>VCKV01000282.1:0-10000000 GCA_005876975.1 Drosophila orena | reverse complement strand
CCAATAAGGTAAACTTTTCGTACAGATCCTTGATTGATTCAGCTCTATAAATTGGCACATTTACTTATCGAAATAAACTGAAGCACCTTAACTGCAAACTTTCGACCACAAAATGCTAGCCAAGTTTGCACGTTGCGCAAACAAATTGCACCTGCTTCAGGTTGATTGGCCACCTGCAGTCCACCTCCTTTGCTCCTTTGCTCCTCTGCTCCTCTGCTCCTTTTCTCCTTTGCATGGGCCACGATTTTCGCTTGAAGCCAGGTCGTAAAACACTTTTGCCTATTTCGATGAGTTGGCTCGACTGCGATCTCCAGCTCCTTCTCCAGTTCATCCAGCTCCTTCAGCTCCCGCTGCTCCTGCTGTTGTTTTTAAGAGCCATTTGTCCGATGCCCGCGGCTATTTACAGCCATTGTACAGACTTGGCGAATTTATCAAGCGTGGCGGAGTCGCTCAGTGGGTCACTGGATGGCGGATGGCGGATGGCGGATGTAGGATACTGGATTCTGGATGCCGGTTACTAGATGCTGCAGCTGACGTTACCGCCCACTTTTCGCTTTTACTCCGCTTCGCTTTTGGCTTAATTTCAAAACAGTTGCGCTTATATTGGCAGTTATGCTGCAAATTTATTGGCATGCTTTGTAAACTGGGTTAGTTGCATATATCTCGCAGCCGCAAGCTGCGAGCCAAACGATTAACGTTGAGTAACCCAAATTGATGTCACCACCCATCGACCACAGCCCACCAACCACCACCAAGCACCACCCACATTTGCCCGCTGGAACATCATTTTTTCCCACTCAGCAAAGTTTCCGTAGCAGCTGGTTATAGCCCATAAATTCTCATACATTGTCAAGTAATAGCTAAACCCTGTTTACCGCCCGACAGGCACAAGTTCATAGAGATAAAGAAAAAATGTGGCACAACTTGGCCAACTTCAGAAAAGAGATAACCAATTTATTTTGTTGTAAAATAGCTAAGATCTCTTAAGGAATTTTGATTATGGAAGAGAGGATCTGGAATTGATCTTTATCTTTTTTAGTACAAGTCACATTTTCCCTCAGTGTTGTTTTGAGCGTAAACCCAAAATAATTCCAAGTTTATAAACCGGCGACAAAGAACGAGAATCTCTCCGGCAGTGCAACGCCCGACTCGGGTTAATGTGGTATGAGTGGTGCTTCTCATTTATGGGTCATTAACATAGCCAGCCGGAATGTCCGGATAGCCCGTGGCTTCGAGCAGTTGGGTTCAGAAGACTGAAGACCCTCGAGTCTCGTGGACTGCAAATCGCTATCCGGCTGTTCGGCAGGGAGTATTTTACAATCGAGATCCAGGATGCGGCACAACATGGTGGCCTACCTGTACTGCCTGGTCAGGGATCTGTACGCCGAGCACGGAGATCCCCGAGTGGCGCACTTGCCGCTGCTGGGCAATCTGTGGATCGTCCTGGCCATAGTGGCCCTGTATGTGGCCTTTGTGCTCCACTACGGACCACGTTGGATGCAGCACCGTGCTCCGTTCGAGCTGAAGCGAGTGATGCAGGTGTACAATGTGGTGCAGGTGCTGGCCAATGCCACGATATTCTTCATTGGCCTGACCAACACGTACCTCCAGCCGGGCTACAGTTGGACCTGCCAGCCGGTGGATCACACGGACAGGTCGCCGGCCATGATGAAGACGTTGTACGCCTCGTATGCGTACTATATGCTCAAGTACGTGGATCTGCTGGACACGGTTAGTTGGGTGCTCAGTATACACTGCAATACCATAGCAATATATGAAATGCATTGACAGGTATTCATAGTGCTGCGGAAGAAGAACTCGCAGGTGAGCTTCCTGCACGTGTACCACCACGGTGGCATGGTCTTCGGCGTGTCCATCTTCATGACCTTCCTGGGCGGATCGCACTGCACCATGCTGGGTGTAATCAATCTGCTGGTGCACACGGTGATGTATGCCTACTACTATGCCGCCTCATTAGGGGCGGTGAAGAATCTTTTGTGGTGGAAGCAGCGGATTACGCAGCTGCAGCTGATGCAGTTTGGCTACCTCACCTTTCACTTCCTGCTCGTTATCGTCCGCAATCCGTGCCAGTTTCCCGTGTTCATCGCCTTCATCGGATTCATCCAGAACATCTTCATGTTCTCCATGTTCTTTGACTTCTACTACAAGACCTACATACGCAAACAGCTCAAATCGGCGGAGGCCAAGCTGAAAACAAGCTGAGCTCCACTGCCCCTGAGTGTGAGGTTCAAGTTTGCGCCACCCCATTTCCATATTAAATTGTGCAATAGGCTGGTCGGTCCTATTTGCTTATGCAAATGGGCGCCGATCGAACCCAAAAAGCCCGGTATAAATAAACATTTCGGATTGCGTCCCCAAGCCCATCATTGCTTCATCGCCACGAAATACATATCGCTCAATTGTTTTGCTTTGGTAATCAATTTCAATTTGCCCGTGGCTAAATTCGGAGGCTCCTTAAACTTTTCCCTTTCCCGAGAACTTCCAATCCGCCTGGGAGAATGGAAAGTGGAGCACGGAGAGCGGCGGCGACAAGTTATGAAATAAGTTAGCCGGCCATATCTTTTATTAAAGGGTTAAATGAAATATCGATGAAGTCGGCACCAGTTATGGCCGCCACGTGTTCCTGGCCCACATTTCTATATACGTGTATGTTTTGGCCATGTGTCGCATGGGCCCCGGGGCCCCTGGGCCACCTTTTAACTTTCTGGCCAACGTTGTGTTTTCTGGCCCTCTTTTCAAAGCCAAAGAGTGGAAAAACCAGCCAGCACACCCACAGTGTTGCCCCATGTTAAACACATTTGCCTAGAAGGCTGCCTCATGTACGGCTTATTCATATTTTTTCCACATTTTTTTC
This sequence comes from Drosophila orena, assembly GCA_005876975.1. Taxonomy (NCBI): domain Eukaryota; kingdom Metazoa; phylum Arthropoda; class Insecta; order Diptera; family Drosophilidae; genus Drosophila; species Drosophila orena. The sequence goes on along the minus strand of VCKV01000282.1, from coordinate 9,997,125 downwards.
TTGTTTTGTTTTAGCCTTGGCATTTTTTCTTTGCCAGAAGTTTTACATCTGTTGGGCTCCCAAAAAAAAAAGTGCCAAGCGAAGGGGCAAACTGAGGGAAACCGCTTTAAAAATGCTTGTAAGCAGGCCAGCAAGTGGCAAGCCGCAGGGCAGCGTTTGTGCTCGCCTCGTTTAGGCTCGCCCGCACAATATTTTTTCAGTTATGTAAATTTTTGGCCCAGTCCCGTGATGACGTCTCCCAGGCGGCGGCATCATCCACATTTGCTGCTCAGTCGGCCGAGAGCCTTCGATGGCAAATTAAAAGCCAACAGTCCGAAGGTCGCCCGATTTTTGCGGCTGGCGCAAATGGAGCTTATTAAGTGGCAACAGCAGATCATTGCCAGTCGTTTGTCATGCTCGTATTTGTGGCTGGCCGGGATTCTCTGAATATTCCCAACTCCGTATCGCATAATGCCAAAAGTCTCTACATGGCTGCACTCAAAAAAAATTCAGATGACCAGCTAATCTTTACTTTAACTGTGAATTAAATAAACCATAAGAGCTAGCTCTGAATTCAAGAACCCCTCCAAATAATATATGCAGACATAGGATCATTAAGTCGCAGACTCGCAGCTACTTTTTCCCAACTAAATTAGGCTGTAGTCTTTTTTTAGAGTGTCTGCTGTTGTTGTGCGCTTGGGAGCCACATTAAAACTTTTCTAATAACGAATAACGAACTTCTGCGACTGAAGCCGAGCGTAAACATTCGAGACGGAAGTTGCCCGGCGGATGTTGTGTATGTTCTGCTCGGAACTTGTGTCCGGGCTCGGATTCATATACGTGTATGTACATCGTATGTACACAATGGGATACAATGTAGCATCCCGAATCGTCATCATTAACATCAGCACAACGAGCAGCATCAGCGATCAGTGCCAAAAAGGGTTCAGTGACCGCGCCTGTACTTGCTGCAAGGATATCAATTGGGCCGAAATGATTGCTGGCCGAGTGTGGCGTACATGGCGAACATGGCGTATACTCGATATCTGCCCGCCATTTATGACTCGCATGGCATTTAAGTGCTGGCCGTAAAAACGTTATGTAAACTACGAGTGCGAGTGCGATTCTTTACGGCCACTCGCAGCAATGCTTCTGCAGCGGCCATGGCCATTACTCAGCATAAAACTTGGCCAGGACCAAAGGACGAAACCCCTTGATTGTGTGCCCCTGTGTGTGTGCACTGCACAGAATATCGCCGGGCCATTTGAATCCTGTGACAATGTTGTAGCCGACTGTTAATATCAATAAGCATGGACGCATACGTTGGCGTTTCTTCATGCTGTACAGTGGGCACCCGCTTTTGGCTCCAATCGATGCCCCCTGGGTCAAACAACTTGCTACACTCAAGAGTGAATGAGTAAGTAACTCGACCCCCTGGCAATTATCCACATATATAGGCTAATCCTGTTTACCTTTTCGAATTATCAAGCGCAAATCAATTTTCTATTGATGTCGGCCTCGAGCATTTAGTCCCGGTACCAAAAGCTCTTTATAATCTAATGGAAATGGAAATGAACCCGAGAATATTAGGCTACCCAAATCTGGAATCTCTTTCATGTGTGCAGGTAATCAAGCCGGTATAAAAGGCCACATTTTGATGCTCCTTTCACCTGTTGCCGTAATGAAGAAATCTAAATTCCATTAAGTTTATGTGCGCATTCATTCGCAGTTCAGTGCTCAATGAATAGCACTTACATTGACCTTTTTCACCACTCCACCCTCCCCCACCCCCTTTGAAAACCCACGTACTTTCCACGCTCCATGCCCCATGCTCCATGCCCCATGCTCCATGCCCCACGCTCCACGCCCCCAGATAAGAGCAACAACAATAACACCGGGCCCAAAATGGGTCACAACATTTTCGGTGAGCTCAACGTATTTGCCTAATGGAGATTAGCCGGCATTTGGCTTTATTTGAATTCTGGTTGGCAATTTATTGCCGATGCTTATCGATCCTTATCGATGTGCCATGTCTATGCTCTTCGGGCAGTTCCTTGTTCCTTATACCTTGTTCCTTTTTCCTTGGCAAATGTCGCACTTAAGCACTTTGTAGCACTTTTTATCGCTGTAATTTTTGGTCTAACAAAACAATAAATTCAGCGCTTTGGTCTCGAGTGGCAGGTGAATTGCTCGCTGGCAGCCCAGTTGAAAGTTGTAATAAATTCCAGGCCGAGTGGGTGGGCTTTGCCTATCTGGGCGCTGGGCAATTTTGTTAATTTGTAAGTACATGGCGCCGTAATTAAGCGCGATTTGAAATATGTGACAGGCGGACCACGCGTGTACATACGTGTGTGTACGAGTATGACTCTCGAATAAATCAAAGTAATTAACTGCACGAGCGCACATGCAACAGGTCACGGGGTCACGCGGCACTCTCGCAGCTAATGTGAAAAGTTATCAATATCTGGGTTAACTGAGGGGTGGGCCAGCCACCTCCTAGCACTTGACAAAACGAATGTGATTTTGGGGTGAAATCACTTTAGTTTCTATGTGCTTAAGTTCTCAAAAAGGGTAAGACATCAATAGGCAATAGTTTCTATGTTATAAAAGCCCCCAAAAAGGGTAAGACATCAATAGGCGATTTGACGTTTCTCAGAGCCCGCCAAGTGGCCATAGTTTTTTAGGAATAACAACTTATTGACATTTCTCTGAGTGCAAGTGCCATTCGATTGAGGACCGGAAAGCCTTTTCGTGTTCATCCGTTCAATCAACTCAATTAATATTGATGGAGCGGTAAGCGAGAAACAAAAGAGGTGGCAAGTGTGGGGCTGTCGGAGGAGCAAGTGTAAAAATCAATGCCCAGCTGGTCATTAATAATGCACTGGCTACTAATGCACTGCTAATATCCGAGCCATTGGCATTTTCCCGGCCAGCGGGAAACTTTGTGTGTTTGACTTTGACAAACTTTGTGACGCAACTTGGACGCACTTGTGTGGCGGCGAGCAACTTATGACTTATCAATGACCCAACTCCAGACGCAGCCAACACAGTTCACTTGATTGAACTTCTCGAGCTGGCCACAGTCCTACACGGTCGCAGGATTCAGGACCAACTTTCAGGCAGAAGTGGTGGAGTGCCTCCACCTTGGGCTGTCCTTTCCATCGCTCAGTTCGCAGTCTGCAGTCATAAATCAATACATTTCGATTTCGATTCCTCTCAGCCGGATGCATTCGACTTGAACTCAAGTCGAGTGCGAGTGCTCCTGCAGAGTAAATAACCGACAAGGACTTTGCCAAGGACTCGAGCAATCCCAGGCATAAATAAGCATTTGTGTTGCGAAGAGGCACTGCCACTGGCACTACACTCACTTCCCCTCCAGGAATTATCTCCTAATGGTAATGGAGAAGGAGACGCGCTGGCAGCGAACTCTAATGAGCTGGAAACAAACGCCCTTTCAGATGCATCCCGAGTGATGCCGGGTAGCTGGAAGATGGGGCTCCTTGTATCTGAGTAAATCACGTAGCACTTGCACTCATTAGCCGGCGGAGTGGTGCCAACACTCTGATGCCGAGTGCGAAAACACTTTGGCACTGCCAAATGGCTGCCAGGATGGAACCGGCGAAATAAATGTCGAAATAATATGCTTTATTGTATCGCCAGGCGTTGCCATGAATTTTGTTTCGCTTTTATATGGCTATTTATTTTTATTAGGCCCAGTCAGGTGGCGGCAGGCCGAGGCTTTTGGGTGGTGGGCATGCCCAGGTGCTGGCGTGCCAATACACGACGCTGCCAAAATGTGCCCCCAACTCCAAGTCCTTGCCCCAACCCTCGATTCACCTCAGCAGGTCGAGTGTGTTTACAGAGGCGCCGACAAAGGCAATATCTATCGACTACCAACATGGGAAATTGCCCGCAACGAGCTGTGGACAAACAGATACACAATTGGGTAAACTTGGCCAAAATAAATACGGAAGAACATTAGTGCAAATAAAATAAAATGCTAATACTACCAGCCACCGCAAATATTTTGCCACAAAGTGCAACAATAATAAATTCTACGCAGGCGGCAGGAAGCGGAGCTGCAAGAAAAATAAGTTAACACAAGTTTATGTTTGAATAAAACATATTGGAAAATTACAATATTTGGGAAAAAATACAGTGACCCATGGAAGCGAAAATCCGCAGCTTGTGCAGAACATCAAAATACAATTAGATACACAGCACTCAAAGTATAGATGCATTAGTTGCTGTATATAGTATTGCATATACCAAACCTCTGTCAGCTTTATGGACTTGTAGTACCGAGATCTTGTTCCATATCTGTGCAGTCTGCCAACCAAACATGGATCGCATTGGAGAATGACAACAATGGCCGAGATGGTGGCCCAAAAATAGTTGCCGCACGCTTGCACTCGGAGTGCAGTAAACATGAAGTACAAGTGGCGGGACCACGCCCACAACACAACAACAAGCGAAACAGAACGCCCATCGACCGAGCGCACAGTTGGTGCTAATAACTTAGTTTTCTTCTCGGTTTTCCCCATTTTTCTGTTTTTTTTGTTATTTTTTTGTGTTTTTTTTTTGAATTGTTTTCCATGCTCATTTTTTTGCCTTTTGTATTATTGTAGCCCTGGCAGCGACGGGGGGCCAAGTTCAAAACTTTGTGAGCTCCAAGTCCGTCGCACTTTTCGCCCCATGAGTCGAGCACATTGCTGTGTTTATTTGCCTCCTCCACCCCGATGGCCATTCATCGCATTCATCGGGCATGCAGCTCACGTAGCCACGAATATAAACCAAAACCCAAAACCAAAAACTAAAACTAAATAACAACAAAGCCCAGGCAAAACCAAACCGAACCAAGCCAAACCAAACCGAACCAAACCGAAGCGAAGTGAAGCGAACCAAGAAGTTTTTCTCGAAGGATGAAAGGTGCCGGCGGCAGTGGCAATTGTGCTATTTAATTAAAACTACATTTGGGGTCTCGAGGAGCAGTGGACCCCCACCCCCCACTTGATGCGCCGAAATGGGACGAGATGGTGGATGGTGGAGTCGTAAAAATCATGGAACGTGGGAAGCAAGCCCCATGCCAAAGCGCTTTAATTTGCCCTTTTCACATAATTTACTCCTTCAATAATTCACACGCCAGCAACGCGGCAGCACGCGTAAATTGCGGCCAAAACATGGCCAAGAAATTAAAAATACAACGCGGCTTGGCCAAAGGAGAGCGCGGCGAAAGGATTGCTCTGACAGCTTTACTAATTGGTTTGTTTTACTCGTGACTCTAATTAAAAAATTTACTTTACGACTCTGGAACGCCGCGGCGAAGGAGCGGACGTAATGACGGTACAACGCCGGCGTGCAGAAATATTTTTTGGTGGGCCAGGCCAAAACAAACAGCGCGGCAGCGGCGAACGAAAAAAGGAGGAAAATAAATAAAAAAAATTAAATGAAGAAGGACGCAGGACGAAGGACCGGAAAAGGAAGACAAGATGCTGTTGGTGGCCGGAAGTGGTCACCGAAATGTATGAAAAACTTCAATAATGGCGGCGCAAATTGGCAGCTGAAAGCGTTGGCCAACCTCCTGACCCCTGACCCGTGACCCCCAACCCCTAACCCCCAACCCCCAACCATGGCATTGACATCATCTGTTCAGCGGGAATATGTTCCATTTGGCCCTATCGCCGGCCACAAATCTGTGGCCAAGAGCTGGGCTTGGTGCCAAAATGCGCCACCTAATGCCACACATTTAATTAGAAAGAAACTGGGAAATCGGGTAGAACGAAATCCAACCCACAATTTTCGAGCATAATTTTCTGCCATCATTTAGATGGAGATTATCAGGGCGCGAAAAAATCGCAGAGCTAAAAGAAGTGGCCAAGAGGAAGAAAAAAAAGGGATAATTGTGAGAGAATCGCTGTTTGTATTTTAATTAAACGCCAGACCCAAAGAGAATGTATATACAAGATGTTCCAACTGTCATCGTGGACTTTCCGCTCGGAATTAAAATATCCATCTTGGGGGCAAAAAGTACTTTCTGCACCGCAACAACCGTAGTCGCATTAAATCGAATTAAACGCAATCAAAGCAAAGACTAACCACCAACCAATCCTTCGGGCCATGGAACTCTAAAGAGCTAATTTATCGAGGATAGTTGAGTCCTCGTGGGTTTTTATTTTCTTTTCTTGTGATTTTTTTTTGCTGCCCCCGACAAGTTGAAGTTTCCGGATCGGAGGTTGGCTGGAAAATAACATGGCAAAGAGAAAGGAGGGATAATTCTGTTCAATGATTGCAATTTCAAGCTGCGCGTACTCTCGAGAAATCAGGCAAACATTTCGAGTATTTCGGTTCGATTAGTTTTTTCCGGCTTTTCCACGAGGCCGCCGAGGTCAGCGGAGGTGGTGTGGATGTCTGGCCAGGTGCACTGTCCATGTTTTCCCATGTCTGGACTCCAGCTGGGGGTGGAGCTAGATTTAATGTCCGTGTCTGCGTCTCTGTTTATCTATCCTTTTTCGGTGCACAAATTGGAAAAGTTCCGCGCGGCACTCACAAAACAAATCCGACCGAGCAGAAGAAAAAATAGGACTCCATTTTCCATTTTCCATTTTCTATTTTCCATTTCCCATCTATATTAATTTTCAGCTCGATTCGGTCGTGCTTAAATTCCGAACGGGCTGAAAGCTTCTTTAATTTCTACTAAATTAGTGGCCAATTTGTCAGCAAAGCGAGTGGAAAGCGGCTTTTTGAATCGATAATTGTGTGTGCGTTGGGAAAACTCACTTTTCTTTTTCAGCATGTGCTCCTGCTTGGGACATAATGTGCGCCATAATCATCTCAAAGGACACACAGGATTTGCATATTAAATACATTTTCCAGGAACATCACATTTTGGGTTTCTCTTTATTTTGCTTTCTTTTTTTGGAGCTCCCCAAGGAGACAATTTCACTTTGTTTCCTTTAAACAGACAGTTTTGTTAAAATCAAGTACAAAGTGGTGGGCGTGGCATGTCGCCTGTCGCCCGTGTACGCCCCCCGGAAAGAGTCGTCATCAAAACGACAAATAAACAACATACGTGTACATGTGTGCGAGTATATATTTCTCAGCTGTATGAATAAGTGAGAAGGCTGAATGAAATGAGAATCCTGCGAGATTTCCCCAACCAACGCTGATATTAAAATCTGAATTTAGCCGAAATTCATTTACCTATTGACATAATTTAGCATTGCATACTTCTGGGGGCGACACTTGCCGCCGCTGCTGATAAGACATTCCCGTCCTGGAAGGGGACAAAGGGACACAGGGACGAGGAGAACAAGGAGAAATCAAAGCTGGAAGTTGTCACACCCCTGGGACCTTGGCGGTGGTATTTTTATTATCGGCCCACAGATAGCAACACAGCCAAGCAACCAAAACCGAATTGAGATGCTAAGCACTGCGCCGAGATTTTCCATTTTCCGGAGCCGGGGGCTCAGAATTTTGCCCCAGGAATGTCGCCAAAGACCACAGGACCCAGAATCCAGAATCCAGAATCCAGACTACAGACTTCAGAATCCTGACTTCAGAAAGCGGGTGACATTGAGACGCCGGCGGTAGACAAAAGCGGTAGATAAATTACGAGCAGCAACAATGGTGGACCTCTTCGCCGGGGTAAATGAATGACTGCAGGAGGATGAAGTTTCCCCGGTGTCGTTCCACTCCCATTTGGAAGCCTCCCTTCTGCACCGCAAAAACCAAGGAACGGTTGCGTGAAAAGAAATAATGAAGGCCACCCCACCACAGCTCAATCACTTTACTACCCAACCCAACCACTTTATCGGTGAAGGGAAGGGTCGTGTTCTAAAGCAAGAAATATATCATAGAAAGAAAACATAAAGTATAAATGTGGATATACTTTAAGTACTAGGCCAAGGTGTACTATTTATTTACCAACATTGCCAATTGTACCTTCCATCGTGAGTGTACCCAAGTACAATCACCCGAATCCTTCACATCTCTAACAGCCATATTTTCACATCGAGCGGAATGGAAGGAAGTGCCAGGTGAGATTGGAGCGACTGCCGCTGCTGCCAAGATTGAGATAAGGCGCGAATTTGTCGCACTGGCAGATTTGAAGCAGCGGGCGAGCCAAAGTTGCCATTGTGATATGACGCTGATGCCAGAAGTCCCGGGATGCCAATCACAATATCGCAACAAGGCCACTGGGACAGTTTCGCGCCCGTCGGCAATCGGTTACACGGTTACACGGTTACACGGCTACAGAAAATGCCAGGCGATAAGTCAGAGGGATGCCGCCAAGGAGGATGACGGATCCATTAGCCTCCGCCGGCAGTGCTTTGCATACTAAGAGCCAACACGTTTTGGCCAAATGAGAAATGGAACGTCAACTGTGTGGGCTTATTGATTTAAGCGCTTTTAATTGCAGACAACAGGCGCGGAGCGGGAAGTGCCCAACCATAGTCATTCCATCTGAGCAGACAGTCCACTCGAATGGATGGAGTGGATGGAGTGGATGGATTGGATGGAGGTCCTGGCTACGTGATCGCGCCTCTTAATATGCAGGCGCATAAATTAGAATATTCAAATTGAGTTCTTTGACACCGCGAGGCTGGGCGAACGCAGCGAAATTATAGAAGCTTATGCTTTCAATTAAGCACTTTTTGCACATCAGGTGCGTTTTATGCCACTCAGACGGTCAAACGGGGCTGACTGCGCTGTTATCCTGCCGGCTTTTGGCGGCTGCGAGCAGGAGGCAAGGACCTAATGACAAGGACAACTGAGCGCGCGCCGTCGTTAAGCTTTTTAATGTACAATTTGTGCCGCCAGACGGCGAGAAAACCAGCTGCTGTCATCGGAGACAATGGGAAAAGCTGCCGAGCCACTGCGAAACGCGAGCAGTGAGCATTTTCCGCAGAACAGGGATATATATTAAAACGGACAGCCCAGGAGTGCCGAAATTGAAATGAGAAATCGAGACCCGTTTCCCAAGATGGCGCTAAGCATTTTCGCCTCACCAGGCGCACACAGTGAGAAAAGCCATAGCAGTAATTGTGAAATCAGTCGCGGAATCTTACATTTTGTATCTTTAAAACACAGTGATTCTTTTTATCTTTAATGCTGTTCAGCTTGGAACTAGAAATTAGTTTTTGATTCTATCTCTACCTTAAGATAGATACATATATTACATATATGTACAACTAGCCTGAGAATGTCATACCCCATTAGGTAATAGGCTGCCATTAGTTTCTTAAGCTCAGCGAAACTGTTACCTTTCTACTTTATTGACTGGCGAGGCAATTTCCCCAAGTGCAGTGACTCCCACACAGCAGCAGGTGCTGTCGAAGATGCCCGGCAGTATGGCCATAAATGTCTGCAGCTCGGTGGCGCAGCGATGGGGCGGGGGCGTTGGTTGCCACGTGGGCGTGGCTGTCAACCCGGCATCATCAAGTGCAAACAATGAGCGCTTCAAGTGGCTGCCGGAGGGGCAGCGTGAGGGGGCATGAAGGGGCTTGTTTAATGAAAGGACACAGAGTGGCAGCAGGCGAAAGGAAAACATATGAGCAAAGGACTGTTTAATGAATAGCCCCGGGTTAATATTTGTCTTGCCTTCTTTCTAGCTCGCTTTTTGTTTGGTGCCTGGGCAGAAGGGACAATATTGAAGTTTCTCGTTAGGAAGAAATAAAAAAAACGCCATCCAAACGGCTCTGCCCAAGGTTGGCAAGCGGCAAACAAAGCGGCTTTTGTTTTCAGCAGAGTCTGAGATGCCGCAGGTGTAAACTTCAAAAGGAGCTGAGGGCAGAGGCCAAATGGAGCCGTTGCAGGGGGATGATGGCGGTAATGAGACGGACGAATGTGAGCGGGGACGGGGGCGGTGGCGGGGGCAGGGCAATCTTAATACGATTTATGTCCATAACAATGGGCACATAATGCATAAATCACTTATCCGGCGATCTGCTCCAGCCCGCAGTAGTAGTCATTGTAGTCATTTGGCCGCAGCAGAAGGCTTATCAAATGTGAAATGCCAGCCAAAGTCCAATCCGACTCCATTTCCATTTCCCTGACCCTGCCCCTCCTAATCTCTATGTGAATCTGATGCTGATTCTCTGCCAAGGAGCAGACTTGCCACCCCGACCAAGTGCAAAGAAAAACAAATATCTGACGAGGAATAGCAAGTTAATAGCAAAATGCTGTCAAAATACATCCGAGACACACACGCTCATTGGCAGCATCATTCATCTCTGCATGCGGATTGTAAATACGTACGATATGCCACAGAAAAATATGGATGACACTGGGATGGCACTGGGATGGGAGTGGGAAGGGAGTGGGAAGGGAGTGGATGGATAGATGGGGATATCCAGGACACGCAGGACAGAAAGGAGACACTTGTTTTTGCCTTATCTGGCTGGCAGCTTGTTGATTTGCATCTGTTTTTCTACCGCTCTCAAAATGAAGAGCAGCAATAACTGAGTGGAGCAAGAATCCAGCACACTCATTTCCATACGAGCCACAAAAGAAAAAGGAAAACGAAGCCACAGGACAGCCCCATCCCGCAGATGGAAATTGAATGGATTTTGATTTCATATTTTTGCTTTTGGCATGTTTTAAAATTTGATTTACTTCTTGCCACATGCTCGAACGAAAGCGAAATGCAAACATCACTGGCTCGCCGGGCGAAGTAATCTGTAATGCTGTCACACTTTAAGAATTATGTAAATTCGCATATTGGCTCAGACGTGGCTTGTTTATGAACTTGCTGCCATAATAAATACAATTTCACAGTTTATATGGTTGAATCCGATTGTTTTCCAATCGCTTGCTTTGCATTCTGCTCTGAACAGCATATACCCGTCGTAATCATTAAGATTCATAGACAAGAGAGTACTAAAAAATGATGATCCTTGTCGAAAAATGGTTTAGTTATTCGGCGGGGGTCATCTGGCATCTTGGGCAGCTATTAGCGCCGGGCCAGAACTACGTACCTAAACGTCCCCAAAGGACTCACGCAATTGCAGAGAAGTCCTTCGCTGGGTCTTGGGCTTATCCTAGATCGGTCGGTCGGTTGGCTGCTTTGCATAATCGTTGACTGTGACATGGCCTTTTAATGTACAACACACGCAGTGGCATTCCTGCCACATCCCCCCTGGGGCCACACCCCCCACACCCACCACCCCCTCAGAGTGGGCGGCAGCCTTGTACGCCCCGCACAGTTTTATTAATCGACGCGTGTCACTTATTAGCCGCAGGATTTCTCATGTGCTGCACACGCACATGGCAGGGGGTAAGTGGGTGGTGGGTGGTGGGTGGTTGGTGGTGATGGGGCAGAAGGACGTTCCTCAACCCTTTGACGGCAAACAAGAGCGGCATTTTGCGCTTTGATAAATGAGGCACACACATTAGCCCAGCTGCAGAGAAAAAAGAACAGAACAATCGCATAGTGGAATCAGCGAAAAGCGGCTACGACAACAATATATTATAATTTTTCCTTTCTCCAAATTAGATGTGCATGTTCAGCACTCATATTTTATCAGATAAGTCGCAGGCTAAAATTACCAGTTACTGGCACGATTTAAGTTCGCGGAAAATGGAAAAGCTGCCAATGCAGAGTGTGCACTTTAAATACCGCAGAATATTGCTGTTGACCAATTCGGTTTACTTATCTTGTTAACGCTGCAACAGCGCACAATATTTAATTAATTACTTATTTAAAAACAATGGCAAACCATTTCTGATTCATTTTGTATTTTATTTATTTGCAGGTGAGTTCCAACGGCAGTGACTGAACGTATTCATGAAAAATAAAAACAATGGGTAAACATAAATTGCAGAAAAAGAGCAAAACAAATAGTGCCAGTTGTTGTTATTTATTAATGGGGCGTTTATTGTTGAACCTTGTGTTGTGTAAGCTGCATTTAAAAACACGGAATAAAATGGGACACGCCCTCTCGATTGAAACCAAACCAAACCAAACCAAACCATAGTATAGTATAGTATAGAGAACCCAGCCAAGCCGACTGATTAAAAATGCAATAAATTCAAACAGGGATACTCGTACACTCGCATGTCTGTTTCGAGTGCAGTGTGTGTGACAGGCAATGCATGAAAAATGCAATACGTGCACTACCATGCCGCCGGGGGGTGAAAAGTGGAAAACTGGTTTTCCAACTATTTTCAAGCAAATTGCTTGGGACAATCCTCCCGGCCAACTAATCACAAATGCATCCCCCACATGGGCACACCATAGTTCCATAGTCTTCCATCCAAATCCACTCAATGCAGCGGCACAAACTCAGATTGGCATTTCTAATTCAATTATAATTGCCATCTCATCGCCCCCGAATATTCCACACCCAAAACCCAGTTGCAGACCCGCTCCGACCGCAAAATTAAAGTCTTAAAAATGCATTAAAGCCGCAGCTCGGAGCGCCAGCAGCCTCCAGTCCAAAGTGAAAATCAATAAAATTTATTACATGTCACTTCTGCAGAGAGGCATCCTCGGCTTTGGTTTCCAGCTGCAGCATCGCACGTGCACCGAAAAATATATGAGGGGATTTCAAGTGGATCTCACAGAAATATGAAAAGTTATGCATCTTATACCACAAACTAGATGGGCGGAATTGCATAGGATATGAGTTAATATATTACAAGGAAATATAATTAAGCATATATTACATTTCGGCACTGAACTTTCAACTTCCAAGCGAAAGTGATGCATTATTTAGGGCGATATTTTCTTTGCAGTGCCACGGATTAAGTTTGTCTATTTGGCTTGTGTGGGTGCTGTGTGTGCACACATTTGGCACAGTTTTCAATTTCATTTTCCATGCTGAATTAAAAGCAAACTACACTCGAATGCCTGGCACATGTAAGTTGCTGAAGGAGGAGCAAAGGAGTCCAAGTCCTTTCACGACGGCGAAACGAAATATCGAGTCGACTAAGCAGCATTCCGTCTGCTGCCGCAGGATTATTCCTTGCTGGCTTTTTTTCCCCTTCTGTGCGCCCCATTTGCTGCAACGACTTGCTGACTAACTGTGCCACCCACCAACAGCCAAACGACAATCTCTGGCTCCCAGGATCTGTGTGGCTGACTGGCTGGCTGGCTGGCTGGCTGGCTGGCTTACTTCCTTTTGGCCGCCTCCACTCGTGTGCACTGCTTGTTTCCGTTTCCGGCGCAGACAACATTTGCTTGGCCCCCACTTGGCCGCCGATAACTTTCAAGTTGGCAAACTCACAGCTGTTCGACCCAGTTGCAATGACTTTGATTCGGCATTCCCATTGAATTGCAGCCCATTATCGAGCGCACTCGTCCAGTGGCTCGAAATTAAAGTAATTAGAAGACAGCCCTGCATCCCATGTCACTGGGAGGAAATCTCTTTCAAGAAATACAGTGGCACATATCAAAATCCAATGGGGCTCCATCCATAATTGATTGGCAAACATGCAGGCTGGAGATTGGGCAAGGATCCCAGGCAGAGCAAAAGGCACTGGAATATAAATTCATGCATACATAAGCAGGGATTTGACTGGCCTCGTCCGAGGCGTGCTGTCCAGTCGACTTGGACATGGCCATTAAATTTGGCTTAAATATGAAATAACTACGGGCCACTGAGACACAGAAGTCTGGCGAGTGTTTATCTTTAAAATTGTAGACGACCTAAGCGCTCGGCGGGGGTGACAGATTGTCCGGTGGAGAGGCAGGAGGAGTGGGTCCTGCTGCAATTTCTGCTTGATTTATGCCCAGCAAATGAAACCACAAGCAACCAGGACGGCCCAGGACGACCCTTTACTCCTCTTCACTGCGCCGGAAAAGTCAAGGGATCTCAACTGAAAAACTGTTGCCCAATTTGTCTGGCTGCGTGTGGATGTGGATGTGTATGTGGATGTGTGAGAGTATGTGAATGTGGATATGCATTTTCATTTTGCCTTCGAGTAGGACGACTCCAGCCCCACGTTTGCTGGTATTTAAACAATCTAAATGATGCTCTTGGTTCTGCCAGCAAATTGAAATTTACTGGCCCTCTTGCTTGACATTGCTAAATGCTTGCTCGGTTTCCCGGGCTTTATCTTTTGCAGTGTCACCATGTCGGCCAGTTCGGTGGTGGTGGGATGGAAATCACCTTTATGATAGTACGATATATCCCTTCAGAGAGGGGGAATCGCCCCACAAGCGACCTCATTAACATTTTGCTAACAAACGCACCACAAATTATCCCGTTTAATTTATTTTCAAACTCCACCCTATTCCCTCGACCCGCAACTCTGAAAAGAAAATCTAGGAAAAGCGGAAAAACAGTCGACCACTCGGCAAACAAGGGACGGGAAACAGCAATCACAGACAGAGGAAACACTTTTAAATAAATGAGCAGAAATAAGCGCAATGCAAAGTAACAGACAAACATTAGTTAGCTGAAAATTGGCCAATGGCACACAAGCTCACATGCGGGAAATGGTGAAAATGAGGAAAATGGGCATGGGGCTTTGGTTTTTCCAAGCCGCATTCCCGTTGTGATTAAATGCACGTAATTACACCGACTAATAGGGAAAATGCGGCCACGCCAAAAGCTCTTTAAAGGGATGCTGTCGGCTTATCAAGTTGAATCCGATTAGGCGCCTTAAATTATACAACAATTCGGCATCATGATTTTCGGGGGCTGAATGTATTTATTATATTATATGACTGGCGAAAGTTATCCGAAGATATCAGAGTGTTTACGGCCCCAAAGGCCGCCATGCGAAACGTTTTTGGGCGGAAAGAGGAGGAGGCGGCGGCGGCGGCGACGTCCTTTGTTTGCTATTCATATTAACAATATTGCGCCCGACGACACTCGGCTGACCCTCATAATAAAATAATAGGATTTGCGAGGCGGCCAAACATTTGCATTTCGGCCTCAAAGAACACACTCTCATAGGCAAACAGTTAGCGCAAATATGAGGCGGGCCAAAAGACAAAGGTCGTTCGCCCACATGGCCACCTCCTCCACGTTCATGCGGAGATAAAAACATGAAAATACTCGTACTTCACCCTTTTCAACAATATTTGCAAATACAATGCAATAAAATATAACTAATTTTGGTGTAACTTTGGTGGCACTGTAGAGACTGATAGGACTCATTAAAATCAGCTTTTTACTCAAGAACTATGATATAAAGCAAGAAAAGCTCCAAAACCATTTAGATTATTTTTAAGTCGGCACCAATTCGGTGAACACCATGCATAAACCTTGCAAATGGAGTAAATGGGTGTGTTTCGGTGTGTGCTGAATGAATTTTCCCAACTTCTAGCACCCCGGGCTATTTGCTGAGTAAAACTTTCCACAGTCAGCTCACTGGAAATAAAACTGCAGGGAGGGCGGGAAAGTAGCATCGATTTGATTCCCCACTTAAAGCCACTCACCTTTTGCTCGGTCGTGAGATGACTAGCTTAGCTAAATACCGCTTTTCTGAAGCGGTAATTAAAAGCAATTTGTAAGTTAAGCCGGAGCACAGCACAGCGCAGCACAGCACACAGAAGATGTACGGATTTTTGGCGAATAATAACCAGAGCCCTGTGGCTATTTAGTCCTTCTTTAAGGACCGCTCATAACGGCGCATTAAATTTATCAGTTCGTTTAGCAGCGAAAAGCGGCAGCTTAAATGCTCAACTTTCGATGGCGGCGGAAGCGAGCGAAGTCAGTTTTTATTGGGCGCCGCTTGTAAAAGGAGCAAATCTGATACACGAAATTGCAGATATCTGCAGGAAATAAAACAAAACGATCGCGGGAGCAGAATCAAATTGAAATTTCTCGGCCCGGCTCCAGACATCGAAAAAGGAAAAAGATGAAGCGGCCAGGAAGCAAAGCAGCCAGGAAAAGGCGATGGCTGGGAAAAATCAAGCCAAAAAGAAATCGAGCGAGCTGTAAAACGGCGACCAGCGGGTATCTACCAACTACCAAAAGCTTTTGGACAGGAACTGGACATGCGGCGCGGAAATGTCTTGGGCAAAAAAGTACGACTACAAATGCTGCGCGACAGCCAAAAAACGA
Source organism: Drosophila orena (assembly GCA_005876975.1). Taxonomy (NCBI): domain Eukaryota; kingdom Metazoa; phylum Arthropoda; class Insecta; order Diptera; family Drosophilidae; genus Drosophila; species Drosophila orena. Next base: position 9,981,130 of record VCKV01000282.1, on the reverse strand, counting down.
GAAATGTGAAAAGTTCAAAGACGACGGGAGCAAAGAAAAAATGAAAATTGAATGGCCACGCTCGGTTGGTTTTTTCATCGTGGATCCTGGAGCGAGAAAGTTCTCCTCCACCTTCTGCTCCTCCTCCTCCTCCTCCTCCTCCCTCCGCCACCATTCCCCCTTTATTGTGCCAGCGTTGTCGTCCTTTGCTAGGACCAGGAAGATGGCCATTATACTTTATGCAAATCTTGTGGCAGCTTTAACAAACCTCCGTACCAGGCTCCGTGGCAACCGCACAGGAACAGAACGGGCAAAAGCTGCTCGGCACCGTGTGCCGGTTGCTACTCGTCGGATGCGGGGTGGAACGTTGGCTGGTTGGTTGGCCAAAAGCCGCAGCAGCAGCAGCAGCAACCGAAAGCGCCACGCATTTTAATTTAATTAATTTAAATTCTTAATGTGATATCTTACGCCACCCACTTGCGTCGCCTCTAACTCGTGGGGCAACTATGTTGTATATTTAATGCCATTTTTTCGCTGGCACTGCAATTGCTTAATGTTTCGTAAACAATTTTGAGGCGTTGCAAATTAATGGCCACCGCAGCGACTCGAGTGTCGAAGTCGTGGCTGCGGCAAGTTTCCGAGCAATTGAAATTGGAGTGCTGCTTGCAAATGGCCTTAAAATTCAAATTAGCTCGGTGCACGAGAGCCGTAAGCTGGCATCATTACTCATACGCCGTGGGGGCGATGGTATGTTTTTATTCCGGCTGCAAACGCCTTCCGCCTTTCCACACAACCCATAGAACTGCTCGAACTTGTGTTCCTGTGTGGGTGGATGTGTCTAAAATATTAGTGAAAATTCCTGTCAATATATAACCGCAAACATTTCTGTCTATTAAGAAGTTTGATTTACGGCAGAGGATGTGCATGTGTCCTTGCGGTAGATATATGGCTGGTTTCTCCCCACTTTCGCCGCTTATTAGACGAACATGTGCGTGCGGTTGTGTGCGTGTTTCTGGGGCAATTGCCAGCATATCCCGAAATATAAGGTTCTCTCAAACGCCATAACTACCAAGTCAAGTCCGCACGTTTGTGCGGCTTTAATATTTTTACAACGCCGAGTTCCGAGGACCCTTTTATCTGCTTTTATGCGCTTAACGTATATGTATAAATATTGTTTGTGCGAAAGGATTTTTTCCGCTCCTTTGCTATTCTGCTCTTTTCTCTTTGCTGGCTCAGCGAATTGGGTGCCTTCTTCCGCTCGAGTATTGTTTTTATTATTTAATTTAAAGGGTTCGCCAATGTGGATGAAATATAAATTGCCAAATAAATAACAGGAATAATATAATAAGTTTATGGCCGTGGCATAAGAAGATGCATGGATGTTCGGGCATGACAGGGCAATAAAACAATTTACGACGCCTTTTTCGATACACCCCGATACACCCCATCCCAAATCCTTTCGGAATGCAAAAGGGGTGAAAGGGGAAAATGAGGCGAGTCAGTAGTCAGTAGTCACACGCTTATTACGCATACGCCAAGTGCAGCGTCAACAAGCGTAAATCAAACGTGGCTCAACTCGAACTCAAACTCAAAATGGAACTGCAACTGGAAATGCAAATTGAGAAAACTGTCAGCGCCAGCAAAGGAGAATTCGCAGGAATTGCAGGAATCAGAGGAGTCGCACTACTCGCAGGACTCGCAGGACTCGCAGGATACAGGATGCTGAGTGCAGAGTGCAGAGTGCAGCTCGGCAGTGCACGCTAAGTGCAAACGTAAACGAAAATAGCTCGAAAAAATAGCATTTCGCTTGCGGATTTATTTGGCATTTCAGAATTTAATGCGAACTCTGCTCAAATAATGTTATGCAAATGATATGTGCATAAAAGTCAAGCTCGATCCTGGCAGCGGCCACGCCCCCAACAACGAGAGCCAAAGCCAGATGGGCGGGGATGAGCTGGAAAATGTGTGGCAGCTTGGCAGCTCTGGCAGCACATGTGAAACCAGTTAGAAAGATGAATAGATTGACTATCGACAAGCGCGAAAGCTTGACGAGTTCACGCCCACCACCGCTGCCTCATCCGCCGTGTGGAAAACTGAACCTGGGTGGAAAAGCGGAAGTAAGCAGGGAAAAGCAACGCGGGCGAGCTGACAGCATTTGCATATTTCGGGTGTCAAATGGCAGGACTTCTCTCCACCTGGCTGATGGAAGCCGGTGGGTTTTTGGCTGGGATTTTGGGGGTTGGGGTTCGGGGATCGGGGAATCGAGGAATCGAGGAATCGGGAAATCGGGGGGTTGCGGATTGGGGTTTCGGGTAAATGGCATTCGCTGCTTGAATGACATTTCACTCGTACGCTTTTTGTCATTTTTTCTGTGAAATTGCTGGGAAATTGCTGTGCCGACGTAGCACGTTCTCCACGCCTCTGCCGTTGACGTGCACTTTTCTATGGCAAGAGGATTTTGATAAATGCACTTACGACTCCGAAGTCAGTCAAGTCAGTAGGGCTTACTAGGTGGTGATGCTGGGGGAGGCCCACTATTTTTTGGGGGTGCTGCATCCCTACCTAATGGCCAAAAGGGTGGGCGGAAAATGGCAGGCAATAAAAATGAATTGGCCGCAGCTAGCTGCGCTTTAAAAACAACATTCTGCCGCGGGCTAACAGTCGACACCGTAAATAATTTGCATGCATTAAATATGCAACAAGGTAGAACAACGGAAAATGCAATATGCTGTGGGTGGGGGTGTGGACTTTTCCAGCTGCCAGGTGTGGCTACATATCCCGCGGCTCTCCGCGCTCCATATGCATGGAAATCTCGGCTAACAAGCCAACTCCTCGCCGAAGAAGCTGCCAAAAATGGGGAAAAGAAAAACCCAGCGAAATGTAATGAACATTCACCCAGTAAACTAAAATATTTGTTTCTTGCTTCGTTTTTGGTTAGTTTTTCTTGGTTTTTCTTGGTTTTCCCATCCACCTCTCGCAATGCATATTTTAAAATGCATTGAAATGCAGATAGCGCGCCAGGTGGGCGTGGCAGGTGGCGAGTAAACACTAAACAAATGGCAAAACAAGCAAAGATGCTGATCATATACAAACACAAGCGCACACACACACAAATACTAACACCAACACGAGCAAGGCGAATACACACATGTACCCACGACACGTGGCAAAAGTTTTAATGAAACAAAGTGTGGCTGCTGTTGCAAGTATTGCTTTTGCTGCCGTTGTGGCTGATGCAACCATTGCTGCTCCCAGGGGCGGAGCTTGTTGAGAAATAAAATTACTCGAATTAGAAGAATAAATACACATTTCATTCTGCAATACAATTTTTATCGGCTGCACATATGTATATATAATTCCCAACTGAGAAGAGTCCTGGGAAGTCAGCTAAGTCATATTTTAATAATTTTAAAGACAGTTCTCCAAAAGAACTTCAATTTTTCTTACCACCTTAGAAAAATCATTTAAAAGCTAATTTTTCATGCCATTAATAATGCATTTTCTGACACGGCTGCACTTTTCTTTCTATTTTGCAATAAAAACCATCGCTATTCAGCTGTTGAAATGATTTCTGGGAGGTCCTTGAGCTATTAGAACTACCGAATCCGCCCCTGACTTGCCTCCACCAGCACTTTAGGCAGCAGAAGCGTGGGAAAAATGTTCTGGCTTGTAAGCGGAACCGCGGAACCGAAAGCGGAGTTGCCAAGTTGCAAGTCGCCGCCATAGGAGCTGCAACCACGCAACGGAAATGAGAAAACGCTGCAAGTACATGCATGTGCGGGCTCGGTGTCCGCCGAAAATAATGCAACAAATTTAGTGCGCTGGCTGGGAAATGAAAAATGGTGAATGGAGTGCATGCATACATATATCAATCGCCGGTGACAGCGTTTTCCAGCTACTGGCTGCTCCTCATTGTCAACCACAATGTCGCTTGCCGGCACAAAACAATTCGTGTCGCAATTCGAATCGCTCGAAAGTGCATCTGCAACCAAAACTATTGCCGCGGCCGCAGAAGAGCGCAGATGCAGCTCGAGATTTTAGCAAAACCATTTCAAATGCCTCGCATTGAATCGATTCAACAATTCAGCCGCGTAGCAAGCTTTTCCACTTGCCTCCAGCTACCAGCGGCCACAGCAACTGAAACTGATCCTGAAATTGCAGCTCAAACTGCATCTGTATCTGAATCGGTATCTGTATCTGTATCTGTAGCTGTAGCTGAATGTGAATGTGAATCCGAACGGGAACAAAGGTCCCCAGCGAAAGTATGCCAATGCGCTTCGTTTGCAAAAGCATGCGCAAATGCCACAGGCACCGCTGCTCGCGAGGCTCAACCGCCATTACCTGGTTAAAGGGGCCAGAACAGTCTGCAAGCGAAAGATATGGTACACTGGGCGAAAAGTTCGAGTAAACCCTTTCCATATGCATTAAGTGCGAAGTGGGCTCAAATAAGAAGAATAATACTTGCATAATAACTGATAAACATCATGAATATATATGCTAGGGTTGTGGCTGATATTTCTCTCAGTGCCCTTCACTGCAACTGCCATTACTGTTTATGCAACAATGTGCACGCCCCCTTCTGCCGCCGCCCACCGGTCCATTGTCGTCAGCTGCTAAAAACGCTTGCCACGTAAAGTGTGTGTTTGTGCACGAGATAAATTATTTAAGCAACAAACTGTGCTTTTCGCACCACTTTACGTGCAACATGCTGCAGGTAAAGCGCTTCTGCGCTGCCGCCTGGAAATCAATCGGCTCGGCATATCCACGTGATAGTTGCGAGTGTCTCTCGGAAAACAATGGATATCACACGGTCGAGTTGGACGGCTGTTTCCAAATCGAGTTTATTGTGCGGCGCAGCGGCAGTGTTGTATGCATTTTTGATGTAAGTGCTCTGCGTGCGTGCGAATTTACGGGGGCATAGGGGGGTGTTCCTCAGTGCGAGTGCGCACTGTACGGTGGACTCATGTGACACAGTTTGCGCGACAGCGAGGACAAAACACATTCGAGCTCATTTTTCAGCACGGACAGGGAGAAAGTGTTCGGCGCGGAAGTGGCGAAAGTTTCTGCGTTTTGCGCAACACACGCGACTTGCTACGTGAGGCAGTCAGTGAAGGGGATAAATTTAAGAGCTCGTGAGTTTGAGCTCGAATTTAAGTAGCACACAGACAGAAATGGAGATTGTCTGCTTTCTAACACCCAACTATGGCCATTATTTTGATGGATTAAAAGCTTAGCAGAGAGGAAAGTTTCTGCCCATTTATGTTCCAGTTCTTATGGGAATTTTCAACACGCCGAAAAAGCCTGAGAGAGTTTGTACTTCAAGCACGAAATCATATATGCTCATTATTCGGCAACCCCTTAGTTAACCATTTCGATAAGTTAAAGGAGTACATTTTCGCGCAGTGCACAATTACAGATTTTCTGGCCGGGAGACAGCCATAAAGTTTGCCGTTCCATCGGAGTTCCTCTGCGTGTATGCAGCTCCCCCAGCTTCACCCACTTTTAATGAAATTTTGTGCATAGTTGGAAACCACTTTAAAATTGTTTAATGCGCCTACGCCCCGCCCACAAATTTTTGGCCTTGCAACCGCCCCCGAAAAAAAGAAGTACGTTCACAAATCACATTGGGCTCTCTCGGTGCGAAGTGGTTTGCATGTTTAATGCATTTCGTGCATGCACTTTAAGGCCAACTGCATTTTTGGTCATTTGAAAAATATGTGCTGGAGCCTCGACATGTGCCACTTGGGTCGTTTTGGCCCGAATGACCGCCGGCCAACGGAGGTGACTGCCCAAAAGAGTGTGAGAGAGGGGAAGGGGGAGGTGGAGCGTGTGTGGCCCCAAATTCATATGCAGAACTCTAATTTCGGCCATCGCCCCAAAGGATACGAGGTGCATATCGCAGACATATTTATGCACGCCGAGATATTAACACAGGAGTCGACTCGTATTTCGACAGGCGGTGGGGAAACTCCAAGTGTCCTGGGCATAAAAGAGGTTTAAAGTGCTCCTCCAGGCGCCGTTGGGTTGGACACTCGCATGGACGTGGGGCCTGTGGGCAGATGTCGGATTGGGCAAGTGGAGACTGGTGTTAGCTTGGAGATATAAGAGATGTATGTGCGGTTTGCGGGAATGAGAGATCAAGACCTCTATATCCACCCAACAGAACAAGCCTTAAAGTTCAGCTTAGCTTAGTTTCACCATTCAGTTTGCTCTTCTTTCTAAGCACTTAAAGTGGAAAATCTCATAGGTACTGAGTATCTCTTATTCGGTTTCACCCCTATCATTTTAGTCCTGGTGCGTCTTAAAGTCCATTTGACTGCAAAATTTGTGCAATTTCACACAAGCGTGCGTCTTTGTCCCGGGACAATATAAAATTTGAGGGTCGGCAAATTCGCACGGGCCATGTCCAGCACTAAAGCTTGACCAATTCTCGCCCGTTTCCTTTGTGCCACGCCGAGCCACGCCCCCGCGCCCAGATTGTACTCCCCGTAAAATGATGATCTGCGAAAATGTCCTTTTATGTTCGCTGGGCGCTAAGGACTTGTAAAAGTGTCTCTTAAGGAGGGGGAGGCGGCTAAGAGCAGACAGGTGGCTCACAGGGGCGGGCTGGATGGGTAGATGGCCGTGTCCAGGGGTGTCGTAAAAGATAAAACTCACACAAAGCGGAAAGTGCAGTCGGCAGAGGGAGTGGGCGGGCCGAAAGTAAAGACTTTTGGCCTGTTTGCTGATGTTGCCGTTTAGCTCACTCTTTTCTCTGCTCCTAGCGCTCCTGGCGACTCCTGGCGACTCCTTGGGGCGTCTTTTGGACTGCGACTACGAGACCACGACTGCAAGTCTGCTCCTCCGCACTTCCTGTAATCAAATTTGTTACGCTGCGTTGGTGTCCTGCTTGCAGGACCGCGCAGGACCTGCTCTTGAACTGCATTTAGCCGGGCCGAACATTAGTTTCGCCTCGCTGCGCTCATTTGTCGCCCAAAAGCCGGCAATACAGATGCCATGGTCAGAATTTTCTCTGTGCCCTGTTCGCTGTTCCCTGTTTTCTCAGCGCCCTAGAAATTGGCTGTAAGCTGCTGCCGCTGCTGGGCGACAGCAATTTTCACGTTGGCCATGTCGGCAGGACAGCATTACAGGACAGCACAGGACACGGAAACGATGCCCCCGAGGGCACGGCGAGTGCGTTAACACACTCTGACGGGTCACACGCACCGCGCAGTGTCGGTGGGTTCGGGACGCAGGACAAATGCCCTCCTCCGTCCTGCCAGCTCGGCCGGATGGATATAGCCATCCTCCCACATTGTCCAATATGCCACTCACCTCCTCGCATAACGCGCTAACGTTCCGGTATGCGCGTACTGCGCGTTTATTGCCATCCTGGGAGTCCTGGGGTCTCCCCGTAAACGCCAAGGACTCGCTGTTACATTTTTATGCTAATTGAAACTCATTCGACTGGCAACAAATTGCCATCGATAGACGGGCCCTCCAAGCAGCAGTGGGAGTGCACTCAAAGAAATACTAATGGCCAAAAGATCAGCAGTTTTAGCTGGAAGCAAACAACCAAACAAATTTCCACAGGGAAATTGAATTTTTATAACAATTTATAAATGCTGTGGTTTCATTTCATCATCAGCATTAAATACAATTTTGGTTTGATTTATAAGACAATTAATTGCAGAAATACGCTCGACTGCTAATTATAAATAATATATTTGGTTACGGCTGCTGAAATAGCTAATAATAATAATATCCAATTAAATATTCAAATTGCCAAAAAAAAAGAAAAGCATTACAGTTTTATATTGTTTAATATTAGTAATTAAAACGTATTAGTGTGTCGAATTTATGAGCAGAGCTTGTGGCACATTTCTTTGTGAAACCGAATGGTGTGGCGGGTTCTAATTGGTTTTTGTGAAATATATTTCGTTATGTTTGCCACATTGAATGCGATATGGCCCTGCTTGTTAGCCGTGTACGAGACCGCAACCTAATCCGCTCCTCCGCTTTTCCGCTTTTCCATTTTGCAGGCAGCAACAGCCGCTCGATGAGCAACGTGCAACAGTCGGCGGTGGCACCCTCCACGCACGCCGCCACCCTGCCCCGCTTCCTGTCCAGAGGCCACACCTACCGCGCCGTCGTCGGGGACACGCTCGTCCTGCCCTGCCAGGTGGAGAATCTGGGTGAGTTTCGGTATAATTAATCCGGCGCTATTACAATTCCGATGTGAAAATGCGATCATAAAAATAAGTGCAGATGCCAGCGCACAACAATAATAATAATGATGATATTTTCGACGGCACGCAGAGAGGGCAGTCGGTGCGAATTATGCAAAATACGTGTATATGCAAATATGTTTAGGCAAAATGTCACTTCACATAAATTTAATATTCCAGCGCAACAACATGGGCGACAACACATTTGGCCAACCAACAGCTGTCAGCAGCCTGTCGCTCGCTTTTGGCCAAAAGCATCGACACATTTTTCCCTTCGCATTTATAAATCGGATGGCCGCCAAATATGCAACCTCACACATATTGGCAGCAAATAAATTTGCCTGATTAACGTTGCCAGCCGCAGAAAGGACGATTGGATATTGTTTCGGTGGGCCATGTAGGTGGGCCGTTTGTCATGGCCAAATGGAGTTTAGTTCAGCCTTGATAGATTTGCACTGCGAGTCCGAACACGTTAGCAGCAGGCAGTCAAATGGCAAATGGCAAATGGCAAACGGCAAATGGCAAACGGCAAACGGCATGGAAATGCAATCGAAGCGTGAATGCAGCTGGGCTGCAAATAAAATGACATTTGATTGCCCATGGATGCATGAATGGCTGCCGTTTTATATCGAGTGAGAGATATTAAAATATGCAGCAAGGCCGTCCACGTCTTTCTCGACTTCAATTAGACAGGACTAATGCAAAAACATTGAAATGCATTGCAATTTGTTCGCTTTGAGTGCCCGATTTTGATTTTCTCCTATGCATATCTTAATTAATAAAATTCCAGAGTTCACTCAAGTGTGTGGCCGGCCCAAATGATATCTCTATCTCTCACCCTGGCAGTTCAAAGTGAAAAGCACCTCTGGATGTGGATTAAATTGCTTTGGCTTAGTCCATTATGTTTCGCTGAGTGACGCACAACTTTTAGCCATCATCAAAGTGGTCAATATGCTGGGCAAACTTGCCCGGAAGTTACTCCGCCGAACGTGGCCCAACGAAAAGCGAGTCGAATTTTAATCAATTAAAGGCGAGCGGCATGGTATATGTACGTGTATTTGCACCGACTAAACACTGTTTCAACTAATATTGACCGAGCTGATGGCTTTCCTTCGCGCCAGTCATTATCGGCGGAAAGCGCTTTAATTTGCCGACCCAGTTGAACGAAAAACAAGGGGGAAAAGTTCAAATTGCGACTGCTGTTGACATGCCAATAAATAAAATGCAATTAACCGTTCGCAGCAAATGAAAATAAATTGCACATTGATGGCAGCGACGACAGTCCGCGCAGCATGCACTCCACGGCTCCGCAGATTGACATCAGTCAAAGTTTTCCACTCCGTGATTGTGGAAAAGGCCATGCAGATCAGGCGGCTGGTACACGGCGGAAAACATGGCGTTTTCCCAGAAAAAGTCGCACTCGTAATTCAATCAGCTGGGCGCCTTGTTTTCATCGCACTTTTCACTGCGCGAAATGCGCGAATTTGATTACGTCTCTGATGAGCCATATAATTGCAGTCGGAGCCAAGAAACTGCCCTTGGGGAAATCTTACAATTTTGCAAAATTGATATGTGAGGCAATAGACTTCCTTCTTAACTACTTAACTACCAATTTCGCCGAGTGCATGTCCAACAAACGCCGTGTGTGTACCAGCTTGTTTGTGCGCAGCATTTTCTTTGGCAAAATATTTTCATTTAATTCGATTTTCTAGCCGAGGCATTAAAGTGCAATGATTTCCCATTAACGCCCGATGTTTCTACTTTTTGCAGTCGTTGCAGCCGCTTCAGCTGCTCAAATGTCCAGCTGGCCAACACAGATTTTCCATCTGCGCCTTAAGCTGTCATTTCAGCTCAGCTGGGGATTATAGATTCGTCGACTTTATAATTCTCTATACGCACCAGATGGCAGGTGATGTGTGCGAACTGCTCGATGATTCCTTTGACAATCGAAATCCCGAGCATCCTGGTGGCAATTAAACTAGAGCCACTCTCGAAGTTTGTTGCTAAATAATCATGATAATGGCTGGCAGCAGCAGGCAGTAATTGGATATGTAGACAATGCTCGGGCTTCCTCTATTTGTTGCCGGAAATCTCCTCTCCCCCCCATGCAACCCCAGTGCGGTTCTGGCCATGTCACTGGCCATGTTTTCCGGCGGTCCAACAGGCGGCGTGTGTACTTTTTCCACTGCACTGTCATCAATCCGCTTCAGCTTTTAGCGATGGGTGACATGGCGAGGGTTTGATTGCAGCTTTCATGCCCCAAGAGCCAGCGGCGAGGTCAAGCAGAAAGAGAGCGACGTGGCAAGCCTTTAATCCAATAAAAGAAATTAAGTATCAAATGGTCTATGAAGCCGTTCATTGATTGCCGTTCGCCGTGGCACGATATCGATATGTAGGAGTAGTACATGCACGTACATACATATGTATCTACACTCGTCGCATCTGTGCGAATCAAATACGTATACGTCATGTTGTCACCTGGTGAATGGCGGACAAAAACGCTGATCAATAAATATTGAGCGCGGTTATAAATTGGATTTTCGTTGGTCTGAAGGCAAGCCAGCGTATTGACTCACCAAATTGCTTTCACCCAAAATCTATTGAAAGTGGGGCGCCGTGCCAAGTGGGTTACTCATTTGGGCATTTAGCAATCGAACCCATCTTGTAGGCCAATGAAAAATATGGGCCACAAAGTGCTCTAAAAAGGCAAAAGGGCAGCGCCCAAGCTCACATGATATCGATATTGACGAGCCATAAAATGAAATTTTTATGGCACTCCTCTCCCACTCCAACAATATCAATATACAGCCATTAGACTCTAATAAAATGCAGGACCGGCAGCCGTCGAGGACTAATATAAAATCAAAATAAAACCCTCCACCACCTGCTCACCATCCGCAAATTGCCGGGCAATTGCTGGAGTCGATTCAATAATAATCGAGCCCCAATAAAATGATGATTGCTCGGGCTTAAGCTGCAGGATTCTTGCGAGGGCTTATGAGAGGGGTCCTGTGCCCCTTTTTGTGTACAACTCCTGCAGCGGCTGGGAACTTCCCTTAATGACCGGAAGCAAGGCAAATGCTCCAACTGAGCACACTCATTACAGACGCGAATGCATTTCAAAAGCGGCATTAATAATGCATTACTTTAAGCTGTGATTATTTAATGGCGGCTTAAGGTCGGAAAAATGTCAGCTGCCAGTGCGTACCCATACACATACGTGTATGTACATACAAAAGTGGGGAGGGAGGTCGAGAAAATAAAAACATTTCATTAAAATTTCATATTTCGAATGCTGAAAATCATATGCCAACAAACCGTTGACCGTCGGACTGAGTCGGCAAAGGACGAACCGCCCACTTTTACATTGGATAAATGCCGGCGACGTCGTGTTTACACAACTCTGATTTCGGTTTTACAGCACGTATACGTAATATGAGTGTGCGGCGCTTTTTCACGTTTGTTATTTGTTTTTTTAATATTTCCATAATAAATACAAGTTCATAAATTGTTCGAGGCGGCGCCGAATGCAGGTCCCTCGTTCAGGGACTTAAGCACACAAAATAAATAAACATATTATACGCCACTTAATCTCATTTAACAAATTCTCGTTTGCCTTTTTGTGGCGACGACGACGACAATAAAAGCGATCCGACTGGCATGCATATTTTACAAAGAATAAAAAAGCAAAGAATTATGCCAACAACATCTGCAAAATTATGTCATTTATATGGGCAAACATGCTAAAAAATAGATGAAAACAGAAGCCCACACATATCCAGCTCCTGCTGCTCTGGCTCCTGGCAGGACCTCCGTTTGTCCGGATAGACAAACAGAAAAGAATCTGCAGAATTTTCACAGCTGCCGAGATGGAAAGATGGAAGGATGGAAGGATGGAAGTATACCCGTAGATACATATGTATCTGCTAGGATGAAAACTATTTTCCAGCCAAGTTGCCCAGCCACAGTGACAGCTGAAAGTATATGTCTACGCTGGCAGCAAAATGTTTCATGTTTATATTGCGGCATTCTACAATAAATTTCGCAGCCAACGAGAGGACGCACATTTTGCTCTATATATTTTATTTTTTTTTAAGCAGATGCTTATAGAACCACACTACCACACTCAGCATTTGCCCAGCTCTCTCCACACTCTATCTCTATCATCTCTATCTCCATCTCTTGCAGGCAATTTCGTCCTTCTGTGGCGACGAGGAACAAATGTGCTCACTGCCTCCAACATCATGGTTACAAGGGATGAGCGCGTAAGACTGATAGATGGTTATAATTTAGAGATATCCGATTTGGAGCCTCAAGATGCCGGGGATTATGTTTGTCAAATCAGTGACAAAATAAATCGTGATCAAGTGCACACAGTTGAGATATTGGGTGAGTACACGTCGACGTGTTTGCACTTACAAGCATTGGCTTACAGATTTGCATTTGACAAGTGCCCCTCAAGGCGCACACATCAATTAGCCACTGATTTACTGAACTGCCCCCTTTCCACCCCCAGTTCCGCCCAGTGTACGGGCCATACCCACATCCGGACAACTGCAGGCCCGCAAAGGAGGACCCATTACGCTGGAGTGCAAGGGATCTGGTAATCCGGTGCCATCCATTTACTGGACCAAGAAGGTTCGTTACACGTCGCTTTGTGTGCTTCGCGGAATTCGAAGCCGTTTTAAGTGAATTTCATTTGGTTTAATTGAATTTAATTCAACGGTTTCGCCACTGTTTCGCATCGTTATGTAAATTTAAATTGCGTCCTCTTCTCCCAACGGGAGCTTGGAGCTTGGAGCCGGCAAAAACTGCGTGGGGTCAGTTGCTGAGCACTTTCCCTTTCAAATTTCACTTTCACTCGCTTTTAAGCTCTTAAGAGCCCGCCAACTTTTCGCCATCAGTGGGGCAATGGGTGTTGGGTGGGGGGGAGGAAAGTTTTTCAGCCATTTTGGATGGCCAAAAGTTGTGCGCTATTAATTAAAAGCGATTCGCCCACATTAAAGCCAGGTCTACGTGTAGATAGGAATGTGTTGTGCTCCCTATATTATAAATCAACAACATACATATCTCATCACTCACAGTTTTCAGCACATTGCCGCCGAAATCACAGCTCTGCATCAGGAGCAGGCAAACAAAAAGTGAGATGATAAATCGCAGGGCACAGCCAGCTACGATTGCGGCATGTGGCTGTAATGGGAGGCAATTATGAATTCAACAAACACATAATTTTACGCATGAGCCAACAAAGGGATAACATATTTGCCACTGGGCCGCATAAAGTGGGCCAAAACGGGAGCGGGACAAATGAATTTATGCCGACTTCTATGACTTGCAAATGCGGATGCGAGTTGGCAATTAGTTTTCGCTGCTAATTCCGAGAAGTTTATCAAGTTGTGCCAACTAGAGCATGCAGACACTACACAAAAGGGAGCCGCACTCCCATTACACATTCGCCATTATACCAGTTAGGGCTATATATTCGGGATCCGGATCTGGCATTGATTCGATGCCAGGGAATTTACACTAAATCACTGTCAGCGACAGCCACTCGCAAATGCCGAGAAGGTGAGGCTCAGAGACACAGAAAGTGCAGGTTGCCAGGGAGAAATGCTGGCTCGTACTCAAAGCGTAATTAATGCGCTTCACAGACCCTTAAAAGTATGCTATATTCTACTGCCAGCCAGCTGAAGCCGAACATGGGACCCAAGAAATTGCCGCTTGGCAACCAGTCTACTGACCCAGTCACTGTCAGTGTCACTCGACCAGTTAGCACATTGTAAGTGGCTACACTTGGAAAATGGGAAAACAAATCATAACAAATCGAGACAATAATCAGTCTAGTGACGAAAGCAATTCAACTTACAATAGAAGCGAAATGGTTTACATTTCGTTATAGTTTCCTACGCACACGCACTATATAGCATGTCTTCATTTTGTGTCTTATTCATATAGCTTTCTATATAGTACATCTAGTATGAATCAAAAAACGTAATGATATTGACACATACCTTTTTCCGACTGTACCACTTGAATTCACTCACAAACTTTCAATAAGGCAAGTGTCGGAGTCGTAAGCACTCCACGAATGTGTGTGCCATATACGTGTATGTCCATGTCGGAACATCTACATTTGGGTAAAAGTCTCGTTTGCTGCACTTTGGCGCATTTGACATTTCCGTTCGATTTGTTTGCTTCTAGGCAGTTACTATGAGCTGGAGAAGTCCTTCTCGTCCTGCTGATATCGCTCCACCCGCTCGGCTGGAGACACTGCCAGGTTGGGTGTCATCCTATGGAGCTGCGTTCCATTTCAATCTGCCCCAGCATTTCCGTCGTGTTTTCGGCTGTCTTTGCAGCACACGTTGACACGTGTTTCCCCCGGGAGCGTCACTTCTGCCCCCTAGAAATCCACTTCTACCAAGCAGCCATGGTAAAGCCAAGCGAAGCAAGCCATGGCAAAAGCCGGTTGCCAAAGAAAAGACGCTCGCAGCCAGAAAGCCAGAAAGCCAAAAAGCTGACTAGCTACAACGCCCTTTTTGGCCCTTTGAGACCCGCTCCGATGTCTGTGTTTACATCCAGTTTGCATGCTCCACATCCAATATTTGTGCAACTTGCCCTTTGACCCCTCCATTCCGCCACCCGTGCAGCAGGAGCAAGTTTTTCGCTCGCTCGTTCGGGGAGATGTCTTCATTTGGGTTTTGTTTCGTTTCATTTCGTTTCGTTTCCGTACTTTTTCGCTTGCCAACAGCATTTGTCTTTTGACATTTGCTACTTGCACTCTCGCCGACTTCATTTTAGCCGGGGCCAAAAGATGTCGGCGATTGATTCAATTTGTTGCCACTCTGTTTACAAAGCGTTACAAAATATTCCGACCTTCTGGTACTATTCTCCTCCTCTTGGCATATCCTTGCAGAGCGGCGCCAACAAGTCAACGGCCAGGATCGGAGACGGACCCATCTTGACCCTGGAGAAGCTGGAGCGCCAGCAGGCGGGAGTCTACCAGTGCACCGCCGACAACGGAGTGGGAGATCCGGTCACCGTCGATATGCGGCTAGATGTGTTGTGTAAGTGCACTAACATAACTTTAATTCAATTGGTTATATGCTAAAAAGGATATTCTAACACAAGCCTTTATTTACTGGGTCAAGCAATGTTAAGTGGGTTTGCAGTGTTTCAAGCAAAGAAACTATCTTATTTTAGTGTATCTGCAACTACTTAGAACGAGTATCTGTGCCGCAACGACAGTCATTAATCATTGTGTAAATAAAGCAGCAACTTGAAATCCATTTGGGGTACATCAGAACTTTCCAATTGAAACTGCAGATGTAGGGGGGGATAAAGAAAATCTAGCAAGCAACCGGAGGCGAAGAAAAGTGTTTTGGGCAAAAGCGTATAGTGGGACTCGTAAATCAGTGCCTTAAAGCTGCTGACTGCAGCGGGAAAAGCAAATCCGGATGCGAGTGGAGAAACCGCTGTGCAGATACACGACTCCAGATACTAGATACTCGATGCATGCAACAATGCGGCACCACCGACTGATTCGATATAGACAAATGCCGGGCAGAAAACAATTTGAACGGGAAAAGCAAGCCGAGGCCAAACGGAATCTTAGCAACTGTATATAAATTGATTTTTGACTGTAATCAGATTGCCGCTTCGTGTGCTAAATTCTTTCCACCGCCTCTCTCTTTCTTTCTTTCATTCCTTCTCTCTCCGTGTGTCCTTGCTGGCCATCCCGCAATCCTGCTACTCTGCCATGCTGCAACCTGACGGATGCCTGGGTATCTGGCTGCAGATCCCCCGGATATACAAGTGGAGAAATCCTGGATACACTCGGGCGAAGGATTCGAGGCGAAGCTCGTTTGCATTGTTTTCGCTGATCCAGTCGCAACGGTTTGTTGGCTCTTTGAATGCAGCGTTTCATTCGTTCCATTGTGCCCAGACAGTTTTTGTTATTTTTCGTGGATTTTTAGATTATTACGATTACGGGGCCATGGGCAGAAAAGGAATGGGGCGGGGCAGGCGGGATAGCGGGCATGCAGTGCTCCCTGGGAGCGAGTCATCCTGCCTCCTCCTCCTCCTCCATCGCCACTTGCCATCGGTTTATGCAAGAACTTTGTTTTCCAGGTCACTTTTCCTGTTTTTTCAGTTTTTCAGCTTTTCAGTTATTCAGCTTTTCGTTTCAGTTGAGTCCTGTTCTGTTCTCTTCTGTCCTGTTGTATTGTGTCCTGTTCCCGTTCTCACAGGCTTTGTGCCCCGCTGGCTTGCAATTTCTTTTTCCGATTTCTTGCTGTGGCAAATTAATGCCATTTTTATTTGCCCAACTTTCATTTCATTTCGTATCGTTTTGTTTCTTTTTTCGTTTCGAATTGCGGACAGTCGGCAGAAGTTACTGCAAGTGGGTCAAATTTGAGTTGAATTTATTAGTTGCTTATCGTTGCTGCAGTCAATCGACATGTGCTTCATCTTCATCTCCATCCCCATCCCCATCCCCATCGTGATCATCATCGTGGCACGATTTACCATCGAAAAGCAAGCTAATCCAAGTCACTTCTCGCTGCAGGTGTCCTGGTACCAAAACTCATTTCCGATCCAATCGACGGACAGGCGCATCATGGCCACCAGAGCCAACCGGCACATGCTCACCATCCGCCACATCCAGCAGGAGGACTTTGGCAACTACAGGTGAGTCCTGTTCCGAGTAGTTCAATGGAATCCTAGCATCGACGAGGACAACTTGTGGCTTACTATGAACTTTGCCGGCCAGCGTTGATTTAGTCAATTTGGCAACTTTGACTACAACTTATTTCACTTTTTGTCAGCCAGTTAGCAGTAGCAAGTTGTAAGTTCCCACTTGTCTGGGATCGAGGCTTAGTTCGCCACACTCGAACATTCGTGCAGCCACGTCCGGCTTCGCAGGGAATAGTCTGTGCGGGGCGTGCCCCACCCATTTTGCGGACAAACAAGTTTTCCACATCAATGTCAATCTGTCTGAAACATATTAAAGAAGCGGAAGTTTCGCCATGTTGACACAACATTTCATGCACAAAGTTTTAGCCATCTTCCGAATGTGGGTGATGGTGATGGTGCTAGTGGTACTAGTGGCGCCCATCGAACCACCTGGCCACCACCCACAGTGAGTGGCTTTTGTGCACACGACGTGTCGACGTGTTTGGATTAGTTGAGTCGAGTTCCCCAGTCGGTTGCCAGCCACTTGCCGACTGCCAGATCGATGCGGCCACTGGCCCACGGGGCGGATGGTTGTTGTGCCACAGGCCGCCCCACATGGCGTATGAGTAATGCTGACAGAGTGTAATGCAAAATTAAAAGGAAATTACATTTTTGGCATTATTGGTGTGCAAAAGTGATTGCAGGCAAACATGACGCACCCATAAATTAACAACTCAAACACACACACACACACACACAACACACAACAACAGCACGAAAAAATGAGCGTGAGCTGAAAATTGGAAAATTGGAAAAATCGAAAACCAAAAGCCAATTAAGTCAATTAACCACTTAAGCCATATGCTAATTAGAAATCCCTTTCAGCTGCGTGGCGGACAATTCGCTGGGCCGCTCCCGCAAATACATGGAACTCTCCGGACGTCCCGGAGCCGCCGAGTTCTATTCGCCCAAGTGGGGTCATTCGCCGGACAGCTACAATCTGACCTGGAAAATCGATAGCTACCCGCCGCTGGAGGAGGTCCGCCTACTTTACCGTCGAGTGCAGGTGAGTGGAAGGCGGGGTTGGCGGGGCTGGATAATGGTTGGGAAGCCACTGGCAATCCGATATGAAAGGAGTATATTCAATTAATTAATGGTGAAACATGCACAAAGCCCGATCCCGCCAGACTGACATCTTGACAATCTGCTGGGAGATGCTCCACGCGCCAGGCAATCCGATACCTTGACATCTTGTCTGGAAACGGGCTTTTATATTTGGCGAGCACTGTGCTCACTAATGAAGCACGTGATTAAAATTACACTCACAATGATGTCTTAAGAAATCGACATCCGAAACGCTGATAAAAGGCATTAAGCTCCATGTAAGGACTGCAAGGAAACAGATCACAATAAGTGGGCTAATTATGTTGTACCCCACATAAAGAAAGAAATATAAAGCAAGTATAGAAAAATCCCGAAAATTATTTTCAATGTAGCCAAAGTACACACAAAAAAGAAGAGTGCTTTTCAATACTCATGTCAGTGTAGACACACAAAAAATGCCGCTTAATTGCGACTCTGGGCTGTACAAACAGGCAAATCGGGCGAGCTGGGTCACGAAATTTAATGAGATTTCAACTCACGGACACTTGGCGCTGAATGTCGAACTGCAGTGGGCGGGTGGAGATAATTTTTCCTCTGCATTCATGCGCCATTGAAGTGCAATTATTGGAGGACTTTCCGCCGCAGCGGCGTATCAAGTGGCAGGAAGGAGCGGGTGGTGGAGAGTTGGTGGAGCAGGTGGAGGAGGCTTAATTGATGTGATAGCTGTCATAACTTGATCGGGCGCTCGCAGCGGAAATCATTTGGTTTCCTCGCGCAGGACATAAAATTAATTAAGGAATCAAAGGAGAACTGTCAATGGTAGAATCCGGCACTTAATTTGGCTCTTCTTCGTCTCGTCTCGTCTCGTTTCGTTTTGTTCTGTTTATCCGCCGTACAGATGAATGAGACGTACCAGCAGCCGGGCAGGTGGCACGACTTCATCCTCACCCCGGAGCACCGACCGGCCTCGGAGCCCCTCACACACATCATGTCCTACACCATTAAGAATCTGCATCCGGGCGGCTACTACGAGGCAATTGTGCAGGCCAAGAATCGCTACGGCTGGAACGAGGTGAGTTCTCTACCCACAAGTTCGAGTATACCCCCTATACATAGGGGGGTATATATATGTACATAGCTCAATGCCAAAAGCTGCGGCATAAATCTAAGTGAGTGTCCTGCTCAGTTCGGTGCGACAGGGCGGCTACTTAATCTTGATTTTGTGCCACTTTTCTTTGCTCAACCCACTGTCTGCTTTTCTCGCCTCTCGCCCTCAACAACGCAGGTCAGCGATATATTTCAATTTGTCGTCGCCAACAACAGCCAGGACCTTGGCCCCGAGGACGCCGAGGTGGTGGCCAGCTCCAAGTCGCGCAGCAATAGCGCCTCCATGGGCAGCCTGCCGGGATCCACAGTCCTTCACACGGCGCTCCTCCTGGCCCTGGCCTTGAGTAATTGTCAGTTCGACAGACGCCGACTGGGCCTGGGATAAGCGGCTTAGGCGGCAGACGATCGGGATCAGGATCGAGACCAGGAGCAGCACAAGACAAGGGGAAGCACTCGCACTGGAAGCACTGGAAGCACTGGAGGAGGAAGTGGCCGGGGAAGGATGGAAGCATTAAGTGTATAGAAATCCAGAAGAAGAATACCAGATTTTATTGTACGCCTACCCTGTCGGCCAAGAGAGCAAGTGCATCCAGCCCTACACTAAGCAACAAGGACGCGGAGAGATTGCAAACCAACAAGCTGAACGAAAAACCCATGTAAATAATTTTTCAAGAGTTTTGTCCACGATTAAATTAGCACACACACACCCAATCACACACGTACAGCCGGAAAATGGTTAATGGAAATTTGCGATTGGAGAAGGCAAATCCACCATCCAAAGCCCACCCCCAGTTCCATCCCCATACCCATGGTAGAATAAGCAAGTCGAACTAGGTCATGTAAATAAGCATTAGATATCTGAATGTGAACTGCATTTTACTTCATAAATGTTGGGCTGATGCGGCCCGATGTGCAGGATGTGCAGGATGTGCAGGATGTGCAGGATGTGTATGTAAATTAAGCAAACATTATATAGTGATATTATTTAGTTTCGAGCGAAACCATAAATAACAAAATATTGGAGATGAAATAAAACAGAGAAAGCCACACACCGCAAAATGTTAGTATGTAAAGAAGTATTTGCCACGTTTCCGTTTCGAATTCAAATTCAAATTCGAGATCGAGTTCGTTTCAGTTCTATTGCCACTTTTTCGATTGCAGCTGTAGTCTTATTTTAGCCAGTAAGCGCACCCATAACCAAAAGGATAACAACGTAACAGCAATTCAATGTAATGTTTTTCGATGTAAATTAGAATTTAAGCAAACGTGTTGTACCACCAAAAGGAAGGCGAAAGGTCGAAATATAGCGACGCAAATAAGCTAATCCCCCACTCAAAATCGGAATCTGAATCGGAATCTGAATCGGAATCTGAATAGGAATCGGAATCTGAAGCGAAATCGGAATATTATTCGGAGTATTTGAATGTGAATCTTTGCATACATATTAGTAGTCACTCGTGAATGGCACGAGTGTCGACCTGTAAATATACATAAATACGTGAATAATATTGAGTGTTACGAACCCAGCAGGCATTTTATCAGCTTTTGCACCTTTCCAATTGTACGATCCGAGTCCGTACTGTTTCATTTAGGGCACACCATAGAGGTCAAGGGTCACTTGTATATTTGATAGGCCGCGGCCTACAGCTCGAACTCGTACACAACAACCTTCTGTACTTAGCATGTCGATCGAACGAGGCCAAAACCAAAACCGAAACCGAAACCGAAACCGGAACCGAATTAAAAATGGGAAATCGAGTCGGATTGAAAACCAAGTAAAAGCGTTACAATTTATCTACATAAATGTGTATGTGTGTGTACCTTACATAGCCAGTTGAGTGCAGGATGCAGGACGAATCGGAGGCATAACTACAGATTACATAGTTGCGGAGGATTCCGAATAGGATCCACTCCGAACCTAAATACCAGTATAATTCAGATTAAACGGATATAGCTAAGCACGCGACCGGTACGTGTTCATAAAAAAGTGAATTCATTAATTACTAACTACATAGTACGATGCTAATTGTATGATTAATGCGCATAAGAAACCCTAAAATATTCAAAAATAAAATAAAGCATTAGATGTAAACTAAACTATGCAAATTGGTTTCATTTACCCATGCTCACGGCTCTTCTGGATTTTCAGCTTGTTATTGCAAACCTCTTTCCGGCAAAAGCAATAAAGCAATATTTATGTTTGCAAATCATCAGCGTTCAGAAAGGCGAGGGGGGAATATATATATTTTTGATTTTATTTTCTGGTTCCGTATACTTTTATTATTTCTCTTCAAATATTGAATTCAGCTGCAGCTTAGCAAGGGATATGGCTTAATATATTTTTCCATGCATGTCGTTTTCAATTTTTGTACAATTTCAAGAGGCCCTCAAGTGCTTGCCAGCCATAATGCAGGTCCTAAGTATGAAATTTAAATGTGTCACATCCTTTGTGCCAGTCAGCAGGCTAGCAAACTTTCTGCAAATTTATATGAAAGTACATAATCATCGATGGCAATGCCAGGTCTTTTTTGTCGCTCTTCTCCCAAGGACTTCGCCTCGAGCACTTCTAAGCTCTTTCAAAAATCCAACCCAAAGCTGACCGGGACACAAGAGGGACCCAGGAACGTGGACATACGTGCACGGCTTAAATTATTAAAAGTTTTGCATTTGGCCAAAAGTTTATGCATGAAATTTCATGGGGCGGCCAAACTACTTGAGCTGCGTTTTTATACAGGCGGATACCACCGCTGCAAGTTGCATTTGGAACGGAACGCAGAGGATGTCCGGATGCCAGTCACCAGTTACCAGTTACCAGTTACCAAGTCTAGTTACCAGTTACCAGTTACCAGTCACCAGTTACCAGTTACCAGTTGCTAGTGGGTGGATGTCCCTGGCCACGTCGGTGTATTTGCATGTTGGCGGGCCCACTTGATGCCACCCTCCAAGTTGGCCGGGTGCAAACTTAGTGACCATTATGCATGCAAGTCTCAATATATTGCACATGAATTTTAATGAAAATTGTGTCGTTGAACTGGCCCGGAAAATGGGGGCATTCGCAGAAATATGCTGTGCAGCTGGGGAGTGCGGGTCTAACTTTTGCAAATCATATCGCATAATTGGCGGGCCACAAGCGACTCTTGCCAGCCATTTGCATTGGACGCAGTTGGCCCAGGGACAAGTTTTTGGCGCATATTAATTAGCTCGTTTATCATTTGAACATTTTTCCGACAGCCAGCTAGAGAGCAGTGCACTCGAAGCAATGTAAAATTAATTAAGTTGCGCCACAAGGAAACTCTTTCACTTGCCCCATTCATTTCCATTGGTATTCATTTCAAAGGAGCGTGGCAGCAATAAAGAATCGCTGCGAAAAAAACTGTTAACGAAACGAAAATGAAATCATAATTAATATTGGTGAAATTGGCAAAGTGCAGCGCGCACGATGCTGCGGCGGGTGTGCACTAATACCACCACTTTGGCTCCTTGCAACAGGACCCCCAATCCGCAGACAGGACCAGGACGAGCCATCCAGTCATTCAGTCAGTCAGTCAGTCAGTCAGTCAGTCTGGCAGTTTTGTTTGGCTGGCAAGCAGGCGTCAAGGCGAGCAAGATCCAAACTTTTATAATTAAAATTTTGCAGCTTGGTATTTTCGCTTTTTTCGCCTTTTTCGCCTTTTTCGCGATGGCTGGTGGAGTGTAAAACGCAAGCAAATCATAAAGCTACATGGCAGTCAAACTTTGCCGTTCAAGTGCGAATTAAATTAATTTTCAACTGATTTGATTTCTGCGAACAGTTATTGCTAAAAACGCAAGTTTCAACAATTGCCGATGGAAAAGTTACACTTGCCGCCAGCCAATCAGGGGGAATGTCCGGCAAATTAAACTAAATTGCGCTCTGAATGCCAATAAATTAAATTGGCCAAGGCAAACAACGAAGTGGAAACTTAAGAATTTCCCATATACTCGCACACTATTGGCCGGGTCAAAGGCAACCGCACAGTGCCAACTGGCACTATGGCAACGGAGGAATGTGTCGAAAAGGCGAGTCCTGCCTTCATCCAGGATCCAGCATCCAGCATCCAACAACCAGCATCCAGGACCATCAGTTGTCCTGGGCAACGCACAATAATTCAATGAAATGCGAATGCGAATGTGGGTGGTGTGCAGTCCGCAGTCCGCAGTCCTGCGACCAACCGAATTTACATAATTCTCGTCCTGCAAAGTTGGGAACGGGGCAGCCTGATATTTATGGGGGCAACTTAATGGCGGTTTAAAACGTTGCAGGCGAGGAGAAAAGAAATCGCTGTAGGATCCTTGTTTCCGCTCTTGTTCCCTGCTCCCAACGCACACACGCACACACACACACGCACACGCACACACACACAAGCGCAAGCATTATGCTAAAACAAATCTACATAATTTAGGAGTAGGCTGCCAGGACAAGACAACATTTCCACTCAAGCAGCCCCCATTCGCCCCTTTCCCCCCGCGCCTGTCATTGACGCACAAATCAAAAGGCGGGCTCCATCTCCTTTGGAGAAAATTGTTTGCGGATGCTAAGAAAAATTTGTACATCAATCGATTTTGTTTGATTTTTTCCCAGCTCGACCGCCTCTGCGTTGAGTTGGCCGCAAGAGATTTGCATAATTCATGGCGCTGATGGCTGGAGAGGATTCCGGGATGGGCTGCTCGCCCGGAAACTGGAGGACGTAGTGGGGCGTCGGGCTGAGTGATTGGGTGGGGCCAGAGATGTATCTGCCTGATTGCTTTGAGTGGCTCATTTCGCACAGTCCGCTCCGGCGATGGTGTGGGTAAATTGGAAAAGTATGTCTATGGTATGGCACCCTGCGCCTCCTGCGCCTCCTGTGCCGCCGCAGGATTGCCACCGCATCTCGGAGCGGATAATTTTCGCCTCGACCTGCGTGCGGCACGTGAGTGGAGGAAAAACACTCTCGTATAGTTTTTTAATCAACCTGCAACATGCAAAACCAATGACAGTTGCCCTGTCTGCGTGCCGCAAAAGAAATGCCGACGAAAGGCAAACAAGTTGGCCCGTCAATTTCAATTTATATTCTAATGACATATTGTTGCTGGCATTTTCAATTCCGCCGCCGCGCGCGTGTGACACAAAACCAAAAACGCAGCGCGGGTTGGAGCGAGTATTGGGGGACTCCTGGTGAAATTTAAAAACAATTTCCCAAACTCGCCCCAGAGATTTGTATTATGTTTAACTCATTTTCATAAAGCGCGGACAAAGAGACGGGAATTGTGCGAAAGCGAGCTGAAATTATAATGCGAAAGCGGCCACAGCAAAACGCGGCAGCTGCAGAAGCCCCGAACTCGAAGCCGCGACAAAGTTCAGGCAGAACAAAAGTTTATCTCGCACTTTGTTTGCATACACAAAGCCAAGGGAGAGGCGGAGAGGCGGAGAGGCGACTGAATCCTCCTGCCAGGACCCGCTGCACAGGAGTACGGATGGCCACTCCGCCTGGCCGGCCCTCCTGCCACCAGCTCTTGGCTAAGACAAAGAATCCTCGCCCCGACGGGCGCCGGGCGTTGAGCGATTTCTTTTCACAGAGATAAATGTTAGAAAGTTGGGACAGGCGTGGTGAAACACGTGGACTTACACTGCGAACAAAGAGCTAACCGGAGTTAGCTGACTGGAGAAATAGTAGTTATTTTACGCACCCGAACACAACAAATGGTTAGCTGGGAATGAAACAAGCCAAATATTGTGTGGCCTGGCAAGTGTTTCTGCCAGTGTAGTTAGACTGCAATCTGCTGCAGCTCCACCTGGCGGAGATTCTGGAATGGCTGAGGTTCTGCCCCGGGTCGTGCTCTTAAAGCCCCAGCAACTCACTCCATTCTTTCACTTGTTGGCCTTAAGTCGGCCATGTAAAATAATTTACAGAGCTGCATTGCAAATGACATTGACTTTTCGCCCCTGCAGTTTTTCATATTTCGTGCGGCGGACTGGCTTGCGTTTTGCGTGCCACGTCACGCTCGCTTCCTCCGGATTGCCTGTGTGGTGCACATTTGGAGGCCCTCCTCCTGCCCTTCTGCCTTCCTGCCCTCCTGCCCACATCCCTGCTCGCTCCACTGGCCAATTGACCAATGGCTGCTTATCAGGCGAGAACATGTTTCCATGTTTCCATGGAATTTCATTAGGCTTCACCTCTTCGCCCAGACCAGTTCCCCTCCTGCCACTGGGCCAAAAGCCTAATGGTCGGTTGTTGCCCTTTTTTTTTTTATTATTGTGATTATTATTTTTTTTATTTTATTGTGAGATTTTTTGATTTAAGTTACCAGGCGAACAGGAATTCCAGAAGGTGACCAACGATCAATTGGTTTTCAGTAGAAACTTGCTACTGATTATGATCACCTGGTGCCAAATATCGAAAAAATCCACAAATTTGCCATAAAAATGCGCATTTTGTAGTCAAAATTGTGAGATTTTTTGGTTTAAGTTACCAGGCGAACAGGAATTCCAGAAGGTGACCAACGATCAATTGGTTACTTCGTTTTCAGTAGAAACCTGCTACTGATTATGATCACCTGGTGCCAAATATCGAAAAAATCCACAAATTTGCCATAAATATTTCTCGAGTTTTGGCCGAAAAAACAATATTTTTGGTGATTTCTGTAGTCAAAATTGTGAGATTTTTTGGTTTAAGTTACCAGGCGAACAGGAATTCCAGAAGGTGACCAACGATCAATTGGTTACTTCGTTTTCAGTAGAAACCTGCTACTGATTATGATCACCTGGTGCCAAATATCGAAAAAATCCACAAATTTGCCATAAATATTTCTCGAGTTTTGGCCGAAAAAACAATATTTTTGGTGATTTCTGTAGTCAAAATTGTGAGATTTTTTGGTTTAAGTTACCAGGCGAACAGGAATTCCAGAAGGTGACCAACGATCAATTGGTTTTCAGTAGAAACTTGCTACTGATTATGATCACCTGGTGCCAAATATCGAAAAAATCCACAAATTTGCCATAAAAATGCGCATTTTGTAGTCAAAATTGTGAGATTTTTTGGTTTAAGTTACCAGGCGAACAGGAATTCCAGAAGGTGACCAACTATCAATTGGTTTCTTGGTTTTCAGTAGAAACCTGCTACTGATTATGATCACCTGGTGCCAAATATCGAAAAAATCCACAAATTTGCCATAAAAATGCTCATTTTGTAGTAAAAATTGTGAGATTTTTTGGTTTAAGTTACCAGGCGAACAGGAATTCCAGAAGGTGACCAACGATCAATTGGTTACTTCGTTTTCAGTAGAAACCTGCTACTGATTATGATCACCTGGTGCCAAATATCGAAAAAATCCACAAATTTGCCATAAAAATGCTCATTTTGTAGTAAAAATTGTGAGATTTTTTGGTTTAAGTTACCAGGCGAACAGGAATTCCAGAAGGTGACCAACGATCAATTGGTTACTTCGTTTTCAGTAGAAACCTGCTACTGATTATGATCACCTGGTGTCAAATATCGAAAAAATCCACAAATTTGCTATAAAAATGCTCATTTTGTAGTTAAAATTGTGAGATTTTTATGGGCTAAAATTTTTTTTTCCTAAATTTGATTTTGTGTGGAAAGGGAATTTAATTACGAGTCCAACAAGCTATGGCAATCCATATTTTGGAAAATATTTCTCAAGTTTTGGCCAAAAAAACAATATTTTTGGTGATTTCTGCGATTTTATATGCCATTTTTTTAATTTTTTGTAAGGGGTACCATCATCATTTTTTGCAAAAATGGGCTCAAATTTTTTTTTTCCTAAATTTGAGTTTGTGTGGAAAGGGAATTTAATTACGAGTCCAACAAGGTATGGCAATCCATATTTTGGAAAATATTTCTCGAGTTTTGGCCGAAAAAACAATATTTTTGGTGATTTCTGCGATTTTATATGCCATTTTTTTAATTTTTTGTAAGGGGTACCATCATCATTTTTTGCAAAAATGGGCTAAAATTTTTTTTTCCTAAATTTGAGTTTGTGTGGAAAGGGAATTTAATTACGAGTCCAACAAGGTATGGCAATCCATATTTTGGAAAATATTTCTCAAGTTTTGGCCGAAAAAACAATATTTTTGGTGATTTCTGCGATTTTATATGCCATTTTTTTAATTTTTTGTAAGGGGTACCATCATCATTTTTTGCAAAAATGGGCTAAAATTTTTTTTCCTAAATTTGAGTTTGTGTGGAAAGGGAATTTAATTACGAGTCCAACAAGGTATGGCAATCCATATTTTGGAAAATATTTCTCAAGTTTTGGCCAAAAAAACAATATTTTTGGTGATTTCTGCGATTTTATATGCCATTTTTTTAATTTTTTGTAAGGGGTACCATCATCATTTTTTGCAAAAATGGGCTAAAATTTTTTTTTCCTAAATTTGAGTTTGTGTGGAAAGGGAATTTAATTACGAGTCCAACAAGGTATGGCAATCCATATTTTGGAAAATATTTCTCAAGTTTTGGCCGAAAAAACAATATTTTTGGTGATTTCTGCGATTTTATATGCCATTTTTTTAATTTTTTGTAAGGGGTACCATCATCATTTTTTGCAAAAATGGGCTAAAATTTTTTTTCCTAAATTTGAGTTTGTGTGGAAAGGGAATTTAATTACGAGTCCAACAAGGTATGGCAATCCATATTTTGGAAAATATTTCTCAAGTTTTGGCCAAAAAAACAATATTTTTGGTGATTTCTGCGATTTTATATGCCATTTTTTAATTTTTTGTAAGGGGTACCATCATCATTTTTTGCAAAAATGGGCTCAAATTTTTTTTTTCCTAAATTTGAGTTTGTGTGGAAAGGGAATTTAATTACGAGTCCAAAAAGGTATGGCAATCCATATTTTGGAAAATATTTCTCGAGTTTTGGCCGAAAAAACAATATTTTTGGTGATTTCTGTAGTCAAAATTGTGAGATTTTTTGGTTTAAGTTACCAGGAGAACAGGAATTCCAGAAGGTGACCAACTATCAATTGGTTTCTTGGTTTTCAGTAGAAACCTGCTACTGATTATGATCACCTGGTGCCAAATATCGAAAAAATCCACAAATTTGCAATAAAAATGTGCATTTTGTAGAGAAAATTGTGAGATTTTTTGATTTAAGTTACCAGGCGAACAGGAATTCCAGAAGGTGACCAACGATCAATTGGTTTTCAGTAGAAACTTGCTACTGATTATGATCACCTGGTGCCAAATATCGAAAAAATCCACAAATTTGCCATAAAAATGCGCATTTTGTAGTCAAAATTGTGAGATTTTTTGGTTTAAGTTACCAGGCGAACAGGAATTCCAGAAGGTGACCAACGATCAATTGGTTACTTCGTTTTCAGTAGAAACCTGCTACTGATTATGATCACCTGGTGCCAAATATCGAAAAAATCCACAAATTTGCCATAAAAATGCTCATTTTGTAGTCAAAATTGTGAGATTTTTTGGTTTACGTTACCAGGCGAACAGGAATTCCAGAAGGTGACCAACGATCAATTGGTTACTTCGTTTTCAGTAGAAACCTGCTACTGATTATGATCACCTGGTGTCAAATATCGAAAAAATCCACAAATTTGCTATAAAAATGC
Source organism: Drosophila orena (assembly GCA_005876975.1). Lineage (NCBI taxonomy): Eukaryota > Metazoa > Arthropoda > Insecta > Diptera > Drosophilidae > Drosophila > Drosophila orena. The sequence goes on along the minus strand of VCKV01000282.1, from coordinate 9,952,475 downwards.
TCATTTTGTAGTTAAAATTGTGAGATTTTTATGGGCTAAAATTTTTTTTTCCTAAATTTGATTTTGTGTGGAAAGGGAATTTAATTACGAGTCCAACAAGCTATGGCAATCCATATTTTGGAAAATATTTCTCAAGTTTTGGCCAAAAAAACAATATTTTTGGTGATTTCTGCGATTTTATATGCCATTTTTTTAATTTTTTGTAAGGGGTACCATCATCATTTTTTGCAAAAATGGGCTAAAATTTTTTTTTCCTAAATTTGAGTTTGTGTGGAAAGGGAATTAAATTACGAGTCCAAAAAGGTATGGCAATCCATATTTTGGAAAATATTTCTCGAGTTTTGGCCGAAAAAACAATATTTTTGGTGATTTCTGCGATTTTATATGCCATTTTTTTAATTTTTTGTAAGGGGTACCATCATCATTTTTTGCAAAAATGGGCTAAAATTTTTTTTTCCTAAATTTGAGTTTGTGTGGAAAGGGAATTTAATTACGAGTCCAACAAGGTATGGCAATCCATATTTTGGAAAATATTTCTCAAGTTTTGGCCGAAAAAACAATATTTTTGGTGATTTCTGCGATTTTATATGCCATTTTTTTAATTTTTTGTAAGGGGTACCATCATCATTTTTTGCAAAAATGGGCTAAAATTTTTTTTCCTAAATTTGAGTTTGTGTGGAAAGGGAATTTAATTACGAGTCCAACAAGGTATGGCAATCCATATTTTGGAAAATATTTCTCAAGTTTTGGCCAAAAAAACAATATTTTTGGTGATTTCTGCGATTTTATATGCCATTTTTTAATTTTTTGTAAGGGGTACCATCATCATTTTTTGCAAAAATGGGCTCAAATTTTTTTTTTCCTAAATTTGAGTTTGTGTGGAAAGGGAATTTAATTACGAGTCCAAAAAGGTATGGCAATCCATATTTTGGAAAATATTTCTCGAGTTTTGGCCGAAAAAACAATATTTTTGGTGATTTCTGTAGTCAAAATTGTGAGATTTTTTGGTTTAAGTTACCAGGAGAACAGGAATTCCAGAAGGTGACCAACTATCAATTGGTTTCTTGGTTTTCAGTAGAAACCTGCTACTGATTATGATCACCTGGTGCCAAATATCGAAAAAATCCACAAATTTGCAATAAAAATGTGCATTTTGTAGAGAAAATTGTGAGATTTTTTGATTTAAGTTACCAGGCGAACAGGAATTCCAGAAGGTGACCAACGATCAATTGGTTTTCAGTAGAAACTTGCTACTGATTATGATCACCTGGTGCCAAATATCGAAAAAATCCACAAATTTGCCATAAAAATGCGCATTTTGTAGTCAAAATTGTGAGATTTTTTGGTTTAAGTTACCAGGCGAACAGGAATTCCAGAAGGTGACCAACGATCAATTGGTTACTTCGTTTTCAGTAGAAACCTGCTACTGATTATGATCACCTGGTGCCAAATATCGAAAAAATCCACAAATTTGCCATAAAAATGCTCATTTTGTAGTCAAAATTGTGAGATTTTTTGGTTTAAGTTACCAGGCGAACAGGAATTCCAGAAGGTGACCAACGATCAATTGGTTACTTCGTTTTCAGTAGAAACCTGCTACTGATTATGATCACCTGGTGTCAAATATCGAAAAAATCCACAAATTTGCTATAAAAATGCTCATTTTGTAGTTAAAATTGTGAGATTTTTATGGGCTAAAATTTTTTTTTCCTAAATTTGATTTTGTGTGGAAAGGGAATTTAATTACGAGTCCAACAAGCTATGGCAATCCATATTTTGGAAAATATTTCTCAAGTTTTGGCCAAAAAAACAATATTTTTGGTGATTTCTGCGATTTTATATGCCATTTTTTTAATTTTTTGTAAGGGGTACCATCATCATTTTTTGCAAAAATGGGCTAAAATTTTTTTTTCCTAAATTTGAGTTTGTGTGGAAAGGGAATTAAATTACGAGTCCAAAAAGGTATGGCAATCCATATTTTGGAAAATATTTCTCGAGTTTTGGCCGAAAAAACAATATTTTTGGTGATTTCTGTAGTCAAAATTGTGAGATTTTTTGGTTTAAGTTACCAGGAGAACAGGAATTCCAGAAGGTGACCAACTATCAATTGGTTTCTTGGTTTTCAGTAGAAACCTGCTACTGATTATGATCACCTGGTGCCAAATATCGAAAAAATCCACAAATTTGCAATAAAAATGTGCATTTTGTAGAGAAAATTGTGAGATTTTTTGATTTAAGTTACCAGGCGAACAGGAATTCCAGAAGGTGACCAACGATCAATTGGTTTTCAGTAGAAACTTGCTACTGATTATGATCACCTGGTGCCAAATATCGAAAAAATCCACAAATTTGCCATAAAAATGCGCATTTTGTAGTCAAAATTGTGAGATTTTTTGGTTTAAGTTACCAGGCGAACAGGAATTCCAGAAGGTGACCAACGATCAATTGGTTACTTCGTTTTCAGTAGAAACCTGCTACTGATTATGATCACCTGGTGCCAAATATCGAAAAAATCCACAAATTTGCCATAAAAATGCTCATTTTGTAGTCAAAATTGTGAGATTTTTTGGTTTAAGTTACCAGGCGAACAGGAATTCCAGAAGGTGACCAACGATCAATTGGTTACTTCGTTTTCAGTAGAAACCTGCTACTGATTATGATCACCTGGTGCCAAATATCGAAAAAATCCACAAATTTGCCATAAAAATGCTCATTTTGTAGTCAAAATTGTGAGATTTTTTGGTTTAAGTTACCAGGCGAACAGGAATTCCAGAAGGTGACCAACGATCAATTGGTTTTCAGTAGAAACTTGCTACTGATTATGATCACCTGGTGCCAAATATCGAAAAAATCCACAAATTTGCCATAAAAATGCGCATTTTGTAGTCAAAATTGTGAGATTTTTTGGTTTAAGTTACCAGGCGAACAGGAATTCCAGAAGGTGACCAACGATCAATTGGTTACTTCGTTTTCAGTAGAAACCTGCTACTGATTATGATCACCTGGTGCCAAATATCGAAAAAATCCACAAATTTGCCATAAAAATGCTCATTTTGTAGTCAAAATTGTGAGATTTTTTGGTTTAAGTTACCAGGCGAACAGGAATTCCAGAAGGTGACCAACGATCAATTGGTTACTTCGTTTTCAGTAGAAACCTGCTACTGATTATGATCACCTGGTGTCAAATATCGAAAAAATCCACAAATTTGCTATAAAAATGCTCATTTTGTAGTTAAAATTGTGAGATTTTTATGGGCTAAAATTTTTTTTTCCTAAATTTGAGTTTGTTCGGAAAGGGAATTTAATTACGAGTCCAACAAGGTATGGCAATCCATATTTTGGAAAATATTTCTCAAGTTTTGGCCAAAAAAACAATATTTTTGGTGATTTCTGCGATTTTATATGCCATTTTTTTAATTTTTTGTAAGGGGTACCATCATCATTTTTTGCAAAAATGGGCTCAAATTTTTTTTTTCCTAAATTTGAGTTTGTGTGGAAAGGGAATTTAATTACGAGTCCAACAAGGTATGGCAATCCATATTTTGGAAAATATTTCTCGAGTTTTGGCCGAAAAAACAATATTTTTGGTGATTTCTGCGATTTTATATGCCATTTTTTTAATTTTTTGTAAGGGGTACCATCATCATTTTTTGCAAAAATGGGCTAAAATTTTTTTTTCCTAAATTTGAGTTTGTGTGGAAAGGGAATTTAATTACGAGTCCAACAAGGTATGGCAATCCATATTTTGGAAAATATTTCTCAAGTTTTGGCCGAAAAAACAATATTTTTGGTGATTTCTGTAGTCAAAATTGTGAGATTTTTTGGTTTAAGTTACCAGGAGAACAGGAATTCCAGAAGGTGACCAACTATCAATTGGTTTCTTGGTTTTCAGTAGAAACCTGCTACTGATTATGATCACCTGGTGCCAAATATCGAAAAAATCCACAAATTTGCAATAAAAATGTGCATTTTGTAGAGAAAATTGTGAGATTTTTTGATTTAAGTTACCAGGCGAACAGGAATTCCAGAAGGTGACCAACGATCAATTGGTTTTCAGTAGAAACTTGCTACTGATTATGATCACCTGGTGCCAAATATCGAAAAAATCCACAAATTTGCCATAAAAATGCGCATTTTGTAGTCAAAATTGTGAGATTTTTTGGTTTAAGTTACCAGGCGAACAGGAATTCCAGAAGGTGACCAACGATCAATTGGTTACTTCGTTTTCAGTAGAAACCTGCTACACCAGGAGAACAGGAATTCCAGAAGGTGACCAACTATCAATTGGTTTCTTGGTTTTCAGTAGAAACCTGCTACTGATTATGATCACCTGGTGCCAAATATCGAAAAAATCCACAAATTTGCAATAAAACTGTGCATTTTGTAGAGAAAATTGTGAGATTTTTTGATTTAAGTTACCAGGCGAACAGGAATTCCAGAAGGTGACCAACGATCAATTGGTTTTCAGTAGAAACTTGCTACTGATTATGATCACCTGGTGCCAAATATCGAAAAAATCCACAAATTTGCCATAAAAATGCGCATTTTGTAGTCAAAATTGTGAGATTTTTTGGTTTAAGTTACCAGGCGAACAGGAATTCCAGAAGGTGACCAACGATCAATTGGTTACTTCGTTTTCAGTAGAAACCTGCTACTGATTATGATCACCTGGTGCCAAATATCGAAAAAATCCACAAATTTGCAATAAAAATGTGCATTTTGTAGAGAAAATTGTGAGATTTTTTGATTTAAGTTACCAGGCGAACAGGAATTCCAGAAGGTGACCAACGATCAATTGGTTTTCAGTAGAAACTTGCTACTGATTATGATCACCTGGTGCCAAATATCGAAAAAATCCACAAATTTGCCATAAAAATGCGCATTTTGTAGTCAAAATTGTGAGATTTTTTGGTTTAAGTTACCAGGCGAACAGGAATTCCAGAAGGTGACCAACGATCAATTGGTTACTTCGTTTTCAGTAGAAACCTGCTACTGATTATGATCACCTGGTGCCAAATATCGAAAAAATCCACAAATTTGCCATAAAAATGCTCATTTTGTAGTCAAAATTGTGAGATTTTTTGGTTTAAGTTACCAGGCGAACAGGAATTCCAGAAGGTGACCAACGATCAATTGGTTACTTCGTTTTCAGTAGAAACCTGCTACTGATTATGATCACCTGGTGTCAAATATCGAAAAAATCCACAAATTTGCTATAAAAATGCTCATTTTGTAGTTAAAATTGTGAGATTTTTATGGGCTAAAATTTTTTTTTCCTAAATTTGAGTTTGTGTGGAAAGGGAATTTAATTACGAGTCCAACAAGGTATGGCAATCCATATTTTGGAAAATATTTCTCAAGTTTTGGCCAAAAAAACAATATTTTTGATGATTTCTGCGATTTTATATGCCATTTTTTTAATTTTTTGTAAGGGGTACCATCATCATTTTTTGCAAAAATGGGCTAAAATTTTTTTTTCCTAAATTTGAGTTTGTGTGGAAAGGGAATTTAATTACGAGTCCAACAAGGTATGGCAATCCATATTTTGGAAAATATTTCTCAAGTTTTGGCCAAAAAAACAATATTTTTGGTGATTTCTGCGATTTTATATGCCATTTTTTTAATTTTTTGTAAGGGGTACCATCATCATTTTTTGCAAAAATGGGCTCAAATTTTTTTTTTCCTAAATTTGAGTTTGTGTGGAAAGGGAATTTAATTACGAGTCCAACAAGGTATGGCAATCCATATTTTGGAAAATATTTCTCGAGTTTTGGCCGAAAAAACAATATTTTTGGTGATTTCTGCGATTTTATATGCCATTTTTTTAATTTTTTGTAAGGGGTACCATCATCATTTTTTGCAAAAATGGGCTAAAATTTTTTTTTCCTAAATTTGAGTTTGTGTGGAAAGGGAATTTAATTACGAGTCCAACAAGGTATGGCAATCCATATTTTGGAAAATATTTCTCAAGTTTTGGCCGAAAAAACAATATTTTTCGTGATTTCTGCGATTTTATATGCCATTTTTTAATTTTTTGTAAGGGGTACCATCATCATTTTTTGCAAAAATGGGCTAAAATTTTTTTTTCCTAAATTTGAGTTTGTGTGGAAAGGGAATTTAATTACGAGTCCAACAAGGTATGGCAATCCATATTTTGGAAAATATTTCTCAAGTTTTGGCCGAAAAAACAATATTTTTCGTGATTTCTGCGATTTTATATGCCATTTTTTAATTTTTTGTAAGGGGTACCATCATCATTTTTTGCAAAAATGGGCTCAAATTTTTTTTTTCCTAAATTTGAGTTTGTGTGGAAAGGGAATTTAATTACGAGTCCAACAAGGTATGGCAATCCATATTTTGGAAAATATTTCTCGAGTTTTGGCCGAAAAAACAATATTTTTGGTGATTTCTGCGATTTTATATGCCATTTTTTTAATTTTTTGTAAGGGGTACCATCATCATTTTTTGCAAAAATGGGCTAAAATTTTTTTTCCTAAATTTGAGTTTGTGTGGAAAGGGAATTTAATTACGAGTCCAAAAAGGTATGGCAATCCATATTTTGGAAAATATTTCTCGAGTTTTGGCCGAAAAAACAATATTTTTGGTGATTTCTGTAGTCAAAATTGTGAGATTTTTTGGTTTAAGTTACCAGGAGAACAGGAATTCCAGAAGGTGACCAACTATCAATTGGTTTCTTGGTTTTCAGTAGAAACCTGCTACTGATTATGATCACCTGGTGCCAAATATCGAAAAAATCCACAAATTTGCAATAAAAATGTGCATTTTGTAGAGAAAATTGTGAGATTTTTTGATTTAAGTTACCAGGCGAACAGGAATTCCAGAAGGTGACCAACGATCAATTGGTTTTCAGTAGAAACTTGCTACTGATTATGATCACCTGGTGCCAAATATCGAAAAAATCCACAAATTTGCCATAAAAATGCGCATTTTGTAGTCAAAATTGTGAGATTTTTTGGTTTAAGTTACCAGGCGAACAGGAATTCCAGAAGGTGACCAACGATCAATTGGTTACTTCGTTTTCAGTAGAAACCTGCTACTGATTATGATCACCTGGTGCCAAATATCGAAAAAATCCACAAATTTGCCATAAAAATGCTCATTTTGTAGTCAAAATTGTGAGATTTTTTGGTTTAAGTTACCAGGCGAACAGGAATTCCAGAAGGTGACCAACGATCAATTGGTTACTTCGTTTTCAGTAGAAACCTGCTACTGATTATGATCACCTGGTGTCAAATATCGAAAAAATCCACAAATTTGCTATAAAAATGCTCATTTTGTAGTTAAAATTGTGAGATTTTTATGGGCTAAAATTTTTTTTTCCTAAATTTGAGTTTGTGTGGAAAGGGAATTTAATTACGAGTCCAACAAGGTATGGCAATCCATATTTTGGAAAATATTTCTCAAGTTTTGGCCAAAAAAACAATATTTTTGATGATTTCTGCGATTTTATATGCCATTTTTTTAATTTTTTGTAAGGGGTACCATCATCATTTTTTGCAAAAATGGGCTAAAATTTTTTTTTCCTAAATTTGAGTTTGTGTGGAAAGGGAATTTAATTACGAGTCCAACAAGGTATGGCAATCCATATTTTGGAAAATATTTCTCGAGTTTTGGCCGAAAAAACAATATTTTTGGTGATTTCTGCGATTTTATATGCCATTTTTTTAATTTTTTGTAAGGGGTACCATCATCATTTTTTGCAAAAATGGGCTAAAATTTTTTTTTCCTAAATTTGAGTTTGTGTGGAAAGGGAATTTAATTACGAGTCCAACAAGGTATGGCAATCCATATTTTGGAAAATATTTCTCGAGTTTTGGCCGAAAAAACAATATTTTTGGTGATTTCTGCGATTTTATATGCCATTTTTTTAATTTTTTGTAAGGGGTACCATCATCATTTTTTGCAAAAATGGGCTAAAATTTTTTTTCCTAAATTTGAGTTTGTGTGGAAAGGGAATTTAATTACGAGTCCAAAAAGGTATGGCAATCCATATTTTGGAAAATATTTCTCGAGTTTTGGCCGAAAAAACAATATTTTTGGTGATTTCTGTAGTCAAAATTGTGAGATTTTTTGGTTTAAGTTACCAGGCGAACAGGAATTCCAGAAGGTGACCAACGATCAATTGGTTACTTCGTTTTCAGTAGAAACCTGCTACTGATTATGATCACCTGGTGTCAAATATCGAAAAAATCCACAAATTTGCTATAAAAATGCTCATTTTGTAGTTAAAATTGTGAGATTTTTATGGGCTAAAATTTTTTTTCCCTAAATTTGAGCTTGTGTGGAAAGGGAATTTAATTACGAGTCCAACAAGGTATGGCAATCCATATTTTGGAAAATATTTCTCAAGTTTTGGCCAAAAAAACAATATTTTTGATGATTTCTGCGATTTTATATGCCATTTTTTTAATTTTTTGTAAGGGGTACCATCATCATTTTTTGCAAAAATGGGCTCAAATTTTTTTTTTCCTAAATTTGAGTTTGTGTGGAAAGGGAATTTAATTACGAGTCCAACAAGGTATGGCAATCCATATTTTGGAAAATATTTCTCAAGTTTTGGCCAAAAAAACAATATTTTTGGTGATTTCTGCGATTTTATATGCCATTTTTTTAATTTTTTGTAAGGGGTACCATCATCATTTTTTGCAAAAATGGGCTAAAATTTTTTTTTCCTAAATTTGAGTTTGTGTGGAAAGGGAATTTAATTACGAGTCCAACAAGGTATGGCAATCCATATTTTGGAAAATATTTCTCGAGTTTTGGCCGAAAAAACAATATTTTTGGTGATTTCTGCGATTTTATATGCCATTTTTTTAATTTTTTGTAAGGGGTACCATCATCATTTTTTGCAAAAATGGGCTAAAATTTTTTTTTCCTAAATTTGAGTTTGTGTGGAAAGGCAATTTAATTACGAGTCCAACAAGGTATGGCAATCCATATTTTGGAAAATATTTCTCAAGTTTTGGCCGAAAAAACAATATTTTTCGTGATTTCTGCGATTTTATATGCCATTTTTTTAATTTTTTGTAAGGGGTACCATCATCATTTTTTGCAAAAATGGGCTAAAATTTTTTTTCCTAAATTTGAGTTTGTGTGGAAAGGGAATTTAATTACGAGTCCAAAAAGGTATGGCAATCCATATTTTGGAAAATATTTCTCGAGTTTTGGTCGAAAAAACAATATTTTTGGTGATTTCTGTAGTCAAAATTGTGAGATTTTTTGGTTTAAGTTACCAGGAGAACAGGAATTCCAGAAGGTGACCAACTATCAATTGGTTTCTTGGTTTTCAGTAGAAACCTGCTACTGATTATGATCACCTGGTGCCAAATATCGAAAAAATCCACAAATTTGCAATAAAAATGTGCATTTTGTAGAGAAAATTGTGAGATTTTTTGATTTAAGTTACCAGGCGAACAGGAATTCCAGAAGGTGACCAACGATCAATTGGTTTTCAGTAGAAACTTGGAAATATTTTGGAAAATATTTCTCGAGTTTTGGCCGAAAAAACAATATTTTTGGTGATTTCTGCGATTTTATATGCCATTTTTTTAATTTTTTGTAAGGGGTACCATCATCATTTTTTGCAAAAATGGGCTAAAATTTTTTTTTCCTAAATTTGAGTTTGTGTGGAAAGGGAATTTAATTACGAGTCCAACAAGGTATGGCAATCCATATTTTGGAAAATATTTCTCGAGTTTTGGCCGAAAAAACAATATTTTTGGTGATTTCTGCGATTTTATATGCCATTTTTTTAATTTTTTGTAAGGGGTACCATCATCATTTTTTGCAAAAATGGGCTAAAATTTTTTTTCCTAAATTTGAGTTTGTGTGGAAAGGGAATTTAATTACGAGTCCAAAAAGGTATGGCAATCCATATTTTGGAAAATATTTCTCGAGTTTTGGCCGAAAAAACAATATTTTTGGTGATTTCTGTAGTCAAAATTGTGAGATTTTTTGGTTTAAGTTACCAGGAGAACAGGAATTCCAGAAGGTGACCAACTATCAATTGGTTTCTTGGTTTTCAGTAGAAACCTGCTACTGATTATGATCACCTGGTGCCAAATATCGAAAAAATCCACAAATTTGCCATAAAAATGCGCATTTTGTAGTCAAAATTGTGAGATTTTTTGGTTTAAGTTACCAGGCGAACAGGAATTCCAGAAGGTGACCAACGATCAATTGGTTTTCAGTAGAAACTTGCTACTGATTATGATCACCTGGTGCCAAATATCGAAAAAATCCACAAATTTGCCATAAAAATGCGCATTTTGTAGTCAAAATTGTGAGATTTTTTGGTTTAAGTTACCAGGCGAACAGGAATTCCAGAAGGTGACCAACGATCAATTGGTTACTTCGTTTTCAGTAGAAACCTGCTACTGATTATGATCACCTGGTGCCAAATATCGAAAAAATCCACAAATTTGCCATAAAAATGCTCATTTTGTAGTTAAAATTGTGAGATTTTTATGGGCTAAAATTTTTTTTTCCTAAATTTGAGTTTGTGTGGAAAGGGAATTTAATTACGAGTCCAACAAGGTATGGCAATCCATATTTTGGAAAATATTTCTCAAGTTTTGGTCGAAAAAACAATATTTTTGGTGATTTCTGCGATTTTATATGCCATTTTTTTAATTTTTTGTAAGGGGTACCATCATCATTTTTTGCAAAAATGGGCTAAAATTTTTTTTTTCCTAAATTTGAGTTTGTGTGGAAAGGGAATTTAATTACGAGTCCAACAAGGTATGGCAATCCATATTTTGGAAAATATTTCTCGAGTTTTGGCCGAAAAAACAATATTTTTGGTGATTTCTGCGATTTTATATGCCATTTTTTTAATTTTTTGTAAGGGGTACCATCATCATTTTTTGCAAAAATGGGCTAAAATTTTTTTTCCTAAATTTGAGTTTGTGTGGAAAGGGAATTTAATTACGAGTCCAAAAAGGTATGGCAATCCATATTTTGGAAAATATTTCTCGAGTTTTGGCCGAAAAAACAATATTTTTGGTGATTTCTGCGATTTTATATGCCATTTTTTTAATTTTTTGTAAGGGGTACCATCATCATTTTTTGCAAAAATGGGCTCAAATTTTTTTTTTCCTAAATTTGAGTTTGTGTGGAAAGGGAATTTAATTACGAGTCCAACAAGGTATGGCAATCCATATTTTGGAAAATATTTCTCGAGTTTTGGCCGAAAAAACAATATTTTTGGTGATTTCTGCGATTTTATATGCCATTTTTTTAATTTTTTGTAAGGGGTACCATCATCATTTTTTGCAAAAATGGGCTAAAATTTTTTTTTCCTAAATTTGAGTTTGTGTGGAAAGGGAATTTAATTACGAGTCCAACAAGGTATGGCAATCCATATTTTGGAAAATATTTCTCAAGTTTTGGCCGAAAAAACAATATTTTTCGTGATTTCTGCGATTTTATATGCCATTTTTTAATTTTTTGTAAGGGGTACCATCATCATTTTTTGCAAAAATGGGCTAAAATTTTTTTTTCCTAAATTTGAGTTTGTGTGGAAAGGGAATTTAATTACGAGTCCAACAAGGTATGGCAATCCATATTTTGGAAAATATTTCTCAAGTTTTGGCCGAAAAAACAATATTTTTCGTGATTTCTGCGATTTTATATGCCATTTTTTAATTTTTTGTAAGGGGTACCATCATCATTTTTTGCAAAAATGGGCTAAAATTTTTTTTCCTAAATTTGAGTTTGTGTGGAAAGGGAATTTAATTACGAGTCCAAAAAGGTATGGCAATCCATATTTTGGAAAATATTTCTCGAGTTTTGGCCGAAAAAACAATATTTTTTGGTGATTTCTGTAGTCAAAATTGTGAGATTTTTTGGTTTAAGTTACCAGGAGAACAGTAATTCCAGAAGGTGACCAACTATCAATTGGTTTCTTGGTTTTCAGTAGAAACCTGCTACTGATTATGATCACCTGGTGCCAAATATCGAAAAAATCCACAAATTTGCCATAAAAATGCGCATTTTGTAGTCAAAATTGTGAGATTTTTTGGTTTAAGTTACCAGGCGAACAGGAATTCCAGAAGGTGACCAACGATCAATTGGTTTTCAGTAGAAACTTGCTACTGATTATGATCACCTGGTGCCAAATATCGAAAAAATCCACAAATTTGCCATAAAAATGCGCATTTTGTAGTCAAAATTGTGAGATTTTTTGGTTTAAGTTACCAGGCGAACAGGAATTCCAGAAGGTGACCAACGATCAATTGGTTACTTCGTTTTCAGTAGAAACCTGCTACTGATTATGATCACCTGGTGCCAAATATCGAAAAAATCCACAAATTTGCCATAAAAATGCTCATTTTGTAGTTAAAATTGTGAGATTTTTATGGGCTAAAATTTTTTTTTCCTAAATTTGAGTTTGTGTGGAAAGGGAATTTAATTACGAGTCCAACAAGGTATGGCAATCCATATTTTGGAAAATATTTCTCAAGTTTTGGTCGAAAAAACAATATTTTTGGTGATTTCTGCGATTTTATATGCCATTTTTTTAATTTTTTGTAAGGGGTACCATCATCATTTTTTGCAAAAATGGGCTAAAATTTTTTTTTTCCTAAATTTGAGTTTGTGTGGAAAGGGAATTTAATTACGAGTCCAACAAGGTATGGCAATCCATATTTTGGAAAATATTTCTCGAGTTTTGGCCGAAAAAACAATATTTTTGGTGACTTCTGCGATTTTATATGCCATTTTTTTAATTTTTTGTAAGGGGTACCATCATCATTTTTTGCAAAAATGGGCTAAAATTTTTTTTCCTAAATTTGAGTTTGTGTGGAAAGGGAATTTAATTACGAGTCCAAAAAGGTATGGCAATCCATATTTTGGAAAATATTTCTCGAGTTTTGGCCGAAAAAACAATATTTTTGGTGATTTCTGCGATTTTATATGCCATTTTTTTAATTTTTTGTAAGGGGTACCATCATCATTTTTTGCAAAAATGGGCTCAAATTTTTTTTTTCCTAAATTTGAGTTTGTGTGGAAAGGGAATTTAATTACGAGTCCAACAAGGTATGGCAATCCATATTTTGGAAAATATTTCTCGAGTTTTGGCCGAAAAAACAATATTTTTGGTGATTTCTGCGATTTTATATGCCATTTTTTTAATTTTTTGTAAGGGGTACCATCATCATTTTTTGCAAAAATGGGCTAAAATTTTTTTTTCCTAAATTTGAGTTTGTGTGGAAAGGGAATTTAATTACGAGTCCAACAAGGTATGGCAATCCATATTTTGGAAAATATTTCTCGAGTTTTGGCCGAAAAAACAATATTTTTGGTGATTTCTGCGATTTTATATGCCATTTTTTTAATTTTTTGTAAGGGGTACCATCATCATTTTTTGCAAAAATGGGCTAAAATTTTTTTTCCCTAAATTTGAGTTTGTGTGAAAAGGGAATTAAATTACGAATCCAAAAAGGTATGGCAATCCATATTTTGGAAAATATTTCTCGAGTTTTGGCCGAAAAAACAATATTTTTTGGTGATTTCTGTAGTCAAAATTGTGAGATTTTTTGGTTTAAGTTACCAGGAGAACAGTAATTCCAGAAGGTGACCAACTATCAATTGGTTTTCAGTAGAAACTTGCTACTGATTATGATCACCTGGTGCCAAATATCGAAAAAATCCACAAATTTGCCATAAAAATGCGCATTTTGTAGTCAAAATTGTGAGATTTTTTGGTTTAAGTTACCAGGCGAACAGGAATTCCAGAAGGTGACCAACGATCAATTGGTTACTTCGTTTTCAGTAGAAACCTGCTACTGATTATGATCACCTGGTGCCAAATATCGAAAAAATCCACAAATTTGCCATAAAAATGCTCATTTTGTAGTTAAAATTGTGAGATTTTTATGGGCTAAAATTTTTTTTTCCTAAATTTGAGTTTGTGTGGAAAGGGAATTTAATTACGAGTCCAACAAGGTATGGCAATCCATATTTTGGAAAATATTTCTCAAGTTTTGGTCGAAAAAACAATATTTTTGGTGATTTCTGCGATTTTATATGCCATTTTTTTAATTTTTTGTAAGGGGTACCATCATCATTTTTTGCAAAAATGGGCTAAAATTTTTTTTTTCCTAAATTTGAGTTTGTGTGGAAAGGGAATTTAATTACGAGTCCAACAAGGTATGGCAATCCATATTTTGGAAAATATTTCTCGAGTTTTGGCCGAAAAAACAATATTTTTGGTGATTTCTGCGATTTTATATGCCATTTTTTTAATTTTTTGTAAGGGGTACCATCATCATTTTTTGCAAAAATGGGCTAAAATTTTTTTTTCCTAAATTTGAGTTTGTGTGGAAAGGGAATTTAATTACGAGTCCAACAAGGTATGGCAATCCATATTTTGGAAAATATTTCTCAAGTTTTGGTCGAAAAAACAATATTTTTGGTGATTTCTGCGATTTTATATGCCATTTTTTTAATTTTTTGTAAGGGGTACCATCATCATTTTTTGCAAAAATGGGCTAAAATTTTTTTTTCCTAAATTTGAGTTTGTGTGGAAAGGGAATTTAATTACGAGTCCAACAAGGTATGGCAATCCATATTTTGGAAAATATTTCTCGAGTTTTGGCCGAAAAAACAATATTTTTGGTGATTTCTGCGATTTTATATGCCATTTTTTTAATTTTTTGTAAGGGGTACCATCATCATTTTTTGCAAAAATGGGCTCAAATTTTTTTTTTCCTAAATTTGAGTTTGTGTGGAAAGGGAATTTAATTACGAGTCCAACAAGGTATGGCAATCCATATTTTGGAAAATATTTCTCGAGTTTTGGCCGAAAAAACAATATTTTTGGTGATTTCTGCGAATTTATATGCCATTTTTTTAATTTTTTGTAAGGGGTACCATCATCACCTTTTTTTGCAAAAATGGGCTAAAATTTTTTTTTCCTAAATTTGAGTTTGTGTGGAAAGGGAATTAAATTACGAATCCAAAAAGGTATGGCAATCCATATTTTGGAAAATATTTCTCGAGTTTTGGCCGAAAAAACAATATTTTTTGGTGATTTCTGTAGTCAAAATTGTGAGATTTTTTGGTTTAAGTTACCAGGAGAACAGTAATTCCAGAAGGTGACCAACTATCAATTGGTTTCTTGGTTTTCAGTAGAAACCTGCTACTGATTATGTTCACCTGGTGCCAAATATCGAAAAAATCCACAAATTTGCAATAAAAATGTGCATTTTGTAGAGAAAATTGTGAGATTTTTTGATTTAAGTTACCAGGCGAACAGGAATTCCAGAAGGTGACCAACGATCAATTGGTTTTCAGTAGAAACTTGCTACTGATTATGATCACCTGGTGCCAAATATCGAAAAAATCCACAAATTTGCCATAAAAATGCGCATTTTGTAGTCAAAATTGTGAGATTTTTTGGTTTAAGTTACCAGGCGAACAGGAATTCCAGAAGGTGACCAACGATCAATTGGTTACTTCGTTTTCAGTAGAAACCTGCTACTGATTATGATCACCTGGTGCCAAATATCGAAAAAATCCACAAATTTGCCATAAAAATGCTCATTTTGTAGTCAAAATTGTGAGATTTTTTGGTTTAAGTTACCAGGCGAACAGGAATACCAGAAGGTGACCAACGATCAATTGGTTACTTCGTTTTCAGTAGAAACCTGCTACTGATTATGATCACCTGGTGTCAAATATCGAAAAAATCCACAAATTTGCTATAAAAATGCTCATTTTGTAGTTAAAATTGTGAGATTTTTATGGGCTAAAATTTTTTTTTCCTAAATTTGAGTTTGTGTGGAAAGGGAATTTAATTACGAGTCCAACAAGGTATGGCAATCCATATTTTGGAATATATTTCTCAAGTTTTGGCCAAAAAAACAATATTTTTGGTGATTTCTGCGATTTTATATGCCATTTTTTTAATTTTTTGTAAGGGGTACCATCATCATTTTTTGCAAAAATGGGCTCAAATTTTTTTTTTCCTAAATTTGAGTTTGTGTGGAAAGGGAATTTAATTACGAGTCCAACAAGGTATGGCAATCCATATTTTGGAAAATATTTCTCGAGTTTTGGCCGAAAAAACAATATTTTTGGTGATTTCTGCGATTTTATATGCCATTTTTTTAATTTTTTGTAAGGGGTACCATCATCATTTTTTGCAAAAATGGGCTAAAATTTTTTTTTCCTAAATTTGAGTTTGTGTGGAAAGGGAATTTAATTACGAGTCCAACAAGGTATGGCAATCCATATTTTGGAAAATATTTCTCAAGTTTTGGCCGAAAAAACAATATTTTTGGTGATTTCTGCGATTTTATATGCCATTTTTTTAATTTTTTGTAAGGGGTACCATCATCATTTTTTGCAAAAATGGGCTAAAATTTTTTTTTTCCTAAATTTGAGTTTGTGTGGAAAGGGAATTTAATTACGAGTCCAACAAGGTATGGCAATCCATATTTTGGAAAATATTTCTCGAGTTTTGGCCGAAAAAACAATATTTTTGGTGATTTCTGCGATTTTATATGCCATTTTTTTAATTTTTTGTAAGGGGTACCATCATCATTTTTTGCAAAAATGGGCTAAAATTTTTTTTCCTAAATTTGAGTTTGTGTGGAAAGGGAATTTAATTACGAGTCCAAAAAGGTATGGCAATCCATACCTCCAAGAGCCACCAGCTCTTGGCTAAGACAAAGAATCCTCGCCCCGACGGGCGCCGGGCGTTGAGCGATTTCTTTTCACAGAGATAAATGTTAGAAAGTTGGGACAGGCGTGGTGAAACACGTGGACTTACACTGCGAACAAAGAGCTAACCGGAGTTAGCTGACTGGAGAAATAGTAGTTATTTTACGCACCCGAACACAACAAATGGTTAGCTGGGAATGAAACAAGCCAAATATTGTGTGGCCTGGCAAGTGTTTCTGCCAGTGTAGTTAGACTGCAATCTGCTGCAGCTCCACCTGGCGGAGATTCTGGAATGGCTGAGGTTCTGCCCCGGGTCGTGCTCTTAAAGCCCCAGCAACTCACTCCATTCGTTCACTTGTTGGCCTTAAGTCGGCCATGTAAAATAATTTACAGAGCTGCATTGCAAATGACATTGACTTTTCGCCCCTGCAGTTTTTCATATTTCGTGCGGCGGACTGGCTTGCGTTTTGCGTGCCACGTCACGCTCGCTTCCTCCGGATTGCTTGTGTGGTGCACATTTGGAGACCCTCCTTCTGCCCTCCTGCCCTCCTGCCCTCCTGCCCTCCTGCCCTCCTGCCCACATCCCTGCTCGCTCCACTGGCCAATTGACCAATGGCTGCTTATCAGGCGAGAACATGTTTCCATGTTTCCATGGAATTTCATTAGGCTTCACCTCGTCGTGGCCAGAGTCCTTCGCCCAGACCAGTTCCCCTCCTGCCACTGGGCCAAAAGCCTAATGGTCGGTTGTTGCCCTTTTTTTTTATTACGTAGCCACTGGTTGTCGCACCGGCCGCGTTGGCTAATGGCGTTAGTTCGTTAGCCAAGCGATAAGATTGGCAAGAAGGAGTTGTGCGGGGACTGCTCACAATCGCCAATGTTTGTAGCAGGAAGCTCTTTAATTATGAAAAGTGTACCGTGTTCATGTTGTGGCTTAAATCTACTGAACGAACTCAGCAGAATCGGCCAGACAGTTTGGTTTCTCATATTTATTTATGAAAACCAATTTTGTGGCACCTGCTTGAAACATTTTCTCACTTTGCCACACTTAAAATCATACTCACAATAAATCAAAAGAACTTACGAATCACATTTCGTATTCAAGATTATACGATTATACAAGCAAACGAATATTTACGTGTATGTAGTGTATGTGAATTTTATTCAGGACTCACAGCATGGCCTTTAGCGTCAAACAGCACTAAATATTTGTGTTCTACAAAATAAGCTCGTGCATTCACAACCAAAATTGATTAGAAGTAATCGTTGTTAATATAGAAGTAAATCTCAAGTTTTCCGCAATGGGCCACTCCATAAGTAGATCAGTCGAGTCCGAGGAGTCCGAGGCGTCCATCGTCGCCTACAGAAACTTCCTGAAACTCTACAGAAATCAGCACAAGCAAATGCGATCCAATGTGGCAGCTTTGAATGCAGCACGTGTTTGGGGAACTTTCTCGCCGGCTCAGCGGAGTCGATATGCTCATATGGTAAGTGAAGTAGCTGAAAGCACTTGGATCCCCATTCATATACCATACTTTTTGCAAGATTGTTATGAGTGCGCCCAAGCGGTTAGCTCCTAGGAAGGCCAACAGGACTGTCAAGAAAGTGGTTGCTCGCAAAAAGGTTGTTCATAAATATAAGAGTGTTCCTCAGCGGCGAGCTCGCGATGTGGTCACTTCCTATAGGCCGCTAATCCGCAGCAGAGCTCCCGTTCCCGGCGTTAGGAAGATCTCGAGCAGAGAGGTAATTAGGGAAACTCTGCTGCCCACAAATGGCTTTATAAACTTCATGGACTTCTACCATGAGATCCATCGCGAAATGCCGAAATCCTTGGCGGTGAAGGAGGCTGTTAGTGCCTGGAGCGATATGAGCGTGGAGCAGCGTAGCATTTTCAGCATGGACTTATAGCAGCGATCTAGCGATCTCACAGTCATCACCCATAGTGTCACCCACTTCACTCAATCAATGCCCCACGCACGGCCGCCTGTCACGAGAGAATCCCATTCGGAATCAAGCCTAGCCAAGCGGTTACACAATCGCCGTGGGTTCCGCGCCCAAGAACACATGTACACTTCATCACGCAATCGGCGGCACGAATGTCCAGAGCAACAGTAGGAGTAGAATAAACAGCAACAGAAGCAGGTGGAGGAGCAGGTGGAGGAGCAGGTGGAGGAGCAGGTGGAGGAGCAGGTGGAGGAGCAGGTGGAGGAGCAGGTGGAGGAGCAGGTGGAGGAGCAGGTGGAGGAGCAGGTGGAGGAGCAGAAATATAAACAGAAACAGAAACAGAAACAGAAGCAGAACAAGAGCCCACAATCATTCACATTTAAATTAACATTTCCCGCCGACGATTATCCTAATTGCGAGCCGGCCTTAGCCAAGTCGCTCGTCCTGGCCAAAGATGTGGAGTGTGCGCCGCCTTCCATTTAATATTTACATTCGCCTCGGTGACGGCACGCGAGTCTGCTAAAAAATGGATTCAATGTAACGCAAAACAAGCGAGGCCTCATAAAAACGAAATGCGGATAAATCAAATTAGCATTTTGTACAAATAGCAAAGCATTAGTTCGCGTACGGCGGCAATTTGTAATGCCAGGAGGCCGCATGAGTTGAGAGAGAGTCCTGGCAGAAGGACATGCAAGCAGTTCGTTGGTTTGGAGGTCATGCCAAAAAGTGATTGCATAATTACCCGGCTGGCTTCAGATGTTGCAAGACCACATTCCCGCTATGCGAATTAAAACTAATGACACGAGCCGCAGCCAGACATCCCGATTCAATTAGACTCCTCCTGCGGCCAGGACAGCCACTCTGGGGCTCAAGTAGTGGGTCAGCGCTGGATTCTTGTGGGCCAAACTCACTCACCGCTCTCCCAGCTAATGTTCGTGTTTTACTACGGCGACTTTATTGCAACACAATGGTATTTTAAGTGCCAGCAATAAAAATGATTTATTGCCCCACAAAGGCGACCATCGAAAGCCTTGAGCATTGTATTTTGTTTACTGTGTATTTGGTTTTCCCATTCGGGGCTAATTAGAATAAAGAATGCATGTGATTCCTGCAAGCCAGAAGCGCCGCAAAGTTAAATGATTTTCTGTGCTCCGCGCAAAGTACATTCATCAATATGTACTTAGCCCAAATTATTTACCTGCACTCCACTCACTCACCGCTGTACGGGAATTTTCCGAGTAAAAGCTGGCCCTGAAAAACCTTTTTCTGGGCTGACAACTTCGGGGGAAATTTTTAAGTGCAGCAAGCACAAGAAAGGAAGCTGCACACAAAGTTGAGTGGAAGGCGAAACTATGCCAAATGTGCAAAATGAAAACTTTTAGCCAAACAATGCAAGCGGAAAGCGGTGGGCGGGAAAGCGGTGGGCGGTGGGCGGTGGGCGGAGGTCGGAGGGCGGAATGGGTAATGTCAAATGTGGGTTAATATGATTTATGGAAATTTGCCAGCCTCGCATTGGGAAAAGCACTCGACCTGCTGCCACCGCCTTTGTGTGTTTGCCGGTCTCCCAGGTGACTGCTTCACCTGGCTTCATATTTACGCCACCCAGCCCCGAGAAAAATCTCTTGCCACCTCTTTTTCGAACCACATTTGTCTGCCGGATGGTGCATTTTTACTTTTTGCTCTAATTTGTCAACAGAAACAGTTGACGTTAGACTCAATGCAGCCAGCAGCCCGCATAATGCCAGGCATTTTGGTGTCATTGTTAAGGAGCAGTCACACAGTCACACAGTCGCACAGTCGCACTCACACATCCACATTCACATACACACACACACACACACACACACAGACTAATGTACACAAGAAGAGAGAAAGCCATTTGCCAGCCTCTCTGCAATGTCATTGTCATTTTGGCCAGGAGCTGGTGAAAGGTTTTTCATTTGACAAATGCTGATTAAGCGGCCGACTGGGGTAAAAAATATTTTCTCAGTTCTGGGATCTTGGCCGAGGTTCTGGTTTTGGTTCTCGTTCTGGGGGGGATTGGATGCAATCCGAGCGAGCAAGTCATGTGTGTGCACTTTAGATGTCTGGAACTGGTCTAGGCCCATTCAATCAAGTCAAGCCACGGGGAGCCGGCAGATGTACGAAATATGTTTTCAACATTATCCAGATTGCCAAGGCTAACTGCGCTAGGCGACGCTCCTGGTGCGCTGCGAGGAGTGTTCGGCGAGATTGAAAAGTCAACTTGGCCGAATGTGACAACAAAGCCAAATAAATGGACATGACACGCATATTTAATACCAGAGCCTGCCTAGCTGCACTGAGCACAATTTCAGGTGGATTTCAATGTAAGAGAATGAACTGGAGTTCAAGTCTTTACTTGACATGGAATATAGAAATGCTTAAGGACTTGTATGTTCTGAGGTAGAATTTTCTCTCAGTGTACCACCCCCCAATTCCAGCCGCCCCAACGCGCGTGGCCTATGTCACATTTTGGCTGATAGGATCGGCTGAAAAGCCAAGGGGTGGCGAGCTGCGGGCCCAGACAGCTTGTTATGATATTTGTGTTGCCTTTTTCTTGATTTTATTGTGTGAATATGTGGCACATTATTCATGATTAGGTTGAGGCCGTTTGCTCGTCATTTTGTGTGCCCACGAGTGCGTGCGTGTGAGTGTGTGTGTGTGTGAGTGTGTGGTGTTTACCCACTTTGATTGGCTGGCAAGGTGGTGGCTGGCAGGCATTGGGGGAGCAGTCCTGAAAGTCCTGCAAGTCCTGAAAGTCCTGCCGCAGGATGCCTGGCTAGGTGCCCTGCCCATCCATCAGAGGGGTAATTAGTCGAACCAGATCCGCTGTCGGGCTGCATCCCGCAGCAGAAAGCCGGCGCTAATGAGGCCAATAACTCAATTGCGGCCAAATAAAGTGCCCGAAACGAAGGCCACACAAATCTCGCAAGTTTAAAAGCGTTTACACACCATTTAAATCAAAATTAATGCCACCTGAACCAGGAAGTTGCCCTTTCTTGGAGCCATGGCATCGCATCCACTAGTTGTATTAGCCGGCATCATTTCCTTTTAATGACGGCGCGCTTCGTATAAACTTTTTAATTACAAACTTCAATTACAATTAACGAGCGCAAAGGCTGGGCCAAAAAAAAAAAAGGAAATACAACAAATAGCAGAAAATCTCTACTTATCTGGGCACTGTTTTGTTTTGTCCGAGCCAGCGTTTGCATAATTGGCCCGCCAAGGAGCGAATTCTATGGAACTTCCTTGGCCATCCGTGGATAATTAAGAATAATAATTACCTACCAGGCTGCAGTTTTCGCCCGTCTGTCTTGGCCATCATTTCGCAGCCGCCGCCGCCGCCTCCTCGAACATCTGTAGGCCACGGATGATGGTAATGCAAATGCAGTGCACAGCTAATTGCCAATCGATATCTCGCAATTATGTGGTAATCCAGGGAAGGCATTCAATTTAAATTGAAACGAAGCGGGAGCAGATCCTGGCTCTAGAGCCAGTGACTTTATGTGTGCCCCCAAGTTTGCGCCGCTATTTGTTCTGCTCGAGTTGGAAACACAACTCGGCAATTGGACTGCGTTGCCAACTTTGTTTCACTTTCCCACTCGCGGCTTCTAATTTCGCTTTTTGTGCCCCCCCTCTCCCCCCATCTCCTCAGCTGTTGACAAAATAAAAACTTTTCAATTTGACTTCTTGTTTGTCGAAATGCGAAAGTTGCGCATGAATAAGAAAGGACCTGGCCGACGAGAACAAAAAGGACTAAGAGGACATCAAGGTGGATTGGTCATGTGATGGCTGTTGTTGGGGGGGGGGGGAAATTTAAATTTCAGCCCGGATTCCACTCAGATTCAGAAATCATTAAACAAGCGAGCGAGCAGTTGGGCCAAAGGTGCGATGTGGCCTAATGGCAGGCAATTCAATTATACTATTGTTGCAGAAGTCCTTTCAGGGCTTTTTGCCTGCCACTCCATTTGCTGCAAACAATTTTCAATTTCCAATTTCCATCTGCAACGTACTCGCTGCCATGTGTTGGTTGGCCAGCAACAATATCCAGCGGCGGCATGGGCTATTCAATTTCGTCAAACACCAGGCAATAAATTGTCATAACACACGGACCCAGGTCCTTTTGTCCTTTTGTCCCTTTGTCCCTTCGGCAGCATTCTGTGATTCAAAAGGATATGCGGCGCACACTCGCATGTGTATGCGAAAGTCAATCAATGCGAGGGCCCCAAATATAATGGAGCCCTGCATTATCCTTTCCGGCAACCGCTATCGAACTGGCCGCAATGTGTGACAGTATCTTTGCATGTCTTACTGACATTTAACATTTGCGTTTCGTGTTTCGCGTTTCGCGTTTCGTACTCGCTTCGCGGTGAGTCCTGTTTGCAGTTGCAAAATACCCCCTACGCTAGATACTCCCGTTTTTATACATCCTTTTCTTGTTTTTATCCCCCCCCCCACACTTTTTTTTTTTGGTCCTGGCAAATAGACAATCAGCGCGACGGGCGGTCCAAATTGAAACACAAGCAATGGGTGCAGCAGCGGAGTGCAGTGCAGTGTGTCGTTGTCATACAAGTTTTAGATTGCGTGCACATGTCCCTGGCAACCCATCCGGATAGCAAATTGAAATTTTTTCCACCGATCACAAAACAAAACAGCTCAATAAAAAGTGTCAAATTGGGCAGCCAGCCCCCTCCCTCCCCTATCGGCCGCCCAAAGGGGCGCAGTCAAACTTCAGCAATTGGCTCTTGGCCCTCGAATGGCTTCAATGGGCACAAAGCAAATCCATCCATCAGTCCAAAGAGTGTGGCAATCTTTTCACTACTCATTTATGCGCTTTAAGTGCACTCGAGTCCTGGCTTTTTATCGGCTGGGCTGGCCTGTTGGGTGCTGCGATTAATTGGCTGCGTTTATACGAGGGCCGAGTTTCGCTTGTCGACGGCGAATGCAGTAACAATAAGTTGCGATACACTGCGATTGGCCGGGGGTGAGTGGCATACAATCAGGCTGAAGTATCTTAAAAGGCGTAACAAATAATGGAATAAGACAATCGAATGGCTTGTTTCACTTGAAAGTGATTATTGAAATTAATTGTATTGACATCAGCTCAAACGATTAGTTCCATACATACGGACACTAAACGGACACATACGGAAATTAAACACCTGTAAAGTCTAATATTAATAGTTATATTTTGAAGGTATAAACGTGTTACTTTAACTGCTCAGAAAAGTGTAATAAATCAACATTTGACCATAATAATAATAATACTAATTGTGCTTTAGTAATTAATCGTTTACTCGCTGATAGCTTAGACATTATCCAAATTAGTGATGATTTATTGTGCCGTGGGAATGATATGATGAATTCAAAGCGCTGCTAGTACTAATATTCTACAAAATATGCATTAAATTCCAATACCAAATCGTTTTCCTGTTTTCCTCTGTTTCAAATGTGAGACTGCACTAGCAGTACTAAAAGCCTTAGCCATTTTCCATATGCGTAATCCCCTTTAAAGAAAATAGCTGGCACATATAGCCCGGTGTTCTGCGAATCGAGTACAACAATAACTTTGGCAAATACGCCGGCCAGCATTGTGCGAGTGTGTGTGTGTGTGTGTGTGTGTGTGATTGTTTGCTGGCCAATGGACCGACGTGACGTATACGTAATATTTCATTTCATTTGTGCAACGCACATACTCGTGCACACACGCACATACAGGGTAGTGTGAGTGTGTGTGCTTGCACTGCGCTCACCGTTGGCCTGGCAATGAAGGACACGCACACCCTTGCGCAGAGGGATCCTGCACACGACGCTATATGGGCTATATACATATACATATGTATATGTATAAGGGGAGAAGGAAGCATAGGGGCTGGAGGAGCGACTTCGGCGACGCGTACACGTGCCTACATCGTTTGCACAAAGGTTCAACACCGTTATTTATTTAATTGCATTCAATTTGCGGTTAATTGTTAAACAATGGCCAACAATGACTGCGCTCAGCCTTTGACTGAGCATTCGTTCGTTTTGCATTATGGGCGCCCGAGCGGGCCAGGACGAGGGGGCGTGGCACGGCGGTGGCTTGGCCAGTTGGCCGAGTGTGTCGAGTGCGCTGAGTGTGTTTGTTATGCAAACAAGTACAAGTGCGGTTTTAATTGAACTCAAGTGAGGCTGAGCGCTGAATGGCCGGCCGCTCGATTTTTACATGAATGCGGGCAAGTGTGAAGTGGAGAAAGCGGAGAAAGCGGTGAGAAGGCGCAGAAAGTGGGGTGAAAACTTGCGTGGCGCGGACTAATGAGAGGGGCCCAAATATTTGCACAAATAAAATGTAATTAGCTTTTAAGCCAGCCAACGTGCAGTTTAAACAGTACGGAAGGCCATAAAGCACACCAATTTGTTTGCACCCGTCCGAATATCTATATATATATATCTGATTTTATGGTCCCTGCTGCAGTGACAAATTGCAGGACAAAGTGCCGTTGGAAATACTAAAATAAATAACAATCAGCTGCCGGTTCACGGCCAAGCTGCCACTGCGAAGTGCGCTTATTACCATTTACCGCATGGCAGCGAAATTAGCGGGCATAAACCAAAACCATTGTTATCGCTCCAGCACCGTCGACCAGCAACATTTGCATTCGAATTGGAAATAGAGTAACTGCGTACTGCGGACTCCATTGGGCCCTAATCGGCCAAAAGTGGGCGGCAGTGGCAGTTAGCATCCAATTAAAATGCGGCTAAAGTGCATCAATGTAAATACTGCAGATCCTGCATTCTGCCCACTCCCGTGTGCACATTCAAAATTCAAACAAAAACTATAATCGCTTTGGCAGGGATTACAACACACAGGAACATGCTGTGCATCCAGCTTTCCATTCCGATTCCGATGCACCGTGCTTCTGGCCAAAAGCGACCTACTGGCTGAGATTTCCGATGGCCGATGGCCGATGGCCAAGGGCCGACCGACCGACTGACCATCCAAATCCGTATCGATTCCTGCGGTCATGTGCAACATGCGAATTATTTTTACGTTTATCGCAAATTCAATTCAATTGCGATAATAATAAAATTTATTCGCAGCAATTTGTTTCTCTGTTTGCTAAGCGAGAATTCAGCAATTTAGTGGCTGTCCAGCAGCAAATTATAATCATGTGCCTGGCTGGGTCGGCTTGGCTAAAATTGAAATTATATAATCACATACACCAGTGGCCATACAAGTATACGTGTATGCACACACCGATCCCATCACAAATATGGCTGCCATTTTAATGGCTAACAAAGAGCTATAGACAATACAAAGTGTCTAGTCTTTGGGCCAAAGCCACTAGCACCCAACACGTGTTCTCCTTTTTCACTGGGTGGAGCCTTGAAGAGGCCCACTTATCGTCATCAAAAGGACAAAATGCTAAACTTCTGGGGGGCATACTATTTATTCTGAATTCACACACACACTCAGATTTTATTACAGCCGAAAAGTGGCAATCGAAGACACAACGGAAATTCTAGAATTCCGACTTGAATTTGAGATATAACAAATAATACGAAGGCAGGTGATATTTTTAGCACAGCTTTAGTTATGAAATCAACACTATTCAGTTATTGCACAGCTTTATTGCAAGATATATATTATAGGATATCGGTTAGTCTACCCCACCAACATTCTGTACGTTTATCATGTTGTGTACCTCGCATCTTTTGTTATGTTTTATGTCGCCCGCTGGCTATTTGCGCGCCAAATGCATTTGTTTCGATATGCCGCACATATAAAATAAATTTAATAGATACTTGTGCCAGCTTAAATATCGCTGCGATGTGGCTCGCAGTTGCAGCACAGTTGAATGCCGCCGCTAAAACAAACATCCGAGTCATCAACCGGAAATGGGATACAAGCTCGGTCCTTGTCTGGCCTTCCCTCTGCACTTGCCAGCTCCTCTGACCTCTGACCTCTGACCCCCGACCCCTCAACCCTGAATCCTGATCCGCAATACCGACAGATTCGCTGTGGCAATAAATCCCCCAAGGAAGTGGGTGGCCCAGGCACAACAAAAGAAAAACTCATGAAGTGGCAAAGAGTTGCGATTGTGTAAACAAATATTTTAGGGAGAAGTCAGAGGTGTTGGTTAAAAAGGGGCTCTGAAACTGGAATCATTAGATCAAAGAAATGGATAATAGCTTTAAATATTTTCAAAACGGAAGCCCATATCTTGCGTATTTTAAAGCAAAACTTTAATATAGCTTCCTTTTGGCCATGTTGGGGCTGCCACGTAGCGAAACGAATGTTTATAGCACTAATTTTATTTGTTAAACTAACAAAAGAAGCAGCAGCGACGACGAGCTGGGCAAATAAATGTGTCTCCGAAACGATTGAGCGCACAGAGACAGTCATATAAACAGAGGGACATAAAACTCATACGCCATGTGGGCCAGCAGGCACTTGGCGAATGCGTGAGCGTGAGAACATGCCACTTCATTCACGCCCCGGAAGTGCCCCTCCCACCAGCCACGTGCCTCCCAGCCCTTCCTCCAGTGGAAAACTCCGTCCGGACAGCAGTTGAACCGAAAGGCAAAGACAAAGAGGAGCTGAAACAAAAAGACCGGGATACGGCATACGGTATACAGTATAGAGCTGCGCCTGCCGAACAATTTATACGACTATTTGAAGTTGGAGGACTGAGTAAATGCTGCCTAAGTGTGCGTAAATCTATGAGGACACCCAGTCGTCCCAGTCGTCAGGACCTCCGGAGGAGCTGGAGAACCCATCGCAGGATTTCGACTGTCTCCATTGTCACCCGGCCACCACTCGTTCGTCCTCCAAAGTGTTAACACATCGTTGCCGTCGCCCCGACATCCCGATTTCGTCCCGATTCCGTCCCGATTCCGTCCCGATTCCGTCCCGATTCCGTCCCGATTTCGTCCCGTTCTCCAGTTTGTTTTTATGTTGTAAAGCATTTTCATTTGTTTTTTGTCGCTTTTCACTCCGCCTGCGTCTTGGGCGATTGAGATATTCCCTTCTGTTTGACTTCAAAATTGATAGTTTTAGCCAGATTATGATCTGTTTATTGTGCAAAGTGCTGTGAACCGGGGATTGGGCGGCAATTAAGTCGCCCTTGCGATGAATGCGAATGTAAAATGTGTTTCCATTGATAGCCGAGATGGAGGCGCCGTTTAGGCGTTGTCCTTCGTGTTTGATCGACTGATAGATAGAGTGGCAACGACCTTAACTTAATTTACTCCTGAGACGGAAGGCAGGAAGATGGCGAGATGGGGACATGGGGAGATGGTGAGATGGGGAGAGAGCTCGAGCAGCGTGAACAACAAGAACTGAACTTATTTCCGGCGGAAGTATCAGTATTCGGCAATTTCCGGCCTGCCCTTGTCTTTCATTCTTTTCTCTCTGGCTCCGAAACTTTCGCCGGCAATAAATGTTAATACATATTAAGCGATTTCCCATCCAGCCAATGGGTGGACCAAGTTCGAGCTCCGGCACGTCCATGGCGAATCAATTCATCGAGTCAAAGTGTAATTAATGCCACTGCGGCAGGACATTCGGCCCGAACTAGAACTAGACGCAACTACTCGGCGCATCTGTCCGAGTGCCGGAATGGCTCAATTGTCTGGCCTCAGAGCACTTCCATTAGCCGCTGCCTTCATTAGGGCCCGGCCATAATCATCATCATCAATAATCTGGCTCTGAAAACACATCGCAAATTAATTTTGACAGCTCTTGGCAGCTATTAATATCAATTATTCAAATAGTTAGCAACCAGCTGACGAACTCAATAAGCTGCTTCATTACTGCCCATTGGTTGAGTCACCAAAGAGCCAGCAGCAAAACTGCCTTTTGTTACCTTTTCGCTTATCAAAGACATGCCGATGCAGATGCTTTGTGTCCGATAATGAGCGATATCTGATGCGTTCGAAGTGTTGGCCATGTTCCTTGGCCTAGGTTATGCTTCCAAGGACTCTTGGCTCTGGGGCGCAGACGATTTCAGAAGACAATGTTCACCACAGTATAGCATTGCACCAGAGGGCTCTATCTATAACTTTCTCCCCCTCTACATATTAAATAGTATATTTACCATAAAGGATGCAGAGAAACTGTAGTTCGTTGGAAATGATTAAGAGCCAAAAGCAAATCAAGCCGAACTTGTTGTGGATTGTGTTTCATGCATGTGTCAAAGACTATTTCAAACAAATTCTTATCAATTGAATCCACTTAAAGCACAATTTACAAATCACTCGCTCATCGACATTGTCATTGAAAGCTCGTTCTGATTTTCAAGCGTGTTTCCTGTCCCGTTTATTTTCCATGATACCAAAATAGCAGATTGGCTCGCCCTCCGCTTTTCACATGGCAGCTCGAAATTATGCGTGCACATGTATGAAATACCGAAATTACTAATATTTATTTATACAATTTTGCGGTTCACAGAATGCAGATAATTCAATTCCAGTGTCAAATTTGCCAAAATGTGCGTGTGGCTGGCTCAGCCCACCGCTCACCTCAAATGCAATTCAATTTGGCGATAAACCAATTTAAAGTCGACCAAAAATGAACGAAGAGCTGTATGAAATTAAATGTACACACGCATATTCGAGTGTGTGTGTGTATGTGTGTGTGTGTGTGGTCTGTTTACCTCGCAATCGCGGCTCCGGGGTCAGAGGTTATCGAGTGGCCGGCGACCGAAGCTCTTGATACCATGCAAACTGTTTGCAGTCGAACGAGAGGCGCAGTGCCAACTAGTCGGCGATGAAGCAGTTTCTTGTGCCCCTATTGGCCGCCTTGTTGGTAGCCGCCGTCCAGGGCGGATTTCTGGGCAGGATTTTCCACAGGGAGTCCAACTCGACAACGACCACGACCACGACAACAACGACCACAGAGGAGCCCCGCCGACCCTTCTTCATCAACAACAATGTTCCCGAAATCCCGCAGAACTGCGAGGCGCAGTTCAAGTGCAAAAAGAAGTTAGCCGATGTGCCGGCTCCACGACCCTGTGTGAAGTACTGCCTGCAACGGATCAGCTGTCCCAATGGCCAGAACACCTTTGGCACGGCCAACCAGTGCGTCGATCTCGACGAGCAACAGGTGAAGGCCGCCCATGAGGCATCGGCGGCGCCTCCGGGCGCCGGCGAAACCACCACCGAGAAGCCCATGATGGTGGCCATGATCGACTTCCCCTGCCAGCCGGGCTATCTGCCCGACCATCGTGGTCGCTGTCGGGAAATCTGGTGATTCGATGCGATGGCTTTCGTGACACGTGTTTACTGCTTAATTATACCTGTAGAATTCTTTGTTTTTATAAGCATGCCCTGAATAATGCTCTGAATAATCACAATAAAACCCAAAAGAGCTGTTGTTGCCCAAAGTTCAGGGCCGTGTATTTGAACACAGTGAACAATTTGATAGGTGTTTCTGGTCATCACTAATCTGCCAGTCACAACAAATGGCACCAGCTTTCCACTATTGATTGTGTTATCAGTGAACATTTGAAATCAAAATTAAATTTTTATATATACTTGTGGGAAAAATCTAGATTCAAAACAATGCGAATGTTGCTGGCACTTATATAACGATTCTAGACTAATATTAAAATGAAAAATAAATACGTAAATTAACAAGTTTCAACTAGTTTTCGTTTGCTTTATATGTTTGTATGCTTTCAAATTTTAATTGTGCTCTAATATGATTAAAAATCGTTTTAAAAGCAAGAGTTCTCCGACTATCAGATACCCGTTACTCAGCTAGTGGAAGTGCGAAAGAGAAATTTCAACATTTTCTGGAATATCGGTAAAAATTGGGAAAAAAGTAATTAAATGAAAATAAAACTTGCGCTGGATCTATGTCTCTGAAAGCTGGATGCTTAATCTCAACATTCAACTTCTGTAGTTCCTGAGATCAAATTTAAATTTCTATACATCAAAAAAATTACAAAAAAATTTTAAAAAAATAGATTTCTAAATTTGAATGCAGTTTTATAGAGAATTGCGCCAGAAACATTTAGAGGTATGCCACTTCAAAATCCGATTAAGATAATTTGAGTTATGGAGTTTAGAACTTCAGCCTTGGGACATTTTTTAACTTATTGAATTTCTAAAACATC
Source organism: Drosophila orena (assembly GCA_005876975.1). Classification (NCBI taxonomy): domain Eukaryota; kingdom Metazoa; phylum Arthropoda; class Insecta; order Diptera; family Drosophilidae; genus Drosophila; species Drosophila orena. The sequence continues at coordinate 9,921,723 of VCKV01000282.1, read as the reverse complement.
ATAAAACATCAAAAAATACACAAAAAAACTAAAAAAAAATAGATTTCTAAATTTAAATGCAGTTTTATAGAGAATTGCGCCAGAAACATTTAAAGGTATGCCACTTCAAAATCCGATTCAGATGAATTGAGTTATGGAGTTTAGAACTTCAGCCTTGGAACATTTTTTAACCTATTGAATTTCTACAACATCAAAAAAATTACAAAAAAATTAAAAAAAAAAAATTTCTAAATTTGAATGCAGTTTTATAGAGAATTGCGCCAGAAACATTTAGAGGTATGCCACTTCAAAATCCGATTAAGATAATTTGAGTTATGAAGTTTAGAACTTCAGCCTTGGGAAATTGTTTAACTTATTGAATTTCTACATCAAAAAAATTACAAAAAAATTAAAAAAAAATATTTTTCTAAATTTGAATGCAGTTTTATAGAGAATTGCGCCAGAAACATTTAGAGGTATGCCACTTCAAAATCCGATTAAGGTAATTTGAGTTATGGAGTTTAGAACTTCAGCCTTGGGACATTTTTTAACTTATTGAATATCTACAACATCCGAAAAAATACAAAAAAATTAAAAAAAAATAGTTTTTTAAATTTGAATGCAGTTTTTTAGAGAATTGCGCCAGAAACATTTAGAGGTATGCCACTTCAAAATCCGATTAAGATAATTTGAGTTATGGAGCTTAGAACTTCAGCCTTGGAACATTTTTTAACTTATTGAATTTCTACAACATCCAAAAAATTACAAAAAAATTTAAAAAAAAAAAATTTCTAATTTTGAATGCAGTTTTATAGAGAATTGCGCCAGAAACATTTAGAGGTATGCCACTTCAAAATCCGATTAAGATAATTTGAGTTATGGAGCTTAGAACTTCAGCCTTGGGACATTTTTTAACTTATTGAATTTCTACAACATCCGAAAAAATACAAAAAAATTTTAAAAAAATAGTTTTTAAATTTGAATGCAGTTTTTTAGAGAATTGCGCCAGAAACATTTAGAGGTATGCCACTTCAAAATCCGATTAAGATACTTTGAGTTATGGAGTTTAGAACTTCAGCCTTGGGACATTTTTTAACTTATTGAATTTCTACAACATCAAAAAAATTACAAAAAAATTTAACAAAAATAGATTTCTAAATTTGAATGCAGTTTTTTAGAGAATTGCGCCAGAAACATTTAGAGGTATGCCACTTCAAAATCCGATTAAGATGAGTTGAGTTTTGGAGTTTAGAACTTCAGCCTTGGGACATTTTTTTACTTATTGAATTTCTAAAACATCATACATCAAAAAAATTACAAAAAAATTAAAAAAAAAAAATTTCTAAATTTGAATGCAGTTTTATAGAGAATTGCGCCAGAAATATTTAGAGGTATGCCACTTCAAAATCCGATTAAGATAATTTGAGTTATGGAGCTTAGAACTTCAGCCTTGGAACATTTTTTAACTTATTGAATTTCTACAACATCCGAAAATATACAAAAAAATTAAAAAAAAATAGTTTTTTAAATTTGAATGCAGTTTTTTAGAGAATTGCGCCAGAAACATTTAGAGGTATGCCACTTCAAAATCCGATTAAGATGAGTTGAGTTTTGGAGTTTAGAACTTCAGCCTTGGGACATTTTTTAACTTATTGAATTTCTAAAACATCATACATCAAAAAAATTACAAAAAAATTAAAAAAAAAAAAATTTCTAAATTTGAATGCAGTTTTATAGAGAATTGCGCCAGAAATATTTAGAGGTATGCCACTTCAAAATCCGATTAAGATAATTCGAGTTATGGAGCTTAGAACTTCAGTCTTGGAACATTTTTTAACTTATTGAATTTCTACAACATCCGAAAAAATAAAAAAAAATTTAAAAAAAATGGTTTTTGAAATTTGAATGCAGTTTTTTAGAGAATTGCGCCAGAAACATTTAGAGGTATGCCACTTCAAAATCCGATTAAGATGAGTTGAGTTTTGGAGTTTAGAACTTCAGCCTTGGGACATTTTTTAACTTATTGAATTTCTAAAACATCATACATCAAAAAAATTACAAAAAAATTAAAAAAAAAAAAATTTCTAAATTTGAATGCAGTTTTATAGAGAATTGCGCCAGAAACATTTAGAGGTATGCCACTTCAAAATCCGATTTAGATAATTTGAGTTATGGAGCTTAGAACTTCAGCCTTGGGACATTTTTTAACTTATTGAATTTCTACAACATCCAAAAAATTACAAAAAAATTTAAAAAAAAAAATTTCTAATTTTGAATGCAGTTTTATAGAGAATTGCGCCAGAAACATTTAGAGGTATGCCACTTCAAAATCCGATTAAGATGAGTTGAGTTATGGAGTTAAGAACTTCAGCCTTGGGACATTTTTTAACTTATTGAATTTCTACATCAAAAAATTTACAAAAAAACTAAAAAAAAATTGATTTTTAAATTTGAATGCAGATTTTTAGAGAATTGCGCCAGAAACATTTAGAGGTATGCCACTTTAAAATCCGATAATAATGATGCATCCGATAATGATGAAAAATAGATTTAAAAATAAATTTATACTGTTAATTAGATACTTTGATCAGTTGAATCCGAATTTTTTGCCAGTGCATTTCCCCAGTGAGTGGTCACTGTGCGGGAATAATACTTTTGCTGTCCCGACACGCCAAGTGTCAAACACACCTCCAGCGGCGGGAAAAGCGCGGTGCGGTTATGGGGAAGTCGGTCGGTGGACTCAGACATGAGTGGCGGAATTGGGGACTGGATGAAGTGGGGGCTTACCTTTTAGTGGGCGGGGCACTGGGCGGAGTCGTGGCAGTCAACAATTTTGTCTAATTACAACGGTAGAAACGAGAAGCCAGCGACAAGCCATAAAAAATATGCCATTTGCACGAAAATAACTGTGATGTGCTGTGACCTGTAGCCTCCGGCATTGATAGCCTCCTTGAAAATGGAGAAGGAGGAGGAGGAGGAGGAGGAGGAGGTGCTGGATTGCAGGAGGAGTTGCCGAAAAACCCAAAACCCAAAATCCAAAGCCACAGATATAGCTAACAAATGGCTTAATTCAGCCAGCAGCTTGACTCCGGAATGCCGCGCGATAAAAAGTACATGTATTAAAATTAACAAAACAACAAGACGCAGACAAGAAACGCCTTCTTTTGGCCCATTTCGGGTGGGTGGATTTGTGGATTTGTGGGGGTTTTCGAGCCTTGTTCCATCACGTGATTGACGCACATTTCGAGCCAGCGAATACAACTGCTAATTCGACGCACCCAACTATGGGTATTGTGGAACGGGATTGGGGAATGGTGGAAATTTTATGTGTCTTCGTCATGTTAATTGTTTTCCTTTGTTCGGCATTGTGGGCTGTTTTTTGCCGCCACAGCCATTGCTGTTGCTTTGTTGTAAGCCATAATTTGCGCGCTTATAACTCAAAAGTTTTGCCGTCAAGCCAAACGCAACTAACTTTATTAACTGAAGGAGCGGGCCTTAGCCAGGTTTTGACTTCATTTGGGCCCCATTCTTTTTGTTTTCTTGATTTCCGTTTCCGAGCGTCGGTTTAGCAGGAGGACGCAACTTTCTTTGGCTTGTTTTTATGGTAATCGGCGCATAACAAAAACCACACTGCCACACTGCCACCGCACCACCATCCACCTGTGTGTCTTAGGGGGGGGTGGTGAGTGTTTGGTGGGTGGGTGTTGGCATGGCATTTGGAAATTAAACTGCGCATAGTCCTTAAAATTTTATAACTTAATTTCTCTTGGTCTGGCATTTTTGTGAACTTTTTGATTTGATTTCGTTTGGCACTCGCACAACTCCTTTTTCGCCGTATCGGTTTGGCTGTCTGTGGGTGGTTGGGTTGGATTGGATTTGGGTGGTTTTCCAGGTGGTTTTCCAGGTGGTTTTTCAGGTGGTTTTTCAGGTGGTTTTCTGGGCGGTTTCAGGTGGGTGTGTAGGTGTGCAGGTGTGTAGGTGAGTAAGGCAGTGACGTGCCTGGCGTTCTTTTCCAGCCCGGAATTCGGCATGCGAATTAGAATAATAAACTGCTGGAATTTATTTGGCGCAGGAAAATGCTTTGGCTGCGCTGATAAGGTTGATCTATGGCCGGTGGCATTTCAATGGCCGCGATAAGAGCAATGAGTTTTGAAGGATTATGCCGGTGGCAGCATAATTGATGTGAGGCGCACATAACTCAATTGTGCCGTAATTGCGCTCCTTCGAATCTGGCTTTTCCGCCTCTTACGCACTCCATTATTGGGTATAGCCCTTAGTCGGCCATCCGATGCTCTATCTACCTGGCATTCTACCCCAGTTACCAGTTACCAGTTACCAGTTAACAGTCACCATCGCAAGTATGCTGGCCTTTGCAGCTGGTTTCATTATGCTAATTGCACGGACATCAACTGCGGAAACAATGCAACTAATAACAGAAGGCAGGGGAAACGCAGCAAAGGAGCGGAAAAGCACACAGGTACACAGGTACACAGGTATACAGGTACACAGGCACAGAGGTAAACTAGGAAAGAAACCAAAGAATTTTCATTAAAATTTTCATTTAGTTGCGCAATTATTTTTGTGCAGCCATTTTAATAACACTAATTTACCTTCAATTCCCAACTCTTTTTCGAGTCACACAAAGGCCACCGATGATGATGGTGGCGCGAGCGAGACGGCGAATCGCATGGTGAATGCGAATGCGAAAGAGACGGGGACATACGGTTATAAATATGCGCAGCTGCAGGATAATAAAAATGATAAGTTTTTCTCTCTCTCTCTCTCTCTCTATCTCTCGCCCGTTTTTGCCGTCTTTTAATTTCATTCCTTTCAGCATTCACTCAACCGGCCACAGCTGAAGCTCAGTTATTACACTGCGAAAAATGTTGATATACCCCTCGAGACTCGAGGCACAAAAAAAAACTGCAATTGAGTCATGGAATATAACATATCTTGACTCATCTTGACTCATTCTTTGAGTGAATTTTTGTTTGATCGCTTGTGGAAGTATAGTGAGCTCGATAAATTCCAAAATATTCTACATTTCGCTCACTGCTCCGATTCGAAATTGGTCACAATTTGGAAAAAAATATTCTCTTTTTCCCAGTACCATCGGTTGTCATGCGACCGCAGCAGCAACAAGAACCAAAAGCTTCAAAGGCGGCCAGAACATCAAGTTCATTCTAAGCCGTTTGCATTGCAAATTCTGCATCGCCTGGCGAAAAGGGGGGATAGCTCGATGCTGGTTGGCCCCACAATCACTTTTCAATTAAATGGCATTCTTTCCCCTTTGCCATTATTTTGTGTTTTTTGCTCTAGCTTTTGCCGGGAAAGCTTGGAGCAAAATGATTCTGCCACAAAAGCAGAAGGCGTTAAAATACGTTGAGTGGTGGTGGTGGGAAATGGAAATGGAAATGGGGACAGCTCTGCTTTGAAACTAACGAAATCATTTCGGCTTCATTTATTTACTTGGCCAACTCGACGATTGAACAACTTAATCGCTTAACAGCCTGTTCCATTGTCAATCATTAATACGGATTGACATCGACATGTCGCAAAAACTCGCGCCAGTTTGACACGAAGTACCCATTTAAATCCCCCAAAATTAATTATAAAACCAATTAGCAAGGGCTCGAAGCTCGGGCTTAACACAGATCCTGTCATAATTAGGTGCCGAAAAGCTTTTCCAATTCGCAGGGACAGGAAAAACAATAAAATCCCAGTCCAGTCGGCAAAGTTGCCCATTTGGGGCATTAGTCCTGCGGGATTAGGGCCAAAACTTTGTTAATTCGACGAAATTTAAGAACCCGGCCGTACGGGCAAGTAAGCAAATAACTGGCAATTTCCGAGCCATAAAAAAAAGGTGCTTCGAATTGGCAATGAATTGAAAAACGAACCTTCGAGCCAAATATGTGTGCCAACTTTTCGCATTTACTTTTATTTGAACAGCGTAATAACTAAGTACACGTAAGTATAAGTACGTCTGAAATCCATGGCTGCGTAAGTACGGCATGGATTAAAAGTTTCGGCTTCAGGTCAACCCGAAGCTATGTCCCCTTCGAGGAATCCTTGCTGCCCAGCGCGGGGGCGGTGGGCGTGGTTGGGGAGTCCACCGCCGCCACCGCATCTCCGTGTTTGAGCCAATAGGGCGCCAGCCGCAGCATGAGAATGGCGCCCAGCGGGGCGGTGAATATGATCGCCAGCACCGAGATGATGAGCACATTCCCGGCCAGAGCCAGCTGCTCCGGACTGGCCACGCTGGCAGCACGTGCCATGTCCAAAGCCACTGGACCCAAGGCGGCCTAGGGGGAGAGAGTGGGTTAGCAGGGGCTCGTAATAAGCAGCGGCCACCGCTGCGTATGAGTGATGTGTGATTTGCAGCGGTGCCAGATGAAATGCAGTTTGCTGTGCAATTTTAATTAAATCAGTAGGAAAAAGGTGGACAGTGGACAGTGGACAGTGAAATATGCACCACATATTAGGGCAAAGTTAGGCGGACGCACACATGCGTCCGACCGCCGTCCTGGTTTTTTGGCTCTCTTTCTCTGGACTTTTTGGGGAAGTAAGTAAGTAAGCCAGCGTAACATTTAAATTTCTGTAAGCCACAGACGCACACTCGCCTGCTCAGGCGACATAAACAAAATGTCCGCTTGCGGTTAAACTGCAAACAAAGGGCTGGCATGCCAACTGCAGCCGCAGGAGCAGCTCCTGCGATGACTCTGACTCTGACTCTGGCTCTGACTCTGTCGCTGGCCAAGAGAACATGACCTGCAAATACGTGTATAACTTAAGCATGGGGAAAACACCAGGCCAGGGCAGCCAGGACAATCAGGACAAGCAGGACAACCAGGACAAGCAGGACAACCAGGACGATGGTCAGTCTGCTCGTGGCAAGCGAGTGAAATGGCCGGCAATGAAATAAAAAGCGCCACCAGGCCGGGAGACAACGGATGGGAAATGGGAAATGGAAAATGGGGGGATTGGGAGTGGGGGGAATGGGGAGTGGGGAATGGGAACCGCAGCAGCATGACACGCGGAACGGGAAACTTACTTGGACAGTTGCTTTGGGAAAACCGGAAATTGTAATGTAGGCACGTTCCTTTCTCGACAGATTTCCGCCATATGTGGATAAATATGCAAAAGCCAGGCGAAACTGAAAACAAGAACAAGAAAATGGTCATCTCTAGGTTGGTTGGTTTTTTTCACCTGCTCGTTTTTTCTGTGTGCTCGCTCGCAGGTAACATTTGCATTGCGGTCCCGGTACATTTTCATTTCGGTTCACCCACCACACCCAGCCGGAATCTCCACTTGGTCTCCGTTCTGACCAAAATGGATGGACGAATGGATGGGTGGCGCAACACCGCCGGGACCGTAGACCGTCGACCGTATTCCCCGCACCAACTGGTGCGATGGGTCAGAAAGAAATGAAATAAGTGGCCGGGGCCACGCCGCCGGCGACCATTTTAATTACCAAACTTCCGACGAGCACCAACAATGCGCCATAACCGATTACATGGCCCTGCAGCACGTTGAAATTAATTTCCTTGCCGATGAGCGCAAACGAGACGGGCTTGAGGAACTTCCACATGAGGTCCAGTCGCTTGGGCACACTCGCCTGCAAGGGGAATCAATAAGTTGCTATTAGATCGTGGCCCAGTCCGATTCATCATGCTGCCCAGTTAAAGCACGTCCTGACTTCCCGGGAAAGCCAGCCAATCGGCTTACGAGGCGCCTTTCCCGGCAACTCAAGTGCAGGCGGAGAGCATCTGGGTTCAAAGTTTAAGGCAAAGGTAAATGAAAGGAGGACGCTCCACACAGGAATAGAAAGGAAAAACACATGCTCGAAACAAATCGAGAGCCGGCAGTCAACTCTGACATGGGACAAGGACGTGATGTCACAAATTACCTAGCAAAAATCAACAGCACACACAGCCGCTTTTTACAGCTGCAGCGGCACAGACACAAAAAATGGCACTATTGCCACTGGACATTTTTCTTGACCCGAAAGCAGCGAAAGCGGCAAGAGAACGAGCCCAAAAAGCACTCAGAAACGCAAAAGTGGCGGCAGAGGCCAAAGTCTCCAGCTCAGAGAGTTAGCCGACTGGACTTGGTTTCGATTCTGTACAGAGCACGAAAATTCCGTGTGACTTATATTAATATTGCGGAAAAATGTAAAGCAAAACATTACTTCTCTCCTTTGAGTTGATATGCAATCTTATACTAGTTTGTCAGTGGTAAAGTCCCGGAAAGTAGCCCCAAAATTTTGTCGCAGTGCAGAATACTCACAATTTGCTGGGCCTGCAGCTGCTGGGCCGTCAGCCTGGCCTCCTCCCGCCGCCAGCCAATCCTCGCAATAAAGGCGGTCGTTACACAACCCAGGGCTCCGGCCGACGTATAACCGATGACGCGGCTGCCCATCACGGCGATGGTTCCGCCCAAGACGGTGAGGACGAAGCGGAGGCCATTTGCGTACGTCTGCAAGGATGTGGTGGGGGTGAGAACAAGGACAGATATGAAGGGAGTGAATGGCAAAACAGGTGAGTTAGGCGGCCTGAGTGGGAAAAAATGGCGAAATCACTTTACAAAACTCTGATGGAAACTGCTTTTTTTATACCTCCCCCCCCCCCCCCCCCAGCATTGTTTGTGTTTTGCATGTGCGGTCAGTTGCGTATACGCAACGTGTGCTGCAGTGAAGGAAAAGCGAGGAAAAAAGATACTGTGCTGTGTCCTCTCGCCTTGTTTTCGTTTGCATATATGTATGTACATATACCAGTTTTGTGCAAGCTCGAAAAATTGTACTAAAATGACTTCTAGCAGGACTTTAGATCTGATAAATCTCGCCTGCAACAATGTTTTCTCAGCCGGGAGTTTTTGGCTATTTTGTAATATCTGCAGTGTCAAGTTGTCAGTTTTCCTGGCTGGTGCTGAAGACTGATTGGAATCTTTGTTTTTTAATTTAACCGGTGATTTTCCAACCATGCCGCAAATGGCTGCAATTCAATTTTACGCACCCCACTCCCATCCTTGTCAAGCTATTTGTATTTAACTATAAACTGCTCGTTCTGGTAAAATGGCATGAAATTGACTTTGGCAGCACATCGTTAGGTTACCGGGCTTTATTATAAGGTGGGAAACTCAAGTTTCCTTTCACGCCGGCACATTTAAATTTCCAACTTGAGTTTCCGCCACCTCGTTGAATTACAAACTTTTGCGCGAATATCTTATTGAAAAATACTGTCAACTGGCTTTGGCAAAAATAAAAAAAGTGAAATAAGTGGCAAAAGGTGACGTTGAATGCGAAATTACAGAGCACTGCGTAATAATAATAAAATAAAGGCGGTAGCAATGACATGCGAAAGGATGCTGAGACCCAAAACCGAGGCCTGATGACAGCCACCCACAAGCAGCCCCCCCATCTTTACCCCTTCGGGAGATGACAGCGAATAGCCCGAGGATGTATATACATATGTATATATATATATATATGTGTGTGTGTGTGTGCTATGTATATATGTACTTGGCAGGAGTGCGCTTGACGGGCGGCACGAGGTGAGTGGGTGTGTAAAATATGCAAGGATGCAACTTCAACGGCGCTCAGCGTGAAATTTTTGTACAAACTGCGGCGCTGCGTGGATGCGGATGTGGATGCCACTTGACGATGGCAAAGGCGAGCGCGACTTGCAGAAAACAAAAGTTATGAGAACTCGACGGGAGTGTGTGTATGCGGACGGAGGTTGCATGGTTGGGTTTTGATGGCTGGGTGGTGGGTGGTGCAGCGCATGCAGTGCACTGTGCAACATGCACCATGCACCATGCACCATGCAGCATGCACCATGCACCACCCATGGCGTTTGATTATGCGCGCCATTAGCGGTGTAAGTTGCGGCAATGAGTTTTGTGGCTCTGGCTGCGGCTGCCTCGATGTCCCCGGCATAACTTCACATAGATGCTGGCAGTAACTGTCGTCGCAAATGTCGCCAGCTTCGCCGTTGTCGTTGTCGTTGCCGCTATGCATGTAAGTGTCTTTTTATGCAAAATGCACCCACACAAACAACCGCGAAAGGGGGGGACTGTGCGGAAGCTAGCACTGCGCGAAAAAATGGTACACATAAGTAATGTTACAAAGTCTGCTAGAGCAAGCAATGTGATCGATTCCAATGGGAAGGGATAGATAGTTACTGCCAGAACTTTGCTTAAGATGTACTATTTGCAAATCAAGCTGACACTTTCAGATGTTCCGAGACTAGTTCGAACGAAAGTCACTTTTCCCCCAGTGCAGTCGTCTGCAGCCCCACCACGTACATATGGCACAGCGCCCACATTCCCCACCCAGCTCCTCGCCTCTAGAGACTGGCGCGCGTTTTGCATCATTAAATGCGCTGATTGAGTGTCTAAGTGTTCACTGAATGTGCATTTTAAGTGCAGCCCGCTCGAGGACGAGCTGTAGCAGCAGGACGCGAAGGACGAGCTGCGTCTAGGTCCGCGCCTTTGTCTGGCAGCTTACCGCGCTCCGGGACGGCAAGTACTGGAGCATCGAGCCGTAGAGATAGCCAAAAACGAGTCCAATCCCGATGCCAATGGGACCCTGCAGCACTTGCTGGGTGAGCGAGGCTGGAAGTGGAAGCGGAGTGGGGGTTTATTTAACTCTGGCTGGGACTCTGATTCCGATTCCCGGTCACGACGGGTGGCACGCACTCGTTGAGAATATTACGCTGATTATCACGCCAAACATGAAGATGGCTACCACATCGTTGCATGTGGTCATGGCGTAGATGAGCGTGTGGATGCCGCTGTTCAGGCCGAGTCGATCCTCCTTCAGCTTCAGCATCACGGTGACAACGACATTGGGGGACACGGCGGTGATGACCAGGCTGTAACATTACCCCAAGTAATCAGTGCCCATTAGGCCGTCCGATAATCCAAGTATTCCATTAGCTCATTAACTTACCCCAGGGCGATGCCCCACAGCCAGGGCATCGAGAGTGTAAGGTTCGCCAGTCCGGCGATGGCCGCAACCTCCACAATTGTGGGCAGAAGGGTCAACCGGAGTATCATGAACCACAGCCGCTTGAAGGCATCTCCATCCAGCCCGAGGCCCGCCAGCAGCATGATGTTGATCAGAGCCATCTCCCTACGCAGCGGCAAAGAAATCCAAATTAAATGCAATACGGACTTAAAGGAAATCTTACCTGAGGAACAGCTCGAACTTCTGGTAGCCCTCGAAATTGGCCAGGCCCAGGTTGGCATACAGTACGCCGAAGAACAGCATGCCCAGCATGTCGGGCAGGTGGACAAAGGTGACCAGGATGCCGGAGATCTGGGCGCCCACGAAGAGGAATGCAATGCGCATGATGACGGTCGGTGGTTGGGAGTACTCCGGCAGCAGGACCCAGGCCATGGCCCAGAGGCCCAGGAAAATGGCCAGCAGGGCCACCAGCTCGGAAGTGTTCACCCAATGCGAACGGATATATAACCACCTAAGCGGAGAGTTCAAGAAAAGAGTTAAACCAATGGCCAGAAAGGTTCCGAGTAAACTGAGCAAGTTCTTCCCTTATAAACAGTATCATGTGTTCTTTTCTCCAAGTATGTACACATAATTGCCGCTAATTATCGAGCCCACTTAGAGCTATAAAAGCTGACGGCCCAGGGAACAGAGGAAACAGAGCTAGGACTAAGCACAATGGATAACCACAAGGATCGCATTGAATCCATGCGCCTCATTCTTCGGGTCATGCAACTATTTGGCCTCTGGCCTTGGTCCCTGAAATCGGAAGAGGAGTGGACTTTCACCGGTTTTGTGAAGCGCCACTATCGCCTTCTGCTGCACCTGCCCATTACCTTCACCTTTATCGGACTCATGTGGCTGGAGGCCTTCATCTCGAGCAATCTGGAGCAGGCTGGCCAGGTTCTCTACATGTCCATCACCCAGATGGCTTTGGTGGTGAAAATCCTCAGTATTTGGCATCATCGCACCGAAGCCTGGCGGCTGATGCAGGAGTTCCAATACGCTCCGGACTACCAACTGCACAGCCAGGAGGAGATGGACTTATGGCGCCGGGAGCAGCGGTACTTCAAGTGCTTCTTCTACATCTACATCCTGATTAGCTTGGGCGTGGTGTATAGTGGCTGCATTGGGGTACTTTTCCTGGAGGACTACGAACTGCCCTTCGCCTACTACGTGCCCTTCGAGTGGCAGAATGAGAGGAGGTACTGGTTCGCCTATGGCTACGATATGGCGGGCATGACGCTGACCTGCATCTCAAACATCACCCTGGACACCCTGGGCTGCTATTTCCTATTCCATATCTCCCTTTTGTACCGACTGCTCGGTCTGCGATTGAGGGAACTGAAGAATATGCAGGATGATGCCATGTTTGGCAAGGAGCTGCGTGCCATCTTCATATTGCATCGGAGGATTAGGAGGTTTAGTATCCCTCAACGTACTTTCCCTTGCTAATATATCTTTTTCTTTTACAGATTGACCCTGACCTGCCAGAGTATTGTATCTCCCTATATACTGTCGCAGATCGTGTTGAGTGCCCTGATCATCTGCTTCAGTGGCTACCGCCTGCAGCATGTGGGGATCCGCGATAATCCCGGCCAGTTTATATCCATGCTGCAGTTTGTCAGTGTGATGATCCTGCAGATCTACCTGCCCTGCTACTACGGCAACGAGATAACCGTGTACGCCAACCAGCTGACCAACGAGGTGTACCACACCAATTGGCTGGAGTGTCGGCCACCGATTCGCAAGCTACTCAATGCCTACATGGAGCACCTGAAGAAGCCTGTGGCCATCCGGGCTGGCAACTTCTTCGCCGTGGGACTGCCCATTTTTGTTAAGACCATGAACAACGCCTATAGTTTCTTGGCTTTATTGCTGAATGTATCAAAGTAACATGTCAAAGTTGAAATAAATATTGCTGATTATATCTGAAATACCTGTTGATTGAATTGAAGGAATGGAAAACCACTAATCACATCATTTATCATGATATAAATGGATAAGTTTACATACTGAAGTCGTTTCGAAAGCTGTACTATCAATTTCACTAAATGTCAAGAGTATAAAACCCATATTGAACATATTCAAGCTTATTCCAGTAGGGTTTATATCGAAAACATATTAATTTCTGTGAAATGTGAACATCTTCACCGCTGCACAGGCTTCATTGCACTGATGATGAATCGTCGCATTTGGTAATGAATATGATGAGTTCCTCCCCTAACATTCCTGCTTCCAATTGCGTGTCTTACCCATTTAGCAACGGCCAACAATTAACGTATGGTAATGTCAGTAAACTAATTATTGTAATTGCCCTGCTCATTAGTTGTATATGTAAATATTTTGGCTGGTTACCTAAGGAAATCAGGGACGGAACGTATTGAGAACTAAGCTCACAAAATGAACCGGTTCCTTAAAATGTAATATAATCAACAACAAATAAATATTGTTTTAAAGATGCCAGCAGTAATGTCCAGGAACTTGGAGTGAACTAGGACGTAAAAAGGGAGTTCAGCAAGGGAAAAGTTTATTGATACCACCCTAGTTCACCGAAAATCCAAAAAAATTTCCACAAGGTTACCCATTAAGGCTATTAGAACTCAACGGTTATAAAAGCCCTAAAAATCTTTCAAACTTTTCATTAAGTAAATCAAAATTAAGCTGCTGCAAATGGAGTCTACAAATCGCCTAAGTGCCATCCAGACACTCTTGGTGATCCAACGTTGGATAGGACTTCTTAAATGGGAAAACGAGGAGGAAAATGGAGTTTTAACCTGGCTAAAACGTATATATCCCTTTGTGCTGCACCTTCCATTCACCTTCACGTACATTGCCCTCATGTGGTATGAAGCTGTAACCTCATCGGATTTTGAGGAAGCTGGTCAAGTTCTGTACATGTCCATAACCGAACTGGCATTGGTCACTAAGCTGCTGAATATTTGGTATCGACGCCAGGAAGCTGCTAATCTCATCCACGAATTGCAACACGATCCCGCCTTTAATCTGCGCACTTCCGAGGAAATCCAATTCTGGCAGCAAAATCAAAGGGATTTTAAGAGAATATTTTACTGGTACATTGGGGGCAGCCTTATCGTGGCTGCAATGGGATATACAAGCGTGTTTTTCCAGGAGGATTACGAGCTGCCCTTCGGATACTACGTGCCATTCGAGTGGCGCACCAGGGAGCGATACTTCTACGCCTGGGGCTACAACGTGGTGGCCATGACCTTGTGCTGTCTATCGAACATCCTGCTGGACACTCTGGGCTGCTACTTCATGTTCCACATCGCCTCGCTTTTCCGGCTGCTGGGAATGCGACTGGAGGCCTTGAAAAGTGCACCCGAGGAGAAAGCCAAGCCGGAGTTGCGCCGCATTTTCCAGCTGCACTCCAAGGTGCGCCGATTGACGAGGCAATGTGAAGTGCTAGTTTCGCCATACGTTCTATCCCAAGTGGTCTTCAGTGCCTTCATCATCTGCTTCAGTGCCTATCGACTGGTGCACATGGGATTCAAGCAGCGACCCGGACTCTTCGTGACCACCGTGCAATTCGTGGCCGTCATGATCATCCAGATTTTCCTGCCCTGCTACTACGGCAATGAGTTGACCTTCCACGCCAATGCACTGACTAATAGTGTCTTCGGCACCAATTGGCTGGAGTACTCCGTGGGCACTCGCAAGCTGCTCAACTGCTACATGGAGTTCCTCAAGCGACCGGTGAAGGTGCGAGCTGGGGTGTTCTTTGAAATAGGACTGCCCATCTTTGTGAAGGTAAGGTTTTCGCAAAAGTTTTAATATGTTTTAACTAATGTATATCCTACAATATACGTTTAAAGCTTTAAGGAAATGGGAACGTTTTCATCTTAATAATCTTAATTTATTTCTGCTCTCCAACCCCCACTTTTGGCAGACCATCAACAATGCCTACAGTTTCTTCGCCCTGCTGCTGAAGATATCCAAGTAGAGTGAAACAGGAGCAGAGAGATTCCCCCCACTGCAGTGGCGCCACAATGGAAACGCACCCACGGGTCGGATACGTAACACTGTAACTCATACGCCCCGTTGTTGTGAACATGAAGAATAAACGCCTGCAGCCAACAAGGCATTTCGCCAGCTATTAAACTAAGTGTCGCAGCCAAAAAGGGTACAAGAAATCGGGCTAGCCTGCGACCAGACGTCCTGGTACATGGGAATGAGATATGCCTGCTAACAGGATCCAAGCAGGAGCCCCAAATCCCGCTCCATCTTCCCGTTTAAATCCAGCGGAAGCACGCGCCGCTGCCTAGTGCAGCGCCAACTTCCACGACGACATTGTTGGCGCACAAAAGAAATACAAAACACAAAACACAAAATATAAAATACAAAATAGAGAATACAAAATGCGAAACGAAACGAAACGAGACGAAACGAGAAGCAAAGAAAGGCAGCCAACGGATATGCGAAAAACGCGTGCATTGCAAGTGTGAATGGCGGCGCTGCTGTCCCGCCGGAAGTGCATTCAAAGGGTTAAGCACAAATCCGCACAATGGCAGCCCCCCCCACCTCCAGCCCGCAGTGCTGGCCACATGAGCTTTTCACTTACCACTTGGGCCCTTTGTACTCGTCGCCACGGACTCCGTTGCGTTGCGGAGTTGCGTTCGCAGTCGGGTAGCTGGGGTTGCAACTGGAGTTGGAGTTGGAGATGGTGCTGGAGTTGCCCGCATTGTTGGCGGCAACATTCTGTGTTGTATTTGTTAAATTTAATGATGTCGGCGTTAAAATTATTGTTGCAGCGCTTTGTGTGGCGTCTCCGCCCGCCCCATCCTCTGGGATTTTCTGTATGTCTAATTTGGTATGCAGCGGGCGGCTGGGCAGGATGTCGCCCTGTGAGTCCTGCGGCGCGGCTCCTTGTGTCATGTTGTCACCTGGCGCCAGTGCCCTGTTGCTGCCGTTGCTGCTGTTGCTTTTGTTGCTGCTGCCCAACTGCTGCTGTTGCTGCTGCAGCTGCCACTGATACGGTTGCTGTCTGCTGCGCTTTGCTGTAAGTGGCAAGAGATTTAAATGCCTTAATAGATACGTCTTTCACTGGGAGAGCGGTAATCGCTGGAAGGTTCTTAAGTTTTAAAGGGAACATACACGTATGTGTAGATTGGCTAGATTTTAAAGGATCTTATTAATACCAGAGCTTTAAAGTCGGACATGCAATTGCTAACTCCAAAGCATCAAAGGGTTTAAGTTTTCTATAATGCTTGCCAGTGCACTTCGCCTTGGCCCTACAAAATAGAGCAGGACCATCGAGCGGCCTGCTTAGCGCCAAACTGGTGCATTTAGCCCATTTGGCATTCATTCAACCTGCTCATGCATAACGAAAGCCCAACAGCAGTCGGATCGCTTCAATTGCAAAGTGCAGCCGACACACAAGCCACTCCCACCACTCGAGGCGATGGCGAAATGAAGATTGCAACAAAGATTGACAGCCGTTGATTGTGCCGCCGAGGAGGATAGTACCGCTGCCGGCAGGAAGCTGTCTTCACCTGGCCCAGGACGAGCACAAGGACGAGCGGCAGGATGAGGCGAACCCAGCCAGCCAGCCAGCCAGACGACAGTAGACAGTAGACAGGTGCCTCCATAATTGGCTTCATTGTTGCCGCGACAATTTCACAGGTTGCGGAAAAGGCGGAAAAGGCGCTGGATGGTAGGTGGATAGCTATCCAGGTGCTAGGTGCTAGGTGCTAGGTGCTAGGAAATACATAAATATTTCCATTTATAATTAGCGCACTTAATGCCGGCTAGCTGCGAGTGCCTTGGAGCAATTGACGCCTCCTTCACAGCGGGCTAATTGGAGTGGAGACTGATATTTGCATTTGAAGCGCCGTTCTAATAACAAGCATTTACAATCCACTTCACATCCCAATTATTATGCAGAGTTCACACTGTCTGCTGTCGCACTGTGTGTTGCTGCCACATAGGCTGCGCAATCAGCACTTGATTTGATTCGATTCCAGCTGCCAGATTCCTTGCCCTTTTTTCATCCCCGTTTGTGTTTGATTTGAAAAGACAATCTGCTTGTCATTTCTCACCACTCGAATGGCTGGCTACGTGTTAATTGTGCGCAAATATTTAGCGCCAATTCTCGCCAATTCTCGCCGGTGCGAACTCTGAATGTTCCACTGGTTCGATTCTATGTGCTACATATATAATATTTGCGTACTGGTCCATCGATCACGTGTCGCTTGTGATTCAGTGCGTCATGCGACTCTTTGCCACACACGTCTAAATTGATTGCCCATGCTAATTGGGTGTCATAATGCAGCGGCACAAATATTGGATCTGTGCTGTGAAGTGGCAGCTAATAGAGCTCGGATTATTACAGCCGCAAATGAAATTGGAGCCTTACTTAATTGCGATTTATATGTTTTTAGTTCATTTGAGTGCGGCAGGGAGTTCTGTTCCAAAAAAGGGATTATTTTCGGATTGGAAATTACTTATATTATTATAATACTACTCGGAACTATTGCCCATATAAATTATTAGCAATGTGTTGAATTAGGAAATCAGGAAAATGTGATATGATTAGCCTCTCAAGCTGGGAAAACGAATCGTATCATATTGCAGTACCGAAAAGTGTGAACTGAAGGTAAGTCTCAAGATCTGTAACTAAATGCTTCAAGGTCGATCCACTATCAAGTTCAGCTCTGCATTTGTTTTGCCCTCTCAGACTGAACAAATAAATAAACAAATTAAACAGCTGATGGAAACGGATTTCCCGACTGAACGAGATAACGCAGTGCAAAGCAGCGGCAATCGAAATAATCTCCGTCAAAGGGTAAAGCGCCGGTTCTCTTCACAGTACAACAACCAAAACAGAAAGTAATTTTAATTATAGTTTCATTTGAAACAGTAAAGTAATCTGCTTTGCAAGCGCGGAGGGCCAGAGCATACAATAAATACACAAAGTTTTTAAAACAATAACGAGCATGTTAGCAATTTATGTGCGCGGTGAATTGTTGTTAAGCTCAACGCGCTCATACAAACTCTGAATTGCAACAATAAACATAATGATGAGCGTTGGAAAACTATGGTTTTCCCCGACGTTGTGGGGGCTTACCTGTTCGGCGGATAATTAAATTAGATTGCGTTAGCCACAGCAGC
This sequence comes from Drosophila orena, assembly GCA_005876975.1. Lineage (NCBI taxonomy): Eukaryota > Metazoa > Arthropoda > Insecta > Diptera > Drosophilidae > Drosophila > Drosophila orena. The sequence goes on along the minus strand of VCKV01000282.1, from coordinate 9,903,611 downwards.
CGTAAAACTAACAATATTCATATTCACATTCATCACATATTCCCATTCAACGGAAAGTGCAATTTGATTGGCCCGTTTTGACGTCCGAACCGCACAATCTTAATGCCGCGCACCGACTAATCGCGTTCAATGGCGGCGGACAACTGAGATGTCAGCTCTCCTAAGCGGATTGTTCCACAGCCTCGGACTGAGATATATATACTTTATCTTATGCTAATAAAAAACATATATCTGGCAGTTAGAGACGCTCTCGTCGCCACGCGAGTGAAGCAGGCAAAATATTTGCTTAATAACTGGAAATTAGCGGGCAAACTGAGAGGGATTGTGTGATAACGAGAACATATGGCATTATTGTGTCAAAGGTGCTAATTGTGGAAATCCAATCAAGATGCGGCTCTTTCCGTAATACATCACATCGAGATTGTAGTCTTAGAGTGTGGCGGAGTAGGTGGGCAATTCGGAATTTGTAATCCCCGCCGCTCTGCAACATAAACACTTATTTGGCCCGAAGCATTTGCTTATCAATTAATTAGCCATAACCAATGGGAAACTTATGTACGCCCTGCAAATATTTGCCATTTCAGAGGGGCTAAACTCTCGGTTCAGTTGGATTTCGGCCGAGTTCATTATGGCTGCGAGCTTATTGAATATTTACCAGTTCAATGCGAAGTTCGCGTTTGAACTACAACAAATATTTAAGTTCTGCTAATTAATTTAAAATATCTCCGTCGTAACAAACTGAAACTGAAATGGCGCTCGGTTGGGTGGAAAGTGCAGGGCGGTGAGGGGGGGAGGAATGAAATGATAACAGAGGCAAGATTTCTTCTCCATCTTTGTGAATTATGTGGCTCATTTAAAAGTTTTTGCGGCACTTACTTTTGCTATTTTTTCTGTCTCGGCCCGGCGCAAAAAATGGTGCATAAATTGTGCAAAGGTGTCGGCGAAGATAGCGTTCTCAGGTATTGTAAGGCAGCACTTTCGGAGGTCCTGCCGCTGCTGTGATATTTCATATTTCATATTCATGCGCTGCACTCGAGAAAACGGGGGGTGCCGCTGAGCCAACTTCAGCTGCAAGTTGGGCAGGTCATTAAGGCTCCTTTGGCCGCCCGCCCCATTGATTATTACCTTTGGCCACGCCCCCCCTATCGCTGCACGCTCCGCCCACTTGCCCGGGTGGAAAGGGGGGGGGGGGGCACTTTTTTTGGCATTTTATCTTGTCATATTTTCTGCAACTTTCAAGTGACCAGGCACGAAAATAATGCAAAAGTTATTTTAAGCCAAGGCACTGGGAGGAGGATGCCTTTCGCATTTCGCAGTTCGCTTTTCAATTGCCCGAGAAGTTTCCACACAAATTATGCCACTGGTCACAAGAAGCGCCGCCGGAGCAGGACTCCTCCGCAGGATGTGCTGATGGAAAAAAGTAATGGCCATATCCATGGAGCTCCAGCTCCAGCTGCAGTTGCATCCAAAGTTTTTGTCATTCGCTTGTCATGTGCGGACTATTGCGTACGAGTGCGAATCTGAGGTGTTAATTGGAAGCGAGGCAAACACTTTTCCAGACAACGTCGGCCCGAAAACTAAACAAGTTTGAAAAAGTTCGCTAGGGTCTGATGGAGAATTTATAGTTCTGCTCAAAGTTGCGCAAAGTTTTTTGCTGTCACTTAACATTTAGATTGTTATTTCAGCAAAAAGTGCCATAAATTGCTTGACAAGGGGATCTACTACGAGTATATAGTGCGAGTATGTGTAGCTCCAGTAATTTATATCACTTATGCAACTATTCATTATTTACAGGCGAACGTTAGGTGCTTTTTCAATATGTTTAAACGTAAGATTGCGATCTGTGATGACTTCTGCAACTCCTTTTTCCGCGCTTTTCTATGCCAAGGAGCGCGGAGTTGCTGCTGTCTGAAGTCTGAAAGTCTTGCTCCGTCTGGGGCATACTTATATATCAAATCACTTTGCCCGTACTCAGCACACATTTATTTTATTTATGTTTACTTAAGCGTACCACCTTCCTAACTATACCAGCCGGCACTATCCTGGCCGCGTCCTGAATCCTGATTTCTCAACTCCTTGCAACTCCACATGCCGCATGCTGCGCATTCGGGAAATAATTTCTTTGCGTGGCAGAGGATTGCATTCCGTTGTCACGCACTTCCTGCCAAGAGATGAACTCACGCCCCAGCGATTCGCATCTAATTTAGTGCTCATACATCGCAAATCAGTGGAAACTGGCACTTTCTTGGCCCGAGGCTGGTAAGCTACGTAAGAGTGGTGGAGAAAACGAGGTCACAAAGCGCCATTCAGCAGCAAGCTGGTAAATAAGCGACAGAGACCAATTGGAAAAAGAAACCCGTTGCAGCTCGGCAAATAGGCGGCCAAAGTCTGACAGGTGGTCAAAGGTTAAGTGGGGGAGGAGCGGGTAAGTGCAATTTTAGTAATTAGCTGTGGCGCAAGTGCAAGTGCCTTCAGATCCTGCGGATCCTTCAGATTTAGCCAAAGTATTCAAGCCTCTAAAGTGGGCCAGCAGCTGCGAAATGCTTGCAGCGCCAATTGAAATGGCGTCTAAAGGGTTTTCGTGACGACTAACATGCTCCCATTCATTTGGCAATCATTATGCTGAGTCACAGTCTTGCTGGCATTTATAAATGTCGCACACTGCGTATACGTAATGAACTGACTTGCACACAGCCACACACACACACTACACACACACACATACAGGCAGATGGGGCGACTGCGCAATGCACTGCATTTATCAATAGACGAATGTAGCGAATGTTTGTGTGCCAAGCGTATATCATGTTGGCTTTAGTTAACAGAAATGTCGCCGTTTCACTCACAAGCAGAAGCGACAGGTGAAAAGTGGGCAGGTGAATGGCGGCGCTCAGCCACTCAAGGTTGAGCTTGAGGAATGGCCCCAAACGCTGCATTTAAATGGAATTTATTTAATATAAACGAGTGCCTGCACATGCGAGCATTAGTGCTGCCTGCAGCGGTGCGCAAACTTATTTAAATATGACTTTCACAGTCGAATCGGAGTCAGACTCGAAATGGAAACGGGCATCGGAATCGGCATCAGAATCAGATTCAGATTCAGATTCAGATTCAGTGCAGTGCACTCCGAGTGCGAGTGCAAATAGCAAATGCGAAATGAATGCACAGGAAATGAGCCCCGGTTAATGCATATTCATGGGAACATAGTTTGCCGAGAGCCGCGGGCTCTTGCCACTCGTGTTAGTTGTATGATTGTGGGCATTTGGGCGCAACTAAAACGGCTCATTATTCGTGCGAAAATGCCACAATGGCGATGGCCCAAAGGGATTGCCCTTCATCTACCAAAAAGTTGGCACTGGCTAGTGCGAAAGCCCGCATTTGAGCAGATGCAAAACAATGGCAGCTCCGGGAGCTTCAAAAATACCAGCTACTCGGCTGTGGGCGAAAAACCGGCAAGGACCACCTGCCAAAACAGAGCAGCGTAAACAAAAACCTCGGCCAACGAAAGTGGTGCACACACACAGCATTGCAGGGCATTGAACATTTTCCAGAAATCAGAAGGAATGTAAGGAAATGCCCGCCTTTGAGCTTGAGCCGGGACAGTAGATGCACTGGCACTGCCAATCGCAGACATTCTGGCGTCAATATGCGGAAATATTACGTATACGCCCCCGGTTCACCACCCGCCTTCGCCGTTGTGCAAGATGTGATTGTGCGGTTCACTTAAAATCGAAATGCCTCAATCAGCTCCTGCCAGCTCAGAGAAAGAGCTGTGATTTCGCCAGGATATCTCGCCGACGAAACAAAAACTTTGCATAAACAAACTATGAATATACACACATGTACATACATATGTGCTGAAGTGCTGAAGTGCATGTGTGCATGTGTGCATGTGTGCATGTGTGCATGTGTGCATGTGTGCATGTGTGCATGTGTGCATATGTGCATATGTGCATATGTGCATATCTGAGCACGCATTGTGCACTTGGCTGCCACTTCGCTTGGCTGGCCAACAAAGCGTTGGCATGAAGCTGTGCCTCTGGATGTCTCTGTCTTCAGCATCCTTTTTGCGGACCTGTCTGCGGGCTGTGCATCCACACATCCGGACGATGGTTGCATAAGGGCAAGAATTTCCGGAGCAAATACTTGGGCTCCGCATTTTTCCGAGCTCCCCATGACGACACGGCGCAATTAAACATATTACTCACCTTCGGCGGCGCTTGGATCCGCCGTGCTGGATCCATGGGCACGAGGAGGCGCCTGTGGCCTCTCGCCAAGAAGGTGCTCCTTTTCCGGCTCCAGGATGCTGGCGGTCACCGTTTCGCTGGCCCGTCGCAGCATGTGCAATGGAGTCACATTTGCATCCCGATCCCGCTCAAAGTCCTGCTGGCAGGAGTACTTTTGATGGAGCTCCTCGAAGGGATTGCTGCTGCGAAAGGCTTGCAAGGGCGGACCCTCACTCCCGGCCACTATATCCAATACATCTGAAAAATAATATTATTGTTATTATTTCACTCTCTGAGAGCACAAAAAAAACAGTTGTCAAGCTATTTGGCAACATTTTTAATCAAGCTTGATACATAAAGCCCTAGGGTTTGCTAATCAAACAGATAATAATATTAAAAAAAACATTGGTAGTTTTATTCTAGCATTTATTTTCCCAACCAAAGTGTATAAATAAAAGAGTTAATTTTCCAACAGTTTGACTTGTGGACGCACACGTATTTGCACACGATTTATTTATTGGCACTTGGGCAAAAATTGGCATTTAATTGATTAACCATAAACTCGTAAATTAACGCCGAAAGTGAGTATCGAAAGCTGCCAGTGCTAAATGGCCATAGATACAAATATTGGGCTTACCGGAATCGCTGCTCATGTCGAATGTCGGCGAAATTCCGAGAACACAACAAAGCTGAGTGAATGGGTGTATGAGTGTATGAGTGTATGAGTGAATGAGTGTATGAGTGAATGAGTGAATGAGTGCGGAAAAAAAGCCAAAGAGCGACAACTGCTGACGCAAACAGTACGATGACGTACGACTGTTCTTGGCTCAAAATTGACGGCCAAAGAGAAACGCGGCGGTCCAAAGAGACTGAGTAGCTGAATAAACTTGACCGACCCCGAGAATCGAGTGGCTATATGGTATATAGTATATGGCGAACGGAACACGCGCGACACGACCGGCGGAAAGGCGGAATGGAATAGTTGTAGTCCAGGGGCAGCTTGAGAACTTGGAGCTTCTTTTTATTACAGCACATGCACTGGCAATATTTGCCAAACGCATTAATTAGAAAAGCAGCAGCAGCAGCAGCAGCAACAGCAAAAGCAAAAGCAATTTAAACAAGCGATTGCCAGCGAGCGCTCTTCGATTAAAACTAATTGGCAAACAAACAAGCTGCGCGCAAAGCAAACCTTCTGTTTTCTTTTCTATCGAGCGAAAAGAGCGGAATGAGTTGGTTTTGGGGCTAAAAGTGGGGCTGAAAAGGGGGAGCACTTACACACACACATACTTACTATTAAGGGGGTCGTTTATCTGCGATTCCGTATGAACATAGTTTTCTAAGGCGCAGCCAATTAGTTGATAAATAATTGTCATGCAATCATAATTTATCTGGGCGAGATAAGGCGCCGAATAGCCGCGTTATTAATAGACCTCCTCCAATCATAGAGCATTTCCCATGTGTGTGCTGTATTTCATGATTAAACGCTTTCACTTACACGTATTCAGGGAAATGTGCGCGACCTGTCCCATTTCAGCTCTATTCATAGGGCGTTGGTTCTGAACAATAGATGGCGCTGTACTAGAGAAGCATGAAAACCAATTATGTTTGCTTCGAGTGAAAAGAGTTTCGCTTGTCTTGTAAATTGTTTTCTGACAATTTGCATTTTGACGTGCTCATCACATTGGGCTTATGGCCACTCCCACTCCCACTCCCACTCCCACTTCCACGCCGTGGCCGTAATTTAATTGCTTCGCTGGAATATTTTTAATTTCCTGATGGACAACCACCAGCCGCCCCCCCTCCACCCACTGCAAAGATAACCAATCGCCGTGACGTCACCGCCATTATCTGTGCTCCAGTCAGATCATCTCCTCATCAGCCAAAAAAAGTGTCGTTTGCGAAAATATTTCATTTATTTTAACTATGCACACACACTTTTTTGCACTGTGTGGCGTTGCAGTTGCACTCGCAGTGTATAAGATGGCCATTATGACCATGTTGATAACGATGATGATGATGACGATGATGATGATGATGGCTCATCAAAAGCAAACAGGACATTGTGAGGTGAGGGGCTGAAAACAAAAAAAAAAAGGATAATAAAACTTGCTCGCTCTATTTGCCACGCACACACATGTTGCTACAGTGCCGTGATTTTTGTTGCATCACATTGGAGTTTTTTCCTTAAATATGGTAAACATCGATGGGGCAGAGATTTATGTATAGTGCAACGCATCGCGTTGATGAAAATGACTCGCCGCTGCATTGACCGTGTTTACTGTTTGTCAGACAGGGCAGCAATTTGCGCCCGCGCGCAAAAAACATTAATTTGCATGCAAGTCAATTATCAGGAGGCAGCAAACAGACAGGCGCTAGTTACAGTTACCAGTTACCAGTTACCAGTTACCAGTTTTCAGTTTTCAGTTTTCAGTTTTACGCCTTCTTTTGCGCAAACATCAGAATTATTATGCCACCACAAGGATGCAAGGCCTAATGGAGATACACTCGAAATGGGTCATGGCATTTCCACAAAAATGTTATATGGCGCGTGAAAGATATTACTATTGTCATAAAAGTATCCATATAGCATATAGCTACTTTTATAGAGCATCTATGGGTTGTGGAGCCCGACTTGCACGCTGAACAGCGAGGACTTTCGAACTGCCAGGCCAGCACATTTCTAAATGTTTTTATTAATTAAAAATATTGCAAATTAAACACATTTCCAAATTGCGTTTTGCATTTTTCGTATAAATACGCGGCCGTTGAAAAAAATGCAAATATAATTTACAAAGCATACATTTCACATTTCACGTTTTATTTTATTTTCATTGCATTTTGGTTCGCTCTATCGCTGCTCCGCAGCCATCAGTTCTTAAACTTGCCTTAAAGCTCTTAAACACGAGAACTACCTAATTACCTAATTAGCCAATTGCTTTAATACCTACATTTTGGGGCCAGTCTTTCGTGCGTAATGGGGTCTACCTGTTTCTGATGGTCACCTCGCACTTGTCAGCCGGATTGCGGCAGGTGAGGAACTGGCCGGATGCCCTAATCTCCGGCCAGCTGCGCCGGAGCGAGTGAGCAGCTCCCACGAACCGGTGGCCTTGTGTCTCGATGACAGTCTCGAAAGTGGCTCCATGTGGCAGGTGGTCCGGGTGGTCCGGGTGGTCCGGATGATCCATATGGTCCAGTTGGTCCAGGTGCCACAGGAAGACGGCGTGCTCATCGCCGCCGCCGATCCCAATGACAGCCAAGAAAAATGTGTGCACCATGACGTGGCCAAAAGTGGAGGACTCCTCGCTCAGCCGCAGGCAAGCCACGCCCTCCAGGGGCAGCTGGGGGCGGACATGCAACCGCTCGCCGAACGTGCCGTAGATTTGCAACACTGCCAGCCGGTGGTCGCCGCTCAAATGTCGCAGCAGCTGCCACTCCCGCCGACCTATTGACCCCGCCTCCAGTGGCAGCACCTGATTTACTCCGGCTGCCGGTGCCTGTTTATGGCTCCCCGCTGATAAGGATGCACCTCCCGAGTCCTCAACTGCCGCATCCTGCATCGCGACTGTTGACAATTTGTTGGCCACTGGCTGGCCAAGTTGGTAACTGTGGCTGCTGCATGATTTCCCAGTCGGGCAATGATAATTTTGATACTCGCTCTCGCCGCTGGCTGACTTCTCATGCCCCAGTTGCTCCTGCCCCAGATGATGCTGCTGCTGTTGCTGCTGCTGCTGTGGCTGCTGCTGCTGCTGCTGCACCTGGCCACCATTATTTATGGTGGCAACTTCATCGCAGCGCAATCCGTCTTGATCTGAACCTGTAATCCGCCAACTTTTCTTACTCAACTTTAACTTTGGTTTAACGAGCATATTGTAGTGACCTTCCCCCGAAAAGTGCTCGACAGCGGCCTCCTGATGCTGCACTTTTATCGGCGTGCAACGTGGCAGGACAGCCTGCTCCCCCTCCCCCTCCCCCTCCCCCGCCACCAGCTCCTCGTGGCTCTTCCTAGTGATTTCCCGAGGACTTTGGTCGACCAAAACCGCCTCGAGTTGCCTGGAGATTTGCTTGCCGCACTTGGACTTGCCGGAACTCGTCTTGGCCAGCGCCATTTTCGGTTGATTATGATATTCATTTGTGCACTTGTTGACGCTGCTCAGCTTTCCATGGCCCTGGGCGGCAGTCACCTTGTTGGCTTTCGCTGCAAAGAGGCACCGAAACGGAGGACCATTACAAAAAGTACGAAATGTAAATATAATAAATACAACTAGGACAGCTGCAGGTCCACGCAAGTTGTCCATTTGCGCTCGTTTGTGTTTTGCCCCCAAACCTCTTGACACAAACTCCCTTGAACTTCCTCAAGTGGCAAATGAAAATAGAGCAGAAAGTAAGTAAATATCCACGTACCTGCAGCTGTATAAAAATGGATGAACTATGGGTGAACTATGGGTGTACTGTGGGTGTACTGTGGGTGTACTGTGGGTGAATCCAGGCGAATCATAAAGAATGCACACTTAATGGAGAAGCAATAAAAACGCACTAAGCACAGCATAATCTGGGAAAAACAAAGCAAAGGACCCTGAAGTGGGGAAAAGTGGCAAAAAATGAAGACCAACAAGGAAAAACAAATGCAGACAACGGCGGGAAATTCTGTTGCTGCTTGTTACCTACGCTGTAAACTTCACTCCAAGTTAACTTGGCCGACACAGATTGAAAATGGCAACAAGGGCGGCTAAACTTTAAACGAAGCCGCCCAGTGGAAAAGCGAGAAAAGCGAGAAAAGCGAGAGGAGCGAGAATAGCAGCGGCAACAACAATCCCAGCAAGATGGCAACGCAGCTAAGCACGAAAAACTTTAGCAATTTATGTTACATAATTATGCCATAAAAAGAACAACAAGCGAAGATGAGCCATCGCGCTCAATTTCAAGCACTCTTGACTCGACTCCGCCTTCTCGTCACATTTTTCTTTCTTTCATTTGCGCCGCATCTCGGTCGAGATTTAAGTGAAACATTGACACTTGCCGCTGTAGAAAAGTTTTGGCCCACCCAAATCAGCATTCTTAGCCAGGATGTTGCCATTGGCACTGGAAGTATGTATTACAGCGAGGCGGGCACAAAGGTTATTTCCAGAGGGTGTTGCATTTCCAAAAGCAGCTCCCGAAACATAATGCCTTTTCACAAAAGTTCAATCACACGAAAAGTAATTAATACAAATTGGATTTAAGTAATCCAAAGGTCTAAAATTATCATGAAATTGTATAAAAATTATAGAAAATCAAGCGTTAGTCAGAGTTGAAGTGATCAGCAGAATTTGCATCTTATTCCCAACACAGCCCTCCGCTTTTGGCCATTGAAGGAAAGCTTCTGGTTGGAAACGGTTGGAAAGCCCCGACATCTGTTGCCTAATGACAGGGCCAATTGGGATATCGTTCGGGCCGCATTAAGTAGACAAGAGTCGCGAATGTGTGTCCTTAAGGAGCGGTCAGCACTTACCGCCGTCGCAGGGAAAGCTCTCCGCCAGCAGGGTGAACAATTTGTCCGACAGCAGACAGCGGCCCCTTGGCCCCAAAGGAACGCGGCACACAGGACACTTCACGGAGCGACTGCGGCAATTATTGCAGAGCACGTGTCCATTGCAGCACTGCCAGCCAGGTGGTTTGATGACCTGATTTCCGTTCCGTTCCGTTCCATTCCGACCAAGTTAGCAGGTTCCGCCACAAAGACCGAGGTGAACATAAAAAGAGAGGCAGCGTGTGTAATTATTTAGATGGGGGAATTATTTCAATTAATTATACATATCATGGCCATCGATCCCAAAGGCCCCCATGAGCTGATATTGAGCTCAGCAGCCTGATTGCTGCATTATTATTTTCCCCAATTGCATTTAAGCAAAAATCAATTCCAAGTCTGTCGTTCGTAATGCACAAACGGCAACTAAATTTGATTATTGCCCACATTTGCTTCTTGGCTGCCCCCTGAACTCGGCGTCCTCAAGTCCGGATGCAGTGCAGCAGGGATGGCTCCTCTCGAATCGAATCGAATGAAAAATGTATTATGCTGCGCAGCAAGCTTTCCATTTAAATTGAAAATCAAATTGAAAATATTGCAAGCGGATTTAAAATAATACAACTGTGTTTGATGCGCACCCAAATACTTTTGCGCATTTCAAGTCGGTCCATCACAAAAACACAAATGCGGAAATATGAACAGCAAAATAAAAATGCCAAAAATACGAGCTCCAAAAATAGACTAAAGGCGGAAAGGACGAAAGGGGCTATACGCACACATACATACATATGCACATATTTGGCCAAAGCTTTTTGTCTCTGGCTGTCTGTGCGTGTATTCGGTCAAAAACTGCTGTAAATATGCAGGCGAACATAAATTTTGCATCGAGCTGAATAAAGAAACAATTTCTGTACTACAGCTTTCATAGTTTTTGCTACGATTTGCCAAAACTGCAATCGAAGTATTACAAATGTAAAACGATGCGATTGCAATCTGGCCAGATAAAAACCAAAAGATAAGGCACACTGTGCACTGCAAAGTAAATTGGTTGCACATTAACATTAACATTGAAATCGGTGCCACACTGTTTAAGATAAAGTAGGGCATAATTGGTTTAATTTAACAGTTTATGCACTCGCATAGATATTTTTCGAGTGTATATGAACTTTAAAGTTCGGAAACTTCGCCAGCTTTCTAACATGGCTGACAAACAGAATAATAGGGATTTAAGGAACCTGCACGTGTGGCAGATATTTTTAATGCCATTCGTCTTTTATTGTTTTTAATTGGCTTAAATGGCATGAGCAAATGCTTTTAATTTTAATACCCCAGCATGCATAAACAAAGACTCCAATTAGTGATAGAAATCAATTAAATGCAGCTGAGCGAAAACAAAATGGGGCAGCGGAAGTGAAAGGGGAAATGCAACTGGAACTGGAACTGGAACTGGATCTGCCTGTGGCGGCGGAAATAGCCAGAACCGTGTGTGGGTTTAGTTTTGGCCCACTTTTCGGCATCTGTCGCCGAGTAATCGAAATTGGCATAGCATGCTTTTAGGCATATTGTGTAAAGCCATCAGTTGTATATCAGCAGTATTGATTCTACTCCGAGTACTCGTCGAGTTGGCCAATTTCCATTGCTTGGATTAACTAGAACGCCGCAGGGCTGATCGAAAATGAATTAATCATAATGCCATCAGGAGAGCCAAGGCTCGGCATTTGTTTGCTTGCAAGATTTATGAAAATTAAATGGCCTGCAAATTTATGCATATTTAAATGAAACAAAAACAATTTCATGCCCGATTAAGTGTCAAGCAAGGGGCGTCAGGGAACGCAGAGGCAGGGAAAGCAAAGGAAGGACATAGGCAGACCTTATCCAACCAGATGCAGGCTAATGCAGGCGATTAGCATTCGAGGGAATCGAGGATGCACAACTATTGAAAATCCAGCAAAACAAAATCCCTTAATAACTTAATGGACTTGTGTGCGTGTTTGCATACATGAGTAAGCCGCCCACGCCCACGCCCACGCTCACACATACACATACACACACACATACACGTGCATGGCAAAGGACATGGCAATGTGCTCATAATACAATATAATGCCAGCTCCGTGCCAGAGTAATAATGGCCAAATCCTAAGGACTCTTAGTGCCTCTCTCTCGCTCTCGCTCCCTCCCTCTCGCTCGCTTTTTAGCTCTCTCTCTCTCTCTTTCAACTCAGCCGCAGGACGGAGCAGGATAAACTGATTTCGGGTTAATAAACAAATTATTCAGTGCAGCTGCAAGTGGAGTTCAAGCTGCTCTGCGGCCAACTGCGAAGCTCTGAAGCTCCGGCGAAGGCGTTGCAGCGTGGCCATGTCCAGGATATCTGCTCCGGGATCTCCTTGCCCGTCCTGACCCGCCCGGCACATGCTTAATTTATGGTTACACACTGACACTCCACTCCACTCCGCTCCACTCCACTCCAAGGAGTTGTGCTGCTGCAGGCGAGAATTTCATTTGAAAATAACTCTGCATTTTAAATGGTCAGAAATGGGGTGGTAGCTGGCGCTCTGCTCACCGGTCTGCTCACTCTTTATCTTGTCTAATTAATTAAATTTATGTTTTTGCTGACAAGCTGGGCACACATACATACATATAATGCATAAATATAAATTTAAAGTCCGGCCCTCGGCAGCAGCTTTAATTTAAATGCACAACGAGCTCTGCGCTTCGAAGCCTCGAAAATGGCAAAATCTAAATCAGAATCAGAATCAGAAGCTGGCCCGCAGGCGATTGACACGATTATTCACACTGACTTCCGCTGCCACACACACAAACACACACCCCTCACACACACACACTCGACCGCTCACTCGACACACACACTAATCGTCAATATTTGATTTTTAAACGACATAATCAATCACATGGGCCGTGTATATAGATGTGTACTCGTATATATTGTGCAAAACTAATCAAATCACATGGCAGGACAAACATTTATCAAAAAACCTACTCGAATGTGGGCCAAAATAAAAGAGCCAAGCAGCAGTGGGCCGAATAAAAAACTTGGCCAGGCAACATAACCGACGGCTATTAACTGGCAACATGGATCTGGCCATGTGCGTCGTTTGAGTAATTGAGTCAACAAAGCTGGCGCACCTGGGGGGCAGGGAGGAGCATCCCGGCAACGCGGCATCCCTGGAGCGGAGCAGCGCATGAGGCATGATCCATGGACGTGGGCCACTGCCAAATGGGGGGCATGGGGCATGGGACATGGGGCACGCAATCACCGGCAGCCCGACGTTGCAAACTTTATATACAGTCAAGTGATTAGCAACAAACTTGCGCAGCCAAATCAACGCAGCCCCGGAAGAGGATGGCACTGGGATTGCCAATGGAACTGGCGTTGCACGGACAGAAAAATCTAGGTCATATGCTGGAAGGCAGCACATAATAAAATATGAATAGGCTACAGTAGAACAATGGTAGTAATAGGTCAAGATATGTAAGCAAATCTGCTAAGTGCCTAACTGACTTAAGCAATATAGCATGTAATTAAAGTGTCTATAGATGCAGTGAACATATTATAATATATAATATATTTTTCTCAGAGTGAGATTGACAGCAGCGGCTCACAAAGGCAAACAAGAGGCAACTGGCCAACTAAGTTTCGGGCGAGTTGGGCCGAGAGTTTGAGCCCAGCTGAGTTAGATAATGACGAACTACGAGAACTAAAACTAAAACTAAAGCCAGCCAGCCAGCCAGTCAGTCAGCCTCATCGATATGCAATGCACATGCAGGCAGCGGTATGTCCTTATGGCCGAGCATCCTTCTACCATTTACCATCTACCATCTACCCCATCCAATCCCCCATCCCGCATTCCGCATCCCGCATCCTGCAGCGGGCATGTTGCACTTACCTCAAGGCACACAGGACACTCGAGTAATTGGGAAATATGTTGCAGGCATGTGGCGAACTTTTGCAGCGATTGTTGATTAATTCCGTGCTGCTGCAAATATAAAGAGAAGCACTGGTCAGATTAAGGATGCCACTTCAAGGTTAAGCGACACTTGGGGAAATTCAATCAAATTGATCCGGCGCCTGCACTTAATTATATAAACATTCTTGGGGTGGCCCGCATGGTGGCGTTAATAATTCACGGTCCGGTGCCAATGAAAGGCTTTTGATTTAAGCCGCTTTCCATTCAGTTTTCAGCACTCGATAATCAAAATCGTGAGGCCTGCCTGCATTGGAGGGACTCATAATGTCCTATGGCCTAGTGCGGTTGCAGGTTTAATCTGTTTAACGGGTCAATCTGGCACACGTTCTGTGATTCAATGCCTCCGGCTTTGATTGAAATGCACTTTCCATGCCAACCACCTGTGTAGCTGCACTTGTTTGTTATGTGTGTGCGTGTGTGTGTGTGTGCGAATGTCCTGGCTGGTCTTAAATTTGAACTGTCCTCGGCGATGACATTTAGGTCAATTGAATTGCAATAAAGTACACATAATGTGTCAAGAACGAAATTGCGTTATTTCGATTCAATTGCATTTAATAAAGTAAACTGCCTCTCGGTTGGCAGCTAAGCAATTTACAACTACACCGTTGCCGCCAGGACATCTGCACGGCCGAACACCTCGAGGATAGAGATCCTTGGGTTTTTCAGTTTACCCATACATTTCGGTGACCTTTTAATTGAGAAACTTTTGACAAACCAAAGGTCCTGCGGTGTGACTTCCAGGCTTGATATTGTATTTGACAACCATTATGTAAATGCCATGCATACAATAAACATACAACGCATTATTTGTTAGGCCAAATTAATTTTAAAACAATAAATGCTGACCCTTCAGAAACCAATCTTTAACTTTGAAATGCAGCACTACAAGCTTTATAATTCGATTTGGCAATGTAAGTACTCAACTTAACTCATAATCCGTGCCACAAAGCTGCTCTTTACGCAATTAAGTTTAAGTAAATATCAATTGATGACCAGTCAATTGCAATTACGTGTGGTTACGTCTGAATTATTTGTTGCAGTCATTTTTTCTCTGTGCAAAGTAACCTTGGCATGGGGCTATAGTATTATTTTGCCCGCCAAACTGCAGCAGGCCCACAAAGCAAGCGGACCAAGTTGCAGAAACTAATTACTAATTACTAATTACTAATTAGCAGTAGCAGTAGCAGTAGCAGTAGCAGTAGCAGTAGCAGTAGCAGTAGCAGTCATTAAGCCAATCAGAGTTACGTAACGCTCGGTGGCGCACCCATGCAAGACAATGGCCCATATAAGCGGCACACTTCTCCACTCATCTCGGCCCAATTAGGCCAATGGAGCCCATATGGAGCACTACTTACCACAGCATGTGATGCCTCCGCAGGATCCTCGTTCGGATCGCCGCTCGCCTGCTGGCGCCACATCATCAGGGTGACCACTTCGGCGCCGCTCTGCCAGTGATCCTGCAGCCGACTGGCCAGCTCACTGATACGCAGTCCCAGGACATCGGCTCCATTCAGCTCCAGCAGGGTGTCGCCCATGCGAACTCCGCCCCTCTCCGCACTCGACTTGGCCTGCACCCCGCTGACCCAAGGATACGGATCCCAGGGGGCACGGCTCAAATTCAGGCCCAAAGTGCCGTTCGCGCAGGCGTAGATGGTGCACAACTGAAGCATTTCGGCTGTAACGGATAGAGTTCAAATCAAAACAGGCACTTCAGCCGCCACAAGGTCGCACATAAATTTGGCCAAATTTCAACACCGAAGACGCACACACTCACACTCACACCCGCCGCACCCACCTAATTACATACCTGGGCTAACAGACATTCAAACACCTGGGCGAGGGGCGCTTTGAAAAATGTTGCCAAACTGTTTTATTTGGCTTGTCAGAGGGCCAAGATGGCCCAACACTAGTTGACATGCCCATCACGTACACACTCGCATTTATTATGCCCCCCAATGTGTGTGAATGTGGCAACCTGAGAAGGGAGTCCTCTGATTTCCAGTTCCAGACACTTGACTCATTTGCACCTTTCGACGGGCGATTCCTTCACCTTTCGGCAGCTTCGAGGCGAAGACCAATTAATTAGGCAGAAAGTTTCGGTGCCAAGTGGTCGTAATTACGCATACGCCACGTTTGCCAGGCGTAAAATTTGCGCACATAAATCAAAAGTTTTGCGGCGCATAGCCGAATACGAAAAAACAAACAGAATAGAAAGGGTTTCCTTCAAACTTTTTAGCACCCAGGAAAATCAATTAAGCAACAAAGCCAAGCCGGAACTCATATACACTCATATATATACATACAAGCGTATATACGCTGCATACGTATAGTATTGGCCAGAACTCAGCTGTTCTACCAACTGGAATTCTTTAGCTGAGTCACAAAGCGTTATCGAAGTCGTCAGATTCGCTTGGCTGTCAGTTTAGAAGATACTCGCTGCGAAATTGATTATGTTTCTTGCACTCGAGAACTTGGAGTAGATTGAGAATTTATAGCTTCCTCCACGGCTGTCTACGCACGCGGATACAGATGTGAGTTTGAGTTTGAGCATGAGTATGAGTATGAGTTCGAGTACGAGTATGGCAAACTTGTTCAAATCACTTCACTTCACTTCACTTCTACTGCTGACATTGGCCATGAAATCGCTATGACGTCGGCTTATTGAAGTGGGCACAGCCATAGTTAAACTAATCATTGAACAATAAGCTGGCCATCAGCCAAAGTTGTGCTTTATCCCTTGTAAGGGCAATTCAGCATTTCATTTAATTGTTGGCCAAAACCGCCGTCAATAAGTTAAAGCTGCACCCACTGCGAAGCCAATAAAAAGAAAAGAATCTCCAACAGACACTAAGCCATTGTGTTTCCTCCAAGCCAATGAAGCGCATCGATTGGCTGGCAAACAATTAAGCAAGCCACAAAATGCAGGCTGACTGCCACTGGTAACGCTCCAATTAAGGCCCAAACTTAATTGCTAACAGCCGTGTTTATACCGTAAATTGAACGCTATGAATCTTTAGCTCTATAGGAAGCGAACTGAGCTGATACGCGTGTGAATTGCAACTGAAGCGCCCGAAGGTGGTGCACATTGCACACCAGTTGCAAGTCGACTTGGCGCACTCGTCTTGGTGGCCGCTTTCGTTTTCAGTGTATTGAGTCAGTGGCAAAACTGGCGAGGCGAGACTAAGACAAGCTCGCACGAAAATTGCGTCACAATTACACGAAAGAAACCGCAAGCGAAAAAAAACAAAAAAAATGGGAAAAAAACTAAAAAAAAACTAAAAAAAAAAACTGAAAAAAAATAACTGAGAAAAACTGAAATAAACAGATACAAAAAAGCCCCAGAGACAGAGACCCAGAAACCAAAAGCGGGCCAAAAACGTTGCGCATGCGCCATTGACGCTGCAGCTCTACAATTAGCGAGCTGTGCGACTGCCGTGTAAATTCCAATTGGAACGTGATTGTTGTGTCTTCGTCGACCCCCCTTTTTCGCACAGTGTTTGCGCAAGCATTGCGTATGAATAGGTATGATTTATGCGCTGTTTCTAATTCAATTTAGACCCGTTTGTTTGCTTGGGAGCTAGGAAATGGAAACTTGTTTGCCGCTCTTAATTATGCGAGTATCCAGCAAATGCGTTTATAATTGTGCGTTACACTTCCGCGTTATCATTCTCTTTTTGTGCCCCCTTGTGTTGGGCATCTGGGATCTTAGCCGGACCTTGACCTAAGCCAACGCTAACTAACTTGGCTTGAACGTTGGTGGGGTGAGCGTAAGGTCGTTTGGGCCATTAGCCCTTCCATGCTTTGTTAGCGATTACACACCGTTTTTTTCCACCGTTTTGTGTAAGCCAGCTGGTTAATCAATTTTCACAACTCTCGGCCACGCTGGATGATTTTCGATTTCTTCGGGTTCGGGATCGTATCGTAATAACTTTATTTTGGCGCCGGCGCTTCGCACTTCGCACTTCGCACTTCGCGTTTTCCAGCGGAACTTGCGGCGCATGCGCACTTAACCGAATGCGTGTTGCGAAGAAACTGAGGCTCGACTTCTGCACAGCTGACCAGCAGACCTCCTAACTTGGCTTAAACCGAGCGCCACCTGTGGGCAGAGCTTTGCACTGAGCGCCAGCGAGCTTTTCAATGCTGTTTATTTTGTTTTTTTTTTTTTGGTTTTTGGAAACCGCATCTATGGGCCGCAAGCAAGTCGAGCAAGTAAATAATTTGAAGAGGCGGAATTGCACTTGAATTTGGCCATTTGCCTTTGGGCCCGTCCAAATCGCCGGCCGATTAATAAAAGTCAATTACCTTTCAGGTAATTTCAGGTGGGTGGCTGTACGAGAAACATGAATTTTGATGTTATTGCCTGGGTAAGCATTCTCTAATTTTGACACTGCTGACGGCTTTTGGCTGCCGAGCGCTTCTGTGCCGCCACATAAATTCGGCCAAATCTAATTGAACTGGCAAATTGAAAAGCCAAAAACGAAACACACACACCACAACGCCGCCCAGGGTCAGTATTGCTGGGCGCAAATTTTAATGAAATTACTAATTTCAATGCTATTTGGCCAATGTTTCAGGCGACCAGAGCAGCGTCAAACTCAAATTACCGCCTCAATGGCCGTTAAGCCGGCGATAACAAAAATAACAAAAATAACAAAAATAACAAAAATAACGAGACAACAAAAAAAGCGAAAGTCAAATGGATGGCGATGGTTTGGGTCGGCTGGCCATGCAATGCCATGCCAAATCCATTTGTCAGCTGCCAATTTCCATCAGTTATCATTGTTAGGGTTAATCGACGAGCTGGTTTTAGGGCTGATTATTTATTTAGGGCCCCATTGTTTATGTTTATCGCAGTTTGACACCCTTGTGCGGTGCCAACACACACGCTGTTGTTTTAATTTCTTTGCCATTTCAAATAATAATATTTTGGCTTACTTGCTGGCCAGTCAATCGCAAATGCACTGGCCATTTGGCACTGCCAACACGCAATTAGGCCGAAAAATAGTGATGTTTATTTTCAAATTTACACAGTCGGAAAACTTTAAAAGCCAACAAATGGGAATTATACTGATTAAGTTTCGTGTGCATTACTGCTAATAGCGATTTCATCTGATTACAATTTGAGCAGGCCGTAACCAAACTGTATAAATATACAATTTAACACTTCATTTGCAGTTCTTGTTCATTTTATTTTGGTTATTTATCTGTGTTGTGGTACATTTAATTTCATAGTTTTAATCTCTTTCAACAAACATGTTATTTTTATTGTGTGCCTTTAATTTAAGAGCAATAGCAGAAGGTTTCCATGAGGTTTTCCATTGTATTTGGCCATGTTCTCGATTTCACTTCCGCACACTTACAGCAGTTTGCACATTCAGACCAAAAGCTATTTTCCAGCTTATCAAGCAAGCTTGCTCGCTGAAGAACTTGTTTATTTATTCGGTATATTTGAAGGTGTCACAATTTGTATACCTGCAACTTTATAGCGCACCCAAAAACCGCTGCCAGCCGAGAGTTCAAATATTTACTTAGCCTCACAAGTCCAATTTCCATGATCTCAGCTGGCTGTCAGCTTTGGATCTCGGAACTCAGATCTCAGATCTCCGATCTGCGATCTCGAATCTCGGAGCCACATTTTGGCGCCGACCAGTTACACCACCGCGTCAGATGGCCCAAAGTCATTAAGTTGGGGAAGGGGTTAGATGGGCGATGCTGGGGAGCTTGGCCAAAATGTTTGTCGTAGCCGATTGCGTCGGCCCAAAGCGCTCCATGTTCAGTGCTCGCCGCTCGGCAACTTTTCAGCCGGCCCACATATCGCCAGCTGGCTCGAAAAAAGTCAACAGACACACGAAAAACAGTTTGCCAACTGAGAGCGCACGTTGAACACGTCTCTCGCTAGCCGCTTTTTACTTTGGCTTATAACGATCCAAGCCGCGGTCCGTGAGTTTTCTAGCCTGAAATGAGGAAATCATCGGGAGGATTTCAGGCCCCAGCCAGCGAAGATGGGCCGCTTGGCGATGGCTCCTCCGTGCGTCTGCTGAGGATTCCCAGGGCCGCACCTGCGATGGAGAACTACGGATTCCAGCTGACCCGCAGCAAGTGGGATCCCTATCCCTGGGTAATACCAATAGCCATCGATTAGAGATCATGCCCCGTCCTAATTACCATATCCCCATAACACCAACAGGTTTGCGAAGTGGCAGCCGGCACACCTGCCGCCTTCTGCGGCCTGAAAGCCGGCGACTGTGTCCTGGAGGTAAGTAGAAGCTAGTGCCACAGGCTGGTGCCACCGTTTTCAGTTCCTCCAGCTGCAGAAATGGGCGCAGACCAGCTGCAGTGGTAACTCTATCTGGGCCAAAACTGCAGTCACAAATCTAGCAATGGGGAATTTACTTTGTAAACCTATTAAGGGCTTATTGTGACCATTCCTCAGGTGCTCAACTATGTTGAAGCTAGCTGTGTGCAACTGAGACAACAAAAAAGAAGCGTTTTAAGAACACGTTTAAATTCTAATATCTCTCCTCCAGTTGAAAGAAAAAACTCGTAAGCTTATTGCAGTAGAAATAAATAAGTTACGTTTTTGCCGCCAAGCTGGTTAAGTCTTTTTGTGAGTTTTCAAGGCAATAATATCTAAAATCTGTAGAATTCGTGACTTAATATAAAAAAATCCTATTGAGGAAAGCATTTCAATGTAATGATTTGCATTTCTGGGAACAAACTTGAAGCGCTTTGGTCATTTCAATTACGAATAGCTTGAGCTATGGAAGTTGGACTGTATATCCAAGTCCGAACTTTGCAGCCGTTGTTGTAGCCGCCTTTGTTGTTCTTCGTGGATATTGTTTGCTTAAAATAGCAATGCAATAAAGCTTAATTGCTCGGCATCGGCTTTATTCAGCACCTTTATTGAAGGTGGAGTGGGTGGGTGAGGAGGCACTGAGTGGGCACTTGAAACAGCTGGCGAATGCAAAGCCCGTCCCAAACCTAATGACACAACTCGAACGTAGTAAAACGCCCAGTTAATGGCAAAGATTAATTAGCGCAAGGTATATATTCACTGCAAATATGAGTTATCAGATAACAGATAACAGCCAATTGAGTTAACAGTGCTAGCTAAGGTTAACATTCGCAAGCAGTGCGTGCGACACAGCTGCAAGCAGTGCCTGGCATTTCGATATGTGTGTTGGCCATATTTCGTTGTATTTACTTGTTTTCTTCAATAGCTTGTGGAAATCCAAATATTTAGACACTTGATACTTGCTTTCTGTATGTCAATACTTTCACAAAATAAAAAACAACATTATTCTTCCACCGAAAGTATTCCATTGCCAGACATTTTCTCTAAAACATACAATTTCTAATTTCCAGGTAAATGGCCACGATGTTTTGGGCTTGAGAGTGTATGAAATTGCCAAAATGGTCAAGAGTCAAAAGGACTGCGTCACAATTCTCTGTTGGAACAGTGAGTGTGACAAGGACTGTGATACTAATGTGAGTGTTTTCATTCTAGTCTAAAATCCGACTTTCCACTATTGAAACCATTTTGCCACGCCTCAGTTATCCTGCTGACCCATTTTTTTCTCGAAAATCCATAGAGCATCTGCTGCGCGCCCATGCCCACCAGTTTGCGCCGCCTGTCCCTCGTGCTGGAGAGCATCCTGCGGCTGGTCGAGTGTCCTGTCTGCGGAGTGACCATCTCTCCGCCGGCGATGCAGTGCCAGAACGGACACCTGCTCTGCGTGGACTGTCGCATCCGCTCGGAGCGTTGTCCTGTCTGCCGGGACTTCTACACTCCCCGCCGGGCTCTGTTGGCGGAGCAGATTTTCCTGACCATTGCCAACGCCTTCGAGATGTGCCGCGCGGAGAACAAGCTGCGGCAGAAGCTCTTTGCCGGGATAACACGGCCAGTTGTGGGTCGGGAGGACAGGATAAGCGGACAGGACACCTGGCGAAAGCGCAGGCCAGTGCTGCCAACGAACAAGTTCCTAACCAAGTTGCTGGAGGGCTGTGCCTACTCCACGGAGAATCTGAGTGCCTCGAATGCCGCTACCCTGCTGCGGACTAGTTGCACGGATGTCGCTGGCGACTCCAGTGAAATCCCGGCCGGGACATCGCCAGTGACAGCCACGCCCCCCGAAAGGACAACAATGCATGCCACGCTTGACGGGAATGCGGCGCATCCTTCACTCTCGACGAATGATTTACAGCAGGAAGGAGCTAAGCCGAATGCCGAGGGCGTTGACGAGGACTCCGGAACGGACAGCAGCCACAGCTCCGCCGCATCCTTGCATGCTCCATCTCTGCCATCCGCCGTTGGCCCGGGCATCAATGAATCTTCTGGATTGCAGCCCGTTCACATACCTCCTGTCACTCCGAGCCAAGATTTGCCCCAGCAGGTTGTCCAAACTAAGCCGGCCGTGCTGATGTACCGCTGTCCCTGCGAGCTGCAGGATCCGCAGGATCCGGCAAAGGACCTCCACCAGAACTGCTGCTACAAATCCGCTTTCCGTCTGCTTTGAGCTCCGGCATCCCAATCAACAGCATCCTCTTATCAGGCGCATCCCCCGTTCCCCCGCCACACTGTTTTCCTTTCTAATTAAATTAAATGCCAGTTGCTTGGCCAAAGTTGCTTATCGCGCAAAGAAACGAGCCCGGCCAAAGGAATTGTATGGGTGTCAGGCCGGCACAAAGGCCCCGAATGGAGATGCAAAGAAGTTGGTCCAGCTAACTGCAGCGAAGAGTTCAACTTGGCCAAGTTGAGTTCTAATTGAATCACTCCTGAACGCTCCAATGACTTTGTGTCATTTGTGCCGTCCGAGTTGGGCAGCTCGATAATGAAGTCCGGGTGGACTGCATCCAGGGGGTTTCGCTTGATAGATGCGATGCTCGAAGTCAGCAAAAAGAATACGAATGAATAAAGCCAATTGTACTTAGATATCTTGCAAGGGATCCATGGTATCTATGAGTATGCAATATTATTGAGTTGCGTTCTAGTTCATTTCGAAATGAAAGCTACTTCATAATCTTGGACATAAAGTGTAAGCATTTCTCGCAGTGCAGCGCAACTTATGACTGCTGACGGCAATGCCACGCGCAGATGCAGGTCAATCAGGAGCAAAGTGAAGGATGCCGGACAAGCGCGTAATGAGCTTTATTTGTCATGGGGAGCAGGCGTGAATCCCGTCCTTTCCAGTCCTGTCCCTGGTTGTCCTGGTTCATGGTGGTCCCATAATGACAGCCGCAGTTGGACAGCCATTATGCCGGCCGTTTACCATTTAATATTGATGCAGGAACCGAACCGCACCACCAATGAAGGAGCGAGCCACGCCAGCAACAGGCTCCAGTTGCTCCAAACCGCATTCTTATCGCTGCAGAATAGCCGCCCGCTGCTTCTTCGCCGGAGCGCGGCTGCCATGAAAATGTCATCAAAACAGGAAGTGGCAGTTTAATTTAAGCGCGTTAATTGAATTTTATTTTCTGCTTTTGTTGATGTGCCCGACAAAGGCGCGGCCGACGACCAAGTCCAAGCCGGAGTCCACAGACCATAGTCCGTAGTTCCTAGTCTGTAGTCCGTAGTTTGTAGTCCGTAGTTCGTAGTCCGTAGTTTGTAGTCCGTAGTCCAGATCCACGCTCAGTGGCGAGTGCGATGCAGAAATTGATTTGCTGCTGCTCCTGCTGCTGCTGCCACTTCTGATGGCGGTGCAGCATTGTGGGCGCGGATTAGTCGGAATGGCCGGAATAAACGGCCATATCCCGTGGTGTCGCCACCTGGCAGAGTCGGCAAACTTTAATTACAAACTTCTATGCGCCATTATGCACTCTGATGCGCGTTCGCCCGGGGAGAACGTGTTTAAATTGCTATTATTGTTGTATTCTGCGCAAGTCTGGTGGCCCACAGGCTCAGAGCCACATTTCCTAATTGCATTTCATTATCTATTGGAAATTACAGCGATTTCGAGGGTCGATGATGATGGCACCGCTAATGGCAACCGTAACAAGTGCTCCTCCACGTGCATCTCAGCGCTGCAATGCAATTAATTTCGCTGTCGCGGGTAAAAGAAATCGCTGCGAAAACCGCGACGAGTGTGCTTGTACTTCCAATTTTCCCCCACCGCCACTCCCGGCATAATTTGCAATGGGAAGCCCAGACCGATCTATTGGTTATTTAATTAATGTGAAGCACTCATTATCGAGTGCAATTTAGCTTGGGTAAACACGGGGCTTCAGCTCTTAAAGCAGCGCTCCTCCGTCGCCCTTCAATTTGCATCCTGGGTTGTTTAAGTTCTGGTCCTGCATCAAAATAAACGGCTCTTTCGGGCAAGTTTCGGAGTTTCGGGCCCGGCTAAGTGGTAATGGCAAAAACAATAAATTCACTTTGGAGCGAGTATTTCGCTGCCACGCCCACTCGAGCACTTGCCGCACTTGCCGCACAAGTGGAGGTCACGTCAGTGCACCACACGGCGTATGAGTATGGGTATCCAGCGTGCACTTGGTCAAAAACAAGTCCTGTGATTTCGGTTATGAAATGCAGATATGGTACATTTTGACATTTAACTAAGATTTATTCCTAAGATTTATTCCCAAGACTTATTCTTAAGATTTATTTATAAGTTTTATTCCCAAGATTTATTCTTAAGATTTATTCTTATTATTTATTCTTAAGATTTATAGAGCAGAAGTCATTCTGCATTCTAATTGCATATATTGGTTACCTTTTTTGGTTAAGTTGGGCACAGTTCCCAACTCCCTGACTAAAAGTTGCCTGACCTTTTCTCCCAGTGTAGCTTATCAGCCGGCAACAGAGACCGCCTGTAGAAAGTGTGTGTATAGCTTAGCAACAATGTGACCGCCTCAAAGCGAAGGAAAGCGTGCAACAATTTGGAGAATCCCTCTTCCCTTTTGGCGGCGCAGCTGTTTCGTGTGCGGCCGCAACCTTAGAAACTTTCTAACGAGCATTCTGCACCGCCCCCCCCCCTCAGCGATCTGGCCCCCCCTTTGGCCTTTGCTGTTGCACGCCTCTGGCTGCCGCCGGGCGGACTGTTATTGTTATTGTTTCTAGCTGGCAAACAACATGTGCGGTTGTCATAAATTTAACGCCAAAAGAGCATTTTAAGCAGTCAGCCGAAGTCCGCCTGGCAGAGGACTAAGTCTTCTAATTACTCCGAGGGAAAACTTTTTGGCAAAAAATGCCCCCCGCCCATTCATGTTGCATGTGTGTGTGTGTGTGCATTTTGGGCAGAAAAGTTTGACGAGTCGCCCACCGGAAATGCAGCGAAATGCAAAATGGGAAATGGGAACTGGGAAATGGGTGATGGAAAATGGGAAATGCAAGCGGCTGCGTGCAAAGTATTTCCATATTTAAATTCGTGCGTTCGAATATTTGAAGCGACAACTGGCAAACGGCAAACGGCAAGCGGCAAATGGGAATTATTTATTTAATTAAATATTAAAAAACGTGCTGCGGCCATCTTTTATTGCATTAGTCGCCGTTTCGGGGGCTCTGTAAAGGAAATTTTGTTGTTTTTCATTTTCACACGCTGACGAAGCTTCTGGCCCCGGCAAAGAAACTTAATTACGGTTGAGCGACGTCGCAAGAGCCTGATTAAATTAAAATGAATATGAATTGCATTCACATTCACATTCACATTCGCATTCGCATTCAGGGCGCCAGTAAATAGGCAACAAAGCGACTCAATGGGCGACATGTGAGTGACACATTTCACACTGCGATTAAATTAATTGAAACATCCGGTTCGGCTGTTTTTAAATCGAAAAACGCAGCCCTCTCAGAAGGCAGCAAAATGAAATCATTTGCGTGGCAAATAATAATAACCAGAACCCAAAAAAAAAGATACATCGCCCGCGGCGGGCAGCCTTGGAAATTAAAATTATAATTCCATTGATTAGAAAATTGTAAATGCATGGAATTTCAGGATATCGCTGTGTGGCGATCTTTCGATTTGCATAATTGCGAACCAAACCGTCGCAACGCACCGAAAATCTGCAAAATCTCAGCCACAACAGCTGCAGTGGGAGGTGGTTTTTGGGGCACCTTCCAGTGCCCCTTGGTGCCCTTGGTGCCTCCGGCTGCAGATGCTTATCGGGCTGTAACTTTGCACCGACCAGTGGCCACTGCCCATAAATATCAAAAATTCTAACACATGGAATGGGTTCTTTTCTTTTTTTCCCCTTTTTTTTGCAGGTGTGGGAACCCGCGAACCTGTTCGCTTTTTGCATCCTGGCGGGGGACTTTTTAATTAAAATAAAAACGAACAGCAAGGGGCAGCAGTGGAAATGCCACATAATTGTCGAATTGTTGCCACTTGCCACGCGTGCTGCGCGTTGGGTGGTGGGAGGTGGGTGGTGGGTGGTGTTTGGTGGGCGTGGCCGCCTGAAATTGCCGTTTGCTGATTAACAAAAATAAATTGTGAGCGGGACTTTGGCATAACAATTACTCGGCCACCATGTGGTTATGTGCACATTTACGAGTATGTATGCGTATGCGTACATGGGATGGCCGTTTCCACAAAACCCCTGCCACCCC
Source organism: Drosophila orena (assembly GCA_005876975.1). Taxonomy (NCBI): domain Eukaryota; kingdom Metazoa; phylum Arthropoda; class Insecta; order Diptera; family Drosophilidae; genus Drosophila; species Drosophila orena. The sequence goes on along the minus strand of VCKV01000282.1, from coordinate 9,877,352 downwards.
CTCCCTCCCTGTTTCCCTCTGTCTGCATGTCTGCATGTCTGCGCTTTTTGTTTGCGGATGTGTTCTCGTTGGGCTTGTAAATATTTAGCTGCCATCCGCTCGTGCTCGCCGACGCCTAGCTGCACAGATTTTGCCCTTTAACCTCAAAAGCAAAAAATTCATTTCGCATCCAACTAAAATCCGCACTCGAACAGAGCGCCAGGAGCCAGCCAATGACCACTTGTAGCCCTCAGCAGGCAGTCCCACAGTCATTTCGATGGCCAGGAGTCCAGGGTAACCGGGTATACTGGCACTGGGCATAGGTTTGAAGTTGGTTCATTGTTGGCAACAAATTTAATAGAGGAATATAACCTCCGAACTTAAATTCAAGTGAAGTTTCATACACTGAATCTTGTTGGCCACATAAGCAGCAAGTTCTAGCTGCATTTTTTTCGAAATCAAGTATACGTTTTCAGCCCAATTTTGATATAATCCCTTTGGAAAGAGTATGTATGCGAGTACTTTGGCAGTCGGGGATGGAGTAATAGAAAGTAAGCAAGCAAAAAAGTCAAAATCATGCCTTTGCTCATGTTTTATGTGGGATATTCCGTTGTGTTCTGCTGGGCTGCTTTTAATTGCTTTACATTTTTGTTTATTTTGTTGACGCTGTCCCTGCAGTTCTCTCTGCATGTGTGTGTGTGAGTGTGTGTGTGTGTGAGTGAGAGTGTGAGCGAGTGTGTGTGTATGTGTTTATGTCCTTGTCTGTGTTTGCGGGCTGTAATGAAGACCCGTGTCGGTCTGCATATTAACTGGAACACACTTGCAGCATTTTTAAATGCATAGTGCACCACCCGCCGCCGCCCCAACCACCCACTGAACCACCAGCCCTAAGCATTTTAGGGCCGTAGTTGAACAGCGAAAACAGAAACGAGCCATGGGGATGGCCAAGAGTGGGGGGGGGGGGGTGATGGGGGGCTTGCGGCAGCGGCAAGTAAATTTGCGCACGGCTTTCATTGTCTGTCATAAGCATAAATGGTTATTAATATTAAAGTTCATAACGGGCAATGTTAACTGCTCATTTAACGGGGCCATGCTTCTGGCCACTTTATTTAAGCCTGACTGCTCCGCCGGGCAGCCACGCCCCCACCACACCCCCGTGGCAGCATCCGCCCCCGCTTGCTCATTGATATGTCGGCAGTTGTTTACACATTAACAGCCCGCTGTGCACCACGTCCATGGCCATTTGCAACCAGTTAACGAAAGAGGCCATTCGAGCCTTATTAAGTCACTAAAATTGCATCCACAGTGCAACACCAAGTCAAGGTTTAAGGCTTAATTCGATCATTTTTAATGGGACACAGAACGGCCAACAGAACCGGGCTATTTTCCATATATGTATGTACTTGGTATTACACGATGCAGGGGCTATTTTAAATCAAATTAGGCGAGTGAGCGCATAGCACTGATTTAATCCATTCTGAACTTAACGTTTCAGTGACCCCGAATGAACTGCAATCCGTGCGCGACCTGAGCGCAAATTAATTTAAGACTTAAGCCGATTTTTATGAATTGTATATGCAATGCAAATTAATTCGATATGTGTAAACAAATAAATGAAAAACTGAGAATGTGTTAAGGGCGTATAATAAATTAACTATGTTATGTGCACATGTATGTGTGCACGCGTTGCTCTGGCGTTGTAAATTATTTTTTGAATGCAGAGCAATTAAGTAAAGTCAGACGGCCAAACATGAAACGGAAATCCCAACATGTTGTGCATGTCTCTGTGTCCGATTTTCCGCAGAAATGGCCAGGTGTGAGATATATAATCGAAATCGAATGGATAGGCGTAATCACGGTGCGTTAACAGGAGTTATGTATACAGGTGGGGATTTAAAACCGGGTTTTTATCGTCACTCAAAGGGTTAATGGGCATAGGACACCCTGAAGGTTCTCGAAATTGAATTACATTCTAAAATTATTGCACTGTATTTTTGTACTGTACGCCTGATCCAAACTAAGGGCAAAAAAAAGCCATTAGGTTAATATATTATTAAAACACAGATCTGCAATAAAAAACACACTCGTTAAACTTACACTTTTATGAAGCTCGGCTTTAATTCGATTTAATCCAATTCATTAACATTGCCCACAATCTTTTCATTGACTTTTTTGTACTTTTGTACTCCATGCATTAGCATGTTTTGCCCAGTGATTAAAATGAATATTTAAACAAAATTTAATATTCAAATGCGTTTGTTAAGGAAAAAGTGTGCATATTAAATTATTTATTGTGGTTAATAAGTTTGTTGACAAACTTTAACAATCCAATTGCAAGTAGTACTTAGCCGAGAGTATTCTAGTTAAATATACGTTTGGCAAGAGTTTGGGAAGACGCGACTAATCACTGGATTATGTTTTCAAATTCAGGAACGTTTCTTTTGGCGAGGCTTAATCTACTACTTATATTTAGTATGTACACGTATTAGGACTTACTTAATGGTAGGCATTCTTGTAAGGGCTCAGGCACTGAGATCTTTGGGCATTGAATCGCTGACTTTTCCGGGTGGACATCTTTAATTGGGTCTACGGTCTACGAGTATGTTCTATGGTCTAGGCTAACTTAAATGAACTGTGGGAAGTCCAGCATGTCGAAGCTGTTGTCAAACTCGGGCTGCAAATGGAAATTAGCCGCTTGTGGCTGTGGGCTCTTGCATGGCGGCTCGTAGACATCCGTCAGATATTTAGTCACGTACTCGAACGACACAAACTCGCTCAAGTGGCATTTGCTGTCGCCGTTGGCGCGGCCATTGTTGTTGGCCAGGCTAATTCCATTAGCAGCTGTGGCCGCTGTACCTGTGGGCTTCGCCGTCGTCAGCAATTGCTCGAGTTCGCTTAATTGATTAATATTCGCATTGTAACGGTTATTGTTGCTGTTACTGCTGCCGCCGCTGCAAACGCTCAGCACTTCCGTTTCCGGTGCGGGCGCCATGTTGCCATTGCCATATGTTGCTGTTGCCGTTGCTGTTGTTGTTGCTGTTGCTGTTGCTTTTGCTGTTGTACCCGTTGCGGTTGGCAGGGTTGGCAGGGTTGCAGGTCCTGCAGGACCTCCGTCCTGATTGTGCTCGATGATGACAATGCAATTTGACAACTCATTAAAGTTCATTGAATTGTTATTAGCTGCAACACCGGTGCCGCAATTGCTGCGGTCTGTCGTCCTGTCGTTGTCGGGCTGCTGCTGCTGCTGCTGCTGCTGCTGCCGCTGCTGCTGCTGCTGCTGCTGCCGCTGCTGCTGCAGCAACAACGCCTCGCTGCAACTATTGCTGCGGTGTTGTCGCTGATCCCCCGCAGCACTTGCCACGCCCACGCCCACGCCCCTTTGCACCAGTGCCGACTCGGAGTGACGGCGGGTTTTGGCCGCCTTCTTTGGACCGGAGGGCGGTACGGAGGCGCCGCCGGCAGATTTGCGGCGCAGCTGTCCGTTGGCGTTGCGCAGCGCGTGGTTCTTGACATGTTTGCGGAGGCTGGAGGGATCCGTGTAGCGCTTGGTGCATCCTGGCAGCTGGCAGGCATACGGCTTCTGTACCAAATAGAGCGAGAATCGGTAGAGCGTTGCGTTAGTACTGTAGTATTTGCCTCACATGCGAATTCGCATCGAAACCGCAGAGGCTCAGTGCCCCAGATGCCGAAAACTATGCAATTGATTTCCCCCATTCGCCCTGCAGGCGCTCCTAACTCACTCACGCTCACACACACACCCGCACATGGCACTCACACACATCGCACACACACATGCAAACGTACACCAGCTAACAGATGGGCCAGCGTATTTGCCAAGTCAAATCGTTTTGAAATGTCATGCTGCATTTTGTTTATTCTGGCCAGGCAGCAGCCGCTGGCCGAAAGCGACAACAGCCATGGCCGTGCACTCGAAAAAGGACGTTCATTAACTTGAAACTTTAAGAATGAGAAATGTATGCTAAATAGCTTGAAATTTATATTTTTTGTGTGATTTACCAAGTGCATAAATGCATAACTATGAAATCTTTATTTTGTAAATAAATGCATTTACAAATACATTGGAGAAACAGCGACGAAAATTTATGTGCTTAAATTTCTATTGGGGGCACCCATTTCGCTGAGTGTGCCGCAGGCATTGGCAGCCTCGCCAAGCCAACACACATTGTATCCTTTTGTGATCCTGATTGGCTGCCCTGCCCCTTCAGCTAGGCAACGAAAGTAACTCGTTTAGTTTATTCGATTTGCCTGCCGCGGTTGTTGCTGTTGTTCTGGCCATTCTGGCCATGGCTGCTGGCTGAATCGCTGGCCTTTTCCGCTGGTATTGACCTTTTTTCCGCTTGTCGTACGCGCTGACGCGGCTGCTGTTGCCCCTGCCCCTGCCCCCGTCCCTGCCCCCGTCCCTGCCCCTCCTGATTCCGTTGCGATTCCGATTCCTATTCGGATTCGTATTCCTATTCCAGCTGCTGTTACTTTGGCCATAGGGCACCGCTCGCTCTCACAGATACAGCACACACGCAAAACTATAAATCACTCAGGCAGCGAAATGCGAAATGTGCACATGTCATGCTGGCAGCAGCAACAGTGGCTCCTTCGTCCATTTTCTTTCTATTTCAGTTTTTTTTTTTTTTTAGAGTGGCTCTTGGTCGGGCCGCTAAGCGCCTTGGAGTCCATTAAATCTTAAAGCCGCTCCACGCTCTTCGGGAAACCCCAGCTGCATCTTTAGCTGCCGCGAGCTCTTCATTTTCCTTTTGACACGCACTGCAAATTGCTGGGACCCCGGAGAGAAGGCCAACCCGGCCGCCACCCACATGCGCCCACATCCGCCCACTTATTCACCCACACTCATATGCATAGCATATAGGGATACTCACCGTATCGTAGTGGGTCCTTTGATGTTTCGCCCGATCCGAGCTATTGCTGAACGCTTTGAGGCAACCTTTATACTGGCAGCCATAAGGCCGCTCGCCCGTGTGCGAGCGTTGATGAATTTTCAAATTTTCCAAACGCGAGAATGCTTTATTGCAGCCGGGAAACTGTAATGGAAAAACAAAAAGGTGGAAAGGTGTCATCGAAAATTGCAATTACCAGGGTGGGGGGTGTTGGGGTGGGGGGGTTCAAGGAATTGCGAAAGGGGATAAAGCACGAGGATGAGGCACTGGAAGGACGCATAAAATTGTGACCTCACAGCAGATGCTGTTTCTCTTGCCGCTGTTGCCCGCAGGTGTTGCACGGAGCCCCACTCGCAACACTCGACCATTCCAACTGAAAGGGGGCAAATTACGTTTTTGCAACAGAAACAGAAACAGAAACACTAGCAGAAACCGAAACAGAAACAGAAACATGTGTAATGGCAAACGGCAGCTGGGGCAGCATCAGTGGGCCAAGTTGATGATGTCCGAGCCATTTTAATCGAAAGGAAAAAAACGGCGGCAAGAATCCATCAATTACTCAAAAATCAAAATGAAAGAGCATGGCAAAGGGCAGGGATAGGAGATGTAGCGAGTGTTGGCCCTAATAACATTACCAGCAACTCTATTTCAAGTGGACTCCGGATGTGGATTCCGCCTCCTAGCTCTCTCTCTCTCTCTCCCTCTCTCGCCCTGTCAATTTCTGTGATTGCCCTGCGCCGCACAATTCATCATGCCAGCGATGGCGCATCAAATGTCAACACGTGCATGATACTCGTACCACACCATACCATGCCACACCATACCATACCATAGCATCCACGGTGGTACAAACAAAAAGGAAACCGAAACGCACAAAATGGTATCCTTCGGCGGAAAAGTCTTGTTTGGACGCATAAACAAATGCGCCAGCTGCGGCCGGGTGGGAAAAAAATGGATCAAATCCAAATCTATTGTTTGATTTTGAAAAATGATATTCTATGTGGGATTGAAAAGGTTGGTTGGTTGATTGGTTGGCTGGTTGGCAAACAGAGAGAAAATACACTTGTATCTCAATTGATGGATTCCCGAACAAAGTTGCGATATTTCTCACAAATAAAATATTCTACAAGAAAATCTCTTGGAGTCAACAAAAATTCGATTCTTACCGGACATTTGTTGGGCTTCTCGCCGCTGTGGACTCGCATGTGGATGAGCAGCTTGTAGCGGGCATTGAAGGGCTTGTAGCGCCTGGGGCAGTCCAGCCAGAAGCAGGAGAAGTCCTCACCCTTGCGCACATCCACGTGGCACTTCTCGATGTGCTCCACGAAGGCCTGCTGGTGGGGGAACTCCTCGTCGCATCCCGTCCAGCGGCAGATGAGTGGGATGGCCTCATTCTCGGGCTCCGCCTCCGGATCGCAGCAGGTTGAATCCGGCTTGGGATCACTTTCCGTCGGCGGGGCGAACACTTCGTTGTCCAGGTCATCCTCCTCCTCGTTGTAGTTCTCGTCATCGTCGCTGTCCAGTGCCCGAAACTCCTCGGCCTTGATGAACTCATCCGAAAGATAGTTGACCAGATCGTCCTTGCTGCACTGGGCTTGCTGTTCCTGGTCGTGTTGCTGCTGCAGCTGCTCCTGCTGCTGCTGCTGTTGCTGTTGCAACTGCTGCTGCTGCAAGTGGTGCTGATAGAACTGCTGCTGCTCGCCCAGCATCAGCTCATCCAGTTCATCGATGGTCCAGATGGCCTTGTGCTCGCGATTGGGCTTCTCGATGACCTGAGCCATGTTGTTGTGGTAGTTCTCCGCGGAATACGCCGAACCCTGTTGGTAGAGATTCGCGTACTCCTCGTAGTTGCTGGCGCACATGGGAATGCATTTGGGGGTGCCGAAGGTGGAGTTCATCGATGGCAGTTTCGCGGGCGAGGCCTCCTCTTTGACCTGCTCCTCGAACACGTTGCCCAACTTCGGGGATGCGGCACACGATGATGCGGCCGCTGAAATCTCGCCGAGATTGAAGTTCAGCCAGGCGTCGAGGTGCGGTGATGAGCACGGTGATTGGTTTTTCGATTGGCAATTAATCTCGTCGTAATTAAAGTAATCGATATCCAGATTAATGGAGTCATTCGCCGCCTGCACGGCATACTGGCTGCTCTGTGCACTGCAGGGTGTGTAGGGTGTGTATGGGGTATATGGGGTATATGGCGTCTGGGGATGTTGCAGCAAGCCGGGCAGCTCGGACTCTCCAGTCAGACGCGCTATGTCCTCCGGCTCGAAGCGGAAGATATCCTCGCGGTTCAGCTGAGTGTACTGTCCCTGCTGATAGGGCATGCCAGTGTTCTCCGCCGCTGCGCAGACTATGTCATCCTGATCCGAGTCCTGCTGCTGATCCTGGCCAGCGTAGTTGTGGCAGTCGCTGAACACCGAGTTCGGTGTCTCGGCGGCAAAGCAGAGGTGTGAAAAGTCCGGAAACTGAAGTTCACCGCAGGCGTAGCCTCCACTCGCTTCCACCTTCGCTCCCGGCACTCGGAACATTTCACGCTCCCCATTATTGGCATGGGCTATATTGGCACTCAGCGGGGGCGACATGAAGCCGCCGTAGCAACCGGCCGCCTCCTTGCCAGAAATCGACGAAATGCCCGGAATCGCCGACGTCTTGACGTACATGCCGCCACTTTGGCTGGTCTTCAGCGAGGATGACATACTATATTTCGGTGGCTCTGTCTCTGGTGATTTGCTGTCGTCCGTTCTTCTTGGCCGGCCGCTTTCACTTTCGCATTTCCGGCAGTTGTCTGGGAAGATTGCCAATACTTTCTGTTGGTTTTCTTTTCTTCTCCTTTCTTTTCTATTCTTTTTTTGTATTTTACGGCCACCGAACGCGGGAAATCCCAAGAAAATCAAACACTCAAACACACACGTAAATCCGAGGGCTTCCTAGCTTTCTAGTTCAACACTTGCGATGTTCACGCCACCGCGATCTGGCTGACAATAAACCGGAGAGCTGCTGCCGCACGATATTTAAACGCCCGGAACGGGATGTTCTACGGCTACGGGAAGGGGAAGGGGAAGGGGAAGGGGAACGTGGAGCGTTGGATCCTGCCTCTGCCTCTGCCTCTGCCTGAGCCGCTGCCAGCGTCGCAGTTGACGCAGTTTTGAGCGATCTCTGCCCGCTTTTCCTTCGCCTTTGGCACGCACATGTGCTACCGCCGCTGCCGCTGCCGCTGCCACTGCCACTGCCGCAGTCCACGTCGCCGTCCCTCCACCTCACCCCTTGCACCCTGCATCCTGCACTTTAGCCCCCCGTCCCTCCATAGGTTTTCCCGGTCTTTGGTGTAGTTGTACTCCTCTTGTTTTAGTCGCAGTGCTGCCGCTGTGGTTGTTGTTCTTGTTAATACTGTTATTTTAGGCTTATGTTTGCGTATAGAAATTATGCGTGAGCTACAACGAGTGCCCTGTGGAAAATGGGAGCATTACAACGAAATATTGGGGTAAAATGTTACACAAATATATAAAATTAATATTCTTTATTTTCAATAAATACATATGTATATTAAGACTGCAAATCAAACTACAAATCAACTATGACCTTTTGAGCCCGAAAGTACGGTTATGGATTAGATGATCCTTAACTCGTTTTAACATAACTCAGTTCCCTAAGTTTCCTGTTACTAAGACAGACTAGATGGGCAATAATTTATTGCCTTAACTTATGAATACTTTTTTATACATTTTTTAACTATATTTCAAGTGCTTGGAACATACCTATCCAGCATATCCAGCACTCTACTCTGATTCTACCCTATGCCCAATTCATCGTCGCATTTTCCACAGTGCACTTGACCGTGGCAGTGTCGCTGTGCTGCGTGGTGATCTGCTGGATCCTCAGCCCATTTCCCCGATCCAGCAGATTTCCCCGCCCACTTTCCATTTGCAGCCGTGCTGCTGCAGTGCGCGATCTTGTTGTTGCACACATGGTGTGCAAGTGTGCGATGCCCTTCTTCTTGTTTGTGTTGCAGTTGCAGCTAGGCTGTCGAATGTTTTAGCACTATTTTTTATTGCCACATAATTTTCGTTTTTCTCTCCTTCATTTCTTGTTTTTTGTTGTTGGTTTTTTTTTGCTGCACAGAGTCGGGAATCAGAAGCAGCAGGCGGGCGTAAGTACTGTACTACATACATGGGCTATATTTATTGTGGCAACTCATTTGCCAGTGCGACAAATAGCGCATGCATCGCGCACCCTGTTCTCCAGTGCATCTTGCAGAATGTATCTCAAAGATCGCGCTCTCTTAGCGCTATTTTTAGCGCATTTAGCTCGTCCGCTAATGCCTGACAATATGTTTTTAATTTACGCCACAAAAATGCAATTGCAAAACTATTTGCTCCCCCTTGCCAATGGAAGTACTGTATTGTCCTAGGTCCTCGAGAGTGCATTGCCCATTGTGGCTGGAATTGCGATAGTGACGTTTCCGGAGCATGAGTCAGTTTCCTTTTATCCACATCCACATCCATTTCCATTTCCATGTTCCCATTCCCTATCACTTTTTTTTTGGCCCGACGCGGCACTTCATCATTAAATGATGCCATCTCCCCATAATCGCCATATATTTTTTATGATTTTTGGCAAGCGTCGCGATTTGGCGCACTTTTCCCCGAATGCGATGATTGTGGCGACTCTTTTTTATTTTTTTTTTGCTTCTTTGGGGTTTTGCAGGATGGGAATGGATGGGATCGGTTGGGCTGAACTGGGCTGGGCTGGGCTGGATGAGGTTGGCATAGGTTGGCAGTTGGCCCTGCTAGGGGGCTTTTGCCATCGGCCCGAAACGCGTCAAGTCAATTCAGAAACGTTTAACACACAATTCCTGCCACTTGCGCGCTCGTCATTTGCGAATCGGTCGGAGGGCTGGCCAAAAGATTGGGCATCTGGCCAAAACTGTGCGGCCACTGCCTTTGTTGTCGCACGATTGCGACAGCTTACATCATTCTTAAAATTAGGCGATTCTGGCAGCACTTGCCTCACTGGGAGAAAATGAGGTATAGTATGAGGAAAATTAATAACTAAAAGAAGACTGATCATTTTGACATGGATAGCTATACAGACTTTAATCCAGTCTGATAACAAAATGAAGACCAATAATTTTAACATAGGAAACTATACAGAATTCATGATAGCTCGAATGATCATCAAGTAACATAATATCATATTAGAACGTAAAGTTTTCTATATAGAAGTATTTGGTAATTTTTCTAAGTGCATCCTAGTCGCGTTTCTGCCCAAGACCTATAGACCTGATGCCAATGCGAGTTGATGTTTATATGAGTGGCGATGACGCGCGGCGACGTTTCTTGGGAAAACACTCGACCATTTCCGCTGGTGATTATCAACTTTCCCAGATTTAAGGTAATTTTTCTTGTGCGTGGGCAGCGCTGCGTCGTACAATTTATGATTTGTCTGGCCCCAGATTCGATTTCAATTAATTGTGCGAGTGGAGTGAATCACACTCGCCGGCAGTTTGCAATTTGCAAAAGCTTGCGGAAAATGTTTGATCGGAAAACCAGCCAATTAATTAGCTGCAACAGTTTGAATGACCCTTGCCCTGTGCGCCGTGCATGTGCAAACATTATTGCGATCAGATTGTAATATTCCTTTGGCGCAGTGCAACAAATAAGCCGCAACATTAATGGATACACTCGAATGCCGAATGTTTGGTTTGGTCAACTTCGGTGGGTGGAAATTATGCGGCATGCCAGCCAGCAAATGGCTTTAATGAAAAATCGTAAATAAAACCGGGAGTACTTAATAAAATTTATTTGTTGCCAAGTAATGAGGCGGACCGGTGTCGATTTGTTAATGAAATTTTTAACTTTATGTTTTCCGCTCTCCGGTTCGAGGATAAATAAATACACGCACGCAAATGTACATACGTAAACATATACACTCGTGTATTTGTTCTCGTTGAGGGTACTATATGTCGCTCGGCTGGGTTCATAAATTTGTCAATGATTTTCCACTTGACAATGCTGCAAATGGTCGCGTTTATTTACTCCACATTCTCCATCAAGTGAGTCGCTGATGTGGCAATGGGTCGCCTTTCGGGATGGCACTATAAACTACAGACTACAGACTATAGACCATATCTGGGGTAATTCCTGTTGTGGAAACTATTCGAGATGGCTATTGCCTTTGTTTATTTCCAATCACAGACATCATGTGTGCGCTTTGGATTCGGGACTGCCTTTAAATAAATAAATAAAGCAGCGATGGAAAGGGTTGAGGTTGTGCCGCGTTTATCTGTCAAAATAGAATCATTATGTTTTCGGGGAAATTTCATACTACACGAATATCGTAGTTCAAGTAAATGAGTTATGGAGTTAAGAACTTCAGCCGTGGGACATTTCTTAATTTTGTTGAATTTCTACAACATTATACATCAGTAAAATTTAAAAAAAATTAAAAAAAATAGATTTATAAATTTGAATGCAAATTTTTAGAGAATTGCGCCAGAAACATTTTAAGGTATACCACTTCAAAATCCGATTAAGATGAGTTGAGTTATGGAGTTTAAAACTTCAGCCTAGGAACATTTTTAACTTATTGAATTTCTAAAACATCATACATCAAAAAATCTACAAAAAAACTAAAAAAAAATAGATTTCTAAATTTGAATGCAGTTTTATAGAGAATTGCGCCAGAAACATTTAGAGGTATGCCACTTCAAAATCCGATTAAGACAATTTTAGTTATGGAGTTTAGAACTTCAGCCTTGGGACATTTTTTAACCTATTAAATTTCTACAAGATCAAAAAAATTACAAAAAAAATTAAAAAAAAAAAGATTTCTAAATTTGAATGCAGTTTTATAGAGAATTGCGCCAGAAACATTTAGAGGTATGCCACTTCAAAATCCGATTAAGATGAGTTGAGTTATGGAGTTTAGAACTTCAGCCTTGGGACATTTTTTAACTTATTGAATTTCTACAACATCAAAAAAATTACAAAAAAATATAAAAAAATCAGATTTCTAAATTTGATTGCAGTTTTATAGAGAATTGCAACAGAAACATTTAGAGGTATGCCACTTCAAAATCCGATTAAGATAAGTTGAGTTATGGATCCTGATCAAGAATATATGAATATATGGTCGGAAACGCTTCCTTCTGCCTGTTACATACTTTTTACTCCACGAGTAACGGGTATAAATATCATTATAACGATTGTAATATTCGCTTGGCAAGAAGTCAAAAGATCTTTACACTCACCAAAGAAAACTTATTCACCGCTCCCACTCATCGCATTCAACAAGTAAATTTGTCAGGCGGTAATTTGATTTTGTTTAGCCAAGAGAAATGGAAAATCCCGCTGGAAAATCGGGGCTGTTTAATTTGTAATTCGAGCCGCGCAGGCGCGACATTCAACTTGAACTATCCTGCCACACCCAGGCACCCGAGCACCCGAGCACCCAGGCTCCCTGATCCCAAAACCCAAAATCCGGAATCCAGAATCCAGAATCTAGAATCCCCCGACTCATTCGCCGCGATGTCCTGTCAAAATGTCAAATGATTGCGTTGACATGCATGCCGGAGTAGTCGCTATCGCAGCGATATGTGTGTGTTTTAGCATAATTCGATTTGAAACTGATTTGTGGTGCCTCGATGGATGGAGTGAGTGTCACTCACTCCATATTCGAGTTAGTCGTTTGCATTATAATGAGCTGAGCCGTTGCCGTTGCCGTTGCCGTTGACCCCTTGACATTTTACAGCTCGAAAACCGAAGCCGAACACATGTGGCAAGTTCAAAAGTTGACAGCCAATTGACTGTATTTATAAACATTTTAAAGGCGTCGCATAATAAAAAATAAAATCCAAGAAGTACGCGTATAGTTGAAGGAAAACCGAAGCAGTGCACGCCCCCCGAATGAATTTTAATATGCAATTTTTATGATTACTTCGCATTGGGTGTGGAGGGGGGGCATAGGCATCTAGGGGGCATCTGTGCGGGAATGGGGCGTTTTTATGATCGCTGCTCTCGTGGGCGTTTCAAGTTCGCATTTACGGTGGCATTTTGTCTACTCATTAAACCCTGACCGGCCGGCCATAGACCGTTATTTACTGTATCGTTTAATTAGTTAAACATGTGATTTATGCACCCCAAGCGCAGCGTATCCTATTGCATTTCGCGGCAGGAGCAGGACTGTAAAATTCCCCTAAACAAGGAGTCTAGTTCGTCCTTTGCATGCACTGAGACAAATTGCAGGGCAGTACACAAAATAACGGATGCATGTGGTAACTTTAAATTATCAAATATTAAATATGTTATCATTCAAATACATTGAACTAGTAGGTATAACTTGTGTGATTTATTTGACATTGCAATGGCGTTTTTCTCCGTGCACCCGAAATCAATGGACCATCAAAATTAGTTACATTCACATTAGCCATGGCAATGGCCGTGGACCGTGGCCTGGTCTGCTTTTTAATTAGTTTTGGACGTCCGACCATCAAAAGTCGTCATTTTGCGGCGCAAGGTTACCGAAAATGGGAAATACGGATCGGATGTGTGAGATGGAAATGGAAATGCAAATGCGAATGTGCATGCAACGGCAAATGAAATTTTGTTAGCCACCTGACACGGGCATACAACTCTTCATTAAATTCATTTCGCGAATTTGCAGCTGATGGAAGCGCCACCAACATGACTGCTCGATTACCCAAGTCAGAGATGTCCATTGGATTACGGCTGCATGTAAATCGGAATGTGAATGGAACTGGAGATGGAGATGGAGATGGGAATGGAAATGGAAATGAGGGGGCACAGGTGCCACATAATAACCCATGCTCCTCCGGGAACTCTTGCCGATTTCCCACGCACTTCACTCACACTCACTCATAATTAAGCGCAAGACGGCAGCCGAGTTCCCATATCCATCAGTACGGAAATGTATCCCCATGGATGCCGATAATCACACGCGGAAATGCCTCGTTTGTCCGCCGACAAGCCATCGAAATTAAAAAGTGCTCGTCGCTGGCGAAGACAAACAATAAACCAGAGTCCCAATCCCAATCCCAATCCCAATCCCAATTCGAATCCGAATTGGAGTTGGAATATCGGGGGCGGATCGGAGTGCCAGTGCCACATTGGAGTTTTCAATCAGGATGCCATTGAGGCGTTACATGCGACACGTCTGTGCCCCTTGGGGTTGCAACTTGTAATGTTGCAATGGTCTCGCTCTTCTGGAGCCACGCATCATTAACGGCTTTTTAATTGGGAATTACGGAAGGGCTGGGGAGGATTGGGTGCCCATTGCTGAGTGCTCCACTAATGCTTTCCCACACAATCGATTTGATTTGCTGACATAATATTTTCCCTAGTTACTTGTTACTTGCCGGAAAAGCCAAGTGGCAGGTCTCAGGGACTTTTACTCATTTCCCGATGTTATTTTTGCATTTGGCTGCATTATTTTTTCATTTTCCTAAAGCGTTTCTTTCAACTTCTACTTTTACTCATGCTGCCGCTGCTGCAGCCGGAATGTCTTTTTATATTTTTCTTAATTTCACTAAAGTTGCCATGCAGATGTCCTGGGCCCAGAAAGAAAAGCCAGATGCAGCAGGAAAAGAGGAATTCCACATAAATGCAGTATCCTGCAGTGCGTATGTGTGCGGCTAAAGCATATCAGGTTGCAGTGATAGCATAAATAAAATAAAAGCTCCAGGACGAAGCCAAAGATGAGGGAAAACGTGGAAATATGCAAGAAATTCATGGGGTACATACTCGTACATACGTATATACTGTACATTTATGCTGCTGTGTGTCTGTGCGAAAAGCTCGCGCTGAGGAAAATAAGAAAAATGGAAAATTCCTCGTCTGCCGCCGCGGCACCACTGTTGCAATATTTCTCTTAATGTGTTGCATTAATTTCACCAGCATAAAGATAAAGGAACAAAGAAGAACTGTGAGGCGAACAAAAAACTACGTTTTCTTAGCCAGTTTCTCGTTTTTGTGTGCAGGGAATCACTTTAACCAAAATACAATCTGTCAAGCCACTCCCTCCTAATGGATCCCACTCGACCCTATTAGGCAACAATTTCCTTTGAAGTGGCAAAAAGCGCTTGCATATGCACTACTTTCGCCGCATTGCTCTAAAAACCCTGAATATTTTACTGGAAAGCGCCTAAAGCGCCCTGTTTTTTTCTGCACATTTTCCTCCACCTTTCACGAGGTGTTTTTCTCTTTTTTGTTTTTTTAATTTTGCAAAATATATAAATCACACAGCCTCAATGACCCCATAAAAGTTGCATAATGAGATTCAGCACAGGGGCGGAAAGTGGGTGTGCTGAAAAGTTGATGCCACCCGCCCCCCTTTTCCGCCGCCCATGCCAACTGACAAATGCAGGCGGACCATCCAGACGGAGCTGGAAAAATTAAGGCAATGCTGGCTGCTGACTGCTGGCTGCTGGATGAAATTAAATGAAATACACATGACTGGAGCCCGTGGAGCCCGTGAAGCCCGTGGAGTCGGTGGAGCCTGTGGCCAGTTGTCCGTGACCAGTCGGCCGCAGAAAGTGTCTTTAATCGGATTTTAATGGAACCTGTAAGCAGGTCCTCGGGCAGTGGAGAACATGGATTCCTTATTTTTCCGTAACCGGACTATATATTTATTCACCCGCCGAAACCGCCACCCGCCGAATCCTTCTCAGGAGCGCTCATCCCGCAGCTTCTTAAACCTACTGCTGCTGAGCAACAGAATCAATCGATCCTGCCAGTCAGCCGGAAAGATTTGAATCAGTCGATAGAGGAGGGACGCCAGTCCCGGCAAGGTGATCTCGGCTTCACCCCTCAGCATTCCGGCCACTATTCGGTGGGCCGCCTCCTCTCCGCTGACCAGAGGATACAGTTCGGCGACGCCCATGCTATCCGTCAGCTGCGTAACATCAGTGTTGGTGCGCAGAAAGGTGGGCAGCACGGTGGTCACATGGATGTCCTTCTGGTTCTCCAGAGCCATCTCCATGCGCAGGGCCCTCATGTGAGCCAAGGTGCCAGCCTTGGTGGTAGTGTAGCTCGTACTGTAGGGCAATGGGAGAACACCTGAAACGGTTTAATACTCGCATGTATCCATATGCTCTAGAACATAGATATCTAATGGTAAGTTGCCCACCTGCCAAGGAACTGATTGTGACTATGAAGCCTCTGCGCAAAGCCTTCATGGTGGGCAGGAAAACCAGTTTTGTCTAAGGGAAAGAAATTAACTTCAATTGATATACTTGTATAGATAGAGTATTTAATCTCTCTTATTACCTAACTATGAAAAACTTGTTTATTGTTTTGATGCAAACTCACCCAGAAATGCGACGTAAGGTTGACATCGATCATTAGCTGCACATCGACTGGGTCCGGATTTATCATGTTGCGATGCAGCATGACGCCTGCATTATTGACTAGGACAGTAACTGGGCCCAGATCCTCAACCACTTTGGTGTTCAGCTCAACTAGTTCGCCGTGACTGGTGACATTGGCCTAGGAAATCGGCATTGTAATTAACGTGTAGTTACTTGTGGCTAATCATATAATTGTTGGCCATTATCTTATAGACTATATATAGACTATTAGACTTATAGTATAAATTGAATGCTGTACCTTGTATGCCTTTGCGCGAACCCTATAGATATCTTCGATTTGCTTAACCGTGTTCTCCGCTCCGGAGACATTGATGTCCACCACGGCGATGTGACAGCCTTTCCTGGCCAGTTCCAAGGCTATGGCACGACCCAGTCCATGACCAGCTCCAGTGACCTAGATCATGACGAGATTATATAAGTTAAAAGTCTTTGGCTTTACGGCACGCAATCGAGTTTACCACTCAATTTTTAAGTTATGACAAGCATGACAAGTTAATGAAACAGTGATACATCACTGAAATTATTGTTTCGATGAGTAATGTAAATTGTAAATTAAATTAAATTTAATAGAAATTAAAAAGACATGAAAGATATCAAATAATATCTAAAAGCCACATACTTCATTAGTAATTCAAATTACAACATATCCTGAGTATAACAAATGAAATTAAATTTTATTTTAAGGGATAATAATTTGTTGATCAGTGTAGATATAGTAGCATAGTAGATAATTTAATCAATTAATCCATCTTCTTTCGAATCAAGTGGTATCGTTTATTCCTGTTCATTGGCATTTCTAATAAATCTCAGTGAAGGTTGTTGCACAATAGCCCTGCCATTTGTAAGTGGAATATAACTAAAAAATGATAATCTAGAATAAAGTCAAAGGGTGAACAAATGGAAATTTAAATGCAAAATAATGGAGACCTTTGGTCTGAATTAAAAAGTACAATTGTATACTTAAGAGCAGATTAATGTCTGTGACCATTGACCCTCTTGGGTTGTCTATTTGAATTAATTTACGAATGAGTTAAGCTTTTCGAAATCATAGAGGCCAAGTTAAGGTGGCATTTGCATTTTGTATTTGATTATCTGATTATAGTAAGCAAAAAAACTGAGTTTAAGCACAAAATCTGAATTTAAGCACAAAATCTGATTATAAGCACAGAATTTGATTACAAGCACAAAACACTGCTCATATTACAAAATATCTATACATTGTCTGAAATTTATACGATTCACTGACTTCTCAACTGTCATGTAACACGCTTTCGACAGCGCAGGTTATACTAAAGTTTGTTATTATTGGTTTTTGTTTTTCTTGATCGCTTTTGGCCCAAACTCACCACGGCCACTTCTCCCTCGATGCTTTTCGGCGCCGAGCAGCAGCAGAGCTGGGCGATCAGTCGACTGAGAACTGCTACCAAAATGAGTAGTGGCGTTATGGCCGCGAAACCGATCAGTCCGATGAAGGCCTGCAGTTTTACCAGCGTGTTTCGTGCTGCTTCCGACATTTTTCCGCCTGCTTTGAGCCACAACCGAGCCGAGAGAATGGCGAAAACGCATTGAATCGCAAGTCGCGAATCTCGAGCCGCCGAAAGCGGATCGATCGGCGAAACTGGCTCACCGTCGAGATTGCAATTCGAGTGTATCCACAATGACCCGGTTCGCGGGGTCCGGCAATTAGCCGCGACTTTTAGCTGAGTTCCCAAATGAATGCGAACGTGTGGCAAGCGCCCATTTACCATATATTCGTGCTCACCTATCAACCCCCAGCTCCACAGTTCCACAGCTCCCCAGCTCCACAGCTCCCTGAAAATCGTTTGGAGCTCTGGAGCAGCCGGGGCATTGTCAGCAAATAAACACAAAAGTCACCTCCTGCACAGATGAGACAGTCGCGGTAAGTGATGCTCGGTGTGAGCGCACCGAACCAGCCCATTAGTAATAAATAAAAGCAATTTTTTGTGGCTACAACTACAAGTGGAGTGGAGCAGCTCCTCCACATGACCAAACATACATATACCCTGCTACAGTGCTGCAGCTCAATAAGAATGGAAAAAGCAGCGAGATGCCAGCGAAAAAATGATTTTCTGACAATAAAGTGGATATCCATAAACGAACGGAGCACCAGAACATATAGAAACGAACGGGGGTGGGGTGGGGAATATGAGGGGGGTGGGGGGGGAGTGTGTACCAACAATATAGACAGCCAAAGGATAATTTTATATTTTGTGGGGCGAGGGGCCGGGAGGGAAAATGGAGTGGGTTGGGGCGAGTGCCGGCTGTGGTTTTAGTTAAAAATAACAAAGAGCGAGCGACAAAAACGAGATTCGTGAAAAACGTATATTTCATATTCAGTTTTTTTCACAGGGTACTTTAGCTGCGCGATAAAGCTTGCTATTCATTTGAGGGGCAATGAGATTGAGATTTATTATATGTATATACCACCGTGATTGGGCAATAAAGTAATAATGGAATATTGTGATAAAATGAAATAGATAAATCAGAATATTACGAGTTGACAATATATGAAACTATTACGTACACTTTTCTTTTTAAGTTTTACAACTATGTCATAGAAGGTTTGAGCATTTTGAAATGTTCTGCAGCTTATTTTTTAACAAAAGAAGGGTATCCAGGAGTCGCTATCGCGCTGCATAGTACACTGTTAACCATCCCAACTCTCTTTTCTCCCGCTCTGGCAATGGCATTTTAATAGAGTTTTAGCCGGGCCAAGGTGCTGCAGCAATCGGGCAGGTTAACCCCCCTCGCGCAACCTTCACCCCTTAACCCCCGCCACCCCACACCCCCCATCCTCCCCCCGTGAACCCGCACTTGCGACACTTTTGGTTTTGTATCAATTTATTGCACTTGGCGCACTCGAGGGCATGTGTCGATCGCTGGCGAAATAGCTCCGGTTCGATGGAAATGAAACCGACCCCAAAAACCGCCACCCCGTCCTCCTGGCCACACATATGCGGCGTGGCATTCCTCCTTGGCTTCATTTCCATGCATTTTGGCGCAATTACGAATCCTACTTCTTGGCTGAGCACTTGCATTTCTTGTACTCCGCTGCACGTGATGCAATTTTGTATTTATTTAAGCGCAGCACTCGCCGTCGGATGTTGCCAAAATCGGGTCACACTTTGTGCACGTGGTGCCGCCGCGCTTTGCATGCGACTTTTTGCGGCTATTGGACTCCGATGATTTATGGGCGAGGCGTCTGCGTATTTGGTGGAGCAGGAGCTGGAGCTGGAGCTGGAGCTGGAGCTGGAGCAGGAGCAGGAGGAGCACATGGAACTGGCCGCCCCATCCTTTCCATTTGCCAGCCCTATCTGCGGTGGCAAGCTATAAAGATACCGATACTCGAGTGTCCCGCTGCGACCCCTTGATTGTCAAAACTCCGTGCCACTCAACGCTGTCCCGCCAACAACACTTCAGCTCCAGCTCAAAGGGCACTCAAAGAACTGGGTAGTGCTGCCCCACTCGGTGGCCCAGAAAACTAGCCAGGCTTGTCATCACACTGAAATTATAATAAATTATATACAAAAACTATTATGAAATGATCAATTGTGCTTTAACTTTTTTAATAATATATTGCATAGGCGTTGAATATGCTAAAGTCTATGCCTAAGGATTTCTATCGTTTTTGCACCTTATATAAAATCTTCCATAAATGATATATTTTGTTAATAAGATGTGAAATCCAAATACCCTGAAAAATAGCTAAATTCGAGGGGAAATCATCCCAATTGACTGCACTGCGAGGCGACAGCCGCACAAAAAATGTAGCAAAGTGCTTAAGGTAAAGGATTAGTGGTGGTTAAACCTGTGCACCGAAGTTTCCCACGGCAAAGGATGAACCGCTGGCAGGATGGAAACATGGAAACGGATTGAAATTTCCGAGCCGCAGCTGGCGGACGAAAAGGAAAAGTGTCGAGAGGAGTTTGAGTGCTCAAACGCGTTAATCTCGATGGCATGGCTCTCCGTTTTTTCCATTAGTTTTGTAATATTTCACATTAGCATGTCGAGCACTCAGAGCTTAGGAGTCTGTTGTAAGGAAAAATTGTACAAAAAATTACTAAAATGGGTGGAGGGGGAGAGGGGGAGAGGCGAGGCAATTGCTCAGCGCGGCTGTCAACACCAATCTGAAGTGCCACCGCGACAGCAGAAACAGCAGCAAGTGCAGGACATAATGAGACACGGATAACAGGCTATTTCGATTATGATCCTTGGGACATGTGTTTTAGTTTAGTACAGAAAGGCAACAAGTGCACCGCGTGCACCCGTAAAGTAAATAAATTAGCCGGTCGTGTAATGCGCAAGCATCCATCCAGAGGATCGAAAACATTCTGCAACATGACACCCGGCCAGGATGCGAGCAGCTACTGCATCAGGATGCGCGGCCACGAATGTGTTTGTTTAGGTGCAAGGATAACGCATTCTCACGCCTGCCAGGAGCAGCCAGGCTACAAGCTACATGGATGCCCTGGGTTAGACCCAAATCCACTTGAACCCACACTGACAGTCGAATGTCATAATTCCGAAGGGGGCAAAATGCGCGGCAGGTTGCCAGGATAATCAAGTTGCAACTCCCGCTCCCGCTGTCGCTCCCGCTGCCGCTGCTGTTTGTTTAGCTGAGGTTTGCCTTTTCCCCATTTTCATTTTCTATGTCTTTTTTTTTATAGCTCCCGAAGATTTTATTGCCGCCCGGGATGGGATAATCCCTATTGACATATTTATGCACGGTTCAAGCAACGAAATGGAAATTTTTGGCCTCGCATGGCTCGCTGGCATTTGCCTTTCACGGGGGCGTGGCACTGGGCTAATGGGCACCACATGTAAGTGTCTCTAGGTGAATGAATTAATGTCCCGCCTCCAGAGCTCTTCGGGGTTTTTCACACGGAAAAATAGATGTATGGTATATTCCTTTGAAATGTGAAGAAACTATATGATAGTTGTCATACTTTCAAAGGAGCATGTAGGATGCTGGCATATACGATTTGTAGTATATAGTCCCATATTTGACTTGATTCTAGCATTTGGAATTTTCCTCCGTGCAGCAGCATTTCCACCAGTCTAAGTTCGAGTTCAAGGTGCAGCACATGGCCGTCGAGTTGTGTGGGAATTATCCAAGGAAAATACGTTACGACGGGCGGCCAACACCTGTGTCAATGCCGGCAGATCGCTCGTTGCGCTGCTTAATTCTTGTAATTAATTTTCCGTGCCACAGACAGACGCACTCGCACACACACACACACTCAGACGATGGAATAGGGACAATGGAGGATGGGGGATGGGATGTCCTGATGCACGGCATTAACTGAGCATGCAAACGATGCGTCAACGATGGTCCTCGGCCCAGGCAGCTAACGCTATTATTTACACAACAAACACTTGTAATTACACAAAGGGCGGAGGTGGTGGGCGGTGTGCGGTGGGAGGTGGGTGGAGGGTGGTCCAGCTGGGGCAGGACGGAGCCGCAATTAAAAGCGAAAGGATAAACACAAATAAATGAGCGACACAAAGGGGGCAGACAAGGCAAGACAACTCGGCTGCAGCTGACTTGGCCCACTGCCACTGCCACTGCCACCAGTAGCGCTGCTGTTCGGGCCAAGACAAAGGCAACACTCTGGGCCCAAAGACAACAATGACAGGCGGACGGCATTAAATAATTGCTCATACACGAGTGTTACGCACAAAAACATTTGGAATGGCACCGGGACCGGGACCGAGGCCGAGGCACCGGAACAGGAACTAAACTGAAACAGGAAACAGGACGAGCCGAGCCGAGCAAAAAACTGTCCAGCCAGCACGTGCTGCCGCCCGTCTCGGCAAACCCAACCATGTAATCCCAGCCAAGCCCATCCCATCCCATCCCATCCCAATCCGATGCGATCCCAAGCCCCCGTCCACCTTTTCGGCTTTGGTGTGTGAAAACTAGTTAACAGCTTTTATTTACTTGGCAAACAGACTGAAACGTTGTAAAACAACAAATGCTTAAGCCGCAGGATATAAGCATAGCAGCACTCACCAGCACACACGTCCTTCCACTGCGCAAAAAGAGGGGATTATTATGATGAATTGCATGTATGTCAAGTTTGCTGCTTAAGAAATTCGAAATGGGTGCATGGGTGTTCCTGATTTCATTTATGTTCATTGAGATTATTCAGTTAGTCAGTCCTCCGCTGCATTCCACTTAATTATTATAAGAGTCCATGTCAATCACTGTATTTGCACAATATTTTCTGGCGGTGTGCGCCACTCGGGGCACGAACACGACCAGCTTGGCCAAAAAGTCCACGTTGTCCACTGTGGTCAGCGGAATGGAGACGACGCTGATGGAGGCGAGCGTGCAACTGACTGCGGCGCTCGGACATCTCATAACCAAAGTGAAAAGTTGGAAAACAATAGCGGGCAGCGATGCGGGGCACACATGTCCTGCCTGAGCAATCGCCTCCAAAGCAGTGTCCTTCGGATGGCCAGGATGGCCAGGATGGCCACAACCAGTGGCTGCAGCAGCCGGGGCACAGGCTGCACACCGTGACAAAGTTTTTGGACCACAATGGAGCTGCAGCTCACTTAGTATTCTCCGCTCGGATATAAGCACACAGGACGGGCAACGTGGCGTATGCACAACGAACAGAACTACCACACCACCACACACATAAATGATATGCCTTTATTTAGGCAAAACAGTGTAAAACGCAATTGCAACCTGATGACAACAACAGGCTGCGTAATGCAACAACAGAAACAGAAGCTGGAACAGGAGCCGGAGCAAAAGATGTGGCAACAATGAGACTTTCGGCAAACAAACGAGGCAAACTAAGCGCTTTTCAACTAATGACGATGACCAGCAACAAAAACGTATTCAAACTGGGCGGCGGCAACAAGTTGAGCCGTTTAGATTTACGGCTTGTAAAGTGTGTGCGCAAAATTCAATAACCAACCGATAACAACCTCAAGAACAGATCCAAGTAAACCCGGCAAAGACCAGCAAAATCCATGAAAATCGACAGGGAAAATGCATGTATGCAATGTATGCAATGTATGCATATATGTGTATGTACGAAGGAAGGCAGGAGCGTTGACAACAAAAGCCTGCTTAATGGCAATAATAACAGATTTTAGCCAACCACAAAGAAAACGTCAACAGAGGCATACTTTTGGCCGGCTTGGCCAGGAGCAGGAGCAGGAGCAGGTCGGTTAATGGCCAGTGAGTCGTGGCCGGTGAGTGTGGCAGGTAGCTTGCCTCACAACCAGGACTACACATCCTTGCTGTAGTCACTTTGAATGAAAATTCATTAAGTGAAAAAGCGTAAGCCAGCCGATGAAGCAGCAACAGAAAGTGGCAAGTTGGGCTGCACTGCATGCATCTCGATCCTCTTAATAGCCGAAAAAGACCGCATCGTTGGGCAAGAGACCACAGCCATCAGCCGGCCATCGCATCGATTGGCTCAATTTGCATTCAATTAAAAATAAATTGAGGCACCTTGTTCTGCGGCTAACTAAATAGTGGCACCGCACTCGGTGGCACCGCACTCCAATTTTTAGTGCCGAAACGGGGGAACGCGACCACCGCAGTATGGGGCCAAAAAAATTGATTTCAACTTCGGTTGCCGCCGCGTATTTATAGGCTGAATTGTCATTTTCCTCTTTTCTGGTTGCTGGTTTTTTTATTTTTTTTTTTTCTACTTTTTACTTTAATCCAATCCTGCCCGCCTGAATGCCAACAAAGAGTTCTCGAAAAGAGAGCGTAAAACAAACAAATCACGGACCGATATGCACACATAAAAATTCATAAATATTCTATTTTGAGTTGACATTTTGACAAGTGAATATGAATATTGCAGTCGCAGCGTACCATTTATAATTGATATGTATAAATAATGGACAAAGCCATTTTGTAAATGGGTTTAATGAAATGAACGAGTGTAGCTCTTGTAATAGGTTGTCCATTACAAACAAAGCCAAACAAGCAATGGTCTAAAAAAAAGAGTGGACTTTCAGGTGCCCTGGGCGAAAATATTGTTTAAAACATTTAAACATTTAACATTTAAAAAACTTGTAACGATTTTCCAAAGTGACTATACCAAAACGGGCAATGTTTCAAAAATTACCTTAATATTAAACATCAACCAAAAACCATATATGTATATACGATAAATTTCATGTGATGACCAGCATCGAGTGCACCCATGTAATATACCCATTAAATCAGATTTTACAGGTGCCATAGCTTAAATAAAATATACTTAATAATTCACATTTTCCGTTAAAAGCAAAAGTACCCAAAGCCAGCTAGTTGCAATTTCAATTAAATTAAATCGGTTTTCGGTAAGCAACTTTAATTACGTGTATGTTTGATAGCAAAACAAACCGAGTTAAATTTGCTTTACACTTCCGAACGCACGGCATAAAATAA
This sequence comes from Drosophila orena, assembly GCA_005876975.1. Lineage (NCBI taxonomy): Eukaryota > Metazoa > Arthropoda > Insecta > Diptera > Drosophilidae > Drosophila > Drosophila orena. Next base: position 9,852,652 of record VCKV01000282.1, on the reverse strand, counting down.
CAACGAAAACCATTTTGGTCATGATTTTGGCTGGAAAAATTCCAAATTAAGAGTGAAAGTTGTGTTTCCGGCCCTTAAAGCCCCGATGGAGAGCACGGATGAGCAGCTGCAGCTGCAGCTGGAACTGGACGGGATTTCGTTGGAAAGTGACCAGGTCAGCAACTTCGATGACCTCACGGAACTGACCAACAACTCGGTGCTGCTGATGGCCAGAGTCAGCTCGAGCCTGGACGCCCTGAACTCCGCCCTCGACAACCTGGAGAATCGAACGGATCGCTTTCTTGCCGAGATTCAGCGGCTAATCAGCACGGGAATGCCGTCCCAGAGTCCACACGATGGATGCGGAGATCCAGGTGCCAGGGCGTAGGCGGGCTTGGAACAACTATATTTCAATAAATTCTTGTAAATTTTATATAGAAACCCCTTGATGCTGCTGTTCCATTCCATTCATAAGAATTGAAAGGGGATTAGGTCTTCTGTTTCGAATCGACTGGGGATCGGGAAACTTCGCGGGGGCATTGAGGCCGGCAGAAGATCCATAAAACGCCCGACAGTTTGTTTGCTTTTTATGAGTACTGTAACCCTAGCGCACAAATAATTAGTGAGCTATTTTTGTAGATCTTCGGATGCGCGGCTGCGCAGGCGCAATGCGCATTGAGTGCCCCGCGGGCGCAGGGGAAGGAATCAGGTGCTGGGGGTCTTGCTCCACAATCTTAATTAGAATTTACATTTCGAAGGAGTGTGTGTATGTGTTGTGTGTCTTGTGTGTCTATTTGTGCACATGTTGCACTGCATTTGAAGAACTCGTCGTGCACTTAATCACTTGAGCCGCCGGCACCATATGGGGTCCTTTCTTCTGGTCCGTGTGTTGTGTGTTGTGTGTTGTGTGTGCGCAGCGGCATCTGGTGCATGGCATATAGACCGGGCGGTATAACCTGTTAATCAGATATGTGGATTGAGCCGAAAATTATGCCACAAAGCTGCTGCGCCATCTGGCACTCGACTGCGTTTAATTGGCAATTAATAAAACTTTTAATATGCGTGCAATTGGCACTGAAGTCCGGCGCGATGACAGCGCTGCACATTATGGTAGAGATAGTGGGGTATATGGTTGGATAGTTGGGCAGTTGGGTAGTTGGACAGTTGGGCAGTTGGGCAATTGGATAATGCCCACAGATGCCAGCCATTCGCCCTGGTAATTCTTCATTAATCAGCTTCGCAATCGTTTACGTAAATCGCAGGCGCGTGGAAAAGCGCAGAGCCACCAAACCTAATTGCAAGTTATGAATATCTCATCGGATATTAAATCGATGGCCGTCGCTTAACTCCGACAAGCCATGACCACGATGACGATGGAAATAATAATGAGGATGGCTGCGATGAATGGTTTGAATGGGCTGAATGGGCTGGATGGGCTGGATGGGCTGGATGGGCTGAATGGTATCGTTCGTCGGTCGACCATCCATCCGTACATCCATCCATCCGTCCGTTTGTCCGTGCGGAAGTGGCGACACTTAATTGCGAATTGAGTGCATTTTCAATTTTTATTGAACTGCGCCCAGTCGAGCATTATGCTGCGGTGTGGTATCATTAAATACGAGGCTGCTTTTCAGCTGCGAAGTAGGCTACGGAAATGCAAATTAGCGAGAGCAGCCAGAGTGGGCGTGGCAGTAACTCCGCCGCACTCATTAGCGGTGTCTACTAGGCGATAACCACCGTAATAAGCGATGGAATAACTTGTCTTCTTTATCAGTTGGCGCACATGCAAAAATACTTGCAAGCCATTATCGATGAAGTCAGTCTACAGAAGTCATCCCCGTGTTTCGGTCGCAAGTGAAATGAGAGCTATAACCTTCTTAACAATTATTTGGGTGACCTTGCTGGGTAGCCGAGCCGGTGCCCTGGAATTCGAGGAGTGTGCCAGTGCCCCACAATTGGGAGTGTACGTGGCCAGCTCTAGTAATTGCTCCAAGTACATATATTGCGCCGGTCCAGGATCCTTTGAGGCCGAGTGCTTGGATGGCCATTACTACGATGATAAGTTGGAACGCTGCCTCGATCGCAGGTTGGTCACCAGATGCAGGGATCCAATGGATCCGCACATCACGAAAACCCCCGCGTTGATTAAGAAACCAGCTCAGAAAGCGGACCCATTGGCGATTACCCTGCGACTTTTACCCAATGCCGGACCCTGTTATCCTTACATGGTGTGCTACGAGGGGGCTGGACTGGCCAAGGCCTGTACTCCTGCCCATCTTGCGTCCTGCAACCGTATGCAATCCAGAGAGAACGACATCAACTGCCACGAGGGTGTCTATGGATTCATGCCACATCCCCGGCATTGCGCCTACTTCTACTACTGCTCCAGTGGCTCCAAGCTGATCCACCGATGTCCCCTGCACTACACTTGGCACTACGAACGGAGGTCCTGCGTCCAGCAGTCCGAGAGGATGTGCTACTCCGAGAAACTTGGGCTCATTAGAAATAAAATGGCAAAGGCCAACCAGGCGTATTTCTAATGTTAGGATATAGATTTAATTTAAGTTAAAGATTCGTATAAATAGCTAAACACGTACACCTAGCGTAAGCAACAGTTGAATTAAGAACTGCAATTGGGATACAAAGAGGAGTCCTCCGCGTAAATGCTTCTATGTGGGGATGTTACTCCCTTCCCCTATTTCCAGTAGAACAGGTGGGAGCTGCGCACATCGAAGTGGTAGAAGCGGAGCAGCATGTAATCCTGCCACTTGGTCGGCAGTAGTCTGCAGCAAGGCGACAACAATAATCGTTAGGAATAATCGCTGGATACCTGAGCTAATTCAATTCTCACCTGAGCAGCCACACGCTAAGTGCGAATATTTTTGGCACGTACACCATGCGCTCGTTCAGCAGCACGCCCTTGACAATCTTCTCGGCCACATATGGCGTGGGCAGTCCGGGATAGCTCTTCGCAATGCTAAAGGGAGCAGTCACATGAGATCAAGTGATGGGGCTGCACTAGAGCGCAATCTTACCCGGCATCACTGAGCAGTGGAAGATCTCCGCTGGTCCTCATCAGGTAGGCATTGGCCACCGTGGTGCGAACGTAGTCACAGTCGGACAATCGCAGCTCAGCCCGCAGCGACTCCATGAAGCCCTCGATTCCGTACTTGGTGGCCGTGTAGATGCCCGCTCCTGGCAGAGGAACTAGACCTGAATGGCACATATACATAGGTATCAATTTAGCCGGACAGACTTGGTTAGTAAGTGAAGTATATGTACCCGCCAAGGCATTTACTGCCACCAGGTGACCGGATTTGCGCATAATCATCTTTGGCAGGAACTCCTTGGTGGTCTGCCAAGCGAAGAAGTTTCATATTCGAGTTTCTAGTTTAGGGAAGCACACTCTCACCATTATGTAGGAACCCAAGTTGAGCTGCAGTATGGTGTCGATTTCATCGCTCTTCAGCGTGGGTGTCGAAGTCATGGGCATGAGGGAAGCATTGTTAACCAGAATATCCACGGGACCCAGTTCCTTCTCCACCTTGGCGGCCATCAGTTGCAGCTCGCGCGGCGATGACACGTCGTTCTGGAATACAAGCACTGGTAAGGAAACCATTAAGTAGCGAAGCGCCTAGTAAGCTCACCTTGTAGGCCTTGGCAACGCAGCGTGGAATCTTGGAGAGCAGCTCCACCGTTTCGTAACATCCCTTGGAGTTGACATCCACTACGGCCAGCTTGCAGCCACGTCGGGCCAGTTCCAGACAGATCTCGCGACCCAGGCCGCTGCCTCCGCCGGTCACCTGGGTTGCAATCGCAGGTTACTCACATTACCCAGGTAAATTAATTAGCTTAATTTGCAAACAATCAACTCGAGCTAATGTGACTTCGCATTGAACAAAAACCTCATTTACGGACAATTATGTGAGCACCAGCAGCAGCAGCAGCAGCAGCAGCAGAGGCGACTTATGAATGGCATTACTCATACGCTCAGTGGGCCAACCCTCCGGGTCTCAATTGAGTGACTTTTGACCGTAATTGAAGCGCACTGGGTGACCTCAGCCGCCGTTTTGGCTGTGCGGTAGTTGGGTGAATCGAAATGTAACCCCGGAATGAGTTCAATTCAGAGTTTGGCACGTTGGCGATACAATAACAAATGCGCAGTTGTTGTGGTTTTTGAACGAATAGGCGAAGAATTTCAATATCATATGCAAATTAACAGCGGCAACAGTAGTTGAGTTTTATCTACGCATCTGAGAGATTGAGAGATACCCGGCATGCTTCCCAGTTGCAGATACTTTGGCCCTCCGAAAGTTCTACACTCTGCTGTTGTTTACAAACATCAGCGAGCGTTCGTCGCCGGACTGAAAACAAAAGTGAACTCCTGAGGTTTGCATTTTTGCGCTCTTTCCGTTCATCTTGGTATAAATATAGCGACACACGCAAAACCAGTTTGCAGTTGGCCAGGGGAGTCGAAAAGGGGATCTTTGAGCGCTGAAATAACTCGAATTCCGCAACAATGATGTCAATAGAACTTATCAACAAAAGTCTATCTTATAATTAAGTTGGCATGGGAATTCTCCAGTCTCTGCCACCCGAAAATACCGTTGTGCAACCGCAACAAAAAGGTATCTGTATATGTATCTGTAGGTGTATCTGTATCTGTATCTGTACAGCGTATCTGTATCTGAGAAAACGATATCTGAGGGAACGATCGAAAGAGCTGAGACTAAAACAAAAGTCGGGCCATTGTGACTCATTAATGCGCTACGTGAGACGCTTATGGCCGGCACACGCCCACGATAAAAAGCCTGAAAAGCATGCTAATGGGCTCCGAATGCGATCAGGTTCTTTACGATATGGAGCATCGCCATCGGCATCATCACTTGACCTTGTCCAGTGGCATTGGCGCCCCTGGCAATTGACTTCTCCCTAATTCGACGCCCCAAGATGCATATGTGATTATTGGAGCGCGATATGGTTGCCATGAGCACGATTTCAGCTGGAGATTCTCTGTGATTGCACCGATTTCGCTTACAGCGAAATTATGTCACATCAGCTGGCCGTGGCACCAAAGACTCGTCTCTGTGGACACAACTAAGCAATTGGCCAACTAACCAAGCTGGGTACCAAAGGCATAAATATTTACATTAATAACACAACACTAAGCGATCGACCGCGCCCCAATGGCAGTGACATCAAAAAAGAGAAAAAATTAAATGAAAATATAAAAGAAAAGCGGGAAAGGGGAAAAGGTGGGTGTGCCAAAGGTGGGCGTGGAAACAGTGGAGGCAGCCACTGGAAAAGGAAAGTGCGTGACGTTTCTGGTTGGCTAAGTAGTCTCCAGATACAAGATAGCTTAGAAGCGGATACAGGGAAAACAAATTCACATGATGCCAACTTACTTAGGATTTATTATCCGAAGTAATGACGTAGAGCAGAACCCCATATACATTTTTCTTATATCAGCATAATGCATATTATGATGCAATTAATCTGAAAACCGACTGCATTTTCTAAGTGCACCCGTGTCTGATGTGTATCTGAGTAGCCTTATTAATGGCTCATTTGCCAGACGTTCATTGCAACCATTTGTTAGCCCAAATGAGCGCTCGCATGCAACTTACCAGCGCCACCTTGCCACTGACATCCTTCTCCTTGAGTCCCAGCGCGAATAGGTAATCCAACAGGTGCTTGAGGAAGACGGCCAGCAAGACCAGGGGCAGCAGGAGCAGAAAGATGATGACTTTCAGATTGAAGATGGCCCGGGTGGTCTCATCGTTGCGATGCGCCTGCGCGGCCGCCTGTGTCGCTGTGGGCGTGGCCGAGGCACTGGGTCCAGTTACCGTTACTGAGCCAGCCGGAACGGCCGTGGTGGTGCGGGTTATGGTAGTTGTCGTCGCCGTCTCCACCATCACTCACAGCTTGTTGCACTCACACTTGGCTAATATAAATGCGGGATATATTGAAATATGTATAAAAATATCTCTGTTTTTAGCCGAGAAATTTTCGCGGTCAAAGCAAATATGACACTCGCGGCGACTCCAAAGCAGCTGCAGCGCGTCGAAGATCAGGCAGCAGACTAAAAACGCCAACAACCGACTGCGAGTGCCAAACTACGTGTACAAGCTTTCCACTCTACAGCAGTATTCCCCCCATTGAGTGAAGATCGCCGGGCGCTCGACGATATCTGGTTTTCGTATCTACGACTGCAGATTCGAGTGGGCAGCGTAGCACCTTTTGAGTGGAAGTGGCGCGAGTGGAGTTACTGCGTTTCACCTGACGCCTTAGCCCGGCTTTCTGTTTTCGTTTTTTACTGGCTTTGGCTATATTGTTTTCCCCACGCGCACAGTGGGAGCTGCGGATGCAGATTAACGCCGATAAGAGCCCTCCCGTGTTTGCTTTCCCTTTATCTGGTCCGTAAAGATGGGGTTTCTGGCTGGTTAAAATGATAAACAACTTGCTTGCTTGCTAGTTTGTGCCTCACAAGCTTCCCGAAATAATTATGCTAATTATGATTCACTGCCTTCCACTGTGCGCCACTTTCGAATTGTCAACCTTTTGGCACCCGCCAATCGAAGAAGTGTATTTAATTGGGCTTCTTAAAACAGCTTAGTTAAATCGGAGAAGTGGGTGAATCACTTGGATTTACCTCTTACACATTCGACTATCAGAATGACAGACTCGGTTAACTTGAATTAATAAACAAATATAGTACATTTCTATTTGTTGAATTAATAAGCAACTTATGAGACATTTCTGTTTGTTTTTTGAATTTAAAGTATTACAGAAATATTTGCATATTTTATTATTGTTGCACAAAGCTGCATGTATCAGCGCACAACTTGAGTTCATGTTTCTTCCCAGGTCGCCCATCACAATGGAACTCAACTCGAATCCGAAGCCACTTTTCTTGGCGCTCGTCGAACGAGAATTGAGTGAGTCGCTCCGCTGGGTATTGAGCACTTTGGTCGACCCATTTTCGAGGTGCCAAACTGGTAGGCCAGCCGATGAAGTGGATGTGGTAGCCGGGCAAAAAAGGACAGGCCCCAAATGGAAGTCGATGCATCCGCTTTGGCTGGATTTTGGCCACGGAGGCTACCGTTCCGTTACGACTGGGGCATACTTAATGCCCTGCCCTAGGTCAATGAACAGCGATCGGTGGGCTAGAGTAAACATTTAGCTGCCGCATGTGGCAAAAGCTAAAGTCGCCTGCAGCTGCGGCACAGTGTCAACATCTGGTGTTTTTTGCACTTTTTGCATCCTCGCACATGTGCAACGCCGGCGCAACGCATGCGCCCTGCTTGAGGTTGTTTTTTTAAGCATAGAACTAAAGCCAAAGACGCGCAGAGATACGGGTATAAATAAAGTATGTAAATGCGGCCCAGCAATTTTGACATACGTGTATTAGCAGCTAGCTTGCTAGCTAGCTAGCTGAGTTGCATCCCGAGAGCATTGACCGCACACAAGCCACACATGTCACATAGCATGTGCTCCGCGGCAGGGGTGTACAGTAGGGTCTGGGCATTGGCGTACACTACGAGGATCTGTTTGCAAAATAGGACGACTTTTAATCAACTCACTTTTGGCATATTGGTACAAAGTATGGATGTTTCATTTTCATTCCGTGTGGTAGACAAAAGTTACGTAGTTTCATACATCAATAGTTAACAATAGTATGCTATCAAAAATATAGAAATGTTTTCATTTCGGCCATCGAACATGCCAAAATTGTAATATCACCGTTAAACGACTTACGAACAAGTACTAATACAACGTTAAGATATTTATAGCTATACCTCACAGATGCAATACATTTTAAAGGTGTTTCCCGGTTCTTAGTGTAAGTTTTACAAAATTGTTGACCAGCTCAAAAGTTATGGCAGCTCGTAGGCACTTTCTGAAAGGAAGGGAAAGTTGAGTAAGTAAAGCTTAATCGCTTAGTTTTCCGATTAGTTGGCTTACTCTTCAGACTCAGCAATTTGTTGGCATGGCGACGCAGATTCTCTTGGTTGGGATTGCGCAGCACTTCAGCCGCCGCCTCCTTAATCATGCCCTCGATGCTCTGCAGCAGCCATTCCTTTTTGAGGCATGTAATGGCCAAACAGTACTCGCCATCCTGGGTCCGCGACACGTTCCACTCGGCGACGGAGTCGTCGCATTCGCGGCTGTCATTGCTATCCGTCTCCTCCATCTTTATAGCACTGCGCCGACGCACTTTCGACGGCTTCACGTCCGGCTCAGCCTCATCGGTGTCGTCCGCTACGGACTTGCGCTTCTTGCCATTGAGCTGGCGTTCGTCTTGGTTGCGATCACGTTTGGGGCACGTACAAATTTTAACATCCATAACCTGCTGTCCCACGATTTCGCCACTGCAAGATGACAAACACGTTAGGCTTTGTTGCAAACAGTCTTCTGGAGTTTTGTATTAATACTCTGCTGTATTCTTACCATGCTTTCTCCAGACAGAAGACTAAGGAAGTTTCTTTTCGCCCAATACACGAATTTTGGCAAACGAACTTGAAGGCCAGGGTCTGGCGCACGTGCCCACTGCGGTTCCCTGACCGACTCATGTTTAAGGGGATTATCACGGAAAAACGTTCAGAAACACCCTTGCCCTGGGCAGTTCCGGTATAGACACTGTTGGGATTCTCGCTGCGCAGCAAGCTATCGCGCATTTTTGCGTTATGGGCAGTCACTGAAAGATTGTACAAATGATAGCTAAATATTGCACTTCGTTCTGTTTTATAATATCCACTTACAAGGCTCAACACTCAGGTGATTTTGGCAGCGCAACACAGGACCACTGACATCCTTGGAGAAGCACAGGAAGACGCGCAGATTGAGCGGCTGAATGGGCATCTTAGCCTTGAACTGCACGTCCACGTTGAAGGTCCTGTTCATCCGGATGTAGAGCTTGTTCAGCGGAATCGAGTACATCCAGTGAGACTTGGGCGGCTCATTCAGAACCATGCTGAAGCCATAGCCTCCGATGTTGTGATTCTCCAGCTTGGGCAGCGTGTTCACCTGGCTCTGGATGTCCTGCAGCATCATCTCGCGCAGCACGGATTGCTGTAAGCAAAAACAGATATATTACTTAAATGGCAACTTAGCCTGGAATCATTTAAGGATTCACACTTTGCGCTCATAGAGCTGATAGAGCTTCATGTTCCAGCTTGCTCGAATTACAAATTATTTGTTTTGTTCTGTTTTTTCACAAGTGCTTGCAATTCTCGCGGAACGGTGTCGACAAGTAGGAGTGTGTCCAGCTAATCGGCTAGATAAGAGTGTTTTGTTCTGTTCTCCAATTGAAAGTGAATCCCAAAGCGGCTTGACGTCATGTTGCTCTTATGAAATTGCAGACGGCTGCTGAGTCACGCAAGGAATGTCGCTGTCCGCACGCTCCCTATGCTCCATTGTTGTGGCCAACACAACGCATGCTCAGTTGGTTTTTAGACGGTCGGCGAAGTACATGCGTTTCGCGATGTGTCCAGATAGTGTCGGGCTACTTGACAGGTCCTCTAGATGCCACCATTTGGATAGTGGGAAAACAATTAAGCAGATATTTATGCTGTGGAAAATGCACACACAGTTTGTATTAATTGTTCGAGAGAAATGGACTTCACTAGCGACTACGCGCATCGGCGTATGGTCAAATTTCTGACGACCACACTGATTGTTTTTATGACCGCGTTTGGACTCCTGGCCAATCGCTATCGCCGGGACAGCCGTGAGAGATTCCGCTTCTCAAAGGCATACCTGGCCTTCGCTTCGCTATGGACAATTGCATTCAGCTTGGTTTACGGACGGCAGATATACAAGGACTACCAGCAGGGCCAGATCAACCTGACGGACGCCACCACTCTGTACAGCTACATGAACATTATAGTGGCTGTTATCAACTATGTGACACAGATGATAATCAGTGACCATGTGGCCAAGATGATGAGCAGAGTGCCCTTCTTTGAGACCCTAAGAACATTACGCCTGGACAGCAGGTCGCTGTACAAATCCATAGCTTTGGCCCTGGTCAAGACCGTTGCTTTTCCCCTGACAATTGAAGTGGCATTCATACTGCAACAGAGGCGGCAACATCCCGAGATGAGCTTGATTTGGACCATTTACCGGCTGTTTCCATTGATTATATCGAATCTTCTGAATAACTGCTACTTTGGGGCAATGGTGGTGGTGAAGGAGATGCTGTACGCTCTGAACACCAGGCTGGATGCGCAGCTGCAGGAGGTGAATCTACTGCAGAGGAAGGACCAGCTAAAGTTGTACACTAGATACTATCGCATGCAGCGATTTTGCGCCTTGGCGGATGAACTGGACCAGCTGGCGTATCGCTATAGGTTGATATATGTGCATTCCGGAAAGTATCTGACTCCAATGTCCTTGTCCATGATTCTTTCGCTCATCTGCAACCTGCTCGGTATAACAGTGGGCTTTTACAGTCTGTACTACGCCATAGCTGACACCTTCATTATGGACAAGCCGTACGACGGACTTGGATCGCTGATCAACGTGGTGTTCCTGTCCATCTCGCTGGCGGAGATCACATTGCTCTCGCATTTGTGCAACCACCTACTGGTGGCCACCCGAAGATCGGCTGTTATTCTCCAGGAGATGAACCTCCAGTATGCGGACTCTCGCTATCGTCAGGCAGTCCATAGCTTCACCCTGCTGGTCACGGTGACCAAGTACCAGATTAAACCCTTGGGCTTGTACGAGCTGGACATGCGACTGATCAGCAATGTCTTTTCGGGGGTGGCTAGTTTCCTGCTGATCCTCGTGCAGGCCGATCTGTACCAGCGCTTTAAGATGCACTAACTAATCGATGTTACCCACCTGGCTGAACTGCATCAAATTCCCGGACTGTGGCGAGTAATATTAAAAAGTTAGCAAGTAATAGTTGTGCAGATTACAAGAGCAACTCACGTTTAGTCCTTGCAAAAAGGCCATGGGTTCCGTTGTCCTGAAAGGATAAAAACAGTGAGAGTTAGCAAGCGGAGAAACCATCTGTGACCAGGTACCCACAATTCCGATCCCGATACCGCCACCGTTTGTTCAATGTCCTCCTTAATATCCTCCGCTGTGGAATCGGCCGATCCCAAGGAGGCTTCGTTGGCCACCTGGACGTCATCCTCCGAATCGATGCTGCGGTGTAAATTGAAATAAAATTTAGTAACAAACTGCGCCTTGCCCGGATGAACAAACACAAACAAGTTGGCCGCGTGAATGATGCAAGTACAAGCGTGTTGCTACATGCATGGTTTGCATTGTTCGATCTTCGCTATGTGGACACACTGTACCTAACTTTGTGCCACGACATTGGCTGTGATATATACATTTCTATCAGCTATATCCAATCAAGCGATCGGTCGGGAAAGCAAGCTAAATATTCAAAAACTCGCAAAAACTACCGAATCATATGGCCACTGACAATTTGGATATGGCAATCACCACGCAACGCGAACTATCCGCACAGCCGATGATTATCGGAATCGAGTGCGCGTGTTTTGAATTTGCTCACCCCTTGTGGCTGAAAAGCAATTGCTTGCATGCTCTCATGTTGTTATTGGCATCGTAATTATTATTGTTGGCTGAGTTTTCCAAATTGTTGGTAAGCTGCACTGTGTTGTATCCTCCAGAGGTTTGATTCTCCTGCGTCATCAGGTGCGGATATCCGTTGGCCCCGAAACTCTGCGGCAAGTTGGAACTGCTGGGGAATCCGCTGCTGGGGAATCGAACTGGTTGCTCTGCAATGATTTCGTTGGTGATATTCCAGAAATCCAGGAACTCTTGAGCTTCGAAAATTGTGCGACTATTAGAACGCGAAACAATCGTAGTGTTTCTGCAAAAACGTGCAACATTATTTGGTTGGCTAAGTCCGAAAATAGCATCTCCGCTTACTGGTTAAAAGTCAAGCTGAACGACGAGGACTGTTGAAGACTCATGGCTGCGCAATGAATTAAACAAACTTTATTTAGCAGTTGCGTGCCGTTCTATTTCGCCAAAAAAGCCGTCTGATGGGCGAACTCCAGTGTTGTCTACTGGCCGCAAATTGGATGCCTTTATGGGCCCTCAGCACGAAAATCGCTATCGATGAGCTATCGATTAAAACTGTGCTGCGAACGAACAGTGATGCCCATCGAATTTCTATTTTGAATTTTTTTTAATATTTTAGTCTATTTATTAGTTTGTAAATTACATGACACAAACAACAAATTGGTCTCACAGCATAGCCCTTTGAATGGTCGTCCAATATACCATACGATTTGCGGCTCCTAAAATGAATAGTAATTCATGTCTTATTTGTTTTTAAGCAAACTATAATATTTAAATTAAAACACTCGAATTATACAAAGCTTAGGCAGCTATGGCGTACAGGTATATTTACAATTCTAAAAATGTACAAAAAGCGCTACTGGCACAAAATTCTTTCTCTACAGCAGACATATAAAATAATGCAGCTCTAATATTTCTCAGTCGTCACTTCGCTCGGCGACTCATTTGATCGATTTTGAACCTCCGTCACAGTGGTGAGGTCGGAGCTCGAGGATTCCCTCGAATGCCTGGGGAGAGGGAAACAAGCAGCACAGTAATGATAAGTGTACAGTGGGGATGAGTCTTATATTAAGTTATGTGTTAACAAAAAGGTTCAGTACCTGTAAAACACGTAGTGCTGCAGCATGAAGAAAATGTCGAAGAGCACTGAAAACAGACCCAGTCCGAATTTGGTGGGATCCCCGAAAAGGGACACCCAGTCATCTGGAAAGCGGAATCAATTTCATTTGAAGCTTGGAAATGCTGGATGGGTGGGTCATATCCTACCGTAATTATGGGCATTCAGGATCATCTGCAGCATGCTCAGAGTTCCTCCGGTGAAGTCCAGCAGGATGTTCCCGATGCTCCAGCCGGAGGTGCTCTTTCGGCGATAGTTCATCAGAGCCTGCGGCACGTACTTGATGATGGTGATGGTCAGCTTCACGTAGCTGCAGTAGTACAGAAAGTCTAGCCAGTGGATGACGGATCCTCCGGCCAAGCCGGCGGACACAACAACAACCACGGCGAAGATGGCCAGGATTCCGTAGGCAACGAAAGACACCCTTTGCTGTGCCCTCTGCATAAGTTAAAGAAAATATAGTACATGTTTATACCCCCAAATACCAAATCAAAAATGTATCTTATCTTCCCAGTCATATCAAAAATATCCACTGTGATTCAAATTAATTGGTATTTTGATTGATGGCAATTAGTGTTCAATTCAACAACCGTTGTCACTGTGGTTCGTGATAAGGGCATTGAAAGTTGGGAAAATTGCCTGTATGATGATTACCTGATAGAAAAAGCACTGCAGGATCGTAATGCAGGTGGCAAACATGGCGTGCAATGAGAACACCACATCGTTGAGCATCACAGGATTCACTCCCAGCGGATATCGCTCCTCGTACTCGCTCTGCAGATCCTCGATGAAGTAGAGACCGCAGTTGAACATGCTGTACAGGGTGAAGCCCACTATGTTGAGAGCCAGGAAGTCAAAGTTCAGGCCCTCGACGGACTTGCGGCGATAGTTGCTCCAGATCTGCGGATAGAAGGACACCGACCAGGCCACAAAGTAAACCCAGCCGAAAATGATGGAGGTGTATATCAAAGCCTTCGATTTGGCCACAGTCACGCGAACAAACACATCCTTCACACTGAAACAAATGCATTTTTCTATTCAGTTTCCGAGTATCCGAGCAGCTGGGCGAATCCCGTCCCGAGAAGTTACTCACATCTCTTTGTTCGCATCATCGCTATCGGCGACCACTTTGACATTGCCTGCTCTGAGACCAGTTATCACCACCGACTGATACCGAGTACTGCTCTTGGGATACACGAACGACGCGGGATCGATGAGCAAGTGATCCTTCGAATCCGTAGCCAGCGTAACCTGCACATCGGTGGCTAGCAGTCCGCTGTAATAAGCACATCGTTTATGACGCCATAGCGCTCGGATTTCCCTGGGATTGCAACTCACTTGGCGAACACCACAAATGTCTCGTTGGCGTTCAGCAGAACGGTGATGTCATGGGAATCGACGGTGAGCAGACTGGTTTGGGCTTTTCCCAGGGCAGCTGTGGACAGGAGAAACTCCCTTATTGTCAAACCGCATTTCTGGACCGCTTTTCTGGATCGCGGCGGTGGGCAATTGGTATCTCACCTGTGGCCAGGAGGAGCAGCAAAGTCAGGCGGTGTGCGCTGAGATCCATTCTCGTTTCGTTTAACCTCTTCTTATTCATGCATGAGTGTCCAGTCCTGCTGGCATCTTCTTCAATGAAGCCCTACATGGTATTGATTTAATTGTGAGTTCTTTCAATTGACCAATTGACCACAATCGGGGCGAAATTGATAGCTAGGAGTGTGGAATGCAGCTCCTGCCGCCACCTTCTCGTATACTTCGATTGATGCCCCACTTGCAGCCACCCAATAAGAGGGGAATGGAATATGTTAAAATCATATAAGGTACACCTTTCGCTAAACAATTTGTTCTAAAAGGCAGGCAGGCAGTCAGTGAAATCTACGCACGCTCGCTCCATCTGGAATTCGTGTGTTCTGTCTGTCGAGATAAAAGTCGGCAACCTTCGACAAATGTCGCGTCAATGTTACAACTTTGCAATTGGAGCACATTTTCGCACGGCACACGATGGAGCAGCCACTTTATATGGGCTATTGGCCGCAGCAGGAAATACACGGCTTTGTCGGCCGATCGTAAAACCAATAGATTCCCCACTATTTATACTATTTATAAGGCATGGGGGCCTTAATGGGGAGGGAGGACCGTGACTCGGCGATTGCCAAGAAGTGTAAGGCACCGCGTGAGAAGCGGGCTTATCTCAGTCAATGGAGCTGATAGTGTCGAATTATTGCGGCAGTCTGCCACAAGTTGCAGATAATCAATAGATTGGGTAATGCACTGCACACATTCTAATCGCAAGTCACGATCCGCCGGTGAACTTGGCTCTATATAAATCAGTCACAAACCGATCTAATAAGTGTGGTAAATTACAGGGGGAATTCAAAGATCAAATATCATAAGATATCACTAAGATTCAACCGATATGACAATTTGCTATGCGAGTATGCTTCACTACTATATATACCATAAGATGCAGAGTTAGTTTTCGAAACACTTTCAGTTCGATTCTTGTGATAAAGCGATGGCTAAGAGGTAAGCCCCACTGTCCAAGAAACAATCATTCATTCATGATTCCACGCACGAGATACGATTGTTGTGCATCTGCTTAAGCCGGATTAGAACTTTCACTGGCGTCTGGGAAACCAGAGGTTTCAGCGGCTGGCGCAAAACATCTGTATAAACAGCCCGATTTTGATAAAGATATACACAGATACGCGGACTAGAACAGTCTGTTTGCCGAGCTACATGCATGATCGCCTCCCAACACATCACTCACGTTAAAAATGAAGTTAAACAATGGGTCTAACGTCTAACTGGCGATTAGGCGACTGCCAATGGCTACAAGTGGAATGCTATGATGGCGATGGCGACTCTCCAGCAACTGAGTGCGCGATCCAATGGATCCGTTTAAATATTGGAGCGTTGGAGTCGACGTCGACTTCGACTTCGGCAGCGGCAGCGGCAGCGACGCCCCAGCGGAAGCAACAACAACAACAAGTGGAGCGAGAGCGTACCGCCGCCGCCGTTTCTTGGATCTTATTATACATTATTTTTGCACTTGAGAACCCATCGGCCGAAGAGGTGTAGTGCCTACAGTTGGAAATAACCAAGCATTTTGACCCGACTGGCTGTCAAAAGAAAACACACACTGCTATCAAATTTAAGTTTCAGAAATTGAACTAAGGGATATATTGAAATGTATATGCGAGATACGCGAGCTTGCATTTCACAGTTTAGAGATACAAGTAGTCATACCAAAAAACAAAAACACATAATATTAGTCAATTCATTCATATTTCCCATTTACAATACTTACTTCCTCTGACTAAAAACCAAACTGAATCAGCTTTTCTCAAATTTACAAGTGTTTAAAACACACAACAGTCCTTTTCAATGCCGAATTTGCAGCCTAATAGGGAATTTCGAACAAGAATCAAAAACTTCTTATCAGCAGTAGAAACTGTTTTTGAGGGACCTGCAAAAAGAGAAGTACTTAAGTTTTTATAGCATTCGATAAGGGGCGACGACTCTGAATTATCAAGTTGGACTAATTGGTGGTCGAGCGTCCCATGGACGGCTAAAAATAAGCAAAGCCAAACGAAAACAAACACAAGATTCACTTTCTATTGGAGCTCTTTTTCTTTTTGCCAATGCAGAATCGGCCACAATCCACTTGTGCCCAATGCATAATTTTGCAAGCGAATCGAAAACCTGGCATGGCACTCGGAAATATGTGCCAAGCCAAGTGAAGTAAGACTTGGCCACCAACTGCTGCTCTCTATTTGCACCTCGGCGAGTGAATTTCCAAAACATCCGGCGATGAATTGGACACCAAGCGAAATACCTGCGGGGGTTCACGTTGCACTTCAATTACGATTGCGCTGGGCAGGTGAGATGATCAGTAAACCAGTTTAATTTGCACGTTTTACAAACAAACGCCAAGCTGAAATCACACTAGGGTATATAGAAGGTAGCACATTTCTACGCTTCATCAAGGCACTCGAATCATGTCATGGATTTGCTTGGCTCCCTCCTCGTCTGGTCTTGTCTAAGGCACTGATATCGCGATGAGTCGATGGTTAAATAAGTTAAAGGTCGATTACAGGACACTATGATGTGTATAGCTGCTGGCGAGTATGTGGTCTGAATCAGTCGTCACCTGGTCACTGGTTTTGGTTCTGGTTCTGGTTCTGGCCGGCACGTCGATTCTTCTCGAGTATCAAAGCGCGACTGAAATGTGTAACAAGAGAGTAGTGGCTTTTCGGAGCGGCGAATGCAGCGAAATGTGGCCGCACACTTACCGGTAGCGCTCGTAGAAGCCCACGATGGTGCCAAGTTCCTGCTTGAAGAGCCGCACCAGCATGCTGTCGAAGCCCTCCAGCTCCGGCAGGCTGAACATGTTGAACTGCAGCAGGTGATCCTTGGAGGAGTCCGCCTCCGAGTAGACGGCCAGCCACTTGGGGATCTCCTCGAGCAGATAGGGATTTGCCGGCACCAGAGCATTGTGAGTATGCGTGGGTGGAGCGTATAGCGACGCCTCTGGTCGGATCGCTTTCGGTGGCTCCGCAGACGTCGTATAGACGTAGTAGGATGTCAAGCAGGGATGCTGACGCTGGCACTGCCCGGTGTACTGGTTCTCATAGTAGGTGCCGTGCATTTTGGACACCACCCGCCGCCAGCCCACAGGCAGGCCCTCTCGCTCCAGTGGATGATTCCAGTGCGTGGTATGCGCATTGTGATCGATGTAGTATTTTCGGCCATGGAGCGTATACTGAGTGGCCCATCCGGGCGGCAGGGGCAGCTCCTCGGGCTCTGTGAGCGACTGCTGTGATGGTACCTTCTGCAGTGATCCATTGGCACTGCCTCCCGCTCCGCCAACTGCGCTGGGCGGAGTTCGGGGTGGGGCGTACAGAGATTGCACTGAGGTAGAGGCACCGCGAACACTGCCGGAGCTACCGCCACGACCGCTGCCGCTCAGGGATCCTCCCCCGCTTCCAGATGGCACCGTCAGGTGACCCTGATGGTGATGCTGCGGAACCACGGCCAGCGTGGCCGACGAGGCCGTCGTGTTGCTGTATATGGGCGACTCCGATCGCTGCGACTGAGTGGCGCGCATTGAGTTGACACGGTACGGATTCTCGTAGATCGGGTACGAATCGCTGGAATAGCTGCCGCCCAGGTGAGGTGCCAGTTGCGTGTGCTGCATTTGCTGCTGCTGCTGTTGTTGCTGCATTGGAGAGCTGTGGAAACAGACGAGAAAAGGTATTTAAAAAAGATGCATATGTCATCATATGAAACTACCCGTCGAATTCCTAGTACAGAACATCATAAAAGGTTCTATTAGAATATTATATGGGCAAAATAAACTAATTGGTGGGCAAACTATTCCAGCTTTCAAATTTCAAAAATTCGATACCGAACCTAACTTCATTGAGCTCCTTCATCAACCGAGCGCTATCTATTCAAATGTAGTAATTCCAAATGCAGCTTACCTAGTGGGCTGGTACCTGGGCTGTCGCTCCCTGATGGACATGGCAGCCCGATCGAACCGCAGCGTGGAGCCGAATGGCGTCGAGGCGTGCTGTTGGTGGAGCTGGGGATGCTGCTGCTGCTGTGGCGGGACGGCGTAGTGGGCGGGCGAGTGTGGCCGCTGGGGCAGTTGCAGCATGTTGGCGTAGGAGGCGCTGAGCAGGCCCTGATCTGCATCGTAGCTCTCACCACCCAGATGGGGATGGTGCTGCCTCTGGGTGGTGGAATAGCTGCGCTGGAATCCTCCGGCTCCCGGCGCCGGTGATGATGACGTCTGCAGCAGGGGCGACGACTGCTGGCGGCGCATCCGTTCGATCTGCTCGATGTTCACGTAGTTGCTGCTGCTCTGACTTAACTGGTTGCTGCTGGCCCGGAACTGGTGGGGCGGCAGGGGAGGATGACTACGCACATGCGGATGGGCGGGATGGGGCAGGGAGTGGGGATGCGAGTGGGAGTGCTGTTGCAGGGGCATCTGGCTCTGGGCGCGTCGCGCATGGTAGTAGTCCGGCTGGGAGTCCGTGCATGAGTACGTGTTCCGACTGGTGCTCGAGCTGCGCGGATGGAACTCACAGCTGGGCGAGGTGCTGGCACAGCGCTGCAGCGACTTCTTCTTGGCACGCTGATCGCTCGTCCACACATTGATCACCGGAATCTCCGGTGGGGTGTCCTTCTTCATGTACTTCCCCACCACGCCCTCCTTGTGCTGGGACTTCTCCTTGTTCCGGCGCGAGAGCATCGTCGGTTTTCGGTTGCACAGCAGGATCGTTAAATAGTTCATGCAGACTCTGTTTCCGCTTGGATTCCGGATCGCTGTCTTTGTTTAGTCCATTTTCGAGCTAAATTTGTGATGTACGATCGGTTTTTTTGTTTTCAGCTGGTGGCCAGTGTGGCCAATGGAGTGGCGGAACAATCGCTTATTGGTAAATTGGGGACATTCCTCATGTCTGTAGATATGCATTTAATTACTTGCAACATATAGCTCCATTTGAAAAATTTGAATTTGTTTATAAATAAATCTGGGCAAATGTTATCAGGAAATTACAACTCTTTATGACTTTGTTGTAAAACGAAAGCAATCGATAACGCCGGTCGCCTCAATCGATAGTAGCTATCGTTCGTCGTATCAGCTCGACGGGTGAATCTGTTTATATGGTCTTCTAAAAAATAAGTTAATACATGTTAGGTACATTATTGTAAGCCACTGGCTGGATACTGGCTAACTAGCTTACGATACCATTTATGGTGTTATAGATCTATAGCGAAATAAGCAACAACTGGGCACAAAAATGGAGGTGAAGGAAGTGGTCGTGATTGTAAAATGGAGTGGTAAGGAGTACCCGGTGGACCTCACTGACCAGGACACCGTGGAAGTACTGCGCCATGAGATATTCCGCAAGACACAGGTGCGTCCGGAACGCCAGAAGCTGCTCAACCTAAAGTACAAAGGTGGGTAATTCCTGGGCTTCAGGATTTTCAGTTGTAAGATGCAATGACTTGCAGGAAAGACGGCTGCCGACAATGTGAAGATCAGCGCCTTGGAGCTGAAGCCCAACTTCAAGCTTATGATGGTGGGCTCCACAGAGGCGGACATTGAGGATGCCTGCAGCCTGCCGGATGATATTGGCGAAGTGGTCGACGACTTCGACGACGCTGATGAACGCGAGGAATCCGTTGAGCACTCCTCCGTCTACTTGGCCAAGGTGCAGCGTCGTGTGCGAGACTACAAGATCAAGGAACTAGCACCGCCGCGTGAGGGCAAGAAGCTGCTTGTCCTGGACATAGACTATACCCTATTCGATCACCGCTCGCCGGCTGAAACGGGCACGGAACTAATGCGTCCGTATCTGCACGAGTTTCTGGCCTCCGCCTACGAGGACTACGACATCGTCATCTGGTCCGCCACCAGCATGCGCTGGATCGAGGAGAAGATGCGCCTGCTGGGCGTGGCCAGTAACGAAAACTACAAGGTGATGTTCTACCTGGACTCCACCGCCATGATCTCAGTTCATGTGCCGGAGCGCGGTGTGGTGGATGTGAAGCCGCTTGGTGTGATCTGGGCCCTGTACAAGCAATACAGCTCCAGCAACACTATCATGTTTGATGACATCCGCCGCAACTTCCTGATGAATCCCAAGTCCGGCCTAAAGATCCGCCCATTCCGCCAGGCCCATCTCAACCGCGGCACGGACACTGAGCTACTCAAGTTGTCCGACTACTTGCGCAAAATTGCTCACCATTGCCCGGATTTCAACTCGCTGAACCATCGCAAGTGGGAGCACTACCAACCCAAGAAGAACTCCTGAGCTCTCCAGCGATTGCGCTCCTTTGTAAGATTTGAATAGATTTATGTTTATTAAATTAAGATGCATTTTGTACGCATTGCGTTCCAGCCGACAATTAGAGCGTGTATCCGCCTTGGTCCGCCCAGTGGACTCTTCTAGCCTCCAGGTACTCTTCGTGCAGCCTGCGGCGCTCATCCTCGAGCTTGGCCAGCCGACGGTAGCGCTGCAGCACCATGCCGCAGCCAAAGAGCAGGGCAACTTGACAGATCAGCCAGAAGATGAACAGTGCAATCAGCAGGCTCTGGTTGATGCAAACGTTATCCAGGTGCAGCGGGTCGTCTATGCCAGCAATGAGTAGCACTCCCCGCTCGCCGTACAAATAACTGTTGGCGTTGCTTTGGTCCGGGCCGTGGACGCGGATGTTGTAGTTGAGGGGCAGTTCCTCCTGAGCTCTGGTATAGTTACTCTTGTCCTGTTGTGGAGCAACATCCACTACCGTGGATATGTACACAGGGTTCTGAACTCGTAGGTCTTCCGGCCTTCGATCTGGCTGATCCGCCTGCCGCCTCCTTCGCTGCCAGGATGTACTGACACAGTTGTTGGGTGAGCAGCGCTCCACGCAAAAGCGGATCTTCACATCGAAGCTTACGTTGGCTGTTCCCGAGAACTTGAACGCATGGAAGCGAGCGCGCAGCATGCTTCTGGTGGCTGTGTGGACCCTTTCCAGAGCGGGAAACACGCTGGCATCCGTGGGACATCCTCGCTCATCGATCAGCAGCACGTAGTTCTCGTTGTCCGCTGTCTTGGCCACCAGCGAGGTAGCCCGAAAGTCTGGTAGTGGTGCCAACTGCAACTCCATGTGCTCTGCCAACTGCTGCGCGCTGTACTCCGCCACAATCTGAAGTTCCAGGTTCTGTCCAATCTGCACATCGTTGGTCTCGTGCTGGTGCGACAGATCCACGATCTGGAGTGAGATGCTGGGATGCGGATGGGGACCAGTGCTGCTGTTGTAGTGCACCACACCCTCGTGTGGGAACATGCTGCAAGTATCGAATGAGATTAAAAATTGATTTTGAGGGATTAGAGTCAAGACTCACTGTTCTGCGTACTCCAAGGAGGACTCCAGTGCTATGGCGCTGGGCACAGGCTCCGAGCTGTCCACATTGCTGTCCCGCACCGAAACGCCCAGCGATGTGGTGGCATTGCTCTGTATACAGCCCACCTTGATGAGCCGGTCGCCCTGTGTCTGCACATTAGGATTGTTTTGGATGACCACCAGGGCAGATATAAACGTCCTGGAAAATAAAGGAGATGTGATGGAACGAAAGTTGTTTTAGACTTCATCTTACCTTTGGTATTCCTGAGTCATTTCATAGGCGCGCAGGATGCCACAGCGGTTCTCCTTAACTTCGCTGCCGATCTGGAGCGTCAGCAGGACACTCCCGTTGCCGGATCCTCGGCTCAGGCAGTCCTTGGAGTGCATGCTGGCATAGATCTTGCCGGCGAACCAGTCCTTGGGGTTGTACTTGATGGACATCTCATCCCGGGTGCAAAACACACGGACTGCGGGATAGGGAAACGATTAAGGTTGGTTATACCACTCCCACTCCCAGAGAATCTCACCATCCAGACACTTGACCCTCCGCATGTAGACCGAGTTTTCACGGAGCTTCAGACTTCGAGGACCCAGTGAAACAATGTCCTCCGAGTGAAGAAGACACTCGGACAGCGAGAGCTGGTTCACATAGTAGAAAGAGACACCCTGGCAGTAGAACTTCGCCTCGTGGGAGCACAGCGCCTGACACTGCAACACGAAGGTAGAAGTCATCAATCACTCATCCGAGCCCCATCCATTTCGATTACAATCATAATGCGCGACATCCGAAGCGCGGCGGACACACCTCTTTCTGGGAGAGTCCCAAGTACCTGGCCTCCGCATAGATGAAGCTGCTGTTGGCGTACAGCTCGTAGGAACAGTTGTCACTTTCCACAGCCCGCTCGTGGCACTGGTTCTCCATGTACTCCTCGTCGTACGGAGCAGCCCGGAAGGCGTCCGGCTGGACGGTCTTGTCCCTGTCGCTCAGCATGCACCTGCCGAGGCGGGGAGACGGACGCTGGCCAGGACCCGCCTCGCCGCGGAAGCTGCGAACAAGGGTTAAAGGTCGTTGTGTTATGATCTACGTGACTAATATGACCCAGTCAAAAGAAACCGATATATACTAAAGTTGTACAACATCTAACTGATAGCTGATAATCTCAATTTTCGAAAATAACTGCACATATGTATAACATCTAATATAATATATTAATAGAGTTATCTTATGGTTATGAAAATGTGATATTAAGCTCTGTGACATTTTTTAAGTCTGATCCTATAACTTGGCTGTAAACTATTAAATTCCAACTTGTATTATAAGCCTGCTATAAATGATTGAACCCATCACCACCCTCGAGTGATGTCATAATCCGGCGCAAAGCCTCGGCCATGCATTAAAAATGCACAACAAAGGCTATTAGCTTGTCCCGCAACAAGCAACTACAACAACCAACCACTGACAACCGACAACAACGAGCCACCAAACAGCTAACAGCTAACAGAGAACAGCAAATAGCAAACAGTCAATTACCGCTCACGATTGTTCCGATACGAGGGCGCAAAGGAGGCGGAGAGGCATCGGAATTGGCTTTCGAAGAAGCAGCGCTCGGCGCACTCACGCCGCGTGACCAGCGTCGGAATGGTCTTCTTGCTGTGGAAGACCAGCGTGCTGCCGGGGATTTTGGTCAGTGCCCAGAGACGCCCCCGGCACGCATCGGGAACTGCAAGGTCGGAATGGATTAGAGGCGGATCATGGCCACTTCCGGCGTTTGGCTGTGGAATGTACTCACCACGGAGGCAGGTCTTTTCGTAGAACACGGCCTCGCCGTCGGCCACCAGAGGCAGTTCACCCGAAATGGCCAGATACCGCGCGGTTCGCTCGAAGTAGGAGTAGCCATGGCACTCGTCCGTGTCCAACAAATGCACATAGGCGATGCAGTCGGGATCCTCGTTGCAGATGCGCCAGCACACCTGGCTGACCGGAAGTTCCTGGTCGCGGTTGCGATCCTGGACGTTGCTCATCACTTCCGGGCCGTAGATGCGATTGCCCTCGCTCAGATACTCCAGCGGCGGCCGGAATCCGACGATCTTCTGCAGCTGCAACTGGTGCAGCGGACACTTGAGCAGCAGCGCAACTGGGGGGCAGAACGGAATGTGCCATGAATGTGGGTTTTGAAGCCAACGGGATGCGCATGACTGGGAACCAAAGCATTTTTCAAATTGCCGACCAGTCATAATAAGAATCGCCTATTGATTACCATGTGGCGATGGGTATGCCTGCTAGCTGAGCTTGTGCTCATCAATTAATATGATATTTTTATGCATAGCTGAGCAATGAGAAAATCAATCAGGCATCAGCGGGATTACCCCTTAAGTAGGGGGTTTTGGAATGTCTGAGATGGCCAAAATGGCGAATTTTTACTATCTACTTCAATAACTATTTAAACGGTAGAACTTTCAATTGAAATGCAGTGAAAATGTAATGATTCGGATATATAATAGAAAATAGGTGATTATCTAGAAAGATAATACAAAATCTGGTGATTAATTTCCCCACTTTTGCTTTCCCAGAAGTTGGCTGTTCAGTTAAGGGTCATCTTCCCACTCAGAGCTAATAAAACTCGTTATAAGGCAGCTGGCCAATAAATAAATCCAAAATAGCAGCTGACATGCACATGCAGCAAAGCGACTTGTAAATTGATCCATTCAGCTTTGGTTTTTCCTCGCCCTTTATCCGCTTAGCTATTGAATGCAAATGGCGAGTGCATCTTCAGATTCAGTGCTCTCTAAATTGGCAGCTTCGTGGGGCAAGCGGCTAAAACTGCTGAACGGAGCGCGGAGCAATGTTTGCATGGGGTTTTCCAATTTTCGATTTTATATATTAGCCAAATTAGCCGACGAGGTCGGTGGAGAACTGAGAATTTAGAACGGGGAACTGAGAAATGAGAACTGAGAACTGAGAACTCACCACTGGCATTTAGGTGGAGAATTAGCGAAATCGCTGCAATGGCTAATTTGCATTGCCGTGGGGCGGTCACAAATGATTGGAGAGGCATTGTTTTTCAGATGCGTTTTTGTGGCTGCAACCGCGAATTGTTTGGCATGCTCGTGCAATAAATTTTAATTGATTCTCGGCCAGAACACGGGTTAAGCTCGTAGACGCATTGCACGAACGCGAGGAACAAGGGCCATTTGTTCAGTGGCTTTTTGCCCGTTAGCTGGCTATGTTTTGGGCACAGTCCAACACTTTTGGCCACTCAATCGCCTGCAGATCGAACTATTTGCATATATGCAAATGCAAATGAGCCAGGAGTATCCTGTTATCCTGCTAACGTGTTATCCTGGCACGCTCACTGCCCACTTGACATCAAATATAAATTAGAGCGATTTCCCGATGTAGGTCAGATGGCCGCCAGCAGCATCGCCGTGCTAATTACTTTAAGCCCGCTTGTTGTTTATGCATTATTTATTTATTTGCTTTTGAATACGAGTATAGCGTGTGGCTTTGACTTTTGCCACCACTTCCATTAGCCAAATGCACTTTGCTTCGTTCTATTCACACTATTCACTATTCACACTTAGCGCACTTAATTTCTCCGCGGCGATTCCACGTCCGACTCGCCCGACTCTCGACTTGCAAATAGCCGACTCTGATCTGGGCTCCCAGGCGGGAGATCATCGCGTCGAGATCCATCCCCAAGCCCAGAGACCCCAGAGACCCCAGAGCGCCAGGTACTCAGCGACTCACTCCGAAAAGCTGCGTATGTAAATGATACGAATGTGCAGTGACGCAGCAGCAGCAGTACACTGCGACAAACACACTTCTCAAAACGTGGAGGAATGCGAAATGATTATTAGAACAAATATCAGAACAAAACTGAAGGTCATTGCACATAAAAGTCATGCAATTTGGAAGAAATCAACGGCTTTTCCACATTGCAAGCATTACCCATTCAAGTTTCTGCCAGTGCATTGGGAAAATATTCGATCGAGCGTCGACGTCGCGGCTAACCGAGCGTATGAGGAATGCCATGTCAGCCCGGTCGTCGTCGAGACTGCTGATTAGATCGCTGGAGTGTGTCGCGCGCGGAGTTGCCACCGAATTGCTCGCTGGCTCGGTTTCAATGTGCAATAAACAAAACTATTTAGCGCGTGCAAAGGGCTTGGGGTTGATAAGAGTGGGGCAGGGTGGGGCCGCATCTGGGGGCACGGTTCAGTTCGGTTCAGTTCGGTTCGGCTCAGTTTGGCTCAGGTGGGATCCATCGAACAGACTCCGAGTGCCTAGCCATGCATGCCCCTGTGCTGCTGTCTTTCCGACAGTTTGTTTGTTTGCTCAGTTGCGCCCAGCATCGTTGTTGGATTCAATGGCACTTTTAACAGTTCAGTGGTTTTGGCGTTGACAACATTTGTTTCACCACCCCCCCCAATCCATCCCCTTTCCCCGTGCAACGACTGCTTCCGACAGACGAATTCAAATGGCCATTCAATGCCGTTGGCCCCCATTCTTGGGTTAAGCCAAGTTACCAATTTCCCCAGCTCCCTCGTCGATTGTCTATCGCTAATTAGTGGCAGGTAGCCTTTAATCAGAGTGCCATCAAAGGGCCCCCAGGTACGCAATTCAGTTGCCATTGGCAGTATGCGATTCGCGATGGCGAACTGTGCGTGACCTTTGCGGTTGCCACTTGGAGCAGGTTGGCCAAGGTCGGCGGCGCTCTCTATAGCGATTGCCTCAGCGACCGAAATGTCTTGGTTGAGCGGCGATATGGCTGACATAAGGGCACATGCGATTACCTAATTTAATGAACGCCATTGGATTTGATGACGAATTTCGGTTTTGACATACTATATGTGGCTTAGTTCAGAATGTGGTGGGCTATCTTCAGCAGCTTATCATACACTGCGCTCTAATTATCCATGTAGTTGCAGTACTTGAGTACTTTCTATAATCTTTAATTATTTCTGTGCAATTTATTTTGTATTTAATTAACAACTGCAAAACTGCTTATAAAATGCATATTAATGTTTTAACTTCAAATATTAAAACAAAAGCACTTAATCAGTAAGAAGAATGACATAAACTCACCATGCCCGGTCATTACAAAAAGAAACTGTAGCAATTTCATTGAATTTATGAGCAACTGCAGCATGAATACCGCCCCGCCCCGCCCCAACTTTCGTTTTCGCCGTGGACACACTGCGTATACGTAATAATTCATAGGCATTGCACACGACATGCAATAACTGCGCAATAATTGCCCGTTGCAAGCAGCTGCGGGACACGCCCCTGCAACATGGCGTCTCCCCCTTTTTCCTTCACCCAGTGAACCTTTTGCCAGTGCCACCCGAAAAAATAAAGGGGTCATATAATGTGAAACATTCAGTGGCATGACACGAAGCCAGAATGTTGCAGCCACATCGTCGCAGGACGAATGGCGTTGGCTTAAATTTTAAACGCTATGACCAAACACATAGGACTACCTACCAGCTTATTTCCAGCCCAGTCGCACAAAACGCTTACGTGTGTTCACCTTGAACTATAAACTGGCGAGTGGCTATGTGCGTGGTGTCCACAACAACGGGGGCCAAGTGACGCCTGAATGACGCATAAAAATAAAAGTTACCAACTGCATGCGGCAATTTGGTGGCAGAAGCCAGCGTACATATCAAAGCACTAATTAAAAATGCCAAAAAGTCAGGGCTGTTCCGGGTGAAGGGGGGGAGGGGGG
Organism: Drosophila orena; assembly: GCA_005876975.1. Taxonomy (NCBI): domain Eukaryota; kingdom Metazoa; phylum Arthropoda; class Insecta; order Diptera; family Drosophilidae; genus Drosophila; species Drosophila orena. The sequence continues at coordinate 9,825,358 of VCKV01000282.1, read as the reverse complement.
TTAGATGAAGCAGGGAACAATGAAGCACCCGTAACCGCCAACAAAACCGTCTGGCTGACATGAAAGCCTTTTGGCCTGGTTCAGACCATTCCGTCTCCGTCTCGCAAAAGGCGCTTGCTGCTGCTCGAGCCGCCGTGCAGCCAGGCGTTGCAAGTGCAACTTGTCGCATTGTCTGCTTCACAGAATTATGCAAATGAGCCGACGCAGACTCAGCCGGGATTGTTGATGTAGCCAAATATTTAGCCGAAGCCAGTTAGTGAACTATCCAAACCCAAGCAAACTGATGCACAGAGAATATAATCGCTAAAAATATAAATATATGATTGAATTTTACTTGCTTCTTGTTGAATTTAAAACAAATGTGATTTTTTGAGGCATGCTTTCAAAAATTCTATGCCTAAATTGGCTTTTTTGAAGCCCACCTCTTCTTTCGCTCTGTGCAGCAGTTAACTTTGAGTGACTGACTAACCGACTCGACTCGAGAATGCAGTGCAACTTTGCCGGTGCACACATTATATACCACGTTTATAATAGATGTGGTGTGTGTTGCCTAATTGTCGCCGGGAACTTCCGTTTTGTACGACAAACCAAAGTTGCCGCCGCTTTCAGCACCCTTGACACCGCTATATTTCTATATGGCTGTATGGATGGCTATATGGGGTCCGTTTCCAGCTAGCGTGTGAACTGGTTGACGCTGGCTCTGACTTGGTGTGCTCCATTTAGACCCCCGCCACCCAAAAGAGCCATCGAGACATCCCCAGCAAACTGAAATTTATTTAAATCTGTGCCATAATTGTTTTGGGCGCCTGTTGCGCGTCGCCCTCGTTGAGTTCTTCTGGTTTCTCGCTTTTGGCCAACTTTTGTTTGGCTTTTTGCTGCTTGTGTGCGCATAAAATTAGCTCCGTTAATTTATTGTTAGTCATTCGCATTCTTGTCGCTTTTGCGTTGTTATGGAGCTTAAATGTCACAAGTTGCCACAATTCGTTTAATGTGAACCGAAAAGTGGTTTGCCACACTAAATGAGATCCTTTACCTGCTATACGATGATTGATTGATGAAGAAAAGAGTGGGCGCTTGAATTGCATTAAATAATATTTATTGATTTCATCATTCCGTACATAAACGAATCGTAGTTGGTAGAAACGAAAACCTGTGCTATCGAATCAAGTAAAAGTCTTCAAAATGCATTACGTATCATGACCATGCTGCAATGGGTATTTGTGAGTAGAGAAAATCTAAACCGAAATGCAGAAAAATTATAACTTTTGCCAAGGAAGATGTAGTGCCGAAGGTCTGTAAAGTGGGTTCAAACTGTGATGGCTTCCTAGAATTAATGCAGTTTTGCATTTTCATAAATACATACATAAATACAATCGTAATCGTAGTACATAGTCAGTTATATTTTATTATTCTTGCTCTTTGCTTTAAATGCAGCCGAAAACAGATACTTTTCTCCACTCTTCGCTTGATCGCAAATGATTGTTATTAATGTTCATTGTTGGTTATAAATTTTTGCTATAATTAAAAGGTTCGTTTATATGCATTGGTTTTGTTTACTACAATTGGCTATATAATTTCGTCATTTTGCAAGCATTCAATGTTTTTTGTATTTTTATTTGTGTTTTCTCCACGCTCCATAATGTGTTTAAAACTCCAAATTTACTTCTTAATTCTTTCACATCTGGAAAATATCAAAGGGCGGAATGAAAAAAAACCGGGGTGAGCTACGGTTCGACGATCTGCTATTTGCTGCCACTTAATTATGCTTCTTATATACTTACACGGTAAACATATTATATATTTATTTGTATATGCATGTATAAGCGAATTGCCATTTATCGAATCTCTTGCCGAGTCCTTTCCTTACGTTAATGTCGTATGTCCTACGAGTGTGTGGAAATTTTAATCTTAGCTCCAAGATCTCGGAGTGCTTCAATGGAGAGTGGGTGTGTTACTGACAATCGGTTTACGTAAAAGCAGGTGCTGAGTTTCTTTTGCCCTGGCAGGTGCTGATACAAACGACGTTTAGCCGCCGTTGACGAAGCCTTGCAAGCGCCGGATCTCTCACTATATATCTGGTAAGTAACACTAAATGAACGCGGTTATGTTTCGTACATATGCAACTATGAGTTTGCCACTTTTCCACCAAATCCCCACTCGAACTACTTTCGTTTTGGCCACACGTTCCTGTGTCTCCACCGAATCCGACCTACGGCTCTGAGCTCCTACTAAGCTACTAAGAAGATCCAAGGATCCTAAGAAGATCCTAAGAGCGTTGGTTCCTGATATTCCGCGATCTTAAGACCCTAAGATCATAAGATTTTAAGAACCTAAGATCCTAAGACCCTAAGATTTTAAGATCCTACGATCCTAAGATACTAAGATATTAAGATCCTACGATCCTAAGATACTATGATCCTAAGATCGTAAGATCGTAAGATTCTAAGATCCTACGACTCTACGATCCAACGATACTAGGATTCTAAGACCCTGGGATCCTAAGATCCCACGATCCTATGATCCAAAGATCCTAAGATCCCAAGATCCCAAGATCCAACGATCCTACGATCCTTTGATCCCGAGGGCCCTGGACTCGCAGCCAGCAGATGGACAGTTGCCTTCCTCGTTCGCACTCTCATTCATTTCAAAAACTTATCACATAAATTTTAATATATTTTTGTTTGGGCGGAATTCTTAGCGTGTGTTGTGTGTCGCGAAAGCAGAGAAGGACATGTGTATGAAAGGATCTAGTTCTGCTGCGAAAGGCCAAAATAGACGGATTACTGGCTATAACTGAGGTCACCCATCCGTGCAAACAACAGTTTGGTAACAAAGGCAAAATCGTGGCTAACTGGGCTGTGCTGATTGACCGAAAAAAGGGGGAAAATAACTTGAGCCTTGGATGGGGGGAGGGGGGGAGTATGTGGTGGTTCTCTTCTTCTGTTTTTTTTTTTCTACTGCTGGCATCAGCGGTTTGCCAATTTGCGTGCGATGCGCCTTCAACTATGCTACAGTTTTGCCCTCCTTTCGCGTCCTGCTGGCTCCTTTTAGTTATCCTTGATGATGGCGTGATGTGTGTGGGTGGGAGTGTGAGTGTGAGTGAGTTTTGCTGCTTCTGCTGTTTGCTATTCGTAGTTCTATTCAAAAACGCTTACTTGGCTACTGCACATTTATGTTTCTGTTTTTGGGTTTTCGCTGCTGCGCTTGCTTTTACTTCCACATTTCTCGGGTTTGTTTGCAATCATAATAATAATAATATTAATTTTCTGTTATAACGCTAGCTCGCTGATTGGATGATGCGCCAGGGCCCAGGGCTATCGCCATCGGTTGCCCCAGCTGCTGGTGGAGCTGTGGATTCGCTTAGAAGACCAGCATCTGATCGGCACTGCCCTCCGCGCTGTCCTCGTCATCGGCGCCCTCGTCCTCGTCGTCGGATGTGAGCGATGCGGCGTTATTAACCACGGACTCTGTTTGGATTGGATATGAAATTAGAATGTGTGCTGGAATTTATGTGGCGATTCTCCCCCATTTCCCACAATACCCCGCCACTAATCCATCGCCATCGCCATCGCCATCACCATGGCCATCACCATGCATGTCTAATGGCGGTCAGCCGCAGAGCGACCTTCTTCCTCTTTATTTCTGTGCAGGACGAAGGGAACCCCCTTGCAGCCATTTCATGTGTTATGCATGGCGTATGTGCGATATTAATAGGAAAACCCAATTACCGATCCCCTGGCAATGTACGCGCTGAGCAAACCAACTTGTCCGTGTGCTCCTGACAACTTTAACAACCTTAAGTGCTCAGTTAAAGCGGCTCGGCCCGATAAGCCCGAATGCAAGGATAAAGGACAAGTGAACGGGGCGGCAGAGATAAGCAGATTACGTATACGCACCGGAGTGCGAGGTGTTCTCGATGCCGTTAGGTGGCTCGAGCATTGCGGCAACGCATAACTCAGCACTGGGCCATAAAAGCTGGCTTAAAGGCTGATATTTCAATACGGCTGGATGGGCCTGAGCCCAGGTGGCTAACCGTGGGTGGGCCCGACACAGTTCGATTGCCACGGAAATCGTTAAGGAAACACGAGTATTGCCCTGGACTATTTCATCCAACTGGATTCCGCATTAATTGGCAACGGCCACCAACTGCAGCGAATGCAAACCACTGAGGATTACTGCTGCCCATGAGCATTTACTGGGCATAATCGGTGGTCTTAGTGCTCTGTATTAGGGTGTATCGGTTTGAAAACAATATTTAAACATAGCAATGTGGTTTTTTGATGCACGAAAAGCAAACCACAATCCAAATTCAAGCCATACTATTTTTTCGCTTTTATTTTGATTAAATGTGGTATTAGTTTTGAGCCACAACTTTACACTTTCTGCTTTAAATACCATTTTCATACAAGTTTTTCGCTAAATGGTTTGGCTTTTGCTGCAAATTGAGTTTGTTCAGATTGCTAGAAAACTGTGCGTGAACTGTGCGTGAGCTGTGTGTGAACTGTGTGTTCCTGGCCACTTTCGGGTGTGCTCCAGAAACATCAGCTGTGTGCGAACAGAGCGCTAAGTGCGGCAACTGACCAGCTTAACCCACTTTGCACTGTTTCTCCCCCGCTGATTACGGCCTTTTGCAACTTTGCGGGCCCTTTGTTGTGACCCCCACCAAGTGTTTGGGTTAAGTGTTTGCAACCAGCTCCCATATCCCGCCCCGGCTCATCCCGACCCAAACCCATCCCGCCAGGTACTCACCGCAGTTGGGTTTGCCGCGTGTGCGTGTGTTGGCGAACTCCACTCCGTGCTTGTCCACGCACCAGCAAACTCCCACGGAATTGTGGCACTGGGTGGGCTTGTAGAATCCCTGGATGTCGCAGTCCGGTGCGTAGGCTCCTAATTAGTTAACAAACGCCGGAGAGAAAGAGAAAAGCGCAACGTTTTAGTAGGGGCAACTTGGTGTGGCACAAATGGGTGGGTTAGTTTTTAGATTTGGTGAAAAGCGGCACAAGCAAGTTGTTGCTGGATCTATTTTGTTTTTTTTTTGTGTTTTTGGGTTTCGGGTTTTTGGGGTTACGGGTCTTGTGGCGGGCGAACAAAGTAAGAAATTATATAGTTGGGCTTACGTATATATTTATATATATATGTATGTGTATAGTACAGTATAGGGGGTTCTTCCAAAAAGGCAAACACAAAAAGCATTGGACAGTGGCGGTTTCTACAGCGGGGAGTACGAAAAGGGGGTTCAGGGGTTACGGAAAAGTTCTGTGTTGCTGTTAAAAGTGTTTAATTTGCTGGCTTAAAAGTTGAAGATATAGAAAAAACGGGGTAGCGGGCACAAAACGAAAGTTGGCAACGAAAGCGGCGCGAAAAAAAGGTTACTTCTGTTAACTGCTGTGTGTGTGTGTCTTTGTGTGTGTGTGTGTTAGGGTGTTAGGGTGTTTTTCACAAATGTGTATAAGTGTGTAAGTGTGTCAGGGTTTCTATTTAGCTGTCAGGCGCTTAATTATAGTTTGAAAAAGGTTTCCAACGCGTGTAAAGTAGGAGCAAAGAGTGTCAGACAAACAAACACTAAGCGGGCAACAAAGCGCCGTCCGAAAGAGATGGCAGATAGCACGACAGAAAGAGACGGAGAGGCAGTGACAGAGGCAGCGAGAGAGATGGCAATAGAGGCGGCTGAGTGAAAGTGAAAGTGAAAGTAACGAAAACCCATTGAAACCAAATTACTCTTCGCGCGATTACTATCGCCTTGTGGTTTGGTTTCGCGTTTTCGGTCTTTGGTTTTCTTTCAATTGTATTTTGAAAAATTCTTTTTTGCTTTTGTTTGCTATAGGTTGATGTTTGTTCGGGGGTAGAGGGAATATACATAAATTAGGCCCAGGACCCCAGCACAACTCATACGAATATAGAGAGAACATAGAAGTATTAGTGTTATGTAGCCAGAGAAATGTCCACCTGTACCTATCTCACCTGCAAAGTCGCCGGCGATTCTCCGGCGCACAGCGGCACACGGGCGATCCGTCTTCTCGAAGCACCTGCACCACTCCCGTGTGTTGATCGAGCTATCCGTGTCCAAGTCGCAGGTGTCGATGAACGGCTTGATGCACCGCTCGTTCTGGTCGTGCTCCAGGTCGTACATCTCCTGCAGCGACAGCTGCCCGTCGTTGTTCAGATCCAGGTGGCCGAACATCCACTTGGCCTCCGTCTTGCAGGCGGGCGGGAAGTGGGCCTTCGACTTCTGGCTGTGCTGGCGCCGCTTCTTGCTGTCCGCCATGATCACCGAGAACCAGTCCAGCAGACGGTTGCCAATCGCCGTCAGTTGCTGCGGCTTGCACTCCGCCGACTTCGAGGGATAGGCTGCTGGAATCGAAGGAAGGATACCTCATTATAAAGTATACTAATCTATGTCCTTAGAGAATAGTTTGCTTAAACTTATTAAGTGAAAGTGAAGTTACATGCACTCTGTGCTAATTGGCAATGTCTCACCATTCAAGTTGCTGTTCTTATTGAACTTCTGCTGCTGCTTCTCGACCACCTCGTTGTAGTTGCGCATCTTGTGCTTGTCCTCCTGGTACTTGGAGTCCTGCCAATGGCCAGATAATTCGATATGGGAGATGCCACTGGCATATACATATATATACTATACAATGGCTAACCCACTCACCTTCTTGTAGGCCGTGTACTTGAGGTACTTGTAGTGCTTGTTGTCATATTTGATCTCCTCGGGCGTGAAAGTGTACTGGGCATTGATGTGGTTGTTGTGCCGGTTATTGTCCTCTTTGTCCTGCAACGCAACCCAAGTTCAACTTTGTTGCATGAGTACGGGTATATGTGTATATACGAGTTTGCCATTAGCTTACATTCATGATCGTGTTGAAGTCGTTGTTGCTGCCGCCCATTATGTTGCCGCTGTTCATCATGATGTTGTTGTTGCTGCTGTCCTTGTAGGCCTGCTGTTGTTGTTGCTGCTGCTGTTGTTGTTGCTGCTGCTGCTGGTCGAGGCTGATCTTCTTGTTGTACTTGTTGTTGTAGCCCGAAATGCGCTGCAGCCGCTTTCCATCGGCAATCTCTGCAAAAAGCGGTGGCAAAATGGCGGTCAGCAAATGGCTGCAGCAGACCAACTTTTCGCAGCCCAACAAGGCTGAATCCTGCTTTATTTTCCGGCCAACACAAAATTGAAAATTAACGTGGCTGGCTGAACTGACTGAGTGGTTTTCCGAGCCCCTTTTTGGCACAATGGGCGGTGGAACAATGGCGTCGGCTACTTGTTAGCCGGCCTATTAAATATTTAACAAGTGATGTGCCGGGGCAAAAATATATTTAAAGCCAAAGCCATTGTTCGGTAATTGGAAGTTTTAATTGCCAAGGGGCGGAAGGGGGGGGGGGGGGGGGGGGGGGCAGAATGCTAAATCCCCTCTAGCAAATCGCGTTTAGCCGCTGGCTCAGTTTTTTCCAGCACACTGGCGGCGACTAAGGCTGTCACAAAATATGCATGCAATTTGTTTTGTAGTCAAGGGAGGTCCTTCGGTTGCTTCCATCGAGTCCTGCGACTCTGGCCGCCTGCCAGGCTGGAGCTCATTATGCGAAGCATTTGATTCTGCTCCCAGGAAGGCCGTATTATTTGTCTTAGTCCGTTTGTTATGGCCGGGAATGGAGAATATGGCATAGACTCACCCTTGCAGGGACAGAATCCTTTGCAGGCGATCCGTATGGACGTCGAATGTATGCAATTGTGATAATCCAATCTGCATAGTGATGAGTAGGTCCTGTTGTCGGCTCCGCACAGGAACGTCGGCTTGGCCACAGGACACGGCTTGCAGTTGCTACAACGAGGAATGGGGCGAAAAATCAGACAAAACAGCAGCTCAGTTAGAATGCCGTCTGAAATCAGAAAAGTAAAACTCAAGGGGCGCAACGACAACAAATAGATGACATGCAAAATTAATTTTTATGCAAATGAATTCGGTGTCCTTTTCCCATTCTTTTCGTATATGTATATTTTGCCGTAGTGTCTTTGTCCACACATCCCCAGCTCCGGCGGACAACTTGTTGGCCAGGTGAGCGGTGGAAAGGGGGGCTTGCTTATACATTTATTTAAATATTTATTTAAAATGCGCTGCACGCACGCCCGGGCAAACAGTGGAGCCATGAGATTGGCCAGCGGATTGGGGCAAGGACGAGGCGCAGGACGAGGCGCAGGACGAGAGTTTATTTAATAATCTGAGCAAATATTTAAGCGAAAAGGACCTGGGCCAGGCATATCATTTAGCGCTTCATATATAGGACTCCATTTCAGCACTTAATGTGTACGTGAGCCATTATCCTTGTGATTGCTGAAATGCATACCCTTTTAATTGCCGTGACCCTTAAGCTGGTGTCAATCAATCATCTTTTAAACTCTGAAGAACAGCTCGAGCCTTCTGCCAATTAAGCGTTACTTTTTTCATTTGATAAATAAAACCAACAAAACGATTACTCCAATTAATGGTCGCTACTGTCAGAAGCCATCCATTCAATAAAAAAAGGATTCCGCGAGAATTTGTATCCTTTTCGATGACGCTTTAATTGGCCTGTCATGGATTCGCTGCCACTTTCTCACCCCTATATCATAATTTTATTCAGTTATGTATATATATATGCATATATATATTGGACTCTGTTATTTGGAGTTTTTGTTTGGCTTCAAATAAAATTTGCACATTTATTTTTGGTTGTACTACGCCGAGTGCGAATGAATGAAAAGCAATTTGACTAATTGCCCCCATTTGGCGCATTCTTAATTAGTGGATTTCGTCGGGTTTTCGGTTTTATAATTTAAGGAAACATTAATTGAAAATTGGCCAATTATTCGGGCCAAGCCCGGCTTTGCAACGCTTTTGGCCCAACTATCGTTTGTTAAATAAATTTCATCCAGACTTGGCCAAAAAAAACTGTTTGGCAAAGGAGAAAAATAATTTAAAATTCAATAAAATGTAAACACATGTGGATTTGTCATAAAGCTGCACATGTACACGTATCTGCATATGGGTCTCTTAAGCTGTCCAATTTCATTGCAGAGCCAATGTAAACGAGCCAATGGCCAAAACCAAAGTAAATATATTCTCTGATATGCATATCCTTTGCTTTCCGCCGTGCATGTGTATCTGTGAGTGTGTTTGTGAGTGTGTTTGTGTGTGTGTGTGTGTGTGTTTTCACTGCTTTTAATTAAAAATTCTCTCGCATGTTCTTTTGCAAGCTTCCGGTTCGCTGTTGTTTGTCCCTCTTGGCCGGATTGTTTATACAAGTTTAATGAAAATTCTTAGGACCAACAGTAAATAGTGAGCCGAATAAATTTGATAATGCGATCCCTGGTAAATGACAACGCCAACGCCGTTGTCCCTATGCCGATGCCAATGGCATCTTGAATGGCCTGCCCAGCATCTGCGGTTGCTTTGACCAAATTGCCCATCAAATGCCGCCCCCGTGTCTCTGTGAAAAATGTGTAAATTTTTACTCAAATATTTGCTTTCAATTTTGCAACCCCATCCCCAGCCCAGCCCGTCGACCGAATTTTCGGCGTCCTGTTGGCCTTCCTTTGAACGGCTGCTCCACCTGCTAAAATGGCTGGAACCGACAGCTTCATGAGCACAGACCACAAAACAGCTCAGTGGTTTCGAATAACTGCCAGTAGCAGGCCAACACATCCACACACATACACATACACACACACACACACACACACTCACATAGCTGAGTTGTGGCAGCTTGAGGTGTGATCTGAACCATGGTATGTGCCCTATCCAAGCGGAATCTTCGCATCCCTTTGTAGGGAGTTTCAGATGGAAGGCAGCAGCAGCCAATTAGGCATCGTCTCATTATTAGAGATAGCAAATTAAAAATATATTGCGAGTATTGATTAGTATTTTATATTAGAGAAAACCACCAGCTAACTCATACTCATGACCAACAAATCATGGTATTAAATAAAATGAATGCAATTTCTGAAATAACTAGTTTTATGATCAAATAGTAATAGTAATATTTTTCAAGGCAAATGCCCCCTTTTATTCTCCCGTTTGAGCCACAGCCACTGTGCGATGGCATATTGTTGCAACAAACAATGAGGAGCGTCTCGCACACGAGTTATGGCCCGAACTCGGTCTCCAGCTCCAGCCAGCTGGATGTGTTTGGGCATTGGGTATTGTGGAGGTTGCCTCGCATTTTGGTCTATTAGAAGTGCCCCCCTCCCTGTGACGATGACGACCCTTTTACTGAGGCAGGTCCTTTGTTTGAGTTGCGCCTGAATGGAAAGACGAAAACTGGAGCAGCTCCTGCTGCCATGATGAGTGGCAAATGCTCTGGCTGTGGCTATATGGCTCTATGGCTATAAGGCTACATGGCTATAAGGCTACATGGCTATGGCTATGGCTATGGCTCAAACTATTGATTTTGCCAACGGCTTCGTGACACATTCATATTTCATGCCATTGACATAGATACACATCATATGTGGGGGGTATGCAAAGCGGGGAATTTATATTCGTGAAAGCAAAATTGAAAAGGAAAATTCGTAAACATAAAAGTAGAGGGAAAATATGTCAAAAGCCATTGTTAATGTCATCGCTGGGAGCTGGATGGAAAATGGAGGACGTGGTCGGGTGCGTGATTTGCCTATAGATTGATTTTCACACTCAAACACCCACCACTCGCAGTTGTTTGCCAAGTGGATTTTAATTCAATTACAGACGCCTGGGGAAGCACAAAACAAAAAAACCAGCGAAAAAGCATGAAATCCAACGCCTTACTCAAATTTCTCGCACTTCATATATGCAAAAATTAAACAATAATTCAGTTTTCATTTCAGACGTCAAAGGATCGAAATGAAAACTTTGCATCGTGCCAGTTTTCGCCATTACACGTACATATATGTACATTCTGCAAATGTCAGGCATAAAATTGAACTTTCCGTAAACAAAAACACAACCGATAAACTGGCGAACACAAACAAGGAGCGAAAACATTTTTATAACACTCGGATGGAGGTGGCATTTCAAAGGATTCGATGTGGCCCAAAAGTCCGAGAAGTTTGCTGGTGGTTGGACTTTTGGGGTAAACAAAATTTGAGGAGCTTAAAGAGTTTTGACTGCTCTTCGAGAAAAACATTTTATGTATAGCAAAATTCTATAATTTTTTAGGCAAAGAGAGAGAGTATGTTCATTAAATATTAAATATATTTATATGTATTTCTTTTACCACCGGAAGTAAATGGATCTTTGTAATATCAACTTTTAAAGCAACTACATTGATACAATGTTTTGTGCGTTCTAAAAAGCCTGAAAAATTACTCTGCTTTTTAGGCGATTCTTTTGTATAAAAAGACCTTGCAAACGTGCGAAAAACTACGTGAAATATTACCAAATATTTTTGCGAAAGGAAATCGACTGTTTGTTGCAAACAACTTCCTCACACAACCCTTTTGCCGCGGAAACCCAGGCCAATCAAGCCTTGACACCGACTCGACTTTGACTTCATTTTCCGGACTCTGCCGCTGGCACACCTGAACCAGCTCCACAGCTACACAGCTCCACAGCTCCACAGCTCCTGCGCCCACTCCATTGCCTAAGGCACTGCCCTTTTTGGACCCATTCTTGGAGGCACTGCTCGCGTGCCAGTCCACAATTTGGGTTAGGGTCAAAGCGATAACACGGAACAAGTCAAGGGATCCGACGACGGCACGCGTCAAAGGGTAAAGGCCGTAAAGCTGTCGTTGCGGCCCATTGAACCATTCAGCCAGAAGTGTGCCACCGCTACCAGCTAACATCCAAACATCCAAACATCCAAACAACCGAACAACCAAACACCGAAAAAGCCAACAACGATAACAACGCAAAAACAGGCCAAAGGCTGCGTGCTAAAAATTGTTGCACTGTGAATTTATTGCGGAATTTTTATACACGATAAAACAATTTGTTATTAGCATGGCGACCGTGGAAATCAAGCGGAGTTCGGAGCACGGGTGGCCCGGATGCCAAAGGTGACCCTCTGACCCCCGTCGCAATCAACCCTTTTTGTGGACGCGAATTTGCTTAATGAAATGTAAAATCCCACTCAAAGGCGAACACAAAAAGATCGGCACAAAAGTTAAACACTCGAATGTTACACAGAGAAAAAAAATTCCCTGGAACATTATATAAACACATAGTTCCTTACTGAAGTTCATAAACATGTCTTTAAAGTTAAGTGAGCAACTAAGAAATCAAAATGAACTGCAGAGTAATCGCATTTGAAGCACAAAAACTAGTTTGACAACCATTTCTCCAAGTGTACTCACTCCAACTCCTCGTCGTCGTCCTGCTGAATAACGGAAGGTCCTGCAGGAGGCTGGGATTGCTGCTGCTGCTGCTGTTGTTGCTGCTGCTTATCGCCGGCGGCGATGCTGTTCTCATAGAAGACATCGTCCTCCTTGGACTCATCGTCGTCGCCCAGACTGAGGCTCTTATCTTCGTCGTCGGTCTCCTCGTTTCCCTGGACACTGGCCTGGGCATTGTTGGGGCCCGTGGGGCTGGAGTTGCTGGCGCTGCCATCGCTGCTGTTGTCCTCGTCGTCGTTGTTGATGTCCTCCGCGTCCTGGCTGTCCTGGTTGTCCTGCTGGTTGACGCGCCGCTTGGCCTCCTCCTCCAAGTACTTGGCCTTGGTGATTATCTCATCACTGGAATGTGCAATGGTTGGGCATGGGTTTAAGTTTAGATGGCCTTCGGCTCGGGCCGCACAATTTAATTGGCTCATCGGGGCGAAACAAGAAAATGACCACCCCAACTTCCACTTACCGATTCTTGTGCAGCTCCTTCTTCGACACGCAAACGGCACTGAACTCGTCCTCCAGCAGGCAGATTTCACGCTTCTTGCAGTTCAGCGGTCGGCAAAGGTCACCTGCAGAATTCAGTTTATTAATAGGTCATACCATATTGTGCATAGTTGTCCTGTGACAACTTAATTGACCGTAGCCAGGGGCCAAATGGTGCGCAAATCCTTTGCTGTGCTCTACTCACTCGAGGGATCGTGTATCCAGCGCTTGTGCTCGCCCAGATTCTTGCTGCTCTGCGTGTTCTTGTTTATCTGGAAGAGAGGTAAGCAACCATAAATTGCATGTGAAACATTTGCCAGCTTAATTTTGTTATTTAAATGCATAAAAAATGCAAAGCGCACACACAAGTCAAACTCAACTGACGTCTGTCAAAATGCACACGTGCACACAAACGCAACCCATTCAGACTCACTGAGCCATCCACACACTCACTCACACTCACGCACACACACACACACACACGACAAGCACACGGGGCGTATGCGTAATGGCAGTTCAAATGGACTTTTAGGACACAATAGCAGTGGCACACAGCACTGCAGGGGGAAAGTTGAAAAGCAAACAGTATCGAGTCATAGGAGGAAAATAGTTACGTGTTGGGGGAGTTTCATGTGTGTGGTGAGTGTGCGTGTGTGCCTTTCTAATGATGATCAATAGTTCATCTGTTATGACAACAAATGGAGCCGTCTAGCATGGGATGCACAGATTCAGGCAAAGAATAAAGGAAAAAATGTAAATCGATCTCGTATGCAACATAAATTGCTTTATATAATCCGAAGAGGCCTATCTGCCTAGCAGTGAAATTCGTGTCCAAGTGAACATATGCAAATCGGATTGCATGTTCAAAAATATGGCATACTCTTGACTTGCTCAGTTAGGCGACACTTTTCAGATTTATTTTAATTTAATTCAATTCAGCACGCAGCTTAAGTTCGCCCACACACACACCATAACAATGGGCCTTGTGAGGCGAACCGAAATGTTATTAAGTGCAATGGTGCGTATGCATAATATTTAACTTGTCTATAAAATGTATATTCCACTAACAGCAGCTGTGACAACAACAACAGCGGCCACAGCTGCTGCTGGTTAAATGTCGAAAATAGGCTGGGAAAAATGGTAAAAATAAGTGAAAGAACGTTAAGCTCACATGGACTTGACAGCTTTGCCACTGGCCATTTTATTTGGAGTTCGCTGTAGCGGCGGAAACTGCAATCGCCGCTGTCAGTTGGCTTAATGAAAGCGACAGGAGCGGCAGAAGCTGAACTGAAACAGCTGAAAGCTTCCAGTCCGGCTATATAGTATATGCAGCCCAAAATGCACCCAAACACACACACACACACACGCACACACACGCACACACACGCACACACACGCACACACACACATCTGGGCTCCGATTCGAGCGCGAAATCGCTCAAGTGCAAAGTGGCAATTGCGGAACACACACACACATCCACTGGCAACAAAACGCCCTGCTCCGCCCATCGTCCTTCGCCCAGCTGTAATGCAATAAACTCGTCCGGGACGTGGACGCAGGCAATTTGCATGCGTTAAAACGCAATTTGTGCGCGTTTCCTGGCCGCGGCCGCAACGTTCCTGCCCCGGCTTGCAGCCATCCTCATCAGCCATTCCATCCAGCTAGCCGCTGCCTCGTCCACTTCCCACCACTTTGCTCCACACCCCATGCCCCCCACCCCCGCACACATCCTCCGGCACATTCCGCTGGGGCTCTTCGTCGCAGGGGGATCTCCTGCAGCTTTAATACGCCCGCCCTTGATTGCACTGCCTAAATGCACTGAGAAAAGTCAGGCTGGTGCTGCCCCAAGAACTGAGCCACTCAGACACTTTGATTAAATGAAAGTTATAAAGGTTTGTGTCTTAATGCAATTGATAAGTGAGAAGCAGAGCTGCTTTGCACTGATTCCACCTTACTTAACAATTTATCTCTGATTTCTTTCTCTGTATGGGCTTGTTGATCTGCGGCGGGTTCTGCTGATTGGCCTGGTCGGCAATCCGTGCGGCCAGCTTCTGTGTCGCTCTGTTTGTTGGCTTTAATTGTGCTGCGTTTGCTGCGGTGTCGATGGTGGTGCTGGTGGTGCTGGTGGTGCTGGTGGTGCTGGTGGCGCTGGTGGCGCTGGTGGTGCTAGAAAGCGGTGGCTTGGATACCGGGTGGTGCCGCTATCGCCGCCGCTGACCATGCGATTGACCCTATTGTGGCTTGTTTACGGGAACGCGTGATAAACTTGCACACAACGCAGCCAACAGCTGTGCCACAGGCAGCACTGCACGGTGACATGAGCCACCAGCATGGCATTTTAAAAGTGCCCCAACCAAACTGGGTCAAAGCAGCAGCTGCAAGTGAAACATAATGCAGCACAGTCAGCCAGGCGCATAAGTCAAGCACCACCCACAGATGCACCACCCACTGGAGGTGCATCCAGCCACCGTGGCCGGGCGAAAAGTTTGCCAGCCGTTTAACCTCTTGGCCAGATTGCCGGATTGCCAGATTTCTGACTGTTTAAGTGGCCGGGCTTATTAAAGCCCATTTAATTGGTGGTGCTCCAGCGGCGCCTTCCAGCGAAAACTTGACCCTAATTTGGGTAGTCCCCCAGAGAAATGGGAGAACTAGGACTTGAGTGGGAGTCCTGCGAGTGGAGCTCTCTCCCTTTTTGCTGGGCGAGAGATAAGGGCGGCATTGTTACTGACGCCATTTTTGTGTTGTTGCCACCACTGCAGCCAGCTGCATTGTTTCGACCAGCTGCCACGCCCCTTTAGCCGCTCCGGGCCGCTGGCCGCCCCCCTTTTCGCCGCATTGTGGCAATCTGTCAAGCTTTAAATTGAATTTACGACTTTGTTTTCGTTGCGGGCTTATTTCATCTTCTTTTGTTTTCTTGTAGCCGCTGCCTCTGCAATTTCTAGCGATTTCCTTTTTGTATTTTTTGCCCCATTTTTTTTGTTTTTTTTTTGATTATTTGTTAAGGGCAGAATGAGAAACATTTTAGTGGTTGCTTGAGTTGTCCGCTTTTCCAGCTGCGCGGGAGGAATGTCAATTTCGGTTGCATTATGTAAATGTAATTTTTAAGTTGGGTGTGCCCCCGAAATCGATATCCTTTCTGCTGTACGAGTGTGTACATCTCCGTTTGACGGCTTAAGCCCAGGCCCAAATCCTTTGTGCTCCATTTAACCTGCACTCATGCATTAATTCAAACCGATTCCAGCCCGCATCGATCGATGGCCATATATTTTCTATCCCCTGGCACATAACTCATTGCCGCATTCGGCAATCAGCGCGGCCAAAAAGGAGCAAAAATTCGCATTAAATCGCAAATGCTCGCCTTTTTGCAGCCGAATCTGAATTGGAATTGAAATTGGAAATTGGAAATTGCAACTGGGCGTTGCTCGTCCCAAAATTGTTGTAAATTATTCAGCGGACATCAGATGACTGCCAATGATGCGGTGGCTCAACCTCCTCCAGTGCCAACTCCTCCGACCAGCCTGCTCCCCAGTCAATCAATAAAATATGAACGTGGTCGGGACTGCGGGAATCTGCGGCAATTAGAGTGTGCAAGAGATCAGGATTGAACGAGTGTATCGCAGTGTATCCATTGATATGCTAAATGCAGGCCCCCAAAAATGACCAACTGACTGACTGACTTCGCTCCTAAATTATGCACTCCACTTGAAAAATGCATTAGCCCGGCTCTCCCGCTCGCTGGGATTTATGTGTCCGCCTGGAAACGGGTGTATATACATACATACATATATACATATATACTAGCATAGTGGGATACATGGCTTGTGTGTGTCCCCAATCCGGCCGTGCTATTATCTATGCTGAGTCAGTTGGGGACTGAGCACATAAATTGCACATTTTCGTGCACACAAAATGGTAAATCAATTCCTATTACTATTACAGCACGGCGGATGGCCCTAAGCCGCCTGTCCGGACTTTGGGCTGGCACATTTCCGTAGCCGGATCCGGCCGTACCCGGGCAGGCAGCGGGCCGAATCCATCCGAATCCATCCGAATCCATCAATATATAGCTGAGGCCAAACGTTTTGAAGTGGCGTAAGCAAAGTGCAGATTGAGCGGACTTTGGGCCAGGAAATTGCATTCTTCGGCTGGGCGAAAAGTGTCACCAGGAGTCAGGAAAAAATCCCCCCGGTTTGCAATCGGCATTGCGATTGCGAACTGGGAGTGGGCAAGTTAATTGCTCAGATGCCCCATGCTCCACGAATGGCACGGACTTATTAGTTATGGGCGAGTCATTAAAAGCACTGTCATTGCCGCTGTCACATGCATAAATTACACCATAATCTCATTTTAATGGTTAATTAAATTACCATAACGGTCAGCTGTCAAAACTGATGTCACACCGATTTCTGGGTGGAAAATTGGAAAATTGCAACAGCAATAAAAAGAATTATGCGATTCGTGCATTAAATAAAGCATGGCAAGCCACATTTTGCACGGAGCATCAGGTTTCATGTTTGATGGCGGTGGGACAATAAACCCGGAGCCACCTGGAATGGAACGTGATGCCCGGAAAGGCCTAGCCCGGCCGTTATGTTTATGCATCATAAATGCAGCTTGCAGCTGGCAGCCAACCGCATTGCAGTCATAAAACATTTGCAACAGCAACAGCGGCGAGGCTGCAACAAATTGCAACTAGTGCAAGGACTGCGGTGCCATCCTGGCCAACAAAGGCCACTAAAATGTGCTTACCTATGTGAGGGAGATACACTCGGTTACTCGGTTACATGGTTGCAATTCCTATTTATAAACAAAGGCCAGACCACGTCGAGCACTCCAAAAATACAAAAATACAAAAATACAGAAAAAAAATAAAGCCACACTCTGGAGGATTGTTTCGTGGCGGAGTGGTAACCATCTGATTGTTGGCATTTTTTATGTCCTGCATTTGGTAGCCGGAAACGTGCATCTGCGGGTGTGGCTCAGAGATTGGAACAGGTTTATTACAAATCCCGGCACATAAACACGGCCCAAGGTGAGTGGAGGGCAGAGATGCTGGTGCCCGATAAAGGTGCAAAGTTATGCCCCTGGATGCTGAAGGGATTCCGGATATGAAGGAAGCCATCGGGTCTAAATGCATTACGGAAAATCGATTATGTGCCATTCGGCAGCTGCAACCGCTTCCATGCTGCCCCACTCTGCTGCTGTGGCCATTAATCAGTCAGTGAGGCATTACTTGGCCAGAAATAGGAAATCAACTGAACCGGACTCACTGTGTGATGCGGGCAGAGAGAGCCACGCCCCCATTGGCAGCTGCTAATGGGGGCAGTTAAAAGCTTTCAACTCCCAGTGAGCAATGTGCTCCGGCCACGCCACAAAGGCCACAGATATGGCACTGCATGCAGTCCAGTCAGAGACGAGCGTTAAATGCTCGCTCCGTAAACGCCAATCCTTTAATAAGCCGGCCACACCCCAGTTGCCAGTCACACGCTCCCGCCCCTTAAAGTGGCGTGCATTTTCACCGATTGAATAGTTCAATCAATTAGTTAATTGCAGTTCTGCTCGACCGGAGTGCACTGCACAAATCGAGGCACTTAGCAGCGGTCATTAGCAGGGCGAGTCCAGAGTCCTGCTGCGTACCCCAATCCGGATATGAATGTGGGGGTGATGTGATTGCCAGGAAGGAGCCGAGCTTGCCAGCTGCCAGTTTGCCATTTGGCCAGTTTGCCAGTTTGCCAGTTGGCCAGTTTGCAGCTATTCAAGCTCGCCAGGAAACCAGATAGCTGGAAATGACACTGGCCAACTCCGAGTCCGACGGGCTGACTCACGTGGCTTGTGCACAGCAAAAGGGGGGGAGTTAAGTGGTAAGGAGTAGAATATATTTATATCCTTGGGGAATTCCTAAAAGCTTAGTTTGAAAATAAATTATGCCATTTCCGGAATCACTTAATTACACTTTTATACAATTTAATAGTTTCTTTCTCTGGATAAATGGAATCCATGAATTCCATATTTTATCCACGGTATTTAAAAAATGTTAAATTAATTTCAGCCTCACTACGAATTGCGCACTCTCGTTGGTTTGAGCGTATTGCTTATTTTTCCCCGTGCAGTTACAATTAAAAATCCTTTGGCTGTGGCTGGGAAAAGCTGGCAAAATGGCACTGCAATTCATTGCCACACATCACGACCAGCTGTCCGCCTTTCGCGGAGAAAGTGCAAAACCGGGAGTGGCAGACAAGAAATTGTCAACCACCCTACACCACACCACCCAACTCAGTACACACCACCCAACTCAGCCAGCACCAGCAGGCACACAGAGACCCCGAATGAAGTAGCGGAAAATGAAGTTTTTCCGAGTTACATCAGCAACTCCCAGACAGAGCAAACAAAAACTTAGCAAATTGCAATTCATCGCTCACGCAAAAGGGGGTAAGCTGGTGGTAGCGCTGCGCTCTTAATAGAAAATAAAAGCAAGGCAAAAATCATGTTTTACTTTCCGCTTTTCCCGCTCCCCGCCATTTTCATTACAAGCCATTCAGACGGCGCACCCTGGATTTTCCTGGCAGCCATTACAGCCCTGCAAAATGGCGGCGGCACCCGGAAGTCGGCTGTTGCTGCTGCCCTCTCTCTCTATCCGCTGTGTGCCTCTCCCTCCCACTCCCACTCGCACTCGCACGCCCACTTTCTTATCCTGTCGAACTGCGCTGATGAGAAATGACAGGCAATAACGCCGTTAGCCGTGCTCCATCTGCATTTATCATAACTTTTGTGTGTTCTTTGCTTTTGATGGCGCTGCTTTGGCCCGCGGTTATTGTTATTGTTGCTGTTGCTGTTGCTGTTCCTGTTTGTGTTGTTGTTCATGTCGTTGGGTCTCGTAATCACTGTGCTCTGTAATTGCCCAGTGCGATGCCTGTTGCCTGCTTATCGCTCTTACAACGCTTTGCTTTTCGTATTCCCAGAGATTCAGCAGCATTCGGCGCTCGTAAGTATGCAATGATTTCTGCCGCGGCTGATTTCACTTCCGCTGCTCAGCGGAAGTGCAGCTTCCACAAATCAAAAAGCACGACTTTTAACCATAAATAAGGCTTAATCTAGCCCAGTGAGACTTAAATACTTGAATGCTAGCAGGCATATGGCCGAGTTACTTGCCAGTTGACTTATTATGAAACTTATTCTCCTTACAAGCGTATTACGCAGTCATTACTTTTAGGTACGCAGTTTACTGCTTCTGAATATGGCAAAATCGAAATAAATGAAATATTAAGTCGAAATAAATGAAATATTAAGTCGAAAAGTTGCTCAGCATATGGAATTTGCTAGTAATCTCCACCTGGGCCACACTTTGTGTGCTCGAACTATACGGAGCTCAGTACCAATTTTGAATGTAATGTAATTTATGCAGAAGCAAAGCCGATTATTTGCACCGCTGCAAAATGCATCTGATCGAAATTGTAATATACACCCACAAAACGTACGGCTAAATAAATATTTGATTTGCTTTATTGCATCTGGCTATTGGTAGCTGCATAATTGGACGACGAATGCGATTAATTGCCAAAGCAAACAGCATTCGAGGCCATTGAATTATGGGCATGGCGAATGCGAGGCTTAACAATCGAAATTAAAGCTGGCGGATTTTTATTTGCGAGTATGTGCAATAATTATCTTTAACGAAGCGATAAATGTCGATCAATTAAATTATGACTGCTAATTAAGTAAACACACAATTTTTACAGACGCATTTGCATCTGCATTTGCAGCAGCTTTATGGTTGTGCATCCAATTTGCAGGCCGAGTGGTCCACAATTTTGATGACATTCGCACAAGTTGTGAATAAAAACCGTTTCGAGTGCTTTCGCCTTGTGCAGGCAGTAAGCAGCACGCATACGCACTGTTGGCCAGCACTTTTTGTATATCGATGTCGACTGTGAGTGCAGTTTGCGAAAGTGCTTGCCAAGAGCTGAGCTCCTTTTTTCGTTCCGCCTAATGCCTGGCACACACACACACCCATGCACACTCACACACAAATTGAAGCTCTCCAGGCGATTCAAACGCATGCCCACCGGATTGTCCTTGAGCTGTCAGTGCACCACCATCCCGATGCCCATTCCATATAACCATACTACCAAAACTTTGCCACGGGCCCTGGAAACAGCTCGAACAAAAGGAAATGCTCGCTCTGGGCAGCGGGATATGGTAAATGGTAAATGGTAAATGGTAAATGGCAGTGGAGGATTATATCAGTGCTCTTGTCGATTATTTCGTTTTTCGTTTTTTTTTAACCAGGTAATGCGCCCATAACGGATTAGGAGATATCCTCGGGCCACCATCTCTGCAGCTCTGCTGCTCTGCAGGTTTGGCTGCTCAACGCAAACAGTTTCCGGCGTTGCCCGGATAATTGTTACAATATACAAAATTTTCATTTATTTTATTTGCCCAGCGACAACATGTCAGCTCCACAGCAACATCAGCAAACAACAAACAGGCGCGCACCCAAGTCACCGTGGGCAAAAAGTGAATAATTTGTAAAATTCCACTTAGAATCATCTACGTCACCTTTTAAACTGTTTTACAGACTTTTTCCAAGTGACATTACTGGCGAATTATGCCGAACATTGGCATTTTGGCCCACTGTGCAGCTGAACGAGTGTTTGTGCGCAGGAAACTTGTGTATTTATTTGACTTATGTGACGCTGTAAATAGGGGAGCTTGAAAGGGGGGTGGGGAGTTTGAACGAATGTGGAGCTTGTATGTTATTTAAAATGCAGACATGTGTAGCCTGTAGTTGCTGCTATTGCTGCTATTGCTGCTGGTGCGCCATTAAAATCCCAGCAACATTGTTAATGAACTTTTAATGACTTTTTGTGAGTACACACACTAAAACAATATCAACTTTGGGTGTAGCAGGCTGTTTGGGACCCAAATCAGAGCAGAGGGCGTTGTTGTTGTGTTTTTTACCACCCCCCACTTTTTCTGTATGGCAGCAAGCGTGAAATCTAAATGTGTAACAAACTTTTGACACACTGGGACAACAGACGCAGTGCAGCAAAATCGACAGCAAGTGCAGCAAGTGCAGCAGGCACACTATTAATATGCGAAATTTGAATTGGATTCGAGTGGCTGAAAGGCCCGAGGAGCGGCAACTTGTTTACCCGGAAGCCCACTGGGCGTGTGGGTGCGAACGTGTGCAGTGCATCTTGATTAACAAATCAACTGGAATTGGAATGTGATTGCATGCGATTCATCAGTAATCGGAAATCTTGGCTGCGGGCCAAATGGGGCCACCACCATCATTCCAGCAATCCTGTTGCTCCGAAAGCAATCCGAAGCACTTTTGCCCCCATTTAAGGCAAATAAATCCATCAGCCAGGGGGAATTCCAAGTAAATGAGCCTTAAAGTGGGTTCACATGTACTAGTAAGTGCTGGTAGAGTGTTCACCAATGCATGGAATCGCTAGCAGTTCGGATGGCACAGAAATAGATATTCCCTCATTGTGCTGTGAGCTGCAAAATTAAGCTTAATTTCTAAACAATATAGGACAAGTTTGAATGTTCTATTAAGGGATGGCTCTTTTGTAATCAATTGAACGTTTGTGTGCTTCACATTAAATTCATTTATATTATAAATAGTTTCCCAAAATTTCACTGAATTTCTCTCTAAAGCAATAGTTTAACTGCAAGTCATATGTATCCAGATGTAGATTAACCATCTAAAAAGTAAGCAAATGCTTCTGATAAAACAATTTATACGCAAAACCGAAAGATAAGAACATAGGTTTAGTTTCTGCTTAGTGTCATGCCGTCTCTTTCGTTCGCTTATCGCAGATATTTAAACGCGCGCTTCTCACCACGATCGCACAGTCGTCGCTGAACCAGTGTTGAGAAAGGTGTGGTGTGAGTCTGCTCTACGCAGTGGTGAACTGCTGATCAGCTGAGTACAGCTCTTTTGTTTGGACAAACAATTTAATTGATTTGTTTTCAGCCGGTTAATTATTTACATTTTTATAGCGCAAAATGAGTACCGCCAAGTGGGAGAACAACGAGGAGATAAAGATCTTTCGCGAATACCTTCGCATACCGACGGTGCATCCAAATGTGGATTACAGTGAGTTCCATTGGACTTATATCTTTATGAGGCTGCGATAAGAGCAGCCTGATCTTTATGACCATGTCATAAACTGTGTCTGCTATTTATAGCCGCCTGCACGGAATTCTTGAAGCGCCAGGCTGCCAGCTTGGACCTGCCCGTAGAGGTTATCTATCCGGTGAACGAGCAAAATCCCGTGGTGGTGCTGAAATGGCTGGGATCCCAGCCGGAACTGCCCTCCATCATACTCAATTCGCACACGGATGTGGTGCCCGTCTTTGAGGAGAAGTGGACACACGGTCCTTTCAGTGCGGATCTGGATGCAGAGGGTCGCATCTTCGCGCGGGGATCGCAGGACATGAAATGCGTGGGCACCCAATATCTGGGAGCAGTGCGAGCCCTTAAAGCCAGTGGCTATCAACCCCAGAGGACCATCTATCTCACTTTTGTTCCGGACGAGGAGGTAGGCGGCCACCTGGGCATGAGGGAGCTGGTGAAGAGCGACTACTTCAAGAAGCTTAATGTGGGATTCAGCTTCGACGAGGGAATCTCCAGTGCGGATGAAACCTACGCTCTGTACTACGCCGAACGGACTCTTTGGCGTGAGTATGCTTCAGAAAGCATACCTAAACAAGTAATTTAATCTTCTCGTTTCACAACAGATCTTCGTCTCAAGTTCAGTGGAACTGCTGGTCACGGATCGCTGTTACTCCCGAATACTGCTGGCGAGAAGCTTAACTATGTGGTAGGCAAATTGATGGAGTTCCGCAAGTCCCAAGTGCAAAAGCTGGCCGACGACTCAACCCTTGAAATTGGTGATGTGACCACCGTGAATCTCACCCAACTGAGGGGCGGAGTCCAGAGCAACGTGGTTCCCCCACTGCTGGAAGCTGTGTTTGATATCCGCATTGCCGTCACCGTGGACATACCCGCCTTTGAGAAGCAGATTCGCGACTGGTGCGAGGAGGCTGGCGGCGGCATCGAGCTGGAGTTCGAGATGAAAAACCCCTTTGTGGAGCCAACAAAGATTGACTCGTCGAATGCCTACTGGCTGGCCTTCAAGAAGGCTCTCGATGACCTGTAAGCATGAGAAGCTCTTACAAAAAGGCATGGCTCTAATATCCATCTGCGTTGTTTCTTTCAGTGGCCTCAAGACACGGGTTCGAGTTTTCCCCGGCGCCACGGACAGCCGTTATATTCGCTACGCAGGCATTCCAGCTCTAGGATTCTCGCCCATCAACAACACCCCCATCCTGCTGCACGACCACGATGAATTCCTGAAAGCCGATACCTATTTGCACGGCATTGAGGTCTACAAGAAGCTCATTCCTGCCGTGGCTGATGCTTAGCGAACTCAACTCAATTATGAAATGCTTTACTTGATGTTTGTTGTAATAACTTTACAAAAGCAGGCTTTTAAAAATCAACTTTAGCAAACAATGTATGAATAAATAAGCCAGGTAGCTTTTCACTAGTAGTGTGCAAAAAAAAAAAGAACATTTAATTAACATAAATAAGTGTGCGGTTTACTATCCTGGCTTTGCTAGATAAAATTAAGCTGTAACTGCAAAGTTCAAAATCCTTGAATTGCGGTACTTATAATCGAGTGGCTAAAGTCAACAACTGATAATGCCATTAAGTCAATCCCCACTCAGACTTCAAACCAAACAATACGGTGGATTACAAGTCAGTCTCTTTGGAACCGCAGGGCGTTCAACTCAAAATGTGCACTTGCCCGGAACAATGGAGGAACGACGCGGAAATCCAAATTTTCCAAGAGTATTTACGCATTCCCACGGTGCATCCAGATGTGGACTACAGTACAGATTTGTTTTCCACTCCTTGGATTTTTTTTGGATTTATGCTTATTTCTCTTGCAGCTGCATGCGTGGAGTTCCTAAAACGCCAGGCGAGCAACCTTAGACTTCCCGTGGATGTGGTGTATCCAGTTGTGCCTTCGAAGCCTGTGGTGATTATGAAGTGGATGGGGAAGCATCCCGAGCTGAAATCCATTATATTGAACTCGCACATGGACGTCGTGCCCGTGTTTCCCGAAAAGTGGACCCATGAGCCGTTCGGTGCCCACATGGACGCCCAAGGCAGGATTTATGCACGCGGTGCACAGGACATGAAGTCCGTGGGTTGTCAGTACATGGCTGCAGTCCGTGCACTGAAAGCCAGTGGCTATCAGCCAAAAAGGACCGTATATTTGACTTTTGTGCCCGACGAGGAAACTGGCGGCACTATGGGCATGGCTGAATTCGTGCAGGGCGACTACTTCAAAGCCATGAATGTGGGTTTTAGCCTGGACGAGGGCATCGCCAGTGAAGATGACTCTTATCCTGTAT
This sequence comes from Drosophila orena, assembly GCA_005876975.1. Classification (NCBI taxonomy): domain Eukaryota; kingdom Metazoa; phylum Arthropoda; class Insecta; order Diptera; family Drosophilidae; genus Drosophila; species Drosophila orena. The sequence goes on along the minus strand of VCKV01000282.1, from coordinate 9,800,108 downwards.
TTTTCGCCGAGCGTACATTGTGGCGTATGTTCCTCATTTCATTTGTACGAGGAGCAATAATTTCTTAATAATTTTTTATATATCCATAGAACTTCGATTTAAATTCAGTGGCACTTCAGGACACGGATCGCTGCTGCACAAGAACACGGCTGGCGAAAAGTTCCACTATGTGATGGATAAGTTGATGAAGTACCGAGAAACCCAGGTGAAGCTACTGACTGAGGACTCTGGCCTGCATTCCGGTGATGTGACCACTTTGAACCTGACCCAACTCAACGGCGGTGTCCAAAGCAATGTGGTTCCCCCCGTACTAGAAGCCACTTTCGATATTCGCATAGCCATCAACCAGAATGCCGATGCGCTGGAGAAGCAGATTCGTGAGTGGTGCAACGACGTCGGTGGTGGAGTGGAACTGGATTTCACGCTGAAGTGCCCCTCAGTGGTGACCAGGATAGACGACTCTAATCCCTACTGGCTGGGCTTTAAAAATGGACTGGATGAACTGTAGGTTAACAGGGATTTTAGAGTTTGGATTTTTAAATGTTTTGAATGTGTTGCAGAGGTTTGAGCACCCAAACACGAGTTTTTCCCGGCGCCACCGATAGCTTCTACGTCCGGCAAGTGGGGATTCCGGCTCTGGGATTCTCACCCATCAACAACACCCCGGTGCTGCTGCACAATCATGATGAATATTTGCGGGCCGACACCTATCTGCACGGAATTCAGGTGTACAGGAAGCTGATTCCCTGCATTGCTGATTCATAGAATGTTCAACCGAAGTTCCACTCATAAATGGAAATCAATATGCTATAATTGGTCTTATCGGTATGAGTAATGTTTGCGTCGATGAGTGTAAGACCAAAATTAAATGTATAAATGGTGTGACTACTTCAAATCATATCTGCTTCTAACTAAATAAATGCCAGACACTGATAATGTGAAGAGATGTATGTATGTGTCGTGGACTTTGCCCTCTTATGATATCCCATAAATCGTCACTGTCATTGATATCGTTCTCAAAAACCAACTTTCAAGTAAGGGGGTTGTATTTTATAAATGAGTATACAAATTCGTTGAATAGAACGAAGCACCCAAAGCTGCCACGCCCAGAAAATGTTGGAATTTCTCGTTCGCACTTCCACCAGCTGAGTAACGGGTATCTGTTAGTCGGGAAACTCGACTATAGCACTCTCCCTTGTTTTTAAGCATAATTACAATAATAAGTATGTTTTTTTATCAAATCAAATACTAATTATAATAACCACACACCACAGACCATAAACATGGGTGCTTGAGTTTTACAGGTATTATGTGAACTTTATCGAATTGGGCTACTGTTTGCTATCAGACATTAGTTTTGGTACAGGTTTGTACAAGAACAGGCGCTGTTATCATTTTTATAACCACCGAAGTTGATAACGAACTCATTATTTGATAATAATTCGAAGCCAAGGCCATAAGACCGAAATCCACCTACACATAAATTTCTGTATAAGTTCATTTTTTGCCAACTGACGCACAGTCGAGTTGGGTAACTGGCAGCAAAAACATATCCGCAAAATGAGCGCCGAAAAGTGGGAGGACAACGAGGAAATCAAAATATTCCGGGAATATTTGCGCATAGCTACGGTGCAACCAAATGTGGATTACAGTAAGGATTCCCCAAGGAATTCCTGGAAGCACCACTCACGTATATCTTAACTTCTAGCCGAATGCGTGGAGTTCCTGAAGCGGCAGGCACACAGCCTGGATCTGCCAGTGGATGTCATATATCCTGTGGAGAAGAAGCCCGTGGTGATCATCAAGTGGTTGGGTACCGAGCCGGAACTGCCCTCCGTCATTCTGAACTCGCACATGGATGTGGTGCCCGTGTTCCGTGACAAGTGGACCCACGATCCCTTCGCTGCCGATATCGATGAGGAGGGCAGGATCTTTGCGCGTGGCACTCAGGACATGAAATCGGTGGGCACAGGATATCTGGGTGCCATTCGCCTGCTTAAGGCCAGTGGTGTCCAGCCCAAGCGCAACTTCTTCGTGACCTTTGTGCCCGATGAGGAGATCGGCGGCGAACTGGGCATGCAGGAGTTCGTCAAAACGGAGTACTACAGCAACATGAATGTGGGTTTCAGTCTGGACGAGGGCGGCACCAGTGAAATAGATCTGTTCTATGTCTTCTATGCCGAACGCATGCGCTGGGGTGAGTAGTCCTTCATTTAAGACCATTTAAGACTTGGACCTAAACGATATCTCCTCTCTGGCAGGTCTTAAGCTGAACTTCAGTGGAACCTCTGGACACGGCTCGATGTTGCTGCCCAGCACTGCCGGCGTGAAGTTGAACTATGTGCTCAACAAGCTGACGGAGTTCCGCGAATCGCAGGTTCAGCGGCTAGCCACGGATCAGACCATTAACATCGGTGATGTGACCACCATCAATCTCACCCAGCTGAGCGGCGGAGTCCAGAGCAATGTGGTGCCTCCTCACTTCGAGGCTGTCTTCGACATGCGCCTGTCCATCACCCTAGATGTGGTTGCCTTTGAGAAGCAGATCCACGATTGGTGCGAAGAGGCTGGTGGCGGCATCGAGATCTCCTTCGACGAGAAGGAACCCTACGTGGCGCCCACCAAGATCGATGACTCCAATCCCTTCTGGCTGGCCTTCAAGGCTGCCACCGATGAACTGTAAGTCTGAATCGAATCCTCAACAACACCCATTTCTAATCCGATTATTTGGCTTATAGTGGCCTTAAGATCTACCCCATTGTTTGCCCCGGTGCCACCGACAGCAGGAACATTCGAGCTCAGGGCATTCCAGCCTTGGGCTTCTCCCCGATCAAGAATACCACCATGCGCATCCATGACCACGATGAGTTCCTGGGAGCCGATACTTATTTGAAGGGCATTCAAATATACAAGAAAATTCTGGGAAACCTGGCCAATGTATAAAAACCATATCGAAATAATACATAAAAACCTTATCAAAATAAAGATTGATGATTTTCTTATAAGTTAGTACAAAACTTCCCGACTTTTTATCTTATCTTCTCTGACTTAAACGAATACTTTAATTAACTTGTATCTGAAAAATACAAGTAGATATCCTTGCGACAGCAAGTAGATAATGCATGTATCTACATTTTGCTATGTCATTATAGATAGATAGCAAGCTGGTAGACTGGGAAGCCCATTAAAGCCAAAATAATCACTTGATTAGTTGAAAGCGAAGGTCATCAATCAAAGCTTTGTCATTCGAATTGAATTTGTCATAACTTTACGATTTGATCAATAATTGTATTTAGAACATGACAGTTCACCCAGAACTTGAGGTCTCAAAGGTTGAGGTTACATAGATAACACACAATGAACTAATTTCTATGTAGGTTACATACGTGTAGATAATACACAATTAACTAATTTCTATTTAGAAAAACTCTTAAACACAACGTGTTTTATTTGGATAATAGTCGTGTGGGGTTTTCAGATAAGGCGTTACTATCGCAACCACACACTTTTGATAAGCATTTAAATTCCTTGTCCATAAACATATGGGCACACAGTGCGATTATAAAAGCGCAGACGATCTTTGAGCTGCAACAGTTGCTGATGACAGAAGAGTGTCGAAATGAGCGCGGAAAAGTGGGAAAACAACGAGGAAATTAAGATTTTCCGGGAATACTTGCGTATACCAACGGTGCATCCTGATGTCGACTACAGTGAGGATTAGTTTAATATGTTTTTAATTGTCTAAAACATATCTGTTTAAATTTTAATTGTTTAGCTGCCTGTGTGGAGTTTCTGAAACGTCAGGCGAGCTCCCTAAATCTTCCTGTGGAAGTGGTTTATCCTGCTGTTCAAACGAAGCCTGTTGTGATCATTAAATGGGAAGGAAGTCAGCCCGAGCTCTCGTCCATTGTTCTCAACTCCCATACGGATGTGGTGCCAGTGTTTCGGGAGAAGTGGACCCACGATCCCTTTGCTGCCGATATCGATGAGGAGGGCAGGATCTTTGCGCGTGGCACTCAGGACATGAAATCGGTGGGCACCCAATATCTAGGAGCGATTCGCCTGCTGAGAGCTAGTGGCTTCCAACCAAAAAGGACATTGTATGTGACCTTTGTTCCCGATGAAGAGACTGGCGGGCAACTGGGCATGCAGGAGTTCGTCAAAACGGAGTACTACAGGAAAATGAACGTGGGATTCAGTCTGGATGAGGGCGCCACTAGTGAGAGTGACGTGCATCATTTGTTCTATGCCGAACGTTTGCGATGGGGTAAGTTGCTCCAGTATGATGATGATGGATGAAGAACAACATTACCATGTCGCTTTATGCAGGACTCAAGCTGAAAGTAAGTGGAACTTCCGGCCATGGTTCCCTTTTGCTGCCCAACACGGCAGGAGTGAAACTGAACTACGTGGTCAACAAACTGACTGAATTCCGAACCTCGCAAGTGGAGAACCTTGCGAGGGATTCCAGCCTCAGCAAGGGCGATGTGACCACCGTGAATCTCACCCAATTGAGCGGAGGAGTCCAGAGCAATGTGGTTCCGCCGCTTTTTGAGGCGGTCTTCGATATACGCATTGCCATTACTGTGGATGTGGTTGCCTTTGAGAAGCAGCTTCGCGACTGGTGTGAGGAAGCGGGTGGTGGCATTGAAATTGATTTCTTCCAGAAGGAACCTTATGTGGGACCCACCAAGCTGGACAATTCCAATCCCTACTGGTTGGCTGTCAAAGCCGGAATCGACGAACTGTAAGTGCCAGTTTAAGAGTAACTATACTAGTTAATCGAAGTCCCTCGGTATTTTAGTGGATTGAAGGTTCATCCCATCGTTTGTCCTGGCGCCACCGACAGTCGTTTCATTCGGGAAAAGGGTACCCCGGCCATTGGATTTTCGCCCATCATAAACACCACCTTGCGGATCCATGACCACGACGAGTTTCTCCAGGCTGATATCTATCTTAATGGCATTGATGTGTACAAGAAGATTATTCGCAATCTGGCTGAAGTCTAACAAAAGTGTATGAACTACATGGATCGTTACTATAATAAAGATGGCCAGGTTAATAAAGTGTGCCTCGTATCTTCATTTTAGAGAGTAATCTTATCAGGAGTTTGGTAATCTACAGGGCAACAGCAACAGTCGAGAGGGAACAGAACACCTGAGAGCCGAAGACAAATCTCAACTGTTATGATCTCGTCAAGAAACAAGAGCTGACCCGCAAGAACAAAAGGCAATGTAATTCCATTTTAATTTGTAAATCTATTCTTATATTAATATTGGTTGTTGATTCTTCGGCTTTCATTCCGATGGGAGAACTGTGGCAGATTATTAATTATACTTGTCATCAGAGTACTTGTCTCGTAGAATAACTAAATAGTAACTAATAGATAACTGAGTATACTAGATTCGCTGAAAAGTATGTAACAGGCAGAAGTATATATAAAGTATACATATTCTGATCAGGATTAAAAGACGAGTCTTCTGGCGCAATTCTCCAAAAATCTGCATTCAAATTGAAAAATCTATTTTTTTTAAATTTTTTTGTCATTTTTCTGATGTATGATGTTGTAGAAGTTCAAAAATTAAGAAATGTCCCTAGGCTGAAGTTCTAAGCTCCATAACTCAACTTATCTTAATCGGATTTTAAAGTGGCATACCTCTAAATGTTTCTGGTGCAATTCTCTAAAAAACTGCATTCAAATTAAAAAATTTATTTTTTTTTAATTTTTTCGTCATTTTTCTGATGTATGATGTTGTAGAAGTTCAAAAATTAAGAAGGCTGAAGTTCTAGGGTCCATAACTCAACTTATTTTAATCGGATTTTAAAGTGGCATACCTCTAAATGTTTCTAGTGCAATTCTCTAAAAAACTGCATTCAAATTGAAAAATCTATTTTTTTTTAATTTTTTTGTCATTTTTCTGATGTATGATGTTGTAGAAGTTCAAAAATTAAGTAATGTCCCTAGGCTGAAGTTCTAAACTCCATAACTCAACTTATCTTAGTCGGATTTTGAAGTGGCATACCTCTAAATGTTTCTAGTGCAATTCTCTAAAATTCTGCATTCAAATTGAAAAATTTATTTTTTTTAATTTTTTTGTCATTTTTCTGTTGTACGATGTTGTAGAAGTTCAAAAATTAAGAAATGTCCCTAGGCTGAAGTTCTAAGCTCCATAACTCAACTTATCTTAATCGGATTTTAAAGTGGCATACCTCTAAATGTTTCTGGTGCAATTCTCTAAAAAACTGCATTCTAATTGAAAAATTTATTTTTTTAAATTTTTTTTTCATTTTTCTGATATATGATGTTGTAGAAGTTCAAAAATTAAGAAATGTCCCTAGGCTGAAGTTCTAAACTCCATAACTCAACTTATCTTAGTCGGATTTTGAAGTGGCATACCTCTAAATCTTTCTAGTGCAATTCTCTAAAAATCTGCATTCAAACTGAAAAATTTTTTTTTTTTTAAATTTTTTTGTCATTTTTCTGATGTATGATGTTGTAGAAGTTCAAAAATTAAGAAATGTCCCTAGGCTGAAGTTCTAAGCTCCATAACTCAACTTATCTTAATCGGATTTTGAAATGGCATACCTCTAAATGTTTCTAGTGCAATTCTCTAAGTATCTGCATTTAAATTTAGAAAATTTTTTTTTTTTAATTTTTTTTGTAATTTTTCTGATATTGATGTTGTAGAAGGATGTTGTGGTCTTTGTATTCCCGGAAAAGTGGACCCATGAAGGATCTGTGCACGAGGTGCTCAGGACATGAAATCGGTGGGCACTCAGTATCCAGGAGCTATACGCCTTCTGAAGGCTGATGGCTCTCAGCCGACAGGGACGCTTTATGTGACCTATGTGCCTGACGAGGAGATTGGAGGCATCCATGGCATGGTAGCGTTCGTTGAAACTGACTTTTACAAGCGAATGAATGTGGGATTCAGCTTGGACGAGGGTGGAACTAGTGCTTCCGATGTTCATCACTTTCACATCAGTTGATTGAACTTCCCATTATTCAGTTCTTAAATTGAAAGTTGGTGGAACTGCCGGTCATGGTTCGCTTTTGTTGCCCCATACTGCCTTAGTTAGGTTGAACTATGTGTTGACCAAGCTGACGCAGTTCCCTGAATCGCAAATCTAGCGACTGAAAAACGACCAAAGCCTCAGCAGCGGTGATGTGACCACGGTGAATCTCACCCAGTTGAGTGGCGGAGGGCAGAGCATGTGGTTCCACCGCTTTCTGACGCCATTTTTGACATACCTCTACCCATAACCCTGGATTTGATTGCCTTCGAGCGGCAAATTCGGGATTGGTGCGAGGAGGCAGGTGGCGGTATTGATATTGAGTTCCCCCTGAAAGTGGCCTATGTGGCACCCACAAAGCAGGATGATTCTAAACCCTATGGGCTAGCTTTGAAAGCCGCTCTTGTTTGAACTGTGAGTATACGTCAAACGTAATAGAGAATCTCTAATACTTGTATCCTTTTCAGAGGACTGAAAGTTAAGTCAATAGTGTGTTTTGCAGTAACCGATTGTCGTTTTACTCGCCAGCAGGGTATTCCTGCAATTGGTTTCTCACCCATCATAAGTACTACTGTACTAATCCATGATCATGATGAATTCTTGAAGACGGATGATTATTTGAATGGCATTCAAGTTTACAAGAAGATTATTCCTAATCTCACTGAAGTCTAGCCAAAGTGCGATAAAACTATGTTGGTATACCGGAAATTTAATTTAACATTTAATAGTCAAGCAATTTAGTTAATGATGAGTAAACATACACCGTGTTGAACCAAACACTCTAACGAAACACCGCTTTGTCTTGATAACAAATTACGAGATACCACTTAAAAATGTAAAAACTAGTACGAAACCAAGCCAATGGCCACCACATTTTTACTTCACCTTAGGGGAAATGAACCTGGAGTTTTGTCTAGACGAAGGTGTGGTTGGTGCCAATAAAATCCAGCTAAGCTAAGTATCTACTTAGTGCATAGATTGAAATTTGCCCCTAAATGGCAAACCAGACTTGTTCGCTACATCACAAAGGACTAAAAGTTCAAGCCTGTGTTTGTCCTGTCATGTGACAACTTTGCATCCCTGCCCACCGGTTCTTGTCCGGTTCAGCCATGTTCTGATACTGGTGCTCGGCCACAACGAGTATGTCCAGGCGGTCTCCTAGAAAGAGCTCATTTCGGCTTTATCCAGTGGCGGCGCATCGCGCATACGCCCCGTTGCCCACTCCGCCATTTGGCAGCTTGCGCGCTGAACTAAAGCCTGTCATCGATGTGACAGCATCGTATAGCGAGTTTGCGAGACACAACTGCCAAGCGGACGAGACAGGTGGTAGTGAGTTTTGTCAGTTAGTCAAACAAAGTAAATTTAAGGGCTCCCGCCAACTGGGCGCGGAGCGAGGGGGGTCAGGGGTTAAGCTAAACTGCTGCATGTCAGTCTCTGCAAATTGTCAGTTGGGCAGCACTTCGGAATGTCTGACATGTGAGTGGTGCCAAGGGCAATAAATTATGCTGGGGCCGCAGAATGAATAATGGCAGCATGCCCTCGAAGGGACCCTTTCGCAGGCCCCACTCTCCCTGCAACACATGCTGCGCCCCACCTTTTTGGCCATTTGTGTCCCGGCTGCAACTGTGACCCGTGCGTGCCGATTAGACATGTTAATGCATGTGTCAGGGCAATGAAATATGTATTGATGGCAGTCCAGGGAGAGATCCCCCAACCGTGTCCATTGTGTGGAGCAACGCCCGGAATTATGACAATTTATCAGGCGAATGAATGCCAGTTTTGGGGGAGGGGGGGAGGGGGGATGGCTTAGGTGGGGACTGGATGGATGGTGTGCATTCCAAATGCTTTCCACGCAATTAACACTGACCATTAGTGGCGCCAGTTTGGCATAATGAGTGCAGTCGACGATGTCCAGCCCTTTAACGCTCGCGTTACCGCTGGCAACTTAATGCATATCATTTTTACTTTTAATGAGCCGGTGGCAGTTGGCAGCACAGCCCACCTAGCTTTCGTCCTTCGTCCTGCGTCCTCTCGACTTTTTTATTTCCTATTTTCGTCCTCCATCGCCTGCTGTCTGGTCCTTGCAGAGTGCACTTAATGCAGCAAGTTTTCGCGGCCCACCTGCCACGGACCCACTTGAAAGCAAGTTCTGGGTTCCTGGTTCCGGGTTTTGGGTTCTGGTTTACTGGGTGCTGGATACTGGGTACTGGGTACTGGGTACTGGGTACTTGCTGCTGCTCCTGGACTTGCAGCTCTGGGCTGACTACCTTTATCGCCGCGCTCTACTTTGCATTTTAAATTTCCGACAACTTTCATGATGTTTGTGCGGGAGGAGCGGAGGGAGGAGCGGAAAGTTTGGCAACTTTTACATTTCAATTTTAATTTCTTTGGCCCACACTCGATGCAAACCTAAAGCCGAACCTGAGCGAAATTCTTAATGGCCCACTCACACTAATTAGGCAACCCAGAAGTTCCAGAGCCTTTAAGGATTGCTTCTTGTTCCTTTTTCCCAGCAAGCGCTTCACATTTGCATTTATTTGGACAGCAGCCTCGCATTTTTATTGCCATCCGAAGTTTATGACGAATAAAACCCAACAATCACAATGAAAAACTCGTTCCTAATTAAATTCAATTTACTTGTGACTGCTGCGGCTCGATGTCTCGAAATGGCAGGATCGCAGCGTTATGGCCATGCAATTAAAATCCCAGACTAAACGAGCGAAGGCTGTGGTATCTGTGTTGTCCTCCTACTTCAACACAGCAGAGGCTACAATAGAAGCAATGTTTTCTAATTTTAATACTAGATTACGCACTTCATACCTTGCAAAATGCGTTTAAACTGACAAAATTGGCTTATAAATTTGTCAATAAGCCTCATCTTTATCATGATCATCTCATCTTTAAGGGGATTTCGGTTTCATTTCTTAGAAATTCGTGTGCCTATTTTTTCGACTTGAGCTGTGTGGCAAGCATTATGTGCACAACATATACGTGTATATTTAGCTGGGGACAGCAAAGTGTTCTAATGCGACACAAAGGCAATTGCCGCCGCCTTGTTTTCTAATGTTGCCACAGCTGCACAGTGGGCCACACAGGTGACCAGCAGCAGGCGGCAGGTTCGCCCTTGCCACATGAAGATGAATTTTTAAGTGAGGAAAAAAAGAGTAGGAAATATAAAGCGCTCCGAGTGGAGTTTAATATGCCGTAGATCAAAGTCAGGCCGTAAAAGGGATCCCATTTGCCACGCCGCACACACACACACACACACGCACGCACACGCACACATCCTGCCATTGTGCCGCTCCGAGAGAGAGTGAGCATCCGCATCCTGTGGCTGGGATAATAACGTGGGTTATGAGTTAGGAGGAGGACCACGTCCTGTAGCGACAGCAGCTGACTGAAAAGTGTCATTAAGGCGCAGGCACGCCCACACGCACTCACACGCTTAATAAAGTCAATTGAAGTCTCCAAGCCGCCTATGTGTGTGTTCGTGCGTCCGTGTGTGTGTGTGTGTGTGTGTGTGTGTGTGGCAAATAATTTATTTTGTCGTTAAGCTTAACTCCAGCCATTGCGGAAAAAAGAGAGACAAACTAATTAACTTGTTTAGCGCCAAAGCTGCGCAATTTCTACGCTCGCAGCTTAAGCTTAAGCGCCACTGCCGCCCAACTAATGAGCTCCTGTGCGCCACACAGCCATAGCTATATACACTTTACTATACTATACTATACTATACTATACTCGTACTCCTACTCCACTCTACTATATACCAAAATGTATAGTACTCGGTTGAGCGGGTGCGACATTAGGAGAGTGGGATTGCCGGCAACATTCTTCTAAAAAGTTGCGCCTGATTAAGCCCTTGTGGCTGCATGGGTGAAAGTGGGTTTTGGCTGTGCAAATGGCTCCTGGGAGCCAAGCGTCTAGTTTCGCCTCTGAGTCTCTTCAGCAAAATTTCAGCTTGCACTTGTAGAAATTTATTTAGCTACTAGTAGTTGGGGAAACTGCAGTTCGGCGACTAATTGTTTATAATTTGTCTTCACAGCACAAAGTTTGCGAACATCAAGAGCCGTAACTCACAAATTATGGACCTTCTAAGTAAAATAGCAAATATATTGTGAGCGAAAACTGTAGCAAAGGCTAATGGAAGCAACTAAATATTAAATAATACTTTAAGTCCAACTGAGGATTAAGCGAAATTTGTGGGCAAACTACTACAACTAAGTAGTTCATAAATGTTTAAAGACTATTACAATTTAGTAGTGAGTAAGGTGCGGCAGTACTCAGAAAGGTAATGCAAAGTAGTAACAATCGTCAGAGACGGGCAATGTGGTAAGTATTTGTATTTGTTTCTTGTCAAAGCTGGAATTTCGGCAGCAGCATCTTTGCTTTCGCCGCTGCTGTGGCAGAGCAAACTTTATTGCATACGCCAGGGCGCAATATGAGCCCGTGGCGGAAATGGCATTGCAACTCGTGGCAACTCGTGGCAGGGGTGGCAAGGGAGGCAGGGGTGGCAAGGGAGGCAAGAGAAACAGAACCCGAAACCGAAACAGAAACAGAAACAGAAACGGCTCAGAACATGCAAAAGCAGTGCAAACTTGGCTTTCTGCGTCCCGCGGCCGCGCTTCAACGCTTCGCGACTCGGCGCCGTCGTCTGTGCGGGCCAGCAATTGCAATTTCATTTCCGCTCGCTGGCATTTTATTCACTTTTTTGGCCTGCTCGCTGTGTTTGCAGTCGCCGTTAAGTTTATTTTCGCTATTTTCGCTATTTTTGTGAAATAAGTATTTTCGGCTGCTGTTGCAGCTTCAGTTTCTGTTTTTGTTTCGTCTGTTCCTTTTTTTTTATACTTGGCTGCTGCGCAGACTTTCGTGCAGATACGTTGAAATTCTTGCATAAACTTTGTGCCGATTCGCTATCTAATTGAAACGGAGCAAAGGAATGCATTCCCAGTGGCTCGAGTGGAGTTGCAGTTGCCGTGCTAGTGGCAGTAACAAAGTGCAACAGGAAGTGGGCGCGGCGGCAGCTGCAATTGAATTTGCCACGAATATGCAAAATGAAGCTAGAATAAAAATTTAATTTTCCCTTCCTGCGTGATTGCACTGAGGCAGAGTGTGGCAATGTTTTCCCCCCAAAAAAAAGAAGAAATACAAATGAAAAATATTAAAACAAAACAAAAAATAAGTGCCTTTAGCTCGGCTTTCTGCCAACAGAAAGTCAATCAGCCAAGATTCTGCTGAGGCTGTCAAAGTTTTTAGACCTTGTTTTTGCACTTGTCATTGTCTGTTTCCGGTTTTCTAAGGCTCCTCCTCGGCCCAGCTAATTGCAACTTGAATGGAAAACTTTTGGCCCGCCTGTGTGCCATTCAATTTGGAATGGGCCATACTTTCATACTTTCATACCCGTTTCGCTTACAGTGTTTGCTTTTTCGCCCACAGGCAGCAGTTCGTCATTGGCAAGCGTACACGCTGCGTATACGCAATATTATTTTTACAACTGTCAGCAGTTAGCCTGCAAAAACTTTGCCCAGCCCAGCACCAACTTTTCGGAGCGAGTATAAACTTTCGTTGACAATTTGTCAGGGATTTTTGACTGCAGTCCTGGGAAACCCAATGCTGACTTGGTGGCAGAGACAATTTTCTGAATTTGATAACTGGCGGCAAAACTTTCGGGCTGAGCTTTTAGTTTTTTAAGTTCTTTAAGAACATAATATCCGTCTTGGCCCCAATTTTTGCCGTTCACGTTCACCCCCGCCTAATTGCATAATTTGTATGCGCCATTTTGCGGCCGACTGCAATTTCGTTGGAATACAAAGTCTTATGCTCCTCATGTCCTTAGTCAACGTTTCGCATTTGGCATTGTGTTTTGCTTTTGTGCCGTAAATTATTATCGCCTGCATGTGGGCCGCTCCCCTCTCCCCCCTCCTCACTGCTGGGCCAAAGGATGTAACATCCTGGCCAGCGCTTCGTTACCAACTTGCCAACTGTTATTATCTGTCTGCCTGCTCGTTCGTACATTCACAGCTCTTACTCGCTCTCTCTCTCTCTCTGTCTATCGCTGTGGGTTTCGCTCTCGCCAGGATCCTAAATTCTCTGTGTGCGTGTGCGTGTGCTTGTGTGTGTGAGAGTTATCGCATACATGCTATAAACTCACAGTCGAAGTAGCGAACGTTATAATTTATTTATGGTAATGCGTGCGCACACACACACACGCAGAAAATGTCTCTGGCAGAAAGTTTTATGTGCGCCATGCCTCAGGAGCTCGCACCACACCCAAAAAGTCGTTTCGTTTAACGTCCATGCCGAATCCCTTTATCTCGCTTTTAATTTTTCCGTGGCACCTTGCAGCTGAAATATTAAATCAACCTTTTTTCCTCGCCAGTCTCTTTTGGCTTTTTGGCACCGGAAAAATCCGACAGCGCGACGCGACATGAGCTTCATTCTGGCCATGTCAAATGCCAATCACAACATGAAGAGAAATTTAATATAGCAAATTGTAATGCCAGGAATGTTCGTCAACAAAGTCAATATCAAGATGAGTTCTTTGTGCAAATTTGCGTGGGGGCAAGGGCAAACCGAAGCCAATCGCCGTCGGCAGTAAGTCTGCGAGAAATGAGTGGAAAAGCAAGGTCGCCAGCGTCACGCATTACGTATACGCTGTGTGGGCCCGCAGGATATCTTTTGACTTTGCTTCTGAGTGGAGAGCGTACGCTCTTCTTTTTGAAGGGGAAAGCTTATTGAATTTGGGAAGCCCAACCAACATCAACGACAAAGTGTATACTCAAGGCCATATTTTTGTAACTAAAAGAGCAGACACTAAAATAACATCTAATTTTGTTAGTGGCATACAACTTCATTATACCATTACGTTTTCAGGGCTATTTTTTGCTAGGCTTTTGTGACAACCGCAGACAAACAATTAATATGCATAATTTGTAACGGGTTTCGCCGTCTCGAAATCTCAGCGAGACGGCTGTCAGCAAACGCTGCACGAGTCCTTGAATCCTGGGGCCATAAATAATGACAGCTTAACAGGCCGGCACTCAGCCGCCAGGCCATGCGACATGCCATTTGACATGTGCTTAGCTGCCATAAAGCCCCCCAAGGCCCCATCTTCCCCCGATTGAACTTCTGCCGAATCTGTGGCCATTGTGTCGACTTGTAATTGATAGGCCAGGCGACAGATTCGCATCTTGAACTGGGCATGGGCATGGATCACCTCTCGAAAACTCATTAGTTGCAATATGTGGCCAGATAGCGCAACTGGACCAACTCCTTCGTTCGTTCGGCCATCATCCTGCAGCGATTAATTAAAATTGCACAATTCTGTCTCCGGCATCCTTGGCTCTATGGCTCCTTCGTGCCATGGCTATGAAAATTTAATATTTGCCCGGCAGTAAATACAGATGTTGCTGGAGCAAACAAGAACTGACAACCGCACACACACACATGAGCAGAACGCTCGTCTTACATAATCAGTTAAGTGGCACACACAAACGAGTATGTACATACATACGAGGATCTCAATGGCCGCTTGTAGTAGTATCCTGCTCCAAATCCTCCAGCTGTTTGGGGCCTGCCACACAACAATATGAAAGTGAAAAATGAGTTTGCTCAAGTTTTGCCCGCCCTTTGGGGGGAGAAATATTTTAGTTTCGCCTTAGCTGACATCGAAGTTTGGTTGCTTCAAAACCAATTTGTCTTATTGGCGGGGTCGCAGTGCAAGATTTATGAAACATGGGGGGAGGGGGGTGGGGCTCTGCTGCCGCAGAAACCATGTAAAGTAGCTCTTGAGCGGAACGAATACGTTTGCCCCGAATTCGAGTTAAGCGGTTAATTAGCGCTGATGATCAAAGGAAGAAACCAGACTCGCATCCTGCGGCCGTTCTATCGCATTACGTGTTCATGATTGCTCATTACAGGCGCAAAAAAAAATGGTGAGCTCTTAATTACATGATGGGCTCAAAAACTATTATTAAAGTTCCCAATTATGGGCCATTAAAACAGGCGGGATAAAGTGCGGATTAATCAACTGTAATTCTCCGTGGATTTTAAATCACAATTTTTATTGCCGGACAGTAATTTTATGCTAATTCCGCAGGTGCACATGCAATTGATAAATGTTTTTTTTCCGTGTGTAAGCGAGTGCAGTATTTTTTAGCCTCAGCTGCCAGCCATTTGCCATTCGCAGGCAGTCGGTGTGTCCGTGTGGATATTGCTGAACGCTCGCATACATGCAGGCAATTTGCTAATGTGTACGTGCAGGACTCGACTCCTGCCACAAAGAAATTAAGGATGGGGTTGCGATTGGCAAGGACGCAGGCCACGGTGCGATAGGGAGGACCATAAAGCAGACGAAAGCGGAATGCACAACAAGCCTGATAAGTGGGCGTGCATGTGGGCGTGGCCGTGGGCCGGTGAATAAACGAGTAAAGTGAGTAAAGTTTGCAGCGGATTCATAAGTTTTCCTGCTCGTTTCGCTTTCTTTTTTTCGGTTTTTTTTTGTTTTTTTTTGGGGGGGGGGGGGGGGGGGGGGGGAGAACAGAGAAATTGGTGTGTCTAGTTCGAGTCATATTTTCTTCAGAACAGGAGCTGTGTCACTCCTGGGAAATTTTGCATCGCACAAAAGGCAAGAAAATTGCTGGTTGCAGACATTTCAGCTGCCGTTGCTCCCTTGCTGTTTTTCGGTTTGCTGGCATGCAATATGCAAATCTCTTTAGCCGGGCAGCCGTGGGAATGGTCCTGCGAAATTGCAATGCTAATGAAAGCCCAACCGAATGAGAGCTTGTTGTCCGCACCTGAACACTGAACTCCGCCAAGCTCCGGCTGAGAGAGCTCCTCCATTTGGACCCTAAATAGGTGCTAATGCCGGGCCCAAATAGCCAGACAGCCGAATACTTATGTCGTTAACTTTTACAGCCGTTTTTATAACTTCTCGGGCCATGATGTCCCTGCTGTTGCTACACACACACACACAACACACACACACACACTCCCTCACAAAGAGACAGCCCGAGATCCTATTTAGCATGCTGCAAAGTTTCGCCAGCGTGCTGGCAATTTATGCAACAGTTTGACAGCATAAAAGTTTATTACATAACTTGCACTACACACGGGGGTCAAGCGGATGCTGAGACCAGACATTATCCATCTAGTGCCCATAAAAATGGACTTAAGGCCACTGACCAGAGGGGATGGGGGGGGGGGGAGCAAGGTGTTAGATCCACAAGTAAAGCTGTAATTTTGCCACATTCTGATTTAGTTCCTTTTTCCAGTTTCCAGTTGCCCTGCTGCTGGGCAAAATAGAGGTGTGCCTGCGGATTATATGTATGTAGTACAGGGTATGCAGCACTAAGTGGCGCTTATACAAAATTATGCATATCAACTTTATGCGCCCGCCAGCTATTTCACACACACAAAAAGCCAACAGCTGAGATGTTTGCACACAGCACTGCAAAGGGAGCTATGTTTTGCATACATTACGCATACGCAGTGTGTGCGGCCATTGTGTGAGTTACGAAGGCAGAGTCTGAGCCCCGGGCCTCAGCTTATTTCCAGTTTATTCCCCATTTTATTGGCATTTTATTTTCTGCTGCACACAACTACACAATTTCCCAGCGCTCAAATCGCAAAATGCACAATGCAAAGATTTATTTTGTGCTGACAAACAGAGCATCATTTGTTGGTAATCGATGGATAAGAGCATCTGACTTTCAGACTTCGGAGCCAGTTCCTCGGAGTGCCAGCTTCTCTGGATCCTCTGGATTATCCATATGGATGGGGTGCAAAACTATGAATGAGTGCGCATTATTGCTTAGTTGACAGGCAGACGGAAGTGTCTGCAAATCAAGCGAATTCCACGCTGGCTAAGCTAATTTATTATCATTTTTACGACTAATGCAAGGCTTACAAAACGAATCCAAATTGGACCGGGAAATGGAAATGTATACCATGCATAAATCATAACGAAATTCTATGGCATCTTTTCCCCAATCTACCAGTTTTGCGTGTGTATCTGTGCGCCATCGCCTTTTGTGCTTGATTAACGTCAACTGTTTATGGTTATTTATTTTGTGCTGCATACTTTCAGACCCTCAGACTTTCATACTTTCAGGCCACTTCCTACTGGCGGGGATTACTTCCGCCTTCTGCCAGATAGCGAAGCAAATTACCCTGGGATACACAAAATATGATTTCATTTATTTATACGCCTGTTTCGGCACGGCTTCCCCGAAGATGTTTGTCTAAATCTTAAGCGAAAAACGATTTTGCCCCACAATTTGCGTTGAACTCGTGGCAAGTGAACTCTGACTTTTGCCAGAAACTTTTCAATTAAAAAGCAAATCGGGGGAGGGGAGCTAACAAAATTCCAGTCGTGTGTCGAAAATTCGGTGTCACAGAAATCTGTGAAATTTGCATTCCCCGTAAACTGCAGACAATTCGCTTATATAAACTTTTCAAATCATTTATTTCATTTTGCAAATACTTGAAAAGCCAAAAGTTGCTCAAATAAAATGTCAAAATTTATTGCGAGAAAATGAAAATGTGCGATTATTAGACCTAATAAAAACTAAGCGCGAGCAGTGAAAAATGGCAGCAAAAAGGGATTTTGAGGACATCAAAGTGAAATTTATGCAGAAACAAAAGCTGAGGCTGTAAATTGTTCGGCTGTTTGTATGGGTGACACGCACGAAAAACACAAATACAAGCGCACATGTGGATTCGTTTTTGGAAACTGTTTAAAATTCTGCGTATGTGGTGCCTGCCAAAAATTTCAAATGCCTTGTTTCGTGAATTTCTTTTTTTTTCCTCCTTCTTTTTTGTATGGAAACTTTTGCCGTTCGCAATAATTTCGCTTGAAGGCCGCTAAGCTGAGTGCTTGTATGTGTGCACATGTGTGTGCGGCATGGAACACACACTTGCTCAGCAGACTATTAGCACACACACACACACTCACACACACACACAAGAGGCAAGGGAAGGGGGTAGGGGACGGAAACGCAGGAAAATAAAACCAAAATGGCAAACAAAACAAACACAACACACAAAACGAAATAGAAGAAGCAATAATAAAGGAAAAAAAAGCAAGCAAAAGAAAGGAAACCAGATTCTAGGCACCGAAAAATAAACACCCTATACGCGCTAGCTCAAATGTGCTCCAAGATAGGTGTACATATTCAATTTCCTTCTGATGAAGAACAAGTGTATTCTTCGGGTGCCTAAAAGTATGCAGCGAAGTGGAGATCATATTCAGGGCTGGAAAATGCTATTGCATACTTTAAGACACCTTGAGAAGATAATTTGAGCTTCAGTGATTTCAGTTGAGCGCTTAAAGAGTACAATTACAAGCAAATTTACCAAGCCAATGCGATATACACGGCATGAAGAGAACTGCAAACTTAGTAATACTATTCAAATACCCCCTGGAAGTGTAGGAAGTGTAGAGTGTAGAGAAAGAAAGAAACTAGTCCGAAGCGAAGAAAAGCCGGAGAGAAAGCAAAGGGGCTGGCAAATAATACAGGCAAATGGGCGAGAAAACAAAGCGACGACGTTGCGTCTGTGACTAACAGCCATCGATGAGGGGGCGGGTGGCTTGGTTTCTGGGTGGCTTTTGGGTGGCTTTTGGGTGGTATTTGGGTGGGGCTTGGGGGTGGTGCGTGTGGGCAGACCGACGGAAAGCAGCTTAGCGCTTACTTCATAGTTTACGCGCAGCCAAACGACAACAGAAATGCCAAATGCTATTGATTTTCCCATGTTGCCTGGCTCTCGTACATGGTATCTTGGTATCTTGGATTGGGCATGGTTTTGGATCGGCTCCGATATCCGGGGCAGGTGCGTGCTAAAGACCTGAACAAGAAGGGGAGTCAGCGATAGCCCGGCTGAGCCGGGTCAGCTCCTCGGAGGCGGAAGCCCAGGGAACTCTACGGGCTACTGCAAATCGGATTTGCGTGAGTAATTGGCACGTCGCATTCGCTTTTTCGGGCCAGAAAACGTAGAGACGTAAAAAACAAACAACACGGCCGGAAGTTGTTGGTGTGAAACCTCAGCAACGACGGCCTGCGACAAAAAGTTGGGCAAATAAAAGCGCAAATGCGCTATATATGTCCTCGAACACATCGAAAAAATGGCCTTTTTTCTCCACATAATATCTATGATTTCACTCAATTATGGCGATCAGATTTAATTGTAAACAATTAAGCAATTTGTTGCAAAAGCTTGCTGGTAAATCGTGAACGCAAGATTATATTGCTTTTCTTAAAAGGTTTTGATGTTCAGGAGCTATGAATTACATGAAAAATGATGACATACTCTTTAAGGAGCAGGATAATCTTTTGAAAGCGCCCAATATCAGTTGACATCAAGATGGAATGGATGAGTTTTTCTCTGTGCATTCCGCACACTTGCGCCTCGGAGCGTTGGCGAATGTCAGCAGTCAGCTTAAGGCGTATTAAGTAGGAGACAGACAGGAAGAGTGGCAAACTGGGAGGCGGAGACGAATCCGAGACTCAGACGGGGAATCCGAGTCTTTGGAAAGCGGAGACAGTGAATGAATGGGGCTGGATAGCTTGGATAGCTTCGATAGCCGTAAAGCCATTTCAAACTTACCTCATCGATGAACTCGAAATCGCCGCCCGTCTCGCCGACGTACTTCTTCTTGTTTCTGGCCTCGGTGCTGCCAATCAGGCTGGATGACATCAACACCAGCGCCAGACAAGCGCTGGCAATCAGCGGCGAATGCTTCATGGCCAACGTCCGGGTACGGCTACAGGAACAGGAACGCGAACAGTAACAGGAACAGGAACAGGAACAGTAACAGGAGATGTCAGCGGTGGCTATGGAGGAAGTGCTTCAAGCGATGCGCCCTGTTGACGGGTTCCGCACTCGCTAGTCCAAGTCGCTGGTGCGATGTCCTGTGGAAAACTACAGACGCCTCCGGTTCTACGCACTCACGCACACTCACTGCCGCTATCCACGCACACACAATCACGCAGCAACTATGCTAAGCTATGAATGACAATGAGTTGGCTCTGGGATCCAGTTTCTGTTTTTGAATCTGCTTCTGTGTGCTTGCTCTGGCAATCGCAGGCGCCTCCGCGGATGAAGTGCAGCCTGGTCACGAAACACTGGGTAACTGAAGGCGACGCGGCCGAAACGTAAACTGAGCGCCTTCGAGACGAGCTGCTAAGTGGCAGCCACCATTGGAATTTTGCGACACCAGTTCCGAGGGCTAAGAGCGCAGCAGGATGCGCTAAGAGAGTCGCTGGAATGGCTGGACACCAGCAGGGTTGTCATAGCGCCTTTGCCGAAAGCGAATCACTTGAATTGCGTTTCAAAATCCATTAACTGCTAAATAATTATTAATAATTAATAGTAAATAATTAATAGTAAATGTAATAGTAAGCTAAGTTTTAAGTAGGTAAACACCTAAACACTATAATATCTAAGTCAAGCGATAGCATCTGGAAGTAGATCGCATACTCACATTTTCCAGTGTACACCACTGCGTATGCGCAATGAGTCCCTGCTCTCACTTGCTTCGGCATAGCCACCATAGCCACCCCTTTCCGCTGGCGCAACAACTGCCTGGTCTTCCAAAATGCCACCACCAACACGGCAGACAGCGACTAGGAATGCCTTAAAATCGATTTTTTGGACTCTCTTAGGGCCACCAGCACTGCCAGCACTGCCAGCGCTCTGGAATGCGGACTCGAAACGCTCTTACGCGATAATCGCTGGAGCCAAGGCAGCGGGTCGTGAACCTGCCACTGGCGCCCAATGCGACTCCGCATCCCAAATGGACTTGAGTTCTCCTTTTTTTGCGAGTGTCGCTGGCTGTTGATTTTCATGTATTGGCGCTTGGCACACTTGGAGCAGGCCAGCGCGGCTGCTGTTTGGCCGGGAAACCCCAAAACCATTTAACGCGTCAGCATCAGAGCGTCTCAAAGGCTGGCCAGCGCTGGCGAGCGAGGCCCTGTAGCTGCGGAGTCCCAGCCACGTTGTAGCCGGAATGAGGACCCGTAGGCTCTGTCAGTTTCAAATTAATAGCCACGCACACACACACACACACACACACACACACTCACTCTGTGCCGCTGTGGGGTGTGCATTTATTATGTGAGTGAGCCTGTGTGCTTGCCTACTTTCGTCCTAGTCCTCGTCCTTGTCGCCGTTTCCGCGCTGCTCCTCCGTCGTTTCTCTATTATAATGGCATCATTGACTTGTGCTTTGATGGCTGCTTTGGCCAGGACAGGGCATCGGTTGGCCCCCTTCCTTGTGGGTGGGTGTGTGCGAGTGTGTGGGGTACTGGTGTCCACCTCCACTTGATCCCCATTTGGGCACGGACGGCTGGCGCCGGTTGCTGCCTTTTTTGAATATTCGGCTCACACTTGCTGCTGCCGCAACTGCTACTGCTGCTGCTGCTGCTGGTGCCGCCGCCTTCAGGTCCGCCCTTTTGCACTAGGGGCGCGTTACTTGCCGAAATTTGTTGGCGACCATGGGGCCTTAAACTCCGCTTGGCTGGACACCCAGCGAGAGGCGGCGATTCTGTTGTAAAATGTTCATTTTATTGGATTTCCAAATG
Organism: Drosophila orena; assembly: GCA_005876975.1. Taxonomy (NCBI): domain Eukaryota; kingdom Metazoa; phylum Arthropoda; class Insecta; order Diptera; family Drosophilidae; genus Drosophila; species Drosophila orena. The sequence goes on along the minus strand of VCKV01000282.1, from coordinate 9,778,519 downwards.
ATTTTCAATCAACAAGTCCATGTTATGCAATATGTAGTATGTGCACGTTATTGTTATTGTTTCGCAGGCATTGCAATTGCTAATCAAATTGATTTTCACACATTTGTTCAATGACTCGATAAAATGGCGTTCGACTACACGCTACACTAGCATGACCTGTGCTTCATGTCACGGCTTAAAAGCTAAACATTGTACAATAGATACATGACACCGCTTTTCACGTGACTGCGACTGCATAAAGCACATGCTTCGATTACTAACATATTATAAAACAAAAACTGTATGGTAATGTGGTGGATTAATAATTATTTTTTGGTTAGTTACAAGTCTTAAACGCTTTCTAAACGAATGGAAATGCCTGGAATTGATTGTTAGTTTCGGCTGGGAAGAATCGAACCCTAAACGTAATGTATATATGTATTTGCGACGTGCAGCAGCTGCTGCTTTTTGTTCACTGGGCGCCTAATGTTGCTAGTTCGTAATTTTCTCTAGATCCTACATAAAAATATATATCTGGTATAAAAACGTGAATACTATTAGCTGAGCTGCTGCCGCACTTCTTTTTGGCCGCATTCATGCTATGGCTAATAAAAAATTGATCTTATGCCAGAGATTCCGTTTACGTTTTACAAATGCACTTTTAGAGATTCCATGCGGCTGACAATACGACGACGCAATTCTGCGTATCTGTAGAAAAGTAATTCATTCAATGCAAAGTTATGGGATTCTTACTTATTTTAAAGAACCCACCTTTCCTTTATTTTGGCCACTTCGCGGGCAACTTCTTGATCGTAGCGCTCCAGAATAGCACGGCACTCGGGCAAAGATAAATTCAAAAATTGAGCAACTTCATTACTGAAGTTAAACAAGAAACCATTAGCACATTTGAATAGAAAAGGTTTGTATAAGCTTACCTGATTTCATCAGTTTTGCGAGAATCCACTAAAAATATACGAGCCACATCCTCATGCGGTCCCAAAGTGACGCGCGTTACCAAAGGATATTCGTCGTCCTTGAGACGCTTCTGTTCACCATTGTCGCGAACAATGAAGAGGGAAAAGTTGCCCGGCGAACTGTCCACCTTGTATTTCTCCAGCACCAAGTTGATAACCTCTGTGGTGGTCACCATCGAGGAGACCCACACTGACATTTGAGAACCGTAGGGCGGCGTGAAGAACGACGTCTCCCGGTTGTAGTAGTGACCATTGATAGAGCACCGACGTTTCAGCTTGGTGCGAGAACTGTTGGCAAACAAGTTGAAATTACAAAACGGTTTCTCAATCAACGTTTTAATAGCTTACCGACGATTGCCACTGCGTCGCTTGATGGCGGAAGCTCCAGTGCGTGGAGGTCTTCTTAGCACGACTCCATCTTCCGTCACATGCAACCCAGCCGATACATCTCCGTCCGGAGCATCAACGCCCTCGCTCGCAGTATACAAATCCTCGGTTTGCGTAAGCTCATCGCCGGCTGCTGCTCCACTGGTTAAGGAAGGAGCATCTGCTCGACTTGACTCACCTTCGCTGGCAGCAGCCACATTCTCTTTGGGATAACAGTCCATCTGGATTTGAATGTACCGGGGAGGTATGTCGCTGCGTCTAATGGTGGCCAAGCGTTGGGGACGCAGAGTGGCCTCGTCATCGTCATCGCTGTCGGAGTACACAAAACAGCTGGGTCCCGATTTGGAGCGGTTGATGCCCTTCTCAAACAACTGCCGCCCCTGCTGATATGGCTTCTTTTGATCCCTGCTGGTCACAGTGGCCGATCCACTCTTCTGTAAGGCGTACTGACGTTGTGCGGAGTGAGGAGAACCCACACTGCTGCGCAGATTCATGGTGTCGTTAATTAAAGTGGGATCTATTGAGCGCAACGCATGCTCACAATTAAAGCTTTTGCTCATCACTGAATTCTCGCCGTAGAGCTTGAGGGAGTCATGAATGCGAGAGGGATCAATTGGTTGATTACGCTTAAGGGTGCCTTCATTGGGCTCTGTAAAGGAGTTGGCCCCATTCACATAGTCCAGGTGGACACTACGTTTAAAGTCCTCGAAATCAATAGGCTTTAGGGTAGCGTCGTCGCAAGTCTCGTAGTTATCCAGGGAGGTCTCAGTAGTAGACACCGTTGTGGTATTCTGCGTATTGGTGTTGGCGGTCAACGAGCCCGTGGCGGTCATAAAATCATCCGCGCTGCTGGTGTTTGCTGATGCCGATTGAGTCGAGCTTGATTCGGTGGTCGTAGTGGTCTCCGTGGATGTTTTACTCGGCGAACTGTCGCTGGAGGATTGTGACGATGGCAATTTGACCGGCATGGTTTCGTAAACGCGATCCTTGTCGTTGTGACGTCTCTCAACCTGCAGCAGATCGTCTATGTCGTCCCAATCCAGTTTTTCCAGATGGTCCAATTTGGATGGCAGTGTGCTGGACACGCAGCTTGTGCTGGCCGTAGGAGCCTCGACCAGGGTGCCAGATGAGTCCGTCGTGGTCGTATCCTCGTCGTCGTTGCACACCTTACCATTGGTCTGCTCCTTGCTGTTGGCTGTGGTGTTGGCCGAGGCATCTTCCGGGGTTGTCGGCAGCTCGGAGATCTCGTTGAGACTACAGGAGTCGAACGTCATGCTTTCGGAAAGGGAAACATCCGTGGATAGTTGATCGACCTCGGCTGTGGTGGTGGTGGGCGGAGCCAGCGATTCGCTAGCTTCGTTCTCCTTATCTGAACTGCTTTCCTGTGGATAGAAATGCATGAGTTGCGTTTTATTATACCCTAGATTTAACTTACATTGGCAGCCTTGGACACACGACAAGAGTTCCTCTTGCGCACTAAGATGCGCTGATCATCGTCCTCCTTGAGGTGAATCACTCCCTGCACGCCCCAGTAAACCCGAAGCGCACCTTCCAGCACCAACCGGTTGTTGACCTCGCGGCTGCGTATCTCCAGGCTTTTGTTGTCGTAGAATTGATTGTAGACCTGTCCATTAAAAGGGAATTTAGTGAGTCATGAGATATGGATTGCCAGCGCATTGCGTGTTGCACCTTAAGCTTGGACTCCAGGTGATCACGTGGGAGTGGCGGGCCATTGGCCTGAGCTCCGGTTGGTTTCTGGGCTCCCTTCACCCCGTAGCTTTTGTGGGATTCCACTCGGGTGCCGTGGCCAAACAACTGGGGCCCGAAAAGGGCGCCATAACAGGGCACATGGCAGTAGGGCACACTTTTGTGCTGAAAGGGAAACAAAGATGTATGAAGATCACATGATCGGCTGACTAACAGGTGATGCTCCTACCTCAGCATGTTGGCCGGGATTTAAGCGTTTGCCGCATTCCTCGCAGCGCAAACATTCCGGATGCCAATCGTAGCCGATCGATTGTTTACGTTCCGCTGTGCGGGGCATAAATAAATATAATTTACAAGTTATTTACGGATCGCTGTGCGTACGAGTGTGGGTGCATTACCAAAGTAAACGGGTTTGCCGCACTTGTGGCACTTCCACATTCTGGATTCCAAACAGGTCGGGCCAATGCTTCCTCCGGGAATGGGCGTGTTTCACTCCTCCTCCGATTTTAGAGAGTTGTGACGTAAAGTCGTCGAGTTGTATGCAAATGAGGCGATTTAAGGCGGACACGAAACGCAAATAGAACGCTGGGCAAGGGGTAAACACATGAGGGGGCGTGAGACTCTGATCGGTCAGTCGGTCGGCTGCGCTGGTAGCCGTGCGAAACTCATAGTTTTATAAATGAAACTGGCACTGGGCACTCCCACACTTGGTGCACGGGGCAGGTGCATCGGGTTTCGGTGCGTTCTTGTGTGGATAATTGCACTTAAACCAAAACAGCACCAGCAGAAAGAGAACAGAACAATGAAATGAAAAATGGCACTTGTGCAGCACTGGCTTGGCATTCTTATCGCAAGAGGCGGGCACCCTGAAAATCAGCGGTGCTGTCAGCCGATCTGTTTTGTAGCTAGATTTGGACGGCTAGCAGAATTTGCTGTTATTATTTTCTAAAAATGTATCAATTTATATTTTAATTAGTATTTGGCACTAATACAATTATTGAAGTTAGAAAATCCCCCTTTTATATTGTTTTTGTTTTGTTAGCAATTTTATGTTCCTATTACCTACTTCTTAGCTACAATAGTTCCCAACACTAATAATCGGAGCTGAAAAAAAGTCGCAGTTTGTTATTATGTGTTTTTAAATTAAAATCTTTCTGCTTAACGAAATTTTAATTGCAAAACAGCAAAGACATAGTGCTCAGTATAAAATTTTATATCTTGCGCTTAAGCTTAACAATTTAAATTTAAAAAATCAGTGAAAGCAAAAAAGCCCGCCAAAGTGTATGACCATTCGCTGCTGCTAGATTTATTTTCGCTTCGAGTGCGGGCACACCGATCTGCTCGAGTAGAAAGTGAGACGTTTTAATTTGTTGTCTCTGCGCGCAGTGTAAAATTGGTTAATTTGGCCCCAAATCGCGTCAATTGGCGAGTTTCGCTAATTAGGGCCAGTGCTCAACGTGTGTGGCCGTCGATTGCCAAGGATGCGACTCATCCCCATAGCTCCGGCTGCCCGCAATTAGCTTCTCTCAGAGCCGCCCTCGAAAATCGCGTATCGAAATCCCCACTTCAGCCAGGAAAGCAAAACAGCAGCAGCAGCAGCAACAGCGCAGCAGCAGCGGAGCAGCAACAGGCCAACAAAGATTCACGGGCCTCAATTAGCGGAGCGAAATAGCCAACAGTGCAGTCCAAGGTGCTGCGTGCGTGGTGGCCAAAATGCGCGCCACCATCGAGTTCGAGGAGTGTCTGAAGGATTCTCCCAGATTCAGGTGGATATAGACTGCAACCCCGTCCCCCTCTGCATTCCCATGCCCAGCCGCTTTTGGACTGAGATTTGAATTGCGCCATGTAGCGTGACTGGTTACTATCCAAAACCAGATACAGGCCCACCACCACCTCCCAGAACCCACCCCCACCAACTCCACCAGCTCCACCTGAAAACGCGGCTTAATCATCCATCGAACAAACTTTGTCCCGTCAGCAATGTGGAATGTGCCTGCCCCTTTATTTCCGCAATTTAATTGCCAATGCTCTCGTCTCCGTTCGCGAACGCTTCAGTGCTCGCCGCTGATTGATAAGATTTCACCCAAATTGCCGCTTCTCCACTAATCGTGCCCAAAGACAAAAGCTTTCCCTCGTAAAACGGTGCACAAAAGCGGCGATAACTTGTTTGCCCAGCAGCCCCATTACATCTTCCCCACTTTTTAGCACCTGCTGCTGCAGCTTCACTTGTAAGACAACAGGAACTCAAGACTTGAGTTCTCCTCCTGCACTTCTCGGCTCTTTTATCAAGTGTAGAAGTACGAACTTGACCTTGGCGGCTCGAATTCAAAGTACACTTTAATAAATTTTGTGAATCATGCATATAACAAATAATAAATCAGGGATATCAGAATACGGCTTTAGGTATTTTAAATGCTCCAACTATAGTGGTTGTATATAGACCACGTTTCACTTATATATTCTCCAAAAGTACAGAGCTATTTTGTACATACATATTAGAGATTAAACTAGTTGCCAGTTTTCTGTAGAACGATTTAATTTTTATCAAAAACATTAACCTATTGCGCAAACGGCTCAATCGTTTGAATGACGAATACATACATATTTAGAGATACTGCTCTCAAAATTAATTTGTTTTAAATAAAAACTGTACATGGAATAAATATTATCTTAGCAAAGACTTCAAAGCAACGCTCAGAATGAAAACACTGCTGAAATAGAGAGACTTCCATTTGAAACTAACATGTAACCTCGGAAAGAGTACGTCAAAGAAAATAAATACAGAGTTAAAACAAAAGCAATGCCCGACAAATCGATGGATGAATGGATGACACAGGGGAAATGACGAGAAAAACCCGAAGAAGACTCAACAGAGTGATACAAAAACTTGTCCGCGGGAACGGGGAAACCTATATTTTGTGGCGACTCGTATTCAATTGGAAGAGCAAGCAGCTCTTAAATAAGTCCGCATAAATTAAAAGTGTCAACATAAACACAGAGAGCACCAGCGATAACTTCTTTGATTAAGCTGACAGTTTATATTTACCCTGCTCAGCCAGTCAAAGGCAATTTTAATCACCAGCTTACCCAAGCCGTTGCCCATCTTTTGTTTACATCTCGACGATATTGTGCTAACGTTTTCGATTTGTTTTTGGTTTTCGCCCCGTCCCCCAGACAATTTGTGTCCAAGGAGGAGTGCGACATCGAGCACTTGGAGCAGCGTTTGGAGAAAATCATCAAGCTGTGCAATGTGGCCGTGGACTCGGGCAAGGAGTATGTCAAGAACCAGAGGTAAACAACTCGCTGCGCCATTATTCTACCTCATTCATATTCATTGGCATCGATTCGCCATCACTTCGTCTTTTTAGCGCCTTTGCCATGTCCTTGTGGGATCTACAGCAGCACTTTCTCGACAACAAGAACGCGCACAATGCGCTGGGCAAGCTGATTCACTGCTTCCAGGTTAGCGCTTCAGTGATGTCCTTTATCCTGTCTAAATAACCCCCGTGTCCTGTGTGTTTTTTCCAGGAGATGAACAAGTTCCACACCATCCTGTTAGATCAGGCCAGTCGCACGGTGCTTAAAAATCTCAGTGTGTTCGTGAAGGACGATATCAACCAGGTGAAGGACTACAAGGGACATTTTCTCAAGGTCTCCGAAGGCTATGACAATGCGCTGATTAAAAACGCTCAGGTGCGCTTGACTCGCAGTAAAGGGCATATGATTCCTGTTGCGTTATCCTTGATTTCTTTCATTGCAGGCCAGCAAAAACCGACCGCAGGAGATGCAGGAGGCTGCCAATATCCTTTCTGCCTCCAAATCGTGCTTCCAACACACCGCACTGGATTATGTCAACTATATAACGCTAGCGCAGGCTCGCAAGGTCCCCTCAATACTATCCACGGTAAGGAAAGCGAAAGGGATATTTTACGCCAATAAAATATTGCTTATCGGCCTTCGACTGCCATGAATGAAGTGCCACACATCCCCTAAGTAAATAACATTCTGTGATTTGTTATTGCTATGACGTCACTGTTGTGATATCAATGTGAGCATGTATGGGTTCCATATCTAAAACCAATGATCAGCATGTTGAGTCAGTCGGTGCGCTGTCCAATTCGCTCAGTTGCCTATCGAGAGTGCGCGGAGCTGGAGTGCCGCTATCGAAAAAGGCTGGCCAGCAATAGCTGTTACTCGTTGCAGTTGGCACGTTTTCATGGTGGTCTCCTCTGCTCTTTTCTATTTCGGCAGCTGTTGGATTACTATCAGGCGTGCGTGACCTACTACCACCAGGGCTTCGACCTGTGCAACGACTTTGACGAGTTCTTCAAGAATATCAGCGAGGATTTGAACGCGCTGCGCGGGGACTATCAGCAGCTGGAGAAGGCCATGCAGAATCGCCATATGAGCGTGAATCGCTACTGCGATTCGAACACCAACAGCACATCCAACAAGATCGAGGGCTACCTATTCAAAAAGAAGTCCAAGGGCTTCAAGACCTGGTGCCGGCGGTGGTTCTATCTCAGCGACAACCAGCTCGTATATAGGTGGGTGCATGCTCCCTTACTACTGCTATTTAGTCATTTAGTCCATTCAGATACATACGTATGCCATCCCATCTGCTTGCTTAGTTAATCAATCGTCTTCTTTTCGTTTGCAACTTTTGATTTTTGTGATGTTTTTGTTGTGTGGTGTAATGTGATGTGTTGTGGCCGTACGCTGAAGTGATTTGGATTCGCATTGCAGAAAACGCAGCAACGAGGACTCGTTCTCAGTAATGGAGGAGGATCTGCGCATCTGCAGCGTGCGCCCGGTGAACGAGGGTGACCGCCGTTTTTGCTTCGAGGTCATCTCGCCGACCAAGTGAGTATTTCACGTTTGACTTGTCATACACGTAGATAAGTGTAACAACTATTTCTTCTTATTTGCAGATCTCACATCCTCCAGGCTGACTCCGCCGACATGCTCTCGCTGTGGATTTCCGCGCTACAGCACAGCATAGGTGCAGCCATCCAGCATGACTCCACGCATCACTCGCGGCCACAATCGACGAACGCCCCCAACAATTCTCTGCCTGCAAAGCGTAGAATGTATGTTTGAATCATCGGTATTATCCAGCTTAATCATAATAGAAATTTTCCACTTCGCAGCCACTGGGAAGAGTTCCTGAAGATACCGGGAAACGCATACTGCTGCGACTGCAGGAGCCCCGAACCGCGCTGGGCCTCCATTAACCTGGGCATCACACTGTGCATCGAGTGCTCCGGTGTGCATAGAAGCCTGGGCGTGCACTACAGTAAGGTGCGTTCCCTGACGCTGGATGCCTGGGAGTCGGAGAACGTTAAGGTAATGATGGAGCTCGGCAACGAGGTGGTTAACCGCATCTATGAGGCACGCATCGGCGATGATTGTGCGCTCAAAAAGCCGACGGAGCAGTGCGAGATCGGAGTGCGCGAGGCTTGGATCAAGGCTAAGTACGTGGAGCGGCGGTTCGTTTGCGGTATGCCCAAACCGCAGGAGCTGCTGGCCAGCGAGACAGCCGAAGTTCTCAGCATAGACAGTGGTGGCGTGGTAGAGGACGGAGAAAGTGGAGGCAGTGGAATCGCTAAGCGAGCCACTCTGTCGCTGGGCGGCACTCGAAAGTGGGCGGTGAAAAAGCTTCGACGAAGGCAGAAGCAGCGCCCAATCCCAAAAACGTTGAGCGATGATCCGAGCATCTATAACACAGCCAAGACCGGCGACGAGTTGGAAGATGACGATGATGATGAATCTATCAACATTCCCTCGATGTCTCTAAGCATTTCGCGCGATGATTTGCTTGTGATCGGCGATGACCTGGCTCTTGACAGATTAGAGACTCCCGGCATTCTAGGCAGCGATCAAGAGAGCACCGATGGCGAGTCGGATGTGGAGTCGCCAGAGGAACTACCCTTCTCGCAGCTAGACGCCAACCAATTGCTGTACATGGCCTCGGTAGTGCACAATCTACCAGTGATGTGCATGGCCTTCGCACTGGGTGCCGACAAGATGTGGAAAAATCCCCAGGACCGGCAACGATCGTTCCTGCACCAGGCCGTGATCTCCGGCTCCGTGATGGCCTGCGAGTTTCTGCTACTTAACGGAGCCGCCATCGATGCTGTGGACGAAATGGGCTACAGCGCCCTGCACATATCCACGGCCAAGGGCCACATCGCCCAGGTTTATTTACTATTGAAGCATAAGGCTGCATACGACCTCTCCTCCAGTGACGGAAAGAAGGCCTTGGACATTGCGGTGGACCAGGAAAACGCCGATATTGTAACGCTGTGAGTAGGATAACCGAGCTTCAATCCGGGGGCTACATAACCATCCTTGTTTCAGACTCCGATTGACACAACTGAATGACGAGATTGGACCCAATGACGAATACAATGGAGAAGATGAGACGTACAAGAACGTGATGAAGGACTTCTCCAAGCTACCGGCCAGCCAGACGCGAGTGCTGCGCCAGCGGCATGACTCAAATACACTCGAATCGCAGCGCAGTTCGCTCACAAACTCCGACTAGCAGTGGCACAAGGGCCGCAAGAGTTAGGAAGTTACTGGATATTACGGAAATTGTTCCGATTTGTAGGCTAGCGTGATATTGGATTGTTATTGGCTTTATAACGCATTGACCAGGAATGTTAAACGGTTTCGACCTCTCAGGATGTCGTTGCGGGCTTGTTTCCCTTGGTAATCTCATTTGAAAAGCGCTTCCGATTATACAAGAAAATATTATTCATTGCATTTTGCATTCGAATGGCAGGCATGACCATTCGTTTTCTCTTAGGCGCATTTTGAGTCCTGTTTTTTTGGCAATTAGCTTAAGTTTAAAGTATTCGTAGAGCAGTTGAGTTTATTAAAAATACGTATATTTGCCTATCAAATTGTACATCGTCTTATGTGGTATTTATTAAACGATATTGTAAAATGTACGTCTAGCTATATGGTATGCTGTTACAGAGCTGATCCAAATGTTCCGATTTGTATTTGTTTGCTAAACTGTTTAACGCTGCATGTTTCTAAATGTTTTAACACTATCATGTTGATGATATTTGGTGCCAACTGTTGTGAGCACTTTAAGTTCGCGAATAAAGTTGTAAAATATTCAGATCAAAGTTGGTCTCTTCAGGTGTAACATTCTGGTGGTGTAATGGGTAAACATGTCCAGGTAGTCCAGTAGTTCTAGGACACAGCTGGGAACTCGTTCGCCTCGGATATGTAGTCAGTGAGCTTGTTCTTCACCTTGTGCATTGTGGTCACATGTCTCTGCACAGCACTGCGATCGTTAAACTGCCGCCCGCACTGTTTGCAGGAGAACATGACGCCAGCGTGGGTGACCAGATGGCGGCTTAGGCCCGAAACATGGTTAAAGCTACGATGACACAAATGGCATTTGTGCGTCCGAGAGTTGCCCATGTGCACGCGGCCAATGTGCTGCTGCAAGTTGGACTTCTGGGCGAAGCAGCTTGAGCATTGAGGGCACTGATGGCGCTTTACTCCCGTGTGGGTGTCCATGTGACGCTTGAGCACCTCGCGCTGGGAGAAGGACAGTTCGCACTCGCTGCACTTGAACGGCTTCAGGCCCGTGTGGATGATCATGTGGCGTTTGAGGGAGCTGGCGCACGAGAGCTGCAGTGCGCAGCTGGGACACTTTAGTGTGCCGCCCTTTCCACTTTTCAGTCCCTTAATGTGGATATTGTGGTGGCGCGTCAATAGTTTCTGCGTAGGAAAGGCCACCGGGCACAAATGGCACTGGAACGACTTTACCGTGTCTGTTACTCGTCCGGTTTTCGGTTGAGGGCAACTGGACTCCTGCTTGAAGACTAGCTCACTTGACCTCTTTCGTTTGAGGGGCGTTTGCTCATCTCTATCGTCCTGTTCCTTTTCCTATGCGTAATAAGATAGACGCTACATTTGAGTTTAATTTAAGTCACATGCTTAGTTACCACTATAATGACATTTTCGTGGAAGCTGAAGACCTGTTGCTCTTCGGATATCTCATCGCCCAGGTTAAAGACCACCACATCTTCGATTTCCTCTGGCTTTTCGCCACTGAACTGAATTTCGCCGTCTTCCTTGACTAAGCAAATAGTTTAATGAAATAAGAATTTATTAATTTATCTTTGTCAAATATACCCACTTACTGTTATAGGAGGTTATTCCGTTGTCCTGGTCAAAATCGGGAGTGGAGTCCTGGTTTTGATCCTCTGAGCTAGCAGAGTTTATGATGTAGATCTCTCCATTATCTGTGTGCACTACATCCCCTGATCCCACCATGTTGATATCCCTGAAATCTTCACTGCTATCCGCGGGAACTTCCTCTTCCAGTTCGAGGCCATCTATGTTTACATCGCTAGTACTTACGGGTTCTGAATTGCACCCCAATACAAATTCTTCTTCTTTTGCATCCTTCTTGGACTGTATCACCTTTTGATTGGCGACGACCAAGCTGGGGCGTCGCTTTGGAAGAGTTTTAACTTTTGGCCTAGAGCTGGAGGCGTCTTCATTGGCTTGCGTCTTGGAGTCCGACTCGGATCCATCCAAGGACTCCCATCGACCGGCCTTCTTCTCGGTGAGATACACCTCCAATTCGCCTAACAGCATGGCCAGCTGCTCCTTTCTTATGTCCTCGCTAACCTCGCTTCGCAGGTCATCTTTAACCTGGTTGCGCACCTCCTCGGCCAGTTCCTTGCGCACCTCACTGCGCACTTCCTCCGCCAGTTCCTTCCGCAGCTCGGTGGTCAGTTTCGCTCGAAGCTCTAGGCGAGATTTGACCAACCGTTTGTGCATTTCCGCCGTCTGCTCTTCCTTGAACTCTGCTCGCCACTTTTCGTCCTCCAGCTTGCGCACTTTGTCCTGCGTCTCGATGAAGGATATCGAGTCCTCAAACTCCAGCTCGTCCTCGTCATAGTCGTCCGGATCCTTGGAGAACACGCGGCTTCGCTTCCCGAGGCCCAGAAGCCGAACATGCTTGCGCAGCTTCTTCTCCGCCCACTGGCAGCGCTGCCGGAAGAGGAATGACTTTTCCAGCTGGTAGCGGCACTCCTGGCAGATCCTCTTCGGCAGAGTATCCGTCGCCTTGGCGTCCAGTGCGACGCAGGCCATCAGGCGCACGGGAATTGAGAGCTGGGCGTCGTCCTCGTCGAAGATCGCGTACGCATCCTGGTGCTCCTTGAGGCACAGGCGGCACAGGGTCGCCAAATCGGGATACGACGGCAGCGCGTCCATAGAGTCGTCTATTTTTGGTAAATCAACGTATTTACTCGGTGGCGTCTCTGCATCGCAAGCAATGTGACCGCAGACTGGGCGGCAAAAAATACCTACTTTCGCAGCAAAAGCGACCAAACTGTTCTAAAAGAGGGAAAATTTTAAATAAAATGTGAAACGTCTTTAGTTTGAATACAAAACGTCACATAAAACTTTATTCCTGAAATATTTATTTCAGATTAAAGATATTTATTAATTTACCTGCTAGAATAAGCCTTTACGTTTGTCAAAACGAGTGATATTTATTAAAATCCAGTGCCTTAATACCCCAAGTACTGTATGAGATGGCATAGGACATGAATATTTGTATATGAAGATGTCAAGAATACTATGACAGTACAAAATGGTGAAGGCTTAGCTCGGTGCACAAAATAATTCGATATACTTATATTATAGAGAATACAACTATCGTAGTAATACATAGAACACATGCAATACATAAGCATGTTAGTCCGCTGAAGGACTTTTACTGGCTATGCCACGGTGTTATTTAGCTTATCCGCTCCTCTGAGACGACAGCGCACACAACTATTAAAGTCTGCGTACGACTTGGGGTTTCTGTTCTTCAAGGAGCTGTGCTTACGGCAGAGAGGCTCGGTCAGCCTCTTGTGCTTTCGGCAGAGATGCTCGTTCATCTTTTTGGGGCTCACAAAGCGGACTTTTTTGCGACAAGGCGATTCGGGCTTCCCAACCTTTAAAGAAGATGTGTAGGTATCCAGAAAGGTGTCCTTGCTGAAGTCGTCGCGCAGATGACTCAGCTGGGGATCGTTCATGTTGATCTCAACCATGGGCACGGCAACTAGTGGCGTTGCAGCTGGCTGCCTGCTGGCTTCTGCTTCATCGTCTATTTAATAAGTAATAAGTGTACCAATTGATAATCAATAAGTTGCTTTTGTGAAAGAAGGGGGTGGTGGTAGCTTACCCAGTAGCTCGACCACGCTGTCATCGTTGTGCTCCATTTGCTCCTCGTCTAACTCTGCTTCGTAAAAACCATCGGACTGGTCAGCAGACAGCTGACTGTTTGAGCTCACCTTTAACTCGAGGGACGCCTCGTTGCGCTTGCGCACAAAGTAGCGTTCAAGTTCGTCGAACACATCGTCCAGGACAGTGAGGCGCAACTGCTGCTTGGCCTCGGCTATGATGACTTCCTCGAGTTCCGCCCGCAGCTCCAGCTCGATATCCGCCCGCACAGCTTGCTTGCAAGTGCTGAGCAGCTCCTTTTTATAGGCGTCGATCTCGCTGCGAATGAGCTGGGCAGCCTGCTGGCGCCACTGCGCATTGTTCTCGGAGCACGCCGTGGACGTGCAGCCTGCCACATCGCGCAGCAAACCCCGGTCCTCCTCCAATTCGGTCAGCTGCGATTTGACCCCCTGTCGCTGCAACGCCTTGTGGCGCCTCAATCGGCGATCGGCCGTGAGGCAGCGTCGTCGGAAGCAGTGCATCTCCTCCAGTCGCAGCCGACACACGGTGCATATGTGCTGTGGCAGACCGTCTCCGGGCTCGATCTCCAGTGACGTGGAGACCATTATCCTCAGTGCAGTCGTTCCATTTGTGCCGAAAACAGAAAAGTTGGCGTCGTTTGACAAGCACAGGCGACAGACATTCATGTTGGAATTCGCTGGAAATTCGGAGATTGGCGGCCGGATACCTGACTAGGCAATATTCGGGATGATTGATACTCGGGCAATCTTCCAATCGAGTCAATTTATAACATGAAACATAAAACCCTTTGAGTACAAAATATACAAATTAAGGACGCAGCAGTCAACAGGCTTGCCGATATTTCTTATCGATATTTTTAGTGTGGCCATGCGCTCAAGAGCTTGCAGCTTAGTAGTTCAAGTCTGGCAGCTCTGTCATTGATGTGACCGTATTTCTGCAACACACTTGGCGCGAGAACTTCGAATATTTGAAAAGTTACAAGAACACCATCACGTGCAAAACAGTTCCAGAAGACTTAAAATATAACTCAAAAACACACTCATATATCAAACAATTTCATTATATTTCATTAAATATTAAGTATAAATACGCAGTTAACTATTAAGTATTATATACACAATTACAATAAAATATTCAGTCACTATAATGCTTCTTCTATATACAAAGTACGATATATTATATCAAAGGGCTTGAACTCGCCGCCGCACCTCAATAAATTATGCAATTCAATTCCATGATAATATACAGTAACAGTCGTCTGTGTTCTCCGGGAGTTGGCCAATTGATTTTCTCAGGATGATTTAGGATCTGCGCCGAGGATTGCCTACTTACAGCTAAAATGTTTGCAAAAACAATAAGTCAAGGACATTTAACAGTGTTTTCGTTTCGTATCGTTTCGTTTCGTTTCGCATCGTTTTGATTTCATACTCATTTGCTCTTTGCTTTATCGCTTGTGTGGGGTGTGTGCACGTGTGTGGGTTTTGATTTTTTGTGGTAAATAAATAGTATCGATCGATTATTAACGATATTCAACATTGAAATACATCAATCATTAGGCATATACATAACTACAGGATATAATACAATACAGGATCGTTGGGATCAGGATCGCTCTGCCGGGACTCCTCCTCAATCGTGGCGCCAGCTCTGCGGCAGCACGTAGTCCTTCACCTTGTAGAGCGCATTGGCATACCAATGGATGCCATTCTGCTGCTCCGCTGTGGTCGACACCTTCGGCGAACTGTGCAACTGCTCCTTGGCGGGCAGCCACGCCTCCAGCGTGGACAGGAGGCGCATTGGAGCGAGTCCCCAGTGGGCCAGGGACTGGCTGTTGATCACTGCATAGCAACTGGCGGCCACCGAGTTGACCACAATGGTGCCCTCGCGGGTCAACGGTGCCACCACGCCCTTACTGCGCACACTGCCCACCTTGACGACTCGCTGGGGCCTCAGCTCGCCCGTCTCCACATCCCGGACAAGCACCTGGTTCTTCTCCTCGACGCGATCCGCAAACACAAAGGTCAGCTCCTGGCTCTCCGGCTGCCAAACGCTAACCAAGTGAGCCGGAGTCACCGTGAGCACTGCTCCACCGTCCGTGTGCAGCTGCACGAAGTTCTGCATCTGCTCGAGGTTGCGGTCCATGAAGAGGATCACTTCGCTGTAGACGGCCTGTCCGTTGGCGGTCATGCTCAGGACACGGTCTCCGATGGAGAGCTCGCCGAGCGGCTTCCGGACTCCGCTTTCCAGCAGCACTGTGCTTTCCGGCGTGAAGCAGCCGTGCACATGGGAACTGATCGACGAATCTGCAAGCAAGAAGGGAAAGGGTTCGGTTAGAAAATCAAATTTTAAATATGTATTATGTATATTATATTATATATGTATGTATATTATGTATATATAAGACACTCTTGTAATATACCTTACATTATTCTAATAAACATTGAATACCGCAGTGATTTAAAGTTTTCTAATCTCATAGCAAGGGTGTTCATGTATTTTGCACAATCTAAAATCAAATACAACCTTTCTAAACTGCAGATTGGTTGTTTGGTTACTGAGGGCCGCCCAGGTAATGGCATTAGTTTGCTAATCTAATTTGGCGTTAAGCATCCAATTGCCAAGCCCAACAAGTCAAAAAGGTTTTCACAGATCCGGGGCTGGCCCGTTGCAGCCCAATGTGAAACAATGGGCCCGAATAGACTGAAAGGACTGAAAGGACTGCCTTTTGCGGCTCGCCAACAAGCCAGGAACATAATGCGATCGTGGAACAGAGATCCGAGATCCGAGATCCGAGATCGGAGATCAGCTATCTGCGATCTGCCAGGCATATCAATAACAAGCGGCCGACGTGTTTTCGTTTCGGCTTGCACAAAAATTGTGATCTTGTTTTCCCTGCAAGATTAGCCGTGGGATCAGCTCAGCATCAGCAACATCCGAAGCCGAACTCGAGCCAAAGCCGCTTAGAAATCCCAGGGAAAAAATGCAAAGAAGTAAAATGAATTGAGAAAAAAAGGGGGATGGGCCAGGTAGCAGCTTGTGGTTTGTTTTCCCAACCTTTTTTGGCAACCTGTTGGCAATTACCGAACATGCTGCAACCCACCTAAACAATAATCGAAGTGCTGGCCACATTAATCATCATTAGATGGGTATCCGATTGCAGGGCCAGGTGCCCACCCAGATGCATCTGGAATATATCGGGATGCACTTTGTAGAACTTTCTCTGGGGGCCTTCGCACTCGAAGCGCCGATGCTGCTTGTAAAATTCAAATTAAAAATTCCAGACCAAATGCGACCACTAACCGTGCGCTTTATTATAATGAGCGGCCATAAAGTGGCCTTGTTGCGGCTGCCGCTGCCGCTGCCACTGCCGCTGCCACTGCCATGGAATTCCAAAGAAAATGCACCTTCCCAGTGGCCCGGCCGAAATTCCCATTGATGCATTTTGGTAAACAGAGACAGGCGGACACACAAAAGTGTAGAAACAATAAAAATCGGATTAAATACATATGGCTGGCGGTCTATAAAACCCATAATCGATGGGGATGGCAAGGGGAATGGGACTGGGACTGGGACTGGGACTGGGACTGGGGGATTGGAATCGGAATCGGAGTAGGAATCGGAATCGGGCCCGAAAGAACAGACGAAATGGACAAAAGATACGGGGGAGATGGGGAGGAAGCGCGGTAGTAACAAGAAAAATTGGTGTGAAATCTACCTTCTACCAAAACCAGGCACTGGCACCGAAACCGAAACAGAAACAGAAACAGAAACATACACAGAAACAGAAACAGAGACCAAAAATAAAAAGGAGGGACAAGAAAAATCTCAGGCCGTCTTCGTTGTTGGCGGTGAGTGGAAAGTGAAGAACTTGAAGGGTCATAAATTAATAAACCATTAAAGTGGTTAAAATTATCGTTATTTTATCTTTGTTGTGAAGACTAAACTGATAAATTATTACAAAACAGAGGACAGCGAAGCTGATGCTGCTGTTGTTGTTGGTCTTCTTGTTCTTGTTGTTGTACTTGTTGCTGTTGTTGTTGTTGGCTTGGTGACTGATCGTTTGGACAGCATTAACATGAACATGCAACAACAACAACAACACGCGCTTGGGGCCTTTAATGCGCGCGCGCGACACACCAGCAACAACAACAAAAGACAGCAGCAACATTGGTAAGAGCGCAACAAGAAAAAAAACGAAAAAAAAAATTAGTGTCGACAAAAAGGTTTACAGCCATTACTCTTCGTCGTCGTGCTGCTGCTGCTGTTGTTGTTGTTGTTGTTGTCGTCGTTGCTTTTGCTGTTGTTGCTGCTGCTGCTGCCGTTTAGGCCTCACAAACGAAAGACTTAGGCAGCGAACTCGAGGCGCAGCGAATGCTGTGCCAAAACTGTCATAAGCCCGTGGTTTATGTGCAGCCGGCTATCAGCAATCAATCGCCCCGTAATTTATTGATAGCTAGCAGCAGCACTAGCAACCAGCAACACATGGCTTTCAGGTCCGCCTGGACCACACACACACACATGTTGCAGGATGGGCATTGGATGACCTGCTTGCCACTTGTTGTTCGTCGGCTGACCTTTTGATATTGCCGGAGCAGAGAGATGGAGGGGGATGGGGGAGGATGACAGCAGGATGCAGGCTCATAGCCAGGCGGCTCCTTTCATAGGCAATTAGAATCAATGAGCAAGGACACTCGGCTCCGTTTCCTTTCCCTCGCCCTTTTGTCCTGCCGCAATCTTTATGGGCCGCCACCAAAAGTCACAATATTGTGACTCGACTGCGTGTGTGGGAAAGAGGCGTGGCATCTTGTAATTGTAGATGGAAATTAAATGAACAACTGACAGCCGGTCGCACCCAAAGTGTCTATCTGACTGTATGTGTGGGAAACTTGAAAGGGAAAATCCCTCTCGTGCCGCTAAAGAAATGCAAAAAAAAATAAAGAAAAAATGAAAATGAAGAAAATGAAATATAAAAAAGGCAGCGAAGAGAGAGAGCAAATCTTGGCAAGAAAACTTAATTGTCTTGGCCCGTTTTGGTTGGCTGATCGGGCCAAAAGCATTTTCTTCTCGGTCTTTGGGGCAGTTTCGTTATGTTTCGGGGAAAACTGGTTGCTGGCCATAATGGCAGCTCACGGATACACACTTTGACGGCCAGGCTTGTCTTAACTGATGATGCTAACTTGCTGGCCGTTCGGTGTATTTTTGTATTCTTTTTTTTTCTTTTCAATTAGGCCCGCGCTCAGGTTTTAGCCCGGCATTTAATTCATCTTTGCCTCTTTGCCAGTTTGCCAGCTTGCCAGTTTGCCAGTTTGCCTGTTGCCTGTTTGCCCGTTTGCCTGCTTCTCCAACAGTCTTGGCCAGTTTGTGCTGCCTGAGAAACGCTTTGGGTGTCGTATCATCAATTCGTTTAATTTGACAGGCGCAAACCTAAACATGTCAAAACAACAGCCATGCGGTTAGTAGTGGTGGTTGCCGCCTCTGGAGCCGACTTTTCGGGTTCAGGCCCAGTCCCCAGTTCCCAGTTCCCAGTCCTCGCACCATCCAAACCATCCAGACCATCCACTTGGCCAGTCCGGTTTTCGTACTTTGTTGCCGTTTTCTTCCTCTTTCGGATCTCGAGAGTCGAGTCTTTTTAACTGGTACTGTGCACTGGGCACTGGGCACTGCAGCCGTGGCCAATTCGGCGGATGCGAGCGGCTGAAATTTGCCAACGCCTGTCAGCTTAGCGATCGCCAGTACGAAACATGCGAAATTACGCTTGTTAGTGTCACTTCTGGCTAACTGACCAGGCCCACCCATCACCCATCACCCATCACCCAGCACCCAGCACCTCGGCCACGGCTTTTTGCATCCTACGGATTGCACTTACTTCAAACAGTCTTTCGGTTCTAAGGGAATTTAATAGTGGTGAATATTTGTCTAAGACTATCAAGCTGGATATCTATTTATCTATTATGCCATAACATTATGAGTCATAATTTGTTAATATTCATGATGTATGCATTTGATATTTACAACGGCTTAACTGTTACCCAACTCATGAAAAAACCGTAAAACCGGAAAACTACTCGCTATGAAAAATGAGCAAATAATGAATATAAAAACAGCGATTAAGTAAGCTATGTGGACAATTACCTGACTTGACGGAGCAGTAGATGTGGCGCCTGCTGACATAGGAGACCCAATCGAATCCGGCCTCGACGGCCAGGCGGGCGAGCATGCCGTACTTGGACTGGTCGCGATCGGAGGTGGCGATGGTCACCGCTCGGCCCTCGTAGTGGAGCGACTCCTGGCCGTGGTGGTAGTCCTCGTCCCAGCTCTCAGTGACCAGCAGTCGGATGCCGGGCCATTCGTTCATCACCGAGTAGGCCAGCAGGTTCAGCTTCTCCCTGCAGCGCTGAAAGGGGCAGAGAACAGAGAGATCGATTAGGTATTGTTAATAGCCAGACGCCATGTTTGAGTCACGCAGCACGCACGAGGGAGCGGGATGGCTACAGTGCTGTCGGGGGGGCGTGGCATGCGGGCGTTCATTTCGGTTGCCCAAAGGGCCCAATGCGTTCATTTTGCCCACTTGATGCACTCAAGAAAATTATTAGTCATGTTCGAGTTGAGATGATTAAATTGCAAGCACAAGTAGTGAGGGAGTACTATCAATCAAATTTTTGAACTAAACACATAAGCTTTATAAATAACAAAAATATACCTATAGCTGAGTGGAAAGCCTTTCCCTACATGAAACCATATAATACAATTAGGCGGAGAAATAACCAGCTCAAGGAGGTACGATTTTTTCGGAGTGCATCTACCTTTCGCGCTCTGTGAGTCTGCCCTTTTTGGCCGCATCCTTTGAACCTGTTGCTGCAACCTCAACAAACAGGCGATCTTGTTTGCCCAGTTCCCTTTTGGCCAAAGGCTTATTTGCCCATGCTTACGTGCAGTTCAAACACTGACCCTCAGCGATGGTGATGGTGATGGTGACCCTAACCCACGCTCGCAGATAGACCTTTTATTTTCTCCCTTTTCACTCTTTGTTTTTCCTGTCGATAATATGAAAATGCTTACGCTTTGTTTGCCAATGTGGTGGGTGCTCATCCGTTTGTCGGCTCGTCTTCATTTGATTTTTTTAGTGGATACAACTGGCCGGGAGAAATGCCAGCCAAGCAGAAAAGGATTCGAACAAGTCTATGCAAATATTTGAGATCCCAAAATTCAGAATTCGAAAAGGAAAAAACATGGGACAGCAGACAGCAACTTCAGGACAGACTTCAAGATTGAGCCGGCCACAAAATCAATTATCAACGGACTGAGTCCGGGTGACAGGATGTTGCCTTTGTGGGCAAACAGAATGCGAGCCGTAAAATCAATTTGCGACACGGAGATCCTTTTCTTCTCTTGTTTTTTTCCTCTACTTTATGGCAAACCACAGCGATCAGTTTTTGCCTTTGCGGGCTTATGTTTTGATGAGGTGTGGATCTGTAGCGGCAACTGTTTGCTATTATTTGGCCAAAACAGCACTGCCAAATTTGTCACACAGTTGTGGCCCTGTGGCAAATTGAGGTGACAGTGGAAGTGCCAGTGGCAGCGACAGCGACAGGCCGCATTCCGAGAAGAGTTCAATGATATTTGCCCAACGCGCTGCAACTTTGCTTTATTAAAAGGCTTAACCAGTCGAGAGTTGAGACTTAAGAGGCGAGAGCCAAGTCGTGCTAATGAGCACAAAAGCGTAACGACAAACAGAGGATCGCTGGATATATCCACATCCATGGAGCCATGGTGCCATGGTGCCATGGTTGCCATGGTTGCCATGGTTGCCATGGTTGGGGGAAAGACAAACGCTTTTGTCTTAAGCACTGCCAACGATGTTTACCCAACATGCTAATGCATTGAGCTCGAATTCGAATCGATGCGCTGGACGCGCAATGAACAAACAACGGCTGTCTCAGATCTCGGATCTCAGATCTCGGATCTGGGTTCGGGGATCTCGAAACTGGGATCTCTCCGCAGATCCCATATTCCACATACGACCAACTCCCAGCAACTCTGCACTCCGCCCAACTTCGTTTGCCGACGGGTGCGTAAGGTAAACATTTACGGATACACGGCGTCGGCGGCCCAAAAAGATGGCTAAATAATGTGTGTGCCTTGTAAGTGGCCGTTAGACAACAGCGTCAAGTGTAAATAAGCCCGTGCCCCGGCGACTCGGGGCATCGGAAAATCCCTATACCCATACGGATACCATAGTATGCCCATAGCCATGCCATCTCCCCCAAGGAAAGCTGCATTAATTAGACATTCAACAAGGTGTGAACTCAGCCTTTTCCTCAGCCATTACCCCGAAAAAGGGGAAAATCTGAGATGCCCGAAAATCCGACCACGCCCCATTGTGTGTGTGTGTTTTGTTTATGTGGCGGGGGCTGGAGGAGGTGGAACTGCATTTGATTTTGGCTATTTCGGTTTCTGCTTTTTTATTTCTCGCCCATTTTATTCGCCTCTGATGCGTTTTTAATGGACGCGCGACTGCAGTTTTATTGATTTAAATTGTCTGGCTGGATGGCTGGCCGACTGGCTGGCTGGCTGCCAATTTGACGCTCTTAATGGTCGGGCGAAATTATTATGGCACGAAGATTATTAGGCACTCATCATCATTAGGCCGCGTCCAAGTCAAGACGAGAGTTGGCCAAGTCAGGTCGAGTTAATAGCCCGCTCTCGGCCGGGGACAAGTTCGGGGGGGCTTTGTTTGTTTTGCCCATCCCAAACCCATGTCCACCATACCATACCATACCATACCACACCATACACCATACACCATACACCATATACCATATACCATCTCCCATCTGTGGGCTTTTTTGCGAGGGTTTCGGATTACTTGGGTACCCCAGGGAAACCGACGATTAGGAAACGACACAATTTAACGACATAATTCAAGTGCGCATTAAGTTACGGCTGCCAGGGGAATCACCCCTTTTTTTTTTTTGTTTTTTTCCATATGCAGCATATATGTGAATATATTCGGATGCACGTGCTCTATGGTGTAAGCAGATATGGCATATCCTTTGATTCCCGGCACTGATTGAGATCGCAGAGGAAGCGAAAACTTACAACTGAGGAAGCGACACAGGATATACTCGTAGTCGAAAAAATACAAGTTGAAACTCTGAAGAAATCACGTCACCCACCTATACCTCTATACCTCTATACCTCTGTACCTCTGTACCTCTATACCTCCATACTCCATACACATATTCAATATGCGATATGTGTGTCAACGGGGTCGGAGGTGGGCCACTTGAGGGCCGCCACTTAGGTGGCAACTTAGGGTTTCTCGGATTCTGGAGTTTGGAGTTCGAGGCCGAGAATCCCCTGCCATCAGTCAGCGGGCCTTTTACCGCCATGTGTGGCCCACTCGAGCGCACAGTTTTCCTCACTTAATTGGCAAACTGCTATGGATCCACTGATTGATTCAAGTGCAATGCCATGCCAATCCGCAGCTCCAGCCGATTCTGTTTATTTGTGTTGCCAATCTATTCACAGCTCGTCATCTCTTCATTAGAATTAGCGGCGGTCTTTGATTTGTTTACGATGCGCTGGCAGCGCAATTATTACAGCGCAAAAATCAAATCAAATATCGGAAAACGGGAAAAGGGTAACGGGAAACGGGAAAAGGCCAGCAAAAGTCTGAAGTTTTAATTAATTGGAAGCGAATGGCACTGTGTTTACGGAATCTGGAGAAATCATCTGGGGTCCGAAGTCTGCTCCTGTCTGTTTGTTTTCGCTTTGTGTTGCCATTATAAATGGCAGAGCATTAAAAAGTTGAAACCTTTATTGGATTAATGGGGGATTAAGGGTTCGATATCGTTGCTAATTGAATTTTTGCCACTTTGCAATATGGCACAGTATGGCAGAAGTTCAAGTCAGTTGCCCCCATAGATAGGCCCAGTTTCATAAGCAATTGAATTTCCCACTCCAAAAAAGGCAAATTAAAAGTTTCCATTTACTAGATCTTAAAAGCGCTTACCATACAAAAAACCACAAACGCATTACAAATGCTCGTAAATCACGCGTCAAATAAATGTCCATAAGGGGAAGGCGTCATTTTATTGTTATTAATTAAATGCTATTAATTTGCAGAAATCGTAAATTAAATCTCAGTTGTGGCCTATTGCCCGTTGCCCCACCTGCCTGCCACATTTAATGTCCCCCCGGCGATCAGCAAAAGTCATTTGGAGCTCCAGCTTGGAGCTGCTCGAGCTTGGAGCTGCCAGTTGCCAGTTGGCAGTTGGCAGTTGGCCGTTGGCAGTTGGAGAGGCCAAGAGTCAGGTAAGAGCCGAGTTCGGGGCCGGGTCTTAAATGATAAGCGCCATAATCCCTGATGTGTGATTAACTTTGATGATGAGTTATGAGCCGCACATTGGCACTGATGGGGCTGCGGGCTGCGAGGGGGTGTATGGTGCCTTGGGGGTCTTCCAAGATCCCCGAACTCCCGATCTCCCGATCTCCCGATCCCCGGATCGCCGGATCTCCGGATGCCCGTTCCGAAATGACTTGCAGGAATGGAAGCGGAGCAGCAGCGGAGCGGCAGCGGAGCCATGTGAAATGTGAGTCACTCGCCCAGCAGTAATGTGATAGCCGCGACGCGATCTCTGATCGCGATCTTCTTCCTCTCTCGCGGCGCAAGTTCATAAAAGTTTTATGCAAATAAAGCAAAAGCCAGAGATCGAAAAGGCAAATATCGATGGCATTTTGGGGCAACAAATCCTTGAACATTCGCGCCTGAGTGCCCTCGTAAAAGTATCAAATTGATTAATAATAATAATATAAAAGCATCTCGCACAAAAGCAAAACAAACAGTGCGAATCCGCATCGTCTATATACGATACCCCATACCCCATACGATATGGGTTATATGGGGTATATGGGGTTATATGGGGGGGCTCTTCTCGCAGAGACGATTTGTCCACTTTGGCTGACTGATGTTTGTTTGATAAGTTTGAAAGTTTGATTACTTTGTTGGCCGCAGGAATGTTCCCACGAAATTGGCTGATGTTTGCTTATCGCAGCGTTTGACGTGATTTGATTTGAGTTCCTTTTTTATTTTTGGCAAAGGGAAAACGAAACTGAAGCTCTGACATCATCCCACCCAGCGACTTGTGTCTTTTTTTTTGTTTTGTCATAATAGGATCAATTTTGAGTCATAATGCTCTATTAGAATGGCTCGGCTAAGGGCTTACTTTGATTTGATTTGATTTGAGTGGAGTTGATTTGATGGTGCTGGTGATGGTGATGCTGATGTTGATGCTGATGTGCATGTCTGGAAGATCAGGGAGTGAGGAACTGGGGTTGGGACTTTGAGGACTGGTACTGCTGCATGCATGTCAATAATCATATCGGATTACCCATTGGCTTTGCCCTCAGCCCCATTGTTGCTACAATTTATGAAATTTTAGAACTTATGCTGCGGCTTTTGACGCATTCTTTTGTCCACATCCATATATCCATCTGTCCGCTGCGGTTTCTGCTGCTCTGCTGCTCGTCTAATCCCGTGGCATTCCAGATTCAGCTTCAGATACCACAGATACATCAGTTCAGCGCTGAAACGGCTGAAAAGGCTGAAAAGACTGAAAAGTGTTGCCCTAGACACATTCTGCCGTAATTACCTGAGCCAATGACTTGTCATAAGCTCCAGCACTTTACGATGCATTTGTTCGTTTCGGTTAGGAGCTGCATTGTATACCGCCCGCGACTGCTGACAATTCGCAATTTGTTTATGCAACAACTGCGGATCGTGCAACACAGACCCACAGTCAGGGCCACGCAGTTAGCAGTCCGTCTGGTGAGCGTTTTAAATGGCCACAACGAATTGTTTACCAGCCCGAAATTCACAAATTCACGCACAGCGGCCAGTAAGTCACTCGGTCTGATAGCCAGATCCAAATCCAAGTCCACATAAAATGCACTTTAGTTGCGCTCTGCTGGCACTCCATGGCAGGGTACTCCTTGCAGCTCCTTCCTTGAGGAATTGGACAGGATCTCAATGTCACTGGACATGCGACTTCGGTAGCGGAACAGTTGCCGTTGTAAATATTTGTCCCGCGAACAACAGGATTTTTATGTGCGCCGAATGTCCTTGGCCATTTAGTCAATCGCTCGAAGGACCTTGGCCTTCGGTGTCACTGCGATTGTGCTGCCGTGCGAGCAACTGTTAAATGTTCGCCAGTTTCTGGAAAGGCTGCGATACCTTTTTTTTGATTGCATATCAAATTCAAGGTAACATCTGAAATGGCTGCCACCATTTCGAATCCCCCGATGGGCGCGTGGCAGTTGCCAAATGCCATTTGGGATAAGTTTCCAAGTGAAACTCTAGCCGGCTGGCAACTGTTTCGATAATACGATAGTGTAATACTGTACACTACAGTAAAATCAGGTTTTAGAGATCCAAAGTGATTCAGCGAAACACAAGCCACTGACTAGTAAATCAACGAATCGAAAGCCAAATTGTAACACTTGTGTGTGCTTTACTATAGTCTTAAATCAACTATATTAGTCGGGTGGCAGGCGTAATCTGTCTTCCCACAATTCTGATTATTGGCCTGTTGTTCAAACGGCCAAACGGTTCCAAAACGGCCAAGGAAAATGGAAGTTCGCCATAAAAGCCTAATAGCTCGTTTATGGCGCTAATCAATAACAAGGCTATTTTTACACCTCGGCACTTAAAGTTTCATTAAAGTAACACGCAGATAAGCTGGTGCGCCCATGGGAAGCGTGCCGATTATATGTATGTATATCAGCAATTTCAATGTCGGCCCTCTTAGGGGGGCTTGACTGTGTTGTGCCGACTTCTGGCCGCAATGCAACCCCTCCCCACCCCCGCCGTTGGCTAATTGGAAATGCTGTCGCTGGTGCTTAAATTGAGCACTTGTTTTAGCTGTTTCGCACTTTGAAACCCAACCACCGCTCCCCCCGAATGGATGGTCACTCCACTTTCACTGCCCCCGCCTCCTCCAATGGCGATAAGATACTGCTATTCTTCGCCTTAGCTGGTGTCTTAACACACATTTTGCGGCCACCGATATAGCACAACAACCAACCTGTAAGTACTAGCACCTAAAAAAATTTCTACTTTTCAAGGCAAATAATATTATAGAGTGCGATTATAAGTGAGAGGTTACCAACTGATACATAGGCATACGTGTGTACATCTTGTGCCTTTCGAGTGGCTCATGTAAACGTAGTTTCTTTCAGTGTCAGCATGTAGCTACACATGTTGGCAAACACAGAGCCACTATCTGCGGGATATTGGCGAACAGGCTACTTGGCTGCAGTCCGCTTATCAGACAATCGCCGGCGATAAGCGGCAAATGCTCGCGTGCCTCCACTTTTGGGGCGCGGACAGGTGGGCGGCGGGGTGGCAGAGTAAAACCTGATAAATACCGGGACGCGTAATCCCCTGCACTCGATACCCTGTTTGCTGTTCGGCGCGAAAACGGAAACGCATTTGTGGAGCGTACACAATGTGGTGTAAACTATGTATTTGCAATGATGATCCGGGGATCGATTGGGCTCGAGGTTGTTGAACGCGCCCAGTTTGTTTTGGGTTTCGGGCCGCTTTCTGCAGCTTTATGGCTTAGTTCGATGGAATTCAGACGCTATCTAGCATTCGTCGAGTATCGGGCTTCCTGTTTTTTTGCACTTGCGACACAAGTGCAGTGCGACGATAAGATGCATAATTAACCATATACGAGCAAATGGCCAATGCTCAAAACTAATGCGATATTTCAGCCCTGTTTTATGGCCCACCGCCACCATAAAGTTGCTGAAATACCCAATGCTCGCCAAAGTGAATGATTGGGCACTTTTCTGCCACGTAGCGTTTATCAATGGGAACTGAGTGGCGCAATCTCGTGCCATCGGGCCATCGGGCGATCGGTAGATAGGCTCTATGGAGCAGCGCCAGTGATTGGCATCGCTAATTTGACAATTGAATTTGTGAGTGCAGTGCGCAATAAGCGCGGAATTAGCCTAGCCACGGTATTAGCCAACCCAACTAACTGGTATAGAGGACGAATTCGGAACGATATCAGCAATAAAATGTGATCCCATTTATATTTGACTTCCCTACTTCAAGCGTTTCATTGTGTTCCTATATCAAAGTGGGCTTACTTCTATCACAAAGTAATACCCACATGAAATAATGATTTACAATTCAAGCAATATAAGTTCTATTTGGCAGAGCTATGATTTTCTATAGAATCACGACTCTAGCTGGTGGGTTTTTACCTAATTAATGTTGGTATAAAAGTTTAATGTTGAACATTTGAAAGTAACATTTGATTAATCATGACTAGATTAGTCAGTCAATAATTTGGACTCCCCACATTATTGCCCAGTCACTTTGTCACAATATTGCCGATAAGCACAACTTCCCCAATGATGTATTACAAATATTGGCACTAGTACAGGGAACCGGGTTTTTCCTTACCTTGCTCATCAAGCGATCCGCTCCGGTGCCTTCCTCGTCGCGGAAAAGGATGTCCCTGTTGTAGTTGGGCACGAGGTCCTTGAATTTGGGCGAGTCCCGACGGATCACACCCTCCAGTGGTCCGGAGGCGCTGTTCGTGTACTCGGATAGATTGGGAATGGTCTGCTTGAGGACCAGCGGGTACAGGTTGCGCGCCCTATGGCGGCCCAGTCCTCGGCCAGGACCGCAGCTGTGGGCCGGGCTGAAGGTCATCGGCAAGACGATCAGCAGCAGGGCCACCAGAGAGGTGAGCCTGCTGAGGCAACGCTGCGTATGCGCAATGTGGCGCATCGCTTGCGATTCTGGGCTTGCGGAAACGGAGCTCGCTGCGGATTTGGCGCTGGAACTGTGGCATTTGGCGTCCAGGGAGAGACAGGTGACACTGGCGGCACTGGCCCAAGGCACTGAGCTGGTGTTATCCATGATTTATCTAAGACTTTGCTGCTTGCTGTTTCTCTTGATTGGATTTTGTATTTCCTTTATTTATTTATTTATTACTTTTTTTCTTTTTTTGGTTATTTAGCACTTCACTTTTGGCACACAAACACGCTTTTTTTGGCGACACGCTTGTTATTTGGATTTATGGTAGCAATTAGATTTAACCTGGCTAAATCGAAATACTTGAGTCGGCGGAATCGCAGGTCTTACGGTCTTACGGCCTTACGGTCTGACGGTCTTAACTGTTCTCCGCTGAACTGGCAGTTAGCTCTCGGATCGGACAACCGTTGCGCTCGCACTGTGATTGACAAATGACATTTCGGAGCGGAGTATCGTGCGCGCAGAGTGTTCGAGTGCGAGTACGAGTACGAGTACGAGTACGGGGCAGCGAATACGAATGCGAGTATGAGTGCGAGTGCGAGTACGAGGGTGCTTTCAAGAACCCTAGGCCTTTTCAGCTCACACACACACGCACACGCACACTACTCGGTCGAGTTCATTTCCAGTTGCGCTGGTGTGTGTGCGTGTGCCACTCGACGATCGAGCGTGTGTGGTGTTCATTTCTATGCTGCCTTGGCGCGCGGGAAGTGGGAGCGGGACAACCAGATGATGTACCATACTCACACGACTGGCTTGCTAGTGTTAGTGGCCGTAGTGGCTGTGTCTTCGGCGCTTATGTACAAGCGATGTTGGCAACAGATGTTGGACGGCAAGGGTATGGAGTGGTGTGGTCCATTATGGCCATGGATGAAAGTGTGTGCCTGTTGCCAATTGGATGTGCTGGTGTGCGTTTGTTGCCGGAGTCGGGCTGCTGCATCCTCGACTGCAACTGCAATTTCTCTTAACACTTGCACTACTCGACTCTTGCGGCTTGTTAGCCGCTTCTGGCCCTGCAACTCCTCCATCTCGGCCATCTCGGCCATCTCGCCCATCTCCGGCACTCATTGTTCACTTTTTTCCGCTGCCTTTCTTCGTTTTGTTGTTCGTTTCGCTTTATTGCTTGTAAATTAATAATGTTCCGGTTTTTTGTGTATTGTGTGACTCCTGGGCAGCCTTATATATTTGTATATATATACATATATATGTATGTATATATATTGTATATGGTATGGTATGTGGAGTACATATGGGCTCGATGCTGCTTCCGTTTGGCAATCTTCACTCAGAGGAAAAAGTGCTTTAGCTAAAGTACGAGTAGTGTATGATCACCAAAGGCTCCGAGCTTATGTCACTCAGTGAGTCATTCATATACACGTATACCCCTCAGGAAGCGACCATGTTCCGATTAGATACCGCCTTAGGACCTACAAATTACGGGGTAATTTAACGAAGGAAATTAATCTCCGCCCGAGGTTCCGTTCGACGGCATGTCAATAATCGCAAATATGTCTATATATATTGCAAAAACCGATAACGATTTGGGCAAATACAATTTGCAATTAGGTACCTTATATTTATGCACAGCAAACAACTAAGTTGCGATTTGATGCCGCTCTCTGTAGATCAATAAATTTCGGGTTCTCCATCTCTGTTGACTTTTGCTAATAGAAAATTCCCTCGAACTGGGAAATCTCCAGTGAGTACAGCTTTCTCGCACATCTAGAACTTGAATCTGTGGCAAGCGTTAATCTTTTGTTTTGGATCTCTTCCAGGCCTTTTTTCTTTTTGCGGTTGCACCAGGTCTATTTGCACTGTCACTTGGCAAGCGCGAATCGTGGAATACGCCCGTCAATGTGTGCCCAAGAAATTGTCACTTTTGGACAGGGCAGAACCAAGGGCCAAGGTGCACCTGCCTATTTAACCAGGCGGATTCCAGGCGGGGGGCATATCATTATTATTCTGGGGTAACGCTCTGGAATGCAAAGCATAGCATAATTTCGACAAAAACTGAAATGAAGCGAACAAAAAGCGACGAATCGAAAGAGGAGAAATACAGAAGAAATACATTCAATAGCTGGTCGTGGCGGCAAAAGATATAAGAGAAGGCAAAACGCCATCAACAAGATACACGGAACCAAATTAAAGATGAAGAAGCTGAAGTAGAGGGGGTATTGGATATACGAGTCTTGGATGTTGGGGCATCCGAATGTGTGTGCGCGCGTGTGTGTGTGTGTGTGTGTGCGAGAGTCTATGTGGCTGCCACATAAATTTCTGGCTTCTTTGTGTGCGCCCCGAACTCATTACGTTCGCCGCTGTGTGTGTGTCTGTGTGAGTTTAAAAGGCCGTATGTGTCTTTGGGCCTATGCATCTGTATCTGTATCTGTATCTGCATCTGTATCTGTGGGGCGGAGCTGCTTAAGGCGCTCATTTGTGAATGAACACACAACACACCGTGAACAAGCCAGATACAGATGCGAAGACCATCCCGGGCCCATGGGCAGACAACAATCGCTCCAGCACTTAATGAGCATGGATAAATGGCATCGCAGACCGTGGAGCAAGCGAGACGGCCAGCGGGCCTCATAATCACTGCTCACAAAAAATACAGAAAAGAGCTAAAAACCAAAAAAAAACAAGCACTAAATAAATAAACTAACAAAAATGCCTTTCCAGGCCCTTCGCGATAAAAAGCCACTGATTAGTTTCTGTAATTAGATTTTGTCCAGCATTGATTTATGTGAATATTAATGGCTCGACAGTTATATGCCAAAATTTCATTTTAATGGCAACCTGTAATGCTGCTGCTCGGGAAAAAAGTATAATAGATACAAAAAATAGTGCTTTTAAACAGCCCATAAAAATTTAGTTGCTTATATGAGTACTTCTCGATTTCTTTTTATATCAAGCTTTTATAAAAATCATTCTAAAATAAATGTGTAGGCTATCATACCATTTATTATTAGGATCCTTACAAAGAACATTAAATACAACTTTTAGAGAACTTTGGAGAAATCTGCTGTTGAGGAACTATCTCAGCAAGGGAAAGAGGTAGCACTTGCATTACTCATCTACCAAGTTAGGATTAATATTTTCCAAATAGACGTACCGGAAATATCCAGACCATTCGCTGTCCGCCAACTGGATGCTCGAGAGCCCAGCAAGCAGCTCCCTTGCTCCAACCGGGCATGGAATCCATGGACAGATGCCAGAGAGCAGATGGAACGCCATTTTCTGTGCGCCATGGCGCGTCCGCATCCAACGGCGTCTTCGTCTGCTTTTAATTTCTTTTAATGGAAGTTGTTAACATGGCTGCTGCTGCCTCGTCCGGATCGTCTCCACCGCCACCGCCACCTCCACCTCCAACTCCACGTCCTCGTCGATCCCTTCCTGCTGGTCTGCGGCTGATTTTCGGCTGGGATCCCACCATTCCCACCAACGCCATGGGTTGCGGCTGATTTGCTCTTTTTGTTTCTCTTACTTTTCGTTGGTGTTTCGATCATAAAACCTCGATATGAAACTTGAATTTTTGTTGCTTTCTTAATGCGCTTTCCGGGGTGTGGGTATATGGCTTATGTAATGTGATTTAATGTGACTTAATAATTTAAAATGAATAACGATCAGCTTGACTTAAAGTAATTTAAGGTACTTTGATGGAGGCGCAATTGGCAAGTGTAGGGAAAGTAGTTTCGTTTCTGAAAACCAAACTGAATTCATATAGAGTATATAGATTATATAGAGTATCTCAAAATCCAATTTCGATTGTGACTCCACAACTATGCCGCTCTCGCTTGGGGTTCATTGAATTTTGGAAGTGCTTTATGATCACTGAGCTAGCTGCGGCTGCTGGCAAGTTTGTTGCCAAAGTCTTTTGTTTTGGCTGCACAAGTCGCGCGGCTCTGGCATTAGAGAGAACCATGAGCGGCCACATAATTAACAATTAATAATGGCCATAACGCGTGCTTTGGCCCGTCGCACCGGTTTGCTCGGCTATCTCCTGTGAAGGTCGCGGTAATTTAATAACTGATAGCAACTAATATTTACGGGAATATTAATATTGTTTATGGCCAGATGTTAATGGCGGCTAAAATGGTTCGCAGCATCATCAGCCAACTAACAACGATCGAAACAGGCACAGTTCTCATATCAAGCCAATGCTGATTTCGATTTGATTCCGAGAATCAGGCACTCAATCATGCTGCGAGTTGTGGGACTCTTGTGTTGTGACTGCGGCGGTTGCTTTCGGCCTGCCTCATAGCGTGCGACAAATGCCACTAACGGTTTGAGGTCTCTAATGGATGTTGACATTTACGGCTACCAGGGATTGGGATTGGGACGTGGAAGCGAAGGGAAGCGAAGGAAAGGGAAGGGAAGGGGAAGTGGCTATGTCCAGGCTGTTTAATTCACATAAATCTAAGTGAAATGCCATTGGGGAATTGCTGCCGAGATAGAAATTAGGCAAATGGATGGATGTGCCTCCGGTATTCCGGGGAATTTGCCACCACAAAGGCACGAACAGCCACTGAATGGTTTCAGTCCAGGAGCAAAAAAGAAAGGGGCAGGGGCAAGGGCCGGGGGCAAGGGCCGGGGGCTTGTAACATAAACATTCACAGCCAGAGTCCAAGTAACTGGGCATAAAAAGGGTCTCATCCCAAGTGTCTCAGTGTGTGCGTGTACACAAACATTTGTCAACCGGGCTCCTTTTGATCCTGACCGGCACGAGAGTCAAAAAGTCGTAAGCGGCATAGTTATCATTGTGCAGTGGGTCCATTGTGCTATCAGCTGGCAGCGATCGATGCGGTTTAAACAGCAGTCGAACGGCCGAGCAGTCGAGAACACGGTGAGTAAGCAGTGCCCGTTGGCCCAAAGGCGGGCTGAACAGGAAAGGCATTTCGGCCACATGCGGCGCGTATTTGGCCAACAGTTTTTGCACGAGACAAACCACAAAAATGCAGCTAAATGTGCGGAATGTTCCTGCCAAATCAGTACACAAATCAAATGTCGCCAGATATGGAAACATATGCCACTTATTCGGCGGAAAATATTAAACTGTGATAACTGACATAGTTTTCTGGGAATAAAATATAAGCCATACGGTAATCATTTTTTGTGCAAAACTACATAGATATCATATATTGTAATGATTCAACTAATTTTAACTTTTACAACAATAAATAAAGGAATCCTTTATTATTCCAGTTTTTGTATATTATATTTCCCAGGACTACTCAATAGAAAGTAAAGTATTTGTTTTTCAAAGGTTATAACCCACTTGCACCTAAGAGCCCGCACTCCTGATTCATTGTTAACAAATTGGACTGCATCATAGGAGGAATAGCAATCCCATCGAGCTTCATCCATGCTCACCACAAGCCAAGCGGCAGCACTTACTTAAAATATTAAACAACGCTGATCCGTTGTTGCCCTCTCAAAGATCGAGCATCGAGCATCGAGCACCAAGCATCGAGCACCAAGCATCGAGCACCAGATCCACATTCGAGGAGTGCGGAGCTGGAGGAGCTGCATAGATTCAGTCCAGACGCAGACGAGTCACATGGATGCCCTCTCAAGTGGCCGTGCAGGCGACAGCCCAACAGTTCAAGGGGGATTTTCTTGAGGGGAATGGGCTCTCGTACTTAAATGTGTATCATGGCGGTGGTCAAGTGAAGCGCATGCGTTGATGGACTTGAATTATATGCGACTTAAGCTCTGCGGCTGCTGTTGCTGCATCGGCATCCTCGGCAGCCAGTGCCATAAAAATTAAAAGTCATTATGGCCTGGAACAGCATTTAAGCCGTGGCAAGGCGAGTGTCTTTCTGAATGTGGGGAAACGACGGCGACGCCGGCCGAGGCACATTCCCACAGTCCCACAGTCCCAGAGTTCCACTCTCAGTGAAAGATCCCGGGATGGGATCGGTTCGGTTCGGATCGGATCGGATCGGAACGGCTCGAGTGTCGCTGGGCTGTCAGAAAGTGCCATGAGACGGCAGCCACATGCGTCCACTTGGAGTGGGTTAATATTTGTTTGCTTTATCATTTTGAATTGACAGCAAAGTGGCGCTTGTTGCTCTTGTTGTTGTTGCTGCTGTTGTTGTTGTTGTTGTTGTTGTGGACGGACCCAGCAGGCGGGCCGCGTCGAAGGCTCAAGATGTTTGTTGTCTGCGCGCCGATTATGGAAAGTTGATGACCAGCAACAGCGCGTAAAACACCATCATAGGTGAAACATCGGAAAGCTACTCCTTCCTTCTCAAGTGCTTTTAGGGTCTTAGAAAATTGCACATTTTTATCTTCGCAGGGTTTTCAATTTCGCAATGCCAATACAGCCAGCTAAGCAGCCAGCCAACCAGCCAGCCGTCCAGTACTCCCTTTTTGTTATGCGCCGCTCGTGGCCAAATGCCGCCCGGCCACAAAAACCGCACGCGGAATGCAGAGACCGCCGGCAGCCAGGGGTTAAGGGGAGGGCCGGAGGACCGGAGGGCGGGGACCGGCGAGCAACACTTCGTTAAGTTGGGGCCAACATCAACGTCAACGCCTGTGCCGGTTAAATAGATTTTCGATACTCTTTCCAAGTGGTATGCACACTTTGGGGTGCTGGTTCGTAAGCTAAGATCTTCTTTAGCTACGTGATATAAAAACATGATTATTTAGTTTACTACTACATTGGCTACATGGCTCAAGGGTAAATACATAAATATAAATAATATGAAGTAAACACACAAACTACAATTTCCCAGGGTGTCCATCGCTTCGATGTCCCACTAACAAGCCAGCCTCCTTGTCATTCGATTTTGGGGTCGCCTTGCGCACTCCATCGCTTGGCTTTGATCTGCGGATGTTGCAGTCAGGACGGCAGGCAGTCATTCAGTCCGGGCCCAGAGGTAGTCACACGAGCCCCATTCCGTCTCGTCCGGTGCCTTTGCCCCTTTTCCCCTTTTCCCCTCTTTCCAACGCACACCATCCCGACCAACTGCAGCAAATTGAAAATTGATTTTTGAGCAGAGCTCGGCGCGCCAAGTTCGCTGCCTAAGTCTTTCGTTTCGTTTCGTTTCGTTTTGACTCTTTTTGGATGAGTCAAAGTACACGCCGTGAAATTCCCACATAAATTGCGCGCGATGTCAAATTAAAAATGCCTAATGAGCTGATCTCGGATCCAGTCGCGATGCAAAAGAGCTGAAAAATGCATTAGAAGCAGCGGGGATCGGATCGGATTGGATCGCATCGGATCGTAGGTCCTATATATACACTACACCCTTACTCCTCCGGTCGGCGGTGGCGGCGGCGGCGAAATGTATCGTGTTACAAATCACGGCGGGGGAAGCGATGGCAGCAGGGCGGCAAGAGAACAAGTTTCGAGTGGAAATGCGTGTAGCGTGCAGCGTGCGAAACACTGCAGAACATGGACACGAATCGAGATCGGGGCGAAAGCCTGACGCTGATGCAGATCTCCTCCCCGGGCCGCCCTTGTAAATGTCCATCTAAAAATAGTTGGGTGGTATGGTGGCGGCGGGTCGGTGGCGGAGGATTTGCCAGCATGAAAAATGGCCACACTTTTGCGCTCATTAAACCTATTTATAAGCCAGCCAGCCAGCCAGCTACCAGCCAAGTTGGGTCACCATCTCCACATCCACCGATATGCCCGCCAGTTTGCACTGCAGTGTGCTCCTTCACAATGCTTCTCGGCGCAGGCGCAAGCGCGTGAGATCGCCACGCAAGATCAGGAGGCAGAGGAAGGAGATGGAGATGGCGGTGGAGGTGGTAGGAATGGTAAGGATGGCAGGCAGCAGGCAGCAGGCAGCAGGAGCCCATGGAGCCACGGTCCAGTCCAGTTTGAGGCCGGGACCACACAAATACAGGCACGCGTTCGCTGACAGAATAAAAATTGTTGCGCTTGTGTTTAACGCGCGAACGCGGCGATATCGCAGCAACAGCAACAGCAACAGCAACAGCAACGGCAACGGCAGCATCCTACCTTGTTTCAAACTGGCTCCCTGGACCTCGGTGGCTCAGGTTAAAGTGGCAGTGGCAGAGATGAGATGATGCACTGGCAAAATAAATCTGTAAGGGGAGACCACCCAGAATGAATGGATTAACTAATCTGCTGATGAAATAATAAATGTTGATGATCATTTTAAAAACTTCTGGAGATATCTTTGTAAATAAAAACGAAAAAAAACTTCATAATTCTGAAAGCAGGGTTTTCGGTAATATATATTTTTATAGAGGAGCTGCATGAATTCGAATTGCGTGTGATTTTTTATCAGTGCAAGGGCAGGGCAGGCAGGCAGCCGGGGCATTGTCGGCTTGCTTAGCTATCACTGAACGATTATCGTGCATTTTAAAATTCTTACGAGTTTTGTGCTGCTGATGCCGATGTTGCGCTGCCTTTACCTTTTATATTGCCCTTTTCTCTGCTGCTCTTTGTTGTGGTTGTGTGTGTGGCTGGGCCAGATTGAAATCACGCATGGGAACCAAGCGCCTTGGCTTTGTCTTGTCTGCAGACTGCAAAAAAAAAAAAAAACAAAAAAAAAAAAATCGAAAAAAAACTGGGCAAAAATTGCGGCATTCTCATCAGCAAATGAGGAAAGGAACTCGGAGAGGGGGAAGCTTGCTTTAAACACGGTTTTATTAATCATTCTTTTAAATAGTAATTTGTATTTATCAATTTGTTAATTGCATAGTTTACATAGTAGTAACTCTCCATAGCAAATGCCTATATAGAAACTCCTGCTGTCCGCTCGATTATTGCCAACACTTAGGTTCGTAAATATATAGAGGTGTGTATATTCGGATTGAGGCAGATGCATTTGTTGCTTTTGTTGCTTATGTGGTCGCCTTGGACAAACATTTGTTCTCGATTTCGAAATACATAACTAAATTGCTACACAATTTGCCTTGGCTTGATAATAATTTGATAATGCTATCCATAGGTAATACGTAATATGTGTATATAAATATTTAAATATTTGTATTCATATCCTCTGTGGGCATAACTAGTTCAATAATTGATTTGTTAAGGTTGCATTCTCTACAATGTGGAAGGGTGTCTTTGAATCCGAGTCTATTGTTTGTATCTTTTTCAATTTTAAACATTACAATACTTATTTCTTGATTCTGTCGTCTCTCTCTAAATACATATAATTATTCACTCTTGACAATAACTTTAGCAATAACACACAACATTGCCCGTTGGGGCGAGGAAATAAAGCGAGTCACTACAAAAAGGAAATGTTGAAAGCAAATAAACATCGTTAAGCAAATATTGGTTTTGGTCTTTAAGTTTCATAATATCAGGAGATGTACTTTAGTTTACACCTCAAGTGATAAATTTAATGGCTATGACCGCGATTCCGCGCCAATAAATCCCCGATAAGAAACTGTATAAGTCAAGAGCTTTATTGCATCCGACCAATATCGGTGCATCGGCATTAATATCATTCACAATCCCTATATAAGCAGGGGAAAACCAAGAAGAGATATAAAACTGATTCGTTCTGAAGTGAGATTTAGCCGAGACATGAACCGCAAATTAGGTATACAATTTTCATAGATATTCTATATAGATTAATATATTTGTCATATTTCCTATAGCCTAGGCTAGTTGTAAGTTAACTTATAAAGAGCTGATGAATTTGTTCGAATCTAGTTCAGCGGTTATTTCTAGTAAAAGTTTCAAATTCTGCTTATTTCATTTAGGTCTTGACACACATTTGTAGTATTCTAGAAAAAAAAATATAATCATTTATGTATATTGATTCCACTTAGTTCATCGATTTTCACTTATTGTGTGTGTCTGTGTGGGCTTGGTTCGCACAAAACTGCATATATCCATTTGTTTCATAATTGTTGTAGACAAGTTTAAAATACTAGACAGTACTTTCGATTGCAAATTGCTCGGTCTCCGCGATTTCATATTTAAAATTCCTGTTCGGTGTTCAGAGTTGTCATGTTTTTTTTTTTTTTTTTGGTTGCTATGCTTGTTAAACCTTCAGTTACAGTTTTCTACAATTTGTTAATTTATTATGAATTAACTAGTTGAAACAATTGGTAGCAAACATTTGTTCTTAGTTCTAGAGCTAGAGAAGTAATTGCCTTTGCTTTTGTTACTCGTTTGTATTTCCTCTGGTAAATTTTCACTTGGGAACCCTATAAGCTAGCTACTAATTCAATTTGATATTTTAGACATTTACTTGTTTTTGTTTTTTTTTGTTTTTTGTCATTACGATTTTGATGTTTTTTCTGGTCTACGTGTTCTTTTGACAGTTTGTTAAGTATTCTACGTGTGTCCATATCTCTTCAACTACCAAAATCCTTCATCTCTTGCCTTTTGTTTTCTAAATGGAGCTGGAGCTGTACAACATATTTTGTTTGTCGTCATTGTTGTTGTACATAAAGTCAAGTTGGTTTACAATTTGATTTGTTTTATTGCTGTTTGCTGTCGCGAGCTTGCATTTATATATATAAATATTTGTATTTTTTTGTTCATTTTTTGTTTTTTATATATTTCTGGATCACATATTCAAGTAGTTTCAAAATCACATAAAAATCACTCTTACAGTAGCGTATACAAAATACATGTGTCATCTATAAATATATATGTATGTAACGTACATATACTTTTCGATCTGGTTTCTGTTTGATTCTTCACAGTTGAGATGGCGTGAA
Organism: Drosophila orena; assembly: GCA_005876975.1. Taxonomy (NCBI): domain Eukaryota; kingdom Metazoa; phylum Arthropoda; class Insecta; order Diptera; family Drosophilidae; genus Drosophila; species Drosophila orena. The sequence continues at coordinate 9,739,747 of VCKV01000282.1, read as the reverse complement.
ATGGATTTCTTGACATGTTGTAAAATTGCTTTGCATTGGTTGCTTTGGAATGAATGGGGTTGAAAAACGCGTGGGTCGATAGACATCCCTTGTATATCGTGGAGATTTATAAAGTAAATTAGCAAATCTTTAAACTGTGCCCGGTGATGAGAGTCAAGGATATTCTGAGAGAGGTATGCATTCAGTTTAGTTTTTCAGTTACACACAATAGATTTGCGACTCAACAGCTCCATTATAAAACCAATTTTCTCATTATTTGTTCTCGTGATTTTTAGTTGTTTTTTGTGTACACTTGTATCATAAACTATTAAAGCATTTATAAGTTAACACACATTTGTTTATTGTTATATTTATTAATTATTTGTATTTCTTGCTGATTTGGCTTCTACAAAACACAGTACAAACACACACAGAGATAAGAGCCTTTGCGCTGCCTTTCCTAGTTAGCTTTGTAATAATTTATTTCAGTTTTTCATTTGTATATATTCATAGTGTTGCTTTTGTTTCCAATAAATGCCTATGTTCATTTCATTTCATCTTCATATTCATAATCATATTCAATTCACTCCCAGAACAGTTTCATTTTGATTACATCTTTATCAATTCAACTCAACTAGCTAACAACACGCTTCAGTTTCATTCAACATTGTCCAATTGATTACATTTGATAATTTGATTTTTCCAGAAAAATACAATGGTTGTTGAAGACGGTTTTTCATTAACTCTGGTTAACATTTTCATTAAACTCTGTTCATTTCGCTGTATCGAGTTACTTTTATTGTTTATGCTTTCTACATCACACTCATCGCATCGGCGTTCAAATTTTCCATAAATATATATCTATTCATATTCGTTCTTGTACCATCAGCCAAATGCTTGATTTTATATGACTTAAATATTACGTTTTGACATTGACGATTCATTTTTTGCTTTTACTAAATTGGAAGCGTCCAGTTGAGACTATGAAAGTAAAATGAAGATTGAAGTCAACGGCAAAGTAAGTACTTAAAGCACTATTCAAATCACAAAGTAACCTAATAGAGTATATACGTAAGTTTTTGTAATTTTGTGACTGGTTATTGGCATTGGTTCACACACGCTGCACCCACCAAAACCTAAATAAAAGCAAAGTGTCTTAATACATTCAACTTGGTTTTCAGAAAACAAAATTAACTTTCGATAAGAAAAAGCGCTGTCGCCTTAAGTTACTTTTCGTTCCAGCGTTTATAATTACTTTTGTGCATTTGGAAAAAGAAAATAAAAGCTGAGTACTGACTAAGATTGATTACCCGTCAGTTACATTGATTATATGACCATTGTCTTGGCTTTTTTAGTTGTAGTTTGCTTTCACAAGTTTTGAAACACATACATAAAAAATACAGTTTGAAAATTGGCTTATATAAAATCACTGGTGGTATTTGTTTGTTTGTGGTTGTTTTCTGCTCTTCTATGCGACAATATATTGTTAAATTTGTTGGTTTCTATAAATTTGTTAATAGTCAATTGCTAAAAGTGTCTAGAAAAATTAATATATTATATATTTATCATATCCTTCAACCAATTACATCTTGTAATGGTTTAGTTCCCATAATTTCTTATGTAATACTAGTGAAAAGTACAATTTGACTGAAAGTGTAGCATATTTAAATACAAATATAGAGATACACAAATATATGAGGTTAAAAAAAATAAATGAGACATTGCAAATTCGTGCAGTAAATTAGAAAATATGTATGCCTAAACATTGAATATTAAACGAAATTAAAAGAGTTGGTTACATAAAGCATATTAAAAATATCAATTTAAAATGTTTTTTCCTGTATTCGATTTGAGAAAAAGTAAACAAAAATAAAATTATATACCTATTTGTTTAGAGCTGCTATCTAATTCAATTAATAGTTTGTGCCTAGTAATTGCTAATATTCATGACGATAATTTGCATATTTTGCGTAGATTGAAAATATAAATTATATATTCTTTGCCACATGCACAAGTAGTAGGCATGTGTCAAATCCTAACTGATCAAAAGTTTCAACGTTTTGCTTATGACTAAAGTTTGCTTTGTGAGTACCACATTGTCATGCTGTTCGCGGTCTTGATCCCCATGATCCATTCATATCCTATCGGACTCCCCGTTCCTATCCGATTTTCAGCCAAAGGGCCACTTGTGGTCCTGTTGCTGATAAAACATGTTCTAGGTGTGGGTGGTTATTACTGGCACCTGACAGTAGGGACACTCGGTGACCGATTCAGCGCATGTATTGCAGATAGACAGGTGGTTGCACGGCTCCAGAGTTACCGTGCGATTGTTCTCCTCGCACTTCATGCACTTCTTGGCATTTTCTAAATATAATACTTTGTCGACCTCCTCCAAATCGGTGCGTAGCTTTGACTAAAATGGGAGCAGGTTAAATCCATTAAGCTGAGAAAATAATTCAGCGACTAACCTGCAATTGCTTTAATTTTTGTATGGACAAGTCCCTAAGCTCAGCTGGCAAATTGAGTTGTATCTGTGCTAAGTCATAGCGCTCCTTCCACTCCTGCGCCTCCTGCTTGGCCTTGTCCCGATGGAGCTCCGCGATCTTTAGTTTGCATGCCATGTCCTCGTAGCGTCCGTTCAACTTGTGGATTTGAGCATTCTTTGTGAGCAGCTCGTTGGTGATGCGGCCCAGGTCGCTGTTGTTTTGCGACTGCAGAGATTGCAGACTGAACGCATTCTTCGCCGTATTAAGAGTGTTCTCAAACAGACTATTTCCCACCGAGCTGCTGTTGATGTCGTCGCGTATGGTATTCAATTCGGATATTCTTACCGAAGGACTAATCGACAAGCCATCACCAAAGCCTGGCGATATAATGCGCGACGGAAAGAAGAGACTGCTATCGTTCTGGGTGGCCGAAAGGGAATTGCTTAGTTTGTTTGAGCCGCCGTAGTTGAAGGCGTCCACGTTGAAGAGATTGGCATGGTTGGTGGGACTGTAGGGGAGCGAGCTGCTGGGAATGTTCACGGCGAAGCCACCTGAGTTAAAATCTGTGCAAATGGAATGGGTATTAGCTTTGGCAATTAGTTGGCACTCGTGGGCCGTTGATAACTTACCGTTAATTGAGTTACTTAGAGTCGTATTAGGAATGTTAATTGGCGCCGAGGAACGTGTTAATAAGCTAGTATTGGCCAGACTCGCCGACAATGAGTTCTCGCGCGGATCGTCCAGTGAGCAAGCTGCTTGCAAAGAGTGAAGACAAAAAATTATTGAGTTTCAATTAGGCAAGTGGGCGAGGCATTTGCTATTTAAGCGCTGGCATTCTTCGTCCACAACCAACATGGAGAACGGAATTCTAGTGAATAACTTATGCGTACGCATGTCAGGACTTTTGGATACTCACAACGACTGTCCAGGGGTCGTGAGAAACTTAAAAATTTGCTGAAATTTGTTGTGTTTTCCAAAGCGTCTACCAACATTTTATTGGTGCTATTACCATCAATGTTCAACAACTAGGAGAACAAAACGAAAAGAAAAAATCGAGGAGAGCAGGACACATGATTAAATGGCTTATTGACGGTGTTAAGCAGTTAGTTGATGATGGTTAGCTGGATTAGAGCGGCAAACGATGTGTGGTAGTATGTTTGGGTTTAGGCGATGCAAATCGATGGCATTATTTTGGATGAGTGCTATTGGTTCGGTAATACGTACATTATCGCCCCTTTGAAACGCATCCTGGGCTTTTAAATCAGGATAGGCATTGGAAATAAGCTCGCTTAGGGATACCGTGTGATCCCGCGTCTTCTCGTCAATTAAGCATGCTTTATTTGGATTGGGAGTAGTTACATGGACAAGCAACACCGAGCAAACATTGATTGATGCATATGGATTCAAAGGATTCGATAGGTAGTTTGAAACAGATTTGCAGGTTGATTGATGAGGCGAGTAGAAGACAAACATATAGTTAGATCTGGTAAATTGGAACTTGGCCCTAAAGAAATCCCTACAACTGGTTGTGGAGCACAGCGAATACTCTATACTTACGTTCCACATGTGCAAAGGCGCAGAAGACGCTGCGCGGACAGTATCCGGCCTGTTGGACATCGTTGCACTTGGTCGACTTGTAGATCTCCGGATGGAACTGCTGCTCGGTGCGTGTGTGGCAGTACTGGCAGTTATCGCCGGCCTCGCAATTGCCCGGTTCTCCCCATTCCTCGCCGTGCTTGACATTGGGGCAAGGAGTGGACCTGAAACAGTGGTACAACGTCGTTTAAAGCTGACTTTAAGATGAATTCAAGGGTATATTTATCACCTGTACTTATATTTCCTAGGCGAGCGACGTTTGTCCTTGCTATTGTGGTACTGGGGACAAGCGTATCCTTGGCGGCACAGGCGCGGTGGGCGCTTGCAGGGCTCTGTCTTATAGTTGGCCAGCACGTAGTTGGTGTCCTGCCACTTGGGATCCTCGTTCATCAAATTGCGCTCCTTGTCCAGGGCATTCAGAGCATTAGTGCTGTCCAGTGTGCTCTCTGCGTTCTGCAGGGTCTCCAGCTCTTTGATGTCATAAACCGGTGGGCGCTGGTCCTGCATGCCATGGGCAAAGGCGCAATGTAGTCCGTTCTTGACGCAGTATCCTCGGCTGTCGGTGTCGTGGACGCACATGCATGTCTTGTAGTAGCGCAGATGGTATCGCCTTTCGGTGTCTCCAGCTGTGCGGTGTAAGTAGGGGCATCTAAATGGGGAGAAAGGGAGTTTAGTGACGTCAAAGCAGGCGTCAAGTTCGAGTGAACCGACTGTGTGATACCCATTAAGTCAAAATAAGCCTAACACAAAGCACCAAAATTGTACTATATCTGCATTGAGAGGCTTTTCAATGATCTGATTAAACATAACTCTTAGCTTATCTATGTATTATATTATATTTTAGTTTAAAGGCACTGTAGTTGCATGAATTGAACTGTATAGTTTTTCACTTAGTATTTTCACTTTCTAAACTAAGACCGCTTTCTTTCCACCTTATACGCATATGCATACCCGTTTATACCCTGTATAGAGACTACAACAATAAATAGATAGAATAAGGGTCGGGGTCAGAGGTCGGGCCTCGAGTCTGGGTCATAAACTCAGACTTTATTGTTGTTTCTCACAGAGCGTAATTGCGTTTTACTTTTAGCCAGTTCTTGCGCTACGCCGAGCTTTTCTTCAAAGCTCGTCAGCCACAATAACTGTACATTTCAAAGCTGCCGGGGGAAAATCAAAATAAACGAAGAAAAAACACGCAAAAGCGAAACGCAATAAAAACAATGACGCACACACTTGTAGCGATGCCGTTCGTCTGTGCGTCGGTGTGTTTGTGTGCGAGCGCGGCTGTGCATGTATACATACATGCGACAAGAGAGCAACAACCACCACAAAACGGATGCTGATAAGAATTTGCTAGCCCAATAGAGCTGGAATCACTTTCACTTTTGCAAGGTGGTGACCTCGCCTACACACAGATACAGCCAAGCCACCCCCCCCCCCCACACACACACACTAGCACGCCCACATACGCACTTACAATTTCACTTTTCGCTTTACAGACAACGCCAAGCCCCCCTGTACACCGCCACGCCCCTCCACCACTGCCTTGCACACACCCGCACCATGGTTTTTGTTTGTAAACACGAAGACAAGAGATACACACACATCGCGAAGGAAGGAGAGCGCAAAGAGGAAACAAAAAAAATACTACGTCGTTCGCTATTGCTGTCTCACCCTCCACCTCCACTACTGCAATCGTCCCAGCGTATTCACGGGAAATTGGGAGCCAGCGGATTTCACAATATTTCACTACTCACTCGTCGCCCTCGGGACAAACGCCAGTGGTTTCATCGTATTTGGTGCAATAGTTATCCGCACTGTAGTTGAATGTGCCATCGCGTTTTCGCACTGGACGACGCCGACGCTGGTTTTGAAAATGCCAATTGAAACAGACGAAGGGGCGATGCTGGTTGCACTTGTGCTGCAAAAACGACTGGCACTGCTCCACGCGGAACTCCTTCAGGTAGCTGAAACGGTGCGCAGAGAGTTTACACGTCACTTCACACATCAATTGCGTTAGTTTTCATCTATTTACGTGTAGTGATTTGGCTTTTCCTGCTGCGAGGAAAGCAGCAGCTTGTTCGTTTCATTTGCGAACATCGTTGTTAGTGATGTGCAAAACACATCGCTGCGTCGGGCATCGATGGCCTTAAGTCGATAACTATCAATGATTATCGTTGACGGTGTTATCGATTGTTTAGCCAATACACGCACCGCAGTTAGCGGTTAGCGGGGACACCAACCAAACAACATAAATGTGGCGCCAATATTCAAATGCACTACAACGAAATTGCAACAAGTGTAAACATTTCAATGCAAATTGTATATAACACACACTATCATTTAAGAATTACAACCAAAAGGAACGGAAAGCATTTCACAGCGAAGAAGAAAGGAAAATAAGTTCTTAGTCCAAGGGTATGGGAATGTAGGCATAGATTCTGTCCGTCTGGCGCTGCGCTATGCACTCGCTGATCCAGACGATATTGCGGCACTCCAGCAGCTTTAGTTTGATGAACGAGTAGAAGATCCCGAAGTGGTACTGCTGCAGGAAGGTCTGCACATTCTTCTTGGCCTCCATCATCAGAAAGCGGTCCTCCAGCGTGATCAATCCGTCCGTGTCCCGCTCCAAGTTGTCAAACATTTTGCCATAGCCGTCGAACACATTGCACACATCCCTTATTTTATCCGTGTCATTCAAGGAGGACATGGTGGCCAAGGCTATATCGGGCAGGTAGCCACAGGTGGGGAACATCTTTAGACGCTCCTTCGGACTGAGTGTTGCATGCAATATGAGCGATATGAGTGAAAGAGTGAAGGAGTTTCATCAAGCTATATACCTGATATCACTGCCAATAGCGTTCACTGCTATTGTGATGGTCCGACGATCCGCCTCGAAGGACAACAGATTGGTCATCACGCTGGCGGTGTTGCCGCCCAGTTGGCTGCAGTAGGAGTAGAAGCTCTCCAGATACGAGCGGTACAGATGGGCTCGCACAATCTCCACGTCGAGGTGACGCAGGGACTCCATGGGCAAATCGCGTGGCACAAACCGAGAAATGGGCGTGTCAATCAGAACGGCATCGAAGAGCTCCGCGGAATTGGTGGCCACTTCGATGGCGCCCAGTTGATCGAATTCACCCAGCGGATGGCACATCCTTAACAAACGCTTTATGGATCGGCGGTTGTTTAGGCCAGCGACCAGAAGCGCCACGTTATCGATCATGAACGGATAACGTATAAACTCCATGAAGGTGGTCAGCGGCTCCGTCGAGTGGCTGCGTATGTAGGAGTACTGCTGCAGTAGGCGGTCCCTTAGGCAATGCTCGATCACCTCCACACACGGCTCTGATTTCTCGCCGCCAAAGATGAGGCCGTAATCGGTGCCCTGGATGCTGATCATCACGTCCTCGAGGGACTCGCACTGGGTTAGATTTAGGTAGTCCGAGTGCTTCAGCATGCCGTTCTTGAAACCTCGCGTTAGGGCCTCCAGGTAGCCCCACTCTGTATTGAACATCATCGACATTTTGGCTTGTTGTTTTCGAGCGATTACTATTAGGAATTCACACCAGGCAACTTGTGAGTGTGCGGATATCGATCGATGGAACAAGCAGTGAAAGGTATTTCTCGGAATAGGTGATTCTAATTCGGTGAATATTATTAAATATTCCTTATTTTAGCTGGCTACAAATATAAGTAACAATTATATTTGAATTTTCGCTGGCGACATCTACCGGACGACTTTGCGATGCACTTCGCCTCAAGCTCGCTAGATGGCGCAACCGATGATGTAAGGCTGCCATTCGTTTATCCTTTACGCCAATATGGCAGCTCTCTAACGGTTTCAAAATTCTAACTTTGAATTTGAAAGGATATTGCTTGCTTAGTAATTTGTTTTAAGCTGCTTCCAATAAGATGACTTCAGCTATTAGCAAAAACGTAGCTAATGCTTGCTAGCTGAGTTTCAGATAGCGATCTATCGGTCTAATTGCGCGCCATTTCCGCACATGCGCCTGGAAAGATGCTGGATGGCGAGTACCTGTTGCTCTGGGCCATTTGTTTACTTGCTGCCAACTGTTTGTTTACTCAGTCCACTAGCTGCGCTCGGGCCAACAGCATTCTAGCTGCAATTTGTTACCATACACGAGTACGTGTACGCGGCCATTCCATCTAGAACAAATAAACAGGCGAATATTTGATATTCCTTTGCCTTGTTAGTGGCGCCGCGTGTGCATCGCATAAATGCGGCCATAAAGCGACATTTATTATTGCCGCCGAAGCATTTAATTGCCCATCACAGGGGTGTCCATGCGAGTAAAGACCCAGCCTCACGTTGCATTATCATCAAACTAAGCTAATTCCCACTGGCAGCTGAAGAATGGAACTGTCACCGCAGAAATTCTGCCTACTTGAGTTGTAAATGTGTTGCAAAAAAGTGGTAAGACATAATACACATTGAAATGGTTTTTCTCTTCAACTCTCGCTGGCACAATTATTGCACTTAAGTCACTAAGTCACGAGATCCACCTGTTACTTTTCAAAGTCGTCAAAGCCTTTCAAAATATTTAGACAAGGACATGGCAGCTGACAAAGATGGTCCGATATGGGCAATAAATAAGATCACGCGGTACAGTTTAAAGTTGGCATTGGCCATGTCGAACTTTGCACGCGGAAAGTCTTAGGCTGCAGTCGTTCTTTGTCCCCCAGGAAATCCCTGGACATGTGCCCGTCAAGAAGTCCAAGTCGCGGGATGGACAAGTGACAGCCGAAATGCGTTTCCAACTCATATTGCTTTCAGCCAAAACAGAAATCATCGCGTGGGACGAATTTTGCATTGGCGAATACGATTTTCGCGGAAATATGTCAGCCACATGATGAAAGCAGGAAGATATGTACATATATGTATACAGAACCATTGTGAGAGAAGAAAGTATTGAGATGCATATTTCTTATATTGAAGATAGCCAAAAGATAGAGATACGATGCTTTACAGCGATATTTTGGCGCTTTTGGCCGTGGCACTCTTCGCATAGATAGCTCGGTAAATGTAGAAGCCAACTGCGGCATGAACGGCAACCACGGTGCAAATGGCCGAAATAATATCGGCATCGATGTGGGCAAAGCTCTTGAGCACCACAAATTTCAGGGCAAAGAAGGTGGCTATGGGGAAGCCGATGATCAGGGAGCAGTACGACATCAGCAGCAGGACAATGAACACTGGCCCATGGGTTTGGGTGGGCGGTGGCACCAGAACCTCCCACGCGGCCCACACCTCCAGCTTCTCCATGCTGGAGAACTCCTGGAGGAAGATCAGGCGCAGGATGTAGCCGGTGACCAGGACATGCATCACGATCACCGTGGCCACGCCCGCTCCAATCGCCACATTGTTGTCGCTGATCCCATACAGCGGCTCCATTAGCAGGAACTTGAAGGCGGTGAAGATGACCATGGGGAAGAGCAGGAAGATGGTCAGGAAGAGCAGAAGGCGCTGCATTCGCACGACGAGATCTTCGGCTCGCCTTGTCTGGGCGGGAGTTTAGTGGACTTAGGTGGGATGGGAATTTCAGTTAGCTAACCTTGACATTGGAGTCCTTTTCCGTATTGTTCAGGTCCTTTGAAGAGCACTGCTCGCTGGAGGATCTAACCGCCTTTCCACTGGGATAAATCCTGCGCAGCTTGGCAATCATCTTGTTTCAGTTGTATTTCACTTGGTATAGTCAACTAAATGACTACTTTAATATTATATGTTTATGAGAAAGCATCTGACATTGTTTTCAAAAACCCAATTTTCCCTTTGAGCCCATAACTATATATTGTCAATGATACTGATCTGATACTGTAGGCTAAAAATAGCGCACATTTTTGAGCTCATTAAACGGTAATCCCCTTTTTATATAACAGGAGTCCCATAAAACTTGACATACAAAAACAAGCCCTAAGCCGTGTCATTTTGGGGATCAAGTGATCAGCAAACATCCAATTTTAGCCGGACATAAAGATTGCCACCACGCGAGGCAGAAATATCTGGTCGCATGACTGGGGCGACATGACTATATAGTAATTAGTCCAAAACCCAGCCGCACCAGTAGTCAGCCAAAGAACTCCGGCAGATTAGATACGTGTAATTAGCCAGACGGCGGAATTCGGGGAGAGCTATCTGACCGATAAAGGCCTCCAATCAACGTCGTGATTTTTATAGCCGCACTTGACTCGAAGACCGCGCCCTCGATTTATGGCCACAGATTATTTGTGGGTCAGCTGACTTCAAGGGGATCGGTTGTTTCCCCAGCGAAATTAGTTTGCCAGCAATTCATAAATTTAGAATACTACCAGTCAATCGTCTTAAATTTTCATTGACACTTTCACAATTATTATTAACAATTATTTCACAATTATTTTGCGCATTTGGTTGGCTGTACCTTACTGAGAATTGCTGTGAAGCACTTCCTTTAAAATGCCATTTATATCTCAGTTATTCATAAGAAGGGCATAAGGTTTTACCAAGCACACAGATTACCATACAGCTTTGCAATCGCTTTAAATTAGTAATCTTATCGAACTTTGCGCGCACATTACTCATACGCAACGTTGGCCCATCGTTTTGAATGCCCAGCAGGCTTTCCAGCCGAAAATAAAGCAATAGAAAGGGAATTTATACACTTATCCAATATTTTGAAATACTATGGCTGTGAATCATGCAAATTTTTGACCAGCCCGTGTTATCAGTCAGAACCAGCTGCTCTGTAAATAATTTCGAGCGATAAGGAAGACGCCATATTTGTGTTGTGGTCATTTGTGTGGTTATTCGATCAGCTTGGCGAGATGCTGTTGCCAAGGGCTGCCGCGGCATCCTAAAAATAGTCCGCTAGCCATACTTTCTGGTCTGCCAGAGAACTGGCCCCCATCCAAATGGCCAACAGCGGCGAGAACAGCGGGAAAGGCGTGAAAATAATGCAAATAATGAAAACTATGAGAATTATGCCAAGTTCGGATGGGAAGCGGGTCAATATACCACATCCATTGCGACAGGTTGAGTAGAGGGTATCGGATGGCTCATTAGTGCGGGGCAGATGGTCATGCAAATTGCACGACAACTAATGGCGAAACTATTTGCAATTCAACTCCCAATCGCAATCCTTCCGGTTCCAACTGAAGAGTATCCTTGAAGCGAAGCTTCTGCACTTCCACGTACATATGTGTATGCATGCATTTCATCGCTCTGCAGCTAACTTGTACGCACATGTGTACGGCAATTATGGTAATTGCCTTGTCGGAACCGTTTGTTTGCCTGGCTCCAACCATCCAGCCATCCAGCCATCCAACCTCAGTCGCACCAGTCCAGAGCACCCAACCACCCATCCAGCCTGACCTTGACTGCAGTTTCCCACCACCATTTGGCTGTTCGAGGAGCAATAGGACTCGCTCTAGCCTTGACAAGCACGCTGATCGTCACTTGAGAGTTGACCAAGTTTTATTGGTTTCCTTTGAGTGCAGCTGCGGAAAGTTTTCCCCCTCGATGCGTTTCCAGGAAAATGCTAGAGTACTCAATCCCCTGGTGGCCGGCCATCGATTCCCAATTATAAGTCGCCGGTCAGTCAGGGGGACTTTTATTGGAAGTGCCACTGCGAATCGCTTAAATGCCGTGCATACTGCTTAAATTGCAATTCAGTTGTTTGTGCTGCCATTAGCCATTATCCGATTTGCATACAAGGGCATCGTTTGTATCGTTTGTATGGGCGATGTGAAGGGATTTAAGTGGGATTTAAATTCACATCCATCAGTCGGGAGTGGCGGTCAAAGACACGAGGTGGGTTTAACGCACTGTCTGTCTTACGAATCACGGCTATCCTTCGGTGTATCCTTCGGTGTATCCTTCGGATGTTGCGGCAGGTCGGTTACAGCAGTTTCGGGCAATCAACGCAGATTCATTTCCACGCCCTGGGAGCACTCAACTTTGAACCGAATCCGACTCTAAACTATTGCTGACCTCTGCTCCTGACCCTGGAAAACAACGCTATTTTCCCTGGAAGATGCCGGCCAACAGTCGAGCTCGAAATAACTTTGCTGACATGTGATGGATTATTGCCTGTCCCCACTTTGATTGCCATTGTTCTCCGTCCGGGGTCAAAGTGGGCCGTTAAGCAACAGGATAGCCCCCCTAATGAGTGTGTCTTAATGAGCTGAGGAGGACAATAGATGGTCGAAATGGCTGCCGGGTGCAACTTCCTACGCGGGATGGCTGAGCACATCAAATAAAACAGTCATAAACAAGAGAAACTAACTTAATTAAAGATACCAACGACTATCGAATGGCTGGCCATTAAGCTGGCAAAGCGGCTATATTTTCTTCAATTCGTGGGCAGTCACTTTCATTTTTCTATTTATTTCCAAATTATTTAAATATTTTGATTGGGTTTTAATAGCAAACAGGTGGACATGAGATCCAATATTGCCTTTTCTAGGCTAATATAACCCCATTTAAGATAAACTACCCCAAACTGTCGCAGTCTAATGTCTAGACCTGACCAAATACATCAAGTTTATCCCAAGTCACAGCGATGGTCAGGCGGATCCCACCCCACATAGTAGCTATAGTTCTATAAAACCCCTTCTGGTGGAGATAAGTCCATGTCAACTTTCTTAAATTACTGCCCGCACTGGTTGCTAATATTTGCGCACGAATCCGTCAGCGAAAGTAGCGCTGAGTCAACAGGAGTCATGCGCCAGCAAAGATCCAGATTCCAGTACAGATACAGATACAGGTGATGGTACAGATAGAGATACAAATTAAGTTACAGATACAGGTTAAGGTACAGGTACAGATACTGCTCCAGATACAGATTCAGACACAGATACAGGTGAAGGTACAGATACAGATACAGATACAGCTCCAGGTACAGATTCAGATACAGATACAGGTTAAAGTACAGGTACAGATACTGCTGCAGATACAGATTCAGACACAGATACAGGTGAAGGTACAGATACAGATACAAATACAGGTTAAGGTACACATGCAGATACTGCTCCAGATACAGATACAAGATACTGATACGAATGTGACAGCGAAAAAGCACCAGAACGGTCGCGAGACAGAATTTATGGATAGCTTTGTTGATCAGCGTGACAGGGAAGCCATCAGATGTCTCCTTGCTGGTTTTCACCATAAGCTAAACCATAATCGCCATAATGTCATAATCGCTTAAACATTTCCCGACCTTATCCGCCCGTTTCAGCTGATAATATTTATTCGTGAATGGAACACTGGGTGAACTAGCTGCCTTGTGCTGCCAGCATTTGAAAGTCAGCTATAGTAGATTTTTCACATCATAAAAGTGCACTGAGATCTTAATGCCCCGACTTGATGGCTCATTAACATTAAAGTGACCGCTAAGTCACAAGGGGGAACAGCACACTGCAGATAAGTTTGGTTTAGAGGGCTTGGGATTTGGCCGGTCTGGCGCCCATTGGCAGCACAGTTAGGCGCAGTTCGTCGACTTGCAGACTTGCAAAGACTGGCCATTAACGTCACACAATATCAGGTACTATCAGCTGATATCAGTCGAAGGAACTTGAGATTCCAAGAAACAGGGCTAGTAAACGAAAGTACCTTCGCCGGAAGTTGCTAATCAGACACCATACTTTGTCTTTAATTTGTAGCACGTTGATTGATTTGTAACTGAATGAACGTATTCGAATTGTCTTATAAGTAAATATAAATAATCGATTAATCATATTATAATATATTACAGAAAACTATTGCCTACTTCAAGGCGCTGTGATTTGAGTGCATTGTTTGATTTCATAGATTGAAACTATGTCCCACAAAAAATGCATCACGCAATTTATTTTGATGGCTTAGTCTTTTGTTTGGCCAATAAATCTTGGGACTTCTCAGGGAGTACGATGTCTTATAGAACCTTATAGAACTTTGACTTATTTGTGGCCGAGGTGAGCCTTGTGTGGTTTCCTTGCAGCTGCGGCACGTACCGACTGCAGAAGGCTTTGCGTTGGGGCTCCAAACGCATCCTAGGTCACTTCTGGCCAGGTTGGCATGCAGATGGCGGTTAGCCCACTTTTGTGCTGCCACTGTGTCATGCAATCTGCAGTTCATTGGCCGGCCAGAGGTCATCGAAGGACGTCAGCAGGTTGACCCCCGGCCCCAAAACCATTTTTCCATGCCGGGCACGCAATGACATTGACATGCGTTCGCTCCGCAGAACTTACCCACACCCAATGCCGCCCAGTGCCACCCAGTGCCACCACCTTCATCAAGCAGATCCGCTGTACGTGCCCGTAATTATTTATTGGCCAGGGGCAAATGCAGTTAGCCAAGGCCTGAATGCACCTGCAACTTGGCTAAAAATAACCGCCATTGGTCCTCGCAACTGGGTCGTCGTATGCAGCACTTGGCCATCCGAAGGAAACTGCAGAAGAAACAACACGGAAGCCGAGAGGCCCGTGTCGTGGGACTACTTCCAACTGGAAGGACCAACGGCAGGACTCCCATGCTCACATTATCCCTAAGCACAGCCACGTGTGCCAGCCACGTGTGTCTGTTCCTGCTCATGCAAGTAATTCAATTTAGCTGATGGTTTCCATCGAGAGCGACTTACCAAAACAACAGCTCACGAATATCTCCGCCCTTTAAGCATGACCTTCCGAATTAAGATGATGCATGCGAATAGATCTAAAACACGTACACTGTAAAAATTAGTTCTTAAACTGGCTAGTTAAAGGTACAGGTAATGGGAAGAGAGCAAAATTATATAATGTTATTTACTAAGTATGATATTATGATACCACATTGGAACACGATTTACTCTAAGATTTACTCTAAGTACTCTTCAGATCGCACTTTTAAATATATTCTTTATACAATTCTTGGCACTTTGGAATTTAATGAAACTTAGTGCGCGGTGTACACAAGTGGTGCTCCACTCTAGCACATGTCACAGAGTCTCAAATGGAATACCTAGTTCTTGGGGGAGTCGAGCCTTAAGATGGCATACCTAATTGGCACACTTGAAACTGGTTCCCGTTCTTTACCCGCCCACACACACACAGGCACATGAAATACTGATTTTCCGGCTGTAAATGTGTTCCCTTTCCTCGCAATTATATAACGAGATTTATATCTAAGACAATTGAGCATTTGTTCACCGCAATGTGCCAGTTATTAGACAGGGCAGTTTCGGTGGCATTCCAAAACGAATATATAATCTTGTGTGTGGGTTTCATTTATATATACGCATTTGCAGAAAAGATTTGGGGTAAATATATCAGCCATTGACGTCATCAGACGTTGCATTGGGATGCGTGTATGTGTTTACTCGAAAATGGATTTTGGGGTTTAGTAATAGAATATTATAAAAGCCGATTTCAAGGAATTATGCAATGTATATGTATAAACGGATACAATCAGAGAATGCACAGAGACAAAATATGTTATACACAATCACTCGAGAATGAACAAGATAGAATGCTATAGTCGAGTTCCCCGACTATCAGATACTCCTTACTCAGCTAGTGAAGGTGCAAACAAGAAATGTAAACATTTTCTAGAGTATCGGTAGAAAATGTATGAAATTAACATAAGGGTACCTAGTATGTGGACATTTTTAAATTTCTACAATATCATAACATTAGAAAAATTACAAAAAAAATGTCGAAAAAATACATTTCTAAATTTGAATGCAGATTTTTAGAGAATTGCTCCAGAAACGTTTAGAGATATGCCACTTCAAATTCCGATTAAGATTAGTTGAGTTATGGACTACAGAACTTCAGCCTGGGGACATTTTTTAGGTTTTTTGAATTTCTACAATATCATATCACCAGAAAAATTACAAAAAAATTTCGAAAAAATAAATTTCCAAATTGGAATGCAGATTTTTAGAGAATTGCTCCAGAAACATTTAGAGGTATGCCACTTCAAATTCCGATTAAGATTAGTTGAGTTATGGACTTTAGAACTTCAGCCTTGGGCCTTTTTTTAATTTTGTTGATTTTCTTCAACATTGTAACATCAGAAAAATGACAAAAAAAATAAAAAAAAATACAATTCTTAATTTGAATGCATGTTTTTAGAGAATTGCTCCAGAAACATTTAGAGATATGCCACTTCAAATTCCGCTTAAGATAAGTTGAGTTATGGAGCTTAGAACTTCAGTCCTGGGACATTTTTGAGTTTCTACAATATCATATCATCAGAAAAATTACAAAAAAATTTCGAAAAAATAAATTTCCAAATTTGAATGCAGATTTTTAGAGAATTGCTCCAGGAACATTTAGAGGTATGACACTTTAAATTCCGATTAAGATAACTTGAGTTATGGACTTTAGAACTTCAGCCTGGGGACATTTTTTAGGTTTTTTGAATTTCTGCAATATCATAACATCAGAAAAATTTAAAAAAAAATTTTGAAAAAATAAATTTCCAAATTTGAATGCAGATTTTTAGAGAATTGCTCCAGAAACATTTAGAGATATGCCACTTTAAATTCCGAATCAGATAAGTTGAGTTATGGACTTTAGAACTTCAGTCTTGGGACATTTTTGAATTTCTACAACATCATCACACCAGAAAAATTACAAAAAAATGTTGAAAAAATAAATTTCCAAATTTGAATGCAGACTTTTAGATAATTACGCTAGAAACATTTAGAGGTATTCAACTTCAAAATCCGGTTAAGATAAGTTGGGTAATGGATTTTAGGTTTTCAGTCTTTGGACATTTTAGAGTGGGCGTGGCAAGATTTGGAAATAATCTTGCGCTGCGTCTATGTCTCTGAAAGCTGCATGGTTAATCTTAACATTCTTGCACTTGAAGTTCCTGAGATCGATGCGTTCATACGGAACGCCTCGTCTATTTATCCTGATCAGGAATATATATACTTTATACTCTACGAGTTGTGTTGTAATGGATAAATATTATCTATAGTGTTGCGTTTTATTTGCTTTCATTGCACTCGCCGTAACAAAAAGTCATTATTCTGTTTAACAACCCATTTGTTTTTCGAAAATTTCACTTTGTTTACAGCAAGACTTTAATGATCTTCCAGCCACGTGCTGTGTAAGTCGAAATTAGTCGTAAATCAAATACTATGGGCCTAACAAGTACCATTCTATGGGGTTAAATTAGGCACGGTCAACTTATTACATTACTTGTACATACATATATACTCGTACACACCCGAAACCGAAATTGCAAACGTGATTCTCCGGACACCTATTCAATTACCCATTTATCGTAATGGCCGCTTTGCATTTACAGAGAGCACTTTGAATAGCTAGCCAAAGTGAATACACAATGATTCACTGGCTATTTCCATTTCTATTCATACCCATTGTGGCCATGTGACACCGTGCACTTTGCACTGATTGTGTTTGCACTCGCTCAGCTTGGAGCACAATTGCACAGGTGTAAAGGGTGTTCAAACACATCTACAGATGTGATGCTCACTTGAGGAAAACAGAAAAACAAAAGCAGGGAAAACCCGAGCGTTTTTACAAGAAAATTCAATATATAATAGTTGGGTAACTATTGCTGTGGTGGTACTATAAAGCAATATATAAAATTTAAGTGCAAGTGTAATTACAAGTATACAAAACTTCGTAGGTACATATGTATGTAGATCATGTTGATAATGAAGATGATTCATTAATCTAGTTAGGTATCATACTATCTTCTCCATCTTAAAATGGGAACGAGGTGTTGAGCCAGAGAAGAAGGTGCTGGCCAAAGTGATGGATTTATGATGCAAATTGTGGGCGACACCATCAGCTGACATTGTTTTATCACAGCGCCATATATCACGAAGTACTTTTCCACGGGAGGTGTTACTATGGTCGAAACCATTGTTGTCAATTTACGATACTGCTACTGCTGCCATTTGATTGATTGGCAGCAGCAGGCGGCAGTGGCTCACGAAAGGGGATTCCACCGGCCGGAAGCTACATCCTTCAGCTATGAACCCCTTTGCAGAAATCCAGACCACGTCCCTGTCGCAGATAGGAATCTCCTTTTGCGCACTGCCAGCAAAGCAGACATCTTCAATTCCCTTAAATGAGCTTTAAAGGATTCCGCCCCACCTGTTGCCATCCCGCTTTCTCTGTGAACCTTCTGCCGGCAATCACATGGCGCCAACATCTGTTCGCCGACTGCGCTGCCGCTGCGCTGCCTGCGACCTTATGACAGATTTGGCAATGCTGTAAAGCACAGCAAAAGCACGGCGGCAGCGCAGAAAGCAAAAGCAACGAGCAGGCGAGCGCCGCCGCAGCAGCGACGCCTCGTTGGGCCAACTCGATAAAACACAACGCAAAACAACAAGAAAATCAGAATTGTGTGTGCTAGATGACGCTACCGGCTGCTTGTTGTTGTAGTTGTTCCTCCTGCTTCTACTGCTGCTGCTGCTGCTGCTGTTGCTGCTGCTGCGAGTGTTACTGCTGCTGCGGCGCCGGCTGCTGCTGCTGCTGCTGCTGCGGCGTCTGTTGTTGCTGCTCGCTTTTGGATAATAAAACGGGCAACGCGCACTCGAGCGCCAAGTCAATTTGCGAACGCCGCTCGCTCACAACGGTGGCGCAGAAAACAAAAACAAAAGCAACAAAAATAATAATTTAAATAAAAACAAACGGTAATAGCTCTTCTTCAGTTAGCAGCCCCCGACCCCGCCCCGCCCCCGCCGACCATCCCGCTCGCACTTTTGTTCCCACGTTGTGCGCGTGCGTGCGCGAGCAGAGCAGCAAACGAGACGAGTCCGAAATCAGAAAACCGAAAACCGAAATCCAAAACGAAAACCAAAACCAAAACCAAAATAAGTCGCCAGTCTCCAACGCGTCTCGTCCACAGCAGGTCCACTTCGAAAATCGCGCGTTTCGCGTTTGGCAGTTCGAAATTTCCAAAGTTTCGAACGAAAGTCGCGGCCGTATCGTGGATAGTCAAGAATTCGCGTGAACTTCGAAAAATCCAAATAATTGTGTGGGTTTAGTTTTGACACAAAAAAAAAGAAAAATAATCATAATAATCATAATAATAATAGTAGTAGAAAAGAAATCCAATTTTCTGGGGAAACTCTCGAGTGAAAACGGTTGGTGGTTGTCATTGTTATTATTTTATGTGCTTCCCGTTTATGGTCGCTCGCACCAGAGAACCCCAAAATAAAATGTTGACTTCATATAATTTGCATAAAAAAAATAAGAAACAAACAAAAAAAGGCTTATCGCTGAAATATGAAATTATGGAAATATTCCAACAAAAACATACAACAAATTATCGCTCATACATTTTATGAGCATAAGCTCCGGTCGCCATCTCATTTGGCTGAAAATGTATAAACAATACGAGACAGTATATTTTGCAATTGTTTATTGAATTCTAAATATTGTAAGCCAAATTTGTTCTAAAAATATTTGAGCGCAGCGGGAAAACAGCGGGATAATCAGTGCGAAAAATATGAAATAAAAATAAAAGGAAACATGCATGGATAAATTACTTGAAGTGAACTGAATGATTCAGAATTTGTGTTTAGAGAGCAAATATTTATGCTGATTAATTTTGAATGTGTCATGAGCTCCAGCTGCTTAAAAAACATAACTCAGTGATTGAAGCATTTTTTTTAATTTTATTTGAAGCTTTTCAAATATAAATGCGAAATGTGAGATTCATTTTATGTGGTTTGATACCTGATAGCAGTAGTAATGACTCAGTAATAATAGTAATAGAAATAGTAGGCAGTTTCTCTATGGAACATTTTTTTATTATTTTATACTCATAAACTCATTATGACCGTCTGCAAAGTGTTTCACACCAAAAATATTCCATTGAAACTAGATTGATTTAGGTAGCAAATTCCACCAAATCGGCAGTTGTTCCCATTCGAGACGAGCAGCCCCACACGGGATGATAATAATTATAACGATAATGAATAAAAACCGCAGTTCGTACAACACACGAATCTTGTAACCACAAATTGAAATAAACTTTAGGAGTTTGTTAAGTGTGTTAAAGAATTTAGGGCGGGAAGCGAGATGAAAACGCTGAAAAGTGTGAACTTTATAATAAGTGGCGGGCGGTGTGATAATAACCAGAATACTGATACTAGAATCCAGATGTTCAAGCCCAATACACGTATATAGGCATTTAAGCTGAAGTCTAACCCTTATTCGTGTTCCATTTCGGTTGCAGAGAACAACGTGGCCGCCAGCAAAGAACCATCCATGATTGGCTCGCACTTTTCCAGACTGCAAAAGAAACGCGCCCTCAACAGCTATTCAAATTTTCCCTTATAACGAATAATTCTCCCCAAGTCGGCGACTAATCTAGATACATACCAAAGATATCGCAGTGCAGCCAGTTAGTTTAAACCATTAGCCGTAACTAGTCAATGCCAAAAATGATAGTGGATAAATCGGAGCTGGTGGGTGGGAATGCCTGGGCCAAGCTGCTGCCCGAGGAGAAGGAGAAGGGGAAGGCCATCATAGTCAAGATGAACAGCAGCAGCAGCAATAACAACGACTCCAAGGAGACGACGCCCCTCAATGTGGATCAACTGGTGGCAACCACCAATCCGGTAGTTGCGGGGGAGCAGAGTGCCGCTTGCCTGGAGGATACCTACAAGCGTACCTCAACCTATGCCTCCAACATCAATTCCACGGGCGGCGAGTCCAGCGGCAGTGGGACCCAACTTTCCCGCAAGGAGTCCATCTTGGGCAGCTTCCACCGGCAAATCCGGCGATCCATAAAAGCGGTTAGCGAATCGCCCGGCCCACTTACCAGGTGAGTGAGATAAGATCTTTGAAGTGATCGTTTGCCAACTGGGCGTATGAGTAATATTTTATTACTCATACGCCGTGTTGAGAGCTATGTTATAAAACAAGGGGGTCTTTCATAAGCGCTTGGTAACAAAAGCTACCTTCATTTCAAGCCACTTCATTAGCAAACAAATTCACTATGTAGGAACTTTCTTATTACCTCAACCACATAGTTCCAAGTCTTTATTTGTATACTTTCAAAGGCAAAATATTTTGAACTTAAGCAAATGGAATGTTTCTGAGTTATTTGTAGTTATCCTTTGTGGATTAGTAGCTCATTCGTCGGTGTAAATTGGTCGTGTAACTGATGCCAAGAAGCTCTTTGCGATGCAAGATCAAAGCAGTGCTCTACATAAGTAAGCTATCAGAAATATTTTGTATTTTACTGGAAATTTCCAAGAACTGGCAGTCATGCAAGACCACAAATACGAATATATGCACTTAATCGTATCCCACACACCTCGATGGCAATGTGTTTGTGGGTAAACAAACTGCATTCGCTGCACTTCCCCCTGACTGAATTTAGTGGCCTTTTTCTCAAGAATCTATTTTATATGTGATTTTGATATGCAAATGGAGGTGACGTCTGTTGGTCAGTGGAGAATGGAGAATGGAGAACCGAGAATCGAGAGGCGAGAATCGAGAAGCGAGAATCGAGAAGCGAGAATCGAGTCAGTAGAGCGAGATAAACCTTTTGACTTGATTGCCTGAAATGACAAAATTGAATTATTTTGATTTGAGCACCGACAGTGGGTGGACAATTAAATATTATTTCCGCCTGTTGATTCTGGCTCAGCGTGCGATTTAGATACTGCGATACAGCGGCATGTGTGTGGAGATACTGATTCAGATGCTGGCTGCCTTAATTGGGAATAGAGACTCGGTAGCTGTGTACCGTGTACTGCCCGTGCCGAAATGAACGCCCCTGACATTACGCACATGTCTGTTTACCAAGCATTAGTGCCGCGGCAAACTATGTTACTCCACTCGGTTCATAAGAACGTTCTCCCCCAGAGAACCGATAACCGAGTGCCCGGAGTCAACGACTTGCACCTGCCCCTGCCTTGACATAAATTTGCATAATGCGCCGCCGCGGAGCCTCGAATTCTCGATTTCGGTTTGGCAATCCACTAATTCACTTGCCCATAAGTTAATTAAAAACGTGTTAACTGCTTGGCGGCCGGCCGCTAAGGCTTACACTCATTTTGTTCGATTCTGGCCAAATGCCAGAACCGAGAATCTGCGGGAATTTCCTATGTGGATGCCAAGAATTATGCTTGCTACTCACGGACACGCCCTCTATAAATAGATGTTGAGTGCTTTCGATGCTGATATGATTGCCCTGCGGCACAATTCGACACACTTTCTTTTGTTGAGCGCAATCGTTGTCTGCGGCGCACGGTGCGTATGATTGATATTTGCCTCATTTCCGCCAACAATTGATTTTGGCCAATATTCGCCAATAGTCGCCGATCGTGCGCCACTCGAGCCTGTCCGCGCGAATACAGCCGATTGCTCACGATTCAGGGAAATTAATTATTTTTATGATGATAGATCCACTCGATAAGTCGCCGTGGAATCACCGCTCATCGACCCGATGATTGTGGCCACTTGGCAGTGGGTGGGGCGGGATTCGAACGGTCAATTATCGCCCATACGCTGTAAATTGATCCGCGGAAAGAAATGGAATTACTTAATCGTTTTACAAGCAGTTCTAAGTACTCGCACTTAACACTTAGATGGACGAAACCCACTACAATTAGCAAAATGAGCGGTTACTTGAGCAATCATTATTAAACTCAACCTGTACCTCAGGCATATTGCTAGCATTTTAACTTTTTCAAAGAATTTCGGTAACAATTATCTACCTAATACCATTATGTTATTTTATAAATAAGTAGTGCTACCTATGCCACGTGCAATTTACTCTCGTAGATTATTATTTCAACTTATTCTAATCAATCAATTGAAAAACTTAAAAGTCATGTTATGTTGTTAATACCTTACAGCAAACTATTTGAAAGTTAAGTGAAGTGATATGATGGGTTGGTTGACTGATGAATTGATCCATATTTTCCATCATGTGATGTGAAATGTATGCACGTTTTGGCCGCACAAGTATAAAGTAGAAGGGTAAGACGTAACTTCTGTCTGAAGGGCTGAAAGGATTACCTTGCACAATCAGCACCACTTGATGCTTGAGCTTAATTGAAGAGAGCAAGTGTGTGCTTGATGGCTTGAGCCATCTGTTGACTTGTCCATGAGTCCAGCAGGTGATTGGAAAGGCAACAAGTTGGTCGTGTGCAAAGTCGTGGCGCTGATATCAAATATCAGGGCAATCGAGAGGCGGCAATAAATTAGTAGCAAATGCAAACGTAGCTTTTCAATGGGATGTTCGTCAGGAGTCACGGAGTCACATGCACCACGGGGGAATCTATTTCTGGTGACCAGAGATACGGCGGAGTCTATTCCGATGGCCGCTAATCACCTAACGAACTGTGATTGAATAAGCAGGCGTGCTCGATTTGATTATCGCATATCGTGGCTAATATACACATATTTATACAGACGTGCAGATATTAGTATTTCAGTGTCTGATGGTATGCATAAATATTTACACACATGTCCACATTGTTGGCACTAATGAAACTGCAGTTATAAATTGAGTTTTATGCGCGCTAATTGGCGAAAATCTTAAAACTTGATTGTCACTCGTAGTCGTACATACTTACCCTGCGCGCCAGTTTCCGACTTATGAATATTGTTTAAGTGTCTTTTGTCTCTGGCGATTTATTAAAACGATCGGCTGTCAGGCGATGTAACTGTTTGTGGACACGCGGCGAATTCGGGACGTTAATTGCCTGATTTAAGGGCGAATTAAGTTGGTACAGTGAGCGAAAAGTTTGATGATAGCCTCTTAATATTTCAATAACTGCGAAGTATAACATATCCAATTCAATGCAACAGCTATAGTTTGATAATTTCAAGAAATTAAAGAGTTTCCAATATGGTACATAAACACAGAGTTTTCGTTTTTTTCCGTGCACAAGGAGAGTTCTTCCTGTTTGCGCTCCTCTCCCTCTCTCGCATGCTCCTTACGTTAATCTCTCACAACAAAAGAAATGAGCTGAATTTATCAGCTGTTGTATTTCATGCTCGAGAGTGTTTGCCAACCGGGCGTATGTGTGATTTTAGCAACACGCTGTTGTCACTCTGTGTGTGTTTGCTTTGCCTTTGCTTTAGCCGCTGCCTTTGCTCTGCCGTGACTGTGCTGCCGCATTGCTGCTATCGCGTCTTCCACTTTAAACTCAAAATAATAAAAAGCAACAAAGCTGTCAACCGAACGTTTCAGTTTGAGTTCAGCCGTCTTCGCAGAAAGTTATACACCTGCGCCGCGCTCTCGCTCGCTGTCCCTCGCTCTCCTCTCTCTCACTCCTCTCTCTCTCTCACGCGTTGCAAGATCCCCAAAAAAGAGAGGCAGCACGGAGCTACTTAAAACGCATTTCGTGCCACAATTGGCGCAGTGGTAGAAGAGACACCGTTAGAAACAGTTCTGTCACCGCTAACCGTTCACCGTTAGCCACAAAGTGTCACTTTTAACTCGCAACTAACTGTGCAACCGCTCTCTGCAGCGATTTGTTCGTAAAACGAATTATGCTCGCCTTTGTTTACTTCAAAATAAAAACCATATTCGCCTTTCCCACCACAAAAAGAACGCATTTGTGATAAAGAGCACCCCTCCAACAACAAAAAAAAAAAAAAGGGAGAAAAGCAGCTCATTAATATCGAAAATACATAAAAAAAAAATAAAAGTTCGCACAAATAAAAACCCGCAACCGAAACCTGCCTCACACACGAGTTTATCCAACGATAACGTCATCCGCTTTGCCAACAGTATTAAAGTTAATCTGAAAAAAGCTCGAATCTTTTGTTTTCAATCGTCATAATTGTAATAACAGCAACTGCAAAACCAAATTATAAATAATAACACCAACAACAATTGTTGCCAAGGCTGCCGCGAACAGTTTCGTTTCGTTTCGTTGTTGTTGCTGCCCGGTGGAGGAGCTGTCAACCGAACATCTCTGCCGACGTCGCTGTTGCCGTTACATTTCAGTTGCTGCCATCGCATAAAAGCCAAACAGAGATCCCCGAACCGCGACAGAAACAGCAAATTTACATAGCGTTATACACGTTACACAACGCAGCAGCGCGTGCCAGTGCAAAATCCCGAGAACCCGTAGCCAAATCGGTATCCTCAAGTCCATACTACACAACACCACGAAATTCCTTTTGGCCATAATGAAGCGTCTGATGACCTGGGAGCGCGATCTCGTGGATGCCATGTATGAGTAAGTTGGTAGTGCCACAAGTACACTCACCAAAAATACACCTAAGTATTATATACCATATATAATATTATATATATAGTGTATTTTAGAATATTATTGAAAGAATCCAATGTAGTAAGCCCAAAATGGTGACCAATTAACATGAATAGTTCTAGATGACTAAGCTGCTAGTCACTGAAATATTGTCACATACATATCTGTGCGAAGTAGAATCAACGCTGTAAAAAGCACTCTATTTTTGCTCCGTGTCAAAACCACTCTATTTTTGCTCCGTGTAAAAGCCTGGCTTAAGTGCCCCCCGCTAAACGATTTCGTTTATCACATGCGGCTATTGAGTTTATGGACGGGTTTCCAAATGCATTGTTTGAAAGCGAGAAGAAGCAGCACGTGCTAGCCGCCACAAGAGAAAAACATAACAAACGGCAGCAAAACTAGTTTGCTTGCATTGAACTCGCGAGCAAAGTGAACTTGTGACAGAGAGCAAGGCGACGCATCGTCCACATGGGCATGAGAGGATGTAGCAGTGTACTGAATGGTAGTATGTGGCATATAGGGTACAGTACAGCCAACCAAAACCAAAACAAAACAAAACAAAACACGGCGTATATAATGAGCATGGCATGGCAACCGAACTCTTATAATGAAATGCTGCATCAGCTGCTGCTGTCTGTGTATAAGAGTGGCACATGTGTTTGGGATCCATCTTCGCCCCCCGAACTCAAACCCCAAGGGAGCTCGCTCTCTCTCCGCCTCCCGCTATCTCACTCTCGCACAGGAAGCCGGGTGACGTGACCCTGTCTCCCTCACAAACAACTACACAGAGAAAAAAGAGATAAATTCAACTTGCTTCGCTATGTTGATAGGTTACTCATAACACCATAACCACAAAATGCATCATTAAAGTTTCATTTTCACTAGCTGCTTATATGTATGTACTATACATCATATGCATACATATACTAGATTATCATATCAACTTAATTTTTCTTCCTGTGCAAGTGGTGCCTCTGGAATTTAAATGCCGGCATTTACCTTTATGAATAAAATGGAGGCCAGGTGAGAAATGCTTAACGTGCATTTACTTACCAATTTGGCGATATGCCACAAACACAGACCCCAAAAAAAAAATAAACACAATTGGGGCTTGCCAAAGGATTTCTACCTGTTTAAAGCCTTAAGATATTCGAGTTCGCTGCACGCTTCTTTGTTTGCGCAATTTATAAAGCTTCAAGTCTATTTGTGTTGGCCGAAATTTATAACTATTAGGGCTTAACCGCCAAAGATAAACAACTTTAAAAAAGATATCAGGAAATTGCTTATCTGGGGATTTTAGGGTGTTACCGCGAAGAAGGTCAAGACTTAGGGCGTTATGCAAATTCTACTTAAATAAATATTTGACACTAGATTTCCTTTAATGAGCAACAGCTATGCCGTCTAGAGCAATAAACTGTTTCGAAGTTTTCTTGGATGAAATAAAAGACCGACACTTTGAATAGACTGTACTTGAAAGATGCAAATACTGGTAAGCCATTCAGAAAAACTCTGTATTGGAGTAAAAGTAAAAGTCGACAGCCTTGCGACTTAATTCCCTGCCATAAATTGGCAGTAAATGTTCCCCCGATTTCGGAACTTTCAACAATAAAAGCCACTTTCCAGTGCCATAACTGATGATCGCGTCGCACCTTTTGCGCAGACTGTACGCCGAGCATTTTTGGGATGCAGAAAGCGTGTAATCATTAGCTTAACAAGCGGCGCATGCTGATGGTTTCTAGCCATTTTTTTGTTTTTGTTTTTTTGGGATTTCTTGGGCAACATTTTCGAAATAAACTGCTGACAAGAGCGGTCCGTTTGTCACATGGCCATAATATTTACCCAGTTTATTCCTTGTGTACCCTTCTTCGTGCCATTATTTACAAGTGTGCCGCCGCAGGCCAAGATTACGGCAGATAAATGGAACTGCGAATGATAAGGCCCCTCTTCGCCGAATGTCCCTCCGGCAATTAGCACCCGGAATCGAGGTTGTATCTTTGAGTTGGGCACCGAATACACACTTTACACACTTCGAGTTGTGCCAAATGACTCACTTGAGACACGCTTGCCGATCACGCAGATACACAGCGGATACTTTTCCAGTTAATGATGAATATTTCACCGATAACTTCATATGCAAATATCCGCAGTTTCGCATTTTCGCGCTAATATTTACACTGAGACATCTGCTTGAGTGCTTAATTTCTTTATTTGCACACTAATTGAGATCGCAATTCAAGGTGGAAACTTACTAGACGCCATGGGCGGCAATATCTTAACAGAATGCGGTTGATAAATAGACTTGCTAATTGGTTGCTCAATTTATTTGCTCTGGTTTGCCGAAGACACACGAACCCGGCATGACTACAAAGTTAATAATATCTCGGCGGGTGCTAAAATGAATGTTTTCTTTTTAGATTTAGCTGGGGAAATTCTGCAGATAATGAGGCTTGTAAACGTTTAGCGATTGATCGCGAGCCACGAGATTGTGATTGGTATTTCATATCAAAACGTGGCGTGACTGATCTGAAACTTATTGGCATATAAAAAAGTGAAAAAGATCTTCGACCTCACTTTGCATAGATTATGTTTATCTTGCCAGTTCAGTTTTCTAGTTTTAAGGCCTTATAAACTCAAGAAAGCCTTTCGAGGCTATGTCAGTGAACTTTCAAGTCCCACAAGGTTCGGCCTATCTCAACTCACCACTAAGTCACTTGGACTTTTATGATCTTTCCATAAAATTATGGAGGCTTCTGCTGACTACTTGCTACCAAAAATAGCCGCACTTCCTTTGAACTGTCAAACGTTTAGTCATAGTTGTGGTCGCCACCATCTAAGTCCGGCCATGTTTATAAGATTGTATATCTTAACACCGATATCAACGCTTGACTACAAATGTGGCGATTACCGGCTAGATGCGTCACGGCTTTGACGTCACTGGGATACTGGTTGATAACCAGTGGAGGTTGTTTGGTAAATCTTAGTTGACGCGCTCTTTCACTGTAAGAAATTACTCATGGGTCTTATTGGCCCAGACGGGTTCCTTCCGTTTCGGTCAGCAATCTGTTTGTTTTTCGCCTTGGTGTATTTTTCGGCTGAGATTAGATAGATGACAGTGGGCACTCGAGATAGCAGACCAACTCCAAGGAGAGAGCGAGCCGTTGCAACCCGAAATTGGTTCATTCAACTTTCGAACGATCTCTATTGGTATTTCCCATGCGGGAAATTCTGGCTATTTTCGAACGAGCAAAGTGCGAGGCGCTGGCAGAACGAACCGGTTCATGGGGGATAAGTCGGAGCATATTCTATATGCCACATGCCATATGCCATATATATCTGGCACTGGCGATCCTTCGTCTTCTGCGTTTCCAAATTAATTCGCCAACTAAGAAAAACAATTCCACATCATCGAATTGACGCACAATATTAGAATCATTTCATATTATATTGTAGGTATATGGGCAAAATGCAAATATGTGATCAATTGGGATCCATCAGGTGTGGCATGTGTCAATCGCGGGCAAACACCGTTAATGAGGCAAACAGATAGCCACGTGTGCATGTATTTGTGCGGGGTATCTGATAAATAGGAACTGGCATTCCAATTGTTTATAGCTACCAGGCATACTCGTATCGTACATGCATGTGTAATTAGGTGAAATGAGTAAATGAGGCGGCAGTCCAACAGCAAAAATACAATCCGCTGTCAGTGAGCGTAGAACATGTACATATATCGATGAGGGGGGCAAGGGGGGGCGGTACTAATATCAACACTGAATTTTGTTTGCAGCGACGAGGGCGAATTTCAATTTGCTCGTCGAGCAGTTGGCAAAAAGTTGTTCGATCGCAAAGTTCACACAACCGATACAAAACGTTATAAAAAAATAAAATAAAATAATAAAACTATTCAACGAATAGCAAAAATGGCGTGAAATTCTACGCGGCATACAAGTTAATTAACCGGCTGAAAAGTGGCGCAATTTGAAAGTTTGACAAACGAGATCTTTGCAACTCCCTCGTCGAAATGCTGAGATCTCGCTTCTGTGATTTACTGACCTGTTCGGCTCGTCGTCGTCTTCTGCTGAAGCATTGCCTGTGCTTTATTTTTATAACAATGACAAACTAGAGCAAGAGAAAACTCTTGATTGTGTTTATTTTTTATATTTGCTCAAAAGAACAGCAAAAAACAGCAAAGAACTCGACTAGTCGCAACCAACAACAGTATTGACTTGTTCGCACGAACGAACAAGTCCCGTGATCCCAGGACAATCCATCCATCATCCATCAAAAGTCCCCAAAATGTCTGAGCTGCGTCGCAGTTTGAGTCGCCTCTCGATGATCGTCTACAGAGCCACCCATTCCAGCGAACAGTCGTGGCGGGAGGAGCTTCTCAGGTAAACCCCAGTTGGACAAGATCGATCATCGAACGGGGTATCTACGTACGGGAAGATGATCACTTAGGTGCTTAAGAGTGTTTATCAAAGTGAGCGTGAAATTAGGCAATTGCTGTTCAATTGGCTCTTCAAAGTTGACAGTATTACAGGGGGAAATGGCTTGTAGCACTGCTTATAGGTATTAAATGATTACTGTTTAATTATTCTATATCTATATTCTGGTACAATCCAGTCAGCAGAATCCAGTTTCTACAGAAACCTATGCAGTCTACAGATCACATTCCATAACTCTAGTTGGTTTTATAATGGCTTACGTAGTCACCCTTGAAGGTTATTTAAACAGCTGAACTCGCCACGATCTCAGTACCATACAAAAGTTCAGGTGTACAGCTGTACATAAATACATATGTATCTATACTATATATGCATCTGCGCAATCGGATCTATAATGTTTAATCGAATGCGGCATAAATATTTGCATGAAAGGCGTTTCCATTCGTTTCTTGGCCATACAGCAACCTCTGCTAATGTATAGTATCCGTTCTATATATACTGATTGTTGATCAAAGTTCATATAAAATACACGAAAGGATCCTTTGTTTTTTCCCCTTTGGTAAGCAATGTTCACGAATTCGTTCAAATTGTTGACATCTTATATACATATGTACGTATCTATGCAAATTCATAATTATTTCTTTCACTTTTGCCATTTAAAATTTGGCAAGGCAAAAGAATTCAGCAGAAGTGCAGGTACAGTACGTTTTGTAAAGGTAAATCATTGTTAAATGAATTGTATCCATGTTATCGTAACGTAAAGCATTAAATAGATTAGGTGGAGAACTGAATCATCGTTAGTTAAGGTTATTGGGGCTTCCGGAATTAGTTTGTTTTCCACACGCCTTTCCATTACGAAACGTGCTGTAAGTTTGTCTGGCTGTCTCAGTTTGATTTATGGATAGCAATTGCAGCCAGTTGTCTGTCCGTATGCACTGTACAGTATATACCTTGCATTTCCTCTGGGCCATAAAACGCCAGATCCAAGCCACATCAATGACGTCAGTTGCTGTTGCTATACGAGCTGAACAAATCGGTTTCGATTATGATCATGACCATGGTCAACTTATTTGCACCTTCGATATACTCGTACAAACCTGCATTAGCAGATGGCCCAATTGCATTAGTCCGTCAAACAATTTGTTGGCCATTAGCCAGCTGATTGAACCACTATTTGAAATGCTATCCAAGCAACTTAAAAGGGCAGACCCTCCAGTCCTCCACCTTTCGCCGAAGTCCATCTTGTCCAAGGTTAGTTCTGTTTTTGTTTGCTCGGCACTGTTTCAATTGCCTCGATTAGCTCACAGGCTGAGCTTTAATTGCAGGCCATAACCCAAGGAGCGCTTATCTGGCCTCCGGTGGGTTAGACATCCCCTGAATGAAATACGACTTTGTTGGCCCGGCATTTTCCCACTCACTTCCCTATCTGGGAAATCTTAAATGCGAGCTGATATCACATTAGTTCATATGTAGATACATACACGTACATATATGTGTCGCTTGTTCCATTGAACTTGTTTTGTACTTCACCCCTTTGTCGCCAACCGGTTATTGCATTTGGCAAGCCAAAAACAAATCACAGAAAAATCACAAAAAAAGAAGCGATTATAAACAAAATAATAACAATAACAATGGGGCACTCGGTGTGAGCCGGTTTATTTGCATGAGCAAAACACCAGATTTAAACTAACGAACTCTAATGGCACTGTTGTCGCCCGGAGATTTCTACGAATTTCGCTTGAGTTTCACTTGGTGGCTATCAGTGTTCTGAGAATTTCTCTCACACTTATGTTTTATCGATTTCATTTATTTTTAATGAGGTTTGTACATGTAGGACATGTTAAATTACTCACATCTCGATGACGCATAACCACAACCTTTTTTTGACTTCAATACGAACTTTTAAGCAATCTACAACACTCAAAATAACAAGTATTAATTATGTACGCAGTACATACGAGTATGCATGTTGTTACTCTTGTTCAGAGATTATGTTTGTTATTGGCCAACAGTTCCATTTCTTATCAACACGATGGAAAAAAATATTACCTATCAGCCAACAGTAAGCACTGGTACTTTGAAGTATTTATGAGTTATGTTTATGAAGTGAAATATGGTCATAATGGTTATGCAGATAGTTAAAACAAGTTCATAGTTGGTAACTTATGTGCATCTATCTCCACCATATAACAACTGTTTAGGCTATTATATTTTAAAATAAAAATTCGATTTAAATGCAATTATGCAATTAAGTTATGCTATGGGAACAAGAAACGTAGCTAAATACATATTGGTAATGATAGATGATGGCAAACAAATAACCGAAACCATTCCGAAACCATTCGTCGCAACCGGCTCAATTAGTTTCCGATTCCATCGTGCCATTAGTTCCTCCTTATCAACACCTCTCGCCCTGGAATTTCATGGATTTCACCTCCTCTGATCTACTCAAGCTCCACTTGGAACAATAGACAATCGCTTTAAAGCTCAGTTCCCCAAAGAGTGTGTGGACGCATGTTTTGCACATGTAGTTGTAA
Organism: Drosophila orena; assembly: GCA_005876975.1. NCBI lineage: Eukaryota > Metazoa > Arthropoda > Insecta > Diptera > Drosophilidae > Drosophila > Drosophila orena. The sequence continues at coordinate 9,707,510 of VCKV01000282.1, read as the reverse complement.
CCATACTCTAGTGGATTCCAGTGCACAAAGCAGAGCGGGCTGATAAACCGAGTAAATGAAATGAGTACGAAATATAAATGGACATGTAAATATCAAAGTAAAGCAAAGTGAAACGCATACTGCAAAAGTCAGCTGCTTGGGGAAGAGTGCCTTACAAATTACAGTTACTGCCGATCCAGAGCTCGCCAAATGGTCCACTTCAGTGCTAATGCGACTACGGTCTCTTCATAATCTCTCCCTGCCGATCCAGTGGATCCCTGGTACTCGTGGTATCAGCAACTTGTAAACCAAAAGTGCTCTGTCTAGTGAATACCTGGTACTCGTAGTATCAGCAACTGATAATCCCCAAATTGTCCATGGTTATAACTAAGACCCTGCTAAAATTCCAGGGTATTGAGAGTGATCGTGGCGGATGCGTAACCCTGGTACCCGAGATCTCATCAATTGATAATCGCCAAATGCTCCTCTTGCTGTTCTTTATCGGCCTGGTGATTGTAGTGTGCTTCTCGAGCATATTGCTCCATGCTATGATTTGGTAAATAAACGGAATAGATACTCGCATAATACCTCGCACTACTGATAACTATATATATTGGTATTATCGGTGGGAGACAGGCCTCGGTGGGTTTTGTCTTCCGACTTCCTGTTGTTGCCATCTTTTATCAATCCGAACAAAGACCAGCTATAATCGTCTGATATACACGTATGTGTGCATTGCACCCAGTTCAGATCAGTTCAGTTCTTATTGTTAAGGAGGGTGTGTTCCACAAGTAAACCATCCAAGGTTGTATATTATTATTCATTCTTATAATAGAATTGTGGGTTTCCGTTAAAAATAAATGTTATAAACTACGAGTATTATCGTATTATATGGAATACCTTCTATCAAACAAAGCTCTGCTAAGGTTGCAATTGGATATTTAAGCCTTAGAGCTGGTGCCCGATAAGGATTTGTCCCCCAAATCAGTGGAAATAGACTAGATACGCGAATATGGCTCTTGGGGGAGACCCTTGGAGATTGTGTAAACGCCTCCGCAGTAGATAAGAGCCATCCGCTGCACTTGAAAGTGAAATCCCCAATCGAGGGCTTACCCAATAAATCGCAGGCATCTATTTCTGTGCCCCACTAATGTGTCAATCTACATGTTGTTGTTCCGTTTCAGGTACCGGCAGACGCGCTTCAGTTCGCGGCGTGTTCGGAAACGTGTGGTCTTCAAGCACGGCGAGTGCAACGTTGTGCAGGGAAATGTGGCCAAGAGGCGGCGTCGCTATCTGCAGGTGAGCGATGATGGGCGGCGGCCGTTGCGGGGCGTGGCTGTGCGTGGCTATGTCCACATAGTTGACGGCCCACTTGCGTTCGATTTGTGGGTTATATTTAGACTTCCTTCGCGGGTTTGCATAACGCCTGTCGCCGCGCGACTTTGGCGGCAATTATGTAAATTGATTTGTGCTTCTCACGCGGAATTCCAAAAGTAAATCTACGAGTATGTCGAAAGTGTTCAAAGAATTTATAGAACATACCAATCTAGTAAAATATGTGCCATACACTAACCTTTAAACTTTGTTTTCCCTTTCCAGGACATCTTCACCACCCTGGTGGACGCCCAGTGGCGCTGGACGCTGCTCGTCTTCGCCGCCAGCTTCGTATTCTCGTGGGCCTTCTTTGGATTCATCTGGTGGATCATCGCCTACGCGCACAACGATCTGGAGTACACCAATCTCAAGAACCAGTCACCCGATCTCGTGGCCAACATGACGCACACGGTCTGCGTAACGCAGGTCTCCAACATGATGTCCGCCTTCCTTTACTCCGTGGAAACCCAGACGACGATTGGCTATGGCAATCGCTATGTGACGGAGGAGTGTCCGGAGGCGATATTCACCATGTGCATCCAGTGCATCACTGGTGTCTTCATCCAGGCGTTCATGGTGGGCATTGTGTTTGCCAAGTTGTCGCGTCCCAAGAAGCGTGCCCAGACGCTGCTCTTCTCCCGCAATGCTGTGATCTGCCACCGGGATGGAGTGCCATGTCTGATGTTCCGTGTGGGTGACATGCGCAAGTCGCACATCATCGAGGCTCATGTGCGGGCCCAGATCATCCGCAAGAAGGTGACGAAGGAGGGCGAGGTGCTGCCCTTCTACCAGCAGGAGTTGCACATCGGAGCCGATGGTGGTGAGGATCGGCTGATGTTCATCTGGCCCACGACGATAGTGCACAAGATTGATAGGAACAGTCCGCTGTACATGCTGTCCGCCTCGGATATGCTGAAGGAACGCTTCGAAGTGGTGGTTATGCTGGGTGAGTTCTATAATATTCACTTACTTCCTAGAATTGTAAACTAATAGCTTTGCGATTTCAGAGGGTGTCATCGAGTCCACCGGCATGACCACGCAGGCCAGGAGCAGCTACTTGCCCTCGGAGGTGCTGTGGGGCCATCGCTTCGTGAATGTGGTGTCCTTCCGCAAGGAGACGGGCGAGTACGAGGTGGACTACACGCTATTCAACAACACCTACGACGTGGACACTCCGCTGTGCAGCGCCAAGCAGCTGGACGAGCTCAAGTCGGAGTACACGAAGAGCGCCAAGTGTGTAAATGCACCCTTTGCGGATCGCACGCTCTCGGCCAGCCTGTTCCAGCGCATTGCCTCCGCCGCCTCGGTGGATCATCTGGATCCGGCGAGCGACGAATCGCTCGACTCTGGCCGACTGCAGATACGCTCCCATTCCATACCCAACGGCGTGCTGGCCAGCGAGCTGGAGCCGCTGAATAACAACAAGCATGGCGCTTCGTTCACCATGGGCGGCCTGACCATCACGACGACGGCGCCCAGCATCCCCAACCTATCCAGTATTAACGAGAAGACCAACTCCGGTAATTCCATAAACAGCAGCAACTACAGCAATAACAATAGCCTCAGCACGCTGACCGGAGGAGGAAGTGCTGCCAGCGGACCCGGAGGAGGCATCACCATTGTGGCCGGTTCTGGTGGTGGTGGTGGAGGCGGCGGTGGCGGTAGACACAAGTCGAATCCCCGCCGTCTAAGCATCAAGCAGGATCAGCTGCCCATCGATTCCATTTGTTGATATTATTAATTGAGTGGCTTCCCTGCCCTGTCCGTCAGTTAACTGATGTTGTATTCTAGTTAAGCATAGGCTCCCAATATACATAATTCTAACTCCAACTAAGCTAAGCGAAATTCCATGGAGAGCTCATCTGTCATAGCCATAGAGCTGCTGCAGCTGTGAACACCCCTCAAAATCCCCCGCCCTTTCCTGCTGAAGTGGAGGCAATCTGATTGCTACCCACCTACCACCTACTTACTACTAACCCTGAAACGATTGTATATGTCTAGGCTAAGCTGATGAATGGAAGATTCAAGTTGTTAGCTTTACTTGTGTTGAATTTACTATAGTTAAGTTACAAATTGATATTAACGCAAAGTAAGATGTGAGACCCAGAAACCAAAATGCTGCAACTTAGACAACTAGAGAAATCTTAAAACGGCTCACTGAACATGAAATTTATGCGAAGACGCAGCGGAATTGCAAATTCCCTTTAAACCGATTATTGTTTAACATTACTCACTTCAATGAGATAGAAAATGTACATTTTTAATCAATACACTGTTTCAAAAACAAGAGCTTCAATTATAATAATGAGTGGACAATAAAATTGTATGAGTATGTGAGTGATTGATATATGAACTTTATTTTTAAGCTTCGCCCAGATTGTGAAAATGAAAGACGGTGAATATACCATAAGATGGAAAGAAAAGAAACTAACCGATGCGTTTTATTTGGCATACCCGGTGCACTTGATTTACTGTACAGTGAATCAATTCCAGATTATAGTTCTATGATCTTTGGATTTGTCCTCAAAAAAGGATAATAAAAGTCAGGTGATATATTTTTGTAGTGTTTTTTCTTTAATTTTGACGTTCTTTGTTATGCGGAGGAAAAGTTTATCATTTTTAAAGCATACAATTTTCTCATATGAAACATACAGAAATATATAGCGACATACAAGTACAGGGATTGGTCAAAGGTGCTCAGAGATCCTTGGAAGCTCTTGATAGCGCATCAAGGACATTGTTGTTGTCTAAACACTGCTCATACCAAAATTTATGTTAATAGAATATGCGAAGGTTTTCTCTTTACGTATTTTTTATGTCCGTAGGCGTTGTAGTACAATAGTAGGTAATTACTTCAATTTCCATTTACAACAAATAATCGTTTTTTTAAAGTTGCGCATTTTTATTGAATTTCGTAGTTTTCGATTTCGACTTGCAACAATCGACTTCCAAATGTGCGCGAAATTCATTACAACAATTAAAATACGTACGCCTATATTAACAATAGATCTATGTTGTGTTTTCGTATCGGATTTGTTTAAGTTGATATCGTATCTGTATCTGTATCGGTATCTGTTGCTGTAGCTTAGTTTAAAGTTAAACTCGTTATGCTGTAGGACATGTTTAAGAATATTAAATATTAATATCTCTTAATCGCTTATCTACTAAACCGTTTCAAAGACAGTTAACGGGATGCTCTAGCACGAGCCATTATTTTTGTTTAAATTTTTCGTTTCGTTCCTTTCCTTTTTTTTTTTAGTATTTTCTTTAGTTTCTTTGTGGTGTGTTAGCACACTCTTAGTTGCTGTAGCCTAGCGCTGGTTGATTAAATGTTAGCTAAGTTAAATTATGTATTTACAGTTGCTATGTGGCTAGATCGAAGTGGTAGTCTAATTTGTGTTATTCTTTGTGTATGGGATTTTTATAAATGCCTTATGAGTTTAGAACGACTTACAAATAATTACCGCTGTGGTAGATCTCTCACTAGATGATAGCTTACAAGTAAGTGTCTTACCCCCATAATTCATGAAATGTCCAGCAATATTTCCAACCTTTACAACAGTTTTTGTTTTTGTGTGTGTGGGATCCTATCGTCTATTTTATACATTTTTTTTCTCTTCATCCATCTGTGTGTTTTCATATTTTACAAGCTAATATTATAGAGATGTAAGCGGTTTCACCTTCAAATATTGTTGGACGACGCGTTGAATATAAATGGATGAGTGGGATTGGTTGTGAATGTGAGTTGTTTACTGATTTACAAATTCATCTGAAGCATATGTAATTACATTCTTTTCGGATCTGTGTCTGTGTATTTTTCGGTCAGCTTGCGCTTTGCGGCGCAAAGATTTCGGAGTTAAAGAGCTGTTTTATCACAAGTATTGTTTTCAGTAGTTGCAATTAAGTAAAAGGCTTCGCATGCGCTGTCCAGAAGGGACAACAGCTCGCAAGAACTTGGACGGGTCCAAATAATCAGTTAATTAAAAAATAAATAACAATAATGCTGACTAATGAGTAAGTAAACCATTAATGGGAGGATTGGTGCGTTAAATGAAAGAGCTCCAATGAGCCGAAAGCAGCAGGTGCATCAAATGTTGCCAGCAACATGTGGCATCTAATGCAGGAAGTAGAATATCCAAATCGCCGCTCAGTAGTACAGATAACTGTTGTTCAACATGTCGTAGTGGTAATCAAACTGTTGCTGTTGCTGCTGCTCGGATCGATACTGCTGCTCGCGCTGGAAACTAGTGAACCAACTCTTAGTTGCGGCAATTCGCAACAGGTACTTTCATTCCTTGCGGTGCTGCTGCTGCTGCTGCTGCTGACCTCCCGGCTGCTGTTGCTGCGACTGCAGATGATGCTGCTGCTGCTGCTGTTGCTGCTGTTGCAGGTGTGGAGGCAACCTCGACTGCCGCTGTTGCTGCTGCTGCTGCGACATACCACCGACCACATGTTGCGCCTGCATTCCGTGGCTCTGATGGCTGTGCATGGGCGCCTGAGTGGGCACGTGGCCATTCAGACTTCCTCCACTGGCCGACGAAACAGCATTGGATGCAGCCGAGGCCGAATTGTTGCCCTCGGACTTCTCCCGTGGTAGCAAGTAGACGGAGCCATCGGCAGCCTGCTGCAAACTGTAGTCCGCCGGCGAGCAGGGATTTCCCTCGGGATCCCGTAGGTACTGCAAGATAAACAAATTAATTAGTTTATTAAAATCAAGTCTATGCAATTCTGCACTTGAGTGACACCTACCTGGAAGACATGACGATGCAACATGGCAAACTTGTTCGAAATGCGCTTGCGTTCGCTCTCCAAGTGATCACGGTCTTGATTGAGTTGGGTCTTGCGCTTAACCACCGCGTTCACCTCGTCCTCGAGGGTCAGGATCTGGTCCAGTTTGCGTTTCCTGCAGTTCTGGGCAGCGACCTTATTCTTTCCACGCCGACGAATGTCGCGAATCAGCGACAACTGGTTCTCGCTAAGGTCGTACTTGGATAAGCGCTCGTTGAACTCGTCCATGGGCAGGTTGATGATGTCCTGCACCGAAATGGGTATGTTCAGGGATCGGGCGCGCTTTTCATCGCGTGTCAGATGCTCTTCCTCCAAGCTGCTGCTGTTGCCGCCGACACTGCTGCTGTTGCCGGCACTAGATCCCTTTGAAGCGGTTTTAGTGGCCACCAGAGGCTTCTTATCGCGAGCCTGGGGTCTGGGAAGGGATCCACTTCCCTGGGGTAGCGAGTAGGTATGATTTAGTTGCACCAAATCCTGCGAGGACCTGGGCGATGGTCGTACTGTATAGTCCCCGGAAAAGGCGCTTCCGCTGGCTCCCATGCCGTAAGCCTGGTGATGATGATAGTCCTTGGATAGAGCGGGTCCCATCGCTCCCGGCTCACTGATACCACCGCTGGCCATTCCCGAGGAGGCGTACCCAGCATCGTACTCGTACTTGATGCTCTGCGATTGGACAGCAGTCGCTGCTGCTGGTGGAGCTGTGGGTGGCAGCGCCGAGGGCGTCTGCTTATGGGGATCCCTCTTGCCGTACAGCTGATGTTTCTTCTGCGCCACCGGCGGCTGACGTGTGGCGGTGGTAAGCCGCGAATTGTTGTTGTAGCTAAAGTCATAGGGGCCAACATACTTGCCCTGATGGTAATCCTGGGCAGAGTCGCTGCCCTCACCCCACTCGCCGTCGGAGAGGGACGGCACTCGCTCGGAACCCATCGAACTGACAGCACTGTCGCTGGACGCGTCCAAGCGATCCGCACCGCCTTGTGCTCCTGCACCGCCGCTGGCCAAGAGATCGGCGGTCATTCCTGTTGCTCCAGCCCCCACAGCCGAGCCACTCATTGGGCCCACGCCGCCGGACGCTCCGTTTGCCTGGTTACCGTGCGGATTTCCCGCCCCAAGTTGTGCCGAGCTACCGGAGCCGTTGCTGACATGTCCACTGCTGGGCAAGCCCAGAACCGAGGAGTTGTTGCTAGTGCTGTTGTCAACCATGCGACAGAAGCCTGTAACGAGAGATAGTGGGCTAGTTAGTAGAGTACATTATTGAATCAGCAGTTACTTAACTGCAATCTTATGACCGGATCACTTTAACGAGCCAAAGGGCTCTGATCCTAATAACTCAAAGTAATCTACCTAAGCTAATAATCGAAGTACATACTGACCTAACAAGTTTTCCATTGAACTACATATGTATCTGTTTGTTGCTATAATCGTGTGATGGAAATATTTACACTACGAATGCAATATTTATGTAAGTTATCCTCCCAATTGATCGAAAACGAACTAGTTCCCCTACTGGTGCTGCTGCTTTTCGCCTGACCCACTTCAAGTTGACGGAGTTGATTAGGGATCGCCCTTATCGCAAGACACGTCGTCTTGAGTCACTCGCAGCTTCGATTATTCAGCACAAATTTACGACTAGCATTTCAGTTGCCCTGTTCGAAATGAGTAGAAATACTAAATACTAAAAAACTGTGCAGTCATTTTCCATATTTCACTGGACTTATCTTATCGGGCGATAAGGAATAAGTGTGTGTGCTGTTTCTGCTCTTTCGCAAATACCTTGCCACATTTCCACATCTTTCTGGCCCCGCCTGCTGATAACAAGGAGTCAGATCTGCTGCCCCAAGTATATCTAATCACAGGTTAAATGGAGAAAAAGCGACACGCCCAAGGGGCACCTTTTTGTTTTTTGTCTGGTCTAACCAAAAACACAATCTCCATGTGCAATCTGGCATTAATGCGCGCCTGCAGTTAATTAGACAAATCAATTCGTAAGCTGATTGGGGCAAGCTCTGGTGTATTTATACCCTCTGTGAGCAAGGTCAAAGCTTAAACCATAAACATTGATGACTTGACAAAATGCGCTACTTTGTATGAGCACGTATTTAATTACGGTGCAATCTCGCTACAATGAAAGCTCTGTTTTATGAACTTTTAACATTTATAAACTCAACCATGATAGTTATAGTGCTTCAGGTTTCCCATATGCATTATCAGCCTGATCAAAATAAGATTCTCGTATCTAATAACAGTAAAGAGAAACAGTAATGCTCGTATTTATGGGCTCGCTATATCGATAGTGCACTGTAACGGTGCAGGAGAATTATCAGCGACGAACTCAACGCAAGACATAACGGAAACCATAAAGATAACCGTTAAAGCCAGTGACACGTTTCATGATGTGCAGAAAAACAAGAGAGCTTAATAATAATATGAAAATCCAAATTGAGATCGTCTTTGTTTCGTTACAACGTAACCCACTTACGTTATAATTTGAATGCCGAACTCAAGAACGTAAACTCCACTGGAATTCCTTTGGAATTCTGCCTCAAGATATTAGCAACTATCCATGTGCTTCTACTCTCTTACTCTCCTATGCTCTTTTGAGCTTTTTTTTAACATTGTTTCGAAAAGCGATGACTCAGCAGTTTAAAAATAGTAAACAGCAAACAGGCGGGCAAATAATAAAATGAAGGAAATGAAAAAAATCAAAAAAAAACTCGCTGAGCGGGCATTAGGCAGCGGCAGCGACAGCGAAGCGTGAGCGGTAAGGAAACCGCCAAAGAGAGCGCGAGATAGAGCGAGAGCGAAGAACGTTCGGCTGATATCAGAAATGGAATCAGAAACAGAAACAGCAACAAAGATCGTCGTGCGGCATGACTAATGAAAAAATTGTTACGCGGTCACAAGTGAAATATTTTTTTAGGGCTTTCGCTCTTTTTCGTTTTTGGCAGCACCGAAAATAACACCACCCACCTCCGATTCAGAGCATTTTCCGATCCATTTCCCCCGATCTCAGTCACTCTCACCTGTTGGATCGCACGTTCACCGTTTTTGGGATGCTGCTGCTGCTACAGAGAGCTCGATATTCGCCGAATTAAAACTCACTTGGCTAAATGATATAGCCACATGCATACATATAAACATAGGTTGCTGGTATATGGGCTACGCCGAGTCGAAATGCGTCATTATTTTATCAAATTGGTTATGCTAATTACATTAACTGTACGGCACGTTGCGCTTTGCGATATACAATATTTAGTGCATAGGTATGTGTGCATGGATGTACGTGCATGTATACGGCTAAATGGATTTTCGAGTCGCGTCGGTTCTAATATTTACTTTACTATCGTATTCGATTGTTCGTGTTCGACTGATTTGCCTCTGCCTCGCGCGCTGTTCTTTTCGCGTTTTGCTTTCCGCCCTGCCTCTTGAGTGAGTGCTTTTGTTGTTGTTGTATTGTTCTTGCTATTGCCGCTGTTTGTCGCCTGAATCGCAAGTGAGTGACAATCGCGAAACCCGAGCGCGTAGGCTCCGCTCCCTTCTTCGCAAAACACACGAGCAAACTGTGAACTAATTGTACAAAATTTTGTATGCTAATCGCGCAAGAATGATAAACTGTAAAAAAAGCTCATGGGCCGCCGAGTGGAATTGTGCTTGAGTCGCTTGTGCACGCGCTTTTCTCGCTGTTCTGAGTGAAAGCTCGCGGTAAGTGGGTGCGGAATTCGGCAGCGATGCGCAGTCCACTTAACGGACCCAAAAGCTCGTTCATCATTCAAGAGAACTTTTTGGCAAAGCAGAAAGCTCAGTACTGAGAAAAATTAAGGTATGGCAAACTCCTTATATTGTACGTAAAATAAATATTTAGCAATCTAACAAACTTGATATAACTTTTCGTAATTGTTGGTTTTTCGAAATTTTGAAGCTATGAAAAAAAGCAACTTGACTAGGAATAAACAGAATACTCACTCTCATTCATGTCCATCAAGTGTAGATCCTCGTCGGTGAAAATGGAGTTCATGAAGCCATCCGTCTGGTTAATGTCCGATGAGGTGTTCTAAATGAATCATCGTTTATGGAAGCTGCAATGCGAGACAAGTTGGATCCAACTTACCCCGTAGTACATCAGATCGTGCTCCACTTTGTAGGCGGCCGCAGCAGCGGCAGCTCCATCGGCCTCGTGACTGGAGTTGGTCAGATGCATGCTGGAGGTCACAGCCGAACCCAGATTGTGCCCGTAGTGGGGCTGCCCGGTGGGGCAGATGTCGCCCAATGCGGCATTCGGATGGTGCAACATGGCCGCGTGGTGCGGCGGTGGCGGTGGTGGTGGTGGCTGCAAGGATGCAGTGGCGCCACTGCCATACTGACCATGCTGGACCGGAGTGCCGGGTGCTCCGTTCGAGGGACTCGCCTGGTAGGAGTAGCCGGGATAGTGGTGCGGATACGGCGACATTTCGGATACCCCGCCCACCATGCTCGGAATGGGACTGAAGTAGGTGGCAAAGTCCTGAAGACGCTCCATCGAAACGCTGCGATTCAGACGCGGCATGCGGCTCTGGAAGTGGAGAAGTGGTGGTAAAGACATTGATTAATACGGCGCTCGTCGCTTAGCCGCGTTGATGTATTAACAAGGTGAGAAGGGTTCGTTCGGAATTACGAAACTTATAACTCAATAACCGATCAATCATCCGCCAGGGGAATTCTCTAGAAACGCGGCCAGACAATAAACCGAATTCAAATTGCGCTACAAGTAACAATCTCCTGGCTGTCAAGAGTCTCCGTCTCCGTCTCCGTCTTCGACTCCAACTTCAGTTCCAGCTCGGGCTCGGGCTCGGAATCGGAATCGGACTCGACTCCCTGTGTAAGCCAAAAAACGTGCACAATGTATCGGTCTGGCGATTTGACTGCCAGATCGATCAATGTGGAATTGAAATGAAATTCGTATCTTTCAAATTGACAAGTGCTCGGGGTTCGCAGCTCAGCCAGCGGTCTTGGCCAGTTTTATTTTTGTTTCAGTTTCAGTTTTTTTTTTTTTCTTTTCCTAAGACTCCTCTGTAAAAAGCTGGCTCTGTAAGTTGGGCATCTTGGCATCTTGCGCTGGCTGGGCTGACTGATGGCCGGAGATCGTGAGACTACCACTACGACTTCATTAGGCCGCCTTTTGTTATTGTTAATTACCGGTGGGTTTATTTATTTGTTCAACTAATTCCGCAGCCACCGCGTGGGCGAATGGCAAGGGTATTATTATTATTATTATTATTATTTCATATTTGACTCTCTTCTGAATCACGCACACTCAAACTCACACTCACACTCACACTCGAATAACAATCAATATTCCTCGAACTGCGATCCTTTATCGACTCCCTTTTTTTTGGCGGCACCAATTTGTTCTTAATGCTAAATGCCGCCGCCGCGTGCAATTAAGATCTTTCAGATGCGATGGACACCTATATGTGGCTGACGTTGACGCTGATGCACTTTGACACTGACATTGCCGATACGGATCGAAAACAAGAAACTGAGAAACGATTATTCCGACAAAGGAATCCAAATTCTGGATTCGGATCGAACTCCTTTGCGCGTTGACGTTGAGTTGTCGTTTGACCAGCATCAACTGGCTGACTGACGGAATGACAGTAGCCAAGGCAACTCACACAGATACTCCGAGGAGATGCATCCATCTCCCAGCTATGTGTGTGTGTGCGAGTGCGCTGGCGAGGGCTGAGCAAACAACCTGTATGCCCGAGTATCTCACCATTCCACCACTCGCATGTGTATCTAATGAATGCCTCCACACGCTCCTGAACGCAAACGCAAACAGGTATGTGTGGACGACCAAAAACGGCAGGTAGGAGCCATTGGGCGTTCACTTCAGCCAGTTGCAGTCGCTTGTATCGCTTGTATGCATGCCCGTATCTTTGTATCTCTGTATGGGTTGTATCTGTGTATCTGAGTGTGCGCGCAACGCGCATGTGTAATTTGAATTGTCACTGTCTTGTCATTAACTTCTGGTGTTGGCCATTGTTTGTTACGCTTCACACGCAAACAAATCCAACCGCCGAGTTAGACACGGTAGCCGATCTCCCTACTGCACACATGTATCGACGATCTGGAGAGCGAGATCGTCTAGGGGCTTTTGTGGGCACAAGAATCGATTCTTCGGAACCTTTAATTCAACCTCAACCGTTACCGAGGTGTAGAAACGGGAGGTAGGTGCATTAGATTGCATATTTGATAGGGGGAATTACTATCATTTAAGAGTTTTTCATTATTGCCGATCCCATTAACGGTTGTCAGTTGGGTTTCGCTAGATTAAGATTGCAATCTGAAGCGGCTTTTCTTTACATTCGAGAAGGTACATTTTCTAGTTCTCTAAATTCAAGAAGGTACATCTTCTAGTTCTCTAAATTCAAGAAGGTGCGTCTTCTAGTTCCTCTGAAATGTTCAAAAAAATTCCATGCATTTTCCCATCCACTGTGTAAACCTATAATAAAAATAACTATTTTTTAATGAACCGTAAATTACCTCAAAGCTCCTTGGTCATTTTTGCTCAGTTTATACATGATGATACATGATGCACATTTATCAACAATTCTTCAAAAACATTAATGTTAAAAATAAAGCTTACATGGAAATTCAACGCATATAGCTACAAGTACGTTTAGTAAGAAAAGCCTATTTTTAATTGAACGACTGCCCAAAATCGTGTTTAATCTCGAAAACAAACACATAATATTTTTTTCGATATTTGTTAAACATATTTCCGCGAAATCCCCAGTCCATCAATGGCCAACCGGGATTCACCGATATTCAGCGACGTCAGCCGACTTGAACTACTATATTCTATGGACTTCACTTAGTCCCTGTTGCCAACGACCACAGCTACACTAATCCCCGCCAGACCCCGGCCATCACATCACATCACACCTGAGCGGTAGTTTCGTGTGTTTTTTGTCATTAACTTGATTTATGTGTGTGCACAAATCGAGTCCCATGACAGCCGCAGTCTGAGTTTCGCAGTTCGAGGCGCAACTTAAGCCTCCGCAGCCATCAAATTGTTTACATAAATTGAATTAAAATCGTACAGCAAAAAACAAAAAAAAAATACAAAAAAGGGGGGAAAAACTACAGCCAAGAAAAACAACAAAGCGAGGCGCACAGCAAAACAGAGATGCTGTAAAATAATTAATAAAGTTTTTATTATTATTATTATTTTTTTTTTTCACTCTGCGCTGATTTTTCAGCGCTAAGCTTTTTGCAAATATTTAAAATTCACATAATTAAAGCCGAGCTAGGGGCGATTAGGGGGCACGAGGGGCATGAGGGGGGGGGGGGATGCTGAAGGGGCAGCGGCAGGGGACGGACATTAAGAGATACATTTTTTTGTGATTCGCGCGCGCTAAATGGGGATTTAATTGCAGGGGCTACCGCCGCGCGGAGCTCCAAAGATGCAATCAAGCTGGGAGGGGAACAAATTGGAGGGCAGCCGCCGCGGCGGCAAAGTGCCACCGAATTCAATAAACACTTCGGTCCCATGCGGAAAAGTCAAGTGCCGCATTGCAGGCGAATTCACAAGAAACCAAAAAAAAAAAAGAAAAACAATGCATATACATTCAGGCCCCAAGCAAAAAAGGCCGTAATGAACGCAGGCGCCTCCCTGCCAGCGAAACAACGACCCACTTCACACTCCCCAATCCTCACTCCCCACTCCACGCAAAGAGTTTAGCTTAGTGATTGCAATTAGCAGAGGATACACACACACAAACCACATTTATAAGTGTTACTTATAAAATGAAAATATTAGTACGGAATTAATTCCAAACTATCAATCATAGATGTAAAATTCTCGCTCAATCGCGCACTCTGATGATTTTCCCCTAAAACCCACTATAATTTTTCTCGGTGCTCGGAGATAGATGGCCATAGATAGCCACCTTAGGACAGGTAGCCACCACTGCACCCAGCCACATCATCAATGAATGCAAATGCAAATGCAAATGGGAAATTAAATGTGATCAGGATGTTGCATAATGATTATTCGCGCTAGGATCAGGCGGAGAAGTGCTGGAATAACAAAGCTCAAAGCCGCCTAATGACACTTTCCGCTGAACGGAATGGCTGGCAAATCCCCCAGAGAGTCGGCAAAGGATTTGGGCCGACAGTAGGATTCTGGAGAATCCTGCGAATAACCGATCATCTGGCTCATTAAATGGCTTTGCCAAGTGACGAGCCGATAACCCCTGCTGGCATTCACAAAAACCGTAAGTAAAACTGAACGGACCACATCAAACACGCCGGACTAAGCCTAAGCCACCAACTCAGGGTGACCACTGTGGTTTTCCTTTTGTGTGAGCTGGTGTACGAGTTTATGAGTTTGCTACCGGCGAAATGGCTTTACGGTAATTGCCGCTGACTTCGTGACTGCTTCGCTTGCCGTCTCTTTTGTCAACTCTATGTCTATGTCCGTCTCTCTTTTCGGGCAGAGCAGGCAGGTCAAAGGTTGAGCACAGGTTCAGCAAGCACTTCATTCAGGAAGCACTTGTGCGACTCAGACTTGCGGTGGATTGGTTTTATTGGCTCTGAAGACGGAAGCACTTATAGTGCGAACAAAAAATTATAACATTCTATACATTCAACCCAGAGAAATCTAACAGATGTATCTAAAATTTGTAGAATCCAGAGCTACCAGCACTACATCGGAAATCAACGAGAGATTTAAAAAGAAACGCGTTAAGAAAAATCTTAAGAAAACTTAACAAATTTGAAGAGCAGCCCAGTCAAGGTGCAAAACCAAGATGGTAGACTATGTGTATGTACATATATACTCGTACATACACGTATGTATATTATCTCAACATTGCTCGCATTCGTCTCACTTCCATAATTTTGTAGCTCTTGCCGTACATTTTCGATGAGCGTTTACAACAAAAGCCAAAAAATAATAATACAAGAATTCGTCCGACAAGAAACGGCCAAAATGCTGGCGAAGATTGAAGAGTGCCGGGGAGAGAGGCCCCAAAGACTGGGAACTTGATTGACGAACTTGTGGCTGGAAGCGGAATAAAAGCGTTTGACTTTCGGGCCAGGAGAGACAGTGGAGGCAAGGCGGGGAGCATGTACAACCAGATTTGAAGCTTTGTACAAACAGCAACAACACAGCTCCTCTTCAAGAGAGCAGCCCCAAGATCAAGTGCTTCAGAACACCCCATGGGGCAGAAGGAGGTCGGGAGACGAGGCCAAGCCACGTGAAGAGCCAGAAGAAATGGAAGGCAGATCACGAAGAACGAGTAAAAAAATAAAATAAAAAACCGAACAGTGAAAAGAGCCACTCCAGAACGAGAAGCAGCCCGAGAATAACGAAAGCGACGTGCAAATGATCCTTAAATGAATACATATGTATACACCACCGGCATGTACAACTATGGTCGGCATATGAGTCATGTGGTTAAAGCTAACTTTTAAGATCATGCAGAAAATAATAATTTTAACTTCAATTCAAACTGCAATGATGGGTTAAGTCTTAAACATTTTAATGTAAAATGTTTGCTTTAGAACCTAAGACTTTGTATGAAATACCTATTATTTCGACCGCAGCTGTACATACACTCACGTTGGGTGAGTCGGGTTATGTACATACATGTGTATGCATGTAAGTATGTGGAGCGCTCGACGGATGGCAGCACTTGAAGCATCCGAGCATCCGAGCATCCGCATCAAATTATAAATAAATATACCTTTTTGTCTGTGGGGAGGATTACGATCGATGCACACATACCTGGTGAGGGCCATGATGGAATCCGCCGGCAGCTGGCTGCCTCTGGAAGGCGCTGCCCGTGCCGCTGCCCACGCCCACTCCGACGCCGACGCCAACGCCCACGCCAACTCCACCACCATAGTTGGCCTGCTGCACTGCCCGCTGGTGGGCAGCAGCTGCAGCGGCGGCATGATGGGCATGGGCGTGGTGCATCGACGCATGGTGGTGGCTATGGGGATGAGCATGAGGGTGGCCGTGATGCGGATGCGGATGGGGATGGTGGTATGGCGGAGCCGTTGATTGCAACATCTCGTCTAGTTCCTTCTTGGCGTCCTCATCTAAGTCAAACAGGGGCGAGCCCACAGAGTTTTGCAGATCGTCCAAGTCGCTCACCGAGAAGCTATCGCCGTCAGTCTTCTCCGATTCGTTGTCCTTGTTCTTCTTGCTGGAAACTCCTTCGCCACCGAGGAAATCCTCACCGGTCTCCGAAACAGTACGCTGAGCTTGATTCTCGTTGAAAGCGGCAGCTGCCTGCGAAGTGGAGGCCACCGGATCGTTGGATAACTAGTTGGTTGGGGAGGAGTCGATAAGGGAGTTTCTAAGCCATAGATGATCGAACTCACCTCGTCTTCGAGTGGAAATTCTGAGAGCTTGAGTACGTCGTTCAGCAACTCATCCAGCGGCAAGCGTATGTATTCACCTGAATAAAAAAGAATGAGATATTTAAAAATATAATCCAACTCCATACGATTT
This sequence comes from Drosophila orena, assembly GCA_005876975.1. Classification (NCBI taxonomy): domain Eukaryota; kingdom Metazoa; phylum Arthropoda; class Insecta; order Diptera; family Drosophilidae; genus Drosophila; species Drosophila orena. The sequence goes on along the minus strand of VCKV01000282.1, from coordinate 9,690,865 downwards.
GCTCATGGTTCTGGTCAAAATGGTGTGCATATTGTGGTATTGTTGTTTTAAAAACTATCTTTTGGAATTCCCTTACGCTACCAAGAATTAGAAGAGTCCAATCTTTTGATCGCCCACGATATTTATAATGAATAAACTGTATTCCCTTTGGAGTGAAGTTTCCCCAGAGTTAATATCTTTGTGACCATATCAAACCATGGAAAATATAGGAAAATATTTTGATCATTTGAATGGAATAGGGAATAAGGGATCCCTTATCATACCCGACCACTTGGCCTGGAAACTCCCCAGAGAGTGATCAATTTTCTGCTACAAAAACAGCTTGAAGGTTCAAATCTGTAGGGGGCAGGAACGTAGGTAACTAAGGAGCGTTCCAAACAGTAGCACTTTCCTGTGGGAGACTGAGACTGAGTTCGTAAGATCAGCGGAGAGATCACAGACTGGACAGTAACTAGAGTCACTCGAACGGCGAACGACGAGCGGCGATCATTAATCATAATCATAAAAACGTGATCTTTGAGAGATCTCCTTCACTCAAAACCGTCTGACGGAAGCAGCTGAAAAATATTGCAATAAATGAACGATTTCCCAAGCTCCCTGCGGTCCCACCCCCATCTCCGCTTAATTGATGATCAGTTTTGACAGCTCCCAGATATCGAAGCTAAACACAAACTAAACTCGAAAGCTTCCCTCAAGTGTATCGCTTACAATTGACTCGCAGACAATTGATTCCTGGTCAAATATTGATGGCAGCCAAATATTTGCATTGGGAATTCTCGGGAAAACCAAAGAGCCAGGAACTGAGTGGGGGTATTGGATATTATCAGAAAATTACTACTTAACATCGACTCGAGTTCCACGAAGAGGGAAACCCAGAGAACCCAAGGTGGGCAAACATCTAGATAAAGCCAAAACGAAAACCCGAAATAATAAAGGCTAAAATGAGGGCGCAACTTGGTCGAGAGGCAGGAGAGAGGAGAGTAGAGACTCAAGTGGTGTGACGACGACGACCTTTACCGGCCGGGGCACTTGAGTCGGGTCAAAAAATTAGAATAAACATCACAGATGGAACAGTTTGGTGGTTCTTTTGGGCCCGGCCAACACAATTCTACCAAATGCTTTGTTATTCTTACGATTGGTTACAAAACAACTCATTCCCCCGCCAGCTTTTCCCATTTCCATCGCAACCATTTTGGGCCCGTTCTGTTCTCCTCTGTTCTGGCCATGTTTTTTTTTCGGCTTGCTGGCTTATAGCCTGTTATTTTAGGGTTCTCCCTTCTTTGCTTAACTTGGTTTTTTTCTTCTTTTTTTTTTTTGTTGGTTACAATTCGTGGTCCGTTAATTTTGGAATGCGTTCGTGTGGGTTTCGAATTGTTTACTTATCGTTTTTGGTCTTTGGGCTGATTGTTTGCACCTCGGTTTCGTGGGTTTCCAGCTCGCATTGTGGCCGAAACGACAACGAAAATATTAGTAGATTCGGGTTCGTGTGCTGGTCTTTGTCTTGTCGTCCGCTTGGTCAGGAGCAACTGTCAACTGTCACCAGCAATTAGGCGACAAGGCTCACAGAAGGCGTTGATGGGGCCAAGCATTGTTTGACCACATTGGCATGGGAGTGGGTACTTCAATTTTCGGTCACCTTTCAGGAAGTTCGCCCGGAAGGAAGTAAGGAATACTGTGTGAGCGTTCCGTAATGGAGCCGCTAATGGGGTTGATTGAGCACTAAACACCGACGGCTACTTGATATTTTCACAGGGGTGACAACGAGTGCATTTTGGGGTGGTACTGGGCGGTACTCTTTTCTATGTTTGCACAGATTATAAGCCTAATCGAAGGGGTAAATAAGGCTTGACTTGTCCCAATAATTGTGCTTATGGTAGAGATTGATAACAAACAAAAAAAAAGAACAGTTTTTAAGGGATTGTTGTTTGAAAAAGAACGAAATGAGTAGAATATATATTGGTCTATTATAATGGAATCATTTATTTAAAATTATTTTAAATTTAAATTTATTTTAAAATTAAGTATTTCTACTTCTACTAGAACTCATTTTTAACCAACTATAACCATTCTAGCACATATGCCCCACGTTGGGCGCCAAGTCTTTGCGTTGTACGCCCATACTAAAGCCCTACATTTGGTAATATGATCGAAAAAAGAGTGAGCCATTACGAACCTTTATTAGTTCAAGGGATGCTGCAATGATGACGCAGTTGATATCTGTGAACTATTCGTGTTTATAATCCAAGAAACACAAACGTCTGCAGAGCCAAAGTCAAATGTGTCTTGAGTGTTTTAGTTTTTTCGACGCTGATTGTCGCAAAGATCGCTGTAGTTGGCTTTTGTGAATAGATTGAATACAAATCGTTGCAATAAAGCGCTGATTGTTGTTGATATTTGGCCAAACACTTTGACAATTATGTAACGTTTTGACAGCCAAAATGTTGCAGAATCAACAATGGCGTGCCGACTAAAAGCAGCCAAAGCAAAAGCAATCCAATCGCAACTTCGATATTTGCCGTTTCCGTTGCAGACAGACGTTGTATTGTGTTGTCTTTATTTTTGATTTTTTTTTTGTGCTTTGCACAATTCGATTGTATGTGTGGAAAATGGGCTTAAGTTATTTTGCAATGCCTTTGATTATTGTAAGGGGCTTTTTTTTAGAATCGCACAATGGTCACTGGAGTATGGGGAGCTTGGTATGTATTTTTGATTTGGTAACTTTCACTTTTTTTTTTTTCGTTGTATATCTTTTGCACAAATGCAGACGCGTAATAGTTTACAAATTTGTTAATGTGTGACACAGTTTGATGGTGATGATTTTTACAGTCGAACAGAATACGTGTATGTATGTTCAAATCATCTAATTGGCATGGCATAAATAAAAAGAGCCGAAACACTTGACTTGGCCAGAACGAGCGATTTGAACTGTCGATCCGGAATGCCTCGTCACCTTGCCGGGCTCACAGAGTTGTTAACGAATTTTCGCCGGAGCAGAGTCCTTTTTTGCTTGTCCACGCCCACGAACTCGGTGGCGTTCACTGTCCATCCACATATAATATATTTGTACCCTTATGCGGTTTTCTGCGCGCGCGTCAAGCGTCCAACGTTTCTCGAGCGTTTATAAAAATTCAAATACGATTCTAAAACGCTGCTCAAGCCTCTGCCGCGGTCGCAGCGCCGCCATCGCCATCGCTGTCGCTGTCGACGTCAACGTCGGCAGTGGCGCAAGAGAAATGGCGCTCTCAGTTCGGCCACAGAGCGTGAGGGCGAGTGAGACAACCGTATGCACTTCCTCCCCGTTTTGAGCTGTCTTTGTTCATGCGCACTCGCACTGCTTGCATGCGTGTGTGTGTGTGTTTGCTTGTGTATGTGTGCGAGCAAGGGGCGGAGCTTAGAGTTCAGCTTGGCCTGTTTGTATCTGTTGTACTTTTGCTTTTGGCCGCTTCAACATGGACGCTTTGTTTAAGCCCGATGTTTTCTACAGTACAAAAAAGAGGCAAAACTGGTTCTCTCGTTCTTATTCCCAGCATGTGCATGTTTCTCTGCCAGAAAGTGTGTGTGTGTGTGTGTGTGTGTGTGTGTGCGTGTGCGTGTGAGCCATTAGGAGGAAGGAAAAACAATCTAATCAAGTAATTTAAACAGTCAACAGCAGTAAGAACTGCTTAAATTTGCATGGCTAAGACTCTGATGCTACGAAGTAACTTTAAAACGGTAGAGATCAATGGTTTAATGTTTTAAAATAACCAAACGACAACAGATAAATTTCTAAGCTAAAGAACGGAATTACAATTGATAAATAGGTAAATTAGGTAACCAAAAAAGAAACAAATTAGAACTTTTAAAAACATTTGGAATTTGCTATAACCCCCTCATAATTGGCAGCCCTTGCTCAAGTAGGTCTCCTGAAACTCCCCCAATCGACTTGCCAGCAGCTGTCCCTGGTTCCGAAACTTTTTTAGGTTCAGCTGCAACAGCTCCATCGATTTTATTTGCTTGGTCAGCTCGGCGGTCCTCGCTTCCAGGTCATTCCGAACCTCATTGGACTTGGCCTCCCAGCAATTTCGGACGTTTGCCAGGTGCTGTCGCAACTGGAACTCGAACCCGTTGACGGTTTGCTGCACATCCGTCCGCAGACGCTGTTGCAACAGCCTGGAGTACTGGCACTTGAAACTCCGCTCTTGGGCGGCTGTCGTCCAAGCGGCGTACTCGTAGAGGTAAAGGGATCCGACGAGGCCACCAAGGATCAAAGCGATTGGCCAGCTGACCGAACGGATGGCCAGGGCACTCAGCAATACGGCTCCGAGACTACCTTTGGACTTGACCAAAGATTCCAGCATCTGCCAATGGTTACCGTGCACTAAAGGTGGCAGGGGCAAACTTCTCCTGTGGCCATTGAGTAGCTTTTGCATTCGGTATGGACTTGCGTGCAGTGGTATTTTTCCTTCAAGACGCTGCCACAGGGCAGTGAAACCCAGGGAGAACTGAAACCTAAGATCTGGCTGAAAGTCACCCATATGGGATTGACAATCCGCGTTGTAGATTAGTTGCCAGTTGTAGGATTTCTCGCTGATCTGAAGTGACAGTTCATTCTCCATTAGGAATAGTTTTTCCTGCAGCGGCATGGAGAGACATTGCAGGACTTGATCTTCAAGAAGCTCATCCAAATGGGCACTTAAGGAGCGCTGGTAGACCCCCATTTGTGCTGGGAGCTCTGGGTGAAACGGGTGCGAGAAGGATGAGACACTCGAGGGTATTAATGTGCTGATCTGGTCGTTTAAAACGCTCTGCCCCACAAGTTGGGTCATTTCAGTCAGTTCTTCTGACCAAATTTGAAACTCTTCTCTATCACCTTGCATTAGTAATACACAGTCGTCCATTTCCGCACTTAAGTTGGCTCTCCTCTCCTTATTCTCCTCTATAAGACGACTTACCTTTTCTATGAAAGGGCTCATCAGAGTGGACTTCAACTGGGTTAGAATCTTCTGTGCGCTTTGCAGATGGGGCCCAAACTTGGTCTTCAAGGCAGACTCCGCGAGGCAATTCGAGAAATCATTTTCGAAACGCAGAAACTCAAGATATCGCTCTTGTGTTTGGACCGTGGGATTCTTATTGTGACCATTCCTAATATGCAGGGCCTCCAAGGCTGAGACATGATAGATCCTTTGCCAGGCTTCCTGCGCATTGGCATAAACACCCAACTCGTCTACCAGGAGATTGACGCAGCGTTCCATGTGCTGTTCCTTTACCAGCTGCTCCATTTCCGGCTCCAGACTGCTGGCCTTATCCCATCGATTGTTGAGTATAAAGAGATTGGGACTCGACAGTTTGGATGCCACGTCCTTGAAGAACTGCCGTTCCACGCGCGAAATGGTGGACTCAGCGTTGAGAACCAGGATGAAAACATCCGCATCCATGCAGTAGCTATCCAGGCAGTCGTCCAGTTGCGCTGTTACATCCACTCCCGGTGTATCCATCAGCACCACGTCGTAATCCAAGATCGAGCAGCGGTGCTTGGCCATATTCACCTGCAGCAGAGTCGAGGGATTCAGGGCTCTTGGGGAATGTGCACTGGCCAGATCCTTTAGGGCACTCAGCTCCATGTGCTGTTCCTCATGCTCGACCCTTACGTGCTCGGTTTCATCTGGGCCATTGGCCTGCACTTGGCAAAAACAACTGGTCGTGTGGCCCATGGCGCTGGGCAGGATTTTTTCGTGCAACAGGGCATTGATCACGGCACTTTTTCCGTTTGAGGTGCGTCCAAAAAAGGACACCTTCATGCGATCCCGCGAAAGAACCTTGGCAATGGCCTCCACTCTGCTGGAGAAGGCACACAGGTGCTCCAGCATTTGCCGATCCTTCAAAAGGACACTCTCCTCCAAAATGGTTAGAAAACTGGAGAGGTAGGTACTCAAGTCGTGATATATATCCTGCAGCTCCGTCTTGGCGTCCACAAACTCACTCAATCGCGAAGACGACGATGTGCGGGATACAAATGAGGACAACGACGACGTACTTTCTCCCGAGTCTGATTCTGCCATTTTTCTTAGATATTACAATTTCAACAATTTACAAAATTTATAAAATTTATAAAATATAGGCAACTGTAGACGATGTTGTTTTACTCGCTTTCTGAGGGGTGGTGATATACTAAATGATAAGCTGCTTTGAAAAATGGAGCTTGGGTAAATGTTTCACAACGATATCTTGATTTGTGTGTACAAAATGCCATTAAATAACCACATATTAAAGATATTACTATAGTTCCTGCATAATATGACACAATTTGGTGCAATTTTAAGCTGACCCCAATACCTTTCAACTAAATGCACAGCCTTTGAAGCGGCACGATTTCCAGCTCGCAGCCCAATAAAAATACACACACTTATTTACCCAAAAAATTAACACAATTACCGCAATCATGGAATCACCCAAAAGAGAGTCGGAACGGAAAAAGAGCAGGCAATATGCACATTAATGGGCCACTGAACTAATAGACCGGGCCAAGACCATAGAGCCAAAAAAAAAAAAAAAAAAACGCTTTGGTGAACTTCAAAAATACCAAAAATACAGCAAATAGAGAAAAAAAAAGTCAAATTGGTTGGTTGGATGCTCGGGGTTCGGTCTTAAAAAATTAGCAGCATCATCAACAAGGTGGGGAGGGGGCATTTCGATTGGATGCTTGTATAATTTTTTTTTTCTTTTTTTCATCGCTGCTAGAAAACAGTAGGAAAAAGAGCACAGAAATATTGAACAAGCAAACCTCGCCTGGTTAATCATTTTTTTTCTTCCTCTCTTCAATGTTTTTTTTTTGAGCGTTTTCTTGAGTGCTTTATTACAACTTAATTAGTTTAAATTGTTGCCGGCGCAAAAAAAAGAAACAATAATAAAGAAGCCGATGCTGATTGAGAAAATAATGGTGGGATGGATATTAGAGGGGGTTTAGAGGGAAGCAGGGGTCGTATCCGGTGAAAGACAATCAAAAGCTGTTTTAAAACATTTTCGGTAACAAAGCGTATTTAAATTTTAAATTAAATTTGCTTTCTCCAGACAGAAAGTTCGCCATCAGGACTTGTTGTTCCACATGTTGCTTTTCAAGCCGTTTTCCAACCCTTGCATGACCAACACAGGTACAGTTTCCACGAATGCATCGCGCCAAGGAAAATAAATTTATTACTGCAGGTTTGCTGGTATTGAATTCAAATTCACCAATGACTTTTCACTATCCTCGAAAGAGGAGCAAATGCTGTTACAGAAAACCAGTGAGCAACAATTATGACAGGACAGATAGTGTCAACAATGAAATTGCTAAAAGAAGCCAAGTCAGATTTTAGGCAAGAAGGGGGGGCACCAGTATTGTTAGCCGACATGTGTATAGATGGCGGTGGGCAACATTATCTGTACTTTACGCCACTTTTTGTGGTTAATGAGTTGCCACAAAATCCGAAGAAGCTGAATGAAGCTTATGAATGAGTTCGCTGGCTGCTCATTTGAATAGCCTCATTTGAATAGCACAACATTGGAAAATGAATTGGAGTAGGGAGTAGGGAGTAGGGTAACAAGCGCTGAAAATGAGAAACTTTCATAATCCCTAAAGTCACATGAGTACTCAATGGGTCAAGTATGGTTTAACCACACTACCACTGGCTAATTAAACGTCGAACTTGCGTGTATGTCTATCGTTATTATGCAATTCGCAGTTACTTTTGGCAATACTGAGACAAAGAAAGGTGCCGGCTGTGGTTGCGCAACGCGAAAACACTTGAAAGTGATACGATTATGCAGCAGAAAAAATTCGTTGACCAGGCCAGACTAGACCAGACCGAAAATAAAGCCGGTCAGGACTGCAGCCCCTCTACCCTGTCTGTTTGTTATTTTGTCAGCATGTAAATTTTCCCTTTTATTTTTTCTCTCATATTGTAAATTTGTAGCGTAATGCTGACCACGTAGAATTTGAACAATTTCTACTCTGGCCACTCTTCTGGCCACAGCACTCCCTCGCTTTTCCAGACCACAGCAGGGCGCAGAGTGGAGGAGGCGGGTCGAGGAAGGCCACCAGACAGATAAAAAAGATGAGGAATAGGGATCCTCAATAGGTGCACCGCCGCCAACGGCACCACTGCACCAGATGTGCCAATCGATGGGCGGGAAAATGAATACTAACTTCAGTTTCCATATCTGATGAAGAAAAGCAAGGAACAGGACAGAGCTAACTCCAATTAAATGATCCATTTCCAGCAGATTCTCTTAGGATCTTAACTACCACGTATGCTTGAGTCAGAGAGGAAATCACTTCAGATTGGGCATTCTTAAAACCCAGTTCCTTAACGGTTTCTTTTCAATCTCTGAAACTATCTACCGAAGAATTCGACGAACGTGTCTCTGGAGCCTTTCAAAAACTTAATAGAATTTAGTTTCATGTTCCCACCAAATATCCAGTGGTCTCTCCAATAACCAGTGGTCAATAAACTTGCGTAGCTTGGCAGCAACAAGAGCGGCCTAACTGATTGCATAATGGAATTTAAGCCACCGAAAACAGAAATCAAAACCGAAATATCTATAACATAATTGAGAATAAGAGCATTTCTCGGCGATACCACGCAGAACTTCTGGCCAAGTCATGCTCCAAAAGTTGTCAACGATCTGAGCAGCTAAATAAAAAATAAAAAAAAAGAAGTAAATAACAAAAAGGTGGAAGAAGAACAAACGCAATCGAATTGAAAGGCAGCGAATGTAATCAGATTTGTGATTCATTGGGAGATGTACATATGTACATATAGCATACAGATAGATATAGAAAATCAGAGCTGTTGAAAACAAACGAGGCTGATTGGAGGGGACAGGCGACAAAAGGCGAGACGAAAGAGTAAGCGAGCGCTACTTGCAACTTAATTGCCACGATTTCAGATCCTAGAAGGGCAATGAGCAACACACATGCCCCATGACAAGGCAACCTTGACAGGACAATGCCCGGAAAATGTCGCTCTTCGAATGGTTACGACTTCATTTCGAATTCATTTGGAAGGCTCGAAATGAACGATGAATCGGAACTTGTGAAAAGTCAGAAACAACGGGTCTAAACGCACCTGAACGTGCGGACGATGGAATCTATGCATTTTCCTTTAAAACTTCCTTCAATAGTTTAGGCAATGAAATACCATTTACTGAAACAGCAACCGAAAAATGACTTTCATTTTAGTCGTCTCATTTGGGAGGGCGAACAATGGATGATAATGCCGCCAAAGGCTGCGGACTTTAGAAAATCGTTTTCGGTTCGATCCGATCCGATCCGATCCGTGGGGAATTTGGATACGCACAAATCCGAGATCGAGGCCCAAGCCCGGTCCCAAACAATGGCGAGGAGTGTGCGTGTGAATGCGATATGAATCTATCTATCGGATTTGGGTGCGCATCAATGGATTTTTAATAAATGGCCAAACGAGAAGCAATCAACAATATAAGGCAGCATTAATGCTCGTGAATAGGAAACATATCCAATATGGTGGCTGCTGTGCTGCTGCCGATACCCTACCCTCCACCTACTACCCGCCACTTCTATCCCTTATTCCGATGGCATACAAAATGGTGGCCAGCGATTTGCGACTTTGCGTTCTCGAGGGGAAGCATAGAAGCTACTTTTCCCCCTCCTCCTCCTCCGCCGATGACGACGATTCCCAGCTCAATGAGCCAGTTCAACGGGGGATGAGGCAGGAAGTGCGCAGGAGGAGGAGGGCAAACACAGCGGCTCGGCCGGAAGGGGATAGCAATCTAAGCTCTTGAACTATAAAATTTCATCATTATAGGCAATTGCATCGATGTGAAGGTAACTTACTACTTGAGATTCTTTCGAAGGCTTGAGAACATTCAAGAAGTTCCATAACTACACGGCTTTGAACATCAGTAACGTTTAAGGTTTCTAATTGCACACTTTTGAAGTGTAATTCTTAGAAATATTAACAGGATTCCTTATTTAATGACACGCAGTTAGTCCGCAAAATTTTTTACTTTCACAAAGTTGACAAAGTTTCTGCTTTGACTCCGAAAAAGGATATCGATAACAAGTACAATTTGTGACTAGTCATTTTAGTATGGCCGTCTCAAACTTTAGCTCGCATATGGTATTCTCTTTTTAAATTGGAGTCGATATGGAGTCGGAAATATCGATATTTTTTGGACTCAAAAAAGGTAGTTATTTTTGAAAAGGTAGTTTATACTTATGTATAACCCCTCTACTGACTCCTTCACTGTTTCCGCTTCGCAAAAAGGCATGTACCACTCTTAGGCCAAAGTTGAGACCTTGCAGCACGTACCTCCCCGTTTGCTGCCCCACCGGAACTCATACCATATTCCATACCATATGGTATGGTATGGTATAGTACATAGCACTTCTTTCTCTATACATATATTATTTATATATACTTTTGTGTGAGTTCGTGTGGCTCTTGCTATTTTGGCGAATCATGTTTCGTTCATTTTTCAAAAGAAAAATGTTGCATGCGAGGCGACGCGACGCGCGGTGGCAGCTACTTTTACTGCCACTGCCACAGCCACTGCCTCGGATTTGGATTCGGTATCGTATCTGCCCTGCCCTGCCGCCCTGTCTCCCTGCCTCCCCGCCTTGCGACCCAAAGGCTCAGTAGTCGTGGTCTCATTCCGTCCAGAAAAGGCGGCACGACCCAGTCTCAGAAGCCCAGACGAGTTTGCCCCCCCCCTCAAAGGCATGACTTCCCCCCCCCCCCCCCCCTACGGTTAATAATAAAAGTTCGTGTGCGTGTCAAAGTTTGTTTGAAAGGCAGCCGCTGGCTGATGGGAATCGAGAAGGGAGGGTGGTGGTGCGCGGTTTGTGGCAGATTAGCAGCAGCCATCGGTTCTGGCCTTTGTGGTGGTGTTGGTAGTGGGTAGTGGGTAGTGGGTAGTCGGTAGTGGGTGGGTTTGGCTGCCACACACAACTCGAGCGGAAAAAAAGCTCATTTTTCTTTTAATTTTCGTGCCTGTCAACTCAAAATGCCTACATTCATTTATAAACGTCTCGAAAATACAAGCACACACCAATGCCAACAATATGTTTTGGTATGCCAACCCCCTTGGATCCGAAAACTCCATCCCCAGCGAATCCAGGATAATCAATTTTCGTTTATATTAGAGCAGCCGCCATCTTTTTGGCAGGCCATTTTCTTTTGACTTGTTTCGTTATTGCCCTTTGTTATCAGCAACAACTGGCTGTATTTAGTAAGTTTTAGTACTATTAAAAACGATATCATATGAATATTATAACAAAAAGATTTTGCTCAGTTTTGACTAGAAACCAATTCAGTTTAATCAATTAATCAATCGGATGGAAAAGTTAAATATATAGACGACCAGACATTTAAAAGAACGCCAACCTAATCCCATAGAATTCTTTTATCTAACAACGAAACGTGCGATTTGATACATATCTATGACTACTTCTTGTCCCCCAAGAGATCTCCTGCTTCTGTGGAGTGGAGCTTATCTCGTGTTATTTTTGAAAGTGAAATTATATTATCCTAGATAAGATACGAGCGGACCAAATGTAACCAGAACAAGATCGCAATTCTGCTAGTGAATTAGAGCTGCGACTCACCCGTTTCGTTGTCGATGGTAAAGGGTATTCCGTTCCACTCATTGGTAATGTCCTCCAGCGGGTCCTCATTGTCCTTGTCCTGTTGGTAGGGGGAAAAAGACCATAAGTTCGGATGAAATGGTTGGACTAAAGGATTGGAGCTACCGTTCACTTTTTAGATAGCTGTTAGATGTTAGATAACCATCAGCGATTCGACTTTAGCTTTATCTCTTTGTAAATATTGTGAAATTCAGTATGTAAATCGTGGTCGAAACTTTGCTTTACTTTACCTTATCTTGCTGAAGCTCCTCCAGAGCTTTCAACTTCTCAATATCGTCGGAGGAGGCGGCACTGACCTCGTTCTCGCCGTTCACATCGGTGTCCTTGATGCCGCTGGACTCCGACATCGAGGGATCCGAGGACTTCGACTCGTCCTCCAACTTGGACTTGGCGTTGCTGGCTCCGCTATTGCCGCTGGCATAGGAGGCATTGATGACCGCCTCCTGGTCCAAGCTGAAGCCCAAATCCACATCCTGCTTGTAGAGCACCTCAGCGATCTCACTCTCCTGCAAGGAAAAATTCCAGTCAGCGAGGTAGCACACACATACATATATCTCGATAGATAGATAGTCTAGATAGTAGTTTAATCAATTGCTAGCACAAATGCCTGACCATTAGGTTCCTATGGATGAACACTCTCATATTCACTGTTCCTCTGCAAGGATTCCTATTCAGTTCATCAACACTTCTGCACTATCTGACTGGTTTATCTCGGTTGCACTTTCGGTCTATCTGGCGATTTGTTTATATTATTCACGATCCCGATCACGACGTCATCCGCATTTGCTAGTTTCCAAAGAGAGACTGAAGGCTCCAAGAGCCCCACGAGTCACAGTCCACAAGGGGTACCAACTCGCCTGCTCTTCACTCAGTGTGATAATGTCGATTTACATTTTGCCCCCGCTGATAAAGTCGTTTATGCGTAGATAAAACTACGTCAGAGCTTAATGGATAGCGATGAATGGTGGATACTCTATGAATCTAACTTAGCGCAAGGACTTGGATGTAGTCTTATTAAATTATTATCAAATGATTCGGTATTAGATTAATGCTTAAGCTGATAGTATATCTAATATATAAATATATAATATATTTAATAGAAAAATATATGATAATATATGTAAAGACATCAAGTTTGCATCATAAGCCTGAAAGTTTAAGGACTATTTTAGAACAGATTACCCAGAACGGAAACTATCTTTCTTAAGATAGTTATAACACAATTTTTACAGAGCGCTCTTAAGACAATTGTAAGACATAATGCTACTTTAAAGATTATATATCGCTGTAAAGTTGGGCACTAAACATAAGACGAGGTGTACTATAGGCTGGCCGGCAAGTGCCCCCACATATATGTATGTAGATATAGATTCTCCCATTTCACAATTCTTATCGCCACCATGTCATAACTCACAGCCCGTCGAGCGCTCCCTTAACCCGCGGAAGCCTCGCGAAGAGTGCTCGCTCTGTGGCGAACGATGATCGATAGTGGCCAATCTTATCAATGGAACACCACAGAGAGTCCAGTTCGTGGAGTCCAGCGCTGGGTGCCTATAGTATTTATAACGCCAATTCAAGGGGGGGCGAATGCGGAACTTGGACGGGAGGCCGGAGCATTCTCTTACGGCGTGTTCTGCGGCCCGGGACTTGTTTACGGCGCAGCGAACGAACGCCAGACCGGATCTCTTATCAAGCGCCGCCTGCTTCGCCACACTGTAAACAATATTCTGCGGCTATAAATTTGCCACCTAAGAGCGCGCCATACACTGGGCGAAAACATGGAAAGAGAATTGAGCATCGGATCGTTTGCTGGTTGGTTTGCCAATGAAGATGTTTGCTCGAATTCTGCCAATTCATGCGGTGGAAGAGAGTGACTAAGAAGAGGAGTTCGAGCTCAAATTATAGCGTTAATGATGCATTATTAACGCTGCCGGCCGAAACCACTTTAATCCTTTTCTTTTTTGGCCAAGTCAAGTCAAGTCAAGTCAAGCCGGGCTTGGCAAAGGAACGGGGGCGTTGTCGCCCACACTTAAGCCCGGGCAAAACCGCATTTCGTTTTCGAAACAGGTAAAATTCAGAGTGCTCTATGGTCATATCATATCGTAATATCCATTGGACTGAGGGATAATCACAGGATAATGGGCGACATTAGCAGCAGTGCCAATTGCACTTGGGCCATAGAACTTTCTGATGTTTTAATTGAAATCTTTTGCTTGCCCCTGCGTTTTCATTTTTAAGGTTTTTTTGTGTTTTTGTTTCGTGTGACATTCTACCGTAGCGCACAATTTCTTTCCCCCGCTTTTTACATGTTTGGCGGCCCTTCGTGAGGCTTTCTTGCACTTTTCCACAGTGGCAACACAAAAAGTAATCAATCATTGTGGCCACGCCTATCTCCTGGATTAGTCAGCAGAATATGGCGGCGGCATCATTGGTCTCCGCTTCACCGCTCCACCGCTCGCCATCTGCCATCTCCCTCGCTCTCACCTGACCCCTGAGAACCGGCGGGAAAATTAAGGGCCACTGTGTTGAGCCCAATCAATTGCTGCCGCGCCAACGCTGACAGCGACGTCGACTGCGCAGCTGGCGGAGCGGCGGCAGAGCCAATTCCCCAGGGACCAAGTGCGCGTAAATACAGTAAAGCCTCTGTAAATCGAATCATCTGATATACAAAGCCAATGGAATAGAAAGGGGGGTAATATAAAGTAAATTATGAGCAATCACTTTAAAATCTGTATATCTTCATGAGGCATTGGATTGAAAACCATATAGGGATAGTATTAATTATTTGATGGTTTAAAGTTTTTCGGTTTTACATTTGGAAGTTCCACTGTAGCTGAAAGTGTGCTGCTGTGCGTTGCGCATGTTCGCTAGAAATGAGCAATTAAATTGAGCGGAGCCAAGAAGAAGGTCTCGGGATCCCAACGAAAACCCAAAAAAAAAAACCGAATCCTCCCTGCTGGCATTTCATTATTACAATTTTTTTCTTCATTTCGGAGGGTTGTTTGAAACACACACACACGCATATATATAGGTGTGTGGGTATATAGCTATTTATGGTCGTTGATTGGAAACTTCGTTTTTAATTAAACTTTAAAGCAAAGTTGAATAAGGGGTTTTCTTCTACTTTTCCACGGCGTGTAAAACAAAGGATAAATCAGTAAGAAAGAAATTTATAAGTTCTTTATGCCGATTATGAAACATATATCTGACTTCTTACAGTGTAGCCAGTTACAGTTCTTATCGGTTAGGGTCGAAAATACGACCTTATCTTGTACTTATAGAATTTCGCGCCTTACGTGACATTTTAACAGTTCGAGGAGCACAAGCGAATATAAAGATATATAACTGGGAAATTCCAGAAAAGAGATAGTAAGGAGAAAAGAGCGTCTCAGCCAGATTTATATGAGGACTTAGTAGCACGATCGTAGAGTTCAATGAACCACAACACTTTCCAAACGCGAGACCCTTCCAAAGATTTCAGAAATAGTACATTGCCTTAATCCACATATGTATGTACATGTAACCAACCACATATTTATGGGCCATTCCTTGTCGGTAGGGCCGGGAAAACTCTCTGCACGACCTTGTAGTGATCGCTGAACCTTTAAGTTCCGCAAGCGACACGTGGGCCGCTCTCGAGACAGCCAGTTGGCTGACGAATGCGAGCATTGATAAGTGGCAGATAAGATGGGGAATTCTCAGCACAAATACATGAGCTATTTAGTTCCCTATAAAACTGAGTAATGCTTTAGCTCGCGGCAGCGACCAGTGATCAGTGACAATCAATCAAGATGGTGTTGTGCCCCCCCAAGTAGCATCAAAATATTGACACTTGTAATTGCCGTCTGTGGCGGCAATTAGTCCGCTTAACTGAGCCGATTTTGACCATTAACCTGACCACAGAACGCCGACGCATAATGGACAAAATGCTATAGCAAGATAAATGAGTTTCTGATCCTGCAGGGGCGGCGAATGATGAAAGTCGAGTGAAAGCAAAAGAAAGTAAGCGAGCGAAAAGAACAGGCATAGGGACAGGGGCCTCAAAAGGAAGCCAAGGAGGGGAAGCAAAGGGAAAGGCTCGGCTCGGGTTAGCAAGAGTCATTAATAAAGCCTCGGCGAAAAGATTTTTCTGATGACACCTGAACTGACAGCGCAGCACGAACGGAGCGATCACTTCAGCATCGCATCTGTGGGATACAATCGCAGATATAAGATACAATATACAAGATGCAAGAGAAGTAAGTAGATTTGAGATCCCAATGCGGCCAGCAAGTGTGGCGCATATTAATCATGAGCTCGTCAAGCCCTCAGAAGACTTGGCCAGATTGTGGATTGTATACCACCAACAAAGCCTACTTGTGTATCCATGTATCCATGTATCTACGCGTGCATGTGTTCACTTGTATCCGACGGATTGCTCAAGCCCTGTTTCAAGTGTCCTGTTCTGCGGTTTGCGTTTGCAACAACCCCACAATGGCGAGCTATTAGGCCTTAATAACAGTTCATTTGTGTCATCCAAACGGTTTTCCCTGCAATTATCAATTTCGATTCAAACTCAGGTCGATTTGGCCACTCTATGCGCCTTATAATCAATTTGACATCTGAACTTTTTGCCCACTGAATGCACACTTGAATAAACTTGTTTTTGAGAGTTTCTTAGTGGTTCTTTCGCTCGTTTCTAGGTCGTTCTTTTCGAGAAGTGTATGGCACGGCACTTGTCAGAAGTTCGCGAACCATAATTAACTGTATTTAATTATGGCAGTTAAACAACAAAATTGGTGGGAAATGAAATTTTAGGCAAAAATAATAGAAATACAAAATGTACGCGTATATGTAGAAACTCGTATATCCAAGTGTATGCTTCTTCATTGCTGCTTGGGCTCAGGGTAATTAAGTGGGAAAATGCAACGTAATTACAGGTAAATTATTTTTCAATTTGCAGCCTTTACATATATTTGTTTTTTTCTTTGTAACTTTTTTTTCGTTTTTTTTTTTTTTTGCCAACACTTTGCACTGCGGCCATGTGAATAGAAAGTTTGTTCACAGTAAACACAGATTAATGGCTAGATATAGGAAGTGGAAGACGGACCGCTAGGTAAATGTGCATATATTTGTACTCCTCGTTGAGACACATTTTGGTAGACGATTGAAAATTGATTTCCGCTCGATTCGATTTTGCTAGTGCACACGATTCGGTTAAAGGTATTTACTGTAAATCGGCATAACGCAGACTGAAACTTGCGTTTGGTTACGCTCGAAGTCGAGAATGTCTGCTGATTAGCAGTTTGGAGGGGCTCATAAAATATATATTTTTTCTTTTGATTAATTTCAATTGATAAAGTTTGTTTTGCACGAATTTTGAAAAGTTCGAACCAGCAACCAGCGACTGATAAGCCCTAAGCAACCGACACCAAGTGCCAGACAACAAGTACAACCTTAAAAGTAGATTGCCTACTCGACCTTATCAGCAATTTAAATGTTTAGTATTCAGTCTACTATTGCGTTATCAATTTTTAAATTTCGATTGTATTATGTGCAATAAAAAAATATCGATTGTAGAATTAGTTGATATCGGTGTGCAAAGCACTTGGTTCGTAACTCAGCTAGTGGTTGGTTGAGGTCTCCACTACGAAGCTTCCGAGTTTGTGGTGAATTTTTTCTATGGGTGAATTCAGCTGAATGAAGTGAGGTGAAGAGAGAACGAGCTGAATGCAAAGTGAAATGCAAGAAGTGTGGTGTGTAAAAAATGCCGGCAAATCAGCTGTTTATCCGCTTCGCTTTTGTTTTCAAGTTTTCCTTGCCACCCCTTTTACACCCATACAAGTACACTGAGATTATAAATGCATTACCGTATGATAAAAGGGCTATGATTAAGTGACTTCATAATGGAAAATTGTTAATAGAGACGAAGAGAGAGACGGCGAGAGTTGGAGGCACGACACCTGAGATAACGTGACTCAATCGAAAAAAGTATTTCATATGGATAGACAGGCTTTCGTATGCTCTATACTGCTCTACACACAAATAATATATAATATATAACATATAATATATAATATATAACACATAATATACATTATATAACATATAATATATAATATATAACATATAATAGATAATATATAACATATAATATATAATATATAACATATAATATATAACATATAATATTATATATTATGTATTATATATATATTTACATATATGTATGTATACATACTATATATGATCTATATATGTGTGTATGTACAGTATATACACGTGTCGGGCACATGCACCGAATACATTGAGAATACTACTATATAGTATATAGGATTGGATTGGAAACTCCATGATACCCACGAGAGCAGGGCAACAGAAACGAAGTTCAACGAATCTGTGTGCTCGCTTTTGGCGAGTTTTATTTCTTTGCTCCGAATCTCAATCAAAATGCGAGACCGAGACCCCAAAAATAACACCCAACCAATACAACAACAGCAACAACAACGACAGCAAAAAATCGCTGACCGAGTGTACACATGCATATGCACACACACACACACACATACACCACAAGCGAATGAGTTAAAGCGAAACGTAAAAAGCTACAAAGCTCGGTAGATTTGCAATTAGTGGAAAGACGGCGAGGTAGACAACATTCAACAAAGTGGAGTTTTGTGCTGTGAGCTTCATTTTTTCGTTTGTTTTGTGTGCGCCAGTCTGCGTGTTGAGGTCACACATATGCTCGCAATGGGGCGACCTCACTCACCTGAGAGAGCAGGAAAACTGATCTCTGCGGAGAGAAGGTGACACATTAGCTGATACACCTGCTGTCCAAGATGGACGTGTTCTTTGTGGGGGGGGGGGAAGCACCAAGCTGGTTACCATATTAGTTGATGGCATAATGGCCAGCAGCTGGAACTATAGTTGCAATTGCCAAACAAGAAATGCTGCAATGTTGATCTTAACTCCCAGTACTTGTCGTAATAAACTATATCAAACCTTATGTACATCAAAGTCAGTTGGCAGAAACTTTCAAAGGCAGTTTAAGCAAAATAAGAGGAACAACTTTGGCGAGATGAGATAAACGTATCTTTCAACACCTGCACACAATGCACCCCTTAATAAATTATAATAAACTGACGGAAGTTCAAAGCCAAAGAACAAAGGCAAAAATGAAGCATTTATCATTGAAGCAGTGTTTCGATTTGTATGATTACGCAATGCGAGTGCCGAGTGCAGCTAATTAGATCATATCAAAAGCACATACTTATGTCTTCTACATACATATGTATATGCTGCCTCCTCTCAAGAACATACAGTCAGTCAGTCGGAGTGAAAAAATAAAACCGTCATCGGTTGAAATGGAAAACATTCGTGACATGTTGGAAGCAACAAACAACAAAAAATCGAAAAAAATCAAGAAAATGAATTGCAGGCAAGTCGAGCAAGTGCAGCAACAAAGAGCTGGCTGAATGCATCGAAAATAACGCCGAGTTAGTCATCTCGCTCCTGTCTCGGCCATATCTCCCATATCTCCCCCGATCCGTCGCTCTTGGCCAGGCCAAGTATAAATATTTATGCATATTTAAATTGCAATTCGCAAAACGCAAACGCAAACGCACAACCGACCAGCAACAGGAGTGCAAAAAAAAAAAAAGAAGAAAAAAACAAATAATGAAATCGCCGCACACTTGTCGCCGACATTCAATTCGATTTTTATAAATAAATAAAAATCGAGCACACACAATCTGATTTAGATATGAATCAAATCAAATCGCATGCACATAGATGGCGATTTAACAAATGAATGACGCCCTATATGGAAAGTGCGTTTGCACTCACCATTTGGCCAAGAGCATCCCTATTTTAAAGTATGATTTATCAGATGCGGATTTCTGTTCCCTTTTTTTTTGCATTTAAAATGTTTTTTTGCGCAGTCGAAGCGTTTAATGACCTAATTGCCGCTTGTTTTGTGTGTTTGCATATAGTATAATATGTAAGCCTTGGGAACGAAAGACGGTGAAAGTTGTTGCGCACGGCTCGAAAAATATAATATAAGCCAAACAAAAGGTAAGTATTGTCTTCTCAAAAAGATACTTCTTGAAGATTAACCTACGCGTTAACGGAACGCCTTGGGATTTCTGCAGCATACACGTATGTATATGTCAGATACAAATCAACCTATAGTTCAGTTCTATCAGTTCTTTCTATCAATCTACCAATTAGTTGAATCAGCCCTGTACAGATAGCAATTACAGTGAACGAGTGGATAGCCGTGGCAATAGTCATGCTCATGTGTAAACAAAGTTGAAACCCTTATCTGCTGATAAGGCGCAAAAGCGTCACATTCGCACGCAAGGTGAGCAATCCGAACAGAAAGCCACATTTGAATATCGATTAGCTGCGGGGAAACCTACAAACTATAATTATAAAGAAAGCTGAACGGTTAGAAATGGAGAGGCAGCCGCGGAGAGAACTCTGGTGCTGGAATGGGTCAATCGATGGGTTCGCAAATCTTCATTAGCAATGCAAAATGCTGCTTTTTTTTTTAGCAACACCGCTTGATAATGGGCACAAACACACACCGAAGCACAGGTCTGCTGGTGGTGCCATTTGAGTGCCTTCTAATCAGTCACATCAAAGTCATTTACAACTACACTCGGAGAAAACGGCAGTCAATAAGCCCGTTTGCAAATCCGTCAACGAAAAGTATCACTTACATCTAAAGTACACCTATATGGTTGGGACACTCTACGTATTTCGGCTTGGGATAAACATACCTCATCGGAATATACTATTCATGGTTTAATTTTTTCTAGTGTTTGGGTGTTACCTCCTCGTCGTTCCCGATTTCCACCTCGTTGGCGAAGGAGGCACTGCCAAAGGGCTCATCAGTGGTCAGACCTTCCACCTCGCAGGCATTGGCCACTCCGCCGGCCATGTCGCCATCGTAATCTTCGTCCTCGTCCTCTCCATACAGTCGACGCAAGTAGAGGCTCTCCTCGCCATCGTCGCTCCACACAGCCGAGTTATTGGTTACACTACCCAGATTCCTTGGATGTGGTGTGCTGTCGTTGAGGGCGGCAGTGCTTTGGGGCGGGGCACTGCCGCCGGTGAAACCATGTAGAAGCGCCGCCAAGCTGAGATCCAGGTGCGAGCTATTCGGTGGCTGTGGCTGGCCATCCTTAAGAGGTAGATTTGCATAGGGACTAGTCTGCAGATTCAGGTCATTGTAGTCATAGAGATCGGCTAGATTCTGTTCCCAAACGGAACGCTGATCCTGCAGCGCATGTGGCGAGAGGAAAATGTCCAATTCAGGTGTTGGATGCAGCAGCGAATGGTTGGCATTTCCAGCGGCCAGCGAGGCGGTGTCAATGTGGATTTCTCCTAGTGCAGAACCACTGGTTTGACCACCAGACGTGGGTGCACCACCGGCACCGCCCACCATTGAACCGCCACTGGCTCCAGCACTGGTGCTCTGCACATCCTGCAGAGCTGCCGTCTGGACGCTGCTATTCCCGGTGGTGTTGTGAAGATTCATTACAAAGGTGCTGCCATTGAATCTCGGCGGAAGCTTGTACTCCCCCATGCCATTGGCCATGTTTCCCAAGGAGTCAACGTCAAAGTTGAAGAGATCCTCAATCCGGGGACTCAGTCCCTTACGATTTCCATACGGGTTCTGATCCATATCCAGGCGGTGTACCGTGCGCAGCATCTCCAGCTCCCATCCATCGCCATGGGTGCTCAGTTCCAGCGGCGAGTCCCAGCGATGGAGCAGATAATTCGGATTGTAATGCAGCAGACTCAAGGCCAAAGCCAGCTGCAGCATTTTCATGGCGTACGATTTTTTGTTTGAGATCATTTTGTTGCTCCAAGAGGTTTCGATACGTGAGAGAATGGGTGCGTGGGTGACTCTTGTAGTCCGTCCTCCGCCCGCCTCCTCCTCCACCTCCTCCGCCTCCTCTACTGCTGCTTCTGCTGTTGTTGTTCTTCTTGTTGTTGTTCTCCGTCCCGGACAACAGCTCTACGGCTGCGTCGTCCGGGATCTATGCGTTCAATGACGTCGCCTTGCCCCGCCTTCCGGCCTTCTGCTCCTCCTCCTCCGATTTGGCGTTCCGAAATCTGCGCAAAAAGTGGAAAATTCGCAGTTTCCACCGCCGTTCCCCGATTTTCCAATGCTCTTCGCTTTTAATTGATGGCTGTCCTCGTGTTCGTTCTGTAAGCAAATCAAGATGTGACAACAAATAGAATGGAATTAGTAAGCATAACGATTTGCTAAATATACTGTATATGTATGTGTATGTGTGGTGCATATGTACATATGTATATAGTGTAATTTTCATACATATGCAATGTTGCCGCATGGCCATATATGCAGTTTGAATGTTAAATGAAAATGCTTTTGTTTCGAGTGGTGCGGCCTTTGTTTTGTTTGCCATTCGATTTTATAAATCGCTAAGCACGGGGAAGTGCACCAAAGAAAGTTCAACTTCCGGGTCGGTAACGTCTTTTATTAAAAACACATCCTATTAATTATTTTAGTTCAACCAAAAGAGCACAAAGATGATGTTCTACTCTCAAGCTAAGAATATATTTAAGATAAGTAATATGATTAAGAGATTTTAAAAGAAATCTAAATGTATTAAATAATATGTTTAAGAGATATTAAATTAAACCTAAATGTATTAAGCAATATGTTTAAGAGATATTAAAATAAACCTAAATGTATTAAGTAATATGTTGAAGACATATCAAAAGAATGGGAAGCTTTTAGTGGGGTAACTAGCCTTATCTTTATTGTTTAAACTTGAAATGGTAGATGTGCAGGAAACTGACCTATTCTGAAGTTAGATAAAGAATGTTTTGGTACAGAAATGCCTAGCTTGTTTTCATCACAATCGCTAAAAACAAAAACAACCAAGAATCAGGAAACCAAAGTGGATAGCCTAGAAAGGCTGAAATGATGATGACCTTTGATAGTTTAGCAAAGTTAACTTGATGTTCAGAGACAGCGAAGCAGGTTAAGCATCGAATTATCAGAAATACAAGTATGTATAATATATATGCGTGTATCCTTCTTTGGTTGCTACTCTATCCAAATTCAGTTTGATATCCACAACGCATTTAATATGCCCATCCTGCCCATCCCCTCCCCTCCCCTCACTCCTCCCTTCGTACGGCCTTACAGACAGCCGCCCAACCGAAAAATGGTGGGTGGAGGGAAAGGGGGTGAGGGGGAAGGTATGACCCAGACCCAGACGAAATGGCTTTGAACTTGAACTTGTTCAAGGTCTCTCGCGAGCGTTTGAAATGTGCGCACTGAGAAGTGAAGCACCCGATTCAAGGACGGCCGAAAAAATGCTGTGCGAAATTCTTTCAAAGTGCGATATAAACTTTCTTTGTTTAAAGCCATTTTAACAAAAATCCAAACTTTGCCTCAATTCTCAATGAAAAGGTGTGTGCGAGAAAGAGAGAGGGGTAGAGATGATGTGTGTAGGTGCGTGCAAGAGAGGGTTCTTGTGTGTGTGTGCGTGAATGCTTGTGGGTGTATTGCAGTGCACTCACCTCAAATTTTTTTGGATGATGAGAGCCGGACTACAACGGTAAAAAGCTGCGGCGCAGTAAATGTTCTCCTTATTGTTGTTGCTGCTCGATCTTCTTTTCCTCCTCGCTGCTTCTTCTTCACTGCTGCACACACAATGGTGAATGATGGTTTACTGTTTACCGTTCACTTTTCTTTTGCTGTGCAACACCTTATTTGTTTATGTTTCACTTTCTACGATTTGTACTTTTCATTGCTGCAAACCACGCGCTTTATTTATTTAACAACTTAAAATATAAATTTAACTTGTCTGCGTCCTTGAACTTTCTCTTTTGCAACATTTTCAATTTGCATTCAAGCGCCATTAATTATTTATAACAATGGCTATTTGAATTTATGACAGCTGCTGCTTCTTTTTCGTCATCTAGTACGCACTTTTGTGCGCGCGTGTGTGTGTGTGTGCCGCTTTACGTGGTGAAATCGTCACTTTTTAACCCTATTGGTACTAAGAAATTTTTTCATTTGATAACACTAACAAATTGTTTAAGAACAAATTGTTTAACCGATAAGTTAAACGTCAGTGTGTTTATTACTGCGAATTTACTTTGTGAGCTCAATTTCTTTGTATAACAAACAAAATTAGCATTTGAAGTGATATTTTTGTTAATAAGTAAGACTGTAAGGCTTGTAGCTACATTAGTGTAAGCAAAATTTGCCAGTCCATCAAGGGTTAAAACAATAATATTTTCGCTTCGTTTGTTGTTCTTGCACTGCCTAATATTTTCATGTGTTTTGCCATTTATTTCATTGTTTGCATTTATCGCCCAATTCTCGTGTGTCTCTGACTCACACCATCAAAAAAGAGAAAAAAAATACACGCACACGTTGAAGCATAAACCTGCTGTTTTTTCTTCTTGTCAATTCCAATTCCGCCTGTGCCGACAAATAATGCAATAAATGAAATGCAAAATTATTGAATTTTTGCTGAGAATCACGGAGCGCAAGACAAATAAAAAAATTTAACATGGAAGCTTCGAGAATGCGCGTAGAATAACCGGCAATGGCAGCTTTTCAACATTCACTCTACACATTGCATCAACAAATTATTTATCAAATTGCCAGTTCTTTATCGTTTTCTATTCCCCTACTCTTTTTAACTCAATGCTTTTCTCGATTGCATGCTGTCAGCTGAGCGGCGGAGAGTGAGTGAGAGAGGGAGAATGCGCGCGTGAGCAGGAGGGGGCGATTGCTGAATAACTGTTGTTGCTAGCCTGTTGGTCGTTGTTGTTTGACTTTAACCCACCACCGCCAGCAGCACCACCCCGCAATGAGTTGCACTTATTTGGTGGGGCATGCAACATATCGCAATTGTACTGCACAACGAGCAACATAAACTTTTTCATTTGTGTTCCGGCACACAAGCACTACGCACACACACACAGGCACACCTTGGCGGCGTGTACTTCGCACTTTTACGCGTCTTCTTTCACTGTTATTTGGCAAATTATCGCCGCGTTCGCTTTGCTAGTCTCTTTCGGCCACCGCGGTACCTACGTGGTTATCTTAAAAACGTGTTTTGTTTGTTACACCGCCTTTTGGCAATTTCTCCGACGTCGAAATTATTCGCGATTTTCGCTTGCGGCCGCAAAAGATAAAAGGCAAAAAACGTCTGCTCAGCGCGGTGTTTTCATCAAGTGTGCCCAGCTGGGGCACTTTGGAGGCGAGTTTGTTGAGTTGTGTGCTTTTGTCGCCATTTTCGTGGCTATCAAGTACGGTCTCACTATAATCATTGTGCTTTTAACAGAAATGTTAAGTATAGCTTTTACTAACAGTGGCAGAAAGAGCTTTTTAATGGAGTGCTGGAATGTATATTTCGATGATAAATGTATCTTTATTACCTACCTGTTGGGTGGTACAACCATTTTCTTTTTAGATAGAATAACTTAAAAATACCAAGATCATATATTTACCCTAACAGTAATTTATATTCGAAATATTAAGCCGCCGATAAATTTTATGTAGATATAGTGTAAATTTACACGCTTTGAACACGTGTTCAAATTAATTAGCATAGTAACTGGGTAACTTATTGTATTGCATTTTTTTCGTTAGCATTATTTTTTTTAAATAATTTCTTTGTGATATCAAAATTTGAAGTTACTAACGTTTCATCAAGTGAAATTCCACCATACACGCAGGCATACAACAAATATTGTCACAATACCTTATAGATGTCATTTCCTATAGCTATTAATATCACAAATGGACACGAATATGCAAACGTTTAATAAATTGTATTGAACTTACCAAACAAAAAATATGTGTCTATGTATCTATGTATCTAAAGCACCTGCACATACAAATTCATTTAGATTGATGGGGGTAATTTACAGATACAACGCGTCCTGAAAGATATTTTGAATGCCTGACCTGGGAGCATTTGTGCTGGCATTTGGATAAAGTAATTGAGCCCAAGCCCTTTCAATACTTACCAGAGTGGTAAAATGGAAGCCACCTCGCCACATGTTCGTCTTCGCGCTACCTGGGGAGGTGGTCGATTGCGGGGTGGGCGGGGTCTGCAGAGAGGCTGGCGTGGGCGTGGCCAGTACAGCGGGCGTAGAAGCCACAGTGGGCTTAATCAACTTGGCCAACTTCGAGGGTGGTCCAATGGGCACCCGCACGGTGACCTTCTTCTTCGGATTCGGCGACAGCAATTGGGTCTGGTGGTAGGTATCTTCGATGTCCTTTGCCGGGGACAAGGATTGCAGTCGGGGCAGGTCCTCTAAGTCGATCATGATTGCTTATCAGCTGGCACGAATGGCGATGAGTCAATATGTCAACTGGAATGAAAGCGAGCACACAGATAAGGATGGGTCACTTGGTCGAGTAGGCTTTTTTTAGGATGGTGGTTTTGAACTCAATAAATCTGGTCCGACTTGAAACATGAACAGTGCTTACCAAACGTGAGGTATTCAAGTCAAGAAATAGTTAATCTTCGGGTGCATTTATTTTTAATTACTTCGAACTTTTTGCTAATTTCAGTCGTTTAATCGAACTTTCACTGTTGACGAGCTATCAATACTGATAAGCGACTGGTGGAATTCAAAAATGAGATATAGCAAAACCTAAACGGTTTGTTTTATTTGCCATTTATTGGAAAGATTACACACATTCGCACACAAGTTCAAGCGTAGATAAGTACAGTGGATGCCCGACAACAACACCAACACCCATGATAATGCAGAGAGATAACCATGTGGAAACGGCATTCAATTGATTTGGAAGTAAAAAGTATTAACCATCAGTTAGCATTGAGGTATTTCTCCATGGTAGTTATCACTGCACACAGTACAGTGGGCCCTGCCTTGGAAGCATGCAAATTACATCAGCCAATGTTTCACATAAGGATTTTCCGATTAGATTGCGACCATAAATGAATCATAAAACAAATTGTATTGGTCGCACTTCTAAATTGTGGGAACCTGCCATGAGCCCGTGCCATAAATTTGATGGATAGGTTCGTTATAGAAATTGCCAAAAGATTTGTACTTCTTTTTAAATCTTCAAAATGGCTTTAAGTACTATCCTTGAAATTGGTGTTAGATATGCAATCTGTAGATACATATTTACAATACAATACATACTTGTATCTTTTTATCTTTTTCACAGCAGTTACGATTGTGACCTCTAACGCCCTGGGTCTCTATATGAACGCATTATCTATTATCTATACAAACTATATTTATACTTTATTTTTTATCAGGCCACCCAGACAAATCGCACTTATTATTGGTTAAACAAAACGTGATAGAAGGGCATTATGGCCAAACTTAAGGATTTCTGGGAATCCCATCCCGACGCTTTGAATAGTGGTTAAAGCCAACAGTTCGGAGACGTGTGATCTTCGGTTTGCTGCGATGACTCAACCAGATGTGCGAACTAGTAAGCAAGTACAGTGGCAAGTAAAAAACAATTGAAGTCAAATGAACATATTCGAAGGTTCAGAGCACTACCTTTTTGAAGATGAGGTACTGAAAGAAGTGAAGAGGGGAAGAGAGAATGGTCAAAAGCTGTGAAAAACGATGTCTGGGTTGGTAATAAAAACAGTCTGGCTGAAATAAAGCTGGAGATTTGGAAAGTTTGTACTCGTACGATACAAACTGCTTGTTTTTGGGCATCCAAATGCTTTTGATTGAAGCTTGAAGAAATGTTTTGGAAAAGAGTGGTTAAGCTTATTAAAACCAAGGTAGTTATTAACAAGGCAATGATCAATATAATTGATTTGTAATAACTACCTAATTGAGTTGTTAAGTGAGATCGTTATCGCTCATAGCCCCAGGCAATAGAAACTTGATCTTACGAGAATTTATTTCATCAAAGATCTTGATAAATTTTCTATCCACTCGTACTTTGCACCTGTGCAAAGATAAATGCTATGGGCAGTACCCAAAGCATATCTCATTATGCAAATCACCCTGGTCCAGGTATTCATATTTCTAAACAGTGAAATCACAATACAAACTTTGTTAATATCGAACGGTTTTTTCCCCGAATCCAAGTCAACATTGCAAATCTCAACTCAACTCGAGAAAAATAAAAACAAAACCAGTTTATTTAGCTTTTTATATGCGGCTATACTCTTGTAATGGAAAAGATGCGCTTTCAGATACATTTTGTCAGACGGATATCCAAAGTATAGAAAAAATGAAAATGTATTCACATATATTTTGTTTTATCAAGATAATATTATTTATAATAATTCAAATTATATCAAAATCCAATCTATTTTAGTCAGTTTAACATAGTTCTAATAGATAATGATGATAATTAGGTTATGTCTACTGTTCATTTTCTAAAGTTCGATTTCACCATCCCTCAAGAGAACAAGTTTTCTTTGTCTTCGAGTACATTTGTCAAACAAAGCTAGAGTATTTCCGATTTCACGTGTGTAGGTCGATTTCCCCGTCTCGATTTTAATAAATACCCTCTAGTTGTTGTTTTCGCAGTCGTCGTCTGAGGCATTCGTTTGATGCCTTGACGCAGTTTATAATTCGAAGCAACGCTGGGCATAATTAAAAGTCGGGACAAAAAGCGAGAAAAAATGTGAGAAAAAAGTAAACACCAAGCAGGCAAAGTTCAAAACAAGCCTTGTTCGCTCGATCTCGAGTATTCTTTGCCCAGAACACAGGGTACATATTGATTTTAGCAATTACCTGACCACC
Organism: Drosophila orena; assembly: GCA_005876975.1. NCBI lineage: Eukaryota > Metazoa > Arthropoda > Insecta > Diptera > Drosophilidae > Drosophila > Drosophila orena. The sequence goes on along the minus strand of VCKV01000282.1, from coordinate 9,662,478 downwards.
TCCTCAACAGGTGGGTGAGAGAAAGAGAAAGAGAAAGGGCGAGTGCGAGTGCAAGTGCGAGGGGCGGGAAAGAGACAGCCAGTCCGTGGCTAGGGATCGTCATGCAGTTTGAGTTTATAATTCGCGTGGGGGGATATACATATGTATGTACTTAATAATAAACTAACGAAAATGTCGTGACAAAGTCTTTAGAAGCTGCCGCTCATAATAATAGATGAGGCGTCTCAATTGGGGGTTTTGTTATCCAGGTAGGTATATGTTTTTTGTAAACACTTGTCTATTGCTTGGAATCTCTGAAGCGTAGCGCGGTCATTTGATTGTTTTCAATATTATTTAATTGTTGGGGTACAAGTGGAACTTTCGTTATCTTTATCATTAGCAAAAACACACACATTCAGGTAAATAATGTAAATATTGACATAGCGCGCTCAGTTCAAGAGTTGGGTAAAGAGAGCTTAAGAGAGCACAAGAGCACATGATGACCACATGCCGGTAAATTTATGCGAAATACTTTGTGCACAAAATTTCCGTTGAAATATTCTATATATGTAAACTATTCACTTGCAATGTGGGCGACTGAGGAGGTAATGCCAAAAGTTTACTATTAAATTGAACTTGTTGATTGGGTCGAATGCCTAGAATGCCAAAACACAGATACACACGCAGACTCGGACAAACACGCGCACACACACTGCCACACTAACACACTACCACACAACCAACTCATTTCCACGGGGAGTGGTGCGGTGGGGTTTAAATTAACTTGACGGGCTTAACGACGCAATTGTTGTGGCCCTCCAACTGCCCGGTATTAAATGTAATTATTTCGCACCCCGTAATTGTAATTAATTTAACTTATTTTTCTTTATCTTTTACCTAGACTGGAAACCTGAATCTTTGAAACTTTGTTTTTTGTTTTGGTTTTATGTGGGTTGGTTTTTGTTTTTGGAAAAGCGCGCCACACTCGAAACACTTGCTCGGTGGAGGAAGAGAGCTTTGCCAGATATTACGTATACGACGTGTAGTACACTTAAGAGCAACCACAATATCAGCTGGTTGGACCAAACAGAGCGGTGGCGAGGGTGGAACGATAAGTGAGCGAGCGAGCAAATAGCTGGTCGATTGTAATTCACTGAACGGCTGTTCAAAAAACACTGACAGAAACTCTGAAAAGCCGACGGTCGCCGCTCGCCGCTCGCCGTTTCAGCTGTTTGCGTCGCCACTAAAACAGAGAGCAAAAGAGGAAGCGACAAGCCCAGGGAGAGAAAGAAAGACAGACAGAGAGAGAGAGAGGGGGAGTGAGAGAAGAGGAGGGTGCAAGCAATCGCAATGGGAGGGGGGTGGTTGGGGGCTAGAGGCCGCAAGTGGCTGATAAAACAATCGCGAGCGAATAGCGCAGGGCAAGTAGCGCCTTTGTGTTGTTATTGCTTTGAGCGCCAGCTTCTTAATTGATCCGCTAACTCACCTGTGGTATTCAAACGGCTTCTTCCGCTCGGTGGCGCCAATTCGTTGAGAGGCTGAATCACAGTTGCTGTCCCGACTGTTGGCACTGTAAGTTGCCTTTATTGAGCAGCGCTTATCAACACGATTGGTGTAACCAAATCCGTATATGAATCCGTTTAGAGTGACCAATAAACTGTGTTTACTTACAATCTAAATAACTTTGCAGGAACATAAGCGTATAATTAAGGAACCCGCTTTCCTAAATGTACTGTTGAACTTAATTATCAAGGGCCCGGATCACGACCAGGTGATTAACTTTAATTTATCTGTTGGTTCATTTTTACTGTGGATATTCTATCCAGGGGTTAGGGGAATTAACTGTTAATTAATATGTTAGTTAATATGTAGGGAATTTGATCCTGGAATAATTTTTCTGGGAAACATTTTATCAGGGTATATTTTGTGAAGTTTATTTTATCTGGATATTATTTATCTGGAGGTGATTTTATCTGGGTGTCAATTTGCCATCTGCCAGTTATTATATATGGAGGTTAATTTATCTGGGTTTATTTTATCGGGGGTATTTTGTAGGTTAGTTTACCTGGGTCTAGATTTTAGAGGGCTATTTTATCTGAGGACTATTTTATCTAGGTGTTATCTGCACCCCACGCATCCCACTCCTCGGACTACACAAATTGAACCACGCACAAGTTAAATTACATTACCATGATATTTACAGATTAGTTATCGCTTTTATTAATATTCCCATTTGACTTAAACTATATTATGTAAATATATATTTATATATAGATGTGTATATATCGTTAGCATACAATTTGGTTTACGTCTTTAGAGTTGCTCTGCCTGCTTTCCATTGCATTCTAGATACACTTTGTATTTCCCATACGCGAAGTTTTATATAAAACCTAATAGACAACTCATTTTTTATAAACAGATGCCGATTGCCAAAAAATTTCGTCTAATAAAATTAACTAGAATTGATATTTGATCCTTGAATTTCGAAAAGGCCATTCTTCAAATCCAGGACAAACCGGGGGTAGGAGCTAGGAACGGGCTGAGGATAGGTTGTGTGTTTGTTTTTATTGAACTTAATGGAACCCAAATGAGATAAGTGAATCAAAGCTGTGGACGGATATGCATTGTACAATGCACTTAGACGATGAATGGGCTAAAAATGAATTAACACCTGTTGTAATCAAAACAAACACTTTTTAGTCCGTTGATCTGAAAATCTTTCTTTATCTTCTCGATTTTTTTTTTTGAGTATCTCTGTTCTTCTTTGTTCTTTTTGTATTATCTCTATTTCGGTTTGTTTTCGTTTCTAATTTTTAGCTGCTTGTTTGGCTTATACATGTGTCAAAAATCCGTAAAATCGCTCCAAAACTTGTTTTTTGTATTTTCTCTGTGATCTAACTTTGTCGCTAATAAAGTTATTTTCGTATTAATTTTGTATTTCCCTCTCTCCATCTCTCTCTCTCTCTTATCTCTGCGACCGTGTTACTACAGTTTTAAATATATTTCGGGGTATCTGAGCGATTGACTTCGAGTATCATTGAGTTAGTCTTAGTGCGTCTTAGCCAAGCAAATCAACCCATTCCACCCAAAACGAAATCAAAGATCTCAAATGGCCTAATGCAAATACACCTTTTCAAATTAGCATAGTCAAATGCGGTTGAAGGTTTAACTCTGAATCTGCTTAAACATTTCCACCGATTGATATTTCATACGTGACTCATTGGGGATCGTTATGGATCGTTTGTGGATTTCAATAGTATAGATTCTTCTTCCTCGATAGCCCTATATTTGTTTCTGATCACTGAAAAATGTTGCCCCCCGAAAACTGACCCATCTACGCCCATGTCGCCCACTAAGCTAATCTAGTCGCATGGCACTCTCTTATCGCGGGTTGCTCAAATAGTACAACTTATTCACGTTATTATACGTTTCATGGGACCGCAGTGTTAGGTGGCACAAGTTGATGGATTCCCTCGGTTTGCACAAACACCTCGGGCTCCATTATCTGGCTATCTTTGGGGCAGGCGTTCCAACACCAATCAAATGATAAGCAGCGCTATGGTTAAATAGTAAATTAGATGGTAAAATGTCTTTAATAAGACACTAGTCGGAACGTTGTAATCTGATACACTGTGTTAGTGTCATAGGCGAGTGCGTAAATAAAAAGTGTTGAACATGTCTTGTCTTCTAGCAAACTGTAGCATGTATGCCATGTATGTACATATGGGATGTCTATTTGTTATTTCGTATCTCGGTTTCCTAAGTTATATCTGCCTGCCTGACCTTAGACCGTACTAGAGCTTCAAAGACGAGAACCTTACATTCATTATGTAGTTCATGGCACCACACTGATATTTTGACCAGTTAATTACTATGGCAGCCATACGATATCGTTAACAGATTTTAAGCTAATTGGGTTAGCCATAATTATTTCGATTGGCCGAAATTTTTATTTATTTGGATTCAAAATGTATGTGCACTTTCAATTAAAAATTTACTAGCATTTCAAATATAAGAAAATATATATAAAGGACATTCAGACAGATTTCTATTGATTTAACTTTAAATTTATATAATTTGCTGATTGGAAGCTAACACTGATTTTTAGAAATACACTTAGAAATCAAAAGATATTTAAAACTTGGTCTTGGTTATTTACTAATTGGTTTTGGCCAGGCAGCATAGAGTAAACATATATGGGTACTTAAGTACATTATCTTTGGGCAAAAGGAAGATTTCTGTGATATTTCGATGCGCACATACACGGACACACACACGAGCGCAATGCTCACTAAAACTAATATACATATGCTATACAGTTACTAGAATGCATTCATAAGCGATTTAGTTGATCGATTCTGGGGATTCTTTTGTTACGTTTTAGATTTTATGAAAAAATATGTTGTTCTTTGTTCTTCGCTTACAATCTACAATTATCCATTGCTCTAAATATGTTTTGGTTTTGTTTGGTTTTTGTAAAATATACATACATATACAATATACATATATAGATATATCCTTATGTTCAGTTGTAGATATACACGTTCGTATGTGCTAGAAAAGGTTTTCTCCACTTGGATAGATATACACATATATAAGAGCTGCTTGATCATAGCAATCGTATTTTACAGTTGAGTGGCCTAACATTAAGTACTAAAATCATAGGTTAGCTACAGAGAAAACCAAGGAGATCGATCGAACTGGCAATGATATGGTAAAGAGTACATAGATCCATTGTGTTAGTTAACTTGGCGAAATCAAAGCTCACTTAAGATTCGTGTCTGAGAGAGGAACATAATTACAAATGAGTGTGAAGAGAGAACTGTGACAGGACCTCCGTGTCCCCGATCTCCTCTATCGGTGCGAGTGCAGGTTGCCCTCCACCCACTTGTAGAGCGACGTCTGTGACCGGGCCACCCACTCCACGTTGGAGGCCACGCTGCTCAAGGTCATATTCAGCACCGACATACCATGACCTCGGCCAAATCGATGGACCAGCGATTTGAGCTAAAAAAAAGTGAATGCCAGTTATTAGTATATTCTATACTTATCAATATATCAAACTCACCTCATCGTAATCGAACTTGGTGGCCCCGTATTGGGTGATGGCCGATATGACCTTGGCGAAACTGATTGTTCCAGGTCCCAGGCGCTTCTCCAGCTCGAACCACTTGGCCTGAAGGAAGCGACAGGCCATAGCACCGCCCGTCGGCGTTCCTGCGATGGCCTTGAGCACCTGCACCACCTCTTCGGTGGGCAGCATTGTAACGTGGGACAGCAGGCGATTCTGCAGCCAAGCATCCTTGGTTCTACCCAACGCCCGGAGCAACTGCATCCGCTCCACGAATGTCTCCGATGTGCGCTGCAGGTTAACAAAGCGTTCCCAGCAATGCTGCCAGTAAATGTACTCGCCGGACAGGATGGAGCCCGTGTAAACCACCTGGTAAAGCATTTAAAGTGTTACTACTCAGTTTTAGAACAAGCGATGTGTGGCAATAACTAACCTCTCTAAGATTTGGTGGAATGGCGGTGCCATTGTAGTACAGATACTGGTTTAGCATGTTCTTCGCCTTGGTGATGCTATCGATATCCTCCCACAGAACCGATGCCAAAAGCACTTCGGGACGCAGTAACCTTGATTGAATATAATAAATTGAGAACCCTTTTCTTACGATCATATTGTAATCTATCTTACCTGGTGGCCACATCACCGTCATCCGACCAGCCGACCTTCTCCATCACCGTGGATATCTTCATCTTAATGAACTCGCTAAGCATTAGGAAGCACTCCGAGTACTTAAGGATGCGTCGCCACTTTTCCAAATGCCTCAGTGCTAAAGCCATTGGACCATAGTGCGTCTCACTGGGCAGATACTGAATCATGTTCATGGTGATCTCACAGGGCAGCAGATTTGCGTGGCATAGCGTAAAGGCATCCGACAACAGACCCAAGCGATCCTGAAACACAAAGATATATTTCCCTTAATTATAGTTCCCACTTGAGGGTTTATGGGGCAGCTTACCTCGCTGGTAAAGCGATTGGGATTGGCGGCCAACTCCTCGATCAGACTTGCCCAATTATCATCATTGTAGACCACTCGGTAATAGCCGTTTTGTATGGCATTCACTTTGATCCATTTCACGTTCTCCGGCACATTGAAGGTTACTGAAGAAAGGTTAAATGTAATTTTTGATCATTTATATAAAGCTATTTGGACTGACCATCTACATTCTGCATCCACAGGGTTTCGCTGACGTTGTTGATATCTGTCACATAGGTGACTGGGAAGATCCACTTCATGTGCGGCGCCACCTTATGTTTGCTACCCTGTGTTGTGGGTGCCACTGTGCTGGGCATATCTGTGGCATTCAGCGACGTTTTATTGTAGTTATTCCCATCGTAGGAGTCGTCATGTATGGCCAGAAATTCCGCTGGTCGAAAAGGTCTCTGCGAGATGGAAATGCTGTTGCCCATTTTGGTGACCGTGAGGAGGGGAAAGCCCGGTTGATGCGTCCACAGCGTCATCATGTCCTTGATATTCTTCGAGCCGTTGGCTTTCTTGGTGCAAATGGTCCACAGATCAGTGGGTTCAGCAGTCCGGAATCGATTCACCTTAAGGAACGAGCCCAGACAGCCCCTGAACCGATCCTCACCGATGGCCGTGTGCAACATGGAGAATATGGCCGCTGTCTTTTGAACAAAGAACTCCTCATTGTTGCCATCGTGACTGGTGCCGTTCATGATGCTATCCCATCCCTGGATGGCATCGATATCCAACGCAGCCGTGGCCATCTTCAGGAGGTACATTTCTCTCAAGGGCCAGGTTTCCTGGAGGGGAGCCAAGGCGTGGATGCCCAAATACTGGATTAGTCCCTCCCACAACCAGACATCCTTGAGCACCTTTCGCGAAGTGATACCGCCAAAGAACTGCCTAACCATCGCCTCGGCAATTCGTAGTGCACTGAACTGATACTGCTCCGAGGTTATTGAACTTGGATCCGTTAAGAACGACGTTTTCAAAGTGACCAATCCCAGCGAGGAGATCATGTTACGATCCAGGGAAGGCAAGGCCACAAAGTCCACTTTCGTGAGGGGATAACTGATATCCAACCAGGTCTGCAAGTACTCCAGAACATCTCTTGAAGTGTGCAGAATGAATGAAGAGCGAATCAGCAGATCCCTGGGCGCATAGAAGGTGTATGATGGAGCTCTCTTGATCGACGATCCCGTGGACTGGGACAGTGATGTTAGATTCGTTGGCTTTCCGTTCCCATTGAGATTCACTGGCCAAGCTGTCGTCGTCGTGGGTTGAACAACGGTCAGGTTTTGCCGCGGCGTCAGGTTGACATTCAATGAGTGAGTCAGGGCAGTGATGTTTCGTACCGGCGGGTTTTTGCCCTTAAGCTGAGTATAATTGTTTAGCTGGGCGGACTTTTTGCCACCCACTCCGGTTCCCGGTGGCGCTGGTGTCGTGGGGATATATGCCGCTGAGGGCTGCAGGGACTCACGCTGGAAGTCGCTTACCACCCAGGCCACCGCATCGGCTGGCAGTGGGGGAGTCTCTATGAAGTCGTCGCGCAGCTGTGAAAGGCACATAATTATATATCTTTCGGTTATATCTCTCGTTTCGATTCGTACGCACCAATCCTGTGCCCATGTAGAAGCCCACGTCCTCGGTGGTGTGCACTATGGAGTTGGACAGTCCGATGTGAAAGCGATCTCGGAACACGGAGATCCGGAACGGAGCTCGAACGTGCGGCTCATCGAAGCAGGGAAATGCTCTTCTAGCACCATTCGGTCGGAAAACTGTGGCAGCTAATAATCTGTAATGATGCAAACACATGAGTCGAATACAGTTATTCCCGTAAATTCAAGTGAGCTGCTAGTTTTGGCTTTTACTGTACTGCAAGAAGCACTCAAGGGGGACTTCTTACCGTTCAACGCCATTGGAGCTCTCGTACTGGTCGACATAGAAGCCCTCTGGCTCCGGATTGAGCTTGGAGTACCAGCGTAGGTTGAGGGTGTAATTGGACTTCTTTTTGAGCCGCTCCTTCACCTCGATGTAGAGTTGCTGACGGGGCGGAAACTCCAGCACCTTAACAATCTTGAGGGCATAACCTTTGGGACCCGGGGTCACGATGGCCTGCAATCGAAAAGGGGGAATGCAATCAATGGACGCACTCGAGCCTGACGCTAATTGGCTTCATTTGCATTCGAACGGAACCGATCCGGCAATGACTTACCTTCTCGGTGACGTTGAGGTCCTGGATGTGCAGCACAATGAAGTTGGTCTCCTTCTCCACATGCAAGTCGATGGTGACTTGGCCTGGCCAGACGGCAATATAAAAATGGAAAGTATCAGACAATCAAATTATAATTTCATCATTGAACGAAATGGGAGGGAACAGCACACTCAAAGAAACAACCACTAAATTGCAAACATTTTGCCGGAATTTATCGAATGTGCTGGTATATTGCGAGTGTGGACTCACCTTTGACATCTAGTGTCGTCAGATTGGGATGGATGGTGACCATGTACCGCAGCGGTCGCACACTGGTGGGCAGCATCTTCTCCAGCCAGGGAAAGGGCTCCCCGTTGGTGGCAATCGGATTGAAGGGCTGCGTGTTGTTCTCTTCATCCGTTTCGTAACCGGACACCGTTTTCGATCCGCAGGAGCAGTCTGCAAGGATAGTCAAGGTGCGTAATCAGTATCGGTTGCATTGCACGGCTCGTTACTCTTTCTTATTCGCGGACGACTCTTTCGGGGATTCGCAGCTAAGTTCGTTAAAGCAAATTGCATTATACACAATCAACAGAGAGAGAGTTAGGGGGATATATCATCTAAGACGGGGTGGGGGGTTAGCATAAAGAAAAGCTAGCAGTAAATCGGTATAATAATTGGATTCGGTTCAAGTCATTAGCACATCTAGTGGGGTGAACGGAACTCAAATGGGGTGGCTCACAAATGAGATTTCTTTCTAGCTGAATGTCGCGATTAATCGAATGTAGTCATTTCGATAGCTTTCAATGAGATTTTCAATGTGATGGAAGATCTAACAATTATAATCCAAAAGCCATCAGGAGTACAACTCAAAAATCTACAACATTATCATATGTAAGTAATCTGTTAAGTAATAGAAGTAAGTTCATATAACTAGAGAGAAAACGAAGATTAAGAACTTGACCCGAAAATATGTTTTTGGTGGTGTATATAGATTGTACTTAAACTGTACATGGCCTTCAAAAAGTAGTATCAGTGCAATTTCTCGACGCATTTCTAATGTAAACTATATATAACTCAACCATCGGAATGACGAATACCTAATGAGCAGTGATATTTCGTATTTACAATGGACACTAAAATAGAAACAGTCTAACCTTTCCTCCACAATCGAAATTAAACGAATCAAAGATCTAACATCTAGAGTTAGAAAAGTATAATAGTACAAAAAAAACAGAAAGGGATAAGTAAGAAACAACGGATGATCAATGACATCAACATGCCGAAGGATTATATAGAGTGTCATTGCTATTTACCAGTTCAGAAGTATTCAGGTTTGGCATAATTGTTACTCACATTTTAACCAATCAATCAAACAAGCATTTAAGAGAAATATTTCATATTTTTTCAAAGATTCATATATATATAATAAACATTTGGTATACAAAGTCGAATGCAAAAGGAAACGAAAATGGGAAACAAACAAACAATGATCAGGAAATCAAATAGATATTTAAATGGATATATATATATATACTGTATAGGAAAGGGTAGTGGAAAATGTGTAAAGCTGGTCAAACTGTCTAATTGGATCGACGGAAGCAGAAGTTATAGCTACATGGCGGAAAATGTTGATTGATAATCGACCTGGCGGCGGGGAAAATTAACTTTCCACCAGACATGTGTCCCTGCACATTTCCCCTTCCCCTCCCCCCTCACCAATCCGCAAACACACTTTCATGCGGCTTGTTTTCCCTTTCCCTTGACAGTTAATGCAATTATCCCCCAATGCATTTAGCCCCATTAAGTATGCAACAGAAACTTCCCGCGAGCATGTGAGTGTTTGCACTTTGCATAATTCTGCTATTCAATATGGCCAGCCACACAGAATACCAGGTCGAGGCCCATGGATCCATTGGGGACAGCGGGTTGGGGTCAGGTGTTGCAGCTGCATCTATTTATACGCGGAATGCGGGTGATTCCTTTACGGTCCCACCTAATATGGTTAAAAGCATATTACTCGGCTCCAAATGGATTGCTTTGCCCACATGGCTTATGGCCCGCTTCGAATGCCGCCGGTCAAGGAATTCAATTACCATTTATACGGATTTATTGGGTCCCAACTTTGAGCCTTGAGGCGGCTTTAGTCATAGATACTTGGCGCGGACCGAGAATGGGCTGCATTATTCATGATTCCCTTCGACACGTTGATTTATGACTCAATCGTATGTGCACCCATTACATTTGGAACGAGGCTGCCCCTCATCAATGGGTTCTCTTTATAAATCCTTTTGAAGTTTTTTACTTCCGAACTCTATTGTAATGCTTTAATCTACAGAATTACATAGCTTGTGGCTTTCTTTTATGCTGTATATGGCTGATTACTCTATCTATTTGGGTAATTTTCATTAAGTCATAAAGATTTTGTATTGGACTCAACCGTATGCTTTAAGAGCATGTACTAACCCTTTTCACAGCGGCATCTATTCAGGAAACTGAATTATATTACTCTATTGTTCCATTCACGTCAATCTGAATCCCTCCACTCTTACAATATCCCTTTTTTAAAGCTGTCAAATTTCGGGAAACCTTTTGAAGCCGCCATTCCGTCCTGTCCAATTGACTACATATCCTGTCGCCCCCAATAAAGGCGTAATCAAGTAACAACAACAACAACAACCACAACAGTAACAAACACAAAGGGTGACCCCAAACCACTCGATGTTCTGCTCTGCTCTGCTCTGCTCTGCTCTGCTCTGTTCTGTTCTGTTCTGTTCTGTTCTGTTCTGTTCTGTTCTGTTCTGTTCCGTTCTGTTCTGTACTGTTTCTGTGGGCGAAAACGAAAAACGAACGAGGTGAGCATGGTTGAAAAAAGTCTCGTAAAAGGGAAGTAAAAGAAAAGAACGTAACGGTGTGAGAATGGCGCCGCCTTTGGGGCACGAATCTGGTGGCATGGGTCATGGGGCACGGGGCAAACCTACCGTTCTGCGGTCCGGCGTAGGCGATGATGATGGCCGTCAGCAGCAGCGAGCCGAGCACGATTCCGGCCACAAGTAGAGCCCGGCGCTGTGAGCAGACGGCCACTCCGGTCCGCGTCTGCCGTCCGCCGCTCGATTCGCCACCTGTCGAAATGGAACGGAGAAGGAACGTGCAAAATGTAATTAAACTCCGCATAAAAGTCATAGTGGGGCTGTGCAAATATTTCATCTGGATGGGTTGCCTTGCAATTGCCACTGGAGTTGAGTGCAGCTCCACAAAAATAACGCAAAATGGGGGTCAGCTTTCAAAGATTGAGTGCTTGGTTACCGCATGGAAAAGCAACCAAGTGCGGGCTTCACAAATATAATAAAATGTTTGCTTATGGAAAATATTCTTTAAGCATAAGTTTGATCAAGACCAAATTGTATGCTATTAGAATAGACAGTTGCTATGATTTATTACATATAGGTTTTTTTAACCATATAATCATATGTCTTTTTGTTGGCCATAAGCATACAATTTGGATTATATTATTTGGTAAGTCACACTTTTAGCTTGGCCAACATCTTCATAGTTTCAGGGCAATCCTTGCCTCATCCTTGACATCCAACTTACCGGATAGAAAGGCACAGTCATCGAGGTCCGGATCATTTGTCATCTCGATGCGCTCGCGACGCCAAATCTTCGAGCCTCTCTGACCACCGCCGACGACCGAAATCTTAACGGGGCCGGTGTCTCTGTGTCTTCCGGCCAATACGTACGCTTGCTAACCCGTGGCCGTAAACGAATTGGGTTTCGATATCGCAACTGAGACCGCAGCGAACCCGTTGAATTAAACACTCGAAAATCTGGTATACCGCAAATAATTGACGGCTTATTTGCTCTAAAAATGGGAAATCACAATCACTTTATGGCCAATACAGGTCGAACCCTTTTGCCAGAACCCCCCATTCATTTTTTTTTCCAGTCACGTGCACTTCATAGTTTATTCACCACCAATGGCCGAAATCGGTTTTGGATTTCTCTGCTCATGGCATTTTTCGGGCTCACCCCTTTACCTCTTTACATAAATCTACTGCCCAAAAGTGAAGCGCCTTTGATGAGTTCATAATCAGACTGCCGAGAATATTAATAAATACTGCTTTTATATTTAGGTATTAGAGAATTTTAAGAGAACCGTGAACCGAATGATGAATATTTTACGAGGATGTATACTTTTATGATCAAGTGCTTGTGGAATTTCCATTTTGCACCCTTTAGCTACCAAATCGACTGCCAAAAATTGAGACGCCTTGACGAGTTGATAATCGGCCGACCAGAAATATACATACATAATTTATGCAGATAGCACTTTCGTTTGGCTCTTCCTCAGCCGGCTTTTCCTCTTGCCAAAAAAAAAAAAACACCATCCCCACCCCCGGCCCAAGTTGGCCGAAAGCCAGACGCTGACGCCCTTCCGGTTCCGTCTAGTCAGACTACGGCTGTCCGCCCCCGTCCGTAATTCCATGTCCATGGCGATGGGTTCCTTTTCTGAGAGTCTGCACTTCTCGCATTCAAGCTCACTGTTTTCAATGTCGCATTGAATTAGTGAAAAGCGCTTTCAACGCCCGAAAATCAACCCCCCAAAAAATATGCTTTCGTCTCTTTCTCTCTGCTTATCTCCGTCTCCCTCTCTCTCTCTCCCTCCCTCCCTCCCTCTCTCTCTCTCTTCATCTGTGTAGCCGGCTTTTGTGAGGAGGCTGCATGCTTGTATATGATGTCTAATGTCCACGCTTCTGTCTGCCTTCGAGGAGCTCTTGAATCTGAAGCTGGCCGCCTGTAGCATCATTCAGGCATAATTTGTGGCTACGGTTTGTTAGGCGTAGCAACGGTAATTTTGGACAGAACCAATTGGTAAGATTTGGTTAAAAACCGCAGCTTTAAGGTGGCTATGCATAGCTATGATTCAGGGTTGTTATCTTATTTATTTCAGTAAATATCCGAATATTAATGAAAAAGATACTACTTTTTAAAATCTCAATATCCAACCCCTAGAAGTAGGCTATAGATTTCACATTGCAAAGCCATAAAATTACGTATACGTAGATGTACAAAAGCAAATAAACTTTCACATTAGTGTCGGTGAAATTGAAATCGTTAAATCTGTCATAAAAAGTTATGAAATGTATACACGTTTTTCGCTAGCAAAATCGTCAAATAAAACAGGCAAAACTATGGCCATAAAAAGTGCTGTGGTTGTCAACAACATTTGCTAACTATTCAATTCCCGTCAGCCAGTTGTTGTTGCCCAAATTGGTCTTTAATGAGGCTTCGCATTCTGTTTGCATTTGGCTTTCCTCTTTGTTTAATGTCAATGTCAAAACGAGGCCTAATCCTAATTTCCAAGTGGAACGAATGCGATTGTTGTGCCTGCCGCTTTGTTTGTCTTCGTGACTGCACCTATGTACTCGTAGTTACTCTCTCCTTTCCCTGCGGCCATTTCCAATTGTGTATTCCACATGCCACGCAAGAAACGTGTTAATGCATATATCACAATTCCATTTCATTTTTGTTTAACGCGGCCGCCATTTGGCATTTGTTTACATTCTCGTTTGCTCAGCGAAAATAAAGAAAAAAAAAACAAAAAAATAAAAAAACCTGAAGAACTCTGGTAGGAGAGAGGGAGAGCGAAATGGGAGTAAGAGAACGAGAGCTTGGAAGTGAGAGTGGAGAGTGTGAGTGTGAGTGTGAGTGAGCGACTGGAGCGCTCTCACTGGAACCTGTGTTTTGAAATGAAATGTCAAAATGCAAAGCTCAACAGCGCGAATTTCCTTTCCCTGTGCGCGTGTATAAGTGAATTTCCTGTTTTGTCTTATGCGGTGATTTTCTTCTTCTCTTTCGCTCCAATCTGCGCGTATATATGTCAATAGTGCGCTTTCCAGCTGGCCCCGCTCTCCTTTTCTCCACCACCCGCCTCACACCTTTCTCCCTATTTTTTCGCACTTTTTCGCCTTCAGCTGCTCCCTTTTTCCCTTTTTTCGCTTTGTTGCCACTTGACTGAATTGCGGTTCTCAGCTGCAGTTGCATTTTACTTGGCGACAGAGCATAGCGGTTCATTATTCCATTTCAGTTAGCTAATTAATGAAAAATTAAGGGCTTGTTGCTGTTTTTTTACTCTTCTCTTTTTCGATGTGGGTTCTGGGCAAAAAGGTCAATTTAGAGATCAATAAAAAAGTGCATACACTAATTACTCGCAGCTTTGACTCGAAATTGAACACTTTAATTGGCTGCTTTTTTATAGCCACCAATTGATTTCCTTCACTACACTTTCTTGCTTCTTAATATATGTATATATATACATATATATTTTTTGGCAATTTCTGCTTTCTTTCACAGACACGCACAGTGGGTGGGGGAGGTGGGGGTTAAGGGGGGCAGCACGCGACGCATTCGCTTGCGTATATGTGTGTATGCGTGTGTATGGCACTTTAGTCAACACCGAATCGCTAGTGTCCTTTCCTTTTGCGAACGCCGCCTTTTGTCACGCGCTTTTTGTTGCGTTTGAGTGCGCGTACATTTTCCAACTGGATGCTGCCGCAGCGAAACGGCGTGCAGCAACCCTGCGAGATGGGAGGTGGCAACCCCGAGAAAGTCTTGCGCATGTCCACCCGCTCTTCATTTGCTCTCTCTCTCTCCCCTCTCTCGCTCTCTTGTGTTCTGCGTTTGAGCTTTGCTCACCTGCAAAAGTGAAAATGAAATTTCTTTGGAGAGCCCTTGTGTTTGATGTACCACCAACCCCTCCCCCTCTCTCTATATCCTCCCGCTGATTGGATTTTTGTTTTGATACAACCAAAAACAAATTCAAGTAGTAAGGCTAAGAACCTGCTGAATACCCTTTAAATAAACAGTTTTGTTTACATTCTTAAGCTTTCGAAAAGGATAATCAACAATTGGGTTTCTTTCGAATAAACTGTGGACAAAATTTTCCAAGACCATATTATTTAAATTAAAAAATGTAATCCCCAAAACTATTTCCACGATCTCAGCATACCCTTGAACTCCATTCCAGTGCCGGGGTATAAAAAGAAAAGCTTATAGTGAAGTGTTGCTAGGCGAATCAATAGCGCAGCAACCCTTAAAAGACCCCACAACCCCCCAGCAACACCCCCTCATTTCGCCCACATGCAATCATTTGTTGTTGTTGTTGTTGTTCTTGTTGTTCCACTCCATGTCGTGTTGTTTATCATGTGTTGGCCAAATAGTTCAATCTGGCAGCGGCTCATCATTAGATGTTCCCATTTAAGGGATGAGTTCCCTGCGCCCTAACATTTGATTGATATAATTATAATTATTTCGTTGGCGTGTTCGTGAATTTGTCATAGAAATCATTAGAGTTTACCAGCTCGGGGGATGCGATTTTTATGATTAAAATTTCGTCCTTTTCCCGAACTGCGTTCCAATTGGGATTTAGGATCGGGATTGTCCTGATGATGCTGCGCTGTGTTGCCTACTTTTAGGTCGACATGGCAACTGGGCGAAAACAATCAACAAATGGAGCACAAAGCCGAAACGTAAATGGTAATTCGCTTTACGAAGTTTGCCGGCAAATGAAATCTCATTTTTCCCTTTTTCGCCTCTTTGTTCCGGCAATGCGACGAAAGTTTTTTTTTTTTTTTTTTTTTTTTTTTTGGTTTGGAGGGCATACAAGTACAC
Organism: Drosophila orena; assembly: GCA_005876975.1. Lineage (NCBI taxonomy): Eukaryota > Metazoa > Arthropoda > Insecta > Diptera > Drosophilidae > Drosophila > Drosophila orena. Next base: position 9,646,605 of record VCKV01000282.1, on the reverse strand, counting down.
ACACATACAAAGAAAACGAAACACACCACCGGTTCGCGGTGACTTGCCGGAAAAAATTGGGGATGCTCCTCGTGCCCTCATCCCTTGCATTTTCCCTTTGGCAGTTTTTCCCAATTTCCCAAGCCACTGACTTCGTCGCCGGCAGAGCGGACTGAACTCAATAAATTCGCCGTCACGTTAGTGTAAAGTAAAGTTTTCCCTTCGCGGCTTGTCGACCGAATCGAGCTGAATCGTGTTCATTAGGCGCTGCCACGCCTCGTCGAACGCCCACTTTTCGGTTGTCACATAGCCGGCTTAAAGCGTTCCATTTGCCGGGAAAAACTGGCAATTCGATTATAACTTCGACATAGATTTTTGATTTAATTAAAACTTTTAATTCTGCTGATCTTAATAAATGGAATCTTAATAAATTTAGCAACATCTTAAAGTGCTAAAAAACTGGTATACCTTTGAGCAGTGTAAGTTGCAATCGAAAGTGCAACCGGTGCAGAATTGGACTTGTTTGAGACAAAAGTCGCTGCAGCCATTGCCCGAGCATTCGGTTCGATTTCCCTGCTTTCCCTTTTCAACTCTGACCCGACCCCCACAGAGCAATCACACCCCATGCTAACTGAGTTAGTCAACACCATATCCCCTCGCCTTTTGTGTCCGACCATCGAGTATTTGCTGCCGCATGCAAATTTACTGGCCGCACTTGTGACTTGTCATGTGCTACACAATCGCAATCACCCACCCACCCAACACCACCCACCCAACGTCACCCCCCAGACATACACGGTCGCATATTGATCCCATTGAGCATCTAGAGGAAGTGCCCCCCGCCCCCTTGCTGGGCCCATCGCTTGGGGTCCTAACTGGTTGAAGATGGCCACAAGTGTTCGCCAGACTGTGGATTGGGGATGGATATTGGGCAAAGAGGGAATGGGGAATGGGGAATGGGGCATGGGGCATGTGGCATGGGGCATTGGATTGCTGGGTCATTGCAGCAGGGATCGAAATGCGGTGGTTAAATAATCGCTGTTTATGAAGCAATCAATAAATTTAAGCTGCTACTGCCACTGCTGCCGAGCAAACAGTTGGCCAAGAGGGTGGCTCTTGTAATCGATGCTTGTAATTGCGCTATTGAGGGCTTCTTGACTTCGAGCAGGGAAATCAAAATAATGATCGTAAGCCATGCTGCAGAGAGGGCCATAAATCCCACTTATTAAAAACTGATCTGACATAAATACACAGAACACTCAGACTTGGATTAAACATTTAAATATGATGGAATATGACTTAAAATCTTATCAGACACATAGACATCTTTATCAATGTCACCGAATTTTCGCGTTGCCTATCTCGACCTGGTGACCTCGACTATCAGTTAGCCGGAATGGTTTTAAAAGAAACGCGCGAGCAGGTGGCTCCATTAGTTCTCGTCGGAAGATGATGCGATCGACAGCAACTAAGTGGATTACGTTCCTGGTGATTTGGGCCACCGCGGAGGCAGGACTGGAGGCTCGTCCTCCACTTGTGACATCGGATCCCAACGATGCGATCATGAACCGACTGTTGACCTTCATGGACAACAAGGTGGATCCCTGTCAAGACTTTCAGAAATATGTCGGTGGGAAATCCAAGAAGACGCACGAGAATGGCACCTACATCCAAGTGTTGGGCAAAATTCAGGAGCAGGTGGACGAACAATACCTCGCCATCTTTGAAGCGCTGAGCGCTCAGGAAAGCGCTCTGGACGCGAATAGCGTGGAGGCCAAGCTGCTGAGCTTCTACCGCACCTGTCGCACGGCCACCAACCAATCCCGCTTGGAAATACACTACCTGGAGCTGGTGCAGCCGGATTATCTCTTCTCCTGGCCGCAGTTCGCCAAGTCGCCGAGGAGCTGGCCAAAGAGTCTGTTCAATTGGATGTGGACGCTGGCACGACTGCGACGCTATACTTTTGATAACCTGCTGGTCAAGATGAATGTGAACTTGAATTTGGTTGACAGCAGCAAATACATGATTACGATAGACAAACCCACATTTAAATACGCCCACGAAAAGCTGCAGAACAAGTTGAAAACCAAGATGCTGTTGCTTCGACTGGGTGTATCCCGTGAGCGAGCCATGTCTCTGGCCAGGAGCATCAAAAGCTTGGAGCGAAAGATAAGGAAGTTGGCCCCAGTGAAGGACAAACCCTACGATGATCTGACCCTGAGCGAGCTAGAGAGCCAGACGGGACTTCCATGGCTGCAGTACCTAAACAAAGTCTTCGATCGCACCTTCCCCGATAACTTTGGGGTACAAGTCCGGAATGTTGACTATTTTGTGAAGCTAAATAATCTATTGAAGTCGCACGATGCCGAGGTGCTAGCGACGTACATGATGGCCAAGTTCGTCGGCTTCCTGACGGGCACAGTAATAAGCGGGCAGGACAATGGAGCTCTTGAATGTGGCATGGATGTGCGCAACTACATGGATTTCGGTGCCACTTTCCTTTACGACACCAAGTACACTACGCACCTCGATGCGGAAGTCCAGGATCTTTTCGATGCGGAGCGCGGTGTGCTTCTCGACAGGATCGACGCAAACATATTGAAACTGGGCCCAGGGCAGGCTACTCAGGTCAAGGAGATAATCCAGGGCATGAATCTCAAGTTGGGAAACAAGCCAAGGGACCAAAATCATCGTACTTTTGTGACCAACTACTACAGGGACTTGCAGTTGGCCAATGATCAGGACTTAGCAGCTGCCCAGCTAAAAGTCCTGAGAGTCCGCGCTCGTCGTAGCCTGGAACGATTGCATCAGCCTGCAGCCAAGGGAAATGCCTACTACTTCCAGGAGGACACCGTAAGACCCACCGCTTTCGAGCCATTTTACGTTAGGAGGGAGAACTCTATTGTGGTGCCCACCTATGTGCTGCAGACACCTTACTTTCTGCCCCAGGGCCACGATGTCTTCAGGATGAGCTTCCTGGGATTCAGGATAGCCCAGAAGATAATGGAGGCCTTGCTGCCCGAGTCCCTGGGCTACAGTCAGAACTACATGGTCCTGAACCTCCGGGATAGCGAGCATTATGTTCTGCCCCCTAACTGCCTCAATGGAAACACCACGAACTATCTGGACAAGCGATTGATCGATATGTCGGCTCTAAAGCTGGCCTATGAGGCCTACTTTGGAATGGACTCCAAGTACAGCCAGTTGCAGCCCAGCTTCAGCAGTCTGCCCCTGCGGCAACTGTTCTTCCTGAACTACGCCCACAATCTGATGGAATCTGATCGTGGAAGGGATAGGAATCGTTTTCATCAATTGCTTGCCAAAGTGCCGGGCTTTGGACAAGCCTTTAATTGTCCCCAATCTACTTGGGGCTTGAATCCCGCAATCAAATGCGATATCTGGTAGTATCAGATATAATTGATAATAAACGATCTATGCGCATTGTGTCCAAAATGGGGAGAACTTCCTAGCAAAGCAATGCCTTTGCTCCTATCTAAGCAAGTCAGACTTTTCCCATTCCATAGCCAGCGATGGGAAAAGTCCAGACGTTTAGTCTGGAGAAGTCCGGCTGGGTTTATTTGCACACTCAATTTGAGCCATGTGCTATGATTTAATTAATTGGCAGACCGTGTTCGAGGACCACTTGCAGGCGCATTGCTCACTGCTCATTGCAAATAATGCAAATCGAAAGAGTTGGGCCCAAGTGCTCGGCTCGGTAAGTGGGTCTTGGGATTGGCATGTGGAACCCTATCGCTGCCATCGATTTGACTGGCATTGGGTGCAACTGAAGCGTATCAAACACGCTGGCGAACTAATTGTGCAGAAGCGAGTGGAGCTCAGCCCAGCTAGCACACATGGAATACTCTTTTCTAAAGAGTGCTCTCGATTTCCTTCAAGTTAATTTTGAAACATTTTCCATATATATTTCTGATCAGTCAATCTCATCAGGCTGACAGCGAATTCTTCAGACATTGCAGACACAAGTTTTCCCCCATTTCCCCTCATCGCGGCTTCAATTTGCTACTATAATATGCTCTATGAAGTTTCGTGGGTAGGATGCAATGTCGGTCCACTCAGCTTGGATCCCTCGTGGTGCAGTAGTGACTATATATGGAAACCCTTCTGGGCAAGGGTATGCTATGTGGCACAAATGAAACCAAATGCACGCGGCTTGGCAGGGCTTCAAGTGCCTCAACAAGTACGAGTGTTGTGTTGCAAGGGGCCCGCGGGCAATATTTTCCATTTCCATTTAATTACGCGCCCAGTGGGTGGTGGGAAAACGGGTGAAGTGGGTGAAGTGAGTGGGTGGGTGGTCGGTTGAAATAGCAAGTGGTGCGGGGCATCTGTTTGCTTGTGTCCTTTGTAGTTGCATTTAATTGTGTTTCGCCTGCGCCATTTCGCTACAATAAATTGTTGCTCGCCCGGACGTTCTGACGGGTTGACTTGGCCCGCTCGCTTGTCAGTTACTCATATTTTGCATTTGCCAGCCGCACTTCTCATCCGCTCCATGCGGACTCCTTCCCAGTTTGAGGCCCTCTTCCTGTGCGCCTGCTAGTCGCTTCCACTTTTCTGGTTGAGTTTGAAGTTGCCTGACCCAAAAACACATTTCATTTCTATGTATCCTTTACTTTCACTCACCCACAAACATATAGGCAGCGGGAGCGGGGAGGGGGGCGGATGCAGAAAGTCGGTGGCATGCAGCGCAAGGCTCTTGCCGCTTCAATTGTTTCTTGTGGACCCATTTTATCTCGCTGATGCAGTCCAGGATAGGCAGGATTTCTTTATTTGAGTCAAGTCCCGGCCCCAAGTGCTCGTGTGTGTATATGTGTGTTTGCGTGTGAGCCCATTCAGCCTGCAATCAACACAACGCATCCTGCAATTATCAACATCAGCCGCCTTCGTCGGCCTGTTCCACCATTAACCCTTTGACGGGCGTCCGTCTCAAATGACGCCACATGACAGGAGTGCCTTGAATCGCTTGGGGTTAAAAGGTTTTCAGCCTGCCTCCACAGTGGGAAAGTAATACATTGCTCTAGCTCTTAGATATATGGTACTTGCGGTTGGCTTAGATTGAAATATAACCCACTAGCTTATTCTGAAATACCCCAAATACCCAGAACGTATTCGGATTACATGAACCTGATGGCTGCCGGAGGTTAAGCTGGATTCCCTTAAAGTAAACACCAGTGCAGCTGCTGTGAGTCAAGAGGTTACTCCACTTTGTGCATCCTTAATTGCTCGCCTGGCTGCCGGGACACGAGCACACGTCCACGTCCTGTTCCCGTGACACTGATTCCAAAGTGATGATGAGGAGGTTATGGCATGGGAACAAATTTTTGCCGTCCATGTAGCTTAGTTACTTCTTATGTATATAGTAACTTCATCTGCCTGAAGCAGTGATTAAATACAGGATAATTAGGAGTTATGTGCTGTCTTAGCCTTTATTCATTTGCGTCTTGAGGCAAATGATCAACGTAGAGATGTTTCTTCTAGTTTATGGTGTCACTTTAAATTGACAAAAATTATAGCATACTTTTTTGGATACCACAGCAAGTAAGGCTTTCTTTATCGCTTCAACACCGCTTTTAAAGTTAAGTTAATAGGAGTACTGTCATAGCCCCATCAACTCGTTGCCTCGCCACTGGATTCCGAATTCAGAATTGATTTCCAGTCAAGTACCGTATTGAAATCCCATTACCACAATCGCTGGCCCCAGGGGATTAATGCTCCCATCATTGCCAAACTCCGGACGAGCGTAAAATTCTAGAAAATCGGCGACAGCTCAAGGAGCACGCGGGAACTTTTGTGGCTCCCGCCCTCCGTCAACCCGTCGGTCTCCCCGTTTGGAGCAGTCCGCCGGATCCGGCGGACATCTGTCAGGACGGAATATTCCGACAAACTTGACTGCCGGCGGAAGGGAAATGCAAAAATATGTTGAAAATGGTAGGGGTAACGAGGGTTGGATGCCGCTGCTCACATTCATTTGCATTGCCTCTGGCCAACGAGGCGTATGCGTAACGGCTGCAAGACGTGGCATTTTTAATGCCTTTGTTATGCATTCGGTGTAATTAAGAGAACAACTTGATGCATAAATCCCAAAATTGGCAGCCAAGAGCTGAAGCGTCGTATTATGCACAAGTGCAATTATGCACTTTGTTTGTTTGTTTCCCCGCCGGCCCTTTGATTATTAATGCTGCTCCAGGCAATTGCAAGTGCAGGCGTTTGAGTTGGTTCCCCAGGGAGATTTTGAAAGCGATACTCACCAAAAGTGACGCCATTCGTCTGCTTCTCCTTGTCCTTGTCCTTGTCCTTATCCTTGTCGCACTTTTCGCCGCCCAACGGCTCCAGCTCGATGCCATCCGTGGTGGCCACTTTGTAATCGCGCTTCGACATATTGCCACAGCAGAAGCCACAACATAACATTCGGCCAATTTTATAGGCTTGTGGTTTAAGTGGCGCCGTCTTGGATTCTCTTGCCGCAGGGCACGAACCGGTTTGGGGGGTGTTACTATTGGGTTACGACTGATCCTGTCGCGGATGGGGCAGCGGGATCGGGTGGATGGGTCCGGGCACTATCTCCTTCGGTTTCTTCGCTAGCGATATGTTGATCCAAAAAGTGGTCGGTACAAAAGGTCCTTCGAGTGTAAACGGGTATGTAGAAGACTAGAAAGGTCGGTGAGTAGAGTTGATTGTTGTGTTTGATTATTCGTATTTCGGTCAAAAATTGGTCCAGTTCCTGGTGTTAATGTCCTTCTGTAAGTTACTAAGATCAACGTAAAATTGGTCAATATATGTGCATATATATTTAAACTGCTATAGTTCTTAAAATAAAGTTAACTTTTGCCAAACGAAGAGAGTATCTTCAGCTGACGTTACTAAGTGCTATCTATGCCAAGCAAACAATGCAACGTAAGTGGTTTTTTTTTGAGTGCGCCAGACAAAAGAAGCCATCAGTCCCAGTTTCAGAACATCTATTCGCACACTCCACTTGGCTGCGCAGAAATTAATAAGAAATAGGTACGAACATATACAGATGAAATGTTTCCAACATTTGGAATTCTTCGACTTATTGTTAGACGGCAACTTCCGGTGCTGGCCAGAATAAAAAAAAACAACTTAGTAGGGCAGAAGATGGGGAAACAGGAGCAGTTGGAGCAGTTGGAGCAGTTGGAGCCTGCAACTGATGTCGCCACTTGTGGGCGGGTGTCGCTGCCAGGACATTGTTGTGCCAGTCAAACAAAACGAAACTTTAATAAAAGCCCTCGCACTCCAGCACTCCCCCCCCCCTCTGCACTCCAGTGTCCTTTGTGGCCCGGCAAAAAAGGAGTATTAGAAGAAAAGGGCGAGCTGCAACAATGACAATGTCGTGGGCTAAAAAGCATTCGATAGCCGGAGGGCCACGAATGCAAATGCACATCAAATGTGAACAGTGGCCCAGAGGTGGGCGGTAGTCGGTGGGCGGTGGGCGGTAGTCGATGGGCGGTGGCTGGTTGGCGGTGCATGGCTGCCTAGTCGACAGTAATTGCAAGAGGCATCCAACGGCATGAAGCTAGCGAAGGAGCCAACGGAGCCGCCTGGTCAGGGACTTCCCATCGCTCTCTCTTAGCGAGAAAGTATCGAAGAGGTGCGCCGCAGCAGTTCAATGCACGAGCACACTGAGAAAAATGCGGCGGCACTTCAATTCGAATTTCTTTGAATATTTCAATTGCAATGTATGTATCCTATTTATAATTTTAAGGTACTAAGAACGCACTTTAGTGTGCAAAGTTGTAGTAGCATGCCACAAAAATATATGATTCCGTTTCAGAGAAATTCCTTCTCTACTTAATGTAGAACTATGAACTTTCATATAAATTTCTATATTTATTATTACTTTTTTGTGTGTAGCTTACTTCCAAGAGGTCTGAGGATTAGGACCCAGCACTAGACCCAGTTAAATCGAGCAGGGAATACGCGGATGCGGATGCGAATGCGAATGGGAATGCGGATCCGGAGACCGAGTGCTGGCCACTCCATTTGATGGGGCGGCACTTGAAACAAAAGTCGAGGCGGGGCTGGGCAATTGTGTTTGCTGTTGGTAAAACACACAACGTAATAAAGAACTATGGGAAGGGCGACCTGGTGAAGGGGTACCGAGAACTCGGAACTGGACGGGCCATAAACCTTTCAGCCATTTGGAAGCACTTGCAACCAGCGCTGGCCACAAAACGCTCCTGCCATTAGCAAATCCTCCACTCCGGGGGCAGGTCCAAACTCAAAAAATAACCATGGCGCAACAAAGTAAAGCACAAAGGACGAAAAACAAAAGGCAAAAAGCCGAAATGAATAGAGCAAACAAAGAAATACATATGTACGGTAAGGCGAAGTTGAAAGTGAAGCAACTTTTTTGGTATACCCTGAATTCTTGATTAAAAGATACATACATATGATAAGGGCTATGATGAGAATTTGACTTTAGCTATTCGGGTTTAACTTTTAATCAATCTTCTTCGAGTTATTACCTTTTAAGATTAATTGCATTTTTTTTAATGATATCATAATCATTGTCAGTTATAAGAGTTGATGTTTTAATGTTAACTCACTAGATATCTGAACAATTAATTAACGTTATATTTGCAACGTGTGCCAAAATACCCCAAAATCGAGAGGGTATAACCGGAAAGGTGGAAGTTTGCTTGGTGGCCTGGCCATAAAGTGGTCGGGATTAATGGCAAAATGGCGTCAGTTTGTTTTGTGATTTCTCTTTTTTGCGCTTGTTGCTCCCGTTGCATACAAAGCAGCCAAAAAAGGAGCGGCCAGGACATGCTGTGTACATAGCCATGGCCAAAAGGACACTGCAGCCAAAAATAGCCAACTTGGGCATTGGGTGTGTGCGTGTGTTTGTGTGTGTGTGTGTGTATGAGTGTGTGAGTGTTGCGCATACGACACGTGTGCAAATTGTGCCCCAATGTGTCGTTTGTTACGTTTTACGTTACTTCCGGTCTGTCGCACGACGCTAAATATAAATAAAAATGGCCAAGCGGATTTATGATAGTGCATCCCCCCAGCACCCCCCCCCCTCCCCCCTCCACACCTCACGCCACTGCTCATCAGCCAACTTTTTACGCAGCTGCATTTGTGCAGCTTTCATGCAAAGCTTTTGGGTGAATCTGGCATTATAAATTTCGACCATATGCAAGGCAAATTGAAGGTCATTCGTTTGGCTGGACGCTGCGAGTGGGTGTGCGTGCGTGTGTGTGTGTGTGTGTGTGTGTGAGTGGCGCACAGTCGATTGCCAACTGAAGCAATCAGTGCCTAATCTAGAGCCCTCAGAGTCCCATTTGAGTCCCAGTAACAGGCACCGTCCACAGTCCACAATCCCAGCTCAGTTCCAAGGCCATTAGGATGGGTGGTTCTCTGGGCTGTACGCACAGTGGACGGCACAGCATTTTTGCAGGTGTCACGTTTTATTTTTAGCACCAGGCTTTAGGAACTGTATACCTATGTATGAAGTACGTATGTACATATGTATGTGAGGAGTGTGCGATCTTCTAGCTCATAAGCAGGATATAGCATCAATACTTAATGCCCACAATCAGGCTGAATAATTGATGGACACATGTAGAGCCGGAAGGAGTTGGCTGCTTCATGTGTACTGTTGGTTTTTGTGTCTGGCGCACGGCAATTAACTTGTTTAAGCCACATGGTAAACATGACAAACACATTTGTCAGAGTCAGTCGTCACTGTCAATGCCAGCGGTTTGATGAATGGATAGATGGTTGGATGGATGGACGGATGGATGGATGGATGGAGCAAATGCTTTCGAGGATTCGGGAAGGTTTACACAAAGCGGCTATGCAAACAACACGAGTCGGGAGGATGTGTTTTACCTAGGGCTGATGATTTAAGCCACGAGTATCCTTCCGTTTTTGGGCGCCAAATAGAGAAGCACTTTTCTATACCACATATAATATACGATGTTTCACTTGCTTTGCACTGCTTTCGTCACAAAAAACACACAACGAGCGGCGGAATCGGGGTTAAACAAATTGGAAAACAAACGGAGTTCAATAACAATGAGTTACATGCGATTGAAAATTACTTTTTGGTTTTCTTTGTTTTATAGAAGAAGCGCGAATTAAATGTTGCGTCCATCAAGCACGAAGGATAAACTCTTTCTGATTGAAAAGTAAGCGAAATGAGGAAATTCCCCTCAGCTGGCGAGAGCTTTTCCCACCAAAGCTTTCCTCTCTCCGTTGCACTCAGTTGAGAGAGATTATTATCCTGGTGTGTCAGAATTTGTGCACTGAAATTCCACGGAAAACGGCACAGGAATATAAAGCAGAGAGCGATGAGAGAGCTCAAGAGACAGAGAGAGAGAGAGAGCAGCAAAGCCGGTGGAAGGAGCCAACTACTGCACCCCCACCCCACACTCTGCCCGCCACCCCAAACCATCCCCCACAGCAGCATCCGCTCTCCTCCTGTCAATATAAACAACCATTTGGGATCTGTTTCCAGCGCTGTGTGAGTGCGCTATATGCTAGATAAACAAAATATTAGGGGTGTATAATGAATGCTTGAGGGTTTTTGGAAGTTGCCCGCTGCTCCACTTGGTGACAAATTGCGCAGACCTAGTCGAAGTGTGAATACGCTTGTGCTTCCATTAAATGCAATGTAATGGAATTTTCTGACTTACTATAGCTGCAGTGCTTTAAACGAATAAATTATGATTCAATTTTTGATGTTACACTTAATGCAATATATTGGGGATAAGAAAGAGTAGAATAATTCAATCATACATTTAATAATAATATATAATAACAATAAATCTTGCACAGCAATAAGCTACTTTTAAATGACAAAACTATAATTGATTTTAAAAATATCTTTCATCTTAACAGATAAAATAGATCAGAAACTAACATTTAAACTTTTATTTTAAGATCAATAACTTCGTTGCCCTCCATATCTTGGTTTTTGGGCGTATCCTCCGGATCCAGCAATTCACCGTCGAAACTGAAAGCAACTCAAATTCAGTGGATTGTCTCTACTTTTCGCAGCTTTTAATACTTACAATAATTTAATGAGTCGCGCATCACAGTTCAGCTCTTCAGCACACTTGATATATAACATTTTGAAATTATCCTTTTTCTTCATGGGCATCACCAAAGGATTCTTCCATTTATCCGCCTGCACTTTGACTTGAAACTTTTTAGGTTTCCTGCTAAGAGCTTCTGGATTGTTGCCATCCTTGGCAGCTACATGTTTGTTATTATGGGACTTGGTTGGATGGCCAGCTGTTAAAAAAGTGGGTAATTTATAGATAAAACAAGATAGAATGCAATAGTCGAGTTCCCCGACTATCAGATACTCGTTAATCAGCTAGTGGAAGTGCAAAAGAGAAATTTCAACATTTTCTGGAATATCGGTAGAAATTGGGAAAACAGTAAAAAAAAAACTACGAGTAACGGGTATAATTACAAAAAAATTAATATACAACATGTTTCTAACTTTGAATGCAAATTTTTTTAGAGTATTGCGCCAGAAACATTTAGAGATATGCCACTTCAAAATACGATTAATCTGAACATTCTAGCTTTTATAGTTCCTGAGATCGAGGCGTTCATACGGCCAGACGAACGAACAGACGGACATAGCCAGTTCGACTCGGCTATTAGTCTGTTACATACTTTTCAACGAACCTAGTTACCCTTTTACTCTACGAGTAACTGGTATAAATATTATTATGAACAGAGGAAACTTACTGAGCGTATGGAAGGATTTGAGACCAATGCTGTGCGGCGTATCCTCGGGTCCTAGAAAGTTGTAGTACATATCCACCGATATATCTTCCTCACCTACCCCATTGCGTGATGCTACTTCCTTGAACAGATGCTTGAACATTTGATGCTGCCGCAATTTATAAATCTGGATCTCGCCAAGCCTGCATATAAATATTTATATTAATCATGCAACAAGAGAAGTTTAGTATCACTTACCAAGACAAAGCAACTTCTATGGTGGGATTGACATTATCAAAAATATTTTCTTCCCCAACGGGAGCAGGAGGTTCACCCTCGTCTTCAGAGTCCAGATTAACCTAAGAACATAGTTTATAGTAGCCTTATTGAGTATTAAAACTCCTTGTAGGGGTAGGGACTTACAAAGCCCTCCACTCGCGGAGCCACCGCCGATACCAGATCAATGCTGTCCACCACCTTGGAACGGGCTGCAAATTCGGCCACCGTCTGCCGTCTTCTGGTGTTGTTGTTGTTCTGGTTTAAGCTCTACGAATATGTTTAGTAAATACCTAAGATCTCTATAGGAAATTTCTAACTTACAGTCACCATGTTTGCCAATGAGGACACCACCGAAGCCGACACAGTTTCCACGTCGATTGATGTCGATGATGCGCCCTTTTTTCTACCGCGCTTTTTTGGCTTCACCTGTGTGGTGACCTCCACAGTGGCTGCCACAGATGGTGGCGCCATTTCCGCCTTACTTAGCGATGATCGTGTGCGTCTGGCCACAGGACCAATATCATTTTCTTTGGCATGCTTCTCCACATCGTTGGCATTTCTCTTTTCCATCTCCCATATCAACTGGGATACCGGTGATAGGGAGCGCTCGGTCCCCTCATCTTTTTCTGGCTCCACAGCCTCTTGTCTTTTCTGTTTTGGAGGCGAAGCGCCACCCTGACTTTTCTGGGGCTTTTCCCGCGTCGCTTCACGGGGCTTGCGTTTGCTGGGTTTATTTGATTTTTTGGTGATATCGTCAATGAAATCGTAGTCCACCTCCTTGGAGAAAGAATCATTGCTAGGATTGTAAGATTCCGTGGGCAAAACTGGCAAAATAGACAAATAAAAGTGAAGGTATGCGGGAAATACTTGGATTTCTACAGTTTAAAGCTTACCTTTCACGGGAACCCGCTTGCGAGCAGCACTGAATATATCGCAGTCGTCGTCGGACATTTTGGGCACTCAGAAAAACTCGCTGATAATCCAAGGTTCTTAAAGGTAAAGGCGCCAAACTATAATTTGCTTAAACCCAAAACCAAAGAGACGCCAAGTGCAATCAGCTGTTGCAAGGACAATCGATAGCCGATAACTATTGTGGAACCCTGGTTGCAAGAAACCACAATCAAAATAATTGTAAAGAAGTAAAACGTAACTAACTAGTAATTTATTGCACTTTTAGTTTACTTAGGTGATTTAAAAAGTCTAAATTATTTGTAACATCAGGGTTCAATTAAGTAAATGTTTGTACAGGCCTACTGTGGCGTAGAGCAACTCTGGCCGACAGCTGGTTCAGCCAGTGTTGACAAACGCCACTCCGTCAAAAGCAAATCTCATTTAGTTTCCAACGCTGCTGGCCTGGCAAAAGCAATCCAAATAAATTGTTAGAAAAGGCCCGTAATGCTGTTGAAAACAACATAAAACCAATTGCCTCACGACCAGAGGCTTTTCCGCGTGTTTGTGTGCACTTGTGCTTGCGCGAGTGTGTGCCCGTGCGTGCGTGTTTACCTCGGATTCCCTAAAAAACTGAAAGTGAGAAAGAAAACTGGAAAAGGCGACAAAGTCTGCCTGCGTGCCATTTTTTTTTTCATTTCATTTCATTTCGTGTGGAATAATTTGAGACGACTCAATGGCCTCCACCAGCAATCTTGTGGACGTGGTGCGCCACTACCAGCGCAGCATTGAGAAGCACGGCGAGGATGAACAACGGGTGAGCTATTACTCTCGTTCGCCCCGCATTCGCATCCCTTTGATTCCCTTGCTTACAATCGTCTTTTCATTGCATTCCCTCATTTTCCTACCCATATCACCCCTATATACCTGACCTGGCTGGCTTTCCCTTACTTAACCTCGTGAAATTTGCATACATACATCCGCCAAGGTCACTTTTCACGACTTTAAGCCGCTCTTCTTTTCCACTGACCTTCCACTCACCCACACGTTCTTTTGCTAATCGTACTTAATCACCTCTCTCGCTACCTGCTATCCCGCGGAGCAGCTGCTGCACTGCATCACCAAGCTGTTCAACCTGCCGATCAAATTCGAGCACCTGCAGGAAACGGGAATCGGGAAAACGGTGAATGCCCTGCGCAAGATCAGCGGGGAAGTTGGCGTGGCGGCCAAGACGCTGGTAACCAAATGGAAGGCCATGGTGGCGGAGGAGGATCCTTCGATCGCAACAACGCCCACAGCCAGCCACACCGAAGAGGACACGGGCAAGTCCAAGTCCAGCGATGAAGATCCAGACCAGGAGAACAAGGGCAGCAACTCATCCAGCGGCGAGGACTTAAACACCAGCAAGCACAAGTCAAAGCATGCCAAGAGCTCCAAGCACGAGCGTAGCGGCAGCAGCCGATCTCACTCCAAGAGCAAGTCTGACTCGGATAAGAAGCACAAGAGCAGTCGCCATGACAAGTCCAAGGATAGGGATAAGGACAGGGAGGGACACAAGGAGGCTAAGGAGCACAGAGAGAAGAAGTCGAATGGCGAGCACAAGTCAAAGGATTCCAGCAAATCCAGCAGCAGTCACAAGAGCAGCAAATCCGAGAGCCACAAGAGCGACCACACCAAAAGCAAACACGAAAAGGTGAGCTTTCCTCCTGATCAAAGCAAGGTGATGTCTTCATGCGATATTTTTCAGGACAAGACTTCGCACAGCGAGTCAAAGCCAGACAAGGACAAGTCGAGCAAACACAAGTCATCGTCCTCCAAGTCATCAAAACGCTCCCATAGTCCCCAACGCCACGAGGAGGATGCCCAAAAGGCCAAGTTACCAAAAGTGAAATCGAAATCTGAGGAAGATTCCACTGATGGTTTTGACTCCAGCATGGGTGCCAATTTTGACGATGTTCTTGGTCTGCTCAACATGCCCATGAGCAGCAAGAAGATCAGCAGCAACAGCAAGAGCAAGTTTGCCGCCAAGCCAACTACAGCCCCTTCCTCGTCAGCTTTGTCAGCACCCACGACTGCTGGACCATCCAGAGAGGCCTTCGCCGCCAGCAGTCGACCGACCTCCACCAAAGTAATTAGTACACATTTAATTTTTAGAGTCGTGATAACATCTGATCATGCTTTAGAAACCCGAACTGCTGGCATCCACGGCTAAGCTGGAGCCCCTGGATCCTAACATTGCACTAGAGCTGCCCACCATATCCAATAACTACAAGCCCTTGCCGTTAAATCAGACAGTTATGGACGTCGTCTTTAATCAGGGCAGCTCACAAAAGGCGCAGGCATCACGTCACTTCAATGAGTCAGAAGCTCTAGCGCAGGGCATCTCCTCAAAAACTATGCGGTGAGCTAGGATATATGATAATGCTATGTTCAAAGTATATAAACTTTCTTTACTTATAGCACCAAGATCTACTCGGGCGTGAGAACTGGTCAAATTTTGCAGGTACCTTCCCTCTTCGATCTATGCACCCGCGTGTTGCAAAAGAATATTGATGGTAAGCACTCACTAAAGGACATATCGAATGTAAATAACAATCTTAATCGTTTTTCAGCATTGGAGTACACGGGTGGCGTGCCCTTCGAGGTCCTTCGTCCCGTCCTGGAGCGCGCTACTCCCCAGCAGCTGCTTAACTTCGAGGAGTACAATCCTTACTTGATGGATGACAGTGATGTCCTGTGGCAACAGCATGTCCAACGTCACTGCCGCAGTCAGCGCCGTGAAGAGATGGAAACGTGGCGCGAAATGTTCCTGGTAGAGACGCAATCCCCCTAAGCTAACGCACCAACTAAGCCGCCACACAATTTTCCTTCTAGCGCTGCCAAGAGGAGAAGGATCGCAAACTTAGCATTCTGGCCGAGAGCATCAAGGCATCGCAAAAGATCAGCGAGGCGCCTGTGCGCAAGACACAATTGGCCTTTGTGGACTCAATGGTGAAGCCGCCGCGCAGTGTGCAGCGCAAGCAAGAGCAATATGGCACCAAGGGCAAGCTCATTGCCACTCCAGCCGCCCGAGTGGCCGCCTTGTCCAGCTTGACTCCAAATGCAGCCAAGGTGGGCGATGCCCGACTACGTGTGCTAGCCGCTACCCGGGACACGGCCCAAGTGGGTAGGTATTGGTAATGATAGTGGTTCAGATGGATATTAACGTATCATTCATTATTGCAAAGGAGCTGGTCCGGCGCGATCCAAGAAGGCACCTCTAATGGCGAAGACCTTGCAGTTTATGCGCGGACGTCTTAAACGATAGATGCGTTCACACATTTTAGCTACAATCTTATACTCAACTTATTCAGCGACAACTTAAGCAGCAGCAGTAGCAGCAACCTTGATCTATAAGGCATTCACAGTGGGACTATATCCCAACTTAATTGGCATGGACTTTTGGTTCTGCATAACAAGACACTGTGATACTAGAACTTCTGCTACCCAGTGTGCTGTGGAATGCTACTGCTGCTGTCGACATGCGTACCATATGCATGCTATTTATTATTTATTCATGTTCTGCCCACTTTCATTACGCCGTATAAATAACTATGTATATGTAAGCCAACCGGATAAAGATTACGTATTTGTTGCATCCCGCTAGGTCGTAGACAAGCTCATTTAAACAAGTTATGAAATTTGATCATACAAAGTTGTTCAATTGATTCATTGCATGTAACTTACGATCAGAAGGCTGCTGATCACTCCAACATTATCTATAATTAAGTTCAATGTTCTTTGTCCAAAAGGGCTGTGTGTAAGTCAAAAATCATAGAGGTTCCAAGCTAAATAATTGTATATAAATGCATGTTACACAATCCTAAAACTATATAGGAACTACCTAAATTATTTAAGAACAGTTAAATGTCTTTAAATGCATCGCTAATTAAATCCAATCGAAAAATTCTATATTTATTTTGATACTTTTAGATTTATTTAGTTATGCAAGTTTATAGTTTTCGGTGAAATGTTCATATTTTGTTAAGAAAAAAAATACCCTAGTTGCACCATCATATTTGTTATAATTCTAGAATATTAGTTAAAATACAAAATTGAAATTCGATTACTCTGGACTGTAATGCTCGTCTTATTTTTAATATTTACACATTCTTTAATTTTATGAAAATAGGTCACTTATTACTTATGCCATGTCTTCGTTCTGAAAGAGAATTCTTTAGCTGTGACCAGTAGGCGATGTAGTTAGAGGCATTACACTGTAACCAACTCGTTTGATTCCACTAGAAAGCTAACAGAAAGAAAACGACATAGCTTTCAAAGATCAATCTTGTTTAACGACATCACGGATTGTTGTATCGAGAGAATTATTCATATAAAGAGTTGTTTCACACGGTAGTAACAATAATATTATACAGACTTATTACAAATAAATTATTTTCAAACATAAGTCATTAGAAAGTCAAAATTGGGTCTGCATCTCTATCCGACTTCTTCAGGTGCCAATGCAGTAAAGCGTCTTGCTGGTCCCGTAGAAAACATCGACCAAGCGCTGGCAGGAACTATTGAGAGTAAGCACACGATTCGTTGTAGCCGATGACGAGCTTCCAGCACTACTGTTGTCGCTGTGGAGCAACCGAAATAAATCATCATAAGTAAATCATTACAAATAGCTACGTTTCTTTTTCACAAACTTAACTTAACTTACCTCATGGGCGATAGTTTCTTGATGTCCCACAGCCGCAAGGTACCATCGTTGCAGGCTGTGGCCAGGTGCCTATTGTGCGTGCTCCAGGAAAGAGAACTAATGCTCGCCGTGTGGTCCTTGAGCTCAGCCAGCTGTGCTCCGGCGGCCAAGTCGAATATCCGCACCTTCGTTTCCTCTCCGGCGGCGGCCAACATCTTTCCATCCGGGCTAAAGGCCAGCTGGGTCACCGCCTGACGGCAGTCGGCAAAGACACGCATCAGTTTTCCGCTGGTTGCACACCACAGGCGGACGGAGTGATCTGCCGAACCAGTGGCTATATAGTTGCCATTCGGATGGAACGCAACGCACTGCCAACCAAATAGATATAAGCAAAAGTTCTAAGGCATTTTAGGTTAAGCGACCAACCTCAACATCCTGCGTGTGTCCGGCATAAATGATCAGCGCATGTTCCTTCTCCAGCGACCAGAGGCGCGCACTCAAATCCTTGGAGCCCGTTACCACGTATTGACCCACTGGACTTTCGTCCAGGCACCAAATTGGGTAGTTGTGACTTCTGTATATGGCGGCGCAATGCAGGTTGTGGGCACGCCAGCACCGCATGGTGGCGTCCTTGGACACACTGTACATGAGTGGGTAGTGGGCGGAGAAGCGCACATCGGTGACCCCTCTTGTGTGACCACGCAGCTGCAGTCCACCATATTCGTTGCTAATAACAATGAAATTTAGTTAATTAAAAAGTGCAAAATGAAACTAATATTAAACCTGGACGATAAACTTACTAGGAGTTATCAGCATATTTGCAGTGTCGCGCCCTGTTGCGTTCCCTTCTCTCCTCCTCGGAGCACTTGACATCTTCATCGCTGCTATCCTCCTCCGTCTCCGCCTCCTGATTCACGCAGTTGTTCAGCTCCCAGGGACACTGCATTTGCGGATAGCGGCTGTACAGGCTCTTGCCGCGACAATTGCTCTGGTTAAGCTGCCACAGCTGCACGGCAGAATTGTCGAAGCCCGCTAACAGGTGGCACTCACTGGGATCCAGGTGGGCGGAGGTGAGGCCCCGAGAACGTTCACTGATTGTGAGAAATCGCGGCAGCTCCACTTGCGATTTGAGTATCTGTTCAGTGGCCGATTTAAGGGTGTCCATGCAGGCGTCTATATTCAATTGTAATTTGCTAGGCTCCGCAGATTCATCCAGATCTATCTCCTGTTTGATGTCTGCTTCTAGCTTAATGTTTGGCTCCTCAGCGGGCCGTTTTCGATTTGCCTTCTCAATCACTGATTTGCTTGGTTTTATGTCTCCGCGGGCTACAGCTGGTTTGGAAACAACATCGTCCTCTGCATCCTCACCTTCCAGATCATCCGTCAAGCCAAGCAGGTGATCCTCACTAAAGGCGCGCTGCTCATTCTCCACTATATGGACATGCAACCAAGTGTAGAGTAGGTTCATAATTAAAACGTGGCCCCGCCGCTGGAGATAGGCGCATATCCTATCCACAACTACAGCTGTGGTATGTAGTTCGTACTTTGAAGATCGAAAATGCGCCACTGTGTCATCCGACTCTGCTGCCTCCAGCCGTGTGTAGCCACTCAGGATCTGCACCAGGCGCATGAAGTAGTCCAGTTCCGTGTCCCCGGTGTCCTGGGCTTCCTTGGCGAAGCGTATGTTGAAAGTGGACTCATTGGCCATAGTGGAGCAGCCGTTTATCTTGGTGGGTGGTGGTGCATCGTACAAATCCACGGGTGCCACCAAGTGGGCATATTTACGCAACAGCTCCACAGCGCCACGCGGCTCGCGAGCCTTGAGCAGATCCAGATATAAGTGGCAAAGCATGGGTCCATAAAAGCGCTTCATCTCCAGACGCATTGACTCGGCCTGGGCCTCCACAAACTGCGAAAACCGCGAAAACTGCTGGTCCACGGTGTGCTGATTGTTGGTGATAACCTGGACATTTGAAAAGGTGAAGCTATTGCCGCCGTGCAAATCCGTGTCCAGCATTTTGTTCACAGCAAACTGCTGCTTGTTTTGCAGCAACAGAAGCTCCGAGCGCCGAAATCGTTCGTTGCTCTACGGGTTTGAATATTTTAGCACTCTGTGGATTTCGGTATTTGGAGATCCATCACTTACCACGTAGTTTTTCTGCTTTAGCAAGAGGCCCACGGCGCAGCGTAGCAAATCGTTTTTGGAGGAGGTCTTTTTGCTGCTCGCACTCGACTTGTTGTTGTTACTGTTGCTGTTGCTGTTACTGTAGACGGGCGATGCAGCATGGGCATGGCTGCTGGCGCTGGGCAGGCTCATC
The DNA here is from genome assembly GCA_005876975.1 of Drosophila orena. Classification (NCBI taxonomy): domain Eukaryota; kingdom Metazoa; phylum Arthropoda; class Insecta; order Diptera; family Drosophilidae; genus Drosophila; species Drosophila orena. Next base: position 9,626,736 of record VCKV01000282.1, on the reverse strand, counting down.
GTTGCGTGTTATCCTCGCTGAAACCCGTCTTTGTATCCGTATCCTGATCCCGTCCTGCAGTGCGTCCGATATGCGTTCGATTACAGTGCTGACAGCGGTGATGGGTTGCGCTATCGATATGCACTAATCGATTTCAGGCGGCTGCAACAGCTGTTTCTTCAAATTTGTTTTCCTCAGTGCTGGCCATATAGCTTTTCATTCAGCTATCAATTTTATAACACTGTAATTATTGCCATATATTAACTTTTATTATCATATAAATTAGTATACCATTTATTAAGCCACAATAGAGTCGTCTTATATATTAAGTTTTTTTTTGGCTTTTTTTTAGCTTTATTCTGTAGCTTGCAAAGCTAGCTTATTTGTCTTTTGCCATCACTGATGAAAGTCAGCTGCTTGTGTTGTTGGATTCCCGACCGCGCTCGACAATTTCTTGTGTTTTCGCTGCGGTATCTCAGTTCGCGTTTTTGCCTGATATAAAACAGTACCTGATCTTGAAAAACGAGTCATTATGGGCAACACGACAAAGTTTGTGAACGAATTCTGTGATATTATCGATTCCTATGGCGGGCGAGATAAGGTAACATAAGTGGGCGGAAACAACGCCCGCACTGCCGAGTAAATTTCCAATTAATTGGCCACACACCTGTTTGTTTACATTTTCAAGCAAGTGTTTTCACCAAAATTCAGAAATGCATCGTGGCATATTGACGGGCTTCTATGTACATATTTCCGTTTGGGCCTGGTCCATTGAGGGGCTCGATTGAAATCGAAACTGAACCAACAGGTTTTCACGTTGTTGTTGCATCGACGTTGGCATTGCTCTGGGGGTCTCGAACAAGGAAGCCACCGCAGTTTGGACCTTGCCTTACTTCTTTCGTATTCGCAATGGATTATGTATTTCGCTTTCCGCTTATCAGTCGCAGTTCGGCGGCGATCGCGTTAAGATAATGCTCAATACTATAGCCGGCAAACCCTTAACCCGCTGCCAGATAAAGCGGATAATTCGTTATGAGCGAAAGGTTTGTTTGGGCTGGAAACACGCGATCTACCCATTTCCACCACCACCAGTTTCTATACCCTTTCAAGGAGTATATAAAGCTTAGGGAAAACAGAAATCTTGATTGGTGTATCTATGTTCTTTTATCTAAAGGAGAGATCGAACTTTTGTATTGATGGTAGAGTAGTTATTAGTTTATATTTGAGATTTATTAGAAAACATATTTAATATATGATGTGCCTGTAGGAAGTTCGGAATTCTCAACTTCTGAATAGTGACATAGTGTTCCACATAATTGCATAATTAATTCATTGATGGCAAAGCAAGCAAACTGAACCAATGATGGGTAAACAACGAAACCACCCATAACCCATTCCCGCGACAGGACGAGCAGGAGCACTCCACTGGCGGCCATCAGACGAGATGATTGTGGCATTCGTTGTGTTCCTTTTATCGCTGATAGTATTTTATCTGTTTGTCACAACCAAGCAATTCCACAAATTGCAGGGCTGACTGGCGATTGGGGTCAGGTAGACACTAAGGTAAACAGCGATGCCAACTCTCGTAATGAAGCAAACATACGGCTTAACCAATTGCGCAGAATAATTCGTACATATGTACATATATGAAATTAAATACCTTTTTCAGGTGATGAAGGCATTGTGCTACAGTGCCAAACTGGTGGCCGGCTACCATGCCAAGCGGAATCCGGATCTCGCCAAGCGATACGCCACCGCCAGCTCCAAGATCTCTGGTGCGAGAGCCACCCTGCGCCTCATCGACGACATACCCATGATCCAATATGCTTTGGAGTATGGCTTGGGCGAGAATGAGCCCGATCGCGTAATGCAAGTGTTGGGAGTGACGGCCAACATCGTCGATTTGCTCTACTATCCCATCGAGAAGGTCTGCTGGCTGGCCGAGCACAAGATTGTGGATGTCAAGAACGCTGACAACTGGGACAATGTCAACTCCATATTCTGGGTTCTTTCGGTGTACCTTAACCTGATGAGGTAAGGAATAACTCGCTTCTTCAAATAAATGTTTTAAATGTTATCTTTTAGGACAATGCGGAATTTTTCATTGAACCAGGAGAAACTGAACCGAACCAATAATATAAACGAGTAAGTTGTCAACTGAAGATAAGGACTATCAACAATCAGAACTAATAACACTCTCAATTCCATAGATTGGACGTGAAAACGTTGACCAAGCACCGCCTGGAAATGGTGTCCATCGTTCGGATCTCCCTCGACTTTGTGCACGCGGTCAGTACGCTGCCCAAGGGATATTTGTGGGGCGGCAAGCTGTCCACCCTGCAGGTGGGGGCCATTGGCACCTTATCCGCTGGCCTGGGCATCTACCAGATCTTTGCCAAGAGAAGACTGAACAAGTAGTCGATGCGCCGTCGTATTTGCAATCCGTGTACTCGTATTTGTTGAACAGAATTTTAAGCTAGTCGATAATCGTTTTTGTACGGCACTCGCAAGTGTGTTTAGCCAGTAAGTCCTTTAAAGAAGCACAAAATACACGCTGAATAATGGTAAAACAAGAGTTTTTGGTCTGTGTGTCCTTTATTATCTGTTACTTCTTTTATTGTGTGTCTTGTTAGATTCCCATACATGTATGTCGGTTTGTGTATTGTTAATATCCCTTCGTAGCCAGCAGAATGTTGAACTTAATGTACAGGCTCCCGCTCCTTTATATTGTCAGCCCTCTGGCGAGGGTTCATTACCAGAGTTATTCGTATTATTTGTCGTTCACACGAACGATTTGTTGTCGGTTTTAGCAGTCATTGTATACAATGTGTCTTAGGCATATTTAAAATACTCATATGTCTGATATTATACTTGTTATGCATGGTTTCAGTTTAAGTATTCGGATTTATAGATTACATGAGGGAACGGGGATCAGTTGTTCGGTTTGGTTAAAAATAACATTTGTTAGTAAATATATTTTCATTGTACATAGTTTATTTGCTTGTTTGTGTCGCAAGCGCATAAGTATTAACAATTACTAGTTATTATCATTTTTAGTTTGCTCTGCTTGACTGCTTCCATTGGTAAGCTCTTTAGATGTACGAAGTATGAATGAAGTGGTGTTTATCATTGTATTTTAGCCTTTATGCTTGCTCTTTATGTAACGGGGTTCATTAAAATTCTTGTTATTTTGATATAGATATTTTTTTGGGATTTTATTAATTTTCGATAATATACCTAGCTACATGAGTTATATACTTTTGTTATTGTTATTAGTATCATTGGATATTCGATCGAAGTCCTTCGCTTCACTTACAAAAAAAAAGCCTCAAAAAGTTCCCAAAAAGAGTTCATGCACTCAAAATATGTTCAACTTTGTTCCATTTGCTTTTATAGTTGTGTATCTGTATTTCTTTATAACCATAATGCAATTTGAACTCTTGCTCATAACAATATATAATAATTATTTAGTACATAAATAGGTATATATTCATATTTGTATGTATTTATATTGCATGAACAGTGGCCAAAGTTATTGGCTGGACTCCCCAATGTTTGTTCCAACTCTTTTCTATCCTGGGGATACTATATATGCGGTAATCCCTCAATATGGAGTACGGTTTTCCCATAGAGAAGAAGTCAGGACCTTTGTGGGAGCCGCCAAAGACTGAGGACCAACTGTATTAGGTATTTATGCACCAATTTACGTCTTGCATTATATATTTATGTATATATTTATTCTTATCGGAAGCTATTTAAAATGGCACTGCAGTAATTTTTGTTTATATTCCTATATAAGGTGGGAAAATCAATTAGTCGGACCACCGCCAAAACACCCTTATATTGGGTGAAAGGACGATGGTCGTTACTAAATATTCTTCTAAATATCCTTTCCTCTCATCCTCTGCTATAACAGTATACGAATTCGGGGCTCTTAACTCAATTTGGTTGCCCCGCAAGTAATTATTAAAATATATTTATATGTACGTGTATGTATATAGTATGTGGTATTTGATTATTGCATTAAAAGCTTAGTATTCCGTTCTGAATTATTATTATATATTCATTGGTGTATATATATATATATATATATTTATATATATATGTTGTATAATAGTCTTTTTAAAAACCGTTCTTATTGCATTCTTAACCTTACTCACTAGTTTTGGTTTTCGCTTAACTTTAACATATTTGCCGGGCAAATATTGTTGCATTAAAATTCAATTTGCAAAGTTCTTGCTAATGTTCCCCCAAAATGTGTCTCACATGTTCGCTTGTGTCTTTGAATACAGTTGACAGTACATCAGTAATACGATAGTAAAAATATCTGGTATAGGGTTTCGAATACGAGTAGTATGGTTTAGAGTTTAGAGTACAGAATAGGTTAGTTAATGCGTGCTAGAGATATCGGCATAAGTAAAGATATTCCATCGATTCCATCCTTAGCTGACTTTAAAAATAATTACTCTGTATAGTGTAGAATTGCTTAAAAGTAGACGTATGGATAATCAGATGACTTGCGTCAGTAAAATATGTTTTATTTTTTGGAAATATATGTATTTGTATTTGGATTGTTAATTATTTATATATTGTTACCTAAATTACGCTTTGCATATTTTCTTAATGTTCCATTTCTGTTTTTACTTTGCTAAAATTTAATATTATCGGTTTTGCGTGGGAAGCGTTCGATTTTGGTTCCTTTACATTTCGTTTAAACTTTATTTTCTTGTGTCTTCACATATTGGTTTTAATCTTTGATACATTTGTTTAATCTCCCTAACCTGCTCCTCTTCGGTTTTAGTTTATTTCGATAGGACAAAAAATGTAATTTTAAATAAATGGAAAAGCCAGTATGGAAAAGTTTAAAACTGTTTGCTTGACACATGCCTGTGTTAATTTAAAATTCACGTTATCCTTGGCTCTTAAGCTTGTAAAAGCGTTAAAAACGTTAAAGTAAAACTGTGTAACATACGATCGAGATTGGGTCGCCAATTAATTCTTGCCGAAATAGCCTTAAAAAGTTCCATTTAAAAGTCGCCCTGTTCTGGGCGTATCTTCATTTGTTCTTCCTTTGGTCAATAAAAATATGGTAAATTTTATAGTTATTTAAAATTGTTTCACGAATATGTACGCGTGTGTGTGTGTGTGTGTATAATTGTGTGCTAGTGTTTGGTATTATAATGTATGTATGTATTTGAAATGTTAGCATGATTTTTGCGAGCTAAAAACACTTTGTTTCCAATAGGCGGCTTTGGCTTGAAACGTTTTGCTGGTTTTATCAATAAAATAATGTTACTGCTTTATCAACACCCACCTAATAAAGATTAAGGCTAAAAAATGTGAATCTATCCAATGAGTGAAGTGAAATAAGGTCTTTTATTTGCTTTTGCAGTTGGAGCATTTATGTTTCCCTATCAAGGTAAGTCTTACGATTACTAATAATTCAGCTAAAGCACCATTTTATCTGTATATCTATACAGCTTTTCTAGCTTAGGTTAAGGTATATACCCCATTCCCATTCATTCATAACTTTGTCTTTAAAATATATATGTGGGTCATATTCGGGGCCTGTGATCCGTAATGCCACCTACACGACCCCTGATATCCATTTACAATCTATGATCTATACTTATTTCCAGGCTGGTTTCGCTTGGTAGAGGCAAAGGATGTGGAATATACAGTACATATTATACATTGCGTTAAAAGTAGTCAATAAGCTTTTTGATTTGTGGTTGGCATTAAAGCGATTTAAGTGGGTGATTTGCTTGGGTTCTCCTCTCTCTCCTCTCTCCTAATCGAAGGCAATATGTATGTGAGTATAGCTAGGTAAATGGTAAATGGTTAGTAACAATGCACTTGTCCAGCACTTGTGGGTTTTTAGGTTTATTGCTACTTATACACCGGCCAGCTGCTGGCCAGAATTTCCCGTGGATCCTCTGGCCTGGCCAAAAGAAAACTAAGCTAGGTAGGCGCTACAACAGAAACCGTTACACTAAGAGGCATCCATGTTTACCCTAGACCCGCAATCCCTCCTCCACAATTCACGTATTGGTTAATTAAAAATTGCTTATTCCCGCAAATCTATATCCATCGATAACTAAACAAATTCAACTAGTCTGCTGCTGTTTAGCCCACTGCTAACACTCGTATCCCCCCATTTATTGTTATAATTACTAGTTGGTTTCATATTTGATTCTTTCGAAGACTACCATAAAATCCCTGTAGGTTCATCGTAATGCCTGTGTGAGTGTGTGATGTTTGAGATAATGCTAAAAACAATTTATGCCTAGAGAGTAGTAATGCGTTAAAATGTCACTTAACGCCCGCAGCGTTAGTTTCGTAAAGTCTGAACTACTCGATTACATTGGTTGCTTTTGGTTTTTGGAGTATTTCAGTTGCTTGGTAAAGTAATTTGATTGTTTTTATGCTTAAATTCGTTTGAATTTAACTTTTGATATTCGACTAAGTATCTTAACTTGGTTTTATCTTATCTCTTATGATTAACAATTAGCATGGGAAGCGCAGGTTAGTGTTTAGTTGGGTTAAGCTTGGATTAAGAAATGCCAAATGAAACCAAGGCGAATTCAATAGCGATTTTGTATATTTGTTTGGTTGGGTGAATACGTGTTTGCGTTATTTATCGTTTAGTGATCAATTCGCGTTTAATGTTTAGACTTAGGTAATTGTTTTTCCTATTCTGTGTAGGTTTACAAACTTATAAAGTTTTAAATTATATAAAGCCTTGTAATGTACAATATGTAATATGTTTGTATACATACATTTGTTTGTGTTTTCTATAGACAAGCGCTGGAGAGATCCTTTCTCAAAATACATGAAAAATAATGTACACATAAATTATATGCTTATTGCCGATGAGCTCTAAAACTGGAACAGCCAAAAAAGCCAAAGAATGATAAATGCTTAAAACAAAGTTCAACAATCAATTAGGCATCGCGTTAATGCTCACAAGGATAATGCTTAAAGCTAATCCGAAACAAAAAAAAAACTAAACAGTATATATATAATAACTCAGGTGTGTAAATAACAATTCAATGAGTAACAAAAATGGGGGACTGGTGAGTTAAACGAATTTACAATTTTTAAAATGTTTTCTTAAAAATTGAAATTCCCTGATAAACGCTTAACGGACAATCCAAATAATATAATATCATATTAACTCGAGTCGTGGGCTTGGCTATGTAAAAAGAAACTACATAAAATTCCTCAGTAATAGCGCAAAACATAACAAAAAATTGTGATTCTAACCTCGCAGCGCGGAAAATTGGTCGAGATACCTTCAAGTTCAATAGCCATTTGCAATTTGCCATTTGCCGCGCGGTTTCGTTCCCTTAAAATTAGACATATACAAATTAGGAATTAATAACTGCTTTCTTAGCCAAAAAGTAACTTGAGTAGTATTTGTATGAGGGGTGTGAGTAAATGAAATTGCTCATTTCATGTATCATTCGTTTAGCATTCGAATGCCAGCTCCAAATGCTGATATGTAAGCATGATTATCAAAAAATATTATGAATGGGGGTGTGGGGGGTCTTTTGTTTCGATTCGAGGGTGTTCGGTTTGGGGAAATCGTCTAACACTAATTACCTTAAAGGAAACTCGGAATGTGTAAGCTTCATATCGTACCGATCTAATATACACATCAATAAAACTGTGTTTACAATGATAATGACGATGATGAGCCCGGGTCTCCATCGGCTGCAAGAAAACTATCTCCGCCATTTTTCTACGTTGCCTAAAAGTCCAAAGTCTCGCACATTAGATTGCAGAAACATCCGTTAAAACGGTGCGGATAAAAGCCGTAGCAGTCTAGATCGCCTGATGCTGATGATGCTGCTGCCGCTCCTTCAGCAGTTGCCGCTGCTGAAAAGTTAACGTTGATGTGGCAGCGGCATTGGTAGCTCCCGAGTTTCCTGGGTTGAGATTGTGGTTCTGCGATTGTTGTTGCATCTGATGGTGCTTCTGCTGCTGGTGCTGATGCTGATGCTGATCACTGTTGATTCTGTGGCCAGCGGAGGCTAAAGAAACCGTCGATGCGGATGGTCCGATGCCAACCAGGCTCTGCGACTTGGAGTTGCGCGTCAAGGGCTTGTGATTTTTGACAATGTCGCAGCTGTGCTGCCATTGCCAGCAGCTGCGGCAGAAGTATCTGTAAATGGAATATATGAAAATAAGGTATTATAATATTAATGAACTTAACTTACCGGAAGCACGATAATTCCCGACAATAGTAGGGACCGTGCTGCACTCCGCATATGGAACACAAGGCATCCTCTAGGTAGGGATCTACCTGCACCTTTTTGGTGAACTTCGTGGTCCTAATCTCGATAAAGGCGGCCGAGACAGCTTTCATGTAGGAGCGAAAGTTGCTAAATGTCACGCGTCCCGATCCGATCGGGTACTTGTACTTGTCCGTATCAATACCAGCATACAGCACGCCGTCGAAAAGATCGTCCATGATATTTCCCAAGCCCTCAGCAGTCAGTTTTCCATGCAGGGCGCCCACAAACACGGTCTTCGTTGGGTCAAGTTTCTGGGAGCTGGATCGCACAAAATTGGAGTCAGCGATAATCCACGGAATGACCTCAACCTTGAAAGGGATTAGTATGAGTAAATGTGGCTCGCTTGGTACTTTGGTTTGCACTTACATCCTTGGACTTAATACGCCGCGAAGAGATTTTGAAGAAGTAGTTATTACCACTGTGAGAGTCATCCAACTGAACCACGCAGGCCGAAAGCAATGCCTTGACCTGCTTGTCCGATTCAAAAATGATGTAAACATAGCCCTTGGGCTGAGCCGCCTGCTGCTCCTTGCCGGGCCACTCCACTCTGAGGAAATCCGAATTCTCAGTTACTCAGCTACAAGAAGGGTTAGTAGCGTATATGATCTTACTTAATAGATCCAAACGGTTTGAAGATCTGGATGAGCGACTGCTCACTAATATCCCAGGGAATCCCGCCGAGGAAAACCTTGGGAGAATAGTTGAGCATACGGTGCGAACGCGGCGGTAGCTGTCCACTCCATGTGCATGTGGCATCGCAGAGGGCAGCCGAACTCCGATGGAACTTTGCCACGCGATCCAGGTGGCCATCGTTGATGGTTCCTATGCCGCCAACGTATCCCGACATTTCGGCCACTTGTGACGATCCGCCCGAGCTCATCAGGCTACTGAGAGTGCTTCCAGCGACGCTGCTTATGGTGCTGCCGGCATAGCTCTGCAGGAGCTGGTTGATCAGCGGCATTTGTTGCGTTTGCGCCTGCAGCAGCTTTAGCGTGTTGATGCGTTGCAAATTCTGCAGCTTGGCCAGCTCCATGTCCACACTGGCGATGTTTTCCAGATTATACTGGCTGAGGCAGTTCTCGTTGCCACCATTGGAAGCTCCTACACCCACGCCGTTGTGCTCGAAGCCATGTTGCTGGCCACCTAAATTGGCTGCTATCTGCTCGTAGTTCCTGTTCAGGTTGACGAACTGCTGCTGCAACTGATGTTGTTGCTGTAGCTGCATTTGCTGCTGATTCTGTTGTTGCTGCTGTTGTTGTTGTTGTAGCTGTTGTTGCTGCTGGTGGTGAAGTTGATGCTGCATCTTGTTGCTATTTACAGACAGCAAATTCTAAAAGATAGTAAGTAAACAACTCATTATTACTCATTAGCTAAAAAGAAGTAGGTTCTATATGATGGGCAGTTAGGTAAAATAAATGATTAGCTTGCTACCAAATTGCTCTTACCACATGTAAAACCTTAGCCATAATAACTATTGTAAACTGCAATTTTGAAGAAAGAAAACTTTACAAATATAAATTGTAATAAAGACAGACCTACACCTTCGAATATTAGTTTTAAAATGAATGAAAAATCAATGGTGTCTTTATTAATTTGGGTAATAAACGTAAATTAATATCCATTTACGAGCATAACAATCTTCATAGGCTAAATATCATTCTCACTAGTAGTATGTACCACCTTGATACATTTGAATCACTTACAATCATGTCCAGTAGGTTGGGTTCAGTGGTTGACTGGCTGCTGTTCTGGCTCTCTGGCGAGTTTGAGCGTGTGGAAGCGTTTGCCAGACTAAGTCCTAGTCCGCTGCCCATGGAGTTGCCCAGGCTGGAGTAACCTTGCTGCTGCTGCGGCTGCTGTTGTTGTTGTTGTTGTTGTTGTTGTTGTTGCTGCTGCTGCTGCTGGTGGTGGTAGAGCATGTTGATGGAGTCCATGGATAGGCCATTGCCGCTGGACGAGTTGCTGCTGTCGCTGCAAGTGGTTCGATGGGGGCACGATTAATCGCAGTGTAAGAATCATGGAGAGAGTGCCACATAATCATATTTCGGTTATTACCTGACTAAAGGTGAACTGTGAAAGGAGCGATTGTAAATAGATGTAGGCGTACTTGGCGATAAGGGTGCAGAGCAATCGAAGCTGATGTTTGTTCTTTGGAAAGCCTTAAGTGGGTTACTTTGTGCAACATTTTCAAACTAAGTTCGCCAATTCACCCAAAAAGAAAGAAAGAATGGAAACCAACGAATAAATTAAAATGAGGAAAGGAAACGGTAACGACAACAGATAACTTCGCTAAAACGAAGTTGGCATACCCATGAAGGACTCTTAATTTACGATTTTATTGTTGTTTATAGTAAATGTTTTTCGCATGCTCAAGTCCTTGCAAGGTGCTTCATTTGACAAACACAGAGTGGGTCGATTACTATCACTAATATTTACATACACGTATACAGAGAGTATCCTTGCTGTAGTATTTTGATTTACCATTTAAATTGTTCAATTAATACACTTTGATAACACATTACTGTGAGTGGTGTCAAGTATTTAGCATTAAATAGCATTATTTTTGGAACTTGTATACCTTGGAACTTGAAACCTATATTTTTGCCATACCTGGCTCTTAATCTAACTAAGTTACCAATTTTTCGACCCACCCATGAACACACAGAGACATGGACAGAGGGGAAAGATAGAAAATCAAAAGACGGTTACGGCCACCGTGCGAGAAATACAGGTTGCTTTTTCGGGGGGGATAGATACGAGTACAAGCAAAAAGTTAGGAGAATTCGGTGCAAATTGAGTGCAGTTAGAGAGAAGTTGAAGGTCACAGCCCGTGGGCAGCATCAACCGGGTGGGCGGACGCCGCAAGGCGACACCTGTCCTTACCTGGAAGTAGTCAAAGCTGGACTTGGTGCCCGGCGAGGCCGACGACTGAGTGGAGCTGGGCGTCAGCGGAGCGTAGGCGGCCGCATTGGCGGACAGTTGAACGCCATCACCGGCAGCCGCGGCGGCAGCGGCAGCAGCACTGGCGAGCAGCAGATTATTGACGTCGCTGCTGCTGCCGTTGCCACCGAAGCTGGCGGATGGGTTAGCCGCCGAGGTATTGCCCGAGGCATTGGTTTGTCCCAAGACTCCTCCTCCTCCTCCTCCGCCTCCACCACCTCCTCCTACTCCTCCTCCTCCTCCTCCTCCTCCTGCCTGACTCGATCCAACTCCTGACCCAGGCAATGCACCTCCAGCTCCAGCTCCAACTCCCACTCCTGTAACTCCATTTGCTCTTCCGCTTGCGCCTCCACCTCCTCCTGCACCCAGCATTGGCGCTGATGTCGCTGGGTTCTGGCCAATGCCGACCATTCCATTGGCACTGCTGCCGCCGCACAAGCCGAGTAGATCGTTCAGTGTGATTGGATCTGCAAGGCAGCAAAAAGGAAGATGGTGGTGGTAAGTACAATGTCAACAATTATCGCACAGTTTGCCCAGCCCTCAATAAATCAAAACTATTGCCCCTCAAGCACTTTGCAAATATTCGGCAAAACTGCTAATAAATTAAGCGTACTGCAGTTACTGTTTGTGTTGTCCGTGCTGCCCTGGTCAATGCTGTTGGCACTGCTGTCTTCGGCCAAGTTCTGGTTTCCGTCGCCAGTAGCCAGTCTGCTGCCAGGGTCCTTGGAGCTGGCGTTGCTGCTTGTGCTGGGCGTGCTACCATCGCCGTTGCTGCCAAATTCGAACGAGTCCTGCGCTCCTGCCATCGCTGGCTCTACCACATATGGCTTCTCGACTCCCAACATGGGTGTAATGATCCTGATATCCTGGCCTTCGATTTCGGCCTTTGTAACAAACTAGCTATTGCGTCTGCGCTTTCTTATTGGACGGACGATAGCAATTTGGGGGGCCTATTTTATTTAAAATTTCGATTGGTACTGTAAAATTTAATTCGCGCTTCTTGCGGGCACAGTTGTGACAATTTGAAATGGAAATGTAAATGAAAATTTTTTGGCTGCAGATGGCGTGGGTGCAGTCCGACTTGAAAAAGAGGTGTATGATTAAATTATGTTAATAACAATAATGACAGTGTCTACGAATTGTGTGTGCCGACTTCTAAAAGTAAAAAACTATTGAAATATTTTCTATTGTGTTCTGACATTCCTGCGTCCAACGATTTTGACAGCAAAGTAAAAGGATAATCCACTGTTTCTCAGCTATTATACGAATTTGAAGGTCTTGCGACTGCATTTGTTAGATCTTAATGGTTCTCTACAAGGACTTCTTATATTTTAAAAAACCCGAAAACTTAATATATTCTACTAGAGCTCACCGTTTATGAAGGATATCAATCCATCGTCGCTGCATCTGTCCAGCAGTTGCAGTTGCTGCTGCTGCAGTTGCTGCTGTTGCTGGTGCTGCAGTTGCAGCTGATGCTGCTGTTGCTGCTGCTGCTGGTGGTGGTCCAGGTAGGAGCTTATCGAGTGCTTCTGCAGCAGCTCCGTTGTGGAGCCTCCGCTCAATGCTCGCATGTTGCCACCAGAACCGGAGCAATCAGGGGTGTCGTACTGGAAATGAAAAGATAGAGGTGCTTGTAGAAACGATGACATCAAGCAAGAGATTTGGAATGCAAGCGCAATAAAAACGGACGACAGTTGCTGAAACTTTTATTGTCACTCTGTCTACTCCTTTTTTAGGTGTGTCATGCGGATGGTAGGATGGTAGGATGGCAGGAGTTCCTGGAGTGTGCCGCCCACCCAATGGCAGCAACTAATGAATCGTTTATCTTTCACATTTCTTGCCACACGCCAGGCAATGGCGAGAGCAGGGCCAACAACAATGTGGCAACCGCACGAGGCCAGCCACAAGGAGACAATGCCACACCCTCCCCCTCCCCCCAGTCTTGCCACCACCCACTATGCAGCAGTTTGCAGTTTGCACCCACAGCAGCCGACCCTTGTGCCGCACTTCCCACCGAATCCTCCTCGCTCTCCTCTGAAGCACTCTCGAGCGCCTGGGCGCAATTAAAAGCGCATCAAGTGTCAGTGGAGCACACTTAAAAATGCCAAATTAGTGCAAATATTGTTATCAGGCACTCACCAAACAATTTAGCGCAAAATGGCGTACAACTCATTACGCCGGATTAATGTAGCCCACGAAACGGAACGAAAACCAACGAACGAATCGAGACGAGTGACAGCAATCGGAAACGGGAAAAGGAAGTGTGTCTATGGTGGCATGGATGACAAGGACTCGGATGAGGATAAGGCAAAATGTGCCAAAGCCAAAGCCAAAGCCAAGGCAACAAGTGTCCGGCAGAGGACGACGGTCAATGGTCAGCTGTTGAGTGGTTGCGAATGAGTTGTTCTAGTTACCTAAAAAGGATTCGGACGAGTCCTTGTGATTCTTCTCTATGGCAGTCAGTGGGTTAGCAAAATGGATGTGGCGACTTTGGAAGTTTGCTTACTGGATCCGCATTATTGCAAGTAACTAAATCAAGGATATACATACGTGTATGTACGTACATACAGCGATCAGCGGCGCCACAATGTTATCAAGTAATCTATTGCAGACAAAGAATTCAATAAGAACTTAAATTAACTTGCGAAAACTGATTTGCTCACATGTTCAGCAAGTGGAAATGATGCGCTTTTCCTGACCGAAACGCTAGCAGTAAACAGTATGGGGCACAAGTTAAAGATCTGCCGCCACATAAAGGACTGACACAAGTGGAGGAGCGAGTGGGGAGCGAAAAGAACTTCCATCCGCTGGCAAGTTTTGAATGCCGGTAACGGAGCGACCGTCGACGGTCGACGGCTTCCTTAGTCTTTGTCAAGATGTCACAACTATGTTAAGTACAAAACTTGCTATGGATTTAAAAATTGAATGACAACTTGATGAAGGTACGTGCAAAGTCGGAAATGGCACGAACATCCAAACACACGCACGCACGGCAATCACACATCCTATCCACCATGAATGGAGGAGGATGCGGGGATGTGCCGGACAACTCGGCTCCGGTTGAGAGGCGGCATTGTGGGCCATCTGTGTGTTTTGGTGGGGGGATTTCAGACTTTGTTTCTAGCCTACATACGTCACGCCCGTTGCACGCCCACAGTTACAACTTGTGGCAGGCGATAAAAACAAAAAAAAAAAAAAGCTGGCGTCAATGAATGCAAATTACAAATAGTCTTCAAGCTATTTTGTAATGCCGAGGCCGCGTCCGTATCCGTATCCGCATCCGCATCCGCACTCTCATCCGCAACCACATCCTCCCCAGAAGCGTCGTCCGAAATACCAGTAAGACGCTAAAAGCTTTCGCTGGCGGAAATAGAAAAGGCGTCAAAGAGACTAACGAGAATCCTAAGGCCACCGCCCTTAAAAGAAAGCGCAGATGCTCTTTCCAAGGACCAGCAAGTAAAGCAGGTTTAAAAAAATATAATAAAGGAATATAAACTGAAATCGATTGACTTGCAATTAAATGTAAGTATTAGACATCAACTGCGATATAGACTCAAATAAATCTGCTTGGAAAGATTTGCGCAAGAGTGAAATTCAAATCTTACTTTACAATAGAAACAGCTCAATGCAGCGACTATACCCGGTCAACTACTCTACTCTCTCGTTTCGGGTAAATCCCATAAACAACGAAATTGAATACGACAAAAAATCTTAACCACCCGTTCACGCATAGATTGCACCCTGGCCTATTGACTGCTCTATTCCGTATTCCACTGTGCCTCCAAAGATCGCCCCCAGTTGCAGCAGGACCTCCCCTACGTCTAGTAGTTCCAGTTACATGTTCAGCTCCTTCTCCGCCTGCTACTTGTCTTTTGCCGTCGAGGATTTGCAAAATTTGATTCAATGGCATTGCTGTGTCCGTGCTTTCTTCTCTCCATATCCACATCCACATCCACATCCCTATCCTCATGCCCATCCACACTCTCCGCCAGCTGATGGCTACATGGAGATATTCGGCATCGCTCTGCGTCCGATCCGAGAATGTCAGCCAAGGGGCCAAGGAGCCGTTCCACCCATAACTCAGTAGTTATTTATCCTATGTCCATTCGACTTGGCTTTTGTGTTCCCACTTCTCCACGGCCATCCCCCGTCCGTTGGCCATTTTCTTGGGCTTTTCTTGCATTTCCTTTTTTTGGCAAGCGATTTGCCTCGACTGCTTTTTGGTCTGGCTGGGATTTCGTCCTGGGCCTGGCCTGCATTTCAGCGGATACACTCGCACACATGATGTGGCATGCTGGTCGACGGTGGAGGGAGGAGGCAGGAGGGAGGAGAAGTGGATTGGAGAGCGTTTCCGGGGCCAGAGCCTCTGTAAAATTACAAGTTTCTGCTTTCAGAAGTCATACACAAATTATTATGTTTGCATCGCTTACAACACTTATTAGATGTCCTGCTCCTGCTCCTGCTCCTGTTTTCCATCCGTTTTCAATGCTTTTCTGGTGCTCCGGCCCAAAGGGGTTTTCGGCATTAAAATTTGATGGCATGTAGTGATAAGCGTTCAATAACGACGTTGTCCTTGTCGACGCCATTGCCCTTCCCGGCCTTCCTGCCCTTCCTGCCCTCGTATATCCTGCACCCTACCCCACAAGGGCCACTTCATTCGATTCGTTTCGTTTCGTTTCGATTTCCCTTTGCCCAACGCCCGCCCCGTTTCCCGCACCCAGTGACCGCAGCCAGAGGTTAATGCACAGTTGTAATTTTTTATGGCCGATTACATGTTGCCAACTTGTGGGCGAAAACGGATTCGCAAGGCGGACGGCAGCGGGTACAGCGACGTTGGCAAGTCCATAAAGGATAAGAGTTATGGCCGAATGCATTTGAATTTGCCAGCGGTAATAGAGTGTTTGCATATTACGTGGCGAGTGCTTAAATCCCCTGAAAGGATTCGGGATGCACAATTTATGGAGTTCTGATCTATAAGCTGCTGCTGGTGGGTGCAAAAAAAAAAAAAAGTGCCAAGGGGGAAATCAAGTAAATGCAACTCAATTTACGACAGTTTTTATTCTCTCTCCCCAAAAAACAATTGGCAAATTACGAGGTCATTTCAAAGCCAGTGCCATGTAGCTAGCTTATATTATAAACTAAAATACAATTTGAACAAAAAATATTTTCGATCCACTTTCAATTAAAAGACCTTGGAGCATAGGAAAATCGGGTAATGAGCACCATTAACCTGTGCTAATGCTTAGAAGTCTCATTCGAATAAATACGTGTTGTAGATGTTCAACAAAGTGGATTCGCCAAGAATGCAGTGGCGTTTAATGTTTGCAAATTAAAAAGCATTCACCGGAGTCGAGACCTCTTTGACTTCGAACTTTGTCCGCAGGCTGCTGGAGTCGTGGGTGGGGCAAGGATTCGATAAGATGCAAATGCCTGCAGGACAGCAGGCAGAGCCTGGCGTTGCTTTCCGATATAGTGGCACGTAATTGCTGCGCCTACATATCCAGCATCCAGCATCCAGCATCCAGCATCCCGTAGCCCAATCCACATCCTCCTCCTCCTCCTCCTGCTCCTCCAACTCCCACTCATCCCACTTCGTCCTGCAGATGCTGCCTTGTTTGCGTTGTGCTGTCCTGTGTTGTTTTGTGTTGTACTGAGCTGAGCTGTGCTGTGCTGTGCATTTCATTAAATGCCAATGGCTGGGCAAATTAAATTGAGTTTTGAGCATGTCGTCGAGTGCCATTTCATCAGCTTTGACTACGCGATGTGTCGCCATCATATTTACATAACTGCATGCCTTCCATGGCTGTGTGTCCCCTGTTTTGTGCAATATGAAAACAAGACATTAAATGCCTTTCTGGATCAGAACTGAACTATCAAAGCGCATGCAGACGTCTTCGCTGGCTGCAGGGACCTCCTCCATCGCCATCAGCACGAGCACCACCTCGGCCTCCATCCTCATCCACTTTTCAGTCGCGGAGTCAGTCGCAGTTGCAGTTTCCTTTCGCATGCAGCCCATCCATTTAATAATAACAATATCGTAATTCAGGCAAGTCACTGACAGCACCAGCCTTTACATGGGCGTAGCCAGCCCCTCCTCCTCCTACGTTCGGCGAACAAACGAGAGAAGCGTAGCGACATTTCAGTTTCAACGGCAACATTTCCGATTCTCGGAGCATTGTTGCCGTTGTTATTGTTTCTCTGGGGCGCCAGTGGGTGGTGGCCAGGCGGACAGGCGGCCAGGCGGTGGACTCCATAGGAGGCGGAATGGGCCAAGCAGCCGTCAACAGGCATTCAATACATGCACGTTTGTATGAGTGCTAAGTGGAAATAAAACACGCGCTTTTTCCGCACTGTATTATCTGCCACTGCTACTGCCGCTGGATCTGTGGATCTGTTGCTGGTGGTGGTGGTGGTGGTGGTGCTTCTCCAGCTCCTGTCATATGTAGGTGGTGCAAGCAGCAGAAGCTGCCACCAACGGGTTGTGCATGCTGCACATTTTTTAGGCAGCCCACAAGGCGAAAAGGCACAACTTTTCCGGGCCTATTTAAAAACAGAAACACAACACAGTTTCAATTTCAGCCGTGAAATGAACTCGAATGGCTGGTGCTTAGCATTATAAAATGCCAAAATGCAACTAAAAGAAATGGATTTTATATATTATTCCACATTTTAATTTGAAACTGCGCTTATAAGTATGCTACGTCTTAATAAAACACAGTTTGCTATGCTAACTACTACATTGATTCAACAAATTCCTAGTCATTCCTAGTGAATTCTTGTCTGCATTTCATACAAAGTACTTATACAAAAGTATATTATGCAAACTCATCGAATCGAATTTTAATTTTTTTAATGGTTTACAAGTCCTGCAGACTAAATCAGATAAATTAGTCACTGCAATTGAGACATGCAGTTTATATTCTCCTTATTTCGTGACAAGTTCCGGCGACAGAGGTTGCAGCCTGCAGTTCGCAAGGACAAAACTGCTCCATCACGGGCGATTCAAAATGCTCCACAGTGTTGCTGGGAACCTTTGCGAGGATATAGAAAACAAGAGGCGACTCCAACTGGATGCTGCCCTTTTGTGGTTTGGCTTTTATTGTTGTTGTTGTTGTTGTTGCTGTTGTTATTGTGGTGGTGGTGTTGTTGCAGCTCCGACTGGATGTTGCTGTTGCTCATTGCTGTTTGCTTCTATTTTCTTTTGCCGCATTTTTGTTCGCTTTTAATGATAACGCAACAGCATTGTGTGTATGCCACCGCCACCGCCACCGCCATTGCCCACCCTGCCTCCTCCTGGCTCCTCATTCCGCATCCTCGGGCTCATTCCATTGGCCGAAAGGCCTGATACCCTCTCGGCCAGGCGGCCACCTTTCGTCATCCGCTCAACCACAATAATGGTGTGCATCAGCCGGAGTTCAGGGGGTCACAAGAGGGGGGTGATGGTGTTGGGTGGGTGGTGGGTGGTGCCGCATCACAACCACGCATGCCGCACTACTGCCAATGCATTAAATGCTAGTTGAGCCCAGTAGTGTGTGCAACGTCTGGCGAAGTAAATTCAATTGAATTTTGCACTCGTATTCTGTTTTCAGTTTTCCATTTTTTGCTGCCATTTTCCGCACTCTTCCTTTTTTGTTTTCTTTTCTTTTTTATTTTATTTTTTTTATTTATTCTTTTCTCATTTTTTTTTTTTTTTTTTTTTTTTTTTGTTAAATGCCAGAGGCTCATATTGCAATGGGCTACGCCCTAATACCAACCTACAGCTACCCAAACCACGGCAGTGCAACAAACGCACCCTGGTTGATATTTTCTTGGTTGTTATCCTTCTCGCTGGCGGCGGGCGTGTGATTTGCTTGGTATCGACATTTTAATGATGTGCCCTGGGGCAGCGGCTGCTGCCACCGCATTGTTGGAGGACGCCTTGGCCTGGCCGCCTTGTACTTTTGGCATTTGCGCGAAATGTCGAGACATTCCAATAGTCTGCCAAGGATCAGAGGAACCACCAGGAAGCACCAGCCGGCGTGCTGGGGGAGTGGCAGTTGTAAGTGGAAATGGCAGGCTCTGGCGGCCTGGACATCACGAGCTGCCCTGCGGCATATACTTAAGTGTACAGAACCAACTGTTAATGCCGCCACCGCCCAGCACAATGATTTGCTCGAAATGATTGCCGCCCACTCTTCACCACTCGAATTCACTCGAATTTGGGGTTTGAATAATGCCAATGATTTGCCCGCTGGCAATCAAATTTGAGCCGGCTAATAACTGGCATTTGCAGGCAGTCGTTTAGGGAAAGTGGCCAAGTGTATTCACTTAATTATACTATCAAGTGTAATATTTATGGGCGTGTGCAATCAACAGGTAGAACAAGTTTCCCCATGAGCATAGAACTAAATATAATAGTGAAGTTCTTTGAAAGTTTAACATTAAATATTACAGCACAGTACTTAAATGTTCCATTGGTCAGTTTAGATGATTTATGCACAATACAGTAATGTTGGCAAGTTCTTACGCCAGACATCTTGCAACACAGAAGCTGCTGGTGTCTCAGGCCAAAAGATCCTTTTAACAGTTCCCCGGAGCCATTGATGGACTGACCTGCACTGAACTGAGCTGAACTGCACTTGGACAGTGAACCAAGACGTTGGGTCCAAGGACAATAAAAGAAGATGCTGCACGAAACGATGTCACAGCAGGATATGGACGTATGCAGAGCAGGACATCACACATCCTACGGCTTAAAATGGCAAATAAAATGTACAGCGCTTCTCATGACCGACAAATTATCCGCTGTGGCCCCCACCATTATTTATAGGCATTTTAAACAGCAGGCAATGGCGCAATGGATGCGAAATGAATGCAAAAATATATAAATAATACGAATGGGAGAAGGACATTAAGTACACGCCACGTTGGCATGAAGTAGACGCATTTGAGACATTACCAGCAAATAAATATGAATGTACAGCAATACAGCAATACGGCAATACAGCAATACGGCAATGCAAAGGGGGATAGACTCTGCTTACACGACGAAATTGACATTTTGCATTTAGTTATTCAGTTGGGTCTATTTTGATCTTTTTTCCTACCATTTTGCTGCCGCTGCTGGCAGCCACAATAAAATGAGAAGAAAAATTGCATAATAACCCCTTTGAAATCGTCGGATTATCCTTAAATATTTGTGTAAACATTGTAACAAATGCGCAGCTCCATTGTCAGCCAACTCGGGCCATGGATGCAGCACAGGACCTCCATTTCCATCTTCGCCTCCTTGAAAGCCATCCCCAATCCATTGACGTAGTCAAGGCGGCTGGCTTTTCCTCAACCCCTGTGCGTCGTCTGTCGTCAAATGCCTGAATGATGAGCAATAGACGGGTCCGGGTCTCCTGTCACAGTCGACAATGAGCAACTTTTTGCAAAAGGCGGAAGACGTGGCAAGGATACAAACGGGCGGCGTAGCCAACAATGGGACCAAGTGCTCCGCCGAGGGGGGGGGGGGAGCGTCTTAAAAAACCTGTCACACATATTGACAGTCGCTTTAGGATCGCTTAAATCAAGTCTGGGGTCGGAGGGGGCCATGGTTAGCATGTGCGTATCAGCATAAGGGATATCGTAATCATTATATGTAATTCACATTTGGGGGTGAAGGGCAATTGCCGCATCTGACATAATTTTGATGTGTATTGATATGAAGCGGATTGTCAGGCAGGATAATTAATTTTCCAGAGGATCAAGAAAAACCCAAGAAGGGACAAGTAATGTTTTGAGCCATGCCTGCCATGGAACTTTAAGTAAATTACGAATCTTTAAAGACATGCAAATCTTGAAAATAATAGAAGTTGTAAAGCGAATCCAACAACTTCAGGACTGTTCTTTTTTCTCGCTTTTCCGGAGCTTCCATTTGCTCTCTGCGCTTTTTCTGTACCGCCGAGTGTCCTAATCGAATCATCTCATTTAAGTGAATTAAAAAACATATAAAGGCGAGCGAAATTAAATCACGCAACTATTTTGCGCAACAAAGAGTACAATTAAACGCCCACCCGGCGGCAAAAAGGACGAAAAGGAGGCGCAGCAGTGTCTGGCGCACAAAACGCCGCAAGTTTAATCGAATTTAACTACTCATAATGTGCAACAGACGTGGACGGATGGGGGGTGTTTCATTGGGTGGTGGGGTGGAAAAAACTCTCAGAAGTGTAGGCGTAAAGTTGGGCACTAATCTTATTAGGATCATCCCGGGCCAGCTACTCACGAATCCCAATTGGGAAGGTGAGCTAAAAAAGCCAGCTGATGTAGCGCTCTCTCACTCGCACGCCCCTTCTCTCTCTCCCTCTCTCACTCTCTTTCTCTCTATCCGACTTTATTCGTACGTGAGCGTTTCAATTACCGCTCTGGAGTGCGAATGGGTTTTATTATTATTTACATACCTGTTGCAGCAGGGGCATTGTTTTGAATAAAAATTCCAATTTCCACACTTGTTCACGTTGCGCTCCTTGTTCGTTCGTGCTCGTTCGCGTTCGTTCGTGTTCGGCAGGAGCAGCATCCGCAAACTGACAAAGCGGCAAAACAGATGTCACCACTTCCGTCTCTCGTCCCTTCCCTTTCCCACTCCCACTGCCGGCGGAGAGCCTGTTCGCGCACCGTCTCACTCTCTCTCTCTCTCACGCTCTCTCTTTCTCTTTCACTCCTGCGCAGGCTTTCCGGTTGGAGTTCGCTGCGGTCCGAGTTCAAGTTCGAGTTGGATCTGGTTGGAGTTTGAATTGGACGCCGTGCCTCGGGCAAGGAGTCTGCTTTTTGTTGTTGTTTATTGGGGCTCCGCAGGATAACGCGAGTGAGCGAGCGAGAGGGGGCGATGGCGAACCAAGACAGCTGGCAGATGTGGCCGTATCAGCAGCAAATTGTCATCGATTCATTCCGCCTCGTCAACGATGCAAATTTCCAAAGGCCTGAAAATATCATAAGCATGAATTAATAATAAGAGTACTATTTTCTTTGTAGTTTCCAAATCACTGGAGTTTAAAGAAAACACACGCGTACGCACTTGAGCGTTAAATGCCGTAAATCGATCAAGGCGTATCCCTCCCTCTTTCTCTCTCTCTTTCGCACTCTCTCTCTATCTAGCCGCTGGCCCCGGCTAACTGTAATTAACTGTAATCCAGGGTCGTTTACTTTAAAAGTCCCCTTTTATGGCCGCCAATAACACAAACTATGCATTATCCTTTTGGGTGGTAATCCTTTCGGAAGCTGTGTGTTGAGCGAACCTATTATTAGAGCCATAAATCAGCATGAAATGAGCAGTGGCAGTGGCAGCGAAGTTGGAGTTGTAAAATGGAGATGGGGCCAAGCCCTGTCTCGCCCTCTCTCTACTCTCTCCATCTCACTCTCGTGCTCTGTGCGTAGAATAATGGGTAGTAAGAATAAGTGTGCACACAGAAACAAAATGTGCTATACTCCCACGAATTTCATTGTTATTTATATTTTTGTGCATTGACACTGGACAATCCAAACAATCTATTACTATACTTTACACACCTTGAGTATTAAAATTAAATCGCAAGTATCGCAAATAAAAACCACAATCTCTCCACATTTTGAGATTCTTTTTTTCTGTGTGGCTAAGGCGGCGATTGATTGTTGTAGTCTTTGGAGAGATGACGTGAGCCACAGGCAACAAAAAAATAAAAGAAGAACAATACCAACGGCACATACTAGTAGTGTGTAGTTGTAAAGTTGTAAACTACGCACGGTGAGAATGAGAGAGAACGAAAAATGAGCCGCTGCCCTGTTTTCCTTTAGTTTTTGTTAACAACTAATTTACACAGCACCGCAAGAACTTTTTGGTCAACAATTCGTAATGCCGGCTAACACTGATACACTAATACATACCCAGGATTTGCAAGAACACGCGGCTAGCGCATAAATTTGTGTGAATTTAATTTTAATTCCGCAATCGCATCCCGTTTCTTTTGTCGTCCGGCAAGCACATTTTTACACACACTCCCACACACGCCGCCAGGAACCGTTACTTCTGCCTTGCACGCCCTTCGCCGTTTTCCGTCTCTCCTTCCGCTGCTGTTTCGCCAAAACTCCTCACTCACGGATGCATTTTTTTTACTATTAAACTATTTTGATTGTTGAAAATCTTTGCGACTGTTGAATGGCACCGCTTTAATTCGAATTAAAAATTGAGCCTTAAATTTCAGCGGACTCGGCCGCGGCAATACAAATTATTAGAACAAACTAAATATCATCCCGTGATATCATTTATTTTGGAATTTTTGTCGGGATTTTTTGATATTATGGGCAGGCCACGGCCTGCAACGCTGCTTAAATAACCTTTTTCGCCAGGCTCTGTCGAGCCAACCGCATGCAACCACTCTCTTGAACTAAAAAGCTCTCATTTGTTTGACGCCGCTCGGGTTTTACGATTTCTTGGAAAAAAAACAACTAATAAAGTTGGCAAAAATGGATACGCATACGCTATTTAAGTAATTTATTTAATTTAATTATTATTATTTAATATTTATTATTTTTTATTATAATTATTATTATTATTTATTTAATATTTAATTTGCATTACTTATAGTAAACATTTGAAAGTTGAGGCTTTAAATAATATTTTTATTACATTATTATTATTTGTTATATGTATACCTCTAACAGCAACCTAATTTTTTTCAGTGGCGTAAACAACGGTTTCCAGTGAATGGCAGCACACAGCTGTGTTGCAAAGCGTTGCCAGACGTGCTCAAATAAGTTAATACCAGCGGCGGAGAACTTTTATCAAATTCCTAACAAAAATATAATTTTGCGTTAAAAAAATGCCTGGGGACACGGAAAACACAAGTACAGACACCACCAATGATCACATCGACCTGGCTCTGTACCGGCAGCTGGTCAAACAGTTCATAGACATGGTAAGAACCAAAACCAAAAGCCGGCAAGCGGAGCCTCAGTGAAAATCCTATTGCATTTTTAGCGTCGCTACTCCACAGCGCTTTTCTGGGCCGAAAAGGTGGCCGTGCTTGGTGGCCATGAGCCCAGGGATATTTACTATCAGGCGCAGTGCATGTACCTACTGGGGGAATACCATCGTGCTGCCCACACAATACAGCACCACAAGCTGGAGAAGAACTCACTGCCGTGTTTTAATCTGCTCCTGGAGAGCCTCTATGCGGCCAAGGAGTTTACGGAGGTGGCCAATGTCATCCAGAATGTGGAGGTGGAAGTGATGACCACATCGCTGATCAACCAGCCCGTGGATGCAGGCAGCGGCTGCTATTTGGAAAGCAACAGTGTCTTTGGAGGCGAAGAGAATCACAGAAATGAATTGCTTTCATCCATTTACCTGATGAAGGGCAAGGCTTACGAGGCGCTGGACAATCGCGGCATGGCAATGGACTTCTATGTCCAGGCCCTTCACAAATCCATATATTGCTTTGAGGCTCTGGAGGCGCTGGTTCAGCACGAAATGCTGATGGCTTGGGAAGGTGAGCACACAACTCCTATCTGAATACAATATAATCATTATGCTTATTGCAGAGTTTGAGCTAATGCATCATTTGCCGCTGGCACAACAATCCACCGAAACTGATGCCAAGTTTATATTGAAACTTTACGAATCTCGCCTGAAGAAGTACTATGAGTTGATTTCCGCACGCAATGCTGAGGAGATATCCCCCATTGTTAATCCTGATATACTCCAGTTTATCAAGGAATTTACAGCTCGAGTGCAGCAGACCGGGACGTCAGACGCACAAATGCCCAAGGTGAGCGCCGTCAAGGTGCCGCTAACACCCAGCCATTTCATGTCGCCCGCTCAGAAGTAAGGTCTTCCGTTCTTTTTATCTAGTATTTGGCGCATTGTAATATGGGTTTTTATTTTAGAGTCCTGGAAGATCTGAAGGCGCCCACATTCTCCCTACAAACTAGTCTCTCCAAGGCTTCTTCCCTTATTGATGCCTCACACCGGTCCATGTTCGACTCCTCCAGTAGAAGGCGATCGCGGGATCACGACACGGACACATTAATTCCCTACGCAGAATGTCTTGATCGAGTACAACGTAGTACGGACATAATGGCTGCTGATGCCGAGAAGTGTTTCTACGACTGCGACTACAAACAGTGCCTGAAAATACTTAATGAGTAAGTGGAGAACGGTATAAAAGACTTATATTGATCCAAAATGAATTTGGTTTGGTTTATCATACAGACTCCTTAAGGTTGATCCCTTCCATAACAATGCTGTGACCATTCAGATTGCCTGTCTGGTGGAAAACGGCGATTTTAATAGACTATTTTACGTGGCCCATAAGTTGGTGGATCGTTATCCAGACAAAGCGATTTCCTGGTACGCGGTGGGCTGCTACTACGACATGATTGGCAAAAGTGATCCTGCCCGGCGTTATCTCTCCAAGGCAACTGCATTGGACCGACTTTATGGCCCCGCTTGGCTAGCTTATGGTCATAGCTTTGCCAATGAGAATGAGCACGAACAAGCAATGGCAGCCTATTTTAAGGCCACACAACTCATGCGAGGTTGTCATCTGCCATTGCTTTACATTGGTGTGGAGTGCGGACTAACTAAAAATCTCGAGCTAGCTGAGAAATTTTTCCTACAGGCTATGAATATAGCGCCGCTGGATGTATATGTACTTCATGAGCTGGGTGTGATAAAGTACGAGTACGAGTTTTTTGACGGTGCCGCCACAATCTTCCAGTGCACCGTGGACATTGTGAAGCAGCGAGCCAAGACAAACAACGAGGAGATCTCGTCACGCTGGGAACCGCTTTTTATAAACCTGGGTCATTCGCTGCGCAAGGTGCATAAGTACGAGGAAGCTTTATACAACTTTCAATATGTGAGTATATTTATTAACAGCATTTATTTTATCCTTGAAATTTAACGATTTACGTTTCAGGCACTACTTTTAAAGCCGCAAAGTCCTACTACATACACGTCCATAGGATTTATACATGCTCTACTAGGAGATCTAGACCCCGCCATCGAAGCTTTCCACAAGAGCTTGGCCCTGAACAGAGACTGCATTGTGACGTCTACCATCCTTAAGAGCTGCATCGAAGACCTTATGGACGACTCGGCTACCATTGATGATATTTGCAGTGCGGCCTTGCGAGATGTGGCCAAGAATATCACGGCCAACAGTCGCCGTGTGTTAAACTCGGACAAGTTTAATGGGATGAAGCTAAAGTTCGATGAGGAAGAGGAGTTTGCCAACTCCGATTCCAACATGGTAGTGGAAATGAGCTTTGATACCTAGAAAAAATATATTTTAACTTATGTCAATCATCAGTGTTAGCTTCGATTGTTAGTTAGACAAACATATGATATGCACTTGAACTTAATTCGTGGCCAAAACAAATACAGATGTTTATGCTTGTATATTGTCGTCTGGCTAATGAGCAAAGTCTTGGGATTTTTCAGCTCTGTTTTTCCCACTATCAATCGAAGTCGCCGCCATGTGAATAACATTAAGTATTTAAGAAAACGTAAGAGTCTCATTTGAATCATAATTGTACGGCCAGTCAAGTGTGGTCATAGCCACATTCTCTCAACCATTCTATAAATTGTATACAATTTAATTATAATTAAAGTTAGCTTAGCCTGTGCAAGGAACTAAAGTTGTGACCAAGAAAGTCTGCTTCCTTCAATGAGCACGTACACCTAAGTTTCTCGGCAACCGAAATTCGAACTTTTTCAATGCCATTGTGTTTAGGTTTCTTTAGCGTAGAACAAACTTTCGTATATCCAAATTATACAAGTGTTTCGCGTGTCTTTCCACTCCAAATAGCTGGCAAATTATTCCGGAATATCTTCACCCAGCAGGCGGTATAAATCCATAAAAGGAAGAGGTCGCCGCGATAGTGCTTATCGGTTATCGCTTTGGGGGCGACAAATTACGTATAAAGTCGTTAAACTTTGGATATGCAAACAAACTACTGATACACTTTATGGCAATAGCGAAGCAGACACAGTGCCATATGTATAACCGCTTAACGAGAGTGTTGGCCAAATATTTACCAGGCCATAAAGCGTGTGACAAACCAAGAAGCCAGCGATGACGATTGCAGCTCCGTTGAAGGTTTCCTCGTGGAAAACATGTTTATGCATATGAAAGCCACCGCCACCGGCGAAGTTTGATAAAGCGTTCGCGGCGAGATTATGCTGAAAAATATATAAATCCCGACCAGGCCAGAACTCAGCACAGTTCCATTCCAGCCATTCAGTCAAGAGGCAATCCAATCTCACCTAAACAAAAGCGGTTTCAAAGAGTAACAATGAACCACAAAGCCTTTCTAGTCCTAGCTTTGGCTCTATCGGCCTGCCAAGCGCTTCCCTATGTATCCTACGATGATGTTGATGATACGGAAGTCATCGAGCTGCCTGGAAATGGTGTCGAGGAGGCACCACCCACTCTCGGCAAGGACATCATCGATCTGACACCATTGGGAACGGCTCTCTTTGGCAAACCGGATGAGAAGCTAACAGCGAATCGTGTGGGCAACTTCAGTGCCGATGCGGACGAGATGAATCCTGAGGAACTGGGCAGCTACCTGGAGGGTGACATGCTGGTGCCGCAAACGGAACTGATCATGAAAAATGGCCTGCCCACTCAGTCCTCCCGTTGGCCAAATGGTGTGGTGCCCTATGAAATCCGAGGCAACTTCAATGCCAGGGATATGGCCACAATCGAAAATGCCATTGGTGAGTACCATCGTCGGACGTGCATTCGATTTGTGAAGCGCAGCTCTGAGAGGGATTACATATCCATTCGCGGCGACAACTCCGGCTGCTGGTCCTCCGTGGGTCGAGTGGGTGGCAAGCAGGAGGTGAACCTACAGTCTCCCGGCTGTCTCAGCCGTCCGGGAACCGCCATGCACGAGCTGATGCACGCCCTTGGCTTCCTCCACGAACAGAATCGCATGGAGCGCGATGGCTATGTGGCCATCCAGTACAACAATGTCCAGTCGTCGGCGATGAACAACTTCGAAAAGGCCGCCCGCACGGAGGCCTTTGGGGTGCCCTACGATTATGGCAGCGTGATGCACTATTCCAAGAACGCCTTCTCCACCAACGGACAGCCCACCATTCTGGCCATGGTGAGTAACAAGGGTACTGAAGACTCCGGGATCTAATTTAATTCTATTCACTTCTGCATCCCCAGCAAGCCAACGGCGCCGAGAAAATGGGCCAAAGGAATGGTTTCTCTGACTACGATATCGAGAAGCTGAATCGCATGTACGATTGCGGAACAGCCCACGCTGTTCCAGTTTCTCCGGCATTACCCGCTGCTGGTCCTGCTCATGGCGCCGCTGTTGGCAGTGGCAATCCCATCGTAGACAGTTTCCTTGGCGGCCTGATCAGCGGATTGGGTTTGGGCGACGCGAAGAAGGAGACCAGTTCCTAGTTCGAACTAATCCGTAGAATCTACTAGCTCGTACCATCACCAACGCTCGAAAGTATTTAACGCATTCCACATACCAAAAAACTAGCACCACTGAATCTGTAGCTAATATGTTAAGTTGTTAATTATAAAAATGTAGCTTGAATTGAACAAACGGATTTTGATATTCATAAGATGAAAACGATTAGTTGGATGCTGAAGGTTAACTTGGGAATTTATTGTAATTGTAACCGAAACATGAGGATCGCACGACTCGAAATCTAGATATCCTAGATATGCACATTTGAAACCGAAACAAAAGCATTGTGATGTGATTTGCAGTATGTGTTCCAAAACTACATGTTGCGCTTGGCGGCCAGGAGGCGCGATCGCGGCAGACGACACTGGCTGATGCTGTGCAGGCGGTACTGCATCTCCGGCTGCGTGACCTTCTCGTACAGCTTCTTCTTGGCCTCGGTGACCGTGTGGACGAGCACACCGTCACCGCCCTCATCCATGTTGAAGGCCTCGCCCTCGGCGCACTCGGGACACTGCTGTGTGAGCACAATGTCATTGAGATCGGTGGGCAGCTCGCAGATCTTCTCGATCTGCTTGACCACATAGTCGAAGCGACCCTCCTCTTGGCGCTCCGTCACATAAACGCTAGCTGTCAGCTCCTGCACCCTGGTCTCGAGCAGCTTAAGGAATCGATTGACATTGACCAGATTGACGTGGGTGTGGTCACCAAGGAGCTTGGTCAGCGGACTGGCATCAATGGAGCACATATCGCAGATCGTCTCCACGCCCTGTAGCAGATTCTCCAGCCGGGCATCGTTGTTCTCCCGGGCCTTGTGAAGCTCCATGTTGGATTCCTGCTTGGTGCGAACCTTGTTCTCCAGGCTGGAGATCTGATCCAGTTGGTCCTGCAGCGTGTTGGTGTTATCCTTCTTCAGGTTCACAATATCCTCAAACAGGCGATTCACCGAGTTATTGAGCATAGTTATGTGGTAGCTCATTTCGTTAGCATAGTTAAAGAACGAGTAGTAGAGACTCTCCTGCTGCTGAAACTTGTCGATCACCTCGTCCATATTGTTTGAGTCCGTATACTGGAGGATCTTCTGCAGCACCGAGTTGTAGAGATTGATCTTTTTGTTGTGCACCCGTCGGAATTCGTCCCTTCGCTTGTACTCCTTGGGCTGCAAATCGGCCAATTCGCGGGGCTTGGACTTGCAGTTGAGGAATGCGGTGTTGTCCCCATCGGCAGCCACCTTTCGCATAATGCCCTGCATCTCCACACGTCTCATGTCGCGCTCCTTGGCCTCCCTTTTGGCCAACAGATCAATCTTCTCGTACACCTCAATGCAGCCATCAAAGGTATTCAAAGCGTACTCGATCAGATCTATGAGATACTTTTTCTCGCTGTTCAGCTTCTGCACCATTTTGGTGTACGAATCATTAAAGAAGGTTCGGTGGTTCAGGATGCGGATGAGTTGCTCCCGCAGCTCCGCATTGGCTGCCGTGAAACCGCACTCCTGACGCACTCCCACCTCCAAGGAGTTCTCCAGAATGGTCATCCTTTTTCGGGCCCTCATCACATACGCCTGATGCTGCTGATCCGGAATGGTTAAGCGATTCAGGTTATATATTTGCTTGGACATGCGACTAATCTCCTTCTCCATGTTGAAAATCGATGTCTTCAGCGAGTTGATGTCCTGCGACAGGTTCTCCTGGCACTCGACATGGCAGCGAATCAGCTCTAGCCATCGGTTGTTCTGCTTTTTGTGTGTTGTGCCACTGGCCACCCAGATCTGGGCCCGCAGATCGTTCTTCTCCTCCTCCAGCTGGTCGATGGCCGTCTCAAAGCTGGCCTCGATGATAGTCTCCTTGCGGGTCTTCAGTTTGCTGGACAGGATCTTCTTGTACTCGCGCTGGCGCTTGCCCAGTTCCTTGTGCTTCAGCAGGTAGCCTTCCAGGAAGGCAACCTTGTCAAACTTCTTGATTTCCTCCATGGCGAATGCTTTCCTTAGTAAGTGACCCAAAACCAAGGTCCACTATATGTATATAAGTTATATTATATACTAAAGAGTAGCTCAGAATATTCGTGTTTGTATGTTTGTTGTCGTAGAGTGTTTACAAAGTTTCAGTATGTTTGGGTTATCAAAACTTTAAGTAAGATATGAGTTGTATGTCAAGGCGTATGATATTCTAGATCTACGCTATGTACCAGTTTTGAAAACATAAATTTTGAAAATATATTTAAATTTTTAAATAGCTATAGACCAGCCTATAAAAGCCCTAATTTTTCTTGGCAGTGCCAGTTTTTAAATAAATGCATATTTTCGCTTTTGATGAAATAGTAAATATTTTATTTAAACATTATTATCTTAACTTTTGAATATTAAAATCAACAATGCAAGCAATCGAAAACTGTGAATTTCATATGTACTTCAGCGGAAGCCCCTATTGTTGAGAAATGCCGGAGCTTTCCATGGCTTGGAAAATTTTGAAGGAGGACCAGACGTAGGCGGCCCTCCGCAAATCGTTGCACAGTTCGAACTTGTGAGCCATCTCTTTAATGCCACGTGCCGCAGATTCCATGACGGTTTGAAGAGCTGAATCCACAATATCCGCCTCTGTGGTGCATTGTTGTATCCTATTGAGTTTTTTATTGGGGCAGATGTGCGGCTGTGGAGGGAAGAGTTGGGGTTTTAATATAAATAACACTTAATGGTAGGGATGGACGTACGAATCCACTATCGGGGCATTTCTGCAATGACTCGTTGATCGTGTTCATCAGTTCGATGATCAGCTCGGATGTGGATTTGGAATTCATTTTGCCATAGGACACGTGGTTAATGTTTTTGAGGTACTCAAAGTAGGATACGGTTACACCGCCTGCATTGCAATAGAGATCGGGAACTAGGAGCACGCCCTTATCCAATAGGATCTTCTCGCCAGATGGTGTGGTCGGTCCGTTGGCGCCCTCGAGTATCAGCTTGGCCTTTATGTCCTTGGCATTGTCGGTGGTGATCACCTTCTGGGTGGCGCAGGGCATAAGGATATCGGTTTCGGCTACCAGCAAGTCCTCCTTGGACTCCTCAGCCTTCGGGTAGCCCTTAATAGTCTTCTTTTCCTCCGTGTATTCGAAAAGATCCTAGAACAAAATGGGTTTTTTTTTTTGTAGAAAATTACATCCGCAATTGATGGGCCACTTACATTAATATCAATGCCATCCTTATTGTAGAGGGAAACATCAAACTCTTTTATCCCGATGACCTTGGCGCCCGCCTCGTGCACATATTTGGCGGCAAAGGAGCCCACGTTGCCAAAGCCCTGCACAATGACCGTCTTGTCCTTCCATCCCGTCTTCCACTTGATCAGATCCATCCATTCCTTGTCCTTGAGGAAGAGATCGCCCGCCTTCCAGACGCCTCTGCCCGTCGCCGAATGGCGACCATTAATGCCGCCATTGTGAATGGGCTTGCCGGTGACAATAGCCGACGAATTGATGTCCTTGTAGCCAAAGGTCTTCTGGTACTGATCCACAATCCAGCTCATCTCACGCGGACCAGTGTTCACATCCGGCGCCGGTACATCGATGCCGGGACCAATCATATTGCGCTTCAGCAGCTCCATCGTGTACCGCCGTGTGATCGTCTGCAGCTCATCCACCGTGTACTTCTTTGGGTCGATACAAATTCCGCCCTTGGATCCACCGTAAGGGACATTCACGCATGCACACTTGAACGTCATAATGGCGGCCAGGGCTTTCACTTCACTCTCGTTCACGTCCAGAGCGTATCGGATACCTGTTAGGGGACATTCGATGCTTAAGAATTCGCGCATGGATGAGATGATGATGAACACTTACCGCCCTTGAGAGGCAACCGGTGGCGTACATGATGCGAACGATAGCCACTGATGATTTCGTATGTGCCATTCTTGCGCACAATGGGAAAATTGACCTCCACGGAGGTGGAGACGCTACCGAGCAGATTCAGGATGGCGGTGACCCGCGCCTGACGCTCCTCCGATTTCATATGCGGATACTTCTCCATCTCCTTGAGCAATGCCGGTTCCATGGTCTGCGCGGCCTTGTGGTAATAATATAGCACCATTTCCGAGAATTCAGGATCCTTGTCCGTCTCCACCGATTTCAGCTTCTCGGGCATCTGGTGTGCATAACGCTTTAACACTTTCCTGGGCCTAAGAAGATATACCCTTTCAAAAAGCCGTTCAGCATAACGAAGCATAATGCAAAAATTGTTAATTGTAAATAAACAAATCGAATTTGGAAAGAAGAAACTTTTGAAAGAAATACTTGATATTTTGATAGCACTGATGTATTTCCCAAAGAGAACTACGATTGCTGTTGTATTTTCATATTGGGTTTTCTTTTATTGTTTTCATCTTAGCAATGTTAATGGTAGCTTTAATATTACGATGTACGCTTGTATAAATACAATATTTTAAAATTGCTCTACAAATGTATGTGTATCTATGTAATCAATATAACTTTATGTTTATGGGTGTAATACGTGGCTATGCATCTACGAACTAAACTTAAGTAGTTAATAGCTATACACACACATATACTAGGTAATAAACACTTCTTGAACTGTCGATTAACGCACTAGGGAAACACTATGGATCCTATGTATCTAGGTTTCTAGGTATAGCCTATAAGTATACAGATAGCAGACGATAACAATGTTTCATCATACGTATGCATACACGTATGCATGATAAACTGTTGTGCCGATTTACGTTTAAAACTTTTGGGATCGCACGGAAGCGCACAGAAGTACAGTGAATATATAGTGTGGGGGAGGGGGCTTGGAAGTGGAAAACTTAGTTGTACCAGTAGCACAGATTACACGGTTAGACATACATAAATATACTAGAGACCTACTTACACGTACATATATGCCATACACATCTTCATCGCTATATACATGCATGATTTTGTTTGAAATGTTTCTGGGGTGCCCCGTGCGGGTAAAATGATTATGTAAGTATAACAAATTGTTGCGCTCTAATATCACTTTTGGGACACATGCTTTATGGCCTCTATCAACGTTCGATCCTTGCAGCTGACATCTTCTACAGACTATGTGGGAACGAAGAAACATCAACGCATTGCACACAGAATTTCAAATTGAATTCGGTTTATCCTCAACTGGTTCTCTTGCTTTAGATCGGCTTATAACTAAATCTGAAGTATTTTAAATTAATTTCAAATTAATTCAAAAGTCTAATTTTTACACGGTAATTACAAGCAAATCGATTTGACAGTTTGGTGGGTGGGGGTTTTTTTTTTTTGCTGTTTGTGTTTTGTGTGGGGGAGTCAGGACATTTGGGGACTTGGGTTGGCCAACACTTTAATCTCGTTGCAAGATCGCAGATCGGGGGCTGCTGCTTAAGAGCTAACATCACGCTTGGTAAACAATAACGCTCGAAAGTATTTTGCGGTTGGTTGAGTACAATCCGTGGCTGGGAGCACAGTTCACCTGGAACTGTTCCCGTTTTAGGCAGCTTCTCCGCTGCTCCGCTGCTAGTCCACATCTTTTTTCTCAATCTTAAGATCATACTTGGCCACCAGCTCCTCGGGCGTGTGCCTGCAAATGAAAATGAGTGTTATTAATAACGATTTCGAGATCTTCTTTCTTATGTGGACTACTTACCCAACTAGATTCTGGAGATCACAGACAAAGCGGTAGACATATCGTTTGCCAGCCGTCTTGTGGATGATGTTTTTGTCATAATAGTAGCGCAGTCCGCGACTCAGCTTCTCGTAGTTCATCTTGGGCTTGTTTTTGCGTATGCCCCAACGACGAGCCACCTGATTAAGATGGATAAGTGTAAGTAAGGTACTCAAAGGTAGTTATATATTACGAAAGATCTTACCTCATCGGGATCGGTTAGCTTGAACTCCCAGCCATCGCCGGTCCACGAGATAAAGCTCTGGCACGTCTTGTCCAGCAGCAACTCGAGCAGGAATTGCCACAGTTGAATGGGGCCCGATCCTGTGAAGCACGGCACACCGCCCTGCGTCGTATAGCCGCCTAGGAGGCCCTTATCCAGACCCAAGGTGCTCATGTACGCTGCCGGATGCTGGTGGGCATGGGCTGCTCCCCACTGGTCCATGGCCGTGGGCTGGGGGCCCATCGACTGGAAGGATTGGGCATCATAGGGTGCAAATTCCGGCGGATAACCATCGTGGAAACGACTCCTGCCCGCATAGGTGTTATAGAACTCCGAGCTGCTGTCCATGTAGCCGTTGCTGTTCCCGGTGCTTCCGCCGCTGGCTCCACCACTGCCATTCCCCCCACTCGATTGCTGACTCTGGTGGTCCTGCGCCGAGATCGTGCTGTGATAATCGCTTTCATCTCCGCCGCCACCGCCTCCCGAGCTCCTGCCGCCGTTTGGCCCACTGCCACTCCCAGCACCATAGGCGGCCAGGTGGGCGGGCAATCCGTAACTACTGAGATCCGTGGGATCGTTTTGGCTATTACTGCCGCCATAGCCGCCAATATTACCATTCTGGGTGCCTGGCTCCTCTTTGAGGTGATGTTGGAAGATCGCCGCTGCCGCCATGGTGGCCATGTAGTTAATATTATTATTGTTATTATTGTTGTTATTGCTGCCCGCATTCGCATTGTTGTTGCCAACGCTGTTGTTGTTGTTATTATTGTTGTTGCTGCTGCTGCTGCTGCTGTTTGTGTTGTTGCTGCTGCTGCCGCTGCTGCTGCTGCTGCTGTTGTTGTTGTTGTTGTTGTTTTCGTTGTTGTTGTTGCTGCTCTGCTGGACAGCGGGCGGTAGCATGGAGTTATTGTTGTTGCTGCTGGCGCTGCCGCTGCCATTGACAGTCGGCTGCTGCGATTGCTGCTGCTGCGGGGGCGGGCTGTTGTTGATGCGGTCGTGTGTGTTGCTGGTGTTGTAGCCTGCAAGCGATACGAAATAAGAGATGGTAATTGGATTAGACATTGTTATAGATATGGGTATATTATGGCTATGGGTAGGGTATAATCAGTGGCCGTCAATCCACTTACGACTTGAAATATGTAACTATTTAGAAAATCAAAGCAATTCAGGTAGAAAGCCCATATTTACATACATATAATGTAAGCAACTCATTAAACGATCCTGACAATCAATGTTCAAGAAAGTAAACTATTTATTTTGGGTTATTGAAATTTATTGAAATATAGTATGTTTATCTGGTTAAGACTGGCATTTAACAAGGTCAAATTTTTGTGTGGTTGCTCATATGAAAATCACATTGATGTGATCGAAATTCTAAGAACTTATAAATGAATCGTTTCATTTCTTAGAAATTCAAAATTATATATATATTAGATTAAATTCTCTTTTTTCATATCAGCGAAGTCCAAGTTATACATCCAAATGTAAGAAAACTCAAGTTAATATAAAAATCATAGAAAGCAACCAACTTATCGTGGGAAATACGAGCCGTCAAAACCGCTAGATACATTTTTCACACGCCAAAACACATTGATTGCAGATTGTGTTCGCAATTTCAATTAAATGGTCTTCATAGAAATGGGGCGTCCCTCAATCGAGCGAAAGACTTCGAAAACCAATCAAAATCACAGCGCGCACACACACAAGCACAGGCCACAGGCACACAGATACCCACGCACACAGACACAACAACCCCGATCTAATGGTGTGCACGCTACATTAATTGCGAATACAGCGAAATTTAACACATTTCGATGTACGCGCACGTACACTCGTGTATCTGTGGGATACGAAAACCTGTTGGCCCATACCCATACCCACACACACACACACACACACACACGCGCGCAGCCCTCTAGCCGTCCCACTCGCACACAGCAAAGAAATAAAAAGCTTTCACAGGCGCTTCGTTTCGATTCCCATTCGCTCGCAGATACAGCGACACAAAGATACAGATACAGCGACACAAAGATACAGATACAGCCCCCCGTTGGCTGGCCAAAGAGTTGGCAGCGCCTCTTTAGGTGCCGCCTCCAGAGAGCGCAAGAGCATCCGTATCTGCCAGATACATCTGAGGCCGGTCACAGGGGCATCTTCTAGCGCTCAACAAGCCACTTATCACCCAGCTCAATCTGATGCACGCAGCGAAATTGGGATAGTAAACGGTGCATTTAGTCCATTAAATGAAACTGGTGATTTGAAAGCTGATAATGTTGTAAGATGCGTCACTTTACAGGCATAATTCAATTGAGAATTTTTGTTGTGAGCTAAAAACTCAACTAACTATCATTGTTTACCAGTAACCAGCTGCACAACTTTTTCTCCGCGTGTATGTGCCAGCCCTCCCCTTAGCCACCCCGACTTGTTGCGTGTCAAACACTTAAAAACAAATTACGAATTTAATTATGCCACCGCAACGCGCCTTCTTCTGGTTTGCTGCCTTTTCACACCCCAGCGCAATCGTAATTAAAAGCACCGTTTTTGATGTCGGTAAATATTTGCTGACCTGTACCTGAACTAAAGAAGTTGACATCCGAGTCGGTGTAGTAGGCATTCGCATCGCCCACAAAGGGCGCCATATCATTGAAGTAACCCAGTCCCAGCGAAGCAGCCGTGGAGCTGCTCAATGCCCCAACCAGATTGTTTGCGGTCGCGCTCCCGGTGGCGAATCCCTGCGAGGAGGCACTCGACGAGGAGCCGCTCGAGCTGGAGCCGGACGAGGTGGTGGTGGTGCTGCCCGTACTGCCGCCGGATAAACGATGGTGGGGCAGCTGGCCAGATGAACCGTATCCGTGCTGCTGCTGTTGCTGCTGTTGCTGCTGCTGGTGGCTGTGCTGCTGCTGTTGCAGGAGTAGGGATTGCTGCTGCTGCTGTTGCTGCTGCTGCTGCTGTTGCTGCATCGTGTGATGGCTGTGCAGTCCTGCCTGCTGCGCCAATTGGTGATGCGGATGGCTGTGATGGCTATGGTGATGATGATGATGATGATGATGCTGAGCCAGATGGTAGCTGGGATAGTTCTCATAGCTTTGCAGGACCATGTTGTAGTTGGGCGCCGTGTGGCAATTATTATTGTTAATGCTGCTGCTGCTGCTGCTGGTGGTTGTGGTTGTGTTGGTGTGGAAGTGACTCTGATTGAGATGCTCCTGGAGCTGATGCTCCTTATCGCTGTCCAAGGCGTTGGCGGCACTGATTATGCTGGCATTCACTAAAAACGCAGAGGGCGGCATTTCTTCGCTTCAAAATGATCGGTACTCAAAAACGGAAACTCCACCTCGCTGGTCAAAGTGCACGTCATTGACTCTGGAACTAGGCAAATCTGCGGGATCAGCTCTCAATTGATTCGAATGGCTTGTCCCCTTATGCTGGTGCTACTTGCAGTTGTATTAAAATTGATTTCACTTCACTTTGGCTGCTCTGCGGTCTTTCGATGCTTATGGGGTTTATTTAATTTTTGCACTGTCAGTTGTCAGTTGTCCCAGAACCCAGTGAATACTTTTTGGTCGTTTTGTGTGGTTTATGGATTTGGTTTTATTTTTGCTTTTTTTTTTTTGTTTCGGATGCGGGTCCTAATCAATTGGATGGCCCACTGGACGACAATTGATAAGTTTCAAGTATGAGGGTGTGATTATTACCAAATCCCTGCCTAATTTACGGGATTTCCTTTTTTTTAATCGCACTTGTTCCAAAATACATATGGATGGATATTTGCGGTATTCGCAGTTCACACACCGTCGCGAATTCTTAGCACTTTTGCGAATTAATGGCAATTAATTGTGAGCACTACACGATTGTCGCTCTGGCACGGGCGATAAATTAATGCGCATATCGTAACTATATGTACATTGTTTTCATGCCGCGCGACAATCAGTATGTTGGCTGTTGTTTTTGCCGTTCCTTAAATTCACATATATTTTTTGTATTTTTTTGTTGTTTTGTTTTATCGTTATTGTGTATTTTGCGCGCCTTTTTGTTCGCGATAAAAAAAGAATGAGCGTGCCGTGTGAGGGACTTGGTAAGATCAAGTTGGGGACCACTAGAGAGTATGGTAACGATATAGAGATGGTGGGGTTACTATATACTCGTATGTACACGAAGAGCATGCGACGTCAGCTCCGCCACCTTCGACATCCGTTCAAGAACTGAAGTTGCTCTGAAGTTGCACTCGGGTTGTTGGCTGTTCGTCGGCCAGCTCGGCCAGCTCGGCACGCGCTCTCTCTTTCTGGCCGCGTCGCGTCTCGCTCGCACGCAAGCGACCGTGTGTGGGAGAGAACGCTTCGTGTGTGTGCTTCGGCTCGACGACTTCGACTCGCATTCCGAGATACCGAGATACAGATACGAATGTGCCAATGGCAAATAATAATAATCGAGTCGAGAATACTTTCACAGGGTGTTTCTCACACGCTCTCGCCTAACTCAGCCATCCATCGACTGACTGACTGCTCTCTTAGTTAGTGGCAGTGACTAAAAAAAAAAGCCACAGCGACTAAAATTAAATGGCCCGTTGCTGCGCATTTAAGGCAAACGTGGGCAAACGTATCGAAACTCCTCTACTTGTTGAATGGGAACTTTAAACGCAGCTTTATTTATCGGAATATTTGAAATTGTTTTATATCAGCTTGATAGAGTTTCTGTGGAAAGCTGAAACACAATGTTATCATAAACCCGAATATTACTAATTTGGGGAAAAAAATGTTCTATGTAAAATTCTTATCTGTTTCAAATGTTTCCTTTTTTTTAATGACAAAAACTGTTATACATTTTCCTTTTTTTTAAATGAATGTTTCTGTGGAATTTTAACTCTTATCCATTGAAATGTTTTTGTCAGCAGCAGTACAGTTGATAGTCGAAATTGTGTTTTTTTTTTTTGTTGAAATCATTAACAACGCCAACTTGCAAGACCCTTCAAAATGGCCCTCAGCAAATCAGAAGACAGCGAGCAGCGACGAACGGAATAAAAAGATACAAAAGTATCTCGGCCCACTGGTCAGTTGGCTGGGCTCTTGGCGATCATTACCATGATGATCGAGTGGGCAGCACATCATCAGCAAGCTCCACACAGCAAATGTATCTCACAGATACTCGCATAATGAGCCAAAGTGGGATTGGCTGCCGCCTCTCACAAACACATTCGCTCGATGAGATCATGCCAAAAACAAAAAACAAAAAAATGAAAACGAAAAACAGAAGACACAAACAAAAAAACAGAGCAGCAAGAAATTAAAAATTAGTTAACTATTCCAAACCGAAGGCGTACGTGTCTTTGACTTGGCCCCACTTTCAGATACACATATGTATGTATTATTATATAAGTAATTTTTTGTTTTGGCTAATGAACAGCAAAAAAAATAAATGAAAAAATGGTGGCCATAGCTCTGGAAACGTGTTTTGGGGCATTTTTTCCGCTGTCCGTTAGCCAATGACAATTTGCTTTGGATTTTCGGGCTAAATACGAGTTCGAAACGTGAAATCCAGAATGACACGTTTCCACTTCGAAAAGAGATAGATCCATGGCTGAGTGGATAATGATATTGAACGCCATAAAGAAGCCATAGGTGAGGTGGATATTTCGCTTATCAGGCTTTGGAGGCAGCTGCTCTTATCGGCGGGGGAATCGCTTGTTGTTGATTCTCAGCCCACTGATACCAATTGCAATGGCCTCAAGTGGTCGTCTTTTCTTGGAAAACTCCAATGCACCTCGAGCTGATAAAGCACAAAAGTTATGCGCTGGGGTTATTACACGAAACAAAGTTGCCAATTTAACGGCATACATAATAAATACGCATAAGGAAGCCCCGAAAACCTAACAGCTGTTGACCATCTTTGGTTATGGCCACAAAAGGATGGCTTGTTCTTTTTTCTTTTTTTGGCCACTTAAGAATTCATGCAGCACAATCATATTTATAATGTAAAATATATTTATAAAAACTGTTTTTTTCGTTAGCTTCTTGTTTTTTTCGTCTTTGATTTGCTGCGCAAAGTGTTGAAGAACAATAGAGAGACACACGAAAAAAAAACACAAGCGGAAATACAAAAAACGCAGTGAAAGAAGCGGAGCTAGTACCTCCATGGGAGCGAGGGAGAGGGGCTGCCGAGAGCGAGATGGATGATGCGCCTCGCTTACGACCATTTCCGGTTGAAGCACGTGCGCACATTTTGAAGAGGAGCGTAACAACCATCGAACCCCAGCTACTCCTCCCATTTCGCCTCCTCCCCGGACTGCAGCGCATAACCCGATGAAAAGCCACCACCAAGGCAGAAAACCAATCACAATCTCATAAAACCGGCGACACTTCCACCAAAAAGGGATATAGAAAACCAAACAAAACAGGCCGAGTGAGTCTTCGCCTTGGTCGTCGTCTTCAGGGGAGTAAATGTAGATCCTACTTGCCGAAAACGCACACGTTCGCAGCCAAGGGTTAGGTTAACATAATAATTATCATTGTCTTGAGTAAATGCACACGCAAAAAAATCAGATCAAACTAATATGAAGGCCAAAATGTATTCCACTTTAAAAGAATAGCAGCAAAACGCAGGAAACGTTAAAGTTAAAGCTAAATAAACTCGTAAAATAATCTTCTAGTAGTATATAAATAATTAATATTCCTATTCCTAAATAATTGCAGTATGCAAAACCTTTCTTTCGGTGTACCAAAAATAATAAGATGGTTTGTGCCAAAAGACAAAAAAAAAGGAGCAAAATGGAATAAGCATACTTTCAGTTGAATTTCAATTAAAACTCGTTCTGCTCGCACAAAAGGATTACACATTTAATGCAATAAGGATCCGAGGGAGGAGGAGGAGTTGCAGGAAGCGCCTACGTGAAGAACAAAGACCAGAACCTAGGGATTCCATAGGATTCGGATGGGCCTGCCAACAGCTGTCGCCTGACACTCGAGATCCAGCAGCCATTCAATTGATATCAAATTGGAGTAGGATGATCCCAGCCAGGAGCTCGCTTACCCAGTTGCACGTGTGCAAATTGCACTCTCAACACTCTGAGCCATGTTGAGCCCTGTTCCCCGAGATCTGTGTACCCTGTACCCGGTGTGATCTGTGCGATCTGTGTGATCAGTGCGATCTGTGTGCTCTGTGTTTTGTATCATATAGCTGCAAGCACTTCCGGCCCCATCCCGCTAATGTAAATCGGATGTCAATGCATTGCGCGTGAGGCATATCAATTAAAAGACGAGGCGGCCCAGAGAGAGCGAGCGAAATGCCAGAGAGAACCTGTTAGAAGACAAGCCGCATAAATAAATAAACGGTTAGGTTGGAAAACGGAAGGAAATCGTAAACACAAGCCAGTTGTTGTTGTTGTTTTGACACGCATACTATCATAATTACAGCTCCCAGTAATACCCATTTCCCCCCCAGCCAAAAGCAATGCCATCCAGCCCACCACCTTGCCCACCTGTTCTGTGCTCTGGAGCTGATGCTTCCGTGCAGCGGCCAAGAATAATATCAATTTTCTATGTAAACCCACCCCACACCCTCGACGGGCCCCCACATCTTGGGACTGCAATTTCAGGCTGGGAAGAATACCTGCATTTTGACAACAAAATAAACACTGATCCCCCAGCTACCTCTGATTGTTGGGAGCCGTAAACAACACACACTAAATACAAACAACAATAATCATAATAACGCTGGATTCGTACGATCTTACGATCTTGAGATCCGCATGCGTTTCCACAGCTCCTGGCCGAGAAGAGCGGAAATGAAACCAGATACTTTGATAGCAACATGGCAACGCATGTGCAGCTGGGCCGGCCGCCACAAGATCTCTTCACTCGCACACATGTACGAGTATGGGTATTACTGGGTATGTACTTATCGATCTTGATTAAGCAAAACGCTGCCAAGTGCTCTTGATCTTGATTTAGATTTCGATTGCGACTGCTGAAGTAGGATATGATCCTGCAGTTGCTAAATGCCGCGGATGTCATTGATCTGGGATCGCATCTGATCTGATCGCATCTGATCTGATCGGATCCGAACTAA
This sequence comes from Drosophila orena, assembly GCA_005876975.1. Lineage (NCBI taxonomy): Eukaryota > Metazoa > Arthropoda > Insecta > Diptera > Drosophilidae > Drosophila > Drosophila orena. Next base: position 9,584,135 of record VCKV01000282.1, on the reverse strand, counting down.
ACTGAACAGAGATCGATCTGAAAACTGAGAAGTTGGCTGACTTTTGTGCGAAAATGATGCTGCCTGGGAAATGGTCGAGGAAACCGGAGCTTCACCGGACAGGTGAATCAAGATTGTGGGTCAAGTTCTAAGATTTGGGAGCGCAAATTAGCCGATCATGCTGCGAAAGATATGGCCAACAGATATGGTACATTTTGAATGAAGCTCCTGTCATAGGCTAATACCCAGGTAATATATGTGATCAAGTGCACACTCGAGAACCTTATCAGGTTTGAGAGATCGTGAGAAACTGATTTCTAATGTGACAGATGTGTATCTGTTGAGTTTGTTAGTGCCGTCACTCATCGAAGACATGCAACAAAGTTTAGATCAGTTTGTCTTAGTTTTGCACTGGGCATAAGTATCCGTTTAAATGTTCCAGGATCTGTAATATTCGGATACTTCTTTCAATCAACTATGAATTGATCATGTGCCTGATCATGTTAAAGTGATGGGATGAGTTTCTGACATCCAATCAATATACGAGTATATTTCACATCATTAATATCAGTTCACCAAACCGGAAACGATGCTGCTGGCTATTTAGGTCATAAATCAGGGGTTCTTTGATTCAGGATCTCTGTTTGATGTGTGCTTCACATATGACGATGAAAGGCACAATAGCTGTTTGAAAATGTTTTTCATCCAGAGGCCTCGATATTGGCACACTAGGTGCCTAGGTGTCCTAATTCTCCTCCACAAGATGATCGCTTTGGGGGACCTCGGCTGTAATTAGATCTAAGATCAATAGCAACACTTTCCGTTAAACCGGAAATGATCATCATCAAATGGCCATCAAGTGATCTTCAATCAGGACCTACTAACATCCAGGATCCTCCATCTGTGTGTGTGTGTGTGTGCGTGTGTGTGTGTTTCTTTAGTTTGTCAGATGTGCAGCCAAGGAAACAGTTGGCCAGAAGACAGAGAGTGACTCGCTAAATGGCTCATTTATGGCCATTTCCCACTGCGCGGCAAGAACGCACCCAAAATGTGGCATGCGGTCACCTTCGACAACTACAACAACAACAGCAACAGCGGCAACAGCGGCAACATCGGCAAGCGGTACGACAACAACAGCTAGTGAGTGTACCGCAAAGCACAAACGAATGAACCTGAACCTGAATGTGAACCTGCATGTGAATGTGAATGTGAGTGTGAGTGTGAATGCGAGTGTGAGTGTGAATGTGAGCCTTCGTGAGAGCTGCGGGGGTGGGGCAGTTGCAACTCAAGCGGCTGACTAAATGTCAGAGTATTCTGCACCTGTCCGACTATCGCCATGCCAACAACAGCAACAACACCAACAACACCAACGGCAACATCAGTGGCAAGGGAGAAATGCTCATATATACATATATACATATACATACATACATATATTTAGGGGGGAAAAAAAAGTAAGGAAAAAACTGCGTGCGTCGACAGAATTTTTGGACAGCGACAACATGTGTTGCTGCTGTAGCGAGGGACAACTGTTGTGCACCGCTGACTGCGTTCGCTCGTTTTTTCCACTTTTACACTGAATCAAAAGCAATCGTGCAGTTGCCATATAAGATTCTATATAGAGAGTTAAATTATTGAAAAAAATTAGGCAAATTAAATATCCCTTCAATGCTGATTAATCCTTAAAACTATTAGTTCATTTCATTTCATTTTAGATTTATACAAATTGTGTTGAATATAAATATATGAGCTTGTTCAGTTCATTAACCCACATCCATGTGTTTCTCGCCGTGTAGCTGTGCCCCGGTCAGATTGTGTGAGCCCACGCACACAGATGCAGGTATCGCCCACACAATAACCGTGAGTGTGAGAAACTGCAGGCAGCCTGTGTGCCTCCTGCGCCTGCTCCTACTCCTGCTCCCTCTCCATGATCCTGCCTCCTTCCCTTTTCCTGGTTCCTTCTTCCTTCCTTGTTCCTTATTCCACTTTCTGCACCTCCTCCTCCTTCTCCGCCTCCTCCGCCGCCACTCTGTGTGTTTACTCCCGGCGAACAAGATGCAGTCAAGCGATATAGGGATATTAGAATGCCCGACATGCGGAGCCAGGGGATCTATGGATCTTCAAGATCGCAAGGGCAGAGGACAGAGCACAGAGGACAGAGAACAGAGGGATGGCATCTACCTGCCCGGCCACTTTGGGCTTGCCTAATTTACTTGTGCCCTCGCCGGCGCATTGTTCATTCTTGCAGTGTTCATTCATAAAATCTGAAATCTCTACCCGGGCGAGGCATTGAACTGGTCTCCGAAGGAGCAGAAGAATGAGAGGCATCTCAAGGTGCATCGATTCGGAACTAAAGGAAGTAAATTACCGGATGTTGTCTACTCATTTGCTTGCTGTTCTCTTCGCCGATTCCCAATGCCCTTTTGCTTTGATTCAACGAAATGTCCTGCGGGCAGTCCTTTGTGAACGACCTTGCTGCTTGTTGCTCATTTTTCACTTGAAACCGAAACCAAAGCGAACACAACCAGCTGAATGCAAGCCAATAAAACATTTTGCCAATCCTTGGGATACACCTCTTTTGTTGTTTTTTTTTTGCTTTTTTCCTTTTTTTTTTTTTTTTTGCGTCGGCGGGGAATGGGTATCGAATGGCATGATATCCTGGGCAGCCCTTTTAATTGCACACCACGTATGCAATGCGTTTTTAATTGCCATTCAACTGTTGGGCCAAATGGGGCGGTAGTTGACGCTTTCCCACGCTACCCAACTAACTTTATACAGTTTCCTACTTTTCATATATTATTTTTCTTTTTCAATTTTGTTTTTTGATTAATTGCACAGCAACTGCAGGAGTGACGTTCCGGCTGATTGCGTCGCAATGTCTCGTTAAAGGACACGTTCAACTTGCGCGGGTGGAGGGGAGCGTGGGAGAGCTGCGAGGGGGGTGGGGCTGGTGGTGGCCATGTTTATTGCTTTATGGCCCATAACTTTTAAACGCTGCACTAATTAGGAAACAAGTTGAGGCGATCAGGGCGATAAGAGGTGGCAAATGTGTTGCTATTAACTTACTGAATGTGCATAGCTCGTTATATCATCTTGCAAATATGAAAGTTCTAATTGCTTCAGAACGCACAATTAAATAGTAATTTATAAACATGTATATTATTAATATTTATTAATGCCTACGATGTTTTTACACAATCTTCAAAACAATTGCCATTTCTTACCAAGCGATCAAATAAAACGCAACAAAGACGCCTAGTAAGCCGCTTTTGACCCAAAACACTTTCATCTGTTATCTATGGGCATTGAGTGGCCAACTTTGGGTCATTACAGATACTTACTAGGGACTAAGCAAATAGGGTAAAACCTCTCAGGTAAACAACTGCAACAAGGGCTGGCTGGCAAATAGCAGCGAATGAAATGAAACAATGGGAAAACAACGTGGACAGAAGAAATATAAACAAATCAGCTGCGCAAGCGCACAGATCAAACGCCAAAATGCCGAAAGGCCGACAGCTCAGAAAAGCCAAAAACAACAAATGCGGCTCGACACTTTTAAAATTGCAAGAAGATGTGGGGGGGGGGGGGGGGAGCGATGGGAAGAGGGGTGGGCTGGGGAAGGGGGGCTCTCGAAAATTAAAGCTAAAGCAAGCTGAAAATTCAAATTTATTTACACTTTGACGCATTTAAAACAAAGAGAGCGGGCGATACCCGTACAGAAGAAATACAACTAAAATCAAAAAAAAAAAAAAAAACCACAAGTCTGGAAAAAACATAAAAAAAAGAAAGAAAAAAAAGAGGGGGAGAGAGAGAGAGAGAACAGCCAAATGTAGGCAAATAAATGACACAACAACAATGGCTATAACGATGTGAAAATTAAATGAAAATGAATAAAAGTCAGAGAGCGAGAGAAGCCACTAAGCAGGGCAGGCAGGTCTCAAACTGATAAAGATCAGAAAATACAGAAAATACAAAAAATACAGAAAATAGTTAAAGCCGAAAGAGCAACATTAACGGAGACTGAGAAATGTTCAAGTTTTGCACAGAATTTACGAGTTCGCTTTGAGCCCGGCCAAATTGCATTAGTACCGGCCGCCGGAGGAGGGGGGAAAATGAGAATTTTCCCACGTTCCGACTTTGGAAACTCAGGTGCTCGAAGGTGGACAAACGATTGCCACAAATGTGGGCAATCCACACAAGCTACACACGAACTACACGAACTACACGAACTACGCAATCAGCCAGCGAAAGGAGCCGCCAACTGGAAGGACACATTCACACACACAGGTCCTGTGCACGGTGGTTGCATCCACTGATAGGCATCGCACCACCATGGTGCACCAGCAGCACTTGCACCACCACTTGCACCGCCACTTGCACCCCCTATCATCCGAGTCCAACATTAGTCTACACTTGCTGCTGAACTCTGGCGGAATTTTGCTCACCCTCTTTAAAAGAGAGTGCTACTCTTACACTGCAAACAATGTTGTTTACTAGTTACTCCACTATCATAATGGAACACTATACCTTAAAAGTCGAACTCTTGAGCTTTAATAGTTCGTTTTAGCTGATATTTTGTTGGTTGTTGGTTGATATTTTCTTGAAAATAAAAACTATCAAATGTTTCTCGCTGTGCACACACCCCTATCTCTTACATCCCTTTCCGATTTGTTGCATTTCCCATATACCAATTGCATTTCTATATAATTTTGTTATTTGTCTGCGCGGCGACAAGTGCCGCAACCAGAATGTTTTTCTTGTTTTTCTCATTTTCCCTGTCAGTTCCCAAGGTTTTGGGTTAGTAGAGCTATGTCCATATATCCATATAGAACCATATAGAGAGGGTGGTTTTAGGGCAACTAACATATACTCGCTGCCTGGGATTTATCTTGGTTTCGAGCATTTGTTTGTTGATTTAAGCATCAAAATTTCGTGTCGCTTTGAGGTTTTTCAAGTGGGTAGAGATACAACATACAACCGGAAGTGAACAGGTTGGAAAAACAGTTTTCGGGTATTACAAGTGTGTACAAAGGCATTCTGTTGCAAAAAAAGCAGGAAGGCTTCATATTTAAAAGCTAAAATCAATGTAAAATATTCATAGAAGCCATGAATCATTCATACTACTTTTTTTTCCTTTTTTCGCGATTTTCTTTACAGTTCTATGTCCATTGATTCTCGCATCAATCGCGCGTGATTCCCCTCAACAATTTGAAAGGAGAAAACATATTTTCAACACAATTCAATTAGCGAACGCGCGGCCGCAAAAATCAAAAACCGAAATTGTTAATGAAAATTGCAAAATGACCCCCTGTTCGCCGCGCGCCAAAGTAAATAAACACGAACTGCAATTGCGGCGGAGAAAACGAGAGAAAAGCTGATGGAAAATGGAAAATGGAAAAACGCCTCAAAACGGAAATATGCAAGGAAATTGCCAAGGCGCTGACAGTCGATTAATCGCGTTGAGGTCGGGTCTAAGACTAAGAAATCGATGGATAGATGGTTGAATGAAAGGATGAGGTCAAAGGTTAGACGGATATTTTCGCGCAAATGCAACGGAAATGGCGGCAACAAAATGTCCTCAAAAGCCAATAAAATCGGTAATAGGCAGTGAAAACAGAGCAGCGTGAGCGAGCGAGCAGACATAATTTCATCAGAGTTATTAATTTTTAGCGTTGAAATTTGCTTTAATAATATAATTAAGCGCGAGCGAGACAGACGAAGGAGCGACAAGGCGGGCAGATAGAAAAAAAAACGCAGCCTCACATCCGGTCAACATTTTGTCGCTCATGTGAACTCTTTTCAAAAGGCGAACGAAATAAATAATAATAACAAAAACAAAAAACAAAAAACAAAAAAAGAGAGGTAAACCAAATTATCGGATGGGGTCTCTTGGAGGCCTGGAGTCTTGCTGGCTTGGAGTCTTCAAGTCTTGGCAGATTGTCTGCAAATCCAAAACAAGTTACAAGTTACAGTTCATTCATTCGCCACTCATTCATTGATTCACTCGCTGGCTGGGCCATTCATTCATTCAGTCGATCGCCAACCGGCTTTGGCCTGGCTTTTCGGATTTCCTATACTTGTACGTATGTATGTACATATGTAAGCCCAACTCAACTTTGCTCCATTCATCCAATGTTGGTTCAGCTCGGTTCTTTACATGGCTGGGGCTGGCATTACCCCTTTCGCTTCAGCTGTCCGATAGACAAACAACAAGCTCCGAGATTTGATTTGATTTGATTTGATTTATTTGATTCGTTTGTATGCCGTTTGCAGCGAGTTAATAATTATGAATTGGCGTTCGCTCGTTGGGCAAGCAAGCGGGCTGCTGTTGGCACAGCCTCCAGCCTCCAGATACAAAGATACTTTTGTATCTATGTGGCTATTTCTCCATTTTGTCGTTCGGCTTTTTGTTTGCCTAATTCCTAATGATGCATAAAGTGCTTTGCCTCGTCGCCGCTTTGCAAACAGAGTTTTGAAAGTTGATTGCAAATTAATTGCCCACACCCGCTAACCTCTGGCCTATGTTTGGGTATTCTTAAATCTATTATTACCTTTTAATTATAGTTTTTTGCTGCGATTTATGATCTAAATTGCAAGCCAAACCCAAAGTAAAACATAGTCAAATTAGTGGTATAATCAAAATAAATTTGGCGCTAATTTGATGTTTTTTCTTTACACCTTCAAGATACATAGTTTCCTATCGATTTATCCAATAATTAGGGGCAACTTTAATGTAACAAGCATTTTGGGTTTGTGAATATATTTATGGGTGCCCAGATCATCTAGCACTGATATGCGCATTCTCACACGATTTAAGCCTATAACTCGAGTCCGAGTTTTATAGTTCAAGGTAGTGCACCACCCCAAAGTGCACAGATGCATACATATATCATTCTATATGGGATGCATTTGCATCTGAAATCAAATGCAATTCGTTTCGTTCGCTGACTTTTCGGGCCTCCAAATCCAAATCCAAATCGAGCCTCTCTTTCACTCACTCCCCCATACTATTAGCGGCTTTTGCATTATACAAATTTAATGTTTAATTTTTTTCTCCCCACTGCATATACACCGCTGTTGTTGTTGCTGCTGTTGTTGTTCTTTTGAGCGTTCTTTGTTTTAAATGAACTCGACCGTAACGCTTTTCTATGGCGTAAATTTACATCTACGTACGTAACGAAATAAAATGGAAATACATCAGAGTCAGATACGAAAACAGAAAAAACAAAAAAAAACACAAAAAAAAAAATAACAGAAAAGAACAGAACTGAAACGTTAAGAATTAAAGTTCGAGGAGACGCCGCCGTCGTCGACAGGCGGCAACAATGGTGGTGTTGTTGTTGATGTGCCTGCAGCAACATCAGCGGCAACATCAGCAACAGTTCCAATCCAATCCCCGAGAATCCCATTTGAATTTCAGGTGAGGAGTGGGGGGGGGGAGTGGGGGTGGTGGAGGGTGCAGAAAAGGGGTTAAGTGCAGGCCGCATTAGAACCAATGTCGGTCGGTTGGCTGGTTGGCTGGTTGGCTGCGCGTCGGATTCAGCTGAATATGGTAATAAATTAAACGAAATCCGCGCAAGATAGATAAATGTATGCATACATCTGCAGCACCCGCCGCACCGCCGAACGAATGTGGTGCACTGGTGTGTGGTGTTATGCAAGCCACGCAGCGGACCACCAACCGCAGAATGCAGTCAAACGCACACAGCAGTAGAAACTATAGAACTATAGAATGCAGATACTGCGGTATTTTGCAAGGCAAATTAATGAAGCGACCTTAAAGATACTTAGAACCCTACCTATAGCTTAGGTAAAGCAAAAATATAATAAGTTTCGGAAGAAAATATCATAGATATCCTTTGCAAGAAGCTCTTCTTTCAACAAATATGTTTGAAAGTTCGAAGTTAGCTGTCAAAATGAACTTTATCACGCTTTTTCATTCAGATAGCGAATCAATATATGCACGTGACAGTTAAAACTCCGCTAAAAGCACAAAATTGGGTATAAAAACGAGTGCGAAATAGCAGAAAACCGAAAACGTTGACTTGACTTTTCACAGCTCTCTGCGCTCTGGCACCCACGGAACCCCGAACCGTCCCCAAAAAGCGGTTCCTAGATCATCATCACCAGCACCACCAGCACCACCAACACCACTATCATCACCACCACCACCACCACCACTGGTGGCATGCAACATTGTACTATAACTCCGCCATAAAGCCGAGCTCCTCCAGTAGCAGTTGCTCTGAGCAGCGAAGCGCGCAGGCGCGTAGTCGTAGTCCAAAAACTCCCAACGGCGTCGACTATGTTAATTAGTGACAATGTGATTTCTGGCCCTCAAGGCGCTGTGCACCCTCCCCCTCCCCCTCCCACTCCCCCAGCAACAGCCACGCCCCCAACCATCCCACTCCATCTGCCAACGGGGCGAATGATTAATTTGCTGGCACCACTGAAAGCGGACTACTAGCTGAAGTGGGTTGCCTTAAATTCCGCTAAATGCTTTAATAATATGCTTATTTTTTTATTTTATTTCTGCTTCTTCTTCGCCCGTGCATTCGCAAAACAATGGCGTTGAAATTAAAAACGAAATTCCACTTTATGACCTTAACAAATTCGCAATCAACATAATGCCCCCATGTTATGACTCTTTAGGTTTTATGTTGCGTATCGAAACAGATTTCTTTAGCACCGAAAAACGTAGACTAAGAACACACATCTTCTATAACTATTCAACTAATTTCTTCTTCTTCTTCTTTGTTCTGCTCTGTTGGGCCAACAATTTTTGTGGGAGGTGAAAACTATCTTGCGTTAATGGCTGAATTTAGCGTAGTATAGTAATTAATACGAAGGAGCCGCAAATGAAGTCGATGTAGAAAAGTGGAAACAGCAACCATTTTTGGCCTTACATTGTATGGTAATGGCCTTCTTCTTGGTAGGTTTTTCATTGCATATATGAACTGGATTCCCGATAACTCTGTGGCCATATGTATTCGCATTTTTGAAGGTTTAGGCTACTGTATAATTATGAGTTTTCTAAATTCTAGGAAACATCACAAATGGTTTTCGTTCGTTTTTGGGGCTAGATTTCATGCGAAACATATTATCATAAATAGGGTCAATTACTGGTTATAAGTTGCTACATTTTTTCATATGAGTAAATTAATCGTGACTATACTTCTACTATTTTTTAATGAAAACTAAAGATGAAAGTGGATGGTATAGAACAGGAGCCTTATTATAGTTATTATTCGCTATAGAAATGCTCTATTGATATTTTCCGATTAGTTTGCAATCAAAACGGTGGCCAAAGGAAAGTGAAAATACCTCGCACGATGACTGTCTGCCACATGTCTGTAAGATTGTCATTCCATTGTCAGTTTCAAAACCAACAAAGTGTAACTAAACCTGACGGAGGAGGCCTAGTGAGATGCAGAATTTACAAACTGTCACAAGCGAGAACTCCAAAGGCATGTGACTTCCAGTGGAGTGGAGTGGAGTGGGATGGAGTGGAGTGGACGGATGGAGGTGCTTTGTTCAGTCGGATGGATCTACATCTACAAGTCAAATGTGCATTAAATGTGTCATTCTGTGGGGCAAGCGACAGCAGTGCGCTAGTGGAGATGGGGGCATCCAAAGAGGTTGAAAGCAGAAACAGTTCTATGGTCGGTTGATCGGTCGGTCGGTTGCCTGGGCTGAGGTTATATGGAGCTATATTGCGACGATCACGATGATCATGATGATCATGATGATCATGATGATGAATCAACAGCCGGCAAGAGGCAACAATGGCAACTCTTCAAGCTTGGACAAACATTTCACGCATCAGGCATTTTATTATGTAGAAATAAAAAAAAAACACACAGAAAAACAAAAAGCAGCGAAATAAAAGCAAATACGTATACTAAAACTTCATGAATGGCAAAACATAGAATAGGAACAACCATGGTATACCCATATACCCATATAGCCATATAGCTTAATGATTTTCGCAAATCTAAATTTAGTGAAACAATGGATGACGGGAGACTCGAGCGACTGCCGACAGAAAATGGATTTTCACCGCAGAGCTACCAAAAGGTAAATAAACTTGATTTCTCTCCACTTCAACTTGGCTTTCGGCTTTCATTAAGGGTTCGTTCCCCAGCCTAATGACATCATACGGGTGTAAAACAAAAAACAACGAAAAAAAAAAAATAAATCAAATTTGAACAGATTCATATACATATCGTATACGAACGTTGTTTCAGAGGAGGAGGTGCAGAACAATGAAATAAAGGAGACGCCGCAAAAGAGGCAAAACAACCAAAAAACCAAAAGCGGCAATTTTGCGTGCAAATATCTAAGATACACTAGCCTAGATACGCTCTCAACCAAAACATCGAAAGACCCTGGTCATGATGGGGTCTATAGTCTATAGTCCGTCGAACAATCAGCCACATACGTACATACGTACATACGTACATATGTATCTGTGCAGCATTGTATCTGCGATGTGTGCAAAGATTTTTAACCCGCTGACTAAGCGTTAGATAGTGCAAATTGATCGAATGCGTATGAAAATAATTGGTAGGAGCCCCATTATTCATTAAAACCGAATACATACTTTCCATATGAATGGATGAATACATAGAGGGTGCTCGAATAACGAATGCCACCCGACTTATGAACAAAATTCCGGCTGTGTTAAAGTGCAACACCGTAAATCATTCAACTACCACATTCAACTCCCCTACTCATGAATCTTCAAGCGATGATGAAACTTTGAAACATTTTCAGCCTTTTTGCGCTTCGTTGGTTTCGCTTGTAGGTGTTGCACCAGTGGGAGGGTCAAATTAAATGAAGAATACACAGTAAAAATGAGAAAATGGGAAAAGACGCAGTTCGTTGGCCATAGCAAAAGTGAAGCGTGTTCATGACACTGTTTTCATTATTCGGAGATTTGGAAACTCGTTTGCCAAAGGCATGAACTCGATTCTTAATGTGTGTAATTAATCATAATTTGTTTTTAGTTTTAATGACTGACTTTTAAGGCCCAGTTGCGAAGGCTTTGTATACACTATATATTATATATTATTTTTGCTTCTAAACCAAGTAGGCACACCTGGATGCCATAAACGCAGGGCACTCATCTGCATAATTGCCTTTCACAGGGAGCCTAGGAGTTAAGTGCCAGGAGTTGGGTTAAAAGTGTCAACAAGTCACGCACTTGGGATCCCAGACTTAAAGACCCTTCATGGCAATCTCTTTAGTAATCCTCTCCAGCTGGGGTCAATCAATTTTTCACACAGCCCTCGTCGAAGAAGAGAGAGAGAGAGAGCCAGAGACACTACTCATATGCAAATGATCGGGGAGGGCAAAAAACATCAATAATATGCAAATGCAGCAAATTAATGACTGACAAAAAGACAATCGAAACGAATTAAGAAAACCAGCCTACAAACCACTGGACGTCCATCCGATCCGATCCGATCCGATCCGATCCGAGTCGCATAATTTCCGTAGATGCGGGCCGAGCAGGAACAATGACTATCCGCCTTTTGGTGGTTGGGGTCCGGTGCCCAGACGACGGTGGCTTATCCGCAAGATTGAAATAATAACAACAGGGGCTACTGACAACAGGGGCTACTTCCACAACAGCCACGCAAATGATTGAATCAATTTGATGCCCAGAACCTAGTCACTGAAACGGACTTACATGTGTCCAATCACACTATGACATTGATGGTGACTGCGTTATGTTAAGAGCTAGGGGATATCTTGTTGGTTTTAATCTAGACTGGGGCAGTTCAAGCTCTTCAAGTTATAAAGAAAATAAATATCTTTCTAAATTTAAAAAATATTTCAAAATGTATCATATTTATATATCATATTATATCGTGACTCATATGCATCATAACACTCTTCAAAGTTTAAGACCATAAAGTTGGAAAAAGAATATCTTTCAAAATTTCAAAAAATATTTCAAAATGTATCATGATAGCTTCGTATCGTGACACATATGCATCATAACACTCCACAAAGTTTAAGACCATCAAGTTAGATAAAGAATATCTTTAACGAAAAATGCCCAAAAAATATTTCAAAATATTACAAATATTAAAAGCCTAATGTCGTGATACATATTCATCATATCGCTCTGCAAAGTTAAGCCCATTTAACGCCATCAAGTTATACAGAAAAAAATATCTTTCTAAGCTAAAAAAAAAGAATTATTTCAAAATGTATCATAATAGCTTCATGTCGTGACACATCATATAATCACCCATCATATCACTCTGCAAGGCAACCAAAAGAAAGAGTATTTAAAAGTCCCAAAAATATTCGGTCCCTCTAATTTTGTTTGCTTGACTTGGCCAGTGAATTGATTGTTTCATTAGCCGCGCACACGTCTGCGACTGGGATATGTAAATACGTAAATGTTTTAACATTTATGGTCATAATGTGTCAAAGACCATAAATTCAATTAATTTATTGTGCTGGCAGGAGTGGGCCATCGACAAAGTGCAGACGACGTGTCCATGCTGGGGGTCAGTTGATTAATAATAAGATGAAATTTGTATCGCATACTACATCATCTTGACACTGCAACTCCGTTGGGGAAACAAAAAACGGGCACAATGCAGCCTGATGATGGCGATGATGTTGCTGCTGTGTTCCAATTTGTACGGCGACGCATTAAATAAATGTATCTCAATCTCAAGCTGTGCCCTGGCGTCGATCCAGCCCCCATCCCCCTGCAGCAAGAGCCCCTCATGCCATCGAATATGTAAACAATTTAAATAGATATTTAGATATGCTGCCTACGCTGGCGCCAAGCTCACACCGTCAGACAGGCCGCTATTTGTTTTAAAATTTAATTTCCGTTTCAATTTCACATAAATAAATTAAAATCACAGAAATATAACTCAGATAAACTGCAATCCCCCCAAGACACAGATATCAACACGCAAAGGAAGCCAACGATATAATACAAAACATTGTATCTGTGCAAGCGAATTGTTTAAATTGGCTCTCAATTTGAATTTAGTTATGGATCTGCTCGTGATTTAGTATCTTGTGCCGGATGCACTAAACACATGCCAAACAACTGCTCATCAGTTGGTCAAATCGGTGCGGAGGATGTGCAATAAATAAAAGAGTGATCGCTTAATGAGCTCCAATATCCATCTCCCATCGATCGATGTAATTTCAATTTCAATATCAATATCGATTGTGTGTAATTTTACGTTCCGGAATGCTGAATGATTTGGGCCATTCATGAAGAGTTTAGTCAAGGCGAAAGTGAATGAAATCTGCTACGAATAGTTTACGGCGCAGTCAAGCAATTTTCTTATCAATTGCGAACTATTTTTATTTCGCAAGACCAAACCCCAGCGCCATCATATCTTTATAGGTCATGCATCTGTAAAGTTTATGGCTCTCGCAGTTCTGGGAAATTTCAACGAAATAATAAGTATCATTTGCCTAGCTTATGATAAGATATATAGCACTGGGGAACCACTGTTTGGATTACGGAATTTTAATAACTTGAATAGATTCCTCAATGGGGCCAGATACTGTGAGTGTTTTGATAAGGAAGAACTTAGGAATGGCTGAAGTCTCTCTTGAAGTATTGCACTTCTACGCACTTCGTCTGATTATGAAAGGAAATAATACGTTTCGTTTGATAAGACTACATTTTTAGGATGTACAACTCAAAAATCGGAAACGGAAATGGTCTTATAGACAACGGTTGCCACGACACAAGTCCGAAAGCCTATCACCTTCTCATCACTGAAGGACCTTCACTTTCGATTCAATTGAAGGTGCGCATTTATGAATACGCCTAGATTACTATCTTTCAGATTGCTTCACTTACCGTTGTGGGAGTGGGGCGTGGCGCGGTGGAAGTTCTTGTTATCACTGTTCCCCGCCGACGTCACATAATCCATGGACAGGCGGCTGTTTATGCTGCTGTTGTTGCTGTTGGCGGGCGGCTCGGTGGGGTAATTGGCCACCTGGTGGTCCGATCCACAGACCGAGGCCGTGGTGGCCGACTCAAAGGAATTGCCGTGCACAATGTCCTCATTTGGTTTCTCGCAATCTGAAAAATGTCGCATTGGCGAAGGGGTTCGGTGAAAAGGTGCGCAACAAATTGAATTAGTTGCATAAAAATACTAATAGGGTTTTTTACCCAAACTAAGAGCTGGCCAAACTCAATAAATTATAAAAATCAAACTGTCCCAATGAGTTTATTTTTTACACGTATACCCAAGCATACACTTTAAACAACATAGTTTACAAGTGATAAACAGATTCAAATAGAATGTGATGCATTTATCCTGTTGCAATAACGATATAAGTTTCAACTTTCTATTTAAATTCACTAAAAACATTTTTTTTTTTTCGAAGTGCTCGGGGCTCGGGATAACTGCGACCTCTACTTCAAATCAAATTTCAACCTGGACAGGAAGCTTCAGAAATAGTAAAAAAAAGTTTGATATAAAGGGTATGGGAGTGCTCAACAGGTCAGAGAACCGGTTCACAGCGCCACCCATTCCATGGCAACCCAATAGAGCCACCCCAGCCATCATGATGGACTCCTTGACTTTGTTAGACAGGCTTCCGTTTTGGGTTTGCCTCGGCTGGCTCTTGCCCCTGTTTGGGGCAGGTAAATTTCGTTACTGGCGCCAGTCGTGTCCATGCTCATGGCTTACTATGGCTTACACTTTTTTGCCGTCGGTCGGCAGGCACTGGCATTCGACTCACGTACTCACCTTTCTGCAGGATGTCCAAGTGCTCCCACAGTATGTCGCCGGTGAAGGGCGGCGTGATGGCCAGGAACTTCTCCTTGCCCAGTTCGACCATGGCACGGCCCTTCATCTTGTAAAAGGGGTCCAGGTTCATGGAGACCAGCGAGAACTCATTTTTGGCCCAGTTGAGCCAGTAGATGACATGCTCCTCCGTCCATTCACGCGGATCTGCATGGGAAATAATACAATGAAAGCGTTTGGGGGGAGTGTAAATGGAAATAGGAATAGAAATATATAAAAATATATATATAAATAGAGATGGAAATTAATCGTTTTCTAATGCCTCTAGCTCGGTGGCGACTTAATTAGGCGTGGGAGCGCACTTTGTTATTGCTGTGGGAAACTATTAATATTCATTGGTGCTCGCTCAGGCCGGAACTCCAATTGATAGTTCACGGTTAGTTAGGATAATTAAGATTATGTTCTTCAAGTTGGAAGATTCAGCGGTCAGCAGGGATAAGTGAGGAACTCAGCCGCGAATTCTTTAGGTTTGTGTGATCACATATGTTTAAGTTATAGTCGCAACTATCAAATCACTTTCTCTTACCTTTGGTTATGTTGCATTTTTGGACCTCCTTTTCCCAGGAGGCGAAGGAGGCCTTCAGTACCTCGTTGACCTTGCGATTGGTGCCCGGCGTGAGGGGTGGCAAGGCGGTGGGAACTTCTGTAAAACACGAAAAGAATCACAACATTAGATGCATTATAATAGAACTTAAAGCCTGCTTCAATAAGAAGATATGAAGGTGCGGACTGTAAGCTTTATCGAACCTTTGAGCTTGCTATGATTGGTGGTTAGCTGCTGCAGCTTTTGTCCCTTCAGATGGAATTTTCCCGTAAAGCACTGATAGTTATTGGGCAAGAAGGTCTGATGGTGGTGGTTATAGTTTGCCGACCGCAGCGGCGGCAGCATCCGACTGTCATTCCAATCGATCCACTCATTGGTCATAGTCGGGCCAATTGAGATCTTGCCGAACGTATTTGTTTACGCACTGGGTGTCAGGGGTTAAAAAGGGGGACGATGCGATGATCGTATAATTGATCTTAATTGATTGGTGCGGCACAATCTTGACCCGAAATGTCAGTGAAAGTCGCGACCCTTTCACAGCGCTCGAATCCGTCAGATACAAATGTATCTTGGGCGTGCAATTGTCGCGCCTTAATTGTGGTAATTGAACGTTAATTGCATATATCACAGCACCATTTAGCCATTAACAGATTGTCAGCATTAGCAAACGGGTTTACAAAACACACTGTTGCACAGATGCACACACACGCACACACACGGACTCCTTTCTGAAGATTCTGGAGATTCAAATTTGTTCTTATTTTTAATGCGATAGATAAAACAATACACGAAACGGAAAAATATATTTTGTAATTCGCTCGTCGTTCGTTCTGTGTATCTATCGGATTGCTGGATTTGTGAAACCAAACTGAAACGAAACGATCGTATCCGTAGCTGTAGCTGCATATCCTAAGCAAAACGAGCGAAGCGAAGAGAGAGAGCGCCAGAGAGAGCGCAACAAGTGGGAACGGAACTCGTAAATCTCGAAACCCTCTTGCGGAACGAACTGGAATTCATTCATAAAACGATGCGTGTGCGTGTGTGTGCGTGCGCTCTCTCGGCTGCGTCTGCATGTGTGCGTGTATGTGTGTGTGTGCGTGTGCGTGTGTGCTTGGAACGGAAACGGCCATCATCAGAGCAACAACAACTACAGCTAGTAAAACAACAACGCCAGGTTGCTTGTTTAGCCGAGAGTAGAAGGCAAAAGGCAACGAAAAAACAAAAAGAAAAAAACAAAACACACAGACACACGAAAAAATTAAAGCAAAAAATAATGCAAGAAAGAGAGTAAACACAAATAAAGCAACCAGCTCTTTTTTTTTCGGAACATTAGCAACAGGTGACCAAATGTGCGATTATACAGGGCGTAACAGGTGCGCCAAATAGAAAAGTGCTTTAAAATAGGTATATAATGTATAGTTATGTAGTCTAGGCTATAATATAAAATATTATAATAAATAAAATAAATTTTAAATAATACTTTGATAACTTGAAAGTTAAAATCAGAGAACAGATCTTCGTAAAATGAAGTAAACTCAACAACTGGCTGTTAAAATTTATTATTAAATATTTATCCTATTACTTTAAGTGGCTTGCTTTTTGAATTTCTGGTGCACTTCCTATCTTCCTGTTTGATCATAATTTGTATCTTTTTTTTTGTAATTTTTTAACCAGATTGTGCAGCACATATGGCAAATCTACTCATGTTTCTCCCCCTCTGCAATGACTCGAAAAAAATACCCAGGCACACAGGCAATTTATGAATGAATTTCTTGTGTTGCCTCACACGCGCATTCTCCTCAACTCCAGACAACGAAAACAACAAAAACAACAAAAAAAAAGTGAAGAAGACACCGATATTGTAGTAAGGGAACGCTTTGTATTTCGAAGATACAATACCTCAGGCGATAGGAGCTACAACAACAACAATCGATCGAGACGTCGACGCCGACAGAGGCCGCTTCCGCTGCTTCCGTTCGATATATTGATAGGGTGCAAGCGAGATGGCGAGATGGCTAGATGCAGACTGCCCAACGAGGAAAAGAGAGAGGAAGTGACCAGGGCTAAGGAGAGGAGGATAAGATAAAGCTATTATTATGATGACTACGCGACCAGGTAAATTTATGAATGGGATACGAAACGAAACGAGACGAGACGCAAAACATTGACTCCGCGGCTTTACGTCTATGAATGAATTGAAATTACGTGCGACGGCGACGGGGACGTAAGGGAGATCATTTGGTCATTATCACAAAACCGCATAATTGGCGACAAATGCAGGGGAAACCCTTTGGCTTTATCTTCGCCACGACGTTTACCTGAACGGCACCGGAAAAAATAACTAATCTACTTGGCAGATTGCCAAGTATGCCAAAGGTATCCAGGATCTTGTAGTTGGTTATGAAGTGTTGGACATTGAAATGATATAAAATGATACTAAAACCCAAAAGCCCTATAACACCTTTAGTTAAACTTTCCTCTCTATTTTCATAACTTCTTATATCACATCTTGCTAACTTTCTAACCCATAGAATAAGCTACTTGCCATCTGTTTTTCAGTTCTTTCAGTGTATGTTTCAGTCTCAAGGTGGGCTGCGTGTTAAAGAAATGACTTCTCATAGCCATGACTATGGGCCCTGTACATATTTGGCATTGCATACATATGTATTATAACAATTATTATGACTTGTAGTCGGTAGTAGAAGCAGACGCGAGGCACTTGAAAGCCCAGCACTTACAACTCGAAATTACAAAACGTCTGTGCGTGTTCGAAATTCATTATGCGATCCGTGTTAAGTCGGGATCCAACCATCCAACTCGGCGCACCTTTGTGGACCCCTGTGGGCCACACACATGGCCAGGGATCTTTCAATTTCTAGCCACTCCAGCCAATGCGCTGCGGTTGGTAATCACACGAGGTGTTCATTGTTCGCTCCTAGTTGCCTCACTTTTTGCAGCTCCACTTGGAAATGGGTCAATCACGCCGACCGACCACCACCGACCATCAAGCACCGCCCGTCTGACTGCTGTCTTCTTGGATCACGAGATGGACCCATCCACATCTACATCCACATCCAGATCCACATCCACTTCACGGTGGCTTAATTCCCCCTGGGCTGCCTCGGATTACTTCAGCTATGATTAATTTCATTTAAATTATTTAATATTTATATTTGCACTGGGTGGCATTTGATGTACATATATGATAAGTATCTCTGCAGTGGAGATAGGGATTATCCATAGAGTGACTACTCATAATGTTTGAGGCAAGTGATGATAATTATGCATCTCTGCAGTGGAGGTAGGGATTATCCATAGACTATCTACTCAGAATGTTTAAGGCAAGTGCCAAAATAGATTTTCTTTCTTATAAATGGTGTAACATATATAAATCTTACATTTACTAACATTTCCATGAAATGCTCTATTTGAAACATTACATTACAAACTAGGAAGCTGAGAAAATCAACTTTTAAATGCACTCGCGATTGTTTTGTGGATCTGCAGCCGTTGCTCAGGCTCAACTGCGATATTGGAGTCACGTAGTCACACGGAAGGGAAGCTGGTGCATTGCTAGTAACGATCCCTTTAATGCTAGACTTGGTGGCAATCTGTAGAATTCCCTTTCGTACCAGGCACCCGCTTAGGTCTTAGTTAATCGGGCAGTACGTGAATGAAGATTGGAAACTGGGTTTATTGTTTGTGTTTTGTGGATGGACTTGTGCCAATCTTAAAGCCTGAGTAATTGCGCAATTAGCACATGGGTCCAAAGGAATCTTATCGCAATTCCGAGAAATGGGACTCGAAAGAAGTGCTAGCTGAAATTTATTAGTGCAGGTTATTTTCGAACCCATTACTTCTTATCAGCCAAGAAACCTGCCTACCGATAGCAAGAGTGAGCATCGAGTGTGCCGCGAAGCAAGTTCATTCATAAAGAGTGTGAAAGCGATCGGCGTATTTCTGCGCGTAAGCGTGAACTATGAAGTTCTACTTCCGTTTCCTGTTGTGACTAGATCGTTATCGAGCGATAACCGGAGAAATTTCAATTTTAATGGAGTGCCTGATTGTCGAATCGAATTGAATCGAATCAAAGGCAATTGAAGCGCACACTTAGCGTTCACGTTCCCACCTTGCCTCAGTTCACCTGAAGCTGCAACAAGCTGCACGCAATTTTCTTCCGAGCGAAATTACACCAGAAAAAAACTGACAAGAAACTAGTGGTGGTCTTCAAATAGAGTGTCTCCAAATGGAGTCTCGTTGTGTGCTAAATAGTTAACAATATTTGATGGCCTGAGATAGATTTAAGGAATGCTTTCCCCAAGTGTACTAAAGGCCAAAAGGCAGACAACTGACAACTGACAACAGGCAGCCACCACAAAGGCAGCGAACAACATTATTAAGTATTTGCCATCGACTTCCGGTCGTTAGATATTTCATTACCAACTTCGACTTCAACTTTGGATCCCTGGCAGTGGGGGGGGGGGGGGGGTGGGGGGGTCTCCCAAGCTCTCCTCTATTAAATTGTATAATATTCCGCCTTGCACCATTCTGGGCGGTCTCGATGATGGGCTGGCTGGCTAGCAGAAAAGATACGAGTTGCAATCGAGACCAGATGGGCAGGCAGATCCCAGCGTAGTGGCGGTGTAATTATGGCAAAATATATAGTGCCATCAATACCGCGCACCAGTACCGTACCTACATAAATACCTATACCTATAATGAAAGCGTTTGTGGTATATGTAGGTCTTTGAGAGAGTCCGCTGTCTCTCTACCATTAGTACCATTTGTATCTTTTGAAGGTCCTTTGACATGCAGTCGGCCAGAAACGATTCGCGCCTCGGGCCAAACAAGGCAACTAATTTGATGGAAATTCCAACAGTTTAACATCGATTGGCAGACTTTTGTATGCGAGTATATACATATGTATGTATGTATATGTAAGTAGTTGTATATGTGGGTTTGATGAACGCTTCTCATTTAGTGCTTAAATCGTAAATTAAGTCAATAAAAGGGGCGTCATAAGAGGAATTGAATAAATACAAATTCAAACAGAGGCAAAATGTGACAAGTTCTTGGAAAATGTTGTCAACATAAAAAACCATAGCCGCAAATTGCATTGATTTAGACCACAAAATACCCTGCAACATAAAATATTTACAAGTAACATCCAATTTTACAGTTTAATATATACAATCAAATTTTGCAACTAAAATATGATATATTAATCTAATGTGATATTTAGTGATTTTTTTTTATTTTTTTTTTTTTACTTTTTGATTAGAAGCTTTTAAAGAGCAAATGTATATTCCGGATCCCAAGCTCTCGAGATCAGAGAATTTCTTCGAATTCCGTAAATGCACCTTCAGTTTCCTTAATATCGGAAAAAAACGAGGAAAACAAACTTAAAATTCTGGATAAAAAATGGAAAGAGAATGGAAGACGGACAGACCAACTGAAAATTATATTGAAAGCAAATAAATCAAATAATGTGCAGCCAAATTACGACAAAATACACATTCGAGTATAAATAAATACGTACGTATGCATGACAGGAGGCGTTGGAGTTTGGAGTTGGGGTCTTTAAAAGGGGGAGTGAGCATATGTATACATAAATGTGAATGTGTGTGTGTGCGGGGGGAGTTTTCGATATAAAAATAATTGCAGGAATTGTGTGTTGTGTCGACGACGTTCGACAAAAAAAAAAAAAAAGAATGCAAAAAGTAAAAGGCCATATAAGAAAAAATCAGCGAGACGATCGGCTTCTTCTTGTTGCACATTTGCAGCTGAAACAGCAAAAGTAGAAAGAGAGGGGGCGAAGCAAGTGTAAAAGAGAAGTGCGCTGGCTAACAAGAAGAAGAAGAGGGAGCTGCGACCCTGGTGAAAAAAAAAAAAAAAATAAAAAAAATTGGAAAAGATGGGGCAAAAAAAAGAAAGAAGCGAGGAGTTGTCGTACGAAACTTACTACACCGGAAATATAAAATTACACACTCAACACTTAAATGGCATGTGTGTGTGTGTGTGAGTGAGTTGCATGCTGCAGTTGAGATTCTTCGAGATGCGTGGAGATGCAGATGCAGTGCGTCACGTCTACAGGGTGCAAAGCGATCGAACCCAATTTGACCGATTCCCCATCCCTTCTCCTTTTCTCTTTTTTTTTTTTTTTTTTTTTTTTTTTTTTTTTTTTTTTTTTTTTTTGACGACGACGAAGGGCAGGGAAACGCAAATTAATTGCCCAATTTGAAAGGTAGGTAGATGGTAGCCCCCATTCGACAATCAATGGACATGAAAAGTATTGCACCTCAGGTGTGTTCCATAATTATGGGAATATTTATTTAGCCAACTGCACGAGAGGATGATTTACGCACGGAGTGCGTTAAAAGCGGATTATATTATATTTATGGCATTTGATGCGGATTAAGGGTGCAAATACAGCGGATTTAATCCCAAAATCAAGAGAGTGAAATTTTTGAGAAGGATACGAAATTGAAGGGTGCTCAATTGGTTTATCTGGTGATTGTAAGAAGCAATAATATCAATCAAAAGATGATACATTGCCATGCATGGCACTGAAAATAATGAAAGCATTCCCCTTAAAAGAAATGATTTAACAACTTGAAATGTTAGAATCGGCCTAATTGAATTGAAAATTTAAAATTCCCCAAACCTATATATGTATAATTTTAATTGCTCTTTCACATTGAAACCCTTTTGGAACTTCTTTTGTGTGCCATCCTCACAGAAAGCGAAATTCGCAGAAAATAAAATTCCCACGCACTTGAACTTGAATTGTTCGCTGTGTTATTTTGACAGATTCCAATACAAGTTCATATGCAAACATACATTAGTGCTTTGCGCTTAAATGGGATGTTAAAAAGACTCAAATTACACAGATACTCACTCACACACACACACACAATCGAAAGCGAGGACTGCCGACCGATTAACACACAATATGTCTGTGTCCTGCAGCTTTTACCTGCTAATGATCCACGAAAAGAACGCATACCCTCTCTGCGCTGCGGTCATGTCCGACTTGTTGCGTCCTTTGGCGGCTTTTGACCCCCTCCCCCTCCCCCTTCCCCATCTCCAGTACCCCGCATCTGCGGAGCATCAAGGACTCCACTCGCTTGGCGTCTGTGGCGTGGGAAAAATCAGTCTAAAAAATTCGCTCCTTCTGTTCGGTTTCTCTTTTTACCCCATTTAATATATACATATATGTGTATATATATTTATTTTTTTTTGCTCAAAAAATATTTCTCAAGCCGCGCCGAGATCTTGTCTCCCCCTTCAATAATTTCTGCGCTGATTTTTCGAGGGGGACCCTCTGTCTGGATTTTTCGAACTGGACTGAGTCACTGCAACAGGTAGTGAAGTCCAATGGCTGATAACAAAGGCAACCCGCTGTCTAGTGGCACTGCACAAGTCCAGCGATATAGTTATGCATGCATATTACTCACTAATAGTAGATAGGCCAAACATTTGTGGGCAAACATTCCTGACTCATTGCCGCCGATAAAGCCGGCAATTCTAGGAAGCATTCAGTGCTGGCTCCCCTCTGTCCATTTCTTGTGTCGCCAAGTGCTGTCTTTAATTTGGTTCTTTCAATTTTAATTTCATTCAATTAGCCCATGGAAATCTCACAACACACACACGTACATACATATGTACAATACCAATTCACAATTCACCAGCCTCCTTTTCGAGAACTCTTGTTTAATTGTTCTCTAAATTGATGGTGGGCGGACATGGACGGACACTTTGTCTAATTGCATTTATTCATAATGCTACATCAGCATTCATAGCTTACAACAATTCCACTAAATTGACCGAGCTTTAAGTGTGCGTTGGAGATTTTGATCGGCAAGAACAGTGCGTACTATAAGTGCAGATCTTGGGTATCTTAAGGATAATCCTATGTATCTTAGGTTTGCAAGCTACAGTTGTCTTCGTAATGTCGTGCTATAACTTTTGTGCTATTTCTTAATTATTTTTGCAACCATTTTGCTTAAGTATTATATGAACGTGTTTTTGTGCCAACTTGGTTATCCGCAGCGAAAAAACCAAGAAGTGCAAGCATACTTTTACACTGTAACTTGATTTAACCAAAAATTCTGCTGATAAAAATATGTTTTACACAATATTCTACGAAATGTTCAGCTTGAAATGCACTTCCAAGAACATGAAAATATATACATATGTACATACGTGTATGTATGTTTCTGGTATAACTTTATCGCCGCAATTATTTGACTCGAAAGTGAGAAACGTTTGGCAGCTATCGCCTGCTGTTGTTGTTGTTGTTGTTGTTTTTCCATCCACACTAGCAGCGAGTAAAAATGTTTATTTAGCAAACGATCAACAGGAGAATACAAATTTATATGGACAGGCCAAAGTCAATCGGTGGAAATCCCCAATAACAATTGCAAGCCATAAACTTGATGATCAAACGAAAACTCTCACATTTGCGAGTGCGAGTGGTTGAGCACTATGCCGGCGCGAAAACGAGAGGCAAGACAATGCCAAACGGAACTGAGATCAATCGTATGTCCCAGATACCCCAAATCGCTTGGTTATTCTGGCTAAAAGCAAATAAATTCATTTTTAATATGCTCCAAGGAAACCAAATTCAAGGCAGCAAAAAAGGAGGAAAAAAAACGGTGATGTTTTTCAAATTTTTATGGGTATTTTGTTTCAACAAGAAAAACAAGCCGTAGACATTAAAGAACACAAACAGCAGATAGACGTGTATGTATATGTGTATATGTAGCCTGCAAAGCTTGGAAAAGCTGAGAAAAGTCGAAACAGACAGCGCGGCATTTTGAGTTTTCTCAAATTTTCCAACTACTGCAATCGCAACTTCAACGGAACTTGTCAATGTTTACAAACAAACAATATATGTATGTGCTACTACATCGAATACCATAATATCTAAACCGATTTATATGAACGCAGTTCCTATAATTTTTTTTTTTTTTCTTTTTGGCACAATAAATTCCAGTTGCAAACATTGTTTATTTTCCGTTTTGGGGAGAAAACATCAAACGACAAACTAGTGAAAAAGCACCAAGTGAAAATTTTGAAAAAATATCCCACAAAAACTAAAGTTTATGATCTGTGTGGGTTATCTATATGCTATCGATTGTTCTCTTCCTGCCCGCTCTTCCACTAATTATGAGTTGTCTTGGGGGTTGGGGGATTTTCCTTTGCTGCTGTTTCTTTTTGGATCAAAGATCAAAGAGCGCGGACTCCCGTGTTTGTTGCCATTGCACTCGGTTGTTAATGGTGGGTGGTGGGGTTAAGGGGTGTTACGGGGTCGGGCTAATGCCCACAAGGTGTGAAATAAGCTGAGGATCGGGCAGAACGTGCAACATGCCGCTTGCAACGGAAGGCATCGCCGAATGTCTGATATCAAACAGACACTTTGGCAACTGTTTGAAGTGCAATCGACATACTCGCGATCGGCATTCTATATATAGGCATTCGAAAACGCTTCGAAGAGATATGTTATGAGTGTTTTATGAAAGGAAATGTTTGGGCAAGTGATTGCAGATCTGAGCCGATCATTAAGTATAGGTTATATGGCCCATAGGTGGCATGTATGACGTAGAACCCAAATTTAAGGTTAACCATAAATGTTTACTTTTGCTTTCATCTTTTCAATCATGCAAACACTTGCCAATTGATGGCAATTTCTTTCATTTTCAATGATGTTACAAATGACGCCAGTTTTTTAACAGTTTTTGAAACATTTTTGGACTTGAAAAACTTGGCTTTATACTCGTAAATCAGTAATCCTCCCATCCTGGTAATTTGGCCATCAAAAAGGTGTAATACTGTGAAACAATTGATTGATTTATTGACTGGTCAACGGATCAGGTCTTTCCGTAACGAACTCCCATAAAATCTTTTGCCAAATCTAAACAACGGCCAAAACTATCAATTGACAGCGAAGGAAATCACAAATAAATCTATGGCCATCCGTGGCTATATATATAAATCTTTATATGCATGACCATAAATCTCCAGCCAGATCATGGGGTAACAACAACAACAGCAGCAACAGCAGCAACAACGAAATTTTAATCAACACTCATTAAGTCCGCAAGATCGCTGGCAATATAATTAAGAGAAATTAGATTTCCATCGGCGCTACGTTGACGTGGAGCACAGATGATGCTGATGATTATGATCATTGCGATCGTGATGATCGGTTGCGATGCGATTCAATGCGATTCAATTCGATGGACGATGGACGATGGACGACCTGTTGGATCAATGGACACCCAGAGCAGCAACAAATATCCATAGCCAGCGAGTGGAGCTTTTCGTTGTTTAACGATTTTGCAATTCAGCTGTCGATCATTTTCATTCATAAAATCTTGGCACGCTCGCACACACACACACGGTTCCCATTCACACAGAGCGAGATCCGCTGATCTGGAAAACTCGCACATCCACATCCGCACATGCTGGGCTAATGCCAGTCCGTAAGTCCACAAGATCACCCCTCCCATCCTCCAGCCATCCACCACCACCGCCAAGCGCACCAAGTCCACCAATTCCACCAAGTCCACCAGGTCCACCAGGTCCACCAATTCCACCAAGTCAGCCAGCCACCCGCCTCTGCTCCGCCCGCTGGAATCGGTTTGGTTTGGTTCGGTTTGGATCCCCCCATCGGTCCACTACAAACGAAGTGATTAATTCATGTAGTGGCCAGTGGAGAGCCCCCTGATCTCCGCCAGCCACCTCCTTTGGCCCCCCCAGGCCATTCGCCGTTTTCTCAATGGGAACTGGTTTCGTCAGTTCAGTTCATTCGATCGATCGGCCGTCGCTGGCGTTGTTGATATTGGGGTTTATGTTATTATATTCATCCTCACCTGATCCCCAGCAGCTGCTCATCCGGTCAATGTGAGAAAAAACTTAAAACAAACGCAACAAATTTCCATGCAAGCGGAAAAGTCACGAAGCTGCAATACCCTATCAACGCAATTCAATAGCTTTTAGGTATATACCACATAGAATATATCTAATAAAGAGGTAACAGATGTAGAGCATGTTTATAATTTGATCAATTCCATAGTAATATGCAATGAACTGTCTTTAAGTACTATTTATGAATCTGCATTTCATGGATACTACTTATACTTGATCTTGCAGTTCTCTAGCTGAGCAGCTGCGCTACTTATAAACTCGTCGTTCATATCCCGGCAGAAATAGTTTAGGGTATCCAATGATAAGGAAACAAGCCATGCAAAAAAAAACAGTCATGGCAAAAACGCATGCAACTTTTTCTTTTCGGGTTTGTTAGCTGTTTCTATTCGGACTTTAGCTGCAACACGGAGTTGGGAGCTGGGTGTTGCGAGTTCGGAGTATGGAGCATGGAGCATGGAGCATGGAGCATGGAGCATGGAGCATGGAGCATGGAGCATGGAGCTTGGGGAGCTGGAGGAGCCGATCAACTGGCCAGATATTGAGCAGTGCAAAGCGAGGCTAAGTGAATGATGTGGTGGCGTTGGGGAGCTCGAGACCGTGCCAAATGAAATGCGAAAGTTGCTGCCCGGCAAGACGGCCATGCATCTATCTGACATTCAAATCAGCTTAGAAAACTGCAACTCCAGTGGTCAAGTGGGGTTTTGGACGGCAGACGGCAGACGGGACAGGCCAGGCCCAGGTCCAACCTATTTGCAGCATCCGCAGCAGCAGCAGCAACTGCAACAGCAACTGCAACTGCAGCAGCAACAAAGGAAGCCGAGTGGGCTGAGAAAAAAAAAAAAAAACTAAAGCAAACTCTTTTTTTTTTCCCCCACTGCGGAAGTTTGTCAAGCACGTAAAACAGTTAATGGACACAGGATATGTTTCCGGGGCAAACTAGTTTCCTCGTCTCCGCTCGATTTTAGTTTGGTTGTTTTTTCTTTTTACCTGTCTGCACCCATCGAAGTTATTAATTATCAATTTGTTTTAATCAATGAATGTGTAGAAAACTGCCAGACCCACAGAGACTTGTAACTGAGAAAACGAAAAATGAATAAATGAATGAAAAAAAGAAGAAAAAAAAAAACGAAACTAGTTCGTTCTGCGTGTATTGGCAAATGTTTGCCTCGATTATGATGGGATGATATCGTCTTAATTGGCTTTTAATTGCTATGGGAAGTTCGGTTTGATGTTTTCACAAGTCCCTCCTAATCAAATCAGTAGTTAACGCATAAATTAGCTATGCAGATATCAATGGGAAGCGGCATTTGGGGTTATTTCAGCCATTAATAATAGGGTCACTCACCCAATCAGGGGGCCAAAAAACCGTTCATGATCGGAAATACGCAGTATTCAGAATTCTAATCAGCGATTTGGCAAAGAAACGGATCTTTCTTTGAACATGAATGAACATGAATGAAACGGGAATTGTTCTAATTTGTATTTAAGATAAGCGGAAGAAGATTTAATTTGCAAACTAAGCTGTGAGAATGTAATTTTTAATTTGAATTTAAGAACATAATACTCCCATTTAATTAACCCTAAAAGCTATCCTATCCACGCAAAAATCAATCAACAAACTTAATCATCGTTAAATAGAGTAACTACCGACCACTCGCCTATTTAGAAAAATATAAATAGACATAAAGCAGCCAAGAAGCATTAATCTCCTGCAGCTGAAGCGAGTTTTTAAAGCTCTCAACTTCAATTTAATTTAATTCACCAATATGAATATCAATAATTGAGCGTAACCAAAGAAAATTCCCCCATAACCCCACAGCTTTAATGAAGCAGCGAAAGGAAGCGGCTGCACGTTAAATCCATGGGGCAGGAGCCACCGGACTGAGAGGCTCCACATTTTGAAGCGCAAGATAAACACGAACGATTGGATGCCGATCGGATCAGTTGGGGATAGTCAGCTCCAAAGAGCAGCCACGGGAGAAGAGAGGTCTTAAGCTGGGCAGAAGTTGCCGTCGATTGTCGCGGCTTACAACAAACAAAGAGACCCCCAACTCCAGAAGCCTCCTCTTGAGACCCCATGCCCCATCCCCATGCTCCATGCCCCATCTACCCATCCCGGTGATGATCGTGTAGAGATGTTCGAGCGGTGGCTGCGATGGAAAATACAGTAGCCGCGCAGTAGCCAGCAAACAAATTACACACAATTCAAACTCCAAACAGAAGATTTCACAGCATCCAGAGCCGAACAACAAGAACAACATTATTATCTGCTTTATGTCCAGAACGGAGAGACTGAAGAGGCTTGGCCACGACGGATGGCGCTTCCAGTGTCCAGCAGTGGCACCTCCTCCACCGCCCCCGCCCCCGCCCCAGCCACCATAGTGCCATCCAGAATCTCCAGCTCCGCCAGTTCACCATCAGCAGTTGAAAGAGACGATGATGAAGATGCCCCAACTGCTGCGGATGATCATCACGTTGCTGCTGTTGCTGCTGCTGTTGTTGTTGTTGTTGATGTTGATGATGACGGTGGCGTAGACATATACTCGTAAGAACGAATCAAGTTGAATGGGACTAGTGTCGTTGCTGTTGTCGCAAAAGCACTGCGAGAAAATATTCACACATTTGCTAGGTGGTTAAACCTTTAGATCTCATTCTTTGAACATACAACTGATCAATCTGATTGTATCCTTGATGTACATGATGTACATCCTCCTGTGGACTTGTGACCATCTTAAGTGCCACCCTTATTATGTAAGTGCACGGCTTTTCTTGCAGTGCAGCTACTGTTCAATGGGAATGGGACAGCCTGGACAGCCCGGGTTGGATTCGTTGGCTCCGCTGATTCGTTTGCTCGGTTGTTCGGTTGTTCGGTTGGTTGTTCGGTTGGTTTTTCGGTTAGTAAACCGGATGTTCCTAATCATTGCTAGTTTGCCTCAAATTAAATATGCTCCATGTGTGTGTGTGTGTGTGTGTATCTTTTGTTTGTGTGCCCAGCTAGCCAGCTAGCCAGCTAGCTAGCTAGATAGATTATAGTCCATATACACAAGTCCCGCGCTCGGATACTCACAGTGAGATACTCACTCGCAAATGCGAAGCCTTCGCATACGGCCTATCTTGAATCATGAATGAAATTTGCTTTTGTTTTTGCTATTGCTCTTTATCGGACAACAAACAGAGCTCAGTTCAGTCAGTATACACAAATGTCGTATATTATTCGAGAGTTGGCCCAACCAGATAACCACGGCCAATTTCTCGCCCGTTTGGCAAGGCCAAATTAGCCACTTCTGATGGCAACGTATGAATATACATATATTCGCTTCTTCATTCATCGCTGATAACTGGTGGAAACAGGTCCGAGTCGAAGCCATTTAATTGATGGACGAGTGACCGCAAGAGCGACAGAAACGCATTCATAAATTCATTTTTATCAGCATCAATTAGCAATAATTATTTATTACGCAGCGCGACCAGAATGATAATAGAGCGAAAGGGGTAAAATGTGCATTGAAATTGCAACGAAGCTCAATGGAATCCAGCTGATGGACTTAGAATGTGACATAGCATCAAACTATAAGCTATAAAATAAATACTGCTTACTAGATCTTACTTACTTACTTCTCAAAACGTAACTTGGAGTCATAAAACCCGTAAACCCGTTTCCAAATAATATCCCATTTCCACAGCCATCATTTTAATGGCTTTCACACACTCCAGGGGGAAAAGATCAAACCCAAGTGAAACCCTAAACTCAGGAACCCGATCAGAAGGAACTCCCATGCGACACTATTATCTCAATCGCGTGGTGGCCTTAAGTATCCATTTGGTAACGGCTTTGAATAAATTAAGATGCCAAAAAGCGAGACGCATCGTAATGAATTGAAATGAAATGTATCAGAAGCTGTAAAAACATTTTGTCGCGACGTTTGCGGCATTTTGTTTCTATTTGAACAAATATATTTGGCCATTAATTGATAACTGAATTTCGAAAATGGCCCCGGAACGTGTGACGGAAGGCACTTTTAGCCATCCCGCTGCGTGGCAGATGATAAAAACCAAATTAAAATGCCCCCAAAAGAGGCAAAATATTAATTGTTTTTTAAATAAGATACCAGAGACTGGCGCCACGAGGAAGCCCACACGGCATTAACTTAATTGTTGGCCACATAATTGGTTAGATATCTGAATGGCTGGGGTCATGGTGATAACTCCTTCCCTTCGCTCGCAGTCCGACGTAGATGAAGATGCAATTCGCTGCCGGTAATAAGCCCACGCCGGGGCCATACAACTGGATTGACTTCCCGATGCGATGCAGCCTCCGTCACCCTGGCACCCCCCCTCTGCCCTAGGTGCATCTTAGCACCTGGCCTGCCAGACCCTAGGACCACAACGCTCGTCGTGAGGATGCTCAAACTGGACCCTAAACTTGCCCGGCTGCTCGGCATTTGCATAAAATGCACTGAGCAAAAATGCTACCAGTACTAAGAATCAAAGCTAAATAGGTCTTATAATATTAGGGCTAGAATAGTTTGTAATTCCTTATTCTATTAAGTCTAGAATGGATTGTAATTCCTTATACTATTAAGTCTAAAATAGTTTGAGTTTCTGTATAATATAAAGTCTAAAATAGTTTGAATTTCTTTATAATTTTAAGGCTAGAATAGTTTTTGATTTTCTTTACTATAAAGTCTAAAATAGTTTGTAATTCCTTGTACTATTAAGTCTAGAATATATTGTAATTCTTTATAATATTAAGGCTAGAATTGATTGTGATTCATTTTACTAAAAAGTCTAGAATAGTTTGTGATTAATTTTACTTAAAAGTCTAGAATAGTTTGTGATAATATGATATAAATATAAAGTCTGAATAGTTTGTGATTATTTATAACATTAAGTCTAGCATAGACTTTGCGCTCGAAGGGAATTACTTATTTTTTTGGCTATTAATTTCTAGATTTAGGAACCTCTTATGTTCTTAGTGTACCGGCATTGATCATTAGACTATTTTTAATAGAGAGATACCAGAAAACAAGGGGGAAATGCTGGGCATCCGAGATGGGATGGGGGATGGACCCCAACCGAAAGCAGGACCTATGGAGTCAAGTCAACCAGTTTTGTGTTTTACTGCCGCCACAAAAGCGGTTTGGTCAGCTGTTCAAACTGCTACCAACCAGCCGCCTGCCCACTCCCCCAAATAGACACTCCCCCCCCTCCTCCACCTCCTCCCCTCTCCACCTGAGCCCCCACCATCCTCCCCCCGCCATTTCGACTGCGAATCGGCAAAAGTTTCACCTGCTCGCAGTTGCAGCTTGCGTGCGATCGAGTCGAGTGTTTGTTGGCATTAGCCATGGCTAAAATAAGCGGACCAAGTGCAGACCGATGATATTCCCCCTACTTCCCCCTTCGTGTTTGCTGTTGTTGCTGCTGCAGCAGTTGCAGCAGTTGCAGCCACACAATTTTCACACTCCTTCAGAGCGATGCTGCGGCTACCTAAACAACTGAGCCCGCCGCAATTAAAATATATAACTAAATGGATTTCAACAGCCAAGGGGGAAAACTTAAAGAAAATTCGATATAGTTGGAGGGAGGAAGGGAGGGGGTGTGGTGCCCAAAAAAAAAAAAAGAAAAAGGTGCATTGACAAACAAATTTATGTGGAGAGCCACAAATCTTTCGGGTTTCAAATAAACAAAACTAAATGCTTAACCCTCGAATAAATTAACTTCCGATCTAAGGCACACCATATACAAAGTCAAGTACAGTGCGTGCCATGAGTGTGTGGCTGCTATGCTCAAGTGATCTAAATGAAGCTAGATGATGGGATGGAGGGTAATGCATACGATATTAAGAAAGTTGCGTCCTTTTTACAGCTAATAATGTAATAATACCATAATGGAATACAATCCATTTCCATACACATTATATGAATATACTACCTAATAAGGCAATTTATTGATTAAGCCTTAGCACACTGGGAAACCATACCGCACTGTACCTACTTATATAAATATATTCCCGCTTGTATATACAAACTTTAGTGCCAGTCACCGATTCTCGCACAAAATTCCGATTCAGATGCGATTCAGTGCGAAGCGATTCGAATCGATTCGATTCGATTCGAATCGATTGTGGGTGTTATGGTCAGCATCAGGCGGCGAGGATTTCGAATGCAGGCGTACAACGAAAACACTCAATAAAATCCGTTGATAAATTGCGCCGGGCATCAAAGGTAACCCACTGTGCGAATGGCGCTACCCACAACCGCTCATTCCCGCCTCCCAAGATCCCAGCCACTCAGCATCCTAGCCACTTGCAGCAATCTTCTATGGAAATTTATCGATTGTTTTTGTTTAGAGAATTTTCGGTTCGAATAGACACAAAAGCGCCAGTGCCGACATTGTTCGTAGATATGTACGTTGATCTGGTTGATCTGGCTGATCTGGCTGATCTGGGGGCAAAGAGTTGGGAATCTACATACATAGATGTTACTTATGGGCCCATTCCATTCGAACAGACTTTGATTAGCTGGGATCTGTGCACAAATCAGAAAAACCTGCCTCGTCCAAAGTTATGGGATGATGTCCGAAATAAAGCTGTACAATTTTGGCAGTTACATAAATTGATCTGGGTAATATTTCAAGTTAGAACGTACATTTATAGCAGTATAAATTGGTGTGCTCAGTCCAAAATTGCTCTATTAACGGTTTGATGCCACTTTCAACTTTTCTATAGATCGGCTTATAAAACATAAACTGTTCCAGTTGATGGACCTTGCCACTTCCATTCTCTATCTATCTATCTATCATGAAACAACCCAGTTAATGGGATAGGATCTGCCAATGGACTTAGTTAAAAGTTCCATTATTCGGGCTGAAAGTAGCGCAACGAAATGGCTTTTAATTCAAATGACAATTGCAGAAAAGGCATTAAGACACAAAAAACCCATTAGGCATTATTATGTGAGCCTCAAAGAAGAGTGAAAACTTTAATTTAAAATGCTGAACAAATTATGACATGGCAGAAAATAGGCTCTTTTACCAATTCACATATGTACGTGTATGTATGTATGCACGTACATATGTATATGGCCCATTGTTTTAGGCAGCTCGCTTCTTTTTGGGCCAATTGAAGCGTTAAATTATCAATTGGCCAAAGGGGTAGCAGCAGCGTTAAATTGGCCAAGAGAATGAATAAAATGTGATAGCTACAGAGAGAGCCCAGGCGGACACGCTTGAATTGATGATCGTCGGGCTACGATCGCCGTATCGATAGAACCCAAACGCACTACTCCTGGAAAAACTTTTGTAACTCCGGCCGGGGGCAGGCAACTGGAAAATTGTGCAGACACAATCATTATGACAAGGCAGGTGTTCCCAATCGACAGCGCCCCCTACACCACCCCCTTTTGCTGCCAAAAAGATATTTATATGGATGGAGATCCTGTATGATTCAATTTTTCATCGATTGCATTATCAATTGCTCGAGTGCGGCTGTTCGATCGCTCGGTTGGCTGGTTGGTAAATCATAAAATGCAATTGAAGCTGTCCCAAGAACGGGTTTCCATTGCCGCAATTTGTTGCCCCAACATCCACACATCCACTAATCTGGATGCGAGTGCAACTGTGCGCGTGTGTGTGTGTGTATGTGTGTGTGTGTTAGTTAGTTGGTTGGTTGGTATTTGTGCGTGGACAGGTTGCCTTTTGTTGCATTAATTGATTCATATTTGTTAGTCGCGTCTTGCAGCATTTCCTAATGGGATTTCGGTTTCCTTTTCTCCACTGATATATGTGTTTTTGCTCCATATTTGGCGTTTATGATTAATTGAGTTGCTCCCAAAATGGGCATAAGTGGATTTCAGAAATTCGCTTTTTATTCATTTGGCTAAATTATAAAATAATTAGTTTATGGCACGCGCTGAAGTTTCTTTTTTTTTCAAACGATATGCTTTAAAGGCAATGCAAAAACTTGTGTGGTTTTTTTGTTGTAGGCAATCGTTAAATGAAATGCGTATTTTAAATCCAAGGCTACATTAAGTCCGTCATTGCCATTTGTCTTCTTATTAATGTCTGTGATATATTAAATATCTGAAACTTGGCCCTAACAGGTTTTTTTTACCTACAATAAGCATTAAAAAGCACAATTTATTTAAGATTTATCTAATTAAGTACCCCGCATGGTATGCAATACTTTTTGATTATTCAATTTCTTATTGGCGCTTGAAAGTAGGCAATGCTTTGATACACTTTTAGCTAGCTACTGGCCGCCAGGGGTCGCCACTGAGTCATGTAGAAATCATGTATGGAAAAATGTTGAAAATACAATAAAACAATACAATAAAAATAAAACATAATTGAAATATGTCAGCTTACAAAAGAATACACGCAAAAATCAAACATTTGAGCTACAATCCACTAAAATTTATAACATTTAAATTGAAATAAATTAAATACGTAAATACGTATGTATACAATACACAAAACCAATTTGATAAAAAACTGGAATTCCATTTATACCAATAGTATAATTAACAATTATTGAACAGAGAGCTGATAACAAAAGAATTTGTTTTGCTTTCTAATCAAAATTTATCCTTCTGCCAATACCCTTTGCTCATTTCTTGTGTTATGTTAACTTAATGCAACCAATTTGTCTAAGTTCACATTCTCCTATCTTCTTGTTAACTTGGCAAGCAGCAATCGAGAAGTGTTCCTTGTGTCTTTTCAGTTCCCGACACTTCAAGGTGTAGGCTAAGTGCATTATAATATTAGAGTGTTGCCCCGCACACTTCTCCATTGCCGCCCAAAAGCACCCCCCCACCCCCACCTCCACTGATAACGAGCACTTCTTATCAGCCAGCCACAAATATTTACTCTTCGACCACCTCCATTGGTTATTTCGTGGGCTCCAAGTGGTTTGGGGCGATGGAAAGTGAGTTTCGCGTTTGGTAAAGTTCAAATTGGTGAAGGTCGCACGCGTGCGAGGGTTGCCCGATAAGTTCTTCACCCTGGTGGCTATTGTGCTGGGTCAGCTGTTTATGGCTTTATTTTCATCTTTTTTTTGTACTCGCCCTTTTCTCCGCGACATTACAACTTTTCGGAGCGTGCTGATTAGCCATGGACTGGGCTTTATTGCGGCTCGGAAAATCCCAAGAGACAACAACTACAACTATTACAATAAGTGCTGCTAATTTGTCCATGGGATGCACTCAATTTAGACGCATCCGTTCTACACAGCCAGAAAAAACATGCACATGCACATAATAAAAGAAAAGCGAGAAACGCGCTTTTGTTTTGATAACATTGTTTTCGCTGTAAATGAAATGGGAATGGAAATAGAAATAGAAACGTTGAGGGAACGTGATTAGATAAAGTCTCTATGTCTTTTGTAAGCTATTTACATATTTGAATATCTACACAGTGAGAAACGAAGTTCAGAAGTCTTACTCACACGAATTGAATTGTGAATGGTAATTGTTTTGCAAGACAGTACTAATTAATGGCATAACTTTATTCGTCATTTTGCATTCAAAAATCAGCAATAAACTCGAGAACAAATTATCCAAGCATTAGCTGCATCAAATTGCAAAACTATAGAAATATTATTGCGGCTAAAACGAATGCCGTAATGCATTGAATTATGCCGCCTTAAAGGCCTCAATTCAAACGAATCAAAATGAATCTCTCTAGCGATTAATTCCAGGCGAAACAACAACAAAAATCAACGACTGGGCTATCAAAATTTATGAATGAATAAAGCAAAATCAGGCGAAGAACCGACAAGAGGCAAGGCAGTGGAAAATACAGAAAAAAAAAAGTACAAAATACAAAAAAGTATTAATAAAAAGGCAAGTAAAATAAGCAAACAAAACGAAAATCACAAATAGTAAGTGAGTACAAAGTGGCGTGCATATGAAATATAAAACAGGCGATATATCCAACTACACACGCACAACTACACACGCAAGCACACACACACATGTATGTGTGCATGTGTGCCTCTGAATATGAATGAATGAAAAATTGTAGAAGCAGCACAACCGCAACAGCAACAACAACAAGTTGTTAACGCAGCACTTCCACGAACCAAACAGCAAAAAAAAACCCAAAACCCCCCAAAAAAAAACACCAACGACAACCGCAGAAGACGGGGTGGGGTGGGGGGAAAAAAAGATCTGTGAACAAGAAATTTGAAAGGTAACAAAAAACTGAAATTAAAACAAAAAACTTAAAATCAGAAACGCGGGCAAGTGTGTGTTGGCAACTCGTTTTCCAGTTTTCCATTTTTCCATATGCAGCAGCTGCCCACAAATTGTGCGTCGAGTGGCGGCGAAGGGGGGCTGGAGTGGAGGCGTGGGGCCTGGAAGGGGATGGTGCCTGGAATGGTGGAGGGGGGGGGGGGGTAGGTGTTGGGAGGGGAGTTCAAATTATGAATAAATAAGAAGTTGGTCCAAGAGCAAACAGCTAAAAATCAAAGCAAATACACAAAAACAATGAAAACAAAACTGAGAACATTGTGTAGTTGACGTACAGATACCCTTGCTGGAGTTACAAATGTAGCCAAATAATATTAGCTATTATATTTTTCAAAATATACAGCATATAATATAATATAAAGCATATTATATCCAAAGCCACTGAAGAACAATTTAAAATTCTACTTTAAGGTTCGTTTTTAAACACAAAACATGAGAGATTTTCCGAATCTCAGCGATAGGTATGTAACAAAATGCTATCCGAACCATAATACCCTACACTGCAGGGTATGAAAAGGCAACGACGACTGCAGTTGGATTTTGAGCCAACGTCGACGCGCCCACGGGCAGCGACAGAAGAAGAAGAAGAAGACGCAGAAGAGAAGCTGGAGCAGCGATAAAAGAGGAGCCCCAAAGACAAAGCCCGAGAACAAGAAGAAGAGCAAGAAGCCGGTTTGCAGGAACAAGCCTAGAGGAAGAGGAAGAAGGAAGAGGAGGGGGAGGGGGAGGGGCGGTGGGGCAATGCAGGCACACGCAAAAAAGGAAGGAAACAAACATCAAGCCCCAATGACAGAGGAAGCAGCCACAACAACAACAACAACAACAACAAATGGCCGTGGAAGAAAGGGAGACAGCCGCAACAAGATCCACTCGTCGCTGCCTCTTATTCCCCACTTCCAATCCCATTTCCATTTCCATTCCCCCATTCATCAACTGCATTTTAATACTTTTTTGGTTGTCTTTGCGTTTTTTTTTCTGTTTTTTTTTCCTTCGTTTTATTAGTCGAGAACCAACTAGTTTTGTTGTTTTTGGTGCCTGGCGAGTATGAATGAAAACGAACGTGTTTCTTGGAGAGCGAGAGGCCCCAAAAAGAGAGCGGGAGAGCGCTGGGGAGCAGCGACGCCGGCAGCGACGTCGGCAGCGCGGGGATGAATGAAATGAGCAGCAAAATGAATGAAAGTTGTGGGGCTCGCGCAGTCGACGTCGCTGCCAGCGTCGACGCCAGGCTCTCCTGATCACCCTTCCTCTCTTTCTCTCTCTCTCTCACTATCTTTCACTCTCCTGGTGCAGAGAATTTGAATTTTTGATATTTTTTATACAAATCATAGCGCACATATTTAATAAGCGAAAATATAATTTGCTTTATTTATTGTTTCGTTTCGTTTGCTGCGTTTCGTTTTGTTTCTTGTTATTGGCAAAGTTTATGATTAATGAGAGATGATTACGGCGTGCGAGTGTGCGTGCGTGAGTGTACTTGTGCATCTGTGTGCGCGTATAATTAAAATAAGGGCAGCCTTTTGCATACACTTGCAAAAAAATAAGCAAATATTTTTTAAAATCTCTAAGATTTTAAATAAGTTTTAGAATTTATTCACTCATTAAATTTGCAGATATTTGCAATATTATTATAAGGTACATTAGATATATGATCGTTATTCACTTTTCTTATAAATAGTTTTTCATGCATTTTAAATACTTTGAAATATCAGGGCGACCCTTATGCTAAGTGTATCTTTGTATCTTTCGTCCGTATAATGTAAACTAAATTTACGTGCCTGGCTCCCGATCTTTTTTCTCTGCTTCTGCTGGCCCGCGATGTTCCCCCTTTTTTTATGTGCCATCCCCATTTTCCATTCAGCATCTGCGCAGTTGTCGCCGTTTTTGCATGTTTTCCCCCTCGTTTTTTTTGGCCTTTCTGTTTCTGTTTCTGTTTTAGTTTTTGTGATTTTATATTTATTTTTTGTTTCTGTTGCCATTTTTATGGCCGCGATCTTCTAGCGACGAGCGAAAAGTTCAGGCTGCCAGTTGTTTTCGCTAAGGGACTCGCCTGGGTCCCCACATACAAATGTACATATGTACATACGTATGTATGTATGTGTGTTTGTACATATGTATGTGTAAAAACATGCACAGATATGTAGGGTTGTGTGTGCCACCATATAGGCGCAATGGGGTGGACCTTCACAGAAACTACAATTTAATTGCACCAACTAATTGCGACTTTTTATTCAACTAGTACCACACTGCGTATGAGCAATGCTGTCTATTTGAACTTTTCCCACGCTTTTTCAAGCTGCTCATTAAATTCAGCCCGCTAATGCAATATTTCATTTAAATATATTTTTTACAATTTAAATGTAAACCATCAACTTAGCTGTGCCACCACGGCGTATGAGTGATAATTTATTAGAACATACATATCTACTAAATTTACGATCCCCCCGATTTTACAGCGAATTGAGGTCCACCCTTCGTACAGCACACATTTGTATATTTAGTTGGGCACTGACTTTAGTCTTGGGCTTGCGTTGACATTGAAATTGTTTGCGCTTTGTTGATCTCTACGCAGCGATAAGACATAAATACATAAATACTTTTTACGTTTTCGGGTTCCTTTTCTTTCGGTAACTGCCCCGATTTTTGTGCCAGGCAAAAACAACAAAAAAAAACAAAGCACCAAATAAGATTTGTATTATTTGTTTTTATAAACATTGAATACCGATTTCAACAGATGGCAGTGCATTGAGATATTTTTAAAAATCTCAGCTGGCTCAACTTTGCTGCAAAACCGAATTCAATACATAAACACTTTATAATATTAAATTACATTTCTTGCAAATTGTTTTTAATTGTTGAAAATTCCCCAAAAATATCCGCCTTTAATTCGCGGTAAATGCTAATCAAAAGAATGCAGTGCTCCTAAGAGACGTATTAAATTTGCGTTTAAGTTTCGACATCGGGCTCCACCACTGGCACTATCATACCCCAAAGACTAAGTACTAACCGAAAAAAAAAAAAACCGAGAAATTCCCATTATTAACACATACTCTGTACATTGTTCTCGCTTGGCAAACAACAGGGCAAAAGATGCATAACAAATTACCATAAAACGTTGTCCGATACATGAAATCTCTTTCTGCCCCGCGACTGTGTGTGAAATAATAGATACAATATACTAGACACATGCCATAGGAGAAGCAACAGCAAAGCCTTAAGATATTTTGTCACATTACGTATACGAAGAGTTGGCAGAGTGAGTGAGTGAGTGAATGACTGACGTATTGCCTGATTGACAGCGGCAGAAGCAGCAGCGGCAGCGGAGGGAGAAAAGGTAGCACTGCACATTTTGAGATACACTCGTATTTATTTTGAGAGTATTTCAA
This sequence comes from Drosophila orena, assembly GCA_005876975.1. Classification (NCBI taxonomy): domain Eukaryota; kingdom Metazoa; phylum Arthropoda; class Insecta; order Diptera; family Drosophilidae; genus Drosophila; species Drosophila orena. The sequence goes on along the minus strand of VCKV01000282.1, from coordinate 9,544,237 downwards.
ATGCAAATGTATTCCGCGCGCAGAGATCTCTGTTCGTTTTCCATTTGTAGTGGAGCATTTAAAGGAGCAAATGAGTGAATGAATGGGTGAATGAATAAGTGAGGGAGTGACTGACTGAATGAATATGTGTCCGCAAGTTAACTTGGCACTTCGCCGGGGGCTCTTCGATGGGGAGTGTCTAGTGGGGATTGGGGATTGGGAGTTCAGGAACGGGGGCTGGGCCCACCGGAAACAAACGACGTGACTTTTCACTGAAATATTAAACCAACTATGCGTATATGCTTTGGAATTATGTTTGTTTCAACGGCTGCATTATAATAATCACAGACGATCCTCCTCCACACACAATGGCCATATCTTTCTTTGGCATTACTTCTTTTTATACGAGCCGAGCTCTTTTTTTTCGTTTTACCAGTAACACGCTTTTGTCGGCTTATCTTATCGCCAAATTATTTGGCCCGCTGTTTCGTTCACTCTCAGTGTGTTTTTGCCATTTTATCGCTCGGTTCAAAAGGCAAAAAAATAATAATAAAGTCGCAAAAAAAAATGTAGTATTGATCGGTTGTAACGACTACCACATATCCTTCTGCATAAATGCATTCTGTATTTAATTGTTCACCCTCTAGCTATCTCTACAGCCAGTAAGCTAAATAAACTAAGTGAATAGTTTAGATGCAATTAAATAGGCTAGGAGAAATTAAGTCAGAATTCGCAATAATTCCATTTCTGTTGAATATCTGCCCTCATATGTATGTAAACAAAGCTAATCTATCTGACTAATATACATAAGATATACAAACAGCACGTATGTGAGCCAAGATAGGACCATTACGCTTCGCAACTATATAATTGTTGAACATGTGCTCATCAACAACATTTTGCTCTTCAATTATTTCCATTTCTTGGAAATCTGTTATCACAAGCTCCCCAGACCTCGAAATGCCATATAGCAAACAAAATATGAAGTGAAAGAGCTATAATGGCCATATGAAACCGATACAGCAAATGGGTTAGCACTTTGCCAACGTAAACAATCCGCATATAATATAATATGATATATTGGGTTCTTACGCACCTAATGACGCCTCATGATCCGAAATATCCGACAAGCTGCACAGATCTTTGCATCCATGAATCGGCTCCTCCTTGATGAATATGTTTTTCGACTGTAAGAAACATGGAATTGTTTTATTAGTTTGGGTTTTGAACTTTCATTTCATGGCTGATTCATTTCACTGACTAATTTGCATTGCTTAAGTCATCATCATTTTACGTACTAATATACTAATATACTAATATTTCGCAGATGAAACATTTTTGTGTCATATTAGAGGTCCTTCAACAGTTGGCATTCCATATGCATTACTTTTCAATGGACATCATATTGCACTGCTTATTCATGGTACATACCAAAATTTGCACATTCTTTTCTTATTTTTGTGCTAAAAAAAAGTGAGTTTTTGCTTTGATTGGCATTGGTGCTTAATTGGAAGGCAATAGATTACGGGCGATCAATCCAATCGCTTTGTTTGTTTTCCCTGGCCAATCACACCAATTTCCCTCCCCCCCTTGCCAATTGCATGTTTTAATCTTCAACCCCCCAAGGGGGTTCCACCTGCCACCCCCATTATCCCCACCCCCCCACCAGTTGCAGCACAATGAGCAAACAGCCAACACAAGAGGCATCCATGATTGTGTGTTGTACATATTTATAAACAAGCCACTTTTACCCAATTACAAAATGTGTGTGTGGAACACTGAGGCTCTACGCGACGCAACTCAACTCGGCGGGCATTATAATCAGAGATACAATAGCGCAGAGTCGCGGCATAGATTGCTCCGGCAATTGAGTGGCTGAGGGGCGGACTGCCCCAATGTTGTCCCATGGGTCCATTCGATCGTGTTGAACGCGTTCTAATAAATTGAATTGTACGTTTGACTTGCGCTCAAACGAGGGGACTGGATCGGCGGGTCCGCCATTAATGATAATGGAGGTCACCAGTAGTCAAACGAAATGCTTCGTAAGTATCGTAATCAATTGCTGAGCGAATCCCAGCGGAATTCACATACACAATTGGAGCCCAATTTTTTGGAGCTCTACGATCCGATCCACAAGTCTTCAGTTACTGCAGTGCACACTGGACGTAAGATGGAAACCCAAAACGTGGCTCCTTCGAAAGGCCAGACACTCCAGATCGGATTACTTGGCTGCATTTTCCAAGCGACTGCGCATGCGCATGTCCTTTTTGGTTGCTTTTTTGTTTTTTGTTGTTCCCTGGGGGCTTTTGCTGGGCGGGGGGGGGGAAAGGATCAGCTGGGGGTCAGGCTGTTGGCCCCGAAAGACCGGATGAAAGTGGTCAACGGCTCGGCGGGCCAACGGATATGCTTACCGCAGGCGATGTGTCAAATGCCTTCAGCGGTCGTCAATTTCAGGGAGTGGGAAATCAAAGGAATGACGGGTTTGCATAGCCGAACAGTTGGTTACTCTTGGTATTTTGGGAGGAACTACACCGAAGTTGGCTAGGATCCCACTTTAGCAGCATGAAACTTTAATTTCTTGGAAATTATCTATGGAAACCCCGTTTAAAGTCTCATGAATTTGAAGGGTATCACAGTGGGGTATGCTTGTTATTGAGAACAAGCTGCCTGAAGGAAAGGGAAGCCCTACAATCTTGCCTGTTTCACTTTCTTTGCTCGATCCCTACTTTTCAAGGCGTTACCAAGCAGTTCCCAATTTTGATCAGGCCTTTTGTCTATGCAGATGCGTCATGAGCCAAGTGGCACGCTTATGGCTTTTATGGCGAATAAACAAAAGATGGCGCATACACAAAAGATACCAGTGGAATGCATACGAATTGGCTACACCCTCACCTTTTGGGTATCCTCCGTTTGATCAGTGATCAGTGACAGATTATGCCATAGAATATACTTGATTGCAAAGTCTCCGGCGAAAAGCAGGGTGTTGCGAATAAAAACGCAACAAAGCATAATACATAATAATTGCGTTTTGTTTGGTCTACCAAATTTAGAATGCGATCGACGTGATCTGCATTCGCAATGGGGATCGCCCTGTCATTGGGGCTCCACCTGCAGTGCCTGTCAAACTGGCATAGAAACCGATGGACAGCCAGTTAATCGATCACTTGATCAGCAAATTCACTTATTCGTAGTTATATTTAGAAATTATAGACTTATGCAGCCATCGATCAACGACGTGCCGTCATTGCTACCTAGTTTTGAATAAGCCAAGTGCCGAGCAGTTAAGACCAGTAGCCCGTCATCATTAAGATGGCCTAGATTAAGTATTAGATATTAAAGCAATCATAGCATAGACTGTGAAAGCAAAGCCTTTCAAATACCTTACACCCACGTGTTGGGCGCCATGCAAATTGCTCAGTTAACCATGTAATTTAATGCGATTTGCAAAAATTCCTGGACTCACCTCAACTAGGCTGGACAGAAAGGTGACTTTGCGGTTCTTCTTGAGCCTCATGGTGCTGACTTGGCCCGAATGGCTGCTGCTGCTGCTGTTCAGTTGGCCGTTCAGTTGGCCGTTCAGTTGGCTAAGGATCGACTGCGGACTGGCGACCGAATTGAGATGGCTGCTGGCCGGCGACTTGAACAGGTGTCCGTTGATGGCGTTCAGATGGAAGAGCTCGTGGGCCGCCTTATCCAGAAAATGGGAGGCCGTGGAGGCGACCGCCGACGAGGAACCAATGGCCGCTGTGGAGGGCAAGGCGGGCGGCAGCATAAATTTTGTGGCAGACAGATCTGTTTTACAAATCGCCAATTCCATATTGCGCAGGCATCTGCAGGAGAGAGAAATCGAATTAATGAAACAAACAATTAGCTGGCTGGCCAATAAACAAATCGTTGCAATTATTAGCCCGCCCGGGCGTGAGGTGTTTTAATTATCGCTCAATTATTGGCTTGTTACCCCACCGCGCCTTATTAGACCTCGTTGGCACCTCCCACTCTGGCGTTCGCACCTCTTTCTTGGCTCAATCCAGCTCTATTGACTCTTCAAATTATGACACTTTTTGTTCTTTTTTTTTTTTTTTTTTTTTTTTTTTTTTTTTTTTGTTAACAACAAGCCAAGCAAGCGGGCCAACATCAAAAGTGTTCGCCACCTCTAAGATACAACCACAACAAATGGAGCCGACGGGGCACAGTTTGCATATGAGCACGCTTTTATTTTGTTTACACAGCATCCATCATATGGGGTGGATAGGTGGATAGGATGGGATAGGAGAGGATTTCAAAGGGTTTCAATTTTCTAAATATATTTCTAATGGGTTTCGTTTCGTTCTCTTTGCAGCTCTCAAATATTTGCCCTAGCCAAGCGGCGGTTGATGATCGCCGAGCTGTGAGTTTCAAAGAAAACACGAAAAGTTACTTTGAAGTGTCGCCACAAAGAGTTTTGGGCAGGAAGATCACACGGATTGCTGAAGCCATCAGGTTCTTTCCCTGAATGTTCCCCAATTAGTGGCCTTTGGTTGCCATGTCTCCATGTCTTTATAGCATTGCATAGCATTTCCCAAATTACAAGTATTGTATTTAAAGTAATTGCATTCAAATTCGAAACGAAGAACAATAAATCTTAGAAAGCATTATCACCGGAAGTGGGCTAGATAAGCCGCAGAGAAAAGAAGAGCAGTTTCAGAAATCTCGAAGGCCTCTCATGAGGGTTTTTCACAATTGCCCAGCCCAGAAGCCACTATAAATAACGCAGTCTCGCGATAATGTTCAGAAATTACGCATTAAATATATCATATATACTTTAAATGTACTTTGGAATGATAAAAAGTGGTTTAGTGACAAATGAAGTTGTGAAGTTTAACCTAAAAAGGGCGATAATCTAATGGCATATACTAAACTTAATGTGAAACTTTAAGTTCTTGAAGTACAGATGCAGCTAGTAGCTCAAAATGTGTCAGTTCTATCAATTTATATAGTTACCAATGATGATTTGTTTTATTTTTGAAAAGAATCTTATAGGACAAAGTTACATAGTGTTGTACAACGACTTACAGCGCACTAGATTGAGTCGCTTATTGAGACCTCTTGGTAAACAAATGTTATTCTGGGCTACGGTAAACGCCCCCCAGTCACCATATAGGCATATATCTCCAGCTACATCTGGGGAGTATCTTTGAGCACTGGCTGCCTAATTAGATACGTTATGCAAATGTGTAGATACTGTCGTCGCATCGGTGACGCTTCCACCCAAGTCCGTCTCCCTCGCTCTCGTGCTGTGGCACTCGGCGAATGTGTGGCCAACAGTTATCTATCCGCCTTATCAGCCATGTACGCACACATTTGTATGTAAATCGGCGGTATATATATGTACACACATATATATATATATATATGTATATACGTATGGGTTGAAGCAATTCACGCCGATCTAGCTGAACCAAAATAACGCTTGGAAAAGGGGGAAAACCGAATATACACTCAACTTGCAGAAGCTCTAGGGCGATTTCAAAAATGATATGGTGGCTATTTATGGCTCTACTAGGCTTAATGCCCTTATAAAGCCAGTTGAGTAATGAAATGTAGAGTAAAATGGCTTTGATTAAATGTAAGGAATACCCCTTTGCCTAGGGCAATATCGTCATGGGAAAGCGTTGCATAAATTTCAGCTCGAGCTGTTGCGAAATCAATTTCGATTTGATTTGCTGATTTTGTCCGTGGTCGTTGCCGATCAACTGAAACACCCAGCTGGGCAGTTATGTATTCACATTCACAAGAACCAGATATAAGCACATTCATATCAATATATATTGTATATACGAGTATGTTGGAGTGTGCGGCTCAAGTGAGTGCACTAAAAACGAATTTAAGTTAATCAACATTTAAATGGATAATAAAATCAGCGAATGCAGTCCACAAAAAGTTGATTTATTTCGCGCCTCATAGTTTTTTTTTTTTTTTTTTTTTTTTTTTCCGCCCCAGTGCAATCAATTCAATGTAGAGCAGCAATAAGAGAAACCACAGCAGCATTACTAAATCTGCACACAATCTATATGCATTTTCAGTTGTGCATATATGTATATAGAACTCGAGTGCATATGATTCTGAATATGCCAGCAGTACTGAGTGCACTTTTCACACGAAAATAATTCATTGACGCATAAAAGTGGCCAAGATAATTGGCAACTTTTGGCAAGTCCAATTGATTTCTTGCTTTTGCCAAATGCCAAAAACCAAAAGCGAATATTTCAGTTCCCATAGTCACTCAAATTTGGCTGCTTAAAGCTAAAATAATTGTGAATGAACTTAGTTTATTTTCCAAAGCATTATTACTCACAGCAATTACACTGCTCGTAAAAGCACATCGTTTGCAAAAGAAAAACTACGTAGATTAGCTAAGCAAACAATTGAGAGGGTAGACACATTTTTGGCCTCCAAGTGGCAGTGATTAATTTTGGGTTTATTTAGTCAATCAATTACAAGTGACTTGACACAATTGTTCTTATCGATACGAAAATATTTCCCTGCCAATTTCACATTTCGTTGTGCAACTAGCAACTTAACAAGTCATTTGTCTAAATCGAGTTTCCCAGAGACTCTAAATAAAATCGAAACAAATGAGTGAGTTTGAAAGTGGCACATGTTTCAAAAACCGATTTCGAATGCCAGCATTTCGAGCAGCAAGAAATCCATTCGGCAGGCTGCCAAAAACGAGTCGCAATCGCTGAAACTATCTGAACGCAAAACCTTATCGCCCAGACACGTAGATAACCGAAAATAAAAAAATAAAATAAAATATTAATATATACATATGTATGTATGTATGTATGTACATATACTGCGGGAGAGCGAGGGCGACAGCTAAAACAAAAAAACAAAAACAAAAACAACACGAATCGAATTGAATCGAAACGAAAATCGAAGCATATGTTTTCCCTGGAAAAGAGCAAAAATCATTTTTTTTGGGAGGGCCCATAGTAAGTGGACCAAAAGAGTAGATGTCTGGAGTCCGAGTCTGGAGATTGTGAGGAGTCTGGAGGAGAGTCTGGGCGCAGCAGATGCTCAAGGAACAGATTGTAAACGAATATGATCTTTTGATATGGTGCGCACTCCTCGGCCAGACGACAACGCCAGCAACAACAACTGCAGCGGCAACAAATAGGGGTGCAATTTTTCGGTGTGTACGTAACGGTACACGGCACAATACACATTTAGTCGCCTGCTCTTTTCTTTCCCAGCGCCTGGGCCCTTTTTTCCACGCTGGAAGGAGAGGAGGGATCTCCGAGCCGCTGATGATCCTCGGGATGCCTGCCTGTGCACATGTGTTCTATCTGCTGTCGCAGAACACTCCGTGTGCATGTGTGTGTGTGCGGAGTATCTGTGTGTGTGTGTGTGTGTGTGTGTGGAGTATCTGTGTGTGTGTGTGAGTGTGTCGTCTTGTCTTGTCATGGGATCGATCTTGATCTCGGCCTGTCTGCAGCAGGTTGATACTTTTAGCATCGGTCCCGGGCACAGAATCCGAGTTTAACGTGGCATGGGGCAACGAACCAGTGCGCAGAAGATCCACTGAACTGTAATTGTCTGCGGGTATTTATGGAAAAGGATCTTGAACTGGTCTTTCATTTAGGGGGAGACGCACGGGGAGCGAAAGGGAGCGAATGGGAGAGGAGGGGCGGGAGCTGGGCTCAATTATGATCCAACGATCGTCATGATCGTCAACACACATCAAATTAGCGATTATGGCAATAATTTCTTATCATTCCCTTGTGTATTTTGCTCGCAAATTGGTATTCTTAAATAGCTTGAGGGATCTTTAACGTATCTTTAGAGTAGTTCAATGATCGCAACTCTTTAAATTAACTTATGGACTTTGAAACTGCGATTAGAATGGTTGCGACAATAATGAACTTTATATGCCCACTTTTAAATAATCACAGAAATGTTGATAAGTGATCTAAGTTGAATCTTATTGAACAGTACCAAAATATGACTAATTTCATGGTATCATTCATGGGTAAAACCTTTAACTATCCTTTGAACCTCTTTCTCTTAATAATTACATCGATTATTGTAACATCCTTTTGAAACCCTTTCAGGTAACCCGAAGTGCAGACAGGAAAGCCCCAATTATACATTCTTTAAAACCCAAAAGGTCAAAAGAGTAGCACTCTTGTGTATCGGTTTTATTGATACTTAATTGTCTAATGCGATCGTTGTGCTAGATTCTTGGCCCAAACCAAATAGCGTTCACACATTCTCGATTACCAAAACCCCATGGATCGATGGTTTGAAACGCCATCGAGGGGCAGGCGAAGCTCATTTGCGGCACCGGAAGCTGTAAAAGGAACAGTAGTAATTTCGATCGTGTTTCCCACAAGGGTTGTGGAAGTGCCCCACACACACACACACACGCAGACGCACACAGGCGGCTAACTAGCTTGGCTACGATGCGGTATAAAACCAATTCAAATTCTGTTGGCCTGGCCAACAACGAGTTTACAGAGGCAGCAATCCTGAATCGAGGCGAGATCGCGAGATCGGCGGATCTACCGAGCGGTAGCCAAACCAGTTTTCTCCTAGATTCATTCAAGAAAACAGGCAACACCAACACAGAAAGGGTTTACATACACTCGCAAGAAAAAACCATGACTCTGTAAACTATTCAAAATATGTTGCAAGTTTCTAGAGTACTAAGCAATATCAGAATTCCGTTTCAAAATTGCATTTCAACACAATAGCTAATTATAATACTCCTGATATTTACAATGTTTACTATAATGCAACATTTAGTAAATAAAGTTGGAAATTCGTTACAAACTCGATGGGTTTTTGTTTCGCGTGCAGGGAGAATAACAAAAACTAATACTTGAACTACTGTTTTTCAACACTTCACTTTTCTTACCGGTGCGGGGCAATAAAATAGCGCCCCTTCGAGAACAAGAAGGCGGAGGCTACTGGGCTCTTGTTTCTTTTGGGCTGTTGATTTTGGGTTCTGGATGCTGGGTTCTTTCGGTTGGCCTTTTTATTAGGGTATCCAAATTAATTACAGCTTCAAATTAGGCGCACAATCTTGATGGACTTCGCAGCACCGATGACTATCTCTCGCCCGTTCTCTCTCTCTCACTGTACTTGCATGCACTATGTGTATATATATGTGTATGTTTTAACCCTCCGGTGGGATCAGCAGGTTGATTAGGGGGAGAGAGAGAGGGATTACGTGCCGGGCACAAAGACAAACCGAAAACCGAAAACCGAAAGGAACAGCTCGAGAAGAAATCGGGGATCGGTTTAGCTCGGCTTATAAGACGCGAAAAGAAGCAAACGGAAAAAAGGCCGACGGATCGTTGGCAAACACACACACGCACACACACACACGCACGCGCCAACACACACAGCACACACACACGCGATGTTTGAGGAGATTTTTGTGGTTTTATGATGGATTTCGTATTTCCTCTGTTTCTGAACGGTGTTTTTTTTCTGATTTTTTTTCGTTGTTTGCCTTCTCTACTTTGCTGTATTTGCGCGCGCAGATCTTTTGATGTTTCGCTATTGCACTCAATCACACACTTGGTTTTTGCTTGGCTTGCAAAGTGTTTTGCATTTGTTATTTATTTGATATTTGTTATTTGATTCATTTAATTCATTCAAATCGAATTTACCGTAGCGCAAGTGCACGCTGCCCGAAAGAGAGACAAAAACAGACTGACCGATGGCGGCAACAGGCGGCAGCGACGCCGACGTTGGCGCAGACGCAGCGTTGACGCCAACGCCGACGCACCTTCGCTCTCCTTCTCTCTCTCGCGCTCGCTCTCGCCGCCGCTAAGATTAATATTTTTTTCTTGTTGCTCTGCCGCAAGTGATAACGAAAATCGCAAATTATGAAAATCGAGAGTTCCTCCAATCTGACTTATAAACATTATTCGCTATTCTTCTTGATCACCAGAGATCACTGGAATGAGAGCGAAGAGGCGTGGGCGATCCTCAGTCGCGCCCTCTCTTTCGCACTCGCACTAGAGCGTGCATCATGAGCGCTGGAAAAAAATGGAAATCAGAATTACATATTTTGAGCAGCAAAAACAAAGTGTTTGCAGCGACAAAAAAATAGCAACAATTTATAAAAAATCTGCTTGCTCAGAACTCAGTGTAAGTGTGAATATGCGAGATAGTGTGTGGGTGTGGGTGTGCATGTGCATGTTGTGTGTGGTTGTGCGGGCGATCGTTTTTGGCAAGCATTTAAACAGTGTCCGAAAAAGACTAGTATATTTAACTGTTAATATGCAAAGGGGCGGAATAATTAAGGCAAATAAATTTAAAATTTGGCAAGCATTTAAACAGTGTGCAAAAAACACTAGTATATTTATATATTAAATATGCAAAGGGGGCGGAATAATAAAGCCAAATAAATTTAAAATTTGCCTAGCTCAAAGTCTTTCAAGTGTGTACACTGTAAAAACACCTTCATTTATGTATACTTCAGATATCATAAAAATCTATTTATATATTTTAGGCAAATAAAGTTAACTGGAATAAAAAAAAGTTTTCCAGATATAAAAATTCATTTATATATATTTTAGGCACGAGAAAAGTGAACGAGTAAAAAAAAAGTTTTTAAAAATATTGAATAATCAATTTAATAGTAGTCATACAAATGTAACCCAAATTTGTATAGTTATTTTACTCCCTTAAATTTATATTTCATACAATTTATATGTGAAAATTTTAATAAATGGTAGAAGTTTGCACACATTGTGTGGGAAAATAACTTTAGGCACCCCGAAAAAAAAGTGAAGTTAAAGGTGATATTTTCCCACCGTGACCATGACAACCACTGTGCGTTCGAAAGCCTCTCTTTCTCTCTCTTTCCCGCAAATCAGAAACAAAAACAGGTTTATGGGTGCGCAGCGTGGGTGCGACAGAGAGCGGCGATCTGGAACTGAAACTTACCACAATGTTTTTATATTCCGGCAACGCATTTCGCATAAATAACAAATTACACAGCATAAATGAATGCAAGTGCAGGGGCGGCAGCCAAGCAGCCAGCTGCACCCAGAAAAAAAGGGCAATAAGATTCGGGATAACACAACTTGATGCCCTTCCCGATTTTCCCGGCCAAGGGGAAGGGTATACACATGAAAAAAAAACACCTAACCAGCCTTGCATAACGAAACACGTGCATTAAAATATGCCTGATTGTCAACCTCTGCTGCAACTTAATTGCTGCCACAAAGGTAAAACTGAAAAAAAAATATATATATATATGTATGTATGTAAAGGGGGGCGACAAGTGCAGCGAAAATAAAACTCAAAGAGCGCATGCGCGCCGCTCTCTCCATCTCCGCCTCTCTCTCACTCTTTCGCTCCTCTGCGCTGGAATCTTACAACTCGTGTAGGTGAGCCGGATTTTTATGAATGAATGCGCCTGTGTGCGTGACTGCATGATGCCATTGCAGCAGTGAACTCTACTAGAAAAAAGTTCACATTTCAGCAGTGGGAAACTCGAACTGGAAACACATGGCCAACAGGCCGATTCAAGTGGCCAGCAACTGTCCCTTGAGTGACAGCAAATAGGGCATTTAATGCCCATTACACGGAAATTATAGCAGAAATGGTCGAGCCGTAATGAAATAAACATAAATATTCTAAATTTAACAACTTATAAAATCTACATATATACATATGTAGATTATAATTTATAGCAGAAATGTTCGAGCTGTTATGAAATAAACATAAATATTTCAAGGGTTTTATCTGATTTAAGAACTCATAAAACAAATAACAAACAACAAATTTTTTTGCTTTGAGGAATTTATATTTTCCATTGCAGGCATAACTCATCGTCATAATATCAGTGGCATTTGTATAAATTACAATTAAATTGACTTTCTTGAGTTTTTGATTTCAATTTTCAAAAATTCCAAATTGGCGCCAAATATGAAACTCTCCAGTGCTGTGCAACCGCCAAATGCGGGTATTCTCTCCAACGCGTTAGTACATTTCGTGGACGTTGCAGATTTTTGGCGGCAACAAGTTATTTACATTTATTTATTTTAATTCCGCAAAAAAACACGGAAATGGCAGACTCCGGCAAGAGCAAAGTGCTGCAAAATACGGGTAAATTCGTCAGCGAGAATCGCACAGAAGGGTGAGTGGTGAAATACCATGTACTTCATGCTGAACAGGGAAATATCGAATCATATCCACAGCGACGACTTCTTCAATGAGGCGGGCTATCGTCAATCCCGCGAAAACGACAAAATCGACTCGAAATATGGCTTCGATCGGGTTAAGGACAGCCAGGAGCGGACGGGCTACCTCATCAACATGCACGCGGTAAGTTGGGCAAGCCCCAAAACCACGAACCTCTTGTCCACTAATGGATATGTCCAATGCAGAACGAGGTTCTGGATGAGGACAGACGATTGATTGCTGCCTTGGATCTGTTCTTCATCCAAATGGATGGTTCCCGCTTCAAGTGCACGGTGGCGTATCAGCCGTATTTGCTCATCCGACCGGAGGACAATATGCATCTGGAGGTGGCCCGATTTCTGGGTCGCAAGTATTCCGGGCAGATTTGCGGATTGGAGCACATCAGCAAGGAGGATTTGGATTTGCCAAATCATCTATCCGGCCTGCAGCAGCAGTACATAAAGCTATCGTTTCTCAATCAGACAGCCATGACCAAGGTTCGAAGGGAACTCATGTCGGCGGTGAAGAGAAATCAGGAGCGACAGAAATCCAACACATACTACATGCAAATGCTGGCCACCTCGTTGGCCCAATCCTCGGCAGGTTCCGAGGATGCCACGTTGGGCAAGAGGCAGCAGGACTACATGGATTGCATTGTGGACATAAGGGAGCACGATGTGCCCTACCACGTCCGAGTGTCCATCGATTTGCGCATCTTCTGTGGACAGTGGTACAACATCAGGTGCAGAAGTGGCGTCGAACTGCCCACCATCACCTGCCGACCGGATATCCTGGACAGACCCGAACCAGTTGTCCTGGCCTTCGATATAGAAACCACCAAGCTGCCGCTGAAGTTTCCCGATGCCCAAACGGATCAGGTTATGATGATCTCGTACATGATCGATGGTCAGGGTTACCTGATAACCAATCGCGAGATTATATCCTCCAATGTGGACGACTTCGAGTACACTCCCAAGCCGGAGTTCGAGGGCAACTTTATAGTATTCAACGAAGAGAACGAGATGCAGCTGCTCCAGCGATTTTTCGATCACATCATGGAGGTGCGCCCCCACATAATAGTTACCTACAACGGCGACTTCTTCGATTGGCCCTTCGTGGAGACGCGTGCTGCCGCGTACGACCTGGACATGAAGCAAGAGATCGGCTTCTCCAAGCTGCGGGATGGCAACTACCTAAGTCGTCCGGCCATACACATGGATTGCCTGTGTTGGGTGAAGCGAGATTCCTATTTGCCCGTTGGATCTCAAGGCTTAAAGGCGGTGGCCAAGGCTAAGTTGCGCTACGATCCCGTGGAACTGGATCCCGAGGACATGTGCCGCATGGCCGTGGAGCAGCCCCAAGTGCTGGCCAATTACTCTGTATCCGATGCGGTTGCCACTTACTATCTGTACATGAAGTATGTGCATCCATTTATCTTCGCCCTGAACACGATTATACCCATGGAACCCGATGAGATCTTAAGAAAGGGTTCCGGTACACTCTGCGAAACGTTGCTGATGGTAGAGGCTTACCACGCCCAGATCGTGTATCCCAACAAGCATCAGAGCGAGCTAAACAAGCTCTCCGGCGAGGGACATGTCCTGGATTCGGAAACCTATGTTGGTGGCCATGTGGAGGCTTTGGAATCGGGCGTCTTCCGGGCGGACATCCCATGCCGCTTTCGTCTAGATCCTGCCATGGTTAAGCAACTCCAGGACCAGGTTGATGGCGTGCTGCGCCATGCTATCGAAGTGGAGGAGGGCATTCCCCTCGAAAAGGTCTTGAATCTGGATGAAGTGCGGCAGGAGATTGTGCAGGGGCTACAAGGCCTGCACGATATCCCCAATCGCTTGGAGCAGCCGGTCATCTATCACTTGGACGTGGGTGCCATGTACCCCAACATTATCCTGACCAATCGCCTGCAGCCCTCGGCCATGGTTAGTGACCTAGATTGTGCCGCCTGTGACTTCAATAAGCCAGGAGTTCGGTGCAAACGTTCCATGGACTGGTTGTGGCGCGGCGAGATGTTGCCCGCCTCCAGGAACGAGTTCCAGCGCATCCAGCAGCAGCTGGAGACTGAGAAGTTTCCACCCCTCTTCCCTGGTGGACCGCAGCGTGCCTTTCACGAGCTCTCCAAGGAGGATCAGGCGGCGTACGAGAAGAAGCGACTCACGGATTACTGCCGCAAGGCTTACAAAAAGACCAAGCTAACCAAACTGGAAACCCGCACTTCGACCATCTGCCAGAAGGAGAACAGCTTCTATGTGGACACAGTGCGAGCTTTCCGAGATCGTCGGTACGAGTACAAAGGACTCACGAAAGTGGCCAAAGCATCGGTGAATGCTGCCGTGGCTTCTGGAGACGCGGCAGAGATCAAGGCGGCCAAGGGCAGGGAGGTGCTCTACGATTCCCTGCAGCTGGCACACAAGTGCATCCTGAACTCCTTCTACGGATACGTGATGCGGCGCGGAGCTCGTTGGCACTCCATGCCAATGGCCGGCATTGTGTGCCTCACTGGCTCGAACATCATCACCAAGGCGAGGGAAATCATCGAGCGAGTGGGTCGCCCTCTGGAATTGGACACTGATGGTATATGGTGTATATTACCTGGATCTTTTCCGCAGGAGTTTACCATTCACACGAGCCACGAGAAGAAGAAGAAGATCAACATATCGTATCCGAATGCGGTGCTGAACACCATGGTGAAAGATCATTTCACCAACGACCAGTACCACGAGCTGCGCAAGGATAAGGAGAACAATCTGCCCAAGTACGATGTTCGGGACGAGAACTCTATATTCTTCGAGGTGGATGGACCCTACCTGGCCATGGTGCTACCCGCTGCCAAAGAGGAGGGCAAGAAGCTGAAGAAAAGATATGCCGTCTTTAATTTCGATGGCTCACTGGCCGAGCTCAAGGGATTCGAGGTGAAGCGACGCGGTGAACTGCAGCTGATCAAAAACTTTCAGAGTTCCGTCTTCGAGGCTTTCCTCGCAGGCAGTACTCTTGAGGAATGTTACGCATCCGTGGCCAAGGTGGCGGACTACTGGCTGGATGTACTCTACAGCAGGGGATCGAATCTGCCCGACTCTGAGCTTTTCGAGCTGATTTCGGAGAACAAGAGCATGTCCAAGAAGCTTGAGGAGTACGGCGCCCAAAAGAGTACGTCCATCTCCACGGCCAAGCGATTGGCCGAGTTCCTGGGCGAGCAGATGGTCAAGGATGCGGGCCTGGCCTGTAAGTACATTATATCGAAGAAACCCGAAGGAGCACCCGTCACCGAGCGAGCTATTCCGCTGGCCATTTTCCAATCCGAGCCGAGTGTGCGACGTCATCACCTGCGTCGCTGGCTTAAGGACAACACCATGGGCGATGCGGACATACGCGATGTGCTCGACTGGAACTACTACATAGAGAGATTGGGTGGCACCATCCAGAAGATCATCACCATACCGGCGGCACTGCAGGGACTGGCCAATCCAGTGCCCAGGGTTCAGCATCCGGATTGGTTGCACAAGAAAATGCTGGAGAAGAACGATGTGTTAAAGCAGCGGCGCATAAATGAGATGTTCACCAGCAGGCCCAAGCCGAAACCTCTGGCTACCGAGGAGGACAAGCTGGCGGATATGGAAGATCTGGCTGGCAAGGATGGTGGCGAGGGTGCTGCAGGCTGTCCGATAGTCACCAAGCGAAAGCGGGTCCAGCTGGAGGAGAACGATGGGGAGGAGGCACAGCCGCAGGCCACCACTTGGCGTCAGGCCCTGGGCGCGCCACCGCCCATCGGCGAAACCAGAAAGACCATCGTGGAGTGGGTGAGATTTCAGAAGAAGAAGTGGAAATGGCAGCAGGATCAGCGCCAGCGTAATCGCCAAGCTAGCAAGCGAACTCGAGGCGAGGATCCACCGGTGGTCAGAGCCACAGGATCCACAGCCACACTGGGCGGCTTCCTCAGACGGGCACAACGCACCCTGTTGGACCAGCCGTGGCAGATCGTACAACTGGTGCCCGTCGACGACCTGGGCCACTTCACAGTGTGGGCCCTAATCGGCGAGGAGCTGCACAAGATCAAGTTGACGGTACCGAGGATTTTCTATGTAAATCAGCGGAGTGCTGCTCCACCCGAGGAGGGTCAGCTTTGGCGCAAGGTTAACCGAGTTCTGCCACGATCCCGACCTGTTTTCAATCTCTACCGCTATAGTGTACCCGAGCAGCTCTTCCGCGATAACTCCCTGGGCATGCTGGCGGACCTGGCCACGCCCGACATCGAGGGCATATACGAGACGCAGATGACGTTGGAGTTCCGCGCCCTAATGGACATGGGCTGCATTTGCGGCGTGCAGCGCGAGGAGGCACGTCGCTTGGCCCAATTGGCCACCAAGGATCTGGAAACCTTCAGCATCGAGCAGCTGGAGCAGCGGCCGCAGACTCAGGTCAAATATCTGGCCAGCGCCAACAATCGGTTGCGCAAGATCTACCTCTACCAGCACAACACACCGACGGCCAAGAAGGAGATCTGGTCATTGATCCTGATGCCCAGCAAGAAGGCCTATATCTTTGCCTTGGATACGGTGCGTGCCAATCAGATGCCCAACATGAGGCAACTATACACCGCCGAGCGTTTGGCGCTCCTCAAGAATCTGACGAACGAGGAGCAAGATAAGATTCCTGTGGAGGATTACACCTTTGAGGTTGTCATAGAGGTGGATGTCAAGCAGATTTACCGACACATCCAGCGGGCACTGACCACCTACAAGCAGGAGCATCAGGGACCCACCATTCTGTGCCTGCAAACAGCGCTGGCGGCGCGTAAACTCAGCCTGGCCATGCCGATACTGCTGGAGTTTCCCCAGGCCCAGATCCACATCTCCGATGATGCCAGTTTGCTCTCTGGCTTGGATTGGCAGCGCCAGGGCTCCAGAGCAGTGATACGTCACTTTCTGAATCTGAACAATGTGCTCGATCTGATGCTGGACCAGTGTCGCTACTTCCATGTGCCCATTGGCAATATGCCGCCGGATACTGTGCTCTTTGGCGCGGATCTTTTCTTCGCTCGCTTGCTGCAGCGGCACAACTTTGTGCTGTGGTGGTCGGCGAGTACCAGGCCGGATTTGGGTGGCCGGGAGGCGGACGACAGCCGGCTGCTCGCGGAATTCGAGGAGAGCATTAGTGTGGTGCAGAACAAGGCCGGTTTCTATCCGGATGTTTGCGTGGAGCTGGCTCTGGACAGCCTGGCAGTGAGCGCACTGCTCCAATCGACCAGGATTCAGGAAATGGAGGGCGCCTCCTCTGCCATTACCTTCGATGTGATGCCGCAGGCCTCACTGGAGGAGATGATTGGCACAGTGCCGGCTGCCACCTTGCCAAGCTATGATGAAACGGCCCTCTGCTCCGCCGCCTTCCGCGTAAT
This sequence comes from Drosophila orena, assembly GCA_005876975.1. Lineage (NCBI taxonomy): Eukaryota > Metazoa > Arthropoda > Insecta > Diptera > Drosophilidae > Drosophila > Drosophila orena. The sequence continues at coordinate 9,526,665 of VCKV01000282.1, read as the reverse complement.
GCGCTCCATGGTGAATGGTTGGTTGCGGGAGGTATCGATCAATAGGAACATCTTCTCGGACTTCCAGATCGTGCACTTCTATCGCTGGGTGCGCTCCAGCAATGCACTACTCTATGATCCCGCTTTGAGAAGATCCCTGAACAATCTCATGAGGAAGATGTTCCTGCGCATTATAGCCGAGTTTAAGAGATTGGGCGCCACCATTATTTATGCGGACTTCAACAGGATTATCCTCGGTTCCGGCAAGAAAAACGTCTCCGATGCCCTGGGCTACGTGGACTACATTGTGCAGAGCTTGAGGAACAAGGAGATGTTCCACTCCATCCAATTGAGCTTCGAGCAGTGCTGGAACTTTATGCTCTGGATGGACCAGGCAAATTTCTCGGGAATCAGGGGAAAGCTGCCCAAGGGTATTGATGAGACAGTGTCCTCAATAGTTTCCACCACAATGATACGGGATTCAGAACGCAACCAAGACGAGGAGGAGGATGATGAGGAGGATTCGGAAAACCGTGATCCGGTGGAGAGCAACGAGGCTGAGCAGGATCAGGAGGATGAGCTGTCGCTGGAGCTGAACTGGACAATTGGCGAACACTTGCCCGAGGAAAACGAGTGCCGCGAAAAGTTTGAATCCCTGCTGACCCTCTTCATGCAATCTTTGGCCGAAAAGAAGACCACCGAGCAGGCCATCAAGGACATCTCACACTGTGCGTTCGACTTCATCCTGAAGCTGCACAAGAACTACGGCAAGGGCAAGCCCAGTCCGGGCCTGGAACTTATCCGCACTCTGATCAAGGCGTTGAGTGTGGACAAGACGCTGGCGGAGCAGATCAACGAGTTGCGCCGAAACATGCTGCGTCTGGTGGGGATTGGCGAGTTCTCGGACTTGGCTGAGTGGGAGGATCCCTGCGACAGTCACATCATCAACGAGGTCATCTGCAAAGCCTGCAATCACTGCAGGGACCTGGATCTCTGCAAGGACAAGCATCGCGCCATGAAGGATGGAGTGTGAGTACACAAACCATTGCACACTTTTCCTCAAAATTATTGATTCATGTTTGGATTTGCAGACCCGTTTGGCTGTGTGCCCAGTGCTACGTGGCCTACGATAACGAGGAGATCGAGATGAGGATGCTGGATGCCCTGCAGCGCAAGATGATGTCCTATGTGCTGCAGGATCTGCGCTGTACGCGCTGCAGCGAGATCAAGCGCGAGAATCTCGCCGAGTTCTGCACTTGCGCTGGCAACTTTGTGCCCCTCATCAGCGGTAAGGACATCCAGACGCTGCTGAGCACGTTCAGCAAGGTGGCTGGCAACCACAAGATGCAGTTGCTCCAGCAGACTGTTCATCAGGCGCTGACCACGCCACGCTAGGTCCTTTTGTTGTTGTTTTGTAGATCTTAAATATATTGTAATTATAAAATGGAATTTGAATAGATTTTAATGAGTTTTGAGTTCATGATGTCATAGCCAAATCAATACTACCATTAATTCGTCGCTATAAGCACTTGTGTATGTTAAGGGATAGACGCACTTTGTAATCCCTTGAGATGCACACACTTTTAATGGGTTTCTTGTACGAGTCGCTTGTTGTTTTCCCGATTTTATTGATTTTTGTTGACGCGCCCGCGTTTTTGTGGGCAGCTGAACTTAAAGCAATTACACTAACTCATTCGCGTGGAGCGATCTCTACTGCGGGGCCTGGGTGATGGGGTCCACCTTAACGTCGGGGAACTGGAACTCGGGGAACTTCAGCATGTCGGTCTTGCCATCGCTGCCAAACTGCTTGGCCACACGGTCCAGTTCGGTCTTCAGCTCGCGCTCAATGTCGGGATTGGAGTCCACCAGCTTGCCCCCACTGCAGGCGAGCAAAACATGGATTACTTTGCGGTACAGCAGCGGATTGAGGAGCCAGAACTTACGCGCTCTTCTGCTTGTACTCGCGCACTTTGTCCAGGAACAGCTGCTGGATGGGATCGGAGGCCTTGCTCAGGGCGGGGGCGACGATTCCAAAGTTACGGCGGGCCTCTGTGCGCAGGACACGCATGCCACTCAGCAGGGATTGCGACAGCATCTGGAATGGATGGATCTTCGTTAGAATAGCATAATTCCGCCTCCTTCATAGGTAACCTTAAAAAGGTTATGTAATACGATTTGTTGTTTCGCCGTTTTCCAAACGGCTTTCTAGCTGCCGTTGCTAGGCACTTTACAAAGTATTCCAACTCTACTCCCTCAATTCTTTTGTATTTAATTTAAACCCTATTTTCACCTTATTTTCCTTGGCAAATGCTAACTTTCGTGCGGAAAAGTGACAATTGTCAGTTCACAATAGCAGTTGGTGTTAGTGATGGCCGCGTGACAGGTGTATGCGATACTATCGTAATTGAGTTGCACGATAAGCTTTTAAATAGTAGGGGTATTGCTAAGCTCATATTTTGATTAATCTCAAATTTGTCATATTAATCATATAAATTCAATTCGATGCAAATAAGTTTTGTTATTAGCACAGTAGTATAAATGATATACCTCTATCGAAAATAAAACAAGCGTTCTATCATAAAAAATTTTCAAATTATGACAACGTAAATTAACTTCAGCAACTAGCTTGTGTCTGCCCTTCTATTTTACTATAAATTTGTAACCAAAACTGCACAAAGAGCATACCAAAACAGCGCTCTAACTGTACGAAACCATGAAAAAGTCAAAGCTGTATCTACAATGAGTATAAATAATAGCTTAATTTGTTATTAAATAATAATATTAACTGAAAAGGCAACAAATTATTTTGTATTCTCCCACCAGAGTGACCATCAGGCCAATCGGAAGTGTGACCAGTTATCACTGTCGCGCTCTGGTCACACTGCTCGTCCAGGTTCCACGTCAAGCGCCGGGAAAAAAACACGACTTGCATTTAATTAATTTATCTGGCGACCGGACGAACGGATTTGAAGCAAGATGGTGAGCCTGCTGCAAGAGATCGACACCGAGCACGAGGACATGGTCCACCATGCGGCGCTGGACTTCTACGGCCTCCTGCTGGCCACCTGCTCCTCGGACGGCAGCGTCCGCATCTTCCACTCGCGCAAAAACAACAAGGCGCTGGCGGAGCTCAAGGGCCACCAAGGACCCGTGTGGCAGGTGGCCTGGGCACATCCCAAGTTCGGCAACATCCTGGCCTCGTGCTCCTACGACCGCAAGGTGATCGTCTGGAAGTCCACAACGCCCCGGGATTGGACTAAGCTGTAAGTAAACGGGCACACCCATGCCAACAAAGTGATACCTGTTTGAGGAATCGACCAGAGGATACCCATTGCTAGGTCCATACATAAAATTAATACCTTTGTTACATTTGAAGCACATTTGGAACGCATTATTGCTTCAATATTTATGCTAAACATTTTTGTTTGTTTCTTTGCCGGTCGTAGCATTTAAAAGAAAAACAAATGTATAAGTTCAATCAATAGTATTTTAGAAAAATAATAATACGATCTTCTAATATATGTATATTACCTTTTGTTCCATTGAGTTGTTCCCTCTGTCACAACACACTTAAATGATCTATTATGCCCGAGATAACAGGGTAGCAAAGAACCAAGAACCATGTCATACATATGTTTAGATTGCTGTTATCATTAAAAGAGTGCCACATCTAACCTCTGTGCTTGCCACATTTCAGCTACGAGTACAGCAACCACGACTCCTCGGTGAACTCTGTGGATTTCGCGCCATCGGAGTACGGCTTGGTGCTGGCCTGCGCCAGTTCGGATGGCTCGGTTTCGGTGCTCACCTGCAACACGGAGTACGGTGTGTGGGATGCCAAGAAGATACCGAATGCGCACACGATCGGCGTGAACGCCATATCGTGGTGCCCGGCTCAGGCTCCAGATCCGGCATTTGACCAGCGGGTAACCTCGCGCTCGACGGCCGTGAAGCGCCTGGTGAGCGGTGGTTGCGATAACTTGGTGAAGATTTGGCGCGAGGACAACGACCGCTGGGTGGAGGAGCACCGACTGGAGGCGCACTCCGATTGGGTGCGCGACGTGGCCTGGGCGCCGTCGATCGGACTGCCTCGGTCGCAGATTGCCACGGCTTCGCAGGATCGCCATGTGATCGTGTGGAGCAGCAACGCTGATCTGTCACAGTGGACCTCGACTGTGCTGCACACGTTCGAAGATGCCGTGTGGAGCATCTCGTGGTCAACCACCGGCAACATTCTTGCCGTCACCGGTGGCGACAACAATGTCACATTGTGGAAGGAGAACACGGAAGGCCAATGGATCCGCATCAACTATGAATCGGGCACGGCCATCCAATCGAAGCAGCCCTCACACCTTCCCCATTCCCACTCTCAGCAACAGCAGGCGCCACAACAGCACCAGCAGCAGGCGCCCTCGCATCCAGGTCCTTCCTCCGACTCGGAGCACAGCTCGAACCTATCCAACTCGCAGCTATCCAACTGAGCCAGTTCTGAAATATTGTCGTGCTGATGTCGTGGTTAAAAGTGTTATCTTACAAATATATATACGAAATACAATTTAATGTGCCCCCTCTAAACGCAGCTTAGTTTATTTGCAAATTCTCTGGCTTAAATTTATTTGCATTTGAATTTTCTGAAATTATATTGAGTTCTAAAAATAGTTTTTTTTTAATTTTTAACGTTATTATACGAGTAGTTTTCTTGAATGGAATTGCAAATTGTTACTAGAATTTAGTTTTTTATAATAGTAAAATAATAAGATTTAAAATCATGAAACCAATTGCAGTCAAACTTATCATGAACAATACTTATAAAATCCAAAAAACACGAATTACAATTTTAAAAATTTTTTTGGCATCTTACGCTCTGTGGTTTGTGTACCAACTAATAGTAATCTAGTTCACGAACCAACTGCACTATGTTAAGTACTGTGAAATAATTAATTAAAAAGTTGGAGCAGAACCAGCAAATAGGTAACTTATATTTCAAGTTAAAAATAATGTAAATAAATTGTTAAATTCAATAGTGAATAAGTGTTATATTTGGAAACCGAAATAGTATATAGTGGTATTTATTTGCAGGCCGGATGGTATTTTTTACCCTCTCTCGCGCGGTCACACTGGCATCTTTCTTTTCTGCGCACCACGTTTCCGATTCGACGTCAAAATGAATGCGAACGTCCCGATTTCCAAGAAACGCAAGGTAAATGAGGAAAATCGAGCCAGGAGTGGCACGGACATGTAACGCAGTGTCCGTACGTTCGTTGTTTCACCGGAGTTGTGTGAAAAACGCGGCCGGAAAGTGCAAAAACTCATCGGCTTCGGAGTTAACCTCAAAGCAGATGGGCGTCCCAATAAAATGTTGGAGCTCAGCAACGCGTGGTGAAACAACAACACAACAACGAGGATGATTGCTTTATGTGCCATGGATATGGAATGCGGATTATAATGGTCTTGTTCTTTCCCCGATACAGTTCGTTTCCGATGGCATCTTCAAGGCTGAATTGAACGAGTTCCTGACTCGCGAACTCGCCGAGGATGGCTACTCCGGCGTGGAGGTCCGTGTGACCCCCTCCCGCACTGAGATCATCATCATGGCCACCAAGACCCAGCAGGTGCTGGGAGAGAAGGGCCGTCGCATCCGGGAGCTGACCGCCATGGTGCAGAAGCGTTTCAACTTCGAGACCGGACGCATTGAGCTGTACGCCGAGAAGGTGGCCACTCGTGGCCTGTGCGCCATTGCCCAGGCTGAGTCGCTGAGGTACAAGCTCACCGGAGGACTGGCCGTTCGTCGTGCCTGCTATGGTGTGCTCCGCTACATCATGGAGTCGGGTGCCAAGGGCTGCGAGGTCGTCGTGTCCGGCAAGCTGCGTGGTCAGCGTGCCAAGTCGATGAAATTCGTCGATGGCCTGATGATCCATTCGGGAGATCCGTGCAACGACTACGTCGAGACCGCCACCCGTCATGTGCTCCTGCGCCAGGGAGTGCTCGGCATCAAGGTCAAGGTCATGCTGCCCTACGACCCCAAGAACAAGATCGGCCCCAAGAAGCCGCTGCCCGACAATGTGTCCGTTGTGGAGCCCAAGGAGGAGAAGATCTACGAGACGCCCGAGACGGAGTACAAGATCCCCCCGCCCAGCAAGCCACTGGACGATCTGTCCGAGGCGAAAGTTTTGTAAACCTAGTTTTACTGTTCATCCAATGAGCGACTAGCTGAAAGAGTTGCCCTCAAATACAACAAAACGACAGAAACAAAACAAAAACCCATAATTCAATAAAACAAAATCAATAAGTAATAACCCACTTGTGCAGTGCAGTGTAGAGTGCGAGGGTCGGCCCTAAAGTTGTTGCCCCTGTCCGATATGCAAACCTGTTTCCCAAAACCGCTTGGCCGCAAGAAGAGCATAGCTTTCGAAACTCAGGCTAGCAGTCGATTAAATCCATCACTTACATCTATAAAAAATGACTAGATAGAAACATGATATGATATGATATGATATGACTAGATAGAAACAGTTTGGCTACTAGAGTCGCATACCTTTCCAATTTATCAGAATAAAAACAATTGTATGTTTAATTTTAACAAATTTAGATGTTAGATAAATATTACCATCATTGGCATACTATGTAGTTTTTGAAATCGGTTGATTTAAAATAGAATGTCTGAAGAGTAGAGAGGTAGAACTTTAGCAGGGCATCATGAGTTCGGCTTGCCGAATTCTTCTCACTTTCCTGTTTCGCATCGCCATGGCGCGTTTTATATACATTTCTCGTGAAGCGGAAATCAGCGATTAAAACGGCTCACATTTTGTCCAGTTGCCCGCTGATTTATGAGGCTGTCCTTCGGGCAACATGAGAGTGTCCGGTGTGTCTGCGCGTTCCTGGGACCGCTGATAACCCGCTCCTCTTATTTATCATGTTGATATGTTTATTTCCCAGCTGGCACAGTGACACGGCCCCGGGCAATTGCAGCGTGAAAATCAGCAATCGTTCAATTTATCAACATTTGCGAGATTATAACAGCCGGCGCGGGAGAAAGAGATACCTTTTTTTTTCTGTACTCGCCGAGAGTTCGTGCCCGTTTGGAGCGGCCTGAAATCGCAGCTGCAGCACACGATCCTCGATCCCGATGACAAATGGCCACATGCAACACTCCGCCTGCCGCCCGCCGCCTGCCACCTATCTCCTCCTTGGGCCAGATGAGGAGGTGGAGCAAATTAAGGAGGAGGAACTGGCGGCCTGTCTCGGCGGCATCACGCATCAAGTTGCGATTTGCGCCATAAATCTAAATTAGCTAGCTGGTGGTAGGGAATGGCCGCAGTTCCTGGTTGCACTATTGCCATGCATTGGCTGCTGGCTTCGCTCCTCCACTTGCCCCAATCAATTAGGTAGGTAGGTAGGTAGGTAGGTGCACATAAATGCAGACCAAACAGACGAAATTTTGCAGGCCAGCGCCGTCTGTGCGACTGTGAGAAATATTTTGCCAGCCGCAATTGTTCTGTCCATTGTTGTAGTTGCGGCTCATTTCAACGCTGGCATAAATCATAAAGAACCTTTTAAACACGACTTTGAACGTATGATTTCAACACAATTTGTAAATAAATTAGATCGTGATTATGGCAACATCAATATCGCCAGCAACATCAGCAGCGGCAGCGGCAGCAGCAACAACGGGCATCCCTGCGGCAGCAACATTATTATAACCGGCCAGTGTGTGGGGCATGTGTGGCAGGCATAGCTCTCCTACTAACTACACGTATATATATTATAATGGCCATAACAACAAAGCGAAACCAAAACAAAAACCCGACAATTGCCGTCAACAAGTCTGCAATGTCGGCGGCAATGTGTTGCTGGTGTTGCCAGTCCATGTTGCAGTTGTGCGCCACAGTGCAACATGCATATTGTCTGTCGAGGCTGCGCAGGTTCATAAATCGCCTGTCAGCTGCCAGGCTCCGTTCTGACAAATCCAACTAAATCACATAGGTAACCTGCTCTGATACTCTCTAAAAAACTTAGTTTTAAACTAAAAACAAATTGCAATGCTAGCTTAAACCATTTTTATATTGTTTTTAGTTCCTATAAGTAGTGTTTGGCTTTGTAGCATGGAGAACTCTTTTCTGAAGAGCACCATTACCAAATAGTTTGAAAATGACCTATAGCCCTATAAAAAACCCCTATATAGCCTGCTTTAAATACTGGAATTACAGAACCAATTGGCAAGCGCATAAGCCCCGTCGCCAAACGTAGTGTATAATAACAATGCATCGTAACTGTAATGGTTGCAACTATTTCTGTAAGGTTGTTCGAGTCTGACTATATTTGCTTTGATTTACCAACATTATTATGAGGTTTTGTGTCATGATTTTGCCATCATTATTTAGCATTAAGAAACGATGGCGCGTAATGTGTTTTTCATGTGAACTGCCAGGCCAGACGACATTTATCATCATCATCATCATCCCCATCAGATGGATGGTGCATGGATTCGGATACGGATTCGGATTTGTAGTTGATGTTGGAATTTCAGCTGGTGCCGCAGCTGGAGCTGGAGCCCCTGATCACTGGTAATAGCCACGTTTGCCTGCCTCCTGCACGATCGTTTGGATGGATGCGAAGGCTTCGGCGGCGGTGGGTTCGATCTCCTTGGCGGACAAGATGAACAGATCCTCGCTGTCCGCGGCTCCACGGAGCTCGTAGGAGAAGGTGATCGGTATCTTGAGCTCGCCATGAGCCCAATCCTTGGAGCCACCTGCCGAGGGATAGATGGTCTCGTAGATACTGCCGCTCTTGTAGATCCTGCCGCTCACATCCTTGATCCTCTGCGCTGCCAGTTGGCCAATCTCAGTCAGATCCTGATAGTTGTCCACCCGCTCGGCACTGTGTCCGTAGGGGAACATAATCATCTGGGAGTAGCTGTGCAGCGCTATAAAGGTACGTATGCGCTCACCCACGACGCGATGCCTTAGGAACTCGATCATCACTTTGGTCTCCGCCTCGCTGGCAGCCGCTGGTCCCGAGTAATCATAGCGACAGGGATCTCCACTGGCTCCGGTGACGTTCCAGTGAAATGGGAAGTTGCGATTGAGATCCACACCACGGCAAATGCCAAAGAGAGCACGATTTTTGCGCCACATGCGATCGCCGTGGAAGGTATGCAGATATCCATCCGGATTAGTGGTGGGGAAGATGTACCAGTTTTGGGAGCGAGCTAGTGCCTGGACAGCTGGATCCCTGGAGTTCACTAGCTGGTCGATGATATAGGTGGCCGTGGCCGGAGCAATCCATTCGCGAGCATGGATGCCACTCTCCACGAAGACAGTGGTTCGATTCTCGTTGTCGAAGGCGATCTTCACACCCAGAATGGACCTTCCCTGGGCGCTGCTGCCCATATCCACCAAATGCACTTCGGGATGCGTTTCCGCCAGATGCCTCAGCCAGGCGTTGATGCTTTTCAACGGATGATAGCGCTTCCAGTCGAACTCCTCGGGCTTTGTGTCTTCTGGAGCCACCTCGCGGTAGTTGGCATCGATCAGGGCCTGGAAATTGTGATTCAGTACCCTGTGTGTCACATTGTAACTGTGCACCAGGTCATCGAAGTCAGCCACCTTGGCACCCGTTACCATAATGGTAAGCTTTTGACCTGGCTGCCGGGCGTGACCCATGAAGGAGCAGGAATCGCTGGCCTGCTCGAGCGCCTGAAAGATGCGCACATGCTCCTCACTGGCCAGTTCCACTTGGTAGATGCGGGTGTGATCGTAGCGCGCCTGTACCGAATCTGCCGTCGTCTTGAGCGCCTCATCCAGCGCACACTGATCAGCCTTGGTGCAGAAGCTAGCTGCCTTGGATTCCCGGATGACACAGGCACTGCAAACGAGCAGGAGGAGCAGCAGCGGCTGGGGAGTCCATCCTTTGGGTAACATCTCTATTCGCCGAAGGTTGAAATCGGTATAACATTTTTCCATCTCGTTGTCTCACAGCGGTGATTGACATACTTACATATATCAGCACACAAAAGGAAGTGGCGATAAGAAAAAGGTTTATGGAATTTACAAGTCGACTAATTGATACCGTGGATTGTATTGCATGTTGCACATAACAGAGGTGTCATTGGTTATTGTATTACTAGTGTATATAAGCTTGTTTCTTTACAATTTTTTTTTGTTTTGTAGTTTTTAAGGTGTTTTATTAGTTTTTGAACAACAGCAGTGCTTATCAAGTACTGAAATTCTCAAGCTAATCCCAGGGTATGGGTAAAAATCATTGAACTTGAGTCTGTGACATCGTTCTCTCGTCGCATATGATAAGCTTCTTCATCGAGTTTTCGATTCTCATTGCTGTTCTAAGCCGGTCCGTATGAGCTTCTGATCCCCTGCATCTCGCCGATGGGCAATTGAACGTCAACGATTTATGATCACCTTTCATAACACTTCATTAGTTACATTTTTGGTAGAATTTATAGCGCAATTGCAATAGGAAAACGTTTAACGAGCTTGTTCTCGAGCGGCGCAAAGGCAGTGCGGACCAAATTTGGACGGCAAATCGCCTCGATGGCAACAAGTGGATGGCGCAACATGGCTCCAAGTCCGGTGGCGATGTTACCATGTTACCATGTCGCCGAGTTGCATCTTCGATTCAACTGGCTGCCAGCTCGGGAACCAATTAAACTCATCGTGCTCGAATATTTGGCGCTGCTAATGGAGCTTAAATGGTAATGTGGTCCAAGGTTTCACCGCCGAGATCTTCTTTGGCGGCTACATTGCTATCTTTCTAGACCAAGAAGTTGCGTAACGTCATCGAAAGACTGTCAACGAGTTGTCCAAGCTACATACCTCGTAATATCAATGTATGCAAATTATGAAACCTATTTCGATATCAAATCGAATCGATTCTAAGCACATATGCACATTATTTATTACGCATATAACCATAGGAAACCATCTTGTTTTGCAGTGTACCCTTAGCACGCTTCGCTTCGAAGAAGTTTTCTCACTCAATTTACAACTGCATAACATGGCATTATGCAATTGCTCCACCATTGCAATCCATCCAGCCAATCCGCTCATATACGAAAATTCATTTCTCTTAATTGACTTAACGTGACTTGGACTTGAGAAAAACCAATTACAAAGCCACATTAATAATCTGGCAACAATTTGCTGCATTTTGAGCAACACAATTTGGCGCCTGGCATGCAACCAAAATTTTAATTAAGAAAATCATTTTGGTATTGGGGGTGCTTGTTTTTTTGGGGGCTGCAGGTTGGTTTTTCATTTTCGTTTTCATTTTCTTGACTTTTCTTTTTTTTTTTGATTCAGCGTGGGCGGCTTTTGCACAGAAATAATCTTATCAAACATTTTGGCAATTAACTCGACAGACTGACAAAAAGGGAGGTGAGGGGTATTTGAGCCGCAAACAGAAGCTGCAGATCGACCAGTTGACCATAAAAGCATTTTAATTTCTTAATTTACCACAAACTATAAATCATGGCCTTAGGTGTTTTGGCCATATAATGTAAGCCACCTTGCAGTGGCATTCGCATTCGCATTCGCACCATTTACCAGCATTTCGCAGTGGCTATGGAAATGCCTTCCATCTTTTCTCTCTGATTTAATACACTGGAAACTATAGCACATCGTTTGATAGGCAAAAGAGAGTGAAATCGTCAAGAACTAAGTAACTAACTAGACTATGGTTATATTCTTTATATAATCCTTTACTAGCTATCTACATAACTTCTTTGCTAGCAAATAGTTAGTTGGAAAATCGTTGTTTTTTTCAGTGCATCTCGTGTGGCAGCTTGGGTGTTGTAAAAATACCAAAAATACTTGGCAGCCGTGTTGATCACGTATTGGCCGGCTGTCTGGAGCAGCGGCTTCATTAGGTGATGCTTGTACATATTAATTAAAATGTGTATCCCGCAGATACACTTGCTGGCGCATTCGCATGGATTGGTGGCCGGGCAAGTGGATGGCCGTAGATGGCGGGGCACTAAATCATCTCCACGGGATTTGCACTGCATTCGCATATGGAAATCGTTGCAACACGCCGAGTTTTCCAAACTGGCCGCTATGTTTGCGTTAATTGGCAACACTTTCTTGGTAGCCCGGCCTACCAAAAGAATGAAGTCAATTCAAATTGAACAATTACAATTACGAAAAAATCTCAACAGGTATTTGATTACCATTTCCATTTCCATTTTGATTTCTTTTTTTTTTTGTCTATTTTGTTTTGGGTTAATAAATCAAGGAAATGTCAGAAATTTGCCATGACTTGTCGTGCGTCGCTGGGCTTTGGCCGCCAAATTAATGCAATTTTGTGTAAATTACTCATTAAAAGCGAAATAAATTTGCAGGGGAAGGCATAAATCACGCCTTATAGAGCCGCTACAAGCCACACGAATGGCGTACAAAAAATACAAAAAAAAAAAATAAAAAAAATAAATAAATAAAAGCGACAGAAAACTCAACTAAACAAAAGTCTCGATTACCCCGGCCAGATTGTAAATGAAATTTTCATTTGGCCCAGTCATTTCAAGGGGGGTGGAGGGGCGGGCAAGGGGGGTAAGGAGGAAAACTCCAATTAGATATTTTATTGCTAATGTGAGCTTGTCAGATCGACTGAGCCTGGCCAACTCGAGTGTCCAGCTCGGCTGTCCAATGTGTTCGCTGCCTGTCTACATCAATTAAAAGCGCATTTGACAATGATATTTATACTTGGGCTCGGTTTTCGGTCCTCCGTCCTCCATCCTCCGTCCTCTATACTCGTTTTTTTTTTGGTAATTATAGACTCAACTTGCTGGCCATTGGAAAAGTGTGCTCTCTTAATACTATTTCATTTTGTTGCCAACAACTGGAATGATTGGGCAAATGGGTGCATGTTTTTGGGCCGACTCAACATTGTTGCATTGTTGCAACCAGCTAGTCGGCAAATTATCAGCGGGCCAAAACAAATGTTAAAATGTTTGAATTCGTAGCAAACACACACAGTAGTGGCCATATTTGTTTGGGCCCAAACTAATGACGTGGCTCGCTGGCCGGTGTTTTAATTGTGAAATGCTGTGCAATAAATTGCAAGATGGCCAAAAAATCGAGTGAGCCAACAATTGCACTGTGGCATGAAACTGAAACTTCAATTGTTTAAGCAAGTTTTGGGAAATAATAATGAATAAAAATATTAGAAATATAAATAGTATGATCAGAATTTTCATTGAAATCATTATGATTATGATCAATCATTGGTTTTAAAGAAAGTTTTTCCAAGCTCTGAAGCATACAAATGATTTAATTTTCCGCACAAAGTTAGGCTCTTAGCCCATTGTATACTGGCCAATATCCTGAGCGCAGTTGCAATTCAATTACAGCTCAATTTCATGGCAGCGGCAGAGAGCCATGGCCATTTAGAGAGCACGGCGACAATTTGTTTATGGAACCGCCGCGGACTTTAAATGGTGCGGTGCATAAATCACTCGCTCTTGGCTGCGATCAACCCCGATTGTCAATTGGCAATACGTATCGCCTGTAATTGGTAAGGCGGAGCTGTGCCCGCAAACATCACCTACCACCCACCACCCACCGAACACCACCCACCATCCAAGAATTGGTAACTTCCTTCATGTGGCAGCTTCATGTTGCAATGTACAGCCATTTTCCCAGCCATTTTGCATGGCAAAACAATTTGCATGGATCTCTGATCCAATTGGCGAAAAATGAGAAAAATTAGACTGGCGTGCTGCCCTCGGGACAGCAGTGGCAACATCGCCCATTGTACAGCAGCAACATGCCGCCGAGTTGCTAACTGTTGCCACTTAATTTCTTAATTTCGCATTGCGTGCTGTATCTGCCACTAATGACATCATTTGTTGGCCCAGACGCAGGCAGTTGGTACGCTATAGGGTTGGGTTCTATTTGGAATTAGTCACTATTCAACATATTTGGCATTATCCTTTGGAACGGCGAGTGGCAGCAACAAGTGGCACGTTGCATGCTTGCAGGCCGCTTGCAACACACCAGCAACTGCAGGCCGTGAGCAACTCATAAACGTGGCCAACACAAGGCAAGGCAAACGCAAAACGACTTCCTGCTCCTCGAACATGTCATGCAACACAGGCACACATGTGCCACACAAGTACACTTGGCGAAAAACCTATGTTACACATCAGAAGTTCGCCATATACTGATTTGCAGCTAAGATATCTCATTCAAATTTTTATACATATAGGCCGAGATAATGATTTTCTTATATCTTTTTGAATAACTATGATTTTTTCTAGGTGTAGCACTATATTTCATGCACGCAGGCGCCTCTTCCCAAAGTCGGTTGCTGCAGTTGCAGTTGCTGCTGCTGCTTAATTTTCAGCGGCCTCTTCAGTCAATAAAAATCGCTGGCAAAAATGTTGCTTACGAAAAATCCAACAACCACCGCATGCCAACATGAGTTTTCTTGCTTTTTCATTATTGTATTGCGACATTTTTGCGTTGGCTGCTGCTCTGCGAAATCAAAGCACGCCAGCGCAGCAACTAGCAACAGCAGCAGCCGCAGCAGCAAGATGCACAGCAGCAACATGCAGCAGCATCATCAGCGACATCGCATGAAGGCGACGCTTGCAACAAATCGTTGGCGAAAAATGTGCGCGCTATAAATTTATGTTGGCAACATCAAATCGACGTAAATTACGCGACGCCTGGTTACCAGGCTGCCAGTTAGCCCGGTCAGGCGGCGCTTTGGCTGTTAAATTCTTGGCTCAAAGGGGGCAGAGCGATGGGCAATCGTGGCCAACTGACTGGGGCAGATGCTGCCCGCGAGAGCAAAGACGGACTGACTCTGGCAACACATTAATTCACGCGTACTTAACACGACCATCGCACGGTGGGCACGCCAGCACAATTGTGCCACAAAAAACGCATTTCTAATGACTCACTTTGGGAAAGAATCAAACTTCGTGAGAAAGGATCAAACTTCGTGAGAAAGGATCAAACTTCGTGATAAAGGATCAAACTTCGTGAGAAAGTATCAAACTTCGTGATATAAGATCAAACTTCCGGAGAAAGGAATAAACTTCGTGATAAAGGATCAAACTTCGTGGGAAAGAATCAAACTTCGTGAGAAAGAATCAAACTTCGTGAGAAAGGATCAAACTTCGTGAAAAAGAATCAAACTTCGGAAAAAAAGGATCAAACTTTAATTAGATCTATACTCCTTTTCCATGTAAATATGAAAACTTACAGAATATTTCAGAATACCTCAAGTGCTTTTAGTTTTTGTAAGTTGTCATAAAGCTGCAGTTTTTGGCCCACTGTGCACTGTGGCCATTCAGGTTGTTTCTGGTTGTCATCCCATCTGTAATACAAACGCATGCCTTGATTGTGGGGGCAAAAGTTGGTGGGGGAAAGTTGGGGCTGCCGGCAAATTGCTGTTTGTAATTGATTTAAATACGTTGACGTTGCGTGGCAAATAACTCAGGCCGCCGCTAGAGTCGAGTTGATTATATGGCCCGGACATTTCTGCTTAATTGTTGGCACACAACCCCAGAACTTTCCCAAATGGCCCAGCACTTCGGGCCGAAAGCAAAAAAGCTGTGACTATGCCATCCAATTGGCCTTATCATTATCCGATGGCTCTGGAGCTGGCGTGAAAGCAAACAACGGCGGAACAACAGTCGCCAATTATCGTTTTGATAAATGCGCGCTGCCAAAATGTATTTTCATAAGCGCTTTTCACCATTTCTTCCCATCAATTATCATAAATACAAACAAATTTGCAATAAACTGCACAGCACGCAGCGGTGAAGGCAATTTTCTTTTAGCCAGGTTAAAGGCAACAACAGCCATTCCAGCCACAGCAACAGCAACAGCAACAGCAACAGCAACAGCAACAGCAACACCATGGGCCAACAACTTCAATTACAATCACGTCAACATCATTTTCAACGCAACGAGATATATTTCTATTAGCCGAATTAATGTCAGCATAATTAATCACATCCCATAATGTTCGCTGACTTGAATGCAACAACAGCAGCAACAGCAGGGCAAGTTGCAACCAGCAACATCCACTCAGGGTCACAAGTTCGTGTTGCACCTTTCCAGCCGATTCCCGCGGGACCTTCACACTTTTGTTTATTGGCCACAATGCGTAGGTTGTAGCCAGGGGCATTTTATATGGCTTGCAGACTCCACGGCTAATGCAATTTGATTGTTGGCCCGGTGTTTCGCCTGACCAAGACGAATTTCTTAGCCAGATGATAACGCAAGCGGATAATTCATTATTCATCATAAGCCTGGGAAATTGCTGCAGCAAGTGCCACACATTTTCCAACTTATTTGCCGAATTATAATAGCAATGGTTTAGGTGTTCCTTAAATTAACACTTTCCAAATGATAAATACTTCCAAATACTTTATACGTCCAGTACTTTCGCCCATCATATTGTAACTTTCTTATTGACATGAATCTGATACCTTTAGGCTTATTAAATATAATTCAAAACTTTTACAATCATTTGATAATTCGTATCCAGCTGCTTGAAGGCGTTACCATGTCAGATTCCGGATCACGGGTTTTTGTTAGGCTTCGTGATTTATTGGGCATAATTTTTTTATTGGCAGTTGCAACACGTTGATGGCTATCAATTTGCACAAATTAAAAATTAATTGCAAATTTATGGCTTTTAATTTACTTATCGTTTGATTTATGCCCGACCACTGCAGCCGAAATACTTTTTTTGATTTAAAGCTCAGTCGGCCAGTGAGCTGTTTTGTTTTTTCTATTGATTTTATTTTAGTTTTCGGTGGTTAGTTTTCCAGTTGGCTGCACTTAGAATAGTTAAGAGCCAAGCTATTTAACTGAAATTAATTGCGATAAAAAAGCAGTCCAACTTGAGCCCGATTAGTGCAAACGGAAGTGGCACGTCAACGTCACATTTAAGCCAATGGCTATGAGAAAAAAAAAAATTATAAAAAATAAATAAAAAGTACTGCAAATGTAAATGCAATTCGCAAATTTTACTTGCATTTTTTTCTAACAATATTCCAATTTATAAAAATGCCCTGGTTGCGAATTATTCAAAGGCGAAATACGATAAAAGGCAAACAACTGGCGGCGGGCAAGGCAACGAGTTTCTTTTGGCCAATTGTTTTTGGGCCAGGCCCAGATCACCGGACCATTGCCACCAGTAGCAGAAAAATGCAACAATAAATCTCATTTTATGCAGAGCGCACAGCGAACGGCCCTTTTATAGGTAACGCTAATGTGGCCCAAAATTGAACTTGACATTTGAATGCCCAATTAACCATGACGTCGTCCAGCGACCGGACCCCGGTCCGCAGTCCTGGACATGTCCGCAACGGATTTCCTTACCAATGCCAGTGGCCAGGCCACTCCATTCCATTCCATTCCACCAATGCCAGTTCCAACTTCCAACTTCCAGTTTCAGTTTAAGGTTTAATTTTGGTTTTTGGCCATTCGGATGCGTTATTGCCGCAATTCGTGGGGCACCTCCTCCTCTGCCAGCTTCCTGCTAATTAACCTACTGCACTTCCCCCAGACTGGCTCCTTATCCTCAGCCATTCCAATACCTGCTGCTGTAAAAATTTGCCTGTCATAAAACGCATTTGGAATTGGCCAAAGCTCAACTATGTCCAACACACTACCTCGTGGAACATTTCCTTAGCCAACTGGCTAGTTTTGTTTGCGTTTCGCAACAAGTTACTAGTATATATACTAGTATATCCGAGGCATTACTATAATTACTAGATGCCTTCTTAAGGAACTGGGTTCTCAATCCCTCTTGCTGACATAGAGAAGAATAAAGGGTATTTTGGTAGTTCATAACTTGTGTTACCGAGCCTTTTAACTGTTTCTATGCAAGTGCAATTCTCACGCGCAGTTATCTGACCAGTTCACGCAGAGTGGGCTGTTTTCGGTCGGGTTTGTCCAGGTCCGGCTGGGGATGATTATAAAATTGCGATAAACATTTATACTGCTCTTAGATTTATGGTGATTCATATCACCAGCCGGCATCGGGTAATAGGTATCGTTCATAAACATTTTTATTAGCAATAATTGCACAATTTTCCATGTGGTTCATTTGCGTGTCAGACCAAAAAAGCAGGACGAGCAATAAAGCTGAATAAAAGCTGCTTCGCAAGCCAACTGTCATCAATCTTGAGGTGGCGATAAGCCAACTTCCTTGGCCTTGGCAGCACCAAATGGTCATTTCCAAATGACCATAATTGCGAGGTGGCGCGAAAAGTCAAATGCCACATTTAAATAATTCAAATTATGTGCAATCAATTCGGTTAAAGGTTTTAGCCGGATTTTCAGTGCAAATTGCCATGGCCGCAAGCCACAAATCCAAACCTAACTGTATTTATTTAATAATTTATATTATTTGTTTATAGAAGGCCGACACTCCAGCGAAAGCCAATGCTGCTCACTTGGCTAATGCCTAATGCTGTGCCATAACTTAATGGCCGATTTTGCTTTCAAATCAGAACCCTAAGGAAAAACCATTTGCTGGCATTGAAAATAATTAAATGTTTTCATAATTTATTTGGCATTTCAACAATAATTCGTTTCGCAAATAGCAACAGTCTTAAAAATGGTATCCAAAACAAACTTCTTACAAAGTTGCTATGTGTTCAGACACAGATTGGTGCAAAAAAATAGTGGTCGGACTATTAAGAAAAATGACTTGTTTGTTAGTCTGAAATGGGGAAACATTACTTTACAAATAGTAATTAACATGTAACACCTATAATAATTTCAAAATGTATCTTGCATTTAAAATGTTTGGCCTTCAGAACTATTTCTAGGTATCGCTACTACTAAAGATCTACTATCACCTTATGGTTATACCCGTGACTCGTAAAATAAAATGGTATAATAGATTCGTTTAAAAGTGTGTAACAAGCAGAAGGAAGCGTGTCCGACTGGAATTTGAAGTGGCATACCTCTAAATATTTCTGGAGCAATTTTCTAAAAATCTGCATTCAAATTTAAAATTTTATTTTTTTGAAATTTTTTTATCATTTTTCTGATGTTATGATGTAGTGGAAATTACAAAATGGCCCAAGGCTGAAGTTCTAAAGCCCATAACTCAACTAATCTTAATCGGAATTTGAAGTGGCATACCTCTAAATGTTTCTGGAGCAATTCTCTAAAAATCTGCATTCAAATTTAGAATTTTATTCCTTTGAAATTTTTTTGTCATTTTTCTGATGTATGATGTTGAAGAAAATCAACAAAATTAAAAAATGAACCAAGGCTGAAGTTCTAAAGCCCATAACTCAACTAATCTTAATCGGAATTTGAAGTGGTATACCTCTAAATGTTTCTGGAGCAATTCTCTAAAAATCTGCATTCAAATTTAGAATTTTATTCCTTTAAAATTTTTTTGTCATTTTTCTGATGTATGATGTTGAAGAAAATCAACAAAATTAAAAAATGACCCAAGACTGTAGTTCTAAAATCCATAGCTCAATTTATCTTAATCGGAATTTGAAGTGGTATACCTCTAAATGTTTCTGGAGCCATTCTCTAAAAATCTGCATTCAAATTTAGAATTTTATTTTTTTGAAATTTTTTTGTCATTTTTCTGATGTATGATGTTGAAGAAAATCAACAAAATTAAAAAATGAACCAAGGCTGAAGTTCTAAAGCCCATAACTCAACTAATCTTAATCGGAATTTGAAGTGGTATACCTCTAAATGTTTCTGGAGCAATTCTCTAAAAATCTGCATTCAAATTTAGAATTTTATTTTTTTGAAAT
Organism: Drosophila orena; assembly: GCA_005876975.1. Classification (NCBI taxonomy): domain Eukaryota; kingdom Metazoa; phylum Arthropoda; class Insecta; order Diptera; family Drosophilidae; genus Drosophila; species Drosophila orena. The sequence goes on along the minus strand of VCKV01000282.1, from coordinate 9,506,918 downwards.
TTTTTTGTCATTTCTTTGATGTATGATTTTGTAGAAAATCAACAAAGTTAAAAAATGACCCAAGGCTGAAGTTCTAAAGTCCATAACTCAACTAAAATTTATCGGAATTTGAAGTGGCATACCTCTAAATGTTTCTGGAGCAATTTTCTAAAATTCTTCATTCAAATTTAACATTTTATTTTTTTTAAATGTTTTTGTCATTTTTCTGATGTTATGATGTAGTGGAAATTACAAAATGGCCCAAGGCTGAAGTTCTAAAGCCCATAACTCAACTAATCTTAATCGGAATTTGAAGTGGTATACCTCTAAATGTTTCTGGAGCAATTCTCTAAAAATCTGCATTCAAATTTAGAATTTTATTTTTTTGAAATTTTTTTGTAATTTCTCTGATGTATGATGTTGTAGAAAATCAAAACAATTAAAAAATGACCCAAGGCTGAAGTTCTAAAGCCCATAACTCAACTAATCTTAATCGGAATTTGAAGTGGTATACCTCTAAATGTTTCTGGAGCAATTCTCTAAAAATCTGCATTCAAATTTAGAATTTTATTTTTTTGAATTTTTTTTGTCATTTTTCTGATGTATGATGTTGAAGAAAATCAACAAAATTAAAAAATGAACCAAGGCTGAAGTTCTAAAGCCCATAACTCAACTAATCTTAATCGGAATTTGAAGTGGTATACCTCTAAATGTTTCTGGAGCAATTCTCTAAAAATCTGCATTCAAATTTAGAATTTTATTTTTTTGAAATTTTTTTGTCATTTTTCTGATGTATGATGTTGTAGAAAATCAAAACAATTAAAAAATGACCCAAGGCTGAAGTTCTAAAGCCCATAACTCAACTAATCTTAATCGGAATTTGAAGTGGTATACCTCTAAATGTTTCTGGAGCAATTCTCTAAAAATCTGCATTCAAATTTAGAATTTTATTTTTTTGAAATTTTTTTGTCATTTTTCTGATGTATGATGTTGAAGAAAATCAACAAAATTAAAAAATGACCAAAGACTGTAGTTCTAAAATCCATAGCTCAATTTATCTTAATCGGAATTTGAAGTGGCATACCTCTAAATGTTTCTGGAGCAATTCTCTAAAAATCTGCATTCAAAATTAGAATTTTATTTTTTTGAAATTTTTTTGTCATTTTTCTGATGTATGATGTTGTAGAAAATCAAAACAATTAAAAAATGACCCAAGGCTGAAGTTCTAAAGCCCATAACTCAACTAATCTTAATCGGAATTTGAAGTGGTATACCTCTAAATGTTTCTGGAGCAATTCTCTAAAAATCTGCATTCAAATTTAGAATTTTATTTTTTTGAAATTTTTTTGTCATTTTTCTGATGTATGATGTTGAAGAAAATCAACAAAATTAAAAAATGAACCAAGGCTGAAGTTCTAAAGCCCATAACTCAACTAATCTTAATCGGAATTTGAAGTGGTATACCTCTAAATGTTTCTGGAGCAATTCTCTAAAAATTTGCATTCAAATTTAGAATTTTATTTTTTTGAAATTTTTTTGTCATTTTTCTGATGTATGATGTTGTAGAAAATCAAAACAATTAAGAAATGACCCAAGGCTGAAGTTCTAAAGCCCATAACTCAACTAATCTTAATCGGAATTTGAAGTGGTATACCTCTAAATGTTTCTGGAGCAATTCTCTAAAAATCTGCATTCAAATTTAGAATTTTATTCCTTTGAAATTTTTTTGTCATTTTTCTGATGTATGATGTTGAAGAAAATCAACAAAATTAAAAAATGACCCAAGACTGTAGTTCTAAAATCCATAGCTCAATTTATCTTAATCCGAATTTGAAGTGGCATACCTCTAAATGTTTCTGGAGCAATTCTCTAAAAATCTGCATTCAAAATTAGAATTTTATTTTTTTGAAATTTTTTTGTCATTTTTCTGATGTATGATGTTGTAGAAAATCAAAACAATTAAAAAATGACCCAAGGCTGAAGTTCTAAAGCCCATAACTCAACTAATCTTAATCGGAATTTGAAGTGGTATACCTCTAAATGTTTCTGGAGCAATTCTCTAAAAATCTGCATTCAAATTTAGAATTTTATTTTTTTGAATTTTTTTTGTCATTTTTCTGATGTATGATGTTGAAGAAAATCAACAAAATTAAAAAATGAACCAAGGCTGAAGTTCTAAAGCCCATAACTCAACTAATCTTAATCGGAATTTGAAGTGGTATACCTCTAAATGTTTCTGGAGCAATTCTCTAAAAATCTGCATTCAAATTTAGAATTTTATTTTTTTGAAATTTTTTTGTCATTTTTCTGATGTATGATGTTGAAGAAAATCAACAAAATTAAAAAATGAACCAAGGCTGAAGTTCTAAAGCCCATAACTCAACTAATCTTAATCGGAATTTGAAGTGGTATACCTCTAAATGTTTCTGGAGCAATTCTCTAAAAATCTGCATTCAAATTTAGAATTTTATTTTTTTGAAATTTTTTTGTCATTTTTCTGATGTATGATGTTGTAGAAAATCAAAACAATTAAAAAATGACCCAAGGCTGAATTTCTAAAGCCCATAACTCAACTAATCTTAATCGGAATTTGAAGTGGTATACCTCTAAATGTTTCTGGAGCAATTCTCTAAAAATCTGCATTCAAATTTAGAATTTTATTTTTTTGAATTTTTTTTGTCATTTTTCTGATGTAGGATGTTGAAGAAAATCAACAAAATTAAAAAATGAACCAAGGCTGAAGTTCTAAAGCCCATAACTCAACTAATCTTAATCGGAATTTGAAGTGGTATACCTCTAAATGTTTCTGGAGCAATTCTCTAAAAATCTGCATTCAAATTTAGAATTTTATTCTTTTGAAATTTTTTTGTCATTTTTCTGATGTATGATGTTGAAGAAAATCAACAAAATTAAAAAATGACCAAAGACTGTAGTTCTAAAATCCATAGCTCAATTTATCTTAATCGGAATTTGAAGTGGCATACCTCTAAATGTTTCTGGAGCAATTCTCTAAAAATCTGCATTCAAAATTAGAATTTTATTTTTTTGAAATTTTTTTGTCATTTTTCTGATGTATGATGTTGTAGAAAATCAAAACAATTAAAAATTGACCCAAGGCTGAAGTTCTAAAGCCCATAACTCAACTAATCTTAATCGGAATTTGAAGTGGTATACCTCTAAATGTTTCTGGAGCAATTCTCTAAAAATCTGCATTCAAATTTAGAATTTTATTTTTTTGAAATTTTTTTGTCATTTCTTTGATGTATGATTTTGTAGAAAATCAACAACATTAAAAAATGACCCAAGGCTGAAGTTCTAAAATCCATAGCTCAATTTATCTTAATCGGAATTTGAAGTGGCATACCTCTAAATGTTTCTGGAGCAATTCTCTAAAAATTTGCATTCAAATTTAGAATTTTATTTTTTTGAAATTTTTTTGTCATTTTTCTGATGTATGATGTTGTAGAAAATCAAAACAATTAAAAAATGACCCAAGGCTGAAGTTCTAAAGCCCATAACTCAACCAATCTTAATTGGAATTTGAAGTGGTATACCTCTAAATGTTTCTGGAGCAATTCTCTAAAAATTTGCATTCAAATTTAGAATTTTATTTTTTTGAAATTTTTTTGTCATTTTTCTGATGTATGATGTTGTAGAAAATCAAAACAATTAAAAAATGACCCAAGGCTGAAGTTCTAAAGCCCATAACTCAACTAATCTTAATCGGAATTTGAAGTGGTATACCTCTAAATGTTTCTGGAGCAATTCTCTAAAAATCTGCATTCAAATTTAGAATTTTATTTTTTTGAAATTTTTTTGTCATTTTTCTGATGTATGATGTTGAAGAAAATCAACAAAATTAAAAAATGAACCAAGGCTGAAGTTCTAAAGCCCATAACTCAACTAATCTTAATCGGAATTTGAAGTGGTATACCTCTAAATGTTTCTGGAGCAATTCTCTAAAAATCTGCATTCAAATTTAGAATTTTATTTTTTTGAAATTTTTTTGTCATTTTTCTGATGTATGATGTTGTAGAAAATCAAAACAATTAAAAAATGACCCAAGGCTGAATTTCTAAAGCCCATAACTCAACTAATCTTAATCGGAATTTGAAGTGGTATACCTCTAAATGTTTCTGGAGCAATTCTCTAAAAATCTGCATTCAAATTTTGAATTTTATTTTTTTGAATTTTTTTTGTCATTTTTCTGATGTATGATGTTGAAGAAAATCAACAAAATTAAAAAATGACCCAAGACTGTAGTTCTAAAATCCATAGCTCAATTTATCTTAATCGGAATTTGAAGTGGCATACCTCTAAATGTTTCTGGAGCAATTCTCTAAAAATCTGCATTCAAAATTAGAATTTTATTTTTTTGAAATTTTTTTTGTCATTTTTCTGATGTATGATGTTGTAGAAAATCAAAACAATTAAAAAATTACCCAAGGCTGAAGTTCTAAAGCCCATAACTCAACTAATCTTAATCGGAATTTGAAGTGGCATACCTCTAAATGTTTCTGGAGCAATTCTCTAAAAATCTGCATTCAAATTTAGAATTTTATTTTTTTGAAATTTTTTTGTCATTTTTCTGATGTATGATGTTGAAGAAAATCAACAAAATTAAAAAATGAACCAAGGCTGAAGTTCTAAAGCCCATAACTCAACTAATCTTAATCGGAATTTGAAGTGGTATACCTCTAAATGTTTCTGGAGCAATTCTCTAAAAATCTGCATTCAAATTTAGAATTTTATTTTTTTGAAATTTTTTTGTCATTTCTTTGATGTATGATGTTGTAGAAAATCAACAAAGTTAAAAAATGACCCAAGGCTGAAGTTCTAAAGTCCATAACTCAACTAAAATTTATCGGAATTTGAAGTGGCATACCTCTAAATGTTTCTGGAGCAATTTTCTAAAAATCTTCATTCAAATTTAAAATTTTATTTTTTTTAAATTTTTATGTCATTTTTCTGATGTGATGATGTTGAAGAAATTCAAAAATGTCCCAGGACTGAAGTTGTAAAGTCCATAACTCAACTACACTTTATCGGAATTTGAAGTGGCGTACCTCTAAATGTTTCTGGAGCAATTCTCTAAAAATCTGCATTCAAATTTAAAATTTTATTTTTATTTAATTTATTTGTTATTTTTCTGATGTTATGATGTGATGTTGAAATTTCTCGTTTGCACTTTCACTAGCTGAGTAACGGGTATCTGATCGTCGGGGAACTCGCCTATAGCGTTCTATCTTGTTGTTTTTTAAAGCTACTTTTATAGCTGTATAGCTGTTAATAAATAAATTAAGTAAGCAAAAGTGCTCCACATTTGGCAGTCGCACTACAAGCAAAAAAGTCAGCTACATTTCCATGTGTAATTGGGTGCCGTGCCGCCAGTGCAACCCAAATTTCTTGGGCGACTGCTAAGTGTTTTGTCTTGTAATTTACAAATGCAAAATGGCCAAATGTGACAAAATGCATTCGAATGACAATTTATCGTGTTGCTGCCTATTTGACGACGCACTGCTTCCTTGGCGATTGGGTGGCGAGGTGCCCCCAGTAATCCTCCCGCTCCATGGATCTCCTGGAGCCAAACAAACTAGTTTACGCATTTTGCGTGTGCCAACAGGCATTGATAGCCGATGTGGCTTTATATTTATGGGCCTAGCCGGGCGTGGCCTTGATCTAGAATCTCAGTTGTTTTCCGATCTTTTCATTTTCATTTTCATTTTCATTTTAATTTTCATTTTCATTTTGTGATTTTCGCTTGCGTACAACGCGGCGTATGTGTGATGTGCGTCGCTGTGATCTCGAGCGATCTCAGGTGTGTTAAGGTGATGTTTTCGTGTTCACCGCTTGCACCGCACTTGCACTTGCGTAATCACAGTTTACAGATCACCGATCGGGGTGCTAAGTACCGGTTTAAATGGCCGCCCAGACAAGTTAGCTTGTTTCTTAGATATTTTATGCATCTGAACTGAAGCGCCTGTGGTGGAAACGCGTGCGATTATTTTTACTCATTTTTTTTTGCTGTATTTATCTTTCTGCACTTGTAATTTATTGAGAAATTTAATTGAATTCGTATGCTCGCCAACCGGTCGCATAATTTTTGTCCAACCGATTACACATTGAGCAATTACTCGATTCCATACGTTTTTCCCCAAACACTTTTCACAGTTTTCGCAAACAGTTGGTGGCAAAAAGCATTCTTTGAAAACAATACATCAGGTGTTTTTATGATAGTACACTGAGAAAAGGTTTAAGGTGAATTTAAGGGACGTTGTAAGTTTTATTTACCACCTATAATTCAGTTTTCTAATTTTCCTGCAGTGTACTCCCTTGGCTATATAAAAAGCTTGTGTGCAGATTCTTGTTCATATTCTTGGAATCAACTACATAGATGCGTTTCACAATCATTTGCCTTTTGTGCCTGGCAGCTGTGATCCTAGCTGTGGACATGGACTCGGATTCCTTACAGGATCAGTACGAAAGGGAACAGTACAATATACGCAAAAGTTTGTTAACCACGAATCTTCTTAACCATAACCCAACTGCCAAATATTGTAATTTGTAATTTGCAGAAATTTGCCTGCAAAGTAAGGAATACGGAAAGTGCAAGGGCCGCCGGAAACTTTGGTACTACAACACCCACAAATCCAATTGCCAACTCTTTATCTACTCCAATTGTGGTGGCAATGGCAATCTATTCTATACCAAGGAAAGTTGCATGGAATTTTGTGGCAGATACAACTGGAAGAAGGGTCGAAAGACAGGTCGTCTGCCTACAGTTGCTGCAAGAAGTAAAGATGGAAATTAAATTAAATGCCTTTTTCTATCTACTTGAAAATAGTAAAATATATTTTATTTAACAGAACATACTAGTTCATAAAGTAGTTGAATTTCAAGCTATATTACCTGTGTAGTTCAGACCACATTTTCATTAGCTGTAAAGAGTATAAATAGCCAGCGAAATACATTTGGAGCACATTTTTAAATGAAATATCCAACGAAATACATTTGGAGCACATTTTGAAATGAAACTGCTTATCGAGTTTTTGTGCCTTTTGGCGGTTTTTGTCTCAACAGTTCAGAGTGAAAAAAAACGGAAGGGTAAGTTAGAGTATTTTACTTACAAAAGATAATAAATATTTAATTAATATATTTTTGCAGCTTTTTGTTACCTTCCCCACGAATTTGGTAAATGTGATGGCCATCGTATTATGTGGGCTTTTTCGAACAGGCAACAAATGTGCGTTCCATTCGCTTTCTCCAATTGTGGCGGTAATGAAAATCGCTTTTTTACCAAGGAAAACTGCGAGAAAGCTTGCGCACCAATTCAATCTCGATTTGTTCTCTCCAATTAAATATTGGAAATAATAGTATCTTTATACAAGTGATAAATCAACGAAGCTATCATCATTTTATTGGCTATTTTAACTACATACTTTTCCATTGAATGAAGTTCTAATTTACCTGTTAGCACAATCATAGCAATAGGCAGTTGTGGCAATAGAAGCGATTTTTTACCAAAGCTCATGGCAAAGCTACTTTTGCCAATTTGGAATTAAGGCGAATTGCGGCCAAATTTCGTCGCTTCCCTTTCTCACGTATTGGTTGTTTTACCTGTCTGGACTATACACTTTAAAATTATTTTTGATATATGCATTGTACAAATTAAATTAAAAGAAAAAAGTTTAATATAAAATAGTTTTCATCTGCAGTATTTTTTAATGCATAGATACAAATACCAGCTGCCGCAACGAAAACTTGCAAATGTTCACACCTAAAACGCTTTCGTTTTGACCACGTTTTGTTGGCGTCTGGCGGTTTTTTTGGTACAACTCGTAGCCGGCGCTCATGAATAACTGGAGGGCAGAACAAGCAGTGGAAAGCTTCTCACCAGCTCGCCGTGCACTTCCACTTCCATGTACATACGTATCTATGTATACATTCGTAGTTAATCCCCCCTGGTAAAAAAAAAACAATAAACAAACACAAAACAAAACAAGAGACACATACTCCCCCACAGGGGCGGAACTTGAGATTGTCAAGGGCTGGGCAAATATTCGTTGCTTGCTGGCATTTGGACCAGGCCAACAGCATTGGCAGTGGCGAGATGAAAGCTCTCGCCGCTAAAGTTTGTTCGCCAGATGTTTATATATTTTTTTTGTGTTGTTTTCTGTTCATTTCTCTGGGCTTTATTGTGCGCCGTTAGAGGCATAAATCAACGATGAGGGGCCAAAATGTGCAAGTTTACAGGTTGACTCGACTCGCCGCTCGTACGCAAAAAGCACATTATGGCCAGAATGGCAATCGCAGTTGGCCAATAGCGAAATCAAAGAATAAAGTCACGCAATTTCAATTACAAATAAACGCACAGACGGTGAAATGGCCATTGATGGCGGGGTGAATCGGGCATCCCGATGGCGACTATACACATGCACACATACACGTACATATATCCATGGCAATAGCTATAGTAATAATAATAATAAAAATAATAATGAAATTGTGATAAGCTGCGCGCCACAAATTGCACGCAAGTGAGACGGAGAGACAATAATTTTAGCCGTTAGCTCGAGATGGGGCATCAAATGCAGCCGACCAGCGATGCACACGTGACACGATTGGTAACAGATATCTGTGAGATACAATTTGATTAAATTTGCTAAATGCTGTATTAACGTTTTGAAAACTAGTAACTTTTCAAATTAAATAACATGAAATTGCTCATGAATTGAACTTTTATGCATTTGTTAGCTTTCAAGCCACAGCTAAAAACCAATCAATATAAAAATAAAAACAAGTAACAAAATTTAACGCAGTCCACGCTATCTTGAGTAGCTCTCTAATTAGCATGGAAATTAATAACACATTAAGATTTTATCAAGAGTGCATAGCCATGCTTAATATTTAATCGCCTACCGATTTTATGCGCGAAATCATTTTGAAAAGATTTTATCTGAAATGGTAAAAGGTCTTAAATTTTGTCGTGGCTCATAATACGCGAATACACACGACTTGTCGCTTTGGCAGACAAAAAATGTGAAGCTCACGTTCAAGAGGACGCGACGTCATTCTGGCTGGCTTGAATCTTCGCCTCTATGGGTCTATGGGATGTCCAACAACATTAGGCCCGATCTGCGCTCCGCTGTTGGCCAGAGCCAATTAATATTCGCATGATCAAATGGTTAACGCATTTAGCCGGAGAAAAAAAGCAACAAGCCAACCAGCGCGCCGCTTCGCAAACCGGCTCACATTAAATTCGCATTTACGCGTTTGCCTTTGTGTAACTGATCGAGGTTTTCCCCCTGATTTCCCCCCCCCCCCCCCCCCCAGCAATTCTCGTCTTCTTTCTGGACGCAAGGATTCCATGGCCTATGGGAAAGTGGGCCTTAATTGACATCACGAGGCGTTTAAATTGCCGCCTGACCCCGCCAAGAAAAGCAAAAAAAAGAAAGAGTTAAACAACTGGTGGCCTCAGTTAATTATGTATTTATTTAGTATTTTTCCGTCATTTTCAGTTTTTGCTCATTCTTTTGCTTCGGATAAACACTTAAAAATTTTGAATTCGCGTTGTCACAACTTTGCAATCTGCATGCCGTATATATATGTGGGATTTTTGCTGTTTTTTGCTTTTTGTTTTATTAAATTTGTTTAGTTATGGGCTAGGCTGGTTGAGTACGACTTTTGTATATATAGTTTAATAAAATTGATTTATTTTCCGTGTGCGCGTGTCTATGGCATAACAAACTGCTGCCCAGAGAAAGTTGGATTAAGATGAGTTTTCCTTCTTTTGTTTATTTGTAATAATCTTCGATTTTGTATTGAGTAGGTAGGTACTTAATGGAATCTCTTGTACCACAAGCAGGCTAACATTTAAAGCGTTCGCATACACCGATAGAGAAGGGTCGAGAAAACGCCTCGTTAAGGTCTAAATCCCAAGACATTGGTAAGTATTCTACGTAAATCAAGTGAAAATGATAGCTACTTGTATAACAACGAGGCCTGGCCTCAAACGAAAACACATTTTACAATCGAATAAATGCAAATACACGTGTGGTTTGATTAATGCTTACGTAACAACTAAGGGACTAGTTAAAAGTTATTGTTAAAATTCGTAAAATATTCTCAAAACCATATCTTCAAATGCGGCTGACTCGTCACATCGATGCAGTCAATTCATTCATTTCAACCATTTTGTAAGCAGGATATTCTGCTTATAACTTGATGCGTTGTCTGTCCTTTGATTTGATTCGATTCGATTCGCTTACATGTTCAATTAAAAATTATATAACAACACGCATACATATCAATATTAGAGTTAGTCGTATGTATAATATGTATGTATAATATATATAGTAAATGTGATTAGCCAATAGGTTATAGATCTTCATGAATGCGGGATATGATTTTGCATTGCTCTTTCTGTATCAATTTAATTCTCTTGCCTTTAGCATTCAACATTAATAAAATTGTTTAATAAGCCAATATCTTTTAATTTGCTCGCTCGTACGCCAAACGTGACTTTCCATTCATTAATATGTTAAAATTTGCTAAAACATTTTCATTTACTATTGTTTTATATCGTCAAGCTTACTTATTTATCCACATACTTGTTTACCACATAAATGCAATATCTCAATATGTTTCTGGAATCGGGATGCAATTGTTACCCCTTCAAAATGTTCTAATGTTGATTCTTCTTTGCAAAATGTTCTAATAATAAAGTCGATTGCAAAGGAAAGCTTTCTGTTTAACTTGGAATTGGTGAAGCTCTAATAAAGTCTTCCATTTTTGTATTTGGTGCATTTCTCTTAATTGGAAAAAAATTGTGCCTTTTGGTTGATTGTGAGTCTTTTTTGTTCGTTTCGTTTGTAGTTTCTTCTTTGGCCATTTGAATAGTTAAATAATTCGGAAAAAACCCCCATTTCCCGCTCGTATAAAAGTCAAATGCGCAAGGACTACAAACTACTAGTTAGTTAGTTGCCTTACAAAAATTCCCTCTAACTACAACTTGAACAGTGCCCCATAGTTGGTGAGGCAAAATAGTTTGGCGCACAGGCTGCGACTCCGACTGTGACTGCGACCGTGACCGTGACCGTGACTGTGACTGTGACTGTGACTGCGACTGTGACTGCGACTGAGACTGTGACTGAGACTGTGACCTGGCCTGAGTGGTGCCGTTGGTGGCGGCAGTGGTTGCTTTCCTGGGGCCAGGTCCTGGCTCTATTTCCCGCCACAATACTCGCCCTGCAGCATTCCATTGTCCAGGAGCAGTGCTGGCGTGGTGGAGATTCCATCGCGCAGTGCCAGTTGATAGGCCACCTCGAAGGCCTGTCCCAGAGTCAGGATGATCTCGCTGGCCAGGTCCTGCAAGTAGTCAAGTGTTAAGTGTTTCATCGACATCGATGAATGTGTGTACTCACTGTGCTTTCGACCAGGAAAACGTGGCAGTAGTGCAGATCCTGCTCCTTGGTTATGTAGGCAAAGTGCCTCAAGTCCTCCGAGTCCTGGCAGGCGCAATTGATGTTCTGAATCTCGTGCTCGCAAATAGTGCGCTGTAATGTAGCACCTTTAATAGGGCATTTACCCAAATTATATTAACATTGCAAACCACCCACCTTGCTGCTCACGTCCTTGAACTCGACGCCACGGTGACAAATTGCCAGCGAGAGTGGTGACCCCGACTTGACTTCACCCTCAGCTGAGGTCTTCAGCTTTTGAATGGACTTCTTGGTGGACTCTGTGCCACGTAGTTCTTTCACAACCGTTGAGCCGAGGTACTGTCAAGGAAATAGAATACCAGAAGGTATAGTTTAGTTTGAGCCACTGTTTTTGATGCAATGGTAGTTTCCATTGAAACCATGTGCAACGTAGGGTATCCAATCGTTAGTAAACTAACCTGAACCTCGTAATTGATGTGCTCGTTGAGCAAAGTCTGCGCCGAGTGGCGCCATTCGGTGGTCCTAAGATTGGCCGGTAGACCCAGCAGTAGCTCCGATGGAGCTCGTATTTGCAGAGCGGCTGTCTTTCTGGCTGGCGGAGCCGGCGGTGGTGGTGCAGGTCTTGAAAACATGGAAAACATCTGGCTTAGAGAAAGGTGTTGCCAAAATCTAGTGATCATATCTTACCGACTCTTGCGATAGCCAGTGATGGAGCTGCGATGATGCACGGGATTGGCGGGTAACCGGGTTGGTGCCTCCCTGGCAGTGCCGTTGCCATTCGTTGTCAGCTGATTGGTCTCATTGTTTTCGCCCAGCGGCGTCTTTTGCGACTTGGAGTCACTGTCGCGCATCTGGCGGATATAGGCCAGCGATTGCAGGATGCGTCTCCGGTGGCCCAGCTTGTTGATTTCCAGCACAGTCTGCAGTTCCACATCCCAAACACCGCACACGCTCTCAATGGTGTTGTACAGATGCTTGCTACAAGATATTGTAAACAGGAAAACCTTTGAGGTGGGGAGATGGTCATGGAAGTATTTATAGTGGTACCCACTTGAAAAACTCCAGGTACTCCGGCAGGGCAATGGTGTTGAGCCACTGCTGCAGGGTGGCCACACCCATCTGCTTGTTCTCCTGCTGCGTCTTCACTGGCACCTGTGGTTGGAACTCCGCCGGCGGCAGACTCTGGACGAAGCGGAGCAGCTTGGGTGCGTCTCGTTCGGGAATGTGCAGTAGCGGAATATCGGGCTCCTCAAAGACATTGTGCTGGAACAGAAACCAAAGTCAATTAGCTCATTTCACAACCAATTAAGTTCCAGTTCAGGCACTTACCACAAACTTGTAGTTATCGTAACCGTTCTCGAAGAGTATCCGCTCCAGATGGAGTAATCCTGCCGCGCGGAGACGTGTGGCCAATTCCCTTCGCTCGTTGGGCACCTCCATGTCCTCAAAGTCCAGCTCGATGTCATGGGTGGGCGTTATGCTGGTGTTCAGGATGCCGCTGCCAAAGTTCTCGATAATCTCCGAGATCTTCTTGCGCGCCTCTTCCGCATTAAAGGGACTGAGTAGATTGATGGAATTCCTTGCCGCCGAGTGACCACTGCCTGGAGACTTGGCTGGCGATTTACCTGGCGACTTGGCTGGAGATTTGTTAGAGGATTTGCTCGGTGATTTGGAAGGTGAACGTGGAGGTTTGATTACTACATCGCTAGAGGAATTCCCATTCGCCTCCAGCGATTGGCTGGTTGGTGTTGTTGGCGGCTTGGCGAACTTCTTTTCCGGAATCGCTGGCTTGGTGGGAATGGGAGGACGCACTCTTGGCAATGTTTGCTGCGGCTTGTTCTCCTCCTGGATTTTTAACTTCAACTCGGGCTGCTCCTTCAGCTGCTGGGAGGCTCCTTTCAGCAGACCGGCAAAGGGCACATCGCCTACAAACTCCTCCACATAGTCCGTGGAATGGGATAGACTGTGATCCGAGCACGAAATGCTGGAGCTCAGCGATCCGGAGGATGGAGCCGGACAGCGTGGCACCACCGTCACCGTATCATCGTAATCATAGCCAGGAGTACTCAGCGTGGGCAGCAGTTTCGAAGGCGATGAGCCCGTTTCGATCATAAGTTGCTGGGCTGCCTGCAGCTGGAGCAGAGCGGATCTGCGCTTGTACTCCTGGCTAAGTGGCCTGATCCGCTCGTGGATGGTCCGCTCCGCCTGGCTGGAGCTCGGCGGCGGATGATCCGGCGTGGGTGGCTGCTTGTAGTGGGTGGGGCTACTGGGTATCTGCTGCTTGGCCTCGCAGTTCTCGTCACCACCGTTGGATTTGGCAGCTCCATTTGCACCACTGAAATATTTGAAAATACTGCTAGTACCAGTTTCATAATAATAGCCATAGTTAAAACGTAATAAAGTTCGACAGAAGCATTTTAATGAAACGGAAAATACAATCTTCGCTCACCTGCTGTTCCGATTACGTTTAAGCTTTCGATTGGGATTATACGACTTGAGGGTAGCACTTTCGGCTGATTTGAGGAGTTCCTTGGACAGCTTGGTGGTCGAGCTTCGAGGAGCTGGAATAGGTCGCTTCATGGAGTTGGTAGCCGGGGAATCGCCACTGGAGTTCGGCACACTCGTCTCACTATTCAGTTCCGAGCTGCTGCACTGACGGTCCAACATGTCATCTGCAAAGGCAGTTATTAGACGCATCCGACCATCGATCCTCGCCAGAACTTACTGCTTGAACTCAGGCTCATTCCGCCGGCGATGGCGGATCTTGTGCTCTGCCTGGCACTTGCATAAAGACGATCATTCCGCTGGCGCTCCCTCAATTGAGTCTCATCGAAACTCATACCGCCAACACTGCCATGGCTCTGATGGGAATAGGGACTCTCGCTGGCCGGCTGGCGGCGCACCTGGTTTTGTCCATGGCCATGACCATGACTCTGACTTTGGCTCTGACTGGATGGCGAGCTGTAGCTAAACTGCTGGCCAGGCCCTGCGTGAGTTGGCGAAACGGAGAGGTTGCGTCTTGGTGGCTTCTTGGGAGGACCAGCCGGTGCAAAGGTGCTCATATGCATGGGCTGACCAAGGCCACCAGTGGAGCAGCGGGATCGGGGCGAAACCGAGGCCGGCTCGAAGCTGCTCAGCGATGAGGAGGGACTCACACTGTAGCCACCACCCATTTCACTGAGAAGTGCATGTAAAAATCTATAGTAACTTGTATCCAGTTAGAAGCCTCTTACTTACTTCTGACTATGCAGTGGGGAGTGTGCGTTGAGATCCTGGTAGAAACGATCCTCCGGCTGGAGGGCACTGTCCAAGGACTTGCCGCCGTTGTAGGGTCCACCGTTCCCGGCACTCAGTCGCTGTTTAGTGTATCCCGATTGCTGCATGGAGTGCGAATGATTCAGCAAGTGATTGTTGGAGTTGAAATGGTAGTGATTGCTAAGTGGCGGCTGTTGCTGCGAATGGTGCTTGCTTTGGCCACGTCCGGAATTTGGTGGTCCCGAGTGTTGTCTGTAGATCACCTCGTCGCCCTCATCGGTATCCATTTGGTTTCGGAAGTCTGTAGGAGAACAGAAAATTAAATATTAGTTGACTTTGTTAATGAACATTAAAAGAATAAATGTATTAAAGTTTTCAATGTATTTTTAGAATATTCCTGTAAGTATAACATGTGAGTTAAGGTTATACAAACATTCTGAAGTGATTACCCAATCAGACTTCCGACGAAGGAAGAAAACAACAAAAGACCTGTTGTTATATGCATTGCATTATCTGCATTACATAGGCTAAAATTAGGTCAGTTTTGCTTGCATATTACTTTGGCTTGATACATAGTATTAATGCACTTTTTTGAAATGAGTATGTAAGTAAATTACGCATACGTACTGTTGATCACAGCCACAATGTGTTTGGTGACATGCGGCGGGAATTCGCGCAGAATGTCCAGCGCCGTGCGTCCTTCATTATCTGTGGCATTCAAATCGATGCCAGCTTTCAGCAGTGTCCTGACCACATTCTCCTTGCCACACAGTGCCGCTTCATGCAGAGCAGTTCCCGAAGGAGTTAGCAAGTTGACACTAACTCCGGCGGACAATAGGACCTCCACCACGCTCTTGTGCCCATTGCGACTGGCCAAATGGAGACAGGTGTGCGGATAGATCGCCCTACTTGGCGATGCTGGCGACGAGGGCGATGGTGTGCCCCGTTCCGAGGCCTCGGTGCCCAGATGTGCTATCAATTCCGGATGGGCACGTATGAGCATTTGAACCGCCTGCAGGCGGCCATATTGTGCGGCCAAATCCAGAGGGGTTTCTCCCCGGGAATTGCGCATATTGGGATCCGCATCGTGGTGCAGCAGCAGGGCCAGCGCTCCCGTGTGACCATGCTGGGCGGCACAATGCAGTGGCGTCTCCTGCTCTATTGTCTGCAGATTGGCACTGGCCGGTCGATAGGGATGCGTCAGCAGGAGCCGCACAATCTCCGTTTCTCCCGCCCAGGCGGCCAAGTGGAGTGGCGACGATCCCCGGGAGTCCGGCAAGTTGGGCGAGGCCTCGTGCGCCAGCAGCAGACGCACTATATCCTCATGGCCATTTAGGCAGGCATGATGCAGGGCGGAGTAGCCACCACTGTCCTGGACATTCACCCCAGTGCCACGACGCAAACTGGCCAGCGGTCCTGCCCTTTTCGCCTTCTGGGTTAGCACCTTCTCGATGTGCGAGATGTTGCCATTGCGCGCCGCCTCCAGGAACTCCTGATCCTTGCCCATTGTCCAAAGATGCTGAAATAGCAAGCAAAACTTCGTAAGTCATTCATAGTATATTAAAATTTCATGAAACGAACAGTTGCCATAGGATTTGCTTTAATGATAATGGCTCCCAACAAGAAGCACACCCTTCTAAGTTGTACGACAATGTTTTCTTCCTGTGTGCTAATGGGTTTCCATTAATGGACTTCCCTGCACTTATAATCGCTAAAAGACAAGACCTAACCTCTTGGTAGGGGGCTTCTGTCTGTCTGTCCTGAGTTGATTTGCTGCAAATGAATTATGACTGTCAAGTGTGCTTCATTAAAACGCCTTCGGCTTTGTGGCTTCGCAGGCCTTTGCGGGTCGCCTTTTCTCCTCTTAGCCCTAATGACTTTTAGCCCGTCTTTCCATTTAAGCCGACCACCCAGAACCCCAACCGCCCATCCGCCCATTCACGCGCAGCTCTCAATCGACGGAGGTTTTTGCCATTAAAAAAATTGCACAATAAGGTGGTGGGGGGCTGAATGGTGGAGCTGGATGGTGGAGCTGGGTGGGTGGTGTGAAGTGGGTGGCCTGGTGGGGGGATTGGAAGTCAGAGGCTGTCGAGTGGAGCTTTGCTCCTGATGAAGTGCTTCTCACGCGCTGGAATATCTTCGAGTATTTTTGATATGTACGTGACACATTCCACATTGCATCTACGAGATGCAGATAAAGCCAGTAATGTCTGCTCACAATGTGACAGTGGAAACTAAATAAATGCAGTTTCATAAATTCTTCATACGAGTAATATATGCAATGAAGTAAAGCAAATTCCCAAACATTACTCATATAATAATGCTTGGCGACTTTCCTGCAACACTTGAAATATCTTCTCGTGTAATGATAATAGCCGCACATTTCGCAGTAAGCAATATGATTCTTCAGTCCAATTATAGCCAGATCCGCTGCCACGTCAATATATAAATATTAACAGTTGTGGCAGCATGTGAAATGTGAGATATAGATACGAATCAGTCACTTGTTGAATGAACAATTGACTGGGCGTAAATATTGCGCGTAATAACTCAATATTATGCCCATAGTCCCGACTTTAAGGACTCGCCTTGTAACGCGATAAATCACGTTGAAAGCGCCTAAAAGCGGGCTGCATTCCACTTTTGAATGCCTCAATGAGATAAATACACGACGGCAACAGATAATCACCTGCTTACACACACTGCCGCAGCGGTTTTACACACACTCACACAGCTGCACACAGCGTTTAGCATACTACATACTATGAGATTCAACAAAAGGTAGGTTAGGCACATCCTTGGGGGTGTGGAGAGGGTCCTGGAGCGGAGAGTTAGCGCGAGAGCGTGCGAGAAACTTTGCGAGAGAGTTGCAAGGAGTGCGCCTGCTCTGCCGCGCCCACCACCAACTACAGCCGCACACCCACACACCCACATACACGCACACACGCACACACGCCCCCGATTATCCTTAACCCCCCAGAGTCCTTATCCAAGCCCCAACACCCTGTGCCCCCCCCTGCGCCCTGCACAAGCTATTCATAATTTTTCGCTTGCAAAACTCTGAGGCGTGTCAGCAGCAAGGATAATAGAGGGGGGAGGCACGGGGTTTATTACTGTGTATGCGTTTAGGCCAGGCCAAAAGGAAAGGCAAACGGAAATTGAGGCGCATTATAAACGGCTTGACACCAGCCAACCAGACGGAACCACAACAAAACAGTAGGCAGCATTGCCAATTGGCAGCACAGCAGATTGTGCATATCCCCGGCCATAATTGGGTCAAAGGATGTTGACCCTAGGCAAAGTTGGCCCAAAGCCCAGCGCACATATGCGCTGTCACTACTGATGACTGCAAAAGCAGTTATCCGTCTGGCAAATCACATTTCCCGTCTTCACAGCTTACCACCATTCCCAAATATATACACATGCATACCCATATCCATACCCATTGCCATTTGGGGATTCAAGCATTTCGTAGTTAGCATTTCACTTGGTGCAACCAAAAGGCGTGTACTTCCCCCCCACATATACACACACATTTTCGCCTTTTTTTGTACCTTTTCGCTTAGTTTATACGGGATGTCGTCGCTGGCAGACTGAATATATATGTATGTGTATATAGCACTTCCGTTGGTGGGCGGACTTTCTTCGTTGATTGAATAAAACTCATTTGATTCCGCTGCGATTTATGTACACGAACACTCGCCGACTCGCACATCTTCTAAAGCACATTTTTCTTTGCCACCGGATTCGGGGATTCGTCTCGTCTCGTCTCCGATTTTTGCGATTCCAATTCCGATTCCGATTGCGATTCCGTGTATTTCTCAGCTCCGCCCGTCAGCGACTCTCGCATGCGACTGACTGTGACTGTGAATCTGAAACTGAGTTCGAGGCCCCGGGGTCTGCGTTAGTTCCGTAAAATAATTTTCAGATACCACTTGGCACTTGGCACTTGGAACTGGGAACTGGGAGCTGGGAGCTGGGAGCTGGGAGCTGGTAGCTGGGAACTCTCTCTCCGCCGTGCGCCGTGCACTTTGCTCTTGTGCAGCACACACAGCAGTATCAAAGCATTACAGTGTGCGACGAAAGTTTATGGGCTAGCTGGGCGCATCACAATACAATTTCAGCGCTTTCACTTGATTGTTTTGGCCACTCACACAATGCGGGCGAGTGAGCGGAGAAAATTCGCTGAGCATTCGACAGAAATGTATTGAGTCCAACCCAAAAGGGCAGAAATTTTCTCTCCATCTCGGAGAGAGTAAATACATATATATTTGTTTGTTGTTTATCGGGGGCGAAGATACGCTTTTGTTTACGTATTTTCATGTGCGAAACCGACAGTTGAGAGTCAAGATATATACAGATATATACAGATATATTTGTTGGCAGAGAGCAGCGGGTATTAAAAATAGTTGCAATCACTGGGCGGGGAATGCAGCCTATAAGGGAACACGCCTTAAAATAAATACGAAATACAAATACAAGTGTTGTGTCTTCGAAATGCAGCGGATTGGATTACCGATCGACTCGATCCGATCCGCTGATTAATGATCTGTGCAAGGAATGCAGCAGACAAATGGGCTCGTGGATCTGGTTCATATCTTTGGCAGATCTCGGGGCGCCGCGATTAGGTGTATTTAACCGTGTGTAAACAGAACCGATTAGATAGAGCTATCTCGAGGAACTGGCTAAAAAATACATACAAGTATTTATATATTTCTTTAAGATTTAAAGGTGCCTAATTATTTACTTAAATATTCACGAGCCTGCTCAAAGTAACTGTATCTGGGTAAAGTTTATGTTTCCGATGGTCGTTAAATTTTTGATATATGGTTAGTTTTTGTATTTTATGCCTTCGTGTTGGGGTGCTTATTTCAACCCAATATTATTGCGCCCACACTTTAAGTTATTACCTGTTTTAATAAATTTAGTACTATTGTGCAAACGCGCCAGTGAATGTTTTATTTTTAGTGTGCTCTCTACCGATAATTATTATTTTTTTGTTGTAAATTAATAGCAATTCGTAGTTTACATAATTTAATGAGAGAATAAACTATTTAACTGGCCCCCGCGGAAATGTGACCAGTTCCCACAGTAACTGGCTCATATTTCGCAGTCGCCACAAAGTTCCCAAACTCAACTACAAAAATTTCTCACGTAGTCGTTTCCCGGCTATCCACCAAACCAAACAGCGGAGAATAAACACGATTGTAACTACTCGTGTAGTAAACAAAATATGAGTAACTTTTTGTGGCACCCCTTTCTCTGGAGCCCATTTTCTTACTGAGCTTTCGCTGGCACTTTACTGGCATTTTGCTCGCTCTCCGAATATTACGCATGCGCCCTGTTGAGCTTTCTTATCACGCATTTGTTGTGGGCTTAAGCTTTGGCTTGTGTTAGGCTGACCAAAGCTTTGCCCATCAGCTGTTCCGATAAGAGCGCTTAACACCTTGTTGCCCAGCTTGTTGTAAAATGATTGATAACGAGGCGTTGCAGTAAAATGAACTGCAATTTGTGGCAGAATCTTGTATTTTTTACTAGTCAGCCAGACATAAAAGCTTCAGTCCTCACACTTCCACATATAATTCTCGTTTTAACGAGTACGATTCTGGCAATTCTCAGTTGAATCTTTTCCTATTAGCGCTTTGAATAAGATACCTCATTAACCCCTCTGTTGACCGTTGCTCTGGAGATCGTTGTGCAACGACTGGGACATGAGTTATGGCTATATATATGTATATATGTATATATGCAGCTAAATGTGGCTCGCCCCGACTGCCAACGTGACTCACTTGGTCAGCCCCGAAAAAACCTGAGCATTTTGTGGGCGGACACATGCGGCGAGTTGTTGTGGCATGCCACATTCGCACACCGGCAAACAAACGCAGCCGCAAACAAATAAAATAGACAGACGGCCAACACCTACGACTGCTGCAACGACCCACCGCATGAGTTTTCATACTCAATTGCCGCAAATGCCACAAATATGTGTAATTGACTTGAAAATGCGCCAAGCAAATCAATCCGCACACAGTCGCTCCGCCAACTGCCCCTCGTCCGTGTCCCAACCACTTTCGACCTCAAGTGCAGCGCGTGAACTCATTCTCATTCGCTGGCCAGCAGAGTGCGCCACGCTCCAAACGATTGACACTGAGAAAAATTACCTATGCATATAGATTTTTTCAATTTTTAATAAAATTCTTAAAATTATGTTTACAGCATGGGATCAACATTTAAGCTAGTTAGAAACGAAGACAAAGAGTTTTGAACGCTGCACAAAAATGTTTTGTTATCAAAATGAAACTATGAAACTTTTTACGTAATTTTACTGTGCACAGCTTTGAATGCACTTTTGTTTTCAGTGTGCTTCAGCTTGGGTCAGCTTGGCTTGCTTGCTGTGTGATTGATGAATGTTGCATATTTCGGACGCCGTTGGCTGCCACCATTGTGTGGCATTAATGAGACACCGGCCATTTGTTTTGCCATTTTTTAGCCATTGCCGTCTGCCAATCAAACCGCACTTTGGTTGCCTTACAAATTGTGAACCTAACTTGAACTGTTCTGCCCCCATCCCCCCCACACACCCCTCATGTTGCATATACATATGTATATTAATACCCCTCGTTGGCAGTGCTCATTTCAATTGTGGAAATCGTCAAGTTTTATGGATACTGCAACACATCAACTTCGTAGCAATTAGAGGCGCATTATGTGGGCTTCGAATAAGTTCGGATCTGGGGATTTAGTGGCTGCGATAGAAGAGCCGAGTGGTGCCAGGCTTTAGCGGAACTGTTTATTACCATAAATAATTGTCAACGCCAGCCGAGAAACGTCAACTGATATACTGTCATGCCCTGATCTCGGCTTGGGTTCGGTCTGTGCATTTGGCCCGGTATGCATTTCAGCTAACTGCACACTTGAAAGGCCCCAAGCCGCCAAACCGATCTGCGATGACTACGCCGCACCCTGACGTCACTTTTGGGTGGGTGCAGCAGTGCAGCAGTGCAACAGTGCAGCAGTGCAACAGTGTGGCAGTGCAACAGTGCGGCAGCAACAACTGGTGCAGCATCAACTGCCACAACTTAAGCTTATGCTTACATGCTGCATTCGTCGCTGCCCTGCATTGCTCATAATAAAGTCATTAGAATGTACGTTTTTTGAAGGCGTTAATAGTTTAGTTCCGCTGCATTGAGTACGCGACTCGCGGGCCCTCAACTTCCGCATAGAACAAATTGGTTGGGAATTGGGCATTAGCCATGCCATGCCATGCACTTATGCACTTATGTACATATGTATGTATATATAGCGCAATGCTAATCGGGAAAATCTTTCTGGGGTGGGGCCAAAAAAAAAAGAAAAAAATGTAACAATTTATTAATGCACTTGAAGGCATAAATTGCTTAACTTTGCCATTTAAGTAATTCATGAGACCGATTTGATTGGGAAATGGCCAAAGAGCTATGACTATGACTATGCAGAGTAAAACTCATTGTTACCTCAACATGTTTTTATTCATTGTCAGGATACTCCGAATACTCTTCCGTACTCATTGTACTCATTGTAACCGTTTCTGTGACCTCGTCATATTCATATAAGTCCGGCTGTGAAATGGATTTCTTCGGCGAATGCACATAACAAATTTTTCGACATTCGCCATTAGAAGCAAAACGATTGGGATTTCCGCCGCAACCGCTATAATAATATTGTGTGCATCTATTGGTTACAATGCTATAGCCATAAACCTTGATTTTCTTTTTGCACGTTCCATAACTGGGTATGAACAAGCACATTTCTGCAAAATGAATGATATTTGCAGCTGTGTGATAACCGTTTAAGATAACTGACTTACCTTGGCGTACCGTGTAGCTTCCAAACTTTGTTATGCGTATTACTTCCAGATCTCGCTTTTTACCCTTTCCATGCACTTGGCTTGGGCAGAGAAATCCCCACAGCAGCAGTACGTAGATGAGATTGGTCCACATGGCCTGGAACTTGCATCCCAAATGCAATTGCGATATGAGAATTATTTCAATTACCACCAACGGCGCATCCAATTCGATTTTAATGCCAAATTAAACGAGTCATTCAAAATTTTACCAAGCGTAAAATGAGTGTAGTTAATGAGGAAAGTTCGTTTTCTACGTCAAGTAAAAATATGCAGCTTTCAGCAGTGACCTAATCCCAACTAATTAACCACTTAGGGCCCTCAAAGTGCATTGTAACCAATGAATTATTTTCAGTGCATTGGCTGTACATGAGGCGCTTCTTCTGATTGGAAACTAATTTCGTTCTCACAGAACGTCAGCCCAAAATGATGACGCCGAACCGAGTTGAACCAAGCCGAACTGATTGAAGTGCAGCTCAAATTGAAAGATTGAGTGCCCGGCTGGTTGGCCGTCCAGTCCGTCCAGTTGTCCATTGCTCCATCTGTCCAACGGTCCAACGGTCCATCTGTGTATATTGCTGGATGGCAAAGGGGCACTCAGTCGTCAGCCAGTGCCAGCCAGTCAGTCAGTTAGTCTGGTGGCAGACAAAATGTTGCTAACGATGCTGCTGACTTTGGGCCAACTCGACTCTTTGGGCTATCTCGTGTCATTGTCGCACGACTCACGACGGTGATAAATAATCATCAGTCAGTCAGCGGAGCAGTCAAGTGCTCCATGGCTCCTGCTTTTCCTCCAGTTCGGGTCTCTCTAATTAAGCCTGGCTGCAATTGCACGTACTTGTAATTGCATAAAAGGGTAACGGGATATGCTATATGCTACATGCTACATGCTACATAGTATATGCTATATGCTATATGCTGTATGCTGTATGCTATATGGTATATGCTGTATGGCATATGGCGGCTATGGTATATGTGTGGAATCCCTCAGACGAGGCCGTGCCCATCGATTTGCGATTACTTTAGGTACACTTGGCCACTGGTTATTATCGCCATCGGACCATTGGACCTTGCTGTTTTCGGTTAGCTGCTTAGCGGCACCGACTGATAGCACAACTTGGCAATGACATTTCAATGCATTTATGATGTTTATCTTGCAGCGCGGAGAAGTTAAGAGACGTTAGGAGCAGTCCTACTAGCCCACAGATACCATGCCAATTGTCAAGTAACATGGCTAGAAAGGGGGCCTAAATAGGCGTTGGGGGGGAGGGAAGGGGTGGGGAGGGGCTGTAGCTCTCTTTCGCTGCACTGATTTAGATAAATTGCGCACGTTTTCTAAGGCAGGGCCCCGGGTTTTAGAGTTCGTTGTTGTTATCAAAACAACTTCATCAACGACTCATTGATCTTGCGGTCAGGTTCATTTCGTATATTTTCAGTTGGCCAGCTTAATTGGCCAAAATGGTGATGGCCATTTGATAGAGGCCCCCATAAGCAGTTTTTAATTAGGATCGACTGAGTTTCGAGAGCGAGCCCCTTAACAAAGGATGCCGATGGTAAAAAAAAAATATATATATACATCTATACTTGCTTATAGGCAAAGAAATCCACATCCATGCTCATAACTCACTCAACTGGCTTTGATTTATTTGGGGCATGGCCGAATTAGCATACAATTAGAGCAAATGTGCGGCGGCTTATGCAATTTATGAAATATTTATGCCGGCCCAGGGATATTTCCTTAGGATTATGCAAATTGCTTGCGGCAACAATGTAACTATGATTTCTATGCATTAAAATTATCCATAGGCCAGTCTTTGATGGCCACAAAAATATATAGTTTTCCTTTTGCGTTTTTTGGCTTCCTTATTTTTTCTATTTTCTGCTATTTATCTATTATTATTGTGCTGTTTTTTGTGTTTTTTTGTGTTTTTTTTTTTTTGGGAAAGTTTACTGCTACACAGCGGGCATTTTGGTGACCGTTAAATGGCATTAACCAGACGATGCCGCGGCATTGGCAGTGGCATTGTTGTTGACCGCTTGCCGCAAGAAAATGAAGCAGGTGCGCAATTGTCAATTTTCCTGCTTGCTGGCCACCGAAGGATGGGGAGCGAGTGCGAGCGAGATGGCGGCAGCCGCAACAAAGAAAACAATCAATGCGGTGGAAAACTAAATGTACATTCGGCATGTATAACGAATATCACATACCCTGGGCTCATCTGTTATGAGCTAAATCGTTGTTATAAAACAGGCAAACCATTACTTGTACTTCAATTATCATTCATTAATTTTATTGTTTATTATTTTTATTATTTATTAAACAGAAATTCTGATTCCATTTACCCCTTTTCGATAAATTATGGACTAGCGACAATACATCTGTGCAGCAAATGTGCCCCTTCAACTGTGTAGGGTATTTGACCAACTTGGTTTGTCTCATTTTTTTGCTGTATATTTTCCGCACAGTTTTTCTTTTTATCAGTTGCATATCGGTTGACGCAGACATAGTAAGTAGCTTTTGTTGCTGCATTTTCCTGTTGCTGCTGCTGGTGGCGCAGCAGCCGGCTGTGATTATTATGATTGTCCAGTGAAGCATGGAGGATGGCAACTTGGCTACGTTGTGGAGCTGTGGAGCTGTGGAGCTATGGAGCTATGGAGCTATGTCGATGGGGTAGCCGGCTTTGGGATATTGCCATGATTTATGGCCTTTTCCTAGAGAGCAAGCCAGCCAGCCAGCGATCTGATGCTTGGCGCTTGTTCTACGATCTGTTGCTGGAAGATATATCTCTATATAGCTCGGTTCACATGTGTCCGAGATATGCTGGCCAATAATAATAATAGTAATAATTTGCTTGATTTATGATTCGGTTTTGTGACACCAATTTGGCATGTGCCCCCCGGTCGAAAGCGTTGTCACCTCAGGGGATGCAGATTCATTGGCAACAAACCAAAACGAAGTTGGTCAAGAGCGGCTTTTCCTTTGTGCACAAGCTGCACAAGCAGCACAGTTGGCTTAAGAGATCTATGAGAAATTGGCCATACTTAAGCTGTCATTGGTGTGATATCCCATCTGCGGCAATCTGGTTAATTATGGACAAATTCTTTCATTATAAACATTGGTAAAAAGCGCGCTTAAGTCAGCTTTCTATGTCAACATTTCACGGGGGATCTCGAAAACGAGCAAAAAGCATAACGCACATACTACGTACATACTCGTATGCCATAAAAATATCAAATATAATTGCGTGTGTCGTGCCACTTGAGAAGCTGTCGCGATTCCTGAGCGCTTTTACACAATGCTCGTTATCGCAATGTCACCGATAAATTCCAATTCCCCAGCCTGTAATTTATGTTGACGCAGGCTTATGACGCAAATCGCGAAATGCTAACATCTAATGGGATTGGGGCTTGGTTGGGGTTTTCTGGAGCTGCTCAGCCTGCGGCGGCCAGAAATCGACAAATCTATTTGGTTCCCATTGCATTGGCATTAGCATTGGACTCGACTAATTTCCGCTGCATGCTAATTAAAAATGCCTTTGGCAACTCGGTTGCCACATGACTCCGGGCAATTTGCGCGGCCGCCGCATCGATGGCGGTGCTCCATCTACAAGGCGAACCGGAGACAAGTAGCTGCACTGAGCGAAACGTATGCTGTATAAATATCATAAGTTTTAGCTGCATATTCTGAAAGAGCACAAAAGCATGTGTGCATCCAAATAAGTTGACGGCTTGTGGCACTTTGTTTTCGGTATTTATGTTGCAGCCGCTTTGAAAGCGATCTGGTTTTGTTTCTCTGAGTGGGCTGGATTCTAGGAAGGCACATGCTCTGGAGCTGTCCCCAGGCACAGACCATTTCGTTATGGTTTAAATGAGCAATTTAACAAGCAGACAGCACCGGCTGCCCTGCCACATAATGCGGCAAATGCTCCACGTTGCTGCTGCTGTTGCTGTTGCTGCTGTTGCTGCAGCAGTTGCTGCTGCTGCTGCTGCTGCGGCTGCTCCATGTGGAGTAAGAGATCAAAGATAGAAATCTCGGCAAGAAGCGGCAGACAGTGGCAGGCTGGCTGGGCTGGCGGCTCCAACGGCTAGGGTTATTGCTTGTTGTTGTCGTCGACTTAATAGCGGCGCTTGCCCCTTGTTGCCGCTGCCATTTTGCTATTGCTGCGATTGCTGCTGCACTTGAAATTGAATCTGAGGGAAAATCGTGCACATTCTGAGGCGACACCGAGATGCGGAAACGGCAGCACAACAAGCACAGAAGCCGTTAGTTAAACTGCTGCCGCTGCTCGAGCTGCCGGCGGAAAAACGGCCAGCGTCCAATGCTGCAGCTGCAGTTGCAGTTGCAGTTGCAGTTGCAGTCGCAGTTGCAATATGCTCCCTTCGCCCAGCACCGCCTGCCTGGCTGTCATAAATGCTGGCCTGTATATTTTTGAGGCATATTAATTATTTCCATTTTGCTGTTGCTTTGTTTCCTTTTCGGTCTTTTGTTGTCGCTGTTGTCGTTGCTGTTGCCGCCGTGTTGCTGGTGTTGCTGGTGTTGTTGGTGCTGCTGCTCGTGAGGATGTGCTTGGGCTGGGCCCGCAGCTGCCCGCCAGCGATTTTTGACAGAGATTTTTTCTGCTTTTCCTGCTGGCCCGAATCGTGGTTTCGGCCATACAGCAAAAAGCCCGGCCAGCGCACCAGCCCACCAGCTCACCAGCTCACCAGCTTACCAGCAATGAAATTTTTTCGTACATGTTATTGGCCATGTCCCAGGTTCAGATCCGCTGTTGTTGCTATGGCTTTGGCCAAAGCCAAAGCAAATCCACCGCCACCCATGGCGGGTTCAATCGGGTTTCGTTACAGTTTTACTATAAGCTCTATATTGCTGATCCGCTGCACCGGAAGAAACGATGTAGTCCATGCCAGTATGGCATTTTTTTTGCAAATATATTGCAAATATACAGTGGCTTACAGCTTATTTCAACCACCGTCTATCTGAAACTTCAACGGTCTGTAAAAGCTGAACTAAACATTTTATCAAAAAAATTTTAACGCAACATATTTCTTGTATGTTTCAAGATATCATTTAGTAACTTATTTTATTTTTAAATATTTTTGTAGTATTTTTTTTAGAATTAATAATGAAAAGGTACCTCAAAACAATGCAACAGCTTATTTCAACCAGTTTGTAATATTATTATATGTTCTTATGCTTAAAACTATTAAATTTTTTCTTAATATTTTGTGTGACATCCCTTGTTGCCAACAATCATTTTAAGCCTTTTTGGCATCGAATCCACTTATATATAATACATATATGTAGCGCGAAACAGGCGGTCCCCGTTGTGACGAACTCCATTTGGAAACAACATAAACGAACGATAGTAAAGTATGGACTTTCCTAAAAGCTAAAAATATACTTGATTATTTTCTTAATAAAGCCTATTTCATGCCTTTTTTTTTATAGTGCAGAGGAGGAGAAGGGTTGGGTGCGGTCTGTCTAGTTGTCTTTTAGCGTTTGGCATTTTCAATTTCATGTTTTGTGGCCGCTGCTGTTGCCGTTGCCATTCGTATTGCTGGATTTCTTTGAAGCACGATAAGCATTTCTCTTGAATTCGCTTCGTTGAGGGCGTGTGCGACCGACAAAATAAAATCCAGCAAAAAACAGAAAATCCAGAAAAAATACAAAAAAAAAGACACCCAAAAAAACAAAAAAAAGACAAACGAAAAAATCACAGTTACATCAAATTGTTAATTCGTTTCATTTTGCACTGCCTACGAATCGGCGACTCCAGCATCTTGGCCACTCTTATGGCTGGCTACCGTGGCTCCAAGCCAAAAACCAAAAAAGAGCTAAAAACCCAAATCCGAGCAACATCAACTGGCGGTGAGGTCAATTGAAATAGTGCAGAAAATCAATTGACAACGTTTTCTGTCGCTTTTGCTGTTGCCCCTTGTTGTTCAAGCTATTTCCCCAACTTGTTGCCACCGAATTCGTTCTGGCCTGGATTAGAGAAAAAAAAAAAACCGAAAGCATTTCAATTGCCGCATTAACGATGGTCGATCTATTAGCCAGCATCTGACATGATGATTGGAAGGGAAAAGTACACGAATCACGCCCACATCTTGCTCTATTTATCAACTGAAGTAGATGCACTTGACGACTTTGCATGTCATTTAAATGACTTCCTGAAAACGTCACCTTTAGTATGACAAATGATCAATTAATGGAAAACGTTACTCAAACTATTTAGATTACTCATTTTCTAATTTAGTTTTAGAAAATCTGGTTGTTAAGCTACAAATTGTCAGTATTTAGTAAAGATACTACTAAGTTAAGTTCCCTTTAAAACCATTAGCAAAATGGCTAATCGGCTAGACCAGAAGTAATATCGCTGGAAAACCGACAAAGAAATCTTATCCTTGGATCGGCGAACATTTCGTGTCACCACATCCATCGGAAGTCTAAGAGATCCGATAACCTAGTCAAATTAAATGCAGAAGATACACACATGCAAATTCAATTAATTTCGCCAAAGCCATTAACATTCTGATCGGTTGCAGCTGATAAAATAAACTTGCAGCATCGTCTGGATATTGCCGTGCTCAATCAGTCAGGTTGGGTCTGGGATTTTCTTGTTTTTTTTGTGTTTTCTTTTTGCTAAAGATTCCGCTTTTCCCATGGCCAAAACCCAGTCTGCCCAGCCCGCCCACTCTTGCCACCGTTTTGGCCATGAAAGCTGCAGCCGTTGAGGTTATTGTTTTATTTTTCCTTATTTTTTTGTTTTTTTTTTGTTTGTTGCTGTTCTCCTCCTGCCATTGACTAAATTATGAGCGGGTAAATTTTGCCGCTGACTAAATGGGAGCCGGCAGATGTGCCACGAATTTTTCACATAAATAAGGCAATCGTGTGTGTGTTGTGTGTGTGTGTGTGTGTTGTGTGTGTACGCGAAAGAGAGAAATTCGCCAAGGAAAGCGAGGCCATATAGCTGATGGCCAAAAGCCACCAGCAAACGAACGAAGCCAACCACCCATCACCCACCCACAGACTGTTTTAATTAAGCCGCCATGCAAATGAGCTGCAACTGGTTTTGCTGGCCAGGATGGTGGATGCCACAAGCTAGCTGGGGCAGTGGGAGGCAGGTGGCGGCTTTGTAGTCGGTAGTTTGTAGGTTGCAGGTTGGGGGCGTCTCTAGATCGGACGCGGCTGTGCGATTAATTGCGCTGAAATTGGCGCGGAATTTCCATGCAAATGCGGGACAAGTGAAAGCCACAGCCGGTGGCTTCTTTATAACCCCCGTCTTTTGGATAATAACGATCGGCTGGGATCGCCGCCTCGTCCTCATCCCCATCCTCATCCCAATCACCATATCCATATCCATATCCATCCATCTCTGCGTTGGCAGGGCCCCATTTGAGACCCAGCAGTTCAGTAAACAATCAATAGCACAACGGGAACAGCACAACCACCATCTGCGACACTTTGCCAAACAAGTTCCACAACAAGATGTGGGGAGTGCACTGAAAAAAATAGCTTAAGCTACGTTATGAATATGTGATTAAATATGAAATACATGAAGGCATTAATGACTGTCCTTTCTCTCCTAGCCACTTTAAACAAAATTCCCAGAAATTTCACTAACTTAACATTTGATTATTACTTAATTAATGCAATATGCATTCATTGCCCTCAGTGCTTCATAAGTGACTGGGCTAGTCAACGCTCTTCTGTTGGCTGGCGAACGAACGCGTTAGATTAATTTCCAAAGGCTGTCATTAAAATTCCAGCGCAATGCAATTTATATGCCACACACATGCCAATGCGGCTTAGGCCAAGTCTCGGGCATCAGGCAATTTTTAATAAAAACAGCTTCATATTTATGATATCAGAATGTGGCCGAGAGAAACGGGCTCGGAGACAGAGTGTTTGGCCCAAAGACCACGCGCCGCTCGTTAGCGGTATGCATGGATGCGATTGGAGATGGAGTTGCTGGAGGTTCTGGTGGCCTGGGTATCTGTGTATCTGTGTATCTGTGTAGCTGGGTATTGGGAAAACTGAGGATCGGCGGGCAGATGGCGACTCCATGGAGACAACATCATCATTGGCGGACCGACCGCCACTCCGTGGGCTGTTGAAATTTGCATGACAAACTCAAACTCATCCATCAATCACGCAGCCAAACTCCAGTTTCGAGTGCGGCTTACATTTTTGTTTGCCGTTGCAGTTAGCAGCTGCTGCAAACTCGTTAGGTCCCCACAATTTCACTTTTAATTACACACTCTATGGCCGGCTAATCCCTCAAGCCGATTTTATATAACGCATATGCCCCATTGACAGCGGGAGATGCTTGAGATTGCACCGAGAAAAATACTGAACGATGATAATGATTAAGTGTTATTAATGGAAAATGAAATCGGGGATTACTAAAGTAAAACCTTGGGAAAAGGGAAATAGATGTGATGAATTATTACCATTTTTGGGATGCATAATCCTCACAACGTTTATGAACTTAAAATAATATTTGATTTATTAATTATAATAAAAATATGATCGTTCATTCTCTTCGTAGATGTGATGAATTATTAGGATTTTTGGGATGCATAATCCTCAGAACGTTTATGAACTTAAAATAATATAATATTTAATTTATTTATTATGATCGTACATTCCCTTCGTAGATGTGATGAATTATTAGGATTTCAGTTCAGAACGGAACTTAAAATATGAATATGAACTTATTATAATTTTTAAATTATTTTTTTATAAATAATATATGATCGTTCATTCTTCGTAGATGTGATGAATTGTTAGGATTTTTGGGATGCATATTCCTCTGAACGTTTATTAACTTAAAATAATATTTTAATTATTTTTTTATAATTAATACATCATTGCATGATCGTTCTTTTTGTGCTAACGATAGCTCCGCTTAGCGCAAATTTTCACTTGTCTTTTGTAATTTAGACCAGCTGAATGCGCGATGGAGCTATGTGTGCATGTGTGCAGTTGGGGGGGGGGGGGGGGGCTGTGAATCGGTGGAGAGATGGGGCTGCTGTGGAGCTATGGAGTGACTGCCTGGGGCTTCAACACGGGCGGCGCCGTAAAATCAATTTGCAGCCACGCAGTGCGTTATCGGAAAGTGCGAGCGAGAGATGCGGTGGATGGGAACGGGATGGCACCAGAGTGCGTAGCGCCACCTGTCGACGATCGTTAGCGTCATCGTAAATAATTTGAATCCTCCGATTTTCTTTTTTGTTTTTAACCATTTTGCTCGCCTCTCAAGTATGTGTTTCCCAAACGGAGGGGGTGGGGGGTGGGGGGAAATTGTTGTAGTATGCAGTTTCTTAAGGCTATTGCAAAACCTATGCAAATTTATGACTGTCAGCGGATCACGGACGACGGCGTCTATGTTTCCTCGTTGGCCTGGCTCTGGGGGAAGTGATAACGAAATGACCATAATGGACATTAGGGGCTGTTGCCCATAGTCGCCTTTTGTTGTTGGCGGGCACACGATGTATCCGTACTGTATCCCACTGTGCCACGAAATGCATTTTCTGCTTTTCTATTTTGCAGCGAGGCCGAAAACAAAATAAGGCAGAAAATAATTGTAAATCGCTAGATTTATGACCGAAAACATGGCCACGAATTATGACGCCGGCCACAGGTGGAAATCGCATGCTGATTTCAACTTGATTTGCTTGCCATATAATTGCAAATTGTATTTGTTTAAACACGTACACACATGCTGGACGTTGGCTGGGTTTTTCTTGTTTTTGTTTTCCACTTGTGAGCCCCAAGAAATCGGCGTCCAGCCGCAGCGAATGTTGCATGTTGCATGCTGCAAGTTGCTAGTGTGTCCGCAGATCTTTTGTTGCCCCACGCCCACACAGCCACCAACAATCCAAAATGCTCCGAGACAACTTTGAACGATTGCTTGACGTGTTTTCTTTTGGCCAAGAGCATTCGAGGCTCATCTGCAAGTGCCTGTTGTTAACAACTCATTTCTTTTTTTTTTTTTTTTAATTTGGGGGCTGTCTGCATTGTAATGAAATAATCAACTAAAGTGTATAATTTTTGTTTTTCGGGAATGGGTCGTAAGCGCTGTCCTTATAAAGTGATTAAGGAAAATAGCCCAGGGCGTTTTACGACTGCAATTCAAATGCAAATACATTTTTGTTGAAGAAATTCCTTTTTAACTGATTAGTTGCTTATGACATCCACAAGAGAGTTAAAATCTTGGTAATTCAATTCGTGTGTGTGTGTGTGTGTGTTATTTAAGCCCTGACCCCTGGCTGTTATTAAGATTGAAAATAATATTGGACTTTCTAGCAATCTGTGGGGAATCTAAATCACATGGGATATCCCATTACGAATTATACCGTCGACTACCACACTTTAGCGCCACATGGCATTGCTCTTGAAAGTGATCATAACTCGAGTTGGCCAAAAAGAGTCTTCAAATTATGATTGGATTCAGCTTCCGCATAGCCGAACTGCAGCTGCGACCCCAAATGGTGGAGTCCAGGATCGAGAATAGCATCCAATTTCGCTCCGGGGCAGTTGCCACGTGCGTGCTCCATTTCTTCTGCTTTCGGCCAAGAGGTGCCAATGTGGCAAATGTTTTGTGCTTAACATTTTTATGGCTGCCATAAGTTGGCCGGAGTGTGGTAAATGCTGCTGCCACTACTGCCACTACTGCCACTGGCCAGAAGCCACTGACCGCAGGCCAAACCTATGGCAATGCTAACCGGATCGTGTCTTGACACTTGAGGTATCGGTTTCATTAGCGAAATGTTTCCGTAAGAGTGCCAAAAGGTCGCAATCGATGCCATTTACAAGGCTATTGCCATGGCCATATAGGCCCACGTACACGTACACGTACATACATACATATGTGCATATACGGCATGGAGCCATCCTGGTGCAGCTGAATGGGTGGGGCAGGAGCATCGAATCGATTCGGTTATTGGGTTTCCCCCAAAAGCCTTCGTCTTATCCTCGCCAAGCATCGCTGGCGATTTGTTAACCCTGTGCGACTCAATAAATTTATCAAATTGAAAAATGCGCAATCGAAATCAAATCAAAGCGAACAGCGAACGGGCTCCAAAGGAGTGTGTTGATTTTTATGGAATTGTGGGGGAAACAATTCGGCAAATCGCTTTGCAATCAGCAGCAATGGATTTAGCCCAACCCTGGTGCTGAGCTACACTTGCAGAAAATGCACAGACTAATAGATTTTCCCGTTTTCTTGCAGTTGCTGCAGGCAACAGTTCTTCTCA
Source organism: Drosophila orena (assembly GCA_005876975.1). NCBI lineage: Eukaryota > Metazoa > Arthropoda > Insecta > Diptera > Drosophilidae > Drosophila > Drosophila orena. Next base: position 9,473,102 of record VCKV01000282.1, on the reverse strand, counting down.
GCAATTGTAGTTACATTTTTCTAGGTGCAGCGGTATCGCATACAAACGACTTGTGACAAAATGACGAAATTTATGTTACCTTTTTTGCATCGGCAAAGTGCAAACCGTTGCCGCTTTTCCGCGGGGCGGGCAGGTGGTCAGTCTGTCAGCAACAAATGCAAAGCGCCAAAAACTGCGACACTTTGTATAAATTGTGTTGAAAACAGCAGCAGCAGGAGCAGCTCAGCTCAGCTCCGGAGTCAACTTGGTCGTCTGTCTGTCCCAGGCATTTGCGAACTGAACTGAACTGAACTGCGTTGAACTGAACTGGGATCCAAATGGCGATCGGAGCTGGCCAGTGCCACACCCCCTCGGGCAAATGCAACAAATTATTGTCATCAATTTTTAGATGCAAAGCTTGAGGAGTGACATTTATTGAAGTTTGGCTGGATGGCGGCAGTCGAGGGAGCAGGAGCCGCTGGCCAGGCTCACTTTGGTCCAGGACGTGATTGCTCCACATTGCAAGCAGCCGCAGCTGGTAATGTTGATGATGATTATAGGCACGGTTCGGCATGGTTGCCCCAGCCTACACTGCTACAATATTATGACCTCTACGATCGCAATCTTAAAGATATCCCTGAAGTGGAAATTGTGGAAAGCTATAATTGCTGAAATTTTATTGCGAACTTGTTGATGTCTAAAAAAAACTTTTAAAGAACTTTGCAAGGATTTTTGCTAGTACACATGTACGTGTATGTTTTTAATAACCGCCCATGTTTAGTGGTTACAACTTTTGCCAGTGCAGCCCGACTTGGTCGGTTCCTGGCCAGTTAGTAGTGACACGTTCACTGCTGATTGCTAGGAAACGATGGCAACAAGTGGCCATCGGCTGGCCATCCACTTAAATGAGTTTTGGCTGGAAGTTTTCTGGGCGCTTTTGTTTCACCTCGTCGGGGTTTTTGTTTTGTTTCTTTTTCCCGATTTTGGTTTTCAGTTTCTGGCGGAGGACGGCGATGCCGCTTCATTAGCAGCTCCCAAGCCCCGCAAAAAAGTAAAAGCCAAAAAGTTATGACCATATTTGTGCTAAATTATGAGGCCCTTTCATAAATCAGGCACTCGGGCAGCGGCGACCTAGCGAAAAATGCCAAAATTATGGTTGTGGCAATGTTTAGTGTGGCACCATTAGCTTCAGCTGGCGGAAAAACTGGCGCAAATGGTCGGCGTTTGGAAAATTTACATTGTGCTCGTCGGGTACGTGGACAATTGCAAGTGCTCGACTTACTTGAAACTGTGCCATTTATCATATGCGAAAATATTTTGTCAGTCCGCTTTTGGCCTTTTGCCATTTTGCCATTTTCACCATTTCCATTTGGCCATCTTTCGCTTTTCAATGAGTGCCCCCAGACCCAGGCCTGGTCCAAATCTCTGTACTGCTGGTTATGTCGGGACCCGTCCCCCAAAAAGGCTACCGTTTTGCTGGCGACTGTTATTGTTTTTGGTCTGGCTGATGGGGGAGTTGGGGGTTGGGGATTTTCGGGGTAGCCACAGTTACAGTTGGCTCGTGCATGTCTCGTGGCTAGTAACAATAACTGTACAACTGTACAGCTGGAGAACTGGAGAGCTGGACAACAAAAGGCCCAAAGAGTCGGATATACGATCACATGCATTGCGGTTCCAGTTGTGAGTTTCTGCAGCACATACCCGAATATGAGTTACTTTCCTGGGGCAGTGTCTCTGCCTCGATCCGCATGGAACGGGGCCGTGATCTCTGCCAGAGCGGACTAGGAAGTTTTTTTTTCGGCTGCCTGGTTGGTTGCTCAGAAACAATTACCAGGTTGCCGGTGTCAGGAGTGTAAGGACACTCCGGGCGATCTGCGTCACAGACTCAGCAAATGAGTTATCGCTTTTACGATGCCAACTAATCATAAAAACGTTTCCCTTGGCTGCATGTCGTATGCAGCAGAAGTTGTTAAAATAGAAATGTTTGCAAGAAACTTTTATACACAGAATAATATTAAAATCAGAAGAAAATTCCTTCTTCTTGCAGCAGTTACACAAAATAAAAGGTAGCCCCTAATGGTCGGCATGTTCTGCCAAGTGGGTTAAGTGAAGTTTTCGTCCATTGCAAAAGATTGCTATATAGGAATGTGCTTGGGCACTTGTGAACTTTGGGGCTCTGACTCTGCTCGCTAAATTGACATCGCATACGCAGCCCATGCGCCAGCCAATTAAAGACTCTACGTGACCTCCAAGCAAAATAAACCCAAAAAATACTTAACATAAGCACTTAAAAAAATAAAAAAAAAATATATATATATATATATAAGAAACCAACCCTGCCATGTTGAGCTTTCCACGCTGCCACTCTTTTTGTGCGAGATACGCGGAATGTGCAGCTAATTGACCAGCCCCAGACGATGATGCACTTCATCAAAAAACTACCAAAAAAGCAGAAGCAGCAACCAGAAATGACAAAAGCCAAAAAAAGGCCGAGTGAGTGAGTGAGACTTACTCAAGTGGCGGGGCATTACGTCAACGTCAACTCCATTTGGCGGACAACAGCAGGGGACAGAGTCTACGACTGGGAATCGGAGTATTGGAGCTGGGAGGTGGAGCAGCAGATGCTCGAGGAGGAGGAGGAGGAGGAGGAGGAGGAGCCAGATGGGGCTGAGTGCGGGTCAAGTGCTGACGCATCAGCCAAATCCAGTGAAGTGCACCAAAACATATAAATGCTTGAGAAATATAATGAGCCGAGTGGATGCTGTTGTTGGCAGCATCATTAAGAGCGATCATCTGTCAGGCGGATCGCAAGTGAATGAGATTTGTGACTCGATTTAGCCTCGCTATTGTGCGCTATTCAATGGAATTGAATCTTGATGGACTTGTAGAAAACAAATGATTTAAAAATCATACGAGCTTATGTTCAAATTTATAAGGTATGTATATGTGATATGATTCGCATTTTACTATTGCCCAAAAAAAATGTGCTGTCTGCACATAAATAAACCAGCTTACAAGCCACTTGCCAGATATCTAAACTTTATACTTTGAAGCCAACTGTGGTGGCTACCAAATGCTTTTACTAAATAACCGCTATCGCATTACCAATAAACGCGCATATCAGCTAAAAGGAACTTAACACCCACAAAAGTGTGTTGAAACAAGCCAAATGACTATGTGGGCGGCTTTAGTTGGTTATTAAAGCCATCACAGCTGGTAATGGTGCTACTAATGGGCTTGTTAGTCGGTTTAGTGGCCTTTTAAATTGGCCACAAGGCTTATTGTAACCTATCCCATTTCGGCCCGAACAAAAAGCTGTATGCAGAGGTTATTTCGTTTATTTCGCTGAATTATCGTTTTATTTGTCGGCGATCTGGTGCATTGAATTTCCTACACCACTTTAGTTAATGCTAATCTATAAACTATTTATTTATTTATATTTATTATTTAATGAAGTACATTGTCATCCTAATTGCACTGTAAGGTGGTGGCAAAAAACTCTCGGGCCAAGTTAAACAAATCAAAACCTCTTCTCCCATGGGTGCAGTTGATGGCAGTTAAAAGGCTGATATATAAGTTGGAAGTGGAAAATCATTTCCACATTCAACATGGGTCAGTTGCACCTGCTGTTAGCCGCCCTGGTTCTCCTTAGTCCTGGCAGGGAAAGCTCCTATCACAATTTCCTACATCATCTGAGTCGTGAGCTCAAATTTGAGTATGCTCTGCTTTTGGGCAACTCCAATCCGACTTGGCTGGAAATCTTGTGGCAACTTCCTGTTTCCGTACTGCAAATTGAGAAGCACTCTGAGGAGAACTATAACCTGCTTGAAAATCAGTCATATAATGTCCTGACAATAGCTTTTGTGAACGATGCACCGGAAGGAGTACTGGGAAATTTATACCGCCATCTACGTATGCTAAACACACGACCCGTGCTGTTGGTTATAAGGAAAAGTACAGTTCGAGTAAATTTGTTGTTGGAATGGTGTTGGAAGCATCAGCTGCTTAATGTTGTGGCCATTGGTCCAGATTTTGAGGTAAGATGTACATAACTACTTAAATAATTACCTTTTAATAAAGGAGAGTGAAGTGATTATTAGTTTTTTCTTTCTTAGTGGTTGCTTCTGAACCTTCTGTTGATGAAGTTCTATTAAATGAGGTTCTTTGTTTTCCTGTCATATACTCATTTTTCTCCGTAGAATTCATAAGCTCTTCGTACTCATCGGTATCTACGAAAGCATCACATTGTAGTATGCATTCCTCTTTAGTTTGAAAACGATTTGGGTTTCCTCCACAACCACCGTATGTGAATTCTACGCATATATTGTTGGCATAGTCGTAGGCGAACATTATGAAATTCCCATTGCAAGGACCAGGATTCGCGATGAATAAACACCTCCCTGGAAATGAAGATTTGCTATCTAGGGCTAGTTAAACTATTAAGATAACTCACCATGTCTGAGTGCCACCGAAGTTCCAAGGGCCGTTAGGAAAATTAATAGCTTGGGAAAAACTAGCCCGTTCATGACTGTGAAATAATTTATTGCTTGTGTTTGATGTGTTGAAAACATGTATATTGGATTGTGAAATATTAATCACACGCCCATGTGGGATTTTTTGAATATTTTCAGGAGTCCTTGATTGTCTACAGCTACACACCCTTTCCCATCCTGCAGTTTGTCGAGCGACGTTTGGAGAACACCACCGTGATATTCGAACAGCGTTTGGAAAATCTTCATGGCTATAAGATACCCATTGCTTTGGGTGGATCTTCGCCCCGACTGATTGTGTATCGTGGCTCAGATGGAAAACTGATTTTCTCAGGACCTGTTGGTAATTTCATGAACAGCTTTGAACAGCGCTATAATTGCAGATTGGTTCAACCATATCCTTTCGACGAGGCGGCCATTCCTCCGGCTCGTGACTTAATTGCTGCCGTGCGAAATGGTAGTGTGCAAATTGCTTTGGGGGCTATTCATCCCCAACTTCCATATACTGGCTTTTCCTATCCCTTCGAACTGATGAGCTGGTGCCTGATGATGCCAGTGCCCGAGGAGGTGCCTCACAGTCAGCTCTACAGCATGGTTTTCAGTCCTATGGCGTTTGGGGTCACCATAGTTGTCATGGTGTTGATTTCATTAATATTATCGATTGCTCTTCGTCTTCACGGATACAGAGTCAGCTTTAGTGAGTACGTTCTGCATGACAGCTGTCTGAGGGGAGTCCTGTCCCAATCCTTCTATGAGGTCCATCGAGCTCCAGCCTTGATAAGGGCTATGTATCTGGTGATCTGTTTGCTGGGACTGCTGATCACCTCCTGGTACAACTCGTACTTCTCCACCTTTGTGACCCGTGCCCCCAGACTGCCACAGCTCAGCAGCTATGAGAGCATCCAGCAGTCTAATCTCAAGGTAGTGATCTGGAAGCCGGAGTTCGAAATGCTTCTCCACCTATCGGAAAACATGGAGAAGTACTCGTCGATCTTTCAGCTGCACGAGGACTACCAAGAGTTTTTGCATTTGCGCGACTCCTTCGACACCAGATACGGCTACATGATGCCAATGGAGAAGTGGTCACTGATGAGGGAGCAACAGAGGGTATTCAGTTCGCCATTGTTCAGCCTGCAGGATGATCTCTGCGTCTTTCACACCGTTCCCATTGTGTTTCCCATCGTTAGCAATTCGATATTTAGGAAAACCTTTGATCGCCACATCTTGGACGTGGCTGCGACGGGACTTCTGAGTCGCTGGAGGGACATGAGGTTTACGGAAATGATCAGGGCAGGACAATTGAACCTCGAGGATCGAGGTCATCCAAAGGAATTTCGGGCCATGAAGCTGGAGGACTTGCTACAGATCTGGCGCTTTGTGGGTTGGATGCTTGGGTTGGCCACAATGGTGTTTCTCCTAGAGTGGCTCTGTTTTTGGCGACACAGGATGTGGCAGAACATTAAATATATATTTTGTTTCAGCAAACCAAAATAATATTTGGGTTCAGCAAATAAGGAAATAAATGTCTTTGTCCCTGTCTAATGTTTATTAAAATAAAACGCTTTTGAAAATCTCAAAAGAATTTCCTCTAGCATATCTACAACCATAGTGATTGTTTTAATGATTTAACCTAATCCCAGTGTATTGTTTTATTTTTCCAACCAAACATGTCTGGTTGAGGTGATTTCGCTGGCATTGTGTAATGGGAATCCCCTGGGCAATGTTTTCTGGTTTTCTTTTTTCGCCCGCGACTTGTTAACGTGTGCTGCTAATTGGAATTAACCATTAGCCACGTCGTCGGCGGATTCATTAGCAACCCTTTAAATGTGCAGCGGCATCAATCAGTGTCATGCAGTTGTCCCTCGACCGTCGTGATGGATTGCCCAAAGTGGATCCTGGGCGGCCTTTGCCTGATTAGCCTGGTCGGTGCCGCAAGTGTAATTGAATTACTGGGTAGGATGAAACTGGAATCGGACTTTGAGTACGTGCTGCTCATGAAGAATCGGAACTTCAGTCTGTCGGATCAAGTTTGGAACGGCACTTGGTTGGCAAAGGACATTATGGACGAAGTGCAAGTGCCGGTCCTGCAATTAAATGAAAATGTGAGCTACTTTTTGCACAATAGCATCAGTAGACGTCTGGTTTCCCTAGGCCTTATAAGTGATGCAAATCTGGACGAGCACAGAGGTCTGCTCACAGCTCTGGTTGGGAATCTTAGGCACATGACCACGTCCAGAGTGATGTTTCTAATCCAAGCGGAGGTGTCTACCGATTTTCTATACGAACTGTTTAGAGATTGCTGGCGTAAAAAACTCCTGAATGTGATCGTGATTTTCCAGGACTTTGAGGTGGGTGTGGCGAAGCTGGGAAAGATTCACTTCAATATACTTAATTTTTGGTTCACAGTCTACCTCGACCTTCTACAGCTACTCACAATTTCCTGTGCTACAAATAGAAGAGCGCATCTATGACATCAGCTTGCAGCCGTTACCTATTTTTCCCGATCGACTCAGGAACTTCTATGGCTACGAGATGCCAGTGATTCTCGGAGGAACCGCGCCGCGTATGATTGCCTACCGCAACAAGAAGGGTGATGTGGTCTATGATGGAACCGTGGGTCACTTTATGACGGCCTTTCAGCAAAAGTACAACGTGAAATTTGTGCAGCCACTGCTGGGGAAAAATCCCTTGGACTTTGCACCATCGATGCAAACAGTTAGTGCAGTGCGCAACGAATCGGTAGAGATATCCATATCCCTGACTTTTCCCACGATTCCCCCCTTTGGATTCAGCTATCCGTACGAGCAGATGAACTGGTGCCTCATGCTGCCGGTGGAGGCCGATGTGCCACCATTTGAGTACTACACCAGGGTCTTTGAGCTGGCTGCTTTTCTGCTAACTCTGGGAACCCTAGTCATAATATCCTGTCTCCTGGCCAGCGCCTTGCGGCTCCATGGCTATCCAACCAACATCAGTGAGTTCCTGCTGCACGATAGTTGCTTGCGAGGAGTACTGGGGCAATCCTTTGTGGAAGTCTTCCGAGCACCCGCTCTTGTGCGGGGTATTTATCTGAAGATTTGCGTGCTGGGCATCCTGATCACCGCCTGGTACAACTCCTATTTCTCCAGCTATGTGACCAGTGCACCAAAGCAGTCGGCTCTACGAACGTACGATGATATTTTTGCCTCCAATCTGAAGGTGGTAGCATGGAAGCCGGAATATGCTGAGCTGGTTGGCCGTCTCCTGGAGTTTCGGAAGTACGAGTCCATGTTCCTGGTGGAACCCGATTTTAATCGATACTTGGAGCTGCGTGACACGTTGGACACGAGATATGGTTACATGATAACCACTAATAGGTGGGTCTTGATCAACGAACAGCAAAAGGTCTTCTCGCGACCACTTTTCCAAAAACGCGACGACTTTTGCTTCTTCAACAATATACCCTTCGGATTTCCCCTGCATGAGAACTCCATTTTTATGGAACCAGTGCAAATGCTGATTATGGAATTGGCCGAAAGAGGACTCTACTTTCACTGGATGGCCACCGGTTTCTCGGAACTCATTGAGGCGGGTGAGATGCACTTTGTGGACCTGAGTCCTCATCGTGAATTCAGGGCCATGCAGATTCAGGATCTGCAGTATGTGTGGTATGGATATGCTTTCATGGTAGTATTATCCTCACTGGTTTGGCTGCTGGAAATCTTGGTGCACAAGGTAAAATGGAAAACCAATATGCAGCGGAACAAAATATAAAAGAGTTTTGTGGCTTGTTTAAAAACCATAATATCCGTAAAATTATCGTTAAGGACACTAAACGTAAATCGTCCTGCTACCTAAACAAAGGGATCTTTGCGATTGTAATGACTGCAGCCAATGTAGTTTCACAGCTCCAGCTGCTTTATGGTTATTTGTCTAGCCATCAAATATGACTTTCCTTTCGTTTCGCATGCCCCACACGAGGATCGAATGTTCCCCATTTCCATTGTGCAAATATTTGCACAGCAGCTCGCTGGTCCAAAGTTCAACATCGAAAGCAATTAAGACGCGTGCTTGCCGCAGTGGCAGCTGAACACTGTACACTGAACACTGAACACGGCACATGGAACACCGAATACCCAGTGTTTGAGTTCCCCCAAAGGTGCGCTGATGTTAGCCACCTGTGCGACGGCCACTGGCGCCTCTTGAAATTCCCTAATCGACATGTTTCGATCTCAAACGACGTGGTCGGCAGTGGAGGCATCACCATCAGCGCTGCACTGAGAGAAATAGTGGTTAGCTATCGTTTGGGCTACATGTGATCAAGATCTAGGGCAATATGCTATGAGAACTCCTTTCGCTTTTTAAAGGATATGCAAATTTTAGGTGTATCCACAAAACAAGTATTCATTTTTTATAAAAGTTTAAAAGAGTGAGAAAATAATCAAAATTCTGATGAATAGACTGAAGAATTCGCGATTTGTTTTATGTACTTAATGAATCCAATAATTATGGAAATTCGAACAGCACCAGTACCCCTGTTTTTTGCAGTGCACAAGTCGTGTTGCACCGATCGTGAAGTGAAAAATTTTCTCTAATCTACGCTGATGGCACGCATTTGTAGGCCCCCCGCCAAACGATGCCGGCAGTCTGGTGCCGGGTACTTTGATTTTGACTGACAAGTGCCGCCTGCCTGCTGCATCAGCGTGCTGCTGCTGCACTGATGCTGCAGTAATGCTGTTGCTGCGACTGCTGCTGCACTGCTGCCGCTGCAGTTGCGATGCGTTGTTGACATGCGCAGCTGCATGCGCTTTCGTGTGCACTCAGCTCCTTTATTGGAGAAAATTATTTCAGACCTCGGCCAGACCCATCTGCCATCTTCATCCTCCGTCGGCGTAACGAGCTGAAACTAATTAACCCACGTCGGACCCAAACAGCGGACACGGGGTGCATCTTAATTGTCAATAAAACGTTTTAGATTTCTTTATTTTTAATGCTTGCAATACTAAAAAAATTAATGCAAAACTTAACTGCAGATGGATGTGTGTGTGTGTGTGTGTGTGTGTGTGTGTGTATATGTGTTTTATGTTTGATTGAGTGTTTGTGTGTGTGTGTGTGTGTGTGCATAAATAATAACTAACAAAGATTTAACTAAGATTTCAATGTGTGGCTTAGCCTAGGCTTGGATATAAACAAGGATCGTTCTCTATGTACATAAACTATGAAGTTCAATAAATTAGCAGAAAATACTCGTATTGCAAAGTGTACACAGTTTATAACAAATCGTTAAAACGTTACATAACCCAAACACCATTGAAGATATTTCTTGCGTAATCTAAACTATTGTCCATTAAAAACTATCACAAAATAATTGGCAGTTTAATTAACCACTAACTACGGCTGATTTATCAGTTAGCTTAGCCTAAACAATACGCTAGTTGGGTGAATGTGGTGTTATCATTAATTATAGGGAATTTCGCCTTAGTAATGCGCCTTGTTGTTTGCTTTGTTTATCAAATACAAAATTAATGGCAAGTGCAAGTTGAGTTTGCTGAACATACACGTATGGTGTGTAATAGTATGTAGTTGGTAAGGATATTTTCTTAATTTTCGCTGAACGCCTTCGAAGTTGGCTAACACTCGGCCCAAGAGATCAAAGAGATCCTTGAAGGAGAAAGGAGCGGGAAATTGCTGTAGGATGAGCTCCGGAGGATGCGTTTCGAATTTAGTGCCTCAGGTCAGTGTTCCTCCCTCAAATATTTGGCATTCCCTCTGTTTATAACTAATAAGCTACTACTACTAACACTATGTACGCGCATATATAATATATAATATATACATTAACACTAGCAAACAAATTTATGCTAATTTGGGCAGAGCAACTAAGAAAACAAATACTTTTAATTTACAGGAAACACGCATCGGGCATCGAGCAACTTGAAGACTCTATAGAACTGCGGCTGAACAGGAAACTTGCTATATAAATCGAATATTTGAAGGCGGTAATTATCCTAGTTGGGGGGAATTTCGCTCAAGAATTCCCATTATCGTTCTGCAAGGAAGCGTTTGGCCTCTTTTTTGGATATCACCACTCGTGGAATTGCTTCATTAGCTTCGTTACACTTCTATTTCTACACGCCTATGGTTACTTCTACTATTTATACTTTAGTTTAAGTTTAGTTATGTAAATCTTCAAAATTTGGCACATTTAAATTTAATTTGTTTGAGTAAATGTACATTAAGTTGAGTATTGTATTTGGAAGTGCTTCGAGTGTGTTTGTCTGTCTGTCTGTTTGTCTGTGTGTGTGGGCATATAGGAATTGCACAGAAAGCTGAAATAGGAATTCATCAATGACGTAAATTCGAGTTGGGAGTACGAGTATTTAGGTATTTAACAGTAGTAATAGTTTCGCTACATTTTCATATTCATTTTCATATACATTTTCATATACATTTTCATATTCATTTTCATATTCATTTTCATATTCATTTTCATTTTGTTTGTGTGTGTGTGCGTGTGTGTGTGTGTGTCTGTGTTTGTATTTTGTGAGTAAGGAACAAGAAATAGTTAAGCCGGGGTAATCCACCCCACTGCCCACCCCACTGCTCACTACCGATTGGCAAGGAGTCCATTGGCAGGTGGCAGCACTCCGCCAGGCGGCGTATTGGGATTGCTGATCATCACGGGCAGCGACGGAGGTACCACACCGCCACCGAGTTGTTGCTGCCGCTGGTTGAGCGAGGCACTGGCCGATCCCGCCGAGGATCCGCTCGATCGCTGATGCTTGCCGGAGCCGCCCTTGATTATGTTTCCGTTGTTCTTCTGGGTCATGTGCGTCTGGTAGTGCTTGGCCAGATGGGCCTTCTGCCGAAAGCTCTTGCCACAAAGCGAACAGGCGAAGGGCTTCTCACCCGTATGCGTGCGTATGTGCACATTGACGGAGTACTTATCCTTGAATCCCTTCGCGCAAATGGAGCAGTAGTGCAGGGAGCGTTCCTTGCGCTGCGTACTGCCCGAGGAGGAGGATGAACTGCCGCCGGAATTGGCTGGCGGACTGTTGCTGCTGCTGCTGGCACTTCCGCTCGACGAGGAGCTGCCACTACCACTGCCTGCTATCAGCGGATTGCCACCGCTGCTCTGGTTGTTATTGGCCACATTGGGATTGTTGTTATTACTGCTGCTCCGCTTGTACGCCTTCTTGGGCTTGGCAACACCACCACCGGAGCGCACATGACCGCTGCCGGCGGCGGAAGCCACCACCGCCGATGTGGGCGATGTGGAGGTACTGACCTCCGGCTTCAGGGGTTGCGGTGGTTGCAATTGACCGGCCGATGTAACCGCCGCACTGGGTGAGATTTGCATCAGCACATCAGCACTGGTGGGCACGTAATCTCCGGGTGTTGGTGTTCCTGCCGAGCCGGCACTGCAAAACTGCTGCACTTCGTTGGCGATGCGCTTGATCTTCTCGAAATCATCGCTGAAGGCATTCTCCAGCGATAGGAACATATCGTCCACCAGAATATTGTTGGCATTCCCATTGTGTGACTGCTGCTGCTGCTGCTGCTGCTGTTGCTGCTGCTGTTGCGAACTTAGATGGATGCCCTGGGCCTCGTCGAACATCTGGGCGGCACTTAAGGTGGAGTCCGCAAAGCCTAAAGCTGCTGCCTCATCGGCAAATAGCAAGCGCCGCATATCCTCATCCTTGACCACCGGCATGGTCAAGCCATTTTGCATGTGCAAACCCTTTGCGTAGCCCTTACCCTGCAGGGCACTCCGCAGCAGCGATTCCGCCGTACTCTGTTCCGTTTCCGTATTGTGATCGGCCATGTGCCAGTCGTTGTTGTTGTTCTGGAATTGAGCCAACTGTTGGCCCAAATCATTGCCGCCCGCCAACGAGATGGCCGTGACCAGCGAGGGCAGCGTTTGTTGCGCTTGCTGACCCTGGTTTTGTGCCTGGGAAATACTGCTGAGACCACCATCCGTTCCATTGCCGATCACATCCTTGCCATCCGTACTAAAGCCACTGTCATCGTACGGATACTCGGATTTGATGTAGCCCGGAAAACTGCCCAGCAGACTGTCCAGATCCAGCGAAGTGGGCAGCTGTTCCGCCTCCGAGCGCTTCAGCCAGGGCTCTCCTCCATTTAATACTGTCAGGGTGTAGATCTGGCCATCGGTGGTGTCCAGGCTGCTGATGGTGTCGCTGCTGCTTCCCGCTCCGCTGGAAGCTGCCGAGGAGCTGTTCGCATTCGGCTGCTGCTGTTGCTGATGCTGCTGCTGTTGCTGCTGCAACTGCTGATGCTGCTGATGTTGCTGCTGCTGCTGCTGCTGCTGCTGCTGGAGGTGACCCTGCGGCGAGGTGGGACTGGGCTGATTGGTGCTGGCGGATCCGCCATTACTGGCGCTGGTTGTGACCGGCTGCTGTTGCCAGCAGTAGCGATCGAGGTCCTCGAATATCGAGTTGGAGTCCAGGCGGCTGTTGTCCTTGTCCTGGTGCCAAAACTGCAAGGTGAGTAGATTAGTAATTAAGAATGATTTATAGAGGATGATTTGCTTGTGACTACAAGAAATTTACTACTTTCTAATTATCCAAAAGTATCTTTTTTAATATTTTGTACCTGCAAATTGTATAGTTATGGCTAATGCCCCAAGTTAATAGCCTACCTCATAGCCCTGTAACGTGGGATCGCCACCGTTGCTGTTGCCGTTGCGGTTGCCCACGGGAACCACGACTCCACCGCCACCGCCGCCGCCTGCACCACCGCCGCCGCCGCCTGCACCACCGCCTCCGCCGTCGTGGATCATGTTGTTGCTGTTCGTTCTCGCACCACCGCAGAGGCTCTGCTGTTGCGATTGCGACGTAATGGGCTGGTGCACCACCTGGACGTGGTTGTTATTATTGTTGTGGCCGTTATGGCTGTGGGGCGGCTGTTGGTGGTTCTGGTGGTGGTGCTGCTGCTGCTGATGCTGCTGCTGATGCAGACTGACACCCAACGACTCCACGCCCACGCCCACGCCCACGCCCACTCCAATGCCGATGCCCATATCGGGTCCGGTCACAAAGTCAAAGAAGTCCGCCTTCGAGAGATCCTCGGCACGAAAGGACTCGCTGATGTCCATGCCAGCCGCTGCGGACATATCCTCGGTGCCGATCATTTGCTGAGCTTGAAGCGCCAGAGTAGCGCCTTTAAAAACCAGCTACTGGTTAATGCCAAGTGATGTGTAAGCTGCAAAAGAGAAAATTACAAAATTAGTTATCGTAGATGTATATAAGGCGAATTCTTCAGGACTTTGTGTTTATTGAAAGTGAAAAATTCTTAAAATACCCATACACCTGTTTGCAGCGGTTTCGATTTCGCAGCGAGTTTCGCTATCGGTTTTGGTTTCTCAATTTCTCCAGCGCACACAGATACACACACACCAACACACACACACGCATTGCATTAAAAGTCACACCAATTGATTAAAGCCACTTGTCAGTTGGCCACTTAAGTCAATCAGTCATTCGCATTCGCATTCGCATTCGCTCATTCTAGCCACATGGTTCGAGCCTGCATTCCGGCCATACTTGCATTTTAATTTGAGGCAGTCTCGGCCGGCTCTCTGCCTCTTAGCCAACTAACATGGCTAGCTGGCCGGCTATCTGCAAACAAATAAATCAAACTGACAGAAGGGTGACAAAGTGTAAACACATTTGGCGTGCTCGCCTCGTAAATCTCTTGGACTTTTTGGCTAATGCCAAATGTTGGTTCTGCCAACCTGTCGCTGCGACACTTTTTTCCACAATTTGGCCAGCACTTTTTGTTTCACTCTCGACTTGTTTCATTTGCATAGATTCGGCAAGTGCTCGGCATTTAGAATAGTTGCAAAAAACATATATACATATCAGCTTGGCTACCGTGTGTGTAGCCCATATCGGGCGTACCCCTAAGGTGATCGAACTGTGAGTCTGTGGTTACTTCAGTTTCGGTTAGCATATCGCAAAAAAGTACTGGCCAATGTGCCAAATGTTTGAATTGTCAAATTGATTCTACTTGATTCTACTTTTTTCTTTTTTCTTTTGGTTTTTTGTTTTTTTTTGGTTTTTTGTTTTTTGTTTTTTGTTTTTTTTTTGTTTTTTTTTGTTTGTTTTGTGTGGTGGTTACCCCAAAGCACTGACACTGACACCGACATGGAAACCAACTGACTCGCAGTCGCTGGGGCTTATGTGTGTATGAAAAATGGACCTTACGGCCTGGCAGCGTGAGAACCACAAACAAAAATGACTTAACAAATTTGAATGGCTCGTAGTGCCATGGCTTGCATACTTTAGATAAGGGCAGAGCGGCGTAGAGAAAATGCCGCTGCTGGAAAATATTTCAGATGCTGCTGCTGCTGCTGTAGAAACTTTTAAGTGCAATATCTGCGGGGAAATCAAACTGGCGAAAACGGCAGCAGGCACTGAAAATAACATTCGTTTAGACTTATCTGTTGCAGCTGATTGTGGCAAATGCAAGAAATGGGTTTTTAAGAAGTAAAATTAGTTTTTATGATGCTAGAGTTCGTTGAAATACTTTAAGATACATTATGATCCTTTGTGGCTGAAAACTTGAAAAGCATATTGTGCATTTGTAGAACGTAGTCCTTTTTTTCTAAGTGTCGGTCGGCAGCATCAACACCTGATCGGTGAGGCCACTCAAAGGAGGCACAGGCTGGCCAACAAGTGCAGGCCATTTGGGAAGCGGTCAGTTAACATTTTTAAGGCTCTCGAGGTGAGCTCGTTTCCCGGCTTTTCCCTCGCCTCTATCGCAGCTCCAATGGCTCCAAAGCAAAAAGGAGAAAAACAATAAAAAAAAAAAAGGAAATTTCACCAAAACCGAAACGCTGCGTAATCATTTGTGGTCATTTGCCTGCCAACTGACAGCGGCACCGAGGTCTGCCTAGTAGTTTACTTAATAATCATGTTTAAAATGCAGAAATTACTTTATATATACTTTATGGCCAGCAGCGGGGAAAAGCGCCAAACAGAACGGGCAAAAAATATGAAATAAAATAATAAGCCTTTGTTTGAGCATTTTGGCGCTCAAATATTGACTAATTTGAGCACGATTATTGTGATTTGGATGCGGGACCGAGTCGGGAAAGAAAGAAAGTTGGCCATCCACCCATCCAGCCATCCAGTCAGCCAGTCAGCCAGTCCGCCAGTCAGCCAGTCAGCTATAGAGCCAAAGGAGACGTGCTCATATAACTGGCGGCCAGCCAATCATGGACGTGGTCGCCATGGATATATCTTCGTATCTGCTGGATGTGGATGTGCATGTGGATGTGCATGTGCCGGGCACATGCATCTTCCCAGAGAAAAGCCATGATGAAGATGCATGCGAATGCGAATTCGAATACGAATACGAATCTTGAATAGGATCGGGTGAAGGGGGTATGCTGCATGGTAATCGTAATCGTAGAAATTGTTAGCGCATTTTGGCCAATGCAAACAGCCTGAGGCGGCATCATTTAAAAAACATGATAGCATGATGGCTTTTATGTTTCGCGTTGACTGTTGGAGTGGTGAGTGGGGAGTGGGAAGTGGGCAGGGGGGTATTCGATTATGGGCCATAAATAACAAGCGATTCAATAATTTAAATGTTTTTAATTAACCTCGCTCTCTGGCATATTTATTCGCACAATTTGGTAGCGAGGCAGCTCATGATTTATTCGACTATGCAAATTGCGCTAGACAAAGGCAAGTGCATAAGAAATATGTGCAAAAATGTGGCAATTTTCGGCACAATTTCTTTGGTCTAGCCCGGTCATGATTAGCGTTCCAAAAGCAACGTCTTTGTTGCGGGCGTCAAGCGAAAAAAAAAGCAAAAAAAAAAAAAAACAGCATCACGGTAGTCAATAGGCAGCCATCGTCTGAGATTAGTTTATGTGCAGGAATTTTTATATTGCGGTTACACAATTTTCTCCAGCTTGCTTGGCTATTTTCAACCCCCCTCCCCCCTCCTCTGGCTCCCCAGATAATCAATGAAAATCACACGCTTTGGCTGCTTCTGCTTTGGCCGCTTTTTCTTGGCCGGGTTTGTCGCTTTGACTGCACGATTTTCCACGCATTTTTAACCCAAATACCGTGCTAAACGATTTTTTAATGTCTTCACTAACAAGTTTCAATTACCAATCGTCAAATGCGTGCGCATAAAAACCAAAACCAGTTGTACTTATACTTAAGCCGCCTGGCCGCACCACCAGCACCACCAACACCCCCTCTAGCGTTGGCTAAATCAATTAAAATAATTCGCCTGATTTCATAAAAGAAGACCAAAGCGCAAAGGAAGACAATATGGCTGTGGCTGTGGTGGTGGCGGTGGCGGTGGGGAAATGGAAAAACCTGCTGGTTGGGGACTTTGGGGCAAGTTGATGCACGTACCGCAATCAAATTGCGCTTCGATTGGCCAAAATGGAGCCATCAATGGAAAGCGGCAGTCGTCGTCTCATCGACTCGTAATCACTTTTATTGAGATAAACGATGGGGCGTTTCGCGTTGCGTATACGCAGTGTGTGCGCAATGTGCACAATGTGATAATTGTGCGGCTAAAAATGGGTTAATCACATCTGCCACATACTCGTACACATACATACATATGTCAGTCATGATGAAGGAAACAACTTGAACTTGACGCTGCTGCATACTTTTGGGATTCAACTGCGTGGCCTGTGTTGGGCAATCGCAATGTTGTCTACCAGCAATAATGAACGACTGTGCATATTCAAATGGCTAAATTGCCAGGCGACGCATAAATTACGAAAGCCATTCGAAGAGCGCTCGTAAAACGCATCAGAAAACGCACGGGAGCTTGCAGCTGCGAATTGCTGCACCGCAAATTGTCATCGTTAGCCAAGTGAGACCGAGTTGGCCATAAGGCAGTCGATCATTTTTCAGCCAGATAATTATCGCCCACCAGTTGAGAGCCTGCCCCCAAAAAGCGAATAGAGCCGGATATGCCAGCAGTTGCAGTTGGTAGTGCCGTTGCTGACCAATTGACCAATAGCTCAGCGAACTGGCGGCTGATAACAAAATGCATGGGGAGGGATGCCAGTGAATTTGGCTTATGCCTCAATTGCATGCAAATGCATAATTGAATCAAATGGTCCTCACCCGTTGCAGCGGGCAACTTTCGAACCCCGCCTAATGAAGTAATCAACGGCCGGCATCTCAGGCTTTTTGCTGCCATTGTCAATCAAAAGTCGCGTTTTTATTGCGCCTGCGTTACAAACCAAATCGCATCAAGATGTATTAATCATTTCGGCCGCTGCCTGCGTTGGCGTTGAAAAACACTACAAATAAATCTAGGCTTGTCAATGTAATATTAAATATTACACCTATCTTAAGATACTCAATACTGTATGTATGCTTTGGCAAAAGCTTAAAAAAGGCCATGCTTTCGGTTGTGAAAAGTAACCCAAATTTGGTACACATTTTTTGTGCGAGTGCAGCGGCAGCCGGCAACAGTTAGCAGCAGCGGCCAACAAGCAACAACCGGCAACGGCAATGCCATTGCTTTATCAGCTGGCGCAGATCTCTTTGGCATAGCCAGGCGTATGAAAAAACGCCAAATAACTACAGGCGAGACGGGCATGATTAAAATGCGCAAAAATGGCAAACTCCAAATGGGCGCTGCTCGGCGGTAACAACAACAGCAACAGCAACAGCTACAACAACAGCAACAACAACAGCAACAACAACAAACAGCGTGTGATGTACACGCGGCGCATTTCAATTCCATTTGATTAATGACAAAGCCGTAAAAGCAACTGCATGAAGGGGGCAGCCAGCTAACGAAGATGTTGCTGATTGGCCCGCTGTCCGTCTTGGCCACATTGGTACTTACATACATTTGGACTCCAATGCGAAGTCTTCCGCTGCCGTTGTCAACTGTCGGATGCAACGATGCTGCCGCTCAGCATCGTTTCCTTCATTTATATGTTTGACCATAAACATTATGCGAACATTAGCCAGCAGGCAGAAGGCAGCTCATAAAGCAATCAGAGCCACATATCAATAGGGCAACAGCCAGCTGCTAGCTGCTAGCTGCTAGTTGCTAACTGCTAGCTGCTAGCTGCTAGTTGCTAACTGCTAGCTGCTAGCTGCCGCGAATGCAAATTGGCAAGTGCAGCCTGTGAGTAGAAAGTGTTGTGCCACCCACGCGGCGAATCTGCATAAAGACTCGTACTGCCCACCAAATAAGGCCAAGAGAGTGCCTAACGGCCTTGGCCAGTGGGTGCTGCTCCCGCTGCTGCAACTGATGTTGCTGCTGCAACTGATGTTGCTGCTGCAACTGATGCTGCTGCTGCATCTGTTGCTGCAGTCGTGCCTTGCGCCGCGGCAACATGGCACAATAAATTTCAAATTTGCTATGAAACTTGTATCAGAACATGTCCATCTTGGCGGCCCACACTCTCACTCACTCCTGCACCCCTGCTGTGCTCTTGGGTGAAAATTTTCGTGTGCCCGCCTGCGACTTTCACAGCGCCTTAAGTGCAACGGCAGCACTTACACTCAGAAAGAATTACTACACAAAATATATTTTCGAATATTCTCTATTCGAACTTTCCTAAATGCTAAATACTATCGAAGTAAATCCACAAAAATATCCCACAGTAAACACTTTCTTGAAAATGCAAAACAATGTGTAAGATACGCCCGTTGATGTTCTAGACATCAGAGCAGCAACTTTTGCACAGTGTACTACCAACTTTTGGGCTAACTGTAAGCTCGTCATGCATTCTCTTGGGCCACGTGATTAATGCCTTAATTAGTGCAGCGCTCAATCAATTTTGGGCCAGTTAGTCGGTTAGTCAGAACCCAACCCAGAAAAATATGATTGGCAATTGTTTGGAGCGGGGTCATTTATCAAAATCAATACGGGAACGAACGGCCTCAATGCCGATGCCAGAGTAATAACAAGGCTAAATGCCGAACTGTGCGGACGGAATTGTGCAGCCCCCCAAGTCACAGAAATTTGCATTTTAACAAGTTAATTTTTTCAGCTGCCTGTTGCTGCTGTTGCTGCTGTTGCTGCTGTTACTGCTATTCTAAGTCATTGTAAAACGGTAGCGCACGAATTTTGGCAGCCTTTACTTTCAGTTGGCTTTTTGACTGGCGACATAATAATGACAAACCAGAAACAAAAAACTTGAACACAAAATCTGGAAGGAAACACAGAACTGCTGCATTCATTGCCCAAGCGTGACATGTTAATTGAGTTTATATATACTTATTTATTTATATTTTTTTCCTGAATTTTTGATTATGTCTTGGGGTGGGTGGGCGTTCACCCCGAGTGAGCAAACATTTTTGACAGCCAAATTGGATTGATATGAAAATGTATAGGAATTAAAGTATTAAAGCATTTACGTGCTGAGACGCCTCTGCCCGGAATCATGATAACTTTATTGATTTAGCCAAACGAGCAGAGTGGAGCCACCACCGCCGCCGCCGCTTCCGCCGCCGTCGAAGACATTGAAACCAAATCGTGAGCTCTGGGCCAACAATCAAATTGGCAAAAAGAAAACCAACAATTGTGGCTGTTTTGTGTCGGAGAGTCTGTGACGTGATCGCTGCAGGCGCCACTTGGCAGCCAAACAAAGGAGACCTGGCCAGGAATGGCCAGAAATTCTGGCTAATCAGCACAGACAAAGGGTGACGCTCCCATGTATTTAGTTTGAAGGCTGACTGCCATTCATTATTGCCATTTAACCGGTCAGGCTTTTTGGCGCTACTCATAGGTGGCGGCATACATAGAGAAGCCAAGAGAATAATATACCACCTAGTAATTTGTTTGGCTGTCATGACGGAGTGCATTGAAAATATTTTCACTTGCCCATCAAAACGACACGGCACTTGACATGAGACAGCCAACGTCAAACATTCCGCAATGCCACCCAAAAGGCATCTTCATAAATATTTTCCAAGCAACGGGAACGGCAGCAGCATCCAACACTCCCACTCCCACATCCCACACCCCACACCCCACATCCCACATCCCACATCCCAAATCCCAAAATGCCTTCAACAAACATCGTGTGCTGTCTGTGGGCTCCTTGAAGTTTCCTCTTCTTTCGGTTTATTTGCCCCGATCGAAATGATTTTTCCCTCTGTGGCGTCTTTTTCATCATCATCATTAAATTCGTCAAGATGCAAATTTCAAACCCGTTGTTTGTTGTTTGCCAGTCGTGCTCATCTTCCCGGTGGCAACAAAAAATGCAAAAAAAAACTAACAAAATTTGTAAAAAAGGGGAGGAGTGGGTGTGGGAGTGGGAGTGGGCGAAATGGGTGGGAGGCCAGGCAGCCATCAGTCTGGCATTTCTTGGCTCTCAAATTTGTTGCTGCCTCTTGGCTCTGCCACACCGCTAAGCACAATTTATTGTTATGGCCCGGCTCTTAGGGCCACCTGTGGGCGTTGCTCCATCCATATAGGTAAAGTCGATCTGATCCGATACAAATTTATAAATACAGCAACGGACATGCTGATATGTATAACTCATTGCTGAACGAGGTACATAAATTGCTCGTGACTGCAATTAGACAATTGTCGCCGTCATCCAAACTCACTCGGCTCAGAAGCTAATGAATTTTTATTTCTATATGTCTTACAAGACAACAGCAGTAGGGCAATGGCAACAGCAACAAAAACAGCAACAGCAACAGCAGCAGCAACAAAAACAGCAACAGAGAGTAGAGGCTTTAGTGTGTTGGTGTTGCTCTTGTTGCTGCGGCTTGTATAAATTACCATAATAACAAATTACGGATCATTAAGATTGTCAGCTACTTCGTTTCAATTAATTAACCATTAATTACAAACCGCCTGAGCTGCAGAATGTGGTAACCAACGACAAATGCTGCACATGAACAGCAGTGCCTTTGCTGCAGCAGCAACATCAGTGCAACATTTTGCAGCAGCAACCATATTAGCCACGACGAAGACAAAAACAACAACAGCAACAACAACAACGGCAAACGGCAACAAGAAGCCAAAATTAATGCAATAGAAGAGACAAGCAGCGGCAAGTGAAGAAAAGCGCCGGAGAAATAGAAAAAAGCAGCTGTGCGCAAATATGCAAATTTCACAGAGTAAAACAGCAGCTACAAACAGCAACAGAAAATGCTGCAAATATGCTAAGAGACTTCACTTTCAGTATAAAGCAAAGGATGCTTAGCCTGTTGTTGTTTGTCGCTTTTGCCAGTTGCACAAATTGTATTTTACCATATAAAACAATTTCAGCTGCTAGACAAAAGAAACTGAACCCAACGCGAAGCGAATCGAGCCAAACACATTGTCATATACCCCGAACCGAACATACAATACACAATGCACCTACAGATACGAAACGAAACGAAACGAAACGAAATGAAACTGTGACAAAAGCACCGAAAACCATACAAATACAAATTGAAAGTGAAACTCCAGGAAAAAATCCAAATGGAAACTAGAAATTTGCATAGAAATGAATTTGCAAGAGTTTGTCGCGTCTGGCAAGTATGGTTATAGCTGGATTATGTTGGATTAAGTGCTTGGGAATGGGAAAGGGAGGCCTACGAAAATGATTGCATTTGCCAGACCGCCTAATTGAGGGAAATATCCCACTGGCAGCATTGTAATATCCATAAGTTCTTCGAAAATGTAATTGGGCAATGCAACATGCTTGGCTTACATTTTCATTTGAAAATCCAAAAATGGCAAACGAGCACTTTAAACTACTACATGCAAACTTAATCCGAGAGTGCGAGTGCTGACAGATTGCTTTTCAAGATTAATCTGTAATCGAGTTAGTATCTTTGCACTTGATTTTATTATTATGATTCTATAATATACTCCCACATTTTTTCCTGACTTTGTCTTATTAAACGTAAATCTTGATGGTTTTTGCTTTAGAAGCCATTTCTCAAAACCATTTAGCACGTTAAATGAGTTGGCAAAGTCAATTGAAAGTCAATTAAGCCACTACCGAACACCTTATAATTCCATTCATCAAGCTAAACATATCGTTAATGTTATAGATTTACCAATTTATTTTATTAGATTTGCCCGACACCGTGCATATCGGCCATAACTCTGCGGCTCCCAACTTATTGATTGCATGTACTTGATCTATAAAGAATATCGGCTTAGAGCGCTGTCCTGCTCGCACTTCTTTGGCCGCATGACTTTATGACAAGCGGTCTAGGCAGCCAAGTTCGTTGCCTAAGTCTTTTGTATTGCGACTGGGCATGCAAATATTTGCATATGGATTTACACACCCACGGGCCGAGTCGCAGAATGCCTTGGCAACAATGGGCTGCCAGAGCCTCCTTTACTTGTTTAATATATGTAGCTATATAGATACGATGCCAAACTTTAAATATATTACACTCTAATGCCTTTTAAGCCGAAACTATAAATTTCTTATCGCCGATCGAAAATCAAGCGTGCTCACCGCAAGTCACAGTCAAAAAGCAAAGCCAGGTTTTAGCTTTTGGCCACTGGCAGTGGGTCTTTTGGCTGCTGCGAATAGTTGGCTGTAACTGAGGCACACACCCTAGTTGGCTCACTCGTGCGTCATATTCAAATGCGGCCAGATCCAGGCTTTCAGCTCCGGCTCCAGGTCGCAGATTGCGTCCGCCAGATAAGCCAATGCCAGCGCCACTGTTTCGATGACTACGGGAGTACGGGACTAGCTGCGACTACTTGAACTACCACCGTGTATGTGTATCTATCGCATATGGCATTCTTTCAAAGGCCGTTGGCCAGAGACCAGCAAACGCTAACGCTAACGCTAACGCTAACGGATCGGGCAAGCAGGAACCAAGCCGGCCATAAATGGCCAAAATGCATGCGCTGCCTTAAACAGTCAAATGTGTGGATAATAATTTTGATTTATTGCCACAGCATCGCGGCCAACGACGAGCCACCGCAATCGGCAATCTGGGCTAGATAACTCTATATATAACTATGGTCGGGCATTTTGGGCATTATCAGGGGGAGGCTCAACCTGCTGTTTGATTTTTTTCCTACCTCAGTTTTTCGTTTTTTTGGGGCGTGTGCTGCGGTGTGGGGCGTGTGCCTAACATGCTAATGAGCCAACTTTCAGTGGACCAATCGCCGTGCGGCTAGGCGTCTAACAATGCCCACGTTTGCTAACAATATGAATTTTAAGGTTTCAGTGTTGTCTTTCTTCTTGCTTCTCTCGTTCCAATACCTTTTTTGCATAATTTATACATTTTGCGGTAGCTCAGACTGACCGCAACTCTTTCCCGTTTTGCCTGCATTTTAATTATGAAAGCAACTCGTGCCAGACGCCAAATCGAATCGAATCGAATCGAAACGAATCGATAATTTGCATGAGCAACGCCCGAATGCCCGAATTTTGCACAATCAATACAATTATTACAATTGAGATGTGTTTCTTGCCGTTTTCGGCTAGTCCAAGAAGCTTACATCTGGCTGAAAAGAAAAGAAATGAAAAGAAAGTCGCCAGCCGTTACTTTCTCGACGTTTATCAGCCCGCTCGGCTTTCGTGTTCGCTTATCGCCAGCAGCTGCATAGTCATTCATCTTGCGGCCAGCAAATGAATCTGCAAATAAAGCTGTTGCCCCGGTGATCTGTCAGTAGTGCTACCCCATCCGCTTTTAATTGCAGTCCAAATTGAAGCTGACATTTATGCCTGCACTCCATTCGCATTGCGAGTTCCCCCCCCCCCCCCCCCCCCCCCCCCCCACCGGCACTCCCCTGTATTTGGCCAGACTAATTGCCCAGAATGGCGAGATTCGCAAGATTCGCAAGATTCGCAATGCTGAAATCCTCCACTTGGGTATGTCCTCCTCTAACGGGAGTGCACCTCAGACGATCAAATGCAGACGATCAGATGCAAATTGAGCTGTTCGGAAGACTTGTAGTTGCAGTTGTACGCACAATTAGTGTTAGTCGTTTGCCCGGGACAACACTCAATGGCAATTAGGGTCGGCTGGCGTACAAATCCATTGCAAAATGCCAACAGCCGTCAGTGTGTTTGTTGGCCAGCGTATCTGTGTGTGTGACAAGTGTGCGCCTTGTTGTTGGCCACTCGACAGGGGCACGCAAATTGTAATTTATGTGACAAATTTTTATGTACCACTAGCGAAAATTTATTGGCCACGCTTGCCGAGATTCTCGGGAGGAGATCTCCGGCTTATGATGGGCCAGTGAAGACTCCTCGTGTCGGTCGTTAAGTGATGAAATTGTTTCGGAAGTAAAGCCAATCCATTGTGAGCGGGCCTTTATAATTGATCATAAACTTTTATGGCTCCTTTTCTAATCTCGAGCTGTTTTCTGGGACACGAATATCTATCTATGTATCTATCTGCATCAATGAATGTAAGAGTTTATCGTATTCGCTGATTGCAGGTAAAATATGCATTATTTTAGATTTTCGACAATTTTACTACTCCCATTACTTGTAATCATATATTTTCTCTTACCAAACGGAGATGTAAACATTTAAGAGCTCAGTAAAAGTCTGGGAAATTTATAATGTTCGCCAATTGGTTGCCAGTTGTTCGTTTCTGATACAAATCTTCCTGGAAACAGACATCGTCGATTGCACTCGAGAACTGAAAAAAAAGAAGATGGACCAGCACTCGAGGCTGGCATGATCGCCAAACGGCAGGCCGAGATTCCATTCCATTCATGCCGGAAGCGATTCATTCACAACGTGTTGACTCCAAACAGCTGTACGCAGGCCATAAGCCAAGTCACATTCGACTATCATTTATCATTTATCATTTATCACTTGAGAAGCGGCAGCGACTTAAGCCAAATCTACGAGTATTTAAGCTGGTAAAGTGTTCGAACGCTCTTTGTCCGGCGATTTGTCAATGATGCAAGCTTATGGATTTGGCTTCCACGTCGTGTATGCCGATAGAATTTCCCAAGCGAACTCATTCATTAAGTGGTGTCCGCCTCTCGCAGCGGGACGGCTACCAAATAGAAATCAATATTATAAATATTTCGGATTTCGTGCTTGAGACAAAACAAAACGAATTAGACGCATTTAAATACACCGATCGAAATCGATTTGCATTTAAAATCGAATCAAAGATTTCTAATTTCGTGCTACCACTGGCTAAGATAATAAAACGCCCACGCTTGGGCAATAGAAGCGAACCAGTTTATAGAGCTGGCTCATCAGTCATTTTGATTACCACAAATAACCGGAGCTAGGCAGCCTTTTATTTGCCCCTGCCATTGATGTCAAATAAATTGATCGCCACCGAATGCCCAACTTTAAATTCCCCAACTTACAGCTCTTGTGGCTGCTACTGTGGCTTTCAGCTCTAACTCTGCATGTGTTGGTCCAGTTTGGGGCACTGACTCTGACATATTGCCTGACAATCTCGGTGAGGCAATAAACACGCCGCAGCTCTAGAATCATGCATAGCATTAAGACAAACCATAATAGCCAGCAAAAGGTCAAGACGCAGAACTTGTTTTGTCATTTGCCAAAAAATACAGAAACATCACCGGGGCAGAGATAAAATAAATTGCTTCAATATCGAATTAATAAAATTCAAATTATTAAAACTGATCGTTTCCTGTTCGAACTTTAAACGAAACTAACACAAAACATAACGCACGCATATGGTATAAAGGAAAAATAAAGTGAATTCCTGAAGAATATGTGACCCAATTAGTTGAATGGAGGAAAATGAAATAAATAAAATTCATTTGTCCGCCAAAGTAATTTATTGCATGTTTTGCTCATTAAATTGATTTTTCTTCTTTGATTTTGAGTGCCAGTGTCATTGTCAGAAAACAGGGCACACCGATGATACGGGGGAAACTTGAAAACTTGGTAACTTGGAAACTGGGCAGCCAAGGAGTCGAGAAGAGCACGAATGTTTGTTTGTTTGTTTGTTTGTGCGGCGACCGCCGCTGTTGCACTTTTCAGCACGCTCGAGTTTCATAAAAAATGCCAATTAAGCGTGAATATAAGTGCCAGATAATTTTTCAGACAGCGGCCAATGTAACCCAAATTGCCAAAAAACGCGAAAGAGTTACAACAAAGCAACCAAAACAAGCAACAGGAGCAGCAGAAAGGTAAAAAGTAAAATCAAAAAGTAAAACTCATTTTTCAGGGGTAAGATTCACTAACCAAGCGGAGTCGATGGACAATATTCTTGGAAGCCCAATAACATACTGATATGTTTTCAACAAATGCAATTTGGTATGAAACAAGCAACATAGACGTTTCTTTTAAATGAGCTTTAGATATCTGCTGTTTTTCGTAGAATCTCAAGCCAACCCAGTTTCAGTGTGGGCAACATTGTCAATAGATATCGATGTGAAGTGACCCGCTGACAGGCGGCAATGAGAACTTCAAAAGCCCGCCGCTGACCTCATAATAAGCCAGGCTCATCTCCACTCAGTTTTCGGAGCTCATCTGCCTTCAGGGAGGGCATTCGAGATTCGTTTCGGCCTCAAGTCTCCTGGCTGGCAGCCTTAAACAATATTTACAGCACTCAAGTGCAATTCAAGTGCTGGGCCAAGTCGAGCGATATGCCCAACCAAACACATTCAAGCAGTCCACATCCACATCCACATCCACATATCCACATCCACATCCACGTCCAAGTCCGAATTCGTATCAGGCAAAAACGAGAGCCCCGAAAAAAGTAAAACTTTGGCCAAGAATAACGAGCCAAAGTGTTTCTTCGTTTTTTGTGTCGGATTTTGAGCATTTTTCATTTCGGAACGACAGGCGAACTGATGTTGACGTCCACGTCTGTATCCAAGACGCAAGCTTGGAATTGAAATTGGAATTGGAATTTGTGGCATCGTTTTCGGTTTCGTTTACGATTTCGGCCAAGAGACTCTCAGTGCGGCGGCATTGGTACTTTGACTAGTACAATGACAAGAGTTAAGCGATCCCCAAAAGCCAGAAACAATGGCGGTCATGCTCATAAAATGCCCAAATGTCATCGGGCATTTTTGGGGGCTATACTCGCACATACTCGTACACATGCGTATATATTCGTAGTATATTCGAATATATTCAGATCTTCGCTGTTATCGCAACGCAAGGCCCTGAGAGGCGGCGTTGATTTTGATAAATGTTTAATTAATTTTGTGCCTCGCTCGAACATTAAACCTGGCTATTTTCTGACTTAATGAACAGAAATTAACAACACACTGAGATCACTCTCCGTAAGGGGTAAAGTTTGTTGGGCATGTTGGATGCAAGGGGAGACAGAAGCCAACCATGCGGAAGATCTTCAAAGTCTGCGCTTTTTTTGGTAAAGTTTCTTCTCGTCTTGTCGGCGATTTTCTCATTTACATTACAGTATGCTGGCTCTGGCTACATATTATGAATGAATGTTTACCTACACACACATGTGAAAAATGTTGTAATTAGTTTTTTACCAGCTTTTTTTTTGTTGCCCCCATCTTCGCTCAGTGAGTGATTTTCAACAACGACTGCAAATTACAAGTTATTATTAATGTTAACAAGCGAAATCTCCGCGTACTTATGTGTGTTTATATATGACCGCTCGTATATACATACATACATATAGTGAAAACTAATTTAGCAGGGGGTCTTCCCCTCCCCCTCCCCCACCCCCCTTGATTTATTTCGAAAACCAACACTTTATGTATTTATGTGTTGTACATTAATGACTGTTCTTGATTTATGTGCGGCGATCAGTGCGGAGCAGGAGGCACCTTCCTCGGCAAGTGGGTCACCTGTCCCGTGGGTATTCGTACTTACAGAACACGAGGGGGAGGGGAGGGGAGGGGTGGGGGGGCGGTACTAAATGCGGCCATAAAAAAGACAACCTCCCCGGTAGCACTGACAATACATAGAATACCCGAATCACCAGCAAACACAAAATACATTCCACAATAATTATGCAAGGAGCAGCAGTGGAGAACAAAAAGCTCGTTGCACAAACGACATCGACACGAACTCATAAAATATGCAAAATGTGTGCCAGCCAGTCAGGCAGCAGAAGTCAGCGGCACTCTGCACTCTCGGCCGACAGCCAGCAACTTGTGTCAATAAAAATCAAGCCAAGCCAAGCCAAGCCAAGCCAAGCCAAGCACTGCAAGTGCATCCTCTAGCTCTAAGTCCAAATCCAAATCCATATCCAAATCCAATCCTCTGCACTTGTTCACCGCCGCATGCAGCTGGAAAGCTGTGAGTGTGTCTCAAGTCTAGACAGCAGACAGCCAAAGTCACTTCACATTGCACATTGCGCTTCCTGACTCGGCGGCTGCCTCCACTTTCAATGAGCCATGGCCGCGAAGGATGGTGCACTGAGTTTTTACGACCCACCAATATACATATACATGCATACGTGCTTGTATGTATGTATGCCAGCTCCACTATTACACTATTTCACTATTCGGGGGTAACAATAAAAAATGCATCTCTGCCATGAAAACGCTAGAGTCGAGAGCGAATCAGGATCTATATTTATTGCAAGTCCTCGGGGAATTTTCATGCTCCCGCGGCGATCGGATCATCGGTCGGGATCAATGGACAAATCGGTTTATGTAGTGGATTCGCAAATTGGCAGGAGCAGAAAGCGCGAAATTCTGGCCAACTTTATGGAGATCGTAAACGAGGAGAAGTGTTTCGGGCAACATTCCTCAAATTAAATCAAAGATCCGGCAGAGGCGCATCAAATATCTAGTACACTCTAGAAAAAGTTACCTCTTAGCTTTATTTTACAGAAAGTGTTGAGTTTTGAAATTCAAGATTATAACTTTGGGAACATTTGTGCCGAATATTTTACAGAAAGTGTTGAATTTTGAAATTCAATATTATAACTTTGTGCCAAAATGTATAAAGAAATCTATTGGTAGTAAATTGTAAACACTTTTTTAATGAGAAAATCCCCATTCGGTAACTAATTTTTTTGAGTAGAGAAAAATTCCCTGGCATTTATAGCTGCTAGCAAATAAATAAATAAATAAAGCAAATGAAAATCAAACGGGAAAATGTCAGAGGCAAAAGTTCTCAGCGCGGGCCGTAGACAAATAAATTTATGACACATGACGTTGTGGAGTACAAGTACGGGCCACAACAACAACAAACAACAAATCGACATCGAACGAACTGAACTGAGCTGAACTGAACTGAACTGAAGTCGACACTGAAGTGTAACTTCCCACTGACCCAATTTACAAGCACTTAATGCCAAAAAGGAGAAGTCGTAGAAGAAATAAACAAAGACGAAAGCCAGGCCGGGGTAATGCATATCAAATAAAGTTCAAGCGACAGCAGCAACACCAACAAGACGACAAAAATTATGACCAAAATAGACAGCACTGCCAGCAACAACAACAGGAACAGCAACAGCAACAGCAACAGCAACAAAGAAATTTAAATTAAAATCCAACAAACTCCCACACATAAAAAGTCGAGAAAGAAACGCCAAACGCCGAAAAAAAAATAATAATAAAAATAATGTACACACATACTACATACTGCCCAGTCAGTAGAGGGGGGAAAAAATAAAGGTCTGTCAAAATTAAATCATTTCGGTGGCAAACAACATAAACCGATGGTTAAAAGTTGATAATGATGATGCTTGGATAACGCTCGTTATTACTATGGTTGTTGCTTTTGCCGCCGTTGCTACCTTTGCGGCTGTCCAGTGCGTCCAGTGCGTTGGTGGCTGGCACTGACAGCGTAACAAATGCTATTTTGACAAAGTGTCTGACATGAGGAGCGTGGAAGCGCAGACCCACAAAGAGACAAGCGAAACACCGAGGTTCCACAATTATGCGAAAGTGAACAAAAAGTGTATAAAAATCCAGTGCGAAACGGTTGCTGCGTGCCTGCTACACACACACACACACACACACACACACACACACACCCATACTATACTATAGATATATGTAGGTATAGCCAAGAGCAGAAGAAATTTATGAAATTTTTTAATTTTTTTTTTGTGGCGCTGATAAACACCCGCTAAAGTTAAGCGGACAAGCGACCCAGAGTCCATTCCACTTGACGGCCAAGCTTCCGGTTTCTTTTTGGGTGAAATTTTCTATGCGCCTGTGGCAGATTTATGTGAGAAAACCCAGCAGCAGCGGCACCACATTTTTCAAAAAAAAAATTATAAACACCGATAGCGAACTTTGGAATTTGCATATTCCACCCTTTTGGCGCTTTAACACATGCGACTGTGTTGTTGGACGCATGGCACGGGCAACAGACTTTTAATTATTAATATTAGACATTAGAAAATGAATAGCAACGAATAAGATAAACAAAATCAATCAGTCAGTGGTTTCACAACCCACGGGGTCTTCATATACAAATTAACAGCTTTTATTTTATTTATTTGTCAACGTGTTTCTCGGCAAACATACTAGATTTGCCGTTAATTGAAGAAAATCTTTGACTGCGATTGTGGCCGTGTTAAATGGACAAATGAGTGACTAATTTAACGTCATATAAGTAAGCAAAGAGCGTTGAAAAATTATATAAGTTTATAAACAGTTATAAAAAGAGAAAATTGCTGAAAAATATAGTATAAGTAATATAGTATAAGCACTGAGTTAAAATCTTCAGCCGACTATGATTAATTATTTGCTGGCTTTAGGTGAAAACTTCACGAAACTCGTTCTTCTAATATATTTATAGTTTTTAATTCTATATTTAGCGAAACAGTTATGACGGTTCTACTTATATGCAGAACTGAAAACCAGTAATAAACTACGTAATCTGATTATCGTTTCATTCATAATTTTTTTTTCGGAATGCGTTAACAAGTTCGTTGCCTAAGTCTTTTGTTCCTGCTCACCAAAAGCAGTGATCAAGAGTTAATACCAAGTTATTCACAAGTGTAGTAAAGTAAAGCTTATCTGCGCCATGAGTTCGTTGCTTCAGTCTTTTGTTTGCCTTGCTGAATGCGGCGTTGATTTGGAATTGCTTTTTATTAGTTTTATTTTCCGTTTTTGTCGTTTTTGTTTTTAATTCAAAACTGGCGACGTTTCACTTTAATAATT
Source organism: Drosophila orena (assembly GCA_005876975.1). Taxonomy (NCBI): domain Eukaryota; kingdom Metazoa; phylum Arthropoda; class Insecta; order Diptera; family Drosophilidae; genus Drosophila; species Drosophila orena. Next base: position 9,441,642 of record VCKV01000282.1, on the reverse strand, counting down.
TTAATACCTTGAGTTGTTTATTGCCTTCGTTTTAATTAAATGCCATTAAGGTGTTTCTCTTTCCCTGAGCTTAAAGCCAATTGTATTTTTGTACCATTATATTGTTTTTAGGCAGTTCAGTGAAAAATTGTCTTGCTCCCATTTTGGATCTTATCTAAAATTGATTTTAGTTTACTGCCTGCACACACTTAAGTTTCGTTTTATGGGTTTTTCCTCAAGTCTTTCATCAGCGTCCGCTTGTTATTGATTACATTTTTAAACAATTTAAATAAATAAACCTGATTAATATTCATTGATGGCTAATATACGAGGCTTGAGTGTGCCAGGGAAGCTGTGTGCTAAAGCAGCTGCTACTGTCAAGTTCGACTAACTTTCTTCCAGCAACTCGCAAAAATATCAATTATGAAGTCATTATTATTTACAGCAAGCCACACATGCGTCCAGCCGCGTTTGATTAATAGCTTTTCAAGCTTGTCAAGGGTTTGCCGTTTTCTATTTTCGCAAGCTTGGATTTTGGCAAATTTTTCTTTTTTGCACTGAAGGTGTTGCCGGAACATTTTATCTGGGTTTTTTTTTGGTTTTGTGGCAGCCGCTGCGCAGTTCTAATTAGCTAATTATACGCTAAATTAGTATATAATTATTGCTGCCCAAGCGCGTGGTCTGCTCACGGAATTTACCAATTTAAACTGGCCAAAAGGGAGATGACTGAAACTATTCAAATGTGTGCAAAAAATAAATACACACAAATGGTAGATAAGGCATAAATGCCGTTGAGATGCGCTATCAGCGTTTTGTGAAATTTGTAATCAATTTGCCAGCTATTGGCACAAAAGAACCCAGATTAGAAAAGACAAAGAACTCCTCATTAATGGTCACTAGTCAGGCCGAAATCCTTTTTTATTGTATTTTAATTCTGCTTTGTCTAGCGCTTTTCTGCCCATGATAGCTGGAATCTCTATGGTCTGTGCGTCATGACTTTCCAAATACAAAACACCTTGCTATAAAACTTGAATTCATACGCCTGCGATAAGGCAGCGCGGTTTTGTATCCCGCCACAAAGACTATCATAGTCTTATTAACAAAAATATACAAATTTGTATCTATATATGTATATATATATATATATATGTAGATATATGTATATAAAACTACCGACATTTGATTTTAATATGGTACTGCTTTGCATAGATGTGCGACAGGCAAGAAATATAGAAATATCTAAAAAATAAACTACAGACTTGGACAACGAAGTTGACAACCAAACTTGCACTTACCGGTTTCAAATTGGTCAACGTGGTCGAAAAGTTTATCCAATTTTAATAGCTTAATAAATCCACATAAATATGCACGTTTATAGTATATGATACTTTTGTATTCGTATTAAATTGGTTGGTCTACACAAAGATTATTAGTTTTTCCCATGCCTCAGCCCATTATGAGCATTATTTATGGCAACCGATTGTTGAAGACACTCTCACACACATATATCATCGGATCGTCTTATCAGACGAAACATAATTCTTGGCCTGCATTCATAAATTTGCCAGACACATTTTCATTTGCATTTGTCGGAGGTGCGGGAAATATTCTTGAACAAAACTAATTTGGCCGGGTTAATTAAAAACTGAGCTCCGCATCGCAGTTTCCGTTGGCGGTGGCTTCCGTTTCGGTGTGATCTTATGTTGGGTGGGCGACAGGAATCGCGACGACGACAACGACAACGACAACAGGCTAAATGTAAATTTTCAACGCTTGGCCCGACGGCAAATGAACTTATACGGAAGTCACACAGACGAGAGGCGAGAAAACAGAAAACAGAAACAGAAACAGAAACAGACGAAAGACGCAACCAAACGGCTCAAAAGTCAAACTCTCCGCTCAAAGCTTTGAAACGCACGCAACGCTCAAACACTTGAAACTGAACTGAACTAAATCTGGCTCTTGGCCAGCAGCATGTCCAAGAAGTTGCTGGCCAAAAGCAGCAGCGGCAGCGACGCCGGCGTCGACTTCAGCTGATCTGCTGAGAGCGTGACGACAACGCCGGCAGAGCTGATCTTTATTGTGTGTTGTTGTTTTTTTTTTTTGTTTTTTTTTTTTTTTGGGTGGGGGGGGGGGGAGGGGTTTTCGATTTTTGTTTCTGCTATTATAAGATTTGTTTGTTGTGGCCGGAGCCAAAGCGGTAAATGATAATAAAAGTTAGCAGCCTAGCGTTTTGGCCTGGCCAAAATCGAATCAATGAAGACGCTCTGCTCTCTTCGCGCTCCATGAGCGATTCTGATGCTGATTTATGCCATTAATATATTTGTCAATTATTTTTAAGATCGCCTGACGCTTATGTCTTTTGTCCGATTGGGTTTTTCTATGGGTGGTTGGGATTATTTTTAAAATTTGCAAAGACTGTCATGGCATTGAGCATTAAACTGTCGGCATTTTGATATCGTTTCGCCCCATAAATTGTTAGCTTTACGATCGTTTTTTTCTCAATGGAGAATTGTGCAGAAAAATAAAGAAGCCTTTTGACCCCTGCCTGGCGGAATCTGGTTTGTTCCGGGGAAAGGCTGTGACGGACACGCCCAGTCTATTGAACTTTTCCCATAAATAAGCAAGATGTTTTCTCACAACAATTATGCTGCTGCCGCTGCCTTTTTCTAACCATTGATAGAAACGCTCTCATTCACATCCCCGGCCCCGGCTTAATAATTTATCAAAAAGCTTTTAGTCAATGATTTCGAATTTACGATTTCGATTCGCCTCAATGGCCCCAAACTGCGACTGTTTCTTTTAAAAGCCTTTCCACTGTCTCGCAGTAAACAGTCGATTCAGTGGAGTGCCACAACGACCTGACCCCCATAAGCGTTTCACTAATTCATGCCACTTATTAGCCACAAAACACGAAATACAAAACACATAACAGCCACGGCCAACTTGCACCTGCCTCTTGGACTCGAACTCGAACTCGGAACCGTGCTCCATTTGGGGCATTTCAACGTCAATCAATATGCATTTGAACTCCATCAATCGTTTCTTCAGCTGTGGGATTTGGCCTGGCTTTGAGCATTTCTTTTGGCTCTTTCTCTTTCTCTTTCTCTTTCGATACGATTTTATGGCTTAATGCCGTTTTCTGGCCATTGAGCACTTAACGCTACATTTTCGGGCAGGACGGTTAGCAACGTAAAGAGGGGGGAGGGGGGCTGGAGGGGCATATTACCCGGGCTTATTGGCTTTCTTGTATCTCATATCTGGCTATCATCTATGTTCATCTGTTTTGCATTTTATGGTGTGCCTGCTGACTTTTCTCACATTTCTTTGCTCGAATTTCAATTTTCTTCAATATATTTTCAGGCTAATATATTTGGCTTTTATAATTTGTTTGATAATTTCTTTTTATGTTCGATTTGACACCCGGTTCCGATGGGAGCGGTTCCAATATTAACGGTTTTTTAATTACCCACTGTCGGTAGCCGTAAAACAAGTTCGCTGCCTAAGTCTTTTGTTCTTCGCTCGGCCAGCATGACGGCCTGACAACACCAGGCTCCGCATCCAGGTCGGAAAAGTGAAATTGAAGTCTCAGTCATATTCGTGGTTCGTGTTGGGGGCAAAACGGGAGGCGGGCACCACATACGTATAATAATGTAAAAAACCTAGTAATCAGGGGAGCCACAAAGGTCGGGGCAGCTCATTAACTTGCCGCTTTCGTCAACCAGCCGCAGATGCCTAAAAATAGCGCCACGTCATGTGGCAGTCTCGGTTGTATTTTCTATATATATGTATATTTTTTTTGTTGTATATTCGAAGTCCATCTCAAGGTGTTGCAGCTACCAGAGCTACCTGCGGACTCCCCCCACCTGAAGCTCCGGAATGCAGCGCCCACTCGGCCAGTTTTTATTTTTTCATCTTCTCGAAGCCTGCTCGCCGCCCCGCTTGACCCATATTCTTTATGAATATTATGGATCATACATACATAGGTAGGTACATAAATCTGTTCGCGGCTCCACTGTCCCCTGATCCCATTGTTAAGTGTAACTATTAGTTTGCTACGTTTCCAGGTCAAGCGGCCAATCAATCATATACGTGTAGTATACAGCAGGAAATTTGTATAGTTGGGCGGAACAAGGAGTGGAATTTGATTTCTCTCTTTTTTTTTTTTTGGCACTTTACATGCCCTTGCGGCAGACTTTGTATTGTGAATCGGTCTTTTAATGGCGGAAAGACCACAAGCGGCATAGTTTCCTGTCAACTGTAACGAATCGCTGTGTATTAGGCCAAGAAAGGTATAATATTCCATTCTATTTGGCGTTAAATTGATATTTATTTGTGTACATTTTACAACAAAGAGGCTTATCAATTATATGCCTCAAAATAAACTCACATATTTGTATCTTTTGCATTGTTAAAATTAAAAAAATTCAAAAATATTAAAATAGGAACATAAATCGCACAGATGATAAGCAAAGTATATAAATCACTCATAAAAAGCGTGGTGCCCAAAAAAAAAAAAAAACCCACCAATCACGGTTGGTGTTAAACGACATTCGTCGAGAAAACTGACAAACGGAAGTCCAAAAGCTAGAATTGAAGATGACTAAAGCCAAACAACAATCGGCAAATAAATTATGGCTATGCACTAAGCAAATATAACTTGGAAATTATGGCTGCGGCTTCTCGTCTTCCTTATTTACCTACGACAGCTCATTTGCCGCAGATTTGTTATACATTACTCGAAATTCCTTTCGGCCAATGGCTTCTGCGGGCTGCGTTGGGCATTTTCTCCACTTGGCGCTAGATTTCCCAGCATATTTCTACACAGAAATCGGCGCAGGAAGCGCATACCAGACTCTGGCATGGCTGGCATGGAAAGATAAATAAAAAGCTGCACATTCACGGTGCTGACCGGTGGCCCGGTGGCTGTTATGAAAATGAGTTTAAGTTTTTGTTTGTTTATTCTCTAAATGAACTTTTCACCAGCCAGCGGATGTCGAGTGTTTAGCGGAAAGTGAAAAGTGCTGCTTAAAATGACTTAGTTTGCAGGTTTCGCCTCGCCTTTTGCGGAAGTGGCAGCGTCGGCAGCCACAGTCGGTATACTAACAAGTTGTCTATCATGGAAAAGCAATTTCCATGCCAATGATTTATGAGCCGCTTAACCGGCCCATTACAATCTTATCTCTGGGCTATTATGTACACCGTTTGAGCTGACAAAATATATTGTGCTCGAAATCTAAAGCTGCCACGCTAAACTTCAAGTTGAATCTGAATCTCGAGCTTTAGCTGACGCTGACATGTCGCGCTTATCGCTGCCAAACTATCAAGAGAGACCAGAGCCAGACAAAAGCCGCATAGGCCTGGCCAAAATCCCAAGCCAAAACAAAACAAAACCAAAACCAAAGCCAAAACAAAACAAAACAAAGGCAAAACCACGGGCCCAGTGTGTCTCAATTGTTTGCCACCACGCACGCGCGCAATTACTTAAACATGTCCAAGTCCGCGTCCACGAGTGGAGCCCACATTTGCCAGCCACCTAGCCATCTAGCCATCTAGCCAGCCAGCCAGCCAGCCAGGTGCACTTTGGAGTATGGAGAGTGTGGAGTATTTGTGTGGGTATCCTATGCAAATGCGAATGCAGTCTCAACTCATTGAATGACCCTCGTTAGGCGCCCCTACCCCGTGCCCCTGCCCCGTGCCCCTGCCCCGTGCCCCTGCCCCGTGCCCCTGCCACTGCATCAGCAGCTACCCTAATCCCTCCCTGACTCCGTCACGCTTTGTTTGGCCTGTCAAGATGACAAGTGTTTGCTTTGCTTTTGCCTGCTCCTCGACGCAGCTGGCGCTCCGGCCATGTAAACTTGACATTTGATAGCATTTTAATTAAAAAGAAGTCGAACGGAGTTGCAGCAAAATTTATGACGCCGCACTAAATCCCGAGTGCCCATGTGCGTGGTCACAATGCTCTGGAAAAATGTGTGCTTTTTTGGTCCACTCTAACGCTAGATCTGTCTATAGATCTTAGAAATTATATCACGCAGCGTTCGGATCTGTGGAGGTGGCGGCAGCTATACTTATATATGTATATCTATGTATATATGTATATAATTTGGAGTTGTTGGAGGGGGCTGGGGAGGGGAGGGGGTCTGTGGGGCGTTGTCCGTGACCGTGTGGCAAGCCCACCGAAATGAGGTCGAAATTATTTGCAATTTATTGAAGGCAATCACAATGCCTATGAACTATATTTCTAAGTCATGGCTTGGCTCTTGTGGTTGTTGTTTATTAGTTCTTCAGCTGGTCTTTTCATTGAGCCATGAAATTCCGTTTTTTTCACCACCTTTGGTCTCTTCTACCAATATAATTTTTATGTTTACTCTTTTTTTCCGCAAGACATTTGTGCAGATCGTGTTGGCCTGGTCCAGAGGAGCTGTAGTAGAAGAAGTGCCGCGGAGATTGATAGGAATGCAGCTGGTTGTTTGGCTGATTGGAATAATGGCATGGCCGAAAGTTATGTGGGCAAATCTATCTGCTTTGATAGCCTTTATAAAATATTTTACGACCAAATGTCTTAGTTAATTTTTATGCAGTTGCCAGGATTTATCGCTCTACAGCGGATTTTCCATTCTAGAAAATACATATATATGTCAAATAGGAGTACGCCAAACGAATTGATAGATATATTCGAAAATAATGAATAATTTACTAGGTAAGGTATTTAAGTATGCTTTGATTCCAAAAGAGCATCCGCAAATGGGATATGCCCCAAATACTCACAGTTCACGACTCCCAGTCAATCCGTTTGTTTTTCTTATTTTTCGGTCCATTTTTTTGTTGGCTACTTTTGTGAATTGAGTTAATTTCGCTGGTAGCGGGTGGTTGATTAAAACGGAAATGTCGTGCGTTTAGCTTAATGATCTCAAGCGCCTCGCCTTTAACTCGTTCGTTTTCAAGTGCGAAACAATTTGCATCCCCCGAGGCCCCAAAATCTGCACTCCAAATAGGAAATAGAAGCCTCACCCATATTCCGCGCAAAACCCTTGAATTTTATTTGTGCCATTCTGGTGAATTGCAAAACGCTCTTCATGCTTTTCATGTTCAACGTGATCTGCGCTGATCTCCTCGCATCTCCATCTCCATCTCCATCTCCATTTTCATTTCAATTTTCCAGCCTTTGAGATATTTCCCGTTTATTTTTTCTTGTGCGCAGGTGTTGGCCGTTGGAATTGAAAATAGTGCAAAATCGTGCTGCAGATATTTGTACGTGATGCCATGTTGTAGGTGTCGGATCAGGATTTCGTCTGGGTTTCAGTTTCAGTTTTGGCAGACACTAAATTGGTAAGGAAAACTAAGCCAGCGAGAAGAGAAGAAGAAAAGGTTTCGTTGGGGATAAGGCCAGACGCTAAAAATGCGTGGTTGGGCCTATTCGAATAGACCAATTGTATTGGCTCACTCACACTGAAACAATTGCAAACTCATTGACGTCATTAAAAAACGTTTAAAATAAAGTTTTGCGCCTTTATTAAGACTGACATTCGAACAAAGGCTCTTGTCAGCTTTTTGTGGCTCTTGTGTATTATTATGATTAAAATATCCCAAAGATTGGTTTATTTTTGTTCGACTCGATGCCGCTATTTTTCATTATCCACACCACCTACCCCTCCGCCACTTCAGGCCACAGATATCTGTTTATTTAAGTAGCCACCTCAGTCGAAAAAATGATTGTTGATCTTTTTTAGGCCGCTTCATTGTTGTCTTTTCACAAAATCAAACTGCTCCACATACACCGCATTTAACGCATAGCCCAGCGTATCTACGATATATGTCTCTGTCCCTGTGCATTGTTGTTTATTTTTATAAGGTCTCCGGCCGGGACACACCTCAAAAAACAAAAAAACAAAAAACAAAAAACCAAAAACAAAACAGAAAACAGAAAACAGAAAAAAAAACTAGCCACCGAATGCCACCGAATAGATAGCCACTGTGTGCCATTGGGCAATGTGCCGCGATCCCAACTACCAAAACTTCCAAACTTTGGCAACTTCAAACTTCAAAAAGCTAGAGGCGGCATTTAAACATTTTCGATTTGTTTTAAATAAAAGCAATGACATGCCGCAAAAGTATTAACAACAATCAATGCAGCACGTTAACCACAAGGGTGCAGCAGTGTCTGATCGATATTGGTTTTTGGCTTAGGAGGTGTTGGTATTGGCCTGCCATTAAAATCGGTAAATAATTCACGCCATTAAGCGTGCGACGATCTGTACGGATCCGTTGATATATCATACCCCATATCATACGATACGATCCATTAGTCGGAATCGAAATCGGAATCGGAATGGGTATCTGAATCTTGTTTCGCTCTTGGGTTAAATTGATGTTCATAATTTTTACATTTCGAGTGGCTTATTTATGGTGCAATTTCGTTTTGATTATTTGCTGCCTTAAATGTGTCCACACTCGATCTTTGTACGTCATCCCGATAATCGAATGTAAATTATATATATCACCATATTTATGCACGGCAATAAACTACAGGTTATTTACATATGCTTATTTTGATTGGCAGCCTATAAAGATAGCCAACAAACTAATTTCCCTGCGCAGCAGGTGTTTCTCCATCTATCTTTTATCAAATCAACCTATTCGATGGTTATCTAAGCTATATACGTGTATGTTAGGGAAATTTACCTGAGAGTGGTTAGATATCTTATGCCCTTGGCCAGTTACACCAACGTAAATGGGGTAAGTGCAAGGGAATTAATCAATGTGACATTTATGGGCGGCATGCTTAGTTTTCCACTCCGTTCGATTTACCAAATAACTTAGATAAAGTCGTTAGGGCTCGTTAATTGAATTAGCTATCTGAGCATACATATTCATGCTCAATCAAAACGAACAGCGGTCTAGTTTTTGGATCGCCATTAGCTATGCCATAGTCCAAAAGCGGAAAAATATAATTTCTTGTTGTTATATGGGGCTCGCTAGGAATCAGTTTTAAAATTTGGCCTGCAAGCGGCCATAAAATCTGAAAAACAACAACGCCAATGCCCGAATTTAAAATCAATTAAAACAAATTTATGCTGACATAAGACAAATCCGAAGCAGCATTAGATTTTGCGTAGGCGATCATTAAACGAAACAGTCTATAGATTAAGGGGGAAATGGGTCTGTTGTGATGCTGTAACCCAGCCGTTTTTGGTAGCCCATTTTCAGGGTCCAAAACAAATCATTAGGTGATGTCGTTTTTTGGCTGCCAGTCTTTGGCCGATTCTGATTTCTGATTTATGCGACATTAGCACGCGATATAGAGCAGCTATCCAAAGCGGACCGATATGTTGGGGTGGTGGTGGTTATATATTGGATGGTGATGAGGCCACCTACGGTGCGATGAATAACAATTAGTGGCATAAATCAATGACAATCCTCCATTGGTGTGTCTGTGTGGCACGGGGAAGGCAAACAGGCGCATAAATAACGCTGATACGATTGGTAATACATTGGTAATACCTATAACCAGGTAGCTCTTGGCCAGATAGACTGCTCTTGGCCAGATAGACTGCTCTTGGCCATATAGACTGCTCTTGGCCATATAGACTGCTCTTGGCCGGATAGACTGCTCTTGGCCAGATAGACTCTCTTCCACTTGCCAGCCTGTCTCGGGGCTCTAATTGCTGCGCGTCAATGTTTATCCAACTGTGGGTGTTCCACACGCACTCGCTCGTTGACCGCTATACGATTTATAACCCATAAGATACTTCTCTGCCCGCGAATGTTTGCTTATTCTAATGAACCCACACGGTGCCGCTGAAGTGGTGTGCGGAGGAAAAAAACACACTCTTAATTTTCAATTCAATTTTTGCATTTAATAACTTATTATTATAATCAGTTCAGTCGGGGATTTTTGTTGGTTTGCTCACTTCCGAGAATTTTAAAGTGCGTCGAGCTATTAACAAAAATATTATAATTATAATATAATAATTTCGGACACAAAATCTTTACAGAAACTTCATAATAAATGCGTCCGTCCAGCTTTCCAACTGGTTTGCAGATGATCTCTTAGCTTAAAATTATTAATTTACCATATTATAGTTATTTACACCATTGTTAATAAGCGTTAAGTATTTGTTTAAATACGGATTTGTCAAAAAAGGGCCTATTAATAACCGAAATAGACATGGTTTTCCGTTGTTATGCATGCAGTGAAAGGAAATGTGTAAATGGAAAAGGCTGTTACCAATTTCAATAACAAATTTTCTCTGCGCAAATATAAATGAGGCGGCGTAAGCTGTGCAGTTTCGCTATTATCGATTGAAAATTGCGGATTCCCGAATGATGTCATGTTGATCATGTAACTCAATTTCAATTTACATGATCGATGCTCGCATGCCAACGGGTAGCTGTGAGAAAAATTGATTGAATTAAAAGATACACTCTTGCGGAGGGAAGTGGTGCAGTGGCGCATGGCTGCGCGGATGCAGTGGCTCCGAGTGCTGCGGATTGGTGGGCAGCTGCCGCGGGGCCAAATGTGTAACTGTGCAGGCGTTCGATTTTAATCGCTTCATTTAAAATGCCGCTCGATACGCATCAGTTGGCTCCTTGGCAGCTGCTGCAGCAGCACTTACTGCAGTTGGCTACTGCAGCAACAGCAGAGGCAGCGGCAGCGGCAGCAACAGCAGCATTGCGTGCCACTTGCTGCGATCTTGTTTTGACCAAAAAAACCAGCAAGCGCTTGTGGCCAAAATCGAAACACAAATGGCCGCCGTTTGGCAGCAACTGCCACTGCCAGATCGGCAGACCATTTTCATGCTGGGGGAAAATCAAACGAAATTTTTAATTAAATTGTTGCCGCACTTGGCCAGTCGGCCGTGGGCATACAAAAAATCTTTTCAATTTTAATTAAATGCCCAGCATTTGATTACCGCTGACGGCTATGCATACACGTACATACATATTATATATGCGATCCTCATCCGCTGGACCGCTCCCAATTGCCTCCACCCACCCAGGCTAACACGTGTGCCGTAAATCAAACCGGCTAATGATGCATTTAGCCAATGAAATATGCCAATGCAGCCACGCCGGGTCACTAACTGCGGCTAATTTACGGGCACATGGAGACAGCGCTGTGCCGGCTCACTCGCACAACCGCCGCTTATGGCCTATCAAAGTCAAGGTGCTTATTAAGTGCAGCGGAGTACATGCTTGGCCACATCCAAAAGCGTCTTCCACTCCCCTTCGCGTTATTTACATGCGCATTTAGCGATTCTCACAGTCGGCAGCACTCACACCGACTCGCAAATCAGAAATCAACACCCATACAGCCGCACACATCATACATATCATACTAATGATGCGAAATGACTTTAACGGTTTCTGGTCGTTCTGCAGGTGCGATCAGGTATGTGTGTGTGGCATGCCCAACTGCATATGGAGATCATCGTGCTATTCATGTGTCCTAAGCTCTTTTCACAATCAGTGGGCCTAATCGTAGTTTGAAATGCGCAAGGAGAAGAGGTCAAAATTTGTTGAATTGTTTCCTTATTTAAAGACATTTTTCAAAAAAAAAAGCCAGGGAAATTTTTGTACCTACAACAAGTTGAAAAGATTACAGGGTAGTGTCTTATTTTAGCCTAGTTAGCACCAGCACTGCAAGCAACTACAACAAGGCCAGCAATGACAGGCAATGGCCTAAACGCCGAGCTGGTGTTGGCATCAATGGCTTGGGCTCTTGGCAACATTGAGGCAACATTGTTAATGTGGCAGGGGGAATGGGCAGGGGGGCAGCGGGGGCAGTGGGTGAGTGGCTGGGGATGATCAATGGCCAACTGGTTCTCTTTGCTCTCTCCCGCAATTGCAGACGGCAAATGCAGACATCGGTCGCTTTTTTCTATGAAATAAAGGTCAAATGAGCCAGCCAACAACAACAAGTCGTTCGACGGCAACAAAAACAGCGACAAGTGTTATTTTTTGTTGTACCAAAGCCGGGCGGCTTGCCGTTAAAATAAAGATTTATTGTATAAAGATTCTCAAGTGTTTTTATTCAGTTTGTATGGCCGCTGCTACTTTGGCCTGACATTTGTTAAACTGGGTAAATTTGGTATTTCTGACTGCTCATGGCAAAAACGATTTTATCGCTTTAATTACGTGTGTAAAATGTTGCTGTTTAATTAAGCCGTTTCGGGGGAATTCGAGGGAACCATGGCGAAAAGGTGAAATTGGAGTATCTAGATGTATTTAACCACTTGCTGGCCCTCAATTAATGCCACAAAAATGCGAAAACACACCCAATAGAAAGCTGTGCCAAGTCCATTTCCGTCGTGGACAGCACATTCCATTGCCGTCTGATTTCTCGATTTCATTCACAGAAGTACCGAAGTACCAGGGAATCTTAATTCGAATCGTTTAGCAACGGAAGCATCGAGTTGCCAGCCAAATCTTTTCTGCTCCACTTAAGCATTTGCAACAACAGATCATCGTTCAGCAAAAAAAGCACCAAAAATTAATCAAAACAAACAATAAAGAAATGGTCAAAAGCAAATAAAAAGTGCCGGTCCAAAAAAAAAATTGGGTCCAAGACGTTTTGCCCCGTCGGCAATTTTCGGCAATTTGAATGATTCAAAAGAGGAGCAGCGGCAGCAGCTGGAGAATATTGCTCATTTCCCCATGTAATCTTGGGGTGGCCCAGAAAGTAGAACAATCCATTGAACCCGCACAAGGCCCGAAAGCCAAAGAGCCAAATAGCCAAAGAAACCGTACCAAAAATATTCAAAGCTATGAAAAGGCCAATTAATATGAAACTCGTTTCGATGGAATGCCGGGGTCTTATTATTAATACACTTATTTCGCCGTTTGTATTTGTGTTTTCGGTTTTCTTCCGCGCCTCATTGTATTTGCACTTGAGCACATTACTCATACGCCCGGTTAGCCGGGTTAAACATTTCTGCTGCCCTCGGTGGCCGCTTGTGTGACGGCTGCGTATCGTGTCCATACACGTATGTGCATACGTATGTACATACGTATGTGCTTACGTGTGTGTGTGTGGCCAGGTATTATGGTCAGGTAGAAGCCACCGCAGCCGCAAATGCCACACGTTACGCATACGCCAGGTAGGCCCGGCTTGATTCGCCTGCGTCGTGTTCGTGATTGATATGCGCTCGCACAATTTGATCGATCTCTTTTCTTCATCATCAATTACAGTTTGCGCAGCTTTTGGCCCGAGCCGATACCCATTGTCCGCCGGCTCTCCACCGTTGTTGGTTTTATAATCACTCCTTTTTTTTGTTTTTTTTGCTTTTTTTGTTTTTTGCCTTGCTCATAATAGCTGGTGGTGTTGTCTTGGCCGTTTTTCTCTTGGCCCAGCATTTGTGGGTTAACTGCATATTAGACGCTGCTTGGCGGGCCACACACAGCGTCATGTGATTAGCCTGCTGCTCCTGGTAGTGAGTCATTAACAGTTTTGATCGGTCTGCCCAAAAAAAAAAAATGCGCAAATTACCATTGACCAGTAAGAAAAAACAAAATAGAAGCACATGCCTTTTATGCAAATGGTGTGGAAATTTTTGGTGGTCCGAAATAGCTGATCCCTGAAACTATTGGCCCGCCTCTCTAAAACGCTCGCTTCGATTTTGTCAAAGCTGTCAGGGGAATTTGCATAAATGATAACTTTATCGAACTAACCCAATGAATGGGATAGTTCGGCTAAGGGGGCGTGGCCATTGGGCCGCTGAGTGACTGGCCTGCGTGCGTGTCACCTGCGAGTCTGTTTCGCTATCCCGCTCTGTCTTCTGGGCCTGTAAAAATTAACATGTCACTTCGCCCAGGTGGAGACTTGGCTAAAAAAACCTCGATCGGCATGCCATCCATGTGCGTTTCCAATGCGGAGGGGCGTGGCGAAAATGTGGTGCAATTTGGTGCATTGAAAGGAATGATAATGATTTTTCAACATTTTTCTTTATGCTTATGAAATTTTTTCGAGACATAAAAATGACTTATTCATTATTTTCTTATTATTTGTTAGTGATTTTAATAATTTTGCAATTATATATGAAGTTATCAGATTTCTTACCACAGTCCATAGGTTACAATAAAAGTAATCACATTAAACTTGCAACCATCCCGTTTAGCGGCTTATCAGTTAATGGCCAGCACGGTTATTATATAATACACTTATTCTTAGTACAAGTACCTGGCTGGCAATCATTGGCCCGATCTACAAGTGAACCCGAACCCAGCCTTTTCCTGTCGTTTGTCATCCCTCCCCGCTCGATATTGCTGCGGATCAAGGCAGTGTTCGTGGCCTAAACAAGCGCTTAAACAACGACGGCAATGGCTAACAGCCAGCCCAATGGACTGTGGACTACATGAAGTGCCAAATTTATATAACCATTAGATACGGCAGTGGCTAAGCCGCTGCAGCCCCACTATATATAGTGTATATATAGTGGTCTATGCTATACCCTAACCCCATTTGCATGCGCCGCCTTCGCCGACGACTGACATCGCAACATTTTGTTGCAGCGGCTACCAATTCCGCAGTCTGCCTGCCTGCCTGCCTGCCGTCCATCCAGTTAGTCGCAGCTCGTTTGGGCCACGTCTTTGGCTCGGGCTCAATTTTGTGGCAGCCACTACTAAGCCAACTTACTACTAGTGCTCCTGCGCCACAAGTTGCTGCAGGTTGTTCTTGTTGCCCGTTGTCGGTTGTCGGCTGTTGGCCGATGGTTGTTGCTTGTCATGTACGAAAATTGTAGCGCGCATTGCTGCAGGAAATAGTTCAAACATATCAATTTTATTTTTATTTATGCTAATAAACCGTTAGGCCAGCCGAGTGAATTATTGCCCATATACATAAAGTCCAACAAAAAAATATTGAAAAAACATAAAACATAAAACCAAAAACCAAAAAAAGAACCCACAACGCATTGGCGAATCCACGACCCGGCGGCGGGCGGCACATGTCGAATCTCTGTTGCGAGCACCTCGATCTCGGGTGAAATCTGCGCATGCACTTTGATTAATCAAATCAAATTAACGCCGCATTCCCACACAAATCAATGCAATTTGCGGTGCAGCCTGCCAAAAAGAGCCAATTGACATCGGGAAATCGACTGTGCAGCATGGGTTTTTTTTTCCTTTTTTTCGGTGCTGGCGAAAGTGTTGAGAGCACAACACCCACCCAAAATGGCAGCCGTGCCCATTTCGACGCCTCGTGGGCGGGTGGTGCCGGTGGTGCCGGTGGTGCTGGTGGTGCTGGTGGAGCTGGTGGTTTTTGGTGATTCGTAGTGTTTTTTGCCCGCGATGGGCGAGGCTCCTATGCAAAACAAGCGCTATCCAAAATAAATATGACATCGAAGCCAAGCTAGAAGACAACTGCACACACTTGCTGCCCAAATTTCGAGTTAATTGAAATTGGTGCATACTTAATAATACATGCAAATAATAATTGTTAGTATGGTTAACAAAAGTTTCCTAAGTCCTGAATAAGACACGCATCTCCATAGATAATAAGTAAGTAAGTAGTAACCTTTATAATATAGTTCATTGAATTAGCAAATTGGTAACATATTCGTATTAAATTACACCAGCAGCAGAACTTCCCCGACAAGAGTATGACAAAATGTATTGCATTTGGGTTTAGCTGGCTTTTTGCTGCTTTCCAGCTGCAGACTCTTAAGGCGATTTGACAAACGATAGACAGGACTGTGGCCCGGAGCAGAGAAACCCACTAAAAAGTGGACACCGAAGTGCTCTGGCCATGTTGTCTGTGCCATTTTTGGGCAACCCCCGACGTCATTATTTGCGGCCTGCGAGCGCACATAATTAAAATTGACTCAAGTGTCGCTGCTGTCGTCACACCCAGTTGGATATGTTCTGGCTGAGATGGATGGGAATCGGTTGGGCCGGGGGGAGCGGTGAGGTTGGGCTGCATAAATTTCAATTGGCCATTGACAGCCGCTTGTTGTTGCCACAAATCTTTGTCAGCTGCATAGTAAAATGAATGTTTATTGTTCGGTAAGTGCCGCAGCCCCGCTGTTCAGGCCAAAAAAAAAACCAAAAACCAACAGATAAAAAGAAGAAAAAAAAAACAAAAATAGTCACATTTAATGCATGGGCCGCAATTTATAGGAGCCATTTTCGGCCATTTGATTGAAAGACCCGCAATGGGCGTTCACCCATTGCCAAAGTGCTCCATCTGTTGTTGTTGTTATTGTTGTTGTCTCTGTGTTGTTGTTTCTGTGTTTGTGGCGAGATTTCGCGTATTTTCGCCTATTAATTTACAACTTTTTGAAGCCATCGCCTTAGCAGTAGCGGCCAACAACTGGGCAAACAATTTGCCATGGCCCAAAATGGCAGGCAGCTGAAAAATTTCGCATTTCCCATTTAGCTACTTTTTGTGTATCTTTTGCATAATTTCCTTCTCTTTTGTTTGGAATGGCGCATGCCATGGACACAATGACTCCTATGACTCCTCTGGAGTCACAAAAAGTGAAACTTTCATAATTACTTGAGAATTTCTGGCAAGCCGTATCTTGCATACCCGCTAACTCTCTTTTTAGCTTATTTGCTGCTGCTTTCTGGCCAATTAGCCGGTGGCTAACGGTAGCCTCCAGCTACACCATTCAAGTTTAACTCCAACTTCAACTTCGAATTCGAATTTGGCTCCTGCATTTTGCTGCCGGTGGTCCACGCGAGTGTTTGCCGTACGCATTAACGCCGCTTAGGCCCAAAAGACAAACGGCAAACAGCGAACAACAAACAGAGACAAACAGAAACAACAAGGGGTAAACAAAGCGACAAGCTGGCCAAGAAGCCAGGGGACAGCTGTCCACAGCTGGTGACCAGCTATTAGCCGGGGGCTATCTCGTGGATCGCTTCTTGCGGACTCTGGTCAAAGATCTATTGCCTGCACTCACAGAAAAATATAGTCAAGTCTTATCCTTAAAAGTCTTTTCTTAAAAAAAAAGAGTTTTTCCTATAAGCCTTGCCAGCTTTTGAAAAGAAGGCTTAGCTAGCAATAATAATCATAAAAGTTCGTTTTTAATCCATTTAAAATGCGTGTCTGCTTTGTTGAGAGGCATACAGGGTATCTGAGCTTCGACTTGACCCGACTCAATGTTGTTTGCCCAATGCCAATGTGGCATTTAAAACTAATACGAGCGAGACAACAGCGCCTGTGCTGACTGCCACCAAATTGGTATTGAAAACAGTCAACAGACTGCTTGGCGGCAGTCGCAACTTGGCTCAGACTTCACAGCCAGGCTCAAAGTCAAAGTTAGCTGTTAGCTGTTAGCTGTTTGCGCTGGGCAAACAATCGACCTGAACGAGAGACTCTCGGAAGCGACTTGGGGAACATTCTTGAATGTGTCAGGGGCGCAACCGAACAGCAAATGGGCTGCCACATCCACTGGACTGGCGACTGGCAGGGCACTTATTTATGCAGACTGCACATTTGGCCCACTCCTTCTACAAATTGCAATTGCCGACACTCAAGCTCATCGCTCAGCCCACATGTGGTCCACTGCATAAGCGTTTTGGCTTTCCCAACTGTTTATCTGCATGAGCGCGTTACCATTTTACCAAAACTCCCCACCTGTCCGCAGGATAAAATGCTGGCTTTTTTATGCGAATTTTCGCAGACCAAGTTCATTTCTGCGCCTCTGCCTTCATTACTTGGCGCTCGGGTGAAAATCTCTGGGAAAATCAGCCGTATCAGCAATCCTCGCATCATGATCTCCTTGTCAGATGACGACTCGTTTTCATTTTCACACTGGCTTTTTAGCTTTTGCTTTAGCTTTTGCTTTTGCTTTTGGCTTTGCTTTTGCACACTCGGCGAAGTTTGCCAAATGTGACGTCTAATGAAGCATGAGCTCTGAGCCAGTTGTCGTCGGGGTTTTGTCGCTTGTGGAGTCGCCAACCGGTTGGCGGATTTGAAAATCTGGTAGTCATAAGGCGATGCAGCCTTGATAGCCGGCCAGCGGATACAAATGTGAGATAACTGGCCGCAGATCCGATGACAGCGAGAGAAAACACTGGTAGCCACTGGGAGGCGAACGCAATGGCACCGATGACAGCCAAATGCCTGAGAATCGCACAGAAGATCCATGGGATGCATTTGGAGTCAGCAAATAGAAATATTAACTCTTCGCATACCGCGAGAAAAGGAACTAACTATGCTAATTTCTTAATATTAAATTATTATTGAACTAAACATGCAAGTAGGGAAATTTGAATTTACATGCATACATTTAGATATTATCTTAATTTATACTTAAATATAATAATTAAAATACCATTAAATGTGGAATTACAAGAGGTATACATATAGAACTGAAAGAGGCACATATTTAGATATATTTCTAAGATTAAGAGCATCTAAATATATATTTAACCGTTCTTTCTGGTATTGATAGTGGCAGGAAACGCGATGCAGGCTTTATGGGCATGGAAAACCGGAAAAATTATTCTGCTCATGCTCCGTTCTGAGAAGCGGATTCAATTTGGCTTTTCGCACTCTCTCCACCCGACAGTCGTCTGCAATTGCCGGAGTACACATAACTCTCATTCCGAATCGCTAACAAGCAATTATACGTATTTAATAGCTGAATCCTAACGATTTCCTCCATTACCAGAAATCGCATTCGGGCAACCTGCCTTAATTTACAGCATGCAAAATGAAATGGAAGTAGAACCGCTGCACCACCAGCAAAAAAAAAAATAAATAAAAACAAAAAACAAAATACAAAAAACACCATCAAACACAACCACCGTAGCCTGGTCGCCTGCTGTGCACAGGCAATTTATTGTGTGTTTGTTTTAGGCTCACATATGAGCCAGAGTACGAGTATCTCACAGATACACAACGGTGCCTAACTGCAAATGTGAGAAAAACACAATTAGCTTTTGGCGGCGCTGCAGTGGAGACCACCTGCTGCTGCCCAGCTCGCCACGAAATCCGAAATATGAAAAGCCTCCGACTTTCCACGCAGCCAGAAAAAAAGGAAAAAATAAAGAGAAAAAATAAAAAATAAAAAAAAGAAAAGAAAAGGGAGAGATATAGAGACAGATACACGGGAAAACTAATTGCACATAGAAGTTGACCGCTGCATGGTTTATTTAAATTCTACACAACAAAAGCGGACCGGCAAGTTTAAGGTCAGCTTATCTCGCGTGTGATATGCAAGTGCCCCCAATCATGGGACCCAGTATCTCGGAGCCAGAGGTTCCATAAAACAGCATGCAGATGTATAAAATATATATGTGTATCTACACACAGACGCTGGCCAACAATGGTCATAAAGCAAACTAATACAAGCGCACAAGCGGCAAATTGAAACTAATCGAGTTTTGGCCAAAAGGCAGCTGCCCATAAACATAAAAAAGAAAAATAAATAAGTCAGAATCTAAGCCACGTTTGCAGAGCTTGCGATTGTAATAAAAATCACTTTGAATATGGCATAGGTGTGGTCCTAATTACCGATATTAAAGCGGATCTATTTCATCTGGTCGGCTTGTGGGTCTGTCTACGATTCGATTCGATTCGACTCGATTCAATTCGATTCGATTCGATGCCGCTCGATTCAATTTGGTTTTGCCACGCGCGGACTGGGAAATCAATATGTTTGAGTTGTGGGCCCAGCAATTGCAGATGCCTAAATTTGTGCTAATGGCATCGAATGTCAGTAATTTCACGGAGCCTCGAAAGGAGCGCCCTGACCAGAGGTCTTGCAGCGGCGGGTAACCAGATAACTTGATAACCAAGCCCTTGTTTTAATTAAAAGGGGCACACATTAAACCCAATACACATAAGCGCGACTTAAAATAGAAGCTGTGCGAAGCAGGAAGTGGTGGCCATCAAAGCAGTTGGCTCAGTTAGCGCTTGCCTACTTTCATTGCGGCCCATTGTATCAATTTCACTGGGCCCAAACGCATGGCCATAGACCACAACTGCTTTTGGCCCATCAGTGTCAGCCTGTCAGTCAGCCAGCAAAAGCCAAACACACGAGCAAACTATTCGGGCAGCCAGTCAGTCAATCTGACTGTCAAAACGCACGCCCATTCACGGGGCCAACTTTAGCATTAAAGGCTCAATTATGGCACACTTAATGAACTCATCACTTGGACAGCGCATCAAACAATAACTGCAGACTGTCAAAACAGTCCAAGCGCTCCAAACGGTCCAAATCAAATTGGAGCACCCAGCCATCTGGTGTTTCCTTGTGGGTGCGTGGGCGGTACTTGATCTCGTCAGCGGTACGCGGTACACGGTACACGAAAAACTGGCATTAAAGAAAGCAATTAACAATTACAATGAGCACTAGCAACTGGCAGCGGACTGGCCCAACTGGCCATTAGCTAAGGCGACACTAATCCAACTATCGAAAACGCTTTCGAATGGCCAGCGATGGGGGAATTTACGGTTTCGATTTCTTGGAACGCAAAATTATTGATTGACCACAGGTACTTAAGACCGATGCTATAATACGGACCTGACTTTCAATGTTCATCTACGCGAGCTAGTAGTTTGATTATTTATTACACATTTATTACACAGATACACTTAATAACAGAAATCCTGACTGATAATTTGGCCTTAAAATAGCTTAATAGCTGTTAATAAAAACTACATTTTCTTTTAATAGTATAATAAGTGTTATTACTGCCTAACTTATGTTTGCATAATGGGTTAGTTTTTGAGAAGAAATACTAATCATTGGAGTTATTTGACGAAGGAATTGAAATAAAACTTGCACTTCAAGTAGTTATCTTTTCCGGAACTTCCAGAATACCATGCGTAATCCAAAACCGGTGCATTAATTAAGCTTCCTTTGTTTATTTTTACACGGCTCCCAGTCCCAGTACCAGTCCCAGTCTCACCTTGATCTTGAGGCCCAGACTGGAAACAGATCGGCACACCCATATTCATATATTCCTGATCGACAGCTATATACATACATACATAGTACATATACGTATGTATGTAGAGCTGTGCGCATGGCATTATCTACTACCATTCCGAACTATCTGGTGCACAGTGCACATATGGATTTTACCGTTTTAGGCATTCATTCTAATTGATTGTTTGCAGTTTCTGGTTGCTGGCCGCCACCTACTGACCTTCACATTGAGCGGTGGCAGTATCCGCAAGTCGATCGATCCAATCCGATCCAATCCGAACCGATCGGATCCGTTCGACCAGCAGCCGGACAAACGTCTCGGCGTCTAGCTCGTGCGCCATAGCTTTGGCTATATAAAATTAAAGAGAAAAAAAAAACAAATGGAAAATAAAAAAAAGAGATCCGATACGAGCACACAATGGGCGCGTTAGATCGCTAATCGATTTGCTGCTCATTCGATCTTATAACGTATTCAAATTGGTGCAATTACCACTTGGAACTCGTATGGCATAAGGTGGGTGTGGCCGACCCAACATTGATTTTTCTAATTTTTGCTAAATTGTCTTGTGATAATTATAAATGCGGCTACAATGTATGCACACGACCACAGAGATTTTTCCAGCCACTGGACCATGGGCAAAACATATAAGCCTGTTTGTTTATAATAGCCGCGTGTCTTATTGGCTTAAATGCTTGTATGTTGCATATGAAATTGTTGCAAAAAAGTGTGACAAAAGCGGTGACATTTCGCCCATAGTTGCTTGAAACTATTTCAGTTTCGTTGTTTGCCGCGATGGAAATTTCTCCCGAGCTTGAATTACGTGCCGGATTTGGAGTGCGACAGCAACCTGCAACGGATCGCTGTCGAGGGTAATCCGAGACCTTCTTTCACAACGATTTTCATTCAGCTATTCCAGTGGCCAGAGCCTGGTATGCAGATATATTTGCAACCATCGCATCGGATTGGCATGGAACAGAGCATGGAACGGTGGAGCGGTGGAGTAGTGGAGTAGCTAGTAGACCGCAGTGGGCAAACACTTGCTGCCTGGTTGGCTGGCTACCGGGTCCAAAAAGCGACCCAGTCGGCTGAAGACCACGTCTTGTTGCCAATCACTCAATCAAAACGTCACTTGGCGTGGCAGTTTTGCGTGGCGTTTGTTGGAAAATTGAAATAGAAACGTCAGAATTTCTGCTCTAATTATAAGGCGGTATGTTTTACGTACTAGCCAAGTTTCTTGACTCCTCGGTTTGTCTGTCTGTCTGTTGGCTGGCTTTTTTCTTCAATGAATATTTTTCTGTGTTTTGTTTTACAGTCTGCGCTTTGGCTTCCATCCGTCTGCAGTCGTATCTGCAACTGTATGTGTATCTGTATCTGTATCTGCATCTGTATCTGTATCTGTATCTGTATCTATATATCTCTGTTGCAAGAGAGATTATGCTTTGATGCACTCACGTTAAGCTCACTTTACAGTTACAATTATTGTTTAATATCGTGTGGCCGGCGAAGACCCTAGAGACTTGGCCGGTTGCATTCGCAACACTTGCCGCACTTTGTGGCAACTCGATTCGCTGACTCGACTCGGTTTTCGCTCGCAATTATTATGCATTAATTGCGGGTGGGACAACGTGGCTCAGATGTCTCCCACTGCACCCACTGACCAACACCAGCCAATTGCCCAATCTCACAGCACGCAAAATGCTGATACCCAAACGGAAAAACTGCAATCGTTTCTCGTAGTTTTCGGCGTTTCCCTGTCCGATACACAAAACGCAAATTGTTTTAGATTGCCCAAAGCGGCGAATTATTTGCCGTATGCTGCCACGTTTTGTGTCGCTGCTGATTATATAAATCGGTTCACATCCCCACCCCTCCACTCCACAATCTCAACTCTAATGCACGACACGTCGGTGGCAGCCGCTGGTCAATTGTCTGCCGCACATTTGCGGGGCACGTGATTGTTGTCAGCTGGAAGCTGCGATATCCCCCTCATCCTGCGCCAGCCCCCCCCCGACTGTTGGCCATTTAGCCATGCGCTTTTCGCTAGATTTGGCTACTTAAAATGTAATTGTAATATTCTATTTGGCTGCACTCTTAAAAACTCTATACTGTTCCTTAGAATTTTGCTGGTCTGAGCTGAGTTAAAGAAGTAAGTATTAGTTGTATAAGTAGCAAAGCTATTTGTTAATCATAAACACAATATCTAAAAATTTATTAAGTATTCATTACAATGCATTTTAAAATGCGGTACTATAATTATTGCCTGAATACCGCTCAGTTACAAGAATAAATGCACTAGATCGTGTAAAAATCATTTGCCTGCGGCAACAATTCTTTTCGTTTAGCATGCATTTTCCAGCCACAAGCAATTGAAGTACAAATTTCCTCCGTTCTGCAGCCAAAACTGATTAAACATGCATCAACTGCCGACCAGACACAAATCAGCGTTTTGCGCCGCTGCCGTTGCAGTTGCAGTTGCACTTGCTGCTGCTGCCGCTGCTGCTGCGGCAATGTTGCCGCTGCTGGTTGCTGCCGCAGGTTGCCGCTGGTTAAAATCAAAAAAATTTTGCGCGCTTTGCAAGCGTGTCAAAAAATTGGTCATTGTTTGTAATTATGAAAATTGCTTAATTGTTGCCTAACCCCAGTGGCAGCGGTAAATGCAGTAAATGCAGTCAGTGCAGCAACAATTGCAGTTGCTAATGCGGCGGACGAAAAATTTGGACAGACATTTTTTGCCATTGCTTGTAGTTTTTTACAAGAATTATTACTGTTTTTTTTTTTTTTTTTGCCTGCTGTTGGCATCTGCCAAAGTGGCAGTGCCTAATTGTTAATAGCGGCTGTTATAATTCCAGTGCAGGGTGCTAAATTTTATTGCTTAATTATTAATTGCAATAATATTTAGCCGCAATCTCTCTCGCAGATCTATATTTCTTTTAATTTTCTGTCTGGCTCTGCGGCAAAGTGCTGCGCCCAGTTTATTATTATTATTATTATATTTATTTTTTTTTGTTGAATTTCGGACGCCGTTTATGGTCGCTTGACTAAGCAAATTCGTATAGTAGGCACCAACCGAAAACAACCGACATATGTGGCATGTGTTTATAGCCCAGTTAGTTGTTGTCTAACGGCCCAGCCGAACCAACAAACGAAGCGAAAAAGTTGGCAAAAATTGGTTTTTAATTATTGTTATTGTTATTGTTATTGTTATGGCGGCCAGCTACCGTGAGCTATTTCCGAGGAATGGCCCGCTCGTAATGAGCAATGCCAGCTGAAATTCTTGCGACTTGGCTGGCCGCCTTTGTTTTGGCCCGCAATTAAACGTTACTCATACGACCCTGTGGCCGCCCGCAAATTATGCCAAATTAAGGCGGCTTATTAAGCTAGCTGGCTCGGTGTGGCAAAACAGGTAATTAAAAAAAAAATGCCCCCTCGCCGCTTGTCATATGATTTATAATAAGTTTTGCATAGATTTATTGACTTACTTTGGCTGCCCCAGCGGAGCAGGAAGACTGTGTGTTCGCGCAGGAAATGCCAATGAGTAGTAGTTGTAGTGCACTGCAAATAGTTTCAAGCGAAGTCACATTAAAGCGTTGTAATTAATACAAATCAGCACACTTAACATATAAGTACATATAAGTACAGCCCGCTCCAGAGACAAAAAAAAAAGGAAAAAAAAAAACAGCACCAGTTTAGCGTTTGGCACGCCCGGCACGCAGCGCAATTTTAATTAGACATAAACGACGAGCCACATTTGAAATGGGGCGTAGAGGGGACATTAAGCCCGAAAGTGTTTAGTTGGCAATTACATAAAATAAGGAGCAGCTTCCAGCTCTCAGCTCCCAGCTCCCCAGCTCCCAGCTCCACAGCTCCCAGCTCCCCAGCTCCCAGCTCCCCAGCTCCCAGATTCCAGCCATGAATCTGAACGGTCTGCCATGTAGCGTTACTCCGTTTTTCCCCGTCTTCCCCCGTTTTTCCCCCTTATGCAACACTCGAATTAACATGTTCCACGGGCAAAGCCAACGCACAAGTCGCTGTCATCACACAGATACACGCTGCCCGAGTGTAGATACTCCGCGGCGCAGACTCGCAGATACACAAAGTGTGTGTCTTGCCGTGCTCTGATTTCATCGGGCGACAAGAGCAAGTGCCTCCGCTGCAACAGGTGCCTGGCGACGCCCATTGCGTGTGCTGTGTTGCGGCTAGAAAATGGCCAGGTCCGCCAGATAAGCGATAGGCTTGGCTAGCTGACTGGGTGGATGGATGGCCAAAAGAAGCTGGCCAGTGCGTGAGCTGGTCCTAAGCAGGGGCGTGCCGCAGAGGGGGCATTGCGGTTTGGATAGCCAAAGTTGCAACATATGTAAAATATAAGAAAATATAACCAAACATTGAATGATAAACCTCATCAAGCGTTGTGTATAATTTCGCATAGCTTGCTGCTGATTTTTTGGTATTCCCTGAATTTTATAATGACTTTGAGAAATATATCTACATACACTTATATTGAACATACAAAGACCGTGGTCATCATTTTCTTATTAAAATGAGATACAATGTTGGCTGTTAATAGGATTTTAATACTTAAACATTTTTCAATTAAACCTACAAATGCAATGAACGAAAGTTTATGTGAGTGTTTTTGCTGCTGCCTGTAGTTTTCACCTATGCAAAGGCCCAAAAAGGCCCCCCTTTTCGCCACACCCCTGCCATGAGCAACCGCTACTGGTGGCGCCACAAAGAAGCGTCAACGACAACGATGCTGGCGCTAAATGGCTTTTGCCATATAAATGTCTTCATTGCGTATGAGTGATGAGGCAGCCATGGCCATGGCCACGTCCCAGCCGAATCCCCGCCAAAAACGCCATGCAACACTGCCACACGCAGCTTGCGAGACGCCTGTTGACGCATTTGGGTGTTGATTTTTAATTTATGCGCTTTTAATGCGCGAGAAAACATGCATTTAAAGTGAATTTATTATGAATAAAAGTGCGGCATTAATTACAGCGACAAAGGTGAAAAAAAAGCGCGTTGCTGTGAGGCGGGCATCGTTTCCGATCAGAAGTGTTTCCTTGGGTTATTGCTCAACACGATCTGGATGTGGATGCAACATCCTGTCAAAGGGAGCGGGGCAACTCCGGTCGACTTGGCTGACTTGGTGACTTGGTGACTTGGCTGACTTGGTGACTTGGCTGACTGACGTTGCAACACTTTGGCACGCATGCGCGGCATTTTAATGCGCAAAGTGCGCTGCCAGCAACGAAACACGCAGCACGCCCACTTTTGCTGCGAATACCTGTGAATGCGAATACCTGTGAATACGAATATCGTATCGAGTATTCGCGCACAAGTGCACTCACACATCGGAATGGGTCTTTGCGACTGGGTCTCGAAAGATTTATTATTGTATAATGCGCCGTACGCAGTTTTATTTATTGCTCTGCACGCCAAAAACTTTAAAATCAATTGAAAAGCTATAAAAACGTTCGTTTTATTTTTTATTGTTGTCGTTACTTGTGGATTTTGTTAAGTATTTCAACATTTCTTGCAGCCTGCTCTGCTCCAAATTGCCAAAATGGTCGGAGCGCTTATTTTTTGCTTCAGTCTTAACATTTTCCTTATGGGTTTCCCAATGGGTGGGGTCTCTCTGCCTTTGAAATGGGCGCAAGTAATTTTGTAAGCCGCTGCCACATAGGTTGCTCCACATGTAGAGTTTTGGTGAATGAACCCTAGGTAGTAAAAGTATTCACAATAGCAGCGTTTCATTCATTCATGACTTCTGCTCGATCGACTTCATTCACGATTTCACCGCAAGCCCACTCAAATCGCCATACGAGTATAATAATCGTATGCAGATCTTTCACACACAAGCCGAGAACAAGTCCCATCTAATGCCTAATCCCCTGACAATAACTAAGTCGGTTCACCAGGCTTGGTCCCTTTTGTGGACCGTCTTCGCACGGCATTAACACGATGCCAGCTTTTTGATTCCTTTAGACGAGAAACGGAAATGGATTGAAAAGACCCCGCGATCGCTTAGATTTTATTTTTTGGCATATTCTTTGTGGGGGGGGGGCTTAAGTTTTACGAGCATTTATTGATATTTTGGCTCAAACGAAAAAAGAGGGTCTCGCGTAAAGTGTCAACACTTTTTCAAAGCTAACAGCCATTAGGGGAGCCTAAACGATGGGCCATAAAACGCTGACCGGCGGATCGTAAACCACCCAAAAGGTGGCACAAAGTGTAAAGTCATAATTGTATGGGATGGCACCACTCGTCGGGCCAACTGACGCATGGCTCAGCATAAAAAACATTCACTTTTTGTTGCCTACTATATTCATATACTATTTTTTATTTTTTTAGTATATTTTGGGAGGGCCAGGCAATCTAGCGACCATAAATAGATATAAATAAATATGATTAACGCATCGAAAGCAATGCAAGTCTTAAGCACTTTTTGTGGCTGAGTGTTTTTGGTTTTATTGTGGCCATTGTTATTTGTGTTTTTTGCGCTTGTTAAGTGGCCTGCTGATGGCTCATAAATCGTGGCCAACTGTCTGGCGTATGACGAATAACTTGTCCATCGGCTGATTGATTTGCATGCGCCGCTGATTGACACACGGCATCGATATCCACATCTCAGCATCGTTTCCAAGTGGCTTAATTTATGTAAATGCGCCACTCACACACTCAGTCATTCATTCATTCATTCATTCATTCATTCATTCGTTCGTTCTGATGGGAGACTGCATTTAGCTCGATTTTTGCATCACAATAGGCCGTGTTCCAGCCACATACGAGTATATCGGGCAATTAGGCCCCACTATATACGCCCTCTGACATCCACTGCGACATGTTGGGCGTGCTCGGTTTTTTGTGGCATTTGACGTGGCGTATTTGCATAAACGACACCTCCAAATGTTGGGGCAGATCTGAACAGTCCACGCATGTGTGGTATGAATGAAACGCCGCCCCTCGGGCTCAATTGTGTGTGGGGTCTCCTTTGAGCCGTCTGATTTATGCCTGGGAGCCTGAGTTCTGGCCGCATTTGCTCCGCTTTGCATTTGGGAAATTTATGAAGCTGGGAAAACTCGGACTGGACCAATCCCAAAGGGCAGACGCATAATTTAATTAACGTGAAAAGTCAGCTGACAATGGGAAACGGAACGCTGCATCTTCGTAGATGAAGAGGAAGTGGGAGGTCAGCTTATTTGAATTATTAAAATTAAATTCAATTCAAGAACTCTGCATAAAATAAGCAAATTGATCAACAATTGAATTATACATCTCAGCTCTAATTTGTTTTCTAAGTAGATACCTCCTTCTAGAGGTATGTTAATAATATTATATATATTTTATACATATTTTTTTATAGAAGCCTTTAGCACTGCCAAGCCTACAAACTTAATAAAAATCCATTTTGAGCTAATGGACTCTATAAAGTGCGCCTTCTTCTGACTCAGCTAAAGATATTTAAATCATATTTACCAATACCAATATTTACTCTAGGAACCATTAATATTCTAATTTTGTTTGAGCATTGCGGAAGCCAGATTTTTCGGACCAAGGACATGGCTCGCACGGCGAATTAACGGTTAATAAAGCAATCAGCAATTGGCCCGCAAATCAAATTGGCAGCAGCAGTGCTAAAATCCAGCAAAATGCGCTAAATTAACTAATTTTTGTTTAGGCAATGGCAGCAGCAGCAGCAGCAGCAGCAGCAGCAGAGTCGGTAAAAACCAAGCTCCAGTCGAGAGTGGGAAAATAAATTTGTTGCGCTAACAATGGCAAGAGCTAAAGACAAAAAGGCACTACCAAGTTGGCCTGCAATGACTGCAGATTGTGGTGCTGAGCCAAGTTTTGTGGGCGCAGCCGGGCTTTTGAGTTCAGCTCTTAGCTCAATTGGCCGGCTGACCGACCGTGTATGCCATAACTATTTATGAACAGTTAGTTAACTTAAATGCTAGGTGGCAATTAAAGGGGCGTGGCTGCCGTCGGAGGAACATAGAAAGATAGAAATCATAACCTTGCCCAGCGTCGAGAATCAATAAGAGCTTCGCTTCGCCGGGGAAACGTACTCGGTAGCCATATAATTAGCATTTGTTTCTCGGCAGAGCCAGGGACTCGCCCTGGTCCACACCCCGAAAATGGGAGAATAAAACCTCTGAAGACAACAATATGCAAAAAAAAAAAACGAAATACAAAATGCAAAATACAATAACAGAACGGTCAATTTGTGGTTTCTTTGTTTCCTGACTGCGTCCCAAATGGCCATGCTAGTTGGCCGCTAATTTGGCCAGCATTTAAGCCGGTCAGCCTTTAATTAACAAAGGCCACACTCTAATTGATAAATTAAACAAGAAATTCAATTAAAAGAGGAACACCCTCCCGCCAGCCCCCGCGGCCATCCAAGAGGTGCCAAGTTGTTAACATAAACATTGAACTTCGCCGCGCAGCCGCAGCTGCCAAAATGCTGAATGAATCCATTAATTTGCACCAGCGCCCCCAAACTACGGGCCGCAATTGAAGTGCAAAGTTGAACCGCAGAGCTAGCACACAGAGAAAAAAGAAGATAAATTAGAAAATAGTTGTAAAGAAATAGTTACAGTTATAGATATGGGTCCTAGCAAGTTAAGTCAAAATAATGCTATTAAAACCTAAAGAGATTCCTTATTTATATGCATTCTTCTATTTAATGATCCCTTTACGTGCGAGTTTTACATAAATTGTGTGTTTTGAAGCTTGCATTTTTTGTGAGTGCACATGTGGGCAGTACTTGGTCGAGTACTCGGAAAAGCCAGTCTGGGCCATGGGTTGGACCTGGTCCTGGCTGCAATCTTGATCGCATTTTTTACGGCACATAAATATATGCCAAAACACTACAATGAAAATATTGTGCTATACGAAAATGTGGCCACAACAACCACAGCAACAATCGAGTTTGGGGGCAGCGACGAGAAAACTGAAAACTGTGGCAAAATATGAAAACGTTTTCAATGAAAATTAATGGGCAAACGCTGCAAAATTTTGGGGTGCGCACTGCGCATGCTCAAAAATGTTAAAATCGTGACCAGAGCTCTGGCTTTGGTCCCAGCATTGATACCCCTTATACCCCCGTTACCCCCGATACCCCTGATTCCCCTGACCTCCTGGAATACCCCAAAGATTGCTCTGAGCCAAACTGGACGACGGCATTGTCTTTGGGGGACTGTGTGGCGTGTGATTTGGCAAATACTTAGACCTTATATGGAGCGGCTGCGATGGAAACTATTTCCTGCGTTGCGAAAAGCCGCCGAAAAAGACCAAATGCGGCAGTTGGCCAGTAACAGTTCACATTTTGTGTCATCCGCGGGGCGGCGGCTCCATATTGATAATTCATAAAGTGCGCGAAAATAAAAAAGTAAACGCCTGCCTGCCCAAAAATGGTGGGCCATTTGAAATTAACGCGGCGGAGTTGGAGCTGTTCAAATGTCAATTATAATTTGCCGCGCCGCAAGCGATTTGACAGAGAGTTAGATTGCCTCAAAAGAGCTAAGCTATGGAAAAAAATGATTTGGAAAAAAAAATGTATAAAAGCTGTGCTGCCAATCTTCGCTGCAACATGTTGGGGCAATTAAAAATGCGCATACGCCGCGTTGCCGCCGCATTTGCACGCAGTTAGCGACGCGTCGGCGGCAGTGGCGGCAATGGCGGCTTACTTGAAAGCCAGCAATTTGGCAATAAGGAAATCGAAATCAGTCATCAGCCGGCAGTGCAGAAATATATTGCATCTCTCACACCACGAGATGCACTCGCAAAGAGGTGAACTGCGCGATAAAAGCCGAAAATTCATGTGGAAATTGAAGTTGACTGAGATGAACAGAGGTTTGGATTCGAGATCATTGAATTTTAATTGCTTAATCTGGATTTTGGCTCAAATGCGATAGAACACGTTTGTCGAATTGATTTCGCAAAAAAAAAAAAGCTATTTAATTTAAATATGGAAATTTCCATAGGCGGAGGCTAACATATTATAAAATGTGTTTAAGCTGATTGGTGTTGTTTTTATTTGCCAGTCTATGCGATTTTTTTTTTTAATTTAAAGGTACAGATTTAGTATTTTTTTTAATGGTGTACATGTCAGTTGTAATGCCCATGTGTAGTTTAATTTAATTTCTTGCTGGAACAAGCATAATGCAATCGAATTTACACCACATCACGCCCACAGCTCAAGGAGTTGAAGAATTAGCCAACAGCTCGGCATATGAACAAAAAAACAAAAAAAAAAACGTTTTTGGCAAGTCACGCAAATCTTTTCGGTCCGCTCATTAGACTAATGCACCTCGAATGCATACCCAAACTCAATCGCGAATCCTATTCGTATTCATAATCGTGTTTAGAGCAGAGAGCCATGAGCTTTATTATTCAACTCGCGTTCCGCTAGAGCAGATCCCGACCGAAACACGCACTTTATGAAGCCATTATATAAAAATATTTATTAGCAACACTTTTGCTTTTAATTAGCCAGCAACGGCTGGTTTCCTTTGATTCAATCAATGTCGCTTGCGTGCCAAATGCGACCCCAGATCACCAGACCGCCAGATCACCAGACCGCCATGTCGCCATATCGATATTCAAATGTATTTCTGTTAATTAGAGTGCGGTTAATTTCGATGTTTATTAATGCCCTGGCCAGGTGTGAACAAAGTTTTTGGGTTGGGTTGCTTAGGAAACGCTAAAAACATTACATTACAAACGCCAGTTGGCCAGTGAGCATAATCAATCAGCGTTGCAGCATTCCCACACACGCCCCGCAAAAAAAAAAACTAAAAATATAAAACAAAATCTGCAGAAATCAGAAAAGGAGTTGATTTGGCTTGCGGACTCCCTCGAACAACCAAACGACCCCAGCCGATGGCGTTAATAATGCCAATTGCATGTTTTATGTGCCGCAACGATGCCAATAACAATAATAAACTGCATATTATTAAGCGCTTTAAAATATTTGTAACAAGCATCGCCCAGTCGCAGTTGCAGTCGCGTAGTCTGGGCCAAAACCCGAGCCGGATCTCTCTGGCTGGCTGGACGACCTCTCGCGGGGGCACACACTCTGGCCAAGCAGCATGGAGCGCAGCCACAACTTATGGCCAAGTCAGGACAGACACGACGACGTGGTCAAGACTTCAAGACTGGTCGACTGCCACAGTCGCAGTCGCAGCTTGCAGCCTCTAATCATTGCTCTCTTTTATATGGTTTATGGCATTTCCGTTGCTGTTTCTTTTGGGTGTCCAGCTATTGCCAAATTCATTGCGATTGCGATTGCATTCGCAGCTTAGTCGGGACAGGCGTTTTTTTCTAAATATATATATATAAGAGTATATATTTTTTATTTTCCGTCTTACTTTTGACCACGCAATCGGGGAAATACATCTCGGCATGGCTAATTGATTGATGAAGCTGTTGGCACCTTTGCGAGCCTTGGCTAATCACTAATCACCAATCAATTCATAAAACGGAATAATAACAAACGCCTGCAACAAATCAATTAGCCGCTTAATTATGACACTAAGCCCAGCTGGCCAGAAACGGAATGAACAAATTACCACCGGCGATATTAGCATAATAAAGCGATGCAACCACGGGCTGTGTCTCATAAATTATGCATACTATTTTGGGGACAAAAGACCCGAAAACCGTTCCGTTGATGTTCACTATAACAAAGCGGTATGTGGCTGGGGGAAATCGGCGGTTTGGGGGGAAACTCCGAGAAATACGGGCGGCTGATAACGGGCCAAAGTCTTTAGTTTGATTTTTTGCATATATGTATTTCATTAGTTGGCGAAAACTGCACGCCAGTTGGGGCTCCACTCGTATATAGAGGGGCTTTTAGGTGGTGGTGGGGGGGGGGGGGAACGGAGATTCGATCTTAGCTGCCACAAAACTGGTTCGCATTCCACTTTCAGTGGCAGACACACGATCCCGAATGCAATCCGGGGACAGGATGATGCAGCAGCAGCGTGCGGCGGCAGCAGCTGATGACGATGATGATGATGGAAATCGTTATTGACAACGGAAGACGACGAGGCGATTTCCATGCAAATGGCCATGAAATGGAATTTGCCCGCCGTCAACGAAGGAAACGTACTTGAACCAGAAAACCAGGCCGACACATTAATGCAGCCTGACACCGCAGCCTTGGCTGATCGGCCCGAAAGATAGGAGGGGAAGAGTACGACGGACGCAGCTCCGGTAGAAAAAATAAAACATTTTTGGGCGGTTGCTTCGGTTTCAATTAAGCCCCAACTAATTGCAACGGACAGCGCCGGCAAACACAAGCCAAAATAAATCATTTATTACCCGCGCTGAAATACCAAACAATATAAGAAACACGCCAGGTTTGTTGCCTAAGTCTTTTGTTGGGGCGACGGCAAATATCAAAAAAAAAAAGAAAAAACATTTTTTTTAATAATCATAAAATAAAAACCAGACATGAGCTGAACAAACAACGAAGCTTAGCAAACAACTCTTGAGCGATAAAAAATAAATCTTTTATTTGATTTCGCAAGCAAGAAAACGAAAACATTGAGAAAAAGTAGCCAAAGCCAGAGCGAAATCAAAGCAGCCAAAAGCGTATAACTCCCCTGAGATTTTAATGACATTTTCGCAGGCTGGAGGAGCAGAGAACCAGCGAGCCACCGAACCACTGAACCACCGAACCACCGAACCACTGAGCCACCGAACCACTGAGCCATTGGGTGTGGGAGCGGGCAGAGGGTGCCTACTCGACTACATGGCAGCCGTCTGACAGACGCGTCACTACGTGAGCGACGTGTTTAAAACTTTAATGAGCCGCAAAATAATTGCAAATGCGACTCATGTCGCCCAAACAAACGTATTGCGGTGAGAAAATACAGATCCAGCGGGGGTCTGCCGGCGGGCGGAGAAGAAGGAAGCCAACACCCCTCCGGTTTCATTGCTACCATTCCGAACGAAAGGAGCAGGGCAGCAGCACCTGTCTAAGGAGGCCACACTGCCTGCAGCCGGTCGGTTTGGTGTTGGGGCACTTAATTGCCAAAAGCGTGACTTAAATTTTTAAAATCATAAAAGCCACGAGACCAGCTGGCACTCAAAGAAAGGCTGGAAAATCCTTGGCTCTTAGCACATTCCCCTTAGCCAAAATCAGGAAGCACTCAGCTCACAATCCTTTCTACCAGCTCAGGTGTTTGGCAATTTGGCAAGCTAACAAGCCAAAGGCTTAGGACGACCTCCTCGTTCATTGGCACTTGGCATGTGGCCAATTAGGAGCAGTTGCCGTCACTTAGTCATGGCTCTAAGGCCGCCGGATGAGTCGGCTGGTGGCTGGTGGCTGAGTTCGGCTGCCTGTATTTTTATTGCCTTTTAATTATCACAGCTTAAAACTGAAACAGAAAGGCAAAGTGAAATAAAAGAGAACAACAAAAGGTAAGCGATAAAACTCTGCGAATTTCTTTGAGTCAGGCTCAAAAATGTGGGAATTTCCGTACGTATTACGCCTCAAATGCGCTGCCAATATCATCGAAATCGAAAATCAGCTTGTGGGCGTAATTGCCTCAGAAAAAAAGCACCCACACGCTTACATGCGTTAAATGCCTGCCAACGACAACGAAAAGTATCTAAATACGCATAAATCATGGGGCCGAGTGTCGCCGGGCTGACAACACGGCAATCGATTGCCAGATCCAGATTGGGATTCGGAATCCGATTCAGATCCAGATCTGGAGCAGCAGATAGGCGATATGAGCAAGTACGAGTGCGAGTATGAGTATGAGTTGGAGTATGAGTATGAGCGGCATGACTCCAGCCCACAAATATTCAATAAGCACTTAGATATCGGGGGCGGTGGCAAGAAGTGGCTTACACGCTCAGATGGCGCGTTGATTGAACTCGGCTCAGATCGATCGATTTATCAACGTTTTCGGTTTCCAAACGTTTTAGCGCGTGCCCCAGCGCCGTGTCAGCTTAGCGCTCTCTCCATCTCCATCTCCATCTCCATCGCCATTCATCCATCCATCCATCCATCTATCTATCGTAATCCCTTGGCAAACATTTTTATTACACTCAAGCTGAGTGAATAATACCATGGCACTGCGCGGATGTCTGTAACCCACTAAAAGATGTTCTTCCCCCGTTATGCTCTATATAAAGTCTTGTTAAGAATGACAAGACAAATTTTGAAATTTTGGAAGTCAATTAGAGCCTAGCTTTTGCACAATTTGAAAAGAATTATATACTTAATATGCATCATCCTGTAGTTAAGCTTATATGCAGGAAAAGTTGTATATGTTTGGGAAATAATTACACTTCAAATGTAAAAAATATATCGCTGGAGTCATTTCTTTTTGAACGAAAAGCGTATTTAAAGATCATCGTATATAAGTAAATTCCAAAATAACTTAATCCGCAATTTTGGTATTTTTGGAGATTAGCGCATTATTGACATCTTTGTGGATGCCATGGCCCAGCAGGTGATGTGCTAATGAAGCGGGCGGAGTTCGCTTGGCCCGATCAGGCGTAATCAAGTGGTGGGTCTAGTCGGAGCTAGTTTTTTGATTTATTTTCTGGGCATTTTAATGACTCCCCCGCCGTCTGGAGGCCTAGAAACGATCATTGACTTCCAGACGCGACTTTTATATGACCGTCATATAAACATGCATAAAAATTCATCAGCGGTGGACTGTTGTTATTTCCATCGCTATCAGCTCAGCTTTTATGGCTCTACATTTCTGGTCTCGAGTCGGTGGTGGTGGTGTGGTGTCTTGGTGTTCATTTTATTGGCCCAATTTGTAAATATAGCGCAAAAGTGTCGAGCATAACAATGAGACTCCAGCCATGGATCAACGGATCGGCGGGAAAAAGAACGAACTCAGTGCGGGTGGTTGCGTGGTTGCGTGGTGGTTGTGGACTTCTTGATCATGCCATCAAGTTCGTTGCCTTAGTCATTCGTTTCGTGCCGCATGATTTGTTGTTTATTTGTCATTCCTAATCGGAGGCAAATCAAACACGCACCTTTGAGTCAAAAGTGTGTAGAAATGTTTATAAATTACAACAAATCTAAAATGCACCCAAAATTGATAGGAAAATACAAAAAAAAAAAAAACGGTAATAAAAAACCCGCCAACTGCAGCAGCAATCAAAATTTATGCATCAATAGCGCTTGGGTTTTTTCTGGGCACTTTTTGCGTTTTCTAGTTGATTTCTGCCTCCTGCTTGAAACACGCATTATTTATGATTGCAAGGCATGTAATTCGTATGCTAATTGATAAGTATCGCGAAATTTATTAACCAGCCGTGCTGGACAACAACAAACAAATGCGTGCTAGCCGTGCGGCGTCAGTTTTCAAGTACACAAAACTTGCACACAAGTCTCTAATGCAAAAATCTCAAATCTTGATATATATAAGGCAGCTCGCTGTTGTTGTTGTTGTTGTTGTTATTGTTGTTTACCCAGCTAGTTCTCACGCACAGGCGCAGCTGCATTTGGTCAGCGGGTTGTACTTGACCCCGCGCCCGCCCCCTCGCTCTGCAGGCCATGGCCCGTGACTTTTGTTATGCCGCCGCCACAAAATCAAGTTCAAAAGCTCGAACGCTTGAACATACATGTATCAAATGCGATTTGCAAGGCAAATTTGTGTAGCTGCTGCTCCGTTTTTAATAGCGTATAGCAAATATTTGTGTGTAACATAAAACCGGCAACAACTGTGTACACACTGTGTACATAGCACAAGTGCGGCCAACGCCAAAATCGAGCAACTTTGTAACATCGAACCGAAGCAGTATCCACAAACAGCAAAACAAACAGCCCGGCAAACAGCATTTCGCGTATCAGCAACATTAATTATAACAGCCACAACAGCATCAGCGGCAGCCACAGCAATATAAGGCGGTGAAAAAATGCGTTTATTTTAAAATGAAAATAAATTTACAGTGCACTGCGAAAAATGGTAAGCCACCTATGGATTAAGGGTGAAGAAAACATTAGTTAGAAAATACCAGAAAGCAATCAGGATTAATAAAAAGTTTGTATTAGCAGTGAACTATAACCGTTTAGTTTAACTTACTTCGAAAATTGAATAGCAGTACAAGTTGCGTGTATTTGGGAAGGATGATTGATATGTGGCCATTCAATTTGCCTTCGTTATTGCAGCTGTCGGCTATTGCGATGATGTAATAATTCTCGTTAACGTCGTGCTGTCTGCGGCAATAGATCCGCGAACTGCGAATGGGACTCGGTTTGGAAAAATCCCGGGTCCATATCTACGGCGTGTCGATCAATAACAGCACGCACGCGTTTGCCGTGCGACATTTTTGTCGATTCTCGCCTTGATCTAGAATTTTGTTCCTATTAATTGATCTCATAATGACAGACACTTCAAAAGCGACATCACGACGTTTATTAATTAATGCAAGACCGAGATCGAGCAACGTGGTCAGCCTCCTGCGTATGTAAAGTGCGTGCAAAAAGCACAAGGTATGCTAAGCAACCAAACAAATGCCGGCAGCTTAATTAGCATTCTAGATTACACACAAACAAGTGCGTAACAAGAATTGAGGCAGTTGCGGGCTATAATGGATTTATGGGGTTACCGCGAAGGCTGCCCGGTAGATAGATAGACGGCTATAGGCAGATAGATGGATATGTACGTGTATATGGATAAATGGCTGTGAGTTAGGTGGCACTGGGTAATAATGGGTTTGGGTCAGTGCGACCCAAGTCGGTCATTAGCGAGCAATGCTGAACGGAGGCAAATTGCTGTCAGAGCATTTCCCGCTTGCCAATATCTCAATCAGTGGCCACAGTTTGTTGGCATCAAGTGCATAAATTAATGAAATTATCAATTAGCCAAGATACTCTCCCAGCTGCCGTTTGTAGTTGGGTGCCACAGCCACTGGCACTGCCACTGCCACTGTTGTGCTTCCCATGGATGTTGCCGACTATCGGGAAAATCATTGCGCAAATGCACGCAGTTCATGTCGAAACTCAATTGCAATTAAAACCTTAAAACTAAAGTCTTTAAAGCCACGCGAAGGAAGTCCCCGGACTGTCCCAACTCGTTAGGCGAGTGGAAAATGCTTTAATAGAAATTACCGGGCTGGCAAAATGTTTGCAATTGTTGTCTGCCTGCCGACTGCCCAAATTGACATTATCAATGGCTTCGCAAATGCGTTATTTATTTAATGCCACATCCAGCAGCTTCTCGATTGTGCAATCCGATTGCTACCCTGGATATTTATGGGCATGTGCATACACACGTGTACAACTTTTAAAAACATTTTCAATTAATCAATTTTGCATGGTACTGAAATAGCGTTTGCAAAACATAAATTCAATACTCAAATAGTAGATTTGTAAATTTTAAATATAGTTAGTACTGATTTGGTTAGTTAAGAATGCTTTTGTTATAAAAGCTGTTTAAAATGAATTGAATAAAAACATGTTTAATAGGGTATTTTTGGTTTCATTAACAAATTTGCCTTTGTTTGATTTTGAATTTGTTTTGGTTTCGTTTCGTTTTTGATTTCATGCAAATATTTGCAAATTTCTCAAATTAACGCGTAGGCGAGTCAAATCAAGCCGAAAGCGCTGGAAGTGTCGTCGTCTCAGCACCACCAACAGCACCACCAACAGCACCACCAACAGCACCACCAACAGCACCACCACCAGCTCCACCACAGCCGCCTCATCTAACGACGCCCCCACCGGACACACTTCTCCCCCCGCGGACCCCCACAGCAAGTTCATTGAACCACCTACGAGAAATATGCAAATCGCAGCGACGTGGATGCAGGGAAAATAAATCAAATCAAATGGACCAACTGACTGGCAAAAACAAAGGAAAACTAATTTTTATTCGATCTTTTGTGGCCTTTGTCTGGAGTTGCTCGCAAGACCTAATATACAGAAACACGAAGCAATAATTGTATAATTTTTTTGTTTTTCTTTTTTTGTGTTTTGGCGAGTCTTGCTGCAAGCCCATTAAAGTGAAATTAATGGCTGTCGCCCGCCGCGGAATTTTGGCCAAAAGCTGTCGCGAAGATTAATGCGGCCCAAGCTTCCTCACAAGGGACATTCGATATTGAGCGTTTGATTTTGAACACTGCGTTTCCCTAATTAATAGCTCACAGATTTTTATTGCCGCACATCTTTGTCAAATCAATATTTATAAATTATTTATAAACGCACAGGCCTCAGCCGAAACATGCGGCTAATTAAAATGATGAATGCGAAGCGTTTCAACTCCAAAATTAATTAAGCAAATTATCCATTTAAATAAACATAGAATGTGCCGCTCGCCTGCTCGATGGCTTTGCGCTGATAAGGTCGCAAAATAGTCGATTTGTGAAGCCAGCGGACTTTGTTGGACAAGTTCGCGGCTGCCAATTAGGGGAAGTGGAAAAAAGAGCATTCTTAATTGCAATTAATTAGTGCTGTCAGCTTCCCAATTGTCCGGTTGTGAGTGACAAAATAGTAGCCAAAGTGGAAGTGCTGCCCTTATAGACATCATTAGCGCTTAATATTTAAATAAATTTGATTTTTCATGAGAGCCAGATGAACATGAAATGATCACGCCCAGTTTTCTGCTCGATTAAAAATATTCATTAGGCCGTTTGGAAATTTTTCACTTGATTACAGACCAAAACCGATTTCAAAGGCTTGCCCCTGCCACATGCGGCGTAATTAAATTTCCTTTGTTGCCTGGGAATTCGCTACGATTATAATTGTGGCGGCCCAGGGCGTTTTTCTGCCTATATTTCTAAGTATATATCTGTTAATATAGTTTTTTTTTTTTGATATAGGCTGGGCCCTTCATTCACACAATTAGCAATTTCATGCGTCTTTGTGTCTGGCTGGATGTATGAATTTTCGTGGCCCTTATTTCGTTTCGTTTCGTTTCGATCTGTTTCTGTTGTAATGTGTGAAATTGATTTTCGCTTGGCAATTGGGCTTGTAATGGCCAAAAAGTTTTCTCACCCTGCGGAGGTCTCCATTCGAAGACAATTAAGCGAAATAGATGGGAGCTCGCCGCTTCCTACTGTTCAAATTGAACTTGTGAAGATTAGCCTCAGTCAGTGTAAACTGGGTCAATTTTAAATGTACGTGTATGTAAGCGATTCGATGTCATGGGTTATCCACAGCCGAATAACTTGCAGCTTGGACATGTCGGCTCTATCAAAGCCTGTTTCTGGCGGCGATTTATGGAAGTGGGGACACCTTCCCTGACAGCATCATCACCTGGCGTTGCCAGGCACTCGTAACATTTGCAACATTCGCATTCAAATGACACTAACGGCTTTGTCATGTACTGGGCCACATGTAACCGTACGGTTTGTCTCTTCTGGAGAGCCAGTAATCATGCTCTAACGACACAGACAAACACGTATATAATTTGTATAAGGCGCTGGCTGCTCTATGTGGTGAATCGTCAGCGGGTTCATATAGAAATCTTGTAATCTGATAGGCATGACAAGAAATATTTTGCTTGTCATTAAATTTACTTTTATTTATGCAGCACTGTCTATCATTGTTGATGTTGTTGTTGTTGGCGCTGCCGTTGCTTTTCGATTCGCGTGTTTTGTTTCGGCGGCGGCTTGAAATTAGTGAAAACTCTTCACATCGAGAAGACTGACTGACTGAATGGATGGTATAGTATGGTATGGTTTGGTATGGTATGGTATGGTTTGGTATGGTATGGGGGAAACTTGAAAACGTATGCATGCATAAGTTGGCGCCTGCTAACGTCTTATAGTCATCGATTTTCGACCATTGTTGGCTTGGCTGTTTGCTTGGCTGGCTTGGAGTTGAGTAATAGGCGAAATATTTGCGCATGCCTCATTACGGTTGCCTTTTGGGTTGCGGTAATCGATGGCAGTGTAAGCCAGAAATGCGCGGGAGTGGCGAAACAAAAGACTTAGGCAACGAACTTGATGCAATTAGAACGATAGCAGCAGATTCCATCAGATGCGTGACATTTCCAGTAATGACATCACACCGCACTGGCAGCAGCACGCAAATGTCAACAAAGTGCGTCATCGATGACAATCAATCGTGTGGACAAAGGGCACCCAGTGGCGGCTAATCGGTAGCCAACTAGATTGACAGCTTCACCGACTAAACGACAGTCAAACAGACAGACAGCCAGATCGACAGACAGATCGACAGACATTCGGTCTAGACGACATGTGTAATGACGCGTACGTCGGGCAAAAAAAAACCTCAGTAGCAACAACAATGGCCTAGCATAATGAGTACAATTACCGGCCAAGCAAATCAAATGCAACGCGCTACCAACGCTTTGAATCAGTCACAATTAATTGCAACCAGCAGCCGCAGTCGGTCCGCAAAAAACGTTCATAAATTATAGCAGCGGCGGCAGAAAAAAGTATTAATTAAAAAAGAAGGAAAAAGCTGCAACGGTAACAACAGCTATTAAGAAAATTTCTTGTTGACTCATCCGAGTCCACAATTAACAACTCGCAGACTACCAAGAATCGCTGAGGCTGCGACTTCGGCCAGCATTTCTTGCACTCATTTGTCGCATTTTGTCCCAGCCACTTGGCGATTTCTTTGTCAGAGCTCGGCAATTAAACAATTGTTGTTATCGTAGTTGCTTTGTTGTTTTCTTTTTGCTGTAGTTTTGTTTCTGAGATGCAGCTGTTGTTGTTGCAACAGTCATCATTGCAGGCTATAAATCTTGTTTAATTTCTTGGCCCCTGCCCCTTAGAAGCACACGCCCTGCTGGCTGGGGATCTCGTGACTTGCGTTCCGCAATTGTGAGAATCGAGTATTAAATAATTCTTTGCATATTTATTTATAAACATTATTCCTGCCCCTTTTTTATTCTTCAAATGCGATTTCCTCAAAGCTGATTAGGCGTTTTAATTGCGATGTTCTTGGCTGTAGGCTCGAAAGATTCAAATTAATACTCTACCCTTATATTTAATATACTTATAGTACTTCTTTAAGTTAATTGTTAAGATATACAACTCAAATAAATAAAATTGAACACGGCAAATAAGGCTGAATATTTATGGACGTACAAAACATTAAAAGAGTTCATAATTTATTACCCCAAAGCATACTTCAGAATGTAAAAATCATCAAGCCACATATAAAAATCTGTAATTACTAACATTAAGCATCGTTTAGTCGAAGCGAGACATAACCTGTATTTGATAAGCCATTAAAAGCCCCATTATTTGCCAAACATCAGCAATGACCAACATGCCCAGTTCCTCTCCAAAAGCAAAGCACTAATGCCTCATGCAATTGTAATTATCAATATAAAATGAATCAAACAAAAAACAAAAAAAAAACTCCGTTTGCTCACAGCTGTATTTCCTCTTAATTGTACAGGAGGAAGAAAAAATAAATCGCTTTTCCAATAAATTGCATCACAAGACTCTCAACAATCCCACCAGCACCACCGACCATATGGAAGCGGCAATTGTTAAAGTGTTGAAGTGTTTTTATTTAAATTGCACAACTGAACTTGTAATTATGGCGCACTCTGATTATTGCTATTGCTGTTGTTGCTGCACTCTGGGCTTAGCATAAGCCGGACTGGATGTAAATTATTTTTAGAGCCATGTTGGAATTTTCACTCGCACAGTTTCCCACTACTCGAAAAACATGGCAATTAATTGTAGTTAAAAATGCTTTAGCTAACGGTTTAATGGTCAAACAACAAAAGCGGCAGCTGACTTGTCAGTTAATTGTATTTGAAATCGCTGTCTCTGCTAATTGATAAATCTCCATTGGCCAAAAGGCAAAAGCCAAGCACTCGATGGGCGGCAGTTGCACATAAAATCCAATTACAAACGCGTAAAACTGAAGCAAACGGTTGGACTTAAGCTCCGGTTCAACGCAACTCACCTGCGGCAGGGCAGATACGGCTCTTTTTGACGGCTCTTTGCTTGGAATTGGAATCGGAATCGGAATCTCCCCCAGAATCTCCTTGTGAAGTAAGGCCACAAAAAACACACGCGATTCCACACTCACACACTGGGATATCTTGGCCAGGCTCAATCTATAAAACGCGGATGTGGTTGGCAGCAAAAACTGGCAAGTGAAATATTTATGCAAATTTATTTCAGCTTCTTTTTTCGTTGTTGTGCAGCGGCAGCAGCCAGGCTGTGTTGGTGAAATGCATTTGAAGACATTAAGCGGCACACTTGGCAATTGTCGTCGTTCGGGGCAGCGAAGCGATTTGATTGAAGTGGGGCTGCCGACCAGGTCCACAAACCGACAAGCCGACAAGCCGACCAACCGACAGTCCGAGTGGCAGGCGAAACGTTGTTTAACAATTGTTTCTTTTTAACTTCTTTTTATTTCGTGTTGTATTTTCGTTGATTTGTTTTTTTTTTTGTGCGATCCGGCAGGATTTGAGTTGTCAATTAGTTTGTTACGGCTGCTATCACTTGGCAATTCGGAGGCGCCCGAAGCGCCGTTATCTGCTGCAAACAAATGACACCACAAAATGGCAGCGCGTTCGTTGCCTAAGTCTTTCGTTTTTTGTCCCGGCGAGAAGATTGAAGTGAAGCTGAATCGACGACTTGGTTAGAGCCTCTGTTTCTTTTTTTGTATGTCATTAAAAGACCGCTTTATTGCAACATGTTTTTCTATATACAATATAATTAATTTACTGATACAAATATTTTATTGCACGCTCTTTATGTGATCTTTTGGCCAGCGAGTAATTAAAAATAAATTTAATTTAATTTGCCTTTTTATTTATTTATACTGTCGTATATTTTTGTTTTTTGTTGCTGATCGAAACGGGTTTGGTCTTTTGTTAACATTACTTTATATGTATGCTAGTCTTGTCTTGGCATAGGGCATGTGAGCCTACAAACTGGCATATATGTTTTGATTTGGTTTTATGGCCGCACTGAATGGCTTTTTACTGTTGGCCAGACTTTTTACGAGCACTTTTTCTCAGTTGGTAGCCGCACAGTAACAGATTAAGTTTGAGTGCCAGCTGCAGGCGGGATTTTCATTTTCATTCGCCCCCCCCAACCGAAGAAATCATTTCCATTTCGATATCCGCGCAGTTCATTGGCCAGGTCCACAATAGCGACGAAAATCGCACGCAAAACGCCCTGGAAACGCGCGCACGCGACAACAAAAAACGCGCACGCGATTCGCCAGCGAAACGAGAAAACTCAATACAAACTCAGCCAAAATCGCGAACGTATTTTAGCGCGCAGTCGCAACCAGCTTAAACAGTCCCGCAAGAAAGTCGCACAGAAACTGCAAGAGGATAAAAATTGCAATCGGCTCACAGCCCGACTGCAGTAGCAGCAGCAGCGGCAGCGACGCAGCAGCGACAGCAACACGTTGCAGTGCCGGTGCAGCAGCAACATCGGCAGG
Organism: Drosophila orena; assembly: GCA_005876975.1. Classification (NCBI taxonomy): domain Eukaryota; kingdom Metazoa; phylum Arthropoda; class Insecta; order Diptera; family Drosophilidae; genus Drosophila; species Drosophila orena. The sequence continues at coordinate 9,397,397 of VCKV01000282.1, read as the reverse complement.
AGAAGCAGCAGCAACAGCAACAGCAGCAGCAGCAGCGTTGCAAAACGTTAAGATCTCTCGGCAAAAACAGGCAACAACCTCTCGAAGACCGACTGACCGAGTAATACAGTCCAGCAACCCAACAACCGCAGCCACAACAACAACAGCAACACGGCCCGAACGCTCTGGCTGGAGAAAAAAAAGCCGCTAAAAGCGCTAAGCCATGAAAACCTGTTGTGCACTGATCGCTGCCAGCGTCGTTCGTTGCTTCGTGTTTATCGCGAATCTCGCTCTCTTAGCCCATTCTCTGTGGGCCCACTCTCTGGGCCTTCCAGTGGAGAGCGACTGGCTTAGCGGTTCATTTCCAGTTGGCTGCAATATCAGTTGCCGATCAGCTTTTGACCAATAAAAAAGGGGTTCCAAGTCAGGCGTCTGGAACGACGTCGGCTGCGCAGTCAGCCGCGTCTTGACGACCAAAGAGAAGTAAAGTTAAGAGAGCTTGTATGCTCTGGCTGGCCATTTGCTTAGGGCCAAAACGGACTGATAAGAAATTGAATAAAATTATATGAATTTCATTAAGCAGCAACAGAAAAGAGCACACACACACATTGTGTTCGAACACGCCTGGATATTACAGCTATCGAGGCTCATTTATCGCGTCCAAAAAGGAAGCGAAAAGTGCTTGTGAGAATATATATTTTCATTTTCAAATTTCAGATACAAATCATAATTGAAAGGGGCTCAAAAACTATACAAACTAAAAAGCAGAAAAGAGAGAGGGGCTGGATGGGGCTGTTCCAGCGGACAGGCGACACTTGCCACACGTCCAAAGGTTGCGACTTTGACAATTTAATTGTCACACGCCCGCCACTTTTGGTCAGCTTCCCGGCAGCACGAACTTGCCGCCTCGAACTCTATTAACGAGGCCAATTGACGGACACTTGAATGGCCAGCCGCTGTCACTGCAGAGGGGCACCCAAATGGGCGGGGGCATAGGGTGTGCAGGGGGAGGCGGCTGGAGAGGTGAGACCCCAATGGACCACCGAACGGCATTAACATAAACAAGTGTTGCAGGAGTCGCGAGCTGCAAAAGGGTAACAGAAACATCCCGAACATTGTCATAAATAACGCGACAATGACAACTTGTTTGCGCGGAATCGGAATTGGAGCTGGGATTGGGATTGGGATGGCTGATAGTGCACTTGGAAAAAATATTTACACTAACTTAGTTGTAACTTAGTTGTAAATGTATATAAAATATTTCAATAAATATTCAGTTAGTTCATACTTCACTTATTTTGATATAGTGCTTGATAATTCCTAAGAATATTTCCACACCGTGTGATATTAAGATACAATATTATGATGTACAGATTCTTCTTCTTAATAAATATATATATGTGAAAAAAATTAAAATATATAAATACTCAGATATAACAGTAATATATATTTATTGTTCCGAAAATGTAAGTCTTGTTTAAGTTGCATGACAACAGATAAATAAAATATCTCATATAATACAAAAATATTTAAAGCTATATTTTTAATAGTACTAATCGCAAAGCTTGTTTGTCATGGAAAATGTATTTTCATATGGTGTCAAAATTTTGTTTAGTGTAGCGGTACTGCTATCGCAGTCGGAATCGGAATTGCGGCCTAATGCAGCAATTGACGTGCGGCGTTTGCACCTAGCTGAGTATTTGATCCGTCCGCAGGTCCCAGAGGCGGAGGCCACATAAAAGTGGCGCGGCAATTGCCAACTTTGGTCACTGCCGGCGACAAGTGTAAAACGACTGTCTCCAGGAGTCGGCGCTGGGATCTCGGATATTATGGCTGGATCTTGGGCATTCGACTTGGCCAAGTGGTGCTCCTGGCACAGAATCGCCATTCGCGACAGTGTGCTTGTGTGTTTATGGCAGCTGCCGTTTGATACTCATTCAAGTGCCGCCTAACATGATTTCGGTGTCATCTGCTTTTCAGCTTTAATATTGCCTGTTTAATGTGACATTTGCTGTAGATGTTGCTATTGCTGTTGCCTCTACTGCTGGGCTATTGCATTATTTATGAGCCTCGGATCGGTTGGATCGGATGGATCGGATGGGATAGGATAGTATCGAGTTCGGATTCGGATTCGGATTCGATCCCCACATTCACCTCCCAATTCGCTCTCACCGCCTCTATGGCCCCTGGATGGCATCTTAAACGTTTCCCATTTTTAATTTAGTGATGATTGATGTCTTGTCCACGTCGCCTTGACAACGACACACTTGACTCTGCGCTGCATCCACTGCGAGTATATCCATGATATCCATGATATCCACTGTAGCCATCTACCCGTCCCGTCGGACTCGCATTTGGCTCGCCTGTGGGGATACGCAGCTGTGTCTTTGGCACAAAAGTCAATTAAGCCGCGATTTAAATGCTGCCAGGGTCATGCCTTGGGAAAGGATTGTCCATCCATGGGAAGCTGGGATTAGTGCTGGGACCTGCTCCCAACTGGCCAGCAAATGCTCCTCGCGTACGTGCGGCTGCCTGGCCCCAAAATGGAGCCCAGTGAGCGCCATTTGACCTGATTTTATTTGCACTATTTTACTTTTATTGCTCACTGTTTTCCTTGCACTGAGTGAAATTCAACGCTACAGTTCTGGACTTTGAAGAAAATGGCATTCTGAATTAACATACGAGTACATTTAACTTTTAGTTTAGCTAGTAAATTTTACTACTTATAAAAAGAGCTCAACTCTGAAAATATACTTTGCATTTTATTAAAATATTTTACAATTGTTCCTTCAAATAATTCTCATATTGTCCCAACACGGAGTTTCCTGTGCGGCTTCGGAGTTTTGGTGGTGCAATGTTCAAAATTTTGTTCCAGTGTTTGAGTGCATTTGGAATGAATGGGAAGCCATTGTGGGCTTCGCCCAGTGCATGGCAATGATGCGGAACCGAGTTTAAAATGAAATTGCATCCACAAATTGCCAGGGCGACGGCCATCGACAATTTCATTTCTCTGCCATCGAGTGCCGGTGCTCTTGCTGCTCCTTGCTGCTTCCATTTGGAAGCCGCAGAGGAGCGGTTCAAAAGGTTTGCCAAATTATAAATTAAAAGTAAATCGAATCGAATGCTTAGCCATTTGTCTGTGAACTTGAAAGTGCTGGCAATGTGAAAGCCGGCTCAGGGGTCAGCTCCAAATACAAATACCCATCGAAATCCCCAGCCGGAGCCTTGCAGGTGCATGCCAAATCCGTTTGTCAGAGTCCGCATCTTGGTCGTGTGTTTTTCCAGCTTGTTCTAATTTGCATGCAAACGGATCTGTGGACCGGACCGGACCGGACCGGACCGGACTAAGCGCTGAACTGGACGGCGCGACGACGACCTGCCACAAGCCATGACGAATTACTTGACACCTGGACGGGCCATTAAGCGCGATCGTTCTTTCTGGCGGGGGCGTTCTTTAGTCTTTGCTCTTCGGTCATGGCCAAGATCGGGTTCTGCGGCCCATTTCAATTTGGTATTGATGGTGCCGAGTGGGCTGTTGGGTTGCTGGCCAATTGCAAATGTCGTCGATGGCCAAGACATCTCTCTTTTGGCTGATTTACGGCCCAACAGCGCCGTTTGATGAGGCGGTCGTCAGCTTTTAGTGCGTGCATCACTCATTGTTACAGTTAGAGAGCTGGCAGCTCTAATTTAATTTAAATGCAGACCGCCACAGCGACACCCGCCGCTGTCGCTCGTTTGTCTGCCTGCAGCGGCTTCGGTTACCATTACTACCATTACTACCATTCCTGCCACCTCGCAGTCCATGTCCATGTCCAAGCGGATCTTGCTCCACATCCACATCCACATCCACAGCCACATCCACTTGGCTGCAGGTTTTCGAGTGTGTTTGCCTTGTTGCCGGTGAAATTTCGCCCGCCTGGCGTGGGCGTTTTGGCTCAAATGCCTTCAGCCGGTCTTTACGGCCGCCGTTTCAATGCGCTTTAATTTCAATGGCCCCGGACGGGATTGCAATTCATTTCCCTGCCACTTGGCGGCCAGCTCTGACACACAATTAAATCCTCAAACACAACAAGAAATTACGAATAGCACTAGCAAAATTAGTTGAGACTTCCTGCTACACCTTATGAACCACCCATTTACGTTGGTATCATTGGTAACCTCATTCAAGTGTGACCTTAGTGATTGGCAAAGTATATCTTTTAGATAAGTCAAGCCAAAGGGAAAACATTTCTCCCAGTGCCGACAAACTTTGGGAGCATTTGTCAGTGCGGGGCAAACAAACTGTCATCATCATCATAACTCGTGCGGGGGCATTATCAATTGTCATCGCCGGATCGCGGTTGTCATCGGACCGGGCTTATTGCTGTTAATCCATTCTGCTCGCTCTTATCAACATCGCCATCAGCGCAAAAGCGAACATTTGTTAAACACTAAATGCACTTATTTGTTTTGCGGCAGCGGCAGCACCAAGAATGCAATCAACGTTGGCCACACAGCAACTGCTGCAACTGCTGCAACTGCAACTGCAACTGCGGCAACTGCAACTGCAGCACCCTGGTTGACTGCCTAACTAACTGACTGACTGACTGACTGACTGACTGACAGTGGTTTTGGCCCGGCTGCTCAGTGGGGAAGCTACTAAAATGTGGCAGTCTCCGGAGCTCCAGAGCCAGGTTTTTTTCCTTTTTTTTGTTTTGTTTTTTTTTTTTTTGTTTTTCATTTGACTCCCACGTTTGCGATGGCGCATTGCACAAATTGTATTATTTGCACGCCGCGCAGTTGCAGTCTGGCTGACTGTTGTTGTTAGTATTATCATCAACATTGTTCTTGTTTTTCGGCCTCTTCCTGCGGCACTTGACGCCACGAGAACATAAAAATGCTTTTCAGCACTCGAAATGATGATGACTGTCCTCCGCCCCCTTGTTCAGCTAAACTACTCCAGTCAAAATAGCATTTTAATAGACGCAACAGCAAAAGCAACAGCAAAAGCAACAGCAACAGCAACTGCAACTGCGGCAAAAGCCCGACAAGACGAAACGACCCAGAGCCAAAGTTGCGGCCAAGTCAGTGAACATGTGAAAATACTTTGGCCTGAACCGCAACGAAAAGGCTGGAAAGGGGTCGAAAGGGGTGGAAAGGGGGGTACTGAAGTCTGAAGTCACAGGAATTGCCAGCACACGCTTTTCTAATTTAAGAACCTTTCGCTGCATGTCCAGAAATTTGACATCAACTTGCCGCTTGCCTTGCCAAATGTTATCTAAGCCACAAACGGAATCCAGTTAGCTGCGTCAGTCGGAAGAGCAAACAAAAGCGTTTGCAGCGGGCAGGGGCATGTGGATCTCGAAACGGCTAGACGCCCTGTTTGCCTCAGCACTTGACTTGCCCCATTTGCTGCCGGGGTGGTGGGTGTTGATGTTGCTGCTGTTGCTGCTCTTGATGTTGCTGGTGTAATGAGCAACCACTGCAACTGCAGCCGAGGTGGCAAGTGAAGTGCCCATCATGACAGCAGCAAAATGCAAGGCGAAGATGATTTATAATTGTCATAGACTTCCTGGTTTTGTTGTTTGAGCGGGCGATGAGCTAAAAGCCGACACAGGCACTGCCAACACGAATCATATCCATGCCAGATACATTTCAGCACCTGCTGCGAACAGTGATCATGATCTCATTGGGTGAAAAAATTATCAGAATGGAATGAAAGCAAGTTTTTAATAAATAAATAAATATTTTGTCGTACTTTGAGATAGTGAAATAATTTGTATGAATTTGCAGAAACAAATTTGAGTTTGTTCACTCAAACATTTAACGGGTTCATGTTATTATGGCAAATTCAAGTTTTCACCTAATGTTTATATTCATCAAATTCTGCTCTGATTTCGTATGCTTATGCCAATATAAGCATTTTATTGCCGCTTTTATGAATGCTTTTATATTGAGTTTAAGGTTGCATATACAAGACTCTTAAGGCAGCTTTATTTAAGCCATAAAAAGTGATTAACCAGAATGATGACCATACGTTAGCATATGTTAAATCCATTTATAATGGGTCAATATATGATCGAAACTGTCTGCGTTTTCAATAAAAACCATTTGCTTGTTAAATAAGACAACCCATTTACTTGTTAAATAAGAGACGCAGATTTAGAGAAATTTATGCTACAAACACAGTAATTTTAATGTCTCATTCCCGGATTCATTTGGAGCTGGGCCAGTGGCGCATATTCCGTTTCCTTTGCCTGGCAGCCGCAGTTCCGCATCCAACAATAGCCACCATAAATGGCCAAGAGGCAACCGACTTATGCAACTCCAGTCAGCGGACGACGACGACTAGGCAATGGCGGGCAATTTATTTAATTGCAAACGGCATGAGAGCTCGCCACGCCCTGAATTTATTTTAATTAGCCCGATATTCGCTTCATTATATTTACATACATCAACTGCAGCAACGGCGATCTGGAGATCCGGCGAAGCGACGGAGCGTTGCCCACAAATAGTTCGGTCTAATAAGTGGCATTTATAATTTTATTGACTGCCAGGCCAACTCGGCGAACTATGGCAACATGAGATTGTGGAGCGATCGGATCGATTGATGGCGAGTTCTGAGATTCAGTTTTGAAATCCGCTGCAGCAGAAGCGCTCGCGGCTCTGAAAATTTGGACATACGAGTATGCCAGTCTGGCTTTTTGGCCGTTTGGATACCACATTTTTCGACATTAGTTGGCAATTTTTCGTGGCCCAAAGCTGTCACGCCGACAGAACGTCAAAGAGAGATCACAAAAACGCGAGAGACTATGTATTCAATAAGGAATTTTGAGTGCTCTCATATAAATTTCCTCACAGACTGTAAAATCTTCTAATTAAGCTGCTTTAAATTATGGCATTTAATTGGATTTTTTCAGCTTTAAGAAATGTTATATTTTATTTATGTTGGATTTAATTGTGTATGGAAGTGGTGTTCTACTTCTTTACTTTTCTACAGCAAGTGACTAGGACTAAACCCTTTGGAAAGGGTACGATCACCTTCGAGCCACAACACATTTGCCACATTTTGACTTCTCGTCAGAGGGCGATTTTGTTCCGCTGGCCACGGCAGTGTTTGCTAAACAGGCACACTTTGAGCCGGATCGGATCTAGTCGGAACGGAACGGAGCGGAATAAGGCTGGCTGGCTGGATTGGCCCCAGACCCTGACATATTCCTCGTTGACGGAGCACGACTTGGTCGGCGGAGCAGCGAGGACAGAGGGGCGGGCTCCAACGCCCTAGAGCCAAGCCAAGGCGGATCGGGGGCATCATTATGATGTGACTGTGACGCGCGGGCAACCTTTCGGGAGGGGCAGTGCTCGCCCTGCATTTGCAACATTTTCATTTTCGTTTGGTGGCTCGTTTCGCTGCCATGTGGCACATTTATCAGAAAATGTCCACTGACATTTTGGCCAGCCACTTGAACTGGGTTAGCAGTGCAGCTACAGCTATGCGCTCATTAAATATACCCGTTACTCGTCGAGTAAAAGGGTATACTAGATTCGTTTAAAGGAATGTAACAGGCAGAAGAATGCGTTTCCGACCATATAAAGTACATATATTCTTGGTCAGAACCAATACCCGAGGCGAACTCTAAATGTTTCTAGCGGAATTCTCTAAAAATCTGCATTCAAGTCTGAAAATTAATTTTTTCTACATTTTTTTGAATATTTTCAGATGTTATGATGTAGAAATTCAAAAAATGTCCCAAGACTGAAGTTCTAAAGTCCATAACTCAACTTATCTTAATCGGAATTTGAAGTGGCATACCTCTAAATCTTTCTCGAGCAATTCTCTAAAAATCTGCATTCAAATTTAGAATTTTATTTTTTAGAAATTTTTTTGTCATTTTTCTGATGTATGATGTTGTAGAAAACCAACAAAATTAAAAAATGACCCAAGGCTGAAGTTCTAAAGTCCATAACTTAACTTATCCTAATCGGAATTTGAAGTGGCATACCTCTAAATGTTTCTGGAGCAATTCTCTAAAAAACTGCATTCAAATTTAGAATTTTATTTTTTTGAAATTTTTTTGTCATTTTTCTGATGTATGATGTTGTAGAAAATCAACAAAATTAAAAAATGACCCAAGGCTAAAGTTCTAAAGTCCATAACTCAACTTATCCTAATCGGAATTTGAAGTGGCATACCTCTAAATGTTTCTGGAGCAATTCTCTAAAAAACTGCATTCAAATTTAGAATTTTATTTTTTTTTAATTTTTTTGTCATTTTTCTGATGTATGATGTTGTAGAAAATCGACAAAGCTTAAAAATGACCCAAGGCTAAAGTTCTAAAGTCCATAACTCAACTTATCCTAATCGGAATTTGAAGTGGCATACCTCTAAATGTTTCTGGAGCAATTCTCTAAAAATCTGCATTCAAATTTAGAATTTTATTTTTTTGAAATTTTTTTGTCATTTTTCTGATGTATGATGTTGTAGAAAATCAACAAAATTAAAAAATGACCCAAGGCTAAAGTTCTAAAGTCCATAACTCAACTTATCCTAATCGGAATTTGAAGTGGCATACCTCTAAATGTTTCTGGAGCAATTCTCTAAAAAACTGCATTCAAATTTAGAATTTTTTTTTTTTTAAATTTTTTTGTCATTTTTCTGATGTTATGATGTTTGGAAATTCAACAAAATTAAAAAATGACCCAAGGCTGAAGTTCTAAAGTCCATAACTCAACTTATCTTAATCGGAATTTGAAGTGGCATACCTCTAAATGTTTCTGGAGCAATTCTCTAAAAAACTGCATTCAAATTTAGAATTTTTTTTTTTTGAAATTTTGTTGTCATTTTTCTGATGTTATGATGTTTGGAAATTCAACAAAATTAAAAAATGACCCAAGGCTGAAGTTCTAAAGTCCATAACTCAACTTATCTTAATCGGAATTTGAAGTGGCATACCTCTAAATGTTTCTCGAGCAATTCTCAAAAAATCTGCATTCAAATTTAGAATTTTATTTTTTTGAAATTTTTTTGTCATTTTTCTGATGTATGATGTTGTAGAAAATCAACAAAATTAAAAAATTACCCAAGGCTGAAGTTCTAAAGTCCATAACTCAACTTATCTTAATCGGAATTTGAAGTGGCATACCTCTAAATGTTTCTGGAGCAATTCTCTAAAAAACTGCATTCAAATTTAGAATTTTTTTTTTTTTGAAATTTTTTTGTCATTTTTCTGATGTATGATGTTGTAGAAAACAAACAAAATTAAAAAATTACCCAAGGCTGAAGCTCTAAAGTCCATAACTCAACTAATCTTAATCGGAATTTTAAGTGGCATACATCTAAATGTTTCTGGAGCAATTCTCTAAAAATCTGCATTCAAATTTAGAATTTTATTTTTTTGACATTTTTTTGTCATTTTTCTGATGTTATGATGTTTGGAAATTCAACAAATTTAAAAAATGACCCAAGGCTAAAGTTCTAAAGTCCATAACTCAACTTATCCTAATCGGAATTTGAAGTGGCATACCTCTAAATGTTTCTGGAGCAATTCTCTAAAAAACTGCATTCAAATTTAGAATTTTTTTTTTTTGAAATTTTTTTTGTCATTTTTCTGATGTTATGATGTTTGGAAATTCAACAAAATTAAAAAATGACCCAAGGCTGAAGTTCTAAAGTCCATAACTCAACTTATCTTAATCGGAATTTGAAGTGGCATACCTCTAAATGTTTCTCGAGCAATTCTCTAAAAATCTGCATTCAAATTTAGAATTTTATTTTTTTGAAATTTTTTGGTCATTTTTGATGTGGAAAATCAACAAAATTAAAAAATGACCCAAGGCTGAAGTGCTAAAGTCCATAACTCAACTAATCTTAATCGGAATTTGAAGTGGCATACCTCTAAATGTTTCTGGAGCAATTCTCTAAAAAACTGCATTCAAATTTAGAATTTTATTTTTTTGAAATTTTTTTGTCATTTTTGATGTGGAAAATCAACAAAATTAAAAAATGACCCAAGGCTGAAGTGCTAAAGTCCATAACTCAACTAATCTTAATCGGAATTTGAAGTGGCATACCTCTAAATGTTTCTGGAGCAATTCTCTAAAAAACTGCATTCAAATTTAGAATTTTATTTTTTTGAAATTTTTTTTTCATTTTTCTGATGTGGAAAATCAACAAAATTAAAAAATGACCCAAGGCTGAAGTTCTAAAGTCCATAACTCAACTTATCTTAATCGGAATTTGAAGTGGCATACCTCTAAATGTTTCTCGAGCAATTCTCTTAAAATCTGCATTCAAATTTAGAATTTTATTTTTTTGAAATTTTTTTTTCATTTTTCTGATGTATGATGTTGAAAAAAATCAAAAAAAATTAAAAGTTGACCCAAGGCTGAAGTGCTAAAGTCCATAACTCAACTAATCTTAATCGGAATTTGAAGTGGCATACCTCTAAATGTTTCTGGAGCAATTCTCTAAAAATCTGCATTCAAATTTAGAATTTTATTTTTTTGAAATTTTTTTGTCATTTTTGATGTGGAAAATCAACAAAATTAAAAAATGACCCAAGGCTGAAGTTCTAAAGTCCATAACTCAACTAATCTTAATCGGAATTTGAAGTGGCATACCTCTAAATGTTTCTGGAGCAATTCTCTAAAAATCTGCATTCAAATTTAGAATTTTATTTTTTTGAAATTTTTTTGTCATTTTTCTAATGTTGTAGAAAATCAACAAAATTCAAAAATGACCCAAGGCTAAAGTTCTAAAGTCCATAACTCAACTTATCTTAATCGGAATTTGAAGTGGCATACCTCTAAATGTTTCTGGAGCAATTCTCTAAAAATCTGCATTCAAATTTAGAATTTTATTTTTTTGAAATTTTTTTGTCATTTTTCTGATGTATGATGTTGAAAAAAATAAAAAAAAATTAATAGTTGACCCAAGGCTGAAGTGCTAAAGTCCATAACTCAACTTATCTTAATCGGAATTTGAAGTGGCATACCTCTAAATGTTTCTCGAGTAATTCTCTAAAAATCTGCATTCAAATTTAGAATTTTATTTTTTTGAAATTTTTTGGTCATTTTTGATGTGGAAAATCAACAAAATTAAAAAATGACCCAAGGCTGAAGTGCTAAAGTCCATAACTCAACTAATCTTAATCGGAATTTGAAGTGGCATACCTCTAAATGTTTCTGGAGCAATTCTCTAAAAAACTGCATTCAAATTTAGAATTTTATTTTTTTGAAATTTTTTTGTCATTTTTGATGTGGAAAATCAACAAAATTAAAAAATGACCCAAGGCTGAAGTGCTAAAGTCCATAACTCAACTAATCTTAATCGGAATTTGAAGTGGCATACCTCTAAATGTTTCTGGAGCAATTCTCTAAAAAACTGCATTCAAATTTAGAATTTTATTTTTTTGAAATTTTTTTTTCATTTTTCTGATGTGGAAAATCAACAAAATTAAAAAATGACCCAAGGCTGAAGTTCTAAAGTCCATAACTCAACTTATCTTAATCGGAATTTGAAGTGGCATACCTCTAAATGTTTCTCGAGCAATTCTCTTAAAATCTGCATTCAAATTTAGAATTTTATTTTTTTGAAATTTTTTTGTCATTTTTCTGATGTTATGATGTTTGGAAATTCAACAAAATTAAAAAATGACCCAAGGCTAAAGTTCTAAAGTCCATAACTCAACTTATCCTAATCGGAATTTGAAGTGGCATACCTCTAAATGTTTCTGGAGCAATTCTCTAAAAAACTGCATTCAAATTTAGAATTTTATTTTTTTGAAATTTTTTTGTCATTTTTCTGATGTATGATGTTGTAGAAAATCAACAAAATTAAAAAATGACCCAAGGCTAAAGTTCTAAAGTCCATAACTCAACTTATCCTAATCGGAATTTGAAGTGGCATACCTCTAAATGTTTCTGGAGCAATTCTCTAAAAATCTGCATTCAAATTTAGAATTTTATTTTTTTGAAATTTTTTTGTTATTTTTCTGATGTATGATGTTGTAGAAAATCAACAAAATTAAAAAATTACCCAAGGCTGAAGTTCTAAAATCCATAACTCAATCAATTTTTGCACTTTTACTCGATTTTGAAAAAATGTGATATTTTTGCGTTTGTATTATCTATTTTTTATTAGTCCTATAAAATTTCTATCGATTTGCAAATATCGTTTTACTACGCCCCCTCTACCGCCCACAATCCACCCAAAACTGTCACGACCACGCGTTCAAAATTGTTTTTGAGTTTTTTTACACAATTTTTACCAATATTCCAGAAAATGCTGAAATTTCTCGTTTGCACTTTCTCTAGCTGGGTAACGGGTATCTGATAGTCGGGGAACTCGACTAAAGCAGTCTATCTTGTTTTATTTGTGTCCAACAAAAACAAAGAAAACCGAAAAATAAGATTGTTCGTTTGACCTCGGGGCATCACTACAATGCGGATTTCTCAATACGTAATTTCCGTACAAGACTTACCAAATTGAATTGGCCAACAGATTCGATCGGATCGGATCGGGTCGATCAGAATGTGTAATTAAAGGGCGATCGAGAGTCGAAGGGCGGTCCGAGGCCTAATGAATGGCGGCAGCTAATTAAGTTTTTAATGATCCACATTTGGCACACACAAGCTGGCAAATCAATTAGCGCCCGCAGCCGGCTAACAATATGGCTAACAAATGAGTTCGGCCCAGACCAGAGCAAATGGTTTTGACAATTGCAGCCGAACTACGCCCAAACGCGGAGCGCAATCTCTGATGTAATCTGGATCCAATTGGCGTCGTTGGCCTGAAATATGTTTTATCGCATTTATTATCAGCTGCACCAAATCGTCTATAATTGAAAAACTGTTAACTAGATTAGCTGCCATTAGATGGAGCGATCGAGGGGGCCAGCCAGGCCAAGTGGGTCTCGAGTCCAGACCGATTCATATCCAGTTTATGGCCATTTAGCCGAGTCCGCAGTGGGAGATAAGTTTGTAAGTCTCTGTAATCGACTTGGCCAAAATGGCGCTGACCACGTTCATAAATAAGCTGCGGCTGCCCCAAAGGGACATGCCATCCATTCGCCGTTTTTCGAATTTTCTTTATTTATCTAAGTGCCTCCAAATCAGCCTTTTGCTGGCTGCTCTTTGAAATCTAATTAAGTTGTTTAAGTGGAATTTGTGGCCATAAAATTATGCAAATATCGGTGCGCCGCCGCACTTCTGACCCACTCGATTGGCACTCTGCGGATGCATATTTGCATTGGTAATTTGCACGCCAAAAGCCCACAAAGCCTCGGGGCCTCAGCTCTTGGCTCGTAAATCATAAGTGGGTGAGTTACGTACCGTAATATGTTTCATTTTTTTTTTGTTTGTTTCCTAAGCGCCACTAAAATATCGGTTGAAGTATTAGGCGGAACAAATTTCATTTGACTGCACAATCTAAGGGTGTGATCTGGCCAACTGAAAAGTTCTCAGGCTCTGTAGGAAGCCATTAATTTGGGACGTAAGGTTCGACTTTTATTCACCATTTCACATGATTTCTTGATTGCACTGTACATCTGCAGATGCATATGCCCACACAGGTGCATAAAGATGTCAACGCTTAACTTATCAAGAAACAACACAAAAAGACGCCAACGACGATGATGCGACAACGTTGTTAATACAATAAAAGCGTTGTGATTCCTGCTTTGGGTTTATTTGCGTGTCGCTGCTGGTCACAAAATACAAGTAGCGCCCACCGCTGACCGTTTATCAAACAACAATAAACTGTAATTTATGAAAAATGCCTGTAAAATGACGATAAAACAAGTGCCACGACCACGAGACGACACCACCAACGAAAGCCAAAGCAACAAAATGCCGCTGTGCAGACGATGATGATGATGATGACATGGACATGGCTGCCAGTCTTGGTCTTGTGCGCATCCAGCCAGCAACCAGCAACCTGCAACCTGCAACCTGCAGTGGGAGTGTATGATTGGATGCATGGTGCTGTGCTGGCCAAGAGACAACCATTCGCTGGCCGGTATGCCAGTCGGTGGGGGGTGGGGCAGGGGTCGTGGGTTAGCGGGTTCGGCGATCCCCAGCTGCATCTTCACATTTGGCCCGAGCATTTGACCATTGTCAACACGCTGGTTTGTTGTTTCTTGGCTTGCTCAAAAGCAATTGTCTCTCTACCCAGTTTTGTGCAGCGGCACTGGGGTATATTACTTATACTCGTATACATTCATTTATTTCCTTAAGCTTAAATTTCAGAATATACATTCATCCAAAACGGACAAAATTGTTGAGAACACCACTTAACAAAATTCGTGAATAAAACTACTTAAGAAGCAGCCACCTTGGCATGCAATTCCTTCTAAATTCCAGGGAACCTGCGGTGCGAGTATACCCCTTGTAGGCATTCTCCACCGTTTATTTGGGTCACTCTGGCTGGCGACAGGTCAGACAAGCCACAATTTTATGCGTGGCAACTTTTGCTTTCGAGCGTTGGCGCAAGCTGCTTTGCATTCTTTGTAATGCATTGTGCTGGAAATTAGTGGCCAAAAGGGTACTGCAAGTCAGCCCTTAAAAATGCTGACTCCTTTAGTTTGGACAGAACAATGCGAGCTGGGCCTTAAAAGCCGAGCCCAATCCTTCAATGGGTCACTAGTCTAAGAGTCGGGCATGTGGCAACAAGTGCTGTTGGCCGAGACCCATAATTGGTCTCGTTCAGACGTTCTCCAGCGGTTCTGGACAGATTTGAGGATGGAGGTTCGATACCGGACGCTGCTCCACTATCGAGTGGGATCCTGTGAATGCTGGTTTGACGATGCCATGGGCTCTGCTGACTCAACGGCTTTAGTGTGGAATAATCAGACATACCCACATTATCTGAGACGGCGGCAGGACTCCGACATATTGTCAGTGTCCTGCCTGAGATTTCTCCAATACCAGGAAGTACTGCTAGCATTAAGCGCAATGCTGGACCAAATACGTCACATTCCCGTGGTATTGCAACTTTGTGGAGATGAAGACTCCAGCCAGGAACTGAACTCAGCTCGGCTAATATTGAAGCAAAGTCAATACTTAAAAATGCCCAGTGTTGTGTTGCTCTCGTCGAAATTTTTCACCTCTGGGACACTCTACTCATACGAAATGTTTCCAGAATTCAAAGTTAAGACGCTAGTTTATCAAGCATACCTCATCCTGTTCCCGTACCAGCTGGGAAACCTGCAAGGACATCCTATACGAACCTTACCGGATAATTCTGAGCCACATACCATCGTGCAAAGGACATCGAATGGTTCCATCAGCATTGAGGGTCCTGTGTGGCAATTGATGGTTGAATTCGTCAAACATATCAATGGCACTCTTCAGCTTCCCATAGAGCCACATCCGGAAAGAACCCTTAAGCTTGTCCAGGTCCTGGATTTGGTAAGAAATCAAACCGTGGATATAGCAGCCAGCTTGAGGCCCTATACCGTCAACGTGAAACGCAGCAGCCCGCATGTATATGGCTACCCAATGATGGTGGGGAATTGGTGTTCGATGTTACCTACGGAAAGGGTAATACGCAGCCATGAGGCGCTGGCCAGATTGATGAAGTCTCCTTGGACGTGGCTAATCCTGCTAGTACTGTACGGTGTGCACAGGTTGCTGGTCCTAAAAACACGTTTAAGGAGTTCACTCATGCACCTGATAAAGCTTTCGTTTAGCCTGGCGCTTATCTGCTTTCTAGAAGCTCAGCTTTCGGCCTATTTTATTGGACCCCAGAAGGTGAATCACATTTCCAACATGCAGCAACTGGAGGAATCGGGTCTTAAAATCCGAGGAATGCGAGCGGAGTTCATGGAGTACCCCATCGATATGAGGAGTCGGTATGCATCCTCCTTTCTGCTGCATGACGTTTTCTTTGATTTGGCACAAGATCGTAATAACTTCAACACTTCTTATGGCTATACGATATCCTCCGTCAAGTGGTATCTATACAAAGAAGCCCAACGGCATTTCCGGCGACCTTTCTTTCGCTACTCGGAGGATATTTGTGTCCAGAAGCTATCGCTTTTCTCACTGATCCTGCAAAGCAATTGCTTATATCGCCACGAAAACAAAAACTTCATCCTGCGAATGCACGAAGCCGGACTCATTCGCCTGTGGTATCGGAGATCCTATTACGTAATGGTTGCTGCAGGACGTTTTCCCAAGGGCGACTTAAGCTCAGTCCGCCAGGCGCAACCCATTCGTTGGTCGGAATGGCAGTATGTGGAGTTGCTACATGTGGCTGGACTTCTACTTTCTGTGGTTGTTTTCGTCATCGAGCTCACTGTTCACTATGTAAATGTTTGGCTAAACAACTTGTAAGCTGAGTAAATATGTCGTAGGAGTACATAAAAAGGCATTAAAGGATATAGTGGGGTGTATTGGTTTCACAAGAAAAACACTTCCTATTGTCAATAAAAAAACAACTTATACCTTATATAGTATTGAATATATTTTCTAAATAGAAACATTGCGTTACTTTTGATACCAGCAGCATTGTAGAAAATAATAATTAATGGGTATCCTTAAACTATGGACTTAACTGTGTTATTTTCACGTCAAGTGGAAATGAATTCCATAAATAACTTTTCACCGATTGGGCAAATAAAAGCAGTTGTATTATATAGGACCATCCCCAGAAAGGAGTCACTATTCTAAGATGTCTACCGTCGGTAATGGTCTGCACTCCAAGCTCGTGTCGCTAATAAGCCGTGGTCAAGAACTTACCAGTATTTTCTTCTATGCTCCCGTGAATGAAAAATGCCACCTCGAAGATACAATTGCATCGGCCACTTGGGGATTGCCCTTGGTGGTTTGGCGAACGGATAGAACCGTGATCCTGAATGGATTCATCGGCGAGGGACTCCTGGTGCTGGCTTGTCTTCCGGGATTTCATTGGAGATCTCTGCTGGGCAGCCTATCAAGGAGCTTGAAATACCTGAGACAGGCGAGGATACTCATTGAATTCATGGAGGACAGAGATGAACTCCTAGTCGGTGAAGTGCTGCAGTTTTGTCTCAATCAGGATATGATTAATGTCAATGCAATATTTCCCGATTTTTCGGAAACTGAACATCTTTCCAGCTTTGAGGCGTATCCAAGTTTCGAAGTGGTGAACCAAACATTTACACCTGACACTCAAGCAGCTGACTTGTACCCGAATAAGATGTTAGACCTTCGCGAAAGTGTTATTCGTACAATGCCAGATTATTCGGAGCCAAATACCATTCTTTACCAAGACAAGGAGGGCAACAAAGCGATCCTTGGTTACTTGTGGGACTTATTGGAGGCCTATGCTCAGAAACACAATGCCCGACTGCAGGTGGTCAATAAGTATGCGGATGATAGGCCTCTCAACTCCATCGAACTCCTTGACGCAGCCCAAAGTGGAATTATAGACGTGGGTGCCAGCATACAGCCAATGTCGGTGGGTTCCATCAGCCGCATGCACGAGATATCCTATCCGGTTAACCAGGCCAGCTGGTGCACCATGTTGCCGGTGGAAAGGCAGCTCCATGTGTCCGAGTTGCTTTCCCGGGTGATGCCATATCCCACACTTGCGCTACTACTACTCCTCTGGATTTTTTACGAGGTGCTTCGTGGACGCTGGCGCCGACATTGGAGGCTCCAAAGTATTGGCTTGCTGCTGCTGGCCACATTGGTCAGCTCAAACTACGTGGGAAGACTACTCAATCTGTTCACAGACCCACCATCTCTGCCTCCCATCAACAGCCTGGCAGCCTTGATGGAATCTCCTGTGCGCATCATCTCCATAAGATCGGAATACTCGTCCATTGAGTTTACGCAGCGCACCAAATACTCCGCTGCATTCCATCTGGCATTGCAGGCATCGATTCTGCTAGGACTGCGAAGTGCCTTCAATACATCCTACGGCTATACAATCACCAGCGAAAAGTGGAAGATATATGAGGAGCAGCAGAAGCGGAGCGCCAAGCCAGTGTTTCGGTATTCCAAGGACCTGTGCTTCTATGATATGATACCATTTGGATTGGTCATTCCGGAGAACTCGCCCCATAAGGCTCCATTGCATAGTTACACCCTGCTCGTCAGAGAGGCTGGTCTGCATGATTTGTGGGTGAATCGGGGCTTCTCCTACATGGTTAAGGCGGGTAAGATCAACTTTACGGCCATCGGGAAGCGTTATCGGGCCGAAACCCTCAATATGACGGACCTCAGAAATGTCTTTATCATTTACGTGTCTGTAATGCTAATTAGCATGGTTCTGTTTACCTGTGAGCTCTTTGTTAGCTGGGTAAATTACTGGCTGGGCTTTTAATTGTTCGCGCGGCAATTACGGCGATGGCGTCCGATAAAGCAGACTGTTCCGGAAAAACCCCTACCCACCTCCACCCAACTACTCAGTAAATAATAGAGACAAGACAGGATAAAGGCAAATGCTTACTTTTGTGTGTTTACTTCGTGACGGCGACAAGGGTTCCTGGAGTGCCCGATTCGGGCAAGGAGACAGTAGTTAACAATGCTGTTGAATGGATTCCTACCGTCTTACACCTTCGAGCTGCGAGGGCAAATGAAATAAATGCAAATTGCCTCCTACGAAGTCACCGCAGCGACACGACGGGCACCACGAAATGAGACCCCAATCGAGGGGAAGATGAACCACTGAACCACCGAGCCACCGATCCACCGAACCACCGATCCACCGAACCACCGAACCATTAAGCCACCATCAGACAACCGCAGCAGATCCACCAAATTATGTAAAAGCCTTGGCAGCAAGCACCAGCAAATTGTGGCCTAGTGCCGAAGTAGTCGGTTTCTTGGATTTTGGTAGGACAACGCAAGATCTGAGTTGCCGAGTCTGAGTTGCTGGCCCGTTTTGATTAACATAAAGCGAATAATAGACATCGACTGCCAGCAACGTGTACAAATTTGATTTCACGATTTTGCACTATTTAGCCAAAGAAGCCAAAGAAGCCAAGCCAAGCCAAACCAAGCCAAACCAACACCTGCAACATTGCCAACATGGCCAACATCGGCGGCATTGGCAGCAACAAGCGCTTTTTGGGTAATTTTGACAGCAGAAGATGCATTTTCGCTTCGTTTCCACGGCTGTCAATGATGTGTCGCAACATGCATATCTCAATTTCAAATGACGTCTAGTTAGGCAAATGAACCCACTCTTTTGGGACTGCGGATTGGCCCAGTTACCTTTACTTGGCCAAAGAATTTTCTGGCTTCATGGAGCATCGGGCATCGGTGGCTAGGATTGCAATTTTTGGCTTAGACAATTGCTACGCCAAGGGCAATTTATGATGCACAAGATGTGCCACGATTTGGTTGACAAATTTCCCCAAAACACGATGTCTGGCAAATGAATTATGTGGCCGTGATCGGCGGGAAAATCAAGCCAAAACCGCTGATCGAGCGGGCCAAGACCCTCACGACATGTGAGACAATTTCCAGCCGTCGTGGCCAACAATCGACTTGCGATTCGAGATTTGCTGCAAATTATTAAACGATCTGTCCCAGCGAAGGTCAGCGGAGTGGAAAACACGCGTGTGCAGCCAGAAATGCGCAGGCCGCAAAACTTTCTCCGCAAGACGGATGCGAGGGTGTTGTCAGCTGCCAAGAAGGATCAGGCTTAAGTCAGTCCCGTCCCGGCCATAAAATCTCTTGCTTGGCCAAAGAGACGCCGCCTGAACTTTGAATGGCAGGCGAAACAAGTCGGCAGCCCGATGGTCAGCACCGAATATTTGACACCCTTTCGGGCACATCCTTAAACGGAAAATATATCCATAGACTCAGTTAAGACGTCAACTTTCCAATATCATGAAAAGAAAAAAACTCTTGTATCATTACTAATTTTTTTTGTAATTTCTAGAACAGAATATGAATATAACTGATTTTAAACACCAAAGCTAAGCTGCGCCCTTTGATAAAACCAAAACTCCCCTTCAACGGGCCAAAAAATGTGAAGCCAAAAAATGTTTCGGCTTAAAAATTCTACAGCTGCAGCTGGCCCTCTGGGTTCGGCCTGTCGTATTTTCACTCTGGCTTTTTGTTTTGTTTCGCTGCATTTTATTTTGTTTCGTTTTGTTTTGTTTTGTTTTCGCCTGCGTTGCGGTTGCCTTGCCCACAAGTTGAAAGGTCAGGAATTTATGGATTTTACCTGGCTGCAGAGACATTTCCAGATACAAGTAATCGTAACTTTAACAAACTGGGAGCTTGCCTCAAACTGATACTCCACCGCAGCGAAGTCACTTTGATAATTGCTGGACAAACTCTTTATTTCCATATTGCAGTTGTCCCCAGATAATAACGTGCGATAAGCATTTGATTTCCAAAGCAAACATTTTATCAAAGGACAACCGCTTCCAGTCCCTACTATTTCAGTCTTTCAGTCTTCGTCGGTTTGGGTGTTAGTCATGTTGTCCAACAGCAGTGTTACTCCCGCTCCTGAGCTGGTCGATCTATACGGCTTGGTGCTGAAGTTCTTGGTGTGCTCGGAGACCACATTGTTCTACTTCAACCCCACTGGACAGAAGTGCAGCTGGGAAACGCTTTTGAGGACTAATCTATCCAGCCAGCCTCAGATCATCTGGTATCGCGACGCAACTTATCCAGGATTGTACAAGCGCCACAGCAATAATCTCTTTGCCATGACCTGTCTATCGTCAGTGTCTTATGATGGGCAGCTCAAGCTTTTGGCCGAGAGTTTGACCAGGTACCGGCTAGTAAGAGTACTTATCGAGGTGCAGGGCAAAGGGGGCTCCTTTCTGGCCTCTCAAATACTTCTGCTTTGCCAACAATACAGTATGCTGAATGTGGTGCTGTACTTTTCACGTTGGAAACGCACTCTGAGTGTCTTCAGTTACCTGGCTTTTCCATATTTCAAGGTCTTGAAGCAGCGTTTATTGGAATCTCTCCGACCCAACATCTTTACCAACCAGCTAGCGGATCTCCAAGGCTATAAGATTCGGGTTCAACTCGATCTGTCGCCTCCCAACTCATTTTTGTATCGCGATCGACATGGTGAATCTCGATTAGGTGGCTATTTGTGGAGGATTGTGGAGAACTTTTCCAAAAGCTTGAGAGGCGACACCGAGGTTCTATATCCGACATGGACAAAGGGCAAGGCTTCAGCTCCGGAATATATGATCCAGTTTACACGGAATGGAAGTTCGGATATCGGAGTAACTGCCGCAATGATAACGTTCAAGCACGAGCAAAGGTATTGCGACTATAGCTACCCTATGTTTGACCTCAGCTGGTGCACCATGTTGCCGGTGGACAAGCCTATAGGTGTGCAAATTCTATTTTTCCGTATACTGAGTCCTGGACTAGCGCTCCTTATTTTTTTCGCTTTCATACTGTGCTTTTTGATAGTTCCGCAGCTGTGTAAATTTTTGGGTATCACTTTTCGTGGAAGATCAATACGAATGGCTTCAAGGATGTTCACTTTGGTGATGCTGTGCTCCAGTTCTGCCCAACTGCTCTCCCTGCTAATGTCCCCGCCGCTCCAGACACGAATCAAAAACTTTGACGACCTTTTATCATCTGGCTTGAAAATCTTTGGCATAAACAGAGAGTTCTATTTTCTGGATGGTGATTTTCGGGCCAAGTACGCGTCAGTTTTTCACCTGACCGAAAACCTCAATGATTTTTATGATAAACGAAATTACTTCAACACAAGTTGGGCATACACCATCACGTCTGTGAAGTGGCTTGTGATTGACGCCCAACAGCGGCACTTTGCCCATCCAGTGTTCCGGTACTCGCAGGACATGTGCTTCAGCTCGAACTTACCCTGGGGCTTGCTGATTGCCCCGGAGTCCCCCTATCGAGAACCGCTCCAGCACTTCACCCTGAACATGAACCAAGCCGGATTGATGACCAATTGGATGACCCAAAGCTTCTACGAAATGGTGAGAGCTGGACGCATGACCATCAAGGACTACAGCCGCGCTCGTATAAGGAAACCGCTGCGCATGAAGGACCTTCGCATGTGCTGGCTCATCTTGGCAGTGGGTCTGGGCACTTCGAGCGCCGTATTCACCATCGAATTGCTTCTCTTCTACACCAACGTGTTTCTCAATAGCTTGTAGTGTCTGTCTGGCTTTGTCATTTTCCCCTTTTCCACTGCAAATAAAATAAATGCAAATTGCTCACCAGGAAGACACCGCAAAGACACGACCGGAGCCACGAAATAAGACTCCAAGTGCGAAGCGGGAGACAAGGCAACCACAACAGATCCACCAAATTATGTAAAGCCCCAACACCAAAGAAGCAGTCTAAAACCAACAATTTGTGGCCTACTGACGGAGAGGGGGTGTACACTGCAAATAATCACCTAGTTGTAGTGCTTTGCCGTTCAAAATAAAATTGAAAAAACCAAATACTTCATTAAATAATTATTGCGTTACCAATTTATATGCAGATGCGGTTGGAATGAATTAATATTTTATTTTGCGAATGAAAGAACATTAATTGTTCAGTGCAGCTGTGTGTTTTTCATTTTGGTAGGACAACGCAAAATCTGACTGAGTCTGAGCTGCTGGCCCGTTTTGATTAACATAAAGCGAATAATAGACATCGACTGCCAGCAACGTGAACAAATTTGATTTCACGACTTTGCACTATTTACCCAAAGAAGCCAAACCAAACCAAACCAAACCGAACCAACACCTGCAACATTGCCAGCAACAAGGGACTTTTTGTAATTTCTGACAGCCGAAGATGCATTTGCGCTTCGTTTCGTCTGTTGTCATTGATGTGTTGCAATATCGCACATCTCAATTACAAATTATGTCTGCCACCATTTGCATGAAGGCTGCACAACTTTTTTGCGGCGTTATATTTTTGAAGGAGTCACTGAGATTATCGAGTAGCTAGCTACAAGTAGTAGTATGTGTAATACTATTATGTGTTATTTGATTAACAACCTTACCATTACTTATTAGCGAATTGGAGTCTCGGAGGCAGTGCTAAGGAAATTGATTTTGTTTTCCTTCATTTATGTCTGTGGCATTCGTGCCAACCAGATTTATTTGGAAATGGAAATGGAAATCATTCTGCCATTACCTTGGGTCCGTCTTATGACTCACCTTGCAGACCTGCTGACCCACCATCGCCGTTTCGACCGTCCAGGTGTTCAATTAAGCACTGACGTTGACCTTAATACTCAGGCTGAAAACGCTAAAAACGCTGAAAACGGATTGAAAAAGTGCCAGAATTTCTGACAAATTGTCGCCGAATGTGCGCAGAAATCAAGTTTATGGTCAATGGGTATGGATGGCAGCAATACAGCACGGCGGTGTGGATGTCAACAGATTTTGTATTCGCGCTTAGAAAGTAGATGGCATTAAAATGCCAAGAAAATGCCGATATAGAGGTGCTATAGAGGTGCTATAGAGGTGCTATATTATGCATTAAAATTGCTGATGAAGCGGCTTGTTTGCTGGCAGGATTACCAAATATTTGCGGCTGCCAAAAGTCAAAAGGAAATCAATCAAAATGCCACAATCAACAACGACCAACCGCAAGGCGCCAAAAGGCAACAAAAGGCAATAAAAGCCAAAGAGACAAGGTGGCAAGGAGACGAGGAGACGAGGAGACGCGGAGACGAGGAAGCCGACGGAAGCGACAGAGTGACGTGTGCCCAAGACGCTTAGTGGCTGCTGCAAGTTTGGATTTTCCTTCTTGCAACTGCTGCAGCATCCAGCGGCAGACGGACGGCCCCATGTCTCTAAGTGGACAACAAAACGCCTCCAACACTTTTCGGGCGCGAAAAATGTGTTTGCCGAGCCAAGAAAAGCCAAGAAAAGCCAAGCCAAGCCAGTCAAGTCGGTGTTGCAGTTTCCCCAACCAAGTGCTTGCCGTTCCAGCCAAGAGTGTTTGGGTGAATGCCTAATGCTGCGGCAGTTGCAGTTGCAGTTGCATTTGCGAGGGGGCGGGTACTTGAAGGAACCCAGGAGCATAGGACCTCTGGCACACCGATGTATTCACTAGTGTATATAAAAATAAAATAAATAAGCCCGCGCTGATCTTCATTTGTTGTTGTCGCTCAGTTGACATCGCCTTTGGCATGGCATCGTCATCTACATCTCCCTGACATATATTTGCATAGTTTTGTCGAGAACAAAATGGCAGCAGCCGAACAAAAAGAAATCCGTTGACAAGTGTCTGTCAGGGACATCGTGCCAGGCAAATTTGCATGTGGTCGCATCTCACGCTTTAAAAAAATAAAAAAAAACAATTGGGAAAGGCCAAGATTCTAAGGACATCGACACATGGAGCACCCTTCTACGGTTGCCCCAACAACTACATTTCATATTTCATCTAATATGTTAGAGTGCTTCATTCTGTTAGAGTATCTCCACAACGGAGATGTGGTCTGCCATAAGAGAAGCTAAATATGTACCGGAAATTAAGTGAAATATGGAACACCACAGAGGCCCATCATTATGATTGTGCCATTTTCAAATACCTTCTTCAAGGGTATATGCCGAAAGTAAAGACTCAACTTGTCTTATACACGTACATATATTGTGGTGAAAATGTTGTGCTTGTGCTGTGTTTCCTTGTCTTCATTTTTACCATCTTGTGTTTTGTGTGTCGATCTCAAGCGCACCTTTATGGTCTATTATACTAACGGGAATGCCCCGAGAGCAACGACAATAATAAGCAAATTGATTGAAATATGCGATATCATGGTAACCGCAACTCAAACGGAAACGGCCGCTCCCTCCCGCCGCCAACCGCCCACTTCCCTCCACTCACCGCCCAGCAACCCAGCAACCCACCAATCCACCAATCCACCAATCCACCGACCCACCAACCACCTCCCCCACCTTTGGCAATTGTGTGGTAGCGCATTAAATGTCGATTTCGTTTCGCGCCCGCGGCGCAGATACGCAACTTGTGATACGGGAAGTACGCAGTGGTGCCGGTGGTGCTAGTGGTGCTAGTGGTGCTAGTGTTGCAGCAGCGGTGGCTCCCTGGTGCTGGGTCACTGCCAATGCCATGCGGACGACGAAGCAGGGGTGCGGCCCCAAAGTCCCAAGTCCCAAATCCCAGCGATGACGCCCACCCAGCCGGCCCAGTGGGCAATTTTGGATGACTCTTCGCCGCTTGCTCTTTGGTTGCCGAGTTGCCGAGTTGCTGAATGCCGAATTCCGAATTCCGAGTTCCGATACCGATACCAATGTTAATGTGCTTTAAATAAATCATTAGCGCATTGTTTGGGGCCATAAAGAGCAATGAGGATAATGGCCAGTTCGATTGCAAGTGTTGGCCAGGCAGTTTCCATTTAATGGCCTGAACGGATTCGGGCATTCCCGTCTAGAAAGGGGAAGTGAGTGCAGCTATGTCGGATATAAAATAAGATCTTCCTGCGGTTCGGCATTTAAGGCGCGAACTGCAATCACCAACTAGTCACAAGCGGCTAATTAGCATGCAAAAAGCTAAAAACTAGGTGCAACCTCATCTCTGAACACTGAACACAAATCTAAGACTGAGTCGTTATGATATCTGTTTTAGCTCGTGTGCGTTTGTCTGGCGGTTTTGATTCAACTTTTATTGATACCGATATCCCAGGCAGAATTCTTTTCGATTTGCCGTTTTTGGCCGTCGAGCGTAATTAAAAGGCTGTAAAAACTGCAAAGTGTGTTAGCCAGCCGAGACCGTTATTAGCATATTTTTTGCTCCCTTGGCAATTTGTTTTGTGGTCAGTCCCCTTGGTGGTGCAATGCCGCTTAATGTCCCCACTGAGTTTCATATATCCATATATCTCGGTGTTCGGTGCCGTCTAATAGATACTTTCCATTCGGCACATGCAAATGTATGATTTCCTGGCCAGGCAGCGGCGGTCATAAATAGGCGATTTGGCGCTCTAGCCGTTTAACGCCAACATCATCCGGACCGGACTCGCAACGAATCGAATCGAATCGGATCGAATCGAATCGATTATCGTGCACTTAACACCAGCAGGTCTTTAACCCGCAACGAGCTGGTATACCCTTAAAGGTTTTGCTGTGCAACAATTTGGGGAAAATGTATTCAATCAGAAACGAGGCGGTAAGTGCCGCAGGAACAGGGGGTACGCCATAGCCTTGCAAGAAGCCACTACCAATCAAGGCCAGCTCCCAGCTAGAGTTTGAGCCACAGCATCATTATCAGCCTCCGTGCTGATTATCAACATGTGCACTGGCTGCTCAACAGCGCCGCATGTGCTTTTGCCCTCGATCCATAGATCAAGATCATAAATAGCAATAAGCCAGCCAGACAATGTCTGCTAACTGTTTCAGGCAATCAATCAATCCATCTGCCGCAACCGCTGCAACTTTACTGCGATTTCAGCGAAACGCGAGTGCGGCTGCTGCCTGTTTGGAAAGTTCATTCAGTTGCGCTTCGGTTGCGTTTCTAGCTTCCTTGGCTAAGGCGAAAGGGTATCATGGCATCTTGGAGTCTTGGTGTCTTGGTAACTGCGATGCCGGGCGATGCTTACAGGGTACCAACCAGTTGATTGCGCCAAGTGCTGGTCTCAAAACGTGATCGATTGATTCGCGCGATCGCTGCAAGAGCCACGGCAACGTCAATATGGCAAACGGCAAGTTCAACTAGCCCGCTTGACTGACTGACTGACTGACTGACTGAGTGACTGAGTGACTGCTGACTAGATAATTGTGGCATTCTGCGGCTGATGCCACTTTTTGCACTAAACAGCTGGGGCAGACCGCATAGCTGCATTCCAGATCCCGAGCCCGGGATCTGTGGGCCAAACTAGCAACTGGCAATCTGTCAGGCTGACAGTTGGCCCAGTCGCACACAGCTCTGCCGGCTTTGATGATTGATGATTGTTGAAACGCGAACGAAATTATGATTAAATAAGTAATTGTAGCTAAACAAAAAGCAGCAGCGATGAAGACCACGATCGGCTAAATGCTAAGCGGCATGGCAGTTTGCTTCTTGCTGTTTTTCAATTTTTTGTTTTCTTTTTGTTTTTTGGCATTGGCCAAGTGCAGTTAGCCGGCAGCATCGGCTATCATGGCTTGGCTTGGCTTGGCTTCGCAGAACCGTCAATGTCAAAGTCGGCGACTCTTGGACGACGATGACAAGGTCTAGTTCAGAGTAGTCGTCGATTTTCCTCCGCTGACTTGGGTTAAAGGCCAAAATGCCAATCACAATCTGGACCACTCAAACTCATACACACAATAAAGCGTGAAATGTTAGCGCAGACTTAGTCCAACTTAGCACCCGTAATAAATTCAAAAGCGTTCGGCAATTAAATCGTAAATTTTTACAACTACAAATTTACAGTTATTAAAAACATAATTTGTTGTTGTTGTCCGCCGTTATTAATTACTACAACAGTCTGGTGTCACGCTGTAAAACAACAGGTGGGCAGTCGGCGAGGCGGGGAGACGGGGAGTCGGCCCAAACGAAAGACTTAGGCAACGAACTTGGGTTCAATCAACATTTTCAATTAAAATGCATTTGTTGTTGCTGCAGTACGGCTGCTGCTGCTGCTGCTGCTGCTGCTGCATGGCAAGTCATGGGTGTAGTGGCACGTTTTTGTGCACATTATGCTGCGACCAGGTGCGAGGGTCGCCGCACAAGTTGATGAGAAGGGGCCCCTGTTGATTGAGCCGATCCCTCAAGTCACCCGCCTCCGTTTCCCATGGAGATTGAGCACGTGTTCCAGCCTGGTCTTAGTTTTTTGTTTTTCTGTGTCTTACTATGTCAACCCTGTTGCTAATCGTCCATATTTGCCAATGTCGTTCGATCGCCTGCTCGCTGGTTAAACTGAACCATTTGCTCGATCGATGCTTATCGCCAAATGTGTTGAGTGTGCACTGGCATAACAAAAACCATAACGAAGCCAAAAACGAAACCGAACAGATGAAAAAATTAATTAGAACAAAATGCACAACGAAAAGTTATTTACAAACAATGGGCGTGTCGCGTCGAAGCAAAAAGCATTTAGAGCTCGTATTTGTTTTTGGCCAACACAACAATTGGCCAACAATTTGTGGCAGTCCGCAAGTCACAACTGCAGCCGCAATCGCAGCCACAATGGCAGGGCCTATCGCGATTTGTGTTCCTATGAATTATTTGCTAAATTGGCTGGCCAACAATTGAATTGACGAAAAGGTTTTCCATCTGCACGGACGATGGACCGGTTTGGGTAAATCACACACACGTAAACCAATTGCCAATTGCAGACAGTTGCCAACTAATTAGGCGTGGTGGCTTTTAATCAAAACGATTAAAATGCTTTCGGACAATATTTTTCCACGCCTAATCAAAGACTTTATGCCATTTTCTGCCTGACAGCTGTGGCCACTTGTGGCCAGATCGAAGTGGGGACCCAACGAATCTGGACTCGGAAATGGGCGGCTGCCGAAGGGGGCTGTGGGGGCGGGGCGTGGCCATATCAAATTGTGGTACAATTTATTAAAAACGAAATATGTGTGAGCCGGGCTAAGTCGGGCCAAGTCGAGTCGGGCAGTCCGCAGACGATAACAAGTTGTCGAACCAGATGTCAAAGCGATTTGCAAATATTTGACAAGCGCAAAACACCAAAGCAACAAAATAAGCCAACGGGTTTGCGGAAGATCGCGAGATCTGTAATAAAAACAGCGATCGGGAATTCTCGGCGGGAAAATGTTGTTGCTTGGAAATAAGTTTTAAATACCGACTATTTTTTAAGTTCTATTTCCAGAGCCTAGAAAGTGCGTCAAAAACATGTAAATACCTTCAGCTGACTTGCAATTAAGGAAACATAGGAATCGGAGCAATAAAATATACTCAACGAACAATAAACGAGAATATCTTATGCTAATGCCAATAAAGACATAAAATAAATTCCCATCCGAATACGCATGTTCAACCACGTGGGCCATTAAGATCGAAATCCCAGCGTTGAATGCATTTTTGTCCGCTTATCGCGGGACAACAATCTTCCTGCGAGGGCCACAATTTCGCCGGGCCAGCGTCAAAATAATAATAACATAAAACTTAATTTTATTTTTATTTTCAATTTAATTTTATTGAAAATCATCGCGAAACAAAATCGAACCGAAAGGCAGAGCGCGAAGAGGTAAAAACAAGAAACAAGAAAATAAAACCGTATTAAATATCCAGTCGCGTGGCCGGAGAGGGGCCCTTAAAAAACGAAAAGAAAATTTAATACAACAAGCAGCAGCGGCAGCAGCAGCAGCGCACGCATTAAAACCGCAAAAGCCTCCCCCTGTCACTCACCTTCACGGCCATTGCCATCGGCTGGAAATGGAGATGGAGATGGGGATGGAGATGGGGATGGGGATCCTCGGTGCATCGGTCGGTCCACTGGCCACTTTTCGGCCATTGTCAGCTTCGCAAAAATCTGATAAGTCGCATTATAAGAACATAAAAACACCCAAAACCAAAAAAGCCCAAAACAAAACAAAGCCAAAAACGAAACATGCACGAGGGAGAGAAAATAATTTCAGTCGAGCATCGATCCCACAACGCAAAGGAGCGCAGGGCGGGGCTGGACCCCCCCCCCCCCCCCCCCCCCAACCACATTCACATCCCCGGTATTAACAACTGCAGCAGCAACAACAAGGCCAGGCCGAAATATGCAACATGCATGTTGTTGCGGCTGCTCTTGTTGTTTTTGTTGCTGCTGTGGTTGCCACTGCAAACGAAAGGGGGGAAACTGCATTCAAGATTTTGACACAACAGCATAGGCATAGTAATCAATAGTACAAAATTATTCAAAAAGTTTTAGATTTAGATAGATATATAAACAAATTATTAAATTGTTTTTATAATATAATTATTGCATTTATGAATCCGTGTAGCTATGAAAAATATTCCACTACAGTACGAGTATATTAAAGATCTAAAAATCGGCTCATACCCTTTGAAAGGGTATTCGGTGGGGGGAAAAACGAAGAAAAAGGCGAAAACGAAGCGAAAATATTTGGGGGCCATGCAACGAAATGAAGTTGCAACAAGATACTTTACTTTACTTAAGGGCAAGTAGATGCACAACTGATACTCGGACATGGGAGCGACTCGATTTCGGCCCCACTCCCCGTTTAATTTCTTGTGCAAACTTCGGGCCACTTGATGTGGGGCGTGTTAAGGCGGCATTGCATGCAGCATCTCTCGGCCGTCTCTCTTGGCCAGCATCTGCCCTCATTTGGCCAACATCGCTGGCATCGCGAGGACATGGGGTATTGGCATTGTTTTTACGGCCTCATTGGAGTCGTTAAGCTGAGTTACGTGCGCATCATTTTGAGGTGTTCAATTAAAGTTTTGCAGTTCCCGGCTCGTGCTTGCTTTGTGCCTTGCTTTTAATTACTTCAACTTCAACTTCAACTCTGGGTTGGAATATGGAATATGGAATATGGAATATGGAATATGGAATATGGAATATGGGTTGGGATGGGATGGGATCAGATCGAACATCCATCTCGGCCTGGTGTGGCAATCAAGGTTCGGCCCAGGCCGAAATGCCGACAAGAAATTTAATTGTAAATAACAATTCCGACAACTACGGACAGCGAGGAAAACACTCTGCCAGGGGGGTCTCAAGAGTAAGCACCCATTCGGGTATATGTACATATCAACTTGGCCACAAAGAATAATAGCAAATAGCAGAAAAAGAAAGGGTAAGCAAACGTCGAGGGTTGCTTCTGATACAAATATAATACACCATATTGATTCTCTTGGGCGCTCATTTTGTGGCTCATTCACTTGACTCTTCGCCTATTTATAGCCGATTTCATTTGGTGAAACTGTAAAACGCCTGTGGCCTTGCCAGCTGATTGATGGCGTCGACATCGCATCGCATCGCTCTAACATTTTGTTAGATTTATTTTCGGCTTATTTATTATAACGCTTACCCAGATAGCTGCTTTGATGGCGCGGCGGCAGAATGATGGGGCAGTTTGAAGTGCATTTTTGAATCTCTTCGTTTCGCTTGGTATTTCTCGGCTGAGTAACTCAATGGGTAGCTCAATGTTTCGGGGATCCATGGGGAATGGGAGTCTATCGTAGGCCTAATAAACGGCCAATGCGGAACCGCAAGCCTGCCCAAATTATTCGCCATCAGACTAATTACTTTGGCACTCGCTCGGCTGGCTTTCATCTCGTGTGGCATGCAACTTGAAGTCGAGTGTCTTGCGGCCAAATGCAGTCAACACTTGGGACTGGATGTGCGGCACTCTGTGGGTCACATTGACCGCTTGCCATGGAGGATTTTTGCTGCATTCGCTGGCTTCACTGGCCGGCCACCGGTCAACACAACCTACTTACCGCACTGGCACACGGAGTAAAAAGCCACAAAAGGTGATGATGGGGTTGATTACTCCGCGCGACTTTCCTTCTAACTCAGCAACTCAGTAACTCAGCAACTCAGTAACTCAGCAACTCAGTAACTCAGCAACTCAACAACTGTACAAATAATCAAAAAATTTTTGGCGCATTTAATTTGATCGCCAGCACGTTTTGCTCCATTCGGTTGCGACTTTAATTGAAAACGATTTTCGGGGCGCCGTTTCGAGAGCAGAGAGCACAGGAAACTGACTGACTGCAGTCCCAATCCCAAACCCAATCCCAATCCCAATCCAAATGCGAGGGTCCACTATTGGCCATTACCCAGTGTCAAAATCGGTGCACGTTTTCGATCGGCTTTCACCCATTTCGGTGGGCGTTGGCAAGGGCGAGAGTCTCATTTCGCTGGGGGATTTTACTGCGGCTTTCCGACTTGATGACCAACTCGACCAACTCGACCAACCGACATTAGATGGAGCAAATTATAATCGTATTTTTGGGCCTGAGTTCGGTTCAATTACTGATTAAATTAAGGGCAAGGCTGGAGCAAAAGTGTTTGACAATGGGCCAATACCACAGATTGATCATCGCCGTGATAGAACCTGACTAACCATTGAGGAAATGAAGCCCCATCTGCGATGGCCATAATATTTTGCGTTGAATCCCATACCTTAATATACCGTTTTGGCGGACTTTTTACGACCAAGACCCCCCATAAAAAGCGGTGTGAAAATGGCCAGGCTTTCAGCACGCGCCCCGTCCAAAAAGCCCGGCATCTCGGCCAACGTCTCGGCCAGCACTTGACCCAATGCACAGACAATAGATTTAATTTCCATTCGTACCATCCGCAGCTTGGAGCGCGATGCGGGTGTGGCGCATCTCCGGCCACGTTTTCTTGCCCGTTTTTGATCTCTGCGCCTCGATTAGGGCGACTCATCGCCAAACTCGGCAGACAACAGACAACAGGCAACAGACAACAGGCAACAGACAACAACGGCAACTGGCACAAAGGGTAATAATAGAAACAGAAATCGGGCAAACAAATTGACTGATGCCAGCCCCGCCACCAAATCTGGACCTCTGTCCAATGCCCTCCCATAAGGTGCCCTTCCAATCCATTTTATGCTCTTCCAAAAAGTACCACAACTTTTCGATTATCAATCGGAATTGTTATATGGTTTAAAGAAAGTGTTTACGAGAATTATTACTTCATTTGAATAAAACAGAAATGCATTCCCCTTCGTCATTACCCTAAACGTGATTGTGTAGATAAACTTTTAAGGTGATAGTTATTATTGTAAGCAATTTTATAAATAGTTCAAAAATAGTTTCAATCAAGGTCTAAATTAAGCCATTTAAATAATGGCATCATTTAAGAAAGGCCCAAAATAATAGTGGTAATATTTCAACGTAAAGGGTACATAAAACTTCGCTGTGCCGCGCCTGTCGCACATGAAATTTGATTATTTTTGTTTTCTGGTTACTTTTGATTCAGTTTTCATTTTCATTTGGGGAGGGGTCAGCGTTTGGGGCGTCTTGACCCCTCTTAAATGAAAAGCCATATTTCTGCGGATGCCTGGCCCCAGTTTCTGACGTGCGATCGATTGCGCCTGTCCAAAAGCGAAGCCCTCGCAAATTTGTAGCTGTCCGTTGTAGCCAAGATTTCGGTTCGGTTCGGTTGGGTTTTGGCCTGATTTCGATTTTCGGATTTCGGATTTCGGATTTCGGATTTCGGGGTTAGGCAGCACAGCAAAAGTCATGCACTTGCCGCGGCCAACGGTCGATGAGAGCGGCTTGGCATTGCCATTGCCGGAATGGGAAACGGAATTGTCTTCTAATTAAGTGCATTTCGTTTAATTAATTTAAACTAACTGTAAATTGAGAGTTTGACTGCGAGTTTTGGGCGCGGTGGCGTCGTCTGCAAAGCCAAAAAAAAAAAACAAAGCAAGAAAAAAGAAAAAAGAAAAAAAGTATTGGATTTTGCCTCCTCCGATTGCTGAAGGTGGCTTTCAGGGTATTAGGCCCAGCATTTGAGCTTGTTAAGGCTGCCGACCGGGGACGACCAAGTTTATTAGTTCGTGCCTTCATTTCGTAATTACTTCAATTGATTCTGCACTGCTGATGGCAACGGTACTGCAACTGGAACTCTGAGGACTGACTCCTGGCCAGCGAATCGAACTGAGCCCGGCTCAAAGCGAGGCTTCATTGCAGCTCTTTGCGCGCTTCGTTGCCTTTGATTGTAAATCAGTTTACTTTGCCATTTAGAAGCCTTTGTGTGGCTGCAGTTGTTGCTTTTGCTGCTGCTGCTGGCTGGCTGTTTGGGCTGGCTCTTTTGGTAGTTTGGTACAAAAGGTGAAATCACGATTTTCAAGTGCATCGCCATCGATACAACAGCACAGCGACTCCGTCTCGCTTCGGCCGTTGCAAATTGTAACTCTAACTGTACAACAGGTTCAAAGTATCTCCTAACAGGTACGCCTGCCCCGAAAAGGAGATCGGATTTGGACTGCAACTGCAACTCCAACTGCAACTGCGACTGCGACTGCGACTATTCTATGGAGTCTTTAATTATCGCCCAACTATGCCAGCGATTCGCCCCCAGCGAATCCCAGCGTGGATAGCACTAAGCAAATAAACATACCTTGGGGTAAAAAGTTAATTAGGCTTTCCTTATTTTCCCATTTGGCATTCCAGAAATCACTCAATTAGATCGCGACCGGGCGAGGCGAAAGGCCGGCAAATTGTGGCCATAAACCAGGTCCATGGTCATTCCGGCTCACGTGATAATAATCATGTGCGGAGTTTGATTTAATAAAGTAGCTGGCAGCCCTGGCGGCCAACTATAACAATAACTTTGGGGCCTTAATCGCGCCTAAACGATGGAGGAGGATCTCTTTTTCCTTTTTGTTTTTTTTTGCCATTTCTGCGGAGGGGCAGATGGCTGAGAGCCGGGTCAGGAGGCTTCAACACCTAGCTGGCTGACCCATGGCCAGCTAATTGACAGTATCGTGACTAAAATCAATTTGTTGTGAGCAGGCACAGCAACAAATTTTCACGGAGGGGAGGCCCACAGTCCATAGCCCCGAGTCGGGATAACCAACTGCTCCCTCTATGAATGATTTACGATGCGTCGTTGCCGCGTTGACCCCGGAGTTCGACGTTGTTGAAACATCAAAAACACAGAAACAAAGACCCCGGCGACCATCGGCGACCATCAGCGACGCCCGCTCATAATCAGCAGCACATAAACAACATTTCGCCGACCACCGATCGGCGAAGATCGTCGGTGATTTCCTTCCAAAAAGCTGAGGCCCCAAAACCCCAAAAGCCCCTAATCCCCTTTACCCATTCCGATGTGTATCCCATCATCCCACCATCCCATCCTATACAGACATTGGCCAGACGAACATAATCAGCCGGGGCAGTGGGTGTCCAACAGAGAGCCAAACCGAACCGATCAGCATCTTCAACATGATCATTACGTTTGTTTATTGGCGAAAATTTAGAAATTTATTGCTCATTCGTTACGATACCGAATGTTGTGCGTTATGTTGTGGCATCATGGAAAGCCAACTCTGTTCTCACACTTTGGGGCCATTGACAGGTAAATACCTATAGCTTATAACTAGCCGCACTTTTTCACTCTATGTTAAATGTGCATTTAGACAACATTATCGTCAATCAACGGCTGGGCAAGATTAGGCCGAATTACGAGGACTCAAACACAGGGTTAACAGGGGGGTTTCCACCTTGGCGTTTTGCCTGATTGCCGACGAAAATAGACGCACAATTGTGGTCAGGGGTCGTATGTTAATTGCCCCAAATCACCGATCAGTGATGAAAACGTTTGCATTAATTGCAAAAATGCAAAGTCGATGAGCACGCTATGAATATGAATCGAATGCAGAATTTGGTCTAGAGTCGAGTCCGATATACATACATTTAAATAACACACAAGTGGACTTCCGTATCGGTGCCATAAATCGGAGACTAATCGCTTTTCATCCGCTGGGCCTTCAGAATGGTCCGTAACTGGAGCAGCCACCCTGCCTGCAATGACGTGATAAAGTCGCGTAATTAAAATATGAACAGCGTTCATCTGTTGGCCCAAACATCATGGCCTGGCGGTGGAGAAACGCTGCTGCTCCATTTTAAATAAATGTTTTATGGCAACAGAAAGCACACAAAGCCAAGAAAAATGCCAGTCGCATTAGCCGAGGCTCAAGGATAGAAAACCGGGCACGAAGAGCGCTTGGCTCTCACGCGGATATGGTTTAGATTGGGTACTATAGCTATAGAGATGTGTGTGTTGCCAAAAGGCCAACACATGGCCAAGATTCCGAGCTATAGCTGATGCTGATGCTGTTGCTGTTGCTGTTGCTGAAGCTGAAGCTGAAGCTGCGGGAGCTAATAAATTTTCCGATGTCTGCTGTCGGCTCGCTGCCTGCCAGCCAGGCTGCCTGCCGTTTGACGCTATTGATCGTTAAGTAAATTGTCTGCAATTATGCCAAAAGGGAAAATAATAGAAATTATAACGAAACGTAGCTCTGCTGGCTGTTGACTTTTGTGTGCTGGAGCCTGGTGGTGGGAAGTTTCCGATTCGGCGGCATCGGCTTCGGCTTCGGAATGGGAATCGGTATCGGAATCGGATTCGGATTGAGATTCAGATTCGTATTCCTCCTATTCGAATTCAGGCAGTGACAGCTGGATTTGCGCATTAGTTGTGCCGCCTTATCTGGCCCGGAAAATGCTGGCGATCATAATTCTCGCTTAGGTGGCAAATTGCTGGCAGTTGCCAATCGCATGTGGGTCAGGCCACTCACGAATCGCAGGGCTCCAGACGTCCTGACATTTATATATATTTATAGCTCGAGCAGTGGCCGTTAATTGGTATCTCTTGATAAGTGAAATTCACCAAGTTTGCCATTGCGGCTTATGCGACACAAGCCATCGTATAAGCCATCGCATGGCGAACTCCTTGGCTGCCTGGCCAGCTGACTGACAACTGGCTGGCTGACTGGCTGACTGGCTGACTGGCCAACTAACTGGGCCTGTGTCAGCCTGTGTCGACGACTATCGCAATGTTACATCCGTGCGTGCTGTCAATTAACATGGCCAACAACCGAATCAATTAAGAAATGGCCGGCGATGCTAATAATGGCCACGCCCCAAATGGCCAGAAGCCTGTCATAAGCCAACCGACAGACAATCTGCA
Source organism: Drosophila orena (assembly GCA_005876975.1). NCBI lineage: Eukaryota > Metazoa > Arthropoda > Insecta > Diptera > Drosophilidae > Drosophila > Drosophila orena. The sequence goes on along the minus strand of VCKV01000282.1, from coordinate 9,360,904 downwards.
TTCCGAGGGCGATTCCATTCCAACAGTAGTCACAGCGGTCTGGCCAAAACCAAAATCGAAGCCAACAGCAAAGACCATTTGATTGATGCTTGTTGCCGGCTAGCAGACAAACTGTTTAATTGGTAAAATAAAAAAGTGGAATAAAATCGCAAATCTGCATTGTTGATTATATAATATAAGCGCCGCTGGGTTGACAAATGTTTAGGCAGGACTCTGATCCTGTTTTCACACATTGTGCAACACGATTGGGCCAAGACAGTTGAGCCGTGTTTTCTTGGTCGTACTATTTGGCTTACTAGTTTGGTTTTTTTTTGGTTTTTTTTGGTTGCCCCGCCCGCGCATTGTCACTTTCCGTTGAATGTTCGATTTCAATTGGAAATCGCTGGTACGTGTAAAAATATTTGTGCAACTGACTGCGTTTTTCTTTTGGGCAGTTTCTGTGTCTGTAACTGTTACTGTTTCTGTTTCTGATTGCTGCCTTTGATGCATTTCAAATGAGTTGATTTATGGCAAGTTTTTGGCTGACTGAATGACTGCCCCACTGAATGACTGCCCCACTGACTGACGGACTGACGGACTGACGGACTGACAGACTGCCAAACTGACTGAATGACGGACCTCTGCTAACTGGCTGGCTTGTGGCATTCGCAGAGCATGCATGAATGAAGGCTTGTTGATGTTGTGACAGCTCCAAAAACTGGCCAAACTCACAGACATGTTAAACTGCTTTAATTACTCCAGCCAGCATGTGTATATACCTATCTACATATGTACGAGTACATACACATACACATACGTGTATGGCTGATTTTTGGGCCATAGATTTATGAGAATTTATGCCGCACCCAGTCCAGTCCAGTCAGCGTCACAGTCGAAATGGAAGTTGAAGTTGCAGCTACAGATACATTTTGTGTCCCACTTAATGCTGAGCTGCCCTTAGCCAAAAGGAAAGTTGAGCAGGGATACGGCGGAACCTATCTAAACTGACCTGCAAATAGTTTTATTTCGAGCCGGGGAAAACAGCATTTGACGCCCACGCGAACACACGCCATATACTCGTACAACTGGCCCACATGCTAACCTTAGCCTGCATTTTCCTAGACCATTTCTGTTTTTCTTTTAATTTGCTAACATCTGTGTGGCTGCGAGCGGACTTTGATAAATTCCGCACAAACACACAAGTAATTTGAATAATGAAGCGGGGGCCTCCACTGAGTTAGGGGGCATCAATCTGTCAACGCGCCGCGACGTCGCATTCTGTTGCATGCGCATGCGCATGCGCACAGTTTGAGTTCGATGGGCTGCCTGCCACCGGCGGCGGTTGGCCGCCAAAGAGCGCAGCAGCCAAGGCATCGCGTGCCGCCGCCGTCGGTTTCGCTCCTCCTGGCCTGGGCCTGGGCCTGGAAGCCAAATCCGCAGCAGATCCGCGGTGCCGCAGCTACGCCGCCGCGTGGGTCGTCGCAGTCATCGTCGTCTATCAATTAAACAAAGCGGCGCGGCGGCAGCAACATCGACATCAAATGCAAGGCCGGCACGGCTGCCAGGTACTATGCCAGGCTGCTATGTTGAGTAGGACTCCAACTCCAACTCCAACTCCAGACTTGGCTGCTCGAGACCCCAGTCTTGGACTCAATCCCAATCCCGATCCCGATCCCGATCCGTCCGGCCACCCAAAACGCTGCTCCAGTTGCCATTTGAGCAGCGCTTCCGCGCTCTCGGCCAACCAGTTTCACTTCGCTTGTTTGTCGGCACTGCAAAAAGCAACGCTAAACATCTGATTTAATAGCTGGTAAACATAAAACGGATGTTTTATCTAAATGGATTGCAAGAAAGTGTGAAAGAGAAGTACCACACCAGTTAGGAGCGTTACGAAGATACTATAACTTGATAGCTTAAAGAATATTACGAATATTTTTACGAGTTCCTAGTCCATTTATAACGAAATTTTAAAATTAAAAAATCAACTAAAAATTGCTTATAAAGTACAAACGCTGTAAATTATTTGCATTTTAAAATGTAAGTAAGTTTTGATTGTTAAAACCTCTTTTCCGCATTGCAAGCAAAAGCATTTCTCTAAGTGCACCCGTTTTGTTTGACTTGGTTTGGTTTCGTTTCGTTTCGTTTTGTGTGTTTCGCGGGTCTCGTGCAGGACAAACATGGAGCATTATTTAACTACACAATTCGTGCAACTCCCACGCATGCAAACGGCAAACTCCAAACAAAACAAAGCCCCCCGAAAAAAACTTGAGGCTTTTCGCCCGCAAAAACTGAAAGCGAAAAATGCGAATTGAGGGTCTTGAGGTCTGATGACTGTTGGCTGTTGGCTGGTTGGCTCTCTTAGCTCTTAACTGATGGCCCAGCGACCGAAATTGGCGCAAAAATGTCACCAGCCTGCACTCCCAGTTGGCAGGAATTGGGTGGATCGAGGGAATCTCGCGCAGCCATCGATCATCGCAGCCGGCTGAAAATGTCAAATTGGTTTATCAGCCCACAGGAAAGGCGGCTTTAATGTCAGTTTAGCAATTTGACAAATGACTTGCGATAATAAAAATGCTGAAAATGTGGCACGTTGCCTGCTGTTGAAATCCGACGAATGCATTCGATTGCATTCGTTCAATGAACCCTGTTCTAGTAGTGTATGGCCAAAACCAATCTGGCCACTACCATGCCACGCTGTCCTATCGAGAGCTGCTAATCGTCGATAAGGCCAGAGCCGCAGCTTGTTAGCTTGTTAGCTTGTTAAATCACATGTAAGCGTGGCTAAGTTCGAAGATTGACGATCGCACATCGCGGCCATCGTCGGACATTCATAAATGAGCAATCGCCGCAGTGTATCGCATTTCAGTTGGTGCAGCTCAGCAGCCCGAACAACTGCCACAAATTACACGCAGCCCGGCGACAAGGGGCATTAATAATTGGCCAACTAAATGCAATATCGCAGCGGCCTGGCAAGTCTTATCAATAAAACTGTTGGCCGGCCACGCCCGCACACACGCACTCCCAGGCAAAAATCGTATATCCCCCCTCGCCTCTTGTCCCTGATTTCGATTTCGACTTCGATTCCGATACAGATTCGGATTCAGATTCAGATTCCGATTCCAGGATGACAAATTGCGCAAATCCATGAGATAGTTTTTGGCTCTTAGCATTTGCACGATCGCCGGGCCGTTGCATAATGTGCCGCCTAGATTTGTATCTGCTGCATGCGCCATGTTGTTGACTCAAAACGCTGTCAAAACGGCCAGCCAGAAATGATTCGTGCGATAAAGCGCCCAAAAAGACAACGGCAAACAAACAAATGCAGCAAATGCAGCAAATGCAGCCAGAGTTGGGTGGCTTTTGGGGTTTTCTCGGACTTGGGCTAGGCCCGCTCCACTGACCGCCGCTCAGCCACGGACATTTAATAAACATTTTTGCACCATTTTTCAGCCGCCCGTTTGGCTGCCGCAACTGCCGCAACAGCCGCTGTCACTTCGGCTAATGGCCATCGTTAGCTGGTCATCTGTGGCCGGGCTTATCAATTTATCAGCCCGACTGCGCGGCAATTAGCCAGTCTAAGCGTCTAATTAAGTTGCGCCTGCACCAGCAGATACAAATGCTGATCGATGGAGCAACCTGGGCACTTGCAGATGGATGAGCCAGCAGTCGCTGAAAAGGCTCAGATGGCGATAGCGCGACATGGCTGTGCTTTTGGCCAGGCTAAGCACTTGACTGGAAGGCTTAGATCTTCGGGTGAGATCGGCTGCTTGAGTTTGGCTGTGAGGGTTTATTTTAAGTTGCCTTAGCAAGCAGAACAATCTTTTGCCAGCTTATGCTCGTATTCATCTTTCTTAAAAGTGTTTTCATTTGACGATGGAAAAGCTTTTACAACTTGTTTTATAAAAAGTTTCGATATCAAGGTTATTTTCGTATTCGTGGCTCTTTTATTGAAGAACAGCGGCTTCCACCAGCAATCATCCGCCGCCTTCTGCGAAGCACACTCCAAGGAAGATCGGACAAAAATGTTTGACGATGATGAGATACAAATATATATAGAAATATATGAAGACAAAAAATATCACAAAACGTTCGTTACGATACAATCTATTCACGCCTGCTTGTCAATTGCACTTCCCGGTAGAGCTGCTCAAAGAACCAGCACTCCTGCTCCGAAAGAGTCAGCACCAGCGTGTCCATCTCACTTCCGGACAAGGACTCGGTGTCCCCCGCAGAGTCATGGGGCGGAGGAGGCTGGATGTCCGCCCTGAAGTCGCGTCTGCAGAGGGGACATCGCTTGTCTCGACCCAGCTCCAGATACTTCCTGAAGCACGCCGCGCAAAAGGAATGACCGCAGGATATTTGTTGCGGATACCTCTGCTCATCTAAACAGAAAATGCACGGATTAGAGGTCATGGTCACTAAATTGGAACTCCAAGTGCGGAATTCGCGTATTGGCTGCACTTGTGTCACTCTAATTTTGTTTGACACTTTGTGGAATACAAAATATAGGGGACACACATGTAGGTAACGCTCTGTAGGTAAAATTAAATTTATTTTTCTAGGGTTCCCAGCTCCTTTGCCAAAAATTTTTGGCCTGCTGCGATTCAACAATTTCGTTCATCTACACTTAACTTACAACGTTTGACAATCGTTGGTTATTAATAGAACGCCGTTATGGAACAAGGAACATTTTGTGCATTTAACAATGAAACAGTGCCAAAAACGTCGATTAATTTCAAGAGTTTTTAAGATATCAGGCATAATGCCAACATGTATCGATAACATTGTTAGCGATGGCAACACCTCACCACTTCATCCCAGCTGCACCCAGTTCTTGATGAAGTTCTCATTGAGATCGTGTTCGGATCGCTGCAGCCCGTTCCCAGGCAGCTCTTTTGCATAATTCCATTTAATCTCGGCCAGAGTTGAGGGCAATTTTCAATTTGCCTTGCCGACGACGCTCCTGTGGCTGTTATTGTTAATACATACATACATATTCGTACAGCCATTGTTGTTGCTGACTCGCTGTGTTGTTGCCATTCAAATTGCATTCAAATCAATTACATTCGAACTAAACATAATTCATGTGGTATGGGTTAATACAACAAATTACAACTGACATTTAAGCAGAAACATGAAACGGACAATTTAACATGAGCCACAGCCAGAGAGCCAGAAAGCCAGAAAGCCAGAAAAAAAAGACATAAAGCCGAGCTCCACAAAGGCAACTTTTGGGGCTTACTGGGCTGACTGGGCTGGCTGGGCTGGCTGGCAGGCATCATATGCAGTCGAAAAGCGGCCAAAAAGATACAGATACGAAAACAGAATTCAAGTTGAGCTCCAAGTTGGCCCAGCCGCGGTCGGCAATCAAAGCATAAGGCTGTGTGACCTTCAGTATCCGTAAAATGAAAATAAACAAAATGACTGAGAAGGCATGAAAAAAGTGCAGCCCCACCACACACAGGCTAAACAACAATAAAATTCTTTTCTCACGATTGTTGACTTTAACACTTGCAAGGGGGAAAAAATGACCAAAAAGCGACGTAAAAAGTTTGGAGTGCGAGGTTACACTTAGAGAAAACCAATGTTCATAAGACTGTAAGTTGACAAATCTACATGCAACTTTTTATATATTTAGATGTACAAAAAATAGTAAGCTAATAAATATAAATCACACTACAAGAAAGACTTAATATTATTAAAAACAAACAAAATAGGATCATATTGTTTAGGATCACTAGCGTATTTTATAGCTTATACTCCAATCTTTGACTTTTTTTAAAATTAAATTTAATACATTTTCAGTTGCATACAAATTCTCCAAGTGTACGAGTATTCACTGTCATTGCCTGCGAGTGAGAAATGAGGCTCAGCACCATGAAAATGAGCAACTGCTACTGGGAAGTGGTTGCCTGATCTTGCGACAAATTTGCAAGCGGCGATCTTCAGGCGGAAGACGTTGAACTGCCCTGCTCCACATGCATTTCAATGGAAGCGCAATCGAAGTGGAGATAAATGTTCTGGCCAGCTTTTGTTTTACTTAATTTTATGTGCCTTGCATACTTTCGCAGGGCCAGCGCTTGGCTGGTATTAAGCATTTTGCCAGCGTGCCGAGCTCATTTATTTGCTGCACTCTGTTTATCGATTGAATGCATTCTGGTTGCTGCCTTCTGCAATTAAGTGAAATTTATGTTACTGCTGGTTCGTCGCTTGAGTCTTTTGTTTGCGGGTCGCGCGCCAAGGCACGTAAATTGCCAAAATCGCAGAGACGCAAAAATGTGTTTCCTACTTAGCGTGGGCAGACAGTAAGCCGGCTCTGGCACTGGCCAGCTCACAGTGGCTATCCTGGTCCCCAGATCCCCAGCTCCTCGGCTCCCCTGCTCCTCGGCTCCCCAGCTCCTCGGCTCCCCAGCTCCTCATTTTAATCCGCCGCGTTGGTGGCGTGCATACATAATGCATAATTACCGGTTTCACTTTTCTCTCTCGTCTGCGATTATCTTGGCATGCCTTGGCGTTTTCATTCCACTGTACAGCTATTTTATTTTACAGGCATTGCGGTTTTATTGCCTCGCTCGTATGGTTTCTTAATTTTTAATTTTTATGATGTGTTAATGGATATTTTTGTGACATGACCTCCTGGCGTGCCGTTGTCGTTCGTCAAGCCCTGTCCATCCGTCCGTCGGCCAGTATTAAGTTCAAAGCCTCAAAGCGGGGGGATTATCAGCAGAAGCAGGAGCAGGAACTTGCTCCGAGTCCCAGCCGTGTATTATGCAATGTCTGCCAGTAATTGAAGCTATTTAAAGCTCGTTACATGGCAAGGACAGTGGAGCAGATCAGGGCGTTCATCCCAAAAGGGGCTGTCAATCAATCGGAGTGACTTAGTGCAGGCAGTGGGCGCTAGGTGGCGCCGCCACTGGCCCTCTCCCATTTGGCCAATCATCGCGGTTAAGTGAGCTCCACGCAACCGAATGTGACCCAATTCCATCCTGGCTGGCTGGCTGGCTGGCTGGCGGGTATCGACTTGTCGCTCAAATTGCACGCACAGAGCCCTCGGACGCGGACTGATTACAGGGCCCAGGGCATGCAATTTGCATCAATAAAACTGGAGGCAGAGAACTGGTATCTGCAATCTGCTTTTGCTGCTCCTGCTGCTCCTGCTGCTGTAGGTCAGTTTGCAGAGAGCATAAAGCCGTCCAGGCGTTGATTTGTTGCCCGCTTCTGCATTCTGCATTCTGGGCCTTCAATCAAGTGACGATGGGCGCAAACAAGCAGCAGATGGACTCATGCCCCACCCCGACTTTCATCTGGGCCGCGCCTCAGCCCAAAGCCTCTCTTATCGGATAAGAGCCAGGCCGAATGGTTTGACGGGTGTCGGAGCCACTTGATCGGCCAATAATTACTTTCTCTGCGGCCTGTTATTGATTTCCGATGATTGCCGCCATAATTTTATTATGCATCATTAAGATAAAGCTGCCCCAGCCATTTGCAAATTGTTTACAGCACATGGAATCATCTTGAATATGCCCAAATCTCCACCCATCACATCTCGTTCCCCAAATCTGAGATCATTTTCACAGGCCCTCGAAGTAAGACTTTCCAAAAAGCCAAATCCAAAAACATTATTACGTGCAAATGTGAAAGGGTCCGCTTAAAAAAACCCATCAAGAAGTTCGGAGTGAAATAAAATTACACATTTGGTTATTGGTCATTTGAATAGAAGCCTCGTATATTATTTTTACAAATGGCCCGAAGTGATTCATATTTTATACTGCCTAGTTACAGCAAGCTGATTTTGGGGCCTTTGAACTCTCTGGTCAAGCATCCAGTTTCGTCAGAAAACCGTCAAGCATGAAGGTTATAATTTTGAAAAATTAAGACGGCCTTTTATCTGGAACCCGTTAAAGCAACCATGAAGGATAAGCGTGCAAATATTAAGCAATAACTGGAAGTGGCTTTATACGCTGTAGTATAATTCCAGAATACTACAAGTGCAAAACATTAAGCTTATTCGATTTGAATGATCTATAATTTTCAAAACGGTAACCAAATCGATGATGTAGGTTGATCTTTTTTTGAGTAGGCTTGCCCTTTTAATATACTTGTTTTTTGTAAACACTTGTGCACAAGCTTATACATTGTTGCTCTTCTTTTGTGTCAGTCAAAGCTGGCTAAATTAACTTCACTTCACATCAGAAATGCACCAAAATAACAGAAACTTATGGCCAAGAGGGGAGGGGGGGAAAACTGCATCTTCCTCGCAGACTTCAAGTGTTATTTTCTGACAGCTCGGACGTCAACTTTAAAGTGAGATCTGTCATAAAAGAGCCAGCGCCGCTTTTGATTTTGATATTTTTGGCGGGTCTTTGGGAACAAAAAATAAGATCGCGATATGGGGGAAAAAAGCAGCGAGACTTGCAACTGCCCAAAAATGTATGCAGATTTTTAATTAAAGCGCGTTATCAACAAAGCGCGGCTGCAGCAAAATAACCAAAACGAAAAGACAACGCAAACCGGTTGACCCGATAGCCAATTTGGTCGGGACTTCAGACCCGACATTTTGATCGTCTTGGAGTGGCACTTCCTTAATTGGAGCAAGCATAACAACAAGTGCAAGCGCTAATTTATTATGTTATTTAATAAATACAATTAATTAGGGGGGAAGAGAGGTGCTCCACGAAACCGGGCCACATAAAAATTACTTAATAATTTCCATCAAAAATAATTAATTTCAATATTATTCAAGCAGAGAGCGCTTTTCAGCCGCCGGCACTGCAGCATCATCATCAAGTTGAGGAGCATGTCAGCGGCAACGGCGTGTTAAGCATTACTCTTGGCCTGCCCTTAACCCCTCCCTGGCCAATTGCGACATAAAAATGCTTATTACTTACAACAGAACATGCAGCACGCCCAGAGGCTACTTACAATTATATATACATACATACTCGTATATACCATATTTTGGCATACATACTGCCCCCCCCACCGCACACCATATCCAACTCTCCAGGTAACTTAAATCAATTGCGGCATATAGCGGCAAGGCTCAAGCTCCGACCTGGCCCAAAGGAGATGAAGAAGATCTCTTGGCCTGTTCGCTACGCCTGAGTAATTTCGCTTTTTTGGCGGCTTTGTCCTCAGTGGCAAATGACTTGAGACTCCTGGCCGGCGGTTTATGGCATTTTATGCTACTTATGCAGCGCTGCTGCGTCCCCGAATGACCGTAATTAATCAATTTGGCCAAAATGGCAGCGGAGCGGCAGGACGGAAAAGAGGGCTTACAGATTGGTCAGCGGCAACAACGTCCGTGTAATAACAATGAAAACAGCGTGTGTTGCTGACCAACGCGCCTGTATTCGCTGTACTGTACTCATGCATATCCGCACACCATAAATTATGTTCGCACAGGGTTAAGCGCATTATTTAAGCATTCATCACGCGCTCTCCCCGATCCCATAGCTCAGTTTTGGGTCCAGTCCCAGTCTCAGTCTCAGTCTGAGTTGGAGTCTCAGTCTGAGTATCAGTCCCTGATGGAGCTGGAATCCCCATTGGCCACCGTTGCTGTGTAATAATTTTTGAAATTTATGTAAACAGTGTTGATTATGGATGAGTTATGTAGCATGTTCTACCTTTTGTTTTGTTCGCACTGCCGGCCGCAGTTAATTTTAAGCTTGTTTTGCAACTTCGTTTATCAACTCCCTTCCTCCACATCTTTGGACGGAGAAAAAGCCCACCTGAGTCATCCTCCCAATTGATGTCTTTATTAGGCTGCAGTCACTGTCGCTACTCGGCTATCAAATTTTTGATGCGGGACAGTGGTGCTGAGCTCTATTAATGATATATTTAAAGGTATTTACTGGAAAATGTATCAAATGTAGTTGCTCCAATATCCAAGCTCTATGGGCAGATGGGTCCACGTGGATCCATGTCAACTTGGAGGAGCCTTGGACATGGTTAGCCTGACAAACGGACCACGTTCATGCATTGTTCGCGTGTCTGTGCAGCACATTAAAAATTACACGAGAAATTGTTTGGCACAACTGGCAAACGTTTTTCGGCTGGCTTGGAGCGGGAATTATGACCCGCGGGGCCAAGTGGCCGGAGCTGAGCCATTTGGGTGGCGCCTTTTGTCTGCGAAACGTGCCACAGTCGGAGGCAAAGTCGCAGTTGAAATCGCAAAAATAGTGTGCCACATGCGGTGTGCTCGTTGCCTGCAACGGCTCATGCGCGAATAATATTTTAATTCTGTCGATCAGGCGGCACGTTCGTCGAAGCCAATCACACAAGAGCCAAACGGCCATCGACATTTATGCCCCACCACCACAACGCCAAAAAAGCCCCAAAGTGCTCGAAGTGCCCAAGAGCGACGCATGTCACAGGGGGTTGTGGGTGCTCGACTCCGGCTAATGGGGCTCTTAAGCATATGAGCTGATAAAAGCGACAAAACATTTAACAAGTAATTAAACATAAAGCTCGCCCCACATGAGTGCCTAGTTGGCTGGCTGGTTGGTTGGCTGCTCCACAACGTCAACTGTGCCCCAAACTGGGTTAAGGACGCTGCACAGCACTCAGCACTACTGCACCACCGAACCACCGAACCACTGAGGCACTGAGCCACTGAGCCACCATTCTGCACTCCACCCCTTGGGACAGCCCCCGCCTTTGGCAGCGAAACATTCATTTCGATTTCGTTTGCGTTCCTATTTAGTTTTTTGTGCCGATTTTTCGCCTTGCCATTTTTCTTTAATTTTTTTCGGGTGAGTTGTAATAGAGTTGCTGAAATTTGGCATTGTATTTATGGCCCGGGCATTGGGGCATACCAGGCATCTGACCCACACCCACATTTCATTAGATATCCACCCTGGGAGCGGTGATAAATGCGATAATAAATATTCAAGTTGTTTTTCTGTGAGTGTTATAATTTAGTGTTGATTAGTTTGCGCAAATAAGAGTTATTGATTCAATTTCAATTAAAAGGATATGTATGTTTCTCGTTTCTCGCAAGCGCCATAGTCCCGCACCTCGATACTCTCGATGTGCAATACTCACCCTAGTCCACTTTGGGGTCGCCCACGAACAAAAGACTCAAGCAACGAACTTGTTTCGCCCAGCGCCTGTTTGAGTGTTCGTTCGAGTGTTTGAGTGTGTGATTGTGTTGGGCTTTTTTTTGGCACCTCTTGCATTGATATGCTCGCGTTATTAATGATGCCTAATGAGTGGGTTGGTCCCCAATGCAACTGCTACCTGGCAGCGAGCGGGGCAATTATGTGTCATTTGTATGCCCAGGGACATGCAATTTGGGTGTAGGCTCTGAGTAAAGCGTTTATTAACTTATTTTCGTAGGGTAACTCGTACATTAAGTGCGTGGATAGTCGAGGAGCATTACAAGGGCACCGAGAGATGCCAGCGCATGCGGCTTTGCCTTCCAGGTGTCTGATAGCCGGAACTGCAGAGGCACCTCGATTTGGTCAAGGGGGAAGCTGTAATAACGATATCTCACAATATTATGGGTCACATTTCGAGCAGTGAGGCATTTAACTCACTTGGGACAAACACGATTACAAACTATAGCAACACAAGGGACGAAACACTGGAGTCTGCGCCTAGGAGGCCTGATCAGAATGATTGTGGGACAGTTGACGCATGGTAAAGGTGGTTTCTGCTGGACAAATCACAATGGAAAATAAAACGATGGAAGATTTCGCCTCTCCAACGCTTACCTGGTGTGCGGAATCCCTCCTGGATCTTGTAGATCTCGTTCAATTCCCGAGCACTGCACAACGGAGTGTCCACCTGGGTGGTCTCGTTAAATCGACCGTAGTCAATTTCATAGGCCTGCAGATCCTTGTTGTACAGCACCACCGGATCGAAACGATGGCCCCAAAGTATCTCAGTGTTTATATAGCTGGATCTGGCCTGAGTGCTCTGTCCAGTGGACTCCACGGTGCCCTCCAGGATGACCACGATCTCAAACTTATCCTGCAGCATATCAGTGGCATTGAGATTGTAAAGCGGTGAGTTCTCGTCGATCTTGTGCTCGATGACCATGGGCCAGATGAAGAACAAATCAGAGCCGGAGTCATCAGTACCGATCTCCAGTTCCGTGAAGTACTGCGTCATCACCTCACCCTCCTTGGTGCTCTTTGTCCTGATCAACTGAGCCCTCACTCCGGCTCCAATGATGTGAGACTTTCGCATGTCACCCACACGGAACATCAGCGAAAGGGTGCCATCCCGCTGGCAAATTACGGCGTGCTTGGAGAACAACAAAGTCTGCGCCCGCTGTTTGGCCCTCGTCATTTTGGCAAATACTATTCCGGCCATAAATGCTGAAGACATCACGCCGTAGATGGACTGGAAGCACATCATAAAGATGGCCTCTGGACACTCGGGCGAGGTGGTGCGCACTCCATAACCAATCGTGTGCTGCGTTTCAATGGAGAACAGGAAGCAGGAAGTGAAGCCATCGATGGCCGAAACACAGGGCGCCCAGCCAGATTCCTCTAAAAGATGGATGTTTCTTATAACCATTGAGTGTTTGTATAATAAGCAAACCTTGGTTATCTGGCAAGTGAGGCTCCTCCAAGTCTCCGTGTGTGTAGATAATCAGCCACCAGATGAGCGCAAAGAAGAGCCACGACAGGATGAAGCTGAGCGCGAAGGCCAGGAGAGTCCACCGCCACTGCCAATCCACCATGGTGGTGTACATGTCCTGCAGGAATCGCACCCGGCGTCGCTGCAGGTGCTTCTGCACCACATTGCAGTCACCATTCTTGAAGACCGCTCGTCGGCGCACACGTCTCATGCTGCCAGGCCGGAAATTGCGAGATCTGCGAACACAAAATCAAGGTATTTATACATGAAGCCTAAAAGTGTGCAATGCATTATCAATCTTTTGGATTTCGCTTGGACTTACGCAGCCCAGAATCTTAGATGGAATTAAATAAGTAGGGCCTAAGCTGTCGTTTTCTAAATTTATAGGGTAATGAAATTAATGTTTCCGATAAGCACTTAAAATATTCGTTGAATTCCCCTAACCCTTATTTGTTCACAAATCCTTAATCATCTTTCCCATTACAAATGGCAATGAATATGATTTCTATGATGTATGCAAGTGTCAGATTAAATTGGATGTCTCGACATCGTGTTTTTTAATTTGCGTTAATTAAGTGTGCGCTTTTGCACTCGTTTTTTTTTTTGGATTGGACACACGAGTAGTGCATCTAATTAACACAGTCGCGAATGCCAATGTCGCAAGGCGGACAAATCAGACAGATTCAGATCGCATTTACGCCTCGGGGCAATCTGAAACCATCCACTCTTATAACACTTAATTACAGCTCTCCCACAAATTGTCTGATTTATTGCCCCTGCCTGTCACAGCAATGAATTTCAACACCTACGTGAACCCGCATTTCTCGGATGCCAGTTACCTTAACCCCACATTGACACTCGCACTAGTCGATTAATTGGCATTGTGCCGATTGCATTAATGCCGGCTAATCAAATTTAGAGCTCAGCTGGCTAAATTTGTGCCAGATGATTCATTTTGTCCGCTTTGTAGAATGTCGGCATTAATTAATTACATTTTTGAGCCGCCCACGCAATAAACAAATAAGAGAAATACAATCGAAACAGCTGAATAGTGAAGAAAGTGTATGGGAAAAGGGAAGCTAAGTGCGATGGGAAGTCATTTGGCCAACCGTTTAGCAGGTGACAGGTGTGAGAACAAGATGCCGTCAATATTTGGAGAAGACAGATAGACAAAAGACAGCATGCCTGGCCCAATGAATCGCATTCGCAAAGCGCCTCTAAATCATTTTGCACTGCAATCTGCAGCCAGGAAAGCAAACTAGCACCGTGGGCGTATCCATATAAATTACAACCGCAAGCTGCGAGCGGCACTCTGCTAATCTAAACAAAAGCTAAACAAAAAGCCCAAAAGATGCGGCAACGTGACACAAACGCACTGCGATGATGGCAGTCAAGTTGTCGGCAAGTTCAAGTTGAATGTCAGGCCCCTTGACGAGCTAATTACCGAACGGAAAGCCGGCGGAACTTTGAGTAATTGGGTAATTGTTGCCCGAAGCTCCTATTTATACTTTCGCAACTAAAATTCGTACATCGAAGTAACAATCCGGCTTCACATAGGAAGTGTAAGAGCACTTAACAAAAAAAAACTACTTTCTATTTATAATATTAAAACGTTCTTCGGAAGCTGGCTTCTACTTCATACAGTATGAAGTAGTGTAAGTAGTGTAACAGGAAGTATGCGTTAACAGGATCCATACAGTGACAAATATATTAAAAAAAAAAATACTAAGGATCCCCTTCTGAATCTAGTGATTGAAATCAGAAACTATTTGACTCATGCGCACCCTTTGGCCAGCGAGTGGCTGGATCCCTTCAAGGCCTCGTAGTAGACTCCCGCCTGCGAGGGCGTGTGCGAGATGCCACGCATGTACTGGCGCTTCCACTCCTTCATGTGGGCGAAGGTCTCCTCCTTGTCGCCGCCGACGAGGGTTTCCGCATCGGCGGGATCCTGCAGGACCTGGACATCGCTGAGCGGCACCTGCATCTCGCTAGACGTTCTAACTTCGCGTTGCTAAACGAAACTGAAGCTCCTAGCCAAACCATTCCGCCCAGGCCGACATTAAAGTGGTCTGAATTTGGCCAATTAATTAGAGCGGCTCTAACTAATCGACACTTATTGACCCAATCACTTAGCCCGGGTAATAGCTTAGGAAATAACCACAAGCCAAAGTAACTCACCTGCAGCTCGGTTGGCGGGGGAACGGCTTGCCATTTTGCGATAGGCCATAGTAGCTGGTCGGCCTATTCGGCACAATTGTGATGGGGTAGGATTGTGGATTGCTGATCACACTGTCCAGCGAATCGGGATCCGCTTCGATGGCCTTCTTCAGCGGTTGGGTGGCCTGTTCGCCTCCGTTTGCCTGCGTTGTTGTTGTTGCGGCCGCAGAGGTGGGGGCCGCCGAGTGGGTGGAGAAATTGAAACGCATCTGTGGGAGGTGGGAGTTGGGAGGTGGGAGGTGAAGGAGTTGCCTTTTCAATTAATTCGCTTGGCGACGTGCGCGCAAACAGAAACTTGTGATAAGTGCAACCCAGGTGCGAGAATCTACGTTTTTTTTTGCCAACGTCGTCAGCTGATTCACACAGATTTTCGTGGTCCGCTGGCAAAGTATACAACCATATACTTTATCAGCTTATTTTATGTATGGAATAACGAGCAAACATTTACCACATTATTCAATCATATAAATAGCTGATATTTGCCACATTGCTAAGCGATTTTTATTGGCAGCTGCATAAAATCCAGACTTGGGCTACTGAAATCTAAAGCGCTTCCGCAGCATGTTTAGATTTTCGCACCTTTCTGTACTTTTCACACGAAACGAGGTAATAATAATAATAAGAATCGAATCATTATTGTACTTCAGAACGTTTCTGCTTGAGTAGTTTTATCACCTTAATATTAAACTGATTGACACCTTTTAATCGAGTTTTTGTTAGATGGCCATTGCTTTGCAGCAGAGCCTCAGGATGCTTCTGGCACTTTAAGATGGCATGTTGCAAAATGACAATAAGCACAATGTTATAGTTTCACGATCTCCGTTTCGATCTGTTTTTCCGACGCGTGTCGTTTCAGAAATGAGATGATCTGAGGACTGGAGATCAGAGGGCACTCGGTGCTGAGCCCACAGAGCGACTGTCACAGCGAATCTACGGATCCGCAAGTCCGACCAATGGATTAAATGACGGCCGACTGAAAGAACATTTTCCAACTAAACAAAACTTGTGAACAGAAAGCGGTGAGCTGTAAGTGACACACACACACACATACATGTGCAGGAAGAGAGAAATTTACACACTGCACAGCGACGATGCTCTCACAGATACTGTTACCGAAAGATACAACTTGTGGCTGTGCCGCGGAAAAAGTTCAATTGAAATGATTCGTAAATTGAAAGCGAAGCGGAAGATAAGCGCGATAAGCTCATCTTATCAACGAAATCAGAAGGCAGAGACACTTCTCAATGTAGGCGACCTTGAGCCCTCGTCGCGGAAGGGGTGGCGCTGGCTTGATATTCTATGGGCTCCCGTGAGATGTCGCAATATCGATATGTTAGTCCGGCCAGTTCTGATTTATCAGATACGACTGTTACTCGATCTCCCCATTTAAATAGATAGCACAAACAATGGCCCTCGTTTGTATCTTGGCTCGGATTCGAGTACAAGGTGTCGTATACGTAATATCTCAGTGTTTACCGTCGTCTCACGCGCATTTTGGCTGCATTGTGCAAACACAAATAATAAATAAATTGTGACGTTAATAACAAATATGTATATGTGTTTATACAAGTATCTCTGTGCAGTCATCGGTGGGTCATGCGTAGTTAATTTTGACGGCATTAAGCCAATTAAAACCGTTCACTGCCACCATAAATCTTGGGCTATTGTGATGGGCCTAACCTGAACCTATTCAAATTTATTGAAAATCCAAACAATCGAAAACGGAAAATTTTGAACAGCCAAGCTATTAGGCCAAGTAGGGATACTGTCCGAGCTCAGCGATGGTGGAACGATTGCTGGGATTTCTCTCCAGCAGTCCGTCGATCAACTGGATGGCCCCTGGACTCAGGAATCCATCCATGTCCTTGGGATAGCTGGGCCCACCACTCATGATCGCATCATAGATCTCAATCGCATCTTGACTGCCACTAGCAAAGGGCCACTGACCGCAGAGCATATAGAACAGAGTAACTCCCAGCGACCAGGAGTCCACCTGATAGTCGTATCCCGACATCGCGATCATCTCGGGTGCCATGTAGCAGGTAGAGCCGCAGCAGCCGTACAACTTTTTACGATAGTATGTGGCCAAGCCAAAGTCCGCTACCTTGACCATCTCGAAATTCCATCTGCCGGATGAAAAGTAGACCAGCAGATTTTCCGGCTTGATGTCCCGATGAATCACCTGGAGCTGGTGCATATGCGCCAGTGCCGCTACCGTGCATCTCACCACCGATCTGGCACTTTCCTCCGACAAGATACCGAGCTTCTGCAACACGTCATGCATGTCACAATCCAGGTGCTCCAAAACCATGTACATGTAGCGCTCCTCCTCCACCGTGTACATCAGTTCGACGATGTTAGGATGCGACTGCAGCTGCCGCAGCACCTGCGCCTCCATATGGTTACTGTTCACCATTTTTACGATGCACTTGGTCCTGCTGGCCTTGGATTGTCCGCGAAATATCACCGAATTTGTGCTTTGCATCACGGTCTCTAGACTCTCGATGTAAAGGTGTATGGCCTCGGGCAGGTCGTTGGGCTTTATGCGACTCAGGCATCCGCTGTACAATCGAAGTTGGCGCCAACGATTACGGGAATCCACCATTCGCAGAAAGTCCTTGTTGACGCTGTACTCGACCCAAACCATTTCTTCGTTCTTGCAGCAGCAAATCACAATGTCGGTTTCGCGGAAACTACTCAGTGATGTTAAATGCGATCCGTCAGTTCGGCGGAAATGCGCGATAGCTGATCGCAGTACCACGTGGCGTCCAAGAGACTCAGTGACTCCTTGCAGCAGAACGTGAAAGTCCATGAAATGGGCTCGAGAGATGACCATATTAACGCCCTTGAAGTGCCTATCCCCGTTCCGGAGGAAGCACACCCGCAGACCTTTCTGGTGGAGAGGACGACTTAGCCGCCTCAAGCCAAAACAATTGCTATGGTCCGACATAACGCGCAAAAAAGGAGTATCGTGAAAAAAGATCTTAGAAAACTAACGCGTTATACAAAAATATACGAACGAAGTGTGTTAGTTACAAAATTCTTGACTCATAATATGTCACCTAACGCAGCTTTCCTAGTTTTTGAAGGCGATCGACTGGCCAACTCGGTTTCCATGCGGTAGTAACAGGCGTTTTTCGCTCAATGCTCTTCCGCAATTCCCTGCCCCCAGAATAATTTACCATCCACTAAATTGTGAATAGCAGCGACTGGACGCGGATGAAGAGCGCCAAAGCCGCTGGTATAATTGAATAATCAGCTTTGTCGCCCAGTGTGTGTGCGACCCCCGATACTTGGATGAACTGCCAGCTGCCCCCTTGATAATCCGTTGGCGGCCACTTAAACCGCGTCAAGTGCAAATTTGTAGTCCATCAGAGTGCCACATGGGGATCCTGGGGTGCAATTGGTTTTGAAATTCACGCAACGGCTATTTCTGTAATGATCAACAAATCGATGCGGTTGACTTTCTCAATTAACCACCTGTTGAGAAATTTGTATATTTATTGCTAAAATGATGCGAAAAATTAAGTTGGACGTCAGGCCACTGGCTTTTATCTGGATCACGTTTAGCTATCTACAGCATTCTGTTTCTCATGGCATACATAGAAATATAAATATGAATTATGTATAAATATAAATATTTTTGTTATTGAGTGATTTAAAGGCGGCAGGTCATGAATTTACGAAATTTGTATGTGTTTGTGTATCGCTGTTCTCTTTGACAATTCACTGTAGTTTTTTTTTTTATGGTCTCCCCGAAAATAAACTCACAAATCAATTTCCTTCTTGAATTTTGATATTCCTAAATTTAAAAATACTCGCTTTATTATTCAGCATTTCCATCCAGATTTCTAAGGAACTCGGCCATTGTTATCATGATAACTAAGGAATGTATCTACACGCATGTATGAAGTCGGGATATCAGGTCGTGTATCTGTAGAATGACATAGGTTCTTGTATCGGCTAATTCCTCGATAGATTGTACACAAACCTGTTTCTTACATGCTTATACCCGTTACTCGTTGAGTAAAAGGGTATACTAGATTCGTTGAAAAGGTATTTAAAGAAATTTATTTATTTTTGTAACTTTTTTTTTGTAGAAATTCAAGGTCTATAGTCCATAACTCAACTTACCTTGATCGGAATTTGAAGTGGCATACCTCTAAATGTTTCTGGAGCAATTCTCTAAAAATCTGCATTCAAATTTAGAATTTTATTTTTTTGAAATTTTTTTATCATTTCTCTGATGTATGATGTTGTAGAAAATCAACGAAATTAAAAAATGACCCAAGGCTGAAGTTCTAAAGTCCATAACTCAACTAATCTTAATCGGAATTTGAAGTGGCGTACCTCTAAATGTTTCTGGAACAATTCTCTAAAAATCTGCATTCAAATTTAGAATTTTATTTTTTTGAAATTTTTTGTCATTTTTCTGATGTATGATGTTGAAGAAACTCAAAAAAATTAAAAAATGACCCAAGGCTGAAGTTCTAAAGTCCATAATTCAACTTACCTTGATCGGAATTTGAAGTTGCATACCTCTAAATGTTTCTGGAGCAATTCTCTAAAAAACTGCATTCAAATTTAGAATTTTATTTTTTTGAAATTTTTTTGTCATTTTTCTGATGTACTGTGTTGAAGAAAATCGAAAAAATTAAAAAATCACCCAAGGCTGAAGTTCTAAAGTCCATAACTCAACTAATCTTAATCGGAATTTGAAGTGGCATACCTCTAAATGTTTCTGGAGCAATTCTCTAAAAATCTGCATTCAAATTTAAAATTTTATTTTTTTGAAATGTTTTTGTCATTTTTCTGATGTATGATGTAGAAAATCAAAACAATTAAAAAATTACCCAAGGCTGAAGTTCTAAAGTCCATAACTCAACTAATCTTAATCGGAATTTGAATTGGCATACCTCTAAATGTTTCTGGAGCAATTCTCTAAAAATCTGCATTCAAATTTAGAATTTTATTTTTTTTGAAATTTTTTTGTCATTTTTCTGATGTATTGTGTTAAAGAAAATCGAAAAAATTAAAAAATCACCCAAGGCTGAAGTTCTAAAGTCCATAACTCAACTAATCTTAATCGGAATTTGAAGTGGCATACCTCTAAATGTTTCTGGAGCAATTCTCTAAAAATTTGCATTCAAATTTAAAATTTTATTTTTTTGAAATGTTTTTGTCATTTTTCTGATGTATGATGTAGAAAATCAAAACAATTAAAAAATGACCCAAGGCTGAAGTTCTAAAGTCCATAACTCAACTAATCTTAATCGGAATTTGAAGTGGCATACCTCCAAATGTTTCTGTTTCTTACATGTACAACGAATTTAAGTTACATATTTAATAATTTATTGATAAGGAAAGTGATACTAAACACTAAATATTAGTTTATGGAAATCTATTACGCATGCAGGCTGTATAGATGTAGGCGAAAGATGTAGAAAGTTTGTTTCAGGAGATTGTCACACCCACAAACCGTCCAAAACAGTTCCACCTCCACTTACCTTTCTGGCACCACTACTAGTTGAATATTGGGTAACCGACAGTCGAGTATATAGACAATAGCATTAAATTGCATTAAATTGCATAAATTGGTAGAGATGATAAGCCTTTTGGTTAATGAAAATGCTACTCTCCCCAAATAAAAATAAGCTTTTTCAACAAATTCAAAGACAACGACTAAAATAAAATATGTTTAATTTACAATAACATCGTACCTTAGACGTTTGCATTATGCATTAGATAGACGCTGACTATTTACACCTGGTTATTGTGGATACACGTGTAGTAAGGAAAGGCATCTCGACGTTGGGTTATGAAAGTGAATTGGTGTTGGTGTGGATAAATGCTGGAACACTTACGAACTAGTTGCTAATAATATAGCTAAAAATATAGCTAACAATTTCTACGATCTACGAAAATTGTACAATGAATTTTGCATTTAAATATTCTGGGTTTCGTGCGATCTTTCACAAAATGGCAATACGAAATTACAGTGTGTGTGTGTGTGTGTGGGTGAGTGTGTGGGGTGTGTGCTTTTGTGAGGGTATTTTGATGTCTTTTTACATGGCAGCCCCATTGTAATGCTGATACATCTCATCCCAGAACCTCTGCCGCTCCGGCTCGGGATTGGTTTTCATCGCCAGATTGGCTGAGATGTCCATGTAGTTGAGACTGTTCATCACATTGGTGGGATCGATGGGCGCCCACTTGGTGGTCAGCATAGGATCCTCGGTATCCGGCGTAGGGGAGCTGTAATTAGCATTGGTTATATTCTATAAAAGTTTTTCTTTCATTCTGACTACTAACCCATATTTGGCGAAATTCGTCCACATGCGCACCATTCTATTCTTGACCTGCACCTCCATCGACTTGGGATCCAAGCTCAAGTTGAAGAACCCGAACTTGAACAGATAACCCAGCTCATCACCATGGCAAACACCGGGTCGGGGAATGCCCAACATCCGTTTGTAGAGCCCCAAAGATCCGTCGAAGGAGAACCGGTACATGTAGACAGGTGCATTTCCAAACTTGGCATGATTCCGGGCCGTGCGACGGATGCCCTGAAGGAACATGAGATCCGTGAGGAGCTGCCAAAGAAATATAGTTAATTACTATCTATTGTCTTGTACTCTGCAAATCGGACTTACCGCAATCATCTCGTCCACCGATTCAATGCCCACGTGCTTGCTTCCCAAGTAGAAGGATCGTATCTCGCGGGTCACCCGATCATGAGATTGTGTCACATTCAAATCCTGCGGAACCAAGCGGCCAAAGTCGTTCTCAATGATGCCCAGCAATTGGGGATTCTTGCGAAGTCCTGGGTAAAATATTTAAAACCTATTAAAATGTTCCTCTACATGTCCTTAGAATTGATCTTACTTCTTATGAACAGCATGGCCTCGTGTGTGTTGTAACCCGTCATATAGGCCACATCGCTGTTAAAGTTCTGGGAGTGATACATGTCGCTGGGGTGCTGAGTAAGGAAGGGCTCCTCGTAGAACTGCTCCTCCTGAGAGTCCTGATTCCAATATCCCTCCACCACGGGCACAAATGGCAGACCAATGTTATTCCGCTGATCCTCTGCCGTGATTGTGGTGGGTGCAGCTTCAACCAATTTCATGGCTGGGACCCGTCGAAGAAAGTCGAGTATGTCCTCGGTTTTATTGGCCCCCACGTAACCCAAATTGGCAGCTAGACGAGCAGCTCGCTGGCTCGAACTGGCGGACATGGACCATGGATTCAGAGCCGATCCACTTTGGGAAATCGCTCGGTGGAAAAGTCCCTTGGCCTGGGGAGACAGCAGAAGCAACTGGACGGACGAAGCTCCAGCTGACTCTCCGAAAATGGTAACCTGACTGGGATCTCCCCCAAATGCGGCTATGTTATCCCGCACCCACTTCAGTGCCAGCACCTGATCCTTGAGACCCTGGTTGCCGGGAGCATCAGGTCCTGCTGTAAGGAAGCCCAGTGGGCCTAATCGGTAGTTCAGGGTGACCAGGACTATATCCTCAGCCACTAGATAGTCCGGTCCGTAGAGGAAGGAGTTGCCGGAGCCAAAGGAGAAACCTCCTCCATGCAGCCAAACCATGACAGGAAGCTTTGGCTGCTCTGCCGACTCCTCGTCCTTGGGCATTTGGGTTGTGAACACATTGACGAACAGGCAATCCTCGTCTCCCTTGAAAGTGTCCAGGATCATGTTCTTGTGCGGACAGCTCTGACCTTCCCGTGAAGCATCACGGATGCCGGACCACGGTTTCTCCGGCTCCGCGGCACGGAATCTGGAATGAAAGATCTTGTTAGCGTCCAGCCTGTATGTCTTGGGTTTAACTCCTACCTTCTTGCTCCCGTAGGCGGTGCTCCATATCGCATTCCCTTGAAACTATAGTAGCCTCCACGCTCTCCAGATCGATACTTCTGATAGCGACCCCTGACTTTTCCCAACGAGGTGGTGGCCACAATCTCACGCTCTTTCTGTGAATGATTTTGGCAAACAATGTTAGTCCATGCATGGCACTTGTGATAAGTTCAGTTGTAAAAGTCAGTTTTTACTGAGGAAATCAACTTCAAGGCCCACGAATTTGGCCGCCACTTGCGAATGCAAAAAATCTGAGTTGCGCAACCAATTTGCATCGAAGTGCGAACTCGAATAGAACCGGCGCAAAGAAGTATGTCATGTGCCTGGCCAGAGTTGCGCAAGTGCCTCGGTCAATTTCCAAAAAGCCAGTTTTCCGCCCACAGTCCACCTGCCGAGTTCTTGACTCACTGGCCATCTAGGGGGTGTGTGCATATGCCACCTTCTTTCATTACTATTGAGTCGACCTCAGCCCCAAGCTGCAGCTGCATCCATGTTTGGCCAGCTGTCCATGTTCACGTCCAAGTTGAAAATTGATTGGCCACCACTTTACAATTCGGCTATCCAAAGAGGCTGTAAGCGCTTGGCATTTGCTGCGGCCATGGTTCAAGGCCGAAAAAGACTCACCCGCAGAGATCTCACCACCTCCTGGACCACTCGCATGGCCCTCGATGGCAGCAGTTGGACAAGCGAGTTCGGATGCGATGTCAGGGTCTTCCAGGCCGTCGTCTCCTGCAATTGAAAATTCCAAGCAATTTTAGTGTGCACTGAAATAAAAACTGTTGCAAGAAATAAGGGGGGAAAATCAAGTAGCAATTAACTCTGATTAATTACTTTGTAAGGTGTCTAATATCATTATACTCTTGCTTTTGATAAATATGAGATATGAAATCCATGTTTATGCCTATGACAATGATCTTTCTGGCCGTGCAATTGACAGCAATTTAGAAAACATGCAACAGCTTTAGGCCCAGTCCAAGTTCAACGGGCTGGATGACAATTTTTTTTGGGGCTGTCCGATTTGTAAAGCGGCGTTAACTGTCAACGGGCAACCTTCACCGACTGCGTCGCTTAATTGAAATGCCATTTGCATAACTCAAATGCTCGGCTTGCGGCAATTAGGCAGCGGTATAAACGGTATTAACATGGCTAACATGGCCAACACCAACAACTGCAGTCACGTGCTGCCGCCGGAGGAAACGCCAATCTCGATCTGACGGCTGTTCCCAGGCCGAACTGGGCGTGTGTCCCGGGCCAAAATGGGCTCATATTTGGCTGTGATTCATGGCACAATTGGGCGTCAGTTGGTGGCTGTGGAGCAGCGAGATTCAAGTTCACCTCTAACACTGTTGTTATGCTAATTACTTGTGCCATATACCCTAACTTGGTGAACAGTATACATACGTCGGATTGCAAGGCACAGCCATGGCATCGGGCTCAATTGCTGGCAAGGTATTCGAAAATCGATTTGTTTAGTTTTTCGGCATTTTTGTACGAGTATGTGGTCTGGGTGCTATGCTAATGTGGGTGTAGCTGGTTTATAACAGTTTCCTATCGAGATCCGATCGATGTTGGCTTTAATTATAACTGTTTAATGCGCTCGTTGGCCAGGCCGGCTGTGTGTTCGTTAACCAAACACACTTTGGCTCAAAAGGCGCTTAAGAAGTGGGTCATTGTTCAACGCATAAAGCGCTTGAGAGTGCTGGGAAAATAATTGAAGTCTTCCAATCAATCTTTTGGCTACAATACGGTTTTCGATTTTCGGTTTTCGAGCTTTAGCTGCTCTAATATGCAAATATGCAAATAAGCGAACAGACAGCCGAGCAGACAGACAGACAGGCAACAACAACAACATCTCTGGTTGCATTGCGAATCTCGCATAATAATATTTTCGCCGCTTACAATGCAAACATTATGCAATGGCTGCCGCTTTCACGCTTACACGCTCGAAAGCCAAATATAAATGCGAAATGAAATGCAGATAGAAAGCCAGCGATGCAATTGTTGCATAAGAACCATGTTCAATACGAACCGTGGTAGAACGGCCCATTTGGGCCATTGGCCGCATATCCAGCGACCCGGAAGCATTTGCGCCATTTGTCGCATTTTCCGGCGACATTGTTGTCGTCGTCGTTGTTGTTGTTGTTGTTGTTGTTGTTGTTGTTGTGGTGGTGGCGATTAAAAAAAATGCTCTGGCTTTGCCCCGCAAATCTTGCAAATCACCGCCATGCGGATCGAAGCCCTCCTGCGCCGCCTGCGCCTCCTCCGCAGATGACTTTCTCTGCTCGGTGACTATGATTCGATGGCCGGATTCGTTCGGTCGCTGCACACAAATTGCCAAGACAATTAGACCGATGGCTAGCGAAAGAGCCGCGATCGCCGCGACCGGCGCTCCACGTTGCCAATTCCGGGGGCAGGGCATGACGACAGTTCGGGGGAGGTGGACGGCTCTTTTGTTTTATGCAACCGCCTGACAACCGCACAGATTCGCTGCAGTTCGTTCCGACAAGTGCAGTGGAGTGCGCGGAGCCGTAAACTTTGATTTATTGAACTCGCGCCGGAGGAGTGACACCGCCAAGCGAACAGTCACCGCAAAAAGTCTGGCACCAGGGATCAACTCTTCGCTTTTCCGACAGCAACTGTTGCGCTTGCGAGCGTCTGAAGCGTTTTGAATTAAATTCCACTTGCTCCTCGATTTTCCTCGATTTTCCTCGATTTTTCGCCGCGGTATGGCAGTCATTAAAAGTACCCTGGGAATTTGGAAAGGTTCGGGCATGCCAAGGCTGGATTCATTAGTTGCTGCTATGATTTGATCACTTTGTTGAATACGGTTTATTTTGAGCTCATTACATGCTAATACATTAATCCGCTTTAAAGAACCGTTTAAGTTTGCCCTAACTAGAATAAATCCGTAATATTTATAAAGCTGGAAGATACACTTATCCATTTTTACTGGGTATCCCCTGATCGATAAGCAATAGCATTACATTTTTGCCATCTTGTTAGAGCTGCACTTGTTACTGTCTGTCCGTCGGCTGCTCGGTGTTTTAAATACATTTTTTTGGTTTGTTTTGCTTAGTTTTTAGTGCCTGTAATCATTGTTTTTATGGCCGGGTTATGTAAGGCACGCAATGGCCTAGTGTAAATACATTTCGGTCATTGTTCGTTCGTGTATTCTTTTTCAGTTGGGCCGGCTTGTCGTTGATGTTGGGCTTTTATCAGTCAATGTTATCCGACCGGCAAACGGAAATGTATCTCCACTTTAATGGCCTAATTAATCAGCTATGCCCTCGCGAGGGGCATAAATAGTTGAATAAAATAGTTCATATTTCAGTGCTCACACTTCAGCTGTAAAATGTAAAAAGGGCATTGTGTTGCACCAAAGCTTAGTAAGTTATTCGCTTGCCAAGTGGCAAGCTGCATTCAAAATGTCATGCGCTGCATGGCTAATGAATTGATTGCATTGCCAGAGAGATTCGTTTTGAGTAGGGCTGCTCAGAAGGCCAACTATTATTCGAAGCCTACACATCACACACCACACACCACACACCACACACCACACACCACCTCCCCTGCCCCTGACCACTCGTTTTGGGCCACTGGCTGCCTAATTAGCAGGTGGCAAAGAGTATTTTTCACGCGCTTCACTTCCCCCCATAAAACAATAGAACCGCGAGGCATTTGCAATTGAACGGGCATATTTGCTGTTTGGTGGGCCATAAAGTCCATTAACAGGCACATGTAAATGCAGTTACCGGCAGCAGCCACACAACTTGGCCAAAACACTTGGCCATAAAGCGACGTCTTCTCGGGTGTTGAATTACTTTTGGGGCGGCAACAAATTTGCGACACGATGTCAAAGTCACACAACTGGCCGAGTCAGCCGAAATGGCCAGAACTGGCACGCTTTGTAAAGATTCTTTTGTCTCTGCTAAATTTATACAAGCGATTCTTAGATCGCACAACCATTTATGTACATATATGGCCTGGAATACGGGTATACGGGTTCTTGAACTCACCTTAAGCTGGTTGGATATCTTTCCAGCACGTGCTATTGCCGTGCCAAACGTGGACGGGGCTATGGCTATCGAGGAGCTGACATCACAGAAGAGTATCACGCCCAATCCAAGGAGCAGAAGGCTCAGAAGTGGTCGAAGTCCAGTGGCTGTCATGGTGCGTTTGCTTTTTGTCTGGGTAAACAAATCGGAATAATGCATTAGTCGATGGCCCGTGTTATGGCCAAATGTGTTTGCCAAACGTCAATGTCCAAGCCGAAATCGAACCGAACCGAACCGAACCTAACCGAATATCGAATAACGAATAACGAATCGAAGTGCGCAACGCTTCTGAGCCAACTTCTTGGTCAGGGCCAAGACAAAGACGCGAATGTCAACAGCTTGGCTTGGCTTGGCTTTTAGACGCTCTTGCGCTTGACTCCGGCTCCACTCAACTTGGCTCTGAGCCACTAACTTGGCTCAGTTTTCAGTTTTTCCACCGCCAGTCGTCGGTGGTCTCAATCTAAATTGCTTGCGATTATTTTCGAATTTGTTTACAGTGCTTGTCTTGAGCTAATACAGACATTATTCAATTTTGTTTTGCTGCTGTTGTTTTTATTGCCGCGTTATTTTTGCCTTACGAGAGGTCACTAAATATTTTGCATGCTCACAGGGCGTATGATTAATTAGTAATTCATATTCCACATTATGGCGTGTATGCATACTAATTTATTTAATATATTTTTTTTACATAAACACACAGACCCAATGACAACGGACTAATTGAATGGCAAGACCGGAAATCAGGGCGAGAAGGTCTCAAAGAAGCTAACGAACTTTATTCGTGGTTTCCATAAGTCTGTTAATCAACCTGATATCGAAACCTTTTGGCCCAGCTAGTAGTAATGGTGTTAATTATAGTTCCGCTTCCTTAACAGTTTCGTTAAACTGGGCCATAACACACATAAACATGTATATACCAATTTTGCCAATAGACACGCCTCCAGCAAGCCAGTAACCCAGAGCCACTTCCTCCTTTTACAAAAGCCACGACATTGCCGCTTTCCTCCCCCCCGTCTTGGCTGAGTAAGCCATTAGTAGTTGCCACAATGCCATGGCAACACTTGCACTTTCCTTGAAAGTTGCACGACCAGCTGGAGATGCAGAGTGGCCAGAAGAGAGGGGTTGCCGATCAGCTGTGCGCTTTTCTCTTGGCCACAAATTCAGCCTTATGATTACAAGAAACATATGCAAATTGGGCCTGGAATTTGCACAATTCTGCATACAAAGTGCCAACGATTGAGTTGAAGCCAACTACTCCAATAGCAGAATGTGGCTATTTTGTAATGACCAAGCCAATTGAAGAGCTGGCAAGCGCGGTAAGAGAGAGTCAGAGAGGGCCAACGCAGAAATGGCCAGCTAAACGGGTCGACAAATCGCAGTGACAGCAGCTGATCGGGAGCTGCAAATGCAACTGGGATCGGGATTCAGGCCGAGATGGAGGTGGCAGTGGTGTTGGTGGTTGTGGTGATGCAGACTTGGCCTGGAGCCGGCCAGACGGGCTTGCGACGCCTTACGTAAGAGGCGAGCAAAACAAAAAAGGTAAATATTGACTGAGAAAATAACATGAAAAAATTAAGCCAAGCCAATGACTGAAAGAAATGAAGAGATAAATGAGAGAGAGAGCGAGCGAGTGAGAGAGGTGTAAGAAAGCGAGAGTTTGGCCAAAAAGATGATGGCCCAGTGGCTTTTGGCGTGCGCCGCTTAACAGTAAATTTCGCTTGACCCATTATATAAAAAGGTAGCCGGGGCCAGGCAGCAAAAACGGAACTAATTCAAAACTATTTTCAAATTCGCCAGGCCCATTCGAAAAGGCATCTGGTAACAAATACACACATCTGACACATCTGCTGCGGCCCGGACTTTCATTAACAAAAGCTGGCTGGCAAATATTTCAGCAGCAAACAGACAAATATTTGACACACATACGCGTACTTTTCTTGAACCCAGCTCAATGACTCAACAGCTGACGGCAGCTGCAGTGAGCGATTTGCAGCAGATTTGTCGGCTAAATGTGTCAATCTAATAGGCAGCAATCAGCATTAGATTTGATTAATTCTCGGAATTACGCGGACCACCATTTCGGAGCACTAAAACACCGTTTGCAGCACCATGCAATTGGCTACGTGTGTTGGGCAAGTTCAAGTTTGTGGCCCGAAGTCTTTGGCCCGCCACATCGATTCAGCGATTCAGCCATTCAACTCAATTCGATTCGTTACGTTTCGTTCCGTTTCGACTTCTTTCGACTTCAGCCCCAATTTTTGAACTCTTCGCGTACCGGAATGTTTCGTGCTCCACGTTCGACTGTCGCCGACCAACTGAAGCTGCGACTGTGCAGCGGTGCGCTTAAGCGTCAAATTGCTGCGGCTTATACCTTAACCAGCAGCGGCATGCAAAACATGGCCAAGAGCCTGGATGAGCGGAATTCGTAGTTGGTAGTGTAACTTGTACTGTCATTATTCTGAACGAAACTGCGGTATTTTCTTGTATTTTTAGGCTCTTCTTACGCAAATATGTTTCTTATATTTCAAGCCAAAATGACATACTACAACTTTAACCATATCTCGATTTAAGTCCTTCAGTTTATCAGTGGCTTTTGTGTATTTTGTTTCATTTATTTGTTCAGGTGACTACTAATTTGTAATAATAACACCATTGATTAATAAAACACCTTTGTTTCTTTTTAAACACATGCGCCTAAATGATTAATTGCTTTCAGGCAACTAATTGTTAGTGGAAACCGCTTATAAAACTAATGACTGCAAGGGTATTACCTCGGCTAGCAACGTGGAAATATATATAAATTGGCTTTTAGCCAATGGACACCAGACTAACAGTTTGTTTGAATAGCTGTGCTGCTGTGGTCTTCAATTATGGCCATACTTATTAAGGGACCGCTGTCACGCCGGCTCACGCATAATTATGCAAAATTACATACCTAGCATAATTCAATTTTGGCAATTGTTGGTCCGCCCATAGTAAACTTATTCTAGTATCAGCCCGTTCCCCATCTAAAACTCGGCTTACTTTAGGTAGCAGCCACCACTGCGGGCACGTGAATTTGGACGCGTTTATTAACCGACGCGGAAAAGCAGTTGACACTGGGCTTGGAGTTGGAGATGGCCAGTCTCGTTTACCGTTTGAGATCAAGGATGCAACTAATAATCTGTGGCACAATAAGCCAAGGCAGTGCGATCTCGATGTGGAAAGTAAGCTGGCCAATGGCAATGGAATGACAACTGTAATGGCGACTAAAGTTAACGTTAACAATTAATGCCAGTCGCCGCATGGAAATGAACTTTTCACGCAGCCCGTGTAATTAACTAAGCGATTGCCCAACTCGATCGTCAAGACATTTAGTAGCTATATTAGCGGAACAATTAAGCAGGGGAAGTCTACCTTCCACTGATTAATCGTTCTTGGTGGAGGAGGCTGCCTGGTGACCTCGTTGCCGTTTGTTCTCACTCCGGTGCTTTGCAGCCAGGTTTAATATTTAGCCATGCGCGGATCGTAAACAAAAGAATGCCGCCGCACTGTGCAAATAAACCCCGAAATGGAAAATTAAAAACACTCTGTATACAACCACAATAATATACGATTCTGCTCATGAATTCATATTTTGTGCATTCTGTCAGCGGTTCGTTTGTGTCTGTTGTTCTGGCCCAAAACTGGGTCACCAATTGTCGTTGTTGTTTGGCCCAAATATTTGGCAAAGCGTCAGTTACCATGACTTACGAAAGGTACAGCAGCAATATCTTAAATAGATGTCTATAGTAGAAACCAGATCGGGAAGTCTAGCCGTTGGGATGGAAGATTTACAGTTAGTGACGCAGGTGAAAGGCGGAACCTGCGGTGGATTCTCCGAAGAAGCCCTATATCAAGGACAACTACAGGTTTTTTACAGTGCTGACGTCAATAAGTTCTTTATTTTCAGAACACCTCATTCCAGGTTTAGAATCTTTAAAAAAGTCAGTTATAAGGTAGAAACTCCTTGACTAAAACACAAAAACAATTAAGCGCAATTAAACATATGTTTTATATCGGACACAAGATTTCAAAATAGATTAGGTAGCGATTTCATATCATTATATTTTTTAGATAAGATAAAACAAAATTTTCTTGATATTAAAACAACTTTCATGTTTTAAAAAAATTGTGTTGAAAAACTTAAGAAAATGCAATGTTTAGATATTAATAATATAATTCAAAGTTGTGCACAACATTTTCATGTGCCAACCGAACTTATGCTACAAAGTCGACGTAAACAAACGATTTTCCAAGCACACTTTTAAGATGAACTCATAAATACATAGTTAGGTAGTTAACAGAGTTTTCGCAGCTGTAACAGAAAACAATACTTGAGGTAAGATTATTGCTGTCTTGGAGCAAGCAAACTAAGGTGCTGAAGAGCAGTTTCTCTATGTGGAAGTGGCCTTCGGCTTGGACGAGTTTTTTGGAATAACTTGTAGAACAAATAGATCACAGATCCGAAAACGATGCCAAACCGAACACCTAACAGGATCAGCCAATCCCATTGGTAGTAAAGAGGAACATCCTCCGTCTGAAGACGCATATGTGAGGCATCCCCATTGCGCAGGGCGTATTCCGTCCACCAAACTGCTGTGTCCAAAGGACTCATGGGTCGGTCCCTGAAGGATTGCGACATTTTCTTGGCTTTCAGAGTATATTTAGGGTTCTCCAGCAGCTCCCGAATGGTCGAGGTCAACATTTCTAAACTCATCTCATTGGCGTCCAAGACCTCGGCCATGCCACGCAGATTAACATTCCGCAGATTAATGAACTGGTCGAAGAACACTGGTAATCCCAAGATCGGCACTCCACTGTAAACAGCCTCCATTACGCTTAGCAGACCGCCGTTTGTGATGAAAAGCCGAGTATTGGGATGGGCCAGAACCGCACGCTGTGGAGGCTGTTCTATCACATATATGTTGTCCGACTTGTTTGGCATACTATAGAGTTCGGTTTTCCAAACGACCCTCTGCTTGAATTGGACTAAAGACTTCATAAGGTTCTGCTGCATGTCTTCAGGCAAAAACTGCACCAATATCTCCTGGCCCATCGAGAAGTAGATAACACCGTGCTCCGCGTCGTCCATAAATCTTTGGAGTTTCGCATCGCTGGGCTCAGGTGGCTCGGTGAGATGCAGTCCTCCGACTTCTATGATGTTCGGTACATTAGATCGCACCCTGCCCATACTGAAATGGTTGTTGACCAAGATCACCGAATACCTCTCCCGCATGCTGTAAAATCTCTGCTCCGAATAGCCGAAAAACTTCTTAAAGATGTGCAGTTGAGATGGTCGGACGACCAGGTGTGTTAGCAACTTTTCCTCTGTGATATGGACCCAGTTGTAAATTTTGCTCAGGAGCGAATTGCCGCGGGAATAGCCCAGCGAGGAGATCGGATCGTTGATGCTTGGCGCAAAGTTTCCAGCGACTTCTTCGGTGCTCCAGTTGACATTGCCGCCGGAAAACCCCATCAGGGTGGCATTATAGAGCTCCACTATGCCATAGAGCGCTTCCAGGGCCGACGGCTCCAGCATAACCAGGTCAAAACGTTCATTCTTGTCCTTCAGCATCCGCTGGACACCTTCGTCGCTCAGTATATCTAAGGACATGTTGTAGAGCATTGTCACTGCCAACCAGCCTGCTATCCATTTGCTGCCAAAGAAGTCCATCATTTGGTCGCACTCGATCATTTCTGCGTGCAAATACAAGTTGAATACTGGGAAATATTCTCAAAATTATAATTTCACTCACCCTGGACGCGTTGATTTAGCTTGGGAACGCGTATATGCCGAACTCCCTCGATATCGGACGGCATTCCAACTGGTGAGATCAGCGTTACATTGTGTCCCCGTTTGACTAGCGCCCTTGCCAATGGACGCACCACCAGATTATGGGAGCTGAAGTGGTAGGAAAATACGCCAAGGATGCTGGCAGCCTGCACCGAGTCCTGGTACAGATCCTGTCGCAGGATCACACAAAGCGCGACAGCCAGCCAAGAAAACTCGAGGCGCATTCTCACAATTCAGTCCGCTCATGTCGGAGCTCTGTCCGCAAATGAACGCAATCTTATCTAAGGGGTCGGCAGAAACTTTTGCTGATAACATGAAAGTTTTGAATCCCCTGGTAGTGTAAATATTTGTGAACTATTATCGGTTATTAGTTGTTTGTCTGGTAGATAACGCTCTATTCACACCGTAAAACGATCTGAAACTAATTATCGCATGTCATTACCAAAAGAGAGAACGCTATTTATGAATTTAAATAAATATTATTATTTAAAAATTCTTCAAAGTGTGAGACATTTATGAGGGTCAAAAATATCCGCAGAAATTTGAAGAACTATTGTACATTTTTATTACTGTGTCGTATTACTTTATTGATAAGGTAAAGTGCAATCGATACCCTAAACCGAGCGACATGTAATTTTTTAAGCAAACTGAAACGAAGAAGATCACCGACCCAGCAATCAAAACAAATCGAAGGAAGAAAGTGAGGATGCTATCTATTCTGTAGTAGTGCATTAGTGGAATCTCCTCGACATTGAGGCGAATATGGGATATATTCCTATTGCGTAGAGCATACTCCGTCCACCAGACAGCCGTATCCAAAGGACTCATGGGTCGGTCCTTAAAAGTCGTTGAGATTTTATTGGCATTCAGCGCGTACTTTGGATCTTCTATCAGTTCAATAATTGTCTTAGTTAGAGTATCTACATTCAGATTGTGTATGTCCAGAACCTCGGCCATGCCTGCCAGCTGCCCCCAACGCAAGTTGCTGAACTGGTCAAAGAACATCGGTAGTCCGAGCATCGGAACACCACTGTCCACCGCCTCTATTACACTCAGAAGTCCTCCATTTGTAACAAAGAGACGCACATTCGAATGGGCTAGAATGTGACGTTGGGGCGCTTTGTCAATGGCATATATGTTCTCCGATTTGTTTGGCATGTTGAAGAGCTCGTTCTTCCAAACAACCCGCTGCTTCAGCTTCGCAAAGGACATAATCAGTGTTTGCTGCAGGGTATCTGGAAGAAACTTCACCATTATGTCCAGGCCCATCGAGAAGTAGATAACACCGTGCTCCGCTTCGTCCATGAAGGAATTTCGGAAGGTGACCAACGATTAATTGGTTACTTGGTTTTCAGTAGAAACCTACTACTGATTATGATCACCTGGTGATCGATTTTATATGCCATTTTTTTAATTTTTTGTAAGGGGTACCATCATCATTTTTTGCAAAAATGGGCTAAAATTTTTTTTTCCTAAATTTGAGTTTGTGTGGAAAGGGAATTTAATTACGAGTCCAACAAGGTATGGCAATCCATATTTTGGCAAATATTTCTCGAGTTTTGGCCGAAAAAACAATATTTTTGGTGATTTCTGCGATTTTATATGCCATTTTTTTAATTTTTTGTAAAAATGGGCTCAAATTTTTTTTTTCCTAAATTTGAGTTTGTGTGGAAAGGGAATTTAATTACGAGTCCAACAAGGTATGGCAATCCATATTTTGGCAAATATTTCTCGAGTTTTGGCCGTAAAAACAATATTTTTGGTGATTTCTGCGATTTAATATGCCATTTTTTTAATTTTTTGTAAGGGGTACCATCATCATTTTTTGCAAAAATGGGCTCAAATTTTTTTTTCCTAAATTTGAGTTTGTGTGGAAAGGGAATTTAATTACGAGTCCAACAAGGTATGGCAATCCATATTTTGGCAAATATTTCTCGAGTTTAGGCCGAAAAAACAATATTTTTGGTGATTTCTGCGATTATATATGCCATTTTTTTAATTTTTTGTAAGGGTAATCATCATTTTTTGCAAAAATGGGCTCACATTTTTTTTTTCCTAAATTTGAGTTTGTGTGGAAAGGGAATTTAATTACGAGTCCAACAAGGTATGGCAATCCATATTTTGGCAAATATTTATCGAGTTTTGGCCGAAAAAACAATATTTTTGGTGATTTCTGCGATTTTATATGCCATTTTTAATTTTTTGTAAGGGGTACCATCATCATTTTTTGCAAAAATGGGCTCAAATTTTTTTTTCCTAAATTTGAGTTTGTGTGGAAAGGGAATTTAATTACGAGTCCAAAAAGGTATGGCAATCCATATTTTGGAAAATATTTCTCAAGTTTTAGCCGAAAAAACAATATTTTTGGTGATTTCTGCGATTTTATATGCCATTTTTTAATTTTTTGTAAGGGGTACCATCATCATTTTTTGCAAAAATGGGCTCAAATTTTTTTTTCCTAAATTTGAGTTTGTGTGGAAAGGGAATTTAATTACGAGTCCAACAAGGTATGGCAATCCATATTTTGGCAAATATTTCTCGAGTTTTGGCCGAAAAAACAATATTTTTGGTGATTTCTGCGATTTTATATGCCATTTTTTTAATTTTTTGTAAAAATGGGCTCAAATTTTTTTTTTCCTAAATTTGAGTTTGTGTGGAAAGGGAATTTAATTACGACTCCAACAAGGTATGGCAATCCATATTTTGGCAAATATTTCTCGAGTTTTGGCCGAAAAAACAATATTTTTGGTGATTTCTGCGATTTTATATGCCATTTTTTTAATTTTTTGTAAAAATGGGCTCAAATTTTTTTTTTCCTAAATTTGAGTTTGTGTGGAAAGGGAATTTAATTACGAGTCCAACAAGGTATGGCAATCCATATTTTGGCAAATATTTCTCGAGTTTTGGCCGTAAAAACAATATTTTTGGTGATTTCTGCGATTTAATATGCCATTTT
The DNA here is from genome assembly GCA_005876975.1 of Drosophila orena. Lineage (NCBI taxonomy): Eukaryota > Metazoa > Arthropoda > Insecta > Diptera > Drosophilidae > Drosophila > Drosophila orena. The sequence continues at coordinate 9,325,430 of VCKV01000282.1, read as the reverse complement.
TTTAATTTTTTGTAAGGGGTACCATCATCATTTTTTGCAAAAATGGGCTCAAATTTTTTTTTCCTAAATTTGAGTTTGTGTGGAAAGGGAATTTAATTACGAGTCCAACAAGGTATGGCAATCCATATTTTGGCAAATATTTCTCGAGTTTAGGCCGAAAAAACAATATTTTTGGTGATTTCTGCGATTATATATGCCATTTTTTTAATTTTTTGTAAGGGTAATCATCATTTTTTGCAAAAATGGGCTCACATTTTTTTTTTCCTAAATTTGAGTTTGTGTGGAAAGGGAATTTAATTACGAGTCCAACAAGGTATGGCAATCCATATTTTGGCAAATATTTATCGAGTTTTGGCCGAAAAAACAATATTTTTGGTGATTTCTGCGATTTTATATGCCATTTTTAATTTTTTGTAAGGGGTACCATCATCATTTTTTGCAAAAATGGGCTCAAATTTTTTTTTCCTAAATTTGAGTTTGTGTGGAAAGGGAATTTAATTACGAGTCCAAAAAGGTATGGCAATCCATATTTTGGAAAATATTTCTCAAGTTTTAGCCGAAAAAACAATATTTTTGGTGATTTCTGCGATTTTATATGCCATTTTTTAATTTTTTGTAAGGGGTACCATCATCATTTTTTGCAAAAATGGGCTCAAATTTTTTTTTCCTAAATTTGAGTTTGTGTGGAAAGGGAATTTAATTACGAGTCCAACAAGGTATGGCAATCCATATTTTGGCAAATATTTCTCGAGTTTTGGCCGAAAAAACAATATTTTTGGTGATTTCTGCGATTTTATATGCCATTTTTTTAATTTTTTGTAAAAATGGGCTCAAATTTTTTTTTTCCTAAATTTGAGTTTGTGTGGAAAGGGAATTTAATTACGAGTCCAACAAGGTATGGCAATCCATATTTTGGCAAATATTTCTCGAGTTTTGGCCGAAAAAACAATATTTTTGGTGATTTCTGCGATTATATATGCCATTTTTTTAATTTTTTGTAAGGGTAATCATCATTTTTTGCAAAAATGGGCTCACATTTTTTTTTTCCTAAATTTGAGTTTGTGTGGAAAGGGAATTTAATTACGAGTCCAACAAGGTATGGCAATCCATATTTTGGCAAATATTTATCGAGTTTTGGCCGAAAAAACAATATTTTTGGTGATTTCTGCGATTTTATATGCCATTTTTTAATTTTTTGTAAGGGGTACCATCATCATTTTTTGCAAAAATGGGCTCAAATTTTTTTTTCCTAAATTTGAGTTTGTGTGGAAAGGGAATTTAATTACGAGTCCAAAAAGGTATGGCAATCCATATTTTGGAAAATATTTCTCAAGTTTTAGCCGAAAAAACAATATTTTTGGTGATTTCTGCGATTTTATATGCCATTTTTTTAATTTTTTGTAAGGGGTACCATCATCATTTTTTGCAAAAATGGGCTAAAATTTTTTTTTCCTAAATTTGAGTTTGTGTGGAAAGGGAATTTAATTACGAGTCCAACAAGGTATGGCAATCCATATTTTAACAAATATTTCTCGAGTTTTGGCCGAAAAAACAATATTTTTGGTGATTTCTGCGATTTTATATGCCATTTTTTTAATTTTTTGTAAAAATGGGCTCAAATTTTTTTTTTCCTAAATTTGAGTTTGTGTGGAAAGGGAATTTAATTACGAGTCCAACAAGGTATGGCAATCCATATTTTGGCAAATATTTCTCGAGTTTTGGCCGAAAAAACAATATTTTTGGTGATTTCTGCGATTTTATATGCCATTTTTTTAATTTTTTGTAAAAATGGGCTCAAATTTTTTTTTTCCTAAATTTGAGTTTGTGTGGAAAGGGAATTTAATTACGAGTCCAACAAGGTATGGCAATCCATATTTTGGCAAATATTTCTCGAGTTTTGGCCGAAAAAACAATATTTTTGGTGATTTCTGCGATTTTATATGCCATTTTTTTAATTTTTTGTAAGGGGTACTTCTGCAAGCTCTCATCGCACGGTTCTGGGCGTTGGCTTAGATGAATTCCACCCACCTCGATGAGATTGGGCACATTGGATCGCACTTTGCCCAAGCTGAAATGATTGTTGACCAGGATCAGCGAATACCTGCCACGCAATTCATAGAACTTCTCCGTCGAATAACCGAAGAACTTCTTAAAGACCCGCAGTTGAGCGGGTAAAATGATCAGATACTCCATGAACTTCTCCTCGTTGATGTGAATCCAGTTCTTAATTCTACTCACGATCGAGTAATCCCTGGAGTAGCCTATTTGGGAAATCGGTTCATTGAGACTTGGCGCTGGATTTCCCGCCAGCTCTTCGATGAACCAGTTGATGCTTGTACTAGTGAGGCCAATTAGAGTGGCATTGTAGTACTCCACCAGGCCGTACAGTGCATCCAGGTTGCTGGTATCCATTAGGATTAAATCGAACCGCTCCTTTTTGTCGCTCAACATTTTTTGGACGCCGACGTCACTCAGAATATCTTGGGTTATATTGAAATATATGGCAGCGGCCAAATTGGCCTCCTTCCATTTGTTGATCAAGAAGTCCAGAAATTGATCGGTCGCAATAAACTCTGTGCGGGACACAAACGTAAAGTTGTAGGTTCATAAAAGTTTACTAATCTTTTTAATAGTCGAAAAAAAGGTAATTCAATATACCTTGAATGCGCTCTCTCAGATTGCAAACCCGAATATTTCGAACTCCCTTCATATCGGGAAGCATACCATCTGGTGTGATCAGAGTTACATTGTGGCCTCGCGCCACAAGGGCCTCGATCCACGGCCTCACCACCAGGAATGGGGAGCCATAGTGGTATGGAAATATTCCCAGGATCTTGGCTCCCTGCGCCAGGTCGAAGTTCACATTTGGGTGCAGTAACAGGCAAGTGCCGAGTGCCAGCCAAGCGGAGCTGAGGTGCATTTTCACGGCTGTACTCCGTCCATGACCGAGGTCTGTCCGCAAATGAGCGCAATCTAATCTTAAGTGTCGCCAAACTCGAAAAAGCTTTGTTCGATTGCCAAGAGAATTGATAACTCAATTGTTTTCATAGCTCTGGTAGCTCACAGAGAACATTTATCATTATAAACACAACGGACAACGTGGTGTTATCTATACACAACACTATAAATTGCCCTATGTAAACCTTTTTCGAGTCTGCAGATACGTGACTTTATTATGGATGCAAACGTCTAGGAGTGACCCGATTTTTCAGTAACAAGGTGTAGACCAAAAAGATCAGCGATACAGCGACTAATCCAAATCGCATGCTAAATGCTAAAATACTGTCTATTCTATAGTATTCAATCAATGGAACCTCCTCTAAGTTAAGGCGCATTCGAGTAATGTTCCGGTTTCGTAAGGCGTACTCCGTCCACCAAACAGCCGTATCCAATGGATTCATTGGTCGATCCTTGAAGAACTGCGACATTTCCTGCGCTTTCAGTGAATAACTCTGGTTTCCAAGCATGTATTTTATGGTTTCGGTGAGGATATCTTCGTTTAGGGAGTTGATATCAATAACTTCTGCCATTCCGGATAACTGTCCCCAGCGCATATTACCAAATTGGTCGAAAAACATGGGTACTCCTAGCATGGGAACTCCACTATCCACCGCCTCAATGACACTCAGTAGCCCTCCGTTTGTTATGAAAAGTCGGACATTTGGATGATTCAAAATCTGGCGCTGCGGGGCTTGTTCAATAACATATACATTGTCCGATTTGTTGGGCATATCTAATAGTTCGCTCTTCCAAATAACACGTTGCTTTAGCTTAGCAAACGTCTGCAGGAGAAGCTCCTGAATGTTTGCCGGAAGAAACTTAATCAGAATGTCGTTGCCCATGGAGAAGTAAATGACTCCGTGTTCCGCCCCGTCCAGAAATCTCTGAAGCTGCTCATCACATGGTTCAGGGGGCTCGCTGAGATGAAGTCCTCCCACCTCGATAATGTTTGGTACATTGGCTCTCACCTTACCCATGCTGTAGTGGCTATTGACTAGCATCAACGAGAATCTGGATCTTAGCTCATTCATCTTTTGTGCGGAATAGCCGAAGAATTTCTGAAACAGGTGTAGCTGAGCTGGTCGTAAGATCAAATAGTCCACCAACTTTTCTTCCATTATATGAATCCAATTATATATGCGACTTAACAACGATGTTTCGAGGGAATAGCCAACCGGAGATATGGGCTCGTATACTGATGGGGCTGGATTTCCTGCCAACTCGTCGGTGTGCCAGCTAATCCGTATGCTGGATAAGCCCATCAGGGTGGCATTGTAGTACTCAACCAGGCCATAAAGGGCGTCCAGATTAGCTGGTTCCATGATGATCAGGTCGAACCTCTCGCTTCTGTCATGCAGCATCCTTTGAACGCCAGGATCACTGAGAATATCGTGGGAGGCATTGAAAAGCGCTTGTGCCGTCAGTGCGCTCTCCGTCCACTTGTTAATCAAAAAGTCGAGCACTTGGTCAGACTCAAGCATTTCTAAAAATATAACAAATAAATATTGTTTATAGACTTTATATACACTAAAGTGACTAACCTTTTATGCGCTCGTTAAGCTGAGCAACGCGTATATGTCGAATTCCCTCGATATCGTTTGGCATTCCATTCGGTGTGATTAGAGTGACATTGTGACCTCTCTTGGCCAATGTCCGAACCAAAGGCTGCATCACAAAGAACGGCGAAATGTGGCGGTAGGGAAATATGCCCAGGATGTGGGCAGCCTGAGCCACATCCTGGCGAAGATCCTGTTGCAGGAGCAGCCAAAGGCAGACGGTCAGCCAGCAATATCCGAGGCACATTGTCACGAATTCGGTTCGTTCATATTGGAGCTCTGGCCACAAATGAGCAAATCTTATCGGTACTACGCGATACCCATGAAAGCTCCACATTATTTACAATCAATAACAATCAAATGGTTTGATTACTTGGGATTGATTTTGAGAATTAAGAGAAAGCTCTTGGCTTCTGACTCACGTTGGAGAGTATGATAAGTAACCTGATTGCCTGATTTGCTCATTCACAAATACCTGATTGATATTTCATAATTTTGTTAAGCATGTTGTAATACAATTAGATAAGATATGAATAAGATATGAATTGAGTGTATGATTGTATCTGTTTTAGATCTGTGGTTCTACCTTAAAAGAACAGAGATCTAGAAAGCGTGTACCTCAACTTACGTGTACAATTGAAGCTGAAGCAATCTAGGATACTACTTCATCGTTTCCCATTCGAAAGCACTGTTTCCATTTCTCGAAGTCTTCTGTTCATATTGCGATTTTTCTGGTACAATTTCCAGCCCAGAAAGATCAGCGATCCACAGACGCAGCCAAAGCGAACTCCAAAGGTTAGTATGCTGTCGAGTCTGTAGTATCGCATTAGAGGAATCTCCTCGACATTGAGGCGCATGTGGGAAGTATCCCGGTTCCGTAGAGCATACTCCGTCCACCAGATGGCAGTGTCCAGAGGACTCATTGGCCGATCCCGGAAAGACGCTGCCATTTGCTTGGCTCTCTCAGCATAGCTTGTATTTTCAAGAAGCGCTTTAATAGTTTCCAAAAGAGTATCTGCGTTCAAGTCATTGGGGTCCAATACCTTAGCCATGCCGGCCAACTGCACTCGATGCATATTATTGAACTGGTCGAAGAACAGTGGCAGTCCCAGCATGGGAACTCCATTGTCAATGGCCTCCATCACACTTTGCAGGCCGCCGTGAGAGATGAACAGCCGGAGATTGGGATGCGCGAGCACCATTCGCTGGGGCACCTTATCCATCACATATATGTTTTCCGATTTGTTGGCCAGCATGGACAGCTCGCTCTTCCAAATCACCCTTTGTTTCAACTGGAAGAAGGTCTGCAGCAGTTGCTTCTGCATGTTTTCCGGCAGATATTTCATCAGGATATCCTGGCCCATTGAGAAGTAGATGGCGCCGTGCTCCGCCCCGTCCAAATATTTCTGTAGTTCCACACCACATGGCTCTGGGGGCTCGCTCAGATGCACTCCTGCTACCTCAATGATGTTCGGCACGTTGGCTCGCACCCTTCCCATGCTGAAGTGGCTATTAACAAGGATGACCGAGACCTTGGCCCGTAGCTCATCTAACTTCTCCGCCGGATATCCGAAGAATTTCTTCAACAATCGCACCTGAGCGGGACGGTAGACAAGACGATCCAGTAGCTGCTCCTCGGTGATATAGATCCAATTGAACCACCTACTTAGGAGCGAGTTATCAAGGGCAAACCCGATAGGTGATACGGGTTCATATACATTGGGAGCCAGATTTCCCGCCAAGTAGTCGATATGCCAAGTCATGTGCATACACGAAATTCCCAGAAGGGTGGCGTTGTAGTACTCAGCCAGTCCGTACAGTGCATCCAGGTGGCTAGCTTCCACCATGATCATATCAAACTTCTCACTTTTATCACTCATCATTAACTGAACACCATTATCGCTCAGAATGGCGTGGGAAACGTTGTAGAAAATTGTGGAGGCGAGAACACCCTCCTTCCATTTATCGCCCAATGCGTCAACAAATTGGTCGTTGTCCATTAGATCTGCAGGGAAATCAATATGCAATGTAAACAATCTATCGCACTGAATTTTGTATTACTCACTCTGCATGAGCTGGTTCAGCATGGGCACTCGTATGTGACGTACTCCGTCTATTTCGGGCGGATAACCAGCGGGTGTGACCATCGTTACCTTGTGACCCCGCTCCACTAGCTCCCTCATTAAAGGTCGTACCATCTGAAAGGGTGAGGGAATGCGGTACGGAAACACGCCCAGGACATTGGCCGCTTGACCCACGTCCAGGTAAAGATTCAGGTGCAAAAGCAGGCCAAAGGCCAGCCAAGCACAGCCGCTGCGCATTTTTACGCTGCTGGTCCGCTCATGTCAGAGCTCTGTCCCGAAGTAAAAACAATCTTATCTGTACTTCACCCATCAACCGCAAAAGTTCCAGTTCATCGCAGCAAAAGCTATAAAATTTGCTGATAACTCATGTGTTTATGAGTTTTGGAACCGATAGCTCTTGCGGATTATTGTTGGTTGCGGATAAAGCATCAGGTTTGGCGCCATCAGGGAAATTTTATTTAAAAACCATCCCTTATGCTTATAGTGCGTTCTCTTTCTATCGACATTGTAGTCATCTCGCTCTGAAACCACCCCATTCCGCATGCGCTGAATTGGCCATCTAGTGGGGTTTTCTTCAATTGCTCATAGGGGGAGTATTTTGCTTTCGAAATTTTAGCCAGAGGGCGGTACATACTTTTCCATACTTTTAGCCACAATTATAGGCCAGATTGAGTGTTGTCCCATAAATGAATGAGGTGAAATCATACGTTTAGGGAACACTTATGAGGCAATGAACCATTTCAAATATACTAATAGCTAGTACATCTTTCTAGCTAGCTTAAATAGTTTAAGTTGTATGAATTTATTTATTTAATCTAGTATATGGCATTGCCTACGATAATAGCCATATGCGCGAACAAGTTAACAGTTTTTGCTGCATACTTACAGCCTGCAAATGTGAGATTTCATGGGTTTGCGTGGGCAAAGTAAATCAACGCAAATGGCATAAAATATTTAAAGTAAATGATCATATTTTAAGAACGCAGTGACCAGCCTGGCATTCGCGTGACCCCGCAAGAATGTCGGCGAATGCAGCATTTAACCTTTTACGGCGCCCGCAGGTGGAGGTGTAAAATGCCATCGCTCCACATTTCGCCCAACGCAGTCTATGGCCTCGTAAATGCAACTGTGCGTTTTATATTTTGACTATAACTCAAAGTGCATTTCAACGGTGCCTCTATTTGCATCCTGCACCCGTTCGGGAGGCTCCGATTGGGCTGATGTGGGTGGTGGTGGGTGGTGTGTGTTGGTGTGTGGCGGTGGGTGAGTTTATGTGGGCGGTGGTGCCGTTTAAACATGCATGAGTTGCATGAACGGGAGTCTAGAATGATGAAGTGGGAACTGAATGCAGTGCGACGGGGGTATGCGTTCCAATCAAGGATTCGGGGGAGTTGCGGTGCAGTGGGGTGCAGTGGGGTGAGTGGGGCGAGGGTTGGCAGCCCAAATTAACTTAACACTCATAAATCAGCGTTAACGGCGACCGCAAAAAGCGTTGCATAAAAAATGGTTATGGCTACGCTTTTCGGGTCTCCTTTTTTTTTGGAGTGCTTGTCCCTTTGACGGCTGCCGCCGTGCATTGCAAAATGGGATCAGAGTGGCAACAATGCATCGTTGCATTCCAAATAAACAATTCTCGTAAAATGCTACCGCTTGCATTGCTGAGTTGATGGCTGCAACAACTTTGAATAGGCATATCAGGCTGGAGCCATCGAGTTGATAGTCCATCGCTGAGCGATGGATATATGCCAAAGTGGTTCAGTATCCGATTCAACGAGATTTTTCTGCCGCTCTTCAGAGTCTAATTAATTAGAATTTGGCAACATTTCATGCTCGATACTACAGATTCGAACAGCCTGAACAACACGAACGGATTACCATTTCCATTTTCTATTTGTCGGATATGCTGGGTACTTCTGTTGTAATGGCCGGGCAATTCACTCCAGTTTGCCCAAAATGGCAGCCGTCAATTTTGGTAATTAAATTGTAGTGCTCAATTTGCCAGCTCTTTAATCGACATCCAATCATCGTTTCGAAGTAATTTAGATGGACTCCAGTTAGCGTTTTTGCCCCCGCAACACTGTGCATACTTAATTGGTGTGTGTGTGTGTGTGTGTGTGTAAAAAGGGCTTCAATTGCAGCGGAATGCATAATAAATAAGTGCTGTGACAGGCGTGTAAACGCTTCCGACGGAAATGTAAATGATATCAATGCGGCAACTCGAGCTGGCAATATTTATGCACTTTTGATTCGGACCGCGGCGCACTAAATCACAATTTGCCGCCAACTGGCGATGACAAAAGCGGGGTTGCCGACTTTCCGACTTGGCGACTTGGCTTGTCCTTGGGAAAATCAACCGCAGCAGCAGCTGGGCGTCGCATTTTTTTAAAGGACCTCCAACTTGACGACTCAGTCTTTTTCTCGCCTTCTTGCCTCGTTAAATATTGGATGTAATTTATGCGGCCAGACGCCACCGGAAGCGGAAACGAAAGCGGAAGCTGTCTAATTATTCAACGGCAGTTGGTTAATAGAGCGTCTTGGCCATCCATCCCTTCTTCCCTTCTTCCTTCTCTGTGACTTGTTGCCGCATTTGGTGGGCTTATCGACTGATCCTTGGGCCAACTGCACCGTGACGCGGCTGCTTTTAATTATCTTAATGGTGCCACACGGCGTATGCGCAATATTGACTTTCGACTCTTGACGGCGTGCAAATGCCTGTTGTCCTCGCACGCCAGGTGATAGGATATAAAGGAGCCGGAATAAGGGCTCGCTGTCACATTGCATCAAGCGCAAAACAATAAAACGCTCGCCAAGCCCGCCAAGCCCGCCCGGCAGGTGTCGCTGCCGTGATAATGTCAACAGCGGAAACAATAAAAGCCGCAGTTCTCTCTCGACTTGGCTGCGGGCCCAGCACGGCAAGAAGACATCTGGAGGATGTGCCAAGGTGGGAGTGCCTTCTCCAGATGAAGATAGCAGCTGACGGGGCCGGAAAGGTGGGGAGTCCTTAATGTGTCGTTCTCCTCTTCCGGTTTCTTCTTTTTCACGGAATATGACACAGAGAAAACACAACGCCACACTTGCATGCACCTTCTTTCGATAATCTTAAAGAAAATATTTATAAAAGCAAAAAGACTTATTTTTTCTATTTCTATTTAAGCGTTTTATATCTTTGCCACAAGAAGTATGGTTCAAGATGTGTTTAAAAATGTGTTACTTAAGTAAGCACTTTAAAAGTGAATGAATATAATTTGAATGCAGATTTAAATACAAGTTCACTTGCAGCAACTAAATGATTGATTAATTTTTGCAAATTTTTTTCTGTGGAATTAGCCAGCTGTTAACTGGATAACCCTATAAAGCCAATGCCATTTTGACGACCCCACCTATGGATACAGCAAATGTTTGCCATTGGCTTTCATTTCCGTTTGGGTCGAAAAGTTGTCAAAGGGTTTGGGCTCCTAAGCGTAAAGTTGGCCGAAACGAAGCCTGCTCTGGCCCACATAAATTGCCAGCTGCTGCTGGCAGCCACTTCACACGCCGCTGACAAGCTTCAGACTCAATAAATAACGTTCGCCGGCGGGCTGTCTGTCGGTGGTTTTTTCCATCGGTTTAGTGGAGCCTGGTCCGTCCTGGTGCTGCTCCATAAATTGATGCTGGCACCGCACGGCCTTGAACCACCGAACGGGCATTTTCCATTTTCCAGCGGGCAGGGCCAGCTGCTCTGCTTTCCTCTCGAGTGTGGCCACTGCAACTTTAGTTTGGGCTTCTGATTGTGTATTTGCCTTTGCTTTGCATTGTGCTGTGTTGTGTTTTGCGGTTGGCCGCAAAGTTCCGCTGCCCTTCCACTTTCCACTTTCCACATTCCACTCGACCCGAGAAATTAAAATTTATATGTCAAGCAGGCACGGCTGAAAGTTGCGCACCAACTTTGTGGCAGGCAACTTTTGTGCCACATTGAGCGCAATAATGCAAACAATAACAATATTACGACAGCAGCAGGAGCACTTCCTCCCGCGCTGCAGGATAATGCAAACTAATGCCGAGTTGGCCGCATAAAGGTCGCAGGATGAGCTTGTGGCTCCGTTGGCGCCAGTGGCTCGTTTTGTTGCCATTATTGTTATTGGACAAGCGAAATGCAAACGCAAATGCCAGTGCAATTCTCAATGGCCTTAAAGTGTCAGCTGCGGCGCTGCTCTTTGTCCTCGTTTCTGGCCTGCGAGCACTCTAATTGCCGGCTACAAATTCCAATTAGCCGCCCCGAAATCTCCGGCCTGCGAATCGGATGCTATGCACCCGGCACTCAGTCCATTCGGCTGGTCGACTTTTATGAGCATAAGCGAGGCCAATAAAGCGCTCAACCTCATGCGATTATCGCCTCCGCTTCCCCAAAACTGCAAAGCCGGCGAAAAACAGGGAAATTGGCCAAAACATCCAAGGCAGCAACAAACAGGCAAAAACGGCCAAAAACAGCCAGAGGAGCTGTGAGCTCTCGACTGCAATTGCAACTCTCCTGCTTTCCCGCTTTCCTGCTTTTCCGACGGGTCCTTGCCAGCTTTTAAGCGTTCAAATATTTATAAAGCGAAAAATGTTATGTTGACGCGCTGGCGGCCACTTTCAGCTTTTTGGGGCTCTGCAGCTCGGGCGGAACCGACGAAATGGAGTTCAAGTTAAGTGCCAAGAATTAAATGAAATGCGGAGCGATGCGGGCCACTAACAGAAGTCCGGGTCACTTCAAAACCAGTTCACCTAGGAGTTATCACTAGCGAGGAGTTATCACTCGTGGCCTACAAAAAAATGTCCCATAAGTTTCACTTTCGTCTGGTTGTTTGTTTATTTTGCGTGTTTATAGTTATTAAGGGTTTGAAATGCAAGATGATTTTATAATTATTAAAATTCTAAAAAATCTTGTAATTACATTTTTATACTGTTACTGCTGCAATACGAGGAAAACGGGCATCCCATAAATCTTGAATACGGTTCCCGTTGCAGTGAAATGTTCATAATTATTCATAATTATTTATTTCAATTCATTAATGCACCCCTTTCGCTCAATAGCCATGGAATGTCATGTCTAGACGCACGCATTGTTATAAATTGTAATCAACAGCACCATTTATAATTCCCCAGTACAGCCGCAGAAGCCGAAAGCCTTCGAAAGAGCTCCTTGAAGCGCCAACAAAGCGGCCATGCATTCTAAATATTGCGCATACGCCGCGTTGTGCATGCACACACAAATGGCAGCGGGATGGGGGGAAGCTGGGAGCTGGGAGCTGGGAGCTGGGAGCTGGGAGCTGGTGGCTGGGAGCTGGTGGCTGGAAACTGGTGGTTGGGAAGCAGAAAGCCAAAGGAATATGTGGACTTTAACTAACTGACTATGACTGCAGGCAGTGTCAGCGTTGCGTTGCGGCATTAAGACCTCAGCTGAAATGATTACATGCCTGTTTAGATTTGTCAGTGGAGCATACAGCCTTTCGGAGCTCCTTGGTAGTGCGGTGAGTGGAGTGGGGAATCGCCGCTGGCAGCCAGCTCATGTATCTCGCAGTTGATAAATGATCAAATTAAGCCTGGCATACAGCCGACCTACATGGCAAGAAGACGGCAAAGCAGCTGCTTTAAACTTCAGCTCAGCGTTGTCTTGCCACAACGCAACACAACACAACACAACACAACACTTTCGCTGGGGCCAACAAAGAAATTGTGTATGAAAGACTTGGACGGTTTTTCTTTCGCCCCCTCCCTGCCCACCCCCTTGCAGTCTGGATTTTTCCTGCTTGGCATGCAACGCTAGTCTTCTACTTTTGCTGCTGCTGCAACCTGCCTTACTTTTGCGGCATCTTGCTGCTACTGTTCACTACTTTATGCGGCTGCCTGTGAGCGCAGGGGCTGAGTTTTGTGGCACAGTACACACACACACACACACACACACACACACACACACACACACACACACACACACTCTGGCAGAGATAAAATAACACGCTTCATGCTGCCTGGCACTAAACTATTTGGAAAAATCGGGCACGTTTTCATTTAGCTGAGTGCACGCGGCTGCCACAGTTGCAAGCCGTCCAAGTGGAAGGCCATGCTGCCAGGCAGCCAACAGATGCAAATGCAAGTTATCGAGATTTATGGTGAATATTTTGGGCCTGCATGTGCAATAGCCGCACATAAATATCCATTTTCGGAGCTCGTCTCCCTTTGTGCCTGGCGTGCCAAGTGTTTGGGAGGCACATTAGCCAGGATAATGAACGGCCGAGCCTTGACCCTGACTAAGTAGACTTTGTCTCCGACTTAATTGTCCTGCTCGATGGAATCCAGCACAATGTAGGTCAGCATTTTGGTCTGCTCAGCAGCACCTCCTGGCAAACTAATTGCAATAATTGAGCTGAGCTGGTAGTTTTAATCACCGACATTGTCTATGGGTAAACAAGGACCTTTGGGAGTGACATGTCGCAGACAAATAATTGCAAGTGAAACATGTCTCTGGATATAACATACTCGTGTGTACTCGTATATTATGGCATTATTTACCAAACCTCTATCGATTTCCACATTTGCGCCCAAATGAGTCTAATTGAATTTGTGGCCATTGGTTGAGCATAAATGCTCTAGATTGAATAGTTTCGGCCAACTTTGGTCGTGATTAATTCAATGAAGTTCTTCCATTTGTCATTTAGTGCTGGCAAAATTTGAATAAATAATTTGGCCTTTTTTGTATGCCGTTTGTTAGCGCAAATGTTTCATTTTCCACGGCCCCAGAGTTGTGAATAAAGTCAGTGCTGCAGCCCAAAACAAGCATCTAACATATCTCCGCCTCGATGAATGGGCGTGTGTGCAAGTGTGCGGTTGTTTGGTGAGTCCGCCAGGACGTGTGTATCCTGCGGTTCCCTGAAAATATGAGCTAACTGCCTGCTGCTGAATTTATTTGCGGTTCTGCAGCAGCAGGAGGAGCCCTGCTCGTCTTTATGCCATCCATGTGTTGCGGAATGGAAGCGCTCCTCTTGGCCACTGCCGTTGACAGTTGGCTGGCATTTGTGCCGCAACACAGGCGGTTGAAAAATGCACTGAATTTCATTTTACACACTTGCTGGTGCAAATTTAATTTTTCCCAGCCCCGCCCTCCTTTTTTTCATTTCATTTCATTTCATTTCACGCCCTATTAGCCTAGTCGCGGGTCGGAAAGTGGCGCATTATGAAAGCAATTTCGGGTTGCAAGTTTCGAGTTGCCTCAATTTCTGTTAACAAAACTTTGCCAGATGGCTGAAAAAGTTTACCCGCCACCGCCTAGCAACCAACTAATTGCATTTTCCCAGATGCAGGAGATACCTTGTCACATATACTATCACATACATATATAACCATCAATCATATCTGGGCTTTTACTAAGCAGGTACCAACATTTTAGAGCCAAAAAAGGCCTTTTTGTTTGCGAATTAATTATGCACACGATGAACGAAACACGCAAACTCCCTCAAGCGCATTATGTGCGACTGGCACGCCCCTTTTGACAGCGAATTTAAAATGCAAATTCGCATAATGGCGCATATCATAAACACACCTAACCGCACTTTGACATGTGTAACATTTCCACCGCAAGCTCACCCCTTTGCCAAAACGCACAAACATTCGTATCCTGCGACACCTGGCTGCCACTGATTCCATTCCGGCTGCATTGCATATTCCAAATCCATTTATTTGCGGGGCGTATACGTCATATTTGCTCAATATTGCATCACAAATCGAGTGATGGCTTAATTATGAAATGCAGCCTGGCCGATTTTACCCAATCGAAGATTGATGAGTCGGTCGCATCGCACGTCGTACAGGACCTGCTGTTTCATTAGGGCAAGAGCTCCGTCACACCCACAATTAAAAGGCTTTAATCTCGTGTCGACACATATCTCCATTAAAGATTTATGGCCTGGCCATGTATCTGCCATTAGGCATTCCCTTTGTTCTCGGCCGAAACAAAGAATCTGGCCCGTGAGCTGCTTATCTGCCTGTTAGTCTGTTGACTCAGGCAGACCGTCTCCCTTTCTTTTGTCCTTCGGGCGGAGGCTCCGATGCTCCGATGCTCTGATGCTCTGAGATTCTGGGCGTAAGAGCCGCATAATCCTTTCTGGCAATTAGATGGCAAATCAATGCCGCCTGTCAGCGCCTATCGGTCGAATCTCCGAGCCGCCAGACACGAGTTGAGTTAATTTGATTTATGCTCCGTTAATTGGACGCCCGCACCCAATTGGCCAAAGTGCGAGGGCCAACAGTGTCGGTCCACAAGGAGTCGACATTAATCTACTAATAAAAGCATGAAGGTATTATGTTTAAGCACGCACATAAACACGTTTGCACACACACACGAAGAGTCGGGAAGAAAAGAAATCTTGGGTGGGGTTTTAGTTCACTTCGCCACATGTCCTTGCTCCTGCTGCAGCATCAGCACGTCCTTGACTGAAAAACATTAAATATAATTAGAGTTGTGTTGCATCCCCTTAGCACGCATACACACAAACACGCAAAAACACACAAACACAGCTTAGCTCACACAGGATGCTATCCTTAACAACAGTTGAACATTAGCTGGTGCTTATGACATGCCAGCATCCCTAGCAGTTTTCCTTGCACTTCCAGGCTGTCTTGCACTAAAAGAAATATGCCTTTAATGTGTGTGGTAGCTATGAAACAATTAGTTTAATAAATATTAATTTGATCTTACAAATTCTTTTAGCACTTGCCGCTTTCAAGAGTTTGAAATCGTACGGAACAGGTTACTATTACCCTATGCCAAGCAAGGCAATTTAATCATTTTTTTCCCAAGTGCCACATATTTAATTTACTTGGAAAGTTCTCAATTTTTCTTTCTTACTTCGCATACTTGGGTACTTTGGCAGGAAAACGTTAGGGAATTATAAGCAGCCAGCTGGTTAGTCACACTCGCTTGGCTGCCAGCTCAATATACCATCAAATAGCTGGCCATCAACAAGTCAGCACATGGGGATCGAAAAAGGGGAGCTGCTGAAACAAAATCAATGAAAACAATTGGTGTTTCACCCAGGAGGAAAGCGTGCGACGACAAGGACCAGGACTTGTAGCCTGAAATGGAGGGGGCGGTACACAGATTGAATGACTGACAAATGCACTTATCTCCAAGCCAGTTGGTCGAAGCTTTTGGGGATTTGCATACGCAAGAGCCGGCAAGCAAATAAGGAAATACACAATAACATGCACACTCGACAACAAGATCCCCCGACAAGAACAACAAGTAATCAAACAAAATGAAATCGCAAAAAAGCCAAGTCCCCAAAGTCCCTCGACCGAGTCCTTAAAATACATGAATAATAACAGCACTGTAAATCGTGCTCTCCCTTTCCTGCGCTGCTTGTCGCTGGAAAGTATGCAATGAATTTCGAGTGATTGAATTCTGTTTGATTAGAGAATAAGCAAACGTTTGTAGTCAAGCGGACAATATGTATGCCCGCTCCCGGCCACATTGTGCATTCTTGCTTATTGTGCGTAGCAACCCACACGAACACACACAAACACACACAAACACACACGACATCGGCGGACATAAATAAATGTATGGCAAAATAATAATAGCTCTCGTTGCGAGCATAGAAATCTTGCACATAATAAACAACTGCAGTCACTGCGGCCCTCGAGGGTCCCAAGTCAGTAGAGCTCAGTGCGCATTCCGGACGAGCGGGGCCTTCCGTACTTTTTAATAAAAGCAAAATGACCGCAAGAGCTCTGGGGAATTGTTGGCTATATTAAAGCAGAAAGCAGGCAAAGGGCAGAATTTCCCAAGTACACATTGAAACAGCCCGCGGGTGGCTCAGCTCAACAAAGGGGGCGGAGGCTGGGCGGGAGAGGTCGAGAAAAAATACAATAAAAATTACTCAACCGAATGCATCATAATGTTTATGTCAAAAATGAACAACAGCATGAAAGGGCCTTGGCCAAGTCCAAGGAGTTCAGCACAGCCAGCTGGCCGGATGGGGCCAAGATGCATTTCCTGTCCCCAGGCGGAGGACTTTGTTCCAAGGACCTGCTCCTCCTCGCTAAGTAAAGGATACTTGCAGCTGCAGCCAAGAAATACACTGCCATCTAAATTGATTACGGCCAAGGTATGATGTGAGGGAAATAGAACGAAACGATGAAACTTGGGAATCAAAGCCAGCTTAAGGCACCTTGTGGCAGCCACAATTAAAGCTGGCCTGCAGCCTGCAGCCTACAGTCTCTCCGTCTGAATTTCCCTTAAAGCCACCTTGAATATTATGTTGCACCACCCGACGGCTCTTGACTGCCAACGGCAGTGGATTTGGTCTTAGGGTCGGGGTAACGCACAGCTTTTAGCTGCTAAAAACGGCATCACATAATTATGAGGTCTCACTTTCTGGGCAACTTGTTTTCCAACGGATATTGTGTAGAGGCAGTGTTTGATGTGGAAATATGCAGGTGCAATTGGTAAGCTGTGCATTGATACTAGCTTAATGGGTAGTTGAAAAATATAAGAGATAAGCTCAAAAATGTATATTAAAATAGAGAACGTTCTAGGATATAGAACACAGCCTATAGGAATGATTTTTAGTTTTTATCTCCGTGGCTTGATAGGATTACTGGGTATTAGGCAGTCCAAGTATGGAATTAAGCCCTGAAACGTTTGCCATTAGGCAACCTGCTCGACAAGCATCATCGCCAGCTACCATCTCCAACCAACCTGCTGGCCACCAAGTGTCATAGAGAAGTGTACTAAAAACAGGGAAAAAACACATTTGGAGCGGCATTGCCGTGCTGTGTATTATTCCAGTGTTTTTTCATTTCCTACTCCGGCAAAACGCCGCAAAGCGCCCAAGAGCGCACTTCATTCACACTCGATGCGTACTGCCACTGGCTGGGGCGACAGTTGCCTTTACAGGTGGGCTATGTTGCAAAAAAAAAGAAAAAAAAAAACAAAAAAGAAGAGCTGGAAATGGGTGGGAAAAAAAAATGGCTGAAATGAAACGACTTCACTCCACTCCAGGCCGACAGCCAGCGGTGCTGTTTTCATGGCAAAATATTTACGATTTGGCATGTAAAGTGGCGTTTCTTGTGCACTTTTCCGGCAAATTCACACACCCCCCCCTCCCCCCAGGCTGAAGGGGCCACGGATTTAAAAGCCACCCAGCTTTCCACGCCCGGCCTTTGTTTGCGCTGCAATCCTTTTAATGCTCCCCGTCAAGTGTTTGCCTTTGTTTGCCTTTGCCGGCGATATTTTTTGATTTTTTTGATTTTTTGATTTTTTGATTTTTTGTGGTCCGACCCTTGGCGTTGATTAAAATACTCGATTTGGTCCATTTGCCTGATTGCACTGATCGCGGATCACAGCAATCATATTTATTTCCATCAAAAATGCATCAGCCCCATCCATGGCGGTGTCTTGGACGGGTCGCACTGGGGCGCACTCTCGCTCCCTTGAGTTGTCCTTGAGCTTTCGCTGTCGAGTGTCCTGGTCATGCCACGCCCCCCAGTGCCACAACACAACGCCCGCCTGTCAATTTGTCTTTTCATTTTTCTTTTGCCGCTTATTTCCTGGCGCTGCCGTTGAATGCATTTTTAATTGGCTTCAAATTTCCGCCCGAGCCTCTGAGTAAGACGAGGCACAAAGAGGAGCAAAATGAAATTGAGTTTTATTATTAAGCGCTCGCGTGTAGCGGGCAATAAGCTCTGGAATTGATTGTAAAACTTAAGCGTCCAATAAAACGTTCAACTTGATACCCACCACCCCTTCACCCCCTGTGCAGACACCCACGCCCATATACTTATTTTTTAACCAGCTCTGCCAGTACTGTGAAGCAGCACATTCATTTTATTTATTAATCAAAAAGTGTCTTATTTCTTCAGCATATTTTCCAATATTTTCCAATATTTTCCAATATCTTTTCATTTGATTGCCAGCGAAATCGACTACCACAAGACTATCAAAGCAGCGATGAAATCACTTCTTTGCACCTCGCTCTCCACCTTCTCATAATTCAGACCACAATTCCCTGACCTGGTCAGACAAACTTTTCCGGACGTTGGGAAATCTTTCAACTATGTCTGGTGCTGGGCAAGTGCTTGGCCATTTCTCTCTTTCGCCAAGTCTTAAAATCGCACTTTGAGCCACTTTGCCGGCGTTTATTGATTTCAATGATGACCCCAAATTGCGGCAATGAAAGTTGACCACACTGCTGGGGCCTTGGCCATTCCAGGTGGGCGGAAATGAGTGAGCAAGGTGATGAGGAGAAGCCGAAGGCCTTGACACTTTGCGAGAGCTTGGCATAGTATTTAATTAAAATGGAACGCAATCACACCCACGCCCTGGGTGCGATGCTCAAATATACAGTATGCAGAGATATAGGTAAGTAAATATATATGCAGGAAGTTCACTTAATCCATCTGCACTTCTGGGGAATACCTTTCGCCGCTGCATTTTGCGGCAATAAATTCAAAGCCAACTGCGTGTGATGCTCAACAAACTGGTAACTAACATGCACACACACACACACACACACACACACACGTGTGAAAAGGGGTCGATATGCACACTCACACACACACACACACAGCGATGATGGCAGCACTAGCCCAGAAACACTCATACGCAGTGTGGCCCAGTGCAGTGCTGATCTCTCCTGTGGGCTCCTCTGCACATTTTTGTTACCAAGATTTTAACTGTCAGCAAGTTGGGCGACTTAATTTGAATTTACGGCTCCGCCAGGGGCGCATCTCTCGCCTCTCTGTCGCACTCTCTAGCCCCTCTCTCACTCGCTCTAGCTCACTCTCCGGGGGGCCTAGCTATTATTTTGCCCAAACAGTATTAAATACTGGGCTCCAGTTGTGGTCCTGGTCCTGGTCCTGCTTCCATCTCTTTTCTGGTCTCCAGGTCGAGGTCTGTCCAAGTAAACCTGTGTTTGTGCCTGCTCCTCCTCCACTGAGTGTGCTGGATGTGCTGGGTGTGCTGGGTGCTCTGAGTGAGTGTGAGTGAGTGTGTGTGTTCTGCTGTTTGGTTGTGCGTTCTGTGTGGGTGACAATAATATTCAAATTCCACTCTGTTGCAGTTCCACTGCCAACGTGCTGTGGGCGGTGGGTAATGGCCGCTGGGCGTGGCAATGACACTTTTACACTCCATATATCTGCCTAGGAAGTCGCCACTAGCCTGGTTACCCTTTCAAGTGCACTGCACGAAGTCTCCCAACTACTTAACTCAATTTAAAAATTCAAAAAAAAAAACATTTATAGAAATAAGTTTTGGGAAATGACTAAAACTGTGTATTTACTATTAGGTTACCCACTTAGAAATGACTGCATCCTGAAGGAAAAATTGAAACTATCACATCAGCGACACTTATGGCTATATATTGAAATAATATTTTCTTTTTATTTATTAAATGAATTTGAGCAAATTGCGCTGCTGGTCCAGTGTAAGCCTTTTTGAGCCATTTAAATCGCAGCCTGTTTCCAAGTCTAACCAAACCATTTACTTGCCCCTCAGCGATAAGTAAGACCATTTCATTTGGCTTGCAGTAAATATAAATATGTTTGTGGTGTATTTATAGCCGCGGCATGGCTTTCTGCGAGTGCATTTCTCAAGCCCCGCTTGCATTTTCATATTTATGTTTCTCCTGATAGCGCCGCTGCAGTCAAAAGTTTTTCTTCTAGCACTCGCTCCGTGTGCGCCTGTGTACGTGTATATGCTAATACTTTAGCGCACATGGCAGGGCGCTATTATCGCGACTGCCACTTGGGCGTCGAACTTCCGTTGCTGCCCCACAATGGAGCTGATGGAATGGGCATGGTGGACTGGAGGATTGGAGAACTGTAGGACTGGAGGATCTCCCGGCACTGAGCCCTCAGCTCGATGGCAGCCCAGAAGCATTTGCAATTTCGGTTTGCATTCGAGAGCTCCTCCAGTTTCAGTGCTCGCTCAGCTCAGTCTGAATGTTGTAAAATGAATTTTACTTCATTTTGATATGTTCTCCCAGCTGGTTTTAGCACCAGGCACATAAATACTTGGGGGATGTGTGGGGCGTTCAGTTTGTTTTGCCACTATCGCAATGATAATAAATTTTATTAATCTCGCAGTCGCCCACACGCGGACTAAAATGGATGGAATGGAGGCAGCTCCACAACCCGCTGCCGACTGCTCCGCTGATCAAGTGTTCAACTAGTCGAAGGCATTTGTAAGCGCGGTCGCCAACAAGAGCGAAGGATACAGGACGAGGACGAGGGCGTCCTGCCACTTATTTCCATTTACATTTCGTGGCAGCTGCCGCCGGAAGACACTGAATGCCGCTGCGGCAGCTGCAGCTCCAGTTGCAGTTGCCATTCCAGTTGCCATTCCAGTTGCGTTGGTGAATTTATTATGTAATTATTGCTGTGCATTCTAATTGTGTGCTACATTTATTCGGCTTTCAGCTCCCACGCTCGTGGGAGTTTTTTGCAAATTAGCTGAGCGCCAATTAGCGATGCTGAGAACTGCGAAAAACATGTGCCGATTATCACTTCCATGCTGCACTTTCTTCATTGCCCCAATGGAACTTAATGGAATTTGAATTTGAGCTATTACAGTTTTCATTCTCATTTTCCTGCACAAAAATGGCACAACTTTCACTAGCCTTTAATAATGACCTCATTCTGTTTGCATTAGCTCCGACTAAGCCACTGCAGCTTCAGTTAGCAAGCTAATCAGCCCACTTTCAAAGCGGTCACCAGAAAATTAAGCCACCACTCGGAGCGGAGCGCACCTAAGTCCCAGGGAAATCTGTGCTCTAAAAAGCAGAGTGTACATGTGGCTCCCAGGACTCAACTGGCTAATCAAAAATTTATTTAATTTCTTGGCCACTCAAAGGCTGGCCGCAGCGAAAGTGCGTCCGCACTCCGGCCAGGCATTCCGATGTCCATGTCCGTTGTCAGCAGGGAAGGCTGTGGAAGGCATCCCCAAAGACAGGAGGCGGCGGTGGCCAGTAAATGCCGGACATCAAATTTAATGATGTCAGCCATGAGTCGCTGTCGATGTCCATGTCCTGCGTTGCAAGTGCCATCTGAATGCGGGAAATGCAGTCTAAAAACCAACAAATGCCGGAAATGCGACGCTGCAGCTGCCGTTGCCGTTGCCATTGCCGTTGCCATTGCGATTAAACTTTCCGCATTAAATATTTCGTCCGGACTCCGGACCAAACCGGCAACGAAGTTGGCCGCTGGTTGCAAGTGGAACTGGGACGACGGGCGGATGTTGCGGCTGCCTTTTTCGCCAAATCTAATTGCAAATTTCATGTAGCCTCGGCCACCCTCCCTCCCTCCCTCGCACCGCGCCTCTCGTCGATGCGCCACGCCCACTCGACAACTATATAAACATTGTGGCCACTGGCAACTGGCGTCCTTTTTTTTTTTTTGTGTTTCTTGTTCGCGCTTCCCGTATGGCTGCAGTAAATCATGAAATTTATTTAGCAACATGCGCGCGTCCAGAAGCGCCGCAAAAAGCCGGCTAAATAAATTGCACAAATGCTGTCCGCACTTCGAGTGGCAGCGGAGGCCATGGCAACTTCCTTCTGGCCCTCCCGGGGCGAAGTGTCATTAATTTTGATGTGTTTTTAATTCGGTTTTGTTGGGAAAGCCCATTGACAAAGGCTCGAAAGAGCACACGCCTCAGAACACGAGTGCGCCGCATGGAAATGCTGTTTGGGATTTAATTAAAACTAATGAAAACTTTTGTGCCCACCCACCAGCACCAGCACCACCACCACCACCACCACTTGTTCGCCCTCTGCAGTTCGGCAGTCAATCTTGCAATTTCTGGCCAACGACAAATGACAGGAGGCAGGCAGGTTTTTAGGTTTTTAAGGTCCTGCAGCAGGACGCCTGCCAACTGCCAACTGGCAACTGGCAACTGGCGCAAGCCAAGCCAAGCCAAGCCGAGCACTTGGCCAACATTTCCACAAATCCAGGCGAAAGAGGGGACTTTTCAGGGGCGGCACGGACTTCAGATTCGACCTCGGGGCGCATTGACAGAAGAAAGTTGAAAACACTTTGGCCACAATTGTGCAAACCGCACAAAATGAGCTGCATCCACGCACTCGAGGCCAACTCGGAAATGAGCAATGAAGGTGCGTGGCCATGCAATTAGACAAGTCCTCCAGGATGTGGCCAAGATGGCCAGGATGCAACTTTTATGCCAGGAAGCATTTGTGCCAGCAAGGTGAACGAGTTTAGATGGGAGCAATCGTTCCGCTTGCATATGATTAAATCGGCTTAATTACAACGTAATGAATTAAAATACCAGTGTAATTGAAAATGCGAGTGCCGATAACAACTACATAATTATTGTGCATT
Organism: Drosophila orena; assembly: GCA_005876975.1. NCBI lineage: Eukaryota > Metazoa > Arthropoda > Insecta > Diptera > Drosophilidae > Drosophila > Drosophila orena. The sequence goes on along the minus strand of VCKV01000282.1, from coordinate 9,302,443 downwards.
TTGTGATGAATTTAAAATGGCACATGAATAATTGAAACCACTTGTTATTGTTATATTTGCGTTGCACAAAAAAAGAAAAAAACAAATATGGTTGGCATTGTGAAATGCAATGGACTTATCATAAAATATAAATAAAATGGGATCGAACGCTGCATATTGATCTTATAAAATGGGTTTCAGACTTCCAATTTTATTAATTGACCCCAGCGGAAATAAATCCATGAGGCCATTAATAACCAAAATGTAGGTTATATTTTAATTAATGGTTTATAAAAATATAATTGTTTTATATCACAGAGTACGTGTATTTCATATTGCAGCCCCAATTCCTTGAAATCATTTCCTATGCGTTGGTTGACTTATCCGTTCTTTAGATTACGGCAACTGATATCACAGAGTATTTTATATTGCAGCCTCTATTCCTTAAATCATTTTCTATGCGTTGGTGGACTTATCCGTTCTTCAGATTATGGCAACTGATGTATTATTGCCATTTAAGTTTCTTTCGAATGGGCAACATTTGAATTCTTAACACTAGCATTCCATTCTAGTGTAAGGCTGTTCTTAACTCACCATACGAGTACTACTTTTTGCTAGAAATGAAATGGCTTTCAAGTGATTTATGGAGTTGTTACCATCCGACCTAGTTTTCCTAGTTTTTCTTCCTGCCATGGCAATATCTGACCGGGGTAGCAACCGTTAGATAGGAACTGGGCCTCTTGCGCGAAAAAGGTGGTTTGATCCTGGAGGCTGGCGTTTCGGGAAGGCATTTCGTCCCAATGGAGCTACCATCGATATACTGTGTGCTCGCGGACAACTGGGAAGATTCGGTTAGTACTCCATGAACAGGAGATAAAATGTTGATCAATGGAGCGTGGGAGGTGTTTTGTTTTTCGGCATGCACCTTCCTAACTTCGTGGGACTTCAGTTTTGTAATGGCATAAACAGAACAATTGGAGGCATCTCCATCTGGCGTGATGGTCACCATGTAGGAATAGGAGGATCCCTTGTCCAGGACCTTTGTGCCCTCGTGTTGGAGCTGCAGTTTCACGAGGAGATCGCCAATCTGGCTGAAAATCTTGTCAGCCTCGGAAATAACTTTCTCGCCCTTTTTCCCCTTGCACGTTAATGCTAAACGTTCCTTTTGGCTAACTGCTGGGCTAGTGGAAACCTCAGGATGTCCCAGCTTTTGGTCCTTTTTGCGTTTAATTTCGAAGGTGCCCTGCCGGCGGAGGACTGGCAGGGGAATCAAACTTTCGCCATTTACCTGTGGAGCCGATTCTGCTGACCCACTTTTATCGTGCACATTTTCTAGCTGCTCCAGCTTGCGGTGCATCTGTCCCATACTTGGCATAGTCTGAAGCAATAGTTGACTGTCTTCTATTGTCATGTCGGACAGGGATTTCAGCTGGGGATTGGTGGTGTTGGTAACGCTAATGGAGGTATCTTGCTCCTCCCACTCCACTCCTGCAATCCTAAGGCTCTCCAGATCCTCCTTGAAGCGGCGCTCATCCGCTGCACATTTCTGTTTGGCCAATGCCTGGGAACTTAGGTTAATGGGCATATCCAATTCTGGAGGTGGTTCTATATCCTCCAGCAGAGGGAGAAAGCTATTCTCTATATCTGCCTGAACATTTTCCATCCGCTCCTTTTCGATTTGGCTTAGGACTTTTTCAAACTCCGAACGAAATCTATATGTCGCACAGTCTACTAAGATAAATGGTGCTGCCTGATCATCTTCCCCATGGGTTTGGGCATCCACGTTCAGTTGGATACCCTCCGAGTTGACAATTCTCGATGGTTCGGGCTGCTCCAATTTTGGTGACGCATCTCTACGGCTCTTCTTCTTCTCCTTCATGATGGCTGAAAGAGAGAAAAGAATATTGATTTCCATTTAATAGTGAATTAAATAGTGCATTATAATATATTTATTCTACCCACACATATTCGTAAGAGCCACATGCGTAACTCAACAAAAATCTCAAGTCAAATTAGCCGCGTCAATCGCATTGTGCTGCACTTGATTGTGGCCAAGTTGGCAGAGCCGTGATTAGGCCAACAAGAAGCACTCACCTGGCCGCCAGCAACTCGATGCTGCCGCTCCCACGGTTGTTGTTTCGCTGTTGGCTCGGCAGCGAACAGAAATTTAAATCCCTCAAAAGTACTCGGCGAAGAAAAACGAAATTGAAAAGGATAAAAGTTCTGCGTGCCCCGGAATCAACAGGGACGAGCCTTCAGCCCCTGATCCAGCACCTGCTCCTGCTCCTGCTCCTGCTTCCGAATCTTACTCCTGAATCTTGCTCCTGCCCTGACTACTGGGCACTTGTAGCTGCCTGTGGCCAAAAAGTGTAGGATGGTTGGGCGGGGGGGTGGGCGTCGGCGGACAGGAACACAATCCGTAAACCAAAACTTTATTTTGTGCTGATAAAAACTTAAATGTTGCTGCCGCTGCCACGCAATCGTAAATGTTTGATATCCCCAAAGGTTAACAATTTCCGTTGCCGCTTGGCTCTGCTTTGCTTTAGCCCAAGTTAGTTTTCTTTATTTTGTTTGCCAAGAATTTTGCGGTTGGCCAACCAAACCGCATGCACACACACACATTCACACACACTCACACACATACACACACCAACCTCCAGCTGGTGTGGGAGTGTCTTTGGGCTGTCTGTTCGACTGCTGGGAATGGCTTTTGGTTGTGTCTGGTAGGGGATCCGGAGTACGGATACGGCCACTGCTACTTGGGGAAAGGCGTACTCGGCTCAATTTAGATCATCGATGTGGAACTGCAGGAATGGGCAAGACTGTATCCAGCCATGGGCTCTGGTGTACCCAAATTTTGATATTCAAAACTGGTACTTCGAAAGTCACTGTGCCTGACAATTCCGGCAATGCTTTGGCAGCTCAGCATAGTCAAAAAATATAATATAATACAATATATTATAAATATAGAACATAATTTATATAAACTAGTCATCCAAAGTTTGGCTCTCCATCTAATATTTTCCCATACAACTACATTTTAAAATACAAATCGAATAAGTGTAGGAAATTCCGTTCTCAAATTGTAGAAAGAATTTGTGTTTTTAATAACCAACTCTGAACGCAGAGCTTCAATTTTCCTTAAAATTGTGGGAGTAAATTCATCTTTTAAAGAAAGCAAGCCAAATGGCAAGGATGCTGTTACAATTCCCAGAATTTCAATTTGTAAGTGATGCAGTATCATGCCTCGAATTTAATTTTCAACCGAGCGTGGGAGGCGGAGCGCCACAAATGTCCTTTCTCTTAAGCTTACGATATTCGCAGCTCGACGCTCCTTGGACTAAAAAGCTCTCTCCCAGTCGCCCAGCACATTTAGTACCGAGCACTCGGCACGAAGGACACACACGAGGATTCATAAACAAATCGAGCTGCTCCCGGCCGTGGCCATTCAGTTGAATTCGTTACGAGCTGGCGAACGGACGTGCTTGGCGGTCTGCGTCGTGACGAAAGGCAATCATATAGAGTGGCATTCGGTGTCTGAGGTCGGAGTTCGTGTGTCACAGTTTGGCCAAGACTAAGGCGCCAAAACACATTTGCGGCGAGTGCGATTGCGGCGATTTTGCCAAGTTCTACTCAGTGTTTTCCCCCCGAGTTTTCTTTTCTTTGCTCGCTGAAAACACGAAAACCCCCCAAACGTGTGCGGGCAATTAAAGTTTCGAGCGCCCCACTGACTGATGGTCGCGCAAATGGCCATTGCGAATTGCATGTTTTCGTGGCGAGGAGTGCATGTCGCAGCATGACACCGAGCGCCCCAAGGAAAATGCATGTGAGCCAGCCGGAGAGGGCTTAAAGTGTTTTTTTCGGCCAGCCCTTGTTCGCCAAAGTGGAATTATCGGCCAGCAAGACAAACGGCACGCAACAACGGGCTAATGAAAGCCCCATCAAAGGCAAGTGCAAATTGGTGCTAGCGGTCGGGCAGGAAATCTAATTAAGGACGAAATGGCAAATGCGGAGCATAAGATAATTGCAAATGTAGATGTAACCAGGTGGCAGCATGTGAGTCCCGGGAAACGGGTTTCGCTTGACAAAAAGCCAAACCCCAGCCACCACACAAGCGAAAGGAATTCGCATACATATCAAATTTATGAAAGGCAAGCTCACACACACGCACGGCTGTGTGTGCGTGAGTGAGTGTCCTGGCCAGAGCTGAAATTTATTTATTTGTTTTCCTTACTTACGGGGCAGAAAGGACAGGAAAAAGCTGGGTTGGGGGAAACTCTTATAAAAACATACGTTGAACAATGGGTGTGTGGCACTTTAAATTACTGAAATAGTTTCCCTCATCTTGCAACTTTCACATAGGCAATACGATTCTCTATAGGGCACTGTACGATTATTTCAATCATTTGTTGATTAGCCAACTATTAGTTTTTATTGCAAAGTCCATAAATAAACACTTGACTAGCTTGGTTTTTGAATGGGCCATGAAAATACATATATTTTGTAGCATTTGTTCATCTTTTTTGCACTACAAGGGCTACAAGGATATGAAGCTATCGAAAACCACTAGGTTAGGGAGCGAGCAAATTTAATTCTCTGGCACATTAAAGTGGCGGCTATTAGGGAACATCCTTGCGAGCTCCAAACAGGATTCGATCCCCGTCCCCTGTGAACAGTGGCCCCTGGGGTGGTCGCACATTGCGTGTACCGTAGTTGGGCGCAAACAATGCATATTCTAATATGCTAAATGGCTGCCATTGTGGGCGCACCACCCAACCACCCAGCCACCCAACCACCCAACCAGCTAGCCACCCACCGTTCTACAAGCCACAACCCACTGGCAAAATTATTGCCGGGGCGCGCAAACAAAGCACTACGGTTAGGAAAACAATGGCTCAGTGCCGCCCAGTTGAGTCTGGCTCAGTGGACCCAGGAGTCGGCATAATTTCAATTAAAATTCAATTGAAATTATATGCAAAAACAAACAATGGTGTAAATTGTGGGACTGCTGCCGGAGCACCCATAAAAGTCAATTAAATTATGCATTCGGCTATATTTATCAATCTGTGTGCCCAGCCCACCTACTACCCATTACTTTATGTATTTTAACCTTTTCGCGGTTTCATTTTTTCCCTGATACCCTTTCGATTGTGGTATTGATTGTTGGGTGAAAGGTAATCGACGTTTCAATAATTCCATAAATAGTTAAGTGACCCCCTCAAGTGACCCCGTTTTTTTTCTTTCTATTTTTTCATTTACCGAGCTTTTTTAGTGTATTTTTTTTTCTATTTAGTTCACGCCACTTGAACGAACTTAAATATTTCTTCACACTTTGCCTTGTCGCCATCGCCATCGCCTTTTACCGAAAGTTTTCCAATTATATGTCGCCTTTTTTTCGCCAAACAGTTTTTCCGAGCTTCATATTTGCTTTTCCGCGCCCCCACCCCACCCAATTCTCTATTTTCCGCTCGTTCGCTGGGGAAAGTTTTTATCGCCGAGCTGAAAAAATTATGCTGGCATTGCCTTCTCTCATACTCGTATGATTGGCATCGCGGTGGCCCGAAAGTTTTGCCCTCGGGCAAATCGGGCAAATTGTTATCATAAGCGAAATCGCAGCGTAACCGACGTGAATTTTCCCGAAATGCAAAATTCAGGGCAAGCCGTGTAGTTTGAATAAATGTCACTGTCTGGAGTTTGTATCGAATGAAAAGCCATTCCGGTTCGGGCCAATCGAAAAGTCAGGTAAAATTCACATGGGACTTGTTGATATTTTCTTTTTCTTTTTTTGTTTTTGTCGGTGTCGGGCTAACGGCATTTGCATTTGCAACTGTATCGGTGTATCCGTATCTGTATCTCTGTATCTATATCTGTATCTGTATCTGTGTTTCTATCTGAATATATATCTGTGTTTACTGCCATCCGCATGTTTCAAGATATGGCATACACGTTATTCCACTTTAGTACATTAGGGCAGACTTCCTCCTGCCGGTGCGCTTAATTTCCGGCGCAGTCAACAATACGAATCGGCATCCCCGTGGAGGGAGTTGGTTGGCCCTGGGATTAGGGATCGGTCGGCACCCAGCTCCTGCTTCTGCTCCTGCTTCATCACCTTGCTCCTTGAATTTCTCGTCATGTCTGCCCGGGAAACGGCAGTGAATACGACAGGATTCAAGCTGGGACCACAACTGTTGGAGGTTTGCAAACTCACGCACCTTAGCCTTCCAGCAGTCGAGATGAACCTGAGTCAGGAGAAAAGTCAGTAAACTATCAGACCCTTCGCCTCGACTAACCACACCCAGTTGAGAGCTCCCACGTGTCACAGCCGTCCCTTTACGCCTTTGTGCAATTAAGGAGCTTAAGTGGTTTTCTCATAATTAGGTTATCCGGATGGCAGGCGCACTTTTGCTGCTCAAATATTTATGCTCTCTTCCATTTAATTTATTAAAATGCAATTTAATTATTTCAATATTTATGGTACCGATCCAGGCACACACACACACACTGGAGGTCCAATCAATTTGGAGTTCATTCGCCTCACGTGTAACATTTGTTTTTCGCGTGGCAGAGACAGGTCGCTTCCTTGTGCGCATCACTCATACGCACTGGTGGCCCGAGACTGTAGGTTAATGTCGAGGCCTCGTGGCTCCCACATTCGCAGCCAACAAATCTTGTGCACAGCGTTTAATTTTTTGACTTCTCTCGCGGCTCACGCGCCAGCTTTTGTGGGTGCTCTGGGGTGGCATCTTGTGCGGGTTGGCAAGGGGACGGGGGGGCGTGGCTGGGAGCCACCGAAGGAGCGGGCGTTCAAGGATCGCTCGTGGGCTTGGTTTGGTCGCGTCCGTAGCTGCGGTTACCATTCCTTGGTCCTTGAGGTGCTCGGAAGCTGTAGCCACAAAGTTGCCTTGGCACTACCAGTTGGCGGAGAATACGTGCACTGCAAGAATATATGTATATTTCATAAAATATATTAACAAGTATAAAGTATGTATGTCATTTGAAGCAGGCTTATTTCAACTCATTGCCACTTAGCTTGTATAAACGCTGCACTTGTTAGCTTCAACACATTTAAAGATTATTAATTGTAGTAGTAATTTTTCACCGTGTCGCGCACAAGTGTGGGTGCGCTGACCAAATCGGGCTACTATTTATGGAAGCTGCACTGATGGGCATTGGCTTACACGGAATTCGGAACTCTGGTGGGTAGCCCGCAAGTCTTTTGGGAAATACCATTGAATTTGAATTCTGTTTGCCGGCTATTCCTTAAATATTTGCCTTTCAATTTCCATTAGTCTGTCATATTCCACTCGATTTCGTTACACGCTGTAAATTGCCTTTCACTACGGCTTTTGTGAAATATTAAGTACTTTTCCATTTCCTTTTCCGCCGCGAATCCCTACGATTTCGCCTTTGGCTGGATTTCTGTTTGTGGCGCCGCGTGAAACAAAAACAAAATTTGTTTGCCATAAAAAATTGTCGCGAGTTACGCGGCTGGGTGACAAAATGTGGAAAAGTGGAAGTGTGGCGCGGTGGAGGGGGTGGTGGGGTCCACGCCCTTTTGTGTCGCCTCCCGCCCACTGACTTTATCCCTTACCCGCACAATTGTGGCACGCCGTGGCTTTCCACTTATTTTCCACGCCGTGCAGCTTTGTATTTTTGTTTGGCTTTCCTTTCGCGCCGCTTTTCTTGTACTGTGCTCATTTATTTTTTATGTGTCTTGCACCTGAAACGACACACATTGAGGGCGTTGGAAAAAAAAAAGGGGGGGGGGGGGGGGGGGGTGCGTGCAGGGCTGGCATTAAAAATTTAAGTTTTATGTCGATGAATGTCCTCCGTTCCGTTCCGTTCCTTTCCGTTCCGCATCCTTTGTTTGCCGCATCGACTTACTTTATGGGTTTTTTTTCAGGGTTTTTTCCCAACGATGTTGATTTAATTTAAGCCCCAAGTTTAAGTGGTAGGCAAATGGTGGCCCAAAAAAATAATGGGCCCCATCAAACGTGTCTTCGTGTCGGCTTAGGCAAATGATAATTTATTTATAATAGTTTGAGCCTGCTACCCTGTAGCTCCCGGAACCTCGAGAGCCATAAAAAAGAGGCAACCATAAACACTTTTTAGTTGCCCTCGACGCCCCCGCATGTTTGCTAGTACCATTCCATCTTTTTGTACTCGCTCATAAACTCATTTTATTCCCAGCACGTGATATTTGTCCACATATGCGAAACTTTATTAGTTGAGCACTCAATGAAAAGGCCATCAAAGAAAACACCCGCCAAGGACTGGGGCAAATAAAATTTACAACATCAGCAAACATTTCCCCAATGAATTTGCATTGTCAATCATGCGCAGCTTATTTATTCGCCTCATTCGGTGTTATATAATATCTTTTTATTTTGGAGGTCGGCAGCTGCAGTTTATGAAAGACACTCTTTTACGACTCACTCGGTTCCGATCGAAACAAGTCGGTCGAATAAAATGTACGGCCATCAATTGTCATCGATATCCTAGCTCCTAATCTGTCAAGCGACCAGGGATTTTCCGAGCGCCTGTGTGTGTGTGTGTGTGTGTGTGTGTGTGTGTGTGTTTATCCTTGCCACACGCTTAGCCGCAGAAAAGCCACATGAATTTATGGCGCGAGATGGCACTTAATATATTTTTCAAAAAGCAGACAGATGCTGAAGTGTCCTTGGGGAGGAGCCTCGCTTGATTTAGCTTATTCGCACAGATTGTTATTTAGTGACAGACAAGTATTTGGCTTTAACATTTATTTGTTCAATTTGTTCAAGTGTTTAGGCAAAGTGAAATCGATTTAGTTAGGGTAAATTTGTGCTCCAAATGAACACTATTTCGTATGAAATCCTAGCTAGTTGTTCAACAACTGGGTTCTAAAGTACTATTATGATATTTATATTACTCTGTTCTTAAGCCTTACTTTAAATGTATACAACCATCTAATTAGTGCCCCTGATAGACGAAACCCCCGGAGGATTATCAGTAATGCCGTCCTGACCACTTAGTTCATACCTAATTAACTGGCATACCAACGCTAGCCGCTTCGGATTTGGCTTCCAGCACTAATGCAAAATGTATTTTAAATTGGATTAAGTGTCACACATTTTGACTTTGTGCCAACAATAATTTAGCCTGTTGAATTTTAATGCGATTTTTGGTAATGTAACTTTGGCCGTCCGTCCAAAGCCAACACACCTGCACAGTCCGCCCCGTAAAAGCACACATACTTGTGTATATACAAATAGATGTAGTTGTGTATGTGTGTGCAGTGATAAGTGCGACCCATGTGTCAAATGAAAAATCAATACTATTACAGACACAATGCACATATGGGCACGAACATGTGTACAGAGATGTAAATAGCTGGTTGACATTCTGACATCGGCAAAACGAACGGGGAGCCTTCAAATGTGCCCCCCGACATTATTAGGTCACTTGTGGCTACATTTTGCATACTTACATACATGCTCGTATATATACGTATGTGCAGGCACATGGGGGAATTGGAAATCTGGCCGGAGGAACAAATTTAATTTGCCAGCCCATCGCCGTTTGGAAATTATAATAATTGCTAAAATAATCGATTTGGGCCGGGTTCCTGACATTGGCTAATGCATATTAAATTACCATAATACAAATGATATCCCGGCCACTCACAGACGCACACATTGTCTATGTGCGCACACATATACATTTTCCGAATACCCTGCAAAAGTTGTGTCAACAATGTGAAAGATAAACAATGCGATAGTGTGCGTGCGTGAGTATGTGTGCTGGCCAGGATACACACACACACACACACACACACAGACACACACAAACTCGAGTAAAACTTGCGACTCAGCTCCTTGCTGCTGTTGTTGTTTCGGGTTTTGTTTCACAATAATAAAGTGCGGCTGCAGCTTTAATAACTTCTGCAGTCAACAAGAGCGACAACAATAACAAACAGAGTGCTCCCCGATAGAGACAAAAAATACAAAAGGAGCGGAGGTCCTCGATGGGAAGGACGAGAGATGAAGGAAAACTGGGGAAAACACACACAGAAGCTGCGGAGCAGTGGCTAAAAGTTCAGCACGGAGTGGAGCTGCATTCTAATATGATGGGACCGCAACTAGAAAAGTTGCCAACCCAGTGGCAGCGATGTTGGCTGTGGATGAGTGGCTGAGTGGCTGAGGGGGGGGGTTTCGGGGGCTAAGGAGCCACCGGGGCAGGACACAATGCCAGGAGACGAATTACAGTTGTCGCGCTATGTTTGCACATATTTAAGCAACTTAAGAATTAGCCAACTTAGCTGGAAAATGCAGCGCAAAAATGCTGGCTGCCAACAGTTCATCAGACACACAGCAAGAAAGATATTGATCATTTTTCTAGTCTTATGTAATATAAATATAGTGATTAAAAATTATAAATATGCATATGTTGTACAGAAAGTATCTATCTTTTTATTACATCCTTCCAATGGAAGTGGTTTTGACTTAGTAGGATCCTTCTCATGGCAACCGAAGGTTAAACTCTACATAAGTAGCACCTTGATCTATTAATAACGAATCAAGGAAAAGATTTTTTTGCCGTGGAGCCAGTTGCTCTGTCAGTCATTCGGGATAACTGAGAAGGAACCCAATTTGAGTTGCCCGCGCTTTGCAATGCAAAATGGCGGCTCCGAAAGTTTTTGCTGCATAATCGCAGGCGCAGCACTTTGGGCCAGGCCAAGCAAAACAAAAGTCCTGTGGAGCTGGCGGAAAGGGGAGGGCTAGCAAACTTTGCTGGCACTGCGCATAATGAAGCAACGCAACAGACAAATCCATCTCCGAGTGTGGACAAAAAAGCCGGGCTGGGAATACGGGTTTTTGGGTGGCCGGATCCGGGTGAGGGAAAAGTTTCAGTTGCCAAATGCGAAAAGAATAAGACGCGACGAGCGTCACAGTTTACTTGGCATTTACATTTCCGCTCTGCCGGCTGCCACACGAAGTTGTTTTCCTTCCATCTTTTTTTTATGATTATTTCAGCTTCATTTTTCATTAAGAGCCCGGTCGGGCAGGCAGTGCCAAAGCCGCAGGACGAGCTGGTGGCCTCCTTGATTTATGCGCATTTCATGAGCACTTCGACGGAATGGGAACCCCGGGCACGTGTCCTTGAGCATTGTTTTTTGTTTTTGTTTTTTGCCCAGGCAAGTGTCCATTAGCTGGCAGGCATTGTTGGACCAGGAAGGCAGTAAACTGTTTTTTATTCTCTAGACTAGGGCATCACTGAGTCGGTGTGGGATGGCCATGGTTTTTATAACGCTTTTCGGTGTGTGTTTTTCAAAAAGTTTTGCCTTTTTATTCGGCTCTGATTTGCTTTTCATATGAATTCTTAATTTCGTTCGATTTTCTTAAGCTTTGCGGCACACACGACCTGACCTATGACCTCAGCTGCCGCAGTTGGCCACAACAGCTGTCAACCTATACTACCCACGCCCTACACCACGCCCACGCATTAACCTTCGTCCTTTTGTCGGCGTTCGATTTGTAACGTATATTTATAAGTTTTGCTGGGGAAAATCTATTTCCATGCGAACATCTGACGTGTAGCTCTTGTGGCAAAAATAAATGACAGTCAAATGCTGATGGGAGTGTTATGTAATGAGTTCCCATTTCCCATTTCCCGTTTCCCATTTCCCTTTGCATTCGCCATTCCACTTCCATGGCTAACCAGGAAACAATGGGCACAATCAATAAATTGTTTCGAGATTCCGGTCACCGAAATCATTTGCTGATGGCCAAATTGAGGTTACTGTCATTTGCAGAAAGAGAAACAGATAGCGAAACAATGTCATTTGATTGAGAATTATTCTTAGGCTGCCTTGTTTGTGCCCAGACCTGATGGGAAATGATAAACCAGCCAGAATCCAGGACAAATTGAAAAGGGAACTTTTTCTGAGAAATGACCCCATGAAAGGAGGCTGTCCTCCTTCGAAAAGGCTGCCTCCTGGAGGGGGCCACACCACAATTAGGATAACTTCACCTTCACCAGGGCCATCAAACTTTATTAAATCCCATTTATTGTGATCTTTTCTTGCAGCCTGCACTAGTGAGACAAAACCGAGTTTAATGAGCCGCCTGCAGCCGGAACACATGAGACTGCCGCAGCACTTGTCCCTGGCCAACGGATCGAGCCAACTATTAATGGCAACAGGCTGGAAGTTTATGCGAAAAGTTTCTGAAAGTAATACGCAGAGAACACACAAAACGAGCTAAGTCCCATCAAGCAACAATAAATGGGAAAACGCGCCGGAGGAAAAGCGCTTAAATCAGCACAAGAAACCGCCAGGACCGAAGCAGAGCGGTAGAGTGGAAGAAATCCACAGAAAAGTTTTCCCGCAGCGGATTTCCATTCTCAGGAGCATCATCATCATACCAGGCTACATTATTGTTTCGCCAAGGATTACATATTATGCGATAAACATGAAATACACAAGCGATACACGAATCATTGTGTTCATTTGCTGTTTGCTGCAAGGTGAGTGCAAAAGTGTTCAATGCCATTTGATGGGTGGTGTGGGTGGCTTGGGTGGTTTGGGTGGTTTGGGTGGCTTGGGTGGCTTGGGTTCAGTCGGTTGAGTGGGCCGAGTGAGCTGAATGGGTGATTTTCCCCAGCATTTCCAGTTCAATGCCTGCGCGTGTCGACACCTTGCCAGTCAATAAAAAGCAAATTGTAACTGCTCGACAAAGTCACTTGTGGCGTTTTAACACCCAAACGCACATATGTAACTCTCTGTGCGTGTTGGCAGCCGCCCGCCCCCCAAAAAAAAGGGCATAACCGCCCACTAATCCCTATATATACACTACCAGCCAACCCAGCCGAATCCCCGCTGACGACCCGCTCGTTTCACTTATTTCAGTTATTTTTCTTGTGTGCCGCATGCGGAGCGCATACAAATGAGTGGGTCAGGCCACCCACAGTACCCACAGCACCCACAGTACCCACAGCCATAAAGCCGCCACTTGGAGCGGCAATTCTCGCTTTATTTTAAATAAACATGATAATTTTTTTAATAGAATTTCCCGGGGCTTAATTTCGCAGGTTTCAGCACCCAGCCAGCCCGGCGTGTGAGCTGTCAATTTTCGCCGGGCTCGAAGTTGGCTCCATTTCCATACTCATTCGCATATGCATCTGTCAGGTGCAGGCGATGTGAACGTGACTTGATAGACGCAGTTCTTGGGCTCTGCACTTTTCCGACGCTGCTTTTCCTGGTTTTCCGGCTGCCAGCTGCATGCAGGCTATGCCCCCCGGGGAAATCACTCACACGTATTAAGCGCCAATGACGCACGAAGGGAGCGTAACGAAGCAGCGGGTGTTCCCCATAAATTCCATTTCATTTTGCAAATATGTAATCGCACCTAGAGTGCAAAACACGGCAATCGATTTCCGAAGGGCAGACTGCAGACTGCAGACGCTCGATTCGAGCGATTCGATATTCGATCAGCTGAAATAATAAGGGAAAACTTTGGCAAATTGTTTGTGGAACGTGAGGCACACGTCTGCCGCCAGCTTCCTGGCAATCGTAATATTTTCTGCATTTCGCTCGACTCAAAGTGGCCACAAATGAGTCCCAGGCCGTGTGATCAAATATTGCGCATACGCCGTGTGGGACATCGTGTGGACGACCGTTTACATGTTGCGCCATTGCCTTTGCCTTGCCGCCATTGTTATTTCTCTTTTCAATTACACGCCAGCTCAGCAACTGTTTTTCCCTCGCTCCCTTACTCCCCCCCCCCCCTTTTCCATTTCCCGTTTCCCTTTTTCTTGCCCGACTTTTCTTTTCCACTACGCCCCCTGTTGGCCGCCCACTCTGTTGGCTCATCACCTGCGGTTATTTTGATTTTAATTTGCTCGTTTCTCGCTCGTCAGTTGCTGTCGCTGCAGCTCGTGTTGTTTCTATTTTATTCATAAATGTTTTGTTGCCACTCTCGCCATTGCATGTGTGTGTGCGCGAGTGTGTGTGTGTGTGTGTGTGTGTTGGCGCTAGTTCGCCTTGTCAGTGTCGCTTAGGGTGGAGTGGCCATTTTGCCTGCGAGAATGGTTGTGTGTGTGCAAGGATTTGCGCCAGATTTGTGTCAACTTGAATACATCAGAAGCGCTTGAACAGATTTGCATGCTGTTTCTGTTTTTTGTTGGCCGTTGTCGCTTGTGGTGCCTGCAAACAACAACAGCAGCGAAACAAAAAAAATGCACACGCAATCGCGCAGTGGCAACGGGGCGTATGAGTACTTTCTTCCTCTTTCGCTCTCTCTCTCTGCAGGCCTTTCAAAAACTGTTGCATACTTTTTTGCGCCGCATTGTTCATGTTTCGCCCGCTGCAAGGATAGCCTTTGTTGTTGCTCGGCTACTGCGCAAACTAAACTAAAACTATCCCAAAGGCTTTTTCATTACAATTTCGTCTAGGTTCTTTTTGTTTTCCGCCCCCGTTTGCATTTCGCCCTCTTGATGTTTTATTTTTTTTTTAATATAATTGTTTGCGTATTTAGCACAAGGCCATGCGCCCCACCACATCCAACGCCCAGCGAGCGCCGCAATTCGTGGCCGCAGTAATTGTTTTTTAAACGCATTTAATGAACAACATTAAGCGGAGTTTAAGCTGTCAATGCCACAATAAATATTCATCAAGCCGCGGCAAGCGGCAAAACGAAAAATGTGCGAACCGAAAGCGTACGTCAGAGTTTTTAATGAAGTCTAGACGCCGCAAATAAGAAGTACGCCCTTAATGAGCCGCCGTTCCAACTTGGCTGGCAGCCCACTATCAATGGCAGCGGCACTGGCGTCCCAGTTGTTGTGTCTTCCAGTTTTTTGACACTTTTCGGCAACTTTCTGGCTGGCTCTCAGGTTCGGGCCAACGTTCTCCAGCGAAATGATTTAACAGATAGCAAAGTTTGCCAGCCTCCACGGGGCGGGCGCATAATTGCTGCAAAGGCGCAAACTCATTAGTGGTATAAAGTTAAGGGCCGTTCAACCGATCCCACTCCTCCCCCTCACTCTCCAGTTTCCATCCGCCCATCATTGATAGCAACTAAGCTGGTACAACCGATTTTTGTTGCCAGCCTTATCTCCTAATGGCGGCCTTCATTATGCGCTATTTGGCAACGCACTGTGGGTCAGTTTACCTTGGGCCACCACCACCCACCCTACCACCACCTTCCTCTTTCCGGAGATTTTGGCTCCTCCTTTGTTTGTCTTTCTACTTTCCTGTCCTTCGGTTCGGTAGGGTTCGTTTCCCTCTCCGCTGCTCGTTCTGTTTGCCAATTTTATCGAATTATGCTAAACACCAGCAAAGTTCACAGGACCAGAACGGGGGAGGACTTATTTAACCTGCAGGTGAGCTGCGGGGCAACCCAAAGGGACGCCCCCCCCCCCCCCCCCCCCACTCACCCCACCACTGCTTCGCTGAGTGGGGAGCTAGCCCTGTTTAAATATGCGTTAATGAACGAAATTATCATGCATACTGAATGATATACCCTCCTGCTGCCACGACACCGACTTATGCATATTCAATTTACATCAAGTGCGCCGCGTTGCTTTGCGGATGCTTTACATACTAATTTAAATATGGAACTTTATTTTGCCAAGTTCGGAGGCTCTGGAGGAGCCGAGCTGGGAGCCTGAGACAGGCGAGCTGATAGGCAGACAGTTGGAACTTTGGCTCCTTGTTGTCTTTTCCCCGGGTCACAGTGGCTGTGAAGTGTAAAGTGCCTGCTAAAATATCAATTTTAAAAACGGGCAACATCAAATTACCTTGGAAACTTTCAATAACTTATAATTACGCAAACAGTGAGTAGAAAGTTAGAAAGTAACTATTTAACAAAGTAAGCCCCTGTATAGCCAATATTATTTGTTTGACAGACAGAGACATAACAAGCCCTTTGTCCTCCACATTTTACAGAATTTTCGTAAAAAGCCTTTATTTCCATGTGAAAAGGCCTGAAAATCCGTACTTAATGCTCAGTACAATTGCGGTGGTAGCCCATTCATAAGGAAGGACACACAGCGTTGCATTTAGACAATGCTGAGATGCTGTGCTTGTGGCATATTTACGAGTTGTATGTTGTATGTTTTTCCACAAAACTCATTGAAATGGAATTCCATTCGGAGCACATCAACTTGTAATTTCATTTCGGATCTGTATATGTATATATGCATGCTTTTGTCGCTCCACTCGACTTGGCTGTTATCAATGCAGAGTTGACTTGCTGGCGAAAGCGGGGGAAAGCTCTTATTTCCCCCGGCTACATTTCTTTGAATGGAGCCCGCCCTGCAGGCAATTTTAATCAGCTGCCATGCAACTTTCACCCATTGTTTCCTCCCCTCCTCTCCTCTCCTCTCCTCTCCATCCGATCCAGCCATCGTTTTTTGACTGCGACTTTGCTGTTTTTTAATTAACATTTAGACATGCCGTAGCGTAGCATTGCCCAAATGACATGTGCTTACCGCTTTTCACAGGCCGCTTTGTGTTGGCATGCCTCTTGTATATATTATATGTACATACGTGTATACAAGCGAGTACAAGTATATGGCATCGCATCTGCAGTAGTCTGCTGCTGGCCTTTGTTTTGTTTTAGGCAAGCGGCCTAATTTCATTAAGCCCATTTCCCGACTGACATCAGCAGGTGGGCGTGTGGGGGGGCGGACGCACCTCAACTCGTCCATCAAAGTCGCTGTCATAAAAATTGGCCAATTAAACAGCGTGTTCACCCACACATAGCCCACACATACACGTACTTGAAATACCGGCGCTAATTAATGGCCAAATGTAATTAGTACTGGCTAACAGCGGAATATGCAAAATTCTGGCATTCTCTAGGCCAAGTCAAAAGCAATCGTAATTCAGCTCGTAATTAATATGGGGGTTGGGCAAATCAAAATTGTTTACTGCACTCGACGAGCATCAAGGATGCGCAACCACACGCTGCAGTCCTGCCAATCTCAATCGGTCTCCCGGGCGCCTGGGAGCCTCAAAAGTTGTGCAGCTGCAATGGAAGCAATGGAAGCAATGGAAGCAATGGAAAAGTTTTGTTCGCCAAGTCCCAGATCAGAGGCTGTCAATCTGTTTAATCCCATTCAATTGCTGACGTCTTTAAGCGGCTGCCAAAGTTTTGCCAGCTGCCAATGGCAGTGCCAATGGCCAATTAGCCGACGCAGAGTCCTGCTCCTAATGGCCAGATATTCAAATATTTATGACGACTGCGATTCTAATTTAACGCTGGCTGAGCAGCACCGCCAGAATAAACCGCTAAACAGAGCATTTATTCTGTAATTCACTGGGCGGGGAGGGGGGTGAATGACAGTCAGGAAGTGTACAAGCGGCCCATATCCTGTTGGTCGTCCTGGGTGTCCTTCGGCCGCCACACGGCCAGCCTTCATAAATTGTGGCCCCGGCTCGGCGGTGCTGTAATTTCACAAAGGATTAAGCCCGATTACGCACTCATTTATTAATATTTACGAGCCGCCCGACACGGGATAACAGATAGCCTGCGTCCAGAACAATGGCCATTCCACCTGCCACAATTCATCCGCCCACCCTGCGCCTGCATGTTTCAGAATCGCTACTCATAAATAAGCAATTGACGATCAAAACCGTGGGTCCTTTTTAATTAAAACAATAATTGTTTGTGCTGGCAGCCGGGCAGGACTGACTAGTGGTCTAGTCCAGGGGACAAATCAATTATGCAAATACTGGCAGGCGTTAAATTTGCGTCGTCATCAGCAGCAAGAAGTTGACTCATCTTGACGGCCCCGGACAATGCGGAAAATATTTTAATTTTCCTCTGGCCTTGTTGCGACTAGCGTAATCCTTGGCGATTGCCCGGCGGGTCCTCTGAACTCTGTCCTTTCGCTCCCGCCGCTATCCGCCGTTATCCTTGCCATCGTCCCGCATCCTGCGCCCCTTTCTTATGCAAATATGCGCTCGACATCCCCGGGCGACTTGCCAGTTTATTGATTTCCCAGTCTCGCTGATTTCAATACTTGTCGTTTTCATCTTGGCCGATAGAGAATATTATTTTGATATTTTTGGTGAATATTTTCGCCTGATTGGTGATTGGTGACACCATTATTGAGCAAGTTTCGCTGGAATGGAGAACGCAGCTCTTGAGCTGACAACACGCCATGTAATTTCATGCAAATATATAATATATTAAGCTCTAAATATCCCTAAAGCTTATTATTAATTGATTCTTAATTGATTCAACAGGTTTTGCCGTTGGCCTGCGCATGATTAAGGTCTCCATTCCCGCCTACAAGCTGCGTGGCGAGTCCGCCTTTCTGGAGTGCCAGTATGAGCTGAACCGGACGCACCACACGGTCACGGGTCTGCAGAGCCACTCGGACCATGCCCACGGTCACCAGACACACGCCGGAGAGTTCCACTATCCGGATGGCGATGCGCTCGAGGACGAACGGTCAGCGTACCGTTCGAGGATGCGGCAAAACCAGCGGCAACATGGCCAGCGGCCCAGGCAGCGGGAGCCCATCGCCATGCGTCAGTACCAGAGTCAACAGAGCCACCAGCAGTTGCCAGCTCCGCCGGAGAAGTCGCCGTACGGGCACAGTGTTTACCGGGGCAGTGCCGCCTCCGGGTATCTGGGCGCCGCCCATGTGGGCGCCAGCACACACAGTGGATCCGTATCCGTGGGCAACGGATACAATAACGGCGCTCCGGCGGCCTATATGCCCGACTTCGATCGGGCTGACAGCTTCGACGACAGCCACGATCGCGAGGAGGAGGAGGGGGAGGACGAGGACGAGGAGGAGCAGCCCGAGGAGGGCGAGGCCCTGTACGCCATCAAGTGGTACAAGGACAACGAGGAGTTCTACCGCTTCGTGCCAAAGGCGCGGCCGCCGAAGACCAGCTACCGGGTGGACGGCGTGCGAGTCATTGTGAGTACACTCACAGTATTCACTCATATTTCAGCGCTTTCCCTAATCCCATCTCTCTGAAATCAAGCAACTGAGCCGTTTTCCTGGCTGTAGACTTTGCAATTTGTGGCATTGTTGATATTGACCCATTTAAGTGTTCTTGCAGGAGGAGCTGTCGGACGCGAGTCGCGTTCTGCTGCGCGGACTGACGCTCAACTCGACCGGATTGTACCGCTGCGAAGTGTCCGCCGAGGCGCCCAACTTCTCGTCGGTGCAGGGCGAGGGGCGGATGGACATTGTGTGTAAGTACTGCCAATGCGAATGCCAATCTATTCGAAGTCACGTTCCGCATTTGCCTGCCCGGGATTTTATTATATTTGTTGCGCCCCGCAAGCAGCACACAACCGAGCAAATGTTTGCTCGAAAAATTTCACATCAATTACAGGCAAATATTGAGAGCGCAAATACAGGACAAATGCGGTGGGTGGTGGGGGTGGAGGGGGTTGCGGTGCAGGAGCTGGTTTTAAATCAGGACCTCCATCGTTATTGGCATCAAAGAGCCGGATCTTGTTTGCTTATTTGTTCGGCAGCATTTCGATACAGAGCGAATCCAATGTGAATAGTATTCATGGTTTTTGTGCACAGATTTTTGGTTCAAGCTGCAAGGAATTTCAATAAGCGTCTAAGAACTCAGGGAACTCAATGCTTGCGTTGAAATTGATATGGGATTTTATTGAAATTACTAGTTGAAATATGTGTAAGGCAAATAGGATTTTAGTATGCCACTGTATGGAACTCAAATTAAAAGCTGTGAGGAAAAAGCATTACGAGCTGAATCGAATAAAATTATCCGTACTGTGACCTTCGTTCGATCTGCTCTAATATTTTATTATTTTTGGTAAGAGCTTTAGCTGTTTTAAATTGAATATTTAAAAGCCTTTTCGTGGCTCTGTTTACCATTTCTGCGGTCCACTTTCCGCCACAAGCTCACCCACACATTCACCCACTACATGTGCGAGTATATACACGTATATGTATATGTATACGTATATATTCTGATTCGGATCGAGTTTATTTTTAAAGCTTCTGCCGGCTTTTGCTTTTGGCCGACTAATGCGACTGCTGCCGCTGTTTGTTTTGGCTTTCTTTATCGGGCCGGGCGGGCGGAAATGCTTTTAAAAAGTCATTCATAAGCTTTAGTTTCATAACAGCATACTTTTGTAATCCAAGCCGGGTCCCCCCATTTTTTAGCGCTTTACACACGCGCTAAACTCTGCTCCATTCCGCTCCACCCCACTACCTTTTTACTATTTTTATTTACTTAAACCAAATGGCCAGCGGCAAAAGGAATATATAAAAAAGGTGGACGGGGGGGCTGCGGGGCGGCCACGACAGCGATTTATAAGTTAAAATGCCATTTTAATGGATATTTCCGCAGTCTGGCCGCTTACAACATATTTTGTGTAGTCCCTGAACAGCCAGAAAACCTCTTTGCAATTGGCGTTGTTGCTGTTGGCTTATCTGTGTGTTTTATGTTCTATTTGAGCAGCGAAAAAATATTTATTTGTATGCCCATCCCATTGAAATCGTCTGTGCCAAAGGGGGAAAGGCGAAGTGTGTGTGTGTGTGTGCTGGGTAAATATTTGGCGGGCAAAGCAACACAAAAAATTGTTAATAAATTACTCGACCAAGGGGCGAAAGCCGCAGCAAATATTTATTGGCAACTGGTTGGGGGTACTTTCATGTGCCATGTGACTATGGGAAATGGCCAGCAAATGGACGCAGTTCAAAGCCACACCAGATAGCATCGCAAGTGGATAATATCGTGTATTAATCCCCCCATTTTATTTATGCAAATCTTGTATCCATAATTGATGTACACCCCATTCCGCTCTCCATTTCAGTTCTGCCCCGCGATGGACCACACATCCGAGGACCCCAGTATCAGTATCAGATCGGCGAATACTTGTATTTAAATTGCACGTCGGGCAAATCGCATCCGGCCTCGCATTTGCAGTGGTTTGTCAATGAGCAGCCGGTGAGTTTGTTAGCCCTTAGCCAAATAAAACGTTACAACATTTACCCCCTTTTCTTTTTTTTGGTTTTTTTCTGTTGGTTTTTGGTTTTTTGGGTCCGCACCTAAACGATGCCGTGCTAATCAAGAGCGGGGAAAAATGTAGAAATTATGCATACAGTAAATATTTAAGCCTCTAACAACGCGACGGACAGCGGACAGCGGACTGAGAACGAGCCCGGGAGCAAAGTGGACTCAGCTGGGCCTGGGCAGGTTGTTGAAATGATTTCATGAACAAAACTCATGTAGACGGGCAGGCTTCGAATACATTTTTCGGTCTTTCTTCCCTTTTGGCTTTGGCATGTTTTATGGCCCGATGTCGGGAGCTTAGGGTAGGTTACGTCAGGTGTACGTACATACATATATATATTGGGTGAATGGGGTTGGGGGTCTGGAACTGGTTACTGGTTACTGGCTACTGGGTACTGGGTACTGGGCCATCCATCTGGCCGAAAGCTCGTTACATGTCTGCCGTGGCCGGAACACAAAAATCGAGAGGCGGCGAGTGGGTGGCGCACTGCATTTTATCGTCGGCGCTGACTACATGGCACTCAAATTGTGTGAATCGAGGCGTTAAGGTACGAGTTAGTTCATTGTACCATGCTGACTTCCCCAACCTCCCCATCCTCCCCACGAATCCTCGAATCCTCGAATCCGGAGGGTTCGTGCCTCTCGTTCGCTTTGTATAAATACGAGAAAAATCAATAAGTGCGATTAGGCACGATTCCCGGTTTATTTGCCTTCCAACAATGGCAGCTGGCATCATCCCTCTTTCGCCGCCCTTCCTGAATAATGAAGACCACCCTATCATATCCTCTGCCCGAGCATCCGTCAAACGTACATACACACTTGTATGTATACAGGGGTCAGCCTGGAGAACAATGGAATTGAGGAGGGCTCATTTAATAACATTCGTCTGGCCGCCTACGACAACGTGTCGTATACGCGATGCCCAGCAAGGCATTCCTACAATTTACAATAAAAGTGTCCATCTTGAGCTGGGGCAAAAGTATTCCCGCAATTCCACGAAAAACTTCTAATATAACTGGCTTTGACCCAGGCCGCAAAATGCGTGGAAATAAATTTTGGCGGCATCTTGGGTGAAAGTTTCCGGAATGCGGCGGGCATTCAAAGTGGCCTCGTTTTATGACCAGCCCCCCCCCCCCATATTTCCCACTGTTTTGCTGTGGACAGCTGACGGCATTACTAGCATGTTTGTTGTGTCAGCAGGGAACCGGAATCGAAATCGAAATCGAAATCCAAATCGGACTTCGCACTTTTAATTTATGCCCTTAAAGTTTAAAGCGAGCCACAATGGCGTAGCATTTGGGAAGAGGCAACCAATCGCCTAACAAATGGCAACAATTTCGCTGGCAAAGTGCTAACCAATTCCAGCACCGCCCAGAAACCCCGAGGACAAACCGAATTCGAATTCCCATTCCGATTACCCTCGCAGAACCCAATTTCGAAGCAAATCGAAAGGAAGCAGTCGGCAAAAGTTCAAGTTATTTATTTGAGCGTTTCACATTTTTTATCAGGTCTGCACATTTTTCTTATTTATGGCAAATGATTTTATTTCTTTTCGAGCCAAGTTTAAGTGCAGACTCCCTTTCCATTTGTTCAACAACCCCACCCAGTCACCCATCACCTACCGCTCCTCGTGAAGGCAGTGCACTTTGCTGACAGCGGCAAACACAGAAGGGGAGGAATTATCAAGCTCTTGTAATTGTAACCTTCATTGGACTTGCAAGTCGGACTCGGAGACGGCGGCGTCGACGGAGGCTGCTACTCCAACTCCGAATCCGGCTTGGCACACAAAGGCATCCCCTCAAGCATTCGCCAGACATGTTCCAGACACGCCCATTGCGGGTCCCGTTTCCGTTTCGTTGCTCATACGCCGCGTGTGTCAACCCCCAGTACTTGATGGCAGGAAGCTGCGATTCAGACTTTTAATTCCGCTCGTACACGGCGAGCAAATGGGAATTAACTGCAGATGGAAATGAATGAAAATGCTGGCATGACGACCAAAATCCTAATCGGTTTTTAGATACTTTGCCATAGCATAAACACGTTAAATCAAGCAATTCATTTCGCATTGACATTTCCCAACTGTCATTATCTCACTAAGCATATGTCAGGCGCTGTCTGTTTTGGTAATTTATTAAGACAGCTATCATTTTCATATGGAAATCAATTTTTAACTGGCATTTAACTGCAGCGTCATTTGAGTGTGATTCTCTGAATTTTGGCTCTTAAATTTGAGCAGACTATCAAAGGATTAAAGACTTAAGACTAAGACCAAATCAGACGAAATAACAGATGGAATTCGAGACGACTTTAATTAAATCTACTAGTGGAATCAAAAGAGAAACACAAATGTTTTTCCTCATAAAGCCTTTTCCTCAGTGCAGCATTTAAGCCCCCCCACCAACTGATTTCAGATCCTCGACGAGCACTACCTGCACAAATACAACGACATCGTGCACAAACACGGGCTAATCACCTCGACATTGGGCCTGCAGCTGCCACTGGAGCCGCGCCACTTCCACGAGGGCGACATGCGCGTCAAGTGCCTGGCCAGCATATCGCCGGTGCTGTGGAAGGGCGGCAAGGAGAGCGTCCTGCAGCGGCGACCGGGCATCATCGACAACCGCGAGGCCATGCTGCTGGGTGAGTGACCTGGCAGGGAGCCATTGCCATTGCCGACTCCTAACTAATTCGATTCGCTGCCACTTGGCCCCATTCCTTACCCACAGTGAAAGGTGCGGCTGGGCACTCGGAGAGCAGTTTCCTGCGAACGCTGACCATCGCCATCATCCTGGCCAGAACTGGGCAGTGGCTACTCGGCGCGGAGCTGACCTAAGCCAGACCGCCAACAAGGCAGATGGCGCCCCATTCCACTCGATTCAATTAACAAGCATTCATTTCAATTCAACTCAATTCAATTCAATTCAATTCGATTCAATTCAATTCAATTCAATTGCAAGTGCAGAGCATAAATGGTGATTTTGTATACTTTAAGTGTAATATCCTTAGTTCTTAAGAGACCAGAAGCGGGGAGGAGGAGGAGCGAGGGAGGGTCACGGAAAACAGACAAATTGGGTAAATGTGTTATAGCATGTAAAAAACATTAAGCAACGCGAGTGGAAACGAGTTAAGTAGTATTAAAAACAGATCCCGTTCGGAACGAAAAAGCAAACTTATGCGCAGAGAGGCGCACAGAATTCAATTAGTAAAATTGTTAAGTAACTAAATTCGAATCCCATATATATATATGACATATCCCCCCGCCCATCGGTCCCGAATCAAGCCCAGCTGAGGGTTCGTTGTGCGTAATTTCTGTGTAAATACTTGAATGGAACGACAAAGTCTAGGGCAAACTTTGGACTTTTGTCAAATAATGTCTGAGTGGCATCAATTTCGAATGGTAGCTGGAAACTTTCCCATAACAGATGCTAAAACTACATAATTGCAAAAAACAAAAAGAAAAAACAAATGGGGAAGAGTAAGCTGGAAAAGTGCTCTTTTCCCCTCTTTTAGTTACGATTCCGGCAAGTATTTGCTTCCTGACTCTGAAAGTATTTCCAATTGTATTTAGTTTTGTAAATTAAGTCCGCAACGGAGAAGGGAACTTCAAATTGAATTACACGTATATTGTTGATGGATCCATTACTGATGGCTCTAAAGTTGAGAAGCTTTGAGTTGCCGCACATCCTAGTTGTATGAACTGTATAAAAAAGAGAACCCGGATATGTGTCATATCCCTATTGTTAAGAACCTTTGCTAAACTAGAACTATAAGTTAGGTGTTTAAGTTGTAGCAGAACTGTCCCCCAGAAGATATTCCCCCATCCTGTGTGTAGCGATACCTAAAGGATAAAGACGCCCGAAAGATATAACTACCATATATGATGATATGTATATGTATACAGTAAATGAGTACGACAAGACCCCCTTTCCCCCCAGAGTGTTTAAACAAATATAAATGTGAAAGCAAACACGGAGTTGTCTTCTTATTTTCCGCGCTACCGGCAGATTCTCGCACAGATCCACAGATACACAGATACGCAACCGGATACGGAAATGTTATCTGCTACACGCACACGGACCGTACAGCAACCATTAACACCTGAAGGACCAAAGTTGCTCCGCTCCCATTTTCCCATTTTCCACTTCCCCTTTTGCCGAGAGAGGTGTTAAAATCGTGGCTGCCTCTGCAGGGCCAGCAAAGAAGATACAAAAAATTATATATACATATATATATATATATAGAACATAAAAGCGGCAAAGTTAAAATAACACGTACAAATTTTGTATGCAAACAAACCGCAGCGCGCACACAGACACCCAACCACACCACACACACGTACAAATACACACGCACGGAATGGCGGCGAATGGAAAAATTGCGTGCAGCCTTTTAGGCGCTGCCGGCTAACAGAACTCGGCTCTCTTTTATGTGCCATTGTAGCCGGCTTCTGCCCTCCTTGGTCTTGGTATTCGTGGCCAACATTTTGACGGCGCACTAAACTTTATGCGCGGCACATAAATAGAAATGCACGCAAAAAACTTTCACAAAGCTAGTACCGAAATAAAAACAGTGGAGAAGCGCGAATAGGTGGGTACATTTTTGTTTGTTTCTGAGGAGGGTTGAGGAAGGGGGGGGCTAACCGAGGGGCGGTCACACGCAAATGGTTCGGGCCAGAATGGTATTCATGCGTGGCCCGCGGCAATTCAGGCGATCCTGTTTACCTTGCGTATGCCTCTTCCGAGCCAAATCCAACCGACCTGGCCAACCAACCGCACACCAGCCACCAGCCACCACCACCACCACCCACGGGGTCAATCTAATCTGCCTCTGCACTTGGCCAGTTTGGTCAAGATTTATGTGTGCCTTGCATTGCATAAGCGGCGCCATTTAAATGTCTGGGTTTGAATTGCTACACCGAGAGAATATGCCATCTTGAATTTTATATATATATTTTTAAGGCATATTTGATTATTCAAAACTATTTTATAGAAAATGGAATTTATAGAAAATATTTGTGGACTTAAGGATGTGATATATGTCTAAAGCGGAAGTTCAAATCAGTTCAAAGTGAAGTAAAATTCTCTTCGAACTTCAAAGTGCTACAATTTGCCACTTCCCCAAATAGAACAACTTAGCCATCATATGTTCGGGCTTGTCGGAGAAGTGGGCGTGGTCAGTTGGTACAGGGCGGTGAGTTGTTCGAGGGGCGGAGGTAAAAATTTATGGCCAGCGATTGCGAAGCTGATAAATTTAGTTTGCACTCAACTGGGCGCGGTCATAGCCTTACAGCGATGGTGTTGGAAATTATGACGCGTCAATTGGCGGGGGCAAGCGGAAGCGCCCAACCCATGAACCCCTGAACCCCTGAACCACCCAACCCCCGAGCCACCCAACCACTGCACCAGCCAACCACTGCACCACCCAGCCACTGCACCACCCAACCACCCAACCACGCAGTTCAGCAACCTCTTTTCAAGGAGGTGCGTGCGGAAGTGGCTGACTAAATTGCAGCTGGCTAAAACAACAATTGCTTTTGATTTAAGTTGCATTAAATTAGTTTCCACACGGCGTCTGATTAATGAGTGCAGCGAACTTTCTGACAGCGCCAGCTTGCCGCCAAGGAAGGGGGCGTGGCAGGACATCCAGGTGGGTTCCTGCCGCAGACACTTAATCAAAAAGGCGGCGCTGAAAGAAGAAGGTGATCATTGGGCACGTGGCAGATGGCGATTTATGACCACTGAGATGGTCAGCACTGAACATTTAAATAAATATAGAAAGTTCTTCGCATTGATTTGGGAAATCATGTTGGATGGCTTGAATGGCAATAAAAAAAGGTTAACGCACGGTTCATGCATTGCCATGCATAATTTATTATGCCACTCCCGATGCCTGTTAAAGGCAAATCAAAATGCACTTTATTGCACAACGGCACAACGAGTGAAATGAAATGCAGCAAAATAATATGCCATTGCCGTCATTTTCTCGTCGATTGAAATGCAGAAACGAAATGGCTGGAAGAACAGTGGGTGGTCCTGTGGGTCGGCTGACCACTTTGGCTATTTGCATAATATTGATTCCTTTTGCCAGCCTCGTAGCCCCCAACCGTCGAACATGGGCCGTAATGTCATTTCGAGTGTTTCATGCCCACCCACGTTGCCACGATGCCACGATGCCCGCGAGCCATGGCATCACATCAGCATCAGCATCAGCATCCTTGACATGGACTATACAAATAAATTCTGGCCAACAAATTGGGTAAATGGATGCCGCTGGATGCCCGAACCCAGCGAGCATATGAAAGTCATGAGCCCCCACAATCAGCGCCGCACTTGAGCTTCCGGGCTGGAAATTATGCAAATTGAGGCGCAGGCTGATGAACTCACGCCTCAACCAGTTTCCAATAGAAAAACGCATTTGGCCGATGTTCGGTAATTAAGAGAGACTGCTGGCCCGTTGGTCCGTTGGTCCGTTGGCCCGTTGGCCTGATGGCCAGTTGGCCTAGTCAATGAAAAACTGGACGATAAATGCTAAAATGGGAGCCGCCTGCCATGTTCAGTAGTTGCAGAGGAGGACGAGTGGGCCACTTCTAATGGGGTTTAGCTCTCGGACGCCCGACAACCGGAATCGAGTGGCTTCGTCTTCGCACAGGTCACATATGGCAGCATGATCTTGCTGCACTGAACCAAACCTATCACCCATCCACCCATCCACCCATCCACCCATGCACACACCCAGCCGCTTAGGAGTGTGCACACACAACTGGTGACATTTGCATGCGAAACTGACTCGTTACGTTATGAATACCAGAGTTTCGAAAAGGCCAACAGCAGGTCAGCTGGAAACTGCAGTGGGTCTCGTATTTACGGCCCAAATTAGCGGTCGAATGATGCACTTTGTGCCGTCTCCCTGGCTCTGACATGCTTATTCCACGGACAACAGAGCCGGGCACGAGGCTCGCGGATATTAAGCCTTTGATTGATGGCCGCGAAATGTGGTAATAGTTTTCGCTGGGAATGCGGGGACTGGCTCTGGGGTCGGGCACAGTTTCAATTAGCCCGACACTCAATTGGGTGGGTAGGATAGGGGTTGCCTTGTTTTCACTGGGGTGACGGTGGGGTGGGGTGGGGTGGGTTGGGGTTAGCAGGGGTTGCCTGCACAAAGGCGTCCACATAAAGTGGCTACAAGTATGCGGCAATTAGCATTTAACGAGCACCACATGCCAGCCACAAAGGCAGGACAAGGCAGTGTGTCCTCAGACACTGGGGGAGTCCTGTCGACATAATAATATACACACAACTACAAGCAGCAACTCCGCCATCAGCTGGAAAGGACTGGGGGAAAGGACAAAGTCATCGACAAAATACATGGGTACCCGGACCCCAGTCTCCTGGGCAGCAAACTAGAAAACTAGGAAACTCTTTTGTTGTCCCAGTCAACAATTTTAGCCACCCTCCAGCCACGCCCCCTGGCCAAACAGCAACCAGCTGCCACCACCTACTGGCTGCCTCCCACAAAAATCCTGATTACTTAACTAAATATGGCAGCTTATGGCGGAACACGGCCAGTGGCCAGTGGCCAGTGGCACTAAACTCTCTGATTTACACGATTTGCATACGCTCAGCCAGAGGCGGAACATTGGAGCCCAGTGCGAGGCTTTAATTAGCATTCGCGGGGCTTTATCACACAGGCAGCTGTCCACCTGACCCCTCGAATGTCCAATGAAGGCCAGGACAATGGCGGCTGAAGGCTTAAAGTTTCATTAACAGCACAAAGGCGGCTTTTCTCTGGGCCCCAAAGCTTGACCGTATTTTTCAGTAAGCGGCTATTACGTTTATAGTGACCCAATTATACAAGTTTCAACGCCAGTCATGCTGTTATCTTTAATGAAATTAATGACTAAGTGTTGCATTTAATCTGTGTGCTGCATTTTAAGCTAGATGCTCGGTTAACTTTACTTTGGCCCTATTTAAAAGAGCTTTTGGTGGCATACATATCGAAAGTGTTTCAAACTAGCAGCAGGAATAATGCAAGTCCTTTGCAAGCAAGACAAATAACCAAAATGTGCTTAAGCAGGTATGTATGTATAGTAGTAAATTGGAAAGTGAAAACCGCAAACACG
Organism: Drosophila orena; assembly: GCA_005876975.1. Lineage (NCBI taxonomy): Eukaryota > Metazoa > Arthropoda > Insecta > Diptera > Drosophilidae > Drosophila > Drosophila orena. Next base: position 9,273,347 of record VCKV01000282.1, on the reverse strand, counting down.
GCTAATTAAGTTTTGCCTGACCCGAAATAAAACTTTCCTTTGTGGCCCCACTTTCCTTGGAGCCCATTCCTTGGCCGAGTTCATTAGCATGTCCCTGCCTCAATAATAACTCAGGGCAAAGACAGGCCAAGGCCCTGGAATCTATAGGCTTATCAGTGTACTCTTATCTGGGATACATAAATTCCAGGCTCGACTGGGCGTCTGCAAAGTTTCGTGGGTGGCTGTTACAGCAGGAGAACGAGGATGAGATGAAGACCTCCGGTGGAAGGTGGTGGCGGTGGGGCGCTAATTAAGACACGCAAAGTGCGGCTCCAAGACAAATGGTTCCGTGGCACGTAAGCGGCGCGTCAATCTTGGCCAAGGGCTATGGCACTTGGGCTATGGCACTTGGGCCATGGGTCGGGTGTCCCGATCCCCAAACGCCGCCCGCAGGCTTAGACATTTGCTCAGACATTTTCTTCGGACATGTTTTGTTCTCGGAAAGTTTGCCAGCCAACTCCCCGACCGTCGATTTGACGCCTCGTAAAAAATGTCAATGAAGTGATTTATAAAAGAGGCGCAGAGCAAATATGCTAATGCGTCTCTGCTAATGAAAGTTTTTAGACCGACAATTGTACCGCCCTGGTCATCCAATGACCGAGGGTCAGCGGCATATTAGCCAGCCTACAATCTTGGCTCGAGCATAATGTCTTCATTTTTTCTCCGATTTGGTTTGGCGTGCCTGGAGTTGCACATTATTACTTTAATGCCATATTTTATGCTGCCAGAATTTACATAAATTTATGGCGTTTGTGTTTGTGTGTGTGTGTGTGCGGGTACTAATCAAATCAAAAGAGTGACGGCCCTTCGCCTCCCTCTTTTCTCTGAATTGCTAAACAGACATGCAAACTTCTCCAGAGGTTTTGACTCAAGCCAAAATCGCTGTCTCACTCCCACACCAATACACTTACATATATCAATACAAACGTACTGCTGGCAGTCATGTGCAAAGTAATAGTAATAAAAAAGGAAAATATATAATATTTATAATGTATCTTATAGTGTGCTTAATATATGACAAGACCCACTTTAACTCACTTTTGTGTTCCCGCACTATTTTTAATAATTCTTCACAGCAAAATGTTAAAACATTTCTTTCAGAACAACCCAGTGCTATTATTGTGACCATAGCTGTGTGTGCTTAGATGTGGTTAGAAAAATAGCAGGCCACGTTGCGCATACGACGCGTTGCCTGTTGGCAAGGGGCCAACAAGCCAAACAACAATGCAGTCTCAACAACAACAACAACAGCAGCAGCAACAACAACAACAATGGCAACAATAATAACAATAACGAGAGTCCTGGCTCTGCGGGCTCCATTGTTGTCCTCCTTGGCTATATTGTATTTTTTCCTTCGCCCGAATAACGGAAGGCGTTCCAAGGAAGGCGCATGTATAATTAGAGCTATGAAGCATGTCCGGTGAAGTTTGGCATTTAAATGTGGCAACAACAACAGCAACGGGCCAGCTAGCCAGCCAGCAGCAGCAGCAGCAGCAGCAGAGGTAGCCAGATCGCCATTTTGCCATTACCAACTTTGAAATTGGGCAGAGCCCCAAAGAGCCACCATTGTTGTTGGTGCCCAGATATATTTTATAATGCCACAAACATGCACGACTCCCACATGCAAGTGTGTGTGTGCACTCCGTTTGGTTTACGTACTGCGCCGTACTGCATGCAAACAGAACACGGAGCAACCGAAGTGCATGGAGCAACCGAAGGATACCCCCCAAGTCCGGCCAGGAGGAGAACCTAACCAACCGAATCCCGGGCTGGCCAAAGGAGCAGAGGAGGGTGGGGAGCAGGAGCAGGAACAGGAACTCTGTGTGCAACTTTATCTTTTGATTTATACAATAATAAACACAAATGTGCACAAAAGTTCTTTGTACTTTGTTCTTTGCTCCGGCAGAAGCGGCAGAATTCCGAAAGTTAAATCGGAAAATGTTTACATGAGCAGTTGACTCCTGCTAATTGGAAGTCCTGTCACAAGCCACCTCTCTTCGAGGAGAGTCCTTCTCGGAGCATATTACAACAGCTTATTTCACAGACCTACCGCCGTCCAAATACGGCCCTCCTTGGGTTCCAAAAGAGACCGGCTGTCGATGAGGAGGAGGAGGGATGCACCGAAAACAGCACCGAAAACATCAGCGACACGAAGCCGGATCGATTTTCAATTGTGCCCCACTGGAGTTGGAATGCCGGGGGCAATTCAATGAATCGTAAGTGGCCTGGCCCTCCCACAGAAGTGTGCCCTAAACCATTAAATGCAAGCAACTGCAATCGAACACGCAACCCTTGGCGCAGTCACAAAACGTTAATGCAACTGAGCCGCCGACGAGCCACAGTGTTGCCAACTTGATAAGACTCTTTAAGCCAATTTCTACAATGGATTTATTTTCCGTATCTCGCAGCCATCTATAGGCATTCAATTTTTATGCGCTTGTATTTTGTGTAGCTTGTTTTAATAGCATTATTAGGCATTCCATTTTTATGCGCTTGTATTTTGCATAGCTTGTATTTATAGCTCTATTAATGCCATCTTTTCAGTGTTAACATTACTTGTAAGTAACAAGTTTTTAATATTACTTATTAAGTGTAAATATTATTACTTTAAATATACATTTGGCTATGTTTGGAGATCTGTGATTGCCAGCACTGCACCGAAAATAGAAAGTTGAGGCTCCTTGCTACATGCTGCATGCTCCATGCCGCATGCTCCACGCTCCATGTTCCATGTTCCATATTCCACGTGGGCCTCCTCCATGTGCCGGCAGTGGTGTCAATGTGGTGCACATTAAGCTTAACACCGCTTAAGCGCGAGCACCGTAGAAATGCAACTTTAAGGCGCTGCCCGTAATGGCCGCCAACTCACTCTCATTCGCGTTCCCATTCTCATTTGGCATTCGATGGAGGCGCCGCGTAATAATGTTAAATGTCAGGTGCAATGCAGCTGTCCCTGCTGCCGCAATCGAAGTGGCTGCGCAAGTGGAAATGGGAGCTCCGGGCTCAGACCGGAGTCGAGGCGCACCAGCAGGCACTAATTAAGTTGCCCGCCAGCCGCGTAACTGCCATAAAATATGCGCGGTGGGAATTCGAATTCGGATCCGGAGCCAGATCGCTTTGTCGGCCCAGGCCAGACCCTCAATGCAGTTGTAGTTGCACTTGCAGTTGCAATTGCAATTGGAGTTGCAACGGCAGTCGTACGTAGTTTATGGCATCGGGCTAAGCGAAGTCGACGCGAGTCAAGAAGTTCTCCATTTGTTTTCAGGCTTAAATTTACACGCCACATGCAACCAGAGATGTGGCATGGGAGGGGGGCGGTACTGATGTGCCCCATCAGTCGGAAGCGTAGGAGTCGTAGATAAATGTCTTACTCGGCCAGGAGCAACTACTAAACGGCTTTAAGAAAGTGAATTAAACAACCGTGTTGCTTTTGTACAAAAGTACTATACATTCACTTACTTACATTTAAGATATAAATTACTAGCACTAGGATAAGTCTTGCAGGATCATAGTTACAATTGATTTTCGGAAGGTGTAGGAGTCGTTACTTTTAGCTCCTCGAGGTCACTGTGTTCGTTGTCATCTACCTGTGATTTCTGTTCAATAAGAGCGGCAGTTTTTTGTTTTGGTCGCAGGAAGTAATCGAGACCACCCAAAGGAGCCTCAATTACTAAGTGCATCATATAGGCAAACAGCACAGTAAAACCAAAGGTTGACCAGAAGTTGAGCATCTAGAGAGATTATGTTCACTGCTTGAGGATCAAATAGTAACCCAAAATGTGTGAACACTTACCATGGTGTAGTTGGAGAAATATGCGTTCGTTCTCATGCTTCTGGCATTGACTTCCTGGAAGAACATGTGCCAGATGAACACGGAATAGGATAGCCTGGATAGGGGTTGCCAGAGCGGGGAGGAGAGGAAACTATTGGCCAGTCCTCCGTATCCACTCATGCAGGCGAAGATCAGCCAGCAGAGGGCCAGGCACCAGCCGATTCGAGTTAGAGTGTAGTAGGAAGCCTCCGCAAGGGTGGACAGCTCTGGACCAATCCACTTGGCGTACGGGTAGAGGGCAAAGATCGAGGTGAAGATCATGGCCAGGCAGAGGATCCATCCTGACCACACGACTATCCTGCTAAGCTGGAACTTCTTTCCCCTGTTCACGTGCAGAATGTAGCCAAAGAGGAATCCTGTCAACCAAGGCGTAGCATGGGTATGGGTAGCATAATACATATCCTTTTGTGCATCCGCTGAAAACTTCCTACACACATATACATGGTATGAGAAACAAATTTACGAAATAACAGTAGTCCTTCATACTTGAGCACCAAGGAGTACTTGTTGACCATTATGGTGGCAAAGAGACAGCCGCAAAGTAAAACGATTAGCACGAAAATGCCAGCAGCTGCTTTCTTGCCCCACTTGTAGACCGCGATCAGCAGGATCGGCGATAGGATGAACAGCTGCATGTCCAACGACAGATACCAGGATTGGCCAACGCACTGAAGTCCAAGGAACTGATGTCAGTTTTCGCTTAAGATTGGCACAGACCAGCACCTACCTTGTCTTCGGTGTAGTTGTTCACGAAGAGCAAAGTCCAATACCAACCATTTTCGCAAGCCACCTTTCCTGTGTATCCACTGGCAAATAGAGGTCCGTCTGCTATGATGGGCATGAGCTTCATATACATCACAATGGCCATTGCCAAAAGGGGAACGATGCGGAGCAAGCGATGTAGGTACATCAAAGGTACGTTCAGTTTACCTTCGTTCCTATGGATGTCACCCCATCAAGGTATTAAATATTAAATATTAAATGTTACTTGATTGTCGGCTTACCTATCCATCAAACGCAACGAAATCAGAGCCACCAATAGCCCGCCGAGGACTAAAAACGAATCCACGGTGAAAAAGCCGTGCAGAATAAAACTGGCAAATGGTGACTCCGCCCACTATACGTGTATAATGATTCAATTATTACTTATAAATCAAATTAGCGGAAATTTATAATTTCTTACCCATATATATTGGAGCAGATTGATATTTGACGCCACAAGTGCCATAACATATTGATGGCAGAAGACCACCCACATGAGCGACAGGCATCGAATTCCATGAAGGCAGTCGATCACATTTGGACTAGAATTCACTTCTACAATGCGAAATAGAGCACGTGAGTTGGCCCTGGCCGAAAATATCTTTACAATGCTGGGTATGTGGTCTGAAAAGTTTACTAATCGCTGTGAACATTTATTCGGATCGATAAGATTTTGTTACTCACCCTGATTCTTAACCAGACAGTAGTCCCACAAGGTAAACGCAGCCACCAAGGAGCCCATCACCGATAAGATCACTCTGTAATCAGAAGCATTAGCCGAAAACTGATTGAGAAGTCGGCGCACTTACATCATAGAAATGGTGAGTCCGTCCCAGGGCTCACGCTCACTAGTCTGGCAACTCGACTCGCTGATACCCATCAACGAGCTGGGAATACTAACGTTAAGCAGTTGCTTCATCAGCATACCCACGAACGTGTTCATATTAGCCGCCGAGCAGGATGCCGGTAGGCATGTGGCGGTATTAAAACCGCCAATGATCGAACTCTGGACTCCCAGCGCCTGGGCAGGAGACACTGAAAGAAAGCAGTACTTTCCCCGGATATTTCTGCCCAGGCTGACTTCCTTGTCGATGCTGAGGCACTCGTCGAAGTTTCCCAGGTCGTACATGTTTCCCGTAAGTAGACCAGATGGCTTGGAGCCCCAGGAATCGAACACTGTCGCAATGCAGATAGTACGGCCATTAAAAGAGTACTCGGCTTCGGTTCAAAGTTCACTTACTTTTCAGTGCCCAGTATTGGCCACTGCTTAGTCCAGCTATTAGCGCAGTCAAATCGCTCAGACACAGCATATCCTGCACACTTGGCACTCGCGAGTCCAGGATGCTTAGCTCCTCCACATCAAAATCCTTCACTTGACCAGCAAAATCCAGGGCAAGGGCTCTGAGTTGACTGACTCGCTGGAAATGTAAGAGCACATCCTCGTCATTCGGTTGTCCGGCACTGATGACTGCCAGCCCGCAGAGGAAAACAACTCCGACTATGTTAACCATGCTGGCTGAACTCTTATTAATGGTTTCTCAGCCAAATCGGAGCCCCTTTTATATGCGAATTAATAAGAGATAAGCACCGTCTACAAACACCATCAGCAACATTAGTCATTTCATAATCAATAGTATGGAAAACGCCTGAGAAACCAATTTTTGCAGGTAACATTGCTTTTAACACATAGTATCGATAGAAAATGGCTAAGATTAGGCACACGAAATCTTTGTTATTTAAAACAGCCTTATCGCACACGTGACAATTGCTTTTATGCACATTGGAGTATACTTTGGGTGCGCGGATTAAAGAGTCACATGGTTTTAGGAATTTTAATCAATAAATATATGTATTGCTGATTTCATTGAGACTTTTCGGCGAGTTGGTCGGCACTTGCGTCAGTGCCCTCCAGTTCTCTTTGGTTACTTGAGTCAACATCATCCCCATGGGCTTGGCCCACTTGGTGCGAGTCCGTCATCGGTTTAATCTCTGCTGTCCACCAATAGGCGCCTCAATAAACATGTACAGTAGTGGGAAAAAGTACAGTGAATGCCATGGTTAACCAGAAATTAGGCATCTGAAAAGTGGTAATAGGATCGAAATAATTCTTATCAATATGGAAATACCCGTTGACTTACTACTTTGTAGTTGGAGAAGTAAGTATTTGTTCTAACCATTCGTTGGTTTATTTTCTGGATGAAACTGTTCCAAATGTAGATGGAATATGATAATTTGGAAATGGGTTGCCACAGCGAAGAGCACAGAAAACTGTTGGCCAGACCGCCGTGTCCTTGCACTCAGGCTAAGACCACCCAACCAATTGCCATGGGCCAATCCACATGGGTTAGAGTGTAGAAACATGAAACTTGCAGGGTGGTCGTTAGACAAGGCTTTTCTGACTCAATTTTTGGATAGAGTGCAAAGATCGAAGTAAGAAACATGGCCAGGCCAGGAATCCATCCAGACCAGACGGATATCCAGCTCAGTTTAAACTTCCTTCCCTTGCTCAAGTACATAAAGTAGCCAAATAAGAATCCAATGAGCCACGGAGCGGCGTGAGTATGGGTGTTGAAATACATTTTCTTTTGCAAGGAAAGATCAAGGCTGTGAAATATAATAGTAAACTGGCTTTTCAGTTTTCGGGCAAAACTATATTCTCTAATCTTACCTCGCCATAGAGTAGTGGTTAACCATCATGGTGGCAAACAGATATCCAGATAGCAGTACTATTAAAACGAATATAGCAGCAGCAGCCTTCGAGCCCCATTTGTATGGAGCAAATAGCAGGATAGGAGATATTAGGAATAGCTGTATGTCCACCGCCACATACCAGGTATGATCTAGGCACTAACATATTTCGAGTTTGGTACATAGACTCCATTGTATAAATCAAACATCACTTACCATATTATTTGCGAAATTATCTACGAAATGCAAGGTCATGTACCAATTTCTACAACATCATCTCAAGGAAAAATTACAAAAAAATTAAAATAAAATTTTAAATTTGAATGCAGATTTTTAGAGAATTGCTCCAGAAACATTAAGACGTATGCCACTTTAAATTCCGATAAAGATAACTTGAGTTATGGAGTTTCGAACTTCAGACTTGTGACATTCTTGAGTTTCTACATCATAATATCTGAAAAATGACAAAAGAAATTAAAAAAAAATAAAATTCTAAATTTGAATGCAGTTTTTTAGAGAATTGCTCCAGAAACATTTAAAGGTATGCCACTTCAAATTCCGATAAAGATAACTTGAGTTATGGACTTTAGAACTTCAGCCGTGGGACATTCTTGAGTTTCTACATCATAATATCTGAAAAATGACAAAAAAAATTTAAAAAAAATAAAATTCGAAATTTGAATGCAGTTTTTTAGAGAATTGCTCCAGAAACATTTAGAGGTATGCCACTTCAAATTCTGATAAAGATAACTTGAGTTATGGAGTTTCGAACTTCAGACTTGTGACATTCTTGAGTTTCTACATCATAATATCTGAAAAATGACAAAAGAAATTAAAAAAAAATAAAATTCTAAATTTGAATGCAGTTTTTTAGAGAATTGCTCCAGAACCATTTAGAGATATGCCACTTTAAATTCCGATAAAGATAAGTTGTTAAGTAATGGACTTTAGAACTTCAGCCGTGGGACATTCTTGAGTTTCTACATCATAATATCTAAAAAATGACAAAAAAAACTAAAAAAAAAATAAAATTCTAAATTTGAATGCAGTTTTTTAGAGAATTGCTCCAGAAATATTTAGAGGTATGCCACTTTAAATTCCGATAAAGATAAGTTGTTAAGTAATGGACTTTAGAACTTCAGACTTGTGACATTCTTGAGTTTCAACATCATAATATCTGAAAAATGACAAAAAAAATTTAAAAAAAATAAAATTCGAAATTTGAATGCAGTTTTTTAGAGAATTGCTCCAGAAACATTTAGAGGTATGCCACTTCAAATTCCGATAAAGATAACTTGAGTTATGGAGTTTCGAACTTCAGACTTGTGACATTCTTGAGTTTCTACATCATAATATCTGAAAAATGACAACAAAAAATTAAAAAAAAATAAAATTCTAAATTTGAATGCAGTTTTTTAGAGAATTGCTCCAGAAACATTTAGAGGTATGCCACTTTAAATTCCGATAAAGATAAGTCGTTAAGTAATGGACTTTAGAACTTCAGACTTGTGACATTCTTGAGTTTCTACATCATAATATCTGAAAAATGACAAAAAAAATTAAAAAAAAATAAAATTCGAAATTTGAATGCAGTTTTTTAGAGAATTGCTCCAGAAACATTTAGAGGTCTGCCACTTCAAATTCCGATAAAGATAACTTGAGTTATGGAGTTTCGAACTTCAGACTTGTGACATTCTTGAGTTTCTACATCATAATATCTGAAAAATGACAAAAAAAATTTAAAAAAAAATAAAATTCTAAATTTGAATGCAGTTTTTTAGAGAATTGCTCCAGAAACATTTAGAGGTATGCCACTTTAAATTCAGATAAAGATGAGTTGTTAAGTAATGGACTTTAGAACTTCAGACTTGTGACATTCTTGAGTTTCTACATCATAATATCTGAAAAATGACAAAAAAAATTTTAAAAAAATAAAATTCGAAATTTGAATGCAGTTTTTTAGAGAATTGCTCCAGAAACATTTAGAGGTATGCCACTTCAAATTCCGATAAAGATAACTTGAGTTATGGAGTTTCGAACTTCAGACTTGTGACATTCTTGAGTTTCTACATCATAATATCTGAAAAATGACAAAAAAAATTTTAAAAAAAATAAAATTCTAAATTTGAATGCAGTTTTTTAGAGAATTGCTCCAGAAACATTTAGAGGTATGCCACTTTAAATTCAGATAAAGATAAGTTGTTAAGTAATGGACTTTAGAACTTCAGACTTGTGACATTCTTGAGTTTCTACATCATAATATCTGAAAAATGACAAAAAAAATTAAAAAAATATAAAATTCGAAATTTGAATGCAGTTTTTTAGAGAATTGCTCCAGAAACATTTAGAGGTATGCCACTTCAAATTCCGATAAAGATAACTTGAGTTATGGAGTTTCGAACTTCAGACTTGTGACATTCTTGAGTTTCTACATCATAATATCTGAAAAATGACAAAAAAAAATTAAAAAAAAATAAAATTCTAAATTTGAATGCAGTTTTTTAGAGAATTGCTCCAGAAACATTTAGAGGTATGCCACTTTAAATTCCGATAAAGATAAGTTGTTAAGTTATGGACTTTAGAACTTCAGCCTTGTGACATTTTTGAGTTTCTACATAATAATATCAGAAAAAATCCGATTAAGATAAGTTGAGTAATGGACTTTAGATTTTCGGTCTTTGGACATGTTTGAATTTCTTCTTCATCAAAAAAAAACAAGATATGCTATAGTCTAGTTACTCAGCTAGTGAAAGTTTTGGCACTTTCAAACATGTGGTGGTGACAGTTTTGGATTTTTCGGCAAATCGATAGAAATTTACAAGACTTATAAGAAAGTGAAAAAATATCATAAAATTTTTCAAAAGTGTGTCGCCTCAGCTATTGATCCTGACCAAGATATATACTTTATACGGTCGGAAACGCTTCCTTCGTACTCTACGAGTAATGGGTATTAAAATAGTATAGTATAGTTATGCCAGCCAAAATAGTTAACAATAGGTGATTCCACCTGGGATGTTTGATCGTTTATTACTTTTTGAAAAGTAATGGAAATCATTGGGAAATTATTTATGTACTTCAGAAATATTTATAGGGTCCATTTCAGGCCCATTTAGATCATTATGATCTCTGTTCTCCAAATTGTTGTCATTAGAAATAATGTTTGCTTGAAGGGTAGCAGAAGAGTTCTTTTGTCGCCGCAAAAGACTATCAAATCCACACAACGGGGCTTCGATAATTAGGTACGAAATGTAGGACATAAGCATAGTAAATCCAAGGTCATAAAAGAAACGTTGCATCTGCAAAAGAAGTAATGTTAAGTCATCAATATAACAAGTACTATTGCAAGCCATGACTTACCACGAAGTAGTTGCTGAAGTATGTGTTAGTCCGCACATTTCTGCTATTCACCTCTTGGACAAACATGTGCCAAATATACATGGAGTAGGAGAGTCTAGAGAGTGGTTGCCACAAGGGTGTGGAAAGGAAACTGTTGGCCAAGCCACCATAGCCCTGCATGCAGGCGAAAATTATCCAGCAAATGGCCAACGGCCAAGCCAACCGGGTAAGGGTGTAGTATAGGGATTCCGCCAGCAAGGAAAGAGGTGGAGCAGTCCATATGGAAGCCGGGTATAGAGCGAAGATCGATGTAAAAAGCATCGCCAAGCTAAGAAGCCAGCCTATCCACACTGTAGGCCTACTTAACTGAAACCTCTTTTCGCGATTTATATACAGAAAATAGCCAAATAGGAATCCAATAAGCCAGGGAGCAGCGTGAGTGTGTGTGGCTAGATACAACTTTTTGTTGGCCACTTTGTCATTCGCGTCGCTATTTCTGTGTAGATCAAGTTTATGTCAAAGTTACGAATATAAAACAGTGATCTTACTTGATAAGCAACGAGTAGTGGTTGACCATCTGGGTAGCAAAAAGGCAGCCGGATAGCAAAACCACGAGAACTGCAATTCCAGCAGCCGCCTTCTTGCCCCATTTGTAAAGAGCGATCAGGAGGATTGGAGAGATGATAAAGAGCTGCATGTCCACTGCCAAATACCAAGTATGATCCAGGCACTGCAATCAATAATGAAGTTCATACTTGTACTGCATTAAGAAGATACATATTAGCAAATGAAAAAGCAACTGATAAAGGTTTTTATCGAATTATCTCTATGTAGTTGCGATATCTGATCGTATCTGATAACACGATTATGTTAATGTATTACTCACAATATTCAGCACTGCATAGTTCTGAACGAACAGCAAAGTCCAGAACCATCCATTTTCACAATACTCAGTGCCATGGTAACCGTTTTTGAACATTGGACCACCACTGACTACTGACATCATTTTCATATAGATTAGTATGGCGATTGCAACGACAGGTAGAATCCGTAGTATCCGATGCAGATACATCAAAACTGGGTTAAGTCTTCCTCCGTTTCTATCAAGAGCTTACATATAAATATCGTTTTTAAATGGCACTTGGTGTACCAACTTCTCCATAGAACGTAGAGCAATCATAGATACCAAAAGACCTCCCAGGACGAAAAAAGAGTCCACGGCGAAGTAACCGTGTAGCACAACACTGGAAAGAGGTTCTACGGCCCACTGAAATATACACACTATTAGTAATTATTTGAACATAGCTATCCTTAGCTATCCTTACATAATATAAATCAATCGTGTTTAAGTTTGGTGATGTCAGAGAAAATATAAATTCATGGCTGTAGATAACCCAAAAGAGTGTCATGCAGCGGATGCCGTGCAAACACTCGATCACATTTGGGTTACTTTTGTGCGAAGCGATGCGGAAAAGTGCACGAGAGTTGGCTCTAGCCGAGAAAGCCTTCACCAGAACTGGAAGTCTCACTGGAAAATTGTCATTAGTACTTCATTAGGAAGTACTGCATTTAGATACTTACTGGGATCCTCGTACAAGAAGTAATCCAATATCGTGACAGATACCACAGAAACAGTCATCAAGGATAGGATTACGCTGAAGGCAAAAGGGTTAAGGCAATGCTAGCGATAAGAACAGAAATAAACCTACATGGTGAAAATAGTCAGGCCATCCCAAGGCTCAATTTCACTTGTTTGGCAACTCGCCTCACTGATTCTCATGTCTATGCTGGAGCTGTTCAAGTTGATCACTGCCATCAGTTGCTCCACAAAGGGTTCCATTTGCGTGGCCGAGCAGGAAGCCGGAAAACAAGTTGCTATCCTCACACTGTTGGCCAGGAGGAAGCAGTACTTTCCTGTTATTTTCTGACCACCACCGATCACTTGATTGATGGAGAGACATTCATCAAAGTTACCAAGGTCGATTGAGTTTCCGGTCAAAAGGCCGGTGGGCAGGGAACCCCATGAATCGATCACTAATAGACATCATGAAAAGAGCATTGGGATTGCAGGCTATTTATGTATATTTCGATTGACTCACTCTTTAATGCCCAAGTATGTCTTGATGAGAGGCCATTCTCCAGTTCCGCCAATTCAGCCGAACATATCATATCCTCCGCACTGGCCAACTTGGAGTCGGATACGCCCAGGCTCTCCAGAGTTGCATTCTTAAAGTACTCAGCGAATTCCAGTCCCAATGGCCGCAACTGGCTCATGTATTCATACGTTTTCGGTACATTGGTATCCGTAAGATCCAAAGCACAGGTGGCTACCAATCCGAAGAGCAATAATATACTAACTACAGTAACCATTTTAATTGACTTGCGATTGAGAGCATTGAGGGAATTGACCGTGATTTTATATGGCAAATCAGAAGCGATAAGCGTTATCTACACTTATGGCAAACGATTAGTAAGTGATTTTGGGGTAACTTGTGTATATACTAGAACCAAGTATTATTCAAAGGAAAATGTCAAATTTCGCGATTAATTAGGCTAAAGAAGAATTTCACAATCACTTATTGATAATCTATATATTTAGTTATTTTAACTTTAACTTTTTTTTAGCAGCGTGCATATTATAGATAATTTTTCTATTTTCAGAACTCCGTTTTGTAATTAGTACTGTTTGATTTATTGTTTAGTTTTATATACATTTTAGTTATGTAAGTGCCCTAAACCCCATTAAATATTTATCAGTTCAGACAGCTTATCTATGTTCTGGTTCATCGCCATGATACTTGTGCTCCACAACAGCCGCTGGCGACTTTACATTGGCAGTGGGACTCCAATGTGAATGGAGTCCACAAATACGGTCCTCAATATCAAGATATAAGGCATAGGACATAATCAGACCGACGTCAAAGTCACAACAGAGTTAGAGCATTTGCAAGATACTTACAAAACTAATTTATAACGGGCGAAAAGTGCACTACATACCAAAATTTCTCATATTCCGGCTGTTTATCCCCTGAACGAACAGATGAAGACGGAATAGGATACTCTTGGGAGTGGTGGCCACAAGAGGAATACCACCCAGCACATGGCCAAGGGCCAACCAACCCGAGTGAGCGTGTAGTACAGGGATTACTCCACAGTGAGATTGAGGTGAAGATCACGGCCAGGCTGACGATTCAGCCCGACCATCTGGACCAGTCGACTCATCTAGAACTTTCGGCCACGATTCAGCATTGCAGGAAGTATCCAAAAGGGAATCCAATCAGCCAAGGAGCCGCATCCATTCACACACTCCTCTTTGCCATGGAATCCAATTTTGAAAAGGGGTACGGCTTTAGTTTTACATACCCGTAGATCAAGATTGCCATGGTCAGACTGGAATAATGCGATGCACATACGTGTACATCATGATGACATTTAGGTTTCCATTGGTTCTGAAGCCAATTTACTCATTCAATTAGCCATTAATATAATTAAAGATTTACGATTTGAAGAGAAACGTATCCACTGAGAAATAGCCAAGTACCAAAAAGCTTGAAGTCGGTTTCTCTAGCCACTGTAAATGTATTTAAATATTTAATTGCAAGTGTGTTGTCTTTGCAAATACCGCAGCACACACACACACCGCAAGCGCATAGGTAAAATTAATGTTTGGGGATATCAGGGAATACATATGTTCATCCAGAAATACCACCCAGATTAAAGATATGCACCTGATTCCATAAAGGCAATCAATTACATTCGGATTGGAACTGCCATCCTCAAGACGGAAAAAAGATTAATCTTAATCAAAGCTGCTGATCTTTCGACTTATATCGAAGTTTCCCAGATCGTAGAAGGACCCAATAGACCCGATGGAAATGAACCCCAGGAATCGAAGTGAAGTTCTTCCTTCCACACCGCAAAGAAACAAAATGGCCATGTTTATTCGATTGTGTTTGATTGCTTTTGGCGCGGTCTCAAATGTTCTTATACCACTTTTCCCATGGCGTAATCTCGCGATAAGCGTTATCAAAGGGTATCACAATGTGTGTCTATCAATGGAAAACCCTGACCATACTCAGGGAAACCTCCCTCGAAGTATGCCATCGATTTTTTGCAGATAGCCATTCAAAAGACATTGTAATAATAAGGGCGGGACATGGCGGGATATCTGGCGGGATATCTGGCGGGATCTCTGGCGGAATCTCTGGCGGGTTCTCTGGCGTTATATCTGGAGGGACATGGCGGGACCAGGCATCTCTGGATCTCTACATAGTGTAAAACCAAAGTATGGCCGTATCCCCAAAAAGGCTGGCCCGATTCTCAATCATATTGCGCCACAATAACAAAATGAAGTATTATAGGACTTATTTGCCTAAGCCTGTAAAATACCACAGCAAACATCATTTGACATCCGCAAGCTTTAAAGAGAAATTTCTCTCCCCTTTAAGCAAGTTGTCTTTAACCATTCTCCACCCATTCGAGCCTTCCCTTGTTTTTCGTTCGCAGCTTGAGCCCGACGTAAACCTATTAAATATTTTTTCCCAATAATTTTCAAAGCATTAGCTCATCATCAATTTGCTGCTTTGTGAAATTGGCAGCAATCACGTTATGCTCACCCAGCCACGCCCCCAACAAACACACACATCCACACACTCACACATCTAAGCGGGGAAAGAGGAAAAATAGGGAAAGCAAATACACACACACACACACACACACACACATACACACATACACCGCACCTATACTTAAGCACATTTGCTTAATTTTCGAAATGAGTTCGCATGACTTACAAGCAACCACACACAACCAAACCCCGCATCTATCATCCAGTATCCTTTATGGCCGGGCCGACTCTTCTTTCGCCTTTGACGATGGGTCTGAGTCATTCGTTTGCTTTCTCGTTGATTAAATACGGAAATTGTTTGACTTTAGTTAGGCGCATGCAATTAATTAAATTAGAGCACCCGAAAATCCATTGAACCAGTGGGACAGTCGATGAAACGAGTGCAAAGTATGTACATATCTTTCGAGCACATCAAAAACATATTGGAAGCAAGGCAACATCGTTGTAAATGAATTGTTCTTTAAATTGCGATCCAGCAATTAAATATTTCAACAGCATGTTCTTTTTGTCAGAAACACCTACATTTTGTCAGAAACACCCACATTCATCAATCGATATGTATGTATATGTATGTTTCATTGTTGAAAAGGCGAGTAGAATGTAGATCTATGGATGTGGCGGATTTCCAGGCGGCCATTCAAATTGAATAGTCATTTGGTTGTATGGGCTGGACTGCATGCAAATTTCAATTTAGCCAGGGACACAGAACAATCCCAGCCAGCTCCTTGGACTGCCGGGTTTACGACTTTATTCCATGACAGATTGTCATTTCAGGCGGCGGAAAGTGTAACACGCCAATCCCCGCCTGGCATAATGAGGGAATGGCGTTTTGCCATCATATTTTATTGGGCCAAGGAGCTGCGCTATTCATCATGTATCCGCGCATATGAAACCCACTTGCCCCAAACCCATCCGGATCCTGGCAGACGCGGCACGTGCCATAAAGCGGCATGGCCAATAAAGTCGGTGCCGTTTGGGGCGATAATAAACATGGTAATGCCCATTAAGAGGCGAGTTTGAATTGAAAATCCCCAGAAATTAATGCCGGCGCCAACGTAACGTGGCTTTAGTTAATTGAACATGTCGACCGTGTAAATGCATAATTAAATTACTTCAACTTTAACTAAATCCCACACACGGCTGCCCAGAAAGGTGCGCTTAAATACTTCATTAGAAGCAATTCATTTGTTTAAACGGCGCTGCAAAGTGTGTGTGCCACATAATTGAATGCACTACATGCTGCACATCTGTCTGCCGGTCCATGTAATTACGTTAATTGGGCTCAAATGCTATTAAATGTTTACAAAACAGAAAGACCATGCAATTATGTCAAGAGCTCATTTTAAAAATGGCTTAAATTGTATGCAAAATGCATAAACAAAGTTTGGCGCTTGCAAAAAGCTGAAAGAAAGGGCATCGATTTTAGGCTGGGCACACAATTATTAATTAATTGTAGAAACATAATTGCATTAAAGACTGTGATTGTGGTAATGCAAGCATTTGCAAATAAATCCATTTGTTATCTATGTCATGCTTTATATACTTTTTTTGCATCTTTTTGTATTTGCATGGTTTACATTTGGCTTTTTAATGCATTTTAATTGTATTACTATTTTCCGGCTAATGCTCAAAATATTGTATAATTATTTTATCCTTGCACGTTAATATTGCTTTAAGTGATTTAAAAGCATTTATATAATAAAAGGCGAAGCTAAATGTAAATAAACAAAAATAAATGTCAGAGTTAAAAAAAAGTAATTGTCAGAAGTGTATAATTATTTTATTAATATTGCTTTAAATGATCGCGACTTTAGAATTTGTTATTAAGAGCATTTATATATTAAAAGAAGATAAATGTAAATAAACAAAAAAAAATGTCACAGTTAAAAAACAAAAAGTATTGTATAATTATTGTATCCTTGCAAGTTAATATTTATATAAAATTTATATATTAAAAGCAGATAAATGTAAATAAGCAAAAATAAATGTCGAGTTAAAAAAAAAAAAAAGTATTTGTCAGAAGTGGGATTCGAACCCACGCCCTCAGAGAGGACCAGAACGCTCGCACGCCCTTCTGCGAAGGGCAAGACTGAATGCCTTGAGTCTGGCGCCTTAGACCGCTCGGCCATCCTGACACGTTGCGGGCGATGGCGCAAAAACCCGTTTAAAAGCTGCGGCTGTGAGCTGCACGTTTAAATATAGTTAGCAAGGGAGGGGGGGGCGGCTATTAACTTCTACTGCTGCCGATGATGATGATGATGGAGCGATGGGCTAAAAAGCAACACCGCAAACACACATTTTCACACCCAACGTCGCATGTCTAGCAGCTATTTATAGACTGTGTGCCCGCCCCTCCCGCTACCCAACTCACTCGCACACCCTATTCCCATCCCACTCGCGCAAAGCTCGCATGCGTGTGCTTTTGGGGGAGTGAGAGTGAAAAGTGGCTCTTTAATGGGCGGCATTGCATACTTTCGGCCAGCAAGCGCGTTCGTTTTTGTTGTTCCGGTTTGTTGCAGCAGTTTGCCCAAGTCGATCGAAAATCAAGCTTCCATAATTACTTGCCCATTTGGGCAGATGACTTTTCGTTACACATTAATCCCGGCCAGAATCTGCGGAGGCTCAAGGCAAGGGCAGACAAAAGACCAACTTTGGCCGAGTCAATTCGATTTCAATTTATCAAATGCTTCAGCAATTTCTCTAATTGAATTTCATTTCATTTGGCATAGCATAATTTATAAAATATAACATTTCAATGCCGTGCCCCAGCTCTCTTTCCCTCTCTCTCTCTAATCCATTGTAAGGGAACGACGAGCACACAGGGTCCTTGGATGCCAGGGATCCAATCATTTTGAGCGCATTCCGCCTTCGCCGGCGATAAGTTTGCTTATAAATCACAACTGTCCGATGGCTGGGAGGATGGAGCAGTGGAGCAGTGGGGCACTGGGGTAGTGCAGGCTTTTAAATCGATGAGCACATCGCTGGATTGACAATAATATTTTAAAAATAATTTTATTATTCCATTCAGCCCGCCACTCATGCAGACACACAAGGGAAAACTTCTGGGTAGCTGGAACAGGAGTTTCAGCTCCAATGGCAGTGGAGCCGGGCCGGATGTCCATCAGCTTCGACGGCACGGTGCCCGGTCATGCGTGAATGTAAACGCCGCTCGGAGCCACTCAAGGGGCAATAATGGAAATTCGAGATCTTCTTGTGCTCCCTCTATATATCTTTAATTAAACGACAAAATGCAAAAACCTAATTGTGTTTGTCTTTCCAGTAATATTCAAAGGAATTACAAAAGTCTACGTCCGGGGCCATTGCTGGTCGTACTGCCCGATGACGTACTTCAGCTTTTTGATGGCCAGGTCCACTTGCTCATCGTCCACCTGATGATAGAGCACCAGCCTCGCAAACGCCCAATCCCGGGCACTGGCCTTCACCACGATGCCGGCTCCATTTTTGTCCCTCACCCCGGCCTCCACTTCTCCAGCTTCAATGGTGCTCAGCCTGGTGGAGAAGTCACTGGCCGTCAGCTTGGGTTGGGTTATCTCCACCAGGAGGATGTTGCTCTGGACAGTCTCCAGGTCCACGGCAATGTTGGGACTTTTCAGTTCGTAAATAGCTGTAAAGGAAATGGATATTTACGGGTGTGCAAATATCTCAGATGCGATGACACTAACCGTGGGCAATTTTCTTGGTCCGCTCGTGATCCTTGCCCAGCAGTGGAACCACCTCGTCCAGGGCTACAAGTCCAGCTGCTGCTAACACTCCCACCTGCCGCATTCCGCCTCCCAGAGCTTTGCGCAGTCGATGTGCTCTAGGCGTGGAAAATTAAATGTTACTAGTAGTCATATTTAAAATTCCATTAAATTTAAATAGTTTCATTGCTAAGCTACAGTTACCAAGAACTAAAAATGGACCGAAGCTAAGCAGTAATTTCCGTAATTATACTGAAGTATCGGAGTCACCGGATCCGGAAAAGCAAATATGAGCCGGCAAGCAGCGTATTAGACGCTCATGCCGTGGGCGGGGCTAAACTCACTCCGAAATGAAGGTCCTGGAGCCGACTAACACGGATCCCACGGGAGCCGATAAGCCCTTGCTGAGGCAGATGGATACCGAATCGAAGTCGCGGCAGATGCGCTCCACGCCCACGCCCAAGGCGGTGGCCGCATTGAAGACCCTGGCCCCGTCCATGTGGAGGGCGATGCGGGCGTTTCCCGTGCCCACACCCGGCTGACGGACCAGAGCAGCTAGCTCGTCCAGGAAGGCCAGCGGCAGCACTTTGCCGCCGCAGATATTGTGGGTTTGCTCCACCACCACCAGCGAGGTGATGGGCTCGTGGCAGTCATCGTGGCGAATCCGGCGACGCAGCTCCTGCAGACTAAATGTGCCATCCTGCTCGTTCCTCAGCGTGGCTAATTGGACGCCGGCCAAGTGCGAGGCGCCACCTAAACGTGATTAATGAAGACGCACTGGAGTCGTTGAGTCCTGCCGCAGTGTTTGCTTATCTCACCTTGCTCGTACAGAAAGATGTGCGATAAATCGCCGACCAGGGCCTCTGTGCCACGACGATGGCAGTGAACCATAACTGGGGGGGGGGATTATCAGGGGAAACATTGCAGTATTTACTTGGCTCGCCAGTTGGATAATCAAGGATTCAGCCACAGGCTTTTCGGTTTGACTCTGAACCCATCTTTAATACAGCCACCTAATGCAGTCTTACAGTCTTACAGTTTTACAGTCTTACAGTCTTACAGTCTTACTAATTGTTACCGATCTGAATAGCACTTTATACACCACATCATCTAGTTTATGAACCCTATATCTTTTCCCGAGACATTTATTCGCATAGCTGCCAAGAGGATTTAACACCTAGTAATTTAATAGATTTTTGACTAGCTTTGAAGTGCACTTAAACTGCCCAAGATAAGGTTATATTACTATCAGTGGACAGTGCTAGGGGTAAACACTAGAATCTTAGTATGATTTGCTAATGAACGTTAAAAACTCGAATGCGTATGCTTCATAAAAGAAAAATCTTAGTGAAAACCAGGTAGTACTCTTATAAATTGCACCTCTTATTGCTGCATACCCAATGAGCAGCCCTCTTGGAAAATCAGCACAATCACAAGTCGGAGTGCAGCAGTTTTCTTTTGAGTGAAATGCAAACTTCAAATTCCATTAGAAATATTAATTTGAGCGAATGCATAAATTACTTCAGATTGCGATGCCCAAGGCGGTAACTCCTTGCGAATGCGTCCTTTATCCTTCAGCTTTTTTTTTTTGCCCGCTCCCTGTGCTCGTGCACACGTCCACGTCCAATATTAAAGTCTATAAAAATTAATGTTATGTTTATGGCTGCCCTTAGCCTTTACGATAATGTAGCTGATGCATGATATGAGCTCTGCTTTCTTGTTTCTTTCACCTTTTCGCTTTTGTGCAATCTGAGACTGGCCTCGGTTTAAACTAATAAACATAAGCGATTCCCCACTACGGAAGCCCGCCAGCGGAGACCGAAAAGGAGCCGGGCTTATTTACGACTCCGGGCCGGGGCAGTTGCCACTCACTTGCCAGTAGATTTCCCATGGTGCCGCTGGGCACAAAGAGGCCCGCCTCCTTGCCGAAAGTGGCCGCTGTCCGCGCCTCCAGTTCGTTGACGGTGGGATCCTCGCCGTAAACGTCATCCCCCACCACGGCGGCGGCCATCCGTGCCCGCATCTGGTCCGTGGGCTGGCTGACGGTGTCCGAGCGCAGGTCAACAGTGGAGTGGTGGTGGGAGGTCATTTTCTGCAAGTTGATTAGCTCGGACATTTGCATAAGGTGGGCTATGTTGATTTTCCTTCTTTATGGCCAGCAAATCCCCCATGGAATCGCGCACTCATTTACATTGAGACACGTCAGTTGCACCGCCTTAAATAATTGATACGAACAATGGGGCGATAGGCGGCTGGGGGGGGGGGACCCAATACCAAATAGACCAAACAATCACTTCGCATTGGATGGGAATGTGGTGCGTTCAGCGATTGCATAATCATTATTTTATTTTTAACACTTGATCTCCCCAGCTGAACTCGCATATTCAATTCAACTTTTATACACTTAATTCAATTTGTCAAAAAAAAAAAAAAAAAAGCACAGAAGTAAACAACAAATCATCAAAGAACTCACTTGGAAACCCAATTGATAAAACTGCGCGAAAACAAAAATCACACAACGTGCTCCGATCAGAAGCAGCGGCAAACTGACCCCAGCAGCCGCTAAATGGCCTTCTTTATATAGCCGAGCTCCAGCAGAGAGAGCCCTGCAAATTCTGTTCTCAATTGAGCGGCGATCGAGTGAATGATAGGAAGAGAGAGCATAAGTACTTACGCCATGCTCTTTGAGTCGTTTCTTCCAGGTTCTGGAACGGTACACTCAGTTTGCGAGCTGTTAAAATCACTCCATTAACATAGACAACATTTCTTTGGTATTTTTTTATTAATTACATCAGAAATTTTCACTAAAATTTTACTATGTCTAACACAATTTTGTTGTTGTCTCTTCATAGTTTTCACACTCTATTCACCTGTCTCTTCTCTCTTTTCTTGGCCAATCAATGCTCTCTATAGCTCAACCACTCAAGGTACAATTGAAAAACGTTACAATAATAAAAACAAATTCAACTTAGCTATGTACTCAATAATAGTATTAATTAGATTGTTAACAGTAGTAGTGGTTACTCATTTGCTTTGCTTCCGACATGATGAAGTACATGATTCTCGCTGGAACTGATTGGACTAACTAATAAGACGATCCTTGCGAATCGGATAAAGCTACGCCTGATATCGATCATAATGTTAGGTCAACTTACGAACTAAACTTGCAACAACTTTTCTTGAGAATGGGCGTGGGGAGTTGGGGCAGCTTTGCATACGTGAAAAGTGTATGCACACATACATATACATATGTAAAAGTCATAAAATGTATGAAAAAATTATAAATAAATATTTAGAAAATAGTTTCAATTTTTTTTGTTTCTTTTGTAGTTATCCTTTCAGTTTTAGTTCTTGTTGTTTATGTTTTATAGTCTTTTAAACAAGTTTCCTTCGGGCGCACGCTGGCAAAATGTCAAGATTTGCCCCATATTAGTTTTTACTTCTCCGTTCAAGTTGTTTCGTTTACTTTTGGCACCCACTGTAAGCGTACGATAGTGCTCGGTTTGATTTGGGTGTGCGATTGGGTGGGAGGTACTCGAATTTCATAGCCAATCATAGCATTTTCCAGCTGCCCATTAGAGTGAATTCATTTCCGCCCTCGGCTCTTGGCCTCCTTATCCTTTTCTTTTCTTTTCTTTTCTTTTCTTTTCTTTTCTTTTCTTTTCTTTTCACTTTCATTTTCATTTTCTAATTCGTTTTTTTGTTTGTTTTTGTTTTTGGTATGTGCAGACAGAGCGACAGGGTTTCCTTCACTTAGGACGTTGATCTTTTTCAAAGACCAAGATTGCCACCAACACTAACGCTAATTGTTGTTTGTTGTTTGTTGTTTGTTTTTTGTTTCAGTTTCAACACACAGGACACGCGACTAACAGCTAGGGGATTTAAACTAATGCTCTAGGATGATTTGTGGCCTCACTCCGGTCGCCTCCTCATCGCTACGAGGAGACGTCCGCCTCGGATCCGTCCACGTCGCCCGGCGGATTGCGCTTTATGCAGTCGCGTATGCTTTGCAGGATGATGCCGGTCCGCCGGTCCAGGGCGTCCAGGTGCGGCTGCCAGAGCACCGGACTGATGGGATCCTGGCCCAGGGACTCGCTCATCAGCTGGGACAGCGGCTTGGGGCCATTGTGGAACCTACCAAATAAATAAAGTAACTCATTTCAATAGTGCTATAAATCAGCGTAATAGGCTTAACGTCATCTACACGCACAACACTTCATTTCTGTGCTTCAACGTTATTATTGAATAATTGATTGAAAAGGAATTCAAGTTAAATGCTTCGGTATTCAATGGCTAAATTTAATTAAAGCAAATCAAGCGCAAGAGCTAATTGGTGTTTAGATAAATACTTTACAATATATTACATTAGGAACCAGCTCTAAAGCACATGCTCTAAATTGAATTGAATTTCACATGAAAGATACGGCGCTTTCAGTGAGATAAGCCGCTTAAAGCGTGATTGAACTGCAAAATGTGTCAATTGAATGTTATAGATTTATATTTTGCATATTAAGTGGTGCAATGCTGCATAACCAATCCCATATACTCGCTTATACTCACTCCAGCAGCTTGACGAGCGTCGACTTGCGTATCAGGCAGCACTGCAGCACGGGCGCCAGGATGGAGAGCTCGTCGTGGAAGGGCCGCCCGAAGCCACGGCCGTGGTCCAAATGCAGGGGGAAGGTCTCGTTGCCGTAGACCCTGGAATGCAAACGAAAGCCGGGTCAAATTAGAGTGAATTCGGCAATCAGCCGGGGCAGGTCGCCCCATCCAGGCCCTCCGCCTTTCCTGGACGCGATTGGCGGAGGGCATAATTGCCCGGGCAAAAGTGGGTGGCTAGATGGCAGAGTGGCAGAGTGGCAGAGTGGCAAAGTGGCATGGAAAGTCAGGACGAGCCAGGACCATTTGGGCCAGGTGTTAGCTGTGTGCCAGCGATGACAACGCCGTAAGCCCAACAAACGCTTTTGCATAACAAACAATTTAGCAGCAGCAGCAGCAGCAGCAGCACAGCCAAGTCACCTGGCACCTGGTCTCCAAAGACCCAGCATCGATGATGTGGGTGCGTTGGAGTGGCGGCTTACAACCCGAAGATGCTTTGCAACCTTTTGCAGGCGGTATGAAAATATCTTTCCAGCTGCTGCATCTGCATCTGTGGCCACGGCAGCGGCATCGGCATCGGCATCAGCATCAGCATCAGCATCAGCATTGGCGGCTGCTTGGCATGCAGGTGCTGGCATATCCCTGGCAAATGCAGGCGCTTAGGCGCACACGGGGCGCATACGTAACGTGCCAAAGGCAGGCCGAGGATGCGAAGGCAGGAAGCCAACAAAGCCATGTGTGCGGAAATAAACCGATCGCATTAGTTACCATGCCAAGGACATAGATACACACTACACACAGACACCGCACACACAGACATCCGCACATCCCCACATCCGGCTTAAACCCACATAGCCCATTGCCTCCCATTGGCCAATGCCCCACGCCAATACCCTAATACTACTCACTTGAATGTCTCGTAATGATGACGATCCATGTTGCCAGTGAGAAAATCAAAGACGGCCATGTCCATGAGGTCGTACAGTCGCCTGCCATCGTCGTAGGGCGGAATATCCCGGACCTAAGTGTGGGCCACGTGCACAGGAGCGAGTTGGTGGAGAGAAGAAGGGGGAAATCAAATGCAAAATTAAGCTGCAGCTGGGCCAGCGATGTCTTAATTAAGTCAGCTCCAGTCAGGAGCGCCGCCCGCCCGCTACGACCACAATAAAAACATTTGCATTTCAATCGAGTTTAAATGCAAATTAAATAAAAGAAACCGCAGCACGAGCACGAGCACGGCCCGCACTTGGGGTGTATACATACCAGGGCACAATAATTGGCATCTGTCTCCCATTGGGCCTTCTTCCTTTTGTGGTAGGAGCGTCGCCAGGGATGCCGCCACAGCTGTTGGGTGAAAAAAGCAAAGGACGACCGCAAATCAATTCGCATTCCTGCAGGACGACAGTAAACCGCTTACGCAATCGCCCCAGTAATGTCTATCTATCTCAGAGTAAGACATTTGGTTGAATATCTACGATAGGAAATATAGTTTTCTAAATCTTAAAAGTAACATCCTTAAGTACTGACTGCTCCTTTACATGGTACTTTCTTGATAGTAAATCTCCCTTAAAACTGAGTAGCAAGTTTTTCATCCATAATTTTGCTTGATTTTTCATTTGAGGCACCAAATTGCGGGTTTTTCCCCGAGTGTACAAATATTAATTTTGCTTTATGGCTGCTTTGCCCGATTTTCTAGCGAATTCTTCCAACTGCGGGCCAAATGAACTTTTGCTAAAATTAAACTATTCTCCCCGCACTGAAGCTGGGCAATAGAACTTTAGATGCGACCCGCGCGTTTCCTTACCTTGCGACCCTGTGTTGCGGGGGGGTCAGGGGTCAACAATAGCGACAACAACAACGACAACAACGGCACAGAAACAGGAACAAGAAACGGGATCGGGAACAGGAGCGGCAGAAACAGGATGCGGGAGCGGCAACACAACAAATTATATATGAAATATATATATAAAAGAATTAAAAATATGAAGGGGAGCAGAGCGCACAAAAATGCATAATAAAAGCTCGGCGCGTTGGGCGTTTAATGCTGAGTGGGCGTGGCAACGGCACAGGCGGAGTGTGTAATGACCGGAAGCGGGCGACCAAAACAGGGACCCCCCCCCCCCCCCTCCCTCTTTTTGGGGGGTTTTCCACCGAGGTTGGGGTTTTCCACCGCCTCTTTGCGTGGGGCGTCAACGGTCCGAAGAATGCAGCAGGCGGCGCAAAGCAAAGCGAGGCAAACAGAAAGCGGAAAATGCAAACTTGGGGAAAAGCAACAAACTACTGCGATGAACATAAAAAATGGGTGAAAAAAGCAAACATAAAGCAGAAAACCCAGGTAAGTTAACGCTGCCATGGTGACAGCGGAGCGGGGGGATTCTCATAGCGCTCTTTAGCTCCACTGTTCACCTTAGCTTAGCCAAAAAGTAAAAAAATATGCATAAATCAAGCAAAATTTAATTTTATAAGAGCAGCGGGAAATGGGAAACGCGCAGCAAAAAAAAAACAAAAAAAACAGAAAAAAAACATAGAATGTGAGGCAAGCAATTTGCAATTTTTGTTAGCTTCGCGTTAAATGGACTTGATAAGTTTGCGAACCCCATGGAAAAGCTTTAAGATGCAATGTTTTTTTATGGAAATGACGCCCCAAAGTCAGCGGACACAGTGCTATTTTATTAGCCGAATAATTAAAGCATTCTATTTAAAATGTAAGCCAAAATACTTTAGTCACTCGGATGCAACGAAATGCCGAATTAGGTTTTGTTATAATTGTAATAATTTGTAATTATTTTGTATAAATATATCTGAAATATATGCAATGGTGCAACTCCAATGTTAAGTACAATAAAATTAGTACGAAGTATAAACGTCTCAAATAACTTTGTTCGATGATATTGAAGCACCTGTATTTAAGCCAATTTCCGTGATTAAAGTCAGCTCCTCTTCAATTAAATGGAATTTATAAATGCTTGAGCTCCACTTTATCCCAGCTCTAATCTAATCAATTGTTTAGTTATCACGATTATTTGCCCCTTTTCTTTTGGTTCCTGCAATTTAGTTACCCGTAGATCCCTCTTAACTGAATTCCCAAAGCATTTAACAAGCGTGCAAATCAAATTTGCAACTTAATTAAAATTCTGTTCACTTACAAAAATTTCCTCGTTGCTTGCAACGCAGGGGAAACAAAACTTGGCCAGCCCGGAAAAGGAAAGTAGGAAAAACCTGAACAGCTCAAAGGGTTGGGGAAGTGGGGGGTTTGGGGGGGTGTTCCGGAAAAATCGGGCAACAAATAGGGCTGTGCAAGAGGAGAAAGAAAAATGATCTCTTGTGCATAATTTACAGTTTTGCCTTACGCCAAATCTCAAGTATACACTTAACCATTTTCTACTTGTAAACTGTTTGGAGGGCTAGCCGCAAAAAAAAAATGGAGAGGGCGAAAAGCGGGAAAATAAAGAGAATTATTCCTTTGAGGCTTCGGGGCAGGGATACTAAAAAAAATATATATAAAAGTAGACTAAAAATAAAATGCCTCCGCTGCGGCAAATCTGAGGGATGAGTCCAGCTGAACCCTTTTTATGGCCACAGCTCGCCAAACCGAGACATTCCCGAGGTCCTGAAGTGGACAGGACAGGGCTTTAATTTTTCGGTAATTTGCATTTAAAAGCTGTTGCCGTTTTCCCTTTTTTTGGTTTTCTTTTTTTGTATTTTTTTTGTTTGTCCGTTGATGGAGTGGACTCTAGAATTTATTAACGCCAACGACTGAGTCCTGGGTCCCTGCATTTTATATTCCATTTTCCGCTTTACCAGTCGCTGAAGAACTGATACAATATTTCTGCTCTTAATTCAACGGCCAAGCGAATGAATGCCATGAATGAAATGGGAATGGGAATGGGAATGGCAATGGGATTGGGAATGGCAATGAAGTGGCTCACTGGGGAGGGTGAAAGGTAAACGAGTCCGGCATCCGCACAAACAAAGGATAAAAGGCATACGAACAACAACAAATTATGCAAATTAAAAGTGAGTTCTTTCGCTTTTTGGCCCAGTCAGCCAGCCAGTCGGCCAACCAACCAACCAACCAGCCAGCTATTAAAAATTCCCTCTAAGCCTTAAGTGAGTTGTTCTGTTCATGGCTCAGGTATCTCTAAGAACTGACCACCACCTAGCTCATCGTCCATAGTCCGCAGTCCATAGTCCATAGTCCATAGCTCACCTGTTGCGAGCCACATAGACACCCAAAAAAAATAAAAACGAACTTACGAACTAAGTAAATAAAGTGATTTGTTATTTGGCCCGGTCGGCCAGGCGCACGAATGTGGTAATGAAAGCGGGCAGAGCATAAATTGTAATCTGGAACAGTGTTAGAGCTGGCCGTGCATTAATCAAAAACCACTTAGCCAGGCCCACAGACATGATGCCCATACCATGTCATCCCATCCCATTCCATACCATCCCAATCCATTCCATCCCAACCCACTGGCATGCGTGCTGGATGCTGGATGGAGGATGGAGTATGGAGTATGCTGGAAGCTGGATGAGGTGGCTGTGCAATGTGGACGCGGGGCATCCGCGTGTCTAGGATACGATACATACCTTGCGATTGCCCGACTCAAAGTTGGGCAGAAAGGCGGCGAAGGAGCCCTCCAACATGTCCGGATTGCCGCAAATGGCATGCGAGGTGTCGCAATAGTACGAGCACTTGCCATGGAAGCATAAATTCAGCGATGGCGAAACAAAGAACGTCTTCAATAAATTCTCCTCGGCCAGTTGATAAATTTCGGTCGTAATGTTCAGTGTACGGCCGGCCACGGGCATGGCACGCCGGAATCCCAGGATCCTGAAACCGGAGAGGAGTGCAGAGAAGCGGTTAACAAAATGCCAAAAAAATACAACACATAGTCGCAGTTAACGAATCGAAGATATCCTGTTAAGATACTCTATGTGCTATGTGCTATATTGCCTGGCCAAAAATAATCGAACTAATATTAAAACAAAAATTAGAAATATGTGAGCATTGGGAGGCTAATGCCTTTGTTGAATTATGTGGCGTGTGCAATATACCCCATGTGTTCTATGAGTACCCTGTATCGGCCGAAACATCCTGCGAGAAATGAGAGCTCGGCGGGCAAACTTTTTCTTAATGGTTTGTGGGGTTTGTGGGGGCGAAGGAAACAGACTGCGTGTGAACCGGAATGCGTAATCAAGAACATGGAAAATATTTGTGGCCTGTTGTCGAGGAAACGGTGGGCGGTAATACAATAAGGAAAATAATTTCTTGTTTATTTAAGGAAGCACAGGCCGCACAACAATTGTGCTAATTTTGTGAAATCCTAGCCTCTTTATTTATCTTTATTTTCATCAATCAAATTACGCTGGTAGCAGTGCAAAAAAAAATACACCCCGTATCCTATCAGTAAATGAAGATTTCATCAATCTTTTTCGACTAGTCACGGCACGGTTAATCTGTTTCGATCCGAAAGGGTTCGCAATGGATTTATGTGGTGGTGGTGGTGGTGGTGGCCAGACTGACCAGAAGATATTATCGAAATTATTTGGCAACATGCGGCAGGTTCCATTGTCTGGGCCATTGGCAGCCACTGAGGTCAAAATGGGAAAATGCCGTAAATTTCCATCAAACACGAGTAGCCACTCCATCACACAGCACACACACACACCACACACAGCACACACACCACACACAGCACACACACACCACACACAGCACACACACACATGTGACTCCATTAGAGGGCTGACAGCTCGAGTTGCCAGAAGTTGGGCGGTCCAATCCTCGGGAGTTTTGGCCAGCCAATCGACAGGAGAGTTTGAGCCAACTCGATTAGAGGATATGCGGCATGTGCGTGCGGTTGGCAGCCACAACAATTACACAAGTTATGACGCCTTATCTAAACTCAAAAATCCCCCGGCAATTAACCTGGCCGTCAAAGTTTTGTCAAAGGCAAGCAGCTGCTAACTATGCAGACAATTTCAGTCTAAATTGCGGCAGGACATGTCAGGCCACTTGGCCGAGTTAATTAGCCATGAAAGGGCGCAGATAGCCAGTTTGGCAGTCGGTGGGGTCCACAGTGGCCACATCATTTGCATGAATTTTGCTTTCGCTTTGAAAAATATATTCTCGAACATCATTTAATGGCGCCGCTTGGCCTTGGCCAACCCGAGCCGAACGGCTAAGTGTATGGACATATTTTTTATTTTATTTCATTTGGCCCGGCCATCATAAATAATGAACATAAATTGACTGCGGTCTGACCTCAGCATGCGTGTGTGTGTGTCAGGATTATTGGGACTCTAATCGCCGAGGGTCAGGCATCCAAAGTGTTATAAATTTGAATGCTGGCCGAATGTTGGCCAAGGGATCGCTTCACCGGCTCACATGGCAGACAAATTGGTTAATTTGATTGCTTTGTCATGCAGTAAAAAAACGCATAACTTTCGAGGGGCCATAAAGTTGAAATGAGGTAGCGAAAATAATTTGAGCACTGCCACTCGGAGCTTTACTATTACTGGCCAAAGGGAATGATTATTGTTTTTAGGAAATACCTAGAGATGCCCTATGATACCCTATACCCTAATAAAATACAAACATTTGCTCCATTAAAAGGTTGAAGCCGAAAGTGCTAGCAATAGGTATACGTATATTAAAATCAAAATACTCATCATAATTTTAGTGCAATGGAATGCTCCATTAGCTAAGCCCTCATACAAAAAGTTGGGCAGCGTTTTGTAAAAGGATTATGGAGTGGATTTTCTCGCTGCACGCGGAACAATCCCTTTTTGGTCGCTTAAAATTAAATTCAGGTATTTTCCGACAGTCGGTGGTGGAGAATACAGTCTGGTTTGCCTAATTGAATATTTCAAATTGATTTTGCACAATATTTTCCCGATTTCAGCGCCTTTGTGCTGCGGCGGGCATCCGTTCAATGCTCACCATAAATATTTACGTATAATTGAAAATTAAATTAAAAATAAATAAGAGTATGGCAGACATTTACACGATGCCTGGGCAGATTTAATTCGAGCGCACGAATGATTTC
The DNA here is from genome assembly GCA_005876975.1 of Drosophila orena. Taxonomy (NCBI): domain Eukaryota; kingdom Metazoa; phylum Arthropoda; class Insecta; order Diptera; family Drosophilidae; genus Drosophila; species Drosophila orena. The sequence goes on along the minus strand of VCKV01000282.1, from coordinate 9,242,711 downwards.
ACAACGGAGTGCACATTCTTGTGCACTCGAATGCACCCGGTGAAAGTTCAGAGTGGCATGGAATCGAATGGAATCGCAACTCACCTGTCCAGGTGGAAGGCGGCAATCTCGGCGTTGTGGCGCTCGTAGTCCGTGAAGTAGAAGTGGTTGGGCAGCGTTTGCTGCTCCCGCGGAAAGCTGTGGAAATGCAAATTGCGAATGAGCGGGATCAGAGGTGGGAGTGCGACATAATGAAATGAATAGAAACTGCGGGCTTCTGTCACCAGCTTAATGCATTTGCTTTGCGTGGGGACACTTTGAATTTTCCCACGGTGTACCTGCATTGCCACCAGTGCTTGCTATGTGCCAGCTTAATTACTTACACGAAAGGGAGTGCTATTAAAAAAAAAAAAAACCAAAAAAAAAACACACACACAGAGAGGTTCCTATATATTTATTTAAAAAAAAATACAAAAAAAAACTGGAGAGAGCGCAGAAGAAGGGCTTTCATTTAAATTGCAAATGAATGGCATTATAAGGACACTTTGCACTTTGGCAGCTGCCATGGAGGAATGGGAAACCAGCACGCTGACCAAGCCAACGCGTTTAAATCTCATTAAAAAGTGCATGAATGTTTTAAATTTGCGAGCAGCTCGAAGTGCCGCGGCAAAACGACGGCAATGGACGCGGAATTTCCATCGACAGGCCGCAGGAAATAAAAAGTCAGCGAATAAAAAGCGCAATTTTATTTACTCGACTGTGCGAAAAGTGTTGTCGACAAGTGGGCGAAAGTTGCATTCATTACGCACGCGAAAATCCAAGGGACAAATGCATTAAGCGGCGACAGACCGGGAAATCTTCTTCTTCGTCCATCCGCTGGCCAAACTTACCGCATCGGCTTCATTAAGGCCTTGATATCGTTTGGGTACTCGATGATCAGTTTCAGCTGTGTGCCGCCCTCCTTTTGCACTGCGAACGGAGAAGAGACAGCGGAATGAATGTAAATTAATCAGGCACTCGCAATTAATTGAAGCAAAAACCAAAAATTCATGCAATTCTCACATCACCGATCACCGACCGACTGCAGTCGGCCTTTCAAATTGCAAACCGTACCGGGCGGACTGCATAAACAAATTACACTCGACTAAATAGCAATTAAAATGCATTCAAAGTGCACACAAATATTGTAAAATCGTAAAACGTAACCGCACAAAGGAGCCTCAAATAAAAGCCGCCTTGGCCTGCCTTTGCGATTCAGCTGTGTGAATTGAACCGAAAACTGGGCTCATTGTAGTTTGTAGTTTGGACCCTGCAGTCCAGCTTCGGACTGACCGAAATCAAAAACTCCTGCCCCACACACACCGCATTTCATTGGTATTTATTCTAAGGCAAACAAATGAAAATTGGCCCTATATTACTTATGAATTATCTCTAAAAAGTTGCTCCCAGGCCCAAGTGTTGCGTGTTTTTGTGTGTGTTAGAAAGCGGCAGTGTACACGCGGCGTATACGTGATAAATGCCTAGCAGAACAAAGCCAAAGTTGCAGCAATTATGCTGCCACAGTGTCATTGTTGGGAGCACCCCTCTGGCAACCCACCCCTTGTCTAACCCTTGGTTTTCCCTTGGTTTTCCCTTGGCTTTCCCTTAACTGCAAATGAGTTTTCTTTTCGCAGCTCCTAGCAGCCGCTGTTAAAAGTTTATTATTAATAAATTATGAGTTTAATGAATGCGCTGGAAAAACTTTGCTATGAAAATAGTTTCGCAGTGGCACCTCAATAAAGCCAGCCGCCAAGCTCTACATAATTGAGTTAAATGTGCAGCTGAGTCTCTATTTTCACCCCGCTTCCCCGCTCCCCCCATTTCCCACCGCCTCGTGTAAACGCCCGGTGCAACAAACTTGGCTAGTATTTATGACTTTACAATCCCACAATTGCCGAGCGGCAGAATGGAGCGGAAGCAGACTGTCTTACCAACATGCTGTATTGGCAGCTTGATCATGTCACGTAGCACCGCATCCACCAGAGTGTCCTGCTCGCCGTACAGCTCCTTCTTCGTGATGCGCAATTGGAAGTGCTCCAAATTGCTGGCATTTGCACTGCAAGGAGAGATGAGAAAGTTGTTCGGGTTCAGATACAGTGCGGGCAAAAGGGTAACAAAATGGCAGAAATGTAAGTAAAAATCGAGCTGGCTGTCGTTTGCAGGCAAAACGAAGCCATATGGACAATCAAGCTGCAGCCGTGCACTCAAAGTAAATATGGTGCCTGATAATAAAAATGAACTGTCTTAAACATTAAGACTCCCTTCTGCTTTATGTATGAAAATAACAAACTATAGGCGCAGTAGTTAGGTGTGATATTGAGATACATATGTATATTGCTTAAGAACATCAGGCAACTGATAGTTGCCGTTGATTTTTCGCGCAGTGCAGTCAGTTCTCGGGGCTCCCTCATAAGTATGCTACGCTTTGGGGCTGCATATCAAGATTTCTCACATTGATTTGTCAAAGCAATGCCCTGCTCCTTTGGCTCCTTTGGCCGCTTTGGCTCCTTTTGCTCCATTTTCCTTTCTTTGCCGCTGCTGTCATGACAATTTGGTTTGCAAATGCCAAGACACCCCCACATCAGCCAGCCGTAATCTTTGGTGGTCGATTTTTCCTGCCGGAACTGACGGAACTGCCGGAACTGGCAGACTGGCAATTGTTGGAAAATATCTTTTCCTCTCCGATTATGCTTTGCACTCCACGTTTGACATGTGCCGCTCACATGGCCAATGCTTTTGTCTTAAGCCCCGGCAGTTACGCTTTCAGATTTAGTCCAATTTGTGCTGGTTAAGCACAGCAGGCCCATGCTGCCAGAATTTAAGCTGCAAAGTGCTTTCCATTGGCATTAGCTTGCCCGTTGCCATTCACAATGCGCAATGCACAACAATTTATACCAGTAGTCAGTAGTCGCAGTCAGTTACGACAAATTGAAATGCAAAACCCTGTACTCGCTTCGTTGGTCAGTGAAAAAGTGGCAAACGGGCGGCGTTGTCAGCTCCATTGTGCAGCAAGTTTATCACGATAATGAAGTCATATCCGTTCCGTGCTCCACCCCGCCCACAATGCCTCCCCTCCTCCCCTAAATGCTGCTCTCAATGGCGTCTACATAACTCATTGTCCTTCTGCATCTTCCACTTGCTCGACCACCCACTCGCCAAGCCATTCATAATTTGCCCAGCGACTTCTGTTGTACTTCAGCGTCTAACCCTTTTCTCGCCGCCCGAAATGGTCTTTGTGCGCAGGAAGGAAACAAATGTTGGGCAGACACAACCCTCTCGTGCCCCGAATGACTTTCAATATATCAGCGTTCTATGGAAATGGTGACAACTTCCGAGGGCGGAACATCAACCCCTTTCACCTGGCGGCGAAAAAGTGCTCGGAATCCGGTGACAATGACCAGGATGCGCAGGCCAGGACAGGGCCAACCGAAGTGACGAAGGTTCCATCAGGTTCAGGCTTAGGCAAACGGAATCCCGTCTGCCGGATTAAAGCCGAACTTTCAAAGGGTTGAAAATTAGAATATAATTGCTTTTAAGCACCGAATTGCCCTTGTCAGCGCACTTTAAATGCGGTTCCAAAAATAAAATGCTGAATATTCAGTACATGCTGTTGTTCTACATAAATTGGGGCACATTAAGAATATATCTTATATATAGTTGTGCCCCAAAGTATGCTAAGCAACGTGTTAGCTTGGCGCAGTCAAATTCGAGCTCATGCTTCATTTGTCAACTGCGGTGGAGCAGCTCGGTGCCGGCCCGACGGTGGACTTGGCCAATGGAATCCAGCAGAAGCTACGTAATTGATGAAGCCGCCCGCTCCGGACACTGACTAAGCACTGGCCGCTGTCCGCAGATTGGCCATATGTTTCTGCGAGTCTGCGGCTTGCTCCGAATGGCCAGCTGTTGCACTTTCCGGGCCGAAACTACACTGAAACAAAGAAAGAGCGCCAGCCAGCCAGCCAGCATCGAATTCAAATCCCATGGGTAATTGAGTCACGTAAATCAGTTGCAGCGGCCGGCAGTCAACAAAGCCCGAAATCGCATTACAAGCGAAAGTGGTAAGGAAGGTGGGTCAAAAAAAGGCGGAAGGGGGAGGGGGGGGGGGGGGGTGTGGTGCTGCCACCGGGAGGGAAAAGCGCACGTGACACGTGGCCCACAAGCACATATCCCGGCAAACATGGTCTTACAAACGCTGACAACCGCAGTGACAGTCGGCCACCAGCCAGCAGCCCCCAGCCGCCAGCCCACCCCCCAAAAAAACCACCCACTGTCCTTCAACCACCAAGCCCCCAACCACCCTCCCCCTCACCCCCCTATTTCGCTGGTCTAAGCCCGCGAAAAACTTTGTTATGCAAAGCGTTGACAGCTCAACGACGATGACAACAACGTACCGCAGCGCAAAAACAGAAACGCTGCGAAATGCACGAGAAAAAAAAAAGAAGGAAAATAATTGAAAAAGAGATTTTCATATAATTGGTAGTACCCCGCAGTACCCGACGTCCCGCCGCCCCAGACAGTTGCACGTTCCTGGCGGTTACTCGCGTCAAAAGTTTACTTTGAGTTATGTTTAGCGGAAATTAAATTTATTTATGTCGGCGATGGGACGACGCAAGTGGACGGCAGTAGACGGGCTTCACTCTGAATGACGCTCACTAATCAGCTTAATTGCGCTCGGTTTGACGATTTGACAGGGCAGGCGGCATCCCGAATTCCCAAGTGCCAGAGTCCTGAATCCCGAATCCCGCTGGATCCATGGCATCCTGCATGGCATCGCTGCCATGGCAATGGCCAGCAGTAAACTTTGCTTACAGCTGAATATGATTTTGCAAATGTTAGCCAAACGTTAGAGAAACGTTAAAAGCGGTGTAAAGATACCATAAGCCTGGATTTGGTTCAACGAAAACTGATAGTTATGAAGCTGGAAAAATGTAACTAAAAAAGGGAATGATTACTTGTTTTAAAGGCTAGGATACCTGTTGGATGTGCCAACTGCCGCTGGCCGTCAACTTATCGCTGCCTCGCTAACAATTACTCATTAACCAAATATTAAATTGCATTTTCCACGGGATTGGAGCTGCGCGACTGGGGTAAACTTTCTACCCGGGATTATGACTGGTCGAATGACTGGTTTTCCACTGCCATTGTTGGTTGGCTGTTATCCTCGGTGTTATGCCGCCGCTCGAAGTGGGTACTATAATAACAGCTGTCAGCCGGCATGTCCTGGCCTTTGCTTAAGTCCCACCAAACGCCCCAAGCCCCCCAAACCCCCCAAACCACCCAAACCCCCCCAGACGCCCAGACCCGCAAGTCCGCAATTATTTTGCCATAAGAAAATGTCAGTAAAGTTTCGCAAACGCGCACAGTCCTCCAGTTTTCTACCCGATTTCCCCGACATAGCCGACATCCCAATGCCACCAGCTTGGAGCAGCTGCGTCCTGGCCGCAGCCACATAGCCGCAAAAGTGCTGCTTAGATGGAGAGCAGGAAAAGTTTGTGCGTGTGAAATTTTGCGGCCGCCAGGACCAACGGAGGAGCCATCGAAATGGACGGACCGTGGGACCGGGGACTGCAGCACGGACACTTTTGAGCCCAGTTTGCAGTGCGCAGGAGGAGCTGGGCCAAAAGGAAAGTGAAATTAAACTTATATTGTAGCCGGGTATAAAACTTCAGCGGCGGCAAGAACGCGAACATTAAAACCAATGACAGCAGACCAAACTGCAGCTGGGATCCGCGAAAAGCTGATGGGAGGGAAAACTTCAACTTCCACTTCCACTACCACTACCACTACCATTTCCACTTCCACTTTGCCATCCGAAATGTCAGCAAGCCCTCGGAGTTTTACACACTCGTCGACATTGAGCATAGTCTTTTATTAGCCAACGTTCGCAGAATTCTCAGGATTCGCAGGATTCGCCGGATTCGCAGGATTCGCCGGATTCGCAGGACTCGCATCCTGACCGACAGCTGGTAAAACTTCAGCTGTTTCTTCACTTTAGCCGGGTGTAATTCCCACGAAATAAGATTTCTGCCAACGCTCGGCAGCTCGCAATTGCAAGCTAATTAAAAATTTGTCATACTAATTAAAAGCGACCCCGGGACTTGGGCTGATTCAGCGGCAACTTGGTCGTAATTATATACCCGGCTAATGCCGGACAGGCTTCTTTCCACCTGGCTCTTCATCTGCCGCTGGCAATAACTCATCTAGTAATTTTTAGGCGCATTTGCATTTTGTCACATTGCATTCTCTTTCGCCCCGCCTGCAGTTCTTTCTTGGCTGCATTGTTACCGGAGCTCTGGGCCAAAAACTGCTGACTAAGCCGCCGCCAGCCAAAAAGGGCAGAAGATATGGGAGCACGTCGAGCATGTGGGGAGCTGTTTGGCGACAGAATTTTAATGAGATATCGCCGGGAAACGAGCGACAGGCGACAGCAGGAGTGGAGGAATAGAAAGGAGGCGGGCTCCATCTTGATCCTGTTTCAGCCGACTCAGATCCTTCCATCCTCTTGGGTTGATTAGTTGTAGGCGGCCGAGTTGTAGGGATTAGCGTTTCGCTGCAGTTGGGACTAGTAAGCAGGATATTGCGTCACTCAAGTGGTTTTCGAAAGGAACATTTCCAAATTGCTTTGAATGGGATTACCTTTAGCTAGCTATCAGAACGGCAAATTCAGAGTAATTTTATAGAGCCCAAAACATGCGAGTACCTAAAAACTAAGTAGCATTGTGTAGTACGCAAGTAATAGAATCTCTGGCATACAATTTGCACTTTGCTTGCAAGAGCATACGAACTTCCTGGCCCAGCTAAGCCAGGTAAACCTAAACCTTCGGCCAACTTTCTTTCTACCCTGCACATTTACTGGCAGCAATTTCGCTTGTTAATGAAATTTGCATTTTGCTACGTGCGACACAGCAAGCAAAAAAAAAAGTAGTAGCAAACTTTCCGGCTTGCTTTTCGGTGATGTGCTATAAATTAGAAAATCAAGCATTTTATGCTAATGCCGACGCCCACACTTGGCCACACCAGACAACAACCAACCACCCAACCACCCAACCACCCACCCACCCAACCAACACACACCGCTACGGCAACAACAACTTGACAAGTTTTTGCCACTTTGCATTTTAGCCATTTTCGATTTACTTCACTTTCTCCGGCGCTCCCGGAATTTTTGTGCAACTTCAGCTGGGACACAACGTTGGGCAACTATTGAAGCAAATGAAATTACTCATACGCTACGTATTCAATTTTGATAAAAACTAGCAAAACGATTCGGCAAACGCATTGTAACATAAGAGCAAAGGAAAAGCGCTGAAAGGGCCCGGGCGGAAGATGGAGAAAACTAAGCTGATTACCGAAAAAGAAAATCAAATGAAAACTCGTCGAAATAAATTTCATTGCTGTCTCAAGTGTGCGGGTGGAAAAACGAGAAGGAATGGAAGAGATGCCGCCCACGGTGGGGCAGATAAGCGATGGGTGGTTGGTAGTGCAAAATCCACATTGATTTCTTTATTGCACTTTTATTTGATTGCGCTCGCACGAAATTACGCATACGCCATGTTGAGACAAGGCAAACGCTCATCAACGTTATCGGCGGTCGGCATCGGGGAAGAGCATTGGAACAGTTGGAACAGTTGCCACTGTTGCCACAGTTGCCAGCGGCAACAACAATCAGGCAACACTTACCAGCGACAGATAGAGACATGCCCGTAAAGATGTGGGCACCGAGAACTTTCCGGGGGGCATACACTCAGCAAAATATCTGTCCAAAGTGGGAAAATCATACCTAAATGGGTAATTCAACGGTAGTCTTGTAAAAATACTTGTCTGGAAAATATTCTGCCCATAAAACTGTTACTGCACTACAGTTCAAAGACAAGTGTATCTCATTTCCGACGACGTGTAGTTATGTTTTCCTCGAGTGCACAGCCTAAATGTCTAAAACGTAAATGTGTCACGTAAATGGAGCGTAAATTTCAATAAAAATCATTTCAATTCCGTTGAATCCCGAAAAGTGCCGTAACTGCTTGCCGCACTCCCCCCCCACGCTCCTCTTACTATCCATTTTGCCGTCCTAGAACCGTAAAACTCCCCCACCTTCACTATCAACTACCACGTAGCAGGATAAAGTGGCTCGGGGGCCGGGGGTAAAAATAAAAGAAGAAAAAAAAAAATGTAAGCATTATGTCCTTCCGTTCAGGGGAAATTGAATTTTTTCGCTACTGGTTTTTATGTGCCACTCACCTGGCCCTGCGGTGCAGCATCTCGGCCAGCGTGGGATTGTCCCTCCTCACATCCGGCGCATTGTCCACAATCACATGCGAGTACTCCTCGCTGAGCAGGTGCTTCTGCAGATCCACATAGCGATCGTGCGGCGTGGGCTTCCTCGTGGATGTGCCCCGTGATGTGCCCGGTCCAGCTGCTCCGCCCGAGGCTCCGGCCGCCGCATCCTGACCACTGGTGGCACCGCCACTCTGGCTCGCTCCCGCCTGCGTGGACGCCTCCTTGGAGCCCGAGGAGTTGCTGGAATAGAAGCAGCATGAAAACGTGAGTGCCTCTGTTAGAAGGGTGAAAGTGTAAAAGTGAGTTAAATGTACAAGAAAAACAAAGGCAAAAGATTGCCATAATTAGCGGAGACCCAAAAGCCGGGTGCTCTTGACAATGGTCTACGGGTGGCTCTCGTTGCTAATTGCAACTGCCAAGTGCCCCACTGCCTTTTAGTGGCAGCCATCGAGCTACACTGAACTGAAGCAGCCTAGACAGCTAAGTGCCCCCTGGCCAGGCTGCCAAACACACGCACTTGCTGCAGCTAAGCTGGAAACTTTGTCAGCCAGGATTTTAGTTGCGTTTACCTAAGACGAACACACCCACACCCACACCCACATCCACACCCACACCCACAAGCTTAGACACACATGGGACTCTTCACTCGACTGCAATAAACTGAAATTGCAGGCACTTCAAGGGGGCAAAACCACAACCGGTACAAGTTGGCACAGTGGCGACACCTAGGGGACATGCCTCTAATATCAGGTAAATACAGCAAACTTTGGCGAGCATTATTTGCCAAAGTTTCTCTAGACAATCTAAAACAAAAAAGACGAAACAAATTTTCTCACAATTTATAAGTTTGCTTTCTGCATTAGACTAGTTTCATTTTAGTCCATGTGAGTCTATGTGACAGAAATTTGTATTCATTTAGATTCATATTCATCTCAAAGTTTGCGCACTATTTTGCCAGCCTATCCCACTGTAGCTTGTGGTGGTAATCAGCAGCCGTTTAGACAGCGCCTGCTTCAGACAAAAAGAGTGCTTGAAAAATGAATTAAAGTTTTTGAATTTGTTGCATCCATTTTGCTAGCCTTGACTCTTAACAGCTCTCGGCGAAATGCTTGGGCTCCAACCTGTGCCGGCCGGATGCTCCGTTTCCGGCCCAGTTTCCACCTCCACCTCGTTAGCATATGTATGTACACGTATGTACATAGGCTATGTAGGCTATGTAGGATGGATGGATGTCCCCGGAAACCGAGAATTATGCACCAGTTGTGTGACCATTAAGCCAAATGACAGCAGCACTCGTGTGCACAGGCTGAGCGGAGTGCACATCATTAGGCCAGCCAGCATCTCGAAAATGTCGTTTTCGGTAAATTCTTATATATATCTTTTTTAATTGTATCCCAAAGTATCCCAAGTTTTTTGGGGCGAAAGTCTGTCTGTCTGTCTGTTTGTCTGTCTGTCGGCGCCTTGTCTTATCCGTCAAGCAGACAGGTGTGTTGCACACACACACACACGCACAAGCACACACACAGCACACACATGTGTGTGTGTCGGGTGAGAATGCAAAACTTTTTCAATTAACAGTTGCCAGAGAATGTCTGGGCCAAGACAGCAGATAGGCCAACAGAAGCTGCCGAGAAGCTGTCAACATTTGCCATTTTCCCCAGGTCGGATGAGACAATATCTGGGCGACAAAGAGCCTTTTCCACGGCTCGGGGGCTTATTAAGAATTTTCCGACGCAATGAGCCTGGGCGGATTTCGCTCGTTTCGCTCATTTTATTGGCAGCCGCATAATGCCACTTTATGTGCTAATAAGTATTTAAGTCTCCCCTTGTGCAGCCACTTGCAGGAAGGGTCCTCATATTTATGCGGCTCGTTCGGAATTGTTTACGCCATGAAAGGATATACCCACACATACACACGTACGCGTATAGGGTAGTAGTGCTAACCCTCTTTGTTTCCGACTGCACTGATCGATGTGGCATGCACTTAATTACACTTTGGCGATAGCGAAACTTTGCTCATTAAAGTGGCACGTGGTGTGCGTAACGTTGGCCACATAAGCCGGCCATGCGCTGCGGTTAATTAACCAGTCAACTGCAACTGCAAATGGCAATAGACGGCCCTGCAACAAAATGCAGCGACAACGCGCCGCCACAGGATCATAGGTGCATAGGTGCATAGGTGATAGGTAAAAGTTTATGCAAGTCGAAAGCTGTGACACTGTCAGGGGTTAATGGATGGATTTAAGGGAGTCCTAATTGGATTTCAGTGTGGCATTTCTGGCTGCCATCCATCGAAAATGCAATCTAGTCAAGTTCATGGGTGGCTATAGCTTGTCAAGTTCAAATTGTTCCGAACTCCTAGTAATTATGTAACATCGAATCTTGATAGAATCCATTTAAGATTACGAACTCGTGCAGGCAGATAGTATGAATCTAAATAAAATGTTCTTTGATTTAATGCAATTGAAAAAGTATTAAAACAAGAGGATTAAAATCTCCGTCAGCTACAGCAATTTCAATTAAAAGGGTTAAGAAAAAGGAAAACAAGCAAAATAAAATAAAGATTGATAGCAGCCCGAAAAAAGAAATGAGAATCATAACTGAAAATGAATTTTCGCTCTGTTCCGTGGACGGCGAACACCATTTGCAGCATTGCCAAGTTGCTGCCTCAGTTTTCAGTTTTTAATGAAATAATTAAAAAATTATAAGGCTGGCGGGCGCAGAGGAGACAAGACAGGAAATCAGGAAGCGCAGGAAGCGCAGGAAGCGGAGGAAGTGGAGCAAGTTCCATGGCGCGTTTTCGGGGCGTCTGAAGATGGAGACGGGCAAACATTTGATGCTTAAATAGAATTTATTACGCTTCACAGCCGCGTTGCACGACTCAGTGCATGGAGGCATCATAATTTTGCATTTGCCCTGGCGCATAAGTAGATAGCAGGGAGCTTGAAGCCCCGGCGTTTCTGGCCGCCCTGATGCTCCCGATCTTCCCTCAGACGGAGCGAATGGGAAGGAATACGGTTTCCGAAGGCATTCATTTTACGGGCTGGTGGCAGGCGGCTTATGAATTAATTAAATATTTACTGGCTAAACATTGGCGTTTTATGTTGCCGTAGCCGGAGCTTGAAAGCTGGAACGAAACCGAACTAGCCGTGGATGCGATGCGAACCGGAGTCGTTTACTGCACCTGGGAGTGGAGTGGAGTGGAGTGGAAGTGGCAGTCCTGGGAGCTGGGAGCTGGGACCTGGAAGGATGGTCTTAACAGTTTCCCTTGCGCCTTGCTGCGTCATTTTGATGTTTTATTACTCGACTTCCGCCAGCCGCAGCAAAATGGCGGCGGACCCTTTAAGTCCACCCACTTTCATCCACTTTCACCCGCTTCCACCCACCGCACGCAACGCAAAAAGTGGCCAACGTGAAAGGGGGAAAAAAAATGAAGTGTTCAAAGGTAAAGCGACTCGGCCCCATTCGTCTGTATATATTCTCCATGGCAGAGGCATTAACATGGCGCTACTGTTCCGCTGGTTCCGCTGGTTCCGCTTTCTTGTACTCCTTGTGCTGCCCAAGAAGTTGAAGTTGGCCCTGCCTCGGGCTTATGTTTTGTAGCAAATTACGTTTTAATGCCGGGGCCAACCAAGTTTTATTGCAACTTTTGTTGCATTTCAGCTAAATTGAATTATGTACCCTGCCGTGTTCAGTCGCCCCAAGGGAACTGCGGCGTGTTTGCCGGAGTCAATGGCCCGACCCCGTTTTGCGATTTGTGCATAATTTTTAATCCCCCAGAATGGCCAGCGGTGGCCCATTTGCTTTGGACTTGGTACTTGGGAGTACCAAGTTGCAACACACTGCTTTTTGCTGCCTGGGTGTTTGGAGTGAAGAAGGAGGAAACGTTTTGAAACAGTGGTATATGGTTTATGGGCTTGCCGTATTGGTAGAATGCTACAATTTGACCACCTATTGAATACATGCACTTACCTAGTAATAAAAAAATCAACTTTGAGTGCTGCACAAACAAGAAATCGCTGTTATAGCTGGCACCCCAGGTTTCAGGTCAGACTCTGATAAGTGATAACAAAATTCCAGCTACCTTGTGCATGCACTAATGCCCCACTAATGCCCAATGAGGGTCACTTTTCATTACAATACTCGCTGAAAATCATTACAACATTCTAGCTTGCCATCCATCTAAGCCCACATTCCCAGCGAACTCGCAAGGTATCCATCCACTGATTAATGACGGGACTGGAGCAATAGATGAGTCAGATTTCGTGTATACAACGGACCAGACACTGGGAATGCGGACTTACCTCTTCTGCAGGAATTTGCGCTTGAACTCGTGCAGCATTCCACCGCCGCCCGTGGCATCATAGTCATTGCCCAGTCGGATCTTCTGGTGCTGCTGCTGAAGGAGGTGGCGATTGGCCACCCCGAAGTCCATCTGCACATCGACGATGAGCAGGAGGGTGAGCAGGACGAGGGTGGCGCCCAGACTGATGACCAGTCGCTCCTTTAGTTTCATAGTACGCAGGACGGCCATGATGGGATTGGTGTTGCAACTGTTGTTGCTTGCAGCTGAAATGGCTTCTTGCTGGCCAAGTTTTGTGGGTGCGGCAGTTCCTTGGTTCTTCCTATTGATCGATCCAAAGCTGCGCAGCCTGGTCAGCCAGCCAAGATTGCGTCCGTTGATCTCGGCGGGAGTGGAGCTATCGTTGCACGATTGCGCAACAACCTCGGGAGCTTGTTGTTCTTGTGATGTGGTGCGACTGGTGCGCACTATGCGACGCCTTATCACAACGCGGCGTCGTGGCGCTGCCTCCTCCTCCTCCGGCTGCGAGTCTGGGTATAGCACTCGATCCGGCGGCAGCTCCTCCTGCTCCGCTGAGTACTCAGCTTCAACTGGAGCTCTCCCGCCAATGGGCCCTTCGAGGTTTCCCCTCCGCCAATTGGCTACGCCTATTTGTTCAGCTGATAACTGGCCGTTAAAGGGGCTATCATAAACGTCGATATCAGTATTCGATTGTTGTTGCTGCTGTTGCTGCTGTTGCTGCTGCTGCTGTTGCTGCGGCTCTTGCTGCAACTGCAACTGCTGGCGATATCGAAAGCGCTGCAGGCGCTCTGCCAGCGGCGTCGATTGAGCTGCCGCTGCGACCGCCGGTCGATAGCTGCAAAAAAAAAAGCGGGAAATTTCATTAAATACCAATGCAAATTCAAGGGTGCCGGTTGCTGCGATGTGTTGTGCTCGTGATAGGCAATCAAAATTCTATTAAGTTTTCATGACTTGAAGGGTCTGAAAGGAATACAAGCCAGTCACAAAAGCAAGCCCAGCAAATCCTATTCGCCCACAGCACGAAAGCGGAGAAGAAACGTTTTATTTTGGGAGCAACTTTTTATGAAAAATAAGGACATAAATAAATGCTTTAAATAGGCATGTGATAAAAATCGTACAGTCACAGGGGACTAATGTAAAAAAACAATTCATATATTGTTCAAAACTTTTATTTTGCTAATAAAATAAAATTATTCCATTGAAATTTAAAGCGACCATTTTTCGACCATTTTCTAAAAAGCAGCAGTGTGCAAAATCTAGAAACAAAACATAAAAAATGCATCGAAATCTGAAAAATGACGCTAAATAAAACATCAATTATCAACGAATAATATTTTATTTTCGCTCTGCCAATTTGAAATGATATCACGAATTGATTTCTCATGAAAACCATTTATTTTTGCAATTTCCATGCGTACACTTTACACTTTTCAAGGTCCCCAGTGTTTTCATATTATTTATTATTGCGATAAGCTCTTTATTTGTTTTTCAAATGCCTAATTCATAACACCCACTCCACATATCGTAGTTGTGGACTATCCCTAGCCATATCAAGTTTCAAAAATATGATCCTTTGGCCGTTTTGCAGTTCGTATTTTGTGTCTGGTTATTCATAAAGCGGCGTCACGGCATCCGCCATGTTGACTGCCACCGGAAATGCGACAGCAGCCATTTTTTTTTTGTTTTTTTTTTGTTAGCGTTCACCATTCACCGTTCACCGTTATCGCTGCTCTAGCGTGTTGTTGCTATTGCAACAGTGCTTTTGCCGGTGCCATCAACTTGCTTGCTGTAGTGCCATTTTATTGTCTCCATTTTTATTGTTCATGTTTTTGCCGGGTCCACGTAGCATGAAGCATATTCTGCAGGCAACCAGCTCGTGGCGGGTTCCAGTCGCAATTTGAATTGCAACTACAACAGGAAGGGCTGGTCGGTGCCAGGATCTGGATCTGGCTGGATCTGGAATAGGACCAGCAAAGTGGCCGTTGTCTGTTTTGGCCCGTTTGGCCGTTTGGCCGTCGGGCGGTGGTGGTGCTGGTGGTGCTGGTGCTGGTGGTGGTGGTGGTGTTGGTGGTGGTGGTGGTGGTAAGCTAACGAAGCTTGTTGCTGCCTTGTTTTCTGCCCACATGCAAAGTCAACACGGCCCTGGTCGTTCGACAGCCGAAAATTGTGGGCAAAATGTTGGATTGCCCTGGGCAACAAATGCCGTAACTGCATTAAATGTGACCAAAATATTCCAGCCCTCCACATGCACTCGAAAAAAAGAGGGCTCAAGTCGAAAGTAGACCGCGAAACTTTCAAGGTATTCAACAAAATTCTCTGTTTCCAATAAAAGCTTATCTTCAATCTTAAAAATTGGGCAATTTGTAAATGGTTATTTGTGTTTAAAGCACTGTGGAAAGAGCTCTCATTTGCGACAAGTGTATGCCTATTGTTGAAAGCAAAATATTGATAACATTTGGCTGAATTTCAGTTTCAATATTTTCCTGAGTGCATTGCCGTATGGATTGCAAATTGAATGCGAAACCCTTTGACTGACAGGCCTACCGATTTGCTGCTGACGTAACTCGGCTCACAAATTAAACGTCAAAAACGTTGGCAAAAATGCTGATTACAAGCAGGGCTGATAGGAATAAAATGACAGAGGCGGCACTAAATTGGCAAACAAAGGGCGTCCGAGAATGGCAGCAGCAGGATCACAGTGCCGCCATGTCAATCAAATCACATATCATGCCAATTTTCTATGCAGGTTCTCGCTCCTCCAGAGCTCTCTGCTGCCGGATGAGATCCTGGCAATTGCTCATATCCATGACGAGATGATTTGACAGTCGCAGAGTGGGCGTGGCCAAGGGGTTGCGACCAGACGAGGGTTGGGCGGGGTTAGAGGTTAGAGGTTAGGGGTGGGGTCATGGAATGGGGTGGGGTGGCTTTAGGTACATGAAGTACGTGTGCAAGGAGCTCAGCTGAAGAGACTTGGCCCGGCAACACAATGGCACATCTCTCGCCGTCAGCAGCGCGTTGGCAACATCAATGGGCAGTCAAATGCAAAGCACATACGTAATCCCAGGAAAAGTGGGTGCGCTGGTGGACTGGTGGGTTGGTGGGCTGGAGGAATGGAGAAGCGTCATCCACACGAGTTTTGCCTATCAGCCAGCCGGTGAGGGCGATAAGCACTGTGGCAGTGACATGCCAAGTGCGAGTGAGTGTGTGTGTGTGTGTGTGTGTGTGTGTGAGCTCGAGAAGGGCGAGCGCAGTTAACAGCAATTGCTGTCGTCGCATTTTGTTGTCGCTTGATAAAACTGCTGCGTTGCATTAAATTAAACTCATGCGGTGTATTTAAATGCCGCATCGTCGAGGGTCGAGGCTCTGGAGTCAACTAAGAGGCGACGAGTAAAAATAGCAACAGCAACAGCAACACCAATCGTTTTAATGCAATTGCTGACAGCAGCAACAACACCGCCAGCGAGTGACAGCAATTTCCTTTCCAATTCGCGCTTTGTTTTTATTAATCAGACATATAGCCGGGGCAAGAAAAAAAATATAAAAAAAAAATAAAATACAAAAAATTGCAAAGAAAGCGAAATGAGACGAGATGCACTTAAATGAGCTGGAGGGCAATAAAGTGCAAAACAATTTAGAGCACCATATCGCAGTGAGTTGAGCGAGGGATATGTTAATCATTGCACTTCAAAAGGGGCTCATAAGCAAAGATCGTGGGAAGTTCCAATGACCATACTTATGATTAATCCAATCAATTTTGATAAAGCTTCAAGCTTTTCCCCATTCCATTTCGAGAGTCACATATTTGAAACCGTATGGAACAGTACGGTAATCGGGCACTAAATCAATTTTAAGCCAAATTGGAGCACTCTGCATCAAAGTGGGCTATCGCAATGCAATGAATCAAACTCCCTTTCAATCAAACTTGACAAATGCCTTTCCGCTACCTTTCTCCAGCGCAATTAGCCTTCGCCGGTCAACGAACTGCATTCCGTGGACTCTCGCTCTGTACTTGATATTATATGGTAGTATAGTAGTTGTGCCGCACTTGAATCGCAGCTGCTAGACCTCCCACATTATCCCCCCCCCTCCCCCTCCCGGGATTTGCTCTGCTTGATTGCACGGCAGTGGAGGGAAGGGGATACCCTTGTAATATCGTTGTTAACAAATGCAATGCGTAACCCGCTTGAAACTCAGCTCGATTCGAATCAAATCAGCGATTGTGCAACAGCTTGAAGTGACACGCTCAGTGCATCCACATCTACATCCACATCCACATCCACATCCACTTCCACATCTATGTATATCCACCCAGTTGCCCCGCGTGACTTGGCCACGCATCGATGGCAGTCGAGAATTCCACTGGCCGGGATACGAATCCGATTCCATTGGCGATGGCAATAGCGGTGGCGATGCCACAAAAGACCCGACTTATTGATCGATTTGTTGCCACACTATTTGAGCGGTTTGCACTTGAGCTGCTTACAACTACTGTTGCCATTACGAAGCCGCCACCTTATCGACCCAATCGCACGGGCAATCAATCGCGATGCCATTCGATATGCAAATGTTGGCCAAACTGTTGCAGCCATCGTGTTGCCAATTCGGTCGATTCGATTCGAGTCGAGTCGAGTCGAGTCGAGTCGAGTCGAGTTGAGTCGCATTGAGGGTGTCAAGGTTAGTTTGGCTTACACGTTTGGCTCATTTACATGGCTCCCTTCTCCATTGTATGGCCACTGAAGCATCCGCTAAACTTCAGCAAATTGCGGCGGGTGCAAGGGCTTTTGGAAAATGGAAAATAGAAAATAGAAAAGCTAAACGCAGTTTGGGTTAGTTGCCTTTCTGGCCACCGCTCTGTTCTCTATCTCATTCCCTGTGCTTTTGGCCCTTTGTCAATTTACCTTTGGCTGTGCAAACTTTCGCGCTGCACCGTCTGAAAGTCCAAATCCCACTGGTCGTCTCGGGAAAATCCTCCTTCTTGCACCAGGTGATTCAATGGCAGCGATTTCTCAGCAGATTTGCCCCAGGTCATTTCATTACCAAAGTCAACAGAAGTGTCCTGCTGCTGCTTCTGCCACTGCTCCTGCTGCAACTTCTCGTTGCTGTTAATAAAATTTTCCAGCTGGCTCGTCGACCTCCAGTTTTTGTGCTCGGATGGAGTCCGGCTCATTGCCAATTCAAATGCACTCTGATGGCAGCCATTGTGCGATGTCCTGGGAATTACCAATGGCGATGTCGTTGTAGAAGCCGGTGCATAGGGACTTGAGCCCAGCTCGTTATGGTCCTGGCCATTGTATTGTCTCACTGCCGATTGATTCGCAGTCATTGGCAATTGATTTATGCCCAGAGCGTAATCATCGAAGCTATTGGAACTGGGCAGGCCCATCTGGCTGCCCATCCTGCTCCCCAATCCGATCCCGATACCATTTCCAATCCCATCCTCCTGGCTGCCGGCTCTCTGGAGCGAGAAGCTGCTCTGGCTGCGGCTCCTTTGACGGGACTCCTTTTTTTTGGCCAACTCAGCCGGCGAGGGGGCGAAGAGGTTCCGGATGCTGGCATTCCGTTGCCTTAAGTCCACTTCGCTGCCGCCTGACTTAACCTGGTTTGATGGAGAGACGCGTAATTGTAAATGGAAAGCTCTTGCCCAATTTCGTGTTCATGCTCAAGCAAGGGCAATCTTTCGGTGTTAGTAGAATCGAACGTTGGGCGGGGGGGGGTAACGGCAGAACAATTGTTATCTTACGGATAGTGGCAAACCAACAATAATTTAAGCCATCAACGGAACACAACTCAACGCAATTCAACTCAATGGAACTCAAGTAAAAACCGGGGAGGACAACGCTCGGTCAATTCGGCGCCCTTTCATAATCGGATGAAAACATTTGTGGAGTGCTACTTACACTCGTCCTCGAGGCAAGTGACATTGAATGAGGCGTACTCGAGGAGGCCAACTAGGAGACTTTTTCTCCTCCAGCCGACGGGGTCATCAAGTGGATGTGGCCCACAGCTACCAGCCGAGTTTGCTTTGCCGATTCTTTCTCGCTTTTCCTTGCGGCGAGTGTATCTCAAAGCTGGATGAATCTAGTCGGTGAAGTGGGTGTGTGTGTGTGGGGGTGTGTGTGTGTGTGTGTGGAAAGTGCAGGAAAACCCACCGATAGCCAGAAGAGAGGGAGCATCAAAATTTCAAAATCGTTAGACAGATTAGCATAAGCGGATAATTCCGGAAAAACACAGCAATGGCAACGACAACAACAGAAGCAAAGAGGCAGAAAAAATCGGTTTGGAATCTAAAGAGAAACGGACAGCATGTGTGAAGCGTTTAAGTGCTGATGTCGGTCTATGCCGGCGGATGAGGGGGGTGGGGGGGGAGGTGGTTTAGCAAAACTCTGGGTGGGAAAACTAAGGCCAAAAACGAAAGCTCTCCTCCGGCACTTCTTCCAGCTCAGTGGAGACTGCAAAAAAAAAACCAAAAAAAAAAGGAAGCACACAAAAAAGTGCAAAAGGAAAATGCGGCAATATCTTGGAGCACAGATATTTCGTGTTTACCAAATACCAACAGCAGTCACAAATGGAAATGCGTGGAAATATAGCTTTCAAACAATTTTCGACTATGTTGGCTGCATATTTTCCCATTTACGCTCGGCAAAAGACAAACAGGGAGCCGGATCAGCAATGTCACTGAAAGTAGATCTTGGGAAATGTGTTCGCGTTTGTGTGCCAAATAAATAATAAATAGGAAGAGCTTTATTTTTGCCCGCCGCAAATATTTGCCATACTTTACGTTATGCGGAAAGCCATTTCCAAGAAAGTATGCGAGTATCCTTTAGATACTGTATTTAAATTTAAGCTCTTTCGTAGCCATGTGTGCAAAGTGTGCTTTTAAAAAGCAGCTTTAATCAAGTCTTAGCCTTTTTTGTCTTTGCTGCACTTGATGCCCACATGTGGCATACCGAGAGCACATTTAATGATGAATGCTGGCAAAAATGCATTTTAGATTCTGTGCCAGGCTGTCCACAGGGAGTTTTTCCAGCCCTGGGAAAAAACGATTTTCCCCAGCTTGCTTTCCCGCATCGTGTCTCTTTTAACTCGCTCCTTGGCATTGACATTTTTCAGCTGTAAGACAGGAATACTTTCCATTTTTTCTCCTTGCAGCTTGTGTGTGGTTTTTCAGCCAAAATAATCAAACGTGGTTTGGGACTCACAAACCAACACACAAACACACACACACACACACACACACGCAGAATGCACAGAACACACACGAAGATGGCGAAAGGAGAAGATTTCTATCCGATGCAGCGTTACATCTGTTTTGTTTGTCCTGGGATGGGAAAAAGGACGAAAGCTGAGGAGTGGGGAAGCCCACAAAAAATTGCATGTCAAGTGAAATTACTTGTTTGCCAAAGAGAAACGGGTTACGAATAGAGAAGGGATGCCAAGGATACGGCTTGGAATGACAACTGCAGCAGCTCACGTATACTCACGCACTTGCACACACAACAACACTCTGGCACACGCACACGCACACGCACGAGCGCACACACGCAAGCACACGGTTCACATGTGTGCAGCAGCCATACCCTGCGAGTCCTGCAAGTCCTGAGAGTCCTGCCTGAGACTTTGATATATACGCAGGCGACACTTCGATATGCCGGAATATGCGGCTAAGCACGATAAATTGAGATGAATGTCTGGCATGCAGCTAAGTCTCTACAGCTATCTGTCTATATATCTATCTATCTATCTATCTATCTATCTATTCGTCTATATATCCGTCCGGGCAGCTCAATGCGAGTCATCTTATGCTCTCCGCACTTGACACATTCCGGCTAAAGTGCATTTGCCTGTTGGCTGTCTATCTTTCTCTCGCTCCTGGCCAAATGATTTTTTGAATACTCCTTTTCCGCAGATAATAGAGGTATATTTAAGGATATTTCAATCAAATTTAAAAACATAATAAGTCTATATAACTTAGGAAAGCCTATAATAGATCTTTAATCATTTTAAGAGAATACAATTTTAAAAAAATATATATATTTTAAGGAAACCCTTATATAGTCAACAATCGTCAGCTAAACAACCATGTTCATTCTGCTGAGTTTCCAATATGGTCTAGCAATGTGTCTGCTTACAGGGTATAATCGGTCCTAATAGCTTTCCATTTGGGCTTGAACGGACTGACGTCTAGACGCATCGCTCGGTAAGCGAGGGCGGTGGCTATAAATATTCGAAAATGTATTCCACTACATATGGGCCATAAAAATGCACTCCCGACAATTTTAACTTTTATTTCCACTCGCAATCCCGTCGAGAACTCGTCTTCGACTCTCGGCGTGGCGCCATTAAAATGCGACACGCATTGGGCCTGCTGTATGGCAGTAGTGCATCGTGTTGCATTGCATTGCGTTGCGTTGCATTGCGTTGCATTGCATTGCATAATTTAAGGCGTGCGGGAGTGAGCCGGAAAGTTGGCATAAAATATTCATTTAAAATGCAGCACGCAACACTTTCGTATGACGCATTGCTATTACAATTGCCAACCAGCCAACCACCCACCCACCCACCCACCAGTCCGCCAAACCACCAATCCAGCAATCCGGCCATCCAGCAATACACCAACCCGCCACCTACCGCCCACGTATTTAATTGCGGGCGTTGCAAATGCAAATGTCACAGAGCTGGCGACATTTGCATGCCGATGACAGGGCTCCACTGGACATCCACGCCGGCCATTCCCGTGGTGGGCAACCCGTGGAGAGAGCAAATCCTAATCTCACACTACTACCTGCTGGTAGGATGAAGTGACAAAGTGATAAAATGACTGCTTGACTGCTTGGCTGCTTGACTGACTGACAGTCCTGACACGTGCCCGTGTGTTTGAGAGGCGTAACGATTCCAACTGGCAAACAATGAACTAATAACAAGAACTTACCCAATTCAAACGGCCCGCCGGTGGAGTCCTGGCACATTCATCAACTGTAAATTAAGGAGAAAGCATTCTGATTAGCATTCGGAATTGATAAACGAGCATTATAATAGCCCAACATCAAACAGCAGATGAAAATAGAATCGAATCGCTTTGCATAATCAATGCACGAGAGCAGTAAATGAAATGTTAACCAAAGACAACCGAAGACAACCGAAGACAACAAGCCATTAGGCTGGAATTAAATTGAAAGACAACAGTGAGCAGTGGAGCGAATTCCAATTAAATGGCCTTCCAGAATATGTGAAATCAAAGTCCTTGTGGATCGTTAGTTGGGCCAGAGATGCAGCTGCGTATTGATTGTATCATCTGATGCCATGACGTGGCATGCCCCAAAGGTCCCTGATAATGCACAACGATTGTGGGCGAAACAAAAGCGTTTGGCGATGGATGCGATACGATGACGTTGCATCTGACGGCACAATAATAAGCCGCACATTAACACACAACGCGCTTTAAGAGGAAAACCAAGTAAGCCATACCATTCCTCGCAGACATCGATTGCAATTCGATCCATTAAAATTATACGCAATTATCCAATTCAGTCGACTGTTGCATCGTCGCCGTCATGATTGCCTTGGCTATCATCCCCAGCATTACACGTACTTTTTCATTACTACACTCAAACTTAAGAAGGGGTAAATCATTTACTACAAAAATTCATTCCATGCCTAAGCTATGAGAACTTTGTTCAAGAAACAACATTTAACTATATTGAGAACTTTTTAATATATTTTAATTACTTTGTTATGTATATACACCCTTTTTCGAGTGCATAAAAACTGAGCGAAAAAATGACGGCTCAGAGGGCTAGGCTATCCAGCCAGCCATTTAGTTGGCCAGGCCGAAACTCACGTTTTCCAGAGATTATGAGGCCCAGGCCGCAGTCTCTTGAGAGCCGCACGTTTTGCAATGGGAAAACTCAAGCTCGGCGGCGGTAGGAAAAGCCAGGAAAAACAACAAGCGAAAAGGGAAATTTTCACGGTGCTCACGTAATTGAATTGCAGTCGGCCAAATTGGCATTTATTATAATAAAAGCAAATATGCAATTTCGCTTTTCGCTTTTCGCTGGCTATTTCACTGGGAAATAAATAAACGCTGGCTAAGCAGCAGACCGCCCAAACAGATTTGCAAAGGCTTTGGGACACAAATAAGTGAGCCGAATAGGAAACTTATTAAATAATAGAGGACCACTTGAGTGCAGTGGCCACTGAGCCCCAGTGAGCTCAAAAGAAAACTCTCGAGCTCTCAAGTCTTTAATGCCATCAACTAAATTGCAAATCGCTTTCTGAATATCCCCGGCTGACCCACATTTCTGCTTTATTTATACTCATTTATTCTATTCAGCTGGACTTCAACCCGCAAATCAACCGCAAAGAAATGCAATTTAAATAAATTATTTTACAATATCAAACCGCAGTAGGAAAGGTTGTAAAAAAAAACAAAAAAAAGCAAAAAAAACAGGTAAATATGCAGGTGAAAACGTGGCGAGTGCATTGGAAATGAGCAAATTAATAGTATAAATATTTTAAAACTCACACTGAACTCAACGCCAAAAACGCCGCATAAGCCGCATCTTTATGCGAAATAATTAATTCACGTATTAATATTAGTGCGCTGTTATACTTGTATACAGTTATAATGTTTGAATTTAATTTCATTATGGGGCAGTGACTCGCTTAATAGAATTTTCATTGGCCGCTTCGTTTTGGCTTATATTGTTCAATTTGCATTGTGGCCCATGATTATTCTAAGCGATAACATCAAAGTTCAGCTTAATCTACATTTCCAGTTTTTCCACTCTGTCTAATTTTCCAGCCGAATTTCTGGCATTCAATTTGTAATTTTCTAATTATGCGGTGGAACATTTTGGTGTATTGAAAGCAATTACGCTAAATAATTGCACATTCCTGTGTATTTGCGAATGGCAGACAGCGTCGTTCTGCTCTTCCTGTTCTTCACCAGCCTCTTAGACGCTCCTCAGCATACCCTGTAAATTAGTTTCATGAAGGCCAAGTTGGTGGCAAATATGATATGACCTCATTTCCACGCAATCATTTGGTAAAAGAACATTTAGCTGACAATTAAATGTGTAAAGTGCGCAGAAGGAAACATATGATTTTTAACCATTTTTAAATCATTATTTCCAATTAAATTTTTAAGACTTTTTAAAGCGTATTCCTATGCCACATAGTCTCGAAACGAAACTCGTTGGCTTCTCTAATGACAACGTCGCCGGTTTGGAGTGCAGATCGGGAGTTGTAGTCAAATTGGGGGGCCAAGTGGCTTGGAGCTTGGGGCTTGGGGCTTGGGGCTGGGTCTGTTGATGGGGCTTCAATGGAAGCGTTTACGTCAAGCTCCAAATCAGTTTTGCACTGCGCCAAACAATTTCCGCATTTAATTACATTGATTATGCAGCCAAGGAGCAAATCTGGCTGCCACTCAGACCAGCCGCCTCTCTTGTTTCACCTCTTTTATTTTTTCTTTGCTTATTGCCCAGAAACTTTCGCTGCAACATTGAACTTGATTTTGCAACAAATTGAAGAGTTAGCAGCAGACGCTGCTGGATTGGATGTTGCACAGTATGGAGGTGGCGTTTGCCCAACGAGCGTGTCATTGTTGTTGAATGCTTTTTGCGGTGACAACACTCAACACTTTCATGCTCTGTCAGTGCAAAAGGAGCAAAAAAAAAAAACATGTGGCTGTCAACACTTTGCGGCTTGTTGCAAATCGTAATAATGCAGCAAACAATACGATTCACGGTGTACAGCAACAGCAATATCACAAGGAAAAAAGAAATATTAAACAAAATCCATTAACTCATAATTTTCTGCTATGTTGAACACAATCCAGAACCCGCGCTCGGTCCAAAAAGTGTTCAGTTTGTTGTCGTTAAGCCAACATACTCGTACACTCCTCCCACAAACAAAACAAAAAACCCAATTGCGCGCAATTTTACGGCAGAGCGCATTTCGCCACCCATCCACCCAACCACCCACTCAACAACCCAGCACCACCCACTCAGCCACCCACCCAGCACCACCCACTCTGGGTGCCGCTATGAAGAAGCACGTATGCGTGAAATATTGTGCAAACAACCACTGCTACAATAGTTACACCAGCAACAGCTCGTTGCACTGAGAAAAAATATAGCATGGAAATCAGAGATTCTTGATATTTAACTTCTATATACCATATGCCATATGTATATA
This sequence comes from Drosophila orena, assembly GCA_005876975.1. Taxonomy (NCBI): domain Eukaryota; kingdom Metazoa; phylum Arthropoda; class Insecta; order Diptera; family Drosophilidae; genus Drosophila; species Drosophila orena. Next base: position 9,217,897 of record VCKV01000282.1, on the reverse strand, counting down.
TACTCCTGCAACAAGTATGCAATCATTTGTTACACTTTGTAAATTATTTTAAAAATTTGCTAGAACTGAAAACTTATGTTGAAGCCAACATGAAACTCTTCAACAATCTGGCATAAAAAAAGTTCTCAATTTTTGCAACAGTTAAGTGCATTGCAAATAGAAAATAAATAGTGTGTTTTAGAGACGAAACTCGTTTGTAACCGAAAAATAAAATTCACACGACGACGTCGCAGTTGATTATGGGAAACACTCAAAACGAGTTTGATTGTTGTCGTTTGTTGGATGTTTGTATGTTTGTATGTTTGTATGTTTGTTTGTTTGTTTGTTTGTTTGTCGACTGCCTTTGTTGTCATGGCTGTTGTTATTGTTGTCATTGTAGCGGCGGTAACTCACGTGTTGCATGTGACAGGCTTTGTGTTGCGGGGCACATCCACTATACGGACATGTTGTAATCAAAGTGTATCCATAAACCGAAGCATTATGTGTGGTAGGGGTAATAAATCACTTACTGGCAATATCTATCTGCATCTAATCGATCATTGAGGTGACCAGAAAAATGGGCTTAACCCGACAGTAATTTGCGATGATTAAAGGCGGGAAAATGGAATTATAATGGCATAAAATAGCTGGCATTCCAGTAAAACACTATCACTAATAGGTGGGTAATTCAATCAGCAAGCTATTCGCTTAGGGATCCAATTGTAATAAAAAAGAGAACGTTTTGAATATAATACTATTAAATCACAAATTGCATCGTATTTTCCAAACTGAACTTTAAAGCATATGCCATATATTTGCATAAAACCTCCCAATTAATATACCCCTCGCGTTTTTTGTTTCAAGGGTGCTCAAACACTGAATTTTGTTTGGCTAATATTTTGTCTGCAGCTTTATGAGCTGTAAATTGGCTGAATTATAAGCAATTATATATAAATGCCATTGGCAGCAACTCACACGATTCGCGGCATCGTGCAACGCATTTTGCCAGACAATTTCATTAACAGCAATTGCCGCCGGGTTTTGGGTGTGCGAGTGTGCGGGTGTGCGGGTGTGCGAGTGTGTGGATAACCGCTTCATTTCCATTAGCCATACAATTTGATTAAGTTCGGAGTGCGACAGCGGCGCAGCAGAGCTCAAATTCAAGCCAGATTACAATAATTTCTTTATCAAGCCAAACAACCAACGCACCGGCACGCAACAATAATAACAATAACAACAGCACGAACCGCCGAAGGCAGAAGGTCGTTGCATGTCCAACAATGAAGAGGGGGGAGGGGGGGAGGGGGGGAAAACCTTAATTTGGCAGGAAAATGGGAAATGGGAAATGGGTGGGCCAGTGGGGCGATGGAGCCCAGTTGGATTGCTTGTGCATACGCCAATGGAGACGTGGACAATGACAACGAAACGGAAACTAGCGGAAATCATTAGAGTCTGCACAAATGACTTCAAGATACTTTTGCCCAGCCAACTCCGAGCACTTCTCTTCCCACTGCGCACAGTGGGTCGAGGCAGCGCAAAACAGGAAGACCCAAATCAACGCCGCAAGGAAAATGCTGTCAGAATTGGGTGACTTTTGACAGCATAAGTACACGGAGAGGAAACTATGTGGCAAAAGTGCTGGTCATCATTACAATGTGCATATTTATGCTGATCATATAATATATGTATGATTTTTAAGGTGCACCATTACTTAGCCCTTTGCTGTAGAACTCACTGTTGCAGCAAGTGGATTTCCTTCATTGAAGCCCATTGTTGCGAATTTTGGCTTTAGGCGGCAGTAAAACAAATATAAAATACGGCAACCAGGCGCTCAAGAAACAATTTAATTGTAAATTGTTGCAGAATTTTATTTGGATGAGCAGTGAAGCGTGTAAAATGAAGCAATTGTGTAATTACAACTTGGATTTGAAATGCACATTAAATAGTTTTTAGGCCATAAAAAGCGGAAGTCAAACAACATATTTTTATTGTAAGTAAACAAGAGCGCAATGAAACGCAAACCTTTTAATTGATATTAAAGAAGGGATATAAAATGAAGCCGTTAAAAACAAGCTTTTGATATTTGAAATTCTGGCTAAGTAGCTTCTAAGCCTTTAAACTCAAATATTTTTTCATGCAAATTTATTGGCTTTTTACTAACCAACTCAAACTAACCAATTTTCAAGCCATCTTTTGCCACAGTGCGTCCCTTTTCTATACCCATGGTTCCGTTCGGGTATATGTCCATATATACAAAGTGTATTTTCTTTTTTTGGCTGCCACAAGAGTGGGCGAGATGGGGCGGGGCAGATTGTAGTTCTTGTTGTGATTTTGCTAGTTGCCAGCAGCTTGTGCCGGCATCTACTTAAATATCCGGTATCATTATTATAAAAATCAAGTTGGGAGCCAAGCGGACGCACTGGGCCAGGAAGCAATTAGGGCTGCAGAGCATAATTGGTAGATTTTTTTCCTTTTTTTGCAGCTTTAGCAACGGAGCAGAGCAGCCAGGACCCTAGCCCCAATTAACGGAGATTAAAGGTGTGAAAAGCTTTGGCTTTTGTCTTGCGATTAGCCTGGGAATACACACACACACATACATATATATATGATGTGTATGTATACAAAGCGAGGGCACAATTTCCCAACAAGCTTGCACACTGAAAGCTTGGCAGGAGGAGCAGTGTGAAAAAAATGAAGGACCCTAAATAAAAATCAAGCAGCCGTCAACGGGGCGTATGCGCCACGTGCAAATGAGATGCCAGGTGCTGCAAAAGCTGACCGACCGGGGATGGCAAGTAAATAAAAAGCAGATAAAAATCAAATTAACAAAACGAAGTGCAGAGAAGAGAAGAGAGGAGAACAGTAACTGCGCTCAAGTAAATAAAACTGCCCCAGTTGGCCAAGACGAGGCCGATAAAAAATGTTTTCCGCGCACCGAGATGCACAGACCCAATTTATATATTTGGGCATTTGTTATGGCTCGCCCACGTTGGCTGATTGCAAATGAAATGAATTCGGCCACTGAAAGTTTAGCGAGCAGCGATGGGCAAGGACATCAGATGCGTGGACGAATATAAAAATGCGAAATACAAAATACAAGATACAATTTCACAATGGGCCGCCGGGACGTTCAAAAAGAAAAAAAAAATACATTTAATGACTTTTGCCCGTCCAGAGAGCAATGCTGATAAAAGCCAGCCAGCAGCCACCCACCTGCCTTCCGAAAAAGGTCCTTCAAAATGAGCAAGGCCAAAAAGTGTCCTTAATCTGCTTAAAAGCACAGTGCCACCATGCCCATGCCATCGTGATACCTATCAGCTGAAAGCGGACGTGTGCCGCGAGCATCAAAATTAACGGCAAGAAATTTAAAATGTAATTGACAGGCCAACTGACAACACGAACGGATGGACGGCATTCGGCCTCCAGATCGACCAACAGCCTACAGCCAACAGCCAACAGCCAACAGCCAACGGGCAGTTATTAAAACACGGCCGCACACAGTGCGTATACGCAATAAGGCAGTGGCAATGAGGAAACGGAAATGCAGCATTAAATGAAAATAAAACAGCCTGGCAGGCAAAACGCGACACGGCGCTTAAGGACACTTTGGCAGAGCGCAACGCTCGTTGTGGTTCGCTCGGCGTAATTGCTCTCAGCGGAGGGCTTAACGCCGCACCACCGCCCGCACCACCACCACCCGCACCACCACCACCCGCACCACCCAATGTCCTTGGTCCTTTGGTCGGTTTGTCAATGCTTTATTTGCGTTTATCGCCATCATTTCGTCGGCCGCTTTTCGCCCTGTTAATATGGCAATTTACATTTACATTATTTTTATTACGCCAACGCACACCACACACACACTCACACACACACACTCGCACACGCACACACACACACACACACACACGCACGAATTAAATCCGTTTAAAAAGGATACATTTATAAGCACACATAAATACATATGTACATTCCGTCATAATCGAGTTGTGCACTTGTCAGGCACTCAACTCGGCCAGCGGTTATCGCATTTAATTGCCGCCCCGAATGGATGAAAAAGTTAAATATTTTAAACGTGCAACAAATGCCAGCAGCCCCTAATGCTGATGCTGATGCTGCTGCCTGATGCTGATGCCTGATGCTGATGCCTGATGCTGATGCCTGATGCTGCTGCGGACGCCCTGGGCCATGGCAATTAGAAACAATTGCTACTCTGCCAGCTGGCAAACTGGCAAGCTAGCAACTACCAACTACCGACTGCCACCGGGCTGCAATTTCACTTATTTCACGTGCAACTTGGCAACCGACGAGCGGCGACGACAAGCGACATCAACGATGACTGCTGCCGCTTCCACATCCACATCCACATCCACAATCACATTCACATCCACATCTACTGGCAGTGCCACTGCCACTGCACTTGGCTCCCAAATAGCAGTCCTAGCACTAAATACTGACGGCCCAGTGAAAGGTGAAGGGAGCTGCAAACTGGGAACTGCAAACTGGGAACTGGGAACTGGGAACTCGGAGCTTGGAACGAAGCTGGGTGCAGTGTTGCAGCCGGAATGCTGCATGTGGCAGAGGTAACAATAAACGTAAACCCATGACTGCCACTCGACGGAAGCAGCGAGGCGGCTGCATGCGAAGATTTCACTTTCATGTTTAACTTGGACCAGCACACACTTGTTACAACACAGTCCATCATACATAAGTTCAAACTTCTTGAAAATGCTGTAATAATATGGGTTGGCAAACATCACTAGTTGCAATACGATGTTTATAATGGCAAACGTATTATATTACATATTATTGAAGAAAAAACAGTATGTTAAACCAATTTCCCTGGAGTAATCAATTTAGAACACCATTTTCTTTGACTTGAAATTTGCCGCACAAATGTCGGTGCAACTTAAGCAGGTTTGTCTGTAAGTGCACATATCTCTTTGCACCATCTGGTGTCTCCACCTCTTGAGTTTTTGCCTCGCACGTGCATTTGTAAATTTGTTCGGCTGGGGCAACAATGCGTCGGTGGCTCCTCTTCCACCTTTGGCGACACACTTTGAGTCTTGAATTACCCTCAGGCATGCGTGGCGTATTCGGTTGCTGTTTGACAATTTTCGCAGCTGTTTTTCTTTCTTTTTTTTTTGCACACCGCGTTTTTTATCTGGGAAGCTGGCGTTATGTGACATAGAGGGGAAAAGCGTTTTGTCATAAGCAACGGAAAGAAAATGGCGAAATAAAACAGGAAAAGTAAAGAGACCCATGCAACGTTGTTGGAGAAAAGTGCAAGCGACACACTCTGTCCACTTAAAGCTGGCAACAATGTGTGCCAACTTGGGATTGGGATTGGGATTGGGACTGGGACTGGGACTGGGAGTCCCGTGACCAGGCTTCAAGCAGCAGTAACTTTGGAAATTGCATCTGCAACTGCAACATGAACAGCAGCGGCAACACAAGCAGCAGCATCGGCAGCAACATCAGCCGCAACATCAGCCGCAACATCAGGCAACAATTTTGAGGCATTGCATAAGAGGCTCCAAGGCATCGAGGAGCCCACGATCCACGAGGTCGAGCGTGGGAGAAGCGCTTAATTATCCAAAAATGCAAAACAAAGTCGGGAAGAGCAAAAAGATACGTTGATATGCGATCACTTCAAGTGGACCCATAAAGTTCGCTGATCATTTCCATAGATACTCATGCTTTTGTGTGGAAAATCCTTGAGACAATGGTGCATCATGATACAGATATGTGTACTTGGTATATCAAAGGAATTACCTTCTTCTTTTGTTTTCAAACCCTCTCGACTTCTTTTCTGATTGCATTTAAAGTGCACAATTGAAAATCTCACTTTAAGCACATAACAATGCATACGTGTAATTAAGGAACCCCCTTCAGGAAACTTCTATTTTTACATGCAACATACAATTTTAGCAAATTTGTAGAAGTAGCAAAAAATAAGTATATAGATCAGATGTACGAAGATGTAACGATTTAAATAAATGCTTCTACGAATTGTGCATGGCCACAAGCAGTGAAATTTGTAAGCCACAAGTTTTGTTTATGTTCGATAAATTTTCCATTTGAAATGTGAGCTGGTGCATCGACGCAACCGTATGATAAGCAACATAATCAATAACTCAAGTGAACTTTCCATTGAGACCCACTGCTGAATGGAATTTTATCGCCGGGAGAACGACCAGAAGCCCGGCAACATGCACCTCCCAGCAACCGGCAAACAAACAAAGCAACAAACAAACAAACAAGCAACTGCAACTGCAATCAATTGCACCTTCTGCCGCATGAATGCGTGACTGAATAGCAGCACATACATATGCCATGGACCCATCGTCCAAAGGGGCAAGGGGCCAGGGGCTAGCAGTACTATCTGCTTTCCCATGGGGTTGCCCCATCCGGGATCCCCCCCCCCCCCCCGCCCTTTTCCAACCTGCAGAGGCAACGCCCACCCTTTGACCCCTCTTAGCTGACCAGTGCGGTAACTGAAATAGCAGCATCGAGTCGAGTTTTGTTTTCCTCTCACGCCGCACTCAATTTTTTGTGCAGCTGCAACTGCAACTGCAATTCAAGTGCATTGCAATGCGCATCGCACTGACTCGAGTGCAGAGAAACAAACATGAATTTAATTGTTTTATTTTACATATTTAGCAAAACGCCATTAATTAGCAATAATACTTACGCCTCGAGCATATCATATTTAGAGCCAAATGTTTGGCAGTTATTGCACATTTAATTACTTCGTATTTTACCGCCATAAAACACCAATAATTCCATTCGATTGTCAAGAACAAAACATATATGTATATATATGCAAATATTTGCTTATATAATGCAATTAATTGAAAATATATTAAGCATTTGCATCTTTTTTTCTGTGTGGTCGCAAAAATGGGAAAAGGGAAAGGAAACACTGAATGGCGGCGGCTGTGAATGTAAGTGAATGAAGTGAATATGGGGGCGTGGCAGGTGAGCGTATCCGAAGGGCGTAAACGTAAGTGCGCGTTATGTTTGCCAACGCCAAATGAAAAGGACCGGAACCGTGAAAAAAAAAACAGAAAAAACCGGGCAAATGCAAATCGCACACACTCACTACCTTTCTACCTCCAACGTGTCTGGTGTCCAAAAAGGTGGAACTGGGTGGTAAATGCTAGGGATGGGGGGCATTACAATAAAGACTCTTACTTTGTGGCTGGTGTTGCCGGGCCCTCGGGGAACCTTGACAATGATATTGATTTGCTGTCATTATTGTTAGTTTTTTTCAGCCCGGCGGCAACTCTGGTCCGTTCGGCATGCCGCGTGTGCGAAAACTGTTTGTGCCCACTGTCGCCAGCCATCGATCCTTGGGGCGGTCGCCTTCGTCCTGCGGCAGCGAAGTTACAAAATTTGAATTTACGCTGAGCGCTCGCTCGATAGGCGAAATTGAAATTGTTATTTGTTGAGGCGACTGTTTCGTGGGGCGGCAGACGGCGGACGGGGTGTGCTGGAATATATAGTAAAACTTCGCTGCCAGAGTTGCCATCCCCACCATTGAGTTGCCCAAGGGGATGACCACTCAGCGTGGCCACGATTCGTGTATCTCGCACCGAAGACTTTTGGGTGAAACATTTTTGCACGGCAGCAACCCCACATCCACCCACTTTGCCACATTCAACCGAACCATTTTCCCCCCCTGTTAGTTTTCTCTGGCAGTTATTGACTTTTTCCAGCGGCAAAACAAATGCAATTTGCATTTTGATAACATTTCCCAGCAGCTGTGTTTTAATTGCATTCGTTCAATGCAAGTTTGCTCCACCTTTCATGGTGGTCCGGATGCCCGATACTTCACAGTCCGCAGCTCGCAGTCCCTAGTCCCGAGTCCTCAGTTCGATCGAAGACGTAACGAAATCAATTGTCAGGTCATCTGTCAATTTATTTGTTATTTCCCGCCAACTGTCAGCTGTCAGGGCTGCACGAACCCGAACCCAAACCGAAAGCCAAACCAGCCAGCAAACAAAACAAACACAAAACGTAATGCATCTAATGTGCCAAGCGACTTGCAACAAAATTACAGTCCCGGACAGCCGAACAAGAAGACGGTAGCGCCGACAAAATAAACTCCACGATGCACAGTGCAGCAGATGCCACGAAATCTAGCCACCAAAACAGGATGTAGCAAGTTTCATAAGAACTTGCGAAGTCACTTTAGTACAGAGTGCCAAAGAACATAATTGTAATTTGCAAGACGATTTTCCTGTATGCAACTATCCTGGTTAAGTTGCATAATCACTTTGTACCACTGTGCAGCTGGGGAAAAGTTCAAGAGTTCGCTTTGTCGCGCTTGTGCAAACAAATGATTTGTTTTAGCCGCTCTTTCAACTGCCCCCGCCCCCTTTTGCCGCCCAGGTGTAATTGCCACACGACCAAAAGGCGTAGCGAAATTAGGCAAACGTTTTGGCCAAGTTTGTTTACCCTTCTGGGCCGGTCTGTTTGCCTTTTGCCATTTGGAAATTATCGAGTTGTCGCCCAGCTGTGTGCGACGACGTTCATTGGAAATGCAAATTTCCCGGCAAAACAGAAGAATCTCAAGTGCCTGGCGCCAAACAAATGATTGGCATTATGTAGTTTGACCTTAATTAGTTAACAATGGAAAGCAGGGCATTATTTTTGTTTTGCCCAATGGCGGTAGGCGGCGGGAGCTTGGCGGTGTGGGTGGTAATCTGGTTAGGGCGGGAGGCACGTAAGAATTAACCGCACCAATTACACGCACAAAATGCCAAACAATTAATAAAAAGCTTGGGGGGTGGGGAAAAATCGGAATCTGAATTGTGAAAATCTATTTGAGGGCGCCGGCATTTTCAGTTTGCCATAAATCAAATTAATTGAAATTAATGGTTCACCTCGCTTCAAGTGCGCTCACACAAATATTTGCGGAGCAGATTTGGTTGGCGTTTGGTCATTTTTTTCGTTTTTTCTTTTTATACCCGTTACTCTTAGAGTAAAAGGGTATACTCGATTCGTTGAAAAGTATGTAACAGGCAGAAGGAAACGTTTCCGACCATATCAAGTATATATATTCTTGATCTAGATCAATAGCCGAGTCCATCTGGCCAAGTCCGTCTGTCCGTATGAACGCCCCGATTCAATTTTTATCGAAATACCACTTTACCGAACAGAATCCGACCAAAAATGTCACGACCACAAGTTTACTGTTTCTGGAGCAATTCTCTAAAAAACTGCATAGCAAATTAAAATTTTTTTTTTTTTTTATTTTTTTTGTCATTTTTCTGATATTATGATGTAGAAACTCAGAATGTCACAAGTCTGAAGTTCGAAACTCCATAGCTCAAGTTATCTTTATCGGAATTTAAAGTGGCATACCTCTAAATGTTTCTGGAGCAATTCTCTAAAAAACTGCATTCAAATTTAAATTTTCTTTTTTTTTAATTTTTTTTTGTCATTTTTCTGATATTATGATGTAGAAATTCAAAAATATCCCACGGCTGAAGTTCTAAAGTCCATAACTCAACTTATCTTTATCGGAATTTAAAGTGGCATATCTCTAAATGTTTCTGGAGCAATTCTCTAAAAAACTGCATTCAAATTTAGAATTTTTTTTTTTTTAATTTTTTTTGTCATTTTTGAGATATTATGATGTAGAAACTCAAGAATGTCACAAGTCTGAAGTTCGAAACTCCATAGCTCAAGTTATCTTTATCGGAATTTAAAGTGGCATACCTCTAAATGTTTCTGGAGCAATTCTCTAAAAAACTGCATTCAAATTAAAATTTTTTTTTTTTTTAATTTTTTTTGTCATTTTTCTTATATTATGATGTAGAAATTCAAAAATATCCCACGGCTGAAGTTCTAAAGTCCATAACTCAACTTATCTTTATCGGAATTTGAAATGGCATACCTCTAAATGTTTCTGGAGCAATTCTCCAAAAAACTGCATTCAAATTTAAATTTTTTTTTTTTTTAATTTTTTTTGTAATTTTTCTGATGTATGATGTAGAAGATCGACAAAATTAAAAAATGACCCAAGGCTGAAGTTCTAAAGTCCATAACTCAACTTATCTTTATCGGAATTTGAAGTGGCATACCTTTAAATGTTTCTGGAGCAATTCTCTAAAAAACTGCATTCAAATTTAGAATTTTATTTTTTTTTAATTTCTTTTGTCATTTTTCAGATATTATGATGTAGAAACTCAAGAATGTCACAAGTCTGAAGATCGAAACTCCATAACTCAAGTTATCTTTATCGGAATTTGAAATGGCATACCTCTAAATGTTTCTGGAGCAATTCTCTAAAAAACTGTATTTAAATTAAAAATTTTTTTTTTTTAATTTTTTTTTGTCATTTTTGAGATATTATGATGTAGAAACTCAAGAATGTCACAAGTCTGAAGATCGAAACTCCATAACTCAAGTTATCTTTATCGGAATTTGAAATGGCATACCTCTAAATGTTTCTGGAGCAGTTCTCTAAAAAACTGCATTCAAATTAAAATTTTTTTTTTTTTTAATTTTTTTTGTCATTTTTCTTATATTATGATGTAGAAATTCAAAAATATCCCACGGCTGAAGTTCTAAAGTCCATAACTCAACTTATCTTTATCGGAATTTGAAATGGCATACCTCTAAATGTTTCTGGAGCAATTCTCCAAAAAACTGCATTCAAATTTAAATTTTTTTTTTTTAAATTTTTTTTGTCATTTTTCTGATGTATGATGTAGAAGATCGACAAAATTAAAAAATGACCCAAGGCTGAAGTTCTAAAGTCCATAACTCAACTTATCTTTATCGTAATTTGAAGTGGCATACCTTTAAATGTTTCTGGAGCAATTCTCTAAAAAACTGCATTCAAATTTAGAATTTTATTTTTTTTTAATTTCTTTTGTCATTTTTCAGATATTATGATGTAGAAACTCAAGAATGTCCCACGGCTGAAGTTCTACAGTCCATAACTCAAGTTATCTTTATCGGAATTTGAAGTGGCATACCTTTAAATGTTTCTGGAGCAATTCTCTAAAAAACTGCATTCAAATTTAGAATTTTATTTTTTTTAAATTTTTTTTTGTCATTTTTGAGATATTATGATGTAGAAACTCCAGAATGTCACAAGTCTGAAGATCGAAACTCCATAACTCAAGTTATCTTTATCGGAATTTGAAATGGCATACCTCTAAATGTTTCTGGAGCAATTCTCTAAAAAACTGTATTTAAATTAAAAATTTTTTTTTTTTAATTTTTTTTTGTCATTTTTGAGATATTATGATGTAGAAACTCAAGAATGTCACAAGTCTGAAGATCGAAACTCCATAACTCAAGTTATCTTTATCGGAATTTGAAATGGCATACCTCTAAATGTTTCTGGAGCAGTTCTCTAAAAAACTGCATTCAAATTAAAATTTTTTTTTTTTTTTAATTTTTTTTGTCATTTTTCTTATATTATGATGTAGAAATTCAAAAATATCCCACGGCTGAAGTTCTAAAGTCCATAACTCAACTTATCTTTATCGGAATTTGAAATGGCATACCTCTAAATGTTTCTGGAGCAATTCTCCAAAAAACTGCATTCAAATTTAAATTTTTTTTTTTTAAATTTTTTTTGTCATTTTTCTGATGTATGATGTAGAAGATCGACAAAATTAAAAAATGACCCAAGGCTGAAGTTCTAAAGTCCATAACTCAACTTATCTTTATCGTAATTTGAAGTGGCATACCTTTAAATGTTTCTGGAGCAATTCTCTAAAAAACTGCATTCAATTTAAAAATTTTTTTTTTTTTTAATTTTTTTGTCATTTTGTCAACTTATCTTTATCGGAATTTAAAGTGGCATACCTCTAAATGTTTCTGGACCAATTCTCTAAAAAACTGCATTTAAATTAAACAATTTTTTTTTTTTAATTTTTTTTTGTCATTTTTCTGATGTATTATGTAGAAGATCAACAAAATTAAAAAATGACCGAAGGCTGAAGTTCTAAAGTGCATAACTCAACTAATCTTAATCGGAATTGGAAGTGGCATACCTCTAAATGTTTCTGGAGTAATTCTCTAAAAACCTGCATTGACAGTTAGAATTGTTTTTTGTAATTTTTTCTGATATAATTTTATTCTAGAAATTAAAAAAAAAAATTAAAATGTCCCAAGACTTCACTAGCTGAGTAACGGGTATCTGATAGTCGGGGAACTCGACTATAGCATTCTTTCTTGTTGTGTACTGTTTTTTGGGTGACGGGTGGTGTTTGCGTTACCAGGATTGGAGACTGAATGGTGACCATTAAGCATCCAGCCCCCGATCCACTAATTATTTTAGCTTACACTAGGGCCGAGCGTTAATCCCTTTGAAGCCAAGCGGGAAAAAAGGGATAAAGCCAAGGATTGAAGAGGTTTATGCGGGTAATTAATGTGACATCTGATAGGACTTGTAATGGCAATTGCGATTGTTTATGCAAATTTTCGACACTGGCGACGGATTCGCTTTATGCAAATGTTCATGCAACAATTGGCTGTAAATTAAAGGGGCATTTTAATGAGACGTTAAACAATTATATTGCTAATTTATAAGGGGCTGTTGGCAAACCTATTACGCATGCCAATTAAAATGAATTTTATTTTATATATATTTTTTGTTTGTGTTGTCCATTACTTAAATGTCATGCAATACTTTCCGACTTCTGGTCTAATTGGTTTAATTAGATGTCTCATTTTACAGTAATTTGTTGTATTTTACAATTGAATATTTAAATTTGATATGCCTCGAATTTATAGTAGTAAGATAAAACTGGATTCATGAATAGAACCCGCCCATAAACGATCTATGCAATGGCACATCCTTTTCATTAAGCTCTTTCCCGGCTTTATTTGAACTTCAAAGGAACGTTTGGTTGAGACTGGCGGTGGCGAATTAATGAAATGTTTGTCAAGTGCGGTTTTCTGGCTGTCTGCCCCACTCTACGGCTTTGGTTGACTCATTAAAATGATTTAATAAGGCCAAGCCGAAAGTCCGTAAACCGATTTCCCCGTTCAATGGAAGTAAGCCACGTTGGTATCAAGCCAAACAGACAGACAGACAGACAGACAGACAGCGATGTAATTCATCAGAAATAAACGTGGTCATTATGTAGTTATAGCGCTGGGCCTGAACGCAACGCACCCATGAATAATGAATAAAGCCAGCAAAACAGATTTTTGCCGCTTTGCCAAATAATTTCTGGGCCTATTTACATATGCAAAATTCATGGGACCGCCAGCCAAATCGCATTCGAATTCAAATTCATATGCCATAATGGCAAGACATATGGAAAACTTGTGGGTGAGGTCGTGCCCATACACATATACATACTCGAAAATACTTACATACTTGTATATACATAGATGCTTCGAAAACATCGCATTTTCCAATCAATTGAATTTCAATTTGCATAATTTTCTGTATGTCAAAGTAATGTGTACGAAACTCGATTATTTTCCATTGAATTGAGCTGAAGACGTTACGAGTGGACTAAAAGTGGACACAGCAGATACCCAAGAAGCGTCTTCTTAACAAAAAAAAATGACAGTAGACGGTGGACAGAGGACATTGGACATTGGACGGGGAACAGGACACAGGATACAGGACACGTGAATATGGCAACACCCAAATGGGTGTGTCGTGGAGTGGACAAACATTATTGCAGAATTTATTTGTATTTCAGCTTGTGTGTGGCGGGGGAGGTTGCTTGGGTCAAAGGGCCGACAGACCCGCAGACCCACAGACCCACACCCATACCCTAACCACCCCACCCATACATTGTGACCTCAAAGTAACCCAAAACTCCAAAACGTATAAAATGCAGAAAAAAAAGGAATTGTTGGATTTGCGTGAAAATGTTAGGGAGTGAAGCGAAAAGGATCCAAAAAGCGAAACAAGCAATAAAAGGCACGGCCGATTCTATTCGGTTCGTTTCAACTCTGAAAAACTATCACAAATGCCATAAACAAACACAGGCTGGCGAAAATCTAAATATGAATGCGAAAAGTATCGAATTCAAAATGCGCTATAAAAAAATAAAAGCGGGAACGAATTTTAAATATAAATAATAATCAAGTCACTAATTATAAAGAAACTTTAAATTTGATTTTTGTGAACTCACATCCACCCTGTTGTTACTCTTAAAATATCTTTCTTAAAAAGTTGTATTTCTATTGAAGCCTTTTCAGCCTGCAGAGCGCTAAGTTCAAAGATCCTTTTCCACAGAAAATCTCACTCGTCACAAATTTTCAATGTTTTCGTCGCTGGCAGAGCCACTTCGCAGTGAAAATGCTCCAAGAATTTCACAACACAATCCAACAATGTGCGTGTCCCTTTTTCCGAGCATTTCACACGCCCACCAAACACGGCCAGTGCCTTTAAAAGAACCCAAAAGGAATTAAATTGGAAAAGCGTCGGAAAACGAGACGTCTGGAAAAGGGTTCAAATGTATTTACAGTCGGGTATTCACAGAGGCGTCCTTCCCCTTCTCCTCCTCCTGCTCCTCTGGATCCACACGAAAATTGTTTTGCAGGGAAATGCAGAGAATACTCCAAGTAGCCCGCAGCGACCAGACTGGCAAAACACTCTCGCCCGAAATAGAAAAAAAATAAGGAACTAAAACCATAACGACAACAGATACAATAAAATCCAGCCGCAAGAATCGAGTCTTGACCGCCGCGCCCCATTTCGTTGGGGCTTCTTTGCTCACTGTTTTCTGCGGGCACGCGTGTCGTAAAAATTTAATTAAAAAATAATTTCGCTAACAATAAAAATCAACACTCGGCCGGCCAGTGGATAATAATGATGATGTTAGAATAGAACTGGCCCAGCCGCAGGCTAAATAATGATTAAGCATACGCCATGGTGTCCAGGCGATGGCTGCCACGCCTATTAGCCGTGTCAAAATGTGCGAATTATGGGGCTAAAACAGCGGGCATTTACGGCCGGGCTCTCACTTTCGGTTTAGTTGGCTTTGGGCCGCATTCAAGGCGAATCTCGGCACTTTAGTGTCAGCCCCGAACGAAATTATGATGACGACTCTTTATTGGGCCCACGGCCATTGTCTGCCCCGGCAATGGCTTCTCCTCCAGCTCCTGCTCCTGCTCCAGCTCCAGATCCTGTTGTCCTTGTTCTTGTTGTCCTGACAGCTGAAGTGGCCCGCCCGGATGCCTAGATGCTTGGATGCCTGGATGCCTGGATGCCTGGATGCCTTGATGTCTGAATGCCTGAGTGCCTGGCTGACTTTCCCTTTCACTTGACTCCTCCCGCTGGTGTCGAGTCAATAAAAATTCAGTAAAACGCTCTCGACATAGGCTCAAGGATTATTATTGCTACTTTATGACAGTTTATGTATTTGTGTGCGTCTGGGCTAGTGACAACGCAGATTTAAAAGGTTATATACACAGAAATATGGTCGGGGTTGCAGGATGGTTAGATGGCTAGATGGTTAGATGGGCATAGACAGCCCAACTTGTAATGGGACGACTGCCAAGTGGAACGTTTTGTAGTCAATTTCACAGATAATTGGAATGCCTAGAGGATATGGTGCGTTGAAATATTAGCCCAATCATCCGATATACTTGCTTTACAAATTTAACCGCAGTCGAGAAAATATTGTGCAGATATTTAAAAAGCTTGTTCATTTTAGTTTGTGATATTATAAAAAGCAACGTAGATAAATTTCCCATTATGAGAAAAGTTAGATGCTCATTGTAATTCCCTTAGAGAGATTAATTTTAAATCACTAGCTGGATTGGTGAATTTAAAATGTCCGTAAAACCACAAAGCCTAATACTTATTTAATTATATAAAGGGTTGTTTGCCAACTTAATGCAGTAGCTCAAACAAAGTACTCCTTCAGAAACCGAAAGCAATAAACTTCTAGCCGACCCAAAAACCCAATGACAACAAAGGCATGGCCGGCACAAAAAATAAAAATAAACCAAACTCGGGGGCCAACTTTGCCAACAAGCAGCAATAAATGCAACCAACGTGGCCAAGCTAATTATGCGCTTCCTGCAGGGGATTTGGTAACGAAAGCAAGGGGAACAGGCCAAATCTGCTCGGAAAGACAAAAGCTCTAACCTCAAACTTTAACTTCTCCGACTTTTGGCCCAATTATGGCCACGTTTCAATGTCGAGTCATAAAATTTGCATTTTTCCCCAGTCCAAGCGATTTCAATGCTTTTTGCCGCTCATTTAATACGATTTTTTATTCTCGTCCACCGTCTGTGCTTTTTGTTTTTTTGATTTTTTTGGGATTTTTCTGTTTTTATTTTCGAGGAAAATTGTAAGCCGGCCAAATACGTTGACACCTTCATTTTAATTCGGAGGGGTTGGTTGGTTGGCCGAGGGAAGAAAACTCGCTGCTAATTGCAGTGTCGAGGCTCAAAGCAAATGGCTTAATTACCTTGTATTCCCCGGTTTGTTGTTTGACCTTTGGGGGACAAAGTTCATTTGCATAATTTGGCTGGGTTTTTAATTTTCGGCATAGCATTTCCCTGGCAATTCTGCACGTAACATTTGCATAACCAGAATCTGCACGCGAGGCAATCAGCATAATTTACCCCGCACCCCCCTCTTGCAAACATATTGAGCCGAAAATCACTGCACCGCCAACAGAGTGAAAACAAATATCTTTTATCGCACCCAGCCAGCAGATAGCAGCTAGCAGATAGCAGCTAGCAGCTAGCAGCTCGCAGCTAGAAGTAAAAAATATGTAACGAATTTACTGCAAGCAAAGTTTCTACGTAGCCGGGCGATATTTGCTCATCAAATTAGTTTTCTTGCACACGTTTTCAATTTTCGGCAAATGCTAAAAGTTTGCAGCTCCACTCAATTTTGGGGCCAAGTTGGAGGTTGTATTGGCCAAATATGCGTGCGTGTGCGACCGGATGGTGCATGGACCGGAAGAAAAAACGCAAGCTAGCTGGCAGAGTTTCATCAACTTTCACTTAAGCCGCACAATTTATCAGTATTAATAACTAAACAGTAGCCCTATTTATTAGTAGCCTCATTATTTTGCAGAGAAAATGTTTCGAGTGTAGGCACGCCGAGTGAAAAGCGTGTCAATTGCGGCAAAGGTTTTTGCATTTAGCATTTGAAATTTGACTGAGCTGGTAAGCACTCCCTCTGAAAACTTAATTTCGAAAACTTAATTTCCGCTAAAACCCGAGCACCCCTCCCCCCGCCAATGGCAAGTTAAACAACAATAATAGGCATGCATAAATCAGCTGGCAGGACAATGCCACATGGCAAATGTTGCCAAAAACTCAACTGTGTGCTCATAATTGGCAACTTCCTTTCTGACATTTTCCCCATGTCGACCAAACTGCAAACTGTCCCCCGTTTTGGTGTGGTGTTGCCAAAAAGTGGGTCAAATGTGCATAATAATTAACAACATTTACTGCTTTTGAAATTCAATTCCACCTCTTCTGTTGGTATCAAAAATAGATTTTTGCGTATTTACATTTGTGCAACATTGCGTATACGCGATGGCAGCCATTTCAAAAGGCAAATAGTACGAGCAAATGTTTATTCATTCCGTCGAATAATTCCGAATTGTTTACTATTGATTTCTATGTGGACCAGCTAGAAGAGCAATAATTAATTGTATCGCATTTAAATCCAATCCAATAGGTTTTATTCACTTTTTCGCTGCAATTTGTTCATTTGTGGCTTTAATTAGAGGTTTTGTGATAAGCATTTTGCATTGATAGCCTAGCAGCACGTGCAAATGCCAATGGGCGTGATTGCCTATATAGATAGGTAATTACTGAATCGAAGCGAATGTGCAGCTCATATCATCTTTCATCGGTGCTTTGAACTACCGAGCCGCCATGGGAATTCGCCGAATTACGTGTAGATAACAAAGAGTCCAGAGTGCTCGGTTCACCCAGTATCCGGTTGGCTGTGAGCCATTGGCAAACATTTACTTAGCTCTTGCCCCCTGCTGAAATATGCAAAGCCAAACAGAGATGGCAAATTCAACAATGTTTATTTGCGACTCTTGTTGGCACAAATGCGCTGTCATTGATTATGCATGATCCATATACGCAATAGAATATGGAACACAACTTGTACACGTACGTATAATATGTAGTGGATGGGTTTTGTCTAATTTTAACCCAATTTACAACCACTTTATTGGCTCGGCCAAAGGCATACGTGTATGTGCGAGTGTAAATAAGTTTTTATAAACAAATGTTATCCAATTGACAAAACAACCGCAAAAATGTTGGCAAATGTGCTAAGTAAAGATAAATTTATTTGCTCTTCAAATTTTCGAAATTTGTTAATCAAACATTTTTTCGGCGAGTGTTACAGACGAGCACGAATTCGAGGAGATCAACTTACTCAATATTGGCAAAAACCACACCTTTCATTACTGTAATAATTTATTATCACTATTTTTACAGTTTTGTTACATTGAATTGCTGTATACGAGTATTTTAAAGTACTACTGAAAACACAAACAAAATTATATTATATTAAATGTTGCACATATAGGGTTCACCTTAAATAACCTTTGTTTTTTATTGACCCACTACTTTATCTTGCTTCATTGTTTGTTTAAACAATTCGCACATATTTCTTTGTATTTTATTTGCATTTTACCCATCGAACGTTGGTCGACAGAGCCACGAGCAAACTTCACAGTATTTTGTTGTGTTCTTTTTTTCAATATTTAGTAAGGTTTTGGCATTCACAATGCGAGCGAGGTGTAGAAACAAGAGGATTTCCAATTTTTTACGTTGTGCATATATTTTTACAGCTGGCAAATACATTTGAAGCTTTTCATTTTCCGACAGTGACATGGAAAGCCCCGTCTGACACACCGAGTATAGCCATGAACCCACAAAAAGTGTCCGTAGGGTTAACAAATTATTTTTTATTAGAGCCCCGGCACATGACCAGGTCTTAACGAGACTTTGGCCAATTATCAGGGGCTTGTTGATGCAACGGATTGTGTGAAAATGTGCCGTAAATAATGGGGCGAGGAATATCTGTCAGAGTTAGTGTTTTTGTGTACTATACTCGAATTTTGATAAGAGGTCGCAAATCAAAAGCAAATTCCCACTTCCACTCACCTTAAACTCGATGTCTCTACGGGGAATTGTCTGCAAAGAGAACAAGGAAATTGTAAACTTGATTAATATGCAAATGCCATGGGGGAGAGATTTGATTAACTGCTTAGCCCAGTTTTGGTTTTGGTTTGTTTTCGTTTGTTTTCGTTTGGTTTCGCGCGCCCCACCGCCAACTTCCGCCTACAATTGAGCCGGGCTAAAACCGCAAAACCAGTTTAATGCACTTGATGTGACAACGGCTGACAGCCTGAGATTGAGCCTGGGTTTTTTAATGTTTTCATTTAGCATTTGGCAGATGTGTTGGCACAACCGGTTGCCATCGGCAATTGCACCACATATAAAACTTTAAGTGCATGCCTGGCTAATTTCGATAATACATATACATATGTATTAATTTCAATCAGTTGTGGGCCACTCTTTAAAGCGGCTTAAATGCTGATGAGGGGGGCTAAGTTCTGGGGGTTCTGGGGTTCTGGGGGTTCTGAGTTTCTGAGGTTCCGCGGCTCTGAGAACCACGCAGACTGGGTCACTTGATGATGTTAAGCGGCTTAAACGTTAATTGAATTAGTTTACAAGTAGCGCCCAACGTGGGGCTTGTGTTCGTATTTGTATTTGTATTTGCATTTGTATTTGCCGGCTCTGCTCGATTCATTGGGGCAGAAGAGCAGCCCCACCACCCACATTCCTGCCCCCCCTTAACCCCCTTAACCCGCTTAACCCACTTGTACAATTGCACTTGCACTTGATATACAATTAGATTCTTTGTAGCCGCAAAAGGCAAAAACAACTTCACATCGCTGCTTATGCAGCTTTTCCCGGCTTTTCTCAGCCACCCAACGCTTCTCGCACTAATGAACTTTTAATTGTTGGCATCTTGGCAAACTGCTTACATAATTGAACTATCGTGGTGCGGCTGGTTAATTGTTTAATTAAGCCATTAAAACGCCATAAAAATAATAAGAAGGCCTAAGCGAGGCTGAGAGAGCTTGAGTTACCTCAGCTGGCCGGCGGAATTTCAAGTGGCCTTTGACATGCGACACTTGCACCCCATGGAGTGACTTGTAATTAAAGCCAGTTAAAGTCAGTTTAATAACGCTAGTTGGTCATAGGAACAAAACATTTTTGTGGGCCGAAAGGCCCAGGATTCTGCAGCTAAACAAATTGCAATTTCGCATCAATGGATGCAAAAAGAAACTGAGATGTTAAGCAAATATAAAAGCTATTCAAAGCACTTTACCATAATTTGCGCAATAATTGACTTTCTTTGCCAGCACTTGCATTACGCAATTATTTCCGAACCATGCATAATAATTTCCATAATCCTTAAAACTTCGCCTAAAGGCCTGAATTAACCTTTGTCAACTTTGGCATCACTTCCAGCACCTTTGTGATGGCACAAAGTCCATTAAGTCCCAGTCCAATGTACATATGTACGTACTCGTAGGTGGTACGAGGTAATGGCCCATATTCCGAGTGCTCTGGCACATCTTTCAATCGCGTGACTTGTCAAATTTCTGACACACAATGGCTGTGGCAAGCAACTGGCATTGATGCCAGCAAAAGGCGGCTCAGTACCCGGCCAACAATCAGATTGGCCGGAGAAAATGCTATCAGTGGTGACAGTGGCTGCGGCGGCGGCGGGGCGGTGGCGGGGGGGAAATGGAAATGGCAACAATTGCTGTCACCATGACGATAAACGATAACAAATTCATTAATTAAAATTTAAGTGCAGAACAACAAAGGAAAGATTGCCATGCAAATGGCTTTATCGCTACTCTGCGCATTCCGGAATTGATTTGCATGGCCAAACAAACAAAAAAGAGAAAAAAAATAGGGGGGAAAAAAAGTGAACTTTAATATGCACAAAAAGAAAACAATAATATGTCATGTAAATTACTCACTCATGTTCATCAATAAATTCGCATGGCGTTGAAGGGTTAAAATACCACTGTCAAGAGATGACTAAAGCACTTGAAAGTTATCCACCAATTATGGCAAATGGCAAATGGCAAATTTTAATAAATTTTCAATTTGTTTTACCGGTAAATTTATGTTTCATTTGTTGTTTCAATTTTCCCATCCCCCCACTTTTTTTCTTTTTTTTTATGAAGCAGTTTTCCATAATCACTTTATGGGCTGACTTTGTTTTCACTTTAATTAAATTTTATTAACATCAGCAATTTATGACACGTTTTTCTGTATCAGCAAAGGTAACCACAAAAACGCCAAACCATAAATTGATCACATTCAACAAATTATTTAGGGAATTAAAAGCAAAAGGAGAACGTCATTTTCACCACAGTATTTTTGTGGTAAACACACTTAAAGCGTCTCTTATTTTCTTTGTTTAGTGTCCTTAAGCTTAATAAAAATAAATGCAAGATATAACATATAAAGCTATTTATGTTTGCGTAAGCCGTTTACCCGCAATCTTATCACAACTATGGAATATACTTTAAGACCTTAAGTAAAGCACTTTGTTGTGAATATTTTTATATTCACATATACTTTTGCAAGAGCAAGAGCAGGAATAATTTCATATTCCATAAATATGTGTATATAACTGATAGTACTTAGTATCTTCAAGTGCATTTACTCCTGGTTAGCCAACCGGAAGAGCCCTTTATTGCTTAACTAAACACATAACATGGCAATTAGGGCTTTTACCTGTGTAATGGCTTTCTATCTAACCTCTATTAAAAATTCATTTGCATATCACCCATACGCCCTGTGTGACAATTTCATGCGACTTACGGCCAGATCGGACAAAATAAAGCAGACAGAGGACACCATTTGTGCACCCAATCCCATGGGGAGAAATTGAAATAAAAAATTTGAACAATAACAACGGATAAACCAATTTAAAAAATACAATCTGCAAACCAAATCTGCACACACACAGACGACATGTCATTTTGGAAAGAGATACACACACACACACACACAGACATACTCAGATGGCAACATTTTAAGCACATACATAGTTTTTTGTGCATTTTTTGCTCACCCGCGAAATTGCAATGTGTGCCATGGGCACAGATCAGGAACAGGACCCACCCACTCCCACTCCCACTACCACTCCCACTTTTCCGCGTCCCCCCGAACAATCCTATTTTAATTGTTTAAGTGTCAGCAAAGCCAAAAATAAAAAAGGATAGCAACAGGGAGGGGGAACAGAAAAAATTAAATAAAAATCAAGTGGAAAGTGTGCAGTGCTTTTAATGAATTCAATAAAACTCAGATTGAACCAGTTGGCATCGTGTTTTTTTTTTCTTTTGGTGGCATGCCACAAGGCCAAATAAATGTTAATGAGGGACAAAAAGAATCTGGTTATATGCGATTCTATTGGGCGAGAAAAAGGGCAATGAAAAGCGGAGAAAATTCAAATGACCGTGGAGGACAAAAGCCCCAAGTGAGACCAAATATATTTACACTACGCGTAATGGTCTTTTATTCTTTTTGTCGCTTTCTTTGCTGTGTTGCTGAAAACTTTCGCTCTGTGCACCGACTAATTGAACTTTCATTGAAACGCAAGTCATTAGAAAGCAAAAGCAGAACTGATTTGCCATGGTGCCGATGCCGATAAAAGGAAATTGAAACAAATAGTTGGCCGACAAATGGCAGGCTTATTCAAAACTTGACAATCCCGCGAATGGAATGCAATTTAATTAAATGCCCCCATTGTATCGCCTTTTGTTCAGCTAATTGGGTTAAGTGCACTGCGCTTATCGACTTTAAACTTCCTGTGACTAATCAATCAGCGAAATATCTACACCCAATGCAGTTGTGTGAATTCCCCCATGGAACTTTGTAGATATACTCAGGCATTCAGACATTGCACTGCAATTAAAATTGATAGCTGGTGGAAGAAAGAGAGTCTGCAGACTGTCTAGAAATTGAAGTCGACGCTCCCAATCAATTGACAACATGATGGCAATTTTATTTTTGGCATAAGCACATCGAAAATAGCACATCCGACATAGAGCAAGGATATGGAATATATTATACCTTGTTGGTTTGTTCACATTCGATACTATCAGTAAGATCAATAGTTGCAAGTCTTATTTATAACTATTTTGTTAATTAATGAGCTTGCTTTATTATCATTAATTTTTTATAATATTTTGCTTAAAGCTAGCTTAAATATAGTTTACAAAGATTAGATTTTAAGACATCTTTTCAACTGAAAAATTTAAATTATATTTAATATTACAATTTATGGAGCGCAACTATTTTGTGAATTAAGTATTATTGTAGATGTAAAGATATTGCGATTGTGCCCAAATAAGCATGAATTAAAAATACCCTTTATGTTGCTCTGCTACCCATACCCTAAGTAGTTCAATCGACATGAATGCCCCTATTAATAGCTGCTAAATGAACGAGAAGAGCAGGGAGAGTGGCAGAGAAACCCCAAAAAAATGTCACCTTGCATAGCGCAAATATTTGTGTGTATCTCTTCCTATCGCCCATAGTACAGCACCACCGCACCACCTCACCACCGCACTATCCAACTGCCCCGCCCTAGTGCCCGGACTCCCCGCCAGGTGGCTGGCCCAGTAGTCTTGGCGAGGTGTGAAGAGCGAGCAAGAGCCACCGCAAAGGCGAAGGCAAACACAACGCAATCGCTGGCCCGCCGCTGCTGTTGTGTGTATATTTAATGTAGCTCAACTAAACCCAAATTCAAAAAACAAAAAAAAACCAAAAATGTAGGAAAAAGAGCAGAGTAACAGCGAAAACAAAAACAAAAACAAAACAGGCAAAGGTCAATATTGAAAATTGATAAACAGCAGAAGCGCCAGCAAAATCACCAGTGGCAACGACAACGACAACGACTGCGACTACGGCAAACAAAACTGAAATAAGTAACCTGAGCTCTATCAGCTCCGTTCGGTTCAGTCCTTGGTGGCGGTTTCATAATTAAAAGCAAACAATTGCGTTTTTTATTCTATTCCATCTCGCACTCTCCCGCCTTCCACTTCATCTATACATTTCCATGTTGACCACAAAACCGAAAATTCAATTTTGAATTAATTTGTTTTGCAGCAACTTTGTGGCAGTAACAAATGCCAAAGCGAAAAAAAAAAAAAAATAGAATAAAACAGAGTCGTCAGCGGCAAAATAATGGGGCAGCCTTATAAATAGGGCGGCTATATTTAAATTGGAACAGACCCAAAACAAAATCAGCTCTAATTCGGTTATTTTTAATAATTCACCAAGAAGGCTGGCACACAGATAATCAGCATAATGAACAATCCACTCGACTTGGTTTCATGTTCATTAATTAATGCAGTTTCGAGCCCAGCCCAAAAACATGTTCTACAAACTTTCAATTACTTCTGGATGCGATGCCCTACGATACTCAAAACGAATTGGTGTGGAAAGGGTTTCGCATTGCCATCAACCACATCCCCAAAACTCAATCACTCGATGAACTTTTCGAGCTTCCTCGCTCGAAATAAAATCAACTATAAACTATAATGCTCACTTGGTCATGATTCGAGGCCGTGCGTAAAATTAATTTTACGGCATGTTTTGGGCCAACACATGTGGATTGGCCAAGAGGGCAGATCCGAATACGTATCCGAATCCGAATACGAATCCGAATACGAAATGAAACTCAACTCAACTTAACTCGAGTTGATTCAATGCGATTCGATGCGATTCGATGCGATTCGATTCGATTCGAGTCGACAAAAGTTTGCAGCTCGCCTTTCGAGTGCTGTTCATGTGTTCAGTTGGTTTGGAGCACCAGTTAAGTGCATTTATTTCACTTTATTTTCAACATTTATCGGCATTCTGCACTTTTGTTCATTTTTTTTTTTTGTGCAAGCCAAATCCGCAACGGAAGTTGCAGGCAATCAGCATTTTTGTTGCTACTGAAATTGCAATGAAATATGTTTTATAAGAAAATTTGTACAGCTTTCGATGGAATTGCAGTAATGCATTTTCCAAATTTAATTTTAAGCTCGGTCGCGTCACGCTCCAGCAAAGCCAAACAAAAACACAATGCAAAACAATCATCTTTTTGCTTATATATAGATATACATATGTACATATGTATATATTTTTGTTTTGATGCTCGACATATCATGCAATAACGTATAACATATAGCATACAGCAACTGCCATATCTGTATGTCAGTTGTGCTCGCTAGCCGGACACATTTTTAGCTACTAGCTGCCATTCTATCTCTCAATAAAATTTGATTGCATCGTAGTTTCTGTTGCGTCGGATGCCCCGTTCGAATTTAAAACAGATCAACATTGAATTGCATTTGGCTGTGGCCGAATTTTAGTTCTTGCCTTTGCCCAAGAAATGTTTGTAAATAAAGATTTAATGGCCACAACAGAAATAATTACATCAACGCAAGGGGAGAAATGCTTTGAAGAGCTAAACAAATTATTAGCCAAGTGCATTTCTAGCCGAGAATTCAAACGGCAATCGTATAGCTAGCGTAGAAAAAAAATTGTATTTTAATAGAATTATATTTCATGTTTAAGCATTGCAATGTCCTTAGGTATTTAAAAATATCTCAATTGTGTGCCAAAAAGATTTGCAAGTTAATAAATTAGGGTCATTGCACATTTTTGAGCTCATATACAGCTTATATTTCTCTCGGTGCACCGAATGAAATGCATTCATTCAATAGGGAAAGGTAATTCGAATCGTATTTTGACTTTGAAATTCAATGCTCTTAATGGGCCAATAAAGTTGCTTACCTAAAGGCCTTCAAAATCGAATGTCAGTTCGACAATGCATATATTAGCCACACCTGGATGGAAACTCAAAGTGAAAAGCTAAATGACTATGCACAAGTCAGCGAGAAGTGCTTGAAGCTAGTCTAAAGTCTAGTCTTAACTAAGAAGACTTCTGTTAATTATATTCCAGATATGTATCATGCGATACATCTTCTGCTGTCCGCCTTCATTTAATCAATTTGGCTTAAATTAAGGAGCGTATTCGCATTTAAAAATACCCAAAAGTAAAACATTTCGATTGGAATCTCATCAGTTGACATTCATTACATTTCAATCAGGTTTTGGGTTAACTGTCCAACTCAATTAAGTTTCCTGCAAAAACCGGTTTTGTAAAATCCTTTGGCCCTAAATGCCCAGAACCTGAACAAAAGTGTAAGCGGTAATACACGTTGAGTGTAGCTGAGTTATACGAAAAAAAGATACGGAGAATGGTGATAAATTCGTGTATTGTAATGTCCCCTGAGCCTGACATTTTAACATGGACATGAATTAGGGGAAGTACAAATACCTCATAAGTAAAAGGCAGTTATTTGCGAGTAAATGCCTAAGCTAAAAATAATACCTTTGCGTTTACCAATTCACTGTCATATATCAAATTTGACATTTGAGGCAGGAACTTATTACCCTAGCTAAGGGGAAATTTATGAAGAAAGATGGTTATTTTCGGCATTTTTTTGTATCATTTTTGTGAAGACATCATTGTTAGCTTTTCGAGTACTTCACTTCGTTTTCACTTAAAGCTTTAAGTTACACAAGTTAGGGTATGCAACAAGACACCTTGGAGCATTACTCATTAGGCGAAGCCGAGTGGAATTGGCTCCAACCGAAAGTGGCACCCCAAGGTGGCCCCATGTCTGCCCCTTGTTGCCACACACTCTGAAAAAAGTAAACTAGAGGTGTTGGTGTTTGGGGGGGGGGGGAGGGGGGAGAGGGTCAGATGTGGGCGGACGGGTGGCAGGGGTTAAAGCTCCAGCCACGCCCACTTAGGGCTGAGCTGCAGCTGCGCTTGTTAAGTGGATATTTTAAGGCTGGGCTTTGGCTGTGATGCGGTTGGGCTGTTGCCTTTTTAAGTACGGGTATTTCAGAACCGAAAAAAGTAGCAGGGCAGCAAAACCAAAGCCCCAAAACGCCAAAAAAAAAAATCAGGCGAGTTATAATAAAGAGACTGTAGGAGCAACTCAAGCATGGCCAAAACGATGTTGCTGCAATTGGACAGAAAACGCACGTTGGGAGAAAGGTGGGGAGCCACTAAAGTGCTGGCTTATTGCTACCATCCACCCATCCACCCATTCACCCAGCCACCTAGACATTCTATAAGATTTAATTACAACCTGCAAAATGGGCGAGAAACAAAAAAAAGAAATGAAAATACAGTGGAACAGAAAAAAGAAGCTAAAGAATCTGGCTGCACAGTTACGCTTTTGTGTTCGCAACCTTTTGACTGCCTAAATGCTGCCCCGTTTCTTGGCCCCCATTTTCGTTGGCATTGTTCTGTTTCTGTTGCTGTTTCTGTTTCAGTTTCAGTTCTGCTTCTGCTTTTGCTTCTGCTCGACTTCTGCACTTCTTCCACTACAAAAAGGTTTGACACAGTTTCTGGGCCATTTCGCTCTGCTCTTTAAATGCCATTTAAGCCGTGTATTTTTTCAGCGACCGCCGGCAGATGCCTTTATCCATCAGTTAAGAAAGCAACTGCTACTGCTACTGCTACTTCTACTTCTACTTCTAGACAAGAACGAAAAGCTGTGCCCAAAAAAATTTCGAGTCATGTTCTGGAAAGCGTAACAAAAGCCGCAAGAAAGTATCGGGCATAAAGACAAACCGTATGTGTGTGTACGTACATACACGTATGTATCTCTGTAGTATCTCTGTAGTAGCGCTAGTCTACCAAAGCCAAATTATATCTGACACACGAAAATAACACACTGCAAGCCAAGCCATACAAATACACGTACAACGAGAGGACGACCCACAGACACATAAAGGCATTTTAATAATGCGTATCGCTTACACTAAGCAAAGTAAGTGCCATAAGTTTTATAACTCATTAACCTTTCCGAGCGGACCAGAACCGAACTTTCCACCCCAGATGTTCTTGTGTTTGTTCGAGTGTTTACTGTGTATACTGTGTTTGCCCCATCGTGTGGCATTCTGTGTCACAGACAACGGGGCTGACAAGACCAACAATGGCAGCAGCCAAATTCTGGCCAAGTATCTTCAAGATATACATACATATGTCTAGATATACAAACAAACACACCCAGACACTCTGGATTTCTGTCTTCCCGAGCTTCGTTTAATGCGCTTCATTAGCTTAAGCTGCAAACACATCGCACAATGATTTCCACTTTTCCATCAAGCCATCGGGCCTCTTAGAACGATATTTCTGATTAATCATGCACTCGAATGATGCGATACTATACTACTGGCATGTGTACTTTGTATAGCCAGTTAATGAAAGAATCCGAACAATATACTTGTGGACTGAAATTCCAACGCCCCGTTAACGGTCAATGCAGTTTTCAATAAGGCGAGAAACGAAATCAGGCCAATGACCGATTAGAAAACTCCCAGTGATATGGCACTTTTTAGCCCGCTTATAGTTTGGTCACTACTTAAGCTTAAGCTTATGTGTAAACTCGATATTTAAGAGCTGTGGGAAAACTGTATATGGGATTAATGTTTATAGTGATTGTATTGTAATTAAAGCGAGCAAATGGAATGTGGAAGTTTTATCAAGAGTTCTAATTACTTACGCATTCAACCGATTCCCAGTTTACATATTTACACTTTTTATATAAAATATATTTTATATATATTATAGTTAAAAGTTCGCTTACAGCTCATTCCATAACTATTTGGTTTTTAGCAGTGTACTCATAACTGGCGGCTATCAAAACAAACATGATTTCCCGCTGGAAGTACTCTCTCTCTTAGCCAAATATGATACAACAACTTTAACCTGACAACAGGCCATCCATACCAAATAGCACCTCCAGATCTGGAAACCGACTGGCACATGCCAGCCGGGCGTGAGTGCTTCCTGGTAGTCGAGAACCCAGACCAAGCCCGAATCCATGGACGATGGTCTGCATACTAATGGCTAGAGCCGGGGAGCTATTCGAAATATTCAACACCGCTCTCGGAAGAATTCACTTTTCGGGGTGTGTGTGCTCTAAGCTCAATCAAATGAGCACCAAAGTCAAAGTCACAGGGACAAGGCGACGAGTTTAACTTGTTTCCAGTTGAATATTTCAGCATAATTAGTGAGGCGAACGAACAAACTAATTATTGAAAAGATACTCACAGCTCGTCCAACTAAATGGGCCTCGAGGCGATAGATGCGAAACGAGTTCGTGAATCATTCGGAACTGAACGTTTGAGAAGGCTATTAAACTCCGGGCTAAGGTTTATGGACAACAATTGCAATTTGCCCCACGACAACTTCATTGACACAGTTTTAACGTTGTAGTAGCTTTTTATTTATTTTATCTTGCACTCCAAGCTGGCACGTAAAGTGTTGGAAAATACTTGCATTTTGAGTTTTATCCGTATTAAAGAAGAAACTGGTTTGATGTCGATACCTTCGGGGAAGTCCAAATTCAAGTTCAATAAATAACCAAACGATAAATTTCATAACAAAAGTCAGTTAAAGAAAACAATATGCCAATTAGAATCAACAATTTGAATCCGAAATCATTTATAATACTAACTTCTTTTTTGTAATGGGTTCACATCGAACGAGTTGTTCTGTTTACAAACAAATAAAAACTTTAAACGCTCAACAGTCGCATATTTGCAACATTTCCCATTCCATTCTATCAATTAACTCATTTAAATTCAACGCAAATCTTCGATCGCACGTTTCTATGTGGTTTACATATTATTTGCATTCTTTCATGTTTATTAAAGCTCTTTGTTTTATACGTTTGCATTCGATACTTTCATTGTTTTTATACCTCAGACATTTATTTTGATTGCGCTTATGTACGCAGCGGGTTTTTTTTAAATTTCAAAATTTAATTTCCGGCTGCCGGTAAAGTCATTTCAAAGTCGATTTTTTACGACAAGTAATTGTCATTTGCCGTTGTGTTCTGTATATTTTTTATTTTGATTTCGGTGTTTGGCGAGCGGCTGTTTCAATTTATTATTAATACTGCCCAAATATATTTCGTTTAACCAAAACGCAGCAGGTGAAACAAAACTATATTAAACCAATGTTACATAAAACGTGACATTTGTGAAACTCACAATTTTATTCCAAACCATTTGGTTAGTTTTTATTTTCGGTTACTGCGTGATTTCTGTGCTCGTGATTGTATTTTCTATTATGGTTGTTATTTGTGATTGTTTGTGCACTGCACGTTTTGTCCCACGCGACGTATTTTCCATACCACTTTAGCACGAAAAAAGCAAGACTGCTTCGAAGCTGATATTATAAAAATAATTTTATACTTTACATTCCTCACATAAGTACTTTGTATTCTCAAAATACTAACGTCCGTCAACAAGTGATTCAATGAGAGTTGCTTATAAGTCATATTATTATGACTTCTTACTTAAAATATCGTAGCAATAACTTACATTAAGATACTACAAGCAAACAATGCTCCAAGTTCGCTAGAAATATTAAGTGAAATTAAGTGAAACAGAGCAACAAGTGAGCTTTTCAAAGGATATTGTCTTCTAAACACAACAAAGCTCCTTGAACACACTGGCGCCATCTGGGCAAAGCTCCTGGAAGGAAAAATTGAACATAAGCTACTTTCTATACCACGTATAGAAAGTTCAGATGCCATAAAAATCCCATTAAGCACACACGAGTAAATATAATAAATATTTTTTTATTTTCAGAGATTACTCATGAACAAATATAAACTGCGGTCTTATAAAAAAAAAACCTCATTACACTCTTTTTACAGTTTCCAAACATTTGGCTCTATAGCGCGCAAGTTTCGCTCACTCCCTTAAATTGAAATATTTCATTTTATTTACCCTTTTATTGCATAATCACCGGGTAGTAAATATTGCTGTAAAAAAATAACAACTAGTCAAACAGAACAGAAATGAAAAAAAAAGTGGAAAGAAGTGGAAAAAAGTGGAAAAAAGGGGAAAAAGTGTGGCCAAAAATATATGGTAATAAACCGGTCTACGGGTGGGTCAAACTAACTGTAAATCGGTCTTCAAACGAGTACGTTTAATAAATATTAAATAATTGGCGTGATGCATGCGTCAATATCAGCATGTGAATGAGTCTGTTTTTTTATAAATACGTGTATTATATGGCGTGCCGTTAACAATGCCGTAGCTTCCCCTTTTTTTTATTCACAAAATTTCCAGCCATTACATAAATCGCGGCCAACAACTCATCAAATTGAATGCAATTAAATGCTGGCCAAAAGCATTAACTATGATTGATCAAATGATATATACAAATGCACATATACACGTATGTATCTTTTGATGGATGTATGACAGATGCCCACCGATGGTACGATAAAAACCTTTCGTGATTCAGTGTTATTTATGAACTTCAAATAGATAATGAGTTGGCAAAACGTTTACAGAGGATATTCCGTTCGAATGTTTATGGTATCCTAGAGATATATAATTATACACGGCAGGAAGTGGAAGAGTGCAGCACGAACTATTTAAATATGACTTATTCCAGATACTCAATGCAATTCGCAATTTGGCACTGCATTTCATGCCATTATTCAAGGCTCATTACCATGTGGGTTTTACAGATTTTAAAAGTAAATTTGTAAGTTTCGCAAGCATTTATCGTGGAAAGTACGTACATACATATTTCATATTGCCGTGTTGACTTTTGTAACCTTATATCACAAGTCGAGTCAAAAGTCATGACATGCCCAGATTTCCCACACGAACACGGCCGCTGCACTCACTAAATATAGAAAATTATAATTTTGTACCCTTTTTTTTTTTTTTGGTTGGTTGGTGGCATATTAAAAAGCGATTAGGCCAGAAAACAAAAGCAAGCCCGAATGGCAAACAAAAAGTACAAGCATGCCGAACTATCAACGGGTCGAATTGAAATCGAAATCTGAAAGCCAAAACAATGCGGCAGTTTCACGCGATATTTATGGGCAAACTGTCTTCTTGTGTGAGTACGAGTTTTGAGTATTTTGAGTACTCGACGACTGTTTGTGTGTTTGCCATCCGACTTTTTGGTCTCCAGACTGCCTCCGGCATTGGTCATTATTGGACTGGAGCCATGGAGTCAGTGTGTGTAAACAAAAACCTACGAACGGATTGAAATCGTGCTGATTAATGTGCCTCCGCTGGCGGCGTCGGCGGAGAAAATTGCAAAACAGCAAATGGCATAGGTCAGTTACACTAATTGAAATAGAATGTTGTCGGTCAGTGGTTTTTCGTGGGTGCTGCTCTGCTCTATATACAAGTAGTAGCAGATCCAACGATCCACCCATCCACCGATCCACCGATCCACCGATCCACCAGCGTGGGCAATCATAAATGGCCAGTGCTTGGGCATAAGTGATAATCATTTGGAAAGCATCTCAGCCAAACACACACACACTTCCTTTCACTTTAGAACTCGAAGTAGCAGCAGTTCACAATGATCGAAGTGAAAGCATGGGGAAAAGTGTAATCGTAAAGAAAGGAAAACCCACTCAGTGGAGAAGAAAATCAGTTGTCATCTTGATATTTTCAAATCATGAAAATGAATTACAAATATTTGTTCTATTTTTCCCAACTTCAAGTTAAGCGTTGATTTATTGCTTCAATGGGTGAATAGCAAAACCACGACCTGATTTTTTTTTCCCACTGTTGCGAATGGTTTGTTTAGCCCCAAAATGATAGAATGCTCACCTCATGAAAAGATTGCTTTCATGGTTTCTTTTTGATCCTATCAAGATCTTTTTATAGCAACCAGCTAATATCAGCAATTTGCATAAATTCTTACCGCAAAAGAAACTTTCTAAAGAAGTAAAGAACCTCATCAGAATATGACATCAACAGGTGGTTAAAGACATGAGGGAAATGTATCTGACGGATGAACTTGCGAGCTTTAGGATATGGAAAAGCTATAGCGTAGAGCTTTATGCCTTTGGCGCCTGCGGCAGTTTAATGAAAGTCAAAGTACAGCTGATGACAGCTGAGCAGAATCACGTGGTGGAGCTTTTGGGGAGAGCAATTGGGGAAGAGCCACCAAATGAGAGCTGCTGCACAAGAGAGCGCCGAAGGATACGCATGTCCTGGAAACGTCAAAACAAGCAAAAGCTGATTATAATACGGCATGGGTGTGGGTTTGTTATTGAGGCCCGATTCCTTCACTTTTGGCCTGATTAGACGACTGTCTGCCACTCCCCTTTTGGCCTCTTTTGGCCCCTTTTCACCCCGCCCACTTCCCATTGCAACTTGGAGACTTCGGAGACTTCAACTTGGATTGACACGATGAAGTAGCAAATGCAGCACTTGAGACAATCAGCGGCCTGTGGATCTGGGCGACGGCACATCCCATGCCGGAGACTCTGGCAAACAATCGGCGACCGGGAGTCAAACTAATGAGGCGCCAGGAAGCCAGGCGAGCGAAAACAAAAACACCAACAAGCCGCTCGAGCGGAGAAATCAGCGTTTCCCACCAAGGATACAGTGAGGCATCGGGGGCGTTTACGAAGCAAACAAAAATCAAAGAGAAAAATTAATTAAGAATTAATTGATATTTTCTAGTTAAACTAAACATTCATTGAATTATTTTTTAAGCTTATATCAAAATGGAAATTTTTTTACAAAGTAAGCCTTGTATCTCTTAAGTACACACTATTAAAATACCGAAAATAATGTATAATAAGCCCGACTTAGTTATACTATTAAAACCCAGCTAAAATAGGCACAAGCTTTAAAAGAATACCAAAGAATCGTATTAAGAGCTAAGAGGGCCAAGATAATAAATCACCAAAATACCGGAAGTTGTAACAACTTGGCTCGTTCAAATCCAAGTTTTCAATTGCAGGCTTTTGAGCCGAGTTTCCCAGCTTTTGTTCTACGCTAGGTGTGTTCACTGTGTGTGTGCGAAGGCGTGCCAAGGTTAAGCGTTTGGTCAATGAAGGTGCGGTGGGTGGTGGGCGGGGTTTCAGCTCCGCTGCGGGGGGAGTGGCACTGGGCAGGGGGCGGCGGTGGGTGCAGCTTGTGCAATCAGCTGTTGCTAATGAAAAACGTCGGCGAGTTTAGCCAGGGATAAGCAAGAGTCAAAGCTTATTGATTTTCAACTGCGTAAGTTGGCCAGCAACAAAAATTAGTGGTAAAAAAAGAGAGTGGAAATCGGAGGGTGCCATTGGCAGGGGGGTGGGGGGGGTCAACTCAATTTCATGGGAAATTCATGGGGATAACAGACAACTTAATTAATTTGCTCAACTAAATGGAAACTTACCCTGGCCTTTGTATTGTATGTAAATTCAATAATTGCGTAGTTTGTTTTTACTTTTTAATAGCTCGATGTTTTCTCCTCGTTATGTGAAAATCTCTTTCTTTTTATGGCCGTAAATATTTCCGCTTTGAATTAAATGCAATCATAATAGATACAATTATAAAGATGGCAATTATTTATGCACTCGCGTTTTTCTTCTGCATATTTCATAGAGTCGTACACAAAGCAATTTTCTTGTCGTTCAGCGACGGAATCTAATTTATATATGAGGTGTATTCAAATTATAGCTGGGGCAAATTAAACGCGCAAAATGGAGGCAAAAAATTTGATTTGACGATGTCTAAGGTCGCCGGCAAAGACAGACACATAAAAAAAAACCCAGAAAAATACGCTGACAAAGCGTTGAAAAAAAATAAAAACATAAATTTAGCGCCCATAAAGAGAGCGAAAAGTCGGGCCATATAGGGAGCAAATTAGATGGCTTATCAGTGCTTATCAACACGACCGCTGATGACGCCACGAGATACAGATACTGATACTGATGGACACCACCCAGATCCAGATAGACGGGGCGAATTGAACAACGTTGCAATCAACGGAAAACAAGGCTTTAACTTCGGTTTATCTACTGTTCATATTTGCGAGTATATATAGCAACAGCTTGTTCGACATTTGGATACACGCCGTGCATCTGTATCTCATAGTTTGCCGTGTTTGGCGCGCTGTAGTACATTCTGGAGATTGATAACAGCTGAAGATTGATTTATGCCCTATATTTGCAAGGAATTTCCCGACGTTTTTAAAAGCATGGGTATTTTATTTGCCATTTATTGCATTCTTTAACATTACTTAATGTTCTTCATTTTATAAGATTGGCTTATGGCCTTAGTCTTTTATAGCTTAAGCTTAGGAAATTCCCAGTCTATTTAATGATGCATTGCGTTCAGCGAGTTCTTTAGAAAACACGTCTTTCGATTTGCTTAAAGATTACTTTTTTCTTTCAAGAATTTCAATTTTTGTGTTTGTTGTTTATGTTATTGTTGTTGTTGCTGACAACCAAACAAACACCATGAACTTGAGCACACACACACACGCACGCAAACACAGAGCCACGGAAAGCTTCTTAATTGCACCACTGTATCTTTTTCGCTGACGATTTCCTTGCTTGTTAGAGTATTGCACTGCACCGCGATGAATTCGCTAGACTTTTGCATTTTCCTTGATATTTTTCGCGAATCGCCAATTAACGATTTATTCTGAGGGGAGTGCACGCGTGGGAGCCCCAAAAAAAGAGAGAGCGCCCGGAGAGAGCGGCTGCCTTTTTGGCAGCAAACAGAAACAGAAACAGAAACAACAACCCACCAAGTCAGCGAGCGAAAGAGCGACCGCGTCGGACGAACAAACTTGACAGCGCCAAGTTCCGATAGCGACTGAACGGAGAAAACGGAAAACTGAAAGCAGAAATCTCAAATCGCGGCAGAGCGCTGGCAGCGCAATGGTACACAGAAAAAAAAGTTGCTAGTAAGAAAAATAAACTGTTGAAAAAGGTCAGCTAGCTCTGATGGGTCGCAACTCACAACTCACTTTGATTTTAAGAAATGCCGTTTTGGAAATATGTATTATATTATATATTATATAACATATTACTTGGTAGATCTCAAAAAAATGCCACATTTTTAAGGGCAGTACTTAACACTTCTTTTTTTTTCATTTAACTGACGAATTTTCCCTTTGTGTACGAAATACTCTCGTTCACAGTTAAAATACCTTCAGTTGTTGCTGTTGCAGCGCTGCTCTCTTGTTGTCGTTGTTGTTGTCAATCAATTGACAAAAAAGTAGCGCCTTTACAGTTATATCCTCTCATCCGCTGCTCAGCCCATTCCCACTCTCCCACCCACTCTCTCGCTCTTTCTCACGAATCCGCTGCCTAGGCGCTCTCACTAAACTAAAACAGCTGATTGCGCTACGAAAAGGTAAACAGACCAAAAGCTTGCTCTCACTCTCCTCTCACTTTTAGCTTTTGCTTTTGCTCTGCTGAAAAATAGCGGGGGTGTTCGCCTAATAAGCTTGCATTAAAATAGTAATTGACTAAGAAGCTGAAGAGCTAATAAGAAACAAAGCCAAGGTGGTCGGAAACAAGTTTCTAATAAGACCCTGTTGCACTTTTGGTGGTAAGGGGTGGCAGTGGGCGGTGAAGGGCGGCAAATGCACGGTGAGTAGTTAGCAGATTTGTCTGTCTGTTCGCGATTTCAGCCCATTTCGTCTGGCACATTTAACATACCCTCGATCACCAAGGGCTGCATTCAACATGGACAAGATTTGGGTAAACCCCGATCGGGGAATTTACGCAGATAATTCTAGTTATAAATAGAATTTCTACAGAAGTAAAATGCCATGTTTACGGTGTAGTTGTTGTACCCTATTGATTATAATTTATTAGCTAAAGTCTAGGATTGAATGCGAAAAATTGCTCAACTCAAGTTAACTGGAATGAAAAATGACTGAAAACTAGTTTTTCATCCAAAAAAAAGTTTTCTAAAATTAGGTGTAGAAATTACTCGCAACCCATCATTAATCATCATTACCAACTAATTTTGCAAAGGTATAATTATCATTACCTATAATAAGTGGGTGTCTAAAGGGTATTTTAATTTGAGTTTTAGGAAAACTGTATGCTTACACTCTCTTGATATTTAACTTTTAAGGTATAGTGTTATTTACCTGTGCGATTTTAATTACCCATTAATTCCGCTTACTTCCTGACATAAACAAACTATTCCCAGGCACTAACTTATAGTTCCCCGTCAAAGATCGAACATGCGACGATCGATCCACTAGAGTATTTGTGTATCGTCTAGATAATTTTTCTAGAGGCGTCAGACAAATTGCAATTGGCTCTATAATAGCAGGCACGCCGAGCCCAAAAAAAGTACAAGTACATATATATAGAGGCGAATAAATGTATATATACTCTGGTACTGGCATATATATGTACATAAGTACGACACACAAACCGCAAAAGGCAACAGAAATAGATGGCAAAGAATTTCTAGCTGACTGAACACCGAATGTGGCCGCCGAGCCATCAGCCATCAGTCAGACAGTCCGACGACCTAGACCTAGTTGTCGGTTATAAGATCTAAGACCTAAGACCTAAGACCTAAGATGCTAAGATACTAGATACTAGATACCAGATGCTAGATACCAAATCGGTGCCATAACTTAAGGCTAAAGCTATGCTTAGCGGAAGCTGAGCTGTTCGCCCGGAGGCGTCATAAATCTTGCGCAACGCCCCATTGGCATCGCCAGGGGTCTGGGAACTCCAACGCCACTAAATACATACATATATGTATGTGTATGTTCTGCTACTATATATGCCGCCGATCCGTAGGCCACGATTCCGGCCAAGACAATGGCCATTTGCATGGCTCGCACAATTATGTACCATCACTCTAATGGCTTTAATCGCAATTTGTTGGCCACTGTGTTAATGTGATTAGAGACGTGATGTGCTGAGGTGCCGATCCGCTGGATGTGGCGTTCTGTTTTGGAT
The DNA here is from genome assembly GCA_005876975.1 of Drosophila orena. Classification (NCBI taxonomy): domain Eukaryota; kingdom Metazoa; phylum Arthropoda; class Insecta; order Diptera; family Drosophilidae; genus Drosophila; species Drosophila orena. The sequence continues at coordinate 9,180,098 of VCKV01000282.1, read as the reverse complement.
GTGGACCACTTCTGGCCACTTGTTGCTCAATCCGACACCTCAAGAGCCCAGTAGGAAGTTTCGAGCGCCGTAAATTATGCGCTTTCTGTTTCCGCTTCTTGTTATCAGATGTGTGGGAACAAATAGAAATCTGCAACCTGCACTCGCAGAAATACAGCTAGCTATTCTGAACTTGATTTAAGTATTGTAAAAAAAATCATAAGTGTAGTACCTTCTTCAGCAGGTTTCCTTATCCTATAGAACCATTTTAAATTCTAGTTTCTGACACATTGCTTGCCAAATATTTAAGATGCTTTCAAATTTATTGAGCCAATAAGTTATCATAGCTCTTTATGAATAGAATGACATTTACTTTTTGGAAATACTGGTTTCCTGCATATTTATAATTTGCCCAATTCGGAATGCGATACAATTAAAAATTGAAAAAAAATTTAAGAACAACAATTTTTAATTATTTGTGTAAAAGTGTGTTAAGTTATCTATGCCATTGCCGCCTAACTTTAAGGGTTTACGTCAGTACTTAACTGTAAGTGTGGGCCATGTTTTCCATTTGCTGTTTGCTTTTCCATTTCCCCTGCTATCCACATTTGTATCTGTATCTGGTAGAACGCCTGCTCACCGCTCAATCCAATTAAAAGCCGAAACCATCTGTCGCTGGTGCCCTAAAAAAAAAATAGGTTTGCTGTTAGCTGTGAGCTGCCAGTAGAACTGCCCCCGATTTGAGTCAAGTGTTATTTTGGGCGTTTTGAGTGCGCCACAATTATACGACAATTATAAATAAGTAGCTAATACCTTTATCTAGCGGCGACGCAAGTCGGCCGAGTTTAGATGGTGTCGTAGTGCCGCTAGCGGATATCTTTCTCAGCCGCTGCATGTATCCGTATCTGGACAGCGGCCAAGATTTACGAGTTACACTCGGCGGATTCCGAAGGGGAGTGCGTCATGCTGCCGGGTTATTGGCATCGGAACTAACTGTTTTCGGTGCGATCATTGCCACTCACCTTTCGGCCGGCTATTGCACTCAATTACCAGGTGCCACAAAGAGTGGAGATGGAAATGGAAATGGAAATGGAACTTTACCGCACACATGAGAACCCGTTTTTACCTCCCAGCTAGCCCTCAACTCATCCGTCGACACTTGGTCTAGATACATGCGAAAAAAGCGCTAAAAGATACAAGATAATCTTCTCTCTCTCTTGGCCAAAAACAGATATAAGTTGAACTGGATTTGCGCATTGAAAACATAAGAATAAAGCCAAGTTGTGACGTTTTTTTTGTTGCTTATGAATACCCAATTCTGTCTGTCGGGCAATTTGGAATGTCAAAGTTGACAACTGCATGGTAAGTGGAAAACTATGAGATTTATTTGCTGCAGCGGCATGTGAAAATGCATTTTCGGTATTCGCGGTATTGTGGCGTCACTTTTAAGGTCCATGCTTGGTTGCATGTGCGGCAGAGCTTTGTTGACGATACCCTGTAAATGGCCGGCAGGTATTTCGATTATGCTGCACAAAATGATAACAAGAATAAATTGGGCTTAAATTGATTAAGGGGCTAATGACCTGCGATTATGTGCATTGAAAGGGTAAACGGTGTGTGTGAACTGGTTGGCTGGCCAAGCTCGTTGAACCACTTATTAAGCCGATTACTTAAGTCAAAGAGTTGGATGGCCAAGTTGAAAGTTGAACCGGACATATATAAACAGGAAAGGCGAACAGGAAGATTTACAAAAATGTTGAATTTTTTACAAATTAACCGGGGATTAGCAGAAAAGCACAAACTTGAAATATCCACTGTTTCAAATCTGTGTAAGTTGGGATGCATAATATAAACAAAATATATATAATCAATATTACAGTGATCTAATAAAAGACCATTAGGGTTATAAATGAAGGCTATGGTGTTCCAAAGCAAGTCAACACCTTTTATGAGGCGTTTTAACAAAAGTGCCAACATGTAGCTATTTCAAGTGCCTCGCAACAATTGAAATTTGGTTCAACTGGCAGTTGGAATCAACTTAGAGCTCTAATCTCATGGTAACCGCAGAGCATCTGGCATTCGATTGCCAGCCAGCCAGTCAGCCAAGCAATCGCACTCTTTATAGAGCATTTGCACGCGAGCCAAGACGCTGATGAATACCACCACCATCATCATCATCATCATGTAATACCCGAGAAATGTGTAACGATGAGGCAATGCCAGCCGGAGTGGGATTATGATAGACCAGATTGGGATGTGCCGACTCACTTCCCTGGAGGGACCTCGTAAAAATTGACTATGCTAATGGGGCGGCGGAAATCGGGCATTAACCCGTGGTAATTTGCATAAGAAATCGGCTGGGATTTGGGATGCACAATTAGATGCTCAGACACGTTCTCCCGACGTGTATGCCCAGTACTTCGCCCAGCTTAAGTGGCAGTGGGTAGAACCATTGGATGGACGCAATGGAACCGCTGTGGATGCAACCGATCCGCAGTTGTATGGAAAAAGGCAGCGGAAAAAGAGAAAACAAATGATATGTAACCAAATTTCTTCCTGGCGGCCGGTCTGGTGAAAAAAAAAACTGCCAAACTGGTCCACCGTGACCCACTAAAGCCTCTCTTTACTTTTTACTCGAAAATCAGCCGCCAAATGCTGACTTTAACACCAACATTGGCCAGAAGGTGCAAATGGACCCGCTCCATTTTATACATTTCGCTTAAGGAGAAGTTTCCGTGAGTCACGTTTACTTTTAACTTCAGTTAATCGATCTTAAAACACGGCGAGCACTAATTACTTGTATTTTTAGAAACATTTAGCCGCAACTTTCACTTTGCTGGGTAAAAAAAATGTATCAAAGGAAGATAAGATTTGTGCAACATTGCAATCAACTGCTGTGTATTTTTTTATTCTTTTTGATGAGAGTGTTTTTTTGACACTTTTTATTCTTAGTTATTTTTGGTAGTTGACCAAAGTTTCCCCAACACAAGGGTTAAATTTGCGGCCCAATGCGTTTTCGGCAACCAAACAAGATCAACAAAAGCGACACAGTAAAATACGACTGGCTTCATTGGTTTTGCGGTTAAACTGTTGCAACAAGAACTGGCAATGCCACAAAACTTGGCCAACAAAAAAAGGCAGTTAAATAGATGAGTCGAAGCTTTAAATACACTTGGTATTTATTGAAAATTACTGAAACTTAAACGTTGTTGGGCAAGAAGGGCTATAAAAAAGGTTTTTTTATTAAATATTTTTTTATTTTAAACAACTTTATAATTCATTTTAAGCTTGCATAACTGAGCTATGAATCTGAAGCTTCAATTTCGTAAGGTTCGCCCAGAAGAACCTATAAGAAAGCCATAACCATTGGACTACCCACTTGTGTCCAGACTAATAATACCCCTTGCACAGCGGCAGCAAAACCGCGAAACAGCGGCAGCAAACTGGCGAACCTATAAAAATGCAAATTAGAAGAAGCGAAAAAATAACACAATAAACGACTCCGGGAAACTGGAACAAGCCGAGGCTGCGATTCAGACTAAGACTGCAGCTCCAACTTCGATTTGGATTCGGATCGAGGGGCCGAAGATAAACGTTACTCGTGCTATTGCCTCTGGGCCGCAAGAGCGTTGAGATCCACGGACTGACTGGCTGGACAGCCCAATTGGTCAAGAAGCTATTTGGGTTAACTGCAGCTGCAGCACGCTGGCGATCGGAAAACTCTGGCCAATTAATTGTGCGGAAATCTGCGAGGCGCGTCATAAATACTGTCGCTTTTCTCATCTCTCTTTCAGCAGCGCTCCTCGATGGGAAGTTGCTCCTCCGCGATGGTCAGTGGTTACATTTGCACCTGCACAATGAGCAATGCGAGGATGCACTGGGCAAAATAAGTGGTTGTATTAGATAGCTTCATTCATAAAATAAAGTATTTCTGAGCCAAGTTACATAGTTTGGCGGAGATCATTATCCCAGTAAATATTTGAAATTTAAATATAACATAAAGATATTATAAATATAATAAAAAAGTTACATAAATATAATGTAAATATAACATACAGATAATATATATATAATATAAATGTTACATAAATATAATATTAAAATAATATAAATATATATAATATATATAAAATAAACATAAATATGATATAAATATAAAATAAATACAATAGTATAGTATAAATATAATATAACTATAATATAGATATTTTAGTATAATATAAATATATATATAATAATAAAAATATAATAAAAATCAACGAGATGCAGCCAAATGATATACTAGCTAGCAATCAAAATGGTTTATATAAATATTACATAAATATAATATAAAAAAATATAAAACTAATATATAAACAGAAATATGATATAAATATATTATAAGTATAATATAAATATAAAATAACTATAATAATATAGTAGAAATATACTATATAAATAATATAACTATAATATATTTATTATAATATAATATAAATATATATGTATATAATAATAATAATATAATAAAAATCAACGGGATGCAGCCAAACGATATAGCTACCAATCAAAATGGCTTGCAATAAACGAGATGCAGATTTCACTGGATGATCTTGCTGATCACAAAATTGGTTGCAACATGGCTGGTAGAAAGGATACCCTGAATATTCATGTAAAGGCGACCAAATTGCTGGCAAATTGCTGGACATTGCATATTCATAGGAAAATGTGAAAACTGATGTAACTCCTCGGATAACTGCACATCTACGTGTAGTTGAAGCAGATCCCTTTCCATTTTCTCACTGTGCAACTGGCCGGAGGCATTCTTGCGTGCAAACCTTGACCATGAAAACACGCTGCGCGCTGCGATGACGTGCCCATAAGAGCGCTGGCCAACAAGCCCAAACATTTTCCTGGCCAATTAAGAGCCAAAGAAAATTAGTAAGAAACTGAAATTGCTCAACGGCCACGTTTACGCCGCTCGGACGGCCGATGGTCAATGGCATTCGCGACCGGCAACTTGTGCGACAGTTATATAGATGTCTATATATGCGCCGCAAGCAACTGGTTTGCTGGCCAAAAACAAGAAAGAAAAGAAAAAAAAAAATGAAAAAAATGAAGAAAACAAACTATATAATAATATACAAAGCAAAAACACCGTTTTGGACCGGCCTCCAAGGGGCACGGTAGCCAAATGGAGCCATTGCCGGTCCGTCTGTCAATTAGCAAGCAAGCGACATGGCAGTGCACTGAACTTGTTACGCTTAAATTGCTGATAAGCCCACACTCACTCACTCATGGCGACTCCAACTCACTGCGATGTCCGCTGGCCAACGAAAATGTGGCAATCATCGCACCGTTTTGGCCATTAACCCATTTTTCGCTCCGGTTCTAAAGCTATCTTCCATGGCTTAATGCAGCTATGAATCTATCTAAATATGTACATGCTTTAAGTATGTCTCTTTAATTGTTGCTAGCAACTTTAGTTGCAGCGTCATGCCTTTAATAGAATTATTTGGCCATAATCAATTATTAATTAACAATATAGCTAAATGCACTCGCTAACGAGCTTAATTCAATTAGCTCAATGGCCGGCATTATGTAATTAGTACCTCCATTTGATAATGCGCTGCACTGGAGTTGCTTAGTTTATTAAATCATTTTATTCCCGCCGCAAACGATCTGTATTTAAGTTTAAGAGTAAGCAGCAACTACTTGTTGGCAGAGCTCTTAAGTCCTAAAATATGTTTTAAATATATATTTATAGTATGTTTTAAGCATATATACATATATATTTAGTATATTTTAAACATATATACATATAGTACATATATAGTTTATTTTAAACATATATACATATATACATATATACTTAAACCCATATAAACTGCATGCCTTATCTGAAGTGCAAGGCTAGGTACCTGTGATAAGGGATTGGAGATTAGAGATATAGGGCCAGTTTGCTCTACGATATTTGCGCAGAGTAAGTGCTCTTTCGATGGGGGCAGCAATGAAAGAGAAAGAATAAATATATTATGTACATATATGTTTATATATGTGTATGCATTCGTGTGTGTGTCACAGATGTGCGTGATTGTTTTCGTTTCCATGGAGCGGCGCATGTGAAATGGGCAAATCGAAATGAGCAGTTGTGTTTGGTTTGTGAGGCTGCCAAGAGCGAGAAGCGGAAAAAGCGGAAAACGCGAACGATGAATAAAATATTTGGGCTACTGTTGTTTGTCCAGTGTCTGCTGCTCATTTGGCCCACGCCCGGAAATGGCCAGTCCCCGGTGGAGGCCGACTCCCGTCTCCTGGTGGCCATCCACTACGAGGCCCTGTGCCCGGACAGCATGAGCTTCATCCGGCGCAGATTGTACGACGCTCTCCAGGACAACAACTGGTGGTCGGTCACCGATCTGAAGCTATATCCGTTTGGCAAGGCGAGCGTGAGTTAGCTACCTTAAATATTATAGGGTATACCATATACATATACCATTTTAAACACATGCCTTTTGTACTCATGTTGAATACATTATCGCATCATTTCAAAATCGTTTGTATTTACATATAAGCAAAGCAATAAACTGGAATGAATACTCACATATGTATTTTAGTTATGTAGCAATTTGCTTGAAGATCATAAAGATCATGCATATTCCATGATTTCGTGAGTTAGCTAAAGTCTGCTACTTTCAGTTCTACAATAACACATCCACGGGTGAGAGGCAAGTATTTTGTCAGCATGGCGCGGATGAGTGCGAACTGAATGCACTCCATGCCTGCATTATCGAGACCCTGGACATCCGAAAGGCATTCAGGCTGATCTACTGCATGCTGCGCTCCTACTCCAATGAGCTGGACGCGTGCTCCAGGAGCACGGGTGTGCACGTGGCCAAGGCCAGGAAGTGCAAGGGATCGCGTGCCACGCCAGATATATTGGCGCCCTATGGCAGGGAAACCCTTAAGCTGGGCATCTCCTTTGTGCCCACCATTGTGTTCGAGAATGTGAGTAGTTTATAGCATAGTTATAAGCCAGATTCCACTTAGGATTACCTTTCATTTTGCAGGACTTTGAGCCGTACAACCAGAGAAGCATTCGCAACAACTTTGAAAAACACTTTTGCCAGCAGTATTTGAAAAAGTTCAACATTCAACTGCCCACTTGTTCTGCAGTTTTGTAAGCCTATATGTAATGTACTGAGTAATGTCAATGTTTTCAAGACCAATAAACAATAACTACAGCCAGCTTAGCGCTGATTCACCTTGGGCCATTATAAATTTACATATGCACACATGTATCTATACAATATATCAGCTTATCGGGCACATTTTTGTATGCTGATGCTAATCAGGAGCAGCTGTCTGGCGGTCTAAAAATAAGATTACAAGCCCGCTGCTCAGTAAGTTTTCCGTAATCAGTTGTGCTTTTCATAACTTTTGTTTTTGGGCGCTCAGCATGAATCCCAGAGGCATGAATCCCTAGCTGACAGCAGGAACGTCGACCAGGAGGCTCAACCAGCCACTTGTAGCATTAGTTTTGTGGTAAGGGTGTCAATGGATGCTTGATGTATTGCAGAAACAACACAAACACAATACAAATCAGTTTTGTACAACATAATTTTGGAGCCCCCCTTGGGCATTTTCTGACCACGCCACTGGCCGATTTCAAATTGAGGAAACGCAGTAACAACGCTGCGCACTACGAGTTACGGCATTATTTCAGTGTCGAGCGTTCGCTGGTGTTGTTGAGCGGCTGAATATTCCAAGATCAGCTCGGGATTCAACTGGAACCTGGAATGAGGGCGGCTGTCTTTGTGTGTCTGCTGCTGGGATGGGTGGGCGTGGCCATGCCAAGGGTAAGTGACCCAGTTGGGCGGTGGAATCCGAATTGCGACGCTCGTCGTTGATCGTGACATTGCAGCGTCTGCGTGGCGCGCAAGCTGACCGACTGGCAATCACCCTGTACTACGAGGCATTGTGTCCGTACTGCATGGAGTTCGTGACCACCCAGCTCAATCCGTCGATGGTGCGCCAGGATCGACTGCCGTTCACTGATCTTACGCTGATTCCGTATGGAAATGCCAAGGTAGGTTTCAATGACTAATCAATGCCCAAACACGTTCGAGCAGTTATCGAAAGATAAAGTTATTAAGTTTTGATAGCCTAAGCTAGTTGATAATTTGCCAGACTGATGACGACTGCAGAAAGCAGCTCAATTTGGAGTTTTATAGCGTCCATCAGCATTAATCCGCACTTAAACTGCGCTTAATCTCCTCCAGACGAACGATGAGGGAAATGTGGAGTGCCAGCACGGAGTGATGGAGTGCGAACTGAACGCCTGGCACGCCTGCATACTGGAGCACCATGACATCGCCCAATCCCTCAAGCTGATCGCCTGCATGATGAGGGGCAAGAAGAACAGGCTGGACAAGTGCGCGGACCACTATCAAATCGATGTGGGCGATGTTAGGAACTGCAAGAAATCGCGACAGGTGAACGACATTCTGCGGAAGTACGGCGAGGAAACTGCCCGGGTCTCGTTTACGGGTGTGCCAGCCATTGCACTGGACCACGTGAGTTTGAATACAAAGAGTAATAATGCAAATTCAACTTTAAGCTTTGTGGTTTTTAGGTTTATAACGCGGATCTATCGGCCAACTATAAGGAAAAGTTCAACAAGCAGCTGAACAATTGCCAGTGAATACGGGTTTAAGGTTCCAATAAATTTGTTTTTACAACACACACACACACATTCGTAATTAAATCATAAAAATACGTAATTTTAATATTTTCCGCCCAACAGTGGCGCCATCTATAACAATAAACGCGGCGCTACCAGACCTTTGCACGGTCGCTACTATTTTAGTATTTTTTTAAAGCCGGTGGCATATTTCAACGCCGCAACGGTCCCACTTAACTATTTTCGCAACACGCGACGATAGGAATTTTCCACATTTCTTTGTTGATTTCTGGAAAATTGCTGTATATAGACCGAATAGCCGACTGCAGACTGAGCACCAGGAAAAGGCACGAGATGACCGAGACCATAAACACCGCGGCGCAGTTCCCGAGCTTCGAGAAGCCGACCGTGCAGTTCAACGAGAAGGGCTGGGGTCCCTGCGAGCTGCCCGATACGTTCAAGGATGTGCCTTACCAGCCGTTCAGCAAGAACGATCGTCTGGGCAAGATCTGCGACTGGACGAACACGTCGAGCAACGACAAGAAGTACCAGAGTGAGTGCAATCCCCTCCAGAAACCGACCAACACAAAAAACTAACCGCCGAAAGTGAGGTTATGTGGGTGTGTCGTGGCAAGATGTTGTTGCTAACATATTGGTGTTTTCATTCCATTCGCAGACAAGTACGCCTCCAGCTTTGGCACGGGCAACCAGTACTCGTACTACCATGAGGAGGACGAGACGACCTTCCACCTGGTGGACACGGCACGCGTCCAGAAGCCGCCGCACCAGCGCGGCAGGTTCCGCAATATGAGGAACTCGCGTTCCGGTCGCGGCAGGAATGCCCGCGGTGGCCTCAATACCCACGGCATGACAACGCTCAGCGGCAAGAATGTGAAGGCACGCGATCCGCGTCATGGTCGCGGCATGGGCAAGAAGTTCGGCCACCGCGGACCACCGCCGAAGATGCGCGAATCTTCGGTGGCCGTGCGCGCCGATTGGGCATCCATCGAGGAGATGGACTTCCCGCGTCTCATCAAGCTGTCGCTGCCCAACATCAAGGAGGGCGTCGATATTGTCACCTGTGGCACTTTGGAGTACTACGACAAGACCTACGACCGCATCAATGTGAAGAACGAGAAGCCGCTGCAGAAGATCGATCGCATTGTGCATACAGTGACGACCACAGACGATCCCGTCATCCGGCGTTTGTCCAAGACCGTTGGCAACGTCTTCGCCACGGACGCCATCCTGGCCACCATTATGTGCTCCACACGATCGAACTACTCGTGGGATATTGTCATCGAGAAAGTTGGTATGTTTAATGCAATGCGAAATCAGATAAAGCCTTCTTACCAGAAATAATCATTTTAATCTTATTTTAGGCGACAAGATCTTCATGGACAAGCGGGACCACACCGAGTTCGATCTGCTAACCGTGAACGAGAGCAGCGTGGAACCCCCTACCGACGACGACAGCTCTTGCAACTCTCCCCGCAACCTGGCCATCGAGGCCACTTTCATCAACCACAACTTTAGCCAGCAGGTGCTCAAGACTGGCGACCAGGAACCCAAGTACAAGTTCGAGGAGAGCAACCCTTTCATTAGCGAGGACGAAGACATCCAAGTGGCCAGCGTGGGCTACCGCTACAAGAAGTGGGAGCTCGGTAGCGATATTGTAAGTGTTGCATAATCCGATTTCACAGACATAAAACACCATATATTATTAACAATTATGTACGTTTTCTTTAGGTCCTGGTGGCGCGTTGCGAGCACGATGGTGTCCTGCAGTCGCCCGGCGGCGAGGCGCAGTACATGACTATCAAGGCACTCAACGAGTGGGACTCGAAGTTGGCCAATGGCGTGGAATGGCGACAGAAGTTGGATACGCAGCGCGGTGCTGTGCTGGCCAACGAGCTGAGGAACAACGCATGCAAGCTGGCCAAGTGGACTGTGCAGGCCGTCCTGGCCGGGTCTGATCAGCTGAAGCTCGGCTATGTGTCGCGTATCAATCCGAGGGACCACTCGCGCCATGTCATCCTTGGCACGCAGCAGTTCAAGCCGCATGAGTTTGCCACTCAGATTAACCTGAGCATGGACAACGCCTGGGGAATCCTGCGGTGCATCATCGATCTGGTGATGAAGCAGAAGGACGGCAAATATCTAATCATGAAGGACCCCAACAAGCCGATCATTCGTCTGTACGATATCCCAGACAATACATTCGACTCCGATGACTCGGACGATGGTGAGGGCGATGACGAAGGTTTCCAGCAAGTCTACAACTACGCGCACAACAAAATTTAAGCGCCACGCCCCCTACGTCAGCAACCCTTCCAGTCTTGGGCTTCAGCCGCAACCCGCTAAGAATAACCACAACCGATGTCCTATAAAGGAAAAGGCCATGTTATAGGCCCTAGCTTAAGCATTTGTATTCGATTTAAATTCAGCTATTTCCAAGTAAAGAGGGCGAAACAATTCATGTACTTTGCTTGGTCCAGGTCTGAAGACGGGTATGTTTATCATTTCCAAGCAGCAGAGCATTGTGCGTACGTAAATGAGTGAATCATTTGCGATTGTAAGCTAGCTGACTGTGTACTCGCTGGGCTGCCGCTTAATTAATTAAACATTGTTTAAGCTCGGACGGTTAAGGATGGACTTCTTACAACAAGTGTACTTCTCATTTTTGCTTCCTGCTCAGCTGCTGATGCACCACCTGGCTGAATCTGGTAATTCAGGTTGAGAATACTCTACATTGTATAAGTTACAAAATTCTTTAGGATACATGTATTTCAAAATGTAAATAACTTTAATTCCGTCAATCTTCATCTCACATTTGCAAGCGTTTCCGCCTTGTCATCCGGATGAGAAATGCACTCGACTTTCCAACTGTCCACAACTTTTGTACTTTCTGAAGCCCCAAAACATGACGCCGGCCGAGATGCAGGTATTCCAGCACAGACAGTGCGGCTTTGACCCCGATAGCCCGAAATTATTGGACTCGGTTTTCATCTGCTGCCCGGAACCGGATTACGTTTTGCCAAATACTCGGATATGCGGACAAACACCACCCGCCGTTCGAATTATTGGAGGAGCAGAGACGCAGCCCAACGAGATGCCTTGGATGGCCATGCTCCTATATGCACAACGCCGCAGGTCGTTGTGGAGTGAAACACTGGTGTCCAGGTGCGCAGGATCCCTCATCACCAATCGCTACGTGCTGACCGCAGCCCATTGTGTGATGGCAACGGGCTTGGATCTCAGGAGCGTGCGCCTTGGCGAACATAACATCCTTAGCAATCCGGACTGCATCACCCAAATGAATGGCAGGACAACGTGAGCTCCACCGCATCTGGAGGTTGACGTGGAGCTAAGTATCAAGCATGAGCACTACATGGTCATCAAGCAGAGGTACTACAATGACATCGCCCTGCTGCGACTCAAATTTCCAGTACGGTTAGTTACCATTGACCACACTCATTTAATTATGCATTATCGTATCCATCGTATACATGTCTTATGTCTTCAGCTATACCGATCAAATCAAACCCATTTGTGTTCAGCCTGGCGATGAACTCTTGGATCCCTTTGACAACTATTATTTCCAAATAGCCGGCTGGGGATTAACGCAGTCGCAGCGTCATAGCAAAGTGCTGCTACAGGCCCGAGTCCGTGGCAGGAACCTGGATGAGTGTTCACGGAGTGCTCCACTCTTGGCATTCGACAAGGAGACCCAGATATGCGCCGGCGGTGTGGGAGGCAGCGACACCTGCAAGGGCGACTCCGGCAGCCCGCTGATGGCCACCATTAGACGAGATCACGATGAGTTCGTATACCTAGCCGGCATCACATCATATGGCTACAATCAATGCGGATACGGCCCGGCAGCTTACACAAAGACATCCAAATTCCTGCAATGGATTCTATGGAAAATGAAGGATTCTCAATAGCTTACACTGTTTATATGAAAACCTTATTTAGATATGTATGAACATATTGTAGGATCATAGTAGAAATACCTATTATATATAGTAACAATATTGCTTATAGTGAGCTTAATTATAACATAACGACCATGGTACATCGATACTATCAATTTGAGTTACGGATAGATCGATAAGTGAGATCTGTGATCACGACTTCTGGTCGGCGCCGAATGGAATAAGTTTGGTTTTTAAAAAAATAGAGTGTACTACCTAAAAACACAGACCTATAGTATGAACATACAGTGGGGAGCAAAAGTGATTCCACGATCAAAAACTAAAAAACTAAAAAACTAAAAACTAAACTTATGAAGTAAATGATACAATTTATATTATTTTAATAGCAGTTTATTTGTAACAAAAAGGCGTATGTAATTAAGTAAGAAGCTATAGAATAGTAATAATTGCAGCTTCTCAGCAATAGTGCGTGTCGAACACCCACTTTTAGTCAGGGAAATAATAATATTTTTTTTATCAGAAGACAGCTTCTTAATTTTCAACAAATCAACTATAAACTTGTGAAAGATAGTGATTCTTTGCATTCTGACAACGTATTATAAATGGAAGAGCCACTTAATGGTAAATCTGCGGTTATATTAGCTGATAAGAAAGTAGGATCAATAATATGATGGTTTAAATCTGAGTACAAGCCGCTTGTGTTGGTTTTTGAATCATAACTATTCCATTTCTTATTTTTCTATTTTTTCTTTTATTTAGTAAAAAAAGTTTTGTCATATACATTATTCGTATAGTATGTACTATGTGAGCTCAAACATGAAAACGTTGATCGTGGGCATCATTTTTGCTCCCCACTGTACATATGTTGAGTTTGATTAGCAATAGCAAACCAATAGCAGAGTAGCAGTATTTGCCACATCATTAGAGCACTTCATGAGAATCATGAATCATAATCGGAAGTTGTGCGCTAAATATCTGGTTTCCCTTCCATTTCTTTCAATTCCATCTAGTGCCAGCTCGGATTCGGACGACTATCATACCATGTTGCACGAATCGAAAGTTTTTATTTTGGCCCTTCTTCAGGCCTTTTTCTTGGCCAAGTTGGCTGAGTCTGGTAAGCATGAGTGGTGTATTTCAAGTTTAAGTTGGCATCCGAAGGTCCTATTTTCTGCTTAATAATATCCTTGTAGAGGCAGTTATATTTTAAGTTAAAATCAGTCTGTCCGTCTGTTTTATTATAAATAATTAGCAAAATGAATAATACTGTCTTTTGTATCATAAATATTTCCACATACCAGACTAGCTTTATTATAAAAGTGTAATATAGTGATACGCGATCTTTCTATATGGCTTGGATCTATTTTTGGAATTTGCAGTTCCGCTGTCCAGCTGCCAAAAGGATGAGAAATGCACCAGACTGGTTAATTGCTTCCCGCTGATGAATATTTTAAGGCCCTGGGGCATGACCCAGGAGGAGAAGGATGTGTTTGCCCACAGGCAGTGTGGCCTGGACCCCAATGGACGCGAGTTGTTGCACAGGGTATACGTCTGCTGCCCGGAGTTGGGTGACGTTCTGCCCAACAACCAGACCTGTGGACAAACGACGCCCGTACTCCGAATTCCGGGTGCCGAAAACGCAGAGGTGAGCGAATATCCTTGGATGGGAGTCCTGCTGTATGAGAATCGGCTATCCTTTACATCGGATCAACGAACTGGTTGTGTGGGCTCGCTGATCAACAGTCGCTATGTGCTGACCGCTGCCCATTGCGTGACCGGTAGACACTTGACCCACAATGACCTGGTGCTGAAGAGTGTGCGGCTGGGCGAGCACACTACGTCCTCTAATCGCGACTGCGGTGGGCATAAGTGCGCTCCGCAACATCTGCAAGTGGAGGTGGAGCAGTTTGCAGTGCATCAGGGTTTCTTTTCGAGTGGCGGAACTTACCACTACGACATCGCGCTCCTCCGACTGCGACTTCCAGTGCGGTGAGTAGCAATCACCTCCATTCTGAAGCTATCATCCTATGGCTTAACAAACCCTCTAGATACACGAAACGGATCCAGCCCATTTGTCTACCGGATGCCGGCACCCACTTAGTGGGCCTACACTTGCGAATCGCTGGCTGGAATCCAACTGAAAGCAGTCAACCGCTGATCACGAGCACGATCAAGGAACGGAATCCATATTATTGCTTGAGCACGTATCCCCACTTCCACGCCGTGTCCCAAATATGCGCCGGTGGTCAGCGGGAAAGGGACACCTGTGCTGGCATCTCCGGCAGCCCGCTAATGGGCATGATGGGACGCGGACTGGACGGGGTCGTCTTTTTGGCAGGCATTGCCTCATATGGACAACAACATTGCTATTCCGCTGGTATTCCAGGTGTATACACAAAAACTGGCCACTTCTTGGAGTGGATTAAGGCGAATTTGGCGCCCTAATTTAATTTAAGATTCGTATATGCTACGTTAAAGTTACGATTTCATAGAGAATACATTAGAAGTGGCATGCGCCGCACTTTTTACAGAATAAAGCATTTATCATTTAACTTTTAATTGTAATGGGAAGACTAATAATGAAAAATCCCCAAAAGCAGTTATCTTTTTTCTCAGATTGCGCTTAACATGCGCGGAAACTTTGTTGGTCTCTAGATAAATTTTGAAATGCTTTTGTGTTTTTTTGTTTTTAATCACATTGAAGTTGCGGTATCCATTAGATTGCTTTTTTAATTGTCCGGACAAATTTAATTTGGGAAACTTATTTTTAATGGTTCTTATCTACTAGGGGGCCCTTCGGGTTTCCCCAGTTCATATAAACATAAAGTCGGGCAAAGACCACCCCATTTAACTAGATTTAGCACTGGTTGAAATTTAAATTGTATTTATTTCCATGATAACCTCTGCTAATCACGGCCAATGCATCGGGAGGCAAACTGCCGGACAGCTTGGTTAGTATCAGCTTGGAGCCCATAGCGACCAGATGGCTTCTACGGAACGCAATTTTCTGCTGCTGTCGCTGGTGGTCAGCGCATTATCCGTGTTGCTCCAACGGGCAGGTACTTGACCTTGTCGCTTGTAACAAAACAAAAGCAAACATTAAACATGTGTAAATACAAAATATAAAATATATTGAATACCAATATATAGATCCGGCGAATAATATTAGTTATAAAGTCCATCAGTAATGGGATTGCCTTTAATGGATTGCTTTAGAACCGGTTAGACTGCATCGTAAATCGCGCTCTTCTCTTCTCCAGACGCGGCACAGATCAGCTTTGGCAGTTGTACTCCCCAGCAGAGCGATGAGAGCGGCCAGTGCGTCCACATCACCAGCTGCCCCTTCCTGGCCAACCTGCTGATGGTGGAGCCAAAGACTCCCGCCCAGCGAGTCCTGCTCTCCAAGAGCCAGTGTGGCTTGGACAACCGGGTTGAGGGTCTGGTCAATCGAATCCTGGTCTGCTGTCCGCAGAGCAGGCGGGGCAATACCGCAGACCAAGCAGAACCACACCCACCGACAGGGGATGCACTGCAGCAGGGCAATGTGCTGCCCGGAAATGACGTCTGCGGATTCCTCTTCGGTGATCGCATTTTCGGGGGCACCAACACGAGCATCTGGGAATTCCCATGGATGGTATTGCTGCAGTACAAAAAAAGTAAGTTGATTACTACACTGCGCTCTATTCTAATCTTTTAAAAGTGGGTTTTTTCAACGAGGTCAGCTGTACTCATTCTTTAATCACATTTTCAAATCAATTCGAAGCCAAGGATGGGATCATTTAGAAACTGCGGCTCTTTATAAGAAAGCATATACTGCATATACAAATTAAACAATGATGCTACTATTCAGATCTCAATACAATAGTTAGAAAGGCAAAGCTTTTCATGTGATGCTCATGCTCCTTTCAGTTTTTTCTGAAACCTATAGTTTTAGCTGCGGCGGCGCTTTGCTCAACTCCCGCTACGTCCTGACCGCCGGACACTGCCTGGCCAGCCGAGAACTGGACAAATCCGGTGCCGTCCTGCACAGCGTTCGCCTGGGGGAGTGGGACACCCGTACTGATCCCGACTGCGCCACCCAGATGAACGGGCAGCGCATCTGTGCGCCGAATCACATCGACATCGAGGTGGAGAAGGGCATCATCCACGAGCAGTATGCCCCCAATTCCGTGGACCAGCGGAATGATATTGCGTTGGTGCGCCTCAAGCGGAGTGTCAGGTGAGTGGGCCGTGGACCAGAGACGCCTCAAGTACACCACTGACATGGTCGTTTTTTTGCTTCCCACAGTTACACCGACTACGTGCGTCCCATATGCCTGCCCACAGATAGCTTAGTTCAGAACAACTTCGTGGACTACGGCATGGATGTGGCCGGCTGGGGAATCACTGAGAGCTTGCAGCACAGTCCGATCAAGCTGAAGATCACCGTTAACGTTTGGAACCTGACCAGTTGCCAGGAGAAGTACACGACTTTCAAGGTGAAACTGGACGACACGCAGATGTGTGCCGGCGGTCAGTTGGGCGTGGATACGTGCGAAGGCGATTCCGGCGGTCCCCTGATGGTGCCCATATCCACAGGCGGCCGGGATGTCTTCTACATCGCCGGACTCACCTCCTACGGCACAAAGCCCTGCGGCCTCAAGGGATGGCCCGGCGTCTATACCCGCACGGGGGCCTTCATCGATTGGATACAGCAGAAATTGGAGCCATAATAAATACATACACGTATACATACATGCAATGGAGATCTATTGGGGGTTGATCGATCAAGTTTTGCGCGCCCAACCGGTTGCAATTATATTGAACTGCTTTTCTCTCAGTAGATCAGCGGATTCCAGTGGGCTGGCCATGTAATTTCCGATTATCTATTGGAAAAGTAGAGGAAAATCCCTCCAACTCGGCGTGCAATTTACCTTTGTTGCAATGAACATTTCACTCAACCTGTTATATACACATCCAGATATAGCCAGATATAGAGATCCGCATCTAGGCGGCAAGAGCTGCATTAGAGCTTGGTTAGTATCAGCTTGGGTTCTGGAGAATCGAGATGGCTGCTACGGCATGGAATTTTCTACTCTTGCCACTGGCGATCGGCGCATTTTACGAATGGGTCCAACTTTCAGGTGGGTGAGCTGTCATGGCAGCCATAAAGCGACATCGTTTCAACTAGATATACTTACGATTTTTGAATATTTTACGTGATTTAAACATATATCGCTTAATGTGCAGCATGTGAATGTGATTTCAATGAGTGAGATCAGTTCAATTCTCCATAATATGTTTTCCGTGATATTTTTTGTAAGACTGGATCGCTTTTCGCTTCCAGACGCGGCGCAGATCACCTTTGGAAGCTGTGCTCCCCCAAACAGCGAGGAGCGTGGCCAGTGCATCCACATCACCAGCTGTCCCTTCCTAGCCGAATTGCTGACGATGGAGCCGAAGACTCCCGCCCAGCGTCTCCTCCTCGCCGACAGTCAATGCGGGTTGGACAACCGTGCTGAGGGCCACCTGAACAGCACCCTTGTCTGCTGCCCGCGAAGCAAACGGATAGACAGCGCGGAGCCGGAGGAACCATCACATCTGCCAGGATCTCCTGCTGAACAGCAGCCGGGCAATGTTCTGCCTGGAATCGACGTCTGCGGATTCTTCTTCGGTGATCGCATTGTCGGGGGCACCGACACGAGCATCTGGGAATTCCCATGGATGGTATTGCTGCAATATGCAAAACGTGAGCTGAGCTAAGTCACCTAGTACATTCATACCTATTCATGTATCATACCATTCTGTATCATTTAGCTGATGTCAACAAATCCACATCTTTAAATGCGTATACTTTCAACTGCGGCGGCGCTTTGCTCAACTCCCGCTACGTCCTGACCGCCGGACACTGCCTGAGCAACCGAAAACTGGAGATGGCCGGTGTCGTCCTGCACAGCGTTCGCCTGGGGGAATGGGACACTCGTACTGATCCTGACTGCGCCACCCAGATGAACGGGCAGCGCATCTGCGCGCCGAATCACATCGACATCGAGGTGGAGAAGGGCATCGTACATGACCAATACGTTCCAAATTCCGTGGACCAGCAGAATGATGTAGCTTTGGTGCGTCTGAAGAGGAGTGTCAGGTGAGTGGATGTGTGGATGTGAGAGTATTCCATAGCGTATTCATCTTTGTTACTCTTTTACCAGCTACACCGACTATGTGCGCCCCATTTGCCTGCCCACAGGCGATCTGATCCAAAACCAATTCGTAGACTACGGCATGGATGCGGCCGGCTGGGGCCTCACTGAGAACAAGCAGCCCAGTCCGACCAAGCTAAAGGTGACCGTCAACGTTTTGAACCGCACGATATGCCAGAACAAGTACAGCTTCTTCAAGGTGAAACTATATGACAGCCAATTGTGTGCCGGCGGCATGAAGGATATGGATACCTGCGATGGCGATTCCGGCGGTCCTTTGATGGTGTCCATATCGACAGGCGGCCGGGATGTGTTCTATATCGCTGGCATCACCTCCTACGGCACTAAGCAGTGCGGGTTCCAGGGGTGGCCCGGCGTTTATACCCGTACGGGTGCTTTCATCGATTGGATACAGCAGAAATTGGAGGTATAATAAATAAAACTGCTGGTTTATTCACATTTCTCGCTTTGGCGGCTAACTTACAATATTACGTACAAGATGCAGATTGGGGGACGAGGGCTGGACTAACTAGGCTAAGTTCTAGTGGAATGCCTACAAGGATTTGCTTACGTAAGCCAGCGTTCACATTTGTCGGACAAAACATCTTACACAGTTTCTTAGCTGGCCTGACAACAACAGAAATTAAAACTCACTGACATTACATTAGGCGGATCCGTTTAACGAGTTATGCTTAGTTGCGTGCTATATATGTATAATTCAGCTGCACATTTCTGTTCTCTTTGTGAACTAATAAGCAATAATCTTGACAAATTTTATTTAACTAAAAGGCTGTTCGCCAGCAATAGGAGCTGAGAGAAATTCGAGATTCAAAATAGGGGCTATAAAACGCTGACCCTTGCCGGGGGCCAAATCAGAC
Source organism: Drosophila orena (assembly GCA_005876975.1). NCBI lineage: Eukaryota > Metazoa > Arthropoda > Insecta > Diptera > Drosophilidae > Drosophila > Drosophila orena. The sequence continues at coordinate 9,160,468 of VCKV01000282.1, read as the reverse complement.
TCCCACCCAAAACGCAAGCGGCAAAAGTCTTGTGGTTTTTCTGATAGGCACCAATTTCACAGGCCGAGTGGCACTCAGATCTCCTCCGGAGCAGCGCGCGGCGCCGTACCCATGCCATTTCGTTCATCCGTAACCAGATTAGCACCCAAGGCAGTCAGCTCGCTGTGTAGTTGACTCAAAACGCCCATGACCGCTATGCGAAAGCCTCGACTGCATGGCAGCAGCGGGAATTCGGGTAGCTCGCAGGGCGCCTTGTACTCGACAGGCATGTCTAAGGAAATGGATTATGAATCATCGCGCAAAGCTAAGCAAGACTGGCAGACTCACCCTTGATGCTGGTTACACGTCGCCGCTGTGCCTCAAGGGAATACTCCGACCAGGCCAGCATGCGGCCGTACAGCTCGCTGCCAAACTGTTTGAAGTGCTCAATCAGTTCATTGCGAAAAATGAGCGGCGGATTTTTCAACTGTTTCACCGTGGAGTGGGCAATTTTTATGATGGCCATCTCGTTGTAGACACGAGAGTTCTCATTGCCCAGTTGGGTGCCTAAAAATAAATGGAAAGAAAGAAATTATAAGTGCAGTCATTGGCATATAAACAGCACTTTACCTCTTTGCTTTTCGTAGCCCGCCTCATTATAGTAGGGCTCATCGACCAGTATGAGTCCCTGTATGGAGACGAGCACCTGGAGCATGGTGCTGCTGGCCGACCACACTTCGCTGTCGCGTCCCGACCATGTGCCCAGCAGCGACACACATACCTTGCCCCCCTCGTACAAGTTTGGATTGAGGCGCTCCGTGCAGTAGCTGATGTAGTGGCATACCGGCGGGCTCTTTGGGTAATCGCGCCCAATTTGAAAGTCGAAGAAGAATAGGGCGTTCTGGTAGGGTGTACGCTTGGGACCCACCATCATTACAGATATTAGGTCCATGCGATCCTCGTAGGCACGTACCACAACTCCGTCAGGTAGCGAGCTCATAAGCATGTGGTATTCCCGCTGCACAGCTCGCTGATACTGTGCCTTGTTGGCGGGGGTCACATGGTTGCTAATAAAATGATGTGCAGCTGGTGCATTGGGCAGCACTTGGAAACTACTCTCGTTATCGGAGGGGGAGGGCGTGTTTGGTATCATTGAACGAGATGGTGAGGAGCAGGCCATGGGACTGTCAATGGTCGGCAGTGACTCGGACAGCGCATTAAGATTTAATGTCTGCTCCATGGCTTCGTCCGCCACAATTGGATCGTCCTTGGTGGCACCGCCATTGGCCGAATCCGCTCTCAGGTACACCGCCTCAATAGCTTCCTCTGCTTCGCTCACCTCATCATTCTCGTGCTTGTTATAGCTATTTGACTTGCTCAACGTCTCAGCGACCGCAATGCGGCAATTGGCCATTTGATCCTTGATCAAATAACAGAAGACTTCGCAGACGTCTGCATCGCGATTTCCAACCAATTCAATTTCAAAATCATCCATTATATTTACTGTGGGTCGCTTTATGACCAACTTATTTTCGCTGTCTGGATTATTGGACTCGTCCGAGGTGATTTCACCGCGCGAGTGGACGCCAGAATCATTCTGAAAGTAAAAGCTAAGTTATGTAACAATACAATACTTTAATGTTTGTAGTACAATCTTACCTTGGTACGATTATCAAACGCTATTGCAATTTTTTCACGTGCGTAAGCGAACATTTCGGTGAACTCGTTGCGATACTTTCTCACTAACGGGGGATCATCAGGTACCTCTTCCTCCTCCTGGCCGTCTTGCTCTTGGCCGTCTTGCTCCTCCGTGATCTCATCAGTGCTCTTTTTGCATAGAACTTCATCCATCCCCGTAGAGGATTTTCGCTTAGTAGGAGAGGATGATGACTGACCAGGCGGAACCATCAAAACTGGGTCCCCTTCTATCTGGAGCGTTGATGACACCTTGGGACCGGCGTCCGACGTCTTGGGGGTCGGTTCCGCAAGGCCATGGGTGTCAGCACCATCGTTAGAGATACCAATTTTGCAACGCACAATGCCATGAAAGTTGTTTTCATCGAAAAAGTTAGTATTCAGCAAACGGTCTAGGGCCCGGCAATTTTTGTACACATCCAGCAGATCGTTAAGCACTTCCGTTTTCCGATTGGCGTGTAGAACGCGGAAAAGCTTCTCTAGAAATTTCATTGCTTTCGTGGCGGTATCAATGCCCATTAAAAGGTCGTCTTCGTTGTCCATTGACGATATGCGGCTGTTTTCCGATTGCGTTTCCCACGAGTCTTCGGATCCGTCCGATTCGTACGCATCTAGTACTTCCTCGGATTGGTTAATCTCGAACAGATCCTGAGGGTAGCACATTGTGATGTGCCCCTTTGTCCACCAAACACGCAGTCTACCATCAGGGTAGTTGTCGATCACCTGGCCAGCAGTTGAATTAACATCCTCACCCGTGAAATTCGACACTCGGATCACCATTGTGCCGGGTTGATACTGATAGTCGGAGTGATCCTTCAAGTCATAAACGCTCAGCTCCTCTAATCCTTTAAACGAAGGACTGCAAAGAACAAAACGAATTACAATTCATATTGCCAAATAAAACAACAAGATAGAATGCTATAGTCGAGTTTCCCGACTACCATATACCTGTTACTCAGCTAGTGAAAGTTCAAACGAGAAATTTCAACATTTGCTGGAATATCGGTAGAAATTGAAGAAATAAACGAATCTAGTGTACCCTTTTACTCTACGAGCAACGGGTATAAAATATGCACTCACATTGGATTATCTACATTGGTGTAGATGTTGAACCACATGACCTTGGCTATGCGATCATCGTGGTCCACGCACTGAATGACCCCGTAGTCTGTGGCTCCCGTACTGTTCTCGTTTGCTTTGCTCACATAGTCGCCGGGAAAGAATTCATGGTTGTCCAAATGATGGATAGGATACAGTTGAGTTGAGTGAATGCCCGTCTCCACCGTGCCATCCTGCCAGACGACCGTCACCGAGCTGTAAACGACCAGCGTTTCCACCACGATTTCATCGCCATCCTTGGGAGTCAATTCCTTTTTGTTAAAAGGCGTGGAAATTAGTTTCTTGACAGATCGCATTTTTTTCTTTACATATCGCCTCTTAGCAGATCGCATAGTTATTCTGGGACTAGCACTGGCACCGGCTGCAGCTGTGGTAGCAGCTGATGGAGGCTGTCCATCCTCAACAACCTCCACATCTTTTTCGGCAGTCATCGAATGCTCAAGTGGCTGTATGGACTCCTCGATCTCATCCTCATCCTCCGATGTCAATATATCCTCTTTGCTGCGCTTAACCGACTTCCAAGCGTTGTGAGCATGATCGCTTGCCGGTCGAGGAAGACGCATCCCGCTGAACTTGTTGGCCAGGCGGCGGAACTTTGGTACACTGCGAGCGTTTCCGCTACTGGAAGCAGATGCGTTCAGTTTGCTGGCCTTGCGTTCCATTTTTTTCTGGGTGTGATAAATGGGGATGTACTTCTCCGCTGCAATACATGGAATATATTATATATACGTTCATTTCCTGTTAATAGCCTACCTTGCTCCTCTTCCCAGTCGGCGTATTTAACTAATAGATCACATTTTGAATATTTGAGGTAGAATCGATCGTGGATTTGCAGCACGTAGGACTGATAGATGCTAAGTTGCTTGATGTTGTTCAGATCCTCGCCCTTGATCGTGGTCTTTGGCTGCTTTAGAGGATCGCGCTCCGTGGAAGTTTCGATATTTGAGACTGCGCGGCAATTCCAAGCCACGTTGACTGATGTAGTGCGTATAGATTCCACGGTGTACTGGATAATTAAGGTTATTTTCAATTAGCGCTGGTAGGCGGGGCTTTCTTAAGATATATTACTAAATAAGAGTTATCAATCAACCGTAACGAAACGGACCTGACCCTAAAGTAACTATTGCGAATGCAAAATAAAATAATAGCTTAACTGGTGTGTCTGAGACTACATATCTAAAAAGGATTTATATCTTCCTACCGCAGCACGGCCCTTGCTGTTTAAGGGAAGGGTAATCTCCGGAGTCAGATTCGTGACACGATCCGGAGGCGGCAAGCGACCGACTACAGTGTTTCCTGGAAAGTAGACATTGGGTTTGAAGGCCACGCGGGCGCCTTGGGACGCAGAATCCTTAAACTTGTGGAAATCGTTGGAGGTGATCTCCACACGGGCACCGTTGGCGGATCTTGAATAAAGAAAAAAATTGCAAATTATGCTTGCCGCGGAGATAATGGGGTTATGGGCACTACCTGAGCACAGCGCACTCGTCGACATTGATGGTGGTGCCTATCCAGGTGTCCAGGCAAACAGGCACCATGGATGTCCATTGGGATATCGGAAGCAGTCGCTCGGCGGGCACATTTTTGATGACCATTCTGGAGCCCATTACCATGACATCGGCCCGCACATTGACATCCCGCACGTAGCCCGCCTGGCCAGCCAGATCCTTTTGTCCTGGCAAACGCCTTCGCACCACATCGCCGGGCATTAGGGTGCGATCCGCCAGACCAATCTGAGTATATGCCACATGGTTAGGTGAGCCGATGCAACGAAAAGTTAGAAGCAAACAAACACGTGTCAAAAGAACTTGAAGAGCAAACCCAAAACAGTTGTGAAAACAGTTATTTTTTTGGAGAGACCTTGAGCGTTACATAACCTCAATTTCGTTTACTCACCGACTGTTCCGTGTGCACCACCTCCTTGCCATCTGGATAGAAGGTCACACGCACCTCGCCCTTGGACAGGCCATAGTCATCGTCCTCGTCGTCGGAGGAAAAGGAATCGGCCGTTTGGGTTACCAAGCCGAAATGGACGCGACCACGGCGATCGATGCGGAAGACCTCGTCCTCGAAGAAGAACTGGCACTCGTTGTTGCCCTGGGTCTTCGATGGCACCTGGCCACCACCCGATCGACGGGAGTGGGAATTTCCATTGTGACGGCCCTCCTGGTTGGGGGTCTTTGCTTGATCCTGCGAGGATGGTGGATTCGCCAGCGTCGGTGTCCGCGGAGCACCCTCCTGCATATTCCGTCTCTGCTCCTTCTGCGGTTGACCTGGTGCTCCACCTGGAGCGGCCGCACCCGCCACATTGCTCAACATGTTACCAATCGCAAGCTGGGAACATGGAAGGCAAAAATTCAGCGGTCGAATTTTTGCGTGGCGAATTTTTCTCCTCCCTTTATAGGCCACTAACTATAAAAAAATGCTATATGTAAATATTCTATGCCCGACGAGCCACTGACACACAACTAATTTACAGACTGAAGCAATCTATCAATTTTCTTGGCCAATTTCGCCAACTTCCTTCGAAAAACTATAAAAAGAAGACAGAATCTACAAACAAAACGAGAAACTCGGAGAGAACAAATTTTGTGACTGAAAAATACCGGAGTTAGATAAAATCGTTGGTTCTGAGTTCCAGGCCTTAGCGAGCACTCGAACCATTATCTTGCTGACAGCGCTCTGTTAAGTGGGAACAACAACAACACTTGCAATTAACCGAGCAATTGCCCGCGAAATTGAAAAAAAGCTATTCCTATAATAACTACTTGGAATTCGATATAATAGTGTTTTATTTGCTAGCAAACTCACCGCTAGGTTGATAAAATAAATGTAATTGTATATTTGTTTTTTAATACTCCCAAAAACATGTGTTTTAAATACTTTTTTGACAGAATGTTCAAGAACTACTGGGATTGCAGACATTGTAATGGTTGACTAAGTATGAGAAACCGAGGGGGGGTATAACAGTACCCAAACATGGGTGAATCGGGATCTCACTCTTTCACCCAGTTATGGATAATGGCGGGTGGAATCCTCTGGTGCCTTACCTCTTTCGACGATGGCGTGGGTCGGATTGCCTTCCATAACTTTCCACACATGTTTTAATTTTTAGGATTCCTACAAAAACTTTAAGTTACTATGGTGGTAAATGCAATACCAAGAGGGATAAAAGAAGAAAGCTTGGATGAAATAAAAAACGGAAGTATCAAAGTAAAACAACAAAACTACAGACTGCAGTAAGATCTTTGGTGGAATTTGAACCCCGCTTTCTCTGCCCAACCCGACCATGATCTTCACGATAGCATCTTCGAAGATTCCCCAAAAGCACTTCCGATCTTACTTAAGTTACCATGTCAGGTTTAGCAATTCATGATTTCTTCAAGTTCATATTATACCTTTACTTACAAAAGAGGCTGGGTGGCCTAACAAATAAGATTTAGTAAGAGTATTCATTTATGCAACATCCTACTCAAAACAAAATAAAACAAGTAAGAAAATCTCTATTATCTATTAATGATTATGGTTAGTTATTGGGTTTTCTATCAAACAAACTATTCATAGGGTTAGGAATATTTTTAATAATAAAGCTAGGCCAGCTGAGGTCACGTTATGAAAAAATAAAATATTGTTCTTTCGTAACAGGCTCTCAAGTATTACAATTTAGGTTACTTGCAATGTTTAGATATATGGTTTATTTATTTTTTTTTTTTTCGAGCCCCACGTGGTTGGGGAAAAAATGAGCATAAATATAAGACTTGGCATAGAAAGTTAGAAATGGTTTATTCACAAAAATTTTGGAAGGTTTCTTCTAATATTGCATTGGATCTACATGTTGTCACATCTCACTATCATCGGCGGAGCGAACTGGTGGTGGCGCACACCGAAGGAGTAGCCCGGTCCACTCTTGCCAGGACGATAGTACATGAGGTCGTAGTAGTTGGGTCCGGGACCGACATTCTCACCCGGAATAGTGGTTCGCGGCTGCATTGAGTATATCGGGGCACGGGTCAGTTTGACATTGATATCACCACCACCATATGCAGCCGGACCCGGGGAATTCGTCTTGTCCAGAATCTTAGTTTGCAGTCCCCTGGCATAAACAAACAAATATAAGCAACTTGGCAAAGGAATAACCATTGTATGATCGAGTTACTCACATGCTATAGCTCGGGACTCCCGGGCGTACAGCATTGACCTCGTACTTGTAGGCATTGGGGCCAGGACCATCCTTCTTAAAGTTAAAGTCCGTTCGCAGACCCATCGAGTAGGATGGAGCATTCACCCCCTTAAAGAACGGCCTATTGTGGACATCGTGGGCACCGGGACCGGGACTGCTTCGCTTGTCTGCAATGGAGCAGTTAGAGAACTGCCAGGAACTGCCATGTCTTTAGCACTACTGAAGTACTCACCGATGATGTTGGTCTTGGGTGCCATTGAGAACTCCAAGCCCTTGCTCGTGCCATAGCGCGTCAGCTTGTCCACTTTGTAGGCCCCGGGACCAGGACCCAGATCCTCGCCAACAGCACGGGTGCGCATGCCAAAGGAGTACTGTGGCATCCGCTGCTTGCGGTTATCATGCTTATCATAGCCCACAGTGGGGGGCAGCATGTAGACGCCGGGTCCGGGGCCTTCGAGGAGCATGGAAGCACATTACACATTACTCGCCCATTTTATAATTCAATCAAATTTATAATTCACTCACCAAAAGGTCGCACCGCCATTTTTGTTAGTTTTGTGCAATACTAGAAAAAGAAACTATTTTTTAAATTTTGACTCCACAAATTGTGGTGTTTGCCGAACGGATTACAGTAGGAGAATGAGGCACTCATAGAGCTCCACCTCCCAGCTCCTGGCGAAGTCAGCTCCATGGCACACTTGTTATAGAAAATTCCCCAAGCCCATTGAAATAATAATTGCATAATACTCTTTAATCGGAAAATTTGATCATAAGAACCTAAGCTACTTCAAGACATGGTAAAGTGATTTTAGTTATAGGCGGAGATTCGAATTTGATCGGAAATTAAATGGTTTACAAAGATCAGCTCCAAATACGTGTATATTGCTTTATTGAGCCAAAGGAACGCCCAATTGGGACACACTCAAGATTGGTGGACAACTGGGCAGTACAGCTTATTCCACATCCATGGAGTTGTAAAGTTGCTTATACCTAGATCCCCGCCCGCTGCTTTGGAGCAGCATATCGTTATGCCGTTCCCTCAGGGCCTGTGAAATCAAAAAAAAAACATATAAATAGTTAGTAGTATTCATAGTTTCATACTCGTGGTAAATATGGAAATTTGTTTACCTTTGGATCGTATTTCTGATGCAAGTAGACCAGAATGGGGCCGTAAATCATATTGAAAATGCCGACAATGCGCATCAGCCAAGCAAAACCAAATGTTTGGGCCAACTCACCGCCAATCAGGGGAGCTATAAAGATGATGTATATATCATCTTTCTATATTTGGAAGCAGCCATTGTGGACTTACCTAAGCAATAGGCCAGGCTGACAGAGGTCTGCTGGATGGCATAGACTGTTCCGTAGCTGGACATGGAGCTGCTGCCCTCAGCCTGCTCCTCCTGCGAAAGTGTTGCATCCACAAAGGTGGCCAGGAGTGGAACCAGTGCCGCATCGATTACACCAATGCCCAGGCCCAAGGCGAAATGGGGCATCAGAAGCTGGGCAACCGTCGTGGCACTAGGTATCTGTAATATTCAGCATTATAATTGGTGCATATGCCCAATTATGTTTTATAAATAGAGGCACTCACCAAAATAGAGGCTACTCCCACCAGCAGCAAACTGACACAGGACACCTTCACCTGGCCATATTTGTAGGCTATGCTGCCGAAGAAGTTCGTGCCCACAAAGTAGCCCACAGAGTCGGGAATGAAGACGGTGCCCAGCTGCCACTTGTTGGGCTTCAGATACTGGATTAGCCAGATGGGCAGGCAGGGCTCCAGCATGGCCATTGTGGAGGTGGAAAACCAAATGGCCAGTACGATGGCCAGGATCATTTTGCATTCGAGCAGCGTTCGCCACTTGGGACTATCCTCCACCACAACCTCCGGCTGCACGGTCAGATCCATGGTCAGGAGCTGGAGCCCCAAGCTCAGGAACATCAGCGTGGAGAGAATAATAAACGGCGCCGATTTGCCCATTAGATCGTACAGGATACCGCCAAAGGGATAGCCCAGCAGGACACCCAGCGCGATGCTACCCAGGATGATGCCCATCACCTTGGAGCGACGTGCCTCCTCCGGATAGTGCTGCGCCACCAGGCTCATGCCGCAGATGTTGATGCAGGCGGATCCCACGCCCTGCACCGCCCGGGCCACCAGGAGTGCCCAGTAGGATTCGCCAACCGTGAAAACTGAAAGGTAGTAAGACAAAGATAAGTAGTTGGATCATAGTTGGAACATAGTACAATTGTTAAATGAAATGAAATTGGAATAAACCATTTAAACCATTTTAAATATTCATTTTTCCGCCTGATGAGGTGGCAATTGAAAAAGCAATCAATGCCCCCAAAAATAGACCACTTACCCAGCGAGGAGAGGAGCAGGAAGAAGGTGCCGATGACAATGGGAAGGCGGTAGCCAAACTTGCTGGACGCATTGCCGACAATCGGATTGAAAATTAATTGGACCAGGGCCTTCATGGCCAGCAGCAGGCCGATGGAGCCATTCTCCTGCTTCAAGGTCAGCTCCTTGTTGTCCTTGTTGCTGTCGTGGGTGGGCGGATTGCCGGTGGCGAGCTTCCTGTTCCTGCTCTTGTGCCCATTTCCATGCCCATGCCCATGCCCAATTCCAATTCCAGTGACATTAGTGCCGCCCGACTGGCCATCCGTCAGCTTTGAAGGCGATTGCATGGACGTGGAATTGTGCGTGGATGTGGTCGTGGTGCTGGTGCTGGTGGTGGTGGTGCTGATGGTGGTGGTGCTGGTGGTGCTGGTGGTTGTGCCTTCTGTGGACAGCTGGAACAGGGTGAAGTTAACCATTGATTTGCCCGGTATCGGATGCTTGGCGATGTACAGATGCGGATGTGCGCGATTCTCCGGGCCGGGCGATTCTCCTCCAGCCCGATGACCGAGTTTCGAGATTGACGATGTGTCCTCCAGACTGAGCAGCACTGCCGACGACGTATCCGCCTCCAGGCTGGCCAGATAATCGGGCAGGATGGGCACTGCAAATGAGGCGGGAGGAGGGAGGAGGGAGGAGGGAGGGAAAATGATCGTTTATTAACGCGCTTATCTGTAATTGATTTGGCCATTACCAATTACGGTTAGCAGCATGTTATCTAGCAGCAGGGCCAGGTACACAATCACGGCAATCAGGCAGCGATTGGAGGAGCCATTGGCTCCGGTTGGCGTGGAGCTGCGTCTGCCGGAGGCATTCAGTTGGACAGCCGCCCGATTCTGTGACTCCGATCGGGAGTGTGAGTGCGTTTGAGCGCGTTTCGATTTCTCCGACATGGCTAATTGGACGGCACACAGACGGACGGCGCCAAATTAGGCTGCCATATGGCTCTCGATTCGCGCCACAAAGTATGCTCCCGCGTGTATCTACCCGGAGTGCGGCAACAACAGGTGGTGGTGCTGCCACAACGACGTATGTGCGAATATTGAAGGGCGGCGACAAGTTGCCGTTCCATTTTATTGACACCAGGCGAACCGAGCCGAGCGACTCAGCAGCCCGAACAGCCAGTTGGCCAAGTGGCCCGAAGGCAGCCGGGCAGCCCATCAGCCCATCAGCTCATCAACCCATCAGCCAGATGGATCCCACTCCCGGCCATTCTATGCTGTTTGTGTTCAACATGGCTGCGATGGTGACCTCCAGGTGGGTGACTTTGGTGGCTTTCTAAAAACATTTACACTAAATTGAAGCACCCCAGTGCGATAATCACTGTTCAGATTTAAGATTTAGATCTAGCGCAGTTGTTTAATAATTTAAATTCCTTAGTTGAGACAAGAAAGAGCATTCAAGGGTGGCACATAGCAGAACTTTCCTATTGAACTGGTAATAGTTGTTGTTAACACCCAACCCAGCCGCACACACATGGCCTCAAAGCTTTAGCCATAACATGGGTTTCTTTATTATTAGCACTCCCCCGGTTATCGGCAGGATGGCGAGATGGAGATTAAAGCCTTGGCTTTAAGGAGCCGGCAAAACGAGTGTTTGCCTCGGCCCCGATAAGCAGGCTATGGTCTTTTAGCCTTTAGTCACATTTTCCATTTCATTGCGTCTCCGTTTTTCCGTTTTTCCGTTTAAATTTGGCCCCAACCAATTTGTGATGAATTTCTCGCTCTTTATGCTGAAAATTGATTTTGTAAAAGTGTGGCAGGGAGTATGGCAGCCAACCGATGGTATTGACCTATTTATAGCCTATATATTTATGTGGCAAAAAAAAAGCTGCTAATCCGTGACCGACAGACTTGATAACACAGCTGTTACAATTGTCCGACAATTTAGCCATTTGCAGTCACTAATCTATGCCCACTTGCGCTTAATACGGCGATTAGGCAAATCGGGTAAATACTTCCACTTATTTGATTAGATAGACGAACGGGTCTTGACCACAGTCAGTTATATATATGTACGTGTATATATCTTATCTAAGCCGTTTATATTTTAAACACATTCCTTAACCCACTAACGACGACGATAAACAGTGTACTCTTCGGCTGGAGGACGTCCATACCGCGTAACCTTGCCCAGGTGATAGGCCGCTGGTCCGGGTCCTTCCATTTTCCTGGGACTATTGCACGCCCTCGATGATCTGCCGAATGAGAACTGTGGACTTCGCTGCATCCGCTTGTCACAGTTCTTGAAGCCAAAGGTGCTGGGCAGATTGTAGGCTCCAGGTCCGGGTCCTAGTGGAAATGGGATGATCAAGTACAAAATTTGATTAGGCGCGAAGATGTCGTACCCAAAGATCTGTTGCACGACATGTTCGAGAAAGTGATTTGGAAATTTGGAAATGTGGATATTTGGAAATTTGGAAATTTTTGAAAATTTTGAAACTCTAGAAAGAGTTGTTGGCCGAACGAGATTCTACTAGGGAATGAACCAAACTCTCCGAACTCCCTTAAGCTAAGTGAAAAAGTTAAAATCAAGGCCTAGCTGATGGTACAAATCTCCGTTAAATATATATAACTGATAGCCATAACTATTAGCCAGAAACATAATCGCCAAATGGTCTTATCAGGCAAACTACCCGCTCCTCGTCTTTAAGTGGGCCTCAAGTGGTGAGATTAGCAGCCAAAAACCTCCAGTTGTGTTCTCCACTTACCCAGGTGTCAGTCAGGTGGCAGCGAACGGAGTGAACGGTCTATGGGAAACATGTTCGCCAGCAGAAGAATCCTGGTGGTGGTAGTGCTGCTGGTATCGGCAATTGGTAAGTGGCCATAAACCCAACTCATAAACCGAAAGTCGAACTAAAATTGGACCTGCAGGTGGGCAATCGGAATCGGTTCCATGCAAGCTCAAGGATGAAAAGCACGGCAAAGTGTGCGTCTGCACGGCGGACTATTGTGACTATCTGGAGAATCCCGTCCTGACGGACGAGAGTGAGTGGTTCCTGATCTCCAGTTCCAAGCAGGGACTGCGATTCTCCACAACCAGTGATAAATTCGGCAAGGAGGAGAAGATTACCGTGCAGGATTATGTGGAAGCCACCCAGGTGACCGCGAATGCAACTATCCTGTCGCGTCTGCTCGACCAGGTGGTGGCCAGTGCTTTCACCTTGGAGTCCCGGGAGAGCTCCATAACTCGCACGGTGACCCTGCGATTGGACCGCAGCAAGACCCACCAAAAGATGGTTGGTTTCGGTGGCAGCTACACCGGAGCTGTGGAGTACCTGGTGGACAACTTCAAGCGTTCGGAACTGGCTGACCATCTGTACAAGTCCTTCTACGCCGAGGATGGACTGGGCTTCAATCTCATGCGAGTTCCCATTGGCGGCTGTGACTTCGAACTGGAAGCCTGGTCATATGCCGAGAAGGAGGGCGACACCTTGCTATCCGACATGGATGAGCTGAATGCGCATGATGTGAAGCGAGTGGCGCAGATCAAGCGACTCATCGAGGTGTCCGGAGTGAAGAATCTGTTGGTCAAAGGAGCCGCCTGGAGCTCCCCGCCCTGGATGAAGACCAACAACCGGTGGACAGGATTCGGACGTCTCAAGCGGGCTTACTACCAGACCTGGGCCGATTACCACCTGCGTTGGCTGAGACTTATGAAGGACAATGGCATTCCCATTTGGGCCATTTCCACGGGCAACGAGCCCTTGAACGGCATCATCTTCATGTACTTCGTTAAGTTCATGAGCTTGGGATGGACGCCACAGACGCAGGCCATTTGGCTGAACGACCATCTGGGTCCCACGATCCGTAACTCCGAGTTCAAGGACATCATCCTGTTTGGCAACGACGATCAACGCTACAGTTTTCCGCATTGGTTCAAAATGGTAAGTACATGAATGTTAGCAAACCAAGTCAACTACAAAGTTCACATTACTTATCGCGACCATTTCCAGATGAACCGCACTCGAGCAAACTCGATAGATTACCTGAATGGATTATCGGTGCACTGGTATTGGGATGAAATTTTCGGCAACAGCTTCATCGAACAGACCACGGAGTATGCACCCGACAAGATACTGATTGTTTCCGAGTCCTGTATCGGGGACAAGCCCTGGCAGTCAGCTACTCCTCTGCTGGGAAGCTGGGAGCGGGCCGAGAAGTATGCCCGGGACTACCTGCTCAACATTAGGCTGGGCTTCCATGGCTGGATCGACTGGAACATTTGTCTGGACGAGATGGGCGGCCCCAACTACGTGGACAACACGGTGGATGCGCCAGTGATTGTCAACACCACAAGTGCGATTCATTAACACCACAATTTATTCTGCTTTGCTTAATTATATGATTTTCCCGCAGCATTCGAGGAGTTCTACAAGCAGCCCATGTTCTATGCCATTGGCCACTTCTCCAAGCTGGTTCCGGAGGGATCAGTTCGCATAGATGCCGTACCAAGTAATGTTAATCTGGATTCCGTGGCATTCCTGCGCCCGGACAACAAAATCGCCGCCGTTCTCTTCAATAGCGGTCGTGCCGATCTGGACATCACCTTGGTGGATAGTATCCGGGGTCAGTTCGTCGTTAATGTTCCGCCCAAATCCATTCACACTTTGCTGTACAGTTGAAAGCATAAATAAATAGGTTCTCAAGTTTTTTGAAATGCCCGCGTTTTTGTTTAATATTAGTAAGCTAATATCCGCATAAATGCTTTGAAAATTGCAATTTTCACACATCTGATGTGGTTCTCCAACCGAATCAAATCACACCTGACTATCGAATCCATCAGTAGCAGTTAGCCAGTGGCATAACCTGTACCTTTTCATCATGATTCCAAACTCCACTCCGCTGCTCCTGTGCATCCTGATCTTTTCCGCTGGACTCTCCCAGCTCCTCTTCAATCCGGATGACAACGTGGAGCTGCTGGATTCTGCATCATTCGAGTCCGCGCTAAGTGAACCCACGTCTGGGAAACTGGTGCAGTTCTTTAACGGATTCTGCGAGGATAGCCAGAACTTTGTACCAGCATTCAGGAATGTTTCTCGCAAGCTCTACAAGTGGCGACGAGTGCTGAAAGTCCATGTGCTGGATTGTGGAAAGGACGAGAACGCCCAGATTTGTAGCAACTACAGCATTCGCACAACGCCCACATTGCGTTACTTTCCACCGAGCTATAGGCGAGTGCCAGGCGATCTGGGCACCGAGATCACTAATCGAAGTCCCAAGGAAATAGAGTCCAAGCTGGCACTAAATCTTCAGAAATTGAATTGCTTTAAAATGTTTAGGCGGCAGGACAATGTGACGCATGTATTTCAAAAGCATCCGCACGTTGAGTACATTGCACTTGTCTATCAGATGTGCCTGAGCCACTTTCTTCCGCACCTGGAGACGGGCAACTCCATGGAGGAAAAGTACGCCTCTCAGGACGACTGCAATGCGGCTAATCCGATAGTTTCGGTGATTGGAAGGAACACCCTGCTTGAGCTACTGCCCTATAAGGAAGTCGTTGTGCGGATCTTCGATAACCATGACATTTACAACAAATTCGGCATATCGCCAGTACCCAACTTGCTGGTTCTGGTAAATAGAGCTGGGAAACTGCTATTTCTTACGCCCGAGATGGACAACAGTAGGGCTTATGTGGCTGCCATCAAGCAATTCCTGGTCTTCGTCGACCGTAAGCCACAGAAGCCATTGCCCAAAACCACACCCGCCAACATAAGCGAAGCCTTAAGGTTCGAGATATTCCAGCAGCACGAGCAACATCCATCTCGGATCTATCGAGCCGATCTGGAACGGGCTATCAATCAAATCCTAAACGTGGAGCTACCCAGAAGCGCGCACTTTGTGGGCACAAAACTGGTTGTTTTGCGGAACTTCGTCAGGCTAATACACAACTCAAGTCCCTTGAGAGCAGAGGCACAGGAAAAGCTGGCCGGACTGTATTATTCCTTGCGGGCTAAGAAGCAACTCTCTGGGGTTGGATTCAAGGACTTGCTCGTGAAGTCGGTGAGGAACTACGCGTTTGATGGAAAGCAATATGTTGGCTGCATTGCATCTCGTCCTTTCTTGCGCGGCTTCAACTGCTCCCTGTGGATGCTGTTCCACTATCTCAGTGTGCAGTCGAAGAACCTAAAGCCCCGATCCGTGTTGTTGGTCTTTCTCGGATATGTGCGATTCTTCATGAACTGCCAGGAGTGCAATTCGAAGATAAGCGAGTTCAAGAAGCTCCGACCTATGGCACATGTGACCAATGACGATGAACAGATATTGTGGCTCTGGGAAGCCCACAATCATGTCAACAAACAGTTGGCCGGCGACTCTACAGAGGATCCGAAATTCCCAAAGATTCAGTTTCCCAGCGCCAAAGATTGCCCCAACTGCAGGCAGAACGAGTCCGAGTGGCGCACCGATGAAGTACTGAAGTATCTGAAGGCCATCTATACCCTAGAAAATCTCAGTTGGTTCGGAATGTCATCCGCAAAATCGTACACCGCAAGATTTAAGATTTAAGATTTTCCTTCCAACTACACACTTACACAGTAATTGTTAAGATTAAAGCGAATTTCTAACACATTTAAAATCTGGTTTTATAACTTGTTAGCCCCCCTTATGGGGTTGCCCACTGCGCCACTGGGCTTGCACAACTTTTTCTTTCGATTGCGTGCGCGGATTTCCAAGTGGGATCGCCCCACTGGCGACTACGCGAGTAGCTGCGATTCGCCGGTCCGGCCGCTTTATCACATCAACAGCTGAGCGGGGTCAAGTGGCATTCGAAAACATAAACACCAAACACCAAACAGCAAATTGAGTGAAATTCGCTTGCTTGGCTCATCATTCGAAAGCAGGCCCGACTCTCGTTTATCAGCTCAGTTGTGGACGGGCCTTCGAGCGGATCGCATTGTCACCGGTCCGAGTTGCAGATATGAAGACACCTTCGCTCGGCTTTCTATCTGCACTGATCGCCATCGCGGCAGGTGAGCGGGAGTACAATGAATTCATGCCCACCTGGGCCAATGAAACGAAATGCATTGCAGGTGCTACCGACTGGCAGCTACCCTGCGATCTGCGCGAAACGAGCCACGGCAGCGTGTGCGTCTGCAACAGCACCTACTGCGACTATCTGGAGCAGCCGCAGCTCACTGACATCTCGCAGATTGTGGTGATTAGCAGCAGCAAGGTGAGTCAGCAGGACTGTCTGCACTCGCGGTCACAACAATAGCTACAACAACAATAACAATAGCTCAATTATAACATTCAATTCAGAGTCGTTTCAGAGTAGTTTGCTTATCGTCTGCGGCTTGTCATGTTCTAAAATTATTGATTAGCGAAACGGATTTGAATTTGATTAGTTCCCAAATGAATAATAATAATAACATTAATTATTTATAAATTATATGCAAATATATTATATTTGTGTTATTTTTCAGGATGGCCTACGCTTCAAGAAGACGACGGGGGATCTTTCGGAGAATGAACCCATAACAATAGACGACAAGCAGTTCACCGATGAGAACTTCAACGCAGATGCGATTGTGGTGGATCAGGAGAGAGCCTGGTTGCAGTTGGCCAACATTCCCCAAAGCCTGTGTAACTGAAACGCTCTGTAAGATCTCCATAGAAACCAAATGCTCAAGGAACTCCCATTTCAGTTATCAATGCCAGCATTAGGACCTATCGCATATCGGTGAAACGAGAGCGGCGTTTTCAAAACGTCTCCATCTTTGGCGGCGCCTTTACGGGTACAGTCTCGCACTTACTCAAAGAACTGCCGGATGCACTAGAGGATCATGTCTATAGGTGCGGTGGATATTATGCTGAACACACAAATATGTAACTATGTGCCCTTTGCAGATCCTATTTCCATCCGGTTGGAATCGCCTACAACACCGTACGAATGTCCATTGGAGGTTCCGACTTTGATATGGAGCCCTGGGCATATAATGAATGGCCTCGTCATGACCCGAAATTGAGCAACTTCAGCGAACTCGATGCGCGGGATCTGCAGAAAGTGGAACAACTGAAACGCCTTAAGGCAATTGGCAAGGTGGATGAACTGAAGATCATGGGCGCCGCGTGGAGTGCTCCAACCTGGATGAAGAGCAACGAACGCTGGACAGGATTCGGGCAGCTGAAGTCGGAATATTACCAAACCTGGGCCCTGTACCACCTCAAGTGAGAGCACTCTGGCCATTTCATTTCCCATTTATGAGGGATTGGCTGTTCTTGCAGATTTCTCGAGCTCATGCGGGCTAAAAATATGCCGGTTTGGGCCATATCCACTGGCAATGAGCCGTTAAACGGCGTCATTGGCTTCCTATTTGTACACTTCATGAGCATGGGCTGGACGCCCTGGCAACAGGTATGTAGTATGAGCCATTTGCAATTGGCCACTGGCCATCGATCACGTTTCTGGCTATTAAGCATGTCGGCGTTTTCTCGACCAGGCTATCTGGCTGAACGACAATCTGGGCCCGACCATCAGGAACTCGGCGGAGAGCAAGGTGCTCATCTTTGGCAACGACGATCAGCGGTACACCTACCCCATGTGGTTCCGAAAGGTATGCGGATAGCACAAAAAGATATTATTGTATATACACGTACATATAATGTATGCAATTCATTAGATGCGCTCCTCCCGCAACAATTCGCTGTCCTACTTGGATGGCCTAGCTGTCCACTGGTACTGGGATGAACTGGTAGGCCCACAGCTCATTGACCAGGCGCACACGGACATGCCCGACAAGCTGCTGTTGAATACGGAGTCCTGCATCGGCGATAAGCCCTGGCAGACCCATGGTCCGGAGCTGGGCAGCTGGCAGCGCGGTGAGAGCTACATGAGGGCTTATACCCAGGACCTGGCGCACAACTTCAATGGCTGGCTGGATTGGAATCTCGTGCTGGACGAACAGGGCGGCCCCAACTACGTACATAACTTTGTGGACGCCCCGATCATTGTGAATGCCACGAGTCGGTCTGAGATATACAAACAGCCGATCTTCTATGCCATTGGCCACTTCTCCAAGTTCCTGCCGCCGGGATCCGTGCGCATCGAGACGCGAATCGAGAACCAGGGCAGTCCCTTCACCCAACTGAGTGCTGTGGGCTTCCAGCGACCAGACGGCAGTGTGGCGCTGATTATCTACAATGGGTAAGTGCACTCGAGGAAAAGATTCCAATTTCCGTTCGAAATTTGGCCAAAACATTCAAAATATTGGTTCAAAAGTGGTGTGTCATATCTTGTTAGACTCGAAATTACATTTCCAATCGATTGGCTTTCAAATTTGGAAAAAATTTTTTTTTTTTTTTTTTGCAAAATTTTACCCCTTACAAAAAATGCGAAAATTGGCTCAAAAATTATTTTTTCTAACTGCTCCAAAAAGCAATGGGAATCGTTAGCATTGGTTATTAGCTGTAAAAATCAGTTATTATTTTGACTATAGGACTATTTTCAGCCAAGTTATGATGAAAAAACCCTTCGTAGATATTCAATTTTAGCCAAAGTCAATTTCCTGGTTTTTCGCCCAATAGCAAACCGATTTTTGATTAAAATATAAATTATATTGATCCATATAGTGACATATATTGTTATAACTCGTTGAGCTCGTAATAATATTCCCAATCGATTGACATTCCTTTCGGAAATTCAAATTATAAATCTGGAAAATTTTTTTTTTTTTAAGAAATGGTTCAAGAAAGTATAGAGAAGTAATATTACTACTTAGCTGCGAAATGATTTTCTCCAAGTGCTTCGCGCACATCTATTTCGAGTTGCATCTGCGATGGTGCCGCTTAAGTGCGTCAACTTAATTGCCGCCAGCATTGCAATTCACTTTTATGAATGCCTCTAATGGCCGCCCTGCACTCTGCGACTTTTATCAAAAGTATGTATATTCTAAGAACCCGAAATGCGTAATCTTGCAGCCAGAACCTGCCGGTGGACGTGGCCCTCGATGATAGCCAGCGTGGAGCGATCAATCTCCGCCTGCCGCCGCGCTCCTGGCACACGGTGCTCTACAAATGAGGTTCTCCCGTCCGGGAACCCGACTAGGTAGTAGTAAACTAGTGAAGTAGGCCAGGAGTGGGGGTGGGGGTGGGGATGGGTCCAGCTGCCGCTGCCCAGAGGACCGATTGCGGCTCAAGTGACAGCGGCGCAACGGAAGCCAATAAATTGCGCTGAACAGGATGAGCAGGATAATGGACACACGGAGATGGGGACTCGAATGCCAGGATGTGATGCCTGATATGCGTAGACAACGGAAATTTGTTTAAGCTGCTCAATTTGCCGGAACGCGTCTGTTTACAATGAAATTTCATGTGCCGTTTAATTCTCGTGTCTCTTTTTTTTTGGTGTAACGCATTTTGGGGAACGTTTCATGCTTATAGAGAATATAGTATATGGGGGAACGTATAGGAACATAGCGCGGATCAAGCTGAGTGACAACTGGCAGTCGAGCGGGAACGAATATTATCTTTGGGCTAGCGCTGCGGTGTCTGGTCTATTTGTTCAATATGCTCTATAAATATGTTTGTCAATTGAGCGAGCGGCAAGCAAATGCATTTTCCCATTTTCCCATTTTCCCCGCATTTTCCCCGCATTTTCCGCGCTCTCCCCCTCGCACTTGGCGCACAAAATGAGGCGTTTTATGCAAGTCTATGAATTAAAACATGAAACGCTTATAAGGCCCTATGACTGTTGCTTGTGACAAGCAATGACCTTTGTTTTGTTTTGATAAAATATGTTTTTATTTGAGAGTTATGAAACTGTGCCATACTTATAAATAATTTTTAGTTTACTATATTCTATAAATAAAATGTATTGTAAGCACACATGAACGTAAACATAGAAGAAACACATTGATAAAGAATATACATATATAGTCGCCCATTCATGGACTAAATATTTATGTGTAAACATGTACACTAAAAAAGGTCTATGTTTTATCTCAGCTCGTAAGTGCAAATGCCATTCTGCAGACTAATTGAGACGTCAGCAAGACGATCTCTTGATTAGTAATAACCAAGTCTTGTGTGTCGAGACTCTCGGCGATTCTTTGAGGCATCCATCACTTGCGTCAAGTGCAGCATATGTGTTGCGATGGCTTGGTAGCATATCTGAAGTGCTTACCACAAAATACACTTATCAGCAATGAGTGTGTCCATTACGTGCCCCCCTTCCACACCCGCTCACCCTCACCATCACCATCACCATCACCATCACCCTTTCTGCCCCAGGAAAGTAGTTGTAACATTGGGCAATGTGTCGAGTGCGATGATGCAGTGCAGCGGGCTGTTAATGAGGCTCATTATTAATATGGCACGATATGTTTGCGTCATGAGCAATGAGCTGGCTGCAAAGGGCATTTACACGCGCTTCCCTGTCGTCATCTGGAAGATCAAAGCACAGCCTCCACTGGCAGTGCTCACTCCAAGTCCCATGCCCATGGCCATAATGTGTTATGAGTTATTGGCGGAGTGGGAAGATGATCCGCTTCCTGGGAGCCCGGATCGCCAGTTCCACATATCCACATATCCACTGCTACCCAGATCCCCACATCTCCACATCTCCACATCTCCACATCTCCACATCTCTACATCGCCAGCTCTTTGGTTCTCCGGCTTGTCAGCAGCTGACAGCGCCATGTCACAGCAATTTGCCCGGCCGTAGGTGTTCCATGTCAACTGCAGCAGCACATCGCCACCTAGCCGGGATGTCGGCGTGTAATGCCCTCTGACAGGCACTCAAATTGAATGCTCGCAGCAGGGACGAGCACTGGTGAACTGGATACCATTTAGCGTTAGATTTATTTCGGGCATTAAACGCAGATCGCATTTCAGAAGAGAGTACTCGTACACTGGCCGAAATCCGAAGTCATTGAGGGCCGAAGTGGAAATATCCATGCTACAATCAGGTACAATTTGTTCCCAGTGCATCTGCATCCATTTCCCAAATGTGCACGAGTAGGGCACTTAAGAGATCTCTTCAGACGGGCGCCGGATGTGCGCTATTATTCCCAACCGTGGTACAAGTACAAGTTATGTATATCCAAATTCCACTTTCGAGCTGGAAAAAAGTGCAAGTTACCAATGCGTGTAGATAAGCACCATAGCACCATGCAGCGTGCGTATTTTCCCAATCCGATTCGCCTCCGTGCGATAAGATTAGATTAGGGGCCACCCACCAACGGATGGGGGAGCATGGATAGGCAAATTAGATGGGCCAAAACAGCCATCAAACAGCGCATAGCCGTTACCAAAATGCGACGTTCGCTCTCGCCGACATTGGCCAAGTTGGCCGAGCAGGAGGTGAACGAGACGCCCGACAGGATTCAGCAGGACATCATCATACTGCGCGTCTGGATTCGCCAGCAGCCGCATCTGCGTGCCCGCACGGATGTGGACTTCCTCATCGCGTTCCTGAGACGCTGCCGTTACAGCTTGGAGGAGACGAAGCGCCGGATCGATCGCTACTTCACCCACTACAACCTATTTCCGGAGATCATGAATAACCGCTGTGTGACGCAAAGACTGCTGGACATCAATCGAATGGGGTGAGCCGAGTCCAAGCCATCAAGGTTAGTCATGTATGTATGTCATGTATGAGGTCTCGGGTTCTGCTTGCAGAGTTTGCCTCTATCCGGATATGCCAAAGGGCGATAGTCGCAGTGCCATGTTCATAGCCCGTTTTGGCCAATTCGATCCCAATCTGTACATGCTGCGCGAGATCTATCACTTCTCCTCGATGGCCATGGAGGTGATTGCGCTGGAGAACGACTATGCCTCCCTGGCGGGAATCTGCGAGATCATCGACCTCGAGGGCGTCAACTCGGATAAGATGCGCCGGTTTGATAGGGTCCTATTTCGCAAATGGTGGAACTGGCTCTACCATTGCAGTCCGCTTAAGGTGAAGGAGATGTACATCATAAACATGCCCAAGGATATTCAGGGTACCGTCATGTTCCTGTACAACGTACTTAGCATGCAGGTCAACTATCCGGTGGGTACACGTACCTTCATCAGCATGTCATCTAGGAACATTTCTTTCATAAAGAAAACCATTGAGATAGATATGTTTATCTCATTGCAGATACGCGTTCTGAAGAACAGCGAAGAGCTCATCGAGCACATTGGCAAGGAATCGCTGCCGGAGGAGTATGGCGGCACCAATGGCCATTTGGGCGAATGCGTGGCCTACATGGAGGATCTGTTGAATAGCTATCGTGGTTATTTCGAGCAGGACTGCAACTACGGCACCATTGAGGAGCTGCGACACGGTGAAATAGCCACGTATGAGGCAGAATTCGGAGCCAGTGGCTCCTTCCGTCGCCTCAACTGGGATTGATACTAGCATACACGTACCAAGCCCGGAAGCAGGAAACCTAGCAGCTCCCTCAATCGCGCTTATCCATTAAAAACATTCCAAACTCTGCTGTAGTCGATCAATTAAAGATAACATCCACTTATCACCTATCTATGCGCTCGTGTATCTATATCTAACTGACTGCCGACGGGTTTCGGGTCGCCGTTCCAGCTGGTTTACAAGGTGTTGCCCCGATTAGATAGCGCCACGATCCACGCCGGTGCGTCAGTGATTTTTGCATTCAGTTAGCATTGAACCGAGCGCCGGAATGGCGACCACCCTGAGAACCCTGAGAACCCTCGACCCAAAGCTGGCGGCTCTGGCCAGGAGCGAGTGCAACGAGGAGCAGGCCCAGCGATCGGAGATTATAGCCACCATTCAGACATGGGTCAGAAAGTCGCCGCACCTCAAGGCGCCCACGGACGAGCAGCTCATCCTGGCCTTCCTGCGGCGTTGTCGCTTCAGCCAGGAGGAGACCAAGCGGCGATTCGACAACTACTACTCCCTGCGCAACGTGTTCCCGGAGGTTCTGGGCTCACGACAGGTGGACGAGGCCCTGCTCACCCAGCTGCAAAGAGGGTTAGTTAAGTGTCATTTGGCCAATATACGAGTAATAGTAGCTACCCTTTGCTGAGCCAAACTTTCCGCAAGCCATTTGAATACACCCATCTAATCAGTGGTGTCAAACGTAACAAATGGTATTGAACTTTATCTACAATAATTTATTCACTATCTTTGTGCATTACTGACTGAAAATTAGTTGCGTGTTATGAAATGTTATTACTTCAAAGAACTGCGACTGAAGTTACTTAATCGTTTAATCGTCGCAAACTTGCAAGCACTAGATACATTACACAAGACAAAAGATACATTAGACAAAAGAAACATTAGTTAATTTTTATTTGTCTGATTAACAGAATCCATGTGATACCCATGCGACCTGTGAGTCCCGAGGGACCGAGGGTTATCATCTCGCAATTCCGCAACATCGATGCCAAGAAGTCGAATCCCCGCGAGGCCTTCAAACTGGTCTTCATCATGCTGGAGCTACTGGCTCTGGAGTGCGATAATGCCTCGATTTCCGGCCTCGTGTGGGTTGTGGATGCTAGAGATGTTACCATGGAGCAGATGCTGCAGTACGATCCCTTCCTGCTGAAGAAGGCATTCGCGCTGGTGGACCAATGCATGCCACTGCGATTTGTGGAGATTCATATGATCAATATGCGCAAGGAGGGACAAACCATTTTCAATTTTGTGACCAAGTTCTTACCCTCCAAGCTGCCTTTCAAGGTGGGTCATTCGCAAATGTTTATAGTATGCATAAAGACCGAGTTTCCCTGATCTCCCAGTTCGTGGTCCACAAGAAGTCGGAGGATCTGTACCAGCATCTGCCCAGAGATGCGATGACCATCGAGTATGGGGGCACCAATGGATATCACGCAGAGGCAGTCGATCACTGGCGCCAGAAGCTGCTGGACAGCAAGGATTACCTGGCCAAGGATGCCCAGTACGGAACCAATGAGAAACTGCGCGTCGGATTGGCCAGCGCCTGGGCCAGTGGAGAGCTGGACGGGATGAGCGGTTCCTTTCGCAAGCTGGAGCTGGACTAAGTTTGAACAGATTGCTGTTTTGAATTACCATTTAATTACCATATTAAGTGCTAATGCTATACAACTAATTTAGTTCGGGTCACTGGGTATCTCGTGTATCGTGTATCGTGTATCGTGTATCCTCTTAAAAATAGCTTTACAATTGCCTAAGTTGTTGATACTTAATGCTAAGTGCTGCATTTCCGCTTGAAGTTCACGTGAAGGGAGCTGGGTGCACTTGCTCCGGCTGTGGGCGGCGACTGGGAATCTGCAGCGGAGGGCGTGGCCTTGTTGTGAATGGGACTCGTGGTGCTCTTATTAATGCTCTGAACAATCAAATTCAGACAGTCCAAGCTGGAGCCATTCGCATTGCCCTCAAAGTCTATACAAATGTATTTTATATATGTAAATATTTCAAATATTTGATTACCCTTTGTTTTTTTTTGTTACCTGTAAGCTGGCCATATTTCTCCATGTGCTTGTTGTAAAAACTAAGTTTATCTTCTAGATAAGCGCCAGCATAGGAGCTCTGCAATGGGGAAACATAAAGAAATTGAAATGGAAAAATCTTTTAGTTGGCGGCCGGCCCCCAGCGAAATTGGGAAAACAATAAATTACAGAAAAGTGTCGTCGGCGAAATGACAACGTCAAAGTTGCTCCGGTCCTGTCAACTTGGCCAACAAGTGCCATACAGAATGCAGCCTAATGATGGGATTAGGCCAAAATTTATGCCAGTAAAGCGCTTCCACAGGCCAATTAAAATGCATCGAACCACCGCCCCATTGTCTGCCCCAACATTGTGGGGCATTGTGCACCACATTGTGTGCACCACACTGCGGGGCAATTAAATTCATTTTCGCATACGCAGACGACAAGGCATCCGGAGATTCGCTCGGGATTTCATTAGAAGAACTACTCGCTATAACGCCGATGCTAAGCAAATTATAATTGCCACTTCTGGGTGGGTTTTCCTTGGGTTTCCCCCAACACCCCACCCCTCCCCCATCCAAAGTGCCGTCACATAGTCTGCAAGGATCGGCAACTGCAGGGCATCCCATGTGCATTTCTATACTTATTTTTAGCGGGAAACAAAGTACGGGGTAGCAGAACAACGGAACGGAACTCGAACCGAATGAAGTGAACTAAACTGAACGGGAGCAGATGAGCTCACACTGCACTTTTATAAAGCGATTTATCATTTTCCAAGCGTTTAGTGACAGCCTGCGCTCAATATGCCACAGGCAACAGGCGGATGCACTGGGAAAAACGCACATCTGGGTTACCAGCAGTTAACAGCAGTGAAGGCTTTCAAATGACACGATAATGCCAAATATTGAATAATTACTTTGAAAATAAAAACGCAATTTAGAAAGCATTTTGAAAAAGTATTTCTAGGCGGGAGCGCAACTTTTTGCTGTGTATGCTTGCATGTCTTTTTTTTTTGTTGTGGTATTTCGGTGTATCTTATATTTTCGAGCATATATCATGCGTTGTATCTGAATGAAATGCCACTTATCACTTGGGCATTCCGATTCTGGGGTTGCGTAAGATTTTAAGCCGCTTTTTGGCGCGTTCCCCTCAGAAGTTCTCCACCGATCTGTGCGCATGTAACGGATATGCGGCATTATGCGATTTGCTTGCCACAAGCTGCATGGGTTTGTGGCATGAAATATGTATGCTTTTAATATGCAAAGCCCACTTTGTGCTGGTCACTCGCAAAAGCGCATAATCACATAATCCATTTGGGAAGCATCACGAAAATAAAGGCTAGAACTACTTGTTAGAAATCTACATTCAAATGGGGAAGTAAAGTTGATGATTAATTTGAAAATCATTTTATCTTGTTTGCACTGTTTTTCCAAGAAACGTTACTTGCTCTCAATAATAATGGTAGGGAATATGAACAGCGAACATTATCCAATGGATGGCTAGCACCCGAGCTTTCAAAATCATTCCATGAGTCACTGGCACTCAAAAAAGTAAATCCTAACATTTCGTAATTAAGGCTATCAATATTACGTAGAAATCTGACTGATAGACGAACTGGCACTTTCCAGGGTACGAGTATATCAGCAGTACAACCATTTATTGGCGAAGATAAGGAAATTTCTGGGGAAACTCAGCGGCGTGCACACTTCGTGTTGCAAGCAGTTCAAAAGGAAATCTTCTGCGATTTATAAATACACAGACTCCGAATGAATGGATATGGATGAGATGGATGGATGGATGGATGGATTGCCAGGGTCTGAGATGCATTTGAATGTCTGCACGTTTGGCGCAATGCCAGTTTTTAATCAAACTATGGCCGCACATTAATATCTGCCAATGGGGTGGGGGCAGTCAACATACAAATACGCCAAGTTTTATGGTAAATTAACAAATTTGTACATTAAAAATGGGAAAAACTTAAACAAACTGCATGGAAATTACTCAGCGCAGGCCAGCCCGAAAAAACAAAAAAGAGGGCGTTGAAGATGATGGCAAAAATGTTTGCATAATTGTTGACAATTTGTTGCCCTGTCATTTGGGAGTAGCTATGCACGTACAACCCGCTCCCGTTGCCCCACTTTCCGTGTGTCCCCCCACCATATCTTGCAACACCTTTCGAAGAAGAACATCCCCAGATCTTGTCATGTTTTTCCTGTGCAATTTGTCAACTGCCACATGATGGGTTTTGGTTTTCGGTTCCACGTCGCAGGGAAACTATTATGAAACAGAAAAGCGATCGTCGCAATCCACCAAACATGGGGATGAAAATTCCCGCTCGATTGCTGCTCCAATGAATTTGTTGTAATTAATTTACACACCGATTTCCATTCGAGCTTATAAAAAGAAAATTTATTTATTGCCTTTCACTAAATGCAGACAACGACGACCCTTTCCCTGCCACCCTAAATTCTCCGGCTATTTGTCTTCTGTCTTCTGTCTTCTGTCTTCTGTTGTTTTTTTTTCACGTTTTTGTCATCGAAGTTTGGGGCTAGCTGCTCCACCTACAACTTTCTCGATCATAACTCATATCATTCCCGGATGAATGTGATTCACAGGAGAGGCTGGGCTGCCGGCGGAACACGTAAGTTTAAATGGAACGTCAGCGAACGCATAAATTCCGGTCAGCAGATACAACGGATACCGGGATGGGATGGTATGGGATGGGATGGGATGGGTATGACTACTTTGGGAATCCGAATACGTAAACGTATATTCTATTTTCATGTTCGCCATTGCGACGGACCAGACCCTGAGATTTTGATGAATGTGCGCGTCGCCGAAGAAAAATTTACGAAAGCGTCGCTCAAGCATGAGAATTTTACGAGAAAATAATTGCGGAACGATATAGCGTCCGATGTACTGGGCTTTATCCTAATTGGCGTTCAGCGGAGAACTTACCAGATAATCGGACTGGCAGCTCCTGCCGCCTAGACTGGGCGCCATGTTGTCGCCATCGCGTGTGGGATTGGATTCCTGAGATGTTGATAAAATGTGAAACGATTTAGCCATGGACTGGTCATCATCATTCAGATCAACGTACCTGCAGCAGATCCTCCAGGCTCTCGATGTACTCGATGGCGTTGCGCAGTATCTCGACCTTCGGCAGGCGCTGGTTGGGATTGGACGATGTGCGTCGCTTGAGGATCTCGAAGGCCTCGTTAACCTAGAATGTGAACAGCATAACAATAATCAATTAATGGCCATCGCTGAAATCATGGAAACCCATTAGGCGTGCCATAAAAACACACACACACACACACACACACAGCGCCAGGCGTGTTCCCCTTTAAGTGGCTCTTTAATAAAACATATTTTAAATGAAATAGAGCATTAAATTTTCAACAATTAAACCGTTCGCCCATCGTCTGTCTCTTTATGACAGCTACCCCCCCCCCCCCCCACACCCCTTCCCGGAAAATTCCCCCCACCCCCGACCCCCGATCGCCGATCTCCGATCTCCGACTCCCACTAATGTCTCTATGTGGAGCTATAAATACGTGTGGTTCAGCCAAAACTTTTACGACCGTCGAACTCATAAATGCCGCTGTTTAACTCTTGGTCTTGGCAAATGTTCATGCTTTACGCATGTTGGGTGGTTTCCCTTCCTGCGCTTTATGTCAGTGGATCCTCCCTGGTGGCGATGTGTTAATTTGTGGACCTAATGACATCGCTACAAACTTGCACTCCCTAAGCGCGGGGGAATCGCAAACTGTGCTGTGATCTATTCTTAGGATCCACTGAGGATTAACATTAAATGGGTGACAGGCTTGCTGGTGGAGAAAAGGATACATGAACGATATTCTCAGAGATATATCCATTGGGATATCCTAAGCAGTTTTATGTTCGTCAAGTTCTTTATTTACTTATTTATTTTTATTTAAAAACGCAGATAAAATGTGTTTTGTATTTAAAAAAATATTTTTAAATGATTCGCTTGAAATGAGTCTTTGTTTTGATATAAGAATCTGCCATAAATTTGTTTGTTGTACTTGCGCTGCAGTACTTGTATCTAATAGATGTATCTGAATACATCGGATATCGGATAATGGAATCGGATGCCCACCTTCCGCAGTCTCCGGCGTTCCCGCATGGTGGCCGCTTTCCGGCGGTCCACGGTGACGCTCTTCTTTTTGCACGCCTTGCATGCCCAGGTGAGGCACGGCCTGGAGGATTGGGCGGAGGAGCAGACGAGGGGCGCCAGGACGTGCTCCTCGGAGCTGAGGCTGCTGTTCTCGTCATCGTAGTCGGTGGTGTAGATGGGCGACGGCGTCATATTCATGCCCAACGGCTTCTCCATCTCTGCCGGATGACCTGCTGTGTGGCCGTAGTTGCACGATGCACCCGATCCGGTGGCTGAGATCAAGGTGGCGCCACCATTTCCCGCAGTCGACGCATCGCCGACGGCATTGAAGCGGCTGAAGAAATTCTGGAGCGTCTGGTGCGGATTCTGGCCGGGATGGGCTGTCTGATTCTGTTGGCTATAGGCGCTGAATCCGTATCCAGGATGTGGCTGCTGACCGTAGCCATTGTTGTACTCCTGCTTGATGCTGTGAGCCGCTGGCATTGCACTACTGCCACTATTGTATTTGGTCATGGTTGGGTCACTTCACTTCGATTTTATTTAATTTTACACAACAAGTTGCGGATTTAACTGGGTTATAAATATTTCGATTTTCAGCTATTTGCAGTCATTTGTTTATTACATTATTTTAACGTTGTTCAAGCTCCTCTTAAGGCATATTTACTAGAACTATAACTTTTTTTTTGTTTTTTAATTAAGTTGACGTATAACTACTCACAAGTTTTAAGCGAGATTATACTTGTTTCCATTTAAGGATCTTATGATAACTATATGTGACTGCCGTTTAGATAGCAAACTGCTATTTTTGGTTGCTTTTCTTTCACATACGATACGAAGCATTACACTTTGTTGATTATTTTGTGGAACCTACGAGTTTATAAGGAAGCCGTACGCGATATTATGTACCGCCTTCCGCGGCAATCGCAACACATTTGGTGACAATATCCAAGAAGACAATATCGGGGCCCCCAGATGTGCTCCCGATCCTCTCGGTGTGCGGATGCTGCTGCGTTTTGAGTGGCTGAGTGGCTCAGTGGCTCAGTGGCTGAGTGGCTGAGTGGCTCTCGAGTGGTTCCTATTTTTAGAGGCGCCACGCCATTAGACGACATTGGCGGTTCTCGAAGGCAGAAGGACGCTGCCGCAGGCCACGCCCACCCCCCATTGATTTTGGTGAGTTTTCCAACACGATTTTCCGCTCAATGCGAGGCGTGTTTGTGAAAGGCTTAGTTCGCATCGAGGGAAATCAAATAAATTGCATTTTACCTGGCCAGCGATTAGTGGACCGGGGGCATAAATTAGCTTTCGGTGAGCTGAACAATTCGTTAATGTGACACTTTTAGTGGAAAATCCGGCCCCATCCACACAGATCTCTTCAATGGCAGCCACTTTTCCATTGAGTTATAGAAAAAAAAACCGAGAAAATGAGCAAAAAAAAAAAAGAAAATAAATAAAATAGAATAGGCTGAAATAAAAATAGTCAACGAATTGTGTTTATTTATCGCCGCTCGGGCACAATATATATCTTTGGAAATCACCTTTAAATCTTCCCCAGCGATATTGTAAATCTTTTGTCTTAGGACCGTGGTTTGCTCGAGCACTTTCCACTCTCATTTTTCCACATTTCCCTCCCCATCTTTCCATTTTGTATCCCCCCCTCGCCTCCGCCACTCTTGCCGTACTTTGATGGATGCTTTGTTTTGATTCGGTCTGATGGTATTTTGGTGGCAAGGCCTATTTGTTGTGCCACACGATAATCCCAATTGTAAATTTAATCATGATCGGCTGTCTTTTTCGTCTTTTTCGTCTTTTTCGGCCTACCACCACCCTTAAATGCTCAAGTTTCCAAGTTTCCATTGAAACTTCAGAACAGCTTGGTAAATTCTAAAGGCAATCAACCATTTCAAAATCAGTATGTGAATTGAATATACATATTCATTTTAGCTTTATTTATTTTAGGTTAAGAGCAGTTACATAAATACATAAGCTAACTGATGATCAAGCTAATGATATGCTATAAGGTAAATAATGTGCATATTTACGTTTTGTGCATCTTTGTTTCAGTTTGCAATATACATATATATACAATTTATTACAATACATTTGTTTCGAGATTCCTTATGCAGAACTTTAGGGCTTCAATTTTGATTTTATCCATTTGAAGAACACACCAGCGAGTGTGTAGAAACCAGAATTTCCCTTACCACACATCTTTGGTCCATATGATATGATACCTGCCAAGTACATGGATCTCTCGCCGCCATGACTAAGACTTACCATCATGGGACCTCCGGAATCGCCCGAACAGGCGTCATCTCCATATTTGTTACCCGCGCAGATTTGTGATTCCGGTTGGTAGAGCCCTAAGTCCTTTTTGCAGTAAGTTATGTTTTCATAAACGGCGGTGTGTCTCAGTACCGAACTATATACTCCATCTTCCGTTAATCCCCAACCGGCTATAAACAATATTCTTTTCTTTAATTCGATGGGGTCTTTCAGCAAACAAATCGGTTGAATTTCTTTTGTATACCTAAAGAAATATACATATGTATAACCCTTAGTTGATAATGAACGGGCAAATAAGGATGCCCAATAAAGAAATACCCACCGAACTGGCTCACCGAGACGCACCAAGGCGATGTCGTTTTCGAATCTGCGTCTGTTAGAGTATAGCTTATGGACCTCAAAGTACTCCACATTGATCTCCACATAGGGGGCAGAGCAGCGGCCTTGGCGGCAGTCCGGATTGGTGTGAATGTCATGCTCGCCCAGCCGCACTCTCTTCAGCACCATGTCCTCATCTATTATATCGCTATTGACCACACAGTGGGCAGCGGTCACCACGTAGCGTGTGTTGATCAGCGAGCCGCCACACTCGGACTTGCTGTTCGGACTCGCTGCTGAGCCGCTGGTATTCTCGTAGATAAGCATGGCCATCCAAGGAAATGCATTGGGGGTGACCTCTGGGTTGAATTTCCATTTGAAGAGTGATGGTACTGATGCTCCACAGGACGATGGCAGAACGTTACCCCGTGTGCTCCTGGTACCGATGGTCATCCGCTTGTTATCGGGTGAAGGACGGGGCCGGTTTGGCATCGAATTAGTAACGTTCTTGTGGCACTGATTCCATGGGAAGCATCTTCCATTGGGCTGGCAATCTGGAAATGTAGTTAGTTGCTTGGATTAGTAAGTGTACTTAGTCTACTTAGTGTACTTAGTCTACTTATTGTACTTAGTGTACTTAGTGTACTTAGTGTAATTAGTGTAATTAGAGTAATTAGTGTAATTAGTGTAACTAGTGTAACTAGTGTACGGTAGAACGGATACTATCCGAAAAAGATTACCTTTCTCACAGTATACATGGACTCTTTTCTTGAAGTACTTCTCTGACAACTGGATAGAACATATGTGGTTTATTGATGATTTCAGAAAATCCGTCGTTACCGTTTGGCAACTCATCGCAATACACTTCTCGAGAGGCATGCATTGCTTTTTGAATTCTTGATGACCTGATAAAGTTCGAAACGTTTGAAACGAAGACGTAAGCCGTTGATTTGGCAGCACTTTACCTCTATTTGGGCAGCAGTATTTGTTTTTACCACATTGTCTATCCTGTAATATTTCTTCCTTTTTTTTGTGCATTATCTTTAGTTCCTCCGATTCCAGAATGTACATCAAGGGCTTGCATTTGTTAAGTCTTTTACAATTCCCACCATCGCCACATTTGGGAAATTTTTTTGAAAGCCCTGCAATTAAATTATGTAAATGATTAACTAACAATTTCATATAAACACAATTATTACTTACCACATCCAAACGCCGCTAACAGTATTAGTCCATACGTGAGGAAACCAAAAGATACATTCAGCATGTTTACCAATATTTGTCTGCTCTTAGAATGAAATCAGTCACAGAGCCACAATATTTTTTCACAAACAAAACGCTGAGCTTGACGCGATAGCCCATAAAATTAAAATTTTTTTTTTAGATATCTCACAGAATATTTATACGGAATTGTACGGATTAGCTAAATTGTAGGTGGAAGCAAAACAGAAGCTTATAGCTAAATTAAAAACTTCGCGTCTGATCGCGACCACAGCCTTAATTCAACTAAATCGGTTGTGCTTGCTGAGCGATTGAAATTGAAGGGGTAAAGTGAAATATTTAATTTTATTATTTCTTTTATGCGGCGTATGCGTAATAATAATATTAAAGACGCCACACATAGAGGGCGTGTTTCCAGTCGAATAGAAGACATTGGCAACAGATGGCGCTTGAAATTCTTTATTTAGATAGCCGGCAACGTCACATTTATTTTCAAAATATCTGGCAGCGCTATGCTGTTGAACTGAAATTTTACTAATGTAGGTTTTATACGTACGAACCGTTAAGATTATATTTATACATAAACAATAAATTTAAGCTACATCAGGCCACCTTAAAGTCATGTCTTAACTCTT
Organism: Drosophila orena; assembly: GCA_005876975.1. Classification (NCBI taxonomy): domain Eukaryota; kingdom Metazoa; phylum Arthropoda; class Insecta; order Diptera; family Drosophilidae; genus Drosophila; species Drosophila orena. The sequence goes on along the minus strand of VCKV01000282.1, from coordinate 9,127,119 downwards.
TTTGTATAGTTGGCATTTACGTTTGCAAATTTGTTTGTTTGGTACAAGTGATATGTATGAAAAAACTCCGCACTAGTTTCACAGCCTTCAACTGACGCAATTTCACCGAAATTTAGTGCATGCGCTTATCAGTCGTTCGTGTGTTCATTTTTATCAAGGAAATATCTGAACTGGAGGTTGTTGTTTTGCTTGGCAATCGAACATGCGGCACATCACTTCCCAATTAGAGCAATTAAGATCGATGCTCTTCAATTGCACCTGTTGTTCAGTTTGCCTGTTGCCAGGTGGCAATTGAGGTTGTTGCTTTTGCATTTCGTGCTTTCCATTCATAAAATCGAGCTGCATGCGGCAACAGTGCGTATGAATTACGTCAGCCATCGGATGTTTGCGAGTTTTTGGAGCATTCGCGATTGAGAGTGGAGAGTGGAGAGTGGAGATGCGTAACTACACTTCTCTTCTCTGCGCGTTGAGAGCGCTCTCTGGGTAAAAGGTGTAGCGAGAACGAGGGGGAGAAAGAGTGAGGCAGCATCAAGGAACTTCAATATCAAATGTACACAGTACAAAAAAGAAATGGGAAAAAAATCTGTTTAGCATGTTTATCCCAAATGAACTATTTAACTAAAACTTCCAAATTCTTGTAAGTTCGCATTATATTTTTGTTGCATTAAATTAAAAACGATATCGTTCCCGAAAGCAATTATGTACATTATCATTGGTAAATCTACAAAAATACTCTTTTTATATATAAATATGATAGGAAGGCTACCTTTTTATCAGTGTCATTTGTTGCATTTCAAAGTCCCTTATATTTCTTTAAAACTTGTATTAAATACTAACCGTGGTGCTAATTGAATATCTAATTATACAAAAACCTACACATATGCACATATATGCATATGTATGTATGTATTTTTGCCGGGACTGGTTTGTAATGAAATCCGTCATTATTTTACCGTTTATGCTCGCTCGCTCAGCGAAATTCGCTGAAGAAGAGTTTGCCCAGCGTGATGGAGTGTGGGGTGGAGAGAGAGAGAAGGGGGAGCTTGAAGCATTATTTGAGAGCGAAAAAACGGCGCAATTCTCGCATTTACATTGAATCCGTCGGTGGAGACGGTCGCACTGCCCCATCAGTCAGCGCGAAAGAGACACCGCGACAGTGTGAAAGCGGGAAGGCGTGAGTGTTATTGTTTTTGTTTATATTACAAGGCGCGCGACGAGTGCGAAATGCTAGTGCTGTCGCTGCCACGCTGAATGGCGCAACGGAATGAAAAAAAGCTGATAAAACCCGAAAACAAATCGAGTAAACAAAAGCGGGGTGCAGTGCAAAAACCGAACGGAAACAGATAAGCATAAAATTAACAAACACTCGTAAAAGCCACCGTTGCACCTGTAAATGGACAGGTGGGTAATTGTGCATCAAATTGTTGCAATTGGAGAGATCGGATGTACTTACATGCGTACATACATGTATGTACATACATATGTTGGCTCATATGTGTGTCAGTGTGCCAAGTTGAGAGCTTTCAGTGTCAACACGTGCATTTGCTGTCTCCTTCGCTCCTATTTACCTTGCTGTTTACTTACAACACTTTGTTGCTGTAATCACTCTGCCTTATCACTGTGTGTGTGTTTGTGTGTGTGTGTGTGTGTGTTGGTGTTATAATTCAGTCTGTTCTCTCCCACTCACATTCTCCTGCGCTCTCTTATTTAAACCAAAACGTATTTGAATTTATTTTCGTCTGTGCTTGCTTTCCTTGTATTTATATTAAATAGCTTCATTTATTGCCCAGTCACTGTGCATGCAACCCGTTGATGCAAGTCTTATGATGCATGCTTAAAATGCATTAGAATACACTGAAACTAGTGAATTTTCTGTATACATAAGTATATGATAGATATATGATATTAAAGTAATACATACCGATTTTCTGCGATCATCAAAATGTAATGCATTATACTTATTAGTATATTTACTTATTTTGTTAATTAAGACTGGTAATTGGCTGTCTTCACTAGGTATTCAGCATCTTTATTACAACAATATTATGCCCATCAAACTTCTATAATTATATTCCGATGGAATGTTAGTATGTTCGGCAACTAATGTTGTTTTATTTCTCTTGGAGTCTCATTTTCTGGCACGTGACTTTGGCACCAGCAATTCGATACATTCCTCCATATTTAGATTGCATTATTCAATCCGGAATTGTTTAAATTTTACGCCTGCCTTTGCCGACAGTTTTGGTATAAATTTTGTGCGACGTAAATCCATTTCAGTAAATATCTACATACATATGTGTTTTCACAGACCTTTAAAAGTCTACGACTGTGTATGTGTATGTGAGCTTGCAAATTCATTTATAGCAATACACAAAAATCAAACGAAACCAAAAGTGAAAAATAATTGCAAAAATGTGTGTCCAGCAAATATTAATTAAATCTGGAGATATTTACCATCAAACAATTTCTTCTTCTTCATCTCAGAGCAAACTTCCTGTCAAATGCTGCTGAATATATTGCTAAATATACACGTATCTTTAAATGCAAGCAGCAAACATCATTAGTGTTTAATATATAAGATGTGTGCTTAAAAATAGTCTGTAGTTTCGAATAAACAAGACAAATCTGCGAGTAAGAGAGCCACACGTGTTCTCCTATTCAGCGGATAATAAAATGCGCAAAAGAAGGTATTAGGAGGTCGGTCTTACTCGATTTTTTGGGGTAGCGAAAAAATTAGGCCAAATGTGTTAATTGATAGTGGTGTGTACAGATGTGTGTGTGTGAAATATTATAGTTTGCTGGATAGCTGTTTACCTTTAGGCGCTTTTGTTCAACCGGACTGTCTGGCAAACTCTCCAAACTGCCGGTCGGCATGTAGTTCACACGTCTAATCTTCCCTATCGAGGGGGTACTATACAGTACAGCTCCTTATCAAAAGGCCTTTCGTCTCGGAGACCACATCGAAATGAAACCTTATCATTTGGGCAAAATTTAATAGCGATAGCAACCGCCAACGCGCGATTGTAAATTACACACTCGAGTTTTTTCAATCTGCCGCGTTATTTATCAATAAAATGTAGTCTAGGCCCTCGTTGAGTAATTTTGATAGTTTTCAGAGCCACGTATAGTGCACAATAAAATAAAATATATTTTTAATTGTTTAATTAAAAGTGCTGAGCCAAGTAGCACGGTTCACTATTTTGTTCTCAAGTGCCTGTATGATTCCAAACCCACGAATTCCAACTGCCACCAAAATAAATTAGCAATCAGGAGGCTTGTGTGTTTAATTTGATTTCAGAGGAGCACTAGATAATAAATAAAGAGTAGTAGTAGTAAGTAGTCTATGTATTTAATTAAGTGACTAGGGTTTTCTTATGAGTGGTTTTCACTATAGGATTGACAGCAATATGGAATCTATTATAATATAGATAAGTCTAAGCTCGTTGCAAGTACATGTATTACTAAAGAAAAGAACAAAAAGAGGCGTGTTATTGAGTAACATGTTGTTTATTTGAATTAGTACCGACTATTAAGAGCTTTAGATCGCCCAATTCAGACCATTTAACACCCTGTCCATCTCAATTGTGATTATTCGCCGAGTGATGAAAGCTAAATGAGAGAATCGCCTATGAGATAAGCCATTCCGAAAGTTATTCAGCTGCACGTATGTATATTCCCCCCCCCCCCCACCCTCCCCCCAGCCAAAAGTGCTAAGCCCTGATCAAAAATGGCTGGTTTGCCCATTTGGATGGGCTATTGGTGTCTGTGGGTGGCTGATGTGTGTGGGTGTGGGTGTGTGTGTGAGTTCGTGTGCTTTGTTGATTTCGACGTATTTCAGTCTGATACACTCCCTATGCTCGTATGCTCCCCTAAAAAACTTACACTCGTATGTCATGTACATGTGATATCAATGGGCTTAAGGCGTTTGCGTTGTGTATATGTACATACATAGATGTATACATATGTATGTATGTATGTATGTACATATGTATGTAGCAAACGGAGCACAGAATTTTGGTTTGTTCTGCGCCTGTTACCCGAAGCACAAAAAACACGCTGACTGGCCCATGTAGCCCCTTTTTCAGTAGTTCTGCAACTACTAATACCACCCCCCCCCCCCCCCCCCCCCCCCACCCTCCACCCCTCATGCACGACCGATGGAAACTATAGATTGCTGTATAAACAAATTGTTGAGAAAAATTTGCTAACCTTGAACCGTTGGCAAAAAACTTTCACAATGAAAAAAGTTCAGTATCAAGGACCCAGAAATGTGTAGCGAGACGATTTCGGAGCGTTTTTCATTTGGCAAAGCGAGCAGTGGCCAACGCTGCGTATACGTAACCAAGTTGTGTGGCAAAGAAAAGTCTCATGTGAACGTGTGTGTGTGTGTGCGTGTGCGTGTGCGTGTGTGTGTGTGTGTGTGCTTTTGAGGATGTGAAATGTCGTCAGCATCTATGTACGAGTATGTGTGTGTGCGTTTAAGGTTTTTGAACTTGTTTTCGGTAATTTTCCACCATCCAGCCTGTTTTTGGGTCAATTTATTTATGCTAGCACACCGAAGCCCGAAGAGGAAGATTAACAGATTAAAAATACACCAGGCAATATAAAAATTCAAAAAAAAAAAAAAAAAAAGACTGGTATTTAGAAACAGCGTATGAAAACAGAAAGCTCACAACTACTTCGAAATTCCCTCGGCATTTCGGAAAGGCGGCAATCAAAACAAAGTGTGCGAAATACTTAAGTTTATTCATATATGTATGTATGTACCTAATACATATGCATGTGTATAAGTGCTACACGCGAAATAAAATAGCTAAAAATACAAACAAATATGCGCACGAGAGTACATACATACATACATTGTTACGCTGATATATCGAGCATGCCTCGTTAATGGGAGCCATCACGATACGATGGTATGGCAGCCAGGGCGAATGGTATGGCAGATAAAAATTGCGAATTCAACAATATTAAGAGTATTAGAAATTCAGAGATATTTTAGTCAAACATTGCATTATATTTATTAAACAGCTATTTAAGCCGAGACTTATACGTTTTGTTTGCGAAAATCAAAATACTACCCTTTAGCGATTTCAATTTTGGTTGTGCAAGCATAAAAATCAAGTATACGTACCGTCGGCCATTTCAAAATATTCACATGTACTTGGTCATGGGCAGCAGCGTAGTTAGCAAAGCGAAAAGATCGGTCGCACATACACGTATATGTATAATATAATATAACACTAGCCCGCCTACCTTTCCCCTCTTTGAACTTGCGAAAGTAAAACTTAAACGGAAATTGTGTTCAGCATGAAGAACTGCAGATGCTCTACAGAGAGCAAAGAACTCAAAATGAAGATAGTGCTGCGGCGTATAGCAAAAAGTATTCTTCGATCCATTTGAGAAGATTAAAACGGCTTTGCATATATGTATGTATGTATGTTAATATAAATAAAAACAGATAAAAAGAATTTGCGATAATATCATAAAGTGCAGTTGGTTAGGACTTGGGGAAATGCCTCCGAGCATAATATAAATAAAAAGTTCATCTTTATTCTTCAATAATAATACAAGCCCAGAAGGACTATAAATCAAGTCATAATCTTATCAAAACGCGTCGCTGGTTGCTATTGGCTTGCATCTAATCGGTGTAATAGTTACAATTGATGATATATTTGTCGACTGTTACTAGGCAGACATGATATTTTTATTTGAAATCAGGAAAATCCGGGAAAACAACAATATCGAGCATCAAAGCAGTAAATATCAGTTAAAGTGTTTTCTCTTGCGTCATTTTATTTTGTTTTTGCCGTCTCAATGGGCTTTTTAATAAATATTAAGGCGACAAAGATCTTTATGGCCAGTGATTGGCAATTTCCAAAATCATTTCTTAATTTGCGGCATTTATATATTTATAATTATTAAATGCTCGAATTTACTGCAGATCCTTCAGTTCAAGGGGTTTTTTTTTTTTTTTCAACACGCACCGCATTTCCAGCTTCGTCATTATATGATCGGCCATTACTTACCGTTTATAAGGTACATAAATATTTGACTTTATTTAATTGTTGCATTATTTATGGACGTGTTTGGCCAGCAAGTCACCTTTACCTCAATACAAGGCCCCAAGATTCAGCCATGATTCTCGATTGATAGTGAAACGCTAGACTGAAAGAAAAAGAGAGTGAGTGAGTGGTGGCGAGAGGCGATTTAAATACTTGTTCGCCGTATTCCAGCCTATAGATAAGTCTCAGACAGAGCGTCATAAATATTTATTTTACATATTTTTTTATTTTTTTCCCCCACTTATTGCCGCTCTGTGTCGGTCCTCCTCTTCGCGAACGGCGGAGCGTTGAAAACGTTTTCGGTTTTCGCGCTGGGCGGTTTAGTTCCCGTTTGCTCGCGGAACTATTTGGTCGTATGTGGCGCAAAAACACAAACCATCTAATTTGAGTATTTGAGTGTAAATCAAGAGAAAATACAGCCATACAGCAAATTCTACTCACCACAATACTCAGCGCTTGTAGAAAACCCCCTACAAGTAAGCCGGGCGATCAAGTTTCAGCATAAATCAAACAATTATTCGGTTATTGGGTTATTGGGTTTCGCAGCCCTTAGTAGTTAGGAGTTTTATGTAACGCCACACTGCTCTGGTCATCCACAGAATCTCAATCGCATTTGGAGCCATCGGTCGGCGAGCAATGTAAGACCAGGAGACGGCGACGGAGACCACGGCCACCAGAATGTCCAGATAGCAGCACCAGCACCCCGTCTCGATCTCAACCAGGCGCAGCAGTCAGTCTACAACGAAAGTCCAGAGAATTGAAGGAATTCGAATAATATTTCTGGTTACCAAGCATGGCACACTTCAGTGGTCATCGCCAGCCGGCTGAGGTGCCCGCCCATTTCAAGGATCTCTTCACCAATGGCCACTTGGGCGCGGCGGAGGAGAGCAACAATAACGACCAGAACGAGCAGGAGAATCGCCCCAGCAACAATAATAATGCTGGACCATCGGATCCCGCCTGCTGGGTCTTCGGCTACGGATCCCTGTGCTGGCATCCCGGCTTCACCTACACCAAGTGCATTACCGGCTATATTAGGGGATATGTCCGCCGATTCTGGCAGGGCAATGTCACCCATCGCGGCTGTGAAGAGAAGGTAGGTGGTATAACCCAAATCTTGGATTTAGACACGTCTGGTCTGCGTCTGTTGACGATTTTCGCGTGTGTGCTTACCCAACAACTAGCGACGGTGGGTGATCTGGTAATTATTTTATTACCTCCGCTGTTTGTTTTGAACAGTTGCCAGTTTTCAATGTGTGCACCAAAAGCGATCAGGCACGCGTTATCTATTCGTCGCCCGTTATCAGTTGTGTTTGGCTAATGGCGAACAACAAGTGAAATTAACATTTGCCAGCGCCTAGAGCGAGTGCCAATTAAGATACAGATTGTGGTTCAATTAACATAAGTGATTTGCTTGCTAATCAAGCCAGGACAGGCCCCTTGAGATAGATATCAATTCGATTCGGAGTATGAAATTATCTGGAAACCCGTTTGCCATCCGAATTAAAATTTTTTTAAATTTTTTTTTTTGGGTATATGTTACATGTTGTTGCCCAATCGAGGTCATGTAATATTTGCAAGCTGTGGCATCTTGTATTCTAAGCATTTCCAAGTACACATTAATCTTTTCGAAGCAAAAATCGAATATGAAAATAAATAGTGATAAAGGAATGGAAATCCCTTGCTCGGCTATTTTCTCTGCGATCGCGACAAACGTCAACAGTTTTGAAATAAGTCAAGGTCCACATATGCACATATACTCGTATATTACCCCAGTTATATGTACATATGTGAGATGTCGTAAATAATGCAAATATACAGAAGGTAAACAAAAAACGAGCTGGCCCCCAGTTTTCCAGTCTGTGTGCGGGCGATAAATACATGGGCTCCACAAACGAACGTCTATAAAATACAACCCAGTGCTAATGTGTACCTTTATTCTTTGTTACAGCCTGGACGTGTTGCAACGCTCGTTGAGGACAAAGAGGTGGGTAAAGTATAAAGAACTTTGAATCCAGAGTAGGAGGGGGGGGCATGATATGTGATGATAGTACATAGGTGTATATGAAAAAAAAGTGAGGTGCGCCGTCCGAGTTTCCCAATGTAAGCCCCATTCTGTGTAGGCGGTTTCTCAGCCGAGAGAGTGTGAAACTCCGCCCGTTGAGTCCTACCAACTCGTCCATATCTAAGATACTCTGGCAGATTTCCGCAGACAACCTGACGCGTAAGGATTCGGATAGATCCTCTTCATCCGTGCGCCAGGCGAAATTCCGCAGAATATAGGCGAATGCAAGAGAACTCATCAACCTGAGGAGGGATGCACTTTTTACACCTTGATACTTTCTATCCTAGGCCCGGGGACTTTCGCCCAGGGCATTACCAGTGGAGTTACCAGGAACTCGTTTTGTGGCCCCGAGAGACAAGCATGGAAGACTCAAACCGGCATCACACGCCTTGCGAGCAGCGCTATTTAAACGCGCCGTCTGCGGAAAAACGAGTTGGGAATTATAAGCAGGCGGGTGCGATAAGAATAGCGCGCCGCGACTCGAAATATACGGGTTCAAATCCCGCGCAGGGCGAACGCGTACAATTTATATTTGTATAGATTTATATAAACCATCTGTTTTAGTCTGTTATATATATATGTCTTTTTTGATTGCAGGGAATCACTTGGGGCTGCGCCTATAGAATAACAGGCAGCACGGCACTGGACTATCTCAAGCAGCGCGAGTGCACACTGGGTAAGTAAGGCCAGGCGAAAGTGGTCCCATCATTTGAGCTAACCCCTGGCTGACTCCAACAGGTGGCTATGCAACGATTGATACCAAGTTCTTCCCGCGCGTCGCCTCGCAGGACACGCCCTTTAGCGGCGAGGCGGTCGAGGTACTGGTCTATGTGGCCACGCCAGAGAATATCCACTGGTTGGGCGATGATCCGGTGGAGGAGATTGCCCAGCAGATTGTGTCCTGCCGCGGTCCCAGCGGACACAACGCCGAGTACCTGCTGCGCCTGGCGTTGTTCATGCACGATGAGATTCCCGGCGTTAGGGACGACCATCTGTTCGAGCTGGAGCGCTTGGTGATAGAGGAACTGTATCGCCGCCAAATACCTCTGTCGTCTGTGATGGGCCGCAATCCAGATAGGATACGGCGCGACTCGCACGAGGACATCCGCCGCCCGCCATCCTTCGAGTTCATCTCCCGTGTGCCCGACACCAAGCTGCGTTGCCTGAACATTTGATTGTTGGTGTGCTGGCGGCCGAAGACGAAGAACGCATCTAGTGCTATGCTGGCCGCGATTATTGCTACAGCAAATTCCAAATCATTGATCGACTTGTTAGCTTGGTAGGGTAGGGTAACCAGAGTCTATTGCCAAATTTGACGTATTTCTTTAAATTGTAAATAATCCTAGGTCTAATCATAAGCAGCAACTCCTCCATAAGTGATCTGATTTAGCCAATAAGCTAGGATTAAGCACAAAACACTTTTTACACTCAACTGTCAGGAAGATAAATTAAAACTGAAATGAATATAATTGTTGGGGTTTTAATTAAATACAAAAGCATTCGCGCAAAATGGGAATATGTGGGACCATCAAGATCAAGCGAAAACTAAAAACTAATTGGTGAGAATTTCGGCGGCACGATTCTCCATCAGTTTTTCCATGTTCGTGATGGCGCCCATCCATGTGTCCAAGGTGCTGGCCATGCCGACAATCTGACTACGGTTAAGGACGCGTGGTTGCACCCACGACATGTTCACCACTCCAGCTACTTGGTCAATCTCGCCGCGGACGAGGTCCAAAGCCAGGGCCTTCATGATAAGCAGTTCCACTTCCTTGGCGGGCAGTTTGGTCTCTTGCGCGATGTCCGTGAAGGAGATGGCCCGCTCGATGGCTGAGCGCTTGAAGGTCATCTCCATGAGGCAGAGGAGGGAGATCTTCTGGCGCAACTTGACCTCCTGCGCAGCCAGATCGGGAATCTTAGACCAGATTTTCTTCATTTCATTAAACCTGTCGAGGAACAGGTAGTGTTAGTTGCTGCAGATATCAGGGACTATCTTTTACTACGCACTTGTTAATATCGCCCGTGTTAAAGGCTTTAAGAAGCTCCATAAGCCACTCGTTTTCCGTGCCTTTTAGTGACTCCAGGATGGGATGTGCCAGCAATTCGCCTATGTTGTAGACACCATCGCCCAGGAGGGCAGCCAGACCCAAGAAGAATGCCTGCTGGGCCCACTGATCACGGGGGTACTCATCCAATGAGCAGCCCAGAAACTGTAGGCCACACCGGTAGTAGTCGCTATGCTTGCCTACTCGCCGATAATACTGAGATGCCAGCATGTAGTATTTGCCGTGGACGGGCGTCACATTACCCGCTTCCTCCAGGACATCGCGCAGTTCCTCGATGATCTTCTTGGTGGCATTCAGATCGTTCAGGTTGCTGAGGTAGAGATTGCCTTGCATCACCTGCAGATACCACACGGCCTCATCGCAGATCTTCACCTTGTCCTTCATCTTCTCCAAGAATTCGATGGCCTCCTTCTTATCACCGATGTTGTCCACCACCACCTCGAGAATCTGGATGAGGCCATAGGGGTTTATTCTGCAAATATAATACATGAGATACTGCCGAGTCATCTGACCAAGCCGACTCACTTGGTCTCGAAGGTGGACAGGAAGTTCTGGTAGAGCTGCAGCAGCGCCGTTTCGTCCTGCAAGGATTCGTGGCGCACGAAGGTCACCAGATTGATGGTCAGCTCATTCCAGAGTCTGTAAAATAATATTATTATCAATGGGAAATTGAAATTTTAGGCAGAGATCTAACTTTTCATTGTAGAGCTCCTCAATGAGCGTCCATTCGGCGGCGAGTTCTTTGTTGGTAGTCTTTTTCTGGGTCGCCAGATAAGCGGTGACATTCGGCTGAGGATTGGACATCGCAACTGCGCTGTGTGTTAAATGAATTCCAAATTAAATGTTTAATGTATTCCCAAACTACAAAAATTGCAAATCACAATCGCCGACGCAGCTGTCAAATTGACAGCACTGCAGTGTGGCCGTTTGTATTTTAACTTATTTTGGTATTTTGGTATTTTTTGTTTTACCTTTTTTTTATAAGATGATTTTAATATAGATTAATTTAAAAAAAGGCTATCGCACAACATAAAAAATGAGTGTGCACTTTAGCTAATATGATATTGTTATATTAAGTGATATAACAATATAAAAACAATAAGATTGAGATTTTATTTTAGTGCGTAGAAACTACTCGATGACTTATACGATACCGACAGCAAATAATTATCGATAGTTGCAGGGTTTGGTCTTAAACGCAATTCGCCATCTGGTCATACTTGGAAACAGCTGTTTCTGCGTGAAATTGTGTACGCGGAAGAAACAACAATTCAATTCGTCTTGGAGCTCGCAGCGAAACAGTTTATAATTCCGCACGCCAGGATTCCCCTTGGCAGAGAGTCGCCGCGCAGCCAACTAGCCAGTTAGCCCGATCCGCGACAATATCGATATTTAACCGGGCCACAGCAGCACTAACATAACAAAGCAAATACAACACATTGAGTGTGCGTCCTGCAGCCAAAAAAAAGAAACAAATTAAATATCCAAAACGCAGAGTTTCCGTGTGTTTTGCACATTTAACAAGTTGTTAGCCAAATAAAGTAGAAATCGAGATTCGCGAACGAAAGTGCCGCAATTAGTGGTTATATAAATGTAAGCCAAACAACGCGTCGTGCAAGAAACTATGTGGATTTGTTCGCAGAAAGTCGACAAACTGAGAAGAACTAGTTAGCGTCCACAACCTCTCCAACTGGAAACCTCACTCCACCACAGAAATCCCCATTAGCATTTCTTTTGTGGATTAGGGCGCGTGTCAACCATTTGTCACCGATCTCCAAGCAACCGATCGATTCCTCGTCGAAAAGCAAGGTTAGTTCTGAGGTCTATTTCCGACTTTTTGGGGCTCACTACTCTCCTCGATGAGGAGAGTCCCCTTATCTGGCTGCAAAATTCCAAGCGGCACCCTACCAGATGGGCCAGCGGTTCCCATTGGATCCGATCGCGTTCCATTGAGAACTACATAATTGGTTGCACATTGGATCCCACTATTTGGTTAGTAGACAGTTATGCAATTGGGGCTCCCCCAATCTTATCACTCAGTGGGCACCACGTCGCCGCCTAATAAAAGTTCTTGGCCTGCAGTGGGAACACATGTTGGACAACTTTCTCTTTGAAAAGCAAAAGACACTTGAGCACAGGAGCGTTGGGTGAACAAAATATAATTAGATTACTTTCAAGTTGATAGAGCATTGGAAACAAAGAGTCTACCCAAAAGTCAGTTCATGTAGAAGATTCAAAATTTGATGGAGAATTTAAAACCGAAAGTTTACCCAAAAATCCGTTGAAGAACATACATAGATGATTCAAAATTTGTATATATTTTTATTAAATCATATGCACCAATAATACTGCATTTTAGAGACAATGCCTCCTTTTTAGGCAACATTGCACAGATGTCACATATTTTGCGCATCCTTCCGAGTAAAAAAAAGGCACTTGAGCCAAATCGGCAGGAGTTGAGTTTAGTGAAACATCCTGCTGCGCTGTCAACGTTTCTTTCCATTTCCTGACGCCACTGTGCGTTTTTGGTAGTAAGAAAGTACTACTACTTTCTCGATGGCAGTCGATTTCCTTGGCCTGTTCCCCACTTTACCAATTTACCAAAATCGAAATGGGCGACATCTGGCAGCGACAGAAACGCAGACGCGACACACAACTAAATATATATTTATATATGTATGTATTTATATGTGTGTGGTATATATGTATAACAAGCAGCTGAAGGCGTATTACGGTTATGTGAAGAGCGGCAATTTCAAAAATCCAAAACAAATTCCGAAAAAAACGCCGTCGAATGTCGAATGACGACTTCATCTTCATCTTCATCTTCATCTCCGTTTCCAGAGACAGACAGACAGCATCAGCATCTGGCTATTAAAAGCAAAAGTGAAACATGCCACACAGTCGCCGCCGATGCACAACCAAATGCGCCACAGAAACAAAAACCAGCCAAAAACAAAAATGATGTGATGTGATGTGATGTGATGTGGAAAAACATAAACCATAAAACTGCTGCAGCCAACAAGTGAAGCAGCTTTGTCAAGTGCATTGCCGCTTCCTTGTTTTTTTCTGGTTGCATTTCGTTGCTCAGTTTTTGTTGCTGCGGCAGCCGAGTAGTAATATTATTCAATTACAGGCCAATCCAGTTGCTCGGGGCGCCAGAGTTGCGAAAGAGTTGGGTTTGGCTTCGTTTCTCGTGTGTGTTCACATTCGATTTTTGTGCCAAGCTCTGGCGCAGACAGCCCAGATCGTGATTATAGCCACTGCACTCTCATATCAATGTCCATGTTCAAATGGATCCTCCCACAATGCAGCTCATTCAATCATCAGCTGTATATGATGATATATAATATATGTGTATATAAAATAACTTAATGCGATCTTTAAACTTTTGTAACTGGCTGCTATGTTGGAGTGCCCAGTTACCCGATTCTCCCTCATTGCTGCTATTTTCTTGACCCAAACTGTAAATTCATTGATACCAATTCAGCTTGGGATTCCATTGGCGGCAATTTCGTAACTTTTGCTCTCACCGCCGCGCGACTTTGGCTTTGCCCAACTTTGATTTCGTTTTTTAGACAAATTTATTTTCATTTAACGCTGGCCGCGCTTCTTTTTCGATTTTATGGCCTGGCATTTTACTCTCTCGTTTCGTTTCGTTTCTTTTCTTTATTTATTTATTTCTTTTTTTTTTTTAACCAGAAGTATGTGTATATATATATATGTAAGCCAATGTAGTTTGGGCAGCAGCAGCAGCAGCAACAATAGTCAGGCAGCAGCGACGGACCGAAAAAAAGTGGTTTCAGTGCTGGTAACTTTCTCCGCCACCTGCAAAAGCGCGCGCGACTTGCACGCGTTTTAAACCGCACGCATGCGCAGTTCGCTTGGCGGACCTAAGTATCTGCTGTCTCTCTCTTTCCCACTGCCTGGGTTGGACTATCTGCAACTCCTGCCTCTGCGTGTTGGCCACTGAAATTGGTCATGTGCCGCCTGCGTACGTGAGTCTGTCCGCCCGTCCGCAGATTGCGCGATTAGCTAAACGCGCGCCAAGTCGCATGCAAAACGCGTGCGCGATTTTCAGCCTGCAATTTCATCATCATCGTCATCATGGCAAGCATAATTGTTGTTATTTATGGCAAATTGCTATGCCAAATCGCTGAGCGATGAGTAAACACGCAGAAACAGTTTTCTAATGCTTCAACTGAGAAATAAATGAAATTACTTTTATGTTTTAAGCCAAGAAATAACAGAAAGAACGTAAACTTAAGGAAAAAAAAACATTACAAATTGAGTATAAATTGCGTATGATCAGTAAATAGTAGATTTCATAAAATAAATGTATATATCCAAAGGGGTTTTTTCCCCCAGTGTAGCGGGTAGCGGGTATTTTAGGCATTTCATATCTCCACCCCCATTGATTTCTGGTATTGAGAGCATGACTTTGGAAATCGTCGTTGCCTCCTTTTCCGATCACCTTCAAGCGCTATTGCAAAGCCAAGCCATCCACATCCACAGCCACATTCACAGCCACATTGCATTGATGGCTACACATTTCCGCCGCTTTAGGCCAACTTCCAGCGAAGGCCAGATGCGAACCCCTTTGTTGCGGATGGTCGTACCGAAAAAATGGGCCTATAAAATCGATGTTCAATCGGCTCGAATTAGTCCCTACACCGGATTCCAGTCTCGGCTGTGGACTCACTTTGAAATGCAAATATCTGCGGCTCAAGCAGCAACGCAAATGCAAACAAAAGCCAACCCGACCGCATGCAAATACAAACAAAACCAGCATCTCACGAAACCAGCACGCACTTCTGGCATAAACATATCAAAGTTTATGTTTATTGGGCCCGCATTAGAGCCCGAAAAACCGAAAAAGAAGCAAACAACAGAAGGCGAGGATGTTGCAGCAACCGAGGCTAATGAAAACTGAGGCACCAGCATGGCTTTGGGTCCACTTAACCAATTAAATCGACCGAGGCAGCAAAGTTTTGCTAGCGTTCGCAAAAGAACGAATACTTAACCCACTAAACCAAATCGATTTCCCACTTCTAATTGGCTTGCAGCAATCTTAAAGAGATCTATCTCAAGCCCAATACACAATGCACAATAATTAGCTAGATTGCATCATAACGAAACTCGGCTCAAGTTTATGGTTATTCAGTATTCAGTTAAGAGTGAAGAGCGGGATGGAGCCATGCTGAGTTTTGCATAACTCCTCGATCAAAACTGACAGGGGCCACAACTTTTCATTTTATTTCTGGACTCGTGTGCAGTTGCTGTGCTGTTGTTGTTGTTGTTGTTGTTGTTGTTGTTGTACAATGAGGTCGCCAATGAAGAAAAACCAGTCAACATTTTCATGTTCAGGGTTCAGCAGTGGCAGCAAGAAAACCGTTGCAACTGACACTGCCACTCACTGCGATTTTAGCCAGAGCTTCACTCTTTCCCACCTGCAATTGGAGTTGGAGTCTCTGGCTACCCAACCCGTTTTGGTCGGCACGTAAAACTCGCCGAACCAAGCAATTGGCACTCCGAAATCGCAGTTGACCGCCTTGAATGCTGATGACTCTTAACGGCAACGGGTGCCAGACGACGCAACACCACCAGCACCACCAACACCACCCATACCACCAAGCAAACCAATCCAATCCGATTGGATCCATTCGAAACAAAGCGTAACGCAGTCTTGGTTTATGGCATAACCAAGTTAACAGCCGGCCAAGTTCGGGGCGGATGCAATTGCAGCTCCCGCTGCCAAGTTGTCTATGTCACATGCTGTTTGCCCCATGCTCATGTTGCCACTGCACTGCGCCCAAAACGTAGTGGGTAGACATCTGCCAAGTGGCCATTCTGCTATCTATCTGAAAAAAAGGCTTTATTTCCATTGATGCATTGTGATAAGGAAACAGTAGCTAAGTAACACCAAAGGCGCTAGAATAACTATTCGAGTTAATTATTAGAATTCTAGTGTCTTTATTAGAATTAATTATTAGAAATATTCTTGTGTCTTTGGTAACAGCATGTCAGTTACATGTTAAGGTTTAGGAATACTTACCATGTTCCATATAGTTTCCTATCCAATGCATTTTTGACCTCTTTAATGCAAGATTTGTTTTATAGCATCAATTCTATGCAATGCATTTTCAAACTCTTTAATGCAAGATTTGTTTTATAGCAGCAATTTCTTGCCGTGTTGCAGCAGCAGCTTGAGCAGCATGTAGTTTTGTTGTTGTTTCTGTGGCTGTTGCTTGTGTGCTGTGTCGTGATTTTTATTGTCGCCACCCATGGCTAGGCAAGTTGTTTACTTACGCCGGCCAAACAAACTTTGAGCAACGACGTTGCAAGCGGTCCAAATATTTGAGCAATGCAGAAGGCGGTCTGTGGCACTTGAATGGGGATCCCGTCGACGGATCTTCCCGCCCGTCCAATGAAACGCCCATAATTACATTAACCGAAGCGACTTATTCTCTAATCGTCTTTTGTTTGCCCAACTCTCGGCTGTGAGGAACCGAGGAACCTACAATCTACAATCTACAATCTACAACCACGATTACTTGGGCGCAAACGGCCTTTTACCAAAAGGTCTGGCAAATATTGCACAAACGCAGTTCGCAACGTGTTGAATCTACTCTACACTCGCCGCCGTTTGTTTGTGGATTGCTGTTAGCTGTTGGTTATCCGACTTCTGCCGGTGGCAAGACATTTGGCGACCCTCACACTGCCTATACAATCAAACTTCAAAGTCAGGCCATTATTATTGGCGAGGCGAGGTCTTCCTGCCGACGAGCAAAATATTTGTGCAATTTATAACATTCTCTCCGTCTCCCTCGATTTAATTAATTCCCATTTGGCTGCACATACTGAGATCTTTTGGTAGTAGCTTTGGGATGCTTGGGGAAGCGCTGTCGGATATTTCGCAGATAAGGTTGTAAAAACAAACATGGATGCGAGTGTGAGTGGGCTGGCTATTAATCAGATTATAAATGGTTTATCGGCCGGAGGACAGGACTTATAAATGAATGATGTGTGCTTAGCTAAAATCAAACCAGATTGGCATGTATGCTACTGATTTATTTTCCCTTCCTTAACTTCCTTAAGTCGTTGCTTTCTATTAATCCTCCATTGGTTGTCTTCTTATCTCGGTTAGTTAGGAAAATCTTTACTTTGTATTTTGCTTTCCAAATCCGTGGGAATTGACTCTTATTTTTGGAAAATGCATTTACTTGAAATTCTGTACCAAAATAAATGAAATTCTGGTACACGCATATACCCTAAATACGTTTTGCTTGACGTAGTTCAATCGAAAGTATTAATGAATGAATATTATTCTGGCAGTTTATTGCAACGCTATTTGATTTTCCAAATTGATGCTACTTTGTTTTACAAATTAATGCTATTTTGTTTTCAACATCAACACGTACCAATAAATTACTACACATTTGGGTTTCCGTTTGCCCAACAATTTGTTTCTAAACACCAAATATCTCACACTTTCGCTGGCACGATGATTTGCACTTGGCGATCTATTTACCAGTCAACTCATCATCAATGTCATTTCAGTGGAAACGATCTTAGTTCGCAGACATGAGTCACTTCGGGAAACTTTTGATTGCAAGTGCCTTCGCATTCAACTAATTGATTGTTTGCACGGGAAAATGCTGAGTACTGATAGTGGAGCATGCGTGATAAGCTCGAAAACTCTTCGAGCTGCCCGCATGGCGTAAATCACACACTTGTGTGCCCTGAGCACCGAACCAACTCAAATCAATTTCGGTTTAAGCCACAAGAAAAAAAAAAAGGAAAAAGGCATCGAGCGGCGCGGAAATTGAAGGGGAAATGAGTGGGCGGGCGGTGGCGAACTCCCTCCCTCAGTTTTCATTTTTTTTTTTTTTTTCTGCTGCTATCTCAGCATGTAATCCATGAAGCCGTGTAATATGACTGCGATTGGAAATTGAAATTGCATCCGGCAAACATCAGAGAACCGACGGAGCGGCGATAAAAATGTCTTTCCCTTTTTCGCCGAAGGTCGAATTAAAATTCAAATTTGCAACAAGCTGCCAGAAAGCAGAGGCAGCCAACCAAAGTTGCCCACTTTACGAGCGCTTATGTTGCAGATGACAAGCGATGATGGTGCCCCACTCCCATTCCCATTCCCATTTAAATTTCGATTGCGATTCAGATACAGATACAGATACAGATACAGATTCCGATTCCGATTCAGATAGGGCCTAATGATGGGCTAATGATGATGTGTGTGCATCCGAGACAAGATGATGTGGGTGTCGCTGTGATTAGAATTGCCGTGTTTTCAGACGTTTCGTCTTTTGGTTTTTTTTTTTTAGTTGTGTTGGTTTTGGTTTGGGTTTCGGTTTTGGCCAAATGGCAAACCGAGCATGAAGGCAGCTTTACTTAGCGTGATTGCGAATCGTCGCGTCCCAGACAACTGAAACTGGGGATGCGACGCATTGGCAAATAAAACCAACAAAACCTTGGCCAAAACATCGCCTATGGCGGCGCATTTCAATTATGGTTTATTTAATAATAGCTTGGATTGCTTAATTTGCTAACAAAGGTTTATTTCTCGAGTCGCGATCGCAGGCGCAACAGTCATGTTAATGGGCAATTAACCGGATCGCGACTACAACGATGACGGCGGGCTCCACCAATTAGCTGGCCGCCAGCACTGAAATACTTAATATTGTTTATAATTTATAATATATGCAACCGATTTACCGCCAAATGTAATGCCAAGTGGTTGCCTGCACGTGCCGACACCAAAAATGTCGATTAGCCAGTCGAAAGAAGCTGGCACGCAGATGCATTTGCTATGTTTTTTAAATGTGGCAAGCCCAAATACTCGGAAAGTATTTACATTAAGTGAATATGAAATGAATTCCCATTCAATCGCTGACCACCTCGCCTTGTTCCCAGGAAATAATATTCGTATTCAGGGCTGGGAAGTTAATAGTACTGAGGAACTTCAGCTTAAGGACGAACTTCAAGGGATGTTAACAATTAAGCGGTCGGATAGCATTCATTAAAATACAATGGGGAAAACAGAGGCAATCAAGAGCAGACTTAATTCCATTAAAGAATTTCGTAGTCATTAACCATGTTGAATTCCCTCCATAAGGTCGTTTACTTTACATCTGCGGGCCTTGCCTTTCTATGTGAGTAAAAAATAACTACAGAATAAATATCTATTTATTTTATTAACATATAAGATTTGTTATCTTTATGGTATCTATTTATGTTACTAACATATAAGATTTGTTATCTTTATGGTATCGTTAAGCTGATAGGATATATAATCTCTGCAGATTGCTTTGTTATATTCTGATGTGCTGATATGTAAAGAAATCATATCCTTCGCTTTGGAGTTTCTAATTTCGAGGAACTATATGAAATTTCAAGCATAGTTTCTCAACAACATTCTATCAAACTTTTTATTGAAATTTCAATAGTTTGTGTAGTCCACCCCAAGCGTTCGGTTTCTTCCCATTTTAAAGCCAAGACAGCCAAAAAAAAAAAAAAAGAAGCAAAACTTTCTATTTCATTGCGAACGGTTCCGGTTTTTCCCTCGCAGCGTTTTTGGTTCGGTTTTTGGTTTTTTGGTAGCTCTTTGGTTATAGCTGGTTAACGGCGTTGTGGTCAACGCGAATCGATGGACCAACCGTTAAGTGGGTCAATGTCAAGCGCTGGCCAAGAGGATGAGATGCTGATGGCGATGGCGATGGCGATGGCGATGATATCGCGATGCTGGAGCACCTGATTAACATAATCTATTGACACATGTCCGTCTCAGCAACTCAGTAACAACGAAAGGGAGGAGTGGCCAAGGAATTTATTTAAATCTTTAACAGTTTGATTTAAGCACTTTTTTCAATTTAAAATCCAACAGCTTGTAAAAGTTTTCCCTTTGCTGGAGAACTGGCTGAAAAGAAATCTTTTGATGTGCAAAGTCTGTGGGTTTTACTTTGTTGAACCTTACCATTGTTTCGCTCGAAAAACACAACAGTTTTTGTGTACACTTCCTAAGGTTTTTTAGGTTTTTTTTTATGTTTATCTTTTTCTTTTTTTTTTTGACCCGCCTCACATGCATACAAATTAGCAGCATTCGCATTTTTGGTAGAAAGTAAAACTGTTTCTTCTCAACGCCGTTTGAGTTTGTCGTTTTATTAATTTATTTATTTGTGCCTCACGCGACAACTTTTACTTTTTGCTTGGCAACTTGTAAATTACACAAAAACGGCTGGCAAGCGGAAAGAAATGCTTTAAAAAAATGCTGTTTTAGATTGTTTTCTTCATTTCCCCGCAGCTGAATGGAAAATGTTTTCGCCTTCTTATCGTCTAATGTCTGCATTAATCTGCGAGCCAAGTGCTTCTGATTGCTTTTCGAACTCGATTTGGCTTTTAGTGAATATCTGGGGGTGGCCATTCCACCGATTGCCAATAGCTGATAAGAATTTGGCCACTGACAGCGAATAAAGTGACTAAATTAACAACGTCAATATGAAAGTGCGATCTGCATAGTTAAACATCTATGTTGATATTCTGACTTTGACCTTGTTTTTCCTATCTTATCGAACCAATAATGAGGCCACTTTCCGCAGCACTGGCCCATCAATCCCAGTTAACCCCTTTTCGTGAGCTCCAGCTTGTGATCTATGTGTGCCTTGTCAATCTTGCAACATCAACTGGCAACCGGTGGTAATGAGTTGCCCCCAATCCCACGCCACTTGCACTAAAGGCAAATGGTTTTAGCCCTGCCGGATGAGTCACAATCTTCGCCAACTACCATTAGCCACCGGGCTATCAAGTCGGATCAAAAAAGAAGTAGAGCAAGTGGCCACATGACTCACGCTCTTTACTGCATTCTGGCCAACGATTCGTGGAGAAAGGAGGCGGAAAACAAGTTGCCAGATTGAAGATCTCCAGACTCGACGGCTACGCATAAAAGATACATCCGTCCGGTTCCAGAGGCAACCTTGTATCTTTACAGTGAGAGATGACGTTGCTCACTTTAATACTTCTGGGCAGTCTCTCTAGATACTAAAATATAAAATAAAATATAAATATCATAAATAATCGTTTGAGAAAACTAAACTTCTCTTCAAGCCTATGAAATAGTGGTATACAAAACGCAGAAGAAGTCTTCTGTGAGTGTACGTAATAATCATAAAGATTTTATGAATAATTAAAAACCAAATGCATTCTAGTCAAGTAGATGGTTAATTTATTTATTCATTGCCAAGTGTCAGATATGTATTGTTGAATAAAAATGCCATAAGCATTCTTTGAAGAAACCTATAAAAATTATAAATATTCTACTCCTCGTTTGGCCGTGAAAACTAAGTATTTTTAAGGCACACACAATGCTCTTATATAAGTGAAAGCAAGTAACTTAATCCATAAAATGGCGTTAAAGCCCCTAAATATTAATTGGATAAATTAATGCATGGCCACGTCGAGTGTCCCTCCATTTCTCCGCCCCAAAAAATCCGTTGGGGGATGAAACCTGCCCTGTTTTTCGATTCATCATATTAGATCCCATTCCTTCTGATGAGTTGGCTTCATTTCAGACTTTATTCGGTATACAGGTGGCAAGTTGGCCAAATTCTCGTTGTCCAAGGGATTGTTCTAATCCAAATAATAGACAAATGGTACGAATCGGTTGTCGGAATACAACACTTGAATGCCATGGGAAAGTATCGGACTTTTGGGGCAGCTGCAAGGCAGCACACGGCTTTCTCGAATTTGGATTTGTTTAAATCAAAGTCCATACTTTTACTCATGATACATCCGTCGGTGATATCAAAACCACCAAATAACAACAAACAACCATAAATCAGAGGCGTTAATTGCAATAATTTGCATGGGGTGCAAAGGTCGAAAATAAATTGAAGCAAATACACACGTATGTACACAAATATTTGAAATTCTAAACAGAATAATAGGTGTTCAACTAGAACAATCCTGGCATACTTACAATACCATCTTATTCTAAGTATTTCAGCTACTTGAAAGGAAAATCTTGATCGCTTCATTGAATGAAGTTAGTCAGGGCTTTTATCTGTTAGCATCTTAGTGCTAAATTCTAACGTGCTAATTACCAGAAAATTTGTGCAAAAACAAAGCCAAATTATATGGAAAATTTCCGCAACCATAAACAAAGATGCTGTTCGCCAAAGATTCCGGGAAAACCCATTAATCCTCTTCCCAAAAAAAATTAAAAGAACGCATCGCGATCTTCCCTTTTCTGATTTCTCGGTAACCCGAAAAGTGGCCTCACACCCATTACTTATTGGGCATATTAATTGAGATTGGCGAAGTGACTGCCGCCAATTCAATTTGACAATTGCAAATGCTGCTCGCGTCGCTCGATATTTTCGCAGAATTTCGGTAGATGGGTTTTTGGAATTGGGAACAGCAATACAATTAAAAGATACAAATTTAAATGTTTTTCTTGGAAAAAATTGATAATGTGTGCTCTGCACACGTTTATCTGAAGCAAATAGCAGTCGAAGACTCTTTCGTTTATTTTGGATTAAAAGCAGATTTGACTTCCAACTAACTGAACTAAAATATATAAAGTCATGCATTTATTTTTGGATATTTACTTGCCGAATAAATGTTTCAGTGGCGATTTGCTTGGGCAATGCACACTTTTGTTATTTCTGTATTACTATGTGTGTTTTCTTATCGGTTGCTTGGGAGTCATTGTTGAATCGCCTCGATTTCACTTACCCTTTTTTTTTCGCTTCGGAATACATTTCGTTATTTTGGTAGTTATCCCCAAACCCCAGCCGAAATCCCATCCTCCACGATTCTGTTCTATGGCCATAAGGTTGAGGTCGGCCGCAACATCCGTTCGGCGAGTGCTTTCAAATGTAAACTAAAAAGTATGCGAAACAATGCACACAACACACACAGATACTTTTACGCACACACTCGCACCACTCGGCGTTTGTTGTTAAATGAAAAGGTCCCCAGCCCCTTGGCTCGCCGTCCTTGCCCCATGCCGCCCCATGCCACCCCATGCCGCCCCCCAAAGCGAGAAGAAAGAATACGGTTTTCTTCTATTTCTCCGGATTTCAGTTGCTCTGGGGCTAAATTTAAACATTTCGCCATTCAAGAGATATTAGCGCCGCCCTCGTTAATTGTTCTTCCCCGCTACTTGTGTTGAAAAACAGCGAACGAGAATAATCATTTGAATGAAAATGAAAAATTGGTCCCATTTCTAATTTCTCGTTGTGCTTTGGCAATTCCAACTCTGAATTTACATCACACCCTCAAATCTCAAATCGAATTCACGGCAAGATCTTAGGCAAGATGGGAGTACCTACCACTCCATTCGGATGCCTTTCGTGTTCTCCACACCCATTCGATGGCAAATAATCAGCATCAGCGACTGGCTAGAACTTTGTTCCAGTGCGAAATGCGTTTTGACTTCGACTCCGCATCATCAGTTCAATTGTTTTCAATGAATGGTCCAAAACAGGAAATTGAACAAAATTAGATGCAGACCTCAACAGGAACAACGAACTCTTGGGAAACTCGAACTCGAGTCAGGTCAAAATATTCAACTCAAAAATACGTGTGTGGTTTTGAAGAGCTATTCCATAAGTAGGTATGAATAAAAAGTGCTGGATAATATTTTGTAATTCTGTTAGAACTATTTTGACACTGTTCATTGGAGATTTTCCTTGGGCCAATCCACCTAAAACTATCCATGAAAAGTAAACTATGAATCAGAAAACCTAATTCGAAAATTTCACACTTGAATGTGCACAGTATTCAGTATTTCGCAGCAAGTGGAATTGGCGCTAACTTCCGCTTGGGAATTTCTGACTGGATTTCTGACATGTACACATGTACTCCAACATGATCTTGATCCCACGCCCACTCTCAGCCCTGGCCTTTGGCCATCGGAAAACTCCTCCTCCTCCGATTTTCGCCATAAAACACCTACCAAAAATAGCCCTACAATTGCCGGGCATACGCAGCTCATCCATTTGAGCCATTTGAGCCATTTGAGCCACCAGCCGCTCAGTAGAAGAAACATCAAATTTGTTGTTTTGTTTTGTATATTGAGGAATTGTTTATGCTTCGCACTTTTAACGATCGCGTTTTCATTACTCTGATGTTTCAATTTGCCTCGCGCTGCAATGGAAATTTCAGAGTGAACGAAACTGATGCACTTCTTAAAGAAATTTATAATATAGCTTCGAAAAAGAGCTACTAAAAAAACACAAAAAAAGTACTAAGGCATTGAGAACCTAGAGTTTGAAAACACAGCATTCTTTAAAGATTAAAATGTTATCCAATGTAACAAATAAGTAGTATCATCTGCATCCAGACCTTTTTAGGTCTTCTCCGTCTCCCTAATGATTGCCTTTTCAGATACCAATCCCTTTTGGGGATGCAAATTCCTGCCAGTGTATGGTGGTGCATCCCATAAAGATTTGAAAGGATGCTCGTTTCCTGAGTGCTGGTGATGGTTTATGGCCTCCAAGGCTTCAGATTACACAATGCTCAGCCACTTTGGTGCTGGTGCTGGTGCTGGTGCTGGTACTCGCACTCGTAAATCGCCGGAATCCAGCGTCGCCTCTTGGCGTGCCAAAGTGGCATTTGATTTATTTAGCATATTTATTTGTTTATTTTCTCATCTTACAACAAAATGGAAAACATTGTTCATGGACGCCAGATAGTCCGGTCGCTCCGAAAAAGAGACTGTGCGCCGGCGCACCATTTGGGCGGGACTCCTTGAATATTTATGGCGCGTTGTCTAACTTTGTGTCGGGTGGCGGGTGGGGGGCAGTAGCAGCAGTTGTAGTAGTTGTATTAGTGGCATCAGTCTGGATGGATAGTCTGGAGCTGGCCGTTTGTTATGCCGGGCACGTGGTGGGCGAGCGATTGTCCGTCCAGATTGCCCAATGGCTTAATTAAGCCGGCCGCGAACTCTGCCGGCATGCGGAACCTGGACTGGACCGGCTTAAACTATCAATCATGGATTTGCATTGCATGGGAATGGAGGCAGCCTGGGAGGTGGGGATTGAGGCGTGCCAAAGCTCAAGGACACGCAGCCCGTGCAAATCCGCTTAGTGTAATAACGTGTTTCGCCGTTTCCTCTTGCCAAGGAAGGGGTCGTCTTTATCGCCAGAGCCTGCGGGCCTGCGAATGTGTCAACAGTTAAATCGATATGTTTTTCCCCTGTTGATATAGTTAACTCGCCTTGCCCCTCGCCTACCGCCTACCGCCTACCGCCTACTGCCTACTGCCTGCTGCCTTCTTTCCATTGCTGCCTCGATTATGTGGCGCACAAAAGTTGACTGGCCTGGCCCGCATCCTGGCCTCAAATGTCCTTGGGTTGAATAACTAAAATAAAAAAGATACGCGATTAACTACATAAAAGGGTGACCGCTCTCGGTAATTGAGAAAACCCAGTGAGAAGTGTGTTAACTGACATGTTCTCTTTTTGTATTCCACAGCCAGCCAAGATTGGCCAGATCTGGACGGGATTCGGACGCGCCGCAGCCATGATAGGACGTTTGTTTCGCGCCCACGGCGAATTCTGCGCCTCGCATCCCTGGGAGGTCATCGTGGCCCTGCTGACCATCACGGCCTGCATGCTCACGGTGGACAAGAATAATACCCTGGATGCGAGTAGCGGCTTGGGCGCAGCCACCGCGTCAGCTGCCGCCGCCGGTGGATCCGTATCTGGATCTGGAGCTGGAGCTGGATCTGGAGCAAGTGGAGCCATGCCACCATCATCTATGGGCGGCTCGGCCACCTCCAGCCGGCACAGGCCATGTCACGGATGGAGCCAATCCTGTGATGGCCTGGAGGCCGAGTACAATGCAGCCGACGTGATCCTGATGACCATCGTGCGCTGCACGGCGGTACTGTACTGCTACTACCAGTTCTGCAGCCTCCATCGCCTGGGATCCAAATATGTGCTGGGTGAGTACTGAGTGAATTACATCACTCTGGGGCCCCCGATTCGTTTTGGGGGGCACGTGTGTTGACCAAAGTGGTTAGAACATCCCCCCAAACTATTTTGATGGCCGTCCCCCCAAAAAAAAAAATAATAAACTGGGAAAAAACGAAAACCACACAAGATTGGAATGTTTGGCCAAGATTTTAGAGGTGGGGCAGGCAGCAGGTAGCAACCTGAAGGTGCCCAAACGAAGCTCCCTGGCATTTCTCACGTGCGCTCTAAACGATTCGACCTCCGTCCACAAATGCGACTCCGACTCATCTCGTCGTCTCTTTTTTAGGCATCGCCGGCCTCTTCACGGTCTTCTCCAGCTTCATCTTCACGACGGCCATCATCAAGTTCCTGGGCAGCGACATCTCCGACCTGAAGTGAGTAAGAAATAAATTTGCCTTTAAATGCCTGACGTAAAAACAGTAGTTTGTAAGGTGAACTAAATATGCTAATTAGATGTACAATTAAATACGCTTTCAATCGACTTTCAGGGACGCCCTGTTCTTCCTGCTGCTGGTCATCGACCTGTCCAACTCTGGCCGTCTGGCGCAGCTGGCGCTATCGGGCAGTAACCAGGCGGAGGTCACGCAGAACATTGCACGGGGACTGGAGCTCCTGGGACCAGCCATCTCCCAGGACACAATTGTGGAGGTGCTGCTGGTGGGCGTGGGCACACTGTCGGGTGTACAGCGCCTGGAGGTTCTCTGCATGTTTGCCGTGCTCTCTGTGCTGGTCAACTATGTGGTCTTCATGACCTTCTATCCCGCCTGCCTGTCGCTGATCTTCGATCTGTCCCGCTCCGGCGTTGATATGTCTGTGGTGCGTGAGAAAGCGAAGGGCTCGCTGATGCTCAAGTCGCTGACCGAGGAGGAGCAGAAGGCCAATCCTGTGCTGCAGCGTGTCAAGCTGATCATGACCACTGGCCTGATGGCGGTGCACATCTACAGCCGGGTGGCTTTCTCCGGCGGCGACTACGACACCGTGGACAAGACGCTGACACCCACGCTCAGCCTGAATGTGAGCAATAATCGCACGGAATCGGGAGAAATCGCCGACATTATCATCAAGTGAGTTTCAGGGACTTGAAAGCAATTCATTGACCAAATAACTAAACACCAACATTTTCCAGGTGGCTGACCATGAGTGCCGATCACATAGTGATCTCGATTGTTTTAATCGCATTGGTGGTTAAATTTATTTGCTTTGACAATCGTGATCCACTGCCGGATCAGCTGCGTCAATCAGGTCCCGTGGCCATCGCCGCCAAGGCTTCACAAACCACACCCATGGATGAAGAACAGGATGAACAGAAAAAGGATACGGAGATTCCAGCTATAGTCCGCACAGCATTATTTACCATTGAAGAGCAGAGTTCAGCCAATGCGTCTACGCAGACGGAGCTGCTACCTCTGCGCCACCGACTGGTGGGTCCAATAAGGCCACCACGTCCAATTCAGGAATGCCTTGATATACTCAACTCCACTGAAGATGGCTGTGGACCAGCGTCCTTGAGTGACGCTGAGATTGTGTCCATTGTCCACGCCGGTGGCCCTCACTGCCCACTATATAAAATCGAATCTGTACTAGGTGATCCCGAGCGAGGAGTGCGAATCCGCCGACAGATCATCGCCAGTCGTGCCAAGATGCCAGCTGGTCGACTGGATGACTTGCCTTATGAACACTTTGACTACCGCAAAGTGCTGGACGCCTGCTGTGAGAACGTTCTGGGCTACGTTCCCATTCCCGTCGGCTACGCAGGACCACTGCTGTTAGACGGCGAGACCTACTACGTGCCAATGGCCACCACAGAGGGTGCTTTAGTAGCATCCACGAATCGCGGCTGCAAAGCGCTCTCCGTTCGTGGTGTTAAATCTGTCGTGGAGGACGTGGGCATGACACGGGCGCCATGTGTGAAATTCCCCAGCGTTGCCCGCGCGGCCGAGGCAAAATCTTGGATCGAAAACGACGCAAACTACCAGTTGGTGAAAACTGAGTTCGATTCTACATCGCGCTTTGGCCGTCTCAAGGGCTGCCACATTGCCATGGATGGACCGCAGCTGTATATTCGTTTTGTGGCCATTACCGGCGACGCCATGGGCATGAACATGGTGTCCAAGGGCGCTGAGATGGCCTTGCGCCGAATTCAGCACCAGTTTCCCGACATGCAGATTATCTCGCTGAGTGGAAACTTCTGCTGCGACAAGAAACCGGCGGCCATCAACTGGATTAAGGGACGTGGCAAGCGGGTAGTCACCGAGTGCACCATTTCGGCAGCCACACTGCGTTCCGTGCTGAAGACGGATGCCAAGACACTGGTCGAGTGTAACAAGCTGAAGAATATGGGAGGTAGCGCCATGGCCGGTAGCATTGGTGGCAACAATGCTCATGCCGCCAATATGGTGACCGCCGTCTTTTTGGCCACGGGGCAGGATCCCGCTCAGAATGTGACCTCGAGCAACTGCTCCACAGCCATGGAGTGCTGGGCGGAGAACAACGAGGACCTTTACATGACCTGCACAATGCCTTCGCTGGAGGTGGGAACTGTGGGCGGCGGAACCGGTTTGCCCGGACAGGGCGCATGCCTGGAAATGATCGGTGTCCGCGGAGCGCACGCCAACCGGCCAGGAGACAACGCCAAGAAGCTGGCACAGATCGTCTGCGCCACGGTTATGGCTGGTGAATTGAGCCTGATGGCGGCGTTGGTCAATAGCGATCTAGTCAAGAGTCACATGCGTCACAATCGGTAAGTTTATCATCTACATACATACGTGTACAAGTAATTAAAGAATGTAAGACTCTAACTGGTGATTCCTTTCATGCAGCTCCTCCATCGCCGTGAGCAGCGCCAACAATCCTCTCAACGTGACCGTGTCCAGCTGCAGCACCATCAGCTAAGATTGGGCGCTGCAGGGGCGCCGACTTCTACCCTTTTGTACATAGAGTCTCTTTAAACGTGCAGGCCAGGCGTTGCAACTCATTTCTTTAGTTGTTACCTTGTAGTTGAATGTTTCACAAATTGCTTGATAAATAACCTGATTGGCCTGGCCAAGGAACCGAACAGCAGCGTCCTCAAGATCGGCGAAACGCACCAAGGCAATGCTGAGGGCATAGGATGGGTTGATCGATATCCACTGCTGCTGTTGCTGCTGCTGCTGCTGCTACTTCCACTTAGATTGTACTTTTCGTCGTAACGCTATTTTTTTCCTACCTATATAATTGAATACCGTGTGAAGATCCGCTGAAATCCACACCGGATGCCAGGCAGTGGAGCTATGACCAGGACTAGTGCAAGCGCTGAACTTGTAAAAAGTATTTCCTAAGCGAAAAGTAGTACATAGGGTTTGTATAGTGACTAAATTAAAACGTTTAATTAGAGCGAGCACGATTCGATATCGATATCATAATTTCGGTTTTCATTTTTAACAAAAAGAAATATATAAACACAAAGCGTAATGGATAAATGTCTTTTGTAGACGCTGCTCACGGGTTTACAAATCAGCACTTCATTTTATTTTTAATAATAATAATTATTAATAAATTATTATAATTAATTTATAATAATTCACGGCGCGTTTTATTAATTAGTGGTTGTTGTGTGAGTGTTGTATTTCTCCATGTATGAATCGTATAAAAAGAACAAGAGCGAGCGGCGGTTAATTCTGATCGGTTGACTCCTTGGCCTCAGCCTCGGCATCCTCGTCGCCCTCCTCAACGGGCGGCACAGGGACATCGGCACTGCTATCGGGATGGACGATCAACTTCTTGGGACTCGGGCCGTAGCTGTCCGCCTCTGCTGAAATGGCACCGGACGGTCCGGGAGCAGCATCCTCATCATCGTCGTCGTGAGTCGTCGATTCCGGCTGCAAGCTAGCCGCTGCCTCAGAGGCGACGCCGTTTTTCGCCTCCTCCACGGAACACTCCTCGGGATGTGAGACCTTTCGCTTGGCAATCCGTTCGCTGAGCGCCTTGTGTAGCTGGGCAATGACCGCCGGTCGGCCCATGGCCAGGAAGATCTTGACAACGCCAGAGTTATCGATGGCCGTTAGTCGTAGGGACTTTTGGCTGGCCCGCTCCGCCACCATGGCGGCCCAGACTTTGGTGTTAAGCAGCAGGCGCAGATTGCCAGAAGTACGGAACACCACGCGCGAGTTGCCCTTCCCGTCCTTGGCGTCGTTCAAACGAAGACTGCCGCGACCTCGCTCCTCCCAGTTGCTGTTCAAAAAGGCGAATAGCTTGCAGCTCACGTCGATAATGTTGATCTCGTCCTCCTCGCCGGTGAAGGTCTCAACCTCCTCGTATTTGCGCTTCTGAGCGCGGCTCTCTTCGTACTCCCGGGCCACGTCTGTCAGGCTCTTGGCCTCGGCGGACTCCTTGATGTTGTTGCTGCTGCTGCAAATGGATGAGGAGGCAGCGGCCTCGCTCGTCTCTGTGGTCTGGGCAGCGTTCTGGATGACGCTTGAGAAGAGCAATGGCACCGAGGACGACGTAGCAGCGGTGGAGGAGGAGGCAGCCTCCTGGGCTGATCCCGAGCTGCCCGCCGTGTCTGCATCCGGCTCAGCGGTGACCTGTTCAGCATTGGGGGCCACCACACGTTCATGCACATTCTGGCCGAAGACGAAGCCGCTGGACTGGACATGAGGCATATTGTTCTTGGCTGCGGCAAACATGCTGGAGCGCTCAATGCCATTGCTGCGCAGCTTGGTCAGCGGATCCGGCCGCTCGTCCACCTCGTCGTCCTCCTTGTCGCCAGTGGACTCGGCTGCCGCAGATCCGGTGGCCACCACCTCTTCGTCATCATCCTCATCCTTGGACTCGCGCAGAAACGGATTATTCAGCAGGGCGCTGTCTTCCCCTGCGGCCGGTGATGTGGAGCTATTGTTGGAGTCGCTGCTGTTGGCCAGCACCGCCGGTCGCAGAACAGCACCGCCCAGGCGAGAAGCTTTCAGGGTGAAGCCACCTCGTAAACAGTTAGTTTCGACTGACGCTTTAGAAAACAAGGGGGGAAAAAAAAAACAAGACTCGTTTGTCAGTTTGTGGCTAAATCTTCAAGGGCACGAGATTCGTGACTTCGGCCGACTTTAGGTTACAGTTGGCACTACAGTTCGTTTTGCTACACTTACCATTGTTTTCGGACATTGCAAACAAGGCTATTTGCAATTTTAAAGTCTATATTGCCAAATCTTTTACTGAAAAGAGCGTTCTGTGCAAAGCCTGCCGAAATTGTTATCGATGGGTTATCGCTGCCACTATCGATAAGAGCCGGCGATGACGCTCTGTTGTCAACACTGGTTTCAGTGTTGCTCACTTGCCGCTGAAAAAACAAGAAATTTACAAGTCATCGACAGAGTGTTTGCCCAAAAAGATCGTCAATAGTTGCATTTGAACAAAGGATAACATTTAGCAAAGGCCAACCAACAAGCATACTAGATATGGCTCAGACTCTGGAGGATAAATCAATCTGGGAGGACGGAGAGGAGTCGCTGGGCGAGGAGGTGATGCGTATGTCCACCGATGAGATTGTGAGCAGGACTCGCCTGATGGACAACGAAATCAAGATCATGAAGAGCGAGGTGATACGCATAACGCACGAGATTCAGGCGCAAAATGAAAAGATCAAGGACAACACCGAAAAGATCAAGGTAGGAATCACAATGAAACACCTCTCTGCCAAACAGTCTCATTCGTAGTGGTACATCCCTACTAGGTCAACAAGACACTGCCCTACCTGGTGTCCAATGTAATAGAGCTGCTGGATGTGGATCCTCAGGAGGAGGAAGACGATGGCTCCGTCACCGTTCTGGACAATCAGCGAAAGGGCAAATGTGCAGTCATCAAAACATCCACTCGACAGGCGTATTTCCTGCCCGTCATCGGCCTTGTTGATGCCGAAAAACTGAAACCAGGTGACCTGGTCGGAGTCAACAAGGACTCCTACTTGATCCTGGAAACCCTGCCGGCTGAATACGATGCTCGCGTCAAGGCCATGGAGGTGGACGAGAGACCCACAGAGCAGTACTCCGACATTGGCGGCTTGGACAAGCAGATACAGGAGCTTATCGAGGCAGTGGTGCTGCCCATGACGCACAAGGAGAAGTTCAAAAACCTTGGCATTCACCCACCCAAAGGTGTGTTTCTCACACAAAAAACATGTCATACAACCAAATTAATCCTTGCCATTTATAGGTGTCCTTTTGTACGGCCCCCCTGGAACTGGCAAAACATTATTGGCCCGAGCCTGCGCCGCTCAGACAAAGTCCACCTTCCTCAAGCTGGCTGGTCCCCAGCTGGTGCAGATGTTCATTGGTGATGGTGCCAAGCTGGTGCGCGATGCCTTCGCCTTGGCCAAGGAGAAAGCGCCTGCTATTATCTTCATTGACGAGTTGGACGCCATTGGCACCAAGCGTTTCGATTCGGAGAAGGCCGGTGATCGTGAGGTGCAGCGAACTATGTTGGAGCTTCTTAATCAGCTCGACGGCTTCAGTTCTACTGCAGATATCAAGGTGATTGCGGCCACCAATCGCGTAGATATTCTGGATCCTGCTCTGCTGCGCTCTGGTCGTCTGGATCGTAAGATCGAGTTCCCACATCCTAACGAGGAAGCCCGTGCCCGTATAATGCAGATTCACTCGCGTAAAATGAACGTTAGCAATGATGTGAACTTTGAGGAACTGTCCCGATCTACGGATGACTTCAACGGCGCCCAGTGTAAGGCCGTTTGTGTGGAAGCTGGTATGATTGCACTGCGTCGCTCCGCCACTTCGGTTACGCACGAAGACTTCATGGACGCCATCATGGAAGTGCAGGCGAAGAAGAAGGCTAATCTTAACTACTACGCTTAGGCTAGAAATTTGCAGTTTAACTCCACATTGTCAGCTCCCATTAAAATAAACCATGGATATGTAACATTCTGCTGTTTATCGATCTGAGTTGCACCCTGAAGACCGCCTTTGAAATAGCATCCCAAGGGTTCTTGAAAGTAACCGAAGACTAAGCAAATTAATTCAATTTACTATGGAATCCCAAAATGATTTGATAATAATCTTTTTTAAAATAAAGAAAAGCATGTATCAAATGTCGATCGATTCATTGGTTTATCAGTACAACATTTACATTGTGAGTACGATATTTTTTAAATATCTAAAAAGGTCGGTTTTAGAATTAATAAAAAATATTACATCGGGCGAAATTAGATGATATTTAAATATTTACACGCACACTAATTAACCTAGAGGGATGATTAACCAATTTACTAAGTCTAACCAGTGGGATCGAGTGTGTTAGCGCCATCCGGCGCCGCAGGTGTCGTGCCACTTCCCCCTTGCGACGCTGCATCGGCACTGGACGCAGTTGTTGCTGATGTTTCCGTAGAGGAGGACATGGCCTCAGCGGCGTGAGATGAAGCTGCGGCAGCAGGTGTGGCTTCCACTTCTACGACACCTTCGACCACTCCGGCTACAGCAGCTACTTCCGCTCCAACCGGCGCCAAGTTAACTGGCGCAGCAGCAATGTCATCTGCGGCTGGCTGTTGTGCCGGCTGATCCGGCTGTTGGAATGGACGCCTCATATACATCATGATGCCCAACAGAAGAGTCAGAACGGTGATCATGTACAAGTCCCAATTGGCAGCAATGTTTTCATCCATGTAGAAGATGAACCTGTAAGGTGACTAAAGGGGAACAACATTAAAAACGTAGTCCACAGTTTATCCACAGATTCGGATAATCACCTCCTTGATTGATTCAATCGTGGCGAGCATTTGTAGCTTAAGAAGCGCAATGGCCGCAGGCACTTTGGCGTCCGAATTGGTCTCGGCAGCCAAATCGTATAATCTCTTTGCCAGATGCCAGTCCTTCTTCATTCCCAGCCCTTGCTCATGCATGTATCCCAAGTTGAACATGGCTTGGGCATTATATTGCTGGTCCGATGCTTTCCTGTGGGGATTACAGTCATAAGTCGTTTCGAAAGTTGATGATTTATATCCAACCAACCTGTAAAGCGCAGCGGCGGTCTCGAAGTCCGTTAATGTACCCCAACCGTAGTAATAGTAATCGCCCAGCTTGACTTGAGCCGCAGAGTAGCCCTGGCCAGCTGACCGTTTCCAGTAGTAGAAGGCACGAATCAGATCTTCGTGGCGATCGTTAAACACATGCACCTCATTGCGGTCTAGTAAAAAGGCAGCATTACTTTGAGCCACCTCATATCCCACCTCGGCCATTAGCGAGTACTGCATGTAGGCCTCGTCGATGCGCTTGTCTTTATAGTCGCTATAGGCGTGCATCAATCGGCTGCTCCAACGTCCACGCTCTGACACGGTCTTGAAGAACTGGAATAAGCAAATATGAAACGGGTAAGAAAATAATTAACATATCAACTGAGCAACAAACTTACTTCTACCGCTGCTGGACATGAACGCAGCATTCCCATACCATAGGCATTCATCACTCCCAGATTATAATAGGCCAAGACATGACCTGATTGGGTGGCCAGGTTGAAGTACTTAAAGGCTAGCTTGTAGTCGGTTTTAACGCCATTGCCAGCTGAAAACGTTTTAAAATTTGAGGGTTCTTAGAAACCTAATCATATAAATAAAGTTTCATACACTTACTGAAATACATATTGCCTAGCTGCAGTTGCCCATCAACCCAACCTTGATCAGCCGCCTGAGTGAAATAGGATAAAGCCTTGATGGAGTCCTTTGGCACTCCTAAGCCTTTTAGATACATGAGGCCCAGTCCGCTTTGACCGACTGGATCCCCCATTTCAGAAGCCTTGAAGAAGTACTGAAAAAAATAAAAAAATAATAATACATATAAAAATATACATATAATAGAAACTGTTATCAACGTTATACGCACTTTAAATGCTGCATCATTATCGGCCTTGATTTGATCACTTCCTTCCAGATATAGCTTGCCCAAAAACGCTAACCCAACTGCATTGCCTGCAGTGGCGGCCAGTGTGAAATATTCCAAAGCCTTTTGGTGATCCTGCTGGGTGACCTTGCCGCCCTGGTAATACAGCTGACCTAATCCCACCTGGGACTGGATGTCGCCTTTGTCGGCCAGCAGTTTGTAATAGTCGACAATCTCAGTTTCCGGGCTGCCGGGATTCTCTAGGTCGTCCAGCAATCTCACACGATGCACAACCGGCCCATTGGCGAAGGTTATTTTGGAAGCCACTTTCTTGGCTACTCGCTTATACTGGATCAGCGCCTTCTCACAGCTAATGGGCACATTGATGCCATAAAGATAGCGATAACCCATGGCCATTTGGGCCAGTGTATTATCACCGAGGGCAGCCAGGTTATAGTGGATCAGTGCCAAGGGCTGGCTTACGTTTTTACCGCCAACGCCCGCCGAATAAAGGAAACCCAGGCCCATGTGAGCCTCTGGGACACCTTCGTTGGCCAGACTCTCAAACTCATCGGCAGCATGGTTAAAATCAAAGTCCATCCAGTGACCCAGAAGGACGGCCCAGGCTAGTTCCGCCCTAGCCTTGAGGTGATTAAAGGCGGCAGCCTTCTTCAGCAGAATGAAGGCTACCCGCTTATCCGTGCTTGGCTTGGCTAACATGTCCATGGCGTTGTCGTACACGGTTTGAGCTGAGAGAATCGTAATCAGCAAGTGCATAACACATAAATCGATGCCCACTTACCTTCTATCTGGTCTGGGGTAAGTTCCAACACTTCCATGGGCTGGAGTTCTGCTTCGATGCGCTCGATCTCAGCTTTCAGCTTTTTCTGCCTCATCAGACTGTCGTTCCACAGGCGTTCGAGCAGAGCAGCCGGCATGACCCTCGTCCT
Source organism: Drosophila orena (assembly GCA_005876975.1). Taxonomy (NCBI): domain Eukaryota; kingdom Metazoa; phylum Arthropoda; class Insecta; order Diptera; family Drosophilidae; genus Drosophila; species Drosophila orena. The sequence goes on along the minus strand of VCKV01000282.1, from coordinate 9,091,130 downwards.
GGGAGCAAACTCCGTGGACTCCTTGGGCTTGGCTGACTTGCGTTCGTTGCTTTCCGATGGGGCCCGTGACTCTGACTCCGCCGTGGTCACCTCCTCCGCCTCCGCCTGGCTGGAGGGCTCATTGGGCAGCGTTGCCGTCGCCGTCCCCGTGCCCAATCCCGTTTCGGTTCCCGTACCCGTACCTGTGGCCGTAGCCGAGGCCATACTGCTGCCCGTGCCTTCAGTGTTGGGCCCTTGGAGCTCCTCCGCCCGCAGCTGCCAGGCGAGAAGCAGCGCCAGCAGGCACATCCAGCTGTTGGCCTTCATCGTCGCCTATCTGCTTGCTCGATGGCGATGTGGACTTCCAAGATGTATAACGGCAATTTTGATCTTCGCCTTTGCTGCGTCTATATGGTGCTCTTCCACTTCTGACGTGTTGTGTTATTTACTACTTTTTTGAGCCGCAGGGTCAGCAAAAAGATGGGATTGCTCTTTCTCGGTGCATTCGTTGGACTTACTGGTAGCTCATTTTGGCCACCTCGACTTGATGGTGGTTGGGAATGCCTTGGCTGTCTTTCCCTAATTTTTCACACGTAAGATTCTTTTTTAATCTTTTTTGTTGCAGTGTTCAGTGCTGTGAACGAGCCGATGTTTGTCTGCCAGTGCTGCAAAGCACCGCGTCAAAAGCAGTCGTTTCCAAGGGTGTCTCGAAAAATATTAACGGGGATCCAAGTGCTTGGGATGTATCAGTGGAAAACAATTAAAGAAGGCGTATTGATATTTAGTTATGATGATGTCAAAATACAATCTCTACTTTTTCTTTTTATTACAAATCACATTAGGGTATTGCAATTTGTTCAAGTCCAACGGTAACACATTAAATTTGTGAAATACATTTTCTAAAGCTTTGTACAATACTTTAACATATTTTAGCACAAAAATGTGTGAAAATATGCTAGACAACTGTTTCCCGGGTATCTGCGGTTAGTAAACGCCTAGGATCTCTTCAATTCTTTTTAAAGAGTACCCTGAAAAATTCCCGGGGTTTCCTAGCTACGCCCCTGAATTTTCCGCCTGTTGTTTCGTTATGCAAAGGAACGTGCAGGTTTAACAGAAGGAACTCTGAATTGGAGCTGTTGACGTGCGATCCGAATGTGTTAATTCCGAGCGGGACTAATTAGAATACGAGGAAGATTTCCACCCGTGTGAATCACCAACTTTTGTCTCGGCCAATCCCGTCAGCCACTGAGCAGCCGGCATGGAGATGAGTGTAAGTAGAAGCTGCGAAATGCGTGCAAGACACCCAGACTCAAAAGTCACAGCCGAAAACCGAATTGAAAACCGAAACCAGTTCCAAACCGCGCTTCAATCGAGTCAGTCGCACAGCGAATCACTCTTCGGCCTCAGCCTTTAGTGCTGGTGAAAGTTACAGCTGTTGATTCGCTTCGCTGACCCAGTATCCGCCACCTGTCCCCCTATTCCTAATCCTCCGTCGGACACCTGTTATTCCAGGCTGCCATGTTCGCACGCGTGTCCTTCTACCCCACCCTGCTGTACAATGTCCTGATGGAGAAGGCCTCGGCCAGGAATTGGTACGATCGCATCGATGAGCATGTGATACTGGGAGCCCTGCCCTTTCGTAGTCAGGCCAATGACGTAAGTAGCCCTGCGAAAGCATGCTTAGAATCCTTCATAATCCTTGTTTAACCACCCAGCTCATTGAAAAGGAGAATATGAAGGCGGTGGTGTCGATGAACGAGGATTACGAGCTAACAGCCTTCTCAAACAACACCGAAAAGTGGCGGAAGCTGGGCATTGAGTTCCTGCAGCTGGCCACCACCGACATCTTTGAGTCGCCCAACCAGGAGAAGCTCTTCCGCGGCGTGGAGTTCATAAACAAGTTCCTGCCCCTCAAGCAGAGAATTGGCGGTCTGAGTTACTCTTACCAGCCGGAGAACGTGGGTTCCGTCTATGTGCACTGCAAGGCTGGTAGGACCCGAAGCGCCACTTTGGTGGGATGCTACCTAATGATGGTGGGTTGATCATATATTTGCACAACGTTCTATTAAAGCTCACAACTTTTACTTTGCAGAAGAACGGATGGACTCCAGATCAGGCAGTAGACCACATGCGTCAGTGTCGACCTCACATTCTGCTGCACACAAAACAATGGGATGCCCTTCGGTTATTCTACACAAACAATGTGCAAGCCAAGTCATGACCAAAACTGGACAATAGCCCAAATTTATTGTTAACAGTAGATTACCATACGTAACAAAGGTGGTGCCTGTTACCCAACTACTTTAGTGCTGATTTTCTTGTTGAATATACAATTTTGTACGAAACTGACTGTGTACAGCTGTGACTTTTTACAATTCTTTATTTAATGCTTATCGCGAAACTATGAATAAATAACTGGTGTTTCGTGGTTCGTCAACTGGTTGCTCCGTTGACATTTAAGCCTTCTGTGCATCCTTGCCCTTGATGGCCCAGAAGCGCTTGATGCCATTGGCCAGACCCACATCATTCTGGATGAAGTAGAATAGACCGCCCAGCGTGGCCACCGAAAGGATGATCAGCGCAATGTGGGCTACCTTGGGCAGGACGTTGCCAACGACAGATGGCCGCATGTAGTCCACTACCATGGCCTCAACACCCCTGTTTGGTGAATGAGGAATATAAAAATAATGGTTTCATTTTACTTGGGATATCTTACCAGTGGGTGTGGATTACGACAGAAATGGCCAAAAGGGCGTCCAAGACCTGGGATGGAGCTATGAAGGCAGCTGGAATGACGGCCAGAAGGCCGGCGGACACAATGCGCTCCACAGTCCAGAGCAGGGTGTGACTGGATCCAGCGGCAGCCATGCGAGGCGCACTCACGGAGATCTCGCGCACGACGGGCTACATAAGCAGTCGGGGATTACCAATTAGTATGAGCAGCCATCACTGAATTTTTAATTCCAAACACTCACCGCGGCAATCTTGGCCACGGCAAGGGGCTGGACCACCGCCTTCCGCTGGACATTGGCCACCAGGGTGGAGTAGCTCTTGAGGGGCGTGATGCGAGCCGACTTAACAAGATTTGCGGCTAATTGGGATTCCAACAAACGGTTTGGTTATATAATGAATGCTGTTTTGCGGCCAATATTGAGGCAATTGGCTATGCAGTGGGTCCTTACCATTGCAACGGACAGCGCCACGCAGGAGCAACGTGAGGGACATGTTGGGATGTGTATAAATTGAGAATTTTCAGCTCAAAATAAATATTCTATCGCTCCGTTCGATTCGGCCGATTTGTCTAAAACAAATTCCACAACACTGTTTATAGTGTAATCAGCTGTCATCGATTTGTTATCGGTAACAGTAGCGGGCGAAATATGGCACAGCCCTTTTAAATATTAGTATATCAACAATGAAATAAGATAAATTGCTATAGTCGAGTTCCCCGACTATCAGATATCCATTACTCAGCTAGTGGAAGTGCAAACGAGATTTTTAGAGAATTGCGCCATAAATATTTAGAGGTATTCTACTTCAAAGTAAGATTAAGATAAGTTGAGTTATGAAGTATTTCAGCATTGGGACATTTTTTAATTTTTTGGAATTTGAAATTTTAACAAATTTCATCAGAAAAATATAAAAAAAAAATAAATTTCTAAATTTAAATTCAGATTTTTAGAGGATTGCACCCTAAACATTTACTCTACGACTACGAGTATAAAAAGGGTGTAACAAAATTAAGAACAAATTAATTTAGGTCGAGGCATTTATTTAGCTGCTTTATTTATTTGCACAAAACATTTGAGATTCGTTTGGGACGGAATGGCTGTTACAAGTACAAATTGTCATCTTAAAAACTAAGTTTAAAATTTGCTTAAGACTTTCTAAAATTTGCATTCTAAGGCACGCAATTGCTCCTAAGTCACTTTATGTTGGTTGTAAATATTTGTAAATTTCGTTGGATGGAATAGTTAAAAAATACTTTTGATCTTAGTAAGGTAATAAACACCTAACAAGGACAAAGGCCACAAATACGAGGCCGGTCAGTTGTGAATTGAGTGTCGCTGCTCCTGCTCGGTAAAAGTCCCAGTCGAATATGATATTGGAGGCATCCGACGCCTTCCAAGGGTTCAATCCGTCATCAAAGTACATGGGACAGTCGTCGCGCTCCCTTTCGTACTCCACGGCATCGATGGCTACGGCGGCACCCTCCGAGTGGTTCCACGAGGTCACGTCCTGCTCCAGTTTGCAGAATGCACCGACTGCCTGCGACATGAGGACACGGTTGAGGTCAGCGCGTTGATAGACCCAGCAGCGATACTTGGACAGCGGATCTAGATCATCGTAGGTGATCAGGTAGGACTTCAGGTTCTCCTTCCAGAAGCCAATGCACTTCATGCGGTAATCGGGATCACTGTAGATATCAACGGGACGGCCTAAGTGATCCACTGACAGGCAGTAGTTTTCATCCACTGCCAATTCCTTTTGATCAGTATCGCAGACCGACAAATCCGATATGTTTTGCTTGCAATGGATATCGGGACGCGGACTCAGAGTGACGCCACCAAGAATTCTGTGAGGTATATCAATTAGTTACATATTTCATGTTACTATTGCAAACATTACAAACCTCGTTCTGAATGGATGCTCTCCTCGCTGCGTGAAGTTGAATTTTCCCGCAACAGGGCAACGAACCGGCACAGGATTTCGAGCAAGAAACAGGTCATATTTCCATGCCTCCGAATTGGGGAACTGTACCCAGGAGCAGACTGTACTGAAATCGTCCTTGATCACAGCCAAACCCTTGCGGTAGCGAATGATGTTGTGGTGGCGGGGCATAAAGTCAAAACACACGTAATCTTTCTGGCAACCGTCGACGGTAAGGCGAGCCATCATCACACGATTACCTCGTCGCTCTCGGCAAACATAGATGGTCTTTCGGTATCGAGCTTTATCCGGATAGTACGTCTCGTTGATGTGGGTCTCACTGATCGACACATCGGCATCAATGTTGGCAGTGTTCACCCATTCGCCGCTAAAGTTTTGGGGTAAGGTGCAACCGGGTTCCACAAACTCAGCCTTCACGGGCGTCAGCTTAAGACGTTCCGGAGAGGTTTCTGGCGTCTTCAGTGTGTTACACTCGGCCGTAATGGAAACGCCCACGTAGAGATCGTCGTCACGATTCTTGAGGAAGCAGCGGTACTTCTCATCCTTACGCGACTCTTTCGTGTTGGCCACGGCAAAGTAATGATTCTTGCCCACAAACCAATCGCCCAGGCAGCTGAACTCCACGGTGCCGGTGAAAGTGCCCTCCATACCCTCGCACTGCTGGTAGGTGACGTTGAACTTCTGGTTCTGGATGAGGAACTGGGTTCCCGCCGTTTGGCAGGACTGAATGCGAGCATCAGGCTTATCGCATACGCCCGTAAATCGGAAACGGTTCTGTAATGAAAATTCGACACCAGATCAATTATTTGAACGAATCACCATAGAAATCCACTCCCAAAATTGAACCATGAACAAATTAAGTTACCTGGTACGTGAAATGCCACACTCCCTCCAGCGACGAGCGGCAGTTGATGGGCACAAAGTTCTCGTTGAAGAGGGTGATCAGCTGCTGGTCATCCTTAACACCGCGACACACATAGTCCACGGTGGGTTCCTGTCCAGCGGGTATGCCCACGCAGGGCCCCTCAAACTTCTCGAATACATTGAGGGTGCGGATGATGGTCCTTACGCAGTGGTAGCAGTCCTTGGATCGCTCCTTGAAGACAAATGAGTACTCATCGCCCTTGTGGCGCATGTAGTTGATGCAGTAGCCTCGGCTGGACATCGAGGTGGCGTCGATCACCGTCAGCGTGGGCAGGCCCGTTTCCCAGGAGAACCACGATCCCTGCAGGATCTTTGGGATGATGCAGTTGTCCCTCTGCACCAGGTTGTATTGGCCGAGAGCTGTAAAATGGATGGGCGTTAGTTTCGGCTGGCAAATTCACATGATTCACTTGGAGCCTTGGGTGTGGCTTGGGAATCGAATCACTAACCTGAGCCCATAAAGCCCGCCAGGCATATAGCAGCCAGGTAATAATGCATTGCGTGTTGGTGTCCTCAGAACTAACAACTAAGCATACTTATAACAATTTTACTCTAATATGGAAGCAACCAAAGGCGGTTTTAGTCCGAAACAATGGCAAAACACGCAACAAACACAAGTTACCAATAATAGGCAAAGCCGACTTTTCCAACACTGGCTTTAACGCTGCCTAATAACTATTAATCGATTCTTTAACGAATCGACCGTTACTTTTTTAACTTAAAAAATAAAGAATAATTAAAATTATATATGTATATGTTTATTAAGAGTTTCCTGAATAATTTTGGCTCAAGTTTCTGTTGGATACACTGTTTTTATACAGAATAACTGCCGCGTTGTATACAATAATTAAGAGTTCTACTAGAGAAAAGTCGTATACTTTTAAAACGCTTCTTAGACTTACTCTATAATCTTAATGACACGTACTCAGACAACAAAGAGCTGTAAAAGATTAAAGATTTGTAATGAAAACTGAAGAGTATTTGCACATTTTTCATTAGAACTTTTTAAGCGATTACATTCCTATTGCAGTTTATCTAAGATCATTTAAATATTAATATGTTAGCCACGTAGGCAATAGGCAATATTATCCGTTTTTAGGACGTTTTTGATAGATATCATATTATAAAAACATATAAGATATAAAAATTGAGCTTAATATATAATAAACACGCTTTGGTAACCGAGGGTTAATGGTAATGGAGTCTGGAGCCCCAGAAACGAGCACATCGAACCCGAGCAAGAACGCCCCCGCAATTTTTCAGCGCACTGCAGTTTGAACCTTTTCGTCACTTGCTCGGAATTAGCACAAAATTGTTCGTTATTACCGCAGCTAATCGGGTCATATAATGGTGCGATTATGATCGCTGAACAGATATTCCTGGAATGTGATTCACATGCACGGAGTTCCTAAGCTGCAGCCATCATATAGTACGTTCGAACTTTGGAGCCCCACACTAGTGCGAATGGCGTGTTTGCTGATAAGTCCGGCGGAGCGTCTAGGTGAACGGTGTTTGTGCCTCCATCCACGCCTTATCTGCTGGCAAAGGTCAGCTTGGGCTCCGAGCATGATCGGCGATCAGACATCGGCGATTTGGGGAACCAAGTCTATATGAGAGCTGCTCGATCGGAGGCCTGCCAGTAGCAATTGAGCCGGCGACAGCAACAGTTCTCGCATCTAACCCGAATCTTTCCGTGAAATCTTAACACAAATGGGTTAGTGACACGCGCTGTCTGGGAGTTTTATTCCCCCTTTAATAATACGTCTTTAAATCCAATCAGCAACTGCAACCACCGGCAGTGGACTCCATCTGGAGGCCATCGATCGCATCGGATCCATTCCCCTGGTGGAATCCAGTGTGAAGCGAGTGGAGACCATCTACGACAAAGTGAAGAACAATAATAGGCTATTCTCCTGGTACTTTGAGACCGCTGAGGCCACCATTTCGGCCGCCTACGAAACCATCCAGCCGGCGGTCAAGCTCTTCGAGCCATCCATTCAGCGCCTGGACAACGTGATGTGCAAGAGCCTAGACATCCTGGAGCAGCGCATTCCCCTGGTCTATCTGCCACCCGAAATGGTAAGTAGTCGGCCGGTAACTCTCACCCCTTCGCTGACAAAAGGGCATCCTTCTCTGCTTGAAGATGTACTGGAACACCAAGGAGTACATGTCCGATCATCTGGTGCGTCCGGTTCTGAAGCGCGCCGATTCCGTCAAACAAATCGGAAATGCTGTCCTGGAGAGTCCGCTCACCCACTATGCAGCCGAACGCATTGATGGCGCCTTCACGGCCGGCGATAAGTTCGTGGACAAGTACCTGGTGCCCATCGAAACGGATCAGGATCAGACCGATGGTGAGTGATGGGGCTTACACCACACTGGGCTCACATATCTGGGTTCATCTTCCATCGTCAGTGGGGATTTATTACTGTGCATTCTTGATCTTAAGATCCCATACTAAACTAAACTTTTTATAATTCAAAATTGTTGTAGTGAAGAAATTGGTTTCGGCCCTGAAAGATAACTTTTCGCCGATTCGACAACAGTTAAACCGAATGTTTGGCCACAAAAGTTAGTATACAAAATTGCATATTTCCCCTAATAACTAGAGATAATCCAAATCGTGGGAAATTATAGTTTTAGAGACGTGCTTTATTGAAAGATAGCGTAGTTTTACGTGAAAATGTGGAAAGCAAGTGATTTGAAAAGTCAGTTTCCAGGCAAATCACCTCAAGGTGCACTCATCTCATAGTTTATTTATAAATGCCCACGTTGTCGGGGAGGTTATCTCTGGGGAATGGCGGATTCATTGAAACCTGAAGCCAGAGAAGAAGCGATAAGCTCTGGCCGGGATTTGCTCTCTCGTGATCAACCAAATATAAGACACAATCCGAGTGCGCACTCACTTATTCCAATATCCGCCTTGCAGCCCCACAGGAAGATGATAACGATACTGTGCCGGACGAGAGGGGCGCCATCAAGGCGATCCATCATGGTCAACGTTTCTCCCGCAAACTGAAGCGCCGGCTCACCCAAAGAACCATCGCAGAGGCGCGCGCCCTCAAAAAGCAGAGCAAGGAGGCGATCCACGTGCTCATCTATGCCGCAGAACTGGTCAGTAAAATTCAAGAACTTATTCGTTTTCCGTATTCCATTGAGTTTTTTGAGTTTTTTGTATCATTTGAAAGAACTTTAAGATTACAGTAACGACAATTGAAATTCGTTACCATAAAACATTGTGGTTTACTGATATCTAAATACTTCGCTAAACACATCCCACAGATTGCCACCGATCCAAAGCAGGCTGTTCAAAAGGCCAAGGAACTGTGGGTCTACCTCAGTGCAGATGAGCCCGAGAATCAAGCGAGGCCCGCCACTCTGGAGCAGTTGATAGTGCTACTGACCCGCGAGTCGGCCAGGCGGGTGGTGCACCTGGTGAACTTCAGTGCTCATGTGGCAGCCAACATACCCAGGTTGGTATATCCCGCTTCAATCCTCATTTCTCCAAGTGAACCCTTTCGCCCAAAACTTACAGAAACCTGGCACACACAACGACAGAGGTGGCCCACCAAATCATCTATATTAACCACCGCATTATCACAATCTCCCGGCTGGACAAGGTTAAAACCATTTCGAAAGAGGAAGCTGAATCTCTCTTCAAGCGCATGCTGGCGTTCTATGATAGCCTTCAGGGACTGACCAATGCCTACCTGGTAAGAAAGGATTCGATGCTCGCTCTTAGACGGAAGATCACTCTTAACATACATATATTCTACAGGAACGCGTGGCCAGCTTTCTATCCGGACGCATGGAAGCCGAGAAGGTGACGGGCAGTGATGGCGGCAATTCCAACCACAGGTCCTCGCGGAGAAGGCAGGAGCCAAACCATTATTCAGCCAGCCACAATAACATCAACGGCGTCTACTAGCATTGAATTCTTTATTGCTATCGTATTCTTATTTCTCATGATAGAGTTCTGTTTCTCCGTGCATATACGGAAAATACAGTAAACGTTCTTGTACATCTATTTTTAACAAAATGCATTTGCCAATAATATAAGCTTAACTTCACGTTTAACAATACATGAGGTATTGAAAGAGCTTGTTTTAATTTATTTAAAGAAGTTCTCTTTGTAGTAATTAAGCTCGTTGATGCTTTCCATGATGTCGTCCAGGCTGCGATGCGCGAAGGTTTTTTTGGGAGCAGACGTCAGCAATTCAGGACGCCAACGGCTGACCAGTTCCTTGATGGTGGACACATCCACCATGCGGTAATGCAGGTAATCGTCTACCAATGGCATGAATCTTTTGATGAATAGTCGGTCCATGTAGACGGAGTTCCCGCCAAGCGGACAGGCGCGCTTTGGTACGCTCCTCTCGAGATAGGATAGCACCAGATTAGAGGCTTGTTCGGGATTCACATCTGAGCTTTTGCATCGATCTACAAGACCAGATTTGTAATGTTGTTCCACGCACCACTCGTTCATCGTGTCGTATACCTCCTGCGGATGGTTGATGGCGATGCAGGGTCCCTTGGACTTTACATTTAGGTCTTTGTCCGTAATGATGCAGGCCACCTCCAGGATTTTGTCCTTTTCAATGTCCAGCCCAGTCATCTCCAGGTCCATCCACACGATGTCCGTGTCTAAGCCACAGGCGCTGTTCATTCTGCTAGTTGCTTTGGAAGCGAAGGAGCTCTGAATTTGGCGGTTCAGAAGCAAGCCCACGCTCCGAAGGGGAAAAAGCATGTATAGCTGTTGCGCAGGTTTATTTATTGCGAAATGTAATAATACGACTGGTACCGTGTGTTCGATAAGTTTATGATATCGTTCCGATAACACATTGATGTTACATTTTGCAACACTAAAAGGGGGATTTCTGTATTGCTTGCAAAGTGATAAATCAAATCTAATATTGTGTTGTACCCAAATAAAAGTTTCTTGCAAAAGAATTTGTAAAATCATTCCTATTTTGGCCCAGCAAAGTCGACATAAAAAATAAAATTAAAGTTTCTTATTACTACGTGAGATAACAACTTGGAGCCATTTTAACTACAGCGTACGGTAATTCCGAACAAACCGCGCACGGTCACACTGTTGACTTGAGGTTTTTATCAAAAATTGTTGTAGGGAAAACGCAAAAAGCGTCGTTATTGTTGCAGCATGTCCTCCTCGTCGGCCAGAGACCAACCGGGAACCTCACAGGACACCTTTGAGGAATTCTACACAGAAGTAAGTGTGGCGGTCGGAACCGCAGACTCAGCGTTTTGTACTGGGTCGGTCTCCTCCCACGGCAACCGCTCCAAATAAACTAAACCATTATTATTATGAACACTTTAGTAAATGATTTTGTGCCTATATTGCAGGTGAAAGAAATTGAAAAACGTGATTCAGTTTTAACTCCTTCTCAACAAATTGATCGTTTACTTCGTCCAGGTTCAACGTACTTCAATCTCAATCCGTTTGAGGTGCTCCAAATCGAGCCCGAGGTCGAATTGGCGGAGATAAAAAAGCGCTACCGCACCTTGTCGATCCTCGTCCATCCAGATAAAAATCCCGACAACCAGGAGCGCGCTCAAATGGCATTCGATATTGTGTCGCGTTCCTGGAAGATCCTGGAAAACGAACTCACGCGCAAAAGATGCCTGGAGGTGTACGAGGAGGCAAAGGGGCGAACGGATCAAATGGTGAGTTCCAATTCCTTTAAGCATTAACCTATATTGTTCGTCATCCCTTAGAAGATAAAATTACAAATTTCCTTTAATAACTGTATTATAATAATTTATTCTTTACCTTACAGGTTGCAGAAAAGCGCAGAAAGCTTAAAAAGGAGGGTCGGCCCACTGAGCCCATACCCGAGGACGATCCCAGCAAGTACAAGCACGCCATCTACGTTATGGTCATGAAACTGTTTGCCGACATGGAGCGTAGGCGGCAGAAGCTCGACCAGCGCGACCAGGAGGAGCGCAAGCGAAAGCGCGAAACGGAAATCGAGGAGGAGGAGCGGATCAAGGCGGATCGCGAATGGCAGCAGAACTTCGAGGAGTCCCGCCAGAGCCGGGTGAACAGCTGGCATGACTTCCAATCGGGTGCTGGCAAGTCCAAGAAGGCCAAGAAACAAAAGCATATGACCGGCATGATGGTTCCACCAAAATTTAAGCCCGAGTCGCGATAATACTGCTTCCCAGCGCGGCGCCGCTTTTCCACTATCGCCAGATCACCTCCGCCTACCCGCGTCGCGTTGCACATGAATATTTTTACATTTTTTTTATAAGTATCCTTTGGAATTGTAATTGACACGTGCATAAAGTATAGATGTAAGAAATCACACTTCCGTCTCGTCTTTCCCTCCAAAATAGATGGCTGAACAATCTCCGCCGACTACAGTTCTGTGTACAAGGATGCGGTGAATACAATATCGCGCTTGATAGCAGCCGACGCCTCTTCCATCTTGGACTGCAGTCCAGGATTGCCAATCCGAATGGCGGCCGTTTTAACATCACGGAGGGTTTCATTCAGCTGCTGGATGCATCGTACAATGATGCCCTCCTGCACCGTGGTTAGTTGCATAATCTCAGCAAAGGGCTGTGAATTAGATTAAATTAGATATGCAGATATGAGATTGGCATGATTGTCAACTAGAGATATTAAGGGCCTCTTACCTTATTTCTAGCCCACTCGTAGACAACCTCCAACAGACCAAAGTTTAGGCGATTATCGGTCTCGATGGCTGCCTGGAAGCGCTGCTCCTCGGCAAGAATTGTATCGTTGATCTGCTCAAAGGCCTCCACGCACTTCTTCATCGCCTCTGGTATTACCGGTTTTTCTCGCAGCTTTGCCTGGAAGACGAGGCCAGAGAGCAAAGCGGCTATTTCTGCCGGCTCCAGATCGTTGAACATGTTGCACAGAATAAGCTCCGTGATTAGTAGCTCATTTTGGCCCATCTCACAGGCCACTTTTCCCTTAAGAGTGACCTCTTCCAGTTCATCTATGTATTTCAAGGCTCGCAGCACCTGCAGCTTGTTACAGTAGTCCGGATAGAGGGTCAAATTTTTCGCCGAGTTCTTGAAGCGCAGCTCCTCAATGTGGATCTCCAGCATTCGGCGCTCATAAACCTTGACGAACTCCTGCTCAAATCCGGCAATGTTGGTATGAGGCAGCAATTTGCCGACCTGACGATTCAGGTGATCTACGTAGTTAAGCATTGCCACCTCACTGTCAGCGCTCACGATTATCTCATTCGAGAGATTCACATATTTGATGTTATCCGCGTTGGCAATGTAACTCTCATTCAGCTGGTTTAGCTCGGTGACTGCCTTGACCACCGATCCACCTGGCGGCGAATCCTTGAATCGCTCCAGCTGCCGCTGCTCCCAATTCCGCATAATCGCAGCTGCATCGACTTTCAATGTGCTCTTGGTGATATTGATAATGTCTATGGCCTTGATGTCTAGCACAGTGTGTCCCCCGATTCCCTCTGGCTGGAAGGTCATGTTCCGCGGCGTCAACGAAAGTATCTTGTAGTAGAGCTCGCCTTGCTGGAGGCTGTTGCTATCCTTTGCCTTGAATTGGTGGTCCAGCACTAGCACCTTATAGATGGTATCCTTACCCGTGACAGATTTGATGTTGAGTAGAATGGCCAGTTTATTGTAGTGCTTGCCTTGCGTGATGACAATGACGCGCCCAACCTTTAGTTCCTTTTGGATCTTGGCTTGTGTGACAATTAATTTCTAAAAGAAATGGAAAAGTGGGGTTCGTAAGATGTAGTTGCGTTTGTACGTAGATCCTACCATGATGCGGTGCTTTTCCTTCCAATACTCGACGGCCTTGTCGTAAAAGTTGACGAGCGGTTGCAGATGTTCGCCGAGTGCTGGAAGCATGGCGAACTTGTCTTCGGCCAGGCGCAGTTGCTTCTGCTGCGTAGGCAATTGCAGCTTCTGGTTAAACTCCTTGAAACTGAACTGCATGATATCCTCCACCTTGATGCTCTCGATGCGCAGACATGTGAGGATTACTGCATAGCGCAGAATGAACTGTGACTGCAGCTTATCCGGCAGGCCCAGGATCATGGGCCGTAGCTCCATTGATGGTGGCACACTCCCCTTGCACATTATGATCGCCGTACCCGTCTCGTCGTGCCCACGCCGTCCAGCTCTGCCGGCCATTTGGATGTATTCGCCCGGTTTCAGGTTGCGCATCTCCAGTCCGTCAAACTTTTTGCAGGAGTCAAAGACCACAGTGCGTGCGGGCATGTTAACACCCATGGCAAACGTTTCGGTGGCGAAGAGCAGCTTAACTAGCCCATTCTGAAAGAGCATCTCCACGATCTCCTTAAGAATGGGCAAGATGCCGCTGTGGTGCACCCCAATTCCTCGCTGCAAAGCGTCCTTTAGAACAAGAACCTGCGGAATTGTACGATCCGGTGGCTTCAGCTTGGCCAGACACTGCAAGAAGAACTTCTGCACAGCACCCTTCTCCCTTTCCGTGTTTAGATCCACCGACTGCAGGGCGGCCAAATTAGAGTCACACCGATTGCGGGATAGAGTGAAAGCCACCACTGGCATCTTGTTGTTCCGCCTCAGAAAGTCAATTAGTCCGATCCAGGTGTACTGCTCTTGCTTGGCATTAAAGTGATTCTTTGGCCCAGCTCCGCCGCCCTTGGCCTTGCCCTGCATCTCTTTTTTGCGCTCCACGGCCTTCTCGTAGTTGCCCTGCAGAAATTTTCCCTGCGCGTCCACCAGCAGGAAGATGTCATCGCGGCTCTTTTCTCCAGTACCAGTATAGAGGAAATGCGTCAGAGGAACTGGTCGTTTTAAAGTGCTAATCACATAGACCTTTCTCTTCTTGGTGCTTCCAACCCAGTCCGCCAATTCCAAGGTATTGGGCACGGTGGCACTCAGCATTATGATGTTAACATGTTCGGGCAGCAGTATAATGACCTCCTCCCAGACATGTCCTCTCTCGGGATTATTAATATAGTGAACCTCGTCGAAGATCACCCACTCCAGATCCCGCGTGACTTCGCTGCCGCAATACAGCATTGAGCGGAGAATCTCGGTGGTCATGATCAGACAAGAGGCGGTGGGCTCTATCTGCAGGTCGCCTGTAATAAGGCCCACATCCTTGAAGGTCTTTCGGAAGTCGCGGTACTTCTGATTGGACAGCGCCTTGATCGGCGATGTGTAGATCGTGCGGGTAAGATCCCGCTTAGATAGGGCGATGGCATATTCAGCTACAACCGTCTTGCCAGCGGACGTGTGGGCTGCAACGAAAACATACTGGCGTTGTTCCAGCTTGAGAATGGCCTGCTTTTGAAAGACATCCAGTTCGAAGGGAAAATCCATGGCAGGGCACGGTATCTGCTCTTTGAAGTCATTGATGGGTTGGCTAATGTCCACCATTTCGGCCCAGTCGCTTTTGAAGTTCTTCGTGGTGGTAGAAATGTTCAGCACAGGCTTCAGGTCCGCCTTCATGATGTGATCGTCCACGTCTTTGAAATCCTCTGAAGGAAGTTGCACGTTCGACTGGTTGGCACCTTTAGGCGTTCCAGTGGAGCTTGTTCCTTCACTGCGCGTTAGCTTCATCCACTCCTGGACGTCTAGATCCTGCTCTAGGTTTTCTAATAGATCCACATTACTGGGATCGGCTACCACAGGCGGCAGTGTTACGGATTGTGATTGCGAGAAGTCGTAGCCAGAGCTAAAGCCCGGTGGCACGGTTAGCAGCTTATCTCCGATCTGAAAGTTGTCCACATCCAGAGCTGCGATCTGTTGACGCTGCTCATCGAAACCCCCAGGCCAAAAAGGAAAATTTGAGTGGGAGCCACGCGTCGCCTCTTCCAGCAAACCCGGCTCCCGTTGCATGGACATCGAGTTGTTGGCACTGGCGCCCACATCCTCCAGGTCCACTTCCACGAACTCCAGTATCTGGCCACTCTGATCCCGGCGAGGTGCCAGCTTGGTGCTTCCCGGACAATGGGGCGCATGCAACAGGCGCATCGGATCGAGTTTGCGGGGCAAAACATCCGGCAAGGGATTGTGCAGGGACAGCTCCGGTCGCAGGATATAATTGCGCAACCGTTCGAGGTTCTCCTCGCCCCTAATCTCACTCATTTTAATAGTTTGTTTCAGGCGAAAATGACTTTGTTTAGCATTTGCCAAAACTCAAGAAGAAAAACAAGAGTCGGCTGAAAATTTGTATTGACTGGTCACCCTAAAAATCGAAAAAGCAGTCGCGTACCGAATAATCCGAATGAAGCTGTGCAAATTATGCGGCAAAGTGCGGCAAAGTGTGACTTAAAATTATAGATTAAAAAATACGATTTTACAATTTTTATTATAACATTTTATAAGGGAATATTAGGTAATTCAATATGCATTGCAGTAATATGTTTTTATTGAAATATCGTCAGATACGTTGGTTCGTCAGATGATCTTGCGCATCTCCTTTGCATTGTTTACATAAATGGCACTCTCTTATAAACAGGCATTCCCACACGGAATACAAATGGATCTGGTTACTTGCGGCGGAACACCTCGACCTTGAGGGGGTGGCACTTGGCGTCCGGCACTTCGGCACCAACCTGGATGGAGACATCGCCCTGCGGACAGGCGCTCAGGGCCACCAGAAGATTCATGTCGGCCACAAACTCAATGAAATCCCCCTTTCGTGCGGGACTTGCCTTGCAGAAATACTGATGGGTGTCCAGTGTGAAACCGGTGCACATAAAGATGTTCCAAACGTCGTGCACATCCTGCTCCGTCAGACCGCGCTCCTCCACCACCGCCTTGACTAGGGAACTGTGGCAGCTGCCCACCCGATCCTTGCCCGTGATTAGCTTGTAGGTGTAGTCGTCACAGCGCGTCCCAATCACATCGTGCAGAGCACCGCCATCCTCATCGATTCCATAGGCGGCAAGGGAATCGAACACAAAGGTGGCCATGGGACGCAGGTGGGGCAGGCAGCTCCACAGGCGATCGTAGACGCGCAGATGCGACGAGTGCAACTGGCGCGTCTTGCCCGAGTAGAAGCGCTCGGCGGTATTCTCCAGATTCCAAAAGTTCATGTCGCCCACCTGCGAACCTTCGTGGACAGTCACGCGGCACAAATCACCCTCCTGCATTGTCCAGGTGCGTGCCTCCCGCTTAGGCACAATCAGTGTCTCCACCAGATCACCAGTCAGGGCGTGAAAGCGTTTATCCTGGAGATTATTTTATCACTGTATTATTGTGACTAAGTAAGGCGGGCTTACTCACATCGTACTCCTCCTTCGAAACGATCGATGCCGCGGGCTTGTCATAGCAGATCACTGGCGGCTGCTTCTCAAAGGTTCGGGGCTTGGCACCGCGTCCACACCAGGAGGCGGGCGCGGCGGCCGTTTCAGTGGGAGTATCATCAGCCATGGCTAGGTACGACAGGTAAGAAGCTAATCAAACTTTCCAGGCGGTAAATATGTTGTGGCCTTATCAGCGATCGAATGACTACTGATCTCGCTTCACGGCTGGACTAAGCAGGTAGTTGCCAACAAAGCTTTCGATAGGCACAGCTTTGCTCTATCGGATTTGAAATGATTCCCATGCAGCCGTCGTTTTTAAAAACAGTTTATTTACTTGCTTAAGCCCCTAAATTTATGGAAATCAATTAAACAAATCAATGTGAAACTATAATTTTCTGGTCTTTACTGACGAAACGTTTTTAACTATTAAGCAATCAAACATAAATGATGGCGTACTGAAACCTATCCTACAGCTGACTTTCTTTCTTTTGCGAGGGGGATGCTAGTCAATTGATTATAACTAAGTTAATTCGACCCTAAACTAATCATTGTATCTTCAAGCTTTGTATTTCTCGGCTCCTATGTTTCCATCATGCTGGGTCGCTGCCGCACGCTTAATGGTGGCTCGCTTTCGACTTTCTCCAGTAGCTCCTCCAGCCAGATGCGCAGCTCCTTTGAGGAGAACTCCTGCTCTTTGAAGTCATTGATGGGTTGGCTAATGTCCACCATTTCGGCCCAGTCGCTTTTGAAGTTCTTCGTGGTGGTAGAAATGTTCAGCACAGGCTTCAGGTCCGCCTTCATGATGTGATCGTCCACGTCTTTGAAATCCTCTGAAGGAAGTTGCACGTTCGACTGGTTGGCACCTTTAGGCGTTCCAGTGGAGCTTGTTCCTTCACTGCGCGTTAGCTTCATCCACTCCTGGACGTCTAGATCCTGCTCTAGGTTTTCTAATAGATCCACATTACTGGGATCGGCTACCACAGGCGGCAGTGTTACGGATTGTGATTGCGAGAAGTCGTAGCCAGAGCTAAAGCCCGGTGGCACGGTTAGCAGCTTATCTCCGATCTGAAAGTTGTCCACATCCAGAGCTGCGATCTGTTGACGCTGCTCATCGAAACCCCCAGGCCAAAAAGGAAAATTTGAGTGGGAGCCACGCGTCGCCTCTTCCAGCAAACCCGGCTCCCGTTGCATGGACATCGAGTTGTTGGCACTGGCGCCCACATCCTCCAGGTCCACTTCCACGAACTCCAGTATCTGGCCACTCTGATCCCGGCGAGGTGCCAGCTTGGTGCTTCCCGGACAATGGGGCGCATGCAACAGGCGCATCGGATCGAGTTTGCGGGGCAAAACATCCGGCAAGGGATTGTGCAGGGACAGCTCCGGTCGCAGGATATAATTGCGCAACCGTTCGAGGTTCTCCTCGCCCCTAATCTCACTCATTTTAATAGTTTGTTTCAGGCGAAAATGACTTTGTTTAGCATTTGCCAAAACTCAAGAAGAAAAACAAGAGTCGGCTGAAAATTTGTATTGACTGGTCACCCTAAAAATCGAAAAAGCAGTCGCGTACCGAATAATCCGAATGAAGCTGTGCAAATTATGCGGCAAAGTGCGGCAAAGTGTGACTTAAAATTATAGATTAAAAAATACGATTTTACAATTTTTATTATAACATTTTATAAGGGAATATTAGGTAATTCAATATGCATTGCAGTAATATGTTTTTATTGAAATATCGTCAGATACGTTGGTTCGTCAGATGATCTTGCGCATCTCCTTTGCATTGTTTACATAAATGGCACTCTCTTATAAACAGGCATTCCCACACGGAATACAAATGGATCTGGTTACTTGCGGCGGAACACCTCGACCTTGAGGGGGTGGCACTTGGCGTCCGGCACTTCGGCACCAACCTGGATGGAGACATCGCCCTGCGGACAGGCGCTCAGGGCCACCAGAAGATTCATGTCGGCCACAAACTCAATGAAATCCCCCTTTCGTGCGGGACTTGCCTTGCAGAAATACTGATGGGTGTCCAGTGTGAAACCGGTGCACATAAAGATGTTCCAAACGTCGTGCACATCCTGCTCCGTCAGACCGCGCTCCTCCACCACCGCCTTGACTAGGGAACTGTGGCAGCTGCCCACCCGATCCTTGCCCGTGATTAGCTTGTAGGTGTAGTCGTCACAGCGCGTCCCAATCACATCGTGCAGAGCACCGCCATCCTCATCGATTCCATAGGCGGCAAGGGAATCGAACACAAAGGTGGCCATGGGACGCAGGTGGGGCAGGCAGCTCCACAGGCGATCGTAGACGCGCAGATGCGACGAGTGCAACTGGCGCGTCTTGCCCGAGTAGAAGCGCTCGGCGGTATTCTCCAGATTCCAAAAGTTCATGTCGCCCACCTGCGAACCTTCGTGGACAGTCACGCGGCACAAATCACCCTCCTGCATTGTCCAGGTGCGTGCCTCCCGCTTAGGCACAATCAGTGTCTCCACCAGATCACCAGTCAGGGCGTGAAAGCGTTTATCCTGGAGATTATTTTATCACTGTATTATTGTGACTAAGTAAGGCGGGCTTACTCACATCGTACTCCTCCTTCGAAACGATCGATGCCGCGGGCTTGTCATAGCAGATCACTGGCGGCTGCTTCTCAAAGGTTCGGGGCTTGGCACCGCGTCCACACCAGGAGGCGGGCGCGGCGGCCGTTTCAGTGGGAGTATCATCAGCCATGGCTAGGTACGACAGGTAAGAAGCTAATCAAACTTTCCAGGCGGTAAATATGTTGTGGCCTTATCAGCGATCGAATGACTACTGATCTCGCTTCACGGCTGGACTAAGCAGGTAGTTGCCAACAAAGCTTTCGATAGGCACAGCTTTGCTCTATCGGATTTGAAATGATTCCCATGCAGCCGTCGTTTTTAAAAACAGTTTATTTACTTGCTTAAGCCCCTAAATTTATGGAAATCAATTAAACAAATCAATGTGAAACTATAATTTTCTGGTCTTTACTGACGAAACGTTTTTAACTATTAAGCAATCAAACATAAATGATGGCGTACTGAAACCTATCCTACAGCTGACTTTCTTTCTTTTGCGAGGGGGATGCTAGTCAATTGATTATAACTAAGTTAATTCGACCCTAAACTAATCATTGTATCTTCAAGCTTTGTATTTCTCGGCTCCTATGTTTCCATCATGCTGGGTCGCTGCCGCACGCTTAATGGTGGCTCGCTTTCGACTTTCTCCAGTAGCTCCTCCAGCCAGATGCGCAGCTCCTTTGAGGAGAACTCCTGCGGCAGTGGCAGTCGCTCCAGGGCCACCTTAAGAACTGTGGAAGACTCCATCTCGGGACAGACAATGCACATGCCGTGCACCAAGCAACTGAGGCTCTGCGCGATTTCACTCTGGCACAATCGGTGCTTGGAGGTGGGACATGGGAGCAGACTGATGCGGGAGCAGAGTTCGCTTAGTTGTGGCTTTAAGTTCTCCCAGCGCGCATTGATGTCAGCGATGTTGGTCACACTGCGGATCTGCTTGAACTTGGCACTGATGTCGATAAAATCCAAGAAAATCTGGCCCTGGTTGGACCAGTTGGGCACTCGGATGCTGCTGCCCTTAGTATCCTCGAATTGAATGAGCAGGCTGTGCAGGTATTCCATTTTTCCTGCAAGTTTGCGATGAGCATTATTAGTATGCCATCAAAATCATTTTTCTCATAACTAACTAACCGTTTATGATGGCATCAGGAGCAATGTGTTGGAAGATGACGTCGTGTGCCGTAGCAAAATGTTTAGCCTTTAGCAGATATTTTGCTTGGAGGTGATGCTTGCCTGACGCTCCCGCCTTTACCGCCTTCACATAGTCCACCCACGACATCGGAATACCCAGCTCTTCGACGATAAAGCGCTCTTCGGCATTGAGATGCACCTTGGCGGAAACGCTGACATTCCTCTGAAGCATTTGCTGAACTCCTCGTTCCCTCTGCGACCGCTGCTTAATGTGCAATAGAACGAAGATACCCCATTGCCAGAGGCCTTCGTTCTCCAACTGGCTAGCGAAATCCACCGAGAGACGAGCCTCCGTTAAGGGCGAACAGTGACGGTAACCAAGAGCTCGAAGAGTTTGCAAAAGAAGCCAGCTAAAATGATTTAATAAATAAATTATTTTGCGTTGGTCCTAAAAATTGTTCAAGTTTACCTCAAACGGAAGTCCATGGCATCGGCGGTATGCGTTATAGGATTGAGAGCTTCTTCCAGGGAATGCATGCGCTTGGAGTATAACTGGAGCAAGTGGTAAAGCAGATCGTAGACGGGCTTCTTGGTGTCAGTAGGTGCGTTCTTGTAGCTGGGTGTTGGGGGCTCCGCATAACACTCTTCCGCTTGGAAGGCGTTGTTATAAGCATTGAGGGCATCGGTGATGGTCGAGGTGGGGGCTGTAAAGTACCACAGTTGCATGGCCAGCACTGTCACCCAGTTGTTGTCTTCGAGTAAGTTGATGGCTCCCTGTGAAGACTGCATCATGGGCACTCCGGCCGCCAGCATGTACATCTTGAGGCGCTCCAGATCGATATACTTATCCGCCTTGCTTTGCTGCCAGGCAAAGAGCTGCTCCTCCATTAGTAGCCGAAAAACAGCACCGGAACTTAATTGGGACAGCACAAGTGCCAGATTAGCATCGTCGTAGTTGAAGGCCAGCTCACAAGCCTCATTTACCCGGTGGCAGCTAAGTAACTCCAACATGTGATCCAGGTAACTGTGAGTGCTAACTTTTTTCGAGAGCAGATCCTTGCCCAACAGCGTATTCTCAAGCCACTCGGATAGCAGATTGCGCCGGCACATGACCATGTAGTGGGAGTTCTTTTCCAGGTCCACCAACTCATCATGATCGCCCCATAACGCGAACAAAAGCGACCACACTGACACGGCGTAATCCTCTTTTAAGCCAGCATTTCTCTGCTTTAGAGACTCGGAGAAGTGCTTGGAAACTAGTTTCGTCCCGCTATCGGGATGTATATACGGGCATTCACTTCCCTCCACATCTATAGAGAGACAGTCGCTAAGCTGAACCTCTAGATGGGGAACGATACTTTCCCGAATACCTTCGTTGCCTTTGACCATGTTGATCTGCACCAGCTGCATTACACTGGGCGACATATCGGTGGCTAAGCGGGGAGCAAATACCATGGAGGCGGGCAGGGATGGTCCAGTAACTAAAGCAAGCAAAACTGTTATAATTTGACTGCTAAAATGTGCCAGATATTCTTACATTCTTTGATGCTTTGCATGTTATTAAAGGTACTGGGCAGTACCAATGCGTTTTGTGGACCAAAACTGAGCTTGAAGCTGCGCCATTTGTAGAATCCCAAATCGGCGATCCACATATCGCGCATCTCGTAAGCAATGGACCTGGGCAAGGGCACCGTTGTTGCACGCACCTTAACCGGAGCCACTTTGGGCTTGCAGACAAACTTGAAGGCCTTAGCGACAGGCATCTCAAACTTCTTTTCTTTTACAGCTGCCACAATGCTTCCAGTTGCCATTGACGACGTCTGAAATGGATGAGAATGATTATTGGGGTTCAAAGAAAAGGTTACGTAACCGTACCTCCTCGTAATGTGCATCACACATCAGACTTGCCTCAGAGACGGATGAAGAGACCGGCAGAGCGGGCGATGGGTGTTCAAAATCGTATTGACTCGAGCTCTCGGAAGCACCATCTTTCCAAACATTAGGTCCCACATTGAAAAACTTCCGATGACGATGAAGACGCCCCGTGGTTTCTGAAGAGGTTTATGGATAATTTTCAAATGTATAGTGGTCGTGTAATGATATGCAGTGAATTGTTGTAATGATAATGAAATGTTGTCAAATTAGGCAAAATTAATCGCATTTGCTAATACACTTGAAAGCTTTATTAACTTTATAACTTGTGCTAATTTTTTTAAACAACATATCTTTAAATCATATATATATATATATATAATACTTTATAGAATCTCACATTGATAAAAAGTATTTGCAAAGCGTAAGCAAATATCGTTGATACGGAGAATACAAATTTAGCTCAAAGCCAACGATTAACATTAAAGAATCTACATAGCGTTTACTACAAAATCAATACACAACTTTTGAAGCAATATGCAAGACCATCAAGAGATTGTCCACCTACCCATGGGCTCGTCCTCGGCAGCATTGTCCTCCGCAAAAAGGGAAGACTTCATTACCTGCGTTTTGTGCGGCTCGTTGCCTACCATATCCTGAGCCAAAAACGCTGTGGGACTGGTAACAGATGGACGATGACGCGGTGGATCAAACATGGAGAAATCGGAGTTTCCGCCGGCTTGAAAATATTCTGTGAATCCAAGTTAACCAAATTACAATCAACGAAACTAAACCTTTTAAAGGACTTACGTGTTTTGTCCATTAATAGGAACTCGGCGGTGTCATCCATTGGCCTGAATTCGCTGGCAACTCCAGCGACCAAGGCCCTTGGGTCCAAGTTACGGGCTGCGTCTTCGGAAATCTTCTGCGCTTGGCGCAGAGAATTAAGGGTCATCTTTTCAGCGTTAGCCCGCTGCTGAGCCTCAAGGGTTGCCATTTTGGCTTTTTTTGGATCGGTGGGCACCTCGTCCTCCTCGTCACTTTCGCCCAGGCCATATTTAGAGAAATGCTTGACGCGGAAGACCCAACTACCCGTTTCCGGACGATATTCTATGAAACGCGTATCGTTTTTATCACACACCCGCCGCAACTTGTCCTCCCAGTCCATCTCAAGCAAACGTTGTGGCTCCTTGATAGCTTCGTGCTTGGTCTTGTCCACCGGCCATACTTGGTCCAAAGTGATCTGGGCGTCACGGTTTAGGCCATGACCAATGGGCGGCTTGTTATCGTCGTCGGGATAAATGATAATCTCCTTGTTGCGAAAGTGAACTGCATAAATGGTTTGGAAATTAATAAACGTATATAAGCAAACCCAAACGGTTATAAAAATACTTAAGACTCTTACCAATCTCATCAAGGTTCAGGCCCGCCACATCCATTTCCTTGCCGAAGAAGACATTGCCGTATCCTTCCCGACCTACCGTAAAGTTTGGAACTATACAGGTTCCGTCCTCGGCCAAATAGGAGCGTAGGTCATCCAGCGATGGAATTGTATAGTAACCCGCACGTCGCAGCACAATGCCTGTGGGGTGGGCATCGTAATCTGCCGCTTCTGCAGCAGCTGCCTCAATGGCAAGACGGGATCGGTTTGCAGCAGAGTCCTCTGCCTCATGAGATCTGCTCGACAGCACGCTCTCATTGGCCTGCTCCGAAGTGAAGGTTTCCCGACGGGCAATCGTGCTCGATTGATCCTCAAACGGATTCTCTGGGATGGTCGACACCGAAAGACGAACGGTGGACGATGGTCGGTATGTGTCCAATGGTTTGCGCGGAACAAGCTCGTTAAGAGTGCTGTTATGGGGCGATCCCTGATCCATTCCGGTCTGAATGTTATGCTGGCGTACCTTCTCGAGGTTGTTAGGATGCAGCCATGACTCACGGCGACCGTTATCCTGGCTTTCCCGTCCATTTGTTGCTCCAGGCGAGTTTCCTACTGGTGGCAGTGGCTCACTTGGAATGGCTCCGCTAAAGGACTCGCGTTCTTTGTTGGGGGTTCCCACTTTGGGGCGAGACTGGGGCGTGTTGGGAGAACTGCCAATAGAGTTGGAAGGATTTCCACCCTCTACGCTCTTTACTTTGGGTTTGATAACCAAACGCTTAGCATTCGGCTTGAGATTGAAGCCCTCTACAGAAGCATCCAACTCCTCGAGACCATCAAACATCGATTTTTTATTAAGTGTGCTGCCCAGCGCCTTTACCTTCACTGTAACAGGACTGTTCTTAGTAGCAATCTTGTACTTGTTGCTGGTCATGTCCAGAACTGCTTGCTGAGCAGCCGGGTTTGTAGCTCTGGTTGCGTCTGCCTCGTCGCTCTGCTTTAGATCCTTGAAAATCGGAGAGTCTCCATAGGGTGATGTTACCCTAGCTAGTATCTGTTGATGAATGGGCTGATGCGAAGCCGTCATCATACCTAGTGTGGGCTGAGCTCCCATAAGACCACCTGTTAACGAGTTGTTTGTACCCATGCCGAAGCTACCGCCGCCCAGGGAACCTCCGACGCCTCCGAAACTGGTAGTTCCTCCTCCAAAAAGTCCGCCCGTTGGAGCAGCTCCCGTGCCACCCAAAGTGGTAGTTCCTCCCCCAAAGAGACCTCCAGCCGGTTTGACTGTATTT
The DNA here is from genome assembly GCA_005876975.1 of Drosophila orena. Lineage (NCBI taxonomy): Eukaryota > Metazoa > Arthropoda > Insecta > Diptera > Drosophilidae > Drosophila > Drosophila orena. The sequence continues at coordinate 9,066,010 of VCKV01000282.1, read as the reverse complement.
CCGAAAAGCGATCCGCCCGTGTTGCCTGCGTTAAAATTAAGTGGCGCTGCGCTGGTGGCTCCAAAACCTCCGAATCCAGACGTTGCTGGCTTGTTCAATCCCGAGTTAAAAAGGCCTCCACCCGTTGCTGCTGTACTGGTGTTTAAGCCAAAGTTCGAAAACGGAGTGCTGGCGGTGGAGGTTGCTCCGAAAGTTGGAGCAGCGAAGCTAGTGGCGGGCTTGTTTCCGAAAAGACCTCCGCCAGCAGTGCTTGTGGCTGGAGCTCCAAATCCAAAACCTGTAGTGGCTGCTGATGCAGCCGTGCCCAAGCCAAAGGCTGATTTATTTGGATCGGCGGCGGGTGTGGTACCAAAAAGGGTCGTCTGTTGCGTTGTTCCGGCTGTGGATCCGAAGCCTCCGAATCCGGTGTTAGTCTGTCCGAACGCAGGAGCCGCGCTGGTAGCAGGTGTTTGACCAAATAAGCTTCCTCCTTGTCCAAAAGCAGGCTTCGCTCCAAATGGATTTGAAGCGTCAGCTGCGGGAGCGGCAAATGGCGTGGTGGTGGTGGCTCCAAAGGGTTTCTGCAGAAAATTGTTTTGTTGGGTCGTTGCTCCGAACGCATTGTTAGTCGCCGGTTGTTGTCCAAAAGCGGTGGTGCCAAACATGCTCTTATTCTCGGTCACCGTTTGGCCAAACAGGCCCGTGCTCGGTTGGGCAGTGCTTCCAAACAAGCCACCACTTGCAGGCTGAGCGGGCTGAGTAACCTGAGCTCCGAATCCAAAAGCTCCCGGAGCACTGCCAGCCTGTGGACCCTTGCGCCCGCACATATAGTCTTCCAGGCGAAGCTCCTCCAGAGATTTGCCCTCGTACTCCTTCATAGCTGTAATGCAGTGCTGCTTAGTGTTCACACTATTGGCCTGACCGCTCTTCATCAGGGTATCTGTACCAAGGGTTGGCTGATACTTGACCACGGCCGTGCCCGTATTGACTCCGGAAGCTCCCACGGCAGTGGCCTGAGATTGAGCAAAGGCGGAGGCTGTACCACTACCAAAAACATTGGTGGTTGTGGGCGCCGTGGTCCCAAAGCCTCCGAAACCTGTTGTACTGGTGGCGGCAGCCGGTTGTCCAAACAAAGAGCCTGTGGGCTGGGCAGCAGCTGTTTGTCCAAAGGCCGTCATCGTCGGCTTGGCGGCTCCAAAGGCGGGAAGCGTCGATTGTCCAAAGAGTGAGTTGCTCGCCGCCGTCTGGGTGGTTCCAAATATGTTCGAGGTCTGCTGCGCTTGCGAAAACGCTGCAATAAAGAAATAACTACATTAGTAACATGATACCCCTTCAAATGATCGTCTCTAACCTCCAAAGGCCGTGGGCTGAGCTGTGGCAGTGCTCCCGAATGCCGTGGACGTGTTCGCACCGAATAAACCTCCGGCGGGCTGAGCTGGTGTGGCTGCCGCACCAAACAGCGACTGCTGCGCGGGCTGGGCGGCAAAGGTGGAGGTGTTTCCAAAGGCCGGTGCGGCGGGTTTGCCAAAAGCCGACTGGCCAAACGGAGTGGTTGTCGTGGTGCCGCTGAATCCGCCAAAGCTGGTGGCCGCAGGAGTGGCTCCGAAGCTAGGTTTCGCGCCGCCAAACATGTTGCTCACTGCTGCTGCTCAGTTAACAAACATATACTAGGTAGATCCCCTGCTTTGTCCTTCAGCCGAATGCCAACTATCGCGATGAGCAATGCTTTGATTTCACCACGTTGGGCAAGCTGGGGCGGCTGCGCCGGATGCGAATGTTGGGGAATCGGGACAGGCTCTGCTCTAAACAAATAAACACTCGCGAATTTGTCAAGTCTGCAAGAGTAGAGCGAGTCTGACGCAAAAGATGGACAGAAATGGCGCGCCGATTTTTTCACGATGTCGAAGAAAATGCAGCTACAAGTGTGACCAGGGCATGAAATCGTCTTGGACCAATACACTGTAAAGAAATGGAGGTACAACTAATGGGAGTAAATATATTGGCCTTGTCGAGGAGATTAACTTATGTATTCTACTATATAAATGTTTGCCTAATGTTCCCGAACCAAATTTACTATGCATATACCTAAATAACTTGGATTTCTAATTGTAATTTCTAGGTAAGCACAATTCTTGCAATTTTATGTGACCGTACTGGCAACCAAGTGAAATACCATTTCACATCAACGGTGTAAACACGCTGTACGGGCAATCTAAAACTAGGGATATTTTTGAATGGGTACAGTACGGTACTACTGAGCACCGAGTACGCTCATTCACAACAAACAGTTGGAACGCGCGGGTTCTCTTGCGAGAGCGGTTAATTAATTAATTGGGAACTGACGCACACGAGTGTGTGTGTGCGTTCGAGCGCGTGTACATGTGCGGGAGTGTGAGCGGAGATAATTAGCTGAGCGCGTCAGCGGCCAACTCCCAGCTGAAATCGAGAACAAAACGAGCGAAAAACAACGCAAAATGCATTAGCGGAGCGACAATTAGTGCGGAATGCTAAAACTTGTGCAATAAATATTTGTGACAATTTGTTGCAATTTTCCAACCGGTGTGCTTTTCGTCGAAATCAGTAGCGAAATCGGAGTTGAAATCTAAGGCGAAATGCATGTGTTGGCGGCATTGTGAAAACGAAATCAAAATATCAACTACGTGTTGCTCTTTTGCCGTTGCCTAATTTAATGTCTTGCTGTTTTTATTTTCGCAAACGAAAGTCCATCGCTTTGCATGTATGAGTAGCGATCGTTTGTCGCCGTGTTGGTGGTAAAAGTCGGCGCAGAAACAACAATATCAGCAACAACAGTAGTAGAAGCAACAACAACAACGAGAAGAAAAGCCTTCAAGATGAGTGCGTGGAGCGATTGCAATGCCAAACAGGCAGAATTCGGCATTGGTAAGTTGGCAATTCGGCAATTAAACCGATAAATTAGGTAGAATATAGCTGGGCAAGAATGTTTAAACAAATTGCTTTGTAAACAACCATAAAGGAAAAGTTTATGAACTGTTGGGCGCTCCTTTCCAGAGCACACCCCACCTCCTCCCCCACCACTCTGTCTCTCATTTCACCGCATGTGTGTGCCTCCTGCTGCGTTTCTACGGTAAAACTTGTTGCTCCCTCTCGCTTGCTCACGCTCACTTGATCCTCCCTCTCTCTCTCTTCCCGCTCTCTTTGGGTTGTTTCGTTTTTCTTTTCATTTCATCCTGCTCATTCAACACTAGCACAAAATTCTGAGATTTGCTCTTGAAACTAAAACCTGTTTTCTATCGTCTCTCTCGCTTTTCACACTATCTCTCTCACACGTGCAACTGCAACACACACACTGTCAGAAATAGGCCTGGTACACAGAAAAAAAAATGATGCGATTATTTTTGAAGATTTATAATATTATTATTTAAATTTTAATTATTACTACATTTTTAAAGATCTCAAACAACTTATTAATGGATGTGGGATTTGAAACCCGGTCTTTGTAACACAAGGCACATGACCTACAATCTCTGCATTTTTGATCTGAAAAAATGTTTATTTTCTGTGTACACTGGGAGACAAATCCCAATTCTATGGCAGTGACCATGAAATATCTAATCGCTATCCGCTTCGAATGCGTGTGAATTTTTTATGGCCCCCGCTTTGTTGACCTTTTCACCACTGATCAATAGATACGACAGGTACATAAAGTACAGGTGCCCTTAGTCCAGGTAGATCGAGTGGAATTGGGAATCTCATTCGTTAACAGTCGAATGGAGCTTGCCGGTGTGTTTGCACTTGTTATTTACACATGTTTGCCTCTGTCTGCCCTTTTTTGTGTTTGCGCGTTTTCTAGCTGTCGAAATCGCTGCGAGTACGAGTATCTGATAGTACCCTTTGGGCGGGGCCAGTTGGGCGGGGGCAGTGGGTGGTGGCAGTTGGTATAATGTAATTAAGCGCGATAATATTTGGAATATGGGGCGGCAGATAAGTTAGTCGTTGGCATTGAGTGGCGAATTTGGCCTTTGTAATGCGAAAACGACTTACAGCATATAAGGAATTCAAAAGAAACTCCTTATCAATGGCAGTTTGATGTATTCTTGTCTTATCTCTGTGTACAATTCTGTTTGCATACCTTTTGTTCGTTTCCATTTTCAAATTCTGAGCAAACAGTCGTCTTGCTGCCCCACATTTTGTAAAAATTATTAAACCATGCGATTTGCTTGGCAGCTCATCCATTTTGCGTATTATATTTTTGAAGCATTGTTGTTTAGTCGAATGCGATAACCATTGATTAATCGCTTTATCACTTTATGGGGCCCATTCAATCGCTATCGTTTATCGATATGTGCCTGTGTTTGTGGGTGGCACTCGGCTGAATTAAATTCCGCTGAAGTGCGAGTGAGTGAGCGAGTTAAAGTTAAGTCCTCGGCCTCCTGCATAGCGGTAGTTTGGAGCACACTCACTCGCACACAAAAGATTTGGTGCATGTACATATGTACATACATATTTTTCGTATGCTGTTCCCACTCACTCCTGTGAAAAGGAATGCTGCATCACAGCTCACTCACCTCCATGGACAGTGGGATGATTTCTGAAATATACCTCAAAAGATATACAGCTGTTGAGCAAGCAAATAGTCACACAACATATTAGCTTTCATTAAAAAATGATTTGATTGTAAATTTACAATTAGCAATGCAATATAATTAGCTAGCTAGTATAAAATAAGCAACCTAATTATATCAGTTTTGCAATATCAGTAATGGTGTGTCTTAATCCAACATTTTCTTTTTCTCAACTTAGCACCACTGTGCCGCATCTGCTTTTGATGATTTGTCTGTCGACCAAGTTAAAAGTTTGCCTGCGGTGACATCTTCACTTCATTGCTGCACTACTCCACTGTTCATTGCCTCTAGTTGGTGTGCACCTGCAGGGCTCCCCATTTTTTCCCCCAAACACTCAGCTTCATTTACCCACTCCACTCTACGCGGATGCATTCTACATTTAAATTTGAATAGCAAAAACAACAACCGCGGTAATAATAAATACAACAACATCAAATGAAGGGAACAGCTCACAAAGTATACGTAAAACTTAATGAGGCCTGAGAGCAGTGAAAAGTGTAGTGGAAACCCATGCCGAAAGAATATACATACAATATAGGAAGGGAATGGGATAGAAGGGGGCCTAGTTGATTTGGTTTCTGATTTCAGAGTCTGGGTTTTTTCAATTTAATTAAAATTTTCCACTTCGTTGGAGTTTAAGATGCATGAAAAGCTTTTTGATTTGCATAATTTCAAAGGAAAGCATTTTTCCTTGGCCATTTCCACAAACCAAGTGAAAACTTAATCAAATTTGGAAGCGAGCCGAAAAAAAGGTCTGCTCAGATTTCTAACTTAATAAACTAGGGTTACCTTCAAATTGTATGTACTAGATAGATTTTGTTAGTTTTATTTATAAACGAAATATAGAACTTAGAGTTCCTGAGCCCTGTAATCAGCCGCCATCTTTGATATCTCAGCCTCTATAAATTCAAAGATAATGTTGAACAACCGAATAAGAATCCCCCGATTCGCCTTATCACGTGGCAGATGCCCTTTCTCCGGGCCGGCTGCATAATTGTTTGCTCTGCTGACTCAGATCGGGGAAACACTCATCCCCGGTCTTTACCCTCACTCATGTACACATGTATGTATGTTCCATCCTCCATCAACTTGGGATAGTTGAGCAACCGCCCAAGTGACTCGCACATCCACTTGTGATTCTGATTCCACTTGGAACGCCACCCCAGCAACCCTCCACTATCAGAATACACTCCGCCTTGGCAAGTGAATCTCCACTTTCCATTTCGCAATCAAAATGGAAACTCAATCGCTTCCCCCCATTCCAACTCGCAACTATTCATTCCACCCCCCTTCGCAGATTGCCAATGTCGGACATTGTCACATCTTTGGTTTCCCTTCTATGCTAATTGACCAACTGCAATCTTCGATTGCTCTCGGAAATTGCTTAATTAAACATAAATTGCCTGCCGCAAAGAGCAGTTATGGGGATCGAATTTGGTCAGGGAAAGTAAGGAGGTGGGGAAGGTGGCTGCATCATTGGGGCACAGTGCGTCATCCGGTGTAAGTGGAAACTGGTTTCAGCTGCCCGAGAAATGTGAGCTAATGTTAAAAAGGTTACCAGGTTCCATTGCAATATTTTTCACAGGAGCTTTTCGACTTTGGATCGCGATTTATCGCATTTGGTAGTCATATAAAATATGGTTTTTAAACATAAACAAAAGCTTTCGTTGTTTAGACGAAGGTATTTTAATTATATTTTGGATTTTCACAGCATGTATCTATGTACACGTATATGCTTTTATTTTTCTTCGTAAGTTCTTAGAACTATTGCTTTCTGAACTTTAAAGACCAGGATGCATTATTTAAAAAACGAATGTTCTGCTATCGCTGTATCATTTATTTTTAGAGTAATCTATTTTGAAATGTCCCATATTGATATAATTACTTTAAGGAAACATTGTTCTATATAAGCAGTTAACCTTACATGTTCAAAGAGTCATAAAAGGAATTTTAGATTGTTTTTAAGTGATTTTCTTGGATGGCCCAAATGGGTCAAGCTTGTGTTTACATTTCCTCTTTTGTCTTTTGTTGCTCCGCAATTTTTTATGGCTGTGCCCGTAATAATAACGTTCTTATTTCTTTTATCAACATTCCTTCTGGGTACTTTTTGGGTACTGATTCTAATTTGTTTCTGGATACTTTTTACGACCGCAACGACATTAACCGTAAGTGTCAACGGGCAAGACGCTCGAAGAGGTTGCGCAATTATTTTTATGAATTTATGTCCCATCAAATATTATCTAGGAGTCCAAGATGGAAGGGGATATGTAGGGTTTGCTGGTTAGTGCCACATTTTCAGTATCAGGTTTACCCACTTTTCGAAAGCCTGTTGAATATTTCCTTTTTGGCAAGCCCAAAAGTTCTTCGGAAATAGATAGGAGGGCGAAGTTTACATAAAGATAATGCAAAAAACATATACATTTTGAATGTACCTATTTGCACTTAGTATTTCCCGTCTATCTTATTAAGAAATGTGCAGGGAAACATAAACGCTATAAAATAGTAATAGGCGTTTTGTGCAAAGAAACATAAACGCTATAAAATAGTAATTGGCATTTTGTTGTGATTGTACTGGAATTCATGCGAGATAATTAATGCACAATAGCTAATTATAAATTCCTCCCAGCGTCTTCAATTAGCCGCATATGTATCTGTATCTGTATCTGTATCTGTCCTGCATTGGAATGTATTCAAAGTGAACAATAGAACTCCCATCGTTCACTCCCCCCACCAGTGCTGAATTTTCCATATCCATAGTAACAACACCTCTCCCTCGTTCAGAGATCATCTGTGCCACTTTGTAATTAGTCAGTGCCGGAGCATCTTAACCAGCGAGAATCATTAAAATTAACCCTCCAAACGGTTCCCCAGGCTTTGGGCAATTAAAAACGTATATATGTATATATAGCAGAATATATATATGTAGAAATCGCTTTAGGGGCTTAGCTCATAAAAGCTCGTACTTGTATATTTATACCCGAATACCACGAGCGTTAGAGAGGACAAACAAACCCGCTTTTATATAGGGAGAAAAAACAAATGCCTAAATGTATGGGGAGAATTTGCATACATATGTGTAGTATGATCATATATAGACATAAAGAATCTTCTCTGAGCCGCGTGCTATTTAAGCCAGAAACTTTGAAATGAGCCAAGTTGTGACTGTGGTTGTCACGTTGCGTTGTTGTACTTTTTGTTTTATTATTTCTCTGCTTTTTTCCATGTTGTCCAGTCACCAGTCACGACGCCAACTTCGACACCAATTGATGACGAAGCGCCTGAGCTGCGGTTTATTTTATATATTCACGTTGCTTTGTGGACTGCGATTTGTTATTGTTTTGGCTTTTGCTTTTATCTAGCTTATGGCTAACTAAAACCAAAAGAGGGGGCTCCGGTTGGACGAGGAGAAGCGGGCAGAAGGCACACTTTGTTCACGTGCTGGGGGGCACTTCAACAGCTCCCTTCTCCAGGTGCAGCTGCATCCGTTGGAGTTCGTTCTACACGGAACCAAAAGGGGGTGATCTTGATGCTGATGGTGTGCGTGATGTTTCAAATTTGACCTTACAATATCTAAGCACACACAGAAAACAAACTACCTTATTGTGTGTATTATTTTATGAACTGATGATCGTGAATCGTATATAAAATATTTCCCCTTGTGCATTTGTAAAGTAAACCTGAGCATACTTCGTTTTGGTTTACTTGCCTGCCTGCCTGTTGAGTGCTGACTGTTTGGACGGTTTTCTATATTGGTCCGAACCCTTTTTCCTTGCCCCTGCCATTGAGCCGTGACTCCCCCGACCAGCGATCTCTGGGTATTTATAGTCGAACAAGTTGTGCATTTCATTATTTATGATTGTTTCCGTTAGTCAACAAGTTTGTCGCTGCTGCAGTGGAGGAAGAAGGGTCTTGGGATAGGCTTTGTTTCGCTTATCGGCGAACCGAACGAAAGGAAATGGGCTCGATTTAATGACGTTTCTGATCGTTCTTGAACCCAACTCCCTCAACTCATTTCAGGCAGGGCTTCTGGGGCTTTATAGGTGTGGCATTCCCTGTGACTGATTGCTTGACCGCCGCGGTACTGCTCCGTCGTAGGCGTCGACGTCGGGGTGATTCATTGCCATTTCCGAGTACTTATATTACTTGGGCATAAATAGCGTCAAGACGTGGAAAGCAGTGAATTCCGCTTATTTGCTCTGCGCATTGGATATTAATAATAAATTCAATCAATTCGATAAGTATTTAATTGCTTAGATCTATATTTACGCGCTTCTTGCGAAACTTTCCCAGCTGGGAAAGCTCTTCTAAAGAGGCTCGCTCAACTGGTTTCCGCAATTGACCCAGTCCCACTCCAAGTTAACTTTCCACGCAATTGGACAGACGAAATAAAATGCAAAGCGCAAAAAAAGTAACAGATAAAACCATCTCACACGTATAGTATACACTTGTGGTCAAAATGATAGCAGGAAATAGAAATATTACTGGTCTATTCCATATCGTACATAGATACATATACTCATACAATGCAGAGTACTACATACGCGAATTCTTTAGCGCCCCTGTAATAATAATCTTTACGTACCAATTCCCATATTTCTGATTTTGCAAAATAATTGGCTTGACTTTGGAATATCACCACATGGGCATGTGAATAAACCATATTTGGGTTTGTGGGCAGCAATGCTATTAATTTGCCCTCTGCTGTTGAAGCACAACAGCGGCGGCACTGAATACCTTTTGCGAATTGCTGCCGCTGTCGCTCTTAATGTGCTGTGGAGGTCGTTCTCGCTTGTTATGCTTTCCATCGAGATCGGGCAGCGCGAACATCGCGAGCATCGGTCATTGGACCGTATCCCATTCCGCCGACGCCACGGCTCCACTGCTCCCCTTCTGTTACGCAGTCGCCATCGGCACCACCACCGCCAGTCGCAGCACCACTATAACCATCGTCATCAGCACCACCGTAAGCAGCAACAACAACAGCACCACCCGGAGCGTGCCACGCGAAGGCGGCTCAACTTGGATTTTGTATCTTTTGTGCTTGACTGCGGCGATGGGGACTCGAGCCCCCCTCGTACGAGTACGAGTACTCGTACGAGGGCTTCTATGGGGGATGCACATTTCTGTGTGTGCTCAACTATATATGTATGTTATATACGCTGTGTTGTGTTGCTTATATCTCAAACTTGCACTATCAGGCGAGAAGGAAGTTTGTCGGCGTCGATGGTTATGTTCCATTATGTCTCGTGCGGGGAAGGCAAAAACACAACTACTCCTAAGGGAGTGCACGTAATGGGTTTTTGTAAGATGATTTGATTAATATTAAAACAACTTTATACGCTGCGTTAGCACAATATTGCTTCATGTTGTAATTACTCATTTGCGAAATATTTATGACTATTATGCATGAGTCCAAAACCTGCCTCAACTAATAACTTAAAGCAGTTGGTTTAAAAAATCGAAAACCCAGCAAGAGAGATTGTACACAGTACTTCTAGTCACATGTATTAGTTTTGCGACTTATTTAAAAATGGATCACTTATCGTAGCACTTGAAGCAGATTCTGGGATGTCAAGCTGTATTTCCGACTTCTTGGTGCGATATCAGTGAACACTTGCAGTGCAAGTGCGTCATTTGCAGTTCCCGGCAGACATGCAAGTCTTATCGACGGGTGGGGCTTCGAGGAAGTTGCCCAAAGCGAGATACAATTTGTATGTTAGATCTCACGTATGAAGTGGATTGGTTGCACAAGCGTTTAGAAGAAGGGGATTCTGGTGGATGGTGTGGGTTGGGGGTTGGGGGTTGGGGGTTTGTCGGTGGGTTTGTCAAATATCCCATCCGCTTGGGTGCAGAGATAGCGACAACCCAGTTTCCGATGATCAGCGCGTCCCCCTCATGATGGAATTGGCTAATTGATAACCTTCCGCTCCCGTTGATTCGCGTTGATTTCACTGTGATTTCGCTCAGTTCGCAGCGGCTGACATCTGGAAAAGGTGCTCTAAACTAAGCTCCCATCGCATCTGAATTTTATTCACTTGATTTTATACTAATTTCAAAATGTTTCTTCCTTTCAGCCAAGTGCAATTTCGACCAGGAGACGAAGCCACATCGCCTCAATCTGGATGTGGGTGATGCGGTCATAATTCTTAAGGAGACCACCCACTGGTACTACGGCTACAGACAAAAGTGAGTAGATACAAAAAGTAGAAACAAAAGGCGCAGTGTAAATCAACAGTTCCAACAGTTCAAAATAATGTTTCCTCCCTATAATCACTTTGTAACACCTAGGGAAAACAAACTGTAAACCTTGATTTCATTAATTTCCATGTAAAGTATGCACTGCTATTATTTTGATCGGTGTAGCTTGTCTAATCAAACAATCTGCGAGATCTTTTCCCCCGACTTTCACTGCAATCTCGCCTGTCTAATGCATATGCATGAGCGTTGGGGTAAACATCCCAGAAATTAGCGGACAAAAAAGTGGCAGACAATCGACAGACAGACGGAAAAACAGAAGAAACAGCAGCCAGCAGCCAAAGTTCAGAAGCGGAAATGCTTGAAACAGATATTTCACAGGCACAGCCAGAGTGAAGCAATCGTAAATCCGTAAATCAGGTACACAAGCGCCGCCCATTTGGCTCGGCCTTTGTTTACCGCTCAAGATGCCTGGGTATTCCGTGGAAATCTGTGCCAGCGCTCTTGCCCAACGCCGCTCCTTCATCCTTTCCTCCAAACAGATGCCACCATATGTGGCTGCCAAAGTTGCATGGCGGCACATCCGTTCACTGACGAGATAAAGTTTTCTTTTCCCACCCCATGTCTCAATACCATATATTTATACATGGCTTGACCCTTTTGCTGCCGTTTGGTTTGTTTGCGTTTCGTTTTCCTATGTTTCTGTATCTCTCTTGGTTTTATCTGGCTGAGGGCTGACCACATCTTATCATGAAAACAAAAATGAAAAAAAACGAGGAAAACAAGAAGAACGCCATCCGAATTGACGAAGCTGACCTTTTTCATATTTCTGCTGACCCAAACAACCCCATCCCAAGTGGAACCAGAGATTCCGATAGCCAGACATCTCGAATGGTAGCGGGCAGCAAAGAAAGTAAATAAATAAAAGCACGAATTCTCCGATCACAGTGGTGCCCGCCTAAGAAAACCAGTTCGCATCCAGTTCGGACGATGTTAATTTGCCTTAATTGCGTAGAACATTTCCCACACTCTACTGTGCGTTTATCTCCCGACAATAAAAGGAAACTCAAGTCGAGTTTCGACGAACACCCGATATGCTGATAACCTCTTTAGTCCGAGTGGCTCCCCATCATCAAATGCCTATATTTGTTTGTACAAAAATATCAATTTTAATTGTGCGTTTTCTCACGATTTTAAAGTGTAAATATCAAAAATTACGACGCCTCTGTCTGGACAGCGAAATCAATTGGAAATGGTTAATCAATTTGAAGGTTACGCAGCGAGCGGGACACCTGATCCGAAAAACCACGATGTGGATGTGGATGTGGAACTGTGACCGGGGTTCAGGGACCCCAAAATGGGAAGGGGGAGGGGGACAGTGGGGGAAGTGGGCTGCTGATTCTATAACTGATGAATGCCTCGAGCAATTAAAGCGGCCACCCCGCATGTCAAGCGGCGAATTGAGCCAAATTAAAGCATTCCATTTCATCCGACAGTGTCACACTTTGAGCGCACTTCCTCTGCAGACTCGCACACTGAAAGATATATTTTAGGACATTTTGTAAATCAGTAATGTAAGGTAGTTTATCCGGGGAACTCTATTTTGAAATTATACATTCTTTTGCACATACATATGGTGTATACGATGTTCTTAAAACCGTAAATCGCATATAAGATTATTATGTTTACAAAAAATCCATATCACTTTCATTTCCGAAGTGCACGCTTTTCAGCGCTTCAAGTTCCCCTATCTCTTGGCTTGGCTTGGCTTGGCTTGGGTAATTCATCAGCCGCAATGGTTGTTGAATTGTGTCATATATGTAAATATGAAGTGTCCACAGTGGAGCGTCGTTCTGAGGCTTTATTCTTGACTGAACAGACTATAGGGGGAACCAGAAACCCAATTTCTACTGTGGCGTTTATGAAGCACGGAGTGGCAATTTGTACTTTTCTGTTGCACACCATGTGCTTGCCACATTTTAATGACACCCCCTCTTTTATTTTCGATATTATTCCAGAGCAAAGGAAACACGAGGCATATTTCCCAAGAGCTATATACACTTATGCGAATATAATATCGTGAATGGGGAGTTCTGCATCCAGCGCACGGATATTGTCGAGGAGATCACCAAAGTTCTTCTAGAGTGGGGCTCCATAGCCAAAAATTACTTTCTGGTGAGATCGTAAATTTATTTGTAATACCATAATACCATTTTGAACTCTATGTGTTCCAATTTTAGACCACAAATCCCAGCTTTCCCAAAATTCGCCGCAAAATGAACGAATTGAATAACAATAGAGCGGCGTTGATCTCCGGAAATCTGCCATTGGACGAGGTGCGAAAGGTGAAGCTGCTGGCCACCAATCAGATCGATACTGGCAACAAGCTCCTTGGCCTGGACATGGTGGTGCGCGACGAGAGCGGAGACATCTTGGACACCAATGACATCTGCACCACCGAGCTCTACGAGCAGCATATGCACGCTGTTCAGCGCATCGACAAGGCCAATGTGAGTATTTAAAACTGCAGCGGGAAAAACTATATCTGTCAGCTAGAAATTCAAGTTCACGTCATAAACGAATCGTACAAATGAGTACGTTTCTTAATATTTCTGTAAATAAAACTATGACGATTATAGAATAAGTATGTGCTGAAATTATAGTTCGGGAACTTTGGAGTAACTAATTTTTCCTTCATCATTATTCATATTTCATGAAATGCGTCACGTTGATTGTTATCAACTGTACTTGCTAAGAAACTTCTCTCAGCTTAATGCTATTTTACATTGTGATTCATGAGGGATTTAACTCATTAATTTGTATGTTTATATTGGAATCCCAAACTTAAACTAATCTTATATGTATTTATCTAACCTGTAGCGGCTGTCCAGTGAGCGGGGATCAACACGAACCCCCAACAAGTACTCACACAACATCCTGCTACACGTGAACGCCTTCGTTTGCAAGTTCCAGGAGGACTCGGACCTGCTTTTCACGCTTTTCGACGGGGAAACGCACAAACCCATCAGCGAGAACTATGTGGTCAAGTGGGCACGGAGAGGTACGGCGCGCGATACTGACCAGATCGACAACAACCGCGTGCTGTTCACGGATCTCAGTAAGAGCGATCTGGCCATCGCCAAAATGTACCTGGTGTGCTACGCCATTCGAATCGGTTCCATGGAGTTTAAGGACTCTGCCGAATCGAAGCGGACCAGCATGAGCATTGCCAATAGCATGCTGAACGCCTCCAGCCGCAAGGCCTCCCAGCTATCGGTGAGCTCCAGCGGATCGTCCTGCAGCAACGGGGAATACATCATTCGACGTCCGTTTGGTGTGGCGTGCAAGGACCTCACGCCCTTCATCAATAAGTCGGATGACTTCCGTGGCAACATAGACCTGCCCTTCATCATGTGCGAAAAGGAAACGCTGGACGGAACGCTTAGGAAGCTTATCGCGAATAAGGATATCGGCAAGATTGACTCCAAGATGGCTGTAACCATCGAGGTGCTACGGGGCGACATTAAGCAGATTAAGGAAGAATTTCCACGCTTGATGCATAATAATGTGCCGGTGGCCCGGAAAATGGGATTTCCAGAGGTCATACTGCCTGGCGATGTGCGAAATGATTTATACCTTACCATCTGCAGTGGAGAATTCGCTCGCATTGCCAAAACCTCGGAGAAGAACGTTGAGGTGTCGGTGTGTGTGGCCAATGAGCAGGGATTCCTTATGCCCGGTGTGCTGAGCATCGGAGCTGGACATCAACCCATTGATGAGTACAAATCGGTGGTGTACTACCACGATGACAAGCCCAAGTGGCAGGAGACCTTCAAGATCCACGTGCCCATTGAGGACTTTAAGCAATGTCATCTGCGCTTTGTGCTCAAGCATCGTAGCAGCAATGAGCAAAAGGATCGAACTGAGAAGCCCTTTGGCCTCGCGTATGTGCGTCTAATGCAGGCCAATGGCACAACCATCCCGCAGGGTCAACATATCCTGGCCGTTTACAAGATCGATCACAAGAAGTACGACAAAACGGTTGCCAATTGTTATTTGGAGCTTCCAGCCACGGTTGCTGAGCTCCAGGGTGCAAGGCCTTCCATCGGTGGGCTCACTCTCCTGCCAAAAGATCAGCTGTCCATTGGCGTTAACCTGTGCAGCACCAAGCTCACTCAAAGCGGTAAGCAGGGGATTTATAAATTTATACCTATTAATTACCTTTAATAATGTGTTTCCCTACAGTGAGCTTGCTGGGACTGTTGAATTGGTCGGCGCACAAGGAGACGCTGGAACAGTCGCTAACCGCCTTGTCCACAGTGCCCGGGGAGGAGGTGGTGAAGTTCTTGCAGGACATACTCGATGCCTTGTTCAATATACTGGTGGAGAATGATCATCCGGAGAAATATGACCAGCTCGTCTTCATGAGCATTATACATTTGATTGAAACGGTGTCCGATCTCAAGTACCAACACTTTCTCACTGTTCTCGATGTGTACATTAGTGAGAGCTTCTCGTTTACACTTGCCTACACGTAAGTAATACATATTTTGTGCATCGACCACTGATGACCAGTTTCTAATGTGATTTTTTCAATTCACTAGCAAATTGATAGATGTGCTGCAGAAGAACATTAGTGATGCGATCTCACCAAAAGAAAAGTCTGCCGATGGCAATGATCTGGAGGAGAGCGCGGAAGTGCGACGCCTGTACAAGACGACTCGCTACCTTCACTATGTGATTAAGTTCGTGATTCGATCGCGTGTGCTCTACGCTGAGATGAACTGCAACTCGGACTATGTGGACTTTGCCACACGGTTGCAGGAGCTTCTTCGCATGTTCATCGACATGATTGGCTGTCCAAGCAATCTTCTTAAATCGGAGGGAGCTCTGCTCAAGAATTTGCACATCATAGCCACAGATCTGATGCAGGTCTTTGATCAAGTGCGCTTAAGGTATGCTGAAAAACACGAATAACATGAATTTTCCAAACTTATTACTCATGCCTACTGTTTACAGCATTTCCATTGTGGAAATCCTTGAGAAATTCCCGCCGCGACGTCTAACTCAGTCTAAGATGGGATGCATCAAAGATTTTGTGGAGACAAAGCTGTTTACGTTGCCCAAGTGTCGGGCCATCCTACTGCCCGTGTTCTGCAAACACATCAAGGATCACCTCGAGAGCAAGGAGGAGGTATGTGCTTGAGCAATAACTACATTGCCTGTGCCACTAATTTATCATTTGGGAACTGCATTTTGTTCTTAATCCAATGCATCGTCCTTGAAAGTTGTCTTGTGAATGCACCGACAAGACGCAAAATTAAAACATAACTCAACACATGATCAAGTCAAGGTGGCTCCTGAAGTAACTAACTTGAAACAAACTTTTCAAATAAATTTCCTCACATAATTGCTTTATAAAACTATTTTTAAAACAAATATCATCCATCAGAGATGCCTTTTAACCTTTAGTGAACTTGAACCATATAATTAATAAATACAATTCCATTACTGGCATTCATAATACTTGAGGCTATTAAACACTTGCAATATTTTCTCCTTGACATGTGATTTGTCTTAATTTTGCTCAGTTCCAGTTTGAGTTATTTAGAACTTAGTTAAGAACCTAATCCTTGCAACCTATGTTTAGTTAGTGTTAAGCATGTTGCATTTGCTTTTTATTTTAAGAACGTTAGCATGTGATTTGGCAACTTAAATGTTATATTGCCAAATGTTGTTGTGTGTCTTGTGTCCTAGTTTTAGATCAATGTTCGTCCATATACTAGTGCTAAGCTCCAAAAAAAGATTGAGCAATGTAGTGAAATAGAAATGTTATTTCCACGATTGATCCATGTTAGTTAGCGATCTTTCTGTGTGTGTCTATAGTGAGATTCCCTTTGTATCCACCATGGGCCGTAGCGAACTCATGTAAGTGTTTAGTTTGGCCATTAGTACTGCACCCGAACACCCATCATCGTCATAGCTAGAAAGCAATTTGCATTTGGCAGCTCATCAATGCACCTTACAAACCACATCAACCAACCACCTGGGAACAGTAAACTATAAACACACCTCAAACACACACCGAAACACTGAACACACCCACCCAACTGTGAATGTGCGATCTCTCCTCAATGGCACCCAATTATTCAGCTATACCTATCTGTTTGTAACTCTTCTCTAATTCCACAATCATTATATGTTTTTCGTACAATATTTCAAAAATCAAAACGAATCTTTATTCACGCACAACCCAACCGATGTGTTGTTATCGTTTTTCTGTCGTTGCCACCGCAATTGCCTTGTACAAAAAACTAGGGAGACTCGAAAACCGATATCTGGCAGCAAGAAAAGAATCTTTCGAAAGCCGCCAAAGTGCTCGGACAGAAAAAATCCCAACTGCATACATGTGATACGAGCGCCAACAAAAAGGTAAAGGAAATAAGTCTCTCATCTCAAAATCTCAGTCAGATCAGCTCCAGTTCTCCAGTGATCAGCATCGATCCCTTGATTTGTTACCCCAAATGTTTAGTTGTTAAGATATTTATTTTTTACTGATGTTAAGCTTGCAGCTAACTGGGCAGGTCATCTGCGCCCACTTCGTGCATTGGCTTTCCAAGCTTCACGCCGTCGATGGCTCGACAATCATGAACCGAATTTCCCAGCTTCTTGGTCTTCCTTCCATCGACGGCCGCTAAGTTAGGCTTAAGTTGTTCCAGCTTCTTGCAATGCAATGTTCTATGGTTTCGTGTTTTTTTTGTAATCTGCAATGTTAATTTATATTTAATTGAACACTAACGTTAACTTTTTGCTTTGAAGCCCAATGAGATAGACAATAGAGCTCTGCGAGCTCAAGAAACAAATATATTTAAATCACAATGCCCATTAATATTTCCAATCTTTGCAATTTGGTAATGAAACAAATTTTCTATGAATTGACTAAAGGCGTTCCGAAATTGCTTGGATTGAAAATAATAATTTGACTACCTCTAATATATCAACTTTCATCGTTAGATTGCCGAGTGCATCAACATCATGAACAACATACTGAAACTTCTGTTCCGGCCCGATGTGGGTTCCACGCACAATGACATTCGAGATATCATGATCATCCTGTTTCGCACCGTAATGAAGGCAGCTCACGCCCTGGACAGGGACACGGGATTGGTGGGCAAGTTCTTTGCCATTATGCTGGGTATACTGCAGCGCATGGACGCCCAGCACTACGAGTTCTTTGTGAAGGACTTGCACCAGCATGGCGAGTTGAAACACTTTGTCATAGAGATCCTTCTGGTATTTGAGGAGCTGGTGTCTCCGCACCAGAAAGCAGTGTTTCCGCGAGACTGGATGGACATGATTATGCACCAGAATACTGTGATCCTTGGTGCTCTGAAGCACCTCACCGTGGTCATTACGGATTACTTCTTGTGTCCGTTCGAGAGGCAGATCTGGTCGAACTTCTTCCAGTGCTCCATCGCCTTTCTGGTGCAATCACCGCTGCAATTGAATGACTTCAACGATAACAAACGGCAAATTGTGTTCGCACGATATCGAGACATCCGCAAGGACACTGCCATGGAGATCAGGAAGATGTGGTTCCAGTTGGGACAGCACAAACCCAAGTTTGTGCCGCAGTTGGTGGAGCCCATCCTGGAAATGAGCATGATACCGGAGAAGGAGCTGCGCCAGGAGACCATTCCCATCTTCTTCGACATGATGCAGTGCGAGTACTACAGCTCGCGATTGGAGCACGAAAGTTACGGCGACACGAAATTCAACAATGCCCACCACAAGGGTAACTTTTCCGACTTCAAAACAGCGATGATTGAGAAGTTGGACATCCTGATTGGAACTGGTAAGGGCGACGCCGAGTACAAGCATTTGTTCGAGACCATAATGCTAGAGCGCTGCGCTGCCCACAACACTCTTAACGTGGATGGCACTGCCTTTGTGCAGATGGTGACCCGGCTGATGGACAAGCTGCTGGAGTACCGCTTTATAATCCAAGATGAGAGCAAGGAGAATCGCATGGCTTGCACCTTCTCCCTGCTGCAGTTCTATTCTGAGGTGGATCTTAAGGAGATGTACATTCGGTATGTCTACAAACTGTGCACTCTGCACATGGAGTTCGAGAACTACACGGAGGCGGCATTCACGCTTAAGCTGCACACGGAACTGTTGCAATGGACGGATACGGAACTGTCGCACCAACTGCGCAGCGATCGGCACAGTAACTGCCACACACACCGGCAACTGAAGGAGGCACTTTACTTCGAGATCATGGATTACTTCGACAAGGGCAAACAGTGGGAGTGCGCCATCGATATGTGCAGGGTGCTGGCTCGCCAGTACGAGGAGGAGATCTTCGACTATCTCAAGCTGGCGGAACTGCTGAATCGCATGGCATTGTTCTATGAGAAGATCATCAAGGAGCTGCGGCACAATTCTGAATATTTCCGTGTGTGCTTCTATGGACGGGGATTTCCGCGTTTGCTTCAGAACCGCGTCTACATCTTCCGTGGCAAGGAGTACGAGCGGCACAGTGACTTCTGCGCCCGTATGCTAGTGCAGCATCCGCAGGCTGAGTTAATGCAAACGTTGGAGGCGCCGGGCGAGGACATCACCAACAGTGATGGGCAGTACATACAGGTGAACAAGGTGGAGCCGATAATGGGCCAGGCATTCAACAAGTTCAACGAAAAGATTATCAACAACGAAATCGTCAAATACTTCACCGCCAACGACGTGATCAAGTTCCAGTTTTCGCGTCCCTTCCGGGACAGCATAAACGGTGGAGACAGGGACGATGTACGAAATCTGTGGCTGGAGCGCACTGAGCTGCTCATCCGCTACCCTCTCCCGGGTATTCTGCGCTGGTTCCCCGTCATTGAGACCAATACTTTTAAAATCTCACCCCTGGAGCGGGCGGTCGAAATTATGAAGGACACGAACCGTGACATTCGCCAGCTGGTGATTTTGCACAAGAGTGATGAAAGTCTGCACATCAACCCGCTGAGTATGAAACTTAACGGCATTGTGGATCCGGCTGTAATGGGCGGCTTTGCCAAATACGAGGAAGCCTTCCTTACCGAGGACTATTTGGAGCAGAATCCGGACGGCAAGGAGTTGGTGGAAGAGCTCAAAGAACTGATTGCCAACCAGATTCCACTGCTCGATTTAGCTATTCAGCTACATCGCTTGCGGGCGCCTGACAGTCTGAAAGCTCTGCAGGAACACCTGGAACGCTGTTTCGCCGAAATGCAACACCATGTGGAGTTGCGCTATGGCCGCAAGTCGTGTGACCTCAAAATCGAACGAGACTCGGTGGTGATGCGACGTCCGAACTCCTTACTGCCTTTGCACTTCGATGGCAGTAACAATCGAAACTCCGAAAGCAGCAATGGATCTTCAGAGTAAGTTGAAACAATCTTTTCATAATGATGCTGACTAACTCGCGTCATATTTCCAATTGTAGCAGCGGCCTGTCGAAGTCAACATTTCTGCTGCGACCACAGACCAATTCTATTAAGAACCCATTTTCCGGCCTAAGTTTCAACACCAGGTGAGTGCCTTCGATGATTTTGAGTTGTTTGAAATGCTTGTCCTAACCAAAACTCTTTTTAACTCTTTCTTCATGCTAACCGCTGGCTTTTAGTTTGAGACTCTAACATTATTTTGATTTGGTTTGATTTTTAATATGCATTTTCTTTTGTTTTGTTTAATTATTTACGTTATGTTGCTTATCGTCTATGCTTACATTGCTATGCCAACATGTCCAGGCCTAGTTTGGGACACTCGCCGAGCATCAAGAGCAACAAGAGCAAGGATAAGACTCCGAGTAAGCGAAGAACTAAGGATGGAAAGGTGAAGGTAAGCAGCAGTGTGCGGTACCCGGACATTCAACTTTTTCTAAAAACGATCTTAAACCACAGGAGCGTGATTCCCATAGCCTGTCCAGCAGTCAATGGTATACACCGCCATTGTCCACTATAACATCGACGCCGGAGAAGGAGATCAACATATCCATAGGCTCGCTAGCGAGCACATCAAATAGTTCTTTAAGTGGTCCCAAGACGCCGGACCCTCATGTCCTGACAGAGGAGGTAAGCTTTAATCAAATGGATCACCTCATCATTATCTAATCCGTCCGATTGGTATTAAACAGCTAACCTCCAAGCGGCCCCTGCGTTCGGAAATGGAGAAGGAGCGTCGACTCTCTCGTCCTGCGAGCATTGCTACGCCAACGGCCACTATCAAGAATTTTCCAGACACTCGCTCCCTGTCGGAAAGCAGCAACCGCAACTCTGTTGGTAAGTGATTGAACTAAATCCGATCACTGTAACACTTTTTATAAGGCATTGAATAAAGAGCAAAAAAGCGGAAGGGAGATATTTGACAACCTTATATATAAATTCCTCCACAGAAACCACAGAATCCACATCAGAGGAGGACATTCGACCTCCACCGTTGCCCGCCAAGGCACGCGACTCAACTGATTTTACCAGCCTGTCGCAAAACATGGATTGGACGCCGAATGGTTTTGCGATGCTCAGCACCATTAGCAACACCACCAGCAGCAGCATGAGCACCACCACAACCCTGACGAAGACCAGTATTACGAACGCCACGTACGAGTATTTGGAGACCACGAACTTCAGTTTGGTGGGTGCCATCGATGGAAACAAACCGCGTCCGCCGACGCCGCCACCGAAGCCATCGCGCCACAGCAAACACATTCCATAGGGTAGCGAGGGACATCTCTGAACCCCAAAAGCTTCCAGTGCAGCGCCATATATGTTCAAACGTTGTCGAGTGCCAAATATTCCCGTTACTACATGTATAGCCGGCAATCGAGCCTGTATCCACAGCCACAAAAACAGCAACGACCTTTGCCTCAACCTTCGACCGCCTACCAAATCAAGTGTCTTAAAAACGATCGCATTAGGTTATAAAATTAGGATTTTGATTACGTTTTAATGATATTATGTTGAACATGTCATTTTTGTTTAGTTAAGGTTTTTGTCGTGTAATTTGTTTTAGAACAAACCCAAATGCTTGTCTTCCACAAGTACAAATTAATGTTGTACACATATATGTCGTACTTTAGATATCTTCGATTAGATTTAAGCTGGAAAAATGATGTCGAAAAAGGTTTTATGTCTCTTATGCAAACAAGTGCCACAGTCTTTATGCAATAGCAATTAACATACACGAACCCTACGACCATATCTTCGATTTTACGAACGAACAACATGGTTTATCACATATTTACTAGCAAGTCAATTACGAAATACTAAAGTGAAACGAAATCGTGTATGCTACAATTTTACACATTTTTTTGAAGAACTCAAAACTATTTACACTGTTTTTATACACTTCAGTATAGCCATAAAGTAGAGAAACTAAATATTGAGATTTATTCCTTCAGAATATTATATGTATGAACAAAGCGCACTGAAACCATGACGCACAATTATTTAAACAAACGTTTTAGCAAAATCACTGTTTAATTATGTTTTAAATGGATTCTGTGTAATTTTCGATCTGTGTATCGGCCAAAGATTAAGCAATAATAAAATACAAGTAAGCATGAAAAAGCTACGAATTTTTGGAGTCTGAAAATTGTATTTTATAGGTAAAACAATCCTTATTATATCCGTTACTCGTAGAGTAAAAGGCTATACTAGATTCGTTTAAAAGTATGTAACAGGCAGAAGGAAGCGTTTCCGACCATATAAAGTATATATAATCTTGATCAGGATCAATAGCCTGGCCATGTCCGTATGAACGCCTGTCCGTATGAACGCCTCGATTTCAGAAACTACAAAAGCAAGAATGTTGAGATTAAGAAGACGTATTTCCAAATGTTGCCACGCGCACTCTAACGCCCACAAACCACACAAAACTGCCACGACCACACTTTTAAAAAATGTTATGCTATTTTTTCACTTTTTTATTAGTCTTGTAAATTTCTAACGATTTACCGAAAAACTTTTTTCTACACCCGCACTACCGCCCACAATCCGCCAAAAAACTGGCACGACCGCGCGTTTGAAAATTTTTTGGAAAATTTTTACACAATTTCTACAATTTGTTTTTTGGTTAAAAAGTTTATTCAATATATTTTTGTTTGGGATTTCGTTGATTAGTAAAACGCGAAACCTGTCAAAATGAACACATTAACCAGGCTGGTTAAAATTTGGTTATAAATAAATATTGTCAAGTAGATAATATATATGATATAAGATTGGTATGAAGAAAATCCATCCTAAAGTTGCGGCTTAAGTTTAGAAAATTTTAAAATGGCTTTAGTTTCCTCTTCGAAAAGGCACACAATAATACGGTTTGAAAATGCACGGAATGTTCGTTGTTCAGGGACAGCAGGATCCTGAGATTTGAGACCAAGGTGGAAGAGAGTGGGTGAGAAAGGTGTCAGCAGCAGCATTAAACATCAACTCCACGGGATGAATGCAGGTCAACGCATATCTTGGAGTTGCGATTCTGCTTCTGACTTATCTCTAGTACTTGGAACATCTCCTTGAGAGCCTCGCTGGTGCCCGTCTTGCGGCGATTGCGCCTTCGCAGGGTCACGCCTCCCGACTTAAACTCACGCATCAGAGCGTCAAGACCTGAAACAAAAAAGGTGAAAGCCAATGAGACCCAGAATTTGTGGCATAATCACAATAAGTCGCTACTAAAGTCGCTACGAACATGCGGTTAGATGTTAACATTGAATTCAAACATATCAGTGGCCCGAGGAGCAGTCAATACTCACCTATGTAATCGAGTAAGCTTGGGACTTTAAAGGACTTTGGCTAGGTGGCAATTGGACATAAATCACGGACAGAGTCAAACGGGTTGATGCGAGCACCATGTCGGGCACTCAGCAACTGTCACCGTCGACAAATGAAGTTGGACCCTGGCACAAGTCAATGGAAATATACGGTCTCTCACTCCTGCTCAAGATGTGTGTGTGTGTGTGTTTTCAGTGGGGGTTTTCAGCACGAGACTGGCAGGACCAGGAGAAGTGGCGCAATAAAACACGGAAATATAAAACGCACAAATAATAATAATAAGCCATGCCTGGCCGCCCAGTAACAACAATGCGGCTTGCGGTTCTGGAACGGTGCTACGGCCATGGCCCTTTCTCGTAAAAATAATAAATTGCGTTCTCTACGCCATCGTCATCATCGTCGTCGTCGAATTTGATACGGTCGGTCCTAGCTTGACAGTTTTGGGCGGGGAAGGGGAAATGGGCCAGGAACCAACATAAAGCAAGGCAAGCGTAAAGTGTAGGAAAAATGCGAGAGCTTCGTTTAAAGCCAAAATTCAGGCAGGTTACCTTGGCGCCGGGCGAAGGAAGCCAGTCAAAAGCCTTTTGCTCCAGTTCTCCGGAAACTCGGCATGGCTCGGCAGAAACTTAAATCAAATTTAAGTTTTCAATGTATCGGTTGAAACCGGAAATGGCACTCAGTCGCGCAGAGAGCTTTAGTGTCGAGCAGGATATTGACAAATGTGTGCGCCCCTTCCCACTACCAGAGACAATTCGTTTAAACCATACTCTAGCGCACACACATAAGCCCGTAGATTTGGCAAAAAGGCAGGTCATGGAGGTCGGTAGCCCGTAGAAAGTGAAGCTGGTAGCAGGTATCTGGTGGCCATGGCAACCACACCAGCAATGGCAGGCAACAACTTGTTGTTATGTATACACACAACACAGCCTGGCTTGGACAATATCAGCATTTCCATTCGCTTCGCTTCGCCTCGCCTCGCCTCGCCTCGCTTCGCTCCATCTCGTTCCGGTGTGGAACGCTTCATTTGTTTTTGCCTTCCCGCCGAGCAGGACGACGAGCTTGACTTGACGAGTGCGGCCAGGACACGAGCAGCGGCTGATGCCTAGCCGTAAAGCTGATGTACGGCTGGCTACCAGCTCAAACGCTTCACGTGCCTCAAGAGACGCGCGCGCGTTCACCGCTCCACTCCGCTCGCAAGGCGCTACGCAGTTGCATATAGCCAGTTTTCTATATATGTGGATATATATCGAAATATTTATATATGTATATACATAGGTATAAATCGTCACACTCGTGGCTGCGTTTTTCTGGCTTCCAACAATAAGCGCGTTGATTGATTTCGATTTGAATGTGCGCTCGTTACGCATACGACTCGTGGTGCGCGCCAAAAAGCAGGCAACAGAAATGAAAGCAGCGCCAAAACAAAACGGAAACGGAAGTGCTTAGTGACAGTGTGCAGTGTCAGTGAAAGTGTGGAAGTGAGTGAGTGTGTGTGCCTCGCATGGCCCTGACATTGCTGTCTTGATCTGAAGATTTTACGCCAAGTAAGTGGACCAACCAAGGATTACATGCCTATGATATATCACCGCATAGCCATAACCTGTAGCTGCACATTCAGGACTAGCAACTGGATCAATATTTAATACATAGCACGTAGATACATATTTGCCGATGGTGTATATAATGTAATCATGCATATCCTGCCTTGCTGCACACACGCACAAAACGTTCAGCAACAATATACATGGGCATATTTACCATTTGATGCGGGTGTATGGGTTGATTTCATTTTCATTGAGCTTATCAGCAAGCCCGCCCTGCATGCGTATGATATATCTATTCACAACATGACGATTTAAAGCATGTTGTGTGTGTACATCGCTCGCTCAATTGTTTCATCGTATAAAAAGCGTACACTTAACGGCAAAGATGGCCCACAAGTGCGATGGCAATGTAAACACCTTGCCCTCTATAAAGTACACACGTGCATATACACGTATATGGTTCTATTTACTCAGCTTCGCATTGTCCGTCATATGTATTATAAAGTGAGGATAAATAGAAAAGAAATCGGTGAATTCAGCTTTACAGCACGGTAAAATTCAAAGCCTAATTAAGTTTCCATCAGCTTTTCATTGCGAATGAACGCTTGACAAAATCAAGTATCCGAAAGGCAATTGAATTTATGTACAATGATTTTGTTATGGCAAGAGTGACATATAATTAAAGCTTTTGTCCAACTTTTATAGCATTTTTAAAATACGAAACTTCAAGCATAGCATTAAAAAGCCTTTAGATTTGGATTTTGATGTGCATAACTATTTCAAATATGTATAGAAGATAATGGATACATCTGTGCTAAAACTGAGCACCGTGCTCTTTGTGCTAATAATTCCAATTGATACCATGTCTAGGGCATCACTTACAGCTGCCTCCCGCATCCCTGACCCCCTCAAAAAGCTGCTTGCAAACTTAATTAAGAAGTTGCTGCTGCAGCAGTCGAGAGTGAATGGCCCAAGTGGAGGAGGCGGCGGAAAGCCAGCCAGTGAAAGCCTGCATTGAGCCGTAAAAGAAGCCGACGTGTAGGTAAAATCAATTACAATCGCAGACGGGTTTGTGTGTTGCGTGAACGGAGGCTGGTGCAGAGGAGCAGGGGTCTCGAGCGGATGGATGAGTGGCGTGGGCGTAACTGACAATTGACAGCAACAAGTTGGGCGCTTCAACCAGAGCACCAGGACACGGCGACAATGGCAGGCACTTGTCAACGCACGGCTGGTTAGGATTAACCGCAGACACATGGCTGGTAACATGAGTGGGGTGGGGCGGTAAAATGGAAAATCTCCTACTGACAGCTTTTTTCAGGCCAATTTCCCGAATTCACACAGACAATGCAGGCAAACTAATCTGCTCAAATCGATTCAGCCCAATGGAGGGTCTCGAACATGAAATAAAGTCTATTCAACTTGTGCATAGTTCTTCGTACTCATGGGTCCAATGAGTTCATCTGGCACTCGAGCTCCTTGACAGGCAAAGGCAAATATTTCAAAGAATGGTAAAAAGTTTCTGGCCAGCAGCTCTAAAACTTTATTGAATTGCAAGCCCCTATGAAGGGTCCCTCAAGTAAAAATCGAATGAAGGCTGACCGACCGCCAATGACATTGTCGTAAAAGTGTAGGACAGAAAGGGCGAAACACAACGTGTTTGGTGGCCATCAATGTGCCATTGACACATTAGCCCACCCACTGAAACACACACAAACTGTAAGGTTCCTTTGAAAACTGGACTAGTGGAAAGCAGTTTGATTCTGGATCGGATTACATACCTGTTGCAGCCTCGGCCTGTACCTGATGTTTCACATTTTCGATGATCTTGTCGCCGCTGTTCTTGCGCAAGCTATGTTCGGCAATATGGTCACTCAGGCTGCCACCGCCAGCTGCCACCAATCCCCCCGGAGGAAAAAGCTTTCCTGCCATTGGAGGAGGGGGTGGCGGTGGAGGAGGTGGCGGTGGCGGAGTGGCCAGAGACTTTTGCTCAGACTGCTGGTAGTGCGCCAGTTGCTCCTCGGCACGATCAGCACGCGTGACGGCCTCGCGCAGCTGCTCCTCGAGTATCTCCAACTTAAGTTGTAATTTTTTTAGTTCATCGTTAGTAGTTTTGGCTATAGCCGCATCCATTAGATTTTGCTACAAATGCAAGAAACAAGAACAAGGGTAGAACGGGGCGGGCGAGCAGGAGCAGGAAGAGATTGGTTTGGTGGGTGGTAGTGTCAGAAGATTAGTAGAATAATCAAAGCATTTGGGGGGCAACAAGTTAGTGCATCGAAAGCCAGGGGATCGTGGTGAGTGGGGTTAAGCGGCGCACGGCAAGCGAGTTGCTTACGTGTCTCGGTTGGTATTTTGGTAGTGGAAAGAAGTAAGGTTGACCCGGCACCAAGCATAGGGAACAACAACACGCCCAGCTGGCCATATTCCATGCATTTTTCAGATCGTATTATACTTGTGCATTGGGGGGGAAGAAACGCCTCCACCAGCTGATCTTGTTGTGATTCAGTTGCTCTTGAAGATATTCGAGAACGGCTTGAAAATATCAAACACGCTGCGTGTTTGCTAATGGATGGACAGAGGGACAGAACAGATAGTTTGATAGCCATAGATCAAGTGCAAAATCAAAGATTAACCAGAACTTGGGACTAACCATTTCCACAATGCGCTCGTTGTGCTCTCTGGCCTGCTGCTGCACCTGGTCCTGGATCTGCTCGAACTCCACCTGTTCGTTTAGCACGCTGGACGACGTACTGGTCCTGGACCCTGGCTGGCCATCGGTCAGATCTCGAGCCTTCGCAGTGAGCTCATCATTGCGCTGCTTTAACTTGATAAGAGCGGCTTCCATTCTGTAACGATATTTGGTTTACCTCTCAGTTATGTTAAGAATATAGTAATATACTCACTTTTGGCTAGTTTCCACGCTCTCCTTCATGTTTTCGGTCAACAACTTGGCCACCTTGGTCAAGTTACTATTTTCCGTTCGCAGCGCTTCATTTTCCTCCTCCATTGCGTGTTGCTATGACAAGAATGAGAAATAAATATAATAAAAAAAAAAAGGTTATTAAACTGGGTCAATCATTTTCTCACGTACACAGGGTTATGTTTTCTAACGAGCAATATTAACTCGTATTCATAAATGTACAATTTTCATAATAATCGCAATATACATAAAAAATTCTTTAACCGCGTTTTAACTTTTGTTATTGGGTACTCCCAATCTTGGTCCTTCTTCTATCCATCAATCCTACCTGCTCCAACAGCTCGGCCATCTTTTCGTTGGCCTCGTACAACTGCAGCTCCACGGAACTGGTGGTATTTTTGAGAGTCAAAAACTCATCGGCCAATCGCTCCACCAGGCCGCTGGTAATGGGCACCCCTTCCAAATTGACATCAACCAAACTGTCCAGCTCCTGAGTTCCGATACTGTCAGCACTGTCTGTGCTGCCCGACTGCAGGATCTTAAAGAGCTTTCGCTTCAGGTCCACGGAACCGAGCACCGCCCGGGGAGCTATTGGTGGGGCCTGATCCTGCTGCTTCTCGCGAATATGCTCCAGCTCGCTGGTGAGACTACACATAGGGATGTATAATTCAATGAGAAATTTATATCTTCGTTCATACATTTGCAACATACTTGTGAATTTGATCGACCTTCATTTTGTGCAGTTTGTCTAAGGCGTTTCGTTCGTTGAGAGCCTTGTTAAACTTGGAGCTCAGCTCCTTGATTTGGGTCTCGAAGTTGGTCTGCTGCTGCTGCAGTGATTCCAGTGCAGCGCACATCTTCCCATGCTGAGCCTGCTGCTCCTCCTGTGTGGTTTTATCTGTAAGAGGTTGAAGTTTTAGTGGTTTGACTTCTACGAATAATATTTTGAAAGAAAACTGACGAGTCTCGATCTCCAGCTTAAGAGCCTTGTTCTCCTCCCGAAGAGCAATGTTATCCTCCAGCAAAGTAAACATATCGTGCTCTGGGTCCTGCTCGTTGTAGTCCGGCTCCCTGACGCGACTCCGACTGCGTGTCTTGGCCTCCTGGGTGCGGAACTTGGCCACCGGAATGCGCCCGCGTCGCTCCATCGTGCGGATGATTTATGGCCTGGCAGAAGAGTAAAATATAGTTATAATTAATAACTCTGTCTAAGAATATAGGTACAACAACTTTGCTTACGTTTTGCACGCGCACAAGCCTTAAAGCCAAATCCATAACCTCTTATGCTAAGCAATGCAAATTGAACTTAATGCTGCCATCACCAAGAGATGAATGTTTAAGATGTGTGTTGGATGCGATTTGATGAGGGTGATGGGGGTACATGGGATTTGCTATGGATGAAAGTGTGTGTTGCATGCCTCGAATGTGACCAAGTGCTCCTGGGGATGGGGCCCACATTGAAACGCCTTCGAGTTTTACTTTTCGATTTTATTATTTGCTGTTTACAATTTCTTCTTGATTTCTGTTTAATCTTGCCTTAAACGCCCAATTATCCTGTCTCCCTATTTTGCCCTGGGTGCCGCATGTGTGTGCTTCTGCCGGGTTTTTTGTATTCTACTCGCTCGGATTCTGCAGTTGCTTTCCTCAATCTTCTGCTTGGACTGCTAAAAATGCAGGACACCAGCTTGCCTTGGTTAAATTAATACCAGAAGTTGGCCGAAAGCATTTGGAATGCCTGCCGAAAGTTGCTACGAAACTAGTTAAAGTGCCACGCCCACTGCTCGATTTAAGCTTATAAATGGCTTAGCTTGGCTTTAGAAGTATTTGCTTGTTAGTGCAGAAGCGATTCTTTTACGTCCTTTTGTTTGGTTTTGTTTCCGTTTGTTTTTTCAATTCTTAACTATTTTAATTTAACTGTGTTTCTGCATTGGTTTTTATGTTTTTTGTTTCTTTTGCTAATTACTTATGCGTACAATTTCCTTTGCTTTTGCCGTAAATCAATTTCATATTTTGTCACTTGTAGTGTAAAAATAAAAAAAACCTAAAGTTTATACACAAATTCTCGAGTCTAGTACAACTCATTTTTCTTTTTGCTACATTTGTTAGTTGCCACGCTTTAAATATTTTATATATAAATTTATGAGATTGAGTTGCTTTTGTTTTTCAATTTAGTTGTGTTTTTCGTTCAATTTTATAAAAATAACTAATTAAAGGCGGCTTAGAGCTCTTTGTTTTTGCTTTTTCTCTCGTTACCTTGTTGTGTATGCTTCTACGCTTGATTATTTTTTTTTTAATTTGGTTTAAATAGCTATATATTGGGTTTTATATTTTTTTTTGAAATTAATATTACTGTATTTTTTTTCTTTTTACAGCTAATTTTAAGATTTATCTTTGGATATTCATGCTTTGTGTGCTAAATACTTTACATGTCTTTACGAATTTTATAATTTACATTTTTTTTAGTATACGTACGTATAATTTTGTATAAATTAATATTGTTTTAATTAATTTATATATATATTTGATTTAATATACGTGAAATTTCTGAGTCGAACAAGAAGCCTCAGAATTGAGATTGGAAATACAGATCTGTTGGGAAGATAGGGGTAATTTTCATATAGGTTTTGAGCCATTTGCATTGAAAATATATAAATTAATGCTGGTAGTTGTTTATAATAAATCAAACAAAACGAAGTTCATAAAGCTTTGTACTGAAAGGTTAAATAAACAAAATTCTGTTTAAAGTCTAGAAAAGTATGCTAAGCTACGCACCTAGTTCTATAAATGATGTCCGCTTTAATTTTAATGTTTAACGAAATACTGTGGGTTTACAAAAATGAATAGTCCATATGTAAATATACATAAATATATTTCTATACCCAGTTCACATTGGGTAAGGCATTGTCAGAATTTGATTTCTTGAAAATATTTTTCGACATCGTAGATTCAGTTTTACATAGTTTTGCAATTTTTTTTTTGATTTTTTTTTTATTCTTTTGATACGAGTAAATATGTATATCTTTGAGTTGAATTATGACCAAGTCATAAAAAGGGAATAATCTTAGCTTTTTTTAAGGAACGTGTTGTGATACAAATGAAATGGATAAGTTTTAGATTCGCAAAGGAATCTGTGTATAAAAACAACAAATTTTTTCATCTCGACAGATCTATTAATGGTGCAACATATAGGTATGTGCAATCATCATTTTGACAGATATATTCCTCGTATTTAACAAATAAATGTGTTTAGGAGACACCTGACATATGCCGCCCTGTGTGTTGCAAGATTGACATGTGAAATTTTCGAATGATCTTTTGAGTATTGTTAGTGATTTCGACACCTACGACCGCGCCTAGTCTAAGGATTGGTTTCAAACTATGTTGCCTTATGGATCAGTTTGTGGTTGGTTGCTTGCTTCGTTGTGGTTATTTGTTTCATTGCAATCGGATGGTGGCTGGTTGGTGTTATCTCATCTACATCTCTTGGATGAAACCCCGCAGCTTGTCAATGAATGGGCGACGGTAGGCTCTAGAATGTGCCATCTCTAGCCTATACCACTTGTCGAACGACTCCTTGGGGATCACCTCGCTCTCGTACAGCACACTGAACGTGCTGCAGATAGTTTCGCCGGCGGCCATCTCGTCCTCGAACTCGGTCATAAAGTGCTGCTGCAGAGAGTCCACAGCCTCGTCTATGCAAGCGATCTCCAGCACCTCTTGGGCGTCGATACACAGTCGCAATAGTGGAGTGCAACAGCTCCGGAAGCTCTCGGTGTTCAGCTGCAGCGGTCTAGAGTTGCCGCCGCTCTTGTTGTTGTTGTGGGTATTTGTCATCACAGTCAGGGCGAAATCACAGCAGAGGAACCTAGTGAGCTGCCTCACAAAGTTGTCATTGATGGCTACATTGGTGTTAATGTAGTCGATGGCCAAGTCGCAAGACATTGCTAACAGGTGTCTAATCCGCTCTACGTGCTCCTCTGGCGAACGTGGAGTTGTGGGCGCCTTAGCTTTGGCATGTCCTTGACTCTGTCCGGGTCCGTTGTCCAGAAAGTAAAAACTGTGCGACTGCACAAACTCACGATACTTCCGCACATCGCTCCAGAAAAGCTGACCTCGATCAAGCTTGTAGTCGTTGTGCCACAACTTGCGGGCATAGGCGGCGCCGAATTCCTGAACAAAGTAGCTGACGAAGGCGTACACAAACCGCTCGGCAAAGAAAAAGTCATCCAGCCAGCGCCGCTGCCAAACATCTTTTAG
Organism: Drosophila orena; assembly: GCA_005876975.1. Lineage (NCBI taxonomy): Eukaryota > Metazoa > Arthropoda > Insecta > Diptera > Drosophilidae > Drosophila > Drosophila orena. The sequence goes on along the minus strand of VCKV01000282.1, from coordinate 9,033,717 downwards.
GTTCAAGTGGCCCGAGTGAATGATGGGTCCCAGGAATTCGAATACATAACCCCAGCCGTTTGGTACATCCACCAGCAGATCGGGAAAATCGTCGCCGAACCGAGAGTACGCCTGTTCGAAAATCTCCTTCTTCACGGCTTCCTTGTCCATTAGGTAAGCAAAGACATTGCCGCAGGTCTGCCGTTGCTGACGCTTCACCGTAGAGCTGTGTAGGTAGTCAGTCAGTACATAATGCAAAGCCTTCGACTGTTGCGAGCCGCTATGCGAACGCCATATGCTCAGGACCTCCGGTTGCCAGTCGCGCGAGTTAAGGGCCTCCTCGACAAGTTTTACAATGAGCTCCTGGCATTGCTTACGATCGAATGCGTCATCTACTGCCACATTGCTCCTGCTACCGCCAGCAGGTGCAATGGTAGTGCCCATTGCTGTCGGAGGCTGCTGATACGGCAAGAATCTGTAGTTTTGCCCCGGCCGTTTCAACAAGGATGTAGGCGGAGGAGCAGTTGATGGATTTACTTGCGTTGAATTAACCGGACGGTTACCGGCATTGCGCCACTGGTAGAGCGAAGAGTTGCCTAACTTAGCAATTGAATCGTCGGTGGCATTGCTGTTGCTAAATCGCAGCTTGCTGGGATCTATGCTCAGGGTCTGATTCTCGTGGTGCTGTTTGTTTGGCATCTTCTGCATGAAGTAGTTTCCGCCATCGTGACCGTGCTGGTTATGATGCTTTTGCTGCTGGTGATGAGTCGACTGATGGTGCTGATTCATTCCCCCTCCACGCCCACTACCAGTGCTGTGGTGGGACTGATCCTTAGAGTCGTCGTGCTGCTTGTGCCGCTGACCGCGTCCGGCCTGCTGTCCTGACTGATGGGTTGCCGGCTGATCCCAGTTGCGTAGCCTCAGGTCGAGCACATCTTGCATCATAAATCGCACTCGACTGCTGATCTTGATGTGGACCTGTTGGCGGTGCGACGTTCCCCGGGAACGGTTTATAATGTCCTGAATACGGCGAAATATCTTCTCAATGCGATCCCTCAGCTGGTACTGCTCCGGCAGACTAGCTTCCAACAGATGACCCACTGTGGTCAGTAGCTTGCACATATACTCTAATTTCTCTTCACATCCGTGTTCGAGTAACGACTCCACGCAGTTGAGAACTCGATCGTTGGTCAGCGACTGCAGCTTGAAGAGCTCGCCGATGAAACGAACAGTGCCCCAAGCTCGGCGTCTGAACTGGTATTCCAGATCCTCCATTTCGGCGCGCAGTTCCGCTTTCCTTGCTGGGTCCGAGCTCTGATTAATGCGCTCCATTGTTGGCTGCAGCTTCTTGGACTTTGCGTTGGCATCATTTACATTTGATTCAAATTCATGCTGAATGCGCGTGATCAACGAGCTGGTGAAAAGGGACTTGTTTTCGGCCTTGATTTCGTGGAAAAGTACCTTGCAGAAGCGGGCATATGTGGGTGCAAAGTTCGGTTCACTAATTGTCTTCTCAAAGATCAGCAGCATGACCTGAAATAATTTTCGTTAGTTTTAGGTTTCAATAACTATATTCAAATCGTAATATCGAAATATTTCGTTTAATATATGTACATATGGAACTTACGTTTGTCATTTTAGCCTCATTGTCCATCTTGATACTGGACATCTCTTTCAGCAGCACATCAAAGTTATCCGGCGTAAGTTTGTTGAGAATACCGCGAACTTTTTTCAGCACTCCCTCGACGTCGTCGTCCTCATCCTGACCACCGGCCATTGAAACACGGCGCAGAGTACCTGGCTGCCATGCATTCTCGCACTCGGATAGCTTGATCTCCTCCTTAAGAGATAGCTGCACCCGGATGATGTCCGTGTGCCGTTGACCGGAGCTCGAGATTCCACCTCCTCCGCCACTTCCAATGTTGCCCATACCACTGGAGCCGCCCATTTGCTGATGTCCGTCGTGGTGCTTCTTGTTGGGTCCGTGCCCACGACCTCGCTTACCGGGCACATAGTCCAACGATTCGTTGAAGCTCATATGTTGGTACTGCTGGATGTGCTGGCCGTGAGTGTGATGCTGCTGCGGTTGCTGCTGGCGCGATACGAACAGCTGAGAGATGCAGTCGCCTTTCTGGCAGGGCACCAGAGGTGGCTTACGTGAGTCTCTTCGCTTGGAAAGCTCACGTAGAGTTTCAATGCTGTACCGATAGTTTTTGGGGACTTGCGGAACGGGACTCGGGCTGTGACTCTCCGACTTCTGCTCTTTATGCTGACTGGATGTGGGGGAGCTCGTTGCTGAGTCGGTTGCCTCATGAACTGGAGAGCTTTTCATGCTTTCTGCCCCCTTCTCTCCAGAAATTAGTTCGCCAACCTTGGGAGCACAATCCACATTATCCGCACTCCTGCTGCTTTGCGAAGAGTCGTCCTCCGCCGCCTTACTGATCGTCGAATTCGGCCATGTGGAGGTGCATATGAAACCTGTACCTGTGTCGTGGCGTGGCTCGTCATGAAAATCCCCAAACTTGATTTCGACCTCGTCATTCTCCTTCGTATTGACCACTCCTCCAGAGCTCACCGGAACTGGTTCATCTTCCTCGCACACAGAGCTACTACTGTTAAGGAATTGCAGCTGTTGCGTTTCCGAGGCCGCGAAGGATGTGTTGGGGCTGTCCTTTTGCAGGAACTTGGCCACAATCTCTTCGTTGGCTAAATGCTTCTCTGACTTTCCTCCGGTAATATTCGACATGCTGTCTTTGCTGTCAGCTGGGGAAAAAAATGTTCTTTCAATTTAAGATGACAACGAAAAATTCAGTTCTTAGGATATCCAATTCCTAGAAAAAGACGGGCACAATTTATAGCAACGGACAAACAGTTTTTGAACCGATTCTATTCGGTATTTATCCGTTATCGATCATTTCGCGGAAAAGAACATCTAGAAGACCAATTTTTGTTAATTACTTTAGTAATTTGTACTTACATTCAGGATCGCTGTCCACCTCGGCGTCGATGCCATCCTCATTATTATTGTTGTTGTTGCTCGTCAATTGCTCCTTGGGACTGAGCATGGGTTTTTTGTCTCTTAGAATAGAACTTACTTTAGGATTATTACTAGTTGCACTAAGCGTATCAGTCGTCGGTTGCGCCGTCGCCTTGTCATCGACAGCCGCCGTTCCTTGTTTGGTTGTGGGTGCTGTTGCCGTGGTTGTTGTCACTGTGGCAGCATTGTTGTTATTTGTGTTAGTTTCTGGCGCGGCGTTGCTATTGCCATTGCTATTGCCATTGCCCTTGCCATTGTTGTTCTGCCCTTGAGTGCTTGAAGTACTTGTTATCGAGGATTTCTGTTTTTTCTTCTCCAGGTCCTTGGCCCGTTTTTGGGCCTTTCGCTGCTTCTTGGAGCTAGTAGTGTTGGTTATGTTACTGGTGCCGGCAAGCAGCGTAACGGCGGCCGAGATTCGTAAAGCAGTCGGTGGTAATGGTGCAGTTGATGGTCTTCCTGGCATCGGCTTTCCCTGCTGCAGATTGTTAAGAGGCTGCTGTTGAAGCTGTCTGGATGCGTGGGTCGGTGTCGACGCTGTCGACGAGGAGGCACCAGAGCTAGTCGTAGTCGAGGTGGCGGCTTGAACACTCGACTTCCTGTTGGGTGAACCCGTTGTTGTCTTAGCCGGCGCTGGAACAGCTGTGGTAGCTATCGACTTAGTTGGCTTCTGTTGGGCGACACGCGGAGCTGGTGGCGGTGTCGAGGGTCTAGCTGGTGTTGGTATCGACTGGCCTCTGGACAGGATGGAGATGCCTGAGCAACCGGCGGCTGCTGCCTCAGCTACGTCATTCGCTATGGATGTGGGCGTAGCTGTACCTTTGAGCAAAGAATTTAGTCGACGTTAAAAGATTAAACTTCACAATATTTACTTTGTTTGTTGGCTGATTTGGGACGCTGCTTTTTGGCTTGCTCTTGAAAAAGAACTGGCTGCTGACATGCGTCGGTTGCATCGGGCAGACTTAAATTCGATTGTACCAGCGGCAGGCTATCGTGGGTCTCCGTAACATTGTCCACTGCAAGAGGAATCATTAGACTTTGACACTTCCGGCTAACTTCAATTTGGAGGTATATTTGTAACTTTAACTTTTTATTGAAAACTATACTGAGTTGCTTCCCTTCGTTTTCAAATACTTCAAAAATATGTTAATTTTCTATGAACTTACCGTCACTATACTGCCAGAAGCTTAGATGGTCTTCTGTGTTGCCCGAGTGGGCGAGAATGTCTTTCACAATTACGCTGATCTGATCCTTATCCGTTGTTTTGGGTGGAGGTGATTGGGAGACTTCCTGACCCACAGATTCTTCGCTGTACAGCACCTCTGGCACCTTCTTCAAGGAAACGGACTGACTGAGAGGAGCGGGTGACTTCACAGTCTGCATCTGCTGATCTACCATTGCGCCAGACAACAGAGATGACGCCGAGCCAGAGTCCATACGGATGGGTGCCTGGTACAGGCACATGGTACTATCAGAGTCCAGAGCTGTGTGCTGTGTTAGTGTCGAGTTTGAGTCCTTTTTTAAAAAAACCGATCTTTTCCATCCATCCATCACATTCTCCATGGTGTCAGGATGGATGATGGGAATGGCGTATTTGCGCTTGCATACCTTATCGCTGTTGGCCCCCAGTTGCGCTGCTGATGTTACTGGAGGAGTTGGAAGCGAGGGGGTTGAATAACCACTGGCCACCGCGGGAACTCCAGTCACACTTGGTACATTAGGTAAGGTGGTGGCACTGTTGCTCTGCAAGTGCGGAGCAAATGTGTGCAATCCGCCTGTCGCTTGCGGTGGCGGAGCCGGCATTCCAGCCGGAGCCAAAATAGAGGTCGTCATCCCGGCTGGGTTTCCCAATGCCAGACTGGGTATAAAGTTGTGCGGCAGATGAATAGCAGCAGGTCCGTTTAGGGCGCCGCTGCGCGAGTTCATCATGGGAGCCACAGTTGTCGGAGCGGGACGTTGGGCATTTCCCGGTGCCATAGCATATGCGGTAAAGTAGTTTGCATGCTGGGCGGTGGGAGTAGATCTTTGCCCTCCGCGCATATTGCCACGATGTGAATTGGCACCACTAACCACATTGTTGCCAGCAGTGTTTTGAGTTGTCGGCCCAAGTTGGTAGTATGCTAACGGCTGCGGCTGACCAGCTCCTGTTGCCCCGCCTGGACCTTGTTGTTGACCATTTGGCGGAAGCGGCTTCTGTTGCGGAGGTGGTGGCGCAGGCGCAAAGAATTGAGCTCCAGCAGCTCCGTTATTTGGAAAGGTCACAGCAGGCTGCATGCCCATCAGAGGTCCGGTCGGATTAAAGGGTATATAGGCTGCGGAAATGTAGGGGGTACCCGCACCACCATTTCCGCCGGCAGGTGCGATCAGGCCAGCTGATTGTGGGAAGTGGGGTGGTAGTGTTGGGTTGCTCAGGGCACGGGATATGTTCGCCCCAGGCGCCACGCCATTTGCTCCACCATGATGACCACCACTAAGAGGATGTCCCAACGAATTGGAGCTGGCGGCGGCGCTCAGTTGGAGGGCAGCGCCGCCGCCGTTGGCATTGTTGTTAACCGCCGCGGAATGGGCGGCGTAGGACGGCTGGGTATTGTAGAAGATGACAGGCTGATGGTGCGCCTGGGCCTGGACTTGCACCTGCTGCTGTTGTTGCTGCTGTTGCTGTTGGATGTGTTGCTGAAGTTGGGCGGCGGCAGCTGCTTGTTGTTGGTGTTGCTGCTGCAGCAAGTGTTGCTGCTGGTGGTGGTGCAGACCGCTGTGGTTCGGGACGAACACTGCGTGCGACTGCTGATGCTGCTGCTGCTGCTGATGCTGCTGCTGCTGCTCCTGCTGCTGTTGCTGCTGGAGGTGATGGTGATGCGAGTGCGACGGCTGGTGATGCTGGGCTTGAAGGTTGTGGTTCTGCTGATGTGTCGACTGTGGCCTGGTTCCCTTCCCACCCCCTCCCTGTTGTGGGAACATAGGAGGACCTTCGAAGGATCTGCACACGCACACAATCGCACCGTCACACGCACAGGCACAGGCACACACGGAGAGTTAAGAAAACCGCGGCCGGAGCAAAACAGATGTACAAATCGTAATGTTAGTAAGATGGAAATGAAAGTGAAAATGGTGCTGGCGATGTGAGAAATGCTTGGCGTATTAGGGTTCCAGTCAAAGCCGTGAATACATGCGAGTTACATCAAATGTGAGAAAAAGCTACCAAAAATCAACATGCAAATCATGTGTTTAGATCTTATAACTAAGGACTATTTAACGAATGCACTCCCTCTTTTACCCCTTTTTGTTTTTCGCAGTTGTTCAATCAATTGAGCTCTTTAATTGGAATGTGGTGTATGATGTCACTCGCGGGACGTGTATACATCCAAAACGATTTCAAAGATGGCTCCACACCTTATCGCGGGTTTTATCAATGGACTAGTCACTTGCGCAGCCCAAATACACGGAGATAGGTGACACACAGTAACAAGTGGCGCTATTAGTCAGTACTGGCCTTAAAGCGGAACAACACAAAGGCAGCCACAAAGAAGCAGCTGTCAGTGGGCGTGGGAGGTGAGCTATGGTCTGCTGTCGTCTGTTTGGCTACAACCAGTTTGGCATTCCGTCAGCACTTTCAACAGCACAGTGGAGACCGCCAGAAATAGATCACTTAAAACAGTTTACGATGATTTTTTTTAGCTTTGATACGATCAAACAGAATGGCATTGTTGTTGTGTTAAGCGTACAATGCTGATTTATAAGAATATGCATAAGAATATGAAGACAAACATTGGCCAGTATTCACTGTGCCGTGCTCTTTGCAGCTCTCTGCTGGCCTAGAAAACCCAACTCCGCTGCAGTTTGCGGCCAAGCACCTCCATGCCAGAAGAAAACCTGTTTTGCAGCAGGCGAAGAAGCTGGCGGTGCAGCTCGAGTTCGTGCCTCCCTCTCTTCACTGGATGGCGAGGAAAACGAAAACCTGGCTGGCAGATAGGCTCACTTGTTTCACGATTGTTTGTAAACAAAACCAGTTGGACCAATGTGTGGGTGCTGCTCTAATTGGAACCGCGATCGCTGATTGGGAGTGCATTCGTACTGGAGACGATGTGTAGCGGTAGGGTGCGCATTAAACTAATAAACCAACAAGTAATGCAAATTGTTTAAAAAAGCAAACAAAAACTCGGATGAGAGTGTGTTGTAAATCAGATTTCGAAACTTACCGCTTCCTGTGCTGCTGTTTTCCTTGGGGATTCCCCACTCGATTAATAGATGTGAAGATTCTAAGTGTATTCGATATATCCTATTGTTAAGTCTGCCGCCTCAGGGGCTGTGATAACGTTGAGACCCTAAGGTGGATCTGCCCTTAAGCCTGACCGGCTTCACTTGACACCTGGTCAAGCTCTATGCTTCCGCCTGCTGTTGCTTATTTGCTCCTCCGCTGACTATACGATTTCTTCCTACTTCCCGTGGACACTCGTCGTCGTGGTGATTGGCTCTATCCGGAATACTCCAATAGCTCAGATATTCCATGTATAAAAATACGCCAATTCTACGATACACATGCACATCCACATTTGTGCAGACGGACGAGGGGCACGTACACGTACATGCGTACAAAAATATACAAAATAACGTACGGATAGTGCTAAAATTTCACGGTAATTTGTTCTGTAATTAAATGGCGGAAAGAGGAAGAAAAAACGTATGCTTAAATTTTGTAATTGTGAGGAATAAAAATTACAACTTGACTACAATACTGTGAAATTCCGAGCAGCGCCTGCTACGAATTTATTCCCTCTCCTTGTCCAGCCGAGCAGCCTCAGCCCCGGATTGAGAATGTGAAATGGGCAGGCAAGTGCCAATTCGTATTTTGAGGCTTCTGGCAACGGGAATTCAGTTTTTAAATTTTGAACTTTCTCACTTCTCTAATACTAAGAACTAATAGGTTTTCCTGCGAATGCGAGGCGTTGGTTTTTGTGTTTTTGCCTTTATGCCGTTCGCTTTTTTTTGCGCTCTCTCTATCTCTGTCTGACCGTCAGTACTTACCGTTCCGCTCCTGCTCGCTCGCACGCCCTCTCGCTCGCACACCACACACAAAAACTGAGGAAGGAAACAAAAAAAAATGCAGTTCCACGCGGGGAACACGCCAAAAAGTTGCTCTGGCACTACGCCTTTACATCAGTGCATCGTCTGCTTCACCTCGTTATGTACACGCGGCTCACTATCTGCTACAAATAATTTTGTAATGTAAATAGTCTGCTTAAACACGTCCGTTCGGTTTGATGAAATCAGAGTGACCGTTGCGCATAGAGATGAAACAAAAATCGATGGCAGCAGCATCGATGTCTTCGCAGCGAATATCGATTGCGAAAGTTCCAGAACTATACCGCAGACTTATCTTAGTGCGTCCCCGAAGCGTGGTGCAGAACTTGGATTCAAGTTTGGCGCATAATTTTTTGAATCTTTATTAGCATCAAAATAATCTCTTACATGCGCAGAATTCATTTTCCACTCCACTCGCAACCTCCGGATTACCTCCCCTTAATACTCTTAGGCTCCCCTTCATGGAGAAATTGCAGTGTTTACGCGCTTGTAGTAAAAGTTTTGCGCTTTGTATTTTGCCGGATGCGCAACGCCCTCTTCCATTACTCGTCACCTTCACCACACTCTAGTATCCGTTTTTCCAATGCTATTTCCTTGTCTTATTTTATTCCTTATCTTACTATACACTATGGCCAAAACTTTAAAGTTAAATGAGTGCAAGAATAAACTCCTTGCCTTCTTGCGCCCGTTTAAAAAAATAATATACACAGAGTGTCCACAAGCAGGATCTAAAAGGATTAGTTGATGGTTGGAAATGCAAAAGGACTAGACCGCAAATGCAAATATTTTAACTTGGCACAACGAAACCGCATACGGACAGTACGTTTTTCCATACAGTAGTGAAGTCATTTGCAATGCTTGTTTTCCTGTGCGTACTGTCATGTTTTTGTGGCCTTTGCGGTTGCACTAAAGACAGTGAGGGGACAACAGATGAAAAAATGGAGGAGGTTCTGACTTTATTTCAACTATCTTGCTCTGAGCATAAGCATTTCGAATTTAACGGTCGCTGAGTACGCCACCTGGGCGGAAGGTTTTGAAAGAACAATTTAAAAATAACTTGTATGCTGAAAATTGGTTGATAGGATAATATATGATAATTTAGATAAGATATTTAAAGTTAAATATTTGTTATATAATAAGAAACAGTATATGAATTGATAGTTTAGTACTTGAAGAGCTCTTAAAACAATTTTGAGAGGTTCAGATATTCAATTCCCTGCAATTCATTCTACAGATGAATTTTATTTTTAAAACATTGTTTATTTTTAAATTGAATGTAGACTTATAGAGCTCACCCCTTACAGAAGCCTCTGCTTTGCGGTATATTTACAAGCTTACACGATTTCCTTTGGTATTTCTTCCAGCACCGAATGGTATCTTTCGGGAACGCGAGTGCAGCCACACCAAGACCAAGTTCCATCGCTCCCGCTGCGGTCACACTAAGTCTGAAGCTCGATTCGCCCTGACGCGCGTAACGCTTTTCCCGCATCACTTTCCTCCACTTTGGCGCTGAAAATATCTGCACAACAAGAAAAGAATGCACCAAACCGAATTTGCAACCAACTGCATCTAAGCCGGATATCGAAATCAACTACTCTTTAACTGATCCATGTTTAGCATCCATGTAGAAACGAAATAACAATAGTGCGCGAACTAAAAACCCGTAAAAACGAGAATGGGCCTAGCCCAAAATAAAACTTTTTCTTTTAATTTTCACCGTTTTTTTTAACACAATCAAGTAAAACAAAACCAAAACACAAGATTTACTTTAAATAAATTGCGTTTAAGCTCGACTACAATAAATGTTAATGTGAAAATTGTGCAATAATTAGAGAAATTTCTGAAAGAAATTCATAAGTGCGTTAATAGTAAATTGCATTGCTTTGCAAATGCAAAAAGCAAATGTTATGCAACTTAAAGTTACAAGCTAAAACATACAAAAAGTAAACAGAAAACAAATAACCAACAAAATCGCAGTACATACCGATAAATGTATATATCGGTATATGCGAAGGCATGTGTGTATATAGAGCACTTTGAGACCTCGAAACAAGAACTACGCCAACGACTACGGATTACTACACTTTGCCGCCACTTTCTTTGGTCGGCTTGAAGGAAACCCACCAAAAATTAAGAAAAACCTAATCTGAAACAAAGTCAAGGCGCGGAACTCTAAACGCCCACCTGAGCACCACCCCCCAGCCCGGAGGCACCTGTGCCCGGAAAACCAGAACCCGGGCATTCGTACCCACGCACGCAAGCGCAGGATTCTGGGAAACGTTGAAGCATCCAAGAGTTCGATACGAGTGAAAAAATTTCGGGAGCTATCGAAATTACTTTTGCTCTGATTCCGCCTTTTGTTTTAATCGCCCAGCCGAAAATGTGGAGGAAAGCGAGCAGGTTGGTCAGGGAAACCACCTCGTGGAAAACGCGTCGTCAGGGACAAGCGGAAGCCCCATCAGCAGCAGCAGCAGCAGCAGCAGCAGGAGTGTCAACAATAAAACCATCGACCAGGACGAGCACTTCGACCGCACGAGGATTACCCATCATCATCACATGGTCGCAGCTCGCTGTTGTTGCTGCTGTTGCAGTGCTCCTGCAATGCCACGTCTGTCAAGGTGAGTGAGTGCCCCCCATCCATGTGTCCCGTGGGTGTCCTTCGGCGCGCCTCTGTGTGGGTGCCGCTTGGACAGCGTGGGGTCAACATAGCAGCGGGAAGGTCACCAATTAGTACCATACAAACAGAGAAAAGATGCCTAATAATAGAAAAGTCCGTAATGAATGCTGATGTATCATTATTCTAATAATGGATTTAATTGAAAAAGTTTGAGCTCGCTTTGTGATTAATTAATACTTTATTGAGCTGCTTGTGATCAAAACTTATGGTGATTCCTTAATCAAACATTACTCATACGACCTGCAAGCCAATTGTAATCCTCTCTTTGAATTCACAACCCCATTTTATGATGCACAACCCACAGGATTTGAACATTTGCTGTGTATGAAAAATACTTAACATTTCAGTAAAATGGCTTCAATGCGAATTGAATTTTTATGATGAGGCTGCGTGCAAAGCACTTTCGCTTTTTTCTGTTGGCATTCGTCAAGAATACTTGGATAAATGCCGTCTTGCGGCTTGTCTGCACATCCACCAGATGGCTCAATAGGTGCCAAAGCCAAGTCGCAAGTATGACGAATTTGGCCTCAGGCAACTTGGTTAAGAGTGAATACTTTAACGAAACCTCAATTAATTCAAGTGCCTCTTTTTATTCGCCGAGCCTCAAAACCCTCGAAAGTTGCTCAATTTCAATTGAGGCTAGGCGAGTGCGAACTTAATAAAAGGCCGAATGTATCGCAGATGACTTAAGCTCGGGGCTATGATGTACTTTTAATGAGTTTTCAACCAAGAAAATAGTAAATTGATGCATCATCTTCATACGGTTTTTTTTATTTTTGTAATGCCATAAAAAACTCCAGCTTATAGCTGCAAAACAAATGCCTGTAAAAGCAATTAGCACCCATCACGAGACTGTAATTAAAATCGAAGAAAACATCTTGTAAGGTACTAAATCTTGGCAAGTACTTGTCAAGACGGCTTTAATAGTGCAACTTAAAAAAGTAAATACCTGAGTTGTATTTAGGTTTACCTTCAGCTCGTTTCCAATTTTCATGTCGTAGAAAATGAAGGCTGACTTGCAAAGACCAAAATATCCTAGAGATAAATGTGACACACGATTTTCAGAGCATAAAGACTCCAATTACATCAATTATCACCGTTCAAGATAGGTTATTTGCACGCTTTCAGCATTCCTTATAGATATATACACTATATTCATAGGCATTCTTCTTGAGCACTTCACACCAATGTTGTTGTCTTTTCCCCCAATTAACAAGCGTGCGAATAAATTATGTAAATAAGGAACTCTAAATCAACGCATACCCATTGTTTTGCATACCTAAAACTATGGCTATGACTACCTAATTGCCATAATTAGATGGTTCGCGCTCGACTGGCCAGTGACGCAATGTCAGTGGGGTTCAATGAACCAGAATTGGTCACGCAAAAAATCATAGATACCTACTCGGGTACTAGGTACTACCAATTAGAATGTGGGAATGGTAGTTTGGCCAAAAGCTGAATGGCTGCTTTTCAAGTTACCCATTGGCAGTTACTGCCCTTGGAAGCATTTTAAATTACTGCTCTTTGTTCATATCTAGCTGACTAATGAACCCACTTTCCTTTCGATTCATTTGGCATGCCCGACATTTCCTTATAAATTCAGCCGACTGTCGGCGAGCAGGGAAATTCTTATTTATGGCCCAAAATTACTCTTCGCATTATGCAAAACACCGCGATAAGGCATTAGAGGGGCCAATGAACCGCAAACGAACTAAATCATTCATATCTTGGCCCTAGTGGTACTGCCAAAAAATCGGGCATGGTGATGGCGCAATGTGGAAACCGGTTGACACACCGAGTAGCTTTGTACCTGGCCCACACAGTTCCCAGATACAAACCGTCTTGGCCCAAAAGTAACACATAAACACATAAACAGAAGTGAGTCGGCGGCAATCTTGTCGCCCCAGTCTCGCACTTACGTAACCGAGTCTCAATTCAACTCAGCTCAAAGAAAATTCGAAAACTAAAAAAAATGCAAAACGAATATAAAAATGAAAATGAAAATCATGCGAACTGCTGCATTCAGTTGAACCCGGTTTAAAAACCAACAAAACGCTTGACTTGCCGTCCATGTAAATTAAAAAGGCCCGCTAAAAAACGAAAGTGTGTCGACGTAGTCTGAAAAGTGCGTGTCTTGACTTACGCATGCGATTCCAGTTACCAGGAATATAGCCATATAGATATATATACCACAAAAGTCGTAAATATACGTGTAATGAAACCAGTTTTTCAACAGAAGTGGCTGCGTTGAGTTGAGTTGAGTTGAGTTCAGGAAGCTGGGTTAGTGGGTTAACAAAATAGGAATGAAACAATACGGTGACACCTTTTGTGTCTTAGAATCCCTGGAAAGTAACAAATTGAATTGGTAAACTAAACTCCATTTTAGGTGGGGCTATTCAGAAAACATACTGTTTGTATAAACTTTAACTGGTCCAATAGAAATGAACATTAGTCTATGAATGAGAATCAAAACTTAATCAATCGATCAATCCGCTGATCAAAATTTGAGCATAACTGAGATACTTTATACATATATGTAGGATGCTTTAAGCATCCGGTTGATAATGATGCTAAGCTCTGGGAATCGAAATGGGTTCTATTCATTTTTCATTCATTATGGAGAATGACTCCACCATAATAGTAAAGTAAGCACTTATTGAAAGCGTCATGGGACTTGGGCAGATGGAATAAGTGATTAAAACTCCATCGTTATATTCCACTTAACGTCAGCTAACACTCGCTTATGAACAATATCCGGTTCGAAATGATTATCAGTGTCAAATGTTTTTCAATTGCTTCAAAAATAAATGAACAACTGCGCATCTATGCGAATTTGACTTTGACTGAAGGCGAGCAATCCAGCACCCACATAGTCAGATTCATAGGTGATTCGCTCCAATTTCGATGGGCATCTTTATATGGCCACATATAATACTTATATGTATGGGAAAGGGAGCGGCCAATTAAACGTCGTTGGCCTGCACTTTTGTTCAGCCATTTTGGTAACTTTCCGCTGGCCCATTGAAGTTGGCCGCTTGGCAGTTGGAATGGCGGTGGTGCGGTTCATTGAATTTCAATTGTCCACGGTGGGTGGTGCAGTGGTGCAGTGGGGCAATGGGACAACCGCAACCATCGACAGACCAAAGCCGAAACAGCGAAAATATCAAACTGATTCGGTTGTGCAATGCTGTGCTTACATCACTCCACTTCCTTTCGCTTTGCACTTTCAGTGGATCATGAACATGGGTTGGGTATGCGGAATTAGGATTAAAATGCAGCAGCGAGCTAGGTACAGTGCGTCCCTGTATGGTAGGGATTAGCTTCAATTAAGGACTGGCAGATATAGTTAAAAAAAAAAAACCCTTTTTGCACCGAAAACATGTCAAATTACTGACCAATTTATGTTTACTAAATTTCGTTTTGTGCGTTGAATTTGTGCGGTACTGGAAAAGTGCAGTTTTTAACAAGCTTATCGCTTGTTCGCAGTTCGCAGTCCGCAGACGAGCACTGATTTTATTTATTTTTTTTTTGGGTCCTGCTGCCATGCCAATGTAATCTACTTCAGACCAGCAGCCATATCAAATCCCCGCAATAATTCCGCATCCCCGGTCCCAGCAACATCATGCCATATCGCATATCGCGTATACGCCGGGGGTGCTCGCAATTCACGTGTGTGGAGCAGCTCTAATGCCGGGCAGATTGTCGAGCAATTTGCGGCGATTAAATTAGCTCAAGCGTGCCGCTCAAGAAGCGATTCCCTGCCTGCCTCCTGTTGCTGCAGTTGTTGCTGCTGCTGCTGCTGCTGTTGTTGTTGTTGTTGTCGGCGAAGGACTAAGGTATTAAGTGGGTACAAAATGCTCAAAGTGGAGTTTTCAGCTTTGGGTGATCTGTGTGATTCCCCCATGTGAAATCACCATCATAGCCATATCGAGCAGACAGAGCGAGATGGGACGATGTCCTTGTGGGCTTGCACCCACGCTGCCACGCCCCTCGCCTTGAACCGCCACCCAATCCACCCACTGCGATGCTGGCGCGCAAAATGTTCTAATCTCCGCGCCGGATTTACACATTGCTACCCAACCAGCCAGCCAGCCAGCCAGCCAGGCAGGCACATTGAAACTTTGTGTACATATTTGAGTTTCATTTCGTTTGTGGCTAGGTTTCGGCTAACATGAAGTCATAAAATTGAAATAAATATAAATGCGAGTGGCGCTGATTTCCAGCTGAGCGGACACGCCCCCTTCTAAGACGGTGGGCGGCGCCCGCGCAGCAGGGAGCTCACAAATCTGCCAGGAGTGTTGGCTTCGCCCGGGCGCAGATAGCGCACCACAGGACTCCGGACTTAAAGTCCTTAAATTACAAATTACGGGCTAGGAAGTCCGGTCATACCCAAAATCTTTGCATTCAGGTATGCGTGCCTTGTTGCATACATTTTTGGTGAAATATCCTCGAAACTCTGCGTAAAATTCCCAAGCAGTTCTGGCAGATCGCTCAAGGAGATCCCAGAGTTGGGCGGCGGAAGGCATACTTACCTGGCGTAGAGGTTAACCGTGATCACGAAGGCGGTTCCTCCGGAGTGAGGCTTGGCCATTGCACCTCGGCTGAGTTGACCTCTGCGATTATTCCTAATGTGAATAACTCGTGCGTGTAATTTTTGGTAGCCGGGAATGGCGTTCGCGCCGTCCCGACATAAAAAATAAATATTGAAAATTAAACTCTTTAGTTGCTAATTCGATTGATGAGTAAGTTAGAGCGGAAGTTAATTTAAACAAATGCCTTACCACTAACGGCTAGTTTGCGCTTTTCCCAATCATCGATCATGGGCAGGGAAGATGAGTCCTTAGTCCTTTTGAGTCCTCAAAATCCCATTCCACTCATCCATTAACTGCCTTGGGTTTCTGTGCTCTTCCTCCCTCCTCTCCTCCTTGGCCAGACGTAAGCGTCCAGCCTCCTTTTTCGCGCTTCCTTATTTATTTATCATCATTTATTAAACGCTCTCGCTTGCCTGCCAAGTTTCCGATGCCAAGAAAGGAGTCGTCGGTCCGAGTTCGGCAGAAAAAAATTGTCGCTGTCAGATTACGTTGCAATATTGCTTCCAGTTGCCATATCCTGCCGACTTTCCGCCCAGATTCACGCTGCGAAGGACGAGAGAAACGTGAAATCGGTGGGTCGAGGGTCGGGGCGGGGGTCGGGGGCGTCGTCCCTTTCCCATTCTTTTTTTTTTGGCTTTGACACAAGCAACAATTTACTCGGTTTCAGGTTAAAGTCATATCGTTAGCATTAACGCTTTTTGATTTTTATTGAGTCAGCTAAATTTTATTCGATTTACCATCCACACACACAAGCGCACACAAACACAACCGACACATACACACACACCCTCGCAGTGGGAAAGACAAATACAGATGTACCAACAGCAGCATCCCCCATCAGAAGAGCAGGGCACAACATTCCTGGGGAGGAATATTTCCGAGCTTTAATGAGGTTGGGCCACCAACCAATGAGTCCTTCGCCGGGGGAAGGACGACCTGCTTTCCGCCTCCTTTCCATCGTCCCCTTAACTTTTCCGCCCAGGACGAGT
This sequence comes from Drosophila orena, assembly GCA_005876975.1. Lineage (NCBI taxonomy): Eukaryota > Metazoa > Arthropoda > Insecta > Diptera > Drosophilidae > Drosophila > Drosophila orena. The sequence continues at coordinate 9,017,364 of VCKV01000282.1, read as the reverse complement.
CTATTTCGGAAGTAAATGAAAATTTGATTTGGAATTTCGTGTGTCCTGGTCGTGCGTGCGTTACAGGATCTCAACCCAAACCCAAACCCAAACCCAAACCCAAGCCCAAGCCCAATGAACCCAAACCGAACCACCACGAACGAGGATGATGATGTTGATGACGACGTCAAAGTCGAAGATGGGCATGTGATAAAATAAATTACGGGCAGATTAGTGCGAATTTAATTATCGTTTGTACCTTTGATGTCGCTAAGTAAATAAAGGGAATAAATATGATGATGACTCAAGCGGCAGTTCTAATAACATTATTTCCGTATCCAGTTAATTGCGGAAAATGTGCGAGGCTGTGTCTGAAAAATGCCTACCTGCTGCCTATCTGAATTTTGCAACCCCTAGCCGAGCCTACTTTCTCATTGCACTCATACAGCCCCTGTAATTCCCAATCGGTTCTAGCGGTTTCCCTGTGGAGATCCCAGAGTTGAGCGGTGGAAGGCATACTTACCTGGCGTAGAGGTTAACCGTGATCACGAAGGCGGTTCCTCCGGAGTGAGGCTTGGCCATTGCACCTCGGCTGAGTTGACCTCTGCGATTATTCCTAATGTGAATAACTCGTGCGTGTAATTTTTGGTAGCCGGGAATGGCGTTCGCGCCGTCCCGACATTAATAATAAATACGAATTCCACTTTAATATTTTATTCCATCTAAGCTGGCACTTGATTGTTTTCGATACACGTTTGGATAAGTGGGGATACACAAGTTCTTTTCTAATTATATGCAAGATGTAACGCTGTAATCCTTGCTTGTTTCTCTTGTGAATTCAGCACGGTTTAGTGCAAATATTTACCACAACCTGGAAAGTCAATCATTTGGCCATCCATCTCAGACAGTCGCTACCGCTGGCGGCGATTACCTCGAAAATCAGATACAGAGTGCACTGGTTGCCTGTGGTTACACGGACTGGAAACCCACCGAAACCCACCCCCACGTGGCACTTGTCGAGCGGATTGGAGATGGGATTAGGGATATAACCAAGAAGGGGCGAGACGGCCGTGCTCAACCCTTTCTGATTTGATGGTTGGTTATATGCAGATTCGGATTTTGGGCATGAGTTCTGGATGCAAAGGGGATGTCCTGCTAAGTATCCTTGGCAACCCGTTAATTTATAGGGCTTATGTGTCTGCGATCCTGTCCTCTGCTAGCTGGGCATTAGTGGATTAAAAGCGTTTATTGTCTTCGATGTCCTTGGGTATCGGTGAACTGCGACTCTTTCGCTGCGAATTCAATTGACAAAGTGACTGGACACCCAGCCACGCAATGCCAGTCGACGCTGGATGCTGTGCGTTGCCAATCAATTTTGCTGGCAGAACCTGGCAACAAGTCAAAAATAAAGCCATCTGCTTGGCAACTGTGCCTGTGCTGCGTTTCGCTTCTTTTTTTTATCGGCTGCTGGAAATCTTATCGCCTCCCAGTGACGAAATATCAGGAGACAGACGCCCCAGACACATCCACTCAGCCAGCCAGAAAGATAGACATGGCCATTGAGTATTATTTGTTCCACTCCCCTACCCCATTTCCCCGGAAAAACCGTGAACCCGAGCAGGCAGCAACCAAACATTATTAACAACAACCATCGGTGGTCGTGTGCCGGGCAGCCTTAGGCGGTGACTATTGAAGGGGGGTTCTCCTAGGGCTTTCCTCTTTATTGGGGGCTGGGGGTTGTCAACGTGCTCGTCATCACTTTGTATAAATATCCTCGAGCACGTACACGTATATATGCCATTTGGGGCCACGTGCTCGGTGGTCCAGGACTTCAGAGATTAATGCACGCATTAGTTGATTTAATTCATATTACGCTTTTGTTGTTTCTATCGTCCTGGCTACCAGCCACCACTCACCATCTACGCACCATCTTCAATTGAGACATTCTGGGGAATCCCCTGCCAACGATTGTGGATTGGGATTCAATATCGCATCGACGAGCAGCCAGAAGCAAACTGAAATGGCAAGCCGCCCCGCAGTTGCCCACCTCTGACACCTATCAATTGGAGGCTGTCTGCCTGTTTCTGTTCTTTTAAGAAACATTTGGCATACATTTGCATTGTTTAGTGGCAAGTACTGTGGCAGCCAAGTCGAGCTTAGCATTGAATTTCAATATATTTCATGGTTTTCAATCAATTCCATGGCGCAATCCCAAAGGGAACGGCATGCCAACAACTCCCCCGGGGACTTGTCAAGAGTTTGGCAAACAGAGCCAGTTCATCATAGTCATCTTCATCGTTCATCGTTCACCGTTCACCGTTCACCGTAACCATCATCCACTGGCAGAGCCCATTGGATGGATGGTGGTTGGAGGGAGGCACATCGTCACGGCAGCAAACTTTTTGTATGGCCAAGTTCTTTCGTCTGAGGATTAATTTGCAAGGCAGGCTTCGCTCTTTGTCTGTGTCCAGCGGTTTTCTTGAGCCTCCGGATTAAGAATCCGTAGCAGAAATTGCAGCAAAAGCACCTGCAAATGCACCGCATTCAAGTCCCGTCCATCGTCCATCGTCCATCGTCCATCCATCTCAGTGTTTGTGAAAGGGGTGGAAAACTTATTTTTTGGCCGCTCCGTTTCAATTAAATCTGCTCCAACTAACGATCTCACAACCCGCTCCTTTCATCCACAGTCGCCGGACGAGCTCCACTGGAACCCTACTACGGTCGTTCTATTGGAGAGTTTACCAACTTTGCTCATGGCATCAAGGTGAGTTTTACATTTCATATAAACACTGCCTTTTTTGGCAACTTAAGCTTTGCCAAATTTGGCATAATAAGAAATGCTCTTAGGATTTCTCTGCTACACGATTTAAGCATATTCAGTAAAGAAAGTGCAGTCGTTCTGGTTCAACAAAAGAAAAATGATTTAACATAGTTAACTGAACTAAGGCTTTTTTTGTGTGTTTTGCTGATGATTTTTAGTAAGGATTACGTTAGTAATTTGGTACCTACCATCAGCTTGTATAATAGTATGTTTTATAAACTATACATTACAATGTCCGTAAACTATGTGTAGTTGAAATGCAAAAGTTTCTTTATATAAACATTTGATTCATACGCATTTCCCCAGGGTAAAATCTACGCGGTGGACGAGTCGACGCTGTTCGTCAAATCCTTTGCCTACGACGGCACTGGACCGGACGCCTTCTTCTGGGTGGGCGAGACGCCAAGGCCCAGTCCCGAGGGCTACATCATTCCCTATCCGGAGGAGTACACGGGCATGTGAGTATCGTGCAGTGCCAAGAATGCACTCCACACAATAGTTGCCACACACTTGCACACACATTTTTGGGGCTAGCCATTGATGGGCGGACTGGACCTTGTCCGAGATGAAGATGGAAATGGAAAATGTAGATGGCGATGTTGATGGTGATGGCGATGGTGATGGTGATGGAGATGTCCTGGCTACTCGAGCGCAGCAGGCCATTTCCTCAGAACGTGAGCGAGTGTTTGGGCATACCCGTATGTACGAGTGTGCTGGCCGCCGTATCCTTGCAGAGTTTACGTTACGCACGGCTTACAATGAAACCACTTTCAAAAATTAAAAAACATTTTTCATCTCGGCTGCCATTTGTGCTCGTTGTCGTATTCCTTTTGCCATCCGGCGCCTTTGTGGCCCAGCAAGTTGCCGTTGGTGGTGTCGCTTCGTTGCCTCCTAATGTGAAAAACTCATTTATTTCTTCACGTTAGATTTGCGGTCACATGTGTGTGGGGGGCTGAAGGACGCCACCCCCCAAAAAAAAGCAGTCACAACAACGGTAAACAGCGAACAAAGAAAGCCGCAGGGCGGGAGGAGAAAGTGGGTGGGCGCTGAAAAGAGATACGGCAACGAAGTTACAGCCTCTGCTACTATTTACTTTGAGTCGCCACAAGGTTAAGCCGCTCAACTCAACTATTTACCTTGCCAGTCTCCTTGCGCCGCCACTTGAACGCACTAAGCCGGTATTAGCCCGGCTGAAATCCGCCCACTGTAATCTGCACCACCCACTTTTGCCTCTACTTTTCGGCCTAATCCCGCGCTGCAGCCAGGACACGCACACAATTTGACGTCATTTGCCCGCTTGGGGATCGGGCATTGCATATTTCATTATCGCAAACAATGCAGCCCCAAACTAATCCCGCCGCCCCATCACAATTCCCTGATCCCTGTGCCTATGCCTATGCCCACAACTAAACCTAAACCACTTCGCACCACCTGTATTCCAAGGCAAAGGTAAAGTGGCTTTCCACTTGGCATTGACATTAGCTCTGGTGGATGTTGTATTAGATGCTCATGGTTTAACTGGGCACAAAGATGGGGCATCTCTTTGAATGCCAAGGTAAATCAACTATATATTTGTGTTTTTTTCTCAAGTGCATCTAGAACACGCAGCATACGCTCATGTTAGCCCATTTCTGCACATCCAATCATTGGCAAAACATTTCCGCAAGCCCAAGAATAACAGAACGCATCGTGCGCGGCATAAGCGATTCCCGAAAAGCGGATTCACATTTCCCATTGCCCATTTTCCATTTCCCAGTGCGCAGTCTCCATTTCGAATCCCAAATCACGCTCCCAAAACGAAAGCGGCAAAGAAAAACCTGAGAATGTTTACGCACTGGATTTCCCCGTTCGAAAATGTGAATGTGAAATGCTCGGCGCGGTTTCGCGCTTGAGAAATCGTTTGATGATGTATGTATATGTGTGTGTTGGTTGGTTGGTTGGTTGGTTGGTTGGTTGGCTGAAGCAGAAGATGCAGAAGAAACATCCAAGGCGATTCCATGGCCCAAACCACGGGCATTCATATTGTAATCGACTTTAATGCGTTTCATTGTTGATGCCACGTGCCGGGCTTTATTAGTTCAATGTACAACGATGCCATCGCCTCCATTTCCATTTCCCCATCTCCCCATCTACCATGCCCATGCCCATCCCTAGTCCTTCGTCCTTCCTGTCCTTCTGACAAAGAGCAACATTGTGCCAGGGCTGTGGATGCGGAGGTGGAGCTGGAGGTGGAGGTGGAAGCCCGGAACGCCGTAGCGATTGCACGCTTTTACGCTTTCAGACACATTACCCCTGCCACCCGTTTGGCCATGCACCTTCTCAAATGCGCCGTGGGATGGGGTGGTGCTCTATGGTGGGTGGCTGAAGGTCGGCGGTGGGGTGGAAACCGTTGGGGTTGGCGGACTGGTGTTAGCACGTTGATGATTGCTGTATTATGTGGCACACCGCTGCTATCGCAATCGCATGCATTTGAGCCAACAAATTGCGCGCGTTTATTATGTCTAATGATTTCCATGTACATACGTACATGTGTGTGTGCCATAACGTCGCCGAGCGATAATTGATAAATGCAACTGATTGGCATTGGGTGAGGTTCGGTCCCCATCCGCAGCGGGATCCCCATCCTCCTGGTCGACGAACGGCAAGTGACAGCCATAAAACTGACTTCCTGCTAAGCTTTTCGGGCAGGCCAATCAGCGTTAATTATCCCAACTGCTTCTGGCAGGCTTCCTTGAAGGGCTGCCAATCCTGCTGCATCCCGAGAGTTTCCAGCACACAGAGAAAGTATGCGAGATATATCCTTGAAATTCAGATTAGGAGCTGAGCACTTTTGAGAACTAACAAAGTCTGGCAAAAGTTCTGCACCAAATAAAGACGTTTGATTCCTTTTTTTCTCTGTCACTTTCCGAAAACAAGTTTTTTAACATCCTTGTAAAGTTGAAATGTATTTTTCTGAGTGCCCCTGTTGCTTTTCATGCTGCTCACTGCTTTTTATGTTCACGCTCGTTTTACCTCCCCCCGCTGGAGTGGGTGGTGGGGTTGGAGTGGGTGGTTTGGATGGGGCATGTGTCACAATGGATGCATCGAGCATAAGTAATTAAATTAGAATTTTTTGAGAAGCATAAAAGCGACGCCGCGCTGATTAACGCCCGTTGCCATGACAATGAGGATGATGCTGTTGCCTCGCTCTGTTTTGTCCCGCACCCAGCGTACGCCGCCCACCACCCACCACCCACCACCCACCGCCTGCCGCCCACAACAACCCCCACCCCCTGGCTGTTGCTCATTTGCATCTGCAGTACAAAGACCCCGCCGTTTCCTCCTCCACCTTGGCGCTTGCCTTTTCGCTTAGCGCTGATTTATGCAGATTTCATTAAAATTTGCTGCATGCAAAGTAGCAAAACGAAGTTTTAGTTTTGTCCTTCATTGTCGAGCGGGCAACCCATTCTTTAACCCATCACCACCCACTAACCGGATCATCCTTCATTGTGTTAATCAACGTTGACAGCGCAGCCGCAACACGAACAACTGTTTTGGCTGTCGACTGATTCCGCCCCTGGCTGATGTGCCAACTGCCTTTAACTCTATTAGGCGCCAGAAAGTTGGCGGATTCATCGGATTCATCCGATGCGGCCTCCAACCCCCAATCCCCCAATCCCCCGCCTATACTTCTTCTCAGAACTCAAGTAGTTTCGCCTGTTGCTGTCACTTCACCCTCGGTGCGCTCAGAAGTAGGCAATGCTTTTCATCCTCACACCTTGCGGGCTTTTGATGCAGGCTTTGTCCACGCTCCTTTCGAAGTACATGCTTCCATTTCATTAAATTTCACTACAATTTTCAATTATTTCAAATACAAATGGGAAGTTCCGTCAATAGTAGCCAAATACAATGTATATACTTACGTTTATCCAGGAACTTACTGCCAACTAGATATCCAACAGCTTGTTAAGGAACCTCATTGCGTGCTCATTCAACCAGCAGCTCTGCGCTCCTGAAAGACCCAAGCCGTACTAATTATTATTGTTGTTGGCGTGATTAATGCCCCCGACCGCGGCACTTTAATACAAATTTAATTGAGTAGTCGCTGCCGGGACCGGGAGCGGGACCGGGAATGGGACCGGGACCCATCCGTCTGCGGTGTGTCAGTGACAAAAAGCGGGGGCGGTGGCTTGGCTGCGGCGCTTCGTCACGGAAACATGAAATATTCATAATAATTTTAGAATATTTTCGGTGGTGGTTTCCCAGTGGTGGGCTTTGTGTGCAGATTTCGGAGGGGCTAGAGTTGGAGGGTTAATGGGGTTGAATGCTGGATGGATGATTGGATGGATGGCTGGTTGGCTGGCCTGTCTGCTGAGTTGGCGCGTTTTATTGTCTGCGAAATGCCCTCGATTGTTGTGCGTTTTGTTTATCGAGCGTTTTGTTTATATGCAAAGTGCCAGTCAGCAGGCGCAACAAGTTGGCCAGTTTAGTCTTAGTCAATGGGCAGGCTCACATGAAAAGACGCCTGTGCTCTTTGCGAGCCAACAACTGAATTCTAAACTAATTGGGTGAAAGTGCACAGGGGCTTATGTAAATATCATATCATGTGGCTGTTCAACGAGCTGAACGAGAGCAATAAAATAAAATCGATGGCTGGAGCGGGCCAGCCACCCAGCCACCCATCCGCCCATCCGCCCAGCCCCAAAGTAATCCGAACCCGAAACCCAGCCTGAGTGCATCAATAAATGTCGAACGGAGAGGTCCTTGCCAAGTGGGAGGACAAGCAAATCAAATAAAGCAACAAACATATTTGCCAGGCGGAAACTGTAATGGAACTAGGAATCGAAAGCAAACACAATTCGAGGAACTGAAGCTGGAGAACTGAGGAACTGAAGGACTGAAGGACTGAACTACTGGAGACAAAGGACCAATCGCTCGGGGTTGCTGGCATCAGGAACGGGGCATATAGCGCTTGTGTATCCAGCAGATACATTTGATGCACTGTTGACACAGAGCCATTCAATTTGTTTTGGCTCATTAGAGCGGTGGTGCAACTGTTGCTGGTAGCTGGTAGCTGGTAGCTGTTAGCTGGTATTGTGGTCCTAGTTGTCGACCAAATCTGGACACGACCTCGGAACGAGAACAAGGATCTTGGACCTCTGTCATTGTGTCAGTTCAAGGGTGTTGGCTGGCTAAGTGCTTAGCCGTGTCTAATGCGGATTGCGTGGCCTCCGTCGACATTCATTAGACGTCGACCTTTCCACTTCAGCGGCTGACTAACCGCCCAACTGACTGATTGACTCGCCACTTGCCCCAGTTGCGCTAAATCGATCCTGCGCCGCCCTCAAAGCAGCTCAAGCTTCCACATCCCCGCATCCTCGCATCCCCGCCTAGGATGCGGCTCTGCCATCCGCGACATCAGATACAGATTCATCTGGGCAAACAGTCGCTCAAACCGTTCAGCCCCCTTGGGATTGGCATACTTAGACTTCAAGTTGATTATTAATATACCCCTGGGCTGCTGCTTCGTCCGCAAGTGAAATGAGATGCAGTAAGTGCAGTAATGGATATGTAATCATCGCAAAATCCACATGCTTACAAAAGCCATCGCTGCACTTGGCCAAGCCAACTGAGGGATCATGTTCATTCCAATGCCAAGGTATCTTATATATACCGTTTCTATACCGAGTGGTATAAGTATAAAAGGTTTACATATGTACGTGCATATACCAGCAGAGCTCGGATTACCTGGCCTTATTCTGTTTTATTAACTTAAAAAGATAACAGCTTTATTATTTTCTGAACACAACACACAATAAAGATTTAAATTGCATTAACACATTGCCATGTCGAAAACGAAGCCCGAAAAAAGGCTCTAATTGGCAGAAGCTTAAAGCCGCTGGCAAAAAGTTGGAAAACCTAGTAGTAGTATTGTGGCCGTGCATTGGAAAAACGGAAAAATGAAAATCACAACGGGAAAGGGGCAAACTGGGGGGCATGAGACGTGTGTAATGCCTCGGTTCGCTGCATTAGCCATAAATCTTCATCAGCGTTCGCCTCATAAATAATGCGAATATGCGAAAATGAGAAATGTTTTTGGTTTTGGTTTTGTCGTCGCTCGCCTGCTTTTTGCTTTAATTTTAATGACATGAAGTCGCAGTGTAACATGCGATGGTCCGATCTATTGCATTTTCTGGCTGGTTTCACTCCAATCCCTATGCACATACTGGCAATGAACGTGCAAATTGGAGGCGTGGCCATCGGACAAATCCGATGACATTCTGCGGGCCGGTCACTGCTTGATTTCTATCCATTTTTTGCCCTTTAATTGAGGAAATTGGTGTACGTATCGGGTTCGAAAACATTTTTTAAATTACTGACATCGTTGTACATTTAATTGGTAATTGGTAATTGGTAATAGAATATGGCTGTAGTCCTGTGTTTGCCGCTTCTAATAAGCTGTAAATATGGGTGAGGAGCACACACTTATGTAGTAGTTTACTCTAGTACACCCCACTTAACTCTGTATCTGCATCTCTCTCGTTCCCGGCATCCGTCTCGCTCCTGGAACCACCCACAGGGATCCCCCCATCTTGCAGGCGCACAACCGAACGGACATCATACTGCGCTTACCCATGGGCAAAAGGATTAAGGACATTCGATGGCTGTCAGTGTGGTGTAGACGCTTCACGGTGAGTCCTCGCTCTTGCCTCCCATCCATCGTATCTTTATGTTCCATTACTTTTTTTCGGTTTTTCGCTTCTTTGCTTCTTTGCTTCTTTGCTTTTTTGCTCTTCTTTTTGCGGATGGCACGCGCCATCCTCTCAGATTTGTGTGTGTGTACTTAGCCGGGCAAGAGCCTTTTTTGTAATTACATTTTTGTAATTTAACTGCAGCTGCACAAAGATTTTAGCATTGTGCTTTGCCCGGCTATCGATTATGGTCTTAATAGCTTTTCCACAAAAAAAAAAAACAAGAAAAAGAAGGGAAGTGGAAAGCGGGGCAGTTATTTGGTTTCTGCGCTCGCGTTTGTTTAAGAGTAAACGAAGGATTTGCCAAGGCAACTAATCCTTTTGTGCAGTCTTTAATGTGGGTCAGCCGCCTGGAACTTTGTTTTCATTAGAGTTTTGGATTTTAATTACAGTGCTGAATATGCAAATTGCACTTCCCAATGTCCTTCGTCCGCTGGCAATTATGTTTGCCTTGGTCCTGTGAAAATTACTTTTGTTTAAGTTTCCCACGAGGAAGCGGCGAACAAGTGCATTTCCAGATAAATTCCCCAAAATTCGAATTGGAATGGTGCGGCGGAAGCGGTGGGCGGGGGGCGGGGTGCCCCCAAAAATGGGGGCTGCCGTGGAGTTCGCTGCACGGTCGAATAAAAGATGGCGGCCGTAGTAAAATAAATTACAGCAGACATTTTTGATTAACTCAAGTGGTTGCATATAAACACACACACAGCCAGACACCCAGTCCCCCCCGAACTCACACAGATACTCACACGGATGGGCTTCGTGTGTATCTGTGTGGCGTACAGGGTGCTCCTTCCGCGACTGTGTGCGTTTGCCCGTGTATGTGTGTGGGTGTACGCTGCCTTCCATTGACTGACAGCCAAAAAACTTCTTGGGGGCTGACTGCCGCACAGCCACACAGTTGCACCCAGATTGGGGTTAGTTTGTCTCTGTGTGCGTCGGTGTGTATCTGTGTGCGAGTGTTGTTTGTGGAGTTTTGAGCGCGCATGCCCGATTTTTTACCAAGAGTGTGGGGTTTTTGGGGGTTCCTGAGCGGTGGCGGTGGCAGGGGGGTGGGGCAGCCCCACACGGAGGCATACATAAACACACATTATGTACAAATGTTTTGGGTATACAACAACAACGCGCTTGTTTGCTTACTTAGAACCGCGTCGAATGTAGACGCGATGTCGCGTAAACATCCCGTGTAGAATTTGAGACATTCGCTTAACTATTAATACTTACTTAACTATATACATATACTTAACTATTAATTTTAGCAAACACTTAAAAGGAAAATATGCGAAGTTCAAGCTTTAAAGAATTTAATAGTAAATTAATTAACAACAGTTCCCAATTGTGAAATGTTAAAAAATTAATTCTTGAATAATACTGCTGCATAGTTTTCTAGTAATGTAAAATGATTCATATCAGCTGTGGTGCGATGTAAAAATGCATATATAATGTACGTAGAAAAAGAAAAAAACACGCAGCCACGCCTTAACTATCAGAAGAAAAAAAAACAAACATGATGTGCACGTTCGCCTTTAATGATATGCCCAAGAAGTAGAGTCTAATGACCTTAACCCCATTTTAGGTTGATTTTGGAGAGGTGTTCATACCACCCAATCTGGATGTGCCCAAGCCACGGGTATTGCCCGAATTCAAGCGATTGGCCCACGGCCTACGTTCCAGCAACATCAGTGTGCTGGATGCCAAGACCTTCTACATGTGAGATTTGTCAGAGGTTTAGCATTGTAAACACCTTACCTGAGTGTTCGTTCTTGTTTTCCAGACCCAACCTGCACTACGACGGAGCTGGACCTGATGCCTACTTCTGGGTGGGCAATGGCAGCGAACCCAACATCATGGGCATAAAGGTCAGTGACTCGGAGAAGTTGCTTTCGCATATATTGAACTGTTTACACTAGGTTCCGAATGAGAGTGGTTCCCTGGAACCCTTGCGCGGCTATCAGGGCGAGGACATTGAGATCCAGTTACCGGGAAGTCTGACCGTCTACGACATCGATTGGCTGGCTGTGTGGTGCGTGGAGTACAGGCACAACTTCGGACATGTCTATATACCTCGGGACCTGGATGTTCCACCAGCCTTGGGGCAAACCAAAATCACGGTAAGTGTGATAGTCCAAAGCGGACATAGTTAGTGCCGGATAACCCGGATTGCCCCGATACATATGCTAGCATTTGCCCATTTGCACACAACTCATAATGTATATCTCTTTGACTTATGCGCGCCGCATTAGCCTTCATGGTGGTATTCACCCGTGAGTACTAGACTTAGCCTCATGCATGTCCCGCTTTCCAAAGCCGACCAAACCCACTTACTCTGCCCCGCCTGATCCTTTTTCAGACCACGACGACTCCGCGTCCAGTGTACAGCAACTGTCGCGAGATCCTGCCGAATAAGCTTCAGGTGAAGTGGGAGCTCCAGGGCGAGTACCTGCAGGTGGAACTCTTCGGACGCATCACCGAGGATCAGTACATGGCCTTCGGTCTGTCTGGAGCCAATGGTCGACCCCAGATGTCGCAGTCCGACGTGGTGGTGGCCTTCTACGACACCACGACCCGTGTGTTCCGGGCAGAAGATTACTTTATCTCGGACTTGTCCCAATGCGATGGTCAGCGCGGTGCTTGTCCCGACGAAAGAATCGGAGGACGCAATGATGTGATTGTTTGTAAGTGGATCATAAATAACTCCGAATAGAAAAAATCAAATCCTTTTGATCCGTTTGCGTTCCTGCAGTGAGCGGTGATAGGAAGAATGGTGTTACCAGCATCCGCTATAAGCGCCTGCTGCAACCCAATGATGCCATCTACGATGCCCCGATACCCACTGATCGCGAGGTGTCGGTCATTGCAGCCATCGGACCACTTAATTCCCGGAAGGAGGCCAATGCCCACTCGCACACCGCCAGTGATCACAACCAGGACGACATACGCATCAACTTCTCGGCGCGGGTAGGTCCATCCATCGAAAATTGTGTATATTGATGCATAATAAGTACCTCAACCTTTCAGAACGATCATGCCTGCAAGAGTTCCCTGTACGATGTTAAGGACGAGAGTGGACCCAGGCCATGGCCCACGCGCAAGATCGAAGGTGTCAGGAAGTTCCGTGCCAGCATTGGACCCACGGGCGGCAAACGCGGATATACCTCCATCACGGGGGTGCCCTCGTGGGGCATTGCCTGGTATGTGAACGATCTGCTGATCCCTGAAATCACTGTGGAACGTGGCCTGACCTACGAGTTCATCATCGAGGGCGGCAATGATCATGGTCAACCGGCTAGGTATAAATTCGCAGACAAACCCTACTTGATAGGCACCATTTACACCATTTACCTCTCTTTGAAAGCAGATATCATCCGTTCTACATCACGGACTCGCCCGAAGGTGGACTGGGTCAGAAAATGGGTCTCGAAGCGCGAAAACAGAAGGCCTATGCTGGTGTGGAATACGACGAGGACGGCAATGCTATTCCAACAGGAGGTGAGTCCTAATCCAGACTGTGCTTTTCCAAACTACATGAAACTACTTGCCACTTATGTCAGCTGGCCGTTATTGCGAATGGGAGCACCAGACCATTGATCGATCCGCAGAAATTGAGACCTTCGAGGAGTACATGAAAACCTTGGTCTTTAAGTGCGAGGATGGCGAGCCAGGTTATCTTAACTGGACGGTGCCCACAAATGCTCCCGATCAGCTTTACTATCAGGTGAGCGCGATATTGGCAACAAAACATAAATATAATGCTAATTGTACTTACCTTGCAGTGCTTTACACATAACAATCTCGGCTGGAAAATAAACGTCGTGGACATGGGCGCCTCAGGGGGATCCAAGTTCAGCAGTCACCAGTTTATTTTATACGCAATTTTCACAGTATTTAGCCTGGTCGCGACACGCCTTCCTCTTTTTGGTCACGTACTTGCCTGATAGTGCCAGTATATGGATTAAATGCTAGATTTCTAGACAGAATTTTCGACAGATGAGGTTCTGGGATCGGAATCCTGGTCTTTAGCATATCCGAGCATTAACATTACCATATCCCGCCCAAGTTTACAGCATATCCCACTTCCAACTTCTCGATACGAATTTATATTTTTTCACACTCATCTGTCGAGGATTTCTGGCCACTTGGCGACTTTCACAACCAGGCTAATATCATCTGAAAAACATATCTTGACAATAATTCGTAAGATGTAAAACTGTTGAAATTGTGTGTGCATGCGTGAGGGCCCACTGTACTGCTACAGTGGACGTAGAATGGGTGTTGAGCCACGGCCGGAACTTGATCGGTTGTTGGCAGTAGATTTTTGTGGCTAGGCAGCGAGAACTTTTTGTACATTTACGAGTATGGAATTCTACTTTTTTACATGTATACTTATTAAATTTACTTATACATCTACATCTCTAGTACAGTAAAAATTGTAATTTTTCTAGCAACTACTACGAAACCTACAAAGGCATGTAGATACCAGAATCATGTTTAATATGCGGTTCTATAAAAACGTAAGCCGACAATAATGACGCGACACTGCGACAATAAATAAATGATATGGAGTGTGTGTAAACGACACACATAATATATCGAACAAATTAAATATTTGGGCTGCAACTGAAGCTCAATGACAATGTACAATAAGAATTATATGGATATAGGAAGGACAGAAATCGATGCAATTTGTATGACAATAAAATCTACACAATTGTGAATTTTGAAAAAGTTTCGCAGACAATACAATACTTTTACACAATTCGAATGTACTAAGAAACTAATGACAAATAAGAGAACTATGTTATTTAATGCTACTGACTACTGTGGTGCTTCTTGTAACGATATTAGATGAAATGTATGTAAAACAAACGCCACGTTTAGAATGGAATACAAGAATCCCGCCTTTGGACGGGATGAATTTTTTGTTATCAGATGGTTTTCTTGTAACTTTTTTAACTATATTTGCATAATTGGTGTTTTTATATAAGCATGATATATATATTCGTATATGTTTACAATAAGCGATATGTTTATAATGGCAACTGAAGAAACAGAAAGACCCACAACTAAGATGTACGACAATAAAAAGTGGACAAATAAATAAGCTAGGTACTTCAGAAATATTTGGCAAGATATTGAATATGTAATATTATAATGATAAATACGCATGCACGGCAAGTCTTTTTGATAGTTGTTTGCATTCATTTTGGACAGTGGCTTGATTTAAGCGAAAATAATTCAGAATGAATGAACTGTATAGCCAGAGTAAAAATTACCGACTTTAAATGAGCTAATTTACATAAAAGAACTAACTTTTCCTAAGAATATAAATGTATAAAAAGCTATTGGACACTAAAGTTTGTTAAGTTTCTGTTGTTTTTGCTGTCCTTTGTTTCCTTTCCCCATATAAGTTTACATATTGATGGCCACTATGCTGTAGTAATGTACATTATCGCAAAAAAAAAAAGATACAGAAAGTGTAAAAAGATCCATAAACTACAACTATGGATAATTTTGATATTGACATTAGAAATGGTCTGGAGCAGGTTTATAAGTGAAATTGATTTTTGTATAGTTAATGCAGCTAAGCGCACAAAAGTCCAGATAACAAGAAAATGATAAGCGAATCAAACGATTTATAAATTAACACTCACCTTTATATTCAATTGATAAACATATACATAAATACATATATACATTAAACAAAAGGCAAGAATATGACTTTCAAAGAATATCCCAGAATATAAAAATTTCCATGTCGATTATAACTTAACATCTCGTACTTAGATAGCAACATTTTTCTGCATTACCTAACGAAGAACTTTCATTAAAATAAAAATCAAAATCTCCAATTTAATAAATAGATATGTATGCATGAGTCGCAGGCTAAGATGGTGAGGAGCAAGCTAATCCATTTTTAAATGTTAATACACAGAACGCATTAGAGAGCCGGCAAAAAATCACAATTGACGATTGCTTGCCATGACATTGGCCAGTTCAAATAAATGGTAGAGAATTAAAAGAATGATGTCAATAATAAGAAGCTTCACCTGAAGATAAATCAAAGGGCGTAACAAAACGATCAAAACCAAATATTCTACAAATAAATTTCTGAAAGCAAGGCCTACTTTTGTTTAAATGCTGTGGCGGATATTTTTCTAGAACTTATTCACTATCTAGAACACTATAACAACTGGAAACATTGAATTCTGGGATGGGAACAGCCAGGTTCATCAGCTTCTCAGGATCCTCATCAAAGGAAAGCGAAGAATCAAGTCCCTAGGTTGACGTCTGCTGAGCCTCCTGGGTGGACAGGGCATTAGCAAGCCGGTTGACTACCCAGTCTGTCATGGTATCGACTCCAGAGCCTATTTATCTCGTCCCAGATCGTCCGCAGCACCAGGATTTTGTGTAGGGTGGTGTTTCGCACGACCACTCACAGCCAGCAATAGTTCAAGCAATTCTCTATGAAGCAGCCTGGTCCATTTGAGCCAATACGGCTAGTTTTCCGTTAAATTTGGATTTTTCCAAATCTAGAAACCTTCCATGCACTTTCTGGAATATTTTTCCAGTTTTTCACAGCTCCCAAAAAACGTTATTTTAAAAATTTGAATTTATTATCAATGTCGGGACGGCGCGAACGCCATTCCCGGCTACCAAAAATTACACGCACGAGTTATTCACATTAGGAATAATCGCAGAGGTCAACTCAGCCGAGGTGCAATGGCCAAGCCTCACTCCGGAGGAACCGCCTTCGTGATCACGGTTAACCTCTACGCCAGGTAAGTATGCTTTTCGCTGCTCGGCAGCAGGGTTTCCATGCCAGAGCGGCTAGAACCAGTTGGGAATTGTAGCGAGCGCGTGGCGAAATAAAGCGCCCCTATAAGTATGCAACACAAAATTCACTAGCATGCGCAGTGTACGTTCGCATTGCAGACCCAGCTGAGTCGATTTGTTTACCTCATATGTTCTTGCCAGATATACAGAAAGTAATAAATATTTGGGATTGTAAATGAATAAAGTATGCCTTTTAAATCAATCAATTCTAATTCCGATTACTTTATTCCAGGAAAATATAACTCAGGAATTTTTTGGAAAAAACGGAACGATAATTTTGGACATGAAGAATTTATTTCATGGGATTTCTAAATTAATTCTGCCCTGTTACGTATGAGTAACACATTTTTATAGTTAAACATGAATGTTTAATCATAAAAATGTTTTCATATCCACATCCAAACTTGTACCTCCAGAAGTAAAAACTCATGATTAGTTTATGTATTGCTAGAAAGTTTTTATTTTACATTTTGTATTTATTATGAACTATTTTGTTGTTTTGTTTTTGTTTTGCAATGTTGTGATTTGTTAACACACCGCGGCGCAAAAATTTAATGAACACACAAATGTGTTTAATGCATACAAAATAATAATACAAATAATCGTAATGTATAATAATAAGGAGTAAGATTAATTAACTTAGTAATGTGTAATGCGTTTTGGGCAGAAAATGAATATCAACATACATAGATCGCTGCAGATATATTTAAACCTATGTGTATAGATCTGCACATATGTACGTATGATGCTATCATACTTATGCCTTCGATTTCGTGGTTTCGCTTTTTATACGTATTTGTTGACAGAGTTCTGAAACTGTACATGTTGTTCATACGGTTTTTGTATTTTCACTTTTTATTATTATTTGTTATTTAGAATAATGCTTTACCATGTTTTCATTTGCTGAAGTTTAATTGTTGCTTATAATTGGGTTAGGTTCTCCTCGATCATTCATCGATCTAAATGTAAGCTCTAGATTTGGTGAGAAATACGTAAATGATTTTTCTGCTCATGGGTTGATTGCCCACTCCATGGCAATGCTGGGTAGTTGCAATTGATTGCGAATAATTAGGTTCAACGATTACATTTCAATCTTTTGTTTTTGTTTTTGTTTTTGTCTTTACACAATTATACACAATAAATATATCTGCGATTTACATTCGGTCTCAACTTTTACAATTATGCAATTTCAACTAATTCGCATGGTTGATGTGTGCTGCTGATCATTGCGTTCGTATGCCTTGCTTTCATAATTTCAAATAATTTATACATTATACAGTGGAGGAAACCAAACATGAAACATTAACATGCAATTTCGATCGGGGAATGGGGTGTATAATGGGGCGATGAAAGCGGCACTGCTCATTTCGTAATTAATCGCATTGATTTGCTAAACATAATGCAGTAATTATATAGTAGCAATCGAATAATGCAAAAGTGTAGCAGCCATAGACACAACAAATACAACATTTTCTTCAATTAAATTTGTTCTCCACTTGTGTTTGCTTAATTCAGTATTTAGAAATTGTTTCCGTTTTCTGTTGCCTTTAAATGTTAATTAATGATAATAAATAAAGCCTAGTTTTAATGCCTGCTTCAAACTTGGACATCTTTCAATTACTACAGTATCTATATAGACGTAAATACATTTGTTAATCCATTATATTTATATTTAATCTAGATTATCCTGGAATATTAACTTTATATAGCCAGTCGCTCCATCCAAGGGCGTCGCACAGAAGGGACAGACGGCCTGAAATCCGTTGGTGCCGTGAGGTATCTCCACATTGGCCCAGTATCTGTAAGATTCGAGGATAAACCCACAATTAGTAGAGTCATTTCCCAGCCACAACTGGCTTCCATCGCTCACTTGACAGTTTTTTCAGTCGCCATGTGTCCGCATGGATTGAACGCGTACGTCGGAGCGCCCACGTCCACATAGAAGGCTGGTTCCAAGCCCATGCACAGGGTGACCACCGGACCGAGTTCCAGGCACATGGGACAGCGTCGGGCGCCAGTGTTCTCGTCCTGACCCCAATCGTGATGGCCTGCCAAAAAGGTGGGGGTGTGTTAGATCATTTGTGCTACAATATCTTGAAACATTATTGAAACATACCCTGGACATGGCCGCAGTTTAAGTACACGTAAGGCTGGTTCACCTGATCCCCAATGTTAACTTTGCGTGGTATAACCAGCGTGTTCAGGCCCACCGGGCACTGTGGACGACCGGCATTAATGGCATCGATAAGTTTCTCCAAATCGTGTTTGGTCTGTCATAAATTAATGGATTATTTCATTTGTCATAGAGGTGGTTGCCTGGCAATTTGACTGATTTGTATTTGAGATACTAACCGGCGAATGTTGCAAGCCCTCGGCGGAACGCCAGAGCAATGTTGCGCCGCAGAGATCAATAAGTGTGCCATCCTGCAGGATGTTGCATTCGTCATAGATCTAGTAGCAAAGTAGGAATTTTAATCATCTGCTGCGTTGGATTTCAAAATTTCACCTACCGGCTGCCCCTTTTGCTGGGCTGAACGCGATTCGCGAAGGCTGAACACATCGCCGCCCACGGAGCACTCGCGCCAGAGTCCGCACTTGGCATTGCCGCCACAGAAGGATCCTTTGGGGTGCATAATGAGTACACCGTTGGTGGTCAGGCCATCGATTTCCACATTGTCCTGCCACTTGGTGGCCTTCTCCTGTGCAAAAATCAAGTTCGAATCTCATTAGAATCAGCAGGAGATTACCGGACGAACAGCCGACTTACCCCAAGGAATATATTTCTGCTCGAATCGAAGCCGGCGGCGAATATTCTCGCCTTGGCAGGCTCACAGCGGTTGACCAGAATGCGGCAGGCGAACCGAGAAATTGTGCTCTGCATAACCTTGGCATCCTTCTTATCGCCCGGCAGCGTGTCCATCACCACAAAGTCAATGGGTGACTCCGATGAGCGTCCCACCTGGCGGAGAACGGCAAACACGATTAGTCGAGTATGAGCAATATGGGGGGGAAGGAGGAAATGATTGGGCAATATATCACAAAGTAAATAAATGACGAATATTGGCATTACACTTGTGATGTCAGTCAGGAAGAGATACTTTAGTTGCCAGACTGACATAAATATTGAATGTCGTTTTGTGAGAGCGGCTAGGGCCAGAAGTCAACAGAGAAGACCTCTGACCTTCAGGAATGGGGCACTATTTCTGGCCCTTGGCGGCACTAATTAGCCAAACAACATTCATCAAAGTCAGACTGTGAAACCGAAGCTCTGGGGGAAAGCCTTTGGGGTGTCTCTCTCACCTGAAACATGTCCGTTTCCGTGTCCTCCTTGTACTCCACGATTACCGCCTGGTTGCGTGAGAGTGTGTACGAGATTGAATGCTGATTGGCATCCAGAATGGCCTTCGAGGTCTGTGGCGATTGGACGATGTAGTGCTTGGACCGCTTGACGCCACTCGCCTCCGTCCGCTTGTGGAGCACAAACTTGGAGCGTCGTCGACCGCGATCTCCCTGTGGCAAGTAACCATTGTAGCTGCAACGAGACAGATAGCGTTTTAGTGTGAGATACATTTGCTGACAGATGTGGGGCAAGTAGATAAGAGCAGGCATGCGGGATCATTGCTCAACATATATAATTCGTTCGGTTTTGTGGGTCAAGTTCTACGTCGGCAATATGTTTACACAATTAGTGGGCAGCACACTTCCCTGCCTCCCCTAGATAATGGCCACCAATAACTCAAAGAATATCGGGTTAGCTTTTAGTTAGTTTTCCCTGGGCTATTTGGGCCTTTTTGCTACATTAGCTAGAGCGCAAGCCATGCAATTACCCGTGGATGTCTGTTCTAATAAATGGATATAGGAGTACTATTGACTCCGGATCGATAGCGTTGATAACTGCAAAGTGTGTCTCATTTTGTTTAGGGAACCAACCCATAGCAGATGTCCAATCATTAGAAGTTAGAAAGCAAAATTATCCACAAAATAGCTTAATGGCATTATAATCCTTTAGTAAGTGTTCATCATATGTTCATATTCATTGTAAACCCAAGATATTTCGTCGTTCTCTCTTTAAAGTTTAGTGCATATTTATGACTTTTAAATATAAGATTTACCAAAATAGAATAATGAAGCCATAAAAAAGCTAAAACTAAGACTTAACGATCAGACATAAAATGCCAATAATAATATTTTATGGGATTTCATTGACAAGCACGCATGATTTTGGAAATTACCACTCCCCGTGCTGGTAATAAAACTAGGGATTTAGGAAATTCTCGAACATCTCTTCCTTTGAAGTGATCTATCCATGAACATTCGAACATTCAGTTGATTCGTGCGTGATGTTCTCAGAATCGAAGGTTAGTACCCATGAGACTGATGAAAAACATAAATCCCAGCCATGTTTACAGCCACGTTCGAACCCCCGGGACATGTTGACCTTTTGCTTCGCACTTAAATATGAGGCTACTTAAGTTTTTGGACTTATTCATGCCCACATTTGGCCAGCACTGTGCCTTTCAGCTTGTTAATTGGTGATGTCTCATTTTGATGACAACCATTAAGAGTTTCAGATTTGCCGACAACAATCCCAGTGTTCATACGAGTCCGCCTTTCTTCACCGAGGTTTGTGTTCCAGCAGCAATCATCGTCCGGTTGTCTATCATATATCACACACACCGTGACCATGGGAGTGGGGAATCCTCAATGAGTGACCACATGTTGCTCGGGGCACCAGCATGGTTGTCGTGATAAATGGGGAATTGATGAAGAACTACATAGGGTCTCCGCTCCCTTAATTTCGTTTTCAATCCCGCCTCTGTCCTATGGCCAATTAAAAAGTGTTAAGATAACAAATGCCAGCAACAACTGGGACATAAAGAACTGCGACTGACTGCAGCTCCAACTCGGAACGCTTTCGGCTAATGACTCAAGCCTGGCGACCGATTCCCGGAGTCTGTGAGTCGCACTTTGGCTGTGAGTCAGCGGCAAAGCGTTGCCAGTCAGCACAATGTCAAGCGCTCGGCCGGCTGGTTGGCCCCACCCGCCCGGCCTCCAAATCCAAGATTTACAATCATCCGTCCCAACTGGTGGCCAGAATCATCAATCTCCGCCGGCGGACCGCTGCGTGGATGAAATTTATGCGTCTAGCTGAGCATGAGCTTACAGAGCCAGCACTTAAACTTCTGTAAGCGGCGGATTGGATGGAGCTCGGATTGGATACTCGCACATTTGACTGATTGGGCTGGTGGCCGGAATCGTTGGGTCTTCTAGGTGTGCGCGGTTCGGTTGAAGATCCCATAAAAGTGCAGTGAATCTTAATTTATGAATCCGTGATGGATGATAATGGGATGTCAAAAGATGCTGTTTGGCTGGTGGTGTTGGTTAGATTGTGTCAGATGTAACTGGTTAGCTAATCTTTGATCTACGAATGCCTAAGTAGGTAATCTGCTTAAGCCGCTTAGATGTTAATCAGCAAAGTGGCACAATTCGGTAGTATTACTATTGATTCAGCCAATTATGGGATTATCAAAGCCACAAGACACATTTATGTGTTTAAGTACAATTAAAGCCATTGTTTAACCTTTATCAATTGTGTTCAAGTACAGAAGAAAGCGAAAGCAAAAGGCAACAACTGCAATATCTTAATTGACTTGAGTACTTTATTGACCTAGCCTTTGTTTTATATTCAATGGCTCCGTAAAGGGCTTAAAATCGAAGAACAAGGAACTCAAAGACCTGAAGTGCCCAGTGCAGCACTTGGCAGCGCGAAACTCTGCCTCACAAAGGCACCTGTGTAATTACAACAAAGTACAAACAAAGTACTTAACATCAAGAACTATGTAGGTTTGTACGAGTATGTGCATTATTGTTATTATTTTCTTGGACTCACCCGAGTATCACTAGTTCCCCGTAGCGCAATCGCGGTTTGTCATGACCATCGCCACCGTCTTCAGCCAGTATGGGAGATTCAGTGCCGTCGGTGCTGCAAGTGAAAATGGAATTGAAAATTACATATTTAATGGCAATGCACATGGTTATGGTTTTAGTTGTTTTTTTTGGTAATTCACACAATGCCTGGAAACGACTGCAACTGCTCAGCCATTATGTTATGCAAGAAAAGGAAAACAATAAAGGAAAAGTTTTCGCAGCTAGCAAAAGGGAACGAAACGAAACGAAACAAAACAAAACAAGAAGTAAAATGGCAGCAGAAAACTAAAGCAAAACAATTTCAAAGTAAATGCCAAAGAAATTGCTCATTTCCAACATCTCAGTGGCTCACACTTGCCTTGGGACCCCCTTTCTTTCTAGATATATATATATATACATACATATGTATATATGTATATATTACTCTGCAACTTCTTGGTTTTCTAGAATTTCAAATGAGGAAATGGCTCCGCTCTGTCTCCGCTGCAGTGCAGAGAGCAAAACTTAAGTTTTCTAAATGCAGTAAAAATCCAGCGTGGATTGTGCATTTTCTCTGGCCAAGTAGCCAGTTCCCTTTTCTTTTCTCCAAGTGTAATTGGTTTTCCCTTGGAAGTCTTAGGAGTGTGTCACCTTCCATCCTGCCTCAAATTACTGCACCAAGATCGACAACTTGTGGGTAATCCGCATAATTAGAGGGTTAATTATATCCCGAAAATGCTGGAAAATTTCTCCCAATAATGACTTTCTCATTAGCATGGCTGCGATGTGGATGTGTCCCGGCTTATTTTTATTACATCTAATACAAGTTTTGTTCGCTATTTTTTCGGGCACATCATAAACTTATTTACGGCAATCTAATAAACCAGCTTGGCGCCGGTCCACGCCCACTCACAAACATGGCAAATGGATTTTTTTTAATGTACTCCACCCGTGGAGGTGCCAAGGGGGTTCGAAGGGGCTGAAGGGGTTCCAGGGGCTCCAGGGGTGTGGAGGGGGGTGGCAAGGTGGGGCTGCTCTGGGGTTGCATTGATTTTTGCTCGCTGCATTTAAACTTGCTCCCCTTTTGCGTGGGCTGAATGGGCGCAACCGAAGGGGGTGGCTCTTGAAAATGTGCACTGCAGACAGAATTTCAGGGGGGCGTTGGTGTTGCAAGTGGGTTGCAGCGAGCGGGTGAGGGGAGGGGGGGGAGGGGGTGGTGTGGTGCACCACCCAGACTCTGGGCGCGTTGCAAGGTGAAATGGCAAATGCTCATCACTCTCGCCCTGTCTGCCGGCTGCTCTCTGTTTGCTGGCTTCAAATTAGCGCTGCAACTTTGTTTAGATATGTACAGACATATCTTCCGACTTGATGTACAGTCCTGTCTATGCGCTCTGGACAGCTTGGCATCATCATTTGGCATTTGCAGATTGAGTGTTAGCCAACACGAAGTTATACTAAATCAACTGACAGATATATTAAGTTGTACACGTATATTAACTAATTTAACTAAAAAGTTTTTAATTTTAAGCAACTTTTGCGGAAATCGCCAGGCTTATAGCTTAGGAACTACTAGTTAATAATACCATTTGTCATACATATATTATTAGCTCTAATTAGGCGGCAGTTACCACTGGAACAATGGGACCACCCACCCGGTAGCAGCATCCGAGAATAAACTGGGTTAAATTGATTAAGCCTGGCCTGATTAATAATAATGAAAGTTTGTCATTTGACTGCTGTCCAAATTGAATTCAATTAACAAACAAACTTGGGGCGAAACAAAGGCAAACAGAGAATTCGAGATGTGATCATTATTGGAAACGGAGTAAATATTTACACAATATGCGTGTAGCCATGAGAAAAGTCCCACAATCCACCGCCAACTATAACCCATCTAGGGCCATCATATTACTCAGCATTCAATTGAAGAATTCTCCATTTTTGGTACAATTCCCTTTGGGGTATGGTGGCGAGAATTCATTAACAAATCGCATAAATCTTGATTATTTGGTACAACAGTTTGGAGGGTTCCACAACCCCCATGCCCCATTATTTGCGTGACTACTTCACATGCAATCAGCTGGGCTCTCTGCCATCAAAGAATTTATCGATTTTCAAAGGCAACATTTGCCGCTATTTGCATACATTTCAATTTCAAAACTAAACTAAACCAGGCACATTACGACAGGCCAACCAAAAAAGCTGGCAAAAAAACAGTAGTACGTTGAAAACACTGTACGCTATAAAAAAAATCACGTACACATGTAGCTTAAAGGGGCATCCATGAGATACGATATCTTTGATGGCGCGACCCCAGAGTTTGTGCTGGTATTTGTATTTGCATTTGTATCTGTTGTGTATCTGTATCTGCGGTGCCGGCTTCGGTTTTGTACTTTTGCTGTTGTTTAGGGAAATCAATTTTCGTGTCTGTGTGCTTTGGGTTTTCGCTGCACTCAACAAAATCAGTACCTTTAAAATGGTAGAATCATATCTAAACCTCAAACCATTATATTTAAACGTTCTTGGAAAATGTTTAAGTTAGTTATGTTTTTTTTTTTAAATGCACGGTTTCAGAAAGTGATTTTTTTGAAGTGTACAACTGCAGCTGGTATTTGTGGGGAAATGGGCGTAAAAGTGTGCTCCATTATACATAGTTACCGCCCGGTTGCATGACAGTGCCCTCAAAGCATCGATTTTCGCCGGTTTGCCTTGCATGCATGCAAGCAACCAGCCCAGAACGAGACCCATAGTTGGCCGACACAATCGCATTACAATAAATTTTCAAACTAACGCAAAGGGCAAACATGTAGCCCGCCGCCGCCCTTTCGCCTCCCCCCTCGATTGCATGCTAAAAAGTGCAGCAGGACCCCCCAAACAACCGAACAACAAGAGCCATCAAGGGTAGGGCTCCGAAATCAGGGCACCCGAGCTGACCTGACCATAGGCAGTGCCTATGGAAGTGCCGCCCGTGCAACCGCAGCGGTTTAATGTCACGGGGTCGCGGCGCAGCTTATGCAAATTAATTTGATTATTACACCAAAGTAACCCACGTATTCGCGCTGCACTCATTTGATTAGCCCATGTGGGCGAGAGAGTCGCTTGCCAAATGAGCGCACTAGCAAGGCGTTTAGCGTCTGGCTGCACCTCTAATTGAGTTTACCGCGGGGTCTGCGGATGACAGGGTCCACTGTGTGTTTGGTGCAACAAGCGACGGGCAGCGAGAGTCGAAAGGTCAGCGGGATTGGTAACACAGAAATCAATTGTGCAGAGGGGATATCAATGTGTATTAGGATGTACTTTGACCTTTACTGAAATCAGTGGTACTCCTAACTTCCTAGCTTCTAACAGTGGCTCATTATAATTTGCCCAATCAGTGTGCAACCGGAAGTATCCCTTGCAGAATTAACTTCTTAAAGATGAACGATTGTTTACAAATTGAGTAAGCTGCTATGACGCAACTTATTGTACTTCGTTGGCAACATGGCCATAATACATCCACCCTCATTTGCAGCGCTGTGGTAAGCCAGGAAAGTAAGGCCATAACTCAGTGCGACAACGATAGCGAAACTTTAAAAATAACATTCTGCGGGCAAAGTTTTCGATCAAATTCGGTTGGCTGTTCTCAGCACAAATGGCAGCTGCAGCTGCATCTGCTTCTTCGTTTGCTCCAGATTCGGTGGCAACATCCTCGAGTTGGTGCCTCACTATATTTATAACTTTCATAAATCTCCGAGTTTGCCTGTCGTCAACAGCAGAGGAGTAGTGAATGGCGCAAAGTAGGAGGGCGACAGTGGAGAAGTGTAGTTGAAGAGCAGAAATAGATAGTTCCACTTCTTGTTCATCCGTAGCATTTGAAATTCGAGTAGGGTGAAGAAGTGCTAGTAGAATATTCAAACTGCAGTGTCGCCCCTCGAGTGTCATGCCAAATAAATGCAAGAACCCGCAAAGTGCAATGGCAGATTAAACAATAAACAGGAGGGAAACAATGGCAGCCACACACACACGCACACACAACACACACTCAGGTGAGAAGGGCGGACAGACGACACTTTTTTTTTGCGCAGGTAAGAGCAGGTGTTTCGTTACCATATTTTATGGTTAAATTTGCGGTCTGTGCTTGGGTTAGCTGATGGGCGAAATGCCGGGCTCTTCTCATGCTTCCCATGCCCATTCACATGCCGTGGATGTATCTGTATCTGAGTGCTTGTATCTCAGTATTCGCATTCGCATTCGTATTCGTATCTGTATCCATATCCGCATCTGTATCTGTATCTGCCACACAGCTGTTTGCATTTCAAGAATGAAACTCTCATTGAGACAACTTCAAAAAACATTCACGAAAAAAACTCGTTTTGCCAGCGAAATTCAAGCGCAAAGAATGGCCAAAAGAGAACATCCAAAGTGCGGAGCATAAAAAATCAGCAAGGCAAGTAAAATGTATACACATAAGCATTATACGAGCATATTATTAAGCAACAAATTAGCCATGAAGCCAGCTCAGAAACGTTCAAGAACCATCTTTGGAGTGCAATCATAAGGAGCTGAGCTGTGCATTTACATCCTAATACACTATTAGTAAATTAGAATCCATTAGAATGCATGACAGATCGCAGGACTGTGTATCTTTGAGATACAACCTATGCAAATCGGCTGACAGGGTCAACGCGTTTGTGGGTCTGGGCTGGTTTCTTTAGGCCTTGTTAGCGGCGTCTCACTAATTCCATTTATGCAAATTGCCGCTCGTCAATTTCTTAACCACTTTTCTTTAGGCGCCCGGGTGGAAAACAACAAAGATAGCTCTTTCTTTACCTCCAGTCGCTTTTAGTTTGTTACATAATCAGCAGAAAGTTCATTTAAAAGCTTGTTTGGTGTTGCTGGTAGTTTGGTTTTATATTGTATTGTATTGTATTTTTTTTTTTTTTTTGTACAAAACACATGTCTCAACTGAACAATGGAAGTTATAATTTTTTGTCCAGCCCTGCTCCCTGATCTTGCCAGTTTTTGGTTTGGTTTTTTGTTTGCCTATGCAGCGGCACGTCTCGAACAATATTTTTGCCATCGGCTTGCCTTTCCCAGCTGCTTTTTTGGCAAACAAATTTGCACTACTCCAGCACCCCGACGACCAAAACAAAGCTGACTAAAATTAAACAAACAAACAGACGGCCAGGGCTGCAACAAAAAAAAGTGTATTTAGCTTACTTGGCAAACGCAAAAGTCTGAGCTGCTCTTGAGCACGTTTTTTTTAAAACTATGCTAAAAGAAGTATGCTGACTATTGCTAGTCTTCCAAACTAATATAAATAAATAGCATTTATCTATGTTATCTATATATCCGATTATTTTGTAAGCCTACCAGTACCTGGTTATCTTGAGCGCAATGTCAACATTCTTACGTTATAAATAAAAAAGTTTCGATAAAGCGAATGCAACTGAGTAGGTCTTATCATAACTTTAAATATATAGAAAATTGTATTTGTATTTTCTCTTGAAATCCACTTTATTTATTGCTAGCTTTTAGTTTCCATCGCTGAAAACTTCTATTGGCCGAGAACAGTATTTTAGGAACCCTTTGATCGTTGCGTGGCTAGATTTCCCTAAGCTTTGGCTCCATTATGTTCCTATGTTTATGGATTTTTCTTTGCCGACTGACAGTAGTATTCGTTTTTAGTTTTTACCCTCCATTCGTGATTCTCTTCTCCTCGTTTTTCTGGCTAAAAATAAAAAAAAAAGCACGCGGAGTGCCAAGATGGAGAGCCAACCCATTTCGCTTTTCATTGGTGGAGTGTTTCTATTTCTGCACTAGCCTCCATTACCGAGTTGTCTGCTCCGATTTGGAGCATTGTTTTGTCTCACTTTTTGGACTCGTAGTTGGCTGGGATGCATTAGTAACACAAAAACCGAACTGCTGCCATCACCGCCACACTGCAGTTTGTCATCGTAATGAAAGCATGAATATGCTAATATCTTGGTTTTTACGAGCAAACGTCATTATCGCTCGCGTTGCTTTCAGCAATTTTAATAAACAAATGCCAAGTGCTGGGTTGAGCTGGGCACGACTTTTTGCTGCCAGTCTGCGTGATTATGAAACTAATGACAAGCTTATAGATAGAAGAAATAAACTGTGGAGAATGACAGGAATGATATTTCCCTGCTCGACTATAGAAACCATTCTTCCATCATCATCATCATCATCATCATCAACATCACCATCTTCTCAATAGATGGCATTTAATTATTCTGCCCCCCTAAATGGATCTGGGAACGGTCAGCAAAAAACACTGTAGTACTGCATGTGCTATAACCATTTCATCATCTATTCTTTTAGCGCTGTGTGTATGATGTCATGGGTTCGCAAGTTTGATATGCACTTTTTTCTTTTTGCGATAACACTTTTGGACTTGATAAGAAATAAATTTCGCAGTGTGCGAGCACGGGACAAGTGAACTTCAAAGATGCTGGTATATATGTAAATACAGTATACAGTATCTTCAGCTTTTCGGAATAAAACCAATGAGTTTCACTGGGTCTTCAAGCTGATTCATTTACTTTTCGGTGACTAAACCATTGCTCGGTATTCCCAGTTGATTTTCAACAACCATTTTCGAATTTCTCGTCATAAATGGTCGTAGGTTGTTAAACTCATTAGCACCCAAAAAAAAAAAAAAAAAATATTAGAAGGGAAAAATAAATCATCCGCAAAGAGAAAACAAGTAATAGTCAAAGAAAAAAGACCAGACTAGATGGTACCCTTGTTAAAATGTATGTTTACTCTTGCTTTATAATTACATTCACATTTATAATTTGTTTCACTGCCAATTCATCAAATCATCGCCCTATCTATTTGAATTATTACAGGGTATTTGCATGTGCAGCCCCAAAGGCGAAACGAAATCGCAACTACTTTGATGGGGCATTAAGTTATTTCTACCGCAGCGTGTGGGCGGTTCCTCTGGCGGTCCGTAGTTGGTCGGAAAGCGCTTAATTATGTAGGCCCTCCTTCACTACACAATTCTCCCTGTAAACTGCTTCGAAATGGCCCAAAACCAACAGCACGCCTAGGCCTAATGAGCAAACGGAAATTGAAACTTTTTGGCGTTGTTTAAGTAAGCATTTAAACAAAAAGTGACATAATTTGGCCAAATGAAAAGCGAGAAACAAGTGTGTAGAAAAACCAAAGCGTTACTTTGCAGGTGCGAAAGCAAACGCAGCAGAAACAAAGCTAAAGAAAAGCAAGTAAAGCCAAGCAATAAAGAAAAAGTTATGAAAATAGTCGACACAGATGCGTGACTAAAATCGTTATGACATAATAAACACATCGACAAAAGCAAGGAAATAAAGTCACTAAGCCAAACTATCGCCTATTTTATAACAATAAATAAATCTAAATGAAAGGTTCCTTCGTCTGCTAAAAGTTGATGAAGAAACGCTATCGAAGAACCCGTCTATAAGTTCTATTTATGACGGAAAGTCAAACAAGTAAATTGAAAAAGGGAAAAACTGGCACAACAATTATCTGACAAGCCATTATCAATCGATCGTCAGTCTATTGACCCATATAAATGGCTCAGTTCGGTTCGCTTCCAACCCAAATCCCCACTCCAGATCCAGAGTTCATTTGGAAGAACCTCCATTTGCTCAACTAATCGTAGATCAATCATTAGAGCGGCAAAACCCTTTCGATACCCTTACATTGTGGCATTACCAATATGCGGTAATTCCGATAAGGTAATCCCGTAAATAAAGTGGAGCTCCAGTAATGAAACTTAAATGCGCACACATGAGGTTACCTATAGAGAAGACACTGTATCTGAAAATAGAGTTTCCTTTTATTACCACTTAAAATGGGTTTTCAATTGTCATAAAGTGGCATTAAACTTATTGATCCTTAAAATAGTTGTGCCTGTAAAGCTACTTCACGTGCCTTTTATGTACTCTACGATATCAATCACCTTTAATTACCGAACTCTAATGAACTCCCGACATATCCCAGAGTATTTCCAGATCGGTGCTCCAAAAATAGTATTCTTCTTCATTCGGATGCAGTACCTCCCCATTTTCGAGGCACCTTCTTAGCAGTCGATTTCTTTGTTGTCTGCTGCATGTGTGTGGCGGGTTTATTTTTGGTCTTTATCGCTCGTTTTTTCGTTCCTGTTCTGCTGTTCTGAACATGCCCAAGCAGCCATGCATCCATCCATCCATGGGATCGCATCGGATCGAATCGAAACGAATCGAGTCCATTCCATTTGGGTGCCCCGAAAGAATGACTCTATTTTTGGCAGCACTCTAAGATTTATGATCAAACGTCTGCCACTCCGACAGTCGATTTAGCTCACTTTTGGCCGGCTCAGTCGGCCATGTTTACACACTTTAATTGCCGGTCAGCGGAGAGGAACAGCGGCAACACGACAGGAAATACTCGACCGGCTTCAAATTGGCTATTTCTTTCTGGCCAGCCCGGCTCCGGAGCTCGGAGCGATGGCTCTCTGGCCATAATCAAGGCAATTTAATAATACGTTGCGCTGCACACAATTTCACCTGCAAGCGCAACAGCCAACTCAGTCGATCCAAAGCACAAAAAAAAACAGAAAAAAAGTAAAAAAGTTAAAAAGAGGAGTTACCTCTGCGATCTTCTTGTGGCAGCCACGAAAAATGCAATTTGATTCAAAAATTATGCGTTGTGCGTACCAGAAACTCCCATACGAAACTATTAGCCGAGAATAAAGCCGAAAAAAAGGCGGGGGATCAATAAAACTTTAGACATGATGTACGTGACAATCCAAGTGGTGATCCAGCGCAAAGAGAATATGTTTTTTGCGCATTAGAAAAGGGTCTTTGAGTCGCAAAATTAAATAAAACTAATAAAAAGCGGCGAAACGTCATGGCAACAGCAACATCCACATCCACAACAAAAGCAGCAGCAGCAGCAGCAGCAGCAACAGCAGCTGCACAAAGGGCAACACTTGGCTCGTCGATGTGGCTGTTGGGTAGCAATTTTGCACGTAATTCGTCACGTAGCTGGATGTTGTTGCTGTTGATTATGCATTGAAAATGTTCCAGCCAGCAAACAATCTGCATGGCCAAAACGCAGACACAGCCGACCCAGTGGAGCATGGGCGGCATGGAGTGCGGTGGTGTGGTGTGGAGTGGAGTGGAGGGCAGGACGAGGAGGAGCGAAAGGAAAATAAGGCACTACACCTGGGGAAAAGAAAACCCATCGAAAAATACACTTTGAGAATCAGTAATATACGAAATTCTATGCCCAAATACCATACATATATGTTTCGATTCAAATCTGGATAGTATACATGTACATTTCTTGAGTTTTGAAAGGCTTTTCTCAATAACAATTGCCAACAAGTTTTAAGTTTGAGCAGAAACACTCTTGATCTAAAGCTTGTTTAATTATTGCCCGACTACTAAGCAATTTGATGACTACACAGCAAGTTTTTCTGCCAGTGCACCAAGAGGAAGAGAGCGGGAGAGATGCCAGCTGCTTGTTGATTGCCGGCCGCAGGCGAAACTATGAAAATGCAGGCGGAACAACAACGGCAATAATGAACATTCACCAATTAATGTTAAATTGAAATGAAGCCATAAAATGGCCAAGGCAAATGTCTTGCCCGACCACGCCCACAGGCTAAGCGCTCGCCCCCCGATCAGCAGCGACGGTTCAATGACATTTTGCCAAAGTTTCGATTGACATTTCAACGAAATCGATATGCGACAAAGGGCCAGCACGGGCACAGCTCCTCCATTCCATAGCATTGAATCCATCGCAAGAACTGAAATTCAAATCAAGGCGGTAGCTCGAATTATGTCAATCAACCAGGGCTCAACTACGTAGATGGCAAAGCAGTCGGATGTCAAAGGTCACAGACCAAAAAGCAAACACATAACGGCCAGAAAGCGTGCAGTTTTGGGTCAGACACGGCATGACCTCCAATCTCCGATTCCAGTGAAACACCACCCCCAACCCCAACCCCCCAAAGTAAAAGGATGGGGGCCACCAAGCTTGTGTGCGTGAATATTGATTCGTAGATTGGTTGATTGGTAGTTGGCAGTTGGCAGTTGGCAGTCGGCTGTTGGTAACCATAGGTATAGCATTGTAACTTCCGTTACCTCCGGATTATACAAGCCAATCATCAAGGGCTATCGATTGCCCGGGAAAAGCATCATTACGCTGATTGCCCCTATCGATAGAGAGGTTCCGTTCCCTATACCCCGTGTACCCCACAAATTAACCGTCAAGTTGGCTGAATCATATTTAATGTGTTCCGTTCCTTCCCATTACCAATACCTGTCGCTCGCATTTCTCCGTACTACGCTATGCAAATAATTAATTGGTAATGCGTTGCCCAGCGCAACTCCTAAGCACCGAGTAGGGTATAATTTTCTCGAAAATCCATCAATGGTACGAGTACATGAATCGAGAAAATGTCCCATTCGTCATCGGAAGTCCGCAGGCGGCACAAACAGTCAGACTTTCGCTACGCACATATACTCGTACTTATGTTTATTTTAATATCAAGTGCTCCTTTTCCCCTCTCCTTACCATCCAACACCCAACACCCAACACCCACCTCCCCTCCCAAGCCCACCCACTCGGCCCCTGTGAGAAGCCCCTCCAACTGGCTGTTTTGTAACAACAAGCGCTGGCAAAACAGTTGTTGCCAGGCCAACTGTGCCGATTATGTCACCGAGCTGTATGGGTTAAAGAACAGGCCCCTCCAACCACCCAGCCACCCAGCCACCCAACCACCTAGCCCCCATTCCATACAGCACCCTCCATTCCTGCAGCGGCTGCTCCGCCACCCACACGGCCACTTCTTGCATCCCGCGTTTATCATCATTACGTGTTCTGTGGCATTTGTCGTCTGGTTTGGTTTCTTGCCTCCCTCCCAGACGCCCTGCTTTCGGCCGGGTTCTGTGTGTCGTGGCTCGTAAGCTGGCTTATTTCTGTTGACATGTCGAGAGATCTCGAGCCAGGCAGCGCAAATGTGCAGTGGAGCCGTCGGGCTAACCGATCGAGATTTAAATTATGTTCGACAAGTCTCGTTGGACGGTTTGACGTCTTTGAGACCCAAATAAATGTCTCTTTTTGGGTTTTCAAGGCCTCTGAATATTAGAATACACTGAACGCTACACTTTGTTTTCTTATAGTAATATAAAAAATATATTATATATTTTGCAACATCCACACTTTTATAAGGCACGTATTATAAAATTCATGCCATTGTACAATTAACCGGGCTTATACCTCGCTTTTGCTCTTCTGACTTAAAAGCGACATGTGAGAAATGACTTTTCGAGCTGTCTGAACCGTTAATCGTAAAATGTCCGGGTTAATGCCAAAAAAGTTGGGAGGTCCTCTTTACTTTGACATCTCTCTAGATCCCAAGCCAAATGCAAATGTCAAAAGGCAACTCGCTAAGCGGCAGACCAGAAATTTAATTGTTGAGAAATGTTTTGAGCCGCCCTTTCTGATGGTACGACCACGACCCCATTTCGGGGGATATGTGCCCTTGTTTGGCACACATGCCACACCACACCACACCACACCACACCATGCCACACACTATGCATAGTATACATACATATGTACGAGTATGTGAGGTTTTGCCTCTGTTGTTATTTCAATTTTGCTAATGCAACAAACGCTGCTCAGTTCCGTTCTAGTTTCCAAGTTTCCAAAGGGGGTGGCAAGGGCCCCAAAGCACCGCCCATCCGCCCACTGAAAACTCCAACTGATTTCGAAACGAAATGCCAAGAATTTGTCGATTCGATTACGTTGAGTGAGTGCCCAAAGGTTATCCATCAGAGAGTGTATAATGCAGGAAAAACCCCCATTAGTCAAATTTACCATGGCGCACTTTCAATTTTAGTCCATCCACCACCTCTCCAACTTTTCCCCCCTTTTCTTTCGTTTGCTTTTGGCCCCGACAATTTGGAACGGATATTGGCGCAAAAACTTTTATAGCTGCAAGTCGTGCTTACGTCCACATGTAAAGAGTAAATATGTTCATGAACGCTATGCACACACTCTGATAAGTTTCGCTTGCAAAGTTGGTAAATTTTGGGTGGGTTTCTATTCCGTTTCCGTTGCTCCACAAACACGTAGGATCTTATCAACGGAAGTGGGGTATTTATAAGCACTAAGTCCGCTGCAAAGTCGTTACTTTGTGACCTTCGCTCATTATTTTCAAGGCCGGCCAGTTAGCCCATATATTTTCACAAATGGCAATGACAATTTCCACCGCCACGAAAATTCTGATGTGTATGTGCGTTTAAATTATTATACACTTTAAAGCCATAAATGCTCCATAAAATATATCAATAAACCTTTCCTCAAATACGGCTCATTAATGGCGAAAGAGGTATTTGAAAGCATGGAAAAGAATACAAATATTTACACTTCTAAAAATAAGAATAAGCGTTATATTCCGTTCATCGCATGAAGAACAAAGAAATGTTCAAGAGCAAATACGCAATGATCATTTGTGGCTTTATTTACGGTTTGTTTACTATATAATAAAATCCATAAATACTAATGGCACACAATATCGAATACAAAACCTGAAAATTATCGCAAAAAAAAAATTGAAAAAAACGCTTGAAAAACTGTCATAAATGCTGCACCTATTTATCGCCTTTGAATCAAAGTCAATTGGTCATCATTATACGCGCA
Organism: Drosophila orena; assembly: GCA_005876975.1. Classification (NCBI taxonomy): domain Eukaryota; kingdom Metazoa; phylum Arthropoda; class Insecta; order Diptera; family Drosophilidae; genus Drosophila; species Drosophila orena. The sequence continues at coordinate 8,982,411 of VCKV01000282.1, read as the reverse complement.
AATCAATTTAACGCGCCCGGACAAATCGCAGACAAGTGCGCATACACGATGCAATGCCATCCATATCCACATATCCACATGCCCACTCCCCACCGTCATATTGAATATCTGGCTATCTGTTCACTGAATTCTCAAATCGCCAAAGCGTGCAGATAATTTTTATTTAATTGCAGCAGCCGCACTCCACACACGAAAACAAAAACAATCTGAAAACGAGGAAAAGCCGAACGAAAAAATCAATTTCTCATGGATTTTTAATGCAAATGCTATGGCTCCCCATATGGACAAGCCCGGTTCAGGCCACACACGGCCGCAATGGACACGCACACGGTTAATGTATATACATATAAGCCCCATAGATACCCATAGATACCCACAGATACCTACAGATATATATATACATATGTTCATGACAAGTAGCCAGCAGACGTCTCCAGAAAGGGGGGAAACCGAAGGCGGAGTGGCAGAGTAGCGGAGATTGAAACAAAACCACAAATTGCGTTGACAAGTGCAGTGCACACACAGAGCGCACCACGAGCACCTTGGTGCAGCCCGGGATTTATGGACACGGATCGGAGGTGCCGGAGGAGCTGGTGGAGCTGGAGGAGCTGGCGGGGATGGGCATGGAGATCGCTGGCGGGGGACTGGCGGGCATGTCAACAACATTGTGACAACGACGACGACGTCGACTTCGTCAATAATCAGACGCTGAACCCAAAAGACGCAGCAGCAGACGATGTCGTTTCAAGGCGACAATGACAGACAGCAGCAGCAAAATCAACATCTAAAGGAAGTCTATCTAGGGGTTAGTGAATCTAGCAATACCCTAGGCCAGTTATTTTCATATGACGGTGAAGTCACAGAAATCCAACATTGCTTTTTACAAACAACCAAAGGTCTGATAAAAATTATTACCTGTTAAGTGTGCTTTGACTGTGATACTGCAGTTAATAATCGGGAAAGCACCTTTTTCAATTATTCAAGAAAAGCTATTTTCCTTAAACTTATAAATTGCATATTCAGAACACTTTATTTTAAATTACGACACCTCATCCAAGAGTATATCGCTCAACGAGCTGCATTTCTTTTCATTACGTCTGTTTGGCTTTGGCCATTGCGTCGAGCTTTTATTTTCTTTGACTCTTTTGCTTTTTATGCCGCATTGTTTGCAGCGACAATTGCAATGGCAATTGCAATTGCCATAATCAGTGCAAACTCAATGCAGACGCCGACCGCCGACCGCCAACCGGCGACCGGCGACCAAAAACAAAGGCCAAGCGAACTCACTTTCACGCGGAGAAAGGCGGGCAACAGGGGGGAGGGGGGGCAAAGAAAGGGGAATTATAGTATAGTAAAGCGAAATAAAGTAAAGGTGCAATGAAAAGCTGGCCAGCGACATTGCCACATTGCCACATTGCCTCATCGATGATGGTTGGGAGGCCCAAGTCGAACCAGTTTTACTCCCATCTGTGACGCAGGCAGCGCAACCCCATCAGGTTTTCATTTTTCTTTCGCTTTTTGCGTGGCTTTTATCGGTGATTTAATCTGTTTGAACTTCAGTTTTCCAGAGCAAACAATTGCTGATGTTCAGCTTCATTGGAAGACAAGAAAGCCAAGTGATGATCGCCTCTAAGGCGACCATGCTTGCATACCCTTGAAGTTCTTATCGCTGATGATCGTTTCTTTTTTTATAAAGCTTACTTTAATATAGAAAAAGTGATTGTAATATGCATTATCTGAAGGACAATATTTATAGACTGAACATATAGACTCATCCACTAGAACGCTGAGCTCTTTAGGGGCATGTACTTGACTGTTGTAATGATCATCCAGGTTCAAGATGTTTAAAAATCATCATTAAAATATACATTTCAAATTCTCTTTATGACAGGTTTCAGACCTTTTGTGTCTATAGAATATCATACTAAATATACTTTGTAATTTATCTTACTCAATAACTGACCTCAGACGACAATCTTAATTGATCTCTCTGTCTAATTCAATAACTGATCCAATCTAGCATTATATGATATCAACAGAATAATTGACTTTATTTGATGATCAATCTTAATCCAAACATTTTCCAACTCAACCATACGCTTGGGGCACTCTTCCTTCCTTCATTTAAATTCATTAATCCACACAATTTAATGGATTATTAACTTAAACAGTATAATATTAAACCCGTTTGCATATACAGTCACGAAAATTGTTTTTTTCTTAATTGGCTGCTGCATTAAAAACATTTTTTTGCTTTGCGTTTATCGGTTCCTTTCTTTTTTATTCGCTTAATAAAAGCATTTTCATGTTTTAATCACTGATCTGCCCCAACAATTTGTTAGTTAATTGCAGCAATTTCATGGATGTTTTGCTTTTTTCAGCTTCCCACTAATTGGCAGCAGATGTCGAAGAGGCGTGGCTTATCCCAGAAGAGGGCGAAAAGGGGGAGTGGCAATGGGAGGTATATTACGTGTAAATGACTAACAATTGAAACACAGCATTTTAAGAAGAAATGATTCAGAGCGCCAATTAAGTTGAGGTCATCAAGCAAACAGGTGTTATCGAATAGATCGAATGTGGGTCAGGTAAGCGGCATTAGAAGAACGAAAGAAACGAAATGAGCATCCTAAAGATAAACCTATACAGATTCTTGAACCCAGTTAATCTCAACTGGCCTGAAATAAGTACAATAGATCTGTAAATCTTTGCTTATCTTATCTGCCTGCGCCTACGAAAACCCCCTTAAGCCCAATAAGCCAGCCGAATAATTAAACCAGAAGTAACTTGTTTTGCAGATGATAAAAGAAAGTTTCAGCAGGTAAGACGATGACCCATGATTAAGAGGATCAAAATTCTGGCAGATTAGAGAACATATCATGGTAAATTTCTTTATAACCTTTATAACTATAAAGGTACTTAGACTCATAGCCCCTTTTAAACTTGGTATTCGAATTCATGAGGAGATTCCCAATCTCTTTTTGCGGCAACGCGCACAAAGTCACGACCGCATCTTGGCTTCATCCGCCTGCAGCCTTATCAGCGGAAAATGGTATTGTTATTCTTGGCCTGTCTTTCAATTTTGCGGCTGGATGAAGGCACGAAGATAACAGCAATTACCATTGCATTTTCCACAGATTTTCCACAGAGATGCAGACAAGTTAACAATTTACAGCGAAAAAGGTCAGCAGCACAAAGACATGACGCTATAATTCACTTCACTGCTCCACTCATCATAACTCAAATTTTATGCTAAATTATCTTAAATAGTCCTGCAGTTTTCATTCCGCTCCTTTATTTCTGCATAGCCTGCTTCATCAGCTGGTCATGAATATTTAAGTGTTTACGTTTGGCCCCAAAAGATGAAAGCAATTTGGGGCCAACTTATGCTCACAACAAATTACTTATGCGAAATTTGATACTTTTAAGAGCCGACGAGAAAGATAGCCTGTTTGTGCGGAAACAAGTTCTCCTCTCTTTTCATCCGACCGATTGATTTTGCTCCAATTTTCCCACGAACCGATGCAGACAACATACGTGTATGCATAAATAATAATCATAATGACACCTTTGGTGTTACTTCCTCCCGATCGGTGGGTTCTGCATCCGACCGGTGGATATCTATGGACCTATCCCCGATGCCGACTTGTTAGCAGCGTGGAGCAGCGTAGAGCAGCGCAACATATTGGCAAAAATGTGGGTCAACTGCGAAACCGCAACAATAACACCCAATAAATGCCACAGCAATTGTGTGCCAAGAATGCCAGTATGTGTGCTGCAATTGCAGTAACAAATCAGAGAGCCAGACCTAGATCCAGACCCAACCCAAGCCAAGCCAACTATAGAAAACCGAAATGAAGGCGCGCCTTAATCATTATCATCATCATCATCATCATCATTATAGTCGTCGTCATCAACAGCATAATCACGGCAGTTTGTTCATCAATTTTAGTCTGTTTGCCATTTGAGAATTGCGCGAAAAGTTATGCATGGTCTATTAACACTCCAACTAATGCAATTACGCACTAGCTAACGTGGAAATTATGCAAGTAAACAGTTTAATTGGGTCACGAAATGGGCTCAGCCGGGAGAAGGGACGCCCCGGGAAATCGCAGAATGGCCATGTGCAACCGCCAAGTTAATCGGCGGTTGCATCGCTCTTAGCCACGAAAACGGGAACGAGCGCGGCTTTGGACTCGGCCGGAATGCATATACTCGTAGATAATGCATGTCCCGACTTTTCCCTCGTGGCTCTTTAGACCCAATTAAAAGTTTGCTCTAGCTGGAAGCGCTAAGTCATTGGAATACACTTTAAAGGGTTCGCAAAATGCAGAGTTGTTGAAAAGGATGTTCAAATTTATCCTTTGAAGTACTATTCTATCCCTGGTGCCTCCTATACTTTGTATTCATACTGACTTTCAAAGTTTTAAGAATGTATTTATTTGCAACTTCATTAGAGCTTCATTTTCAGGGCGCTAATCTTCCCACGTGAATAAATAGCAGAAATACATGGAGTAACTATAATTAATACGACTCAGTTTAGTTAAGTGGGAAGCCATTCTAGTTCTAATGCAGCTTAGTTTTATGGCTCAACTTAATTTCTTGCCAATTACAGTTGGCACATCCGAGACGAATTCTCAGAACGGATTTGCCAACCTACAAAGCCTTAGTTAACAAGGCTAACGAGCCTCTGCGGCCTGCAAAACTGAACTGAACTCCAGCTGACTTCGCGGAATCGGCCCACGCGATTTTCAACTCTTAACTAAGATACATATTTATGCGGATCCAACAATAACTAAGGAATTTCCCATTTCTGGTCTTTGTGATTTTTGCAATTTCTGTGTCTCCGCGTGTGGGAAATCAATTGTTCACCAAAATAAACGCGTCCCAGGCAAAAGCTCGAGACATTGAGTTAGAGCCGTGTAATTATTTCAAATGAGTTCCCAAAACCGCATAGAAAAAATAAATAAATAAGCCGGCCGAAAAAGTTGTCGAAAAAAACCAAGCCAAACCGAAACCAATTGAATCCACCTCCAGGTCTTGGCCAAAGTCAAGTGGCAATGTGCGGGGGCAGGCAACAGTTTCCAAATGCCTTAAACTCCGAAAGTTTTCAACCGAAACTTACCTGCAAAAAAAGAGCAGAGGAAGAAGACGAATTTTTTAGTATAAAATTTATATTGGGGCAAAGTTTTCTTTCAGGGAGGCAGAAGGATGGAACGAACGGCAGGACAGCAGCCAATGACCTAACACACACACACTGAGACAACACTCACATGGAGGAGAGCAATATCCTCTATCCTTTGTGGCAGAAACAGAGACTAGCACACACTCACTTTCCTGCGGGCACATTGTGCCGTGGAAACTCGAACTGAGCCAACTGGCAGACAAAGGATGTGGATCCTCCCGCTACCCTGTCCACTTGAGGTCCTGGCCCACCAACGTCTTCACCGGGCCGAGCTTAGCCAGGCTCCTCATCTTCGCCTTATTCATCGTCTTCACACACAAACCGGAAATGCCCGACAAAACCAAAAAAAAAACAACAACAAGCTGGCGGGAACAGGAATGAAGAAAGCGGAGGAGCAGCCCGCTGCAAACAAAGTTCAAAATGCGCTTAAAGGAGCAGTTTCCTACAGTCAGCCTGCATTTAAAGTGCAATGTGCCAGGGAATTAAGGTCAAATCATATACAAAAGCTCGTTGGCGTCTGGCAAATGGCTAAGGCAACCGAAGCAGGAACAAAAACAGCAACTGCAAAGGTCTAAGCCCGCATTCAGCATTCAGCAGCATTCAGCTTTTAGCCAGCTTGGCTCGCTTTCAGCAGCGTCTGCGGTCTGGGAATCGGGGATCTGGGATCTGGGTTTTGGGCTCTAAGCCGGTCTTATTAATGGCACATAAAATAGGCATATGCTACTTGTTAATTGACGTGAAAAAAACGATCGCGTAGTAAAAATCAGTAACCACGAAGACGAAATAAGTTTAGTGAACATCAATAGGAGATCTTGAAGTTTGTCAAAATACTTTTGGTTATAATATAACACAAACTTTCTGAGTTGTTTCAGTTTGAGTGGCCTCTTCAGAAGTTTTTCCAAAAAGCCTGTGCCAAACTTCACTATTTTAGTTGGCTTTTGGAAACTTTGAACAGTTTTAGGGGCGGTTAAACGAAGTTTACGACATTCTGAATATTCCACCTTGCATAAAAGTTTAATCGAATCGCCTGCCTGTCTGTCTCTCTGTCTGTCAACTGAATGTCCCATGTCCCTGTGGTCGTTCACCCTTGACTTCCTCTGCAACGTTTCAGGCGACAATGACAATGGTGGCACTTTTTGCGCCGTTGTTTTTCTATAAAGCCCTGTTTCATTTTCCCCGCAGGATGTTGCCAAGTTTTTGCACTGCACCTGCAGCCCGACGAGGCGCATATCCTGTCTGGGTCTGGACCTGCGGAATGCGATATCATATGCATGTCAAGTGAATCAAATGAATCAAATGAACCCACCTGCATACACAAAATTACCCAAACATTTCACTTTAAGCAGCTGCAAATCAAAGTTAAATGCGTTCGTTGGGTAATTTTCATTTTCACTTTCATATTTTTTCACACCACAGCCCGAAAATTTCATTTCATCAGGTCCAATGCAAATTTGTCGTAAATTGTTGTAAATTACTTAGGCCAAGCCAACGGAGCAGCAAAAGAGTAAACTTTCACTTGGCCATTAGGAAAAGAGAGGGCTGAAATGGGGGGCGGCAGGGTGGGATGGGTGATGGGTGGTTCCTTATGTGGGTCAACCGCCCGAGAGCATCAAACTTGCCTCCCATTTTGGGCAATCTCAAACGGTTCGTGCTTTTGACACTTCGAGTTCAGATGGCAATGCACGCCACGGCAATTTGGCTCCAATCTCAGGCGCTGTCCGCAAGAGATGTGCGCACTGATAAGCGCCGTGAACTTTGAACCCAGAGCCCCCAGCTAACGAAATTCGATCTCCTCGTTTTCCCAATCTACCAAAGTGGATTTTCCTCGAATTAGAAACTTTAAATCTGTGATGTCGTTAAATTTGTGATTTTACGAGCCATCTTACGTATAAGTGCATTTAATTGGAAGAATACAGGGTATTTTTTAAAAGCTATCATATCATCTCAAAATATTTGTAATTAAGAGTAAAATTCAATTAGTGATAGTGATAACCTAATTAGAAGAATAGTTTGAGACTTGAATAATTTTAAACTCACTCACACTCATTCATTACCTCACAGTAAGTTAGATTTTTACATTTTTGAAAAGCATTCCCGCATCTGCATTAGGGGGTGTTTACTGTACTGCGACTCAGATCGGTCAGCAGTAAATATTACAGCTGAATCGGTTTTCGGTCAGCAAATATAGGCAGAGCCGTGGGAAAGCGAGGGGGGGAAGTGGGGTTGGGTGGGAGGATGGGAGGATGGGACCTCGACGAGGTTGTTGATACCGATGATTCCGGCTCTTTGTGCTCGGAGTGCGAAGGAATTTAATGGTAGGAGCACAACGGCTGCACTCGTGATTAGTACGAAAAGTTATTTTTATTTTTATTTAGTTTGTTTATCCAGCCAGCTCATGGGGCTGCTGCTGGCTCTGTTTGCATTTTCCGCTTGACATTTTCCGCCAGAGAGCTTATCAGAGCCAGACACACACGAACAAATACCGTCCTAATTAAGTTTCCCTCTTTAGATTTTCAGTCCCAGATCCAGGTCACGTGTATTTACTTGTCTGATTAATTTTTTTTTTGCCTTTTGTGGCGACTGCTGCAGCCAGCTAATCAGAGATTTTTCTGCACCTTATCAGTGCACGCTGCATTGAAACAAAAGTGAAATGATAAGCAAGGGCAACGCAAAATGCAGAAGCAGACGCAGCAGGAGCAGCAGCAATGTGGAAACGCTGAGACAGGTTTAAGCCCAACTTAAAATGTAACTCAAACTGGCAGTTTCGCAAGTCTAGAACGACAAAAATGAAAGACTGTGAAAAGGGGGATAGATGCATTAGACAGCCTGAAATGTTAATCTCCGTTTATTAAGCTTTCAGCCAAAGAACTGTCAGGGTGAGCATGAAATTCTAAGGCGAATGCTACCAATTTCCCATTCAAATAGCACTGACAATCTAAGCCTCTCTATATTTGGAACTCCCCTGATATTAAATCGTGTCACATTTCATTCATTTAATTGAGCTAGAATAGGGAAATTCCAATTTCCAAAATTGGCATTTCATCGTTAGCATGATAAAAGGGGTTTGTAAATTATCAGCTTCATAAGCTCAGCTGTCGCCCTGTCCTGATAAGAATATTTGTTTCGACGGCTTTAAAGTACTTAGAAAATGGATTCAAACTTGCGGCGAGATATAAGAACCACAACAATTTGAGTTTGAAAACATTTTAAGTGATGCTGCATCTTTGCATTTCCTTCGTTGAACGTAGTTTTAAAATGCTTTAATGAAACCAAAATGCCATATGTGTAGCTACATAGTTGGTTTTTGTACCTCAAAGTGAGAATCTCTCAACCCTTGTCCGCAAAGTAATTCCGGCGTTATTCGCTGGAGTCATGGGCATGAATAATATCAGTTAATTATGTTTGTACGAGGGTATGTGCATATGAATCAGCCACAAATGGTGTGTGTGCGTGCGTGTGTAGGTAGTGGTAATTTCATAAATAAATTTACACTTAACAAATGAGCAGCATAAGCAAATTGTTGCTAAGCGCAGCAGCAACAGGCGGTGGTAAAATTGCAGTTTAAGGAGGGGGGGGGGGGGCAAAGGGGGGCGACAATGGGCAGTGGGAAAACAACAAGGAAGTCCGTGAAACAAAGCCAAGCTCAATAAAAAAACGGGGCAATGGCAGCCGACAGACAAGAGCAAGCAACAACAACTACATGCATAGTATAACAGCCTGCAGAACGGCGGAATTAAATTTTAATTTTAATCGCCAAAAAAGAATAAACAGATGGAGGAACGAAAGAAAGAGATGGACAGAAATACAAGGAAGCGACTTATTCCATACAAGCCATACATTCATACATATGTACGTACGTATGTATGTATGAATGTACATACACCCATGAACATACATAATGGGGATCGGCGTGCAGACAAATAAATTTCCAAGCAGAAGGCAAGCGGCCGCTGTGCAGCCACTGAAAATGCAAGCGCACAGCGGTGGCCAAGATAGTAGGACACAAATTGGGCCGATGTAGAACAGGGATCAGATGCATAGTGTTGTGGTAGGATGATAGATAAAATAATAAAAAGAATATCGGATTTAATGAATATCACCTCATTTTCGAACAGCAAATTTGTTTCGAAAATAATTGAATTAAGTGTCACGTAAAACTGTGAGTTGGCACTATGCTCCTACCCGCGCCTGTGCACGCATCGTGGAATTTAATAAACACCGATCCGAACAAAACAGAACAGAACAGAACAGACACGGCCATATGCATGAAGGCTGTGTGGATTTGTACATAAATCCCTGCGAGACGATCGCCAGAGCCACAACAACTACAACAAAAACAATCAAGGAACCCGCAGAACAACAATAATAATAACAATAACAATAACAACAACAAGAGGAACAGGTCGCGGACTCAGGTAAACGGCAGGAAGTGTGCGAGTGCGAGCGAGACGGCATCGATAAGACCCACTGCCGCTGTGATAAAATATATCGATAAAAGGGGCAAGCAGGTAGTGTAGTTGGAAAAAAGGCCTGAAAATTCTGGAAAAGCAGCCAGGGGCGGGGTAAAATGATGCTGAGGGGGCGCGACAACGAAAACAACAAACCAAAAATCTAGAAAAACTGAATAACAACAACAAGGCCCTAACAACTGTAAAAAAATGCAACAAGAAGAAACCTGCTTGAAAAGCAGCAGGGCAACAACAACAACAAAATCAACGAAAGACAGAGAAGGCAACAAGAACACGAAAAACAACGCGACAAAGTAATGGAAAACGAGAAGGGAAGTTAACGGTGAAAAGCCGAATTCTCTGCACTCTACATGTAATAATTATGAAAAATATATATTTTTTGGGATAATATCATATATCTAAGCCGTTGTCCAAAAACTTTAATATTTTCAAATTTTTAATAGCGATACTTTTACAGCAGCACAAACAAATCTAAAGTCTTTACATCCCTAGTAAGGGTATTCAAGTTGCTAGATACAAAGTCTATAATTAAGCAAGCAAGAGCGAGAAGCCCAAAGGAGTGGGAGCGAGAGACGAAGAGAGAGAGAGAGAGGGAGAGAGAGCGCGGGCAAGTGAATGCAACGTATGCAGTTATTTATGTAGGCGCTGCCTTGTTTTTGTTGCTGCTATTTTGGGGGCCCGCAGATGAAAAGTCTGAAAATCGTGTAGAAAATCAAATTGCAAAGCCAAACTCCACTTGGACATTATGTTGTTGTTGTCGTTTTTCGTTGTTGTTGTTGTTGTTGTTGTTGTTACTGGTGCTGCTGCCGCTGCAGTCGTGACGTCAGGGCGCATGCGTTAAACCGAATGCCGCTTTTCTATTTTACTGTCATCTCAACGATGTTATGGCGCTGTATCCTTTCAGTTTGAAGTTAAGGGGTATTCCCATTCCGTTGCCGTGTTGGCAACACTACTTTTTTGTTATTTTTTTATTTGCATTGAGAGCTTTCCACTCAAGTTTTCATTTCCCTAAACACTTTGAACTTGATGGTGGGGAAGTAGAAAGCAGTTATCGGTAACTAGTCATCATCTGTTAACCCAACTGGAAAAAGGGTATCCCAGGAATTGAATTAAGTGGGCTAAAGATTTGCATACCCTCTATAGACAGGATGTAATGGAACAGACCATAGCTAGGATTTTCTTATAAAACACTAAAACGATATCTCTAAAAATGCTTTGGTATATTAAACTTTAATTAATTGTTCTTGAACTTAAAAATCCTTAGCAATTCGCCATTATCAAAAATAAAATTTCATTAACCCATTCAAAGAAATATACAACTGATCAAATCATCAAACTTCAAACAGTGCAAGTACAAAGTTAATTAAATTACTTTAATCAATTCAAGTGTCGAAGTATCGATAATACACGGAAAATCAATCACTTCTTTTTTGTTGTACGTTAGATCTCAAGGGGCTGAAATTTAATGTTAAAATAACAAGCTCCTATATTGCCTTACTTAAGAACTTTACAACTTTTCCGACTGAAACTTGCAGTTCTTAATGGGTAAATGAATAATTTTGTACACGGGCACTAAAGATCCGGTTTTGAAAACAGAACCTTAACGGCCTTCTGTACGCGTTGTATTTTTTACAATTTGTTTTTTTTTTGTGGAAAAACACACACAAAATTTATGTGGCGTTGCGTTCTGGAGTTTTGAGTTCTCAGTGCTGAAACATGAAGATTTCGTTGGTGCGGTGGTGGGTGATGGAAGTGCAGCCAGAAGGGGGTGTTTTTCCCAGCTGGGGGTTGGTTGTTGTTGGAGCCGCTGTTCGGTGGGAAAACATGGAGTTGGGGGGCCAGAAAAGCAAGGCAGTGACAAAATGCGCACACGAATAGAAACAGCAATCTTGCATTGCGACGTAGTAGCGATTAACAGAATCCGAAAAAAAAGAAACCTCACAAGGAAAACAATTACAAATTGCGTTATAATTTGTGCGATATGGATGCGGTGTGAATGTGAAATTGTTTATCAGACTTTTGGGGTTCAATAGACCCGACAGGCGCGGCAAATGCAACGCATATCCCAAATCTAAATACAAAGTACAGGGAACTTGGGCCAGAGGTATGAAAGCCAAATGAATTTAACAAAGCTTGTATTTGAATTTTTATTATTTAGCTATTTTCACTTTCCAATAAACCCATTCTAAACAATGGCTATCGTTTTTATTTATGGATCTGCTTTATGGGGCGACGACTGTAGAACACTGTCTGTGACGAACATAGACGCTAATTGGTCTGTCGAAATGGGTTAACGACATTGCCCGATATCGGTGAAAACATAGTGTTGACTGATAAGACTGAATCTAACTGAAATGCATTTACAATTATTGGACGATTACTTACCGTTTCACCATTTTGTTGGTTACCCCCGAGTTGTTTTCCTGCTGAGTGCCAATATCAACGGATCTGTTATAATCCAGTTTTGATGTAAAGATTTTAATGCGACGGAAATTAATTTTGCCGATCTTTTAGTCAAACCTTTAAATAATCGATATGGATATTATGGATTAATCTTAATTGCTTTTCAACGCGACTTTTACTTCCTAGAAGGCGAGAAGTATTTTTTTTCTTTTTTTGTAAGTAATGGCGGCGCAGCAGGAGTCCAATTGGAAAACATAAGAAACAAGGAGGGGAGTATAAATTTATTTATATTTCACAGGGCGCTGCTGAATTTGTTTCGAATTTTTCTGCTGCTGCGACGCCAACGCAAGGTTTTATTTTCATTTCTTTTTTTTCTTTTTCTCGTTGACTGCACGAAAAATCACTTTATTGATCCGCTTTCGCCGTAATTATATTCACGTTTCTGCAGTGGAAAAACGGCGGAGATTAGCACGCAATATGAATGCACTTTAGATTTTTTCCCTTGCCCACTTCTCGCTCCCCAGCCACCGCGTCCCCTGCTTTTCCGCTTTTCCACTTTCTTTGCGGTGCTTAGTCACTTCGCAACACACACTAGCACACTCTCAGAAATCACACTCCGATTTGCATTTTTACCTCTCGGATGCGATTTATTCAGCAATCTGCTTGGGATATTATTGATATTGCTTTCGCACTGGCTCATCCGCACACAAAATCTTAGGGATTTTCCTGTGTTACTTTCCGATACACATAAACAAAGCTCGCGGCGTTTGGCTTTTCCGCATCTCGCGCGCGTTTTCGATTTTAAGTCGCCTCGATTTCGATCGCCTGGCAGTTTACAGTCGCGGTCTTCTCTCAAAAGCGAAGGCAGTGCCTGCCGTTCTTTTTGTTTTGTTGTTAATTGTCAGCGATTGAACGGCGTAGACAACAACAAATAACGATGCGTGACGATGCGGGCGATGGTTTTTGTTCGTTGAAGCAAGTGTGACTGCAGGTCGCGAATCTGGAGAGCCCACTCGAAACGGCTACACCGAGAAGTATGACTAAAAAATACCAAACAAAACATTTCACGCTATCTAGCGAGCACTCCAACCACTGGCCGGCTTACAGAGCTCTGTTAAACGCTCAAAATAAGTGAACCAAAATTATTAATTAATAAAATTCGATTACCATGATGTGACCTATTTTTATACGTTGAATTCCTTTCTATGTATAGTTTCTAATTAGTTAAGGCTTCTGGGACCATTTACGAATCACCATTTCATGCTGCACCTAGTGATTTGTAAAACGCAATAAATTGACATACCCAAGAATGTTTCCGAGAATTGCCTCGTTTACCCGGCATATACATATGTATAACAAACATTCTCGATTTGTTGAACTATGAATTAACAGTGTATTTCTTGCAATGCCTGCTGCATCACATGGTCGGTTCTAGTTGGCCAACCCAGCTTATCGGCTACGAATCTTACGGCTATTTGTAATGGTTATAATGGTGTATTTAGTGGGTATATGGTGTTTAGATCGGATCGGTGGTATTCAGAATTCGCCGCTCTTGCCGTCGCAGGCCACGATCTTGACCTTGTCCACCTTGACGAACTCGTGGACTTCGCGGAATTCCACATCGTTGAGCATGAGAGTCCACACATTGTCGCAGAAGCGGTAGGTGTTCAGTTTTCCAGCCTTGAAGGTGACGCGGGCCTTGACCCGCTGGTTTAGGGCATTGTTGATGCTCTTGTCGAACTGCACCAGAACCTTGAACGCCAAACCGGGCGTGATCTGGCCGTACTGCAATATGCAAGCCCGAAATTACAATGCGTTCTACTTTGCCAGCGCGAAGTGCGGCCATTTTGCGGGTCACCACTCACCTGAATCAGCTCGTCGAGGCTCTCCTGCAGGGTGTTTCCGAGCGTGGTGTTGCGGTACAGTTGGTATGACATGGTGGCTGCCTTAATCTGACTTATCTGCGTTTTCTTCTGGGACTTTTCTGCGAACTCGCCAAGTCGGGCAAAAATTTTTAATGCGAAGCAACAGATTAGTGCTGGAAAGTACGTGACAACGGAACACTTTGCAGCACTTCACCTGCAGAGCTGCCAGATTGCTAGACGACTGGTCACCCTATTCCTATTTAGTTGCGCTGTTAACCGAGAGGTGGCGTATGGGTACCGATGGCGCCTTGGTGCTTGACCGTTATATTTTAAATGTAACACTTCGTAATTAGTCTTTTATTTAATGCTGATAACAAAGTAACATACATCAAATAATACCACAATACTGATGGCTAGCATTGGTTTGTTCACCTAGCGGCTCCGTAGTAGGTCCTACTGTTTGTTGTACATCCCGGGGCTCCGAATTGAGCATTTCTTGTTCTGCTACATCCATGGGCTCCTGATCCAGAGCTTCTGCGGCACGAAAATTGTTTTCCCTGGCGGCCACCAGTAGACGCCCCTTGTCCTTGGCCGTCGCAATCAACTGCTTATACTTGGGCAGTCTTTTCTCAAAGATCTCATTGGTTTTCTTCACCGAAGTCTTGACCAATCCATCTTCCGGAAAGCAACGCAATGCGTTCTGGAACATCTTTCGCACAGTGCTCACGAATCCATCTAAGCTCTCAAAATTATCGGCGTCCAAACGCTCCTGGAGTATCTGCCAATCCAGTTTCTCTTCGCGATCGTGGTCGTAGTCCGGATTCTGGGAGTACCTTCGCCAGTAGTCTGCGTGGTTAAAAGCCCATGTAATCTGTTTGCGCTTTCGCTTCACCATCGACTTCAGGAGGTGTTCTGAGTGGATCTTTTCAATCAATCGATCCAGAGACTTGTAACAGATGATAGCAGGTGGCTTGGGCTTCGGAGGCAATGGAGCTGGGGGCTCAGCTGGTGTCGGGCTTGGCCATGCAGGCAAAGGCATCATGATGGGTCCGACTGGCGGTGTAGTCAAGGGTGGTGGCAAGACAATGGGACGGTAGGAAATTGGCGCTGAGATCTCAGCCGGTAGATCGTTTTTTCTATTTAACTCCCAAGGATTGTTGAATATCGGATTCATCATTGATGAAATTGGCATCATAGATGTCACGGGATTCACCAAGGAACCGGGTATAAAAGATGGGATCAAGCTGGGAGGCACGAATGTTCGGAATGGTGACTGATGTGCCGGCACCCCAGTAAGTGGTTGATTACAGTGCCATGGGGGACGACCCGAAGACCAGTGTCCAGTCGTGCCTGAATCCAGCGGTTCGGTAGCTTTTCTCTTGCGCTTTTCCGATTTTGGCTTCAGTTCCGCCTCCTTGCTCAAATCGATGGACGCCAGTCGCGTGTAGAAGACCTCCTTCAACTCCTTCCCCGCCTGATGAACCGGCGAGCCCTCCAGATTGTACAGCATGCAGTTCTCGAATATCAACTTGAAATCCTCCAGAGCCTCGCTCGCCTGCCAGTAGTAGTTGTTGTGCAGTCGCTTCCTGATCGTACTCAAGTCCATCGGATGCTTGATCACCGTATGGTAGTCGGGCACGCCCAGGCCCACTGCATCGACGGGATAGCGGAAGTGATACGAACAGCGAATGCGCCACATGAAGTTCAGCACGGACTTCAGATCTTCCAGCACGTTCGTCCTGCGGCCAGGACGATTGGGCGGCGGAATGACCGGCGGTTGCACGATGCCATTGACCGGCTGGAGAGTGGACTCACAGCGCGGCGGAGGCTGCTTGTTCTTCAGCCTGAGTTTATGCATTGTTGGCTTGTAAACTCAACACTAACTCGCAGTATTTGCCTAAGTAAAGTAGTTCTCTGGCATATTAAATAGAAATCTAAAATCTTCAGAACGCTTACTTTTTGTACAACCAATAATTCACAGCTCCTTTCAGCTCGAAACACCGGACTTTACTGAACTGCTTCGCGTCAAACTCTAGTATTACCACTTGACATTATAGTCTATGGTGATGTGATTTAAATTTAATTACATGCACAGGGTTGCCATTCTCAGTCTCAGCACTAATCAGCATTAATCTTGTCTGTTTGTAATTTCCTCTAGAATTCTTGATAGATAAGATGAGCCGGAATCATAATCAATCATTGAATTCAGTTTCAATTGAGTCTTCGTTGGGTGCAGTCGCACAGTTCAAAATATATAATGACCAAATGGATTTTGTCACTGACTTTGATGTGTTACATTGGCCTTCTTCAAATTTGTGACATTCACAGTGAGCTTACTTCCGATAGCTATCAATCGTATAGTATGAGTGATAGTGCTCCTTTCTAAGGTGGAACTTCAGGGACTGTTGTAGTTGGAGGCATTGCAGCCCTTCCAAAAAAGTTTCCCATGGCCGCTCGACTGGGTCATCACATCACTAGTGGAAACCAAGCTAAGTGGTTTTGTGGAGGCACCTTGATAAGTCACCAGGTGGTTTTAACGGCGGCTCACTGTTTTTACTCGGATCTGTAAGTACGACTTACAATATAATGAAATAAAACAATATTTGTTTCGCAGTGGAATTGTGAATATTGTGCGACTTGGAGAACTAGTTTTCGACACCGACAAGGACGATGCCGAACCGGAGGACATTGAAGTTCTTGAAATTAAGGCACATCCTCACTTTCGGTACCCCATTCTCTACAACGATATTGGCCTTGTTCGCTTGCGCAGACAGGTGACCTTTGGACCTTACATGATGCCGGCCTGCCTGCCTTCGAATGGAGGAGAGCAGCTAGATTCCTTTACTGCCATCGGTTGGGGCCAGAAGAAATTCGACGAATTCGAGCCGTCCAAGGAACTGAGGGAGGTGGAGCTGCAAAACTATAATCGGTCTTGTAGCGACACAACCTACCCAAGCGAGGATTGTCCCCAAGGATACAATGCGGAGACCCAGTTGTGCGTTGGGTCCCCGGGGCATAAGGACACTTGTAATGGGGATTCGGGTGGTCCGCTGCTAATTGCCCATACCGGAAATGGATGCCGATACCAAGTCATGGGTGTCACTTCCGTTGGACTCGCATGCGATACTCCAGACATTCCCAGTTTGTACACGAGGGTGCACTATTTCAAGGATTGGATACAAGGAGAGTTGGCCAAGGGAGAGTTAGCTGGACGCAGCTAAGAATTCAAAGATTATACGATGGTTGCTTAGATGAACTTTGTTTATATACTTAGGACGTGTGCATTCCCTCTTATCAGTAAAACTGTGGACAGTTGGATTGATGCTTCTGACAGATCTGAGTTCCCATAATCAAAGGCTCGCTTTTAGTCTTTTGCAGATAAGAAAATGATTTAATAAAATTAATTTGTAGATTTTAATACCTGGCTAGATGTTAGTCCTATCTTTATCTCCCCTCGATGCAGTTGAACTTAAAATGAGTGTATTGTCTTGGTATTTGCCGAACAATATGGGCCACCACCAATAGTCGGCGGCGTTGCAGCTGCCTCCCAGGAATACAAGCCGGCAGCTCGACTGGGTCATCGCAATTCTACTTCGAATGAAACAAAGTGGTTCTGTGGCGGCACAATAATCAGTGATCGCGTCATTTTGACGGCTGCCCACTGCTTTTACTCAGATGTGTGAGTTTCTAGTCGCCCATATGAACTGATTCCCAATATAAGACTAACTATTCCCCCCAGAGGATCCATAAATATTGTGCGCCTGGGCGATCTAGTTTTCGGCAGCGACCAGGACGATGCCCAGCCGGAGGACTTTGAAGTGCTCGAAACGAAGGCGCATCCGGATTTTAGGTATCCGGCTCTCTACAACGACATTGGGCTAGTACGTTTGCGCGAAGGAATAAGGTACAACCGATACAAGATGCCTGCATGCCTGCCCTCCAGTAATGGAGACATATCTGACAGCTTCACGGCTAGCGGATGTGGTCAGAAGGGATTTTCCAGGTTCGATCAGTCCAGGGAGCTGAGAAAGGTTGTCCTTCGAAACTATGGCAGCTCATGAGCCAGGACATTGGACCCAAACGAGGACATACAGGAAGACTATAAGGCTGAGTAGCAGCTGTGTGTTGGATCTCCGGACCATAGGGACACCTGCAATGGTGATTCGGGAGGTCGTCTGCTGGTTCCTCATACCGGGAACGGATGCCAGTATCAAGTCATGGGAATCACTTCAGTGGGAATCGCGTGCGGAACTCCGAACATACCCAGTTTATATACAAGGGTGCATTTCTTTAAGGATTGGATTAATGGAGAAATGCTGGCCATTTCATTTACATTACATTTTAACGATTCGAGATTAACCATTTAATCAACGAGTAGTGGATACAAAAACACCATACGGTTCTATTTTCAGTTTTGTTTTTTACTTTTTATTTGCTCCGTGTGGTTCCGCTAAGTGTGATTTCATTTTTGTTTTACAATTATAATTTTACAATAGTTTCAACTAAATAAATAATAACAATTTATAAATATAATTTTTCTCAACCCGTTCTAATTTTCCATGGTTTTTTTTTTGTTTGTGTTTGACATAAATAATTTGTTCTTCTAGAGTTTAAAAAACAATTTGTGCAATCACAATAAACGAAAATCAGTAGCTGCTTTTGATTTGATATTATTTGCTTGATAAGGCAAATGTAATTGTTGTGGATGTTCTTTAAACTTAGTGGCTAAGTATCATCAGCTTAGTTTACCTATTTATACAAATAATTGGTATGTCTACAAATTGCAACGAAAACAAAACCTATAGAAACCAAGAATCTATATGCAATAAATAAATACTTAAATACGAACATCTGTAGCTTGGGGTGCTTACTATATACAAAACAACGCAAATTTTGCGCCGCGGCGCTTTCTAAGAAGCCAAACCTATCGCTAATTGTTAGAACTGCTCTTTGTAACTTGATTTTCATTAACATCATCTTGCTGTTTTATTGTCTATTTCGAAAGTGTGGCGGCCGCCGCCCAGCGACGCAACTAAGCGGGGAGTCTGTCAAAGAATACAAAACAACAAACTCCAAAGCTGAGGCCTGACTCCTGACGCCTGACGCCTGACGCCTGACACCTGACACCTAACACTAAACACTATATACTCGCATCGTCGCATATGGATAGCTATATGTATGGCCTGGCGGCATCTCCTCCTGCCGCCCGCTACTTATGCCCGATAACGAGGGTGTAGCTGGCTGTGCCCACTGTCGACGACAACGTCGACAGCGCTGGTCATTTGGCCAGCTTCAGGATCTCAGAACGGGCCGAAGTGGTCCCGGTTCCAGCTGAAGCTGCTAAAGCTGCTGATGCTGCTCCGGCTGCTGGTATCGTCCCAATGTTTCCCGTGCCCGTTGTGACCACCGGTGGAGCTGGTGCAATGCGTATGGGTTTGGCTCGCTGCTGATTGAAGAGGCCACTCAATGTGGCCGCCGTACTGGTGGTCAGCACCATGCTGGCCCCACTTGTGTTGGCCTGGCGCTTGCTCCGCGCGAGTCCATTTATTTTGTTGTTCGTTGAAGAGGGCGACTGCTGCTGCTGCTGCTGCTGGTGCTGCTGCTGATACTGCTGTTGTCCGCCAATTACAGCTGGTCCTGCTGATGCGGGAACAGCAGCGATGGTTGCCGATGCGGAGGATGTGGCTGCGGGTGTCGAGGAGGCTGAAATGTTATCCAACTCAGTCATTGCTTCTTGTATGGCCCGCTCGAGCTGCGAGTTCAGTTTGCGGCTCCTTTGTGGTCGCATGGTGAGTGTGTGTATGTGGTTGAGTTTTTGGTTGGGTTCGGATTTGGGTTTTTCATTTTCGAGTGGGGTTGTTGTTGGTCATGATGATGATGATGATTATGCATACACACACAGAGTTATACACGTTGGGGTTGGCAGGGCATGGTTTAATTTTTGGTTTTGGTTCAGCGCATTTAAAAAAAAGAAACAAGAATATTAATTAGCAAATTAAAAGTCAAAATGTAAACAATGATTAAATTAATTAATAATGCACTTAAATGCCGATTTATAGCTAAATTGCACAGTTAATAATATAAAATTTCCAATTTTCTAGACATAGCTACGATTGTAAGGTTTGATAAAGGCTGCATAAATAAACTAAAAAATTATCTAATGTGTCTAAAGCAAAATAAATACAATTACTTTGTATACAAATATAAACAAAAAAATAGCAACGTTTGCTTTCATACAATATGCAAGAATAAACTACAAAGTACAGATAAATACTACTTAAAGATATAAAATGAAGTTCAACAAATATTTTCAAAATCGTACAAGAACTAACTACAGGGTTGGTCTGGAGTTCACCTAATGCCGAAGGTTTCCTGAAATGCTGCCTGTTTTAAGGATTAACTTGAATAAACATTTCCCCCCCTGATCTTTCCCAGAAATTCCCACCCATAGTCGATGCTCACTTTCTCGTATCCTTCTGGGCCTTGTGATGTGCTTCCAGACCCTCGGAGAGACTCTGCAATGAGTTGACCGGAATCAGTTCGGAGGTCGAACGCCCGCCGCCGCCGAACCACTGAACCCAGACGTGATCGAACTGCTGCGACGGCGTGCACACTCCGTCTGGCATCTTGACGATCTTTCCGGGCCAGGCGGGATGGCCTCGAGCCGGACCCCATATCAGCTCCCCAATGGCAAAGGATCGTGGTGGCAGCTGGAAACTTCTATCGGACGCCGCGGGCGCCGCACGCCCTGCCCCACGTTGCGGGCGGCGCGAACGTTTCGTGGGCGTCCTGATCGTCGTCTTCTCGACTGTTGGTTGAGCGGTTGGAACTGATGTAAGCTGCTGCGTTGTAGTAGGCGACTCTACGAAAGGCACACACACACACTCATAGAAACTAGGACTACGAATTTGGTTACTCGGTTACTCAATGGTGATCCCAGCACCCAGCGAGGTACAGACGGAGGGTAGAGATTATAAACTAGACAAAGGTGCAGGTGCAGGTGCAGGTGCAGGTGCTGGAGGTGGTGCAGGCGATCATGCAGTAGCCAAATGGGTGGTGTTGTGTTGGTGGGTTAGCGTGTGGATGCAATTAGTGCTGGTCAGCGATGGGGCCTTACCCTGGTAGTCAAAGTTAACTATTTTGTGGCTATGAAGGAAGGTGTTTGGATGGCTGTTGGAGATGTTTGGAGATGTGTGGAGGTGCACGGCCTGCTGGCGGTGCATAAGCTGGCGTTGGCCAGCCATAGCAGTTGTGGTTAGTGGTGCCGACGATGACGATGTTATAGACATGGATGCAGATGTGGAGTTTGTGTTAGATGGCGCCAGTCGCATACCTTGTCCCTGCATCAGGCTTATTCCGTTCTCCGCCGAAGTCTGCGAGGTAATGTGAATGCGTCTGATCTTTGGCTCCGAGTGCTTGTAGATCCCACTGGGCTGGGTAAACACATTGTTCTTGCAAATGCCTAGTTGTCAAAGAGTAAATGTTATTATTAAGGGTTCAATGAAATGGGTTCCTATTGAAATAGATGCACTTACTCCTCTCACAGTCCGTTGAAGAGGGCGACTGCCGACTGTCAGTACTTTGGGGAGAGACAGCTGCATCCGGCTCCGAACTGGATACACATTGTACCTAACGAAAAAAAGTGATTAGAAAGAATCGAGAAGATAAACCCATTTACAAAAACTCACCATATCGCTGCCACTGCTTCGATGGCTGGAAGGTCGCTCCGGACTTCGTGGACTACAGGTAGTTGTGTCCGGCGGACTGGCGGCCGTTCCCTGGCGACTCATCACCGTCTCTGTCATGTAGGTGGCCTGTGCTGGCTGCAAACTGATCTGCGTGGGCTGCGGGGCTGGCTGTTGTTGGATCTGTATAGTTGTTGTCGTGGGACTAGCCTGCACAAAGGATGCGCCTCCCTGCTGACCAGTTGGCATGACCAGACCCATGGGCGTGGAGTAGATCTGACCGATGGGACTCAACTGCCCATTGGCGCCCACTAAGTACTGTTGTCCCCCGGCACTCGGGGAAATGAAAGACGGCTTGTTTTGTGGCGATGGCGTTCTCAGCATCACGGGACCCTGCGGCGTCATCAGGCTGGTTGCGGGCATATTCTGGATCTGTAACAGAGTGGCATCTGGACCCATTACCAACCCGGCCGGCATGAGAAGCTGCTGTCCAATGAGATTAACCTGTTGCAGGATTTGCCCATTCTGGAGCAGGAGCTGTTGTGTCTGCTGAGGCTGCGGAGGATTAGGTTTGTTAACGACGATTCCCTGAATGCCAGGACTCAATTGGAATTGCTGTTGGAATTGAGGAGCAGCAGCCGCCGCTGCAGCTGCCTGCTGGTGGAGCAGAGCTGGTGCCTGGCTTGGGATGCTGGGCGAGATCTGAGGCGAAATGATTTTGGCGGGCGATCCACTCGGCGGCGGTGTATGGCATACAGAGCTTTTGCGCTTCCGCGCTCTTCTCTTGGTGTCCGGCGAGCTGATGATTAGTGTTTGCGCTGGAGGCGGTTGGGGCATCGCCAGGATCTGTTCTGCCTGCTGTGGCGTCTGCGATGGTGGTTGCTGTTGGACAATGTAACCTCCATTGGGCAGTGTGTTGAGTAGCACCGTCTGCGTCTGATTTCCAGCTCCACCTGAAGTCGCTTGATTGATCTGGCCAGCCTGCGAGGTGATGATCTGGTGGTGCAGTAGCTTGGCTCCGCCGGAGTTCAAGATCACAGTGCTGCTGCTGCTGCTAGAGCTGGCCGCCGCCACCGGCGAGGGCTGACTGACGATATAGCCACCTCCCGGTTGGGGATGCAACTCCGCCGGCTGCTGTTGCTGGATGATGACACCTTGTCCGGGCTGACCAGGGCGATGATGCTGCGTTGTCTGCTTGCTGGGCGTCGGTATGACCAGCAGTTGTCCCGAGGAAGTCATTATCAATTGCCCACCACCACCTGCTCCATTCATGGCATTCGCCATGGATTGCAACTGCGCCACAGTGGGATTCGAGTTTGTTAACGTCGTAGCCACAGGCCGCCCTGTGATCGTACTCGTGCCCGCCGTGGAGGTCACTATGCTCCTGGTCATCGTGGCCATCGCAGCACTGCTGCTGGCCACTGGCAATCGCTGGCCGGGAATGATCTGAGCCTGCTGCTGACGCATAACACGTACATGGGCGGGCACGCTGACGGGCACTTGAGCTGAAAGATTCGCCTGGAGATGCGGACGCATCTGCAGCAACTGCGGTTGCAGTGGGGCATGCGCTTGGGGTTTGGGTGAGGCTGAAGGCGTGCTCTTAGCCGAGTCAACCGAATCCGTGGGCGACGACAGACTCTGCCGCGGACTCTCGTGGCTGGTGGATATGGCTCCCACCTGCTCGGGTCGCTTCTCCAGCGTCTCGGCTGCGCTACTCGATACTGGAGACTCCTGGGGAGTTGGCACCAGTGTTACGCTAGTGACCTGTGGTTTTTGGGGGCGTGCGAAGGCGGCAGCTTCCGCTTGCAGTGTTCGTGCTCCACTTGTCGGTTGGGAGTTGGTGGCAGGTGCTGCATCCGTTTCCCATTTCCCAAAGAGCGACAGACGACGGATCTTTTGGCGCTGCAACTGCTGCAGATGCTGCTGTTGCTGAAGTTGTTGTTGTTGCTGCTGCTGCTGCTGGTGGTGCTGCTGCGAGCTGTGCACAATGGGCTCTTGGGGCAGAGCTCTCGCTGTGGAAGTGCCAGCCGCCGTTTTCGTTGCATCCAAACCGACTCCAAGACTGTTATGCAGCAGTGCTGTTTGCTGTTGCAGATAGCCAGCGGGATCGTCCTTGAAGTTGGGATGTTGCTGTTGCGGCTGCTGCTGTTGGATGACTGTGTTGGGTCCACCGGCCGCCATGGGCGGCGTGGATGGTGGCCCAAGAACGGAGGCTGACTGCTTTATCACATGGCCACCAGTTGGACGCTTGGGGTGGCCGCCAACTGGAACTCCGCCTAATGCTAATGCTTGACTAGTTGGATGCTGAGGCGGGGGCGTTGGAGCTGGCGTGGGCGTGGTCGCCGTCCGGTTTGAGGCAGGTAATTTGTTATTGCCGTACTTGTGGCAATCAGCGTCTGCAAATGGAGCAACAAATTGAAAAGGCAAAGTCAGTGAAAGGTCAAGACATCCTTGGTTTGTATATGCAAAGCGCGTCGTGCCCTTAAAGTGCCCGCAACGTGTCCACCCGCCCAAACGAAACACCACCCACACACAAAAGGTCCTCTAAACTGCGAGTTTGGTGGTGGGGATTGCGGGGGGTCCAGTGGAATCCCCAAATCAGAACACACAAACGTGCGGCAAGTGCCTCAAACGAAAAATGGGTATAGGTGGGACATCATCAGTGGCTGCTTCTTTCTATTTTTTTTTTTTTACCAAGCGTAAGCATATAATGGCAGACTTATAATTAAAAAGCTTTACCCAAAAAATAAAAAGGGATGCATCCCCTAAAAAAAAATGAAAATAAATACGCACAATGCGAACAAAGCCCGCCACAGAGAATTTAAATTCATTTAGCGAGGCAGAGATTCGCAAATACTTGCCACACCCGCTCGGACCGCAGTCTGACCAACTTTTGCACCACCACCAAAGCGCCACCTTCTGGTGATATCCCCCCATTATCTGCGATGGCTCGCGAAATTTTCTAAATCGTGGAAAAGTTTTGCTTTGTGTGGGGTTTTTAATGCGACGCTGATTGGACTTTCCACCCGCCTGGAGGATTGCAAGTGTCTGCTCCAGTCCAAATGGTGGGGCGGTGGTGGTGGCTGTGCAAATGGGCCGTGGGCGTGGCTGGTAGGCGGTACGCAGTGGACGCGGTCGGTTAAACTTTTGCCATCAAGTCCCTTTTGTTTCAATTAACCTTTTCATTTTAAAGTTTTTAACAATGTTTGCCAAATGTTT
Organism: Drosophila orena; assembly: GCA_005876975.1. NCBI lineage: Eukaryota > Metazoa > Arthropoda > Insecta > Diptera > Drosophilidae > Drosophila > Drosophila orena. The sequence continues at coordinate 8,957,588 of VCKV01000282.1, read as the reverse complement.
GCCCAACTGCTGAGCTGTGTCCCTTGTCCACCTCGCCCCCTGCCACACCTACTTCATCTCCATCTCCACCGCCACCGTCACCGCCACCGCCACGAATTCATGAATGAATGTGCGAGCTGCGAACTGCGAGCAGCGAGAACCTTTTTCCCCCAAATTGGCAACAGTTTTGCAGTTGTTTTCCTTTTTCCTTGCACTCGGCGGGCAAATATCTCAAATGGAAATCAAATTGCTTTGAATTGCTGGAAGAAAAACCCTTTCAAAAACTCCGACAGCCTGCGGCAGTTGCAGATATGAGGGACCAGGTCGGAATGCAGGAAAGTGCGGATGCTGAATTGGTGCGGTGTCAATAGAATAAAAGTTTTTGCAAGTGCTTCCCGGTTGATTGCAGAGGGAATTCGATACAAATACGGCACGAATAATTCATACCCTAATACAACTTGAGCTGAAAGTAACACATTCATGGAAGTTAAAAGTACATATTGTAATAAAAGAAACTCTTTCAGCTCTTGAGTTGCCCTCAAATGACAAAAATCCACATCCTAACAAATATTTAATCATAAATACCACATTTTGTTTCCAACAGATATGCCCCACGTAAAAATCCATTCATTCCTCGATGCAAAATTCTATTTTCAGTGGCAAAAGTTTTGTATATCTTGCTAATTGGCTTCCTGAGTCACTGGAATCAACGCTGAACTTTTGCAGTTTTCCCCATTTTGTGTCACCTTCAAGAAGCTGTGGCTATGTACATATACATATATCCGTAACCCAAACCCAAGCCACTCGAATCCCCCGTCGAAATCCCATTCCAAATGCGAGCTGTCCAAAACGCTCACGGCGTTCTCAAGTGTAAATGTTTCCCAGCAGTCGGGGGTCTTTAATAAACATAACATTTATTTATCATGCTGCTCTGTCCGACTTAAAGCGCCTGCAGCTGTTGGTCGGGAAAATCCAGTGGGTGGTGGGTGGTGGGTGTGGTTGGTTGGGGAAAGCCAAGTGAATGGTGGGTGGAATGTGTCTTTGACTAACGCTCTGGTTTTTGTTTGGAGCGCGTTAACTTCCTTTGACTGGTCACACAAAAGACAAAATCAAAACAATCCCAAGTTTCGGAGCGGTGGAGAATCTGGCAAGGAGGAGACAACAAACAGACGACAAACGGGCGGATAGCATCCGAAATGCACTTCCTGCCAATGCTCAAACAAACCCATCCCAGCACATCCCAACACCATTCCATACCATCCGCGTCCCAAAACCACCTATACACTGTGCTGTTTTAAGCTTGTTGAACTCGTAGCTTTCGCTGGGTTTGTTTGCTCGCTCGCTCGCCTTCCGATTTTAACCTTTTATTTCCTTGAACTCCCCAAGCCATCCCAACCCATCGCCAGTATCCTGGTGTATATCCATCTGTATCTCTCACCCTCCAGCTGCAGTTTCTCTCCCCTCCCACTGTGTGTGTGCAGTTTCACTTTATCATTGTCTAGGCATCGTTTTTCACTTGGCAGCAGCCACAGTCAACATCGAGCACCTTTTCCACTGCAACTGTTTGCACAACCACACACGCACGTAGTACGTATGTACATGTGTGCCAACAGGTGAGGTCAAATTACTAGCAATGCGAGATTTGATTTTGATTAGTTACATTGCAAGTTTGTAATTGCTGTGATATATGGAAAACTGAATGAAGAAAATAATAAAAGCCTGATGGGGATATACGTGTATATTGAAACAAATCGAAATGACCATCTTAATATGTGCCAGCAAACTTCTGTAAAAGGCTTACTTCTCAGCTTAGCTGAACTACTTGGTTTGTAGTAGAAACCAGAAAAAATGCAAGTTTTTACAAAATCTCAAATCCTTTAAGGACATTCAGCTGACCCCAACTGTGTGTGTGTGTGAGTGTGTGTGTGCACAAATGCGAAGGGGTGTGCCTGTGTGCTGGGCGCTTGTGTGTTTGTGTGCAGTTCCTGCTGTGCTCCATTTTGCTTTGCTTAGGATTTTCCTTGGCCCAGCCTGCACTTTTCGCACGTATCTACACTAGTTTTCCTTTTGCCCTGACCTCACCTCCGGCTATATCCTGCCAACCCCCCTCTGCCCCCCCCCCCTGCCGCTTCCTCAGCACTTGTGCATCCGTTCGTCGTCTTCGTCTTGCTCGTCGTTGTCGTTGTCGTCGTTTTTCTACACTTTTCCCCCAGCCTTTCCCTTCCATTTTTGCAGTTGCGCAAAAATGCAGCCATCACATTTTTCCATAGCATACTTTTGAGCGCAGCAAATGTTCACCCGCAGGGGCGCTTTGACAGCCAGGGTTGCCGTGGCGCCGATAAAACAGGAAAACGTCCGTTACTCCCAGAACTTCCAAACGAAATGAATTGGCGAATTATTAAAAAGGCATTCGCTTTGTGTGGCAAACGAAGGCGTTTGACTCATTACGGAGCTAATTACTTGCAATGCTCATACGTAAACCAAGCGATTTAGTTGAGCTCTTTGATCTATCTATTCAAGGTAATGCTTGCTTTTCATTTATTATCATAAATAATGACTCTGCCCGTGTGTGTAGTTATTCAATGTTTACACAAGCCCAACTAAAGATGTGCAATAATATGGCTTCGGCTTATCCCCGATTGTAAGGACATTGGCTATTGATCCCATACTTCAATTACCACTCACCTTTGTTGGCCATTTCATGTGTGGTGGTTGTTGCCGCCTGTTCTGGTGATGTTGCTGCTGTTGGTGTCGCCGTTGTCGCCGCTCTCGCTGTCGATGTCATCAGCGTGGAGAACACATCGCTGACAGCTGCTGGCCCAGATACGGATACGGCTACGGCCACAGATACATCTTTGACAGCCTGTTGTTGCTGCTGCTGCTGCTGCTGCTGTAGATGTTGCTGTTGCATTTGGGATGGCTGCTGTGGCAGCTGAAGCTGCTGAGATTCAAGAAATCGCCGCTGGTGCAGGCAAGGTGTTGGCATCGCCGTTGACGCCTCCGTTGGCAACTTGAGCGGCATGTTGGGCACCTGCAATTAGCATAAGGCAACAAATTGGCATAATTAGTGTAAATGCTATGCAACAATCAAATTAGGCGCCGCCACTCGTCGACAGAAACGTACCGATAACGAAAGCCACAGAACACCCATAAAACCCCTCAATCAAGAAACCACCACAAACGTCCGCCACACTGGCTGTCAAATATGAAATCGAAAATTTAATCAGCGCTCTTGGAATGCCAAGCGGCGCGTGTAAAGGTCCACTCTAAACGCACATTAGTGCAAATGCAATGCATACATACACTGACAGCCGCACACATTCATTGGCGATGGGTGTGCGCTATTAATTTGCATGGGAAACGTGAGTGGCATTCGTTAAAAATTAGATAGGCGCCCAAGGCGCCGTTTGGCGTTAACTTTTCTATACCCTTTAATTAGGCGGCACTGCTGAGATACTCTTCAAAAACGCCCTTGAATAACCCAAACCTTAAAGAGAATGTGTTTAGAACCTCAATGTTCATTTAGTAATAATAACATCGTAAAGCTATTTAATTCCATTTCACATGGATGACTTTAAATAGCAACATATGTCAAGTCAATTAAGCTGGTTTTTTAATGATAAACCTATTTTAATCACATTTCAACAGATTTTTATGCTTGACAGCATAAGCATTTAATCATCATGCCCATCATCTCGCAGTACGAAATCAAATTTCAGTCGCATTCGCATTATTCAAATGATTTCCACAAATTTCCATATCCCTTTCTGTGCAAATTGATGAGATGAGTGAAAACATTGGGTTGATTACTTAGGAATACGACGACCTTGGCCCGAGGCTTAGGCAACCGTCCAATTAGCATTTTGTAAATGAATATCCAACGAAGCCCCGGCCGAGTACACATGTAATCCAATCAAATGCATCGCATTCATCATTATCGAGTTGAGCAGATCAAAAGACTGGCAAAAGTTGCCATGGCGACCGCATCGTGGTGGTGCCCACCTCCTTCCTTTTTAGCAGCAGGTGCGCATGGAATTTATGCAAATGAATCGCCGGCAAAGGTTTCGATTTGCAGGCCTCCCCCGCCGACAACGGACTCATCCTCCTCCGCCGCCTCCACCGCCTCCATCGCCTCCACTGCCTCCATCGCCTTTATGAACCATGACGATTATGGCCATGTGGATGACGAAGCGGGCCAAAGAGGGGCTACGGATTTTGTGATGATGATGGACGACCCTTTTGGGACCGTGCACTTTTTGCCATTTCAATCAGTGGATGGCAATTGCTTCATTGGCCAGCCAAGCGCTGGAAACGTGTCGCAACCATTTTGGGTCAGCAATTTGTACAAAACACTCGGAACGGACCTTTTAGGAACCAGCACTGACCGGGCCGCTTTAACTGAACATTCCGCAGGCCAAAGTTGGTTATTAAACATTAAAATGTTTCACTGCTCCGCCGGTTCATCCGCTCCCTGGCTTTTTATCGCACTGACCGACCGACCGACCGACCGACAGACCGAGGAAAAGGAGCAATTGGAGATGGCAATAAAGTGGCCCAAGTAACCTGACGACGATGGCAACGGAATGGAATGGCATGGTATGCTATGGTATGGTATGGCATGTATTCTGTAAGTTCTAGTGCTGAAATTAAACGAATCATTGGCAAATAAGCGGGGGATAATGAAACGTGAAACTGGAGGCCATCCTTGGGGGTAATTGCTTGATTGCTGTGGAGGATTTAGTACCCTAAAATGTTTTCCTTTAAAGTTAGCTCACACGTAGTGTTAATAAAAACGAAACTTGATCAATTCAATAAGCCAAAATCAATTTATTCATGCTATAAGCACGAGCCAAGTTTATTGAGTGACCACGCCCGCCCCAGCAAGCTGAAATAAATCCATTAGAGGACATCAAACCCATTCCAAATTCCCCTGGAATGTCTGGGCTTTTGCTGCTGCTGCTGCTTTATGCCACAAAGGCAGCTTCAAGTGCTGTTTTGTTGCAGCTTTGCTTGCCACTTAGTCAAAAGGCAGTCGGCGCCCGCCTTGCCGCAGAAAGCAAACATAATTTCAACTTTTGAAATGCAATAAAACCGCAGCTCATCCCCCTGACAACCCCAGCTCATCCGCTCTTCCGCTCTTCCACTCCTCCACTCTTGGCATAGAGAAAGCAGGCAAGCAAACAAACAAACAAACAAACAAATGGATGTAGAACATTTTGCAATTGCCAACTGGGTCGTCGTCATCGTCTGCCACCCGGATGGCCACCATCCAGTGAAATCTGCCCCTTCTGTCCTTAAATCGTGTCTGTCTGCCTGGCAAATTATGTACATATAATAAAATGGTAAAAACAAAAATTACGAAAATGCAACTGCAATCAAACGTTGCCTGGCAACCGTAGGATCCCCACCCCTCTATTATGTTTTGTTGCTCCCGACGCAGGAAACTCAATGCGAGTTGCAAACATAATATCCCAATTTAATTGGCATTTAATGGAAAAATAATTAAGCAATAGCTGTGCTGATGCTACAGCTTCTGCTGTCGACAGCAGCGGCAACAACAACGATGCAACATTGCAACAGAAATATGATAAACGACTGTAAGATTACTCGTTACATGCAATTAATCAATATACTCCAATGTTTTATTCGGAAATTTTCTTAAATCTATATCGGTAGATAAAGATAAAGTGGTGTTATTAAGAACCAATTGTTTATAATATCTAATTAGAAACAAGTCGAAAGATAAGATTGAGTGTAAACTATACTAAATGAAAGCAATTCAATTTAGTTGGTAAATAACTTGTCTGTTTTATTGTGCTCATAAAAGTGTCTGGAGATTATACGGTTAGATAATAACTTGTATTTATAATTACTTATTAGTATGAATAATGCAGTGGGCAGTTTGTTTGCGTTTAAAAATGCCAACGAAAATAGTTTTTCCAGTATGTGGAAAGTCATTTATCAAGCCTAATAAAAGATCAGCCCATTTAAGGACCTGAATATCTGATGGCACCAAACATTTATCTCCATCTCTTGACCTGTCACTCGAAAATGTCCTCGCAAAGCCCTAATTCATTTTGGCCATCACTACGTCGCCCTTTTCTTGGCAACCGTGCCACAAACCGAGCATATCCCATTGGCCCAGCATAATGGCCACCAAAATGGTTATTAGCAGGAGCAGCACCAAATCCAGCCAAGCGTTGAGGCGACGCGTTGACACTCCACTCCGCTTCACTCCATCCAATCCAATCCAATCCAATCCACTCCACTCCACTCCGCTTCACTCCACGAAGTCACAAAGCGTGCGGCTAATGAATACAGGGCATTACATACATGAGCGGAGCCATACGGATACATAATTGAAAGTACGTATATGCTGCACACATGTATGTATATATATATATATTTGCATTATTTACACAAACCGAAAAGTGTCCAATCCATGCAGGGAAACATGCATTTTACATTTTTGACGTATTAACTGGGCTTATTCCGCGCTGAGATGGAATACAGGGGGCGTGTGTGCGACACGCAACAAAATGCCAAACGAAAATGCCAGCGAAATACCAACAAACATTGCACTTTTGCATGCATAATTGTGAAAATTAAAACGAACCGTGTGTGTGCCAGACAGCCAAAGCGATTTGGGGCGGTTCCAGGCGGCAGGTGGTTACCACAGCCCTGCAAGGGGGGGTGGTGGTGGTTTTAGCCCAGTGGGGGTTGTGTCGCTTCGTCGTTGTGTCCAGCAAGAGTCGGCTTGGCCAATATGCAAACGAGCTGGGCGAGACTTATGCTGGTGGCGGCCAAGTAGGAGACGCCGGAGTAGGAGGAGCAGGAGTAGGAGGAGAAGCAGGAGGAGGAGGCGAAGGGCAAGGTGCAGGTGCGAAGCATGCACAGGTGCAACGTCGGTGTTGGTTTTCATTAACGTCATAATGACTGTCGAGCGGCAGCCGGCCGACAGCTTTAATCCTTTGTGTGGGTGTGGGGGTGGCACTGTCTCGGCTCTTGTCCGATACCATGCTTTGCCAGCTCTCGGGAATCCCAGCTCGGACATGGACATGGCCACGGACCTCCTTCGGGCAATTGTGCGCGCACTCACAGCAGGAACTTGCAACGCTGCCGGATATGAGTAATCGCTCAGTCACGTCGCCTGTGCCCAGCGCCAGTGCAAAACTCCTGCTGCAGGAGGACTGCAGCAAGATTTTCCTGTCAGCCCCGAAGCCCCGACTCCATTCCGACCCGACCCAATCCAACCCATTTCATCCAATCCCATCCCTGCAGGACAACTACAGCCGTGGGCAGTGCATGACGTAACCCACAACGGAAATCGCTCAACGGTCGACGGGCGCGCGTGCAATTCTCTGGTTAATGCTCGATTCTCTGGTTAGTTTCTGGGAATGGGAGTGGGCTGGTGCCTCTACCCTGGGAAAATGGACGAACGGGCGGACGGACGGCCAGCAGGATGCACATTTAAACTAAATTGAAAAGCAGAAGCCCTGGCAGTGCCCAGAAAATGTATAAATTTCACTGCATCACGTTGGCAGGACCCGTTGAAAGCGGAAATTAAATCAAATCGAGGCGACACGACACTTAAGTGCGCACCAAACACTAAATTTAAACAGTATATAAACACAAATTTAAGGGTAAATGAATACTCAGAAGATTCCTGGCACTTTTTAGACGCCAGAAAGTAGGTAACACTACACATGAACGTCTTTTCTGGCTTACAAGGTACGCAACATGTCTTAAATGTAACAATGTAACAATTTAAGTAAGAACCAATTATGCAAGTATATGCCCAATAGAATTTCAATAAAGGGCTCAATCTGCTGTGGAAACCCGCAAACTGATATCGATCTATGGGGAATCTTTTTCGGGCCAGTTAAAGGATTAAACTGGCAACTCAATTTACTCCGCTCGTGAGATGGACGACAACTTTGCCCAGCCCAGCGTGCCTCGTTCAATTGCTGTGGTCCAAAAACTTTTTGCCAGTCAACCTGGCCGGCCACCTGGATGTATCTGCGCACTTCAGTACGCTCCTGCTCGGTGAACCACTCTTTGGCGGTTCAGTGAAGCAAAGCTCTCGACCTGTCTGCCTGCCATCGCCGGCTGGGTCCTGTTGCAGCCGGGAAGCTGTCCTGGCAATGCCACGCTGTCTGCTCACGACGCGCACAACATTTAATTTGGACTAATGAAGTTTCTATAAAAACGGGCCAAGCGGGCCAAGTGACCGGGCTAAGGAAAGAAGCGGAAGGGAACGAGTGGAATTCAATTTTTGCCACCAAAACTGCTAGAATGCCCAGACAGACGGCCAGCAGTGGGATGAAGCAAAAGTCCAAGTCGAAGTTGCCGTTGCCGTTGCTGTTGCCGTTGCCATCAAGACAAGTCAAGTCAAGTCTTCCTGCTCACATTCAAGTGACGTGCAAATTACCCCCGAAAACGAAAAAACAACAGAGCGAAATGTGGATGAAGATGCGGCTCGAATCGGTGGAAACAACACCATCCCATCGTACCTGCCACCTGCCGCCTAATTGTTTTAGTTGTTGCTCCATGAATATGCTAAGTTGTCTGCTACAGTTTGCCCTCGCACACTCGCACACTCCGGCGTATCCGTATCCGTGGCCTCGCTCCGCAAATGTTTATAAATGCAAATTGGCCGAAAAGTGCAGCGGCAGTTGTCGAGAATCAAGTGGAGGAGCAGGAGGAGCAGGCGGAGTAGGCGGCGCAGGAGGATCGCGAGGAGGTGGATTGCTCCGACTGACGGACGTGCTTGGTTGCATTTCTCGTGTGCGTCAGCAGCAGGCGAGAACTGTGAACGTTCGTCCCATTGAAGGGGTCTGGGTTTTGAGGAGGAACATGCCCCGGCTCCGGGGATAGCCCTGAATGAATGAGTGACACCCAAACAATGCGCCGCCATAGCCGTCGTCCGCGGCTCACTTTCGATTTCTGGCCCTGACATCGCGCCACTGCATATGGTACCATATAGCACATACAGTACCATACAGCACATACGGCACCATATAGCACATATAGCGCATATCGTGTATATACATGTGTATACTATACAGCCCGGAGCTGCCGCGGATTGCTGATGATTGGCAGCAGGCAACCTTCACGCACATTCAGCCCAAGTCAGCTGGGCGTAATCGAGTCAGCAGTCGTACTCGGGCGGGTATGTGAAGTTTTGAGGGATTGCAGCTCATTGTAAACTTTGGAATAATTCAAATGCAGCTTAGACTGTGACCCATTAAACCAACTTGCGTAGAAACAATACGATATCAAGGTGGCAAGTTAGTTATTTAGTGCAAGCTAGACGTGCCAAGTTGGATTTATTACGTTTTAATTACCAATTAACCGTGGCAATGACATTTAAGCAGTGATGAATAACTCTATATTGATGTTCAGTTACAAGAATGCGCTTTTTGTCTTTCACTACAAAAGCTTGTGTTTATTGAAAGTTGAGTTAAGCGAGGCAGTCACGAAAAAGGTCAAAAAACACTTTTAAAGTGGCCCCTGAATGGAATATTTTGTGCATGCGCCTCTGACATTCTGAATGCGTGTGTTTGTGTATCGTAAACATCAACAGCCGCAGCCGCAGCAGCAGCGACAACAATTAATATTGCCTTTATTTTTATTGTAAGCTGTAAATTTAAGCAACAAAATAAAGCAACAACGTTGCTGCTGACATCGTTCGGCGCTGACCTTCTCAAGTTTGTTTGTTTGCCTTGTTGGCGCTGCTTTTCAGCCTCAGCCTCAGCTTTTGATTTGCTTTTGCTTTGCTTTTGCTTTTAGCTTGTGCTTGTGCTTGTGCTTGTGCTTGTGCTTTATGCTTTTGCTTTGCTTTGCTGTTGCTTTTCGCCCTTTGCTGCATGCAAGCGCATGGAATACGAACTGGGTCCAACGTTTCATCTGTTTGCTCAACTCGCCTGTGGGACCTGCCCTTGTGTCCCCTTGCTCGAAAATTTGCTGCGTGCAATGCTCTCGAAATGGAAACCCATTGGGGACGCCTTGTGGAAAATCAATTTCAATTGTCTCGCACTTATCGACAAAAAATTGAAAAATGGCCAAACGAACCGGGTCGAACGCTTTTGCTTTTGCTTTTGCTTTGTTTTCGGTTTTTCATTTGCACTTAGCAATTGAAAATTTCAATTGTAAATAATTGTTTAATTATCGACAATTGCAGCGTACTGACTGAGAACCGCTCAGTCGACGGACAACAAAGCGTTCGTTTAGCCAGCCTGCGTCATATCCCCCATGCCCCTTGATTTTCCCGCCCACCGACACCCATTAAGAGGCCATAAACCGAAATCTGAGTCATGGACTGTGGCTGTGAAGAAATATGTGCATGGTTTTGTGTATGGCATAATTAAAGATCCGCAGCCGAATGCCGAATGCCAAATGCGTTGTAATTACCATGTATTTCACTCGATGCGTATGTCTAATTAACCACACGGCGTATACGCAATCAATATTACGTACACGCCGTGTTGGTGTCTACAAGCCCATTATGTACATAAATTATACATCAATCAGTATGGCGTATGGCAGGCCTAATCGGATTGCATTTGCTACCCTCGAAAGCATTTCTTTTCCTCCTCATGCTCGGACCATTAGATGGTATCGGATGTCTGGAATTTAGCCAATTATACAGACGTGAAAATGCACTGAGAAAATATATCTGACCAAAACATAGCAAGCAAAGAGGTTTAATAAAACCATTTTGGTTTGAAAGCACATCTTTTTTGGCTATACTGTTGTATAGCTTACTAATTCGATCATAATCTGGTGGTGGCCATATTATTTTCCAGTGTGTCTTGGGCAATCTCAGTCGAGGTACTCAAAACTAGTTATGTCTGCAACTGCAATTGTCTGCCGGCCGACAGCTTCTCTGCTCCACTTAGCATTATTTTTCAGCTCCAACTTTCCAATCGGAGCCACTAAAACACTCAGAGTTTGTCGGTTGCCCCTTCCGACCGCATATCTACCTCGACATCATGAATATACCAAGACGACATCATAATTTGCTGGCCAGGCCCAACCTCGAGCGCATGACAAGTTGCGCCTGCCAGGCGCTGCGATGGCCATGTTCAATTCAACTCCAATGACTGACAGCCGCTTTGTCTAGCTCTGGCCAAGACTTTCACCGAGCGCCAAAATGGAAAGGGGGGCCAACAAAAAGCCATGAAATGAAAAGAAATCCCTAACCTACCACACCTCAAAGCTCACAGCACACAGCACACAGCTCACAGCTCACAACTCACATCGCACATCTCACATCTGAAAAGAAAGGCAGTTAAGGCGACAGCATAAAATGGTCGTAATCAAAACAAATCAGCGAACGTGGTCTTCATCATGCTGGGCCATCAATCATGGCCCAAAATGAAATGCGATGGCTGAGTTGAATGCGCCAAACGCGTCGCAGACAAGACACACAAATGAAGAAATCCAAAACAGTTACCTCTAAATATATGTATGCCTCCATATACACGTATGTATGTACGAATATCCCCAGGCCCAAAAGTTATGGCCAACATACACTCTCACACACATATACACACACAGAGTCATCGACTTGTGGTCAGAAAATGTGGGAATGGCCAAGAGAAAGGGACGGCAGCAGCCAGAGGGAATGAGGAAAAGAGAAAGAGTGGGGACTATCGGTGGCACAATGAAGTGTTTAGTAAACAAATTGCGGTTGCCTTTTGATAATACGCAGCTCAGCTTAGCACTCAAATGGAAGCTGTGAGGAGCTCTTTGTGGTGGGAGTTAAACGATGCACAGCCAAGTGGGCGTGGCACGGCATGGGGGGTGGCTAGGATGAGCCAAGTTATAAGTGCATTGCACCGAAATATCGATTGACGGAGCAGCTGGAGCAGCTGGAGCAGCAGCACCACCAACAAAAGACGACAATCAACGCTGGCGGGTTCAGACATTCAACCTAAAATGCGTGCGGAGTGCACTGAGATTAAATTGAACAATCGAAATGTTTAATGAAGGTGAAAGTACGTAATTGGTGCTATTCATACGGAAATTAATAAAAAGTGGAGCAAGCTTCTCAAAACTTAGCTGAAAAAAATGAAAGAATAACAGCAAAATAACAAAATACAGCCATTTTGTTTACATTCATTCATTGATAATTAATCACCTCGAAATGTTTGTCGAATAAATATTAGGCCTTTTTCACATTCTCGTCCGAGGTGGAACCAGATTTATAAATAGCATTCTGCGCACCTATAATTTATGGGTCACTAAAAGCTTTTTTGGGACCCACAATCATAAATTTACAAGCAAATAAAGAAAAAAGCTTTTAAAACGAATGACATTCTATAGTTGGCCTATAATCAAATATTCCATACTGTTCCACACCAAGCCAGCTCATTTAGTAAAGTTGCAACTAATTATTTCATTTTGTGATTACAAGTTTATATATGTATATATCACGCTAGCTGGCTGAAATGAAATTCATTGTGATGAATTCCTTAAAGTCAGGTCACATTTTTCCCACCGTGCAGTGCTCAAAAGTTTGTTGGAGCATATTAAAAGGACATTGAATGTGCGCGGGTGGTATGGTTGATAGCCAAAAGCTGGAGGAGAAGGGGCTCCAGTTCGGTCGGTCGGTCGGTCGGTTGGGTTGGGTTGGGTTGGGTTGGTTGGTTGGTCGGTTGGTGGGGCGTTGGCGTTGGCGCTTGACGGCATCAACGTCACGCAAAAAACCAAAGGGAAACCATAAACTCAAATTAATGACCCCAGCAGGGGGAGTCGGGAGCCCTGCGAATATCAGGAGGGGATGGGGGGCGAGTCGGAGACAACGGACAAATGCTGAAAGGCGAGACAGAAGCCAATAAGACCAGCAAGAACAACAATGCCCGAGCGGACCAAATATAATAATAATAACAACAACAACAGCAGCAGCAGTACCAAGACCAAGACGAAAGAGAGAAAAAAGGCCAAAAAGAAGTTGAGTTCTGGGCGTGATTTACCGTTAACAGTTTTTTGTTACTGTTGAAAATTAATCTCATTGCAGGCGATTTCACTGCGATTTTCAATGCACCGCCCTGGCAAGCGGCCGAAAAGCGTATAGATGGTAGATATATAGATATATACAAATTGGAGCTGCTCCAGAGCAAAAGCGGCAGATGGTCATGGAGAATCGGTTGCTTCAGTTGGCTCACTTGGCTCCGTGATTATGCAGTCGACGTCGCTGCCATCGCTGCCATCGTCTCCGTCGTCGTCGTCACAGTCGATTTGTTGTCAAACTGGTTTTACAAATATTTTGCGTTAATCTGGAAGCCCCAGCGCAGCGATGAGGAGGTTAGGCCATATAAGAAGGGGGCGCAGCAGCAGCACCACCACCACCACCACCACCATCACCACCAGTTACATTGCAGTCGAGTAAAGCTCAGTGAAAGTCGACAGTCAGTCGTCGTTCCCGCGCCGAAAACCCACCAATCTCCCCCTCCATTCCCAGCCAGCCAGCCAGTCAGCTAGCCAGCCAGCTAGCTAGCTAGCAGCACATTCAATTAGATTTAGTATAGGCTAGTATATATAGCTACATGGCGTTGGCTTCCCCCATTCGTTGGATCAGCGCTCATTCATGGCTCGGTATTTACAGCCAATTATGAGACAAACAAGTCCAGCTCGCCGTTTGGCCGATGTCAGCGATGTCAGGACTTAGAACCAATATATGGCCCATGATGGCTAATTACGAACACGAAAAGGATACAGATTCAATGCAGTTCAAGAAATTGCATTTTTAAAGAGGTTGAAGCTTTAAGGTACCACTTTAAACTCTACTATCTCAAAATGTATCTTCAATAGATCTTGTTGAAAGGGTATCATCCATACTTGGGCCTTCTGGTCATTAGCCAGCGCGATTACCACCTACTTCGGTTTGCCGCACTTGACTTACCTGGGCATTAAAGTCGAATAGGAATTCCGGGCGCAGCGGACACGGCAGGCCGCACTTGCAGGTACCCTGTGTGAGCAGATAGTCCTTGATCTGGAACTGCGTGCGCAGCGTTTTGCCCGAGGGGCTGCAAAAGGAACGAAAGGAAAGGGGTTAAAGAGATAAATGCATTTGTGGATGGGCGTGATTAATTAAGTGACGGCACTCGTGCCGTTATTCACCAGCTAAACGCACAATTTGTTTTATGGAAATTATGCAATTAGCGCAGGCCAGTGCTTTTGAGCAGCCAGACACCCACTCACTGCGAACTTGGTCGACTATCCCAATATCCCGGGGGCAATTAGCCGCACTTAAGTGACTGACTACAGAGGCCAATGGATAATGGATAATGGCAATGGATAATGAATAATGGTCGAGTGCTTGATTAACAGCTCGTTGCCATACTGCTCATTAGCATGACAATGTAAAGTGATTTGCGCATTAATTAGTTTCGATCGCAACCGATCGTACCATAACCTGTTTATATAGTTATTTGCGTTATAAAGCAATTTGCGACCCTCTGCAGGGCAACTGCGTACTGATACAGTTGACATTCCTTAAGGGTTTCAGATTCTGTTTCTGATTCAGATTCAGATTCAGGTTCAGAATATGCGACTGGAATCTCGTGGTGATAGCTGCCTTGAGAAAATGCGCAACAGAAACGCGACAAAAGGGGTAAACTCCACATCTGCGAGAACGAACAAAGGCGATCTCATACATATGCACATATATTTGCGAACGAAAAAACGCGCCTATGCGCCATAAAATTATGAGAACGCAAAAAATTGATTTAAATTTCGGTCATTTAATGCCTAAAAAGAGGAAAGAACGAGATGCGGTGAATCCAGTTTTAATAATGCCAAGCCCCTTTTGCGGATTGCGATGGCTATGGGCGGTTTTCCCTTCGCAACACAAGTTAACCCTTTCAACAAAACCCGCTCACCGTCGCCCCGTCGCCCCCTCCCACCAATCAGGCCACGCATGACCGCAAATCTGGCGACATAATGTGCTGTCGCATGAGCTGGGGGTTACTACTTCGATTTAAGTGTGTGTATAAAAAACAGCACACACTCGTCGCACATAACTCGCACCGTACGCAAAATAAAGAACGCAAAAGCCAGGAAGGGGAAAGCAACGTAGCTGCTTATTAATTGTAAAGTGTGAGCACGTTGAAGGAATCAAGGGCGCTCATGATGACGCCGTCCAAGGAAAGCGGTAGCTGGAACTGAATCAGAATCTGAATCTGAATCTGAGGCACTCGAACCTGGGGGGACTGATGCCAGGGCTCAAGTTCGCCGCAGCTCCGCACTTCCTCTGACCCTGAAGTTCTGTGCAGGTCAACACGGAGAGAAAATACATACATATGATAATAAAGACGTACTATGATCAAATCTGGTACGGATATATGAAAAGGTTTCTGTGAAACAACTTAAATCTATGAAGAGGGTATTGGGAATACTAAATAAATGATGAAAAGATTTCATAATCTTACTATGCTCACAAAACTAAATACATCATATATAAAAGAACATTTTTCTCAGCGTGCTGCTGTTTCAAGCCGTATGGGAAATCTGAATAATGCATGAAGTGTGAAAGCGGCAAGGGCATTAAATGAAACGACGACGACAGCAACAGGAGCTGTGAGCTGTTAGCTCCGAGTTCGGAGTGCGGAGTACGGAGTACGGAGTTCGGGGAGCTGGGAGATGGTAGCTGGAGGAGCAGAACAGCAGGGACAACAATATAATTGAGCGACAGCAACAGCATCGAGAATCGTGTTACGGGTTAAACGAGTATGCGAATTGTCAATTGAGTAGCCCTTTTAGCTGGCCAAACAGGAGATGCCTCCGCATCTCATCCCATCTCATCGCATTTCATCCAAGTCCCAGTTGCCAGTTCCCAGTGCCCAGTGCCCAGTTGCCAGTTGCAAGTCGCAGCGTCATCAGCATCATCATCAATGGAGAAAAGCAGAAAATAAAATGGGAAAAGGAAAAGGAAACTGGTTCTGGTTTGTTTTATTAATTATTTTTAACTACTTACGAGGGCCAGAGCTTTATGAGCAACTGAGCCACGTTCGAGATTGAAAAAATCGATGGCAAGTCGATTGCCAGACATCACGAAGGACACTGGGAACGAGACAGGGACAGGGAATCATCAACGCCAAAAGCTTATGGCTCAATTTGTATGCAGCTGGCGTGGCAAGGAGCTTAAGAGCCCACCGCTTGCCACTTACAATCGCCTTTGAGGCAGTTGTGGCAGCAGGGCAAGCACGCAGCAGGCATCGTGCACGCGGAGAAATTAATACGATTCGGAGCAGAGCAGGGCAGTTAAAAACAGATAGTTGCAGCACACATGATTACAATCCCATTAAGCCCAATTAATGCCATCAGCATTGTGGGAAGTGGCATTGTTTTAGTGAACTCAAAACTAAGGGAAATGAAGCTGCTTGTTTAAACAGTAACTCAGTACTATGTGATCCAATTTAAACATGATATCATATGTTGATTTGGTTTGGTTTACCTATAAACTTGGTTTAAACAAAAGCGTTATTTCAGCTTAAAAGGTATCATTATTTTTAACCTTATTTTCTATTTTCAACAGATATGTATCTGGCAAATCGATTTTCTCAATGCAGCTATCATTAGTGTGCACTTAAAATCGATTTGAAAGGCTGAGAGTAATAAAGTTCCGATTTTATTCTCTCTGTGACAGACGACGAAGAAGTCGGCAACTCATTAAATTTGTTTTTTACCTCGTACTGGTTTTTGTGTGGTATTTGCACAAAATGCGCTAATAACGAGAGTGGTGCAGCAGGAGCAGGAGCAGAAGCAGGAGCAGGAGCAGGAGCAGGAGCAGGAGCTCCCTTCCCCCACAATGCCACCAATTTGCGCCAGTTTAGGGTGGATTTGCCGCGTTGTGGCCACATGAAAGGCGTTCGGCTAACGAGTTAAAATAATTTAATAAATTATACACACAAAACGCCAAGTGCCAAAGAGTTTGCTGTCGAGTGGCCATCGCCCATCAGCCATCCATCCGCTGGAAGCCATGAGACCATCAGCCATCGTCTTTGCCATAAACTCATAGCTCTGGTGTGTGAGAAAAGGTGAAAAAGCTTTACGCCTCTGTGACCTTGAGTGCACCCTCGAGCCAAAAAAAAATAAGAGTTGAGAGTGCAGACAGCTGAGACTGCAAATGGGATTGGGATTGGGATTGGGAACGGGTGTTGGACTGGGTGTTGGCCTCCAGCAGAGACTGAGCCTATTACTAAATTAATAATCCCAAACAGCGCAAACAACACCAGCACTAACAGCAACGTGGCCCAAAGGCTGTGGGCCAGCTACGCCGTGGCGCATGAAACTGTAAAAAATTATCGCACAAAGCCAGCCAGACGGAGTCCAATGCCCGAGGAGGGAACTCCGCAGTCGAGGGACTGATGGACGGACAGGCAGGGCAGGGCAGGACTTTATCCGCTGTCCTTGTGCCGTCATGTCCTTGACAACGCGCAAAGAAAGCGAGCAGCAAACATTCAACAGCCAACAGCCCACGAAACAAAGTGAATCATGCCCACGCAGAAAAAATATTAACCCAAAGGGACTAACATATATATTATATATATATATATATATATATTACAGCATTTTCCATCAAGGCAACTTATTTGAAATGCTTTATTATACGTTTAAAATCAATTCACTAAAGAGTTCATAAATTAAGTTGTCTACTGTAAGATGAATTCGTTTAAATAACGAAATATGCCATAATATTATACCATTACTTATTAATAAACTGTTATCCAGCCAAATTATATCCTCCGCTTAATGCGAAACTCTGTCCCGCCTTTAGTGACCAACTCCCATGAGCCAAAAGTGGCTGTTGGAGCGCAAGTTTCCGGGGTTTTCCCACGATATCAGCAACGACAAATTCGCATGGTGGGCGTTGACCAAAGTCAACAAGTCGGAGAGGACAGGGCTAAGCTGGCGGATTCGCAACAAATGCCTAAATGTGAGTAAAATAAACACATTTCAAAGGTCTGTCCGTCTCTTTAGCTGCCTGCCACTCTGGCTGAATGACTGCCTGACTGCCTGACTCTCGGCTAACTGACAATGGAGCGGAGCGCGCAGTTGGCCTGGCCCAGACAAACAGTGAGGAGGGACCAACTGCTGATGCAACCTACGCGGCCGCTGAAAGGTTCATCCCGAGGCAGGGGGCATGAAGAGCAGGCCTCGTGGCGGCAGGGTGCACATACACACCGATGTACACGTATGTATGTATATGGAATAGGAAAATTGAAAACTGCTTGAATCGCGCTGGCCAAAAACTATTCCGCATTCTTTAGCAGTTATTCAGGCTGGCGGGGCGCTTCGAACTGTTTTCCCTTGCCTCTTTTCGATTCGATTCGATCGCTGGCTGGATCTCCAGCTGCCGTTTTGGATTTATGATTTATGCGCCCGTTGCCGCACAGTGGGCGTCCTGCCTTCCACTTCCACTTCAACTTCAATTGCGACTGATACTGCGACTGGGACTGCGACTGGGACTGCGACTGGGACTACGACATCGTTTGGCTCTGACCCGGTCACAGTTTTAAATTTGCACTCCGCCGATGTCACGTTGCGCCAAAAGCCATTTAGCACTTGTGCAAACAACAAGAGCAGCAAGATTTAAAGACTTGCGCAACAATTATTGATTTCGTACACAATTTGTGCAACATTCTTTCCGAGAAATAGCCAAAACGAAGGCAACCACCACCAGCGAACTACTCGCGCCACAGACGGAAGCTAAACAAAAAGGGGTATTCATAGAGCCAGAGGTGCTGGTTTCGCAAACTGGGGGGTTTTAGATATTTATATAGGAAATGGTATATTTATCATTACTATTCGAGCATTTCAGAGTGGATTTGCCTTTGTTTGATTAGTTTATATACGAGTATACTGCCATAATGTGTGTGACCGGTTTTACTACAATAAAAGGAGTAACTACTCCGCTTCACCCCTTTTTTTTTTGTAGCTACTTACGGAGCACATATTTTTTGCAAGTTTCAGCAACTTTTGTCACCCGAAATTCAGGAAACACCGCTGGCACAGCGACGGTTTAACTGGCTTAGGGAAACACGAAAAAGAATGCTCAACTCGAAAATTTGCAAAGGGGGCCATGGCGACCATCCATCCATCCGCTTGGGCAAACAGCAAATAGCAACCAGCAACACGCAACGTGGAAATGAGCAGCAGCTGCTCCTCCTGCTGTAGTTGCTGTAGTTGGTGTAGTTGGTGTAGTTGCTTCTGCTGGTGGTGGACAATGACAGCGCTTGACACACGATGTCGTGTCGTCGCCGGGCACAAGTAAATACCAGCGGGCAAAGGACGATGGCGAGGACGTGAACGTGGCAGCCAGCGGTGCCCTCAAAGCGTGTCCTGGAAGGGTAATGGCCCAGAGAGTGACTGACTGGCTGACTGACTGACTGGCTTGGCTGGTCGGTTGAGTGAAATGTGACATTGCCAGCAAATGGAGTGCGTCGGATAAGCTGCAACTTCTTGACGCCCCAAAAGCTACGTGAGTCGAGTGCCAAGGCCCAATAATCATAATCATGTCTGTCATAATGAGAATCTCAGCTCGGGTCTCGTAAAACAAACAACATGCCCCCTGGTAGCTTTCAATCTGCCAATTGAGCGAGGCATTCGGCATTCGGCATTCGCAACCATAATCCGTACAAGTGGTTCGAATAGCAGTTATCCCAGAGCCACAGACCCATTCAACCATCCAGCCAGCCATCCAGCCAGGCAACCAGGCAACCCTTTCTGGGCAAATGAGCCCCGGGCAACAGCTGCGAGGGAAACTATCCCAACGAGACGAGTCAAGCGCTCAGAAGTGCCAGCCACTTATAAAATCAACAATTACCCAACATCGGCAACAGCCACAAACTCGCAAACAGTTTGCACAGAGCCCGAAAAAAACAACACAGAAAACAAGAAGAAATACTGATATACTGAGACTGAGCCCCCCTTCTATTTTTTGTTTTTTTGGCCCTTGGGGGCGATTGGACAGCCAGAACAATTACAAGTACCCGGGCAAGCAGATATATCCACATACTCGATGCTTTTCAGCATATCTGAGCAAACATTTTATTTGCGTTTGTAATTATGTGTGCTTGATGATAACTCGCAGATAATGCTAGGTAAATATTTACCACCGCGTCGTTGATGGTTGCTAGTTGTTGATGTGTTGCTGTTGTGCTGTTGTGCCTGGTTGCAAAAACATTTCTGACACGACTACTGCAACCCCCCACCAGACGCCCACTAAACAACAACATGCCCCTTCTGACGACTGTAAACCAAACCCCTGTAACCCCCACGGACAGTGGCATTTCCTGTAGCGCGAGCGGGGATCGCTGAACATTTTTATGGCTTCTCGAATGCGTTTGCGTTCGCCAGACAATAACCAGATTGACTTTTAGCCCGGGCAGCCAAACGTGCTGTAAATGTCATGTCCGTACAACACAGCCCAGCGATGTA
The DNA here is from genome assembly GCA_005876975.1 of Drosophila orena. Classification (NCBI taxonomy): domain Eukaryota; kingdom Metazoa; phylum Arthropoda; class Insecta; order Diptera; family Drosophilidae; genus Drosophila; species Drosophila orena. The sequence goes on along the minus strand of VCKV01000282.1, from coordinate 8,937,161 downwards.
GCCAACCCCCACCAAGCTTGCCCCCGCCGAAGAGCGCTCCATCGGCAGATATCCTGTGGCCACAGAGGTGCCCAGATACTATCCGACTGACTACTCACCTGATATAGGCCACCTCATTGTTGTTGGTCAAGCGACGCCAGCCGGGGGCCAAATTTCCATTGTAGCTAGTGGCCGTCTTCCTGTTGACGTGGCCATTGCTGCTGGCATTGTTGGCTTTGGCAACATTCTTGGCATAGAGCTGATTGTTCTGACTCATTTGACGCGCCGCATTTGTTGTCGACATGCAATGCGTTGCCCCAGTAGCAGCAGCAGTTGCAGCAGCAACAGTTGCTGCCGTTACTCCCGTTGTTGCCACTGACTTTATTGGCAACTTTATTTGCGCCTGGCGCTGTTTGGTTTGTTGCTGTTGTTGCTGCTGCTGCTGATGTTGTTGCTGCTGCTGCTGATGTTGTTGCTGCTGCTGTTGCAGAAGGAGCTGCTGGTTGCTGGTGGGGCAGACAAATATGTGCTGCTGACTGTTTCGCTGCTGTTGCTGCTGCTGCTGCTGCAGATGCAGATTTGCCACTTGCATCATGTTGCCGCTGCCATTGCCGTTTACCAAGCCAGCTGGTAATATCTGTTGCTGTTGCTGCTGCTGCTGATGATGATGTTGCTGCTGTTGCTGATGTTGCTGCTGTTGCACCGCCGCACTTGTAACGACCCGCGATACAAATTTCGTCTGTTGCTGCTGGAAAAACTGATGATGTTGCTGCTGCAGAGGCAACATTTGCTGCTGCTGCTGCTGCTTGAACATATTGATCTGTTGATGCTGATGCTGCTGCTGCTGCTGCTGCTGGTGATGCTGCTGCGGATGGTGCATCCCGCTGACCACCGTCTCAGCACTCCCAGCTATATTAAGTTTGTGCTGGTGCTGATGCTGCTGCTGTTGCTGGCCAGCAGATGCGGCGGCCATGGCGATAACAGCAGCCGTTCAGGAGCTCCTTCGCGATTCAGAGCCTGCAAACAATTCAAGGGAATTCCCGTATTAGTCACTGCCAAGAATAGAACATATATGTACATATATGGATTCAGAGAATAATCGTCTATATTAAAGTTTATTCATATTCAAGTAAATTAATTGAAGCTTTGCTTTCAATTGTATAGCAAACTCTTTTAATATTTGTTAAACCCATTCCCTATTGACATGATGATGAATATGTATATTAGAATGAAAGACATTTGCGGATACCATGAATATCGTAATTATAACTCCGCATACAATCAATTAACCTATTGTTATTTTCAGTGGAGGTCTTCTTGTCTTTGTCTCTGCCTTTTTTGGTTGACTCATGGGCCCCGGACTTTAATCGAATCGAATTGCGTTGCGTTGCGGCCTTTGTTTTGCTCCACAAGTTGACCACCACTTACAAAGTAGCTGATTTGAGGGCCAATCAGGGTTTATGCGCTGCGCGTGTAATGAACATGGAAGTGGCCTAAATCTGGTTTATCCCCCGCCTCACGCACAGGCGAAAACCACAAGGTTGTGAACCCAAAGTCGCACTTAAATAGATACTGCTAACTGGACGATCGTATAAACGACAAATCGTAGGCCGCACCTTTTGTTATTTATGCGTTGTTAAGTTTGTGCCCCTTATTCTGCTATTCGCTCACCTTTTAGCTTGCTTTTCGCTTTGCTCATTTGCCAGCATATTAAATTAATTTTGAGTTATTGTGTAAACGAGACGCGGCCATGTCATGTTCATGTTTTTTTATGGTTTCTTTTCCTTCTTTTTTTTTTTGTAAACACTTAATTTCACTTTTTTTTGCAATGATATTATTTTGTATGCCACTCTGCTTCTTTTTTTAGCTGTAATAATGCGACAACGACGTTTGCGTTTAGCTTCGTATTGCGTTGTTTCTACACGGGTAGAAAAACAGCGGTATGTTTAAATTTTAGTATATATTTGTATTATTTTAATTCATTTACGTGGCATAAAATGAGACTACACAATTGTGCTCTTTATCAAGGAAACGTGATGCTATGGTCATAAAAAGGTTACAAGAATTAACCATTAAACGGTTAATAGTGTTTGTTTTGGTTATTTCTTTTGGTGTACAATCTGCTCATGACTTCATTTGGAATTCAGAAAACGAACGTCAGCAGCAGTGGCGAATCGAGTGAAAAGTGGAGAGCAGAGAGCGAAGAGCGCGTAAAAGTAGGTGAATGGAGCATGAAGTGAAGACACCAAAAGCAAAAGCAGTGAGCGCGAGGAGAGAGCGCGCGAGGGGAGGCATCACCCACACCACCTCCAACTCCCTTTCCCTCTCTATCTGTCTCACTCATTCGCTCTCTGCTGCGTGGTTAAGCTTAGCACAATTTGCAGACCATATTTTAAGTAGTATAATTAATGCGTGCCCGTTCGTTTGTTTGTTTGTTTCTTTGCCTGTGCCTGCGGCTGTGCCTGGGCACGGTGGACAATACGACACAGTGGGCAATAGCCACCACCTGCCCAGCGGTTCTGCTCCGGCGATCAGCGACAACACAAACAACACGAGAGCAGAGCGTCAGGGGCTGGAGGAGGGGGGTGGATCGGGAGGGGGAGAGCAGCTGTTCGCCTTGGGCAGTGGGATGAAAACGAACATTGGTGGCTATCTCGGTGCACTAGTATGGGTATTGGGCAATCGCACACACATACACACACACACACGCACATGAATGACACGCGTGCCTATGCTGCGGTTTACTGCTGCTATAATATGTACAAAGTGACCTCAATACGCATTACGCTACAAAAGACACACAACAAACACACAAACTGCCAACTGCCAACTGACGATTGCACTTCGCATTGGACTTTATTATGCACAGACTCGGATTACGCCAAATGCCAATTAAATATGAATTAATTACAACAATTTTGTGTCGCTCGATTCGATTCACGCAATATTATGGCTCGCTCGCTCATTCTCTCTTTCTGGCCTGCTCTCTCACTCTCATTGGCAAACGCGCACACGAAAATTTTTATATTTTATTTTTTTGATTTCAACTTCACGAATTTTAGGGCATTTAATCACTTTCAATTGCGGCCAATTGGTCACATTACACACCTTATTGCGCTGCGTTTTCGGCGGCGGCGAGTGCGCGCATTTGTTTTGGAATTTGTATGCTGTATTTAACGGAAAATCGACGAATCGACGACCGTAACTCCGTGCACTTTTCCGACCGCGACAACAACAAAATGTGATGTGACCGAAGGCGGACAGTTACAAAATGCCAGAGCTCCGACCATGTGTAATCGATAGCTCTATGATGCCAGAGTATGTCATTTATGCAACAATCGATAGCGGACCTATCGGTCCGCCAACAGTATGGCAGGCTTGTTTCCAATATCCAATATGGCAATTATGCAGTTTAAGCTTAAATTTATTTAATTTGGTATTACATTAAAAGCAATCTCTCTTGCGTAGAAAACTTACTCATTCAAAAAGCCTACACCCAAGCAACAAAAATTGTACGATTTTCCAAATATTTGTGTTGTTTTAAATCATTTAAAAAGACATGTGAAAATTAGGCGGCTCAAAGTTTTATTTGTCAAATTGAAAAGTAGAAAATAAATATCAAACATGTTGGAAATATTCAGGACACCCTATGCGGACTCCAAGCAACTGCCGTTGGCCACTGGACCAGGTCCCATCATAATTATCCTCACCTGTTACCTTCTGGTAGTTTATAAGGCCGGCAGAAAATTTATGGAGCATCGTGAACCTTATAATCTGCGAGGAGTGCTCAAGTACTATAACATGTTCCAGATCTGGTACAATATAATGATGCTCCTGCCCGTGAGTCCAGAATTCCCAGCATACATAGGTACATATTTCCAATTGAGGAAACCCTCTTCCTCAGGGATACTACTTCATGTTGGCATTCCAGCCGTACAACTTTCGCTGCATGACCGTCCTGCAGCAGGATCATCCGCTGAAGAACTGGGAGCGCTGCATCAGCTATGCCTACTACATAAACAAGATCGTTGACCTACTCGACACCGTGTTCTGCGTGCTGCGCAAGAAGTACTCGCAAATAACGTTCCTGCACGTTTTCCATCACGTCCTAATGCCCTCCGCCGGATACTTGATAATACGATTCTATGGCTATGGGGGTCAACTCTTCTTCCTGTGCTCATTCAATGTAATAGTTCATATCTTCATGTATGCCTACTACTATGCGGCAATCGAGGGCAATACGGTGCGTTGGAAGCGGTGCTTGACCATCATGCAAATGCTGCAGTTCCTCCTTATGTTTGGCCACTGCGCCTTCACCGCCTTGCAGCGGGAGTGTACGGCCTCGCAGGGTACCCTCTTTCTGGTCAGCTGCTCCGCGGCGATCATGTTCATCATGTTCGCCAACTTTTATTTTCATTGCTATGTGAGACCGAAGCATAAGAAGAACTGAAGGTTAAATTAGGTCAAAAATTAAAGATATATTGATATGAGCTCTTTAATAGTAAACTAGCAAGATTTACAAAATTGCACTTTGTATGTATGTATTATGTATTTCAAATGACCGTTTTTTCATTAGGGCTACTCACTACTTGCATCAATAGAGTTATCGATTACAGACAGCTCTAGTTTCCGCGTACGGTCACATTTAAAAGTGCAACAACGCGCGCGTTGCCGGCAACCGTCGAATAATTGCAATTACTCGCGAAATCAATTATAAAATAATTGAATTAAAACAAATTATTGTGGATAACTCGAAGGTCTAGCAGTTCGGATCGGAAACATGTCTGTCAGCTCCTCCAGCAACGCTTGCAAGCTCTTGCTGCTCGGCCGCTGCCTGCGCGCCGTGCTCCTCAGCGTGGCCATCCAATTCCAGCTTCTTTTCGTGTTTCTGCTGTTTGTAAACTTCCAACTGTTGCATCCACTCGCCTGGGTGACGGGAACACTGCGTCTGGTAGCTAGTTGGTACACCTGGTTTGCCAGCATCCCGCTGGTAGCATCCGTCGTGCTCTACGGAGTGGTCCTGTGCCATCACCACCTATCGGAGCGGCCCTACTTCCCAACCCGGTTTCGCTGGCTCCTGCATTACGGTCCACGCAAGCTACTCTTTCTGGGCGCCCATCTTATGGTCGGTCTGCTGACCGCCTGGCTGTACACGGGCTATCTGCAAACAGACTATCAGTAAGTATACCTAGAGTGGGATGAATTCGGACAATACTTATGTTTCCTTTTGTCCCAAGACATCTGAGATACAAGTGCTATGGCCAGGATTGCATTAGTGCCTACCATGTCTATCTACTGGGCATCGGTATGGCCGCCGGCTGCTACCACTTTGTCTCTGTTCACATGCGCCAGGAGGTCTCAATTGAATTCCCCATCGTCGATCAGTCGCGGGCGGAGAAGATACGCGAACTACTTTACGGCAGTTTGACCAAATCTCTAGTAAGATCACTGCTGCCCACACTCAGCTACACCGCCGTCTTTTGGCTCTTCGGACCCATGATATGCCACAAACTTAGTCACATTCTCTCTGTGGACATGGACGAGAGATTGGTAGGATTCTTCGGAGTAGCCACCAATGTGCGCCTGATTTTCTACGGCTATTTGCTGACCGCCCAGATTCTGAGTAACATGCACCTCATGCGTTGCTTCTACTGTATTCTGCTCTCGGAGGATTTGCCCCTGGTAGTGACTAAACCGCGAGCTGCTTTTGCCCATGAACAAGATATAACCTTGGTAGCAGGACTGGGAGTCTTCAACGTGTATGTGGTGCAGTGCCTTGCTGCCTATTATTTCTACAAGCTGGCGTTGCGAAAGAATTCGGAACAACGGTCAGAGATATTTCAGCTTACCGAGCCGGGCAACCGGCCAGCAAACTGGCGCTCCCTCTGTGACCAGTGCTTGAGTATTCTCGGCAGCTTTACCGAAGAACTAACCGAGTCCATGCAGAAGATAAGTGTACTCAAAGGCGCCCAGAGTCTGCCAATGCCGAAGATAACCGAATCGCTTACTGCTAGCTTGATGGCCGAGAAGGTGTTGCTGCGGCAATACAATCAGATCCACGGCATCCGACCAATTGTGTCGCCCAGGATTCCAGCGGATGTGTTCGATCGTCCAGCGGATGGCATCCGACATGTTCCTAACTGGTGTGAGCGCGTATCCACGCAGCTGGAGCAGTGCCTACAACGGTTGCTCCAGCGAGTTCCCGGAATTGTGTACTTCTTCAAGGAACCCGAAGGTTCCAAGACAACGTTTCTGCTGGCCAACTCCCTGCCTGTTGTGTATATGACGCAGGCTCTGGCTCAGGTTTGCGCGGCCTCGCTCAAAGAGGATCCATATGGAGTGGTGCAGAGCGATTTGCCGGCTATCATCAAAGCGATCAACAAGCTGCGAAATGAACTGGACAAGCTAAGCAGCGTGACAGGCAACATTAGAGCGCCCAGCTCCAGTTTCAACGTGCTTCGATGTGCAGTGCGCCGCAGTCTGTATGCCATCTGTAACTCCTTTTGCGATTATCTGGACGATCTTCTGCCGCCTGGAGAGGAACTGCGACAGCTGCAGGACCTACTATGCCAGGAGTAAACCCATCCATCACTTTATACACTCATCTTGTACACTGTTTTGCATCTCTTTAGTTGTTTGTCTGCGGTAACAATAAAAATTAATAAATATAACTACAAACGTCCAATAGTTATAGAATACTATTGACTTTTATACTTAAAGTAAGAAATGGGTAACACGCGATTTGATCATAACTAGCACTGATGAAATGGTTTGCAGGTTGAATGTGTACAAGCGGGCAGCCTCACTGTTCCTCCATCGCCACTGCCATCATGAGCAGGGCCAGATCCTGCTCCAGCTGTCGATTGGGTCAAAGCTCTGCTGTTTTCGTAGGCAGTGAGCTGGCGGCGGCAGCGGTGGCAGCCTCTCCCAAGGATTGCTCCAGCTGCACGGCCACCTCATCCATGTGTTTGAGAGCCTCCTTGGCCTTGCGGTTGCGTCCGTCCACGAAGATCTGCGTGTCCAGGAAGTGCAGGGCCCGGAAGGCCATACCGCCTTGGGGATCATATAAGCTGTCGAACTTTTTCGGATTTCTGGCGCTGGCGCTCTGGTCCGGCGTGTCGGGATCGAAGGGCACGTATTCCTGAATGGGCTCTTTGTGCCACCGAAAAATGTTTCGCGAATCTGCAAGGATTTGGTATACAATTACGTTATACTCGTTTTCGGTTGGGAGGAAATGGAACCTAAATCAGCCAGCACTCGCGTCATTTCCCGTATCTGGGCATCCTGTCGCTCCAACCGAAAGTTCATCTCCGTCAGCATGTTGGTCAGTGACATCTTTTCCGATTGCGCCATTTCGTTTTTCTTGTTCTCCTTGATGGTTTGACTGAAAGATGAATGGATGAATATAGCTCTGAAACGACTAGAGATCCCTGTTTACCTACCGTGAGTACTCGAAAATCAGAAGACCGGCTCCGATGGAAAAGATGATGAACTCGCCCAGCAGATTGGCTCCCAGCTCAATGGCCATTGCCTCGTTCAGCGGAGGAACATTAACACGGCCACCCATGTTCAGGGCCCACATCTTCGTCTTCACCTCCACCCAGTTGTAGACTGAAAATGTGGGATTAAAGCCCGTAATCACATCTAACCACATCGCACCACTTACACTGCGCCGGCGGCATGCAAATGTATTTCCTGAAGAAGGGGCTCGACTTGGCATTGGACTTGATCACGTTGGCTATCGGCTTGCTGATCTGCTTGATGGCCAAGATGCCGAGCTTGGCCGCCGGGAAGACGCCAATAACCATTGTTTTACCTTCTTACTAATAACTATTACAAAATATATTCGTGCAAAATTAGAGATGTGTACGAGGTAGCGGTGTGCGCAGTGATGCACGATAGGCCATCTCTTAGTGATGACAATTCGAATCCGCTCATTTAACCGTAAATAAGAGGGCACTCTCGATAAAACGAACTTGGAAACTACTTTTGTATTTATTTAATTACATAATTGAATAATCGACACCGATTTGTAAGCGATCTCGACAGTCGATATAAAATTATACAAAAATAAATCCTTATTTCCCCACGTTTTTCAGGGCTGTCCTAATCCAATTGATGTCCCTTTGGTTCCGCTCCACGTCCGCACTGATACAGTCCACGCACTCATCTAGAGCTCTCTTCTGATCCTCAATCTCCTGGTTTTGTTTCAGAGTTTTTGCATATGTTCTATTAAAAACAAATCACTTTATAGAAACTAAAATTCTTTAAAACATTTCAAATAGTTCGCACTTTGAAACCTCATAGTATATGAGACCCATGCCAATGCCAAACACAAAGGCCTCGCTCAGCATATTAGCGCCTAATTTGGTGGCGACCGGAGTGGAGAGGCGTGGAATTCGCCGGGGCTGTTTCATTCGAAGCATATGGAGCTTGGAACGGACCTCAAAGGTGTTGTAAAGCTGGGCCGGCGGAATGATGACATAGCGCCGGATGAAGGGATGATGCTTGCCCATCCATATTAGAAGGTCTCCAAATGGCTTGCTAATCCGTTTCACGCCATGAATGAATAGTTTTCCGATTGGAAAACTGCCGATCACCATTGTGCGTAACATAAAATTTTGCACGAATATAAAGGCGACTGACATTTCCACGCCAGTTCAGTTACATTCCAAATCCCCCGTATTGCTATATGCCTTATGGGTTTCCCTGCTCCCCAACTTGGTTCTCAGCTGATGGATTTCCTTGGACTGGCTGCTGACCTTCTTGGTGAGGTCACCAATTCTTTCCTCGAGCTTCTCACGATGCAATCTGTGCTTTTCGTGCTTCAACCTGTCATTCTTAGATTGCCTAAAAACATATTTGGAAATATACTGAGATTCTTTTTGGATAAACGAGGCTTGCAAACCTTTTGAACTCCGCCACAATCAGCGTGGCGCCAATTATGAAGATGATCATTTCGCCCAGGATATCGCCACCCATTTGAATAGCCATCGCGTCAGTTAGGGGCGGAATAAGACGAGGTTGTCCAAGTCCCAGCATCCACATCTTGGAGCGAACATCAATAACGTGGTATACTGAATAATGGTTATATTAATAGTTAGTCGGCATTCCATGGATTTTATTTACATCTCGCTGGGGGAGCAACAACCAGGGCTTTGAATGACGGATTCTTTTTGGCCGTTTGCTTGATCAGATTGCCAATGGGCTTGCTGATATGCTTAATGGCAAGTAAAGCTAGTTTTCCCAGTGGAAAGACGCCCACAACCATTGTGCTATTTCCAAGTTTCGACTGAATTCCCTGAGCTCACTATAACCGAAAATTTTCAAATTTAAAATAATCAGTGCTGCAAATTATTAGGCCCTTAGTGGCGCGAAAATTGAATTGCTGACGCGGGATGGGGTTTAAAACTTATTATTTCCAAATACAACACTTAAAAACTTATTTTCTTATTAAACGCATTGCTTTTTAAAAATGACTATAAGATTCTGTAAAGATTTTCCATAGTTTTGTTAATGAAATGGTAATATTTGGCATTTAAAACCCGGTCACACCTGTTATAAGAAACACTCGTTTTGTTTGTTATTAAATCTCTTCTGCCTGTTTTAATATTCTGGATCAAAATAATGTCGGCACTTGGGGATTCGGATGATGAAACTGAGTTTAAAGACATCAGCGCTACAAACTATCATCGTGTGCAGGAAAAAGTGGCAAAGGTGACTTTAAAATGAATTTGGCGTGGCCAGCTTTCATGATGAAATCAGCTGGCTTTCATTTTCGACAAAAAATACGACTCATAAATACCCTTTCCCTTTCAAGATCAGCTATTCAGATGGCGTTGCCGATGGCAGGGAAAAGGTCTTCCAAGACAGCTTTGATGAAGGCTTTGAGAATGGGTTCAAAACCGGATTCGAACTGGCCAAACTAAGTGCGTTCTACGAAACCATTAAAAGTGCGGGAGCGGAACGTTTAGAATGGAATGCAGAACAAGAGGCCTACCAAAAACTCAAGCTGGCCGAGCCAACAGATAAAGCACACTTTAAATACGTGGAGCATCAGGGCGCTGCACTCAACGTGATATCCGAAAAACAAAGGACCTATGTCGACGACCTCCTGGGAAAACTCGCACAGCAACTCCCGGCAACTACGAATTTATTCACATCGGGAAGCGATTCTAGTGTTAATGTGGTTTAATGCATGTGTTTGGGAATTATCAAAATTAACTGAAAGTATATCTTCGCGCGACTTATAAATAAAGACCCTCGGGCGTGCCCTCCTTCTTCCGGTACAAGACGCTCTCCTTTGATTTCTTGAAGTCCTCGTTGGTCACCTTCATGCGGCGCTCCCGCAGCGCCATCAAGCCGGCCTCTGTGCAGATGGCCTTGATGTCGGCGCCGGATAGATCATCCTTGGCCATGATCAGTTCGCTAAGGTTCACATCCTCGGACAGCGTCATGCGCGATGTGTGGATGGTAAAGATGCGGCGCTTGGTCTTCTCATCGGGCAGCGGGAACTCGATCTTGCGGTCAATACGACCGGGTCGAATTAGCGCCGGGTCCAGGGTCTCGATACGATTGGTGGCCATGATAACCTTGACATCGCCGCGCGAATCGAAACCATCCAGCTGGTTCAGTAGCTCCAACATGGTACGCTGAATCTCCCGCTCGCCACCAGAATTTGAATCGTAGCGCTTTGTGCCCACTGCATCGATTTCGTCGATGAAAACAATGGATGGAGCGTGCTCCTCAGCCACACGGAAGAGCTCACGAACTAGCTTGGGTCCGTCTCCCAGGTACTTCTGGATCAGCTCTGAGCCTACAACGCGCAGGAAAGTGGCCGAGGTCTGGTTGGCCACAGCCTTGGCTAGCAGGGTCTTGCCCGTGCCAGGAGGCCCATATAGGATGACGCCCTTGGGCGGCTTGATGCCCATCTCCTCGTAGTACTCGGGATGGGTCAGTGGCAGCTCGACAGACTCCTTGATCTCCTGGATCTGAGTGTCCAATCCACCGATATCTGCGTAAGTCTCCTGCGGGGCCTTTTCCAGTTTCATCACCGTGACCATTGGATCGGTGTCGTCGCTGAGAACTCCGACCACAGCGTGCACTTTGTGGTTGAGCAGCACGGAGCAGCCTGGTTCCAGCTGATCCTTGTCCACAAAGGACAGGATGCTGACATAGTGCTCGGAGCCCACCGATGTGGACACGATGGCGTGGTTGTCGTCGATTATCTCCTCCAGGTTGCCCACGGACATGGGGGTGCCGCGCAGGTCGTCGACCTTGGAGCGCTCCTCCTCGTTCTTCTCGTCCTGGGGCTTCAGGCGCTCCTGGTTGCGGATGAACTCGTCCTCCATCATCAGGTAGTCCTTGATGCGCTCCAGCTTGAGCAGCTTAAGGCGGCAGCGGGTGTGGGGCGTGACCTGGGGCAGCTTCATGGCTGCATCTGGACCCTTTGCGCGCCTCTTCTTCTTGCCAACGCGCGTCGGGATTGGAGGCTCGTACTTCTTCTTTTTATCCTTGTCATCTTTCTTGTCGCCAGCTCCCCCTTGGGCCGATTGGTTTTGTCCCTGCAAATGTGTGGTTCTCGATCGTAAATGGGTTCAGGGTGTTCTGGTGGTGATTTTTTACCATTTTTTATTTGTGCTTGCTGCTTGGCCGAACGTTTGACGAACTTTTTACACTTTATTGTCGGCAACAAAATTACTAGTCATTCGCATTTGCTATGTTACCGTACTCTCGAACCATGAACGTCTGGCAACTCTAGAGGTGAAACAAATATTTTTAAAAACGTGAAAAGTGAAAAAGGAAGAAAATGCTTAAACAGTCAGATTTTAATAAAAGCAATAGCTTACAACCAAATAAGAATTTATTTAAGCTTTGAAAAACAATTTTTAAAAGTCACTGGTTTCATATACTTATCGATTACTGTAAACAATCCGAATGTTACTGTGTGGCAACGCTGGCAATTAGTTCGAAAAGAGCATTTGTTTAAATTTGTTTTATTCCGGCTCTTAAATGGCTCAAAATATCAAGAATGTTGAGCTCAAACTGGATAATATTGAGGTTCTGACCAGTGGAACAACAGCGGAGTTCGTAAATGGCATCCTGGACTTCTTGCTCTACCAACGCCGGCAAATCCCCTTCGTGTACAAAACATACAAATATTATGTGGATAAATGGGCAGATGCAGACGAATCGGGGGAATCCAAGGCTCAGGAGTCCTTTGCTCACTATCAACGCAACCAGCAGCGCTCCAAGGCAAAGGCAACCAAGAAATCCATTAGTGACATGAGAGAGGTGCGTTTCCCCTTACATCCAGGACTTCATTTGGTCTTTATTTACCTGTTCTCGCCTGCAGATCATCCGACAATCCTTTGGGAACTCTAAAGTGAAGAGCCTCCGATTTCTGTTTGGCAACAATACGTTCATGCCCTCGGAGGCCTACACCCTGCACATACCACATGATTCCATATCCAGAAATCACTATTGCGACCACCATGCCCTGCCCGAAGGTCGCATTAACCAAGCGCTGCTCCGCCTGCTCACCTGCGAGGAGCTGTACACTCTCTTCTCTACCGAACTGAATGCCACCAATGTGTTTCTGGAAATGGAACTCCTTACAGACGGCGTTCCTTGTGACTTCGGCAATCTAATTCCCAAGCATGTATCCAGCAAGCTTCCGCGCAGCTGCAAGAACATACACCTGCATCTTCTGCATTGCAGTGAGAACACAACGAATGAATTACGCTGCTGCAAGGAGATGGACATTTACCAGGATCTTGGCCTGCTGAATCTAGATAAATCTGGGGCAGGCGTTAGCAAGACTAACGAAGAGCAAAACCTTGTGAAGGCAGCAAGTGAAACCAGCGGTTGGTGGCAGGCCGAGGTAATAGTTCGCGGTTTCAGAGCTCCAGGCAACCAGAAATCGGGAGATTTGTGGTCTAGCTAACATTTTAAACTTGAATTCTTACTATTCGGCATGATTGTGCCAAAAATAAAGTGTCAAAACATTATTTTAAGTATTGTTATTTTAGCATTAGTGTGAGCGTGTCGCTTTATTGAGAATGTATTGAAAATATGTCATCGACAAAGTCCAAGGCACTTAAAGTTGCTCTTTCGTCGTTACATGTTGAGTATTAGAATCTTAGGTAGTGATAATAATGGCTCCTGATGAAATGGCATCTTGCTGTTTGGCCGCAATTTTGTTGGCTACGAGGTCCAAGTCACGTTGTCCCAGGGAAGTTAGCTTACGACCACCATCCGGATGCCTCTCCACCATGTGAGCAGCTTCCAAAGCTTGAAGAGCCTGTTCAGATACATATGCTACTTATGTAATATTAAATATAGCCTAACCCATTTCCCATTTACCTTGCGAATGCAGCCATCCGATGAGCGACAGTACTTGGACGGATGGAGTCCATTGCGCATGCGTCCGCCGTAGATCTTGGTGAAGGCCGCAACCCCGGAAGGACTGCGCAGGTAAAGGTGTCTCATGATGGAGGCACATCGAGTAAAGAACCAATCGTCGGCGGTAGGAGCAGTCTCCTTGAACTTGGCCGTCTTTACGTAGACAGCCATTTCGGGCATAGCAACTTTTCCAGATTTTTTGAGAAAAGCTGCCATAGTTTTGGTCAGAACGTGCTGATCAATATCCTTTACTGTAACTCCCGGCATGTTGCTAAGTTCTTTAAAACACTCTTTAAGGCTCATATGATTCAGATATGTATATATATTTAAAAAGTCTTACCGATTTGGGAAGAAAAGTTTTAGTTCCGGTCTGTTAGACGATTTTGGTCAAAATGGGCGATTAAAATGTGACTTTTGACAGACTGACCAGGTCATTGACCCGAAAGGATTATGTGCCGATAGTTTAGCAGAGGTTGGCAACTCTATTTGGTACCTTATAACCTATAAATTTCGAAAGAAACGCAAGGTTGCCAAATTACTCTCCTTGGTGACAGCGGTTAGAGTAGCAAGGATAATTTTATGACCCTTTAACCCTAAGGCAACCCAAGTAGCAAGTAAAGTGGTGCTTGATTCTGGTCTGTATAAGTTAGGCCAAATGACAGACGCTAATTGATGGACATTAAATGAGGTTTGAGTCTGGCGCCATAGTGTGACCAGCATGCGGAGTATCAAAGCGATTTATTGTATCGACAATATCACTGGACGGTCACACCAGAAATACAGCCAAACAAAACAACAAAACCATTCCGACCGCTAACAAATATATATCTTTCAACTCACTCATTCGCATTCCGGTTGTCCGTCTCGCGCCTGCAGCATGTCTGAAAAGCCGTCTGTTCTGATTTTGGGTGGTAAGGGGCCGCGCGGCATCCTCGTCTTTCCTCATACCCCCGCTCCCCACTTCCGCTTATCAGCATCGCTGCTCTTCCTCTTCCCGCAGGCTGCGGCTTCATTGGACGCAACTTGGCCACTTATCTGCTGGACAATGAACTGGCGCAGGAAATACGACTGGCCGATAAGACTCCTCCGCAAATGGCTTGGCTGAACGAGGAGCAGACGCGGGTCTTCGAGAGCGATCGGGTGGAGTTCTGCAGCGCCAACCTAATAAACGCCGGTAGGTAATCACACTACATTAGGGTGGCTCGTTCTACAAGGATGCGGATCACAACGGCTACGGAGATCCATCATCTATAACCGTCTATACCGTATAGAAAAAGGAAAAAGTTATCGGATCTGGAATTTCCAAGTACAACCTTGTTACCAAATCGAGCCACCCTAATGCAGTTGCACCTAAACTGGTTATAGAACGCTCTCCTTTGTTTTTCTACAGCCTCTTGCAAGGCGGCTTTTGCGCCACACCCCACAACCGGCCGGTCCTGGGACATCGTCATCAATTGTGCGGCCGAGACGCGTGCCAACCAGGATGATGCTGTCTACAAGGAGGGTATCCTGAAGCTGAGCTTAAACTGCGCCAATGAGGCGGCTAACCAGCGGGTCAAACGCTACGTGGAACTCAGCTCCGGATGTGTGAACAGCAGTGAGAAGACGCCGCTAAAGGAGGATTGTAAGTCGGATCCGTGGACGGGCGTGGCCAAGCAGAAGCTGAAGGTGGAGAAGGAACTGTCCAACATTGACGATCTCAGTTATACGGTCGTCCGTTTGCCCGTGGTCTATGGCATTGGCGATAAGCGCTATTTGAGTGAGTGTCCCTCTCCGCTGATACCCGATAATTGATGTAATTGACAAACCACATGGGTTAAACCCGACCCCACCACCCATTGCCTTCTGTTCACAGTGCCGCGCATTATAATCGCTGCCATTTACAAATACCTCAACGAGACAATGAAGCTGCTGTGGAACGATGCCATGCGTTTGAATACGGTGCACGTATCGGACGTGTGCGCTGCCGTTTGGCAATTGGCTCAGAGTCCCAAGACCGCCGGGCAGATCTACAACATATGCGATGATTCAGCATCGACGCAGGGCACTATTAGTAATCTTTTGGTGGATATTTTCGACATCAATTTGGACTTCTTTGGCCTTGTAATGTCGAATTTGGCAAAAGTAAGTTAGCTTTTAATCGCCGCACTAAGCTTCAGCTTATTGTTAATCTGACTTGAATTTTCCAGCTTTATCCCACGGACACCGTCAGTGAAATCAACGATAAGCACATGGCACCCTGGGCCGAGATTTGCCAGCGCAATGGCATCGACAACACACCGCTGACACCCTACCTCGATGAGGAGCAGCTCCAGCACAAGCACCTCTACTTGGATAACACGAAACTGAAAGACTTTGGCTACGTGCTGCAGCATCCGAAAGTCACTCGCGAGCTGCTCATGGAGATGATCAACGACTATGTGAAGCAGCAATTGTTTCCGAAATCGTTGGTTCTTTGATTCACTACTGCTATCAGAAGATTGCACAACGTTGACATGCACTCGGACCCGGAGATATACTTTCCCTGTAGCTCGTAGTCCACTAGTTCTATAAACGATTATCAACCCTCTTCCAATTTGTATACGGACACGGATATTCTCACATGTACGCTGTGCTGTATCTCCGTTTTTTAATCACAAAAGTGTACTTATAGTATTATAGAACCCATATATTTTTTATACATTCCAGTCGATCCAGCGATATATACGTTACTACGTACAAGTAGATTATTATTGAGACTAACAATTGTATTCCATTGTGATTAGCTAAGTGACCAACTCCAATCGACAATTAAAATGCACTTGTTTAGAGTTTAGTTTTGTGTATATTTGATTATTTTAATGTTACGGCAACGGAGCGATCGTACGATAAACGTGACTTGACGGTACGAGACGTTGCGATACATAATTGAAAATGCAATTGCTTCACTTTGACGCTCATTAACTTAAAAATTACAGAAAATCAACAATAATAAGCTCGCAACTTGTTCAACTTAATACGAAACACGGGCGAAAGTTGGCTTTTGTTTTGTTTTTGTTTTTAAAAGAGTTATTCCGGCCAGCTCCAATTGCCATAGATATAAATTACGATTCTTGCATTTCGGTTTTGTGACTTTTCATCTAAGACGGCGGTGCATGGAGCAACAGCAATAGTTATGCTCTTGAGTTCGATTGCTTAATTAACTAGTTAAGAGTCTGGGGGCTAATCAGCACACTCAGCGGGCTTAGAAGGCCAGGCCGGCATCGCGGTATGTGGTGAAGATCTTCTCAATGGAGTTGACATAGGCAGCGGTTCTGAGGTCCAGGCCCAGGTTGTACTTCATGGCCGTCTTCATGATGGCGCGGGCGGAGCGCTCCATGGTGTAGTCCAGGCCGGAGTGCACGATGTCCTTCTCGGAGGCTCCGGAGATGCGCTTCTGGAACGACTCGGACGGGGTCACGGGGATGCGACCGCCCACACGGCCGAAACGACGCTCCAGGGACTCTTGCACGGATTCTGTAGGAAAACAGCGATGGGGGAACGAAAAAGGACAAAGCAATTAGTTAAGAGTGCCTCATGCTCAAAGGACGACATTGACATATATGACAAGGTTTTAAGCCACCAAATAATTAGATACCGAATTAAAGCATAGGATTGGATGGTTCCTAATATTAGTATGATTATGATATAGACATGTCTTTTGGATAAAGCAGCAATAACAAGATAAAAAATGCACAGAATAAAGGTTACAGAACAAAACTAACTACAAAAAGAGGTAAACATGAGGTAGAAAAAGTTTCTTGGGCTTTAGGATGGATAGGTGGTAACGAAAAGAATTAATAATCAGAATGTACCGTCATTAATGATTCTTTCAATTGACTGTTGGACTGAGGCTACATTGTTGATAGAGAAACGGAAAAAGAAGAAGAATAAACAACGAATTACTTAGATGATACTTCAAAATTAAATTACGATCTAGAGTCTCTTGGTTATGGTCTGATTTTTAGGTGTAGGTGGATAGGATCGAAAGTAAATTAAAGAGAAACGAAATTTGGATGTACTGAACCAATATGGGAAGAGCAAATGCCGAAAGAGCAAGCGCTATTCTGATAGGTTTTGTGTTTTCTAAAATAAATAGCATAACTTATCCATAAACCAATCAATGAAATGGCATGATCAATGGGCCAAAATATACTTATTTCGATAGATAGTTCGGTAGATAGAGAGATGAGTAGTAAGTGCCTTCAAGAGCCTATTGTTCCGGATAATATTAGTGATATAACTTACCGAGCAGATGGTAGTTGGACTCGCGCTCATACTTGAAGGTCAGGCGACCGTACGAGACGTGGTTCAGGTTCTTCAGCCACTCGAAGAAGGAGACGGTGACACCGCCGGCGTTGATGTAAAGATCGGGGATGACCAGGATGTTGCGATCGATGAGGATCTTGTCGGCAGCGGGGGTGGTGGGGCCGTTGGCAGCCTCGGCAATGATCTAAAATGTATTACAATTATTTTAATTGAATATGAACTATATCTTAACGAAAATATCTAATTTTTACAGGATTCTATTGATATATTCAATGCGAAGATTACCTTAGCTTGGATACGGTTGGCATTCTCGCTGGTGATGACCTTCTCGACGGCAGCCGGAATGAAGATGTCGCACTTCTCGAACATGAGGTTCTCGCCCTCGTAGGGCTTGGCGTTCTGGTAGCCCACAATGGTGCCGTGCTCGTTCTTGTAGTCCTCCAGCAGCTTGGGGTCAATGCCCTCCGGGTTGAACAGAGTGCCGTCGTGCTCAATGACACCGATGCAGGTGGCACCGGCGCGGGTCAGATAGCGGGTGGTGTGCAGACCCACGTTTCCGAAGCCCTGGACGATGAAGGTCTTGCCGCCCCAGCCGGGAGTGGTGCCTAAGGATTGAGATACGACCATTAGGATATGCTCTTTCATAATTAGACAGTGATGATGCAACACTCACCGATCTGGCTCATGTAGTTGGCCTCGTTGATGAAGTTCTCCAGGCCGTGGAAGACACCGCGACCGGTGGCCGAGACGCGTCCGTGGATGCCGCCCTGGTTGATGGGCTTGCCGGTGACACAGGCATGGGCATTGATGTCCAGGTGACCGATGGTCTTGGCATAAGTATCGGCAATCCAGGACATCTCGCGCTCGCCGGTTCCCATGTCGGGGGCGGGCACATCGACGCCGGGTCCAATGAAGCCCTTCTTGGCCAACTCAAGGGTGAAGCGACGGGTGATCTTCTCCAGCTCGTGCTCGGAGTACTCCTTGGGGTTGATCTTCAGGCCAGCCTTGGCACCGCCGAATGGCACATCCACGCAGGCGCACTTGAAGGTCATCAGGGCAGACAGGGCTTTGACCTCATCGCGTGACACATCCAACGAGAAACGGATGCCTGCAAGGGAAAACAATTGCATAAGCACATTACGTATACGACAGGTGTGCTCAGAACTTTCGGCGACCTTGCTGCAGCTTTCATTTTTGGCCTAAATCCAACAGACAAGTTCAAAAATAGACGACGAACTACACGAATTCCTCGCAGAAAGCAAAAGTTCTCCTCGAATCGATGATACAACCTAACATTTCTTGGCTGCTTAACCAACTCACGTGCCCTAAAAACAAAATCATTGCATCTGGCAGAAGTGGGGAAACCTTTCGCAGATGACGCAACAAACCCAAGAGAACAGTATCAGAAACCATAAAAATCCCTCCTTTGCTCTTATCTTTATTTGCTTGGCACATTTGATGTTTATATCTTTGGTAAGGCCGCGATTAGATAAGCCAAAGTTTTCTGTTTGTAATTCGAATTTAATAAGCGTGTTCAATTGTAAGAACTTTAAAGAGCAAAGTGCCCGCATTTTATGGATCGATAAATATAATTGCCGCTTTATTGGCAAGAGCAAGTTCCACCAAATGGCCTTTATACGGACAGATGAATATGAAGAACTAGGTGAATTAATGACTTCCCGATTAGAGCCCCGGGACGAGCCCCCAAAAAACAAGACCATAAAATCCAAAATTAGCTTAGTGCTTTCGAATAAACTAAATGCCATGTTGCCAGGCCGATAGTGACCATGAATCAAGCGAACTTTAGGCTTCTACCCACAAAAAACAAAATCTGAAATGGCTTTTGGCATTATCAGCTGTGTAGAACGGGAACTTATAAACAAGAAAAACGATGAGTATACAAATTAGCAAACTACAATTCACTATGTACCGATTGAAACTTATTTGTGTATCATTGTTTTTCAAGGGGCAGTCTGATTTGAAATTATATTTTCCCGTCGCCACTGAAGAAGTGAATTATGAGCCGTATGCTTGTAAACAACCTAAAAATAGGTTCTTCTAGGCTCTTACTGAATCTGTAATCTCTAGCAGCACACAATCTTTGCTTTATAATAACAAACTTTAAGATAAGTGAGCTGTTGATTATATTCACAGGGTGTGAAATAACAATTCTTACTTTTAAGCAAGACCCTTATTATAAGTTCTTTCAGCCAAACTGACGTGTACCCTTTTCAGATTATAATAGGTACTTTTTGAGTCTGGAGCCCCTTTCTTCCGGCCATTCGGCGTCTGCTCTCTGCCTTTCCGCTGAGTCAAGCCGTCATATCGAATCGAAGCCCAAGTCCAGCTGAGAATGGTGCTGACTGTACCTTGAGCGCTTGGCGACAGCGAATCTTCAATCTCTATTTGGCGAAGCCCCAGTCTTCGCCTTTCTTTTCGCTTATGTTTACCATAAAAAAAAGAAAAAATACAGCAGAAATGCCAAAGAAGCAGAAACAACCGGCTTTATCAGGCGACTTGTTTTCGCTTTTTGCCAAATACTTTTCGAAAAACAATGAAAAAATGAATCTATTAAGGTTCCAAAGATAGCTACACAGCTATATAGTCTAGTTGGGCATGCTTATACAATCGGTGCGATAACACATTTGGGGGCTCGATCGTGTGGCGGTGTGTGCCATATAGCCACGACTATAAGTGTGTCTAGAAGTCTATATGTATGCGCCATTGGCAACAGGCGAGGATCTTTTTGTTTTTCGTATAGACCAAACCGGTTGCCTCAGCAGGTCAGCTGACCAGAATTCTACGCCATATGATTAGAATGGCGAGTGCAAATACTTCTCCGAAATCTTTTTGTTCGGGGGCCTTGAGATCTCTATGCTCGATAAGATTGGGGATTAGAACGGAAGTGACGCAGATATGGACGCACCCCCAGCAAATTTTAGTAGCAAAAACATGCCATTTCGATTCCATCGTGATCAACTGTTTAGCTGTGAACTAGATAATGTTTGTATTTCTAGGTGCTGAGTATCGGAAACCCCTTAAGTTGAACACAATTGATAACGATTTGCATACGCATTTTTCGAGTGCAACTCTCGAGGGGAGCAAATAGAATCGGAACTTGTTTGTCAATAAGATAACTGCCAAGTACTTGTGGGAAACGCTATTTACTTGAACTAAAGTGTGCACTTGTGTGGACAACTGTTGCCTCATATAATAAATATGTATTATATACTGGCGATAGGGCCGCTTTACACTATCAGTTTTGTATTTTGTCGCGTTCGATTCGAGTTTGTAGCAGACCCCTCAATTGCCTAGGCAATTAATGTAGATCGGTTCATCGACATGTGTAGAAAGTTCCATAGTCGTAGACCAGATCAAATCGGTTTTGAATGGACCCCCATGAGTTGAAATAAAAAACAGCACACTGGTACAGCATATGACGCATGTATCCCAAACTCCCAGTTTTGGTTCAGTTCTTTTTTTTGGCACAACGTGACCATCACGTGAACAAAGCCGAATGGACAGACACCCCAGGCAAATTGAAACCAGTTCTTCAGAGGCACAAGCAACTAAACATTCGGCAGGGAACCAAATGAAACGAAATTCATGAGCCGGCTTTTTTTTAAGTGGCATTTTTGCCGAAATTCGAGACCGGACTTGATGTATGTACATACGCAGAACGCATTAAATAATTAACAGCTAAATGGCAGATGCATCAGCGGGAATTAGCATTAATTAGAGCATGGAGCGCAAACGCAAAATGGTAGCCATTAAACACTGTCCATTGGTCTAGTACTAAGTAAATAAATAGACTAGCAATTTTTAGCACCTTCGACTGAAATAGCAGAGCGCTGTTTGAGTGAATCATTAACGAGCCAGCCATAAGGTGGCTTCACTTAGTAACAGGCTGTTTACACAAATTTTGGTGACCCAAACTAAGCCACATGATCGATCGAAATATGGATCGAAAACAAGATCATAAAGTGCTAAGAAGCGTGGCAATAATCGTAAACAGCAAATTGTAGGGCCATAGCGTTTTTTTGGCTGTTTTTGTTTTCTATTTTTGCGCATAACCAAGGTCAGATAAGATTCCCTGGTCGAATATTTTTCACTACACATTTTTTCGTGTTTTTTTGCCTTTTGCTCTTGATAAGCAACAAACTGATTCTATAATTAATAATGTGAGACGAAGCCAAAAAAACAGAATTCGAAACAAACAATTTGCTTGGCCTGACAACAAGGGGTTTTCTTACTTTTTTCCTTTGGTGGTTGGGGGCGTTACTTTATATACAGCACTTGACACACTGTGCAGTGCTGTGTTCTCATTTCAATTAGAAAGCAAAACACAAGCAAAAGTTCATTAAAAATAGCACCCAGCCAAAGGAAAAACAAACAAAAACAAGCAGCGAAAGAATCGAAATACATTTGCCAGCTCGAAAATAATGAAATGTGCGAAAAGCGGGCACAGTATATTATGCATTGTACATCTGCTTTTGAATGGTGGCACACTTGAAGGGTTTGGAAATCTAATGAAAACACGTGTAGCACCCAACGGCCGCGCCTTATGCAATGCGGCCTAAAAACCCTCGCATGAAAAAAAGGGGCAGAAATGTGGGGCCTAGTCGGCTAAAACGTAAACAAAACAGGCGGCGGTACATGCGCAGAACGTGGGGAAAAGGGGAATCGGGGGTCTGTGTGGCTCATACTGGGTTACATAACTTCGAAAAATCAAGACGAAGTGCCAGAAATGCCCAAGGAAAAATCGATTTTGCATCGAGCAACAACTGCTGTTCTAGGGTTTTCAAAACCGGAGTAAGTGCTGACATATTTTAGCCCTAAACTTGCTTGGTAATTGCACTTTTTGCTGCAGGTTTTCACGGGAAACTGAATCATCTAGGGGTCTCTTTAAGTGGGGTCTCTCTATTTGCAGAACTCTGTCTATGTTATCTTGGGTTATCTTGGGTCAACACTTGCCTCCCTTGGTGGGCGTCTTGTGGGTACTGTGCTGGGCACGGTAGCCGGTGATCATCTCGTAGTTGCCGGCATCGCGGCGCAGGGGGAAGGCGATCTCGATGATGTGGTCGCAGGGCTGCATCAGCATGAGGATGCCCTTCACCTTCTGCTTCTTCTCGTCGCGGGTCAGCTTGCCCTTCATGTCGTCCACCAGCGACTCCTCGGCGATTTGGCAGCCGCGATGGAAGAAGTACTCGACCATGTCGAAGAAGCGCGGATCCTTGGCGGTGGGCACATCCTTGAGGCGATCGGGAATCTGATGTTCGGTGGCATAGCCACGGCTCGACTGCATAACGGCCGTGGGCAGGGCTTTGGCCAGCGTGGCCAACTCCTGCTGGCGGATTGCGCCCTGGCGGGCCAGACTCTTCAGGTGATACATGCTGCTAATTACTTGGACTCGGCTACCAACACTTCTGTTCTGCACAACCGCTCGCTACTCGACGCCGCACCAAACTGGCCGAGGCACTCGTATACATATGCATATATATGTCGGCTTTTTCGGAACGCCGAGCTTTTGGCTCTCTCGCGAGTAAACCTCTCGCCTAGAGCGAAAAGCTCATCTGCGGGTGGAGTGCCCGCTAGAAACGCGGCTCCATCGCCGGCGGATTACTCGCTTCGTTGCCAAGGAGAGATTAGGTATTTGTTATCGGTTTCACGTTCACGTTTTTCTTTGACTCCAAGATTAAGCTATGATTTATCATCTTCGGCAATTTTTCGAGTTCAGGGGGTATTGCATTTTTTAGAAAGCACTTGAAAAGCACTCAAATTTAAAAAATTTTTTTTTTTTTAATTTTTTTTGTAATTTAATAATTTAAAAATATTAAAAAATGTCCCAAGGCTGAAGTTCCAAATTCCAGAACTCGGATTTTAAGGTGGCATACCTCTAAATGTATCTGGCGTAATATTTTTTAATCTTTATTTTTTTAAATTCATATATAAGTATATTTCACAATAAGGAACAAAAATATTTTTTTCATCTTTATATTAACTAAAAATAATTAACTTCATTTTTGGCGCTTGGAAAAAATAATAGAATCAAAACTCTTAAAACTAAGAAAAACTTCATTTTTATTAATTATCTTATAAAAATAGTTGTAATATTAATATTTAGTGGTATTTCGTTTATTTTTTATAACTGCTGAGCATCGACGGGAAATTGAATTCACTAAATTCACTAAATTTTTTCCAAGCGCCATAAATGAAGTTAATTATTTTTAGTTAATATAAATATGAAAAAAATATTTTTGTTCCTTATTGTGAAATATACTTATATATGAATTTAAAAAAAATAAAGATTAAAAAATATTACTTTCGTTCTGAGCACAAAATTTAAAATCAATGATTCAACCAACGTCATCAATTTCACTCATCAATTTGTTCACGCGCACGCTCTTATAATTCCCAACTTGTTCTGCCCTGCAGCGCATGAAGACCCACAGGTTGGGCAGCGGAAATTTAAGACTATACTTCACAGGATCATTTCTGTAGTCAGTCTTCACATACTTTCACACTAGATGAAAGCCAAGTGCATCCGCGTTGATGAGTTGGATCGTTCTATTCGGCAGCGTGAGGATTTGCCCAGTGTTCTTTTGGTGCCTCGCATCTTCCGGGACACAGGGCTTCGATGATCGCTCGGTAGAAACGGATAGAGCGAATTCTGAGTGGTGCCCCCTTTTTTGCAAATCAATTTTAATATGTGATATGTGATAGATACTTAATTTCTGGAAGGATACTTCTCCTGGAAGTAATGTGGCGACTTTCAACGTATCATTTGTTGTTATAGGCTGCATTTGAGTTAAATTAAATATACATTTGTGGAACGAGTTTATTTCGCCATTGCGGGACTGGACATCAGTTTATTTATGTAAAGTGTGTCAAAGTGCATGGTATCGCTAAATTGTTGCCTTTTCAAATTTGATAATGTGATTATGTAGAATTCTTAGAATGACATTGACATTGTGATAGTCGGGGACTATATAATTTTATCTTGTTCTTGTTCATCAAAAAATGATGTATTATTTGAACACCTACTGATACTCTCGATTTTGATTTTCTTAAGTTTTGATTCTTAGCGATTTGACTTTTGCTTTATTATAGGTTTTTTCGTGACTTCTTGGGTTTTGTGTGGTTTATTCATTTTATGTTTCTTATTTTTAAGCACTTGTTTTTAACGTTTTGCCAAATTATGCCAGCGATTTTTCACACAAATTCGAACATTAAAAGTAAAACACAGCAAGTTTACTTAAAAAGAAACAAAATCTTGCGGACTATATTTGAAGTACATAATTAAAAAGGAGCTTATAGGTGTATGGTGCTGTTTCGCTCATGGTAAATGGTGTTGAGTGAGGATCGAATGAAGGCATCGCCACGCTCCACGAAGCCATCCAGATGGGTCCACAGGAACCAGAAGCTGAGGGAGAAGAACAGCACCTTGCTGACCCAGTCGAGGATGTACAGGCGGCGCAGGACCTTCCTGGCGTGCGGCAAGGTGGCCTCGCTCTCGCCGAGGATATAGGTGCGCATGCCCACGATGTAGTTGCTGATGTAGGTCTCCCAGTTGACCTGACCCACCGAAGTGTCGAAGAGGTCCTGATCCAGGAGGCTCAGCTGACTGCTCATCTCCTGGAAGCGCTCGTTTCGGAACACCCACTCCTTCGTTGTGTAGTACTGCAGCAGCTTTAGACCCGTAGTCACTTTGCGTTGGACATTAAGTAAGCTGGTAGGGTATAATCCATGGATTATCATACTTAACACGCCATTGAAACTTTTACTTACAATGGCTTTTGGCCAAAGACGAGCAGCCAAAAGTCGATGAAGTAGGCGGGCAGATAGTGGAAGAAGATGACGCAGAAGAGGTGGTGGTAGTAGTTCTTTTTGATGGATCCACCCGGATACCAGAGCGCGAAGCTGAGCGGCGTTTCGTAGAAGAATCGACGACCCGTCTCGATGCTGTCGCCCCAGGACATCAGCGCCTTGCTGGAGATGCACAGATTGCAGAACTCGACGCCCGACTGCTGGTTACCCTTCTCCTGGCTGGCCTTGCCGCGCTGATAGCCGCACAGGATCATGCCGTTGATGGCCTTGTCCACGGGTATCACCGTGGAGGCGTAGTCCGGATTGCAGTGCATCGATCGGATGACTCCGCGGGCGGCGCCGATCATTAGGCCGGTGGGTCCATTGACGCCCTCAATCCAGCCGGGCAATGGCTCGTGAATGGCGGCCGTCACTGCGATGGAGTTAATAAAGCAATTAGCCAGGAGGCACAACACCAAAAAGTAGACACTCTGTGCTACTCACCGATCGAGGGCCTTGTGATGATTATGGGCAGCTTATTGTTGTATCTGCAAATTAAATCTTCCGACAGCGCCTTGCTGTAAGCGTACGTGTTTGGCAAGCCGTTTAGTAATCTGAAAATAAGCCAACGAAACTGGTTATTAGGTGCCAAGGTACGTGTGTAAAGGAGCATGACACTATAGGCACTTTATTGCCCTAAACTATTATACTACAGCCACTATTTAGACAGCCTAAGTCTTTATTAACGTTTGTTTACCAAAAGTAAGTGCTGCTCAAAATTCACTGGATTGAATATCTGTGACTCAGGAAGACAAATTCAAACCACTTACTTGGGTGTGATCTCCGCAAGCGCGGCGTCGTCCATCGTCTCCACCATCTCGATGATGGAGAAGGGATTCTGTGGAGCCGGATAGGCTCGCTCCTCCAGCACGCTCTCGTTGCACTGGCAGTATGAGGTGGACACATGGACCAGAGCCTGCAGCTGGCTCATCTTCTCGGCGAGGCGGAGGACCTTCAGGGTGCCCACCACGTTCATCATCACCATGGGACGGAGCGGCTGGTCGAAGCGCACATTGGCCGCACAGTGGAACACCACCTCGACGTTGGAGGCGAGTGTGTTGGTGTCATTGGCGCTCAGGCCAAGGTCCGGCTCCAGCAGATCGCCCTTTACCACGCGCACCTTGTCCACGATGCCGGGATTCTTCTCCAGCAGCTTGCTAAAGATCTGAAAGCGAAAATAAAAGGCGGTCGGTCATTAGTTAAGTGTCATGGCGTTGGAATTGCAATTTGGTACCAAACGGCCTGCTGTTCCACTGGCTAGAATCGCCTAATGGGCCATGTCGCTGGTTTTAGCGCCGGCTTAACGTCCAACAATTAAGAGTCATTGTAATTTTTGGATTTTTTCTACCAATAATGATCACCTTGACTTATAAACGCCGTGGATGTGTTTGAGTGGGTCGCTTTGTGGGCTCCACGTAACACCGGATTTCAGTGTCTTTGAGCTGTGCGATAATTTGGTAATTTGCGGGAGCTGCGTTTGAGGTTTTCCCTTTTTGCCGGAGGGCAAACGGGGTATTAGCTCAGTTATGGCACATAATTATATAGAATTTATTTCTGAGTTCACGTGCGAGTGCGTCGCCATTCGGATTCGGATTCGGAACTTTCAGGCTGTCTGAGGTGGAAATTATGGCTAACGGCCGGTGGGCAAGGCCATAATACTGATCGCTTCGGATTTTGTAAGATCTTTATTGACGTGTGGCTGACTTGAAATGAAGTGTCTCAATCTATGACTAACTCACATATCTCACATGTATCACTTTGATATAAACGGAAAACTATTACAAACGTGTAGTAAATGAAAGATTAATTGATTCAAAACTATACTAGCTATGCAATAAAAGAATTACACACAGATGGAAATTCAAATTTTGGAGCTCTCAGCTAAATTATAACCACAAGCAGTATTACGAAATATCCATAATTTAGTAGGGGAATTATAAAATTAGCTACAGTCAGCTATTCTTGGTGGTTTCCCCTACAATACAACTTATTTAGTAGAATTTTAGTTGTGCTGTAATTAAATATTGGTCAATACTTTTTGGAGAACCCCCGGATATGTAATTGCTTTTGCTTCAACAGGTAATTATTAGAAAATCCAAATCACACAAATCAATATTGTTATTTTTAATTGGCAACATAGCAGATTGTACGATTCCATGGAAATTGGATGCACTTCGTTGCACTTAATATGGCCATTACGCATACATCACGTGGTAAAACGGAGAGTGGCAATCTAAGTAGCTGCTAATTTAGCTGCTTAAAGCGAGGGGCTGGGCCTTATTTACGAGCCATAAACTATTCAATTTACAGCACTTAATAATGGAATGCATTGAGTTCCGGTAGTCGAAGGCGATTGGGGTAACTTACCACACACTTGAAGTACTGCTCCTTGCGCACACTGGGATCGACCCCCTTCTTGGTGCGTATCAATAGATATATGACGTTCAGGTCGGCACAGCTGCGTAGTAGTTTCTCCACCAGAACCTTGCCCATAAATCCGGTGGCACCCGTAATAAGGATGGTTTTGTTTGCATAGAACTTGGCAATATCGGACTCGCCGCAATCGGCATCGCTTTTCAGTATGTCCATGGTTAAGCAGCGATCTGTAATCGGAAAGTTGTCTTAAACATTCATTAAGGGAATACAACAACCTCTTAGAGTAGTCAATTCTTCAAAGGATTCTGTTTACTTTGTACAAAGGGAAGTGACGATGAGTAACCAATGCTTCAAAGGATTCTGTTTAATTTGTAAAAAGGGAAGTGACGATGGGGCCGCATTACGTTCATATGTATATTTTCAAGATCGAGTTACTGGCCATTTGTTTGTCTAACCTACTCCGGGCCAGATTCTTTTTCAATGTCACAGCAGTGGATACTGGTGAAATACGATCAAGCAGCGGCAACTGCGGAGTGTTGACCAACCGCATGTAATTGCCGCGGCCAATTGGGATTCGGGGGGTCCGTTCCCCTGGTACCCCCCTGGTTGCCATCTCCATCTGGGATACCATCACACCTCCGTACATCATCTGTTTGCGTTGGTAAATAGTGACAAGTTTAAAGACCTGTTAGCGGCCACCGTCTGTTTGTTTATTTCGTGTTTGGAAAGTGTCCGTCCCGCAATGGGTTAATGTGTGGTCCATTGCTTTATTTTGGGTTTTTATTTTCAGGTCTTTGGTTTTTAGTGTGTGCATTAGGCTCTTGGGCAATGCGTGTGCGGGTGGAAGTCCAAGCAATTAGCCAGGTTATGATGACCTAAGCGATTTCCACCCATAAAAAGCCTCTGCATTTCACTCTCGTTTTATGGGCGCACTGATTAGAGTAGTTTACCTTTTTATGCGGACATCATGAGAAACAGAGAAAACTAAATCGTATGGAATGTTTTTCCTTTTTAGTAAGTGCACTACCGCCCATTACCATTGCATAACATTTGAGAATTAAACTGAACCACTGATTGATTGCAAAATTATAGAATGCTGCATTTGTTAAGTTATTCAAACACAATTGTTTACGTTTCCGACAAGCCAATTAAAACATTTATAAGTTATTCACTAATTCTAGTTTCTAGTTTCACAGTTTACTTAAAAGAGCTTACACTTAACTTTTTTTTGAAGAAAAATAATAATTTGCATAGACGTTATTAAATCACTTCAAAATGTTTTGAGCCGAAAAAGTAGTGTTCAACATTTTTACCTATACAATATACAACAACATTGTTATCCCAGGAAATTGTATGCTTAAATATGCATAATTTTGCAATCTCCTTCATTTATGCAAATGTTCGTTTCCTTTGGTAACCATTCCACTTCTCGCGTCCCAAACAAAAGACTTAAGGCACAAACTAGCATCCATTTGCTCTTTTCCATTCTAACGGCATTAATTTCCATTGAATTTTATTCCCATTGTTATTACAGATCCGATCTGAGTTTTTTTTAATTCCTGAACCAGCACACACTATACACAGCATTTCACGCCTCCTTTTTTTGGGCGGAGGACGGACGGATGCACGTAACTTGAGGCACGCAAATTATGACATTCGCACACATTTCGCTTACAATTGTTGGATTGACTTTTGTTTTCATTGGGGCTTTTCGTGTCAATTGTAAGGGCAAACACACACGGAGCCAAAGTTCACGGGGGGATTAGGATGGCCAGCGACTATTGGGCCAAGTTATTAGCACCACGATTGGATCTGAAACTCACTTCTCAGGCGACGGTGACTGGCGAATCTTTGAGTGATGTGGTTGGCGGTCTCGAATTGAATCGGTTGAAAACTCAGCGGCAACTGAATTGAAAGCGGGCAATTGGCTTGAAGTTATACTCGGCTCAAAGGAAACTCAGTTCTGCCGGCGTCGCTGTCTCGCCAACGCCGCACCAATACAATTACCCGCTCTGTACGGAACGTGTGTGTGTGTGTGCTGGCCAGGTTAGCAGCGCTGCTTTCCGGGTTGTATCAGGCGTAAGATGAGCTTGCCCTCAGCCAGGCAATAAAGCCGAAAAAACACACACCGAATCGAAACACTCGAATTAAAGCCAATTAAACGGCACTTAAAGTACTCCAAGTCGAGCAAGGGCAATGCAAATGGATCTCCCATCTGGACCAGGCCAACTGCAATGGGCTGGCAACCCTAGTCGGAATCCAAAACAAAATTCCCCTCGACCGCAAAAAAAGGAGCCGCACCAAACCAAGGCCAGCCACTTGAGGTGGCCCTAAAAAAGCGCATGTCATCCATGGCAGCGAAACAGATGCATATATACAGTACGGCTTCTTTGAGGGGAACTTCCTGTTTATCAGGCTTATCAGGCACACACAACATTTATGGGATCCATTTCCAAAGCTCCATCACAGTATTATTTCCATTTAAACTATGTTTTATCTAATTAAAACTGGTTTGCAATGTATCTTTAGCTCAAATGATGAATTATTAAAAATGATAATGAAATCATTTGCTTGACACCTGTGCATTTAACCAATTAAAACAATTTAATTAGGATTAGAAAACCTAATTGATACTTGAAATATTAGAAGCTTTACTGTAGTGGAATATGCACGAATTCAGACAACTCATACCAGCGCATTTCCGCGCTAAAATGCATTCATGCAATTTTCGGCTGTAGAAGAGATTTTTTCATCTTGGAGGAACCTGATCCACGGCTGCAAGCTGTGATAATGGCCAGGTAACAAAAAAAGTTGCCCCGTCAGGTGAGTTGGCTTGTGAGCTGGCGTGATGTGGGGATGAGGGGCATGGGCATTGGACAGATTGGCGCACAGGATCGCTGGGGATTTCACAATCTGGTAACAAGCCACAACAGAAGATGTCGTGATGCGACGACCTTGAAATTGTGATTCAGCAACGTCTCCGTTACGTTTTAATTTTTTTTGTTTTCCAGCCGGGTATGTTGGCCTACGGACCTTGCGGCTAATAACAGGCTTCGCAGCTCATCAGTTGTATTCCATTTCCCTTTCCTTTGATGACATAATTTGTTTTGGCAGCCCAAGTCGTTGGACGGTCGCCCCTGGTCCAGCCAAAAATTCATAGTGCCACTCTAATTGGTTCTGTAAACGCGACAGAACCGAGGAAACTGTCTCGTCACCCGTCCGCGAATTGCACGACCAATCCAAATCTCGACCTCCCAGTTGCCTAGTTCCCAGTTCGTCTCTAGTCAAGCGGAAGAGGTTTCAACACACGTGTCCGAATCTCCAAGAAACTCCTTGGAAAATGTCTTTGATCTTTGCCTTTTACACTCCTCGTTTCCCATGTGCAAACAATCTAATTATCTTGAATCTCCATGGGAATCCTGTTTGACTTCCATCTGGTTACTAACTAGCTAATATTTGCCTTTCACAATTTTGTTGTTTATAAGCTTAATTCCGAACTCTATACTTGTAGCTTATAATTAACAATTTTTTTAATGCACAACTTAAAAACCCATAAAATTTTCCTATTGTTGATGAATTACGTCAAAAATTTCCATAAAGAGGCGCAATTTTTTTGTAGATAAAACGCAAAATATTATTGTCTTTAATTAAACAAGTCTTATGTGAGAATTAAGTTAGAATACTGACATTAGCTGAAGTGGAATATAACTAAATTGAATTAGGACAACTTTGTTAGACTTTATCTACTTCACATGATCTAAATACTTAAATTTAGATCTAGAGTGCTATTATCGGAAGCCTAATCTCGATCCCGAATTATATCAAGTTAGGAACTAAAAACATATCAGAGGCAGACTGACTCACCTCTGGAACTCTAGAACTGCCTTTTTCACTTCCCCAACAACTCCAACTCGCCAACAAATTTTTGATTGTACACTATAATGTAGTGTACATGAATAATGTGGCATTTGTGAACAGGTTGCTGGAGTAGATACTTACATACGTACATATGATCCATGCATTCAATCAGTCGCGGCCATCATTATGCAATTTTTTTTTGCAATTGATTACTCCGAGTGGGCTGGAGCTAAGAGGTGAAGCTGGAGCTGCGGATGGAATAAATGGGATTTCCAAGATCCAATGCTCTCCGCCAACACCAGCACCACCACCACCCATCGAATCGGGAACGCCGCCATAAATCAAACATAATTGCAAATCGCGCTTGCTTTCGCGGCAGCTGAATACTAAATAACACTAAATATTTGCTATTTGTTCGAGATTCGATTAACGACTAAGTAGAACACATTAAGGCTTGACCTGAGTCAACGGAGCAGCGAAGCCGGGTATCGTGCCTATGGGGAGGGGTATACCTATCTAAAGACTTCGTTTCGCAACTTGGCATGTGCTGGTGGGAACATTTGAGAAAAGGATTAATACCTGCCATAAATAATTTGTATAACTGGAAATGGAAACACTTAATATTACACTTACACACTTACACTTAATATTGCAATAAGTAACATAATATTATAAAGAATGTATTTAATTTGTATAAGAACTTTAGTATTACCCAACCCATTTTCGTATTGACTCGTGATATCTTCCAATTGGGGAAACCAGTTACAAATCGTGGCAATACGAATGGAAATAGTCATATTTGTCCAGCTCAGTTGACTGGGACTGCTTGTCACTTATTTGTTGATGTTTACGCACATCGGCACGCAATATTGTCCAGGTCTGGGGCCTTTTCCATATACCCCAGACGCGGCGTGGGCTCGGCCATTATTTTTCCATTTAAAACAAGTCGACAGCGGCTGCTGACGCAAAGTGGCAAGATATGAGATATGCATTTAATTAGCTGCACTCACTCTCGCCCAGCTTAGGGTGCATTCCGAAACCACCTTTCGCCTCCCGACTCCCTACTCATACACGTATATATGACAATTATATTACTGATCTTGGCGAGCGGCACTCGAACAGAAAGTATTGGAGCATTTAGACGCCTTGGGCTCTGGGCATCGGTTCAGTTCGGTTAACATTGGTATCAATTCCTATATCTGGTCATATTGCTACCCACCTCCAAACCGTTTAAGATGGAATCCACTGATTGCGGCTAGTGAAAAATTATCCATTTATTGAAATGGAGCTGCTAGGTTTCTTTTAATTGGTGTCATTAAGAGATTAAAGGGGTATGGAGGATATGACCGATCTCTTCATATTAACAGCTTCCTTTCCAATTGCAATATTTAATAGAACAAGGGATCACTAGTTACAAGCAACCCTTTTTTAACTTAATTAATAACTATCAGTGAGTACCAAAGAGTCTATAAAATATAATTTAATTGACGAGTAATTAAGTATTTAATTGGCTGCCGATAAGATTGATACCTTTTCAATAAGTCGTGTTCCATATAGAAAAGAGGTCTATAAATAATTTATGCTTTTTAAACGGAACTAAACAAAGCATTGAGATACATGCCATATACGTTTCGTTATCCCCGTTTCTAATTATATTTGCACGGCGCAACTGAGGTTAAATAGTTTGACAACTTATTGAAAAATCCCAATTAAAATTAGTCTTGCAAGCCATTCAGCTGTAGGTTTAAAGTTCTGGATTATGTAAGCAAAATACAAGCAAATGGTTTTCAAATTAAACATTTAATCAATTTAAAATGAATAGTAAGATTTCGTGAAAATCAGAGTACATATAGGTCAATCGATCCTAACCAATCGAGTTCATTTGTTAAAAATATGATTTAGAGAAACAATGAAGCCTGACTTCTTTCCAGATCACTTTCAATTTTTAGTAGCTTCGACCGAAGAGCGTGTAGAACTTGGGCTTGTTGGTGCAGCTGGGGTTGATGCACTTATCGCTAGCCGCGATGGGAGCTGGCTGATCGAAGGGAATACACAGCGACTTGGCACCCATGGCAGGAGCTCCTGGCTCGGCCTCTTCGCCCCGGGCGCTGTCCGCCTTGATCTTGTCCTCGCAGCTGATCTCGCCGCAGAAGGGAGCCAGAAGGAGATTTTTCTGCTCTAGGAAACCGCAGAAGTCCGTCCAGTTGGTCACCTTTTTCGTGTGACTGGTCATATCCTCTTGTGCCTTTTTAAGCATGCTCTCATGAATTGTTTCGAGCAGCGCGGGTATCTTCTTCTCCACATCGGCCAGCGGTATGGTGATCTTCTCGCCAGTGTCGCGACGCACGGCCACCAGTTGTTTAGCCTTTAGGTCCTTGGGACCCACTTCCAAGCGCAGCGGCACGCCCTTCAGTTCCCAGTGATTAAACTTCCAGCCGGGCGAGTAGTTGTCTCGATAGTCACCCTCACAACGAACTCCGCCGCCGACAAGGAGCTTCTCAAGGTCCTTGCAAGCGTCCAGCAGCTGCGCCCGCTCGTCATCCTTCGTGTTAACGGTGATGCCGCAGGGCACCACAATGGCCTGAATGCAGGCAACATGCGGGGGCAACACGAGACCCTGGTTATCCGCATGCACCATGATCATCACGCCAATTGTGCGAGTAGTAATGCCCCAGGAGTTCTGGTAAACGTACTTCTTCTGCTGCGTTTCAGGGTCCTCGTACACGATTTCGAACATCTTCGAGAAATTCTGACCCAAATGATGGCTGGTAGCTCCTTGAATGGCACGTCCAGAAGCTGAGATGAATGCCTCCACTGTGGTGGTGTAGTCACCACCCGCGAACTTCTCCTTCTCAGTCTTGCGGCCCTTAACTACGGGAATGGCCAACAGATGGGTATACACCAGGGCATAAAGATCAAGGATGTCTAGCACTTCCTTGGCGGCTTCTTCCTTGTCGGCGAAAGCTGTGTGACCCTCCTGCCACAGGAACTCGCGGGTACGTAGGAAAGGAGTTGGCTGCTTGAATTCCCAGCGCTACATAAAAAACAGAATGCAGTTGTTAATAAAAAATTAAGGATGCAAATTCAAGGCAATACTTACGACAACGTTATTCCACTGATTGAGACGAATCGGCAGATCCCTGTAGGACTGTACCCATTTCGCGTAGGCGGGGTACATGACGGTCTCGGAGGTAGGACGCACTGCGATTGGCTCGGCCAAATCAGAGTCACCGGACTTGGTGACCCAGGCCACCTCCGGCGCAAAGTCCGCGATGTGCGTCTTCTCCTTTTCCAGCACCGCTTTAGAAACGAAGATGGGGAAGTAGCACTCCTTAACGCCCATGCGTGTAATCTCAGCATCGAACCAAGTCTTAATAGCTTTCCAAATGGCAAAGGACCATTGGCGCAGAATGTAGCATCCAGATACGTCGTAATATTCGATCATCTCACCCTTGGTGATAACCTGCGAGTACCAGTCAGGCAAGTTATCCTCCTTGGTAGCCTCCAGACCCAGGCGGGTTTGCTTCTTCACAGCTCCGGACGCATCGGCAGCAGGCTCCTTTTTCACTGGCTTGGCTGGCTTTGGTTGTGCCTCCTTTGGCGCTTTCTTGGCTGACCCTCCTCCGCCGCCGCCTCCGCGACCTGCTACGGGAAAATCGGTGCCCGTGACCTCCTTGTACTTGGCCTTGAGTGCCAACAACTTGGCCACTTCAGCATCGATCACCTCCTTGGCTGCCTTGTTACCTTTCGCGGCGCGTACCTTCTCCCCCTGAGCATTAATCTCCAGGGTGAGCTCATCCTTAGCTGGGGATGCCATGGAAACGGGACTAGCTTCCTTTTTTACTACAGCTGGTTCAGCCTTAGCGTCTGGGGTCCAATCCTTACCGCTCAGCGTCTTATATTCAGCTTTAAGAGCCAGCAGAGCCTTAACCTCAGGATCGATTACGTTCTTAGCTGCCTTCTCTGACTTTAATTTCCTGATCTTATCGCCTTGTGCCTGAATCGTGCTCAAGACACTGCCTACGTCACTGCCTGAGTCTGTGAGATCTACAACGGCTACAGTTGTGGGAGCGGTTGCCACAGTACCTGGTTTCCACTCTTGACCAGTTAGGGATTTGTAGTCCGTTTTCAAAGCCAGCAAAAGTTTAACCTCAGCTTCCACAACAGACTTCTGCGATTTCGCCGATTTCAATTGACGGATTTTATCACCCTGTTGGGCGATCTTGTCAAGCAGTGTGTTTACAGCAAGGTCAGAAGCTGGCTCCGGATTCTTCTCTTGTTTGACTTTTACTGCGGCTGCTGCGGGAGCTGGAGCTGTGGTACCTGGCTTCCAGTCACTGCCGGTTGCTGTTTTGTAGTCAGCCTTTAAGCTAAGCAGCGTCTTAACTGCAGCATCAATGGTGGCCTTATCGGCTTTAGCTGACTTCAGTTCCCGAACTTTGTCACCCTGGTTATGAATTTGGGTAAGAATTTGGGCTACCAAATCGTTGGCAGCGGCAGAAGGAGCAGGAGATGCAGATGGGGCGGCAGTGGGAGGAACAGTGGGAGGAACAGTGCCTGGTTTCCAATCCTGACCGGTGAGTGTCTTGTACTGAGCCTTAAGTTCGAGAAGAGTTTTAACAGCAGCGTCAATATCTGGTTTGCTCGCCTTCTTGCCCTTCAAATCTCTAACCAAATCGCCTTGCTTGACAATGCTGGCATTCACTGAAACGGCGTCGTTGGCGGCGACTGAGTTGGCGGCAGGTACAGATGCAGAAGGGGCAGAAGTTTGCCCTGGTTTCCAATCCTTTCCA
Organism: Drosophila orena; assembly: GCA_005876975.1. Lineage (NCBI taxonomy): Eukaryota > Metazoa > Arthropoda > Insecta > Diptera > Drosophilidae > Drosophila > Drosophila orena. Next base: position 8,900,598 of record VCKV01000282.1, on the reverse strand, counting down.
GTAGCTGATTTGTAATCCGCTTTCAGGGCGAGCAGCTTCTTCACAGCAACATCGATTTGATCCTTGGCTGCTTTCTTGGACTTCAGATCTCGGACCAGATCGCCTTGCTGGGTAATTTGACTGTCCAATTCGGAAGCTTGGCCGGAAGAACTCACAGGTGAGGATGCCTTTTTCTGTAAGAACACACATTTTTATTTTTTTAATTTATATAGAAAGCTAGTTTGCAGCAACGAATATTATTTCCCAAAAGCTGTTTGCAACGTCAGCAAGGGCTACATGTATTATTCAACGAGCCTCTCTTTTTGCTTTGTTGTGTTTGCCTTACTGAGGTTGACGATAACGATCCACACGGCAGGTAGCTCAGCACACAACTGGTTTTCTTCCGTGAAGAAGACTACGTCGTACCCACGCGTCACATACACGTAATTAAGAGAAAGTGAAAGAGCTTCAGAGAGCCACAGTGGGAGAGCGAAAAAGTTCGGAGAGTTCCAAGCAGCTGATTCTCAAGATAATTGCACTTCTTATGTTGAACATTGTATACCCTACTTTCTAATCATATTTTTGTAAAGCAAAACTTACCGTCGTCTTGGCTTCCGGAGCATTAACTTTTGGGCCGGAAGTTGACACATCCTTCGAATGTCCATCAGGAATAGAGAACAACACAATAGGGGAAGGAACGTTTGTGTATCCACTAGGCGGAGCATAGGCGACGTCGACCTTAAAGAAGCCACGCCTCTGTAGCTGGATGATATCGCCCTTCTTGCACTTCTTCAGTTCCGGATCGCCCAGCATGGCAACCTCATCACGGCTCTTGTGGCCAATAAACTGCTTAAAGTCCTCGTCCTTGGCCAGAACAGCTTTGCTGATAATATTGTCAAAGTAAACGCAGAAAGTGGGTGGATAGGCACTGGCATCATCTTCCACAGCCAACCAGGTGAGTTTTAGAGTCTTTTTGAAGTCCTTGTTCTCCAAATTGAGGGCACCATCAACGGAAGTTATGTTTCCAGATGCATCCTTGTTGACCTTCTTGATGAGGATGTTGCCCCAGTTAATGAAAGTTGCATTTTCACCCTCCTTCAAGGCTTCGGCATCAACGTAGTCGATGTAGATACGGGGACCCAGCAAGACGGACTTTTTGCCCCGTGATTCATCCTTGGGATGCACAGACACCTGGATCCTTTCCACCTTAGCACCAGCCACATTAACAATAATGCGCTTCTCCTTCTCCAAAGCAGTGTAACGAGGAGCAATCGGATCGATGACCTTCTTGTTAAAGGCCCAGATCTTATCCCAGTTCATGAACACTACGGATTTACTGCTACCTTGAGCAATGATGAACTCCTTTAAACCCTCCACAGTCATGCCGCGTCGAATGACACCACGTACCGTTGGGAATCGAGGATCATCCCAGCCGTCAACCAGACCAGAATCCACAAACCAGGTAAGTTTCCTCTTGGACAACACAGTATTGGTCATGTTCAATCGACTGTATGACCAGATGTGGGGTTTTCTTAGCTTCAGGGCATCAATGAACCAGTAGAACTGATCATCTCGGTCAAGGTACTCAGTGGTGCGCAGGGTGTGGGTCACATTCTCGATGGCGTCCACAATAGGGCAGGCAAAGTCATAGGTAGGGTACACCCTGCAAATGATAAAGGTTACATCTGAATCGCTATGAAAACGTTTTGGTTATACTCACTTGTATTTGGTTCCCGTGCGAGGATGTGGCTCATTCTTGCAGCGATAGATGGTGGGATCTCGCAAGCATCCGTTGGGGGAGCTCATATCGATCTTGGCGCGCACGCAGTACTTTTGACCCTTCTCAGAGCCCTTAACCATCTCCTCCCACAGCGAAAGATTCTTCTCGACAGCTGAAAGAATAAACGTGAATTAATATGTGTAAAATATAATGTACGCGGAAATAATCTATGAAAACAAGTGCAAATTTAATTGGAAATAATTATACTGTTCCAAACTTCATCACCAATAAATATTTTAATCTAGTAATTATAATCAACTCACAGTTATTGCGATTTGCGGACTCCACACGTTGCTCGCGCTCCAGCTTCATTTGCTCCGGAGGGGTATCATCCACGTAGGCCTTACTCTCCTTGATCAGCTGGACACAGTAGTCGAGCATTAGGTCGAAGTAGTTTGAGGTGTGCGTAAAGACGTCGGGCTTGATCTGCAGTTGCTCGAGATCGCTGAGAATGACATTTTCGAACTCGACCGTCTCCTTGGCGGGATTCGTGTCATCAAATCTCATGATTAGTGTACCTTGGAACGCCAGAGCGTAGTACTGATTCAGCAGCGCAGCCTTGGCGTGACCAATGTGCAGATAGCCAGAGGCCTCTGGCGGGAAGCGCACAACCACCTTGCCCATCTCGGCACCTGGCAGGTCCACGAACTTGCCCTCCTGCTTGCGCTCGCCCGTTTTGGTGGGTGTCTGCTCCTTGGAAGGCTGTGGACTTCTCTTAACCTTTGCATCCGCTGGCAGGGACTGCAGCACCTTCTGGATCAACGGCTGAGCGGTGATGAGGTCATACCAACGCTGCACGTGCTGAGGAATGCCTTTGGTGGCGAGGAACTCATAGCGCGAGTGCATCTCGTTGAACAGTGCAAAGTCGGCGATTGTTAGCTTGTTGGCCACCAGGTAGGTCACCGGGGCAATGGACTTGTCCAGGAAAGCAAGAGCCCAGGATATGTCATCCTCGCAGGTCAGTGAGAAAGATAGCCAGTGATCAATCTGTGTCCGTTCGATGGCCGTTTCTCCGTACAGTTTGTAGTCCGGAGCAGCGCGAGCAAGGGCGCGGAGCACATCGTTGTTGGAGTGGCACACCAACAGGCGATTATCCGGGAACTGCAGCGAAGTCTCCTCCTTGCTCCACACTATCTCCACGGGCACCGTTCCATTGATTAGATGCGCCGTCGCCAGACCACCTAGTCGAATAAGTCAATTAATATCACACGATACCGGGCTGATGCAATAAAAGAGGTTTCGGATAATATGCCTCAATATATTGTGTACATAAATAGACCCCGATGCGGATATAACCTCACTATGTGCACATCCTCTGGGCACTGAAGGTCACAGCAGCCGGCATCCGTTTGATACTCACTTATGGGCGGATTGTTCAGGTTAGCTTTGAGCTTTATTGACATGGTCACAGGTTGTTCTCTTGCAATTGAAATCAAATTGATGAAATTTCGGCTTTTAAACGGCACGAGTACGGCCAGCTGCTAACGTCTACACAGCCCAATAGAGATGGGGACGGCGAACTGCAGTTGCCGTGCGATAGTTCTCTGTGAATGTCAAGTATCGCACGGCTCAGATACAGTGGCACATTAATACACCCTTTCTATTAAAATATTAAATATTATGTTGATCTTTCTTATTAAAACAATTCGCTGTACCACAAAAATGTTAAATAATTTTGCATCATAAATAACAATTGAATGTTTAGCTCTATTTACTTCATGCCCACTGTACATGGCATTCCGCTGAACACGTCGGCAGGTGCATTGCGAATGGCAGCAGTGCATGAAGAAGAACTTTCAATGTGTGTTTTGCTCGCTGGCTGCATGGAAAAATAAGGTTTTCCCATATATTTTCTACTCCCAGCCCACGGAAAACTTAACCACACAGAAGAAAACAAAAATAAATGGTAAGGCTCAAGAAAAATGTTGTGAAAAAGTGATTTCCTTCGTTATCGAATCAAATTTGTGTGTTGACGAAGCGGTGGCTCCTGGTGGATATGTGTGTGTGTTGGTGGGGGTGCTTGATGACTGTGTCGTTGGAAATCGGGAGCTTCGCTGGCCTAAAAAGATATGAAACATTCATTAAAACCGTAAAATCAATATACGTTCTGGACTTACGAACTTGCTACCTTATTCCAGATGCTTTTCATGCTGCTGTTCAGTCGGCAGGGCAAACTGCGGTTACAAAAGTGGTATATGGCCTATCCGGATAAGGTGAAAAAGAAGATCACCAGGGAATTGGTCACCACGATACTGGCCCGCAAGCCCAAAATGTGCTCCTTTCTGGAGTGGAAGGACTGCAAAATTGTCTACAAAAGGTGGGTAATTGTATCAAAACAGCAAAGCGTAGCCAGTCAGTAAAAAAAGGCTATGGACGGACATCATTTTTTAAACACTAACATTAACGTTTGCTGGATTATAGGTATGCCAGCTTGTATTTCTGTTGCGCCATCGAGCAGAACGACAACGAACTGCTGACACTGGAGATCATTCATCGCTATGTGGAGCTGTTGGATAAGTACTTTGGCAGCGTAAGTCACTTACACCAGCTTGCAATGGAAGCGATACAGAGTGTTATATTTCCAATTTGCTAAACAGGTCTGCGAGCTGGACATTATCTTTAACTTTGAAAAGGCATACTTTATCCTGGATGAGCTGCTCATTGGCGGCGAAATCCAGGAGACGTCCAAAAAGAACGTACTTAAGGCAATCGCCTCGCAGGATCTGCTCCAAGAGGTCAGTACACCCGAGACATATGATCTGTAATGCGTAACGGTTGTGTCACTCTACCTATGCCGGATATTGTTAATTGTTTTATATATTTATTCAACTTGATGGTTTTTAGTTTCGTTACCTTGTTAGTGTTTGTTTGCATCTATATTTTTATGCCTATCTATAACGTTTACAATGTCATACCTCATCAAATCACGGTTTTCTCTTTATACTCTACTCTTACCTACTTCTCGTTTTTATTTCTCTAATTCTTTGCAATCAAAACTAATCTCTATAAACAAAACACCTCTAACCACTCGAAGCAAGAAGAGTTCTTTTACTCGCTGCAATAGATCCTAAGTCCAGTGTGCGTGTGTGTCCTTGCAGCAACGTCGTCATTATCTTTAAGTTCCGAATCTGATGTAAACCACCTCAGCTGGCACACACGCACTCATTCGATATTTTTATTTGCATGCCGTCCTGAGTTCCGAAACTTGCCTACGCGAAAACGAATTGTGAATTGTGAGCAGCTACCACGAAATATTTAATCGCCACAGTATTGAACTTGCCATAGATGTTGCTGTGCAGTAAAACTAAAACTAAAACATTGTTTGCCATTTATAGTACAATTTGTAGCTTGTGTTTATTTTGTGACCGTAACTTTTGTAAGTCTTCTAACCCGAATTGTAGCAAGATGTCGATCGTAGTTGGCTTGATTATTTTGCATGACCTTTGTAGATGAATTACTAACTAGAAACAATGTTGACCTTAACATATTCTTGCCATACCATAAGCCATATATAAATGTGTAACCCATGTACCCTCTCTCTTGTTATTATTAACGCTTACCCTACCCGCCACTGCATATATCGATGTTAACACAACTACTACCACCACCAACAACCACCACAGGACTTCAATGAGTATCTCAACTAATCAATCCAAACAATAAATTAATATCAAGAAGAAAAGAAAACCCATCCCAAAGAACCAGTGTAAAGAACATAAAGTTGTATTCCCGATCTGCAAAGAGTTAGTGGAGAGTCGATAGGTCAGATCAGTCAAACCTTCGTCCAGCTGTATATATATGTGTATATTGCCCAGCTTACATTCCCCTGCCTTCCCCGCGCTGCGCTGTGATGTTCATCCATATAATATACATTTCTTGTTACCAAGTTGTGCCGTACATGAAAGAAAAGCAACACAAGATCGAAATTGGTTTCTTTTTTGGACAAATTCTGCATACACTTACACCTACTACTCGTACTACCACTACTACTCTCTTTCCTTCTACTCTTCTCGTTCTTATTGTTCTTATTCTCTGTACTCCAGGACGAAGCCGTTGAGGGCACTTTAAGAGACATTGGACTCCTCTAAAGAACTAGAACACCCTAGAACTTATGTAGTTGATATTACACGCACACCCAGACACAGCAAGCACACAAAAACACACACAGTTACACCTCCCAGCGATAACGTGTGCTGCACTTGGCACTTTACAACACTACTCCATCCACTCCTCAACACTTGTTTGTGATTTGGCTGTTGTACAGCACTGAAGCGCTGAAAAAAAAATGATAAGGAAAAAGACGCCAAGCAGCGTGAGGCTCCAAAAAGCAATAATTCTAGATAGTAACATCAGAGCATCTGGCATGCGGTTTTTCATACACTCTCTCTGTCGTAAATTTCACACACAGATACAATAGATACAGCAAAGTTCATGCAAAACAAGCCAACCTCACGTAGTCCCACCTGGGGTTCCTGAACTGAATTAATATTCCTCTTCCTATCTACATTATATAATCGAAAGATCATTCCAATCAATCACCAAATGGGCAATAACTAATTTAGTGGGGAAATATATGCAATACTATTCTTACAATAGAAACCTGTAAGCTTTAATGTTGTTAAAATGAGAACGATATATAATTGAAAATTGTAATAATCATCCCCTAGTGGTAACCGAATAAAAACTCTAGTTTATCTATATCTACAAGTATATATATATGTTTATGTATGTGTGTTGTACGTTTTAGCCAAATTTTCTGTGTTTTGTAACTGAGAAAACAAGTTAAAATAAAAAACCAAGTATTTTTGAAAAAAAAATCCTAATTGTACTCGTATGCTATATGAAAATGGTAAGACCTGGTGATCCTCAGTTTCTATTTAGTGTCTTTGTATACTTTTAGTTTTAATTGTTGTCTTTGCTGTTGTTGTGACTGACCCATTTGACTGCTCTGACCTCTTGACGCCCACTCTGTTCCACCTCCACTGATCTGATCTCTCAGCTCCACTCCCTCCAAACTGTCTATTTACCTATCTGTCTGGCTTAGCGCACCCGTTTGGTGTCCTTTCGTTTTTTAGTTGCTACTACTTACTACCAGTTTTCAATAGTCTATTTATGAGGGGTAACTCTCAGTATCGATGCTTTCATTTGGTTTCCTTTTACCCCAAGCGCTGTAAAGTATAGATCACGTAACTGAAGCTAAGCATTCTCCCTTTCCAGGATGAGACCCCGCAGAGTTTCTTCGACGATCACGGCCTGGGCTAAGTTGGCAAAATAAACCCCAGAATGGCATTATCTATATTAAGTCCATTTAAAGTCGCCTTAATTGTATGCGTGTATCTGTATTCAACGTAACCCAAAAGTATATCGGTTCTATTATAATTTAACCACCCTGTGGCAGCTTAAACACATTGTGTATAAAAGTGCTGTTAAACCTATTCCTAATTTCGCTTGGCAGCAAATGCAATTTGCAATACATTTTATTTCACAAAAGCAGCAATATCGGTTGCTCACACACATTCATATTTGTAAAGATTAACTTAATGATAAGCAAAGTAATGCGATGCGAATAATCGACGGTGTGCTCAACTCTCTAGTTGTAAGTTAAAAGCTCTATAAATATATGAAAATTGCTGTATCCAAAGTAACCAATCAAAACTCTGTTTACTTAATGCATTCTTTGCTACAAATAAAAATTGTATCAAGCGTTAGAGTTTCTATATTTCAGATGTTTTAAACGCTGTCCTTAATCTATTTTGTTGGGACAAAAAATACGTCATAGTTATGACATGTAATAAGCTCAAAAATGTAGGCAATGATTTTTGGAAAGTTAGTTTTTGTGAGACATTTCACCAATTTCAATAAGAAAATTTAATAAAAAAAATTTTTTGATACCACATTTTGGAAAATCTTTGGCAAAGGTACGCTTTTAATATTGGATGTAAAAATAAATACTTTTCAGAAACTAAAATTGGTTTTATTAGCTTCAATAAAACCTCAATTTTAAATCAAGGTTGTTCTTTGGTCCAATTTCCTCCCCTAACTTGGCCACATTTATTTTGGGGCCAAGTTGGCAGCTCGCCGACCAACAAATTGTTGATTTCATTTTTATTTGGGGGGCGGGCGCCAGAGAGCATCCTGCCTGCGAGCGAGAGAGAGCGAGCGAGCTGGTTCTCTCTCACTAACGGGAGCTCCCCAAAATTTCCCCCTGTTTGTTGTTGGGCTCGCACACAGGAATTTCGACAAACTCAACACACTCGCCGTCGAGCGAGAGGGCGCGATTGGCACAACGGCGCGTGCGAGCGGGACGCAGCGAGAGCGCCAGGCGGAGCAGCGGCGAAGGCAGCGATAAAGGCGCTGCGCTGCGAGAAAGTTGCAGACCCGTCCGCAGAGCGCACCATCGTCTTCAGCGGAGCACACACAGCAGCTAGGTGTGCTCTTCCGTACGTAACGGTTGCGGATTTTCACTGGATTTCCATTTCCACACAGCCAGCACACAGGAAAATTCTCACACACTCGCAGCGGAAAAGTGCACAAACGGCGTGGAAAACTCGGGGGAAATCACGCTGAAAACTCGCGAAAAACTCGATTCAACTCGATTGCTGTGCGTGTGAAAATTTTCCATCCGGTGATGGAAAAAAGTCTGAAGTGCGGCTAGAAAAGAAAAACGAATGGAAAAGCAGCAGAGGCAGTAGCAGCAGAAGCAGCCGCAGTAGCAGCATTAGTGGCAGTGTGAAAATCGAATGTGCAAAATTTTGCAGCTTCAAAAATGTATGGTACATAAAATTTCTCTCTCCAAAATCGCGAGTGTGTGTGTGTGCGCGTGAAAATTACGTTGTCATATGTGCCAAGTGCCAAGAGTTTTCCAGGCCCAACTTTCCCAGCCAAAGGCAATGTTTCGACAAATTAACTCCTTCGTTTGATTAGCAATGAAAAGGAAAAAAAGACAAGGCCACACGCACTCCGTCCAGATACATACATATATATTCGCATATATACCAATCAGATATATGCACATATATATATATATATATATATGTATATATGTGGTGGCAAGGAATCAAGCCGCGCCAGCAAAAGAAAGAAAGAAAAAAATTCTCTATCTATTGCGATTTGCTCATGCGGCCCGAAAAGAGCGAAGCGCGCAGCATTGGGTGGGAAAAGTGGGTGGTGGGTGGCAAGTCCAGAGGGGGGGGGCGGCAGTGGGCTGGTTGGGCGCCACCACGGCCCCAGTGGGTACGAAGTACGGCTGCTTTGTCTACAGTTGTAGAGTGTGTGTGTATACACAGCCTCTGAAATCTATATATCTCGCTTTTTTTTTGGCCCCCCATTAGCATCCATAATTTTCCATTTTTTCTCCCGCTGCTGCTTCTTCCAGCCCAAAACAAAACAATAATTTCCCTAAGAAAAGCAAAGCCGCAAAGTTTTCATCACCCACCCCCCGCATCCCCCTCTCCTTGCAACTTGCCCCGCGTTCGACGCATTTGTTGCAAAAATATTGCTCGTTGTGATTTATCCTTAAACTTGGCCACTTTCGTTGAACCGCTCCGTCGTGGTGGAGTTGAGTTCGGACGAGCAAGTGTGTGGTGGGTTCCGGAGTGCGCATGTCGCCAGGACATCGCCTGGTGGCCAGGATATATGGACACGGGAAACGGGTCCTGGGCATTCCACGTCGTCAGGCTGGCTCCACACTCACAGTTGCGGTACAAATAATAGTACCGTCAAGTCCAAGTTCACAACTGATTGCCCAAGTTCGCCGCACTCCTTCAGCTTGCAACTCCACTTATAGTATGTTTCTAATTTAGAAATTCCTTTATAACTTTGAGGGAAAGCAACCATTTAAGCTATGCATTCATCTTCAAACTCAATTAACCATCATAACTATTCTAATTTATGGGTAGGGGTGGGGGTGTAGGGGTTTTTCTGTAGACATAAACGATTGAGTTGAGATCAATACTTTATAGGGAACGGGAAATCAAACTTAAATCAATGTGTTTTACCCAATATCAAAGGCGTATTTTGTTGTCCCAATAGATAGTTATAGAATTATGCGCTTGGGACATAATTTGATGGAAAATCAATGGTGAAATCCTGCTAAGTCGTATACACTAAATAAGGACTAAGATCCTTGCGCTCGAGGGCCATTATGCCGACCTTAACTTTGCGTATACACACAATGTGGATTTGTGCGCCTTCCGTTAGCTATCGTTTATTGTCATCAAGTTGAAAACTTCAAGTGTCGTTACCTTTGTTTCCGTCTATTATTAGGACCTGTATGATATAATGTTTGACTGGATTGTCCTTGGCCATCCCCGCTGGCGGTGGGTGGCCTTTTCGGTGGGAGGGGGTGATGTTGGGAAAGTGGGTGGCGGTGGTAATTGGTTCATCGCAGAACATGTTGCATACTTGAGGGCGCCGCAGCTATGGAAATTGATAGAATCGCCTTGGGTGGGGGAAACTGAAGCAATGCAGTTTGTTCTAGCTCCCTCTCTTTCTCTCTCTCTTTCCCACTCTCTCTCTTTCTCCTTTTCGCTGTGACTCCCTTTCTCTTTTCCCCAGCGGTACACGCTGTTGATATCATATTTTTGCCACTTCTATTATTATATTGATGTCTACTACTTTTTTATGATGCTCCAAGAATACTGGGAACTTTTTTACCCAACTCACCACGCATGACGCGTGCCTGCTCTCTCGCGCAGCCCACTCTCTCTCTCTCTATCTCTCTGGCTAGCTTTCTCTTTCTCTCGCATTTCCCTGTGGAAACTCCCGCTCTTGTGGATTTTATTATCGGGAAACGTTTTCCTTTCATTTTTTGGCTCTGCTGTTTTTTCTTTTGGGGTGTGCGGCGCCCACGTATCAGCGCAGGAAAGCGGAAAGTGGAAAAGCAAAGGAACGAGCGAAGTCGAAGGAAAACATTTTCCGATCTGCTGCTGCTGCTGCTGCGACTGTTCGTATTTGGTTGTAGTGAAGTGAAGACCGCCCGCCGAGTGAAGTGTGCCTACGTGTGTGTCCGTGACTGTGTGCAGTGCTATATACAAAATTCAACTGGAATATGCATATATGTATATTCCAAATGGCACACATAAATGCAGAAAATTTCTAACAAGCAATTACCCAAATTTTTTGTTCAGTGCAGCGCCAGAAATTGTAAATAATTAAAACAGTTAAAAACTCACCACCAAAGAAAGTTATAAACGAAAACGCTTAGCCAAACCAAAGATGCATGAATATGAATCCAAACAAATATGATACATAGCCAATATGTATATAGAAACTAGTAAGGATAAATAGAGTTGAAAGCGAGGAATAACACCGATCCCGGCAAGCAAATGTCCGGATAAGGGAGCCGCTACCTGACCAATGGATGAAAATGCAGCCGTCGTCGCCGTCACTTTCGCCGTCGTCACTATCGCATCGCTTTTGTCAGCAGCAACAGGAAAAGTCGGAAAAGCATCAGCAGCACCAGGAGCAGCGCCAGAAGCAACAACATCAGCAGCAGAAGGAGCAGCAGGATCAGAAGGAGCAGTCCTGCCACGCCCACGCCAATCGAACGCCCTCTGTCGGTACGGCAGCGCTGCCTCAGCTGGCGTCAACGCCCGCACCGGCAGCAGCGGCCTAAATTGCCAAACCGCCAGAATCCCACTTCGAAATAGCCCATCTACACAGCAGCAGGCGATATTGCAACTGCAACACATACTGCACTCGCAGCAGCCGCGAATACTGCTCATATAACTGCAACATCGAGAGACCTTGCCGCTGCAAGCGCAACAGCAGCTTCAGCAACTGCAAGTGCAACAGCAAGTGCAACAGCAAGTGCAGCTGCAACAGCATCCTCCAGCAGGACGACGCGCAAGGAACAACCCGCTACGCATAAGGCATAGGGCATAGGGCAGCACAAGGAGGCGCAGGATAGACCGGAAGCAGAAGAAGGACAGGAAGTGGGGCGGGCTGCGGACACAGGCAAACAAAATGGCGGATGGTGGGCATTCATTCGTGAAGAAGACATTTCATAAGCCAACATACTGTCACCACTGCTCGGATCTGCTCTGGGGCCTCATCCAGCAGGGATATATCTGCGAAGGTAAGTACTGAACTTGTACCAGTACTTCACAACTATACGATGAGATCACAGTATATCCCACTCTCCATTATTCTTATTTATTGTGCATAAAATTTGTACAGAAACGGTAACCTTACATCGCAATCCTTCAAGATAGTCTGAATTATTCTGAATTATACATGAAACTACATCTTTCTTGAAAAATTGCCAATAGTGTACCTCGATTCCACTGAATTTGAGTTCGTCCATCAGTTCTCGATTCAGTCTCAAGTTGTAATTAATGAGCACTAAACAGAACCGAGAAAACGCAGCACGCAAATCATCGAACATCTTCAACGCCAGCGGCAGATGTAAAAATACATTTCGTCTAGTTTTGAAAATACTTTTTAAATTGCCATAAACTTGGAATGGAAATGCGGCCGCTGATGATGTCGATGAGGATGAGGCGGTTGGGGGTACACAGACTTGCACAGAATAGCGAAATATACGTGTAGGAATCTTATCATAAAATGATTATTTCTATAACTTTATTTTGGAAAAATATATGCTATTGATAAATGAATAAGGTAATCTAGATTATCAGAACCGAAGATAATGCAATTGGCCTATGCGTTTTCCCAGTGAAACTAAACAAGTTCTCCTCGTGCAGAATGATCGGCAGACCCGACGTCATCGCCACATGACCAATGGGTCATCTACGGCTTGTGTGGATTGTACGGATCGTGTAGATTGTATAGATGGTATTAGATCGTATAGATTGTGTGCTCCGACAGGGGCAGCATCTAGTTTCGGTGTGTAGTATGGTATAGGGGCGGCATCATCGGTCTATTTGTGGCCGATAAGTGTGCGCGTTTGAACTTTTCCAAATTGTGCGGCTGTTGGCCGTGTCTGCCGTGACGTGAGCGGAGCGCCAACGACGTCATAGACAGCTCCGATTCGCTGTGTATGGGCTCATTTATATGTACATATGTGCCATTGCCATGGAAATCTATAGTATGAAACAGAGCACATCACTCGCCCAGCGCAATTCAAGTCGAATCGAAATGGATTCACGGCAGGAACCAAATCGGATGCCGAATCCATCGAACTGTGGCCACCAGACTCTCCCAATGGGAAGTGTGTTAGGCGCCTGGCATCATGATGAATATTCTTCGCTTTTCCTCTGTTTATTTGTGTAATTTTGTTCGCGGGATTTGTGGCTCTGGTTGTTGCTATTATTATAATTATCGCGATTAGCGCTTGCCATTTTCTGCGGACCCAGCGTTTTCAGTTTTGCCCCTTCGCAGATTTCCCGTCTATTCTCCAAAAACCATGCTTATTGTCATTATTAGCACTGTTAACACTCTAATTAGCTGCAATGTGCTCATTTGCATTAAAATGGAACAAACAATATATAATCTATATTATTTCACTTTGAATGGATACTTACAGATTTTTAAATGTAATTCTGTAATAAGTAAATTCATTGATCTTTTTAAGGTTTGTGATTTACACATGACTAGCACTAGTATATGGCGAAATACCTCAATTGTTTTTGAAAACAAATTACATATTTCTGTATGGCCATTTATAGACCAAGCTGTTTACATCTTTTTGGTCTTCTTAAGCGGACCATGGCTTGTTGTTCTGTGCACTTTAATGGCCAGTGCGAGGGATCATAAAAGCTATCTCTATGTGAACAGAACGGGATTCCATAATTGCACTCACTCGCTTATTCCACCATATAGCTGGCGAATTTATGGCCCGTCTGGCAGTCAAAATTGCCGAAATTTCACATTGTTTTCTTTGCACTTGCCTATGACATTTTCAGTGCATTTTGGCGCTGTTTTAATGGCGGCCAAAACATCCCGTATTTTTATTGAGCAGTCATGCCATATAGTGTACGTGAGTGCCGCATGAGGAGTGTGGCAAGTGTGTACAGTGTGTGTTGCATACCCCCGGGCGTGTCGCTCATTAAGCATACGTCGCGTTGGCCAGCCAAATGAAAATAGTGCAGAGGCGTCGTTTGTGAAGTGGGCAGATGATTCGAACTGCCGTCATAAATGAGTTGCACATCCAATTGGACTTTAGATGGAGCTTGGAGCTGGAGCTGCAGTTGCCCACGCACTTGGCCAGAAAAGTACCAGAAATAGAGCTCAGGCTCTCTGAATCCCGAAAGTAGGTCAAATGCGAAATGCACTCTCCTATACATACATACACAAGCACACAGATGCACACGCACACACACAGTTGCAGCGCAGGCCGCAGGCGAATTTTCAATTGGTTTTCCAGGGGAAGCGGAGAAGCGGACTGCAACAAGAGCAGCAGGTGCGCACCCAAATCAAATTGGATGCATGACCTGCGGCAGGGGTGTGAGTGGGGGTAGTGGGTAGTGGGTAGTGGGTGGTTGGTTGGTTGCCTCAGCTTGGAATACCTACAAGCCGGTAGCTTGTAGCTTGCGCTTGTAGCCATGAACCATCCACCTCAATGCAGCACAGAGCCCCAAACTCAAACCAAAGCAACCCCCTTCCCACCGATCCGGATCCGAATCTGAATCCGAGTGAGGTGCCCCTGCCGATAGCAGCGAAGGGCTAAAAGTGCGTCATCAATGGCCGCCATGGAAAATGACGACGATGCCAGCGGAACCGAAAACCAAGTGGGGTGTGGAGTGCGGAGTGTGGGGCGTGGGGTGTGGGGCTGGCGTTTTTGGTATGGGGGTGATGAATGGAAGGGGGATTTGCCTTGTTAATTGCCTCGTTGTCGACGCTGTTCATTCATAACCAAAGTGAATGGAGAACAACGGCAGCAGCAACAAAGGGCAACCCTTCGAAATGATCAAAAAATACGCTATAACAAGGTTTCTATACCCAATTAATAGTGCAAATATTAATGAAACCCATATAAAATGTGTATGTTTAAGAATAAATAGAGAATATTATTTATCCTTAAGCATATATGCGTGGTAAATGGAATCCTGTGATCTATTTGCAGCCATTATCAATCATGTTATGTATGTTCCAAGCACATCTGATTTTGTTATACACCCTGCTCACATAGAGTATAATAAACAGACTTTCGGGGTCGTCAGCTTGGCTGGATCATCGCGCAGAACGGTGGAAGTAGGGGAATGCGAAAGAGCGATAAAGAGGAAGGGCAATGCTGACGTTGCACGCCAGCCGGAAAAAATCTCCAGTGGAAGGCACTTCCGACGCTAATGAAATCAAGCCAAGACCGATTAAATGTCGGTTAACCAGGGCAAAATACAGATATAACACAGATATACGCATAACGCGGTGTGGGAACTGAGAAAGTAGTCGTTTAAACTCGTCATACCTGGAATTATGTTAGGTGATGGGAAAACTTGCATCTCCCTTTTGCTATGGTGTCTAAAAATATTTTGCAATTAGCTCGAGAAATAAAAATACATTTAGTTTACATCATTTTAATCAGGAAAGGATTGCTAGGAATTTGAATTAATATTTAAGTGTTCAAGTTATTGTGGTAGTTAGAGTGGTTCAATGCTCTGATATTAGAGCTTAGGTATTTTAAGCACTATATTATCAATTGCGTATAGATATTTAGAGCTTAGAACAAACCAAGTAATTCAGTTCGAAGTAATTGGTTTTATTTGGAATTTTAAAGCTTTGACCCACTTTTCTCGCTGTGCAGAGGCATTTCGGGGATTTTGATTTATGCGTGTTTGATATGCGTCATCCAACTGTCTCTTTGCGAATGTGTTTATGCGTGCTCTTATTTATTATTAAGCATGTCCAGCTATTTTTAATTCAAGGAGTTCTTATTCTTTGGCCTCTCTTCCTGTTTTTGGCATGTATATGTGTGAGTGTGTGTGTGAGAGTGTGTGTATTTTGGCTACACCTCAATTGAATTGTATAACTCTCCTCTGGGCAAATATCAATTTTAATTGTGCTTCCTCTTCACGCACTACGCATGTCAACTTGTGCGTATTCAATTGTCCCTAACCTCCAACTCCCTCTGCTCCTCCTTGTTGTCCTCCTGCTTCGTCCTTTTCCCACGCATGCATGTGTATTGGTGGGTGCTTTAAATTTGCCTTTATGCTGCTGCTTCTTGCTATGCTTCTTCTTGATTCTCCTTTGTTATTCTTGGTTTTGTTGCTTTGGGCGAAGGGAAAAGGGAAATGCGAAGAGAAGCTAAAGTAAAAGTGTGTTGAGTTTCCAACCCAAAATTTCCCCACACACACACACACACACACAAGGCAAGCAGAAAGAAAAGCATTTCGAAAATTTCCCCATGCGTTGGCATCGCTGTTTGTCTGCTTATGCTTATCTACACAAAAACCAGCAGAAGGAGGAAGAGAGAGAGCGAGAGAAAGCACACAAATTTTGCTGGTATACATAATGCAGGCATGCAACAAAGTGGAAAGTACCGAAAACGGGAAAAAAA
Organism: Drosophila orena; assembly: GCA_005876975.1. NCBI lineage: Eukaryota > Metazoa > Arthropoda > Insecta > Diptera > Drosophilidae > Drosophila > Drosophila orena. Next base: position 8,884,381 of record VCKV01000282.1, on the reverse strand, counting down.
TACACCGATTTCAAGCGCTGACCCACAGGGCGTATACATGCTCAGCTGTTGCTTCTGCAATCACAACACCCAACCACCCACCACCACCACCCAGTGCACGTGCAACAAAACAACAACAGATTGAAGAAAGTCACAAGGCGAAGCCTCGGATAGAGCGAGACAGCTGGCTGGGCGAACTACAGTTATGTTCTGCATTCGCAACTGCAGCGAGCGTCACGTTTGTCCTTCTCCATCTCTCTTCTTCGCTCTGCTTGCACTGCTTGACGACTGCCCGCTGTTTTATTTATAAAACGGGCCAAAAACTAAAGCACATTCACGAGTTCATTCATGACGTCAGCACTGCGCCTCAGGTCAGCGGCCTAGTTTTCAGCTTTCTCTCTTTTCCCAACCGCCGAACGCCAAACGCAAGCCACCCGCCACCCGCCGCCCCCTGCCACTCCCCCTCTGCACACACAACGATAATTATGCACTTACATACACACGAACGCAGCAAGTGTTTGTTTGTGTACACCGCCCCGACTTTTGTCTATGTGTAAATACAACTTTTACGGCGGGCTAAATATAGAACTATGATATCTATGTTAAGATTGCCGAACACAAAACGAGAGCATAAATGCATATGTATTGTTGTAGCAGGAGCAGAAAGTAGTTCGTTTTCATTTTTGGCTGTCATCATAAAAAATGGTGCCATTCCTTAGGACTTAAGACATTTCGAAATATATTTGAAATATCATAGAATAGGAAGTGAAACTTGTCATTTGTGTAATATAGGATATGTAAATATCTTATCATGATATCAGTAAAACATAAAATAAACTTCCTCAAAAGTGGTTCCAATATAATCATATCTCAAGAAATGTTCATATCTGTTCCAAAAACATCTTATATCCTGCTGTGCAATGGGGCTTAACTTTTAGTCCAGGTGATAGGGGGAACGGGACGGCTAGAGAGCGGGCTTAGCTACCTGGCACAAGTGAGAGAGGGAGATAAGCAGTCGGGCTTTGTGCAGTGTGTCCCCCCGCCCCCCGTCGTCCTTCCACTCTCGCTGGTTGCATTACCTTGGCCACTTAGCTCAGAGCTTGCCACTTGCGTCGCCCCTGCCACGCCCCCTCTGGCGCCCTGCGGGCAACTTCAATGAATGTGCCGTCGTCCGTGAACTCGGCAACTATGAATGGCATGCAGGCTACCAATGACGCGGTGACTTTGCGGTTGCATGCAGCGGTGGAGCACAAAGGGGGGTCCCAGGGGCCCATTTAGCACACAGTTCTCTCACAGGTCTGAAAAGTATCTATCACAAATCACTTGCTTTACCCTTTTCTATGCAAATTTGTCATTTCAAAGAATGAATAGAATTTTTATTGATCTATTAGCGATCCTGTTTTATAGGATATTAAATATGGATTTTAAAGTTTTATAAATTTTAAATGATTTAAAACTAAGCCATTTAAATGTAAACTGTCTTCGGATATTACGTATACGCAATATTTGTTATATTTATCAAATATCGAAGAATATTACGTATACGCAGCGTAACACCAGCCAGTTCCCATTAGATAAGCACTCGACATTGTGATCTCATTGAACTAACTTCTGAACTACTGCCAGCACATTGCATAACCACATCTCTCCTCCACTTTCAGTTTGCAACTTTATCATTCACGAACGATGTGTCAGCAGCGTGGTAACGCCCTGTTCCGGCATCGCTCCATGTATTATAAAGGTACGTAGCCGGCGGCGGAGCTCGCATTCACAATTCAGAACGAATATAGCTGTCATGTGTCATTCCATTCCGCACAGAATCCCGTTGCCCATTGTTGGTCCGAGCCAACTCATCACAAGAGAAAATTCTGCACAGTTTGCCGTAAGCGATTGGATGAAACGCCAGCGGTGCATTGTTTAGGTAAGTGACAGTATATATACATCAGTCCACTGTCCTTCTTTTCTCCTCCCTGATAATGGGCTTTCGCAGCAGTCGTTTTCCGTGTCAGTCACTTCTGTTCACCTGCGATCCATTGTTCAAGCCATCAAGCGCACTTTGTTCTATATAGACACATATGTACCTTAACCCCATAACATACCAATTTCCATATGGTATTGCCATAAAAGTATGCTATGTTTCGAGTCATATCGGCTAAGCATCACTGCACATTAATCAGCCAGTTTTTAGGATACCTATTTGTTTGTCCCTAGAGATGCCACATATCTAATAATATATCTCTTCGCAGTCTGCGAATATTTCGCGCATATTGAGTGCCAAGATTTTGCCGTGCCCGATTGCACCGAGAATGCCACGTATGTGCCAGGCAAGGAGCTGCTTAATGTGAAGCATCAGGTGAGTGCAAACGCCGCTCTGGTGAGGATCGGCCATGGATAATGGAGTATGTTGCTCAATTACAGCATCACTGGCGAGAGGGCAATCTTCCATCAACGTCCAAATGCGCTTACTGCAAGAAAACCTGTTGGTCCTCGGAATGTCTCACTGGTAGATGACTCCTAATTAAGCAATCGTATAATTATTTACTAATATTAGAACTTTATGAACAGGCTATCGCTGCGAGTGGTGTGGCATGACGACCCATGCCGGATGTCGCATGTACCTGCCAACCGAATGTAATTTTGGTATTCTACAACCTATCTACTTACCTCCGCACTCAGTCTCGATTCCGCGCACGGAGGTGCCCATCGAGGCCATCATCGGCGTCCAGGTCAAATCGAAGACTTCGCTCGTGCGCGACTACTCGTGTCGTAAGTACACAGTCCTGATTCGGCAGGATCTACTGCCATCCCCGATATGACTGGCCCTATCAAAACCAAAATCCTAATCAGCCAGGTCCTACACTGATAATAATCCTGTTAACGATGCCAATTAAAATCAGTTAAACTGATTTTTATCGAGATCATTAGTTTCCTGATTGAGGAAACATCGATTATTGTTGCTATTGGCTGGAAGGTGGCTTTATTTCTCAGTGTAGGCCGGTGCCACTCACCCCCTCTATCGCGATGTAGCAATACTCACCCACTCCCCCCAAAAAGTTGCTATCGATGTTGTGTTGTGTGCACAATCCGATCACTGAAAAAAAAATATATAAGAAACCGAAAACTAGAACAAAAACTCCAACGATCAGATACCATATCGCTCCAGCTCATTCAGATCATGGCAGACCATCACTCTATCTATCTATCACTCCACCAATCCCACCGATGATTTTCCTCGATTCTCCCAATACTTTTTTGATTTTTGATTTAGTTTTCGTTGTGTTTTTTCTTTTCTTTTCTTTTCTTTTTCTCTTTTGGGTTTTATGGATACGTTTTATAAACGTTTTCGGTTGATTGATGATGTGTCTATCTACTCTATGTGTGTGTGTGTGGGCTCCACCGACAGCCAGTCCGGATTTGAGCTGCCCGATTCCGGGCGCCGAATCCGCTTCGCTGGCGGGCCTGGGCCTGAAGGAGCTGCTCGAGCTCCACAGGCAAAGGCTCGAGCAATCGAAACAACATTTTCTCCTTTCCACGCCGCCCACGCCCACCTCCTGTGGCTCCATCTCGCTGTGCCACTCTCCCACGCCCTCCTCGCTGACAGTCGGCGAGACGAGCAACGAGGCGGAGCAAGATCGCGAGCGGGATCAGGATCAGCCGGAGGATGAGCCCGACGAGGAGAACGAGGAGCAGGACAGCGCCCTGCAGCTGACCACCTCCACGTCGAATGTGATGGGCAATCTGCAGAAGTCGCCCTCGGCCAACTCCTCGCTGCACCTGCTCTACACGAATCTCTTTCGGAAACTTGGCCAGGGCAAGCGGAGGCGGAAAAGGGGCAACAGCGGCGGTGGCCTTTCGCCCAGCGAAGATGAAGACGATGTGGACGGCGGTGTCTGTGATATAAGCGGTGGCGATCTGAGCGATGACTATGACCACTGCGACGTCGCCCTGCGACGACGATCTCTGCGCAGCCGGCAGCCGCGGGACGTCAGCGAGACGGACTACCATGGGGATGCCGAGGCGGAGGCGGAGGGCGAGCCGGTGCCGCGGGAAAGCTGCTACGAGACATCGGACACGGGCGGCGAGCTGACCAATACGGATGACCTCGACAGCAGCCTCAATCTGATCAGCAACCTTAGCTATAATAGTAGTAACAATAGCAACGCCTCCAATGTTCCTAGTGGATCAAGTGCACCCGCCGCCAGGACCACCGCTAACGCCACCACCACTGCCCCGGGAAAATCCGGACACGCCTTGAGCGTCCAGGGCGGACGCCAGCAACCCAAGACTGGGGCTCTGGCCCAAATTAAGCCCAAGCCCAAGCCCATACTCATGCCCAAGCACAAGGCGCAGGGCAAGGGCGGCTCCCTCAGCTCACCGCTGTCCAACTCCAACTCGAGTGACTGCTCCTCGGCCTCGCCCTCCGCCCCGGCCACGCTGCTGCAGCTGTCGCCGGTGGGCAGGAGCAAGTCCTTCCAGGAGTCGGCGGCCATTACGGCTGTGTCGCGCTATAAGAAGTACGGACGCGGCTTGTTTCAGCGCCGACGCTCGAAGAGATCGCCCAAGAATGCGGTCGGTGTGGGCGGCAAAAGCAACTACAGCCTGGACAGGCTGTCGCAGAATATCGAGATCACCATCCAGGACGAGGATGGCAACTACCATCCGTACGACGACAACTATCACATGCTGGACGTCACCGATGTGGACGACGATGTTGGCTTCGATGATCTCTACCTGGACGACCGGCCGAGCGGGGCCAGTGATGATGTGGCCTTCGCCGGCGACATCAGCGACGGCGGGGCCAGCAGTCGATCGCGGGCCAGTGACGCCAGCGATGGTCATGTCCTGGGCCGACTGCTCCGCCAGGTGCGGCAGGGCCTCTCCGTCGGCTGGCGCAAGCCGCGCTACCAGAAGCGCAGAGGTGACTAGCCAACCGTACTCCTTTCACTTCTTTTTCTCTCTCTCTCTCTCTTTCTCTTTCTACTTGTCTTTGTCTTTGTCTCAGTCCCTGCTAACCGAAAGGATCTGGGTTTCTTAAGGACCTCAGTTTGCGCTAACCACTCTGTTTTGGTTTTTGTTTTGGTTGACCCGTCCCCCGTTTTCTGTTGAACCACTTGGCCATAACCCACTAATCGCTAACCATCGAACCACTAATCATCCGCACCATTCCGCCCCACATTGCAATGCCACTAATCATTAACACCGACATAACCGCATGATAAATCCTCGGAAGAATATGTGTTAAATATATACTTTTAAGATATCAAATTACATCTAAAATTAATTAACCTATTTTAAGGAGAAATGACTTAATGCACATTTTTCCGAACGTAACTAAGTATCTAACACCAGGCCAAGGCCGCTTTTGTTGCTACTAAACAATGTGTGTCCCAGTGAGGATACGACCAGTTACTGACCCACCTTTCCGTGATCTCCAGCACGCAGCATATCCGAGGAGTTCAGCAGCGGCGACACACCCCGTTTCAAGGACGAGGAGTCGGCCAGCAAGGCCGAATCGGGACATGGACCCAGCAGCGGTGGTGCAGGTGGCGGAGGCGGATGTGGCGGAGCTGGAGGCTCATCCGCAGCTGGTGGCTCGGCATCGGCTGCCGGTGGCTCCTCCGGTCACTATAGACCCGATTCCGGTTCCGGCCACAAGTCGGATAAGTCGGAGAAGGATCGCGAGAAGAAGGAGAAGGAGCGCGAGGAAAAGGATATAGGTGCGAACACAGTCTGGAATAGGAAAACTCAAAACTTAAACATTTATATCCCACAGAGATGATCAAGGTGTTCGATGGCAACAACTCATTCCGACGCCAGCAGTACCGCGTGATCATCGTGCAGCGCACCTATACGCTGGAGCAGCTGCTGACCACCGCGCTGAGGGCATTCCACATCACGCGCGACCCGCAGGCCTTCTATCTGACCGACCTGTACGCACCCGCCGGCATGGAGGACACTCCGATGCTCGATCCCACGCCCGTGCTCAACCTGGTGCACCTGGAGGGCAAGCGACCGGCCATATACCTACGGTTCCACGACCGTGACCGTGGCCATGTGCGCGTCTACCCCGGCAAGCTGCAGTGCTCGATGCTGGAGGATCCCTATGTCAGTGTTCCTGTAGATAATAGCACAGTTATTAAGGATTTGATACGCGATGCCCTGGACAAGTTCGGGCTGCAGGATAACCAGATACAGGACTACAGGTAAGTCCAATACATATGGAATTGGTTTTAAGCCACCAATAACTCATGTCCTTAATCTTCGCCAGATGCTCGGAAGTGTTGCTCGATCGCGGCGTGACCGAACGCATTTTGTCGTGGAACGAAAGGCCCTGGGATATTATGAAGCAGCTGGGCAAGGACTCCATTCGCCAGATGGAGCTCATGCGGTTCTACATGCAGCACAAGCAGGATCCGCATGGTCCCAATATCGCGCTGTTCGTGGGCAATCTGCCCACCGGTCTCTCGCAGCGCAACTACGAGCAGATCCTCAACAAGTACGTAACCGACGAGAACAAGTTCATCAGCATTGGACCCATCTACTACGAGTATGGCTCGGTGGTGCTCACCTTTGAGGACTCCATGAAGGCGGTGGGTATCTCAAAATATATCATTGCTCAAATGAAACCCAAATAATGGGATACATTCCTTGCAGGTCCGCGCCTTCTACAATCTCCGCGAGACCATCATCGAGGACAAGAAACTGCTGGTACTGCTCCTGCCGAACATCGAGCCCAGCATGGTGCCCTCGGATGTGAGACCACTGCTGGTCTTTGTCAATGTTAAGTCCGGCGGCTGCCAGGGATTGGAGCTGATCTCCAGCTTCAGGAAACTGCTGAATCCCTACCAGGTATTCGATCTGGATAATGGCGGTCCTTTGCCAGGGTACGTTCAACTTATACACTTGTTTATACACCCACTTACCTTCGATGTATTCTATCATGCCCTTAGTTTATATGTATTCCGGCAAATAACCAACTACAAGATTCTGGTTTGCGGCGGAGATGGCACCATTGGTTGGGTGCTCCAGTGCTTGGACAATGTAGGCCAGGACTCGGAGTGCTCCAGCCCACCTTGCGCCATTGTTCCACTGGGAACAGGTAAGTGACAGCCACATAAGCCACCTGCTAACCTAGATGAACTTGAATACATACGTGTATGTATGTATCATATCATATATTTTAAAATCCATTCACTTTTCCCATCGAAATCCCCACAAGGCAACGACTTGGCTCGCGTCTTGTGCTGGGGCTCCGGCTACACCGGCGGTGAGGATCCGCTGAATCTGCTGCGCGACGTCATCGAGGCGGAGGAGATAAGGCTGGACCGCTGGACGGTTGTCTTCCATCCGGAGGACAAGCCCGAAGAGCCGGCCATGAAGGCGCCCTCCCAAACAACCGGTAAGAAGAAGAAGGCACACCAAGCACACCTATCGCAATCGCAACAAACCAATCAGCATCATCAATTACCGGCTCTGACATCGAGTGATATATCAGGTCATTTGGTGTTTTCAAAACTTCGTTCGTGTGTTATTTCTCTACGTTACATACTCGTAAACCCGTCTAGTGTCTAACCCTTCAAGAAACCGATCCATTACCTGTCCCAGTCCTTGACCACTCCCAAAATCGTATATTTTGTGTTGTTATTAAACCTGTGCTTTGACTAAATCCCGGATGCGGCTGTAATATTTCGCTGATTACACGCAAATCCAAAATACTATATAGATACTCAAGGCTGTACAAATGTAGCATATGTAAATTGCAAAAACTGTCCTTTTACTAACTTGATTTTGATAGATGTATCCCAATCTACTTGGTAATACTTTGTAGTTACAGGAACAGGGATTCCTAATGGGGATTCCCTCTATAAATATTAAAAAGAACATAATTTTGTCAACTCTATAACGCTTAGTGGTTCAAGATATAGAAGGCGTACGTCACGTGAAATGCACAAAAAAATCTATCCCTAAGATACCCCAAAACCCCATTATGTAAACCACAAACCTAGTTTGGTATCTGATGAGAAATGCTGTTTAGTTTCGATGTGTTAAAAATATCCTTGTAGGGATTTGCATGTCACCAACTCCAGGTAAAGTAAATCAGCTCAGACACTACAAGGTTCAACCATTGATTAGGTAAATTAAGCCATGGATATATAATCAACCTCGATGTTGTCAGTTAAATATTTGGTGTCCTGTGTGTCGATGTTTCATCCAAGTAATATGCAAACCGAAGATGACTAAACGATCCTGGCGTTCCATTCAGGTGGCGCCCAAAATGAGGATAACTCTCAGATCTTCGTGATGAACAACTACTTTGGCATTGGAATAGATGCGGACCTCTGCCTGGACTTCCACAATGCGCGTGAAGAGAATCCCAATCAGTTCAATTCGCGGCTGCGCAACAAGGGCTACTACGTGAAGATGGGACTGCGCAAGATCGTGGGTCGCAAGGCTGTCAAGGATCTGCAAAAGGAACTGCGCCTGGAGGTCGATGGCAAGATTGTCGAACTGCCACCCGTCGATGGCATCATCATCTTGAACATTTTAAGGTACATATCCGGTTATACAATATATAAGGTCTTCTTTAAAGTGTAACATTCCTGGAATGCTTGCTAATACCGCTTGTATCCATTTCCAGCTGGGGCAGCGGTGCCAATCCCTGGGGTCCTGACAAGGACGACCAGTTCTCAACGCCCAACCATTACGATGGAATGTTGGAGGTGGTCGGTGTGACGGGCGTGGTCCACTTGGGTCAAATCCAATCCGGAATTCGTACGGCCATGCGCATAGCTCAGGTAAGCACTGAATGCTTTGGTTTTCGATTAGACACCTTATTCTCAATGTATGTATTTTAACTTCAGGGTGGTCATATCAAGATACACTTGAATACCGATATGCCCGTCCAGGTGGACGGCGAGCCCTGGATCCAGAGTCCCGGCGATGTGGTCGTCCTGAAGTCGGCCCTCAAGGTAAGTGGCTTCTTTCGGATTTGGCCTCCACTTTGCCGATTCCCTGCATGTAACTGATGTTTCTTTGTTCTATGGCATGCTGGCTTCTTTAAAACATATCCTCATTTCATATTTAAGTTAACACAGACAAAGCATCTAAGTTCACGTCTAAAAAAAAATGTTTTTCTTACATATTTATTGAATATTCCGAGGGTCACACGTTTAGTTTTTCATTCATTTCAATTATTACACCTTTTAACAAGAACTAACTTAGTGAAAATCCACAGTGCATACAAGACAGTTGAAATGTAGATATAAGCCATACCTATAGGCACGAGAAAAGGAACCGCAATTGGGATACAATTCTAGGAATGCCTGTAGTTTTATTTCTTTAGTGCAATGGAGACCAAAAGTAATTGCTAATAAACTAAATATGATGACAAACGGTACTAGTACATACTGCAAGACCTACAGCGATATTCTTTTTAGAGAAATTTGAAAATGCTACTCCAAATTTACAAATATAACTCATTTAAACGGATCCGATTGTCATCGAACTTGAAACAATGTAACATTTTGTCTGCGTGTGCGTTGAATATGCGTGTTTTGTATGTTAACTTTGCAATTTGTCCCCTGGTAAATCCCGCCCCTTGTGTCGTAATTAATTAATAGAGCACACACCAATTGAAACACCCCGAGCCACCCCCCTCTAACCATGTAAAATAGCCACGTATTTTTCTGCATTTTTCATTTGTTGATGGCAGCTCAAAAGAAAAAAAAAGAAATATATATATATATACAAAATAATAATTGAATAACTAATGAAATCGGCAAAAGAAGAACTGTATGTAGTGTTCTAAAATGTTTCTCTGTTTGATGTGCGTGTGATGTGCCTGTGTGTATGTCGGATTTGACCATGTGTGTGTTTTACGCTATATATTTAGGCCACCATGCTGAAGAAAACGAAGAGTAAGCGGCGCCTCACCGAGCCTCATATCTCGCCTGCGGTTCTGAGTCTTTCAGTGGCTCAACAGGGATCCGGGTCGGGATCCGTGTCGGTATCGGGATCCCCGCAGTCTCAGTCGCAGCAGCAACTGCAGCAGCAGCAGCAACAACAGCAGCAGCAGCAGCAGCTGGCCGAGAATGGGGAGAAGGAGGCTTCGATGACTCTACCTGCCGGCTTTGGCAGCACCTAGAGCATGGCTACCGGCCTGCGATATTGGTTCTCCTGTTTCAACCCATAAAACCAGATAGTCAGATAACACTTTAATCCCTCAGAAAAGTAACCCATAACAGATCAGCAGAGAAAATGGCCAAATTGTAACCAGAAAATCGAATATTTAAGCAAGAGCAAAACTCCAATGCGCAAGCAAATTAAACTTTATCTTCCAAAATCGAGAAATACCATTAACAAGCAAAGAAGTAAAAAAAAATTAAATTTAAAATACAAATAGCTGTAAATAAAAGTTGGTGCTGTCAAGCTCTAAGTACTTTGAACCACCACCCAAGATGAAACACACACCACCCACCAACCAACCAATGAACCACCCACTGCACAAGAAAACTGTGACCACCGCTGTTGAACTTGAACTTAGCCAACTGAAGCCACCACTATCCACCTCAGTACACCACGCCACGCCTCACCACACCACAACACACCATGCCACACACACGAACACACCAACCGCAAGGCACAGCGCCTAGAAGTTGTCTACAACATTTTTAATTAATTTATATGCGATAGTTTTCTTTGATTTCCCCGCTTGGAGGAACTTGATCGAATTTTGTTCCATTTCCGTTTCCGTTCCGTTTCTCAACTGCAAGCTTTCGTAATCCATCATTCAGTATCGAAATATCTATAACCGAAACCATTTTGTTGATTGAGTTCCGTTGCATTTTGCCTGATTTCTCAGCTAGCTTTTGAAGCACTTATAACGAATCTAAGCTAAGGCAAACCAAATTTATTTCCTTTACGTTAACGCTCTATTTTCTTACTCTCTTTTTCTCTCCAACCAAAATGAAAATACACAATATCACACGAATACCAAACAAATGCTACAACTGATATCTATAAAAAATCAAATTTCTTAACTAATTAATGCACCGGACGCTTTAAATTTCAAAACTTTTCTCTATCTCTATCTCTAAATACCACCGTTAAAAATGAAATGTCAAATGAATACCGTTAACCGCAGGCCACCATGTTGAAAAAGAACAAGCTGAAAATGAAACGCCGGAACACGGAACCCACCATGATGGTGGCCGGCTCGGCCGCCCCCCCGCTGTCCCTGGCCCTACCGCCCAGCGTGGGCGAAGTGGGCGTGGCTGGGGAGGGCGCCGAGGGCGACGGCGGTACGAACAACACGGATTTCTGAATATGGTACAGCGAGCGTCTGATTTAACGTGCTAATTCCAGCGCAGAACCAAACTGCATCCTACACCCCACACAGACCAAAGACCCACCCACCCGCGAAAAGCCCACCCGATCCCCCCACCCAATAGCAAAAGCAGCAACAGAAGAAGCAAAAGGAGCAGGAGCAGAAGCAAAAGCCACTAGCCATCTCAGCAGTCCATAGTCCAACACTGAACACCAAACACCAAAGAGCTGGCAACTCGAAAATCAAAAGCTGTAATCAAAATTACTTGTATAAAGTGTCCAATCCACGGTATTAGATCGGATTAGATGAAAGATGATCAGTTAAGCAGCTCAGCGAACCCGGCCGCCTTTCCACGGTCTGAAATCAGTACGTTAAACTCAAACAGCTCGAACCAACACTGTCCGCCCGCCACTTGCAATTTCGGAGAATGTAGAAAGCAGCAAGATGCACAGCGGGCAGACATGAAACTAATCCAACTCAAATGTTAAACAATAGAGGGTATTTCTAGTAAAGAAAAGAGATTTAATTGAAAAACACTCAGCAATAGTCTGGCCAAGTTGTATCAAATTCAAGTTCAATTATGTTCCTTCTCGTTTTGTTCCTATGTAAGCGACAGCAGAAACCGATTAGTGATACCGTTAAACAGAGAGAAGCGCAAGCAGTAGTGGAAAAGAAACAGGGAGAATGCAACAGAAAACAAAATGAAGGAGTAAAGCTAAAGCTAGAGAAACCCAAGAAAACAAAACAAAAAGTACAAAATTGTTGAAAATTGTTTGTTATAACTAAATGAAATCGCGTTGAAACCAAGTAAGCACACCCGAATTACGACAAACCAAAATGAAATCAAAGAACTAAAGCTATGTATTACCAAGTAGGTAAATAATGTTGTGTTCCAGCGAACCCCAGTGTTCCGAAACCAACGTTAAAAAGGATACAAAAAAAAACACCCAGCCAGGTCAAGATACAAACGTACAGCAGATGCGGGAAAATTTATACGAAACTTTTTTTATGTTGTGGATCGGATCGATTCGAATCGCGATATTGAAACTTTTGAGTGGGGAAAAAGCTGCAAATTGCATAGTTGGCTAAACTACTAATTGGGACGATTAAATTGGAATCCACAGGCGGGCCTAGCTCGTCCTGTGCGCCATTGAATTAAATGGGAAAAAGACCTTTGGATTGTGCAATTGGTATGAATTTTCTCCGCTGCTGTGCGTCCACCAAAAAGAAGAACGTGAAAATCCACGAGAAATAGGAAAATGCATTTTTCGAGCGTAGGCAATGGCATCGCAAGTATTTCACCTGCATTTGTCTAAAACAAGAAACCAAAAAAATGAATGAAAAAACCAAAAAAAAACCAACTTATTTTGGATATCAAATCCGCCTAGAAGAATGAGAGTACAGAGGAGACACAAAATCCGAAAAACTACAATTTCAACTTTAAAACGCTTATAAAGAAAACAATTTTTGAAAGTTTTATAACTAATTTTACATTACGTCTTATGTGAACGACACGCCACACGCCACATGGTACTACCAACTATTTATGTATGTAGTGCTAGTACCAGGAGCAGTTGAGTATCGCGGGCCAGGGAAGGGTCGAGTGCGGATCCCTTGCCCCAGCGGCTATTCGCCTGCGCACTCATCCCATCCCTGGCACACTACACGAAGTGACGACGTGACCCAGCTGGGTGCGGGAATAGCCGGATCCGGCCATCAAGGACCGGATAAACCATTGAGGGCGGGACGCACTCGGCTGCAGGTCCGGCGCCCAAACAAGGTCACACCGAGAGACACATGTCCACGAACAGACCAGAGTTTTTCCCGCAATCCATCAGACACGCACTGCCATGGAAAGGTCACGGAAATCGCATGGCAGTGCTCACCAAAATCCAAATTCAAGCCCATTCTGTCCTGGCTCCGCCCCCTTCCGATTCCGTATGCGGATTAGTTGGTGGTGGGGTGTTGGGCGGACGGGTGGGAGTTTGATCTTTATACACACACACGAAACCAAACAGAACACCACCACCCTTTGCGTTCGGCAAATCACCTCCGGCTGCGATTAAGGGGCTCAGTGCCAGGGGTTAATCGGAGCACACTCGATCGATTTCCGTGACATACGTCTCTAGCCAAATCCGGCAGAGATCGGAAGACACGCCCGACACCACCAGCCGTGGGCTATGCAATGGATTGAACGAAACATGCGCCAGAGCCAATTTTTATATTTGACCATTAAGAAAAACCTATGATTTTGCTTTACGATTCGACCCACTATCATCCGAGATTGCGTGGCCCTCGGCGTCCTAGGCGGCGCGGCGTCGTCATCCGGACCATCCTCCAGCACGCCTTCCAAAATTGGCGTTGACTGGATCGATTAGCCCCCAGCAAATTGAATCGCAGCCCGCAGGAGATTTGGTTATTATCGCCTCATTTCGTACAAAGAGAAACCGCAACAAGGAAACACTGCACATCGTTTTGTACACCCTTGCGTTATGTTTTTTGAATGTATTTAAAAACAAAAATGAAAAACCAAAACCAAATAATGAAAAACAAAATATGAAAACACACAAAACACTGAAAAGAAAACCAAAAATAGAATGTAAGTTTAAATAATATGCTATTCAAAGAAATCCAAAACATGATTACCCATAAAACAAAACAAAAAAAAAAACGCAAAAACTAAAAATACTAATTATAGTACATACATTGATGTAGTGTTAATTGTAAGATCCCAGGAAATTGTTTCATGAATGCCAGAAAACAGAAAACGATAATGAAAAACAGAAAACCGAAACCAAACTCCAAGCAGTCGTAGGTGCAGATACAGTATCGATGAGATTCAACTGCAAAGCTACAAAGCCCGTAAATGTACAAGTAACTATTTTTCTCTATACCAAAAGTAAATCTCCACCATTTTTGCTCCACATTTAAGAAACAAACTCGGTGCAGGCAAAGATTGAATTTAGACGCAAAAATACAGCGATCAGGGCCTAAATGCCGTGCGATCAAGAAATTTTTAATTGAATTGTAACAGACTACGCAAGCAAATACGGAATTTAATATTAAATGTACAATAGCGTCGCTTTAAAGTCTATAAGAACATTTTGTTGCCATGCAAACGTGAAATCCAAACCCAAATCCGTTTGACATTACGACAGATTCGAATGACATCAACAACAAGAAAAACACACACAACACAGAAGATAACTGCAAAATAAATGTAACTGACATAACTATGGCTTTGATTATTTAATTTCGCAGGCTTGGAATTAATGGGGGAGGTTCCCAACAAGTAAGTACTTACCCGGAAGCAGGTATCTAAGCGATTTATAAATGAACGCTTTCAGTAATATTAATAATTTGGTTTTATTATACTTGTAACATGGAATACTCAATTAAATACATATATATACAGTATATCACGTAAATTGTCTTAAAACATAGTGCTAATATCTTTAGTTTGTTTCGGGCTACACTACAACGTTATGGCCTGCTGCCGACTGTCTGCCTCAATGATAAGGACAAGGACCAAATGACATACAATGATTATAACGCATGTGATGAGAAATACGTAGAGAATTACAAACTGCTGGCTGGTCACAAACGTCAACTATTTGTTCTGTTCCGAGTCAGATGAGCCGTTCGAAACAATCGGCGGTGTTGACCTGCCGTCGTATTGCTGCTGATTCACCAAACGTTGTCGTTCCAAGTACATTGAAACCTTGATGTTGCGCACCTGGTGGTTGTCGATAAGTTTCAGTAGGGCGATGACGCCGATGCCAACGGAAATTGCGAATGAACCCCATGCTCCAAACTGCAACAGGATCAAGAAGAGTGGTTAAATGAGTTAATTCCACAACAGAAGCTTTAGTTTTACATTCAATTTAAAGATTTTGAGAAAACGTCGCAAGTCACTTTGCTAAGCATTTAGTAGTGCTTAGCATAGCTATAGCGTTGTATTTTGTTTTTTGTGCCATCTTACCTGAGTGGTTCCCATTTCAATGTAAAATCCGGAGGTGTTAATTTTCTCTGTGTCGCCGTGGATGATGTTCTGACCGGCGGAAATGGCACAGGATGGGAATCTCTCGGTCATACCATCGCACCAGACAATGAAGCCCAGGGTAATGAAAATAGCCGACAAAATGGACATGGCCAGCATCCAGATGCCCAGAACGACGTCAATGAACAGAGCTATAAACGAGGCCTCCTCCCTCCTGCGGGCGTATCTATTTGGCAAAGAAATTCGCTTTCTAGAGATCTAAATAACCGAGAAATCCTCACAAGATACATACCTGTATATCTGCACCACCGAAATAATGAGCAGAAAGATCCCGGTAATCAGGGGAAAGTTGCAGAAACCATTGGATGCCCACTTGACATCGAACATGCCGTCCTCCTCCCGCCATTTGCCAGTTGTGAAGAGCAGACAGTGGCCACTGTGGGAAATAGGAATAAAGATACTCAATAATTTACAGGGGCCAGAGGGGAACTGCGCACCTACCAGAATTGGTCGAGGTTTATAAACAATGGCACGACGATGCACAGCGACAGGATGAACAGGATGACATGGCCAGCGATCTGGCTTAGCTGCAGCACGTTGGCCAAAGCCATTTTTCTTTTGATTTAAACAAAAACAAATTAAATTCAACAATATCAGACGAGCACGGCAATGCACTTTTGGTGTTATCGATAAGCAGTGTTGGACAGCGCGCTGCAGTTACTTGCATCGGTAAGCGCTATTATCGATATATACACCCAGGGGGCCTCATTCTCGTTGAGCCATCTCTAGATCGCAATTGAACTCGTAAAAAAGTGTAAAATTTGTTTACATTGAAAAAAGGTAAAATATTGTTCTTGCGGGTTACTTGCAGTGCTCCCTGGCTCCTCGATAAGCCAGCCAAGACAAAGGGCCGTGTGCATGTGTGGGACATCGCCCTTTAACATTGCGGGGGGTGGGGGGAACAGCCAGGGCGAACAAAGAGCAATTAATGCGATAGGAGGAGGGGGGCTTTCTCCTCCGATTTTCCCCACTTCCCCGAATTTTCCAATAGAGGCTGTTGTGAAACCTAAGGTGAAGATCGCTCGGGCGAATGAACATGGAAATCCACTCAAGAACACCCTCCTCTATTGTCAATCTCCCACACGATCCCTTCCAGACGCAGAAGCGGAACAGAGGACGCAATTCAATGAGGTGCTTATGAGCTAACTAGCAGCAGGACGGCAGCCAAGGAACACGGGGACGAGGTCTGGATCAGCGAGCAGGGAGCCAGGAATCACAGGCTTGAGGTCAGCGCAGACTGGTGGACAGCAGGTGACCTAGTTTACGCAGTAGAAGGTAATCCAAGGCCTTGGGATTCGAACCCAACACTAATCACCCCACCGACTTTCAGAAGAAGATTAGAGGACTGGCGGCGGCGTTTCTGTGGCAACTCCTACTGGGGCTGTTCTGTTGTGTTAATTGAACTTAAAGCATCAACGTGCACTGCCATTAGTTGTAACCTTAATATACCTACCTAACGTAATTTGTGTACTAGTTCTGATACGAAGCAGCATGTCCAACTCCCACTACAACAACTACCAGCAGCAGCCGCACTCCAGCAACGGAGATCCGGAATACCAGCACCAGCAGATGGTGCACCAGCCGCAACGGTTCTCCAACGGCCATGGCATGAAAAGCGTCGCGGTGCCAGACATGTGCCTCTTCTGCTTCGAGGTGCTTGACTGTGAGCTGAATAATGTCGATGGTCCGTCGGTGCCGGTGTTCAGCAACGACGCCTACCCACTCTTTGTCACCTGGAAGATTGGGCGCGACAAGAGACTGCGTGGCTGCATTGGTACTTTTAGTGCAATGGAACTGCACCATGGTCTTCGGGAATACGCCTTGACCAGCGCCTTTAAGGACTCTAGATTTGCACCTATCTCTAGGGATGAGTTGCCACGGCTTACTGTCTCGGTCTCCATCCTGCAGAACTTCGAGGAGGCTCAGGGCCACCTGGATTGGCAACTAGGCGTCCATGGCATCCGCATCGAGTTCCTCACGGAACGCGGCTGCAAGCGCACGGCCACCTATTTGCCGCAGGTGGCCACAGAACAGGGCTGGGACCAGCTGCAGACCATTGATTCACTTCTACGGAAGGGTGGCTATCGGGCTGCCATAACGCCGGAGACAAGGAAGTCCATCAAGCTTACGCGGTACCGCTCACAGGAGATTCAGATGCACTACAAGGAGTACCGCGAGTACCAGGAGCGTCGCGCCCAGTTCGGCAAGGTGCAGTGCTAACAATTGGACAGGACGGCGGCGAGGCGATGATCCTGGCTGAGGGCAGGCCTGATGGCCGTCGTCCTCTTGCTGCTGCTAGCTTTTCAATTCGGTCCAGCTTGGCGGCCGCTCTCTTAATCCGAGTTATTATGAGTCCAGCCTCAATTTTAAGCCCTTAAAATTCTCCAAAACGCGCGTGAGATGAGCGCCTTTTACTAAAAATGCAATTTAATGCTTCAAATACTTAAGCGGCAGATCCGTAAGCAATTTCGAATGAGAAAAGAAGAAAAGTTTTTAAACGCTATGTTGAAACCCATTGTATTCGGATTACACTGATCGATGTTGTAGCCGCAGCCTTGCTGGTTTCTCTTTAAATCAAACACACACAAACTAAAACAAAGCAAGCATATATATGGGGATATATATTACCGAATCAATACAATACAAAATGCAGATATATAATTCAAGTAAAATGTTCAGCAAATATATTATAGATTTAACAACTAAACCAATTACATTACTAATTCTAATTCTATGCGCATTAAATAAAGGTCGACCCCTTCTGAGTCGCACAAGACAATGCAAAATATCGTCCGTCTTTCCTCTTGGGAATCGTGGAAGCGAAATGGAGTTTACACCTCAATGTTTTGGCATTACTCGTACACGTGTTCAATGTATACTGTTTATTGTTCCATTATGTTGTGCGTTGTTACATGGTTTTGTACTTCTAAATCTAGTCGATAATATCGGTATATGTTTGGGCTTTACGTACGGAGTAGTCTCAACAAGTTGCTAAGAAAAGCCTGCCTCTTGGATAAATGGCTACAAAAAAGCTGCGTTACGCAGCAAGGCTAATCAAATTATCTAACAACTAAGCTAGTAACAGGGCAAGTTAATCTATGGCTAAAGCGGCGAGCTAGCGCTCAATTAGTATAATTACTGGCATACGGTATAAATGTATATATTCAATATATAGTCAATAGATCGCATTGATTGCAATAAAGTACGAGTCCGTCGCAATAACTTCCCAACAAGCAGGGCAATTATAATAGATGGTTTGTTTATGCACCGCAGCAAAATCGCATTCCATCGCTTTGCATCATAAGTGTACATCTAAATTACTTTCAATTTGTATGGCAGTACAGTCAACTTAATGCGAAGCCAATTTCTAAACAGTAAATTAACGGATTTCAAATAGCTAAGCGAACAAAAAATTTACGTATAGTTCCTTCAGCGTGTGATTCACCTCCATGTCCATTCCAATCAGTCTCAATGCTTGCAGAGAAACTGCTCTAAGCACTGGCACTAGGTGGCCGACAAGGCATTCCACTCAAACCGCGGATTCTTTGAGTGCGTCACCGGAAGACATTCGGGTTCAACTAGCTTCCAGACGCCGTCCACCTGTTCCACCGTTGCCAGGCTGCAGTAGGGGATCTTGTGGATGACTTGGCGCAATTCGTTCGTGCTGCGTGGAACTCCACCGGTTAGTTGCCGCGAGCAAGTGTCCAGTGTGGTGGCATGGGCCACAACCAAAATATTTCCAGCTAGAATTAAAGTAAATGTGCATTAGATTATATTTTAAAACCACATTTTTAAAAATATACTTGTCTGCTCCAACAGCTGCACGATAACGTCGTGGTTACGTTCGTAAAACTGCTCGGTGGACTCCTTTAAGCGAGCAGTTAGCTCAGACGATGGCTGCACCGGCTCATAATTCAGATCAATCTCGTACTTGGCCTCGGTTAGCTCGTTCTTTGTCAGCCAGTCGGGGACACCGCTCGGATACCAGGCCATCCACTCAAACAGTCCAGGCTCCAGCTTGATTTTTTGCTTGCCCGTGAGCTTTAGCCCCTCCAGTGCACTGGTGCAAGTCTGAATGCAGCGATACGAGGGCGAACAGTAAACATGGTCGATCTGGACTTGAGCCTCAAGCAAAGCTTGACCAATAAGATTGGCCTGATAGACACCCACATTGGTCAGCGGAGAGTCATTCTGCCAGCCCTCGGGACTGTTCTTTCGACGAGGCAGCGTCTTGGGCATGTTTAGATCCTTTCGCATGTAGTTTCCAAACTCATCGAAGCAGTATGGAATCCATGTGCCAAAAGTAAAGTCGACTCGCTCGCCATGTCGCATAATGTAGATCTTTCTATTCTTGGCATGCGAGGCGTCAAGAGATCCAGGATGCAAGGAGTGGTCCGAGTGCACACTAAGTGTGTCATCTGGACGCGGAGGCTGTGCTGCCGGTGGTTCCACCAAAATCTCGTCCACCGCTTGCTTGGACGCGGAGGTGGAGGAAGAAGACATATTGGTCGTAATCTCGATCGTGGGCGTGTTTGGGTTGTGCTGATGGGTTAAGTTGTGGCTGTTGAGCAATTGCACGGAGGGCAGTTCCAGGCAGGGCTTCAAAGTTTGTCTCAAATACTTTTCCACACTCTGCTCGGATTCCTCAAAAGAAGAGCCTTCAATTATATCGGGATGTGCTGTGTCTATGGAGCAAGACAAAATAATGAAATATAAATAAGGTATTACTTTCTTAATTATTACATTATCATTGGAATTTGTTCCTGTACTTACTGTGACGTTCCTCGGGCTCCGTAGATATACTGCGTCCGTCCACAATGTCGAGATCCTCGGCGGAAGTTAAAGAAGAGGCTACGCTCTTGGAGAGCTGGACCACACGATGCAGGGTCCAGGCGTCCGATTCGGCCGTGCGTTCGGTGTAATTGACAGGCAAATGGCCAGTGCTTCCGGTCAACCAAGATATGCCTTCGGCCCAACCGTCACTGGAACTGTCCACCACCTCAGTGTTCAAGTATATATAATCGCCAATGCGGAGCTCTAGTTCATCCGTCTCGTGCGGGTTGTGTGGATAAACTACCTTCTGTACCTGCAAAATACAATATAGAATTATAACTTATCCTCCATCGATGATAAGGAGTTCTAACTTGTTTGGTGGCGAGCCGAGGATCGCGGGAATATAGACGTAGTTCCCAATTGGAGGCGCAGCCAGCGTCTAAGGTCTCCACGAGTGCTTTCAGTGCATTAAACTGTGCCTGCGGGAACTGGTAGGCAAGCGTCAGGTGCAGGCTCTTTACGTGTGGCTCGAGTGAGATGGCTACGGGTAGTTAAAAGCTATTAGTGGCCTTTCGCTAGGCGGAACAAACGATCACTGAATGAAAATGAAGGCTGTGCTGCTTATATGCGTTTGTATCTAACACGGTGAATCGATGTTGTTGATACGGAATTATAGTCACTTAAAGTTATCTCAGCGCAAAACCAAACGTCATGGGCTTATCAACATTTCTGGTGTTTTAATAACGTAAGATTTTTGTAGCATGACGTGTAGTGACACTAATCTTAGCAGTGCTCAATTTGAATAATAAACTATAATGTTCAAGCAAATGAAAAGCGGTATAAACAGATTAATATGTAGTTTTAAAGCGGCAACCAAAAACATCGACCTACCTTGCTATCTACAGTTTTTACTGATAAAAACAATTAACCACAATTAGCAGCGTCATGTTGAATTTTACCAATAGGGTGAGTAGATTAGTATGTTATCTACCAGTGCAAATAAGTCATGCATAGAGTGATGAGAAAGTGTACTTTTGAGTGAATCGAAAAGAAATGTTTTGTAAACGAATGGCTCTAGCTAATGGCTTACATCGACTGCTGCGCGGAATGCAGCGGGTGCCCGAGGAGACAGCACCGCACCAGGGAAAGCAGGCCACAATGGCGTCCAACTGCTCATAGGTATCGCTAATGACTGTGCCGCATAAGCCAGATTATCCAGATATCCAGGTATAAGTGTGCAGGAAGAGAGGAGAACAACATAACCGTGTAAGCCACTCCGAAAAATGGAAAACCATCAACCGAATCGAACAGAACGTGAGAAAGGTAAACCAAAACAACCCAAAGAGAGTGCAACCAACAGAAGGAGAGTTCGTACTTGAGTTGGACACCTCCTTGACGTACTGCAGGGCCAGCCGTTTCAGATAGTTGGCATCCTCCTCGGCCACGAAGAAACCCATGAAGTTCTGACTCATGTAGGGCTCCAGCTTAAGAGGGCGATCCAACAATGCGCCCGTCATGTCCACTACCTGCTTGAGAGCCTTGGACAATTGCAGCGAGCACTCATCGGGGGCCTGCGATGTGGGTTAGGGGAATAAATTAAGGACGGTACAATCCAGCTTAAGCTCACCTTAAAAAACGAGACCAGGGTTATGTGAGGCACGTAGTTGTGTGCTCCATTCCAACCGCACATTTGGCGTGACTTGGCCCAGAACTCCTCCAGCTGCTGTAGAAATGGACCCGTGGGACAGGCATATATAATGTACTCCCTAGGGGCGCACTCGTCCAAGGTTCCATCGTTGACATGAGCCAGCAACCAATCCGAGGCAATCTGGACTCCCCGATTCCCAGTTGAAGCCAAAGCTTTCTCCCTGTATAGAGATAAGCAAAAAAAATCAATACTCTGATTCTTTGAAACTAAGCCTCTTAGTGGGTCACTCGCACGCATAGCCTTTATATCTCGATAGAACCTAGACCTGCAGGTGACCCCCAATAGACTAGGAATAGAAAACTTACGCTCTATGCCTGGGAAATCCCATTTGGAGCAATGTTTGGAGCGGCGTTAGGTGCTGTTTAGAGATGCAGATCCTCGTAGGCGTCTGGCTCTTGCGCGGCGGAAGCGTGGCCATGTCGATTATAGCCTCCTATGTAAGCCCAGGTGACCAGCGTTTAACAGCTTTGTGTTTTTCCTGGCTGTTCAATATTTTTCAGTGATAATTTCAACAAAAATAGGATACAATTTGTTAATTGGCCACAAAAAAGTGTTGGCTAACGGCAGCCTACAATTTTGTCAACTTCTATCGATAGCTGATAGCGACTGCGCCATCGATAACCCTTACTGACCAGTAGAGATGAGAGCGATTCTCCTAGCGAGACAACAACAAAATTCACTGCGTAATTAATTAAATATATTTTAGTAAAACCGAGGCGCACCACAAAGAAACAGCTCGTGGAGTGTTCAATAGTGTCCAAAGTAAGTGATGGTACAAAAGGAATAAAGTGAATAGCAGAAGCAAAGCGACAAAAAGAGTGTTACGCAGCAGGCAAAAAGTGCATGGAAAATGCCAGTGGAGCCCCCACATTAAACATACACACGCACACTCGAAAAACGTACACAACAAAGACCCACGCACACCGACGCAGTTAGTGGCGTAGTTGTAATGGTGGAGCCCAAAAACAAGTTGTTCATGGTCTAAAAAAAGGGGGCGGGGGGAGGTTATCTTCCCTTGGAGAGTCCACTTTTGCACTATTTTCGATTGCACCATAGTTACTCCCCCCTGCCATCGAGGATTTTGAGGAAATGGGCGTTTTCCCAGGCACTTTTCCTGGTATTCCAGACCCGCTTTTTCAGTTCGACCTCGTCTTTGTCTGTACTCAGCGCACTTTCTCCGCTGCGCCAGCAGTGATCACGCTTTATCGCCTCAATGCGGGCACCTCCCTACCCTCCAGCCCTCCTGTTCACACTGTCCAGCGATCCACTCAACGCGGATTGCTCAGAGTGACTCATCGGATTTGTTTATCACCCAGCACAGTGTAGCACACCGCTCGTCATAACAAAAATTGTACAACTGCGCCTAGCCTGAACCTTAAACATTTAAACAGTCATGTCGTGCTAGAGAACAGCTTTTCATTGCCCTTTAAAAATAAATAATTCATGAAGGGTCTAGACTCTAGAGGTTTGAGCATTTCACTTTTATTTATCTTAGTAAAGAACACATGCCTACACTCCTTAATCGAATTAGGGAAAACCGCAATGGTATTTTTAACACCCAATCAATAACATTCTGTGGTTTTCAGCGCCAAATACCAAAAGAAATAACCCCCAGTAAGCCAACCCCACAAACTGCATCGAAATGTCTGGCCGTAAGAAATCCCTGCTGAAAGTCATCATTCTGGGCGACAGCAGTGTGGGCAAGACCTCGCTGATGAATCAGTATGTAAACAAACGCTTCTCCAACCAATACAAAGCCACGATCGGAGCAGATTTCTGCACGAAAGAGGTGGTTGTCAACGATCGAGTGGTCACAATGCAGGTAAGCACTGAAGACTACCATAAATTCCATTTCAATGACTTAAATGGTACAATATCTTTGACAGATCTGGGACACTGCTGGTCAGGAACGCTTCCAGTCGCTTGGAGTGGCCTTTTACCGCGGAGCCGACTGCTGTGTGCTTGTTTACGATGTGACGGCGCCCAACTCATTCAAGAATCTCGACTCCTGGCGCGACGAGTTCCTCATACAGGCCAGTCCACGGGATCCCGAGCACTTCCCCTTCGTGGTGTTGGGCAATAAGGTGGATTTGGACAACCGCCAGGTGTCTACGCGTCGAGCGCAGCAGTGGTGCCAATCTAAGAACGATATACCCTACTACGAAACGTCCGCCAAGGAGGGCATCAACGTGGAATTGGCGTTTCAAGTTATAGCCAAGAATGCACTAGAGCTGGAGGCGGAGGTTAGCAAAACTCTTTAAATGTTATCTTTCATACTAAAACGAATTTTACATTTTTGCACAGGCTGAGGTTATCAACGATTTCCCCGATCAGATCACCTTGGGCTCGCAAAACAATCGTCCTGGCAATCCCGACAACTGTCAGTGCTAATGTAACAACAATGCAAAATGGATAATTACACAATCTATATTATTAAATAATATTTCCAACATAATAATGAACTTGAGAAGCAAACAACACAAAGGACGATGGAGGAAAGTGTTCTATGATTAAGTAAAACAATTTCAGCAAAACAGCATAGTAATTAATTAATTGATAGGATGCAAAGTTCAGATTCAGATCAACATCAGCAGAGTCTTAAATGGCCTCTGGCAAAGGCCTAACCAGTATACCCAATTTCCTACGACCTAAGTAACCGTTCAATGAATAAGTATGCTCTGTGTACTCGTATTTAATAATTAATGTTTCTGACCGACCGCCCGCCTATCTCCCTAGTACTATTTTTGCCATTGTATTAGTCAAATTTTGCACGCAACCGCTGCTGGCTTTTGCAACAGAACAGCAACATTAAGAATACAACATCAGAGTATCTTCTAAACAAACAAAAAAATCTTGTGATTGTAAATTTAATAAATGAATAACTTTTTAAATGTAATTAAAGACATAATTTCCTGCACCATCGAATTGGCAACCCTATTATAATTGGCTGAGCTTCACAAAACTCCCTTATGCATAATATTAGAGCGTGAATTTTGTTTAGTTATAACGTTACTCGATATATCCTATAACTATGAATAGTATTCCATGTAAAATTGCTCCTTGTTTTTGGTAATACATATATGTAAATTGCGTATATTTCGTATGTATTTTATTCCAACAATTCATTTTATGAATTTTCATGCTCTTTGGTTTAATTTAAATAATAAACATGAACGATTTACAATAAAAATCAAATAAGCCAAATTGGTTTTTTTTTCTGTGGGTTTCATTCGTTTTGTGCCCACTGTAGAACAGTTGCAACCAGGTGAGCACAGAATATCGCTTATCGATAACTCAGTAATGTTAATATTTGTCTGCAAAAACAGCTGTGGTTATTGTCTGTCAAGCCTATTTTTTATTTAATTCTATACCATGTCGAATATTTCACCTGTGCCACCACCTCCTCCCCCACCGCCCATCATAGCCACTCCTGGCACACCTGCTACAACAAAAGAACGTCCAGTTGCGGACAATATACCCACCGATAAGTGCATTTGGGCATGGGAGTATCCTGAGGTGCAAAAAGGATGCTATTTATATCGCGTCTGCGAATATACGCCACCGAAACATTGCCAATACTACTCCGTAAACAGCATAATGCAGGTGAGCAAGGAATCAATAAAGATTCTTCGGCTTATTATTCGATTACATACGTATCCAAGGTAGGACCCACTTGTGGCTTAGTGGCCCTAAGCATGTTGCTCGGTGGTAGTCCCGCGGCAGCTGAGCTCCTCAAGGATGCAATTGACCAGAAGTACACCCTGAATGGCGAACTATTTAGTGCTCAATATTTGTTTGAACTGACCCGTAAGCATATACCAGGACCAGCTGCGTGCCAGTTGCATGCAGGACCTCTGAACTGCAAAGAAGTCAAGGAACTTTTAAAGGCCGGAGGCTGTCTACTAGTGCCGTATCCTTTTTAAAAAATATTGCAATATAAACCCGGTTTAAGTTCTGAATTCCCCCGCATTGAAACCCGTTGGCGCCTTACAGCACTTGTAAACGGTTAACAGCACACTGTTGTCTGCCAGTGTTGTTAAACTCGCGGTTATTCAGTGCTACACAATATAAACGGCGTTTTAGGTTTCGCGAAAATAAATATACAATTTCCAGTCGGCAAGTAAACGAGAAGTGTTAATTTTGTAATTAAATGGCCGATGAAACAGAGCAGGTATGTGCTAGCATTAAGGAACAAATGAAATTCTCTATATGACGTACTTGCAGCTCAGTCAGGTGATTTTGCCGGTGAAGGAGCCCCTCGATCTCATCCGATTGAGTTTGGATGAGAAGGTGTACGTAAAGATGCGCAACGAGCGGGAACTGCGAGGACGTCTACACGTGAGTTGATGCCTCTTTTTATTGTTGGCCAGCAATCCTTCACTATTAACCTTTATCCAGGCGTTTGATCAGCATTTGAACATAGTGCTGGGCGATGCGGAGGAGACGGTGACCACAGTGGAGATCGACGAGGAGACCTACGAGGAGGTGTACAAGACCGCAAAGCGCACTATTCCCATGCTATTCGTTAGAGGCGATGGAGTCATCCTGGTTTCGCCACCCATGCGGGTGGGCTAGCGGTTCTTGTTTAGCTTTAAATCAATCACCTGCATTTATACAAGCTGTATCTAAATAGGTTTATAAATGCCTTCTAAAACAAAATCTTGTCTTTTTCACCATTGGTGCGCCTTAAATATTTTTGTGCTTACCATTAAATATAAATATCTTTTCCTTGGGCTGTCCTTAAATAAATTCCTCTTCCAAAGCTACGATGCCGACGTAAACCATGCGCCATGCGTTAAATACGGACACCGAGCTCATTGGGCTTTGATTGTGGGTTACCTGGTGGATCGGTTTGATCGGGTGAGTGGATAAACCTAGGGCTCGTTTAGCCAATAGTAATGCATATACCTTGCCGTAGTTCTACGTCTTGGCTCGTCATGGTAAATCCCGTAATCTGGCCGTTTGGGCACTGGATATGCTGAGCGAGAGCAACGAAAATTTGATAAAGTTTGCCCAGCCGAAGGGCTATCCAGATGTTGAATTTCTGCTGCCACCAGGTGGAATCGGTGGATCCCTGGGCCTCAACGAGCGCTGTATCCTAGTCAACGGCATGCCAAATGAGGTGATTCATGTTCGCTGATGTATGTACGATGATGTATGTATGTACGTACATCTGAATATTTTCAATAAAAAAGCTTTATAATTTCGTAGTTAACGTTAATATATTTAATAGTACAGTTATAAATTACACGCCTTACAATATTTCACTTCGCAACGCAGTCAACGCACCTCTAACTCCTATTCATCATTCAGTTCAAACAGGGAAAAACACGCAGTTTTCGTATTCAATCGGTTCGCAACTACTACGGGGACACTAATGCGATTTTAGGGGGGAATAGAATATAATATACAATAATGATATATTGAACTTTCTTTTGCTTTAGAGCCTGCTGTATATAAATTTATGTATACATGTATAAATTTATGCCTTTCCAACATCCGCTAATAAGACTGGGCTGCCTTGAAATTTCAAAAATCACAACAATAAGAGTAGTACACATGGTTTTGTATATATGGTAGATACGATAGGTAACTATATATAGTATGTTTTGTATATAATTTTACACACAGATATTCTTCTGATTTAGGTAGTACATAGACGACGGGTTTGGGTATAATGTCAAATTTTTGTCCATTAGGCTTAGTATGCTGCAGTACTTTTAGATTCGTTTGATAGTTGACCAAACGGGAGCGGCGAATTTGAGATCATGGAGCCTAATGCTTCCGATTGCTTGGGAACTGTCGGTTAGAGAATATATATAAGTATGCTAGTACATGGCCAACAGGCAGGAGCAACGTGTCCATAGAAATTTTTTGAAACGGTAACTACAAAGTTTGGTTTGGTTTTAGTTCTAGAACTTCTTGTACAGGATATTTTGATACGCGTTGTTCATCTCTGACGAGCTTATAATTACTTTAAGCACGTCGTTAAACTAGTAGTGCCGGTTTGTCTGTACGTGTCTGGTTGCGGGTCGAAAGTATCTCTGATAAATTCACAAGTTGCGTGCGGAAATGAACTTAAATGAACGTTACAGGCTAACGGTTTATTAACTAAAAATTTACAAATACTAATTATAAATAAATTATCATTCTTTTCAGTTTTATAATATTTATTGCCGCGCAAGTGACTGGATCCCTTGCACCGAGCACATTTCAGTTTTTGTGTCCGTTTATCTGTGTTGTTTGTGGGAGTTGGGAGTGTCCCGTGTGAGGTCGGGGGTTAAAATGACTAGGATAATTCAGCACAGGACATGGGAGTGCAGCCGATGAGCGCAATCGGAAAGTTCTTGACGTGCGTTTGCCATTGCGACGATACTTGGAAGAACTTGACTCCCGTCCACTCGGTGCCATCAATGTACACTGCCAAAGGGAGCGAAGGGAATATTAGTAAAACTCTTCACTGAGTGGAAGATGGACGTTCTTACCTCGAAGTGGCACTGGATGCGATTGTTTCGGTGAGCAAATCAAACGGGCTACGCCCTCCACACATTGCTCCTTCTCGAGATCACGCTCCTTATCCTTCTTTTTGCCCAAGCGCATAACTAAAAGGGTTGGACAGTGCATTAGAGTTAAATCTTAAACACGAAGTAGGACGAACTCACTTTGCTTCTGCTTCTTTTCCTTGGTGGCGAAACTAACAGTCAGTCCATTGAACATATCACCCAATTGCTGTGCATGCTGTGGCAGTCGCCACACCTGCAGGTTCCTAAACGTACTCTTAATGCTATTCTTGCCGCCAGCGTCGCTACCCTTGGACAAGCCACCCTTAGACTCCTTGACGTGACCTTCGCCCGGCCGCACCAGCGGCCAATAGTCAACTTGCAGTTCCACTGCTTCGGCCGCCGCAAGAGCTCCACTGAAAGTCTGCTGCTGCACCGACGATGGCGTACTAAGCGATTCACTGGTATTGCGCTCCCGGTGAGAGGATGCGGATGACGGTGGCGTCTGCAGAGGCGGTGAGATGCGTCCCAAGCTCTGCTGTTGGGGCGGCGAACCAGACACTACGCCGTGCACATTTGGCGAGCTCTGGCTGCCTATGGGGATGGCTGAGCTCGAAGCGGATCCAGAGCCCAGTCCACTACCGACTGCGTTGGCGCCAGCTACATTTTCCTCAAGATCCAGCGAGGCCTGCGCGTCCAGATAGCCAATGCGAACATCCTGTATATTAAGAACAATAATGGTTAGTATTTTATGACCTATGGAAAAGTGTTCTTAGGCTTTTTACTTACACTAACAAACGGGACAAATATCTGGCAGGAGTCCTCGTCCTTGTAGTTAACCATAGCCTCGGCAATGGGTATCTGGGTACAGGGTCCTGCCGCCAGTAGGTAGCGCTGAATACGCTGCACCAATTCTGCGATGTCGGACTTGGCAACACCAGCAGCATCCGCGAGGTTGGTTGTCAGTGCGGTGGCATTCACTGTGGTCACCGCACTAACCGCTGCTGCTGTGGCTGCCGCCCGTTCGCACAGCTGCGTCCAATTGTCCGATCCGAACATCACCCCGTACGCCTGATCCATTTGGCTGAGATGGCGCGCAACGCTACCACAGCTGCCGCCGACGGGCACCAGGTAGAAGCGCAGGTGATTCAGCCAATCCGGAGGGCGAACTCCCATCAGTTCTACGTAGTGCCGCAGCGTGGCTCCCTGCAGCCAATCTCCGCCAATCAGCAGCACCTTCACCGTGTGCGGTGGCTTGGCGTTGGAGTTGCAACTAAACGTGGACGAGAAAATGCATTAACATTGCATATTTGATGATAAAACGCGAGCACTTACTACTTCTGGATCTTGGCCATGAGCGCCTGGAGCACCGCCTTGACCTCGGCAGTGTTCTGCGGCACGAAGGCCGGCTTGAAGGAGTTGGCAAACAGCGTGACCAGTTTGGCCAGCAACGCACTGCCGCCCAACGCCTCCGGCGGGCTAATGATGGTCACCACCTCCGGAATGGTGCTTTCCTCGCCCGCGAACACGCGACTCAGCTGGTCGAGGAGCAGCTTGCGTGGCTCCACGTTTGTGGGCGATAGGCAAGTCTCCAGCACGGATCTTGGTTCGGCACTCAGGCTCAGGGTGTGCTTCCTCTTGCCCCCACCCGATGAGCTAATGGCACTGCCACTATTGCCTCCACTTCCTGTGTTTGCCGGAGTGTTGCTGGAAGTTCGGAACAATCGTGATCGCTTCTCCGTCTGAGCGGGCGTTACCACGCTCCCGCTTCCCATGCTCGCAGCCACTGAGCTCACTGGGGTCAACTGCTGCTGCTGCATCTGCTGCAGGCGCATGTAATCCTTGTCCCTGGGCGGACTGTTTTGCGGATCGGAATTCTGGCCATCCGTATAGCCAGCGTTGCCCTCATTGCCGGAGCTGTCATTACCCCCGCGATCTGTAGGGAGCATAAAAGAGATGAGGAAATGGGTTAAAGAAAGTGTTTTTGGGTATTCGGTTTAATCTAACGCAGGAGCTATCATAATGGCAATGGCGTTGGAAAATTGATATAGAAGAAATCACATTTCTATTCTTATTCAAACATAGTGTTTTTTAAAGGCTTCCTCTAATTTTTCCAAAGACGCGGCCATTAGGATGACCCCGGGTGGAGGAGAGGGTCTAGTGAGTGACGGTGTGAAACTGGGGGCACAAGACATGCGGAGACCAAACAAGACGAGTAAAAACAGAATCGTGAGACAGAATGGCGGCCACAAATAGTAGGTCCCGAAATAGAACGCCCCTGCGAAGAGTTACCCAGTCCAAGGAGCACCGTGTAAATAAATAATAAAAAGAACGGATCGAGAATATAATTTAAGCTTTCTTTTATTTTATGACCATGAATGGGAGGTGGGCTAAAGGTGGGGCAAAGTAGCCACATTTCTGTGAGGCAGAAATTTCCGGCTGGTCGTGCTTGAATTTTCAAAGCCATGCGCCGATTAATCAAAAAACGCACGACACGTAAATAAAATGAAAGTGAAAGAAAATGGGGGAAAAAAAAGGGGAAAAGCCGAGGGAGCAAACAAATCCAAGACCTTATCAAGTGGTGGGGGGCTATACTGGCGGCATAGGGCCGTGATTAAGGGTGTTGTTTTCAAGGGTCTGACGTCTATGTCGGGGCTAATTGGAAAACCGCTTCAAGTGCGTCGAAGGTTCAATTGTCATGCCACAGACTCACACACAATCTCACACATGTTGCGTACGTGGACTCCTTTTTTTGTGGAGAGGGGTTTGGGTCGAAAAGGGCGGCAAGTTTTATTTTAAGACCCCACAAACATGCACCTCAACTAGGTATGTATACCAAAAGCAAACGATCAATGGATTTGACGCACAAATCAAAGATTGCCCCTAATCCCACTCCAATTTCGAGCATGCAAAGGTGCAGAGCGATGTGGTGCAACAACAACTAGGATACGAGCAAGGCATACATTTACATTTCCAGTGTACTTGTGGCATTGTGTGTGTGGCTGTGTAGCTGTATGCGTGTGTGGGCTGTGCGTGAGTGTGGAGCAAGGCAAGGAATTTGGGTGAACGCCTCCTTTAAATATTAAAAACCTGTAATCCTATAAACTGCTTGTTGTATATTATGTGTTCTATGTATGAAAATAGGGCAAAAGCTTCTTTGTTTCCTTTTTTCGATTCATAGATTGGTATAATCCGCCAAAAAGGCACAATCTCACGAAATTTTGTATCTATGAGAATTCAATAGAAGTGAAATATATTTTAAATTGTTTTTACAGATTTACCTTAAGAGTTTAACTTTGTAATACAAAAAGTTTTAATATTTTCAGGATGGCGGTAACCCTCAAAAAAGGAAAATAGCAAACATTTTCTGGATGGAAAATGTATCTGATAGGGTGGGCTGGTATTATTTATATACAAACTGGACACGGATTGCAGTATGCTATACATATTTATTGTCCATTGGACAGAATCAATTTTTTGTGGTCTCATTTTGAAGGTTTTAGGGGGGTGATGGTGTGTAGTATTTCTATAATTTTGATTGGGGATTTTTTTTGTTTTTTGATTTTTTTTTTTTTAGATTTTGCTGTAATGTACACAGACCTGGTGTTGTTGCCGAATTGTTATTGTTTGTTAAATGAATGCATTTTTGGTTTTTGTTATTTTCAAGATTGTAAGATGAATTGGTCAATTGGTCGCTCTTATCCGATGATCGGCGCTCAGAGTTGCCTGCAAGAGAGATTTGTTCAAGCCATGCAAAATGTATCTTATGTTTGTTGTTTGTTTGGAGTTGTTGTTCAAGTATATAGTACTTAAGTAGTACAGTTAAGCTAAGCATTTGGATCGAAAATACTTGACTTACATCTATGTTGAACACAATTGAAAGTTAATTCAGCAAGGCTACGAAAAAAGTTACTGTTGCGCTTTTGTTTTTCCCGGAAAATGCCGCGCCTTCATTTTCCTCTGTGGGCGGTCAACAGAACAATTAACTGTCTCCAATGCCACGCCTCCATTTTCCAGGAAAAACAATTTGTCCTTTTCAGCCGTGTATATGTGTGCGCGTCGGTATGCTGTGTTGTGTATGCGTTTCTGTGTGTATGTGACATTCCTGTCCGCAAGTTTTCTTTATTTTTCGTGTTTTTTAACCTTGACCTAAACTGTTGACAATGGAAAATCGCAGATAAGCGGACAGACAGCACCAGCAAAGATGTACGAAAATAAAAACGGCTCTTCAAAACAGAGTTTACATAACAAATCTGATACATTTCCGGAAAATTTCCAAAAATATCTGTGTATATTATTTCTATTCATTTGAGTTTACTTCAAAAGCAATTATACATTTCGTACTAAGACTGATATATTACAAATCAACACTTTTAGTCCTATTATAATTTATTAAGCTTGAATTTAAGTCGTAATTTTGTGTGTGTGTCAGTACAAAGCTAAATATTAACGTAATGAAAACGCAACGCAACGTAACGCCCACAAACTCAACGTAACGCAACGCAACGCATTAGAAAGCCAAACAAAATTGATAGAACAAAAATCGCTTAGTAAAACTCCAGTTAATAGCACATCAATAAAAATGCAAAGTCAAATCAACACGCCTTCAAAAGGTATTCACCCCGTACTCACCAGTGGTTCCGATTCCGGGTCCCGAGCCTCCGCCAACCAATTGGCTCAAATCGCCGCCATTTCCGGTGATGTTGTCGTGCAGCATAATCCGCGAGTTGGTGAAGAAGGGACGCAGCGATGGCTTCGGCGTGGAGCCCACCGATATGCTGTCCATGTCCGGTCCCG
The DNA here is from genome assembly GCA_005876975.1 of Drosophila orena. Taxonomy (NCBI): domain Eukaryota; kingdom Metazoa; phylum Arthropoda; class Insecta; order Diptera; family Drosophilidae; genus Drosophila; species Drosophila orena. The sequence goes on along the minus strand of VCKV01000282.1, from coordinate 8,851,238 downwards.
AGTCGTCGCCCTCGCAGCAGGACAGCGACTCCAGCTCCTGGAAGAGCGCATCCAGGTCGCGTTCTCCGCGCAGCGCCGCCGTTCCTCGATGGCCGGATTCCCCCTCCAGCTCCTCGCTCACCTTGAACCGCTTCAAAAGCGCCACGATCTTCTGCTTGAAGTTTCGCTGCTGCAGCGAGATCGTCTAAAAGAGGAAATGGACATACAAATTGTAAGTATTTGCATTTAAATTGCATCAATTTCGTAACTGTCATATGAAAATGGTAAAGAATATTAAACTGAACAACTAGAAGCTACAAGATCCGTATTCTTAAAAATAAAAAGCTTATATCAAGTTGAATATAATGTTCTGCCTGCTCTTCCCTTTCCCTATTAATACCTCTTAATTGCCGCCGGATAAATCTAGAGTTGCTTATGGGCCATTAAACGAAATCTCAAGGACTGCGACAGCGATGACGACTTGGGGAGCTGTTAAAATTTATGCATCGTTCTTTTTTAATTGCCCACCGCTCATCGGTTTCTTTTTTATTTTGTTTGTTTTATTTTCGACGTTTTTTGTGCTGCGGCCTGTCATTAGTCGTGTTTTTGTCTACGGCAGACATTCAAAGTGATCCTGCGATAAAAAGCCAGCCACAACAAGAACAAAAAAGCAGAAGCCATGACAATAAAGGCCGCAGGCTAATTTTACACCTGTGCTACGGATGTTGGCCAGGTGGTGCGCAGATTAAGGGGGCGCAGGGGAGATGGGCGTGCTCCAGGACGAGGCAAAAGTCCATAATTGGCCCAAACAGCTGGGCCAAGTAGTGAGTCAAAGTCTAACGCTCACTGCTTAAATATTTAAGCGGCAGCTTAAGAAAATTGTCTTTGTTGCGAGTGGTAGGAATGCTTCTAAGGGGAAAAGGGCATAGATAAAGCATAGAATTTCTAAATATGATGCTTGTTTTCCAAAGGAAGTGGGCAAAATAATCCCATTTATTTCATATTTCATGTGAATAACACACCGCTCGTCCTTTTTCGGAATAAGAAACCTTTCCATCTAGTCCAACTTGGATATATATTCTCATGCGGAAATCCACGACCCCGATATAGCCCTGAGATATAGTCATGGGTTCGAAAGTATGCCACCGGGCGAAATCTAAACAAATTGAGTCGAGTGAGGGACACGCCAAGGCCGCCGCCCCAACAATTGTCAACTATTTGCCACAGAAATTCTTGGCCACCCCGTTTGGGGCATGCCTTTCCCGATACTTAAGTATCTGTGCCCATGTACTATACGAGTACATGCACTCTTTTTCTATACTAAGGGGATACATATTTGATACATATTTCATTTGATTTGCGCGCCGGTTCTGGTAGTGGGTCTTTGTTCTGGGTCGCCTTTTTGTATCTTGTATCTGTGTTAGCTGCGGATCTGGGTTAGCAGCAAGGAACTGACAATATTTCGCAATTGGCAAATGCCTTGGCAAGAATGAGGAGGTACCAACAAGTTACTAATAACTTAAGACAAGGCTAAGCATAGTTTCGATGACTAGAATGGGCTAAATGTGAATAATATGGAAATGCCTTATAAATTAGCTTATGCTAATTTCTGCGAAATTCATAAAAAGGGTAGAGGGAACTAGAACAAGGTATTCCTATGAGATATCTGACTGAATCTAGTTAAATAAGTTAAGTAAAATTTTGTGAATATTTAAATTATGCCATACGCCTGTTATCTATTTTGCATTCTCAACAATCTGATTAAAAAGTTCAAAAAATGTGCCGTTCTGTTTTTGCGTTTCTAGCTTTTTAGTGAATGGGTTCTGCCTCCCTTTTCATGTGCTGCCTGTGCGAATGTGTGCTTGTAATCTATATAGATAGCCACTAAGTGATATTTATTCACTTTGCATAATGAATTTTAGAGCCCCCCAAATAGAAGACCTCCGCCTGCTGACGTGTTGCCACGCAATTATATCGAGCGGTAATGAAAATACTTTTGGGTAAGAGACAATTTTTGGTTCTCTTTTTTTTTTTTTTTTTATGTCTGCCACGCGGAACAGCTGGGCGGGATTACACGATATGATGCGAAGTGATTCGAAGTGATTGACTCACCCGGCTAAACTTGGCCCGTGACGAGCTCTTGTCCTTCATCTCGAACTCGCTGTCGCTATCGACGACCACGCCGGGATGATGGTGCTGGATGCTGCCGGGATGGTGACCCACTAAGGCGCAGTCCTCGATACCGGAGCGCTGCAGCTTGTTGCGATACTTGCGCATATCATGCTTGGCCGGATGGTTGTAGTCCCGCGGATCCTTGGGATCGTAGCCCCGGATCAGGCCCAGTTCGTTGGCCTCGTCGTTGAATTCGCCCGAGCTGAACTCGGCCTCCTCGTCCTCGTCGGAGTATTCAGCAACGCGATCTGCGGAACAAGATTAATATATTAATATATACATACATATATATTAATATGTGTATGTATAAAAATTGTATATTTTGGGTAAACTCGTATAGCTGGATAAAACTAAGATAAACGCTTAGCGGCAGCTGGGTTTTTGCGTTTCAGTTTATGAACTGTTAAGAAATCCATTTGGAATTTAATTATTCACAAGCACACTTTCATCTTATTCATACACTTATATTTTTGAATACACTTCGAACTCATGTTATTTAAACAGTTGTAAGCCAAATATGTACATATGTATTTGTTTTATTATTTATTTAAACATTTTCTTAATAATCACCTTTTCACAGTTAAGTGCGTTGCTCATAAATTTTAAGATTTAAGCAAGTGCACACCGTTATTTGCGTTGTTTTTCTTTTTTTCTTTTTTTTTTTTGGTAAGTAAATCACAGATAGCACGGCTGACTGCCTGTTTTTTAACTGTTGCTGTTGTTTTGGCTTTGGGGTTTTAAACTACACCCGATTTATCTGTTCATCTGCCGTCTTATTGTTGTTATTATATCGCTTTCTTTCGCCGCCTCTTTCTCTTTATCTTCCTCGAGTGCCGAGTGTGTGAACCGACGAGCGCTTGTCAGTGAAATGAATGAATTGCTCGCAGCTCCGCACGTTTTGTGCACTTGCGATGTGTGAAAGAGAGCGCGCCAGAGTGGGGCCAGTGGGAGCGAAAGAGTGGGGTGCAGTGCCGCCCTTTTAGCTTGTTTCTGGCTAAATATATCTGGCTATACTGCTCTTCAAATCAGGTAATACCTGATTTACGATCTCAAAAGGGTATTTTGTTGTTTTCGAATATAAAAGACATATCAAATGGTATTTGAAGAATTTTACAAAAAATATAGTATAGCATAATATAATATAATATACCGCTCTACCTATTAATTCGGCTATTTTTACACCGATATTCAGCCAGCACTGGTAGGGTAAGAGTGGGAGAGAGCGGCGGCTACAACAAAACCACAGAGAGATGAGCTACTCGCGCACCGAGAGAAATTACTCAAATCAATATGTGCAATTGGGGGGCAAACGAGCGTGTGCCTCGATATATTCTATTATATCTGAACACACACGCCGACACACGTGGGTATACCTATGTATATACATATGTATGGGGGTATATGGGTCGCTTTTCGATATTACTAAACAAGTGTCAAAAGCTCACTGCATGGGAAATGCTCATTAAAGCTATTTTTACGCCCCGATTCGGGCAATTGAACTGAAAGTTTAGGTAGGAAGTGGGTGTTAAGTGGGTATAAAAATGGGGGAGGTGCCTCCCAGATGGGTCTTATGAACGGGCAGCGAGATGCCACCCACTCAATCAACTCATTTATTATATATACGATTTTATCCGATTTTGAATATAAGTAGAAGTAGAACATATATAGAAGGAGGACCACGTAGACGAGATATGTATAAATTTAATTAATGGAGTTTAGTGGATATTTTACAGATTTCAGAAATGTGGAACTTGAAACTCCCTTATTTACACATTCGTTCCTGTTGATCTAGAATTATAGAGCATGCTTTTTGATCGTGTGAACTGGTTTATAGAAAGTACATATATATAGAGCTTTTCACACACTCATATCGGACAATTACATTGCTTGCGATAAGATTTGTGTCATCGCCTTCTGATGTCACTTGTTGCACTCCGATTCCCATTCCCATACCGTTGCCACTTCATTTTCGAAAACTGGCTACCACTTCCACTCCCGTTTTCAGTCCATTTCAATTACGATTCTCATCTTTTTTCATACCCAGTACTGAAAGTAATCTACGGGTATGCGGTGCCCTGGGATTTTATTATTAAAACACTTTGTGTCCTACATACATATAAACTAGTGCACTCAAATTTTATATAAATGCTTTGAAGATATCAATGCTTATCAATTTTATTTGTTGGTAATCGATAAAATGGGCTTAACACTTTTGTTTTTAAAATTAAAGAATTTATATTAGTCTAGCCCATATATGTACGTGTATGTATAAAACCTTATCTAAAAAAATACTATTTACTATAGTCGGATATTATCAAAGAGGCGGAGACAGTTTTCTAATCAGACTGTATGTGTTCCTAGTTCCTAGTATGTATGCATTTACATACCCCTAGTGATCAATGATCTCTGATGCAATTGTATTGTGTTTATGGGCATCTGAAAATGAAGGGGTATTAAATACTCGATCTTCTTCGACAAACCCCGCCACTAGGCTTGTTTGTTTATTTTCTCGCATGTTGTGCTGTCGTTATCATTTAGCCAAAGCAATTCACCGGCCGGTTTCTGTAGCCGGTTGTCTGCGCGAGAATCGTGAGAGTTGGAGGAAAAGTGGGTGTTAGTGGGTGCTACGTCTCCGGGTGGCTCCTATCTGGGTATCTATCGCGTGCTGGGCGGTGCTAGTGGATGAGCTATAGCTTCCCGTCCGGGTGTGTGTGTGGGTGCGGAGCAAACTCCGGTTAAGTGTAACTTTTGACAGTCTCAAAGCCGTTAAGTGATAAGTACGGGAATGATTAAAAAGCGGGCACAGAAAGGTAAACGAAGAATGGGTCGCTTGAAATGGATGGAGTGGCTGGGAAAAACTGCTGGCAGTGGATGATTAATTGGGCCAAAGCAGAAGCTGCATACCAGCTTATTGACTATTATTCTGGGCCCCACACTTACATACATTTGCCCCCTTAGCGTGTTGGTTAAAGAAAAATAAAAAAAAGAAATGAAGGAGAACAGAGAAGAAAATGTAAGTTTCCTACTTGAGGGCAATTATTTTGTTTGTCTTCGTTGTTGCAATTACGCAGACAAGTTAATGACTTCTCTCGCTGGCATTGTTTTCCTGTTTTCCATTCTTTCAGTATCTATTCCTTTATAATTGCATGCAATTCTTAAACACTTTAATAACCTTTTCCCTGTCTGGGGACATTGTCTGCGCTTCCAGGAAGGCGAGCGTATCCAGCACAAGCACACTTTGGTCCAAGGAATTTCCACGAAAAACGTTTTCCACATGGGCGCTAGGCAAAGCAAACAAACAAAGGCTAACAGAGAGAGAGAGAGATACACCATAATGGCAGACAAAGTGTTGCCGAAAGCTATGAAAGATGTGTCATGGGCAAAACCCCATCATACAGATGCCTTACCAGCAACACCTCCTCCCATTTGAATTCCCATTTCCACCTCCCTCACCTCACCTCATCTCACCGCAACGCAACGCACATTCATCCCACGCTCTGTTGGTGCCACGCTGCGTATGAGTAATGAAAACCGTATTGAAAAGCGACGAGCGACATTGATTTAGTGTCTGTGCTCTCTATATCCATGCGGGGTAGCTCAGATAAGCCACAATAACAGCAAAGAAAAACCTAATTCGATGGAGATAAATTTTCCGACTTTTAGCTACTTCGTTTTGGTAGCTTACCATATACATTATTTTCCATAAAATAACATACAAGCAAGCCATTAGTAATGTTTAGGTCCTTACAGCTGCCATAAAATTATCTCTCACATTCCTAGAATGCTCCACACACTATCAACAGCCGCTAGATGTTTTCCAAACGTAAGATAGGTCAGCGGAAAATATTAAAATAATAAATGTGTTATTGCAAAAACACAATACACCCTTGAACCAAGCATCGAGTGCCGGGTAAACAAGCCAAGAGGAATGGCAAACTGGCACAGAAAGGCAATACATTGGTTTGACCTTGGCCAGCACACGAATCTTGTCATTAGCTGACAGCCAATGGGGCGTCCAATGGGGTGGGTGGAGGTAGATGTTGGGTTTTTGGAGGTCGGAGGCTGAAAAGATGATAACCAGAAAAGGGAAAAGCAACAGCAGCAGCAGCAGCAGCGTGGAAGTGAACAATGTGGATACTCTCGACATAATTTACGCATTTCGCCATTAACCACTCAATGGTTGGGGTGCGCAAAAAGCAGTAAGTGCGGCGGGGTGTGGGGCACAGGGGCGGTAGAACACTATATATGTATAGGGGTGGCAGTACGGTCATTAGAGGCGCAATACAACCTCCCTATCACGCTACTGTTCAGCCCACCCATTCCCTTCCCTCGTTCCATGACACTTCTGCACAACGTTTATCTCTGGCACTCAAGGACAAATGACTTAATTCCTGTCGTTGTGGCAACAGCACAGGAGGAAAAAAGAAAGAGAAAAGCTGTCGGAGCTGTCATCAACAGGAGCTTCATAAGAACGAGAATGCGATGAAGACGGGGCGGCAGCAGCAGACGGCGGATCAGCAGGATGTGGGCGTGGCATTATCCTCTACATAAATTATAAGACCTTAATCGAAGGGAATAGGCACGCAGATGGGCCAGGAATCACAAGTTGTTTGATTGATTTGCTTTCGGCCTTGGTAGTTATTTATGGACTTCATTAGGCAAACAGCCAAGATTAGCAGCGAGCGAGAAGTGATTAAAAACACAGAAACAGAACATTTAAAACATACACTTGATTAAATGATTAAATACTGTTCACCAATGGCAAACGACTTTTATCTATTCGTAGTTAATACCACGAGTGTTTTGCATGGCAATGCAAAATTAATGAGCCGAACACTCCGATTTAAACACTCATAAAACATTTATGAGTACTTAACCAGCAGAACATTTCGACGATTCCATTAAGTCCTCTATAATCTTCCGAAACTAGGGTGCTGTGTTATGAAGAAGGAAGGCCCACAGTTTAAGCCCGTTATGGCCATGGAATATACATCATTGCAACACCCCGCTCCAAAGTCCACCCAGAAAACAAGTTCCGCTGCTCTTGCTGCTCGCCGAAGGAGCAGGAGTCCAACTGCTAATGGTGCCTGGCTCGGCCTGGCACCTGCGGGCATGGATGCGAACGGGTGCGGGATTGCCGGTGGTTGGTAGTGGGTGAGTGGGTTTGCTGACTGGACTGAGTGTGCCGAGTGGGTGGTGGGCGGAACGGGAACGGGAACGAGGTGCGCCGGTCGAGGCATATTCAACAAGCAGCGAACAGCCCTGCGGCAAATCAGCACCACACCCAGCCCACACCGAAAAATATATACCATTAGTTTCATATTGTCAACAAGATGCTTTCAAATTGGGTTATTTACTTGAGTGACTCAAGGTGCAACAGATGTAAAGAAGATATCCCAGGCTAGAGAGACTGTAACCTGGAACAAAAGGTCTAAGACAAGTAATGCTGAATTATTTTAAAACAAATTTTGCCCCAGTGCACTTGTTTGGCGTTCTACCACCGCACCCCGCAACCAAAATACAAGAAGCGAGTGCCATCAGCAGCGTTTTTGGAGGCCGGACCGCATAAAGAGAAAATCAATACACCAAATTGAGGTTGAGGCAAAAAGGTTTTCCTCGCACTGCTTTTGAATTCCATTTTTGCAAATTAGAAAGCGAGACCCAGAGCTGTCTGTGTCTCCCCTTACCACCCTTTTTTTGGTCATAACTAAGTTCATTTAGCTCGGGTTCAAGTTCTGACCCTCAGTGTATATGGGTCTGACTGTCACTGCCAAACGGAATGGATTGAACGAGCACGGGAGCCAAATTCACGAGCCTTGGCCCCATGCCAAGTGGCCAGCTAGAAGAGAACTTCTGATGGCCACCAGTCGTCGTTCATCGTACCCTGGCCACGAGTAGGGATTCCCCAGCCAATCCTCTGCTGCGCCAAACGAGCAGTGACAACGGCATGATTTATGGCAAATGGAGTTGATTTACAGTCCTCAGTTCGGAAGGGAAAGTACGAGTAAGTTGGGCATGTGAAACCAAAAGTGGGTATACCCTGTTGTAGTTCGTACTTGGGTCTACAAGTTTAAATATACTGCGTTGACAAGGTGAGTGAAAAGTGGTTTAACCAAGTAATTAACTTAACTATTGGGTATTGAACACACTAATGATACCCTTTTAAAGGAAACATTTTGTTTGGCAACCCCCCCTCCTGTCAGCGATCAGTTTAGTTTGCCATTAGAAGCTGCAAAAGTTTGAGCCGTAAAATCACGTTGCAAAGATTCAATTTTGCATGTCATACATATTTCATCAGCGCGGCCAGGTTAGAGGTGAGCTTGGGGATTGACCTTTACCTTGGCCCTGACCGAGTGACGTGAGAACACTGCAAATCCCTCTATACCATCATGCCATCCCCCGAAGAAGAAGGGCTCAACAGCTTAACTACTTCCACAGGAGCACCGAGTGTGCCCTTTTAGAACTCATCTTAAATGGCCACTCCTTGTAGCCCCCACCCCCACCACCATCCCCTTCCTCTTCTATTTTTGTAGGGCCACCAGATGTTGCCGATGGGAAACCGCATGGTAAATGAGTTTGCCACTCGCTCAACGCTATTTTCATAATTGAATTTCCTCTCGACGGAGCTCGCTCTTTTCGGTTCGCACGCCATTCTCTTGTCAAACAGAAAAGAAATAGCTGAAAAATAATTTCAATTAGATTGCCATGGATGGGGCTACTGTTGCCATGTGGGGGCCTTTTCGCTGTCGTGGGGAAATTCATGGCATAAATACTGGAATGCGTGCGCTGACGTCACTCCTGGGCACCTACTACCACTACTACGCCCCTTGAATTGTTTCACAAGCAATTACCATAAACATCAGCTCAAATTGGGAGCATCATCTGATCTCGGGACAGCCACTCTTCCGTCATGGAGTGCTGGAGCACCACCTCCCCACATCCCCATATCCCCACTTGGCACATTAATTGCCCAGTTTGCGTCATTAGCACTTCTCTAATCTTGACTGGGCCTGGACCTGCGACTCGTGGGTCCATTTATTTTCGTTTTATGGATTTACCAATAAATTCTTTAGCACAGTCCGTCGTTTCAGGCAATGCTCATCCATGTGGATGTGCCATCAAGCATGTGACATTAGTCATGGGACAGTAAACCGAAAACTTTGGATAGTGAAATGAATTCATCCGAATTCAGTTCCATGCGATACTTAAGCATCCTTAGACTATTGTCAAACTCACCTGCCAGCAGGACGCTGTTGTTGTTCTTATTGTCATGGTCAACTGGAATGGAAGAAACGCGCTCTGCTCGCAGACAAGCCACCACCGTGCCCGGCCTGCCATTCTTCCCGGAAGCAGTGAGCTCGATGATCATGTCCATCGACTTTTGAAGCACTGCGTCCATGCGAATGATGCCCTCGGCCAGCGTTTTATAGCCCAAAATGGTGCGTGATTTGTATTTTTTGCGGCGTTGCAGCAAAATAACCAGTCTGTGGATGACAAGGAGAATAAATAAAATGTACAAAGGATATTTCATGTAATGCAAACACCCACCTATTGCCATCTCTCTTGATAAAGTGCGGATACTGCAGACTGAAGTGCAAGTCCAGCTCGGTTTCCGTCAAGGGCACAGCCACGCCCAGTCCGCCTCCAGTGCCCACACTACCCGGAGTGCCACCACCAGCTCCTCCGCCCACCGACATCGGCGAGTTGCCCTGCTGGGAGGCGGATGAAGTCAGGGCCAGGCCGTTGATGGGAATCTCGTGGCTGCGCAGCGTCCTCTTGGAGCTCTGCATCTTCACCGCCAGTGATAAGGAGGTGGTGTCACCGGGCAACGGAGTCAAGATGGACAGACGTGTTATTGTCAGCGAGCAGAGTCTGCAAAGTGCAAGGGCAAACATCCTGGATTAGTATTAAATCGATAAAGTAAACGGGAAGTTGGATTATGGAGTTTGCAGTGATATTTAAAGGGTTAAATAACCAGATTTAAGCTTCTGATAAAAGTTATTAGATGGCTGAAGAGCAAGCTATGTAATGATAAGCACAAAGATGTCCACTCTCTAAAATCCTTTTAGGATAACTCGATTCCTAGCACCCTAGTATTTCAATTCATGTGCAACTAACTTCCAACAATACATTTGGTAAGCAAAGGTGGCCAAAAATAAGAAAAAGGAAGAATATAGAAAAGAGCTCGTTAAATGCATTTCCAATGCACTGAGCAATCGATCATCGAAATCTAAGCGAAAAAACAATTTCACGCCAAGAGATTTTGCGATGCAAGGCCTGGAAAGCGATGCAGAAAAATCAAAAGTAAAATGCAATCAAGTAGAAAACAAAAATGTTGTATAATGGGAGCTGAAATAAAAGCAAATGGAAATGGAGAAAAGCACATGCATGTGCCGAATGGAGTTCGTTGAAGAGTGCAGAGGAAATACATTAAAATTAAATTTTCTCTTGTGCGATTTTCAAAGGAAATAATATCCCACTCTCGTTTTGAGCAAAGTCAGATGTAATGGCCATTATAATCGCTTATAACTAAGCCATAAAGGAAATTGGATTTCAGTTTTGAGTATTCAGTTTTCGTTTTTCTTTTTTATTTTGCACTGTCACAAAGCCAGCCATCCGGGCATTTTTTGTTTTTTTTTTTTTTAACGTTTTTTGGCAGCACAAGACAAAGTCCAGATTGTACGAGTATGAGTATAAATAATTTATTTCCTGATTAATTTCTGCTCGGTAATGCCCCTCGCAGCGAAGGAGATTACGCACTCCGGACATCTTTTGTTTGGCCAGCTCACTCATCATCTGCTCAAATCAGCGAGGATGGACGTTGGATTGGCGCTGGGTGGAGTTGGGTGATCTTGTAGCACGGGTGGTGCATCAACATCATCATCATCATCATCGACACGATATACTCGAAGTATGCTTGCTATCCGGCTCGGTGGGGTGTGAAAGATATGCAAATGGAGCTGACTAAGCAGACAGCCGGATGACTCGACAATGGACAATGATTGGACGCCCCAGCCGATGCACTGATGCAGATGCTGGCCGAGATCGGGTCGAAACATTGGCCAGCCATTGATTGCCGGACAAAAGGCGGCCATTGAAGGCGCTTATTGAATTCCCTTGACCACCCATCAGCGAAACACAGTACAAGTAAATACATTTAAATATGCTTTGAGAGCTATTCAGAAAGATAGCATCGCACAGCATACAACTATTTTAAATTATGTAAGCCTATTATAATATATTCGTATGTAGCCACATTGAAAATTCAATAGCAACAAAGTATTTAATTAAACTTGATTTATAATATATATATCATTTTCTGGCTGTGCAACTGCAAAATGAAAGCGCTTGGAAGGGGAATGGAATGTAGAGGGACCAAGTTCGAATGCGTAGTCGTCGACAACGCGCAATTAATTTCTTAATTAATAATTCAAAACATTCGTTTTGTTGCCCCATGCAAATTTCATTAAAGGGGGTACTGAATGAGGTGGTTACTGGGTGAAAAGACGGGGACAACACTTATAAGACAAGTCGAACAGACAGTGCACGCAATTCAAAGAATTCAATGGCTTAGTTATGGCGTTACAAAAATAAAACGTAAACAATTCACAGAAAATAGCACAAGTCTATCAGCAAAGAGAATAAGAAAAAAAAAACAATATTGTTGACACTGTAACAACTGGTAATAAATGCTCAGGCAATGGAAATATTATTAACAATAGTTCCCATAGTCAATGACAATTCGCGAATGGATCCTCAAATTTGTAAACGCACTCAATAACAACCCATAAAAATCCTATTAATATTAAGTTCCAAGAACATTGCGGCTATATTTCCGCACTTGGACAGCTCTTCCCAATTGCCATAAATATATCATCAACCTTATCACGTAGATCATGCTGTATTTCATTAATAACTACCAAATGTGATCAGCATTAGAAATGAGTGTTCGAGTGACTAACGATGTCACTTCGATAGGATCGGTACCCCCATATTACCACCGAAGAGCACTGGTCTCCATTCGATTTGATTTGCGTGCACTTGACATGGCATGTTTGCATTGTTTGTTAAAAATAAGTTGACATTTTATTGTTGTTCTCGTCTGGGGTGTATTTTTAAATGTTTATAAGAAATCGAGGGGCGCGTTTCGCTTATTCTCGTTGCCTTTACATTATTCGATTTTGCTTTTCATTTGGGTTTATTTAGCTTTATTGCATTTGATATTTGTTTTCGTCTGTCCAATGTCATTGACTGGTCGAGTTTTTAAAGCAAACAACGCTTCGTTTTCAGGCTTAAACTTGTGGCTTCTGTGAATTTTACTTTTGGCTCGTACACAATTTTGGCATTACGTTTTTGACCATTATTTTCTTTGCGTTTTGATTGTCATGGCGTTTTTTCATCAACCTTTTCTTTTTTGTTTTGTACTGCGCCCATGAATGACACACGTCGAATGCTGCCGGAAAGCATTTTCTTATACATTTTTGTTGCCTTCATTCGCGTCTTTATCTCCCTGAGTACTCCTCGTCCACTCATCCCCTCCTACAATCTTTTCTTTCCAGTTCATCGTACCCAAGTCGCGAACAATGTTTTCTTTGTTGGGCAGGAGCTTTGATAAATGACCAATTGAGGTAGCGGACAACGGACATGAATATGAATTATGGCCTAGGGGATTGATTGGCTGATCCATGGGGATAAGCCAATCTTCTATAGAGCAAACTACTGTCTGGGGCCTCGCAGAAAAGCACAAAAAACGACCGTAATAAGTTCACTCAATTGAAAATCAGACCAATTACCCGGTTAAGCACTCGACAAGCGTCGTGGTATTAATTACTTAATCATCGAATATAAGTATATAAATAGAGTGCGATAGCGGGCGTGTACTTGATAAGCCATAGCACCCCCCCTACACACACATTTTATGGCACAAATAAAATATGAAAAAATGGAAATTGAAACTGATTAGTGCAAAAAAAATAACACAGGGGGAAATGAGCGAAATGAAAATGCTACATAAAAACAAATTGAGTCCACAAATCGCCTCAATCAAAGTGAAGAGCGTGGAGGCAGGACAGATATAGACAGGAGAGAGAGACGGAAACTGTGTCACTGGCGCAAGATTCCAGACGAAGAAAGAGAGGGCATCACATCGCACTGATCTCCGCCGCTCTAGAGTCTCAATAAAGGCTAAATATTTTGCTTGACATTTTCGAGTGTGTTCGCATAAATGTGAATTTATGTTGATGAATGGCACTGCTCATTGTCCCACTAGTTTATAAAAAAAAAACTCACAAAATAGCGCCAAAATTTTAGGACAAAACCATTCATGCTTTACTTTTTGCAACCATGACATAATTCTGATGTAAGGCATCAAAACGATTCATGAGAAATGAGCAAAATAATCACATAGCTAGTGCTACAGATTTCCGTGCGGTCATCAGAGCTTATGTGGGAATGTGTGATGTGATCCGTAAGTAGCACCTTTGACAACAATTCCGGCAATAAAACGACACTGGGCGCAAAAACGTTGCCCCAGGTTGCGTGATCGCGTTCATCACCCTCGCTCATCCTCCATTTAGCTCACTGAGCTATTTTCCATTTCCATTTCCATTTTTGCTTTCTCGTTGATTAGCTGTTGTAAGTTGCGAGTTGCCGTGGGGCGGCTGTTAACACCACACAGCCAAACGGACAAACAGGCGGACAAACGGACAGATGGGCAAAACGGACAGAAAGACCGACTGTAACTGGCTATTTTGTTAACATGTTAATTTGCAGTTTTGTTTCCGCCGCTAACTTATCCGTAGATTTGCGTGCGACCAGTTACTGTCCGTGTGAATGGGCCTTGTATGATGGGATGACGGGATGATGTGCGCACATACGTGTATGTATGATTCACAATGATAGTCAACCGGCGGGGGCGACTCGTGGATGGCTCAACTGCCGCCAGAGAGCCGTATGCAAATTGCACTTTGCATTTCCTGCTGCGACGACAAGTGCCTGGCTTTCGTAGACAACAAAGACTTGACTTGACCACCATACGGATCGCGCCGGACACAAAGCGCGACCTGGCTGGATAGTCGCCCCGTTCCAAGGACGCATTCACCGACAAGATGTCAAGCTGCGAAAGAGCTCGTCAAATCAGCAAATCGCTGCCGTACGATTATAACCACAAGTGGGTAAACCAGTATGGGGCCACGGGTCGAATGAGTTATACCTACGAGTGACACACGGCGTATGAGTGATGCATGTGTAAAATAGTCACTTCAAGGTGCAAGAAATTACATCATATATTCTAAGAACGCAAAAGTCATGTTTTTTTTTTGAGCTCTGTTAAGCCTGTATCTTTTAGACGATGATTAATTAGGGATTCTCCAGAAAAACACACCCAAAGGCTCCAGGGTATTGCCAAAACTCAAACTCATCTACGACCGGTCATTAGTTAAGCTAGTTTATGTCATTTTGTCGCGACTTATGGGCAACTTTTACGGCTTCATTTAAGCGTGTTTTATTCGCTATCCTTTCTTTTTATACTTTTTTGCATTTCCATTTCGCTTGGGAGCCGTTTGCTTGAGTTTCAGCCAGGATTGTGAGCATGAGTCACGGACGCGCTGGGTCTGGTTTTAGTTTAGAGCCACTGGTTAAATGAATTAAAGGCACGATACTGCCAAACCGGTTAGAACCGATGTGTGGGTGGCGCCACACAGAAGTGAGAGGCAGGACGATGGGGGAGGCGGGGTTAGGGGCTTCTGGGGGGCGTTTAATTAGAGGGCTCCGAAAGTTTCCAGCCTAGGCATTACTTGGCGCCCGTCTGTCGCTGGCTTGGGTCATTGCATTATTGATCAACTGCATGCCGAATGCGTTGCCATCCGAAGTTTTCCGGAGTGTGGGCCTTACTTATGCATGCCAACTACTTGCCACAACACCAGAGGCAACCAGAGGTTTCGAACCAGAGGGGTTCGATCGGGGTGCTTAGTTAATTTATGCGAGAATCACGCAGGCCCTGACTGACTGGCTGACTGACTGACTGACAGCCAAAATGACAAAGTGGCAGACCGACGGACGAGACAATGCCCGGAAACGGATGGAGCCCCCAAACAATGGCAACCAAAGACGAGCTGCAATTGAATTCGGAATGTTAAATGGGGAATGTTTTTCGGGGACACAGCCAGAGACGCAGCCACAGAGATTGCCATTGAAATTCTAATAACCGAATGTGTGGAATTGTGCTATACAGACGAACAATACTCTACCCAAAACATAATAATAGCACAAAAAATGTTTAGAAAATGAATAACACGTACTCCTTTATAGGAAGGTACTGAAATAGTTTCGTGCTTAATATGTTAAAATCTCTATCCTATTAAAAGTAATATGACAGCAAATGCTTGGCAGAAGCGAGAGTTCAGTAACCCCTTAGTAGTTAACCGACCCATCAGGAGGGTATGAAAATCGATGTAAATAGCGTTGGTAATTTGCCACAATTATCAACTAAATGGCACTTTACGTTCGCGTTCTCCAAAGTTACTAAAACAACCACATCAACAACAACACAAAGCCAACGTCATATGGCCAAAGTGGGTGTGGCTCAGCTGCTCAACTTAACGCCCGCCCACCAAATGCACCACCCCAAACCTTAACCCATGTGGGAAAAGTGCTGCAGGCCAGCTGGAAAGGTTACTCCGGTTCATTCACTCCACAGCCGTAGATCGAATATGACACGAAACTTATGGTCTATCAATTATTGAGAGGTACCATAAAAAATGGAAAAAATAAAAATAGTTTAAGTGCCCGCAGCCGCAGCCGCAATCACTTTCTTCGTTCTTATTATAAATATTGTAAACATCGATTGAGTTTCAGCGGCGAGGAATGCAATCGATGTGTCTAAAAGCGGTACGTAATTATTTTCACACCTTTTTCGTTTTTCCACTCTTAACACCTGAATCATTCATGAGTTTCGCCCCAAGGGGTTGGGTTGGGTGATGTGGTGTGGTGTGGTGTGGTTAGCACTTGGCCCCGCGCCTTTAAACGGTGGAAAATTGCGGAAAATGGCCAGCACAACGCGATTGTAAGTGACCTAGGATAGGTCAGCAATAAAGGCATTATTTAGCGCACAAGTGTGCAAACAAATCACAATTCATTAAGAGCTAATGCCGTTGTGATGCTACCCCTTTAAAAAAGTAATATTCAAACCTTATTTATAAACCAATTTATGCGTTACGGTTTAACATCGTTTAAAAACTGATTGTAAATTCTCTTAGCATCATAAAAATGTACATGATTTGCTTGAGATACTTTCAATTCCCAGACATTGCCGCACTTAATTAAAAACCACAATATGTGCAATTAACAATTTTCAGCTTCACTAAGTTGGCTGCTTTCTGTTGCACTTTTGCTTTTAGTGCAGCCATAAGGAAGTTCACAATACACTCGAGATTTCCTGCAGTTTCTCCCAGCTTTATAGCAACATAATATGCAGTAATATAATTTGCTCAACCTCACAATTTCACAAATCCCCAGTTTCTTCACTTTTTTATTTTTTGGGTGTTTGCACTTGAGACTTAATTGGTGAGGTTATGACGTGGCCTTTATGAGGTAATTAGCCGACATATATAACACCATCCATATAAGCAGTGTGTGTGGGTTGATGAGCTCCCACTTCACCGCATGTGTGACTACCGATCGCCAAATGAGTCAGTGCTTAAATTAGAGTCTTTTTTCTATAAGCTTTAAATATTTATTTAATATTTTTGCGAGCTATTGTTCCAATTGAGCGAACGCCGCCGTCTAAACTCGAGTTTAACGAGCAATCGTGTGACACATTCCTCTTATTATTTATTGTTTTTATTATACGAACATTTTCCACATATTCCATGTCGTCGCACAATTCGTTAATGACCCATATATCATATGACCCGCTCAGTCTCGGCCACAACTCGATTTTTCTCAATTTTCCCCTTTATTTCCCCGCCTTTCCCTGCCATTGAGCATTTCTGCGGCTTCAGATTGGCTTCGACTTCATGGTTAGAAAAGCAATTTGCCAATGCCATTCGATTGATTGCGTAAGGTATTGATGCCATAAGCCGATCGAATCCATCAAAAGCACTCGCCGTCGTTTCAGAATCCTCAAGAGGGTTCAAACTAAAAATGATTCTCTTTCGTTGTTCATTCATCAGAAGTAGCTATTATTAAAATAAGTAAATATTACCACATCTGCACATCAGATAAAGTGTGTCAAGAAGCACCGCAACAGTTCATAAATATTCAGGACAAATTTTATAATAAAGCCAAACGTGTAATAAATTAAACCACACTAGGCTGACGCAAATTGTTTTATTTTTGAAACGCCCAGTTTTATGCGATATAAATAAATGTGAAATGTCTTTAGCTTGTTCCGCCCTCTGAAAATCAAAACCAAAACCAAAACCAAAACCAAAGCAAAGAAACTGGCATTTATACCCAAGAGAATGGACAAGGTGGTGGTGAACACAAGAGCACAAGAGGGCCGAAAGCGATTTAAACGACATTTTTCAAGAGTCAACAAAAAAGCGAACGACACCACGTTGAGTTAATAGCCCGGCGCACCCAGAATCGAGAAACTTAAAGTGTTCGCCGCTGGAGAGTGTAAGACAATTCAATAAAATTAACCAGCAACCGACACTATCTGGCTGGGCAAGAAAGGAAGTGTTTCTACTCCTCGCCCCCAATAAATCGAAATTGGACGCTGCGTGTGGTCCGAAAACCCAGCAGGATGTGGAGCCCAACAACGGCAGCACCTCCCAACTTGTTTGGCCGCCCATTTCTCATTTTAATTGCATTTTTCTGGCCAATATTTTAGTTTACAGTGTGCAGTGCGAGTGTTACAACAACAAACATAGAATTCCTTTCTGGGAAATTGGATAATCACGTTGCGATTGCTTGTAAATGCGTTATCTATTTCAATTAAATTAGGAGAAAGCATTAGAGTGGGTTCCCAAATAGAGTTATCTTACAAGTTATTCGAGTTCCAGCCAATTAATTGTAGTTTGTCTATCTATACCTTATAATATATACATTTGAGTTGAATGACATTTTAATTTCGCCATTAAGTAAAAACTGATATATTTTTAGAAAACCCATCAAAGTCATATCTATTCAACATACAGTATGAATTCCATTAATCACAGAATACGGTTGGTTTAATCGGAAACGCACTGTATA
The DNA here is from genome assembly GCA_005876975.1 of Drosophila orena. Lineage (NCBI taxonomy): Eukaryota > Metazoa > Arthropoda > Insecta > Diptera > Drosophilidae > Drosophila > Drosophila orena. The sequence continues at coordinate 8,832,893 of VCKV01000282.1, read as the reverse complement.
TCCATAAAATCAAAATTATGATCTGTTAGAGCGTGCTCGGACTTATGAATACTCTGCGCTTGTTTACTTTCGAGTATAAATGTGGGATAGATACACAGGCAACGATCTATATGTAGGCATAATGCCACAAGATATAAACAATGAAAGCCTTTTGTTTATATCACGCACCCACAAAATGAAGAATTCCTCAGATATATTCAATTTTTTAATTGCCAAAGGCCAGATAAGTATAAGTAGGCTGAAATTTTCCGACATTCCTTAGAGTCTAAATCATGGGGCTTCAAGAGCCAGTGAAATGGGAATTACCCAATTGATGAGTCAGTTTAAATGAAAATGTAAGCTATTCCAAACAAGTCATCTAAAATCTATAATCTGGAAAAGCTGAAAGTTGTAATACTAGCTCAGAAGTAGTATCAAATTATCAATAACAGGTTTAAGCAGTCAAGGATAAGCAGGGGGAGAAACTTAAACTTACTTAAACTTCTTGCTTTAAAGTGATTACAAATATCGTAAAAAACATTCTGCACAAACAAAGGGCTCTCAAAGTATTTCGACTTTCAATTATAATTTCTCGTTAACGGAAGAAGATTACACAAATCGGTTTAAATACTTTGTTGTCAAGAACGGGCCAAGTCAAAAGCCAAAGTTGCTCAGCTCCTACGTAGGAATTAAGCTCGAGCAGAAGTCGTAACCGCAACCACCGACCTCCCAAGCCCCAAGCCCCACCACACCCCACCAAACCCCCGGAAAAACCACCCGCAACCCTGCGGCTCAACCACAAACTGTGTCAAGTGACTCGCTGTGAGGCTGCCACTCGGCTGCTTGCTACTCTGAAACCGCTGGCCCGGTCTCCTTTTAGTTAAAGTTCAACATTGGCAAAGTTTATGTGTTAATACGCAAACTATAAACTACTTTCCTCGTATTTATTAATGAGAATATGAGTATCATCTGCCAGAATTCGTGTCAAGCGGGCTCTTTCCCCCCCTCCCAAAAAACACTCAGCCACTTAAATACTCAGCCAGTCCGGTCAGGCCGCTCCAATTCCATAATTGTCGCAAAAGTGGCTGCAAATCGTTGAAAAGTCTTTTCAACTTATGTTTCTTTTATTTTTGGCAACGAATATTTGGCGAAAGAAACCCGAAAATACATAGATATAATGAAACCTTTCACTTTCGAATTGCGGCTTTCTTTCAGTGAGTCACACGATAATCAGTTTTGCAGTTTGCAGGCACGAGACCAAACAACTAGCTAAATCCAATTTCGAGCAGAGATTGGCCGGAGATCTTCGGATGACCGACCCTCACCTCACCGCTATCGAATCGATTCACACTTTCGGCTTAATCAATGTGTTTTGTATTTGCATTTTATCTTTATCGCATTTATCCCATTCCCCCTTGGGCTAACAACTTTGGCCAACATCCGATCATACGCATACGTAATACAAAGGTGAGTCTGAGTGGGATTACCGCATAGAGAAGGGTCGTTAATGGGTTAATTGAGGACCGATTTGCTGCCGGTGCTCGATAAGCCGTCACATACATTATTTTATGGAGTCCTACGTGATGGCTTTATCAGCCATTTGATTCGGTTAGATGTAGCCGATTTTGTTGGATAGTAAGTGAATGGGCGTGTTACTGCCAACACTCCATTATATTTTTGTTGGCTCAACTCTTTTACATCACTATCTAAAAACTAGGAAAGCATTATTATGCATTTGATATATTATTTTGTTCATTCATCCTTCAAATTATCAGCATCATCTATATGAAAATGGCATAATAAAAGTCAATTATTAATCATGTTTTGGTAAACTACTTATTAGGTATGAGAATGCACCAGTTAGGTTACATAATATGCGATCGATACTTTCACTGGACTTGTATCTATAGCGTTAGGGGTTTGTTAAATAATTAAACAACCCCTTTTTATCTAAAAGATTACACTATCACAGCCCATCAATTGTTTTACATTTAGTTAGATTAGATTTCATCCTGTTGCCTCTTGTATGGAGCTTTGTAGACCCCATTAGATTCCAGTTTACAGTATCTTCTAAATCTGTCGGTAATGCCACATCTGTATGTATCTTATGGCCCGGTTAAAGCCAAAATGAAATGCTGGGTCAACAGCTTATAATGCATGGAAACAATGGCTGGGAACCGCACACAAATCTCCCTAACATGGCCACCATTTCATGGCCAACGGAGGAAACCACTCCAGGTTGAGCAACTTTCAATGTTTTCATTCTCTCGGTGCCCAAAACCTGCCCCGCCAACGCCTGGCTCTGCTCTTAGCCTTTCTGCCTTTCTAGACGACGTACTTTGTATGCTAATAAATTGCACTTTTATGAACAGCTTTCGATGGGAGGCACTATCTACAGCTGGGTGCTAGTGCATACAGTAGAGCTTCCATATACACAACTTCCTTTCTGATGAATGAGCAATAGCACTGATAGTTTACTGCCCAAAGAAAAAAAAAGTGTGTAAGGGTCTCCAATTTCTTTCAACAAAATCGAGCATATGCAACTTAATAGTCTAAGAAACGTTCAATTTGAAGAATATATTTATAATGCTAGGAAATTCCAGCATCAGTTACCAATTCAACATAAACTCAAACGTAGGAAATCGATCCACTCTGCTTTGAGGTATTGGACGTGCAAAGTTAGGAATCTTCTTGAGGAGATTTCCCTGTACCGGAGCACATGGAGCACAAGATGGTAGGCGGGCTGAAGGTACAACTGGGGGTCTGGAGGCGAACGATTTATGCAGCTGACATCCGTAGCTCGTTTGGCCTGTCTGCTTTTGGCCAGCATGGAACCTGGAACTTGGAACTTGGGGGAGCGGAAGTTTTCGCCAACTTGCACGTTGTTTGCGGCTGTTATTGCAGTTGCTGCCGTCTTTGGCGTTGTTGTAGTGCGGCTGTTGTTGTTGCTGCACCCGTTCGTGTTGTCGCTGTTTGCGGTGATACGGTCGTTGTTGGTGTGGCTGCAAAACTCCACTTGGGCGCAGGTTGCCGGGCGAGTCAACAAACTTGACGTTGACATGCCTGGACAATGTCGTGGTACTCCAAGTTTCCACGCCGCTTCCATGCCAGCACCTTCGCCTTCGCCTTCGCCTTGGACGCGAGTGCAAACAAAAAGGTAGGGGGGAAATGGAAAATGGAAAATCCAGTGCAGGCAAAAGCAGTTCGACCAACACACTGAATGAGTCAACGCTCGGGAAAAGCTGGACAGGACAGGATGGCTGCCACAGCAAAAATAACCGCACTCGCTCTTTGTTGTCGAGGAAATGAATTTTGCATTGTTTGGATTCGGGCTTGCAACTGATTGGGAATGGATATAAAACACTTTGATTGACGACCTGGCTTTTAAATTCTAGATCTTAAAATTCGATATGATGGCAAGTACTGTAGGAATAATCAATGGCTTGAGTACTCCAACGCTGTGGAGTACTGGATAATTGATTGGAATCTAACGACTCTGTAAGGAGAAACTAACCACAATGTGGAAAACTGTGCTTAATCCCCACCTGACTTGGTCACACACACATTCCCATGGCTCGGCTGCTGGTTGATGCTGCCATACATCGAATTTAATTGACTTTCCTGCTGCACTTTTCCATCGACCCTAATGACCAGGAGATTTGCCAGCTGTGGGCATTAACACGCCACCAGCTCAACGCAACTCAACTCAACTCAACTCGACACTCGACTTGGCTCGGGATCGCGGTTAATGCGCTTAGAGGAGAATGCCGCCGCCACCACCAACACCACCATCAGATGCAGGGGAGGGCATCTGGGATCTCCCCGCCTCCTCGGGTTGCACTAGAGAATTTGGGTCGAGGCCCGGCTTCTGGTCTCTGAAGGGGGCTCTCTACAGCACCCAAGGGGAAAATTCGTTTGGAGGAATTTGGGTCAGAGCGCGGCAAACGCAACAGGAAATCGATTGGTTTGGGTTTTAGTTTAGGTTTTCGGTTCAATTTCGGTCTAGCCGCAACAAAACAGTTAAGAAACTCGAGTGCCTAACCACTTTCTTTTCCCTACTCTTATCTTTCTCCATGTATTCCTGTTTTTTTCTTCTTTCGTAGCAAAATGATTGCCGAGGTGGTTCCCCCGCCCACTCTAAGCACTAAACTCCCACAATGACACACCTCCACACCCGCGTGCCGCACACCCGAAGACCTGAATCATCGGTCATGGCCAAAAGCACAGCTGCTGACTCGTCGCCGGTAATCTCGATGATGCACAGATGGCGTTGGGGCAGCGGAAAAGCAACAGCAGCAACAGCAGCAGCAGCAGCGCCAGCAGCACTGACACCGTAATAAAGTAAATCCCATTAAAATTGCACCCAGAATCAATTCGAAAAGCTATCAGCATAAATTGACATACCCTGGAAAAATTAGGAACAACTGGGGTATATACAATGTAGGTGTTATATACCCAACATAAGATATAACACAGTTAGCAAGGTAAACTGTTATTATAATGTAACTCTATAATGTATCTCTTTGACAAATGGCTGAATAAAAATCTTAACCTTTTGCTAGAGAATATCGCCAAGTTGAGCAATCGAATTCTATTCGAACAAAGAGCGAACCATTCCGTTGACATAATATTTCGGCATAAACAGTAAAGATAAAAAATATTGCCACTGAATGCAGGGAAATAGCCAACGGAAAAGAATTCAATTTGTCAAACACAGACACCAATGTAGATGCAGATGCAGGTACAGCTGCTCAGATACAGATACACACGAAATGATACATGTGATGCTGTGACGATGATGCTCTAGATATTGTTTGGGTTCGTGCAAAATAAAAGAACGACAGAGCAGCAGATGAGAAAAAAAAAGTTCAAGGCTAACTTTTCGTGGGCAAACACGCGCTACAGCGAAAAAACAACAAAAAATTCAGCCAACTGCTGTCGCTTGTCGCGCTATAAATTCTACTTATAGATACAGATACAAGACCCCGCGACACCCCGCACCTTTAACAGCTGGCTCGATCGGCAGGCAGAGATACAAATTGGACCTGGGAAATATGTCACTGACAACTTTGGTCGCATCTATTCGGCTATTTTGGTTGGCTTTAAATTAATTTGTAGTAAAAACATTGGCGCAGTTTATAAATTACACGAAAACGATGAGGAAGACATTCCTGAATGTTTATCAGAAATCGAAATGCCGCAAAGCCATTTCACATTTATTTATAAACAAAGAGCTCGACACTTAAAATACAATTAGATCTGGGCAAAAAAACAAATACAAAACAAATGGGAAATCAAAGAAAGCGTCGCATAATGGAGCCAATAACATCGATCAATCCATCATCCGACGTGTTCCACTTCCTTGCGAACATGAAAAACATGAAATTTCCTGGTGTAAAAATAAATCGAAGCGAACCGCAAATAACACAAGCAACACAAAAACATCAAATTAACCGAACCTATCCCAAGTGCATTTTTATTGCGTACGCCGACGGCAGCCAAATAAATGATTTGTAAATGCCTGAAATGCAATTCAATTTTCAGGTAACCACTAAAACTAACAAACCTGCAAGCAAAAACAATTTTAGATAAGCGCCACGAAGGGAGAAAGGGGAAGAATTAGTGCCACTCAAATTTATGATTTGTTTTCCACCGATAAGGCGTGCAAACAGTTTCAAAATGTTCCCTAAAAAGTGTCCTGCTGATAAAGGCACTCCAAATAATATGGTATGTTAATAGAGATAAGCGTGTGGATCCCCAATAAAATGTAGCCTGCATAGAGTTTCAATTACTTTTAGTAAATTTCACATATTCGTAAGATCCTTAGATAAGAATTAGAGTGATATCTAAATGGGTCGTAAAAAGTTCCAAAGAAAATTCGTAGAAAGTTTGGAAAAGAATTCCAATTCTAGAAATAAAACAGAGAAATTCTTTAAGAACCAATCCAATTAATGGGGTGCAAAACCCTCTAGTTTTATGAGGATATTAAGTAAATTGCTGCGTACAACCGAAGATAAGGATATTTTGATTCCCCTTCTCCCGCCGTGGCACAGTTAATCAAAATGGAAAAAGTTTCATTCACCCGTATCGTCCATGAAAGTAAATTAACAGTGTGGCAATTTCTGTATTTCTGCATTGGCACACAACTTTTCCGCAACCCTCAGAAAAATCAGGCAAATTAAAACGAGATACACAGCCAACTTTGCCAAGGATAATTTGCTACGCCTCGAACTTGAATGCATTTCAAACCCTGACATTGCCACCAAGTGGATGAGTGTGTCAGTGTGAGTGTGTTTGCCCTCTTTATTCCCTTTTCTGATTTGATTTGAATTTGATTGCTCTGACGGGTCAAGCGGAGCCGGATGAATCAGCCATCGGCCGGGTCGGATCAGACGGGTCACGTACGACTGGCGACCACAAGGAAAACTAGCGCTAATGCCGCGTGAGCCCTAATCAAAGTCTGGATATGCTCTACGTGCCGCATTCGGCCGTAGATAAAATCAACATAAAGATACAATTTGCGCAGTCGGAGGGAAAACAGGGAAATAGGAAATGTGACGACACATGGTGCAGTGGCATAACTACAAATTACATTTACTTTCAGCTGCAATTAGCCAGAATGACATTTTTAATTAGCCAACTGGAAAATATGCCATCTTTACTCGCTTTTTTGGGCTCTGGTGAAAGTTTCACCCTCTTCAGCGCCTTTTGGTCGAAAAGTTCAAAGTTGGTGACTGAAAAATTCCCAATTTGCTTGCTTAGCTTCAGTTTCTAATTATAAGCCAGCCAAGCGGGTGCATAATTATAAACAAACAAAGCAAAACAAAGACGGAAAACTCAAACCCAAACTCAAAATGTATCCCAAAGATAAAACAGCGGCAGCATCAGCGGTTTATGACCTTTCGAACAGACAAAAAAGAGCCACCAAATGTGGTGTGAGGTGCCAAAAGAAGGCGAGAGGAGCCCATTTGGCCTTGGCCATCAAATATTTAGTAAATACTTTCCAACCGCCTGATGGTCCTTCTGCACAGCGAGAAATAACATCGAAGTTGTATATCACTTCACAAACGAAATATCCAAAGCATGTGCATCTAGTTTACATGTATTTCATAGATTGACAACTTGTCTTGCAAACATTTTGTACTGTTCACTTGCTTAAACTTTCTTTGAAAGTGGAAGTGTTCAGGGCCTTTGGCTATTTAGATTTTAATTCCCGTCTACTTGACCAGTTTATCGCAATGAGAGCTCTTAAAATACACAAAAGCGATTAAACTCGGCCAAAAAAGTGCGCCTTGCCTTGGCTTATTTTCTAATTTGTGCTGCGCAGTGGGGTGTCTATCCCAATTATAGATTTATCTTTGTCCAGAGTCAACATCTGAGCCAATTTGGCCCAAGTCTGACTCATCCGCATGCAAATGAGCCGCTAATTCTTATCAGCGGACCCAGAAGCAGCCCACAGAATAGCAGCCAGATGAGATGGGGCATTACTCATTTTGGGTTCGGGGTTACTGGGCCAAAGGCATGGTACCAGACGTGTGGAATGAAAGAAAGCAAGCAAAACAATGCCCCAAAACAAACGGGTTTATTTGCGGATCGCCATTCAGAGATAGAAGCTTTATCAACAGAGATTGCGAAATTATAAATTCTATAATATGTACACCACTGGCAGGGGTCATAATATTTTAAATTTCACAATACTACTGGATTACGAACAGACTGGTCATGCAGTCTGCCATTGATTGTAAATATCCCCTTGATCTTAGGCTACATTGTAAAACTACAAGTTACTTCCTTCATTATTTAATTTATATTTCCAAGCTGCCTTCTTATCGCTAACATATTAGTGGGTTAGGTTGGGATTTATTTGCGTTCAGATTTACTATCATGGACGAATATTTCAACATTGTATTTTACTATATTTTTGGTTAGAGGTGTCAAGATCGTGAAGCTTTTTTATTTATGTATTCCAGGAATTGTAGATTATAAAATTGCTTGCTTAGCAAGTAAAAAAAATAAAATCGATTAATTGCCCAAAGTCAATCTTTTTCATATTGCACTTAAATACTTTCGCGATTTCTTGAACCGAGGCGAATGAATAAAAATCAGCGCTGCCCGCGGCAGCAACAATACCTGTTAAATAACAGTTAGCGCAGTTGTTGCTTTTGTTAACTAAAAATAGGAACAAAACAAAACCCAATCGAACGGAAACCCCGGCACGAAACCAAATTGGCAGAAAATCAACAATAAGCTGTAAACAAACTGCTGATTTGTATTATCTTTTTATCAGATATGTATAACCTTTAAGTTCAGTATTTTTGGCCAACAGTAATGATAGGGTAAATACCAATAATTTATGTTTTTTTCAGTTATTTATATGTATACAATGTATAGCTAAGGGAAATATATTTGGTTAACATACTGAAGGCCGCCGAGTAGTTAAATAACAGTTACCACTCTTGTTACCTCAGTTGGCATTTTTGTGTTTTTTTTTTCACAAAGCAAAATAAAACAAACAAAACAAATTGGCAAGCTAGTTGGTTTCTACTGTCACTGCGTCACATTTTGTATGTATGTATGTATGTATGTATGTACATGAGTGAAATTTGTTTACACTCACCTTGGGATGCAATTGGGCGGCGTTCGGTCCACTTCCCAGGCGGCAAATAGCTTCATGGGCACCGGTTTCTGGCCAGTGGTCATGCCTCCTCCGGCGGACAAGCCGGCCGTGCCGGAGATGCCACCAGAGACTCCTCCTCCGGGGCCACCGCCTCCTCCACCGCCTTGCAGATTGAGCGGACCGCCTCCGGTTCCGCTGCCGCCGGTGCCGCTGATTACGGCAAATTTATCCACCAACTTGGACGACTTATCGACCATCTTCATGTTGTTTCTTTGCTGGTTCTCGTCGAAAGGTATTTTTTTTCGTGTACACGAGTTGTGTTCTAAATTGTTTATGTACTTGGGTTGAACATTATTTCTATGCAAGCTGGGGAATATATGTCGACCAGGCACATAATTTTTCTGATTTTCTGATAGTTTTCACAATTCAATATTTCGAAAGTTTTTTTGTCGATTTTCTGGGTTAGCCCGCCAATACATACAAACGAACTCACACACACGCACGGACACACACGCACGTTGGGGAAGGGCGTGCCGCCGCCTTAAAAAAAGAAGCAAAAAGCTGTAGTATACACAGTGAAAAACGAGTGGGGGTGTTTTTCCTCTGCCTTTCGTTCTTTCTTTCTTGTTGTTGTGATGGGGCGCGCGCTGCAACTGCACTCGCACTGAATCAATATGTATGTACGCGCTGCGAATCTGTTGCGGATTAGACAGCTCCTCCTCTTCGGCTGCTGGCGACTAGCAATCGGAATCGGATTTGGATTCGGAACGAACTCGGAAGCTGCTGCTGCTTGGGCTGCAGCTTTGGATCGCGTCGAAAGTGCCGCGAAAGAACCGTCATGCTCCAGAGTAAAAGTGCGAATGTCGCGTTATAAATCTGGTCCCAGTTCAGCTGCCTCACTCTCTCGCTCTAGCTCTCTCCTCTCTCTCTTTCTGTCGCCCTCTCTGTGTCTCGCCCCAACAATAACAATGTGTGCAAATGCTATGCGCACACACACACATTGACTAGATTTTCGCAAATCCCCACTTCTGTGTACGCGCGTGTAGGTGTGTGTGTGTGCGCGCACTTTATGCTTTGCTCTCTCTTGCGCGCATAAACAAAAAAGAAAACGCTACGAATTTCGGGGAGCAGGCAAAAGGCGGCAGTCGCTCTCTTTCTCTCCGGCACTCGCGCGCGTTTTTATCGCGATTTGATCACAGATTAAGCTGATTTGGATATTATTTACGATTGCAGCGGTTTTCATCAAATATTTATGAATTTCGGCACGTTTTATTGGGCAAATTGTTGCGGAGCAGCGATGTCGCAGCTTCCGCTTTTTGCGATGGGGAGCGGAGCAGTGTGGCCAGAGCCGATTCCTTGAAAATATCAACTGGGCGGAACAAGAAAACCCATATATACCAATCAATAAATACACAACGGTGTGTTATAATAAATCATACAATAGGATTAAAATATATTTTAGCGACAACAATGTTTTTACTTTTAAAGTATTTGAATTTAAATTTTGAATGCTAGCCTACTTTTAACACCGGCCCTTTTATAGTTCTTAAGGTGCTGGACACAAGAATTTAAATTCACTTATGTAAAATGTCTAATGTAGATTACCTTAGTTCAGTATTTTAATGTAACGTGTTTACCTGCACTGTTAACACGGTCACATTGCCAGCCTTTGTAAAAAAAATTACTTTGTTTACCATAGGCCGGCAGCGATTTATAAACAATGGCAGATGCGTGGGACATAAAATCGCTTAAGACAAAGCGGAACACGCTTCGCGAGAAGCTGGAAAAGCGCAAAAAGGAGCGCATCGAGATCCTTTCGGACATTCAGGAGGATCTGACGAACCCTAAAAAGGAACTTGGTGAGCACCGGCAATGGCAACAAGTTGGAGCCACAAAAACGAATATATTTCTGCATTTGCAGTTGAGGCTGACCTGGAGGTACAAAAGGAGGTGCTGCAGGCCCTCAGTTCCTGCTCCCTGGCACTGCCCATTGTCTCCACGCAGGTGGTGGAAAAGATTGCCGGCAGCAGCCTGGAGATGGTGAACTTTATTTTAGGAAAACTGGCCAACCAGGGTGCCATTGTGATCCGGAACGTGACCATCGGCACAGAGGCCGGCTGTGAAATCATCTCTGTGCAGCCCAAGGAGCTAAAGGAAATCCTGGAGGACACCAACGATACGTGTCAGCAAAAGGAGGAGGAGGCCAAGAGGAAGTGTGAGTCTCACATAAATAGCTATGTACTTTGATTGTAAGACAAATAATTTGATATTGATTTTACAGTGGAAGTTGAGGATGGTGATCAGCCGCAGGAAAAGACAATAAAACTGGACACCAGTGCAGTACGGAAAGAGTCCACAAGCCTGGATGCTCCGGACGACATTATGATGCTGCTGTCCATGCCTTCCACCCGCGAAAAGCAGAGTAAGCAGGTGGGCGAGGAGATTCTTGAGTTGCTTACCAAGCCCACGGCCAAAGAGCGATCAGTGGCTGAGAAGTTTAAGTCCCACGGGGGAGCGCAGGTCATGGAGTTTTGTTCCCACGGCACAAAAGTCGAGTGCCTGAAGGCTCAACAAGCCACGGCCGAGATGGCGGCCAAGAAGAAACAAGAACGAAGAGACGAGAAGGAGCTTCGCACGGATGTTGATGCGGGCGAAGGCGTTACCGGGAAGGTACCTAAGACAGAAACGACAGCGGAAGATGGAGAAATCATCGTGGAAGCTATAAACAATTGCGAGGCCGAGTCGCAGGAATCCACCGATGGCAGTGATACCTCCGGCAGTGAAACAACTGACAAGTGCACCAAACTGCATTTCAAGAAGATCATCCAGGCTCACACGGACGAATCTCTGGGGGACTGCAGCTTCCTTAACACCTGCTTTCACATGGCCACCTGCAAGTATGTGCACTATGAGGTGGACACCCTGCCGCATATAAACACAAACAAACCAACGGATGTGAAAACCAAATTGAGCCTCAAGCGCAGCGTAGACTCCAGTTGCACGCTCTACCCGCCGCAATGGATTCAATGCGACCTGCGCTTCTTGGACATGACGGTGCTGGGAAAGTTTGCTGTGGTGATGGCCGATCCTCCCTGGGATATCCACATGGAACTGCCCTACGGCACAATGTCGGACGATGAAATGAGAGCTCTGGGCGTGCCGGCCCTTCAGGATGACGGCTTGATCTTTCTGTGGGTCACAGGACGCGCCATGGAACTTGGCCGTGACTGCCTGAAGCTGTGGGGCTATGAGCGAGTGGACGAACTCATCTGGGTAAAGACCAACCAACTGCAGCGGATCATTCGCACTGGACGCACTGGTCACTGGCTAAACCACGGCAAGGAGCATTGCTTGGTCGGCATGAAGGGAAATCCCACAAACCTGAACCGAGGACTCGATTGCGATGTGATTGTGGCGGAGGTGCGGGCCACCTCTCACAAGCCGGATGAGATTTATGGTATTATCGAACGTCTTAGCCCGGGCACCCGCAAGATCGAGCTTTTCGGGCGTCCACACAACATCCAACCGAACTGGATAACCCTAGGAAACCAACTGGATGGCATACGACTGGTGGATCCGGAGCTTATTACGCAGTTCCAGAAGCGATATCCAGATGGTAACTGCATGTCGCCTGCTTCTGCCAATGCGGCGGCCATCAATGGAATACAAAAGTAGGACTAAATAAGTATTTGCTGTAAGAGTTGAGACCTCGACAAGCCAGAGTCGTGTACAGACTCAATTATAGTAAGGTAAATTATTATTAAAGCTTTTACAAACAGAAATGGTGGTACATTTAATAATGATTTGGGCGATTACTAGCCAAATTCTACATGCAGAATAAAATGAAGTTGTCCCTTTGGGATAATGAAATGACTTAAACATCGAATGCCATTAAATATTGCTATATGTAAATCCACACATATAGATAGGTTTATTGCTCATACTAGGGGCTTTGCGCGTATTTACAGAAGTGCGATATCACCGAACCCGGCGATTCTCTAGATGTAGTTAGTGTATATTGGTTTATATAGAACGCAGTACGTGTACATATCACTATCAGCTATGCACGATATTGGTTGTTTCGTTACTCGATTATGCTGGTAACAATAGCTTATATGACTTATCAGAGAGTACATGGTTTAAGTATGTTTATATACGAATAGAAATGCAACGTACACAATGTGCTCCACTGGCCACTGCCTTAGCCACATTCCTGCGAGTGAACTTGGCGAGTGTATTTACAAGTCAGGAATGAGAGCATCGGCATGTGTCCCTTTCATTGTTTGCTTTAGTTTTCGTAACAATAAATTTTGGATTTACAGTACCAAGCAAGTAAATAATTAATAAGTTACATGAATTTGTCAAACATTAACGTATCTGTGGTAATTGTGTGTTAAGCCCGCCCCTTAGCCTAGTGGGTTCCTCTAGCGGGAGTGGGCTCCGGCAGCACTTATCGTTTTCAGCACTATAAATCCCAGCATGGTAGCTGCGGCCACTCCCAGTCCCGCCTTCCACCACAGCTTGGGGTCCTCCGTCATCAGGCCGAATTGCCTCAGGTGGCTGCTTGTGAGAAAGAATAAACGAATTAGAATAGATAAACCAGAAGCAGGATTTTAAAAGGTGTCGTAATAAAATTAAGAACTACGGGAAGCAGCCGCACACCACATTAATCAAGCGGTTATGGATGGGAATCTGTGCGCCCCAAGGAAGTAATACGGGCACCGTGGTAGATGAAACAACAAATATAAGGCTTACATTAGTAACAAGTTCAGTTTAAATGTTAACACTTACGCCGACTCCCACAGCTGTACCAACCTGTGCTTGTAGAACAGTATCCAGGCGGCCTGGAAGCGACTGCATATCCGCGAAGCCGTCGACGTGTACAAACATCAAACAACACAGAAAACAGACACCAACCATCACACAAAAAAAAAAGGGTAGAAGAGAAGATAATAAGATAAGTAACCATTAATCCCGAATGTTAGATGCAATCTAAAGCTACTATAGAGTGAAATACGTTTAAGGGTTGGTTTCGGAACCAACGTAACATGAAGGTCTTTAAAAAGTATTTCACTGCTTTTGGCTAGCCGTATTAGCTTACAAAAGAAGCTCCCAACTGTGGATCACAAAGGGTGTACTCACGGAAACGCTGCCATGGTGGCCAGCTTGGTATACAGTTCTTTCTTGTTGGTTTTCAGGCTGAAGAGATGCGGAGGCAGCAGCTTGTACTTGTCACAGAATTCCGACGGCTGCATTAGGTAGTCCTGCCGGCGCTCGTCCATGTCGCACTTGGTGCCGACTATCATCACTGGAATCTTGCTCTCCGCATAATACTTGATGTAGATGCGGGCCACATACTCAAAGGAACGGGGATTGGATGAGTCGTAGACCAGGCAGGCAACATCGCAATTGACTTCCTGTGGCTGGAGGGGATCGAGGGCGTGCCTTACATCGATGTCGCGCAGGATGAGGTGCTTTTCCTGACCATACACCTGCACAGAGTTGATGCAATGAACCACATTCGTTTTAAACTCCTTTCCGATTAGTTTGTGCATATCCTCCACTAGGAATCCCCTGCACATTCCAGTCTTCCCTGATCCCTTTGGTCCAATCACATGGCACTTATAAACGGACCTACTGCTTTGGCGTTTGGCCAAATCGATGCGGCGCTCTCGAGTTACGTGAATCGCCGCCAACTGACTGTCGTTTTCATGTACATTGAAGCCCAAATAGGCCAAATACTCCATTGTTTTGACCACATCGATCAGCGTCATCAGTGTCCACCGACAGAGCCACCCGTGCAGTGTCACCCATCCGGTAGTCTCGTTGATCGGACAGGACTTGCGTATGTCGGTAGAGTACGACCAAGGAGCTGCCGGACATGTGCTGAAGAGCATTTTGTGCTCCTCAGGTGACAAGGCTCCGTCGCCATCGCGATCATAGCGCTCAAACACAGCAATCAGGAACTGCTGACCACGGTGGGAGAGTTCCGTGCTGCTGCCAGGCGGTATTTTCAGCGGTGGCCTAAGATACTCCTGGCACATCTCCAACTGGTCGTTGTAGCCAAAGCGTCGTAACACCGCCCAGGTCGTCTCGTTCCTCCCCCGTTGAATGAAAAGGCAGTGTAAGAAGAGGAAGCCCTTCAGGGTGACCGCATCGTTGTATATGCCATCGGGCACATTTTTCTGTATTACGGCCTTCACCTCATCAAGGATTTGCGGCTGGAGGGGAGTGTTGAAACATCGTCGCTGGAATAAATTCAGCTCGTAGTCATTCAACAGATTATCCCCGTCAATGTCGCAGATCTTAAAGATGCGCACCAGCGACTTCTTGCAAGCGGATGTGAGCTGAAAATGAGGACTTTTATTAGAAGAGTACAAGCTTATTTGTGATTACTTATCGCCAAACCGACTATTATGGCGCAATGATAAAGCTCCGACCTATGATCCACACTGGAAGCACTTACCTCCTGTTCTTCCATCATATACAGGGGAGAAGTCGGGTGCAGCACAGCCTTCTGGGCGTAGTAAAACATCTCGGAGATGTTGTGCAGCGTCTTGGCAGAGCACTCCACGCAGCTCTCAATCTCAGGGTAGTCTTCCATGATGGCAAGCACGCTGTCCATGGTGGAATACTCGATGAGGTCTATCTTGTTACCCACCAGCACGATTGGTTTGCGAATGGGATCTCGTTGTACATCTCCTTCCGCCTCCGCTTCGGCATCACCATCGCCGTCCAAGGTGGGGTTGCATTTGGTTCGGACAAGCGGCAGCCAATGGGAGGTGATCCGATCCAATGTGTCGTCATCGTCCACGGCGTACACTATGCACACCACGTGCGCCTTGTTAATTTCAGCGGCCAGGGCATCCTCCGACTGCTCCACGGTCGAGAAGTCAACTATGCTGGTGGGCACCTGCTCGGGCGTCACGTTCGCCGGAATGGTGATCTCCTCGGCTCGAGGAGGCACCTCCTCCGGGTACTCTTCGCTCACCAGAGACAGAATCAGCGACGTCTTACCCACCCCGGCGTCACCCACGAGCAGGATCCTTACATTCTTGCGCTGCGACGCCGTGTACTGTCCCATTCCGACTGCTCTCCAAATGAGATGTGCC
The DNA here is from genome assembly GCA_005876975.1 of Drosophila orena. NCBI lineage: Eukaryota > Metazoa > Arthropoda > Insecta > Diptera > Drosophilidae > Drosophila > Drosophila orena. Next base: position 8,817,185 of record VCKV01000282.1, on the reverse strand, counting down.
GCTCCTGTTCTCGTGCTCTCCTGGTCAGAGATCGCTGGCGTTTTCGCCGAAATTCAACAATTTTGTTATGCAAAAACGCAAAAAAAAACAACTCAGAGAGTGATTGGGATGGCAGTTGGTGTATCAAGGTCGATATATCGCAACCCAGCTGCCAGGGCTGCCACACCGGGCGACCGCAAAACAAAGCGATGATTTCTCCCAATTTTCTGGCAATTGTGTTTAAATTCTGAGAATTTAACAGATTTTAAATGTGTTTTCTTTCAGTTCTTTGAAATGGATCAAGTAAGTTTAATTTTGCCATCTAAAAACAACGAATCCGAAACTGTCTGGCAATTTTATTGACAGCTGGATCTCTTGATGATGCCAGGCTAGCGTTTTTTCGTTGAAGCAGCTGAGCCGTTAAGGATGGTGTTAAGGACACAAGAAGATGTGAGTTAAAGAAATTTATATAAGCTAAGAGAAAATATTAAACAAGACAATAAATCAAGCTAATCTTCATTTACAAATGACTCAAAAATGCCCTTGGATGAAAATCTCCCTACTTATATTTTATCCGTTACATCCCACCATTTCAACTTTGAAATTGGATATTTTTCTGGCTTCATAACTATGTCCGCTAGATTTGGTAATCGATAGTTGGGCAGCACTGGCTGGGACTCCAGAGCTTAGCTTCAATTTTCAACGTCGGGAGAGTTGTAAGTGCGGAGAAAAATCAGTACTCTCGGATATCAGCGAAATGAGCACTAGCTTGAACGACGTACAACAATAATATTCGAGATTTGTTTGTTTTTTGTGCGGCATCGATACCAACGCGTGCCACGGTCAACCAATTTGGCTTAAAGGATAACTTCCCCGTGCAACTTTCACGGAGCTTGGGCAAGGAGAGCGGGGGGCCGGAGTGCTGGACGCGCAGACAGCGCGGAATCGATATCGATGGTACGCACCAAAAACCAGTCGTCTTCCTCCAGCGCCAGCAGCAGCAGCACCAAGTCACCAATAAAGTCCAGCAGCGGGGCAGGCTCATCCGGCGGAGGCGTCGGTGGTCGCCAGTCCACTCACCGCTCGTCGAGCGCCTCAAACGTTGCTGCCGTTGTCGCCGGCGGTTCATCTACTGCCGGTGGAGGCTCCTCATCGAATCGCCGTAGTCCGGGCAGCTCGCCCGACGGCGACGACGACACCACCACCACAGATGACCTGACCCCCACTACGTGCTCCCCACGCAGCGGCCACCATCATACGTACGGCGGCTACTCGTCCTCTGTGCACAAGCAGAACCTCTACGTCGTCTCGTTCCCCATTATCTTTCTTTTCAACGTTCTGCGCTCGCTGATTTATCAGCTGTTTTGTATTTTTCGCTACCTTTACGGTGCGAGCACAAAGGTGATTTACCGCCCGCACCGACGCGACTGTAATATTGAAATCGTGGTGCAGAATTCCTCTAAGGAGCAACAGCAGTCGTTGAACCATCCTTCGGAGCTAAGCCGCGAAGGCGACGGACAGGAGCAGCAGTTATCCAACCAGCCCCAGCGTTTCAGACCCATTCAACCCTTGGAGATGGCCGCAAATCGTCCGGGAGGAGGGTATTCCCCTGGTCCCGGCGATCCCTTGCTGGCCAAGCAGAAGCATCACCATCGACGCGCCTTCGAGTACATCTCCAAGGCGCTTAAAATTGATGAGGAGAACGAAGGTGAGTGACGGCGACGGGGGTGGCAGCTCCAGTTCGAGTTCGAGTGCTCAATGCTCAATGAGTCATCGCCCGCTGGCCGCTTTTGTTGTCTGTCGAGTGTGAGAATCAATAAGCCAGAACGCGCGCACAATAGATGCCCCAAATGTCAACAGTAGAAGGGGTTGTCTGCCTTGATGGACATTTATTGAGTGGTAGTCCTCCAAACCTTTGATTTTTATATCGAGTTCTAATGATATACAAGCCTATAGTCTGGGACAAATTATTTATTAGAGGAAAGCTTGGCGATTTACACATTATTTAATGGAGTTATGGTCTTTGAAGCTAATTCCGAAAAAATTCTTGATCATAAATATCATCTAAAATAAGCATAAAATAATGTTAATATATTTTTTCAGGTCACAAAGAGCTGGCCATTGAGCTCTACCGGAAGGGTATCAAGGAGCTGGAGGATGGCATAGCTGTCGATTGCTGGAGTGGACGTGGTGACGTGTGGGACCGGGCTCAGCGCCTGCATGACAAGATGCAGACGAACCTTTCGATGGCGCGGGATCGTCTCCATTTTCTAGGTGAGTGACTGTTCATATTACCTATACCCCTAAAACATAGTTTTTGTTTACCTCATTTTTTGTTTATTTCATTTTGCACGTTTATCCCGCTTTTTTTGTTGTCCCCTCCGTTTTGTCCATATGCACGTGTTCATCCGGCGCGCAGCTCTACGAGAGCAGGATTTGCAAATGCAGCGTCTCTCCTTAAAGGAGAAGCAGAAAGAACAGGCGCCAAACAAGCCGCAGAAGACCAGGGAGCCCATGCTGGCGGGAATGACTAACGAACCCATGAAGCTAAGGGTGCGCAGCAGTGGCTACGGGCCCAAGGCCACCACCAGTGCCCAACCCACTGGTAAGTCCCTCACCAGCTACCGCGCACCCAACAAGATCCTCACACGCCAGCGCAAAGCGACCAAAAGCATTTCGATCAGTCAATCCCTATCACATCACTTGGCACTTGATTTTCTTACAATTTTTTATTTCGATTGGCCAAATTGTAACTTAAAAATTGTACATTTTTCAACATTATCCCTCTCTGATTGTGCCTATTTCTTTCACAGCATCTGGCCGAAAACTAACAATAGGATCCAAACGACCCGTCAACTTGGCCGTGGCCAACAAATCACAAACGCTGCCCCGCAACCTTGGCTCCAAAACATCTGTAGGCGCAGTCCAAAGGCAACCAGCCAAGACGGCTGCAACGCCTCCCGCCGTTCGGCGCCAATTTGTGAGTATCTGATAAGTAAATCAAATTTGTAAATGTTTATATTGCATCGAGATGCTTCACATTTGGCAAATACTTATATAGTAATTAAAATACTAATTACTCTAAATGCCGCATGTTACAGTCTTCGGGGCGTAATACGCCGCCCCAGCGTTCGCGGACTCCCATAAACAACAACGGACCCAGTGGCAGTGGCGCCAGCACTCCGGTGGTGAGTGTGAAAGGAGTGGAGCAGAAGCTAGTGCAGCTCATACTCGACGAGATCGTCGAGGGTGGGGCCAAAGTAGAGTGGACTGACATTGCCGGTCAGGATGTGGCCAAGCAGGCTCTTCAGGAAATGGTTATTCTACCCTCCGTCCGACCGGAACTCTTTACGGGTGAGTTGGTTATTCTGCGACCAGGAACCGTCACCATAACCATTCCTTCTTCCATTTTAGGACTTCGCGCACCGGCCAAGGGCTTATTGCTGTTTGGTCCACCCGGAAACGGCAAGACCCTGCTGGCCCGCGCCGTGGCTACTGAGTGTAGTGCAACCTTCCTGAACATTTCGGCTGCCTCGCTGACCAGCAAGTACGTGGGGGATGGCGAGAAACTGGTGAGGGCACTCTTCGCCGTGGCCCGTCACATGCAGCCGTCCATTATTTTCATCGACGAGGTGGACTCGTTGCTCTCGGAGCGAAGCAGCAGTGAACATGAAGCATCGCGTCGCCTGAAGACCGAATTTCTGGTAGAGTTCGATGGGTTGCCTGGAAATCCAGACGGGGATAGGATCGTGGTGCTGGCCGCCACCAATCGGCCGCAGGAATTGGACGAGGCCGCCCTGCGTCGGTTTACAAAACGCGTTTATGTCTCACTGCCCGACGAGCAGACCCGCGAGCTGCTCCTCAATCGACTGCTGCAGAAGCAAGGCAGTCCGTTGGATACCGAGGCGTTGCGCCGCCTGGCAAAAATCACAGACGGATACTCGGGCTCCGACTTAACGGCTCTGGCCAAAGACGCCGCTTTGGAACCCATCCGAGAGTTGAATGTTGAGCAAGTGAAGTGTCTAGACATCAGTGCAATGCGTGCGATCACAGAGCAGGACTTTCACAGTTCGCTTAAGCGCATTAGGCGCTCGGTGGCGCCACAGAGCCTCAACTCGTACGAGAAGTGGTCGCAAGATTATGGCGACATCACCATCTAGTCTGTTCTAGCCAGTGACCCTGCCGTCTTTCATCAATCCAATGTGGAGCAGCTGTGATGTGAGTCTCAGAACGCAACCCTTTCTCGTTGCACTAGTTTTGATTATGTGACCCATGTTTCTTGCCCTTAAGGTTCTATTCAATCAGACTTTTCGTTTCACAAACATTGTTACATTTGTATTTACCAGTGAATTATTGAATATGATTTGTTTCCCATCTATTTCTTGTGTTTAGCCTAAGAATATTGTAGTTTTTCGTCGTTTCACCACCATTTCCATGTGGTGCGACATTTGTCATGCAGCTCCATTATCGTTATACTCATTTAACCTAATATATTTCTAAGAATATCTGTACTTTTCAATGGAGTTGCTAGAATAGTAGATTCGCCCTTTCTTTGTTTATGATAGTAATTCAAGGGCACATTGCTTTATAAACTAGTTTTTGGAACATTCCGTTGCGATTTTTTGTATGACAGGCGGCCCAAGAAGTTCACAACTACTTCCATTGTATCCTTGAAATATAGAGCATATTTTTGTTGTACATTGAGTGCCCATCCACAAGCTAAATGTAATCTAGAAGTAAGCGTAGTCCTAAGACCGATGATATACTTATACACACCCACAAAGATACATTTATCAGCGCAGAATCGTATTTAAGTTTTAATAGTTATCACTGTCCGTATGGTTAGTCTAGTTTAGTTCATTTGTTTCAATCTATGTACCTACAGCCATAAATACAATCGTCTCCGATTCACCTATATTATTAGTAACACACCCAAAATGTTGTACCTAGCAGGTGCGTATGGATCTGATGTTATCAGATCGATCAGATACATCTACACCCGCGCACATGCCCGTCGCTTATCGCGACACATTGAACCAGCTTCTACGCAGCTCGCCCACCCGGAATTTGAGTTCTATGACTAGTTACTAAACACAGATCCAAAACTACATGCATATAAAACTATATATATAAACAAAATCTATAGAATACGCTAAATAAAATCGATTTCAAAAAAACATCACTTGCATCCTTTATCTAAAATAATAATGTCTTGCTCCAAAATGCTATATAATTGGAAACCATTGGTAGAGTATTGACATTTGACTACTGCTGACATCACCAGGTGCATTTAAATTAAGAGAAAGTAAGCGGAAGAATTAGCATTCATGAAAACTAGTTTCGCAATAAAACAGCGTTTCAATAGGGAATGCTTAAGCTATAAAAAATGTATCCATGTATAATTGTTTTACTTTTGTTAAGTGTTTTAGCACGATTGCAGAAGTCTTAATTATTACGTTTTAAAATCATTAAAAATATATTTAGACACCACCACGTTTGTAGTAATAACCACCTTCAACATCAACGAACAAATTTTAAAACCATAATTCAACAACGCGGTTCTCTTGAATTCATTATCTCAATATAAAAACAGCGTCTGTTCGTTTTCTCACTTGTTTTATATATTTTTTTGCTTCTTTATTTTACATTTTACATATTTATATCGCATTTCGTTTTCCACATTGGAAATATACAATATGTATGCTCGAATTTACATTCTCTTAGTGACTAAATTTGTTTTCCTCTTGTTTTTTGCATTCGGCTTGCTTGTGGCTTTTCTTTCATCCTACTGACACTACCCTTTCCGTCTTCAGTTTTCGTTGACACATGTTCCACATAGTTACAATTACAATTTGCTTTGTCACGTTTTTGTTTCGATTGTTTTGTTTTTGTTGTTTGTTTTAACTCTGTCGCGCGTAATTAGCTTTTTCTCTGTTCGGTTTGTTTTTGTTGAATTTCTCATTCGGTTTATTTTGTTTCCGTTTCGTTTATACGCCTATATCTGCTTAAATTACAAATCATTAAATTATTTTAACACGTACTTAGATTGGATTAGATTGTTACAGCTACCCGCCCATCGCCCGGAGCTTTTCAGTTGATGTTCTTTCAGTTGTCGCCGGCGTGAATCACTTGAAGTTGAGTTTCACGCACCGCCTTAACCTTCGACTTTGGGGGGCTATACCACCCCCGATTCCGCTTCTGTCCAACGCAGTCAGCCGCAACCGTAGCCACAACTTCAAAACTGGACATTCGCGCATCCTATTAATCTCCAGATACATCGCCACCGTCAATGTGGCTGCTGCTGCTGGCCAACGGCATGGCCAGGAGCGGTTCCGACTTTGCTACTACTCGGTATTGTACGTAACCTAAACGTGCGTAATGCGCTTGCAACTGCTGCAGGTGCGGAAGCTGATGCAGCAGAGGTGGTTGTGGCTGCGGCTGGGGGCGACTTCCCGGATGCTGCAAACGACGTCGAAGCTGGCGTCACATCTCAGCTCATTGGGTCTGGTATTGTGGCATCGCAGCACTGTACATCATCTGGGGGGCAAGTGATCCGTTCGCTGCAGCGGCCGCGGATGCTGCGGCGGCCGTCACACCGGGCACCACAGTTCCGGGCACGCCCCATGCAACATTCGGTGGCACCATACGGTATCCAGCCGCTGAAAATTGTATGCAAGCTGATTAAGCCAAGGTCATAAGTATTCAGGAGCTGAAAAAGGTAAACTTACGGACTCCTCCCGCTTGCTGAGCACTGGTAGTGTAGGCGTAGGGATAGTAGCCCTGCTGCATGTACTGCGTCTGCATCTGGGTTGTGGGATAAGCCTGCAGGAACGCAAAAAGTTAGTGTCAATCGTTTAGGTCACTGCACATTGAAGGAATGTAATGCTTACCGCAGGGGGATACCAGTAGCCCATCTGCTGGTACGCGTATGGATACTGCGCTGCAATCTGCTGGGGCGTCATCATTTGGCCGGGTATCGCCGCTCCAGTAGCGGCAGCGATCTGTTGCTGCGTCATCATCTGACCGGGCATACCCGCTCCAGCGGCAACTGCAGCATTGGCGGCTGCAACGGCGGCAACATTGGCAGAGGCTGCTGCCGCAGCAGCTGCGGCATTGAGGTTATTGGCCGAATTATCGCCTCCGTTCTCTTTGCCCCAGAAGCACTTGACCAGGTTTCCATGAACCTCGCTGTTGTGCGTGTGCTCGATGGCGTGGGCGGCTGCCTCCTTGGTAACAAACTTGATGAACGAGAAGCCCTTGTCCTTAAAGACCCGCACGTCCTGGATGGGACCAAATTGGACGAAGTGCTTGTGCATTAGGTCGTCGCTGATGACGTTCGGCGGGAATCCGCCACAATATACGGTGGTGTTGGTGGGGCTCGACTGGTTGTACACTTCCTCGAAGGTGTGGCGTTGACTTCCCTTTACACCGGACCCGTTACCCGGTCCGCCACCCATACCGCCTCCCTGGCCCCCGCCCTTGGAAGGCTCGCGCGGCGGAGGCAGTTTGCGCGTGGACCAATTGGTGCGTATCGACCGCGAGCCAATCCACTGGCCGTTCATCGCCTGGATGGCGTTCTCTGCCTCCGCCTTTTTCACAAACGACACGAAGGCATAACCCTTTGACTTCATGGTGTGAGGGTCGCGCACAATGCGGCAGTTGGAGATCTCGCCGAATGGGGCGAAAGCCTCGCGCAGCGTCTCTGTCTCAATCTCGGGACTGAGGTCGCCCACGAATATGTGGTGGTGCGAACTGATGTCTGTCTTCGGCTGATTGCCGGGACTGGTGGCCCAGTTGACCTACGAAGAGAATTCGTTTAATCGGTAATCAATTAATTTCTGTCTAATTAAAAATAATATGGTGCTTGGGCGTGGGGAAATGTGTTTCCAAAGTATAGAATTCCAAGTAATTCGTCCACAGGAAGTGAAATAAACATGTTCAGACACATTTTGATAAGTAAAGAGAGAAGGTAATCAGCTTACCTTGATTTCCTTATCGAGGAATAGGCGTTTATTCATGGCGGTCAGGGCTGTTGTGGCTGCCTGGTAGTTGGAATATTCGATGAAGGCATACGGATCGTTGCCCGGCTCCCGAATGATTTTGCAGCTTTTGACGGGGCCCATTGTGCCGAAGAGGGCAATGAGCAGGTCCTCAGACACTGAGCTGTCCAGGTTGCCCACGTACAGGGTCTTCGGCTGCGACTCGTCCATGGCTGTCGGATGTACCGGGACTGTGGTTTCGATCGAGTTATACACTAGACTACGGCGACTGTCTCTACTGACTCTACACTCGGACCGAAATTGCAACAACTGCACCTGGCCGCATTAATCGGAAGGGGATGTATCAAAAATTTTCAGATTATGTTCCTAGCTACGTACAAAATCTAAATAGGTATCTGCTAATTAAGCAGCTGTCTTTGCGGCAATCCAAAGGATGCTAGCTGCTAACAGAAAACTCGGCTAGAGATTTGAATACTTTGATTTTCTACTACCTTCAACTCACTCACGACTTGGCTTGATTATTTCGATTATATAAACTATATATGCTCAATTTGGTAGGTAAAACTATTTGCTTAACGCTGAGGTTCGTCGTTTATTGCTTTACTTCTTTCCTAATCTGGCGCCTAATTGAAAATTTCGTTAAACATCTATATGTATACGTATAAATATATCTGTCCTAACTAAACGCTAATGGAGTGTTTTGGAATATACGATTAGTCGCCTTATATATGTCTATAATCGATTGACTTCCTTTCCTGGGGGCCTGGGATTCGGGGTTCCTTGGGGTACGCTACTTGGTACTACAGAATTGCTCGATCCTTCGATTATTCGGATTTTGTGTGATTATAAATAGTTGTCCGTTCCAATATACAGGATTGTATAAATGTACATATAAATACTTGGTTGCGACACTTATTCTTGCTTTTAGTACAAAAATTAGTTAGCTATGTTGAACAGTGTGAAAGTTCGCAGGTTGTGTAGTTTTCGGGTTTCGAAGCTGACCCCTGGAATCGCTGCTGCTGCAAAAGAGAGAGGTAAATTTGGTTTAGCTGTGGGCTGATAACCGGAAGAGTAGGACAAGGTCTAATGGCACATGATCGGTGGGCCTTAAAACAGGCGCAAATGATATGGATATAAATCGGCAACCCCGTCCCGCCCCCTTTTCGCATGAGGGGAACAAAGAAGGCGGCAAAGCAGTGCAGGGACACGCACACACAGACGTATGCTCACACACACTCGCGCACACAAGAAACACGGGGAGAGTGAGTGCGCTATCTTCATAGCACGAGAGAAAGACAGAGAAGGGGGTGGGAAAGGGCAGGGGAAAGAGACTGCCTGCCTTTATAACAAAGCGAATGGCCAACAATTGACAATAGCCATTCATTCGCAACGAATTTGCGGGCCTTGCAAAATGATTTAGTTTATAATTAATAAATTTCTGTATTCACATTATCCAAATTCTTTTTGGGCCACTCACGCATAGCACACACAAACGCACACTCAGGCACGCCAACGAAAAAGAGGTCGAAAGGAGAACGGCGGAAATCGACTAGAAGATGAATGACCGTCGATAACAAAATGAGGAGAAAGAAAAACAGGGAAAAGGAAGAGAAAGATGTGGGAAATTTTGCGAAACCGGCGGGCGGGCGACACACACGGTTGCATTAGATTTGTGTTCTTGTTCTTCGCTATTTGCGAAATCAAATTTTAATGTTTAAAGCACTAAACTTGATTTTGATTATTTTTGCGACGACTGCGGCGGCGGCGATAGAAAATGTCAGTCAAAGTCACAGAACCGAAGAGTCGTCGAAAAGGGAATGGCGGGGTGGTTTTTGTTGCTCATTTGCTGCTTATTTTCTTCGTCTCTTTTACGCACACACACACCGACATATTTGCACCGATACGCACACACACACGCACAGAGAGGCGTCTTGCGCTGGCCTTTTTGTTTGCGTTTTGCTCACATGAGTCGCCACTTTTCTTTTGCTTTTGCTTTTTATTCGCTTTTGGCTATTGAGTGTATTAAAACTAATGCCAATATACCAATACCAAGGCGATTTGAATGCGGGACTTTTCATTTGCCTTTTCAGCTTGCCGCTATATCTACGTATATGTATGTATCTTGTTCGCTTTTGTGCTGCCATCTTTTAATGCCGCCGCTCCCCCGCCTGCATCGACCGCCACGCCCCCGCCCCGACCCTGCCTACCAGCGATGCCGAAAACTGGGCTTAACTCGTCTCCACAGTCGCCGCACTTAAGTGCATTCGTTTAATGTCCATTGTGCAAACTCGGATTTCACTGCCAAAATCCGCACTCTCTTCTTTTTGGTTTAATGCGCTCTCTGTGACGTGGCTGCGTTTGTAAATTTACCGCATTTTATTTGCTCTGCACTCTGTTCGCACACTTCAATTGACGGTCAAGTTTAGCCGCTACCGGTTTCTATTAAATTTGCGAAACTTTCAATGTTTTTAAGGGCTGCAAATTTACGTTAAACGCGTCGCTAAAATTTTACCTTCGTCGTCTAAAATGCGAACTAATTAATGAGATTTTGTGTGCGAGAGCCAAGGCTGCCAACTTGCTGGGAAATAAAAACGCAATGGCGGCAAGCTAGGTAATGCAATGAAAAGTATGGAATTGACCTGGTTTTGTTATAATATTACTTACCTAGGAGTATTTAATGGGCTTTCAGCAGTAATATAACAAAGATCACACCGTAATTCGTGAGTTTAAGGCATTTAAGACAATGTTATCGAAAAAGGGGCAACCCTAGGGCAGCCGATAACGCTTGCATCACCGCTTTTTCTTTCTAGCACACGCACTGCGGGCGCAGATGCAGCACAAAGCGGAGTAGAACTAACAATCGTTATCGAGAAGGGAGATTGTCGAAATGGGCATAAATATTTTTATAAACACTAAATATATAGTTTCTTGTGGGGATCACATTAAATATGATGAGCTGTGCAGGCGGATTGCGGAGAGTACAGTGAGTAAATGATGTATGAATTTCAAAACATTTTCTAATATTGTCTTCATTTTACAGAACCTGCAACCAGAGGATTACTACCTAATGAGCAATGGCAAGCGCTTGGAGGGAGAACTTACGTCTGGAGATGTTCACTGTGTTCTGCGTCAGCTCGGCGGCAAAGGAGGATTCGGCTCCATGCTTCGAGCCATTGGTGCCCAAATTGAAAAGACTACCAACCGTGAGGCTTGCCGCGACCTGAGTGGACGTCGTTTGCGGGATATTAACGAAGAGAAGCGGGTGCGCGCATGGCTGGACAAGCAGGGCGAGCGGGAACGGGAGGCCGAGGAGCGGAAAAAGCGAAAGATCGAGAAACTGTTGGCCGTGCCCAAACACGACTTTAAGGACGATAAGTACGAGGAGGCCAGGGCTAATCTAACCGAAAAGGTTAACGACGCCTTCGAGGAAGGACTCAAGCAGGCCGAGGAGAACAAGGACAAAGTGGTCGAGGAAGCCTCTACTAGTGGCGCCAAAAGAAAATCCCCCGCCGAAGACAAGACCAAGGCCAAAAAAAAGAAAAAGGGCACACTCTGGATAGGCGATGATATCTCTGGATCCGACTCTGACTCGGACGACAGCGAGGAGCCGGAAACACAGAAAAAAGCTATACAAAACTAGATAAATATCTTTTGTAATAAGTATGTACATAAGACGTTCTTACATTACATTTACTTGTAATTAAAGCAGCCCATAATAATATACTTCTTTATTTAAAATTTGAAAGATTTTGATTTAATACTAAGAGGATAATTTAGAAATTTATAAATATACATTTTAAAGACAAAGAGAATGAAAAATCACGGTGACACAAACTGCGAAGAAACCCAGGCCAATCCCCATTTCAGGTTGGTCAGCATGAACTTCAGTGCCTTGGTCCACTGCTCCTCCGAGTTAAACTGGATTCTGTAAGGAAACCATCATTATTATCCATAAAATCGTTGTTATTTCGGAACCTACTTAATAGAATAGGAATTTCCCGTTGAGGGATCGATGATCTTGCCCTTCTCCATCTTGTAGGGCAGCAGGAACTCGGTGTCGCGCTTCTCGACCTCCTTCTGGAACTGGGTGAGGCAGTCGAGGAAAGCCACCATGGCAGCATCAAACTTGGTGTCCCAGAAGAACTTAAATCCGCCGCTACCATAAAGCGGGAGCTCTCGATTCTCGCCGAGCACCTCAACATACGAATGATTTCCAAAGGGTACCACACGATACCGCTCGAAAGTGAGGCCAATTTTACGAGCAAGCGCAGAGAGCAGGAGCACCGTCTGCCCCCAAGCGGCGTTGATCTCTGACCAATCCACGGATACAGAGGGCAATCGACCCAGCCTAAAGTTATTAATGGTACCGAAATGCCCGGCATGCCAGATGTGAAAAGTGATGTTGAATATGTTGGTGTCGCGCAGTTTATCTAGTTGCTGTTTCGAATGGGCAATCTGACTCTCCAGACTTCGTTTGTCGTCTTCGGTGAGCATAAGCTCACGCCTGTGCTTGGTGTACTCTCGCCAGTAGCTTTCCTCCTGTTCGTGCAGCTCTTCTCGCTCCTGTTCCTCCTGGGCGATGGCATCATTTAGCGATTGTTCCTCCTTTTTGAGCTCTGTCAGCTCCGACAGTAGCTGCTGCTCGCTTCGCTTTAGTTCATCAAGCTCCTTGTCCAGAGCCTCAACGTTAGGTGCTTCACGCTGTTGCTCCAGTTCGTCCAAATATGCCTTGTACACATCCCATTCGTCCTCGGCGATGCGTAGTTCCCTGTCCATGATTTCCAGCATTGAGTCGGCACACTCCTCACACAGCGGATGGTCAATCTCAGAGTTGGAAGAGAGGCAGTCGAAGAGCTCCGCTTTCAGCTTGAAAGCAGCACTCATTTTTTTGTTGTCTCTGCCATCGGAAACCAGCATGAACCCGGTGCCATTTATAGAGTCCGTAAGCCTGTAGGGAGGTACAAAGTGGTCGAAGCTGCTCGCGTCCTGGGGGTCCAAAATATTACCATTGTCTCCGTAGATTGGCACTGTAAGACTAAATTATTAGAGGGATTTCCAGTGTATATCACCCATCACCTACAAGACAACTCCGCCATTGCGTGCACGCTAATCTTCTCCAGCTGCTCGTCCAGGACGATGGGCTGCAGGCAGCGCTGACAGGCGAAGGACACCGCCTGCTTTTCCGCCTCGCTCATGGTCGCTGCTGTTTGTTGTCCTTCGATTTTTGCATACAATTAAATCTTTCACCGAGTGTGAAAACACAAATAATTCATCAGCTGATTGCAACTGCTGCTAGAGTTGCCACCCCTCCGAAAAAGAGTGGAAAAATGGCGCAGTTAATCGGACAGGAATTTGTCAACCAACAACAACCTAAGACAGTAAAAAAAGACAAAAATAAAAAAAACCAGTTTTAAACAAAAACATTGCCTAATAGTGTCCGCCGAAGAGGCTCAAGCGTGCCGCGGAGCTGCAGGCCTTGACCAAAATTTCCGCTGATAAGAGAGAACTCGAGGGGTTTGACTTTTGGTTTGTTTTGGCAAGCGCTAGAACATTAGACGAAGTGTCGTCGCCAGTGCTGCCAGCCTAGCTATTTTTTAAGTGTAATGTGCTGATCATACCAAATATTCGCTAGTAACAAGATAAATATAAATTTTATAAATAATAGTTGCTAGTCTAGGCAACCTAATTTGAAAAGATTAATAGTTTAAAGAACTTACCAAAACAGAACCAAGACTTCATAGTACTTATAATATTTTTTGTGAACTCAACTACTTTATCAAAAATATTATGAATTAATAATTTACCAAAATTATAACACAAAGTGCCAAAAACAAGCAATACATATACATTTTAATTAGATTACGTCAGTTGAGAGAATGTAGTACTTAAATCTTTGAAATGACGTATTTAGCACCCCACATCTAAGCAAAGTATTAAAGGTTAAGGACATTGATTTTCGCAATCTTTGTATTGTTGGTAAGCCACAAACAATGATAAGCAAAGAAATTTCAAGAGTGGAATGAAAACATAACAAGATTAATTAACTAAATAGAGAAACTGATAAAGGTTTGCAATTAAAGTTTGACATATAACTACATAAAGTGTATTGCTAAGCAAAATTTAGTTTTTGAAAAGTTTCCGTTATCAAGTTCTAACAATTGGGCAGCTCGAATTTGGTCGCTTATAATCTAGCTTTTAAAAGATGGCAGCACTGTCGTGGTCACATTGTAGCTTCATCGCATTTGACGACCCAAGGAAAACTTTCAGTCTCTTGCAGGCAGCACAGCGATACGGAAGCAACAATTGAAGCGTTCAGAACTCCTCCTCCCACGAACATTTAAATTCTGACAAAAGAGGACTGACTAAACCGAAATTCCCCTTCACCGAATGCTAGTATTGCAACTGTTCCTAGGTTCCTACCTAATCTCTAGATTTGCGGATCTACGCCGCTCAGTCACTCAAAAGCCAGCCAAATTTATCGCGCCAGATTAAACAAACAGAAACAAAAAACAGAAGCCGAGACCAGTTCCACATCGTGCCATTTTTATCTGGGCATATAGGCATACATACGTGATTACGTGATTAGTGTGGCGGGGGCTGCCGTTTATCAATAGCGAGAGCAACAATGGTTTCCTACTTCGTACCTCGTGGCCGCTTCCTGCTAAAGGCCGGCAATCTCAGACAGGTAGTGCAGCAGCAGCATCAGCCGGCCCAGCTACAGCTACAGCCCATCAAAGGACCACAGCCGCAGGCTCAGAATGCGAGTCTGCCAGTGGCCCGTCACTTACGCCAGTTCTCCTCGAATCAAGCCTCCAAGGAGGTACCACTACACCACCGGCGCCCGCAGCATAAACAGCAACCGAGTCCTAGTCAGGAGTTAGCTCAGATCCGGCGCAATATACTCTCGCGGTGGACGGGTTTCCTATTGCGTTGGGCTCCTATGGGCATTTGTGTGTTCGGCGCCATCGAGTGGCAGTTGCAGAAGAATCGCTGCGAACGGGATGGAAAACCACGGACAGCGTCTGAACTCCAGTCGCGCATATATTGCTCCCTCCCACTGCGCATAATTAGCCGATGCTGGGGCTGGCTGGCCGCTTGCTACTTGCCTCCGAGTCTGCGTCCCTATGTCTACGGATGGTATTCCAACACGTTCAACGTCAATCTAAGCGAAGCCATGTATCCGGAGTATGAGCACTACAATAGTCTGGCTGAGTTCTTTACCAGGCCGCTTAAGGAGGGCGTTCGAGTCATCGATCAGCAGGCCCCACTGGTCTCCCCCGCCGACGGTAAGGTTCTACATTTTGGCAGCGCCTCGGACTCGCTGATAGAGCAGGTCAAGGGTGTGAGCTACAGCATCGAGGACTTCCTTGGCCCACTGGAGACTGTAGAGCAAGCCAACTCCGGTGCCGCCTATGCTCAGGCCCTCAAAAAGAAGAGCGATGGTTCTACAGAGCTGTACCAGTGCGTAATATATCTGGCTCCCGGAGATTACCACCGATTCCACTCCCCTACCGCTTGGAAGCCTACCATTCGACGTCACTTCTCCGGTGAACTGCTGTCCGTGAGTCCCAAAGTGGCCGGCTGGCTGCCTGGTTTGTTTTGCCTCAACGAACGTGTGCTATACATGGGTCAATGGAAACACGGATTCTTCTCCTATACCGCCGTGGGTGCCACTAACGTGGGATCCGTCGAAATCTACATGGATGCCGATCTGAAGACGAACCGGTGGACTGGATTCAATGTCGGCAAGCATCCGTCCAGCACCTACGAGTACGATGAACTGGTCCTGAACAAGGAACGAACAGAAGCGCCCAAGGAGTTCGGCAAGGGCGATCTGGTGGGTCAGTTCAACATGGGTAGCACCATTGTCCTGCTCTTCGAGGCGCCAAAGAACTTCAAATTCGATATTATCGCCGGCCAGAAGATCCGCGTTGGTGAGTCCCTAGGCCACATCGTCGGCTCCAAATGAAAATAGAAGCCACAATTCTGCACCGTATCAGTGCAAAGACCTGTCCCCCATTTGTTCGCATCACTTGTTGTATTAGCATCAGACGCTCGTGTCCTAGGCAAATGTATTTTGTGAACATCCTGCGAAGCTAACTCTGTGTATTGTTGCCATTTCAGTAGTCATAAGCTATATTTTATACATTAAACGTCGAAATATATTTGAGAACAACAAAAGACCATCAATTAACTCATTCAGGCACGCGCTTCTTAATTAGAACACCGTTTGTTGAGGTGGGGCGTTATCAGGGGGCGTTTTGATAAGAGGTACCGGGCCGAATCGCAGTCGTTGAACCCCTCGTTGCTGAGGATTCAGAAAGACTATTCTGTGTGTCTGTGTGTCGCAAGCTTATCGGGCCAAATATCGCTCCCCGGGTGTCCATACTCACCTCCTTTGCGGATGCTACGCTCTCAGTGAACCTGAAAATGAACCAAACCCATTCGGGCTAGACGAGCGCGTGCCGCTGCCGACGAAAAGATGACCAGTCGTCTATACCTTGCGCCACCCAGTGTGTTTACATGAGCGCAGAATCCGGGATCGCAATCCATTTCGTTTAATTGATTCAATCAAGCCCGGACGCCGGGAATCTTGTTCGCTGAACTTATCAGGCGGTGACGGGTGATTTGGTTCCTGGCCTTGACACACACGAAGTCTGTGAGTGTTATTTATTCGGCCTGGCAACAGATTGATTGATTGCGAACCGAGCATCTGCGTCAGCGGCTTTAGGGCAATCAATAAGGGAATTTCTCCTGCAGTGCTGTAAATGTCTAAATAAAAGTATTAATCGCGGGATTGCCACCTTTCAAAGCCATTCGTTGTGAATTAAATAACATGAGTAATTTGGTTTGATTTTACACAACATTCCCTATTCTTATCAAATACAGATTTTTGGGTTAATTTTAAAAGTGCGCGCCAAATTAACCTATCTGTTAAACTCACCACACTGTAAAAATGAGGTGAATTGGTTGAACAGCTGACAGCCGGCATTCATTTGTTGTTCTCTGTGATTTTACGTAATATTGGTATTTATTGTGAGTTTATTTGTTTATAAAGCACATTAAAATGATGATGCGATGTATGATGGCCTTGAGGGTCGCCAGATCCCAGATCCCGCTCAGCACCGCCAGGAGCACTCACAGCAATCTTATCCAGCGTTGCTACAGCAGTCAAGCTCCTAAAATTGGAATCGTGGACTACGATGTGGTCAAGAAACTGCCCAGCGAACCACAGAAACTGCTCATCGATGTTCGAGAGCCGGAGGAGCTGAAGGAAACTGGACAAATCCCCGCCAGCATCAACATTCCTCTGGGTGTGGTTAGCCTGGAATTGGCGGCCAGTGAGCAGAGCTTCAAATCCAAATATGGCCGGGAAAAACCAAAGTCAGATACGGAGATTATATTTCACTGCAAAATTGGCAAAAGGAGCCTTAAGGCTGCAGAAGCTGCCGCCGCTTTGGGATTCAAGAATGTAAAGAACTACAAGGGCTCTTGGCTGGATTGGGCCGAACGAGAGGGCCTGCCAAAGTAATGTATGCGTAATTGATTATTTTGGAGTGCTATTCCAGGCTCCCAAACAACCGGATTACTCATTTTTAAAAATAAAGAATTGCATGTGCTTTGGCAAGTTATAAATAATATTAATTAATAGTACTTAATAGCATATTGGAACAAAGATATTTTTAGATACTCGAGTATTTTTGGTTATGAGATCAACATAGGGGGACATGTTTGACTTAGTCCACCTCCTCGACAGTGGGACCCTTGTAACCGCCTGCCTGCTGTCCACAGTTTGGAGCCTGCTGCCCGTCTCCACCGCCCTGGTGCATTTTGGTCATGATGGGGCTGCAGAACTGGGTCAGTTCCTTCAGCTTGTACTCGTACTCCTTCTTCTCGGCGGTGGTGTTGCGGTCCAACCACTTCACCGCCTCGCTGCAGCGCTCCAGAATACTACTCTTGTCGGTGGCACTGATGCGATCGCCACCATTTTCGGCCGCCTCCTTTACACTAAACACATAGCTCTCCAATTGATTGCGGGCGGAGATCCGCTGGCGATGGCGTTCGTCCTCCTCGGCGTACTTCTCCGCCTCACTGAGCATGCGGTCGATATCCGCCTGCGACAGACGACTCTTGTTCTGGATGGTTATTTTCTTGGTGTTTCCAGTGCCCTGTTCCTTGGCGGCCACATTAAGGATACCGTTTGCGTCCAAATCGAAGCTGACGTCGATATTGGGCACTCCTCTGGGTGCGGGCGGAATGCCAGTCAGACTGAAGGTGCCCAACACATTGTTGTCCTTGGTGAGAGCCCTCTCGCCCTCAAACACTTGAATGGTCACCACCGACTGGTTGTCCGCGTACGTGGTGAAGGTCTTAGACTGCTTGCACGGAATGCGGCTGTTGCGTTCAATCAGCTGGCACATTACCCCGCCAGCGGTTTCGATGCCCAACGATAGCGGGGCAACATCGACCAATAGGACGTCCTTGATCTGGCTGCTCTCGTCGCCTGACAGAATGGCTGCCTGGATGGCTGCTCCGTAGGCAACTGCCTCGTCCGGATTGATTGACAAGTTTAGGCTCTTTCCCCCGAAGAAGTTCTGCAGCAGGTTCTGAACCTTGGGAATACGAGTTGAGCCTCCAACCAGGACTATGTCATGGATATGTCGCTTATCCATCTTGGCGTCATTGAGTGCCTTCTCAACTGGCTCCAGTGTGTTGCGGAAGAGGTCACCGCACAGTTCCTCGAATCTGGCGCGGCTTACCTTGGAGTAGAAGTCGTGTCCCTCGTACAGGGCGTCAATCTCCAGAGAAGCCTCCGTGCTAGAGGAAAGGGTGCGCTTAGCGCGTTCAGCTGCCGTGCGAAGGCGACGTAGTGCTCGTGGGTTGGAGCTCAGATCCTTCTTGTACTTGCGCTTAAACTCCTGGGCAAAGTGGTTAACCAATCGGTTGTCAAAGTCCTCGCCACCAAGATGGGTGTCTCCGGCCGTGGAGCGCACCTCAAAAAGAGATCCCTCATTAATCGTCAAGATGGAGACGTCAAAGGTACCACCGCCCAGATCGAAAATAAGAACATTCCGCTCTCCCTTCAGATTCTTGTCCAGGCCGTAGGCCAGTGCGGCCGCAGTTGGCTCGTTGATGATGCGGAGCACATTGAGGCCAGCGATGGCGCCAGCATCCTTTGTTGCCTGGCGCTGGGAGTCGTTGAAGTAGGCTGGCACAGTGATGACAGCGTCCTTCACTGTAGTGCCCAGGTAGGCTTCTGCAGTTTCCTTCATTTTGGTGAGCACCATCGAGCTAATCTCCTCAGGAGCGAAGCGCTTCTCCGCTCCCTTGAACTCGACGATTATCTTTGGCTTGTCATTGTCGTTGATTACTTTGAACGGCCAGTGCTTCATGTCCTCCTGGATCTTCGAATCGTCGAAACGACGTCCAATTAGACGCTTGGCATCGAAGACTGAGTTTTTGGAGTTCATGGCCACCTGGTTCTTGGCGGCATCTCCAATGAGGCGTTCCGAGTCCGTGAAAGCCACGTACGATGGTGTGGTACGGTTACCCTGGTCGTTGGCGATGATCTCCACCTTTCCGTGCTGGAAGACACCCACGCAGGAGTACGTGGTGCCCAAATCGATTCCAATGGCTGGCATCTTGGCTGTTTCTCTTGCTTTTTGGCTTAAACTTGGCTGCGTTTTCTTATGGATAGTTTTCACCTAATACAATTTTTTTTTCTACTTCACTTGGTAAAGACTTTTCAGTTTTCAACTGTCACTCTGTATTTTTCGTTTGCTGAAGTGTTTTCAGTTTGGCTGTTTGATTTCAAATGTAGCTGCTGGGAAATTTGCACCGCTATTTATACTCAGTCGCCGGGAGGGGAACATTCGAGATTTCCCTGCGAGAAAAGGCCAGAACATTCCAGTCAGTTCGCCTAAGTGCGAGCGAGTCAACTAGTGTGTACACTTCGCAGGGGAAATTGTCAGTTAAAAGGAGTAGAAAGTTCAGGAGCAATTGATGGATATATTTTTTTATTGCGATAGGTCAGCATTCTAAGTATGCAAGCTATTTTTAGATTCTGTTTATTTGGCTTATTGACGTCCCTATAACTATATGTGCAAGAATATTTACCATACGCATATATGTTTCTTCTGATTGGAATATTTCCCTGTTAGTCATAGAGTAAAAGGGTATACTAAATTCGTTGAAAAGAATGTAACAAGCAGAAGGAAGCGTTTCCGACTATATAAATTATATATATTCTTGATCAGGATCAATAGCCGAGTCGGTCTGTCTGTTTTTTTTTTCTTTTTATTATTTTTTTCCCAATTTCTACCGATATTCCAGAAAATGTTGAAATTTTTCGTTTTTTTTTCCACTAACTGAGTAACAGGTATCTGATAGTCGGATATACGATTCTAGCACTCTATCTTGCTTTATTTACTAATAATACATAGATATGTAATTATATGCCTTTCATTTACATGACCCTTCGAAGTTCCAATATCAAACATCTAGAAAAAACCTTTTTTAATTGAACAAATAATTTTAAATTTGTTTTAAATCAAAAATTCCTTCGGTTTACGTAGTCTAAAGGTAATAAATTAATCTTTAATTAAAATAGCAATCGGCTATGATTAAATCTATATGGAAATTGTACTATCGCCCGAGTTCTCTATCGATGGTTTGTTTTCTACACTTTACCATCTCTAGCGTCTGATATTGGTGGCGTTAGCTAGATACGGTCATACTGTCATAAAAGAGAAAAAAAGTTAATTTCGCGCTCATATTGTTATTTTTCTTGGATATTTTGTGCAACCGAGCGTGTGAATGACGGAAGAGGATGACGATGTGGCCCAGAGGGTGGCGACGGCGCCCATCCGCAAGCCGGACGACGAGACGGCCTTCCTGGAGTACATCGAAATGGAAAACTTCAAGTCCTATCGCGGGCACATAGTTGTGGGTCCTCTAAAGCAATTCAACGCGGTTATTGGACCCAATGGATCAGGCAAGTCCAACTTCATGGATGCCATTAGTTTCGTGATGGGCGAGAAGACCAGCAGTTTGCGAGTAAAGCGCCTGAACGACCTGATCCACGGCTCCTCCATTGGCAAGCCCATTTCCCGCAGCTGCTACGTGACGGCCAAGTTTGTGCTTAATCAGGAGCGCCACATGGACTTCCAGCGGGCTGTTATCGGCGGCTCCTCGGAGTACCGCATCAACGGAGAGGTTCGTGTTGACAAACAATTCTCTTATTAGCCACTTAATTCATTCTCTTTTTAGAGCGTATCTAGCAGCACGTACTTGAACAAGCTGGAGAAAATTGGCATCAATGTTAAGGCCAAGAACTTTTTAGTATTCCAAGGAGCTGTTGAGAACATTGCCATGAAGACACCCAAGGAACGTACGGCTCTGTTTGAGGAAATTAGCGGGTAACTTTTAAGTTTATGCCAAAAATAAATGATTTTCTAGCCCGTGTTTACTTTTCCAGTTCTGGACTGCTTAAGGATGACTATAATCGCCTCAAGCAAGAAATGATTGTGGCCGAGGAAGAGACCCAATTTACATACCAAAAGAAAAAGGGCATCGCCGCGGAACGAAAAGAGGCCAAACACGAAAAGATGGAAGCCGATCGCTACACTCGCCTGCAAAACGAATACGTATGATTTTGTTTTCTTTCAACTCGATCCAATTACTTAAATCTTTTTATACCAACAGAATGAGAAACAAGTGGAGTATCAACTTTTTAGGCTATTCCACGTGGAGAGGGACATCCGGAAGTTTACGGGCGATTTGGAAGTGAGGCAGCAGGAAGTAAAAGTAGTCGAACAGCGAAAAGAAGCCGCCGATGAAATCCTGCGCGAAAAGAAAAAAGATGCCGGAAAGATAACCCGAGACCTGGCCAAAATCGATCAGGAAATTAGAGAGTTTGAAACCCAGATGAACAAACGAAGGCCGCTTTACATCAAGGCAAAAGAGAAAGTTACCCACTGCAAGAAGAAGCTCGTTTCCCTACAGAAGACTCTGGAAACTGCCAGAGAGGCGGACAATGCCCATCAGTCGGACATACGGAAACTGGAGAAGCAGCTGGCTGATGTGGAGGCCCTGAAAAAACGTTTTGAGGACGAGATCGAGAACGAGTCGCAGCGCCGGGGCAAAAGCGTCAACATGGAAGAGGGTCTTGTGCAAGAGTACGATCGCCTGAAGCAGGAGGCGGAGGCTACAGCTACGCAGTACCGTTCAGAGCTGGACTCAGTAAACCGGGAGCAAAAATCCGAACAGGACACGCTTGATGGAGAGACAAATCGTCGCGCCTCCGTGGAGGAGTCTTTCAAGAAGCTCACATTACAGCGCGAGGAAGCTGTAAAGCGTCGAGACAAACTGATGGATCACATCAAATCATCCCAGGCCGCCTTGGAGGAGCAGAACCGGATCAAGGACGAGCTCCGCCGAGATGTTGGCACATCCAAGGAAAAGATTGCCGAAAAGCAACGCGAGCTGGAGGACGTACGCGATCAACTGGGCGATGCCAAGAGCGATAAGCACGAGGATGCTCGTAGAAAAAAAAAGCAGGAAGTGGTGGAGCTCTTTAAAAAACAGGTTCCAGGAGTATATGACCGTATGATTAACATGTGTCAGCCCACGCACAAGCGCTACAATGTAGCCGTCACCAAAGTTTTGGGCAAGTTCATGGAAGCCATCATTGTGGACACCGAGAAGACGGCTCGACACTGCATTCAGGTGAGTTTAACTTGGTCAGCTGGTTTATATACATTAATTATATTTCTTCTATAGATCTTGAAGGAGCAAATGCTGGAAGTGGAAACCTTCTTGCCATTGGACTATCTACAAGTTAAACCTCTAAAGGAACGACTTCGTAACATCAGCGATCCACGTAACGTGCGATTGGTGTTCGATGTACTAAAGTTTGAGCCTCAAGAGATCGAACGAGCTGTCCTCTTTGCCACAGGCAACGCTCTCGTCTGTGAGACTCCCGAAGATGCCATGAAAGTGGCCTACGAGATAGACCGATCACGATTCGATGCTTTGGCCCTGGACGGAACATTCTACCAGAAATCGGGTCTCATATCTGGCGGCAGTCACGATCTGGCTCGCAAAGCCAAGCGTTGGGACGAGAAACACATGGCTCAGCTGAAAATGCAGAAGGAGCGCCTTCAAGAAGAGCTTAAGGAGCTTGTGAAAAAGTCACGTAAGCAGAGTGAGCTCGCAACTGTGGAGTCCCAGATCAAGGGCCTGGAAAACAGGCTTAAATATAGTATGGTCGATTTGGAGTCCTCCAAGAAGTCAATTAGTCAGTACGACAATCAGTTGCAGCAGGTCCAAACCCAGCTGGATGATTTTGGAGTGAGTTTACATTTCAAATTATTAAATAACACCTTAGTTATATTTTTTATCCCAATTTCGCAGCCCAAAATCCTTGAGATCGAGCGTCGGATGCAAAACCGCGAAGAGCACATCCAGGAAATCAAGGAAAACATGAACAATGTGGAGGACAAAGTGTATGCTTCTTTCTGCCGCCGCTTGGGCGTGAAGAACATCCGGCAGTATGAGGAGCGTGAGCTGGTCATGCAGCAGGAGCGAGCGCGTAAGCGGGCCGAGTTCGAGCAGCAGATAGATTCCATAAACTCGCAGCTGGACTTCGAGAAACAAAAGGACACGAAAAGTAAGTATATAAAATAATATGTTTTTAAAGTTCCTAACCAAATGCCATCCCAGAGAACGTTGAGCGCTGGGAGCGCAGCGTACAGGATGAGGAAGATGCCCTAGAGGGTCTCAAATTGGCCGAGGCACGCTATCTGAAGGAAATCGATGAAGACAAGGAGAAAATGGAAAAGTTCAAGCAGGACAAACAGGCCAAGAAGCAAGCCGTGGATGACATGGAGGAGGACATATCTAAAGCCCGCAAGGATGTGGCAAACTTGGCCAAAGAAATCCATAACGTGGGCAGTCATTTATCTGCCGTAGAGTCTAAGATCGAGACCAAGAAAAACGAACGCCAGAACATACTGTTGCAAGCAAAAGTAAGTTGAAGTAATTATTTCGTAATTATTTTTGCGTTATGTGTGACTTACTCCGTAGACCGATTGCATCGTAGTACCACTGTTGCGCGGCTCGCTGGACGACGCAGTGCGACAAAGCGATCCGGATGTCCCATCCACCTCTGCAGCAATGGAAAATATGTAAGTGTATTAAAATAACTCAATTAAAATACCTAGTTAATGTATTTCCAGTATTGAAGTGGATTATTCATCTCTACCACGAGAGTATACAAAACTGAAGGATGACTCCGCCTTCAAGAAGACCCACGAATTGCTTCAAAAGGACCTACAAAGCAAGCTGGACGTCTTGGAGCGTATACAGACGCCCAACATGAAGGCCCTACAGAAGCTCGATGCCGTAACGGAAAAAGTGCAATCCACCAACGAGGAGTTTGAGAATGCCCGAAAGAAAGCAAAGAAGGCCAAGGCGGCATTTGAACGGGTAAAAAACGAACGCTCCTCTCGCTTCGTTGCCTGTTGCCAGCACATATCGGACGCCATTGATGGTATCTACAAGAAATTGGCTCGCAACGAGGCAGCCCAGGCCTATATTGGTCCTGATAATCCCGAGGAACCATATCTGGATGGTATTAACTACAATTGTGTGGCGCCCGGCAAACGTTTCCAACCCATGAATAACTTGAGTGGTGGCGAAAAAACAATCGCGGCCTTGGCCCTGCTCTTCTCCACCCACAGGTATGCGGATATGATAACTTTCGACACGTTGAAACCAAATATTAATATTTTTATATGAAGCTTTCATCCAGCGCCGTTCTTTGTCCTCGACGAGATTGATGCCGCCTTGGACAACACGAATATCGGCAAAGTCGCTTCGTATATAAGGGATCACACAACGAACCTGCAGACCATCGTTATCTCCTTGAAGGAAGAGTTCTATGGTCATGCTGATGCTCTTGTGGGCATTACGCCTGGGGTAGGTACTCAAGTGGTGTAAGTTGAGGCAAGGCTAAATTTGATTTACCCTTTCAGGAAGGTGACTGCCTCGTATCAAATGTTTACATCATGGACTTGACAATGTTCGAGGACACGTAAAGTTAATATGTCGGATGTATTTTAGGTTTTAGATGTAAGTTTAAAGTAAATCTCGGGATTTCCCAATAATAAAGCCAGTAAATGTGTAATCGTGAGATTTTGTAATATATTCCATTACACTCAAGTAACTTAGCAATTATACTTACTCCAAGCAAAGATAGGAACCACTTAGTTGTTTCGAAAATATGTTCTGCAACTTTAATAGTTTCCTTTATTTAGGCTTGCGTTGGTTGTACTGTACCGGAGAAAGTTAAATGTGTTCGGATGTGTGAAATAATGGTTCGATTGATGGATGTTTTTGGTATATGTAAAACAACTGGGTTTATGCTTTTAGTTTCAATTTTTAGTTTTTCTCTTTTTTTTCTTCACGTAAAAAACTTTTTTGTATTTCTTCAAGAACAAAAACAAACAATTTGATTATTCAGTTTCGGTGTGTATCATTAATTAAAATAATCATTGCAAACAGATAAATACAGCATCGGCTAGTTGGTGTGTCAGTTTCATTGATTCATTTCTCTGCGTGTTGGCTGCCTGCCGACTATGGCGATAATCGATAAGGCTAAAATACAAGGGCACGCCTGTGGAAGAGGTGGTCCAATCGTGTTGAGGGTTTTGAGATAAGATTTGGTTAAATTAATACAAAATAAACTAGGATAGATAAGCCAGATTCTAGATTCTTCGGGCTTCGGCTTTGGGCAGTTTTGGGGGACACTGATTTTCTTTAATAGGGAATGCCTAATGTATACTTTATACATACGAACTAAAATATTTATGGCGTTTCATATATACACACACTTTGTAAATTCGTTTAAAATACAAAGATTTGTCTCATTAGCGCTTAAATATTAATTTGCCTTTCTGTGGATTTGTTGTTCGGGTTGTTCTCGTTGTCGCTGCGGCATTCATGGTTGGTGTTTTGATTCCGATCAGGATGAGATGTTCTGGTGTGTCCAGGTTGGTTTATTGTGCTCGCTGTTGGTGTAACTCCTGTCTGTGCTGTCGATGAACTTGTGACTGTTGCTGCTCTCACTAGCGACTTCATTATCTGTTTGTGTAATTATTGTTTTTGTTTTTCTTTTGTTTATAGTTATTCACTGAATTTCAGCTTTTCAATGGGCCTTTATTACTGCAAAATAAAAATGGAAGAATATTTGTAATTTAATTAGATGATTATATGATGACCAATGCTGGGGCTTCCCTTCCCAAACCATTATGTTAATTAAATGCACGGATATCTTGATTATCGACATTTGTCATCATGATCTGCCATATCTTGAATGAAAGCCGTATCGATTTCGATTAAAGAGGTTTCCCAGCTTACGATTTCGACGTCTCGGTCTGCGTATGGTACAGGTGGTATTCGAATTACCAGATTAGTTTACGTTAATTATGACGATTCTTTGCTAGCTACAAGCTTATATAGTTGGCAGATATAGTAAAACCTTCAGCATACTCACATTGAAACATATTTAAGGCTATCACAGTGTATCTTATACTCCATTGCCGTTGTTAGAGGTATATTTAATATCCTGCGTAACGTATCACGGATACGTGTTGTACTGGTCATATCAGTGGCAGTCCGGTTCCATACTGATAAGCTATCCTCCTGCAGGTGAATCGAAATATTAGTAATTAGTAATAGTTTTTACGCATTATAGCTAATGAGCCCAGGAAACCATGCCATGTCGTGGGAGGAGTAAGTAAATACACCTTTTATAACTTTTTTGTTTAATACTTTTTATTTCTCAATCAATATGTAAGGAAATCATTTCACACGTCTGACCAATTGGAAATGAAAAAATTATAATAATAATAATGGTAATAAGAAACACACTTGATATTAACACAAAGGCAATCTAATTTCTTAATTTAACTTTTGTTTTTTTCATTTCGATTTTGTTTCTTTGCTGGTTTTTAATTTAAATTTGTTTTCACTTTTTTGTTTGCTGTTACTGTGCTCTTCACATTACTTTCGTCGGCTGCTGTTCCATGATTTTCTTTTTCTGCATTTATTAATCATACATTTATTTATGTATAAGACTAACACTTAAGTATAATGTTGTTTTTTTTTTGTTTCATTACTTTTCATAAATAACTAAATTGTCTAAGAAGAGAGAAAATATATGATAATATGCAATTTGTTTTTGTTACGGATTTTTGTTGGTTTTTAATTAATTTTTTGTGTTTTTTTTTGTTGCTTTTGTTATTATATTATTTAAACATTTTTAACAATTATGAGTATTTGCTCAAAAACTTGACTTGAACCGCTTTTTGTAGCATTTAGCGCGGCTTGTTTTCGTGTGGTTTTGTTAGTTGAATTTTGATTTCCTTTTAAGTAGGGTTTACTGTGGTGTTCGTATGCGCACACAAAACTAAATTGTTTTTCGCCACTAAAGTTCGTCGCTCGCCTTCTCTCTGGTTCTTAAATGGATCGTTATTTCGTATCGACTTTGCTATATATACGCATATATAATGTTTATAATCGGTTTACATATGTGTTTATGTATATATAGGTGTAGCATTACTTTTGTGTGGCTGTGTCAGTGTGGTGTTTTAAACGCTTGTTAAATTGCACATTGATATTTTAATATTTTGTAAATATTAAACATTACTTCGTTTGGTTTCATTCCTTGCTAAATTATTTGGACTATCTTCGGTATATATGTTTGTATGTATGTATAATTTATATATATGCTAATTTGTAACTATAATTAAAATATATGTATAAATATTTATTCATGTTAGTTCTCGACTTTCTTGGTTGTTTTATCATACTTGGAAATATACTTTCATTATTGCTTCTTGAATATACATATGTGAATCCCGTTAAGTATTTTCTTCTTTGCGTTCGTCCTTTATTGTGATTGTGTGTGTATCTCTGTGTCTCTGTGTCTGGTTTCCCCTTCATCCTGTTTGTCTTCGCTCTCTGATCCCGAATTGGTTTACTTTTGCTTGTTATTGCCATCAGTTTTGGTTGCCGATTTCGCTGATTGCTGTCGTCTGAGTGCTGAGTAAAAATGCTTCGATATGCCTGGAATTATTGTTGCAATTGCTGCTCCCAATGCACGACACATCCACAAAAAATAATCATCAATCTATCAATTCAATCATCGCGCTGAAGCTACCTCTATCTATCCCTTTCGCTCTCTTGACCTCAAGCCATGTGTGTGAGTGCGTCTGCTTGTGTTTCGACTATTGCTGGCCTCTTCTGAGGGCTGCCTGCAAGTTGGCGTTGGCAACCCTACGCAAAACAGAGTTGCATGTAACGCTTTATTCCATTCCATTCGTTCCT
This sequence comes from Drosophila orena, assembly GCA_005876975.1. NCBI lineage: Eukaryota > Metazoa > Arthropoda > Insecta > Diptera > Drosophilidae > Drosophila > Drosophila orena. The sequence goes on along the minus strand of VCKV01000282.1, from coordinate 8,788,815 downwards.
TTTCCACCTCCACTGTTAATTTTATTCCTTTTGAATTTTATTCAATTTTAAAGTACAATTGCACGAGTGATTTTTGTTGCACTCGTTACTAAGAATATATATATTTTTTTGTTGGTTTTTTCTGGCGGTTGTTATGGAAATTGATTTGATTTGTTACTAATTATTCATATATAGAGTTGTATATATATGCGTATGTATATATAAATAGTCCAAATTATGTTAATATTAAAATTCTAATTTTTATTAATTGAACTTTTGCGCTTAAATTTAGCAATTTATTTGTTATCCTTTTCTAAGTTTCTTTTTTTTTCCTTTTTCGTTCACAATCAATAAATGATAAAATGAAACAAATTATAGAAAAAATATATATAATTGTCTGTATTTATTGCGGAGCCAAAACTTATAAATAAATTAGACAAGAACTAAAGCTAAACATATAAATAACAAGACAACTAAATAATAGAACCTAGAAACTTCATTATTTTTTAGTTTTGTATTAATTTTGTTAGGGTTTTGAGCTTGAGGATTGAAGAGACTCAAAATTCAATTCTTCGTATCATATTTTCATGTAAATTTGATTTGATTGGTGAAAAGTGGAAGAAATGCGATTCAAGTAGAAAAACTAAAATGTTTTCTTCCTTTACTCCCGAAAATCGTATTAATATTATAGGTTAATTTCGTATTTTTCATCGTTTTCTCTCTTTCAATATTTTACAAACATTTCGTGTCTGAACGGAGGAGGGGTGCGTGCTTTTTTACAAGTTTAGAAACGAACACATTCACGTAGATATAGAATAACGATTAGTGCGTGGGTTGCTCCCCTCCCCAGGGGTATATAGATATATCGATCTGAAGAATGCTGGGTAATAAGAAGAACACCAAGGCCCCGGCTTGAGTAGGTTGCTTTAAGGCCCAAAATGTTAGCTAGTCGAAGCCAAGCGCTCTTTTTATGTATACATAGAGAGGATATAGCACACACATAATAAATAACTGAAAGATTTTGAATGTGGGGTTCTACGCTTTGCTTTATATACGCACAACATTTACATAGAATTTGTAATTTATATATTTATAATTGGTTTTTATATAATTAGGAATATGGGGTAGGTAGGTAATCTAAATTTGAAAAATCATTTTACATATTCATTTTTTTAGTAGAAAAACGCAGTTTTATCTCGTGTATACAGCAAAGTTATTTTGTTTTTTTTTTCTTCGGTTTTTCTTTCTATAATTTTTAATTATTATAATTTAAATTTAATTCGAAAAATCTACTTAGTGAAATTTGTTACGTAGGTTAACAGTTTTGTATATTTTTTCATTTTTTCTGTTTTACTTGCTTTAGGTTTCTTGTTAAAGATTGATTTATATATATAACATCACATTATAATAATTACTAATTAATAGATTTGCCCTCTGCTCTTTCGTCTCTTTGTTTTGTATTTTGTTTTTAATTTTGCAATCCCAGCATTTGCGAGATGCACACATATGAAGTTTCGTAATAAATATTAGATTTATGTTTACAATTTTGAGTTTTCCCAAGGTATTACAGCTGAAATTGCTGGAGGCAAAATTCAACGTAGACCACAATAATAATTATAATGACTATTTACATGGAAAATCGAACGTATATAAACCGAACAATCTGATTTAGCATCTGTGTGTCCAAGTGTAGTTGTCTATAGGCCTATGGTTTCGCTTCTAAGTGGCAAATGGATACATGGCAACACGTGTCGGGGGGCACGAAAGGGTTAGGGGTGGGGAAATTAAATTAGGGCCAGCACTTCCACTCCTTCTGCCGCTGCCTCATTTACAGCAAATAAACTTGATGGAATTTAATTTGTGTGAACACCGAAAATGCTCCTCCGCCGCTCGTGGGTTCCATTAATTTTGGCACAGACCAGACCAGGCCTGTCTTAATTAGAGCCACCGCTCTTCCGCCGCTTGAAGGGATGAAGTGCCTCCTTCGTGGTGGCTGGCTACGTGACTCCCGGGCTCCTTCGCTCATTTGTATGCATTGACCGGCTGTGTTTGGTTTTTATCTAGAGTGAGAAATGTACGGAAAAGTGTTAAATGATTATCAAACTGTAGATGCGGCAAATTGTGCTACTCTCTACGCTTTTCCAATGGAAAGCGTTGCAAACACGTCCTGGCAATGGCGATGCGATAAGCGAGAAGCGGATATGGAATTTCCTCACACGTGGGACAGTATACGGTGCAGTACACTCGCAGAAAATGCATCCCTTGAACGTGCCACCAAGAACACAGCTTAACGCTTCCAACATGTCCTTGTGTGCAACATTTTTTTTTAGTAAATTTAGCTGCCGGCGGTATGTATCCAGATCGCAACTAGCGCGAAACCTAGCAGTTATTTCCCATGTGCCTGTGGGCAAAGGTCCAGCAACAGGAAGTTGAGTTCGTGCCACCCAACCACCCATCCACCCATCCACCATTCACACCTCCGCCCCACAGAATCCGCCTGGCCTTGGGGCAACCTCTGCCCGCACTCCTTGGCATTGTCTCTAGTCGAAGGCCAGATGATGGTGCCAGCGATGGAACCACCAAACTAGCGAACTAGCGAGCCACATAACGACAGAACGACCGGGCGACCAGAGACCGACTCGAATCTAGCCTCGAATGCTTTTTGCATGCGTGTGCGCCACTCAAGTGGCTCATTATGACCAGCTGCTCACAAATATCCAGACACAGACGTGGACCTCACCCACCAGGACAGGACACACATTCATTCATCGCGTACTTGAAGTGCGGCGCACCAGAATTTCATTAGAGCGATGGCGAAAAACATTTTCTATTTATTTAATTTGGCGTTAGGCAAGCAGGACCAAAACGTCAGAGCAACAGAAGCCACTAGTCCTTGTCGTCTGGCTGATGACATCAGCTAGATTCGCGATATCCTGCCACCCACACTGACCAGTCATCAAGCCACATTCCACACGGAGAAAAAAAGATGCAGTCTAGTAGCTGTTGCAATAGTCAGCAAGTTTTCTCCACTAAAAACTCTAAGCTAAGCTATTTAAATCGTTGTCATAATCTCGTTGTTTAAAATCTGATAAATATAAAAAAAAAAACTCCCTTGAATTCTTAGCTTTTTTTTTTGTGCAGTGTGGAAATCGAGTAATTTGCGTCACAGCGTTTTTTCCTTACCCACACCCACACAAATGTTTAAAAATAGTTGCCATCCCACGCGGTCGCCACTCAATTGATCTCTCATTGTGATGACGAGAATTCAAAAACAGAAAGGCATTAGAGTCAGTCAGTTATCAATATTGCATGGCAATCCGTTGGATTAGAGATTTAACACGACCTTGACACCTTGACATAATAACTGGGTTAAGTATTCAATTATTAGTGGCCCAGCCACTCATTCATAACTGCTGTCAGTGGTAGTTAAAGTTTAGCACGTGGTTGGCCCAAAAACACACTTTCGTTGCCTAACTACTTTTTGTTTATGTTTGCTTTTACTGCTGAAGGCTCATTAGAGAAATTTCCTGGTTTAATGGTCCTTGCGAAGGACGAGACTTGCATTTAAAGTTCAGAGGGTGTAAAAGCTTAATATCTGCAGCAGACCATAGCAAATGAATACTGAAATCTGCCCTTTTAAATGAAGTTAAATTTAGCTTTTATACATACATACGAGTATTTGTTATAATTACAGTACCATCAGTACTTGTGTTTCCATAATCGACTCTTTGCATTTATCAGGGCTAAATATTTATCTGCCCAAAGGCAACATGGAAATATGGCAACGAAATAAATACCGCAAAATCAGGATAATTTGCTGCCATTTGTATGGCCCAAAAACACACCCACAGCCCACATATAATGTCCTCGTGGGTATGTGGATGCGATGTGTGATGTGTGAGTGGAAATGATATACATAAATCGCTGGGAAGCAATTTAAAATGTCAAAAGGCAACGGCTGAGCTGCTGGGCCTGCCATTTGGCGACTTGGCCTGAAATAGCAAGGGCCACAGCAGCAAATTGAATTGATCCAGAGCCAAGCAGAAGAGGGTTGGGTTTTGATAGCCTGCCTGGCTGGCTGGCTGGGCTGGCACTTAAAATCCGAGTGACGTGCCGGGCCCGAATAGGCCGTAAAAGCTAAAGCAGCTTCAGACGAGACGAGGAAAAAGATGATGCCTACACCATACAGCCCCACCATCCAGACCCCACAGATTCCCCGATAACCACGATGGCCATCGCCATTCCTCAATGCCGCCACCACTGACGCGACTGACTTTGACATGACAGTTTAATTGAGGGACAGCTCCTACCAACCTAACAACCTAACAACCTACCAACCTACCAGCCTACCAGCCTACGAACCTACGAACCCAATAAGCCAATCCCACTGACGCGATAGCCCGGCTTCCTCCTTTTCGGAAACAATGGAAGTAACAACAACGCGCTCAAATTGTATGCAAATTAGTTCGTGTCCCAGGGAAACATCTCCGGCGATTGGAGATTGAAGCGCGGCGGAGTCGTGCGAAACTGTTTGACTTTCTGCCCGGCAGCTCCTTTGGGAAGCAGCTCAGTGCTGGACAAAATTTAAAATGTATGTTTTCGGTTGGATGAGTGCACACGGGCTTACCAGAGCCGAAAACTATTTGCAAAGTTAAAGTATCATTTGAATAAATGCATACGTGTATGACATAGAAGGCGACTCTGTTTCAATAGTAATGCAATTACTCATGCTTAATTCATTTCAGTTGCCAACTTCAATAGGTAACTGCGAACCAGTTCCTGAGCTGCACAGCTCCAATGAAATATTTCTCGCAATAAGGTAGGTAAAATCCCGGGAGAATCGAAACCATACCCTTTTCCATTTTCCTGCTTCTAATTTTAACTAAAATTTGTTTATGGAATTGCAAACAAGAGCGGCATGGAGAGCTGGCAAAGGGCACAGGGTACAGGGCACAGGGCTTTTGTGTCGCCGCGGCAAGTTAATCGGTCAACTTCAGGCTGGCAATCGAGCAGTCCGAAACAAAAGGGTGCACAAAAGGCTGAGCGGGCGATAATGGTGGGAATTTTGATGGTCATCCATCAGCGAAACGGGACACCAATGAACGGGGGGCGGGCGGGAGGTGCAGCGAGAGGAGCATCAGGACAAGCCGCACGACCAAATTGCCCGGGCGAGATATGTTGGCAAAGCTGCCGGCACAGGACACGTGCTGTAACCCATAGTCCAGTGTGCCACTCACCTCCGGACTCGGCGCATGCTGGGGATTTTGTGGTCTCCGCCCGTCTCCGACCTTTCATTTCAGGTGGGCGGTGTGGGTGTCTGGCTTTTGTGTGTGTGTGTGTGGGCTGACAGTTGACTATGTACTGCAGGTGACGGCACTGGGAGATTCCATCACTATTTATGTGGTTCGCTTACGCAAATCCACTGCTCGAGGAGGAGGAGGAGCCGGCTGGCCAGGACGACTATGTGGGCGGTTGCATGGGTAATGCAGCATGTAACTCAATCAGGGGCGTGGCAGGACACACCCGCACAGCCATACACCCACACGGCCACACATTGATTTCAGCTGCGAGGATGGATGCCTGGCTGCAAATTGAACCATCAAGGACTCTCTGCCCCCATTGCAAATTGCGTCCGACAGTCAACAATGGGAATAGGTGGTGGTGGTGGTGCTGGTGCTGGTGGTACAAGGTTGCGCAGCGAGAGTAGCAACCGAAATGGACGATGCTGTTGCACATAAAGCTGTAATTGCTAATTTTGGAAGGTGTCCTTTAAAAGACTACAATCTATATATGTATGTACATATAAGCGAGTATAACACATATTTCTCAAAGTACGTTCTTCATGGCATTTTAACATTTGGAATACATTTAGCATCGCCTGTGGCTGCATGCAAATAAAGTGTGTGGGTTGCAGATGCGCTCTGTCGCTCGCACATGCAAATTAGAGCAGGCAGCAGGTACGTTGTCCTCATCATCATCAACAACATCACATCAACATCATCATCATCCAGATTGTCGCCATCATTACACATTTCGGAATTGCAGAGGGAATGTGGATGGATTTACATACATTTCTTGCGCCTGCCATGCAGCGACAATCACATAATGGCCATAAGTGATGAGCAACCCACCTTCTGCCACATGCTCATCCTCCCTGCCTCCAGCAGATCCTGCCCATCACGCTGAATCCTCGCTCTCCTCCATTGCCGTTAAAATGTATTGCCTGCTTATAGGCGCGTGTGGTTAAGTGACAGCGAAGGAGTAAGGAGGCGGGGCAGACTGGTTGGATGGCTGGTTGGATCTCGGCTGGGGCAGCAGTACAAACAAGCACCGAAAGTACAGCTGGCCATTGAAGGTCACATAAAGTAGAAACATTTTGTTAGTAACACTTTGGACCATTCCAAGTGCTGTAATAATTCCTATTCTTAAATACACATCTCATCATAAATATTATATTTCAAAAAGCCAAAATTTCATGTATCTCATCCATTTATGAATATGTAGCACAATCTTTATTGGATTCCAGGATATGCTTTTGAATATCCATTTCACTTGCCGCCCGCCCCCAATTACTTGGTAGCCTGCAGCTCGGATTACCACTGTACTTGGTTGGGGCTCGAGTACTTGGCCAACTCCTTGTTTGTTGGCAAAGTGGCAGAGGAACCAAACAGAACAGAACAGGACGGGCGCAGCAACAGCAATACAGATAAGATAGCCGGAGCAACGACAGCGGGGATAAAAACTATCTGACAACAATGGTTCCTGTCAGTGGCACACTCCACTTCGCTCTGCACACCCCCACACACCTTTCGCAATTTGCTCCCCTTCCCCATACGAGTATTGTGGGGTTTTCATACCTTCGGCATGGATGTGTAAACCAATTTTAACGGTTTAACTTTCAGCTTATGCTGCTGGGGTCCTTCGAGTGTTTGTGTGTTGGCATTAAGCGTTTGCCCATGTTTGTTTACAATGGTTTTGTGTTTGCACAAATGACGACGTCGCCCTTGCCAACTTGCCCAGCAGTCAGTCTGGAGGTTTGGAGACTGGACGACGTGGGACCCGGGCACCCAGACCGTTGCCAAGTCAAGCGCTTCCTCTGGCGCTCTCCTCAATTTATGCATGAAAAGTAGGAAAAAAGGAGCAAGCAGTGAGCAGTGGCGTGTGTTTGTGACTTATTGTTATGCTGCCACTGTGCCCAATTTATGACTCGAGGTCGGAGGGACAAGCGACATTCTCAAAGCCACCCACAAAAGCCAAACACATCCCATCCCATTCCATCCAGTTTCCCATCCCAGCAGTGCCCCTTAAAAATAGACAACCCGTGTGGGCTGGAATTCCCTCCTGCCATCTTGATTTCATTGCCTCTCGGATAGGACAAATTCTATGCTAAATGGAATGCACACAGCCAGAAAAAGGTCTCATTATTTAAAGGAGTATTAAACGCAAAGGCAGCTAACGTACGTGCAATATTTCACGCTTTTTTCTCTTGGCTATAAGCTATAGAGCTCGATAGGTGAAAGGAAACTTCTTGAAGCGAACTTATCCGTGTTGGTAATCCTAATTGGCATACCATTACGCAATAGAAACGGCTAAATATATTCGTTATTCTCTCTGTGCACGGACTGAAAAGTTTCATGGCTCCACGAAACCTACGGCACACATAAATACATGGACTTAGGCCCTGGGACTGGCTCGTTTCATCAACTCGAGCAGAACGACAAACGCACAGGGAGCAGAGTCGAACTCGCAGGGAGTTGTCGAAAGGATGGAGGCATTTGGGCAGCTGGAGGACGAAGGAGCAGATGGAGGAGGAGATTGGCAGCGGAAGGACGAAGGCACTTGGGATTAAGCTGGCAGCGACTTAACTCTGCTGCTAAAGTTGAGGATTTTGAGTGCCTGATGAAGCGGCGGACACCGACGGAGGCGTCTCCCGAAGCTTGAGCCCAGCTCATCCCAGCTCCTCTGGCCCCGCAGCGCGCTCCTTCATTAAAAGCTACCAACTTAGGCGATCTGATTTAAGCTCCTATCTTACGCTGTGCTTTTTATATATGTATATACACATATTTTTGAATATATATAATCCAGGGGGTGTATTCCAGCTCTTTGGGTTTAGTCCAAGTGCGTGGGTGTGCTAAATTTAACCGAGTTAAATTTAATTGCAATCTGAAGCCAACTTTGCAACTTGTTTGCAACTTTCAACTCTCTCTCTCTAAATTTCGCGTTGAGTTTATTATTTTAAATTGGAATGCTTCGAAGTTGCTGAAAACTTTGCATTTCAACATAAAAGTTAACAATTCGAAATCTCATGGATACTATATGCGACACCAAAAACAAACTGATTAATGCAGAGGGCACCAATCGATTTCATGGATTTCGTAGTTTTTATTCGGGATACGATACAAAAACGATACAAAGGACGACCGAGGACGACCCCCTTAAATATGCAGCACTAAATGTAAATTTGCTTTTTGTGCGCATTAGCACATTCCCCAAAATGGCGGGGGATGTGGGTGCGGTGGGTGGTGGGTGGCTGTACGTGCGTGTAGTCAAGTGTTTGTTTGTTTAGCTTGCGACAATAAACAACAATAACAGCAACCACAACAACAACAACAACAACAACAGGAAGATGGCAGCCAAATGAGCAAGCACAACAAAAACACCACAGCAACCACAGGAGCTGAAAAAGCAGCAGCAACTGCGAAGCTCCTTGTTGTCAAGTGGAGTTTAATTTATGCTCAGCCCTGAACGAATCCCCCACCACCCACTGAGCGCCCTGCTGGAGCCACCTCCTCGATGGCCACCACCTGACGCCATATTGGAGGCGCCTGCCCCAAGTTGCGCCTGTGCTTGGGTCCTGTGTGCCCCGCCTTGCTTTCGGCGCTAACTTAATTTCCATTTCCAAATTTAGCACGTCTCACTGTGGGGCGACCTCCCTCCCTTTTGCCAGTTTGTCCACAGTTGCTCTGCCTTTTGTTAATGCAAAGAGAAAAACTTCGGTCTCAAACATATTTTAAGTTATTTAACCATTTGTTAAAAATTAAGCAATGCTTTCTCAAGGCTTCACCCTTTAGTTTAATATTTAAAATGCGTGTTTAAAGTTCATAGCCAGCTATAGGCGGTTGGTTCATGGTTCTAGAAATAAATTGCATATTTTTATTAGCTCTTTCCGATTTCAAACACATAAGTTGCGTGTTAAGTGCACGTTTTCTATTAAAGCAAAAGGCCAAGCTGGCGTTTTAGCCAAAAAAAAAGGTGAAAAGAGGGCATTGAGTGGTAACAAAATCCATCTGAACGAAATGAAACCAAAGGCAAAAGCAGCGAAACGTGGAGAATGTTAATCGGAATAAGTTTTGGCGAACAACTTTCATTAGACACTTGGATAAGACGGAAATTCTCAAGCTGATTGCTTGCCACAAGCAACCGCCACAAAACAAAAGCAGCACAAAAAAAAAAATAAAGACCATAAAAACCAAACTGACGTAATCAATGTTGAGGCAAGATCGTAAATAAGGAAATTCAAGTGGTGCCACGAATAAAGTGGAATTTTATGTATCCCAGACGAGTTTGTGGAGTTTAGTTACTTATCTTTAAGAAATAGCCACCAATTTTTAGCGATTAAAAGCTTTCACCCACCACCTTGCATTGCCAATTTGTTTAAAGTCAAACCTTAAGTTCCTTGCCTCAGATGGAAGCAAGTGTGATTGAAATGATCAACTGAGTGATTAGCATTAGACTTCCTCCAAAAGCCAGGATGTCGGCGGCGGTTTGCGGGGTATCGGCGCGGTTCATTGTCCTTTTGTTTAGCCATCACACCACCGCCCACAGATCCTTTACAATGGCTAAAAGGGGCGACTACTGTTGTAAGCCACTGTGACCCGCTCCAAACACAAAGGCCAATTATTTGGCTTGCAAACGGGCAAGGTGGAAATGCAGTGGGAAATTCAACAGCAGCTACGGCTCAATTACCTTGGGACAATGTGCTCAACTGCATAGAACTAAGACGGCGAATTGCACAGAGAGAAATATCCCAGTGCATTGGTGCTTGACAAATATTATATAATATTATTCTGCGAGTGCATTAAACCAGAAGGGTTATTGCTATAAGCTGCAAGATGCCTTTTAAGTTGTAGCGCGAACGGGAAAGCGCTCAACAAGTTCGCAACTTGCCTATACATAGTATGTGTTTTATTTCCCCCTCCATGGATGGTTTGACAAGCAATTTTTCAGTTTCAGTTCGGCTTTACGATGTGCACACAACACCCAGCAATCTGTGCCCCGAATTGGGGCCATCCCCTATTGGGGATCCATGGGGAACGAGGAGCCCGCCCATCCCTACATGGCCGACTGTCGAGTGGAGTGCTCATGTTAGACGCACGTACTTACAACATATTTTTTCAGCTTCTGCGACGCCCTCTCTTCTCTTCTCCTCGCTTCTCTTCATTTCTTTTTTATTTCAGGCCAAGCTGTTGCTATTTGCGTTGCGGCGACTGTGGGTGTGTGTGTGTGTGGGTGTGGGTGTTTGCCATTCAGACATCGGCACGTATTATATAAGCAGGCAACTATACACATTTACGATATACGTTCGTACCATTTACTGGCAAATTCCCTTCCAGCCGAAGAACAAAAGAGTGAATCTTTACAACGGCGTTGCGAAATAAAATGCTGCCCAACTGAAATCCCAAGGGAGTTGAATGGCTGACCTCTGCCCCATGCCCCATGCCCCTGCCCCTTTTGGGGTGGCAAGTTTCAGCCCATCGCATTTTGCATGCAACCAGCCGATCGGGGCTAATGCAATCAAGTGGGCGTGGTCAGCAAATAGCTGGTACGAAAAAAAGAATAAAAAAATAGCTAAAAAATCGATGCCTCGTCACGCAGAACTTTTTTTTTTCGCAGCCACCGCAAACAAATTGAAATGCAAACTACACAAAATTGTCGCTGTATTGGCTGCCGTGCGTAGAAAAGAGGTCAGTGGGCGGACTTTGGTGGATCGAGATAGGGAATATATGTCCAAAACGCTTGTCAAGCTTGAAAGGCCGTCGAAAATTTAACAATTATCCCCACAGCGGTGGAACTATAAATTTGTTTTAATTTGGTATTATTTGAGATTCATTAAAAGAATGGAGACCTAGCCCATCTAAATTGAAATATACCATCTCTTTGGGAGCATAAAACTAATTTGTGGGCTTAGACTGTTTAATATGATTTGAAAATCAAAAGGATTAGAGTACAGAAAATCCCATAGTCATAGGTTCTTGAAAAGGGGTTATTTAAGCCGACACAAGTGCAAACATACCAACATACAAACATACGGCACGGATGGCAAAATCTATCTGCACGTGACGGATTCACTGTTTACACTGCACTCTAATTGACTCGCCAGCTGGTCAGAAGCAACAGAGATGGCTACACTGTACAAAAACATTTACCTTCAAAGATTTTAAAATGTATTGAAAATAAATAAAATAAGTTCTGCTTTCAAATTTGAATAGATCAGTTATTTTACGTATTATTAAATACATTTTTATTTTAAGTGCAGTCACTCGATCCCATTTCTTTCAGTGCTGCTTTTACACTGATGACAGACAACCTGTGCTGAGCAATTTGAAACACTCGTCTGCGACTTTGTAAATTATTCAAAGCGCAAATTCGTCAGTCTGTAAATATTCAGCAAGTGTAAAAATCGAGTTGGAAATAGAACTACCAAGCTAAGAGGAGGACAGGGAAAAGAGCACTGTACATATTACAGTCGTGTTCCCTTCAATCTTTTGGGTATTAGGACTAGCAGCAGAGATCGGCCAAGACTATGGAATAGGAAATACCCTAGAACAATGACAAGGCTGGCACAGGCACAGGCACTCGCTGGTTGTCATCATTCATGAATACATCACGCGCGCCCTCATTTATGCAGTGTTTATTTACACACCCAAACGCACACACACACACACACACACCCACACACACATGCACTGGCACAAATGGGGGGGCGGTCGTAAATATTTCATGGCAACATTGCTCGGCTTTCGCTCATTTTTCGCATTGTTTGCAGATGGCAGAAGCTACGGACGCGAAATTATTAAAATGAGAGTGCAAATATGCCCGCGTTGGCGTTAAATTGCACAAGGCAAAAACAAAACCCGCACAAAAGTTGCCATTAAGAAGCGAAAACTACTACAAATTGCCATCAACTGACGCCCAGCAGTCCGCTGCACAAAGGAATTTAAATGAGTCGGTCGAATGCCAGAAGGATAACGCAAAATATGGTGATAATTCCGAGAGAATTAAATTAATATGTATATGAGTAAGGCCAGTTACGCATTCCCACTGCTCTTCAGTTCCATAAATTCCATAAATGAAATATGAAATATATGTATGTACGAGTATGCATGGCAATGGATTCAAGGAAGCGTTAAAGTTATTTTCTTGTAAATACTTCGCTACTGCAATTATTCACACACAGCGATCGCTTTGTGCAATAAAAAGATACCCCGAGTGACACATTTTGGCTCAGTGTATCTAGATAGCGTGACTTGCAACTAAGGTAGAGACAACAAGTATCGCAACTAGCTAAATATAATTACAATGACCAGAGTCAATTGCCTGTGGTTTCCAAAGCTTGGGAATGAGTGGAAATGATTCACCGGATGGCAACAATTAACACAGCGAAAGGCGTGAATATTTTAATAACAGTCACCCAAAAAAACACGCAAAATATCTATTCATTATCTGCAATCTGCCGACACCGTTTGACGTCATAGCAACTTTTCCCCAACAAAGCTGATGCGCAAACAAATTTCCATAAATTTTATCGTTTCAGGAACAGTTGCATACGCAATCGATAAACTGCAGTGTAAACACTAACTAACAAAGGCAAAGTGTATAGGTTTAATAAATAATTGGCTGCGATTCTGATCAAATATTCATGGCCAACGAACAATGCAACAGACTCCGAATTGAAATTTCAAATTTCTGTTTGCTATCCCAGCTTAAATCCAGCTTTAAGCGATATTTCGATTTCCATTCGATATGCCGTCAACAAAAGAAAGCATTATACACGTATATATATGTATATATGTATGTATATATATATGGATAAACACAAAGTGCATGGCAATTAAAAGTTTCCAATGCTGCAGCGTATTATTATTGAAATAAAAATACTTGCGGTCGAAAAGTTTCATTTGTTCATTTGAATCGATAAAAGTGCCAGGGAAAAAAGTAAGTCAGAAGCCAAATTTCGCAATCCAGCTGCAGTTGTGGGAGAAATTAATAAATGGATGGAAACTGGAACTTATTGTTGTCAAGTGCGGTATAAATATTCATTGGAACTTAAGCACTTTTAAGATTATAGAAAACTATATGATGGTTTACTTATGTGATATGCACCTATGTAATACAACAAATGTTTAGCAAATGTTAAACGAGTGCAAACATTTCAAGCTCTCTGCCACATGCCGCATAAATAGGCGGTGTGTGTTTGCTAGGGAGTGGCGAATAGTTGGGTGGCAAGTGGGTGGTTCAGTGGGTGGTGGTCCGTGGATGAGGTCACGTCTGGCTGCGTTGCCATCACGCACATTTGACGTGCACATATAGTGACGAGCTCAACATTCCGCTATCCCACACATACATCCATTTACATACGCGTATGTATATGTAGATATATCTGCGAGTTTTACATAACGAGTGCAGTTGCAATCTTACTGGATTTCCCACCAAACGTTCGTTAATACCTTTAATGAATTACTATCGATTTTTATGCTCTGCTTTTAATTGGCTCTTTTGTGTGTCAATCTATGTTGTTCATTTCAATTATGTTAAATAATAAATGCCAGTTAAGCTGCCTGACTGTGGCGATTGCTTTTTCGGTGTCCCCCAAATCCTTTTGCGAGTCCTTGACACACACGCACACGCAGAGTTGCAGCAGCTTGTGTGCGTATGGGTGCCATGCGACTGACATGCTAGTGCCAACAGTTGAGGTTGCAGTATACCAGTCTTGATTACTCCGAGATCCAGTATACGCCATGTGGTCTCAAGCGAAACCAAGTTGGGGAAAACCGATGTTCTATGTTGACAGTTTACAGGTACTTCAAACACTTATAAACATGTTCAATTATTATTGTTCATTGATTGCGGCAGAAAGAAGCAATTAAATGGTTTGACCTCACAAAATTGCTTGCCCAAGCTGCAAAATTCAAGTGGTTTCGAGTGTCTATAAATTGCCTTTAAAGCAAATTCATATTGAGCAATAATTGTGTGATTGACACACAGATGTACTTTCGTGTGGAATGTGTGTGCAGCTATTAAACCAAATTGCCATTGTAACAACGATTACTCACAAATGTGTTCTGAATCGAATGCGGATTGGTAAATAATAATGGCCCGGACATACGCGTTTAGTTTGATGCTACGCCTAGTTAAATTGCCGTATTGATTTTTCGCAAGGAAAATTTCCAACAGTGAATATCCATCAAGGGAGGATGGAGAAGAGCACACACTCAGAGCGCAGTCAGTCGCCAGCCAGAAATCAGTAAAATAAATGACATAAAAATCGCATTAACCCATATTTGCACTAAAAACGACGGCGACGGCGACGGCAAAGGCGAATCAAATTACACGAGCGACACAAGGCAGACAAAGGAAGGCTACCCTGCTGGCAACCCCGATATCCGTGATATCTTATCAACACAAGTCGTGCACAGAATGTAGCGGAAACGGAAAGTAAATGGCAGCCATTTAAAGGGAATGGCATCGGGAAGGTGGAAAAGCGTGGAAAAGTGGCAAAATGTGTGAGAGCAGAGGGAGAGGGCAACGTGGTGGGAATTGAAAACTGCCTGTGCGTGAGGACCCGAAAAATCATTGAAAATATATGAAATGTGTTGCCTACTTATGGGCGCTCATTTAATTTGCAGCCTCTCACAGGATATGCGCGCGTGTGTGTGTGTGTGTGTGCGCGCGTGGGAGCACGCATATGTGTGCGAGTGTGTGAGTAAAGCAACAGACAGGATGAGCGCGAAACGTGCGGAAATTTGCAGCTGTCCCATAAATATAAATAATTACACAAATTAGCAAAAGTTGTTTATTTAATGAATTTTACATTGCTCCCAGGAAAATGGCGTGTCTGTCATTTCCCGACAAATTTCAACTGCAGGGTGATAAAACCATATTTTAGATTATTATATCACTTTTATTGTTAGTGCGGTCTCGAGGTCATATTTAAAAGCATGAGTTCTGCATTTTATAGTGCGACCAATTCACTGGATTTCCGCAGTGCAAAAGAATTTTCATGTGTTTCCTATCTCAAACTGCTGCAAACAGGATCCAATTTTTGGTTTCAAACGGCGTGTAAATTAAACGAAAACTATGCAAATTCCAAAGCACACAACCGCACACCGACTGCACTGAGAGATGAAGTCAGCTGAAGGTTGTACCAGCCAACTGCAGCAAGGACATTCATTCAACAGCAGCCAGCCAGTCAGGGGTGGCTATATTTTTGAACCACCTCCTGTCAAGGATGCAGAAATGCAGAAAAGGCAAGCAATTCAGCCAAGCGATCAAATATTGTTCGGCGATATAAAAGGAACATCGAAAATTACAAGCAGACAAGCAGAAAATCCATCGATTGATTCACACAAATGCCCTGCAGAGCCTCAGAGCTTCAGAGCTTCAGAGGTTCCCCCATGTTTGTCAGCCACCAAAGTTCCTTATTTGCCGTGGTTACGTGTTGAAATTTATTAAGGCCCTGTCTGCTGCAGTTTCCAAAGGATACGCAGAGGATTTTATGGACATGCCAAGTGATTTTTAACGCAGTTGCAACAAGGACAACCCACACAGATCGGATGGCAGCCGCTGTTGCCGTTTGACAGGATGCGACAGGAGCAGTGGCAGCTATCGAATGTCGGATACCCAAAACACACACAAAGTTCTTCGAAAATTGAAACTTTTCATTGGGCTTCCTTGCGCTGTTGCTCCTTTAAAATGTAGTCAAGCAAATGGAATTTTCGCGGCAAGTGCACTTTACGGGTTTAATTGCGAGGCAAGTTAAGCTTATGACATGTAGCCTTCAACCAAGCATCTACTTAACAACTTAACTGAACTTAACAACTTAAATCTAAACTGTGTAGAAAAGGATATCCTTTAACAATTGATAGTGGCACTTAGAATCCTGAAATCTCCTTTTGAAAGCAAAATCGAGTCATCTGTGTCACATGTTGCACTCACTTTTCTCCATCCGAAAACAGAACGGAAATTAATTGATTTTCAAGCTTATAGCCAGAACGATGATCTAAAATTTTCCGAAATTAATGGAAAACCACTCACAAAATTAATTACCGACAAATGGGCAAAGTGGCGCCCAAGGAGGGGGCCAAAAAGTGGAGCAGGACTGACTGGCTTTTCATATCGAAAATCAAAATTGTTTCACATGCCATGGAGGAGCGAATGAGACGGCGAACGATAGACAGAGAGAGAGAGAGAGATAGTGGGATGAAACTAGACCACAATGCCAAACTTTTTGCGGCCAAATGAGAGATGTTTATCCTCCCAAAATCCCCCCTGAAATTCCCTCAAATTTTCATATCCGCCCCTATCTGTTGCCAAATGGTTTTTGGTTCTCATCGTCTTTTTCCTTGGTTTTTGCTGCATCTCTGGGTGCTTTCCTCGTTTTTATTTTTTTATATGAGAACTTCAACCGAGCAGCAAACTACACGGTTCTGTTCATTTTTCGTGTTGTGAGTTAGTTGGAAAATAATGTTTTTTGGCTGGTTAGAGCGAACATCACGTGGCTCCCACATGGATATTAAATAATCCACTTGCTGGTTTTCCTGCTGTTTTAGTTCTCTTTTTTTCGTAGGGCACACGTTCTGCCAAAAAATATTTCAGCTATGCACTCTGAGTACATGAATTATAGAAAATTCAGCCGAATGGCATTAATATAATGCAAATCGATGCAGACACGCCCTAAAATACACACTTAAGTGCGCCTGCAGGCGGAAAATTCTCTACGAGACGAAGAAAAATTGCCAGCACACAAAAAAGAGTGCATGATAAATGTATGGAAGGAAATACATGAATTGCAGATATGATGGTTTTAGTTGGCATTTAGAGGGGAGCAATTTCTACCACTTTATACTATTTAAGCAAATACAAGTTGGAAATTTTCCTTGGTTCAAGTTTAGAATAACTTATCTCATATATACTGATAACCACACATCACACAATTGGTAGTTCGTACATGGCCAAAGCTCTTTTCTATCTGCCCCGAATTTAATCAGCTTTCATTCTCACAACACTTAAGCAGTTAACGATAGACCCAAAATCCTAAAGCAACAATTAGTCATGAACCAAGTATTTCCTACTTGGATTTCCATTTCAATTTCATTAAGCTGCAAATCTTATCGGGTCGCCATTATCATTATTGGTGGACTGAGTGACAAGCCAAACAAATTCACTTGTACAGGCTCTAAATTGCCTGATAACACAGTGTGTGTACTTGATAAAAGCAAAATCGCAAATAAATAAACCCAAATAACGAATATAAATCAAAGTCGTGGCCCAAAAGGAAATGGCTGATATGAGAAATGTCAAATTTGGGCTGGGAAACCTGCAAGATTGAGAGTAAATTTATGTGCGGGCGTGGTTTCAGCATCAGGTGATGGCAAAGAAATTGCCAATAAATTGGCCCAACATTAGGCCAAACACTTGGAGGCATTGGGAAAATGGCGAAAACTGTGGAAACAAGTTGATGAAATTTATGACTATTCATTAGGGTGCTTTTCAAAAGGATCGCGCAAAAGAGGAAGAACATTTTTCATAATGAACTTTGGTGTTGTGCCTTCATTATGTCTTGTGTGCGAGACGCAAATTGTTGCTAATTAGCAAACAACTTGAACCACTCACAGGAATATATCAGGACATGCCACGCCCACAATCCACACACAAACGCACACACACACAGTCACACACCCACACCCACTGCTAATTGCATAGTCAAAAGCGATTGCAAGGCAAGGTCAACGTCATGAGGATAAACCCAAGGAAGCTGCCACACACTAAATCCACCTCGGAAGGATGTGCACATACAGGGTATACACACACATACATATCTGGATAAATACACACACACGCAAACTTAGGGCTGTGCCAAGGAGAGCACTGTTGCCTTGGCTGAACTCCTAAATAAATCAAAATGTTTTATCGACGCAGCAACACAGTAGAGACAAAGAAAAGCTTGGGAAAACTGCGACTATATCGCACGCGTTTTGGCAAAAGCAAGACCAGCCAAAACTTGACAAATTTCCCATTTGACTTGACTAATTTGAAGATTTATTTATGCATCAGCAGACAAAGGAAAAGAAAATCCAGAGAAACGCAAATAGATTTGGCCTTGTCGCAGTCAAAATGGTGCTTAAGTCGTTACTGCGAGTAAGCAAAGCAGGACAGGTATCCTTAGCGAATATCCTAGCCATATATTATGCGCATACATATGTGTTATTTATGACACGGCATGGCAATATCATTGCTGTTATGCCAGTAACTATAGACTTTAGTCGTTATATTTTATTCAGCAATTTTATTCATTGCATTTGTAATTGTTTTTTAGTGTTCAGCAGTAAGTTCCCATTGCTGTTTGTAAATTGGCTTAAAGTAAATATTAATGCCGCTGGCCACAGCTATCACAAAATGTATTAACCGGGGATTTCATGAATACAGTAATCGTATTAATTCCAATTGATTGATGCAATTAACGCACAAACTCCCGTACACATGTCGTATGCGCAATATGTATGTCGTATGAACTCTATTTGCGTTAACTTGTCAACGCAATTTAGATTAGTTTAATAGTCGAGCAAACCCATTATTGTTTAGCAATCGGCTCGTTTCAATTTAGAATGGATTTTAATCGCATTATCAAGGCAAGTGAACACATGTCGTATACGCCATATGCGTATATTTAATTTCTTGCACTCCACCTCAACTCAAGTAATGCTGGAAAAATGAAATATTTGTATTTGTTTTTCAAGTTTTGATTAATTATGATTGTTATTAGACGGAAAAACAGAGGCAGCGGCAAAAACAACTGGCAAATGTAATTACAAGACAAATTTACAAGGAAATTCCTGGGCGGCAGCATACTTTCCTCGCCCAACTCAGCGGATGCTGCCCTTTTTGACAGTTAATTTATGTGGAAAGTTACAAGTGCGCCTCGGGCGGTGAACTTTGAGTTTGAGTTTTTCCTTTGCCTCGGCTTGGGTCACCTTAAGAACGAGCTCACGCACATGCACACGCACACAGCCAAATATAAATACAAATACAAGTACACACGCCGTGGCAGAAAAACAACAAGCGAGTCAAAGGTCAGGCTTCTGTTTTCCGGGCAATATCTAAACAAGCCCGAAAAGGAAAAGGAAGCGAGTAGTCCCACAAATGTAGGCAACACTTTTTTCACCGAGGATGGGGGGTTCCGTTCCGCTTTTGTTCTTTCGCATCCGCTGATGCGAAGCAAAAACAAAAATCAAGAAATGGGTTCTTCAAAAAATTATACGCATCTCTCGGCTTCAGTCCCGCTGCGAGATTTACGATGGGTCAGTGGAAAGTTTTATTGTTTTCTCAGCTAACCCCAATCAAAGAGGTTTGTGGAGCAGAGTGGCAGGATTGATTGCTTCATTAAACCGGCGCCAAGTGTTCATGTGTATCGCCGATGGCAGCAGCTAATCAAATTTTATATACGATCCCATAAAAATTGTCCGACATCATCGCGAAATAAAGGCATATTTTGGCATTGTTTTTCCCAAAACAAAAATAAGCGAGAAATTAACTATAAACTACACTATCTGCATGTCCATATTTTATTTATGATTTAAATTAAAACACGAACGAGAAATTAAAAATGCAGCTTAAAATAGTGAACTATTTATATAAATCTAAAGAGCCTTTTGTGCATTATTTGGCCACATTTTCAGCTTATTCAATACCAATGCCCAGTTATAAAATCTCCAATCTGTATGCTGTATGCTGTAAATGTACATCTATAAAATATTATGGGAACAAAGTAAATGTAATGCAAATTGAGTTCCGAAATATCAGCCCAGAAGAGCCCAGGGAAAAATATCTCACACAGTTTTTGGTGGGGTTCTGTTGCCAAGGCAAGGTCGTCTACTTTGCTGGCATTTTATGGCATGCACACGTCAGCAGTAAACAAGAAGAACAACGATATCAGGGTTTCACTGGCGCCTTAGAAAATTTTCCTGGCCAAAAGGAAAATGTATATGTATATGTATATGTATGTATTTATTATTAGCTATGACTTTTGTGCGTGTGTGCGGCGTGAGTCACAACCATTTCCAGAGGTCTAGGCGCAGTTATAAAAACCCAATGCGATAATTGTTAGGGAAAATTCTTTCCCTCTTTTCCTTTTGCCTCTTATCGTTGTTTTTCTCATTGTTGTTCTTGTGGCCGGTGCGTGTGGCAGGACTAGCATAAAATGGGCAAAAAAAAAGGGGGTGGGGGGAGTGGGGAAGTGGCAGCTAACGTATACAGGGGTAAACAATTTTTATTGCCCTGCCTGAGTAACCGAAAGTGGCGTTGTCAGCAGCACCAGCAGAAAAAGAGAAGCAACCAGAAGAGATTTTGGCCCGGACCCGAAAACCAAATTAAAGAATCAGGGCCACTCAAATTGGTAGGAATACTCGAAAAGGGGAAAAATTCTAGAAGACTTGAGACAGAAAAGAGAAAAGAGAATTTACGTTTAAAAAATGCTCTCAATATTGAAATGAAAGGAAGCTAAAAGCAAGAGGACTATTAAGCCACAAACATTTAGTTAACCAAAAGAGAATCCAGCAATTTATTTGCAAAAACAAGTGTTTTGTTTTAAGGCCAGCATAAAAAGGTGAAAATTAGTTTAAAGTGATTTTTCGCAGTAGTAATATCTTGACCATTCACGATGATCTAAACTCATCAATTACGTTCACTCCTAAGATTTATCGTGCTCTCTTTAAATTAAAACAAATTGCAGAAGTCAAAGTCAAGGCAAGAAATACGATAATCATGATTGACATGGTAACAAGATGTCACCCCACTCATTCTTGCCCCACAGGCCAATTTCATCCCGCATTTATAACGAATGCAAATGCAATAAAAAGCGCCACCGAGGGATCCAGAAAACTGTTTGCACGCCAATTTAATTTATTAATTCAGCCAAGGAGCCTAGAAATCAGCCGCAACCAAACGAAACAATGCGGGCAAAAGCCACAAAATAATACAAATAAATATATACGTAAATAAGATGAGACGGGTGCGAATCTCTTTGCTTTTTATTTATCTTCGTGGGCGTGCTTTTTTTTATTAAGATATTTTTGGATGCTTTTTTCAATGCGACTGTAGATTTGATTAAATGGCGTGTAGGAGAACCCACAGCGGTTTCTGCGGCAAACTTGATTGTTTGCTAGGAATGAAGCAACACATCTTGAAAAGGAATAATATTCTTAGAATATTGCGAGAAAATTGTAGACATTTTTCTCATGAAAATTAACTAAAAATTTCGTTAGAACCGAAGTTTTCCTCCGAAGATTACTCAGTCCTAAGTGATACTCATAATAACAGCTCTCCACCATTTCTTCGCTTTTCCATTCCCTTAAGCCTCCAAAAGGACATAAGCGCCGCGGAATTGTGCTTTTAATGATGCCGATGACGGCCCCCAACGACGTTTATTGTAAATGATGCACAAACGCCGCTTTAGGGGAATGGCTAACGCCATCAACATCGTCCTTCTGCAATGCCTCCTCCTCGTGGCCTTAGTCCAAATTTGTGCTGGTGCACTTGGTGGCACCAACTTTATGGCACTCTGCAAGCCCCCTGAATTCCATTTGGCCCAAATTAACGTTAAGCATAAATTTTGAGCCAACAAACGGGCAAAGGAAGAGAAGAAACTACGGGTAACAATAAATAAACGAAGAAAAAACAGCTTATTTCGTTCTGCAGCTGCTGCAAGTGCGATTAGCATTAACAATTCCATTAAGAACAGAAACGGCCAAAGGATAAACAGAGTTCTCAACTCGACGAGCTGCACAATCCTTTCTCGACAAATGTTGACAAAACAAAATGTGCTGCACGAAAAATAAAGTCTTTGCTTGAATTGGAGCCTAAGGGATCTGTTTCTCTTATAAAACTTGTTTTAACTACTTCACAAACTTAAACAGAAGTATACTTTTTAATATAATAAAGACACGATCTCAGTCCCAGTAAATCTCCCCTACTACAAAAATGAATATAAATCGGTTTTGGTCCACTCCGCCCTGAAATTAGCTTATTCAATCTAAGCCAACAGAATGATTCATACTCAGGCTTCCTTCCATATACTCGCATTTCAAGGGGGTTTTACGAAACCATTTATAACCTGCAAAATGAGCAAGTGTAGAAGGCCACTTGTGGGGGTATTTTCCCGGTTGTTGCCGCTTCATATCAGGCAGTTCTGGTAAATTTACATTTGCTGACAACTGAAAGTCATTTGGCTGCGAGAGAGCTCATAAAACTCGGGGCAAAACAACAACACCAATTCAATGCCGTCATCGCCAAACATTATCAAAACTGTGGAATAACAGAGAACAACAAACTAAGTCTAAGGTGACAGACAATAAAGAAAAAGTCGTTAAACAATTTGATACGGCCTGGCCTTGAAGAGCTGAAACATTAACGAAATGACGGTGGATTGGCAGAGAGACACCAACTTTTTTTGGCCAACAAAAAACCTGCTCTATGACATAAAATTTCTCGCTTCACTGTTTGCTTTCGGATTTCTTCTACCCGCCTTATATGTGCTTTCTCAGCCTCAAAAAGAAAAATGCAAATTGGGGAGTACAAGAGAAATGGTTAAAAGATAAGCTATGACAATAACTGCCGAGTGTAACCGCTCGGGGGGCTCACCCAAAAATGAACTTCCAATTTCGAGTGAAATTCCATTATGTAATGGGCCAGGGCCTCGAGCGCATTGGGCAGGTGATGGGCAATAAACCGTAGCCAGGTGGGCAAACTACACCTGAGCCAAAGGCCCCGGCAAAAAGGAGAGTTCAACAAACTGGTTTACTTTTCGAGCAGAATTTGGAGATGGGTTGGTGGAAAGTTTGAAACTACTTATTCTCCCACAAGTTTGCATTAAAGCCGAGTTTTTATTCTACCTAATTGCTGTTGGATTCAGTTGAACTTCGGTAATGGTAATCACAGCCATAACTACTGCAAACTTGCTCAATTTAAAGTTCCGAGTTATTTTGTATCTGTAACGTGTGGCATTGTGTCTAGACAGGTCTTTAAATGACGCAATCGCAATTCTACAAATTGCACCGCAGTCTATCTGATTTATTCAATGTCACACATAAGTGAAGGCAAACTCTATTCAGAATTATGTGGGCCGAGGGGATGGATGTTTAACCCACCAACGCCGACTTAACAGGTCAATCATCCCAGAACTGCGCCACACACAACCGACACACCCACCACTCACCATCTGCCAGCCAGCCAGCCATCAATCAATCAATCAATCAATTGCAGTTTACACATTGACATGCAATCCACAATGCGGCATCTGGCCAAAAGGGCGGCATCAAAAAGGGGCGTGATCTGCGGGTAATATATGGCAGAGCCAACATTATGTTGCACACAACATGCTCGCTCGTCGTGGGTTTGATTAATTCCAATGGAACAGCAGCACAGCGCGGCCCCCGAGGCGAATAAAAATAAAATTTAGTGCCAAAAGTAATTGTGCCCAAAGGACACGGAAAAAGGCAGAGCACAGAAAGCAGAAATGGCAACAGGAACAACGAAAGCACAGAGCGCAGCAAAAATAATTACAAGTCATGAACATAGATAGCTAAAATGACGCGACGGAAAAGGCTACAAAAATATCCGACAATGCTCACAGATCCTGTGGCGGCGAAAAGAGACGGTTGCACTGCATCTAACTCCCTCGCACTTGTGGGCACAACTTTTGTGTTGGCATAGAAAAAGTTTCCGAGTGTTTGGGCACTGAGAAAAAATATTAGCTAGCTATGTGGCAGCTTTAATTGAAATCACACGTTTCACATTTGAAGCCACGTTGTATACCGAAAATAACATTCTTGCAATATTAAATAATCAATTTTTAAAAGTTTTCAATTATTTAAAATTTTCCCTTTTTTCATTATTTTTCGGTGTACCTTTGTGTGGGGAAACTTATCTATCCCGAGGCTTTTTGGCAGTAGGAGATGTTAGGAAAACTAATTAATAGCGCGTTTCATTTGGTGCCAGCCCAAAAGGACAAGCCAAATGTGTTGCCATCTCGTTTGCCAGCCATCTTCTTACTCGCTCACGTCGTATATGACAAATAATGTTGAAATTAAATGATATGCCTGCAGCGATAAGTGAGTGTTGTGTTCTCTCTACTTTTATGGGATAATGCCGGGGAGTCGTAATCTCCAGCCAAATCCGAAGCCACATTAGTGCGAAAAGACCAGAGTAATTCAGGGAATTCAGGAAAAGGGGCGGCGGAAGGGGGCAGGGACGCATCGATTTGGCTGACCAGTAATGCGATTGTCTGCGTGGAAATTGAAGGGCATGGGTAGCCAGCTTGGGGTTACGCCCACCCATGTGAAAACACCGCCCAGTTAAGTGCGGGCGATTCACATAAATTGGCCAACTTAACTAGACAATCGCAGCAGTGAACAGATTCCATAAAATCGACAAGGGAATCGATTTTTAAAATACATTTAATGGTTAGTCTGCAAAAGGGAAAAATTGTTTGAACGCAATACATGGCGTATAAGTGATATTTGGCCGGAGTAAGGGGACAACATGGCGTATGGGTAATATTTTGTTAGAACTATGGGTGAACTTAAAAAAGGTGGTAACCCTGCTGAAGATTTACACGTGCTTTAGTGTATTCTATTTGGTTGAATATGTCGAGCACGCTAATTTCCATGTCTTTACACATAATGTGAAAAAATCCGAAATAGAGGTAAGGGTGGATTAAAGGTTAAGCCGAGGTGAGTTTTGAATTGTAAGTTTTCCGCAGAGCATTTATTTTAATTTTTTGTACATTGTTTTAGTGTGTGTGCGTGGGTGTATGCCGTGTGGAAATTAACACAGTGCCACATAAAATGACAATTCAAAGGTCCAAGAAAGAGAGAAAGGAACGGCCGACAAAAGAGAGAGCGAGAACGGGCCAAAAGAGAGCGTCGTGCGCAGGGAGCGCCAAAATACTGTAGCCTAACCCAAGGGGTGCGTGTTGGTGTCAGTGCCTGCTAGTATGCGTGTGTGTGTGAGTGAGTGCGGCTTTTGATTTGCCACAGCTGCGACGCAGGCAGCGCTGCCCGGATCCTTGGATCCTGTGACTCTTGTGAGCTCTGCTGTCGGCCGACTGCGCTGCCTGTCGCCGCGTCGCTGTTAAAAATAGCAAGCGAAATGGATTAGTTGCCTAAGCCCCAAAGCGAAAGGAAGGAAGAGCAGTACAAAAAGGAAACGCAAAACGGCATAACGGAAAGAAGAAAAGAGCGAAGTGCGGCGCATGTGTGTGTGTGTGTAAGTCTGAGTCTCTTTGTGCATGTGTGTGCGGAACTTGTTTTTGCCATTTTTGTTTCACTCATTTCGAATTTCTTCGCTTTTTTTTGTTATTTGAAGCTCCCATGTTTGTGTGTTTGTTGTGTACAGTTCTGTTTGACATTGTGACCGACTGAAAATGACGACGATGATGATGCTGTTGCTGCTGTCTCCCTCTTAACCTCTCTGCTCTCTCTCGCTCTCTGTCACTTCTTTCGTCCTCGACACCACTTCACCTCTTCACCCGTCGCCGCACTGCTCGCACATGTGTGTCATGTGAATGAATTTTACAACATGGTAACGGCATTTCAGCAGGCCCAAATCCAAATCCTTTAAGGCCGCCTCCAAAATGAACGTATGCAAAGCAACAATAAAATATGACGTAAGCCACAAAAACCAAAAGCTACTCTCTTATTAGGGCACTGAAAAAAACAACTAAAGATACAACGTTTAGGAAAATTACAAAAAAAAAGTTGCATATTTTCCAACGCATTTAAAAGGTTTCTCAACCTATTTTGATTCGACGATTTGAAAATGTTTATAATTCAAAAATGCTTGACAAAATCAAGGTTATTATATGAAAGGTTGCAATCTCTTCAACTGTAAATCTCTAGCTAATCCCTACCATTTGTATCGCTTAGTGTACCCACGCTCATAACTTCCTTCTACTAAAAGACGCTGACACAACACACACATCATGTTTTGACCACACGACCCACTCCATTTGGCCACCTTGTTGTTCACTTTTTTGTATTTTACGCACAAAGAACTCGAAGGAAAGGCAGGAAGGAAGTCGACACAGGCATGTCCCTGCTGCTGCCACGCCCCCAGAAAGGAAACGCCTTGGACAAATTGTCTCACAAGGCGGCGGGGCGGATGGGCGGTGGCTAAAGCCGCAACAGCACAAGGAGCAAAGAAAAAATTACTTAAAAGATAACTTTTATATAAAGACAAGAAAGGTACGAGAGGAGTACAACCAATGTTACTGTAAAAAATGTATGCCTTTTATGAGGCTCCTTGTGGTTTCGAGGATAATGAGGCGTATACGCAATGCGGGATACAATGGGATTTAAAGCGATGATTCAGGATACCAGGATGTAAGTTTGATCAGCGGATTAACATGAACGTATTATATACTTCCCTTTAATTTAGCTTAACGCGATTACTAATCTATAAAACAGAATATTTTATCTTTAGTTACCTTTTTCAAACATTACCACTGACCCCTTGATCATTTGTACTACTCAACGCAATACCCTTGAACAATTCTTTAATATTGCGGACGCATAAAAGCATCCCATGGTCAGTCCAAAATTGCTCGAGGACAGCTCGTAAAAGCCTTCCCCACAAGGCTGCACAGCAGGACGATTTTGTGGCTAAGAGGAGGATGAGGACGATGAAACGGATATGCTTATTGCCCGAGGATAAGAGCACTGCAAGACCACAGCGCTCAGCAATTAATTAATTCTCGGGAGGAGTTTATCATATCATCATTGGAAGGCATTTAATATTGAAATGCAATCTAATTAGCCGCTGAAATAGTTCTCCAGCAATTGCCTGTCACATCTCAAGGCCATTGGCAACCGCTGCGCGACATTCTGGCTTAATTGCGGGCTCAGTGGGAAGTACAGTGTACAGTGTACAGTGTACAGTACAAGTACAAGTACAATGAAGACATCAACACCCGTCGCCTGAATGCAATCCGCAATTTAATTTTATTATACAATCGCAGTCACAGCTCCCACGACCCACAACTCTTAAAGCAGTATCCCCCAAAGTGCACGGGCAAAATGTGCGCAATTCTCCAAGCGGATGAGGGCATGAGGTTTTTGGGATGGGGGGTCCCAGTGAAAAATGTTAGTGGGTGTTGCATAGCCAAAAGATACCAGAAAGAAATTTCCATCGCTTCGTGTCGAGGGTGGTGAGCTGTTGAAGCTTTTGTGGGGCAATCAAAAGATGTTAGGGGAATATAGGGGCGCATTAAACGGAAGGCAATGATACCCTGGAAACCGTTTTCCCCAAGGTGTGCAGTGCGTGAGAGTATTACAGTCATATCCATTAAAGAACTCTACATTTTCAGATTGTGCAAAAAGATCTAGAATTTAAAATCAATGTAAATAAGTGTCTAAAAGTAGGCTATAATATATTGAATTAGCGTGACAACAGATCTTATCCAGCAGCTTACTCTTAAATAATAATTATATTTACGCTTCATATCCACCGCAAATCTATGGATAACACAATTTTAGCCGAGTAATATTATCAAAAGTGAACTCGACATTGCAGCTTGCCATTCATTCAAGAGAAAGACGTTTCCCGCAGCCAACTCACACTTTGTTCCGCAACTCCAGGATGAAAATGGGAAACGGCAGCGTGGAAAAGCGAGTGAGGAAAAACGGCAAGGAAATGGGAAAGGAGCAAGGAGTTGGAGGTACAAGCAACTGGCGACTGCACACTAAGAGGTTATGCCAGCAATTGAATCAACCACACAACCATAAGAAATACCCGCATACTCGCCCCTTTTGGAGGTCCTCGCCCCGAGCTTCTATCCTTCTGATTGCCGTTATGCGGTTTAGTTAATGTAGCTCATGTTTTTGTTGCTGTCTCCGTCGCCGATGTCGCTGCTCCTTATTACCCGCTGTGCAAAGAGGAAGACGTATAAAATACAGCAGGAGAAAAGCAACAGGGACAGCAAGATAACCGAGGTGGAGATGGGAGATGGCGTGGCAAAAAGCAAAGTGCAAAAGTTGGAATTACGTCAAATGAAATTATGTGCACGCCTTGGAGTATGCAACGGAATTTTCCAGGGTTTTTCGTTCACAGTTCATTTTCGTTACAGTATCCCTTAAATAAAAGATCAGCTTTACAGATCATTTAATTTTAAATAGTTGCATTTTCCTTATTTTGGGTCTGTTCTTAACAGCTCTAGTTTTTTTAAATTTTTTTCTATACTTATACTTTTTATAGAAAGAACTCTTTCATAAGTCATAGCTTTGTCTTGTACATTGATAAAGTGCAGAGTATTTTCCTTTGCTTTGCTAATGGCCAGACGCACTTCACCCTTTTGCAATACCTTTTATTTGCTTTGGGTTAACAATGTCAAGCCCATTTGTCAGTGACTTGCACGAGTTGATGACGCCTCTGGGTAAGACTTTTTCATATCCTTCTTGCCTTTTTGCCAACCACTACCACTGAGCGGCGGGTTTGGCCCCCGAGGAGATTGGCAGTCTGGGAGCCCGGAATCTTGGCTAGCTGGGCTAGGCCACTGTTGCTCTTCCGCCCGTAAGGATGGCTACGCTATATTCGTTATCTTTTTTGAGATACTGTTTGGTTTGCCAAGCTTCCGTTCTTGTCCATCTGTCCTGCTGCAGTTCCTCCCCTTTGACAACAGTAATTACTCGGCACCTTTTCGTTGATTGCAGTTCCTTCGCTCTTTCCATAAACTTTTTGTTCACTTTTTGCTCAGTTGGCTCAGCAACTGCGAAGATGCAAATTTTGTGCGCTTGGCAGGAGAATTCCGTGAACAAGTTAATTAGAGGTAGTTTCGGGAATGGCAAAGGGTGTCAATCAGGGTCCAAATAAACTTACGCGAAACTACTTCATATGCACCAGTTGAAATACAATACCACAACAGAGTGGAGCTAAGAGATGAATATATAAATGAATGAATTGCCTGACAAGCTATCTTGGAATTCATTTGTTCTACAACAATTGAAAGCAACAGCTGTGATAAGGCTTGATTTATTCACACCATTTATTACATTCATTTGAAGCCATTGGAAGTGCACTCAAACTTAAAGCAAAGGGGTGAGAAACGAAACCAGGTTGCACAATTAATTGTTTTGAGCCATTTGAGCGAACGCACACGTAATCAAGCTCTAGAAGTTCATTTAATTAAAGGTAAAACCGTTCGACGCAACCATTAATATTTATGGTTTCAACCTTTTCACTCTTTCTCTTTTTTTGTCTGAACTCACGCTTGGTTAACTGAAATTTCTTCGTCTTTGTGAGCCAACTTAAAAAAGGAAATTGGAGATGAAGCGAAGCGCATGGAATTTAAATGTGAGAATATCAGTTTTTCAGTTTTCTTCTTATTTTCGCATTTTATTTTTGTCTCGGAGGAAAACAACAAAACAAAAAAATAAGAGGGGCGAAAATATGAAAATTCGTAAGAAGCCGGGGCAGACCTTGGAAATGGGAATCACTTTCAACCCTTTTTTTCGTTCTTTTGGCGGTTAAGGGAACAATGGACCCTCCGAACAAACCACCCACATCGTATTACTGGGTCAGGTTTTCCTCGGGCAACCCATTTTTTTTTTCCCTGCCACTCGTTAAATGCCCAGCAGAACTCATTTCATGTTTTTTTTTTGTTTTTTTTTTGTTTCTTGTCTTGCCACTGCTGCAGCATTAAATACACATATAATTTGGCAAAAAAAAATAAAAAAAGAAAAGGAGGGCAGGTGGGTGTGGTCATGAGCCAGGCGTATCTGATGTTTTGGGAGTACATAAAAGTAGGCGAATGAACTCTTTCCGCAAAACGAAGTAAGTCCCCCCCAAAAAAAAGGGTCAGCCACATGTATTAAAGGACTTTCATGTCCGCATACCCTTCAGGCTAAGACCGAATCAGAATTAATTTGGTACTATTTTTTAGGATTTATCAAGTATAAATTATTTAACATTTTATTTTTGCAAACTGATTTTTTATAAAAAAGCATAACAAATTGCAAAATAATTTATTTATTTTATTACAACAACACAATGTGAAATTGTGCTGTTTTTGTTAAGCATATTCAACAAAAAACTTTTCAGAAATTTAATTACGTTTTGGGGATTACACGTAGGTTTTATAGCCTAGGAAAATGTTGTTGTACGACAAAACTCTAAATTAATTTTGCTGGCCTAACAAAATCTACGCCCACTTTCGTGTGTGCATGTGTGTGCTCTTTGTCCAGTTTGGATGGCCCCCATGGGTCATATTGAAATCCAAGCACCCCCAAAACCGCCCACTTCTCAACACACCTCTGAGCCGAAACTCATCCGACGTGCCATGAAATTTGTTTTCAATTAACAAATTGTTTCGCAGCGCCGACAAAAATCGATAGCTAAGCCTTTTTCCCAACGCCACCCCTTCCATTTTCTTCTAATTTGAGCTTGGGCATAAACATTTATGGATCTCAGCAAATTTGATTCCACGCCAAAGGTATCTTGCTATCTTCGTACACTAAACGAAACATGGTCCTTTGAATTGAAAAGGACTTCTACACGGAGATTATATGATATGACATAAAATATTTAAGAGCTGAATTTCTTAGGGAATTTCTGCATCTACTGCTCTGTAGATAAATTCCTTGCATTTTGTCTGCTTCGGATGTGGAAAATGCAGGAAGCGGGATGCAGTATGCGGGATGCAGGATGCAGGCTTCCTGTTCCTTTGTGCATTGCAAATTTCTACATGGTCAGAGAGCCTCGAGAAAGCGAAACTTCGGCCCTGCGAATCAAAAAGTTTTCAAGCTGTTGAGAGCATCTTGGCAGACAAGTTTCAAATGTTAACACGTCAATGACGACTCTAAAAAACTTTCCACATCCGAGGAGATGAGCAGATGATAAAAGGCCCCACTCAGTCAAGTTCGCATGGATAGCAGATATTACACGTACTGGATATTCATTAGGTTCGCAGAAATGGCTTCTCCTTGTGAATCAATAAATCAAATCGTTTGGCTGACAGCTAACAACAAAAAAATGTACTCGTAAGCCGCTAAGATTTGTGACTCACCAGACAAAGTTGAGATACGAAAAATAAAAGAAAAAACTCCCACATAGCAGTCGAGGAAAAAAGCTGAATTTGGCAAGCCATCAAAATAATAGATAGTCAGACAAATAAGTAAATATAAATAAAAGCAGTGTACAAGTAAAAAAAATAGATAAATATATAAATTGAATTCATGACTGCGAATAATATACGAATACTGCAAGGAGGCGTGGCACTGCAGTGTGGTGTCATCAAACTCTGTTGGCAGAAAAGACGGCTGACATAAAGCCAACAAATGTGGGAAAGTGGAAGTCGCACCAGAAGATACCCTGTAAATATCTACAACGCATGCTAGCTTTTAATTTGAAACAGTATTGCGTTGTTTGAACTCTAGGTTTAAAGTATTTAGGTATGTGTTTTTGGATAACACTCCATAAATTATTTTTGTTTCTAGAAACATCTAGAGAATACTGTGCCGCCCAATATACCCATTAAAGAAGCGTACACATTGCTGCGGGCATTTTTACCACATGAGGGCTTGAGAACAACAAGGCAAACAAAAGCCATGTGATAGAGCACAACAAGGTGAAAAGGCAAAGACTTTGAAAAAATGGTTACATGTGAATGCGGCGACAGGTGGAGTGGGGTACGTCACTCGAGGGCTCAACTCTTAATTGCATTCGAACATTGCAGACGGATTTGCTCTGTAGAAGCCGGCACAGAAGAGAGGCACATGGGCACAAGGTGAAGCGCTGCCTTCGTTATCTCTGCCACCCGATAGACCATTATCAAGTGATAACACTGATGATTCATCAGTTACTTTGCACAGCTCATCGTTTTTAGTGCGTCTACATACACGTATGTCTTGTACGTTTGCACAACTGCTATAAACCTTTTAATAACTAATTGGGGTGGAAAGTAAATAAGATTTTGATCAACTTAATACTGTTGATAGAGGAAAAGAAAACATAAGGTATTTGCCTTTGGAATACAACTTCCGCATCATTAACTCAAAAAATGCGGAGATATGACTCAAGATGTTCATAGTAAATTAACTTTATAATGGAACCAGTCGTTTTTCATTTTTTGCAGTACAACGCCTATGATAAATTAGTGAGGCACTCGGCTGGCTGAAGGGAACAGAAGTATAAGGTCGCTGGGTGACAACGATGACTCAATTCAGAGCCTACATTTTGAATCGGGGGAGGCGCGAACTCTCTGCATGTTCGACACACATTAGAGGGGCGATACTCGTGCAGCTCGTTCGGAATCGCGGACAGGAAGTGATGGGGAAAACTAAATGAAATGAAATGATACATGATAAACGGCCTATAATATACGAAACTTTCACAGATGGATAATGCCATCGAATTAAACACGCAACTGGCACGATATCGTGTTCTCTCTAGGGTCATCGTTTAAAAATAAGTTCAATAAAAGATACATGAATGCGGTGATACAAGTGTAAAATTAACCTAAAGAACCATTTCAATATTATATAATATGTTATTTGTAAAAGAGCTTGAAAAACACACATATCTGACTTTCAACCAAAAAAAAAAACCACAAATGACTCGATACACACTGTATGAGATCATCAACGACAAGATGCTTTTGTTATAAGTAACAAATAAGAGCGCAAAGTGAGCAAATAAGTGCCTTAACTTGGTTTGAATTCATTTGTATGACGAAGCTGCAAAAAAATATTCGTGTGAGATATATGATGTATGTATAAGGCTTTTCTGAAGTATCCATAATCGATGACAAACCAGTGCATTTACTCGATTAAACGTGCAAATATAATTAATTCAACTGGTTTTTAATGGCCTAATAATGAAATTAAGGAGAAAGATAACTTTTTTTATAATAATTGCACTATTAATATTCATTATCTCGTCAATTGTTCATATCCCATTTAGAAAGACACTCTCTATTAATTAGATAGTGCTCTTTCTAATGACAGCGAGATGAAAAGAGCCGAACGACGAATATAAATGAAAGCGACAATGATTATAACAAATGGAGCACAGCATATGTAGCAAAACTAGCACATATGATGAACTGACTATAAGATACTTTATATAGAGTGATTTCTATGGAGGCCCAATAAGATATAAAACCAAAACCCATTCTAATTCCTTTAACCAAGTGAAAATTGAGCTTTAATAAAAAAAAAAGGCTCGCAAAAAGAGAAGTTCGACCGGCGGAAACGCAATATACCCCATCACATCTAGGGTATACAGTAGTTTCTTTGTTTTGCTTCATTCGTTTGCCAAGATCTTGTTTGGCCGATGGTTTATCGCTCCCTCTGTCTCGCACTCTTGAAACTCGAAATGTCGCAACACAAAGGGCACGAATTCATTAATAGAAGATGGGCGGAACTTCAAGGGGGCGGTGGGTTCTTCAAAAGGGGTGGGGCGTAGGGGGTGGCGATGGGGTGCTTTAAAGGACATGAAAACGCGACCTTCGGCGATTTTTCAATGGTTGTCGCGACAAGTCGTGAGGGAAAACATAACGTAGAGAGTAATTGCGAGAATTGCCGATAAAAGGAATGCTAAATGTTGAATAATTATAGCGTATTACTCACCTCAGCGTGTGGGAATGGAGCATTGCAGCTGTATTTCGCGCTGGAAGCTGCGGGTCTGGAGCATTGGAACACTGGAGCCCTGGAACCCGGACTGGAACTTCCATTGAACGTGAGGGCGTGGCAGGGCGGAGTCGCGTTTTTTGTTTGTTTTTGATTATTTTGGTTTTTTTTCGGGCATGTAGATTGCATTTTTATGTGATCGAAATTAAATCGCAGTTTGATTGATTGGCATAATACGAAGTCGTTATATTTCTTTTGATTTACTTTTCACTAAACGCGTTATAAACTGGATGTTTTTTTTTTTTTGCAGTTGTTGTTGCTGTTGTTTTAGTGATGAAAACGTGCTGATTTTCGCTATTGCAGTTGTAGTTGCATTTTTTGAGTTTTCATTAACTTGTTCATTCGTTGCTCGTACAAAAGATCAAAAGGTGAATTAACGTATTGAATAAGAAATAAACGTGCTTGTAATGCAGGTCTGACATTTGCAGTTGGTAATTTCGTGTGATCAAAACAGAAATCCACCAATTCGCGTGAGTTCGTTTGGTGCATTAACAAATTTGCATTTCCTACTTAGAAGCGAAAGCATTTCTGATATTAGTAACTATAATGATTTTGCATTGCCTGATTCGTACTACAAAACGTGTGTAGATAATGCAGATTATAGGCCTTGATGAGGAGCATGCTACTTGGATGCTTGGATTCTATATGGTTTGTTCGTTTTTCATTGTGAGTGCAGAAGAGTTGATTGGTTTGATTTATTTGTTAAATTGGTTTTTACAGCCGCATGCCAGAGATATTTTGGGTTATGTGTGGGTAGTATAGTTTTGAATTTGCATTCCGATTGTTAGTTATTGAGATGTGGGGCGGTGGGTGGAAAGAAAGGAAAAATAAATTAGGTTAATTCAGAAAGAAAAAGTATTACAAAACTGTGTGTGATGTGCGGTGTGAGAAATGATATCATAGCTGAAGCTGAAATCTATTAAATTCTGTTAACTTTTCGGGCGATTACAAAACGGAAATCAACAAAAGAAAACTAGTTTTTCCGGTAAGTTAAACAACATAAAAACTTGCTCAATTGTTTGCGCAACAAGAGAAAAGGAAACAAAAACTGAATAATCAACTAAAAATTTAACTGTTTACCGATTAATTTAAAGCTGACTATATATGTATGTGAGTGTGATTGAATTGTTTACCCCTTTAAAGTCGACATTCCATCAACTTCCTCAACTTCTCATGTATTCGTTTCGCTTTATCATCTCCATTGAGAATGTCCGAGTTAGCTATTTATCTAGATTTATATTTGTATATATATATGCGCTGTGATTGTATAATTTATATATTTCATATGCATTCAATAAATATGAACATGTTAAGTAAATAGCATTATAGTAAATAGTCAATATAGTTATTATATCGTATAGTAAACAATCTTTTTATAATAAATATTCAAAAGTGAACTAGAGATTTGTTGCATCTTTCTATCTTCATCGGTGTGAGTGAGTGTGTGGGTGTTGAGGCTACTTTTGTGTGAGTTTTGAACAGGAGAACTAAACTAGCTAAACGAACAAAAACTAAATGCATTTTCAAAGTCGGAAAAACGAGGAAATCAACAAGATTTTCTTTCACTTTTCCCTGCAAAGCATTTGCAATGAGTGTGGGTTTCGTGTGTTTCAGTGGAGAAGTGTTCCTTTCTTTTTATTATAATTTTTTTTTTTTTTTTTTTGCTTCGCATTATAACAATAATCAATAAAATTTCATGTTTTCTTTGTTTGCAATTACGTGTCTTGTAGTTTTGTGTTTTAACTCTCTTCGCATTGGTTTTTATAACTTTTCAATTAGCAATTTGTTTACAAGTACTAAATATTCTGGTAGCTATAAGTTGAGTTTCATGTGTATATAGGATAGACTCTGGGGACTTGAGACTCTTGCTTACTAACCATACATGTTTCTCTATATATTATAATAGCTATAATTGGTGTAATCGAGACCTAATTTCGTGTGCATTTCTTTTTTATCGGGAATTCACTGGTTGCGGTCTCTTACAGTTTAAGTTTCGATTTTGTCTTCTGCAATTTCTCTGGGTGGGTTGCGCAACATTCTATGTATATAGTTTGGGTCTGGATGAGATATAGTATAATGTGTGTCTGGCTGTGTGTGAGGTGTTGGTGGTGTGTGTGGTGTGAATGTGGCGTGTAAGTAATTGCATTCGAGATTTACATGAAATAACTGCTAACATATGAGGCCGCTAAGATGCCCAGCACAGTGAGGCAGATCAGTATCATGATCTTCTTTCGTCGGGCTTTACTCTGGTACTTGAGCGCCTTCTTGGTGTCCTGAGTTGCCGTCTGCACATAGTCCATAGCGTGCTCCACATGATACTCAATGCGATCGATCATCTCGCCCTGCGACTCCACCAGCATGGCCATGTCCATGAACATGTCGTGCAGCTCCTTGATCGATGTCTCCAGCTTCATGATGTCCTGGTGGCGTGCCTCAATGTCCGCCAGCGTCTGTTTGGCCTGCTGCGTCTCCATGATGATGCCCTGCGTGAACACAGACGAGTTTCCCTCCTCCAGCATCTTCTCCAGCTCATCGTCGTTGGTCGGTCGTCCGGTTATCTCCAGCTGACGCTGTATCCTTCCCTTGCAGCGCTCCCGGTAATCGGTCTGCGTGCGATTGTATTCGGTCATCACCTCGACGAATTTCCGTGACAACGTCGAGTGCTGCGTCTTCCGGATTCTCAGATCCGCCGACGACTTGTTCTGCTGCTCCTCCTGCTCGATATTCTGCTCGATGCCCTTGAGCTTGCCCCGAACGCGATTGGCATTCTTCTTGATGTCGGCCATCAGATCCTCCAGCTCTTGCTTGGTCTTCTCGTCCGTTTGCGGGGCGGACAGGATGGCCGAATGCTTCTTCTTCACCTCCTCGACGTTATCCTGCACCTTGTCGATCATCCCGCGTATCTCCTCCACCTGGGCGAAGAAGTCGTCCATGTAGGAATCATGGCCATCCACATTGACGGCCACCTCCGTCTCCTCCTCGTCATCCGATTGGGCGGCATGGAGAGCGGCTAATCTGTCTTTAGTCATCTTTGTGACGGGTTGTTATCCTGATTTTTGAAGGGTGTGCGAGAAGGTTATTCTCGTTGTATTTTGTGTTGGGGAAATTTGATAATTGGGGAGTTTCTAATCTCTGGGACTATTTTTGTTTTCTGTGGAGTTTCCAAATTTGTTGAATTTGTTATATATTGTTTTTTATCTTCGTTGTTATTTGGTTTTCTCTCTTTGCAAAGCTTTACGTAAGCCTTTGTTACGCGGTCTTCGCAGATTGCGTTTTTGCGATTAGCAGTTAAACGTTAAGCACCCACACACATAAACCACACGTGTAAACGCGCGCGGAGTTTTTCTTTTTTTGCAGCCTTGCTTTTAACTTGTTTGCACGTTTTTCCACTTTTGCGAGAGGCCTTTTATTGATTTTCCGCTTTTGGCTGGCAGCTCTCTCTTTTCTCGGTTTACTTTTAGTGTATAATTATAACTTAACTGGCACTTTGGCTGGCGTTTTGGTTAATATTATTATGCTTTTTCTCGTGTGTGTCGTTTGGTGTGGTGTTATTTCGCTCACAAGAGAGACGGAGAGAGAGGCCAAGAGAGCGCGTGTTGCGGGCGGCGGCAGAGACGTCGACTGCGACAGAGCACCTCTTCAATGCCAGCAGCTAAAAAACTAAAGCTGCTGCTGAATTAATTTTTTTTTTATGTTTTCTGTTTTTTTCTTTTCTTATTATTTGTGACTCACAGTGGTACTATATAATTTTAATCTTTTGCCTGTTGTATTTGTTTGTTTCACTTTCGCACAGGCACACGCACGCACACACACACAAACACGCACGCAGCAGTGGCGATAAACGATTTTCGGCAGTGGGAGAGGCTACCGAAAATCTCTTAAAATGGGCAAAAAAATCGATTTCTGCGCAAAGCTCCAATTCTGCCGTCTGCTTTTGCTGCTGCTTCTTCGTCTTTCTCTGCTTCAGCTTCTCTGCTTCTTCTTATTCGCGGGGGGTGTTACGGTGGGCGTTATTTGTTCTTTCTCTCTGCTTTTCGCTTGCGTTTTATTTTCGTTTGTTGCGTACGCGTCGTCGGCGCCGATTCAATGTGTGTGTTGGAGAGGGACGCACGACCACCTCTCACGCTCTCGCACACTGGCTGTCTGGGGTGCACGATTTGTTGTTGTCGCCAATTCTTTCACACGCACATTTGTTTGTTGTTTTCTTAGGAAAATGTGTTGACAATATTTTTCTTGATTTTTTCACAAAAAAACCCAGTATTGTTTCGCGACTTTCCCGGCGGCCAAGAGATTTTTTTTTGTTTCCGATGCGAGCCGAAATGAAACGCAGCACCTCGCGCGGGCAAACAATTTTCGAGTGTGACCGTGCTGCAACTACCAGAAAATACCTTCCGGTTCGCAATAATTTCCTTCAAAGTACTGAGTAGAAAAAAATACTATATTGAAACAGGGCTAAGCGAGGACTCAAACCAATTCAGCAGTGACAATTTACAATATTTTCTTTCTCTCGATTTCCCTTGATTCGCAAATCAAGTGTATATGTGGGTGTATTTGGATGTGCACTTTATATGAGAGCAGTATATTATTAATTTCGGTATTTTATATTATTGCAAGAACATAATAGTTGAAATAATTATATTAATATCTGATCATCTTTATTTTGAGCAGCTGATAATGTAATCAAGATACTTTTACTTTTGATTGTAAACTGCAAGTGGTTTCTGTTTTCCCTTTTGCTCGGCATTTTCGTGTTTTCACTTTTGCTGTTGACAGCCGCGAAGAGACCAGCAAAACGCGTAATGAAATATACTAAATATGCCAGCACATAAGTTTCATTACGTCAGTCCCACACAACAGCAACAACAATCAGCACTGGTTTGTTTGTGGATCCCATTCGAACTGAGAAACGTCATGCGCGAGAATTTTTATGAATGAAACGCGACCGGCACTTTTGTTTAAGCGAATCGCGACCTGGAAGGAACTGGGGAATAGGCCGCAAAATGCAATAATACATATATATATACGCGGCATTTATAAATAAACATAAAAATTAAGTAATACCCAGGGCAGTGAACTGCTGCGAAACGTTGCCCAACACTGGTCCTATTGGAGCAAAATTTAAAAATTCACTTCGTTGAAATCTATATTTAAAGTTAAAAATTATGTTTTCAAATTTCTAACGCATTTGATTTAAACGTGGAATAAAATTTAAAAAGGTCAGTAACTGTATATTAAGGAAATTCATTAATAAATTAATAAATATCTTGTAGAAGCGTACTAAAGCATCTAAGTACGCTAATTCTAAAAAATATCACTAGGTCATAAGGTACTCTGGCATGGTTTCCCCAAATAATTCATAATATATAGGATCTTTGAAACTCACCGGATATTTCGTTTGTAGCACGATTCCGCATATCTCGTCGCCGACGAGGAACTGCTCCCCGAGCATCGCCATACAAACGTTCTCCCAGGCCCGCTCGATCTTATTTTTGCGCAGCCGTATCACCCACTGGCCGCCCTTGCTGTTCGCGGGGTCCTCCCACATCGGTTTGATGCCCTGCTTGAAGAGGCTGAGCTCCCGGTAGGGCTTCAGGGCAGTGGGCCGGATGAGGTGCGAGTAGAGCGACCACCATTGCTGCACGCTGGCGCACCGGCCGACCATGTGCAGCGATTTGCTGTAGTCGGCGGCCGCCCGCTGCGTCCCCTTGCGAGAGAACCAGAGGCAGTATGTGTGCTGCAGCCGGTTTTCGCCGGGACCCACCTCCAGTGGCGGCAGCTTGTCCACGTCTATTTCGTTCTCCACATCGCTGTCGTCGCTGTCGATGAGATCTGGCCAGTTTTTCCTGAAAAGCGCGTACATGACACACGAGATAGATTTTGATTAGTATGTCAAGGGTTGGAAATCAAATTCAACGTAAGGTTCACCAGACGACACAATCGCCGCACTTCCACATTCAAAAATATAAAAACGATGAAGCTGTCTATACGCATGCTGGACCAACGCACAATCACCTTGGAGATGAACGAATCACAGGATGTGAAGACTCTGAAGCAGACATTGGGCAATTTGCCCGAAGTCTCCTTGTCCGTTGAGAACGTTCAGCTGATATACAGTGGTCGCATTATGGAGGATGCCATGCCCCTCAGTGAATATAACATTGCCGAGGGCAGGATCATTGTGTTGATAGGTAAGAAAAACCTGCCAGAGCAGGTTTCCCCGACATTACCGTTGGCCGCTGAGACAAATGTAATGCGCACACAGGATGTGACGCCTTCAAGGACTCCTAGTGAGCAGTATGTGCACGATCTCATGTCCTTGGGATATAGCGAACAGGAGGTACGCTCAGCCCTACGTGCCAGCTTCAATCATCCGGAAAGGGCTATAGAGTATCTGATCAATGGGATTCCTCAGGAGGCTTCTTCGGAGCACGGACTAGAGGCAATCTTGAGCGGACAGTCAACTGAGCAGCTGCAGCACCTAATGGGGGATACTAGCATTACCCAGGTGCGTGAAATGATTCGTGAGAATCCAGAACTGATGCAACTAATCCTGGAAGGACTGGCTGATACCGATCCGGCTGCCTTTGAAGCCGTTAATCGCGACCAGGAGGGGCTCATGACCATGCTTGCAGGTAGTGCCGGTGATGCCAGTCACAATCACAATCCAGATGAGGGAGAACTCTTACAAGTTGCCTTGACCGCCGAAGAAGCCGCCGCCGTAGAGCGTCTGGAGGCACTGGGTTTTGAACGTGTTATGGCCGTCCAGGCCTACTTGGCCTGCGACAAGGACGAGCAGCTGGCCGCCGAGGTACTAATCCGTCAGTCGGAGGAGGATTGAAATGAATAAAGCGATTGGGCGCACGTAAATGCAGCCAGAACATAACCTAACAATTGGCCAAGTAAAGAAGGTGCTGCTGGCCCAGTTTTGTTGCTGGCAGGGATTGTGGTTGTGGGTGGCAGGCGGTGCGCGTGGGTGGTGGAGGTGCTCCACTTACGACTCATACTGCTTGTTGGCAACTTTCTCCATGCTCATCCTGGCACTTATGATCCTGACTGCTAGCTGCTACTGGTGATCTTCTGCTAACTGCTTGGCTGTTCCTGTGGCGCTGCTCCAACCTTTGGAACGAGAACCTGTGGATCTGGGTGGTTGCACTACTAGATTATGCTGCTGCTTCTTCTGGCGCAATTCTTCTTTTGCTCCTTGGCTGCGCGTGTGTGTTTGTGCGAGTGTGTGTGTGTGTGCAAATGGGTTTTTGGTGGATTCTCTTGTGGGCGATTTTTTTTGGGGCCGCCGCTTTTTGGGGGAGCGGTTCGCTACGGGTCCGCCGCTCTCTCTGGTAAGCAATCGTATTTCCTGTGCCTTATCCTTTTCGATTTTCAGTGGGTTTGCGTATTTCTTGGCCGTTTAGTTTTGGTTCGCTCGACTTTAGTTTGACGTTTCTTTTTGTACACAACACAACATGCGTCTGATTAGGTTCCACTTGATGTCCACATTCCACGCGGCGCTGTCAAAATCGACCAGTGCTGTAGGTCGATGAGGAATTTCGGCATTGGCCAACACTTTACGTAGTGCAGTTGCATACCACAGGTAAGGGGGTATATCCATTTTATTCATTTTGAAACTCAAGATGAATTCATTAATTTGCGTTAATAATTATGGTTAATAAGCGACTAAAACATACATTTACTTGATCTCCTTTAATTATATGAATTTAATGTAATTGTTATATGAATAATTACATATAATTGTGCACGGAAATATACAAATACTTTATAATACTTGCATCAACAAACTATTAACAGGACATACCCCACAACTCAACAGGGTATCCGAGTATACAATTTTTGCTGTCATTCTCTAAAAATCGGTTTGTTTACGTTCACTTAGCTTGTTAAAATGGGAAAAAGTGAGAAAAAATCCAAGAAAAAGCACAAGGAGAAGCGCAGGGAACACAAGGAAAAGCACAAGTCCAAGAAATCCAAGAAACACAGTCGGAAAAAGGAGGAATCCCCGCCGATAGCTTCACCAACACCAACACCAATACAACCCGAAAGGGGCAACCAGGAGGAGGAGGACTTTGCCATACCAATAGGTCCGTAAGAGCCCCCCTGTATATATTTATTATTTAGTATATGGTTTGCTGAACACTCTGAACCCACCCCAAAACCCAAGCACTGATGAATAGCAAATCGCATGCACCGGAAACTCCAGAGGAATACCAGCGCCGTCAGAGCCAGATCCGCAAGGAGGTGGATCCGGTAACTGGTCGCGTCCGGCTCATCAAAGGCGACAGTGAGGTACTGGAAGAGATTGTGACCAAGGAGCGCCACATGGAGATCAACAAAAAGGCCACCCGCGGCGATGGAGACTTCTACGAAGCCAGATCTCTGGATGCCGCCAAGCGTCGCAAATAAAATACCAAAAATGCAATATAACTTAAGCTATTTCATGTCTTGTAGTAATAATTAATAACTGTCAGTTTAATTAAACAAAGGGCTAGCTAGCGACTATATGTACACGCGAAATCCGTGGAAATTTCTTTGGTGGCGCAGCTAGTACAACTGATGGAAGAAGGTCGTGCTGCCGTCCTGCCAGGCGGGATCATCGCTGACCTTCGCCCTGCACATCGGACAGGTCTGTTCGCGCTTGAACCAGGTTTGGACGCACTCATCACAGAAAATGTGGCCGCACTCCAGCACAGTGGGCGTGTTGAAGGCGTCATGGCAGATTGGACACAGGGCACCAGCGGCATCCAGCTCATCTTTGGTCGGCGGTCGCTCAGAGTCCTTGAATGCATTTTTATTAACAATGGACACACAACATCTATATGTCGCAGACATTCTTACAATATTTTTTCTGAAGGTCACAATGGCTTTTTTAAGCGACTTGCCTCGCTCCACCAGCTCAAATACCTTGGCAGCCATGTAGAGTGCGGAAAGCAGTCCTCCGGAGACCACCTCCAGGCCGGAATAGGACTCGTAGAGAAAAAGGAACCACTGGGTAATGGGTGCCATCGCCCGGTAGAACTGGGAAGTATACTCCACCAACACATAGAGTCGAGCCTGAAATGCCAAAGTAAAATATGTATTACAAGGGAATTACACAGTATATACAAGTAAATGTATGTATATTAAGAATGGGAGTTCCCATTTATTGATAATCTGAGCTTTACTTATTTTATGACTCATGTTTGGATGGAAATGACGACTTATTATAATGGACCAGTAGTGATATTAGGGAGCATTTATTAAATTTAAATTATTAATATTTTTAATTTTGAAATCCGCGAACTATGATTTCATTAATCTATGTTATTATTAAGTGTTGGATTGATTTTCCTGTGAAAAAGAATTACTCACCCGCACTTTGAGTCTCATCAAGTGGTGCGGCAGCATGGTAATTATAAGTTTGACTAGTATAGTCAGAAGTTTGATAATGAGATCGCTCACAGCTATATAGTAGAGCAACATGCCCAGGGGGATCACGTTTAGGGATTTGTACGTATCCTTGTACAGGTCACCCCTGGCAGGTTCCGGTGATGTTGTGGGGCTGTCCGCCTCGGAACTTGTCTGATAAGTGACCTCTATTAGGGCGGATTTCCTGGGAGGTGGCACAATCACACCAAAGGGATCCGGCGGCGCAGTGGCCAGAAATAGACGAACTGCGACAACCACGGTAATAAGGCAAGCATCTCGCGTCATCACGGCGTAGTTCTTCTGAGCTAGACGGGCCACCTGATTGCGTACTGATCGGTTTACATTGTACATCACAGTCTGCAGCACCAGAAGATCCACAATGCCCAGCAGGTGGTCGTGTAAAAACTTGATGAATAGTATGAAGATAAGCGGCAGATAGCGAACAAAATGGCTGAGGATCTGGACCACCATGTCATCCGAGATCAGATGTTCGTCTTCTGGATGATTCTCTGCGGGCTCTGGTGGGTTGCCACCTCCTACTACTACTCCGCCTCTGTTATCCCCATTGCCATCGCTTTCGCCAAGGTCTTGGCTCTCATTTGCTTCGCGTTCGTCGAAGGCCGCCGGAGTGCTGTTTAGTCCTATGACACTGGCATTGTGCCGTCCTCCATTAAGGCTGTGACTGTGTCGCATCTCACCCTCACGCAGGGAGATACTTCTGCCCATAGCTCCAGCTCCGCTGACACCAGACCCTGCCGCAATGCGACCGTATCGCAGAGGACTGACTGGCTCAGGGAGCGATGGCTGCTGCTGGCCGAGCAGTATGTGCGAGTTGTCTACGGGATTGGCGGCTGGCTGAGGTCCTTGTGCCGCGGAAGCTCCAGCGTTTGCAGGTGCATATCTGAAATTGGAATGTGAGATGAGGGACCGCAGGGCCTCCGTCGACGGGGCCGTTGAAAGCGAAAATACATCGTTGAGGTTGACACGCCAAAAGCCCATTTGCCGAACACCTGCCGCAGCTCCAGGCGATGCTCCTGGTCCACCTGCTGCTCCGGCGCTGGAAGGCTCCTCGAGACTGCCACCAGTGTTGGCGCCCATACTACGGGACTGCTGCAGACGACGGTTCATCTGAGTGGTCACCCGTATCGGAGAACTGCTGTTGCTGGCTGGCGTGTACGATCGCTGACGAGCCAAAAATGTGGATAGAATGTTACCGTGACGCACATTACCACCACTGAGGCTGCTGCTCCGCGCCG
This sequence comes from Drosophila orena, assembly GCA_005876975.1. NCBI lineage: Eukaryota > Metazoa > Arthropoda > Insecta > Diptera > Drosophilidae > Drosophila > Drosophila orena. The sequence continues at coordinate 8,744,210 of VCKV01000282.1, read as the reverse complement.
TGGGTACGTGGTGGTGCTCCAGGCTGATGCTGGTTTGGGTCGATCCCCCGGCGACGGCTCCTCCGACGCCACCTCCAGAGGTCACCGACGATGAGGAGGCAGGCAGCAGGTAGTCGTGCTCCGCTGTTGTCGATTCATTGTCGTCGCTCTCGATGTTGATGGACACACCCGTCGATCCACCGCGATCCTGGGGCCCATTGCTTCCTCCTCCACCACGATAGGGATCCTTGGGGCTGTTGTTCATTGTTCCACATCCAATCACCATTGTGGCGCTGGTCTTTTTTCACCTAGAACGCCAAAACGACTTCCAAAGTCGCTCGCATTTTGACTCCGCTGTCAGCTGGTCACACCAAATTCTAGCTCAAAATGAACGCGGTTGAAATTGAATTCAAGTTTATTTATATACTTCTTATTATCTTGCATTCAAAAGATAAGATTTTTAGGTTGTTTTTAAGTTCAAAAACAACACAAACTCTAGAAACAATATCAATTTATAAATACATTTGGACTTACGGTCACACTTCGGGGTGGAACATGTGTGGAATGTGGATTTATATAAGCAAACTCAGCTACTTTTTAAACTTCACTTTTCCCATGGAGGTAGGGGTAACCTGTATTTCGGAGAGGGGTTACAAATTTGATTGGTGACGATGGCAAATAAATTCCATAAATATATCTAGATAGCAATAACGCTTCTGAATCGTTACATTTCATACATTGTTTCATTGTTCATTTCCTTTTGTTACATTTTCCTTAGACCTACTTTACGCCTCTTCTTATTTGTAGTATGCAATTAGAATTTAATACATAATTGCAATAATTGAATAAATTATAATCTTTCTGCCCAGCGAGCCAAACATATATGGTACATTTTGACAACGAGTTCCCCCAGCCAGGTTGGCCGAGCGGTCTAAGGCGCCAGATTTAAGCTCTGGTTCTCGAGAGAGAGCGTGGGTTCGAACCCCACACCTGGCAAAAGGCAAGTTTGTTTTTTAATTTTTTTTTTTTTTTTTTTTTTATTAATCTTTATAAAATGAGAAAAATAGCTTAATTTCTCTGGCAGAGAGCATTAGCTAAGCAAATAAATGCAAGTGGACACAAGTAAGCGGCATTGTTGTTATCTCAATGAGGGAAAAATTCCGCGATAACAGAACAATTTGATTTTGAAAGATTAAATAGAATTATATTTCGCAATATTTGTATACAAGCTTAGGTCTCGTTAATCTGTTTGTTAAATAATGTTTACACCTAGAAGTTTTAAATGAAGTTCCAACTTAAGTTATTTATTAGATGACAAGTTACTTCCAATTACTTGTAACGCTTGAGTAGAATTAAGAAACGCCTTTCTACCTCATAAATTATGCAAATAATTTTCAAATTTCCCCTTTTTGACCCTGTGGTGCAGTGTTGTGCACCCTCTAATGCACTTCGCTGGCCCATTGATAAGGATGGAATGGAAATGGCTCAGTTACCGCCAACCAACCGCAATTAAGCTGACCCAAAGCCGTTGCCTGGTAACCCATAAGGTGTCCACAACAACTAGCCGGGCTCGGGAAGCAGAAACGTGTCCAAAACAACCACCGCCAGGAGTGCAGGCACCACCGAAGGACCAAGGACAAACCCTTGCAACCCGCCTGGTCAGTTCGGTTTGTGTACTTAGACAAGGAACAACTGCAACGTGTTAAATATTCAGCCAGATGCAGTTTACAAATGGCTTACTAATATAGATGGGTAAATAAAAGATACAAATATGTGTGGAAAATAGGATCCATGGTGTAAATAAGTTACCTACTGATCTTCTGTTAGTATTTATATAAATTGTGATACATAACTACGGAAGTAATTTAGTGAAACAAAGCGTCTTTGTCTTTAACTAAAGTGAATTACGCAAATTGAAGTGTTTAAATACAAATGAAGTGATCAAATAATTAAAAACAAAACCTACTCTATTTAAGAGCATATCATATTCTAGCACCATCACGATATATGAAGAAACAACCCTAAATAGTTGGCTTTTATTTCTTCATCAAGTCATTTTTACATCGCAAAACAAAAAAGTGCCGCACATCAAGCTGAGTTCCAATCAAAATAAAATCAGCACAAGTAAAAAATTAAGTCAAATGGGCAATTAAAATATAAATATTATTTATTGTACAATATATTGTGGTATAAAATCTATATTCGTGCATGTGTGTATGTGGTGTGTGTGTGTGTGTGTGAGCGGTACACGTTTGTTTTTTAACGGCCTAATCTTCTTAGATGGATGTTGAACCCCATTGGCGTAAACAAAAAAAAAGAAATAGTATAGAATGCAAATATATATATATATGTATGTATATATGTATATATGCCATATAGAATTCTATATATTCCATTATTGATCAGTCTGTGTAATCTCTCTCGCTAAAGAAACGCCTGATGCTGGTTGCTAGATGCTAGATGCTGCTGGTCGATGCTTAATGCTGATGCTGTGGCTCCAGCTCCGGCTGCTCCGTTCAATGAACCGGCACCGTGATGCGGGGCGATAAGCTTTTGGTCGCGCTGCGATTCCGGCGCTGCAAAAACAGCTTCACGTTCTCCAGGGGCAGCTGGAAATGATAGTAGGCGCAATAGGGCAGCGGATCCCAGTAGGCGAACAGTGCCTCCCGCTTGTCCAGCGCCGTGGTCGAGGTGCTCCTCTCCAGCGCCGACCAGCTCCAGTTGGGCAGATCGTCCTCCGGCAGTCCCCGCCTGTGGATGCACTTCATTGCCCGGCACAGCAACTGCGCATGCGATCGATTGTGGCATATGTAGGGCAGGGCCACGCCAAGTCGCGTGCCCAGTGGCACGAACTGACCGCCGTGGGCGGGGCTCTTGACCAGCCGGAAGCTTATGTGCCCATTGATGGGCCTCTGGAAGCGCACCTTGGCGAAGAAGGAGCGCAGCCAGAGCTCTATCTGCGCCTCATCATCCCTGGGCACTGGTATCAGATTCTTGGTGTGATGCTCCACCCGACAACTCACATTGGCCACCACCCGCGAATCCTTGACGGTGGTGCAGGTCACATAGTGGTGATAGCCCGGCTGATCCCGCACCACCAGCCATGGCTGTCTCTCGCTGATCTCGTGCTGGTTCATCTTCAGTTCCGCCCTCCTATTGGGCAGTATGTACTTGTGCCGCTCCAGCACTCCCTGCATTCCGGCGGCCATTAGTATGTTCCTATAGCTGCCCACGAAACCACTCTCGTAGATCTGCTGCAATTGCCGTGGAGCAGTCAGCACCACATGGGCTGGCAGTGCCATCTGTTGCTGCTCGCATCTCCTAAAGAGCTGGAGGCAGTCATCCAGCTGCATCGTTTCCTGCACGCCAGGTATGAAACTGGCACACCCCAGCACCTCCAGATGTGGTCGGGCCAGGGAATCATAGTATGCCGGACTGGTGGCACACACGGGTATATAGACCGAGGGTCGTTCCTTCTTCACTATGTGACACAGGGCTGCAATGTACTGATCCGGATTACTGGCCGTTGGCCGTGGCACCAGATAGAATTTATCCACCGCCGTGGAGAACCTGGCCAGTCCGAACAATCCCTCGAACTCAAAGACCACCACTCGGGCGCCGGATCCGTAGAAATTCCTGGCCAAATGTAGGGTCTGTATGGTGCTGCCGCAGCTGAGGAGTATGGTCTTCTGGCGCTGCACTGCACCCAGCTCCTCCTCGCCACTCAGCAGCCACTTGACCAGGGCAATGGGCACACGCAGCAGTTTCCAAAAGATCCAGAGCAGGGCGGACAGCCAGAAGCTGGGCGCCGCAATGGACAGGGGTATGTAGAGGACGTATCTCAAGATGGTCAGCACCAGCCGCATCAGCAACTGTGGTCCGAAGAGCAGGACTCGTGTGCCCAGATTGGGCTGTGGTGGCGACTGCGTCTGAAACTGATGTCTCAGGAGATTGCCATCAGCCGTCCGCTGCCGTCTGAGGGTAACGAAATGCTTGTGGGCTGTCTGGGATTCCTTGTCCTCCTCCTCCTCCGACTGGCTGGGGTGCTCCGGTATCAGATCCAACGAGTTGATGCGCCGAAACTTGGAGCGCGTGGCCTGGCGCAGTTGCCGGGCGTGCTCCTGGCGCAACAGCAGATCGTCCAGGGTCTGGGACATCTTCACTCGCTCACTCGCGTATTCCGTATTATCTTCGCCGTGTAATCTCCGATTATCGCTGCCGTGCTGCTGCTGGCAAAATCCGAACTGTGACTAAATCGCGTTTTAAATAGGAGCTATACTTTAAACCTATGGGATGCAGCCGCGACCGTTGATAACCCACCCCAGACACACATGTCCATCGGCACTGGGATCGGCCAGTCCCTGTCTATACCTTGTGCACTGCCAGAAAAACTCCCACAAACTAATCACGATGGGAATTGTTCTTGAAATGATTGAACCTGATGGCTGGGTACCTTATCAAGCTGATTAGTTAATTGCACTACTTTTATGGCTACCTTAAATAGATTCCGACATCAGTTACTCCATTGAAAGTCTTATAAATAGCACTATCAGATTCAGACACTACGAAAACCTTAAGTTTAAGGTCTGCGTATTTCAAAATAGAGGGCTTAATAGTTATGACTTGCGTTTAATTCTGGTAGGTCAGTTTTTTTTGTCTATGCTGATGGGCTTATCACAATTTATTTATTAGTTGCCAGGCTAGACTTTTGGTTTATAAGAAAATATTTCATATTTCTTAAAAACCTCTGCAAGTTTAAAGTACACTATCATATTGTTGATTGCACTCGGTTAGTTACTATGTAAACAGCATTACAAATCAAGATTAGGTAACTCGATGTGATTATAAAATTCTGTCGCCATAATCAACATACATATATGATGGAAACTCTCTCAGTGTAGCAATATAAATTGGCTGATCAGCCGAACAATGTGTTGGCGAACGTGATGCTTATTGTCGCCAACTCTCGGGATGATCCGCTCTCCTCCGTTCGTCTGAGATTTTTTTTGGCGATCGGGTATAAATCATCGTCGCCGCTTGAAGGTTCCGGCGAGGTGGAGGTGGCGCCCGTTGCCAAGAGAGCCGGGAAATCTCCGTCCGTGCCGAAGATCATACCGAGTGAGTTCGGGGGTAGCACGATCGATGCATTCCAGGTCCCCGGGCAGATCGCCCGGCCACTTTTGTGGCCAGTGGGACTTTGGCCTGGTATTCAATCCCATTACTGCTGATAAGGGGATCTACTATTCCGTCCCGTGGCGGCTGAAAGAAACTTATGCTCGGAAATAATCTCACACCTACACATAGTATAGACCTTAGATTAAAAACCGAAAGTGAAGCAAACACAAACACCTTAATGGGCGAATGCATAACCAATCTTCGGACTTTGAGAGTCTACATAGTTGTTCGCGGGTCTGATTTCCACATCTGTACGAGTGGCGGACACGAGTGGCGAATGGAAGGCACTCTGTGTACCTGGCACTTTGATATCGCCTCCTCCTGCCCAAGGTCGCTGATCAGGTTCAAAGCGGGCCTGATAAGGGTGCTTGGCTTGCACATATATACATATGTATGTATATAACATATTTAAATTCAGCGATCGGGCTTTATTCTGGCATTATTTCGTCGTCGCTGTGCCATGGAAATAGCCGTCTCACCTATGTACCTACTATTTATATATGGCGAATGCGTTGTGGGTTGCATGAGTATGCAGTTCTCTGATATGAACGATGGCGATAACCCCGGGAGTCCTCCATCGCAATAGATCTCGCAACCTGAGCCAGGAAACATTTTGACATTTGCTTTCAGCGAGGTACTTTCAGAGCGATCGAGGCTTTACGTGGCTGTAGATAATGCCAACCAGGTTTGCACATTTCGATTTTGTAATACGGGGGAAATGCGATTGGCGTTTGAATAAAACTATGATAAGATAGTGCGGTTCCTTCCTTCCCCCTATTTTTCCAGACTTTTATATGCCAGCCATTCTTGATAGTCCTTATTTTGTGGGACTATTATTCAATGAATGCCTTCTGATTCATGTAATGTTTGGCATAATATCCTTATCAACCAAGGGTTGAACTATTCATGGAAGCTCATTTATATTCACCGCAAATAAATCATGAAAAGGGTTAATCGCATCGAAAGAGTCACCTGTGCTATCTCAATTTATTGCCCCGCTGGTTGACTTATTAAAGGCAGTTGGGCATGAAGCATGTGACCAGGCGAACCTGGAGAGGAACCACCATACACCACCCACCACCAGCTCTACCGTACAGTGTATACTAGTACTGTACGTACGGCTATACTCCATCGATATCGCCCGATTTGACCGACCGCATTCGGAGCAATATGCTCCGGGACACGATTTGCATTTGTTGCTCGCTCGCACGCCAAACATAATTGTGAGCTCCTCTTTCCGTAATCAATTGCGGTTGCCGGTGGTAACCAGGAATTTGTTAATTCAATGTTTATTCTGCCCCAGTCCCATGCACCCCGGACAGGTTGCATTTGGTCCCCAGACGGAGCTGGCCCTAATGGCGGTTAGTTCGAAAAGGGAATCCCATCGACTTGCTCCATTCTTCCTCCTTGCGAAAACTTCACCGGGCGCTCAGTTGGCTCAGTTCCGCGTCCGCAGACAGTTCGAATCCTGGCCAAGACAGGCAGTTAGGCCCCCCAAGCCCGATTTACTTTCCCTACCGAGAAGCGTTAGTTGCGTTAGTGCTTCCGCATTCCGCAAATTTGTGTCAATTGCCACCAAGCAGGACACGCTAGTGAAGGAGCCAAGGAGCCAAGGAGTAGGCCTCGAGCCGCAGGATTCCGTGATAACTTGATGAGTATTCAATTGGAGCTCAATCAGTTAACAACAGTGTCTAGTGCGCGGTCTTAATTTGGACATAATAAAGTATAGGAAACCAAAGCAAGTGCCTCAAGGATTTAGCTGGCATACGTATATATCAGCCACCTTTACTGCCAGTGAAAAGTAAGTTGCAGTCAGCTGCGGGATAAGTAATAAAAAAGTAAAATAGTTTATACATAAAGTTCATTAAACACTAAATACGAATCACTTTATTAATTAAAATAACAAGCTCCCTGGAAAAAATGAATATTAGACTAAAGCTAATTGAATCGTGTTGCCAATATAACCTTTTAAGAAAGAGTTAAGATTTTTTACTTAAAGTGTTGAATGCTTTAAGGTTGTTTTTAACAAGCCCAAAAATAAACCTTAAGTAAATGAACAGGGTCTTATTACCCAAGTAATATTACTTAATGTAATATAATGCAGCTCTATATATAGATTATCTATCTATGATTTATTCTATGTGCTATGACTTCCCCCGAATTTTCTCCATAAGCTTCAATCACGACCTCCATCTGACTTGGTGATAGCAAATCGGGAACTAAAATAGAAAGTAGAAGCGCCACGGAGCAGATTGCATGCCAAATCATAGTCGCACTATCAAGGATATTATTGTTATACTTTTATGGTTTGCATAAACACAGATGGCAATGGGTGGGGGGAATCATTGGGTGCACTGGGTGGCATGGGGAGCGGAGCATAAGGAGCTCAAAATTAGAAGACGCATTCGTGTCAAAGGAAGTTTCAACAGCGGCGGAAATGTTGTTTATTAAAATAAATACGAGGACAAGGGAATTATTATGACTTTCGGGGGAGTGGAGTTGGCAGTTGGGCCACGGATTGGAGGAGCACGGGGTTGGTGGGCACAAACACTTGCTGTCCTGGTGACAGACTGTGCAATGCGTGTCGTCCGGGTCCCAAAAACAATTTCCTCAAGTGGAAATATCATTCGAAAGTATGGACGTAATGGAGAGAAGTCCTGACTGGGATCCTTGGACGATGATAAACGGGGAAGGGGCTGGTGGAGATGGGGCCCCAAGCTTGTTTATTTGCGAGGAAACATCACCTCGGTGGAGCTGTCATGACGACTGGCTCCAGGCCCGGAACAAGTTAATAAATCAATTTGGACTAACTTATCGAGTCCGTCTGTAGCGTAGGCGAGGCGCCAAACTTTTGCCCAGAAAGTTTCCGCTTCATAAAAGCAATACCCCTTTTCAATTCACCGAAGGGGTTGATGGGATTATAGGATTTATAACTGAGGGTAATAGGTATAAAATTCACAAATATAATTTTAATCTGCTGGTTTTAATCTACTTATACTAGGACTAAACTTTTTCAATAATACAATAATATTTCAAATTGATTAGAGGGTACAGCGTTGTTCTAATACAAAACTACCCAAGTTTGGTGTGACTTTTGCGGGTGCACGCAATGCCAACCGCAACACAGAAACTTCACCGAAGCCAGCGAACCGAACTCACTCTTTATCTCAACCAACTCCTTGCTTTCGCAGATGCAGGCGTATCGCGATAACTTCAAGCAAACGCCCTGCCCATCGGCCGTCGACCTTCAGGCGGCTGGAACAACCCACCCACCGGGCACCGCCTCCCGGCTGCCATTCTCGCGCAGCCAGCGTGGGCGTGACCCCTCGGCCAGTGCCGCCTCCGTTTCCGCCTCCGTTGCGGGTGGCCTAACGCCCAGGATGATGAGTCCGGGTCCGCCGGGCGCCGGTGGAGGAGGAGGAGGAGGAGTGAGCGGCGGCGGCGGCGGAGACCCCTCTGCCCTGCTGCGGCAGAACCAGGAGCTGCGCCAGCGGCTGGCCGACGAGTCGCATAGCTATCGACGCCGCCTGGACACCTACAAGCAGGCGCAGCACAACCAGGCCAACTTGGTCAGCCGACTGCAGTCGAAGATCCAGCAGTATCGCCAGCGGTGCAGCGACCTGGAGGATCGCATGCACGAGACCATTAAGCCGACGGCGGGAGCAGGACCCAAGTTGACCACGGGTCCGACCAACCAAGTGCTGGTGAGTATGCAAAAGCTGGGCAAAAATGTTCTTAATTGGTAAGGGCAACGTTGCGTATGAGTAATACATTTTTCGTTCGATTTAATCAATTTGATTTATAATTTGGGGTTCACAGGCTAAGGTGATTGCAGTTATCATTGAAATTCCAACATATGCCATTGTTGTGTAATAAATCAATTTAAATCCAAGGATACTGTAGCTTTTGTCCATCTTGTTTTTTAGTGCTCAACTTCTTTGACTCTGGGGCAGAGCAGCTTGCCCTGCAGCTCCTCACTGGACTCGCCGCCGCCCAGCTGCAGTCGTGACTATGTCGACGATGTCTTGGGCACCGGAAGCGGCGCCGGAGCAGCGGAACTGTGCCGCAAGCTGGAGGAGGAGCACCAGCGCTGCGAGCAGATCCTCGCCCAGAACAGCGCACTGCGTCAGCAGCTGGAGGAGTCGAATCGTACCAACGAGGCGCTGACCAATGACCTGCAGAAGCTGACCAACGACTGGGCGGGTCTGCGGGATGAGCTGCTGATCAAGGAGGACGAGTTCAAGGAGGAGGAGCAGGCCTTCAAGGACTACTACAACAGCGAGCACAATCGCCTGCTGAAGATGTGGCGCGAGGTGGTGGCCGTCAAGAGATCCTTCAAGGAGATGCAAACGGCCATGAAGGCGGAGGTGGCCAAGATGGGTCAGGAGATCAATTGCGTGGGCAAGGACATCAGTGGCTCCAATGCAACGGTCGCCTTTGCCGTCCAGCAGGCCAAGCGGGCGGCGGATGAGGAACTGAAGCAATCGCAGCGCAACAACGATGAGCTCCAGAATCAATTGGCCACGCTGAAGGTGCAGTACGAGAGTGCCCGCCACGAGATCATGGAGCGGGATCAGCGACTACTGGAGCTAATGAATCAGCTGAAGAAGCTGGAGGATCGCTGCGCCCAAGCGGAATCCCAAGCAGCGCTGGCCAGTCGCTACAGCGACGAGATCGAGCGACTGAACAATTCCATGCGCGAAATCGCGCAGGCCGTCGTTCAAGATGCTGAGAATGCGGATCGCGAGGCGGACGCCGAGATCACCGGCGGTGTCATGCAGCACATGCACCTCACGCGTGACGCCGCCTCCGTGGCGGGCGGAGCAGGTGGAGCGGGCAGCACCGCCGGCGGTGGTGGGAAATCACCGCGGCGCAACTCGACACGCGCCTCGCAAGCCTTCGCCGAGGGCACCATCTCAGCCGTCCAGGCGGCGCTCCACAAATACCAGCTGGCCCTCCACGACATGCAGGTGAAATTCCAGAACACAAGTGAAACACTGCGCACCACCAAGTCGCAGCTGGAGACCAGCGAGGGTACCAAACAGCTTCTGACCACCAAGATGCAGCAGCTCACCGAGAAGTTGGACAGCAGCAACTCAAAGCTATCGGAACTGCTGCAGGAAAGGGAGAGTCTGCAGCGCGGCCTGGACGACATCCGTGTCCAGAAGCAGCAGTCCGAGATGGGACGAGCCGATATCAATAGTGCGGTAAGTGGATGAGGCATAATTCCCCACTCTAAAGAGGCTACCGATCAAGGAATCCAAAGTTCTTTGGAATTTTTTAAAATAAATATACAAAATATCTGGTTTTTTCCGAGTGTGGATGTCAAGGCGGATTGGGGGCGGATCGTTGATAACTCGATTAGTCTGCGTCTGCCTCTGATTACGCCGTAGATTGTGTATAATAATGATGTTTCCAACTTAAATCCGGGGTGATGCCATGTCTGCGATGAGTTACAAATTATGGCTGCGAAGATTGCATTTGCAGCCGGCGTGAGTGGAAATGACAAGGGGCTAGGTTCATCAGCACCGGGATCTCGTATCTCTAAATGGGTTGGCTGGGATCGGTTCTAAAGTGGGGATAGTATAGAGCTAGTCTAATGGCGTTAATGGCGTTAAGTAACATTTTACCAAATCATTCTATAGTTATATAATAAAAGTAAGCAAAAGTTTGTTTTGTAATTATTTCTATTTTATTTGTATTATTTTGTATATTTGTATTATTTGGCAAAAAGAAAGAATATGTATTTATTTCAACCCGTTTTATATAATTCTTGCAGTTCGAGAATCTGAGCAGTGATTATGAGAAGATGCAGCTGAACTGTGGTAAGCTCCAGAAGCGTATCGATTCCATGGAGGAGGACAAAAAGGCAGTGGAGCTGGAAATCCAACGCATTCTGAAGGACAAGAACATAACCGAGTTGAATTTGAGGTATGAATGATGGTACCATTTCAATTAAATCCACTAAGCATCTGGAATCCCAACAGGTCCGAGGAAGATCGCAGTAGTCGCTTGCGCGAGGAGACCATATCCTTGCGCGAGGAGCTTAACCGAGTGAGCCTGAATCGAGATCTCCTCGAGCAGCAGCGCATCGAATCGGATAATCTGATCAATCTGCTAGAGAAACAGAAGTCCGATCTGGAGTACGATCTGGACAAGCTGTTGCTGGAGAAGTGCGATCTGCAGGAGAAGCACGAGAAGCTATCCAACAACAGTTGCTCCACCAGTGATGAGCTGAAGAGCGTTCAAAATTGCCTTCAGGAGGCGCAGGAGGAGCGCAAGAAACTCCGCATCCAGTCCGTCGATCAGTGCAATGAAATTGGAGAGCTTAAGAAGGAGTTGGCCGTACTGGACAAGGCACGACTCGAACTGGAGACGGACAATCTGTCAGCGGGGGAAAAGCTGAAGTGCCTGCAGCTGGAGAAGGAGAAAATCCTGCAGGATTTGGCCTGCGTCACCCGGGATCGTGGTGACATCCACAATCAGCTCACGGCAATGTGTCGCAAAAAGGAGGCTCTGAATGAGGAGCTTATGCGGACTCGCCAGCGCCTGGAGCAAACCACCGAAACTAACAGTCGCCTGAATAGAAATCTGGAGGAGATGGTAAAAGATGTGGAGGAGAAGCAAGTGGTCATCGATCTGCACGAGAAGGACACCCACCGCTTGAACGAACTCCTGGCCGCCCTGCGCTCGGAGAAGGAATCCCTAGAATCGGTGCTCTTCGATACCAACACCTCACTGGAGGCCACCGAGGAGCGACGCAGTCAGCTGGAGCGGGATCTGCAGGAGGCTCTGGTGCGTGAGGAGAGCCTGAAAAATCACGTGGCTCGCTTGCAGAAGGAGCTTGAGCAGTGTCAGCGCAAGGCCCAGGAGACCAAGACGCAGTTGCTCAACGCTGCCCGCGCGGCGGAGAGTGACTTCAACCAGAAAATCGCCAATCTACAGGCTTGTGCTGAGGAGGCGGCCAAACGACATGGCGAGGAGATCCTACAGTTGAGAAATGCCCTGGAGAAGAGGATGCAACAGGCCCTGCAAGCGCTGCAGACGGCCAAGGATGATGAGATCGAGAAGTTGCAGGAGCGCCTGGCCACCCTGCAGGCCCATCTCGAGAGCCTCGTTCAGCAGCACGAGGAGGCACTGATCAGGGCCGAGAGCGAGAAGCAGCAGGCCCTGTTGATTGCCCATCGGGATAAGCAAGCGGTGGCCGAGCGTTTGGAGGCGGTATCCCGAGATCTCAAGACCGAGCAGGAGTCCCTCGATCGGAGCAGACGGGAGGCCAATGCGCGCGATGAGAAGCAGAGGGCGGGCATTGCCCAGCTGAAGGACGAGATGGTGCAGATGCGCACCAAGGAGGAGGAGCACAAGTGGGTGATACTATAAATACTGAAATTTCTAAATATTTCATATTTGTACTATGTTTACTTGATCATCTGTAGAATTAAGTTGGAGGAATGCATCCGGAAGCAGGAGCTGCAGTTGAGTAGCCTGCGGGAAGAGCGCGAATCTTTGTGCCGTGTGAGTGAGGAGCTAAAGATGGAGATTCGGCTGAAGGAGGACAAAATGGAGAGCACCAACAACGAGTTGCAAGATGCACTGCGCAAGTCCAAGGAGGGTGAGTTCCTGGGGCATATAATCTATAAAGAAATTCAGCTACATTTTAATCAAAAATCCGTATATCAGGTGAGGGCTTCATCGACAGCCTGCGCAAGGAGCTGACGGACTGTCGCCGGCAACTGGCGGACAGCAACATCGAGCGGGACAAGTATTCCGGCAGCAACAAGGAGCTGCGCGATCACGTGAAGCGTGTGGAGAGCGCCAAGCGGGAGCAGGCACGTGCCATCGAGGAGGCTCTGCAGAAGATCAGCAATCTGGAGGACACCAAGAACTCGTTGGAGAACGAACGCACCCGATTGAGCACGATACTGAAGGAAACGGAGAATCACTTTACAAAAACCACCCAGGATCTGAATGCTACCAAGGCGCAGCTGCAGAAGGCTCAAGTGGAGTTTGCCCAGAAGGACGAGGGTGGCAAGGAGTTGCAGTGCAAGCTGGTCGCCGAGGTGGAGTTGAAGGAGCGGGCACAGCAAGAGCTCTGTCAAATTAAGAAGCAATTATCGGACCTGGAAGCTAATCTCTGTGCCACTCGCCAGGAATTGGGCAGGGCTCGGTGTCAGAACAACCAGGAGGAGCATCGCTTCCATGCCAGGGAGCAGGAGTTGGCACAGCGCTTGGAGGAGGGTCGTGGTAGGGAGAAGCGCCTGGAGGATCAGAAGCACAACCTGGAGGTCTGCCTGGCCGATGCCACCCAGCAGATTCAGGAGTTGAAGGCCCGTTTGGGCGGCGCCGAAGGTCGCATCCGGGCTTTGGATGAGCAGTTATCCTGCGTCGAGTTACACAAGCGGGACACCGAACAGAAACTGTCCTCGGTGGTTCATACTCTGCGCAGGATTGCTGGTATCCAAGTGGACGGCAGTGTGAATCTCTCACATCGTTTGCTGAGTCCCTCGCGAAGATTCAGTCCGTCTCGCAGTTGCGGAGACTATGACAACAGGAGCACCTCACAATGTCCGGATGGACCAATCGATGTGGATCCGGATCTGGTGAGGAAGGGTGTCCGCAACCTAATGCACCAGGTGGCTCAGTTGGAGCGCGAGAAGGATGACTACAAATCCCAACTGGGAGCAGCAAAGAAGCAGCTCCAAGATGCTGCTGAACAGCAGCTGCGATGCGACGCCAAGCTGGGCAAACTACAGGCCATGCTAAGGAATCTCCAGGAGGAGAAGAGCAATCTGGAAACGGATCGCAAGATGAAGATCTCCGCCATCCAGGCGCTGGAGGAGAAGCTCAAGCACCGCAACGATGAGTGTCAGATGTTAAGAGAACGTTTGGCACAAACAGAGATGCAACTGGCTGCCACATCCGAGGAGAATGGCCAGAACGAGGAACGCCTGGAGAAGAGCCGACAGCAATGCTCCAAGCTAGACAATGAGAAGCGCCAGCTGCAGGAGGAATTGGCCAAGGTGGAGGGCCGGGCCAGCAAACTCGATCTGCAGCGAGTTGCCATGGAGGGCGATCTGACCCGGCTGCAGATGGCCTTGCAAGAGAAGGACTGCAGCATCCGTCAAATGGCTGAGCGCCTGGAGAACCAAAACCGTGCCTTGACCCAACTGGAGGATCGCTGTACCGCCCTTAAGACCACCGTAGATCAGTTAAAGGAGCGCCTCCAGAAGTCCGCTGTGAGTGAAACCCAACTGCGGGGCGAGCTAAAGACGCTCCAGAAGGAGCTCTCCGAGCAGGGTCACTGTTCCCAGGCCAACGAGGATAAGCTGAAGCTGGTGCAAAAGTCTCTCCAGACCGCCGAGAACGAGAAGCGCATCCTCACCGAACGCCTGGATAGCGCTCAGACCAATCTCAACGAGCTGCGACGTAGTCAGCAGGCCCAGCTGGATGGTAACCAGCGATTGCAAGAACAGGTTACCGATCTGGAGGTTCAGCGCTCGGCCTTGGAGTCCCAACTTCGGATTGCCAAGTGGAACCAGGAGAGTGGCGGTGATAAGGGTCTGACAAACGGCAATGGAGGCGGCAATGGCGAGGAGGAGCTCAGCAGGCAGCTGAAGTCCTCGCAGCGGGAGAAGTCGGAGCTACGCAGCAAACTGCAGACCCTGCAGGTAAATTAATTGTTAATTATAACCAACTCAAAAGTCCATTGGGCGTATACGTGATTTCTTTCATAAATTAAGTATACGCATTGCTGTCGGTTCTAGTTCACCCTAGCTTATAATTCATTATATTTCCAATTTAACTATGTAACCCACCTCCAATTTAACACAGGACAAGGTCAAACAGTTGGAGTGCGACCGGAAGAGCAAGTTCTCGGGCGGAAATGCCTACGATCGGGCTGAGAAGTCCAATTCCTATTACGGTGGGGCTGCCGAGTCCGGGGAGTTCGACTCCAACCGCTACGATGTGGGTGGCGGCAATGCCGGCACTGCTGGTGGAGGCTCATTCAACTGTGGATTGGATCACAGTGTAATCGAGCAGGAGACCCGTGACCTGCGACTCAAGGTGCGCCGCCTGGAGACATTGCTGGCGGAGAAGGAGTCCGAGTTGGCGCGCTGCAAGGCGCGGATGAACGACAGCGCCAAGTGCCATGATGGCCTGGATGGGGATCGCTACCGCAGTGCTCAGATGCATGCAGAGAAGCTTCTGGACGCCAGGGAGCAGTCGCATCGACAACAAGTGCTGCGCCTGGAGAACCAGGTTGGTAGCCTAGGAACTTTTGAAAGTATAATATCTACATCCAGTACCCCACTTTTCAGATCTCTATGCTGCGCGAGCAGTTGGCTCAGGAGGCCAAACGGCGGCAGCAGTACATTCTACGCAGCTCAAAGGCCAATAGGGAAATGCAGCATCTGAGGAGCACCCTTGGAGATTCCCTGCGCAATGTCTCCCAGCACCCGGTGGATGCCCATCTTCTGGAGAGCGAGAGCCGGCGGTGAGATTCACGTTCTTATTTGTTCTTCCAACATTCTTCCTAACATATCATACATTTCAGTCTCGATTCGGCCGTTTCAATGAGCCTGCCTCCGTCCACCTGCCGGGACTATGATCGCGATTAGAGTGATGTGAAGAGTTAAGATTTGGTTAAATTTGATCCCGCCAAGATGACGTAACGCTCACTGCCATTTGCATTTATTTAGAAAAAGGCTTCCTGGTCTCCTCTAGACGCATCTGAGTTAATCATCACGTGCATTCCAACTCGTTTGCCTTAGTACAATTCTAGCTGTTCATTGTCTGCCCTGTTAGACAATCGAATATAGTGCGTTTCATCCAGTCGCAGCGATAATGACATCCTTACATCTCCACATAAATATTTATGCATTAATGGGTCACGAGTTCCGATTCTCCCTGAACGAGGGAGAACTCCGAACTATATATCACACGACAATTTACATCATTTGCATTTACATATTGGCCAGAACACCGAACTAGTCAGCACGAAACAAAGCAATTATATTTAATACTTAGCATATTTAATCCTATATACAGTGCGGTTCGTCGACTGCATTTTTATAAAATACACGTATATACAAGCGAAACACACTTCCAATGAACACAACTATCGCCCAGTGCTCTTATTTATTGGTGGGTTTAAGCAGCTTTTCCAGACACTGCATTACCAACTTCATGTTGGCCTTTTGGGACGACAGCTTGGCCACCTCACCTGCGATGGCAAACAACGCTTTTGTCTTGCCTTTCTGGTACTGTTGGACGGCCTTGGCCTGGTTGGCGATAGCCAGCTGGCACAGATTTTCGATCTCATCCGGACTGCAGATCTGCTGCAGGTTGTGCAGTTCAATTAGCTGTGATTGGAAGATGTGTGTAATGTGTGTAATCTTACCAATTCGTATTATTCGGCGGGACTTACCTCATTGACTTTCGCTTCGGGGTTTTTATGAAGCAGTTCAATCAGCTGTCGTGCTGCCTGGAGATTAATCAGCTCGTCATGTAATCTTTTTAAAATATCCTTCAAATCATCAGCCTTTATGGAGCTACATTAAGATGAACACAATAAATTATTCAATGGTTCAGGTATGTCAGCTCGTATTATTACCAATCCTCCACATCTATGTTCAATTTGTTGCAGTAGGTTAGCAAATCGTTTATAAGAAAATTGTAAATGACTTTGTTGGGCAACTCTGTTAAACTCCGGTTGATGCTCAAGAAATGTTCGAGCAGAATGGGTTCGTTCTGAATTGGAATCAGGGAGTGATATATTTAAAAATAATTCTTGACGGAATATACACGTAGATCTGAATACGCACCACTAAAATTATGACAGTTTCCGCATTTAGGTTGTACTGCTCCAGCAGACGTTGTCTGGTGTCCTCTAGTAATTCTGGAATTTCCTCGCTTAGAGCAGCCACCGAAAGTAGATCCTCTGTTGATTTTGATCCAGGCTTGAGGTTTACATGAAGTGGCGGCAGATTTGGCTCCGGCATAAATCTGTAATCCTGCAGCACCTCTTTGTCACGCATGGCCACAGTGCGTCGGTTCTCCGCATCCCAGTTGCGAGTTTCATTTGTGATTACACCGCCATTAGCCACAGTTTCCAACTGTCTATTAATTTCATACGTAACCGCTTGCGAAATGCTCCGAACCGAGCCGATGTTTTTTACTTCCGTACGGACACCCAAGGGATCTCCCTCTTGGTGAATGGATATGTTGGCATCCACACGCAGGGCACCCTCTACAACGTGAGTTACTCGGTTTGAAAAAGGACAAACAATTATTATACCCATTACTCGTAGAGTAAAAAGTATACTAGATTCATTGAAAATTATGTAACAGGCAGAAGGAAGCGTTTCCGGCCATATAAAGTATATATATTCTTGATCTGGATCAATAGCCGAGTCGAATGTTGAGAATGAATGTTGAGATTAAGCATGCAGCTTCCAGAGACATAGAAATTCAAAAAAATTAGAAAATGTCCCAAGGCTGAACTTCTATAATCCATAACTCAATTTATCTTAATCGGATTTTGAAGTGGCATACCTCTAAATGTTTCTGGCAGAATTCTCTAAAAATCTGCATTCAAATTTAAAAATGTATTTTTTTTTAATTTTGTTGTCATTTTTTTGATGTTATGAAGTTGTAGAAACTCAAAAATATTAAAAAATGTCCCAAAGCTGAAGTTCTAAACTCCATAACTCAACTTATCTTAATCGGATTTTGAAGTGGCGAATGTTTCTGGCGCAATTCTCTAAAAATCTGCATTCAAATTTAGAAATTTATTTTTTTTTACATTTTTTTGTCATTTTTTTGATGTTATGATGTTGTAGGAATTCCGAAAAATGAAAAAAATGTCCCAAAGTTGAAGTTCTAAACTCCATAACTCAACTTATCTTAATCGGATTTTGAAGTGGCATACCTCAAAATGTTTTTGGCGAAATTCTCTAAAAATCTGCATTCAATTTTAGAAATTTATTTTTTTTAACTTTTTATGTCATTTTTTGATGTTATGATGTTGTAGGAAATCCAAAAAATAAAAAAAATATCCCAAAGCTGAAGTTCTAAACTCCATAACTCAACTTATCTTAATCGGATTTTGAAGTGGCATACCTCAAAATGTTTCTGGCGCAATTCTCTAAAAAACTGCATTCAAATTTAGAAAATTATTTTTTTTAACTTTTTATGTCATTTTTTTGATGTTATGATGTTGTAGGAAATCCAAAAAATGAAGAAATATCCCAAAGTTGAAGTTCTACACTCCATAACTCAACTTATCTTAATCGGACTTTAACGTGGCATACCTCAAAATGTTTATGGCGCTATTCTCTAAAAAACTGCATTCAAATTTAGAAAATTATTTTTTTTAACTTTTTATGTCATTTTTTTGATGTTATGATGTTGTAGGAAATCCAAAAAATGAAAAAATGTCCCAAAGCTGAAGTTCTAAACTCCTTAACTCAACTTATCTTAATCGGATTTTAACGTGGCATACCTCAAAATGTTTCTGGCACAATTCTCTAAAAATCTGCATTCAAATTTAGAAATTTTTTTTTTATTAATTTTTTATGTCATTTTTTTGATGTTATGATGTTGTAGGAAATCCAAAAAATGAAAAAATATCCCAAAGCTGAAGTTCTAAACTCCATAACTCAACTTATCTTAATCGGATTTTGAAGTGGCATACCTCAAAATGTTTCTGGCGCAATTCTCTAAAAAACTGCATTCAAATTTAGAAAATTATTTTTTTTAACTTTTTTTGTCATTTTTTTGATGTTAGATGTTGTAGGAATTCCAAAAAATGAAGAAATGTCCCAAAGTTGACGTTCTAAACTTCATAACTCAACTTATCTTAATAGGATTTTAACGTGGCATACCTCAAAATGTTTCTGGCACAATTCTCTAAAAAACTGCATTCAAATTTAGAAAATTAATTTTTTTAACTTTTTTTGTCATTTTTTTGATGTTATGATGTTGTAGGAAATCCAAAAAATTAAGAAATATCCCAAAGTTAAAGTTCTACACTCCATAACTCAACTTATCTTAATCGGATTTTAACGTGGCATACCTCAAAATGTTTCTGGCGCAATTCTCTAAAAAACTGCATTCAAATTTAGAAAATTATTTGTTTTAACTTTTTATGTCATTTTTTTGATGTTATGATGTTGTAGGAAATCCAAAAAATGAAAAAATATCCCAAAGCTGAAGTTCTAAACTCCATAACTCAACTTATCTTAATCGGATTTTAACGTGGCATACCTCAAAATGTTTCTGGCACAATTCTCTAAAAATCTGCATTCAAATTTAGAATTTTTTTTTTTATTAATTTTTTTGTCATTTTTTTGATGTTATGAAGTTGTAGAAACTCAAAAATATTAAACAATGTCCCAAAGCTGAAGTTCTAAACTCCATAACTCAACTTATCTTAATCGGATTTTGAAGTGGCATACCTCAAAATGTTTCTGGCGCAATTCTCTAAAAAACTGCATTCAAATTTAGAAAATTATTTTTTTAAACTTTTTATGTCATTTTTTTGATGTTATGATGTAGGAAATCCAAAAAATGAAGAAATATCCCAAAGTTGAAGTTCTACACTCCATAACTTAACTTATCTTAATCGGATTTTAACGTGGCATACCTCAAAATGTTTCTGGCGCTATTCTCTAAAAAACTGCATTCAAATTTAGAAAATTATTTTTTTTAACTTTTTATGTCATTTTTTTGATGTTATGATGTTGTAGGAAATCCAAAAAATGAAGAAATATCCCAAAGTTGAAGTTCTACACTCCATAACTCAACTTATCTTAATCGGATTTTAACGTGGCATACCTCAAAATGTTTCTGGCGCAATTCTCTAAAAAAATGCATTCAAATTTAGAAAATTATTTTTTTTAACTTTTTATGGCATTTTTTTGATGTTATGATGTTGTAGGAAATCCAAAAAATGAAAAAATATCCCAAAGCTGAAGTTCTAAACTCCATGACTCAACTTATCTTAATCGGATTTTAACGTGGCATACCTCAAAATGTTTCTGGCACAATTCTCTAAAAATCTGCATTCAAATTTATAAATTTTTTTTTTATTAATTTTTTTGTCATTTTTTTGATGTTATGAAGTTGTAGAAACTCAAAAATATTAAACAATGTCCCAAAGCTGAAGTTCTAAACTCCATAACTCAACTTATCTTAATCGGATTTTGAAGTGGCATACCTCAAAATGTTTCTGGCGCAATTCTCTAAAAAAATGCATTCAAATTTAGAAAATTATTTTTTTTAACTTTTTATGTCATTTTTTTGATGTTATGATGTTGTAGGAAATCCAAAAAATTAAGAAATATCCCAAAGTTGAAGTTCTACACTCCATAACTCAACTTATCTTAATCGGATTTTAACGTGGCATACCTCAAAATGTTTCTGGCGCTATTCTCTAAAAAACTGCATTCAAATTTAGAAAATTATTTTTTTTAACTTTTTATGTCATTTTTTTGATGTTATGATGTTGTAGGAAATCCAAAAAATGAAAAAATGTCCCAAAGCTGAAGTTCTAAACTCCATAACTCAACTTATCTTAATCGGATTTTAACGTGGCATACCTCAAAATGTTTCTGGCACAATTCTCTAAAAATCTGCATTCAAATTTAGAAAATTATTTTTTTTAACTTTTTATGTCATTTTTTTGATGTTATGATGTTGTAGGAAATCCAAAAAATGAAGAAATATCCCAAAGTTGAAGTTCTACACTCCATAACTCAACTTATCTTAATCGGATTTTAACGTGGCATACCTCAAAATGTTTCTGGCGCAATTCTCTAAAAAAATGCATTCAAATTTAGAAAATTATTTTTTTTAACTTTTTATGGCATTTTTTTGATGTTATGATGTTGTAGGAAATCCAAAAAATGAAAAAATATCCCAAAGCTGAAGTTCTAAACTCCATGACTCAACTTATCTTAATCGGATTTTAACGTGGCATACCTCAAAATGTTTCTGGCACAATTCTCTAAAAAAATGCATTCAAATTTAGAAAATTATTTTTTTTAACTTTTTATGTCATTTTTTTGATGTTATGATGTTGTAGGAAATCCAAAAAATGAAGAAATATCCCAAAGTTGAAGTTCTACACTCCATAACTCAACTTATCTTAATCGGATTTTAACGTGGCATACCTCAAAATGTTTCTGGCACAATTCTCTAAAAATCTGCATTCAAATTTATAAATTTTTTTTTTATTAATTTTTTTGTCATTTTTTTGATGTTATGAAGTTGTAGAAACTCAAAAATATTAAACAATGTCCCAAAGCTGAAGTTCTAAACTCCATAACTCAACTTATCTTAATCGGATTTTGAAGTGGCATACCTCAAAATGTTTCTGGCGCAATTCTCTAAAAAAATGCATTCAAATTTAGAAAATTATTTTTTTTAACTTTTTATGTCATTTTTTTGATGTTATGATGTTGTAGGAAATCCAAAAAATTAAGAAATATCCCAAAGTTGAAGTTCTACACTCCATAACTCAACTTATCTTAATCGGATTTTAACGTGGCATACCTCAAAATGTTTCTGGCGCTATTCTCTAAAAAACTGCATTCAAATTTAGAAAATTATTTTTTTTAACTTTTTATGTCATTTTTTTGATGTTATGATGTTGTAGGAAATCCAAAAAATGAAAAAATGTCCCAAAGCTGAAGTTCTAAACTCCATAACTCAACTTATCTTAATCGGATTTTAACGTGGCACACCTCAAAATGTTTCTGGCACAATTCTCTAAAAATCTGCATTCAAATTTAGAAAATTATTTTTTTTAACTTTTTATGTCATTTTTTTGATGTTATGATGTTGTAGGAAATCCAAAAAATGAAGAAATATCCCAAAGTTGAAGTTCTACACTCCATAACTCAACTTATCTTAATCGGATTTTAACGTGGCATACCTCAAAATGTTTCTGGCGCAATTCTCTAAAAAAATGCATTCAAATTTAGAAAATTATTTTTTTTAACTTTTTATGGCATTTTTTTGATGTTATGATGTTGTAGGAAATCCAAAAAATGAAAAAATATCCCAAAGCTGAAGTTCTAAACTCCATGACTCAACTTATCTTAATCGGATTTTAACGTGGCATACCTCAAAATGTTTCTGGCACAATTCTCTAAAAATCTGCATTCAAATTTATAAATTTTTTTTTTATTAATTTTTTTGTCATTTTTTTGATGTTATGAAGTTGTAGAAACTCAAAAATATTAAACAATGTCCCAAAGCTGAAGTTCTAAACTCCACAACTCAACTTATCTTAATCGGATTTTGAAGTGGCATACCTCAAAATGTTTCTGGCGCAATTCTCTAAAAAAATGCATTCAAATTTAGAAAATTATTTTTTTTAACTTTTTATGTCATTTTTTTGATGTTATGATGTTGTAGGAAATCCAAAAAATTAAGAAATATCCCAAAGTTGAAGTTCTACACTCCATAACTCAACTTATCTTAATCGGATTTTAACGTGGCATACCTCAAAATGTTTCTGGCGCTATTCTCTAAAAAACTGCATTCAAATTTAGAAAATTATTTTTTTTAACTTTTCATGTCATTTTTTTGATGTTATGATGTTGTAGGAAATCCAAAAAATGAAAAAATATCCCAAAGCTGAAGTTCTAAACTCCATAACTCAACTTATCTTAATCGGATTTTAACGTGGCATACCTCAAAATGTTTCTGGCACAATTCTCTAAAAATCTGCATTCAAATTTAGAATTTTTTTTTTTTATTAATTTTTTTGTCATTTTTTTGATGTTATGAAGTTGTAGAAACTCAAAAATATTAAACAATGTCCCAAAGCTGAAGTTCTAAACTCCATAACTCAACTTATCTTAATCGGATTTTGAAGTGGCATACCTCAAAATGTTTCTGGCGCAATTCTCTAAAAAACTGCATTCAAATTTAGAAAATTATTTTTTTAAACTTTTTATGTCATTTTTTTGATGTTATGATGTAGGAAATCCAAAAAATGAAGAAATATCCCAAAGTTGAAGTTCTAAACTCCATGACTCAACTTATCTTAATCGGATTTTAACGTGGCATACCTCAAAATGTTTCTGGCACAATTCTCTAAAAATCTGCATTCAAATTTAGAAATTTTTTTTTTATTAATTTTTTTGTCATTTTTTTGATGTTATGAAGTTGTAGAAACTCAAAAAATGAAAAAATATCCCAAAGCTGAAGTTCTAAACTCCATAACTCAACTTATCTTAATCGGATTTTGAAGTGGCATACCTCAAAATGTTTCTGGCGCAATTCTCAAAAAAACTGCATTCAAATTTAGAAAATTATTTTTTTAACTTTTTTTGTCATTTTTTTGATGTTAGATGTTGTAGGAATTCCAAAAAATGAAGAAATGTCCCAAAGTTGACGTTCTAAACTTCATAACTCAACTTATCTTAATCGGATTTTAACGTGGAGCATACCTCAAAATGTTTCTGGCACAATTCTCTAAAAATCTGCATTTAAATTTAGAAATTTTTTTTTATTAATTTTTTTGTCATTTTTTTGATGTTATGAAGTTGTAGAAACTCAAAAATATTAAACAATGTCCCAAAGTTGAAGTTCTAAACTCCATAACTCAACTTATCTTAATCGGATTTTGAAGTGGCATACCTCAAAATATTTTTGGCGAAATTCTCTAAAAATCTGCATTCAATTTTAGAAATTTATTTTTTTTTTATATTTTTTTGTAATTTTTTTGATGCCATGTCAGCATGGCAATGTATAGCATTCTATCTTGTTTTTTGACTTACCTTCCATTTTACAACTGCATGTCTGCAGACGCCTTAGTATCAGTATTAATTCCTTGACCAGTGATGCAGCTTCCTCGCCCGTTTCCAAATCTGGAGCAAAAACCAGCTCCATTAGAGGGAGTCCAGCACGATTGAGATCAACCAGGCTTCTTTTGAGATAATCATCGTGCAGAGATTTCCCACTGTCCTGTTCCAATTGTAACTGTAGTAGTTTGGCGGTTTTATAGTAAACTTTTTTGCCTGGGGTTATCACGGGGAAAGTCATTTTCCCATTATTGGCCAAAGCGGCACGCTGCTGGGTGATTTGGTAGCCATTCTAGAGGGAAGGAGTTTAACATTTATCATTCATACTATGACCAATATATAATATAATATGAACATCGATCATACAGGCAAATCTGCATAGAAGTAGTGCTTGCGGTCAAACATGGACACTTCGTTCACCCGACATCCCAAGGCCAGCGATGTCTTAATGCCGGACTCCACACATTTTCTGTTGAGCACCTGGAATACACAGGAATTCAATGTTACAAGGGGTTTCTCAACTGGAAGTTTCGATTCTTACTGGCAACGTTCCCGGTATGGAGGCATCAAAATACGCCACCGACGAGTTAAGTGGTGCTCCAAAGGATGTGCCACTGCCGGAAAAAAGCTTGGACGCACTGGCAATCTGTGCGTGCACCTCTAAACCCACAACGCTTTTCCATTTTCTGTAATAAAAAATTTTGGAATGCATTCTTATAATATTATTTGACATACTTACCTTTTGGGAACGTTGGCTAACTTTGGCTGCGTTGCCAGTCGTCTGATTATTGAGTAATGCATTATTTTACTTCGATTATAACATTCACACCGGAATTGGCGAAAAGTTGCGCCAAAACAGCTGATGTTGTTTTGATTGCAACCAAAGCTGCCGGACATTCGCCGGCGGCGTTGCCAGACAAAACCATCGATTGGCTGACGATAACAGCGCAAGAGGAATATCACAAAAAAATAACCTTTTTCATTTTCAAGACAAACATGTAAAAAATATGAGTTTAGCAGAGGTAAGCATTCTAAACGGGTACTCCACAAGCGCCAGCACAGTGCAGTGCATCGAACGCTGCCGGTATTTCAATTCCAACACTTGTTCTCCAGTTGACAGCGACCAAGACGAGAAAAAGCACACGCAGCTCTGCAAAAGACAACCACGACGACGAGTGAGTGGAGTAGAAGGACTAGGAGTGGAGTAGCAGGAGCAGGAACAGTCGACCGAGGGCGGGCGGAAAAATCAATCGCAGCGACAGGAAGCCAATAAATCCGCCGCCATGGTGATTGAGAAGATCATTGGCGACCTAGAGTCCAACATGACGCTGGAGAACGAGGAGGCCAAGCGCAAGCTTGTAGAGCTGCTATCCCAGAGTAAGTCTTCGCCAGCTAAGCTTTAGATGCCCACTATTCCAACATGACATTTATGTACAGACAAGGAACAGTGGCTGGTGCAGTTCATGCTGGACTATTTCTTCAAAACCGGATCTCAGCGCATTCTGGAGGTACTGGTTAAAGCCCAGGCACCGCACGATGGGTACATATTCGACAAGCTGGACGACTGCCTAAAGCAGTCACAGCTCCGTGTGCAGAGCCTCCAGGTGTTCTGCTTCATTGTGCGCCATCACCCTACTTGGCTGTACAAGATCGAGAAACACCGGCTGATCAAAAGCGTGTTTAAGCTGCTGACAGTGAGTTTGGGAGTGTTCACAATTCTACGGATTCATAACTGCCATTTCTCTTGCAGCACGAGAAGGAGATAGTTCCGCTGATGAGCGCCCTGTTGTGCATAATTACTTTGCTGCCGATCATACCGAATTCTGTGCCCAACTTTCTCAACGATCTGTTTGAGGTGTTTGGGCATTTGGCCTCGTGGAAGCTACAGAATAGCAATAAACTGCCGGACGAGAAGCTCGTCCACCTGCAGTTGGGGCTACAGATGCTGTTCCACCGCCTGTACGGCATGTATCCGTGCAGCTTTATTAACTATTTGGTGGAGTTCATCAAGCGGGGCAATGGCGGAGGCATCTTCCAGCATACAATCAAGCCGCTATTGAACACTGTGCGGGTGCATCCCATGCTGGTGACAGCCACGCCAGAGACTGAGGTAAACAATACGCGCTGGAAGGAGATGGAGCCGCATGATGTGGTAATGGAGTGCGCCAACCTATCGCTGCCCGTCTTTTTGCCTGAGACGAGCAACGAAGACGGCAGCTATGCGTATCCTATGACGCCAGGATACAGTCGCATGACCTCAAACACCTCGAATACGGACTACAGCTATCAGCTGAGAGAGTTCCAGCAATCGAGGAATGTCTGTACCCGCTTCGATTCGTTTGCCTCGGGTGGGGAGCTGGGTCCTATTTGGAGTCCGCATAACGAGATTGCCACAACCAGTAGCGGCATACCGCTGACACCCACCACGTCGTTTATTTTGCCACTCCAGCCGACAATGAACTCGCAGCTTATGGTGGGCATGACTGGCTCCTCACCGCCCGAAGCAGCTGTGGAGGCCACACCGGAAACCACTCCCCTAAAGGATATGAGGGATATCAAGCAGCCGGGCCGTGCGGTTAATTCTCATGCTGTGAGAGCTATCTTCGCCGTAAGCCAGCCTTCGTCACCTATGCGAAAGGAGCAGCAGAGTCAGTTCAGTTTCCCGGATGTATCTCGCGAGGCGGAGGAGAGCAGCCACTCATATCTGGAGGTCAACAGAGGAACTGCCTATGACCGTCGGCTATCACAAGTTATCCAGGACAGGCATAACGTAGAGCGATCTGTAAACGCACCGTGTCCAAGCAGCCTCCCGGAAATAACGTCCGATTTATCCCTTGTCGGTGGTTCCGTTTATACACCTGTCAACCAGGAGGTCGCTGCAGTTTGCGGCGAGTGCAACGAGACGGACCGTAACCTCTGCAGTGTGGGAGGACTTCATATGCCCACCAGCCGATCCATGCACCAGCTGGCAAAGAAGCGACGCAATCGTATGGCAAGCTACAGTGGAAATGGTTTCTGTGCGGACAGCCGAAGTTCGGCGGCAAAGAAGGCAAGTTGGAGTACTGAGGCAGAGAACCCAATGCGACGAACCAAATCCTGTTCGGCCCTGGCCGGACTGCGACAGCAGCACCTGGAGGAAAAGGATGACGAGACCGATTGTTCGGGCCAAAGACAGAGAGCAGAGAATGGTAATACGCAAAAGACTGGCAGCCGCCTTCAGAGGAGCGGCCGAAATCTGGCCATTTCGGCGCCCAAGGATCCGGCTAGAAGCTGCACCCATGCTTCCACTCAGACGGTGGAAGGACTGGACATTGCTCCAGCGCAGTACGAGAACTGGCTGATTGAACTTCTGCTGGAGTGCAAGGAGCAACGAATCGATTATGAGAGGAATCTTCTGTACCCGCAAGATATTCTGGACGACTACATTAAGCATGCGATCAAGGCCAATGAGTCCTTTGACGCCGAGCAGGGTCAACTGATGTGCCTACAGCTGGAATACGAAAGCTACCGGCGATCCATTCACGCAGAGCGCAATCGACGGCTCATGGGACGAAGCAGGGACAAGCGCAGCCTGGAAATGGAGCGGGATCGGTTGAGGGAGCAGCTTAAGAACTTCGATGCGAAGAACAAGGACCTGGCAAGCAAAATGGATCAGGCTATTCGGTTGGCCAACGAGCGCCAGAACATCCACCAGGAAGAGCTGGGCGAGATGAGGGCTAAGTACCAGCACGAACTGGAGGAAAAGAAGTGCCTGCGGCAGGCCAACGACGACCTGCAGACGCGACTCACCAGCGAGTTGGCGCGCCACAAGGAGATGAACTATGAACTGGAGTCTTTGCGCGGACAGGTCTTCAGTATGGGAACAGAGCTTCAGCACACACAGCAGCAGGCGGACATTGGGCTGCAGTGTAAACAGGAGCTGGCACGATTGGAGGCCGAGTTCATTATCATGGGTGAGGTGCAAGTGCGATGCCGCGACCGTCTGGCTGAGATCGATAACTTCAGGGCCCGCGACGAGGAATTGCAGATGCTTCAAGAGAGCAGCAACCTGGAACTGAAGGGTGCTTATTTATTGTTTATATGACACGGATGTTTAATCATTCTGTGTTTATTTATTTAGAACTGAGGCACAGCTTGGACGAGAAGACATCACAGCTGGAAAGCATGAAGCACAAGATCAGCGACCTGCAGGCCCAGCTGACCAGCAGCGAGAAGGGCATGACGGAGCAAAAGAGACTTTTAAGCACCGTCAAGGATGAGTACGAAGAAAAGTTCAAGGTAGGGCTGAATATTAAAATCATATAGTTATATGAAATGAACGAGTTATAAACCATACAATTCGTCGTGTTTGCAGTCTGTGAACAAAAAGTATGACGTGCAAAAAAAGATTATCATGCAGATGGAGGAGAAGCTGATGATGATGATGCAGCAGCCGCAAGGAACAACAGGTCACAACACCTGTTCCCCGGACACGGACAGAACTGGTGAGTGATCGAGCTTCTCCGAAGCTAGGAAATAATTGATAATGCTTTCTCCCACAGACATAGCGTCATCCATTGAACGCAACTCACCGCTATCCACGTCGCTGGCCTCCAGTGAGAGTTTATCTGCCAGCCTACGCTCCACGGAGCTGAAGAACCTGCACCAGCTAGTGGACACGCCCTCTATTCCGGATGTGCTGAACAGTCTGCCCGGCGGCGCTCAATTCGAGGACGGAGTGCGTATGCCGGCTGTGGATCTGGCCTCCTCTGCCAGCACCGCCAGTGCCATCAACATCGCGCCGCACGCCTTGGACTTGCCGTCGACCTCCGGCGGCGTCGGTCACACGCTCACCCACCCACATCCGCATCCGCACCTGCACCTGCAGCAACAGCAACAGGACCAACTGCAGTAGCAGCAGCAGACGCAGTTTGTAAAAACAAATAAGAACTAGCTTTCCTTCGCTAAACAAATGTCTATTGGGGAAAACCCGCACCGAAAATTTACAAAAAAAAAAGTTATTGGCTCTTCATATTTTCATATTCAGTTTAAAACTGTAACTAAGGTTTAATAAAACGCTGACTCCACGCAATAATTATAAAGGTTATACAAAATATTAATGTTTGAAATTTTAACTTGTTTAGCACATTGCAATTTGTTGTAAAAAAATGGTTTTGATACGAGGCATAAGTAAGACGCGCATAATAAACATTTAATTAAGATCAGCAAGCATAAAAACAAACTTTTATTTTACTAAATTAAAAACTTACTATTGGTTATATAACAACCGCCAAAGATTTGAATTTTTGCCCAAGAGAGCAAACAAAAACGTAAACAAACCGAGCGACATTGCCAGCTGAAAGGAAGTGCGAAGTGTGGCAACCTCAACAGCAACAGCTGAGCGGAAGCAACAATAATATTGGAAGAAGAAGCACGAAAGAAACGCCTACTAAATCAGATAGTAAAAATCCGAAAACTTTATAATACATTAAAATGCTATCCCAATACATGGAGGAGTTTGAACAGGTGGGCTTACAGGACATGTAGAATCGATTTTGGCTTATATTTATTGATCATAACCAACAGGAACCCTTTGAGGTGGGCGAGTTCATAGAACGCCTTACCTGGCGCACCAACAATGAGCTGCAGAACAGCGAGGACTTTCATCCTGTGGCCCTGCACGATACCTTCATTCAGACCATTAAGGACCTGAAGATCCTGCAGGAGAAGCAGCAGAGCAAGTGCGAACGGCTGGAGGAGTCGCTGCGGCAGGAGAAGGAGTCGCACGCCAAAAAGATTGGCAAGCTCCAAGAACGCCACCAAACGGCCATTGATGTGTTCGGCCAGCTGGACGAGAAAATCAACTCGGTAGCCGGCAAGATTATGCACCTGGGCGAACAGTTGGAAAATGTGAACACTCCACGTAGTCGCTCAGTGGAGGCCCAGAAATTACTCAATTTTATGTCCGAGTTTTTGGCCGCTGGCCCGGTGATTGTCAACGATATTTTTGCAGATGCCGCAAGATTAAGTGAGGCCGCAGATGTAATTCAAAAGCTTTATGCTATCTCGCAGGATCTGCCGCCCGGCAACTTTGCAGAGTCCAAAAGGAAAATCGAAAAGAAATACGACGAAGTCGAGCGGCGGTTGATCGAAGAGTTTGCCACCGCCCAGAAGAGCGAGGACATCGAGCGCATGAAGACTCTGGCCCAAATCTTATCCCAATTCAAGGGTTACACCCAGTGTGTAGACGCATACATCGAGCAAAGTCAAATGCAGCCGTACAGCGGCA
The DNA here is from genome assembly GCA_005876975.1 of Drosophila orena. NCBI lineage: Eukaryota > Metazoa > Arthropoda > Insecta > Diptera > Drosophilidae > Drosophila > Drosophila orena. The sequence continues at coordinate 8,713,970 of VCKV01000282.1, read as the reverse complement.
AAGACATCTTTATAGGCATTGTTCCGCTGTGCAAACATCACTACGAGATAATCCAGAAGGTGTTTGCCAATCCGCAGCAGGTTATGTCCAAGTTCATACTGAACATCTATCAACTGAAGCTGCACCAGTACGCCATGACTAAGTTAGAGGACAAAAAGGACGAGGAGAAATACCTCCGGACTCTTTATGAGTTATACTCACGGTGAGTCATGCAAAAGTTACCCTCAACATCTACATTACCAATTACTTTCATTTTACAATAACATTGCAGCACATTAAAGTTGTCAACGGATCTTCAAATCTACATGTCCACCATCGACGACGACTTGCTACAGAAGCTGACACAGCAGATTTTTATGAAGCATTTGGCCGGCTACGCTGAAATGGAGACCAAGTGCCTGACAGCCAAGTGTTCCACAGAGCTGGATAAGTTCTATGCCAGTAAAAAACACCAAAAGACTGCAACCACTAAGGGCTTTCGGCGGAACATGGAGGTGCTGATAGCCACGCGGGCTAACATAAATATTGCTGCCATCGAGGACTATGGCGGGGAGACGTTCCTGTCCGAGGAGCTCGCCATCAACATGCTGCAGGAGGCCAAGGCCTCGCTTAAGCGCTGTCGTCTGCTGTCCAACGAGACTGAGCTCCCAGGCAATGCTATAAAGCTGAACGATATCCTTCTGCGTTTCTTGATGCACGAGCACGTAGATTACGCATTGGAGTTGGGCCTGCAGGCAGTGCCGCTTGCCGAGGGTAGGGTCTTTCCCCAGCTCTACTTCTTTGATGTAGTGCAAAAGACGAACATCATTGTTCATCTGCTGGACAAGCTGTGCCACACATCTGTTATACCCTGTGTGAGGTATGTTACAACTTTGTCAATAAACATTTTATAAAATTTATAATATATTCATTACTAGTAATACGCCCAAGTACTCGGACTATGTGTTCAAAAAGCGTATTCTGATGGAGCAAATCGAGACCAAGCTGGATCAGGGTCTGGACCGCTCTATCAGCGCTGTTATTGGCTGGGTCAAGGTATATTTGCAATATGAACAAAAGAAAACCGACTACAAGCCGGAAACTGATGTGGATACAATTTCATCAGCGGTAAGATACAAATACCGCTAATTCAATCCTGCATTAAATCCTATGATTATATTTCTCCTCTAGGCGTGCTTACAAGTCGTGCAGAATCTGCAGCCAGTGATTGTGCAGATTAAAAAATGTGTTGATGGAGAGAATTTGCAGAATGTTCTTACTGAATTTGGAACTCGGTTGCACCGAGTGATCTACGATCACCTGCAGACCATGCAGTTCAACACGGCGGGCGCCATGTGCGCCATCTGCGACGTAAACGAGTATCGCAAGTGCATCCGTGAGCTGGATAGTTCGCTGGTTACGCAGCTGTTTGACATACTACATGCATTGTGCAATTTATTGCTTGTTAAGCCCCAAAACCTTCAAGAAGTTTGCACGGGTGACACTCTGGTAAGTGTGCGGTGTCTTTGATTTTGACCGATAGTCTTACGTTACCTTTTGTATCAACCCTACTTTATTTAGAATTATCTGGACAAGTCGGTGGTGCGGCAATTCATTCAGCTGCGCACTGATTTCAGGATCATCAAAAACACCAACTACCTGAAGGGCATTATTGAGTGAGGAGTTCGACTACCAGAATGATTCACATTCCAAAATTTTCCACCTTGCTGTCTGCGAATTAAGTTCATTTATTAAAGGGGACATTATCAAATGATATTTAATTATGGTTTGCTATGTTCTTAAGCTTTCAATTAAAGTCAAGTGGCTGGTTACTTTTATCAATACATCGCCCGAGTCACTTGATTTACTTTTGTGTATTTATAGGCGCGACTCACACGCCGCCCAACCACCCACTCCCAGACCCATACACGCTTCCAGCTACGTCATGGACTTCCCATTTGAAAATCTTCAAAGTGATTCGTTGACCTTATCAGTTGGAGCTGAAGCGAAAGTCAGCGTTATTTGCTCCAATCGGCTTCCAGTCAATAAATCAAAGTTTATTGCTTGAGCGTCCGCGAATTATTTATTTATTTACGTTTGCCCAGAGAGTGCCAGCACTCCAATCGAAAAGAGAGGCCGGCTACTTCTTTTGGGCCCCACTATTCTTGGTGTCAGTCACCTATTAGCCAGCAAGCAAATCGTATCGCCAAAAAAAACGTTGCCAGCCCGTGATCCTGATTATCAAACTTCTTTGTTATTGTTATTGACATTTGTTATTTGCAAACCGCGATCAAGATCTCAAACAGTCGATTAAGACATGCGTGGCGCCTTAATGGATTACTATCTAAAATTACTCTTGGTCATTTGTGCTGTCCACGAATTGGCTGGCGGAACGATTAAGTCTACCAGAGATGCTGTTTACAAAAAGTATCTGTCCCTAAGATCCTTGCCCTTCGAGGATTGTGGTGAGTATATCTCAGGATCAGTGCTTTTCGGTTGGTCGATTTCAACAACGTATAAAATCAATTGAATTCCACAGGGGGAAAAAACGGTAAGAAAATACCCCAAGCCATTTTCTTATACACCATGGCATTCAAAAAGAATCCTTAAAAGCTGTATATTCGAATAAGTAATCTATTTAGGAATCGCTCGCCTAAAATTTTATCTTTCGGAGAGAAATTGAACTACAAAGTATACAAAATAGGAATTACTTCCGAAACACCCATTTTCGCTTATTTTAATATTAATATTTTGCAGAGTAATTCCGATTAGATCTCTATTAAGTATATTGTAAATTTCACAGGGCACAATCTGACAAAACTTAACCTGCTGCTTCCAAAAACAAAAGAAATCGATTCTCGACTATCAGATACCCCTTACTCAGCCGAAACGAGTCCGAGTAACGGCTTGTGAGCGCTTTCAACATTGCCAAAGGTTTAATTTTTAAAATGTGTGCATGATAGTTGTAGCAAGTAGCTTCCTGTTACTTTATATTCAACGACTCCAGTATACCCTATTACTCTACGAGTAAGGAGTAACAGTCGTAAAGGGTAATTCCCCGATAGTAGCGCCCTACTATATATGTACATTGTGACATGATAAATCTAATTTATGATGCATTACCATAATGAATCAAACGAAAAATATTATCAGAGTATAATTTGAAAGTGGGTTAGATAGATGGAAGTAATAAAAGTAAGAAATGATTTTCCAATGACATCAACAAAAAACCCGAATACTTACCATTATTTCATTATCAGCAGAATATGGAATTAGATTTACCTCGGGGACTTTGCAACTAAGGAAAAAGAAATCATATTTTTATTTACCTAGCTTACTTGATCTTAGGGCATTGAGCCGTCGTCATCAAGTTTTCGTTTCCCAGAGCACGAGCTATTAATTGTATTTTGGTTTTTACGATGTTTGATTAAATGGAGTATTTATGGACTGTGCACTGTTAATATATGATTTATGTTCTAGATTTGAGGAACTGTAAACAAACAGATGTGACGCCCTTATGGGGGATTACCTTATGACGCTGATAGACAGGCGAACGCCCTCTTGGGGGGACAGTATTCAATTAAGAACTAAATGAATAGAGTGCTGTAATCTAATGCTGAACACGGTTCATTTTAAAGATAGAAACTGTTTTATGGCCTTGAGAAGTGCACTTGGTCACAGATTATAGATTATTCAGAAATGCGTATACATATATGGGTGGCGGTCGTCTGTGTGGATCGGAGATAACTCGACTTAGTTGCTGGGAAAGTTTTTCATTAAAGTTTTGAATTTGTTGCCAGGTGCTAGGTAGAGGTGAACGGCATGTACTATGTCACGTAACCAAATCCATTTAGAATAGAATTGCCCAACTTAGCCAACTCTGTAGGTCGTATCCTTATTTTGTTCAAAGGATCTAATTTATATTTTGGCTATAGATCTTAGGCTGGTAGATCATATCTTTTGTTACTCTATTCTATTGATATAGTACTAACTTTTACATTTGATTCCTTTGCTTCTTTCAGGTTCTTTGTACCAGGTCAGCTACCTGGACATCGAAAGCTGTACGACACTGCCTTGCTCCATGGGTCGGAACGCGACCATTAAGGTTACCGTCCGCTTTGATGATAATGGTAGGTGCTTAGCTGATAACAGCAGACCCGTGCATTCGGAATGGGAATATCGCAGAGCAACATACAGTCGGCTCGCCTTCTGAGCAAAAGTCAGTCGGAAATATAAATAGATCTGGTGCGGGCGAAGAATACCGATCAGGTGAATGGCGGATGATGGGTGGGGCAAGGTGCTTGGAACCCCCTTAATATTCGGTAGTAGAGCAGCTCGAATGATGATGGCAATAATGATAAGCTAGTATCATAAATAGACCTGATACAATTTGGTAGATCTACGAAATTTCACCGAATTTCTAGCTGCTACCATTGCTTACTTCAATGCACTGCGATTGCAGCCTGGGCTCCGCCTCAAAGTCGATCTATAAAATAACAAATTTAGCGCTTAATGATATTTTGATGAGTCAGCAGAAATGGAGACGAAATCGAAACGATTGATCTCAGCACGAATCGAACACTTGGAGTACTAATTCACGATATGCGGCTAAAACAAAGATTGGCCAAACATTCAGATTAAAGAGAGCATGCAAAACATTTCCAGATAATTGAACTAGCTTTGATAAAAAATGTACACCCAAGCCAAAATCATAGTACATAATATGTTATAGTACATATGTACATATTATGTTGTAGTAAAACTGACTAATATCCCACCATTTACAGGCAATGGCGTTAGCTTTCTGAAGCACGAAGTCAGATGGGTGTTCAACTATATCAAGACTCAGGCGGCCATAACTCCCGATCCTTGCGACGGAGATCATGGATGCATAGAGAGCGCGAGTGATGAAAAGGCCTATTGGGCCAATATCTTTGTGAACGAAACTCTGCCGGTGGTAAGTTAAGAACCTCTAGTAATAACCTCTATGAATCAGCAGCAAGATCATGTAGTGTTCTATAAATGCTATACAGTAAACAATATTTCTCTCTGTGTTCCAGATGAAAGGCAGCATGCTGTGGGAATCCAAGGATGCGAACGATCAGAACCTAATCTGTTTCCAGGTTCCCGTTGTAATCACAGTGTAAATGTGTAATCACGAAAATAAAGTAATTGGTGCATGCAAATCAACAGACCAGTGTGTTTGTGTGCGAGTGTGTGTGGGGGATTGTGGGGGTGTGCGTGCGTGTGTGCATCCTTTAATGAAATTTTGAATGAAAACAAGGGGGCGCGGCATCGTAGTAGCAAGAAAGAGAGAACGAGCGAGACAGGAGGTGGAGATCTTTGTTTTGGCACCGCACACACACTGACCGCAAGACGGCGAGCGGGAGTGGGAGCGGGAGCGGGAGCAAATGGAGCACAGCACAGTGGTACAAATCGTCGATACAGCATTCAAAACTGAATTATTTCTGCGATGATGGTAACAGTCGAATAAAATATTATGTTTACTTGTGTCAATTACTATTTTAATAACACAAATTTATTGATTTATAACTTCAAATAGTTATGTAACGAGTCGTGACAATTCAGAACATACCTAGCGATTATTTGTAATATTATCAAATGAGTATTACATCCAGAACATCCCCCACCTTGCCCACTGTGACGAGAGAGCGGCGGGAGAACGGAGAACGGGAGCATTGGAGCTCGAGCCCTGCAGTCCGAGTCCAAGTCCGTGGCATTCAGTGTGTCACTCTCTCTTGGGGGCTGCAGCGCAACGGTCGCACGAAAAGAGCTCCCACTTGAGATTTAGATTCAGATTCAGATACTGATTCGGATTCAGATTCAGATTCAGATTCGGTTTCGGTTATAGTACCTAAGATCGGACTGCAAGTCAACAGTTACCAGGAGCGGAAATCGGAACAGTGCGACGAATTAAACATTAAAGTGGCAGCAAGCGATCAAAGAAGGCGCTTCGACTGCGTGGGAGTACGAGATCACGGATCGCGGCGTGGAGCCAGTGCATCCGAAAGTGTTTCCATTACCGTGAGTACCTTAAAAATTTTCCCACTACTCGCCATTTGCGCAATTCCGTCGGCGTAAATGAGATTGTCTTCGCGCTAATTGCGGACGAGTAAGGATGGTGGTGGCGATATAGGGGCATCCAAAGGGGATGGATGGGCTGGGATCCCATCGGATGGTGCACGGGTGACATGCGGCAACATCACTTCTCACGCCCCAAAAGCTCTCTTAGCCGGACACTTGAGGTACCGGCGTTCTATCGCCCAAAGAACACTGAGAAAATAAATTGCCTTAGGATTTTGAAGACATACATTTCCCCTATAATAAATTATAAATTTAAAAAAAGTTTCTTATGCCTTTCGATATATTTACGAATTCGGGTCACAGAATCTTATATAAGCACTTTCTTTCGAAGACTTGAGAACATATTTGAGTTTTAGAAACGGGATTCCACTAGAAAAGCTTTTAAAGAGCTCCATAATCGGAAGTACGAGTATGAATGCACACACGACATATCATATCGCTGAACCTTGAGCACGGCTTCGGGTTCAGAACCTGACGTAGAACTCGACACCGCCATGGACACAGATCCTACTCGGATTCGCTCCGCTTGAGCTTGAGCTTGAGCACATGCCCAGCTGGGTGCTTGAACCCCATAAATGGGCTTCCATTGGGGTCGCTTGGATTTCCTCGCGGGCTTAAGTGTCACCATGCGATCCGGGAGATACCGCACTTGACAACAATGAGAATAGCTAGATCATGTGAAATTGGTATTGGGACTACCTATTAAAGAATCCAGACCGCAGGCTTAAGACCTTGAATTTGTAAGATAATCAAAAGCTTGTTGTTTTGAACACTTCTCGATCATCAAGTTTTTGGGCTATAAATTTGCATGCATCGAAAACGTTGACTTCTGACGCATACTAAAATGGAATCATACTTTATTTGCATGATATTTGAGAAGGGAACCTCACGGTTTCTTATAATGCACAACAGTAAACATTCGCCTGATATTTACATTATGGATAACTATGATTCAGCAATGATCGTGGCTAATGTGTAGCCCCTCTGCCCAGCCAGACCATCGAACTTCTCGGTTTGATCTCGCCGTTCTGGCCTGGTCCCCAAAAATTGGCGATTGCTCCCGTTGCCCGTCCCCTTCCCATTTGCTGGTATTTTGTTACGTGCCCCCTTTGGACGTTAAAGGTTTTCGATTTGTTTTTACCACCAATGCACTTTGGCAGCGGCGGAGGCAACAATGCGATGAGCTGTTGGTCAAAGTGTTAAACGATTTGCATCATATTACACCCAGTTGCTGCTGCTGCTCCTGGTGCTGCCTCGAGTTTACTGGCCATTGTCGCCGGATTGCCATTGTAGTGCTTGGCCCCAAATAGAGGAACAAGGTGGGGCGTGGTGGGGGTGGGGATGGAGATGGGAACGGAGCCACTGCAAGTGGAGGCAAAACAAAAGCAACACTCCAGCAAGAGCAGCAACCACCAGCGATTTATCACAGCAACGACGTCAACGAAATCGATCCGGATCTTAGTGCCCCCCGCATCATCCTCATCCCATTGCCAGCCGCTGCCCTCCTTAGCAACGCCCCTGTGTGTACACTTGCAGAAAATATGGGTCGAACGTGACCTTAAACTTGACTATGGCAATTACCTCCTTGTTCTTCTCTTTCGTTTAATACTTTGCAGCGTTTTTCCATTACATATTTGGTCCAACTTTTAACATTTAGAGGCTGAGAGATTTGAATGTTCTAACACTTATTACATTTTTCCCAAGTGCATTGTGTGTGTGTGTTGTATGCTGGCCAAGTGCCTTTTCGCCTTGGTGTGCGTGAAGCATAAAAAGTAATTTTGAATTTTTGAATCGTTAAAAGCAATTAATCGCCTCTACGCAACGGCAGCCAGCCTGGCTGCGACTCGACTGTCTCATCAGCGTCAGCCGCAGAACCCATTCATCTGGAAGAGTCGTGGCCGCGATCCTCATTCCCATACCCCCATACCTCCATACCTCCATACCTCCATACCCCCATACTCCCCATGCCCCACATCCCATACCCCATATACCATGTAGCATATAGCATGCCCATAGCCAACCCCAACCACAAGCACAAGCACAACCCCAACCCAATCCCCGCATTGCCGACGCTTTACTGCCCAATTTTGTTGCAAATTTGTCGTTCCGCGGAACTTGGTGCATTTCATCTCGTCTGCTCTTGGCGATCGTCGTCGTCGCAGTCGCCGCTTCATCTTCTTGCGTCGATCGTCGCGCACATTCATTTGTCGCTTAATGTCCCTCAGTTAGGCTGCCCGGGCCCCCGCTGCCCGCAGCCATTCCGAGCTCCTTGGCCCCCAGTCCATCGCATCCCAGTCGGAGTGGCAGTCGCAGTCCGCACAGCCGCGGTCAGCACAAAAGGCATTTCAGCTCAGATAGTTTCATTAAACTTATTATAGCTTATAACGTAACTAACTAGGTATAACTAACAATCCTCACCTATATTATTCCTATAATATCATTAGCAAAATTTGTTGCATACTTTTCGGCACAATTGATCCTAAGTGTCTAGTAATCACTCCGATCCATATGAAACCCAAATCGTAGATAGAAAGTAGCAAATGAATAATTACTTCTACGGTCGGAGAACTCCATTAAAATTAATTACGCATACGTAGTGTTGCCTCCGACTTTAAGTTGCTTTTGCGATGTTAGTAATTGGTATTTCCAGAATTGATTCTAATTATTATCCATCCGTAATGCCGACATTGTATATATTTCTGCGCTCAACTGTGCTGGAGCAAGGCATCTCCTGGCTAACTTACCGCCACCGCCACCAGCCGCCGAATCGCTGCACCACTTCTCCACTCAACTGCTCCTGCTCCCAGAGTGTCTGTATCGCCTTGGTATGTGCGGCATCTGCTGGCTAGGCTTCTGATCTGATGAGGCTGCTGCTGGCGGTGCTTCTGCTGCCGCTGCCTCTGCCCCTGCCACTGCCCCTGTCAATGTGGATGCGGCTATGGATGTGGATGTGGATGTGGATGTGGTGACATCCACTTGCAGCTCTCGCACATTCGTCGTAGTCGTATTTTTCTCGATTTTGTTCTCGCTGCCTGCACATTCACACGCAGTCGAACAGCAACAAAAACCCAAACAACTACATAAACCGACTACCATCGACCATACCATAAAACATTAGTTTCCCATTTGCGTGCTAAATACCCTACATGGAATCGATGCGAGCACATCGATACTTATGGCTAACAGGTGAAGAATTTCGAGAGTCTGCTCGAGGCTTCCGAGAATTCGCAATGCGAAATTAAGATGAAAAGAGCTGTTCGGGGTTTAGAAAGGTGCAAAGATATTCACACGAGGAAAAAGTTTTATTAGGAAGTCCACACGGGTTGTAATTCTGAATGTACAGTGAGAGAAATACCAGAGTTCCTATGATAGATACTTCAACTTCAACTCAGAATTGACCAGTGAAGTGCAGGGCATCACGGAGTCATCTTGAAATGATGATAGCTGGCCTCGTCTGGCTGTCTGTCCGATGCTCTCGTGGCACGCACTATGATGCGCGCTTTGAAGTCCTGTCAAGCACTTGAGATACATTTATGTGTTTTTTGCATTTTCATTGCCTCGACTTCGGGGTCGGGCGGCTCAAATGCGAGGAATGATTAGTTAGTTGGTCATGCAAAATGGGTGAAACCGGTTCGGTTCGCTCCCAAGCGATATCGCGGGGATGCAGGCGGAGCGGGTGATCCTTCAGCATAATCAGCGCGCTGCTGCTGCTGATGATCGGCACAAATTACGAACGCACGGAATGTCCAGAAACCGAGAGCTGATCACCTGACGCATGATCATTTGCAGATTGCAATCACCGAGGATCGGAGCATCGGTTCAGATGGGCAGCATGCAAGTGGCGCTGCTGGCGCTCCTTCTTCTCGGCCAGCTATTCTCAAGCGCCGTGGCCAATGGATCCTCCTCCTACACCTCCTCCTCCACATCCGCATCGAATCATCTCCAGCGACAGAAGCTGGCACACTGGTTCCGGGATAGTAACGATGTCAAGGATAAAATTCTGGAGCTGCAGTGTCTGGCGAAGTGTGGCAGTAATCCAGCAACCAAAGCTGGACGCGAACAGTGCCTGAACAAGTGCATCCAGGAGCTTTTGCTGGGACCCAGAGCTGGCAGTTGCCCTAAAATTGGAAGACAATCGCGTGCCAGGCTCTCCTGCCTGGACAATTGTCAGTACGATCATGAATGCCCCGAGGTGCAGAAGTGTTGTCCCTCCAGTTGCGGTCCCATGTGCGTTGAACCTCTTGGCGTTAGGAACAACACGCAGCTCCCGCCCATACCGAAGATCCTGTATTTCAGGAGGTCACGTGGTCATGCTGTCGATCTGAAGATCGAGTCCTCGCTACTGGTTTACTACTTCCATGTGGAGGTGCGGTCCCACATAGGACGGCATTTTGCTGCCAGAAAACTGGGTCCTTGGCAATGGCAGAAGGTGGAGAAGACCATGGAGGAGAACATCGGACACAGCAAGCAGTAGGTTGACCATGACCTCATTCTAGAAAATATTTCTTTTACAATGGTATACTACGTCTATTCCCTACAGCACATACATCTTCTTTCATATGCGACCTGGTCGCTGGTATGAGGTTCGAGTGGCAGCCGTGAACGCCTACGGATTCCGAGGATATTCCGAGCCCAGCGATCCCTTTCCCTCGACGGGCAGTAAGTGTATAACATCACATGCTGGTCTTCCAACAAACCTTCACCTACAGTGCTATTCACCCTCCAGACCCAAAGCCTCCAAAGAAGCCGAACGATTCGAAGATCATCGCCAAGCAGTTCGATGGGCGCTACATGACCCTTAAGCTGGTGTGGTGTCCCTCCAAGTCCAATCTGCCTGTCGAGAAGTACAAGATCACCTGGTCCTTGTACGTAAACAGTGCCAAGGCCTCGATGATCACCAACAGCTCCTACGTAAAGGATGTAAGTGGAACCCGAAGTGAGCATTGTACGGCCTTAGCAATCTGATGATTTCAGACCCACCAATACGAGATCAAGGAACTGCTGCCTAACTCCTCGTACTACATCCAGGTGCAGGCCATCTCTTATCTGGGTTCGCGTCGCCTCAAGTCCGACCAGTTATCGATGCTATTCAACACGACGCTGCAGCCGCTGGAGCCAATCACACCGCTCCAGTGCTCCGGGAATACCAATAGGCGCCGGCATCATCACATTAGCAGCTCCATAAGCTCGGAATGGGCCACAACTTCGGAGCCAGTTGACCTCAATGAAGTTTCGCCGACCATTACAAACCGGACAGCGGCCGCCGCCACGTATGAAGTGGGTTTCCGGTTGAACCGGAAGTTTGGCATGATTGTGCAGATTCTGGGCTTCCAGCCACACAAGGAGAAGTAATTATTTGTAAACAAATTGCCAAAATGCATACATATCATGCCATCACACCGATTGCAGGGTCTATGAACTGTGTCCCCAGGAGACGAACTGCGAGCAGCGAGAGTTCCGCGCGATTCGCGCCAAAGTAAGTAATACCCTTGATGATGCTCTGATGGGAGCCACGAGCCACATGTCGGAATACTTCGTGCCGATTTTCCGGACCACCGGGCAAGGGCAAATTAGTGGAACATCGTTGACCATGGGGTATTGTTTAACAAGGCGCAATCGTGTTTCCTCCATTTGACACGGAAAACACGTCTTCCCAATAGCCAGTACGTGGGCAAATGCCAATCAAAATAATTACAATATTGATGAATAGAATCGGATCATGCCATAGGTGTATGCCGAACTATAAAGATCAAACAAACGAATATGGCTCTTTGTGAACTATATTACCTTCTATTTGATTGCAGAAGGACCCCCTCGAGTTCAGCAAGCTCAAGTACAACACCACATATGTGCTGAGGATTCCCCGATCCAGTCCCAATTCTGTGCTGGACGACTCTAGAAATGTCTTTACCTTCACCACGCCTAAATGTGAAAATTTCCGCAAGAGATTTCCCAAGCTGCAGATCAAGTGCAGCGATTAGCCTTTTGTGTATGGGCTCAACGCACTGCTGACCATGAGATTACATTAGATTGTATATAATTGTATGTAAAACTTAATTTTTACTTATTGTTAGGCCTAAGAACAAACCACAACAAGCTAAACACCGATCGTTTTCTAAGTGAAAAGGTCCTTGAACTGCTGCAGATCCTGCTGATGACTGGATTTCTGACTAATAGCGCCCAAAAGTTTGCAGTTTTCCAAGCGACCGCCATGCTCCAAAAGAGCAGCTATCAGTCGCGAGGTGTAGAGCACTGGTCCGCCTACCAAGTGCAGAAAATCATAGTGCTTTTCACGCCGCGTGCTGAACAGGATTCGCTTGGAAACAAAGTCGCCGTAATTGCTGATCCGTCCCACACACACGTAGCGCTGCAGTGAGGGGGCATATACTTCGATGACTGCCCGGATAGTCTCCGCCGGAGTTAGAGCTGCTGCTGTTGAATAAGAAATCCGAAATGGTATGTCTAGAGCTTTGTAAAAATCAGTAGCCAGATTGAGAATATGCTCTAGTTGAGAGTCCGCTTCGCTGGCCGTTTGCGTGGCCACAAAGCTTTGTACCGCATTCGTTTGTGTCGCCGTATAAAGACTGGGAATTGGCCCATACAACTGCGCTTCCGCCCTGTTGTAACTCCGACCACAGCAAACATACCGTAGGGGCAGCACCGAGGGATACACGCACATCTTGGTCATGGCACCTAGGTAGCTCTCGAAGGACGCACCTCCGGTTAAATAGGCTGTATTGATCTTGTTTTGCAGGTGTTCTTCCAAGACGAGATGATAGTCGGACATGGGTGTTGCATTTGCCTCCAGGAGAACGCAACGCACAAAGTCCGGATTGGCGGTTTGAATGAAATCCCCCTGGGTGACGAAATAACGGGCCAGAGATTGCATGGCATTTACGTCAAAGTGAGCAGCCTGCTCCATCAAGTAGTAACGATTGTTGTCCACAAAGTGTATCATTTCCTTGCGTGCCAAGTGGGATGGAGTCTTATTTTCTGAACTGGGCATGCCATGACGATAGAGAAGCTTTTCCTCCCCTCCAACAGGGCACTGGGCATGCAGAAGGTTGGGCAGGTGCAGATAGTCATGAATAAAGTCATCTTCTATGGGATAGAGTGCCTGCTTCAGAGTCTTTAAGTCGTTGCGCAACGATTTTCCACGCTCTTTTAACTTCTCCAGCTGAACCGCATTACCACCGGATTTGGTTAGCTCCTTCAGGCGCTTGGTCACCGTTTCGCGTTCCTCCGCCACCTTGGACATCTGACTGTGATGTGCCTTATACTGTTTGTACTTCCTGAGTACACTTTCCAAGCTGATGTCCAATTCCCGGCTGGAGATGCTCTGGTCCAAAGATTGCCGGTCGCTAAAGGTTCCATTGAAGTTCATATACGGTTGCAGAGTCACATAGTTTTCGTTCGCTTTGTCCCCGGTTATGTACAGGGCGGAGATATTTCTGCTGCACGTTTTCTTGGTCGGAAGGCAGTTTTTTAATACCTTTCGTAAACTCAACATAATTCTTAGAAGCAATATAAACCGGCAAGGCAGAGTCAGCTGAGGCCAGCTGTGGCCAGCGTTGCCAGATCCGGTCGAATTAATTGTGGTATTTCAATGCCTTTTAGACTTTTTGATGTATTTTTGTGAGGAAAAATGTGATTCCCCTTTAATTTAAACAGAATCGATACTCAGTTATCTTTTAAGGAGATAAGCTGTTTCAACTATTTGTGTAAGCAATTTGAACACATATTAAACATATCATTTCTTTATTCCACAACATTGTTATAGTAAAGAAATTTTAAAAGAATTACATAAATCAAGTTACTTTGGTTTGAAATTCTGAATCTCATTGAAAATAAGTTCCTTCCAGAAGTTTACAGGCCGTACTTGGTTCTCAAAGTGCTGATCATAGACTGGTGCAATGTCTTCGTCACGATGGTGTGGCTCAATGAGATCCCGAAGGTATGGATGGCGCATTGCATCCGCAGCTGTAATACGACTTTCGGGTACCATTTCAAGCATTCTCTCCATCAAATCCACGGCCTGGACATCGGCACCCAGAAACAAGTGGTGAAAATCACATCTTTGCAGTAACTTGTACTTCTCCACGTAATTACGCGCATGTGACATGCCAATTCCACTGATAAACTCCCTAGTCGGAGTGCCCATTACGTCAAGCAGGAGCCGTAGTTGATCGAAGTAGTCTTCACCGGGGAACAGGACCCGTCCCGAAATAAGTTCCGCCAGAATACAACCAACAGACCACATGTCGATGGCCTTTGTGTAATGACCCCTGGCGAAGAGTTGTTCCGGAGATAGATACCACAAGGTTCCCACAAAATCCGTCATATTATCCGCGATCAGACGGGATAGACCAAAGTCAAGTATGCGCACCTCATTATTTCCATTAACTGCGATGTTGGAGGGCTTTAGGTCACGATGAACAACCCCGGCGCTGTGTATGTACTTCAGACCCCGCAGTATTTGGTAAATGATTGGTCTAATCTTGTGCTCGCTCATTCTTTGTGAACGCGAGTACCTGTGCAGATCCTCGTCCATCAGATGAGTCACCAAATAAATCTGGGAAAACGGAATCATCGGCGCCGGTGGATGGAATACGTCCAGCAGGCTGATAACGTTTGGGTGTTTCATGTGCTTCAGAAGGCGGATTTCGCGATAGGCACTCTTAGAATCCGCCTCCGTCTCGAACGGACTCAAAAGTTTTTTCATAGCGACGTGTTCTTCGGTGCCTTTTACTCTCATCATAGCCACCTGACCAAATGAACCGCCACCCAGGAAACAACGAAACTCGTAGGTGTCCGGTATCTCCCAAACGCTTTCGCCAACTGCCAATGTCACAAATCTGGGGTGTGGCATTCTGAATAAAATGTGCAATAATAGATCTTTAACAGTCGACAGTATAAAGAATACTAAACTGGCGTTTATTCATTCGCCTTTTGTACACAACACCTATCAGCACTTTCGAAGCTTATCCGGTTCCTTATCAGTGCACACCCGATTCACACTCGGCACACAGCCAGCGAAACTTTTCTTTTTTATGATCTGAAAAAAACATAACATGTTAAAAAATTAGTTATTTTTATAAAACAAAAATTTATTGTAAAATATACAGTATTATTGGCATGCCATAACAAATTGGTAAGACGTTGTACAAAACAAAATTAAAAGTTAACACTAAGAATTGATCAATTTGAATACAAAAGACGTGGTTTCATAATGATTTTCTGTAAATTGTAACAAATAAATTGGCCTATTTAATACTTTAAATTCTTGATGGGCTGCGTTTACTTTACATTCCTTAGAACCTGATCAAACGATGGTGGAGGCTTAAAGTTGGTAACCTCCTTGTAGATCAGCTCCTTCCACTTGTCCACGGGCAAATCCATATCCTCAAAGCTGTGATCGTATGGTGGTGAGGTCAGCTCGACGCTGGGCTCCGCATACTTCTCCAGATAGGGATGTGCGAGAGCCTCCTCGGCTGTGATACGCTTCTCGGCATCCAACTCCAACATCTTCTCCAGCAAATCGATGGCCAGCGGATTGGCGTTCTTAAAAACATTTTTAAAACTGCGTCCCTTCATGGGCGGAAGGGACTGGATGTAGGAACGTGCACTTTCCGATGAGATCTTCTTTAAAAATTCGGCGGGTGGCGTGCCCAACATCTCCATAATTAGGTTCAATTGGTGGATATGATCGGTACCTGGGAAGAGGGTGCGTCGGGTGATTAATTCGGCCATGATGCACCCCACCGACCAGATGTCCACCGTCTGGTCGTAGTGCATCCAATTGAGCATTATTTCAGGGGCGCGGTACCAACGCGTGGCCACATAACCTGTCATTTCGTTCTCCGTTGGACGTGCCAGCCCGAAGTCTAGAATGCGCAGCTCGCAATCCTCGTTGACGGCAATGTTTGAGGGTTTAAGATCACGGTGGATTACTCCCGCGCTGTGGATATACTTCAAACCACGGAGTATCTGGTAGACCAAAAACTGGACGTGGTCGTCGGACAAGTGCTGCATCCGTATGATGTTATTCAGATCTGCATCCATCAAGTGGGTAACCAAGTACACCTGATGGAAGTTCTCCAGCGATGCATTAGTGGCATGCGGATAGAATATGTCCAGCAGACCGATTACGTTCTCATGATCCATATGCTTTAAAAGTCGGAGCTCACGGTACGTCCTCTTTGCATGGACAGCGGATTGAAAGGGCCTGGCAAGCTTTTTAATGGCCACATGAATATTGGTGCCACGAACAAGAGCCTTCGACACCTGACCGTAAGCCCCCGATCCTACGGGCTGCAGATCCTGATATATATCCGGGATCTCCCATTCCGTTCGGTTTATATCCAACTTGTGGAACTTTTTTGTTATGGACGCAGACATAGTTTTGCTTAAGGAAGGGTGTCGTCACCCTGAGTTTATAGTGCCTATGAACGAGATATGTATTGACCATTAAAAAGCCGTGCGAACGATAATTTCATTCTGATTACGTTTATCTTGAGGCAGCTCGGCGGCAGTAGTACGTACTTCTGTTCCACGCCCAAGAATATCAACAACTAAGTACTGGTCCCTCGCATTGTTCCTATATTTGCGCTATTACTCCATTCCCATGCGTGCCGTGTTAGGAATCCATGAATCAGATCGGCAGTCCACCGATCAGAAGCGACACGCAAATGCGCTACATTTGATTAGTGTTAAATAGTTGAAGAACTCTCTGATCGCGCTTTTTAAATTACTTACCCTAAGCTCTATATGTAAGTTAATATATAAATACATTAATATTAGCAATGTTATGACATTGTAACAGGACTGTTTTTCACTTCTTTTTGATAGCTTTATGAGTGAATAAGGGTAATAGGAAACTCTTTTTTTTTTAGTATTTGATATCATTTAATAAATCATAAAACTTAAATTATTTTTTAAATATAAATAAAAGTTTCAAAACAAATATGCCGTAAAATCCAGTGTGTACTGCGCGTAAATAAAAATAAACATACGGCGTTGCCAGACCGTCAGCTGACAGTTCGATAAGCATTTATCGAATACATATTTACAACAGCTGTCTCTTGTTTTTCCAGCGAATTCATACCGCACCATCCCCTGACTAATTTTCCTTTGCACTTTTCGTGTACTTTGAATGAAAAAAAAACCGAAGCCACTACTCACGCCTGCGCAGTTGCACCGCCGGGGTTATCAAATAAACTAATCTAATCGTTCCGTAAACACAGCCTGACATTCCGCTCTACCATTCTCCGGCGAACAGTTAGTTTCGCACGAAAGCCGCTCCCGCTCGCATCGTAACCTAGAAAACATTAGCGTATGTATGAACATAAGTAAATTGTCGAGATAATCTGAATGATACTGAATATATTAGCGGTATAAAACATTAACATTGCAAGGTTTAATTAGTGTGCGCTTGAAAATCAAAATGTTAGACCGCAGGGGAGCTGGAAGAAGTCACTTCATCCGCTGTGAACTGCGACCTTTGGAACCTGGACTGGCAAACATGCAGATTTTCTATAATCCACTATCTGAGATAGCGGGAACATTCGACACAAGTAAAAGATCTGCGAACCGAATGCGATTAGATAGTCCGTAGGGTTCAAAGTATGGTTTAAAGGGTTGCTTAACTTCAACCCCTGTACCGTTTTTCTTTTACCATTTTTAAGGAAAACTACACACACCCCAGAGATCTATGTATACATATTAGAATAGTTTTTGGTAGATAAAAAGTTCTATAGTCTGTTATCTTCCCTTTAAGCTCGTTAAAAGATGTAAAACATTAACTATAAAGCTTATATCTCTTTGCAGACACAATATGACTTCAAAGCTACTGCCCGGAAACATTGTGTACGGAGGTCCTGTGACTGAACGGGAGGCCCAGGACTGCAGATCCCTGGGTCAGTATATTCTCGACAAATACAAGAGTTTCGGCGACCAGACAGTGCTGGTGGATGCTGTCAGTGGGGTGGAGTACACTGCCAGTTTCATGCACAAGTCCATTGTCCGGCTGGCATGCATCCTTCAGAAACTGGGAGTCAAACAAAATGACGTCGTCGGTTTGTCTAGCGAGAACAGCGTTAACTTCGCCCTGGCCATGTTCGCCGGTCTAGCAGTTGGTGCTACGGTTGCTCCCCTTAACGTAACTTATTCCGATCGCGAAGTAGACCACGCGATTAACCTGTCCAAGCCCAAGATCATATTCGCCTCTAAGATCACCGTTGATCGTGTTGCTAAGGTGGCCAGCAAGAATAAGTTCGTCAAGGGCATTATTGCGCTCAGCGGAACTTCCAAGAACTTTAAGAACATCTATGATCTTAATGAGTTGATGGAGAGCGACAAGTTTAAGACACAGCCTGACTTCACGAGCCCTGCGGCTAGTAAGGACGAGGACGTGTGCCTTATTGTGTGCTCTTCTGGAACTACCGGACTACCTAAAGGAGTGCAGCTGACGCAAATGAACCTTCTGGCCACTCTCGACTCTCAAATGTAAGTTTAATGGTTATTAATGTTATTAAAGCATTTTTTTAAAGTGAATTTTTTAATAGCCAGCCCACTCTCATTCCCATGTCGGAAATTACTCTGCTCACTGTCATTCCCTGGTTCCACGCCTTTGGCTGCCTGACGCTTATCACCACCGCCTGCCGTGGCGCACGATTGGTGTACCTGCCAAAGTTCGAGGAAAACCTCTTTCTTTCTGCGATTGAAAAGTATCGCGTGATGATGGCCTTCATGGTGCCTCCACTGATGGTCTTTTTGGCTAAGCATCCTATTGTGGATAAGTACGATTTGTCCTCTTTGATGGTTCTGCTGTGTGGAGCAGCGCCACTGAGTCGTGAAACTGAGGATCAGATCAAGGAGCGTATTGGAGTGCCATTCATCCGACAGGGATACGGCCTCAGCGAATCAACGCTGAGTGTTCTCGTGCAGACCGATGAGTTCTGCAAGCCAGGCAGTGTGGGTGTTCTTAAGGTGGGAATCTATGCCAAGGTGATCGATCCCGACACCGGCAAGCTATTGGGAGCCAACGAGCGCGGCGAGCTCTGCTTTAAGGGCGACGGCATCATGAAGGGCTACATCGGAGACACGAAGTCCACGCAGACCGCCATCAAGGACGGTTGGTTGCATACTGGTGATATTGGCTACTATGATGATGATTTTGAGTTCTTCATCGTTGACCGCATCAAGGAGCTGATCAAATACAAGGGATTCCAGGTGCCGCCCGCAGAGATTGAGGCTCTGCTGCTAAGCAACGACAAAATTAAGGATGCGGCGGTCATTGGAAAGCCAGACGAAGCGGCTGGCGAGCTGCCGCTGGCATTTGTGGTTAAACAGGCTAACGTTCAACTGACCGAGAACGAAGTTATTCAGTTCGTCAACGACAACGCCTCGCCCGCTAAGCGGTTGAGGGGTGGCGTGATCTTTGTTGACGAAATTCCAAAGAACCCCAGTGGCAAGATTCTGCGTCGCATTCTGAGGGATATGCTTAAGAAGCAAAAATCCAAGTTGTAAGGGAGTTCTCCCCTTACGGGTGTGTGTACAAACAATTTACTATGTGTATGTTTTATTATTGCTAAACTTTGTTTTATAAACTACCAACTGGTTGGGTTTCGATTTACTCATATTTGGCTTTTCTTTCGAAGTATTCGCTTAAAACTTAAATACAAATAAAAACTGATGGAGTTCCATGTCGCAGATACCATGTGACATCGCTGGAGCTCTAAGAACTAAACTCCAGCTTTAATTACGTAGATGCCCGAACTATCAATAACAAGTTATATATAAACAACTACATACATTCGTTCTCAACTTGTAACAAACATGTTTTCTGTATTTTTCCCATATTGTTGTCGCTTTTATATAGACTCATTATTAATTTCGTATGGTGTATACATATATTTATTTGAAATATTTAACTACTCTTCTGCTCTGCTTTGTAAATAGTTGTTTAACATGTTTTGTTTTGCTTGGGAAAAGTTTCTATCTTGCTTTGTTGCAGCAAATTGCACATATTGGGTTCATTTGTGTTTCCAGTATATAAAGAGGTTTATATGTCTGTCTCTAGCATTAGTTTACTAATTATTGTGTATGAAACCTTAAATGTAAGAGAAATGCCTTGGTTTCTATAACGGAAATATCATAGTTTGTGTAAAATCCTAAACACTGCTTAACCAGCACCCGCGCACACTCCAAATCCTGCTTCCAATCTTTGCGAGCTGCGCTGCTACCAGTGCTTATTTGCAGTACATACTTATTGTTGCAATGCTAATCGACTTGGTGCACGACTTACACTTTAAACTAGGTTGACAAATTAGATGAATAAATTCAGTTGTTCACTTCGTTAGTTTCCTTTCTTTTAACTCTACATAGTTAAATAAAAGGGTGCATTTTAAAATTAGCTCGCTCTTTTTTTTACTCCTTGGTACAATTCTAGTTTCCTGCTTTTGGCACAATCCTGACAACAAATTGGTTACTCTGATTGTCACATGTGAACGAAACTAAATTATAAGTGTGAGTGTATGAATATATTGCTAAAATTGTATTTTGATCCCTGGGACCATATAAAAGTCGACTGACCCCGGCAACCGCAATATGCAATGGTAATTGCAATTGCATGATGACTGGTGACAATTTTGGATACGGACCGCCGAACTCGAGTTCTGTCTAAGGCGAAGAAGATGATAGCAGCAGACTCGATGAGCTGCCACGATCAAATTTCGATTTTGTCGTGGATCACACAATTATCTCCATGCGGTTCGCCTTGCGGGTGACCTTGGGTGGCCCTTGTGCTAAGTCCGACATGCCGCCGTATTTGAACGAGAAGATGACAGTCTGCTGGCCGAAATTCGCTTCAAATCTGTTGAGATAAAAATTAGTATTGGTTGCTATGACCATTGGTAAAGTTCCTTATTCGTCCTTGGATCTAGAACTGCCTAGCTCCACATCCAGAGGATTTAAGTCATGGCAAATTGATTGTTAACCCTTACTCAGTGCTTATGTGTATCTCCGGGGGTTTGCCCGTGGCATTTTGTATGACTAGAAACATTTTGGTCACTATTTCAATCACATGACCCGTTTGAAAAACGAAATCACCCTTCTTCCTTCCGAATTCAGACTGCGAAACAAATAATTAATAATTTTAAGATTTCATAAGGAATTTCACAGTATATATACCGCTTTTACGTGAAACACAGCAATGTCATCTAGGTAGGGGCTCAGAGACATTCGGTAAATCTCCGATGCAGGCACTCTGTACTTGATTTGCAGCGTTCGTTGGTCCAACAGCAGAAGCGATGAAGTGGACAGAACCAGCAAAATGGGAACAAACTAAAACAAAACAAATTTCAACATTCCACTAAGCAATTAAATATATTAGCTTACCTTGCCACTGGAGCGCGCTATCTTGTTGATTATGTCTGCGAATACAACATACTGATCGTTGGTCTCGGCGCAGATCTTTTTCCACTGCTGGTTGTGTCGCAGTCGCACATAGTCCCCGACAAAAGGATGGCCCACACTGTAAACGAATTATTCATTAAATATTATTTTGAAGAATACAAAAAACAAGAGCTGTTACCTTCGTCCATAGGAAGCTTTCCGATCCTTAAAGATTATGCTGGCCGTGACCTTCTCTCGCATTCGATTGCGTGCTGTTTGATCAAATGAGTTTCGGTAGATGTAGCACTTCCAACGATGGTAAATGGACCTTAGATGACGAGAGGCATCTGCGAGGAATACGGGCGCCACTGGCCATTCGGTAGAAAGCGGACTTAGCGTGTTGGGTGGCAGTCGCAAGGGAATAGTCAGAAGGAACTGCCTGATCTTCCACTGGCGGTAGTAGCGACCTATAATATCGATGGCCCATCTCACCTGTCGTTTGTACTTCAAGGACCGATACTCCTCGCGGGCCTAAAGAAAATAAATTAAATATAAATATTTTTATAGGAAAACCTAGTTTTAGATAAATTGGAATAAATCATGCAATGCTTACGACACGATATAAACTCCACAAATGCCTACGACCAGTGAACGGAATGCCAAATCGGCATTCCTATACATGCAGAAAATGAAAGGAATGCAAGGCTTATCATGCAAATTAATAGATTTCCTACAAAACTGCTTACCCGCCACGTGCGCCACGCACTCGAAATTATCATCTGGCTGTGTCGCATGCGCTGAAAGCGCTTTCTTGCGTGGTACATTCGAAACATCTTTTGAATGAGCACGGCCAGCTCGCTAATCCGCAGGCGTCGAAACTGTTCCAACTCATATACGGTGCGGGGACTACGAACGAACACATTTTTGGTGCCGATCGTGAATTCCGCTGAGGGCAGCGGTAGGTTACGGATTATTAGGGCGATACCCTCTACCTGACTGCCACCATGAAAGTGAGGCCAAGTCAGGCTGTTGAGCAACTTATAGCGATGAAAGAACTTAACGTGCAGCAGATGGTAGCAATGACCAGTGCGACACAGGTGGACCAGCGGCATGAGCGACATGTAGCGCACCTGATGTTGAACCAGTGCCATGTCAAACTGGTGCGGGTGCTTACCCTCGTTGGGCTTGATACAGAACACATAGTGGGAGCGGCGATGCTTAACGATGGCCAGCAGCGTCTGCAATTGGGTGCGGATGTTCGAGCTCAACGTGCTGGGCTTTTTGGTAACCTGCCGACGGGGATTTCCCTCGGGGAATAGGCTTTGCACTAACGAAAGCTTGCTTTGGTAAAAGGCAGCACTTATGTATTTCGGCAGCATGTCGGAGTTCTTTTCGAGAAACCGATGTATTGAGTAGTTCACTACACTTGCATAATGACGAATCCTGAAAACAAACACATTGAGACATCATTGAGAATAAGATCACAAAGTTCAAAAACATACTGAAAGCACATGGAGTTGCTGCCGGTGGTCATGAAGTTGGGATGCCCCGCGCAACATTGCTGAACTCGCAAAAGCAAAGCATCGTTGCTATTTAAATGGGGTTCATTAATCAAGCTCAGTATACCATAGCTGGGTTTGTCTATTAACTCGCAAATGGACTCGTTGTCAAAATAATCAATCCGAGACCATTCCAATCCCTCGCGAATGTAGAGTTCTTGCTCCGAACGCAGCACATGAAACACAAAATTCTGAAATTAGAGAACGATTAAATCAATATTAACAGTATTGCTTCATCAGAATGTGATTTTCATTAGCTTAAGTGGATGAGGCATGTGTACTTGCCTGGTGAATCTTTTCCGCGCTATAATTAATGGCAAACTGCTCAAAGGAGTTGTGGTCAAGCACTTCGAATCCATAAAAATCTAGCAATGCCAGGTTCTTCTCGCGCTGTGTTGACTTTAGTGACTCATTAATTTTGTTTACCAGCCACGTGAAAAGGCGGCTGTAGAGAGTGCGGCAGAGAGTGTTCCGGTTGATTGCTGCTTGTCGTGCATCCATTTCGCAACCCACATCCTCTTGAGCGCTGTTCGAGCTATTCGCTCTGGTTAAGCAGTTGATGAGAATTTGGGCTTCCATATTAAGAAGCTGTGCTGTTTCTTGAACCTCTGTAAACGGAAAAGAATCAAAATTATGTTGCTGGTGATTTACACTGTACCTACCGTATACATTGGAAACCTGACAACCCTCAGTACCGTCTATGTTAGTAATGGGTACAAAAATAAAGTTACCCAACTTTAGAACCACTGCAATAACCCTAAAGATGGAGTTGCTTTCTTCGCAACTAAGGCCAAGCACATCCAAGGACCGCTGAAATAGAAGTGCAATAAACAGGCGATGATAAGGTTTTGTATAATAATTATCTGGTTAAGACCTAACCTTCGTATAATGAAAATTCATGCGGTCCTCCTCCATGGCAGTTGTGTTGCGGAGCAGCTCGTACTTTTCCACATTTCGATACAGCTTGAGCGATTCTAAAAGGATAACAATAAGCAGGTTGTATTTAAAAGCAGTAAAGCTTCTTACTTAGCAACTGGAGATCAGCACCTAATAGTAACTGGTAAAAGATGTGAAAATTTCGCTCTCCAATGATGGTGTCCGTTATACGGGTCTGTAAACAAATTAAATGTTAGACTGATAATGACGTAACTAGGATAATTAAAATTCGATCAAACCTTTTCCAACATATCTTAGAAGTATGCACGAATTAAAAAAATTTTGTCATAATACATATTTCTACTTAATAGGTGAATTTTTACTTACAGTGGGTAATGTGCACTCCCATTGGATCTCCCTTAAAATCAATTTCGATATCAAATAACTTTCCCTGAAACCGCAAAACAATAAACAAATTAATTTAAATGAAATCAAAATTTTTTCTTTAAAAATTCACCTATCTAAAGGTTACGTATAAGTACATACATATTCCACTTACATAGCGACTAGAGTTGTTATTTTTCAGGGTGCAGGCATTGCCCATGGCCTCCAGGAACACATCCGCACAGGTGACGCACTCGCGCATTCGTTGCGTGGGCGATTTGTGACGCCTGTGCAGCGAAGAGCTGGCCGAGGGCGTGGGCGAAACGGAACTAGGCGGAGGTGGCGGTAGATCGCCCAGGACCTTGCTCAGCTTGTGTGCATCGTACAGCGATATACGTTGCGTGGACCCCATGAGGGAGCTACGATCCCTTTCCCGCTCCGGCTGACTTTCAGTCGAGTGCTGCCGCATCAAGTTGGAGCAACTGCCGCGATGCGGATGTACCGGGTTACTGGTGGCGGTGGCAATGGTGGACAGGCGGCAGTTGCTGCCTCGCAAATCATCCCGCTCCTCCTTCTCCAAGCTCTGAGCACGGACGCACTTGCTGTGGCCGCACTGACGGCAACCGCCGTACACGGTGGGTACGGCATATTTCGGCGATCCCTTGGCGGCCGCGGGCATGGCAGTGCAGCCGCTGACTTGGGTCTGCTGGTGCTTGAAGCACGACTTGGTCGGATGCAAGTGGTGGGCGTGTGATTCGGGAAGGCCGCTGATGTTTTCGCTACTCTTGTGGTGTGAGAAATCAAAGTCGACGATTTTCTCTCGCATGTGGCGCCTGCTTTGGCGCTCGATGCTCTCTGCCCGCGTCCGTGATCGCTGCGATGGTCCTGGCGAAGGACTCTGTCGCCGTGAAACACTTGCTGACGGATTTTCCGCCCGATTTTTGGATATAATAAAATTGGCAGTGCCGGAGCAGCTGCTGGAGGCCCGCCTGTGGGCGTGCAGCACCAATCCGCTGGCCGAGCTGGTTGAGGATTGCTTCCGCAGGATATTCGGTGTGGGGGGACAGTGTGAGCGATCCTGTATATGGGTCAGAAAGTTTACAATCATTTTAAAAGTCTCCGTTTTGCCCGCTCCGCTCTCGCCGGTGAGAAGGACGCACTGATCCTCGCTCTGATCCTTAAGCGATTGATAAGCCAAATTTGTGAGTCCATAGCTGCGGTGAATAAAAGTTTTATAAGAAATAAAAATGAGTCAGACACTCTTGCAGGATGGCTTACATGTGGGGCGGTAGCTGGAAGATGCCCTTATCGCCATAGTTGCGGACATTGTCCAGAGAGTGCTCGGATATGTGATGATATGGATTCAGAGCCACAACAGAAGTTCCAATGTAGGTCTAGAAATAAAAATATATGGAAACGTATAGATATGTGAAGAGTTTGTAGAACTTTAAGGACTCACATATATGTGATCGCGCTTATAGCGCTGGTGGATGTTGTTTATGAAACTATCCTCGGACAGGTTCTCGAGCAGCACCGAATCCCAGGTACCGATTTCCTGCTCCATCGCGATTCCCAGCTCCAATTACAACAACATGCACGGCAGTAGTGACAACAACGGCAACGGCCAAAATCGAGTTCACCATTTGAATTTGAATACATCAACTGCAAACGGGGCCAACACGAGAACGGGAACGATGGGAAGGAGAAGGGGGGTTGTTAATGGCTCCAACAATTGCATAATTTATCGCGGGCCTGCATGCATCTGGGCGAATCCGTGTTTTGATTTTCTGATTCAATTATTGATTTTCATGTGCTGGCGAGCAACAGCCTCGAGCTCGTATTCACTCAGATATTCCGGGTAGATAGAGTCCGCCTTTCTATATCTGTGACTAAAGGACTCCCGATTGCCCTTCTACGCCTTCGTTTTTAGCGTATTATTGTCTTTATTCGCCACGATTTGCACATTTTGTTTACCTTTTCAGAAAAGACATTTTTGCATCCAGTGGGTACTAGTGGTGGCCCAGCCATCGATGACACTATCGATGTTGTCTCTTGACCATCAATCGATTTGCATACCCTAGCAAAGGCTATTATGTTTCCCTATTCATTTAAATAGTTTACATTCAAAATTCAATTGATAATTAATTTTTGTAAGGCATATAACTTTTACCGACTTAAGTTTTCAAAAATAAATGCATGTTTTATTAATGTATTTTAAGGGTTTTAAAAATTATTGTTTTAAGTTTATCAGGGTGTTACCGTGTCGGTGATCGAATTTTGGAATTATTCGCGCTTATCGGCGGTTGTCCCATCCCTATTGTTCGGATAATAAACGCAAAAATGACCACAAATACGGACGAGCGAAACTTTAGATCCATCTACTACGAAAAATGCCAAATAAACAGCGTAGAAGAACAAAAGTCGCTAAACAAATTACTACAGGATGACATCCGCAACCTCAGCAAGCTCAAGCAGTTCTGCATGAACTACACGGTGCCGAACAACAATAGGAGCTATCTGTGGGCTCTGGTTATGGGTATTCTGCCGCTCCACAAAGCGTCCACGGCGTATATACGCGACCAGAGGAGTGAAATGTACGAAGATCTGCTTCGAGCTGTAACTGTGCTCCGATGTACCGACCATAAGAAGAAGGAGCAGGTCATGCACACCATGTGGCTGATGGAGTCCAATCGACTGTGGCATGGCAATACTACTGCCAGTCTCCAGGCCGACGACATGCATTTTATAGAGATTGTGCGCACGTTGCTGCAAATATTCAACGACGACGTGGAAACATACTGGATAGCAAAGGGATTCTACAAGTACACCCGCGAGCTGAAGAAGGAGTGCGTTAAGCTGAAGGAGCAGACGCAGAATATGCTGAAGCGGGAAGATCTGTCCTTGCTCAAGTGGGTTTGCATATGGTTAGTCCGGTACTGCAACTGATTGTCTTCTATTACTCTTTATAGTCACCTGGAGCTTCTGGGCCTGTTTGATGCCAACTCAACGCTGGTGGATAACTGGTACATAACATGCTTTGCTGGTATCATCTGCACAACTGATTTGGTCAAGATATGGGACAAGGTCTGTGGAGGATCCCGAAAGATTGTTGTTTTCCTGTTTGTAGAACTAGTCAAGGACATAAGGTCCTTGATACTAAAGCAAACATCTTTAGCAGACGTCAAAAGACTGATAGAAACGGTAAGCAAATAGGGAAACCCTGTCTTAAGCCATAATTTCTCAAAAATTCGCCTTAGGTAAAGGATCTCGACGGTGTTATTATCGTAAACAAGGCCATCAAATCGCTACAAAACAACAGCAGCGAAGTCGAGTACACTCACTAAGTAAATCTACACTTTTATATTGAACATGTAAATAGCAAAATCCACTAAATGTATTTGAAGACCACGTCCTTCTTATCGCCCACCGTCTGCAGTTCCAGGGTCACGGGACACTGCATCCAGTAGGAGAGCAGCTCTTCCGTGTAGCCAATAAGGAAGTACATTTTTCGCGGGGTGATCGCCTGCCGAATAAGAGCCGCAATCCTAATAGTGTTGTGCTGCCGCTTGATAATGATCTCGGAGCAGACGAGGGCGTGCCAGGTGCCAGTGACAAACTTGCGGATGAACACATCCTCTATGGCGGTCTGGGACGGACGCAGCGCATCCTTAATCGTGGCTAAAAGAGGGGTGCCATCAATATGGTTGCTTAATAAACTTTTCTCACAACTTACATGTGTTCCATGAGTTCCACGATTTGCGGTGGCCAATAAAATGCGGCGGATTGGCCATCTCATAGGTAAGCGGCCTGTTTCGCTTTGTGGTTATGCGGTATCGCCCAGATTGCACGCGACAGCACACGGAGCTGGTGTGGAATCCTGACCGGCTGAGCTGCTGCACCTCGGTCGCCACCTGGGGCACCAACTATGATGGATTGGCTTACTTTAGCATGGAATCTGATTTTAGTGTTATTATTTAACTCACCTTTTTCAAGAAGTTCATTATTTTGCGGCAGGAACAATTTTGCGTCCAGCAACAGCTGATTGACGTGACGTAACGGTTCGTTAGAGATGGACAGATGTATAGATAAATACGATATTATTGTTTTTTAAGGTGTAATGCAATATATTTCATATAAACTTCAAGTAATGTTAAACAAAGTAGACAACAAAAAAACCCGGATAATGCAATTTCAAATTGTATAAATCCTTTTTTTTTTTGTTTTAAAAATAAAGTCTTTGATCTCGATAGCATTAATTGAAAATCGATTTTTATTTTAGCCTAAAGCGGGGCAGAGTTGTCAACAGTTGCTTGACAAATTTAGCTAGCTAAAGTGCTTAAAAAAGCTATCCTTAGCTGATTTTTAACATTCTGTATATTTAAATTATTTAAACAATATTTTAAAGCTTCTTAAATAAATATAACAATATTTTGTATGACCCCTTATTTTGAAGAACTTCTACTCAACATTGAACCTGGCCAAAACTAGCTATAACGTATCTTAATCGGTAGTACTCGAGCGCTGAGCCTGCGCGCTTGGAAAATGGCTTAAACGCAGGCCATCTCGAACAAAGATCGAGGATCACAGATCAAAAAGAACTACCTGTTGAAGCGACCTTGCAACAGGATTCTTCCAGAAGCAAAGCTGTATAGGTTTATTCTCAGAAACCCTGTTATCTGAATGCACTTATAGCTGAGGATACATTCAAAGTAATGACGCTGAACGAGAGCGACGCTACTCGCCTGGAGTTGACGCGCAACTTCCTGGAGCTGTCTCGAAATCCGGAAACATGCACCGCCCTGCGCAGCTCGGACTGCATCCAGCTTCTGGTTCAGATACTGCACGCCAACGACGAAGGCCTTTCCACGGCGAGAAAGTACGCCAGCCAGGCGCTGAACAACATCGTGCACAATAATCCGGAGGAGAAGGAGCGGCAGCGGGAGGTGAAGATGCTGCGCCTGCTGGACCAGATCCTCGACTACTGTAACTTTCTGCGCACCCAGTTGCAGAGCGGCGGTGAGGCCATTGCAGATGATGAGGATCGCCATCCGCTGGCCGCTATGAAACTCCTGATGAAAGCCAGTTTCGATGAGGAGCACCGTCAGACTATGTGCGAACTGGGAGCCCTCAAGGCGATTCCCAATTTGGTCCACCTCGATCATGCGGTGCACGGACCGGCTACCGGTAGGGAACAGTGCAATGCCCTGAGGAGCTACGGCCTCATGGCCCTCACGAATCTCACTTTCGGAGACGAGAACGTCCATAACAAATCGTATCTGTGCGGTCAGCGGCAGTTCATGGAGGTGGTCATTGCGCAATTGAACACGGCTCCGGATGAACTGCTTCAGGTGCGTTTAATTTAGAAGATTAAAGAGAAGATAGTAATTTAATTACCTTTGATTTCTTCAGGTTCTGGCTGGTGTGCTTCGCAATCTCTCCTGGCGCGCAGACAAACATATGAAGACTATCTTCAACGAGCTGGGCACTGTGACTTCCTTGGCTCGAGCAGCCATGCAAAACAAAAACGAAAATACTCTTAAGGCCATACTTTCCGCCCTCTGGAATCTCTCGGCGCACTGCAGCACCAACAAGGCGGAGTTTTGTGCAGTAGACGGAGCACTGTCCTTTTTGGTGGGAATGCTTAGCTACGAGGGTCCGAGTAAAACTCTTAAGATCATCGAAAATGCGGGCGGCATTCTTCGAAATGTCTCGAGCCACATTGCGGTGTGTGAGCCGTACCGACAAATCCTAAGACGGTACAATTGCCTTGCCATTCTGTTGCAACAGTTGAAGTCGG
Source organism: Drosophila orena (assembly GCA_005876975.1). NCBI lineage: Eukaryota > Metazoa > Arthropoda > Insecta > Diptera > Drosophilidae > Drosophila > Drosophila orena. The sequence continues at coordinate 8,683,877 of VCKV01000282.1, read as the reverse complement.
AGAGCCTTACCGTGGTGAGCAACTCCTGCGGAACTCTATGGAATCTCTCTGCGCGCTGTCCCGAGGACCAGCAATACCTCATTGACCACAATGCCATCCCGCTTCTGCGGGCCTTAATCAGCTCCAAGAACTCCATGATTGCGGAAGGCAGTGCCTCGGCTTTAAAAAATCTGGTGAACTTCAGGGCCACCCAGGAGCTTATGCCCAATGGTGATGGTGGGTCCCTGCCACTAGACAAGGAAGCTGGCCATGGAGGTACGCTGCCACGGAGGTTCAGCTCTCTTCGCCTAAGCTCAAATCCCACGGGATCGCTTAAAAAAGTGCGACCTTCAACAGTCAGCACAACTGGCTTTCTGAACCGAAAGTGTGAGAGCCGAGAGTCCATTTACTCGGGCAAATCCGATTCCACTAAATACTCAACTAAGTCAGAGGGAGCCAAGAATCCCTTCGAGATTGTTACACCCACAGAAGAGCAGCCCATTGACTACTCCATGAAATACATGGAGCACAAACCCAATAGCAGTAAGACCTTTGAGATCGACTTGGATCAGCCAACAGATTTCAGTGCTAGATATAAGGAGAGACGATCCGCTCAGACGGCACAGCCGGAGCTGAAGACGGAGACTAGTGAGATTAGAAGTAAGGAGTTGCAGCTGACCAAGTCCTCCTCGGCCACGGAGCTGCGCAATGGTTCTGGACTGGTGGCAGTTTCAGCAGCTAAGCAGAAAATTGCCACCGAGGTGGAGACGGAAACTGCAGAGCGGCCAATAAACTACTGTGAGGAAGGAACTCCTGGCAGCTTCAGTCGCTTCGACTCGCTCAACAGCCTTACAGAGAAACCGGAGAAATGCATGGCGCCGAAAACTCCAACGAAACCTTCTGTTCTACCGGTACAAGCAGACGGAAGTACGCCTCAAAACATCGATTCCGCACTAGAAACTCCACTAATGTTTTCGCGTCGCAGCTCTATGGACTCATTAGTGGGCGACGACGAAACTGTTGCCTGCGAGGACAATGGATCCGTGATCAGTGAATACAGCCGGATGCAGAGTGGTGTAATCTCCCCATCAGAGCTGCCCGATTCACCCACCCAGAGTATGCCTCAATCTCCGAGAAGGGATAGGAAAGTGACTACACAAAATAACTTAGATACACCTGAACAGAAGCCCAACACTGTATTTGAGGACAAGCTGAACAGATTCCACGTGGAGCACACGCCTGCCGCCTTTTCCTGCGCTACCAGCCTGAGCAATCTGAGCATGATGGACGACTCCAATGCAAACGCCATTCGAGAGCAGCGTGGAAATGACATCAACGGCAATGGGGATGCTCCTCGTAGCTATTGCACGGAGGACACTCCCGCCGTGCTTTCCAAAGCGCCAAGCAATAGCGATCTCTCCATTTTGTCCATTCCGAACGATTTAAATGCGAATGAGGCGCAGCCAGTGCCTGCGCCACGAGCTGATGTTCCCGGAATAGACACTCGGATACCGGCAGAAGATGCAATCTCTAAGATGCGTTGCGGTGGCAATGCATTGCCCAGTTATTTGCCAGTTTCGGATGAAATGAGCAAGTACTATGTCGAGGACAGTCCCTGCACGTTTTCGGTCATCTCGGGACTTTCTCATCTCACTGTTGGCTCTGCTAAGGCTGGGCCTGTTCTGAAGCTTCCCATGCGGACTGCAGAAGAGGCTCAGGCACCCAAACTTCCTCCCAGGCGCAGTGCAGTTCAGGGAGAGGCAGAGCCGCGTTTACCGCCGAAGAAAAGCGACTCACTAAGCTCACTCTCCATGGACTCGGATGACGACTGCAATCTTCTAAGTCAGGTTAGAAAACTTCACATCATTTTAAACGCTTGATATATTTCACTTTATAAACATTTTCTAGACACTTAAAAACAAGTGTCTTGGTGGATTAAGGATCGGAATGTAGATATTGCAAACTCTTACACTGGAAATTATCAAAGTTGTTCCCCCTTTTTTTAAAGGCCATTGCTGCGGGAAGCTGCCGACCTCAACCCAGTGGTGCCAGTACCAGTTCCAGCCTGGCAAACGCTAGTACCAGCACGCTATGCAGGGAATATGGGCAGTCAAAGGAGCAGACGGAGGATGGCGATAAACCGAACTACAGCTCAGATGACTCGCTAGACGACGACGACGATGATGCACGGTCCAAGTCGCTTTTTGAGCAGTGCATTCTTAGTGGCATGCATAAATCCAACGACGCCTTGGAGTCGGAGGGTGAGCCGCCGGGGCAGCGTCAGGAGATCAGTGCCCGGGATCGATTTGTCAGCAGCCAGGTGCGTCAGATTGAGTCCATGTTAGCTGGACGTCAGCACTAGCAGCGGATGATTGGCTAATTGAGAAGCGCATGCATTTGTTTAGTGGCTTTTAATCTTGTCTACGCATTAATATTCTCACGGTCTCAATTTTCCTATAGTTCAGATTAAAAATTTGCACTTAAATTATGTTTACCCTTTCACGAAAAAATTAAGGAAACTAAAAAGGGTGATAAGAAATTTGATACAGTCGCGGTATACATATAAATAAAAGTTGGGATCAACTGAGGTCCGGGAAACTCTTAACATGATGCTATAATGAACTAGCTCGACGGACTAGGGAGCTCAGTAGAAACGTTTTCGCGCGTTGCGATCCTTGAAGTAGGAGATAGCGAAGATAGCCACTGCAGCTGCCACGACCACCACGAAGAGGAGGATGAAGAAGATCTTGGCGTTGGACATTCCCGGCTTGGGATCTTCTTTATGCTCGCGCGGGGGCTCGAATGTCTTGGCATTCGGTATGATATTGGAGCGCCGTATAATCTCATCGTGCTGCGAATAAAAAGAAAGTGGAGGGTTATTGAAACAAGAAGGTAAAGCTGGTTTTTAGTAATATGATATGAATAATATAACATCTCTACCGAGTCATATAAAGATTAATACGATTTGAAATTAAACAGTGTGTTTGACGCCAGCTGCTAAATTATTACAAGTTTTTAGCAATTAAAAGCAAGATATTTATACATATACGCAGATATTGAAACATAAGTCCGTTTCGGGTTCTTTGCACTCCTTATCGCTTTAGCAGAGAATTGAGTAAAGCTTTCTCCCCTCCGAGGTTTGCGAAACAAATTTGAACTTACATTTACGTTCGAGTCCAGGTCATAGAACTTGAAGCTGTGGATGTCGTGATTATCGGACAGATCACCCGTCGTGGCTGACATGCCGAAGTGGTAGCCCGTTGGTAGCTCCACGTTGGCCACTACAAAGCAGCTCTTCCATTCGTTGCGGTTTTCCAGGTCTGTGGACACCGACAGAATGTCGTTTTCATATCGAATGCTAACCAGCGTCTCATACTCCACATTGCGGAATCGAACTTCGCAGCCGGCCAGCTGAGTATGCGTTCCATCGCGATCGTGGTCGTAGCTCCAGCTGCCATTGTTGACCATGGCGCTGAGATAAGGATGTTGGTGCTACAAATATAACATTAATACAGGTATTTTCAAAGCCTTGCGGTTCATACATTGTGTGGACCATTGTGATTGCTGTAGGTGTCCAGGATGATGGCCAGTCCGGAGAAGTGATCCTTGCTGCCAAAGACCGGCCCGGTTTGCATGCGCTCCTTTGTGTACCAAATGGCAAATCCGTCACCAAACAGTTCAGTTCCCTTGCCGTGCACCTTGAAGCCCACGTGCACCTCCCAATTGCGAGTCATTACGGGCTTTGGATAAAACACAACAAACATAAAATATCAAGTGTCGCGGGGAGAGACCAGCCCTCCTGCTTACCGAGTAGTTCCAAAGTGCACCGCTCTTGGACTGCAAGTCCGGCGTCAGTCTTATATAGTTGCTGGTCACCATCGTGTTACCCAGGAAGTCCCAGTGTGGCAGGATCACGCCTACGCCTGTAAGGGAGCTCAAGCCACGTACACTCCATATCATCAGTATCAGTAACCAATTACCAACCTTGGAATGGACGCACTAGACTGTGCTCCCGCTTCATGTAGTCCGGCTCCCTGGGCATATCTTCGCCGAGCACCGCAAGTGGGGCGACGAGGAGCGCCAGCAGTGCCAGGGAACGGTGTGCGCGCGTCGGTTTGGTCATGGCTGCATTCGGTGGCCCACTTGGATGAAGCTACATACACGGAAAATAATATTTGCAGACTATTTTTTTTCGCCGGCGTATTAGTGGTGGGCAGCCGTGAGTCACTTACTGTGACTAGCAACTATCGGTGGCTCATCGATTTTAAGTCACGTTGCATTGCTAAACTGTTATCGAAACTGACTATCAGCCGTTATCGGAGATTACTATCAAATTTAAATAGTTAAATTTATCTTTAGAAAATAATGTTCCTTTTTCGGTTTAGGAAATGTCACATTAAATATTGCCTTAATATTTGTAACATCTTATAAATGTAAAATTAGTGACATATTTTACATTTATTTCTGTCTGTTATGGTAAGCAAATATATTTGAAGATAAATAATTTGAATTAGATATAAAGTAGTAAATACTTTGAGGTATTTGTGTATAGTTATCTTTGACAATAAATGTGGCACAATTTGGCAGACTGCAAATACGCTGCGGAAGTGCAGCTAAGACTGTAAAATTGATGAATGCAAATTATTGTTTTGGACAGTTTCCCCCCATTTTGGCGCATAATTCGCGCGTCCAACCAGTTTGCATATTAATAGCTTTCGATCGGATTACAACGCCAACAACGACGAACAGCCCGTTTGTCATGGTGCGAGTCGTTTTTATGGCTTATTGCACACGCACATTGGCGCCTTCACGCCTCGGGTCTTGCGGCGCATGGATCTCAGCTGGTGGAAATCGAGCAGGAAAACCAGTTCCAGTGCGCCAAGAGTTTTCCTCCTCGGGGTGCGTTAGGCGGTGCCTTTGGGGGTCATTGTCAAGGTCGCTGGTCGTGAGAATGTGCGACTTATAATGCAAATGCGGCAGGAACTTTGGCATGCTGCTTCATCGAATACGGGTTCGGATTCGGAATTATAATGATGCGATTCAAATGCACATTTGGGCACAATTAGACGCGTGCGGCTAACGGTGCAAGATGTGTCACCTGGGAAAGGCGGCAGAGGTTGCTTCCTCAACACGCCGCTAATTGGCATATAACGTGCCTAATTATATCAGTCATTTATGAAATCATTTCACTTTTCACCTCCCTCGAGCAACAACAACTACACAGCTGCCTTTTTCGAGCCAGTTTCCGCTGAGATTATACTTTTTTTCTCCGACCGCCTCATTCGTTCTTGTCGCCCCGCGATATTTGACTCACCTGTGCCGGATCAACTTCCTCATGGTTTCGCTGAGTGAGATATGGCGGTTATTTTCGATTTCGGGGAGTGGCAGCCCAAAAGCTCCCTAATGAAAGTTGGGGATGATTAATGATAAATGGTTATGTCGAGTTTCCCAACAGGATGTGGCCATTATCATGCCTAGAACATCGCGTCAGCTGGTTATTTTTAGAATACCTGCGAAGATCGAAGCTGGCAATTAGTAGTCCGCTTAAAAGCTCATTTATAAACTACAGCTATCGGCTGTCATGTGCGGACAAGTTGAGGCCCAAACAAGCAGCACTTTTCAAATCCAATTCCTCAAAGTGGCAATAACCCGGGCCCTGGTCAAGACAGGCCAAATCTGAGGCCGCTCGGTGATTGATAACCTGCTGCCGTATCTGGCCGAATCAAAGAAAGCCAATCCGCAATCCCACTACACTGGCGCAAGGCAATTGGCTAATTGATTCAGCATAAATCAATGGCAATCAACAATTAGCCGCATTAATTGCCTCGCTTACAGCAATTGTATCTGAACTTGACCCTCTCGCCGTGGAGTGAAGACAATGCAAAAACCGAAGAGAACAGAACGGAAGGCCACTTAGACAATGCCCAAATACCCTGGCTAAATGGCTGATCGTAGATCATGGAGTCGACTGCAGGGGATTACCCTAGATCACGCTCGGTAGTTTCAAGCTATAAGAGGTATCCAAAACTAAGTTAAGTATTAGCAGAACATTTACTATGTAGTAGTTTAACATTTACAATATATACGTCTAATTTATATGTGAATATTGATAATCTTTAGGAAACAATATATAACTATTTATTCCTCTTAAACCTCCTATTTTGTTAAAAGCCCCTAATATGCTTTGAATATTCAAATAATCTGATACGGAGCATCTTTAAGCAGCTATAGCCTTTTGCTAAGAGTATCGGTTATTAGCCAATCGCTTCGACTTTGGCGGTTGCAGCTATCCAAGGAGCTATTGTGGCCGGCTGTGATTTGAACTTGAACTTGCTGCCGCTTCAGCTGCCTGCAGTCCCCTCTCTTCCCAGTCCCCTTGCCCTCAACTTGTCGCAACAAAAAAATTAGCACAAAAAGTACAACACGAACGCATTGCTGGCATAGCAGCAAACAAGTGTGCAAATCGTATAAGATTAAAGCTAATCAAGCATGACAGGCATTCCTCATGAATTTCACATTTATCGCGATATACATTTTTTTAAGGGCCACACGGCGGCAAATGTCAATCGCTTAACGATACACTTTAGATGGGGGGATCAAAAAAAAAAGATGCCGCCGGATTCTGAGCGGCACGGAATTCTGCGCTTCCGGCCGAGAACGAGCGTATTGTGAACACATAATTATGATTCAGTTTATGCATAATGCCACTCTTAATCACTGAAGCGAACGTAACGCGTAAATTGTCATTTAAATCAAACGAATATCCAGCGAATTTCACGGTCAAGTGGAAGTGCCAGAGCCGGAAGAAATTGCCAAATGCCACGCTTTGAGCCAAGTTTGCTATGATGTTTTCACCTGCAATCAAGTCAAGGTGCTGCCAGCTTTCCAATTACATATGCTAGATACACGGATTTGCATAAGCATCGCCAGCTGATCGATCGACCCGTTTGGTGCACCCAAACCCAAAACTGGTTACCGGAACCAAGACGATGAATATTGATTCGCTAGAAAGTTGAATTCGCTACCGCCACTGCAGTTTGCCCATTAACATGAACATTAACCGATTCCGACGATTCCCTTGCAGAGAACAAACATCACGTGGCCCGGGGTGAATGCAAAACCCAAGCGCACGTAGCCCCATCGAGCAGAATCATAAACAAAAAAACTCACTCAAATCACCCGCCAAACACACAAAACAAAATCCACTCAAAACAAACGCACGGCTGCGCCGTCAACGGCGGCAGAGATCGAGCCATGCTTTATATAAAATCAACTGAGCATATCTGTTGGAATTCATTAAACGTTTTACCGCACAGGCCGACGTACAGCGGTTCGAGATCCGAGATCCGAAATCCAAAATCCAAAAGCCCGAGAGCCCCACCGTGTAAGACCCCAACAATTTTGGAGTACAACGAGTACTACTCCGCAGTTCACAGCCTTTGGATGCAGTTTTTCCTGGCTTCGCGTGCTCGTCGGTTGTCATCCATAAATAACATAACATAAAAAAATACAAAAAAATAAAAGCCAACGAAATTAACAGCCCATCAAAATAACGCATTGCTACCTTTGTTTACGAAACTCGCTGCACCAAGAATTTACCAAACAAACGTACAAAATTGATGAAATACCAAGCAAAGCATCGATTACGTGTCAAGCAAATGAAAAGTGCCTGTGTTCGAGCCAGATATAATTCAAATATTTGTTAACTAATTGCAGCTTCTCACACGCACACACTGCCGCGCAACTCAATCAGCCAGCAAATATGAAATTCGTAAGTATTTTCGTTTGCGTTTTCCTCGTTAGTTGCAGCAAGTTCGTTGCCTAAGTCTTTCGTTTTTCGCGACAATTGTCACAGCATTTGCATCGGTCGCTAATGCGCCGTAATTGTTAACACGTTTGAGCCTCGTTTAAGCCACAAATGAAGTCAACTATTTCGGTTTGACAGTTACCAAATGACTGCTGCGGTCGACCAAGTCATTGTTTGCTCCGCAAGAATTTTTATTGGGCCCTGGCACTCTAATTTATGGTCCACAATGTCGTGTGTCAGCGGGCCATGAAAGCCAGGCCACCGCCTCGATATGTCTATATCTGAATCTATAAGCCGTATATAAGCCATACAAGTTTATGTGCATTATTTTCGGTGACCATCCACATTCAAGGCGCTGAAAATTTGATGGAAATTTGAATGCATATGGTCAAAATATGCTTATTTTCCTATCATCGTTCGATCTTTATAGGGAGTTTTTATTGCCTCGCTTGAAATGCCCAGCAAGCAGTTCAGTCTAAATCAATATTTGATTTTATAAATGTATTTTTATTTTATACACAAGCTTTCGCAATTTATGTGTTTTCCCTTTCGTTTGTTTTTTTCTTATAAAATCCAGTTGCTTTTTATTAGTGTATCAAAATGTTACTGGTTCACAGTGAACAATATTCTCCATTCAATAAAAAGTTTGCTTAAAAAAAGATTAGCTCATTCCCAAAATAATTACTTTAAAGTTCATTTTATGATGTCTCAAACTGTTAATCTGATTAAAATATGTATTGTTTCCGGGAGTTGACTTTTTTTAATATTTGTTGAGCAAAGATATTATGAGTATTGAATTCTTCCACTTACTAATGAATTGATTATACTTACTTTGAAAATGCAAGCTAATTTGCAAGTTGGGTAAAGCCAAGTGGTTAATTTCATTCGCATCAGAGTCTGAATCACATCATACTTTATGGGTCAATGAAACGCAAAATTATACGTCTCTAAGCAGATTTAATAAGAAGTCCAAACAGTTTCCGCCACGCAGTTGGCAATCAAGTCGAGTAGCCCGCAATTACATGGGAAAACGCACGCAAAATCGCAGGCGTGCGCGCAAAATAACAAATCCCAAGTTCACGTTGAAGGCCGTGGAGATCTGAGATCCGGGGCTTGGCTATCGAAAAGCGGAGATCGGGGATCGGAGCTTGCAGGCCAGCAGACGGCTGGTAGACAGACGCATAGACAGATCGGACAAGAAAACGAGGCGAAAACGTGCTTGGGCATGCGTTTTGTAACTTAATTGAAAAGTGCGATACACACGCGCCAATGGCCAATGGCCAATGGCCAAGAGCTAAGAGCCGAAATGCCAAAGCCAAGACCAATTGCTACGGCCGTTGCCAGTTGGCCGGCTGACCAACTTCTCGTGTCCCATTGCGTGTCCCAAGCCGGCTCTCCCAGCTAAAAGCCACCATAAAATCGAAAGCCAAACCCCAGATGCAGTCATGAATGAATCAAATGAACCGAAGCTGTGCGTGAAAAATGCCTAGAAGTAAAAAAGTGCAGTCAAGTCAAGCTTATGCATTATAAAAATATAAAAATGCAAGCGTGCATTGCATCGGAAAATGGCTTATGCAATGGCCACCAGCTTGCCTGCTGAAAGGGGGTCTAAAGAGTGGCTGTTCCAGGTAAAACTGGCACCCTGGGAAACCGCAATCAGTGTCGCTCTCGATTAGGATTCGGTCATGCACACGTACAAGATTTATTAATTGCTCTCAGCCAACTCGGTTAATCACTCCAGCAGATGTCCGTCCAGTCCGGATTTCTAGCTACAAAGTTTCTGCCTCTTTTGCTTGCGTCTGCAAATTCAAATTAATTGCCATACGTACGTACTTGTACAATTTGATGTTGTATTTTGTATTTCGTATTTAGTATTTCGATTTTCGGATCTGGCTTTTTTGAATTCGTAGTCGGCTGCGCTTGGCTTCCCTCTAATGAAGATGTCACGCCGGAAAGTGCCGATTGCTCAATGCCCAAGTACGGGGACGACGACAAGTCCACTCCGTGCATAATTACTCGCAAGACGGCTTTGGCTTTTGCTTTACATTGTGGTTTTGTGCTCTGGGTCATGCGAAAATAGACACAAGCTCTATTGCAAAAGTGTGTATAGATGCATTGGGGAAACACAAGGTAGCTGTGTAGTAAGTCTTATTTATATATGAAAGATTATTAGAACATTTGTATATTTGTAGTTAATTAGGAATCGTCATAGATATTAGCCTTCGTTTAATCGCAAATAGTAGCGCTTACCATTTCCCAGAAGAGGCATTTAAGTCAAGTCAGCTCCCAAGGAGCGTTGCACACTTCAGTCGCGCCAGGAGTGGGACATTCCGATCTCTGGTCCTCCAGGCCATGTCATTCGATATCGTCCCATCGGACGGAGCGGGCTCGACAATTTTTATTATGCCTTTCTGTCGCTGGACGGCGATTAGCGTTGGAGCTGAAGCTGGAGCATAGGATTTGGCATAGGATTTCGGGCTCTCTAGTTGCGTTTGAACGGCTGTCGCAATCGGATAGCCAGATACCCAGATAGCCAGCTAGTTGTCCATGTAGTCAGTCACTCAGTCAGGTCACTTCGTGGTGTATCCATGGCAAGTGCATGCCGTACACATGTCCAGTTGGAGTTGGAAAACCAACTGCCCACATGAAACGACGGCCAGTTGCGAAAAGTATGGCATTTGTGGCCAGATATTCGCGGTCCATTACCATATTTATGAGGCATGTGCGTCGTCGTCGTCGTCGTCGTCGTCGTCGTTGTCGTCGTCTGGCGTTTGTGTTTGGCATTTTGTCAGACTCTAAACGATACAAATTTGCCCGACTTGCAGCTGGAAACCAGTTTGAACTTGAACCCATTTCACTGGCAGGAAAAAGGAAAAATCACAATAGACTAGAAAATCAAAAGACCAAATCAAATTGGATTACCTCGATTCTCACGCTGCACGACCACTGGCAATTTGCACTTCCTAGGCAAATTGATGTTTAATAATTCAATTACAATTGACAATAGATTGGGCAACAGCACCAGCAACATCAACAGCAACAGCAAATCAGCGGGGCAGCTGGCCACGAAGTCGCCAACTGACTCCATTTCCATTTCCCACCTATTAAACACAATTCAAAGTAATTTGAAGCGGCAGTCGTCGGTTTTCCATAGCTCTTGCCATTTTTTTGTTTTTTTTTTTTTAGCGGCTGTTTGGCTGCGAGTTGGTTGCACCTACTACATCCAACACTTTGCACCGATCCAGCTTCGGACAAGCGGCGTTATTTGCGTTTGGAGAGTCCAAGCTCCCGGAGCTCTTAACTCTTAGCTCTTTACTCTGACTTCCGTGTTGAAAGTCAGCCAAATTGTTGCTCAATCGAGCATTGAACCCTCTGCCAAAAAAGAAGAAAAAAAAACCTCTGCAACTGGGCGTTGCAATCGTTAACAAAAGATAACAATAATAACTTGGTGTGCGGGGTTCCGAGTTCAATCGCTCCGATCACATTCACTTTTGCAACTGCGTGTAGTTTTCACATAAAATTAATTACGCCCCAGCGACCGACTGGCCAAATGACAAATCGGTTAAAGTTTAAGTATAAACAAGATTAATTAGCAGCTGCTCGCCTGCCACCTGGATATCCATCAGCTTTTCAGCTTTTCAGCTTTTCCAGGCTCCCTCTGACTCATGCAAATTTGTGTACCATTTTGTGGGCCAAGTCGAAGCCATTGAAAGCGCAGTCTCGATTACCTGTTGCTTTGGTCGAGCAATAAATATAACTTATTTTTTACCGCACATTGGGAGCCAATCAAAAATTAAACGCCAATAAATGCCAGCGCATAATAGCAAAAAAACAAATTGAAAATTTGAAGGGAGTAGCTAGCTGGAATTTAACTTTATGGAAAGTGTTTAAAGTAGAGCAGTCTGGCACTCTCGGTTAGTGAAACTTCAACAAGCCGAAGTAAAGATTTATGAATATTGATAAGAGATAACCAATAAGCAGTTAATAAAAGTGAGAAAATGAAGGAGAATTCTGAATACACTCGACAACTAAAGCTCTAAAAAAATAGAATTTAATTAGCATTCATTTTCATCCTATTAAATAGTTATGATTGATACTCAGTAGCAACCCAAAAGGGAATCCTTTGGATTAATTTGTTTGCTATCTAAACTGCCTGAAAGCAGGTTAAAACTCCTCGAGGACACTTGCAATTACAAGTCAATTTTTATTCAATTTCAAGTGCCACGAAAGTTACTTGGCAATATCTGCGGCATGACAGCGCTATTATACCCCGAATCCAGGGGCTATCAGCGTGCGGAGCTAACGAGACAATGCAGCTATCGTCGTCTGTCCAAGGTGCTGCTCCATGGAGCTGCATGGTGCCGCATGGTGCTATATGTTGCTCCTACTACGGCTCCAAGTTGTTGTCGTTGCTTAGTGATTTTTTACTTGGCTTTTTATTTGGCTTTATATGCGCTGGCACGCTCACATGTTGCTGCACTTAATCATTGTTGTGGGTGGGTGGGTTTTATTTTCGCATGAGCCGCCGTTGGCCAACTACTACTAAATAGAAAAAAATAAGCAAAAACTGGCACCGAAGTGCTTGTCTGCGTGCCTCGATATCCGAATGGTGTGTGTTTTCTGGTGTGGTTTCTGCTGCTCCGTAGCCCAAGTCGCCCAATTACGAAATCATATCTAAGGTCATTTGTTCGACTAATTTGTCGGAATTTTTTGCTGGAGGTGGTGGCCCAGGAAGACCGCTGGCATTGTTCTTAATTCCACCGCAAGCCGCTAATTAGTCCCAATTAAACGCCACCTAATTGCTCATATCAATTACTTTCGCATTCGCCATCTGCATGGCGGAGATTTTGCCTGCTTTTGCGGAATTCCAGATGCAAACAGTTGGCTGACGACATTCTGACGGCTACATGTGTTTACAACCTGAAGGGGAGACACCATACCGAAACCGAATCCGAAACCGAAACCGAAACCGAACCCAGTCAGATGCCAACACAGAAAACCAGTGGTCAAGACAGATGAATCTAATTTGTTTAGCTCTTGTTTGAAAGTCTGCCTCACAGGCGTCTTGTGTCTCATTTCCGTTTAAGCCATTCATGTAGGAAGTTTGATTGGTTTTACATCAATTACTAAATTAAACCACTTTTCTTATTTAAATGATTTGAATTTATTTATTGTACAGTTGTAGCACTACAAAAATTATCTTTCTATCTGAATATAGAGAAGATTTCTGTATGGGAAGTGTCTCAGATAAATGCCACTTTAGTGCAATAACGCAATAAACTAAAGTTGTTTCCGCAGTTTCAAGTCGCAACTTCTGGAGTGATCGTAGCAATTGAATTACAAACAACCTGTAGCCTAATCCCAATGATCGGATCATTAGTCACAGCTCAAGTGATTCAACTGACAGAGAAGTAGTACTCTTGTAAACTTGACAGTATTTCCCTTAACGATCTCATGTTCGTCGCTCTGGTGAACTTCAATCCTGCGCCACTGTTTCAGTTTTTTCTTTCGAAAAACTCGGATGTGGCAATAGTTTTGGTCTCAGTTTTAGTTGCAGTTTTTGGTTTGGTTTCTGGCTGGACAGCAACAACAGCAACAACAGTAACAACAGCAGCAACAGCAACAACAGCTACAACGGCGGCAGCAGAAAACACGAATTAATTAAAACAATTTTTTCACAAGTGGAGCGGTGGCTTGTTGGCAACTTTGCGACCGCCTTGTTTGCATATTTTGTGATTATTTTGTAGCATATTTCGGCTAATAGCAATTAGCGTTATTGTTGCATTTTGGCCCCAGGAGGGCCCGTTTTGATCCCTCACAGCAACAAAAGGTGCGGCCCATTAGGCAATTAATGAGGCCTGAAAAACTTTGGCAACATTTGCATTAGCAGGTTGCACTCATATAGCGTACTCGTACCACACAGTGCGCATATGGAAAACGGGTGCATTTGGGGCGATTGTCCAATCGATCGGGCCAAAGAAAACCCGTTCCATTAAGTCAAATTTGCCCTATGATTAAAGTCAGTCTGCCAGCCGGCGAATGACGGCCTTAAATAAGACGTTCGACTTGTAGTCGAGTATGAAGACAGCCCAAGTGGACTTATGAACCAGTCAGCCAGACCATTTGCACAGCATGTGGCCCCCTTTGCCACCCACCCACCTGAACAGCCACCTCCTCCGTCTCCGTCTCCGTATCCGTCGCCTTCTCCTTCTCCATGGGCCCCATTAGCATCCCAGGCGATCGAGCAGCATTGGGGTCAGTGGGAATATAATCGCTGCCGCGATTTCTATTTAACAAATTGATCACACTTCAGCGCAGTTGTGGCTGCTCAACGTGATGTGCATTGAATAATCTAAATAAAGCGCATACATTTTCCAATGCCTTGCCTTTTTATGCTTTCAAAATGGCTTGAAAGAAACAACGAGAAACCACATAAAAGGAACACGCTTTAATTTACTGCGCCTTGGGACACACAGATCAGTTGAAAACTTCCTGGAGACCAGGGTGTAATTAAGATTTTATTTCTCTAAAGCTCTTGCCACATACTGGGTGGTTAAACGAACATTTAACTATAATATTCATTAAAAATTTGGAAAACGGGGGTATAACTGACAGATAAGTGTTTCGCAAAAAGGATCAACAAAGTAGCAATTAAAACATTGCAATAAACGTTGGCTTATTGTGAAACAAGCTTGTAATTTTAAATAATGAACATACGCAATTGTGTTAGTTTTCTAACCATTTGAGAATGTAACGATTAACCACCCTATCAAACTGTGCCATATTTGTCATAAATTCGTCATGGGCCATTGCTGCGGTTGACGTGGCAAATTGCAGAGGCCTTTTGGCCACCGACCAGAACCGACATCAAATCGGTGGCGGACTGGAACTGTTAATGGCACTACGGCTATCCGGCACTTGGTACTTGGCACTCCGGCTTTTGGCTTTCGGGGCTTCTGGCCTGGCTTTCTGGCTTTCTGGCTTTCTGGCTCGTGCTCAAGGCAACTGCACTTGACCGGGCCAATAGCAAAAGCATGTGGCATTCTGCGTCTTGCGTTCGGTATTTAATTGTCGGCTTATGGCATTGGCACACATTTCCATGGCTTAATTGCTTTGGCCAGCGTGTAACCAGTGCAATTGGCCCGTGCATGCCGTCAGCCATGGTTTGCACTGCGCTCGTATTGCCCAAATACCCAAATACCCCAATAGCGAAATACTTCCAGTCCTTACCTAATTTGCTTTGTCCGCCTCCACTTGCAGTTAGTCACCATCGCCGCCCTCTGCCTCCTTGTGGCATTCGCCGCGGGCCAGCAGTACTTTCTGGGCCAGTTCCCCAGCCGGACTCGCTTTGGATTCGATCCCGTGGCGCTAGCGGGACCCTCATCGGCCACACAGGTTCGGGATCCCCGACAGAACAGGGGTGAGTAACGACTGGACATGCTTGGTTGAAAATGGATTGCAGACAGATCTGAAACAAAACTCTTTACTTAATTGAAGAAAACTGCACAGCAAGATGTTATTGACAATCTGAATGTAGATTCAACCTAGTAGCACCGTCATATTAGTTTAAAACGATTTCCTTGCAGGACCCGTGGTTTTCCCCCCATCCCCTCCAGACGCAGTGGACGAGTCTAGCGGCGTGGTCGTGGGTGCCTCCGGATACGGTTTTGTGCCGCCCCAGCAAAGTAATGCGAACCTCTTTAAGCGCACTGTCTGAAAACAGATAGAGACAGCTGCTCCTCCATCTCCATCTCACTCACACTCGAACAGCCACACACGCAAACACTTTCCTAGAAGAGAAAAGCTTTATTAGTGCAATATGTAGTCGTGTTTTTTTGTTATGTCTTTGTTATATTGTTAAACGATTGCCCAGTAATTTGCAACCCACACAAATGTCTAATTTGCAGGAAAACTCTCTGGTTAAAGTAACAAATCTTCCCCACACCGAATAGCAAATCTTCCCCACACCACAACACAACACAACACAACACAACACACCGATTACCAGTAATTAACCCAAAGCACTCGAAAGCACCACAATCACACACTTTGCACACCAGCACCGGAAACGGAAATGGAAATGCGTCCCTCTTAGCTAATTGCAGCCACCCACAAGTAAAAACAACCCACTAACTCCGGACCCCACTTCCCCTCCTATCACCCTATTCCCCACCCCTTAATGTTAATTTAACAATAACTTAGTTTAATTAGCTTGAAAACGCTATTGAGTTATTTTCTACGCTATTGTTTCGTTTTGTATTTTAATTTGTCTTATTATTTCCGCTTCTTTTTTATTTATGTTTCAAATTGGAATTGTATTATGATTTTATCTTTTGTTTTTGCCCCATTTTATTTGTAACATAAATCGAAATTTTAATTTATGAATAAACCGACAAATATTATTAAACAAAAACCACATTTCAATTCGCAGCATTTTTCGTTTATCAATGCACCATTTGAGTTGTATTTATGTTTTGTATATGGATCCAAGCACTCGAGCGGCTGATCAGTGATCAGCGATCAGCGCGGTAGCAATTATTTTAAGCGCACATAAAACTAGCGCCTAATTAACAGCTCCGAATCCGACTTTGAAGTGCACCGGCTCCGCGATTGGATGGCGGGAAATAGAGACTGGGACGCAGACTCAAACGAAGACGAAGACGGATCCGGGGAAACCAACGACTGTGACCACTTCCAACTCGAACTGGGCATGCTCTGTCTCTTCTCGCGCAGAGCTTCACACTTGGCGGAGCAGGCCGCAGAGGAACACATGTACTCCAGGTGGCTGACTAGTGGTCTCCTGCGGAAAGCAGACAAAATGATGCATATGCAAATGGGCAGATAAGCCAGCTAAGGTGCTGATTCCCTAGGCTCAGCTAGTGCTCAGCTCTGATCTTTGTCTTATTTGGAAGACTGGCCTCTTTTGGCCAAATAGAAAAGAATGGCAAGTGTAAAGTACAATGCAACAGACTTAGGCAACGAACTTGAGCAGTTTTTTAATTCCGAATAAGAAACAACTTAGCCAAAAGCTTTCTTTATAAACAAAAGACTTAGGAAACGAACTTGAACAGTTACTTAATTCCGAATAAGAAACAACTAAGCTAAAAGCATTCTCTATAAACTGTAATATAACTGTATTAAACCAAAGACTTAGGAAACGAACTTCGAAAGCAATAACAAAATGTTTCCTTTTCCTATTTAATTCATTCATTTCTTTTATTAAATTCTTCAATGCTCATAGCTCGAAACTAATACATTTACTTAGTAATGAAATTAAGATTAGGACAGAATAATCTTCACAAATTTATATAGATTGCACGTGGTTTTTGCTCTTAGATAGTTTTTAATTTTTATTAGAACCAACATCACAGGAGAATCGAAATAACCTTAGCTGGCAGGGCACATAAACAGTTTCCTTAACGATCCGAGCAGAAGCAGGTGCTGGGGCAACAATTGCCGCTTGTTACTCGCGACTCGCGGCTCCAACTCAGACCGCAAGTGGTCCCGTGCCGGAGTCGTCGTGGAGTAGGAGCGGAATCTAGTCTGGCGAGGAATGGAATGGAGTCGGAGGGACGGAGCAGACGCCGGCCAGACGGAGTCAATGATATGCGCGACTAATGCGACTTGGCTGCCTTTGCATTTGCCGCATGCAAAATATGTTGGCAGTTGATTTTCGCTTTTTGCGAGCACAGCTTGCTCTGTTTTTGCATATCGATTTTGAGCATGCAGAAATGGGGCAACTTTTTCCATGCTCAATGCGAGCTGAAGCCGGAGGACTCCGACTTCGATTCCAAGCTCATTGTACAAATGAATGGAGAGACATTTCACAATGAAGCTGGAGCTGGGAACGAAAAGCGTAAAAAGCGTTCGCGGCAACGACGCTAAGTTGAGATAATTTTTACAATTTGACAATTTATGCACGATTGAAAAACCGAAAAGCCTGAGAGTCGACAAGGACCAGCCATTGTGTAATTAACTTTGCATGGCAAAAGTTCTCTCCCCCAACCGCCGAATAGCCGCAAAACCATAAAGCCAAATGGTTACGCAGTGGGATTCGGCTTCCTGATGAGGACTGCCTGCGGCTAGGAGACCCACTCACCCGCAGGCCATGGTAATGGTTTCGGCAGCACCAATCGACGTCTAACTGAAGCCGCAGCGTAACAATTGCCCAAGACTGGCGTAGATTAATGGCAGCTCCCCCGCCCCATTCCGCAAGCTCCATGCCCCGCGATCCCCTCATGATTTAGTTCCAGGCATGAATTCGAGCGGCGATTGGCCGGTGTGTGCAGTTGGGCAATCTCCAGCCGCAGCCACCCACCACAATTACACAAAGCGAAGTTGGTTTTAACAAAAGCTTCCTCGGAATCTCAGTAAAATGATTCACTAGCATTAAAAGGAGACTGCGATCATTTGGTGCTTTAAATTGCATTGGGCAAGCCAAAGACTTGGAAAACAAACCCTCAAACTTAGACTTTTATGTAATCCTCAAATGGTGATATTCTCCTGTATTTGTACCACCATTAACTGCCTACTTTCCACAATCTTTTTTTTGAATAGTTGATTTTGGAAATGAGAAGAAGGATTTTCTTATAAAACGCATATCTTTAGGTGATTAATTTCCGCAGTGTACATACCGATTGGCCGAAGTGGTCAAATGTGACCGACATTCTAATCAAAGTGGCTGGGCGTTGTCAGACGGACGGACGACTCGGTGGACAATCAAAGGCGAGATCGGCTAACGACGACTGTGACGTCGACTCCGTGATTGCAGTGGCGATTGTGATTGACGGAATGAGCTTTAGACCCCGGCGCGACCTTCGAGCTGTGTCATTGGGTGACGCCCACGCTTGGAATTCACCACTTGGCACCCGCAGCAACCACAATTAATACCCAATACCCCATACCATACCAATGCGAAGTCCCAAACACCCCGCCTCCAAGTGCACTTGCCCATTATACCTACCTATACCTTATAATCCAATATTAATCACGCCGCGTCGTGTGAGAAACCCAATTAAAATGCTCTTGTTTGTTCGAACAGCAGCGGCGGCTGTGGCCGTGGCGGCCGCGGGGGATCCGGCCACGTACTTTAGCACCACCTTCCAGACCCCCGACACCGCCTATGCGACATACAACTTCTTCGGAAGTCCGTACACCACGCGGTTTAGATACTTCTGAGCCGGATGGAGCTGTGGCCAAAACCAAACCCCGAGTCATGTTCAGTGGTCAGTGGTCAGTGGAGTGGACTGACTGCCGCCGGAGAGGAGAACTAGGAGCAAGAGCTGGAGACTAGAAACAATTGTCTTGTAAATAAATGTGTTAACTCTTATTAACAAATGAATAGTGTTTGACTTAAATGAGGATCTGCAATATGTGCAGAGAAAAACACTGGTTACGTCGAAGTAAGCCAGACAATGGCCTAAACTTAAAATTGGATCTCCAACTATGATTTATTAAGTGAAATATAATATTTGTCATCTCAAATCATAAAGATTTCAATATATATTTTCTCTGTTGTTCTATTTATGTATGATTTTTCTTTAAATTTATTTATGCATTCAACAGCCAAGCATCTCAGTCATAATATTAAATAATTATGATTGAAACTAACAAGCAATCAACTGACGGCCAGCTGTTTTTTTTAGCTAAAATTTGGATTGGCAAACAAAAGACTTGGGAAACGAACTTGAAAGCGTGCAGCGCACAGATCATTTGCATTGCGGCGACCTAATTGCAACATCCCTACAGCTTTCAGCTGGGAAATTGGCAGCCAATCGGCAATCGGCGATAAGGATAAGTAGCCCAAAAAAGTATTGGCAATGGTAGCCGGGCATTTGCTGCACGCACATCTTGGGCATCGTCAGTGGCTCTGGAATGCTGCGAGTGTTGCCATTGCGGGAAATATGTACAGCATGACATGACAGCAGCGCCACAATTGCATGTTATTAGGCTCTTGCTCTTGCGCGCCATTGTATGCTAAATTACGTATACGCCCGGCCGGCCGGGGCAAAAGACAAAAGCCGAAGCCAAAGTCAAAACGGGCGGTGTTAATTTCCACTGACACTGGCGATGTTGCGACCAGAGTGTCCGCTATATTTATTTTTATTTATTTATATGTTGCATTTCTGCGATTGTCAAAAGCCAAATGCCAGAATTGCACCGCACCAGAAAAAGTCCACAATTCTCGGTCGGTTTCACAACAATGGGCAACGGATCATTGGATCATGGCATGATTCACAGCCGCAGTTAAAACGGCGAATGTGCCTGTGGAGCTGCGGAAAGCGCCGACTTTGTCATAATTATACCATAAGTATACTCGCAGAGTAAAAGGGTATACCAGATTCTTAGGCCAACAGTATTACTTATCAAAGTCAGTAGCCAAGTTGTTAAAAGCAAGAGAGTTGAAATTGAGCATGCATGATTGGTACGCCCCACAAAAAATGTGGAAACTTCTTCCTCGTACTACCACTAGCCGAGTAATGGGCATCTGATAGTCGAGAAACTCGACTAACGCGTTCTCTTTGATTTTATTTTTAAGGCACAGGAACAACGCCAGGCTAAACGTGTTGATAACCTTGTTGACCACAAGAATTTCCAACGAAACGACAGTTTTAACGACTGCACGGGGAGAAAATTAGATCGATTCAAAACGAAGGGCTGCTGCTGCATAATACTTGAAATGTTCAATGTTACTAATAGAATAAATTACTTAATCTATAAGGTAGATCAATTTTAATACATTTTTTGTTATAACAGAGAAAAGAAACCGGGGGCAATGAGGCACTACATTTTTCTTACGGTGTGCAAGTATAAAATATACTTTATGCCCTGACACCGCAGGCAATAAATGAAAATGAAACCGTGAAAACGTGTGTCTATGACTGAGTGCGACAAATAAACAATCATGCAAGGCGGAGACATTACCCGAGGCCCCCGGGAACCAGTTAGAAGCAGCCAAAGACCAGCACTCCAGTATCCCGCCTATTCTTTGATCTAATTTCAAAATGTCGCTTGCCAGTTCCGTTCAAAAATCACGTAGCCGAAACCCAGTCGGTTGCTGACCTTCAGGCGATTTGCAAATAATGGTTTTTAGTTCAATTCCGTCTTGCAATTAGCAAATTCTATAAAGACCGCATTGGCCGGCCAAACAGTCGCAGCAATTAACATAATTCCAAATTTACTATCACTTTTAATTGCTCTCATTCGCGACTGTTGGCCTTTCCAAAGCCACCAGCGATGATTGGTGTGGTAAATAGCTGCTATTTGTCACATATTTCAAGGCATTAAAATCACTGGTTAAGTTTATTCTGCAAGACATAGTTCGCATAATTACCAAAGCCAAATATGATTAATAGGAATTTATTTAATAACCCTAAGATATTGAATTCAAATACCAAGAAGATCAAGTTTAACTTCGTTTACCCTGGACACGTATAATCATTTTTCAGAATTTTTTAGAATAGGTTTAGAGCTTATCTAAACTTACATCAAACATACATTATTGCGTAAAATGAAAAAAGGGGAAAAAATCAATTTGAATTTTCGCACTATTCTCTGCAGTGTGACCATCACTCACTAACGCCATAATATTGGTGCCCATACTGATAGTAAGAAAGTCTGAAAAACATGCTTGCAGGCGAATATTCTAGATTTTAAGCGAAATTGGCACACATTAAGCTAAACCAAAACAATATAATCATGGAACAATGCTATAACAGAGGCTGTGGCCAACTCTTCAATCCGGAGACCAACAACGATGGTAAGCAGCCGGCATTTATGTCATTGCACATTCCTAATGAGTGTTTACACCCCGTAATCCCGTCCAGAATCTTGCCGGCACCATCCGGGCGAACCGTTTTTCCACGACGCCTACAAAGGTTGGTCCTGCTGCAACAAGAAGTCGGTGGACTTCACCGAGTTCCTCAACATCAAGGGCTGCACTCTGGCAAAGCACTCCAATGTGAAGCCTCCAGAGCCGGAGAAACCTGTTAGAGATGAATCCGCCGACAAGAACGAGGTAATCGAGGTGCGAGCTCCCATCCGGGAAGCCTTGCCGCGTCCGCCAATTGATTCGCAGCTGACCGTCATACAGCCCGCTGTGGCTCCTGCCCTGAAAGATATGGTTTTTACAACGAAAACGCCTGGTGCTCCAAAGTCCAGCGACGCCATCGAGGTGGGAACCAGTTGCAAGAATAACGGCTGCACCTACATCTACACGGGTACCAGCAGCGACTTTGGTGAGTGCACCTACCATCCGGGCGTGCCCATCTTTCACGAGGGCATGAAATTCTGGTCCTGCTGCCAGAAACGAACCTCGGACTTTACCCAGTTTATGGCGCAAAAGGGCTGTGCCTACGGTGAGCACAAGTGGGTTAAGGAGGTAAGTGCCTTAAAAATGAAGAGATTTTGAAGAAATAAGATGAATTTTGTAATCTCTCCTTTCAGAACGACAAAAAGGTTGTGCAGTGCCGCTACGACTGGCACCAGACGGCCACCAATGTGGTAGTGGCCATTTATGCCAAAAAATATGATTACAGTCAGAGTGTGGTAGAGCTGAATCCCATCAGGCTGCACGTCAACCTGTTCTTTCCCGAGCAGGACAACGCCAGGTTTGACTTGGACCTGGAATTGCGCGGGGTAAGTTCCTAGTCGAGCTAAATTCCGTTGTAAGCAGGCTAATCGTATTCCATTGTAGATAGTCAATGTGAGCAATGCAAGTGCTCATATGTTTGGCACTAAAGTGGAGATTACACTGCCCAAGCTAGAGCCCGGCTCCTGGTCAAATCTCAATTTCCCCAACAAAAAACTGCCAGCGGTTAAGAAAAGCCAGGTAGAAGAGAAGTCAAAGCAGGAGGAGAGCGATGAGGAGTTCTTCGATCTGGACGACATTAAAGCGGAGACCAGTTTCCGTCTTTCCGAAATGAGTTTGCAGAACCAAAACAACTAAGATTAATAAAGAAGTCGGCATTTAATGTTATTTTAAATTCACAAATATGCCATGGACCCAGTTTGTAACTTAATCGTCGTCATCGTCCGCCCCGGGAACCCAATCCTCATCGTCGTCATCATCCAAATCCAATTCGCCAATATCTTGGAACAGCGTCTCATCGATTTTGACATTCTCAATGTTTTCACCCGCTTCCAAGAGGAACTTGATGTCCGAATCATTGAGTGTGGTGTCGCACATGAAGAGTTCGCGTCCGGTCTGTTTCTTGGACACATTGTTTTTCTCCCGCTTGGCGGCAATGCCGGTGCTGTCTTCGAATTCGAGTTTCCATGTCAGGAAGGACTCCACCGTCACACGGGTGCCCTCGAACTTCTTGCGTTCCTCCTCTTCGATTTCCCGCAGTTTCTGCTCTCGCAGTTCATCCTGGTGGAACTTGTGCTCATCCCAGCGCTCGTTCAGCCACTCCTGTGCGCTGCTCACTAGCGAAAAGATCATCTCCATGCCCAGGTTCTCCTCTATTGTCTTTTGCAGGTGTTCCAGCAGGCGCGTTTCGAACGCATCCTCAAAGTTCTCTGGCTCCTCGATTTCCACCACGGGTGCGCCATCCGGATAGGTGGCTGTGTATGTGAAGACCAATTTGCAGGAGAGACCTTTCTCGGGCTCCTCCGAACTGTACTCCTCCGTGGCGATGGGAATCTGGAATTTGTGGTGCGGCTCCGTGGCGAGAACTGAATAGCAGCCATTATTAATGTGACTTTCAAGCAAATGCTGTGGTACTTACTCTCCATTTCGCCACAGTATATGGAGTCCAACGCCTCCACCTCGTTATTTTGATCTTCCTTGTAGTTGCGGCTCATTGTGCAAGTTTAATATGTTAAACAACTTCAAGAAACAAATAAGAAAAATCCAGTCGTCGCCGCGTTGAGGTTACCTACAGCCGTAGTCAGATGCACGGTCAGACTGCTTGATGAATTTGGTTCACAAGTCGAATATATCTTCAACCAATACCGGCAGACTTCAAAACCTAATGAAAATGAATTTCCTTAAGCATTTTGAACTTACATTAAAGAAAATTAGTTTTTAAGTAATGCAAAAATAACATCATACCACTTAAAACAGCTTGAACGTGCAAAGAACATATGATTTTAAGAGTTGCCACCCTGCATTTACCAAAGTTGCCACACTTAAGAATTCCCTTTATATTTTGAAAATGAAATATTTAAAACTATTAGAAAACCTTTTAAACTAAAATATTTCTAAAATGAATAATGAACAATGTTTAATTCGCATATAACTTAAAACTTAACTCGTCAATATAAATCTTGCTTAGAAAATGGACACTTTTCATATTTCTTATTAACTCTTATATTACAGTTGGTACTGATGCTTCGTCGCCCAGCAACTTTTGAGTTTCAGTGAGTATTATTTAAAAACGTTACCGTTCGGGAGCCTCAAGTCTAGAAAGAATGCTATTAATGTAGTCCTCAAATTCGAATATATAGTTTTCATACTTGTGCACGGTGATCAGATTGCTAGCCTCGACCCTCGTATCCTGGGGCGTCAGAAAACAATACTGACGCGACAACCACTCCAAGCCCTCGCCGATTAGAATTTCCGTGATAAACTTACGGTTTACTTCATCCTAAAAGAAGATAAGTTGTCTAGGGATACTCAAAAAAGTAGCGAATAAAATCGAACTTACTGTAAACACATCGTATTCGTCCAAAAAGTAGAACGGATGATCTGAAGTGCTCCAAAGACCTTTCAGCAAGGATACTGTCGTAAACGAGCGTTCACCGCCCGATAAGCTTCTGGTATTGGAAGTCTCATTTCCACTGGGCGGAAATACGTAGATGCCCCATGTCTTATCCGTGTCTTTAATCTCGAAACTAACTCTAAATTGTCGCAAAGCAAGAGCTTGCTGTAAAAAGTCAGGATAAGCATTTTTAAGGGAAATATCAGGTTACAAGAACTTAATACATACTTCAAATTGAAACTGAACCATTGTGAAGTAATGATGTCGTGATCTCTGAAAAAGTTGCGCTCGGTGATGGTAGGCCATGCGTAGCTTCTTGATCACGGATCGAACCACTTCCAGGTGACGATCTTGAAGGTCCAATTCGTCTCGCATCTCCGCCAACCCTTTCTCCACATCTTCAGGGTTATAGTTCAGCTGCTCCACTTGCTTGATCTTCGATTTGTAGCGACTAATTGCTTCGCGTATTTTCTCCTCCGATTGCTTTGTCGTTACAAACTCTCCCAAGTTCTCAGCCTCTTTACGAGCCTTTTCCAATTCGTTCAATACGGCCTCCTTCTCGCCGAGCATTTTCCTCTCGAGCTCCAAAGTCTTCTGGAAATTGCGAGTGTTTTCTTCATAGTGGAGGTCCAGGCTTCGGATCTTGCTTTCGACTTCGCAAACTTCGGTGTCCAGTGTGGAAAGCTTCTTGTTGATCACCTCAAGGGTTCGCCTCTCTTCCGCTTCAGTTGACTCAAGTTCTGCCTTGCGTTCTTGGATGCTAACAAGTTTATCCTGAAGCGCTTTCCGTTCTGCCCTACATTTCTCAATTTTTTCACCGCTATCAGCTAAATGAGATTTCTATAAAAGCAATAAAATTAGATATTACTGAAAGTATATAAGAAATGGCACTTACCAAACGATCATACTCCGGTAGCTCTTGATAGTCAAAGTTTTGCAGGTCCATTATCTGTTGCATAGCTCTCTGATTCGTTGATTGATGCTGACCAATCATAGTACTCTTCTTCGAAATCATTTGCTGGGTGTTCTCCAGTGCCTTTCTGTGTTGCATATAGTCTATTTCCAAAGAAGCCTCCTTTTCCTGAAGATCGCTCTGCTCCATTTGAAGCTGTCGTATGCGATCATCGACGTTTATATGAATATAGCGGGCCGGCGCTATTCTAGTCGAGTAGACAGCATAGTTGGGAGATGGTATGTACTCAAGTCCCAGGTTCGGCACCAGCACACGCGTGAGATTAGGCGGAACATTCTCAGTGTCGGAGGTGAGGAATTCGGCAGTTTCCTTGGACTCTGTCACAAGGACCGTTTCGATGCGTAGCATATCAATGAGGTAGTTCATTACTACAGGATCATCGCAGCTGAAAATTTAAAATATTGATAGTTAGATGAATTACTTCAATTTGCAAATACATTTACCTGATTTCATCGATTAGCACTGTGGTATTTGGTGTGGTGGGTTGCACCTTATTTCT
Source organism: Drosophila orena (assembly GCA_005876975.1). Taxonomy (NCBI): domain Eukaryota; kingdom Metazoa; phylum Arthropoda; class Insecta; order Diptera; family Drosophilidae; genus Drosophila; species Drosophila orena. The sequence continues at coordinate 8,657,916 of VCKV01000282.1, read as the reverse complement.
AGACACGTCATAAACGCGATCCGTAAACGGGCTCGTTATAATAGTGGGCATATTCCCGCCTTGGAACTTGTTTTGCAGCAACGCCCGCAGCGACTGGCGCTCGCGGTCGGAGCTAACGATGTACGAACGCAGGCAGGTCATGAGCTGGTTCTCGATCAGGTCCCGGTATTTTGGATTGGGCGCACTGATATACTGGCCCAACGGCCCACGAGGCATTCTGTGCATATTGGAACCGGCATACTGAGTTCGCAGTGCATGAATAACCTGTATCGCTTGCTCACCGTACACGGACAGTTTATTGGACTTGTTGCGGGACAGTGCTTCTAACTCCCGACTGATGTTTTCTGTAAAAATTGGAAAATATATCATAGATATTTTCAGAAAGAAGATATCCACTCACGCTTTAATTTATGCAGCTGTGATCTTTCATTTTTTAGAGCGTCCACCCTTTCCTGGACTGAGTTAATGTCTCGTTTAATCTGCTGCTGCTCTTCTCGCAACTGGGCGATGATCTGTTCGCTGTCGGCCACTTGCTTCTTTAAGGTCTGCATCTTGTTAGCGTGCTCTTCCCGCTGCTCCTTAACCCGATTAAAGTCGGCATGATAGTTTCCTATCAGGTTTTCACATTCATCATACGCATGCTGATCCTCTCGCATGCGACGTTCTGCGTTCCCGATCTGGGCTTTAACTTGACTGGCTTTTAAAAGCAGGTCCTGCACTGCTTTCTTAGCTGTTCTTAGGTTTTCATCCTGGGCCTTGTAGGTTGCTAATATTTGATTTTTAGAAGCCTCAAACTCTCTGGTTACAAAATAAAATGATTGGATAGGTTTTTACAGAAAATCATCTATAGAATATTAACCAATCTCACTTCAATTGTTGGGTCATGGTAGCTTGCGTGCTCTCCTTTTTGGATGTTGTCTGCTCCAGCTTCGTCTTCTTGTTTTCAATCAGTTTAATTGAATGCTCTAGATTCTCGAGCTCGGTTTCGTAGTGCGTCACGGCCATCCATGCCAGCTTTGTTTTGCACTGCTCCAATTTTACCTGCATAAGTACAGAGATGTTAGGTTAAACCTTAATTATTATATTGTAGCTAAATTTCCTACCATGACCATTTCCTTATCCTTAAGAATCGTCACCTTTTCCTTCTCCGCTTCAACCTGCTTGGCCAGCACAGATCTTTTCTGTTAAATTTAAAAATACCACAAACATAGAGACAGGAAATATTATTAGCTAAACTACTCCCACCGTTTCAAGTTGTGCCAGGTCTTGGGTGAAATGATATCGCTGGGCATGGCACTCGGTTAGACTGTTGGTGCAAATATCTAGTTGAGTTGCTTTCATCAACAGTTTGTAATTCGATGATGGCTCCAATCTGCAAACAATAGAACATGCTTAGAAGGCATTTGTTAGGACTATTGTGTATCTTCTTACTCTTTTAGAAACTCCCTCGCCGCCTCCTGATTCAGCACAAAAATGGGATTCTCCACATTGATGCCGAAGCACAGCAGCATGCGCCTTATCTCGGCCACTTTCTTTGAGACGCTTCTACCGCGGGCGTCCAGGAGGTCGTAATTCGAGGAGGAGTTGCGTATTTGCCGCACTACAGTAAGGTGGGGCCCGAAGATGTCCGCTTTGAAGGGCCGCAATCCCGCATTGGACAGAGTTATGGAGATGGTGGCACTAGCTTCGCCATTCTTTATAAGCTCTGGAACGCACATATCATAATTGCATGTTTTGTATTGCTTTTACTCCTACCTACTCTGTATGTTGCTGGCCCTTTTAGTTGCTCTGGCAGTGCTGGTGAGACCCAAAGCCAGTGCCGTAATTACGGCGCTTTTTCCACTGCCATTTTTGCCAACCAGGAAGTTTATATTGGGCCCGAACTCGATAAATAGATTGGAGTGACACATGAAGTTGGTGAGGCGCATGGAAATTACTTTGCCGCAGCGATCGAACGCGTTTGGTATGGATAGCTCGGTCTACGGAAAATATGGGTTAGATAAACTGAACCCAACTGGTTTATCACTCAATCCTACCGTTAGATTAAAGTTGCTGCTGCGCTGGGACACGTTTGAAGATGTTTGGCGCGACTGTTTTTTCCGAGACCTTGTCGTCTGCGAAGTAGACGCGTTCTCGACGTTCTCCCTCTCTTCCCCGTCAAGATACTCGACATAGTCCGCATCCGCCTCTGCCTCAGATTGGGTTTGCTCGAGCTGCTGTTTGCTCCTCTTGCGAGTTGGCTCTGCCGTGGATCCATCGCTTTCTGACCCGGACGAAGGCATCCGCCGAATCCTGGCTCCGCGACTCCGTTCCATTTGGTTTTGTTCTATGCCAGGGAAAAAGCGCGGGCTGATTTGAAAGTAAAAAATTTGATATTGACCCGCTTAGAACTTACCTAGTTTACTTGTCTAGATTTATTTGTTTTATTATAATTCTTGTTGATGGGAATAATTCCAATACGAAAGAAAATTAAAGCGCAGTATCTTAAAGAATTTTGCGAAATTACACCTCAGCCATTCCTCCAGTTTTACGCGCAGTGTGACCAGGTCGTAAACGCTTTAGAACGTCGCAGAATAATCTGTACTGCTGCCAATGCAGTAGAGACTCTTTAGAATGTACCACATAATAGTTTGTATAGATGCGAGTATACTACAACTTTATTTAGCTTAATAGTTCAAAAACACATTTAAAAATGACGTCTACATTTATTTTGGGCACTTTTGCTAAGACAAATGAATTATTTTTAATAAATTATGTCTACATAAGTAATCTTCACTGTAAATTGCACTTTACACTATTTGGCATTGTAAATGCGATGTTCAAAGCAATCGTTTAAATTACCATGTCCAGTTCAGATGAAGATTGGTTTGACCAGGATGAGGAAAAACTGTTGCAGGGTCTGAAGAAGTCGTTAAAGGCCCTGGATCTGAAGGAGAATGAGGAGCACATCGAAAGCTGCCCACCTGCGCGTAAATAGCTTACGATTCACCAGCCGTAATATTGCTATCATGTTTTTGATTTCAGTGGGAGGGCATTACTTGAAGCAACTTAGCCTGGAGGGCTCTTCTGTGAGTGCCGGAAGTGATGGCAAGGCCTCCGGTAGGTTCTCCGTAATCGAGTTTGCAAAGGGCTTAAAAATGCCAGCAATCGACATGTTCTTATACTTCTTGTCCGAGGATCGAGATCTCTTCGTGAACCAAGTGCTGGAAAATGATAGTATGAAACGAGTTCGCCTGTTTGTGGATGTCCTGAGGTCGCTCTGCGAACTAGAATTGGGCGGATTCGATGAAGTCTTTCTGTCCGCGTTCAGTCGGCAGACGGCCCTTCTGGACAAGATCAAGACTCTTTTGCAGGCCAAAGCTGCTGTGGCAAAATGTGATGAGGATTCGGCCGTGATACTAAGCCATATTAAGTTGATGCTTCTAAAAGCCCATAAGCATGGCATACTTAGTAGTCAAGGCTACGAATTGGTGGAACTTTACAAAAAGTTGGCACCTTCCTTTAAAAGCGACTTGATCGAAGGTCTCGAATCATTCACCGGTAACTCTTCACATAATGTCAAGGGACAAATTTATCCGACGCTGGACCAGTTTCTGGGCAAGGAAGCCACTAAGGCTTCCAATGATGAAGAAGATGAGCCCTTAATGTCCAACAAAGTGGTCCAATATTTGAATGCACAGCGGAATTTACTAAAGGAAGATTTTTTAGACCCATTAATTGAGCTTGTGCAACAACTGCGCAGCGGTACGGAAGTCGATGAGTTGAAGCAGAAGGGCATTCTGTGGTCCAATGTATATTTGAATTTAAATCCGCAGTTTGCCGAGGCTGAGCGTCACAGCCTAATTTTCTTGATGGTAAAATCTACCGAAGCGTCTATGAAAGACTATAAGTTTTGGCTGAAATCCATAAAATCTGGGACATTGCTCTGTCTTACCACGGATCTCGCCTTTAATGATCTAATTCTAGCTTACGTTGGCTATACGGAGGATTGGCTAAAGGAGGATTGCGTAAGAAATATGTTTATCGTTATGAAGATTAATGTTCAAAATAATTATATACTCCGCAGCTAAGTGTGCAGATTGTCAAACAATATAATATTGGAAACATCTACGAGCGACCACTGATCATGTTCCAGGCGCCCGTGTTTTTTGAGCCTTATCTCAGGGTTCACAATTACCTGAGCACCTGCAGCACAGAACAGTTTCCCATGCGTCGCTATATTGTAGATGGAGAAGTAAGTCTAAGCGTAATTGAGGAACTAAAACGAATACTACTTTATCAATTATTTAGTTGGAGATACCACCGCCAGTGTACATGAAACCAGGAGTTCAGCTAAGTCTTAATAGAAAGCCCTTCACGCTAGACAAACTACCCGAAGATCTGCCTTTCAATGAGAGTCAGAAAACTGCAGTCAAGGAAGCTTTAAGCAGGGAGTTAAGCATTATTCAGGGACCTCCAGGCACCGGAAAAACATACCTTTCTGTGGAGTTGGTAAACACTTTGATACAGAATGCCAAAACCCTGGGGACGGGACCCATCATTGTGCTGACCTATACCAACAACTCGTTGGACAAATTCCTGATTAAAGTATCGCAGTACACCGGAGAAATTCTTCGCTTTGGCAGTCGGTCACGAGATCCGCAAATATCCAAGTTTAATTTCAATACCTTGATCAACCCAGATTTGGTACCACCGCGCTTGAAGCGAATTTGGTGGCTGGTCAATTGTGAATACAAGGAAAAGTTTCAGAACCTTCAAAGCTTGTACGCAAACTTTGATGGCAGCGAGGACAGCTACCAACAGGTGCTGGCGGCTCAGGTGCAGCTTAATCAGGTTGTCGAGCGTATCGACACAGTGCGCATGGTGTTCCAGTTCTTTCTAGCAAGGGACAAGGACCTGTTGGCCATGACTACCACGTGTGCGGCTCGCCTTAACTTCTTGTTTAGGTTGCTGCAGTCAAAGTGTGTCGTCTTTGAGGAGGCAGCCGAGATTCCGGAAGCACATATCCTGGCCTGCCTAACGCCGCACACAGAGCACGTGATCCTCATCGGCGATCAGAAGCAGCTGCAGCCATTCAGCGGCAATAGTAAGGTCCCACAGATCTCGCTCTTTGAACGACTCATTGTCGCGGGGCTGCCATTTTCACTGCTCAATCTGCAGTATCGCATGCGACCCTGCATTTCCGACCTCCTTGTGCCCAGCATTTATGATGAACTACTCTGCTCGGAGTCAGTGAAAAAATACGACAACATCCGCCTGATGGCTAAGAACTTGTTCTTTGTTCAGCACAACCAAAGGGAGCAACGCACCTCTGATATGTCCATTGAGAACCTTTACGAAGCTGGCGTGTTGGCTAATTTAACTGAGTTCCTGATCCAGAAGGCAAAATATAAGCAGAGCGATATTGTGATACTATCCCCTTACAATGCCCAAATAGAGTGCATCAAAAAAGCGGTATGTTAGCAATACCCAAGGACCATAATATGATTGTCAAATTCTTGTTCCTTCTGCAGCTTCCCCGAAAGTATCGCCTAACTGTGCGAGTGGCCAGTGTGGATAGTTTCCAGGGGCTTGAGGCCAATATAGTGCTGCTCTCGCTGGTGCGCAGCAATCCGTCCGGCCAAATTGGCTTCCTTCGTCTACCCAATCGGGTGTGTGTGGCTCTTTCTCGAGCCCGCTGGGCTCTGTACATCATCGGGAATCTGGAGATGTTGCAGCAATCCTACCCAAAGCTTTGGAGCCCAATTGCACAGCGTTTGGAAGAGTACAATGCCATCGGCGAAGCTTTTCCGACAAAATAAATAACCTAATTAAAATTTGTATATATGTACATTTGATTTTCTCTTGACTTTATTTATTTTGATGTTGGGTTTCGGTGATTGAAGATCGCCTGCCGATGTGCGCCTCGTTTATGCCGTCAGTTTACAAATTGAATTATCCTGTTATACCTCGACATTTTGTGGAGCTTACAATGAGGGCCGGACAAAGAGTTCTTGTGTGTGTTGAAACGTTTTTAGATGATGGATCTTCGGCCATTCAATACTTAAAAATACTTCTTTCGACATTTACTTTGTATTTTTGCTGCACGCATGTATGTACACATAGTTTATATTTGTAAGATCTCTTTATGCACAATAGGGTGGGTGTATTTTTCATTCTTCGGAACCGGGGGAGCGGAAATAAATCCATTGAGATTATTCGTCAACAAATCTCAATGAGTATGTTTCCGCTGCTTCATTTTAAGCTTCGTTATAAGAAGTTCCGCCCCCAGAATATTTACCCGATTCAAATCCCCACAAATCGACCTATCCCAATGCATTCAAGTCAAAGTCAGTCGACCTATTTTAGAAGCTTTCCAATGTTATACATTACATGAATCTGCGCTGCATTTGCACATCCGGGGAGCAATACCGCTACAATTTACTTGCTTGGCCAAAATAGTTTTTATACACATTAGTTGTTGTATCTCTGTTGTTATTGTAACCCTGACAGACTCAATTTGGAAAACTGGTTGATCAGATAAATTTGCATAGGTTCTTTTTACTTAAATATCTTTTTTGTTTACTTTTTACACAATGTAATTTACTTTTTACTTAATATATAATTGGTTTCGGGGAACTTTTTACGAACGGCTGCTAGTAATTTTGTTTCATGAACTCGGCTTACATTTACAATGTGGATGGAAGTGGGTGTTTTAAGAATTTAACTGTTGACATATGCATACTGTATATAATGGATTTATTCGATGGTGAAAACGTGCAGTTGATAAAACCAAAACGAGAAGCGCGGAAGGGGAGTGCAGCAAGTAAATTATATTCCTTCCTATTACGATTACGATCTTAGTTAATGGGTTGCATCGGTGAGCACACTTTGCGATCCAGCGCACAAAGCGGCGGACCTCCACAACGTCGTCAGCTTATAACTTACGGGATGATGAGGGGTGGTGGTGGTGGGTACAAGAGCTGAGGGACCGAATTAGAAATCAAAGTTTGTCGTATCTAACTTAAACTGAATTTTGATGCGAGCAGATCGCCACGTCAGTTGGGAGCGGGATGAGAAGCGGTAAGCTGCTTATCCGCCGGCGGAGGGGGATTGGCTGTTTTTCTCGCCGCTCCAAGAGCGGCCGTCAGACGATGGCATCCACTGTTGCTGCAGCTCCGACCCCTATATCCGCCGGGGATCATGAGTGCGCCGCCTCCACTTCCACTTGCAGCTACTCCGCCACTCCCGCTCCCACTTCCACTCCCGCTGGCAGCCGACGTCCGCGTGGCCGCCGGCGCCGTCGTCGTCGTCATCAGGGTGGTGCTGGTTGTGGTGCTGTTGCTGGTGGTGGATCTGCCGCGTCTATTCTATTGCTACCGGCGATTGATCAGCCCGTTAGGAGGCGCCTGTTGGCTAGCCGTATGCATCAGCTCTAGCTCAACCAGCAGTGGGAAGTGATCAGAGGGTATGTGCGGATGTGGGCATCCAACAACCTTATTCTCGCGCAGCCAGTCATTGGAGACAGGCCCCAGCAGGCCCAGCGGCACCATGCCCGTCTTCGTGTAGAAGATGTAGTCGATGATGCCCTTAAAGTCGAACGTATAGTTGGTGTGCGGCATGATGTCCTCGTTGTAGGCGGAGGCTAGCTTAAACGAGTGCGTAAACTCGTTGGTGTCGTTCGAGAGCAGCCGCTGCAGGCAGGACTTGTAGCCCATGTCCTTGAAGTCCAAATGATCCATGGAGACCCGGCCCTTGCCCAGGAACTCCACCACGCCTGAATCGGGTAGCGAGTTAAAGTCACCGCAAAGCAGCAGTTGAACAGCATTGGAGTCGTTCTTGTGACCCGGCCGGAAACTGTGGCTCGCCTCGTCGATGATCGTCTTCAGCTCATTGCTGAGCATCATCGTCTGGATGAGCTTGACGTCGCAGAACTCAGGGTCCCAGTGTATGTGCGCCGTGCAGACGAGCAGCGGCTGCGAGATCTGCGTCACCTCGGACATCGGCTCCCATGCGTTCTCCTTCACCTTGAGCAGGGCGGCCAGACCGATGTTATCCTTAGGCATCACGCGGTTCAGCATGTTGTCGGAGCCCTCGGCATTGGCCATTGCCAGCTGATTGAACTCGATCAGTGACTCCTTGATCAGCGTGAATCTGTGCAATGAGATCGCAGCATTAGTTTATCATCTAATAAGGATTTACTCACGGATATACTCACTTGGACGCCCTGAAGAATATCGCACAGCCATCCACGTACTTCCTCTCCAGCTCAGACATTGTCTTTGCTCGCGACTTTGGGGAGAAGATTCCCTCGTAGCCATCGTTCTTGAGCTCCGGCAGGAAAAAGTGGTAGAACTGCTCCGTTTCGATCTCCTGCAAACTGATAATGTCCGCTGCATAGTGCCGTATCTCGTCGATTATCGACTTTTTCCGGTACTCCCAGCATAGCGCCCACGTCGGACAGTATCCGTACATTTGCCGCGTCGCATACTTGTCGCAGAGCACATTATAGCACATGACCGTAAAAATGCCTACGGGTAAGAAAAAGTATTTATTAATAAAAAAAAACCTAATACGTATGCAGTGCTTCTATGAAACTAGTGCATTCTTAAACGTAAAATTTAAAAGTAAATTTCAACTACTAATTTTGTGGTGTTATCGCTCTCGTGGAAGTTATTTTTTAATTTTAAGAGAATTTATAATTAAAACAATTTATCTAAATTACTCTCAAGTACTTATTACTGCTAAAAGACTTGTCGATGGAAAAGCGGCTTGCTTAGCTATCTAGGGCAACTGCAATTGGCTGGGTAATAGAAAATTCTTGTCGGCCGATTGACGGCCATTAGGCTTTAGGCTTTAGCTACAACTTACAGGCTGGTCGCGTTTTGTTGGGCTTGGCCAGTGGCAGCCAGGGCCTCTGGGGCGGTGGATTGACGGTAACTGCAAAGATAATAATAAAAAGAGAAGCGGATATGCGGTTAGTAAGTTGGGCGAGTGAAAATGCCAAGTTGCAAGAGATTATGAAACTAGCACCCGCGCATAAATACCCCAGCACACACACACGAGCACTCCGTATCGGGTACCCCACTGACACACTGCTGCACTGGCTCCATCCATCCACGTTCTCCCACAATCCACAACCACTTATCTCCTCCCCGAAGAAACCCCCCATGCCGGCCACTGGGTGCAGATTGCAAGCGGTGAAAGTGACATGCACAAGCAATCAAATTGCTTCCGCCTTTGGTTTGGCCCAGCGGAAAGGCGGCACCACCAGTCCAAGTCAGGTGGTGAATCGCTTTTTGCATAGACCACTGAGGTGCACAAATGGGGGTGGCTTAAAGGTACTCGTACTTAGGATTTAGGTTCATATGCCTAATTTAGATAAATGGTTCATAGGATATAAGGTGTAAGTTTCCCATTGCCTACATAAATACAATGTTTTGAATATTGCATAGTAGTATCACCAAGGTACTAGAGATATACCGCATAGGGTATAAAGAGAAGTACCATATCCCATCACTGGTGCTGCGGGAACCACTTACTACGTGATGAGGAAGCACTGCTTGCCTGCTTGCTGGGACATGTGCTTCTCCAGCTGAGAGGAGCATGCTGCGGTGTGGCGAGACCGAACTGCGATGTCTGCGGCAGTTGAGCGTAATAGGAGCGATTTTGGTGGTGGTGCTGCTGCTGCTGTTGCTGCTGGTGGCGCTGATGATGCGGTTGATGTGGCTGGTGCTGATGGGGCTGGTGGTGCGGGTGGAAAATCTTGCGAGCCACACCCGCGCCACCGTTTCTCGAGTTGGTAGCCGTGACTAGGCCGCTGCTTACAGCATTGTGCCGCAGCAAAGGGAGCCACGGCTTGGAAACGAACTGGGTGTACCTCTCAGTGGTACAGCGATGCAGTGATTCAGCGATACAGCGGCAGTGGGAATGTGGAACCTAATCGCTCCGATGGCCAGCGGCGGTTCGTACTCCTCTCTGGCGCTCTTAAAACGAAGCGGTAGCTGGGTGGCTCTGGGCGATTTGTTTTGCTTTGTTTCGCGGACTTGTTGATTGTTTTTGCATTTCTTTTTTCCCTCTGGTAATTTTGTGCAAGCGGTGACGCCGACTAAAAACTTTCACTTTTTAATAAATTTTGTGAATTTTTTTTCATAATTTTGTTACTGTCTGCGCCTTGTTTTGTTTTCGTTTTTTTATTTTTTATTTTTGCTGACAGCCTTTAATGACTACATTAACACAGCCTTGATTGCATTTTAATTGCACAATTCGTTTTTAGGACCCAGCACTCTTGTTGCTCTTTAATTATGCAAATGGTTATTTAATTGAAACGGCACACAAAATTACAGAAGGCGAAAATGAGTCACCGAAATGAGAAAGGGTTGAATAAGCAAACGTAACGCGTGTATGTGTATTCGAGTGATCGTTGTGTTTGAAGCGCACGTATTAACTAAAATACTTGAATTACAAAACGCCAAAACAAAAGACTTTGACAGCGAACTCAATGCCAACTCTTGTCAGCAAATAAATAGCATCCTCAAGTGGGCTGCTCATCAACATCATCATCATCATCAACATCATCATCATCATCACGGGTTAAAGGTGCTCGGTTCGGGAGCTTGGGTTACGAAACTTTTACCAGGCGACTTAAAAACACCCACGCACCCACTCGAAAAACACCAATGTGAGCCGAGTGGGACGCATGGTAGAGAAAAATAATTTCACCGAATTTGTGAGTGATTACCCCATGGACAGGTGTAACAAAAGACACACACATCGGAAACACTTTTCAAAACAAAGCGTTCAACGAAATTTTAAAACAAATTTGTTCAGCCAGCGAAGCGTGCCATAGTTTTTAGCGGCTTGTGCGGCAAGATGGCTGTTTGTTGGCATACATGTGTATGTGGTATATGGTATATGGTATATGGTATATGGTATATGGTATATGGTATATGGCATATGGCATATGTCATATGGCAAATGGTATGGGGAAGTTACTGTGGAAAGTCGAAACCCAATTTACCTGCCACCCAGTGAAATGTATAAATTATTTTTAGCATACCCCTTCATTCATTTTGATAACATAACTTACACCTTATATCCATATCCTATCACTTTCTAGTGTAGTAATTAGAGTTAGGAGCTACCTTATTTTATTGTTTGAACTTTTTTAGATATAAACTTTAAATTTTCGATTCGATTTGTTATATAATTGCTATGTTACACCTATCTTTATCCCCTCAGATTAGAAGTAAGTTCGCTGTATGCAATACTTCGTATTAGAGTTCCCATTGCCAAAATAAAAGTGAAAACGAAACCTGTTTCTCTATACGCGAGTGGTAATTGAAAGATGTTTGTTTGGTGCCCTACTTTTTGGCACGTTATTCTGTGGGTTCTCTGCTGTCAGATGTTAATTTACTTGGCTAAGTAGTATCATGACTTTCAGTTGGGAAAGCACAATTGCAATGTTCCCAATCATCCACAGACAGACTGTGCACAGTCTCCGATCCTTTCCTTAATCCACCAGCTCGATCGGTCATAAATTTTCAACGTCACACAATCAAGATTATTTACCGCCTAATGGATGCATATCAATTATGTTTACTCTCTCTTGACACGGTAAACTCAAAGTTGCCATTCGATGGTTCAATATTCGCCTCGCAGCCTGATGTCACGCCATGTCGTGTCGGCCTACTATATGCTCCCTCCAACCTCCAACCTCCAGCCGGAGGATCCTCTCACCACCACCCACCAGCAACCAGCAACCAACAGCAGCACCACCTTTCCCCTGGATCTTCATTTTTCGGAGTTCCTCCTCGGGCGCCATTAGAAAGCCCTTTCTATCCAAAAGTTTTCATGGTCGCTGCTTGCAGCATTTGAAAACAAAAAGAAACCAAATGAAATACAATAGCGGGCAGGCAGAAAAAAAAACAAAGCCAAAAGCCAAGAAACAACAAACAAAAGTTCGAAAGGCAAAAACCCAAGTGAGCGTATCGAAAAAGAAAGTGAAATTCAAATTGAAATTTGGTGCGATTAAAAACGCCAAGAGGCCAATATGCAGAGCCTGTTTTGTAAGTGAGTGAGTGGAGTGTGTGTGGTGTGTGTGTGTGTGTGTATTGGCCAAGCCAACGATTTCGTATGCACAACACGTTGGTAAATGGAGGCGATGGATACGAGGAGGTGGACTCCGGCGGAGTAGGAGGAGTTGTGGAGGCCAGGCCTGCAACGCTACGCTTCGCTCCGCTCCGCTCCGAATAGAAAACAAAAGTCAACTCGCCACTTGCCACACTTCTTCGAGCACTGCAATTAGATAACTTGTTTCATTTGCACCAGTTTTTTCTCGCTCGATGCGAGATCGCAGCAGCAGCAATTGACTGCCAATGTTCAATGGCGTTCAGCAATCGGTGCAAGTTGCAAGATGCAAGATGCAAGTTGCTAAGTCGCAGGCTGCTGATTGCCAGTTTCTGACTGGTATGGGCTGTCAGTCCACTTCAGTCGCCTTCGCCATCGATGGGACTCGATGAGATGCGATGCGATGCGATGCGATGCGATGCGATGCGATGCTTCTCCACTCCACTCAAGACATTCTGGCATTAAAATCATAATAATGAAACACAATTTAAGGTGCACTTCAGGCACTCCACACACAGGCAAGGAACTACAAATGGGGTCACATTTATAGCGGAGCCCGAGCCCGTCTTCATTAGCGCAAAAATAATTAATATGCGCTGAAAAATGAGACGATGCTTAGTAAAGCAGTAAACCAGTTAACCAAGAAATCAAAACACTATAGAAATCCATTGCAAAGTGCTGCCTTTTAGCCTCCATTAGAGCACAAGTCACACGATAGTTTTTTGGGGTGCCATTTGTAATCGCTATTCTTTTGGCCCCAGCTGTGACGGGGGTTCAGTTCTGTGCACTTGCATATGTGCGTGTGGGAAACCAGTTGGACAGCATTTGGCGCTGCATTTCTTGCCGGGTTTCACACAGATCGTGCCTGAACGTGAGCGCCATATTCAAAAGACTCCAATTGTGCTGCGTCACATGGAAAATCAATTGAAAATGTGCGCGCACAGTGATTATGCACAGGCAAGCGGATGACGAGTGGCAACAGCCGCTGCAGAGGAGCACCCCATCTCCGCCAGCACCGCGGGCAGCTCCATCCGCAGTTAGATTCGCAGACTGGCGTGGGCTTTCTTTCCATGCAGCAAGACACACCACAAAAAACATCTAATGATTAGTCAAAAAATGCAGTTGATTCTGAGCATTGTTGATTCTATGAAGTGCATTTAGGGGAAATTATCTATAATTATAATTGGACAGAGTTGTTTGGGTCCATAAAACCATGTAAGCTTTCAGTTAACAAGTTAAGAAGTTAATTCCAGGTGATGTTGAACATATTGAACTACATCTACGATCTTCAAAGCTGCTACTGATTTATATTTTAATGAACCACGTTTCGGAATGTCAAGAACGTGCTGATAAGACTTTCGCTGCGATAGGACACATTTTTTCGCAGTGCACGAGGTGGCAGTGGCAGCATCTTCGTAGGAGGCAGCGGCTGCCTCACGCGATCCAACGGCCAACAATGCTGCACGCTGCTTGGTTACGTTTATTTTTCTTTCGCTGATCCACTTTTAAATCTTTGCGCGCACTCGCAGTCGCAGCAGTCAGATACTTTCTCTCTCCCGCAGTTGGAAAGCGGCGACGAGACAACTGCCTACTGCCTACTGCCTACTGCCTACTGATCACTGAACACTACCTTCTGCCTTCTGCCTTCAGCCTTCAGCCTGCCTCCTGCTGCCATTGACAAACCAATCCACTACAATCCAATCCAATCCCAGCCAGCACCAAAAAAAAAAACGACCCTGGGCCCACAGCTTATTCATAGATGGCCAACAAAAACGTAACTATAATTAGAAATCTTAACTACTCCTCATAGTTTGAGAAATGCAACTATAATAACATTCATTATTCAAATAAACCAAATACCAATTAAAAGCAGTAAGCAATTTTATTTTACGACTCCAAACGTAACGATTCGATGAACGATTCCATAAATAATACCAATAAATAAATGTCTACATGCAAAGCATGCATTAATCCTACTCTCTAAATCTTGTCCAAATATCTCCTCATAAACAATTTTTAGAAAAATAATAGACAGCATATAAAAATAGCGCAATACCAAAACAAACCGAATATATTTGCTCGTAAATTTGGTTTTTATTAATTCCACATTTTTGGTTAATATTGCCAAGTTTTTAGAGGTGAAATCTTTAGTTTCTAACATTTCACCACGCGAAGAACTAATAAATTAACCCATTTAAAACTATTTCTCCCAGAAGACAGAGAGATGTATTGGGGCAAAAAGAGTGATTAAAGTAATATATTGGATAAATAGTTTCTTTTTAGCGAAATGAAGTGCTATAATTCGTGAGGTCTTTAATTAAGAATGGCTTCTTAAATACTAAAAATGACTGTGTAGTAGAGAAATCGCAGCCATGATGCATGTTTTTTTTTCTCTTCGCTTTTTGCCTCTTCGCAACGAGGGGTCTTAAGCAGGAAATACTTGATTTTTTCCCAGTGCAGCTCGGCCCATTCCCTGGCCGTTAAACTTTCTAACCATTTGCACTTCCTTTTACGCAACAACAACCTTGATAAGCCCAAAAAGCCGGGCCAAAACCGAAACAACCGGCAAACGAAAACGAAACCAAAACGAAATGAAAACAGGCTGTAAGCTCACTTCCGCATTTAAAACAATAATAACAAAGGCAAAGCGACCAGACGAAAAACATTTCCGATTTCAGATGCATATTTATAAGAAATATGGGCCAATTATGCGAATTACTCCACTAAAAAAACAGGGAAAAAGCCAACGAATCGACCCAACAAGCAATGAAAATAAAAACGGAAAAAGCTTCGCCGTGACAAAGCACAAAATAATATAAAACCCGGACAGAAAAAAAAAGTTCACATTTCGTAACCGAAATAACCGTTAACATTCACAAAGGCGGACAAAGAGGCGGCACAGGGCGGAGGGGGCGTGGCTCGGCACCGGGCCACAAATGATCAGCCGCTTTGTTACTTTGTTACTGCCCTCGCCACACTATTATAATTTTTGGCACTAATATCATCATCTGCTGCTTCGCTGCCTCTTCACTCCCAATTGCAGTTATAAATACCGGTTTCGCCATATAAATAAACCATTTCGGTTGTTTGGGGCCGTTTTGTCATACTAAATGGAGCGAAAGCCGGGGTATATTGGCCAAAAAGGTTAGCGATAAAGGGAGCACACGACTTATATAAAACCGCGCAATATGATGATATGATATGATGGTAAGAGGAGAACCTTGAATACAGTTCCTCAGAGATCCTATATGGTTCTTTTAAATTAATTAATAGTGACACTAACAATAATGGGATCTAATGTACATTTCTTTTTTAATATTTCCCGAAATCTATAGCATATACCTTTATTTGATCCTATCTTATCCGATCCTATTTGATCCTTTATCTTTAAATATCTTTTAATGGGTGTTTTGGTGAGTTTTACAGGGTAGTGAGCAAGTCTAGAGCCTGCGTTATATTTTCGCTCCACTTCCTCTTCCCACATTGCGATTCGGCATGCTCCACTAAATCGGCAAACGTTGTGGGAATCGATGACGCCGCGATGCGTTTAAAATGCATTACAAAGCACAAAGTTGTCATAAAAATTAAATTAAATAAAAGCCGAAAACGAGAAGACTTACGTATAATAAAGCGACCAGAGGAGGCAGGAGATCATCAACCGACTTAAGCCAATTAAACGATTAGGTAACAGTTACAACAATAACAACAGCAACAGCATCGTATGCAACAGCAACACACACAAAACCATCGTCATCGGCCAGAAAAACGGATAAAAAAAGGCAGTGGTAGTAACAATAAAGCTCGGACGAATCGAGTTATAAACCTACATAGAGCGTCAAATTTTGTACAACCAACGGTGGGCCACTGCGAGTGGCAAGCGGAAAAAAGCCAGAAACAGAAAAAATTAATTCATGTTGTGCCCATTTCGTGAGCGGACACAAAAAAAAAGGTACAAAAGATGAGGAAGAATAAGTTACAACAAGAAGCAGTGGTCGGTTTTGAAGACCGAAGCTCGGTATACTCTACAAAATGGTATTACAGATAAGCTAGGGCTGACCTTATCAATATCCTTTGCGATGAGTCGCAGGATCATAGCATATGATATAGGTTAGGATCCTAGTTATACCCATTATGAAAGCATACACGTAAATCGTATAAACCTTTCTTAGGGCATAGTAGGCTACAAATGTGACGGCATTAAATGGCAGAAAGAGTTAGGAGTTAACACCGGCCCTTTGGCCATTCTCCGTCCACTTGATTTATGGGCTCCAGGCCACGATGGTGCATCTTCGCTCTTTCCCCGGGAGATTACGACACAGGCGAGACATTAGACCCCATCCCCATCCCCATCCGTCCGTCCAACAAATGATTTCGTCATTTGAGGCTGCAGCGTCGCATTGCGAGATCTAGTCTTATATATAGATGTATATTATGTAGTAGTCCATCTGGCGCAATGACAATGAAATGGATGAATGGTCATGTTGGATGGGCTCAATCGCTTGCGCTTTGTTCTAAAGACCATCTTCTGCTTCTGGGCTTGCAGTCGCCACTGGTGACCTAATCAAGCCTGATCACCTTTGATGGGTGATGAAGAAGAGTGACCCAATTAACTGGTGTTAGGTAATACTGGCACACTGGTTCAGTTCTGAACCATTGGCTTCTTACAAACTTCAGCCCAACGAACATTTTTCATCCATAAGGTTTAATTGCTATGAGTTCTTAACACATTACATTGGCGTAGTATTATGTTTAATTATATTTAACCTACTTTTTGCATGTCAATATAGTTTTTAATAATTTCCCTCTGAATTCAACCGAAAATCAAGCAGAAGTACGTGACTTTTAATGGCTTCTTCTGTTTCTGCTATCCACACAGACAATCAAATTTACACATTGCCCAACATGAAAAAAACATCTAATCCACCGAATTATTCAAAAAGTGGAGCCCTTCATCTTGCTTCGAGTGGCTCATGAATAGTGTGGGTATAGTTTGGCTAATGGGCCAGACAAGTGGCAACCGGCAATTGTCTGTGAAAATCCACAGTCAAGTCGACACGAGAACGGCTGAAAAGAAAATCCACAACAGTGCCGGCTAAAATCAAGAAAACCACTTTAAGACGACCCAGCGAACGAGCAGACGGCATTAAAAGTGGAGAATAAGTGTAATAATGACATTTGTGTGGCCGTTAGCAGTTGGATTCTTAACTGTTTGACATTTTGCGTAACCTTTTCGAAGACATTTGGCCTTTATCCCGATTAACCGCGTTTTTTTCCTTTTCTGTGTGCCCCTGTGCAGAGGAAGTGGCGATAGGAACTTGGGCAACTCCGCACCAAGATGATGATGATGAGGATGAACTACCGGCGTGTGTAGTGTGTGCATGTGGCCCACTGAACTGGCCAAGTTAATTGGAAACTGAAACTTTCAATTTCATGGCGAAATGCTAATTTCTAGCCAAAGAAAAGTCAACTGGAAAAGCGGCTAAACGAATTGACTAGAAAACTTGGGGGAAATGGAGACGGAACGACAGGAAAGCTAACTAAAAAATTGCAGAAATAGAAAATGGAAGAATATGTTTACCCTTACTAAATAGTAATAGTAAGAACATTTAAATGCATTACTTTTTAGGCTTTCACCCATTTTATTTGCCAAACATATATACTCTAAAACATTTAATAACAATGCATAAACATTCGACAAACTAGTTTATTGAGAATGGATGTAATTGATTTATTTCGCTGATTCATTCAAGTGAACATTTTCATTTCCCAATTAGACCAAAAGCTTTTCTAAAACATCTTTCATGTCCAAAAGCTTGTCATTTCGAAACCCCAGCGAATAGAACGACAAATTTGAAATACCCGCAGCTGGGGAAGGTGAGGAAAAACAATTAAACTTCAGGGGCCAGAAGGAAAAGCGAACAACTAGCATGTTGGAAGACGCTAAGAGAGATGGCCCCGCTTCGTTGGCCACCGGCCATATCATCTATGACCAAGAACAACAACAACTATGACAGCCGAGCAGCGCGACGCATTTATTGACGTACCCAAAACACATTAGCCACCGCTGGCTGGATGGCTGGCTTGCTGGCTGGCCGTTGGTTCGGCGGTTCAGTGGTGCGGTGGTGCGATGGTGCGGTGGTTCGGTGGTGCTAGATGGCGGCTGATGGCGCAAACAGTGTTGCAAATGACCCAATTATCCACTGACCCACTCAACGTTCGTCCGTTGTCCGGGTCCGCAGTGCGAACCATGGAACAGCATGGAGCATGGGGCATGGAGCATGGAACTCCAGCACGGATCTCCAGAGGTTTGCCGGCTATTGCGAAAGAGCCCTGCTGATATTGGAAGCTGACCTAACAAGCACTTAGCCAGCTAGAAGACTGCTGGCTGTCTGGCTGACTGGCTAACTGGCTAACTGGCTAACTGGCTAGCTGGTCAGAACTCGAAATGAGGCCCTAAAATGGAGACATTAATTAGCCTAATGACGGGCACAAAATGCCCAGAAATTAATTTGCCGGTTACGGTTATGACAGCGGTTAATCTTTTTGCGAAAGCCGGCAAAGACAGCCCAACCAACCACAAGCAGAAGCAGATTCAGATTCACCCGGGTGAAAGGTTCCCACTCGGCGGCACTCGGTAATTGAAATCTGCGCAGCGCGGCCTTCTCTAAGCGATGGGCATCTTCAAATGTTTGGAAAGTTCATTTTCGAGTGCTGTTTGGTGCAGTGCAGTGGGAATTCGTTGGATAGGCCTAGAAAAGCCGACGACTTCTGTTTGCTTTTCCGGCTCCAAACGCGGCTCAAACGTGCCTCATTACAGATGATGGAGTTTGATTTTTGTTTCCCCCATTTTATTTTTACACATTGGTGTTTTTTGGGGCTATCAAAACAGCAATCAAGTTCTTTTTGTTTGACATTTTTGTTTACACTTTTTATTGGGTTCTCGTTCGGGCTTAATCAAAATAAATAAGTTGGCCATATTGTGTGTGTGTGTGTTTCTTTTTTTTTTTGTTGTGTGTGGGTTACAAATGCGGTGTGTGTATTGATGATGGGATCGGGTTAACTATAGGATTGTTATTTGTGCAAAAACGATGCTTACGAACAAACACAAACACTACAATAAGAATGCGGGAGCGAGCGCACACAATACGAACTAGTGAAAATATTAATTAAATAAATTAGCTTCGAGTGGTAATTTCTATCTGGGGAATGGTAACACAAACTGTCTGCCGGAACCTGCCAATGGAAAATCTGTGACATTTTCCACCACCGAGATGCTGAGACAACTCCGATTGCTACTCTCAGCCAACACGATTCGAGCCAAGTTAATTTCAGCCAAGCCAAGTCGAGCCAAGTTGAGCCAAGTTGAGCCAAGTTGAGCCAGGTTGAGCCGGAGGAGTCGAGCGGAGACTCCGAGAGCGGATCGGAAAACTTCAAGCAATTTCTGTGCGCGCTGCGCGTTCGTGAGTTTCTTTTAATTAAAAATAAGGCGAAAACTTTTACTCGCCGACTAACTGCAACACAGGTAAGCAGGTAACTAGGGCTGCTCTCGATTTTCAGATTTAGATTTTATGCTTGGCGATCCCAGTCGGAATTAATTGTGCGCCAGATCTTCGCTCGTCTGTTTTATGATGCTCAAATTGCAGACAACAACTCGAAAATGCGAATCTTAAATCGAAGATATAACGCGATATGGATACCGGTCGCCTATGAATAAACTGAATGGAGCGCCGCAGAGAATGAAACTCTCACTTTAAGCTTATGAATATTCAATTGGAAAGAATGAGTTCTCAGCTTGAAACGAATCTTCTGAACGTTTAAGTATTTCGCTTCTTTATTCGATGTAGGAAACTGAACAGGGCTTGTTGAAAACTACACCTCCTTATATAATAATAAATTAGCTGACCCCTTTGGGTCTAAGCACAGATATAAGCTTTTAGTAGAACATCGCTATAAACCACTAGAGATCCAATCTGTTTTTGTGTTTGCCCAATATAAATATAACTTATCGGCTATAAAAGTTCACGTTGTAGCGCTTCGATTACGGACTAAGTAAAAAAACCAAACCAACTAATCAGTTTAAATCAAGTAGAACCCAAAAAGTATATAAAGATACAAAACTAACATGTAGGAACGTTGCCTAAGCTCTACGATACAAATTAACACCCATGGACCGACCCCATACACCCCTATATAAATCCCAGATTTTGGGAAGTACAGATTTTGGGTTGCTTGGTTTTTTTTTGTTGGCCCTATGGAGTACGTTAATGCACAAATAACAACAATTGAACAACTAATTGTATGTGTAAGGTAGATGGAGATATGGGGGTATAGTTAAAGTATCTCTAGAGTTCACATCGTACATCTACACGATTTCTACAGTTT
The DNA here is from genome assembly GCA_005876975.1 of Drosophila orena. Lineage (NCBI taxonomy): Eukaryota > Metazoa > Arthropoda > Insecta > Diptera > Drosophilidae > Drosophila > Drosophila orena. The sequence goes on along the minus strand of VCKV01000282.1, from coordinate 8,637,426 downwards.
CTTCTTCTTTTTGCGCCACAAAATCTGCATAAGAGTTGCACCCTTCCCGTAACCCCCACCCGCAGCTCCGTCATCTGTGGATCTGTGGTCTTGGCAAAAAGAAAAAGAAAAGAAAAATGTCTTAAAAAATACAGATATACAAAACGCCGTCGTCGCCGCCGCCGCAGTGAAAGTGAAAGTTGAAGTGGAAGTCGGACTGGGATTCGTATATACATGGTTTCCAGTCCCGGCCTGTCTATATAAGTTTCCATTTAGCCGGGGATCACTTCCAACAGCCTGCTTGCCTGCCTGCCTGCGCCCATTTGGTCAACTCGTTGGCCTTTTGTTTTTCGCTCCGATCACGTCGATGCTGATGTTGTTGATGATGTTGATGATGATGATGTGATGATGATCGCCTCACATGTGCGTTATATCCATTTAATGGGTTTTCTTCTTTCTCCGTCGCGTTCGCTGGGGTTGCGCAACTTGGGTTGGGTAGAAATTCAAAAATCCATCGAGGAGATTTACATTTCCCAATCCAAAAGCGCCCACGCATCGCTATCTCGTCTCACGTTTCTCCAAATCGTCGCAAAATGAGCCACTTTCTGGGCTGCGATACCTCGTCGCGTTTCCCATTTTCATGGCTTTGGATTTGATTAGTTTTCCACTGGCATCGTCACGAGATGGTGGAAAACGCTGGCTTCAGCTTACCCACCGTGCCCAATATCAGCCTGGTGGGTGTGGCCCGGCTGTCTGGTCCCAGTTTGGCAGCTGCCACTTGGCTGTCATCGTGGCAGCCACCTCCACTAGGCTGCCTTCCCCCGTGCCACATCAAACCCAAACTGTTGCTGTTGCCAATGGTGGTGGTGGTGGTGGTGGTGCCGCTGCTGCTGCTTCTATTGTTGTTGCAATCCACGAGAAAATCCAAGGCTGTGGGCGTCGCATCCGTCAGATTCAAATGCTCAAAGTTAAAGACAAGACCCGATCCGCAGTTGTGGCTGCCAGCGCTATCCAAGCCGCTGTCGCTGGCTGCACCCGATCCAAATCCCGATCCCGATTCCGATCCAGCCTGATCTACCGCATTGCAGGTCTCGATCAGCTTGCGTGATATCTCATTCAGACTCTCATCGAGCAGCGTCTCCGCCTGGGCGGAAATCAGGGAGGAGGCGTTGCCCAGCTTCCCGCCTCGCCAGCAATTTCCAAACAGATCGTTGGCAATGTTAATTCCACTCAGGATATCCCCGTAGCCGGAATCATCGCTCAGGCATTGCGAAGGTGTGGTCACTGCGCTCGGATGACTCCGCTGGGATCCAATTACGCCCACTTTTTCCGCCCGGCTGCTATCGCCGGTAATGGGAGCGAACTCCTCGGTGGTCTCCTCCTGCAAGGCCAATGAGCTAGGCAGGCTCTGGCTGCAAATGGAGCTATCGCAGGAGCTGTCCGAGTGCGTGGATGAGGTGGAGGAGGAGGACTCCCGGCTTCCGCCTCCTTGCTCGCTGGAAGAGGCATCGGAAAGCGATCGCCGGAGCGGGTAGTCCCAAAGCGAACGAAGAGGGTCACATTCTCGGCAGAAGCAAACACCGTGCGTATGATCATGTTGCAATATTCCAGATGGTAGGTGGTAGGATCCTCCCGCACTCGCGGTGTAACCGTCTAGTGGATTGCTAATCTTGGGTTGCATATCCGTCTCAATTTTGAGCAAAACCCCATTGCCAGGTTTGCGATCCTTCTTGCGGCGCTTCCTTGGCTTAATGATCCTCGGCAGACAGGTCTCTGCTGGTGAAGTGGCCTGATCCTGGCTGGCAGCATTGTTGGACGTCTTCTCCTGGCTGCTGAGCACAGGTGGTGCCGAATTCTGATAGCGAAGGGCTCGAGATTTGTCAGCCAACTTGAAACCTGCCTGACTGCTCATCGGCTGGTAGGCACTCCAGTTGTTGGCCACAGGATGGTGGTGGTGCTGTGGCTGGTGGTGTTGCAGCTGCTGCTGTTGCTGGAGATGCTGCTTGCCATTTTGCTGGAGCAGCGGCATGCCCTGGGCATGCACAGCCAGCTGGGACATAGTGGACCCTCCAGGTGGCCAAGTTGGGCATGTTTTAAGGGCGGATTTCCTCAGCAATCTCTGTCGCTGGGCTGGCGACAGGTGACTGGAGGCATTCGAGATGAGCGGTATGCCGGCGCACTCATTGATCCGCTGCTGGTTAACCACTCCATAGCCAACAGGCTGAGGTGGTTGGCCAGCCGTCTGAACTGCCCAATTGGGCGGTGGTGCAGACGGCGGACCATGATGCAACCTGTATACAGGAGCTGGATGCTGGCTACCAGGCCAATGGCTCAACGGATGCTGGTGGTATCGCAGGGAAGCGTAGTTGGGCGGTGGTGGTAGTGGTGCTGCTGATTCTGGCGCCCTGTAAACGGCCACATGCGATCTCATACTGTTTTTGTCTTAGTCCCAAACTGAATCCTGTCGGCGGATCGAGTCGATTGCACATCACTTGGCCGCTTGGTTAGATTATTCGGCTTGAGCGAGCCAGCTATCAGAGATGCATTTCGGTTGGCCAATAGTCGAACGATTCCACCACAACGAAATGAAAAGCGAACGCCAAGAAACTGGGACACGGCGCGATCGCAATTACGAAACACACGGCGCATGCGCGACGCTCGCGAACGGGTTTCCACCTGGAGAGAGATTGGGGAGCAGAGTGGAGCTAGTGCGTCCGCCTCGTAGCCAAGCGAGCGGCAGACTGAAGTCAGCTGCTAAACGCGATCGACAGCGAGGCCCGGCTAACAGTAAAAGCCGTTAAGACCACTCTCTCTCTCTCTTACGTTCCACACTTGGCTCACACGAACGCTCAGCTGCCGGCTCTCTTTTGGACCAACTTGCATTGGAGAGCGGCTCTTGGCTTTTGCATGTCGAGGTCGTGCAGTTCTTTTGGCCAGCTCCGCCAATTGTTGTAATTGTTGCATTCAATTAGACATTTTTAATTGATGCCCGGGCATTATGTATTTTATTTTGGCATTAATGGGCAGCCGTGAGTTTGAACTTTAATTATGGCTTTGGCAACAGGTTTTATGGCCTATCCTGGTGTGCGACAAAAGATTAGCTAACTAGCTGCGTTTGATTATGGACGAAGAAATATGTATATATTTCTGTTGTTACACCACTACTATATGTTAATACATCAGTTTCGATATAGATATTGATCTCTTAATCCAGGATTTGCCTATATATTATTTGCCCTACATTTCCTAATAAACATATATATATAGACCAGTTATATAAGGTATTTTTGATGACAGCAAATGGAAAGATTATCTCCCACTTGAAGCTTCCTTTTAATCAATAAGGTCCCTTCAAGTCCAATGAGATAGTTAAAATACCCTTGATCCCGCAGTTTCTTCGAAAACTTTCTCTTTTCGGAAGCCTTTTTTCGCGTGCTTTCCTTTTTACCCCACACATGCACACACGCAGCCAGACACACACCTGGTCAGGAGCTACTCACGCACCGGGCGCACACACACAGGGATTTAGATAGACATAGGGGGACTCACATGACAAGTTGTCCAGCATGTAGGTGAGCAGTTTCTGCGTGCCGTTCGGCTCGTTGTAGATGTTCATGAACTCCTTTTGCAGCGGATTGCCCATGAGGCCGAGTATGACGAGGTGGAACAGCTTGCCGATCTCGTAAGGCAGTACGCGCAGAAAGTTGTTGTTCAGCAGCAGTTCCCTAAAAGGAGGAAAGGCAATGGAGTGGCTTAGTGAAAAGCATGGATCAGTGATCAATAGGGCCTGCGCCTGGATAGTGAGTTCCAAACACAATGATATGGTATAATATAACATTTTAGAGTGTCATTAATTTTCTATGCCATCCCACACAAACTCACCGCAACTGGATGAGCTCGCCGAGCTCTGCGGGCAGACTTCTTAGCTTATTGCTGGACAGGTCCAAGGTTCGGAGGCTGGTCAGCATGCCAACGTCTGTGGGCAAGCGCAGCAGCTGGTTGTCGTTCAGGTAGAGGGCGGTTAGATGTTCAAACTCCCACAGCGACGGGCTGATATTGCGAACGCAGCCTGTAACAAGAGATATGATAGAATTAGTATGATATTTCTAGGGATTTAGTAACTAGATAGCCCACCAGTAATCTCTAGGCCACTCCAGTTCGTCTTCTTGCCAGCAGCGATATCCTCCTGCGACAGAAAGATCTGCTGCCTCCGATTGGCGCTGTCGTATTTGTCTTTGTTACGAGACATTTTATAATGATTGCCGCCTGTTCGGTATATATAGAAGAGAGTTATATTAGTACATGCCACATATCAGAACGATCAAGTTAAAATCTGGAATTGTTTCAAGGAAGTTAGGGCTCATGTTAGGAGACAAAACCTCGCTTAGCAACAAAATATGAATGCTTTGAGTTTTAGCTTAAATGTATTTAGGAGTATTGGAATCAAATCATAACCTTTCATAATAACCGCCTGATGATAAGCGTCTCTGCAAAATATTAATAAAGTGGTTTCAATTATTATTTTGTATTAGTAAACAAAGGAGGGCTTAGGTTTGGGTTTGGTTTACATATCATGGATATCCAGCCTTGGAAAAACTAATAGCAGAACTAATACTGCAATGACTATAATTGTATTGCAAATTAATAGGGCGATGTGGAAGATATCGCCAAACTTAATAGGGAAAATATCTTCATATAACTTGGTATGTTTTATAGGTAATAAAATATATTGATACATAGAATCGGATATGAATTTTGGAACTTTGGTAATTCTTTTTTTTAACTGTATATTTGGGTTTAAAGAACTGCTATTGGCTTTCCCACAACTGCGGATGGTAAATTGTAAATCATAAATAAATGCAAACGAAAATGATTTCGGTAAGCGCGCGCAAAGTGCAAGCACCAACACACACAGGAGACACACACACACACAAACGAACGGCGCAACACACACAGGAACACTATACAGTTAGAAAGAAGAATGGCGTGGGCGGGCAAAACAAGAAGGAAAGCCGTATGTCGCATATTGGAAATCGAGGATACCAGGAACCTATGTATGTAGGATTACCTGGCTCAGTTCACTTTTCCCAGGAAGTCACCTGAATTGTAAATTCGGGCTCAAATTTACTTGCCGCCTCTTTTCTCTTCCCGCGCTCTACTCTTCACCTTTACTCTTCACCCGCACTTAAGGATTTTGAAAGAAAAGGGTAGCCGCAGCTTGGGATTCTGCAATATTTGATATTCGTACGATGTAAACTGTAAAATTTTTCCGAGTTCTAAAGTATTTGGTGCCTTTTTTTTGGTCCTCTATTTTTCTTATTTTTTTTTTTGTTTGCTGATTTCTGAGCGTGTTTGTCGGAACAGAAGCGACGATTCTTCTATTCGCCCTATTCGTTTTGGGTCGCTTTTTCTTCTGCTCCGCCTTCGCTTTTCATTTATTTATCGCGCGACTCGCTTTCATCGTCGTTTCTTGTTTTTGTATACATGGTGACCACTCGGAGTTGCCACTCGTTTTTATCAGCGGACGGTATCACGGCAAATTTTGGCCAAAATGCATGCATATACGTCCAACTGAAGCTCGGCCTAGTTTTCTGATAAACTGATAACTGATGTTTGTTTGTATAAAGAACTACTAGAATGAGATTTTAGTCAAAACAAAACAAGCGCACATCACACACATTTGCACACACAACACACAGACGGTCACAGAGGTGCAGGGCTGAAAATAAAAACACGTAGATATTTCGTACTGTTTGCTTTGCTAGCCACTTTTTTCGATCAACGTTCTAATTTGATGAGAACTCGACTTTTAACGCGATATATTTGATGTATTTTAGATCTCTGGATGGACAAGTTATTTGTGAATTTAGCCTGCTGCTGCTATGTGTAAACTCTCGTTCTTCGCTTTCCTTCGTTTTCCATTTCTTTTTTGTGCGCTGGTTTGGCGTACGCGGAAATGCCCACTCGCTGTTTATCGACTATCGAAAAAAATTGGCAATCAGGGCTTCCAACTATCGTAGGGAAAAGTAGCTAGATTAGACAGAAAATCTAAATTAATAATGACAGTTTTTAAGGCCCCTGTTAATGGTATTGTTGTTTTTTTTAAGTAAGCCTTATTAGGATTGTATGTTTTAATGAGGTCACGACTTTGCAAAATTGATAGTGAACAGAAAAATGTAGCTAGAATCGATCTAAAACAAACTGTAAATACTGGTTAATCGATAACTCACAGAGTAGATCGGCTTTTGGCCGCAAGTGTCATCAAAAAATGTAGATTTTGTTTAATTTTATTTCGTGTGTTTTATACAAAGAGTAAAATGTCTGGGACGCGAACATCTAGCTTCCTGAGGAAGTATCTAGCCGATGAGGACAGAAAAATTCGTGCGCAATTCAAAGAAAGCGATCCTAAAAACAAATTGATTCTATGGATGCACGAAAAAACGGTAAGAGGCATTTGATTTGATGAATTTGGCAATGAGTATAGTAGTATCCTGTATTTGAAGAGAATAACAGAGGAGGACTTAACTCGCCCATACACAACGGACGAGGTAAGGGAGCTTTGTCTACGCACCAAAGTAAAAGTCGATATGACCGCTTGGAATTGTTTGTGGGATGCCAAAAAAAGGTTTGACGCAAAAGGACGTTTTGAAAACAAGTCTGAGAATTTTATCAACCGAATGTATATGAAAGCGGTGCGCAGGAAGATGGTCCAACCGTATCCGGAGGAGTATGTGGCCCAGCGAAGAGAAGTGGCTGCCGCCGAGACCAAGAAGTTCAACATCAGCCGATTGGATAGATGGCAAAAGCAAAAGAGTCAAAACCGATCGGCACCAGCATCCTCTTCAGCTCTGGGCGCTCATGCATCTCAGCAAGATTCTCAGGATAATGAAGCGGTGCAGACCCACGAAGACCAAGCTAACACAAATAGTTATTCAGTGTCTCAAATGGAAGCGATGGCTCGGCCAGTCGTGACGGCATCAGATCTTAGCGGCATCGGTGAGGACGATGAGGACGAACAGCAACAGCAGCAGTCAGAATTTCAGAATAAGCACACCGACTGTCCAGAGACACAGATGAGATGTGATCAAATGAATTCGGGCAGCTTGCCGATTGGCCCTACAAATTCGCAGTCTGAGCCGGACTACTTTACGTTTGGTACCCAATTGAGCACATCAGTACGACCCACGTCGACTCAAGAGGCTGATGATCAGATAGCCTGTCCAGAGACCGAGATAAATGAGAGTTGGGTAAGGTGTGATCAAATTAATTCGGAAAGCATGTCGATTGGACCGTCAATTGATTCAGAAGGAAATATCAGTTTCCAAAATTCGGGGTCTGAGCCGATCGACGTTAATTCGATAGCCTGATGTCCGAATATAAATTGTAAGTTCCCATTTTTAACTATATAAAGTTCTGCGTTTATTGGTGTTATTTAATTAAAAACATGTAATCCCTAAAAATGTTATAAAATGTGTAATAAAAATCCTTAATTAAAATACGAGGCTCGATTAAGCTATGTACACTAGTCTAGGATGATCCGCAACCGGAACTGTACACGATGATAAACATTTAAAATGCTCGCTTCTACATAATTACGCTATGTACAATTTATTTATAGCTAAACCATGGTCCCATGGGGCGTGGCAGGGGGCGGTGGGTGCTACGGGAAGTGGTCAAACAAGAACTGTTCCATGAACAGTGACTCCGAATGCTAGTTAGACGAATTGTCGCCCGGCTCACTGACCGCAATTGTCATTTTCACTTCATCGCCGCTGTCCAGTTCCGGGTCCTCGTCATCCTCATCATCCTCGCAATCATCCATTTCGTCCTCGTCGAGCTCCTCATCCTCGTCGTCCTCTTCGCTCAATTCCTCATCCTCCTCGTCGTCCTCATCATCGCCGAAACTATCCCCCCCGCCGCTGGCTTCCACAGTCGGCAGCTGAACGATTGTGGCCCCGCCCGGCGCCACAGTTGAGCCCGCAACCGTGGCCGCCACACTGGAGGCTCCACTGCCCGCCGCCGCCGCACCACCGCCCGGAATCTCTATCGTAACAATGCCATTCATCGTGCTAATGCTTTTGGGTGAATTACCACTCTTGGTCTCCTGCTTGATGCTCAGCTCAATTAGCTCCACGCCAGAGCGGCTCTTGAAGTGCGTCTTGATGTGCTTTGACAGGTGATCGCTGCGCATGAACTTTTTGTTGCACTCCTGGCACTGGAACCGCTTCTCACCCGTGTGCGTTCGTCGGTGGCGCTGCAGTTCATCGGAGCGGGTGAAGCGCTTGCCGCAAAACGGCCAGGAGCAGACAAAGGGTCGCTCGCCAGTGTGCCAGCGCAGGTGAGCCCTTAGATGGGAGGTTTTCCCGTACACCTTATGGCAGCCGGTGATGTGGCAGATATGTTGGCGCTTCTTGTCCGAATGCTTTTCGCCATCGGTACAATTGGGACAGGTGCAGGCTACTCGCTTTAAGCGTGGCTTCGGCTCTCCAGCCGCTGTTCCACCACCGCCTCCAGTGGCACCACCTCCGACGCTCGCCACACTAATGTTCATATTGAGATGGCTCTGTGACGGCGTTGTTATAGTCGTCGTGCTAGTATTCGTGCTCCTAATGCTGGCAGTTGCTCCCCTAGCCTGCGTGGTCACGGACACCACTTGGCCACCAGTCGGCGCAATCGTAATCTGCGTGCTAGACGTGCTAACAGCATTTACTTTACTTCTTGCAGGTAACGATACAGGAATTGGTTGGAGTGTGGCTGGGGTATTCGGTGGATTCGTCGCTTGCTGTGGCAGGGCTGTGATCTGAATGGAGGCTGGTATGCTCAGGCTGGACAGGGAGTTGCTTTCCGTATGCAGGAACTTGATCTGCTGCTGTTGCGGTGAGGATGTGCTTGGAGTAGAGGCAGGTGCCGGAGGATTACCGGTTGTGGAAATAGGTCCAAAGGTATCCGGCGGCTCCTGCTTGATGCTGGTGATCATTTGCGTGGGACTCTGCGGCTCCTGCTTGGGCATCACCTGTACTTGGCCCTGAGTTTGCACCTGAGGCTGAGACATGGGTAGTTGGGTAAGTACTTGCTGGAAGTTGGCTGGCAGATTTGGAGGCAGCTGATTGGCGTGAATGATTTGCACTTGACCCAAGCCTGGGATATTCTGGATGGGCAGCGCCTGAAGATTGGACATCTGCATTGGTGTGGGCACAGCAGCTGGGGCAGGAGTGGGTGCGGGAGGGGCATTTGGTCGTAGTTGAGCGGGTATCACGGTCAGCTGTTGGCCCTGGGCATTGGTAATGGTAATGGGCTGATTGGGAGGCAGTTGTCCCCCCGCCGAGGCTTCGCTAATCGCCTGAAGGAGCTGCTGATGCTGCGCCTGGACCTGCTGTTGTTGCTGCTGTGCCTGTTGCTGTTGCGCTTGCTGCTGCTGTTGAACCTGCTGCTGTTGTTGTTGTTGTACTTGTTGCTGCTGCTGGTGGGGATTCTGGATATGTATAATGTTGGCATTCGGAGGCAGCTGAGGATACGGCATTGCCAGTTGCACCTGCTGAATCTGACCGTTGGGAGTAACAATCTGAGCTATCTGTGAGAACTGCGGGATGATTTGCATCTGGGAGGCGGCGGGCATCTGCAGAGATTGCGCCTGCATCAGGTTTTGCAGCCCTCCGTTCGATGTTGCCGCTGCCTGGACGGGCACATGAACCGTTTGGTAGATGGTCTGTCCGTTGGCAGTCTGAACGGGAATTTGCACAGCAACCGTTTGTTGCTGCTGCGGCATAGCTTGCGCCGGAAACTGTACCAGTTGCGGTCGCATCTGCAATTGGCCGTTCTCCAACTTTATAGATTGCCCGCCGCCTAGTAAGTTGGAGATATTGGAGATGTTTCCCAGCAATCCGTTGGTCGCTGCCAACGAGGTTGGTATCTGCAGGTTCGTGCCCGGTATGGTGATGCTACCCGGCAGCTGACCCGCTGTTCCACTGTTGGCGACTCCCGCTCCATTTGCTCCAGATGCATTTGTTCCTGCTGTTGCCTGTTGCACTGCACCCTGGTGCGCTTGTTGTGCCTGCTGTTGTTGCTGAATGAGATTGGTGACCGGTATTTGGATGTTTGTGCCGGGTATGGTGATTAGCTGGGTTTGTTCCTGGCCCAAACCGTTCAGCTGTTGCAGCTGGATGCAGTTAGAGGCTGCCGGATTGGCCGCGATCTGGGGAGCCCGCAGGATTTGACCGTTGGGCGTGATGAAGGCCTGTTGTCCGTTAAAATTGACCGCCTGAGCGGTGGCCAATTGTGCATTGAGGTTTGGTATGAAGATGGCCTCCTGGCCATCAATGTTTACCGTTTGCATGGGCATGGGTTGTACGATCTGGAACATGTTTTGGGGCATGCTAGCGTTCTGGCCGCTCCCGGCAACCGCTCCGGCAGCGAACTGGGGAGGCATTTGGTGAATGTTGATGATCTGTTGCATGGTTGGTGTCCCGGGAGCACCCTGGACCTGCGTTTGTGGACCTGCTGCACTCGCTCCATTTGATGGAATCGTCGCCTTGCTGGCACCGACTGCTGCTGCAGGCGTGGCTGGAGCCGCACTAGTCGCCGCACTGGCGGCACTCTTGTACTGCAGCATGACAGGGTTTTAAATGAGATTTGGTCAGTCACAAGGGCTTGGAGCGAAACATTTTCAGTTTTTTCATTCGCTCAGACGCGCTACTCTGCCAGAAGATTGGTGGCATTTAAAACAAGGTGGCACACACGGGGTCATGAACACTGGGATGTGGGCCGACGCTTACATTCGAACACATAAATAACACGAATTCCAATGATAATTGCGCTGGGAGACGGTTTTAGCGAGTTTTTAGTTTCAATTTTGTTTTGACACAAACGCAGAAGAAGAAGTGAGAGTGATTGGCCAGGGTTGCATTGCGTTGCCTCTCGATGGCCGCCAATCGACCAACCGATAGTGCGATACCAATAACAAACCGCTAAAAGCAAGAAGAAGCATATCACTGATAAACAAAAAATTAAACAAATTTTTAACCGACAAGTTCCCTCTCCGACCTGATCCAAATTTAATTAGATTGCATCTTGAAAAGAGCATGGAGCCGGTTCCAGCGGCGGCACGCGGAGGGGATGATGACGAGGGGGAACTCGATTGTCTAACGCATATGTTAGGGGCGTTGCTTTTGCCAGATGACCCGGAGAATCCTGAAAATGCTGACCCAAAGGAACCAATTTGGAGAGGAGAGCTGGAATGGGAGGACGCATCGCTATCGGATAAACCAAAGACTCTGCACACTCTTCAATGCAACGTCTGCTCCAAGATTAAAGATGGTCAGCCGGAGATCAAGTCGGAGAACTGGCCAAAAAAGCTGAAGACACAATTGATACCCAAAAAAGTGCTAGGTAAAATTGGCAAACAATTCCTTAAGGAGGCCAAAATGGTAGTTTTCCGATCCAGCCCAGGAGAGGTACTCAATTCGTTGGTCAGGGTGATGAGCTCCGGTTTCGCTGGTTGCATCCACTTCCCCCCCAATCCCAACTGCAGCATTAAGGCTCTAATTCTACTCTACTCACCCGACCGCCAAGCTCTGCTAGGCTTCATACCGAACAATCAGGTTCTGTTTAGCGGACGACTGCAAGAGGTTCTTCAGGGAGCAAAACGAAAACAGGGCGTCCAAGCACCCATGGAGCCACAGCCAGAAGAAGCGCCTCCACAGGAGGAAGAGGCCATTATAAATGAACTATTATGGACGGGAACGCTGAATTGGACAACACAAACAGATTCAAAGCAAAGCATGAGTCACAAGCTAGAGAGTTCCGTGTACATTGCCGTAAAAAACGGTGAACCCGGGATCAGTTCGGAGGATTGGCCTACTGATATGTCTATGATTTTGATGCCCACAATTTACCTTAGTCAGTTCGCCGGAGAGTTTATAAAGGAATCGAAAATTATAATTCTCCGATCGACACCTGGAGAAGAGCACGACTCGCTAGCATCGTCGATGACCGCCGGCAGCTGTGGCTGTGCCCGCTTTTCCAACGAGGTCGTCTGCAAACTTATCATGCTGCTGTATTCATCCACCAGAAACGCCTTCCTGGGCTTCATTCCGAATGATCAGGCTATGTTCGTCAAGCGAATGCGGGAAGTTTTAGAAGAATATCGCCAAAAAGCGAGAAACAAATAGTAAAAAGTATCTCAATAATATGATCTCAACGTATATTTAAATTATTTATTTGAACTATAGGTATATCAAATTTATAGTCATAAAAGGTATTATTTTATAACTAGATAATTTTATTTATTTTTTTGTTTAAATATTATACATATAGGCAAGAAAATATCAAAGTAAGATACGCTCGCAAGTTCCAAGTCGGACAACATTTAAATACCAAGACTTAAATATGTAATCTGATAAATAATCATAAAACTGTGAACTCCTGAATGCATTTACGCAAGTTTGTACTACATGCATACGTTGCCATATTAACACTAAACTGATCTTATAAATAAACATTTTTTGTATGAATTTATTATGTTTTTGTACAAAACTAGGCCAAGGACAACTGTGTTATCACATGTCAGTTGCTGCAGCTTTAAATAATATTACCACAAATAATAATCCCCACTGTACAATAAATAATCTATTAATTAAATGCTTCTCTTTAGGAAGTTTCAAATAAAAATAATCTTCCGAATGCAAAACCTATTTTTTATTCGTATCAGTTGTAAATTAACCGAAAAAGTATTTTCCCATGTTGCGTTGATCATCATGGCCGTTGAGACAATTTCGGCTTAAGGATTACATTTTCAAAGGTCGGTGAGTCTTTGAAATTGGTTTATATTAAGTGATTACTCAAGACTTGTAAAAGATGTTAACCAATTTGACTCAGTTTTCATTTTTGAGACGAAGTCATTCAAAACGGCCTTGAATAATAGATATATATATGTTGGAGATGGCTTACACCATTTTAGTATGGTTTTTGATTTCTTCAGTGGATATCAACATGGCCTCTGTAAAATTGGTGAGTAGCTCGTACCTATAATATCTGCGTTGCGAAATCCAATATTTTCTAAATTCTTGACAGCTTCTCATTGCCCTTTTGGTTGTCGCTATATCCGTTAACACCTCAGCGGAAGTTTTGAGAAACATGATTTCTCCTATCATAAATGCGGCAACGAATTTCTGGAACCCTTATACGAACTCCTCCCAAGAGGAGTTCGTATCTTCCAATGATACCAAACAGCGATATGATCCGAAAAACCGAACATTAAGTAATAACGCTCTAAAGTCACTCAGTGGCTAACAAGAAAAAGAAACTATAGAAATCTATAGATTAAATTGTCAGCATACAAAAAAAAACCAAAAATAAATTATTTTCAACGATTTTCTACAAAGTTCCTTCGTCTGGGATACATTTCGAAATCTTTACAAAGATATTTTATTTGGGGTTTTATTAGATAGACACTACAAGCTACGGAACCTGGGCGGAACCAGCTTTAATAATCATTAGCCCTAAACTCTAAATGGACGAGGTGGCGTAGTCGGCCGGGAACTTGAACAGGTGCTTCCCAGTGGCCTGTACGGAGGGCAGGAGACCAGCGTTCGGGATGATGTTCCAAGAGAGGTATAGGGACACGTTGCGGTTGTCCTTCAGGCCATTGCCGTCGTCCCAGAAGTAGTATTTGGTGTTCATGTTCTTGAAGTCTAGCACCGCATTCTCGCCGCGCAGTATGATCTTGTCCCACAGTACCACCTGGTTGAGTTGATTGGCCGGTGTCTTGTACTCGGCGGTGAGATATAGGAACAGCTGTTTCACGTTCCAGTTGAAGATGCCAGTGAGATTCGTCTGCAGGTCGAAGGTCACAAAGCCCAGATCGTGCTTCTCCCGAGCCGCTCCGTAATCCGGGACATTCTTTACCAGCACTCTGACCGTGTTGATGTTTGCCTCGGTCCGGTAGTCCAGAAAGACGGTGGACAGGAAGCAGCTAAATGTAAGGCAGGCCAGAACGCTCAGGGTGTATGCCACCGTGGCGTTTCCTCGGGTTAACACCGTATGCATTCTAATATCGTTTTATTCCTCCTAGTCCGGCAAATGACACGTCGTGTTGATAGTTTGGAAAAAAATTAGAGCTGGAACGATAATCAGTATGTACGCGATACTATCGATGACTTTCCCGGTTCGGCCCGAAAACATCGCCAGAACAACGCGAATTTCCCGATTAATGTTCACGGCTAAAAATCACAAAATTTCGGAAAATCGTTAATATTTGAGCTAATTAAATCATGTACTAGATCATTTTAAGCCAAAACCTATTTAAGAGTAGGTTGAAAATTTTAGCATTGTACATTTTTTCCTATATGGGCACACTTGTATATTTGAAAATTTTTCAATTATAAACAGAAAAATGGCAAGGTTCAAATGTTACGCCAAAACCTCAAAATTTCGGATTAGCAAGGTCTTAAAACAAAATTGATAATATTTCTATTAAATTAACGCTTACATGTATAAAGTTAGTAAACAAATTAAAAGGCAATGGGACCGCAACGAGACAATTTAAAAATACCACCTTGCCGGAAACAAAAGTGAAGGGAGAAATATCGATGTGAGTTCATATCGCGAGACGCAGTAGGGTCCTACCTTTTCTTTCAATATCCGGGAATAATATGGCGATCCGAAACTCTGACGATAGACAGAGAATTTAACGCTGCTGAAAAATTGATTAATTTGCCACAAATTTTAAACGGTAATACGCGCAAATATCACTAAATTGTTGTCGATCGTGTGGGTCGTGCATTGTGCTAGTTTTTTGTCCTACAAACGTCAGTTAATTGGTGAAAATCGACATCGGAATAGTGGCAAAAAAAAATTTTCCCCCAGTCGTTCAGCTATTTTCTGTCTTCGCTGCGCGTGTGAGCGGGACGGTAATAGCGGTTCGACTGGCCGCGTCGGGGAATCGCGTCTGCCGGAGAGAGACGAGGCTATCGACCAAGCGAGAAACGCATACGCCAATGTCGGAAAAGTGATTTTTCGTCGTTCGTTCGGGCGAAGTCGAAACTGCTGCGAAAAGTTTTATAAATAAAGTACTGCAATTGCAAGTTCTCGAATGTTGGTAAACTTGCAAATTGCAACCTTCGATTGGTCGTTTCGGCGGCGTCTCCCCTCTGCGATTATATAAATAGTGAAGCACGTTGCCCCGAGTCCTAATTGCGCATCGATTGGTTTTGTATCCGTGAATAAACTAAATTGGCGATACGAAATTTGGGAAATTGAGTGATTTTTTTTGTTTCGTTTTGCACCTGAACCATTTTCGGTGTAAAAGTGTGAATCAGTGGACAGGGGAAATTGAATGGAATGGGAGAATTAAATGCGAACGAACGATGTACGAAAGAGTGTGCAAAGACAAAGTGAAAGAATGCGCAGCGTTGCCACCCCGCTGGCTCATGTGCGTGCGTGTGCGAATGTGTGTGTTAGTTTCTTTGCCCATCGCATATATATAAACCGATTCCTCACAATATCCAAAAATCAATATAACCGAAGAACCTATTTTTGTTGATGTGTTTTTGTAGCGACCCTCTTCCTTGAAAAACACATCAACAAAATGGTTAAATTCATTTGAAGTGGCATTTACTTGGGACCTGACCTCTGTTTACCCAAACAAAAAATTCAATTTCTATACCTTTACCTTTTTTGATGACCGAAAGGACGCGCGAATTGAAAGTAAATCAAAATAAAATAACCCCAACAACACAGAACCTCCAGCGAGAGAGTAAAATGAATAATGATGCGAAAAAACATGAATGCGATGACTTGAATGTGCGCTCCACGGCGTATTTTAACCAACAAACCACAACCAATCAACCGAAAGCACCAGCAACCAGCAGGAATAACGCAGGCTCTGGCTCCGGCTCCAATAATAACAATAACAACAACACCATAACCACCAATCAAAAATCCAACAGACAGTTGAATCATAATTTACCCCGTATCGCTGCCGCCAGACAATCGATAGCCGCCGCTCTACTGGCGAATGATAGTCTGAAAAACAGCGGGCGGAAGATCCTGTCGGCCAAGAATGAGCCACTGACGACGGAGTCATCAGGCGTTTTAACCAGCACACCTTTACCCAGCAATAGTCGATTGAAAGTTAACAACAACAACACCAATAACACTGCCAAGATGTCTGGAACCAGTAGCAGTCAGGCCTCAGCCACGCCCACACCGCCCACGGCCACCAGCAGCAGCACAACCACCTCAACAACGAACAGCAGCAGCGGAGGCGGTGGGAGTGGCAGCGGTGGCGGTGTCGGTAGCGGCACCACGGTAATAGCCAATCCCGCATCGGTAGCCAATACCGGAGCTGGAAGTGCTGCCAAGTTCCGTTCCGCCGTGGCCTCAGCGCCCAGCCCAGCACTGCCTGCAACCAACGCTCCTGCAAATGCAACTGCAACTGCTGCGGCAACAGCAGCAGTAGCACTCGCAACTGCTCCTGCCCCCAGTAGTAGCTCCTCGTCCTCGAAGAAGACCCGAGCAACAGTGGCCGACCTGAAGCGACAGGTGGCCTTGCAGCAACAACAACAACAGCAGCAGTCCGTTTCCGGTAATACCCCCAATTTGACCAGCAAGGATTCGGCGCATTTGAAATTCGCCGCAACCACTCTGCTGATGGGCGCCGCCGCAGCTGCCGCCGATAGCAACGCTGGCGCTGCTACCGGAGGATCAGGTGCAGGAGGATCATCATCTGGTGGAGCGGGAGGCGGGGCCAGAATGGCCCTAAATCCCGCCGTAGATGTGGCCAATGCCGCTGTCCTGCTTAAGAAAAAGTTAAAGGATGCGGCTGCCGCTGCCTCGGCCTCCGCCTCCAATCGCTCCGCCAGCTCGTCCATGTCGTCAACCGCCTCCTCGCTGTCCTCGTCGGCGGGCATCGTGAATGCCATTTCCTCGGCGTTGCAGAACATCATTACGCCGGATACTGACACCGACACCGAGTTCTATCCCCAGCCCGTCACCACAGACCTGTCCGAATCGGAGGAGGAGTCTGTTTCGGAGGTGAGTGGTCCAGGTGTCATCGCACCTTTAAGCCATTACGTAGTGTTTTCTTCTATGCCACACTAGTCCGATTTCCAGCTCTAATTCCTCTTGAACAGTATTGTATTCGCTTTAAAGTTGTCCTGCACATCCATCGATCTTGTAGATAGGTGACATTTTGGTAGAATTTGGAAATCTCTTCAAGCCTGTTACTCGAAGCCTCTAGAAGTAGAACTAGTCTTCTTCGGTCTTAGTCATAAACACATGCTTAACTCATCTTTATAAACCCATCTATTACTCGGAACCATCTTTCGTTGCTTAGAGTTACAAAAGGGTACAATGAACTCAGTGGATAAAACTAGCTTTGCTACCTACAAATAACCAAATAGTCTAGAAAAGACGGTAATGCTAAGCGGCATATAAATTGCAGAAATCTTAGTTCCCCGTAATCATATGATATAGAAACTAAAAGTAAACCGAATTTGATTGATAGTGCATTTGGGTAAGTCAGATGATTAAAGGCGTTGTGTTATCACTTAGCTGGCACACCTTATAATCGGGTGTTTTATTATCGTAGCTGAACAAGTATTTATATTTCAAAGTAAATCCATGCTTGCCGCTCCACAGATTCGCATTATATTCGCTTTTACGAGGGGAAATACCTCGAATTGATCGCACATATTTGTGCTACACGCAATTGTTGTTGCAGCGTGAGGGTATCAGCGCTCTCCTTCTCTCATACACACCGGAAGGCTGTTGGTTGAGTTGCATGCGATTGTGCGCGTGTGTGCTGTGTCTGTGTGTGCTAGCCCTATTCGCTTGCTAGTGTGGGTGAATGATTTATCAGCTGTTCGACTGCTCGCTCGCTTGCCATAGTATGCGTAAATGCCCATGTATTTCTTTGTCTAGCACACAAGCACACTTGCGAAATGCTAAATGCAAGCTAAAAGAAGAAAACAACGTAAAAGCTTTTATGCTGCAACTACTCAATTAAAATCAAAGGTCATTGCATTGGTGGGATCGTGCAATTGACCCCCGCCTCTCCCAAGAAAATTAGTAGTTTAATTTCCTCGCTGCTTACACATGTACATAATTTTGGTTCGACTGCTTTCGCGAATTCTCTTTTGGGCAGCGTGACAAAGATGTCCATTGGCGATCTGGCAACGTCGGCGCGGCTTCTGCTTCTTTCTAGCTGATGTTGTTTTTGTTGTTGCAGCATTGAAACGTATGTGAAACACTTAAAAAAAAACAATAATAAATAAGAGCCATAATAATAATAACGCACTTTCAGTATAATGAACTTTGGGTATCTTACTTTTTTGGTCAAGAGAGAGAGAGAAAATTACTGCGGTAGCGTGCAAAAATTTTATGGTTGATTTTCTTTTTCACAAACACACACACACGGGCCAACACGCATACCAATGCGCAGCAACGAGAACAAACGAACGGCTGCTGTTGAACTCGTTCATGATGAATATTTGTTGTAGGTTCTCTTTGCTTTTCTTTTCTTTCCGCTGCCGTTTCTCTCTGCTCCTCAGCTTGGTTATGTTCTTTTTGTTCCTCTGTTCATTCATCAAAGGTTAAGCAGACAGCACTTGGCCTCGTGTTGAAAATGTATTTCGGCAACATTTTTCTGCAATGTCTTTTCCCCTACTTTAATTTTTGTTCAATAATTTAAGGCGTGGGCGTAAGCGCACACACACACACATTTATGCAGAGGGTGAGTGTGTGCGTGCCATATTTAAATCGATGTGCGAACTGCACTCTCTGACTCATGCGTCTCTTCAAATTCCCCAATAAAACAACTTGATAATGTGGTAAAAATCAGGTCAGAAAAGGTGTTTCCATTATATATCTCTGCGAGCATATGGAAAACCAATGTAAGTAGAAGAAAGTAGGCATTAAACGGATTGTCCTGCTTCTTGCTAGTTTTCACTCTACGTCTTCTTCTCGTTCTACTCTGTTATCGATAATTACGTTTTTGGCCAACCTGCCCTGCCACCGCTTTTTTGTCGCACTGGCAGCTCTGTCATCATTTGTTGTTTTGTAGGATTATTCAAATACTCTTCTCGCTCGCCATGCAGTCCTTGTCATATTTGAAGTTTGTCAATGTTGAATTAGATTAAAAAAAAAAAGTATATCTCTTTAAATTTCCGTTGTAAACGAATTCCAACGCATCTGAGAAGAACAAATGGACAAGGCAGCAATGGTTTACCGCTCGACTTCTAGCACGTTTTTGAAAAACTTGACCAAAGCAATGATACGAAGATTCCGATACAGCATGAACTATCTGCTGCATTCAGTCGTCCATGTAAATTCGCTGTAACCTCTTCAATGTAGTTCAACTAGTCCCTAAAATCTTCAACTCTACTCTCTCCGCTTGCGTTAATTTTTATTATTTATGTACACGTTTCTTTCGTTTCTCTTTATTTGTAGATCCTATTGGCATTCTTGTGTTTAAGGCCAGATCTCCTGGTAAGTTTCAGTTTCGCGTTATAAACCCGTTTCCCGATCCGCATCCCAAAAATTAAAACAAAAAAGAAACCCAACAAAATCCATTAACTGAAGGCAAACGAAGCCACCAGTTTTACTAAACCATTAATTTACGCAAAATACTTGATCGATCTATAACCCAATTACCCCGCTTCCTCCTCGCACACATGATTAAACACACCTAAACCACACTACTTTGTTGCTGGCCTTAGACAACAAGAATGGGCTCTACTGATCAACTATTAAATAGCTTCTCTAATTTGTAACTTCCAGCTAAATTTACTCGTGTATTCGTAGGCAACTTTTTACTATCCTAGAAATCAGTTCGACTTGACAGCATCCAGAGTCTAACGAATCAAAATGCATTATTCTCCCTTACAGGACGATATTCCCGAATCGGATCCGGATAGTTGTCCGCATGAGGGCGAGGTGCGCGAGGATGAGGACGAAACGGAGGAGGAGTCGGAGGACTCTGATGAGTCCGAAGGCGAGGAAGAGGAGGACGAAGAGGAGATAGGTAAGTGTTATTCGCTCTTAACTCCACGTTATAGTAATTTCTTGTCTATCCCTTCACCAGATGTGTTACAGGACAACGACGCGGACGACGAGGAGATCGACGATGAGGATGAGGAAGAGGACGCGCCCGAAGTGAGTTCCTTCCTGCTGGATGCCAACAACAAGCGTTCCAGCAACATCTCCGCCCTGCTCGAGGCCGCGGCCAACGAGAAGGCTCCTGTCCTGCGCCACGCCACCCACGCAATCGACGAGACCAAGCAGGCGCTGACAAAGATGCGCTGCGCCAACAGTCCCCGCGATAAGAAGTGAGTGTTGATGTCCTGTTCCAAGGAATGTATTGTAAATTTACTCGCAATCTTTCCCCTATTTTTTCTGTAGCAGTGGTTTCTCCAGATCCCTTGTAGCCGCCTGCACGGATAACGATGTCAATACGGTAAAGCGGCTGCTCTGCAAGGGCAACGTGAACCTCAACGATGCCGCCGCCTCCACGGATGATGGCGAGTCCCTGCTCTCGATGGCCTGCTCGGCGGGCTACTACGAATTGGCACAGGTATGTCGCGAAACCGTTTGCAATTTGACTACATTTGGGTAATTCTGCTCAAAACTAGTAAATTAATCATAAGTAAATTCACATTTTTCACGTGCCATCTAATTTCACGGGCTATTCGTCGACGTGGCAACGCCTCCAGCTGGTTTATCGATAAATAGCCCCGAATTAGTTAGCAGCAAACAAAACAGTTCCGCAAGTATCGGAAAAGAACAAAAACAAATATATATTAGGTGGGAAATTCAAGACCAAATCTCACCAATCTAATCTTCGACTGTAATAGGTTCTGCTGGCCATGTCTGCCGCCCAGGTGGAGGACAAAGGGCAAAAGGACTCAACGCCCCTTATGGAAGCTGCATCCGCCGGTCACCTGGACATCGTCAAACTGCTGCTCAACCACAACGCCGATGTGAACGCCCACTGCGCCACCGGCAACACCCCGCTCATGTTTGCCTGCGCCGGTGGTCAGGTGGACGTGGTGAAGGTGCTGCTCAAGCACGGCGCCAACGTCGAGGAGCAGAACGAGAACGGACACACGCCCTTGATGGAAGCGGCTTCCGCCGGCCATGTGGAGGTAGCCAAGGTATGTGATACCAGTAGAATACACCTTGCAATCAATATAGAGGCCACTAGACTTTTTGCGGTATACATACAATACAATACAAATGATTATAATCCGAGATTTGAGAGTGTTGGCACACCTGCGACCTGAATCGCGTTACTGATTGGTGTAGGCAAGATGCCAAGCTCTGTGACTTAGTTTGATCTTATCTGATGCATTCGGCAGTAATGTATTGTATTTTTACCTTTGTAATTGCTTGGCTAATTGCTTATCGGTTATCCTTGTTACCATTTAGGTGCTGCTTGAACATGGAGCCGGCATCAACACCCACTCAAATGAGTTCAAGGAGAGTGCCCTCACACTAGCCTGCTACAAGGGTCACCTGGACATGGTGCGATTCCTGCTCCAGGCAGGTGCAGATCAGGAGCACAAAACCGACGAAATGCACACTGCCCTAATGGAGGCTTCAATGGACGGTCATGTAGAAGTGGCTCGCCTGCTGCTGGACTCCGGTGCCCAGGTAAACATGCCCACGGATTCTTTCGAGTCCCCGTTAACGTTGGCCGCCTGTGGTGGTCACGTCGAGTTGGCTACACTCTTGATTGAGAGGGGGGCCAACATCGAGGAGGTGAACGACGAGGGCTACACTCCGCTCATGGAGGCCGCCCGCGAGGGACACGAAGAGATGGTGGCCCTGTTGCTCAGCAAGGGTGCAAACATCAATGCCACGACCGAGGAGACCCAGGAGACAGCTTTGACGCTGGCTTGCTGCGGGGGCTTCATGGAAGTGGCCGCATTCCTGATCAAGGAGGGAGCTAATCTTGAGCTTGGTGCTTCCACACCGCTCATGGAAGCGTCGCAAGAGGGACACACCGATCTGGTAAGCTTTCTGCTGAAGAAGAAGGCCAATGTTCATGCAGAGACCCAGACGGGCGATACTGCCTTGACGCATGCCTGTGAGAACGGACACACGGATGCGGCCGGTGTGCTGCTATCGTATGGAGCTGAACTAGAGCACGAGTCCGAGGGAGGGCGAACGCCACTAATGAAAGCCTGTCGTGCCGGACACCTGTGCACTGTCAAGTTCCTCATTCAAAAGGGCGCCAATGTCAATAAACAGACAACCAGTAATGACCACACTGCCCTGTCCTTAGCCTGTGCCGGGGGTCATCAGTCTGTGGTGGAGCTGCTATTAAAAAACAACGCCGACCCGTTCCACAAGCTGAAGGACAACAGCACCATGCTAATCGAAGCCTCCAAGGGTGGACACACTCGTGTGGTCGAGCTGCTGTTCCGATACCCGAACATTTCGCCTACGGAAATGGCAGCGGCTGCGAATGTTAACCAGACAGCACCAACCACCACCACCCAACCTGGTCAAAATCAGATGCGTCAAAAGATCATGAAGCAACAGCTTCAGCATCAGTTGCAGCAACTGAACGCTCCCCCTGGATTGCATGAGTTGTCTGAGGCGGCTCGGGCATCTAACCAGCAACATTTCCACCAGCAACAGTTCAGCAGTGCCGGCAATGGATCCTCCAACATTGTGGCAATGGGAACTGGCGACTTTTTGGACGCCGGTGAACTGCAACTTACGGCTACGGCGGGAATGAGTGCGGGAGCCGGAACCAGCACCACAGGCAGTGAGACTGGTATGGAGGAGTATGGAGAAGTCGGAGGAATTGACCTTACTACTCTTGGCGCTCAGCAGCAGGAGGGCCTCATTGCAAAGTCGAGATTATTCCATTTGCAGCCGGGCTTTGAGCAGCAGCAGCAGCAACAACAGCAGCCACCTGCAGCCGGCCAACACCAGTTAGTGCCATGTAAGCACTTCGACCTGGACATGGAGCACATTAATTCTCTGCAGCCACCGCAAAAGGCACCGCCCGCTCCACCTGTACTCTTTCACACCGTTTGCCAGCAGCCTGTAATGCAACAGCAGCAGCAACTTCAGCCAGGCCAGCCCAAGTTGAAGGCCATGCTTCCTAGCCGCCATCGGGCGTTGAAAACCGCCGAAATAGTGGAGTTCATTGACTGCCCGCTGGATCAACAACAGCATGGCGAGCAGGTGCGCACGCAGCCTTTGGGTGAGGATGGCAAGACCACACCGTTTGCATGTGCTGGAGAGGATCCACGCTTGCAGCGCCGACGCGGCTTTATGCCGGAGCTGAAGAAGGGTGAACTGCCGCCGGAGAGCAGCAGCAGTGACCCAAACGAGCTAGCCCTTAAAGGTGAGCTTAAACACATCCTAATGTTTTTGTTAAAGTTTATCTAATTATTTGTATTAATCCTAACAATCAGGAGCCGACAACAATCAGCCCGTACCGACAGCACTGGACAATAGTGCCTGCGCCCAGATCCCAGCGGTAAGTCCAATAGTCCTATTTATAGAATAATCTCTTTACCAACTGGCATGTTACTTACAGCGAAACTCTAGCGGAGCAATAACCCATTCCTCGGAAGTTCTGCAGAGCACAGCTATTAGCGACAGACCCAAGGTAAAAGCCACCAACAAAAACAACCGGAAGCAAGCGGCCGCAGCAGCAGCAGCTGCAGCAGCAGCGGCGGCAGCGGCAGCAGCGGTCGCTCAGCACGCCCAGCAAGTGTTGCCGAATTTGCAGCAGAACCCTATGGTTTCCATCTATAATAACCTGGTATGCTTCGCTTATGCTAACATATTGCATCCATTCAAATAACACAACTCTTTTTTTTTATACGCAGCATTTGCAGCACTTGCAGCATCCGCATCTCCAGCTTCAACAGCAACTTCAACTGCATCACCAGCGAGTTGCTGGACTGGACAATGCAGCGGCTGCAGCCGCAGCAGCGGCATCATCCGCGAACATGGCCTACTCTATTTCTCCGGCTTCGCCACTCCCCTCGCCTACTGGCAGCGGCAACTATGTCGATCAGCAGCTGCAACAGCAGTCCATGGATGTAGCTTTACAGCGCAAGACGGCCATGGAGGATTTCCGTGGCATGTTGGAGACGGCGGTAAATGGGTCAAGGGCCAGAAAAGACCCGGCTCTTAAAACGCCCCAGTTGAACTTCTTCAAGGACGGTTGGCGTATGGTGGGAGTGCCCAATTTCTTCGGTGATCAGCCAAAGTCGCCCACTGAGACTCCGCCGGAAATGGAGGAGACTACCATGTCCTCACCGATCGAAGCAGATCGTCTCGGATCGGAACCTCGGGCCGAAATGAAAAATTTGGCCACGCTCTGCTCAGCCGCAGCAGCAGCTGCTGCTGTGGCTGCGGTTAACAAGGATCAGGATGAGATTAGTTCGGAACTTGAGAGCGAGTGCGAGGATGATGCAGAGGGTGGTGCTGGAGCAGATGGCGAGGAAAACACATTGCCGCCGGAGCCAATGGAATTGGCAGCCGCTCTAAGGGAGGATGGCATAATTGTGGAGGAAGAGGAGGATGACGAGGAGGAGGATGATGACGATGAAGAGCAGGATACGAACAGCGGCGAGGTCGATAAGCTGAACTATGATGACGAAGATGCGGAAGTGGACAACGATGGTGAGGTAGACTACATCGACGAGGACGAAGGTGGTGGAGATGGCGAGGATGAAGAGGATGAGGCGGACGATGACGGCTACTTCTTGGACGAGCCTGACAGCGACCAAGGAATTGGCAACAATAATAACAATTCCAAAAGCGGTGCCGGTTCTTTGCCATTGAAACAGCGCAAAATGGCCACTCGCTTAGAAAACCTAATCCTGAACTCGCAGACACTGTGCGACTTCCCGCCTGAACTTACCAACTCGGAGCTGGTTCATGTCCTGCCCCAAATAAGCAATCTCAAAGCAGCGGTCAGCAGCAACGCGACTCTTAACAGCGTACTCCAGCAGCAGTTGGTAGCAGCCTCTGCGGCAGCTGCGCACGCCAAAGCGGCTGCTGTCCACCAGAAGCAGCAGCATGGAGAGGGAGATCAGCAATGCGGTAAGATCAAAAACGGATATTTGTGATATTTATTTCCTAATTTGTTTACCACAATCCCTGTTTGTAGAAGATGATGGCGGTGCTAGCGCAAGTGAGCTATATTCGGGCTTGGAGCACTTCGCCAATGATGGTGAAATGGAGGATATATTCCAGGCAAGTTAATTGTTTTGTTGTGTGAAGCCCAAATTGCATATAATAAGCACATATTATTACTGTTTGTTTTAGGAATTGGCAAGTAGCCTGAACTATCCCGAGCTGGCCGAGTTTAGCCTCAATCAGATGTGCAAGGGTCGATTTGCTGGCAACTGGGCGCAATCTTCCGCCAAGTGGACTGGTCAGGAGCAATTGGTGGGCGTGGTAAGGTCGCCGGGTCTCATTAACCCAGGCGATGTCCCGCAAGATGCCCAGCGACAAGCAAATCTTGTCCTCCTCGACTATCCCATGCAGCAAAACATCCAACTAGAGCAGCGCCTACTCGATGCTGAGGAAATGCACCTGCAGGTTGGTTTAATATTATCCTGCTGCATGATGCGGATTGTTAAAATACACATTACTTTTCTATTTAGCAACATCAGCAAACACCGCTCTCCTTACTGCCCTTTACGGATGAACAGCAGCAGCAGCTTCACCACCAAGCTTTGCCTAATGCAGCCGATTTTCAGCAACATCAACAGCTTGCCCTGGATAACGATCCGGAACTAAAGCAGCAGCTTCAGCAGTACTCCAACGCGCGCATCATTAAAGCTGTGGCTGCCCAGCATCAGCAGCAGCCTGCAACCAACTTCGTTTACAACGTAGAGAGTGGCGACAAGAATACTGCGCCAGTGCAGTTGCTCTTCCAGTTGCCACCAAATATGGCTCCGCATCAGGCGCAACAACAGACCGTTGGGGAGCCTCTTACCGAACAGCAGCAGCAGCAATTGCACGCTGAGCAGGCGCATCTCTTTCAGCATCGAACTGGCGGTCAGCGTCCGCCCACCCAGAGTGAGTTAGAGCAGGTGGCTCAAGAGCTGTTGCTTCAGCGAAGTGGCCAGGTGCCGGCAGGAGCTACTGTTGTCGGTGTCCAAGCACTTCCTCTCAAGCAAAAACACTTTAACCTGCATCCGCCGCCGTGTCCACCCACCTGTGTCCAGCATCAGGTATGTTAATAAAACTCAAGGGGATGGAGTGAAGTCTTATGCGCTCTACATAATTTTTTAGGTGGCCACGCAGACGCATCCTGCTTCTGTTGTAGTGCCGCAGCCCGCTGTTGGATATACACAATTCGCTCTTCAGGCCTCCCAGCAACAGCAAATGCAACAAAACGAGCTCTCCATTTGGCCGATGGGCACGCCTACTCCCACGCCCAGCAGCGGTGTGAGCGCCACCAAGTCGATGCCTGGCGGCATTGCCAAAAAGGCCATTGACAAGCAGTCGCGCAAGGATCGTCGTTGCGTGGTGCGCCAAACACCAGCCGGCAGTCAAGGTAGGTCTTCCGTTCATCTTTATTTAACCAAATCCTATTTAATATAACAAAATTTTTTATTTTATCGCAGTTAACACCAACCAGCATCAACAGCCCCAGGTCGCAACAGCCCAGCAACAAACACAACTGCAGAACCAGTTAACTGTTGCGACCACCGTGTGTGTGGATAAGACTATTGAGATAGATTCAGAGACGGAATCCAACCACGACACGGCGCTAACCTTGGCTTGTGCCGGCGGCCATGAAGAACTGGTGGAACTGCTGATCAATCGGAGAGCAAACATCGAGCACCGCGATAAGAAGGGATTCACACCGCTTATCCTAGCCGCCACCGCTGGCCACGACAAAGTCGTGGACATTCTGATCAAGCACAGCGCTGAGTTGGAGGCTCAATCAGAGCGTACCAAGGATACTCCGTTGTCGCTGGCTTGTTCTGGCGGCCGATACGAGGTGGTGGAACTTCTGCTTAGCGTTGGTGCCAACAAAGAGCACCGCAATGTATCTGACTACACTCCTCTGAGCTTGGCAGCCAGTGGGGGCTATGTAAACATCATTAAACTGTTGCTTAGTCACGGAGCAGAGATCAACTCGCGAACGGGCAGCAAGCTGGGCATTTCACCGCTTATGCTAGCCGCCATGAATGGTCATACGCCGGCCGTTAAGTTGCTTTTGGATCAGGGATCCGACATAAATGCCCAGATCGAGACGAATCGCAATACGGCCTTGACTTTGGCTTGCTTCCAGGGCAGACACGAGGTCGTAAGTCTGCTGCTCGACCGACGGGCCAATGTGGAGCATCGAGCTAAGACGGGTCTTACCCCTCTTATGGAAGCAGCTTCAGGCGGTTACATAGAGGTCGGACGCGTTCTGCTGGACAAGGGTGCGGACGTGAATGCTGCTCCAGTGCCGACGTCCAGGGATACGGCTCTCACAATTGCCGCCGACAAGGGCCATCAAAAGTTCGTGGAGCTTCTTCTATCTCGTAATGCCAGCGTAGAGGTAAAAAATAAAAAGGGTAACTCCCCACTCTGGCTGGCTGCCCATGGTGGCCATCTCAGTGTGGTGGAGCTTCTGTACGATCACAATGCAGACATTGACTCACAGGATAATCGACGCGTTTCCTGCCTGATGGCTGCCTTCCGCAAGGGTCACACCAAGATTGTGAAGTGGATGGTGCAGTACGTGTCGCAGTTTCCCTCTGACCAGGAGATGATTCGCTTCATTGGTACCATAAGCGACAAGGAGCTGATAGACAAGTGTTTTGACTGCATGAAGATCCTGCGTAGCGCCAAAGAGGCCCAGGCCGTCAAGGCCAATAAGAATGCTTCCATTCTTTTGGAGGAACTGGATCTGGAGCGTACTCGCGAGGAGAGCCGCAAAGCTGCCGCCGCCCGTCGTCGTGAGCGCAAGAAGAAGAAGAAGATGGAGAAGAAAGAGGAGAAGCGCCGTCAACAACAGGGTAATGGGGCTGGCGAAGACGACCTACAAGGCGATGACGATGATGCCAGTGACAAGGATGATGATTCCGACAAGGACGATGAAGACGAGGAGGCAGCGCCGGCCGCCGCCCGCGAGGAGGGAGACTCTGGCATCGATCAGGGCTCGTGCTCCAGCGGAGACACCAAAGGTGCGCGCTTGGGTGGCAGTCAATCCGCTCAGGCTGCGGAAGCAGCAGCCAATTCCGTGTCCAACAACAACCAGGGAAAAAAGAACAAGAAGCAGCCGAAAAACAAGGTGGTGGTGTCGGTGGAGCCAGTTGCAACACCAACTCCTCTAGTAGTCACATCGAACACCGTCCTCAAGGGCATCACTTTGAAAAAGCAACCCGCAGTCGAAGTTGTGAAGCAACCTCCTGCCGCTCAACAGGCTGCCCCTCTTAAGCGCCAGCTCGATGTAAAGAAGGAGGAACCCTCTCTCAAGAAGAAGGAAGAGAAAAACAGCTCGTCCTGCAGCAGTAACAAGCGTGAGAAAGAGAATCTTGCGCCCAAGGAGGTTGCACTGCCAACCAAGCAGCAACCCAGTAGCTCCAGCAAACTGCAGAGCAGCGAGTCTGCGAGCAACATAAACAGCAGTACCGCTACCAACACCAGTAGCGCCAATACCACTACCCGCAAGGAAACTGCAAAGCCAGTGTCCCAAGCCGCGAGTGCCACCAGTTTGAATCCTGCAAAGCGCACCGAAGTTGATGGCTGGAAGGAAGTAGTGCGCAAGAGCAGCGCCCAGCAGACCACAGCGGTGGGAGCGAGTGGAGTACCTCTGCCTGTGACAGCAACCAGTTCGGCCACCAGCGTGCAGCACCATCCGCACCACCACATAGGCAACAGCTCCAGCAACAGCTCAAGCTCTCTGGCCGCAAGCGCCACTACCGTAACGTCTTCGGCACCCGAGATGACCTGCAAGAAGGTGCAAGTGCCCGTAAATGCCATATCCCGGGTGATTGGTCGAGGTGGAAGCAACATTAACGCTATCCGCGCCACCACTGGTGCTCACATCGAGGTGGAGAAGCAGGGCAAGAACCAATCAGAGCGTTGCATCACTATCAAGGGCTTAACCGATGCTACAAAACAGGCACATATGCTCATTTTGGCACTGATCAAGGATCCCGATGTGGACATATTGCAAATGCTGCCCAGGATTAACAGCAGTATTAAGCAGGCGTCTAGTGGCGGGGTAAGCGCCCCGATGTCCGTGGGAACTTGGGACAATCGCACCGCTGCCGGTGTGAATGCGTATACCTTTTCTTCAGCTGCGTCCACCACCTCCACATCCTCCAGCTCTTCTGCCAGCTCTACTACACCGGCGGGAGCTGCGTACAGTAATGCGCACAAGCAGCAGCAGCAGCTGCAGTCAGTGAAGGGCCCAAGTGGACGGTCATCAGCGTCGGTCAAGTCTAACGGCAGTAGCACCAAGGTGTCGGCCTCTAGTGGATCGGGCTCCCGGAACGGCAGGGGTGGTAGTAGCTATCTTGGCCAACAACAGCCTGGTCGTAGCTCTGGCGGTGCCTCAAATGGCGTGACCAAGAGCAAGGCAGACGGCTCTTCCAAATCCCAGCCAGCCGCACAGAAGAGCAGTACCACTTTGGGTAAATCATCAACTGTGGCACCGGGGGCACAAAATTTCGCAAAGGCGGCGGCTATTGCACAGTCCTCACCCAAAAAGGCTGAGGGTGGTGCTACATCTGCGGTGATCACCTCTGCCGGTGGACGCAGTAGTGGCGTGGTGGCACCATTTGGACGCGGCAAGCCTGTAGCTGGCCAAGGAGGACCTGCAGCAACGGCGGCTTCCAACGTTTCCCAGCTCGGAAGTGTAAGTGGCAACGGTAGCAACAGCATCATATTGGCTGGACCAATTGGCACCTTTAATGTAGCGGATGTGGCCGCTGTGAATGCAGCTGCGGCAGCAGGAGCAGCAGTCACTACCAATGTGAAACCCATTGCTCCCATTGCACCGCCCAGTAAGCGAGTTGGATCTCCCGTCCAAGCCCAGCAACAGCATCAACTGCAACAGCAGCATCAGCAACAACAGCAACTACCCCAGCCAGCACCTGGTCAACAGCCACAACAACAGTCGCAGCAGCAACAACAGCAGCAGCAACAACAAGCGCCTCAGCAGCAACAGCCACAACCGCCAACCCAGCAACAGCAACCACAGACGTCCCAGCAAAATCTCGTGATCAATACAAACTTGCTGAACGATCTGATGGCCGCCAGTGCAGCAAACACCACCAGCGATAGCTTCAGTGCCCAGCTGGCAGCGAAGTTGTCTAGCGCATATTCCCTGTTCAGTGACTACCAGCAGTCGCAGTGGGGCAAGTTGGGTGATCCAGGCATCGGCGGTGGAGCAGGAGCTGTGGGCGATGGTCTGCCGCAAGCGGATGCTTCCAAGGCACCAGGATACAATCGCAACATCCTTAGTTCGCCCGTGGGCAGTTCCAAGGCCTCGTCGAATCACTCCACTTCGCCTCCAGTGGGTAATGTGATCCAGCAACAACCGCAATCTAGCCAACAGGCTCTCAACATCATCACCAGTGGACCAGGAGGGCCCGCAGCAGCGCCAGCCAGATCACCGATGGTGTCAGCCAACGAAGGAAATCCCGCAGTGGGCCAACCCTCCATCAATGGAACCCAAGGACTGGGTGAGACAGCTCCTGCCCATTCACCAGGCGTTATTAAACCGCCGACGGCCACAGTTCCCATACAGCGGCATGTGCCCATGCCGATCTCTGCGCCAGAGGCCGGAGCACCGCCCACATTTGGAGCGATTGGTTCCAACCCAGTTAGCGGTAACAATTCGGTGGCTGCCCAGGCCGCAGCTGCTGCCGCCGCCTCGGCGATGATCGATCGTCAGCAGCAGAATTTGCAGAATCTGCAGACTTTGCAAAATTTGCAAAGGATGGTGGGAGCCTCACAGCAGCAACAGCAGCAGCAGCTGAACTATCCTATGGATCCCACGGGCTCCTCGTACATCGTGGATGGTAATAACTTACTGCGCCTAAATCAACGCGTCATCTTCCCGCCAGGCAACACCAAGCCACCACAGCCACCGCCGCAGGCTGGAACACAGTCGAATATGTTTGGAGGAAATCAAGGCAGACAACCACCTGGAGCAGGTGCAAGACAGCCAGGAGGAGCAGCTTCACAGCGTTGGTATGGCGGCGCTCTAGAGTATCCCTCTTACACCGGCCGCGACATGCTGCACCTGGAGAATGGAGCCGGCGGAATGGCGGGCATGGGCTCACCATCGGCAATGTCGCCCAACCACGACGACATTCGCAAGATGCCGCGACCCATTGGTACCGAGCGAGCCGCATCATGGAAGTACAACAACTTTAACATGGGAGCCTCGCCACTCAGCATGGATGATGCTTTAGCCAGTGTGTTGCCCCCATGGACACACGAGCTTAAGGCTCAGCCTCCGGGCTTGCAGCAGCCGCCTCCTCCGCCTCAGTCGCAGCAGCCGCAACAACCGCTCAACTGGCTGAAGCAGCAGCCGCAGCAGCAGCAGTACAGGGCCTACAACAATGGACCCTATCCGCAGCAGCAGCAGCAGCATGAGCCAATGAATGTAAGAGACAATTGATGAAATGGCTTTTCATGATTAGCTTTATTTAATTTATTACTCAAAATATATTCAGATGCCCATGGAATACCACAACATGCAGGCACCTCCAAATATGAGCCAGCAGCAGCAGCAGCACGTCAACTTGATGCCCTCCTATGGCTACCAGCATTTTGTGGGAGCTCCTGGAACGGTTGACATCTCCGCACACATGCCGGACAAGATGGAGGTGTGGGATCACCACGACAAACACGTGAGTTAACACTTGCTATTAGAACTATTTGTCTTATAGCTCTTTTAAAACTAGATATGACATTGGCTGGAAAATCCATATCACTAACGCAATGTTTACCTTTTTCACAGATGCCCTGGACCAACTATACCACCAACTGGTCCAACTGATGTGCCAGCGAAACTCAGAAGGAGGATCTCTTCGATGCCTGAATCGTGTAGCTATGGCTGAGAGAACTCCTACAAAAAAATTACCAGGACCCAGCAGAAATGTCAACATCAGTAGCAGCCGTACACCATAAGCATCTCACTGATTTGAACATGCAAACGAAATAATATTTGTTGAATTTCTACGTTTTCTATTCGGATTTCGGCTTCTTCTCCCCAACCCTAAATCCTCTAACTGCCGCCTGCCTGCCAACATTCGTGGAAACCAACCAAGAGCAAGATGGAAAATTGCACACATGGCTTTGTTCTTTAGTTTATCAATTTTAAAACTTGAATTTGGGTAATTATTTAACTTCGCAGGCAAAATATGAAATTTAACCAGAAACATATAAAAACGCAAAAGAAATGCAGAAATGATAAAAGCAAAATGCTGGAAGAAAACATGTTCGAAACTGGTGCCCAGGCAACTGGGTCCAATATATATTATTTATTTTTAAATGTATTGATATTTTTTGAAGAAGCATGAAGTTAGTGGTAGCTTTTTGTGTGTTGAGCTAGAGGGAAAACGAAACGAAAAGTAAATCTTCACACACAACATATACATGCACTACCCCTCCTCCGCACACAACACACAACACACTTACACACCCACACCCATTCATACACAAATACATTTACTTTAAGATAGAAGTCAGTCTTATGAATGAAACATTAAATTGAAATGTTTAGCGCCAGCTAAAGTTAAAGTACACACAAACTTTTATTACAACACTTACACATAAATACATCTATATATATATTTAATAACATTAATAAAGGCAACAATTGAATGTCGAAACTGTAAATTCTAGGCGCGCACTATTCTCTATCCCCCTGTTTTGTCCCCGATAAAAACCAATCTTAAACAACAAGAAGCTAACGAAACCGGAAACTAAAACAAAGCTATGAAAACGCATATGCATACGCTATGAATCGCAAAAAGTTCGAAACGAAAACCACAACCAACAGTTAATTACTTAATTCAACTAACAACGTATACATACTACTCCCAACCTCAGAGATACCAAACCAATCCGAACGAAACATCCGAGGCGGAGCTGCACAGAGCTTGGTGTTCTTTGGTCGGAAGTGAATGAAACCCTTGGTCGATAACCCGAAAAATGTAGTTAGTAGAAATTGAAATTGCTTAAATAATTAAGTAAAACATCAATAACTTAATGGTCGAGTAACGTTTTAATATTCCATTTACGAGAACTAAACGATATATGATACGATGATGAAGATGACGAGACGACGAAGCGGCGCTTGCTTGCCATCTTTGATGCTTTTCCGACACTGCTCATAGACGTACATAAAATATATACCTATCTAAAATATATACTAGCGAATAGCATATATGAGATAAACAAACTTTTATTTCGATCCCTGATGAACGCGAGCGAGAACTAAACTAACGAAGGAGATATGTAAAAACACTTGATCAACCTAAAACCCTTCTTGCCTGATCCAGGGTCGCACCGCCAGTAGGCACGAGTGAAATCGGAATCCGGAGACCCCGGGACACACAAGTCAAAGGTGTGTGGGGGTCGTCTTGCAATTGCTTTGTAAAATTCTAGAGGAGAAACGAAAACGTTGCTTGAGATGATATATAAATGCTTAGAGAACCGTTTAAAGAGCAATCCATGCATAATCCCACACAGAAACACAAAAACCACGATATATAATGATGAATATGAAAATACGAAATAAATGATAATATAAGTGAAGCATGAAACTACTTTTTTTTATATTTTTCAATGTTTTAGCTGCAAGCAAATAATGAGTAATGAGGATATGTGGAGGAGATGTTTGTTTAAGTTATTTGATACAACAAATTGCGAGGAATATATTTACCACATACACGAACACATACACACACATAAACTCCTATATGCCCGACAGGACCTTTATTCGCTTTTGTTGACTAACAAAAAGATACAACCGAATATCTGAGGACATACAGCCGTTATAAGATGATGCATCCTTGATTGAACCGCAAACAAAACGATGGGAATAAACAAGAAAAATACAAGAGCATACTGAATAAATATAGAATTTTTTTCAAGCGAAAGAAATTAAATTCACATAGATTTATTAATTTAAAAATTAATATAAATATACTTCAAATATGAAAAGTATGGAAACAAATAAAATGCAAACAAGAAAAACAAAAAAACTACATATATTAAATACACACATACTATATGAGTATACTACGGATTATTATTACTCTTATAATTATTATTATTGTATTGAAGGAAAAATATAAAAGAGAACATTAAACAGCATAAATAAAAAATTACAACAACTTGTTTGGTTTAAAATGGTTTGGGATTGCTTTTATTTAATTTATTTGTGATCTTTTATTTGTGAAATTTTAGACAATGTTGAACATTTTGTATATCGCTTCAATCTTTTAGACAAACGGCTCAATGGTGAACTCTACCGCCGAACAGGGCGTGGTTAGCTCGAAGGCCTGCAGCACTGTGGGATGCAAAACACCAATCTTGCCGATGACAACACCGTCGTACATGACATTAGCACAGCGACCAGGGAAGTAGCTGGGATCTGAAATCAAATGGAACATGGGTAAACTAGGATATCAAGAACTTTTCGACCACTTACCCTCGGTAGCTTGAAGATAATATCCCTTGGTCCCGCTGGCCGTTTTCCAGGGCACAGAGAGCAGTTGCATCACGCGATCTAGCAGCCCGTGAACTACCTCGAAGCCAGCGGTCTTGTTGCAGTTTACGGCACACACCCTTCGCTCATTGCGGGCGCCAACTTCCGTGCTCTCATCGGCAACCACCACGTCGCTGATCTCGAAGAGTTTCAGGGGCAGCGGCATCTTGCGGTTGGCCACCAGAGTCTTGAGGAGACCGGGCAATAGGGTCGTGCGCACTACTTGGAATTCCAGGGTCTTGGGATTGCCTATGTGCACGGCCGGCAGGGCTTCGATGTTCTTGTTCAGCTTGCGTCCAATGTCATCCCGAGAGCAGAGCGTAAAGGTCAGCGCCTCGGTGAAGCCCGCCTGGGCCACCTGTTCGCGCAGTTGTTCGGTCAGTTTGTTCAGTGGGAATTGCTTGGCTATTTGCATGAATGCAGGCAGGGACTTCTTGATGTTGTTGTAGCCATAGGCAATAGCCACGTCCTCGTAGATGTCGCACGCGTGGATCACGTCGTGTCGCGTGGGTGGGATCTTAACCACCAGCGAGTCGCCATCCACCTTGGCCTCCAGATACATGCGGGTCAGCATATCTGCGAGCTTTTCCGCCGGCTCATCGATGCCAATATAGGAATTGGCTCGCTTTACAGATATCCGCTCCTCGCGCAATGCCAGTTCCGGATAAGAGATCGCACTGCCATCGGGTTGCACCACATCGCACGGCTCCACGGTAAACTTCTGTGCACAGTGCTCGGAGAAGAGGCATACAATGGTGTCCAGCACCACCTTTGCCTTCGTTCTATCTGTGGCCGTGCACTCGATGAACACGTTCTTGGTCTTCAGCGAGATCTTGGAATGATCACCGTTGATTATGGGCGGCAGCGAAAGCACCACACGGTTGGCATCGTAGATCACTGGATAAACCGGTGATTCCCGAATGATTGGCAGATATTGCTTCAGCTGCGCATGCGTGGAATAGAAGTCCATGAGTTCGCTGCCAGTCATCTCCTTGGTTTGGTTAAGGGGCTTGAACTTGATTTGATCCGGCGCCAGAGCCTCGTAACTGAAGGGTCCCTGTATGGTGTCCAGATCGTGGGTTCCAATGGCCACCAGCGTACGCTTGCGGCAGATGTTCTGGTGCAGCTTGTCCTGCAGATCGATGAAGCTGTTGTAGGAGGCCTGCGTAAAGGTCACGTTCCGTAGTACAGCGGCCACGGCGTACGGACGGATCTGGGCCGTCGAAGGGTCAATCTTCAGCACCTGCCTCTTGGCCGGCTCCACAAACTGGAACTTGGGGGGCTTTAGTCTGAAAGGGTAGAGTTCTGTATGGTGTTTCATTAATAACATGGCGAAGTTTCGAACTCACTTTCCCTGGAACACCAGCAGACCCGTGACCAGACCCTCCAAACAGAGCAGATCATACCGGTTGGCGGGTATGTCGATTCTGTAGATGATCTCTTCGCTGGCATTGGCCGCCGCTGCCACATCGCCCTGTTCCTTGGTCAGCATCTGCTTCTCCGTGGTCTGTGGGGAATTTAAGGCGGTTTCAGTATGTGTGAACTCTTTATTAATGGGCACCACCTACCACTTCGTCCAGCTCCAGTCCGAAGGCAAAGCACAGTTCCTGGAACTCATCATCGGCTACGGGAAAGGGGTAAACATTAGGGAACTGCAAGCGATGAAAACGTGATTACACGTGGACACTTCAAACTCACTGTACTTCTTGCCGAGCGCCTCGAAGAGCAGATCCCGTTTAACTCCAATAGTGGGCATACTGAATGAATCACCTGTTAATCCCGAGCTGGCTTTTAACACAGATAAATGGGCTAAAATACAAATTGGCTTATTCAGACCGGGGCCAGTGTTGCCAACTAATGGTGACCGTATTTGAATATACTATCGCATGGGCGATTTTTTGATGGTCACCCTGAACTTACTATACTGAAGGGTCACACTCGTCTTTAAAAATAGCTTGTGCACACTGGTGCTTTAAATTCTCGAGGAACACTAAATAAAGCGACCCATTCGCACTGAGTTTCCGTTAAGTTTGAAGTTATATTTGATTTGATATTTGATTCAAATTATTCACTTCAAATATTTATTTTTAAAATACTGTAAAATATATATTCAATTATGTAAATACATCGCAGTGAACTAAATACACAATTTAAATAGTAATTAGTTAAATACTAAATACAACTTGCCGTTTCCTTTTACATCATAAGATTCACTTAATTAAAGATATATATTTGTATAGCTAAGTGTATAAGGCCCCCAAAAAACAGTCCGGGCGCGCACAAAATGATTGGGCAAACGGGATCGGAATCCAAATTAAAATTTTCACATTTCTAATCGAATAGTTATATATTTACTAAAAATGTTTTATGGACGTGGTCGCTTTCAGTAAAATTTGACTGACAAAAACCTATTTTCGAGTTTTGTTAGTTACCAATTTAGACCCATTGACCACCGGAACGGCAACGTATTTGATTAATGCAGTGCCTTTTTATTGTATTGGGGGTTTACTGTTGTTTCTGCATTGCGGCAACTGGCCCATTCGGCTTGGCCCCCAAATTCTTATAGGCCTTGCCGCCATTACGCTCCCACTCGCGGTTGAACTCGTGCTCCAGGATCTCGGCGCCGCGCTTGCGCGTTAAACCCGTCTCCTCCAGACTGAGCTCGCACATCTGCATGTCGTCCGTTCCGGCCACCAGTAGAATTGGCGGCTTGTCCGCATGCAGTTCCATCTGGCGAGCGATCCACTGGCCATCAAAGTGGGCATACCACAGGCCGCGCTTGGCTGCAAAAGGATTTATCATTATAATTCATACTTCATAGTTAGTCTAGAAGAACACTTACTGTTGTCCGGCGCATTGGCTCGCATGAAGGGAATCCGGAAGTAGCGATGCTGGGCGGTCACAATCTCCTGGATTGGCTGAACCAAAGGCGGCTGCTTGAAGGCTGCAATTGATATGTAATAGTATATAGTATTATAGAATAACTATTTTTGTGCTTTTAGTTACCAGCTTCCATGACGCTGCGTGGGGCACGCTCGTTTTCATCCATGGTGGTGCGCTTGCGGTTCTTTGCCTTCCAGGCGTGGTACACCTTCAAGCGGCGATGGAACTCCTGACGGCAGGCCTGCGAAATCATTGGGTTATTTGCTAAGTTTTCAAAATATTAATATATATAAGGGCTCACCTCCAGCAGCTCAATATCACAGGACGTGTTGATAGCATCACGCAGCTCCGAGTACTTCCACTTGGACAAGTCGTACTTCTGCTTACCCAGCGCCTGTTGTTGGGCGCGAACATTTTCGGATCTGCCACAGGAACAGGAATAGCAACAGCAATTAGCATAATTTTAAGTAAATACTTGTACATACACGTATGTATATCAGCGCAAGCAAGCAAAGTGAGTCATTGATGGCATCAAATGTTCATAGTGACAGGATAAATAGGAGAATCGTAAGTTAACAACTAAAAGCCAATGGGAGTTTGCTAGTAGTAGTAGATGCTACAGATGATTTGGATTAGTGGGCACGAGCTCATTACTTTAGGTGTTAGTAATTTAGTTAGTATGAAATGATTTCAAAACCAGCACCAACTCACTTATT
Organism: Drosophila orena; assembly: GCA_005876975.1. Classification (NCBI taxonomy): domain Eukaryota; kingdom Metazoa; phylum Arthropoda; class Insecta; order Diptera; family Drosophilidae; genus Drosophila; species Drosophila orena. The sequence goes on along the minus strand of VCKV01000282.1, from coordinate 8,599,131 downwards.
CAAGTACCGCGAAGCAATGTTTGACACAACTTGTGAAAAACTTTTTCAAAAATATACAGAAAGTAAAGAAGTTAAAGTAGTAAAGAATTGTTTGTTGATTTTTTTTTTTGGTTTATGGTAGTCATTATCCAATTAGTGTTTTTGGGAAAGCAATAAAAGATTGACAAAATTTACAAGAGTGGTAGACATAGGTAATTCATAAAGCGTGCTATACCTGATCAATTTGTTGGAACCCATGGGAGACGCGTCATTGACACCACTGTGTTGTGTTCGTTGGGTTGGATTGGGTGGTTGGGTGGTGGTGTTTGGTTTGGAAAGTGTGGAGTGGATTCCGTGTGGGGGAAAAGGAAAAAGTTGGTGAGTTTTATAAAATAATTAATATATACAATATAAATTGATAACATAACAGGCCAAATCTGATATTTATCTAATATTTCAACAGACAAATTATCTTTTTTGCAACATCCCGTTTAGGAATAATATAGACATTACCCAATTACTTCTGGCCTTGTAACTTGTATTAGGTTTTGACCATATGATCACATACTTGCGGATAACTGGTGGACTGTCCTCCACCTGGCCGTTGGATTCGTTGGCCAAACGCAGGGCCAACTCGTGGTCGCGTCGTTCCTGTTCGAGCTGCTGCCGGTACTTGGCATCATCCTTGGCCTCCTTCTCCAGCTGCTCCTGCAGCGCCAAGGCGGCACGCCTATCCTCCTCCTCTTGGCGCAGGCGCTGAGCTTCCGCGGCCTTTCGTCGAGTTTCCATCTCCGCTTTGCTGTGGATTTCGGGTTGCACGCTAGTTCAAAATTCAAATCTAATAAATACTAGAATAATACGTACAGTCGCTTGTTTTCGATTTCCTCGCGCTGGCGCTGCTCCTCCGCCTCCTTGGCGGCCCGTTCGGCCTCCAGGGCCTCTTGGATCTTGCGTAGACGCTCCTGCTCCTCGGCCTGTTGCTGCTCCTTAAGCTTGGTGTTCAGATCAACTGTTAGCTTGTTCATGTTGGCCATGACCACGGTGTACATCGAATCCATTTCCCGTTGGGTAATGCGTGGATTCATCTGTTTTGGATTAAGGATCAGTAAAGCACTGGAACTGGCATTTACCAAGACTTACCTTGATTTTGTTAATGGCATCATCGATCTGCCTGTAGATATCGTTTACCCCGCTAATGATCTCATCGCGACCCATTTTCAGGCCACTGGCTATTTCGATTGTCTTCAGCGTATTGGTCCGGATCTTGTTGATCTTGCCAATTCCCTGGTAGCGCGGCCTATGCTGCTTGCGAGCCAGGAAACCGCGGGCAATACGCTGGGCTATTAGAACACACTTGTTGCGGTAGATGATTCGATTGCGCACTAGGGAAGAGAAATAGGGATCATTACACTAAAGGTCATTTGGAATGGTTTGGTGGAATACTTACGCTTGATCACACAGAGAGCTCCCAGAGCGGACTTGACCCAACGCGATCGAATCAGCCACTTCTTGACCTTGGCCACTATGGCCAACATGTTCTCCGGATCAGAGCGCATGATGCGGTCGAACTCCACAAATTTGCCAGGCCGGAAGAAGACCTTGGTGATGCCGAACTTGAAGTCCTTGGCGCTCAGATTGAGGGACTGGAACATGGCTTCGCAGAAGGTGCGAGCCGGCAGTGAAACGAGTTCCGGCGGCAGCACCGATTTGTACATGCTGTAGAGATCGGCAAAGAGAACACGCGATGGATAACCGTGCTCCATGAGTTCCAGCACCGAAATGGTGCCCGAGCACTTGAGTTGGGCCAGCGCCAGGCTGCCCTCAAACTGTCGGTCGATCATCTTGCTGTTGGGCTTGATGCAGCGTATGAAGTTGGTGCCCTAAAAGGTGACATTGTTAGGTTTCGGTTTCAGTTAAAAGTCGATTGTGTTACTTACGTTCTGCTCCAGTTTCTCCATTAGCTCGCCCAGCTGAGTTTTGAACTTGGATCCCACGGATATGAAGTTGAGCTTTCCACGAACCGAAGTACTACTTCCCGAGGGGAAGAGGGTCTGCAGCAGGGGATTATCGCACTCCTGGACCAAACCCTCTAGTGAGGCATGCAGGGCATCGTTGTTCTTCTCAATGAACTGTTCCGTGTTGTAGCACACAGCTCCGGCAAAGTGGCGCACCAAGAAGCCCTCCTCATCCCGCAGAGTGCGGTGGGCCTTCAGTCGCGAGGATCTCGGCAGACCCAGGCGGTAATGATTCGCCCAGGACTTGTGCACCTCGGCGGTGAAGTGCGAGTACGAGGGCTTCGGCAGCTTCGACTCCTCGTCGAGCAGCGTGAAGATTCCATTCGACTTGGCCTCGATCAGCTCGATGATGTCCTGGTTATCCGTGAAAGTGATCTCGGGCACATTGAGGCCTTCGCGTTTGTACAGCTCCTGCTCGTTCTTCAGTATATTATCGTTGAAGAACTTCTGCAGCTTTTCGTTGCAGTAGTTGATGCAGAACTGCTCGAAGGAGTTCACCGTAAAGTACTCAAAGCCAGCGATATCGAGTACGCCGATGTAAAAGTTTGAAGCCTGGAAGGGAATGCTCTGGTTGATCAGGCCCACGATGCGATCGAACAGTCGACTGTAGATGGCCTTGGCCAGGGCATCCCGAGCATTGCTTGCCTCGTAGATCTTTAGAGGAACCCTGCAAGAATGATAGTTTTTTTTAGTCATCAATCAATTACCAAAGATCCCTGTAATTTTGATTCTTACATGATAACCGTGCCCTTGAAGCCGCCTCCCTTGCTCTGCATCACTCGGGACACCAAAGCAGTGCGCAGCTCCGTTTGATCCACACCCAGCAGCCCGCTGGTGATAGTCAGCGACTGCTCCGAGGCCTCCGACACCTGGCAGCCACCGCGCACATCATCGGGTATCTCTTCGAAAGCAATGTTGCCCAGGTGGAGCACAGCTGCCACCAGCGAATAGATGCCTAGCTTCTCCGTATCCGAGAGTCCCAGACGGCCCAGGGCCTTGTCCAGGTTGTGGAAGTGCTGGTAATCATCGATAATCGGATCCTTCAGCGGCCCCTTTTGCTGGTGATTCTTCGACTTTTGTGAGCCCGGTATTAGCTGCTCCGTCTTGGCGTTGGCAAAGTACTGTGTGCAACCAGATAGATACTGGCAAAGAAAGTCAAACCATGAAAGGAGAACGATTCAGTAGGTTTAAAGGAAAGACCTACCCTGTAATCATCTGGCTTGCCCAAGCTCAGCTTATCCCGCAGCTGCTGTGGAGCTCCGGCGAGGAGCATGTAGAAAACATGATAGTTTCGCTCCTCGGCGCTCTGCGTGCAGATGCGACTCTTCTCCAGCAAGTAGTGCGATATATAACCACCGACCACCTGGCACTTGGCATCGTAGTGCACCTCAATGAACTTTCCAAATCGCGAGGAGTTGTTGTTTCGGGTTGTCTTGGCATTACCAAAGGCCTCCAGCACGGGATTGGCTACGGGAGTATAATCATTAGGAGCTGCTCCTCAGGCATTCTCAGACATGAAACACTTACCATCCAATATCTTGGTCTCTATGGGACCGGCGCTGTCGTGTGAATAGCACAGGTATTTGAGCAGGTATTTGGTGGACTCCGTCTTGCCGGCGCCCGACTCTCCGGACACAATGATCGACTGGGACAACTTGTACACTCGCATATCCCGTATGGCTTTATCCGCTGTTGGTTGATAATGAATACGGTTACAAACTTCTTTAATACGAGTATAGTAATATCAATTGTAGTTACCAATAGCAAAGACATGAGGAGGCAGTTCACCCAGGGAACGACCATTGTACTTCTTGATGGTATCGGGTGCGTAGAGCTCCTTGATCTCACGATACGGATTCACGGCGATTAGAATGTTGGCCACATATGTCTGCAATTCAAGTTCTTAGCATGGTTCCGTTTTTGTTGGTTCTTATTTCGAGTACTCACGTAGATCTTGTCTTTGTAGTAACGTGTTTTCAAATTGTCCAGAAATGTGGCCTCGTTGAGCAGCATGAGTTCGCCTGTAACATAAAATCAACTGGGTTAGTAAAACGCTTGAAATTATACGGGTTTTATGGGCCGAACCCCCCGACCACTTTCAACCGCCTGTCTGCAGGGTTCGGAGGTCAGGTAAGCAAGCGTAGCTAACGATTACCCCAAACTAGAGTTAGGAAATACACAGCATTTCGCCAGATCTGTCCCATTCCATTGCCCTGAGTTTCTTTCACTCAATTTGAAGCTAATTCACTGAAAAATTTCGCTCTACTTAGGTGGTATCTTCAATGTGAAAGCCATCTTATCGGGTTGGTAGATAAGATCGCTACCTGCCGCAGTTGAAAATGTCTCATACCTCTGATATTAATTTAGGATCACTGACGTTCGAAATCTTTTTCTTTACCCTACTAAACGCTTTTTGTGGTTTCGCTTTCTAGATTCACGTAAATAGTTCTTCGTGGTAAATGCTTTATAAAAGTTATGGTTTTAATGCTACCACAAATTACAAGTGGAACTGGAAAGTTCTTTTGCGATCAAGAGCAGTAGATTTGGTTCGTTCTTTCACTTTGCTACACAACTTATATAATAATACGGGCTAGATAAGACTCCAAATCCATGTAATCTAATATTTCGCAAACTTGGATACTTACAGTTGTCATCGTGATCCTGGGGTCCATCGCACGAGGAGTGGATATCATCGAAGTGGCACGTGCGCTTCGGATACTTGCGATCGGTGGGCGTAACCTCGAACTCCTTGGCGCCGATCTCGGTGATCCGACCCTGTATATAGCCCTCGGCGGCATCTCGCACCCACACCAGTTGGGTGTCCTCCAACATTTTGCGCACTGCAAATGGGGTAGGAGAGCAGAAGAAAGCACTGTACTATTATAATACCGAATCAAGCAATATACAATTTCGAAAGTTTAGGTTTTACATTTATTATGTCAGGTACCAACGTATGGCGCGGGACAATATCAATGCGAAAAATCTTATCTACCTCGCAGTGCCCTGCCAACACAGAGAGAACCGAGAACTGCGATTCCGGCCAGGTACAAAGCTCCACACTGGTCGAGTGCGGAAAGACAAGTGAGTGGAGTGGAGTGGAGCGATCGGCTGGCTGGAGAGATTTGTTTGTGACTCTCGGCGAGTCATTAGGGCTACTACCGGTGCCGGTGTTTAATAGCCATTTTACCTTACCTGTGCCTTCCTCTCTCTCTCTCTCCGGCTCTCTCAATCTCTCTTCTGGGAACTGAGACACTCACAAACTGAGAAACTGAGGAGCTGAGGAGCAGAGGAACTGGTACTGGCTCCCTGGCATATGGATACCATTGTTCTTTAACTGCTGTCGCTGTGGCAGTTTCTGTTTTTCGTCTGTCTCCGCTCATTTCGCCTTTCGTTTGTGTCTATTCGCTGGTTACCTTTCTTGGTCATGCACTGCCTTCTGACTCATGGGCGTTGTGTGAGTAGACCCGTTGATAAGCCCCCCGGCCACAGACGCGGTCAGAATAGTAGCAATTGTCGAGCAATTTTGAGATTACAGCACATTACATTCCTATTCAAACTGGATGATGGGACCATTTTCTCCCAGCTATGTAAATATCCCTTCTCATGTGACTGACATTTGTACTTTATTTGCCATAGAATCCCATAAAATATCATCAGTTTACTATTATTTACCATAGAGTAGATGCATATATCCGTCTGAGCTCGGGTGTACGACCTTGTTGTGCGCTTTGCCAAACACCTAGCATCGTTCAGATATATGCGAACGTATAACAAAACCGCAAGCTCCCATTTACAGACGTGTAGCTCTGGAGATATATGCTGCTCTATATATGCATATATGTAAGTATCTGGTACCGATATCTGATTTCGGTAAGCGAGACAGTGACGTCGGAATTATTGTTTTGGCGAACGCGTCAAGGTGAAATCTATTTATTCAGCGCTCGCTAGGTTAATGGTGCCTGCCCTTTTCCCCGATCTCTTTCCATAGTGCCGTGCATTCAGAGTTCCATGCCAGCTACCTACCTACCTACCTACATACATATGTATGTATGTATGTATGTTATTATGGCGACAAAATGCTCTCGAATTTAGTTGGGGAAACTGTAGGGGAAACAATGGCTTTCTCAGTTCATCAAGATAAATTTGCCGCAAAGTGCTAAATTATTAAATGATTGTTAAGCCTCAGTTTGTTTTGCAAAATGAGTCAGTTTGTGTCTGTGAGTCTGTGGGTGTGGGATTCTGCTTTGGCAGATGAGAACCAAGCAGAGAACTGTAGAGACTGCTATCCTATAGATGCTGAGATACTGGTTTCTGGCGAGTGGGAGTTCTGCCAATAGATCACTTGGGAAACGTTTAGCGTAGACAGATGTATGGAAAGCAGATGTGCATTATTGGAAAGTAATCTCTTTTAATCTTTTCAAAGTAATTTGCTTTTACTATTCAATTGTAAAATAGAATTTTACGGTTATTTACGGATGAGCCATTGACTGACGTTTAAGTTCTTAAGTAAAAACTAAACTAAATAGCTACATACAAATGATAATGTATCAATCCATTATATGCTGACTCATGTTAACTTTTAGTTCCCAAAGTTGCATTTAAATTATGTCACGACAAACACATTGCATTAACAACTAAGTGAAGTCTTATCGACCCAGAATTTTTGTCTGTTCCATATGAAGTGACTCATGTTGCTTCAGTTTTCCCCGAACTATTTGGCTTAAGCAGCATTAGGGTGGTTATTAAATGAAACTTCAATCTCCTGCTGATAGCAAAGTGTTGTAAACAATTTACGGGCTGCAATGTATCCATCATAATTAGCCCAGTTCGTGGCTAGAAAGAAAGCGGAGCTTAACCCCAGACATATGGTTGAAATCGCTTTATAATGCGCCCAGGCAAATTAACAACAATTACTCAGACAATTTAACATAATCTTGATTATGCACAGAGCAAAAAATAATGATTGGCAAGCCGATGGAGGAGGGGCTCTGCCACACACTGTTCCATATGCAAGACAGCCATGCAGCCACAATCACGGCCACGTTGTCGCCTTCATCTCCTGGTCCTCCCCAGTCTTTGCTCTTCAGTCCACTGCCTTTCCATATGGCTGGGCCACTCGAATCTGCTGCGAGCATGGGATGGCGGCATAAATTACAAATTGCGCAAAAAACAAGCACATACAGAGCACAGAGCATGGAAAAAATAAAAAATGAAATAAAAAAGCGAGAAGTTGCCTAGGAACCAAGTGATGGAGGTCTGAAGGAAAAAAAACAAGACAGCATTTGATGGCCGCTTATGGGGGGCAGAAGAACTGGCCCGGCTGCATTCTTGGCGACGACCAGGCATGGAAATTCAGGCTCCAGGTCCCCAGATTCACACTCTTTTCTCCACCCAAGGCGGCACTATGCGAACAGCACTTTCCGGAGACTACACTTTATTTCTAGGCACATTTTATTTATAAATAAATGTTAAATGTTTTATAACTCATCAAAAATAGACCAATTCTTTGTGAGACGTAAACAGAAATAGTTGATTACAATAAGAACAGCATGCTAGCACACATTATAAAGCATAAATCTTTAGTTTCCGATGGGTTTTAGGTGGGATTTTCTCCAAGTGAAGAGCGGGCAACCAAGTGTGGAAGCAACGAATGACTTGGTGGCGGAGGAAATGCTTCAAGGCGACATTGACAATGGACATGAGCAGAAGTGAAGGTGTGGAAAAAATCAAGAACATACAGCGGAGTGAGGCCTCCAAAAGGCAGATGATGAACTTGGGGCGCACTGGAAGAACTGGAGAAACAGCCAAGTCATGTTCAAGAAGCTTATGAAATGTGAAGCCGGACAGACCAAACGAACCTTTTGTGCTCCTTAAATGATGAAGTGCAGCCTGACAGAGCCACCCAAATGGGCGGCACCTGCTGCAGCTAACCGGCTTATTTGGTTTTGGCCAGGGCCCACCGTGCGCATACGTAATCCGAGCACATGCAATGACCCCACGACCCGCTAAACCCAAACCCCTAGCCCAACACGAGCCCACATCCAAAACCAGGTCCGAATAGCAATTAGCCAGAAGCTAAGCCCGCAAAGCAGACGCCTCTGCGTGATTTTCTTGAAAGGAATAGAGAATAGACAATGTTTACTTGCGAAAATTGAACGGAGTGGGTGCTGTTGGGTGTGATATCATCATGTTTACTCGCCCTCTTCCGTCGACAAAAAAAAGGAAAACATTGTTGCGTGCCAGCTTTATATTATTGTAATTTTCTCCGCTTTTGGAAAACGTGCGCACAATTTTCCTGTTTGTTTCCATTACTTTTTGGCAGGGATTCGTGATTGTCTATTCTAAAATTAGTCAGAAGTTGCATAGTAACCACTGAAGTCACAAATCTGGTAATGCATTTTTGTAAGATAGTGCAATAATTGTGAAGAACTAGTTATTATAAAGTTCTGTACTTTCAAATATAATACACGGAATTTCTTAACACAATAACCTCCTCAAATAAATTCAATTTTCGAATAAATTTAATTAACAATCAGTTGCACAAAGTAAATGCATTTTAATTACGCTATCGCACGAATGCTTTAATGGTGACGATACCCAATTAAGATTTCTTCTAGATCACAAAAGAAATGCTTAAAAATACGCCACAGTCAGCACTTAATCGAAATAATGTCTGGCGATAAGATTGCCTTGGCAATTAAGCCAAGTTAATTGAACTCACCCGTGCTGGCCGAGTGCACCGGATTGCTGTTGGCATAGAAATCCATTTCGGGGTCCCCAACTGCAGGCCAAACTCCTCAATAGGTTAATTGCAGTGCAATGCACTGGAGCAAAGACTTTGGCACTCGCAAAAAGGGGAATAAGGGAGTGCGAATAAGGGTGCTGGGTGAGTCACCACGGGGGTTGACTGTATGCGAAACCGTTTGGGATGCGAGTGAGTACTGAATACTGGTAACTAGTTTGCTGATTTCTTGACTACCACAAATGCTGCACAGGCAGTGACAATTGATTTTCACTTTTCCGCTTTTCACTATCGATTAAACACTTTCCACTATGGCTGGCTAACTTTTGCCCATCCGCTGGATTATCCAATGAGATGCAGCTTTTCACTTTTAATTGAGTTTTCTCGATTAGTTTGTGGCCATTGCACAATTTATGCCAATTTCTGACCTACATTAAGAGGTAAACACAATGTTGGATCGAAAGCAGGCGCGTGTCGAGATATATCGTGTATATATAACTGGGAAGTCGCTTGCGATGCTGAACTTTTGACATCAAATGCAACTGTTATTGTTGCTGTTTTTGCAAAGAGGATGAGGATGAGGATGGTGATGATGATGATGTTGCCACAGCTGCTGCTGTTGCCGTGCAGTTTTCACCCAGTAACCGAGTTCTACGATTCGGGCAACCGCCCCGAAAAAAAAGAAACAAAAACCGATTGAGAATTATAAGAGGGCGACGGACACACGTGGCGTGACGACTGCAGCAAACTCGCGACATGCACTGTCGATTGCCGGATTCTGGGCAGGATGCCCCGCATGGAAACTCGGGGTGGCTGCTCATCGTTTCTCTCGTATATATCGTATCGTTTACGGCATTCGGCTTCGTTAGCTGCCAACTGCGCCGAATCCGCAATTACCGATGGCGGCGAGTGGGTGGCACAGTAATAATTCCAGCTGCGTGCCAGGCACATTTTATTATTCCCCACACTCAAAAGGGTCTTATTTGTTTGTGCCCCAATTCGGGAGCGGGACCAAACAATGGCACCCGTGGCACTTGCCTCAAGTGCGACGGAGTCATGGCAGCCGCTCCATGTTGCACCAGGAAGTCGCCTCGCGGCAATGCAGCGGCGTGAATAACAACTTCCGGATTTAACTACGCATACAGCAGGGGTCAAGCGAGTAGATCTTGAGATATGAACGCAATTTCCCGATTATTTTGGAATATTCACTAATTTCACTAATAGTTTTACTAATTCGACGAGATAGCATACGATCCCAACTGAAATGAAGGTTTCCAGTGCTACATTGCAACATCTAAGTACAACTTTGCTGACCGCAGATGTATGAATAATTGTCATATGTGCATATGTGAATATTGTTTCCACACTATCCCGCTATCCCGCGCTGCTTGTGTTTCACTCCAATTGGCAAATTGAGTTATTCACACGCAACAGCTGCTTGACTGGGGCATTCAACAGGGGGTGGAATGGGTATTATGGGTGTTATGGGTGTTATGCTACATGGGTTAGGTTAAGAGCAAGCTTCAAAGCTCCTCGAATTCTGGTAAACAAAGCGACAAGGGTGGGAGCAACAAAACCAAATCCGAGATGGATTAGCGATTCGTATTCGTAAGATGCATCTGATAGCGGCATCACAAGAGCTTTTCCTACGAGCTTTCTAAACAGCAAATGGGATGGGTTGGATAGAGCAGTTCAGCGGGCTGTGACGTACCTGAAAAACCAGGGGGTTGCGATGGGTGGAGGAACTCAAGTCCATTGTTTGCCTATCTGCTGTTCTGTAATCGCTTGATCAATACCAACAAACGGAACGAAACGAAACGAAAAAAGGCGAAACAAAGCGAAATAAGAGCACAAATTTGCAAAAAAGAAACAATTATTCATGAGTGTAGCAAAGCATTCTATAAATACATATGCGAATGGGTATAAATTATTATAGAGGTAGGACTGGGTTTTCCCAAAATTTCCAATCAAGGATAATACAACAATGTTATTAAATAACTATAACTAAGCAGTAGAAATCTGTTCATCTGAATAACTGAACACTATGCAAACATTCAACATGCAAATTCTATATATAGAGGGGGAAAATATCCCTTTTCCCCCCTTATTTATCCACCATTGAAAATGGCCCTGGCTCCTGGGCAGCCGTTCGCTTAAATAGCTCTTTTGTCGACGATTTCGCACAGTCAGGTTGGCCGAGCGGTCTAAGGCGCCAGATTTAAGCTTTGGTTCTCGAAAGGGAGCGTGGGTTCGAACCCCACACCTGGCATTGGTTACTCGCTTTTTTATGCACTCGTAGCAGTGAACTTTCCGAATATTACAAGTTTACTTCTTAAAGTTCAAAGTTCATAGTGGAACTAGGGGTATTGATATGATATGAGGATGTAACACTACGTTTCTTGCGCTTAAAGGTGATGATAAGTAACGCTTACGATAAGGAGTGCATACCTCGCATGTTGAAGTATGATTCACTTCCATATGAACTTTTAGGTTGATTCTGAAAACCATTTTCCCCTTTTTCCATTTCATATCTCAACTGCCCATTTGTAGTCCAAAATGGCTTCAGAAATCGTGTCATTCTGTGTGTAATGGAAAACTGTTCTACCGTTGCGAGCGACGAGGTTCAGCTTCCGGTTTGGCCAAAAGAGCCGCAGCCGATGACCAAAACCAAAACCAAATCCCTAACCCAAGCACACAAAGCCAAAACAAACACAATAAATGACCGTTGTTGCCGTTGCCTTTGCTGAATAATTAATAATCATGTTCGTTATGCGCCTATTGTTTTGGCATGCGCTTTGTTATGCATTCTGTTGCATTGCGCAATGCTGCTTTGAAATGGTCAAATGAAAAACAGTTAAGGAAATGCACTCGGGTTAAGGGCTGAAAAGGCAAAAGCTAGTAATTAATGGAAACAACACAGGTTGTTTATTCGATTTGTCTCGCGGCGAAACTTTCAGAAATGTGAGAAGTAGATGATCTGCGATCAATTGATTTAGATGGGGAAATTTGTGGGGAAAATTAGAAATAATTGGGGGAAACTGATGCAAGCGGTGGCAATTAAGTGTTATGAGAAGATTTCAATTTGTAACCCCATATGATTTGGATTCATTGAACATCTATCAATTCCAACCATCTCAGTTTATGGATTTTCTTGCAGTTTGCTTACAAAATGGAGAAACGCATTTGTTATCTAACCCATTGCCATATTTTCCGGTTTACTCTGCTGGGTGACCCATTTCTCTTAAGAGCCCTTTGGGATAGCATATTTGTGCCACTTCCCGACATAAACATAACCCGAAACAAAGAGTAGGAAAACGAGAAGACGCAAAAATAATATTGCAAGCGAAACAATTGCCAACATTTCATAACGAGGAAGCCAGCTCGTATGCCATTCTACCACGATGGAAAACCAAAACATTTCAGACACAAAGGAAAATTAAAGCAAAGTCGAAACGAGACAGCGAACCACGAAAATTGTGTAATAATTGCGACACTTTCCTGGGTTACAACCCATGAACAACTGGAGGCAATTTGAGGCCAAAAGCGCTGAGAAAGAAGCTCAACTCGCAGCCCGTTAGCGAATCGTTCGGTTTTGTGTGTGTGTGTGTGTGTGTGTGTGTGTGTGTGTGTGTGTGTGTGTGTGTGTGTGTGTGTGTGTGTGTGTGGCTGAGCATATTTCATCGGAAAGCAATGAACATTGTTGGCCAGATTGGCATTGTTCAGCCAGAGCCGATCTCCTATGATCCCAAAACCAGTTGCGTTCGCCATTCCGTCCAGTTCCTTGACCATCTTCCGATATCAATATCAAGTTCAACCAGTCAAGGCGGCCTGCTCACGTGATCCAGGAGTCCAGGGAACCGGGTCCGCGAGGATGGCGGCACAGGGACGCACTAACGGTGCGACAGGTTCGGGTTCGGATTCGGATTCGCGATTGTGCAGCGCGGGGGCCACAGAACTCAGCAGTGCACTGGTCGCAAAATGTACTAACTTTATTCATTTACTTTAAAAAGGAGTTTGAGCAGGAACCAACATTAAAAAGAGGTTCAGCTGAATTAATTAGGTGATTTGGTGACCCTAATCAAGTGCAAAGGTGACCCAGACTATATATGTACGAGATGTATGTAGAGATATATGTACGTAATAAGAATCTACATTCTGAGGATGATAATGGAAAAATCAAATCGATGACAATCCATATTATTCCAGATTCAAGAGGCTGCCTTTCCCTAACTGTAGCGACTGCATGGATTTAGAAGCCATCGCTGGGCAACCAGTTGAACTTGTTTTGGCCGCTGATTTTGCAGCTGCCAGTGGCCACTACCAAATGGGATCAGAGTGATGAGTCACTCGGGCTAAATGCTCTAACTTGGCCCATCCGAATAGCCAAAAAAAGGGGGAAAATTGGTCGAAAAGCAATTACACTTGCAACAATAGAAGTTGCAGCTGTAAAATTTATGGCCCAAACGTCACAGGAACACCAGCTTGGTTCGCTTTACCGAAAGCGGGAAACGCAACGGTGACGGGGCCAGAGTTCACTGTACCGTAAAGCGTTGGCAAGCAAAACGCTGAGCATGCGCAAAAGTCACAACCGAAACAAGTTTTCGTAGCGTTTTGTTTTTCAATCTCTCGCCTGTTATTTGCCATCTCTGTCCGATTTTGTTTTTAATTTTGTTCGTATTTTAGTTTAGTTTTAAGTTTTCCGTGGCCTGGCGGGGTAATGTGGGCATGCCCCACAAATGCCGAGTCGAGTGCTTTTGGCTGCAGTGCGGGTTCAACGACTTGGAATTGTTTAAAAACAAAAACTTCAAGCGGCGAGATGGGGGCTTATTTAAGGCGAAGAAATGACTGTCGATAGTTAAACGTCGAGCAAGTGGAACCAATTAATGCGGACCGGGCAAAAGAAATCCGAAAAAGCCGGAAAACTACCGACAATTGAAAAGCGCTTTTTTCTCCGTCAGCCAAACGGCAATTAACGCTGCTCGTTTCCTACGATTCGGAGATGCAATTAAAATGCAAATAGTAACCGCTGGCTATCCAGACCCAGTCCCAAATCCGAATCCGAATCCCATTTCCATTTCCACTCCTATCCCCATTGCCATTGCCATTAACAAAGTCATTTTCAGACACTGATGGATTTGTGTGACGACCCTATAACTCATTTTCCCTACACATGTTCACAGATTTTCCATATGGTGGCGACCTGCAAGTCGTTACTTTGCACTTGGCGGATATGTAAGCATGGGGGAAAAGCATGGGGCACCATTTTTAAAGCTGCTCTCGTCACTTTGTTTATTTTGGGTCACATTTGGGGCTTTGTGTTGGCCAGCCAGCCAGCCAGACTTTGTTTTTTTTTGGCGGCTTGTGTGTGTTCCCAAATATATGTTATCGTTTCACATTTAATCTTATCTCGGTTCTCAGCACAATTACCCGTTTGACGGTCGCCAGAAAAATACCAGGTAGATATAATTATTTTCGTTAGTTTCCTTGTAAGGCGAGCAATATAACCAAATTTATTGGCCACACGATCCCACAACTAGCCAATCGCAGACAGTCGAGCCTCTTTCCCATCGAAAACTAAAGCTATGCAAATCAATTTTCAGTCTCTTTGTCTTAAACGAATGCTTGATGATTAAAAAGTTATAAATAGACTGCTATCGTTAATCAAACGAAAGTAACAGCTTATGACAAAATGTTGCAGATGATGTGATTATGGATTTTGAATTTAAATATTACTGCAAATAAGGGAAGTAGTTTGTAACTTTATCATCATAAATAATTCATATTGCATATAAGCTAGAAATTATTTGTTTACTTAGGCTTTAAAACCGAATACTATCTGTTTGAGTAGGTTCTTATCATAGTTCCAACTGAATTCCGAACTTTATAGTTTATATAGTTGGTATCAAAGTTGTTGTTCATGGCACGAACTATATTTTTGAACAGGAAACTGAAACGGCACTTTTCTTGCATATATTGATCCAATATTTTGTAAGCACGTGTTGCGTTGGCCAAACAAAAAGAAAAAAAGTACATGAATAAAACAAGAGGGGCATGTACATAAAAAATCCATCAACGAGGCCACGATAGGAGCAAATACATCTCGAATTATGCTAATCGACTATCAAAACAAAAGCTGCAATTAAACCACACACTCTGGCTGACTTTCACTGCGAATCTTTGAACAATCGTCGGCCGTTTCAGTGTTTCTCTTTTTGTATTATATGCAAATTGGTCTAACGCATCGCGAGTCCAACTCTTGGCCACTCCAAAAAGTGGATTTCCTCCGCCCGACGACTTTGTGCTACATTTCTGTATTCCCCGAACCGAGGTTCCATATAATACAGGCAGCTGTCGGCGGTGACAATGGACGCCAGAGATGAGGATCGTGATCCTGCCGTCCTGCCTGTCAGCTGTGTGGCGCGTGTTGGGAATCGCTTGCCACCCGGCGAGGGGGAGGTCACGTCGGGTTGAAAGGGGGTTGAACGGGGCTTGAGTGACAGCCAACACAGGAACAACAGCAGGACTTCCTTCAGCGCACCGCAAAGGATCTCGAATTATGTGGAATTATATGCCCAGCACGTAGAGTAAGAGCTCACCCTTGTGCGAAGATTAGGTGAAATGATACAGTGATACCTCAACCTAACTATACAATTTGCATTATCAAATATTGCGAAAGCACTTCCAGCTAAAGTAAAACCAATGTTTAATGACCAACTTTCTTGGATTGTGCCAGGCTAAAGGGAGAGCTAAATGCGTAATAAATAATTCAGTTTTAGCACCCATATAAACGTTCATGTTCGTTTCTTGCCACCGATTCCAGTGAAAAAGGATCTATTTCTCACCCCCCAGAAAGGTAAATACCCTTGCCACATGAAAGGGCATCGACGAACCCGTTTAATTGGCTTTAAAGTGCTCACAATAGGATGGGCACGTCTGCAAACATGGACACGCATGCGCAGGAGCGCCGTCCACATCGCTGCTCCTCCAGCTCCAGCTCGCTGCTCCCTGCTCCTCCCCCATTTTTCACATAAATAAACGAAATGTGCCTCGAATGGGGAATCAGACAGCCAGCCGATCGGAGCAGAACGACACTTGTGTCCCTGGTTGGGGACGACTCCAAGAAATGTTTGCTCATTTCCGCACTCAATTAAAATGGTCGGGACACAAATCTATCTTTCAGTTTGCTTTACAAACACAACAGCAACAACAACAACAACAACAGCAACAACTGACAACGTTGACATGGGCCCCTGCCTATAAATAGAATGGTGTACATATGTACACAAGGAACATGGAACATGGTATATGCCATGTGGTTGTGGGTGCGGGATGTGGATGTGGATGTGGATGAGGATGCGTGGTAGGAGGACAGCTGTGGGAATTGGATTGCAAGAATGGTGGTGACATTTGCTGTTGCGACTGCGCACTCCTTTTGTTCGATTCCTGTTCTATAGAGAACCAATAATATTGTACAGCAAACAAGTATAATACAATATGAATATGGAAATACTAAACTGTATACAAGGTACTACGAGTTTCAGTAAATACCTATAAGCCAAGCCAATATAAGTAACTACTTAGTAAACTACTAGAAAACCCCTCTGTTAATGCACATTTGCTATATGGTTACTACCAACAAATAACACATGAAATGTTATGATTATGTGCACTATAATTTCCTTAACACGATGCCCAGTTGTAAGTGCCCATATGTAGGGTATAGTCACTTCCGCGATTTCTAATCGATTTCTTGGTTGCACCACAGGCATGTACATTTGTATGTAGGTAACCGATTTTCGTGGACAAGAATGTGCCAATGTCAGGCGGAAGAGCGAAAAGCGCAAGTCAACAGAAAGCAAGTGCACCAAATCCAAAGCCTTCACAGGTGAACACTCACAGTCGGGGGTTTTCGCCTAACAGCTAATCCTCTAGAGATATTCGTCACTTACCTCAAGACTGCTGCAGATCCCTCCGTGCGTGAGTTACTGGTAGACAACAACAGCTATGTTTCCGGGGACGCACACACACACATTGATGAAGGCACCGCACACTTGGAATCGATCTACACCGCGGATTTTGTTTGGTTAGAATTTGGAACTTGCAATTTATTCCCACGCGACACTATTCCGAAAAGTTTGAAGTATTTTCAGCTGAGTGTTATGTTGGTTATCTCGATTTTACAGTTTCTAATTGAAGTACAAGCGGCGATCGAATCGCGTGTTGCCGCGTTGGGTGATCGAGTCGTACTAAAGCCGCCTGTCATAAATCAGCTGGGTGCTAGAGGTGGCACAAATGCCGATAGTTGTTAGTGCGCGCAGTGCCTTCCAGTGTGACCGCAGTTCATTTTGGCGCTAATCCTAAACGTACGTTACTTTTCAAATCCATAACGGTTCGAATTGTATTCAAATTACTCGTTTGCAAATTATTTTTATTTCACTCTGGGAATTGGCATAACTGGTATTTATACAACATAACCTATTTTAAATAAAGAATTTCGCATATAAAGCTCTTAACAAGAATATTTTAAATCCTAATTATTGCCAGTAAGCCACGCGTTTTAGTTAGGGCTTAGTTTATTCAAGATCCACCACCTCAAGATGCCCTGTACTTGTGGTAAAACTAAGTACAAATTTGATACTTACAACTAAGTATAAACTGTCAACTCTTTAAGATGATCGTGCAGTTTTCAGTGTAATAAAAAAGACCAAGTCTAAATGGAATGGGTGAAAAATGCGGCGTTATCAAGTGGTTCACTCTTCTGCAACACCTGCAACACGACTGGTCCAGAGTCTCTGTGGCTTATCCGGCGGAATACTCAGTACTCAGTACTAAACTATAATTATTTCAGCAGAGCAAGAAGATTTGGCAGCGTTTCAAAGTATCGTATTTGTTGGCTGCTTACGAGAGTGCGTTGTACGTGAGTTTAAAACATACATATGTTTGCTGCCTATATATGTATGAATATTTTCAGTTTGGTGACGTGTAGCAGGACTATTGGTTCCCACAAGGCGATTGTAATTTATTTAAAAGCAAACTAGGGGTTGTTCACTCAGCAAAAGGTGAGGTGACTAATTACTTTCCTGTCCTTAACTCTACCAACTACCACCAACTGGATGCAGTCTGCGGATCAAATGTTCGCCTGCCTTTGTTTGCAAGATGATACCTCGTCTAGAGATTCAGATAAATAAGACTGGTGAAAGGAAAGCCATTGTATCGTACGATTTTCCGCCTTTGATTTTTCGCTCTCTCAATGGATCGGCGCCCCGCTTATTAATTGAGCTCAATTAGGAGCGTCTTTATTAATTGTCATAGGGGTATATCGTTTTCACTGCCTTTTATAGTTGAATATTTCTAGCTTTGTAACATAACTCAGAACTTCGAGTCAGTATAGTATAGTATACTATATTGCTAGCATAAGTTTAAATTTCCCTTTTAGCTGACAAAGAGTCATTTATTCCCCTTAAGCGGGAAGGGGTATCCCCTAGTCGCTACTCTCAGCTGCCATTTCTTCGTGTTTTTTGCGATGTCTGCTTAATTGTCTGTCGGAGCGCAGCTCAATTGGCAGTGAAAGAGAGCGTTGAGCGCTCCTCTAAACCTCCAGTGATCGTGATCGCGATCGCCTGATTGACGAACGACTGCCATTCGAGTTTCCACCACAGAGGAGTTTCCAGTAGGTGGCCGGGGATCGGTGTAGTGTGCTACCAACACGACTAGGGGTGGCTGCTACGTACCAGGCCGGCCATTTCTCCACCTACATCTCAACCGCCTGGAGTCGTGGTATTGGTATCTGGCTATTAGAGACCCGCTCTCCCGATTCCAACGATTCCAGCGATTCCACGTCGATTCCACTGAGAGTGCGCAGGCAGCCGGCGTTTGTTTGCCCATTCTTCCGTTCGCACACAACATAAACAGTCGGATATATCCGAGCACCAGAGAGGGTCGGATATATGGCCGCTTTTGTTGGCCCTGTCTGTGGGTTTGCTTCGGTTTGGGCTCTCAGTTCGGCTTCGTTGGCCTGAGGTGACGCATCTAGATAGCGGAGTGCCGGCTTCTTTCGAGAGGTACCCTCGTTTCCACCGCGGACGCACTTCCACTCCCTGGCCAACATATTTTGGCAACACGTGTTGGCCGATAATTGCCGGAACCGGGACGGTGAATTCTCTCTCTTTTCTCTGGGGAACAAAGTACACGTCAACGGAGCAGAGAGAGTCCACTGTATTTCTCGGGAACTTGCAAGTGCGTCGACATCACGAGATTGTGCCAAAAAAACATAGCTCTCCCGAATTTGTGATTCATTGTACCGGCGCCACTCGACGAAGACAGCTGCGCGAGCGGCATCTAATACTCACATTCGTGGACTCTGGACAAAAGTGTTCGGCGTGAAGTATCGCCATGGGCTATGACGAGGCCATCGTGCATTTGGGCGACTTTGGACGCTACCAGAAGATCATCTACTTCCTCATCTGCCTCACATCCATTCCAGTGGCCTTCCACAAGCTGGCCGGGGTGTTCCTGCTGGCCAAGCCGGACTTCCGCTGCGCCCTGCCCTTCGAGAATGGGAGCAGCTACGAGTTGTCCCCCCACCTGTGGAACCTGTCGTATCCGCAGAATGATAGGTGCTCCTACTACGACGTGGACTACACAGAGGAGTACCTGAATGGCAGCATTCCACGGAGCAGCAACGACACCAAAAGCTGTTCGCGCTATGTGTACGATCAGAGCAAGTACCTCAATAGTGCCGTGACCGAGTGGGATCTGGTTTGTGGCAGGGATTTCATGGCCGCCACCAGCGATTCGCTCTTCATGCTGGGCGTGCTCCTGGGCAGCATTGTGTTTGGCCAGCTGAGCGACAAGTACGGAAGAAAGCCCATCCTCTTCGCCTCGCTGGTCATCCAGGTGCTGTTCGGCGTTCTGGCTGGAGTGGCTCCGGAATATTTCACCTACACGTTCGCCAGAGTGATGGTGGGAGCCACCACCTCAGGCGTTTTCCTGGTGGCCTATGTGGTGGCCATGGAAATGGTGGGTCCGGACAAGCGCCTGTACGCCGGCATCTTCGTCATGATGTTCTTCTCCGTGGGATTCATGCTGACGGCGGTCTTCGCCTACTTCTTCCACGACTGGCGCTGGCTGCAGATTGCTCTTACCCTACCCGGACTCATCTTCATGTTCTACTACTGGATCATTCCGGAGTCCGCCCGCTGGCTGCTCTCGAAGGGACGCAAGGAGTGCGCCATCGCCAACATGCAGAAGGCGGCGCGATTCAACAAGGTGGAGATCAGCGATGAGGCATTGAGTGAGCTGCTCGATGAGGGTGAAAGCTCCGAGGAGAAGGCCAAGCAGAAGCTGGAGGATTCGGAGCAGGACGAGGGACCGCCGCCCTCCGTGTGGGATCTCTTCTGCTACCCCAATCTCCGCCGCAAGACGCTGCTCATCTTCCTGGACTGGCTGGTGACCAGTGGCGTGTACTATGGTCTCTCCTGGAACACCAACAACCTGGGTGGCAATGTGCTGCTGAACTTTGTTATCTCGGGAGCCGTGGAGATCCCAGCCTATATATTCCTGCTGCTGACCCTGAACCGCTGGGGCCGGCGATCGATCCTGTGCGGCTGCCTGGTGATGGCGGGTCTCAGTCTCCTGGCCACGGTCGTCGTTCCGGAGAGGATGCACACCTTAATGATCGCGTGCGCCATGCTGGGCAAGCTGGCCATCACGGCGTCGTATGGCACCGTCTACATATTCTCCGCCGAGCAGTTCCCAACCGTGGTGAGAAATGTGGCTCTGGGCGCCGCCTCCATGGTGGCCCGCATCAGTGGCATGATGGCACCATTCCTCAACTTCCTGGCCACCATTTGGAAGCCACTGCCGCTGCTCATCTGCGGCTCCTTCTCCTTGGCAGCCGGATTGCTCTCCCTCCTGCTGCCGGAGACGCACAACCAGCCGATGCTGGAGACCATTGCGGATGGCGAGCGTTTTGGCAAGAAGACCAAGGGAGATGTCTACCTGGAAACGGGCCAAGAACTGAGGACACCAGAGGCGCAGCCACTCAAGGGAGCAGGCGAGACAAATGGATCAAGCATAGCCAATGGCCACAAGTACTAGAAAATCTCAGGGCCAGAATTTACAGAACCTACAGACTACAGACAGGGCATCTAGAATTCGGTCAGGCCAAAGGCAGGGCATTTATCTTAAAAAAAATAGACCAAGTATTATACAAATTCTGAAATCTCACACGTAACCAAAAAAGAAAAGACCAGACAACAAAATTGTACGTAAAAGAACGGGTAGCAACAACTAGATCATAACTTTTTACCATTTAGCCGGGTAGTGAGGTGCGTTCTTATAAAGGTGGTTGCGATTTCCGAAGATTAGGGGCGGCTGTCGCCCGGAAAATCAGCTGGAAAATGCCCCGTGTTGCTGCATAATTTATTCCTACACCTATTTTTAACTTTAGTGTACCTTTAGTGTACTTATATGTAGTAGATGATTTTGAAATAAACGCACTTCTCCAGAGATTAACTAGCCCTCCCCGGTCCTCCTGCCTGACCCCTCGTAAACCCGGACAGAATGTCTGGCCTTTCATTAGGAAATTTGAAACGTGTTTCCGCTGTGTTTATTTTCGTAATCGTTTCTTATCAGTTCCGAAAACACGAGACCCTCGTTTGGAAAAATGGACCCACTCCAAATCACGAGTCTGCCAAGTGCTTAGTTATAAGCCCGATGATATCTCGTATAGCAGCAGAAGAACTCATATAGCTTGGAATGCGAATCATAATCGCATGATTTTTGGGGCCACCGCATAATGTTGCATTATTCACATCTCGCGAGCACTTCAACCTTGATCTTCTCCTACGTGGCCGCTCGAAAAGTGGGTCTTCTATTTTTAGTGCACCATTTACGAGTGCATTGCCACATGGTCTTTTAGCTTTTCAATTAATATCTCAACAAGCCAGCCCGTGTGTTCGATAAGAAACGGAAGTATTCGTTTTTTAAGAGAGCGAGACCCCAAGCTCGATTAGAAGAGCAGTCTTTGGAAGAGTGTGTGTTATCACTGGGCATGCCCACATACTTATCAACATACAGACGTGGTCGGAATATTTGGATATGCTTATTTTGTTCCTTTTCCTCCCAGCTGAGCTATCTTGAAATTCGAATTTATTTTATATTTTTATTTGTTCATTCATTTGAAAAGTTTTTTTTATTAGTTTGAATTGCCCAACATCAGCATCTATGTTTGGAACTCGGAATCGGACCACAATCGGTGGACTCTTTCTTTGGTCAGAAGATGTTCCTGGGCGCACTAATTGACATCGTACGATGTCCAAATCAGTGAGGCAGCTGCCACTTCCCCGCCCGCCTGGAACCCCGATTGCATCCCCGTTCTGAAATGACAGTTATTGATTCTATTTAGAGGTTCCTAATGCGGATCGCTGATCAATAGATTGGCCACGGGGTTGAACGGCTAAAGGCGGCGGAGAGCTGCTCTATCACACACACACACACACACACACACACACATAGGTTCGTACCGCTCACCCAGACACTCACAGACAGAAAGGCGGGGGTTCTGGGTTCGTACGAACCCTCGATGCTCTTTGTGTTTTCAGTCTGAGACTGAGGCAGCTGGCAAGCGGTTGATCGCGCGCTCCAATTCAGTCCGAGATTAGCTGGACAGGGATTAGTCTGTGGTACTGCAGAGTGCTGCTGTGGCAGCTGCTGGTGCAACCAGGTACCGTTTTTCCAACCAGATTGTTGCACAATCGAACGGGTTCATCGGGCGTATACGCAATCAGACGCGTTAATAAATTGCGCATACGACACGGTGACGCGACCACTGAACCGCCAGTCAGTTATCATACGACACTCGACGGTTGACAACGCCGAATTTCAGGTGTTACACGTCGCACAGCTAAACCAATGGGCTACGACGACGTCATCACCCACCTGGGTGAATTCGGACCGTATCAGAAGCGCATCTACTATCTGCTCTGCCTGCCGGCCATAGTCTGCGCCTTCCACAAGCTGGCCGGGGTGTTCCTGCTGGCCAAACCCGACTTCCGATGTGCCCTGCCATACGAGAATGGGAGCACCTATGAACTATCGCCCCACCTGTGGAACCTATCGTATCCGCAGAATGATAGGTGCTCCTACTACGACGTGGACTACACAGAGGAGTACCTGAACGGCAGCATTCCACGGAGCAGCAACGACACCAAGACCTGTACCAGCTACGTTTACGATCGGAGCAAGTACCTCAATAGTGCTGTGACCGAGTGGGACATGGTCTGCAGCCGAAGCCTGCTGAGTGCCACCAGTGATTCCCTGTTCATGCTGGGCGTGCTCCTGGGCAGCTTCATCTTTGGCCAGATGTCCGACAAGCTGGGACGCAAGCCCACCTTCTTCGCCTCGCTGGTGCTCCAGCTAATCTTCGGCGTTCTTGCCGCCGTGGCGCCCGAGTACTTTAGCTACACGATTTCCCGGATGATTGTGGGCGCCACCACTTCGGGAGTCTTCCTGGTTGCCTATGTGATCGCCCTGGAGATGGTGGGCTCCTCGTATCGCCTCTTCGCCGGCGTGGCCATGCAGATGTTCTTCTCCGTGGGCTTTATGCTCACTGCTGGCTTTGCGTACTTCATCCACGACTGGCGTTGGCTGCAGATTGCTCTGACCTTGCCGGGATTGCTCTTCCTCTGCTACTACTGGATCATTCCGGAGTCGGCCCGTTGGCTCCTGATGAAGGGTCGCAAGGATGAGGCCTTTGTGATCATCGAGAAGGCGGCCAAGGAGAACAAGGTGGAGGTGCCCAATGAAATCTACGAGCAGCTGGTGGACGAGGTAGCCGAAAAGAAGAAGCAGGACGAGATGGCCGCATCCCAACCGGCGGCCACCGTGTTCGATCTCCTGCGCTATCCCAATCTTCGCCGGAAAACCCTGCTGATCTTCTTCGATTGGTTTGTGAACAGTGGCGTGTACTACGGCCTGTCGTGGAACACCAACAACCTCGGTGGAAACCAGCTGGTTAACTTTGTAATCTCTGGTGCCGTGGAAATACCCGCTTATACTCTGCTCCTCTTCACTTTGAACCGCTGGGGTCGTCGCTCCATTCTGTGCGGCACCATGATGGTGGCCGGGATCAGTCTGCTGGCCACCATCTTCGTGCCGAGCGACATGAACTGGCTGATCATCGCGTGCGCCATGATAGGAAAGCTGGCCATCACCTCGTCGTATGGCACCATCTACATCTTCTCGGCGGAACAGTTCCCGACGGTGGTCAGGAATGTGGGTCTGGGCGCCTCCTCCATGGTGGCTCGCGTGGGTGGCATTCTGGCACCCTACCTAAAACTGCTGGGCGAGATCTGGCGACCGCTACCGCTGATCATCTGCGGTGCGCTGTCCCTCACCGCTGGACTGTTGTCCCTGCTCCTGCCGGAGACCCTGAACAAGCCCATGCCGGAGACCATCGAGGATGGGGAGAACTTCGGCAAGAAGCCGGCGCCGCAAGAAGCCGCCGAGGAGGGTGGCACCCAAGAGCTCAGCGGGATGCTCAACGGCAGGTCGGGCTAATTGGAGCCGGGATTGCGAGCCGAGCACTTGATCACTCAATCTACACTGATGGCCTCAATTGGCTAGCCTTCTGGTCATTTCAACGAATTTAAGCATTCAGCGCACTCCCATTTCCCCAGAGATGTATATTGTTGTATTCATTCCATTTTTTGTTTACCTTTACGAGCAATTTAATAAAAGTCACACTTATTTAAATCGTATTTGCACATTTTACCCGTAGTCTCAGTCTGTTCAACGAACTTTGTGACAACTTTGTTCATTGAGGCGCGACTCAGTTCGTAAAACGATAATGTAAATTACGCTCATTATAAGAAGTAGGTCTAAATGGTCGGCTGATAAGAAAACGCCATAATCTCATTGAGTGCAATCTCCTAATGCACTTGCTCAACCCACAAAGTCACGGTACCATATGGGCACATTCAAATGTTCTACTCATTAATCAAGTTAAGAACGCTCCCTTCACATAAAATAAAACTAATAAAAATAAACTAATAACTGATAAACTGATTAAGCTAATTACTGTTAGCGCTGTCCATTGATAAGGAAATCAAAGCTACAGAACTCATATGGCCCCAGTATGTTCAATTTAATGGTCTAATCTAGTATATCCGATGGTTCAACGACCTTTAAGATACTAGCTGTATTTCTAACTGGGATATTCAAATAGAAATAGGCCACCTCTTATACCCCTAAAACGTAGAAATACAAAGATTTCATAAATGTTATATAACTGGCTAATTTGCAGAAATCGAGTTTTAGCTTTGATTAAACTTATCTTGTTTCTGAAATGTGGCGTGATGTTGAGTAAATGGGTTATTTATAACAAAAGGTAGAATGCTATAGTCGAGATCCCCGACTATCGATATTCAGCTAGGGGAAGTGCAAACGAGAAATATCAACATTTTCTGGAATATCGGTAGAAATTGGGCAAAAAGTAAAAAAATTAAAAACAAATTTAAATTTTTTTAAAAGTGTGGGCGTGAGAGCTTTTTTTGCGGTTTGTGGGCGTTAGAGGGGGCGTGGCAACATTTGGAAACAAACTTGCGCTGCGTCTATGTCTCTGGAAGCTGCATGCTTAATCTCAACATTCTGCAACATCATAACATCAAAAAAATGACAAAAAATTAAAAAAAAAAAATTTCGAAATTTGAATGCAGATTTTTAGAGAATTGTGCCAGAAATATTTAGAGGTATGTCACGTTAAAATCCGATTAAGATAAGTTGAGTTATGGAGCTTAGAACTTCAACTTTGGGACATTTCTTCATTTTTTTTAAATTCCTACAACATCATAACATCAAAAAAATGACAAAAAATTAAAAAAAATAAATTTCTAAATTTGAATGCAGATTTTTAGAGAATTGTGCCAGAAATATTTAGAGGTATGCCACACTAAAATCCGATTAAAATAAGTTGAGTTATGGAGTTTAGAACTTCAACTTTGGGACATTTCTTCATTTTTTGGAATTTCTACACATCATAACATTACAAAAATGACAACAAAATTCAAAAAAAATTAATTTCTAAATTTGAATGCAGTTTTTTAGAGATTTGTGCCAGAAAGGTTTTGAGGTATGCCACTTAAAAATCCGATTAAGATAAGTTGAGTTATAGAGTTTAGAACTTCAACTTTGGGACATTTCTTCATTTTTTGGAATTCCTACAACATCATAACATCAAAAAAATGACAAAAAAATTAAAAAAAAAATAAATTTCTAAACTTGAATGCAGTTTTTTAGAGAATTGCGCCAAAACCATTTTGAGGTATGTCACGTTAAAGTCCGATTAAGATAAGTTGAGTTATGGAGCTTAGAACTTCAACTTTGGCACATATCTTCATTTTTTGGAATTCCTACAACATCATAAGATAAAAAAAATGACAAAAAAATTAAAAAAAAAATTTTTTCGAAATTTGAATGCAGATTTTTAGAGAATTGTGCCAGAAATATTTAGAGGTATGCCACATTAAAATCCGATTAAAATAAGTTGAGTTATGGAGTTTAGACCTTCAACTTTGGGACATTTCTTCATTTTTTGGAATTCCTACAACATCATAACATCAAAAAAATAACAAAAAAATTAAAAAAAAATAAATTTCTAAATTTGAATGCAGTTTTTTAGAGAATTGCGCCAAAAACATTTTGTGGTATGTCACGTTAAAATCCGATTAAGATAAGTTGAGTTATGGAGCTTAGACCTTCAACTTTGGGACATTTCTTCATTTTTTGGAATTCCTACAACATCATAACATCAAAAAAATGACAAAAAAATTAAAAAATAATAAATTTCTAAATTTGAATGCAGTTTTTTATAGAATTGTGTCAGAAAAATTTTGAGGTATGCCACGTTAAAATCCGCCTAAAATAAGTTGAGTTATGGAGTTTAGAACTTCAGCTTTGGGACGTTTTTTAATTTTATTGAGTTTCTACAACATCATAACATCAAAAAAATGACAAAAAAATTAAAAAAAAAAAATTTCTAAATTTGAATGCAATTTTTTAGAGAATTGCGCCAAAAACATTTTGAGGTATGCCACGTTAAAATCCGATTAAGATAAGTTGAGTTATGGAGTGTAGAACTTAAGCCTTGGGACATTTCTTAACTTTAGTGAAGAAACAACATCATCACATCAAAAAAATTAAAAAAAAGATGGAATGCTATAGTCGAGTTCCCCGACTATCAGATACCAGTTACTCAGCTAGTGGAAGTGCGAAAGAGAAATTTCTTAATTTTTCTGGAATATCGGTAAAAATTGCGAATAAAATTAAGAAATGAAAAAAAATATTGTTCAAAAGTGTGTGCGTTACAGTTTTTAGCGGCTTGTGGGCAGTAGAGTGGGCGTGGCAAAACTATTTCTGGCAAATCGATAGAAATTTACAAGACTATTAAAAAATGAAAAAATAGCCAAACATATATCAAAAATGTGGGCGTGATCCTGGTCAACAATATATATACTTTATATGGTCGGAAACGCTTCCTTCTGCCTGTTACATACTTTTTAACGAGTAACGGGTATAAATAGTTTAAATGTTGTATATAGCATATACCATGCCCCCAGAATTATGCAGCAGATTCGAAATGCAGCCCAAAAGTATGCACCACATTAGCACAAAGGTTTCCAAACTGTGCGCAGCATGTCAAACTGTCGTGGCGGTAGTTTTCAAATTTCTGAGTGAAATGAAATGAAAATACAAATTGTTGGTCGTTCCAAATGGATTTGCCCTTTGGCACACAGACTCCTGAACTAGATGTACTGATTGTGGGCGGCGGTCTTTCGGGCCTGGCCTCTGCCCTGAAAATCCTTTCCTTGGAGAGCACTCTGAAGGTGAGGATCATTGAGGCGAGCGATGGCTTGGGCGGCCTGATGGGCCAGAATAGCACCCGACTGGTGGATGGAGCGCAGCAGGACATGCTGGCCCTGCTGACCATCATCCACTTGTCCCCGCGGCGGCGGAGGAGCGTCAGTGGCAGGCTTCGCAGATGCTGGGATCTGGACCGTGGACTCACAGCTCTGCCGGCCAAGTTCGAGCTTGGACGATACATCGAGATGCTGGACCTGCGGATGCACAAGTTTCGCTCGAAACGTTTCAAGTGGGTTGGGCTATCAAATAATTTGTTAATTTTGCAAAGGCTTACGGATCACTTTCTAGTCTGCGGGAGCGAGTGTCCAACATGGAGCACCACATTTGCCACCATTTGTTCTTCAGCAAGTCGAGGAACTTCATGCTCAATCTGGTGGAGCTGGTCTGCGGCGTTCCTGCCAATGAGGTGGACTACGATGTCTTTATGTCCGTCTGCAGCTCCTGTGGTGGTCTTAAAATGCTAATTGACTTGTAAGTGGCTAGATGCTAGATTACTTCAAAACTGGAAAGTTAGTTGTATACCTAACAAAAACTTGCTGTCTGTAGTTTTCTGCTTACTTTTTATGATTAAGCTTCTGACAGTTAAGTGTTTTTAATGATGAACGATTACAACATTGTTGTATTTATATCATACTTTTCGGAAACAAAGGTGCGCAAATGGTTAAACACAGTAATGCGAACATAAGGGTAGTACTTTGGATATAGTACACATGGTTAGACAACAAACTAAAAATCAATGCACATCTGACTTGTAGTCCAGATGAAATTGATTTATTACCCGACTTGAAATACTTATATTTTATAGGTCACGTAGCTAGCTGCGTTGTGATTGATTTGCTACCGTAGCTCTGAAAGGGGTGAAATGTATCCTATCTCGCTTAGCTTCTTTTAATTAGCCTATTAAATGATAATTACACCCCTTTATGTAGCTACTTTACCTACCCGAGTAGCTTCTATGAGATATCCACTCAGATGCTGATAGAGAGCATATTGGAGCAGCTGAAGTTCATCACGATAACCCTGAACTGCAGAGCCGTCAGATTGGAGCACTTCAAGAACTACGTCCAGGTGACGGATGATCAGGGTAACAAGCACACGGCGCAGGCAGCGATCCTGGCCATTCCCTGGAACAGGGTGCAGAAGTTGGACTTCGAGCCCCGCATACCAAAGACCTACCTGCCGCGGACGTCATCCAAATCTGGCCGACATCCAAAGCGCCGCCAGCTGATCAGCCAGTTCCAGTTGCGATACGGCAAGTCCGTTTGGACGGATCTCGGTTACTCCGGTAACTTTCTCAGCTCCCAGCCGCTGGTCAGTGGTCACGAGTGTCTGATGTCCAGCTTTTGCGGCTACGTGCTGCACTCGCCGGAGGATCAGGACGAAGTTCTGCAGGATGTCGTCGATCTGCTGGCCGAGCATTTCGGGGAGGAGATGCGCCGGCCACTGGAGTGCCAGTACTTCACGAATGAGCTGAATGTGGCGCAGCACAAGCCGCAAACCAAGCCCTGGCATCGGGTCATCTGGTCCAGTTCCTCGGCCGTGGGCACCAGCTATCGCACTATGATGGGTGGTGCGGTGCAGAGTGGCTTCCGGGCGGCGGTGAATGCCGTCTTTGTGGTGCGGCCCCAGGTGGTCAGCTGGAAGGACATGCTCGTGGAGTGGCCAAAGAATGCCCAGGATGATGTCTCCAGCGGCAGAATCAGGGGACTCCTCAGCCGCCTCAACCTCTACAATGTCACCTTCTACAGCTTCTTTGTGCTCGGACTCATCTGGCTGCTGAACTTGGGCTATGCCAGGGCGTTCTAAGGGATTACCACACCTACAAGTATTTGTATCTACAACCATTAAAGTGTCGTTTTTGAATGCTTTTATGCGTTTTTGAGGAGCTTTATTTGGAGTCTTAGTCTCGAAAATCAGAAGTCGAGTGGAATTTCTTAAGTGTGCTTATTTTAGCAACGGCTGGATTTCTATGAATTCGTGAACAATTCCGGGCAATCATTCACTTAAGCTTCGCCAACGCCTGGATGGGTAAATTGCGCTGTCGGTATAAGTAGAAATTATCATCTCAAAGGTTTCCATAGAATGTC
Organism: Drosophila orena; assembly: GCA_005876975.1. Lineage (NCBI taxonomy): Eukaryota > Metazoa > Arthropoda > Insecta > Diptera > Drosophilidae > Drosophila > Drosophila orena. The sequence goes on along the minus strand of VCKV01000282.1, from coordinate 8,569,387 downwards.
TACTGTGGGGGTAAGTAGTTAAGAACACATTATAATGCATGTAGATCATTTTTGATGTGCAAAATCATTTAATTATAAGGCCAGTTATTGCTCAATATGCGTTTTTCCACGCTGTCTTATTTCTCATATCAAAATGTAGTTATATTAAGCAAAAATAAAGTGCAACTAGACAAGCTAGCTAGCTTACTATCTTTATTTGCTGTGCTATATTTAAATTGGGCTTGAATCTCCTTAAATGGCAATACATCATGGCTTTATGACAAAGCATATCACATTATAAAGAATTCTGGGTGATTACGTTGATGGGGTGATATTATTAGATTAGCTCTGAATGGAAAGTGCATAGGATTGAGTAAATAAGCCAGAATCGAGGCTACCCATAGTACATATCCGCACCGAGCTGCACGTGCGTTTGAAAAACAATGAAGATCTGGAATCGAATTAATGGCGGGGTTCAAGCCCAAACGAATTGCTAATGGAGGCACGCCCATGTGCATCATCAACTAAAGCTCTAATTCCGACTAGAGTGTATAGAATATATGGGGGTGGGGGTATGGCCAGAACCGTTAGTACGGCTAACTTACAGATGAATAGAATGCGCCTGGGAAGCGATTTAAGCCAAACAAACAAGTGAACGGCAATTGTGGCGAGGCTAAAATTAGAATGCGATAACAAAGGAAATCATAATTGGAATGCACGGGATATTACGATGCGATCCCAAGCCATCAGCCTACCCCTTCCATGTCAATCTCTATCTGCTGGCGCAGGGCTAGCAGTTAAGATATTGACGTCGATCGACTGATTGAGCTCAATTGATCTTGGCCAGAGTTGAGGACTCTCGATGCGCCCGCTGCGATAAGGCGGGTTAACCTTAATCGAATCACCTGATAGTGGGGATCACTGCGTAGAGATCTGGTTCTGTGCCATCCCAGCGATCCAGAGTTCCGGTTCGAGTTGGTTTCACTGCAAACTCTATACTATGCCCAGATTCATTCACAAACTACTCAGTAGAATATCAAAATATGTGTGGGCATTATTTCCACATGGCAAACAATACAATTCCATTCAGAAGTGCGCTCTTTTTGCTCCAAACGTTTGCTCCTAGGGAATTTCGAATAGCGCAACTCGAAAATACAAACCACAAAACACAAAACGCAGAACATGTATACAATGCCCGACTCTCGAATATTATCAAGAAAGCAAATGGGAAAATGGTAATGAAATTCAGAGACAACAGCACTAAACGGCCTGTTAATGTAAATATTATATATCGCGGGGTTCGGGTAGCGCGATTGTAATGGAATCTTTGGGATTTGGGAGACCATGTGTTCAAGTGTTCGGCAGTGTATTTAAGTGCCTTCATGTTCTGCCACGCATTTTTAATGAGAAATCCGAGTGAAATTTTTTTTTTTTTAGAAAATTATATATGAACAATTTTGAACTGTCATGCTTTTCAATATTGTATGGCATAATTTTTAGTAGCCAAAAAACGTTAATAACATCAATAATCAGTTGTAATTGCATTAGCCCTAGATAAACGTGGAATTGTGCAAATGCCCACATCTGAAGTCTAATTATACGTTTATACTAATTTTGGAAATTTGACAGCAGCTGCCACGAAAACAGCTTTGCTTTGTTTCAAAAACATTCAATTGTTTCAAAAAATCAGAGCTGTCTTGCGTTTTTTGTAGAGTGCGCACTTATTGACATTCGCTAAGAATTGCTCCCTTTGGACGCTCAACGACTGTGATTTCAATTTGTATTATATTTTCTGTTTATGCCTGCCGAATACCCGAATCCAAAAGGTAAGAAACATAGATCCGAGTATATGGATCGCATAGAACCGAACGATTGCGAGCGAATCGGCGCTACTAAGTACCGCCCCAGTGCCTCCTCCTGGCCAGCCACTGCGCTCCCCCAATCCCCCAATCTCCCAATCCTCCAATGGATCGGATCGGATCGGATCGGCGGCGGCGGCGGCGGCGGCGTACAAAACGCTGCGATCGGCCTCCCGTGGGCTTAGTTTGTGAGACGCTCCCGAAGCGACAAGTAGTTGGTAGCGAAGATCGGCGAAAAGCGACAGGCAAACGCAACTGCACGCGCTGCACCACCAAATCCCTCAGATACAAGGCAGTGAAGGCGGAATATCCCAACAGAAAAAATATCATTTCATTTTCATTTTCACTTTCATGTTTATTTCGAACATTCGGTTCGAAAACAAGAAGCGCGTAGTAAACGCCGAGCGAGAAAACGTGTCGCCGTCCGTCAAAAGTGAAGCGCTCCCATGTGCTGCATTACCAATTGAGAAAACATAAACAGAAAATAGACTCAGAATATAGAAAATATCAGAAAGTATATAGATAAACAGCCGCTGCAGGAACAACAAAGCCCCCTCCCAAAAAAAAATACAAATATATACATATATAACGACCTGCAGTCGAGGGCGAAAGTGAAAGTATATATCGATCGAGCTCTTATCTCCAGCACCTCGCCCAAAGTGAATGCACTGCAGCGAATCGGATCGGATCTACCACATTTGGTTCCTAAGCCCGGATCGTATCAGAATTCAAATCCATAGAGCTGTTTTTGCGCGAGTTCGAAAATAGATTTCACAGCCAAGGAATTCAAGTTCAGTGGCAGCGACAAAACCTCCCGAGCAAACTGCACAATTCGTTTGCGTGGGGTCAGTCGTCTGCCCCATACAACATCATTATCATCTGCAGCGTCGCCGAGCGAGTGATTTCGAATTCAGAACACCCCAAGTAGCAGTTAGCCATCATGACTCAATCCAAGGAGAATCCGGAGAAGAATCGCGAGGTGATCAGCGAGGAAGGCATGAAGGATCTGCTCACCAAGCAGCTGGAAGTCGTGGGCAGTGGAGGGGCATTTGTGTGGTAAGTTGATGCACTGCGAGAAACTTCACCAGCAGCTAAATTCAAGTAGCTGCAGTCTTAATAGTAAGTACTGCATAATGGGAGCAGTTGATAATCTAGGTTACAACTTTAGGTGACAGATAAAGGAGTCATGTTTCTGTCATAATTCGATCGATGTTGAGGAAGTCACTTTTCAACTCAGCTCGAATCACGTTCCACTTGACCCAGTTCATAATGAATGCAGTGAACCAGCTCTTTGAAGGTTGAGTGTTTAGAATTCGTTGACATTACTCAGGGTGGTGCACTTTTCTCCCCTGACTTGGCTAACACTGGCTTAATTGCTTTTTCTGCTTGATTGAGCGCTCTGAGCATGAGTTATAGCCCCCTTTTTAGCCACGATCTGAACTAGTCAGCACAATTCAGGCTAAAACCAATTAGCTTTTTGCCGCAGCTCGGCTCGATAAGGTATGCTATACTGCGAAGAGGGGCTTCCTGGTGTTGATTTCGGGCCGGGATCGAAGACTCATCCAGCTGGATGCCAAGCGAGGGGCCAACGGTCATGTGAGTGATCGGCGGTATGGCATTTAAATATAGCACGGAAATCTGGCATATCAGTGTGCATATACATTAAATATGTGTAGTAATACATTTCCACTCGGCTTAATCGTAGCTGATAAGGCACTTGTGAATTGAAATCGGGCGATGTGGGTTCGAGTACCGGTTCCATTACCCAGATCTCTGTGGACACCATGACACCAGTCCCATTTGATATGATCCCTGAGGTTCGTAGTAGAGCACATTCAACTGATTCAACTGATTCACCGGAGGAAGTCCTACCGCATAGTCACCTGAATGCTGATGATTTTCGCGGAACTCTACGTGGTTTTTGCTGGGCGGGGGAGACACGTGAAAATAAAAGTCCAATGGATATGTAAATATGGCGCACAGCGTTCCGGTTGCCCGATTTGTATAATGATTAACGACGAACGGCTGTATGCTCTCCGCCGAATCTCTAACTGCCATTAAGTGATTATGTGATCGGCATACATAGCCCATAACTACCGAATATTTCGCCTACAACCTTCACAGCTTTGTTTTGACTCCGTTGTTTTGATCGCTGCTATTATTTGCATTCCGATGAGCAGTTGAGAGCCAAGCGGTGTCAATGTGCCACCAATTCGATTGGAGTTGCGTGTCGTAAACAATTTATCCGGATACGAGAAACGAGTATCAGCGAAAACAAAACCCAATTAGCAGTAAAGTGAAATAAACCTAATTGGCAACTTACTACTTATCTCACCCACTCAGGGCTATTTTCTTCCTGTGTGTCACGCCCAACATACTGAATGGATTCCATGTCTCATCCTACACTCTGCTGGGCCACCTGCCCGATGACCAGTGGTGCGGCATTCCGGAGCTGCAGGACACCAACTGGACGCTGGCCCAGAGGCGGGAGATTGCCGGCAAGGGCTTGGATACGGGCGGTTGCACCGTGTGGGACTGGAACTATGGCCACCTGGCCAAGATGTCTTACGACGCGGCCCTGAACTACACCAGCCATCTGTCGCAGATTGCCCAGCCGGTGGAGGTGTCCTGCCGTGTGAAGGGGCAACATGAGTTCGCCCATCCGGAGACCACCTTCGTTGCGGACTGGGATCTCACCTGCGACCGGAGCATCCAGCGTACCTCCGCCCAGGTTTCCATTTCGCTGGGCAAGTTCTGCGGATCCTTCTCCTTTGGCATTCTGGCCGACAAGTGGGTTCTAGCACAGCTCCTTAATAATGGTATGGCAATAACTGATGAATGGTTTCCCCGCAGATTTGGTCGCAAAACCTCATTCACCCTGGGCGCTGCCTTCTTCATTGTGGGCAGCTTTTTCTGTACCTTCTCGCCCTGGTACAGCCTCTTCCTGGCAGGACGTTTCGCCCTGGGAGCAGCCTCCTCCGGTCTGTTCTATCCAGCATTTACCATGAGTAAGTTCGTAACTATAATATATCGTGTTCTTTAATTAGTTTGTGTATATTATCTTAGTTGTGGAGAACATCTGCTTGAAGCATCGCTCCTGGATGTCCATTGCCTTCTCAGCCTCCTATCCGGTGGGCATGATTATCCTGGCCATTGTGGGCTACGTCATCCAACCGTGGAGGCATCTGCAACTGGCTCTCACCATTCCCTCGCTACTCCTCATTCTAAACTGCTAGTGAGTGATCCTAGTCCCGCTTATATCAATCGATCCTGAATCCAAGAACTTTCCCCACAGCTTGATGTGTGAGTCACCGCGCTGGCTGATCACGAACCAAAGATATGATCGCGTCTACAAGATTCTCTTCAGGCAGCCCAGCCACTACCAAGTGCAGCCAGCCGTTGCAGCTCCATCTCAAGTCTCCAGCGATAAGAAGTCGGTGAGTGCAACGTCCCTGAAACATACACTTATATGTTGCAATCAGTGCATCTGATTGATGGAGTGCTCATGGAATATTTTGCCTTTGCAGCTGGAGCCGGAAGAGGGACTCTCCTTTGGTCAGAAGCTCAAGAATGGTCCCCTCAAGTCCATCATTGAGCTGTACGCCAATGCCAGGGTGCGCAGGATGATTTTTGCCTCGTACTTCATGTTCTGCGTCACTTCGCTGAGTTACTATGTGACGGGTAAGTGCACTCTACACGTATATTGTGATATATAAGTTATAACATTCAATTTTTCCTGCAGCTCTCAATGCCGCCAATCTGTCGGTATCCAGATACCTCTACATCATAGGCACTGGTCTGGTGGATATACCCTCCTATCTCGTCCCTGTGATAATGCTCCGCTTCACGGGACGTCGCCTCACCACCATGTTCCTGTTCCTGTGGACGGGCGTGTCCTTGCTGCTGGTCCTTGCTGTTCCCGCCGGCAGCACCACCTGGATCGTGGCCTTCGCCATGCTGGGTCGCTTTGGCATCAGTGCTACCTACTCCGTGGTCACTCTCTACACAGCCGAGCTGTATCCCACACAGATACGCAACTCCGCCCTGGGAACCTGCTCCACCTTCGCCCATGTGGGCTCCATTTCGGCACCGTATGTGGTCGATGTCCTCGGAGCTCTGGGCTGGTACATTCCAACAACGATTTGCGGCTGCTGCGTTCTAGTAGCTGGCCTCCTGACTCTCACACTTCCGGAAACGGGAACGGGAAAGCTGTCCGACAAAGTGGAGAGCAGTGCGTCCTCCACTCCGACGGAGCCGGCCGAGAAACAGTGATGACAGCAGCAGGTTAGGTCCATTTTCCACGACAAGATTTGTCAGCAGTGCAGATCGAAACCCTTTAAATTGATTAACTACTTTTTAAGGAATACCAAAATAGCTATTACACCTAAAAACTTCTGTACCTCCAGTAGCTTTCGCTATTTAAAATGTTTTACAATCGGAAAACACGTTTAAGAAAACAATTAATGGTTGAGAGCGAAGTGCTCTAAAGAAAAGACAGAACTGATAAGCAAAGTCGTGAAAATGGTTGGTTAGTCTACGATAAATCTAGCTATAAATACCTACAGTAATTAAGCGTAAGTTGTTAGTTTCTGCTATTCCTGCATTGTTTAAGTGAATATTCATAAATGTTTTTCTGTTTGATATCGCATAATAAATATACTATTTATACGTGATCGCCAGAGATCTAGGACTGCATCAGTAGGTGGACCCAATCGTAGTACGGCCTGGTCACTGTATAGATGCTGGGCATGCCTTGGATGCCGCAAGTGAGTCCGTGGGACACCAGGCCGTATATGTAGTCCTTGCCGCCATATGGACAGATTAGGGGTCCGCTTATAATTGAAAACAATTAATTGGGCATTAAGCTTGTCAGAGGCTGATCCCTGGCTTACCCGGAATCTCCCTGACAGGAGTCCTGATTGTTGCCCAGGGCACACACCGTATTTGCCCCATTCTGTGGCGCCCAGATGTGTCCTATAATGTCGCGGCACTTTTGATTATCAATCACGCGAACTTCGGCCTCGAAAAGTTTCTTCTGACAAGGGCCAGCATGCTGAGTTGCTCCATAGCCAATAATGCGGCAGGATTCTATGGAAACAAAGGATAAGTATCTCACTCAATTGGGGTGCTGATTAATCATACCATTTTGGTCCGGTTTCATGCCAAGTGGGGGAAGTTGGGCGTACTGCAAGCCATTGCTTAAAGGACTCCAGTATCGGCGTTTCATATAAAGCAGAGCTATGTCATTCCGGTAGTTGGATCTGCCATATAAGATAATCTGTGCTATTGCAATTGATATAGAGTATTGAGATTTCCTCTTAAGAAAAGAATCTCTCTAAAAACTAAATCTCCAGTAAAGGGGAGTATTAAACTTGACTCAAGTGATTACTCACGGTTGGAAGTAAATATACTCGACGCTTTCCAGACCGTATGGATCCAACTGCCCAATGTTTTCAATATTCTCATAGCCAATAAAGGCAGCAATGTTGTGAATGTTTCTTGAAATAGAGCAAACTAGATATAGTCAATGTATTAAGAGGATCCTAACTTACTTCCTCCAAACGCAGTGAGCTGCGGATAGAATCCAACGATCGCTTATTAGGCTGCCACCGCAAAAGTGCTGATAGGAAACTCCATTCGTGGTATTTCCCCTGATTACATCTTGCAATGAGACCATGAACGGATATTTACTTGTGCTGCCTTTAAGTGAAATTAGAGCTTTAAATTAAAGGTCTAAGCTGAAAAATGTATTATAGTACTGCCCACGGTTGACACGATCCGACCTCCGACAATGGGCACTGCATAACAGGATTTAAGCACAGAAAATATGAAGAAACTATGGAGAAGCCAGTAAAACCAACTCCAGGGACTGAGATCTAGAACAGCCTTCATAGTTGGGCTTTAAAAAGACACTGGCATATGACCGCCAGCAGGTTGCTAATACAGAAACAGTTACTATGCAAATACAAGTATAAAAAACATTCTCAGGCATTCAAACAAAAAGCCAAGCTGTGCAAATATTTCCAATTCCAATGCGCTGGTAAATTGTTTTCAAATCTCAACGCGCCGGCGTTATCACAGTCCATGTATGTGTAGATTTTGAATTGTCTATTTGCTCAGTCATAAAATTAGATTGGCAAATAGTTATGCTCACAAATGTTTAAGAATTAGCTTAATTAGGTAAAAGTAACGTCTTTTGCAGTTTTAGCCAGTGTGGCAACGCTTCACTTCCGGAATATCGATAACAGTGCCTCCAAGCGGGTGCGATAATAGACATACCGATACTATTCTAGTGGTTATCCCATCTCGAAAGTAATCAGCTGTTGCAATCTAGTAGTAAGAAGTAGAAGCATTGTATTTTACTATTGTAAAAGAGAAATGCAGGATTTGAGAAACGCCGATACGCTGCGACTGCCAAATGGAGACGGAGCAGCAGCCAACGACGAGGTCAAGTCCCCGTTCCTGATCGGCGTGGCCGGCGGAACGGCCAGCGGAAAGTCCACTGTGTGCATGAAGATCATGGAGCAACTTGGACAAGCGGAAATGGATCACACCCAGCGCCAGGTGGTGTCTATCAGCCAGGACAGCTTCTACCGCGAACTCACGCCCGCCGAGAAGGCCAAGGCCCAGAAGGGCCTCTTTAACTTCGATCATCCGGATGCCTTCAATGAGGAGCTCATGTACAGCACGCTTCAGAACATCCTGAAGGGCCACAAAGTGGAGATACCCAGCTACGACTACCGCACCAACTCGCTGTAAGTGTGGTTTCTAGTGTATAGTACACGTGAAAGAATCCATCTGAATCCATCCTGAAGTGTAATCCCATAAGTTCTAATAATAACTGGTTTTTTCCTCAGCGACTTTGAAAACGTTCTGGTTATCTACCCAGCCGATGTGGTCTTGTTCGAGGGCATCCTGGTATTTTACTTTCCTAAGATACGCGAATTGTTCCACATGAAGCTGTTCGTGGACACAGACTCTGATACCAGATTGGCCAGAAGAGGCAAGTTGTAGCTTTGCTTGATCTGAAATAAACAATGTAATAACCCTTTCGTTAGTGCCACGTGATATCAATGAGCGTGGCCGGGATTTGGATGCTGTGCTTACCCAGTATATGACCTTCGTAAAGCCGGCTTTCGAGGAGTTCTGCTCGCCCGTAAGTTAAACCCATACCACATGTGCCACATACAATGTAACTAATAAACCCTATACATTTCAGACGAAAAAGTTTGCTGACGTTATTATACCACGAGGAGCCGACAACACAGGTGAGGCAGCACCACCCACACTTCTATCCACTTTGATTTACTTTCTATGCCTCCACAATACACACTCTTACACATTAAGCGTTCGTAGTGTTTCGTTGAGTTGGTTGCCTATAACCATAGTTTTAGCAATGGTTCTTTTGTTTCTGGTTCTATTAATCCGTCTGGGGACAACAAACCCTTATCACACAGACTGCTTGATGTTTACATATCTATAAGTACTATATACCTATCAACATTTCTACTCCCAATTTGTTTTTCCGTCATCTCTGTTAATTGTATCTCTTGCGTTACTATTTTTGCGTTGTTTTCGTTTTGTTCCTGTTGTTTTATTGTATCTCTTGCAGTTGCCATTGATCTTATTGTACACCATATCGGGGAGATTCTCGCCACTACCAACAGCGCACAGCACAGCAACACAGTCAGGGTAGCGGCGTCTAGCATGAAGCGAGATCACTAAACGCAAATATAAACTCGCTTCTGAGGCGGCCAATTCCTCGTCCTAGCGCCGCGTCTTGAGCTTGTACTAATTGCCAAAAAACAAAAGTCCAAAAGCTAATGAAACTTATAGAAACTTGTGGCAGCGCAGCACACTAAGGCAAATGTCCATTAATGAGCGCCGGCATCGCTTCTCATTTGGTCTTCTCATCGTAACCGATTAACGTAGTCCTAAGATCGAAAAGTATCTTTAGTATCTACTCTTGCATATGTTCAATAATACATGGTAGTGTGTATGTAAGCTCGTTTCCGTTCATCAAGATAACCCAAACCAACCCAGCGATTGCGATTCCTGTCAAACTAAAGTCTTAAGTTATACAAAATTCGACAGTTAAAACTTAACCCTGGTGCCTCAATTGGCTTTATTCCGAGGATCTAAGCACTATTCACCAAACCACATGTGTTACACATCTAACTATTGTATCTATATTCCGATGCCCGATACTTTGAATGTTATAAGCAATAGCTTTATTAAGTTTTATAAGCAACATTTCTTGAATTTCACAAATATTTTGTATGAACTCCCGACTATATTGTGTTAACTACTTTGCTATTAAGTAGCTTTGCTAACGTTAAGCATAATTTTTCAGTACCAGTAACAATGGACTCATAATTAACTCATTCCTTAAACTCATAAATTTTGGTCATATACTTTATATAGATGTTCCTATGAATTGTTCTACTTAATACAACTAACTATATATTAGTTTTAAAGCAATATTAAGCCCCAAAAATCAATGGGTTACTAAATATTAGGTTCTTGTACCATAAGTACCGGGCATCTTTGAAGTCGGAACCTGCGACTTTGGTGTTATCGAATCGCGTCCCTTTTAAACACTAATGCAGTCACAAATATACAAATGGAAGACAGTGATTAGCCTAACAAGGCGTGAAGAAAAATCGGTGTTTCATTTAGTAAGTACACAACCAGTATATTGTAAGGCACACTTACTTCAGTCACCAAACACAGTAGCATAACAATTAACAGAAAATGCCGCCCAGCTTAGATGCGTTTAGGCAATAGATCCCACTAACTAGAGCTAGAATAAGTCCTGGGCTTAGACTAGACCGCTCGGATCGGGGGAGCTCGTGAGGAGCAGCAAGGTAAGTGGATTGTTCCACATTGAGTTGCAATGCTTACGATGGTGCAGCATTACGATTTAATATCACCAAATGGCCCGTGAACTAATGGTCCTCTCTTTTCCTTTCAGTGGCCATTGATTTGATCGTTCAGCACATCCGGGACTTCCTAAACAATCGGTCTCGGCACGGATCAACAGGGAACATGGCTCTCTACATGAATCTGGATTTAAATGCGACGGGTGCCGGTTTTGCGGGCCCAGGTAAGGCCACCATCCAAAAGGCGCGTCCCCACTAACCATTCGCTGACTGGAGTGAATCATCCGGATTACTAACCACCACCCAATGCATGCAATCGGGCACTTGCTGTGCTGTATATATACTATCTTCTGTTATGCTTTGTGTTTCCCCGTGAAGATGGAAGTAACCTCGGCACCTACAACGCCATCCGAAGATTTTCCACGATCTGCAAGGAGCTCAATATGCAGGGCAACTATTTCTTTGAGACAAATAAGAACCTGCCGTACCACTAGGATGGGATGGGGGAGAATTCCCGAAGCAGTACAGCATACGACGCACATAGGCGAATGTTAATTACCTAACCAAATATTGTACCCATAGACATATTTTTTCAGTAAACCGAATTGATTGTTGATGATAAATATTTATGTTTGTCAAAATACTGTTTGTCAGCTTCGAATGGAGATGTGATCTATACCTTGCACTTGTACATCGCGTTGATCTTGCGCACATCTCCGGCAGAGAAACCCTTGCGTTGACCCATCTGGCTGGCATCGGATGTGGCACGCAGTGCCTTCAACGTGGGCTGGCCATTCCGAGTGAAACTGGTGGGTGAGTAGTGCATCACACTGCCATAGTCGTACTCCACGCCAAAGGCGTACTGTGTCCTGGAACTGGACTTCTCGAAGTTGACCATCATCTCGGGCTTAATGTTGTCCTTCATCACCCGCACATAGGAATCACGTTCGTGGCGGTTCTGCTCATGGAAAAAGCCCAAGGCGTGCATCAGCTCGTGGATCGGAGTGCCGTATGTGCGCAAGCAGTTGGGCGACTGCAGATTCACTTCCTGGCGACCACCTAAGCGTCCAATGCTGCTCCAACAGCCAGACTTTCCGCTACCAATGGAGATGTAATCCCTTTCGGTGGTCCTGGGCTTGAAGCGCACGCAAGTTCTGGTGTGGTATTCCTGAAATCCGAATTATAACTTTCAAATTCAATAGGGGTTATTACTGAAATCTCACCTTAAAGGCGTGGTTAATGTTTCCCAATTCCTGGCTTGTAAAAGGTCCTTTTATCTCGTAGGGCACAACGCCGCCCGGCCAGCGGGAGCTCAGCGCCAAAATGCCATTACGGGTGCCATTGGATCGGGCGTCCCTGTAGCTGAGTGGAATCAAGATGTCACCTTCGTGGTAGGTGCCCAGCTCCTCGGGATTCTGCGGGGATTCCACATCGAGTGCCTCTACCAAAGCTCCAGTGGTCTCTACATCCGGATTGCCGAAGACAGTATCCCCAAGATCGGTCAAGTCAATCAATTCCTGGGAGTCCATGTCCTCCAGGGGCATGGAATCTCCCAAAGAAATGCTCAGTAGAAGCAGTAGCAAAAGCGATCCTGGTTTACTTGGCGATTTGTCCATTTTGCGAACTCCCCAACTGCTGTGATTTCTAGCCGGGCTTACCGACATTATATACTCCCACCTAGACCTCCAAAAATTGACGACATGTCGGTGTAGCCTGTTTATGCTGGGTTCTTTTTGAAACGATAAGTCGGCGCTTTGTTGCCGCTTACATTTACATTAAGTACGTAGTTGCTATCCGCTGGCTTCTTGATTTATGGGGGAATTTAGTTTTATGCATTCCAGCTTGTAAATATTTACAGTCCGGAATTTTCGCAAGTTAAGATTCGCCGTCTTTTAAAAGGCTTTGTTGAATTATGCTGCATGTTTTCGTAGTGCTTGGAAACCAATGGAAATTTAATTAGGTCACAATTTACAAATATATTCGGCTATCTTATGATACTAAGAATTGTTTAATTTTTCGATTGCTTAATTTAGGTGAAGCTTACTTTTTCATGTTCCCGCTATAATTTTAACTTAGCTGTACTCGCGTATTTTGCATTTTCACACCGCTACATCTTCTATAAAATAATATATCAAATAGTTATAGCAGATGAGCAAAGTAAATGTTACATTTTTATGCGATAACAATCAAGAAGCGAAATTTTTTTCTATTTTGGTTATGCATATTGTGCCACTGTGCAGCTTGCAATCAGTGTGACCATAGATCCGGCTGAGTACAAGACGAAAGCCGAAAACCAAGCCAAGCGAACTGGTCACACTGCACCATATATAAGCCCATGAAACGGATATCGGCGATTCAAACGGTCGAAAATTTTTCTTGCTGGTCGGACGTGTGTTTTATTGGTCGCTTGCGCTAGTAACGTTTTTTGCCCCCCGTTTTGGCCAATGTGTGTGCGCGCGCGTGTGTGTGTGCTGCTTGCAGTTCAAAAGGGCAGCGACAACAAGAACAGCGCACCTCTCTTTTAAGCCAAGTCTTCGGCGCTCGTGTGTGTTTGTATGTGTGCTGGTGTGATTCAGAATCGTGGTCTAGGAAGAAATGGCAAATTAGTTGGCTCAAAGCGGAATCTCTGTGCTCAATATTCAAATTCAGGCTAGAAAGTGTCGCGTGCGAAAGTGTGCAAATAATACAGCCACCAAAGAGAGGAATACAACTTAAAAAAAATAAAAATAACCTGTTCTAAGCCAAGTGCCGATTGCTCATGTGTGTGTGCTTGTGCGTGTGAGTGTTTGCGTGGAGCAGAGAAAAGGAGAAAGAAAAGGGAGAATGCAATTACCAACAACAACAAGCTCAATGAGTATCGTTTGAATATCAATATTATCTAGCCAAACGCATCCCTTTCCAATACGAAAACACGACTTGGGCCAACAAATCAACGATCATGGCTATAATCGCGAATGCGTCACTGCCACAACAACAAAAGCAGCGGCAAGCAACAACCACAACAACAACAGTGGCATCAGTAGAAACAGCAACAACAACAGCAAGAAGTCGAGACCGCACGAAAAGCGCAGCTCAAATTACGTCGCATTTGCTCAAGCGCGCCATTTCAGTTTATTCGTCGCCTCAATGGATACCGCTCTTCATACTTATTTACTTAGCAACAGGTGAGAGAGAACTCTGAGAGAGGGAGAGTCGAGGACATTCAGAAGGAGATGGGGAGCGAGGATGGAGAACAATTGTCAGGGACATGAGAGAGCAACACGGTGTTTACACGGTTCTTAAGCTACAGTGAAGATTTCACTGCATTGAACATGCTCGTTAAAAATTAATTTAAAAAATATTAAATGTTTACCAACTCTAAAAGGAGTGTATAATGTGTTATTGTCGTTAAGCCAGGCTTAAATGTGAATCTTTATACGAAATCTGCTTGAGCTCCTAAAACTTAAACACTCATAAAATTCCATAATTTTAAACAACTTAATGAGCAGTTTGAGCTAGGGAAGTCACACTGTAAATAGTTTTTATGCTGAATCACATGCATTCTTTACCTTTAGTCTGAACATTTGCTGATGTTTCAAAAGCTCATAATTGAAAAAAAGAGCAACAGGTCGTGTGTATGTGTTAAAAGGGGCCATTCGTGTTTTTTTGGGATGTGGCCTAAGGAAAAGTCATGTTGGGTACAAGGAATTTGGATTTCCATTGATTTCGGGCATACGGAAAACTCGTTCAACGGGTTTTCCTTCAAGAAGTGACTCATGGAGCTGGCTTGCCTGAATTATAATTATTATTTTGATGATGTGTTGTGCTCGGTCTTATCTCTCAAGCCAAAGGAATGCTAATGCTTCGATTGCTAATAAATTTATATTTAGTATAGTACTACTCCCTCCACAACTTTAGTCGCTGAGCGAGGTAATTAATCAAATCATAGCTTCAATGTCGGTCAGTGCCGGCAATTTTGTTCAAGAAAAATAATTAACTGAAAATAGAAGATATATTTTAACATGACCCATTTTTTCCCTCTGTTAAATACAAATGTATATTTATTATTTAGGCAAATAGTCGGAAAACGTAACAAATTATAGTTTTTGCATTTTTTGATACTGATACAATCTTTTGGCAATAATACCCCATTTGTCTGCATTTTTAAAGCGCTTTTAGGGATATCACAACAGTGAAATCTGTTAAACTTATCGCATAACGATCATAATAATTGATTCACAACCATTGCTGACTCATTATGTGTAATTTTCTGTTACATGTTGTCCGCGGCTCAATTGTGCGGCTGGCTTAGCATTGTCTGCCCCCTTTTCCATCGGATTGTGCAAAAACGACCTAAAAAATTGGGTTTATTTATTTACAATTCGAGTACCAACCCACCAAACGGCCAACCATCCGGCTGTTGTTACTCGCAATCTTATCTTTTGGCCGGAAAGTGAAGTACAACAGTTGCAAAAGCGCGGCCAACTCAACGTCAGCAATACCGCAATTCCGTTGATAGGTTGATATGTTGATAAAGAGAACACGCAGGAAAAGGGGGCACAGATAGAGAAACAGTTTCCAGCTCCCACTAGGGAAAGCTCCTGAATGCAGCGAACACATAAGATACATGTTTATCCGCTCTTGAAGCAGATACTGAAAAAATTTTTAGTTTAATAACAAAATGTAAAAAGAGTAAAGAAATCTGATATGTAGCTATCATCTATGTATAAGTCGGGGATTTCATTTTATTTCTGTGAACAATTTCTTGTAATTTGTGTAACAACGAACTTCTTAATGGGCCCAGAATACCATACCTTTTATCACAGAATTTATCAAATGACTTTGGTTTATGATTGACAAGGAAAACTAGTAAATGAAAGAAAGAGAAAATGAATGTCTGGGTTGGGAAATCCCTGAAAGGCATCACAGCAACTGGTTTATAGCAGCTTCCATCGTAAAATCCAGACACCGACAGCGAAGATCATCAGCGTCATCTTCACTTCGAGAGTGGTTTCTGTACGGCTTTCGTTTGAATTTCCGCCCTAAACAGATATAATCCATCATTTTCAGGGGAAAAATCGCGGCGCAGGTACTCTGCACGCAGGAAAAGTGGAGGGAAAACACAAATGAACGAAAACTACCTGCATTGCGTTAACGATAACAACACGTGACCCCGCGAGTTTATGGAAATTCTCTGGCACGTAAATGGAAATCGAGAATGGAAATTGTGCGCGGGACACACCCGCGCTCTCCGGTGTCCGATGTCCGGTGTTTCAACCTGGTCAAGTGTTAAAGTGCAATCGGCCGTGACGCGGGTCGTGGGCCATGTTCCGTGGGCCTACGCAACCGGCCGCGACCATTGCCTGACGTTGGCCATTAGTGCAAGTCGTTAGCCAGGTCTATAAAAATAGCCAGAGTATAACTAAAAAAGAACTGATTTGCCCCCGTCCTTTAAAGGTTAGGTGGTACTTTACTACCCAGTACTTGGTGGGGCACATGGAGTTGTGGCGGAAGTGGAATTCTGCGAATGCAGAGCCAAGATCTCAGGACCTATTATGGTAAAAGCCGAAATATTTGGGATTAGACTATTGTTTTAATTTTTACCTCGTAATGAGGTAACTTGAAGTCGAGACAACTGCATAGTTCTTTCTAGTTTCTAGTTGCAACGTTGCCTGATTTCTGCGTCTGCATCGATTAGCCAGCCACCTTGGAGAATTACCGATGCACAAAAACCACAAATATGAGAAACAATATAACAAGGGAGACAATATACTAAACTTAAAAGACAGTGCAGCTTTCGCTTTTACACGATATCAATTCGAAAAATTTCGTTGTAAACAAATGATTCAAATTTGTGGGCGTTGTTCAATGCTGTCTGTTGGATTGTCTTTATCGCGGTGATCACGTAGTGCCGTTTTATCTGTCGCTATTTGCATACGCAGCGTACTGCCAGCAACAACAAACTCCATTGTTAGTCACACCAACAACGATACTATGGGACAGAACGCACTGAAATCGAACAGAAATTGTTTCGTAATTGAGGTGGGAAATTGGGGAACACCCCACGGTTTTGAAGGCAATTAACGGTCGCATAATGAGTGGTTTTAATATTTATTTGTGACCAACAAACAAACCAAAGCTTAAAGTATATTTTATAAGGAATAAAATAAATATACTATAAATTCATTCTACTGCACATCATACGCCGTCCTGAAAGTGTAAAGTCACTTCCTGATATGATTTTGTACATTTTTCCACAATTACTCACAGCCCTTAATTTATTTTGAAAACCTTTGCGTGGTGCAACGCCCACGGACTGCGTTTATACTCCCGCTGTCTGTGTTTGCCCAGTTTGTAGGTTCAGGCGGTTCTGTAGGTTCTAGAGGTTCATTCCGGCGGTTCTGGTGGATGTGGTGGATGTGATGGTGCTGCTCTTTGGGGACGCACCGGAAAAGATTCTCAGGCCTGTTTTCGGTTTTGTTTTATTCAACAGTTCATTGCTTTGTGCCAGTTTGTGAACGAGTCTGGTCGCCCCTTTTTCCAGGCCCACAGAATGTACAAGGGCCGCCTTGTTGGCAACACACAGAAAGCGGTCGAGCAACAACACATCACACCGACTGCCACAAAACTGGTTCCCAGGCGCGCCTGCGCAGAGGTGGCTTAAACAAAAAAAAAAAAAAAACGAAAAAAATTGGACGGCGCCAAACAAGCGGGGGAGAGAAAAAGCGACTCTAATTTTTGAGTGTGCCCCATTCTAAGCATTTATTTTTGGGGATCTTTTCGCTTGAGAGTCATCTTGCTGTTCCCAGAACCAAGATATTAATAAATAAACGCTAACTGTTAAACGTTAAGACTCATTCACACGGTTAACTATAGACAAGTTCAACGAGAAATGGCACAAAAAGGAAAATTAATTAACAAAATTGAAAAAATTTTATTCATGAACTCATTTCAACTTCAATTGTTACTTGTTTCACTGTTGACTTCAAACTTTTCACACTTACACGTATGTTGATATCAAACCTTGATATGAATGCTTTGATATCATTGCCATTATTTCTCCGAAAATCGTGCCAATTTAATTTGATTACCTTCTATATCGTGCACAATTTTATTAGAGTAACCGTAACCTGAGTGAATCCACTGGATTGGTGACGCACTCGAACTTTTTGGTGGGTGCGGACTTGGTTTGTTTGCCTGATAATCTGCAGCTTTCATGGGAAGCGTTCATTTATGAAAACTAATTAGCTTCTGACCGCTTGAATGTATTGTTACCATATTGTGTAGCAGAAGCGGTTTTATTTAAATATTTAAAAATATTTCCTCACCACATTTCTTGGAAACCAAAGCGGAAATAAGTGTGGGAACGCATTCGTATCTCAGTTTTGTTCGGATCTTTCTTCTCGCCAACGAGGTGTTGGAACAAATGATAGCTTAGAGCAATGTGCTCTTCGGGTCTGAAGTGCAGTCAGACATGAAAATGTGTAAGTTTTAGAATAGAGCGATGGACATGGGAACTAACTAATCTTGAGAAGAAAGGCGTTGACTCCAAGGCACGCAACAAAGAAATCATTTTCAGCAGGGATTATACTATGTACCCTAGGAAAATTCTTGGCCGTAGCTAATCGCTTATAAAAGCGGCTTGAAAGAGAGTTCTTATCGTTATTACTTTTTGTATATAGTTTTCATAGCGAAGACACCTTTCTGTGCTTTAACTTATAACATTTTGATTTCAAAGTGTTTTAGATTACTTTATAATCCCTAAGAGATTTTCTTTTGTATGGAATCGTAAACAATATTTACCCACATAAGCCTCATAAATATGCATAGCGGAACTATTATCCATACTTGGCTACCATTAATTAAATACCCATTCCAACTTTAAATTATCTAAAACCATAGTTTAGTTTCCTAAAGTTAACTACAAGGTTTGGATAACGCGAAAAATTTAACAATAATAAACACTCTATTAAAATTACGTTTTCATTATTTTTCCGTTTATCTTTCTTTAAGATCTTTCCTGTGATCATTTGCCCATATATAAAAATGTCTCCAGCTCTCATGTTCCATTGAACATCGAGTGCAATTAAGCCCTTTCGATAATCGTATTATCAACAAGCTATAATTAAATTTTAATCGCGACACGTTTTCACTTTTCCACTAATAGAAAAATATACAAACAGACACCGAAAAATGAAAACGAAAACTCAACAATTAAAATGCAATTAAAAAATTTCGAATTTAATTAGACAAAAAAAAACATTTTTTTTGTTGTTACAGCAGCCAACAAATAAAATACACAAACGGAAAAAAGTAAATTCGGTCAAATTTAATTTATGCAGCTTCTGAACATCTGTACATCTGATAAGCGAAATGAAAACAACAAAACAATCGAGTGCAAAATGAAATTTTTCGTGGGCGTTCGTTAACTCAAAAGCTGCGGAAAAAGTTAAAAGTATTTAGAGCAAAAATTGAAAACACTAGTTAACGTGTTTTTGTGTGGGTTGCCAAGTGAGGCAACATACACATATACCATTTAAACCGAGCTGAAAGAATTGAAGTATGACCAATTGCAGAGAGTGGCCCGCATCAACAAAAAACGAAAACTTGCACAGAAAACAATAATATATTCAAAACATTTCAATAGACTTTCTCTATCGAGGTGTAGGTAATTAAGATTATTTTTGGTTCTATATCATCTCAATTTATCATTTTACTTGAAGGGTTTTTCTGTTTTGTGGGAGCAATTAAAAAAAATCCTGGGCAACCGTTCAAGTTAGCCCAGTTAGCAACGTGCAACCTGTTTTGTTGTGGCCAAACAGCGGACCTGCAACTTGGGATAAGGGTTGGATGCATATAAAAAAGTGGAAGGTATGGGGGATAAAAAACCAAAGAGCTCTTCAGGCTTTAGAATCGTGAAAAGTTTGTAGAAAAAAAAGCAAATGCAATAGCTTTTGGTGACATTGGCCAACGAAGTCAATATGCATTTGGATGTATGCACAGCTGCCATCAAGATAATAATAAAAATGTTTGAGGGCATGTTCAGAAGTCGTACAAAACAGGTTTTGTAGATTTTTATATTTTCAGAAAAGTTATATGCATTTATTGGATTTTTGACAACATATGAAACATGTTTTAAACTTCAGAACTTTCGGCTCTCTTCACCAGCGCTGCTATTATTCTGACCGCAGCTGTGTGTAGACACTCCACGTTGGTATTGCACTCGGTGCGGCATTGTTTTTTGCATATGCTGACGCTGATTAGTCATACCAACAGAATGCAGTGCAAAATCCGAAATGCAAAATGCACTGGCAGAGCCAGAGGTAAAACCAAAGCAAAGCGAGCTGAGCCAATTTGCATACATCTACTTATGTTGTGTTTTACACCAGTGCCATGCGAGTGTGTTGCAATGCGCTGACTGTTTTTGTTAACTGGGTCTACTGGAGAGAGCCTCTCAGTTTCGGCCAACTTGAGGTGTGAGTGCGGGCGGGTCAGGAATTGACAGTACTCATTTCCTCCATTGAAAAGTTTTGCGCGTTTTTCGCATACTGTGTTTTGCATAAATCACTCGTTTCTTACGGGTGGTAAATAGTATGGGAAACCTGAAATGGGGGAACTTAAAATGAGTGATTATCTAGACGATGGATTGAAGATCCAGAGCGTTTTCTCTTTTAAATTGGATGATCTACTAAAGTATAGGGGCTCAGCATTTTTAGGGAAACTCCCCAAAGAAATGATTGTTTAATTCCCATTTAGTGGGCAAAAACAATTTGCAAAAGCATGATGGTCAGCCTATTAATTATAAATTTCAATGAACGACTATTACTATTTAATGTTTCCTATCATTTAAGTTGAAGTTGTATGCCAGCTGGCCACGGAATCGTATAGTTTATATCATATAGAAGACACAGATACTTTCAAATTCATTTCTAAAGATTATGCAAGAAGAGTACAATAGGAACTTTCATAACACTTTAATCTACTAAAATAGCCTACAATCTCAAAGCTGTCACAATAAAGATCATTTAAACTTCGAAGGTTCTGGTTATTGGATACGCCTCTTTCTAAGAACCGGCACAAAACAATCTTTGTCCCCGAAAAACTTCAAGCAAGACATCATTAAAAGCTTAAAAAGCATTTCCAGCAGATTGCCCAGAATGCTTTTGACAAAAGACGAAAGAAGCTATTAAACTGTTTCTTTTATGACACCGCTAAAAAGAATTCTTCCGCTCTCCATAGCAGAATTAAACCAGACTTTTGCAGTTCCAGTTCGAATCCAAAGTCGAGTCATTCATGACACAACTGAAAATAATAAACAAAAACTCGAAAAACGGCAAAGAAACATAAAAATGGAAATAGAATTCTTGCCGCTGGTTATGATTATGAAATTTCCGTTCCGTTTCTTTGCGGCCAATCTAAACGGTCAATGAAAAGATTATATAAAAGCCCAATCCAACCGAATTCTGGTTCTATGAGTAGATACATATGGAATACAGTTGATACCATGAAATACACTTTGTTTTGATTATAAATACTATTACTTGGGTACAATTAGTATATAAAATGAACTGGTTGCAAACTTATAGGTAAATGTGCTCAAAGTTGTTAATTTCGTTCACCAAACATTGAGGCTTTCGTTTTTCTCCGTGTACATGTGTGATTTTATAGCATTTTTGCCGTTTAACTTTTTGAATACTTTTCTGCATAGTTTCGTACGTGAGTATAATATAATTATGAGCTACTTTGCAGGCGACTTATTTACTTGTTCACTGACTACACCTTGGCTGCCCGCCTCCCGGCAACGCCTCTTCTCACCTGGCACACATAATCACAGAAATGACAACAACAGCGTACTGTCAATGCAAATAGCGAAGCAAATCGCCTTTAAATAGGTACGAAATAAAATGTTTTGAGAAGACCGCGTGAAAAGAGGCGGCAAAATCGATGGCCTCATAAACTATTGTATTTTGTTGCCCGTTGTGTTTTAACATGGTTCAGGTTCTGTCGAGGTCTTCCAAGTCATCCAATCTTCCAAGTCCCCCAAGCGCTTTCTAAGCTCGTGGCTGCCATGGGTCAGGGCAGCCCAAAGGGCACAGCGGATCACAGACGGGTTCACCGGAGCCAGGAGGTGCTAAAATGATCTCTTCTCCGTGTGGGTAGTGCAAAAATACTCAAGTACACATGTGCGAAGATTATTGAGGGGAAAATAAACTGAAGTAAATGTTGTTTTTGGTCATAAACCTTAACATGAGCAGTGCCATTGAAACAGCAATGGTCTTATAGGTTTTTGAATGACACCAAGTTGTTAAAAATCATAAATGGCAAATGAATACCATAAATAAGTAAAAAGATTAAAAAGGTTAGAAAAGAGTATAGTTTACGGAACATAAATCAACTACTGTCTAGTTCATTTCAAGGAAAAAGCATAATTACTCAAAAATTTATAATTAGCTTTTCAAGCACTGCATTATAACAAGCTTCCTGATTTTTAATAATTAACTAATTGTAAAGAAATTTGTTTAAAAAAAATCGAATGTATATAAAAACAAAAGGTTTCTCTGATGTTTTTGTCGATTTCCTTTCGCTAATAACTTTTTCCTGCGCCGCTTTCTTTCCGTTTTAAGATTTTGTTTAGGTTTTGTTTTCTGTTTGATCTGCAGACTATTGATGAAAACCAGCTTATGAACATGCAAGTCTACTTAAGTAGTATGTACATTCGGTACACTCACAGTTTCCCTCTTTGCAAATCTTAACGCCTCGTGCACTCAGGCCAAGAAAGCTAGTTAGTTTCGCTTTGCCATTTTTTCCTATTTGCTTAAAAAATGTGAATGAAAAAAACTACTTGTAGTCAGTTATGGAGTCTTCTGGTCTGCGGCTGCTGTTTTTCTACTTTAGTTGAAATTGATTCTGCGCTTTGGTGATCAGCGCAAACGAAAGTTGAGAAGACGGGGGCCTTTAACTGATTACCATTTAAGTGGCATGTGCCGGGCCATGGCAACTCGTCTAATTTGGTCAATGCTATTCGAAAGACAAAACACTTTCTTAGCCGGAGAGCAATGGACAGAGACACGGCGAAAATGCTGAACTGAACAGCAGTAGGAAAATGTAAGCCAAAGTAAACCAATTGGCCATTTGCCGTGTGCCAAATAAGCGAAATGAGGAAGTCTACGGTTACAAATGCGTTGGCCAAATGCGAATGAAATGCGATTAGTTAAATGAGAGCCCGACTTGACTTGACTTGGCCCGAACCAAGCCGACCTGGCCTTGTCATGCTTTTATTTCATTCATTTCACCCATCACCCGTCCGATGCTACAGTGAAAATTTTTGTACTCTAATTTACTTCAGCTTTCCGGTTTTATATGAATTTAATTTGGATTTCAAGTGTAATTGTGGTGGAAAATAGGGTGGTTCGGTGGTTCATATCAGCTGCACTTGGGTATCTACATAAGCTTCTTAGCTATTTCTATTTATATTTCAAACTATTTATGAAAAGTTCTTTGCAGTGCATTGGCTAATCCCACTAACCCTGGCAATCATGATCTTCTCTTGCAGATGTCGCTTCAGTGGCGGTGCCGACGAAGGAGGCGTACTTTAATGGCTCCACTTACCTCCGCCTGACCACGCCGATGCCCATTTGGGATCACTCGGCGATTAGTTTCCGCTCGTGCCGCGGCGGCGAGATCCTCGCCCAGCAGTACAACAAGAACTCCATTGTAATCTCAGTGCTCAATGACTTTCTGCAAATCTCACTGGCGGGACCCGCAGTCCATGGGCCCAACAACCGGCTGGATGTCAAGCTGCCCTACCAACTGCTGGACAACCGCTGGCACACGCTGCAGTTTAAGTACGAGTACGGCAATCTCTACCTGCATGTGGATCGCGCGGCAAGCATATTTGGTAAGTAACCATGCCTCCCTGACTGCCCCAAATTGCATTTGTGGCGGAATGGGCTCTATCACCCACTCATTCGGGTCAGTCGTGGACAAACGTGAAATGCAGAAAAGCACATGGAAGTGAATCACATCACGAGGGTTAAGTAACGCAATTGTGCTGGCTAACTGAATAGAGTGAGGAAATGGGTAATGATGAACTCATTCGAAAAATCAATTAAACAATTGTAAAGAATACGTGAGAGAAGCTAATAAACAGAGCAAACAAACCAAGAAAATAATAATTACTAGAAAATAATGTTAAAAACTGTTTCGTAGAGTTGAACAATAGATTTGCTAATCTATATAATTCATTTCTCCTCCCCAGCCAACTCCACGTACAACAGTCAGTTCCTGACGAACCAGGACATCGGCTACAAGGACGCCATCTTGATACTGGGAAACTCCTTCTCCGGCTGCCTCCTGGATGGACCAGGTCTGCAGTTTGTGAACAACTCGACGGTGCAGAATGTGGTCTTTGGCCACTGTCCCTTGACACCAGGTCCCTGCAGTGACCACGATCTTTTCACCCGACTGCCGGACAACTTCTGTCTGAATGACCCTTGTATGGGCCATGGAACCTGCTCGTCCAGTCCCGAGGGATACGAGTGTCGGTGCACGGCACGTTACTCGGGAAAGAACTGCCAGAAGGACAATGGTTCACCGTGTGCCAAGAATCCCTGCGAGAACGGTGGTTCCTGCCTGGAGAACTCCCGAGGGGATTACCAGTGCTTCTGTGATCCCAACCACAGTGGTCAGCACTGCGAGACGGAGGTGAACATCCACCCACTCTGCCAGACGAACCCATGCCTGAACAATGGAGCGTGTGTGGTGATTGGCGGAAGTGGAGCACTCACCTGCGAGTGTCCCAAAGGATACGCTGGTGCCAGGTGCGAGGTGGACACGGATGAGTGCGCTTCACAGCCGTGTCAAAACAACGGGAGCTGCATCGACCGGATCAATGGATTTAGCTGCGACTGCAGCGGCACCGGCTACACGGGCGCCTTCTGCCAAACGAATGTGGATGAGTGCGACAAGAATCCGTGCCTGAATGGCGGCAGATGCTTCGATACCTACGGATGGTACACTTGCCAGTGTCTGGACGGTTGGGGCGGTGAGATTTGTGACCGACCCATGACATGCCAGACGCAGCAGTGCTTGAACGGCGGCACCTGCCTGGACAAGCCCATTGGCTTCCAGTGCCTCTGTCCGCCGGAGTACACTGGTGAACTGTGCCAAATCGCACCCAGTTGCGCCCAGCAGTGTCCCATCGATTCGGAGTGCGTAGGCGGCAAGTGCGTGTGTAAGCCAGGCTCATCGGGTGAGTTCCACGTTCCATACTTTCCGGTTATGGGAATCATTTGTTGGGTATTGCATGAATATTCACTCGCTTACTTTGGGTTTTACGGTCTTAATTTCGCCACCTAATCAATTGGGATAACTATAAGCTTCCGACTTGGAGCCGCTGACTCCGCTCGAGCTGGACATTCTCGACGCCACGCTGTGCCCCAGCGAAAAGAAGAAGCGCTACATATCGCCCGAGTGGCTCAAACGCAAGCGTTGTGAGCTAAAACTAAGTAGGTCGAATGAAAGGGGGTTCTCATGCACTTGCATAATCCCTTAGATATTGATAACATTTGATAACACCTGGCCATCACCCACATTAGGTGTATATATATATATAAATGTGTATATTTATTTGCCATAAGCTAATGCCCTAATCTTGTATTGTATAAAACCTATGTTGCTTTTGATGGGTAATAATCGTAGGCCCCATTGGTCACTGCCTGCCAACAACAACCACACCGACACCAGAACAAGAGCCAACAACAACGCCCAGAACCACAGCAATCCCTAACCCAGCTATTCCCAACACCCTAACAACAACCAAGACACCTCCAATAACAACCAGCCGAACATCGGTGGGAACGACCACGGCTAGCAGGAAGCCACCACAACAGCCACTGCAATCTCCGACCCAACGCTCGGCCTCCCTGAATGCATGTCCCCAAGAAAACTGCTTGAACGGTGGCACCTGCCTGGGTTATAGTGGCAATTATTCCTGTATTTGTGCTAGTGGATACACAGGTTTGGCATACATTTGTCCGGGGTTGTCCTAAAAGTGTGCATGTCGTTGATGATCCACTTAAGAAAGTTTAATTTGCATGCGGTTAATGGCCCTTGTGGTTCTTGGGTTTAAAATGATATTGATTCCGACTTGAGTCCTATCTGAATCCACTCCGCTGAGGTACTTATAAAGTTATAAAGTTATTTACTAAGAGTTTCTCGACTTGCACAGGAAATTATTAAATGTTATCACATGAGAATGAGCTAGGGACTCCCCCCTTTGTAGTTAAAGAATGAAGTGAGCAAAGTCAGAAACAGAAGACCTGCCAGAATAAAGTGCATTGTGGATTCATTCAAGATTCAAGTTTAAATCTAACCAATTGTAAACTTTTAGTGCAACCCCAGATAAGGTAACTTTAAATACGTAGAAAAGTATGTAGATCTAGTTAAACAATTAATATTTGGTCAATACTTGCAACAATCCGAAATATAATTTTAGATATTTCTCTTACTACTATTTAGTTACTTTAATAGTAAAGCAAAGGACTATAGAATACTAATCTCTAGAACCATTCTCAGGTTACAACTGTCAAACGAGCACGGGCGATGGAGCGGCTGCTTTGGCCCTGACACCCATCAACTGCAATGCCACCAATGGAAAGTGCCTCAATGGAGGCACTTGCTCCATGAACGGAACACACTGCTATTGCGCCGTCGGCTATTCGGGAGATCGCTGCGAGAAGGCCGAGAACTGTTCGCCACTGAATTGCCAGGAACCGATGGTTTGTGTCCAGAATCAGTGCCTCTGTCCGGAGAACAAGGTGTGCAACCAGTGCGCCACCCAACCCTGCCAGAATGGCGGAGAATGCGTGGACCTACCGAATGGAGACTACGAGTGTAAGTGCACCCGGGGATGGACTGGACGGACCTGTGGCAACGACGTGGACGAGTGCACCCTGCATCCGAAGATCTGCGGCAATGGCATTTGCAAGAACGAGAAGGGATCGTACAAGTGTTATTGTACCCCTGGATTCACTGGAGTCCACTGCGATTCCGATGTGGACGAATGCCTCAGCTTCCCTTGCCTCAACGGAGCCACGTGTCACAACAAGGTAGGTAGATGGCAGTCGGACTTGGATCCGAGCCTGCCGCTGGCGACTGAGGATTAGTTTGTTACTAAAGTGTAATTAGTTGTTTTTCTTTAAATTCGGAAAGCATCGGATTTTGAGACAAGTGAGTGGGGGTTTGAATTTATATAAACTCGTTTCGATGCCAATGATTAGATATCAAAGTAAGCTAGTCCACTTAGTCCATCTCCATGAAATTCTAATTAAATAGCTTGATAGTGCTTGATAAGCATGATTACCACAAACCTATTATTACATCAAAGCAATCAGTATTTAATCAACTTATAACGATTTAGATAAATGCCTACGAGTGCGTTTGCCAACCAGGATATGAGGGCGAGAACTGCGAAGTGGACATCGATGAGTGCGGTAGTAATCCCTGCTCGAACGGATCCACCTGCATCGACAGGATCAACAACTTCACCTGCAACTGCATTCCGGGAATGACGGGTCGCATCTGTGACATCGACATTGACGACTGTGTGGGGAATCCCTGCTTGAATGGAGGTCAGTGCATCGACCAATTGGGTGGCTTCCGGTGTGACTGCGGTGGCACCGGCTATGAGGGCGAGAATTGTGAGCTGAACATCGACGAATGCCTCTCGAATCCGTGCACGAATGGTGCCAAGTGCGTGGACAGGGTCAAAGACTACTTCTGCGATTGTCACAACGGCTACAAGGGAAAGAACTGCGAGCAGGACATCAACGAGTGCGAGAGTAATCCGTGCCAGTACAATGGCAACTGCCTAGAGCGTTCAAACATGACGCTCTACCAAATGAGTCGAATCACCGATCTGCCCAAGGTGTTTAGCCAGTCCTTTTCCTTTGAGAATGCCAGCGGGTAGGTCATTTGGAGAGCAATCCTATATTATATTTGTGGATTAACCCAATTAATCCTCAGATACGAGTGCGTCTGTGTGCCCGGCATCATTGGCAAGAACTGCGAGATCAACATTAATGAGTGCGACAGTAATCCCTGCAGCAAGCACGGAAACTGCAATGATGGGGTAAGTTAATGAACCTTGGATCTTAAACCAGGTGATTAAATATTGAACTTTTGTTTATCTGCAGATCGGCACATATACTTGCGAATGCGAGCCTGGCTTCGAGGGCACCCACTGTGAGATCAACATAGATGAGTGTGATCGCTATAATCCCTGCCAGAGGGGCACTTGTTATGACCAGATAGACGACTACGACTGCGACTGTGATGCGAACTATGGAGGCAAAAACTGTTCCGTGCTTCTCAAAGGCTGTGACGAGAATGTAGGTTTCTAAATCACAATCAAAATAGATATTTATTATAATGTTGGTCCCTTTGTTGCAGCCTTGCTTAAATGGCGGCGCCTGCTTGC
The DNA here is from genome assembly GCA_005876975.1 of Drosophila orena. Lineage (NCBI taxonomy): Eukaryota > Metazoa > Arthropoda > Insecta > Diptera > Drosophilidae > Drosophila > Drosophila orena. The sequence continues at coordinate 8,541,209 of VCKV01000282.1, read as the reverse complement.
CGTATCTGATCAACGAGATAACTCATCTGTACAACTGCACCTGCGAGAACGGCTTCCAAGGCAATAAATGCGAAAAGACCACCACTCTGTCAATGGTAGCCACTAGTTTGATTTCGGTGACCACGGAACGCGAGGAGGGCTACGACATTAATCTTCAATTTAGGACCACTCTGCCCAACGGAGTTCTGGCCTTTGGAACCACCGGCGAAAAGAATGAACCAGTTAGCTACATTTTGGAGCTGATTAATGGACGACTTAATCTACATTCCTCGCTACTAAACAAGTGGGAGGGCGTGTTTATCGGATCGAAGCTGAACGATAGCAACTGGCACAAGGTGTTTGTGGCCATAAATACTTCGCACTTAGTTCTTTCGGCCAACGACGAGCAGGCCATCTTTCCGGTTGGCTCCTATGAAACGGCCAACAACAGCCAACCCTCATTCCCGCGCACATATCTGGGCGGCACCATTCCCAATTTGAAGTCCTATCTGCGCCACCTCACCCACCAACCGTCAGCTTTTGTGGGCTGCATGCAAGACATCATGGTCAACGGTAAATGGATCTTCCCCGATGAGCAGGATGCGAATGTCAGCTATACCAAGCTTGAAAATGTTCAAAGCGGTTGTCCTCGCACCGAGCAATGTAAACCGAATCCCTGCCATTCGAACGGTGAATGCACGGATCTTTGGCACACCTTCGCATGTCATTGTCCCAGACCATTCTTTGGACACACATGCCAGCACAGTAAGCAGTCTTGAACGGAGATAAGCATACAGTTTTTAAAACATTATTATTTCGTTATTACTAGATATGACTGCTGCCACTTTTGGCCATGAGAACACCACCCACTCGGCTGTGATTGTGGAGACCACGGATGTGGCTAGGCGAGCCATTAGATCCATTCTAGACATTTCCATGTTTATTCGTACCCGCGAGCCAACCGGTCAAGTCTTTTACTTGGGCACCGATCCACGCAAAGCGCCCACTAAAAGTGAGTTGAAATCGAAATGACCTAATTCGTTACTATATACATTAATTCACGATGCAAGTAAATTAACCATGTCTCTTAATACTTCAACAGATATTGGCGACTCATATGTGGCGGCCAAGTTACATGGCGGAGAACTGCTGGTAAAGATGCAGTTCAGCGGCACTCCGGAGGCCTATACCGTTGGTGGCCAGAAGTTAGACAACGGCTATAACCACCTGATCGAGGTGGTGCGCAATCAAACGCTCGTGCAGGTCAAGCTCAATGGCACCGAGTACTTCCGCAAGACGCTGTCCACGACGGGTCTGCTGGACGCACAGGTGCTTTACTTGGGCGGACCTGCACCCACACGCGAGTCACTTCTGGGAGCGACCACAGAGCCAGGAGTAATTCCGGTTCCGGGAGCAGGAGTACCCATTGAAGACACAACAGTGCCAAAGGAGGCGGACGACAGCAGAGACTACTTTAAGGGCATAATACAGGACGTGAAGGTCAGCAACGGCTCGCTTAACCTGATTGTGGAGATGTATTCCCTAAATGTGACAGACGTCCAAGTGAATGCCAAGCCCCTGGGCGCTGTAACCATAGATCGCGCCTCTGTCTTACCTGGTGAGGTGTCCGATGATCTGTGCCGAAAGAATCCCTGCCTTCATAATGCCGAGTGCAGGAACACATGGAACGACTACACTTGCAAGTGCCCCAATGGCTACAAGGGCAAGAATTGCCAGGAGATCGAGTTCTGCCAACACGTTACATGTCCGGGGCAGAGCTTGTGCCAAAATCTGGACGATGGCTATGAATGTGTTACCAACACTACTTTTACTGGTCAGGAACGCAGCCCTCTTGCCTTCTTCTATTTCCAGGAGCCGCAATCTGACGATATTGTCAGTGAAGCGGCTCCCAAGCAAACCCTTAAACCGGTGATTGATATTGCCTTCCGCACTCGTGCTGGAGGAACTCTCCTGTACATCGACAATGTAGACGGATTCTTTGAAATCGGAGTAAACGGGGGACGAGTGACCATCACCTGGAAGCTCAGTGCGCTGCATTTTGGCGAGTCTGCCCGCTTTGAGAAGGAAAACACTGATGGAGAATGGAGTCGCATTTACCTAAGGGCACACAACAGCAAATTGGAGGGTGGATGGAAGGGATGGGAATCGATGGTGGATCCGACGCCAGCCTTTTCCACGGACATCGACCAAGCGGCCTTCCAGTCCCTTATCGCTACGAGTACCCAGGTTTACTTGGGTGGCATGCCAGAGTCGCGACAAGCTCGAGGATCCACTCTGTCCGCCCAACAGGGCTCCCAATTCAAGGGCTGTGTGGGAGAGGCAAGAGTGGGCGATCTTCTACTGCCCTACTTCTCCATGGCGGAACTGTATTCGCGCACCAATGTTTCAGTTCAGCAAAAGGCCCAATTCCGACTGAATGCCACGCGACCTGAGGAGGGCTGCATCCTGTGCTTCCAGTCGGACTGCAAAAATGACGGCTTTTGTCAGTCTCCATCGAATGAGTACGCTTGCACCTGTCAGCCAGGATTCGAGGGCGATGATTGCGGCACGGACATCGACGAGTGTCTTAACACGGAATGCATGAACAACGGCACCTGCATCAACCAGGTGGCAGCCTTCTACTGCCAGTGTCAGCCTGGATTCGAGGGTCAGTACTGTGAGCAGAACATCGACGAGTGTGCGGAACAGCCGTGCCACAACGGTGGCAACTGCACGGATCTAATCGCCTCGTATGTGTGCGACTGCCCAGATGACTATATGGGCCCACAGTGCGACGTGCTGAAGCAAATGACCTGCGAGAACGAGCCATGTCGAAACGGCTCAGCCTGCCAGAATGGATTCAGTAAGTGTTGCCCCAATGTTATGATACGAATATTTCCTTCAACGATTACTTATCTTCTTTCCTTGCAGATGCTTCTACTGGCAATAACTTTACATGCACATGCGTGCTCGGCTTCGAGGGTCCACTTTGTGACATACCCTTCTGTGAAATAACGCCTTGCGACAACGGTGGTCTCTGCCTGACCACTGGAGCGGTAAGTGGCCTAATAATGGAATCCCACTGACCATTTAATCATAAAAACATTTTATACTCTTTAGGTACCGATTTGCAAGTGCAGCCTGGGATACACTGGTCGTCTGTGCGAGCAAGACATTAACGAGTGCGAATCGAATCCATGCCAGAACGGAGGTCAGTGCAAGGACCTCGTCGGCAGGTATGAGTGCGACTGCCAGGGCACCGGATTCGAGGGCATTCGCTGTGAGAATGACATCGACGAGTGCAGCGTGGAGGGAGATTACTGCGGCGGATTGGGCCGGTGTTTCAACAAGCCCGGATCCTTCCAGTGCATCTGCCAGAAACCCTATTGCGGAGCCTACTGCAACTTTACGGATCCCTGCAACGCTACGGACCTCTGCTCCAACGGCGGTCGCTGCGTAGAGTCCTGTGGCGCCAAACCGGACTACTACTGCGAGTGTCCGGAAGGTTTCGCGGGCAAGAACTGCACAGCACCGGTAAGTTGCCCTTAAACTACAATTTCAATGTAAGGAAAACTATCTATTAAATTATTTTCCATCTCAGATTACGGCCAAGGAGGACGGACCCTCGACCACAGACATTGCCATCATTGTAATTCCCGTAGTGGTGGTGCTGCTGCTAATTGCAGGAGCCCTTCTGGGCACCTTCCTGGTGATGGCCAGGAACAAGCGGGCCACCAGGGGCACCTACAGCCCAAGCGCGCAAGAGTACTGCAACCCACGGCTGGAAATGGACAACGTGCTGAAGCCACCGCCGGAAGAGCGACTTATTTAGTTTTGAGTTTTGAGCATGAACGACGATTAGCAAAGCAAACAAAAGATATTTTTAAATCCGCCCATATACACCTAGCTGTAGGAGTAACGCAATGTTTTGTACTAAGTTGGCCCCTAGATACGGTTTACATCTTAAGGTGCTCAAAGCAATAGCAGCAGCAGCAGCCAGGCTTCCACCTCGACTCGTCCCCGATCCCCCTGCCTACGCTTTAGTTAGTTAATAATTCCGTTGTCTATTTATTCTAGTAGTTTAGATGACATACGTACCGCCCTATAGTCGTTATGTAGTTATGTTCCGATAGTTTAGATTCAGTATTCGATTTCTCGTATATGTAATCCTAAAGCTGCGAACAAAGTTGAGCTCTCACGTCGATTTTCCCTTTGCATTCCGCAAGGAAGCCCATCAAATATATTGTACGAGTATTTTTGTAAATAAGATTGTTTGCCGACTCTTAAACTAAATTAGCTGAGCTAAAATCGAAATTAAAAACCGAAAATCCTATATGCCTATATATACGCGAGTATATATATCAGTAAATGTGGCCTTATAACAAAAAAAGTTAGTAACGAAAAGCAATGACAACTATAAGAACAGAGAAAGTATTGATTAAGTAAATCAAATATAAAACATATTTTGCTCTAGAATGTTTAAGCGTAAACTTAAGAGACTGTACTGTATAAAAAATATAAAATATTTCGATTTTTTCCAATTAATTGTCTTTTCACCCGGCAAACCATATATAAAATCGTTTTCTTTTCCAATTTGTAGCAACTATTGCTAAATTTATTCGTCAACTTTACCATGACGTGTACTTAATGGTTTGAATGCAAACAAATTCGCAGGACCAACAAATTTTTGTTTTGTTTATCATTTATGTGAGAGAGCTGCTAATGACTAATACACAATTTATCAATTATAAGCAGTAGGATGAATGAAAATAATAATGACGATTAAATAGGTATACAACAACGTGTATATAGATTGAAAAATTCCAAGATCGCCTAATCATACACTTGAAATAAGGGGGTATCGAATAGTGGCCAATGGCCAGGAGTCCAGAGTACATTTGCTAAATATCATTTGAACGAAAGTGCAGTCCACATTAGCCCAAAGATGCCACCCACTTGAATTTGCTCTGCATCTCCGGATGGTAGAAGATGCACTCCAGCTTGTTCACGCAGTTCTTGCCAAAGCGGCAGGGTTTGGGATGATAGAAGGTGCATCCCAACTTGGAACAATTGGGATAGTACTTGCACATCGTAGTCGCAGTCGTTGATGTAACAGGGGCCGATATCGACTTGTAGTTTTGCACTGGTATGACGTGAGAGGCTATAAATTGAAAACTTTTTGTAAATTTGTAAAACTAAATTCAAAAGTTATCACTTACATAGTGGTGGAGCAGCAAGCTGCACATGGCTTAGATCCCTTTGACCGCCATGGGCGTAGTTGCAGTCTATGCTCATGCAGGCCATGTCGAATTTGCACTTCGGATGCGAGTACATGCACTTGTCCGCGAACTTGCAGTTGGGGAAAGACTTGCATGGCGCCGTTGGATGGTAGTACTCACAGAACTGCTTTGTGCAGTTGGGATGATACTTGCAACGCTCCTTGGGTTTGCTAACCTTCAGCACTGTAGAATCCACGCTAACTGCGCTCACTAACAAAGTGGTAAGGGAAGGTAAGTAATTGTGTAATTTAGATTTGAATAATAGATGCACTTACACGCCGGCAAGTTGTCGTACTTCCTGTCCTCCGCATTGCGTATAGATACTCTGCGTTTCTCCGGAGGCACGTCATCACGATCGGGGCTGCCAGAACAACGCTTCTTACTTGCACTCGGCTCGTCCTCACTTTTAAGAGTGAAGCGAATTGGCGTGTGCTTGGCTTTGGTAGTTGTAGAAACGGAAGTTGACGCGCTGGTGGATTTGGCGGCTGATGACGCTTCCGCTGAATTAGATCTTACTGATTTCTCCTTGCTGGAAGCTCTCTTCTCCGCCCGCGCCTTTGTTTTGGCTGGCAGCGGTGGAGTTGTCGAGCCTTCCTCTATTTTAGCCTTATCCTTATTGTCCTTGTGCCCATTGGCCGATGTGTTAGCTACCCCCGCTTGTTGGCGCTTGTTGGGTGCTCGTTTCTTCGGTGACCCGTGCATTTCATCATCCTCATCCGTGTCATTCTTAATGATGATCTTCTTGATCTCCTGTGGTTGCCGGAGAACCTCGCTGCGATTGATGCTGCGTGTTGTCGGCAGGGAGGGTGACCCACTGCTCTGTCTCGGTGATGGCGAGAAGCTTCTATCCCGATTGGATCGGCGTCGCTTGTCAGCCGTCGTAGACGTGGGCTCAATGTTGGAGGAGGACACTTGTGGCGTGGATACTGGCGAGGAGAAGCGTCTACGTGAGTTGCTCGGCCGCTTGCGAAAGACGCCTCCTTTGCCATTGTTACCTCCGAGAGCTTTGTCGCCGTTCAACGTGACCACAAACTGAGTCTTGAGGGCTCCGGAACTGGGACTTGGCTCGTCGTGGGAGCTGATGTGCAAATCCAAATCCTCCACGTTGGTCAGCAACTGCGGCACATACGTCTCGACTTGCTCAGTCATTAGGCTCGGCGTATATTCTTCCTCCACCACTTTGATCTCTGCGCGACTCTCGTTGGACCGCCGTGTACGCTTGCCTTCCCTTTGTGTAACATTTACCACTAATTCCCGAGTGGTGCGCCGGAAGAGTTCGTTGCCTGGTGCACTCCTTTTGCCTCGGTCTCTCTCGCGATCACGTTCACGAGTTCGATCACTCTTATCTACCGACTTGCGCTTGCCCAGAGAGCTTGTGATCTTGCCCACATCCCCGTCCTCCTTCTTTGTCGAAGTCTTGGCCAGAATTGTGGAGCGCTGGGCGTCGGCCACGGCTCGCAATAGGAGGTTCTTGGTTGCCTGCCGCCTGGGAGAAACATTTGGCCTGGGCTTGATCTTAATCACGGAGTTGACTGGCTTGTCGGCCATGTCCTCATCGTCCGACGGCTCAGGTGGCTTGTGTACGGCCACAATAACCCGGGAGCCAATGCGTTGCTTTGTACTTGGAGCATCTGGACTAGGCGATCGACGCTGGCGGTGATTACGGTTGGTGTCCCTAGAGGTGTCGCGACTGGACCGTCGTTCTCGGGAGCGCTCCCTTTGACTGCGCTCTTTGCTGACCTCGGGTTCGCTGCGTCGCCGATGGGCCGGCACATAGAGCTCCTTTTGATTGCGCTGCGAACGCTCTGCCGGCGCTTGGGCCTTTGAACCGAGACGGTCATGCACTGATCGCCGCTCAGACCGGTCTTCTTTAGCCTTGTCAGCCGCCGTATCTTTTTTAGGGCTCTTCTCCTCCACCTCTTCCTGACGAGGATTGATATCCGGTTCTGCCTCTGAACGCTTTTCGGGTGTCTTCTCGCGTCTGTTAAAAATAATGGGACTCTTAGCTTTTCGTGGTGGCGCCTCCGTTTGCGGGGGATCTTCGTCTGGCTCCTGATCCACAGACTCCTCCCGCGCGCTCAAGTTCAAAAGATCCTCATCGTCTTCATCGCTCTCATCCCCGATCTCGCCAATCTGGCGTAAATGCTTCTTGGCTGCATGAATTTTTTTTTGGATTTCGGCCAGCTCGGCTAGGTCTTTCTGCCGGTTAACACCGCTAGTAGTTGAACTGATCTCGGACACAGCGGGCACATCTAGTGCCTTACTGGACGATGCATCCTCATCCTCTATGGACTTTCGCTTTTTCTTTTTGTGCAGGATCTCGTCTTTGGCACTGAGATCGATGTCCATAGTTTTCTTTGCCTTCTCGAGTAGCTCTTCGGCAAATACATCTGTGATGGAGCTGATGATGGGCATGGCATCTGCGGAACTTGACTGTGGTTCCGACAGCTCATCTCCGGACTTTCGGTGCGGACGCTTATCCTTCTTGGAGCCTTTTTTGTCTTTCTCCTTTTCCTTGACTTTTGCTGTTTCTGCGTGGCCGCGAGACTTGCGCTTCTTGCCGGAAGCTGAAAAAATGGGAGTTAGTGGGTGCTTCAGAAAGATGAGCATATCAAACATACCACTGGATGTGGGTAGTGTGACCTCCTGGAGCTTTTGCAGTACCTCGTGCAGCCAGGTAACAAAGAGGTCGGTCTGATCGCCTAGGAATAAATTCAGCTCTGCGTTCATCTGTTGTTTGGTGCGCTTGTTAGCCACCATGACCATGACGTAGTCTGGCAGTTCATCATCTATAAAACCGGCAGATCCTCCGGTCCCCAGCTCCAGCAGTTTTGCTTTTACGGCGCTCTATTAATGGAGTGCAAAGACATATAATATTAGAGTATCCAATCCGAGTGGTATCCATAACGAGTTCATTGATTTTTTCCAATAACTTACGCGCATCTTCTGGCCAATCTCGCTGCCCAGATTGCACTCCATGTTCGCTGGTTTATTTATCTCCTTTTCCGCTATTTATTTACCGAGAGAATTTATTACTTCCGTTTATTTTGTTGCTAGTTCCACTTTTTGTTACATGAGAAAATGACAAAATCTCCCCAAAAAATAATTATCGCAGCTGCCGATATCCATTTCTAGTGGTGTCCGTTTGACATTTAGGGTATTCACGTTTGCGTCTATACGTATTTAAATAGATATTTGGATTTTCTGCATAGCTTTTACATAGTCAGTTGTTTCAGGAATTTTTGTTATAGTTATATTAAAAACTCCTTATATTTAAAAATTTTCCTTGCCATTTACCCACAGAGAAGCGCAATAAAACTTCAAAATAATCGATACCAATAAGAAAATTTGAAAATTAAAATAAAATTTTACATGTTTCTAATATCCGTGTATTTCATCAAATCGTGCAACTATTTTTCAGTAATTATGTAAAGTAGCCATAAGATTACATTGTTAAATTAAAATCGAAAATGGTTAACCTTTAATTGATTCGTTAAGCTACTAAAGATAAATTAACTAAAAAGTTTAAGTTCCAATCGAATGGCTCCGATTAATTTTTTCGAGGCCTTTGACTAATTAACATAATATAAATATCTCAGATCATAGAAACCTGCGAAGCATTTCAGGGCATTTTCACAAATTCAAATACGAAAATTGCCCCCGTCGGCAAACAGTCGATAGCCACCTCGTGAGCCCCGTCACCAACTATCGATACGCCTGCGCAAGCCATTCGTGGCGAATGGCAATTGAGTGTCACACGGGAAGAAGAAGCTGCGAAAAGAATTTTAGAAGAAAGCAACTGCAATTTTGTCATAATCGGAGCTGCAATTCGCAATGAATAATGGAAACTAGACAGCCCAGTTCCGGTGATGATCTAAAGCCAGGTGCGTACCGCCCGGTGGCGCAGCGAGTGCCTCCATTGGACCCCCGAAACGCAGCCCCTTTGACTCTGTATAATGTGTGTCTGTGTTTCGCTCGCCCTTCGAATCGAATGCCTGCGTTTTTTCGACTGCGTTTGGCGAAGCGAAATGCACGGGCCCCTTTTGCCAGATATATTTGGCATATTGGGGACTCCCTGCGAGCGCGTTCCCGACAACTTGTTGCACTAAAACCCGTGAAATTCCCTATCTTGCAGAGCTGTACTTCCTCATCTCCAAGTTCCTGGCCGCGGGACCGCTGGAGGAGACGGCAAAGGTGGGTTGAAAGCAGCGCTCGCGCGAGATCGCTGTGGAATCGGATTTCGCGGAAAAAGAGCGCAATTTCGTTTTGTTTACAATCATTTACACTAATTTTCAAACTATATTCCATCCAACTGTAGGTTTTGATCCGGGAACTCGAGGAGAAGAAGGTGAGTTTCACTGGGGCTGCTGCTGTGTTTTGGGCACAGATATTACTGACTCGCAATGAGGGAGGGGGCCAAAAAAAAAAAATAGAAAACCGCGTTTGTTTATACGCTTTGTTTTGGTTTTGTTGTTGTTTGTGCTGCCGGCAGCGAACGACGAAATACCCACTTGTACGTCCGCATGTCTCAGAGTTGGGAATCTGACTGAATTGTGGATTTGCTGGGGCCACGTGAATATATAGTCCATCCAATAAAGCGAAGAACACGAAAAAGGAAATGGAATCATAGGGATGCCCCCGCGACGTCATCGTGGACGTCACGGAGTGCAAGTGATAAGAGTCATACATGCATATATATATTTACACACGTCTATACATATACACCTTTTGGTTCCCAGGTTTTGCCGCGTCGTCTCGATTGGCAGGGAAACGAGCATGAGCAGACCTTTGAGGAATTGGTGAGTGTTTTCATAATTAATCAATTAGCTTTTCATAGTTATCGTTTAATTTCTTTTGATCGGCATTTAAGTCTTGCGTAAGTGTGTGTCTGCTGCGGCATATTCCATCTCTGTCGTGCGTGCGCCTTTGTGGCGTCATTGGGTGAGGGGATAGAGACAAAAGTTGGACATCAAAATTAAGTTGTTAATTAAAGAAAACATTACAACTAAACACATCAATCATTCTGACTGTTAAATTAACAACTAACTAAGCAATTATTTAATTAAAAGGACAACAAAATTAACAAAAATTCGTAAAAGGCCAAAGTCGAAGGGAAAAATTCTAAAACCCCCATAAAAATTGCAAATTTTGAAAAATCCTAATTTTTAAACAAATTCGTTGTAATTTAGTTTTAACAATTAGTTGCAGTCAGCCGACATTTTGCTTTCGCACACATACACATGCCCATGCGCACAGACATATGCAAGCAACCACCACTTTGCCTTGACTTGAGCGAGAGGGAACGAGACAACCATATGTTGTTGAAGCTATCGCACTGGTTATCGACAAATCGATAGAAAGACGTTAATTTTTAAATTTTTAGGAACGAAAGTACAAGCACGTTGGCGCCAATCACTTGCTTGAAATATGCAGCCGTCTGGGTCCACTGGTGGATCGCGAGCTCCCACCCAGTGTGCCGGGCATCAACTCGCTGTTGGGTACTGGGCGCCAGAACCTCCTGCGCACCAAGGAAACCGTCTACTGTCATCGCTCCTTGAAGGACTACTGCACCCGCCTTAATGGAGTCTCTCTGCCGGATTCGCGCCTCACGAAGCCGACCCACAACTTAGGTTTGTTTCATGGTAGAGTTTAAGGAGCATATCAGATACTAATCCTTTTATTTATTCGTAGATCGCGTTCTTACTGGACGGGAACACGGCGGGGAAGTGCGTCGTAAGTTGCTCGTGCCCACGGACTTGTATCGCCGGACGAAATTGCTTCGTCGCACTGTGGGCCACCTGTCCTCGGTGTACTGTGTGCTGTTTGACCGCACAGGGAGATACATCATCACCGGAGCCGATGATCTGCTTATCAAAATATGGTCAGCGGCAGATGGCCGCCTGCTGGCAACTCTGAGAGGCGCTTCATCCGAGATTACAGACATCGCCATTAACTTGGACAATACGATGCTGGCCGCCGGATCATTAGACCACATCCTAAGGGTGTGGGACATGCAAACCACCTCTCCCATCGCCGTACTGTCTGCTCACACGGGCATGATAACTTCGGTGAACTTTTGTCCGTCGCCACGGAGCGATCTGAAATACCTTGTGACCACCAGCACAGATGGGTCCATCGCCTTCTGGCAATACTCAACGCCGCGTGGGCAAAAGATCACGTTTGCCCCAAAGCCAACGCAGTATCACGAGAAGCTGCGGCCTGGGCAAGCTCAGATGATGTGTACCACCTTCTCGCCGGGCGGCATTTTTCTGGCCGCTGGCTCTGCCGATCACCATGTGCGCGTCTATATGATGGGCGAGGACGGTCCGAAACGGATATTGGAGACGGAAGCTTACACGGATGCCGTAGACTCGGTGCAGTGGTCGCATCGTGGATTAAGATTCATCTCGGGCAGCAAAGACGGCACCGCACACATCTGGACTTTTGAGTCGCAGCAGTGGAAAAGTTCCAAACTATGCATGACGGAGCGTCTGGCCAGGTGAGTGCTAGACACAGTAATTTAGCTAGCTTGTAAGGAACCCAATTAACTGAGAACTAATATTTTTGTAATTAAATTGCAGCTGCCCGGAACCAGAGGAAGGAAAGAGGCTTAAGGTAACCATGGTGGCCTGGGATGCTTCGGACCGTTATGTCATCACCGCCGTTAACGATTTTACTGTAAGTATTTCCTCTTATTACTTACTTAACATAAACATATAATTAATAATCCCATTTTAAAACAGATAAAAATTTGGGACTCGAAGTCAGCCAAGCTGCATCGTGTTCTGCGTGGGCACAAGGATGAACTTTACGTGCTTGAGTCAAACCCAAGAGATGAGCATGTCCTGCTTTCCGCCGGCCACGATGGCCAGGTATTTCTGTGGGACATCGAGCAGGGCGTTTGTGTAGCCAACTTTTTTAACGACATCGATGGCCAAGGCCATGGCAGTGTCTTCGACGCCAAGTGGTCACCGGATGGCACAATGATAGCTGCCACCGATTCGCATGGACACATCCTGATCTTTGGTTTGGGCGTTTGCATTGAAAAGTACAAAATGGTAAGTTGATTGAGGAATCAAAGGATATTGAAAGGGATATAGTTCAATGTATTTTACTTTTTAGCTTCCGACGGAGCTGTTCTTTCACACGGATTTCCGACCTATAGTGAGAGATGCACAACACCATGTGATTGACGAGCAGACGCAGATAATGCCACATCTAATGCCACCGCCTTTCCTTGTCGATGCAGATGGCAACCCGCATCCATCTAGGTTTCAACGATTTGTGCCTGGCCGTGAGAGCTGCAGCCTGGACCAATTGATCCCAAATCTTAGGGTAGGCGTGGATGGCGTTGTAATCGATGATGGAGGTGCAGGAGGAGATGCAGTTGTAGCCGCTGCACCCGCTGAAGCTCCACCCGCAGCATTGCCCTCCGTTCCTGTTGGAGGACCACAGGGAGCTAACTACTCTCATATCGACCGCATGATTGCAGCCCTGGCCAATCGGCAGTCTGTTAATGTCAATGCCAATGATGCCAATGCGACCAACGGCAACCAACCCTTCGAACGTTTGACCAATCGTCAAATGCCAGACTCCAATGGCAGGCAATCCTCCCGTGACAATGTCCTGGGCCATCGTTTAAGTGCGCCTCGCCAAGGATGGGGTGCCGCATCTACCGCACCAGCTGAGGATCAAGCCGCGCCGCCTCAACATCCGGCAGAACCTGTAGCCGATCCTGGCCAGGCACAAGTCCAACAGGCGCTCCCTCTGAAGTTCATCCGCCGCACTTATGTGCGTCCCATGAAGTATCCCCAGTTGCAAAATCTTAAGCAGACTATTTACTCTGCCGGCCAGTTTGAAAAGCAAGAGTACAAACGTGAAATGCGCCGTCGACCCATCATGATAAACACTGCCAGTGCAGCATCTTCGCAACAGCCGGGTAGCGTGGGCAGGCCACGGAACACGCGTGCCAATGGCGGTGGCGCAAGAGCTGGACGAAGACGTGGCGCTCAGCCTGCTGGTGGACAGCCACAACCCGCTTACCGCACTCGTGCTGTTCGAGATCAGGAGCCAGAGCGCTACGATGAGGTAGCGCCGCCGCCCGAGGAAGAGGAGGAAGAAGTGTCCAGCAACTCATCTGGCGACACCAGCTACTCGAATGTGGAGGAAAACCTGGAGGACAGCAGCGATGAGTCGGAAACGATTAGTTCCGATTACTCTGACTGGGTGGCGGATACTCCTGGCCCGAATCTGGAACCACCAAAAAGATCCAAGCGTAAGCCACTCTCACGGCGACCCCGCAGTAGCGATGACAGCAGCGATGATGAGCGTGCGGGCAGATCCAGAGGTGGGCAGGTTACTGCCCGGAAGGTTGGGCGCAAGACCGTTTTGTTTCCGCCCACAGATGCAAATGGAGAGATACCGGAGCTGTATCGTCCCGCTGAGTGGCTATCTGAGGTGATTCCACGAAAGGCACTCTATTACCCCCAGATGGGTGATGAGGTGGTGTACTTCCGGCAAGGACATGCAAAGTACTTGGATGCAGTTCGCCTGAAAAAGGTCTACAAGCTCTCGCACAGCTCGGAGCCGTGGAACTTTCACACACTCCGCGACCACGAGCTGGTGCGTGTGATCGGAATCAAGTACGAAATCCGCCCACCCCGACTGTGTTGCTTGAAGTTGGCCATCATCGATGAAGAGGGCAACATGACGGGTACAAGGTTTAAGATCAAGTACCACGATATGCCCGACGTTCTGGACTTTCTAGTGCTGCGCCAGGCCTTTGATCTTGCAGTACAGCGTAACTGGAGCATTGGTGACCGGTTTCGATGTATGATTGTCGACGGCTGGTGGATGGGCCAGATCGAATCGCGCCACGCCCTCTCTGCTGACTTCCCCGACTCGTCCTTCATGTGTTTCCGAGTGCGCTGGGATAACGGGGAATACGAGTTTTTGAGTCCCTGGGACATGGAACCCATCGACCAGCAAAGAGTACCGGACGAGGTGGGAGGTTTTGTTCCAGTTCTGCCGGAGGAGATTCGCGCCACTCTATACCAGCCCAAGTCCGAAGAATGGCACAGAGGCGATCGCGATGGCACCTGCCGGCGCATTATCAATGGATTGGAGCAGGTAAGGATTGCCGTTGATTATTATAAATCGTATTATTTATTTATTGATTGATTTTCTTACAGGTTATGCGTCTCTCTATAGCGGAACATTTCCTGGCCCCCGTCGACCTTAACATATATCCGGACTACGCTTATCTGATCGAATATCCCATCGATCTGACCACAATAAAGTCTCGCTTTGAGAATCACTTCTACCGCCGAATAACCTCAGCTCAGTTCGATGTGCGCTACCTGGCTACCAATGCGGAACAGTACAATCGCCGGCACGCCATTATTGTCAAGCATGCGCGAATTGTAACAGATCTTTGTTTGAGGATCATAAGGTGAGGGAAGGGATTATAGCTTCAAAATAGGACTTCTTATAAATATATGTCTAATAGGGAACCGGATGAGATAGATGTGGCTGCCGTTTATCATCAGCTTGCAGATGTGTACCATTCGTCCGAGTCGGAGAACGAGGTAGATTCGGATGTAGTGCCATCGACCAGCACAGGACCAACTACTTCAGCAGCTGCAGCAGCAGCTAGGCAAAGAGTTTCCTCAGCCAGGCGGTGAGAATATATATAATTGCTACTTTTTAAAGTTCCTATAATAATATTGCGCTATACCCAAACTTCTTTAGATCCACTCGAATTCACTCGGAAGGGGACTGGCGTGCCGACTGTCGTCAACTGCTTGATGTGATGTGGGCGAGAACAGATTCGGCGCCGTTCCGCGAGCCCGTTGACACCATCGACTTCCCAGACTATCTGGAGATCATAGCTACTCCTATGGATCTGCGCACAGTTAAGGAGGATTTGCTGGGCGGCAACTACGATGACCCGTTGGACTTTGCCAAGGATGTGCGACTGATCTTTCAAAACTCAAAGAACTACAACACCAACAAGCGCTCACGGGTGAGTGGAGAGCAGATTGGCAGATCGGTTGCAGATCGTCATTTATTGCATTCCAAGACTGAGATATCCACCCACTTTCTCAGCTATTGCCTTTTCGTTTAAGTTGTGACCCCATCCCATACTCACTCACGTAGACACAAATGCAAGCTCATCCATCTATTCTTTACGTTTCTTTTGCCTTCCGTGAACATGCCTTCAATCTCGATCTTCAAATTAACCACCCCAACTCATGACCATCAAAAATGTAAAAAACAAAAACAATCTAAAAAATATATAACCCATCAAAACATTTTGACATAATGTCTAACCAAATGAATGACGATCTCCGTGACTATCATCTAATGTAGGATAATCTAGCGGTAAGGTTTTTCATCTCCCAGACTGTGATACTAACGTTCTTTACCACGCAATCCTTTCAACCGTTTTGCAACCAATACTAATTGATCGTATGTTTCCAATTCTTTTCAGATTTATTCCATGACCTTGCGACTTAGTGCGCTATTTGAGTCGCATATCAAGACAGTGGTTACCAACTGGAAGGCGGCATGTAGGCGCGCTAATAAAAACAAGTCGGGCAGTAGTGGAGGAGGACGCGGTGGTTCCAGCAGCAGTCCCAATAAGCGAGCCCAAAAGGTGCGATCCACGCGCCGCAATCAAAAGCCAACAGCGGCGGCCAGAAGATTGCCAGTCGCAAACTCCAGTGAAGATGAGGACGAGGAGGATGATGATGACGAAGATGATGATGAGGAGGAAGAGGAATCGACGAGAGGGCGCTCTCGTCGGCGAAACGGTGTGGCCGTAAGTGCTAGTTCATCTGGCTCCAACCGCGTGACTTCTTCATCCGCCGCCCAACAGCGTCGAATCAATAGCAGTAGTAGCGAGGAGGAAGAGGAGGAGGAAACCAGTGCGCAAGCCACGTCCGATGCTAGCAGCGATGAAGAAGAAAGAGCCCAATCCAATGATAGTTCGCCCCAGCAGACACGCACGCGCAGGGCAAGGCAGCGGCAACGGCTTAGCGATGACTCCAATGCCAACGACTCCGAGGATAGCTACAATCCCAACGAGGGACGCAGCAGTCGCCGACGACCAGGTGCCACACGCCCGTCCAGCAATAGGCAGACAAATGGCCACTCCAGCAAGAGGCGGCGGTTGAACAAAAGTCCAGCCAATGCTGCTCCTGACCCCAGTTTGCCACGTCGGACACGTCGTATGGTGGGCAGTTCCGCAGAAGAGGCGGCTTCCCAATCACAACACGATGAGAGCACCCAGGATAGCCAGATAGGACGTAGAATGGGCCGTTCGGCAAGCAGCAGATCCCAACCAATTGGCAATGGACCGAGTACCAGTGCCGCAGCTGCCTCCAACTCCAGCCTAGAGAGTCCTTCACGGAACACTCGGGCGAACGGGAGCAGAACCTCTTCGCATCTTGGAGCCGAGAATGATCACAGTTACCACCTGCCTGTGCGCAATGGTCGCATCATAGAGTCCGATACAGACTCTCCTGTTATCAGACCCACGCGCCAGAGCGCCAAGCGGGCGCTAATGGACTGGGGCCGTGGCAGCGATATTGAAGAGGAAGAGGAGGAGGAAGAGGAAGAAGACAGTGAGGAAGCCGAGGAGGTTAGTCGTCACATTAAGTAACTTTTAGTTAGTTTATCAATATACCATTTCTAACCTATAGATACTGCCAACACCTACGAAGGACGACGTGCCCTCTACCAGTCGAGCAGCTATGGCTCAGGCCACTGCCGGTCCATCCCGTCAGCTGCGCACGAACCGGAACACCGTCATTCGTCCAGCCCAGAGTGACGATGACGACGACGACAGTGACAACGAGCCACTGGCCAACAATCAGCAAAGTAAGTTTAAATTCGTTTCAATAAAACGGTGGCTAATACTTTTTTCCTGCAGAAAATTATCAACCACCTGCAAAAACTAGCTCAACCGCAACAGCGGCCCCTCATCCGCTGAGCCTGCGCCGTCGATTAGCCTCGCCGCCAGAACGAAATACCCATATGACCCGTTCTCATGCCACCTCAACAACGTCCTCGGCTGCAGCATCACGGGCAGAACAGCGACCAGCGGTTTCTACTCACGATCACAACTACCTAGGCAACGTGAATTCATCGAGGGCACCGCGGCGCATTCTTTCACGCCACCAACGAAACGCCGATGAGTTGGATAGCAGTCTGGATATCCTTGAAAACTCGCGTCTGCTCTCAGCCATAGCCAATCACCGGCGGCCCACCTCTACCACGACCAGCAACAGTACGAGCAACGTGGTCACAAGACGTTTGCGTGGTCGCGCTAGCCAGGCAAATTCGCACGACGAGGATCACGAGGAAGAGAATGCAGCTGCCTCCGATGAGGGCACTGATGGAGGCTCTAGCTCGCAGAGCTACGAGGATGAGGATGAAGACTCCGACTCGGAAGACAATCAGCCACTGACCAGCTACGTCTCGCCCAGCAATGGCCGCCCGCGGCGCAAGGCGAAAACATCCTCCTCATCTGCGACAACTCAGGAGCGTCCGCTGCGGCGCACACGGCGCCCGCCATCCAACAACTCAGTCGCGAATGACAACGATGACGATGACGACTATGTTGTGCCGCGTAGTCGTCGTGCCAATCGGGGTGGCAACCAGCGCACCGGGCGAAACCAGAAGAGACCGCGGTACAATGAGCAGTCTGAGGAGGAAGAGGCGGTGGCAGGCTATTCCCATCGAAGTAAACGAATCCGCAACGGTGATGCCCATGCCAGCTCCCAGGAGCGATCAGAGGTCTCCACCGAGCGGGACCAGGCGGAAGACGAGGAGGGTACTTCGGTGGACTCGGATGACCAGCGGGCGAACGTGAGCAGCAGAGGCAGGGTGCGCAAGCCGTCTGCCAAGGCGCGCGGTATCTTCAAGGAGTGACCGCAGACTGTTTTATGTATAAATTAAATCTAATTGCTAAATCAACAAACCATTGTAACATTTGCTAGCGTCTTATTTCTTATTATTGATTAATATGTAAGAGTAAATCACGTCACTTCTCATTGTAATGTCAGTGTCACCGCTACGGTCATTGTCCCACATCAAACCCACTCCGATCCGTCAAATCCGTAGCCCTGAACGTGAAGTTTTAACCCATATCCATTATACACCGTGGCACAGAATATGTTCAATTATTGTTCAAGTCTTAAGTTGAATATTGGCATCAGTCCTACATTCTATGTGTAGGGGTCATGACCAAAGCAGCAACGTTTTATATGTATTTCTATAATATATAGGTACTATCATACATATATATTTAATGGTAACACTCGGAATCACACTTCATTTAAAATAGTTTTAGAATAAAGTATCATGAAAAAACACTGTAACTTGTGGCTTTAATCCTAATTTACAATCTAGAATGCGTGGGAAGATGGAACTACTTGACCGCTTTGGCGTAGTTCTTCACCCACTGTTCGGCCTGCTGCTTGACCTTGGCCACCGTTGTATCCGTTCCATGGTTCTCCTCGAGCTGCAGATACTTTTTGTAGATGACTTGCATCTTGTTTGGCTTTAGTTTTTGCAACACGGCACGTTCCAAAACGTTTCTGAAATGAAATCGGTCAGTAAATTAGGCATCTTTCAAAATTATTTTTGATATCTATGAAACTAACCTCGCGGAATCGATTAGACCCGCCTTGATAAGCATGTCCACATATACCGACCAGATGTCGATCCGCTTGGGATAGGAAGTGACTACATCATCGAGCAACGTCTGCGCCATGTCGTTGTTATCGTGCTTCGCATACAGCTTGGCAAAGGACACAATGCAGGGAATGTCTGCAACGATATGGAAAATTAAAACCAGTTACATTTTTACTTAAGTAAATGAAACCTACGCTCTTGATTTGGCAAGCCCCGCAATGCGCGCTGGAGCAGATTGTGAACTTGGTCGGACTTGCCGAGCCAGAAGTATGCCTCGGCGGCCACTGGCCACACCCTGAGCTCCGTTTTAAACTTGTTGAGGATTGTGGTCAGCACGGAGGACAGTCGGTCCTTTTTCTTGTTCCTCTTTAAGATGTCTACAACACTAATGTAGATCTCCAAAGGATCATTGCTGTTGAGGGCTTCTTTGAGCACATCATCGAAGTTGTCGCTGTAGACGAGTTCCATGTTCAGTAAAGCGCTCCACATGTTCCTCAGTTCCTGTGTTTCCCGGAAGGATATCGTTGATATCGCTCTTCGAGCCAAGTCACGAGCCTTTTCAATCTCCGTGTTGGACAAAAGGAATGCGATGTACTTCAGCCAGGATATGCTATTGTTTGGCTGGGCAATCACAAGTCGCTCGTACTGGTCGATTGTCTCCAGGCGTGCCTTGGGATCAGCATTACGCTCCTCGATCTCCCGCAATCGCTGCTCTTCCTTGACCTCTGCCTTAGCCTTCTCCTTGGCGCTGAGGCGTTTTTTCTTGGCTGCATTTTTTTGCGTTTCCGCCGCATTGAGCTCCTCGTCTTCATCGCTGGAAGCTTCCTTGGATTGGTTCACATCGTCCTCCCAGAAACTAGACACACCGGGCAAACGCGACTTGCCTTCTGCTCCATTGCTTTTAGGTGTATCGAACTTGACATTCTTGGCTGGAGTTTTATCCTCAAAAAAGAGCTTTCCGTTCTGCTTGGGTTTCTCTTTCACAACGCCATTTGTCAGGGGTGGCGTCTTTTTTTGGCCATTGGTAATTTTCTCTACCTCTTCTGCCTTTCGCTTGGTTGGCGTGGCTTTAGCTTCTGTTTTAGTTTCTGTTTTAACTTTCGTTTTAGTTTCAGCTTTAACCTCCGTTTTAGTTTCCGCTTTTACTTTCGTTTTAGTTTCCGCTTTAGCTTCTGCTTTGATTTTCTTCTTTGCAGAAGTCTCATCAATTGAAGCCTTTTTCTGCTTGGGTGGCTCTTCTACTTTTGACTTCTTGGCTTTTACAGGAGCGGCCTCTGTGTCCGCCGTTCTCTTGACTCCTCTCCAGAGGCGCCAAACAGTTTCAGGCACTGCGATATGAAGCTTGTCATGGATAAAGGCTATATTGCAGAAATCTCCTTGACGCAGCTCGGCACTTCCCGAGCTTTCCAAATCGTTGGGGTGCAACCGAATCGGGCAGATGACCAACGGGTTTGTGCCCTTCTTCAGCGAGCACACTGCTACGGACTCCAGTTTCAGCAGCACCTTGGCCTTCATGCCAGCCTTTCCGATCAGATTCGTGGATAGTTCTCCGCTTGGTGAAATATGAGCAATGTCCAGCTTCTTGTTGCTAATGAGTAGCACATCGCTGGAGTAGTCGACCCATAGAATAACTGCCTCGTGCTTGCTACCCGTCTCAGGAGCTTTGGCAGTGCCAGCCAAACTGGAGAGCAGCAGGGCGGACACCTTGGCATTGCCCTCCACTGTGTAGACCCAGTCATGGGAGGTCGCATCGATGCCCTTGAACACCACGTTGATTTTCTCCCCAACGGAGTATTTTGAAATAGGTGCAGAGGCTTCTTCAAGGGCTGTCTTTATTTGCGCCACTTCATTCAAATAGCTGTAATGAAATTCAGAACAAAAATTAGTTAATGAACTCAATAAGATCATGTTTTGAACATACCCTTCGACTAGTTTTGCAGTATCACTAAGATCCCCGCTCCAGACATCCGTAAGCTTGGCTGACACTGTTAGCGTCTTAGTTTCCACCTCTTTGCTGAGAACCTTCACCAACAGTAGTTGCTCCGGGACTAGCTCCACGGGCGCGTTCTTCACGGCATTCAGACGAAGCATCTTAACGTGAACCTTTACCGGTTTATTATAGTTGCGAACACACACCATGAGGTCCACCACCTGCTCGGTGGCGTGTTTCACATAAGAGCGAATTATGTCTCCCACTTGAACCGATTGCCAATCCTTCGTGAGCTGACCACTGAAGTAAGGGACATCTCGTAAGCTGAAGATGTTCTGCATAATGCAGGCAGCTTCGGTGTAGGAGCCCGCGGGATGGACACGCATTTGGGCGTGCAGCAGTTCCATGTGATCCGACAACAATCGCAGTGGTATTAGGCCCATGAACTCCTCCAGCTTGGGATTCCCGTCTTCATCCTCTTCGTCATCGTCGGCAGCGTAGGAGATTTTAACTTCCAGACCAGCATCCAAGGCATTGGTTATCTCAACGGGACAGATCTCACCTAGCTGGAACTTGTCCTCCGGCAGAGTCAAAGTGATTTGGTCCTTGCTGCGGGTCAGAATGCGGAATTTGGTTGTCTGTCCCTCAAAGAAGGAGTTATTTTCTTTAAGATTCTGCCTGTGCAAGACTCCTTTAATGCCATTGCCAAACTTGACGAGTACATAATTGTCCTCACATCGGACCACCGTGCCCATATAGACGTTTCCAACGTGAGCGGACGCAAAATCAGTCAGAAATTTTAATCCCTTGCCCAAATACTCGCTACGATTGCTCAGGTAGCAGATTTTTCGCTCGGCATTAACTTCCAGGACGCGACACTTCAACGACTGACCCACATCGTAGCGGACATTGGGTGCCAGATAGAACTGTTCCAGTATTCCGTTGACCTTGCCAATCTTCACCGACCAGCCCTTGATCTTTTCGTCCTTCTTAAATATCTTTGCTGTGACCAGGTCGCCAACGTTAATGTCCTCCAGACAGTACAGTTTTTCGCTGACCACGTTGGGATCATCGGAGCAGTAGTACAAGGATTCGATGACATCGTATCCTAGGATGCGAACCTTATGCTTCGTTTTTCTTCCGTATTTAGACAACACTTCGTCCTTGTCATAGTTTCCCTTGAAGTTGGCCCTAATGGAACTATAGGATATAATGCCCTTCAGTTTCTTGTTAAGAAGCAGCACCACTCCACCGCTGCCCAGGCGCAGAACCTTGGCTTTCTCCACCACAGAACCCACCTTGAGGGGATCTTCCTCTTGCTCCTCCCCATCCTCATCTTCTTCTGTTGCCACTCCAGTTTTGATATCTAGATTAAGAGTTAAGTACACCAGTTTTGTTAGGGGCATCACGTAAAGCACCCTGGCATTGTAATCCTCATTTAGCTCGTAGGCATCCAAAGTGTCCAAAGCGTTAGTCAGGTGATGCTCGTTGATGTATGCACTAAAGGATTCGTTCATGATACTGCCTTTGAGGCCATCCTTTAGATGCTTGGCCACCTTAAACTTCACAATGCTGCCTGGCAGAATGTAGTCGAGATTCGTCTCGTTTTGGCTCTTGATGCGCAGCTGGTCCTGCTCCACCTGGACACAGGTGCAGGTGCTTTGGTGGGTGTCGTGGTGAACGTTTTTGACTTTCAGGAAGGCCAGCTGCCCCACATGTAGCTTCTGTGCTGGCTCCTCGCATGGCACGAATGCCTGCAGTCCTTGAACTCCCGACTCGATGACATAGCCGTGCTCCTGGATCTCCGTTACGGCGCCAGAGAAGATGAATCCCTTTTTAATGCTCTTGTGATGCAGACTTCCATGCACATCGGCCGGCTTGAGGGAGAGTAGCAAGCTAATCCGACCGGTGCCCAGCTTATCTGTTTTGATGGCCTTGCCGTAGACGATGCGACCCACCTGGAAAAGCTCGGTTAGGTCGTGGTACTCGCTGGTGTCTCCGGACATGGCCGCCTTGGCCACGCGGGTGTAGGCGTCTGATATATCGGCCACCATGGTGCGCGCGAACATACGGCCGGGCAAGGCAATCTGCAACGCGGTTGCTGTCGCCTCCTTGACCACCCCCATGACCAACATGTCCTCCTGCAGCGTGTCCATATTGAGCGTTTCCGCAGAGAAGGCCTCCAGTTGGCCATTTTGTTCCTCGGTTTCGTCGCTCAGGAAGTTGTCTTTCACTTTCGGAGCCTTTTTCACCTTCTTCTGCGAGGCACCAAAAACCTGTGGGACAGAAAAGTATGTACAGAGATCTCGAAGATTTCACTAGGCAAACTCACGACATTCGAGCTGATTTCGGCGGCTTTTGCCTCGGTGTGGATTGTCCCACCACGGGGAAAGCTTTTTTCGTTCGGGACCATCGGTGGGCTGTGTAATTTAGCGTTTTAAATAACGAAATTTCAGCAACGTGCGTTCTACACGTGCTAAGCGCCGATATAGAAAATCAGTTCAACAAATGGTACTAATTTAGACCTTAAGATATGGTGGAACGCAGACATAAGCCAGTTGGGTCTGCAGTGTGAACAGGCCTTAATACCGCGGTCGAATCGTGCACGGGCCTCCCCATTCCGGCACACATGTGGAGGTGCAATAATTCGAACGCGGCTAAACAAAATGCAAACTTTACGCGAATTTACGCGTAAAACCAAGAGCGGGAACATCCTAAAGATCGTGCGGGAGCACTATCTGCGCGACGACATCGGCTGTGGCTCCGAGCTGTGCCGGGAGTGCTTCCAAAACGAGGTCTACCAGCTGACCGCGCAGCACGCGAATCAGAGCAGCCTCTTCAAGTTCCCGCACTACCTCGTTTTGGACACGAATGTGGTTCTGGACCAGATCGACGTGCTGGAGGAGGATGTGTTGCGCAACGTAGTCGTCCTTACCACCGTGCTTAACGAGGTGAAGCACAAGAGCTCCTCCATTTACAAGCGGTTCAATGAGATCATCCACGACCGCACAAGGAACTTCTATGTGTTCGTGAACGAGCACCACAAGTAGGTTAATGGATTTTCAATGGGAGGCTATTTTGTAATCGTGTTTCTTCCAGGGACACCTATGCTGATCGCGAACCAGATGAGACCGCCAATGATCGCAATGATCGGGCCATTCGTATGGCCACCAAGTGGTACGATGACCATCTGAAGGCCTCGCAATCCTCTAAACAGTTTGAGCGCAGTGGCAGAACTGCTACGCGGGTTATCCTGCTCACAGATGATGCTGGGAATCGCGCAAAGGCCGAGGAAGAAGGTATTCTGGTGACCACAGCCGCAGAGTACGTTAAATCTCTCGAGGATTTCCCACTTCTGATGGATAAGCTGTCGCACAAAACATTCGACAACGAGAAGAAGGGTCTGCCCCAGTACCCGCCGCATCTCAGCATGAAGGAACTGCTGGAAGGACTGCGCCTAAATAAGCTACTACAGGGCGCTTTTCAGGCATCCAGGGAGAACTACTTGGAGGGCAGCGTCAGTGTAGAGAAATTCGATAAGGGTGTAAGTTAAATTAATGAAATACCATCCTTGACGTACGATTAACACAACCGCGTATCCCTGTTTAATAGATCCTTATCCAAGGCCGCGAATCACTTAATCGGGCAGTGGATGGCGACCTGGTGGCCGTGGAGCTTTTGCCCGAGGTGGAGTGGTCGGCGCCCAGTGAAATTGTACTGGAGGAGAAGAATGTCTATGCCGACGAAGTGCCCAGCGAGGAAAGGGCCGAGGATGAAAGGGACATGTTGAAGCAGGTGCGTGCCGCTGCCTCATCTGCAGAGCGCACGCCCACAGGGCGAATTGTCGGTATTGTGCGACGCAAGTGGCGCCAGTATTGTGGCATCCTGCAGCCTAGTTTAATAGAGGATACCAATCGGCACATCTTTGTGCCCGCCGACCGAAAGATTCCTCGCATTCGCATCGAAACACGACAGGCAGCTAAGCTGCAAAACCAGCGCATCATCGTGACGATTGACACATGGCCGCGGAACTCGCGCTACCCACATGGACACTTCGTGCGCTCCTTGGGGCCACTCGGAGACACGGCCACTGAGAACGAGGTTATCCTGCTGGAGCACGACGTTCCGCACTGCAAGTTCTCGGAAGAAGTACTCAGCTTCTTGCCGAAAATGCCCTGGAAAATTACTGAGGAGGACTACGCCAAGCGAGTGGATCTAAGGGATCTGTACATTTGTTCTGTGGACCCTCCGGGCTGCACGGATATCGATGATGCTTTGCACTGCAGGGAACTGCCCAACGGTAACCTGGAAGTGGGCGTTCACATCGCCGACGTGAGCCACTTTATCCGGCCAGGAAATGCTTTGGACAAGGAAGCAGGGGCCAGGGGAACCACGGTATACCTGGTAGGCAAAAGAATCGACATGGTCCCAGAGCTACTCAGCTCAAATCTCTGCTCACTAGTTGGCGGCGTGGAGCGATTCGCCTTCTCCTGCGTGTGGGAAGTGGACAACGAGGCGAATGTGTTAGCCAAACGCTTCCACAAGAGCGTCATCAAATCTAAGCGTGCCATGACCTACGAGGAAGCGCAGGTTATCATCGACGATGCCACGCAACAGAATGAATTAGCCAAGTCCCTGAGAAACCTTAACCGGTTGGCCAAAATACTGAAAAAGCGACGTATGGATAGTGGGTAAGTTAATATTGAACAGCGCGAAATCAAATGAACTAACGCAACCCGTATCTTACAGAGCTCTTGTACTCGCCTCGCCGGAGATCCGCTTCCAGGTGGACAGCGAGACACACGAACCACTCGAGGTGGAGGTGAAGCAGATGCGCGAGACCAATTCCATGGTTGAGGAGTTCATGTTGCTGGCCAACATCACAGTAGCCGAGCATATTGCGACGGAGTTCTCCGAGTGTGCAGTTCTGCGTCGTCATCCTCGGCCGCCGCCCACAAATTTCGATCCGCTGGTAAAGGCCGCGCGCCACCAGGGATTCCAGATGGACATCGAATCGGGACTGGAGCTGTCGTATTCACTGGACAACTGTGTCAAGGCGGACAATCCGTACTTTAACACAATGATCCGCATCCTCACCACACGCTGCATGATGCAGGCGGTGTACTTCATCAGCGGCAGTCTGCAGAAGGAGGAGTTCTTCCACTACGGCCTGGCTGCTCCCATCTACACGCACTTTACGTCACCCATCCGTCGTTATTCCGACATCATGGTACATCGCCTGCTGGCTGCTTCAATTGGCGCGGATAGCACCTATGCCCAGCTGTTGGAGCGCAAGTCAAATGAGGAGCTGTGCCACAATCTTAACTACCGCCACAAAATGGCTCAGTACGCTGGTCGCGCATCGGTGGCCCTCAACACGCATCTCTTCTTCCGCGGCAAGGAGGAGGACGAGGATGGGTGAGTCAAAGAAACCACTGGTACCCATCTTTCTTTTCAAATATTATCTATTTTTAGATATGTGCTATTTGTGCGCAAGAATGCCCTGCAAGTGCTGATCCCCAAGTATGGCCTGGAAGGCACCCTGTATCTGAAGTCGGACAAGGATGGCAAGGACGGTCTGGAGCGCGTTAAGAGCGAGGTTGTCTTTACCTTCAATGAAGAGGATTATACGCAGCGTTGCGGCAACGTGGTGTTCCACTCCTTTGATCCTGTCACGGTTCGTCTTAGCCTGGATTCCAGAAATGTGCAGCACGAGAAGCTGATCTTCCGACTGGTCAAGCCGTACATCAAGGGCTTCAGCGTGGAAACGGCCACCGAAGGAACAGAAGGCCAAGCGGTTGCTGCGCCACCTCCCTCGAAAAAGACCAAGAAGGATAAGAAGAAGAAATAATTCTTTGAACTTATGATTAAGTGGAACCCGACTACGCTGAAGATGTTTAACTACAATCATTTCGTATAAATACAATTTAAGGTTTTTCAATTTCGCCACGTTTCATAAACCTTTTCCACCGTTCCGACTCTCCCAATCTCGGAGAATTTCGAAAGCACACCTTTGATCGGGTGTTTCATTAAGGTTTTGGTTTTCAACTTGCGTTCTACATTCTGCAGATCCATTGCAAAGTTTCGACTACAGTGCGACGGTTGTGCTGAGCTCGCTTGATCCGAAAATTAAAAAGAATATATATAATAAATAAATATATATAAACTTGTATTGAATATAACGGAATAAGAACGGAACTTATAGAAAATTACAATGGAACCCGGTCCTAGTGCAGTGAACTACGAAGGCAGTAAGTCGAAAAGGGTTTCAAAATTCAAATGAAAGGCTATAAAGTTATTCCATAAGTAATCGCGTGATTTTTGCTGAGCTCGGCACATATATTTTTAAAGGAAAAAAGGAATAAAACTTAAAAACAAAAACCAAAACCAAACAAGTGTTTTGAACAGAGATGTCAACGATTTGAAAGTTTGGTTGTGCCTTGAACTAAATGAATATAATTTTAATATTTTGAAAATTTCCAAAAACCATCTAAGTGAAGTCCACCCAACTACTAATAACTCCTTTAGACCTTTTCAGTTGGAGGTAGATAGGATTTTATGCACAAGAGTTCAAAGTGATAAACATAGTGTTTTCAAGCACTGCTCGCCAATTAAAATAATGAACTTTCGATGCGACTTTGAAGTGATTATTTAGAGTTTAGTTGTGCTCCCAAACTGTAGGCACTAAATATTAATGAATTCAATTAGCTTATTCAGCACGGAGCCTTATGCTCGGCGTCTGGGTGAGCCGCACACCCATGTGAGCAGTACATGGCTACCAGACTGGGTATATACGAGTAGAAATCAGTTGAGTGACCGCGACATTTGGAAAATTTAAAATTCAATGTGGCTGGTGTAAGGTGGTATTGAGTGGAAGGCTTGTAATTTAGTTTGGTAGCCTCATTTAAAGCAGCGATTAACCCAATAGAGAAAACAATGAATCCCTCCATCTAATGGTCACCGGGTGCTCTACCTTTTTCGCAGGTGAATCTGTATGCGGCATGCCGGTGGCGGCGCACGATCCCCTCTACTTGAAGGCCTATCGCCAGAGTGTTCAGAACCCGGCTGCCTTTTGGGAGGAGCAGGCTAAACTGCTCGACTGGGATCGGCCATGGGAGAAGGTACTGGACAACAGCAATCCGCCATTCACCAAGTGGTATACGGGTGGCTATCTGAATGCCTGCTACAATTCCATTGATCGCCACATACTGGCCGGTCGCGGCTCCAATGTGGCCCTAATCCACGACAGTCCTTTGACTGACACAGTGCGCCGGGTCACCTATCAGGAGCTGTATGACCAGATTGTTCTGCTAGCCGGCGGCCTCGCCAAACTGGGCGTGGTCAAGGGTGATCGCGTCGTGATCTACATGCCCCTCATCCCGGAAACCATCATTGCCATGCTGGCAATTGTGCGCCTGGGTGCGATCCACTCGGTGGTCTTCGGTGGCTTCGCTGCCCGGGAACTCTGCTCGCGAATCGAGCATGTGGAGCCAAAGCTAGTGATCGCCTCCAATGTGGGCGTGGAGCCGGGCAAGGTAGTGCCCTACCTGGACATCCTTCATTCAGCCATAAACATGTCGCGATGGCGACCACCGCAGCGGAACATAATCTTCCGGCGGGACAATGTATCGCCAGATACTACCAATCTGGATCCTTTGACGGATGTGCTCTGGTCGGATATTCAGAAAATGTCAGAGGGCGAACGACCCATAGCCTGTGTGTCCATCGAGGCCAACGATCCTCTGTATATCCTCTATACCTCCGGCACGACGGACAAGCCCAAGGGAGTACTGCGCACCATCGGAGGCCACCTGGTTGCCCTGGTGTATACGCTGCGAACTCTCTATGGCATCAGTCCTGGCCACACCTGGTGGGCGGCTTCCGATATGGGATGGGTGGTGGGTCACTCGTACATCTGCTACGGTCCACTCTGCCTCGGAGCCACCAGTGTCATGTACGAGGGTAAACCGGACCGTACTCCCGATCCGGGTCAGTACTTTAGGTGAGTGTTCATGCTCGAAGTGGTTTCTTACACTTATTAATGGAGCCCTTTGCAGGATTATCGACCAATACCAGGTGCGCTCGATCTTCTCGGTGCCCACATCCTTCCGGGTCATCCGTCGTGCTGATCCGGACATCAGCTATGGACGGCAGTACTCCATGAAGTCGCTGCGCGCCATCTTCATCGCCGGCGAGCACTGTGACTACGAGACCAAGTCCTGGATCGAGAAAACCTTCAAGGTGCCTGTGCTCAACCACTGGTGGCAGACGGAGACGGGTTCCGCGGTGACCGCCACCTGCCTAGGCTTCCAGCAGAACCTCAGTCCGCCCACCTACTCCACGGGCTTGCCCCTCATGGGCTACGACGGTGAGTGATGCTCCAGATAGCTGGGCTGAGTGAGGATTAAAGTCCTGGGACATCTCTCTTGCAGTCAAAATCCTGAAACCGGACGGCAGTGAGGCGCAGACCTCGGAGCTGGGCAGGATTGCTCTGAAGCTACCACTGCCACCCGGAAACATGGCCACGCTCTACAAGAACGAAGAGCTCTTCCGCAAGCTCTACTTTCAAAAGTTTCCGGTGAGTCATCAAAAGAAACCCCCTCAAGTATTAAGGTATCTTTTAGTTAGTGGGAAGTAGGAAGGAATGGTTCATATCTAAAATCTGAAATATACTTTATATTATCTTAAACTTAGGGCTACTACGATACAATGGATGCGGGCTACAAGGACGAACGTGGCTATATCTTCGTGACAGCTCGCGACGACGATGTGATCAATGTGGCTGGTCATCGCTTGTCCACCTCCAGCCTGGAAGACGCCGTGCTGCGGCATCCGGACGTGGTGGACGTGGCCGTTTTCGGGGTGCCCGAGGCCACCAAGGGTCAGGTGCCACTGTGCCTGTACATTCCGGTGGAGAACTGCAAGAAGACCGATGCCAAGCTGTCGACGGAGATCATCAAGCTGATCCGTGACGTGGTTGGGCCCATCGCCGCCTTCCGGCTGGTCACGTCCGTCAACAACCTGCCACGCACTCGTTCCGGTAAGACGATGCGCAAGGCGATGGCGGACTTTGCCCGGAACGAGCGCGTTGTCCTGCCGGCGACCATCGATGATGCCAGCGTGTTCATCGAGATTCGAAGGGCTTTGAATCAGCTGGGCTATGCCATGTCCGCACCGGATCCGATTGTGGCCAAGTTACTCGACTGAAGGGGGTTCCCTCGACCGCGACCCTCAACCTAATCCTTAGCTTGTACGATACGATTCCCAAGAAGTAAATAAAATGTAAGCCAGTTTGGCTGGGCGTTTCTCCTCCGTTCATGTGCGTAGGCCGCAAAGTGGCGAAAATAATTTAAATGTTAATCGATGGTCTACATGGTGACCCATTCGCCCATTTTCCACTTTCCACTTTCCATTCCCCCTGCACTGACGCACTATTCGCGTACAACTGACACTCAATCAGTTTATTCAAATTTTGTGCAAATTTCGCGACACATTGTTGGGCCAACCAACCAAGTGTGGATTTTTTTCGAACAACCTACTCCCCATTTCGCATATGGCACTGGCATTGCATTATTGGGCCAGAATGTGTCCACATCAAAGATGGACAGCAAATGGCAGCCACCCATAACCCAATTAGTGGGCTCAACGTTGGTGGGCAACATGGAGCACATTATCCATAAGTAATCCAATCCTATTCTATCTTATTACATTAGAAACATACAGTTTGCGTGGGTATTTCTAGAGGCAAAACAATAACATATAGTGTAGCATTAAAGTTCCTTTGGTAAGAACACAAATATCTTGGAAATAAATGAAATATTTCATAAGCAACATGATTAAATACGTAGTTTTAAATGTACTAAAAAGCGTAAATATGCACTTTCTCTTTTTTGTTTTATATATACTAGTGTTTTATGCTTAATTAATATTTTTATTAGACTCGTAACTATGGTGGTGCTTTTTATGAGCAATTTTCATTCCCTTCACTTCATTAGTCAAGCTGAGTGTAACAAAAGGAAAGCAAATTAGATTTCCATCTTGCTTAATTCGAATTTTTCCATTCCAAACCCAGTTTATATGTGCATCAGAGTCATCCCACTTCAAGATACTCATCCTGACGTCACAGTCGAAATTCTTATCGGGGAACTTAGCATGCGGAACACGCACAAATTCAAATTAATTGCAACGCTTCGCCTGCAAATCCCAGTCTCATAAACCGAAGATTACTCTGCTCTCGCATCCGTGGAGCAAAATGCAGTGGCCAGGACAACGGCTTTAAAGGTGCGGCTTAAAGCAGATCCGTGGGTCGGACGGCACAATGTTCGACGGTGGCCATAAATGATTATAACTACCTATAAATAGGTGATGGTGGCCGGCCACTGATCATAAAGCCAACAACTTTTACAACATAATTAAGAGCTGATAAAGTTATATAATAGATAAACACATTGGGCAACTCGGTGGGTTCCCGTTTCCATTGCCACCTCCACCGCTGCTACCGTCGAAGTTTGCCAAGTGCACACATCGTGCTTTGGTCGGAGTCGGTGTCGGTGGCGTATGAGTGATGTTTGAGCACGCCCACCAAGTATCCTGCAAGGAGCGCAACATGTGGTCCCCCGTCCCCCATTTTTGTGCGAGTCCTGCCTGTATATTGCCGTCAGCCAATCAGAGGCCACCGCGCTATCTGCGCTCGTCCTCGGCGGAAGTAAATAAAAGCGGATGTCCT
This sequence comes from Drosophila orena, assembly GCA_005876975.1. Taxonomy (NCBI): domain Eukaryota; kingdom Metazoa; phylum Arthropoda; class Insecta; order Diptera; family Drosophilidae; genus Drosophila; species Drosophila orena. The sequence goes on along the minus strand of VCKV01000282.1, from coordinate 8,509,594 downwards.
GGCTGGACAGGACATCATTCGAGTGCTTGCGTTCAACAAGTCCAGCAAACAGAGCAGCAGCTGAGCCCCGGCGATAACCACTACCAAGTTTGTCCATTAACTTCTTTGTGGAAGCACCGATACCTCAAAGCCCTAATCAGGTGGGTACTTGTGTCTTGAGACGGGCCGAGTGTTAGATACTTAAGAGGAATACCAGCTGAATACGTAGAAAGTGAATCCTTGAGGTTTCACTTCAAAAGTGTGAGAGATTAAACAAAACTAAAAAGTGTTTATATGAATAGGAAGATGTTGGAACTATCAAGAGGATTTATGAGTTTATACTTAAATATTAAATTAACTAGTGTCCAATGAATATCACCTACTTGCTGTGAAGTTTTTCAAAATGTAAAGTCCTTTTATATATAAGGTCTTATAAGAATGATTAAAGAACTTGTTGGGGTAATAAGATTGAAAGAAAGGTACAACTATTTGATATAAACTACTATACTTTCTATATAATGTAGGGAAGATTTTATGTAATGGTATATTTAATCTAGCATTTGAAGAACATAATAGTTTTGATCAGCAGTGAGAGACGTTCCAACTAAGTCGCAATAGATGGTGTCTTGTAAGTAAACAGGCATTGCAATTGATTTGCATACGTGCACCTTGATTGAGCCCTAAGCAAGCATCAGTAGTTGGGATCCTTGGAACGTGCCCTATGTGCAGCCCCGATTGGCACCTCCTCCTCACTCCCGATTTCCGGTGTTGGTTTTCTAAGCTAAACAGATGTGGGGACAACACGTTCGCACAGGTGTTTGCATGTCGACTGCAACACGGGGCGTATGAGTGCTGCCTCCACTTCCATCATTTCCATCGTAATCATCAGCCAGAGGCGTTGACGCAGAACAAATTGCCGTAGCCCCCACCATTTCCAGCTAATAGAAACAAATTGTCTGGCGCGTAAACGTATTAGGGTAGCATTAAGTCGCCTGCTTGGATGCGATTTAAAATGGATACACCGCCGCGAGCCAGAAAGCCAAGTACAACTCCAGTTATGCATAATACTTTGCCAGGGCAACGCCATCATCAGCGAGTGGCAATCAGGCACGTAGCATTAAGATCATTACACTTAATCAAAATCAGCGGGGTTGGAACCCCGTGCACCGAGCATGGCCAAGTCGCCCTCCAGCGAGGATGTCCTTGCCGAGCAACCTTTTCTGCCGATAATCAAATAAGCTCGACACCAGCTTCCGATGGCAATCATAGTGTCTCATAACCCACTTGCAGCATGTCCTTCGCTCAGTTCTTTGTCGCCTGCTGCCTGGCCATCGTCCTCCTGGCCGTGTCCAACACACGGGCCGCTGCCCAGGGTCCACCTCTGTGCCAGTCCGGCATCGTCGAGGAGATGCCCCCGCACATCCGGAAGGTGTGCCAGGCCCTGGAGAACTCCGATCAACTGACATCGGCCCTTAAGTCCTACATCAACAACGAGGCATCCGGTGAGTGAATTAGGTCTTGACTTTCACCATATCTGCACATTACGCGACATTTATCTCTACTCCAGCTTTGGTGGCCAACTCTGATGACCTGTTGAAGAACTACAACAAGCGAACGGATGTCGATCACGTTTTCCTGCGCTTCGGCAAACGTCGTTAAGGACATTTATGCAAAGGACATAAGCGAACACCACCTAATCCCGACTTTAGACAACGACACTGGACCCTGACCACAAGCGGCGGAATCGTTTCTGTTCACACAAAAAGCACAACAGTATTTTGACGTCTTCAGCATAATTATGTAAACGTAATCAATGGAAACTCAGAACTATACTCAATTGGAAGCTCTCTAGTTCATTAAATATCCAATGTCCAATGTTTCTATACAACAAAACAAATCGAATACATATTTGTACATACTCAAAGACCCTCGAAATGTGCTGAAAGTTAAACCCTTGGTTTTGATTTAATTTGTATTTTTTTATTTGCTGAGTGTTATAAAAACTAATAATACGTATTTCAAAGATGTATAAATATCTCACACATACTTCCCTAGCATGAAGCACCATTATTAAATAACCAACAAATGTTTTCAAATCCAAACACTAATTTCCGTTGTATACTTTAATAAAGACAAACTTTTCCTCTCAATTTGTGAATGCATAACAAAATGCAATCAAAATGGTTTACATTTAATAGGAAATTTGGGCTGCTCCTTGTACTGTATTGCGATGATTTTGGTGAGTTAGATTGCTAACTTCACAACGGTTAGGGATAAAAAATAAACTATATAGCTCTAAAGATTATAGTAACTCACCAAATAATAAACAATAAAAATAAAAGTTTCAGAAATTTGTTTACATTTTCATTTATTGCGTTTGAGGGTTTCTTATACTTTAGTTCATCACTTTAATAAAATAAATGTTTCTAAATAAATTGATTTGAATTATTGACGTTATTGCATTTTGTTGTACGTCATTTGAGTAAACTTTGAAAAATATTTCCGAATTTTATTCGTATCCTTGCAATATATTTTGCTATGAGAATGGTCAATGGGTTCCATAGTACGCAGATACTTTCGCTCCATTGGGTTTTTTGATTTTCAATATTTTGCTTTTGCTGAAAAAGTTAAAAGTTACCATTTAATTGCATGTATTTATTAAATTATTTTGCCATTCTTAAAAGTTTTATTAAATTAATAAAAAATTAAACAAATAACAGAATATTGTAAATCAAATGGGCAGAAAAACGTGAAATAATGCAGTTCTTTGGTTTCTATGCATATTCATAAAATCTCTAAGCTTGCAAATTAAAAATTATATGCCTTTTAAAAATGATTTCCTTTTTCTGATCTCATTACATATCGCTTTATGCTCGTTGGTAGATTTTCTGATATTTTGTAATGTTTTTCATTTGTATTCCATTTTTATTGGATGATGTGACTTTGTTTTAGGTCCTTTTTCTTGAGGCAAAAATTTGTTTTTAGCTCTTTGGTAATAAATGTTTATTATTTCTTTTTATTTTCAATAAGGAAATTTGAAAAAAAAGTATTTTAGGCATTTCATTGTCATCTAGATTCGATTCTATATAAATTTGTTGTATAAATAGATTGATTTTATATTTAGTTTCTTTTGGATCTATAGAGATTGTATCTCGTTGAAGTATAATTCAGTCTTTTGAATCAAATTTCATTTGCATAATATCTTGTTTTGTCTTTTTAAGACTGTAATTAAGGTATTTGATTCTGCTTAACAATAACAAATAAAATCATTGTATACATAAACGAAAATATATAAATAACATAAAAGTGCAACATTTAAAATAAAATATTTTTTATATTCATAATCTCTTTGATTTCTTTGTATTCGTGTTGTTTGCTTTGGGATTACCACCCTCGACATATCCATTTAGTTCGTTTCCTTCAGATTTGATAAGCGTATATCGCTTTAATTTTGTTAATTTTGATTTCTCATTCCTGTAAAAAAATCTAAATGCTACAATTTATATGGTAAATGCGACAAAAGGGCCGCATTTGCTTGTATGAAGAGCTCAACAGCATTATGTTAAATTTTCTCCTCAAGTAACAATAATAAAGTTACCTTAAGTTATTCAAAATGTTTACTATATAATGCAATATATTACTTCGACTAACAAGGCGGTGAGATTGTGTAAAAATTGCTCGTAATCATCAGATTAAATGAATATTATTTGCATGCTGAGATCATCATATACTAAAAGTTTTTGAATATATATTTTTTGGCTTTAACCTTAACTTACCAAAGTATGTTTTAATATTTGCATTTTGTACTTTCAGTGCTTTCAGTTTGTAAATTTCGATATTTATCTAATTGAATGGTTATGGTACGTGTAAGCTCAATCATAGTAAACATTATTTTCGCGACACTATCTTAATAATTTGATTGACTGATGTCCTTGAAATTTCATAACGCATTCGTAATATTGGATTTTTGTTTCGTTTTTTTCCTGAGTTTTGTTGGTCAGGTATACTTGGCACATTGGTAATCGCTTGGCGATTAATTCTTTGCATTTGGTTGTAATCGTTTCGTAAATACTTAATACTTTGTTATTTCATTCATTGCCTCTCAGATTTCATGACTTGAATGCTTGCAGTGCAGCTTCGGTTGTGAATATATTCAGTCTTACGTTTTTCACATTTTTCACTTATTATTCGTCTTTTGATTGATTGTTTGGCTTAATAATTTGCATTTTTACTGATTGATTTCTTTTAAACAAAATATTTCAAATAATAATATGTACGCTTAAATAAGTTTAATGCATTAAACACATTTTTGAACATTATTTTATTGACTTTGATTATGGTTATGGTTTTTGCATCTTTTTCTAATATACTTTGTGTATTTCGTTACTTGATTTTTTTTTTCAGCTTAAATTTAAGGAGTTACATAATTACGAGCTTTTGTTGCTTAAATTGCTGCTATAAGAGGTTTTTGTAAAACAAAAAAAGTAATAAGTCACGCTTTTGTCACGTTTTCGTCATTCATAAAGAAAAAACACAATCTTGAAAAATCATAAACGCTTTCAGATGCATGTGGGATTGAAAATAACTGTGTCGAGAGTCGTTTGCAATTTTCAGCTTAATAACTAAAATATACATTGCATTCATTTGTATACAATTTTACATGATTCACAAAATGTTTTAATTTAGTTGCGTTCATTCAGAAGATCATGTACGTACGTACTCGTAGTTTTCCGTCATATAAAAAATATGATTGTAGCATACTTTGGTCACAGGTGACTTGTAATTGTAAATGGAACTAAGGAGGAGCACATTTAATTTTTTTAGGCTGGAGCTCAGTGCAGGCTAGCTCCGTTTGTCTATTAAGAGAACATTAAACAACAGGCAAGTGGATATTTTCAATATATCTGTTCAGGATTCATAGGGAGACGAAGCGAAAACAAAGGGGGATATTAATTTGGGGTAGGGGTTTATGTAGAAAGACGTCGAAACACTAGTTTGCTTAAATGCTAAGAAAAAGAGAACTGTTATCCTAACAACTAAAATGTTATGTTTTGAGTGACCGCGTGTGTGTGTTGCGTATTATGTGTTGCAAGTTAATTGATGCATTCAACATATATTCCCTTCCTGTTACTCGATATTTTTCTGCCCTAATCCCTTCATATTTGGTTTCTTGGCCTATCGAAGCACGCGCAGCGTTCTGATCTCTAGTGTGCCGTCAGGGGTGGGAGTGGGAAGCTGTTTTTTTTTTAGTAGTAGGCGGCTGCGTTTGAATAGTTCTGCGAGTAGGCCTGCGAATCTGTAAGAAGACACCGATGACGGATGACGCAACTAGAGGGCACTGAAGGAACATACCATAACCCGCGTAGGCACGCTCATCATAGCCAGTGCTCTGTGCTCCGTGCTGGCTGTAGTCCGCTTGTCCGGTAGCATTGTAGTCCACTGCAGTCGAGCCGTACTGTTGGCTGTAGTCCTGGCTGTACGACTGGTACCGCGTGTCCTGCGGAGCAGCATAGCCCGTCGAGCTGCTGCGAAGCACAAAGAAACATTAGCACTTGCTTGGTCCAATTGAATGCAACAAAAGTAAAGAGAAAGAGGTGAAGATTAGGTAACCCACTTGTAGTTCTGATACTGGCTCTGATCGTATTCGGTGCTGTGGTGGGCTCCGTAGCTGCTGCTCGCCGGAGCACTTGTCTGCGATGTGTGAGCCGCATAGCTGCTGCTACTGCCCTGGCCATAGCCATTGTATCCCTGCTGGGTGGTCTGTGTGCTGTAACTGCTCTGCGCGTAGGGATCCACTTGTTGTGTCTGGTCGTGGGTCTGATAGCTGTGATGGCTGTATAAGGAATAGCGTCAAAAGTTGTTAAGATTTTTTTTGCAGATTTAGAAGCTGTGTACTTGTGTAGCTGTGTATAGATTATATAATTTTTAAAAATTTGATGTCTTACCTTTGCTGTGGCGCATGATGACTTGGCGGCGAGCCATAAGAGGACTGCGAAGACATGCCGCCGCCCCCTCCGCCACCCATATGCTGCTGGGTGGAATGGTACTTGGGCGTCATGGGCCGTTGGCCGTAGGGACCGCCCTCGTAGCGACCGCGTTTGGGACCAGGACCACCGGGAGCGCCGCGTTTGAGAGCTGGTACCGGTGCAAGTTGTGTATTGGGATTATGTGCCTGATGGTGATGCAAGGGTGGCCGACTCATACCTTGATTGTAGCCGCCCCTGCCGCGAGGAGCTCCACGCCTGGGCATCGAACCGTGCTCGCTGCCCGGACCGCCGCCCATGGAATTGCCGTGGTGGCTGTGAGAGCCACCGTACATACTGCCGCCTCCACTGCCGTTCATGTGCGAATTGTAGCCGCCGCCACCACGTCCACGTCCACTGAAGGGACCACCGCGTCCACGTCCACGGCCCAGATATGGAGGAGGTCCCCCACCGTTGCTGCCACCAGGACCGGAACTGCCGCCATGTGAGTTGTTTGAAGAAGGGACGACTGCTGATGTCTGGCCATCGGTGACCTCGTCACCGTCTGCTTCAACTGCCGGCTGCTCTCCACTGATCGCCGAAGTGGGCACTGGTGATACGGTCTTGTTGTTCTCGGCACCTGTGTGTTGTTTGGGAGCTAAATTGGATTGGATTGGATTTACAAGGTGTGGTAGGGGTCAAGGGTTTGTCTGCGGAAACTTACGCTGCGAATACAAAGGCGGGCGACCGCCCCGCATGCCCATGGGGGCACCACCACGCGGCTGATAACCACCGCCGCGTCCCTGATAGCCCATTCCGCCACGGGAACCACGCATTCCCCTCGGAGGACCGGACATCATGCCCTGCATAGGCGGTCCTCCGCCCATTCCGCTGCCGCCGCCTCCGCGCATGCCACCCATAAAGTGTCCACGACCGCCACGACCACGTCCGCGATCAAAGCCACCGCGCATAGGTGCTCCACCACCCCGTCCGCGGAAACCGCCGCCACGTGGGCCGCCCATCGATGGCGAGGACACTGAGGCTCCTTCCATGCTCCTCGCTGGCTGTTCTCGCACACTAGATCACAAGAGCTAGCACTTCCACAGGAATACCTCGCACTTGGACGCGGATTTAAAGACTGCTAAAGCCGAAGGAAGAAGAAGCAACGTTTGGAAGCCGGAGACTGGCGATTTCGGGGACTATTGCTGGCGACAGGGAATCGCTTCTCTCGATGCTTACTAGTCACTTAGTCACTCGGCGCACTTTAAACTGTAGCTTATCTTAAATAACTTATTTTTCTAAACATAATTCGGTGTCCGGAGCGCGTTGGTTTTCGTTAAGTGAAAAAATATGGCGGCGACTATTGATTTTTGTTTCAGCGCTGCCCACTCGTCTTTTTTCCGCCAGTGTTGTCATCCTTGGTCGATATTTTAGTTATAAAACATGCTATTATTAATTTCTAGAGCTTAATTTACAAAAAAAGTTAAAATACAAAAAAGGTTATAGCTTTAAAATTATGAAAAGAACATACAAATAGTGGCTAACCATTATTTGTAAGCATATGTTACGTAAGCATTTATTAGAGATATATCCGGAAGGTATAATTTAAAGCAAATTGTATTTGAAATGACTCTCGCCAGTTGTTTTTTTAGAATTGCTTAAATAGTTAAGGTAATTATTGCCTTAAAAACCCCTTTTATTTCCATTTAGATTAGCAAAATAATTCTCTGAGCAGTCACAATGAGCTAATCTGTAGGTATTTTGCCATTCACAGACTACGGTCACACTGAGCACTGGGAAAATGGAAAACAGAAGATAAAACGTGAACCCTTCTGGACGAAATTCGGTGGACACAATCTGGTTTCTGGTGAAAAGGGTCAACAGGCGAGAACGAAAGGATGCCGGGCAAGGTGGGGGTGAAGATTAAGGCGGCGCGCAACCTGCCCGTGATGGACAAAAGCAGCGAAACCACGGACGCCTTCGTGGAAATCAAACTGGCCTCGGTGACCCACAAGACGGATGTCTTCCGCAAGAGTTTGAATCCCACCTGGAATACCGATTGGTGAGGTCCGACCATTCACTAGCTCCATATATAGTAACCCTTGCTGTCCGATAGGTTCCGTTTCGAGGTGGACGATGCTGAGCTCCAGGACGAGCCCCTGCAAATCCGCCTGATGGACTACGACACATACTCCGCGAACGATGCGATCGGAAAGGTCAACATCAGTTTGAATCCCTTGTGCTTGGAGAGCTCTAGTCAGGCGGTGCACGGCAAGGGCACCGTGCTATCCGGCTGGATTCCCGTTTTCGACACCATGCATGGCATCCGCGGCGAGATCAATGTGATTGTTAAAGTTGATCTGTTCTCGGACGTCAACAAATTCCGTCAAAGCTCCTGCGGCATCCCCTTCTTCCACTGTATAAACATTAATATATTCTTTAGAGAAATCGTCTAATTATACTTTTTTCTTCAACAGCTCAGTGTGTGCCATTTGGCTACCGCGCCCAAGTGATTCATGGCTTTGTTGAGGAATTAGTGGTTAATGACGATCCGGAGTACCAGTGGATCGACAAAATACGCACCCCGCGTGCTTCCAACGAGGCTCGCCAGGTGGTGTTTCTCAAGTTGTCGGGTCAGGTGCAGAGGAGAATGGGCCTAAAGGCTATTAATATGGGTGCTAATGCCGTCATCGGTTATACCCAGTGCTTCGATCTGGAGGGCGACGTGGGTGTGGTGGCCCGAGGCATTGGAACGGCTGTCACGCTGATCAAGGACACCAGCACAAGTCAACCGAACAGTGCGGATGTGGCTCTGATCGAAGAGTGAGTATTTGGTGGCACTACGCGCTGTCTGATTACTCATAACTTATGACTTATTTTGCTGTTTACTATACTCTTGCAAAGCAATTGTCATATTATAGTTGTCTGATTACATGATTACATAATGGTTTTAACGATTTCTATATCCATGTCTGTGCTAGTAAAAGCATTTCTTATCAGATTTCAAGAGTATTTGAAACTTCGGTTGCCGAAGCCAACCTACCTTTGATTGTACGAACAATTTGTTTAGCATCAGTAGCTGAAAGTAGGAGCTAGTGGAAAACGAACTTAAATAATTTCTAAAGCGAATTTTTTCTTCTTTTGAACGTTCTTCCCCACACCGAAATCTCTCCGACGATGTTCATTCCTCAATATCTTAATTTTCGCTCCTTGTCGTATCGTATTGCACGTTCCAATCGTTGTCGTTGTTTCGTTGTTGTGTCGTGTTTATGTTTATAAAACATTAACGTACCATCTTATCCAAATACGGCTAGACTGACACAAAAGTATCTAGACTTCCTCAACTGTGCGGGGGCAAGCAGCTCAAGTTTGCCGCTTTCCGGCCGCACGCCGCAATATCGTCTCAATATCTATAGGGAACCCAGCTCGTCGGCGCCCTCGTCTGCAGCAGCGGCAGCAGCAGCAATGTTTTACTTGGAGAGTGCCAGCAGCGACACCGAGGATGCGGAACTGATGCAGGACCTCATAAGGCAAGAGGACGAGCGTGGCGATCGAAATCGCGAAAAAAAACTACGACACCGTATGCGCCGTCTAACGCTCTCTTCGAGTAAAATTTTTAGTCAGAAATACGCTACACTTATCCGACGGATTGAACCAAAGATACCGGAGAATGCTACACAGTCGTTGAGCAGCATCTTTGGCGTGGCCACTGCAGCCACCTCGAGTTTTAGGCGGCGACGCAAGTCTCGTTTCGCCGCATCGACATCCAAGTCCTCGATTCCCCCTTTTATTACAAGATCCATTAGTAGCGATTCGAACGTCCGTCCTGGTCATATGCCCGTCAAGAGTTTCCTTACCGTGCCCGGGTTGATGGAGTATCAAGAGAACACCCGCTCGGCACCTGATTTGCCAGGGGATGAGTTTCAAGCCAGGACTCGACCTACATCAAATTACTCAACTGAATCAGAAGACTCTCTGCAGTTAGATCTGGAAATAGGTCCACCTGAGAGCAATGGGGAAGACTCCGCGGAAGAGGAGGAGGATCTACAAGATAATTGGATTAAGCCAGGGGAGACTCGGAGCTGCGAGAACAGTCAGCAGGATTTGGGTCCTAGCCACCACAATCTGCTCGACGACCTCAAGGGCTTCTCACGTCGCCTGCAGAAGTTAATGCATCTGAGCCCCAAGTGTAGTAAATTAGAGAATAGACCAAAGCATCCGTTTGTGCCCTCGCTGGAACGCAAGCCGTATTACAGCTCGCAGCCGGAGTTGCCTAGCTGCTCGACTGATTGGCTGGGATCCAAACTCAGCGGATCCTCGTCCATGCTGCAATTGAACTTTCTCCCCAGTTACGAGAAGACCATGCAACGCAGTGCGTCGTTGAATCATCTAGTGGCTTCCGATACTCCTGTTCCACCAAACACGCTGCTGCTGAAGGCGCCCGAGCTGCGCGTCTGCCCATCTACACCCACTCCCACCCAGTCCAATCTAGTCGTCTTCGATTACAATAACTCCCCTTGCCTTACCCAATTAGATCAATCTGTAAATATCTCTAATAGTACTAACCACAGTAACCACAATAATGAATCATCATTGCTTGCTCCATTTGCCATTCGACAACAACAACCACCACGCGTACTTAGATCCAGCACCGAGCTCCAACAGCAGCCCTGTTCCACAGGAGCAGCCACAAGCACTGGACCGTCCAATATACCCACAACGGTGGAGGGTAGTAGTCCCAATTTGAAACGCTTCGCCTCGCCGGTGAGCAACAGTCGTCTAAAGTTGACGCCCAGTCCCTCGAAAAGTGGCATCTCGGCGACAACAAATGCGGATAGCGCATCCACATCTACAGCCTCGACGGCCACGACAATGGTGCCGGCCACCGTCGGCGAGATCTGCCGCAGATCCTCCGACTCCGACCTTAGTGTCACGCCCAAAGGTATGTAGGGGAGCCAGCCTATGTAAACAGCCCTGTTTTCGAATATGTTTTAAACGTAAATTTAAAGTGTTCGCTACGCTGAAAACGTATTCTTATATAAAATCGGAAACATGACTGTTTAGGGAGTGTCATTCCCTTTAGTTTATAACTAGACCATATCTATCGGATGTAGACTATAAGCATCTAAGCACCAGTGGCTAGCAATATTTGTGTGTTCTCTGTCAACATGTGTGTTTTTCTGACCGTCTCGTCTCTGAGTAACCATAAACGTATCTTTCAACGTTCTATCTTTGCGTCCGCTGCCACATCTCGCTATCAGGCATAGCCTTTACGTTCCACCGGAAGCGTAAGTAGATGCTCCGCCTAATCTCAGTGTCCTTTCTCGATGTACCTATGTGTGTCTGTGCGTGCTCCTTTCTGTCTCCTTACATCCTGCACCTTAAGCAGGTTATTGCTCTTCTGTATCGCCATGTCTTGAATGCTTCATCCGATCTGATCTGTCCTTACATGTTACACTACACCATCATCACGTGTGTCATAGAAGTGGGACTTGATGTGTTCTGAGGATCTGAGTTTATAGGTTTTCATTTGTTTTAATGTTTTTACAATTTAACTTTTCAAGTACCCCTAGAGTTTGAGTCTGTGGGGGGTTACATTTGGAATATAACATTTATTTCAATTAATTATCATAATAAAATTTTGATTGAAAATTATATCGGCCCATATTTTCCATTTTCTGTCAGTCTACTCCATATCTCCAACACTCTATACGTGGTTAAGATATTCTGATGTAAATATAAATGTAATCACTATGTGTAAGACCCGGAAAAGCAAATCCAAATGCACATGAAATGCTTATAGTACCTTTGCTACCCTTTTTAATTCTCAGGAAACTCCATATGTGTGGCCAGTGAGCGTCTGGTGGCCGCCACGGCAATGATGCGTTTAACGCAGCCGACGGTGGGAGCCAAACCCGGAACTGCGGCCGACAGTCTGGATATGTTGGAGTATCCTTTCCTGACAATGACAAAATACCCGACGGGATTCATTCTTCATTTGGGCGCAACGGTCGCGGCACGTTCCGTGAAACTGCTGGAGCGTGTGCCCAATCCGGATGAGCCGGAAGTACGAGACAGTTGGTGGACGGAGCTACGAATGGAGATCCGATCCCATGCCCGATCCCTGGGCTGTAATGTAGTGCTGGGTTATGCCGAGACCACAACCATTTCGTACGTAAATTGCAACAATCTATTATTTGAAATGTCTGAACACACCTGCTAAGATAAGCGTAATTAATACCCTATCTTGGTTTTTTAGGGACGATGTCTGCGTTTTATCTGCCACTGGAACGGCGGCTGTGATTAACATGGTGTTTAATCGATCTGTATCGCAAACCGATATCTTTACCATGTCAAAAGCAACCGCCAGCGTTGCGGTCATGACGAATTCCGTGGAGGACGGAAATGGAAGCACCGCCGGGGATACAAGCATTGGCAAGGACAGCGGCTCCCTGGGCACCGGTAACAGTTCGGGAGGGAAACGCTATGGACTTCCCCCACTCAATGGACCCCGGAATGCCTGTGCCATCTGCCACATACCCTACAACCTTAGCTCGGTGCCTTTCAATGTGAAGATGAAGAAGTGCGCGGTGTGCCGCAAGGGAAGAGTTCCGGATGTACTGCTCGCTACACTGGAAGTGCCTGAGTTTATGCAGGTTACAGGAAGAGGTTGCTTCATGCAGGCCCAAGTGGTGCGCGCCAAAAGAGATCTGCGTGCGGAGCTGAACGCCAAAGAGATATCGGATGGTCTGCCTTTCCTGGAGTACGAACTGCATCGAGTGCTGATTAACAAGCTGAAGGCCAAGGGCATGAATGCTATTTTTGGACTACGCACGCAGGTTGCCATCGGCGAGCGTATGATAGCGTTGATAGCCACGGGAACGGCTCTGTTTCTCACAGCTTTACCGGTGCCGCAGGTACCAAAAATCGTGGCAGGCAACTCTTGGACCGACAAGCAAAAGCTAAATGAGTTGCAGAAGAAATTGCAAGAAACGTTTGAACGCAACCAGGAGATATACCAGCTGAAAAGCTTGGATCCGGATTTGGTAGCCAATGTCGGAGTACCTTCCACAGGCGCCTCTGGCGATAAACAATCAGACACAGACGACTCTGATGAAGAGGAGATGAACGAGATCGATCTGAACTGTGGCAACAAGGAGTTGTGTGTCCTGGAAGTGGACGATATCGAGGACTTGGAAATCATATCGCTGTTAATGGAGCCATATCCGCCGGAAGGCTTCCATGTGGTTAATACGCAACAGGTTCCGGGAATGCTCGAAATGGATACAGTCAAGAATCTGCAGATGTTTACCCAAGTGTGGCGCGCTCGACTCGAAGTGGGTCAAAGTGTAAACGGCTTCCCCAAACACTTTCAGAGGTAAGTTCGTAACTTTTAGCGCACTATCAGCCCTAAAAATATTTGATTTCCCAGACTGTTGCAGACCATTTACTTCAAGCTACGCACTATGATACCCTGTGCTATCTGCGATCTTCGCTTCCGACTGGATCTGCCAGAGACGGTGAGGGAATTGCTATAACTTTGATCATAAATCATTAACTTACAAATTTTTCTACAGGATCAAATTCAATTGCTAGTCACTGGCATGGCTATGGGGCTGAGCGATGCCAACAGAATGAAGTACCGCGGACGTGGACGACCGGCTCAGCAACAGCAGCCGGCACCTCAGCAGCAGAACGGATTTCATGATAGCACGGTGCACGCCACTCAATCTCAGCCAGAGTTACACGGAAAACGAATGCTGCAAGAGGAGGATTACATATTTCCGTTGGACGAGGATCAGATGGTGGACACACCCACGCCAACCAGCACCGCTATTCCGCCATTCGGAATGAGCTCATTTAAAATGCGAAAAACTTCGCCATCACGTCTTAACAACCTTGTTTCGGGACTGCCTTCAACCGGAATTAAGCCGTTGAACGTTGGGTCGGTTTCCCGTAGCCGTTATGTAAGTATATTAAAATATTGATGTCGTTATATAAATAAAATTTTTCCTTGACAGTTTCCTCTGCGAGATCGTTATGGCGTGGATGTGACGCCACTGAGTTTCATACCTGGTGGCCGTATAGATAAATATTTGGGCAACCTGAACTTTTTCTTTATTCGGGAGAGCACCTCGATCCGGGAAAACGGTGGAATCAGTGGATTTGTCCATGGCTTTATTACCGAACTGCTGGCTGTAGTGAGGGCTCACATCGCTTCGCTGGGCGGAAATGCCATGGTCTCCTTTTACATCACCGAACTAATGTTGTTCGATAATCAGCACAAAAATCAGGTAAGGCAAACCATGATCTACACACCGTTAAGTTTTTCCACTGAAATCTTGTGTTCTTAGGGCCAGTGCCTGATTAGCATCGGTGGCGATGCTGTCTATGTGAGCTACCATGCCGATGACTGATACAAAAACTTACGGGGCATATAGCGCATGTTTTACGCGAATCGTCCCAAAAGTGTTTACTCTCTATTTTCTTCCGCTTAGCTAGAACTACCAGCTCTGCCCAGCAACTGAAGTTAAACTGAAGTTAAACTAATTCACATTTACTTAACAACTTTACAGCGTCTGTAGATGGATTCTTTATGCAATATCTGAACTGTGAGGAATCATTCTAATCCTAACTTAGTGCGAATTTTTTCGGTCTTGTTACTTGTTTGCTTGATGTTTTTAGCGTTAAATCAATTGCAATTTCTGTACATAGTTGATGTTTATTGAATATTGAATTTAGAACGAGTGCGAGACACAAGTATACTATCGATATATACAATTGTTGCAACCACAAACATGACACATACATATACTCGTACCCCTAGATATCCAATTTTGGCGTGTAAAATACAATACATACAATATTATTGAAATACAACAATTGCTCAATTAAATGTATTTGCTCGATTAGTTTGGTGTAGTGGAGAGCAGCACAAACATGACCCAAAGGTGAAGCAGAGCCACGTAGACGATCACAGAGACCCGCATCATGGGATAGCGGCGCAGAAAGGTTCCCACCCGAATGCCCATGGAGTCCGCCTGGCGAAGAGCTCGCTTGAAGCGACGGGCCACACGATTGTCGAATGGACTTGGGTGCATGAGAAGCGGGAATTGTGCTTTGACTAGGTAGAATTCACATTTAGGTGCTTTTTGGTTCTCGAAGTAAATGTTGGACTTACCATCATCTGTACTGTTCAGCATCGCATGGCGGGAGCTGCCCCTTTGGCTTTCCATTTCCACTAAGTGCATGTTCTGCTGTAGCTGCGTCTGTGCCTTCTCGTGCTGCAATCGCAGGGCATTTCTCTCACTCGTAACTCTTTCCAGGAGACTCTGCCGTTCGACCAGCGATTGGGTTAAGGCCTTCAACCGAGTCTCGTAATCGTTTTTGGCACCCGTGTTTGCTTCTTCGCTCAATCGCTGACGCATCTGCTGAAGCTGCTGCTCTCGCTCTTGCAGCCGAGTGGCGGCAGCAGCCATTTGGTTACTTAGCTGCTGCCGAAGTGATGCCAGTTCCTGGGTGAGCACTCGCTGATCGGATTCGGAAGCCACATTGTGTTCCCTTGCCTGTCGCAACTCCTTTGCTAGGGTTTCCTCACGTTGGCGGGCTGAACTCAGTTCCACCTGTTGTTGTCTTTCCTGCGAAATGTAATCGTCCAGCTGCAAACGCGCCTTCTGCAGTTCCTCATTGGCGTGCTCTAGTTCTTGCTTGAGTGACTCGTGCTCTATTTGCAGAAAACGCGTTTCACTGTCTTTCGACACCAGGTTTGGATCTGCGCCCTCTTCCATGGGCTTAGCCTTCAACTCTGCTATGAGGGAATCCTTTGCTTGCAGGGCTCGCTGAGCTTTGATTCGATATTCCTGGAGCTCCTGGCGCTGCTGCTCCGTTTCTTTTGTTTGCATTTGCAATTTGTGAGCGGCACTTATGTACTCCTGCTGCAACTTGGCCAGATTGGTTTCCAGTTCGGAGATGGAGTGCACGTACGCCATGTTGGCGGCCTGGGCCTCATTGTGTTCATGAACCGCCTTGTCCCGCTCCTCGGAAAGGGTTTTAACCAGAGCCTCCAGCACCTGCGTGTGCTGATGCAGATCGAACTTTTCGGTTTCATTATTGAGATCATCTAACCGTAGGCGAAGTTCATCCCTCTCGGCTGTGATCTCATTAAGGGCGATCTTGAAGGCGGCCAATTCATTTGTGTCCATTGAGTTGAGGGCTACGTCGGGGCTGTTCGAGAAACTGGCCGATGTGGCCATTTTGTGGCGCATCTCCTTGGTGACCACTGAGCCTCCGCCCTCGCTTTTCACACTAGATGAGCTATTGGCCCCCGAGCGCCTCACTGGCGACAGAGTCGACTTCATGGACGTGGACAGAGACTGGGTGCTGCTCGTCATGCTCCTGCGCATTGGATCCACTGATCCGGTGGAGTTCTCTGTCTGCAGAGCCGTTGCCGCATTTTGGTCCAGCTTGTTCAAAATGTTTTCGGCCTTATCCGCCAGCCCTGTAATCCAGGATGACATATTTTCCTAAAAAAAAAACAAATCTGCGAGCAAAACACGTAAACAATATCATGGAGTGTGCCCAGGTCTCTGTTGACTTCGGAATGGTCAACACCAAAGTTAAGGTCACACTAAATGTAACGGTATTATTTTGATTCAATGAAAAATTCTATAAAAACACATTTAGGATGGTTTTTAAAAATAAAAGTAATACAAAACTTTTCTTATCCGTGCAGAAAGTTTAGTTTATTATCCTTATCAAAACTTTAAAGGTACAATTGAAGAATATTTCATTCAATACTCAACGGGGCAGTATAATTTTCGAAGCTCACAACTATAAGCTATCGTTATATATATCATTCACTTTCCAATGCAAAAGTCCTTGAAGACGACGTCGAGTATATCTTCGCAACTGATGTGTCCGGTGATGCGTTCGATGCAGCGCACGGCGTTGCGCAGCTTGGAGGCGGCAATGGCCATGTCAGGGTAAACGTCAGGTCTGTAATCTCGGAGGAAAATGTCAATGTTCTCAATGCAGCGCTCCAGTTGTTGGCGGTAGCGTGCGTTTGTTATGCGTGGATTCTCCGCCCGCGGTTCGCCGCACAGTTCTTGCAGCTGCTTCTCCAGAGATCCCAGAAACACGGGCATCTTATCGGGCTTATGGCATGATATGGCTAAGACATTGGACAGCTTGTCCAACTGTTGATGCTCCTCATCCGACAAAGTGTCCGTTTTATTGGCCACCAATTGTAGGCGTTTTCCTGAGCACATGTCCAGGGGTATATCCAACTCGCCCAGATAGCTATCTACAAACGGAGCTACTGCGTCATCGTGCGACAGCTGCGCAATGTTCTTGGCTTCTGCGAGGAGCAATATCAAATCGGATTGGACCACGCAGTTTTTGGCTCTCTGCATTCCCTCCTGTTCTATACTATCCGTGGTATATCGGCGTAATCCGGCTGTGTCTGAAAATACCACCGGGTATCCTCCGAAATTGTGCATTGTTTCTATAATATCCCTTGTGGTGCCCGCCTGATCCGTCACTATGGACACGGATCGCTGGCAGAGGAGATTTAGAAGACTACTCTTGCCCACATTGGGTGCTCCGATGATCACAGTACGAACTCCGTCGCGGAGGAGCTCTCCCTGCCGCTGGTCACTCAAATGTTCGCGAATCTCGCGTTTCACCGCCTTCAGTTCTTTGCCGAGCTGCAGAATGATGCCTCCCTCGATTTGCTCCTCTTCGGCGAAGTCGATGTAGGCCTCCAAATGGGCAGCACAACGGATAAGTCGACGGCGCCAGTTGTCGTAGAGGCGCGCCAGTGCACCGGTGCTTTGTAGCAATGCCTGGAGGAAAAGTGGGCTTATAACAAAATTAACAAGAGTGTGAGTGCAGTGCCTACCTGCTTCCTCTGCGCCTCCGTTTCAGCATGGATTAGATCGGCCAAGCCCTCCACCTCTGTCAAATCCAGTTTGCCCCCAAAGAAGGCTCGCTTTGTGAACTCTCCTGGCGCCGCTGGCCGCAACCCATCCACTTTTCCCAGCGCATCCAGCATGGCCGCAATGACTGCCAGGGATCCATGCACCTGGAACTCGCACGAATCCTCGCCAGTGAAAGAAGCCGGTCCCGGAAACCAAAGTAAAAGTCCGCGGTCAATCATCTCCTTGCTGGCGGGATGGTAGAAGGATTTCAGATACGCCTGACGAGCCTATTTGTAAAAGTATTTATAAAGGAACTATTACATTTCACTATTATAGTAGAGGTTTCTCGTATTTAAATATAAATAGTTATACAAATGAAACCTGTCAGCTTGCCAATTATATCGAACTAAGTTGAGAAATATTTCACTTCATATATTTGTTTAGTAAATTTAAACAAATTTTTTATTAAATTTGATTATTTTTATACAAGACTTTTTTAAACTGTCCAAAAATTGACTTTTTACTTAAAATATTTATGCATATGCATAAACAAGTCTTTTCATTTGTATATTAATATATATTGTGGATACTAGGAAACAAAGCTATTCAATCTGTAGGTCATGATCCCTCCTACATCGGATAATATATGAGTATATTTATTGACTTGCCTTTGGCTCGTATTCTTTGTTTGCAACAATTGCTCGGAGGGCCTTCTTTGTTTGCGGCCCGGAGACGCGGATTACGGAGACGCCGCACTTGACATGACCGGAACTGAGGCTGTAGATGGTGCATCCGCTGCTGGCAAAGCGCCGGAAACTGCCCAAGAAGCCATTGGACGCGTTTCGGAGAAGCGCCATCGCCGAAAAACAATTAAAAACCAACCGCCGAATAATAAACAATTAAACGTGATATTAAGTGTGACCGCGGAATGGCCGTTACAAAAATATATCATTCCGCTCGGAGATATATACTAAAAAATTGTGCATAAACTATTGCGATGCGGTGGTAGACTTGGTTAAATTGTAGTTCCGACACAAACCTTTACGTCGGTAAAAATGTAATGGAAATTCTTGGCATTGGTAAAAATCTATTAAAAATACTTTTTATATCCCTATAACTATTTTTTGTCAAGTTATTGTTAAAAATAACGAATTTCACCAAAAGTAGTTAAGTAATTTTTGGTAAAGTAATAATCAGCTCTTTTACCAAAGCTTTGGAGATATTGGTCCAAAAGGCATATCTCGATTAACCTGTAATTAGATCCTCAATTGATTTGACTTGAAATTTGGTAATTTTATTTTTTGCTATTTTTTTTGCAAAATTTTACGATGTTACCCCTTACAAAAAAAATGAAAAAAATAAACAAAATATTTTTTTTTCTAATTACACCAGAAAGTTGCAAAAATAAATAGCATTGATAAAAAGCTGTAAGAAACTGGTTTTGTTAGCTCTATATGACCATTTTTAGTTAAGATATGTTGAAAACCCCAATCGAAAATTTCGAATATTAGCCAAAAGTAGTTTTCGGCATTTTTCGTCGAATAATAATGCGATTTTTTGCCAAAAATTTGGAAATATTCGACCAAATATGGAATGGGATATATCGATGAACTTGTAATTGAATCCTTTATTGATTTGATTTCAAGTTAGGTAAATTTATTTTTTTGCGATTTTTTGCAAAATTTTACGATGTTACCCCTTACAAAAAATGGAAAAAATTAAAAAAATATTTTTTTTTTTAATTACACCAGAAAGTTGCAAAAATAAATAGCATTGATAAAAGGCTGTAAGAAACTGGTTTTGTTAGCTCTATATGACCATTTTTAGTCAAGATATGTTGAAAACCCCAATCGAAAATTTTGAATATTAGCCAAAAGTAGTTTTCGGCATTTTTCGTCGAATAATAATGCGATTTTTTGCCAAAAATTTGGAAATATTCGACCAAATATGGAATGGGATATATCGATGAACTTGTAATTGAATCCTTTATTGATTTGATTTCAAATTAGGTAAATTTATTTTTTTTGCGATTTTTTGCAAAATTTTACGATGTTACCCCTTACAAAAAATGGAAAAAATAAAAAAAATATTTTTTTTTCTAATTACACCAGAAAGTTGCAAAAATAAATAGCATTGATAAAAAGCTGTAAGAAACTGGTTTTGTTAGCTCTATATGACCATTTTTAGTTAAGATATGTTGAAAACCCCAATCGAAAATTTCGAATATTAGCCAAAAGTAGTTTTCGGCATTTTTCGTCGAATAATAATGCGATTTTTTGCCAAAAATTTGGAAATATTCGACCAAATATGGAATGGGATATATCGATGAACTTGTAATTGAATCCTTTATTGATTTGATTTCAAGTTAGGTAAATTTATTTTTTTGCGATTTTTTGCAAAATTTTACAAAAAATGGAAAAAATTAAAAAAATATATTTTTTTTTAATTACACCAGAAAGTTGCAAAAATAAATAGCATTGATAAAAGGCTGTAAGAAACTGGTTTTGTTAGCTCTATATGACCATTTTTAGTCAAGATATGTTGAAAACCCCAATCGAAAATTTTGAATATTAGCCAAAAGTAGTTTTCGGCATTTTTCGTCGAATAATAATGCGATTTTTTGCCAAAAATTTGGAAATATTCGACCAAATATGGAATGGGATATATCGATGAACTTGTAATTGAATCCTTTATTGATTTGATTTCAAATTAGGTAAATTTATTTTTTTTGCGATTTTTTGCAAAATTTTACGATGTTACCCCTTACAAAAAATGGAAAAAATAAAAAAAATATTTTTTTTTCTAATTACACCAGAAAGTTGCAAAAATAAATAGCATTGATAAAAAGCTGTAAGAAACTGGTTTTGTTAGCTCTATATGACCATTTTTAGTTAAGATATGTTGAAAACCCCAATCGAAAATTTCGAATATTAGCCAAAAGTAGTTTTCGGCATTTTTCGTCGAATAATAATGCGATTTTTTGCCAAAAATTTGGAAATATTCGACCAAATATGGAATGGGATATATCGATGAACTTGTAATTGAATCCTTTATTGATTTGATTTCAAGTTAGGTAAATTTATTTTTTTGCGATTTTTTGCAAAATTTTACAAAAAATGGAAAAAATTAAAAAAATATTTTTTTTTTAATTACACCAGAAAGTTGCAAAAATAAATAGCATTGATAAAAGGCTGTAAGAAACTGGTTTTGTTAGCTCTATATGACCATTTTTAGTCAAGATATGTTGAAAACCCCAATCGAAAATTTTGAATATTAGCCAAAAGTAGTTTTCGGCATTTTTCGTCGAATAATAATGCGATTTTTTGCCAAAAATTTGGAAATATTCGACCAAATATGGAATGGGATATATCGATGAACTTGTAATTGAATCCTTTATTGATTTGATTTCAAATTAGGTAAATTTATTTTTTTTGCGATTTTTTGCAAAATTTTACGATGTTACCCCTTACAAAAAATGGAAAAAATTAAAAAAATATTTTTTTTTTTAATTACACCAGAAAGTTGCAAAAATAAATAGCATTGATAAAAGGCTGTAAGAAACTGGTTTTGTTAGCTCTATATGACCATTTTTAGTCAAGATATGTTGAAAACCCCAATCGAAAATTTTGAATATTAGCCAAAAGTAGTTTTCGGCATTTTTCGTCGAATAATAATGCGATTTTTTGCCAAAAATTTGGAAATATTCGACCAAATATGGAATGGGATATATCGATGAACTTGTAATTGAATCCTTTATTGATTTGATTTCAAATTAGGTAAATTTATTTTTTTTGCGATTTTTTGCAAAATTTTACGATGTTACCCCTTACAAAAAATGGAAAAAATTAAAAAAATATTTTTTTTTCTAATTACACCAGAAAGTTGCAAAAATAAATAGCATTGATAAAAAGCTGTAAGAAACTGGTTTTGTTAGCTCTATATGACCATTTTTAGTTAAGATATGTTGAAAACCCCAATCGAAAATTTCGAATATTAGCCAAAAGTAGTTTTCGGCATTTTTCGTCGAATAAAAATGCGATTTTTTGCCAAAGCTTTGGAAATATTCGTTCAAATATGGAATGGCATATATCGTTGAACTTGTAATTGAATCCTTTATTGATTTGAGTTCATATTTGGAATATTTATTTTTTTGCGATTTTTTGCCAAATTTGATGATGTTACCCCTTACAAAAAATGGAAAAAATTTTAAAAATATTTTTTTTTTCTAATTCCACCACTTTGTAATCCTTGGGTCATTTTTTGATTGCTACAACATTATCACATCAGAAAAATTAAAAATATTTTAGCTGCATGGCCATTTTTGACAATGTTATGATAATTTCAATAATTTATTAGCAACAAATATCACATCTGGACTACAGACACAGCACAAGATTTTCGGATTTTGACACATTAAAATCTGATGCCTTTGACACTATTAATTTGATCAGGCTACTAAGATGAACAATTGCTAGAATTTCTGAGGTGAATACAACTGTCAAGTATAACCGGATGGATTAGTATAAGAATTGGCGTTGTCGGGTGCTACAGGCGTTTGACATCCGGAGCGACACAATGGGTGGTGGACAGCAATCGGTGGCCCGGGCAAATTTGTTGCGCTGGATCATCGCCGCATTGGTGTCCCATTGGTTGATAAAGGCACGTGCCTCGTCGTCACATGGTTTTGCCGTGCTTGGGCGGTCTCCCTGAAGAAAAGAAAAATATGGGAATCTGTAGATTGATTAAATGAACTGATTTTCCATTAAATACCTGAGTTCGGCGACGTCGGGGAGCCTCAGTGTCCATCGTTTCCAGGAAATCCCGCCTGCGATTTTGCTTGGTCGCCACACTCTCCGGGAAATTGACCCAAGTGCACTCGTAGTTGCGCTTGTCCAGTTCCCGCGGATGGTACTGCTCGTTGTCAAAGCGCTCCTGATCGTCTCCGGTGGAGATGCGACCGCTGTGGCCGTCGTCCTGCTCCCACATGGAGCGTCGTTTGTTCTTCTTGTACACATCCGCTTTCTCCCGTTCCCTGAGTATCTGATCGTCGGGTAGGTATTGACTGGCCACCTTACCCTGATTCCGTGGACGCTGGTACCGCCTGGCTATGTGACGCGTGGAGGCGCATTCGATCCGCGCACGGAGGAGCTCGATGCAGCGGTTCACCATCATCCGAGTGCCACCGTGTATGTTAACCATTCTCTGAATATATTTTTTTTTCAGTTATAGGAATTTTATTAAAAGAATTAGTGAACTGTGTAAGTTAACTATTGAAATGCCAAAATGTAGCCTGCTTCCACAGAGGCGGCGTGTAACAAAATGAATCCGCCGCAACAAATCGAGGTGACATTTAAGGTGCGTACGAGTCAAGGCACACCTGATGCTGTAAGCCAGCCCATCTTTCTTAATTAGCACTGCTCATCTGGCGTTAATTTTCCACGACTAGTACTTGGCATACATTTCAGTTCAGTTCTCAGAGTGGCGGCATGAGGTCTACGATGTTGGTACTTCTTTGGCTCGGAGCCATTAGAGCGACTTTTGGGAATCAAACCCATCTGGTGGACTCCTCTTTGGAGAATCGCATTCTATCGCGGCGAGTGCGGGCTTTGGTATTTCCGGACAAGGCTGCCATGCTCCTGACCGCCGCCTTAACTAAACTCATTTTGGGCGGACGACCAAGTGGACTTCAGTACAGCCTGGAATTTGATATGTATGTTCCGGTTCCCGACACCGTTGAGGGTTGGCAGCCCAAGATTCTGAAGAGGATGAAACCGAAGCCAACGGCAACGCCAAAACGCCGATATGATTGGCCACATACCAAAAGACCTGAAAGCTATTATCCATACCAGGCGGGGCCATATAGAAATGCTCATTACGATAGGTAAAGTATCTATATCAATCAGTAAAAGAAATAAATTCGAAATTTGTAGTTTCAGTCCGGCTATTAATAATGTTCCATTCTACCAACCAACATCGAGGTAAAATCAAATGAATAATTTTGAGACTCTAACATGGCTTGAAAATATTTCAGACCCACATTGAATAGGGCCTCATTCTATCAAACCCCATGGAGTTGGTCCGCAAATCAGAAAAGCGCAAGTCAACCGGTAGAAGAAGTTTATGAATCCTGGGATCAGGTGCCCAGTTGGAAGTTACATCGTGGATACAGAGAGCGTAGAGAGATTTTCGATCAGCTTGAGGCCATGGGAAAAGTGTAAGCCTTAGGCGCTCCAAAAAAGTAATTTATAACAACCCACCCACCCATTAATAGTTTTCAGTTGGACCTAAGGTCCTGTATCAAGAGAGCCATGTGTGAGCTAAGGGCCAAATTAAATGCTGGTCACGAGCAGGGGTTTCTCATGGAGGATCTAATGCGAATTGTGCTGACGTAAGTAAAATGATTTGTTGTGCCACAATGTGCCCATTAAATAAACTCTTCCTCAGGGTTCCCGAAGAGGTGACCGATGATAAGTACAGGCATCGCATGGATATCCAGGACTGTTCCCGATTCTACGCCCCAAGTTGTCCGTACAATGTTCTGGACTTTCTCGCCCAAAGTGGTGCAAAATTGTAAACGTAGTAAGCCGAGAATCAAACTTCCGCCCCATGTCATTGTACTGTGATTTCGGATTACCCAAAACCCACAGTTCTTATTCCTTTCTCGAGCTGGATAGGTCTCAAACCTCCCAGTGTCGTGTTCCTCGAAATTCCATCTAAATTTCCGGCCCAAACTTTTTGGAAAATATATTTCGGTAAAAAATTCAAAATTCCAGAGCTTCGTAATGGCACTGAGTGTTAATTCCTCTCGAGCGCTGTTTCGTCCATCGCCAATCATTTTGGGTGCGGTCAACAACTGTGTGCGATTTGCATCTGGCTGTGATAAGAAGGGAGAGGACCGGTGTCCCAAGGCGCTGACCAAGTTCCCCTGCGGCAAACCCAAAATTCAGGCTCCGCCTCAGAAGAAGAGAAAGATAGTCAAGGCAGAGTCCATGTGGCTGAACCCATTCTGCGATCCTGACGACACGGCCTGTCCGTTCAATCCGCGCTTCGACGATATCTACTATGTCGAGTCGGACAAGGCCAAGCGGAAGTATTGGCAGACATGGGTGGCCTGTCCGCCCATCCAGATCAAGCCCAAGAAGATATGCTGTTTCGCCAAGGCCAAGCCGGCTCCTATCAAGAGGCGCAAGCCATCGGCCAAGCCCTCGACCGCCTGCCCGCAGCCCTGTCCGGATCCCTCGGAGGAGGATTGTCCCCGACTGGTCCGTCGCTGTCACCGCGATGGCCGCCGACCACCCTCGTGCAGAAGGGAACGGGGACCCTTGCCGTGTGTAAAGCCCCGGACGCCGTATCCCTCTTTCTCAGAGTGCCGTCGTCTCAAGCCCGGCGCACTGCCCCTCAAGGAGTGCAACTGCCTGGTGAAACCACTGCTCTGCGAGATTTGGGCCGAGTTCCGACGACGAGCCATTGCCAAGAAGTAGAGCCGTGGCTCTGATTATATAAAGCGCTTTTACGATTCTATAGCATATACACTTTTTATTTGTATGAGGAAATTAAATTGTGTGCCCTGAGTGCCAGCAAGGATGCCGGATGTGTGATCATTGAAACGGATTCTTGGCCATGTTTGTCACTAGCACCCAGAGCAGCGGATTGCAGTCGCTGTAGGTTCGCTCGCAGTCTGCTCCTCCACGTCCCGCGTCCCGGGCATGCAGATACTTGCTGGCCACATTGTCCATGGTCGGTCTAAAATTGTATTTATAATACATATGAGTACTCCATTCCTACCGAGTAACATGGATACTCACACCAGCACGGCGTTTACGATCTCACTGAAGATGTTGCTGTTCTGGAAGGGTTTTTGCGAGATTTCGCATATGCTTCTTAGTAAGCAAACTCCGCCGTAAGCACCATCTAATCTGTAGAAAAATAATGAAATTTAATAAGCTGTAGGTAGATAGATAGTTAGTTAGTTCCTATAGTCATACTCACTGCTCCATGCCTACTTCGATGGCATTGTAGACCCATGTGCGGGCCTCGTCGTGCAGGACCTTCGACTGCATGTCCTTGCGCCATTCGCGAGCTGTAGACACAAAGGCTGAGGTGTTCCAGAAACTCCACCAGTATATGGGAATGGTGGTGGGTATCCACTGGCCTTGCACGTTAATGAACCACCAAAAGGACTGTGTTTTGTCGGTCTGCTTCACAGGATACGCCAGGCTCGGCACAAGCTGAAAGTTGATTCGATAAGTGAAATGGTTAGAGATGTGACGAATCTACCATGTAGTTATCCCACCTTGACAACGCCCTGGCCATTGTAGATGGCCACACGTTTGGACCGACTCAAAGAAGCAAGACTGCTGTTGCCGCTCTCATCTGGATGGCTTATACTCTTGCTAATCCTTAAGAAAGGTTCATCTGAGGTGTAGATATTCTTTGTGAAGCTCAGCACCAAGTCAATGGTGAATAGCAAACTGAGGAGCAACAAAAGACAGGTCAGAACTCTGTGTACCATCTTGTTTGTGTTCCAGTACTATGCTAACTAATCGTTCTTTGTTTAAACTTGGATCTAAGCCACGATATACAAAGAACGCAAGGTGTGTTTGCCTAATAAATTGACAGAGCCGTATTGGGAAGAATGCACAGAAAAAAACAGATTGAACTGAATTCGTGTTAAATAGTTCCTGATTGTGGCACTTTTTTAATAAATATAATTAAGTAAATATATTAAATTCAGTAGCATATAATAAGAAGATGTCTTTAGCTTATGTGAAGTGTATAAGTACAACATTTCGATCCAATCTGAACTTTTTTCTGTGTGGAACCAAGAATAGCTTTTACCAATGACTAAAGATCTCTGGGTTATGAATTGTTCTTGTGGAAAGAAACGGAGCCAGCCATAGATGTCTCTTGATTGGCAAGATCACGCTGCCATTTGGATCTTAATGATGGAGCATGCGCTCCACTTTCAGAGGTGTTTTGTGGACCGTTCTAATTGCTATTCACGCAGCTGGCTGTGGTCGTTGATCCGCTCATTCACAGCTCGCCTTAATTACTCCCCAAATAGACAATGGAGTGCTCTGGATTTCGGGTGTCTCGTTCCATGGTTCCCAATAGGATCACATCGCCATGTATCGCCCAAAGCTGCAGAACGTCGGAGATCTCCGCCAGGTCACTCTGCTGCTGATCACCCTGTTTCGACCCATTCATGGACTTCTGCTTTATCCCGCCTCAACGGTGCTCCAGCTGACGTCATCCGTCTCCATTCCCGCCGACCTCAACACCCGCACCAAAGTCTTCATAGACATGGGCTTCCAGATGAACTACAACCTGCCGGCCACGGTGTCCGCCTTCTACAATGCCACCATCTGGGCAGATGAGCTGTCCCGGAGGCAAAAGCGGCAGTTGGACAATAGCCTGGATGCTAATCTCCAGCAGTTCGATCTGGAGGGCGGCATGCATCCGGGTGATTTTACGGCCGGACAACTGTACAAGGGTATAGAAAATATGCTTGACACCTATGGTTTCCATAGATCCTGCCTGCTCCGCAGTGTCTGTGAGCTGGCCCTGCATCCTTTCGCCGAGAACCACTTCTACAGAATGGTCACCGAAGTTATAACCTTCCTGCTCACGTAAGTTTCCAACTTTGAGAGCTTGAATTGTTTAATAAATTGATCTTCTTGCTATTTTAGTTATTGTAAGTTATATAAAACAATAATTAATATTTAAAAATATAATTAACTAAAGAAGATATATATATTTATTTAAAAATTTCTGATTTTTATTGCAGACCATCTCAACACGAGGGATTCACTGAGGACGAGCAGCATTATCGTGATAGATACGAAAAAGCCGAGCAAATTGGCTTTCTCGGTGGCCAGTGTCATCTATCATATCCGAGTTGTGAAGCAGATATCATAAATCTAGTCACCCGACTGGTCAGATGAAATAAATATCTTAGCCAAAACATTGTCGCTTATTTAATTGGTCTAGATTATTTCTGCAATGGCACACAGTTGCAGTTCACAATTAAGCTTCATTGAATTGAAAATGCTTTCCTAAATTATTATGCCTTTAGGCCAGCTGCTTGTCCACAATCAGTTTAATGAATCTGGTAAATACTGCTAGCTCAACAGGCTGCTGATGCCACTGAGAAAGTCCACGGGGCAGTTGGAATATACATGTCCACAATCCTTCCCAAGAAATCCTTGTTGTTCAGCAAGTTCGTAAACTTCTCGGTAAACGTTTTCCCCAGGTGCAAAGGCTTCATGCAAAGAGGGTCTGCAATTGAAAGTTATAAACAAAATTCAAAGATTAAATATAACGTTCTGATTTTTACTTACGTAAGGGTAAACGTCAGCAGGGCGCTAAGCATATTGTTTTCTATGTCCTTGAAAGGATGTCGCGCCAATTCACAAACACTGCGCAGCAGGCAGGACTCATCGAAGCCATACTGCATGAGCATATTCTCCAGGCTCTCGTACAGCTCTCCGGCCGTAAAGTCACTCGGATGCATCGTGGACGCAGCTTGTGGTAGATACTTTGCGGTCTCATTCCACAAGTGACGCTTTTCCCGCCGAGAAAACTCATCTGGCCAAATGGTGGCTGCGTAGAAGGAGGAAGGTTGAGCCGGCAGGGCGTAGTTCATCTGAAGACCCCAATCCCAGAAGAGTTTGCGATCCGGAATGACCACGGGCACGGACAGCGAGGAGGTGATCTGGTAAACTGAGGATGCCGGAAATAACAGAGGGAGCTCAGCCCGGATGGGTATGCCCATGCTGCACAGCAAGAGCTGAGCTCCAATGAAGTGGACGCCAGTGAGATACATTCTGATCTGGTGACCATCACACCGAGTAGAATGTGTATCTCAACTTGATTTCTTGACAACACAACGCACTGCCCTAATTAGTGAATGCTAATGAAACGCACAGACATTGCAATTTACATGTAGGCCTGTTTCCACAGCTTTTATTAGTTCTGGTGAAATATTACTTGACTCATGAGCTGCAACAAATCGTGTTTGCAGTGGGAATATAAACTCAAGCAATCCCGACCAAGGAATCCATCTTGCTCGGCCAGTTCGTAGGCATTTCTGTACACGTCTTCGTCATCCCGGAAACCTTCGTGTTGGGAGGGGCTACAAAAAAAGATTATAAATTAAATTAACTAAGAACACAGATCTCCTAAACTATTCTCACCTCAAAACAAAGGTTACTATGTCGCTGAGCAAGTGCTGGTGGTGGTCATCAAAAGGGTGCTGTGCTAATTCGCAAACACTTCTCAGCAAGCAGGTTTCATGGAACCCATAACCCGCTAAAGTGTCCTCAAGGAAGGCATAGAGCTCCCCAGCCGAAAAGTCCTTCGGATGCATACCAGTGTCATTGTCATGTCCATATTTGGTATAGAAGTTCTTATCCGTCAGTTCCAGTTGGGGAACTTCGCGTTTCGCTTTGTAGTTGGCGAATCCTGGCCAAATGGGTATACTATAGAACTCGGCCAGGTTATAAGGATAGTTGTAGGAGATGGCGAAGCACCAGTCAATCAGAATACGACGTTCTGGAAAGAGTTCAGCAATGGGTATGGACACTGAAAGGGTCAGCTACAAGGGATGAGTTAGTATTATAGCCCAGATATTATCAAACTTTACTTACACCCAGGTTAGAAGAGGCTGGCCATAGCAGGGATTCCGATCGATGAGTCAGAATAAGAACCAGGATACACGTAGTTAGGCAATTGGGCTTCATTGTGGGAACCATTCGTCTTGAGTTTTGAAGGTGAACTGATAGATCTACAAACAAGCGATTTCCAAAATTACTGCACAAATTGGGTCGGTGGGTTAATGGATACATGATTATCGTAAATGTTCTCGTATCAAGACGTCAATCAGCTGTAAGTAAATATTTGGGCAATCGGTTGGCACTGCCAGAATAACTGGCCTCTTTGGGCAGCATCCATAATTCAAGCTTTTCAGTTGGCTAAGATGCTACGAGCCAAGATCTTTATCTTATTGGTGCTGTATGCCGCTTTCGGCCCCAGTTTGGGAGAATACACGTATCTGGGAAAACCGAAGAAAACGGAACTTAAAGATGTAGTGCCTAGAGTGTTTTCCCGGCGACGAAGAGCGGTCTTGTTTCCGCCGGGATCGTTTGTGAAGTTCACCTGCTCCTTTGCTACTGGGCTTCTGGCCACCTATCCCAAAGGAATATCATTTGTTTTGGAAGAAGCTGTCTATTTTCCGATACCCGGAGCTGTGGAGGATATCTACCCGAAGAAGTTTCTACCCAAGACCACGACGAAAAAACCGCAAAAGCTGCCAGATTCAATTATCTACATACCCGGTACCGATTGGCGTTTTAAGGCCCAGACTTTGCCCAAACCCAAATGGAGACAACCACCTCCGAAAACCCATCGCATCGACGATGACAGCTATGCCAATCCTCATAAGTGGCAACATTGGAGTCAGGAACAAAAATGGGATACTTACCAATGGAAAGGAAGCGATTCAAACAAGGCAAAGTGGTCGAAATGGACCACACCCTCGCCAAAGTGGGAATCCAAATGGAATCAGCACAAGTACAGTGGAGCCTGGCAATCGCACCATTACCACGGCCATCGCGATCGAAGATCACTGTTTGATCGTTTCACCAAACTCAGTTCCCAGTGGGTACTTATGGTTTATTTGTATATATTTCTCTCATAATCTTGCATCTCCTTCAGGATTGGCATCGATGTGAAGTCTTGTATCTTACGCACCATCTGTGATAGCAAAAGATTGCTGCTGCCACCTGGATATTCCATGCTGCAGGACATGTTGCGAGTGGTATTCACGTAAGTTGAAAGACCCTTTATTTAAGATTTTAATATGTTATTTAAGCTATATTTAAAAGCCTGCCCCGTTTGGATGGCCTGGAAGATGAATATAGCCGCATAATGGCCAAAGATGCTGATGAATGTGCAGCGGAGCTAAAGTCTAAGTGTAATATGAATTTATTGATTTGGCTGTTGAGTGGCAGACTTGAATAAAGTAAAACTTATTTATCAGTCACGTATTTTGACCAAGACTTCTCAAATTAAGTTCTTCAATTGTTGAAAGTGCAATTAACACCTCAGTACATTCAACTACAATGGTGGGCAGTAAATAGAAATTGATACTGGTTGACTTCACTTTGAACATCTCAATCAGTACTCTTCAGAAATGCGTGTCGATCTGTTGATCCTATTGGTCTTCGAACTTATCCACTTGACTGTGACCCAAGTGGACTCAAACCACACGGAGCTGAATCATGTGCTTGATAGAGTCTTTTCCCGTCGAAAGCGTTTCGTGCTATTTCCGCCAGGATCAAATTTAAAGTTTACTGGTCAGCTGAGTAAAGGTCTAATCTCTGCTTTTCCGAAGGGTGTGAATATGAATATCGAGCAGGCTTGTTATTACCCCGTTCCCACAAAACGCGATGATGTCTACCCAAAGCGATATCGTCAGAGAACTACGACCACGGAGAAACCAAAGACAACGACGGAACCCACCTACGTTTGGATACCCGGAACAAACTGGAGATATAAGGCCACCCCTCTAAAGAAACCCATGCCAATTAAACTACACCAACGCATCGATTTGAGGCCCCAAAAACCATCGTATGTGGATCCGGCCAAGTGGGCACATTGGTCCAAATATGGCAACCGTTACGAAAACTGGTCGCCAGCGAATCACAACTATGAGAAGTACAGTCAGCCTGGTAAATGGAGCAAGTGGACCACGCAGTCGCCCAAGTGGTCAAAACGCTGGTACAGATCTGCAGATGGCGAGTACTACGATCCCGAGGTGGAACCGTATGAGGATGTGAGGTCTCAGCCGCTGTTTGATCCCTACGATCCCGATATGGCACCGCATGAAGTAGCTCACTATCCTGAATTGGCGCATCTCAAGGATATGCGTCATTACAACGGACATCGCGATCGCAGACAGCTTTTTGAGCACTTTGATGGCTTCAGTAAGCTGTAAGGACGAGTCTTAGGTGTGATTTATTACGACTAACTCCTTTGTCATACTTTAGTTTGGGAATCGATGCTAAAGCCTGTGTTTTGAGAGCCATCTGTGATAGTAAGAGCCTGCTTCTGCCTCGGGGATATTCGATGATACAGGATATTGTGAGACTTGTTTTTACGTAAGTTTAATGCATTTCTACGATATCGGTTTGAATATCATCTTCTAATATTTTGAAACACATTAACCAACTTAGACTACCCACCGTATCCGGCGTGGAGGATGACTACTCCCGGGTAATGCAAATGGAAGCGGACGACTGTGACCGCCAGTTTCGGGACTCGTGTAAGCTGAACTTACTGTCCTGGCTAATGGGTGGAAAGTGGAACTGAATAAAAGCAACTTTAAGCAGACTTGGGGAATGGGTGTTTATTGTATGAACTGGGCCTGCCACATGGACTGTTTGCACTCCGGATAGAGGGCGGCACAGTCCGCCTTGGAGGCGTGGGCCTTGTCGTAGTGGGTGTCGCGATAGGCAACCGGTTCGTTGTCCATGGCTTCCGGAAGGGTGAACACCGCACGCATCAGTTCGCCCACGAAGGTGCCGGGCTCCTCCTCCGACGACTTCTGGCCGGTTTCGCAGAGCGTCCGCAATACGCAGTGGTGGCCATGGTGACCTCGTCTGTGGAGGAAGTAAGTCGTTTAGCATGCTAATTAGTGGATAAGTACTTCTCAACTGTAATCTCTGCTGAGTCTACAACAAACTTGTATCTCAACTTTAAGGTATCTTAAAGAAATAGAGGAATGAATCTACACGTTCCTTAGGTTTGACCCCTTTAGGTCTGAAGTCCAATGCCTCAGTCCTACTTACTTGTCCAGATATTTCTCGACTCTCTCGTACAAGGACTGTCGGCTTCTGCGATGGTGCTTGATCTGGAGTTGCTCCAGGCGGGTCATCTTGTCCTCGTGCTCGGTGGCCACTCCACTGCGTCGCTGGCGTTTATGCGGATTGGCTGCATCCGGAATGCTGCGCTTGCCAAACACCGGATATATGCGATGATGTCGAGGAGCTGGCCTTCGAGTGGGTCGACTGGTGGTGGTGGTGGTGGTACTGTCCTGTCGTCGCTGCGCCGCCGGCGGTGCTTGCTGTTGACTTTTGAAGCCGTAGTATCTATCTTTGAGTCTGCAAATGAGAAAGGTAATTAATTACACTATGAACATGCATGAGATACAACTAAATAGGATTGAATACTAAGTCCAAACTGAGCACAGCCATGCATTTCAAAGGATGGAGATGTTGTTAATACGTAGTTTTAGTGTAGTTTTACCTTGAGTTTAGAGCCCAGTAGGGATATCGTGAGTTCTGGGCGTGAGAGTAGGGTTCCGTCCACTTGGCGAATGGATTGCTGGAGCTGGAGCTGGAGCTCACTCCCGGACGACTGTAGTAGTAGTGGTTGTCCTTGCGCCTGCCCCCCTTTCGACGTGTGGAGTAATAACTATCCGCATATCGATGCGACGGATGCATCGGAGTGCGGAATACGGGCGAATGGCTGTAGTAGGAGTTGCTGCCACTCGAGGTGGAGGAGGAGGAGGAGCCGTAACTCGACAAATTAATGTAGTTGGGCTTGTAGTCCGGCGGCCGGCTCGTCGTGGTCACCGAGGCATCCACATCGGCATCCACATAGGTTATGTTCGACACGGTGTCGTTGCGACTGATGTCTATTGTGCCGTCCTCCAATTTGGTCAGCAGATCGTCCAGCTCCTCGCTGGGCGGCTTGCTGGGCAGCTCCCAGGCCAGGGCCACCGTGATGCCCAGAATCAAGTAGTTCGTGTGGTCCACCACTCCCACAATCTCATCGTACACTGAACGGATGGAGATGGGGGTAATTGAGGCATATGATTTGCATTATGACAGTGGCGTAGTGTAAGGGGTATTAAAAAAAAGGCTTTATAGTCGTAAGATATATAACTTTATAGTCTTTGTAATGAATATCTAAATATTTAAAATTTTTGAATGTTTGTATATTGGAATTGCGACAACCCCTAATCAATGTAAAATAGCCTTCAGCTTTGCCACTGTTCCGTGACTGAGGACTTACCCATCTGAAAGGAGCTGCCCTCCGGAAATACCAAATAACGTCGTTTCCGGGACAACAGCTCCTGGCTGGCTGACTGGCTGTTCTGGACGGATGCGGACGCAGACTCATTCAGCCGCATCTCGATGAGCTGCTCCAGGCTGCTGTCCGCATTGTTTATGTTCAGTGATGGTGGGCTCCCGGTTGCCAACTGGATGGATTCCCCGGTCTTCAGTGCGTCGACCAAGTTGGCCAGCACGAGTAGCGTCAGGATGGTTGGCCAGCAATTACCTATTGGGGAATTTCCCTTCTCGATGGCGTTGGAGCAGTTCCCCTTCTTTTTCCGAGTCGACATTTTTCCAACCTGCTGTCGAAGCGTTGTCCAGGCGGCAACTGTTGGCCAACTATCGCGTTGCTGGCCTAAACCGAAAGAGCGAGGCAGCAGCAGAAGCGTTCTTGGCCAAAACTTGGCTGTTAATTGTGAGTAGTGGTGGTGGGGCCAGCCAGCCAGCTTTCCCTCCAGAAAGTTTCCAGTTTCAGTTTGAACTCCGTTCGTTAAATTTCTTTTGCCCTCCTTTGTCTTTCATTAGTTTTCACACTTTTCGTCTTTTGTGTTTTGCCAAGCAGTTTGTCTTGTAGAGCTGCTTCTCTTGCCTTTGCCTTTTGCTCCGAGTGCTCATTGGTCTATTTAGAGGTTCAAATTACTTTTTCACGCTCCCAACTTTTGGTTTATTCGTTTTTATTTTATCCCGAAAGTAGCACACTTCCATCTTATTCCGATAGTGCTGCGAAGTTGAAGTTAAAGTAATGTGATCACTAGTCTCCGTTTTTCCGGGGACAAACTCAAATGCTCGCCTTCAAATCGGAAAATGCTTTTAGCTGCAAGTGAGGAAACTTCCAAATGACTTTTGTGCAATCTTTCTTTACAATATCCGACTAGCTTTCTGGATGGGTTATCAACTATATAACTGTAACACATATTTAATGGCTCATTAATCCTGAAAGTTATCTAATCAAAAAATTAAATCTAATTGCAACAGTTGTTTTAGAATTGTAGTTACCATTAAATGCAATATATAACTTAGAATAAAACTCAATAGCATACTCATATTGGCCAGCCATTTATTATATTTCTTGTTCAATCCAACCAGAACGTGTGACTGCAATCGCCGTAGATTTGCCGACAGTCGCCCTGTTGCCGATGTGCCTCCAGATAATGAGGTGAAATCATTAGCTCCAGTTCCCCCGGCTCCTCCACGTCATCGCTGCTGGGCAATTGGAAGATGGCCGAGAGCAGTTCCATTATAAAGCTTTGTGGCTTGACCACGCTCGTCCCTCGAAGGACTCGCTGTTGCCGTTGGGCGGATTCGCAGAGGGCTCGGAGCACACAGGAGGTGCCATTGAGTCGTCGCCTGGGGGATTACGGGTTCACTGTATCACTGAGCGAAATGATTTATGGTGGGCGTCTTGAACTCACGACTTGTATAGGCGCTCGATTTTGCCAAAGAGCAGCTGCCTCGAGC
The DNA here is from genome assembly GCA_005876975.1 of Drosophila orena. NCBI lineage: Eukaryota > Metazoa > Arthropoda > Insecta > Diptera > Drosophilidae > Drosophila > Drosophila orena. The sequence continues at coordinate 8,474,158 of VCKV01000282.1, read as the reverse complement.
TGAGATGCTGCTCCAGGTGGAGTCGCTCGAATTGGGCATCCTGCTGCAGACTTCGTCGCCTCCTGCGCCTGGCGAACACGGGATATATGTGATGTTTGGGTGGTGCTCGCAGCACTTGTCGGGGTCGCTGGGTGTAGCCATAGCTGCAAAATATATATACTATATGTAATATTTTAACTTCAATGTATACATTTTAAGCTTTACTTACTCCCACTTCGAGGGACCCCACATGTGCTGTTTTTCGCGCCAGTTCTGCTGCAACCGCTGTCCATTCCGCGTCCACCAGTTGTCCGTTCCCGCCGCCGCCGCCGCCTCCCCCCTCTGCCGCCAACCTGCGAGCGACTGTCGCGCATGCCAATTAGCAGGAATCGCCGCCTGGCCCTGCTGTCCATTTGCATTTGCATACGCATCCGCATTTGCATATGGGTAAGCGGCCGGGATGCGCTGGATATTCGTGTAATACGAGTGGGTGTCATGCTCATTGGCCGCATATGCCGATGGATTCGCTGGCGGTGCGTGCACTGCCTGCCAATTAGCCGTCGCTGCTCCTCGATTGTCCAGTTCCAGATTCGGGGACTGGGACTGGGACTGGGACTGGAATTGAGGGTCCGTTTCTGGATCGGGAACGGGAACGCTGCCAATTCGGCGGACAGTGCCGATGGTGCCGTCGTTGATGCGCGTGAGCACGTTTTCAATCAGCTCGCTGGGCGGCTTACTGGGCAGCTCCCAGGCCACGGAGCAGGTGATGCCCAGGATGGCGTAGTTGGTGTAGTCTATGATGGGTATGATGATGTCGAACACCAGCTGAAAGGAGGAGCCCTCGGGGAAGAGCAGGTACCTTTTTTGGCGATGCAGGCGCACCATCGCATCCCTTCCGGATTCAAGTGGGCCAGCAGGAGCAGGACCAGTGGGAGCAGGTGGTGTAGTGTCTACCGCGTGGAAGTCATTCGAGTGACCATTACCACTTGGTGCACTATAATTTTGGATCAGGCAAAGAGGCAGCAGCAGCAATATGAGCAGAGTGCCGACTCCAGCACATCCAATTACTTTGATTGTTTTTCCCATTTTTCCTTAATGGCAACCAGCAAAAGTCACTTGGTCAACACTGGACAGCCAAAATGGAGTTCTAATGGAGGCATTTGTATGGGAGAGTTGTAAAGAACATGTTAATATAAATCTCAGAATTTATTCACATTTTATAATTACTATTTGTAAACTATGCGAATGGATATTTATATAAATATTTAGTAATTTAAGAGCGGAGTTTTTAAAAAACCAATGGTAGTATCTCTCAAAAGTGTTTTACTACTAGAGCAGGCAACCCTACTTCAGAGCACCAATCACTTAATCCACCATTTTGTTCACCAGTGTAATTGAGCAATCGAACATTCCGATTGCTGCGTGCCTGGGCGGCACTCACATCGAAAAAAGCGGCGACGAAATTTGCATAATTTCACTTTAGCTGTGACGCTTCCATTTGCCGGCACTGCCAATCATGCGTTAAATTAATGCAATTTTCGACAATATTCGAAGCGCAAGAGATGGCCGCTGGTCGATGGTCGATGGTCGATGGTCGATGGTCCAGTTTGATTCCATTCCGAGCGGGCTGTACAATTAAAACACTGCCACTTTCGAGGGGCCAAAACTCCGGGCGGAATTGAACGCGAATTTATGAAGCAGATAATTACCATTAGAGGCGAATGGGTTCCTCGATTGGGAGCGATTTGGCCGGGCCTAAACTTTTTATTTTACGATATGTTGATGCCATTAGCTGTCCGAATCGAACTGGTTCTGAAACTGATGCCGCGCATTCCGGCCAGCGATTTTGGGCCAGTTCGGCCTGGCAAAGTTTAATTGTACAATTAGCACCCAATTGAGTGTCGTTAACTCGATTCGGTGCCATCCCAAGTGCTCTTGGGAAGGTGCTAAATAGTCCGATCCATTTGCAGCGCATCTCCCAATTGAAATGGCCTGCAGCTGAAATACTAATTCCTCGATTTTTCACTCTAACCATCCCATTCATTTACTACATTGTCAAATTGCCCGATAACAGATTTAACAGATTGTTTAATTACTTTATTTGGACAGCGATTGCTGGATTTTTCACGCTAACAACCGCAATAAATAAACTTTAAAGTGACACTTCGGGTAAAAAAAAAAACAGTAGCTCATGGTTAATTTTTAAAATATTTTAATCACTACAGCTTTCGAAAGGATTGCCCGTTTCAGGTATTTGGTGAAATTATCAGCTTGATTGAGTGCTTTTTAAATTTTAAATTATATTTTACATTTTATCATCCAAAGCCAAAATTAATGTTACGCCAAGGCTTTTAATTAATTATTGTGTAAATACTTCACTATTATTTAATATGAATTGTTTAATAAATATACTTCATCCTTAAAGCTTACTGACGACTTCAATTGGCCACACCAATCAATTTACAGCTGGTGGACAGGACAATGGACCGCCAGAAACACCGCTTGGAGAAGGGATCCTCCACTGGGAGCACCATCGAGAAGTGGTAGACAAAAAGCCCTGGGCTTTCAGCAAATCCAGGTGGCAGAGGATGCAGAGGTTACATATCCGATGGAAGGCTCCGCCAAAGGCGATTGAAGCCTGGCACATTCACAATGCCATTCCGGTCACGGAAAAGTGGAGCTGGGTGGAGGGCAGATGGTTTAAGGAGGCATTGCGGATCGAAGCCACGTAAGTGTTCCAGATAGTTGGAGTGGCCACAGCTTCAGTTGCGGTTTCGATGCTCAGTATTGATTCCATCCAATCATTTTGGAACATAATAACATAAATGGACGATTATGTTCGGGTTCAAATATTCATTTGAAATGTGGTTTTTGAATCTTTTGTGGTTTTAAAATTTGGTTGCATCTCGCTTGAGATGCAATTTAATTGGACATTTACAGCTCAGTTTATTTATTCAATTTGATGTGGTTTCTTGAAAGATAACTCACACCTTTTTCCTCAGTGTATAATGGTAGTTTTCTGTTAACTTTGCGATTTCTCCGTTTGTCAATTTCTTTGGCAAACTGAGAGCTGACTTTCCCAATGCTGCCACAAGTTGCACGGGCTGCAAAATTAGTTGACCATGCACTCCAGTGGCAAACAGTTCCAACCGAATCCTTCCTCCGTCCTGCTCCTGTTCGTCCTTGCTGCGAGTGCTGCAGGAGATGGGATTGATGGAAATGCTAGCTCCGGCTTGAGCCACAGTCGCTCCAAACGCTTGGCCATTTTCAATGGCCAGGGCACAAACAAGGTTGACCATCGATCCAACTTTGTCATTCGGGCTCCTAATTGTTCTCCCCCAGATTGTCGCTGGCTTGGCGTTTCCCATTAAACAGGCGGATACGGTGCAGTCGGTTTGGGGATTCGTCAACTACCAGGCACAATACGTGCCATCGCCGGTCCCAATTTATTGGTGGAGTTTCTGGAACACCTCGGCATTTGTGTCCACCGCCAGGGAGTGGCGGAAAAGCATCCAGAGCAGGGTTTTCCAGGACGACACTCGTGTTTGGCTGTACGATGTCGTGGAGACGGGCTTGGAACGGTGGGTATTTGATGGCTCATCTGTCATCGCCTTTTACTGGGTTATTCCTATTACAGGTACGGAGATCGGAATGCAGGTGCCTGTCTGCTCAAGAGTATCTGTGAGATAGCCCAACGCCCCTTTATGCACAACAGCATTTTCGGCGAGATACTCAATGCTGTGCTGGTGTATGTATAGTTTTCACTAACCTTAAACAGCTCATGGAAAATGTAGCACTTGCTATCTTAGTCCATCCCTGGATAATGTGCCCGAAAAGTATCTGCAAGCCCGGAATGCCGGAAAAGCTGGTGCCAATTGCCGGAAAACGTACAGTGACTGCAGCAAGGAGCTCTGGAATAAACTCATGCAAATGGCAAGGATAACAATCTAAGTGTAATAAAAAAGAATTCAGTTGAGAATCTCTTGGCTCATTCATGTATTTAATATTATTTTAGAGATTTTTCAGTTCATAAACTAGTTCATTTTCAACGCTTTCGGCTGCAGCCAAAAAGTTAAGCAACATCATTTTAAATTAGTTTCTCGAAATTCGTGCTGTGCGCTCCTTTGCATTTGTCTTTTCGATTCGAGCTGCTGGTATTTTTATTGTCTCGCTTTTTTACTTCTGTGGCTGGTGCTCGTGTGAGATTTTTACTAATTTCCAACCAAGTTGAACTGTAAACAATGTCAGCAGAGAAACCAAATGAAAACAAATGCAGCTAGCAAAACACCGAGCGGCAAGGACGACGGGCAGCCGAGGTACAGGGGCTCCTCGCACTAACGAACAGCAGTCGTCGCAGCAGTGGCAAAAATTTTGCAGCATGCAAAACATTTGTCAAATGTAAATTAGCAAAGAAGTGCGGCGGAAAGTGCGGGGAGGGAAGGTTCTGCTGCTTCTGCGGTTTTTTCTCCTACCAGTGGCGCCGCTCGAGGGGTGCGGATAAGGGGGTGTGGCAGGATGTGGGCGGCTTAGGGGGCGGCGCTGAACGGGTGTTTGCCTGGTACAAATCGCATAAAATCACACTTAATGCCCGCAGGCAACATGCAGCATGTAAAAAGTGCAGCGAGGCGTGAATGTCGCTGGCACACAAACTTTTCCATGTGTGCGGTACACACACACCTACACGAACACACACGAGGAGAAAATTAATTAAAGCACTACATTTCAATAAAGTATCATTGGCGGAGTGCTGAGTTCTTTAAAATATTTAATAAAATATGATATATGTGGAAAATGTTTTCAATAATTTGTGGGAATTTGTAGCCTATTAACAGCAGCTAACTTTTAGCTAATTAAACACACAATAATTTACGCATGGTGTTTATTATTTTTTGCTGTGCACACACACACACACATACACTCACATGCTTAGGCGGTGGTGCAATGTTGCAGCTGAACGCAAATGCGGAAGCATTAACATGGTCACACCCTCCTGCCCCTCGGACTCGTCCCCTGTTTGCGTCTATTGTTCGCAATTATCATGGAACGCAAAAGGCAATGCTTAATTTTTGTTATCCGAAACTTTTACTTTGTCCCGCTGCACTCGCACACCCCTGCTGCCCGCCGAAAACAGAAAAAACGACAAACAAAAAAAATTATGATAAAAATATGCAAAAGTACAAGTCAAACTTTAATAAGCGCCATTTCTGGTCTCCGTGTCGTCCTCGTTTGGTTTTGCTTGGTTGCTTGGTTGGCTGCTGGTCCACACGGCGTATGAGCAATTTGCATTTGTTTGCGCCACGTCCTTTTGGATCCTTTGGGGGACCAAACAAAGTTCTAGGCGATGCTCTCAAGTGAATTTTATCGCACCCAGATAGCAAACAAAACAAGTTTGCATTTGTATGCGAGGTAGAGCCTTAAGCAAATTCAAGTTATAATTAAATTTTGAAAATGCAAAGGCACAGATGACATCTGAAAAGTGCCACCAAGAATTCCGAGTCCTTGAATTGAATTAACAAAAAAATTCTGCTCCTTAACAAATGATGCTAGCACTGTTGAAAGTTCTTAGATAAGTACAGAATTATGAACTTCAAGAAAATGCTGTTCTAAATCATGATCTATGGTTTAGCAGCTCTCGTTTCAAGTCACTGACTCTTAAAATATTTCACACCTGGGTGTGAAGTCCAATGAACTTCTGCAACCAGAATCTTAACGGGAACCCGTTTTCGTTAGGAGATTGTTACAATTTCTGTAGAAAATATGGGACAGTTGGCTAATATAATTAGCACCTTGGCTTAATCACTCAAAAGAAATTAGCAAAATGTGCGCCATACCTTTTATTTATATTTTCGAGCTGCCTGACTATGGTTGTACACAGCAGTTGGATTCAGCATTTTAATTATGTCAAATTTACTCAGATTCACGCTGCTCTTCTGGCTGACATTTCAGTAGCAGCTCTTTCTCTGTAATTTCCGCTGCTGTTTCTGTTGTTAGCTGGCTGGCAAATGTCAGCAGCCAATTAGGAGGAGTGAGCCAAAGGATGTGCGCTGCGTCTTCGTCATCGCGAGTCAGTCAATGTCACTCTGTCGTTGTCCACCGGCGCAGTTGCCCCACTCAAAGTCCCAAACTCCCCAGCCATCGCAGCCTTCCCAGCCTTCCCAGCCCTCTCAGCACTCTCAGCTTTCCCAGCCATCTGGGGTAATCGGGGGATTTTGGATGCCAATGCCACTCCAGCGCCTGTCTTGGCCTTGTCATCATTTGCATAAGAAATTTATCTCAATGAGTAGCTAATTGGGAAATTGTGACATGCCCGCTCTGCCCCATCGGCAGCCCCTGTGCTCCTGCCCAGAATCTCTGCCCCAGTTCCCCTAAGTCAACAAAAGGGCTGCGCAGATCCGTGGCACGTTAGTTTTATTGCACTAATCCTTGAACTAATTTGGGGAGGCGGCAGCGAGAGTGATTCGCTGATGCTGAGAGTCTTGGGATTTTAAAATTAAGTCTGGTCTAGGCATATTGGTTTTTAAAATGCCAGGCATAGAAATAGAGCACGGAACGTATAAGATAGAAGTACTTTAAGATAGAAGTGCAATCTTGAAATAAATCAATTGATTGGTTGGGGTACATAGTCATAAGTCACTTATAGAAACTTATCGGAAACTTCAGTTAGTAACTCCGTGGATGCTATTTGCCTGGACGGTATTGTCCAAAGCACGGCAATCAGCGTTTGACTAACTAATTGCGTATACGCCATGCGCTCTGCCGTATCATAGACGGTTTAATTTAGACACACACACACACACACACACACACGCACACGCGATCCTGGCCACAAACTGAATTGGCTAACTGAGCTCATTAGCAGCCGCTGTCAGGGTCCATATTCCCTATCTCAAATCCCCCTCCCCCCCTCATCCACTGTTTAAGATAGGTATGCAGATAGATAGAAAGCCAGCAGGGTGTGCGGCCTATCGGCCCAACCAACCAACCAACCAGCCAACCAACCAATTACATGTTCGATAATGTGAGGCAAACCAAATGAAATTAATTGCACATTTTAATTGACAACGCATCAAATCAATTTGCATGCCAGTCACGCCCCACCTCTGTTCGATTAATGAATGAATGAGTGTGGCATGCAGATGAATGCAACTGCACCCAGGCCGCCCTTTTCCACCCAGTCAGCCCTTTTCGCATGCATAATGAGCCAGTTCAGCACACCAGATGCGCATTTCGCAGGTCCTTGGCGGCCAATAAATTACCCGAGCTGTGCGCTAATCTCGTCCATAATGTTTGGGCCAAAATCACACAGATACCGCTCGTACACCATTGTATCGGATGGGGGCCAACTAACTTACCACACCTGTCGGGGTCATATTAATTTTGGATGTCGAAGATCCGTTTAGCTGCAAATTGCCTATTTTCCTAAGTAATTAAAATGGCTTTCATGCTGACAATTAAAATATTTATTTGCTCTTAGTAGCAAGCGAGTTTTTACATTTTGCATTTCGGGCAACAGCTAAATGCTTTTATATGTTCAACAATTTATTGACTTTTATTTATTTGGCAAGTGCTTTGCATTGTAAAAAGTACACAAATTGTATCAAAATGAATAAATATATAATTGGCAGACCGAGTAAGATAACTAAATAAATTTGCAAAGTGCCAGCTATCAGCCTTAATTCGGAGCAATTAAAAATTGTTATTTTATTATACTGGATAGACTTCACACATTGCATTTTGAATACAAATAAATTATCATTTTATTTACAATTTTAGCAGTCAATTATGTTTTAAATCTTAATACATTTATGGTGATTTCATTTGCTCACTAATCATTGACTATTCTACATTTAGGAGCTTAATTTGTTTATGTCACTAGTAGCCCCAATTGGTTGTCACCTGCCATTTCCAGGGTATAATTATAATTTTCCATTAATTGTAATGGCGAAAACACACTTCACACTTTCAAGGAAAATTTAAACTTCAACCAACAGCAAAAAAAATTCAGCTGTCAGCAAAGTAGCAAGAAAAAACTTGAGTTTTCAGTGTAAAGAAACCAAAATTCCAAACTATATTCTTTAAATGTATTTCTATAATATTTTGTTGTAATAATTTTTAAATAGTTTGAGAGCTGTAAATAGAGTTATAGATAGATAATACACAATGGAATATAGCTTCCCAGGCCGATTTTAAAGGAATCAAGTAAAGGTAATGTGCAATGGAGGAGGTTGGGTGGTTGGGTGGTTGGGCGATTGGAGGCTGGATGCCTGTGGATCGAGTAAGGTCACTTACAGTGCACAGGTGGTGAGTGGAGTTGACCTCTTAGTGCAGCAATTCAACGCACGGCAAGATAATTAATAGTTGATTAAGGCTGGGGAAGGAACTCGCTGCTGCGTGTGCATTTAACTACATGTGCATTTTTTCACTTTCTCTTAAGCAGGACAAAGTTGTGGCCCAATAAACTCTTAAAGTTTTGCGGTCAATGTCCCAGTGGAGGGACTCCTCCAACTCCGAATCGTGAATCCTTGCGGCGAAGTTCTGAATGGAGAGCGCCCGCAACTGCAATTTAATGCCCTTGTACGCGTGCATGTAATTTATGTTTTTCAACTTAATTAAAGTTAATTCTTAATGCCGCTGCGGTGGGCGACAGGTTTTCCTTGGCATGGCAAGGGGCGTGGCAAGTGCATCAAAGGCTGCCGCAAACATTTTAACACCACTCGGCATTTTCGTGCTGGTGACATTAAACAGCTGGAGCACTTTTGTCATGCAACGAGGTCAACAATGGCCAGCGAGTCCTTGCTCCGCCCGGTATCCTTTTTTGTTGTTTTGTTGTTTTTTTTATTTTTGTGTGCAGCCCTTGCCCAACTGCTCACTTTCAGCTGTTTAATAAAAATGCCAATTAAATGCATGTCGCTGATTGCCACACGCAGCATCAGCGGCTGCCGGAAAAACAGAAACACTCATCCAAAACCTGCAAATGGCACACAAGTTAATTATAATTTGCAAATGGCAACAACACCGAATTAATATCATCAGCAGCCACAAGCACTTATGGCAAGCTTTCCACAAAAATCTGTGAAATCTTCAAAATGCGTAGCTTTAATAACCAACTTTTTGGATATTCATTGAGAATTAATGCGAAGGAAATATTTATGGGAAATAACAATAATACACATAACAATAATCACTTTCTATAAATAGTAGTTGCATATATTTAGTTTCGCCTTTGTATGTAAATTCACCCCATCAAAGGGTATTAAACATAACTTAAATGAAGATAAATAAGCTTGTGCTGAAGTAAAGTTTTAATTTGTATTAAAATCATGCTGAATTAACAATTGTACAAAGGCTTATTGTGCCATGGTACGAACTTTAATGTTTAATCACCCCAGGCTTCAATCTCTTTGAAGTGCTTTTATTACTTTCAGTATTATTATTTTAGGCAATCAGTCCGTCAGTTTTGTGTGTATATTTATTTGTTTTGATGTGCAATTCAATCTGTGTCTTGTTTATTTTATGTAGCTCAAAAAAACAAACCCGTTCACTTCACTGCTGTTATTTGCCAGACATTTGCCAGTGATGGATAACTCGCTTTATAGAAGGCTCGTCGAAGTGCCATTTAGTTTAATTAGCTTAACATTAATTGAAACATACTTGTTTTTTACATTATCTATAGACACCTATTCACATTTATTTCTCCAATCTGTTCTCATTTCCAAGTGCTTAGTGTTAGACATCATCCGTGTATGGGGATATGCTGTCGAAACTCAAAGGACAGTGGCTGTGCATGATTTGCTCGCAGTTCTCCTCCCGCAGATGCGGCATATGCCGCTTGTCGTGCTCATCCAGGCTGCAATTAAGTAAAGTGTGTGGTTGGGCGCTTTAATCCACGACTGGCAGGCACTCACGTAAATACGTATTTCAAGAGCTTAAACAAGAATCCCCGACCATGATCCCCGGCCAGGACGGTGCAGTAGGCCTTCAGGACGCAGGCTCGTCCATCCAGGCCACTGCGATCGATCAGCTCGTGGAGCAACTCGTAGGTGTCCCTGCGAAAGGGCCTGTTCTCCCTTTTGACCAACACCGGGGTATTGGCCCGAAAGCCATAGCCATGGGCCCACACAATCGGCGATTTGATCACATTGTTTTTGACATTCACGCGGAACTTTAAAGGGGGTTTAATATTAAGTATAAGCAACTTTTACGGACTTGAGATGAGTAAAGGAGCTCTGACTGGAAAAATAAACAAATGCTTTAATTTTTCAGTTAGGGCTCGTTGGTCTACCCACAAATATACGAGTTGTCTCTATAATATCCAAATATCGCTTGGCCCGACTGTGAATGGCAGTGGAATTCTGATCTTGGCCAGCCACCAGGGTCAAAATGGTGAGAACTAGACCCAACCGAACCGTGACCATTGTAACCAATGTGGGAACTCAACTAACAGCAAAGCATGGAGTGAACAGCACATGATTGCTCCTAGCTCAAATTAAAACAGGTTTCTTTGTGTTCATACCTTATGAGCATAATGCTAATTAAAGGCAAATCTGTGTCCACCCCACCTGGAAAATGGAGCACATGATCGACTTACCGGAATATCAGTTTGAGCATTTTGAAGAGCATTCCGCTCTTTTGCTTGGGATTATCCACATCGTTGATGGCAGTGCAGAACGACTTCAGCATGCAAGCTCGACCATCGAAGCCATGTCTATAAGGGAAGATGTAATAGATGGTACGATATAGTAGTATATTGAAACTGGGAAACTTCAGTAGGGCACTCACCCATCCAGAGCGGTCTCTAGTTTCGAGAAGAGGTCCCTCTTGAACAGGCGAAAGAAGACGGCATTATCCTTCTTCTGCTCCTCGATGGAGGGAAAGGGATAATTGGCACGGAAGCCATAGCCGTAGGCATACAGAGTGTTGATTGTCCACAGATTGTTCTTGCCGTTGGTACGCCACTGCAAAGCATCGAAGGAGCCAATTAAAACAGGACTCCACACACCCACCCCACCACATATGTATGCACCCTATACGCACCGACATACGTGATCCCTTGCTAAATTGAAGATAACGCTTGCCCCGACTCAGAATCCTGGTGGAATTGCCGGATGCGGAATCGAAGTCGGAGCTGGGAACATCGCTAGTCGATAGACTGTCCATGGGGCTCTCGAAATGTTTGGACAGTGTGCTGAGCCCGTCCGAATTGTCAACGGGTTGGGGCCGAGTGACGGGAGGATTGGACGCCGGGATGGGCACCACCAGGACCAATTGCAGCGTCAGCAATGCCACCGCTGACAGGTGAGTCATGTTGCTGAATTTCCAAATGTTCACTAATTAATACTTTCAACTGCTGTGGATTATTTCAATTCTTGACGTTTTTCCGGCTTAATTGCCTCGCTCACATTGTTCGTCGTGGATGGGTCTTGTGTCCAGTTCCAGTTCCCCTGGGCAACTGATATAAGCTTGGATATATTTAATCTGGCTGACATAAATACGAGAGCCAAAAAGAGAAGCAAACAAACAAACAAAGAATTTGTTCTTGCTGGCGTTGCTTATTTATTTATTGCTCTGTGTGGTTCGGTGACATCTCGTGTCTTGGTCATTCTATCCATTCTATCCATGCTGTCCATTCTGTCCCGTCTGTCCCGTCTGTCCATTCCATCCTGCTCCGGAATTCTAGTTTCTAGTTCTGGACATGACGTTTACTTGTTAACACTTTTCTCTCCATCTTTCACTGAGCTGCTGCTTGTTGACGTTCCCAATTTCCCCGCTTACCATTATAAATGGGGACAGTGGAGCATGCGGATGAGGTGTGAACACCTGGAAATGGTTCTTTACGGGGACTTATGAGCTCCAGACTACCGTGAATTAGTAATATTAAAGTGGTTTATATAAGTAAATACGTGTATGTCTTAAGGTTATTGCAGTCGTTATAGTTTAATAAAAAGTTAAAATTGTATTTCAATTGGTCCAATTGTCTATTTACTATTATGACAGATTTTATTACGCCCTAAATGTATTACAGCCCATATTTCTCGATGCCCAAATGTTGGCTGTTTTTGGCCCGTAGTCGTAAATATGTCAGCCAGTCACCTCATTTTCACTCATTGCCCAAGACAACGCCAACTTTTCTTTTGATTGATTTAAGTTTTCGCAACAGCGGCAAATAAACTTTGGCCAATGTATTTTTATTTGGCTTCAATTGAGGTTCGCTTGCAGGATGGCAGGATGATAATGATGGGCCAGAAGGTGTCAGGAGACCAGCTTCCACATCAGTCAGCTGGAGTCTGCCCACAGACACCATCAATTCCATTTGTTTGCGGAGGAGGGATGGCGGTTGGCAACTTGCAGCTGCCCAGAAGATACATGAAGTGTCATTTTTTAACCTGGCTCAACAAGTGCCCTTTTCGACTTCCCTTCGCACTTCCCCTCTCCAAACGGAGTTGACATTAAAAAAGGAATTTAATGCGAAACACTTTTAGGAATCGGAAATTTATTAGGCGTAATAATTTTTCGGCGGTGTGGTATATTTCCCAAAGGCCAGCTCCAGCAAAGAGAAATGGCAGTTGTACTGGGTGCAGTCGTCGGAGTGGCCATTCCGATATGCCTGATCGTAGTGCACTATATCCGCATTCTCGTGCAGTTCCCGGGTGAAAATCCTCTGCTTGGGCAAGCTGCGGATATGGAAGGATATTAGAGTTTAAGTGTTATTATTAAGTTGCTTGGAACTTACCTGAATATGGTACGGAGCATCTCGCCCACCATGCTCATCTTGGTGCGCTGGAAGTACTGACGACTCTCGCAGAGGGTTCTCAGGATGCAGTCACGTCCATTATAGCCCATGCTAAATGCATTTTAGGACAGTAAAATAACGAAAAATAGTTGCATTTTATCATGTGCCAGAAAATACAATGGATAAAGTTATATACACCAGTAAATTCAAAAAACCCCCTTACTTATCCACCACCGACTCGATCTGCCGGTAGATGGCGCTCCTCGACCTTCTACGCAGGACTGCGGGAGCCACAGGATGCGTGGCAAATCCGTGCAGATGCTGCAGTACCCACGTGGTATTCGGCAGGTCATAAGCCACTCCCCAATTCAGGCCGAAACTGTTGTAGCCATAGTACGGATTCCCAATGATGCCCACGGTGAAGCAGACGGCCACCTGATCAAGGAGACGGTGACAAAAACGGGCTGACTGCTGGAGGGGATTGGTCGGGATGACACATACGGAAAACGAGGAGCCCTCGGGAAAGCTGAGATAGCGCTTCCGACGACTGAGCACTCGCTGCCACCGGCGATGCAACAGATGCGAGGATGTAACCAGAGACTCCGGCGAGGAGGCGGATGTGGATGTGGATGTGGATGTGGATGCGGATGTGGTGGAGTCGTCCGCACGTTCCATCATAGCCATCAATGTTGGCGGTGACCATAAATCACGGCTGACATTACCCGAGAAAAACGAGGCAGTTGGGTCGAGGAACGAGGGCCCTGCATTTGTCGTTGCAATTAAATCGTAAATCAAAAACTTTGCAACAATTAAACGATAATTAAACAATGCGGAGTGCGCGTAAATCATGGCAGAAAAGAGGAGCAACGTGGCACGTGCCACTCTCGCAGGCGACTGAGAACTGCAAACTGCAGTGGAAACTCACTGCGGGCCAAGACAATGCATCGGCTGGGCCAAAGGAAACTGGCCCAAGTGCAAATGTGTCAATTGTCCGTTAACGTTTAGAATGCTCTTCAGACACTTGCAGCAGTCACGTTTACAATAAACATGGCACCGGCCCAAAAGGTCGATGGGCAAACGAAGGAGGGCCAACGAGGAGAGCGGCAAGCATTCAACTTAATTGAATTGCCTCTGCCGACACTTGCAACTGCACCTCCACTACCACCTGCACCTGCACCTGCACCTGCTCCTGCTCCTTCACCTGCATTCCCATCCACCTGCATCCACAGCACCTGTCGATGCCAGGCGAAAGGTCGGGCTGCCTGGGCGGGCAAAGTCAAAGATGCGATGACAGAGATCGATGGGCTGGACGGCAGTGGCGTCCATATTTGCCAACTCTGCAGCACGGCGAAAGTGCAGTGCAATATTAGTTCGCACCTCAAGTGACTGGGTGACACGAAAGACCTTGCTGTGTTGGTTTAAGCTGGCAAGAGAGTTCTACTCATCGCGTCTGGCTAACAGGCAAAATTGTGCTATTGAGCGGAACGCGCTGCTTAGAATAAGTTATAAACAGAAATGCAATACTCATTAGCGTGGATTGAATAGCCATCGCATGGACTGGCACATAATGAAGCGCTTAAAGTAGTTTTCCACCAAATAGTATAATTTCCAGGGGATTTTAAGCTTGGGAGTGGGGATAACTTTTCAGCCACCCTTCACGCCAAATCCCCGCCTGAAACAGTGGCGGCTGTCAACTTGAATGCTGCGGCCTGGGCGACAGGCGAGCAAACAAACAAACAACTTCATTAACCCCATAGGGCATACATCGCATACACAAGGACTCCCACTTCCACTGCCACTGCCACTGCCACTGCCAGTGGCAGTGCCACATGCTAGTGTAGATGTATACTATATGTGGGGATATATGTACATATATCCCGACATATCGGATAGAGGCAATTGAGGCCAGGGAAGGCGCTTAGCTGACCCATTAGAGGGAGAGGCGGTCGTAAACCAGAGGAGCCAATGCCAAAAGTCAGGGGCGAAATTGCCGGGCATCAATTGTGGGACGCTAAGCAAAACAGACAATCGAAAAGCGAAACCAATCGAGGGAAAACAATCATGAAACACAAGACGAGCGAACAGCCCAGCCAACACACATTCAAGATACAAGTCACCGAATTCCCGACACGTGAAGCTAAGGTCAAAGCCAGGGGAAAATCCTGCGGAGGATGTCACAAGGAAAAGCCAGCCGGTCGAAGGACAAATATGGTAACTTTTTGACGACCACTTGAAGCTTAGTCGCTCCCAGGAATTGAGGCAGAAACTCAAGTCGTATCGAAAAGGGGATCAAGTCCTTTGATTACCATGACAACGCCCATCACCGAATGTATCTCAATGTGCGTGTATGTGTGCGTGTGCGTGTGTGTGTGTTTGGGTGTGGGTGTGGGTGTGCGGATCGTTGATAAGACATTTTACAGATTGCAGATAGTTTAACGGCCACCCGGCACATAACTCTGCCCCAATTACGGCCTAATTTGCTATGCATTTTTCGCATTTGCTTCAAGTTAAAGTTGCCGGAACCGCAGATCTGCGACTCCGACTCAGACTCACGGTCCTCTACGGATATTAAACTATTTCCGAAGCATACAAAAAGCCAATTTAAATGCTAATATAAAATACCAACATTTTATTATTATGCCATGAGCACGCATCGCAGAGTAGGGCGGTAATATGGGCGTTATGGGGTGGTGGGCGAGGTGGGCGTGGTGGGCGTGGTGGGCGTGGCCTGGTAGGGACAACGACCACTTTGGGTGCGAAGTTTCCTTGGTCGCAGTGTGCGTGATAAGCCAAGTGGCTTGGCTGATTTTGGCAGCGAAGGCAGGACGACGAGCAGGGTGTCCTGCCACTTGGGCCATGCAAAGGATCTACATACATATGTGTGGGTGGATACAACTGCGGGCCGTACAGTGCGTTTCGCAAATAAAAAGCCCTAAAAGTCATTAATCAGAGCGAATTTATGCGAGTAATTCAAGACTGCGAATGAGATGATTTACGTTTCCTAATTGTGCTAATAAATCATTAATATTGATAGGATACATGTGAATTATAGTAATACTCGTACAGTTCCTTAAATACTTAAAAAAACTTCTATTAACAGAAAATAATGAAAATAATCACTTCTTTAAATACATGAACTATTTGCTCAAGCTTATATTGCAATTGTGAAGTGAACTTTAATGTGCCCCAAAAATTGTTTTGTTTGAAAAACCAAACGATGAGTTTATACACTTCGGTAAGGCCAATTCAGAGAATACAATAGATTTTAAATATTCTTTGTCTGCACGGGGGCCTTTCAAGTTGTTAGAGCCCAAGAAATCTCAGCTTTGCCTCTATTTTCACACCCGAAAGGACCTGTGGTGGTCAAGTGGCTTTGACCCATGAATACCGATCCAAGAATACCTGCCCACTCACCTGTCTATCATTGTCTCCAGGCGGCCATAGAGCTCACGTCGATGTCTGCGCTTGATTTGCGCCTGGGCCGACTTCTTTGTGGTCCACCCGTGGGCATTCTGCAGCACCCAGGTGACATTGGGCAGGTCGTAGGCAACGCCCCAATTGATGCCCAAACTGAGGTACAGCAGGTTGGGGTTGCCAATAACACCGGTGGTCAGACAGACGGCTCCCTAGAACACGGCCACAAAATGTTTTATTCAAATAAGTCAAAGTTGCATGCAAGTAGATGCCAACTATACATCAACGTGTTTCCTTAAATTCCTGCTAAACATTCATCTACTTTTCTTTTCTATTTTCAATTATTATTTTTCCCTGTGCATATTGCTTCTGTCCCATTGTTCGGGGGTTCGTTGACTCACCGATGCTGATGAACCCTGGGGAAAGGCCACAAAGCGCTTGCCTCTCGAGAGTTTCCGCTGCGACGATGTGGCCGCATGTGGTGTCAGTGGGTCCTGGTCCAAGTCCCGGCCCCGGTCCCGGTCCGGGACCCGGTCGAAGTCCTGTTTCCCTTGTGCGACGACGCTGAGTCCTGGCGGCGGAGCCAGCGTGACATTGTTGACTTTGCCGGCTTCGTGACTTGTCGCCGGCGGAGCAAATTCATCCGGCAAACTGCTCTGGCATTCGCCCAAAAGCCATGCCGTGAGCAAGAGCGTCAGCCAAGTCGCAGACATAATTCCAACTGAATCAATAATTTGGATCTTTGATTTCCGTCCATATTCCGTCTGGCTCTTTGTCTTAACGTTCTATCAAAATGGCAACTTGTTAATTGAATTAGAGCCTGGCCAAGTGACCCCTTTTCAGACTAATGCCTTGACCAAACAGCTGCTCCGGACCGAATTGGATAGCCACGCGAACGGAATGGGCGCATTACTTGTTCAATCTGGAGATAAGTGTCGATCCGGTAGCGGACTGGATATTCAGTTCTCGGCCAGCTTCGCCATGGAATGCTTACTATGGTTAAGACTGGCGGTTTTGGCCATTTTACTGGTCTTAGTTTCGTCAGGCAATAGTACTACTTCCCTAATGCTTAAGTCCAACTCCGGGACTAGGGGCGTGACCTACATGCACGAGAAGATCCATCTACTCCATCGCCAGAAGCGCTGGCTCACCTTTGAACTGGGATCCGCTCTCACGGTGAGTAAAATAGTCATGTACTGTCTAACTAATGGCAGTTATTAAACTTACTTTTGTTGATCACAGCTCACTGCCAATTGCGCCAAGGCGATTCTAGATACGATTCCCAGAGGACTTTTATGGCTGGCAGAGGTTACGAGTCTTTATGAACTGCCTGCTGCCATTGAAGACTGGATACCCAGGCATGTGGGCAAACCGAAGGTGAAACCTCCACCTCCACCGCCGCCACCGCCTCCTCCTCCACCACCTCCGCCACCACCACCGGCGCCACCTGGTGCTCCGGTGTATCCAGTTTCACTTCCGCCGCAGCCCGTGATTGTGCCTCTGAATCCCGCGGATCCCATACAGTCCTTCTACTTCGCCTACCCGCAAGGCATTCCCACGCTGAGTCGCCGCAAATCCTATTCGCAGCAGAGGCAGATGGGATGCCCAGCCTCGCATCTGGTCAAGGATATGTACGGTACCTACTACTGCCGACCATCGGCGATGTCCCGCCGGCTGAGAAGGGAACTGGAGAGCCAGGGAAAACGGGTGATCAATGAGGCACAGAATCCGCACGGCATGCTCTTCGATCTGATCTCCATGATGGCCACCATGTAAGTATTGATCTCCTTGATCAGTGTGTGGGTTACTTAACTTTCAGCAATTCTGTGCATCCAGGTTCAGTTACCAGCCCAACTACTGCGTGATGCGAACCCTGTGCGAGGCACGTCATCTGCTGGCTCCGCCGGGCTTAACGCTCTTCCACGATATCTTCCGCATCATGCTGCGCTACGTGCATCCGGAGATAGCCCACAAGCCCAAGTACCGGGAGGCCTTCACCGCCGGCCACTCGCTCCACCAATGCGCCACTTTGTATGGACCACATTGCCGGCAGAGTTTTTTGCTGCTCATCAGCGAAAGATTTCAGGAGAAGTACGCCCATTGATTGTACTATATGAAAGTGAAAATATGGATAAAGCATGAATTTATTGAACTGGACGAGCTAGCTGCTATGAAACCCTATATAGACTTAATGCACCGCGTTGCATGCGCAATTTGATTGCAATAAACGGAATTGCGCTTATTTTTAATGCAGTTTCATGGAAATTTCTATCAATTTTAGGGGCATTTTACCATTTTTGATTACAATTTGCTTTAATAATTTCCCACAAATATTAATTTATATGAGACAGGAAGGGGAAGTTAATGTATATTTAAAAGTAAGTCATAAGTGTAGTGTTTAGAATCCACATTTACTTGTCGCTCAGCTTTGCGCCCAAATTTCTGGCGTTTATTGAAGCTCGTAACGAAGTTAAAAAATCAATACTTGTGTGCATTAAGCTTGTACAAATTGTGTAATACTTCCACAGTGCAAACAATAAATACAAATGAAAAATGAGTGCATAAATTGATGAGCAAAAAAATGAGCTTTATTGTGCGCCACAGCAGAAAGTTGAATGGAAATTAAGTAAATACTCGTACATCGACATTTTTATTGACCATTTTTTTGGCCACTTTGTGGTGCGCTTCCACGAAAATTGCAGCGCATGTGGGTTCTACTGTTTATACATATGTGCTGATGGTTAAAATTATTGATGCTTTTATATGACCCCTCGACCTTAAATATCCGATACGGTGAGATAAATGTATTTGATGTTAAAGTAGGGTATGGAAACATTGACGGAATCCCCAGTGCATGGAACTCACTCTCCGGGGATCCGACTGCCAATTCCATAATTTGTGCTGTTTGTTTTTCGCTTCACAATGCTGACAATTGGAGTGGAAGTGGAAACAAAACAAGTGTATTTCCCACTGTTGACAGAAATTTACATGCTACAGCAATCAGTGTTGGCCGCGTCGACGCACGATGGCCAAGGGGATCGGAGATAGGGAAACATAACCCAAACCCAAACCCAAGCCCAATCCCAATCCCAATGCCGAACCCAATCGCATGCCCGGGGTGGAGGACCACCTCACAATGGGCACTTGTTAAAAGCAGACTTTGCAGGCAACCGCTAATCAGTGCAATCAACACGGCACTCGAACTAATAAGCCGCTAAAGCGACTGCTTTCCTATTCAGTTTGGTTTTCAGTTACCAACGGAACGTTCTACCGACAGTATGAGACTCTCGACAACTGGCCACTTCAGTTTGCTGGCACTTTGCCTCCTGCTGCACGAGGTGCAATCCCAGGTGATGTCCGTGTCACCAGCTGCAAATGCAACTCGAACAGAGGAGGTGGCCAAAGTTCTGCGCCGGCACAAGCGTTATCTGGCATTTCCGGAGGGCTCTTCGGTTTCGGTGTGAGTGCGTTGCTGGTCAGTTGGCCAGTTGGCCAGTGAAACGGCTCTAATGGGAAACATATCCTGCAGGGTGCCATTTGCATGACGATCGGCATGATTGGCAACCCAGATGTCGACTATCTCAGCTGGGCGGTCAACTGGGGCGTGGCCTACGATCTGCCCAACCACCAGTGGGTCATCCAGCACGCCCATGGACTGAATGCCACCCTGGCCAAGGATACCATCAAGCGGCGATCCCGACGAGCCTTTTACGATGAGATCCAGTCCTTATTTGACAAGTGAGTGGAAAACGAAGTGCAATCTTGAATCTATGAATCCTTTAATGCTACTTTCTTGATTTTCCTGTAGCATGGGATTCAATGGTCGTTCGTGTGTGGCTCGAGCTCTGTGCGAAAGTGCCAGGTTCATGCTGCCGTCCGAGGAACGTGGTAACATGCTGCAGGAGTTGGTCCGGACCGTCTTCAGCCTGCCCCCCTCCCCTGTGGCTGCCCACGAGCCACAAGCCCATCACCAGTACGATCGCATGTACCGCCGATCCAAGCGGAACTCACGCGAGTGCCATGAAATCTATCCAGGATGCCAGTTTTCGCTGCTGGCCTTGGCTTTGGGCAAATACATGGCGGCCACTACCACGAAGTTCAGTTCGTTCAACTACATGTGAATGCAGAAATGATTTAAGTGAACAAATAAATAGAAGGAAAAGTTGTCATAGTTCTGGAAATTATTTGCTATTCTAAAACGGGCTTGTGATTGAAATTGTTTTTTGGTATTCTCCTTTCCTTGTTGAACTGGCCAAAGAAAAATTTTAAATAAAAGACGGGCTGGTTTTTTTAAAACAAATTATTTTCATTCTTCTTTATTTAATAACGCGTAACATTTATTTATATAGTAATTGTTTTCTTTTAATGTGTTGTCGTTTTTTAATTGTTTTCAATTTTAGTGTTCTTTTTTCGCAATTGTTGCTATTATTTCAATTTGTTTTTGCGTTAGCTTAAGTTCGTTAATTAGTGTCTTACATTTAGGTTGTTAATGCAATTCTTTTTATGCTGTTGTGTTAGTCAACATATTTATTCTTCTATCGGTTTCGTTTATTTGGTTTTAATATCTTCAATTTATTTGTGTATGATCTGGTAATTTTTGATCAATTTTCAATGTTTTTCAATTGTTCAATTGTTTGCTTGCTGGCTGCGCGTGAGTGTAATTAATTTAGTTTCGGTTTGTTATGTAATATGTTTGCTGTTTTGTTGTTCAAGAGAGTTTCGAATATATATTTAATATATATAGTTATCATATATATATTTACGCACGTATTTGTTATGTGAAATGTAAATGCAACGCTTTTCCGTTTAAGTTTAAGTATTGTGTCACATTTATCTGAATTATACTGATGCACAAATGTCAATTTTACCTTCTCATTTTCATTAGGTTCGTATTTAGCTGATCTTGCCTTGATTTGCAGTTTCAAATTTAACTTACTCTATACTTAGTCGCAAGTATTTTACATAAATCGGATTATCGTTACTTAGCTTACTTACGTTATGCGATTCCATTTAACTAAATTTTCAATTTAGTCAAAATTGATTCTCGTGTAGAATTTTTAGCGAGCGCTTGGGACGCCTAACTAAATGTTTACTCCATACTTGTATTTATATCTGGCTTTATTTTACTGCGTATATGTATGTATATTTATCGTTAATTATTTGGTTTTAGGTATTATTTTTTTTGTTGAGCAATTTGCCGTTAGTTTGGCCCGTGGGCGTTTTACCTTTAACTTTAATATTCGTGGTGTTGTTTTCCCCAGTGAGTTGCAAGACTTTAAGATTTGCCATTTGCTTTGATTTGTTTTGAGTTAAAAATCTTGACGCTAAAATTGATTTTGGTTTTCATATCTCGATCGAACGAATTGAAAGAAAATTTACACAAAACTTGCAACGGAAGCACTTAAGTCTAACGGCACCTAATTGTTAATACAAAAATCTATCGGTTTTCGTTTATTTGGTTTTAATATCTTCAATTTATTTGTGTATGATCTGGTATTTTTTGATCAATTTTCAATGTTTTTCAATTGTTCATTGTTTGCTTGCTGGCTGCGCGTGAGTGTAATTAATTTAGTTTCGGTTTGTTATGTAATATGTTTGCTGTTTTGTTGTTCAAGAGAGTTTCGAATATATATTTAATATATATAGTTATCATATATATATTTACGCACGTATTTGTTATGTGAAATGTAAATGCAACGCTTTTCCGTTTAAGTTTAAGTATTGTGTCACATTTATCTGAATTATACTGATGCACAAATGTCAATTTTACCTTCTCATTTTCATTAGGTTCGTATTTAGCTGATCTTGCCTTGATTTGCAGTTTCAAATTTAACTTACTCTATACTTAGTCGCAAGTATTTTACATAAATCGGATTATCGTTACTTAGCTTACTTACGTTATGCGATTCCATTTAACTAAATTTTCAATTTAGTCAAAATTGATTCTCGTGTAGAATTTTTAGCGAGCGCTTGGGACGCCTAACTAAATGTTTACTCCATACTTGTATTTATATCTGGCTTTATTTTACTGCGTATATGTATGTATATTTATCGTTAATTATTTGGTTTTAGGTATTATTTTTTTTGTTGAGCAATTTGCCGTTAGTTTGGCCCGTGGGCGTTTTACCTTTAACTTTAATATTCGTGGTGTTGTTTTCCCCAGTGAGTTGCAAGACTTTAAGATTTGCCATTTGCTTTGATTTGTTTTGAGTTAAAAATCTTGACGCTAAAATTGATTTTGGTTTTCATATCTCGATCGAACGAATTGAAAGAAAATTTACACAAAACTTGCAACGGAAGCACTTAAGTCTAACGGCACCTAATTGTTAATACAAAAAATATACATACAAGTGTATATGCATAGTGTATACCTCCTAATGCTATATACTTTCAAATATATAGCTAGTACAATTGTTATACACTCGAGCGATTTGTAGTTTATGAATTTACACATTTGATTTTGGCTTTATCTCGCACACACACACACATGCAATGCCATTCACTCAATTTCATACGAAACACATACATGCACAAGCATAAAATATTCGAGTTTATTCGTTAATGTGTGTGTTTAGCTTAGGGTTGTGTGTGTGTATTGCGCTGCTTGCGAATCAACGATTAAAAACCTCTTTAAAAATGAATTCTCATTTGAATGTATGGAGGTGCTACACAAATTGATAGAATTGAAACCAACTAAATTTTCCATTGCATGCTTTTAGGCGACATAATGGGTTAATAACCTGAAATTAACATTGCATACTCCTGCATATTCTCTACCGATTTCTGAAGCACCTATAGTAGCTTGAATTAATGAAAAAGCCAGGAACTAACTAAATCAACTGTGTTGGCTTTGCTCTCGGAAATATTTTACAAAAGTTGTCTGGTTTTCCATTCGTACATATGAAATTATAGGTAATGCGACTAGTTGCGTGTCTGCTAAAAATGATGGGGAAATTCTAATTGCTCTGAAAAGTGTACTCGTGTGTCGGTGTCTAAATTTTCTAGCTGTCATTGAAACCGTTTTTAATGAATTAATTTATGTATTTTTTGATTTGCCTCGCTTCTGGACAACTTTGTGAAAGCTTGTTAGCCAAATAATACAAATCATTCGGCAACTGTATGTACAAGACGAGCTTTAATGGAATGGATCGATGTGCTGTGCTTAGAAATTGTGGAAAAGTGTAGTTCATCTATTGTCAGGTACTTGATTAGTTGCTGGGAACCGAATGGGGTCAGAGTTCAAGTGAGAGAGTGAGAGCGAGGAATGCTGCGTGAAAGCTGTCACCATTCAATTGCCTGTTAACCTGTTAACCCTTAAAGAATGCCATGATTATTCGCTATTCAAGCTTGCAGAGTGCACTTTCAGTGTGTGTGTGCTTGTGTGTGTGTTTGTGTGTGTGCTTGGGCGTTTGATGGTGTGTGTTTTTAGTTGTGTGTGTTGGCTTGCGCTTCAGATACTTAGCATTTCTGCATTAATCAGCGCCGCAGTTGCTTCCAATTCGATTTGTTTACTTGTTTTTCTTGTTTAGCAATACGCAGACTTTGATTCTTGTTGTGTTTGCTACAAAAGACGACCTTTGATTGGAAGACATACGATTTTATGTTTTTTGAATCTCAGGGTCAAGCCGCATATTTATCAAATACCTCAATTTCCTGTTTACATCGTAATTATTTTGCTTCAGTTAGCCCATTTTGCTCGATTTCATATATTTTGTTTAATAACTATTTCGCGTTTAACTAATTATGATAATTGTTAGTGCTAAGTGTGATTGGCCTTAAAATGGTTTTCCTTTTGCTAAAATGAAACACATTATTGCCTTGTGTAAATGCCCCTATTTAAATGGAATGTAACGCGAATTATATCGAATTCTTTTGGAAATATCTAGTTATTTCAAATATATCCCTTAAGGGCATTATACTTGGCAACTGTTGAGTAGCTTTCGTTACTAGTCTCCTCAAGTATTTTCCTGTGCTTTATCTAAGATTTGTGTGTGTTCACAAGTTCGTTGTCCTTTGTAACTGTAATCGGGAAATGAATTGTACTGGAATTAAATTCTTTTCGCTTGCTGAATGATCGATCGGTGATGGATCGGCGGTTGCCTCACAATATATATCTATATATACAGGTATGAATTGCTTCAACTGCGTGCTTCTTGTGTATGCATTGCTGTGTGTGTGTGGGTGTGTGTGTGTGTGTATGTCCTGTGGTGGCTACTTTAGTTATATACAGAGTTATTGGTGAGTTGCCTATATAGTTAGTACTTAGGTTCAATGTTAACTTCGAGCCCCGATCTGCATGATCTACCCTTACGTGACTATAGCTCCTTCGCAAAGGATCTGTTTTCCATTGCCGTGGACACACTGCGAAAATTGTTTGCTCTTAACTAGTTCGTATATCATTATACTCGTACTCATATCATATATAGATGATACATATATATGTGTATATTTTCTATATGTTCTATTTGCATTTCATTTCGTCTTATTTGTGGCAGTATTTAAATTACACGGTTTCTTCTCGATTACCTAAATTAACTGCTTAACTCTTTGTATCAAGCACACTAAACATTTAGCTAGAAACCTAGGGAAAACTTGAACAAAATCGATTTGGAAAGGCAAATTCAAAATGTTTGACATTACTAGCATAATATACAGATAGTCGCTAAATTGCATTTAATTTACTCGTTAATATTTATGAATCAATGTTGAAATGAACTGTACAACTATAGGTCCGACCGATCGTGAGTGGGATCGACAGACCGACTGATTGAGTGATTGAATGAACGATTGTTTGTCTGTTTGCTTGTTTGTTTGGGCGGTGCGTGTGTTTGTGTGTGTGCAGGACGAAGGACCGGCACACCCACACGCCCACACACCCACACAGAGGCCTTGTGTCAGTGGTTATTCGGTTTTGCATTTTAAAAGGTGTCATGTGTTGTGTTCCATATTCTATGTATTTATGTGTTTGTTTTTTTTCTATATATACTTGATTTTTTTCAGACTTTTTTATTTTATGCTTTTCGATACGGAAGTCGAGAATGTTGTCAAATAGTTTACGCCCTTATTTTCAGTTTAGTTAGCAACTTTGTGTGTGTCAATTTTTTTGTATTTTATATTTTATAAGCTCAGTTTAATACTTTCAATATATGTTGCACAATTGTATTTCCTGTTTGTGAAATAAATGATCGGGTATTTTTGTGGATTTTGTTGCTGCTTTTTGCATTGTTCATTTAACCGATTTAATTTAAATGTGACATTGGTTTCATTCTAAGTTTAGTCCTCGCATTTGTATTTAATTACTTGATTTATGATATTCCGACGTTTATTTTATAGGCTTTATAATACGTTTAGTTTTAATAGCTAGATATTTAAAAAATGTTAACTGTTGATTTTTATGCACTTTACATTTTAATACACCCAAAACGGCATCCGCTATTTAGATTTTCCTGTTTAGTTTTCCTCTTTTTTTTATCTTTTTATATCGCTATCGTGTGATTGTGTGTGTGTCTTCTTTGGCTGTGTGCATTGGGATGAAATATTTGATTATAAAAACATGAAAATTTAAATTTTCCCACCCAGTTCTCTCGAGCATTTCACCCACAACAAGTTCGAAATTTATATAATTTTCTAGCCGAGCTCTGTGCCGCTTTTTCTGTGTGCTTAAACAGTGCCACATTCGTTGGCTTCGAAAACTATTTTAATTAATCCACACTCACAAATGTTGAATATTTTCGATTAGGAATTTTAATTAAACTTTTGCCGCCTCGCACGCACAACTCTGCTGACGCAGCAGCTGAGGCTGCAACAATGCGCAACACCCAGGCCGCTCGACAACCCTGGCAGCGTGCTCAGGGTTGTCGCTGTCGCTTGTCGCGACATTCTTTGCTAATAGTTTTCACAGATTTCACTTATGCTTGGCAAGTTATTGTTGCTGGAATGTGATTACACTGAGATAATTGAATTTAATTTTATTTCCTTTTTCGGATAAGAAGAAAAGCTTTGAGCATTTGATTTTAAATACTGAACAATTGTTAAAGAAAATCAGATTGAATATAATATTTCTGAAATCATTTTGAACCTCAAAACCCTTTGCAAGTACTTTCGTTTTCAGTGCATTTCCAATCGTGTGAGTGTAAGTATTTGTTTACTTTTGGCTTTTTATTAACTCGCACACAGCCTCTTATGCACATAGCATGGCAAATTGCATTCCGCACTTAATTTGTTGCATGCCTTGCGGCGCCGCCACGCCCCCTTTTGCCACAACCCCGCCTCTTTGGGCGTCGCCGCTGGCGAAAAAGCAACGGTGGCTCGTGCATTTGCTTAATGTTTACTGTTCTTGTTGCTCCAGCGGCAGAAAGTTTTGCAAAATCAATTAAAAATGCAAAGGCATAAATGAGGGGCAAATGGGCGGGTGGGCGTGGCAGTCAACCTTGTGGCAAGTTTCGTTTGCTTTGGCATTTAAATTGAAGGTGTTTTCTGTGTGCCACTCGAGCGGGGCCATTGGAATGGCCAGAAACCAGGCCCCAGACCTCAGAAGGCAAAACTTGGAGCTCAGGACGGCACTCGCGTGGCCCGTTGAAAGTAATTAAAAACTTTTATTTTAAATTGAACTTGCCAAAGGTTTCTGAAAGCTCCGTATGCTCCAATGAATGCATAATGAGTGCTGAGAACTACAAAGGAGCTGCTTATATAAACGGCAAGGATGAAGTGGTTGGGTGGGGGGAAAAACAATCAAAATCTAAATCGAAATCGAAATCAAGTGGAAATGGAATTCGTATTATACGCAATAATTTAATTGATTAAAATTGCTTTAAACTAAACAAATATCCATTCGCTTTAGTTATTGTTACTTGTTTTACGCCGTATCTGTCTGTTTGTGTGCGTGTTTTTAATTGAAATTGTTTTGTGTTTCGACTAGCTGCAATCCTATAAATACGTATACGTACTCTATATATATTTATATGTATGCTTGCACGATATAATATATATATATATATTTATGTTTGTGTGTGTTGCTTGCTCGTGTGGTTAGTAAAAATGTGTGACTTTAAAAATGTGACGACGACTCGCTTGTATCGACATTCAACTAAATTTATTTCAGAATTTCGCGCTTCTTACGAGCCGATTTGTCGGAACTCGTGTTGTTTTTAATATTAAATTTAATTCAATACTAGATTTGCTTAGCTACAACTAGTTACGACTTATTGGCTAATTAAATGTAGTTTATCGTATTTACTGCACTTATTTATGCTAAAAATAGATTGGAATTTTATGAGACTTAATTTTACCCATTCTGCGTGGGGCGCAATTCTTCAGTGTTTGTTTTTGCTCTGCTAAAAATAATGTGAAAAATATGCACAAATAAATAAACCATTAAAATTGATTTTCTCCTTCATATGTATATTGTGGCACGCACACACTCACACAGTCTCCTGCAGAAGCACCCACACTCACGCACTGAACACATGCAGTCTGATTTAAATTTAAAATGCAATTTTAAAACATTTTCATTTGTTTTTCTTCATTTTTGTTTGCTTTGTTGTTGTGTGTTGTGTGGAACTTTAAAACTAAAAGATGTAACAAGGAACTTTTTGGCGCTCAAAAATACAATATAACTTACAAAACTCCATACGCTTTTTACAACACTGGTTCGGGAACCACCTAAACTCCTTCGACCACACAATCATACATCAAGTACATCAAAAAACTTACAAACTAAGCTTCGCTTCGCAGCGATCTTGTGGCTTGCCTCGCTGTCCAGCACTGTCACGGTTAATCAACACTACAACTCCATCAAATTACATTACATACATATTTTGATCAACTGCTCCAAAAACTTGCCTCCATTCGATTGTATCTCAATTAATTTCGCAATGTTCACTTCACTCGCCTCGCGCACATTTACGATGGGCTCCACGAGTCATCCGTTTCGTTGGTGCTGCCAACACTACTCACAATAGCCTTTACAACACTGCCTATGACACTGCCACTGTCACTGGCGTTGCTCATGCTGCTGCTGCTGCTAGTGCTGCTGGTGCTGCTGCTACTGCTGTTAGTGTTGTACAACGCCGAGGAAATACTCATGGTGTGGCTCATCGTATATTATCCACGATCATCGTCGCGAGCGGCGAACAGGGTCCGCAGCGAGCTGATGATTAGATTCCACCAGCCAGCCGCGAACCCAAGTGGTCGCTATAAGGTGTTCTCGCTGCCCATCTTGAGCAGCTCGAACTTCTTCTTGGCAATCTTCGAGTAGAGTATATCGATCGGCTGCGATTGGTCGTACAAGCTGGGCGCCTGCAGGATAATCAGCGCTGTGCCGACCACGCAAGCGATCGCGAAGATCCACAGAAACATACGATCCAATACCATGGCAACGTACTTCCAGTCCTCTTCCACCTGAAAGGTGTGGAAACAAAGTCAGGATGAGTAGGGATTTCATGGTAATCAGTTGTAAAATATTCAAAAAGTAAGTGCATACTAATAAATAGCTAAATTTAAAGTAATTGTTTATAAACAAATACAAAAAACCGCAGTCAGTAAAACTAATAAGTCTTTCACTGCTCCTAACCATCTTCATTAATCATTTTGCCATTCGAACAAAATGGTTTTGGCACATCCAAATCAGATTTGCGGTTTGGGCTTTGAAAGTTAAATTGAAATGTTCCAGAGCAAACATCGATTGCAACTCGAAGCTCACACTCACCGCACACTCCATCTGCACACACACACCCACACCCACACCCACACACAGAGAATGTGCACACACCACCACTAGCAACCAATTGCACACCCAGCAATTCGCCGACAAATGGCAAACTGCAGTGCAGGAACCGCATGTTGCAAGCTCTTCGTATTTGCGCACAAACAACTCAATCACTCAACTCCAAACGGCGGCGACAGACCGATTGCCCTTCACTCGGCACCACCAGCACCACCAGCTCCACCAGCTCCACCAGTTCCGCTAGTTTTGCCAACGTGATCCCAAAAAGGATCCACCAGCGCAACCCCACTCGTTTGCGATTTCTGATTAGAAAGGACGCAAGAAACGCGATTTAACCGGCTCTGGTTCGATTTGGCCGGGCAGAAAGGCAGGGTTTTTACGGTCCAAATGCGGGTTATCAAGAGCAGACATAAACACCGCACCAGACATGCTGGCCAGGTCGTTTCGGGTCTGGCCAGCAGCGGATCCGGTGCGCCTGTTCCAGCTGCGAGTGCCAGACAATGATTGCGGCTGATTGGCCTGCGACGGCGGGAGACCCGCCCGTTTTGCACTGCTGCGTGCTGCGGAGGTGTGGCACGGATTATTAGATTAGTTTCGCAACATGGAGAATTAATAACATCGCGGTATTGCGATTGCGAATTGTGATTCTGGATTGGGAGGGGAAATGGAAGTGCAAGCATTTGCTTTGCAATGGCAAAGGAGAAATAATAAGGTAGAGGGTAGCTTACAAGCTGTAATTAAAACTACCATGGACTTAAAATCGCGATAAATGGCTTAAAATTGCTCTTAACTCTGGAACTGTTAACTTTATGTGCACTTTGTTAGTCTTGTTACTGTCTACTGTGAGTTTAATCCTCTTAAACAAGCGTTTTTATTTTATTTATGAAAATTAACTGAAAAGCTCTCTTAGATTTTCAGTAGTTGTCAACTGTATGTGCAGTTTGTTAGGAAATATAATTTACGATAAAATGTTGAAATAAATCAAAAGTAGATAAACCTTTTTATGTAATTAAAGTTTAATTTAAGTATGGGAAACAAAATGACTATGACTACATAGTAGATACTCGCACTTACACTCTCAAACTTATCCTTGTTCTTCACGTGCTGCGCGATGAAGCGGGATCCCTCGATGGTCTTCTCCATTTCGCGGGCGTAGGGCTTCTCGAACGTGGGACTGAGATCGGCGGCGGCGGCGGCGGCGGCAGCGGCGGCGGCGGCTGCAGCGGCCGGACAGCAGCCGGGACTGATGTCTCCGTTGAGGCCCGACGGGCTGAACAGGTCGTCGTCGGCGCCCGGGAGTGGCAGTGAGGAGGGGAGCGGCGGTTCCGCGAAGCAGTGGGCGCTAATCCCGCCCGCGGCGGCCAAGTCGAAGCGATGCGAAGCGGGTAGTGCTAGGAAATTAGATAAGAATATATTTATAAGCAAATTGTTTAAAACCCCTAACACGTACATTTCTTGTAACAAGAACAACCCTTTTGAATTGAAACTACTGTTGTTAAATAGAATGTAAAGCCCCCTTTAAACTACACTTTCCATCTCTAACAGACGCTGCTTCTTGCGTAACTTTCTGCAGATTCAAAGGCCCAATTTGGGATAGATACTTTTTTTCCGAGTGTTTGCCAGCATTAACAGCATTAGGCAAATAAAGTTGTAAATGCAATTTTCAACTTTTCTGCATTGTCTTCGCCGTCGCAATGCTCCTTGGCACAATGTCCCCGAAGGAAGTGAGTGGACAAAGGACCCTCAACCTCGAGGGCGGCCCAACAGAAGCAGAGAGGCAGGACTTCAGGTCCGGGGATACAATAAGGAAACTCAATAAATAGTTTTCTGCATTCTGTTTTCCATTTATTTCGCTGGGCCATTGGAAAGTTTTAGGTCTTTTCTTTTAGGATTTCCCTTTCTTTTTCGCGCGCTTTGAAAGCCTCTTGAGGAAGTAGGAAATATTTAATTCTTTGACCGTAAGCGGAAAATTATTGCTTCTCGCGACGTATACGCAATATTACGTATACGCCAAGTGTGCGCTTGATTAAAAAACTACTTCGTTGCTGTCGACTCCATTTTAATGAGCCATCTAAATGCTGTCAGTTTGGGGCGACAAAATAGCATGAAAGGCATTTTCTACAACTTATAATGCCTGGACGAAACTTTCCCTTTTGGCCGGCGTCCTTGCAGATGCACTTGTTAATTGTCATAAATTACTTCGCCCCGCCCTCCGAACACGGCATCATTATAAAGTGGTGTGTCTGAATGCATATAATTTCCATGTTGTTGTGCATATTTAAAATGGAATATAAACTGGCAAGTTGCAAGTTTCCCGTCGCTCGCTGCATGCACCGTTGGTAATGTGCCCACTAAAGCCAGTTGAAAACATTCATAAATTTCCCAGCTGCAGGATGGCAAACTACAAGAAGCCCACGAATCCCAAGATGCCAAGTTCTACACAGAAAGTTTGCCTCAAGCGGAGCGGGAAAATGGGTGGAAAACTTTTGCAGCATTTGAATGGGATTCCCCCACCAATCCTGCACCCGCCAGAACGAATACCATTGTTGTACGGAATTGGGCTTATGGATGGAATTGCGGTTCCTACCTGGAATGCCGTAGTCGCCGCTGAAACGCTTCGAATCGTAGTTGACAAACTTGTCCACATCCGGCGGCAGGTGATAGACATCGGTGATCACCTCGGGCGGCTGATCCTCCTCGGGCTCCTCCTTCTTGGGCCGCTCGATGCAGAGCAGCTTGGGCAGGATCTGGATGAAGAGGCGCTGCACCCACGGCGCCATGCGATGCGTGACAGGGGATCTAAGCAGGCAGGATAAGAATACCCAAGGATTTAAGTTTAAATCAATAAAACAAGAGAATTTTGTGTTGCCTCACCTAAAGTTCACATTGAGCACGGCGATGGTGACCACGACGGAGAGCGTGACCAGCATCATGGTGAAGAGCAGATACTTTCCCAGCAGCGGCACCGTCAGCGAGGTGGGCGGAATGATCTCGGCCAGCAGGAGGAAGAACACGGTCAGCGAGAGCAGGATGCTGATGCAGAGCGAGATCTTCTCGCCAGAGTCGCTGGGCAGGTAGAAGACCAGAACGGACAGGAACGAGATGCCCACGCAGGGGATGATCAGGTTGACCGTGTAGAAGAGCGTCTTCCGGCGGAGCGTCAGGTTGAACACTATGTCCAGATACGGCTCCTCGCAGCAGCTGTAGAACTTCTCGTTCCGCACCGCCGGCACCCGCATGATGTCCCACTCCACGGAGATGTAGTAGTCCTGCAGATCGATGCCCACCTCGATGTTGTCCGAGTCGGCGGTCTGCTTCAGGTGCCTCAAGTCGACCTGGAATGGGTTGGGTTCGAGATATAA
The DNA here is from genome assembly GCA_005876975.1 of Drosophila orena. Taxonomy (NCBI): domain Eukaryota; kingdom Metazoa; phylum Arthropoda; class Insecta; order Diptera; family Drosophilidae; genus Drosophila; species Drosophila orena. The sequence goes on along the minus strand of VCKV01000282.1, from coordinate 8,441,949 downwards.
CTTTGTATTTTTGTGCACTTAAAACTGTTTTATATATCGTTTACAAATTAGGTTTTAATTCAATAACTTTGCGCTGATTACATCGATTCAAGGGTGAGATAATCAATATGCAGCACCAGCTGCTCTTTCTTTAAACTTGCTGATTTATGGCCGGCAACTTTGGCAACTGCTGCACCTGTGCGCCTGTTCACCTCGATCCAACATCAAGCCAGGCCAATCATACATCTATTTATGTTGATTTGTTGGCCCATTTCCCCAGACACAGCTTCCTCAGAAACATTTGGCCCAAGTGCCGCTCACAGAATCAGAAAATCGGAGGTGATGGAGAAACGTACTTTCTGACAAATTTTTGACAATCGTCAATTGCTCGGAGAATCGTTTGCTGGGAATGGAGATGGAGATGGGCATGGGGATGGGCATGGGGATGGGGATGGGGATGCGGCAGGTGAATGGTTCCTATTCCTGTTCCGGATCCTAACTCAGCGACAGATGGCAGGAATCGCGATAAGTTCGACTCACGTGCGCACCGAATCCGAAACCGAAACACAAATGACATTTACGCTTGTAACCTTTATTTCATTTCCATTTGGCTTGATTTGTCATTGGTTGTCTGTTGCTCATTTATCAGTGAGTGTGTACTTGTAGTGGATTGTATTTTTTATAATAACAATTTATATTCTTCCTCTAATAAAGAAGAAGCAGTCTTGCATTTTCTTTATTATGCTGTCTTGGAAGTTTTATACTTAATATATATCTATCTACATCTAGAACTCCAAATGCTGTGTCTCGAAGTGGTCGAAAGAAACAACTTTAAGGACATCTAGTCCTGCGAGACAGTCGTCATTAATACCTCGTCCTGCACTTGTGCTGACACTAAAAAAGGCCCAAAAAGCGATCCACAAATTTCACATCCCATACGAGTTGTAGGAAAGTCGAAAGTCAATGAAGCATGCTCGAAATTTGTGATGCGTAAAGGGGAGGAAAACGAAAATTTATATGTAGAATAATGTGCTGTCATTTTTCGATTTTTCCCCCAGCTTCCGATTTTCCTACGCTTTTGTTGTTGCCCATAATGAACACAATAACAACAGGAAAAGGCGCCATATAGCAATATAGCAGCGCAACAGTTGTTTTTCTCGAATCAATTTAGCCATACACTTGAAAAAAAGCGAGGTTAATAGAACATACACGTTTAGTTATTTTTAACGGGATTAGTCTTGGTTGTTTGTTTAATTTAAAGTAGTTAAGTTAAGTAGTAAAGTTCTTTTAATATTTTTTCTTTGCATTAAAACTTGGGTTTTCAGTTCGCTTTTTTTCTTAATACATTAAACCATGCCGACGCAAAAAGTTTTGGCAAAAGGTGTGGGCGTGGCTGGTTCATTAAACGCAGCTGCCAGCTGTTATCTGAAACACAAGCACACACACACACATGTGCATGGAAAATGGAAAATGGGAGAAGGGGACTCCCCACTTGATTTATCACATGACAGCAAGTGAAACGTGTCAAGTGTATAAAAAAAAAGAAAACAAAGTAAACATTAACGGCAGATTCCAAATGAAAAACGCGCACATATTTAACCACGAAAATCTCCCCGAGTGAATCATAAAAAAGAAACGTTCAATGCCATTATTTTAACATGTTTAAATAGTCGTTTAAGCGCCACTTTCTTTTTGCTTTAAATTAATGTTTTTTTAATCGAGTCAGCGCAACGTTTGATTAGCACTCAGTCAGATAGAATCAAGCCAAAGCCTCGTTCTCGGCTTTCTTTTTATTTTGCTTCGATTTTGATTGATGGGCTGAGGGATAATCTGTTCGTGGCCAGAGCTGCCAGCTGTTGCCTCCTTTCGGAGGATGATTTCTGGGTCACACCCGCCATGAAGTACCCAACTCACCATATAGCCATCGTAGGTCCAGGAGCCGAACTTCATGAAACATGTCTGCTCGTCGAAGGGAAAGTACTCGACATCAATTTCGCAAAAGGATTTGTAAATGGCGGGTGGTTTCCACACCACCTTGCCCGTGTGATGAAGAATTGCTTTTGTCATTATTGTCACTTCATAGTTGCCATCGGCGCTGCAAAGGAAAAAAAACCATGGAAAATAAGTATATTATATTTGGAAAGCGATTTTGATTGAAATAATATATTAGGTATATAAGACTGATATTTTTTGATTTAACTTTTAAATATATCACGATTTAAACTGTACAAGTTCTAACAATTTTGTAGGAACATTTTTATTTGGTCTCCCATCGAAGCATTTTTCTCCGCCCGAAATCGACTAAAAGTGCCGAACTAATTAAAAATACATTTTAGCTTCTAATTACGAATTCATTTTAGACTGGGAAAAACTGCGGCTAATGCTCGGATGTTTGGGTACTGTTTCCCCGGGGAAGGGGCCACGCCCCCCTATATAAGGCATATAGCATCGGCCGCTGCGAACGACGGTCCATTAGCAGCAAGGTCCTCTTTGGATCCTCTGGCTACGGCCAATGGCCAATGGCCAGAGACTCACACTAAATCTAAATCCGAAAGCAAAGCGTTTTAAAATGTTATTACAACAACAGCAGCAGTGGCAATGGCAGTGGCAGCAGCAACCATTAATGGCTAAAAACCATTTAAAATGGCTGTCGGCAGTGCACACACACACACACACACACATACAGGCTCGAGGGAGTGAGATGGAGATTAGGGTTGGGATAAGGGGGGAGTGGGGCGGGCGTCTGAGGCGACAGAGAAAGAAAATCAACAAAGCGAACAAAAGTTTATAACCGAAACCGAAAAAAAAGCCAAAACCACGCCTGGGGGTCACCGCAATTGCAGCCATTATCTTAACGGTGATTCACACACAGAGTCCACACAGATATGTATATACACACATACATATATATATGTACAACTATATGTGTATGTGTGGGTATAGAAGCCGGACAACGCGGCGTATGAGTGTCATCGCTGTGGTGCTGGCAGTTATCCTGGCCAAGCCGACGGCGCCTGCCGCGTCTATCAGCGCGTTAATCTCAGCGCCGCACAGCGAGCGCCATCTTTGTATCTGTGCTCCCTGCGCCCAGCCAAAGTTTTCAGGCCACAAATCGAAGCGGTCCACAGTGGGCCAGATGCCGTGGAAAGTGATCAGAAATAATCAGTAGTATAACTTTGAAAATGGTTTGATTGCCAACTGGATCAGTATCGAAATTCATTGTTATTTAAACTTAATCGATTGATTAGTTGAAGTTCAAGGGTTTCCGCATAAGAGACTGCAGTCGTTTCAGTTGGCTCCACTGTACCGTCACGGAATCAAGGGAGTTGGCAACCCGCTGGCGGGCAAGAAAAACTTTTTGCTGACTTTGTTGCCGCTGCGCCCGATTCCCGATTCCCTGGCCATGTCCTTTTCTGCCCGCTTCCCTCCGTCCACCCCATCCCCATGCCCATCCCCATCACCATCCCCATCGCCATCGCCATCGCCTTTGTCTTGCTTGTACTCAACCCATCCACCCAACCGCATCCCTTCGTCCTTCTGGTACTTCGCCATGCCATTTTTATTTTTATAAATCTAATGAAAGATAATGAAATTTTATTTCGTTTCTTTTGATTTCAACGCAGTTGTCGTCAGCTTTCATGCTAAAAACTAAAAGCCAACAGCAGTTGAAAAAGAATCATAGATAGGGGATGCCTTGGGTGCGGGGTTGGAAGGATGTGGGTGTTTGAGGAGCCACCTAAACCAACCAGACCAACCAGACGCCCATCCAGCAACATACAATAATAGAATTAAAGTGGCTGCGGCTCCTGTTCCACTGATTCCACTGTAGCTTCAGCTCTGTTGGTGTGGATGTGGGTGTGGGTGTGGCCCTTTGGTCGAAGACCGGGCCTCGCAAAAGTTCAGCTGATAATAAAGTTGTCAACAACATTCATTTAATTAAAGAAAACAAAGCCAAAGCAGAGCACTTTGGGAATAGTACCGAGTTCAGAGTGCCGAGTGCTGTGTGCTGTGTGCTGAGTGCAGGAGGCCAGATCCACATCCCAATGTGGCCAAAACGGGCGTCCGAACGGGGGAAGTCTAATGCCCGGGCAGAGATTTATGGCATTCAGCTAATATGGCATTTCAAAATGGTAATGCGTTTCGCCCATGACTGAGTTGGTGTGCGAATGTGTTAGTGTGTCGGCTTAGTGGGATTATTATCATTTTTTTTTTGGCCAAATAGGGCAGACGTATGGGCGTGGTCCTAAATCTGTTTTAAATGCGATAGCCAGAACTATTTCCGCACGGCAAATAAAACTTAATGCGATCATTTATACATCACGTTATCAAATGAGATTGTTTATCACATGAAAACAAAACCAACATTTGATATTTTGATATAATCAAGTGGGGGAAAAATAAGAGAACTTTCCAATGATTTAATAAATCGAACGTGGTGAATATAAATTCATAATCTGTGTCATGTGCTCGGAGTGTACTATGATGGAATCCTCTTAAATAGCGCAGATATTTTTAACGATTTAATGAAAACAAATAAAAGTAATTAAGTGACACAAAATTCGAGCAGAATGTTGCCGAATTTCACTCTGCATGTAGACAAGCAGTAATTATTCGACGCTTGCCAAATAAACTCATATGCGTTATGTGTGCGGCATGACGGCTAACCGAAGTAAACCACTAAGTGCGGCCGGAATAAGCTTGGTTACGGGCTGAATGCGGCCAAAACCGAAACCGGGGTCTTGAGTCACTCGAGTGCGATTTTAATATCTTGGATCAACATGAAAATTAATTGCTGGAATTAAGCGGCTTTCGCAAATACAAACAGTGCCCCAATCAGTGGGTGGAGTGCGGGTGTCTCTTGGCTGCGAGTAATTCCGAGCAGGCAGCCTACTTTAGCAGCTCCAAGTGGATTTCATATTCGCTTTCGGAGTTTGGCTGCCAAATAGCTTTGGACTTTGGTAGTCACGTCTGTCGGCTGTATGCGCATTTGATGAGCTCACATGCGAATGGTGGCCGTATAATTAGGCCGGGTCCCAGGAGGCCACTACAAGTTGAGTGGAAAACAAATGCAAGTGGTAATTGCAATTAAAAATTAACAAAATGTTGCAATTTGCTGCGGCTCTGGCTGAAAACAAGACCGAATGCCAGAACGCGAGCAATAAATAACAACTTTTGACGCTTGTTTTGAATTCTTTTGTGGCATTTTCCCAGCATTTTGGCCCTGAATGTGCCGCGTTTTTGCCAGGATATGAATGTATGAGTGTGTGCTACAAATGCCGCACGCAACGCACGCAGGTATTTTTTTTGTTTTTTTGCTTTTTTGTTTTGTGGTAGTGGTAGTGAAGGGCTGGCACAAATTCGGGCCATTTACAAAGGCTGGCCAACTATTTATTTTGCTGCCATTGCGCGTTTAGCAGACAATTAAACATTTTTCATTGCATACAAATGGGCGCACGAGGCGCAGGCGATTCCCATTCCGCCACTCACACGCGTGCAAAAAGTTGCATCGTAAAATAGATTGCCATCGTCCTTGTTGCGTGCGTGCGCGCGTGTGTGTGTGTGTGTGTGTGTGTGTGTGTGTATGGGTATGTGTGACAATAAACGCGTTTTCCACCGCCGGCTGCTGCACATGTATTTGCATTTAAAATTACAGCCAGCAAACGCGTCTCTTTTGCACTGCAACACTTGGCGCTTAATTTCTGCATAAATTCTCATGCCCGCTTGTTTGTTCCAAGGATCTCCGAGCGGAAACAAATCAAACTGAGAGAGCCCAGCAGCCAGGATATTGATATTGACGTTGGACTTACGTTTATTATCCTTGCGGCAACATTAAAAGCCGACAAGATAAATATTCGACTATCATTCGTTTAACTTTTATGAATTTGGCTCAGATTCTCGGCCGAGATTCTATGCGAGGAATGCCATAAAGCAGCCCGTAAGCCATCACCTTAACTTGACACTAAATTAAATGGACTTTGGCCAGGCCTCTACGATTGGCATTTGGCATTTGGAGAAGAGAAAAAGAAACGGAAAAACACGCAGCACAATTAAGTGCGTGGAACACAAAGGACACTTCAAGTTCAATTTTATGTGGCAACAAAGCGAAAGCGCTTCATTATGGTGCGTACAAATTATTTGCAGTTTAAAAAAAAAGTGCCAACGACCAAAACCCTGGCCATATAACACCCATGGCGTTGTTCGGGTAACACCCGCTTCCAGTTTCTTTAGTTACAATGCCTTTGTCGCTGGCTGACTGGCTGGCTGGCTGGATGGCTGGATGGCAAATGAAATTTAAGCTTTTTCCAAGCAATAAATTACGACTTTTTATGACACTGCCGCCAACGAAACATCCCGAAAGTATGCTATGCGTATAGTTGCCTTTGCCAAGTCGCTGGAGTACAAAATGTGAGTATCTCCCCTCGTTTCCACACACATAAAGGGCCCATAAAGCGCGTAAGCCGATCTGCCGCACCAACAACATCAACAGCAGCCATGGCCAAGATATCCTGACCGATGTCCTGGGAAGAGTACTCGAGCAGCTTGGCAAATCGACAAAGTCAAGTGTCCAGGCAACCAAACTGAGGCGCTACAGTGGGCAGAAGTCCTTAAAAGGATTGCAAAATGAATTTGGTAAGCACAAGGAATCGATAGGATTGGCTAAGATATATTTCAATAATATTAAGTTCAGTATATAAAGGTCAATGTAATTTTTAATTTATAAGTTCATATATATATTATCATATATTTTATATTATAATATTTAGCTTTAAATCAATTTCATTGACTTGCCAAGTTCGCTCTCGTTTCTAATTAGTTAAGTTACTTTATTTGTATTTCCTTTTAATTCCTCGAAATGTTCCATTGCCTCCGCATCAGTGGATACATTTCGATCCTTGTCCCCTAATTGGCTTCACTCCAGCAAATTATAATAATTATACCGACCCAACGCAAACGTTCAATTTGAGAGCAGTTCCGAACTGTGGACTGGGAGGACCTCGCCAGGACACTTAGCCAGCCTCCAGGGCGAGCCGAGAGCCGAAAGGCAACCGCAATGCTCAAGTTACATTGAAATAAAAATACGTTAATCATCGCCTGATAAATGGCCTAGTCCGGGAACAGTACAGCTTGGCTTTGATTTATGCCGCCGCCCATTCGGGGCAATTATGCAAATGGCGAAGAGGCTCCAGGCTCCCAGGTCCTGGCTCCTGGCTACAGGAGATGCTGGGATGCTGACTGCAGGCAAATCCCGGAGCCGATGAGCTGGGCGAAAATTAGTTTGGCACTTACTTGTTATAGAGCACAATATCCGGCAGCCATATATGCTCGGAGGGAACGTGCAACGTGTCCACGCCGCCATAGTCATCCGGATTCCATTTCAATTTATAGTCGTTCCATTCCTGAAATTGCAAAATGCACATTGTAAAGCAGTGGTCCACACAACAAGAGATGTCACTATCCGAATGGCAATTATTTATGCCCGATTGCAATAAATAATTGAAAAACAAATGTATATTTGCGGGCTAAAAAATTAGAAAATATCCGCACTTTGAGTGGGGCTATTCAGGCCTTTGGTGTATCTATAAATATTTCATTTTGCGGTTCAGGGCGTTTAACTCTCGTGTATGGCTGCAATTTCAATTTCATTAATTATGCATTAATTCATTGGTCGCTAAGCTGTTGGCATTAAATTACATTTTCATAATACAATTGTGCTTCGATGTTGGGTTTCAATGTTTAAGCACGCGGTACTATTTAAGCTCGGGTATATAGGTTTTCAACGTCCTCTGAGGCGCATAAATCAAAGTATAAGTTGCACGTAAGCTCAAAATAGATTTACTTTCTGCTACATTTTAAGTAAATTGCAATTATTCAGTGACAACTAACTAAATATTGTGTTAGCAGGGGTATCTGTCATTCGATACGCTTTCATTTCACATCGAACTTCTTTTTCATTGCTCATACGCATAACTGTAATTATGTTGATTGCCACTTTCCATACATATATATATACATATATATTTATACGACCACGCCAAGTGGGAGCCATCACACTGGGGATTACCAGAGTTGATATTGGGTTGGGGTTTCACGGTGGTCAACGGAGCAGGAGCACGCTCGCTTTTGTGCTGACCAAGCACGAAATTCCCCGATAATTGCAAATATAATTGCAGAGTGGGATTCCCAAATGGCTTAATATTGATCCGACTTACACACGAAATCGGGTTTCAATTGTCCCTACATGAGTCTCAGCCACTAAATGAAGTAAGTGAGTTACCAATCAAAAGTGATGTCCACTTATCGTACAAAAAAAATATAATTCTAGTCACAACAAATTCGAAGAATATAACAGTTTTAGGCCTAATATCACTGCTTTCCCACTTTAGTTCTGGAAATATATGGCTCACTTAATTGCGGTTGGCCACCAGCTTAAATGCAAGTGCATCTGCCCAATACGTTTTCCAAATACACAAAAGCTTTTATGGGGCTACGTGCGCAAGCGTTTGACAGACTGCCGCCCCTTTATGAATGGGCGTGGCATACCACGAAACCAAAGGCGTAAACAAATAAATTGCAGTATAATGCATGGCAATTGGTTCCTGAATCCGGCCTTATCTGGCTCTTTATTACACATTATTTGGTTGTGTAAGTGGCAGCTTTTATACCAATGCAACAATGAATGTGAACTAAATGTGCAGCCAATTTACTACCACTACTTCAAGCTTAGTCACATTCAGATATAACTTATATTAGTATAATTTTACGCTTGCGCAACATATTGAACTTTAAAAAGAATCTTTTTGAATTGCTGGCGAAATCCTAATCGGGAACACGATGAGCCATTCAACATTCAACATGCAACACACTCTCATCATGAGGACTGAAATGAGCACTTGCATTTGGATTTTGGCTGAAACAAACACAGATGCACACAATTGCAAATTGCTTGGCAAATGCATAATTTATATATCATTTTGCATGCCGCTTTTGTTATTGTTTTCGGTTTTAGTGAATTGTCAAACCAAATACTTTGGCTAAGCTGCTGCCACTATTGACTGCAATTTGTGTGCGAGGAATTTGCTGTGCATGTTTTATGCAAAACCGGAAAACTTTAAAGTCCCTCCAAAAAAGGGAAAAAATATATATTTGAAGAGTGTTTAAAAGCAGCTGGGATAAAGGAGGCATTACGGACCAATTGATATTCCTCTGGTTCGTATTTTTTTCATTTTGATATTCTTTTTTGTTTCTGGGCTTGTGGCCAACTGCTGCTTGCCGCATTAGTGCAAAGCCAATGGACATGTCGAGTGGCAAGCGCACAGGAACTGGAAGTGGGAGTGGTCCTGGCGGTCCTGGCGGCTCTGGCGGTCCTGGTGGTCCTGGCAAATGGAGCCCGGCCACTTGGCCAACTTAGAAGTTTGGCATAATGCGAGCGCCTCGAAATTGGCTGGCACAAATTATTTTGCATTCGACGGCAGCGAGGCATGCAAATGGCCAATTCATGTTCCTCGAAAGCCAAATCACAGCTGAGCAAACGCAAAATTATATGTCTAACTATTTCAGCTTGTGCGCGGTTGAGTCATGATACGTGTATGTATGGTTGTATGGTATAAACGAATAACTTACCTGTTCCACCCAGACATTGGTTGTCATAATTTGATTTTTCAGATTCTGCAAGTAAACGAAACAAAGGCAAACAGATTTGTTAGTCTCGCATGTTAACAAGTGTTTCATTAATTTAATGCTGACAGTTTCCACTTCTGCTGAATGCAGAGGGGTCGGCTGGGTGGCTTTTCCAGCAGCAACACCATTCAGTGGCAGGGACCATCGAATAGCACTCGTTGCGCCCGGAAAATGTTGTTTTAGTGAACTGAACTCGGCCACCTCCTCCACTGCCAACCCAATGCAGCTCTTGTCGCGCAACAAATCTATTTCAAACTGCTCCGAAAAGTGGAAGAGGGTGGCTCCAACGGGAGCGAGGGGAATGGAGTTCGTGATGTCGTGAAGTGAGCTGCAGTCTCCTATAGCCATTCAGTTTTAATCAATTTATGTGCTCAGGGAGATCATCTTCCCCCGTCGAATGGAGAAACTTTTGACTTTAACAGCAGCTAAAGCTTTCCGCTTTCTTAAGTGGCCATTGCAGTGAGCCGCTAATCGAACGGAAAATTGTTAATTGGGAAACGGCTTATAGGGAGGAGAGTATCTCAAGAAATTCTTCGCAATTTCATAATGTTTCGAAAACAATAGAAGTAATGGGCAAACATATTTTTTAAAGTAATAAATATCCATTGCTAGACAAGCTATGATGATGGACCCTCTTGAAAACATCAAGATATGTTGAAAACCCCAATCGAAAATTTCGAATATTAGCCAAAAGTAGTTTTCGGCATTTTTCGTCGAATAATAATGCGATTTTTTGCAAAAGCTTTGGAAATATTCGTCCAAATATCGAATGGCATATATCGTTGAACTTGTAATTTAACCCCTTATTGATTTGAGTTCAAATTTGGAAAATTTATTTTTTAGCGATTTTTTGCAAAATTTGATGATGTTACCCCTTACAAAAAATGGAAAAAATTAAAAAAATATTTTTTTTTCTAATTACATCAAAAAGTTGCAAAAATAAATGGCATTGATAAACAGCTGTAGGAAACTGGTTTTGTTAGCTCTATATGACCATTTTCAGTCAAGATATGTTGAAAACCCCAATCGAAAATTTCGAATATTAGCCAAAAGTAGTTTTCGTCATTTTTCGTCATATAAAAATGCGATTTTTTGCCAAAGCTTTGGAAAAATTCCTTCAAATATGGAATGGCATATATCGTTGAACTTGTAATTTAACCCCTTATTGATTTGAGTTCAAATTTGGAAAATTTATTTTTTAGCGATTTTTTGCAAAATTTGATGATGTTACCCCTTACAAAAAATGGAAAAAATTAAAAAAATATTTTTTTTTCTAATTACATCAAAAAGTTGCAAAAATAAATGGCATTGATAAACAGCTGTAGGAAACTGGTTTTGTTAGCTCTATATGACCATTTTTAGTCAAGATATGTTGAAAACCCCAATCGAAAATTTCGAGTATTAGCCAAAAGTAGTTTTCGGCATTTTTCGTCAAATAATAATCAGATAATTCCCCAAAACTTTGGAAATATTCGTTCAAATATGGATTGGCATATATCGTTGAACTTGTAATTTAATCCTTTATTGATTTGAGTTAAAATTTGTCAATTTTATTTTTTTGCGATTTTTTGCAAAATTTGATGATGTTACAAAAAATGGAAAAAATTGAAAAAATATTTTTTTTTTCTAATTTCACCAAAAATAAATGGCATTGATAAACAGCTGTAGGAAACTGGTTTTGTTAGCTCTATATGACCATTTTCAGTCAAGATATGTTGAAAACCCCAATCGAAAATTTCGAATATTAGCCAAAAGTAGTTTTCGTCATTTTTCGTCATATAAAAATGCGATTTTTTGCCAAAGCTTTGGAAAAATTCCTTCAAATATGGAATGGCATATATCGTTGAACTTGTAATTTAACCCCTTATTGATTTGAGTTCAAATTTGGAAAATTTATTTTTTAGCGATTTTTTGCAAAATTTGATGATGTTACCCCTTACAAAAAATGGAAAAAATTAAAAAAATATTTTTTTTTCTAATTCCACCAAAAAGTTGCAAAAATAAATGGCATTGATAAAAAGCTGTAAGAAACTGGTTTTGATAGCTCTATATGACCATTTTTAGTCAAGATATGTTGAAAACCCCAATCGAAAATTTCGATGAACTTGTAATCCACAATTAGTTGGTCTTCAAAGTTGCTTCTTTTCTTTTTGTGCAATTTCTTGTACGTACCTTATAAAAAATGGCAACATTTACTTAAAAATAAACTGTTTCGATTCCGCATAAAGTATTAATTTGATTTGACTTTCTGGCCACATTTATGTAAGTTATGATGGAGAAAGCCCTAGCACATCCCCATATTATCCGGACATCTCTAGGGAAGCTACTGAATCTGCTCCCTCATATTTCTTTGCACCTCGGGAAAACTCATTAAATGCGGGGAAGCTCAATAGAAAAAATTAGAAAACGATAAAATTGCGGAATAAATCACTTAAGCGTTGAAAAATGTAATTAACGACAGAATGATAATGATGCGGCGTAACGCGTTTCTCGCACTTCTTTCCGCCGCAGAGTCTGGACCTGGAATCTTTTGGAGGATGGGGGTGGAAAACCTCAGGGACCGCGGCAATATGTCGAGGCACGCAGTGTTAATAGATTTTTGCAGCCACGCAACCCAGGCTGCCGACTCACGGATCCTTTATCCTGGCTTCACCCCGGTAATCACCCGCTCAGAGGACTCTTAGTCCTTCTGTGGACCAGACCAGAAGAGAGCAGAGCAGAGCAGCCAGCCCGTGGAAAGGTCATTAGGCGAGGGCGACGCGGAAAACCGGCAATAAAACGACAAAGCCAAGAACCAGGCACAATGACTAAGAAAGGCGATGAGTACGGCATAAGGAAGAGATAAAATATGCGGCATCATGGGAGCGGGAAAGCCGAAGGATGTGGAGGATGCGAAGGACATGGAGGGACGCTGAGCCGGTAGCCTTTATGCTTTATGTGGGGCATCCGTTGCAACCAGTGGCAGAAAGCGGAACACGCTGAAAAATTGGGAATTACTTGGTTTCAGTAACAGTATCTAAACAGAAAGTAGGGACAGATTAATTTAAAGTTTAGCTATGAGCTTGGCTTTGGCATTACATTATTTATTTACTTTTATTTAAACTCATACAGCCTCTTTTTATTTTTAAATTAAGTGGCTAGAATATTATTTGTTTTAAGCAGTTTCTTTCAGTGCAGCAATCGCATCAGCACAAGCGTTGCGCCGCAGCTTATCTCACAAGAAATTGAGAAATTTGCAATCAGGATGCCGACTTCCAGAGTAGTTGTAGTAGTGGTTGTACTCGTATTAGCGGAGGTTCTCGGGCAGTTCGCACCTTGGAGTGCAATTGGTGTTGCTTTTGTCGTTGTTGCACGTCTCGCCTATTCGCACTTAGGCGGGGCCAGCGGAAAGGACACAGGACTCTCCCCCAACACGATGCAGGATATACAGCATTTAAATAGCTCAAGCCAAGTGCTTTAAGCAGTCGTCCTGCAGCAGGATTTGCATCCTCTGTGCGGGTGTGTGACTCTTTGTGTGTGTGTGACAGGCTTACCCACTCGGGGGATCCGGATACCCAGTTCTGGGCAGGAAGAGGATTGCCCGGTGCCGTGCCCATGACTTGCCTCACTGGGCTTGTTTGCAATTTAAATCGAATTTCCTGTGTGCAGTAAATAAACTTTGCAAAAGGCATTCCACTCGGCACACAAAAAAGTGTCCTGTGACCACAAGAGCAGCAAGAGCCGCCTTTGAAAGGCGGTGTAAGCTGAATAAGCAGTAAATTAATTTCCGAAAATATCATGAAATACTGGCTTATTTCAGGAGGTCCTTTCTAATTCCGACAATTGGTAGGGGGGAAATGCAAGAGGTCAAGTTAATGCACTTTGGAAAACTCTAACGTGTACCTTGGGTCAAAAAATTTAGCATTTTCTGTAAATATATTTTTTGTTTGGCCCCAAAACTCTATTATCTATATATATAATTCCATTTTATTTTACATTTATATTGGCCTAGTGAAAGGTGCGCTTGAGATACCTTCTCCTGGTATTTCCAATTAAATTGCAGCTCTGTAAATTCCACAAGCCCTATTGCAGCACATTTATGTACCTCAAATAGAATGTGAAAAGTTAATTTGGTTGGGATTGCAACAGGAGCACACAAAAGGCTTGGGCTTTCCCAGTTGAAAACAACCCAATTTCGGTCTCCGTTTCAATTTCCCCAATAATATGTGTAATTTATGGTCAACATGCAATTAACTGGCACGAAAATGTGCAACATTTGCCATTTGAATGCATTTTGGGCGTCCAAATGTAAGCCGCTCCTGCAATGCAGCTGGTATTGTGATGGCCAGCCGGAATTGCCCTCCTCGGCCGGCATGTACAGTACGCCTGTCACCTGGTCGAGCAGCAGTTATGCAACTAATAAGCCCAAGCTACCCCAAGCCAAACTCAGCCATGGATCAGGTGACCGAGGAGCAGGCAGATGGAAAATTGCAAATTACAAATTCTACGGCCAAAACGCACGGCTGCTTTGTAGCAGCCTCCACATACTTTTCAGTCTCCCCTCTCTACCCCTCTCCCTCTCTCCCTCTCTGCCTCTCCCTCGTCCTTCTGACAGTTGATTGCAATTTCCAGGAGAACAGAAAAACAAAAAAATGTATACAAGCAGCGATTTCAGTGCGGAGAATTTACAAGCAATTGTATGCCAATAAGGAAAAGAAGGCAACACGTGTGTCCCACAACAACAGGACCAAAGGGGGAGTGGCCAGAGTGGCCAGAGTGGGCGGGGTGGGCGAAGTGGGCGGAAAACGTGGACTACCACTAGTGGACTATTGCAATAAAAGAAATTCTGCGAATATTTCAAGCAAGCCAGTCAGCAGTCAAGCGCACACAGGGCGGCTGTGCGATATTTCTCTGCACCAGCACCAGCTCGCACACACAGAAAAGCAATTTCGATATAAGCACCTTATGCCAGATGCCCAGATGCCCGGCCACAGTGGAGTGGAAACAGGGGAAATGGCTTAAAAGGGTTGATTTAGCCAAATAGTTGTGAACTTTTCGCGATTTAGTGGTGATTTGGGCCAAATCGCCTTGGGCCAAATAGGAACTCTATATTTCTAACTTGCTTAAACAATTTAAGAAACACATTATAAAGATACATAAAAATAAATGCACGCTAACAAATAGATTATACCCAAAAACGAGGATATTCTCCATACTTCCCTGCAATCCCAACAATAGGCCAAAAGAACGATTTATCTTACAACTCCTTTTTTTTAATTAAGCCGAATTTTGCCAAAGCTTGGTGCCAATGTGCATTGGCATGACTTTTTCTGCATCCGACTGCTGCTGCTGCTGCTTCTGCAGCTGCTGCTGCTCCTGTCCTGCATGTCCTTTAGTGGTCTTGGTGCTTAGCGCGTGATTTATAACAGCAGGGAAAAAAATAGAAGCCAAAAATCCGTGCCAAAGAACAGGCATCACAGGGCAGCAGGCAAAGAGCAGGAGCCAAAGCTCGGCAGAGTAAAGGGAGCCAGGGAGCCAGGGAGCCAGGGAGTTAGGGAACAAAGCTACTGTGTGGCCAACAGCACGTAACCGTAACCGTTAGCCGCTTCCCCATTTCCGGCTGTCATGTGCAGCCACACCGAGCAGAAGATTGTGCTCCATTTGCCTGGCCCAAACCGATCTGGCCCAGCTGCAATTGAAGCCAAGCTCCTCGATATTGCCACGTATGCATACACGTGTACGTATGTTTGATATGTGTATGCATGTACAAACGTGTAGGTAAGCCGGGGTGTTGCTTAATTTCAAATGTCGATGCCCTACCAACTGGCAATTGCATAGTTAATCAAGAAAACAATCAAGTGGGCCAAAAGCCATTGATTTATTATGCAAACAACCAGCAGCGGGACAATGAAGAGTTGGCTGGCTGGCTTAGTTGCCTGGCTTTTTAATCGCCGGGTAAACAGTTATTAATTGTGCGCCGATTGTTTGCAGCGGCTTACACAAATGCCGTTTCCTACTTACCGGCATTGCGGGGCTTTTGCGAATTAATCTGTTATGATTGTCATTTGATAAGCTTATCATGGTAGCACGCCGCAGGATGGGCACACTTGTCAAACAAATGGATTGCCAAGTTCGGGGGCATTGTTTGCAGCGAAGTTCTGCCAATTGGCAGACTATTTGGAAAAGGGATCAAGGAGGTGGGAGTGTACTCTCCAATTATAACCATCAATCTTTTGATAACTTTCCCAAATCTTGGTTAACTCTATAATGACATTTTAAGCACTCGAAGCTTTTAAATTAATTTGAAAAAAGAACCAGCTTCGTTATAACTCTTATTCAACCCTTTTTAACCCCGAACAAAACGCATCCTGAACACCCCTGAGAACTATAAAATTGAAAGTTTTTCTGTTGCGCGGCAACTATCCAGACACAAGCCCCATTGACTTATGTGTGAAACGTGTTATCAGAGTTTCACTGCTGCAAGAAAGGGTAACTTTGACTAGCACTTACCACATCTATCAGCTGGGAGAGGCGCAGACCCATCTTGACGGTGAGGCGGTCCGAGTTGTTGCCCACGGGTCGGATGAGGCGATTGTAGTTGCTCAGCAGGTCGTCGTAGAGGCGCTTTGCATCTGGGTTGGCCAGGCCGCCGGTGGCAAAGTGTAATGCTATGAATACAGCTGCGAATAGCACGCTACCCATCTTAGGCCAGGTCCAACCCTGGATGTGTTTGAAATAGAGCAAAAACAAATATGGAAATAAGTTGCGGGTAATGTCTTTTGGCAGTGCGGATCTAGTTCAGCTTGCATTAGCATTATTTCAGTATAAAACATAAAAACTTTCCACTGCAATTGCTGCTGTGCTGCGGACACAGAGCGGAGTGCGAGTCGTAAATTTTGCTAAAGTGTCAAAAGTCTTGGAGCTTTGTTCCCTTTTGGGACACCAATAGCACCATCGTGCAGCCGTAAACACCATTTAATCTTTGGCTCAAACACTCAAGACACCATCGCAAACAAGCATGTCCACATGGCGGCGTATGAGTATGTGTGCGTGTGTGTGTGTGTGTGTGTGTGTGTGTGTGTGTGTGTGTGTGTTGGAGCATCCTTCCGTTTCCGGCGTCTCCTGGCTGCCATGCCCCTACGCTCGACATTTTTGTTATTGTTGAAGCCCGGAGTCCTGCCCACACAATTACCCATATACTCACCCACTCAATATGCGTTTCTGCATTTTATGCATAAAAATCCCAGCGTTATGCCAACAGACATTCTCAAGTGCTGTCGTGTACAGCTACATTAGGCGCAAACAAGCAATTATTATCAATTCCTGGGCATTCTGGCCAATTAGAAAAGTGGCCAAGAAGCAGAGAAGCATAGAAAAAGGCACGATATATGTGTACCAGTAAATATTGACCCAAGTAATTGAGACAAAAGCAATAACTGTTTGCTTGGGCAGATATAAAACTGCAATATTTGGCAATGCAACTTTCATGTGGCACAAACAAGGAGTATCACACTGCACACGAAGTAAATGGTTATTTACATATATATTTACATATTCCTGAGTAGCTCGATCAATTTTGGCTACTTCGGCTAACTCGGAATGGCCACTTGACCAAGTGGTTTTATGCCGACGCAGGATTTTCCCAAGCAAGGCAACTGTAACTTAAGACTTGAAACTTTTAACTGAAAAACTGTATACTCAAAACTTTGTTATGCTTAGTTTTAGCCTTTTTCCTCGAACTCCGCAAAAGTTTTGCGCAAAAGATTTTATGTGTCAGCTGGAAAAGTTTTCCATAATTTGATGTGCACATAGAAAATCGTATGTGATGACTCGGAGGGAGGGAAAATATCCTGGGCCAATTACATTTATCAATTTGATGGCTTGGCAACGAGGCTAAATTAATTATGCTAATTTAATGTGTAAATTGTTCGTAATTTGTGCATTGATTCCATAAAAGTGCGGCTCAATCTCGACCCAAAATAAATCAAATCACATACCGACGTCTGCATAATTCAGCACAAAACACGTGTCACTGACCGCAGAGCAGAGCAAAAACAGCAGGCAAAGAAATAATAATAATAATATTAGCCGGGAAGGCAACATGACATATACACAAAATGGCGACAGGACAACGAACAGGCGAACAACGAAAATGGCTGGCATAAACAACGACAACGAAAATGAATGTCATTTCGAGGGCTATTTATGCGCCTCTAAGTTGGCAGATTATTTCATTTTCATTTCCATATGACCATTTATATTTATTTATTATTTATACTTCCCTCACACACGCACGCACACCCAATTTTTTGGCCACAATTTGGCTTGCTGCGGCTGTCAACGCTGCGTATGCGCAATATTATTTGCTGACTATTTATTAATATGTACTGAATGTCAGCTGAGGGTGTGTGTGTGTAAACTTTTCGTTAGAGCACTGCTCACCATAAAAGCCAGACGATGACGTGTCCTGCCCCCGAAAATAGCTCGCAAAGCCATTAATGAAAAATGTTTTCTTTTTAATATTTAGTTTTACTAAAGCGACGAATCCGTACATGCAGTACTAGTACCATAACACTGCAATTAAACATATAAATAATTCAACCAAACCTCTCACTTATCGCGGGAGGACTAACAACAAAATCTCAAACATCGAGCTGTCCAATTGTTTTGGCAAAGCCCTTTCTTTTAAGCCTTCTTAGAGGCCTGGCAGGGAGTAGGCGTCTTGCCAACATGCTGTGGTGTCTTTTAAGCCTATCACTGTTTCTGCTTGTGTGCCTTGAGATCTGCTCTTCCACTGTATGCAGATTCAGGTCCCGATGAGGGGTTGAGCCACGTACGTAGTATGGGCAGTTGGTGATGGCAAGTAACCAATTGATAGTTGGTCACCTTCTGGAATTCCTGTTCGCCTGGTAACTTAAACCAAAAAATCTCACAATTTTGACTATATAATGCGCATTTTAATGGCAAATTTGTGGATTTTTGGCACCAGGTGATCATAATCAGCAGTAGGTTTCTACTGAAAACCAAGTAACCAATTGATCGTTGGTCACCTTCTGGAATTCCTGTTCGCCTGGTAACTTAAACCAAAAAATCTCACAATTTTGACTACAAAATTCACATTTTTATTGCAAATTTGTGGATTTTTCCGCTATTTGGCACCAGGTGATCATAATCAGTAGCAGGTTTCTACTGAAAACCAATTGATCGTTGGTCACCTTCTGTAGTTTCTGTTCGCCTGGTAACTTAAACCAAAAAATCTCACAATTTTGACTATAAAATGCGCATTTTAATGGCAAATTTGTGGATTTTTGGCACCAGGTGATCATAATCAGTAGTAGGTTTCTACTGAAAACCAAGTAACCAATTGATCGTTGGTCACCTTCTGGAATTCCTGTTCGCCTGGTAACTTAAACCAAAAAATCTCACAATTTTGACTACAAAATTCACATTTTTATTGCAAATTTGTGGATTTTTTCGCTATTTGGCACCAGGTGATCATAATCAGTAGCAGGTTTCTACTGAAAACCAAGTAACCAATTGATCGTTGGTCACCTTCTGTAATTCCTGTTCGCCTGGTAACTTAAACCAAAAAATCTCATAGTTTTGACTATAAAATGCGCATTATGGAGTGCAGATCTGGGGCATTGGAATCGCAGAAATCACCAAAAATATTGTTTTTTCGGCCAAAACTGGAGAAATATTTGCCAAAATATGGATTGCCATACCTTGTTGGACTCGTAATTAAATTCCCTTTCCACACAAACTCAAATTTAGGAAAAAAAAATTTTAGCCCATTTTTGCAAAAAATGATGATGGTACCCCTTACAAAAAATTAAAAAATGGCATATAAAATCGCAGAAATCACTAAAAATATTGTTTTTTCGGCCAAAACTGGAGAAATATTTGCCAAAATATGGATTGCCATACCTTGTGGGACTCGTAATTAAATTCCCTTTCCACACAAACTCAAATTTAGGAAAAAAAAATTTTAGCCCATTTTTGCAAAAAATGATGATGGTACCCCTTACAAAAAATTAAAAAAATGGCATATAAAATCGCAGAAATCACTAAAAATATTGTTTTTTCGGCCAAAACTCGAGAAATATTTGCCAAAATATGGATTGCCATACCTTGTGGGACTCGTAATTAAATTCCCTTTCCACACAAACTCAAATTTAGGAAAAAAAAAATTGAGCCCTTACAAAAAATTAAAAAAATGTCATATAAAACCGCAGAAATCACTAAAAATATTGTTTTTTCGGCCAAAACTGGAGAAATATTTGCCAAAATATGGATTGCCATACCTTGTGGGACTCGTAATTAAATTCCCTTTCCACACAAACTCAAATTTAGGAAAAAAAAATTTTAGCCCATTTTTGCAAAAAATGATGATGGTACCCCTTACAAAAAATTAAAAAAATGTCATATAAAATCGCAGAAATCACTAAAAATATTGTTTTTTCGGCCAAAACTCGAGAAATATTTGCCAAAATATGGATTGCCATACCTTGTGGGACTCGTAATTAAATTCCCTTTCCACACAAACTCAAATTTAGGAAAAAAAAAATTGAGCCCTTACAAAAAATTAAAAAAATGGCATATAAAACCGCAGAAATCACTAAAAATATTGTTTTTTCGGCCAAAACTGGAGAAATATTTGCCAAAATATGGATTGCCATACCTTGTGGGACTCGTAATTAAATTCCCTTTCCACACAAACTCAAATTTAGGAAAAAAAAAATTGAGCCCTTACAAAAAATTAAAAAAATGTCATATAAAACCGCAGAAATCACTAAAAATATTGTTTTTTCGGCCAAAACTGGAGAAATATTTTTCGGCCAAAACTCGAGAAATATTTGCCAAAATATGGATTGCCATACCTTGTTGGACTCGTAATTAAATTCCCTTTCGACACAAACTCAAATTTAGGAAAAAAAAATTTTAGACCATTTTTGCAAAAAATGATGATGGTACCCCTTACAAAAAATTAAAAAAATGGCATATAAAATCGCAGAAATCACCAAATATATTGCTTTTTCGGCCAAAACTCGAGAAATATGGTATGGAAATATGGTAACTTAAACCAAAAAATCTCACAATTTTGACTATAAAATGCGCATTTTAATGGCAAATTTGTGGATTTTTGGCACCAGGTGATCATAATCAGTAGCAGGTTTCTACTGAAAACCAAGTAACCAATAGATCGTTGGTCACCTTCTGGAATTCCTGTTCGCCTGGTAACTTAAACCAAAAAATCTCACAATTTTGACTATATAATGCGCATTTTAATGGCAAATTTGTGGATTTTTTGCACCAGGTGGTCATAATCAGTAGCAGGTTTCTACTGAAAACCAATTGATCGTTGGTCACCTTCTGGAATTCCTGTTCGCCTGGTAACTTAAACCAAAAAATCTCACAATTTTGACTATATAATGCGCATTTTAATGGCAAATTTGTGGATTTTTTGCACCAGGTGATCATAATCAGTAGCAGGTTTCTACTGAAAACCAATTGATCGTTGGTCACCTTCTGTAGTTTCTGTTCGCCTGGTAACTTAAACCAAAAAATCTCACAATTTTGACTATAAAATGCGCATTTTAATGGCAAATTTGTGGATTTTTGGCACCAGGTGATCATAATCAGTAGCAGGTTTCTACTGAAAACCAAGTAACCAATAGATCGTTGGTCACCTTCTGGAATTCCTGTTCGCCTGGTAACTTAAACCAAAAAATCTCACAATTTTGACTATAAAATGCGCATTTTTATGGCAAATTTGTGGATTTTTTCGATATTTGGCACCAGGTGATCATAATCAGTAGCAGGTTTCTACTGAAAACCAATTGGTCGTTGGTCACCTTCTGTAGTTCCTGTTCGCCTGGTAACTTAAACCAAAAAATCTCACAATTTTGACTATAAAATGCGCATTTTAATGGCAAATTTGTGGATTTTTGGCACCAGGTGATCATAATCAGTAGCAGGTTTCTACTGAAAACCAAGTAACCAATAGATCGTTGGTCACCTTCTGGAATTCCTGTTCGCCTGGTAACTTAAACCAAAAAATCTCACAATTTTGACTATATAATGCGCATTTTAATGGCAAATTTGTGGATTTTTTGCACCAGGTGGTCATAATCAGTAGCAGGTTTCTACTGAAAACCAATTGATCGTTGGTCACCTTCTGTAATTCCTGTTCGCCTGGTAACTTAAACCAAAAAATCTCACAATTTTGACTACAAAATGCGCATTTTTATGGCAAATTTGTGGATTTTTTCGATATTTGGCACCAGGTGATCATAATCAGTAGCAGGTTTCTACTGAAAACCAATTGGTCGTTGGTCACCTTCTGTAGTTCCTGTTCGCCTGGTAACTTAAACCAAAAAATCTCATAGTTTTGACTATGGGGCATTGGAATCGCAGAAATCACCAAAAATATTGTTTTTTCGGCCAAAACTCGAGAAATATTTGCTTAAATATGGATTGCCATACCTTGTGGGACTCGTAATTAAATTCCCTTTCCACACAAACTCAAATTTAGGAAAAAAAAAATTTTAGCCCATTTTTGCAAAAAATGATGATGGTACCCCTTACAAAAAATTAAAAAAATGGCATATAAAATCGCAGAAATCACTAAAAATATTGTTTTTTCGGCCAAAACTGGAGAAATATTTGCCAAAATATGGATTGCCATACCTTGTTGGACTCGTAATTAAATTCCCTTTCCACACAAACTCAAATTTAGGAAAAAAAAATTTTAGCCCATTTTTGCAAAAAATGATGATGGCATATAAATGGCATATAAAATCGCAGAAATCACTAAAAATATTGTTTTTTCGGCCAAAACTCGAGAAATTTTTGCCAAAATATGGATTGCCATACCTTGTTGGACTCGTAATTAAATTCCCTTTCCACACAAACTCAAATTTAGAAAAAAAAAATTTTAGCCCATTTTTGCAAAAAATTATGATGGTACCCCTTACAAAAAATTAAAAAAATGGCATATAAAATCGCAGAAATCACCAAATATATTGCTTTTTCGGCCAAAACTCGAGAAATATGGTATGGAAATATGGTAACTTAAACCAAAAAATCTCATAGTTTTGACTATAAAATGCGCATTTTAATGGCAAATTTGTGGATTTTTGGCACCAGGTGATCATAATCAGTAGCAGGTTTCTACTGAAAACCAAGTAACCAATAGATCGTTGGTCACCTTCTGGAATTCCTGTTCGCCTGGTAACTTAAACCAAAAAATCTCACAATTTTGACTATATAATGCGCATTTTAATGGCAAATTTGTGGATTTTTTGCACCAGGTGATCATAATCAGTAGCAGGTTTCTACTAAAAACCAATTGATCGTTGGTCACCTTCTGGAATTCCTGTTCGCCTGGTAACTTAAACCAAAAAATCTCACAATTTTGACTATAAAATGCGCATTTTAATGGCAAATTTGTGGATTTTTGGCACCAGGTGATCATAATCAGTAGCAGGTTTCTACTGAAAACCAAGTAACCAATAGATCGTTGGTCACCTTCTGGAATTCCTGTTCGCCTGGTAACTTAAGCCAAAAAATCTCACAATTTTGACTATATAATGCGCATTTTAATGGCAAATTTGTGGATTTTTTGCACCAGGTGATCATAATCAGTAGCAGGTTTCTACTGAAAACCAATTGATCGTTGGTCACCTTCTGTAATTCCTGTTCGCCTGGTAACTTAAACAAAAAATCTCACAATTTTGACTATAAAATGCGCATTTTAATGGCAAATTTGTGGATTTTTGGCACCAGGTGATCATAATCAGTAGCAGGTTTCTACTGAAAACCAAGTAACCAATAGATCGTTGGTCACCTTCTGGAATTCCTGTTCGCCTGGTAACTTAAGCCCATTTTAGCCCATTTTTGCAAAAAATGATGATGGTACCCCTTACAAAAAATTAAAAAAATGGCATATAAAATCGCAGAAATCACTAAAAATATTGTTTTTTCGGCCAAAACTGGAGAAATATTTGCCAAAATATGGATTGCCATACCTTGTGGGACTCGTAATTAAATTCCCTTTCCACACAAACTCAAATTTAGGAAAAAAAAATTGAGCCCTTACAAAAAATTAAAAAAATGGCATATAAAACCGCAGAAATCACCAAAAATATTGTTTTTTCGGACAAAACTCGAGAAATATTTGCTTAAATATGGATTGCCATACCTTGTGGGACTCGTAATTAAATTCCCTTTCCACACAAACTCAAATTTAGGAAAAAAAAATTTTAGCCCATTTTTGCAAAAAATGATGATGGTACCCCTTACAAAAAATTAAAAAAATGGCATATAAAATCGCAGAAATCACTAAAAATATTGTTTTTTCGGCCAAAACTGGAGAAATATTTGCCAAAATATGGATTGCCATACCTTGTTTGACTCGTAATTAAATTCCCTTTCCACACAAACTCAAATTTAGGAAAAAAAAATTTTAGCCCATTTTTGCAAAAAATTATGATGGTACCCCTTACAAAAAATTAAAAAAATGGCATATAAAATCGCAGAAATCACTAAAAATATTGTTTTTTCGGCCAAAACTCGAGAAATATTTGCCAAAATATGGATTGCCATACCTTGTTGGACTCGTAATTAAATTCCCTTTCGACACAAACTCAAATTTAGGAAAAAAAAATTTTAGACCATTTTTGCAAAAAATGATGATGGTACCCCTTACAAAAAATTAAAAAAATGGCATATAAAATCGCAGAAATCACCAAATATATTGCTTTTTCGGCCAAAACTCGAGAAATATGGTATGGAAATATGGTAACTTAAACCAAAAAATCTCACAATTTTGACTATAAAATGCGCATTTTAATGGCAAATTTGTGGATTTTTGGCACCAGGTGATCATAATCAGTAGCAGGTTTCTACTGAAAACCAAGTAACCAATAGATCGTTGGTCACCTTCTGGAATTCCTGTTCGCCTGGTAACTTAAACCAAAAAATCTCACAATTTTGACTATATAATGCGCATTTTAATGGCAAATTTGTGGATTTTTTGCACCAGGTGGTCATAATCAGTAGCAGGTTTCTACTGAAAACCAATTGATCGTTGGTCACCTTCTGGAATTCCTGTTCGCCTGGTAACTTAAACCAAAAAATCTCACAATTTTGACTATATAATGCGCATTTTAATGGCAAATTTGTGGATTTTTTGTACCAGGTGATCATAATCAGTAGCAGGTTTCTACTGAAAACCAATTGATCGTTGGTCACCTTCTGTAGTTTCTGTTCGCCTGGTAACTTAAACCAAAAAATCTCACAATTTTGACTATAAAATGCGCATTTTAATGGCAAATTTGTGGATTTTTGGCACCAGGTGATCATAATCAGTAGCAGGTTTCTACTGAAAACCAAGTAACCAATAGATCGTTGGTCACCTTCTGGAATTCCTGTTCGCCTGGTAACTTAAACCAAAAAATCTCACAATTTTGACTATAAAATGCGCATTTTTATGGCAAATTTGTGGATTTTTTCGATATTTGGCACCAGGTGATCATAATCAGTAGCAGGTTTCTACTGAAAACCAATTGGTCGTTGGTCACCTTCTGTAGTTCCTGTTCGCCTGGTAACTTAAACCAAAAAATCTCACAATTTTGACTATAAAATGCGCATTTTAATGGCAAATTTGTGGATTTTTGGCACCAGGTGATCATAATCAGTAGCAGGTTTCTACTGAAAACCAAGTAACCAATAGATCGTTGGTCACCTTCTGGAATTCCTGTTCGCCTGGTAACTTAAACCAAAAAATCTCACAATTTTGACTATATAATGCGCATTTTAATGGCAAATTTGTGGATTTTTTGCACCAGGTGGTCATAATCAGTAGCAGGTTTCTACTGAAAACCAATTGATCGTTGGTCACCTTCTGTAATTCCTGTTCGCCTGGTAACTTAAACCAAAAAATCTCACAATTTTGACTACAAAATGCGCATTTTTATGGCAAATTTGTGGATTTTTTCGATATTTGGCACCAGGTGATCATAATCAGTAGTAGGTTTCTACTGAAAACCAAGTAACCAATTGATCGTTGGTCACCTTCTGGAATTCCTGTTCGCCTGGTAACTTAAACCAAAAAATCTCACATTTTTGACTACAAAATTCACATTTTTATTGCAAATTTGTGGATTTTTTCGCTATTTGGGACCAGGTGATCATAATCAGTAGCAGGTTTCTACTGAAAACCAAGTAACCAATTGATCGTTGGTCACCTTCTGTAATTCCTGTTCGCCTGGTAACTTAAACCAAAAAATCTCATAGTTTTGACTATAAAATGCGCATTATGGAGTGCAGATCTGGGGCATTGGAATCGCAGAAATCACCAAAAATATTGTTTTTTCGGCCAAAACTCGAGAAATATTTGCTTAAATATGGATTGCCATACCTTGTGGGACTCGTAATTAAATTCCCTTTCCACACAAACTCAAATTTAGGAAAAAAAAATTTTAGCCCATTTTTGCAAAAAATGATGATGGTACCCCTTACAAAAAATTAAAAAAATGGCATATAAAATCGCAGAAATCACTAAAAATATTGTTTTTTCGGCCAAAACTCGAGAAATATTTGCCAAAATATGGATTGCCATACCTTGTTGGACTCGTAATTAAATTCCCTTTCGACACAAACTCAAATTTAGGAAAAAAAAATTTTAGACCATTTTTGCAAAAAATGATGATGGTAACTTAAACCAAAAAATCTCATAGTTTTGACTATAAAATGCGCATTTTAATGGCAAATTTGTGGATTTTTGGCACCAGGTGATCATAATCAGTAGCAGGTTTCTACTGAAAACCAAGTAACCAATAGATCGTTGGTCACCTTCTGGAATTCCTGTTCGCCTGGTAACTTAAACCAAAAAATCTCACAATTTTGACTATATAATGCGCATTTTAATGGCAAATTTGTGGATTTTTTGCACCAGGTGATCATAATCAGTAGCAGGTTTCTACTGAAAACCAATTGATCGTTGGTCACCTTCTGTAGTTTCTGTTCGCCTGGTAACTTAAACCAAAAAATCTCACAATTTTGACTATAAAATGCGCATTTTAATGGCAAATTTGTGGATTTTTGGCACCAGGTGATCATAATCAGTAGCAGGTTTCTACTGAAAACCAAGTAACCAATAGATCGTTGGTCACCTTCTGTAATTCCTGTTCGCCTGGTAACTTAAACCAAAAAATCTCTCAATTTTGACTATATAATGCGCATTTTAATGGCAAATTTGTGGATTTTTTGCACCAGGTGATCATAATCAGTAGCAGGTTTCTACTGAAAACCAATTGATCGTTGGTCACCTTCTGTAGTTTCTGTTCGCCTGGTAACTTAAACCAAAAAATCTCACAATTTTGACTATAAAATGCGCATTTTAATGGCAAATTTGTGGATTTTTGGCACCAGGTGATCATAATCAGTAGCAGGTTTCTACTGAAAACCAAGTAACCAATAGATCGTTGGTCACCTTCTGTAATTCCTGTTCGCCTGGTAACTTAAACCAAAAAATCTCTCAATTTTGACTATATAATGCGCATTTTAATGGCAAATTTGTGGATTTTTTGCACCAGGTGATCATTATTGAGCGGCAGAATTCAATGAGAGAAACACCGTGTGTTCGCTGCGGAATTTTATTTGCGACTAAATGATGAACGAAAGAAATGACAAAAATGAATATACATATTTTCTTATTCCTAATTCGTTAGAGCGGGATAAATCTATGATCGGTAATACAAGCGTGCATTGTATACATACAGGGCATATACAGGGCCTCTATTTTCTACACCCTTCCTCAATGCATGCATGTTTACAAATTATGTTTAATACAAATTTAGCATTTCTGTAAACAATTCGTGTTTGGTCTTCGGAAGGTTCTTAGTCAAAATATCTGCTATCATTTCGGTTGTACATTTATATTTTAACAAAACTTTCCCTTCCTTTACGACATCTCTAACAAAATGATAACGTATGTCAATATGCTTCGTTCTGGAATGGTTAACAGGATTCTTGGTTAACGCCTGCGCGCTCAGATTATCGCCATACACGACGATCGGGGTGTTGTCGTCTCCGCAGCCAATTTCCAAAATTAGCCTTCGCATGACTATCGCCTCCTTAAAAGCCGCTGACAGTGCCATGTACTCCGCCTCGGTACTGCTTAACGCCACGCTTCGCTGTTTTTCTGAACGCCAAGAAATTGGATCACCGGCCAACAAGTAGATGTATCCAGTGTAAGACTTCCTGTCCAGCCTATCTCCTGCCCAATCCGCATCCACGTATCCACAGAACGATTGACCACATTGCTGATAATGTAATTTCACGTCAACTGTGGATGAGAGATACCTTAGGATGTGCTTTATGCCAGCCATGTGCTCAGCATGCGGATTTTGGTTTCGTTGAGCCAACTTGGACACTGAATGCAGTATGTCCGGTCTTGTTGTCAGAGCTAGCCACATAAGCTCTCCCACCACAGATTGATAGACCGTGGGATCTACCTTTTTGCACTTGTCGCTGGTGCAATCAATCTGGAAACCTGCATCCAGGGGAGTTTTCGCTGACTTGCATAGTTCGCATCCATGGGTTCGCAATAAATCCTTTATATATTGCGAATGTCCCAAAGTAATGGCTCCAAGGTCGCCTTCTCGCTCGATTTCCATTCCCAGGAAATGGCTCAACGGGCCCTTGTCAACGCACTCAAACGATTGTGAAATGCTCTTTTTAATTTCCAGCAAATCCTCGTGCGATTGGCAAGCTATAAGTATATCGTCAACATATACAAGAATTAGTGAAAGGTTACCTTGTCCGTTCTGTTTGTATAAACATGGCTCGTTGTTGCAGGAGATAAATCCCATATCCACCAAAACGCTATTTAGCTTTTCGTTCCAGGCCCTTCCTGACTGCTTTAAGCCGTATATTGCTTTCCTCAGCACCAATACCTTGTCAGGATTCTTCTCGTCAATATATCCCTCCGGCTGCTTCATGTAAACCGTCTCTCTTAGATCGCTGTTGAGATACGCCGTGCATACATCCATCTGATGAAGATATAGCTTAAGCTCTGCCGCCAGTGCTATCATTAGACGCACACTCTCCAGTCGGCATACCGGCGAAAAAGTTTCAAGGTAATTTACGCCAAACTGCTGGGAGCATCCCTTTGCTACCAGACGAGCTTTGAAACGTTCTATTTGCCCATCCTTATCTCGTTTCACGTTGAAAACCCATTTGCAACCAATTGCTCTCTGATTCTTCGGTAAATCAGTAATCTGCCAGGTTTGATTGGCAACCAGGGAATCATATTCCTTAGCCATAGCTTCGCGCCATTCCTTGGCATGCGAACTTTCCACCGCCTCTTTGCAGGTCAAAGGGATCGGAACATTTTCCGAAACAAGAGCGCCCAAGATGTTATATTGTTTCTTCGGACGTCCAGGTTTTCCAGTTCGGACAATCTTGGGGCGACCAGGACCTCTGCGTGCCTCTTCTAGGACCTGCTCTTCATTATCGTCAGCACTCTCATACTGATCTATGCTCTCATCCGCGCTGCCAGTATCGACGGATATGTCAGATACGGTTTCATCGTCATCGGCCCCATCTCGCTGGCTGGGCTCGTCGAGTTCCTCCAGATTGATCAGCACAACATCATCTTTGGATGCCGCAGCATGATGTTCATCAAACAAAACATCCCGTTTCTCGACCAGTTGTCGAGCTGCTGGGTCATACAGCCGATAACCTTTGGCTGCCACAGAGTACCCAACCATTATATACTCCTTGCCTTTGGGTTGAAACTTGCTGCCCTTCCTCGGACCTCTGTCCAGAGCAACTGCAAGAGATCCAAATACTTTTAGATGTTTCACGCAAGGCTTCTTACCAGTCCATGCTTCCATAGGAGTCATACTCTTTACCGCGCTGGTCGGAGATCGGTTACGCAGATAAACCGAAGTGTTGACAGCTTCTGCCCAAAAACTATCTCCTAGCCCCGCCTGGACCAGAAGACATCTTGACATTTCCACCAGCGTCCGATTTGCCCTTTCCGCCACGCCATTTTGCTGCGGCGTATGCGGTATGGTTAGCTGCCTGGCAATCCCATACTTCCTGAGGTATTCGTCAAACTGCTTATTGACAAACTCTCCGCCGTTGTCACTCCGCAGGCATTTCAGCTGTTTGCCTGTCTGCCGTTCCACCAGATTCTTGAACTCCATGAACTTTGACAGCACCTCGTTCTTCCCACGCAGAAAATAAACAAAAATCCTCCTGGATTTGTCGTCAATGAAAGTAAGAAAATACTTTGAACCTCCCAGAGAAAGTGTTGGGAAGGGTCCGCACACATCCGCGTGTATCAGCTCCAAAAGCTCCTTCGCCCGATTACACGTTGTTCTTGGGAATGGTTGAACATGGATCTTGCTAACCATACAAGTTTTGCAGTTAATATTTTCTGGCAAACCAATATTTTCTATGCCGCGCACCATCCCATTGGAAATAAGTTCTTTCATGCTGGAGAAATTAATGTGTCCGTATCTCTTGTGCAATAAAATCCCATCAACTGCTGACATGGCGAAACACCCGCTTCGACCACCTTCAAACAAATACAAATTGCCAATCTTTTTGGCTTTTACGATGCATTCTCCATCTTGCACCACCATGGCCTTCTCTAGGTCAAATGTCACCTTGCATCTGTTCTGCACAGCACTGCTCACGGACATGAAGTTTCCTGTCATCTTCGGAACGTAGAGAACATTCTTGAGAGTCAACATGCACAGGCCTGTCTGAATCTTGACGTCGCCTATACCTTCTGCTAGAAGAAAACCAGCATCGGCCAGTCCAATCTGCTCTGTGTGCTTCTCAAACTTTATGAAAAGCTCCCGTGCACAACACATATGGCTTGTTGCACCGCTATCTAAGCACCACATCGAGTTCTGTAAGTTGTTGACGTCACAAGCATGCAGCAGACTGCTTTGTCGATTCACCAAATTTTTTGGCACCGTGCGATTGCTATCTCCTTCGCTCGCACTCCGACACTGGGACTTAATGTGCCCTTGCTCACCGCACCTATAGCAAACGATATTTTTTCGTTTCTTCTGGCCATACGTCTTTGTCTGCCAATTTTGCCTCTGTGTTGCAGCGAATGCCTTAGTATTGTCAATTCGCTCTTCTGCTATTCCTTTTCGTTCGCTCTCTTCCTTCAACTTTATGGTCAGAATCTCGAAAGTAGGCAACTGATCTCGTGTTTCCATGGCCAGCACGAAATGTTCGAATTGTTCAGGAAGGCTTGACAGCAAAACGATAGTTCGTAACTCATCGTTTAGCTCTATTCCAACTCCAGCTAGACCATCCAGAATTTCCACAAACTCGCTTATGTATGTCGACATGCTCTGCGCCTGCTCCATCCGTTTGTTAAGCAGCTTCTTGTACAACTGTACCTTTCGTACAGGCCCGCTTGGCTGATGTACGTCCCTCAATTTGTTCCATGCCTCCACAGCAGTCGAGCAATTCTTGATGTAGGCCAACTGAGATGTCTTTACACTCAGTGTTATTGTTGCTAACGCCTTATTGTCCAAAGCCACAAAGCTGTGTCCCTCTGGAATGTTCGTTGCTGTTAGCTCTTCTGACGTCACACTCCATAACCCGGAATGCACCAATACAGATCGCATCTGTATTTTCCACGTGTCATAGTTTTTCTCATCTAACTTTTCAATTTGATAAAGAGCACTCATTGTTCTTGATCGTGAGTCACACACCGCTTAACCAAAACTTTATTAAATTCACCAATGCCTGGGCCCATAACCTATTGAGCGGCAGAATTCAATGAGAGAAAACACCGTGTGTTCGCTGCGGAATTTTATTTGCGACTAAATGATGAACGAAAGAAATGACAAAAAGGAATATACATATTTTCTTATTCCTAATTCGTTAGAGCGGGATAAATCTATGATCGGTAATACAAGCGTGCATTGTATACATACAGGGCATATACAGGGCCTCTATTTTCTACAAATTGAATGTTGGTCACCTTCTGGAATTCCTGTTCGCCTGGTAACTTAAACCAAAAAATCTCACAATTTTGACTACAAAATTCACATTTTTATTGCAAATTTGTGGATTTTTTCGCTATTTGGCACCAGGTGATCATAATCAGTAGCAGGTTTCTACTGAAAACCAAGTAACCAATTGATCGTTGGTCACCTTCTGTAATTCCTGTTCGCCTGGTAACTTAAACCAAAAAATCTCATAGTTTTGACTATAAAATGCGCATTATGGAGTGCAGATCTGGGGCATTGGAATCGCAGAAATCACCAAAAATATTGTTTTTTCGGCCAAAACTGGAGAAATATTTGCCAAAATATGGATTGCCATACCTTGTTGGACTCGTAATTAAATTCCCTTTCCACACAAACTCAAATTTAGGAAAAAAAAATTTTAGCCCATTTTTGCAAAAAATGATGATGGTACCCCTTACAAAAAATTAAAAAAATGGCATATAAAATCGCAGAAATCACTAAAAATATTGTTTTTTCGGCCAAAACTGGAGAAATATTTGCCAAAATATGGATTGCCATACCTTGTGGGACTCGTAATAAAATTCCCTTTCCACACAAACTCAAATTTAGGAAAAAAAAATTTTAGCCCATTTTTGCAAAAAATGATGATGGTACCCCTTACAAAAAATTAAAAAAATGTCATATAAAATCGCAGAAATCACTAAAAATATTGTTTTTTTCGGCCAAAACTCGAGAAATATTTGCCAAAATATGGATTGCCATACCTTGTTGGACTCGTAATTAAATTCCCTTTCCACACAAACTCAAATTTAGGAAAAAAAAAATTGAGCCCTTACAAAAAATTAAAAAAATGTCATATAAAATCGCAGAAATCACCGAAAATATTGTTTTTTCGGCCAAAACTGGAGAAATATTTGCCAAAATATGGATTGCCATACCTTGTTGGACTCGTAATTAAATTCCCTTTCCACACAAACTCAAATTTAGGAAAAAAAAATTTTAGCCCATTTTTGCAAAAAATGATGATGGTACCCCTTACAAAAAATTAAAAAAATGGCATATAAAATCGCAGAAATCACTAAAAATATTGTTTTTTCGGCCAAAACTGGAGAAATATTTGCCAAAATATGGATTGCCATACCTTGTGGGACTCGTAATAAAATTCCCTTTCCACACAAACTCAAATTTAGGAAAAAAAAATTTCAGCCCATTTTTGCAAAAAATGATGATGGTACCCCTTACAAAAAATTAAAAAAATGTCATATAAAATCGCAGAAATCACTAAAAATATTGTTTTTTTCGGCCAAAACTCGAGAAATATTTGCCAAAATATGGATTGCCATACCTTGTTGGACTCGTAATTAAATTCCCTTTCCACACAAACTCAAATTTAGGAAAAAAAAAATTGAGCCCTTACAAAAAATTAAAAAAATGGCATATAAAATCGCAGAAATGACCAAAAATATTGTTTTTTCGGCCAAAACTGGAGAAATATTTGCCAAAATATGGATTGCCATACCTTGTTGGACTCGTAATTAAATTCCCTTTCCACACAAACTCAAATTTAGGAAAAAAAAATTTTAGCCCATTTTTGCAAAAAATGATGATGGTACCCCTTACAAAAAATTAAAAAAATGGAATATAAAATCGCAGAAATCACTAAAAATATTGTTTTTTCGGCCAAAACTCGAGAAATATTTGCCAAAATATGGATTGCCATACCTTGTGGGATTCGTAATTAAATTTCCTTTCCACACAAACTCAAATTTAGGAAAAAAAAATTTTAGCCCATTTTTGCAAAAAATGATGATGGTACCCCTTCCAAAAAATTAAAAAAATGTCATATAAAATCGCAGAAATCACTAAAAATATTGTTTTTTCGGCCAAAACTCGAGAAATATTTGCTTAAATATGGATTGCCATACCTTGTGGGACTCGTAATTAAATTCCCTTTCCACACAAACTCAAATTTAGGAAAAAAAAATTTTAGCCCATTTTTGCAAAAAATGATGATGGTACCCCTTACAAAAAATTAAAAAAATGGCATATAAAATCGCAGAAATCACTAAAAATATTGTTTTTTCGGTCAAAACTGGAGAAATATTTGCCAAAATATGGATTGCCATACCTTGTGGGACTCGTAATAAAATTCCCTTTCCACACAAACTCAAATTTAGGAAAAAAAAATTTTAGCCCATTTTTGCAAAAAATGATGATGGTACCCCTTACAAAAAATTAAAAAAATGTCATATAAAATCGCAGAAATCACTAAAAATATTGTTTTTTTCGGCCAAAACTCGAGAAATATTTGCCAAAATATGGATTGCCATACCTTGTTGGACTCGTAATTAAATTCCCTTTCCACACAAACTCAAATTTAGGAAAAAAAAAATTGAGCCCTTACAAAAAATTAAAAAAATGTCATATAAAATCGCAGAAATCACTAAAAATATTGTTTTTTTCGGCCAAAACTCGAGAAATATTTGCCAAAATATGGATTGTCATACCTTGTTGGACTCGTAATTAAATTCCCTTTCCACACAAACTCAAATTTAGGAAAAAAAAATTTTAGCCCATTTTTGCAAAAAATGATGATGGTACCCCTTACAAAAAATTAAAAAAATGGCATATAAAATCGCAGAAATCACCAAAAATATTGTTTTTTCGGTCAAAACTCGAGAAATATTTGCCAAAATATGGATTGCCATACCTTGTTGGACTCGTAATTAAATTCCCTTTCCACACAAACTCAAATTTAGGAAAAAAAAATTTTAGCCCATTTTTGCAAAAAATGATGATGGTACCCCTTACAAAAAATTAAAAAAATGTCATATAAAATCGCAGAAATCACTAAAAATATTGTTTTTTTCGGCCAAAACTCGAGAAATATTTGCCAAAATATGGATTGCCATACCTTGTGGGACTCGTAATAAAATTCCCTTTCCACACAATTTCAAATTTAGGAAAAAAAAAATTGAGCCCTTACAAAAAATTAAAAAAATGTCATATAAAATCGCAGAAATCACCGAAAATATTGTTTTTTCGGCCAAAACTGGAGAAATATTTGCCAAAATATGGATTGCCATACCTTGTTGGACTCGTAATTAAATTCCCTTTCCACACAAACTCAAATTTAGGAAAAAAAAATTTTAGCCCATTTTTGCAAAAAATGATGATGGTACCCCTTACAAAAAATTAAAAAAATGTCATATAAAATCGCAGAAATCACCAAAAATATTGTTTTTTCGGTCAAAACTCGAGAAATATTTGCCAAAATATGGATTGCCATACCTTGTTGGACTCGTAATTAAATTCCCTTTCCACACAAACTCAAATTTAGGAAAAAAAAAATTGAGCCCTTACAAAAAATTAAAAAAATGGCATATAAAATCGCAGAAATCACCAAAAATATTGTTTTTTCGGCCAAAACTGGAGAAATATTTGCCAAAATATGGATTGCCATACCTTGTTGGACTCGTAATTAAATTCCCTTTCCACACAAACTCAAATTTAGGAAAAAAAAATTTTAGCCCATTTTTGCAAAAAATGATGATGGTACCCCTTACAAAAAATTAAAAAAATGGCATATAAAATCGCAGAAATCACTAAAAATATTGTTTTTTCGGTCAAAACTGGAGAAATATTTGCCAAAATATGGATTGCCATACCTTGTGGGACTCGTAATAAAATTCCCTTTCCACACAAACTCAAATTTAGGAAAAAAAAATTTTAGCCCATTTTTGCAAAAAATGATGATGGTACCCCTTACAAAAAATTAAAAAAATGTCATATAAAATCGCAGAAATCACTAAAAATATTGTTTTTTTCGGCCAAAACTGGAGAAATATTTGCCAAAATATGGATTGCCATACCTTGTGGGACTCGTAATAAAATTCCCTTTCCACACAAACTCAAATTTAGGAAAAAAAAATTTTAGCCCATTTTTGCAAAAAATGATGATGGTACCCCTTACAAAAAATTAAAAAAATGTCATATAAAATCGCAGAAATCACTAAAAATATTGTTTTTTCGGTCAAAACTGGAGAAATATTTGCCAAAATATGGATTGCCATACCTTGTGGGACTCGTAATAAAATTCCCTTTCCACACAAACTCAAATTTAGGAAAAAAAAATTTTAGCCCATTTTTGCAAAAAATGATGATGGTACCCCTTACAAAAAATTAAAAAAATGTCATATAAAATCGCAGAATATAAAATCGCATTGAAATCACTAAAAATATTGTTTTTTCGGCCAAAACTGGAGAAATATTTGCCAAAATATGGATTGCCATACCTTGTGGGACTCGTAATAAAATTCCCTTTCCACACAAACTCAAATTTAGGAAAAAAAAATTTTAGCCCATTTTTGCAAAAAATGATGATGGTACCCCTTACAAAAAATTAAAAAAATGTCATATAAAATCGCAGAAATCACTAAAAATATTG
Source organism: Drosophila orena (assembly GCA_005876975.1). Taxonomy (NCBI): domain Eukaryota; kingdom Metazoa; phylum Arthropoda; class Insecta; order Diptera; family Drosophilidae; genus Drosophila; species Drosophila orena. Next base: position 8,405,850 of record VCKV01000282.1, on the reverse strand, counting down.
TTTTTTTCGGCCAAAACTCGAGAAATATTTGCCAAAATATGGATTGCCATACCTTGTTGGACTCGTAATTAAATTCCCTTTCCACACAAACTCAAATTTAGGAAAAAAAAAATTGAGCCCTTACAAAAAATTAAAAAAATGGCATATAAAATCGCAGAAATCACCAAAAATATTGTTTTTTCGGCCAAAACTGGAGAAATATTTGCCAAAATATGGATTGCCATACCTTGTTGGACTCGTAATTAAATTCCCTTTCCACACAAACTCAAATTTAGGAAAAAAAAATTTTAGCCCATTTTTGCAAAAAATGATGATGGTACCCCTTACAAAAAATTAAAAAAATGGCATATAAAATCGCAGAAATCACTAAAAATATTGTTTTTTTCGGCCAAAACTCGAGAAATATTTGCCAAAATATGGATTGCCATACCTTGTTGGACTCGTAATTAAATTCCCTTTCCACACAAACTCAAATTTAGGAAAAAAAAAATTGAGCCCTTACAAAAAATTAAAAAAATGGCATATAAAATCGCAGAAATCACCGAAAATATTGTTTTTTCGGCCAAAACTGGAGAAATATTTGCCAAAATATGGATTGCCATACCTTGTTGGACTCGTAATTAAATTCCCTTTCAAAACACAACTCAAATTTAGGAAAAAAAAATTTTAGCCCATTTTTGCAAAAAATGATGATGGTACCCCTTACAAAAAATTAAAAAAATGTCATATAAAATCGCAGAAATCACTAAAAATATTGTTTTTTTCGGCCAAAACTCGAGAAATATTTGCCAAAATATGGATTGCCATACCTTGTTGGACTCGTAATTAAATTCCCTTTCCACACAAACTCAAATTTAGGAAAAAAAAAATTGAGCCCTTATAAAAAATTAAAAAAATGGCATATAAAATCGCAGAAATCACCAAAAATATTGTTTTTTCGGCCAAAACTGGAGAAATATTTGCCAAAATATGGATTGCCATACCTTGTTGGACTCGTAATTAAATTCCCTTTCCACACAAACTCAAATTTAGGAAAAAAAAATTTTAGCCCATTTTTGCAAAAAATGATGATGGTACCCCTTACAAAAAATTAAAAAAATGGCATATAAAATCGCAGAAATCACTAAAATTATTGTTTTTTCGGTCAAAACTGGAGAAATATTTGCCAAAATATGGATTGCCATACCTTGTGGGACTCGTAATAAAATTCCCTTTCCACACAAACTCAAATTTAGGAAAAAAAAATTTTAGCCCATTTTTGCAAAAAATAATGATGGTACCCCTTACAAAAAATTAAAAAAATGTCATATAAAATCGCAGAAATCACTAAAAATATTGTTTTTTTCGGCCAAAACTCGAGAAATATTTGCCAAAATATGGATTGCCATACCTTGTTGGACTCGTAATTAAATTCCCTTTCCACACAAACTCAAATTTAGGAAAAAAAAAATTGAGCCCTTACAAAAAATTAAAAAAATGTCATATAAAATCGCAGAAATCACCAAAAATATTGTTTTTTCGGCCAAAACTGGAGAAATATTTGCCAAAATATGGATTGCCATACCTTGTTGGACTCGTAATTAAATTCCCTTTCCACACAAACTCAAATTTAGGAAAAAAAAAATTGAGCCCTTACAAAAAATTAAAAAAATGGCATATAAAATCGCAGAAATCACCGAAAATATTGTTTTTTCGGCCAAAACTGGAGAAATATTTGCCAAAATATGGATTGCCATACCTTGTTGGACTCGTAATTAAATTCCCTTTCAAAACACAACTCAAATTTAGGAAAAAAAAATTTTAGCCCATTTTTGCAAAAAATGATGATGGTACCCCTTACAAAAAATTAAAAAAATGTCATATAAAATCGCAGAAATCACTAAAAATATTGTTTTTTTCGGCCAAAACTCGAGAAATATTTGCCAAAATATGGATTGCCATACCTTGTTGGACTCGTAATTAAATTCCCTTTCCACACAAACTCAAATTTAGGAAAAAAAAAATTGAGCCCTTATAAAAAATTAAAAAAATGGCATATAAAATCGCAGAAATCACCAAAAATATTGTTTTTTCGGCCAAAACTGGAGAAATATTTGCCAAAATATGGATTGCCATACCTTGTTGGACTCGTAATTAAATTCCCTTTCCACACAAACTCAAATTTAGGAAAAAAAAATTTTAGCCCATTTTTGCAAAAAATGATGATGGTACCCCTTACAAAAAATTAAAAAAATGGCATATAAAATCGCAGAAATCACTAAAATTATTGTTTTTTCGGTCAAAACTGGAGAAATATTTGCCAAAATATGGATTGCCATACCTTGTGGGACTCGTAATAAAATTCCCTTTCCACACAAACTCAAATTTAGGAAAAAAAAATTTTAGCCCATTTTTGCAAAAAATGATGATGGTACCCCTTACAAAAAATTAAAAAAATGTCATATAAAATCGCAGAAATCACTAAAAATATTGTTTTTTTCGGCCAAAACTCGAGAAATATTTGCCAAAATATGGATTGCCATACCTTGTTGGACTCGTAATTAAATTCCCTTTCCACACAAACTCAAATTTAGGAAAAAAAAAATTGAGCCCTTACAAAAAATTAAAAAAATGTCATATAAAATCGCAGAAATCACCAAAAATATTGTTTTTTCGGCCAAAACTGGAGAAATATTTGCCAAAATATGGATTGCCATACCTTGTTGGACTCGTAATTAAATTCCCTTTCCACACAAACTCAAATTTAGGAAAAAAAAATTTTAGCCCATTTTTGCAAAAAATGATGATGGTACCCCTTACAAAAAATTAAAAAAATGGCATATAAAATCGCAGAAATCACTAAAAATATTGTTTTTTCGGCCAAAACTGGAGAAATATTTGCCAAAATATGGATTGCCATACCTTGTGGGACTCGTAATAAAATTCCCTTTCCACACAAACTCAAATTTAGGAAAAAAAAATTTTAGCCCATTTTTGCAAAAAATGATGATGGTACCCCTTACAAAAAATTAAAAAAATGTCATATAAAATCGCAGAAATCACTAAAAATATTGTTTTTTTCGGCCAAAACTCGAGAAATATTTGCCAAAATATGGATTGCCATACCTTGTTGGACTCGTAATTAAATTCCCTTTCCACACAAATTCAAATTTAGGAAAAAAAAAATTGAGCCCTTACAAAAAATTAAAAAAATGGCATATAAAATCGCAGAAATCACCAAAAATATTGTTTTTTCGGCCAAAACTGGAGAAATATTTGCCAAAATATGGATTGCCATACCTTGTTGGACTCGTAATTAAATTCCCTTTCCACACAAACTCAAATTTAGGAAAAAAAAATTTTAGCCCATTTTTGCAAAAAATGATGATGGTACCCCTTACAAAAAATTAAAAAAATGGCATATAAAATCGCAGAAATCACTAAAAATATTGTTTTTTCGGTCAAAACTGGAGAAATATTTGCCAAAATATGGATTGCCATACCTTGTGGGACTCGTAATAAAATTCCCTTTCCACTCAAACTCAAATTTAGGAAAAAAAAATTTTAGCCCATTTTTGCAAAAAATGATAATGGTACCCCTTACAAAAAATTAAAAAAATGTCATATAAAATCGCAGAAATCACTAAAAATATTGTTTTTTTCGGCCAAAACTCGAGAAATATTTGCCAAAATATGGATTGCCATACCTTGTTGGACTCGTAATTAAATTCCCTTTCCACACAAACTCAAATTTAGGAAAAAAAAAATTGAGCCCTTACAAAAAATTAAAAAAATGGCATATAAAATCGCAGAAATCACCAAAAATATTGTTTTTTCGGCCAAAACTGGAGAAATATTTGCCAAAATATGGATTGCCATACCTTGTTGGACTCGTAATTAAATTCCCTTTCCACACAAACTCAAATTTAGGAAAAAAAAATTTTAGCCCATTTTTGCAAAAAATGATGATGGTACCCCTTACAAAAAATTAAAAAAATGGAATATAAAATCGCAGAAATCACTAAAAATATTGTTTTTTCGGCCAAAACTCGAGAAATATTTGCCAAAATATGGATTGCCATACCTTGTGGGATTCGTAATTAAATTTCCTTTCCACACAAACTCAAATTTAGGAAAAAAAAATTTTAGCCCATTTTTGCAAAAAATGATGATGGTACCCCTTCCAAAAAATTAAAAAAATGTCATATAAAATCGCAGAAATCACTAAAAATATTGTTTTTTCGGCCAAAACTCGAGAAATATTTGCTTAAATATGGATTGCCATACCTTGTGGGACTCGTAATTAAATTCCCTTTCCACACAAACTCAAATTTAGGAAAAAAAAATTTTAGCCCATTTTTGCAAAAAATGATGATGGTACCCCTTACAAAAAATTAAAAAAATGGCATATAAAATCGCAGAAATCACCAAAAATATTGTTTTTTCGGTCAAAACTGGAGAAATATTTGCCAAAATATAAATTGCCATACCTTGTTGGACTCGTAATTAAATTTCCTTGCCACACAAACTCAAATTTAGGAAAAAAAAATTTTAGCCCATTTTTGCAAAAAATGATGATGGTACCCCTTACAAAAAATTAAAAAAATGTCATATAAAATCGCAGAAATCACTAAAAATATTGTTTTTTCGGCCAAAACTCGAGAAATATTTGCCAAAATATGGATTGCCATACCTTGTTGGACTCGTAATTAAATTCCCTTTCCACACAAACTCAAATTTAGGAAAAAAAAAATTGAGCCCTTACAAAAAATTAAAAAAATGGCATATAAAATCGCAGAAATCACTAAAAATATTGTTTTTTCGGCCAAAACTCGAGAAATATTTGCCAAAATATGGATTGCCATACCTTGTGGGACTCGTAATAAAATTCCCTTTCCACACAAACTCAAATTTAAAAAAAAAAAATTTTAGCCCATTTTTGCAAAAAATGATGATGGTACCCCTTACAAAAAATTAAAAAAATGTCATATAAAATCGCAGAAATCACTAAAAATATTGTTTTTTCGGCCAAAACTCGAGAAATATTTGCCAAAATATGGATTGCCATACCTTGTTGGACTCGTAATTAAATTCCCTTTCCACACAAACTCAAATTTAGGAAAAAAAAAATTGAGCCCTTACAAAAAATTAAAAAAATGGCATATAAAACCGCAGAAATCACTAAAAATATTGTTTTTTCGGCCAAAACTCGAGAAATATTTGCCAAAATATGGATTGCCATACCTTGTGGGACTCGTAATAAAATTCCCTTTCCACACAAACTCAAATTTAAAAAAAAAAAATTTTAGCCCATTTTTGCAAAAAATGATGATGGTACCCCTTACAAAAAATTAAAAAAATGTCATATAAAATTGCAGAAATCACTAAAAATATTGTTTTTTTCGGCCAAAACTCGAGAAATATTTGCCAAAATATGGATTGCCATACCTTGTTGGACTCGTAATTAAATTCCCTTTCCACACAAACTCAAATTTAGGAAAAAAAAATTTTAGCCCATTTTTGCAAAAAATGATGATGGTACCCCTTACAAAAAATTAAAAAAATGTCATATAAAATCGCAGAAATCACTAAAAATATTGTTTTTTCGGCCAAAACTCGAGAAATATTTGCCAAAATATGGATTGCCATACCTTGTTGGACTCGTAATTAAATTCCCTTTCCACACAAACTCAAATTTAGGAAAAAAAAAATTGAGCCCTTACAAAAAATTAAAAAAATGGCATATAAAACCGCAGAAATCACTAAAAATATTGTTTTTTCGGCCAAAACTCGAGAAATATTTGCCAAAATATGGATTGCCATACCTTGTTGGACTCGTAATTAAATTCCCTTTCCACACAAACTCAAATTTAGGAAAAAAAAAATTGAGCCCTTACAAAAAATTAAAAAAATGGCATATAAAACCGCAGAAATCACCAAAAATATTGTTTTTTCGGTCAAAACTCGAGAAATATTTGCTTAAATATGGATTGCCATACCTTGTGGGACTCGTAATTAAATTCCCTTTCCACACAAACTCAAATTTAGGAAAAAAAAATTTTAGCCCATTTTTGCAAAAAATGATGATGGTACCCCTTACAAAAAATTAAAAAAATGGCATATAAAATCGCAGAAATCACTAAAAATATTGTTTTTTCGGTCAAAACTGGAGAAATATTTGCCAAAATATGGATTGCCATACCTTGTGGGACTCGTAATAAAATTCCCTTTCCACACAAACTCAAATTTAGGAAAAAAAAATTTTAGCCCATTTTTGCAAAAAATGATAATGGTACCCCTTACAAAAAATTAAAAAAATGTCATATAAAATCGCAGAAATCACTAAAAATATTGTTTTTTTCGGCCAAAACTCGAGAAATATTTGCCAAAATATGGATTGCCATACCTTGTTGGACTCGTAATTAAATTCCCTTTCCACACAAACTCAAATTTAGGAAAAAAAAAATTGAGCCCTTACAAAAAATTAAAAAAATGGCATATAAAATCGCAGAAATCACCAAAAATATTGTTTTTTCGGCCAAAACTGGAGAAATATTTGCCAAAATATGGATTGCCATACCTTGTTGGACTCGTAATTAAATTCCCTTTCCACACAAACTCAAATTTAGGAAAAAAAAATTTTAGCCCATTTTTGCAAAAAATGATGATGGTACCCCTTACAAAAAATTAAAAAAATGGAATATAAAATCGCAGAAATCACTAAAAATATTGTTTTTTCGGCCAAAACTCGAGAAATATTTGCCAAAATATGGATTGCCATACCTTGTGGGATTCGTAATTAAATTTCCTTTCCACACAAACTCAAATTTAGGAAAAAAAAATTTTAGCCCATTTTTGCAAAAAATGATGATGGTACCCCTTCCAAAAAATTAAAAAAATGTCATATAAAATCGCAGAAATCACTAAAAATATTGTTTTTTCGGCCAAAACTCGAGAAATATTTGCTTAAATATGGATTGCCATACCTTGTGGGACTCGTAATTAAATTCCCTTTCCACACAAACTCAAATTTAGGAAAAAAAAATTTTAGCCCATTTTTGCAAAAAATGATGATGGTACCCCTTACAAAAAATTAAAAAAATGGCATATAAAATCGCAGAAATCACCAAAAATATTGTTTTTTCGGTCAAAACTGGAGAAATATTTGCCAAAATATAAATTGCCATACCTTGTTGGACTCGTAATTAAATTTCCTTGCCACACAAACTCAAATTTAGGAAAAAAAAATTTTAGCCCATTTTTGCAAAAAATGATGATGGTACCCCTTACAAAAAATTAAAAAAATGTCATATAAAATCGCAGAAATCACTAAAAATATTGTTTTTTCGGCCAAAACTCGAGAAATATTTGCCAAAATATGGATTGCCATACCTTGTTGGACTCGTAATTAAATTCCCTTTCCACACAAACTCAAATTTAGGAAAAAAAAAATTGAGCCCTTACAAAAAATTAAAAAAATGGCATATAAAATCGCAGAAATCACTAAAAATATTGTTTTTTCGGCCAAAACTCGAGAAATATTTGCCAAAATATGGATTGCCATACCTTGTGGGACTCGTAATAAAATTCCCTTTCCACACAAACTCAAATTTAAAAAAAAAAAATTTTAGCCCATTTTTGCAAAAAATGATGATGGTACCCCTTACAAAAAATTAAAAAAATGTCATATAAAATCGCAGAAATCACTAAAAATATTGTTTTTTCGGCCAAAACTCGAGAAATATTTGCCAAAATATGGATTGCCATACCTTGTTGGACTCGTAATTAAATTCCCTTTCCACACAAACTCAAATTTAGGAAAAAAAAAATTGAGCCCTTACAAAAAATTAAAAAAATGGCATATAAAACCGCAGAAATCACTAAAAATATTGTTTTTTCGGCCAAAACTCGAGAAATATTTGCCAAAATATGGATTGCCATACCTTGTGGGACTCGTAATAAAATTCCCTTTCCACACAAACTCAAATTTAAAAAAAAAAAATTTTAGCCCATTTTTGCAAAAAATGATGATGGTACCCCTTACAAAAAATTAAAAAAATGTCATATAAAATTGCAGAAATCACTAAAAATATTGTTTTTTTCGGCCAAAACTCGAGAAATATTTGCCAAAATATGGATTGCCATACCTTGTTGGACTCGTAATTAAATTCCCTTTCCACACAAACTCAAATTTAGAAAAAAAAAATTTTAGCCCATTTTTGCAAAAAATGATGATGGTACCCCTTACAAAAAATTAAAAAAATGTCATATAAAATCGCAGAAATCACTAAAAATATTGTTTTTTCGGCCAAAACTCGAGAAATATTTGCCAAAATATGGATTGCCATACCTTGTTGGACTCGTAATTAAATTCCCTTTCCACACAAACTCAAATTTAGGAAAAAAAAAATTGAGCCCTTACAAAAAATTAAAAAAATGGCATATAAAACCGCAGAAATCACTAAAAATATTGTTTTTTCGGCCAAAACTCGAGAAATATTTGCCAAAATATGGATTGCCATACCTTGTTGGACTCGTAATTAAATTCCCTTTCCACACAAACTCAAATTTAGGAAAAAAAAAATTGAGCCCTTACAAAAAATTAAAAAAATGGCATATAAAACCGCAGAAATCACCAAAAATATTGTTTTTTCGGTCAAAACTCGAGAAATATTTGCCAAAATATGGATTGCCATACCTTGTGGGACTCGTAATTAAATTCCCTTTCCACACAAACTCAAATTTAGGAAAAAAAAATTTTAGCCCATTTTTGCAAAAAATGATGATGGTACCCCTTACAAAAAATTAAAAAAATGTCATATAAAATCGCAGAAATCACCAAAAATATTGTTTTTTCGGTCAAAACTCGAGAAATATTTGCTTAAATATGGATTGCCATACCTTGTGGGACTCGTAATTAAATTCCCTTTCCACACAAACTCAAATTTAGGAAAAAAAAATTTTAGCCCATTTTTGCAAAAAATGATGATGGTACCCCTTACAAAAAATTAAAAAAATGTCATATAAAATCGCAGAAATCACTAAAAATATTGTTTTTTCGGCCAAAACTCGAGAAATATTTGCCAAAATATGGATTGCCATACCTTGTTGGACTCGTAATTAAATTCCCTTTCCACACAAACTCAAATTTAGGAAAAAAAAAATTTTAGCCCATTTTTGCAAAAAATGATGATGGTACCCCTTACAAAAAATTAAAAAAATGTCATATAAAATCGCAGAAATCACTAAAAATATTGTTTTTTTCGGCCAAAACTCGAGAAATATTTGCCAAAATATGGATTGCCATACCTTGTTGGACTCGTAATTAAATTCCCTTTCCACACAAACTCAAATTTAGGAAAAAAAAAATTGAGCCCTTACAAAAAATTAAAAAAATGGCATATAAAATCGCAGAAATCACTAAAAATATTGTTTTTTCGGCCAAAACTGGAGAAATATTTGCCAAAATATAAATTGCCATACCTTGTTGGACTCGTTATTAAATTTCCTTGCCACACAAACTCAAATTTAGGAAAAAAAAATTTTAGCCCATTTTTGCAAAAAATGATGATGGTACCCCTTACAAAAAATTAAAAAAATGTCATATAAAATCGCAGAAATCACTAAAAATATTGTTTTTTCGGCCAAAACTCGAGAAATATTTGCCAAAATATGGATTGCCATACCTTGTTGGACTCGTAATTAAATTCCCTTTCCACACAAACTCAAATTTAGGAAAAAAAAAATTGAGCCCTTACAAAAAATTAAAAAAATGGCATATAAAATCGCAGAAATCACTAAAAATATTGTTTTTTCGGCCAAAACTCGAGAAATATTTGCCAAAATATGGATTGCCATACCTTGTGGGACTCGTAATTAAATTCCCTTTCCACACAAACTCAAATTTAGGAAAAAAAAATTTTAGCCCATTTTTGCAAAAAATGATGATGGTACCCCTTACAAAAAATTAAAAAAATGGCATATAAAATCGCAGAAATCACTAAAAATATTGTTTTTTCGGCCAAAACTGGAGAAATATTTGCCAAAATATGGATTGCCATACCTTGTGGGACTCGTAATTAAATTCCCTTTCCACACAAACTCAAATTTAGGAAAAAAAAATTTTAGCCCATTTTTGCAAAAAATGATGATGGTACCCCTTACAAAAAATTAAAAAAATGGCATATAAAATCGCAGAAATGACCAAAAATATTGTTTTTTCGGCCAAAACTGGAGAAATATTTGCCAAAATATGGATTGCCATACCTTGTTGGACTCGTAATTAAATTCCCTTTCCACACAAACTCAAATTTAGGAAAAAAAAAATTGAGCCCTTACAAAAAATTAAAAAAATGGCATATAAAACCGCAGAAATCACTAAAAATATTGTTTTTTCGGACAAAACTCGAGAAATATTTGCTTAAATATGGATTGCCATACCTTGTGGGACTCGTAATTAAATTCCCTTTCCACACAAACTCAAATTTAGGAAAAAAAAATTTTAGCCCATTTTTGCAAAAAATGATGATGGTACCCCTTACAAAAAATTAAAAAAATGGCATATAAAATCGCAGAAATCACTAAAAATATTGTTTTTTCGGCCAAAACTGGAGAAATATTTGCCAAAATATGGATTGCCATACCTTGTGGGACTCGTAATTAAATTCCCTTTCCACACAAACTCAAATTTAGGAAAAAAAAAATTTTAGCCCATTTTTGCAAAAAATGATGATGGTACCCCTTACAAAAAATTAAAAAAATGGCATATAAAATCGCAGAAATCACTAAAAATATTGTTTTTTCGGCCAAAACTGGAGAAATATTTGCCAAAATATGGATTGCTATACCTTGTGGGATTCGTAATTAAATTCCCTTTCCACACAAACTCAAATTTAGGAAAAAAAAAATTGAGCCCTTACAAAAAATTAAAAAAATGGCATATAAAACCGCAGAAATCACCAAAAATATTGTTTTTTCGGACAAAACTCGAGAAATATTTGCTTAAATATGGATTGCCATACCTTGTGGGACTCGTAATTAAATTCCCTTTCCACACAAACTCAAATTTAGGAAAAAAAAATTTTAGCCCATTTTTGCAAAAAATGATGATGGTACCCCTTACAAAAAATTAAAAAAATGGCATATAAAATCGCAGAAATCACTAAAAATATTGTTTTTTCGGCCAAAACTGGAGAAATATTTGCCAAAATATGGATTGCCATACCTTGTGGGACTCGTAATTAAATTCCCTTTCCACACAAACTCAAATTTAGGAAAAAAAAAATTGAGCCCTTACAAAAAATTAAAACAATGGCATATAAAATCGCAGAAATCACCAAATATATTTCTTTTTCGGCCAAAACTCGAGAAATATGGTATGGAAATATGGTAACTTAAACCAAAAAATCTCATAGTTTTGACTATAAAATGCGCATTTTTATGGCAAATTTGTGTTTTTTTTTTATTTTTGGTCACCTTCCGTAATTTCTGTTCGCCTGGTAACTTAAAATATATAATTATAGCTTCAGAATGCCTTTACGATAAGTAAAGTTCACGTGTTACACCACTGTTCGCCAGTTTAATTATACAAATGTTTCTTCTTCATTTCGGTTACACGGAGTTGGCAGTATAATGAAGCCAAAAAACTGACATTGACTGCGGGCCACAATTTTAATTGCAATCGGAAAAAAGACCAAAAAAAAACATAGATAGAGAAAAGAGAAGGGTTAGTACGGAACGAGCTTGATTTTAGCACAGGCAGGACAAATTCTCCACTTTTTGGAAGGGGGATCTGTGAAGTTAACGCTCAGTGCTTCATCCTCATTTGCGGAGATTGAAGTCCACTACGACCGCGATTAAGTGCAGCAGAAGCAATATAAGCAGCGGATCAGGTTCCCCGCCAACAGCAGAACAAATTGTTATGTAATTGCCCGAAGTATATATATGTATATATGTATATACGAGTATAGTCTAGATACACAATGCACTGTAACGCTGCTGCACAAAAGCAAGCACCGGCATCCTGTTTTCCTGCTTGCTTCCATTTTATTAGCACTTGTTGGTCGCCGGAGGGGCAGAGGAGCGGTGCCCGGGGGGTGGTGGAATATAAAAATAATAAGTATCAAAAATAACTGGCCAGCTCTATGGCCGTAAAGAGAACGAGATGGACATTGAATGCACTCGACGTGTCCGACGGTGGCTATAATTTCAATCACTTCCCCAGCAAACTGAAACTGCAGCAGGGCAGCCAAAATGTGGCATTAAAAACACTCGTAAACGTTGCAGGATCGCAGGACTCAGCTGAGCTGAGGGGTGAATTTTAGTGTATCAGCTTACTCTGTTCAATTTTTTCCCTTGTGCTTTTCCAACCGTTTGAGTGCAGCGGGCGAAATTGCAGCAAATATTGAAAGAGAAACTATTTGTTAGCTAGCCGTCAATTTGTTCGTAATGAGCTGCGGCTGAGTCCAAAGTCCAGGCTCTTTGTTGTTGGCCAACTTTTGTTGCTGGTGCTGGTGCTTGTGCTGTGTTGTGCCACAAATGAAAATGTCTTTCAGCGTGGTAAATATTTTATGTCATTTCTGTGCTAGTCTTTTGTGCGCTTACTTGTAGTTGCCTGGGTGCTTTATTTTTGTTTTTTTTCTTTTCGTTTTTTTCGTTTTTTTGGTTTTTGCTTCCTTCACTTTGGCCCGCTCGTTGTTCCCTTTTCTTTTATTTTGTTGTTTTTTTTCTTTCGCTGGCATTTTTAAGCGCCAGTAAATTTTTTAGTAGGCAGAGCTGCGCAGAGCAACCGCAGCAAAAGCAGCAACAATAACCAAGTGAAACTCTGCCGGAAACGCCGTCGACGGCAAAATGGCTGGCGAGTCAACTTCCGCTTGCTGTATGTGAGCTGTATGTGTGTGCGTATGGGTGTGTTGGTGCTGTGGGTGTTGTGGGTGCTGTGGGTGCTGTAAGGGTGTGTGCTCTGGGCAGAGGGGCTCTTGCAATTTTCCAGTCGAGTTCGTTTTTCATTTCCGTGTTATTTGTTTTGCATGTGCCACTTCGTCCCTTATCCCATTTCTTTGTTACTCCCACGCCGCCTTTTTCGTTGCATACTTCTGGGCTGATATATTAACATGGCCGCAACGGCAGCTGCCATTTTTGGCATTGTTGCTGTAATTGCTTTTGTCTCTGCGCCCCCGTAATTGAATTTCACTTCTCCCCCTTTCAAAAAGACCCGTCATCATCGCACTTAATCCGTTGGTTCCCCATGCGAATCAACTCGTTTCTGTGCCTGAAAAAGTTGCACTCACAATAACAATTTATACAAGAGTTGTAAACTCTGACAATTTATTCTTTTCAATTGCTCATATTGAATTAAGTGTCATAAATTGCCACTACCGTAATTAGTGTTTGTTTTAAGAAAACCCCCCGTAGTTGTATTAACTTTCTTTGGGTACTCGAGTTCCCAGCCAACTAAAGCCATTCGAGCGCCTAATTTATTCAAATAGGTTTTATATAATTGCAGTTGCTCTGTCTTTCGCATTGATTGGCCTGTTATTAGCTGACTGACTATCTGGCTGAGTGCATTTTTCCGAAATTATGTAAATTTAACTGAGAATTATGTGCAGAATCAGATGCATGCATAATTTATACATATTTTGAAGTCATTTCTTGGGCAAATGCTAAAGGGTGGCGCTGTGTAGTTGTGCTCGGAAAATTCATAGCCAAAAGCTAAAAGTGAGCACACAAATCGAATGGGGGAAAACTTGAAGCTGGGAAGGGAAAAGCCAAACGGATAGATGTAGCAAGAGAGTTGTATAATCAAAGGAGCGCGCACACACACTGCCGTAATTTGGCTGAAGGTAGTCCAAAATACCTGGCTGAGTTTTTTGCGTGTACTTTTTGTCGGGCAAAAGTAAAAGCTGAAATTTTGTTATTTGAACTTTTGCTTATGAGCGCCCTCAGGTAGCTTGTTAAACATTCTTGGGCTGCCTACATATACACAATTTGATATGGAAGTGTGTGTACATGTTGTGTTTTTTTTTGAGAAACGAGAGGAAAACTTCAACTTGAAACATGAAAATTTGCATATGATAAGCAAATAAGCAGATGTATGCAAGGTAGCTGGGCAAAGTTTTATTAGATTCTTGATTCGTGAATGGAAAAGGGCGAATCGGGGTTGATGGCACGGGAAGCGCGCTTTTGCGGCTTCTTCTGGCCAACGGTGGCTATGAATATGCGGCCCGAAAACCTTTGCAAATATGCAAAACATTTGAAAATTATTTTTGCATAAATAACGTTGATGTAGTCTCATGTGTGTGGGGCGGCCAAAGGGTTGCAAATGAGCTCAAACATCTGAGCATTAGGTCCAAAGCGGCTTACCAACTATGTACCATTGCACAGTCACTTGAGCAGCGCAAATGATGTGCAAATGTGCGTGAACCGCACACAAATGGCGGAACTAAAACCGTACAATGCGGCGTATGCGCAATATTTAATTTCAAGTGCTGCGAACTCTCACACGTACGACACACACACACGCACCTAGACAAAGCTAATTTTCGCTCAAACTGAGAGTGAGTGAGTGAGTGAGTGACTGTGTGTGTGTGTTGTGGAGCGTATGTGTGTGTGTGTGTGTGTGTGAGGGGGGGGGGGGAGCATGAAATGCACTTGCTTTCACCATCAGCGCTTTAAATAAAATATTAGCATTTATTGCCTTCTGCACTCAGCGGACTATTTAGGCGGGTCGGGCGGATGCACAGGATGGCCAGGTTGCGCAGGATGCGCAGGATGCGGGGTGCTGAGATGGAATACCGAATGGGAGTCGTAACTTGCCCTAAGTGCTATGCAAAAGGGTTGCTGCCCCCATCCCAGGTGAATTACCGCTGCCACTCCTGGCGAGAAACCGGAAGCTGCAACATCAACAGCAGCGGCGTTAATGTCGCCGTGTAACTGCTGCATTTGCCATGTCTCCTAATTTTATTGGAAAACCCATTAGACACTTTAAATCTTCAGTTATTACCAGATTTTATAAAGTATTCAACTAATTTGGTAAGCTATTAAATGAACTTCCTTTCGATTAATATTTCCTGGGTAAGTATTCAACGTAGCAGTGGGAAAGATGAGATGCTTGATTATGATGCATCTCCCTGATTGTCAAACATTAATAAAATCAAATGCTGTCCCCTTGAAACACTATCCACACAAGTGTGGTAATAGATGCGAATCCTCTGGAACACTCAAGCTAACTTATTCTGCCAATTACTTAACAGATGATGTGTCCAACTCGAGTGCAAGCTTCATCAGTCAGCAGGGCCAAAAGCAGGGCGTTGCTGCGGCTAATTTGGCTCAAAGCCACACAAATTGCTGGCAGTACGGCGAGTACTTGCAGCGTGAATTCGCAACTCATACAGGAGTAACCAGTTCGTAAGCGGCGAGTGAGCAGTGAGGGGGACTCAAATGCTCGAACTTAAACCAATTGAGCTTTAAACGCCGAGCTGACAGGGGCAACAATGGCAACAGTTTCAGCAACATTTACCAGGACTCGGGAGCAGGACAATCGGCAGAAGTGACAGCTCAGCTGGATGGCGGAGACACAATGGGATATGGATATGGATTGTGCTGGAAATGCATCTCACTTATGGCCCGTTGACTCCACTTTGAGAGCCATTGTGTGTGTGTGTGTGTGTGTGTGCGAGTACTTGCATTATTCCATCTGCTTATCAATAAACAGTAGTTCCCGCTGGGACGCATGAGTGCCAAACTGTTGAATTCACTTTGCCGCCGACTTGCGAAACTATATTTCTCCTGAAGGACACGGCAATTGGCCAGGGACACAGGTGCGAGATTATTTTGAGAATTTTTCCGTACTTTATGGACAAAGTTGGGCGGGTATGTTGGCTCATGGGAAAGCGCTTCAAGCGCTTTTATTTGGTCATCAAAAAGTTTCATACGCCCTGTTGACCGGCCCGAGTTAATTATGTTTATGCAATGACATTTGCATAAGAAAGAGCAAAAGAGCAGCCAGATGAGCAGATTCCTCTTCGCTGGACTTGTGGGTACATCAAAATTTCCGACTTCAGGATCGCAACGAGATGTATGCATAATAGCCCAAGGTGTTAATTTAATAAACGAATTACGAAAACATGAAGTGCCCGAGGCAGGAACTGAAATGTGACGGTTAATGCTAATTCTCAGACGAGATATCCTTTGCATAATGCCAATTTTAGATGGACAATTATGCTAAGTAATTTCGAGATGACAAGCTTACTGGGGAGGCTATTTAGGATTACGGAAAGCAAAATTATAAAGCGATTAAGTCCGGGAAAATCCTTATTTTCTGAAAAATCAGTCAAAAACAAGGCTGATGAGCTCAAAACACTTTATACAGATGCTATGTTACTTGCCTACTGCAAATCTTAAAAAGATTTTTTCATTAGTTTCTCCCCTTATTCAATCAGTTTTATGACCATAAAAATATGATATGTACCAGTACTCATCTGAGTTTACTCTGGGCACGGTATTAACAATCCAGTTAAATGGGTAGTTCCTGCGGCAGTTGATGCTGTCAAAACTGCAAACATGGCTTTCATGGCTGCTCTAGGTAATTCCGGCAAAGGGTGATTTCCCTCCATTCCCGGCATCGCAGGATCTCTCGAGGAATAGTTTTATGCACGCAGCTAAAATTTGTGGCATACTTTCTGGGGCCGCCAGAGAAACTGAAACTGCTGCTGCTGCTGCTTTGCTGCTTTGGCTGCTGCTTTGGCTGCTGCTGGTGGAGCAGCTAACAACTGAAGAATGTTGGGACTTGCGGCTATGAAACAGCATGCCAAAAAGCAAATAGACGCCGGGGTTTGGGGCTGGGATCCTGCCACGCCTCGAAACTAGCAAGTATGTAGGTTGCCACCACCTCCTGCTCCTCCTCCACCGCCACCATCACCGCCTGCTCTTCGCTGAGGGGCAGCTACCCGTGAACTAGTTTCGCGTTCGCTTTAAATTATCTTTGATGCGAAAAGCGAGGATGGTTGGGGCTGGGAAACGAATTGCCGCAGGTGTCAAAAACACACAGACAAAGTCAATTTGCGCTGGCAGACGACAGGACATGCCGGCGGATGGGAATGGTTTGGCTAAGGGAATGGGTGGGTAGGTGGGTCTTCCAGTGGAGGGGGGTGGGATGTTAGGGGTGGGGGAGGAGTAAGCGTAGTGGCGGTAAGCGTGTGCTGCTCATTACGCGGCGCCTTTGATGTGCAGCAAGCCGTCGTAAAGTGCCGGCAGCAACAACAAACAACATTACAAGCGGCAAGTGGCCCGCTTTCTGCCTGCTGCCTGCTGCCTTCTGCTCTTCTGCTGGCTGCTCTCTGATTATAATCATCATGATAAGTACTCTATATACCACGTGCCACGCCCACTAGTTGGCTGCCTAACAATGGCAAGCCGCAAGCCACCGCCACCGCCCCCGCCAGCCATCCCATTCGATGTCGCATTTACCGCAGCAACCGCCCGCCGGCGAAGGGAGGGGAATCTGAATGGGAACGGGAACGGGAATGGTAATGTATCCCCCAGATTTTGGGGTGGATCCTAGAGCGAATTTAATGTGCACCTGCACCACACACAGTGCCTCGTGTTTATCTTTAATGCATACAAATAATGCACAAACTGCAAATGCTGATGGCAAGGGCGATGGAGATGGAGATGGCGATGACGATGGCGATGGCGATGACGGTGGCACCCGCAACTGGCAACTCGACACGCCATAAAATCAAGACACACGACATTTTAGAGCCGGCAGCAGCAATATCAGCAGGAATATCCGACAAATTGGGGAAACGCCCTCGCCATCTAATTCAGGCAAATGGGCTAAGCGATGCACAGAGAGAAAACACCCTGAAAATCCTATGACAATTTTGTGGTATTACTTCCCTTTCATATAATATTCATTATCGAAATTAATCAATAATTAAATTCCCATTATCATTTCTAAATGCTTTGCATTATTGTATAAATTAATAATGTCTTAATAAAATTTTATTGCAGTTTTTAATGCACAATCATATTATCCTATTTTTTTGTAATTTGTGTCTGCAGCTAAGGAAAAACTTTCATTATTCAGTTAGTGGAAATGAAGCAAGTGAAGCAATAAAATGAGTTTCCGCCAAACAGCTCCTTAATATCGAATAGCAATCTGAGGCAACAAAACTTTCATAAATTTCAACAACTCTCATCATCTTTCAGGCAGTGTCAGAAGCAAATTGATAGTCCCAGTTCGATTTTCAGCACTAGGATGAAGCAAAGCACAGCCGGCTGTTGGAATGACTTTCACCCATTTTGATAGATAGATAGATAGATAGAGAGATAGAGAGATGCTCGTGGCGACCAGAGGAAAAACAATGCCGACAGCTGCCAGGGCCTGTCAATATTTCAGAAGAGCGGCTACATTAATCAAACGAGTCCAAGTCCTGGGCTCCTCGTTCACCTATTTCGAGTGATTTGGGCAGAAATAATTGGCTGTATATGTGGGGGTTGTTAGACCCCTTGCCAATTTCTGTCATTTGATATGCACAAAAGATTTATGAGTTAATTAATGTAGCGAAGTGCCCGTGGAAGCGGATTCATTGTTGAGCATGATTAATGCTCCTGCTCATCGTTTTTTGTCGTGACCGGAAGCGGAAACGCAATTGTTGCTGCTACCGGTGTGGTTTAGCATTAAAGTCTCAACAAAGTAAGCTCGTTGCATTAAAGTGCATCAAACTGGGTCAGCTGGCTGACGCGTCTGCTCCACTTGGTGGTCGTAACTCATTCATAGCTCATAAACGGTGCTAATATTGAGTGTCGATTTTCCACCACACTGGCCCAGGACATTGCACCAATGTCTCTCTTTCACACTTTCCCTCCTTTCGCCGCCATCTGTGTCGCTTTTCTCCAGCACTACCCTGCTTATGTGTGTGTGTGTGAGTGAACAATGCAGCTGTTTTCCTCGGCTTCTATATTTTCTGCGACCCGCTTTTTGTGCAATGGCGCCGAGGACTACGGTCTACCAACTACCGACTGTGGAATAAGGACTCAGGACAACGGACTGCGGCGGCAGCTGGTTCATTACGGAAGCCAGTATCCTGTTAATAGTTTAACATAAACTGTGGTAAAAAGTGCACGCCGCCTGCCGTCGCTTTTATTGATTATCCTTGCTGCTGCAGAACACTTACACTGCATTCGCTGCTGTGCTGCTGTGCTGCACCGGAAGTTGACACACTTAGCGAATGGCGGCCACCCTCAAGATGGCCGCCGCCCACCGGATGGCCTACAAAATGGCGGGCAATTCATAAAAATACCACATCGTCGAAGTTTAAGCAGCGCATCAAAATAAATTTCAGCACTCGCTTCATATAACCCGTACCACTAACTCTCCATTTTGTATCTATATTCAGGCACACACACTTTCACGTACCAACTGCAGCGTCATAATTCATCTTGGTCTGCTGGCCCTAAGATTGCGATTCTATCGGTGGGCAAGAAAAACCTACATCCTGTCCCAGGATAGCAGATTCATATACCCTTTACCACAAGCTGAAATGAAAGCTGTGTTTGGCTAGGAAAATCATAGTCATGAAATGTTGTTCAATGTTCAATAGACTTTGCTATCTGAAGGAAGAAATCACATTAAATAAATCATCAGCTGGTGGAAACTGAGCAATTAACGCTCGTGAATTTTCAGCTAACTGAATATAATTTGTATACGACCACTTTTAAAGGATATTCCCCGTCGAAACTCACTTCCATTCCATAGACAGTTGAACTTATTTTTTGTTGCGCCACATGCTTTGGACACACCATAGTCATAAATTTAAATCAAACCATCTGACAGGCGACCGAAGGCGATTGCAAATTTATCTATAAGAAGGGCCAGACAGCATTTGAAAGTTGGACAACAGATGTCCGCCATAAAATTATTCCTATTTCTTGGCTACGAATATATAATACATAGCCAGAAATGTATATAAATGATATACAATAAATAAAGGTTTTTGTGGTGGCAATGTAGGTATGTATCTGATTCATTCGCCAACATTTTGGTGCTTTGACTAATTATGTGCGGAGTTTTTGAATGCACAATTGATTGATTGATGGATGGGTGTGTTTGGCGCTCATTATTTGCAAAATTGATATTGTAAAACAGATGTTTCCGCTCCCACTTCATTGTTATTTAATTACCCCCAATAGCGGAACACGAAGTTTGGCGCTTGATTAATGTTTGACCATCGCTCTCGCACTACGCCAGTATTTCGCAGGTAGGAAATGAGCGATGCAATCGATAAATGAATAAATGACAGCTAATTAATCCAAGCAGGCACACACAAACACAATCGGATAATTATTGTACTGCTAGCACGCATATCCTTGCGTCCTTGTTGCATTTTAAATGCTTTTCCATTCGCCACGAAGGGCGAAAAAGTGAAAAGCATTAAAAATTCATTAGCATTCAACTGACACGGCGCATCGATATCCTGCGATACAATGCACCGCCAATTAGGCAGCAGATCGATTTCGATTTTGGCCATCATTGTCATAGTTTCACTCCGGGCATCAAATCGGCCATAGCCCCCGGCCAAAATCATCGAAGTGAGAGCCTTATTGACTTAGCATCCAGCCATCGTGGTCGCCTTATACTCGGCTGGATACCAGATACTATGCGAGTATACCAGATACCGGCTCCTTAGACCCTGAATAAAATGGACAGCTTGGAACACCCACAACAACTGCAATCTGGATGTGGATGTGGACTCAGATGAGGGTGGATTGGTGGCTTGAGAGGAGTTCCATTCGGTCTGACTTATGCATTGCCACGCATGAATTATTCAAATACTATGCCCATGCTATATATGCATAGCTCCGAGCTAGATGCAGAAATGAAAATGAAAACGAAAACCTAAACCAAGCAAACCAAAACTCAAACAGCATAAACTGCAGCCACTCGAATTGGATTGAGTTTTCTGCTGCAAATGCAACTGAATTTGCAACTGCAACTGAGCCCTGGCAAGGGGGCGGCATTGGGTGTGGGCGTGGCTTGCTAGAAAGTCAAACACACACACACACACAGAGCAACACGAACGACCAAATGCGACATGGTGGAACAGAGTTATGATGGAAAACATTGGAATACATAGCCCATTTAAACGCAAGGTTAGCAAACCAACATGTTCATTTGAAGTTCGTGTGTGTAGAATGCAAAAAATTCAATTTCTCTGCGAAATCTGGACCAAATTGTGAAAAATGGGAAAAGTAATGAAACTGGCGCACATAACGGGTGCATAACCAGCCACAAAAGCGATTACGCCAACATCCACGAAACTCCCATTCAAATCGAGAAATACCCTCAATTCCACTGGCTTGGAAACTAAATTATTACACAACTTTTTGGCCAAGGCAATTTGATAAATTGCCGAAATCGCTGCAGAGTCTGGCTAAAACGAAACGATGTGATTCCGTAGCACTTAGCCGACTCAGAGCCCCCCGCATATTTGCTCAACTTAATGGCTAAAAAGCAACAGAAGCGCGTAGTTCGATTATTTAATGCAAATCCAATGCATTGTCAATCAGCCAGACAGACTCCTCATCTGCTCATCCGCTCATCTCCTCCTCCTCGACGGCACAGTTGGCAAAGCGATTTTCAATTTCCAATTTCAAATTTCAATTCTATGCAAAGTAGACGATGACTATCCATCCATCCATCCATCCACCCATCCACCCCACTGCTTCCATGAACAATCGGGTGTATGTGTGCCAACTATTGACACAGAACTCTCACTCACACGCTCAACCAGCCACCCATATAACCATACATCCTCATGTATACACACACACACACACACCATCGCATGGCAGAGCACTTGAGCAAACAGCCGACTATGCGAGGAGAGGAGCTCAGGAGATGGGGCATGCGAGGATGCGAGCGACTCCCGGCTGTTCCGGCAGCTGAATTCGCTCCAATTAATGCTGGAATTTGTGCTAATTTTGATAAAATGGTTTTCTCAAGAGCTCTGTGCAATGAGTTCTCTCTCAGTTTCAGGAATTAGATCTGAAACGAAGTATGCACTGAATGTGTTCTACCAAACTGATAACACACAACATCTGAGTAATGCAGATGCAATGCATGCCTGGCTGCTAATTAGATTGACAAACCTTATTTTTTCGTATCACTGCATGGTAAAGTAAAAGAGCTAATAATCAGAAACATCATTTGAGCAACTTCTCTGGATTTGTGCCCTCGAATCCCCATCTCCTCCTGCTCTAGCTTGCTCTAACCATCGATGCCTGGCTTTATCTGCCTCGCACCATCGCCTCTAGTTTACTTGCGCTAATAGCATTGAACGAGCTGGAAATCAAAGCAACGACATCCAGCTGAGACTCCCCGATTTGCCACACCCCCCCAAAACCCGACAGATGTGTGTGTATGTGTGTGTGCGGCGCACACAGCCCTTTGTCTCCTGCCGCGTGTCGCAAGTGCATTCAATTACTTGATGTGTCTATATGGCAGCTACAATGTCTCCTCCAATGGCCCCCATCGGCCCCCCTTAAATCACTACCATTCCTTCGGATTCGAGCGCGTTTAATACAATTGCTATTTTGTAGCGAAGGCAGTCGGGTTGGGGGGGAAAAAAAAGAAAATTGTAAAAGGTATAAAATTGATGGATAAAATGATGCAATGGCACTGGCTTTTCCAGCATCCTTACGGGATTTTTGCCGAGCGCTGGTTGTACTCTGATTGTTCCTTCCCTACCCCCCCAGCCAAAGGTAGCGGGTAAAATATATATAAATAAATATGAGTGGGTTGTTTAAAAGCTATAACCTGCTGACAGAAAGTTGAGATACATCTTCATACGTCTTACTGAAACTATTGTAGATATCCAATGCGCAAGTGTGCTGTGCAGTTGTCAAGAGCTCAAGGATAATTGCGAGTGGTTAACGTGAATGAGGTACCATTTGAAGTATAATTCAACCATAAATCAAGCATCTCAATCACTTATCTACGAGTTTGCATCGCACCCTTGTGCACCCCAGTCGCCTTTGTGAATCAACTCACCTGCAAGCAGACAAATGAAAATTTCAATTAGCAAATGGTTAATAGATGTCGCACTCATGTAAATAATTAAGTTGCAGTCTAAGCTCCAAGCAGAAGTCATGTCCACAAAGGCCCCACTGGCCCCACTGGTCCCACTGGCCCCACTTTCTGCGACACAAAAAGCCCTGAAAGTAGCCGGAAAACAGGAGCAGACGACAGCTATTGGATGCTCTTAGGAGATTATCGGTACAAATGGACTGCACATTATCCCGAGCATCGCACATAATCTCCGCACAAAAGGCCGTGAAGCCCAGGGAACTCGAACAATGCGAGTTGAAGTTTGATAGCCTTAAATTCCGCTTATCATTCGGGATTTAATTGAAAATTTCTGTTGACCATAGAACATGGACATGACGTCTGAGGAAATGAAAAGTCGGCGGGGGCGGGGGGCAAATGGGGGAGTGCACAGCAGCTGGAAGCTGTCACCAGCTGGAAAACACGCGCCTGTCACCCAGAAAGCAGGTGGAAAGTTTCCACTTTCCACATGCGGAACCGCATGTGGTTCTATTATCAGGGCATCCAAATGTTTGGCCGAGCTGCACTTGACTAAAAACCCAGCCCTAAATTAACAAGAGCTCTCCATCTAAACCGCACTTGCACCGAGAAAAAAAAATACAGCATTAAAAATAATTTGATTTAAGGATATAATACTCTATATAAGTAGTAAACATTGATGGCAGCCGTAAAAACTGTTATGTATAGTATTAAATGGAGCTTATATTCAATTTGCACATTTAATTCTTGCTTTGTGGCTTTTTTCCCAGTGTAGCCACTTTGCACTGTTGCTTTCTCTCATAAATTCTAATGCGGGTGTGAGTGTGTCTGTGCTTTTGGGAATTTTTTTGTTATACTTTCGGCGTTTGGTTTTTGTTTATGTTTTAGTGAGTGGTGCTGGGTGGGTGGCAATCTTTGATGGGTGGATGCGGTGCGGTGAGGGGTGGGGTGGGCTGGTGAGGTGCCAAGGGGGCGGGGCCATGGGCTGTGGGCTGTGGGCTTTTGGCTGCGGGCCTGGCTGTTAATAATGCGTTGTCCCGGCTTTTTGTGTTGTCGCAGCTGCAAAACTCATGCTTTTGATATGGCAGATAAGCCCAGCATAAAATATTTTATTAGCCAGCGACTGCATTCGCCGAGGCATGGGGGAGAAAAACAAGGAAAATACAGAGAAAAAAGAGAAAAAAGAGAAAAAAAGAAGAGCTCCAGCTCGACATAATGACGTCGACAGTGGCAGCAGCGGAAAAAAAGTGCCACTCAACTCAAACAGTGGCATTTTTTGGCGTTTTTCTTTTCGGCAGCTTAGACATAAATTCCTTGTCGAAAAACGGGCTTGGCGAATGGGTTCAGGGGTACGGAAAATTTTCCATTTTCCACTCACCAGCCAAAGGATAATGAGCGTGTGGTCGTAAGGGTATGCGGGGTTCGTTGGACTTGAGAGGTTTTTGGTTCTTTGGTTTTTTGTTTTTTGTTTTTTGTAACCATTGCGAAAATGAAAATTAATGAATGCGAGCAAATGCTTTTGGCATTGTGCCAGGCAAGGGCACAACATACCAAAGACAGTAAATTAAATGTCATATGTCAACTTCTCTCGCTCTGTTCTCCAGCTTTTCTTTGCCGCTTTTCCAGCTCCCACTTGCCAGCGTGTGTGAGAGCGAGTGCGTTTCCCTTCAGCTCCCCTCCCAGTTGCCATTCGCCATTCGCCATTCGTCATTTGCCTTTTGCTTGTTCCCTATTTCGCTGCTCAGTCGCTGTTGGTCTTGGCCAAGTTCATTTAGCCATCTGCCAGCAGACGGCCGCCTCTAATGCCCGCTTGATGTATTTTAAATTAAATTTCAATTTCAGCCGCTTCGCTCTAGCGTAATTTAATCCAATCCGTCTGAGAGTTCAATTCGATTACGCCCAAAACTCCAGCAGCCACCACTGCATAAAGCCTGGCTAAAAGCTTTATAAGTAGTTAGGAAAAAAATATTAATTTCATTTCCGGTTAACACTCACGTGTGCCAGGTGTCATCAACTCACCTTGGCGCCATTTTTTCATCTGCCGCGCGGCGCGTTAAATTATTTAATGGCTCGTGTCAAAGGTAATAAATGTTCGTTTTTGTTCCACTTTATGGCTCACAAGGGTTAAGGGTGTGGGTGGTGGTGGTGGTGGTGGTGGTGGTCGACAAAAGGAAATAAAGGCAAAAATCGCACTTAATGCGCTTAATAGTTCGCGCATCATTAAGTTGGATTGCAGGGAAAAAGGCAACCGCATAAAAAAAATATTCTTATGGCTGTTTTTTTCGCTAGCTTTCGCTGCACTTAATTGCAAATCAATATGGCAAGGGCCGATTGCTAATTGCACACTCCGATTCGGTGTGTATAAATTGCATTAAATTACGCCGGCATTTTTTGCTCATAGCATTCCGGCAATAACAACATTTCGGCTGTCACCCGACGAGTAATTTTCAATTTCCATGCAAAGCAGGAATTCCACTCACACCAAATAGCTCGACTTTAGCCAGCCAGAAAAACCCAATAGAACTCATGTGTAAGGAAAAACACTGTAAATAATAAATGAGGTCGGGCCTAGAAGAAGTTTGCTCCTTAGCCGCATGACTTTTGCTTTTATTGCAAGCGTTTTTCCTTCGATTTTAGCCATTTCACACTTGGCCATAATGGGCGGGCAAGGAAATTGCCAGAGCAACAAATAATAAAATGCGGCGTTGATGTTGTTAGCACGATGACTTTGAAGTGCCCATCTACTAGCTGGGAGCAATCAAGTTTACGGCCAGAATTGAATGCGCAACTTTCAGATGGCCTAAAGAGTTAAGCCCTGTGAAATTATAGCTGAAATATGGATTTAAACACGCCTCCCATCGGATGACAATACAATTCCTGGGCCAGTTCCTTCTGATCCCATTTCCAGCCACGTGTATAACTTATTTATAAGGCTTTTACGCACAAATACACAAAAATGTGCACAGGCAGAGAGTTGCAAACAGTGCTGGAAATGCGGAAAACCGGTGAGTGTGGGCTTTTCCGGGGCTTTTGTGTTACTTTAACCCGCTTTCAGCACAGAATTTGCAAATGGACTTGGCGAAAGCGAAACTTGTCCTTTGTGTGCGCTTTACACATGTATTTATATACATATATATTTTTTTTTGGGGTGGGGATGGGGGCTGGAGTACAACGTGTATATACTCGTACATATGTACATAGAGCATATATCCCTGGGACAGTAGTTACTTGTAGGGATGCCCGAGATAATTGCGTCTTTGTGTGCCCAAATGTACATGCGTGCGTACGAGTGTATTCATAAGCATTTCCACAGACTCGCACCGAAATGTGTATATACGAGTATAATGTATATATACTATATATACTATATAGATACGGCCAGAAGTGTGGATATCGCCCGACTGTCAAGTGTGGCAATGAAATGGCCATGGCAGCCATTAAAAATGTAAAATAGGAAACAACACGAGCCGCAAAGAGCCAGCGAATACTAATATTTTTTTACGAGCCAGCATTGTGCAAATTTGTCCATCTATGACATAAGCATAAATTCCATTGGCCGAAAGGGCGCTCAAGGGTTAAGCGAAAAAAGTTTCGCTTCGACATCTATTGTAAATTATATTTTCGCCATAAAGCAGCTTAAATAAATTCGTAATTATTTTAAATGTGCCCGTGGTGCCACGCCCCCATTGCGCCCACGTCCCGGCGAAAGTTTCGAGCAAAGTTTCCATCGCCGCTCATTAAGTAGCACAATTTCTGTTTTCTTCGCCAAGTTTTCCTCGGCCAGCCAAGTGGGCGGGCAAATGGGAAGGCCAGAGGCCAGGGGGCGTGGCAGAGTGGCAGAGTGGGTGGTGGTGGTGGTGGTGGCGGTGGGCTGAAGTGGCGCCGCATCACACGCCAAGTAATTATGAATATTTTAACGAACTTTTGCCACAGGCAGCGGCAAATCAAAATATTTCATTCGACTGCACCAAAGTTAGAGCGAAAAATAATTCCATTCCGAAAATAGAAAGGCGGCCGCGGGAGCAAAAAGCGTAAAACAAGCACAAAGAATAATAATTAAAACTGCATCAGATACATTCTAGCAGCGCGATGCTTGCATCCAGATAAATCATTCGCTATTTAGCACATCTCGGGTAATTTAAATAATTAATTAAGCAAAGTTGGATAGTTTTTCGCTTGAGCCGAAACTTTTCTTACCCCAGCAGCAGCGATTAAAAGATAAAATAGAAGAGACCACAAAAAATGAAGTTATAAAATTATAAATTTCTAACTGTGCTGCAAGTTTCTCAGTCCCGACCAAAACTGTCGCCTGCATCTGAACTTAAACTTGGCCAGACCCAAAGCTTTTTGGCCTGATTAACTTGCACACTGCGTATACGCAATCGATCCGAGTGCCAGATGCCAATCACTGTGAATGGTGGCCTCTGTCTCACTGGCACTAAGCTGCCTTTTTGTCTGGGTGCATAAATTGATTTTGGCCTTAAAGCCAATTAAGTGGGTCAGTCCGTTGGCCCAACTCAATTCATCTCGACTTGGCCAAAGTTGCGGCTTTGTTGGCCAAAGTTTCGGGATGCGCTTAAGCGCATACACTTGCAACATACTTTGTGGCCCAAAAACGATGCTGCACTGAGCGGACTGTCTAATTATCATAAAAATAATAACGTCCCAGCGAACCTAATTGAATTCTACAACAATGCAGTAGCCGCTGGTCGCTGCAGCACCTGATAAAAACTCTGAGCCGAGATACAAACACCTGGGCCGGACTTCTTGACTGGCAGCGCATAATTATCAACCGAGAAAAAAGAAAGAGCCTGTTTATTTTGCTTTGACATATTCGAGGGGAGATGGAGCCGCTTAATTTTATGCAGAATTTCAATGACTTGGGCAACTTTGCGCCGGACTTTGCGCCACTCAGCTCCTGAGCTGCATGGATTAGCATAAAATCAACGAGCCACGCCCACGTTTTCCGGGCCAAAAGTCATTTCGGTTTTCAATTAAAAGCCAGCCAGCTGACTTGGCCACACATACATCACCTGAGGGCCGCGTAATTCACCTGCATCATCAATCTAACACCCGAGTC
Organism: Drosophila orena; assembly: GCA_005876975.1. Taxonomy (NCBI): domain Eukaryota; kingdom Metazoa; phylum Arthropoda; class Insecta; order Diptera; family Drosophilidae; genus Drosophila; species Drosophila orena. The sequence continues at coordinate 8,377,705 of VCKV01000282.1, read as the reverse complement.
CTGGAGCCACAGCGTCCAGGATGAACCAGTGTACCCAGGACCGTCGTAAAATGCGCGGCCAAAAGGAAAACAGGATGTGGGGCGCTTATAAATTTGCAAGAACATGGCAGCCCTGACTAACTTCGAACTCGTAATTCCTTGGGCCAGCTAGAAGGAACACTGGCCAGCACAGACTGAAATTGTCAAAATTTGTCACCTTAAGGGAAGATAATCGGATAAAACATATAATATTTTGGCAAATCGAAAACAAGATCACTTAAATCTTTTTTTAAGTGCCTATTAGCCCATAAGCATTATTGATTTCTAGCAGTGCAAGCATAAATTTTTCCAAAGAGTTCCCTTCCATGTCATGAGTGTTCCACTTGCAAGCCCAATGGAGCGGAAGTTGTGTTGGCCGGTGTAAATAATTGGCTCGCAGCAACTACTACATCCAGTCATTCATCCATTCATTTGCGCCATCATAGCGTGATTTGTTTGTGGGCAGCTGCGGTAGATTTATGCATGTGGTCCTCAGTCCTTCGTCCTTCGAAGCGAAGGGCCAACGGCCAGGTAGTAAAACTAATTATGAAAGTTTAGCTGGTCGGGTGAACGAACCGACATGTGGAACGTGCAGTGGCAATGTCATTACTCCAGGAGCCAGATAATAATCGTGGCATTAATTAATGGAACAACCAGAAGGTATTCGCCTTTGTTTGTCCCCCGTCTGTGGATTTCATTATTTTTTGTTACATTAAAATTAGAGCGAAGTGCGGGAACGGAAGGGGCCTTGTGGCAGGCGAACTGCGTTTGGGGTTTTGTGGCCATTAAATTGCGCCATAAATATGCCCCCGAATGGCAAATGGACGTTGTAGCCTTTGTGATTGCAGTGAAAATACGCATTTAAATTTCGCTTTCATGGAAATTAATTAGCTACGAAGCCGGAAAATATGCTGGAAATGCCGGTCTGATCTGTGGAGATACAATTGCCGAGCCGGGTTTCCGCCATTCCTCATCCTCATCCTCATCCTCATTCCCCATCCTCATTCCTTATTCCTCGTCCTGTCCGGCTTGGTTTATCTTGGCCCAGTCCTTATCCTTTCAGCCACCGCTACTACTTTCCTTGTCGAAGGACATTTGATTCGTTATGATTATGTACTTCCTTGCTGCTAGTTTTCTTCTTTTGCTAGTTGGAACCAACATCATAAATATCATGTCTGCTTTCGTTTTTGCTCACTGGCCAGCTTAGTAGATTTATGTGAGCCGGCACTCGAAACCGAATCGGAGCGGAAGATTGTGGGGAAAACTTTATTTCCTTCCAGACCGAAAGACTTTGGACTCTCATGTGACATAACTTTGATTACGATTGGGTCGGCGTCCACTTGAGGGGGTGAGGGGATTGGGGAAATGCGGGGCAGCTATTTGCAGATACTCGTATCTAATATGCAAACTGACAACTTAAGTACGCCCATAAACGAAATCTAAGACAGGCATAGACAACGTTCAGCACAAACAAACGGCTCTCAAACACCATCGAGATTACCCACATACCTTCCACTACCAAGGCCGCACCACCCAAAAACCACACCACCCATGACTCTTGAATCCCCTCTCGTTCACTACACGCCGCTTCAAATGACAAGTTAATCATTTATTAACGTTGACATGTCATTGCTCAAGTATTTATTTACTGCCGGCTGCGGCAACTACACATACGCGTTCACTTTCGGGGCTCAGAGGTTTCCTGGGCCATTACCTTTCCTCGAAATCCATCCCCTGATTCCCTGTCACCTGGTTGCAGCCAGTACACCCACATGTTTCATAGCACTGAGCATACAATCAGAAATATCGAAAAACCACTTTGCAGTTTTGAATGATTCACATTGCTTTCATCAACCGTATTCATTTAACAAGTATTAATTTAACAAGTATTAATTTAACAAGTATTTATTTAACAGGGATATACATAAAAATGCATGTTTTTATATACAGCTTTTTCGTAAAATATTGTTTATTATTTTGTTGATAGCTGAAAGCGCTGCCATAAATTTAAGATAACAGGAGAACACAGTTTTTCTCTATGTGCACTTTTGGAGGATTCAACTGAGAAGCAGATGCAATATAATAATGGCGGTGAGCAGCTGCAAAATTATTTATAATAAACATAATAAGCGGGCGACAGCTGTTGCCAATGGCTGTCACAGGATCTGAGGTCCTGGCTTTGGTCTTTGGTGGATTCGGGTGTCGGTTTCCCGATGACAGCACCCAGCGACACGAGAAATGCCTAATCCTTGAGACATTTTCCAACTTAATTGCGTGTTTACCGCGCCCTTCACTTACCGCTCCTTTGCTTCAGGTGGGCTCTTCGAGGACTTAGTTTTTGCTTGGACCCCAAAAACACGCATATACACACGCTCACACACACACACACGCACGCACACACGCACACAAACGGGGATAATATGTTGCCCCATAAAGTATGCTACAAATTTTATACTTTCTAGCATATTTGCCGCGCATAGCACAAATTTCTGACGGTTTCGTGCCCAGTGAAAATGTGAAATATTTTATGGTTTACCCCGAAAAGGAAATATAAAAAAGGAGCTGCGATGATGAAGCCAAGCTGGAGAAAGGATAGAAAATACCAATCAGCGTGACTGTTGGCTGAACTCGTGCTTATCGCCGAGTTTTTGATTTGCCTTCAACTTTCCTTTCATTCAGTTCACATCCTCAACCCCAGCACCACCAGCCCAGACTTTCCACTGCCCCAAGATGAACTGAGTTTTCTTTTGAGGCAGGCTCATCCTTTCCGCGTGCCCCAGCATCGTTTTCCTTCTTTCAGTTTTTTTTGTTTTTTTTTTGCGGCCCGTTTTTCAGTTAGGCGCCTGCCGCGGCTCAATTATATAAATTTTTATGGGGCCCCAAAAGGAAAAATTTATGCGAACGTTCGTTTCTGTTGTTTACACAACAAAAACGTGGCCCCAGCCCCTTTGTCCCCACTTCTCCCGCTGCTTCTGCCCTTTTCCGGCTAACAAGTTTGGCGTGAATATGTCCTGGCCTGGCCTGAATCGCTAACTGGGTCTCTGAAATAAGCCTTTTGCTTGAGTTACAACCCACAGAGAGCCTATCTCCTTGCCCCTCTGTGATTAATAGTTTTTTCATCGACATTCAGGGGTCCTGAACTCGGACAAAAAAAAAGAAGAGAATTATACAACCCAGAAGCAACGCTTCAGTGAACTCAAAAGTATAAATAAATTCCATCAAGTTGCCGGAATAAATATACGCCCTCCAATAATTATCGTGGCTGTGTGAGAAAGTTTGTGTGCCGAAACTTTGTTCCTCTTGGCCAAAAATTCCCCTTTCAGTTAGTTTTATTGGCTTTGCCTGTCGTTTCTCACACTGCCCTTGACTGATATTATGCCAGGGGGATTACTTTGATGGCAGCACATGAATTACAGCCACAGTCGGCCACATAAAACTATACCCATATCGATCGAAAAGGTGCTGCCACTGCCACAGCCACTGCCACTGCCACTGCTACTGCTGCTGCCACTGCTGCTGCCAATTCTACTGCAATGTGTACATCAGGTTGGCCGACTAGGCTGGCGAAAAGTTTTATTACCACGGCTGTGAGAATTCCGCCTGTCGAGGAGGTTACTTTCGGGTTTTATGCTCCAAGCGGAGTCAATGAATTGATTGATGTACGCCTGGTTGCGAAGCGAACCCGAAACGGCATCAAAAGGCAACAACTGCGTGGCAGAGCGGCATAGAATGCGCATAAAAAGGCCAAAAGGCGCACTGGCATGAGGTATCAGTTTCAGTTGCCATTTTGGCCGTTTTCTGGGGGGGGAGGGGGGTAAGAACCCAAGCAGCTCGCTCACACATGCACATAAATTACGGGTTTACGCTGACATTTTACTATTTGCCGTCGCTGGCTTTTCATTTTTGGAGGCGAACGCACTAAAAAACCAAAGCTAATAGCCATGAGCAACTTGGCTCTTGCCGAATGGCCATGTTCGACCCACCACAAACACACACGCACACACACACACACACACTCTCATACAAATGCAGCTGGCATAAACTATAGGACTTTATGTTCTATTTGTGGGTTTTACTGTTTTCCCTCACTCTTGGACGGGCCCAAACTTCAAACAAGCTAAAAATTAATTTAATACGCCATTTCCATGGGGCAGCGGAAAAAGCCATCGGGGATCCGCGGCGCTGGATGCGGAAAAAATGATTGTAAACGGCAAAAGTCATTGGGGCAAGCAAATGAAAATGTAAACTTAAGTGGCACACACGCATTTTTTCCAACCATTTTATACGTGTGTACGAAACGCTGGAGAAAGCTGCAAAAAGCTGGGAAAAAACCGGAGGAAAAGCTGGTTAAAGCAAACGAAAGTCGAACAAGCGGCTGGCAAACAAGCTGGAGCGAAAAAAAGCGCCAAGCACAAGAGTCTCGACTCCACTGGCGCTCACTCCATATTTTATTTAACAGTCGCTGTACGAACACTCGACACACATTCGGCGCTAGTTTCGGCCACCATTAATTGGACGTGCCAGTTACAATGCCATCCCAACCAGCCTCCCACCTCCAACCTCCAGCCCTCCATCGCCAGCTTCCAAACCACCGATCGTTCGAGCTGCGCTTCAATTAAATTCAAATTAAGGCCCGACCTAAGCCCAAAACAGATGGGCAGAGATTTTCGCAGCACTTGCTGCCAACGAAAAATAGAGTACATCGAAAAATGTATATATAGTTATGAAAATATTAAAAAAAGAAATACCTACATAAAACTTGAATCATTCATTATTGAGATACTACAAGAAAAAGAACTTCCATTTAGCAAATACTGCAAAAGATTAACACACAGATTTCACTGCCACATTTTTCCCACAGTGCAGCCAATTTTCCGACACAAACGACTTAAATGATGCCCCAATGACGTCGCATAAATATTTCGTTATAGCCGGTCGGCGAAAAAAGCGGCGAGCGGGAAAAAAAACGAGCAATCGAAATGTGGCAGCAAATCGATGGCACTTGCGCCGCTCAACGTGGCGTATGCGTAATGCAGTCACGGCACTGGGCCAAGAGTCGTTTGCCATTATGTCCGTTGCGTTATTTATGGTATGGTATCGCCATACGACTATCGCTCGGACCTTTGAGTCTCGAGACGGAGCAGCGACGATGATCAGCGGTTCAATTAAGTGGAAAATAACCATAAATCATGGGAACATCATATCTCTGCAATTGAGTTGCAACTTGCGCTGATTTCATGCCCCCAGGTAGTATCTGCTAGTATCTGATGGCTTCTTTCCTGTGCGGTTCAACCGCTGAGTCGGTTGAGTTGGTTGAGTTGGTTGAGTTGGTATCCGGATCTGAATCTGAATCCGAATCCGAATTCGAAGCCGAGACTGAATCAGAGGCGTTAGCTTGTCGCACACACACACACACACACTGACACACAAACACACACACACACACAGACACGCACTGGCGAGGAAAAGAGCGCGGCATTATTCGATTCTTATTGTAATCGCATGAATATATTTCTCGCATTATAATGCTCAGCTGAGCTTCAGTGGCTTTTTCCTGCGCAGTCGTTGACTTTTTGCATTTTTAATGTGTGCGAATCCCTTCCGACCTCCCACCGCCCCCCGCCCCCCTTCCGTTTTCCCGATTTTCCCTGCGTATCGGCGCATGTATGTGTGTGTGTGTGCGTTCAATAATTTCCGCCACGGCATTTTGAGTTGGGTACGCTGCCAAATAGAGTGTAACGTGAAGTGTGCATGTGTGTATGGTATGAGTGTGTAGGTTTGCCAGGCGCCATCAACTTGAAAAAGTGTCAGCAGCCAAAGCCTTAAATCTCTGCCTGCCACTTTGCTTGTGTGCGTGTATTTGTATGGTACACACCTCTTCCGCCTTTCCGTTGCCAGAAAATCGCATTTGTATCACTGCATTTGGCATTTTCCGTTTTCCATTTCAGCCCGCCGCCACCCCCCAGCCATTCGCTTTGCCCACCCGCCAATTTCTGCCGCCTAACAAACCGGAAGGAAGTAAGTTTTTAAACGCAGCCAGCCAGGCCGAGATCCAGAGATTCCAACTCGCCCGTGGACACGACACTGATGCGAAACGATGCTGACTGCGGTTTTCCACCTTATCCAGGCCCGGTTTTTCCCAGTTTTCCTCCAGCTTTTTCAGCTTTTGCCAGCTTTTGCCAGCCTTTCCACCTCGCTTACAACCCGCTTACACGCCGCTCTCAGCATTCAAGACAGTTTATTACGTTGCACGCGCGAATTGCACTGCTTCCAGCCAACGAACCGAATTCAGCCAGTCCAAAAAGCGAAATTGGCCATTGAGACCAACGGGGCCAAAGGCACCAATTTAAAGGGCTGGCCCATTCTTTGGTTATTTCGCTGTTAAAATGTGCCTTTTGGCCAGCCCCAGTCGATACCAGTCAACTGCAAATCTCTGGCAGTTGGGCGGGCTTTAACCATTTTTGATCAACTTTTCGTAAGGTCCTTATAGCGGTGCACAGTGGCTGCCATAGAATTTGACAGCTGCCCGGGCTCCTGCCACCAAACTTGTTGGTCTTCAACGGCAAAACTTTTGCCTGTGGGGGTGGAGAAGCCATCCCCAAAAACGAGCTCCACTCATTACATACAAGATGGGCTGTGCCCAACCCTTTCGGAAGCAATTTGCTACCCCCTTAAGTCATTTAAATTAAATACACTTTAAACTAAAGGCGGGCTTAGGCGGAAGAATCGCGAAGGACAGGAGGCCAGGGGCTTTCATCGCAAAAGTATCCGTGTCGAAATCATTTCGAGAACCCGCATGAATGCGAACTGCTGTGACTGGTGCGAAGATATATATTTTATATAAACGGAGCCCGAGGAAATTAAAGTGGTTTTCTTTTTCGGATTTGGGGGTTGGCTATTCTACGTCTGTATAAGCTGCTGGGCATACATATGCGTGTATGCGTGTGGGTGTGTGTGTGGGTGTGCGAGTGTGAGTGAGCATCTGAGTACGATATTTCGGAAATTACTTTGCCCTGCTGGTGGTGGTTGCTGTGGCAATGCTGACACCACTCTGGACTCCGGCTTTGAAGTTCGTTCAGGATGGGAGACCCATCCACCTGAGCTGCGAGTATGAACTTCCGCTCGCCGACATTTGGCAAATTGACATTTTTATTTTTGCCACACAATACTTTTTCAGTTGTTTCGTGAATTTCTGGGCTTTCAGTTAGCCACCAACCCACCCACCCACCTGGCCGAAATATTCGCCTAAATGAAAACTCGCTGCCACCTTTTGTCCGGCAGCGGGGAAAAAAACAAAGAAAATCCGTTGGAAATTTGAAAAGGGGTTCGTTTCATTTTTATTCCCCATTTTTTTTTCGTGCTGCTCTTGGCCTTTGTCTTTCGTGCGTGTCTCGATTACTCCTTTTGGTCCTTTGGCTCCTTCTGCTCCCCTTGCTCCCCTGCTCCCCTTGCTCCTTTGGCCCATTCATTCCAGTTCCACTTTTTTGCCTGTGTGTGAGTGAATGGCTTTCATGCTGGCGCCATTTCATGCTGCTGCCTAAAAAGTGTTGAATGAAAGCGTCTTGAGCCTATTATGCCATAGCCTATATTTAGATGAGTGTTCTCGGTGCCGTATTATCGTGCAATTTTCATACCGCCCCCCTCTGCGAGGAAAGAGGGGAAAGCATTTCCTGAGAGTGGGCTTAAAGGGTTGAAAAAAGAACATGACACCATCTAGGACACTAATTCCGGAATTTTGCAGAGTAGAAAGTAGCAAATCTGCAAAGTGGCAATCATTTTAAGAGAACAAGTGAGCTTAAAATATTTAGGAAATAGTTGACACTCGTTTATATAAATACAAAAAAAAACATGGCACCATGACAAGCACATTCCAGAACGTATGCATGTTTTTAAGTTTATGAAAATGAAATTTTTATATTGGGCATTTGTAAAATAACTTCATTTAATGCTTGCTCAAGGCCCAGACTTCATGTCAATCATTTTTACAGTCACCAAAATGACACAACTCATATATTTACATTTTCATGGCGCGGCTTATGAATCGAATGGGCTTAGAAGCATCCACTAAACTTCCACTTCCAGGCCAATTTGATTATGGTTTATGCATAGACATACGCTGCTCGTTTGGGTAAATATGTACTCATGCATCTGTTTGTTTAAGACAGTTTTCCAATATGCCGCACATACACATACACATACATAACTCAGAAGTTGTAATAGATATGCACATAAAACTTTTTGGGACACGAAATTCTCTCTTCTTTCCATCATATCTCCTCTTTTATGCAGAACAAGTCGCATGGAGTACTTGTCCTTTTTTCGGTGGCTGCATACATTTGCGTATAATTTTACAATGTCATTCAAATTCAAGCAACATCAATAAAATCTTGGATCGCTTCTTGAATATATTTATATATGTACATGCTTGTGCCCTATTTATTTCGCCTCTTAAAACGATGAGGGGAAAGGGACTTCCTGCCATACCCTATAAATGCGAGAATTGCATGCAAAAACAAACAGAGCAGCGTGCATATGGGAAATGGCGCAACATTTTATAGCGCCAACTTATAAAAAATATAATGGCTGGATGGGGGCTCGCGAGGCCAGGACCAACTTATAGTTGATATGCCACCAAGCGGCCCTATAGCAACTTCGACTTCTTAGATTAACTGCCAAGCACACACACACACGCACACACACACACAGGCACACAGTTAAGAAAAAAGCGAAGCAGATGAAGATAGAGAGAAGAAAATGGCGCAAGAGGACATCGACGGAAGTCTGGTTGTCCTTGTCATCATTTGGCGCGGGCAAAAAAGGAAATTTTTGGCAAAATGCGAAAAACAAGTAAACGGAATTTGACAAACAATTTCAATAAATTTCTGCAAATAACTGACAGAGACAGCGAGACAGGGAAATAGAGAGAGAGAGAGAGCGAGAGAGAGGGAGAGCGAGAGGGCAGACAAAATGGCTGACGACGAGGAGTTCAAAACGAAATTAAGAAGAGGAAGTCAGGCGAGCGGAAGGGATAACAAGTCGAATGTTGCGTTGACAATATTAGTTGCTGTTCCGCACAAACACAAACAGAGAGGGCACACGCACACACACAAGCAATCACACACACACACCCACACACACACACAGTGGATGTTATTCCAGGAAAAGGATCTGCGAAGCGGGGGTGAAACGGCGGCCATGTCATATCGTAGTTCATTGGTTTGCCTGTCAGCTGTCAGCACGTAAGCCGCTCGTCCGAGCGACTTTGCCTCTCTGTCCCTCTCCCTGCTTCCGATTTAGTTGACCAGGACCCATCGCTCTATCTCCCGAGTCCTTTTGCAGATTCGTTAGCCCTTGTCCGTGGACTAAGGCCCATCTGCTTGGCCGCTGCTCCTTGGAATGTCATGACATGTCAACATTTAACACTTTGTCCTTTTGCTAGCCGAGGTCCTTTCCTCCTGGCAAACTTTTCCTGTTCCTCTGCAGCATTTTTTCGTGATTTTTTCTGCCATTTTTTTTTGTTTTTTTTCTTTTGGTTGCGACAAAAATTTGTCACACGAGCAAAATGTTATCGAAGGCATATTACATGCTGTGCTTCTGGCTTCTGGCTTATGAATTACGAGTTACGAGTTACGAGTTGCGAGTACATTGCATAACTGTGGGGGAAAAGGTAGCAGGAACGGGGATGACTGAAACGTAGATTGGATTTTGGCTGGATGTAATGCGAATTCGGGAGTGACTACCCACTGATGACAGCCAAGTGAAGTGAAGTGAACGTGAAAATATTTAACCCAAATTCATGGCTTTTTATCGACGGAAGCGATGGCATCCTGTGATACGAGGACTACCCACCCGACAGATTGATTTTATTTCCATTTATGTTATGGAGCGGGTTGCTTTGTGAGCTGTGAGTTTGTCTATGCCCCCGGCCAGAAGGCCACCCATCGGAGCAATTTCTCGACTCTCCCTGACGCACCGACTGCAATCAGAGATCAAACTAGCCAAAGGCAAGATGGCACTCCACTTGATTGCCAATAATAATCGCTGCTTCCTTGGCTTCTGGCCCAAACGTGCCTCCAGTTAGTCGCAATCACAGAGGAAGACACTCGAGCAGGCTAGATGCACCAACAGTAAAAAAAAAAATAAATCGGGAAATTGGCCACTTTTTCACATTCCTTGTATTCCTGCGAATGCGAGTAAGGGACTTTACTGAAGATTCCTTTGAGCAAAAGCTAAATTTACAAAAGTATTTAAGCTATGTTGTTAAATGTAGAATCATGAAAATGGGTTATGCGTTATATACTTGTAGTACCTATTCATGCAGTACATTTTCCCAGTGTGCCTGATAAGGAGTTTCAAGTGTGCCCTGGCAACTAGCAACACAAAACTTTAAGTGCGCCCATAAAAGGTTGTACATTTTATTACGATACCCAAGCAGACACACACAATGGCATACAGCTGCGTAATTATGATACAAGTCGAGCTGAAATCATATAAAAATTTATAACTCAAATGCTGATGGTGGTTTATTCTTCGCTAAGCCGCAACAACGGCGACGAGGAGGGCTTTTTGGTTTGGGGTTCGAGTTTGGCATCTATTTTTATGCGGCAACGTTACATTTTTTATGAGCGCCTAATAGTATGCAGTGTGTATTACGTATACGCCCCGTTTTGTAGTGTCAAGGTGTTCGACGTTCACAGTTCCCCGTTCAACCCAGTACCCCCATTCAACCCACTGGCATTCGGTTTGGCTCAGGGACCCATAGACGGTGCTAAAATTAAACCAGACGTGGCCTGCGTTTCGCAGCTCAGCAGCAACACGTGCACTTTGGGCCATTGTTGTCAGCGTCGTTGATGAGCGCGAAAATCTCAATTTTCCCTGCAGTACAATTTGTCGGGGGCTTTTGCTTTCGCTTTCGTTTAATCCACCCCTGTTTCTCTAGTTTCTTTTTTCACGTCTTTTTATATTTTTGTCGATGCAGTCTCTGGCGAAATTTGCCTACAATGGCAATGTTGCTGACAGCCCACGGCTTCGATGCGCGCCTGTGGTTTGTCGTTGGCAGCAACGGCAACAGAAACGGCAACAACTCTGCTGTTATCCTTTTATGCATTTTAATTTGCACAAGCACACAGATACACCAACACATGTATCCTAGCAGTAGGCTGGCACACGTGCGTGGCAGCACCCGTGGGTGTTTTTTTGCCAGAGTGTTTGTGTGTGTGTGTGCGGCGATCATAAAAGCATCGCATTAGAAATTATACGACTCTCGCTGGCAGAGCCACGCATATACGGCAACATATCTGCACACAGACACAGACACAGACACAGGCACAGATACAAGTACTCACAGATACAAATACAGACCGAGTGTGCTGGGGAATTCATTAGCACGTCTCTCGCTGAAAGTTTGCCCACGTCACGCTGTCGCAACTTTAAAGTGCCTGTTTCCCATTCCAATTCCCCAGTCCATTGCCATTCAGATCCCCCAGCCTCTTCCCCACATTTATTTTTTTTTTTTCTTAGCCCCCCTGCGTGTGCTTATCATAAATTCATATGTGCGCTGCTCCGCTGTGTGTTTGTGTGTTTGTGTGTGTGCGTTTGTGTTTTATTAACATTTTGGGTGCATTAACCTGACAGCTAATGGGCAGGCGTAGGCCCGAGTCGCAGGCACAGATTTTCACATTTCCACATTTCCACATTTTCACATTTTCCATTGGCCTCCGGATACGGCGGCTCCGGCTGGCAAGATTGACACGAGATCACGTAATGGTCGTGGGAAATTCTCGGAAGTAACTTGTAAAGACGGGATAATTGAGTTTCGCGTCGGAGGCTATCTTCGCAGCTCCTTGAGGGCCAACTTCCCCAACAAATTATTGACAATTATGAAAACGTTTTCATGGCAACTGTGTTATCTTGAAATGTAAGGTGTGCTTTGAGATTTATTTTTACATAAACGATAGCAAGGCCAAGTGCAATTCTATTTTCTACACTTTTAAGGAACTTTTAAATCGGTTTACTCAATATATAGATAATTGCTTTCACTGCACTTACCGTTGCTGCACAGCGCGTTGCATTGCCTACCGATGACAGGCCGTCGTAGCGTCGCCGACGACCGGATTGCTGATGTTGCAGGTTGCAGTGTTGCTGCTGCGTTGTTGCTGCTGCTGCGCCGCCGTCGTCGTCGCCAGTGTTGTTGCTGCTGCCCGGCTCCTCGATTAGTTGCTGTGTGGCGAGCAATGGGCAGCTGCCGGCCACGCCCACTGCGCCCAACAGCCCGCTGCTGCTGCAGTTGCTGATGTTGCAGTTGCTGCTGCTGCTGTTGTTGCTGCTGCTGCTGCTGCTGCTGCTGCGCCGTCGTCGTCTGCGATGGCGATGATGCGGGTGGTGTTGTCGCTGGCGTTGATTGTGACGACGGCAGCGTTGCTGTTGCGCCGCGGCGTCTATTTTAATGGCAGCTATGGTGCTGCTTTACAGCAGCACACCACCTGTCCACGGAGGTTGTCCTGCTCCTAGTTGCTTCTCTTGCCAGATGTTGCTCCTGCCGCTCAGTGTTGCTGCTGCTGTTGCTGCTGCTGTTGCTGTTGCCACATGCCTTGAGCTGTTGCGTCAGTTGCTCGCTAACGATGACAATTCCATAAACATGCTCTCTGGGTCTTCCTTCCTGTCCCTGATGTTTCTTTTTGGTTTTGCTTAAATTCCTGATTACGTTTTTGTTGCTGGCAGCACTTTGTTGTGGTTGTTTCTTCGTTTTTGATGGTTATGGTTCGAAGCAATTCCAGTTAGCAGTCTTGAATGTTGTTGTCGCTGCAAGAATTGGCCAAAGAAACAGGACGAAAACTTAATGGAAAGTGTCAATTGGGAAACAGAAAGAAGGTTGACAGGCTCCTTTCCTTAGATTGCTTAAAATACCTATCATTCTAGACTTGGGTCGCTTTAAGATACCTTTGGAAAGCCATCAAATGCATTTAATTTGTAAGCAATTAAATAGTGAATCAAGTTTGGAGTGTGACTGTTGGCATGCTTGCAAAATGAATAATAATGAATATTATACCATTAGCCAAAGGCTAACAACGGCTGCCAGCATCCAAATGGAATTAACCAAAAACAGTTGCCAAGTTGTCGAGGACTAGACCCCGTCTCCTGGCCATTTGGCACACTTCCTATCGAGAGTTGGCTAAGGTCGCCGGTCGCCAGTTCAGGGGGCCCAGTCTGATGCGATTATGGCCATATCTGGCGGCATCAGCATGAATATGTTATAAACGATGCGAAATCGGAATGGTAACAATTTATATTGGGAAAGCGTTCCGATGCGGAAACGAATTTTGTGTAAATTATAGATTTTTTCCTCTGCTGCCGCGGCTGCTGCCCGGTTGCCTGGCAATTTATCGTATTTGAGTTTTGGCTGGCAATGATAATTTATATATATATCGCATATATCGTATATATCGTGTATGTATGTACCGGCTGTGTGTATCTGGTGTGGTCTGATTCAGTCTGGTCTGATTCAGTCTGGCTTGGTCTGGGCTTTTGAGGGGCCACACCCAGTTGACAAATTGCCAGAGGAAAATTAAATATTTTCCTGCAGTTGTTAAATTGCAATAACGCTGAACGGGCTCAATTTCGTAAGAAATTCGTTTGCACAAACTTTGGCAATAGCGATTTAAGCCAAACTTGAATGGCAGCCTTTAAAGTCAGCAAGGGAGCAAAGTTCATGTGGCGTCCAATTTATTATTGCTTTCCATTCAGTAATTGAGGACTGCAATTAAAAGTCACAAAATGCACAACGGAGCAGAAAATGTTGGGCCATTTAAATGAACAAAATGTGCAGTGGGAACATTTGAAATGCTAAAAGGAGTCCAAATGTGGAATGCAAATGACAAAGCCAGGATAAAGTGCAAAAAGGAAACTGGGAAATGGCAAAATGGCAGAAATGTGGGCAGTAAAAAAATGGATGATTTGGAGCAGGCAGCTGGGATCTGGGAGCTGGGAGCTGGGAGTTGGGAGTTGGAAGTGAAAATGGAAATGGAAATGGAATGAAAAGCTTGCAACTCTTAATGAGTGCGCTGACATAAAAATAATTATGAATTAAAGCCAAAGTTGTTTGGTTATTTTGTGTGTGTGTGCTGTTGCGTTTTAGTATGCCTTTCAGTTGGCTCATAATTCAAATGCATGTTAAACAAATACAAGCGGGGATGGCGAAAAGGACGAGCGGCGAGGACGCGACACAGTTGTCAACGAACTCGGCTGGGATCTGTGCCGGGTCCAGTTTGTTTCATTGTCTCCAGAAATGCGACGTCATCGTCAGACGTTGCTGTCGTTGCTGCCAATGTTGCTGCTGCTGTTGCTGTTGCTGTTGCTGCTGCTGCTGTTGCTGCTGCTGCTGCTGCTGCTGCTGCTGCTGTCGTCGGCTGGCGCCCGTTGTCTGTCTGCATTTTCATTTGTGGCGCATAAAGGAAAGGAGCCGAGGAGGCACAAGAGCTGCCAGCAAATGTCCATCAGCCAGCAGCACACCACCAACATCACCACCACCACCACACCACCAAGAGCGACATCGATGCTCCCGTATCTCTGGGCCATCTCTGGGCATCTCTGGCTGCCTCCATGTGCGGCGCTCGCTTTGTGTGTGTGCGTGGAGCATGGAGCATAAAGGAGCAGCGAACTGGGAACAGGCAGCCGGCAATGCGGGCAGTTGGCTTAAAAATAAAAACGCCATGGTGGAGATGGTGTAGTGTTCTTTTGTAGGCACTGCGGGTTGGCTAAGTGCATCGCCGGCCACAATGATTCGCCCAGATTTCTGGCGGAAAGATGGCGAAGCGCATAATGCACTCGGGAGTTGGCGCTTAAAGCCCGGATTGAATGCGATAGCACGTTCTGGCCAAGTGCGGCTCCGCGGCGGGGGAATCCCGCCGACTAATGAGCTGGCTTAAATATTTAGCCAGACAGCGGAAACTGCAAATTGAATGCTATAAATTCTGGTCCACAGCGACAAAGCAATTCCATGCTGACTGCAATCGAATTTCGCTTCCTCACAGACTTAAAATTTATATCTTCCGTCTGTCTGGCACACAATATTTGGATACAAACTGTAGCTGATTCATTTGTATATTGATTGCTGTTTAAGAGGACTGTACTTTTGCCCCCGCATTTCCGCCAAGCGCTTCGCTTATTTTATGAATTGTTTGCTCAAATTTCCTCTCCCGCTGTGCATCGCTAAAATAACAATTGTGACGGCAACTTTTGTCCAAGCAACTTGCAACTTGCTTAATTTTGTTTGCGCTGCACAAACTACTTAAGCGTGCAGCAGGATGAAAGGACGAGCGGGTCATTGACTGAGACAATTGTGCCACGTTCCCTCCGAGATAATACATCAATTTCAAATTATTTGCAGAGCTTCTCTTCGTTTGCCGGACCCAATGGACACGGATGGCTGGGTGGCTGGCGGGCGTGACACTTGCCGGCCAATATAAATAAACACTTGATATTCAATTTAGCAACGATTCATCAGCATATTGGCGCGGTGTGGGATGTTCTTGGGGGTGGTGGAGCTCCGGAACTTGAGAACTTGAGATGGCAACAAAAGGCGCTCAGACAGAGACCAAAATCAACTTCAAAAAAGGCAAATATTTGCGCAACAACAAGACGATGGCGCGCCTGTATAGTATATGTATATAAATGTACACACACACACACACACACATACATACATACATATATATATTTATATATATAAAAAGTAGCATTTGTGTGTCAGGACAAAGACAATGGCACACAAAAACAAGGCAGAACAGGCAACTAAGCAAGTGGGAATTTGCGTTAAAAACAATAACAACGAAAACAAAAAGCAAAAGCGAAACGAAAAGCAGGGAAAGCAAGCCGAAGGAGACTGTCTGTCTGTCTGTCTGTCAGACTGACTGGCTGACTGGCTGACTGGCTGACTGGTTTGCTGGCTGGCTGGCTGGCGTACGGGGCGTATGGGTAATGTGCTACCTTGCAGGTAGCAGGTGACTGCAAGTAGATGGGGGAGCAATGGGAGCTGGGCAGGGGGAACCAACTGAAGGAGGCGACTGGCGAAACTGGGATAACAGGTCGGAGCGTATTCATTAGAGCAAACGAGAAAAACGTTTGAGGTAATAATAAAACGAGAAAATCAACACAAAGCAATGGCAGCCCAGACATGTGAGCCTAGCGAAGTCAACATTTGTTTACACGAGTCACTGAATTGTGATTAAATTAGCAGACACACCATTCATAGGTAGCGATGTGACGTTTTAAAATGTATCTCAGTGCTTAAAATCCATCAAATGGAACATATGGGTTTCTTGGTAAAACATTTTAGCACTCACTGAACTTCTTAGGTAAATGTGTGTATATACAAGAACTTATAAAATGATAATATTTATTGACATTTAAGTGGCACAGTTTTCAAGCACACTGCTAATTCCTGTAGCTACACATCTATTCTAAGTTTTCCACGCACTTGATAGTGCTTTCTCGGCAATATCAGGACATGGGTCTGGCATAAACACGGGGCTTGCCTTCGCCTCAATACTGAAGTACAGTGAGCTCGCACACTGACACACATTTCCGATGCCCCTGTTCGCCTGTCCGTCCGTCTGTTTGCCTGTCTGTCCGTCCGTCCGCTTGTCTGCCTGTCTGCCTTTTTGTATGTCTGCCTGGCTGGGGCGTTGAACGCTGCCGCAGTTTGGAGCAACAGTTAAGCAGGAATCGTGTAGCACACATTTTGGGGGCCTCGTGTTGCAGGGAAGGTGGCGACTTACATTACAGGGCTGCTGCTGTCATCAATTTTTGAGCAGGAAAAACTGTCTGAACGGACGACCGATCAACCGACCTGACCGGACCTGACCGGACCGGGCCGGAACGGAACGGAACTTCACTGAACGGACCAACCGACCAAACCGACCGACTTGGCCAAACGGATTGAGAGACGCGCGGCGGAACCGGAAACGAAACTCAATTTCAGATGCGACACTCGGCGCCGTTTAGATTAGTTTGCTGCTGGAATGCGATTGGCGGACGCCTTACACTGCAATTGCTGGCGGTCCGCTTCGGCTGAACACTGGCACACACACTGGGAGACGCGGCGAGAGGCTGATGCGGATGTGGATGTGAATGCGTATGCGGATACGGATACGGAAGCGGATGCGTATGCGGATGCGAGTGCGGATGCGGGACCGGGCTCGGACTCGCTGCTCTGCAGCAGCCGCAGATGGGAGCCAATGGCTAGCGGGCTCATTTGCCTGCGATTCGTGGCAGCATTTTGTTGCGATTGTTTTTGGGGTTTACTACAAAATATTCGTTGGACTGGCTCTGTTTTTGTGTCAGTGTAGCAGGTATTCTACGTTTTACTGTTGTTTTACTGTTGTTTTAGTTTTGATTTTTTGTTGTTTTTCATTTGGTTTTTTTTTTGTTTTTTTCTTTTTCTTGTTTGGGGCTCTGCTTTTGCTTTTCTTTGTTTGGTGAGACGCGGCGCTTGTCACTCGCTCGATGCGTACGATTTCTTCAACCCGCGGGCTCTGAGGCAACTACTGATGGCCGCCGCTGCACGGCAGACTTTTTCGCAGCTGGGGCCGCCGCCGCTGGTCCTGTGGAGTGGATGCTGCTCGGGATGTGGCCGTGTGGCACTCGCCAACGCTCTCTGCGCCGCTCTGCGCATGCTGGGCCACAAAGCGACAAAACTGAAGAGCGGCCAGCCACCCTTTTTGCTCTGAATCTCTGAGGTACAGGACCTTTATCGCTCTCTTCGAGTGGCAGCTCCTATGGCATGCTGGGAAGCAAGCAATGGGCTTTGGTTCCACAGCAGTCTCAGCCTTCAAGTTTGGTAATTTCTTGGGCAAGCCTGAAAGTAGGCACTACTTTTCAGCAGTGCGCTGATAAGTAGGCAATGCATTTTGGCAGGAAAGGATTCCTCTGTATTTGTCTTCTTCGATGTATTCCACAACTGGTGTTTATGTTATTTTATTCTATTAATTTTATAATTCTTGTTCTTTTATCAAAATGAAAATAACAAAAACTCTCTTAACTGTGCACTCTCTTATCTGCAACTCCAAAAGGGCGTTTTACTTTCTGCCACATGGCAAAAGTCTACAAACCGAGAGCATCCTTCGCCCAACACTCACTCACTCTTCCGCTTGAAAGTGTCTCTTTTTCCCCTTTTTTTGTTAGTGTCTCTCGTGGGTTTTTTCGGCCACCACTTCTCAGCTTCCCGCAAATTGTTAGCGAGAAACTCCAGGGGACTTGTGTCGCCGCGAGTTGGGCGGACAAAAAGCAGCCTGGCTAATAATTTACATATAGGGCGTGGATTTTTCTCCGGCCGAAAAACTCTCCAGCGGCGATGAATGCGTGTGCTGCTTAATCAGAGCAATCGCTGCCACCCACCGCCCGCGCTTGCCACACCCCCGCTGCCCACACCGCCCATGCCGCACCCAACACCCCCCACCTACCACCCACCACCGCCCCGGGTGTCCAGTCGCATTTGTTTGTTTATTTCGAAACATTGTTGTCCTTATTTCGGCATGCCTTTTGTTAGCCCTCTGCATTTGCTGGGAAGAGAGCCAGGAAAAGAGAGCGAGTTTCATTATGCGTGTGAATGAATTTTATTTGGCAACAATGTGTGTGTGTCTGTGTGTGTGCGTGTGATTGCGAGTGTGCGAGTGTGCGAGTGTGCGTGTGTGTGTGTGTGTGTGTGTGCGTGCTTGTACATATGGGTGCAAATGGATTTGATGTAAATTGCAATTTTATGCGTATTTTCATTTCGTTTGCGCTGCTCGTCCTCCGACTTCTCCCTCTGTTTTCCATCTTCCTGTTTCTGTTTTTCTGTTCCTGTTTCTGCTCCCGTGTCCTGCCGCCGTGTCCTGCTGTGCGTGTAATTGATAATGGTCTCGATTGTGGTTTCTCCGCCCAGACCGCCCAGACCGCCCACAATTCGCCAACAACCTTTTTCTCTTTATCTTCGCTGTTTTTGTTTCTCCTTTCTGTGTTTGGCTTTCATTTGTCTGTGTGTTGGGGGGGAATTTTTGACAAAATGTGTGCCCTGCCACTTTGTGCGACATGCGATTGGTTTCTGTTCCCGTTTCTGTCTCGGTTAAAATGCATTCCACTCTCATGTTGGCCGGGCATATTGGCCAGCTACCCTATTTATTTGCACTCAAACACGTGGCAATATTTACAATTGAAACTCGTCCTATGCCAACTGCATATTTGTTGCTCAAAATCCGAGCGACAATTGCATAGCTCGAAGCTTAGCCATTTAATTTTGGAAGTTTATTTATTAGCAATGTTGCAACTTTTTGACTATGACAATGTTTTTGATTTATTTAAACGTTTAGTGGCTTTTTTGGCCAAACGATGATATGGATGTTTTTGTCATAACGTGGCCAAAAATTTTCATAGACGAAACAAAAACTGTTTTGTACAGCTAATTACTAATGCTAACAAACTGCTTATTTTTGGGTACTAGGGAATTTTTTTTTTTTTTTAATTTTTTATAAGGGGTAACATCATCAATTTTTGCAAAAAATCGCAAAAAAATAAATTTTCCAAATTTGAACTTAAATCAATAAAGGATTAAATTACAAGTTCATCGATATATGACATTCCATATTTGGACGAATATTTCCAAAGCATTGGCAAAAAATCGCATTATTAATCGACGAAAAATGCCGAAAACTAGTTTTGGCTAATATTCGAAATTTTCGATTGGGATTTTCAACATATCTTGAATAAAAATGGTCATATAGAGCTAACAAAACCAGTTTCCTACAGCTGTTTATCAATGCCATTTATTTTTGCAACTTTTTGATGTAATTAGAAAAAAAAATATTTTTTTAATTTTTTCCATTTTTTGTAAGGGGTAACATCATCAAGTTTTGCAAAAAATCGCAAAAAAATAAAATTGACAAATTTTAACTCAAATCAATAAAGGATTAAATTACAAGTTCAACGATATATGCCAATCCATATTTGAACGAATATTTCCAAAGTTTTGGGGAATTATCTGATTATTAATTGACGAAAAATGCCGAAAACTACTTTTGGCTAATACTCGAAATTTTCGATTGGGGTTTTCAACATATCTTGAATAAAAATGGTCATATAGAGCTAACAAAACCAGTTTCCTACAGCTGTTTATCAATGCCATTTATTTTTGGTGAAATTAGAAAAAAAAATTTTTTTTTCAATTTTTTCCATTTTTTGTAAGGGGTAACATCATCAAATTTTGCAAAAAATCGCAAAAAAATAAATTTTCCAAATTTGAACTCAAATCAATAAGGGGTTAAATTACAAGTTCAATGATATATGCCATTCCATATTTGAAGGAATTTTTCCAAAGCTTTGGCAAATAATCGCATTATTATTCGACGAAAAATGCCGAAAACTACTTTTGGCTAATATTCGAAATTTTCGATTGGGATTTTCAACATATCTTGAATAAAAATGGTCATATAGAGCTAACAAAACCAGTTTCCTATAGCTGTTTATCAATGCCATTTATTTTTGGTGAAATTAGAAAAAAAAAATTTTTTTCAATTTTTTCCATTTTTTGTAAGGGGTAACATCATCAAATTTTGCAAAAAATCGCAAAAAAATAAAATTGACAAATTTTAACTCAAATCAATTGTGCGTTTAATACGAAGTTCATCGAGATATGCCATTCGATATTTGGACGAATATTTTCAAAGTTTCGGCCAAAAATCTGATTATTATTTGACGAAAGATGCCAAAAACTACTATCATTTTGTTCATAGAGTGCGTGACAAGCCTGCAGCTCAACAATTCTCTCACAATTGCTGCAGACTGTATCCGCTTTGCCTTTGGCCAACTAAAAAGGGTTGCCCATGTTGATTTTGATTATTTGGTTGAGCAAAGGTCATGAATCGTGCAGAGAAATCTAAATGAAATGAGCCCAAATAAAGAATAATGTAATTCTGACCCAAGGAAGCGGAGAAGTGTTCGATTTATATGTGTTCCTTCTCAATTAAGTTGTTAATTTTAACGTGCAGCTATTAGTCCCAAGCTGGCCACCAAGTACGGTTAGAATATCGTCACATGCCCTCGCTCTTCCGGTGGCTACAGCATTTCGCAATTTGGCCAACACCCAAAGGTATTCATGTCGCACTGGCCAGGACAAATGGCAAATGCCAAACGGCAAACGGCAATGGAAACCGTCGGCAAATGCCAGACATCATGGCCAATGGATGGCCGCTCATTTGGCGCTTAAAAATTATGGCCACATGTGGGCAGTACCGTCGAAACTAAAGCGCAGACATCCACGCTCGTCGCCTTGGCCATCGTGTTAACTGAATTTTGTTACTTTTGCAAGTTTATTGTGCCCACTGCTGTCGCAAGGATCCCCCTTTATTGCATCCCCATTAAAGTGCGTGCGTGCGTGTGTGTGTGTGTGTGAGCTAAGGGTGAGTAAGGAACAGGATGATGGGTGGTGGTTTAAGTTTAGTGGGTAATTGGTAGGCAGGCTGCATCGTGTGCAGAACACCTTGACTCGAGCTTTGATGTAAATAAGTAAATCGCCCGGCCAGGGGGGCGTATGGGTAACGTTAATGGGATACAAGTGGTGTGCGCCAGAGAGGAATTGTGAGAGATGGAGAAAACGCTCCAGACTGGCTCTGAATCTGAGCCTGTCTGGGCATATTTCATTGTTCCATGGCATTGTTCTTGCCGTGCTTACAGGAGAAACCCGCTTTCCAACTGGCTTGTACAAAGGTTTTAAGGCTTTGTCACCAAAGGCAGTTTAGTGTAGGCCAAGTCAGGTGGCTGTTGCGAAATGGGTCAGAAGAAAGGCATTAAATCTATTTAGAAAAATGTAATAAGGGACTTAAATCTTTTGAAATGTTATAAATAAAGGAAGTCACCAAAAAATGATCAAATTTCTGATAAAGCTTTGCAACTTTTCCGCTCTCAATCAATTCATTTAACGGCTCTCAATTCTTCAACAATTCCTTATCGGTCTTTCAGCTCTTGTGTGCCTCCTGACCAATTATTTATATCCTGAATCAGATGTTGTTCTAGATCATGACATCACTAAGCCAGCACCTGCATCTAGTTACCTTCGCTGGGCGTCCGAAAAACTGAATGGCTTTGGCTGCCTGCCTTCGCGTCCTTTGTTTGCCCCATCATGGGTGTGTGGGTGTGTGTGTGTGTGTGTGTGTGTGTGTGTGTGTGTGTGTGTGTGTGTGTGTGTACTTTTGTGGCTGTGTGTATGCGTGTATTATTGTTTTGGCTCTGTGTGAAGTGCGCTGCTTGAAATGCTGCACATGCCTGGAAAACCGCATGCCAGGGCTTAGAGGACCGCCGCAAATATTTTGGGGCTGCTTGGCCAGAGAAGCCCCTTTCCCCATTCCCCATTCCCCATCCGACTTTCCACTGTTTTTGCCCCAGCTCAAATTTATGGTACTGAACAGACCCACCTGTCCCGCCTTTCAGAGGCCAGCAGCACAATAAAATATTTTTTGCATTAGGCAAAAATTTGTTGAAAATATTTGCAGGTTTCTTTTTACCCCAGCTTGACCAAAGAAGGGCAAAAACAAAGTGGGGACTTTTGGGGTGGTTGGCCAACGGTGGGTCCCGGCAATTAGGGGTGCTTAAGGGTTAAAGTTGTGGAGAGAGGACGGGAAGTTGCACATTAAGCGCTTCATTAAATATTTAAGTTTGACCTGCTGGCGCACGTACCACGCGGCGTATGCGTTATAAGAACGTAGTGGGTAGTGTTTTCGCTGGCGTTGCCTCTGTTGTTTCTCCACAAAAGAAGTGGATTTTTGTAGCTGGTGCAGCAGAAATAATGTTAAGTGCGGCCGCGAGCATGAAACTGACATGGTTTTCAGCGTTTTCGCATTTCCCCCACCATCCATCTTCTTACCCCTTTTAGCCAGCAGTTTTCTTTTGCATTTTCACTGTGTAGCACTTGTGCGACGCTCGCAGCGAATCATCTTGGCTCGTGTTTTGCCTTCTCCATCCTTTGCGAGTTACTTTTTCATTCTTTTTTTTTTTTTTCTTTGCTCGGCATTTGGCCTGGCATTGAACCAGTTCGTTTCTATCAATTGGAGGTTCTGGGACTTGGATTTGGATTTGGATTTGGGTGTGTTGAACCAGCTCAAAGGGACGCCCTTCGTGCCCTGGCGCTCCTGACAAAACTTTTCGCGGCCCGCAATATGCATATTAAAATGGTGGGATCTCTTCTGTCTGATTGCCAGTGCACAGGGCCCGTCTGCCTTTCACTTTGTATCAGGCAACCGCCGCCCAGAAGTCGGTCGCAAATTAAAAACCACGGCTAACGACTAGGTGAGCACCCACCTCCATCTCCCGCACCCTAGATCCTAGGTCCCCGGATTCGCACATCACTGCGAACCCGACAGCTCTCATAATCCGTGAGCAGGTTTCCAGCACTCCAGACTGGCGAACACTTAACCGGTTTCTCGGTTTCTGTGGCCGCTTCCCTTTCTGCCAACGCCTACATTTGCTCATTTGCCGCACTGACTTTTTGGGTCACATCCTTTGGGAGCAATGCGTCAAAATCAGTGTCAACGCGCAGCGGGCTTCTCCTTCGCTGTATCTCTCCTGCACTGCAAGAAAAATTGCATGCACTTTAATAGTATCTCAATCTAAAGGTATTGTGAAAATGTATTTTATTTAAATTTATGGGACTTATATTTTCTGGTCTTCATCAGCTTCAAATATATGCTAACCATTGACTAACTCCTAACTTCTACTAACCTCCCAACAGCATTAATCAAACAGTTGAAATATTTTGTAAATTTGTAGCCCAATGACAAGGTTTTTCTTCTTGTGCACCCCGTCGTTTTATCTCATTTTGGCAGTGTGCGTGTTAAAAAATTAATTTCTGCCGTTATGCAAACCACTCTTAGCTCGCACTCCCTTTTCGCTGCCAACTCGCAGCCAGAAATTGGCATAG
Organism: Drosophila orena; assembly: GCA_005876975.1. NCBI lineage: Eukaryota > Metazoa > Arthropoda > Insecta > Diptera > Drosophilidae > Drosophila > Drosophila orena. The sequence continues at coordinate 8,353,746 of VCKV01000282.1, read as the reverse complement.
TTCGCCTTTTGAAGGTTGGCAATAAGTTGCCGAAAAAATTGAGGGGGGAATGGGGGGGGGGGGAGGGGAGAATGCTGCTGCAGTGTCGTTACCTTGGGGCTTATCGCGTAATGTCTTCATGGGCGTGGCTGGCAAATGGCAACCGGCTGCCAGGCGTTTATCGCACAACTCGCTTAAGCGAAAAGCCCGAAATGCCTGATTTCATAAATAGTTTGGCCATTTCGATCGACCGGCTTTGGGGCGGGGGCGCTTGGTGATTAATGCAACGGCAATCCGAGCAGATAGATTTAATGGGTGACGATGGCACCTTCGCGTCCTTAACGATCCTTCATAACTGTTCGCTGCGTTTTTGAAGTGCAAGTGCGGCTCCTTCACAAAACTTGCTTTATGGCCGTCGTTGATGACTTGAATAATAATCATAATAATAACAAGGACGAGCTGTGACAAAAGCACACCTGCCGCACACAGACACAGGCACGCTCACCTGCAGCAACGTTGCAGCGTGCACTCACCCACACAGTCACACTTTCGACAGCAGGTGCGCGTGCACTTGTGTTCGTGAGTTTCGTGCCTGTTAGGCTGCCACTCCCACTCTCGTTGCCCGAAAAACGCCCATGACGGCACTTGAAGTGTGTTTAAAGATAAAAATGCAGTTTATCCTCTTTTCAGTGCAACTAACTGAAGCTGTGTGGACGTGAGTGTGTCTGTATGTGTGTGTGTGTGTGCATACATACAGTCGTGTGTATGTGTGTATATGCACGCTTTTTGGGCTGCTGAGTGCTTTAGAAAGAATTTTTGTTTTTGTCCACACATTCTTGCTGGCTGGCTTGTGTTTTCTGTGTAGGCTGCTTCTGCCCGTCTGCCCGCCTGCCACGCCCACCGGCCACTCGTGTCGCGCCCATTTAGTCCACTGCCCCAGCTGAGACTTTCCCGCGCCTGAATACTTTTCAATAGTTCTTCAATAGTTTGCCGTCAACACTCTTTCAATCTGCACCATCCCCATCCACATCCCCATCCCCATCCCCATCCCCATCTCCATTTCCATCCACATGCACATCCACTTTTCACCATCCATTTTCATTCAGCAGGGAAGCAGTGTGGATTTCTCCTCGGTCGCTTTGTTCGCTCCTCTGAAAGGATACCTTCACTCGCTTGGAGCACAGAGAACTCAAGTGCGAAGTTGTTCGCCACTCAGGATAATCCATATTTGGGTTATGGACAAATTTAATTGATTTAAGTAAGGTTCAAATGAGTTTCAAGGTTACCAATCTAGATTCTTGGTAGTTAATACAAAAAATAACAACTTTTCTCTACCAGCACTTGAAACACATTAAAAATGTATAAAAGTATCTGAACAAGTAGCCACCTACCCTCTAGAAAATGCACTTCATGAATGGCATTAAACGGCTAACTTGATGTTACGTACTCTTGAACATAAAGCAAACAATTCGGAATAATCAAATGGAAAGCTGACTAAGACGGCATAATAAAGTCAGCGAATTACGGGGCCAAGACAACAATCAAACACAATCAGCGCATGTCTACAAAAAAATTGAATTTTGATTTGGATCCTGCCCCACGCTAATAATGAAAATCAATTGGGGGCGCATACCATTTTCAGCGGAAGTCCGCAAAAAACAAATAGCCTATAAAAATGCGTAATTTTGCATGAAATAGGATACGTTTTGCCTATGCACAGCAGCCAGCCATAAAATTATATGAAATATAAATAAGAAAAAGTTGTTATGAATATGAAATGAGAGAAGTTTTTGGATAGATGCCGAGGCCGCTCCGTCGCAATTTCAACAATCAAAATAAATATTTAAACATAATCGTACCCACAATTAGCTGGAGACTAACCCTTCTTCGTCCTTTTGCCAGGCTTGTGGTAAAAATAAATTAGACTCCGCCTTCTCCGCCTTCTCCGCCCCCTCGTGCCAACCAGCTGCAATTGGCCTTCATTTGCGAATGAGCAAATAAGTGAGTTAACTGTAATTTCGGGCTAGTAATCATTAATAATTTATGGCCAATAGGCCTCAGTCGAGTCCCTCTCTCTTTCTCTCACTCCCTCTCCCTCTCTCTCTGTTACCAACGCACATAAGCCAGGTCCAAGTGGGCGGGCTTGATGGCCGGAAAGGGGCGCGGCGAAAGCCAGGGGTCAGGGGTCAAGAGTTAAGTTGAACCGAGTGGCACTTTGGCCCGACTGCCGCTGCCAGGCACTTGACGTTTGGTAAAGCAAATTTTAAATAGCACAAATACTTGGTCTCCTTTTTTTGTTGTAGTTGTAGCTGCTGTTGTTGTTGCGCTTGTTTTTGTTATTGTTTTAGTTGTTGTCGTGCCAGTTTTTGTTTGACTGGCAACAATTGACTGGGGCCCCATCGTCTCTTAACCCATTGAAGCCACCGACTGTAGGTACAAATGAAATGTAAATAATTTAAGAGGAATAAGAGGAATAAGTTTAACGGCCAGCGCCTGAGTCTTGTTGATCTTTCAATTTGCTGAAGAAATAGCGAGAAATCGCAGCAATCAGAGCAATGTGTACAATGGGAGTCAGGAATTGAGTCATTTAAAAGGAGGTACAAAATAAATTAAATTAAATGAATAGAGCCCATTTCATTTGGTTTTGCTTTGAAAATGCAGTAAGTTATTTTAAAGATTCGTTCCTCTTACAGCACAAGAAATTAATGAATGGCGACCAAAGTTGAACACCGAGTGTGTTTTGGAATCAGCAATGTAATAAGCTGGTTTGTTGGAATATGATTAAATTAGAAGCCAAGTTAATGATGGCGACTTCCGTTTAGCTGCTTTCATTGTCTCTCATTCAGGCTTTTTCGTGGAATTTCCCGTATTTCTGCTTTTGCCTGGCATTACTCACGTTCACGTTCATTGCAGGCGTACGTGCTAATGCCGGCATATTGATAGAAATCCTGTAAATATCCTGTCAACACGCCGCATCAGGCAATGAGGAGAGGGCCCAACACGGCAGCCATTTGGCAGGACGAAAAGGACTCGAGTGGAGTGGAATGGCGAATTGCGAGTGGGAGTGGGAGTGGGAGTGGCCATGGAGGCCACGGCAGTCACACGCTAATAGCGACAGCTGCACGTCGTCGACGATAACAGGATACAACATTAAAGCACCGTCAGATTTATTTTTAAAGAGGCCCCACTTCGCTCTGGCCGCCCATCTGGCAGCTTAAGACATCAAATTATGACAGGTTGTGGCTGTTTTCGAGGCACTCTACGTACCACGATTCCAGGCTGGATTCAGCCAGCTTCGCGGCTTGGTTGGCATGGCTACACCGAGATGCTTAGACACAATGAAACGCTGGAGTGGCTGCAAGGGTTGGACATTTTCCATACAATATAATCTCTGACAGCCATTAAAAATAAAATAAAATATATATTTGTACTTCCACTTTAAGGGGTCAAATTGAACTAGGGAAGCTATAGATAAATAACATCGAGTTCTTAAAGTAACGTAGCACGTTAAGTTACTTGCTTTTGGCACTGTTCTAGCTGGTAAGCGAATCAGAAAATTTTATTTATTGACTGCAAATTTTTCTATTTACTTGTCCGCTTCTAAAGATTGCAGTTGGCAAGTTTTCATTGTGCAAAACTAAAGTTGCCGATAACATTCAAGAACACTCCACAACGGCAGCAATATAAATTGAAGTCTGGCTTATCAGCGAGGGGAAATGAAGTAGTCTAGTGATTACAAAAATAATATTGCCCGCTCCTCTCGCCCGAGCTCGGTTTTAATACTGCAAGTTTCCCTTTCTTTTAAGCTGATCCCCAGTCTTATCAGCACACTCCAGTAAGCAGCTGCTTCAACCTGCCCCACCGCCCTCGTCGCAGTTCGTCCGGTGGCGCAACTTTGGCTGCACATTTTTGTATTCCTCTTCCTGGAATTTCACTTTATTATAAAATATTGAAGATGTACACAATACAAAAAAGAAGAAAGAAAGGAAGGAATGAGAATCGCAGGTAGAGGCAGCTGAAAAAGGAAGCTCCCCCCGAAAGACAGTCGAGACTGAGGGGGGTGGGGACTCCCGGAGCCGCCACTTCCCTCCGCGCCTTTGAGTAATGACAGCAGCTGCTCTAATCGAAAACGTGTTTAAGTAGCTACCTGAAGCATTTAATAATGCGAAATAAAAGTGGGCAGGACCGAAGGCACCGGAAAATGCCAAAAGTCGTAGGCGTGGCCATAATTGCGCGGCACGGCGTATCGCCATTTTGAAGTTAGTTACGAAAGACAATGGCCGCTGCGAGCGGAAACGGAAGCGGCGGCTTCATTTTGCTGTTTTGTTGTCTGTCATTCGCCGTCAGCCCCTTTAAGTTCTGTACGTGCGGTTGCTTTGCGGTTTGGCTTGTAGTTGTAAGCGTTCGTTCTCTGTGTTGGTGAGTCCTGCGCGTCTGTATATGCGAGTGCTTGTGTGTGTGTGTGATAAACATAATAAACATTCTTATCCCGGCCGGAGAGGCATACACGGGCTTAGTGTCTAACAAATGTGCGCCGTGTGACAACGGCAGCGACAAGAGTCGCAGGGCAAGGTGCCGCCTGCGGTCTTCACATAGGCATGCGTGAATACACTGCGAAAAACTTGTATTCATATATGGAATCTTAATCTTAATCTTAAGGCCATTGATTGATTCAAAATAACAATCAAACTTACACCAATTAGTGATCTTTATCCTTCTAACTTTGTACATTAATTTTAAGAAATAATACGTAATAAGTTTAATATTTAATATGGGAAAACAAGTTTAAGAGCTATTTCAGCTTGCCTAACTGTATTATAATAAAGTGCATCAGTATACGTTGACATTATTTCTCTCAGTGCTCAGCTTTCTCGTCCCTACCGAAACGCAAGTGTGTGTGTGTGTGGGTAAGCGGAATGAACGGTAATCCGTCGTGTTTTGAATAACAAAATTTCCCGTACGAGATTGTTGCACACTGGAATTCGCCCGGACCGCTAACAAACCGCAAGCAATGTCAAGTGGCACGAGGTGGAAACAAAAGACACAAGCGGGAACTACGACAAAAAAATGCCATGTCCTGGGCCACGCCCAAACCAAAACCGCACTCACACACATGCAAGTTCCTTTTTTGTGTGCTCAAAAAAAAAAAAAAAAGAAAAAGAAGCAAAAAAGAACACTCAAAGGATAAGGTATATCCTGGCCAAGTCGCGCACGCACATTTCGCACAAATTCCCGTCGAGTTTGTCAATAAAAGTAAAGCACCCAGCCGCCTTTAGGCCCACATCCCACTGCGTGACAATCGGCACCTGGTCTCAAAAACATACAAACTGGCGAAAGGGCCGCCCAATAATTGATCATAACATAATTCCCAGCCTATCAAATGTGAATCATTCATTCATACTTGGGAGTGCTTGTGAAGGTCTGCATAGGCAGTTGTTAAAGTTGACTTTTCAGTTTAAACTGTGTTTGTATGCATCAGTTTACATCTTTGATGTGTTTTTCCTTCCAAAAAAGGGGTTACCTTTTGTCAATGTTTATGAAGCAATGGGAAAGGCTCAGTGTAAATTATAATTAAATACATTGTGTATGTCAGAAGCCAAAGTAATGCAAGTAAGTTCCAGCAGAAAAACTGGTAAATGTCATTGAAAGCCACCGTGTTTCTGAAGTACCTTCTCTATAGGGTATCTATATCTTCGAGCTTAAACTATGCTCCTCGCTTTTCAATTTCATACTCGATTCCCTTTCTTCTGGCAAGCTTTCCCTTTCTGTTCTTGCGACTGCCTCTTTTCGCCTGCGCCGCCTGCTGTATTAATGGCATTTATTATTTTCTCGTTACACGTTGACTTTTGTGCGGCAATTTCTCAAAGCGGACGCCTCCTTTGGCTCAGAAGCGCAACAAACGATAACAGCTGACAAGGATAAAGTGCAAACGCTGTCATCGGGAGTGGGCCAAATAGCAAAATACAAGTAGTTGGCCACCTGGACAGCCAGGACATCGTGTAAGCATCTGTGAGTGCCTGTCTGGCTGTCTGGCTGCTCGACTTCGGATTTGCCCTGTGCAGGCAGTTTTTCTTCATTTCGAGCAAAAATCTGCGGGGCTGGCGATAAAAAACTTGGCACCGCGCCTTGTTTGGCCTTTAAATTTAAATTTATACCATCCGACAAGTCGCGCCGCATCGCTGGGGAAATGGGTCGCGCTTAGTTAATTGGACTGGCTGATGAATTGTTGAGCCGTTGGCAAATTAACCCTCATCAGGTTCGGAGGGATCGCCTCGACACCTCCCTTATCCTTCTCATCCTGCGCATCCTTCCTCCTGCCGACGCTGCACACATGAAAACGCACGTACATAGGACAGGTGACGGGCAGATAAATTGCGGCTGATATGTTTTCACACAAATGAAAAATAGATAGAAAAAAAAAACGAATATACAAGTACTGTTTAACTTCCTGAGGTAAATTTATTTCTTGGGTCGAATGGAAATGCTTGGCAATTACAATTTTATCTCGAATTTCCTCGAATTCAATTACAGCGTAAAGGCTAGTATCGTTTCAAATTGAATGCTAAATTTATTAGTGCTTTACTGCAGAAATACTTTCCACCATGTATGAAATAATTGTACAAATATGCCTTTAATATTATGAAATAATTCACCACGTATGAAATAATTGTATACTAAAGGCAAGGATTAAGTATATCATAATTTGTACAATACCTGGCTGTAATATGAATTGAATATGAATAAACCTTATAACAGCTGTTGCACAGAGCAATCTTTCAAAAACACACACACACTCCACACACTGTATTTTTGATATAAGACATGTTCACCGGAAAATGTCTGGTAGCGTGGCTAATTGTATATTTATGCTATATAGGACTAGGCGGCGCCTCGAAGGACAAAAATGAGGTACGGGCAGTAGGACCACAGTGCTCAAGCTGCTCGAAAATTCAGCACAAATGTACCATCTCCCAATCTGGGCTATTTTGTCAAACTAAATCGGATAAAGAAAAAATACGATTTTCAACCAACGACGGGGAAATATTGTACGATTTACCCGAGTGTGTTCCACCAAAATATAACGTAACCGGTAAGTTGTGATAAAACTCCAAACTGGCACATCGCAACTAATGTGTCTTAAAGGTCCGATTTCGGACTGGTGTTGTCTGTGGTCGCCGAAGACGGGCTGCCAGCAATTGTCCGGAACCAACTACCAAAACCAATCGGGCTGGAAGGACAACTGCGATATTTGCCTGCACTCCTGCATCTGCGATGAGGATAGGAACGGGGTGGCCAAGTGCTCACCCATGGCCGGATGGCTGGCTGCTCTGGGCATTCTGGTCCTGCTGTCTAGATCTTATCTTCGCTCCTGAGATGCGCTGCTTTGCATATCACTGGAAATTCAATAAAGTTGCCTGCACAGGGGAATTTCGAGTGCCCGGGCACATACCGAAAAATTCAAAGTGGCCATTGCACTAAGCCAAGGCGAATACAAATCAAGTCAACAATGGGTCTGCCACTGTCCCCCAGCGACGCGGTGCACATTATTCTGGCCAAAAGGGGAACCTGGCAATGGCATATTGTTTCTCTTGATTTTTCTCAGAAAGTACCAGTGTTGAGCGATATTCAGAAGTCGAAATGTGGTGAACTAACCAATACTTTGAGTTATAATAGAAATTCAAGAACACATTGTAAATTAACAGCAGTCGAAGAAATAATTCAGTATAAGTGAAATGCTACCAAAATATAGTGATCAACTCGAGATGTCAGTGTGTTCCATATTGCATCTGTTACTTCGCGGCAAAGTAGGTGCTTCATTCCGTAGGGTGTGAATATATGTACGAGTATACACGACTGAAGATGAACCAAAATTGGAGCAAGCGTTCCCTTTTCGAGTCAAAGTCCCAGAATGGACCCCGGCCTTTGTCTGTCAGTTCATTGGCCCATTTTCCAACTCGTATGTTGCCCGGCTGCAGCGCCCAAAATGCAAATGAGCAGCTCTGGATCTGGTTCAGATTCTGATTCTGGATCTGGACACTGGGATGCTGGGATGCTGGATGCTGGATGCTGGCTATTGGCCAAAGGGGAATGCGGCCGAAAGCGAGTAGCCGAACGAGAAACATTAAGCTGAGTGTGGCCAACTTTAAACGAACCGAGAACCGAGTGCCGACAGCATAACCCGACCCACTGCGTTTGTTATATTTTATTTACTAAGTGCAAATGTTGTTTGCAGTCATTGAAATTGAAACAAATATATATATACGCACGCACACCAGCACATAAAACCGAAAAATAAGAGCCCAAAACGAAACGAAACACACACAAACATACACATACATACAAAGACAACGGAAAAGCCTAAGCCATTTGTAGCCCTTTTGTGAGCAGCAACAAACACGCAAACTTACATAGCTGCCTCATCATGCCGCCATTAATGTGCATGTGTGTGAGTGTGAGTGTGGGCACCTCGCTATCCGTGAAACTGTGTGTGTGTTTGTGTAAAAGTTATAGTAAAAGCGAGACGCACGTATTTTAATATGTGCCCCAAAGCAGAAGAAAAATCGCACGTACGTGACTTCATTTGCTCAGCTCTGTCCCATTGCCTCTGGCCTCAACTGCCATGTCCTTTTCCCACTTTGCCTCCATTTTTGGCCAGAGTTGCCATCGACCGTTGGTCCTGCGAGCCGGATTGCCAGGCCGCGAGATGTCCGCGGATTATTTGCCACTAATTTGCAATTACAATGGGTTTTAAGAGCTCCGACTACCTTTTAAATGCAATCCTTTCATTGGAGGCTTTAATGCCCACTCATCGCATATTATTTAAAGTTATTTATGTTTGCTTAATAAAATAACAAAACAATTTATTTGGTAACTACTCATTGAGCTTAATAATAATAAAAACTTATAATGCAGTGAAAACCAAAGTGTGTGTGTTCAAATCAATAATTTATATAAAACAAACATCTAAGAGCGATTAAGTACAAACATGAACATAAAACTAAATGCATTTAAATAAACCATCGATATTTATGTAAAAATAATAACTCAGTTAATGTGCAATATCTAACTTGACTAGCTAAATTTGAATTTTGAATCGCCCTAATTAAATTGATTGCATCTAAAATAAAGCTTAGCCCTTTTATAGCCCATAATGCTGCGAATTAAGATTGGCATGAACTTTGGGTCTCACCCAATTGACTTGTTTCCCCATCTCGCACAGGAATATGATTTTGTCGTGTCCTGTCTGCTTCTATTCTGATCCTTTGGCCCACTGCCAGTTCGGCCTGTTAACCTTTTCCAGTGCTATCCCTGTTGGGCAAGGACGAATCGATAGCGTCTGGCTGGCGGATCAGCCGTCTGTGAGCGCTCGTGCGTGCGACATATGTTTTAATTAATAAATGCCATTGTCAAATCACCTGACATTAGGCCAGGACGTCGGGGTCCTGAAAAATGTGCCTCATATGTTATCGACGTTGGTCCTGACGAGTACAGGACTTAGGATAGGCGCAATGCCACCGGACCGTACAAAATTAGCGTCATTATGCCAGAAACAGTTGCACGGCTTCCAGCTATCCGTGCCTCCATATATCCCTATGGATAGATATATATTTGTCTAATAACAACAACAATCATGCCTAATGCTGATGATGATGGGCACGCACTGAAAGCAGATCAAACGTAGAGCACGATAAACCAAATTGGGGAATACACACATGCATAGCCATATGTGTTTTAGATGTGTGTGTGTGTGTGTGTGTGAGTGTGTATGTGTTCGTGTGTCGCACGTAGCGGATAAATGGCCGCTGCCTGGCGGGCAAACAGCCGAAAAGTAGGCAACATTGCGACTTTCCCAACTGCATAGCCATCTCTTATCCCCATACCTTATAGCCATAGCCATTCCCCAACCCCGCCGAATGTATCTCTTTATTTGCACAGTATTTACATGATGTGCTTGCGGATTTTATTTATTTATTTTTGCGGCTCGCCTCCTTTCGGTTCTTCGGTCTTCGTTGGGCCCAAAGTCGCTTGAACTGGCCGCTGAGCTCATTAGGGCCATATAAATCAAGCGATGTATTTATTTTTATTTATGAACCGCAGCTGTGACGCCTAACACACACACACACACACACACATACACACATAAAAGGAAAATGGGGCGGGGCTATGGCCAATTTAGTGGCCACAAACAAATTGCTTTAGATTTGTATGCCCTACAAAGTGGACTCACTAATTGGAAACTATTATGAAAGATACACTGGGCCTGGCGAACCATATAATTTAGGGATTTAAATAAGAAGGGTATTGGACAGTCGGCTTAGGCCAGCAGTATTTCAGCTCTTGTTTCTTATTCACGGTATTATTACAGGCCGAACCGAATAATGAGTGTCCTTAGCTTGGGGCCATAAAATATAAGTATGCATGTAGATATAACCCCGGCCTCACGTACATAAACGCCTTTATATGTTTGGCCGAAAATCGATTATTTAAAATAATAAAAGTGGAAAAATGCTGAAATTGTTCGCACATGAAGCAATCAGGCCCGCGAAACCGAAAAGCCACAGATAAACCCATAACAAAAACAGGCGATATCGGGGTGTTCGGATATTGAAATTGGGGCAAGATTGAGGAGTGTGGGTCCACATAGAACCGTAGAACCGTAGAACCGAACGGGCGAACCAGTTGATTGAATATTTGCGCATCGTAATCATTGAAATGTATGGCATTCCAATTGACGTGAAAGGTACAACAACAGCCATAAAATGAAATAAAAACAAAGAAATGCTGGGCACGAAGAACAAAGCCACGTGTTTTAAATATGATTTGGTGGATTTATTTCCCTACTTTGCATTTGCGGCTCATTAATTTTATTTGCTCGCCTCTGTGTATAAATACGGATAATCAAAATGCGGCTTATGATCGAATCGCAGTGGCTCAAATGGCCATCAATCATGTGCGTCATATAATCAATCGAAAAACACCGAAGGCTCTTTGCTAATTGAATTCCTTTAATTGCCATCGATCAGCTTCGCATCATTGCGAGCAAACCCTAAAATTTGCCTAAGCAGCAAATTTATATGCCACAAATCTGGAAAACATTTTAATTCGCCCACATAAAATGTAAATTAAATGGCCTCCGAGGTGGCATAATAAACTGATTCGATGCAGCTTCCAAAATGCTTCTATCTATGGCGAGGTCCGCTTGCCACCTGCAAGACAAAGGTTTGATTTATGCGATTGCCAGACGAGAGGCCATAACTTTGTGTGCCATGTCGGCCATGTCCCTCGATTTCTTTTCGGCCTCTTGGTGCTGGCCTGCTGATAGTGTTTTGTATTTTTGACTCAAACCCAGGCCCAAACAGACTGGCTACCCACTGTGCGGCGATAAAAACTCGGACCACGCAGGAGACAGTTAACCAACCTCAAAGGGCATGTAACGCACACAGATACGTGGCCACTCTGAACCCGGCTGACAGTTGTTCAAAGTTATGCTGTTGTAGTTGTAGCCATATCCAGATGACATTCACCAGATATAAGGCTCACACACACACACACACACACACACAGGCTGAATATTACGAGTTTTTTTTTTTGCAGGCGAAAAAGTTTGCTACGCTCTCGCCAGTTTTTTTATGCTTTTTGGGCGGCAGCAAAAAGGGACACAAGTAATTGAATTTCAATCGCAAAACCCGCACACACCCTAACACGCTCACACACACACACACACACACACACACGCACAGTCTGGCAGTTGCTCGTACATATGTATGTACATATATGCAGTACACAAAGTGAAACGACAAACAACTCGTAATGCGGAATTTTCATATTAAATCCGCTTTTCAGCAGCCGCTCAAATACACTCGATACCAGCGAGTGTGTGTACTTTGCGCATCTTTTCGAGTGAGTTGAAAATAATGGCAATTTAATTCAGGGTCACTAATTTTTCTGCCACATCGCACAAGAAGACCGCATCACCATCACCATCGCCATCGCCATCGCCATCACCATCACCCACACCATCGCCATTCGACTCAAGGCGGCAAGCGAGTGGCGAAAGGCCACATTGCTCATACGCCACGTTGACATCTTTCGGTTGCGTATGTGCGCGTGTGCCGGTGCCTTGGAATTACTGGCTGACTTCTTAAGCTGTTTAATCTAATGTAGCGCAACGCTGGCACTCCAGGCCAGCGGACTGAAAGCCAAACACCAGCAGCCACTTTTAAGCACTTTGAAACTCATTTCCTACCCTCAGCCACATTGACATGCACACAACTATGCGTGGGTGTAGGTGATACGTTTTGTGAGTGTGAGTGTGAGTGTGAGTGTGCGTGTCCAGGGATTAGGGTAGCTCGAATTGTTTATACTATATAACAATATAGCTAAATATGTTAAATTATTATTGTAATACAAAGAAAAAGTAGAGAAATACTTGGTACAACAGACTTACTACATCATTTGAAAATCATTTTGAAAATATTTTTGATTTTTCACCCTAGTGAGACTGCGAGTTATGGTTAATATTGGTGCGGGTGTGTTGTCAATATCAACTTGAGTTCTGGGCCTAAGCTCCGCTTGTTGGCCGCTTCTTCCGGTCACACATATGGCAGGACGTCAGTTGTGGCCTGGCCACTCTAAGCCAGCACTTTAAATTGGCCGTAAGTCAGGGGAAATAGACAAAAGTAAATTCGGTCGGGTTCGCTCTGGCGAACAGCGGATACCCTTCAGTAGTTTTGCCCCACAAAACCCGGGTCGTCTGGGAATGCGCTCGATCGAGTTAAGTGGTCCACTACGAGGCGAAAGGCCGCACTTTGATGTGTATAAATAGCCCATCCAGCCGAGCATCGATCTGCCCCGCCCCCTAATTGATGGCCGCATTTATAGTCGACCTTCATCTTCATCCTTCGGCTCTCAACTTTTTGCATTGCGCTTGCTGTTTACTTAACCAGCCGCTGTCCCTTTTCGGGCCCATTTGGGCCACGTTTCCGTTCATTTCACTTTCACATGGGCAATTGCTAATTTGCAATTCTCCGTCCAAGTGTGTGACGAAGTGTTTGTGTAAGTAGCATACTTTTCGGCGTCACGAGCCGAGAAGCCGGACTTTATTTTCAGTCGGTATTGTAAATACATTTATACGCCGCTCATTGGTTTCCGGTTTCGGCATCGCTTGTCAGCGGCAACCGGAAACGTAATCTGCCTGTCATCCACCCACCATCCACCATCCTCCACCCACCACCCACCACTGTCACCTTCACCGTCACCAGTTACAGATACAGTTACAGTTACAGTTGCTTCTTATTTTCATTCTTACTTTGTCCGTCTTTATCTCGGTATCTTCGCATTTCCGCGGATCGGTCGGCATTGGCTTTCAGCTGCGGTTTGCGTTTGATTTCCTGTTTGTCTCCGATTCACTTCCTCCTTGGGTTTATGGCTCACAGGTTTGCTCCTGTCCAAGGACCCATGCTGTATGGCTTAAATCACTGGCCTTATAAATAACTTATTTCGAGCGGAATTAAACGCACCCATTATGTATGCACTGTGAATACACTCATATTCAATCAAACAGAAACCTTGCTAAAAACTTTGAACTCGCCGTTGAAGCGTGGAAAATGTTGCTACGTTTACTATGCAAAACTGCATAATCATTAAATTTTAATTGGTTTTCATTTGTTTTTCCCTGTTTTGGTTGGTGGTCTTTCGCTCTATGTCCTGAACACCACAACAAGCCGGAAAATGCCTTTTGGAAGCTGTAGAAAATGCAAATTCATTATTGGGTCTCGAGTGCGGTTAATGTTTGTGGCTTTGGTGTCCTTTTTGCATTTCAGAACGGGGCTTTAAAGTTCATGGTTGATTAACTCATAAATAGCGAGTGTTGGCACATCCTGCTCTGCCATCCTCCCCTCGATGTCGCTCGTCCTTTTTGTGTGGTTCCCGGTGAATTTGAGCATGCATGAACAGGACGCTGCCTCCTTAAAGCAAATTAAAATTTATTTAGTGGAAATATGTTTGCGAGCACTCAATATAGCAAATTTCACTGTTCTAAAAACAGTTCCCTCAAGTGCGCAACTATTTATTGTGTTGGCTTGTGGTTTTTTTAATAATCTCTTACGGTACTGTGACTTATGCATTGATTTTTTCAGAGTTTAAACCGATTTATTTATTATAGACCGTCAAGTGGGCATCCTTAAATGTATTATTTCAGCACCGTATACCACCTGCACGGCTACTTAAACGAGGGCACTCCCGAATATATATATATTCCGCTGCTCATCTGCTCGAGCACCTGCATTCCGGCAATTAAATGGGGCGCAGTGCAAGTGGTTTTCTTCGGCGGAACCTTCAAGGGTCCACAGAAGGCGGCAAGTGTGCTTGGGAATTACAGGGCCATGATTGAAATTATTTCTCTGTAGTGCAGCACACATTCTGCATTCTTATTTTGTATTTCTTTCTGCTTTTTATGCCCGTTACTCGTATAGTAAAAGGGTATACTAGATTCGTTGAAAAGTATGTAACAGGCAGAAGGAAACCTTTCCCACCATATAAAGTAAATATATTCTTGATCAGAATCAATAGCCAAGTCGATCTGGCCATGTCCGTCTGTCCGTCCGTCTGGGAACTCGACTATAGCATTCTATATTATTTTGTAATGTTTTTGTCCCAAGGCTGAAGCTCTAAACTCCATAGCTCAATTTATATTAATCGGATTTTAAAGTGGCATACCTCTAAATATTTCTGGCGCAATTCTCTAAAAATCTGCATTTAAATTTAAAAATGTATTTTTTTTTTAATTTTTTTTGTAATTTTCTTGATGTTATGATATTGTAGAAATGCACAAAAATCAAGAAATGTCTCAAGGCTGAAGTTCTAAGCTTCATAACTCAATTTAAATTAATCGGATTTTGAAGTGGCATACCTGTAAATGTTTCTGGCGCAATTCTCTAAAAATCTGCATTCAAATTTAAAATTTTTTTTTTTTTAAATTTTTTTGTCATTTTTAGATGTTATGAATGTTATGTTGTAGGAACTCCAAAATGAAGAAGAAATGTTCCAAGGCTGAAGTTCTAAGTCCATAACTCAACTTATCTTATTCGGATTTTGAAATGGCATACCTCTAAATGTTTCTGGAGCAATTCTCTAAAAATCTGCATTCAAATTTAAAAGTTTTTTTTTTTTTAATTTTTTTGTCATTTTTTGATGTTATGATGTTGTAGGAACTTCAAAATGAAGAAGAAATGTTCCAAGGCTGAAGTTCTAAGTCCATAACTCAACTTATCTTATTCGGATTTTGAAATGGCATACCTCTAAATGTTTCTGGAGCAATTCTCTAAAAATCTGCATTCAAATTTAAAAGTTTTTTTTTTTTAAATTTTTTTGTCATTTTTTGATGTTATGATGTTGTAGGAACTTCAAAATGAAGAAGAAATGTTCCAGGGCTGAAGTTCTAAGCTCCATAACTCAATTTATATTAATCGGATTTTGAAGTGGCATACCTCTACATGTTTCTGGCGCAATTCTCTAAAAATCTGCATTTAAATTTAAAAATTTATTTTTTTTTTTAATTATTTTGTCATTTTTTGATGTTATGATGTTGTAGGAACTTCAAAATGAAGAAGAAATGTTCCAGGGCTGAAGTTCTAAGCTCCATAACTCAATTTATATTAATCGGATTTTGAAGTGGCATACCTGTAAATGTTTCTGGCGCAATTCTCTAAAAATCTGCATTCAAATTTAAAATTTTTTTTTTTTTTTAATTTTTTGTCATTTTTAGATGTTATGATGTTGTAGGAACTCCAAAATGAAGAAAAAATGTTCCAAGGCTGAAGTTCTAAGTCCATAACTCAACTTATCTTATTCGGATTTTGAAATGGCATACCTCTAAATGTTTCTGGAGCAATTCTCAAAAAATCTGCATTTAAATTTAAAAATTTATTTTTTTTTTTAATTTTTTTGTCATTTTTTGATGTTATGATGTTGTAGGAACTTCAAAATGAAGAAGAAATGTTCCAGGGCTGAAGTTCTAAGCTCCATAACTCAATTTATATTAATCGGATTTTGAAGTGGCATACCTGTAAATGTTTCTGGCGCAATTCTCTAAAAATCTGCATTCAAATTTAAAATTTTTTTTTTTTTTTAATTTTTTAGTAATTTTCTTGATGTTATGATATTGTCGAAATTCAAAAAAATCAAGAAATGTCCCAATGCTGAAGTTCTTAGCTCCATAACTCATTTTATATTAATCGGATTTTGAAGTGGCATATCTGTAAATGTTTCTGGCGCAATTCTCTAAAAATCTGCATTCAAATTTAGAAAATTTTTTTTGTTATTTTTTTCGCAATTTTACCCGTTTTTCGTAGAGTAAAAGGGTACACTAGATTCAGGATCAGTAACCGAGTCGATCTGGCCATGTCCGTCTCTCCGTATAAACGCCTCGATCTCAAGAACTACAAAAGCTAAAATGTTGAGATTAAGCATGCAGCTTCCAGTGACATAGGCGCAGCGCAAGCTTATTTCCAGATGTTGCCACGCCCACTCTAACGCTCACATTTTTTTTAATTTTTTATATATTTTGTAAATTTTTATAGATTTGCCAAACAACTTTTTACTACGCCTACTCTACCGCCCACAATCCGCCCAAAACTGTGACGACCACACGTTTGAAAATTTTTTAATTTTTGTTGCATTTTTCTCTCTCGCTTGCACTTTCACTAGCTGAGTAACGGGTATCTGATAGTCGGGGAACTCGACTACAGCACTCTAACTTGTTTTTGTTCTTGTACTTTCTTGTGCATTTTTGTGTACGTATGTACGTACGTTTGTTTGGGACCTGGGCCAACAAATGAGGGGCAGGAGCAGATCCTGCAGAAGGCCTGCCCTAGAGCTGCACAAGTACATACAGCGAGAAATGCACTCAGCTGCTTGAAAACAATTTTACACGGGATTATGAGTGGGCGGATTCGAGGATGGGATGGATGGATGAAGGGCTGACCTGCTGAGGGGGCGTGGCAGCTGAAGATGGGTCAGCTAATAAAGCGCCACTCGGTACAGGCTGCCTGGAAGCCATTGAGTGCAGTGTATACTGCTGCTTACTTGTTGCATAATATTTTCCTTTTTATTAGCTGCACGCCAGGGGCGAGCAGCTCTGAAAAGTATGCTACAAGCTGACCTCCACCTTTTCCGCTTTGCCATCTCGGGGATTTGCCTTAAATCTTCAAATGCTTTTTCAAGCTGATTGCTCCTGTTGGAGGGCTGAGGGTAATGAAATGTTTTAGGCTAATACAATTTAATGTTTTGCCAGGGGAAGGAGTCTCCGTGGCGGCAAGGACATGCCGTGGTGGATGCAGCAAATGCGATTGCAAGACAAGTTGCCAGCTGGCAATTCTCCTTAATCAGCAGACCAACCGTGCACGTGAGCGCCCTCTGGCGTGGCGAATTGTTAAAGCATTACTTTGGCAAAGGAATTGAAATTGCCAACGCCACACACACACACAACCACACACACACACACACACACACACACACACACACACACACACACTCCGAAAGCACTGAAAGCAGCTCGAGAAAACCGGAAAAAAGAACTATCTAAAATATTTGCACACAAATTAATTTCTTTCAGCTACACTTTTCCCCAAGCCACGTTTTCCCCTTGCTATTTGATTTTCATTTCAGATATGGCTACGGAAATCCGCTCACACCAGCACACACGCACACAGACACACGTGTTCAAATCGAGCAACTCAAACAATGGTCCGCCTTTGTACATTACTCATACGTACCATTGGCCGCACACTTTTCAATTATCAATTGCAAACGCTTGTCCAAATATTGATATGGCCAAAACTTGATAATCGAAATTCCCCCAGTCATTGTGTGGAAATCTGAGACAGCAATATTTGCACTAATCGCACAAAACTTCCTCGGGGCTTAAAGTGAAGGGCAGGGCAGAGCAGGGCAGGGTGGGGATTTTCAATTATTTTTGCAAGACATTTAATTTAATATTTAAACTGCACGTACCATAAATTTGAAGCACCAGGAAATGCTGCTCCCATATGCAAATGAACTGCTGGCACTACAATGGTTTCAATTATTGTCGAGGATTCGAGGCAACCGCTCGACAACTCCGCCTATTAAAATCAAACTAATTAGAACTGCAACTCTGGCAGCTCGGCTTCGTTATAATTAGTGGAAGTAGAATGGAATAGCAGGCAGCTGCAGCTGCAGCTGGAGCAGGGGCAGGAAAAACCCAGGGGAAAAGCCACGAAAAATTGTTTGATAACAAACATTTTGCAGCTTAAGGAATTTCTGCAAAACAATTGCCGAACTAAGCGCAACCACAGCACAAACACTTTGGCACTTTGGCCGGGTCGAAAAGGGGTGCAAGGGTGGCAGGGAAGGGGGGGGGGGGGCGGGGAAAATAGCACATAACCAAACAAAACAGACAAAATTCTGTGGAAGTTAAGCCAACAAGTTATAAAATACTCGAACAAGCCGGCATACAGATGCAAGTGCACAGCCATTGCACACAGATACGCGCACAGATACAACGACAGACATAGCTATAAGGCTATATATCCATACAGCCGCACATCCACAAAGCACCACTGCACACCGAGGGCAAACAATAAACAGCAAGTGCAGAAAGTATGAAACGGAAATTCTGCATTTGACATAAACGCCAAAAGCACGCACTCCGACACCCGAGCAAAAGCAAACAAAACCAAAAATCCAATCCAAATGTGCCTTAAGTCGAGTGGGGAATACTCTCATCGACGGTATTTCGGAAACCAAAATTTGGCGGCAAAATCATTCTGTGTCTAAGTCATCCTATATATTCTATGTATCAATCGATATGTTTTTTGTAATAACTATTTTAAAGATCACATGGAATGTTACTTATTCTAGAAGAAAGAACTACTTCATAAACTTCCCTGCAATCTCCATACCACACTCCCATACGAAGTCCCTTTGATCCACTTATTGTTCGAAATTCACTATTCAAAATTAGTTACAAATCCGATCGCTCAGCTAATAAATCCGCACAAGCGGCTTTACAACAAAGTGATGGAGAATGGAATTGCCAAATGATTTCGGGTGCCACAGAACGAAGCCTGTAGTGCACAGATGCCAAGCAGTTGGTAGGAAAATCGCAGAAGGAAACAGAAACTGACTGCTAAAATTTGGAAAGCGTTTCGCACTGATTTTCATTGGGTTACTCTAGCAGGCTCGCATTTGGAAGGCAAGAGACTTTGTCTTTGGGATTTTTGGCCCATCTGCATCAAACTGGATATCCTCGAGTTTTCGCTTTGCATTTTGCGTTTTTCGGCAGAATCTTTTCATACTTTCTTTCCATTTTTTTTGTCTTTTTTTCTGTGTTTCGGTTGGGGGAACGAGTTGGGTGCCTGGTTTTGTTTTCTGCAGCTCGTGCCTAGTGCAATCTGGCATTCTGCATTGGCATCGCATTGTTCTCACGGCTCAAGTGGCAGGCAGCCTGTGGCTTAAAATATAAAAATTGATGCCAAGTGCAGGCCTTGCTGGGCCGCCTTACACATTTCCATTTTCCATTTTCCATTTGCTCGGGTCTTTGGTTTTCGGTTTTCGGTTTTTATTTGAGTTTTTACCCCTTTGTTGCCGGCGACTAATGGGTGTCAACGCTTGAATGCAATTTGGAGCATATTTCGTGGTGCATGCGGGGCTTTTTGCGGTCTTTGTTTTCGGTGTTTTGCGCCTGCTGCAAGGATAAAAGCTTTTGGTGAACGGCAACCGCTTGCGGTTATCATATGTCAATCAATACTGCTGATGACTAATGGATGGCAGCCAGCCAAAATCAATGTCAGGCCAATTTACAGACAATTTCATAAGCGGAATTGACGTCAAGACGCGCGTACGCACATAAATCACCGGGAACAGCAACAGGACGAAGGAGACAGGAACCTGAGCAGCGCCACCTGCCCAGCGAATGGCATTCAATCAAGTCAAGTCAGGCCTCATCTCCCAGTCACCCCTCCTCCCATCGAAAGTCCCATGCCGAAATAACAATAAAAGCGAGTGGCCGCAATAATCTACCCAACGCACCCACCATATTGATGACGATGACAGTGAATTTGCGATGGGATCCCGCGTATATATTGACATCCATAAAATCCAAGACGGCGCAATTAAAACTTTGAGATCTGTGCCGGATTTATGCATTTACTTGGATTTCTGTCAATTTGTATAAATTTTTTATGATAATGAAGCGCAAATATTTCAAGAGCAAACGATAAAAGCCGAGTCGCATAAGATAATGTACTATATATATATACAAGTATAGATATCTAGAAGAGGGACTGAAACAATGGAGGGGTACGACTGGTCATAAAGACGACAACGTGGCGCTGCTAACAACGAACCGGAAACAGGAAATGCCAAGTGGCAGTGCCAAGATGGAGGACAAAAGAGAGAGAGACAGGGAGAGGGGTTAGCCATGAAATGCTGGCTAAATTGAGTGCTCAAACGAAGTTGGCAAAACATTTACCAAGAGTTTGCCGGACTAGAGCACCCTAAATATTCCTCGGATAATGAAGCAAGTGTGACAAATTGTTGATTTTCTTTCAAAATTGACTTAGACAAAGATAGATACTCTCCTCCATTGCTATTAAATCTATTCTCCTCTATTTATGGCCATCAAATCATTAGACCCACTGCCCACGCCCACAATTGTACCAGTTAATTTTGTTTGCATGTTTTGCAGCGACTTTGGCAAATCGCAGGCAGAGCATTTCGCACAGACGACCGACCAGGCGGTGAAAGTGCTGATGATGACAACGACAATGAGTACTGGGTCCTGGAGCAAAAACTTGACAAAGTATTCATAGTAAAACGCGCGCTCAAAGCGAGACAGCGAAACTTGTCATTGCAAAGTTGCTAAGTCAGAAGCCTGATGACTTTGTGTCACTCGCACTCGGCAGACACTCAAAGAAATAAATACTTACATGTTGTATACATGCACGTGTAGGCATACAACTGTTCTAGTTACAAGCAGCACAGAAAGTATCTATATATGTATATATTTGCAGGTTACTCGATTATTTTGGATATATTTATATGTTGGCTATAAGACTAGAACCCTTTCTGTTGGTATTTCGAACTTAGCAGCACTGCTTTCTTTCAGTGCACCCAACTCGCTCGTTCCTCGTTTTAACAAAACTGTGTGGGCGTGTACATGAGCTTAAGCTGATGGGCGTGGCAGCTGCTGGTACCGCTGCAAAATATTATAATAATAATATTATTATATTATTTGCAGCTGCCTGAGTTGGTTGGCCAGAACTTTGTCGGTTGCTCAACGGGCGGTTCAACTTAAATCCAAATCACATACACAGCCAAAGAATCAAGTTAAGCCAGCCATACAAAAATTCAAGTACGAACCGCCAAGTCATCACCCTGAGGGCCAACACACACCCACACACACACTCCCAGTTACACTTGCGTTTACACCCACAGCGGCATACCAACGCTAATGGCAAATTAGATTGCGCATACGCCTCGTTTGCACTCGAATTCCCTTTGATTTGCGAACGCGAAATCACGAAATTCACACGGACTGCGAGAAAGCAAACTAATGCGCAATTAATGACATCCGCTTAGCGGGCCAAAAACTATGCAACATTTTTATGTCGAGCGGCAATTTTACGGCGCCATAAACACGCCACCAATGGGCGTATAATTCCTCCTCCATTTTCAGCACGACTTGTCGCTGCCCATCATAAAACCCGGTATCTTCATTAATTGACGGAAAGACCCGAGAACCGTCAGTGTTCTCGCCCCTGGCTTTGATTTTCTTGCTCCCAGGTTTTTTTTTTGTTCTTCTTATTTTGGTTTTCGGCGCGATTCACGCGAAAATGCCATTAAATTGATGGGTCGCCGGAGCTTGCACGATTCCACAGTCGACACAAACAATTAAAATTGTTATAAAAATGTTATATGCAGGTTGGTGGCCTCTCGTCCTGGCGGTCCACCTCATCCGTTCGTCCGTTCGTCCTTTCGTCGCTTGTCGCCTGTCGCCTGTCGATCTGGACAGTGCTGATAAAAGCAAACGGCTCTTAAACGTGTCAACAATGGGCACGACAAGCGCAGCAGCCTCGCATTGATGAACAAAGGGCTGTGCAGGCTTCACACCCCTTCCCTCCTCCCCCCTCCCCCCTCTCCCACTCCCAAACCGTCCACGTTGACAAATTTTTTTGGAGCGGGTTGCGCGGTACAGATTTTCGCAATCAGTTTTATGTTGTTCAAGTGGCAGGCAAGCGCTCATTGTGATTGGCCTGCCATGGCCAAAAACAAGCCACCGAACTCGCATGTATGTATATATCATAGTTTAAGCACTGCAAGAAATATATATCGAAATTGAAGCTTTAAATTCTCGTTATCATATTGGTAACACAGAATTTCGAAGTATAATTGGAAAACTATTCAGTACAGCAAACTTTGGACTTATTTATCACTGTGCATGTACATATCTGTTGTTTCAGTGGGGGGAGATTTATATAGAGACACCAAACAGTTTTGCGATTAATTTCTGGCCAAAAGCAGGAAAACGTTTCTTGTTGCCGCTGGTGGGGCTGCCATAAAAGTTAGATAAATGCTGCGAATATAGACAAAAACTTTCGATCACGCAGCCACGCACGCATTTTATGGAGGGGCGAATTCGACTGACTTTTCAGGGGCTCGAGGGGGATCGAAAGGGGCTCCAAAGGGGATCGAAAGGGGGTTAACAGGGGATCGAGAGAGGGTCTGTGGTCGCGGCTTTGTCAGATTTTGAAGTGGCAAGCCAAAAACCAAGAGCAGGCCAAGTGGAGCGACTGCCGATTATTTATAGTTGAGAAACTTTTGTCATTTACGTTCGAAAATTTAAATTTTAATTGAGTTTTCTTGCAATCAGGAAGTGGGGCCCTAGCGGTTGGGGGACCAAACTGAGGTCCTTAGGCCAGGAGCTAGTTGCGAGTCAAAAAGCCAGGTGTTTGGCTAAACTTTGGCTTTGCCGCCTGATGGGCTGAGCTTTGTTATTGAAAATGTTTTGTTAACTTATTCATTGAAAATGACGGGCAATGCTGATATAAGTTATGACATCAAAGATTTAATTTCACCCGGACTGACAGAGCCAGCAGCTCAGATTGATGGCACCTGTATATCTAGGGTATATCAAAGTCAATTCACAGCCGACCCATTTTCGTTGTTGATTTACCAGGCTGAAGTGCAGAGAGCAAAACTTTTCTCGCTGTTGTTGCTAAAATACCGCAATACCGAAGAGAGCAAAAAAAAAGCATCTAGCATCAACTCAAATAGTAAAAAAGCAAAATAAAAATAAAACTTTGAGTTGCAAACAAGCTAAAAATTGTTGTTTGCCATTGTGGCAAACGCTGGTTGTTGTAATTTTGATTGCTTTGTTATGTGGAGAAGTGGGTGCCGAGTGTGGGTGGCAATAAAACGTGGGGATCCCTCCATTCCCCTCCATTCCGCTCCATTCGAGACCCTCAAACATCCGAGTATTCAAACATGTGTAACTCGTCGGAATAGGTTGGCTAATGAAAGCAATAACAACCGTCGGAGGGAGCAACTGTATCAGCAGCCCATTCAAATGAGGCTCAAACAAAGGATATAAATAAAAAGGGTGGCCACGAAAACAGCAATAAAGCAGCTAATAGACTAGATTAAAGTTGCTCCGCCAGCAGGCGCATAAATTGCTCATTGGAGCTTTTCTTTTTGGCAGAAGTGAAAACGCTGATGCCACCAATTTGGCCCCAAGGCAAAAAAAGCGAGCTACAAATGCCAGCTAAAAATGCCTTCAATGACCGTAAGCCATAAAACACACGCGGCTCAATGGCGGCACGGCCAAATGACAGAGTTCATGTATCATTATGGATACTGCCGGAACTTACAGCCAAACACTGACCAACAGGGCAAATAAGCCCCAATCCAAATGGACTCCATCTTGCAGCTCCTTCCAATATGACTGTGTTGAAATTAAATTTCTCCACAACACACAACATACATTTTTTTGTCAAACTATGTGACACAGTAAAAATGAAACCTTAATTCCCTTAAATCACCGGCGATGAAAACAGGTTAATATCAATTAACCATTCGAAAAAGCTGTTAAATTCAATCATTTTCAATATGCGGTAATTAAATTTAGCCAGGTAAAGGTAGTCTGGCTGGGCTGGGCCACACCGCATTATGGGATGAAATGGCTCGGCTGGTTTTCAACACGCCAAACGCATTACAGGCAACTTGGGTGGGGAATTCAGCAGCCGGCAGATAGAAATACAAGTATGGGTGGCAAAAACCAAACCAAAGCCACAGAAACAACTCAAAATCGCAATATGACACATATGTGAACAGACGTTGCAAAATGCCAAACGAAACGAAACGAAATGCAAAACCGAGCTGAACCAACACCCATGCAGAAGGCAAAAAGTGTAGCCAGCATTGCAGCGCTAAACATGCAAAGTGCACAAGTGCTGATAGCTGTGTGCGTGTGTGTTTGTGCGCGTGTGGGTGTGGGTGAGTATGTGTATGTGTGCCTCGATGTATGAGTGTGCGTGTGTGTGGATCCTGGACGAACTGCATGTTAACGTAGATTTTAACGAATGTTGACAATTACGAAAAATTTGGTTTCTGGTTAAACGAAATGTGGGTCCAACGTGGCGTATGAGTGTTTGCCAAGTGTGCAGCAGTATGTGTACACATGTACACGGTTAAAGTTTTCCTTGCCTTGCCTCACATTTTTTTCCCGATTTTCTTCATTTTTTTTTTGCATAAGTGTGTGCTGGGAGTATTTGTGGGGAATTTTTTTGGGCTGTGGCTCGCCGGAATCGCGGGAGAGAGCCCAAAAAATATGTACGGCCAAAAGAGCACCGAACCAGGCTGGAGTTGTAATGGAGCCCGAGTCTTTGAGGGATTAGCCCATCGAAGAGCGCATCTGGCAGAGACCGCCGAGCATCCTGCCTGGAGTATGTGTCAAAGAGAGCCGCCGTCTAGGGCTTGGCTTTACTGTGTGTAACAGGATGCGGCTCTCGCAGGATAACAGGGTGAACGCGAAGGGCGCAGGCGCTGCGCAGCATCTGCGGATGCCACATTCCGATGAAAATCCAGCCGGCGACAAAGCTACAAAACGGAGGCTGCCAGAGGTCCTGGCCAGGCTACAAAAACAAAACGCGCGTCAGTACGAATCCTGTGAATATCTATGCAGGACACCACGGAGCGGGGCCCAAAGGCTCGTCGAAAATCAGTGATAGTCCGCTGAAAACTGCACACAAAAATCTGAACAAATTCGTTAAGAAGTTCGAATATTTTTTCCAAATTTTTAAGCACAAAATTTGGTTGGTGAAAGTTAAAGAAAAACTACTTAAATAAGTTAAGGCGGCCGGAGCAAAAACAAAATCAGCTGCCTGGGCGCAGCGGCTTCAGCTGCTCAATCAGTGCGCCGAATCGGGAAGCAGCGAGACTTGGAGACTTGTAAACACTTTTAGGCCATGTGCTAAAAGCCAGTTACTCGCTCTGCCCCACGAACTGCGTCAGAGATTGAGCACCAAGGGGCAACCAAGCACCCAAGCACCCAAGGCGGGCAGAAAGGTAAACAAAAACCTGTGCGCGTGTTTTGTGCATCAATAAAACACCGGCACACCGCCCACGCCGCACGACGTCAAGGTCCTCCTTGCTTTTTTTTTTCTGTTTTCTCCGCCGTGACGTCACCATGGCTCCTAATTGCTGCACCACACGCCGCCCCACCGCCCTGCTCGCCCACATCTGGCGCCACTGCAAGCCGCTCTGCCTGCTCCTGGTGCTCCTGCTCCTCTGCGAGACCGTTCAGGCGAATCCGGACGCCAAGCGGCTCTACGACGATCTGCTGAGCAACTACAATCGCCTCATCCGACCCGTGAGCAATAACACGGACACGGTGCTGGTCAAGTTGGGCCTCCGGCTGTCCCAACTCATCGATTTGGTAAGCACGATTCTTTGATATAATCATCGAAGTTTTGCGTGGTGGGGGGGGGGGGGGGGGGGGGTTCATTTTTTTAATTAAGCTCAACCGTCCGCGTTTCGCTACATTTGCTGGCCAAAAAAAAGAAGGCAGCCAGAAATGCGTAAAAGTCGCCAGCAACTTTCAGCAGCTCGTAAATAAAAAATGAAGCACAATAAACAGCAACAAATGGGGCGAATCGAGAGCTGGCCCTAATGAAACCCCCAAGGAAAAAGGGGGTTGAGTGCTGAAAGTTAAAATTACTGAATAAGAAAAAGCGTAGTTCTAATATGCTGTGTATACCCTATATTAAAGTGGCATATTTCAATTCGCAACATCTACTTTATTCCTGTCAGCACTGGTTGCCTTGCACCAGATACACCAGAACAGATAAATCGCTGGCATTTCTCACAAAAAACTTGGGACGAACGGGGAGCACTAGATTCTTATAACATTACACTTCAACATTTCATTACATGGAGGGGAGCGTTGTCTGCGCTTGCTTAAAGTTGCCCCGGCCAAGTCATTTGTCAGCCGGCAGAGACTGCAATTCCGGCTGCAGGGCCGCCACCAGAAGGCTTAAAAGGTAATAAAACATGCCGAAAAGGGAAAGAAGCCGTAAGCTGACAGCAAAAAGCACATTAGCCGCGGCGACCGGGTGGCCAGGACGAGAAGTGCAAATGATATAAGGAAGCGTCTGGGAACAGAACAGAAAATAAAAAAAAACTGTGAGGGGAAAAATGAATAAAATGCAAATCCCACTTGATGCATGGCTGGACCTTATTCCCCCAACTCCACACCACTTTCCTGCACACTTTTTGCGGCTTGTAGAGCTGGCAGTATATACGAGCTTAATTCTTTGCAGAATCTCAAAGATCAAATTCTAACGACCAACGTGTGGCTGGAGCACGAGTGGCAGGATCATAAATTCAAGTGGGATCCCTCGGAGTACGGCGGCGTCACTGAGCTTTATGTGCCCTCCGAGCACATCTGGCTGCCCGACATTGTGCTCTACAACAAGTGAGTAGTCGAAAAAGGACATCGAACAAATACATATATTTTTTTAAAGACCACATTTGTAAAGTATAGGAAAACATAAGCTTCCGTTTCTGGAATTTCCATTTTATAGAATTCCTCAATCAAAGCTTTTTCCCCATTTCAATGTTCGTTCCTTAAGCGCCGATGGCGAGTACGTGGTCACCACCATGACGAAGGCCATCCTCCACTACACCGGCAAAGTGGTGTGGACTCCGCCGGCCATCTTCAAGTCCAGCTGCGAGATTGATGTGCGCTACTTTCCCTTCGATCAGCAGACCTGCTTCATGAAGTTCGGCTCGTGGACCTACGACGGCGATCAGGTGAGTGGTGGCGTCATTGTCTGCTATATGCTATCTGCTATCTGCTATCTGCTGCCAGTGCCATGCAAGTTGGGTGCTAGATAAATGGGCGTGGCCAGCGATTTATGGCCCACCATTTATCTGAGAGATAAGGAGATGAGGTAGCGACTTACACGCCTAAGACGCGGTAAGAACATCGAAAGGGCGTCGTTGGCATCTCGCAGATTAAAATGTGAGAAATTGTAAAAGTGTAATTGAAACTTGTCTAACCGCTGCACACACACACACACACACGCACACTGTAGCTGAAAGGGAGCGGCACTTACTCACACAGAGGCACTCGACTGTGTGTGTCGCTGTCATAAAAATGCGCGGCCATAAATTAAACCAAAGTGCGACTTTCACCCATCCCAAGCAGCTTCCGTTTCCGCTGACCCTTCGCAGTTCAGCAAAGAGGGACAGGTGCACTAAGAAAAATATCAAGTCGCTTATCTTAGAGTAGGAACATTTGAAATTGAAAACCCTTCTATGAATTTAAACCTTATAGGATGTATTTAATGATAACAGATTACTTAGAAGTAAATTTTCTGGAGAGCAACCAGAAGAATCTCTCTCTGGGTTACATTTCTAAGCAACTCGATTTTTTCTGAGTGCTGGGATGGGATGGGTTTTGGGACAGCCAACGGAACAGAGCTCTTTTTCACCGGGCGTTTGTCAACGCATTTAAATTTCGCTACTCTTTTAACGACTGCACTTGGGCTGCGGGTCCCCGGGCTGGAGGAGATTGGAGGGATTGGGATGCGCCGGGTGGCGATGTCACGGCAAGTGGCAGTGAGCCGGACAAAGGGCAAAGGACCGTAACTTTAAGGGCTCCATCAACGGGGCTTTTCTCGATTCACAGATCGATTTGAAGCACATCAGCCAGAAGAACGACAAGGACAACAAGGTGGAGATAGGCATCGACCTGCGGGAGTACTATCCCAGTGTGGAGTGGGACATCCTTGGCGTTCCGGCCGAGCGGCACGAGAAGTACTATCCCTGCTGTGCCGAACCGTATCCGGGTGAGTTTAGTGGAGTTTAAAGCTTCCCATCGCCAGCAATTACGCGAAAGCTCTACCCAAACTCATCCCCTGAAAAATATCCTCTTCCCTCTTTCCCCACCCACTTGTATCCCACTTCTGGCGCGACTTCTTGGAATTGTGGCTGCTCCAATGGCTGAACTGCATAGATATCTTCTTCAACATCACCCTGAGGCGAAAGACTCTCTTCTACACGGTCAACCTCATCATTCCATGTGTGGGCATCTCCTATCTTTCGGTGCTGGTCTTCTACCTGCCCGCTGATTCCGGCGAGAAGATAGCCCTGTGCATCAGCATCCTCCTGTCGCAAACCATGTTCTTCTTGCTCATATCGGAGATTATACCCTCGACGTCACTGGCATTGCCGCTACTGGGGAAATATCTGCTGTTCACCATGTTGCTGGTTGGGCTGAGTGTTGTCATCACGATTATCATACTGAACATACACTACCGGAAGCCGAGCACCCACAAGATGCGCCCCTGGATTAGGTCCTTCTTCATCAAGAGATTGCCGAAACTCCTGCTGATGCGCGTGCCCAAGGACCTGCTGCGTGACCTGGCGGCCAACAAGATCAACTACGGCCTCAAGTTCAGCAAGACCAAGTTCGGACAGGCGCTGATGGACGAGATGCAAATGAACTCCGGCGGCTCCAGTCCGGACTCCCTGCGGCGGATGCAAGGTCGAGTGGGTGCAGGTGGGTGCAATGGCATGCACGTGACCACGGCCACGAACAGGTGAGTTATGCTAACGAGTTTGGGGGTAAACAAACGAAATAGAGTCTCAACAAAACTTAGAGCATGTACAGCAATAATATAAGGCTCAACTTAATAAATAACTAAAGATTGCTCAGTTTTGCCATATTCATAATCTTGCTAATAATATATATGCTAAAAACTAAAATCAAGTCCAACAATCTACAAGGAAATAACTGTTTTGGTACGAAACGAAGTAACAGTTGCATTCTGTGATGGACCCATATATGATTTCTGAGCACCGCATGCTTGCATATCCTGTAACAAGGACACTGCGATGACCTCTCATCTCGAACTTACAGGTTCAGCGGCTTGGTGGGGGCGTTGGGCGGCGGACTGAGCACCCTTAGCGGCTACAACGGACTGCCATCGGTGCTATCCGGACTGGACGACTCTTTGAGCGATGTGGCCGCACGCAAGAAGTATCCTTTCGAGCTGGAAAAGGCCATCCACAACGTCATGTTCATACAGCACCACATGCAGCGGCAGGACGAGTTCAATGCGGTGAGTCTGGCAGCTGATTGAATTTTTAATTGGAAATTCCATTTGTCCACGGGCGTGGCCGTAGAATGGAACCGCAAAAATCGCTTTGGCCGATGACGTCGTCCTCCTATCCGGAGGCACTCGCTCATCCGTACTGGTCAGTGGCCACTGGTCGCCCTTGGCACTGGGCTGATCTCCAGGAAGGCACTTGCTTCTCTTTTTGCCAACTTATTTAAGCTTTTGCCATACTTGCACTTAAAGACTCGACCCGGCAAATCCACTTTTAATTGCTTTTGTTCAATTGACTGGCAATTGGCAACCTCCCACCAATCGAGCCACTTCATCTCTTCATCGGCGGTGCCAGCAAAACGTTTCAATCAAACCCCGAATGTTCTTTGTTGTGCGATTGGTCTGGGCGTCTGGTCTCCACGAGTTTTCCCCCCACGGCCCGTTCATTGCTTTTGGCCCTTTTGAGCCATTTATTTTTTTGGGCCTTGCTTTGCCGGCGCTGCGCTTTCGCTCTTTGATTGATAACCGAACTGATGCCGGGCATAAGTAGATTAAGCAAAGTGCTTAATGAAAGCCAATCGCTCAAAGTGTGGGCTTAAAGCGCAATTAAGCCTGCTGCATGCGGGCAACTTCAAATTGGCTGGCAGCCAAAAGCGAAAAAATATTCTTTCATATAAAAACAAGCATGATTTTTGCTCTTGTTGAACTTGTTATTCAGCAAATTTCATTGCAATCATATTTAATAATTCAACTTTATATAAAGTGTGCATAATTGAAATAAATTCATTTTGGATATACCATTATACACGTACATCCACTAACAATGTGCTTCTTTTGATTTATTTTCGCATTTTCGCATTTTCGGATTTTCTGATTTCGTGTGCATTTTTTAATCACTTTTAACCATTTGGCTCTTACAGGAAGATCAGGACTGGGGCTTCGTGGCCATGGTCATGGATCGCCTGTTCCTCTGGCTCTTTATGATCGCATCCTTGGTGGGCACATTTGTGATCCTGGGCGAGGCTCCATCGCTGTATGACGACACCAAGGCCATTGATGTTCAGCTATCGGATGTTGCCAAGCAAATCTACAATCTAACCGAGAAGAAGAATTAAATTCAAGAGAATATAGGCTTAAGACGACATTTCCTAGTTTAATGCAATGTTTTAGCAAATTGATGCGAATGAAAATTAAAATACGTCATAATAAAAACGTTGGCCCCAAAAGCAGCCAAGCAAAATGCTGAAATGCAAAGCGCTCTTTTTCACTCTGCATGCCAGGAAGGTTAAAGCAAAAATTATTACAAGAAAAATGCTGGCGAAAATACTCGTACGTAAGAGGATGCCAACGGCTTTGGCCACGACTACACACACACACACACGCGCGCGCGCCACGCCCCCTTTTTACCGCCCAGTTTCCCCGGTGGCTGTCAAAACTATTTGCCAAGCATGTGTATCCAACAGCCAGCTGCTGCATCCTGTTCCTCCCCTGCCCTCCTCCTCGGTTTCCATGGATTCGAGAGGAGAGCATGCCTGGCCTTTTATTTGATAACTGGAAAATTAACCTTTTGAAAATGCGGCAAATGCACAGGCAACGGATGCCAACTCATGGGCGAGATGACGTCGAAGCAGCCGGCACAGAGCTGCTGGGAATGCGAGTATAAGCTGATAATGAAGGGTATGCGCATGTAATCCACTATAATCGCTGGGCTATTACAGTAAGAACAGCCGATGAAGACTCCAGCCCAGCCAGTCAAGATAATTCCCCGAATTTTCCAGCAGTTCTACTTAAGAGCCATTACAAGATATAGTACATTTTTTACTTTATTTTAATGTGCGGTACATTGAGCAGACTGCTTAGAACCAGCCAAGCATGCATACTCATGGCATACTCAACAAATTACTGAAATTAATATTAAAGCCGCAAATGAGACCCTTTTCGTATAAAGAGAGATTTATTGCTAGCAGCTTCATGAAGCCGCATCAAAGCAAAGGAGTAAGCGAGTAGACGAGTAAACGAGTAAACGAGCCCCAAGGATCTGGCCAAAAAATACCAGATCCAGCCAAAACCATTTCTCAGCCTTCCACATCATTCAGTATTTCAGTTGCGAGCTGGAGGCATCCATTCTGGTTGACTGACTGGCTCCCTGGCTTAAAGTATGCGGCAATCAAAAAATGTCTGCAAAACTATTTGCAACAACTGCAAAACTATTTCTATACAAATGTCACAATTTCTTGTTCCTCGTCGTGCATGCTGAATTTCCCTTGCATTTTCGCTGGCTGGCTGCCTGTTTGTGAATGTCATTCAAATTGATGGGCAACAGAGTGGCGGGCCAGCCGCAGTGCCACGCCCCTTCTTTTTCTAGAGCCGGGGGCTGTCAATGTCAGTTTGCGCATAGCAATTGCAATTTCTTACTGACTGAAATGCAACAAAGGGAGCGGCGAGCAGCATGACGAGCGTGAGTAACGCTGGCTCAGCTCAACAAGTACTGTTCCCCAGGCTCCAGGCTCCAGGCTGCAGGATGCCTGCTCCTTGGCTCCTTGCTCCTTGCTCCTTGTGCCGCAGGACCTTGGGTGCTGGTTTTGGGTGCGCATATATTTTGCATACATTCCCCACTATCGCGAATCACTTTATGCACACACACTCGAAACACACGCACGCTACCCATTCACTCACTCACTCACTCACTCACTCACACACTCGTTCATTCATTTTCCTTGGCTTCGTTTCCGCTCCACTGTCATGTTGACAAGTTCAATATGCTGCGTACCACCCACTTCGGCGCCCACATACCACCCACTAACTGAGTGACTTTGCCAGCTTGTCGCTTTTCGCTTTTCGCATTGCGAGTGTGCGTGTGCATCATTTTCGCTACTTCCCGTCTACTTTTCACAGTTCAGCGAGCTGCGCTCCTTTATATCCCCAGTGCCCCCTTTTTTCCCTTTGTTTCACGGCTCCAATTTAAATTCATATTATTTCAGCTTCACATGTGAAAAATCGTGCAGTGGTAGCAGCAGAGGCTGCTGCAGGGATAAACAAAGGGAAAGTCGGCTTTATGAGGCAGCTTGATGCACTGCAACTAGCTGGAGCAAGGGTATCATTTGTCTATACAAAGCCACGGTAAAGAAGACCAGACAACCATATATCTAAGATTTAGTTCATTCAATAACTATTTTGCGTTCAAAGAACTTTTAATTTCCATTATTCATCAGTATTTCTTAACAGAAATTAAGTTTTTTCATAACTTTTGCAAAAATTGATTGCCACGTCAGATTCTGTGCCCAATGCCAAAGCCAATCCAATCCAGTCAGTGCACCCTGCGAGTGGTGCAAAATATTCCCCAATGCTGCACAATTTTTGTATACATTCGTATATTTTAAGAATTTATTTTTATTCCCAGCTCCAGTTTTTGCTCACCACTTTTGAGTCGTTACAGTTTGAGTTATTTTTTTGGGTTTTTTATTCACATATAATTCATTGCATACTTTTTGGCATGCAATTTCATTTCCCGCTGACAGCCGAGTTTGCAATTCGTTTGATTTACCATTTATTTATGTCGTCTGACAAATTCAATTTGATTGCTGAATGCAAAACATTGAGGTCGTCGGTGGGAAATGCATTTGCTGTTTTCCACACTTTAAATGCAATTTCTGGAACGGTCAGGCAAAAGTTTTTCGCAATATTCTCTCGGTTTCCGTTTCCGTTTTAGCTCTCACACTCGCCCTCTATCCCTTTTTTTTTTCTTCATGTCTTTCCGACTCAGTCACTCTGATATAATTAACGTTAACGGAGTGGCAGCCTTTTAGGTTGCAACACCATAAACTATCCACCACCACCCACCACCCACCAAACGATTAGGGCCGCGTGTCACTTGTCTTATTTTATCGCAAAAACAATTTGTCGTCGCCTGTGGCTGCCGACTTGCGGCAGAAGTTGGCTCGACAGCATTTGCCGTCTTTGGTGGCAAATTTTATAAACGATTTATAAAAGTCATTTGGTGCAGTAGTTGGCAGGCAAAACTCAAGCATAAACTCAATTCGTTGACATGTGAAAACTTTCGAAGCTTTCATTTATTTATGAATTGTTCGCTCATAAAGTTGCAGCAGCACACACACACACACACACACACCCACACACTCAGATCACATCCAATTAGCATATTAAATTAAATAAATATTAAACTAACTGCCAGCGGCCCCGACCACCACAAGCCACATTACGTATACGCCATGCAGTCCAACGTTGTCAATACTTAAAGTGATCAGCACCGCCCACTCTCACACACACACACACCCACACACATACACACTCACCGCACACGACCACAGCCACACAGCGGCTAAACTGTCATGCAGTTAGTCATTCACTCATCAAACAATCCACCCACCCATACACCCATACAAGCCCACTCCCACACCCACTCCCACTCCCAGTCCCCAAGGATTATGTGCCAGCGGCTTTTACGAGTCCTGTGCAGGGCCTGCTGGTCTGCTCATAATTTATGCCACTCATCTTAATAATTTTGGGCACAAAACTTCAACTACGAGAACGTGTAGCAGCAGCAGCAGCAGCAGGAGCAGTGGCAGGATCTGCAGGACGAACAGGACCAGCAGCAGGCAACCCAAATATTTTAAACATTTACTTAGCCAACATAGAAGCTCCATTGGTTGGCAGGTGCAGGCAGGGAGATAGAAAAGCCAGTTCAACCGGGGCCCTGAGCTGAATGACCCTTTGATCTAGTTCCATTCGCAAATTGATTCACTGTATCAACTTTCATCTTTAGATGACTACTTACTTTCAATGGCTTTATTTGCGACAATTTATTATCTTAGTATACTACATGTTTTATTTGAAATGAGTGTAATTACAGTTGCATTTAAGTTCAAAATTTAGCTCATCTATAATATATAGACACTTTGTTAGCTTTTCATAGTTGTATGGCTAACAGTTTTATCTGGTTTTCTTGTATTACACGAGTCATTTTCTCTGTTCACAACTGAGATTTTATTTAGACTATCCATCCCTGCGTGTTTTTACCCAGTTGGTTTTACCTTTGCCTTGGCATATTTCATCAGCATCGTCATCATCTTGTCACACAGCATCTTTTACATTGCTGAATACACACACGGCCCCACTTGGTGCCATGTCCCCATCCAATCCATCCTATCCATCCTCTCCAGCGTCGCCATCGTCTGTATCGTCTCCATTCCCAGCCTCATCCTCTTATCCCGACCGTATCCCCATTTGCTGTTTGTTTTAGTGCCAATGTAGCATAGTTTTATGCATATCCAAGTAGTCCTATGTGCAACGTCTTTGTTATGGCATAACTTCATGTGGGCGTGCATGTAAATGTCCATGGGGGAGTCTTTGGGGCAGGAGCAGTGACTCCCCTCCTTCCGTGACTTGCCCTCAGGCGGATTTTGCTTATATTTTCTGCCAGTAAGTCATAGTCCCCAAAAGGTAAGGCACTTTGGCGCCACGAGCGTGAAAGTATTGGCAGAGCTGTAGAACAAAAATGTATTATGATATTTACTTAAAATTCCGTACAAACTGTGGATTGAGCCACATTCAATTGAGAGAGCTTTTGCTTAAAAACCAGCAGAGTTACGCATTCAATTTCCGATAAATGTGGTTTAAACAGGCGGCAAGGAGAGTATTAAGCCATATCATCGTTTTAAGACCCCGAAAAGGATGGTTGAAAAAGGGGTTTCACATGAATATCCCAGTCTGCCGGTTGCAAGTTGGCAACTTTCACTGCCGGCACAAATGCTTAAGCTTACCGAATGACTTCAGGTGTCATTAAAAAGGCACTTGCAGCCATTAGACTTGCATTTACCCCCAATTCACTCACACTCACACACACACACACAAACACACACACACTCACACCGTGCACTGCACTGCAAACAACCTTCGAAAGCCGCCAGTGGCAGCACTTTGCCCAAATCCAATTAACTCGAACTGCAGCCAGCACACGCACGCCCACTCCCACCCACCAGCACCCACATCCATCCATAGCATCCATAGCATCCATAGCACCCACCCACAACCACCCACATCCTCGACCCAAAGAAAGTGCTGCAGCGAAACCCGGCGGACATTTGTCGGGATAGCTAAGCAACTGCAAGAACGGCTGCGGATTGGGCCAGCACCCATGGAAATCCCCTTTGCACTGGGTACACTGAGAAAGATGCTGAGCAACTTAGCTACCCAAGAACCAGAACTCAGAACTATGTATCTTCAAGTATGCTAAATCCATTAAGGATTCGTTCTGTATTCAAGTACGATCCCTTTCCATTCGTAAAAAGAGCAGCCTAGTGTGAGCGCCCATTTTATGCCCCACTTTTTTTAGCAGTGCACACTTCTGCTTCGCCTCTTGTTTGCACTGCAGATATTATAAACATTTTTCGAGCTTTTGCATATTTTAAGGCGTCGCTGCCATTACTCAAGTGAAGCCAAAATGACTTAGGTGACAGCGGCAGAGGCACACAGGACACAGGACACAGGACACAACAACACCAGCACAATGGAGCATTACAAATATCCTTTTTGAGGCAGCTGCCGGCTGCGGAGGCCAATGTCGCATAATAAAGGGAGCGGCATTCTTCATTCAGGGATGCACTGCACCCAGGCACCCAGGCACCCAGGCACCCCACCCAACCGAGCCACCGGCCACTGTCTCCTGTTCCCGCTCCAGACAAAGCGCCCTTGCAGTTGAATGAGTGACTTGCAAACAAGCCGGATCGGGAGCGGGAGCGGCAGCAGGAGCAGCAGCAGGGGAACGAGATGCCCGGCAAACTGGGTCATGTTTACAATTAACTTTTTGGCCCATGGTGGCGGGCGGGCCTCCTCCATTTTCAGCCACAACCGCAGCCTCGGCCGCATCAGGATCCCAATCCGAATGCGAATCCGGCTCATCCTGCATGCATAAAGGACTCGCCTCCACTCAACTCGACTCATCCCGACTCGACTCGACTCTACTCGACTCTCGGTGTCCGCGACGGCTTAGCGTGTTTTCCGTTTGGCCTGGCTAATGGCTTGTGACCCACAAAAAAAACAAAAAAAAAACAAAAAAAAAACAAGAAAAAAAAAGAAAAAACGAAGGGAAATAAAGTGGTACGGCCGACCGACCGGGAAAGGGGAAATGTACTCGAATGTACCAGGAGTATATATATCCTTGAAACATTTTTGCATTCAAAGAGTTTCGGAGAGAGTAATGAGAATTTTAGAGCCGCCGCCCTCAAACATTATTAAGCGGTAATTTTCATTTGTGATGAGCCTCCACTGAGCTGCCTCAACTCAGCCAGCTGGCGCATTGCATTATGCAGCTCCTCAAACAATTGGCCTGATTAAAATATCCTTGATGGCTAAGACCCGGCTGTGTGCAGCCCCAAAACCTCGAACCGCCAAACCGCAAAGCTGTCAGCGTCGATTTTAATAAGCCTAATTAATAGCACACCGCACAAAGGATATGGCGCATAGTGCACTCGAAACTCCATTACGCGGATTGAAGTGGGTTCGTTCGATGCTGGAATGCAGAAGGACATTTGCCAAATTTTCCAAATGGCCACATATCTCAAAATCAAATTTTTAGCTGGAAATTTAAGCAAGAATTTTGGAAACAGTTCGATTTTTGGCCAAGAAATAGGTTCTAATCGCATAAATATTGATTGTCATATCTTGTTGAACTCGCTATTTAATACCCAATCGTATAGTATAGTGAGAGATAATAAATATATATTAAGTCCTGTACATACATATACATACATTCCGTCTTAATTCACTAATTTAGTTCATCATTTATCGAAGCAAATTGAACACAATTCAAACGATACCAATTACAACGACTTGGAGCTAATTACGTCTTTATGCATCAACGCCAGCATTGTTTTGAAATCAATAGACGATATGTCGATTAAGCCCTTAAGACTCCCATTTAGGTGGCCCGACTACCAAATGATTTTGCCTAATGACCAACAATAAATTCCGATTCCATTCCTTCCTGGCAACCAGAACACATCCGACTCCTCTGGCAGACCCAAAAATTCAATGGATAATTTCAAAGAGTTTGCACCTTTTGTTTTGTTTGGCTGGAATGTGCCACGTTTTGTTTACTTTGGGCCCAGTTAGGTCGATGGTTGGTCGGTTTGCGGATTGGGAACAGGAGCAGGCAACCAGGCTTGAAATTATGCTTCCTGTAATTTGACATGCAGACAAAACCATTTAACACCCCGATGGCTGCATTGTTCTGGCTTCTCACTTTGTGGTCATCGGGCTCCGGGCGAAATTTCCAGCATTTATTATTTAAAGCCATTCGCCAGGATAATAAACAACGAGTAGCTGCGAATGCATTTCGTCCTTCCAGCGCCCAACAGTCCTGCCTCCCTATGGGTGATTAAAAACTCATTAGTACTCAATACTTTTTAGTCGTGCACTGAGAACTGGGTTATTGCTGAATTTAGTGGCTTTGCCATGCAGGACACCGAGCTTTAAGGACTCGCCTTTGGCCGTCTTCTAATTAACTTTTATTACAGTTTATTGCTGCGCAGCATCCAGAACCGTTTTCATATTTTAATTATATTTAAGTGTCATGATTTTTAATTGTAAATTATGGACCAACACAAAAATAACATAAAGCGGCGATGGCCAGAGCTGCAAACTGAAGCAATGATACCACGAGACCAAAGCCACGCAGTGTCCTGGGCAAAGCGCTGGTCAGTGTCCACTTCTCGGATTGTGGAAACAGGGGCGCCGAGTTAAGGGGTTACTCTCACGCTAAATGCGTTGGACTACTATTTCTAGGCAGCTGCCTAAGGGGTTTTATCGCAAGGTATCCTAATCCTTTTCAGGACGCCTCTGCTCGGCATTAGTTGGCGACCGCAGGACAACAGTCAGACCACTAAACCCAAAATCCGAAACGAACGTCAGAGCAGCACGCCACCTCATCCCTCAATGCCTGGCCACGCCCCCTGACTACCGACGCCCACAACGCCTTACCGCACCCCCCATCACACCACACCCATGGCATAATTATGCGCTTGAGTGCTTGATTATGATGGCGCTTGGCTGACAACGATGATTACGTAGCCGCTCTGTTGTTTGTTCATTAATAAGTGCAACAAAAACGCGTCGCCATCTTCCATCTCAAACCAGTGCACACACACCAACACAGCCCCATGACACGCACACTAGCCCACAAACACACACACACACACACACACACACAAACACACACATTGTCATCAGCGTTTTGCAGTTGTTATGCCCTTTTATGCGGGACTTGTCACTTACACGCAAAATTTAGCAAAAGCCCCTGCGATAGCGAGGTGTTGTAGTTGTCGTGGTCGTTGTTCTCCACTCAACCCGCATTTGTGTGCCTGTCTTTGTGCCACGTTCCCCAGTGTGAGTGTGTGTGCGAGTGTGTGCGAGTGTGTGGGTGTGGGTGGGCGGTACTCTTAGTCGCACTATTCACTCGCGCTCAAATTGCATATTTTGCAGCTTGATAGCTCATTACGCTGACACTTGATTGTTGCACGTACCTTCCAAAGAAGCTGAGGCAGCACCACCAAGCTTCCCTCCGAGAATGTGGGCTATCTATACACAGAGATGGCAGCGTGATAAGTGCGAGAAAACCCAAGAAAATAAGTTGTAATTATACGAAAAAGATAATTGGATATCCCAAAAAGAAGTGTAAATATGAAAATGGTTTTTGAATCACTGCAAGTGTTTGCTATAAGTCAGTCTCGTTATAAAGATTTATTTGCGGTTAACTGTAATGACTGCTTTCCAATCTGAGTATCGAGTCAGCTCCTAGACTGCCATGTTCCAATCTATTACCAAATTTAAGCGCTTAAGTGTTATTACGCACACAACTACACACTCGCACAGGATACTCGCTCCGGCGATGAAAACAACCTTTTGGGAAACTTTTCCTGCATTGCCAACGACATTAAAAATCCATTTAGCGTCGAGCTCACTGCAGTGAAATCAGCAACAACAAGGGGGCGGGAGCTCATCACCGACTCCCTGACCCCGCGACCCTCGACTCCTAACCCCTGACCACCCCGTGGGGTCCTTTGACAACCCCTCGCTAATAACCCGTTGAGTGTCTGTCGTCATTGCTTTTGTCATGCAAGACAACGTTGGGTTTATTGAGTTAGCTGCACGAAAAGAAATCTGTTAACCGAAAGTGAATGCGGTGAAGTAACAAATTGTCGCCGACGCTTTTAGCCATCTTGGCGATTGGAAAACTCGTGCATCAGCAGAAAACTCAGCGTTGGATTTGCGGGCGGAGCCACACTACTTTCAGTTGCGTAATTAAGCGCTGCGATGCCACGCCCATGTGGCGAACTCTGAACCCAATGCTCGTGTCGCTGATTAGGCGCAATTAACATGCTTCACGCATAATGCTGGTCACACTGCAACGTCAACGCCCACGCACGGGCACACAAAGCCCACGGGAAGTGGGCGGGGCAGGTCAAAGGGCGCCTCTCACAGTGGGCTATCCTTGCCACGAACGTCGCTTTGCAGCTCACAAAAGCTAATCAAGTGGCTTAATTGGAAAGCAAACTCGCATTTAATTGACACTCGCATCGATAAAAGAAAGCTCGGTTAATGAATGCTGGTCGCGCAGAGAAGCCATCCGCTTAAGCTGCTTTAATATACTTTAGACTTGACTTTTAAGCACCCTTCGCACTTTAATGAGCCCTTCAATGGGTTAGCCATATTGGATATATCTAAAGGCAGTTGCTAAAGTGCTTAAAACGCTGCCTCTTATGGAGCTCAAAAAGAAATCACACTGCTGCCAAATCAAAACACAAATCAAATTAAGTAAATTACGAATAAAAACTTGAACCAGAACTTGGCCCAAACAGAATCAATCTCCATTGAAACTCGACCACTATTCCCAGTCAATGCCATGTTTATCTTTAAATACTGAGCATATGCTAATGCATTTTCCACTCAAGGGTTCAGCACTGGCTGGTTCAGCACTCTGAAAAGATGGCCAAGGAGAAAGTTCTGAAATCAGAGCTCTCCAAGTCAGCCAGCTCAAAAAACTTTCCCCTCGTACCAACCAGCACTTTGGTCTATCGAATTCCCACGAAATTCTAGATGCTGCATTTATTTTGTTTTCAAATAGAATACAAAGGTGAAATGGGGAAAAGGATAGAGAAGAAAGAGAGCGCTCACTTTTAAAACTTAATTTATATGCACGCACACACGTACACACACACACACACACACACAGACACACTGACACAGACACACTGACATATACAAAGGGCCAAAGGATTCAACTTACAGAAGAGGGAATTTCACAGCACACAAGAACGAACTGCTTGCCCCTTTTCCACCCACTAACCCTCAAAAGCTGGACACCACTTTGTTATATTTTTCTGCAATTTTCAATTTATTTCAATTTTTCGGCGCATCCTGATCCTGTTCGTCCCTTTTTCCCAGTGGCCGTGGCTGGTTTTGCTGGAGGGTGCGTGACATGGCTTGTCTTTGCTTAAAAATTTATACTGCGCAGCCAAACAAATTTATTGCTTGACAATCTGTATGAAAACGGGGTCCCCTGTCCTCGATCCCCATGTTAGGTGTCAAAAATGAGCTCGTAAACAGGCAAAAACGGTTTTAAGCTATTTCGTTGAGTGTACGCTCCGAAAAAACCCGTTATCCATTTATAATGGTAGTGCCTTTTGAAGAGTACACATATCTTGGGTTATAAAACATGGTATATGGTACATAACAATAATTTATTCGATTACCATTATTAAAATTTTATTAAATAATATACAAAAAATATATGTATTTATATATCCAGCTTATACATATATGTACTATGTAAATATCCATCTTATATATGTACTGTTAAGCAGCAACCGAAAAAAATGAAATGTGTTTAAATTAGACTTTTAAAAATATATACATTCCCCAAGACGATAATAAATATTGGTCAAACATTCAGCCGACACATGAGTGCACTACGGTTGTTCTGCGATTTGGGACTTTTGGGCCGTGAATGTCCCAATAAAGAATGGTCAAACAGCGCGGCTGTTTTGCATAATTTGATTTACGGAATCCAGCTTTCGATGCCACTTGGCCATTCAGAAGGCGTCGGCCCATGTCTCATTATAATGTTTGGGCGCACAATTAGTGGCCGGCTTAGTACGATAAATTATCATAATAGGGCGGCAAATGCTTACAGGCAGTGCAGCAGTGCAAATTGGATTGCAGAAAGAAATGAAGTATATTTACTTGAACCCGGAGACAACAATAAATCCGGCACAGTAGTGACACCAAAGCAAAGAGGCAAACTCATTACAAATTGCTGCATTAATTTCAACTTGACGGGATGAAGTAGGATGGAATGGGGCGAAAAGGTGAGTGGCAGCCACTTGAGCTGCAGTCCTGTTCACGGAAAATGCAATTAAGAGGCGAAGGGCACAGGACATTTGCAGGAGCTGCGGGGACTCGTAATTCAATAAGGAATAAGGAAGACAGGATTGCACAATACAAAGGGC
The DNA here is from genome assembly GCA_005876975.1 of Drosophila orena. NCBI lineage: Eukaryota > Metazoa > Arthropoda > Insecta > Diptera > Drosophilidae > Drosophila > Drosophila orena. The sequence continues at coordinate 8,311,589 of VCKV01000282.1, read as the reverse complement.
ATGGCAGGCGACTTGAAGAAGATTGAAATTAAGTGCCGAAAAGCAAATGTACGGAACAAAAATCATCCTGTTTCGTTTATAATTCATTGGATTACATTCGTTTCCCGTATTTCTTAGACACTCGAAAGTACGTACAGTACAGTACTGGGCTTATGGTGTATGTTAAGTATACTTTTATACTTTGCTTGAACAGTTACAAGAACTTTTCGTAAGTTAATGTCATTTTGGCAAATTATGAGAATAAAAAAATGATAATTATGTTAATTTTAACATAAAAATAGATTTCTTCGCAGTATTCGACAGAGCTTGTCTCACTCTATCAAAGGGTATGTGCCAAAACAAACTGGTAAAAAATTGTGAAAAGCACGGGGTTGAGAACGTGGACGTCCAAGGGTTAAGGCGATGGACAGCTGTTTCCGTTGATTAATTGCCCAAACGCAAGACATGCAAATTAAATTAGCCAATAAACGGCGGGCGGCCTCACACCAATACCAATACCAATACAAGAAGCAGAGCGGAAACGGAAACGGAAACGGAAACAGAAATAGAACTGAACGATCCAGGCCGAGCCGTGAAAGTGCCAACTCAGAAATTTGGCGTTTTTCCTCCGCCATTTTATTTAATGTTATTCTTTCTTTCTGACAAAAGGTTACACGGCATTAAAAACAAATGAAGCCCTAATGGACTTCGAAAGCAGTCAAGGGAAAGGCCAGCAAAAGCCATTGGACAGGAAGACGAACCGATGGCAAAAGGATGGCAGCAAGATGGGAACACAGGGCAAAGGACTCGGAACAGAGGCCGGTGTTGAGCCAGTTCGACTGCCACGGGGCTGGCACAAATAATTGGCTTAATTTTTAATTGACGCGAAATTAATAGCCTCAGCCGGTGGCCAGGAATTCAGGCGAGTGGAGGCGACGAAATGGAGGCACACGGCCAATGGAGTCCTTTGGCGTCATGATAAATGAACGCAGCGAAGGTTACGTCAAAGTTTTGACCAAAAGTTTTAAAGGTAAATACCCTAGGCTAGGTTGGAAAGTAAGTATTAATACAACATGTTAATTCGTACAAAAGCATTACTTGTTAATAATAATCTTTTTATTCCTAGACCAGGAACTTACCCCACAGTTACCACACTAACCATCTACTATAGTTTTTGGCATTTATCATTATTTTTCCAAGGCAAATACTTTGCAGCGCTTGAAATCCTGATTTTTCTTCAACTTCACGCTGCACTTGCAAGTAATAACGAATTAATTTTAGTAGTGTTCGCTTGCTGGCAAAGTGTTTATACCCTGCCCAGTCAAGCCTTGCGTTTCGTTTAAAAATTGAAAAACTTGGGTCGAAGTTGTGGAGTTCGAGTTGGAGGCGTGCCTCAGTTCAAACTAAACTCAAGTTCAGTTTGGCTCATTAGCGTTTTTGGTCAAAATTATTAATAGCATGGCAGCGCCCCCTGGCGGGCGTGCAATTAAGCAGCAGTTAAATTTAATTAGCCGGCAGCAGTGTGCCAGTATCCTCTTACCGCTCTCCTTTCCTTTAATCACGGCCCACGCTAATCAGCATACGTGTGTGTGTATTTACAGGCTTACAGGTGCGTAGTGTGTGTGTGTGTGGAAAAAGGTGTGCCTGTGCTGGTGGCCAGGTGTCCGCTAGTTAGTTAGTTAGTCCTGTCTGTGTGTCGGGATAAACTTTTCAACTTTTGCACGGCGCAAATGTTAAGCGTGAAACTTTCGCCCTCTCGACAAGTTCGACATGAAAATGGGCTGGGAAAAAGGGAAAGTCTTAGCTGCTTGGTGGCTCGAAAAAAGTTTTCGCATAACGGAAACGGAAATACACGTCAAGTGTGTGGACAGGTGGTTCAGGTTTGTCTGTGCGTGTTTGTGTGTAGCAAACAAGACGAAACAACTATTTATTCAACTGCCAACAGTTTTCGGTGGTGGAGTGCGGAGTGTGGAGTGCGCCCATCAAGAATCATCATAAATTGTGAGTTCTTAAGCCAAAAGTTTAATTAGTCGTTGGTGCAGATTTATTCGGGTTGGTGCCTGATATACAAGAAAATTCATAAGATTCTGCAGATAGTTTAGGCTGCCCAAAAAGATACGACATATCTGTCGCAATTGATAGCTTTGAAATGTTGGCAGAAATTTGTTTGTTTTGCCAGCATTCAATAAATAATATTTTACCCCGCTTATTTTCATTTTTCTTACTGAAACCAAAAATAAATTACAAAGCCAATTTCTGTGCCACGTATCCTTTCTTCCCAATGGTTTCGTCTCAGCCAATTTATGTGATTGTTCAACACGATTTCATTTTCAATCGCTAAGAGATTTCCTATCCTTAATGTATTTTCACGCAACCCCATTTCATCCGCCCTCCACACTCGTACATTACCTTTGCCCCCCTGTCACGCCCTAATGTGTAAATTGCTACACCCGCTAATGCATTTATCCTTGACAAGCGACAAGTAGAACGAATAAAAATAAAGGACATCCCCGAAAGTGGGAAAGGGAGAGGCGCTGGAAGTACGGAATCAGCATCGCGAGAGCCACTTAAATATATAGTTGATATATATTTTACATACACGAAATTGGTTTTTAACTGTATTCCGAGGACAGGCAGACAACCGCAGGGTGCGGCCCATGTGGGTGGGGATTTGGGGCCCAGTGGAAACTGAGCCTCTTGAAGCGGCTGAGCAATTTCATTTTACAACCACTCGTTGTACTTATTCCTCCTCCATTTCTGATTTTCTTTTTTTTTTTTTGCTTTCTTTCTGCCAGTTGGCCCTGTGTTGTTGCTCTTGCAGTGCGCCATTTAATGTAAATCGTAAATTTAAAATGTCATGTAAAATGGTGGGCGGCTGGGCTGGGACGGACGAAAGGGGCGTGGCAGCCGGCACTCGAAGGATCCGGGGCCTCCACTTAAGCGACAAAAACACCGAAAGACAAAAGCGGAATAAAAAGTGCAAGAGGCGGCTGCGTGGGAACGCAGCGAAAAATGTTATTAAAAGCCGTCGACTCTGATTGTTCCAAAAGCAGGACAATGCCATGGACGAGGGTCCTCCATCAGCCGGATGTTCCCGGCGTGAAACCGCCTTAACAACCACTTCAGTTTGACTTCACCTTAGCTGAATACTAAATGGGAAATTGTAGATGACAGCCGAAGGCATAATAATAATATATCAATATTCCAAAATGCACATATATAATACAAATTAACCAGAGAAATGTAATCATAAATAATTACACACCCTATTGACAATCCTAAGACCTTGGTGATTAGGGATTTCAGAACGGCTAACTAACTACTTGGGCGTCCAGGATACGAAAAAGGGGCGTTCCCCTACGTTGAGGTTTTTGTGCCTTTAATAGAATTTTTATGAACTTAAGTAAAGTCGTGTCCAAATCCCACGCAGATTACACACGCACACACGCATCCACGGAGATGAGCGACTTTCCGACTTACGCAACAGCAAAAAGCTTTCAAAAAGGCTAAGACCGCCCATCGGCCATTTAAGAAGGGGGGGATGGGCTGGTTGGCAGGGAATGGGGGGGGGGTATAAGTGGGAGTGGCAGGACGAGTGCGAGTGCGTAAAATGGCAGTTAATCGTGACCACGTACCAGGACTATTAATAAAAGCGTCTTTAGACCTACATTTTGCGGACATTTCGTTGCCATTTCGACTGCACAACAATGAAGCCGCAGAAGAAGCAGAACTTTGGCGCATCATTAATTTCACGCAGTCTACAACTGTCGAGCCTCCCCTCGCACTCCATCCTCATATCCTCATATTTTTCCCTTCGCCCCATAGACAAAGGCCATGTGCAGCTGAAAACAATACAAAAAAAAAAACAGGGAAATACAGGACGGAACAAGGCAAACTTAATAACAACAAAATGGCCTTTGTGGCCTCATCTTGGCACTGGGTCACTCACTCCAACAGCCAGCCACACACACACACACACAAACACACATGCCTCTTGCCAAAGGCACATATTTTGTAATTTATCATTGCACAATACACGGACTCACCCATATGTTTGTCACTCGAGTCCTTTTTGTTCTTGCCAAATGAACCTTAGCGCCGAAGGGACTCCACTTAACTATTTAAACTCGTCAATGAAGCCCACAAATCAAGCTTCCTCGGTCACAAGAATTCCAAGCTGTAGGCTCTGGGCTCTAGCCCTGGGATGCGGGATCCAGGCTTCAGGCTGCGGCATCTGTGGCGGGATGTGGAGTGATCTGACGGGATCTGGCGGGTTCTGTGGCGGGCTCTGGACCCTGAGTGCATATCCTGAAAATAGAAGTGCAAGAAATCAGAGAACAAGCCAGGAATTGTTTTCAAATTTAATAAAAGGCCAAACTGAAAAAGAACAAGCCACCCGCTGCGGTTTTGACCACAACACCACGGATGCGGATGTAAGGATGCATGTCCTGCTAAATCCAAACCCCTTTGGCGTATCAAAGTCATTCGCACATAGACCGCACCCCTTTAAAACTCTAATTGACGTGCTTTTGGTCAAATGTAGCGATTTGGGTTTGGGTTTGGGTTTGGTTTTGGTTTTGGTACATATTTTTTCCAGTCACGCCGCCGGACACGGGGACACACGAGTGCATTTCAAGGGTGTTTATGTGTCAGAGGGCACTGCAAACGGGATCTCTGAGTTCGGAAATATATTTACAATGCACATCGCAAAACAAGACTGAGATGCATTTGCTTAGAATTGAATTCGGTTCGTCAAAAGTTGAACACCTAATTAAAAAGTATTTAAACTTAAAAATGTATATTCCTTGAACTTTACAATTCCTCGAGCATATTTTTTATCAATCGTTACCCTTAAATTGCCATGACTTTAAATAAATATTCCCGATTGCTGTCTACTATTTTTTCCGTGCATTTCAAAGTGCACGAGTGTGTATTTGGTTAGTTGGTTGGCCAAACGTAGCATCGCACGTGCTTCTCTCGGGTGCCACTTCCCCATTTTGGCCATTTCGAGCTTAATCTTCGCCTGGCCAAAAGTAGATGGTCGTTGCCCATGGGCTGGATGCACTCCGCGCCGCGTTTCCTTTTGCGGCAGCTTAGTTTATGGTTTTGATTTCCGTTGCGCAACGCGCTTCTTAATTAGCTGCCATTTCACTCTCGGCTTGCCCCTTTTCTTCTGCTTGCGGTGTAATTGAGCGTGTAAACTGGGCTTAAGTCACTTAACAGTCGCTTAACACATGCAGCTGAAGGGATGGCACCAAAACCAACAACAGCAACAGCAACAACAACAACAACAACAAGAAAAAAACACAAAATCAAAAAGGGATCTGCTCCTGACCCGAGAGTCGTCTTCCCGATGCCTTTTTTCTTGTTCGCTGGTGAGACGTGGATGCGGGTTGGCCGGGCAATTTGCATATTGTTTTGTGCTTTGCTGAACTTTGGCTTGTGCCCGAAAATGTGTTGCATACTTTGCGGCTTTATGCAAATGCCATCACAGTGGTCACTGACAAATAGGGGATGCTTTTGCTGGCCTGTTTTCATTCAAATTACATATAAATTATTCCGAGAGCAATCCCGAGGTTGGAGATAGCAATTGAAAGCATTCTTTATGGAGCTCAAAATGCCATACAAATGGTGAAACTGTTTTTTATTTTTTTTTAGACTGTTTGTCATATACCTTTTTTTATCATCCTGTTTACAAAATTGGAGCTTGATATCAATTTGTAATATTTTCCAAGTTTCCCCGCATAGTGTGGCTCCAAAAACATGCATCTGACCTCCACTGTAGCTGAGATCTCCTGGAGAACAGGACCCGGGACAAGTTTGCCGCCCTGCATGGCAAGCAAATAGAAATTAACATGACATACTTTGCCCGGTTCGCAGCTCCTCAGCTCAGCTGGTGTCGGGAGTGGATTTGGTGCCACGAAAGCCGTTGCTGCTCCTCCTCCTGCTCCTGCTGCCGCTGCTGTTGATGATGATGGAGATGAAGATGGGGCCAGAGATGGAGACGGTGGACCAGGAGGAGGATTCGGCTGTGGATGGCTGTGGAGCTACGCATGTGACGCAGCAACAACAATAAGGACAGCGACAAACATGCACAGCGGGGCATGGCCCGTAGAAAATATGAAAAATGTAAAACAAAAATCTGGCAGAAACTTTTCTAATTTAAAACTGCCAGCACAAAAAAAAAAAAAGTAGGGAATGCCAAAAATAAAATAAAGTACAGCGAAGAAACTCGGAAAAACGCCATTAAGTAAGGGGGTTTGGCGCAACCAGGGAGTCCTTTAGCAAATCTTAATAATTTCTGGATCACAGCTATGGTAAGAAAGGGTACAACGGGAAGTACAAAATTAAATTTTAAAATAATATTAGGTGTCATATTTTACAGGTAAACTAACGCATACCCAGTATCCTTAATTAAAGAGCCACATAATATTTATGACAGGGTGTTTTTGATTCTACACTTGAATTGGCGAAATTCCTGTATCATCTTCCCCGGTTCTTTTCATCATCAACACGCCTTATAGAATGTTAACCCACCTCCTGCCAGTCAAAGTGCTCGGCAAATTATGTCTGTTGACAGTGCCGAAGTGAAAGTCCTTTGCCGTTGCCAGCAGGACCTGCACATGCTGATGAATGCGAGGCCAAGAGATTTCAACTTTCTAATTTAATGCGACAAGGAGACAAGTTGGGCGACGGATACAGATACAGAGACAAAGACAAAGACAAAGACAAAGACAAAAGGCAACGCCGAGTGCGGAGGCAAATAAATGATACTGCAAATTATTTAGGCAGCCAACGCGGCGTATGCGCAATGTCTGTTTGACACAGCATAAGCGAAGTTTATGCCATATTGTTTTGGCGCTCGCCAAGAAAACGTTTTATTTCCACACCAAAACTTTCGTGAAAAGTCATCTCTTAATTGAAAATTAACAGCAACAGAACAGATGTCATTGTGGTTTTGGTCCGATAACAGCTGCCAATTGCCACACGCATTATATTAACTCGAAAATGTTGATGACTTAAAACAGAGTTTTTTTTTATTTAGTTTCCATGTTTTGGAGCTAATTCGGTTTTACAGCATTGCAGGATGATAAACACTTAAACATAAATCGTTGCAGCACTGCCCAGGAGGCAACTTATTTGATTACTCATCATAAAAAACAGTTCCGAGCCTCGGAAGCATTGTTAACTCAGACGGGAAGAGCTCGGGACCCCAATTAAGTTAGGACCTGACGGACAATGTCCGGCGGCAGCATGAAATTGTTTTTGCGCAATGGAATCTCGCTCAGCTGGCGGTCGATGGGCGACCGGGTGTCATATAGCGATGGCGACTGACATATTATGGCCAAGGTCCCGAACACACAGGACAGTGTGAAGAGCCAGAGGAAGAAGCGGTCCAGCACCATCGATACGAACTTCCAGTCCTCCACAATCTGCGGCGATGAAACAATAAATAAAATAGAGTTTTTAATATCATTCGTTTTCGTATCGTTTTTGCGGCAGAACGAAATTGGTTTTACACATTTTTGTCAACTGAAGTTGGGGGCCTAATAAAATATGACCCTGCGGCTGGCTTCCAATAAAGTAAAGTTATGATTTAATATTTTACAATTGTTTGCTGCACATTTGGGACTTGGCTACGTTCTAAGTTCACTGCATTCAATTCGAACTTAAGGGCAATAAACAATAATAAAAATGCCAGGCGAAGGACCCCGCGCCAGACGCCAAAAAATATGCTCATGTAAACAATAACAACGCCAAGGACTCCAGGCATCATCCACCAGCCGCCATCTAGTATCTTTAAGGAGGACACGCGTCAATAAAAATGGGCAACAAATAAAAGAGCGGCCAAGCTGAGGAGCCTGTGTACCCACCTCGTTATCCTTGTCGGCATCCTTGATGTGCTGCGCAATAAATCTGACCGCACGCAACGCCTGCAGCACTTCGGGTGTTAAGTTGCGCGGTATCACATTGTCGGAATCTGTCAAGTTTCCGCCATGAAATGGCAAAAAATTGAAATAAAATATTGGAGTAATAAATAAATGTGCGTATCAAGAATATCCCAACCGCCGGCTATGTGTGCACATCTATGCACGTGTATGTGGGCATTTATGGGTTCGCATGAGTGGACAAATATTTTGGTCACTGTCAGGACGCAAATTAACGCCGAAAGGCAAAAAGGGACTCTGGCTTAACGAAGCATCTAAATTATGCACATCCCAAGGATGAAGTATGATATTTCAGGGCAATGAATACATATAAGCAGGTTGGTTTGACATAAGTTAATTTGCCATTTATGTATATTTTTATTAACTTCAGTAATCTGTTCTAGTTGGTTATATGTTTGTGTATTGCATACATTATTATATTTACTATGAACACAAATAATTCGTCATCACATGGGCGTAAATTGAAAAATGGCGCAAAAAACCATCGCAGTGATTCGTTTATCTCTTTGACAAACTCCCCTTTGAAATTCTTTTGACCACGACCCGTGCTTAAATTTCGATGGCATAAGCGGTTTTTGTCGCCCCATTTTATTGCATTATTTGTCCTGCTATTTTTTTTAGACTTGTGTGTGTGTGGGTGTGTGTGTGATGTATTTGATTTCAATTTGATGCCGGCAGACATGCAAAATATTTGTGTGTTTTATGGTTAGATTTCGCGCACTCACCCACAGAGTTCTGCATGCCATTATCGTAAGCGCCATCCTGGCTGTCCTTAAACTCGCTGGGAAAATCGCTGATGCTGTCACTGGAGGGGAAAACCAGCCCACGTCACATCGAGCCACAACACAAACAGGCAGGGCAAAGTCAAGTGTTTGCTTTCAATTTCGCCAGTTGCCACTTACCGCACATCGATCTCGTTGGTGTAGCCATTGCTCGGAGTGGAGTCGTCGTAGTCGGGCAGGGTGTACTGCGTCCGGCGCATCATCATCAGCTTGGGCATGAAGTGCAGGAAGAGCTTCCGCACCAGCGGCGACATGTTGTGCGTAGAGGGAGATCTGTGCCGCAGATATACACCATCGAAATCAAAGGAAGTAATGGGAAGTATGAGCTATCTAGCTCTTATGAAAGGTACAACGACTGAGGTACGAAGTACTAGGCACGGGGCATGATCATGGACTTTAAAGGCGGTTTCTCCCCAGCCCTTCCCCGCATCGAAACTCACCTGAAATGGATGTTCAGCACGCAGACCGTCGTCCAAACGGATAGCGAGACGAGTATCATGGTAAAGAGGAGGTACTTGCCCAGCAGGGGCACGGCCAACGAGGTGGGGGGGATAATTTCGGCCAAGAGCAGGAAAAACACGGTCAACGACACGAGTATCGAAATACATAACGTAACCTGTCAACGAGATGTTTACACAATTTCCACCTGTCGATATCTCACGGCTATCGCTGCCCACTCGATCCGACAGAAACACGAGCCATCAAACGGTCAAACGGTCAAACGGTCAAACAGTCAAACAATCAAACAATCAAACCAACAATCAACCAACAACGACATTGAACACATAACAACAACCAAATGAACATAATAATTAAGCCAATTACTGGTACGAAAAATATTATTGGCCAAGGAGAAAATATATTGCAATATTTACACTCCAAGGCCGTGAAATAAAAACATACGAATACTTTAACAAACAATTGGTTTTAAACAACGAAATGGCTACGTACTTCAGGACTTCGTCGCGTATCCTGTGACCAAGCTAAGGACCCACAACTAACACACTCAATACAAACGCACAATCCATCGGGATGGGACAACCTGCACCCACCCACATCAATCAATCATACGAAGTGTACACGAAAACAATCAACACCAAAAAATCAAAGAAACAAAGCGCATTTTACTACGTTTACATGTGAACTTTCTGCGTACGAGTGTATTTGTGTCCATAAAAAGATTTAGGTAGTTTGTATCAGTTCTTATCCGTTTTGGGGAAAAGTTCTTAAGTTCTTGACACGAAAACTGTTTCATTGAATCACTTCATTTTAATTACTGACTGTCTTTTTGAGAAATTCTTTGAAAGTTGCAAGGATAGCGATTTGTTTTAAGCTGACTTTTGAAAATAGTGCCAATTTTTTTTAATTATGCACAATTGGATTTGCAGTGTTTTCAAATCTTTTTTTTTTATCAAATATGGAAGGTATGGAATGAATATCAATAAGGAACCCAGAAAGCTGTCTACTTGGATGTATACTATATTATTCCACCCTATGAATTTCAATACAATTACATGCTATTTAAAAACTGAATAACTTAATTGTTGTACGATCCAGTTGAAATCGGGTTTATATATCAATCTCGATGGGAAGTATGTATCTTTACTTGAGCAATACGACTGAACGAACAAACTCTAGGGCAACGATAAAATCAATTCAAGAACAAACTGCACGAGTCCAGTACGTGTTTGTTAGTGTGAGTTTAAAGTGGGCAGTGTGTGTGGGTGTAAGTGTAGGTGTGCCTGTGCTGAATGCAGGTGTCCTAGGTGTGTTTGTGTGAGAGTGTTTGAGTGAGTGGGTGTGTGAGTGTGTGAGTGCGCTGCTTAATTACAAGATACGCGATATGGAAGTGGCTTTTTGACATTTTGAATTCGACTCGATTCGGATTTGGTTCAATGTCGATATCGATGCGCATTTGTATGCATTCGATGAAAATTTACGTTATGAGATTTCTCAACTCAGGACAGCACACATGATATTCAGCAAAAATGTGGTATTCAGGATATACGTATGACATATTCATATATATATATTTTTTTGGGAAGTAAATATCTGTGTGCTGCTTTCAAAAATCTGAGAGTCGCTGCTGCGAATGCGGAGCTGATTTTTTGATGGATAGATAGAAAAAGCTAAATATCATTATGATATACACATTAGTTAATAATTGGAGCGTAAAATAGAAAGAGCTTAAGATTGGAAAGAGCAGGAAATTCAAGTTGAGCTCTTCTCAGAGAGAATTTGGATAGTGTTCGTTTAAGAAATTTGTTTTTAAAAGCCAATTTAGAATTTGTAGTATATGGCTAGAGAGTACAAGAGCTCAGCTTTAGGATAGCAGACTTGAAAGATTGGGTAGTGATAGTTAAAGTAATTGAAAGGAGTACTTTATGTGCATATGAAAAAGATAGCTCATCTAAGGTATAGGTTTATTGTAGAGTTATTGTTTGGAAGTGTTATAATTTATAGGGAGTAGTTTGCATTTGAAATTATTTTACAAAATTATTTGAAAAATATTAATTTAGTAAAAACTATAAGGAACATATGTACAATAGCTACATTTAAGTTTTCTAAGCAACAGGAAATCTACTTCTGCGTGAAAAAATTAACAAAAACATGCCACGTGCTCAAATAGGGGGATATATCTAATTTTTTGATTGGAGTTTGGAGGATCCATCTTCGTTACCTTTTCCCCCGAATCGCTGGGCAAATAAAAGACCAACACCGTGAGGAACGTTAAAGCCACACAAGGCACAATCAAATTGACGGTATAGAACAAGGTTTTACGTCGCATGGTCAACTTGAATGTTATATCTGGATAGAGGGTATTATAAATATAAACGCAAGCATATTATGTGCATAACAATATAATCGTACCTGAAAATGGTTCCAGCGTATCGGGGTAATACTCCTCATTCTTGGTAGCCGGCACTTCAAGTATGTCCCATTCCACTGACAAGTAAAATTCCGTGAGGTCAATGCCAACTTGCACCAGGTTGCTGCCAGGAACCTGAAACATAATGCGTTATTTATGAAATAACTTAAATTTAAAAAAAAATGTAACCTGATCCAAATGCTTCAGATCCACTTGGGCACCATTGTAGGTCCATGAACCGAATTTCATGAAGCAGATTTGTTCGTCGTACGGAAAGTATTCGACATTCATCTCGCAGGAAGACTTGTAGATAGCAGGTGGCTCCCAAAAGACTTCGCCTGTGTACTTCAGAGTAGCTTTGGTCATCAGAGTTACCTAATGATAGATATTTTAGTTAAATATGAATACAGAATTAGGGAGATTAATAACTTACTTCATAGTTGCCATCCCAGTTGTTGTATAACACAATATCCGGTACCCAAATGTGCTCAGATGGCACATAGAGCTGCTCAACTCCGCCATATTCCTCCGGATCCCAGCGCAACTTGTAGTCGAACCAGCGCTTTAAGAAAATATATAAATAATAATATACGTGTATAGTAATAGTATAGTGCACTCATAACTACCTGCTTCACCCAAAGGTTGGTGGTCATCACCTGGTTCTTTAGATTGACCTCAATCAGCTGAGACAATTTCAGACCTAGCCAAACCGTCAGGGTCTCCGTGTTGTTCACAACGGGTCTAATCAATCGATTGTAGTTGCTTAACAAATCATCATAGAGACGTTTGGTGTCCGGATTTGCCTCAAAACTTATTGGAGCTGGGAAAGTGGTGGAAATTCGGGGAAAAACAGAGAAAAATGCCAATTTTAATTCCCAAACAATAGGAAAATTTCCCAAAACAAACTTCTGCGCAGGCGCTCTCTCTGGCTCTCTTGTGGGCGCAGCTTCCTGACATCTGTCAGATACTTGGGATACAGCATCAGGGTATCGGAATTTTCACAGGATTTTCCTCGCACTGACGCACAAGTTTTCCCAGCTTACCCGTGGAATTTGCCAGCGGAACCAGTAGGAAAACACACAACAAACTCCAATGCCACATTTTGTTGCTGTTTTCTCTGGCTTTTTCTGCAATTTATTGCTTATAATTTATGTATTTTAACTATACTAAACGCATTTCGCTTGAAGTTTCCTTTTAATACCACCTCACGGGTGGAGAGTCCAATCGCAACTGAGTTGTGGCTTTTGACAGATGCATTAAAGGAGATGCTCGATAGCTCCCAAATATTTTATCTGAAAGGAGCCTGCAAATTATCGTGCCTTGAGCGGTTTTTTTGAATTATTTATAAAAGATATACTATGTATATACACGTAGATAATTAAACTGCATACAAAAATCCCTAGCAACAAAATGAATACTAGTCAATGCTAAAATCTTTAAGCTAATAATAGGAATACCATTTTTACACCAGTTGCTCGTAGAGTAAAAGGGTATACTTGATACGTTGAAAAGTATGCAACAGGCACACTACCGCCCACAAACCGCCACGCCCACATTTTTGAAAAGTGTTTTGATATTTTTGTATTTTTTTATTAGTCTTGTAAATTTCTATCGATTTGCCAAAAATAGTTTTCCCAATCTACCGCACAAAACAGTCACGCCCACACTTTTGAACAATTTTTTTTTTCATTTCCTCTTTCGCACTTTCACTATCTGAGAAACTGGTATCTGATAGTCGGGAAACTCCACTATAGCATTCTATCTTTTCTTTTAAATTTTTTTTGTAATTTTACTGATGTAATAAGATGTTGTGGAAATTCACAAAAATCAAGAAATGTCCCAAGACTGAAGTTCTAAGCTCCAAAACTCAACTTATCTTAATCTGATTTTTAAGTGGCATACCTCTAAATATTTCTGGAGCAATTCTCTAAAAATCTGCATTCAAGTGTAAAAATTTATTTTTTTTTAATTTTTTTTTGTTATGATGTAGAAATCCAAAATATTTCAGAAATGTCCCAAGACTTAAGTTCTAAGCTCCATAACTCAACTTATCTTAATCGGATTTTGAAGTGGCATACCTCTAAATATTTCTGGCTCAATTCTCTAAAAATCTGCGTTTAAATTTAGAAAAAATTTTTTTTTTATTTTTTTGGTCATTTTTTTGATGTTATGTATTGTAGAAACTCACAAAAATCAAGAAATGCCCCAAGGCTGAAGTTTAAAGTTCCATAACTCACCTTAAACGGATTTTGAAGTGGCATACCTCTAAATATTTCTGGCGCAATTCTCTAAAAATCTGCGTTTAAATTTAGAAAAGAATTTTTTTTTATTTTTTTGGTCATTTTTTTGTTGTGCGTTGTAGAAATTCACAAAAATCAAGAAATGTCCCAAGACTGAAGTTCTAAGCTCCAAAACTCAACTTTTCTTAATCGGATTTTGAAGTGGCATACCTCTAAATATTTCTGGCGCAATTCTCTAAACATTTTTTTGTATTGCCACGCCCACTACCACGCCCACAAACCACCCAAAACTGTCACGCCTACACTTATGAAAAATGTTGTGGTATTTTTGTACTTTTTTATATATCTTGTAAATTTCTATAGATTTGCAAAAAACTTTTTGTTTTTTGCATTTAATTATTTATTTTGAAATTCCTCGCTTGCACTTCCACTAGCTGAGTAACGGGTATCTGATAGTCGGGGAACTCGACTATAGCATTCTATCTTGTTTTATAATGTCATTCTGGTATAACAATTTTTCGTAAACTCATTCTGTTATGCACAGAGTGTTATACTTTCTTCAGTAAATTTTCCTTAACTCAACAACCCTACTTTGCATCTGTCGTCCTGACAACCTGGTTGCTTTGACAACGTGGTTACACGTTGAACCCAAAGCGAAACTAGTGAAAATAAAGTTTGGCAAAGAACGGAAGCAAAACAAAGAAGGCGAAGAAGAAGTAAACAAACTTTCGATTTTTTTCAGTCGTGGGTGATTCAGAGAAATGGGATTCAAGGGCCAATATCCGCAGATGGTCCGGGAAACGGGCTTTAGACTGAGACAGTATCGCGATGGTCCACTGGACTGGAGGCTCATGGGTAATGGAAATTATGAAAATACTAATTATCCCTCAGGATAATTCTTAATTATCTTTCTGGCAGGATCCTATGAAACAGAGAGGATTCTCAGGGAGCAGAACTTCGAGCTGGTGGACAAGGCGTTGGCCCATCTTTCGGAGGCTCCACTGGGCACTGTTCTGGAAACTCACATTCTGGACAGTGGCATTGCCAAGTACTTTGTGATGTCACAGTATGCCATACAGTATTTGATATGCTGTCGCACTTACCTGGACGAATGTGTCACGGATCTTAAGGAGGCCCATACGACGGCCCAGGAGGAGATAGCCACGCTGCGGAAGTCCCTGAGTGAGTCCAACAACGAAGTGGTGCAGCTGCACAAGAGAATCACCCAGATTGAAGCCATTCGCGAGGTGGTCTATCCTTGTCATCTGTGCACCAAGAATTTCATCAGCAACGAGGCCTTGAATGTACACATTGGTCGAAAGCATCGTGTGGCATCACCACCAAGTCTGACATCCGCCACTGGGAAGGAGAAGGATAGGGATAAGGCCACCGATGTGCACCTGATAAACACCATCAAAATGGAGCTGGAGATCAAGCAGCTAAAGGAGCGCCTGAATGCCGCCGAGCGGAATATTAAGGAGCGGAGCACGGGATCGAAGCGGGTAAGTCCGCGCCAGGACCAGCGCACCGTCGGCATCCAGAGCAATCTGGCGGAGCCGAAGGAAAAGGACGAGGACAGCGGAGAGGCTAGGCAAAGCGAGGCTAGCGAAAGAAAAGAGCAACTCACAGGATTGGCGGAGCGACTGAGCAACTTTGAGGAGTGGCAATCGCAGCTCCAGCAGAGCAACGAACAGTTCATACAGGTAGGATCCTGTATTCCTTACTCCTGTGGGAGCACCATTAAAATTCATATTCTTCCAGGACATTAACAAGAGGCTGGAGGGCCTGAGCCAAGCTCTCGAGCAGAGTAAACAGGCTTCCAGCAGCACGCCTCCGCTGGAAGATCGGGTAGCCACACCGTGTCTGGAGGATCTGGAGCGCATACTCACCGAAAAGGTGGCAGAGATTGGAAAGGTCAGCGCGAACAGGCTGGAAGAGGTGGTCTTCCACCTTGAAGTGGGCTACAAGGAGAAACTGGAGGCCCTGGAGCGGGAGCTTAAGCAGCTGAGTGTTAAAAAGGTGCAGCCAGAGACTGTGCAGACTGTGCCAGCTGCCTCGAAAATACCCAAACCAGTGGTTCTCAAGGAGGAAACCAACATTGATCGCATTCGCAAGCAGGTGGAGAACGAGTTCCTCAAAAAGAAACATGACGATGACACCTATTCCATTGAGGAGGCGCCGCGGAAAAGTCCGGTGAAACCATTTCCGCAGTTGGTGACCCAAGTTCAAGTGGTGGAGAAGGAGCAGCCGAGTGCTGGTAGTTCGAGTAGCAATCCAACTTATACGAAATCCCCAAGGGAACCTGTGCCTAGTAAGCTGGAAAGGAGGGAAGCGACCGACATCAGCGAGAGTCTCAGCCAAGAGGAGACGGAGAATGAAGAGGAACAGAGCCTGTCAGAGGAGGAGGGCACTGAAGCTTCCACCTCGGAGTCGGAGGCGCCACGGGAGGATCCAAAGCCAAAAACAAACAAGCCTTCGGGTAGAGTCATAAGGTGAGTGTTTTGACTTTAAACTTTCTTAAAGTATTAATAATGCCCATACTTTAAGGAGCCCACAAAAGCGACTTACACGCAAGGATGCCCGGAAGATGGTCAATCGGAAGTTGATGCCCCACGGCTTTGATATGAAGTCCAAGGGTATTTCCCATACATCCTTAAAGAGGATCAACTCTGAGCTGACAGAGCACCGCAATAAACTGAAACTGGTAAGGCTATGACTCCATAAAACCAACTATAAAAAATTGACAATTTTTGCATACCCTTTAGCAATATCCACATTTTTATGCGACTCGAAATCGCATCCGCAAGTTTGTTGAAAAACTCTGCTCCGCCAAGTTTTCGGAACATGCGGAAATGCTGCTGAAGCACAAGAGTCCTCTGAAACCCATGGAGGTTCCAGGCAGAGGAATCGCGAGATCTGAAAAGTCTGTGGAGGATATAGCCAGCTCCCAGGACGAAGAGCAGGCGGATGAGCAAACGGATAGCAGCGAGCAGCAATCTCGAAGTTCCAGTCCTCGCAGACTAGTTAGTCGCGATTTCAAGGCTCGTCTGGAGGAGATTCTGGTCAAACCGGCGGCCACTGTGCGAGGAGCTTCAAGGTCGTCCTTGAGTTCGAGGCCCGTACCGCTGCCCAGGAAGCGCGTGATGTTCAATACCACGGAGGACGGAAAGAGCTTCAAAGACAGAGATGATAACTTAAAATGAGTCAATAAATCTTTCCTTTCAAAAACGATTTCTTTTAATTTAAATGTGAATTTTATACATTTGGTATTGATGTCCAGGACACATTTACTAACTATTACTAACCATTAGATTATAACATAACACGATTTCTACATAAATCTTTACCACTTTAATCGATGAATTGTACTGTATTGTTTTTCAAATTAATTTGCTATTTGCGGTCACACTACCTGCCACCGATAACTTCGCGAAGTGCAATCGATAGCCTATCGACTCGCGCTGTAAACAATCGACGTCACTAACCAACGTAGATGAAAATTTTTTAGTACGTCGCGAGTAAAACGTGCATTAAATGCAATAAAAGGGCAGCTGGCGAGGATCGGAACGATTGAAGTCAGCCAACCTCAGAGGGGCCAGCATCCGAGGCAGTGAATCCGCGTATCCGTGCATCCGGCGAACCAAAGGGCGAGATAAGCGCAGCACCGAGTTTCCATCCGCACACGGACACGGCGCAGACACACACAGGCGTACGCAGCCCGTGCCCATCGATGAAATAACATACATAACGAACGTATACCGAAAATACACGGGTTACGGGAAATAGCAGTTGCATCAATCGGCGGATAAGCGAAGTTCGGGAAGCGCAGCAAGCGGGCCACAAAGATGTCGGATATCATGAACATCGATAGTATCATCTCGCGTCTGCTGGAGGGTAGGTGGTGCTCCAACTTTTGATTACCTTGCCCCCACCCAATTCACATGCCTCGCCAAACCCAAACCACCCACTCTTATCACCTTAACGCGATTTTTCCTGTTTTGTTTTTCGTTGCAGTGCGCGGCGCACGACCGGGAAAGAATGTGCAGCTGTCAGAGAGCGAGATCCGCAGCCTGTGCCTCAAGTCCCGCGAGATATTCCTGTCGCAGCCCATCCTCCTGGAGCTGGAGGCACCGCTGAAGATCTGCGGCGACATACACGGACAATACTATGACCTCTTGCGCCTGTTCGAATACGGCGGCTTTCCGCCCGAGTCAAACTACCTGTTCCTGGGCGACTACGTCGATCGTGGCAAGCAGTCCCTGGAGACGATATGTCTGCTGCTGGCCTACAAGATCAAGTACGCGGAGAATTTCTTCTTGCTGCGCGGCAACCACGAGTGCGCCAGCATCAACCGCATCTACGGGTAAGTGGGGGGGATACTGGATGAAGCTAGGTGATGAGGAGTGGATTCCGAACAGGAATTGAAACTGATTTAGGGTCCAGCTTAGATTACAGCAAGCAAACTCATTTGATTACAGTTGATAGTATTCGTACTAATTATTTATGTCGACTATGAACTTTCATACAATATAACAAACAAATTGCTGTTTATTGTTTACGTGAGCTTTAAACTTTTCCCAAACATATTGATTTCCACCTCTGTTTCCAAGCTTATAAATACTTTTTGTTTACTGACGCATACAACTATGTACATGTCAATTAAATTAGTATACCCCACATAGATAAAGTGAATGCCACATTCTATAGCAATAATCCATAAAATTACTCAACTAATTGCATTTAATTGGCAGGTTCTACGATGAATGCAAACGTCGCTACACCATCAAGCTGTGGAAAACGTTCACGGACTGTTTTAACTGCCTGCCGGTGGCCGCCATCGTGGATGAGAAGATCTTCTGTTGCCACGGCGGCCTGAGTCCAGATCTGTCGTCCATGGAGCAGATACGACGCATCATGCGTCCCACAGACGTGCCCGACCAGGGACTGCTGTGCGATCTGCTGTGGTCGGATCCGGATAAGGATACCATGGGCTGGGGCGAGAATGATCGCGGCGTGAGCTTCACATTTGGAGCAGAGGTGGGTTCCTTACATTACACTATTGTCCTCAAAGTTGTTTAAACACTCGCTCTTGCAGGTTGTGGGTAAATTTTTACAGAAGCACGAATTTGACCTGATCTGTCGGGCTCATCAGGTGGTGGAGGATGGTTATGAGTTCTTTGCCAAACGTCAGCTGGTGACGCTCTTCTCGGCGCCCAACTACTGCGGGGAGTTCGACAACGCGGGTAAGTGTTCATCATGCGAGGACTTTAGTCGGAGATAAACCTTGTTTATTTGGAGAATAGCCATGAAGCACCCTTGTACTGTATGATTTTACCTACCGATAACCTGTCGGCAAGTGAAAGCTGGCAACCAGATTTAATTTACACTCGGAAAATGCGCATTTTAAAATAATCAATAATCAATACCGAGAATGGCACAACTCATAAGCGACAACCCGCTTCTAATGAATTGATTAATCATTATTGATTACGTTTACAGGTGCCATGATGTCCGTGGACGACACATTGATGTGCTCCTTTCAGATATTGAAACCCGCCGACAAGCGACGATTTGTTTATCCCAACTTTGGCAGCTCAGGACGTCCTTTGACACCGCCACGTGGGGCCAACAATAAAAACAAGAAAAAATAAACACTGCACACCTCGAACAAAGCACAACAACAGCAACTACAAACGGCCACACACCCAAAACAAAAATAGGGAAAATGGAAAGGAGAATCCGTGTCCACATTCAACGGAAAGCGCAAGAAGTTTGTTTTTATCAAATACGTGTAATCGAATCGTGAGCAACGTTATAAGGGGTATATGAATCTACACAAATTAGCCTATTTTTCATTTGAAAAGAAAAAAAACAAAAACAAATAAGGAAAACAAAACAAATGAAACGAAATCAAGAAAGAAAAAAAAAACAAACAAAACACAAATCGAGACACTTTAGTTCAAACTAATGGTAGTGTAAGACACTGCATAAGCAAGAATATTTTATCTCCTAATGTATTAATTTTGTTATAGTTTTTCCTTGCGCAAAGCCCACACACACTACACTCACACACACACATGCTCAGATCACCCGTACCGTACAGTAGGTACGATAAGTGCACGCACCGGTTGTATTTTAATTTGCATTTCTATCTCGCACAGCATTTTATTTAAGCCGATCCTTTCGGCAGTCTTCGGCAAAGGTTTTTAACCACACACTTCTGTTCTTCCTTGTTTTTGCGTATCTAAAAGAATATTAGCGAATGGTAACAATGTTAACTTTTATGTTAATTAAACTGTACGAGAATGCGTTTAAATGTGAGTTGAGGTTACTACATATTACATATGTACTCGAGGCACGATTTATTTTTGTAATATTGTCTTACAAATTTTACATCGATACATGTTTACTTAGTTTTAAAACGAGGAAAGCAATTTCAGTTGCAAGCTACATAAGTTTGAATTGTTTACACCAAAAATATTAAAATAAACAAATATTGTGAATATTTTTAACTGTTTGCGTTACACACACACACACACACGCACCGCCCACATGCAAGTACGCACACACGATTTTAAGGAAAACCCCAAAGTGTATGTTTATATATACAAAAACCCGAATTGAAAATCTACCTTAAGGCGAACGCTTCTGAGCGGCACTGTGTGCTCTCTGCTGATGTCAGCGACGAGGCAGATAATGTTACCCCTTTGAATCCCCCGCCCACACGAAAGGAAAGCAGCCCCAGAGACCCATTAAGTGCATGTGAAACTCACACGAAAAATACAAAATCGAAATAAAAATATGCAAGTAATGAAATATTTGTAAGCAGCAGCGCAACCAACACAGGCACACACTGTTTATTGTACAAGTACTTGTGTATACTTTGTGTATTTTGCATTCTACGACTAGCGTCGCAACATTCTAGTGCTAAAGGCCGCCACATTCAATTACAAGTATTATGCCCAGGCAGGCAGCGATCCGGAGCGATGCCGCCGGACGCAACTTACCCAAAATGGTTTCGTTTGTATAATCCAATCCAATCCCCGCCCGACAACCAAGCAACCTACTAACAACAATCGCGTAACCTACGGAAAACAAAAGCAAAAGTATGAGTCCTCGTCTATTTCACACTCTAGTACTCTGTTCAATGTTGTAATGAATTCAACGTATATTTACGACCATATATATATGTACTTGTAATAATGCGATCCAGTACGACATCGGCTGTTTTCAACCCTAAAAAAACACGAGTCATAAGAAATTTATAACGTAATATCGTAAAATTAAAGTGTAATTGACCTCAAGAAGGAAATTAGCAAAGACAAATGGGGTAAATTAATAATGCATTCAACGCGTAAATTGCAAGAATAAGCAACAAAAAAATCATTTAAAAAAGAGATAAAAAATTAAACAAAAAAATCAAATTTAACAAAATGAACACAATGACGAAGCACTTGTAACAAAATAGCACTGTTTTATTAAAAGAAAAATTGAAATACATACTAGCAATAAATATGAAATTCAAGATGTGTTTTTACTTGAGTGAAATGCATGTTAGTTTCTTATTTAGATATCTTTATAGTTGCCGTTGCCATCTAAGGAATTTATATCTTTACTTTCTGTTGCACACAACATTGCACTTAATCTAGTTTATATAGCACTTCACTTAGTTATATCGCAGGGCGCAACTCTTTCCCAAAGGAGCACATCTGGCTCCGGTGCCCCTGCCACGTCGCTCCTCCTCCTGCAGCCTCAGCTGGAGCAACTTCTGCCTCAAGGCGTAGGGTGTGGCGGTGCTCCTCGTCACTTCCTGTTGCCTGCTCTCATTGGCCCGATCCTTGTTCCACTTGTCCGAGCTAGCGAAACTGATTTTATCATAGGCCCGCTGCAGACGCAGCTCATCCTGGCGGCCATCACTGAAGCATTCGCCGACGTTCATCAGGCGGAAGTGCTGCAGGGCCTGCAGCTGCTGCAGCTCACCCGTGGCTTGCTGGTTGGGGTACTGAACTGGGCGTGGTGATGGCGTCGAGTTGCCACTGTAAGCCTGACCCTGACCTTGGCTCCTCTGGCGACTGGCGACGCATGCGCTCTGCTCGTAAAGACGCCGATTGTCCGTGTACCCCTCATAGTGGTTCGTGTTTGAGGTGTCAATACCGCCTGTTCGTTCCCAGCCCCATCGCAAAACCTTGGCCCTGCTCTGCTGGCGTTGCTGGGAGGAGCTGCAGCTGCAGCTGGAGCAGTGACTCACCGTGGTGGCTGTGGAGTTGCGGCGACTGAAGTCATTGACCAGCTCGGTGCTGGAGTGTCCTAGGCCAAATCGGGGCGGGGTCTTCAGGCTCGGGCGCTTTACAAAATGGGTGGGTCGCAGGCTTTGTCTAGAAGATGAGGTCACCGACCTGAGATCGCCACTTGGGTGATGATCTCGCTCTGGATGCAGCGCAAACTGTTGCTGCTGCCGCTCACTTCCCGATCTCGTTACGCCGCAATAACATTTGTGCATTTTGGGATTTATTGCGTCTAGCCTTTCTGATGATTCCAGTGATAATTACTTCTCTTTCAGATTATTCTATTCCCCAAAGTGATTGCGTGTCCGTTGAATGTGAAGCGACTACTGCCGACAACCGGTTTCCTCACTTATGGCCTGGTACTTTATCACCAATCATCATACCATGCGAGCATATACCGTTAGCCGGCACAGCAAAGCACTCGCATATCGTTTGTTTATATTTGAACAACAATTGCAACAGTTTCCATAGACACATGTCGAGGTCCTTGGGCTGTTTATTTTTGGCCAAACACTTGCTCGCAGACTCATGTTCGAACGCACACAAGTGCATGCCTAAGCCCAGTTGGACAACAGAATGTGCTGGCCAAACGAAAGACTTAGGCAACAAACTTGAATTCGGCACCATAAAGTCAAGTGAAGAATTACAATCAAAGAACAGTGTTGTAAAAGATCGAAAGCGATTATTGATGGAAAACTATGGAAAAGCAGAATTCAATCTAAGGATCGAAAGCATAAGTCATAATTTGTATAGGCAATACTTATGACATATAATACTCCATATTACTTTGCTTTGTTATTAACACACTTAATCAGAAAAAAAACATAGATGTTATAAAAATGAATGAAAGTAAACAACTTAATCATATTAATACATTTTGCGAAAAAGATTACATCTTTCACTTCATCTTAAGTTTTTTGCATTTACCTCTTTTACGAATTTTTAGTTTAATGCTGCCTGTTAATCCAAACTATGCATTTAATTAAGCGGCAGCCACCCATAAGATTAGCCAATTGGCCTAACCCAAAATTAGTTTTCCCATTTGTGCAAGAATTCGACTGTTGATTTCAGCACACAAGTGTTGCCAAATATTGACCCAATAAAAACTAGTTCCTGTGCACTTGTAGAATATACTCTAAGTCCGCTCAAGTGCCCGGATTAAGTGGTTCGATTTGACTTCCTCGAAGAGAGCGAACCGTGAATATTGGATAAGCCATATACCCCATATTATGGCCCTAAATTATGGTGACAACCAGGTAGGGTTCAATGAACCGCATCGGATCGCGGGGGAAAATGAAATCGAAAGGGCAACACAGGGTTGCTGGGTAGCTCGGTCATTGGTCGCCGTCGTCACTTGGCTTCCACTTCCAGTGGTCATTGCTGGTGGTTGGCTGTCTTGGCCTGGCCAAAAGCGGCGAGCCGGAAAGCAAAAGTGGTTCGCTCACTGGCTGGCTTAATGGGCCAAAGCTCGGTGCGATTGAAAATCGATGGGTTTTCGACTCGCAAAAGCTTTCCGACGTCCGACGTCCGACGTTCAGAAAGCCAACTGAAGCTCGGTATAAAAAGACGATCGACGGACGCATCCCGTGTACACAGTGATAAGTCTCCGGCCAGAACCACCTGTCACCTCAACCGATACGGAAGTCGCGCGCGCGTGGAGACATCTCTTCGTGCCGAGTGCCAATTGAAGTTTGGAACGTGCTCTTGGTCAATCGATTTCGTACATCCGATCCGAATCCGAATCCGATCCGATCCGATTTCATACATCCCCCGGACGAAATATGTCTAAATACACGCTACTAATGCTGCTGCTAATCGCTGCGGTTGCGCAGGAACTTACTGTAACGGCTGCGCAAGATTTGCGTAAGTACTGCACCAAAAAAATACAAAATAAAAATCAAATAAATTAAGCTGGATTAGCAACAACTATTGCGGCGAGTCAAAAGTGCAAAAACTTATAGATCGTATTTGCTTTGGCGCTATGCTTCGGCTACATCTACATATTTGCTTGGCACCTCATTTATGGTTAAAACGTGATCGATATGGTTTATGGCTCTTTAGTTTCGTTTTGGGAACTCGGATTTTGGCCTGCAGACATGAAGGTCGATCTCTGTAAGATTCTCTAATGCCGTCCATAGTTGCATGCAAATTTGTAGTGGTATTACAAAAGGTACAGTAAAAATCAGTAGAGAGTGCCACCGGTTAAGCGCAAAGTATGTTAAATTACTTAAAGTCATTTCAACTGTGTTTAGGTAAAAAAAAAAGTATAATTTTGTAAGGCACTGAAATTAATACTACGAAGAGAAAAGCATTCTTTAGAAGTTTTGTATAACCTTAAAAACTTAATGGGCAGGGGTAACTTTTTCTGTTCCAAAATTAATATAAGCTAGTGTAATTATAGAATTTTAAATCGTGAAAGAAATCAAAATAGACAAATATGAACAATAAAAATTAGCGAGGGAATCACCAAATAAATGAAATATAAATATGTTCCGTGAAGTGATTAAAAATGCTATGGGCTATTTCCAAGATAATAGTTATGCCCATTAAAAACGAGAATAATTGAGGTGAGGTATAAAAAAACAAACGACCATAAGACTTTATGCGCTTCATTTGCGTGCTGCTAAGTGGTCAAGATCAATTAAGATCGGTTTTTGACGACATTAGAGGTTTCCAGCCACCGAAGTCCACTGTACACGGGTGTTATGCAATTGAAGCCATCGTCCGCAAACAGGTTGCTCTTGGCCAGGCCAGTTTGACGGTCCAGACCACTGACCACAGTCCACTGATCCACATTCACACTTGCACTTCCGCTTGTGACACGAATCAACGATTATCGCAGAGAAGGACATATGTAAGCGCACGGCGATTGATTGTGTGTTAATTAATTCGCACATTCCACGCGGTCGCGCGGAACTTGTATGGAATTTTTCTCCCTGTGTAGCTGATTAATGGAAACGTTGGCATAGGTCATGTGTGCCTTTGTCTGCTCAATGTATTCATGATAAATGGCCCCTCAACTTGACATTGAGCCACTAAAATATGCTAGCTCACTTCTTTTTCTCATGTATATCCATTTTTTTTTTCTTGTCGCCGACACTTTTGTTTTGTTTACAAACAAGTTTTTGTGGCCAACGAACTCTGGCCAATGGATGCTGGCCCAATTGCAGGCGGCTATACTATTTTTTTTGGCAGTGGCACTTCCGCAATCCGCGAGGCGGCGAGATTTCAATGTCATGACCAAGCGACTTAACCGATTTTTATCTCCACTTTTTAGCCGAAGGCTTTCCCAAGTGCAAACGGGACGCGAACTTCGACAAATGTCTGGTGGATGCCGTCAATGTGGCGATTCAGCAGCTGAAAACGGGTGAGTAATCACAACGACTTGGTTGTAGACCGGCAGTTATCCCTCTCCAATTGTATGCCAGGCAATAAGGAATTTGGCATACCGCCCCTCGAGCCGCTCACCGTGAAGAAACTCGTTATAGATGCCGGCAATGCGCCAATAAATCTGCGCCAGGCCTTGAAGAATGTGAAGGTGCACGACATGATCTCCACCAGCAAGATCCAGCGGTATAGGTAGGTTATCAGGATAAAAGATACCCCACTTTCATATATAAAGTGATACTATATCATATGATATCATACTTTTCAGAACCGATCTGGACAAGCACTTGATTATCTGTGATAGCCGAACGGACCGCATCGAGATGATTGGCGACTACGAGATGTCCGGCCGCATCCTCCTGCTGCCCATCACAGGACATGGCAAGGCTAATGTCACGCTGATCAACACCAAGATCGAGCATCGCCTGATCGGCGAACCCTTCGAGAAGGATGGAGTCAAGTACATGCGACTCAAGGACTACCGGGTGTCCTTCGATCCGAAGAGGGTGTATATGAACTTTGAGAACCTCTTCAACGACAAAACCCTATCAGATGGCATGAATCGATTCCTTAACGAAAACTGGGAGACGGTGTTCAACGAGCTGAAGGTGGGATATGCCAAGAGTTTCGGCATCATCTTCAGGGAGCTGTCGAACAAACTGTTTGAGAAAGTGCCCTTCGACAATATATTTTTAAGCTAAGTGCTACGAGCTTTTAATTACATACCTATTAGGTAATGCTTAATTTATGTTACTACATAGTTAATAAAGGACTTAAACTATATAAATGTGGTTTATTTATTGGGATGGGCCTTTTGGCAGCTAGTCGTCGGCTTAGTCACACGCAAAATAAATATTTACCATATATTAACAGCATTTTAGTTGGTTGTTTAACGCTTTAACCTTTCACACCTCTTAATTATTCGCCGCCCTTTTTATTGCTTGTAAACAAGAATATTCAAAGAATTTGCTGCCTATTAAAAGGAAAAACAGTTTGCTTTTCTGAAATGTGAGCGGTCAAGGTTGCAATACAATTTTTTTAATTTCTATGCAAGCTTTGGGTATAAAAATATATATGATATATTTAAAATGTTTTAATATGTTGGTTTGTAGAGATAACAAATATTTGTATGTACATTTTTAAAAAAGTTGTAGTTTTAACATTTTACATTCAAAAAAAATAATTAAAGCGAAAAATATTTTATAATGTAAATTTCTTCTTTATATATTCAAAAATCCGTTAAAAATATAGTGTGACCATAAGCACTAATGAAAGCATTTTCGACCTTAGCGCTTTGGTATTCTCAGCGAAAGTGTGGCTGTGCCCACTGCTGTGCCAGCTTTATTTGTTGGTCAATTTGTTTAAAACAATTTAAAAACCGTGCGAAGAACTCCACCGCCGGAAACCACATCGTCCATAAAGCCTGCCTGGATGGCAGAGAAATCGCTGGCCATGGATGGCACCGTGCCGGAGGCCAAGTATCAGAAACTGGCCACAGAATACTCAAAGGTAGGATTCCGTCCGAAATGGACAGCAACAGTTAACGCCCATTAATCCAATTAATCCCCAAAATAAACGCCAATTAGCTGAGGGCCCAAGCGACGGTGCTTAAGAAGGCGGTGCTGGAGGAGCAGTCCAAGGAGGCCAGCCTGCGGGAGCAACTGCAGCAGTACGCCACCTCGTTGCGGCGCACAGAGCAGGAGGTGGACTCTCTGGGCTTTCGCAACAAGCAGCTGGAGTCGCGGGTGTCCCAGCTGCAACAGGAAATCTCGGTGCACGAGCAGCCCAAGAAGAAGGAGAAGGATGCCGGTGGCAGGCGGGGATTACAGAA
This sequence comes from Drosophila orena, assembly GCA_005876975.1. NCBI lineage: Eukaryota > Metazoa > Arthropoda > Insecta > Diptera > Drosophilidae > Drosophila > Drosophila orena. The sequence continues at coordinate 8,284,267 of VCKV01000282.1, read as the reverse complement.
CAATAGCCGCCCAGAAGCCGATCCGCCATCGGATGCCGCTCAAGAAGCGCTCATCTTTGAGGAACTGCAGAAGAAAATCATGGAGAATGCGCAGCTGACGTCATTGGTAAGGCACAGGGGATGAAACTCAACAAATTTGTTATGACTTCTGGTTTGAATGACACAGATTGACGATAAGCAAAGGGATCTGCTGCTGCACACGGAGCACATCGCATCGCTGGAACAAAAGCTGGAGAAGCGCATCGGCGATCAGAACGAGCTGGAAAAGCGACTCAGGAAGGAGGTGGAAACGCTGCAGCACAGGAACAGCGAGCTGGAAACAAAGCTTGTTGATGCGGCCAGCATGGTAATATAAAGATCTCTTTTAAAATCAATACCTAAAGACTCACGTGTTTTCAGCTTGGCAGCGAGGACGCACTGAGCGCCACAGGCAGCGATAATACTCCTCTCCACAATCCCCAGCAGCAGTCGAATAGCAACCAACTCACTTCCGAGGATCGCATTGCGCTGCTCGAGAAGGAGGCGGCGCATTGGAGGGCTCAATTTGAAGTGGCCAAGCTACACCAAGCATTTGTCTCGAACCCCAGCAAGGATCTCAGCACGTGCAGCTGCAGCACGGCGGCGGCGGGCGTCACCGTTCGACCGGCAGAGTCGGAGACGAAAGGCAGCCAGCGGGCGCGAGACTCACTGCAGGATCCACCCGAGCCGCCCTCCAAGGAGCAACTCATCTACAGTGTGTTCAGCAAGAAGTTCGAGGATCTGATGCGACTGAAGGTGCAAGCGGAGTCCAAGTTGCGATCTTATGAGCTGGAGATGCAGCATCTGCAAAACTGCCTAGAGAATGCGACGCACGAACTGAAGGCCAAGGACGATCAGTTGGCCAGCTTGGGGGGAGCCCTGCAAATGCTCGAAGAGGAGTTGGTGAGTTGCCCCAGTTTTCTGTTTTTAGAACCGAGTAACAACTTGTATTTCTTTAGACCACGACACGTATTAACTACGAAGAGCAAATCAGCGTGCTGACGGAGCAGGTTATTAGTTTAAGTGACCAGCTGGCCGCCTGCAAGTGAGCATGGACAGCGGAGCGCATCCCGCCCAGCTGCTTTACTGTATATTGTTGTAAAATAACTAACTGGGAACGCCCGCTCCCCCTGTTTTGTTATTGTCCACCCTCGACGTGTATATAACTGAACATTCTATATGTATTAAATAATTCTCTAAAGTTTAAAGTTTACAATTTGATTGAGAATGAGGAGCCGCAGGAGCAGCCCTGTTCCGCCAGCGGATTGGCCACCATACGGAATCCGGCGCGTATTAGTTCGCTGTGGTAGTCCACGGTGGCGCCACTGCAGTACTCCAGCGAGACGGTATCGATCACCACCTTGGCCTCACCCTCGCCAAACTGTCGGTCATCCTCGTTCAGCTGCTTGTCCAAATCGAATTTGTACTGAAAGCCGGAGCATCCGCCGCCCTCAACGGTCACCCGCAGGAAGGATCCGTCCACGCAGATCTCACGGAGTCGCTTCAAGCAGCTCTCGCTCACCTGGACACTCAGCTCGGGATTGGCGGATGTGGAAGCGGTTGCATGCCGCATTAGGATTAGATTTCTGTGAAAGATCAAACACTTATCGTGGGGCTTGTCACGCATGATTCCTAGCTAATTTCACCTTTGTAGACCTGTCCTGGCCACTTGCCGCAGTAGAAACGCCATAATTTCACGATTTCACAGCCAGAAAGTCTAATTTCAATATTTCTATTTACTATCTCGTAATCCAAACAACTTCAGCTGATTTAGACCGATAACAAGTGGCGATAGTTGGTCCAATTAATCGATACATCCTAATTGGGATTTTAAGTTTCGGGTCTGTGCTGTTTTAGATTTAAAACGGAGTTTATTACCATGTATCTTAAAGAACACATTTCTTAAGTAATATAATTTGAAAACAATACAGAACTTTTCAATAATTCAATTTCAATTTTTCTTAAAGGCACCGCGCATAATTAGTATTGCAGCATGCTACTTGCTGATATATTTAAAGGATGTAATTTCTAGTTCATTAAGTTATACATCTGCGGTCACACTGCCGCTTGGGAGGAATTTTTGAAGATGTTGGTTGTTTGATTTTACGCTCAAACTCGTTTCGATTCCTACGGCGTAAATGCTGCCCCATATACGAATATACTCCAGATATTGATCGAGCAGATGGCTCTGCAGGTAACAGTAAATGGAAGGTTCGGGGCCAACTTGAGGAGGCCCATCGGACCACTGGACGATCCAGAGCAAGTGCGCAAAGATCTCGAGAGTGAGCGTCGCATAACCCGTTTGAAGCAGGTAACTGGGCCCTTGGGTTCCGAGCCCATTGCGCAGTAATTGTAAGTCTAACCATGACCCAATTTTGATACCCAGGTGCGTGAGAAGTCCAACCACCTGGCACGCCAGATACGGGAGGAAGTGAGTGCCGAGAAACGGCGTCAAATCGACAAATTGGAGCAGGTCAAGCAAAAGGAGCTGAATGCGTGGCGTGACCATGTTTTGGTCAAAAAACACCAGGACTACCGTTCGGCCATTTTCCAGGTGGGCGCCGCCCATCGCGCCGCAAAGGAGGAAAACGAACACATCGAGCAGCAGAGGCAAGAGAGAATCGAGAAAATCCGAAGGTGTCGCAAGCAGGCCTTGAAAAGATCGGGCAAAGCTAGCGTGGAGTTGCGAGCCACAAACGTAATGAATCTGAATGCGGAGGGACGTGCCTCGGCGGGCACACAAACGGCCATTGTGGAGGACAAAGAAAATCGACTGCAGAGCGGATGTAACAAACCGTGTTGCAAGGGCAAACGCAAAAGGACAACCAGCTGTGGATGTGCCAGCACCGATGGTGAGGAGGAGAAGGAGGATGACGCATCCTCTCAGGACGACTCATCCATCCTGCTCAGCGATAGTCCCGTCAGCAATCGGCGTCTCCAGAAGACTCCCCCCGTAATTCTAGACGTGGAAATCGAGGAAACCATTTCCGAAGCTCACAAGAATCCTGAAGGTATGGATATAAATGATAGGTTCATACAAACCAACCGCAAATTCAGTCATGTCGTGAGACCAAGTGATGGTGAGGATGAGCCCCAACGCCGGCCGAGATTTACTCAGATCAGCGATTTGGTAAGGAAAACCACTACTACCATACGAACTGGTCCAGCTCAACGAAGAGAAACAGATCCTACTCCACCGCCGAGTCCCACCAAATCTCTGCCAAGATCGCCCAGGAAAGCTGTAGAGCGTGAGGAGCCCGTTCCTGCTCCGGCACCCAGAAAATCACCCACCAAAACAGCTAAAGGATCCCCCAAGAAAACCGTGACGGCACCACGTAATCAGTCGACAGTAAAGAGACCGGGCTTAAAAACAAATCCAGCTCCTGCCAAGGTAATAGATGCGGGAATACAAAGAGGTCAGAAGGCCAAGGCTCCAGCTACGCTGCCCAAAGTAACAGCTATACAGGAGCCAGCAGGGGGACCTGCACGAAATCTTCAACCGATTCCAGAACAGGCTATGCCACCCATGCCAAATCCGCCATTGACCCATTGTTATCCCATGCCGCAGAATCAGCCATACATGCATCCGTATTCTCAACACCCGATGCAACCATATGCGATGCCATACGCAATGCCATTCCCCATGCAGGCCCAGTTTCCACAACCTCATCCAATGTATGCACCGCAGCAAATGATGCCGAATCAGCCAGCGGTACACGTTCCCGCTGTTACTGCTCCACCGAGCACTGCTGCGCACTCCACTGTATCCACCACCACAATTACCATGTCCTCGCGTCAGGACCCCAAGGCCACTCAATCGGGACGTGTTCAGTTCTACGATCATAGCAATAAGTACCACAGGACGTACGAACCACCAACACAGTCGGTGCAGTGCAATGAGAAGGATGCCAGCCAATTGACCGCTATGGATCATGCTCGCATCGAGAACCAGCTGAGGGAACTGCGGGAACAGGAGCTAGACAAACTTAGGTGATAGGCAAACACACTGAATTTATGTTAATGAATACTAATAGCTCATTCAAATAGGAAAATCAGTAACGATCGTGGTCAAAAGGCTCTTGAACGCGAGCAAGTGCGTCGAGATTGTGCTGAATTAACGGAAAAGCTGGATGCTTTAACCCAACAGCAACCGCAACTCTTGCCAACCGATGTAAGGGTATCAAATATCTTATCCCTTCAAATAATACAAACTTTGTTTCCCACCAGGCTAACATTATACCTAGCCATCGGTTCGCGGATGCGGCTGCCAGGCGAGAGCACAAGATGAACGAGGCAATGGAAGAAATGCTGCTTCGTCCGGCCATCATCACTTGCCCCGAAGTGCGCACCAAGCCAACTCCACCAAACTCGTCGCGTAGCAAATCGAAAGCTCCGGTGTCACTCAACGTGGGTGAACCCCCTGTTCAAATGGGACGGGATAATCTTGGCAGCACGGAGAGCTGCTGCTCCATCCTCCTCGACTACGTTGATGATCAAAGCAAACAGCTCAAGTCGGACCTGAAGGCTGAGCAGTCAAACTCACTGAAATCGATGAGGCTAAAAAGTTTGCTTGAGCGCATTGAAAAAATTAGAGTCCAACTGTTGGAGGAGCTGAAGGCGGGCGAGACAGCTGGATCAAAGGGTGACAATGCACAGGAATTGCATAATATACGTCAGGAGCGAGCTGATATTCTATCCGAGAGAACGAGGACCTTGAACGAGCGAGAATCTGATTTGCAACAGAAGGAGGCTATTCTCGAGCAGCGTCTGAGGAAATTCTACAAAGAGACAAAAAGTGCAAAATCCAGTGAGGGTGATCAGCCAAAAGCAACCGCAAAAGAAGACAGTCCAGTAGAGATCATCATTAAAGTGAGGAGCGACGGTACTGTAAAGCAATATGTACCGAGGGCTAAGTCCAAAGCCAAAGCCAAGCCGCCAGCTGTTGATAATGAAAAGGATGTGCCCCTCGGATCAACTGAGAGCACACCAATAGACGATGCGGATAAGCAGACGGAACAGGATCACGGAAAACGGCCACTTTCACAGGATCAGCGTCAGATATCCATTGATTCCAACTCCACCGCCTATCGCAGTCTACCGCAAGTAAGCTATAAAAATTTGAACCCGGGAGTTCCTTCTGCTCCGGCGGCTCCCGTTTCTGCTCCATTACACCCCATGGTTGTTCAATACATAAATCGTCTGCTGGGAATGACCCGCCAAAGTATAGATGAGATGGGTGTTAGTTCCTCCTATGTGACCACACCATCGACGTCAGTGATCAACTCATCGAGAAACGTAACGCCTTGTCCCGAGCCTGAAGCAGGCAGAACAGAAAGGGATCGCGATGAGGAGACAGTGATAAGCGAGCAACGCGTGGAGCGGGTGCAAACCTTTATTGCCGACAATCGCAGCTTAATCGATGATCTTGAAGCATCAATACGTTGCCAGCAGCAGCTGCAAAGGGAGCAACAGTCGCAGGACACAGAGAGAAGTATGCGCGCCTTCGATCAAATATGGAACAAGCGCCTGGCCAAGAATCAAGAAGAGTGTCAGCAAACCAACAAGGAGAAAGAGCACAAAGGAGAAAAGACGCACAGAGAAAGGCCGACTGCACAAGGAGATAGGAAAAATATGTCAGCTCAAAAAGAAAACGGCAGAACTCCTGCTTCTCAAGAAAGGGAGCGGCAGCAGCAATCACAGGGTGCAGTGCAACAAAAAAGAGGGCAAAATACGATGAAACAAGGTCATGGAGGGGTATCATTAGGCTTGCCTGCCGATAAAAGCACAAACCGCTTTGCGCCCGAAAAATCAAAATGCCAATCTACCAGCGAAGATTCCTCTGCTCGAAACATGGAACGCTATGCGCAGCTCACAGAGAATTGCACCCAGCGGATCGCCGAACTGACGGAGCTGATCACGAAAGTGCGCGAGGAGAAGCAGCGACTGGTGGAGGTCACCCTCACATCGAACAGCGATGGCGAGCGCCAATCCACCGAATATTTTGAGCTCCCAACTGGACAACAGCGAACCAGATGCCGAACATTGTCCGATCGCAGCGATTCTCAAACGCCTTCGATTTCGGAAGCCTTGCCGCTGCAGAAGCACAAGCCGACAGCAGCCAGCAGGGATAGTGGCATCGCGGACTCGCGTCCAATAACGGCACAGGGGCAGATTTGTGTCGATGTGGAACCCATCTCGCTGGGCTCCTCAACGCAGAACACAACAGCACGCGGCCGAATGAAGGCTCCTCCGGCCACGATTCGTCGGTATAGTCCTCAACTAAACGCCGAGGATCTGGCGCACGAGCTGTCGACCATCACAGAGGTGGAAACACCGGGACAGTCAAATATCGTGGCCGCCACGCCGTTGCCCAAGCCGTTTCCCAGCTTTGATCAGTATGCCAGAGAACTGCAGTTGGATCTGTCGCGGTTGGATGCTGATCAGAGCCGACGGCTGCAGGGCGAATTTAATGAGTTGGTCCACGTGATCAACCAGCGCAGTCAAGGAACGGACTACCGTGAGTTTCCTAGCATTAATGCCTATCTTCATAACATGACTAGCACCCACATCCACCTGGAAATAGGTCAGGATGCAGATCAGGACACTCTGTCGCCGGGTGAACTGTTGCGTCAGCTTCGTGTGGTCAATGATAATATCCAAGAATTCCCCAAACGCAGGGAATACTTTGAAAAACTGATGGCCAAGCAACCAGCCGATCAGAGGGACCTAATAGATAGTGACCGATTAGAGAATGATTCTTCGGATTCATTCAATATAGAGGAAGAACTCCGCCAGCGGAAAATTCTGAAGAACTCCTTTCGACGAGGCAATGCCACTGACTCCACATTGGCGGGTCGGGAGGTGGCTAGCAGTACGCGGCGGGAAAGCGTCCCCCCGGAAACCAACGATCAGCCCAACGAGAGTGGCATAGATCCCCTCTCCGGCAGCAACTTTTCCAGCGACGGGGATCAGAGAGCTGAGTGCTGGCATGCCACAATGCATCAGAGGCAACAGCAGGTGGATGAGTTGTGCAGCAGCACCTCGGCCTCGTCGCCAGAACGACGGCCACGAAAGCCGCGGCTACGTGGAGGCCACGAACAGAGTTACAAATCCAAGGAAGATTCCACAGTGCAGGATGCGAGTCAGATAGGAAGATCCCTGAATCTGAGGGAATTTCTTACCCGTGAGCTTCTCAAACATCATGAGCACAATGGCGCCATCACTGAGAGTTCAGATGAGTCCTTAAAGGGACACTTTTTGAAGTCGGTCCTGCATTCGCTCTCCCTCAGCAACAAATCGCAAACACCGGGAGTGGGTGTAAGCCATGCCACCGGGGCAACCAACGACAGACAAAAGACATCCACGCCAGTGGGATCATTCCTCTCCATTCCAGAGAAAGCCGGTTCATTGAACAGCACCGGTTCTCAACTGTTCTCCGGGGAGAGTCGCATCTCCCTGGTAAACTATCCAGATGGAACTCCACCCATTCCTTATGAACAACAAAGCAAACTAAGTACAAACCAAACTCGCCAATCCTCAGGTCAAATTGGATCAGGTGTCAAGACATCCCATCGAAAGTCGCCTCGAAAATGATCGTCGAACATTTTCTCAATTCGATTGTTTAGATTTTAAATTGTTTTATCCATTTTATGACAATTATTTATATTTTAATAAACTTTGCAATTATGTGTCCAAAAATGACTATCAAAAACGATTGTATCAAATTCGCTCAATATGTTAAATTTCAACTTGTATTACCAATTTGTGTGAAACTTATTTATATTTTAATAAACTCGACGAATATTTATTAAATTTCTATCTAGAGTTTCAAGTACAATAGTTCGCTTTTATGAATGTAATAATGTACACAATATATATACAGTATATATTTGATGAACTAACTAGTGAGTAGAGTAACCCACTGATCCTTTGAGGATCTCGGTGTTTCAGTTCTAGTCTGGAACCAGAATGTAAGTATCTTTGTCATGTTGTAAGTAAACATCCGTTTCACTGGCGGTCTACAATAAGTGGGTGGACAAATATTACAGTGTAGTCCCAGGTGGAGATTACATCTAAGTACAATACGTATAAGGCAGCACATATCTAGACTTTTCGTTAACAAACTTAACTAAACTAAGGAAATGAAACATTGATAACATAATATGTGTATGTGCACAAGAAAATCATTTTGGTACGGATATTGTTTTTTCCAGGACTCCCTTCCCATTGGGAGTCCAAGAGCTGCATCCTTGAGCCATTATAAGCACCAGATTTGGATAAATGCGACTTCCGATGGATATTTTGGGCAATTGTTTCTCACTCCTGGCGCTCATCTTCATCCTCATCGCGATCTCGCTCATCCCGCTCCCTCTGCATCCTTTTGTGACTGTCACTGGCCGTCTTCTTCAGTGCTTCCGCTTCCCCTCCGGTGGCCTCTACCATTTGTCGGAGATGTCCTTGGGACTTCTTCAACAGCAAATACGGCACATCGAATTCCACGGCTACACCAGCATCCATTACTATAATCCGATCCGAATCCATGACTGTGTGCAGTCGATGAGCAACGGTGAGAACTGTGCACTGCTTGAACTTGTTGCGGATGGTGCGCTGGATCAGGGCATCGGTTCTGAGGAAATAGATGGGTTAGAAGATATTTCTATAGAAATAGGAACTCTCGTTCTTGAACTCACTGTGGATCCACATTGGCCGTGGCCTCATCCAGTACCAGCACCTTGTTGTTTCGCAGAATCGCCCTTGCAAGGCAGAGCAATTGACGCTGGCCCACGCTGAAATTGCCGCCCCTCTCCGTGACCATGTAGTCCAGGCCGGGAATGGCTCCTCGCAGCTCCACATCCTCCAGAGCGCTCCACAGCTCGGCGTCTGTATACCGCTCGAAGGGGTCCAGATTGTAGCGGATGGTGGCCGAAAACAGTACCGGATCCTGGGGTATAATCGAGATGCGGGTGCGCAAAATTTCCAATGAAATCGTTCCCGTCTCTATGCCATCGATGAGAATCTCTCCCTCGATGTGCGCCAGTCGGAAGAGAGCTCCAATTAGCGAGGACTTTCCGGCCCCTGTACGTCCAACAATGCCAACCTTCCAGCCCGCCTCAATGGTTAGATTCAGGTTCTTAAGCACCGCCGATCCATTTGGATCATAACGACAGCTCATATTGCGGAACTCCACTTGACCACGGGTGGGCCACTGCTGCGGTGGCGTCTTCTCGCTCAGCGCCGGCTCCTGCTCCAGTTCGGTGTATTGCAAGACGCGTTCCACGCTGGTCATCTGCTGTAAGGACTCGGCCACCTGGCGCACTCCATATTGCACCATTCCGGTTAGGATCATGGCCTGGGCAATGGCCAAGCCTACATTACCGCTATAAGTCGCTAAATGGAGAAAATATGCCGATCAGTTTTGTTCTATTTAAATGGTTAATTCCTAAAGAACTCACTTTCACTGGAGATAATGAAGCTGAAGGTGACAGAGGTAAGGAAGACGCAACTAACGCAGTCCAGCCACAAGCCTAAAGCTGTATTCGCTGCCATGGTCAGTTGCCACACGCTACTGTGCACATCCTGCAGCAGATCAAACTCCTTGGCCACCACATCTTGCAGCTGGCGGGATCGAATGATGGCCAGACCCGTAAGGGAAGCACTGAGATGGGAAAACACCGGACTGCGGCAGATGCCCTCCAATCGCTTGAGATCCTGCGATGGTCTCAGGTACAACTTCAAGATGAGCACATCCACAACGGCCACCACCAACATGGCGGCTACCAAAACCGGATTCAGTATACCAATCACAATCAGAATTCCAAACATCACCAGGGCGATCTGTATAAAATCCATCATGGCTCGCGGCAACAGCTCATCAATGGCGCCCATATCCTTGGAGAACCGATTCAGAATCCTTCCAGAGGGAGTGGTGTCAAAGAATCTCATGGTGGCGTGCAGGATGCATGCAAACATTCGATCGTGCAGCACCTTAGAGGCATGCATGCAAATCTTGAAGAACAGGAAGCCCCGGAACGTGGTCATGATCACCACGGCGATGATCAGTGCACCGTATATGTACATGCACTCGAAAGTGGTGAAGGTGGTAACCTCTCCCTGCGACCGCAGATGCTCCTGCTGTGTCCAGATGTTGGCAAAGAAATCAGAACTGCTGCATACCACCTGGGACATCACCATCACAAAGACCATGAAGCTGAAGCTCAGGAGAGTGCTGCCCGCATGGAAGTACTCGTACCAAACGCGGGGCGATATGCCGCCAGATGCTTGGGCCTCGGCCAGAGCATCCTCATCGACATCATCGTCCTGTTGGGTACTGTCCAACTGAAACGGAAAAAGCATTGCTTACATTAAGTGAACATACATTGTTGGCACATTGCAAACCCACCGACTTGCTGCCATGTACCGAGCTGCTGTGTTTTCTCAACTGCTGATACCCATCTTTTACACCATCGATAAAAGGTATGTCCTCGTCGTCACTCTCCAGTGAATAGGAACTTAACGGGGATGATTGGTTGCGACTGTTTTCCGCCTCCTCCTCCTCCTTGGGTCGCTCAAGGAGCTTTGCGAAGTCCAGATCACTGTTGATCAGCTCCTGGTAGGTGCCTTGCCTCAAAATCCTTCCTTGGTCGACAATCACAATAACGTCGGCCTCGGACAGGAAGTGCACCTGGTGGGTCACTAAAATGCGAGTCGCCTTCAGCTGGGCCAGTCGTCCTCTGGGTCCAATGACCTCATCGAAGAGATGCCTGCCCACGTGCGCGTCTACAGCACTTAGCGGATCGTCCATCAAATAAATCTGGGCGGGCTTGTAGACAGCTCTGGCCAAGCTGATGCGTGCTCTTTGGCCACCGGATAAGGATGATCCTCGCTCACCCACAAGTGTTTTGTCTCCATTTGGCAATTGTTGGAAATCCGTGGTGAGAGCACAACACCGTGTTACCTCCTGGTAGCGCTTCTTATCAAACTCTTCACCGAAAAGGATGTTATTTCGCACCGATCCTGTAAAGAGCCATGGTTCCTGGGCTGCATAGGAGAGGTCACCCTGTATAAATACTCCTCCATCGATAACTGGCAGTTCACCCAGGAGTAACTGGAGGATAGAACTCTTTCCGGCTCCCACCGGCCCAATCACAGCGCACAGTTGGCCCTTCTCGATCTGTAGATTAATGCCTTGCAGCGTTCTCTGTGGCTTCTCAGTATCCCAGCTGGCATTAATGTCCTTGATGGTCACTGCTCTGGAGTCTCCCCCTTCCTGATCTCGCTTATGGGTAAGTCCTTGAGTGCGCTCCTCACGTCCCTCGAGCATAAGGAAGTCCTGAATCCGACGCAGCGAAACCAAAGCTTCTGCTCCAAAACTGACAGCTAGCGGATACCAAATGGCAGCCACCAGTTGCAGGATGTTGTAGTAACTGGCTGCTGAGAATACAAAGTCAGCGGTTATGGTTTGGCCCATTAAAGCAGCCGCTGCCAGGGTGATGTACAACGTGGATCGCTCCGTGAACACCATGGTGCTGAGGTAGAAGCCACGCAGGTAAGATGCATATCGGATCTGCTTGATCTCGCTGCGCCGAGCTTCGGCCACCACCGCCTGAAACGGTTTCTCCCAGGCGTACATCTTGATAACCTGAATGCCCTGCACCAGCTCGTTCATGATGCCCACTCTCGCGTCCGTTCGCTCCGCAATTCTCATCCGCAGCACAGAGGTTACCTTGCTCAGGGCCGTCTGCACGGGCACCGTTTTTAGCAGCAGTCCAACTACTCCCACAATCGCTGGTATGCCAATGTTCAGCCAAATCAGGTAGCAAGTGAGCACCGCCTGCAACGGCATAATCCAGATCCAGTGCATGAATATGAAACCATAGTCCAAACGATTCACGTCATTCGAGAGCAGGTTGATAAGGTAACCAGCTGGCGTCTGACCAGCCGTTTTCATCGAGAGCCGTAGGGTTTTCCTGTAGATCAACGAGCAGCAGGCTATTCGCATCCGGGCACCCATCAAACGCTGGCGGAGATCGACGTGGTGCAGCAGGAAGCAGCCGAACAGTGTCGACAGAACCAGGACGGCGCCCAGACTGTACATATCGTTCCACATGTAGTCGACGGTCCTATCCATGAGGCTTCGCACAGCGGTTGCATTGTGGTCTACTGCCTCTACTGGAGGTTGCATCGGCTCCCTCAGGGGACCCCCTTTGTCCAGGGAATTGGGAGAAAAGGCTGAAATATTCATATGCATGATTAATTTGTATATTTCCATTACGAATGATAATCTTTTGTTTACCATCCCGGTTTAGGGAATCCGATATCGAATTATCAATCACATCGATATTTCTCACTTCCGCAATAGAAGTTTTTTGGAACTGAATCAATAGCTGTGCAAGAACAGCTGGAATCAAGGTTCTGAAAAAGAGATTTTTTTTTAATTAGACATGACGAGTTTAATTCAATCTCCAACTCACTTGATCACTATGTAGATTAAGCATATGAGGCCATTTATAATCGTGGGTCCTAGAAAACAGCGGAATAGTGCGTTTGTGAGATGGGGCTTCTGTTTCTTACGGTGGGATCGCTCCAGTTCCTTAAACCATTGACTGAAAAATGATCACAATTAAGGAATGTTTTAGAAGACTTTCTAGCATGTCACGCTGTATTAGTTTTTATTGTCAGTTGAAAAAGATGTTAAAACTCAATACTTACTTCTCCAAACGGTCACCCAACTGTTCGGATCGATCTTCCTTGAGACATTGCGTCAGGTCATCCGTATTCAGGCCTCTGCGAGATCCTCGATAAAGTAAGGGTATCGCCCAGGCAAATATTAGTTGTGAAATTATATTTGCATTCTGTCGCGGGTTTTTCCGCGTTGGCTTTGCACTACTATCCATGCTATCATATGGGTGGATAGCTCTCGTCTAGATCAGAAAATCTGTCTGCCTGCAATCGCAAATAAGCCACAACTAAGCTCATGTTAAATAATTAAAGGCTTAAAGATAGAATGCATCAGTCAGCTATACTCGCCATTAACACCGGCTAAGTGACATGTTGTTATAATTGAGTGTAGAATGTGGAACACAATTAAATTTAGAAACTGATTAAAACATTTACAAACACATATGTATATAATGCCTTTAAAAGTGATTTCAGTCTATGACTTTCAAATAACCAATACATACTATATTCGAACGCATTCCCAAGTCTTTATCATGTTTGTATGTCGTAGAAAACTAGTTGATTGCGCGATGACTAGACTAGTAAGAGCTTCTTTCTTATCAGCAAAGACCTTGACCAATAAAGGATTGTCTGTTTTATGCATAAAGGCAAAAGTTCTATATGTTCTATATCTACTGTATGGGAATATAGTAAAGTTATATCATTTTCAATAGACGACCATAAGCTATGGTTTTTTCGTGTCGGGCTAGAAGTACTATATGCAACTTTGATCAGCATAGAATTGACGAGGGTCAATCACACGATATCGGTCGTTAGCCCAATGCCCAATGGCTATTTGCCTTGTCTGTAACTGATAGCACGCGACACGGGGAGCGTAAATCAAAACGCATTTTGAGCTCCACTCGACCCTTGCACATCTTCGTATGACAATAATCATAATGTTTATTAATTGGCAAGCAAAAGTCCAGAGACCTTCTCAGATAAGCAAGACCGGTATTTGGACACGTATTTCTGTTTATAACTACGGATGTTTTTGCATTGAGGTTATAGGCCAGGCGAAATTATTTTGACCCAGTTGCTCAAAGCGGAAATTTCACTTTTCAAATTAAAACTTTTGTAGTTAACTTCACATGTTTGCAGTTGTGGTGGCGCTATTGACCGGGAAATTTCCATGCTCCTCAGTTGCTCATTGTGTAATAACATTAAAGCACTAATATTGTTCATTTCCAACGCCCTTTAAATGCCGCTCCCATTTTCGAATTAATAGATCTAAATTGTCTGAGCGCGGGCATTTAATAAAAAGTGAACACGCCAATGAATTTACGTAAATAGAGAGAAAAACGTGCTGTACATCTTCCCATTTCGATTAAAGCAATTAAAACTACTTAAATACAATGTTTTCAGCCTTTCAAAAATAACTACTTTACAAATTTTCATATCAGCTAGAAAGTGCCGTCATTTTTATCACTCCCGTTATCTTCGCTGTGGCTTGAAATTAAGAATTGTAATTATATTATATTATATCACATGCGGAATTTTTATGTTGTTTCAATTGCTTAAAACGAGTTTTGTAAGCAGCAACCGTGACAGCCAATTCGGAGTTTTAGGTTTCATAAATATTTCCAACGAAATCTAATTTATGAACGCGCTAAGTAAACACAGACAGGCGCATAACGAACAGATTGTAAACCAGTGATTAATTTATTTTTACCGGTATCGCCAAGTTACAGTGAAACATCGAATGGTGGGACTCACTAATTAGAATTTCGAGCTACAGCAAAGGTAGAGGTTAAACTTTGTCTAATCAACTTGAATTAAGTTCTTTTTTGGCTAACAAAGGGTTGAAAGTTCAAAGGATTGAAGTTGCACTGTATATATCTACATGTCTATATTATACACGAGCACTGGGCTAATCGGTATGCGACCCCACGGGCAAACAAGTGGTTGTTTGGTGGAAATTCCAATCGCTTCCAGTGCCGCTTGGCACATGGAAAGTGTTCCACACTTGGCACACAATGGTAGGAACTAAATTTAATAACGGTTAATGACGTAAAGGCAAAGGAGAATTACAGCAGACACCGATATAACAGCACATTGAACACCCAGGCGGCCATCGAAAACAAAGAGGGAAAAGCGCACACAATCATGCAAATGGGCTGTACACATATGCATACGCCACTTATTACGCGACATACCGACTTCCAAATTTTACAATTCACCGTTAGATTTAATCACTTTAATGACACTTACTTGTGCTATCAGCGCATTAATCGGTTCCCACGACTGTTCTCTATTATTGTACCACTCGAATAGTTCGCAACGGAGCAGCACGTGCAGAAATAGTACGAACACAAACGCCGACTCACGCACACTCACAAACTCCACAGACGGACCAACGAATGCGCACCCGTACGCGATAAACACGACCGCCTCCTTCAACAGTTCGGCACCGAATGAAATGCGTGTATCTAAATCTAAGAGAGGGAGAGTGAGAGTGAGAGTGAGAGTGAGTGTGAGAGGGAGTGGGTGAGACGGAGAAAGATAGGCAGTGTGATGGTGAGAGAGCGGGAGTGAGAGGGAGAAAAGAGAACAAAAGCTTTTTACATATAAAAAGCCTTAAGCTTTTGACATGTTATGTATAAAGATGTAAAATGTATATTGTTAGAGCAAATCATTTAATTAAATATGATTTAAATATGAATAAATTATGTTATGCCTACTCAAATATTTCATGAACTTCTAATTCACTTATAGTGTGTATTAGGGGCACTTAGACAATGGCTGATCAATACAGCTGCACAGCATTTGATGTCCTTAACCACACACCCCCCCCACCAACCCCTGTCAGATTGTGTAAACACGCGCCGCAACAGTTGTTCTATTTTGGCGCCAAAAATAGCAGAGAACGTAAACAACAAAGCTCGCTCTTTCGCTCAATTGTGCTCTTGGAAACCTTGTTGCAGGATGTAGGTCAACCACTGCGTATGAGTGATATTGCGAAGGCAATAGAATTTCGCTTTCAGTTACCGCACTTTCAGTTGTGCGACTCGCGTACAACGGGACACTCAGCACGGCTAATGTGAAAATCCAGGCGGATGATTTTCCAAAAGCCTGCGGAGGAAAATCGCGCGCGACTTTTCCGAATCAATACGGAAACTTGAGTGCCGGGCAGGAAAAAAAAAACGCAATAAAAGAAAGGAAACATTACTAGAAAGGGGCCGCTCAATTGAATTTTATTTTTGGTAACCCATTGACATTGTTTGCCAAAAAAGGCAAGTGACTCTCAAACTGGGCAAAGGCTCAGCGAATAATGAGACCACTTTAAATGTCCTTTGAAAACTACGAACTCATCCAATTTTCTGTTGTTCAAGTGAAGATAGTTAAACACATAAATTAACGAGCTTGAGGTAAGCTAAAAAAAAGTGAAAGTTTAAAATCAATTCGAAAGAGTTGTTTTCAAAAATCGCAATTAGCTAAATTTGTGTCTGGAACCCTATTTTTTTTTGTGTGTTTAACATTAAAAATGCAAAAGTCCTAAGTGGCGACTTCCCCAAGTTCACCTGCGAAAAGGTTTGGCTCTTATCGCTACTCTAGAGACACTCCCATTGGTTTCATTCAACTTGAAGCATGTAAATTACACATACGCAGCGTTGTCCCAGGCAAAGTTTCACTAAAAAAAGTATAAAACGCAGTGTGTCAAGTGACAGAAAGAGCTGTCACAGTAGAAGGGTTGACTTTGGTAGGCATTTGAAATATTTATGAAAGCCAGCGCGCTTCCATGAAGCCTTCAACCTTTTTTTTTTATTTTCCTGCTGTTCCTCTGTTGTTGCTGCTGGTTATCCTTTATTTTTCGGTGGCAGCCCTTCGCACTCGACATCAAGGGTAATTAAAATGTGGGCACATTACGGCGGCTCCGGTCCTGTGGTTGTGGTTAGCCCCTCACAAACACACCGACTGGGATATCCTTGCAGCTGGTGACGAGTCAGGCAAGGGAAAAAGTTTAGGATTTGCGTTTGGGTTAAGTTCTTCTCCCCAAGTGGAACGCTTTATATGCACCGGGGAATGGGACTGGCTGAAATGCTCTCGGAATTCTCCTGCCCGTATAATTAAACAAATACTTTAATTAGACAGATAGTTTAACACTGCGTGCTCAGACTAAATGTGTGATGATCTCTGACTCACATACCCACATAAAATAGTTTAAAAGGCAAGGATAGTTCGAAAGTTTTGACACTGAAATTCAGGCATGTGCTTCTTAATTATATGTGTGGTAAAACCCTAATAAAAATTTAACAAAATCTACTATCAACAACCGGTTAAAGTATTTCTGCGGAACGATAAAATCGACCTATAAATTGTCCAAATCACTTCGTTTTATGAGCCATGAATTGCAAATTCTTAAACGGAAGTTGTTTATTCGAAACTAGTTTCCCGCTGCTGGTTTTTCCTCAAACAATCCTTGACATTGTATCCTTTGAACCTACCAGCCACATTAATAATCGGCTGCCTTTTCGGCCACCATTGTTTTTTCCTTTTATTGCCGCAATCAACGATTTCCGTGCGTGTTTCTTCACTTTGGTGTTGGAGTCGAGGACTGACGGCATTTCGGGGCAATAGCCAGTTCGGAAAAAATAGAAACAAACTTGTGTTTAATTCATAAGGCAAAAGGCATTTGTACTTAGATAGCCAGTTGTGGCCAGTCCGGCGACCGACATTAAAGCCCAATAATGGATTCGGATTACGGAGCCAACACATAGACACAAAGTCTGAAACATGCCTTGAATGGAGGATAATTTAATGGGCGAGACTTTCATTTGCAGTTGCCTGTTTGCCCGACTCCCATGTCAGTTATTTTATATGTATCCCCGAGGCCGCTTTACGTTAACATCATCTGCATATAACAACTTGGCTAAAGGTCTTTTTGGCTAACCACACGTAGTCAAAAGAAAAGTTTGACATGTCTGGCGAAAAGGAGGAATTTAAGAAAGGACCCTAAACATTTGGCTTTGTAAAGAAATTTACCTGTGCCATGAAAATGGCTAAAACGTGTTCGCCCGAGTTCCGCACGAGTGATTAGAATGTTTTCACGAAATCTTTGAAAAGCACTACATAAAATGCAACAATGTTAAAGCAAGTTTAAATTGCGTGTTTTCTGATTGAATTGCCAGCTGTGGAGCCTTGAATCTCCATTGGCTGTAATTCCATTCTGACCTCCTTTAATGTTTCCCTTAATGTATCTAAGAGATTTGTCTGCAATCAATGCTGTTTCCGATACACACATAAAAATGAAAGTGATTCTATAAAATTGTATTAAACAAGAACATTGGGGTCTAAAAGATTTGTGTATTCAATCATTCAGAAACATGTTTTAGAAATTCAGAAACATGTTGATATACCCCGGTAATCTTGTTGATCACACGATAAATGCCTGTAATAAAAAGCCAAATGGTTCTATAATATTCTTTCCGTGTCTCAGTGACTGCTCGACCTGCTGCACATAATCAAAGTTACCTTTAGTGGAGCAGGTCTCCCAGGTCTCCCAGGCTGCCATCGTTTTGCTCGACTGGAGTCGCTCCATAAATCAAAGGCGATGTGACGCAATTTTCTTGCAAACTCAACAGTACAAAAAGTAGAATATTCCCAATTTGTTTACATTGTTCGTTCAATAAAGTCAAGGCGTCGACATCGTGCGACCTCGATTACCGCCCGGGAATTGTCTCAGTTTAGTTTTATACCCGTTACTCGTAGGGTAAAAGGGTATACTAGATTCGTTGAATGGTATGTAACAAGCAGAAGCGCTTCCGACCATTTAAAGTATATACCTGTATATTCTTGATCAGGATCAGTAGCCGAGTCGATCTGGCCATGTCCGTCTGTCCGTCCGTCTGTCCGCATAAACGCCTCGATCTCAGGAACTACAAAAGCTAGAATGTTGATATTAAGCATGCAGCTTTCAGAGACATAGACGCAGCGCAAGTTTTTAAGTTTTTTTCATTTTATTAATTTTACTTTTTTTTCTCGTTTTCACTTCCACTGGCTGAGTAACGGGTATCTGATAGTCGGGGAACTCGACTATAGCATTCTATCTTGTTTTGAATTAAGTTTTAAGGCACGATGATGGGGCGAAAGTTTTATTACCAGCCGCTGGCTGCCAAGCCCCCCAATAAAGTGGGTTCAAAGTTGAAAAACCTCAAAGGAACTCGCATGAGTTTTAGGCAAATCAGAGAAGGTCGAATAAAATATTTAGGGGCAATTAAACGGAGGCACGTGGGTGTAAATGTTACTTCATTTACTTTATTTAAGAGGATGCAGGATGAGAGTGTGTATGCTCACGAAATTTCCCTCAGGCTTCATTGTGTCATTAATCGGGAATATGAGAATACGTATGCTTGCTTCACCGGAAAGCAGCAACTAACATCCGCTTGATTACCGAGTACACAGAGGAAAACTATAGCTGAACTGTAGCTGAGAGGTATCTGATGTATAAGAAAAATATTTTAATATTTTGTATAATTTTTTATAAAAAATAGTATTAAAGCATTTGGTTTGTTATTATCGTCCTAAAAATGCTTGAATAAAAACATATTACAAACATGTGATTTCATGTATGAATAATGTTGTGCATGAAACATCAATAAGCTTTTTTTAGATTCTTTAAATGATATACTGTGACCCTGGGCTATATTAATCGCAGAGAATTGACAGAATTTCGCGGATACATTTTCTTTGTGTGTGAGGACACGGGGACCCACGCGACATCCGACATCCGCTGGCTCCATTTGCCTGCCAGCTGCCTTCGTCCTTCGGCAGAGTTCTTCTGCTCTCCTGCATGTCCTGCAGCCAGACAATGTGTGCATCGGTGTGCGTGCGTGGGTGGCTGGCGATGGCCAAGTGTGGGTGGGTGTTGAAGGCCATGTTCAAGTGCGCTCCTCCTACCGGACACACTTTGTTTGCTTTTGATTTGCGCTTTTTCGTGGTGCAGCACCAACTCAATTCGCTCACTGCCTTTGTTTACCTTTCGATTTCACATCGATGCATTAAAAATGCATATGCCATGATTATTACACATACGCCATGTGTTGCGCAGCCATTTGATATTTATGAAAAACAGAGCGGAATCGCGCAACAAGGCGGCAAGCAGGCAAGCCAAACAAAATGCCGCTTAATCCTTATTCATGGCTGCCCACTTTCCGGGGTTTATTACGCCCGTGTGCGTCATCCGGCAGTGGCTCTCAAACTGTTTTGCTAATTACCCAACAACACAGCCTAGATTTTATCTCATTTGCCAGCGAGTCAGGCAGCAGAAGGAAAAAAGCAGGCGGCTAACAATAACAATTAGCACTTGACCCAGCACCAAGGACAATCGGTCCAACTACACTGGTCAACCCATGAGTGGAAAACCGATCGTCACACACAAATCGTTACATAAAACTAAACTAGGTTACTTACCTACATACTTGCTTTAATTAATAATCCTCAACATTGATATTTTAATCATAGTTATTTTCTATAACTAGAAGTTGGTACATTAATCATTCCAATCGAACACAGAAGCACTGAGATGCTCATTAATATTCAGATTAATAGTCGCACAAAGAGGTCCTTTTGTGGGCGCAACCTTGCTGTGCGGTGCCCCCGTCCAGGAGCCTCTGATGTGGAACCATGGCGCCAAGGATCCCGCAGTGCTGCTGGTGCTTCTGGTGCTTCTGGTGCTTCCGTTGGCTGCTGCGGAAATGTAGCTTCCACTCAAATAGGGGAGCTTTGACTCAAAGGCCCAAAGGCGAGAGATTCTTCTAGTGGCTGGGGCTCCGAGAATTGAATTCAATTCAATTTAGTTCCGAAACGCCGCTCACAATGAAAAGTCGCTGAATTCGCTCCGCTTATTACAGCATTTCGAATAAAAATATACTGAAGTGAAGTAATCAGGTCTATAAGAAATTTGCTCCGTGCTCTCGGTGCGTATAATCAGTATATTTCCTATGCTTTTTGATGTGTAATCGAAATCCGGATGTGTTTTTGGAAAAAAACTCATTGTTTACTGCGGAACATAGAACTTGATAAAAATATACAAAAAACATTGTCGGCTAGCTGAGCGATATATTCGCCCCTCAATATACAAGTATATGCAAATACGTATTTAGTTCGCTTTCCGTTCGGTGTGGTTTTTGTGTGTGAATATTAAATGAAAGGAATTTTAGCTCCGACCAGCTATCTGAATATGTTCAAAGAAATGCATAATTTTCAAATAATTGCAAAGGCTACAAATGTTATATTCAAAATGTTTACGTTACGAAAACCAATTCAGAAATGCAAAGAGAAAGATTATTAAATGTTGGACTATTTATAGAAAAGTCAAAATCCGAAACAGCTGATACGAGTACATAAGTACAGTGATTGAAAACCAACAAATGCGAGTTCAATCTTTTTTAATTTATTCACGAAACCATCTTGATGGCTGCACATTTAATTGAAAACGAAATCTTTATTTCAGATGCACACAAATTTTCCCAACCCCCAAATATCAAAAACAAAAAGCCAACACAACACAAGTGAGACCACAACCTAAACGATGAGGTGAAGCCACAATTAATTTATTTATTTATCATTTATTTATGCACATTTACACGACACAAGCGACATACTCATACCCATACTCATACTCATACTCACTTACTACTCACTCAAGTATTCCAAACATTCACATGCCCGGACTACGTCATCGCCAAGAAACCTGAAGAGCAACAAAAAACCGAGTTTGAGCAAAACAAAAGCAGAAATAAAATAAAACCATGTTCAGTTCAAGTTCTTGGCAATGGCAAGTAGTCTCCCCATCATTTTTGAAGGCAGACAAGCTTTGGCAGCCAGTCTAGAATTAGGTTCCTCTCTTGAATTCGGGTTTCGGCTCTCACTCCTCCTCCTCGTTCCAAGCACGTATAGTGTATGTGTTTCGGATGCCACATTTGGGGGCAGGAGGCTGGTGGCCATGCAACAGGTGCCCATCAGCTCAGAACGAGATGTAACAATTCCCCAGCAGTTAAAGTTGAATTAGCAAAGCTCGTAACCGGAGAGGGTGTCCCTCCATGTCGGAGGAGGAAAATCCAGCCTCCCGCCTATTTGGGCACTCCAAGAATTCAGCTTAGTGAACAATTTTCTGGGCGCCTTTGTTGTTGGCAGCGAACAAAGCGTCAAAAAGCGTGAAGTGCTGAGGTTGTAAATCTCTGGTTTGGTTTTGTGCGATTATTCAAGTCAAGGTTGCACATGAAAGTTGTATGACCTGCTAAAAGAAAATTGCGGCTATATCATAATGAATCCCCAAAGCCACCGCATGGAAAAGAATGAGAGGTAAACAATGAGATATATTTTCTGGGAAATTTGAATAAAGTCAACAGCTGCTGCTAAGCGTTGAATAATTAAGGCAGACGCGAAAATAAAAGAAAAGTTTTGGGGGAAACGTGAAATACACTCGGAAAACTGCGCAAAGTTGGGCGGCGAAATAATATCAAGAGCTATTCATTTACTTACAAAGAAACTACTAAGTGCTTTCAAATTATTTTCGGCATAAAAAACTGATTCAAATACATAACTTACTATAGAAAACAAAGAGAAATAAGTTTTCGTTTCCAAAGTTTGAATAGGTAACTAGATACTTTCTTTTGTGATAAGCAAACTTCCCAGCAAAGTTGCTCTACCCTCGATGGAAATGAAAGCTATTTTGTGTATCCACTCAACAGGTAACTCGGTGGGTGGTGAAGCCCCATCAGAAAAGTCGTAAAATTGTGTCAATTAACCCCACCCACACGGCGTATGAGCAATGCGAGACTCTATTAAAGAAGTGAAAAATTAAGCTACGTAAACAAAGTGTTCATAAACGTTTTGTATATTATACATTCGTGTATGTGAATCGTAGAGAGTCGGGGAGGCATTTCAAGATCACATTTCTAGCTAATAGCACAATATAGTATGACATCATCACATTCATGAGCATTGAGTTCGACGCCGGCTTCTTAGCCGGCAAACGCTAATGAGTCAGCTGCCCAGGGAGCTTTGGAATCGAAAATATCTGTTCCAGATGATCATGAATGTGTTTGCCTAAATATTTGCAGCGATAACAGTCCATCGGTGCCCTTGGCGGAGTTCACCATCCCACCCGATCCCACGGAGACCGAACCCTTTGTGCCCCTGGTGGAGGCCAAAAAAATGACCGAATCCCCAGTGGTGGCGCCGGCCACGCCCACCGGCAATGGCACGCCGCCCACGCAGACGGCAAATGGAAACTCAACGGTGGCCACAAAGTCAGTTTCCGACGATAACAGCATTTTCTCCGTGTTCTACACGCTGGGCAAGAAGGTGGCCATCGTGGGCTCCATCTATCTGGTGGGTTACATGGGCTGGTCGGTGGCCTGGCTAATAGCACCGGTCATCCTCTCGGTGGCACGCGACCAGTTGGCCAAGACGTCGGAGAAGAAGCGCGACATTGCCAAGGCCTCGGCTTTGGCCTCCGAGAAGGACGTAATCCTGGCCAGAATCGACGAGCTGCCCGCGTGGGTCTACTTTCCCGATGTGGAGCGCTGCGAGTGGCTGAACAAGGTGGGCTTCTGCTGGGATCCTTTTAATCCTTTTAAGAAGAAGTTTCAAGTTACTATATGTGTCTTGCAGATCTTGAAGCAAGTGTGGCCAAATGCCAATCACTTTGCACGCACCCTGGTGAAGGAAACCATCGAGCCCAATGTGGCTTTAGCTCTGGCCAACTACAAGATGAATGGATTCCGATTCGATCGCATCATACTGGGCACCATTCCACCGCGAATCGGAGGTGTGAAAATCTACGACAAGAACGTGGATCGCAACGAGATCATCATGGATCTGGATCTGTTTTATGCCAGCGATTGCGACATCAATTTCTATTTGGGTGGTATGAAGGGTGGCATCAAGGACTTTCAGATCCATGGTTGGGTGCGTGTGGTGATGAAGCCCCTGATTCGATCGATGCCCCTGGTGGGTGGACTGCAGATCTTCTTCCTGAACAATCCGAATATCGATTTCAATTTGGTGGGAGTGATCGATTTCATGGACATGCCCGGTCTTAGTGACTTGCTGCGAAGGATCATCGTGGAGCAGATTGGCAATGTGATGGTGTTGCCAAACAAGCTGCCCATTTCTCTGAGCGAAGAGGTTTCGGCGGTGGCCCTGAAGATGCCCGAACCGGAGGTGCAAAGTGTATATAATTATTCGTTATTTTTTTTTATACATGATTGGATATTTTCAGGGCATCCTGCGCATCCACGTGGTCGAGGCCAAGGACCTGATGAAGAAGGACATCAGTGTGCTGGGCAAAGGCAAGTCTGATCCCTATGCCATCATCAATGTGGGCGCCCAGGAGTTCAAGACCCAGATCATAGACAACAATGTGAATCCCAAGTGGGACTACTGGTGTGAGGTACGTATTCTGTGGAAGATTGCGGCGTGGATTCCACCGGATCCTCTGCGCTTGCTGCCTTGCTTTTTGTAGTCTGCCGATGTTGTCGATTGATTGCTGCATGATACAATCCAACACAAAAACCACCGATTTATTGCATAATAGCTCGTTGTTTTGCCCTTCCGTTAGTTTCATTTTGATTTTTCATTCCTTTATCATTATACTCGATTACTTTGTTTGGCGCCTGAACGCAGGCTACTGTTTTTATTCAAATGGGTCAATTTGTCGAGATTCAATTGAGGGACTCGGATGATTCCAAGAAAGACGAGAACCTGGGCAGGTAAGCAATATTTTCATTTAACTTTTTTGAGTTACCACACCACCCACACCCTACCACCACCCACTCCCTAAAAAAACCAGTGAGTAATGCTTGTTGAGAGCTCGTTTTCGCATGAAATGCCTCCTGACTGACTATTTTCCTTGAGTTTCGTTCCGTTCCGTTCCGTGTCGCTTTGCTCTATGGATTAAGTACTTTTTGGCCAACTTTCGCTGCCACCACCAGAAACACACACTCACACACTTTCGTTTTTCTAGGCGTGTATTTTTACCACCATTGGTCACTATATTGGGTTTTCTTTGTGGGACTATGATCAGACTATGCCAGGTGTACAGAGCGATGATGTATTGGGCAGGTTGTATTGCCGCATGAAACTGCATTCACAATCCGTTTGTTTGTTCTATCTTGGTTTTTCGTATCTCTTGATTTTCATTTATGTTCTGAATACGTTTACTAACAAGCACCGCAAAATGAGAACACAGCGAAGTGATGAGAAATTGGCCAATTGACCCAAATCGTTTGATTAAACAAATAGCAATTGACTTGTGTTTACTTATTGTTTCGAACACTTGTGAACTTAACCTAGTCGACAACTGCATATAGGTACATTAATAAACAAATTTCATTTGCTGATGTTCAGAATTAGTGTAATTGGTAGTGTAGCTATACTGAAGTAAATTTGATTACTAACCAATTCTCAACACTTTCGCAATACCGACCTAATATGACTCGATTGAACTAATCTGCATGCCCTTTGACACCTGTTTTTGAACCACAAGTAAAAGCTGGAGCACTTTGAACCACAGACACACACTGAAACAAGAACCACCGGCATGCCACAATGACCATTTTGTAGTTAGATACGACCATGTAAATAGCCCACCCAAATTTGGACCGTAGTTTGTGTAGACGTTGAGATTTTGCCCCGAAACTAACCATTAATAATGCGAAAATGTCTTTTAACTTGCTTTTGGTTCGAACGATGAATGGAGCAGGCTGTGGTCGAGGTCTCGCAGCATGCCATACTCGTGCTCAGACTTTTTGACTGGGACCGCACTAGTGATGACGAGTCGCTCGGCAGGTTAGGCAATCCCATCTATTTGATTGATTGATTGATTGATTGATTGAACACCAACGCGCACCCACAAGAACTTACAAGAAACACAGACAAACTCTTGCCCCAGTAACATCCCCTAAC
Source organism: Drosophila orena (assembly GCA_005876975.1). Taxonomy (NCBI): domain Eukaryota; kingdom Metazoa; phylum Arthropoda; class Insecta; order Diptera; family Drosophilidae; genus Drosophila; species Drosophila orena. The sequence goes on along the minus strand of VCKV01000282.1, from coordinate 8,258,620 downwards.
AAGAACTCCGAACGAGATACCGTCAAACAGCTTGAGTTTTAAGGGAACCCGTTGAGATTTTATCATTTACTTTTTCTTTACTCTTTCAAATCATATTTGCTGCGAACTAATTTAACCTTTCACCCAACGAAAATAGAGCCAGCATCGACATTGCCAGCGTGATCAAGAAAGGCGTTGTGGATAGTGTAAGTAACTACACATTTCTAATGCCCAATGTATACCATATAATATGCTTAAATATGTACCATAGTGGCTCACCTTGGAAGACGCCAAGCATGGACTTCTTCATGTCCGCCTGCAATGGTACAAACTCACTGCCGACCCCAATGATCTGCAACAGATCTTGCTGGAAACCCAGCTCCTACGCGTGACCAGCATGAGTTCGGCGGTACTCAGTGTATTCATCGATTCAGCCAGGCATTTGAAGGTGGGTTTGAGTGAAAATTAACCAATGAATAAATCATGTGGCTTATGAATGAAATATCAACTCCCAGCAAGCTCGATCCAGCTCCAAGCCCGATCCTTATCTGGTGTGCAGCGTCAACAAGCAGAAGCAGCAGACTGCGATGATAATGCGCGATGATTCTCCCGTTTGGGAGCAGGGCTTCACCTTCCTGGTCAGCAATCCCGACAACGAGAGTCTGAACATCAAGATCTACGACCAGAAGACCGGAAACGATATCGGCCAGTATACCTACACGCTCAGCACGCTGCTCAAGCAATTTAATATGGAGGTCATACAGCAGCCCTTCCAACTCCAGAAGTCCGGCCCGGAATCGAAGCTCTATATGTCGCTTTCACTGCGCATTTTGAAGCCCGGCGAGATTGACAAGGAATCGGATGCCCTGGAGCAAGTGGCGGCCCTCACGCGCAGCAGCTCCGTGAAGACACCAGATGTGGCTGCAGTTTCTCCGCCAGCACTTAAGGTGGGTTAGGTCTTTAATATACCTAAATTGAAAAAATAGTTGCTCAAAAGATACGCTTGTAGAATATCATAGTATAGCAAAAAGTAGTATAAAGTAACTACAATAGTTCCTTTTAGAACGAAACAGAAACTGACTTTGCCTACAACGTCTATAAGAATTAGTTTTTGCTCGACTCTTTTCAAGGTCCTCGATAGTATAGTGGTTAGTATCCCCGCCTGTCACGCGGGAGACCGGGGTTCAATTCCCCGTCGGGGAGAATCGTTGATTCTTTTTTTTTCTTCTTATTTTTACTTGTTAACATAAACAGTTTTTTTAATTGAGTAAAACAATGCAAATTATTTTATTTTATTTTTTTTTTTAAGCTTTATTGAGGCTTACGGGGAATTCCCCTTTTTGTCCTTTTTTCTATTGATTCAGCCTATTTGGGCGCGCCGGCTAACTATAGTCTAGTTAGCTTTATCAATTTAACAAATTTTTATTGAAAACGTAATTTGTCATTGCTCTTTAGGAATCTCAGGCATCCATCAAGCGTTTGTCCGCCGAGTCGCCCATCAGCGAGGAAGATCCTGTGGCGGCTTTGAAAGTCTCCCCGGCCATGTCGGCCTCCACCTCCAGCGAAAAGCCCATCAGCGAGCTGGCCACCTCCGTGCTGACCCACCGCTTTCCGGACTCCACCTCCTCACCCGGCGAACACGGCCTTGGACGGATGCAATTGTCCATTCGCTACAGCGCCCAGCGTCAGAAACTAGACGTGACCATTCACAAGATCCAGAAGATACCACTTCGCGATCCCAGCAACATCCCCGATCCGTATGTAAAGCTGTACCTGCTGCCTGGCCGCACCAAGGAGTCGAAACGCAAGACGAGCGTGATCAAGGACAACTGCAATCCCGTTTACGATGCATCCTTTGAGTACCTGATTTCCATTGCCGAACTCAGGCAGACGGAACTGGAGGTGACGGTGTGCACACAAAAGGGATTCCTATCCGGCGGCAGTCCCATCATTGGCATGGTAGGTACCGGAAAGCAACCCCTAAGACATACACACCCCGTACGTCCTTCGCATCCTTATGATTCCCAAGTACTTGTTCAGCAAGAGTACCGTATAAATAGAATAGATACCCAGCTGAACTTCGTTCTTGCTTCGGCAGAACATATACTAAAATTGGAACGATACAGAGAAGATTAGCATGGCCCCTGCGCAAGGATGACACGCAAAATCGTGAAGCGTTCCACATTTTTTTGCCACATCTACAAGCGTTTTATGTATTTTTATTTCAGCTGAAAATACCTCTGGATGATGCCGAGATTACCACACAAACCGGCTTGAATTCTTGGTTCGACTTGCAGCCTGAAATACGGCACGAGTAGGAGACGCGGAGTCAAATCCCGAATGCAGAGTCTCATTACAGCACAATCAACTCAAGAAAAACTCGACACTTTTTTACGAATTGCACTTAAATCCTTTTTTATTCGTTATGTATACTTTTTTGGTCCCTAACCAAAATGAAACCAAACTCTCTTAGTCGTGCCTCTATATTTAAAACTATCAATTTATTATAGTCAATAAATCGAACTGTGTTTTCAACATACAAGGAATAAGGAACTTTGGTTGTAGAGGGCAATTTGGAAATCTCTAACAGAGGGTTCTCAAGACCATTTCCAATTACTAAAATTCCCAACTTCTTTTTCCTGCGGTGGTTCATTTATATAGGTACGTTTTCATCCCTACTTCGTTCTTGCTTATGCAGAACATATACTAAAATTGGAACGATACAGAGAAGATTAGCATGGCCCCTGCGCAAGGATGACACGCAAAATCGTGAAGCGTTCCACATTTTTTTGCTTACCTGCGATTGCTTTACCTTAATACTTAACTCCAAAAACCAGCTATCAATGCATATGCTTTATATACTCGTATATTTACTTTTCAGTACAACAATTTAAGCGAAATTATTCGTTAAACACAAAATATTCCCAACATCTTGTACATAGCTTGATTGATAAAATTTATCTTTTACGTTTTATATATTGTGCCCTATATTTAATTTTTTTAATTTTATTTCAAGACTTAGTTACAATTCTACATACATTTTACACAGTAGAATAAAACGCCACCTACTTATGCAAACTGGCAAAATGCCAGCTTGCACCAGAGGGCGCCCGCGCTCCACTATTTTTATAATTCCCAACTTCTTTTTCCGGCTGCTTTTCGTATATATAGAGGCATTTTCAAACGTACTTCGTTCTTGCTTCGGCAGAACATATACTAAAATTGGAACGATACAGAGAAGATTAGCATGGCCCCTGCGCAAGGATGACACGCAAAATCGTGAAGCGTTCCACATTTTTTTGCCTACCTTGAGGTTGAAGGTGGCCAATAAAATAAAAATATATTTTGTGTTTTTCTGCTTTCGCCAGTATTTATTATTTTTCATCAATATGTATTCAATTTGGTATGTATTTAGTAGTTGTAATATATAGACAATGGTTTTCCGTTGACGTACATACATCTGACGTGTGTTTATTTAGACATAATAGTTATGTTTTCACTTCTTTTCAATGTTCGCTTAGTGCGTATGCATACAAAATTTTCAATTTTCAACACAGTTGTTTGGTTTTTATCATTGTTTATTAATATTGTGGTATTGTTTCAATTGTTTCATTTTCCATCTTCGACTTCTCAAACCTTTTTCATTTCATTTTCAATTTTTGGTTCTGGTAATGCACTTGCCAAGAGAACTTTCGTTGTCTGATCTTCGTGGCTTCGTCGAGCGCATCAACTAGCTAATTTGAATTTTTTGTTGTATTATACCTAATTTTAAGAATTTGAAAATACATATTTATGCACTGTTATTAATATAGATATATATTAATATATATATGTATATGTATATATGCTTTAAATGGACACATGAATCAGGCTCTTGGTTTTTTCTCATATTATTATATAAATTATATTTACTTTCAAATTGTAATTCTGCTTCTCCACCGAATATGAAACTTGAACTTCATTTCCAACGTGTTTTGAGGTAGTTTGCTTAGTTTCGTTATGTATATAAAAGTTGTTTTCTCTGAAGCACATTTATATAAAGCACACACATTTACATTATCCGTAACATTTAGGTATACATGTTTTGTTTTAAATATATATTTAATATGTTTATTATACAATATTAAACACTGAGGAACTGTCGTGCTTATTTCAATGCTGCTTCGCCTTGAATTCTGTTTGCTTTACTCTGTACTTTTTACACAAAGCCATCCTAAAACCTAAGCAACCTGACTTAATTATGATATATGCATAGATCGATCATACATATTCTGTATTTTTGCTTGCGCTTGTACTTTGTGTGTGGGTGTGTATGTGTGGGTGTGTGGGATATCCGCTTGTTTCTAAAATTCTAAATTGTAATTTTGAATTCTTATCACTTATGTAATGAGTTAGAACCCAAGACATGAATTTGAAAACCGTAAAAACTGATGGCCAATCTTGCGTGTCGATGTATAATGTATGTGCGCTCAATCGGTTTTTATATTATATTTGTTTAAGCCTATGTTAACAACTACAATTTGTTATGTCCACGTGTTCATCGCTGTGGGTGATACGAGTACCTAAGTTCTAAGTTTTTAACTTGAATCACTTTTGTAATTTGTATTTTCGTTCTCATTCTCGTTTTCTTTCCACTTCCCTCAGTTAGAATGTACTTTTTTCTTTCGAAAGTTAATTCTTTTGATATCAATTGAACACAACACGTTAAGCAACAAATAGCAGTAAGAAAGGCTACAAATATTAAATGGAAAATATAACCCAAAAGTTGAGATTCCCGCCCAAAAGAACTACACAACAAAGAACATTTGAATACAAATATCACAAAATTAGCATCGAAGCAGAGCAAAAGTATTCATTTTGATAATGCAAATTAGAATAAAACTCAAAGTTGTATTACTTTTTGTTTGGTGTTTTTTCTTATATTTTTTTTTTGTTTTTTGAGTAGCCCGCAAGTGAAAGATAAAAACTGAAGCCTTGAAAATGTTTTCATGTGTGCCTAAAAATTAATAAATTATAATTTATATTGAAGGTATTTCATAAGCATAAGCAAATCGTATGGATAATAGAAAAAACTTAAAATTATTTCATTCTCAGTTGTAGAGTTCAAGCATATTGAATCCTACAGTTAACATCAAGAAATAAAAGCATAAAAAGAAAAATTAAAATTATATCACCACGCATGTATGTATATGTATAGATAGTTATAGCATTTAAGTAAATTAATAAAGTTTCGCAAAACATTCTTATTTGGAAACAATCGAACTTTCGTTAACAAAATGGAAAACTTAAAAAAGACAACCTAGGACCATAAAATATATATTGGATGAGGGCCAAAACAATCAATATAACCGATAAATGTAATATGTAGGTTCATATGATCTATATAAAAGCTCTCTCCCCACATTGAGTTAAATGTAAAAACCTATGACTAAAACATTGAACCAAAATTATACATCGATAATATAGCATTTTAAACTTAAACAGATAAATCGCAGTTGTATTTAACTTATGTTCCATTAATTCTTAGCATTCCCGATATATTCTTCCAATCCAATCAAATGAATGTTTACCCTTATTCGTTAAGCAGGTAAAACTGGTAGCAAAGCCCTACAAAATTCACTTGCTCGTCTAACACTCCGTTTCTTAACAATCTTAATGGCTAAACGAAATTTTGTATTTTTCACATTTTCTTTTCAGTTTTGTGGTTGCCTCTTTCTTTACGTGTTTGTTTTTGTTTCTTTCTATTTGTTAATGTTGCATTTTCAAAAGGAATTTTCTTTTTTCTTTTGTTTACGTTTGTTTGGCTCTGGCTTTTCGGTATCGGCGTGGTCTCGAAAAAGTAAAAAATATTTTCCTCAATTTTCTGCCATACAAAACATATAAAGCCCAGGCTCTTTGAATCACAGTTATATCTTGGTTATCAATATTATATCACTTAAGGAGAACAATTTAACAGAACGTTGTGTTTTGAGGAGGGAAGGAGGTTCAATAAAGAATTTTCTCGACTAATTCATAGCTCAAGAAAATGTTTCCTGTTTTTCGACTGATTCCATTCCTAAATCCAATTGTCATCCTGTCGTAGAATGGGTTTCAGTTGTTGGTGGTGTGGATAAAGTTGGCGTTGTTGTTAAGACTAAGCTTGATGGGCGGTTCGTTAGCTTTACATTTTTCCCTGGTCTGGTTTGGTCTACGACGATTTACGCAGCTCCTCGAGGCCTCCATTCGGCATGCCACCGCGCATATTTTCCAGCACCTTGTTGACAAAATCTGTTGAGCCACCCGCAATGCGGATTCCAGCTGCAAATTGGATAAATATGACATTAGTTCAATTGAATATAGTAGGATAAACTATACATACACGAGGCGGTAGCGTAAATGCGTGCAATTTGCTGGTCCACCTCCTCGGTGGATTCGCCCAGGTTCTTGGTGCGATGCTTGACGACCAAGGCCTGCTTTAGATCGGCTATACCATTCATGAGGCGCTCTATAAAACGAAAATTGAAAGATTACTTTAAGGTAATTCCACAGCCTGCGCATCGCTCTTACTGTGTTCAATTTCAAGGCCGAAAAGCTTAATTTTGTTGGCCTCGTGCTGCGCCTTCTTCTTCAGGCGACAGGCGCGCGAGGCCAGCTTGTTCTTCTCCTTGCGCGACTTGGGGCGCACATTGAAGGGCAGCTCGGAAACAGGCGTCATGTCGTTGATGGTGCGGCTTAGCTTGTCCAGTTCCTTGCCAATATTGTGCAGCTTCCTGGCATTGGGAGTCAAATCGTTGCCATCGCCCTTGCGTGCCTTTCCACTATGCTGTTTAGCAAAAGAAGGGAAGTTAGTATAAATACTGCAAAATGTATTATCATTGAGTTTACCTTGTACACTTTAATGCCTCGCACGGAGCAAGTTGGACTAAAGACGGGGTCTGTCACCTCGTTCAGCACATGGGGATCCTCGAGCTTCGATTGAAAGACCAATCTCTTACCCTTGGGTCCTTTGGCCTGCACATTGTACTGCCAGAAGAATCGTTCCTTGCCCTTGCTACTGGACAAATGGTTTGGTGTCGAGGTACGGGTTTCATCCTCATCCCCAGAGAGTCCATTGTCGCTGCTGCAATCGTCGTAGTTATCGCTATTCTCACTCGAATTGTCGTCCTCATCGTCCTGCGAGAAGTCAATGCCATCCGGGGACAAGACACTGCCCGTGCTCAGCGATGAGAAGCTCTCGGCCTCGGCCAGCGAGCCGGTGGAGAGTAAATGCTGTCGTGGCTCTCGTCGCATCCAAATGTGCTCCAATCCCAAGTGCGTGGGAGCCGACGAGCTGAGGCGACTCAGCTGGGAGCTCTCCACGGCGCTCTGATAGCCAAATGATTTGCGCACGGCTGATCCGGATGTCTGATTATTGGTAGTTGTACTGTTGCCAGAAGCCGAGCTGCCAAAACCACTGCTACCACCCGGACTCAAGGCGGCAGATTGACTTAGTATTGAGCGTTCTGGAGGCGAGGACATTGGAAAGCCTTTCTTGATCAATTCCTGCATGTTGCGCGACTTAACCATCTGGTACTGGGGTCGATTGGCGTGCGGTGGTGGCGGTGGGGTCAGTGGCGATTGGGATGCCTGACTGCCGGGCGAGAAACTGGCGGACAGCTGCTGCTGCTGCTGTGGCTTTTGGGGCGTACTGTGATAGATCTCATATGGACTAGTGGAGGAACTGTTCGACTGCTGCTGCTGGGATAGCGTGAGCAGCGTTTGCAACTGCGGCAGGCTGCCAACCTGCAGCTGCTGGTGATTCTGTTGTTGCTGTTGCAAAAGTTCCATGGGCGGTGCCACCAGGGCTTCATGTCCTTGGGCTTGCGGCGACATTAGGAAATTGACACTTTGACTGACTGCGGTCTGCGGCAAGAAATCCTCTATGTTTCCGATCACATCCAGGAAATCGCCACCATTTAGATCAGACAGATCGGCCGCCTGGATCTCGGCCTTGTCGTTGGGAAAGATGTAGTCATCGTCCAGGCTGAATGGCTCGTGTTTGGTATGGATAATGGCACTGCTGATATCACTCCACATGGCATTCGAGTTGGGTGTCATCTCGTAGAGCAACTCATTCGGGGTGGTGGCTTCCTGCAGCAGAACCTGCTCACTGACCACATTCAGACTGAGACTGTGCGACATGTCGGGCGTGAAGTAGCCACCACTGCCGGATCCAATTCCGTTGCTGCTGCCTGCTCCACTGGTGTTGCCATTATACAATGTGGAGCTTAGGGGAGAAACGGCGCTCAGGCTCACATCTTGCAGCAGGGTGGGCGACAGCGAAGCTGCGTCCAGGGCATCCAGTCCAAAGTCCGAAAGCTCGCCCAGTGCCAAATGCGATTGCTGCAGTTGATCCTGTTGCTGCTGCTGCTGCTGCTGTTGGTTGTGCTGTTGCTGTTGCTGCTGCTGCTGCTGCTGAAGCTGATTTTGCTGGTGGGTCATGCTGGGCAATGTGTGTAGAGGACTGGGATGATGGCGTGGTGTCTGCAAATCCGACTGCTGATACGGATGATGATGGATCTGGTTGTGGTTGCTGCTGCGTGGTATGGTTATGGCCGTTGTACTTAGCATTACATTACAGGTATTTGTGGTGCTGGTGGAGCAGTTGCTGCTGCTGCTGCTGCTGTGACTACTGCTGTTGTTATTGTTGTTATTAGTGTTGTTATTGTTGCTGTTGATGCCGTAGCCCGTGTTGATGGTCAACGTGGGCAGGGCTGCCCCCACAACGGTGGAGCCCAGGGAATACAGATCGTATTTGAGTGTGTTGTTGCTGCTGTTCGAGCCGGTGTCAAAGAACTCCGATGACATGGGATACAGCTGATTCTCTGTCATTGTATCTCGCGGGCAGTCCCGCTGTGGTCTAGGATTATAGCTACTTCTTCGCCTCCTTCTCTAGATGGGCGCCCAGGCCCGACGTTATCTTGTAGTATCTGAAAGTAGGTAGAAAAATGAGAATGCGAATCAGACCAGCTGCATTGAAAATCGAGACGCCAGCTCATTAAACGAATATATTATGACTTTAATAATGACCAGACAGCCTTGGTGGTAGCCAGCATTCTCACTTCCAGTCTCATTGGCTAGTTACTGGTTTTCCAATGGAGCATTTTAAGTTCAGCCCAATTCCGATGGTGGTGGCCTTTATGCTAAGCGCCCCATGCAGCTGTTATCTAGCCGGAACCAAAGCTGCAACCCAAGCCAAACCCAAGACAAGATTTAATTGATGGGATCACGTGTCCATAAGTTGGTGGCACCAACACGTGATTGAATTGATTAAATCAATAAACAGATACTAGCCACGTAGCTATGCTACTTCAATTATGACGGGGAATGGGCAAATTAAGTAACCATGATAAGATTATATTAAGTCAGTCGTTTTTCTTTGCAACTGTAACTTTCCCTATTCATCGTCCCTTATCTTATCCCTTTGGCTTATAAACTGAAATCAAAACAACTTTGTATACCACTGAAAACTAAACAGATAAACGTAATCTCTTGCAGCCTGATGAATTTGCAAATCCGAAAGGCAACTCAACACTATTCAAAGTTTGTTTTTGTTATGGTTATCGCTGATTTTAAGGCGAGCCGAAAGGTATGGAGAACAACAACAATAGGCCTGATCCCCTCTATTCTTCTCCCGATACCCTATACTTTCAACTGAACAACATTTGGTGAACAACAAATATTGAAAGGAAAGCAAAAAGGCAGAGAAATCATCAACAGTTTTGTTTTGCCCATCAAAACAACGAATAGAACTGCCAAAAATATAAGAAAAAATATCAAAACAATACTGGATCGCAGGGGAAACAAGAAATGGCGAACTTTTTTGCAAAATTAGTAAGCCATTTTCGGGTTTGGTTCGATTCTTTCAGTCTACACCACTTCTTGGTCAGGTGAAAGGCCTCAGGGGTGGAATCGAACCGGCTATTGTTTTCCATTTTGTGGCTCGATAATAAATATTAATTAGTTTGTTTACACATGAAAATACAACATTCTCGTTTTCCATTTAATGTTCATAAATCAGGAGAGCAAATTGCATCTAGTATAAGGGATTTGGTGCAATTTGCGCCGTGCATTGTGGAAATTTCGAGGAAATGGCCTTGATGAGGTGCATTTTCATTGAAGGTGAAAAGGTGGGGGCTGTTCGATTTGGCTACCTAGTTCTCCTGAATGAGCGCTTAAGGTTATCAAATCTACTGTAGGTTTAAAATTAGTGCTGTATTGTTTAATAGAATCCCCCACCACGTCAATAAACAAGAGTGCTACACGTAATATTCAATACCATATCGACCCTTAACAAACACCATTGTAATCCCCCTGATTGGCTTATCTTTCATCCATTACAGCCGATAAGTGAGCACATTCCGGATGATAAGGTCTCCCGTTTAACATTAGCCAATGAGGCAGTTTCGATTTGAACTTTGTAATGCCCGGTCCCAAGATGTGAAGGTCACACGATGTGTTTGCATGGTTGGCGAAAGGGGGTGTGTGGGGGGAACCTCTCGATATACAAGGCAAACAGAAACTCAAGCCCCAGACCAAAATGCTACTTTTGCTAAGTGATATGCTTGTATCTCTGGCTGCTTTACATTATTGCTATTTCCTCTTGAAATTGTTTAATATTCCTCAAAGGTAGCTGAACGCATTGAAGGCCAAACAATAATAAAAAAAAAGTGCTGAGAGAACCGACCAAACACCAAAATATAGGAACCAAAAACCCGAATGGGGCGCTTATATATTAAATACATACATATACACGCCAAACCGAGTATCAAACATGGAAATAGACGCAAAGGGGCGAATAAAAAAGAATTTATTACACATTGACTGCCGAAAAAAAAAACAGAAACAAAAAAGCCCCAAGTGGAATCGTACGAAAAAGTGAAGAAGGCAAGCAAACATTGGAAGAGCTCACAATAAAAGATAAACAGACATTTCTATATATGAATAATACCATTAAAAAATTCCCCACGCACACCGACACAGCGAGTTAATGAATGCGAAATGTTTGGTGGGGATAGAAACGCCAGTGAAAAGGGGGGCCGAATGGCCGAACATCTGATCCAAAGCATCTGATATGGTAGTCAGATAAATATAACTAACTTTACTAATTCTGAAGATTCTAGATAAAGATAAAATGTTTCCAAGATATTAATTATAATTTTTTCATCAAACCCGTGTAGGTAATGTCTTGTTTAGGGAGTACCTACTGTGTCTTCTCCACTGGCAAAGTAAAGTAATTAAAACCGAGTGGGATGCACGTGAAGAGCATTTGGAAGTTAATTCCCGCACTGAGGGTAAAGTACAAATCTCCAGTTTGAGGCGTGACCAATGTGCACGTTATGTGACTAATTCCGAACAACGAAAGGGAAATGAGAACAACAAGAATCGCAAAAAAAATTGAAATTAAGCGATATTATGAACACATGTTTGGATCGGTCGAACCAGCTTATTTCAACACAACATGAAATAATGCAATAATATTAACAATTATTATGGGCACCTAGCTAAACAGCAAAAAATACTGTTAGCGTGGCTTGCTATCAACAAATTAAGTGACAGAGAGAGTGAGAGCCTAAGAGAGAGAGCACAAATTTAAGCAAACCCAAGGTCAAAACTGTTTATTTTTTATATTTTGTTTTGAATGTATAATTTATCGCAGAGTTGCCTTTGTTTTCCACTCGTCTCACCCACACATGCAGAGCACCAATCTGCAGAGTTGTAAACAAAACGCAACGCTTGTAAATAATAATAAGCTTTTGCGAGAGCGTGGGCGCTCTCTTGCTCTCTCGCTCTGACCGCTACTATGGATCTGAGCAACATATGTTTTCCGTCTATTTGCTTTTGTCGCCATCTTCGTAGACTCTAGTTATTTATATAGGCTTGTGAAGATAATATGTATATAGTATGAAGCTTTTTGTAGCTTTGCGCCTGACTGACGAGTTTTGTGTGTTGTCGTCGTTTTTGTTGCCGCCGCTGGCTTACAATAACAAAATGGAAGCTTTTACATTTCGCCAGAATTTATACTAGATTTGTATACGCTTGCGTGAGTGTGGGATTTCATGTGCTTGTTGATTGCGCTATATGTACATATGTATGTACAAATGTATGTATCTCAAAGTGTAGAGCGTTCTGATTGCAAGATTGGGGAACCGCAAGAGTCCAAGAGCGACTGATGAGGAAATGGAAATTCCTACGAAATCAAGGAATAACTTAAGATTACTCATACGCCACGTTTGACAAAATTTGTAAGCTTACGTATGGGTAATAAGATGTTAGCTAGTCCAAAATCTTTATGAACTGGTTTCCTCTGGTATAGATATCATCAAAAAATTAAGTGTTTCATAATGGGGGATAGTGATGATAAGCTCAGATTGCAACGCATACTAGCTCAGAACAAAAACAATAAACTAAAAGTTAAAGTGAAAACAAAGATTTAAGAGAGTAAGGTAGAGAATCGCTGATCAGATCGGGAGCACTTCCGTTCCGCATTATCAATGGGTCAGTGGCAGTGGTCAATGCCATGATGCGGGGGGTTTGGGTGTGTTCTGGGGGCTAGGTGCTCAATACTTATTTTTTTGCCCTTTTCTTCGCTCTCGGATTTGTTGTTGTCAACATTCGTCATCGGGTGTCACATGTTTCCACTGCATGCAGTTTTCGCCACTAACTCTGTCTCTCTTTTGCTTTGATATTCCCTTTCTTTCTGGCAAAAGTCTTTTGCCCAGTGGCTTAGTCATAGGGGGATTTTATTAACCCACCATTATTAAAGGAGCACAAATATTGAACGGTTTCTGCTTCTGTGAACGGATTGCATCTGTGCATACGTCTAAATAGTAGTTTCTTTACTTTCACAGTGAAATCCCTTTCTGAAAGTCCTGCATACGCCACTACTGTAGCCATTTCTTTGTTTAGCAATTTGTGCAAGTCACTTTTACCCTTTGTCACTGTGTTGTTCCTCACACTACGCTCTAATTTTAGGAACACGCAATTTTTGCATGCATCCATACAAGCACACACGCCCACCCACACAATGATAAACGATTTTATGTTGAGGTAGCCGCTGAGCCAAGTGCAAGTTCCTTCGAGTTATTTTTAGTGGCCTCGTTTAGTAGGAAGCGCATAAAAATAAATAGGTGCATTGAAAGAAATTTTTATGCATCATATCATTAATATAGTTAGTGACAAGACAAAGATACAACCGAATTTGTTTTGATTTTGAACTATCTGCTCTAGAAATATGACCATTTTTTCAGTGTACCCAAATGTGAGCATGCTAGGTATCGGACATTCGATTCTACAGTTCATTTAGTATTCATATGCCGGAATGTTTAGCATAGCATAGCGAATGTCTGGCAATTGATGATATAACACGCTCTGTCGCGTTCGGTTTTTGTTTTGCTTTTCGTTTTATACATTAATACTTCTTATACAAACAGCTGACGTAAATTGTAAATTGTTGTATTGATTGGAAGAGGAAGAGCGGGGCAAGGCATCGATGAGCGAACTCAGGGAAGTATAAATATATATGTATGTATATATAACCGTTGGAGGTGAGAGATCTAGGTTAGTATATAAGAATCGTTTCGATTTGCATGTAAAACTAAATTTCCATAGCTTAACCAAGACTTTGAGAATCGCATAGAAAGGCACAAAAACGATTGAACCCCCATGAACTCTGAAACCCAATGGAAATTTCTATAAAATTACTTACAGCAACGTGCCTTAGCTTACACTTTGAGAATCGCATAGAACGGCTCAAAGCGGGAAATAAATGCATTTTAAGTCTTGCTAATGCTTTGTAGTTCTTACTAATTGTTATAAAATAATGGTGATTGATTTGACACTTCAAAGCGCTCCGTGTGATGCTTTCGCAATGGAAATTCCAACTCCAGTACTAAGATCGTCAGTTACCCACAAACCCCCTGCGAAGACAACCAATCAAACACACAGTATATCATGTTTGCTTCCCCACCGATTCGCTAATAGATAAATAATTAAAATCAATTTATATCGATTTAGCAGCACAAAAAGAAATTAGCACAAGTTGTCTGAATACTTAAGCAAACACAAGATGCTACCGCCAGCCACTCTTGCCGTATGGAAATCAATGGGAATCGTGACCACTGAGTCTGTGTTGGCTTTCAAGACCGATACGTCTGTAGACGGCTAGACAAATAGAAATGCATTCGAAAAGGGTTCGAGCAATCGCTTCTGACTCAAGTCGAGGAGGAGGCAGGAACACGTGAGCGCCTCCTTATCGAGTGGCAGGCAAGAAGCCAGACCCTCTCCAGAGGCGTCAGCTGTCCCGCTTTTAACTTCGCCTCTTATCAGTCAACAGCCGCGTGCCGGCAGAGACGACAATGGCAGCTGATAAGGCGGCACGCTCAATGGGTCAGGCACTTGCAAATTTTCAGAGCTTTCCCTAACAATTTTTAGGGGTGGCATGGACGGCGAACCTATCTTATCGAGCAGCCCGGAATGAAGAGATAAACCAACCAGCACACAAAGATGGTCAGCGAATGTTTTGTTCAGCGCAAATGAAAACCTATTTCGGTTCAGGAAGTTTACGCCCCCGCACGGGATATTTGTGTGCTGTATAAATAGATTTGTCCCTTTTGCAATCACTGACCCAAAAAAGTGGGGGCAGCACAAAACAAAACACTCATGACTCACGAGCACTTAAAAAATCAAGCGACAGCGACAACAACATTTGATATAAATATGTACTATATTCGTGCGTCTAAAAATTTCTGCTAAAGAAATTTCAAAGAAAAGCAAACAAGTTTGCTTAATGGCCGCATCCGCGGAACAGCCTCTGGAAAGATCACAAAAATCTCCTGCACGGCGGCAACAAAGAAAGTTGAAGGCCAGCAAAAGTAAATGACCGTATATAGACTATATAGTCGGCAATTTGAGCAAATATTAATATGTAGGAGTCCGATTCAAACAAATTGATTGCAATACAAACAAATGAATAAAACTGAAAGCAGAGCTTAGCTCGTTTTATGGGAGATCATGATGCAATATCAGCCGTTTGATAGATCATCTACAATAGCTATATGTATACATATGTATGTATAATCTGTAATCTTTTTTCGACAACGTGTAAATTAATTATGACATCTATAATGTGTAACCAGTTAATTTATATATGCATATTTATGCTAATTGAATAGAACCAGTTATGATAAACACTTTTACCGACTGCTAACTCTGTGATTCTATGCGGGTAAATTTATTATTACAGCCTCTTATTTAAACGAGTAACATTTGTAGAAATTCAAAGTGCATTGGCAAAATAAAATATAATTTTGTTGTTGTAATTTTCTACCTTTGTTGACCTTCAACAAAGGCCTCTACTAAATCCGTTAGTATATAAACCATACGCAGTATCAGCATTCTAATCAGTCATAGCATACTTAGCTCTGCCCTAATTTATATTTTTAGGCCTTTTTGTGTTATGTTTTTTCCTGTGAATTTTTATTGATTTATTTTATCAAACCTGCCTGCCTACTTTATGGCTTCTATCGGGCAAGCGGAGATTGCTAAGCAGAAAGTTCAACATCCAATTAACTGATGTAGCAGCTGGACCCATGTCGTATACGTAATGTTGGGGTACCTAGAAAACTCCAAAAACTGGCTCCAAGTCAAGATAGGGGGTAAGTGGTTGTGTATTGTTTTGGGTTTCTCTTCTACTGTTTTTTTTTCCAACATATGGCTGCTGTTTTAG
Source organism: Drosophila orena (assembly GCA_005876975.1). Lineage (NCBI taxonomy): Eukaryota > Metazoa > Arthropoda > Insecta > Diptera > Drosophilidae > Drosophila > Drosophila orena. The sequence goes on along the minus strand of VCKV01000282.1, from coordinate 8,242,896 downwards.
GCTCCACTACTGGCGGTTGCTTCTCACGTGTTAGAGCTGTTTGGATTTGTTTTATTTCATTTCTTGTGCGAAGTCAACAGTTTTCAACCTTGAATTTTCGCACTGACACTGAACTCAAACCGAGCGAACAAAAATTGAAATTGAAATCAATTTCAATTTAATTTGTTGTTGCCAAACAACACAGCAAATTTCTGTTGATTTCCTTTTGTTTCATTTGTAAGTAAGTGTCTGTGTGTTTGCCTTTGATTATTTGCACAAATGGGGAAAAAATAGACATCTCGAAAAGAATAAAAAAAACAAAAAAAAAATGGAAATATAAAAGAATAACAGAATGAAGACAAGATTCATATTTTTGTATCCCAACGAATTCCACGGCCCCTTGGGGACTCTTTTGATTCCCAAAAGATTCTGTTGACGCGACAGGAAATGCTTAACTTGAGCCGCTATCAAGTCGCCTATACACAGTGTGCTCGATACATAAATAATACTCGGAATGTTTATAGGTTTATGTGCTATACTATGCTCTTTTATTGTTGTTGTGTTGTTTGACTCGGTTGGTTTTTGGTTTGGTTTAGTTTTTTTTTTTTTTTTCGCTTCTGTGTGTCTCACATTTCAAAGGGCAGGCTAGATTTTGATTTTCAAGTTTTCGGTTTCCATGTTGGGGATATAGTGTGTGGTAGTGGCTGTGTGGATGGAGCCCCTTTTCAGGCTTAAGTTAATTTTTTAATTGGTCTGCGATCATAAATTACCAGTGTGTCGGCTTAGGAAAGTGGAGAGCGCGCCGATATGGGGGCTACTTACAAATTGTACTGCTCCGCATTAGAAAGTTGTAAACTTTGGGGATTTATGGCGATTCTATAATACTACATATAGTTCCGTCGACTGTTTGGACCAGTAAGTTCAAACATGATCATAAATCATGATTAGTCGATTTAATAGATGTTTGTCGGTAATCAAGGATTTTTAGGTATGTATATCAGGTTAAAAATTCCCTACCACTCCACATTTATCTTATTGTTATGCATTTCTCAGAAACAAATTCATTTGTTGAACAGCAAGATTATTTTGATGGCCCATCATTTTTATGTTTGGATTAAACATCTTCATTGTGTATCTTCTTTGTCGTTTAAAAGATCTATAAACATTTTTAATATATGTACCCATTTATATGTGTATATTCGTACCCACCTTATCTGCTGTTTTCGTTTTTACACCCCGTTGCGTATAAACAAGCCAGAAAATGAAGCTATGTTGATTTGTTGTAAAAGCGTTTTTAAATTACTTCCTCGAAGATTTTCAATTAAATGCACACGGTTTAAACAAATCCCTCTCGCGGTGTTTACAAATTAATTGATATTGTATTTTTGTTTAATTTTCCCTCATCCACATCCTCGTTTTCGGTTTTCGTTATTAATTATTATGCGTATGGTGCGGTCCACGTTTATATGTAAATTTCATTGTTATTTCATGCGTCGTGAGTGTGAGTTTTTTTTTAACTAGGTCACACATGCGGCGATTAAGACGAAAATTTATTTTTAATGAAGCACATTTGTAGTATATCTCATCCGAAGCACAGCAGACCAAACCAAACACTCGGTTTGCTACATACACGAATTGTGATAAGGGGGAGAAATCTTATCAGTGGGGCGACAAAGTCGTTGCTAATTTATTATTTGTATTATTCCGTACTGCGGGTTGGCACTCAATAATTTTTGTTGAAACTCGTTCCTTAATTAATGGCAAAAATTTACAACAAATTCTGATTAGCTTTGTTTGCTCTTTAGCTACTTGATTTGCTTTATTCGGATTGTTGTCAATTTTGCGGTTATTTCCCAAGTTTCGACCGAGCAGCTGAGCGGCAAGTGAACAACTGATCGATGGAGGAGAGAGCAGAGTCTAAGCTTGGGGCTTTTTGCTCTCTCTGCGCTCTCTTTTTTTATTTTTATTTTTGTTCTTTTTGTTTTGGAGTGTGGGGTTCTAATAAGAATCTATATAGTGTACGCACACAACAACATACACGTTTATATTATTCGGTAGGCGAATTCCAAAGCATTCGTCAAGTTTGGCAGCGTTTATGTTTGTTGCTTTAATTATTTATGCAAATTGGTATAGTTTTTTATATCGTTGCCTCGGAAACTAGTTCGATTCGTTAAATGCGGCTATTTCAAAAAAACTTGTTTCTATTATGACAAACCTATTGGATTTTAATAATTGGTTTTCGAATTTATTTCAATCTTCTCGGTACACTTTAATTGTTTTCATTCTTTCTTTTATTTTGATTATAACACTTTGTGCTTTTATGTGCCGCACAATACACTGGTTTTGTATTCTGGAGTCTTTTAAGCGTTTTGTTGGATTATTTTTGTTGGTCTGCGCTCGTCAAACGTTCTTGACCGATTGATAAAAAGTGTGCAAAGCTCGGCGACAAAGCCGAAAAGCAGAGCGCCAAAAGCTCCCCAATCGCTTTTGTTTTGATTGTACAGCTGGAAGAGAGTACACCGGAAAAAAACCAGTCCCTACAAAATATACTTTTTTACGCCCCAAATTTTATATCCTTTTTTTAATTCCTACTTATTTAAGGAAATTTTACTATGCCACATTGATATCAACTATTTCTCTCTGTGTGGGTAGCGCAGCTTATGAGAGAGCGCATGCCCCACCATCTCTCCCACTCACACACCTAAACAACGTCTGTTGCTTCTTTCACTTCGACTTTCCCATTTTGGAGAGAGAGGGAGGAAGAAGAGTGGAAATGAGAGAGGCGGCACACAAAAGCTCGAGTACAGTCTGTTGTTTTGGTTTTTATTATTCTTCTGCTTTTTGCATTTGATTATTAAATAAATTCATTTACAAAGCTCTGCCGCCTCTTTTCCTCTCTCTCTCGCTTCCTCTTCCTATCACCCTCTATTTTGACGTCACTTTCGTTGTTTACTTCAGCTTGTTTTCCCTTTTTCTTGCACATTCGCAGCCGTTGTTGTTGTTTTCATTTGGTCTTTTTTATGCAAATTTTTGTTATGAAATTGTCTGGCGCTTTGATTTCGATTTGATTTTATTTTTCGCCAGTGTAAAAATAAACTTGTTTACAACAATCGAAAAATACAAAATACTATACGGATTTTGCCATTGCAGAATTAAGTAAAATTGCAAGCAATAAAAAGAAGCAGAATGCGCGCGTTTTTTCTTCGCTGACGTTGCACTTTTTTGCACACGATCTTTATTAGTTTGTTTATAACAAAAACCATCAAGAGATCGCCAAAACGCCCATATCAATTCAAATTCTGAATCGCCCGCCTATCAGTTGGATTTTTAAAGATACTTTTGTATCTTATTTCTTGGATCGATTGCTGACGAACTTCACGGATATTTTCAGCTGATGCAATATGCCCCATTAAAGAGTAATACGATACTGCTTAGCTGGGAAAAAAACGGGAAAAACTGAGGTTTCAGCGGATATATTTTACTCGGCTTTTATCAGCTTGAGTTTTTGTTTATATTATATTGAATTCTGATAAAATCGTTATTTGTTTATATTTCAGCGTTGATAGAGCATACCAGGAACTCATTGATTTCCCTGAATTTGCATTTCGCCTTTAATCGGAACTGTCATTCATACTCTTCTGTTATTTTGCAATTGCAAGCCAAACTTCCATAGCAAAACTGCATTTATCTCTGTAACTCTCAAGGACCACCTAAATCTCACAATAATTATGACAAGATAAGCTCCTCAAAGATACCAGGATAAAATTTAATTTTAGCTACACATAATGGAGGTTCTGGACAGAAGAGGGAAATAACCAACTGACGCAGGGAGTTACATACTTGTGTATATTTGCTATTTATCCAGTGTAGCTGGTGTGACAGAAAATCACGACCATGTCCTTGAATACGAAATGGCGACCCAACTAGCAGAGGGAACGCCAAGGATACGCAGGGAGCAGCAAGGATAACAGTCCGATCCCACGCACTGTTTAACACCCTGAACAACCATGTTACAGCTGCGGTCAAGACAATAGTGCAGGAATTTTTCAAATTGAAAATAACTTTTAAAATACAGTAAATAGAGTTGGATTTTCTTTTAGATAGACGTCCCTAAAAAAATTCTTCGTGCAGAAGCTGAGCTTGTAAATTTCTTTGAATTCCAAAAATTCATTATTTCTTTTTTAATTATAAAATGATCATTTGGGTAAGCTTTCTTTAGACAATCCTTTTACGTCATTTATATATCAGTCAAGTGCTATTTTTGTGGCCTCGACTGTGCTTATCCTTGTTCAGGGAAGCGTGTGGAATGCTTTTCAAGGACGTGGGCGCCGGCATTTGAGTATTTACAAAATATATTCCCGATACCCGAAGCCGCCCACGTAACCGAGTGGGATTGGATACATAGACATGCATACATATACATACATAAGTACTTTAGGGATGCGTGGGGTTTACGATTCGGGTTCCAAGGGATCGAAGCTTCCCACTTTCACTTTCGCTTTTTCTTCGCCGAAGTTCAAGGCAGTGCAAAGCTTCGAAAGACCTTGAATAGCTTTTTTTCTTCCCTTTTTTTGTGGGCGTTGTCCTTCGTGGGCGTTTTCCCACACAATCCGCTCTTATTTATGCATAGGAGCAAGTTTTCCGTTTGCTGTGAGTTTTCCCAATTTCGGAAGCACGCCAATGCATAAATAATCCCTAATTAATTAATTAGGTTTTAGGGCTGCGTATCCCACCGACCACCGACCATCTGGCAACGCCCAGAGCTTTGGTTTAAGCCTTTCGCTAAGCTTCCCGGTGAAAGGCTTTCTCGCGAATCGATGTTGTTTTTGTTATGAATAAGCAGAAGCACAACAAAAATGCCAACCGCAGACTGTCAAGGACAGTGGGCGAAAAGTGGGCGGACCGAGTGGCCATCGCAGAGATGTCCTTCCGAACTCGACCATTTCTGCGTCGTAATTTTCCAGCACAGCGGAGGGAAAATCGGGAAAATCCACCCCCAAGGTTTTGGTTTATTCTCTTTGCTGTTATTTTTTTGTAATTTTTTTTTTTTTGGTTTTCATGGGGGCTAGCCGGCAAGTGAGTACACAAAGCTCGTTAGTCTATACACCCATGCAGTCCTTACAGATATCCCCACATCCACATCCACATCCACATCCACATCCTCATCCTCATCCAGCGGAGACGTTGTTGTGACGCGTATCGATTTGTTTATGTTTATCAAATGGAAATTGGCACAAGGGGCCCAGACGAGGCAACACCTCATTTCTAGGGCTAAATAACAATGGCAAAGTTCGAAATCGTGTGTGGGTGTCGATATGTTTTCTCATTTTCTCTTGACCACCCCCTGAAATTGTCTACTTTCTCCCCATTTTGGTGGCTAATAATTAAATGGGCTGTTCGAACAAAGGGATTCGAGTTTCACAGTGTTCCAGGAAAACTTTGATAAGACTGGTCATCAATTAAATGTACCCGTGTACTGCGGATTGTTAAATGTAAGTAGAGATAAATAAATGACATAACACAATGACATGATTCAATATGTAGTTAATGCAAAATAATTGTTAGTGTACTAAAAGTCTCCAGTTCGGTTAGTTATGTGGCAGATGACGTCAACGGGGAAGCACAACTTCTTTCAATGGAAGAATCACCCAAAAGGCTAAGCCGTAAATCCTATTCCTGCGGACATCGTACCACTTTGCTAAACGTGATTTGACTAGACTTTCAGATTTTCGATGAGATATATGTATATGCATGTATGTATGTACCTCCTCCACACGCTTAAATAGAACGCTTGCTCACATGCACTCGGCATGTGATGGGGAAAGCATTTAGCAATTTGCTAGCTTGTATAAACAATTTATTTCGCATTTTCTTTTAGCTCGTTTTTTATATATTTTTTTTGCTGATTTGCAAGCTACACGTTCATTGGCCCCAACGGCAGCAACAAAGTGTGCAAAGAGCTGATAAAAAATAATAACAAAATATATACAAAAATGAGACTGACAGCGCTTTCAGCACAACTAAGCATTTATTTTAGCGGTATACTAGAGAAACAAAAAAGAAACCAAGAAAACCCCCCCGACCATTGACTCTGTTTTCCCGAAGACCAACTCAAGTCAAGTTCAGGGCCAATCGGCTGCCACTTACTCATGGTTATATTATTTTTGCGTATTCCTCGCTGGTTTTTGTGCTGAAACGTGGTTGGACACTGACATTATCTAATATCACCCACGTCACCCACGAGGAGAAGTATAAATAGCCATGGACAAAGCTCAAGTCTAAATATAATCAATTTAAGGAATTGAGCTGTCAACGAGTATGTTTATATATTCTAAAGTTTTGTGTGCACTTGCCACAATTGTAAGCGAAATGCTTTGCCATAATTAACTTACTTAAAAGCATCAAAACTTACCTCACTAATTGCTTTTGCAATTTTTCAAAATGCAATCCACCAAGTGCCAACCTGCAAATGGAAACAAAGAACACGAATTTAAATATCGAAGCCAAATGTAATTTGCATTTGTACGTGGTAAGTACAAAGTGCAAAATGAGTTAATGGAGAACAGCGAAATGTTTAGTTCACTATATTAATAACTTTTCGCAGTTCGGTTCAATGATTGCAGACGACGTCGGTGATAGCTAACAATATATAAGTATATATAGGATGCATGCTATATGTTTGACAATGCGGAAGCTGTTGAAATTGTAACAAATCCAAAGCGAAACAAAGAGAACTGCAGACGGGCAGATATAAAATGGTTGCACTCTGTCTGTCGACTGCAAGTATTTGCAGTTTAGCAACAAGGCAGCGAGCCATGGATCGCATCTGTATATATAATGCATATATAGCCAGATAAATAAATCGCCGACTTGTATCTGCCTGGCGCAATTAATGGATATCACTTTGACTACTGACAAGGTTGAAGGCGGCAGATACCGACACAGATTTACTCCACTTTCACACAGAGAGACTATAAAGGATTATTGGCTGATAGTCAGGGAAACATAATGCAGAGTGGTGAAACCTCCTCCACAATGTAACTTAATGGACAAGTTACACTTTACACGCCATGCACTTACTTGTGATTCCGAACGGCTGGGAATTCCTATAAAAACACGGCTCTAAATGCGATTTACGTGAACAAACGAAGCGTGAGTGAATCGTTGAGGGCTAAGACTGCGACTTGAAGCAATGCTCCAATAACTCGATCCCAAGATCCTAAGGATTAGGCAACAAAAAAGCAAGGGAGTCTAACAAACCGAAAAACGCGACGCGACGCGAAGGACGAACAACGGGGAGCGCGGAGCACGGAGCACGGAGGACGCGACTGGAACACAACCGACCTGTCCGGATTGCACTCGATAACTGTGTCAGCCTCTGGCGGCGGAATACCTACAGAGTCCGACCAGAATCGGGAGGAACTACAGCTCAGTTCGTCTCAGGTTGCCAAACCCTCCACCGAAGTACGTGGCACCATTGAAGCGGCTTTGAGATGCGGGAGAGCAGAGCGGCGGTATCCTGGAATATCCTGGCTGAAGACGCGAAGATAACCGCCGTCGTGCGCTGGGGGGTGGAAAGACCGCCGAAAAGTAACCCTGAGCAAGGATATAAGCCAAGGATACGTGTATGTACTGTGCCAAATCGAAGGACTCTGCTTCTGCTCTCCGCTTTGATATTTTTTTCGTAGACGATTTAACTTTTTGTTTGGCCAGCAAACGACGCGGGGTGGAAAAGCGCTGGCGGCAAGGAGTTTCCTTCCATGAATGAGTGAGTGAATTTCAGATGCCGGGGAAAACGCGGATGTGCTGCAAGCCAACGCGAAAAAAAGGATAGAAAATCCACAAAAAATAAGTACAGTAAAACTTTCAATTGTTATGAGCTATTAAGACGGGAAAAAACAACTATTATTTCCAGGAAAACGATTTGATGGACAGTCCATTAGTAGACTTTATTAAAATTCAAGTCAAATGGCGGCGTTTCAATGGAAAAAGAGTTAAGCTTGATTGCAGTTACAGCTTTTCAAATGGTGCCTTATTGATGTTCCTTTACGTCTTATTTTAGTACCAATTATTATAATGATTTCCTTTCTTATCTACTTAAATCTTGATTCCCCACTCATTCCGTTTCACGCAAGTACAGTTTGGCCTGTTTAAAAAGTCACTTTCCACATCATTTTCTTCGCTTTCGTTCCCCCTCTTGGCATTTCCCCCGATTTGCATTTTCCACGCTCTTTAACGCTCAATTATATACATCGATTGAAATGGTGTGCCGAAGGAGAATTTCAAATGGCTATGGAAATTGGCGACCAGCAGCGAGGCAGGCGATTAAAAAACAGTTTATAAATCATCGATGTCAGCGGCAATTCGTTCGTACATTCCTTCTCCCCTTCAGATTTTACTTTTTATGGCGAACATCTCCTCAAATGTTATGTCCTCACGAATCTGCATATGGGATGGCAGAAAATTACATACTTAACTGTGGGTTGCCGCATGCAGTTTCTTATAATGGGCAACCATTATGCAGCAACCCTCCCGGAAGATCCGATCCATTCGGTTCCGTTTCGATACGATTGCTTTTTCCACACGGAGGAAAACTCATTTCAATCATTATTAAAATTTTCCTATTTACATTTCTATTGAAATGAATGAAAGTGCGGAAGGGGAAAGCGCACCTTAGGTACTAAGAAAACAAACCTGAAGGATGAGTGAATAGAATCGGAACTGTTTTTATTGCCAACGTGAAAAATTGGGAAAACATAAAAGTAGCATAACTTTAACTACCAAGGGTAGTTAACTCGCTACGATATCATTGTCCTGCTCCCATCTCCCATTTTATATTGTTCCCAATCCTGGCAAGGATTCCCCCCGAAACACCCAAGTTAATGTCCTGATCCATGTGCTTTGTTCGAGCGCAAACTGGAAATTGAAATTTGGCATTCGAGCAAGTAATAATAATAATGAAAATAAAAAGAGTCTCGGGATGCTTTTCATGCTTATCTAGGGCAGCGGGTTGTCTCCTTCGCGACTCCTGTTTTGGATTCCCTCCATTGTCTGTCTTACAAAGTTCTGTAAGCAGTTAGGTAAGTAGAACAATTCACGTGGAACAAACAATGGATCTTGATTTATGGTTCCAAACTGGAACAGAAGCTCGAGTTTTAAATGGATATGTGGAGGAAGTGGCGGTAAGGGATTTCCCCAATTGAGGATCATCTAAGGTCAGTTCTTGGTTTAAATTCCATATATGGAATATAGCTTTATATTTGTTCAACTTAATACGATTTTTTCTAACACCTTTACCAGGTTGAGATACATTTAGGTACATTCATCAGAAAAGTACTGGTCTAAAGTGCGACCTCTTCCCTTCTTTGTTTTGTTAGGAATCCCAGTTGATCCTGCGATATCCTTTGACTACGCCACTTGAACTCAGCTTAATCTCTCATTTATAATCATCCAACATTCTTATATAGTGATCTTATAGTGCTGACTCATCTCGACACCACTTGATGCTTCGCACTCTGAACCCAGCGATGTCATAACAAGCATCTAATTATACGAATGACAAATGATCCGAGAAAAGTGAATTTTCCATCCGGACCTTCTTGAAGAAAACTTTTCGGAAATTTTGATGAATTAACCTTAATTTCCTGTGTCAGTGGCCGGCGGCGTTTTAAACCCAACACTTTCCTTTTCTTTTTGCCTCGGCCGGGGGGCTGGAACGAGTTCCTCCCAATGGATCCTTTGTCCAAGGATTTGCACGTGTGCACAAATTAGCAAAAACTGGTTACAAGGCATTCGCCTTCTGTTTTCCGATCGAAAGAAAGCGACGAAACTAGTTTTTCCAGCGGGGCGCTTTTACACAGCATTGTTCTAAGAGGATAAGGTTCGCAAAGCAGGGGGAAAAACCAGATGGTCCAGGAAAATTATGAAAATTCCATTGTTTTCCACCGGTTATTTGTTGGCCTAGCGGGGTGTATTTGGGTACTCTCCCTCTTCCTATTTTTCCAGCAGCTTGAAGTCGGTAAAGTAATAATTAAGGAATTAGTATAAGGTCGAAGGTACGCTAGTTCTCCCATTGAAAGACTGATTGGAAGATCTCACAATCGAAAAGCCAGCTTCAACTGGAGTTCCTCCACTCAGAAGCTTCCTTAGCAACAATTCCAGTGTATGAGTCACTGGAATCCCAGAATTGGAACACGTGGTGCCGAGGAAATTCCATCGAAGCAACCGAATCGAAATCCCCTTTCCATTCAACAGGGTTTCGAACAAAGGGAATTTGAATAACTTCGCCCTATGTTGTTCCAGCATGTAGAGGAATTAAAAAACGCTTTAAAGAACCCGAATCACTGTGCCAAAATTCCACACTGCAACAAAATTGTGCAAACCTAATCAGATAATAAATTAAACATTGAATTATAATTACCCTGTTTTTTAGTCATTATATTAAAAATAATGTCCAAAATATGGACATTTCTGACAGAAAATAAGAAAATAATGGTCCAAATTTGAAGTGCCGTATCTCGACAAACTCGTTTTAACATTCCAAATCAACTGACATTTAAATTTGGAAATTTTTTTTTTTTAATTTTTTTTTTGCAAAATTTGATGATGTAACCCTAATAAAAAAATGCAAAAATTCATAAAAATTTTTAATTTCCTGAAATACACAGGAACGTTATATGGATCGTTAGTTTGGATAATAAGCTGCACAAAAGAACCAAAATTTTTGGTATGCCAACATTTTTGGGCAAGTTATGATAAAAAAAAAGCCACTCGAAAATATCAAATTTCTTACATTTCTAGTGCTGATTTTACATCAATTAGGAAATTTAGGAATTCACTCATATCCTGCGAATCTAATTAAATGTATGTATTGCAAACATAATTTTCCACAGTGCAGGACGCTAACCATCCCCTCGGTTTCCAAGTAAAACCCAAGGGGGAGGATCAATCTGTGGATTGTAAGGGGTGCTGGAACACACGTACTCAGCATGGGATGCGTGTAAACTTCTAAGCCATTACAATGTCATGTCACTGGGTCCTTGGAAGCACCCCAATCGGGAGGGAAAAGCCAAGGAAATGCACAAGGAAGTGCCAAGGACAAGGGTTGAGCTGGCTTTGGGGGTTGCTTTTGGACCAGCGAAGGTTCCTTTGGGGTGTCTGGGCTTTGGGCTTCTGGTTTTCCCCCTTTTTTTTTGGGGGTGAAGGGGTTTAAGAAGCACTGATCTTAGCCATCTGATGCAAAGAGAATTCAAAATTAAGTGCTCAAGAAAAGTTGAAGGAACTTTTCATGGTCAAAAGCAAAATAAGCAAACGTTTCAAAAACAGAAATTTGCTTCACCCTTATCTTAGAAAAGTAAAGAATTAGGAACTGTACGATTTCCAGCAATGAAAATGTTATCTGTACTCAAAAACAAGTAACTAAAAACTAGTTAAAGTTATGAAGAACTTTAGTTGCACTATTTTTCATGCATTTATAACGAGGCAAACTTGAAGCTTATAAAGATCTTTTAAATAATTTCAAAATATTTAGGCATTTATTTAGAGCAAAGGAGTGTAAAATAAAATGTGCAAAATTACAACATTAAAACATTACAAAGTGCAGTTAAAAACAGCGTACTTTATTATTAATATATTTTTCAAAGGTAAATAATTGATTAAATTAGCACTTGACTGCTAAAAGGAAAATTAATATACCTTATATAACTTAATATTAATATAAATTAATTTTCCTATGTATGTATGTAATACAAATTAAATTTACGATGGTGTAAAATAGCAAAATTTTCATTTGCAAACAAAGAAGCAGGCGAACTGCTCTTTGTTAGAGTGCAGAAATAATAATCTAAGGAATTGCAATTAATTCAAAGTGAAGCGAAATAAAAACAGACCACGAAATGGCACACAAGGAATCGAGGAGGATAACCAGAGGAAAGAGAGGGAGGGAGAGAGGGGGAGTAAATAGCAGTGTCATGAATGAATGCGATGTGCGGAAGTGTGTATGTGTGTCAACGGGAAAGAGACAGAGCGAATGCTGATTGCGGTATTTGCATCGCGCCGGGAGCGAGCGGGATGGAAGCTGCAGCGAACGACAGGCGCGTGCATGCGCCAAATGCCTGATTGGATTGGTACACATTTCAACATTTCCCCACGATTCTGCAGCTGGAAAGCTTTTGGCGCCAATTTCGCGCCACGCAAATTGCAGTGCAGCAGCACCAGCAGCAACAACAAAATCACAACAATCAGCAGCAGCAGCAGCAGCAGCAGCAGCAGCTACAAACAAACAAACTGGTTTTTCATCGGCTGACCGACAATTGCGGCTGAAGGCGAAGGGCAGACAAAGCAGCTGAAAAAAAGGAAAACCACCAAAATCCCGATCCACAAATGAAAGCAACAACACGTCTGTGGTGTTTTTGTTGTGGTTTAGAGCGTTTTATGCTAATTATTGGGGGCGGGGCAACACACTCACACACACACATGCACACTAGCGTCCCACTCGCTCACACATACTCAGTTTGTTACGCTTTGTTCGCTGTAACGAAAGCAGCAACAAAGCAAACCAAAAGCAGAACCATTTACATACACACATACACAACGATACTCTATTGCTTACAAAGCAAAAATTTTAGAATGCTTCTTTTTAGCAAGTGACGTCACTTACCCTGTCTGGTTTTAGAGCCAAATGGTGCGGCACACTTTACACTTGATAATTGCAATGAGTTTTCACCAGTTACACGGATTTTTTCGTGGTTTTGAAACGATTTCTTGGGAGCGACGAGCAGGTCGCAGGTGTGGATGAAGACTATTTAGCATTTGCTTTTGCTCCGCTATTCTACACACAGGGTTGCATCGCGCTGCCGACCAGTGTTGCAGGTGGCACGCCGATTTGGCGCCAAATTGCCGAGCAGTTCAAAAATCTGATTTTTGTAGAATACAAAATAATTATAATAATTATTATTATTATATAACTTTTTTGCTTTCTTTATTTTTAAAAAAATATATCGTAACCTCCATTTGAAATAAGTAACAATGCAATATAGGCAGTGTCGAAATTTTTTATTGCAACAAGAAAGCAAACAATGCTTGTATCATTCACATATCCTCCACGCTGTACTTGTAGGCCTCGTCCTGCACCGCCCGCCGCTCGTTCTGCTTGTCGAACCACCGCTGCTCGTAGCCGTTGGATCGATCGACGCCATCCCAGCGATATCCCGGTGGGATGCCAAAGCGATTCTCCGGAAAGCTGCCCTCGTACTTGGGCATCACCGGCTTGTTGTCCAGCTGGTCACGTTTCTTGCGCTTTTGACGCATGTACTCCAGCATCGGATCGTCGGCGTGCTCCTGCTCGCGCAGATGCCTGTCCAGATCCTCGTCGTTGGCGTAGCGGGCCACCGGTTTGGAGGCTTCATGGGCCATCTCCTCGAGGCGGGACTTGCGATCCTCTATTTGCTTCAGGCCCTTGCCCCAGCGGTCGTACAGTTCCTTCTTCTTCTGCTCGTGCTGCTCCTTGCGGCTCTGCTCGGCGGGATCCTCGTTGGCTGCATCCCGCGCTCGGTTTCCCTTTCTGCGCGTGCTTCGCACCTGCACATCCCCATCGCGTCCGGAAATGTCGCTGGACATTTTCTCAAAGAGTTCATGTTCTTGTCGTCGCCTTTCGTCCGTTTCCTTCTTCAGGGATTTCGCATCCTGCAGTCCAGCTTTCTTGCCATCTAGTGTCTTGGTGGATTTCGGCTTGTGTGTTGGAGGGGGAGAAGCCGATTTGCTGGGCGATGCCTTGGCCCAGCGACTCTTTCTCTCTTCCCTGAAGCGATTACGAGGCGGAGGACTCTGTTCTCGACTTCTGTGATTCCTGGACGGACTTTGTTCAGAATCGCGACGTCTGCGTGGGGATTTGTCCCGATTTCTGGATGGACTTTGCTCAAAGTCTCGTTTTCTTCTCGGCGGCGATTGATCTTCATCCTTTTGTCTTCTCGGGGGACTTTGATCGGAATTCCTTCTCCTCCTTGGCGGCGATTGCTTATCATCTCGGCGTCTTCGGGGTGGGCTTTGGTCCGAATCTCTCTTGCGCACTGGAGACTGGTCGTTGCCTCTCCGTTTTCGGGGCGGACTTTGGTCAGAGTCTTTTCTCCCCCTTCTTACCGGAGATGGATCGTCTGCTTTACGTCTGCGAGGTGGGCTTTGATCGGCATCTTTCCTCCTTCTGGGTGGAGTTGAATCCTTGTCCCTACGTCGTCTGGGCGGACTCTGATCTGAGTTACTTCTGTGGCGTCTGGGTGGCGATTGATCGGACTCCCTTCTCCTTCTAGTGGGTGATGGTTTTCCCGTTCGTTTTCTTGGAGGACTTTGGTCCGAATCCCGCCTTTTCCTGGCTGGCGATTGATTGCCATTCCCGGCTTTTCTGGGTGGACTCTGATCGGAATCTCTGCGCTTTCGGCGAGGCGGCGATTGATCGCCATCTCCTCCTCGTCTTGGAGGACTCTGATCTGAGCTTTTCGGCCTTCTTCTCCTCCCCTGAGGACTCTCCTCCCGCTTTGGCGGCTTTCTCGATCTCGCTGGGCTTAAATCCCTGGAGCTGCTGCGTTGTTCTTGCTTTATTCTAACGGCTGGACTTCGTCTGGAGGGTGAGAACTCATCCTTGACCTTGACAACTGACGCCTTGCGCCCCCACATCTCCTGCTCCTCGTCCACGGGCTCCTGTTTGATGCGAATGGCAGGTGCTGGCGAGGATTCGTCGTGCTCTTCCTTGATCTCATCCTTAACGGCAATGTTGCGCCACTTGTTGCGCACGTTGGGATCCTCCTCGATGTACTCGCCCACAATTTGGGGCGCATCCTCGCCGCCCAGCAGCAGATCCTCGTCCATTTCGTGAAAATCATTATCGTAGGCGTCGTCATCAATGATTTTCACTTTGGTGTTGGCTGAACCCTTTTTGTGCTTCTTCTCCTTCTTTTTCTTCTTCTTCTCCTTGTCGCCGGACAGGTACTTCTTGAGGTACTCCTTCTGGTCGATGATTTTGGCCTTTTGCATGGACATTTTTGTGCAATAAAAGCGGGAAATCGGAATTTACAATGAATTGTTTACGTTTTTTGGCTGCCAAGTGTTACCGCATCTTGCCGTTGTAGAAATGCCACAGAGAGCTGGAGTGCTGTTAAGTTGCGTTTAACAGCACACACTTATGCAGCAGTCTGGCAGCGCCAGAAGATTTGAATTTTTCATATAATTAAATATTTAAAGATAGCTTAAAACTTATTGGGATTTGACCTACAATAGTTTTCATTGATATAAGCACTTGATTTCCTGCAATTTCCAAATGCATAAATACTTTTAAAACGTAATGCTGTGATTTAATTTACATATGTTATTTTGCGCGCCTTAGTGACATGGCAGTTATCGATAAGACAGTTATGTTACGAAATTAAAGTAAATATTTGCACTTTTAAGTTTTCAATCAACCTAATTGCTCGACATGAGTGCTGCCCACTGATAAAAGTGTGCACACTGTTTGCAATTTGTTTAATTTCGCGCGATTGTTTAGCGGCCTTTTGCCTGCACATCTCTAACTTCCAAGCGCACTGACAAGGCAACAAATTCCTTGTTAAGACTTCAAAATCGCAGCGGCGTGCTTTCCGCTCAGGAAAAGTAGACTATTTCGCCGGAAACGCAGATGAGAAATTCCGTAAAAATTTTGTGAAATTGCTGGCCATTGATAAACATTTGATGTGTGACTGAAGCGGTGGAAAGTGCAACCCAATTATCGTGTTGCATGGGCGTTGTTAATTGGGCCGCCGGCCTTATTTTGCTGGCGGCGTTATCGGCGGCGGATTAACTTCTGCCAGTAGTGTTTCCCTAGAAAACGTACAAGTAAGTACTAAGCAGCCGAATAAGCGGCTTAAATGCGCTTAAATGGCGGATTAAATCGAGCCACGGCAATTATTTGTCTTACTTCCTGAAAACTCTGAAGTAGCGAGTTCCCTTCAGCAGACTAAGTGGAAAGTCCTCGAGGGCTCTTACTACAGCCTTTTTGTGTGTGGAATCGTCATAGGAATCGGCGTTTTGGCATCACATGGCTGTCAGGATGTTGCAGTTCGTACGGCAGGGGGCGGTACGGGGGAGCGGTGTTTAAGTGACGAATGAAATGAAGCGCAAAAACAAAGAGCACGCAACAACAATGCCCGAGACGAACAACAATTGGCAGGAAGAGCGTTGGGGAAGGGGGCGAAAGTCAAAAGGGCTGAGGATGATCATTCGGGGGGGCGGGGCAGTCGGGTGGCACCCACATATTCACATTTTGAGTGCAAGAACGCGCGAATGGCATGCAAATTAATTCGCTTAACTGAGCTTTTAAAGCGCTCTTATTATATTCCGTTGTTTTGGTTGCGCTCTCTCCATTACCCCTTTTTCGGCATTGTTCGCATTTCCTTTTGCCCATTTTTTTGCACTCGCATTCATGAAATTTAAAGCCCACGGCGTGCTTACCACCCCTCTCTCCGCGCTGCTCGTACTCACTCTTTCGCGCTCTCTCTAGCCCGCGCTCCGTCTCGCTCGCGCTGCTTTGTCTGACGCGCTCTACTTCTGCCATCTCTGTTTCTGTTTTGGTGCTGTCCCACAAAACAGCTGATTTTTTCAACGTGCTCTCCGCACCGTCGCTGTCTCGCTTCCACGCTCGCCCTCCCTCTTCCGCCGCATAGTTGTGTATAAATTCAAATTCCTTTCGAAATTCTTCGCAAAGGTTTGAGTCTGCGCTTACAGCACTTACACCACTTACAGCACTTCCAGCACTTACCGCCCACATTCCGCTTTCGATGACTTTCGAAAGTTAACGGAGTGCCATTCCTTGCCCATTTTAGTTAAAATAACTATGTTCCTACCTTTGAAGGATACACCTACCGCTCATATTGCATAAATATTTGCCATATATTCGAGCTGGCCCAGACTCTGGTTGTTGTTTCCACTCGTAGCCGACGCGAAAAGTTTCCCAAACCCAGATTAGCATGGCAATCCATATATGTATGTACGTATGCTTGTTACTCCCTGTTTCCTGCACCAAGCCAGTGGATTAGATCTAATGCCAACTGGATGAGAGTGTCTCAAAAGTATTGATTTCGGCAAGCGGGGCTAATTATATGATTAGGATAACTATGGAGGCCATAGAACAGCTCGCACTGCGCACCCTAATTAATGGGGGATTACCATACGCACATGCCTCTGTCTGTTTGTTCCCACTGCGACGCAGAGATAAACTTTAAGGACCTTTCCTATATCGCATCATCCTGCAAAGCAACTACAGCTGCCATGCGCGCCTTTAAATCAGTGCAACAACGCTCAGCCCGCCTCCTCGATACATAATTAAATCTTGGCAAGGACTTTACGGCCGACGGCAATGATTTCATATTAAGGTACATTTTTCTACTAATGGCGGAAAGTGAGGAGCATTAAATCAATTAGTCCTCTATTTGCAATCGAGATTCGGTGGGTTGCACAAAGGGACCTTTTTCAACTTCAATATCGGGGCAAAATTCAAGCATTGCGGCAACAAACTGAACAATTTGCGGCCCAAATGAACTGCCACTGGTTAAGTGACTTTTTCAGCATAATTAATCAATAATTTACTAGCCGGCGTTATGAACTCGCATAATTTATTTATTCCACTTGTAATAATACAAGCGCTGCACTGACAGTTTGGTTAATTACACCAAAGGACGATTGCTTTTCATAAGCTGACACAATAATTTTCCCAATAATTAAAGCGGCTTAGGCTTAGGCTTTCGATATAATTATAATAATGACCACTTTGCAGCAAGCATACATCCACATGTACACGTATGTAGATTTTGTGGCAAACACCGCCCGTTGTCAATTAAAACACAAGACACAAGACATAAGACATAAGATGTTGCTATAGTAACAAGTACATGTGTACCCAGCACCTGCCTATATGCAGCAAGTATTCTAAGGACATTTAAAGGCACTCCCGTGGAACACTGAACACTGAGCAGGGAAATTCCGGCAGGTATGGCTGGGCGCGGAAAAAATGTTCGGATTATTGTGGAATTACTCGTAGACGGCGAACGGACTTATAACTTTTTTATCCCCCGGCATTTGTTTTGCATAACTTACAGTTTAACTTCTTTGGTACTTGTTTAAAGCCTGGCCAGAAACTTTTTCGCTTATTAATGGGTCTTTTGCCACAATCCAATTAAATGAACAACACACTTGGCAGAAACATTGAATTATGCAAAACAGCAGAATTATGCACTGCAGGCCCATTCATTCATTTTTATCAATTTCAACAGCTGTGCCCTCCTTACTATTTAGCAGGCAAATGGAAATGGAAATGGAAATGGAAATGGAGTAGGTTAAGATACTTCTCTAGCGACAATAGTCAATCTACCAGAATTAATCGTTCACAGCTGCTCGGCCATAATTGTGCAGCGAATTCCACACTAAAAAAAGGGTCAAAATATTTGTATAAGCCACTTGCCACTTGCCACTTGCCACTTGCCACTTGCCATGTCATCCGAGTATGATATGAATTCGTTGTGCGAACACACCTAAATTGCATGCGTACATGAGCACCGGAAAATGCCAAAAATTTAATGTGTCATTCCGGGCAAAGACACAGAATAGAAACTAATTTGGAAATTTTCTTGCCTACATGAACACCGGAAAACCGAACCCCCTGCTTAAATCGAATTTTGGGAGGGCGTGACTGGAATTTATTCCGTAACTTACGAACCTCGTGCATACTTATTGTCTCATTGATGTCTCAGTTGTAACTTTAAATATTAAGCAATACACAAATACCATTCTGACTCTGTTGCTTCTAGATTTGCATAACTTGTAATAATTCAAGTTGTAATGTTTTGGAAAATTATTCAAAAGTAAGGCACAGTATGCCAAAACCCACCACGGTTGGAGTCCGCGCTGCGTGGTGAGCTGCGAGCGAGAGAGAGAGAGGGAGAGCTCTCTTAAGCCGCCTAACAGCGGACTGTTACTCGCATGTTAATCCCAGCCGCTGTTACTCGAAGTGCAACAAAAGTGGTTAGCTCGCTCGAAGGCGGTTTCAGTTCGATTCAAATTCCCAACGCGACGGTTACACCGCCCGATCCTCTCGACGCTCCCCAAAAAAAAAAACTATGAGTTGGCGCTACATCGCGGAGAATTCAAACTCTCAAATCGTACCATATCGCAAAGATAAAGAGTTATAAATCGTATCGCGCCGACGCGTCTTGTTTATTAGCGATTGTTTTGTGATTGTGCCGTTAGTTAACGGCAATCAATGTTAATTGGAAATATAACGGATTTCTTGGCCGACGTACTTAAATTCCGGTGCTTGTGTGCGTTTTTCTGCATTTAATTCATCAATTTAAATTTCTGCCCCCTGTGTGTGTGTGTGTGTGTCCGTCTGATTGTGCGAGTGTGCGAGCGCAAAAAGGCCGCCGCCAAAAATATAATTTGATCATTTCGAGAAAATCTCTCTCACATCGGCTGTAACAACAACGAAAGCAACAACATCTCAACCACAACAACGTACAACAAGAACGACAACAGCAACAAAGTCAAAACCAACACAAAAAGAAAATAGAAATATCGCTTTTCTAGCGGGTTATATCCATCCGAAAGGCTAGAAATTTCGCCACAGAGTCTTATTTTTGCTCCACAAGGGCAGGTGTATGTAGAATTTTTACCGAAAACCGAAAGAAATGCCGAAAATAAAGCCGAATATAAATAACGGAAGTGTGGGAAAAGTTGTGCCCAAATGCTTCTAGCTTTTGCAGCACATGAGTGTGTAGACTTTGGTCCGAAAACCAAAATAGATATACGGTCTCGAAATTGATAATAATTCCCATGCTGAGTTGTAGTTTCTTGAAACCAAGCAAAACAAATCTATTAATGGAAATGTTATAAAATACGTGTAGACGGAAATGAAAAAAGGCAATATAGTGTAGACTTTCGCTATTTTTCGCGTTGTTTTCATAATAAAAAACCAATTACTGTTTTTTTGTTTTAAGGAACCTAAAAGTAGTAATGCCAGTGTCCGAAAAAAGTCCGAAACTGTCTCGTTAACTCGTAAACATCGATCAAATCGCATTTAAAATCTCTGTAGAGTTTTGAAACCTAAAAGCAACCGACTAGCTGGGCTTAGTGTAGAATTTGGAAACTGAAAAGCAGAAAAACCAGGCTTTTTCCCCTGCTAATGAGCTTCGTCGCCAGTTACATATATTCTGATTTGGTTTCTTGTTGGCCTACTAAAAGAAACTGGCTCACGCGAACCGCTCTAAGCTCAAACTCGCAGTTTAAGTCTAGCTCAAGTCTTACACACACACAGCCACACACACCAGCACACATACACACACACAAACACACACACACGCACGAATGGCTCTGGCGGCGAAAGGTTTCCCAACCGATCTGTTTCTCATGTCTCTTTCTGGCCCATTCTGGTTTTTTAGGTCTCCAACGTGGTCAACGAGTCGTGGTCAAAACGAAAGCAACGTCATCGTAAGAGAGAACAAATCGGCGAAAAAAACCTTATAAACAAAACACAGTTTCGTGGGTGCCTCGCAACGTGTGAGAATTAAACTGGCGCTAGAAACAATAAATTGAATTAATTAAACTAAGTAGCTGAGAGAGCAAGTAGAACAACTGAAACTAAAACAGAATGAGTGCCAACCGAAGAAGACGAAGCAGTTTCCTCTGCGCGAATTCCGCAACCATCGAGAAACAGCACAAAAGACGCAGTGCATCAGCTGCGAGTGCAATTGCAGCAGCAACAGCAGCAACATCAGCAGCAGTAGAAGCGATATCAACTGCACCCTCCAAAGAGCAACTTTCTCTACCGATTGCTGGTGGCAGTGCTTCAGCTGATGAGGATTTACTGGAAATGCCTCGCATTTGCCGATGCTGTTGCAAACGGGATTTGAAATTACTCGGCTTATTCGAGGCCAGCCAACCAACACTGGCCAACACAACAGTAGCATCGAACAAATCATCGGGAACATTAGCAAAAACATGTGCGACAGAAGCAGAAGCAGAAGCAGAAACCGAAACTCCACAGACATTGTCCGCAAATCCAGTAAATCCCGGGACTAAAGCTACATCATCTCCATCAGAAGCAGCTACAACGTTGTCCGCAGCCACACCCTCCGCATCCACACCCTCCGCGTCCACGTCCACGTCCGCATCCATATCCACATACACAGCCACGTCTCCCATGAGGCGTCGCACCACTAACACCACCGCTCCATCCGCTCCACGTGGTCGTAGCAGCGATAATGCCGTCGACTACACCCTCAGCGGGGCCCACAGCAGCATGGACATTGTCCTCGAGGAGATGACCATTTGGATGCTCAATGTAAGTAACACCATATACTTATACTACACTATACACATACTATACGCTCCTTGACGTCCTTTATGAACTGCTCAGCAGCTCAGAAGCTCAGAAGCTCAGCAGCACACTAGATGCCCACTGCCACTGCGGCCACCCACCCAATCAAGTTCTCTTCAGAGCATATCGAAAAGTTTCTATGGGTCGTGTTTAATTTTTAATGTGATTTATTCTTCCTAACGCTACACGCATGCAATAACTCGGGCAGAAAGTATTGGAGCGCAGTGTAGCCTAGGAAGGAGGGGTTTTCAGTTCAACTAATCGAGTCCAGAACGTCATAGCTGTGCAGTTCTATAAATAGGAAATGAATATTTCCTTCTATTAATAGGAAATGTCACTGGAATCTATGAAAACTTTGACATCGGTCGGTTGGGCGGCCAATGTGTCCAAGATTTCCATACATTTCCGCTGCCAGCAAGTGTGATTTTATTATTTTTTTCTTACGAGCGAGCGAGTTGAAATGCCGTGGAAAAAACCCATTACCATGTGGTAAAGCAAACGTTCTTTATAAGAATTGTATTATTTTGGAAGATTTGCATGTCATACATAAATAAAGCTAGTGAGAAATAGGCAGCAAATTGGGAATGAATGTTGTTGTTGTCATATTCTGTGGAATAAATAAATGAATATCGGTAAATCAAACCCGTTTCTAGATTGATTATAATTTGTTTTTAATTTCTACGATATTTTAAACTGTATGCATCAACTAATAGCAGTCCATTTCGTATAATAACAATATGGAAATTTCAACTGACAATTTGTGCAGGCGTGGAAACACCTTTTAATATTTTCTATTAATTAAAGTAATTAGACGGCCAGTGTAGTGGACTATGGCCCAGCTTTTTAGCGTGTAAATTCCCCAGACATTCTCGATTCCCTCATCTGACAGACTGAGTCACTATCTGTAGAATGGGCAAAACTTGTACTCTTGTACTCTTGTACTCTTGTACTCTGACATGCCTTTGTTCCGCCCAGGATCTCTGGGCTCCCAGGGTTCCCTGCCCCCAGCTCCCTGCTCCCTGCCCCCAGCTCCCTTCACCCCGCTCATGTGTTATTTTCCCTAATGCAGGCAAATAAATTAAATTGTCTGGCCATTCGCAAGAACCAAAAGTAAATAAATAAGGCCTTATTTATAATGCCGCAGAAGGTTTTCATCCGTTTCACATGCAATTTGCTACCGCAGAAGATATGGTAATATTAATTTTGGGGCACATTCGGCGACGTGTGTGTCTGTTTGACTGTGTGTGCGTCTGTCTGTCTGTCTGTCTGTGTAATGTATGCTTTTAAAAGGGCTTAAATAATCCATTATCTTATCAGCAACACGTTCCGCTCTCTCGTTTTATTTATTCTAATACCAAATGAACGAACGAATTTTCTGGATTTTATAACGCTGCATCAAGATAGCTTCATTCGCAGCAATTATCTGTTTTGGTTACAGTCATCTGTCTGGGATTCTTTCAACATTTTTGTTTTTTTTTTAATGATACGTGACTTTTCGTTTGACCCTTTTGCCTAACAATCGTTTTTTCGGTTTTAATGACCGAATGCTGGAAATGAGAGATTCATAATCAACGCTGTTGGCCAAAAAAGAGCTATGCCCCACATGTTTGGGAAGAAAGTACGTTGCATTCTGCGTGTCACGTATAAACATTGCGTTCCTTTTCCATTCAATAGCACCTCGATTTCCTTGGAGAAAGGAGAAAGCTGTGGGGCAAAGGCGACTCATTCTCAGATTTCGTTGCTTTGTATCTTAATTTACCTGCTCTTTTCGTGAATAAAGCGGGCTGTTTTCACATGGCTTTTTTCATGGATAAATCAGCGTAATTGTTTGGTTTTCTTATCAGACTAGACCTAATCAAAAGTCAAACATTATGCTACATTTGCCGAGACTGCATATAGAATTTACTTGTTGTAGCGCTCATATTCTAAGAGTATAGCCATGGTATAGTATATTAGTAGTGCCTTTCCATCATGCCCGCAAATATTGTTGTTACCTATTTGCTATTCTTAACTTTATGCCACATTGCGTGCCAATGCTGCCTGGCCTGGCTGTGTGGCAAGTTTGCATGTGTGCTTGGCCCTTGGGCGCCATAAACATTCAACGGATCCGGGTGGAGCCTTTTGTTTTCGGTCATCGAGGTGGCGTTCTAGACTCCACTGGACTACACTTAACTCCACTCAACTCCACTCCACTTCACTCCGCGCCACTTTATTTCACTTCACCCGACTACAGCAAACTTAAATCTTGGCTTTATGGAAGGCCTCTAATTGCAAAGAGTGGCCAACGTCAACGTTACTTTCCGGCCAATTATACGGCACCCGCTACTTGTGTTGCCCCATTGAGAAGGAACTGCCGCGACCAGCCAGGTCGACCAGGTAGCCTGGCCAAGCCAAAACACCTCTCACTTCCAGTGTTGTCCCCTACTCTTACTGCTCCACTACTCATTACCAATAAAAGTCGCATGGGGGAAACAGGTTTTCTTTTTTTGGTCGAACGAATGCTATTCGTATTCGTAATCTTATTCGTATTCGTATTCGTATTCGTATTCGCTTTTGTATTCGTGGTGCCACTACTGGATTGCCGCTGGTGGTGACCGTTGTTTCGATTCTCAAGGTGTTGCATTAAAAATGCTTTGACCTTATGGGGTTTAAGTTTCGGAGTGCAGGCCAAAACGCGCATTCAGCTCAACCGGCAATCATATAAATTAATCCAGCAGCCAGCAGTCAGCAGTCAGCCGGTTATATCTATGTATCTGCTATGCGGATTGTTTGTTTGTCGACAAAACGCATTGATAAATGACTTAAACGCATAGTTTTCGTCTGGCGGCGAGATTTGTTATTCGAATTTCGAGTTCGTGTTCGTTCTCTCGACGCAATCTCGGCGAGATTGTTTATTTAATTAGTTTAGTCGGAAAGTGCGAGAATAAGCCGCAATTGGGTTATACAAAAACCGGCTAAAGAAAACTAAAACAAAACAATAACAAGTGCGATGTGTGTAAAGAACACTTGGCGATATGGAACTTTGGCACGTTACAAAGCGGATTTATGATCTTGCAGCTAAATTGCTTTCCTGATTTGCTTTTAATTGACGCCGCCGGAGCAGCAGTCGCACAAAAGAAGTTCTCGATTATGGAAACGAGTGTTATGATGATGATTTTCGAAACCGCTTCCGGTGGGATTTATGTACTATTTAAAATGTACAATACACAATGTACAATGTACTTTGCCTGCTCGCCAATTGAAAAGGCGAATTAAAACGAGACTTTCGTTTTTCGTCTGCCAGCTTATAGTTGTATAGTTGTATTGTTTATAGTTTCATTCGGATGAAACTGTGTGTTACTGTGTGTTTGGCACGAAAGAAAACTTTCTTCGGCCTGGCACGCCTCAAAGTTCACTCTCGTTCGTTAGCCACCACCACATTCGGTGCGTTTGTTATTTATCTGCATTTGCATTTGCATTTGCCTTTTCATTTTCAGTTTTATTTTCATTTTGCCCGCAAAAGGCCTCAATCATCAATGGAGTCGGGCCAGCGATTTAGCTTGGCGACCAGTCGTATTAATTGCCGGACAAATCTCTCATTAGGCCGCCAGGCAATTACCTCGGGCTTACAACACCCATACAGCAGATATAGCATACATATATCCCATATAGCACAAGTGTGCGGTGGAACAGGTATATTGTATGCTTATATAGATATTGTAGAAAAAGGTGCAATCAATCAAAGAGAGTGCGGATTGTATTATACACACGTAATTATTAGATAGAACCACTTATCGGTTAGCCTTTTGCATGCTTTTATCAACAAATTCAGGTGTATCATTATCGTGCGATGATCGGGCATATTATTGCCATTTGAGTCCCATAGCTTGAGATTGACATTAATGATGATTACACACGCGTGTTATCCTATCCGACTGCGCCCGTACTTATTTATGTGCGTGTGACTGTAGTAAGTAATGCCCCGAAATCGGGAATCTGATATCTGGAATCTCAGATGCTGGCCCTACAAAGAGAAGAGGTGTGAGTGCCTGACTCATTTTTAGAGACACGATCCTCGCGGCCCATCTGGAAGATAAATGTGATGAGTGGCCAAAAACAGGGAGAAATACATTTAAATTACATTACGCGGGCCTGTAAACATTTTCATTTAGCCGCAGGGAAAGTTTCTCCTTGCAATGAAAACCAGATTCTGTTTCTGTATACCTGTTTCTTTTGTTTCATCATCTGCTTGACCAAAAAAAAAGAAAACAGTGTGTCAGCGGAGCACTTTTCGTATCGCCTTGTGGTTCAAGTTTACTGTTGTGGGGCACGAGATTAGGTGCGTCTATTCGCCGGCTACCTTATCTACTTTTCCAAACACCAGCTTCTGTCGACCTGACAATCGTATGAACAAGATCCCAATAAATGTAGTACGAACAAAATAAAAGCAAATCAAATGACACCAGCCAGTTTCGAGGGTGTTGTTTGTTTATATCATTTTACGAGTGTTATTTATGTCGGCTTAGTGCGCTCACGATTGCAGGTCCAGTTTTTTAACACAGATTTGGCAACATTGTATCGCATATTTTGCCACCTATTTCCCCAACTTATTGGCGTAATAAGCCAATACGGCTGCCGCAATCGAACTGGGCCTCGTAAAATGTCGATTAAATTATACAGTAAACTAGCAGGCCATCGCCATCAAAGCAAATAGAGAGAGACAAGCTAGCTATCGGCGATCGAGAGATGATATCAAAACAAAACAATATGTCATTGCGTCAGTTTCATGTGCCTGACCTCTTTTGAGGAACTTCGAGTGCGACGACGTGTATCTGTGACGAGTGATAGATAGATCCTCTATGTGGTGGAGCTAGTCCCAATTAAAGCGACGACTTGGGGGGCACAGTAATCGCTGTCTAGGCTAATTCGTTTTTGAAATGCCACTTCAAAGGTCTTTTCAATTTTCCCCGTTTTCCAAGTTTCATTTCTGTGATCACTGTGTGTGTGTGTGTGAGTGGGGATAATTAGTTTGCGTTGATATAAATGCACATCTATAGCAGTCATGATCATACTTTTATTAGGGTAATTTGTTTTGCTTAATACAAAGGCATATCAATAGCACTTACATTTCAAGTATCCGTTTTTAAGACTTGTTATTTATTCATTTCCAACCGAAAGGCTAGCCTATTCCACCAACGTCGTTTCATTTGTTCACCCTGAACGTACCTGCCTATTACGTTTTCAATTTATATAGCTAAATTACTAATCGCAGATCGGTTAGTGCACACGGTTAGTGCATACCTATTTCAAAGCGATCACGGTCGACCCAATTGATTGTTGCCCCCCGATTATTGGGGGCTTATCACATGGGAAGTGTTTTGGGCAAAACCAAACAAATCACTAATCACAGCGGACCTGGCACCCGAAGAGCACCAATGTGGAATGATGTGTTTAGTTTGGTGTAGTCAATGAACCTATTGTATTTCGGGTGATGCTTTAATTAACCAAAACGAATGACAATGGAAATCACGTCCTGGGAAACTGCCGTAAGTGTGTGTGGACAAAGGAACTCGAGCAGGGGATTCGCTTATCGCCGTTCAGGGGTTGTTTTGATCAGTACTTATGGGGCAATTTGAAAGGTTCAATTAGGTGGCAGAAGAGCAAACAGAGGGCGTACGTCCACTACGTACTTACGGCTCACAAATCGCGCACAATGTGATACACAATGCCACGGATCCGGATCCAGATCCCAAGTGCTGGTCGTACATCTTTCATAAAAATCACTGATTGGTGGGGGGGGGAGTTTTCATTTTATTTATGGATGTGCAGTGTGGGTGAGCGATGGCCTAGGTACGTGGTTGGTTCGATTCACTGGTTGGCTGGCTGACTGGCTAGCCGCTCTTCTAGTGGCCTCCAAAGAATTCCGTGCAGCACACACACCTCACCTCATACCATACCATACCATCTCATACCATCCAATCCAATCCCATCCCATCCCATCCCATCCCATTACATGCCAGTCCATCCTGCATGGGTTCCCCGTATCGGTTTTACGGGCCTGTCAAAGCCACAAGCCCTAAATGAAACGAGACGGAATGGAGCGTGTGTACCTTATGCAGACGTGCATATTTTTATTTATTTATTCTTGCTATTTAACACTACTGCCACCCTCGCTTTGACCCATACGCCTTACCCCTTACCCCTGCCCACCGGTTTCGATCGGAATTCGATTTGCCGGGGATTTACTTTTGTTTTTTTTTTCACACACACGCACACATTTCATTTCATTTGATGTCGTCACCTCACCTTTGATTGCAGCGCCTGTTGTTGAAGCCCATGACCAGGTTTTAAATTCTAAATAAACAGAGAGCATAGGTCCAAAACGCCCGTAATCCCAACCCTGATTTCGCATTATTTCCATTTGTTTATTGCTTTACAATTTTTCGCATGGTATTATTTAGCAACTGGCCCGTGTCGTTTTGCTCTTACTGTTGCAGCAGCAGCAAAAGTAGCAGCAAAAGCAGCAGCAAAATGTAGCAGCAGAGGAACTTGGCGAAACTCGAGCGCGTAGAGTCCATAAAATATTATTTTATTAACCCATTTTCCACGCTATTATTATTGCCAGTACCCCCAGCCCCCAGCCTCCACTACCCCACCCCACCTACACCCCCTGCAATCGACCTGGCGCCCCCACAAAAGCCCCCCATTTTTGTCATTGCAGGGTCTTATTGTTGGATTTTTCTTTTCTCTCTGCGTCTTGGCGTAATTGTTGCCAAGTCATAAAATGCAACGGGTTTTAGGCGATTTGTATTTCTTTGTTTCATACACTCGAACAATTATTTCGTCACGACTTTAATGGCTTCCATAGGCAAATCGCAGGGTACAAGCAGCTGTTCTAATGTGCTTGCGCCCCATTTCCATCAACCCAACAACCCAACAACCCGCCTACCGGGATTTTAATTTATTCGAAAATGTTTTCCAAACTAATTAAAATTGCCATGAATTAAATGCTCGAGCTTGCAGATCCCATTTTGATTAAAAATAGAACGGGCCTTATTGCGGATCAAATATGTCACTCGGATTATTTTATACGCCCTATTTGAGATTCGCGCCGTGATTGTGAAATTCTCAATCTTCCCCGTCCAGCGGAACTTTGTTGCAGTGTAAGTGGTTCGGTTTTGTACCGCTCCGCTGAATGAATTAGTTTCCCACGTGGTTGGTGTCCGTTCACCAACTCGGATTTGCTGGCATTTCCAGTTCAGTTCAGGTCGGTCTCCAATACGCTGCTATTGCTGGATTGCCGGTTTGCTAGTTTGCTAGTTTGCTGGCTTGCTGGTTTGGTTTGGTTTGGTTTCTGCACTGAATTGCCGGTACTGCTGCTGCTGCTGCTGCTGCTGCTGCTGCTGCTGTTATTTTGTATTTCATATTATGTATTTCTGCTGGCCCATTGGCCATTTGGGTTTGAATTCGTCGTATGCGGCGGATCGCAGCGGGTTTCTTGAGCCCGAGCAGTTTCCTCGGCTTGAACTGGCCAAGTAACCCGCTAAGCTATAGTTTCTACATATATGGCCGGCGGCAATTTCCTTGCATTTAATTTTTTTTTTTGTTTTTTCCTGTCAGTTCCTTTAGGAAATTGGGTTGTAATTGAATTTCCCATTGATTTTGGGCTTACTTCTCGAGAGGTCATTGTTTCTCAAGTGGCGGAAATGCGCTCGGGGATCAATCAACTGGAAAATGCATAACCAACTTGGTTATGGCTGGGTATGCGCCAGGGGATCCGTTTTAAGGGGTTCCTTTTTTTTTTTTTATTTTCTCAGACTCTTATTTGCACACACAGCATGTAAATAACTGAATGGCCTTTTGATAACATAGAACATTGCATACGAGTACATACGAATCGGTCGGCATGCTACCCTCGAGATAACAAACCAGCACAGAAGTTCCACTCGACTGATTAAGCGCCCTACTTAGCCAACCCGAGTGTTGAAGGTTAATTTGATCATTTGGCCAAAGTAGATTCAAGATTCGAGATTTGCGCAAATCATTAACACAATCCGATCGCTTTGATCAGATTCAATACGATTTGGGAGTGTGTTTATGGGACTTACGGCTCAATCAATCGGGGTTGCCAGGGCATTTCGCGTTCGGTTCGGCACCACACCTTGCCGTATTTGTATCTGTATCTGTATCTTCGATTTCCGATAGCCTCATAATAGGGCCTTCTTTTCTTGACTTTTCTTGTGTTTTCGCGTTTCTTTTTTTTCGCCTCATTTTAAGCGTATTTGTTGTGGCTGGTTTTTAGCCGGTTTTTACAAGCTACACGTTTACTTTGTGTTCCCAGTGTGTACGTAACTTTGAAATTTTTGCTGCTCGCTGTCGAAGTCTGGCGGCTTTTTGCATTTGCTGCGCTCTATTTGACTTTTACTTTTTATTTGCTGCCACCGCGAAGAGCTCAATTTTGTAGCTTTTTGTTTGTATTTCAAACGCCTTCCGTCCATAATATAACCACTCACATTTCCGCCTCTATGTCTGCTTTTGCCGCGCTTGTACATGCGATTGTATTCGGGTATTCAAGTATTCAAGTATTCGAGTATTCAAGTATTCCAGTATTTGAGTCTTCGAGCATCTGAGTATTCGAGTGGAAAGCATGGGTGAATGAAGTGAACTATTATCAGGGCGTATTGTTTCCATTTTTCTATTATTACTGCAGCTCTTGAGAGATTTTAATTCTATGCCGCTGCGTTTGCGAAGATTGCAATTACTCTCGATTAATGAACCCCGCTGATCTCACCAATCTCTGCAAAAGAGAAATTGGGCCAACTTTATTGTGAGTCTAGCCAACCAACCGAGCGGCACAATCTGCGCTGTATTACATCTCAGCCAAGCGTTAACCGAAATCCTAATTAATTTGTTATGGCCCGGCATATAAAAATCAGGCGTAAATACATATACTTGTGTACATACTATATAGTGACTCCCTCGACTCGAAACGACCTCAAGTGAAACAGCGGGATATATAGAAGCCGAAATCGGCGGTGCAAGATAAAGCGGGCTAATTACATAACGTTAGCACCGCGCACTGGTTAAGTGTAGAAACCATTGCTTTTTGGCCATTTCTACAGCTATTTAATTGGCCAATTTCGTGTGTGTGCCTGCTCCCAATTTTCTTTTTTTGCGCGACTTAGCCTTTAATTTTGATATCCCGAAAAATTAGCTTTAATTGAATTCGGCCATTTCTCAGCGATGGTGGATTTCACAATGCCATCAAGTTTATGTGTTAATATTGCTTTATTGTGTAACAAATTGCGCTATTTACTCATATTTATCACACTTAAAGTGGCAAAAATTTATGCATTTCGAGTGCTGCAGTTTTGAGATAACTTTTTTACGCCTATTTCTGCATTTGGCAACAAACTGTAACAGTTTCGTGTATAAGATAACAATTAAATGTTGTTCCGTGAAAAAGTGCTGCATAGCCATATTTATTTGTGACTTTTAATTACTGGAAAATGTAGCTGGTTGAATTGCTTTTATTTTTTATTTTCCTCTCCCTTCTGGGGAAAGAGAGCAATTTCTGGCGCTATCATTAAACAAATAATAAACGCTTACTTTGGCATAATATTTATTTTGTGCGCCTCGTTGTCTGGGCGCGTCAGAAATTGTAAGCCGTTTTTTGAGTGATAACAATGGGGCAAAAAGCAAATTGCAAATTGAATTCATTCTCGCAGTGGCCACTGCCACTGCCACCACTATTATTGTATGGTAATCTGATTTAAGTTTCGTGCCAGAAAATGTAAGCCGCATTGTAGACAGTGTTTGTGTCTCCGGTTTTATTCCCCCGCCTCGTTTTTACGGCCCACAGAGAAGTGCAATTGTACGTTTTTGGGGCTTCAGTGAAGCGGAAGCGTTGTGTGTTCAACTGCGGTTACTCTGCATCCACATCCACGTCCACGTCCACGTCCATATCCACACACACATCCACATCCACATCCACATCCGAATCTGAATCCGAATCCGTATGCGAATGCGAATGCGAATCTGAATCTGAACGTGAATTCGCATCCGCATTTTATGCGCTCGCACACACAACCACCCACCTCGATTCCCAGATCCCCCGGATCCGGATCAGATCCGGCGGCATAAGTGTTATAGAGAGGGATTTATTCACTCAAGTGCTTCTCATGGTTCAACAATTTCCACTTCACATTCATTTTAGAGTTCGCGTTTCTTTTGCATTGCGCTGGTAATCTCCGTTTTATGGAAACATGTCAATTGCTAATCAGCATGTGATTAACAAGTGGAAAATCAATGCTGACAGCTAAATAAAAAGTGGCTGAATAAATGTTTAGCTAAGTGGAGGTGGTCAGCTATTAATTTGGTAGTGGGGTAGCTTCTCACCAATAATTTAGTTAACTAAACCCATTGAAAGTCATTGAATATCATTAGTCAGCTGGCCTGTGGGCCAATTAGTTGCGCTTCATTTAGCCCAGGGGTTGACTGACATTAATTGGCCAAATCAACACAATCTTATTTTTTAAGTTGAACCAGACACACGTGACTGGGATACTACTTGTGCCCAGAGAATGTGGACACCAGTTTCAATTGTAAGCTAAACATGTGGATAAATTGATTGTGTGCATTCCCCATTTAGTCTTTAGTCTTGGTGTCTCTGGAATCACATCGTGAAACTTAAGCACCACAGTTCCTTCTTCCAAGACAAGTCCTCAAAATTAATTTACCCAGTGCTGCAGTGCATAACTATGACGAATTAAACGAGAGATAAGAAAATTGCGGAGTATTGCAATTACCGTGACTCAAAACTGCAGTGAAAGGAAGCATTTTTGCTTTGTTTTTTAGGCCAGGCCTGGCTGACTTTGTGATTTAATAAACAAAGAAAAAGACATAGTTCCGCTTTGGTGGCAGGCCAAACTAAACCAAACCGAACCAAACCATAAGTGCCGCGTTAAAAGTCATTTGGCAGTGGTGTGCCGCGGCTTTATAACTTTATTAGCCACCACTGGCGATCCGTGGAACTTCCTGCTCAATGTGCTAACCATAAATACAAAAAACCGAGCGGCGAGCTTCGAGCAGCTGTTCGTTTCAATTGGCAGCCTCTTTTGGCCACTTAAAAGTGCTTTTGGGCGGGCCGAAACTGATGGATATCTCTCTCATACTCTGTTTGTATGCGTGCTTTTTTTTATGGCTTTCGCGCGGCTCAGACTTCACAGTAACCACAGCGAGTTATTGTTTTGTATAATGATCGTAAAGTGGGGAAAAGTAAGACAATAAGGGTCAAAGGTTTCGTGGAGAAAGTGTTGATAGTAAAGAAGTTTACTCTTCACCTGGCCTGACACAAGTCCAGCCAACAGCGTAGTTTATTGAACTCGCAACTGGTCGGCCAGTCGGCATGAAAGCCAAGTAGCCAGCACGAGTTGTTAACCTGGCCCGCCGGCGGGCTGGCCACTCTGCTAACGGCCAAGAAGACGACTGGTGAATCAATGAAGACGCCGCTCAAGAACCGAACTCAATCGAACCGAAACCACTTGGACATGTTCTCCAAGCACAGCACCGAAATCAGAATCAAGCCGAGCACTATTTATACACATTTCCATAATGCTAATGACATTACTACCCCCCGGCCACTTGCCACCTGCCGCCTGCCCTGCCCCTCGCCCCTCCATATGCTCGAATCCACAGCGTCATCGTCATCGTTTCGCTTAATTCCATGCCATTCCACACAACAATGTGGTGGTGGCCAGCCACACTCCTCTCCTCGCCTTCGAAACCAGAACTCGTGCTAAGGTCATTGCCGATTCACTCGTAATACTCCAAGTCGGGTTTGCCGGGTATTTAAAGACACTGTATACATGTATACATGTATACCATGCCATACCATGCCATGCCATGCCTTGCCATACCATACCATGCCATACCATACCATACCATACCATACCTTACCATACCCCATACTATAAAACGAAAAGCAGAGTGGCATCAAAATGTGCTTAAGCACCGGGAAGGAGGAGCCGTAGCCCTTTTCTGGCGAAAAAGGAGACCCAGACGACGATGATCGCTATCTGAGTTGATGACTTTATTTTCCCGATTCTCAGCTCTTCCTGCTGTTTGCCTTTCAATCCCAAAGGCTATATTATGTATCGCCTTGTTTTATTTATACACCAATCACAAACTCAGCGTCCGGACACTTTCGCTCCGCTCCTCACGACCAACTGGGAATTTTTATCTCTTTTTTTTATATTTATTTAATGTTTTTTTTATTTTTTCTGTTTTTTTTTTTTCTGTGTTCTGTTGTGTTGTGTCCAAGTCATCAGCAACAGCACGCTAATTCCAAATCACACTGAATGTGTGTGTGCATCTTGTGTGCAAGATTTCACTTGCAGTCAGGAGCCATCCATGGAAACTAGATGAACAATTGTGGATTTATCACT
The DNA here is from genome assembly GCA_005876975.1 of Drosophila orena. Taxonomy (NCBI): domain Eukaryota; kingdom Metazoa; phylum Arthropoda; class Insecta; order Diptera; family Drosophilidae; genus Drosophila; species Drosophila orena. Next base: position 8,209,104 of record VCKV01000282.1, on the reverse strand, counting down.
CGACGTCATGCTCTTAAAAATATGTAGGATTGGTCATTTTGTGTGGGCGCGCCCCTCGATCAAATGTTTATTTGGGATTCTTCTCATTCCTTGGCCTTCCGCTTCTGTAGAATAGATATTGCTGGCTGGTTTTTCAGAAATTTTCAAAATACCAATGCTTATAAATAGGTGATCGTTTCGAAAGGCAAGGCGCGCCAGTACGCAGAGAAAACAGAAAATCTGGGGGAAATCTCTTGTTGCCTTGAATGTGGGTCGCCATGTGGTCAGAAATCGTTTTATCATCGTTTTTAGCGAATTTTTTTTTTTAGCACATTTTTAGCACATTGGTTTCTAAGATAAATGGTGTATAGGTGTAAAATGGTCTGTGTCACCTTTGGTTTATGTCAACATGTTGGCCTTTAGCACGTTTCAACCAATTTTCACACTTGTCTAATTGGGATAGGTGAAAATTCGCTGGAGTGCAAACACAAATTAGTCAAAACAATCCGTGCGTTCGAATGGCTTTTAATGTACTTAACAAGTAATTTGCTGCTTCTTCGCAGTGTGAAATGTGGCATGGAGTGGCCCGTTTTGCCAGCGCTATTGGGTAAACAGCGCAAATGTGACATTTCTAGCGGACCCCTGATAATTTGAGTCACTATACTCGAATAGCTTATTTCATTCAATCGGATTAAAGTTATCAAAAAGCGCATTCGTATGCCGCTTACCGCTTACCGCTTACCGCTTGCCGCTTACCGCTTACCGCATACCGCATACCCATTCAATTCTATACAATTCGCCCAGCGGGTGAAAGTCAAAGAGTTAACTTTATTGTACGACGATTTGACTGTATACAACTTTCGGTTCGGCGGCAGAGCCAGCAGCACACACATGGCAAAATTTGAATATGCCTTTTGAAATTAGTAATAGTATAAAGAGCAAGAGCAGAGGCCTAGGAGACCAGACCATAAAGCCAAGCAAATAAGCTTTTAGCTAACTTACAGTGACAAACCTCTTCACTCTAGTCACTCGCATTTAAATACTTTGCGTAGCATTATCGCATTTCTGCCTCGAATGGTCGAAACAAAAACTTTGCCGCAATCAAATTTAATGGTTTTTGCCTGGGCGCTGCCAAGGAATTTGAAAACAAATTAGGGATTTCCCTTTTGGTCGGGTTGGCGTTATCCATTACTCGCATTATAACATCTTTGCCCGGCCAACACTCGCTCTTACGCTCGAATTAACTTAATATTCTTCGGCTTAGAGCGGGGTGGCTCTATATACACACCCCCATACCATTCCATACCATCCACATCCACATCCCATCCCATATCCAGCTCCACCCATTTGTCGTCCTGCGGCAGAGCTTTGCTTTTAGTAGCCACATACACACTGCTTACTATACAGCATACCATAGGATAGCAGAATGCCAAATCCCCGCTGTCATATGGGCTATGTCCCTTGCGAGGACGCTAAGCCCCCAGAAAGCGACACAAATTGCAGGTGACAGACCGCAAGAGTGGGCGGATAATGTGTGCATCCTCGTTTTATCCTGCCATTTTGCAATTTCTGTTTATGGCTTTCGAGCATATCCTCCAACCTAATGAGTAACGCAGCGAGTTGTGCCATCCGAGTGCATTTGTGCACTTTTCCGCACCGTCAGCAGCGCCTCTTTATTTGTTTAACTCATTTGGGCACCCGGCCAATTTCACATTAAATTTCGCCATAAAAAAAAAAAAATTTAAAAAAAAAACTGGCGACCAAAGCCAAAGCGATACTTTCCAGTGAGCAGCGGACGCGGCCAACAAACTTTTATAAATCAACAATCAAAAGTGAGGAACGCGCCTCGAGGCTTCTAATTAAAAAGTGATTGATGTGAGCGGCAAGGTGAAGGAATTCAAAATGCCAAAAACATATATGCAAATATCAAAACACTTTCGAGACAAAAGATGGCGAGTGTGATCTGCGTGTGTCAGAAGATATATGGGTATGAATAGTAGTGCAGAGACCCATCATGCTTGCTATACATACGCGTATACATATATATTTTGTCTAGTTTGGCTTGGCGTAAATAAATTAAAGAAAACAATCCGCGTTGAGTTGCCTCGTAGATTTCGATTAAACTGTCACTGGATATTTGCATACGATGCTATTATCGTTTTTAATCAGGTTTTTGCACTTTGCGTTTGGCGTTTGGAGTTTGGCGTTTGGCGTTTGGTTTGCGAAGGTTTTTCGGATGCGCATGCTGGATATTTATTTCACTGCTCCCCGATTGTGCAGATATTTTAGTTTATGACATACTTTTCAGAAGCGATGTAGCCTTATTAAATATTCTGACTGAAAGTTGTTTGTACCTGGCAGTTGGAATTCCTTAACTACGGTTACCTACCATGTTATGGACATTTTTTCCCCTTTTTTTTTTTTTTGGGTGGAATTCGAATGCCTTTGGTCATCCTACTCGTATGCAAATATCTCTTCCTTTTTTTTTAACACATAAAAGAGCAGGAGCTCTCGAAAAGAATGCAAGCAATTTGGGCAATCTAGTAGCTGCTCGACCACTCAAGTGTATTATAAAAGCTTATAAAATGCGCTCCACGCCCAGGCACAAATAAAAAAAAAAAAGAAAAAAAAATAGAATAAAAAGAGGGTACATATAGTACTTAAGTGGCAGTGTGAGTGTGTGTTTGACGACACATAAACACACATTAAACCGCTATGATGTGCGACAAGGCCTTAATGCATGGTTTATTTTTTGTTCCCTGTCTGCTGGCCGGGTTAATCAACTACGCAAATACGGCCAGAAGTACCCGGTGCCAGCTGGTCCGCAATAACACACCAGCACCCAACACCAACATGCACATATCCACATCCACATCCACATATCCACATATCCACATCCACATCATTCGCATCCTCGTCCGCATCGAAGTAATCAGCCCAGGGCGACGCGGGAGGGGGGGAAGTAATCGAGCAACCCTCGAGCAAAAGTCAGCAACACTTAACGCCTTTTGATTGTTTAATTTCTCAAATTGTTTTATGGATTTATCCCCCTGGCCGGACGGCCCACAATCCACAACCCACGACCCTGGACTATTGCCGTCTGTCCCGGACACACGCCAATGAAAAATTAATACCGAGGGTGGCCCGGCCGCCAAAAGGGATTCGACTTGCTGCACCGGCGGTCAGGAGGAGGATAGCAACAACAACAACAGCAGCAACTGGAACATCAAAAGGCGGTGGGCTTCATTTTTCACCGCTTTTGACATTCTGCAGCCACCGACGGCAGCCAGAAACAATCAGCCAGCCAACCAAAGAGCAGCAACTCAAACCGACAGCCATCCGAACAAAGGGGGATTCTATGGATCTGGGGATCCGCGGGGATGCCTAATCCCCCACTGACATACCACCGGTTGCCGGCGGACCAACGGACCACTAGCACCAGCAGGAGCAGAAGCAGGAGCAGGAGCAGGATTCACCAGCACCAACAGATGACGCCCTCCTGTGCGCATATTCCAATCAAATTAGATAGAAAGGTTTGCCAGGACGGCCGAAAACCAGAGCTTCCTCTTTTTTGAGTCAGTATCTGTTTATGTTCCGGTCAAAGCGAATCAACGCGGATGCACGAACGCGATTCTGAAGCCAGGAAAAGTGAAAAGCTCAAGAGCAGAAGAGAAGAGTTTTCGGCACAAATATATTGTTGCTTCAACGTTTATAAATAAAACACCAGGCAGCAGAACTGTTTTTGTCTGGGTCGCTGTAACTAGATTGTGTCGCCAAACGGAAAATAGTGAAATGTTCTACAATTTCTATTCTGCAAAGGGGAAAAGCGTAACAAATTCTGCACGCCAACGAAATTTGCTGCATTGAAATAGTCTGGCCTTTGCCAAGGAAACAAAAAGGCAAAAACAAGAATATAAGTACTGTAATAAAAACTACGAGAAATGGCATGATTTAGTTCAATAATCAACACGAAGAACGCAAATTTACACATTTGATTAATCTATTTATACGTGAAAACAGCCTTTGAATGCACCGACAACAAGTAAATTAAATTAATTAAATTAATGCGAATTGAATGAAATGTGCAAGCAGCAACGAAAAATAATGATAGCTGAGAAAATGTTGTTGTGATAAAGCCAAGTCGGCCGCCAAATCCGGAAAGCAAGCCAAGTTCAAGCGAATCCGTAAAATATGCAAAAACGAGAGTCGGCAACATAACAAAACGAAAAAAAAAACCAAGCTGTCATATGAGCGACAGCAAAAAAGAGCAACATTTTAAGAAGTAAACAATCAAAGAAATCGTATTCAAGTGCCACAAAGTTGAAGTGGCGTATAAAATAAACAAATAATGCGAATATAAATATAGATATGCAACTCGCAGCGACGACTTGAAAAGAAAGTATATCATTCCCAGGCATTGTGATTAAAAATAAGTAAGTATTGTATGGATCGCAGTTTCCGTTTCGCTTGCTGTTCCCCACCACCAGATACGCGTACAAGATACAAGATACGAGCGAAGTATCTGGAGAAAATAAAAAAGATGCTGACCTTTGCCTGCTTAAGAAAACAAAGTGGAGCTGTAGCAGGGCTGCCTCATATGAATTGGAGATCTCCGGAGGAAGTGTCGCAATTCAGTCTCTGCAAAACGGGATAAACCCCGACATATAGGGTCTTTCTGAAGACATCCAAGAAACCCGCTTATCCGCTGATAGGCATCTACAAGTTCGAATAGACCTAGGGTCTTTTCTTGTTCGCTCGCAAATTCGTTAAATTCGTTGCTGTGCGCCTATAGAATTTAGACTAAACTCGCCCGCATTATGATACTTTACTTCACTCCAATCTTTTGTTTATACAAAGGAACTTTATTCATTGTTTGCTGTTTTGCGAGTATCTGTTCCCAGAATGCCTGTTGTTTGCGGCATCTGAAGAGACTGGCTGTTTTTTCATTTTTTTTTCGTTTTTGCTGCTGTTTTCGCGTTTTGTGGATCTAGTTCAGTGTGGGTAATTAAGATGTGTGCGGCATTATTTGGGTTTTGCTCGCTAAACGCATTTAAACTACTAAATAAATCTGTTCTGATTTGGTTCAGGGTCGTGTAAGTGCGAGTATACATTTATGTGCATGATTGATGTGTGTAAACTGTTCAATGGAATCAAATTGAATGAAAGCGGCGCAGTAGCAGCAGCCTGTATATGTTCATGTTATTTTTGCCGGCCTCCAAGTTCGATTTCCACTTTTAAGATAGATCACTTGGGTGTCTGATGTTTCGATTTTTTTTGGTTTTTGTTTTGTATATTTGGTTTTCGTTATTTCGGGGTCTAGTCTAATCGATATGCCGGTCATTCTTTGCGTCTGTTTCCAGTGTTTTTCTACGTAACGCGCCCCATGGCTGCCCATTACCATTGCCATCGCCATCGCCGTCGCCATCGCCATCGCCTCCCGATGAACCGGAATCCCGTTGGTGGCCTGGATTCTATCGGGCTTCCCAGCCAGCCAGCCAGTCAGTCAGCCAACCTCCTCCACCCACTTTTGTGGCTTTTGTTGCTCCGCCTATTAGCACATGTGTATTGTATGTGCACTCATACTGAATGGCAGATTTATACGCAGAGTGTTGAGCATTTTGCACTAGGCATCCGTTTTATATTTTTTTCTGGTATTTGGTTTCTTTTTTTTCCCCATTTTTGTCGCTGCGGCATGTTGTGCTGTTTAATTTTTCTGTGTACATTGTCCGCTGCAATTAAGCCAAATGGTGAAATGCCAACTGGAGTGCTGCTCTGGAGTTCTACAAGTGGGTTGATTTAAGTGCAAAGAGGCAGCGCGCCACTTCGCAGCGCAGTCCATACTGCCACCCATAGCCATGTCCATGCCCATGCCTCTGCCCATGCCCATGCCCATGCCCATCCATGTGCACCCATGTGCACCCCATCCTCTGCAGAATCCCTGGGTATTCCCCGGACCGGGCAAAATGCTAACCATTTACCGCCCAAAACGCCAACCTCCCCCATCCAGGCTGGGCTGCTATGTTGTGGGCTTGTCTAATTCTGTTGTTTCCGCCGCCATGGGGCGTATGATTTATTAAGTATCCGTCCTGGCTGACTTGTGGTCTCTTTCGCACTCCTCACACGCAGGAAAAAATCGCATTTTTTGCAGCCTTCAAGAAATTGGCGGCGAAAAAGAGGACTCATTTTTTACTAGCAAGTAGAAAGTTAAAGCGCGCTCGTTTTTGTTTCGTTTCACACATGACACACACAAGTGCAACATATAAATAATTTAAATTGGCATGTCAGAAAGGGCAAGAGTGAAGAGCCCCAATTCCTAATGGTTGGTTCTGGGTGGTTTTCCTTAAGTAAACCGATGTGTAATTGAAAAGTAAACAGAATTACTTGGGGGTGGTGGCTTACCCAATTTGTCGTGCCGTTAAACTGCTGCTGCCTCCATGTGGCATAGTACCATGGCTAGGCAGCCATTCCATTCAAAGTTAACGATATCCAGCAACTAAATGTTGCGAATTGGGGCTTAGATGGGAAAATAAATGGAACCCGAAACCTCGTTAGCTGATCCAATGTTTGATTATTACAGACCATTTGCTGCCCGCCGGCTATCAATTACAGAATGATTGGTCCTCGATTGACAATCAACTTCCTGATTTTTAATGCACTCGCCCACATGCCATTACGGGTTATTTCCTATTATTCGATTTAAAGGTGGCCAGCATGGCAATTATCCTTAAATTCGATATGAATACACTCGTACATGTTTTCTTTTGAGTGCACTTCTTTGATTACAATCGCTGGCTGTCTGCTTGTCAGCCGCTGCGGCTTTTTATGGCTACATTAGAGTCGGAAGCTGTTTGGGTTGAACCACTCCGAAGTGGCGGCACCATCACCACCACCCGCCATCACCCCACATCACCCCACATCCTGCCCAGCGCTCCAAATCCTTTGCAGAGCCCGCCGCCCATCCCATTCGTGTTGAACATGGGCTTACATCGCACCCCGGACCGGGGCTCATCTCTTAATTAGTTAAACATTGAGTGTCTGGCTGGCTTGCTTCTTGGGAGGGAAATTCGCCTTGTTGACTCTTGGATTTGGATTTTAATTTGCAGCAATTTTCAGCGGCTGGGTGGTTGGGTGTTTCATTGCCGGGCAGGCGGTACCAGAGGAATTATCATCATCAAAAATGTAAATTTATGTTTGCATCTCAGCGATTTATTATCTCGCTCCCACTGAATTTACCCCTCAGTAGTCGACTATATTTATGACTCCGGCTTTCTTGCAACAGTTAACGCTTATTAAATTTCTCGTCTCTGTGCTCCACGAAGTGGTGGCCGGCCACCACCGCCCAGTGGACACCATCCATCCGCCGGCGGCGTCATCAATTCACTGCAATCCCCCAGCAATCCAGCAATCCAACAACCCAGCTGGTGCAACCATATTGGTTGGCCTGGCCGGCAAATCGGCGCTTCGATTATCGCAACTTTGTTACAATATCTGTTGAAATTGAATCTCTCTAAAACTCTGTCTTAATGGATCGACTGGAAAGACTCGATTGTTTGCTGTGCTTGCAAATATCATAACAATCATATTTTATTATCTACAAACAAGCGTGGCTGGCAATGAGTCAGCAACACAGACTCGGTGTCGATTTAAAAAAAAAAAAAAATATATCAATATTCTTTACACCGACTGGCAATAAAATAAAAATGAACTTTGCATTTTAAAGATGCTCTCCGTACGTCGATAACCAGTCGAAAGGTAGCATTCAAAGGCGGAACTTTTTTCCACATAATATTTGGCATACAATGTGATTGGTAATGGAATGTTTAAATAAGTGGTTTGCATTTTTAATTTTTTCTAATTTAAAAACTCATTTTCCCAGCAGCTCGTTTCACTAAATTGTATTTTAAATGTCACGGTTGCTCAAATTGCTATATTTCTCAAGTAAAACATTAATTTGGAAAATTGCTATAATTTATTTTGGCATCCTTTCCTTCCGCGAGGAAGTGAAGTAAACTGAAGTGAGGTGAAGTGCATTTGGGCTTCGATCTTTGGAGTGCTGACCATTTTGACCGCTTGTTGCTTCAGTTTCCATTTTCATTCACCCATTCACCCATTTACCATTTACCATTTACCATTTCTATTTATATTTCTCTTGGCATTTGGCTTTTCTGGGCCGTAATCGGTTGCACATTGAGTGAAAATTAACTCGATTTCCATGGCGTGTTTGATGGTTTCTATTGTCTAATTCCCTGGAATCAACGCCAACGCCCTTTCTCCGGCTTATTTATGCTGGTGAAACTAGGAAGAGAAAGGGCAACAAACAGTTGGCTGTGCCAAAAAACAAAGAGCTAGCAAAGAGGAAAAATGGAAAAATGGAAAAATGTATAAAGCCAAGTGAGAGGGCAACGAATAAAGCATACGACAATCCAACTTCGGGGGCCAAGACAAATCGAACCTCGAGGGCAACGGATTGCGATGGCTTGGAATCGGAATCGGCATCGGAATCGGAATCATTATTGCTCTCTGGCTGGAACGACGTTTATCTTGAACTAATCTTTCAATTGTGCGGCTTTTCTGGGTTATTTGTCCACTTTGGATTACTGCAGTTTCGCAAGACAAATACACGTATGTAAGAACTTTGCGAGTGGCGTATGGCAAATGTTTGCATTTATGTCACCCTTTGATACTTACGGGCATTCGAAACTAATAAATTACAGAGTCACAAAAGCACTCAAAATCCTCTGTGTTGACTGTTTGACTAAACAAAGCAATTTAAGCGAGCCGCCTTTAAGAAAAAACGATTATGGAATACAATAATTAACTGTCAATCAATGCTGACAATGCATATAAAGAGGCCTTTTATACCTTACACATAAGACATATGTACGTACGTACATCGTACAATGTACTATGAACACACATGTGTCTTTAAAAACTTTTAACTTTTACAATTTCGACACACTTTGCCGTGTGCATTTTACCACTATTTGCGCTCCATCCGCCATCCATCGGCAACATTATAAATCACTGAAAAAATATTCCATATGCCTCGATGGTGCTAGCTTTGATTGCCATTTATTGAGCCGAGAGCTCCGCCCAGGAAATTAACATTTCGCACTTGTGATAGTCGCACAAAAAACAAATCACCAAAAACACACAACACACACACAACACACAACGCACAACGTGTTGCTTTCTCATTCTCCTGGTGGCTTTTTCCACCTTTTTGTTTGATCCAAGAGATGTCCGAACATTTAAATAACCATATTATATTTTTATTATTTGTGTCATGCCCACTTTATAGCGAATAAACAGTGGACTGCGAGAAAAAAAGAAAAAAGAAGCATCTGCCAACGACATATTGTACATTTTTTTCTCGGACTGCGCACAAAATTTGTCAGCCTTTTTATGTTATTTATTTATTTAATTTTTTTCTTTTTACGTACTGAGCATCATCTGTGTGAAACGTTGGCGCTAATTAAAATGTTTTACGGATATTCATCGGAGTACTATTCAAATTCTTGGGCATTCGTATTCGAGATCTGTGGCTCGATGGATGACTTGCTTATTGGGGTTTTTTTTTTTCGAATCGAATAATATTGGTTTTGCGACCACCATTTTGGTTTTTTATTGATCTCTTTGTGGCGTGATAAATTCCAAATTTATCCGCCTTATTGTAATGATTGTGGACACATCTTATTGCCAGACTGTTAGCATCTGCGTCGATTTATGCCGAATGATTTATTTATTGCCCACGAAGAGGTTAGCACTTCAAATTTGATTCCCCCCTTCTTTTTATGAGATGCAAACGACGCACGCAGCTCGTGCATTTTTATCTCAGTGTAGGCAACGCATTTGCGTCGATTTTATGCATCGGTCCACTTGGTCACACATGCACATTTATCTATATATACGAGTATATCCGACCGATCCAGCCGGACGGCATTTACTCGGATTGTCATTTACACTTGACGGCGGCGGTCCGTTGCGTCTGTCGTCAGTTTTCAGTTTTCAGTTTTCAGTTTGCAGTTTGCTGCTTTTTGCTTTTCGCCTTTGCTTTTTGCCCAGATAGCCCAGACTGCTGCTCATTTCTGCTGGTTTTTTCCCGCTCCTTTTATTTTTGTGGCAGATTTTGGGTTTTGCCTTCCTTTTCTTTTTTTTGTGTTTTTTTTTTTGACCAGTTCCAGTACTCCAGTACCCGCCAGGTCCAACTGGAAGTTCTCCGGCTCACATCGGTTATGCATTGTTGGCGGCATCTGCATTCGGAATCGTTCAAATTTCCGACCCGGGACTCTTTTTCGCCGAGCTCTGCATAAATTGTGGTCGGTCTCTTGTACGATTTGATGTCATTTTGGGAACTGTATTGGCATTACCATAACCTAAGCACATATCTCGAAACAAATCACGTTGTCAGTGGTTTTTTTTTGCCCCCCCTTTTTTTTTTTTTTTTTCCTATTTTGGTTACCCAGTCGTTATCCAGCTCTTTGTCGCTCCTCGCAGGCGGTAACGTATGTTCGGAATTGTATCAGCATTCTTCGGCACTCCCCCTTTCCCCAATTCCCACAGTGAGTAACTGGATTTCTTTACCCCCCATTCACAAGATCTTGAACTTGTTAATTACGTTTTTTTGTTGTTTTTTTTTGAGTTTGCCACTCCTGCTACGCTGCTTTAATTCATTTCGAGCCAACGGCCAATGGTACTCGAACTGGATTGCAGTCGCGTGTGCGCACAGAGTGTTTCGTCACTATTTTGGCGGTAAGGCCGCGTGAACAAATTCAGAATTGTATCGACAAAGATTAGGAAATCCTAATTAAGGCGCTTTTTTCTGTATCGGATTTTGGCACTACAATTTTGGTTGAATCTCCCCCGCCTGCAGTTAATGAAATCACTCAATTGGAAAACAAAAGCAAATTATTTGCTCCAAATCGCCGCAGAAAACGAAGGTGCTTTTTGTGGCGTTTTGGAATTTTTGCCACTCGAATGCCCCCCGAATGCTCCAATCCATTCCGATATACAATCCGCCTTCGCCACCTGTGCGCAGATTGGGGATTTCGAGCCACCGGCCCTGCCCATAAATCATTAATAAACATCGCTGTGGCTGGTGGACTGCCGTTCGAAGCGAAAGATTTTCGACTTCGCCTTTTCAACGTTCAATGTTCAATGTCAGTTAATTAATTCATAATTTGGTTAGTCAGTTTTGGTGGCAAAGTGAATGGAATCGAATCGAATCGAATGGAGCGCAAAGGAGCGAAAGGCAGGAAATTGGGTGGATTACAATTTTATTATCTAATCAGTCAGCGGGCAAGACAATGTCTATGCTTAGGCTATCTTTAAGTAGTATATTTGCATGCAACTCTCGCTAAACAACCCATGTACATGATAATATGCTGCACAAGTAAGGAAAACTTAATGGCACATAGGCTATAAAAGGAATGGTTGCTTAAAATAGATTATAGTATAATATTTCAAAAGCATAAGTTTAATGGGTTTTAATGGCTTTAAATGCCTTGGTCTCTACACAATTCCTTATACGATTTTATATTCCACATTGTTAGCCAGCCAGAGAAAGTTTAAATTCAAACTTAAAAATCGGGGTGTAGAGTAGACTTTCAATAATTTAGCAAACGCAATAAATTCACTACTGCATATATGTATGAGCCCATAGATTTTTTCATTGAAAAAACTAAGGGCTGCAAATCATTCAGCACCCAAAATGACAATTTAAATGCCAACAATGATTTATTCCATGAATCGAATATTTATTTTCGAACCCGCTCTTTCACTTCCAGATAAATCGCGACGATGGACTGCCGCAAGAAATCTGCCGGCAGTGCATGGCCCAGTTTTTGATGGTGGCCAAGTTCCGGCGGAAATGTGTACGGATGCAGCAGCGCCTGCAGGACTTTGCCCAGGAGATATCCGACCGCCAGACGGCCAGACAAGCGAAGCGTCAGCAAAAAGGCCAAAAGCAGACACACGATAGCAGCGGACACACGGTGCAGTTGGAGCCAACCAGCCACGAGGAGCATCAGCTGCCCATACGAAAGCGCCGCATGGTATCCGAATCGGACGGAGATTCGACAGCAGCAGCAGCAGCAGCGGCAGCATCAACAGTAACAGTTCCAGCGAAGCAGGTGCGAACGGAATTCGAGTGTTTGCCACCGCCCAAATCAAGTCCTCAGCAACTCCGACTGCGCAAGTATCGAACCCTCTCCATTGGCTGTGAAATGGAGCGTCCCGCCGCGTCGTCCATCGATGCCAGCAGCATGCCCTGGAAGACGAAGGCAGCCCGCAAACAACTTTCCGAAACTTGGGCGTCCAGTTGCTCGCCGGAGGTCACGTCGCCCGATCGCGAAAGCAGCAGCACCAGCAGCAGTGAGCACATGAGCGACTTGTCCGTCGGTCCATGCTGTGGCTTCGAAAGCGACAGCAACCCGTCCTCCACCTCCAACTCGGCACCGAGATCGGTGATCATCGCTAAGAAGCAGCCGCCTCACAAGTCATCGCCCATGTACGATTTAATGCCGCGTCGGGGTCGGCGTCCCAGGAATGCGCCGATATACACACCGGCCAAAAGGCAGAGGCGATCACTGGTTAGAAAGGAACCCCCGAACCAAAAGTTGGTCGCGAAGCCAGTCACCGAAGAGAACCAAAAGTCTGATCAAAAGGATATTTATCCGAAGGAACCAAGGGTGGAGGGCCTTGCACCGTCCTGTGATGGGGCCATCGACAGCACTTCCGATGCGCCAATGGAAGTGGCGTCTAATGAAGTGGTCCAAATGAAGTGGGACGATATCAACTCAAATAATATGTTGCAGAGTGACAAGCAAAAGGACATCACATCAAATGGTTTGATAGACAGTTGCAACCAGTTAGGCGCCATGCAAATGGAGTCGGCTAACGATATGATAGCGTCCAAGGATGTAGAGGCGGAACTACCCAAAGCTGAGATCCACGTCCTCAGCGTTCAAAATATTGAGGAAACATCACCCAAAGAGCAAATATTTGAATCCACCAACGTTATAAAAGAAACGATTCCTCCGGAACATTCTGCAGAAGATCTGCAAGTTAGAAAGGAAATCGAGTCGATTGCAAATGACATCAGGGCTGAGGCTGATCTAGTACAATCCGAGGAACTGACCTCATCCACAGAAACCAGCGAGTCGCAACCGAAAGCTGTTGAACAGCTGGAAGCTGTGGAACAGCAGGAATCTAGTTTGCTACTGGACACCATGCAGGAACAGCCATCTGTCCAGCAAACGGAAACTGTAGACGAATCAGACTCCGCTGACCAGATCATAGTGAGCATACCGCTGGAGGTGCTGGACGAGAATCTGCAGCGTCGCCTTTTCGTGGATCCGGAAACTGAGGCGGCCGATCGCCAGTCCGCTTCGCCCAAGGAGTTCGCAATGCGTCCCGATGACGTGAACAACAACGAAAACGATGAAAATTTTTGCCAGAGTGCTACAGCAGATAGCTTCAATGCTGCTGTGGCACTCCGAACCAATAAAATTGAAGCAACACCACCTGGGGGAACGGAATCGGATAACTCGGACGTGGATGAGCTGCCGATAGTGCGTTCTGGTCCAACGCCCATGGATTTTATGGCCGAGTTCGCCAAACACTGTGCGAACGGTATTGAACAGCTCAAGGTCACTACTCCGGCGGCATCACCAACTCCCTCGGATTTGATGCCCCTCAACGATCTGGAGGAGAAGCAGAAACTGGAGGTGGAGATGAACGACGTGGAGAACACCCTCAATGGCATCCTCAACGAGATGCAGGACCAGCACATGTACACACCAAACTGTGCCCACATTGATGAGTTCCTCACTCCAGCCGACTATGCTACACTGACTGAGCAGGAGTCGTCCGTTTCGTCGCCACCCAATCCTTACGAGCAGAGTTCCGTGGACAAACCGGAGCCCAAGCGCAGTGCCACCGAGGATCCCTTCGATAATAGCAACTTTACCAATGAACTGATTGGTTTCCAAAACGATATTCCCTGCTTTGAGAATATTGAGACCCCGGAGCAGGGACAGAACTTGCATTTAGAACTGACCGAGTTCTTGAGGGATCTGCAGCCGGCACAAGCGGAGCCGTCGGCAGAGGAGCAGGTCGCGAAGACCGAAATTCAGACACAGCCAGCCGTCCAAATGGATGTCCAATCAAACCTACCAGTGCAAGCTGATACACGGCCTCAAAATGATTCGTCCACTAATCATTCACCACTTGAATCACCCATATCATCACCTCAAGTTCAGTCTCAGATCGAAATACAAATGGAACCTCAAATCGAGACCCAGATGCAACCTCAAATTGAGACTCGAATGCAACACGATGTGTATACAGTGCAGTCTCCACAAAACCATCAGTCTCAAGTACAAACTCATGACCAATCTCAGATGCAACACCAAATCCCACCGCAAATCGAGCCTCAAATTCAAGTCCAAAACCAGGAGCAACAATCTTTACAGCTCGTGCCGCAAGCCCAGCATGAAGTGATTCCCCAAGTACAACTGCAATCCCAGTTGGTGCCCCATGTCCAGTCGCAAGGCACGACGACGACAGTCACCTACGAGCAGATTTACCAACAGCACATCGTACAGCAGACGGTGCAGCAATCCTCCAACAAGATGCAGGTCATCTCGCTGCCCTCGGCTGGCACGGAAACACGACAGTGGCAGACACAGCAGTCGCAGCAGCAGCAGCAAGTCCAGTGGTCATCGGTGGGCGGACTGGAGGCCATAAAGAGTGCCCCCGTCGAGAGTGTTGCACCCACAACCACAACGTACTACATCAGTGCCAGCGATCTTTATCCGCAGCAGACTGAAACGTACACGATGCTACAACCAGCATCCAATGAGAGCTACATGATCGAGCAGGTGAATCACCAGCAGCAACATTGCCAGCAACAAATTCAGATGTCTCAACAGCAACGCCAGCATCAGCATCAGCATCAGCAAGCGCAGCAGCAGCAGCAGCAGCAGCCGATTATGATACTGATCCAACAGCCGGAGAACCAGCAGCCAGTAGCCTCGGGCAGCAATCCGCAGCAGGCACCGCTGCACATCTATAGTGCTGCTGCCACCAGCAATGATGTGCATCAAATGCAGCACACGCAACGCCAACAGATACGCCAGCAGTATCACCACCAGCAGTATCAGCGCCTGCAACAGCAGCAACAAACTCGCGTCGTACAAAGCCATCCAGTATTGGGAATGCCGGGAGCCACATCCATATCAACGAAAGTGACCCCCATTCCCGTCGCAGCGACCAGGGGTCGGGCGCTAACGCTCAAGTGTCGCTTCTGCCACAACGGACCGCGATTCTCCAGCAGCCTGGAGTACAGCAGGCATATCATTGATCTGCATCCGGCGGTGGCGCCCTTCAATTGTCCACACTGTCCGCTGGCCTTTGCCGGCAGAACGAAGCGATCGCAGCACATCCTCAGCCACCATGTGGTGCAGCAGTACCAGTGCGGCCAGTGCTCACAGGTGTTCCCTGCCCAAAAGGCATTGGACGTTCACATCCAGCGCTTCCACATGACACTGAAAAAGGATCCTGCGGATGCTGTGAAGGTGGAGGACGTTAAGCTGCAGATCACCAGCGAACGGAGGCCACGAGGTAGGCCGTATAAGCCACGGCTGCAGCTGCAACAGCATCAGCTGCAACCGCAGCAGAAGTTACAAGTGCAGCAGCAGCAGCACCAGCAGCAGCAGCGGAAGACTCTGCAGCAACTAACCCAAACGCCACAGCAACAGCAGCATCAACTGCAACAAAAACAACATCAACTTCAACAGCAACAGCAGCATCAACTGCAACAACAGCAGCAGCACCAATTGCAACAACAAGGGCAGCAACTGCAACAAGTGCAACCGCAGCAGCACCAGCCGCAGCAACAGCCGCAGCAACAGACGCAGCAACAAGTGCCGCACCAACAGCAGCAACATGTGTTGCAAGTGCAGCAACCACAGCAACAACCGTTAATGCAGCCACAGTCGCCCCATCCATCAAGTGAGTATTACTTTGTACTTGTACTTTCACCAAAACAATCTCTTATTAAACCATAAATTCCACAACAGCAGTGGAAATGCAAGCAAGTCCAACAACGCCACGAAAGATTCTTTGCTGTCCCGACTGCGAAGACTGTAAGTAAAATGGAATAATGGCATAATCACTAAGCTGCATCTAACCCATGACTTAACTTAACCACCCTGTTGATAACGACAAGCAGCCAAGCGTTTTCTACAATCTTAATTGGTTCCGATCTAAAACTTGTCTTCCTCCCGTTACAGGCACTTCCGGCCACAGTCATGGCAACGAACAGTTCGAGGAGCTGGTGACACTGCAGACTCCGCCAACGGTGCTCACACCGCCATCGACCATAGTCTCGGTTCCATCGCCGCAGCCCATGATGTACTCGCAGCACATAACAATGCCGTCGCCGGAACAATCCGAGCCAGATTCCACGACCACGTTGCGACAGTATCGCAAGCGAGGCGTGATCGTTGGGCCACAGGGCCCGTTGCATTTGGCCACACCGGTGGCCTCGCCATCGCCCTCATCGTCACCCTCCTCATCGACGGTGGATCACATACCGCCAGCTTCTCCGGCACCGCCGGCATCGCCAGCTCCGCCGCCATCGCCCGCCGTCGCGTCCACGGTGCAGGTGAGCGAGCTGCGAACGACCCACCATTGTCTGTACTGCGAGGAGCGGTTCACCAACGAAATTGCCCTGAAGAAGCACCATCAGCTGGCCCACGGAGCACAGACCACAATGCCGTTTGTGTGCACCATCTGCAAGCGAGGGTATCGCATGCGTACGGCGCTGCATCGTCACATGGAGTCGCACGATGTGGAGGGACGGCCGTATGAGTGCAACATTTGCCACGTCCGGTTCCCGCGACCATCGCAACTAACGCTACACAAGATCACGGTGCACCTGCTCTCCAAGCCGCACACCTGCGACGAGTGTGGCAAACAGTTTGGCACGGAGAGTGCCCTCAAGACGCACATCAAGTTCCACGGAGGTAAGTTTTGGTGGCGAACCGAACCCTGAGCACCACCAGAAGGGTTTACTTCGTTATTTTCCTTTTTTTTTTGGGTTGGTTGCCTAGCAGTTAACCTACCGTGTACTAATCCCCATTCACTTAGTCTTAGTGTTGCTCTGTCGTAGCTTGAGTTATAAGCCCTAAGCCTCTTACTAATCCTCTATCAATTGTTATCGTTGTATTGTTGCTGTTGTTGGCGGCAGTTTATTCAAGCGTGGGTTATGCGCGTATGTACCAAAGGTATGACAACCGTGAACGAATCGCTTTCGTCTCGAGAATACCAATATCGATTTATGGCATGGGTATTCCTAATGGTTGGCATGAAAAACACACAGCTTATGTATTATGCTTTTAGCTTTAAGCCATCATAAACCGTTTATGAACTTGCGCATGCAGTTTCGTGTAAAAAAATAATAACAATAAATAAGCCACACTTGGTAGTTGTATGAGCTCGAACGAGCGGCTTGCAAAAATTGTATAAAGCTAATTACCCGTTGATTTGAACTCTGACAATTAAACGCTGATTTCTGACGGCTCTGGCTCAGCTTGCCTAATTATTGACAATTAGCTGCCCTTTGTTATTAATCCAATGACCTGGACACTGTAACACTGAACACTGAACACTGAACACTGAACACAGAACACTTATGTATTTGTATTCAATTGGTAGATGTGGAGTGCGTTTCGTAACACGTGGGAATTTCTAAGAAAATGGGTGTTGAATATTCCATTGAATATACATTTATTAGCTAGCTGTATATATACATATATATGTAGATTGCTTTACTTCTGCTTCCTCCCTTTCTACATCAATGGAATTTCCTCTTGCTGAAACCTTGGGTTTCGCAACGCACTTTCAACCAAAAACCTTAACAATCAATGTTAAATGTTGATTGTTTCTTTGCGGGTACAGTGACATCTTTAGTTTAATTCGCTTGACATCAGTGTATTTATATCGCTATCTATGTTGGCTCCCTTCAAGATCACACTGTGTGAATCCTAATTGCTCAACACAACAATCGATCCGAATATATAGATACCGATACGATACAAAGGCCAACGAAATTGTCTTCTTCCAGAGCTCGGTTACCAGTGCGACGGGTGCGATCGGACGTTCGAGTATCTGAAAGAATTGCGCAAGCATCGACGCACCCACAGCGAGATGTTTTACAAATGCAAATTCTGTCCAAGCTCCTTTATGCGTTTCACGAATTTTCGGGGTAAAGTCTCGCCAGTCTCGTCCATAAATGGTGTTGCCAACATTGTTAACTCGCATTTAAAAATAAATTCATTATCAGCAGACCTTTCTTTTCCTTATCGAATTTTGATATTTTTACTTTAGCAATCATAATGAATAATGATTTCCTTATATATTATTGAAGTTGTCAATGAACCGTGAGTTTAAAGACCATTGATAGTTTTCCAAAAGCCTCACCCATCAGTACTATTTCAAACTATATAATTGACTACTTCTAGATGTCTTAATGTTGTAATGTCTTCTGTTCATACCTACTAAACTACGATGTGTCTACATAGTTGGCAGCACTATTCCACATTTATTTAAGCAATAGGTTCTGTTCTAGTTTGTCGTAAGAAACAAGAGTAAGGATAGGCAAGTGACAAATGCCGGCTTTTTGCATGGCCTACGTTAAGATGCAACTTGTTGAAAGCCTGTCAAACGAGTGAGACGTGTAATAACTAATTTCTTTTTTGATTTTCATTAGCTCACATGAAAACCCACTTGCCACTGGGTGTATTCCGCAACGAGGAAGCCGCATCAAAGTCGCCCAGCAACAACAATAGCCACACCAGCAGTGACAAGCTGGAGAATCCGCCCACGCCCATCGAGGAGACACCTTTGACGCCGATGAGCTGCGGTGGACACGTGTACCACAGCCCAGATGAATACCCCAATTCGGTGGAGAGCTGTGCCGGCAACAGCGTGACTCTGGAATCCATTGCCACAACGCCATAACCCACGGGGCCGGATTATTATTTAGTATACAACGCTTTAGTTATAAGTAAACACAAGCAACATGGCCAAATAATATCGGCGCCTTCCTACACTATTACCACACTCTGTGGGGAATAGCTTCCATTCTTCCCATTGGAGAGCCAACCAATAAGTAACTCTTAACTCTTATTCTAAAAAAAAAGAAAACAAAAATAAATGAAAATGAAAAACGACAAACAACAAACAACAAACAAAAGAACCAGCAGACTGCATTGAATGCAATCCAATATTGCACCTAAAATAAAACACATAGCGACTAAGCCAAGGAAACACTCCCTCAGACACAAATCTTAAGGCTACAAATTATTAGACCTAAGCTAGTTAGAATCTAGACATTCATGTAATGAAATCAACTGAAACAAATACGCAAAGGTTAACTTAGGCCTTAGACCATATATACATACATATACATACTTACTTACTGCTGATTTCCGTTCCCAGTTAGATATAAATATTTTTTTGAAGAGCGTTTAATGAAAATAATAGGACTAAGGCCCTAGATATAAACAATGTACCAAGCAACACTGAAACATATTTAGTTATCCACATTTTGGTGTAGAATCTACGTAAATTAACTACTGAGACGTGACGTGTGTGAGACAGCTCAAATCGATTTTAGTTCCATATTATTGTATGAGGTTTCATTGAAATGAAACAAGGCAGTTGAATAGCCTATACAAATATTTTCCTTTTATTTATAAATTATGTAATAAACAAATTATGCTTTTAGTGCGATCAAACGATAACAAAACATGTTTGCATTTCTCATTCCTTAAAGGTGTTGCACATCAATTTTGGGGGCTTCACTTAATCGTAGTACCAGTCCAAGAAGAGCAGGGAGAACGACATGACCAGCAGGAAGAACAGCGACCACACGCGTAGCCCTGCATTTCGTTGAGTGGCCTGGCGGATTTGCTCGTTGGCGTCCTTGACGTTTTCCGTGGTGCCCACGACGGCACTAACTATCCTATCGATATTGTGCTGTTGCATGGCGACCTAAAAAGGGGAATTTAAGAGGATTAGAGGCGATTAGGACGTGGATCTAGCTGGAACTAGTTGATAATTAATTGCATGCTAATAAGAGCCCGGCTTGTACTTTGTAAGCGCGAAGGATGTGGGATTTAGCGAAACCAATTAATATTTTTAATTGAAGGATTAAGTCGACGAACATATGGGCCACCACTTGTATGAAAAGTCGTCTTGGCAATATGGAGCAATATGTTCTCCTCAAAATGATTTGTGATTAAGCATGCAGTCTTCGAAACTTGCGTTATTATGCTATCTTACCTTTTCAGTGAAAATGTCCTGCAGTTGGGCAATGTCCACTACATTCTTTTCAATCTGCTCTACCTCCTCGGAGACGCCTTGCAGAAAGTTGTAGATGTGCACGTTCTCCGCCTCGAAGAGCTGCACATCCTCGGCGCTTAGGGGATCGTCATCGTCGGCCTCCTGCTGCTTCTGGAGCTCCTCATCCAGAGCCACCTTAGCGGATGAGTCGTTTAAAGTCGATCTATTGGGTTTGCTTCGTTTGCGCGTACGCGGCTTGTGTTGATTGGCCTGGTTGCCCTCCTTCTCCTTCTGCCCATCGTGGTCGTCCACCTCGACGCCTTCCTCGTCCTCATCCCAGTCGCCCCAGCCGTCGTTATTCCAATCGTTGTCGGCGGATTCGTCATGGTTGCTATTTGCTTGTGGAGCAGACTCCGTGGCATCGCAGTCATCGCTGCTGACCTGGCGCCTACCCAGCTTGCCACTGTTGCTGCCCGCCGGACGCACTGGTATCTTCTTTTTATCCGCCGCCAGCTTGAGCAGCCTATACGTCTCCAATTCGTGCTGCACCCGGTACTTCTTTTGATCCAGATAGATCTGTTCCACGCTGTGCAAATAGCTGACCAGCAGATCCAGCACGGCATCGATGTGCTGGCGCTCCTGGGGCTTCCGCTTGGCGCTCTTCCAATCGCTGCGCATCTTGCCCAGATGCTGCGTGTAGAAGGTGACGAACTTCTCCGACTCGCGATCAATCAGATCCCGCTGGGCGTCGGTCATGTGCGCGGCGGACTTCAGGTGCTGGCCAATGCGCATGTAGGCGGTGCGGTTCTCGATCAGCACATTGCGCAGCGAAGTGATCTTGTTGCACACCTCTTTGGCCTGCTTGGCGAAGTCATCCTTTGGGCCAGTTGGTCCAGTTTTAGTGGGCGCAGTGGCGGGCTTCGCCTTGCCGGCCAGTTCGGCCTTGCGCTGCAGGCGCACCGTCATTACACTGGCCTTGAAGCTCTGGGTGATGTCCATAGCTATTTGCTATAACTAATTTTAAACTATTTAACATTTAAATCCACATCATCGGTTCAGCGCAGTGTGGCCGTTCGTTTTGCTAATTGCTGTGTGATAATAGAAGAATACCAAAATAGCTAAATGTTATCGATAGGCCGTTCAGTGTTGGCTAGCGTCTTATTTATCGATAACACTCTACATTCAGAGGTGATTTTTGGCGCAACCGCGAACGGTCACACCATTAGCAGAGCACAAACAAAATACGTACTTTTCTGCTAGCAAAGTGTCCAAAAATCGCATCGTAGAGAGTCCTAGTGTCCGATGTAAATGGTTAAATAAAGTGAGTAACAATGGCGCATTATTTGCGCAGTTAGCCGACCCTGTCGTGGTGTGCGTGAGTGGCTCTGTCGAAGTGCGTTGGTGTGCGTGTGTGAGCAACCAGTTTCCTTGGATTCCTCATAATCTCCATGTGTGTATGTAACAAAAACAATAACAATTTGCCCAGGCGAATGCAAAACACTCGCAAAGTTGGCCAATTCCGGATGAACCTCATCATCATCATCATGATCAGCACGGTCGGCAGCCGAAACCCCTAAATTCCGATACCAGGCATTCAGCTCGATTTATTAATAATAATTGCCCATTTGCGCGGAATGTATACACATTTCAGTGACTTCAATTGTTCGTCGTCATTTCACCTTGAATTGTGGGCAAGGTAAGCGTCCAAAAGTCGCTATGGATATCGTTGCGCTTCATTTACCGTATTTACTATATACTCTCTAAGAAAGTCGCTCTATTTTCGGAAAGAGCCATGTGCTTTGGGTTTAAGTGGTTCCAAATAGTTACACGTCGACAAGAGAAACGATTTCTTATCGTCTTTAGAAAGGATCCCGAGATAAGCTGTATTTGACTCAAAACGCACAAAATTTATTAACAATCTATTTTAGCAGCTTTTTCCGCTTTTAGATTGATCTCATTTTTTTCTCTATGCAGTTCCATTATAAGGTTAAGGCCCAAACGAAAGGAATACATAGTGCCCTACTCTCTCCGATGACTAATAAAGCATGTAACAGCATCTAGGCTGCTGCCAACAAATTCCCCAATTAATTCTTAAACAACATAACGAACAATAGATGCAATGCAAGACCTTTAAACTGATTAATCGTCAATTTTGATCCACTCACACTTGAGCAACGCCAGCGTTTATTTTCTATTATTAATTGCTGCTCGCCAGCGATCAAAGTTTCGCATTCGCCGCTCTCTCTGCCTTTTGTTTTTGCTTTTGTCTGGTTTGTGCAACATCAGCGGGGAATCACAGTCGCTGGTCTGGTAGGAGATCCATTCACCATGGATCCCTCAATTTATTACACAATCTTGGGGCCCAGACTGTCAGTAGTCCATTATCTTTCGCTCTTTATCGCGCACGTTCGATTGAACTTTGTCTCGCGTGGGGGAAAGTCGATTCATTTCTTTTGACTTATAGATTACCAATTAACTACCTTATAATCTGATAAGATCTGGCGTAAGACACTCTTTTATTTGTATATTTTAGCGTAGGAAGTTTGTGCGTATGAGCATAAAACACTAAACAGTAGTGATATCAAAACGCTGAATTGGGTTTCATAAATGATCACTTCTAATCTAATATGGTGCATAAGAACTGCTAATGTACATATTTTAACAATTTATGAGCTTTATTCCAGCGATATGTAAATTCTAAAACAAATTATTTTCTCTCCAGAACACTGAAAGTGAACACATCTAAAATCAAATCGAATTGATGTTTACTCTCAGCCGCAGTGACTCAGAACCGAAATCTACTGTTTGCGAATATGGTCTCTCGCTGACTAAAGCTAATTATTCTATTCGGCTGCAACTCAGCCCATCGTCGCAATTGCTTCCAGCTGCGGCAGGTACGGAGGCAGGGTGTCTAGTCCGCCGGCCACTCGATCAAAGCTGAGGGCATGCCGCGGTGAGGTCATTAGCTGACGTACTCCGAAAGCCACGTCCTCACAGCTGCTCCGCTCGCTCGGCTCCAGCTGCCAGCAGTTGAGCAGCAGCTGGTAGAGATCCCCGTAGACGTAGGCTGGCTGTGCCGGACGCACTGCAGCTCGAATGGCCTCCAGAAGCTGTTGGTTACTTGCCACTGCATTGGCATAGGGCGTACCTCCCAAGGCACAGCACTCCCACGCCACGCAGGCCAGGGACCAGACATCGGATCGCGTGGAATGGTGATGCTGGTAACGCAGAACCTCTGGAGCCAGCCACCTACTGTGGTCTGGCTGCTGGCGAGCGATGTTCATGTACGGCAGCGGTCCAAAGACGCTCAGCTTCAGCTTGAACTCGCTGGTCACGAAGACGCTGTGCGAGCAGAGCTGTCGATGCACCACTTGGCAGCTGGATAGATAGGTCATGGCGCTGGCCAGCTCGTAGATCCACTGCAGCACCAGCTGCTCGGAGAGGGAAGTGAGGCGTTGCGACGGTGCCATCAAGCGACTCTCCACCAATTTGCGCTTTAGACTCATGCGTTGGTGTTCAAAGATTAGGTAGAACCAATCCGGACTCGCGGATACTCCATAGAAATCCAGCAAATGCTCCTGCCGCTTCAGTTGAGACAACTGACGTAGCTCTCGCAGCAACTGTGCCTGAGTAGTACCATTCAAGTCGTCCAGGCAGAGCACGTGCAGGGTGCAATCTTTGGCAAAATCGTTGGTTGAAACCTTTCCGGTTATAATCTCACCAAAGCGTCCGTCTCCGATCACATCGTTCACATTTAGCCGTAGTGCATTCCTTGGTATCCGTTCGAATCCCTCCACCAACTGTTGCAACTGCTGCTTGAAGTTCTCCGGCGAGTGCGGCAGTGGATCGTCCTCCACCAGGTATCCGTTGTTTTCTCGCTCGATTATTGGCGTTTGCAGCGTCATCTCGTGGGCATTGCCACCAGTCAATCGTCGTCCTCGGCAGGTCTTGTAGCGCAGATAAAAGTAGGCAATCAGACTGAGCAGGAGGCAGGTGCCGAAGATCACACAGGTGACGGCCAGGGCCACCACCGAGGATTGACCCTTCTCAAAGGTGGCGTAACTAAAGTCGTCCAGCGAAGTCACGTGCTGGTCGTGGGTTCCACGACTGTACAGCGTCTTGGTGACGCCCTCCAATGTGCTCACCTAGAATTTTAATTGTCATTCAAAAGTTTCATGTAGCAAATAGCAGCTGCCCCCTCAAATTCAATGCATTACTCACCAATCCGAGACTGATGTGGACATGCGCATCTGGCTGATCCAACGGCTTATTGACGAATCGTCCGTATCGCTTGCCATCGCCCACGACAAAACGCCTGGTGCGGTTGTCCTCCGGTCGGTCGTAATCCAATTCGGCGGCTATGTAGTAGGGCACTCCATCCTGTTGAGCCTGCTGCCAGCTGCCCAGGAGCTGGGCATCGAATGGCTGACTAAGGGCATTGTCCACGTATTCCACGATGACGAGAAGTTTGCTCAGCGGTCCGTTGTCATTCCGAATGGGCGACAACTCGATGGTGACAGTGCGATCGGTGCGGCTGAGGATTTTCGGCTGTGCAGGCACGGGACTCGGAAGGCCCACCTGAAATTTGGAGTAGAAGTCGTATTGATTAGGATTCTCGTTGATATCCGAGCAGCACCAACCTCTGTGGTGGCTTCTATGGAGGCCTGTCCGCATTCAGATTGACCTGCTTGGGCATCCGTGCACATGGCCCTAACGGATACGTTGTACAGCGTGGCGGGATGCAAATCAGTGAGTTCAAATTGCGTTTCCGTGCTCTGCACCATAAACTCGGGCTGCGGAAAGGCGGGCAATGAGGAGTAGGTCTTTAGAACCTGAGCTCTGATCAGGAAGTTGTCTAGCAGTTGGTTGGGAAGCACTGCCTCTGCGCCGCCCGCCAGGAGCAGTTTCCGCGCCTCGTAGGCATCCCAGTTGAGGGTCAGGCTGTTCTCCGTTTTGTTGGAAATCCTTAGATGATGTGGCGCAGGTTGTTTGGTCAGTGTGGTGGAGTAGTACGAGTGCACACCGACTCCGCCACAATACTGTGCCTTGTTGGCCAGGCAGCGGGTGTTGCACAGCTGCTCATCCTGCTGCTCCTGCGGCTCCAGGACATTGGCACAGAAGCACTTCTCGGAGGCCAGCACGGCATAGTGGTGACCCTGATGCTCGCAGATCTCGATGCAGGTCTGCGGGGTCTTGGCGTACACCGATTCATGAAGCAGATCCGTTCGAGCCGTGTAGCAACCGACGTAGTAGTAGGCAGGTGCTTCCTGGGGGACAGCTGCTCCTCGTGGAAGGGCCAAGCACATGGCCACGAGGCAGCTGAAAAGCCAAATCTGAATTGGGCGGTGTCCGCTACGTGAACCGCATTCCATGGCTTGCAAATCTCGAATGAGCAGCTCCTGCACGCCGGATGGCTGATATCCGCCTGGGCTTTTAGTTTCTTCTTTTAGGGGTGCTAGGGCTGTCAATTAAACACTTTTTCACGGGCAGCCAATTTAGGCAAATTAAAAACTTTTATTCTTTTTCCCCGCTCAACATTTTCCAAGCGCTTCTGCTGCTGCTTCTTCTTCCACTGCCGTTCTGTTATTGAGTGTGAGCCCGTTGTTGTTGCTCTCGGCAACCGTGTTTCCAGTTGACTAATCGCTCTGCCGACGTCGACGCAGGCCACACAACTGTTGCTGTTACTTTCCAACACCTTTGTTTACATCGCCTACCAGTAGATAAAGCAGCAAGTGTAAGTGAAACAACTGGTGTGTTGCGATGATCGCCCGTATCTGGCGGCACTGCTCACACACCTGCTGGACAAGCCTGGCTCCAAACAGCATTGCCAGATGTGTTTCTTATTTAAAATTTTAAATTCCCATTCAGCGCGCCAAAGTCTCGGAGAAGTGTTGGTCTTAATTAAGTGGCAATGTGTTAATTGGACAGACGCGATTTTGCTAACGTTGCAGCTGCTGCCGCACCAAATGCATTAGCCCACTCCCCGCCCACTGTGTCTGTTCCTATTTTGCCATGTGGCGACGAAAGTAGAGAGAGGTGATCGAAAAAGAGAGAGTGCCGCCCCGCTCTCTTTCCACGATTCCATTGAGGTAGCCGATTCCATTGGTGACTTGCGTGTTGTTGCTGCAGTTTGGTTGACGGTCGCGCTGGTCGTGTGTTTATATTCATATTCCCATTCCGCATCCGAATCGGATTCAATTAGGCGCAAGCATAACTTTTATTCGGGCTGTATAATCGCGTGTGTGGCATAATTCCCCACCGATCTCTTGTCTTAATGTGGTACGTGTGGTGGTATGGTCTCTTTTTGTTTTGGCTGCGCTTCCAATTAGAATTCAAGTGGTCAAACTGCGTAGCGCGACAAAAGTTGTAGACGTCATCACAGCGCAGCTAACGAAATTAATTTTAATGTGCTCCCTACGGCTTACACTCGAACACACAACTGTGCTGAATTCGTTTAACCCGATTTGGAAACCATTTTGAGTACATGCCCTCCATTTGGACTGGTAGAATCCAAAAGGAACATATGAACAAGTGATCGTGTTGCAAACAAAACATCATCTAGGAAAGCTAATAAGGTCAATAAAATCACTGAAACCGGTCTGGTTTCTGATCAATTTCTTTCCAAGTTATTTTGAGTACCTAAAAACATATAATATGTATGTCATGTGGGCTTGTAAAATACTTAATTACTCTTCTAAGTCTGTATGGATGATGAAAGTTTAGTCATTAGTTCAACAAACCGGTTTTCTTATCATTAATTAAACGTAGTTTCTAAAGTGGTAATCAAACCCGTATTCTTTAAAGTTTTGTATATGTACTTGTGCCTTCAGTCGGATCTGTTTAGTTTGTTCTGCTTCTGTTCCCCAAAACAGTTGGGCTTATAAGCAATAACTATGGTTAGCCTACAAATAAGATACTCTTCTGCACACCTACCAAGTACCATTTATCGGATGGATACATACAAAGATCCCACGCACCTGAACAATCCGCTTACATAGTGCCCCACGTCTGCCGCTGACATCTTCTGCGATCGCGGAGCAGCGCATGTTTGGGTTTATTTTTGGCCACCTCTCATAATTGCAGGCCTTTCTGTCCTTTCCGTCGCTTGTGTCTTGAGGCTGTGCCAAAATTAAATGAACTCGCGGCGCAGAGGCTTGCGCAATTAAATGTTGGCCCAGACACTCGCAATTTTCCCTTTGCCGGAAATGGGGAAAATTGCTAAAAGGCAGCCGAAATTTTCTCCATACTTATCTAGCCGTCTGTTTATGTTCGCAGTTGACAAGTCGAAATCCAACAGATTAACTAAAAAGAATTCCCCAACGGAGGCAAGCACACAGCCGGCGAAGCACAGAGACAGCAAACGGGATAGCAGGCAAGGATTCCAGATACCAGAATGGGCGGTTCGGCAGTGCAGGTGATCAACGCCTCCGAGGAGCACACATTTGTGCTCAACGAGGATGCGTTGAGTGAGGTCCTCATGCGGGATGAGGTCAAGGATCGGTTCGTCTGCGTCGTCTCCGTGGCGGGAGCCTTCCGAAAGGGCAAGAGCTTCCTGCTGGACTTCTTTCTGCGCTATATGTATTCAAAGGTGATTCTTGAAATTGCTGCCATCACAAGCATCTTTCACTTACAAAGGACTTTTCTTTGGTCGCTATAGTATGTTCATCACGATGCGACAGACTGGCTGGGAGGCGAATCAGATCCGCTGGAGGGATTCTCCTGGCGCGGCGGCTCCGAGCGTGACACCACCGGCATTCTCATGTGGTCCGACATATTCCTGCACGACTATCCCAACGGCGATAAGATAGCCATCATTCTGCTGGACACACAGGGCGCCTTCGACAGCCAGAGCACCGTGCGCGATTGTGCCACCGTTTTTGCATTGAGCACAATGCTGTCCTCGGTGCAGATATACAACCTATCACAGAACATCCAGGAGGACGATCTCCAGCACCTGCAGCTCTTCACCGAGTATGGCCGCCTGGCGCTGGCCGACACCGGCAAAAAGCCGTTCCAGCGGCTGCAGTTCCTCGTCCGGGACTGGAGCTTTCCCTACGAGGCGGAATACGGAGCACTGGGCGGTGATACGATTCTAAAACGACGTCTGGAGGTATCCGATAAACAGCACCCAGAACTACAGTCCCTGCGTCGCCACATTTCGTCCTGTTTCACGGAGGTGGCCTGCTTCCTGATGCCCCATCCAGGCCTCAATGTGGCCACCAATCCCAAATTTGACGGTCGGCTGCAGGACATCACGCCCGAGTTCAAGAACAGCCTGCGCTCCCTGGTGCCCATGCTGCTGGCACCGGATAACCTAGTCTACAAGGAGATCAGCGGACAACGGGTGCGAGCCCGCGATCTCATCCAGTACTTCCAATCGTACATGAACATCTACAAGGGCAACGAGCTGCCCGAGCCGAAGAGCATGCTGGTGGCCACCGCCGAGGCCAACCATTTGACCGCCGTGGCCGCCGCCAAGGAGCTATACGGACAGCTCATGGAGGAGGTGTGCGGCGGAACGCGGCCGTACTTAAGCACCGCTCACCTGCAGACGGAGCACCTGCGGGTGAAGGACAAGGCACTGTTCCAGTTTGCAGCCAAGCGCAAGATGGGAGGCGAGGAGTTCACCGAGAAGTTCCGCAAGCAACTGGAAGATGATCTTGAAGAGGTCTTTACCAACTACCAAGCGCACAACGAGAGCAAGAACATATTTAAGGCGGCACGAACCCCGGCAGTGTACTTCGCTTGTGCCGTCATCATGTACATCCTCAGCGGCATCTTCGGATTGGTTGGTCTCTACACGTTCGCCAACTTCTGCAACCTGGTCATGGGTGTGGCGCTACTCACGCTGGCTCTGTGGGCTTACATCAGGTAGGTTGATAATTGAGCTCCGGATGATAATCTTGCCAACTAACTCTACTTTTGAATTGCAGATATAGCGGAGAGCTCAGTGACTTTGGCGGCAAGTTGGATGACTTTGCTACGCTTATGTGGGAGAAAGTAAGTACCTAGGAATATAACTGAGATTTTTGTGGGCTAAACTATCTTATGCTTGCAGTTCATGCGACCCATCTATCACGGCTGCATGGAGAAGGGCATCCAGCATGTGGCCACCCATGCGACCGAAATGGCTGTGGGCGGAGGCGCTGCCTCCTACCGCTCCCAAACCTCGGTGAATGCGTCCAATGGCAAGGTGAAGCGGTCATGAGAATACGCCCAAGGAGCGCAGCACAAGACGCAGCAGCCGGTGCCGTCGCAGCCGCCGTCGGCAAAAACCAACAACAACAATAATAATAATAACATCAACAACAATGTGGCATACAAATCAAACAGGAGCAACAACATTAACGAGGCCGACGGTTTCATCCACAACATCTGGCGCAAGTTCGGCGGCAGCAACGAAGAGAAGGCTAAAGTCAGTATCCAAACTCCAGGGGCCCAATCCTCTTCCCAGGCGCCAAATAGTCGCAAAAAGCGCAAAGCGAAGCGCAATTAGGTGTCCATGGACCAGTAGAATGGTTCGATATTCGAAACGACGACCCCCTCTAATTTGTATAAATCTAAACCCTTCTATAGTGCGTGAGAACCGAAAACACAAACGTCTAGCTATTAATTGCCCTTAAAGGAAGTTGTTTTTATATTGCATTAATTGAAGTGTAGATGGTCTATATTACGTATCTTTAAGAGTAAGTGCATCATTAGTAAGTGGCTTGTGTCTGTTGAAAAAGTGAAATTTTAAATTGTTTTTTTACAAACGATATGCGTCTGAAACGGATATATGAAATTTAACGCTGTAATATAAAGAAATCGCTAACGAATTTAATTTGTTTAATTTTCATCTAAGGCGTACATACCCCAACCCCCAACCCTTATCTCATCTTTGGTATAGAATTCCATAGGCAATCTATGTATAAACAGAGTGCACATTGTTGTTGGCTGGTTTGCTAAGCGCCTCATTTTGCCACATTTTGTTATTTAAAATAAAAAAAGAAAAAAAACGAAAAAACTAAAATAGAAGTCATTGCCACCTATTAAAGATCAACACAAAGGAGCAATGCTGGTATAGGTCATTAGTTTATCTTGTGCAGTAAATTTATAGAACTCTTGGTTTTGTTTCGATTAAACAATAAATGTATTTAATGATAACAGCTCACTAGCAGTTATGGCCATCGAAAAATAAAAGGAAAAAAAGTATTTTTCCTCTCGCATCAATGGGCTTGGGTTTGGGCATGGGCATCTACTTCCTTGCGCCACAGCAACTTGCCTTGGCATCGCCGCCCGCTGTGTCGCCATCCTTCTTGCAACATCCGCCCGAGGCGGTGGCATTCGAGGGATTGCATCCACAGTGTCCGGGTTTTTGGCACTTGCACTTCTCGCAGCACTTCTCCGGCGTGCACTTGCAATCTGTATGGTGTATTTATATAATATGTTTGCGTTTGCTGCGGAAGATTCCTTTTAATGGAGTTGCAACTCACCTTTTCCACAACCAACGCACGGCATTTTAAGCAATTTTTCCTAATTGAAATCCAAATGGTACACTGAATTTGCACAGACTGAATTTGGGGTGGCGATTTTCCGGAATTTGGCATTTACGGAAGCGCATGCGTGTGGCAGCATCATCCGGAATGGAACACTCGGGCCGAAAAGCAACAGGTTGCTAGAAAATCAAGAAGTGCCCGCCCAAATAAATACCATTCCGGTTCGTTTCAATTACATATCATTTAAACTTATTATTCTCATGATCTGTTTGCGTGTGATTTAGGTTTCTGTTTTTTGTTGGTTTCTTCTCAACATTACATTGTGTGAATTTCGATCGCGCTACGTTCTCGGGATTTCTTAAGACTATCAATATATGCGACCCGTTTTGCGGGGCTGGCCAGTTACTTTATTTAATGTTATCATTTTTGTCCTGTTGTGTTTCACGTGGGACAACAACTCTCTACACAACTTACGTGCTAAACATTACAATTTATCATTATCGGATGTTCGATTGGTTTGCGTTATGCGATTTACATTGAAAATGATTATGCCATACTCATACTCTTTAACACATCCAATATTTAAAATGTTTCGTTAGGTTCTATAATTATAATATCTGTTCATGTCTAGCGTATCGTTTATGGTGCATTGGGGGCGTGGGAGAAGGCGAGGAAAGTTGGTAAGCAAATGGGTCTTAGCATCGTTTTTAAAATGATACTTAATGGATACAACATATATAGATATTAGCGTCTCGTAAGCCGTTTCATTGATCTTCTTTAACCGCTCTCGTTCAAACTTTTAATTTGTAGTCGTAATGCTGCCTCTGATTCAACTGCTTCACCGCTTTCCACTATCAGTTTTTTTTCTTATTTTTTTGGCATAACAAATTTCTCCATTGGATTGTGATAACTTAACCATTTTCTTTTAACCATCCATTCGAAAGGGGATCTCCTACGGGTTCTCTTCTCTGCGGGAGACGTTGCGTGCTGGGTAGTCTTAAGTTAGTTACATTTATATCTATATATTGAATATATGTGGGGGCTTTTTGCGTGTCGGGACTGAATGTGTGTTACATTGCTATTTGTTGATAAGCTTAACTAAGTATCTGTTAACTCCAAAACCAGTTTCCAATTTCCTCGGTAGGCCAAAATCCTGGCACTTTCCATTTCCTTGAAAACGAATATCGGAATGGGAGCTGTTTAGCTTGTGTCGTTCTGATTTGCCATTAGACTGTCTGTTTATTGTGTGTGTATGTGCATGGGTAGGCACCCAAACCAACCATTAGCACCAACCTTGGGTTGCTTACGTGTGCCTAACAATGACCTTTGGCCACAAAATTCTTACAGGTTAGGTGCTCAGCCGTGGTCAGCCGCCGGAGCCCATTATCAGTCCAGTGGCTTGCCGAAAAACAAAATGCTGAGCAAATCGTTGAATGACAACTAAATCTGTGTTGGACTTGCTGCCTGGGACGTGGACGCAACGGCGGCCGTGGGAGCCGGTGTAGGATTAGTGGGTGCAGTGTCTGCACTGGTGGCCGCTGGCGGGGATTCGTTCTGTTGGCTACCATTTGTGTGGCTCGGCTTTGGAGATTGCTCCTCCGCCTCTGTTTCCGTATCCATCTTGCATCGCGTATCGTTTGCATCAGCCATCGGCTCCGGCGGAGTGCAGGCTCCCTTGGGGCGAGACAACTTTACAGCGGCAGCCGCCGAAGTGGAAGCCTCGCCACACGGTTCCTCACTTGGCTCCTTAGTCGCTCCCGAGCTGGGCACACAGGCATCTCGCTTAAGGATTGCAAAAATGCTTTGTATGTACGATTCCATGGTGATCAGCGTGATCAGTCGCTTCTCGCGCTCCTCATTAAGACGATCCTGGGCAGTCTTCTTATTCGACGCCTTCTTGTTGCGCTTGGGCGTCGGTTGCAGCTCATCCTCCAGCTCTGTCTCGTCATCGGACGAGGGAATTGACGTTTTCTCCATCTGCTCATCATCGCTGCCAGCAGGAGTTGGTGGTTTGGTGCTGTCCGTTACTTGCTCCGAGTTACCGCTGGATTCCATAGAGACATCTGCTGGTTTGTCGTTGTCCGTTGAGGTGTCTTTCTCGCCTTCCGGCTGATGATTATCCTTTTCCTTGACCTTTTGCGAGTCACGTTTCTGCTTCTTGTTCGGAAATGGATCTGGCAAATAGGGAGATGACGAAAGCTCTATCAATGTCAACGTAATCAAGTAGTTCCCCTATTCTAGGAAATAAAATCATAATGGTATCGCGAAACTTACCCCTCTCCGATTCCTTCCTAAACCGCTCGCTCTTATTCTGTAGTGCCCTCAGAGATCCTCGCAACTCCTTGCGCACTGAGGCTGGCACTCCAGTGGCTTGGGCAATGATTCGGATGGCGAACAGGTCGCCACACAGCTCGTCAATGTCGTCCTTGGAGTGCATACCATAGTTGATTGTGTAGATCATACGGGCAACTGGCAGCTGAGCGGCAACCTTGTGATAATAGAGCTCCAGAAATTCACGAACGCACGCATCTCTTAACATGCTTCGCTCGTCCCTCAGGACATTGTGAAGATACTCCACCAACAGTTGATTCTTCACGAGCAGTTCAACGTATCTTGTGGAAAGGAATGGGATAAAGTTGCATCTTATTTTCAACAAACATCTTTCACTTACTTGTGCGTCAGAGCATTGTTGTGTATGCCCACCCAGAACTTGGGGAAATAGGTGAAGTGCAGCGGCGTGGACTCGATGGCCACCAAGCATTGCAGCTTTACTAGCGTGTCGTTCAGAGTACCCGTGTTGACGCACATGCGCATCATGACATCGATAAAGTCATGGTATGGTCGGTAAAAGGACTCCACCTGGACGTCATAATCCGCATCGAGACCGCGTGGTGTCAGCTCTGCCAGAGCGATGCACATCTGTACCATGGGTCGCGGTGGACGGGGTGAGTTCTTGGCTCCCAATGGCCAAGGCGTGTGCTTCGCTCCGCGACGCGGGAAATACGGTCCTAGAGGACCGATCGCATTGGGAGCATTCGCCACGGACAGATGACAGTTGATAAGAATGGGCGCCAGAATGCTAATGGTTTCCAGGCTGGGATTGCGCACCAGCTCCTTGAGCACTTCCAAGGCCATGCGACTGATCTCAGGGGAGTTAAAGGTGTTAAGTAGCGTGGCCAGTCGCTTTACTGCATCCGGCAGTGCCTTTGCCAGTGCCGAGTGCTGATGTTGCTGGCGCAGGAAGTGCTGCTGCTGGAATTGCATTTGCTGCAACTGTTGCAGCTGCAGGTGCTGCTGCATTTGTTGCTGCAGCTGCTTTTCCTTTTGCTGCGGCGTCTGTGGTGTTTGCGTTTGGCTTTGCGACTGCTGCTGCTGTTTCTGCAGCATCTGTTGCTGCTGCAACTGCAACTGTTGCTCCAGCTGCTGCTGTTGTTGCTGCTGCTTCTTTTGCGCAGGACTGTCCGTACGGGTTCGTAGCGTGGCTAGAAGGAGCAGCATCTCGCCCAAGAGATCGAATAGGTCTCCAGCCACATGGCAGGCGGTGGCCTCGTGATGCATGGAATGTAGCGTGTGCAGCGCCTCAAAGCACATCTCAATGCCGCCGTTGAAGATCACCATCGTGCGGTCCTCCTCATTGTCCACTGTAGTCGAATAGGCATAAATTAGTGCTGCGTATTCTTCTAGAACTAAGTTGGGTGAAATGCTTACCGAGTATCTTAAGAGCACTGATCAGCGTGGACCAGGAGACACGCGCATCCAGACTACTTGTGTAGGACACGATCACAGCCCTCCTAAACTGGGTCACGTCGAGTTTTTCCTGTTCACTAGCATCCGGATGACGGGTGGCGAACAGAGCCATCAACTTGAAAAGCTCGTCCACGGCGGCCGCGTACTGCGTGGGATGCGGCGTGATGTTTTTAAAGGCCCACTGAAGATTCTGATGCTGGGACAATTGGCGGGTGAGTGCTCGGCTCTGCTCGCAGCACAAACGAAGTAGTCCATAGTAGGCGGGCAGCATAGAACGATTGTAGGTGACTATCTCCGCGTCATCATGATCGGCCCTAGGTGGTAACCACACGGTTAAATAAAGTTTATACCAGTCAAAAACAGTGATCTCCTTACAGTATATAGTTAAATGCAATGTTGCGCGTAATCTCTGGGCAGTTGGCCACCTGGGCAGCATTCTCTGGACAGTCCACCAGTGAGTGGTGCCAGAAGGTTAATAGTGCGTGCTTGTTGTGATGGGCTGGAACACTGGGCTCCGAGAGGCGTGGATGAAACAGCTCCCACAGGGAGCGCATGTACGAACCTATCTGTAAGTGGCAACAAAGTGGGCCAATTTAGTGGTGAACATATCGGGAAAGCGAAATTGCTGCTGCCAAACTTGCCATTAGTTTTTCAGTCTTTGAAACCATACAATAGCTGAGCAGATTGAAGTACGCGGTCAGCTTGGTCGTGCCATGGGCTCCGATATCCGCATAGACGCGCGCAGGACGCAGCAATCGCAGGAGCAGCGTTATCACCTGGTGCAGCACAGCCTGGGCATCGCTGTTTATGTCGCTGCAGGAGGATAAGCAAGGTAGTTGGTGTAACTCAAAGATCAAAAAATATGACTGCTCCATAAATGATTTACCGATAACTGTGTGGATTGAGGGCCAGCAGCTTGTGTTGGGAGTGGGCGCGGAAGTTGGCCCGGAAGGGCTGCGAGGGTACCAGTGCCACCAGCAGAAAGGCGGCAGCTGTAATAAAATCCGACCATTTAACAGGATCTCCCAAGCAGATAACGCCGATATCATACCGTTCCGAACACGAGTGTTATCATGGGCCAGCAGGAACTGCTCGAGCCACTTCTCGGCTGATTGAAGGATCCAGGCGTGGGCGATCTTGTTCTTGGTGGCCTGCAGCGAGAGCCAGTCGAGCACGGATTGTGGACAGTACTCGGCCGCGTCCCACATTCGGGGCAGGATTAACTGGGTGAAACAAGGCAGGCCCACTGGACCGCCCTGCGTCTCGGTGAGCAGTGTGAGCAGCTTGAAGAAGGGTGCGCACAGCTCCGTGTGCTTGGTTACCGAGGCGAATAGCATGCCAATGATCTGCGTGGCCAGGCGCTCATCCCAGCGACAAAGGGCGTGTATTAAATGCTTTGTCTGGTGCGGATTAATGCCGTCCTTTATTTGTTGGTACAAAAATGGAAAACCCTACGAAATATAAGCAGAATTTGAAAGTGCAGGAAACTTTGAACACAGGAAAAACAATTAAAAATGGAATTCGAATGTAATTTTTATATCGTTTTTTTGTTTTTTGTTTGGGATTCGGTTATGGATTAATGTTGATGGATTGGTTAGATGGTTGGTATTGGTTGGCATGCTTGAATGATTGTTTAATGGGTTGATTAAACAGAGTAGACAACGCTTTCCAGCTTTTTGAGTATAACCTTGCCGCCGGCGATTGCAGTGAAGTCTTTGGGCGAGAGTCGCAGTCTGAAGTCGGCTCCTCTCGATCTTTCCACTAGGCTGGCGCACAGAGCAATCATCTTGTCCAGCGAGGCCGGACGCATCTTCTCCACGGACAGTGCCTCGTCTGAGGAGTTGTCTTCGTTGTCGGAGCTTATGTCTATCTGCTCGATAGATAAATAAAACATAAATCATTAATAACCATAGCAGGTGTAACTTATCTTGATCAACTTACGCTGTCTGTTTGCTTGTGTCCCAGATAGAAGTCCACTAGGCTCTTGAGTATACCGATGCGCAGCAAGTACATGGCCTCCTCATCTCCCATGCGCGAGAACTCGCACAGCAGTCCAAAGTACTCGGACAAGTGCCGCAGGTTCGCTCGGGCACCATGCTCCAGGAGCGAGATGAGCGAACCAATGAAACGGGTTACACAAGAGGCTTGGCCTATTAACTCCTTGTCATTTTCGTCTGTCTCCACATCCAGATACAGATCGGCATGTGAGGCACTGAAAACGAAATTAATGTTTAATAAACATAAGGAATCCTATTGTAATTTATTGGTTTACCGTAATTGCTGGATGACATGGATAACCAAACGCTGGAACATTTGACGCACCATTTGGTTGGGACACTGAATTAGCACCTGGACCGGCCAGTGAGGCTCCAGCGACATGTGCGACAGGAACCACTCGCAGGCCTCCTGGCTGGCATTAAACTGCTTGGTCAGCAGCTCCACCCAGGGCACCATAGTGGGCTACACAAACGAGGTAAGATGAAAACTCACTCTTACTGCTTTGCCAAGAGGATTAACTCACCTTTTCCTTAGCATGAATAAACGTCTCAATGAAGAAGGACACAGACAACTTCGCTGCCATGCAGCTGACGTCCGTTTCTGATATTAATGATTGGGGTATGTGCCCACATATCTGCCACATAAAGCTGTGAAAACCAACAAAAGATTTGTAGTGAAATAAATGCAGATAAAATAAACTGAAACTCACTTGAAATATGTGTGCTCGAAGATGTTGCGATCCTGCAGGAACTGTCGATTGTCCTGCCAAATCCAATCCTCGAGCTCCTTGTTCAACAATGGACGAAATAGTTGTAGCTTCTGGGCTGCCTTCGACGTGGAGGGCTGCTGATCGTTGCTGGCTTTGTTGTGGCTATTGTTGCTTGGCTTATGATTATCACAATTGGCTGTTGGCTGCTTCTCCTCCTCAGTGCTCACGATCGTCTTCTCCGTGGGCTTTTTGTCCGTCTCCGATTTCTTTTCGCCTTCTATGGATTGCGATTCAATTTCATTTTTCTCAGGCTCATCCTGCTTCGCTTTAACCTCCGCGACCTCTTCTTTTGCAGGGGTTTCATTGGACTCTGTGTCAGTCTTCGCAGGCTTCTCCTTGTCTTTCTCCTCATCCTCTACTTCCACATCCACATCTGCCTTGATCTCGCTACCGCTTGTCTCCATTTTAGTGAGCTCCTCCGTCTCGGATTTCTCTTCAACAGTGGGACTGGGCGTTGGTGTTACCAGCAGCTCGGAATGCCGGCGCTGCAGATGCTCTGGCAGTCGGCGCTCGTAGAACAGCATGTAAGCAGAGTTGGTTTTCTCGAAACTAAAGTCTAGATATTTTTCCGTCACTGAGTCGTAGGTTTTGCTCTGCAGATATAAGCCATAAGTGTTAGGTGGGTAAAACATATGTAACCAACCACTTACCGTCATTTCGCCGCCAAAGCACTCCGCCGCTATCTGTGACGGATCGAACGGCTTCACTTCGGCATCGTTGAATAGAAACCAGCGCTCGTGTGGATGGTAACTGGTCTTCGTCCGCTCCTTAATAAAGCTGTAGTAGTGTCCGCCATCCGCAGTGCCCGTGTGGACAGTGACGCCCACCAGTTCGTACCTGTATAAGTGGGAGTTATTGTTGTTAATTTAATGTTGATCTCCTTATATTCTCTGTACGTTAAAAACAGAAATACTCACTCGTAGCATTCTTCAATATCGGCATCTAGAGTGGCCTCTGCCTTTTCGTTGTCGTTCCCATCGCCTCTACCATCTGCTCCTTCGTTCTCACGTTGGCGCCTCTCTCGTTCCTCCTTGTACTGCTGCGGCATCAAGGTCTTCTCCACATAATGAGACATGTTCAGGCGCAGTGGAAATGAAAAGTGGGTGTTGACCTTCTCCTTGAGCATGGTGACCATGTTGAAGGTGTAGCGCATGGTGTTGAAGCATAAGATCTGGGGAAGCTTCTTGAAGCAAGCCCGCTTCTCAGCTCGTACTTTCTTGCCGCACTGCGAGCAGGTGTACATGTTGTCGCCCTCCAGTGTATCCTTAACGGTGACTTCGTCCAGAGATTCCTGCAGATTGCGCATATCTGCAACCTGGCAGCGTACCGTGTAAAAGTCCTCAGCCGTGCGGGAAACATGACCGCAATCCAGGGAGACGACATTGTTACTCAAGGATCCACAGAAGAGCCGTTTAACCAGGTGCTTCAAGTCAGGCGTCATATCTTCAAGTTTGGACACCAAATCGATAAAGAACTCAGCCATATCCTTTTGCTCTCCTGTATTCAGCGGCTGGTGATCCATCTGGTACACCCGGCAGAAGCTTCGCGGGTTGTAGGACTTCCGTTCCGACTCCAGTAGATAGGCAAACATCCGTTGTAGCTCCATAAGCGTGGGTCCATGCTTACGGGCAGCCGTGGGTGGAACTCGCAAAACAGCTGCTCGCGCCTGTGGCATCATGTACAAGTGCTGGACGCAAGAGGCCATGTAGCAAGTGGCTCCCAAGTTGGTCAGGCCCACATAGCCGCACTCTGATCTGCCTTCATCGCGTGGCCAATAGTCCCAGGGATACGGCTGCTTGGGTCCGGACTTGTGCTGAGCCAGAAGACGTCCATGCAGATACGCATAGTTTGTGGCGCATCCGCGGCACAGTTCAACCAGTAGATCGTAGGCAGATGCTCGGGACGACGCCGACTTGCACTTGGGCTTCTGGCGATCTGCCGGCGAGGGCATGTCAAACAGGAAGCCAATCAGCTGTTCAATAAAGGATAACGCCTTGGGAGTGTACTTGAAAGTGGTGTCGTACTTGATCAAATTGGACATGAGATTCAACAGACCCACCAAGCCATCGTCCTGGTAACCATGGCGCAGTTCATAATACTCTCGGGTGAGAATGCTCTGCGAGATGCTTTCGCATAGCATTTCAATGTCGATGTGCTCTTCGGCCACCATTTCCGGGGACAGAGTATCCACCAATCTGGCCAGCAGCCAAAAGTAGTCACGGCAGGCGGGTCCGTAGGGATCCTTGCCCTCCTCGGAGAGCAAAAATTGTGTGGGCTGGGTGCCAGAGCTCATCTGCTCGGCCAAAGGCAATAGGGCGATGAGCTTGTGCAGCAGTGGTGCCAATAAAAGGCGATAGCTGTGTGCGTTTCCCAAGCAAATGCGATAAAGGCCAGCGCATATCTCACGCCGCACTGCAGGTTCGGGATCCTCCAGGATAAACTTCTGCAGCCATCGACAGTGATCGGTACCAGTCGGAGCCCAGAGCAGCCTTCTTGCTTCCGCCGAGGCGTGCACAAAGCTCACCAGAATGTTCATAGCGAACTGTATGAGCTGGGCCCTGCCCCAAAAGCCGGTGCGCAAGTGCTGGAACTGATAAGGAAACACCAATGGGTTGGCCGAAGAAGCCTGATGCTGCTGGTGAACTTCGTCATTAAGGATCGATGAAAGTCGGGTCAGGCACTCTGGTACCTCCATCAACTGTAGCATAAACGGATGCGGACGTGACATCAGAACATGGGCATCCGCCGATTGCAATTCCTCGAATCCCAGAAGCCAGAGGATGCGCAGCAGGCTGGCCAGGCAATCGTGCCGCCATTCATTTAAGGCCAGCTCCTTCGGATGTGCGCTTTGTTGCAGTTGGCCCTCACTGAAGATTTCGTACAGATGACGAAGGCCCCCACATTTGACGAACGCCTCACTCCACTTATTGTCACCCCTTTCCATCACCGAAAGTGCTGGTGGTGGTGGGGTTGGAGACGGCGGGGTGGAACAACCCACTGGGCGCTCCTTTTCCTGTTCAAAAGTATCGCCTTTCTTCTGACGCTTGCTGTGTTGCTTCGGTTGATTTTCTTTATCGCCACCGCTGCTACTGCTAGCCTCCGTTTCTACATCCTGCAAGCCAGTGGATGGAGTGGGAGTCAGTGGGGCCTCCAGCTCGCACAGTTGCTCCTTGCTCATTTTGACCTCTGGCGGCGGTGGAGGCGGCTGCTCGTTGCTATTTCTCCGTCTTCCCATCGATGATTTCTTCACGCGTACCTGTTCCGGTGGATGTCCCATGGCCACATTGCCGTTGGATTCGCCGCGTCTGGAACTAGTTAGGGCCAGACTCTCCACAATATGGAGCGAGTACATGAACTTTTGCAGGTTGTTCGGGTCGAGAAGATCTCTGAACTTTTGCTTAATCTGCTTGCGCTTGGTGGCCAGTTGTTCCTCTTCTCCGGCAGCATCCATCTGCTCGAGTTCGCTTAGGTCCGTAACCAGACTCTTAAAGGCGTCTAGAATGTGTGGATTGGTTGGCAGCATGGCGAGAATATCCCATACGCGTCGTGAGAGCAACTGCGCCTTTGTGTGATGCTGGGGATTTACAGTGGACGCTTGGGGTTGCATATCTCCCAGGGTCTGCATCAGGCAGAATAGCTTCTCGAAGTACTTTGGCTGCAGCAGGAGCACCGTGGGCAAACATTCCTTCGGTGGGGGCGGCAGCATTGACGGGTGCTCCAAATTGGACTCCTTTCGCCTGGCCCCACGTCCACCCAAGGATACGTAGACGATCTGGTTATCCTTGAATCCAGCGTCACCGAGACTCCGTTCATCGTAATCCGAGGTCAGCTCCTGTCCCTGTGTGATAATACGTAGTGGTCCATCGCTGAGTAGAAGTCCGAGCACAGGAGCAGCCAGTCCAGTTTGGAGGCTCTCCCACCACTTGGACACCTCCGCCTTGAGGTCGGCGATTAAGTCACACGCGTGCATCTGCAAAAGGTTTTTTTCCGAAAGTCCTGCCTGTTGTAGAACGATACGTAGGGGTGGACCCGCTCCCTCATTTTTTAGGTTACTATGCGATCCAATCCCTTTGCCCTCGATTGCCCAGCGGCGCAGATAAAACGCATACCGACGCCGGAAAGTATCCAAATGGGTGTTTAGCAGGAGCAGGCCTCGCTGGACTCGCATCAAAGCAGTCTCGTCATCGATGCTGAGGGAAGAAAATAAATAGAAAAATGACAAAGGACAATTATTTCTACTCACCTTTCCAAAGCCGTGGCCGCTTGAACTAGGTTTTCCATGCACTGGGAAACGAATTCCTTCTCCAGGCGCAATTGTTGGCCCATGTAGTACATGTTGATGTACTGTATGGCCGCCAAGGAAACATCGTTGCTCTGGGCACGCAATGCGATCTTCCACAGATGGTACATGCCAACGGCATTGGCGCTTGCCGAGATCTGCTCGCTGTGCTTGTCGTACTCGGCCATTGCAATGCGGGCGAAGCTGCAGAGCTGTTGGAATAGCCCCAACGCAACCATGGAGAACTCCTCGGGTCGCAGCTCTGGGAGTTTCTTCAAATATAAATGCTGCAGTGCTTCAATGCCCAGAGCGTGCTGGTCACCGCCTTTGGCCTGTGCCTGCAGCCACGAAAAATAGCAATCGGCACACTCCGGATCGTGGGCCAGCCACTCCCATAGCGCGTCAAGCTGCTCCAGCGTTAGGCGGAAGCTTTTCGGGGATCCCACCGTCGAGAATATCGATGATAGGAACTGCAGTCTTACAGAAACTTGTGTCTTGTGGGAGTAGAGTTGTCCGCCCAGCTGCTGCTGCTGTTGCTCTCCGTTTTGGGTGATCAGTACCTCGGCATGGCGACGGGCATAGTGTCGTATATTATTGAAAAAGCACTGCATCATGCGATGATTTCGCTCTGCCCACAGCGTCATTGAGTGCGTGTCCGAGGGTCGGAACTGTGTGAACGACGCGAACAGTTTGGGCAGCAGTCGCAGACTGACAATAACGCTCCGGTTGTTGGCGACGTTATACAGGCAACCCTCTATGAATTTCGTTCGCAGTTGGCGGTCCATGCTGAAACACAGCAGAGTGGCCAGAGCTTTCTCCGCCTCCAAAGCCAGAGATTCTCCTAGTTGGCCCTGTGAGACAAAATTAACATTACATAGGATTTAAGGGCAACGAAAACCTAACGGAACTTACAATTTTATCGTCTTGAAGCAGATCCCAGAGCAGTGTGTTTCCGGGTTGGCACACATCACTTAGCTTGAAGGAGGGCTGCACCGGTGTATTCCCGGTTGTAGAGCTGCCCTGGCTCGCCTTTGGTGAATGGTGCTGTTTTCCGCCGGAAGCCACCTCCATCAGATCCACATCAGAGTCCGACTTTGCCTTGGCCGCAGCAACCACGGCGGCGGCTGCAGCAACGCTGGCCTGGCGGTTCATCGCCACCAGCGTTTGCTGGGCAGTACCGGTAGCCGCCGCAGCAGCGGCCACAGCAGCGGCAGCAGCAGCCACATTCGACTCCCCAGACTTCTGAAGAGCCATCGCCGACTGGGCCACCATCATGGCGGCGGCCGCAGCTGCAAAGGCTGGTGGAACGTCCGGGCAATTGGCGCGGGAGCTGACCAGCTGGGCCAGCTCCTCTTCGCAAGGCGACACGTCCTCGTCATCAAAATCAGCCAGATTCTTCTCGGATTTGTTGCTCATCGGGGAGGAGTAGCTGCCATCGTTCTCCGCGCCACTGAGCAGCTCATTGATATTGGTCTCAATGGCCCTGATATAGGGTCCCTCTCCCTGCAGATGCTTTAGCACCGCTGCGGGCACCAGCTGACTCGTTGCGCCATCGCTGCACTCGTCGCTGTCCGCTAGAAGCTCGCCCTCGCCATCACCATCGGCTTCGCCATCTGCGTCGTCACTGCTGGGCACATCTTCAGCTCCGTCCCAAATCTCGACCAGCTCATGGGGCAGAATGATCTGCTTGTTGGCTTTCTGGCGACGTCGCTTGTTGCTCGTCTTTTTGCGGCTGCGATGCAGTTGCAGCTCTAGGGCGGCCCGCGACTGCAGCTCCTCTTCGCTGCTTGTGTTGTCGATAATGTTCACAATGCGGTTGTTTCTGGGTAAATGAGAAAAGGGATGTTACCTATTACTTTTGTACAATTCAAATTGTACAGAAAAACTATTTTACTTACACTATGTCCACTTTGCCCATATCCTCGGCGCTTATCTGCTTTCCTTTCTCGGTGGTGGGATCACAGATGTGCCGCCTGTGCCGGGCCTGCTTGCATGGAGTAACTCCATCGATTGGACTCTTGTTACCGACACCTCCGCCGCCTCCACCGCTGGCAATGCTACTATCGTCGGCGCCGACATGGTCGTCCTCTGTGTTACTGCCCTCAATGCTGCCGCTGTCAGAGCTGGAGGCGGTGACGTTGGACCCCAGCAGGTGGTCTTGCATTAGGTTCATTTGGCTGCGTGAGCAATCACGAGTCCACAGCAGTTTTGTGAGTGCTGATGCGATGTATATGCTCTGTTCAGTGTGCTCCTTAGGATCCATGCGGCAAAGAAGTGAGTAAAGGTGCATGGCCGGACGCGGAGCCAGGTTCTTCACCAGCGAAGGCAGGATGTCGAAGATGGTCTTTGAGCAGTGCTTTAGCTGAGTGGCTTGCCAGATCAGCTTGATGTCCTCTTCAGAGATCTGGTTCTCCACCGCCAAAAAGTTGAGCAGCACGTGTGCCTGTTTAACGATCTCTACGTGCAGATTCGGACCAAACAGGTGCTGCACAATATGGTTTTCCGTCAACCAGTTTGCAATGCGCTGTCCGAACAGCTCCACTTCGTTGACGGTTTCGGTGGTGCAGATCTCATTAAATAGATTAATATGTGCGTTGATCTGGGCCATGCCTGGAAGGTATTTGAAATCATTTAGTCGTATATATAATATTTATTGATAGATAACATTTTTCGAAGTGCCTTTAATAAATATCTGTAAATCGTAGGACCTACCTGCCAGTCGCATGGTCAGCGTGGTCGATGTGAAGTACTTAAAGGCCAGTGCCAATCCTTCGGTATCGAAGTTAACTGCCACATCCAGCGGGTCCCGCATAGAGGACCACACAAAGTCGGCCATCGCGCGGGTGGCGGCAGATCGGAGGCTCTGATCCGACAGCTTGCACATGTACTGCAGTATCCGACTGCGCAGCGGCACGAAGAGCTGGGTATTACAGTGATAGTTTAGCCAAAGTTTCACATTCGAGACGGCAGCGGTCATCGAGTGAGCGGTGGACACTGGCAGATCGGGGTGTTCGAAGCACAGCGACATGGCGCCAAAGCCGCCCGAGTTGCAGAAGAGGCTCACATTCCGCAGCAGATAAATGGGCAGTTCGTTGTCGTGAAGATCGCAGATGAGGGCCAGGTGGTGGGCCTCCTCAGCCTGCAGGTCGTCCAGCCGAGAGTGCATGCCATGCTTGTGGGCGATGTACAGCGGGAAG
The DNA here is from genome assembly GCA_005876975.1 of Drosophila orena. NCBI lineage: Eukaryota > Metazoa > Arthropoda > Insecta > Diptera > Drosophilidae > Drosophila > Drosophila orena. Next base: position 8,164,305 of record VCKV01000282.1, on the reverse strand, counting down.
TTGAGCAAGAACACCTTTGAGACGAGCACCAGTAGCTTCTCCACTTCGGGCAGGATCCAGGGCTCCTCTGTGTACTGCAGGTGGGATTTGTGCTGCGAATTGGCTGTTTGCGGAGGAGGGGGAGTGCAGGGGCCAACTGGCGGCTTTTTGGCTGGCCCATCGCCGGAGCCCTGACCCTCCTCACCTGAGGATCCAGATGGCTCCTCATTCTTGGGTTCTTCCGCTGGTGTGGATGAATCCTTTCCCTCTGCCTGGGCTGACGCCTCGTCACGTTGCTGCTCTCGCTGCTGTTGGGCCTGAGCCACCACCTGGGCAGCACTGGCCGTTAGTCGCTTGTAGTTGTCGATCAGGTGGTCGATGTGCTTTAGGTGCTGCACCGTCAGACAGATGAGCGACTGCACCACCAGGTTGAAGCGGTCATAGTTCTTGGTGTCCCGGTACATGCACATGCACTGACGCTGCGGCCAGGACTGGATGTAGTTGAAGGTGGTCTCGATCTCGCTCTTCAGCAGCAGCTGGAACTTGAGATCCGAGCTGGCCACGCGCACCTCATCTGCAAAAGAAATTTGGATGCCATAGGTGAGCAGGACAGGGGCTTCGGTGTTCGTCTTGACTAATTTTTTTTTTTTTTTTTGCGGTAAACTTTTTACTTACACAGCTCCAGGAGATTCTGGAAGTCGCCGCACACCTCGCACATGGTGCTCCACTAGATGCACACCAAATCGGAAGCTTCCAGGGGTTAGGGCCGCCTTGCCAGCGGCGACGACTCCTGGCCGTCTATGGAGAGGAGTCGGAGTCTGGGATACGCTGGCGGAGTCTCGGTCTCGGTTGCGGGCACTTGCTCTTCTTGGTTTTCGTTGGTCGCTCGGCTCGCTCCCGGCGGTCGTGCAATGCCATTTAGGATGGCGCCCTCGCCTCTCAACACGGAACACTTTTTCGGCAACAAAAAAATGATAATTCTACACTCGGACATACATATATATGGTAGGGATATATATGTATATATATACAATTACAATCGAAGCAAGAGCCAGAGTTGGAGCGAAGAGGCAGGGGCAGGGTTGTCAGGCTGTGTGCCCGAAATGTTGTCGTCGTCTATCGTTTATCGCTCATAGGTGACGTTCTGGTATTTGCAAACACACCATTTGCTTACCAGCAAACGGTCACTCTGGCCAGCCACCGAATTTCTTGAGGGCCGCAAATTTTTGTTTACATGCTGTTTGTTGACTGAAAATCTATATCATTGCCATGGAAGACAGCCAAATGGACACCAGCTCACCCACAGAGTCCAGTTCCGAGGTGAATTTTAATGCGGAGGAGGATAAATCGCAGGAAACGCGATCCGCAGCCGGCGTTTGTTACTGGTGAGCTCGTTGTATGTGCTTTGATTGGTCGGCCCTTCAATTGATAAGATTGTTTTTAGCGGCAAGGAGCGGAATCTCAATATTGTAGAGCTGCTTTGTGCCACCTGTGCTCGCTGGGTGCATGAAACCTGCGTTTCTTACCAGCTTGGTAAAGGCAAACTTCTGCCCTTTATCACCAACTATGTGTTCGTCTGCAAAAACTGCTCTGCCAGCGGCTTGGAGAGCTTTCGTAAGAGTCAGGCAAGTAAGTACAAAGAAGCCGGCCAGACGTAACCCTCTTGGTAATGACAATCTCCATCCCCAGCCATATCCCAGATGTGCCACTGCGCCATTGCCAATATGCAGCAGGCGGCTTCCAGGGACGGACGTCGCCAGATACAATTTAGCAAGGACAAGGAGATCATACCGTACATCGAACAGTACTGGGAGGCCATGACCACAATGCCGCGCAGGCTCACCCAATCCTGGTACAGCACCGTCCAGCGATCTTTGGTTAAGGATGTGCAGACCCTGTTCACCTACGAGGAGCACGCAGAACTTGGCGCTATGTACGGACTGTTCTATCAGGATCTGCGGATCATCAAGCCCAACTACGAGAGCATGAGCAAGAGCGGCGCCCTGCGACTCACCGACGATGGATATACTCAAGGTGAGTGTATTACTATTTTATAATCATGTAGGCAACTGTATTTACAAAATAGCGCTATAATCTTGACCGCATGTGTTATCGAACTCTTGGGGGGAAAAAGCTAAAGGAATTATCTTTCGGCGGTCAAATTACACTGGCAACACTGGTCGTCCAGCTGATTTTTGCACAGTGGTTTTTGTATCGTCTATTACGCTACCTATTCGCTCCCCCTATTTATCGCCGTTTCCGCCTAGCACACTCTCCGCAACAAACAAGCACATTTTGCCGCTCCCTCTCGCATGCTCTTTCGCAAGTGTTTGACAGAGTAAAGCAACAACAACTGGAAATCGCAATGCGGATCGTAGTTTCAGATTCGCACACACACACACGCACGCTAAAAGAGAAAAAGAGAGAGCCCCACGTAGTCAGATTGTGGGCGGGGCGAAGTGGGGTGGGGTGGGGCTGGTAGAGGCGCTCAACTTGGCTCATTCATTACAAACAAATAGTTACGCTTGGGGAACACTTCGTCAGTGTGTCAGTGTGCGTGTGTGTGGTTCTCTTTCGGGGGAATTGATTTTGATTTGATTTTGAGCACTACGCAATTGCAAGACCCCTGCTCCATCAGTTCCATTGTGACCTGCTCCTGCTCCTGCTCCTGCTCATTCCTCCCGCCATGGCGTCATCTTTTACGGACGAGGAGTGTAAGCCCGGAAACATCACCGCCTCGAACTTTGCCCACTCACCTACATACAATGTAGCTAGTCCCAGCAATCAATTTCCATGGTGAAGGAATTTCCTTGGGAATAGCTTCTTTGAGGAGCATTGCAGATACGCCCCATGATTTACTCCAAGCGTAGTGAATACCCCTCTATCACTATCACGCATTAGTAATGCTGTCTTAAGGACTATTGATTGTATTGTTTTATTTTGCTCATGGGATTTGTAACTAATGCTTTGCCCTCATGCTTCCAGCGGCCCTCTCAAAAAACAATCGGCAGAAAAGGAAATTCCCTGGCACGGATTCGGGACCCACGGGCAAGAAGGGTCGGCCCAGTTCCGATATTACGGCCAATGTAAAGCTGCCACCACATGGCTATCCACTGGAGCACCCCTTCAACAAGGATGGCTATCGCTACATACTCGCCGAACCGGATCCACATGCACCATTCCGTCAGGAGTTCGACGAAAGCTCCGACTGGGCGGGCAAACCCATTCCTGGCTGGCTTTACCGCACCTTGGTGCCCCATTCTGTGCTCCTGGCGCTGCACGATCGGGCACCACAGCTAAAAATAAGCGAGGATCGGCTGGCAGTGACGGGCGAACGTGGATATTGCATGGTCCGAGCCACACACTGTAACGTTATATACATATATATAGTTCTTTAAAGAAATCACATTAAAATCAATTCTCTTCTCCTAGCCGTGAACCGGGGATGCTGGTACTTTGAGATCACCATCGAGGAGATGCCCGAGGGAGCTGCCACGCGACTTGGTTGGGGCAGGGAGTTCGGAAACTTGCAGGCTCCATTGGGATACGACAAGTTCGGTTATTCCTGGCGATCTCGCAAGGGCACCAAGTTTACCGAGAGCCATGGCAAACACTACAGTGAGGCCTATGTGGAGGGCGATACCTTAGGATTCCTTATAGAACTGCCAGAGGAGGCGTCGCTCGACTATCTGCCCAACACATTCAAAGATCGGGTAGGCTTAGATCGTTAGTCTTCCTACAAAAATCTTGTTTTTCTCTTTTCTGATCAAACCAGACATATCTTTTGTATTGTAAAATGATGTAGGTCATCTTGATAATTAGCCTATATAATGCCTTAACCCTGAATTTGCATATTATTGTATCTTTACAAATCGTCCCTCCCTAATTAGCAATCTTGCTCAATCTATTCATTCTTACATTCAACAGCCCCTGGTCAAGTTCAAGTCGCATCTGTACTACGAGGATAAGGACAAGCTCACAGAAACCCTGAAGAATATGCACATCCTGCAGGGCAGTCGCATCGAGTTCTTTAAGAACGGCCAGTCTCAGGGAGTGGCATTCGAAGACATTTATGCTGGCAGCTATTTTCCGGCCATCTCGATACACAAAAGTGCCACGGTCAGCGTAAACTTCGGACCCGCCTTCAAGTATCCCGATGTGCTTGTCGAGCACAAAGCCAAGGGGGTAACACATCTCGATTTGTTCCCAGGAAGCTTAACATCTATTATACATTTCTCTCCAGATGCACGATCGCGTGGAGGAGCTGATCACAGAGCAATGTTTAGCCGACACCCTCTACTTCGCAGAACACGATGGACGCCTGCGCCTGGATAATATGGGTCTTTAGTGGGATATGCCTTGGGTCTTATAGGAATTTTAATTAGTTAAAACAAAAGATAAAATGCGTTATTTTTTTATGCACTGTTCTTTGGCAAGCAGAACTTATATAAAACTTTAAAAGAACTATCATCATACCTACAACATCTCGAATTTACCACTTTTTAAGCAGAAGAATTGTAAGAAAACACTCTTTTGAGATCAGTTTTATTGTTTGAGGTTACTTGAAGGCTTTGAATTTCGAGGCACTGTAGGGTATGTAGAAGGCGCTACTGGGCGCAAATTCAGATCGCGGATGATGCACTGCCGCCGAGATAGAGCGCCCCGTGGATGGAGTGTTGCTGGAAACGCTGGTCGCCCCGAACGGATGCAGCGTGGAGCGGTTTGAGGAACTATTGCTGTGGCCGTGGCTGTTGTGTCCGCCGCCGCCGCTGGAGTTGCTCTGGCTCGAAGTGGCCGTGGTGGTGGCCAGCAAATCCCTGCTATGCCTGCCCAGATTAAGAGAGGGCAGCACTACCGCGTTCTTGTTGTTGAAGAATCGACTGGCGGCCATTGGCATGTGCCAGGCGGACGATCGATGGCTTTGATGTGGCAACACAGCCGACTTGGCCTGGTTTTGATGCTGCAGCTGCTCCTTCTGCTGCACCTGGGTGAGCTGAACGAAGCTGCGGTTGTTGAGCAATCCCCGAAAGCGCCGGTTGGTGTCCAGCACATTTAGGATGGGCGGCATGCGCAGGCGGGCCGAGGATTGAGTGGTGGCTGAGATGGGCAGCTGGGGTTGGTTTTGCTGGCTGCGCTGCCGTTTGAGGAGTCTAACCGAAACGGAGGTGACCCGCAGATCCCTGTCTAGTAGATCCACCAGCTTCCTCTGGCTGTGACGCAAATAGGAGCGGTGATGAGGCTGCTCTGGTTCTTCTGCTTTGGGTGTGAGAAATCCATCCTCCGCCTCCTCATCATCGTCGTCGTCCAGGGAGTTCAGACTGAGATTTGAAATCGAGTCAATATCCTCCCGCGTCTGACTATCGAAGCTGTGGTGGCGCAGCGGTCGAGTCCTGCGGCCCAGCAGGCTGGGGAACTTTCGGTGCCAGTCGGCGATCTCGTTGCGCAACTCCGGCTCCTGAAGCTCCGCCAAGGGATCCTCCCCGCTCATCAGCCGCTCCACCCGCTCCCAGTCCAGCAGGTTCTTCTTGATGGCATCGTCCGCCCACGGAATGGAGCCCACCGAGCTGCGGTCAATGCTGCTCGAGGAGTAGGGCACATCCTGCAGGAACTCCGAGTCATCCGGATCGTCCTTATCCACTTCCTGTTCGTTGTTGTTGTCGTTGTCGTTGTCCTTGCAGATGGCACCCTCATTGTCCTCCAAATCCGCTCCGAAATAGTAGCGTCTGTCTGAGGACATCAAAACTGCTCCAGAAAAACGAGCTGGACTCGTTCTGCCGTCGCTTTCCCTTCCCTGCTCCTTGATCCTTGCACTCGCCAATCCCCGTGGATGTCTTTCGATTTATGTAGCTGTGACTGTGCCTGTGGATGTGTTCCCCTTCAAAATCGATGCCGCAAAAGGCGGCGAGCGACAATTGTTGTGTTGTGGCCCATTCCAGTTTGGCTTGTTATTTATTGTCCTTTTGTTGTTTCAACCACCGACAAAAGGGCGCAGGCTCCACGACGGCGTTGCCAGTGTCGACCAGAAATAACGTTTGTTCGTTCAAAGTGGTTCAGAAAACCAAACATAGAGGGTATTTTTTTTCGAGCTTAGCTATTCAAAAACCAACAAGTATTCCTTAGTCTTATTTTTATCAAAACATTTATTAAGCTACGATTGGCATAAGGAAGTAGTCAGTTGTTCCAAGACCAATGACAAAACTAAATCTAAAAGTCGTCCCGCGTTTACCGCTTATCCATTTTTTAAAATGTCCCGCCGAACGTCTGCCATCGATATATCGATGTTTGGGTTTACATTGTATCGTTGTTACGTCGCTGTATCTCCCACCAGTAGGTCGGGGTTTTACAGTACGGTCACACTGTATATCTTTGGTTTTAGCTGGTATAGGGTCATATTTTTGCCGGGCGTGCTAATGTCCTTTTTCTTGTGAAGCCAAGTCATTTGCCAGCCGGCGATCGCAGGAAACACAAGTAGAGGATGTGGCACGAGGCGAGAAAGCAGGAGCGAAAGATTCGTGGCCTGATCGTCGATTATCGCAAGAGGGCGGAGCGGCGGCAGTACTTCTACGACAAAATCCAGGCAGATCCCACCCAGTTCCTGCAGCTGCATGGCCGGCGTAGCAAGATCTACTTGGATCCCGCAGTGGCCGCCGCCGGCGATGGAGCCGCAATCATGCAAGTGATATTCATTTGGAGCTTAATACCCTCTACTTTCTCGTTGCGTGGCGACGTTTTTTGCTAAGTGATTGGTTCTTTTTGCAGTGTGCCTTGGCAGGGTCAGCAGGACAACCTCATCGACCGCTTCGATGTACGCGCCCATTTGGATCACATCCCTACCGTGAACAAGGCCAACGCCGAGGGAGCGGATGGTGACTCTGAGCTGACCCTCGAGGAGCGCCAGCTAAACTACGAGCGCTATCGCATCCTGGCGCAAAATGACTTTCTCAACGTCAGTGAGGATAAGTTCCTGCACCAACTCTACCTGGAGGAGCAGTTCGGGGCCAATGCCCAACTAGAGGCCGAACGCAATCTGGCCAAAAAGAAGCAGAAGACGGGTGGAGCAACAATTGGCTACTCCTACGACGATACCGGCGATGCAGCGACTATTGGACCTCAGCCCTTTGGAGCCGCCAGTTCGGCTGTCATTGGAGGAGCGGCAGCTGCTGCGAAGGGAGACAAGGGGGAAGGCAGTGATGAGTCCGATTCTGACATTGACATGGATGTGTCGATAGACATCGGCAAGCTGGACACCTCTCAAGCACACGAGCTTAACGCCTGCGGGCGTAACTACGGCATGAAAAGCAACGACTTCTTCTCACACCTCACTAAGGATGCTGACGAGGCGGATGCCCTGCGCATTGCGCGCGAGGAGGAGCAGGAGAAGATGCTGCTGAGCGGGCGCAAGTCAAGACGCGAGCGTCGGGCCCAGAAGGAGAGGAGGATCGCCAATAGACCATTCAGTCCGCCAAGTTATGCGGCCAAGGAGGACAAGGACAAAAAGGGTGGTGGTAAGGGCGGTGACAAGGAAAAGGAGGAGGACAGCGAATCGCGTTCACCTTCGCCCGCGGAAGCAGGTCCCGAGAAGATAACCTACATTACCTCGTTTGGCGGCGAGGACGAAATGCAGCCGCACTCCAAGATCAGCATCAGCCTGACGAAGCCCGGTTTGACCCTGGGTGAATCGTGCATCAATGCTAGCAGCGGGGCGGCTATTTCCGCCGCCGCAGCATCTTCGGTTTCCTATGCTCAAAAGGTGAAAGATAATCTGGACAAGTTAAAAGTGATGAATGAGTCGTCCAAGCGCAGCAGACGCCATTCCCGCTCGCACTCACGCTCTCGTTCTAGGAGTGCCACGCCCTCAAGGAGTCGGAGTGGCAGTCGTCGGAGATGTCGCCGAAGTAGAAGTTATCACAGAAGGAGCAGGACGCGTTCTCGTCGCCGACGAAGGTATTACTCCAGATCAAGATCCAGGTCGAGATCTAGATCCCGCTCTATGTCAAGATCCAGATCCAGGTCTCGCAGTCGATCGCGATCCGGTTCCTGGAAACGCTACAAGGCGCGCAGTCCAAGCTACAAACGCTCTAGGAAGCGCTACTCCTATTCCTCTCGTAGCTCCAGTGGCAGCTCATACAGGCGAAGAAGTCGCTCGCGATCCCGCTCCAGCCGAAGGAATCGGGTAAAGAAGAAGACCACACCTCCGCCAGTGGCTACCGTAGGTGGTTATTGCCTTAACACCACCACCACTACTACTACATCCACTGTAACGGCGGTAAAAATGTTCCAGCAGCAGCATCAGCAGCAGCTGCAGGCCAAAGCAACGCCACCCATGATCAGCTATCCCATACCTGCGCGAGTGCTCAATCTAAGCCAACCCATCACAGCTTCCGCTCCCGCTGCTGTGCAACCACAAGTGGTAGAGCCACCACCACCGCCACTGAAACGCTACTATGGCCGAAAAAGAGCCAACGACACGTCGTCTTCATCGTCGTCGGGAGCGGAAAACAGCGAAGGCAGCGACAACGAGGAGCAGCAACCGCCACAGTTGGAAAAGCGAGCTGAGGACTCCGATGATATGGAAGTGGACACTGCGTAAGTTTGTGTGCTGCAGACAGTGGTAAAGTAGAAAAGGACTAGCGCTTGTATCCTTGTAATTGTAACCATTTTCTCATTATGGTATCTCTCTTTCAGGTCGGAGCGTTCCCACGCCCTACAGCCGACCATGTCGTCATCGAGCAGCACGGGTAATCAAACAGGCAAATATAGTTCTGCTACCGAAACCAAAGTCAGTAAGCAAAGCCAAGCGTGTCATGCCCCACCCAACTGGAGTACACCACAAAATTCACGTCTCAGCCTCCCGCTATCCGACATCCAATCCAATGAGCAACATTCGGACCCAAGCAGGCAGCACCGTGTTCTCGTTCCAAACCTGACTAGCAACCATCCCTGCATTTCCATTTGTTGATACATTGTTTTGTGTCCCCCCTTAAATACCACTGCAGCAACTCAGTTGCATTGAAATGCAATGTTGATTGCGATGCAATCAAGGATGCATTCACCACCCCATTGTATATATAAAACCATTGCAATTCCTGGCCGGTTTGTCTGCTTTTTCTTTATCGTGTTGCTATGCAATGGAGTTCCGTGATTCGTTCCCATGGGTTGTCTTTAACAAAATTTGAATTCTCACCAAAGCAAAATGGCACGGATAGTATCAGCTTGGTAATCTTACAGATACATATTTCAAGTTTTAACAGAAATCTTTGGTCCGAATCCAGTTAGATAAACTAATTGATTCTATTTAACTTGGAAGCATCATGCAAATTATAAGTCTGCACAGGTATTTGTAAGCTTCGGTTTTCGATGCTAGCTTGTTAGTGAGTAGAAGTCCTAGACTGACAGCCCATCATGGACGCACTGACCAACCCCAACTGCCTACCACACTTTCGACGGCCCCCCACTGCTCCCTTAAAACCACAACAGCATCCTGAGACTTGCTAAATAAGTATGTGCTTTTACAGGGCTCCGGACATCCGAGTTCTGGTGGCGGCGGACGGCCCAATCTGCGCGAGCGGCTTAAGAGAAAGATGCAGAACCTTTTGAACCGGCAATGTAAGCCAACTGGAGTGTAGTGTGATGTTCACCAAGCGCCTTCCTAAATCCCTTGAATTAGGTAACTAAGACTGAATTATTTTCCAGATAAAGCCGATAAGCGCGCGGAAATCGAAAAGACCGAGCGGGAACGATTGCAACAGCAGGAGCGCGAGGACGAGATGCGTGAACTGGCCTTGAAGCTGCGCAGGAGGTGGGTATCTGGATGTGGTTGGCTCTGGCGGTCCTCTCACATTTACATATTCACAGGCGCCGTGAGCTGCGCCACAAATATGGAACGCCCTCCAGTGGAAAGCTCTCGGGCAGCGAGGCGGAATCTGTGGGATCGGAAAGCCAGCTGGCAAAGTCCTCGTCGCGTCGCAGTCGCAGCCGTTCGCACAGTCGTAGGCGGACGCCACCGCCGGACACACAGCACATCAGACGGAGCAGCAGCCGAACGGAAAGAAGGAGACGCACAAGGACGCCCAGTCCAAAGTACAATCGGAGGCAGCGTTCGCGCTCCCGAAGCGGAAGTCGCGTGGAGAGGAAGCGACGTTCTCACAGTCGACGGCGCAGCGGCAGTCGGGATCGGCGCCGTTCCCGTAGCCGGAGGAGTCAGTCCAGGCGGCGCAGGCAGCGGGATCGCAGCATTGAGCGGAATCGAGAGCGGGAACGGTACAGGCAGCAGCATCAGCAGCAGCAACAACAACAGCAGCAGCAGAACGAAAGGATGCGTGGGCGTGACCGCGATCGGGAGGCGGATTACGGTCACGGTGGCGGTGGATCTTCGAATCGAGGACGCGTCGTCATCTCCGCCCCGCCAAAGCTCAAGAAACTGGTTGACTATTGATCGCGAAATCGCTGTGAAGGAGACGTTTTTCTATTCACTTGATTATACATTTGATATTCGCTCGATTGTTTATACATAGATGTACGATTTATTTCTGGAGCGTGTTTTGCGTTCACTGTTGATTCTGGCCCCAATAAAATATTTTTAGCGCATAGTATTACATTTAAAACTTTTAGGGGAGATCGCAGCATTATTGTACATTCCATTTACTTTTATTTAACATTTTGTATACCCTACTTGATAAGTTTTTTAAAAGATATATTTTGCTTTTTTTTGTCCTTAAACGCAGAGCTGTATACGAAAGTAAACTAATGTAATTTTCATATTTTATTATATTTTGTATTGACCGTTAAAAACATTCTTTTGAATAGTGGTAGTCGTGTCGTTATCGATTGGTCGATTATTCACTTGCATTTGGCAACCCTGTCTGCCAGTTGTTTATGTAATTGTAAACAGCTGTGCGAGAAGCATACTGGAATCATGTTAAATTTCACTATTCGCCGACTCACTGGAGTTTCCTTGCGAAACCTGAATCAACCCACTATCAGCAGCCTAGGACAGATCCTACCCAGAGCCACAATGTCGCAGGAGGCGGGACAGTATCCGCCCATCGAGTCTGCAATGCGAAAGGCACTTAGCACGGAGCTAAAGCCGGTGTTCCTGGAGGTCATTAACGAATCGCCCCAGCACAATGTCCCTAAGCGGTCAGAGTCCCACTTCCGTGTCTTCGTCGTCTCGGAGAAGTTCAACGATCTGACCCTCATCAAGGTAAGCTTAATCAGTGGATTTCCGTTCTATTTATTAACAGGTTTGTTCCTTTAGCGTCATCGATTGGTCAACGACACGGTAAAGAATGCCCTGAAGGCAGCCGGTTTCGAGTTTATGCACGCCCTGTCCATTGAGGCTAAGACGCCCAAGCAGTGGGAACCGGAGCAGGAGCCGGAGAAAAGTCCGCCGTGCCTGGGAGGCCACGGCAAGTAAACCCAGAAGAAACAGAACTCAATTTCTATGTACAAAGGACCTACTTTACTATTCACAAAACCAGCTTACGCAAATACAACAGAATCACCAATGGAAGAGGGTGTGCTAGAAGGGAATGATTGATTTAAGACAAGGGTATGGACTCCACCTGTCGCCGGGCGGACAGGATAACATCGTTGATGCCCACGCCATCGTAGGCAGCTCCGCAGACAGACAGTGGCAGTTTGTAAGTCTTGATGTAGTTCCGAATGGCCTCAACACGCCGCTTGTGGCCCACAGTGTACTGCGGTATGCACTTATGCAGCGTGTGCACTCGACTGAATTTCGGTTCCTCGCGGATCTGCAGCATTTTCTGCACATGACTGGTGGCCAAATCAAGGATCTGTTTGGGGCTGGGACGATCGCCGAACCACTGGTCGAACCAATGTCCACCCATCATCACGGTAAGCACTGTGTTCTCGCCCATGTCGAAGCAGCAGCTGTCAAAGATAACGCCCAGTAGAGGCAACTTTTCCACTGGCGGCACTAGCAATCCAAATCCGTTCTGCTTTAGTAGCTTGCCCGGGAACTGCATGTTCACTACCAGCACATCCACGTACGGAATGCTCAAAAGTTGGGCGCTCAGCGAGGGATGCTGCTGCTTTACCAGAGGCGCCAGTTTGTAGGCAGGGAGTGAGCTGACCACATGCTCCACCGGCACTTCGGCATCCTTGATGTTCATCCGAACACCAGAGCTGCTAAAGGTCAGATTCCGGCACTCGTTGCTTAGCTGCACGTTGACATCCCGCTCACCCAGATACTTTCGCATAGCTTTGGGAAGGTTTTCCAGTCCGCCTTGCAGCCCGTACATGGCCCACTTCTCCTTCAGCGCCTGCGCATACAGCTTGGGCTGTCCCTCAGCAAATAGTCCATCCTTGGTGTCCTTGGTCTTGTTCTTTCCAAAGCGGGAAATGAGTGTGCCCTTAAGGACTCCCCCATACTTCTGCTCCTTTTCAAAGAGTCCCTCCATCAGAAAGCGCACGCTTATTTCTCGCGCGTCTCCCGCGCAGATACCACAAATCATGGGGCTGATGGCGTAGTCAGCTATCTCCTTGCCGAACCGCCGCTCTGCGAAACTGTATATACTCTCATCCTCCAGCTTGGCCTTCTTGCTTGCTGTAACCAGATCCCGGAGCACCGCTTTGTACAGCGGCTTCGTGAAGGGAGGCAGGACGCCGAAAAGACCCTTAGGACTGTTGGGCAGCATGCAGAGCTGTCCCTTGGCATACAGCATTCGGTTGCGGGCTGCCACATGACTGCGTCGAATGGGAGTCACCTCCAGCTTCAGCTCCTCCACCAGTTCCAAAGTATTGGCTCCTGGCAGACCAACGGGGCGTATGGTTCGCGGCCCGCTCTCGAAGATGAAATTGCGATCCTTCCGATTCTCCGACCGCACCCATCCGCCCACACGGGGCGATGCCTCGTAGATGGTCAGCGGCTTCCCGAATCGCCGCAACAGGTAGTATCCGGCGGACAATCCACTCAGTCCGCCTCCCAGCACGGCCGTCGTCATGGTCCTTCTGCTGTCCTTCTGGTATCTCCCGAATCCCTCAGAGGATTCGGACTAGTTCTGGTTTGCAGACGGAGAAATCTATGCCGGCTTCGATCGTTCAGACCAAAATAAGCCCAGGTGACATAACTATCGGTGGCAGATGAAGCTATCGACACGCTTTAATCCAAAATTGCAACGCTGGCAATCGATGTTATTGGCGCCGGAAAAGATTTGAATTTCATGATGATTCTGCAGAAAATAAAAAATAATAAAGGTAAGGGAAAAATATATTTATAAAAATTTATTATATATGTATATTGTTACATTTATTGCGGTAGCTACAGCTTAAAGAATATTTAATAATCTTAACAAAGATTATCGTATATTTATGTAAGCAGAAATTTTCTTGCATTTTTTAAATTGAAACAAAATAACTTTAAATAGCTAGAACGTAATTTATGCATTGTTGAAGGAATACAAATATGTACCAGTTCTCCTTGCCACAATTTCATCTCATTTGGCACGCAAATTGCGCCTGTCCCAAAAGTATGCAATGAATTTAATCCGACATTCCTCATACGCCACGTGTGCATCGCAGGAAAGTTCACTTGCACCTGCATCGGCACCATCACCATCGCCATCATCATCACCATCACCACGACACTGGGTCATTCATAGTGAATGGGTTTTGGCGCCAGTTTTGATGAATCGAACGAAGCGTCCAGCCCGCACCAACCGCAGGACTCCGAAAAGCTCCCAAAGACGAGCTTGGGCCGTGCGGAAGCACATTGGGCCACCGATTTCCATGTCGTCGGAGTCGACATCGCGCAGAATTGTATACGCTGCTGACGAGAAAGGTTGGTCCTCGCGTTGGAGCGCGTCGCGTCTGGTTTTCTGGGTGTGTGAGTGAGTGGACTGTGTGGAAAAGTGCCTATCGCATATATGTATATTCACGGAGACCCATACACACACAGCCACACCACTTGGAAATGTGAAAAATTTTCAAACTGCGTTTGCCAATTACGGGGAAAATTGAGCCAAAACGGCTCAAAATCCGGGCCATTATCTTGGCCATTTGCGGAACGGCAATTGTGCAAAATTCGGTATCCGTTGAAAACGGGCTCAGTGAACGTGAAAATGTGCGACACACACACCTACAATGCAGGAAATTCAATTAATTAGTGACCGAGTGTGTGTGTGTGTGTGCGCCCCTTAAACAGCAATTGTGATTGCGAAAAAAGTGTTGCATACATAAAGGAGTTCGAAAGTGGACCATCGCAAAGCTAAAGGAAAACTCTTTTGAACTATAGTTTTTCGCATTTCTTTTTTTTTTTTCTTTTTGGTACTGCTGCAGGTTTTCATTTAAAAGATACATTTGTTGAAGTCAACACACACGGACACACACACATGCGCATACGGCACAGTTTTTCGTTCGTTTTTAAAACGAGCACACCACAAGTTCCCCAAAACGAAAGGACGAAGGGACCCGACCCGATGATAAAGTCGATGTTCCAGGCCGGAGATACACTTGTATCGTTCGCCTGCCTTTGCCGCTGCTGGTGTTGCTGCTGCTGCTGCTGCTGCTGCTGCTGCTGTCATCGTCAATGTTATTTTTGTTGCTTCCTACTCGTCGTCCTTCGTGTGTCGCAGGATGCCTTGGTATATGTGTGTCAGTCAGTCACTGGCCGAGCGTGTGCGAGTGTATGCGTGCGTGAGCGTGTGTGTGTGCGTGCGCCAGGATACGCAGATACCCAGATACCTACACATGAAGCCACCAAATCCAGGCGAGTTCAATGCGCGGCCAGGACGAAGGACTAAGCTCTGTTTACATTGGCCCACGAATGCCCACTTCCAAGCGCCCATTTCCCGACCGTTGGCGTGCGGTGGGAAATTGTGTCGCCTGCTTATTTATTATGGAAATGCAACTTTCATTTGACTCGGCATTTGTCCTGTTTCCATTGTTTGCGGGCACATTAGGCAGCTTGTTAAGCGCATGTAGGTGTGCGTCCTGCGGCGATGCGAGTGTGTGTGTATGTGCGTGTGTGTGTTACACGAAGGGGAACTAAAAACTAGGGCAGTGTGTTTCCGTTTCAACGACATGCCGCAGGCGAAAGGACGAGTCCGCAGGACAGCAAAGCCTCGCTAATCTGCCAGGAAATGAATAACTTAACAATTAACCATTTCAATGTTTGTATCATATTAAATGTATCATATTAAAAGAATATGCAAACAAGAGTCATAAATGAGAAGCATGTTGTATATTTCAAAAAATCCTAGTTTCTGGTACCACATTGCGTATGCTTAACTAAAATGTGCGACTTTCGCAGGCAAGGAAAAAGCTTTCAGCCTGACAATTTTCGGATTCCCTGCACCGCGCAGCCGCCAATACGCCATCAGCAAAAGTGAGAAATTGAGAGAAAATCTCCGAGAATTCTCAGAGAACTGAGAATTTAAAACAGCGAGAGGGCTGCTGATTTTGCTTTCAAGTCTGCTTCGCATCTTTATTTATTTATTTACTTGACACGCTTGGTTTTCCGGCTACGGAAAATTGTATGGTGATACAATGTCTAAAACAATATTTATTAAATAAAATGCTCAGCAGCCAAATAAAACTAAAGGCACTCGTTTAAAATACAAATATCATTGACAAATGTCGGCGGTCGTAAAAAAATTAAAAACGCAAATAACTCTGACAGCCTAACTAAAAAATATAATTAATTACCGCGTTCGTCGCGCTGCCTTGGCAAATTAAATAGTATTTAAATTATCGCTCAACTCCATAAATCTCTTGCAGCTTAACACACAAGGAAAAATTTCGTGGGCAAACAGAGCTAAATAAGTTGTGAAAGGAAACATGAGCAGTGTGACTAAGCGCAGTTTCTAATTTAACCAAATTCCAATTCAAATTCACAAAACAAACTATCGATCAAAACGGCAAAGAAACAAGCAAACAAACCAAACGCACAATGAAACTGATAAGTTTAATGCAGCTGATAACACAATGAAACTCATCCACGGATCCCAAATGCAATTATGAAATAATCAGCCATACACAATCCATCAGCAAGTGAGGAAAATCCAGCCAGCCCAAGAATTTCCACGCGCAACATTGGCAAGCTGCAGCAACCACAAATCGTCTACACATTGATGTGCGATTTGAGCGTGTGAATGTTGGCAGCCCTGGAGCCCTGCCTCGGTGGTTTAGCCAGTACTAGGTGAGTACTCCCAGTCCCAGACCCATTCGCCCAACACTTTTCCGATTCCCAAATTCGATTGCACCACTACCACCACCACCACCACCACCACCAACCACTACATCCACATACTTTGCCGCAAAGATATCCGAATATGAGAAGGGATAGCGAGGGGAAAGCCATCGCACCCGCAAGATCCGCATCGAAATCCAGAAAGACCATCAACACCACATCAGCGAGCGGTCCGCCCGGAACGATCCATCATCAGACATGGCCAGCTGGTGCCCAAATTGCCACGAACTGCCACCGTTCTATCCGCCCATCACGCCAAAGGTAAAGTCCTTGATGTCGTACGTGATAAATCCACAGATAAATATTCGTACGCCACGCTTGTGAAAGACCATCTGAAATTGTAGAAGTCACGTTAGCGGCTCCACTATGATCTGCATACGGAGTACTGGGGCTACCTTATCTGCAGCTCGTCAATCAGACATCAATCAATCAATCATGCTTCCATCGATAGTTTGCAGTGCTATACGTTGCTATTCTTATCACAGTCTGCTCTACTTCGAACATATATATGGCACTGATCTTTAGTCCTATCGCTTATCACTTTGTTTTGCATTTAAAAGAGCGAGTTCATTATACACGTGTATTCACTCATTGAAATGTAGGGGGTTCCTCTTGTAAACATTTTTGTAACAAACAAATCATTTGTAAATTAAGTGTGCAACTTGGTGTGAAACGATACTATAATCTTAAGATATTTGTACCATCTATTGTAAATTATTGTAAATAACCTTATCAGTGCCTAAAAGTTTATCTACTAGCTGCAAATGCTTTCTCATTTCTTGAACAATAATATAGTTTAAGCTAAGCCCATTTTTGTTTAAGAAGTCCAATGGCCTTCTTCTTGTGCTTAATCTAATCTTAATTATGCGATCCTATATTCCGCTTCTTACTTCGAATTCGTTTCGCTTCATTTAATAAATGGGATTTCCATCACTCTGGCCGCCCATTCGCCATGGGTCGCGTGACCTTTGGGAATCTAGCACACAGAGCACCAAACGCTGGACATTAAACAGAGAACCCACACACCGACCAAGTGCAGCCTAAGCCCTTTGGCCTTGGCCAATGTCCAATGTCCGATGGGAAAGAGAAAATAGCGGAGGGACCAGTGGCCGGCAATCAACGGACCCAATCAGCGGGCCAAGTGCTGGCCATAAATTGCTCAGAAAGTCGAAGGGTATTTGTCAGCTTCGTCAGTTGTCGCCGTCTTTGTGCCTTTCGAGCGTTTCGCTTTGACGGACATGCGTCAAGATATATAGAGCTGGTCAGGGGCTCGCCCACGCCCCCAAAATCGATAGTTCGCAATGTAAATTATTATCTAGCCACCGGCAGCCGTGTGACTTCATCCGCTTCTGGTCACAGAATGACAGGCAAATCGGCCCGGTGGCATAATTTATATTGTTCACTATCTTTTCCACCCGCATTCATAAGACGCCAACAATTCCAACGGCTTGGTGCAGTATCTTTGAGCCAGTAAAGGCGATTCGACCGAAAAAAGCATTCTCCATTTGGGCCAAAAAATAGAGCGTCCAGTGCTTCCCATGTTATAAATAATTCATTCAACGCCGGCCACTGCATTTTCGCTTGGATCGATGAAAGTGCTCGGAAATTAATCCAAATACTAGAAAAGTGCAAGCAACTGAAATGTACGATACGTTTGAATGTGCTTATTTAAAGGAAACTTGATACCACCTCCAAATTCAATCCAACTTTGTGAGTGTGTTTACTTTTTAAATACAAATAAACGTCTAGTTGAGTTAAAAAGAATAATATTTATAAACGCCTCAAGTCTCACATAAAGTTCAAAGTTGAACCTATTCCGGATTAAAGAAAACACCTGTAGTGAAACTTTTTTTTTTTTTTAATAAACTTCATGACAATATTAATGCAGCTTAAAAACCATTCAAAACCTAGCATCTTATGTTTTGAATTTCCTAAATATTACGTATACGCAATGACTCAGCTTAGATTCAAGGTATATGGTGCTTAAAAATAGTCATCAAAAATTTAATTGAATTACAAATTTGCTCCTCTTCGCTATTTATAATTGCGTAAATGCAATGAAGCGAAGAACCTAACCGCCCAAGCATCGCAAAAAAAAAAAAATAGAGAGCAGAGGAAAATAAAACGATACTGAAATAAAAACTATAAATAAAATGCACGCCACTGGCTTATGATGAGCATGGCGATGAGATGGGCTAGGATAGCAGTGCAGGGATGCGAGGGCTAAGGGATGATGAGCAATTATGGCCAGTGGGGCAGCAGTGGAAAGTAGTGGAAAGTAGTGGCAGTGGCATGTGCAAACAAACTGGGCCAACTTGTTACCACGGCTGCCCCCGCAGGAAATAGCAAACAAAGCGCGTAAATTATGAAACGACAGCTAACTGGCGGCATGGCGTGACTCGCCCGAGTTAACTGTGGCAATGGCAGTAACGTTAACGTTCACGTTCACGTTAACCTGCCACCCACCTAGCCACCTAGCCACCTGGCCTCCCATCCACCCAGCCACCCACTGTACACCACCCACTTTTTGGGGACGAGTGCTGCCCGGGGGCATGGCCATGGGGTCACAGAAGAAGGAATGCAAAAAGTGTGTGTATAGGCGCAGAGCACAAAACAAGAGACAAAACCAAAATACAAAAGCGAATAGAAGCGAACTCATAATTTATTTATTTATATTCGGCCTGCCGTTGTCTCTTCTTCTTGTAACAATAATTCATTGTGGCCAACACACACGCATATGCCGGCTGCCCTTGCCAAGGGTTCCACCCGAAATTTGCATCAATCGAACTTTTGAATGGAAGCATTCCAGCATAAGATCGTAGAAAACATGCCATTAATATCGTTAGGTTACAAAACAGAGCTAGTAATAAAATATATGTGCTGCTTGATTGAACAATCTTAACTTAGCTTAAGATTAAAGTTAGAGCAAACGTTGTAAATAAGAATCTATATCTATTTAGATTGATTAGTAACAACTTTACATTTTATTTCCTAAAATTTATTTATACACACGGATAATCCTTTTGGTTCTGGATGCCAAACGCTACTCAAAGTCTTTCAAATCCAGGCAGCCATATTCATGAGGGTCCTTAGAATTCATTGCAACCCCACAGTAAGGGTATATCCTCTTTATTCCAATACCCAATTGAATTCGCCTTGTCTTGGCGCTGCCTTTTAATTAAATTCAAGTTTGTCGCCCGTCCTGACACTTTTCGCGGTCAGCCATATAGCCATAGAGCCGTACAGCCGTACAGCCGTATAGCCGTATAGCCGTATAACCATACAGCCGTACAGTCCGCCGGAGAGCGAGAGAGATGGCCGGAGAGTGGGTGAGCCAGAAAGAGAGAGGGATGGAGAGTGGAGGCCCCCAAGGGGATATAGATAGATAGGAGCGGGCTCTTCGTAATCGTTGGAACCGTCCCGATGGCACTGGGGCAATTGGAAAACGGCTCGTTCAGTTGGTGGACGCCAGTTGTGCGGTTCGCTCGGTGCCTCCTTTTAATTCAGCTCGATTCTAGACTAGAATCTAGAATCGCGTGCGTGCCGCGTCGCTTGTGTGACATCCCCCATATATATACATATATTATAATATACACGCCGTACACATACACAATACTATACGCATGTATATCTGTGGCCCCGTCCCCACCCCCAAAAATCCGTACAAATTGCAAATTCACATGCGTATGTGCAGTGATTCACCGAATGAGTGCGTTGGCCTCTGGCCGAGAGTTGTGAATACCCAGTGAATACCCAGTGAATGGCCAGTGAATGCAGGCTATAGCCACAGCTGTAACGAGATTGTACGAGCATACGTGTAGTTATGGTATTTGGTTCTATGGATCGTAAGATCGGAGCTGTGTAGTCGGCCTTTGCCCAGTGTTATGAGCTCTTTTGTCGCCGTGCGTGTGTCGGAGGAAAGATCACTTTAAAAATAACAGATTTGTTTGATGCTATTTATAATAGACGGGCCAAGTTTTCGTTCCGTTTCGCATTGTGAGGCTGAGGCCTTTTGGTGTTCAGCGATCTCGGTGGATCATTCGTGTCTTTCGGATTTCCCAGCGTCTTTTATTCTCTGGCACTCTAGTACCCTGGCACTCGCCTGCACTTGAACGCCATTCGAATATCGCGGCAATATTAATTTGACAGCGTTTGTGTGCCAGTGTCGCAATGTAAACAGCCAAAATGGCAAGCGGTTTGATCGACACCAATTTCAGCAGCACATTGACAAATGTAAGGATTGCACAAAGAACACACTATATACCCACCCCATGCACAGAGAGAACTTGGTAGCAAGATGTGTAAAACCAGATATAAGTAGGGCCATTATAATAAACAGAATATAAAAAAGAATGCTATCCACAGTGGTAGTGCTTATTTAACAAATTCATTTTAAGCAACATATTAAATTTAACATATTAGACTATTAACATTTTATAAGTAAGAATAAGTAACGACATGGAACTGCATTTCATTAAACAATAATGTAAAATGTCATCATTATTTTGCGCTTTCTTTTTGGTGTGTGCACAAATGAATACAGTCTTCGGCTAAACAAACTAGAGACATTTATTCATGAACTCATTTCATTTATGCGCACCCTTGGCCAGGCGCAAATTTTGTTTACATTCGCCAGCGTCGCCAAGTTGAGAAGAGTATACGAGTATAGTGTTAGTGTATATATATAAGATTGGATTGCGACCGAGTGGCTTCATGCGGGTATAGAAGGCATTTCGCCGATTCCAAATGTCAAGTGTATGACGTAAACAATGTTTCCGCCAGTTATCGTATTGATTTATGCTAATTATAGTTAGCTAATTGCCAGCACATTGCAACCGAACTAATTGCTACCGCTTCTCGAATATGTATTGTAATTGCAGGGGATGTCGGGGTGTGATCAAAGCACTGTCGAATCATTGGCCGACGATCCAACAGATTCACCATTCGACGCCGATGATTGTCTCAAGGTGCGCAAGTACTGGTGCTTTCTGCTGTCCAGCATCTTTACATTCCTTGCTGGCCTGCTCGTGGTGCTACTATGGCGAGCCTTCGCCTTCGTCTGCTGCCGCAAGGAGCCGGACCTGGGGCCCAACGACCCCAAGCAGAAGGAGCAGAAGGCCTCCCGCAACAAACAGGAGTTCGAGGGCACCTTTATGACAGAAGCGAAAGACTGGGCTGGAGAGCTTATCTCGGGTCAAACAACAACTGGTCGAATTTTGGTGAGTGCCCTCCCTTTGGACATGGTCCATTTATCATTTATGAGTTCCCCCCTTCTTTGTTTGCTGCGGAAATTTGCCCGAGCATATGGTCACATTGCTGCACTGTGAGAAATAGTGGCGTATTCTTATGATGGAATTCAGGGAAAATCAAAATAAATTAGAAAATATTGCAGAGAATTGGTAGAATCTATAGTCGAGTTAAAAATCTATAACCCAATGATTAAACTACTTTAGTTATAATAACTTGTAGAGTGGCCTTCGTTACTACTACGTTGCTACATGGAATATTCCTTGAAGAAGCCTTTTTATGGAAAGTCCTTATTGTATATATGGATAGTGGTTTCCGTCTTACAAGAGCTACCTAAGAACATAACTAAGTTTAGAGTATCATTATGTATTGCTTTGGCTAAGTAGAGAGAAGGGTATCTGTGTGTGCTTGAAGTAGAATCTGCGAGGAAGTATACTCGTTGTAAGCGATGCATTCCTAGGAGTTCGTTAAGCAAAGTCAACCCACCTGCCATAAAATACTTATTAATTTCTCCAAGTGCCATCCCTTTGAATGCCAAAACCCGCTGAATTATTCAGAGATCGAGTGGCTATATGGTTGCCCCTAGCAAGGAAAACGTTGAGGTGTCCTTGTCCATCGTTGCAGCTGGCGAAAGTGCCATCGCCATGCATTCGGAGCAGTTTCCAGGCACATTCGCCTCCATGCCTCCATGCCTCCTTGTCCATTGGCTGCCACTTGCGTGTGTAATTTGTTTGCGATTGCTGAGCTGCTGAATCGGTGGACTCGGGGCAGCCATTTCATGTCAACAACGGAAGCAGCAAAGTAAATGCGCCATTTCCACGTACAATAACTACATGAGCACAAATTGAGCGAGAGGGGGGTGTAATTGGGGGAGGGGGGGTCTTTTCAATTACACTATGCCTGCGTAGGAATTAACTTCAATGGTTTTGTGGTTCTTGCCGCACTTCCCTCATGGCGTACAGGTCGATGGAAATCGTTTGTTTGTCCAAATATTACGCATACGTCATGGCGTACCGTCCCATCAATTAACTTGCCTTAGTTAATTACTCACACTGGCTCAGCGGCAATTTAGTGGGTCTTATTGGGCATTGTGGTTTAATGCGCTCGATAAGTATTTCTAGATTTGATGTTGCCGACACTTTGAGTGCGAGCTTATCAGCTGAATTTTTGCATTTGTCTGGGAGACTTTAGGTGGGAGGAGTAGCTGTAGCTGTCATGTGTGTATGGTAAATCCTCTCTGAATGTATAAATATTCCCATTGATAAAACATAAAAGCTTTTATATAGTTGTGAATAAATTATAATTATTATACATAAATCTTGTAGCAGTTGTTCTATCATTTCTGCTGAACATACAATTCTCTGTACGATAAGCTTGGTTACAAGTAAAGTTTGATTGCCTGTTCGTAAGTCTTCGAGTTAGCAGGATTCTTTGGCAAAAGTGACAAGCTCTGTCCGATTGTAAGGGGTCAAGGGTGGGACATCCATAGCCTTGCACCACGCATCCTCCCATCCGCCCAATCCTCGCCAGGCAGTTCAGCGCTGCCTCCTTGTCAACTGGCGCACAATAGCGCAGCGGTGGGTTGCGATCATTGGCATGTAGCATGTGCTCACATGTGGCATCTACCGCACCCGCCGCTTTTCCCATTTTCCCATTTTCCGGCCGCCCGCCGAGTGGTTATTTTATTGTATATTTAAATATTATTTAGATATTATTTTTAAGTATTTAGTTTTTAGTTTGGTTTAGCTTTCTTCAGGTCCTATAAATAAAAATGCCTCTTTCAGCCAATTGGAACTTTGGGCTAATAACGAAAAGCGGGCTCCGAGGAAATGATGTATGCATATGCTTTTGGGTGGGATTCAGTGGAGGAGTGGGTGGGGTTTGCCCAAGGAACCACAACAAATAACAGTAAATAATATGGCAAATGCCAGGATAGAAGCCGTTCGAAAGGAAAATGCTACCAGCAGGAAAATCGATGAAACAGCGCGCACACTTCCACTTTCACCCGCTGCGGAGTGGGGTTAAGTGTGGGGGGAGAGTGGGCTGAAAGTGGGCTGAGTGGGTGGCAGATTGTGAATGTTTATTACCAGGCCTAGTCACCATACACTTGTAGTTGTGTGCCAGGCTTTGGCAGCCAATTGGCTTTGCTGTTTGGCAGACAGCGTCGAATTTCCTTTGCTTTCCCTTTGTTACGATGTGTACTGCGGTGCAGCTGTTTTCCGAAAAGTCCTTTCGCCTTTCGTCCTTTCGTGTGGCGCCCCTTTTGGGTGTTGTTTATCCTTGTTGTTGGGCGTTGTTATTGTGGCTGGCAAAATGAATGGCTTGCCATTTGGATATTACACAATTCGTGCCTGCTGTTTCCCTTTTTTTTTTTTATTTTTGGCCGTTTTCTCCACTTTCTCCGAATTGCTTTGGCTTATTTCAAGATAGCGAAAACCTGCCATTTTTTATCCGATTTTATTGAACTATCCATGCATCCATGCAACTCTAAGCGGATTGAAGCCCTGCTGCAGGTGCTAATTGGCTTTGGTATGCGCGTTGCATTGTGACTCCAATGCGGAAGTCGTCTGCAAGAGCTTAAATCCCAGCATTTGCCACCCATACACAGCCACATCAGATTGCACTTGGTCACGCCACATATGTAAGTGCTGGAAAAGCTAAAAAAGAAACACATGAACAGTGAACCCATAGCATTTTAAAGTGCTGGCCGCAAACAAAAATAGTGAAATTTATGTGAAGCAGATGTGCCACAGATATCCGTCTCAATTTGAAGAGTACAATGGAAAAGTACAATGATTTTGGTTTGATCGATTTAGGCAACTATAAATTCTATCTACAAAGCTATCATGTGTTTTAATGACTTAATTAGTGGAGTTTACTGCGCCGTGCATTCAGTTAAAGCCATTCAATTTCTTGGCTCTCAAGCAAATTGCTGTACGAGTATTTGCGGCATTACGGCCAGGACAAATCGCATTCGAGCTTTTTGCAGAGGAGCCAACAAATCGAATTGAAATTGTTATGAGTGGGACACGTGTTTTCTCGCCTCGTGACCCAGATACCCAGAATCGCGCTGATGCAATTTGATGGCAGCCAGGACTTAAGTGCTTTTCTCTCTGTGAACTCAGCTGCTCCGAGTGATTGACCCAGTTTTCATGCTCCCCAGCCATTGGGCATGCCAAGTTGGGCGAAAGTGGGTATGGTGGCTTGGTTCTGGTTAAGGTTCGCTTGTGTGACAGTGAAGACGTCAGAGAAGAAGTTGTCGCCATATTGAAACCTGCATTTATTACCTTCTGTCCGTGACGTCAGATAAGTGGTGTGGGGTGTGTGTGGTGTGGGGCTTTCATTAGGTTTCCGTTTCCGACATCTTGGGGATCAGGGCGGCGGCTAATGAAAGTGTCAGTTGCCCGGCACCACATGACGTATACGCAATGCCAGCAATGTGGGGAAAAGTCGTTGCAATTTACTTGAAAATTCTAGTCTGTCTACTGAGATTGGCAAAGTTTTCCGTGCTGGCAAAAACTTTATTGCGCAACTAACAAGTTTGTAAGGAGATTTTGTGTTTGTGTAATTTGCATGCCAAGAAAAAGCCGCAGAGCAAGAATAATGAGTAGTCCGACCGGGCCAAGACATTTCAATTTATGGCCCTAAGTAAATAGCTTGCGTGCCGGTTTCGTGCCAAATTTAGTTTTTCCTTCTCTTCTCTTTGGCACTTCGCTTTCGATTATCCACGTAATTACGAAACGATAGTACCGACAATTACAATTACAATTACAATTGCATTGGCATTATGTATGGGAATATACCCTATGCCATATACTAAACATATACATATATAATATACATATATAAGTAAAGTGCAGCCAGCTCAAGTTGAACTACCTCGTTTGGCCTTTACGAAAGTGTTGTTTTCAGTTGGCACACTGTGTTTTCGCTGGCATTTAGCTAGCCAACTCCCTCAGATTTTCATCCGTCTCGGAAATTACCTTGTAAAACTTTCATGACTGCCGCAGATTTATCAACGGGTTGGGTCCGACTAATTGCCCCAGCAGCCGCGCATTTTCTGGCTGGACATCGTCCCTTCGTCCATTCGTCCTTCGTCCTTCGTCCTTTAGTCCTTTCGCCATGAATCAAATGATCCGTAAGAACCGGAGTCCGTGGCCTGTGCCAAAGTGTGCAATTAAAAATGCACATTACTGCGGTTTTCCCTCTTTTTTGCCCCACCAAAGGAAGGGACCATTTCCGATTATCCTTTTCCTTCAGGCCACCGCCTTTCATTCCTTGCCTCTTGCTGTTGCTTTTGCTTTTGCTTTTCCATTTCCAATTTCCTTTTTTGGGGGAGGGAGTGGGCGAGTGGGGAGCTGCTGTTGAGTTCAATGAAGCGTTCGAATGCGGTTGTCATCTGACAAGGCCGTGATTTATGGCACAGAAATGTAGCAGCTGCTCATATTTGTAAGGCAGTTGTGTGTGGGTTTATTTTGTAACAGCCAATGAATTTATGAGTTATTAAATGAGCTTGCTGTTCTCTTAAGCAGAATAACTCGTGTCATGTGCGGTTCTTTAATTTACAAAATCGATAAGGGAGTCTGGTTGATGAACAAAATGTGTTTTATGGCGATTATTTATATGATGCTGGAGAGCAGTATATATAATTTAAAGTGGTTTGTAATGATATGTTTTTTATAATTTTCCCATTTTCTCTTGCAGGTCGTACTCGTATTTATACTCAGCATTGCATCCCTCATTATATACTTTGTTGATGCATCTAGCGAAGAAGTCGAAAGATGCCAAAAGTGGAGTAACAACATTACTCAACAGATCGATCTCGCATTCAATATATTTTTTATGGTTTACTTTTTTATACGAGTAAGTTGCCGACGGCCAATTAGACAGACAGACACACACACACTGACACACTGACCACACCAGCGCACACACTGAGTTGATTTAAGAATTATTTGAATCAATTGGTCTGGAGCGATGATGATTTTGGCATTTTGATTTGTGCGATAAATTCTTAAAAACTCTTTCGTTCTTTTTTAATCTGACAATCTTCTTACAGTTCATAGCGGCGTCCGATAAGCTTTGGTTTATGTTAGAAATGTACAGTTTTGTAGATTATTTTACAATACCCCCGTCCTTCGTATCAATATATTTAGATCGAACATGGATCGGTAAGCGAAACAATCCCTCTTAAATTAACCTATCCCAATGAAATTCCAAAAATGTTATATGCATACAAATCGGTGTTGCTCAATATTGGAAATCAATCAGATTCCCAAATGTATATAGATATCCTTTACACGCACACACACACACGCACACACACACACACACAGTCACTATGAAACACAGTAACAGCCACACAAAAACAGCCAGACCCAAAAAACAGTGTCCTGATCGATTTGTATGCATGCAATGTGCCTTACTCTACATGAAACATCCGCCTGTATGCAATTGTGTATATACCTTGTGTATCATCGTGAACAGGTCTTCGATTTCTTCGAGCGCTACGTCTCATGACTGTTCCAGATATTTTACAATATTTAAACGTACTAAAAACATCGAGCTCCATACGCTTGGCTCAACTAGTATCAATTTTTATATCCGTGTGGTTAACAGCAGCGGGCATTATACATCTGGTATGTAGAAACACACAAACACATGAACACTCACACACCCAAACACCCAAACACTCGACACACATACACGCACGCGCGATCGGTTGTGCCTGTGTGTGGGTGACTCTGTGGTGGGCTTGCAGTGTGTGCGAGGAGCCAGTCCCGAATATCACGCATACGCCGCGTTGCAGCCCGCTACAGAGCCCCAAAACCAGGCACATTCGATACGCCACAATATTTACGAACATATATGCATATGTTTCGATGTGTTTATGGAGTGTCCAAGTGAACAGGACTTTGGACGACCTGATCCGCTGATGCGGCTGATAATTGCATTTGCATTTACTTAAAATTTAGCTGGAGAACTCTGGCGATCCGCTGGATTTTAATAATGCTCATCGTTTATCGTATTGGACCTGTGTCTATTTCCTAATTGTGACCATGTCAACGGTAGGATATGGTGACGTTTACTGTGAGACTGTCCTGGGAAGAACATTTCTCGTGTTCTTTCTGCTCGTCGGCTTGGTAAGTTCGCAACGCAAATGCACAAGTGCAAACAAAAAGAAAAAAAAAACAATATACAAATAAAAAAAACTAGAGAAAAGTAAAACAAATACCCGTCTGAACACAAACAGCAGACATACCGATAAGTCTAAGCCTTCTTTTAGTTCTAACCGAGTACGTATATAATATATACCACATATATATTATCCAGATGTAGCCAGTGTTTCTCTCTCCTATCTCTGTCCGCCTCGATGCCCATTGAGTTTAGGCCCGGCCGATGCGGGATTGGAAGTGCTGAAGTGTGTGAATGATTTAAGTTTTGGTTGCCGCCTAATCTACTACTTACCACTAGTACAGTTGTGCTCAGAAACCATAGTTGAGTAGCCAAAGCAAGAGCAGTATCAGTATCAGTATCCATATCCATATCCGTATCCGTATCAGTATCAGTACCAGTACTAGCCAGAGTGTAGCACTCTCGATACTCTATACTCTATAGTGAATAATCGATACTGAGTTCGAACTCTCTTAGACGTAACCATAGAGTAACCATGCGTTGACCCTCTTGCCCTTTGACCTCTCTCTCTCTCTCTTACTCTTACGTAACTTTAGACTTAATACTCAATACATTTGTTAATTGCATTTCTACTATGTACATGCCACGTTATGTAAATACATAGAACGACTTAATACCGCTGCACAAGTTATGAATTATGGAACTTTATTTGAGGCCCTTCGGCTGAGTTTCGTATTTGCGTTTATCCTACCAAAGTTTCGTTAGCTTAACTCATCACCCAAGCTTAACGCGTTTTCTTTTTTCCGACCCCCAACACGAACAAACACACGCTCACACACGCCCGGATATATCTGCTATATGTATCCGTTCGATATCCACAAGATTTAATATCTTATATACAGATGGGGGCACTCGACTCATACGTTCACGCAGCCCCATTCAATACTTTCTCCCATAATCGATACTTATGCATGCAGTTACCTTATCACTTTTCATTTGAAACTTTCGATATGCTTTGGTTTTTGTAATGGAAGATTCGTAGACACCAAACACCAGAAATACCCAACACAAACAGCCAAGAGTGAGGACTATTTGGTTCAGGGATCTGTCGGTTAGGATAGGAGCTTTCCAAATACATCTATATATTATCCAAAAGTTAATGTTCTTGCATGCTTTAATGCTGGCTGCTGCATATTTGTGTAACCAATGGACCGAATGGACCAGAACGCTTTTAGGCATCCTTAGATATCCTTTGGGTGTGAATGTCCTGGCCTGACTTCGTACCCACCAGATAACCGCCTTCTGCGTTTCCTTTTTTTTGGTCCTTAATGCCCAAGTGAAAGCAATCAAAGCATAGTGATAACTACTAGACTAAGCCTAAGACACAATCACTATATTTAAATCCTAACCAGTACATATATTTTTGCTGAATTGATTTTTGTTAATTTCGTGTACGATGCAATATTTTAGGCAATGTTTGCCAGCAGTATACCGGAGATAATTGAACTCGTCGGTAGTGGCAATAAGTATGGCGGTGAACTGAAAAGAGAACACGGAAAGAGGTAGTCTATAAAAACTATAATTAAACCCAATAAAAAAAAAACATTATAATCGCATTCGATGTGAAAAACACAAAGCCACATTCTTAAAATAATCCACAAAAAGTTATAAATCGCAATAAAACTAAAAGTATAACATGAAAATATATAAGCCTTACCAAGATAGCAATATGCTTTTAGTGAGGAACTACCATCTGATGAGGACTATTATCTTAAGATTTTCCAAGCAAAATTCGAAGAGTTAGGATCGGTTGAAGTACAAAAGAAAACTTTTGTAAAAAACACACATTCATAGTATTTTGAGCCCATCTAGGGTAAAGTAAAAGTCCAATTAGATAATTTACTAAGTCTTAATATTGATCAAAGTCGATAAGTTAAATAGTCTGTTACCCTTTCACTTTGTTTCCCTAATTTCATTGTATCTCTATGACCGCATATACAGTTGACTTACCCGCATCAAAAAGTAGTTCAGCCGACTCTTAAGTCGTCCGTTTTAAACTATTTTGTTCCTTGATAAATATGTATTTCGAAAACCGAAACAGATATGACATTTGATAAATCATCAAACAAGTAATAAAAGTAAAGTACAATTTAATCATCCGATTCTTACTTCGGTTCGTATTTATTTATTATAATTTTTAACCATTTTTGTTGCCTTGCAGTCAGAGACATTTCAGCAGATTCGAAAACACATCGTTCTATTTGTACAAGCCATTAAACATTTTAATGTTCCATTTACTTGGGTTTGGTTTTCCAATTTTATTTGTTTATTTTCCTTGGTACTTGTGTTCCTCCTAATTTGTTTCGTTTCGTTAAACATTTTTATTGAACTCTTTGGCAATGTCTATCATATAAATCACTTTGTAGGCAAGCGTGAGTTCATTTTGGCCATTTTACTTTGAATTTTGTCTGAAGAGTAAACATTTTATTCAAGATATTTTATGGTTTGACACTTATACTTTGCCATGCTTTAAACGTTTCGTATTAACACCAGAGTTATGATACAAGATATGCGTTTATCAATTTGCAATAGTTCAAGGTTCATATATATTTATTTCGATAACCTAAAGCATTTGTGCAATCTACTTAGGCGCATTGTTGTACCACATCCCACACAGATTTATAGAGCCCCCACTTATATACATCTAATCTACAACACCAGCCCCCATAAAAAAGCATCGGTCACGCATTGAATAAAGTAACTAAACTATCCAAAGTCATGACACGTAATTCAAATCGTATTTTCTTGAAGAGAGCAAACTCAAGCCACCTACTTTGCAAGATATGTATTATTCAATTCATATTTCCCTTTTATTCCTACTAAATATGTAACTTCATTTGTCAGTCTCGCTGGTCCACTTATCTAAAGTAAAGCTCACCCAAAAGGTATTTCCCATGGGATCACCTTGTAAATTCGGCGAACCGAAGTATTGCTTTCTCATCACCCTACTACTTATTCAATCCGAAGAATCGGAGGCGTACCTACCCATAAATACTCATAGTAAAATGTAATTAGGATTGTACAAAGTACGGTATTTGAATAGCGTAAAGACTAGCGCACTACCAACAATAATTCCAGATGACTTTTAGGAGGGATCTTGCTCCCCACGAACATCTCGACTCCAAAATCTGTCTCTGTCTAGGCCCCAGCACTGTCGTGTATTGTAAACTACAAATGTAAATTATTAGATGTAATCAAGTAAGAGTACAGTACAGTATTAACTATTTAGATGCGAACGAAATGCGAACTCGTGGCGAGAAATCGTGTAAAGTAATGTACAATTAGCCTTAAAGTATCTGTATCTGTATCGGATGGAGCGAGTGGCGAGTATGTTAATCGGTGTAAATAAGCGAGTGAGTGCGATGTGAGTGAATAGAGTGAGTGTGAATACTGCTGTGAGTATGAATCAGAGCTTAATTGCGGGTTGAGCGGTTCCCATTCTGCACTGTTCTTCGTCGTCAGCGTCAACGTTGTCAAAATATAATAATTTTGTCCATTTCTTTTAAAGCCACACAAACACTAACACTCCATAGATCAAATTTGTTAGCCCAACAGAACAAAACCAACCAGTTAAAAACAAAATAATGAAAAAAAAAAAACAAACTGAACTGAATCTCCTTTTTGGCACCTCTCAATCAATCTAAATGTGTATGTGTGTTGTTGAATTTAGGCCGTTTTCGCTAGTTGGATACCAGAAATCACTGAACTGGCTGCCCAAAGAAGCAAATATGGTGGAACATATAGCAAGGATCCTAGAAAAAGGTACACGAACACGTTGCTGGCTGTACCGCTAAGAGAAATTACCAAAACTATACAACACGAAAATATCAAGATAAACAAGAAATGATTATAAATGCAAACAAATACCAAAAACACCGCAGCAATCGAAGAGTCTTGAATTCTATTTGTATTACAACATTTTCTTTACCTAACTTCAGTCAATGAACCAACAGCTTATTTATTATTTCAATTGATTTCTTATTTTTCACCTTGTTGTTGAACATTTTTATCGACGTTACCTGGAATTGCATAAAAATGACAAACTCTGACGGCAACAAATGAGTTTCGAAAATTGTTGCCAGGGCTTCCAACCAAATTAAAATCAAATACTTATCTTGTTTTGTTATTTTCATAAAGCTAAACCAAAGAAAAAGTTTAAGAAAAATCAATTAGGACTTGAAAGGCATTGGTTTCTTGGCGGCATGTGTCTGTATTTAGTTAAACCAACAATTAAAAAAAGGAAACACATTCAAAGAATCATGGCAAAAATTACACAAAAATCCATGGAATAATCTATTCCGTATAAGAGATATAATTTATGTAATTACTTGTCAAATCCTTCTGTAATTCTCGTTGTCGTTTACACACATTACACTTATTGTTTGAAACTATGGCTTCATTTTTGCGTGCGTTTCATTAGGCTTATTGTTAGCTAGACAGATAAATTGTAAAATTTCATAAATTGCTTAAACCATCAAAGAAGTATCGTAAACTAAATATGTTTCTCTTGTTTGGCGCCTGTGGGTATGCAACACTTTTTGTCGTCTAAATTTCGAAATCTCTGGGCCGTCTTACCCCTATTCGTCTCACTAATCTTTACTGTACATTAATGGCAGACTTTTTGCTAATTAATCAAAGTTTTATCGATGGGCTCCCGCATTTGTTGTGTTCGATATTTAAAGCATGCACATTTCAAACTTTTGCTAAACAACAAAAAGAACCTACTAAAACAGTATTCAATAACCACATAACACAATACATTTTCCAGAAACTAATTTACAGAAGTATTTGAAAAGGGCTACCCAGGCACTATGGACTTTTTTCCAGTGAATATTTAAAAGGGCTAGACTCGCTGCATTTGAAAAGTGTAATCTTTGAGTTCGTCTTTGGTTTCTGTTTAGTTTTGACTTTGGATTTTGATTATTACCGTACATACTATATAGACCAGAGCCACTATTGCGTGTTTTTATGCAACTTCAGCTGCGTCATTGATTTTGAGTTCGAAGTGTTAAGCTCCAAAACTAGCGCTGAATCAATATACATACTTGTATGTAAGAATATATATATGTTCTCCTAACTGGCTTCTTATTTAGTTACCGAAATGCATTTTTGTTGAATCGTTTGTTTGTGCGTTGGTTTCATTATCTTTCGATTTTCTAATTTCGGTTGAAACACACTTACACCCAGTTGCTGCTTTGGTTCCCGCATAGAGTTTTGAGTTTCCAATATGAATATGATTTCCATATGTTTTCCACTTGTTCCTATATGCGATACATACATAAATAAAGTTGCAGTAGTTACGTTTTTGCAATTTCAACTTATCCAACGTACTATTATATATCGATTACTTGTAATTTATTTACCATACCCATACGAAACTAATTCCACACCTTACCTAATCGAACAATCTAATCATCTATATTTCAAAGTCGTTTATTTGCTTGCACCCACTTTGTATGCCGCAGCCACGCATAAAAATAAAACTAAAACTTAAAAAAAAACGAAAACGAAACGAAACCAGTACGAAACCGGCGCCTTTTTGGCGTTGAAATATGTTTTTACGACTATCATCATTTAGATAAAAATAAATTATATATTTGTATATCAGTAAAGAGTTGCAGTATCCGTATCTTTTGATCGTATTCAGTATCAGCATCATGTCCTCACATTATCTGTAACTCTTTCCCGTTCCGAACCGATTCCCACCCGATACGATACCCAACACTCACACACATACGTGCGGTTTAGTCTGTTAGAATGTTAGCATCACCCGATTTGAGTAGTCCTAGTCTAGAGTTTAGGCACTGAAACCCACCACAAAGATGAAGTCGAAAGTCAAATGGCCGTCGATGTGTGTGCGTGTGTACTTGGCACCGAGTTACTAGGCGTTACTCCTCCACCTAGTCTTTGAATATGTTTACTATACTATATACTATATACTATATGTACGTATGTTCCGCAATCTGACCACACAACACGTAACCCCAAGAAACCATTAGAGCCATAAGAAACTAGCTGCAAGCCGTCGAAGCGGCCCATCGATTTATGAAGATAATAAGACCGATTTGTTACATACCTTTTGTTTCTTTGATATCATTTTAATTTTCCTTGTTTACGATCGAAGACATAACAACAACTTCTAGTTAAACTTCTGGTTAAATGAAGCCGCAACAACCAGAGCCAAAGCAACGAGAACCACCAAGAGGAGCTTCATATGAGATATATGCGAAATAATCCACTTGGCTGCGTTTTATCCTGCACTTATATAGGGATCCTTCTTCGAGTCTGACTTACCCATTCCCCCCAACATTCTCTCTGTTTCTCTAACTCTCTGCTGATCCTTCGGTCCACTTTCTCTGTCTCTTGTGTCCTGTGTCAAACGAAATTTGTGTAATGCTTTTTTATTTATGTTTAACAACAAAAAAAAAACAAAAACCGAATAGATCAAAAATACTTCACTGTCATCATTATCTTTCATACTGTAAACAGGCGATTTTTGCAAGTTGTATACCTGAGATTATAGACTTGATTGGAACAAGAGCCAAATATGGGGGCACATTAAAAAATGAAAAAGGGCGAAGGTGAGACAAACCAAATTTTCTTACAATCAATCGTAAACAATTAATCAACAAACTGATTAAGCCAAAAATTATATAAAAAACTACTACTACAACAACAACTACAATAAGACTACTACCACAAAAATAAAATACCAATCATAATTTTTAAGCCAACAACCAATTTTAAAAATCTAACCAACAACGAGCATTTATGTTTCCAAAAGTAAACACCAAATCAAAATTAAATTTCTGCCAAAAGCAGTCGAACAAACAATGAAACGATACCAAGTGAAAGAATTTACTTTTAGTTTGCGCTTCATTCATGCCAAACGATTTGCGAGTGTGGAAAAGTAGCTGAAATTTGATTTTGATTCTACCAATAGATACACACCAGCCTAACACACCAGCCATCCACACTAAAAGCCACCACAAACATGGCCAATCCAATCCGATTCAACCAACCAACCAACCAACCAACCAACCAACCAACCAACCCACCAATACCAATACCAATCCAATCACAGTAATCACCATCAGCAACTCAAGCGACACACACAATATATTACTCATACGCCCGGTGGTACCGTTGGAAAGCTCAGGACGGCACATAAACAACACAGTGACAACACAGCATTTGTACATTCCAACTATCCAGGCCATCAATCAAAATCAGCCAATCAATCAATCACCCAGCCCAAATTCAAAACATTTAATCGATCAAACACTCACCACCACCGCAACAACACCAACAACAACAACAAACAGCCACGGAATATAAAACACCCACACAGCAATTGAAAAAAAATAAAGCCGAAATCAACAAGAAAATTTTAACTAAAATACTCATATTGCTTATATGAAAAAAGAACAACAAGTATATGTTTTAGTTCTCGAACAACTCATTTTGTGTTGGTTGTACTTCAGTTGATTTCCTTTTAGTTTTGCGACCTAGACGTGTCTACATAAGTAGTTCCAAAAAAAAAATCAATATGTAAAGGTAACTTAGGACGTAACCCCCCTTGGAAATGGGGGGCTGTGCCGGGTTATGCATTAGTTTCATTACTTTAACCTAAGTTTCGCCCATCGATTTGCGTTTTCATTTGCCAGTTTTGAGTTTTGTGTTCTTTGAATTGGCATTTTGCAGATTTGATCGTATTTGAGAATCGTACCACATACAATCAATTGTTTCGTACTTAAAATACTGTTCTGAGTGTATCTACTATATCATGTGCGTACTCTTAACTACCAAATGCTATCTTGTTGTGAGTTTCCATACTACATCCTCAATTTGAACGCCAAATTATCAACTTACTCTTCTGCTACTTTCTACTCTCTATATTCGTACTCGTACATCCTGATCTTGAACCTAAATTCTTTAGCTCCTAACTTTTCGTTTGATTTGCACGTTCGTCTTCAGTTTCAAAAAAAAGAAAGAAAACAAAAACGCGGCCTAATCGTGTTTGATTTACAATTTTGGGTATATTGTTTGAATATTATTCTTTGGTTCACCTAGAAACGAATTGGATACGTGTAATTTGCAGGTCGACCCAGCGAGTGTGAAGTCAGAGCTGATGATTGGCATTAATCGAAATTCAATATGCGTATACTCTTAAGTTTGTCTCTTTTTCTGTATGCCATATCATCCTAGCCTCGTTTTGCATTTGTATTAGCCCTTGAAGTGAATCAGTGATTGGTGTTTATTATTGTGTTACATTATCGTAATTGTCTATATAGTCCTTGCTATCGAAGTCGTAACTCGTATATATATATCTATATACATAAATAAATATACATGCGTATATGTATATCCACCTAAACGATTTAACATTGAACGATAATAATGCATACTAAATACAATAATAATATTAACAATAATAATAATATTGATTCGATTGTATACGTAAATGTTAGAATCCATATAATTCAAAATGTACACACACACATGCATAGAGTCGAACTCTCTATAGACTTTTTCTCCCCAAGTACAGACAGCAATTTGTAAATACCAAGCAATTTCCACGGAAGACTTCAATTTGCTCAATATTTTTGGCTAGAAAATGTACAATATTAGAACACACAGCTTGAAAACTGGCTTTGACATCTTGACCAAAACCAAAATCAGCAGGCAGCTGCCATCTGAGAAACGGATTAAACATCGATGTGTGTGTAAAGCGAATCAATGAAACCTATCAATCAATAAAACCCATTTATCTTTCCCGCATATTATACTCTTACTCTCTGCCTCTCTATATATTCATATCTTTCTCTCTTCAAACCTTCAATCAGTTATCAGATACTATCAGTGTTGTAGTTCTTGGAAAACTTGTATACACATACCCCATGCTATACACATCCACACACATCTACTCTATACTCTTATGGTTTTGATACTTTCCTCTTCTTTTACCATACTTTCGTTTCAACGAACATTCGAATACAACGGTATGATCAAGTAATAATGAGATAACAACCATAACCTACAGCACACACACACAGATTATACAATGCGAATCGGATGAAACTGTAACTCCACTCCACCCACTTTTGTCGTAAACTCAGTGTTGTGTATGGATGCGCTCGGCGATTTCATTTGATTTCCTTTGCCCACCTTGTTCGGATCAGGATTAAGCTCGAAATCGAAATCCCAATCAAAATCAGGATCAGGATCAGGTAGGAGGTCCAGGACGATTAGATATGATGTTATGATGCGCGGCCCCTGTTTTCTAGCTAAGGAACCTCCTCCGATGAGGACAGTTCATATTCTGATTCTGAGTATACCATCCGTATCCGTAAACGCAACTGAACCCGATTCCACCTCTGCATCCGTAACCGTATCCGTATCCGAGCCCCACCCAATCTCTACATACACACATCTCCTGTCTCTCTGTAACTCTGTCTCTCTTTCAAGATCTCTCCTATCCACAGTTTTTGATTTCCTCAAAAGATCCACTCACATTCATTGCACATTTCTGAGCGATAGATTTGGCGCATTGAAATCGATTTATGTTTTCCTATTCTGAGCAGCAATTCTGTATATGAAAATAAAACTATGAAAATGCGTGGCCAGGCATCAAATATGTTAAACCTTCTCACTCTATATTATATCATTTCAAGAAAAAAAAAGAAACATTTAATTCCACACGTCACCATTCGTTTTCTTAGCTGCAGCAATGAAAAGAAATACAAGCAACACCAGAACTAATCGAATGTAGTGCATTTACGTTCTTTCTTTCTTGTTTAAATGCAAATTGAAGTTCTTCTTTCGTTTTAGCGAACTAGTTGAGCACAGTTTTTTTATTGCCACCGTAGAGGTAAAAAGTTGCCTTGCATCCGGATTTGATCTACAAAAATGGATTGAACATATGAGAGATCACAATCATGACATCGATCATTAAATTGTTGACTACGCTTACGTTTTTTCTAGAAAACAAACGATTGTTGTACTGACTTTTTGTTAAATATTTCTACGGACAAGGACTTAACCCATTGATTTAAAGGACATTATCCTTTGACTTTCATCGACATTGTAGCTGAAACCGTAGGTGTATAGTAATTGGGAACTATCTGATATAGTTCGCTGATTCTCAACGCACATCCACAAACTCACAAAATCGCAAACATACAACACTCGAAAAAATAATGTAGAAGTATGCATGTGTAGTGGCACTGACACTCACTTTTTACTAGGTATGGGAAGAATGCCTGCCCGGTTTGCCTGACTGCCTGATTGCATGACTGTGACTACAGTAAATACCCAATACAAATAATCTCTTGTATAATTAGCACCTGTAGTAGTAATTTATATACCTGGAATGAGAGTAGTGTATTATACAATGTGTATATAGAAAACAAATGCGTTGGCCAGTTGCTGACTACTTTTGATGCTTTACTTGATGCATGTAAGTTGATTACTACCGAAAACGGTGTGCGTAGCTAAGCCTTTACTTAGAACAATTTTAGTTTTCGACAATCGTTTATATATACTTATCATTTCGATTGGCGAACTGCAGCGGCAGAGTGCCGAAAATGCGGCCACAAGATCCTCATTTTGTGTATTTTGATTTATTGCCATTGATTGATTTGTGTACAAGCCCCTGGGGTAGCAGACTAAATTCATGCATTTTGCATTTATCATTTAAGTTTTTAGTTTCAATTATGAGTTCGTGTATTTTGTATAATTTTGATAAGTGTTTGTTTCCTAAGAAAATGCAAAGTAATTATACTTTACCACCAAATAATACTGACAAGCCATAAAGATAATCATAACAAGGCAACGATAAGCAGTTGATAAATAATACAAACAGATCAAAGCATAATCAATATAAAGAAATATACAGCAATACAAAACAATGAATATACTCGAATCTATAACCTCACCGAAGAACATGCACTCATTCGAACACATTCAAAGCACTCAAACACTCAAACACTCGAACACTGACAACACACATATGTACTATATTATGGACTTGGCTTCATGGCAGATCAATGGAATGTGATTAAATCTGAGATCAATAATTCGGCTAAGGAAATGAATTTAATTTCATGACTTGAACTAAATTCAATTTTCTTTTTTTCCGCTTTAATCGCACACTAACACTGAAACACCGTTACACACACACACACACATGCTCATTTGAAACACACACATACATCACACATGTACAGAGCTTCAGTGCATTCCACAGTAGACTTAAGTGAAATAATTGCATTAATCGTTTGAATCGCTGCCAATTCAAGGAACTAATCTATTTTTCTATCTACCCAACCCCCACCAACTCAAGACATATTGTGGTATGCGGTCATATAACATACGAATCCGTGTCGCATTTCCTGAAGGACTTCCTCCACGAAGATCGGGAGGATGTCGATGTCGAAGTGGTCTTTCTCCATCGGTAAGTCCATCCAGAATCCAATTAGCGCCTAAGCAGAAGAATAACCTGTTTACAGTCGTATTGCTAATTTGTTGTGTCGTTGTTTTATTTCCATTATTATTTGATAAATGTATGTTCCATTCAGTTTTAAATCAGCAGCAAGAGAATAATTAGCGCAGTA
Source organism: Drosophila orena (assembly GCA_005876975.1). Classification (NCBI taxonomy): domain Eukaryota; kingdom Metazoa; phylum Arthropoda; class Insecta; order Diptera; family Drosophilidae; genus Drosophila; species Drosophila orena. Next base: position 8,125,056 of record VCKV01000282.1, on the reverse strand, counting down.
CCTAAGCAGTTAAAAAGAAAGTGGATTAGCGGCTAGCGGCGGCGCAGGAAAGTAGGCAATAGTTTTTTTTACTAAAATGAGATCGTATGAAATCTGCGACTTTAGACCATTTACATAGTAACAATATTTCATTTTGGTTCATTTGACAAATGTGCAACTGCTGGCCGCTAAATCGTTAGTTGGGATGCCAGTTTTCCAGTCAGTTAAGTTAGTTAAAGGCACTATTTTAAGTATTTGCATTAATCTAGCGACTAGAAAACACACAGTCAGTGAAAGTTATGTAATATTTTGATTTGGAAATACCTCTTACGTTCTTACGTTCACTATGTAACTAATCAATGCCTAAACTCAACTATATATATGCCATATCATGTACTGTAATGTAAACCAAATAGCAAAGAGCCTGACCTGGAGCTAGAGGGACTGCTGAAGCGTCACTATACCACAGTGGCCTTTTTTCAGGGCACTATGATGAACGCAGTCGACCTGGAGCGAGTCAAGGTACACAAACACACACCGTGACACAGACACCAAGCCACGCCCACACCCACACCCACACCCACACCCACACCCACACCCACACCCACATGCACACCAACAGACACACACACGAACACCTACAGACACAGAGAGACACATACATGAAAACCAGTGAAGACACGCAGAAATAACGATTTAAACGATTTACTCGAGCCCCGATTGTCAGGTGTCCCAGCAAAAGAAAACAAAATCAAACTCCAAAATAACCAACAACATGAAAAACAACAGCGAATCTTACGTGCAACTCATACTTAGATCCTGTGAATGTTTTTGTGCCCGCAACTTAGTTCTTCAACAGCTAGGATGCAATTTCACTCTACTTGCCCTCCGATTCGAAAAATTATAAAGAATTTGACTACCTTTCGCTGCTGACCTTTCACAGCAAAAAAAAAAGAAAACAAAAAAGAAACAAGACACGCCCCCTTCCTCGTTCTATTTTTTATGCCATAAATCTATGCTCGCTCTCTCTCACTTTGAACTTGAACAATTCAATTATGTTTATTTTTATTGCAATTTTATAGCTTTATTACGGCATTATTATTAATGGTTTCCGGTTGCTGCTGATGAGGCTTTCGAGAAGAGCATTTTCCTTACAATTCCTCTCAGAGCTTCGTGATAAATGATGTTTATAATATTTTAGACAGACTTTAGTTAAGAATCCCGTTCACCATATCCCTTTCTTTTATTTTTGGTTCATCGTTTCTTATCTTGGCTTAAAGTATTTTTACCCCGCTTAATGGAATGAATTTCTTAGCTGAATTTTGTCATATATCCTTTTAATCCAAATTTAAGCTCAAGCTTACAAATACTTCACATTTTATTATATTTTATATTTATCGATTCGTAGTAACCAAAAGTTGAATTCAAATATTCCTCTTGTATCATATCCGTACAGTTTTTATACTCCCATAGAGTTTACTTAGTCTTGAGAGCCTAGTTAAGTAATGTTAATTAGATATTTAAGAAGAGTTTTTGTCTAGAGCATAGACCTAATTTAAGTAAGGAGGTTACAATATTTCGACTTTAGTTCAGTTTAGTTTTAATGAATCACAGTTTTTGTTGCACCTTCGGCTTGGAGATTTCTTTAAAACAATTGTCTGCATCGTTTGTTTTTCTTCTTTTTCATTTGCATATTTGCGGACTACGAAAATCGCACCATAATCATAAATATCTGTATATTGTTTGTTGTGTTTCGAACACCAACCCACACACATGCAATGATATGATATTCTTCTGTTCCTTTGAATACAATCCAATCTACGTGAACTCTGTGTACATTGGAATCATTGAAAACTCTAAAAACTTTGTATTATTTTCCCACAACAACCACGATAAACCAAAATGAAAACCAAAAAAAAAAAAAACAAAAAAACAATCAATTTCAAATGAAAAATTATAAAGTAAACCACCCGATTTGGAACTTGAGGGTTTGTTCAAACGTCATTTTACCACCGTGGAGTTCTTCCAAGGAACCATTATGAATCCGATCGATCTTCAGAGGGTTAAGGTAAAACAAAAATGTATTTTCATTTTATCCGTTCTATATGTTTGTTCGTTTGCTTTCGTTCCGTTGTTCATTTAACCTATTCCTTTCCGTGTCTATTTTCGTCTCGACCTGTGAGCTTTAATTTCATTATGTATTAACCGAAATCCCAGAATAAGCGTACTTCTACTTCTTACGTACTTATTTATGTAACGAACGCTCAAATGTAATTACAACCCGCCTATTAATATACTAATCTATGTATTTAAGTGTGTGTGTGTGTGTAATGTCTGTCTAACTGTACAAGCGATATTCGTGTAACACATGCGTGGTGTATGCGACCATAATGCATTTGCTGGACCTAGCTTAGCGTACAACACCACACCACATCCATCGGTACACGTATCCTTTGGATTCCAGCACTCGACTAACCATCTGAACATGAATCAAACAAATCGAACGCCAATTCACGAAACAAACACTCGCTGTACACAGAAACACCGTAAATTGATGTTGAAATTGTTGTGTAAAATGATAACGAAATCATCTTGATTTATCCTTATTTTAAGCTGCATTACTTGCAACGATTAACGTATACGTAATTTCCTATTTATGTATGTGCTAAGTATTCTACTGTACGTGTTAAGTTAAGTGTTAATTGTATAATATGGATTATATAGGATTTGAGGGGTTTTACAATTTGTGTTAGTTGTATAATATGGATTATATTGGTTTTTAGGGATTATAGAACTTTTTTGAGAACTTACAATGTCTTGATTGAGGATCTAATTATTTGATTAGTAGGTACGAATTATTTTACACTAGTTAAACCAAAAAAACATATGTCTAATATCATTGCAAATATATCTATTAATTCAAGAATGTAGATTTAGGTATAAAATAATTGTTTTTATCAGAAAAGACTTTTTGTATATTTTCAAAGTAAAGAAGAATATTTATAAGTTATAACTTTGACCTTGTTTATGAGCAGTAAAGGTTTTGGATGCATTTACTTAGATTTTGAGGGAAATGTATATTAAACTACAGTAAGCCACCATTAAGTACACGCCCTAATAGTTTGTATATATATTTATCAGCTTAATCGATATCCTTTGAATGGACACTCTTGAGCAGCCTTTGCCTTGTATAATGCCATATTGCGATGCAGATAGTTACTTTTCACAGTATCTGAGCTTATCTTTTGCATGCGAGCATACTGCATGTCTATAATCGGATGCAGATGCTTGTAGCTAGTGCCAATCTATTGTCTAAACGCCCACTTGAGTTGCTCTTGAGTTTTGTGGGGCTTTGGTATTTGGTATTTGGTATTTGATTAAGTTTAAGTTCCCCCACGCCAAAACCAATCACCCCGACACTTTTGTGTACTTGTTCTTTGTGAAAACACCCACCCGTGCACCGAGCGTTCGCCTTATGATTTCTTAATGTGTCCTTAGTTTGGAGTTGAAACCGAAAGACTGTGTTATCCAGCAACCCAACCACCCACCCACCCAGCCACTGTATAACCGCTTACTATACCCCCAACCGGCCCCTTGTGGGCAATGCTAATGAATACTACTCGTACCCCAAAGAACCCTACTCAGTACGTACGCAATGCATATGCAAGATATCTATATATATATATATTGATATGGACTCGATCGCAGCCAGATCGAGCCAACCAAAAACAAACACTCACCTGTGGCATTTTAAGTACTCATACTCGTACCATAGTTGTCCAGTCGATGTGCGTGTAAACCAAAAAAAACAAAATAAATCGCTTACTAATTGTTTATATTGTGGACAATGCTCTAAACGTGACACCTCTGCAATATCTATTCACAATAACAGTAACAATAACAATCACTGAACCATAACAAACTACTTGGAACAGTTCAACATAACAAAACTAACTCACATGAGACAAACATCAAATGCCCATAGACATAGTCTGACCATAAACAGCTATACTAGATAGCCATTATAATACTATGCTAATCCGAAACACTCTATCTCGATCCCTGTATCCTTTTGGATATTGCGAATGCAATAGGTTCATGAAGCCGACGCCTGCCTCGTGCTAGCTAACAAATATTGCCAAGATCCCGACGCAGAAGATGCTGCCAACATCATGAGAGTCATCTCGATCAAAAACTACAGCGACGACATTCGAGTCATCATCCAGCTGATGCAGTACCACAATAAGGTGCGTCTGGCTTTTATATACATTAAAAATATTATATGAAATAAAATATTTCGATATTTCGATATTCCTATACTTTCGTGTCCTTTTTTTTCCAACATCTTTGTTTTAAAACGATCTTTATGATAATTCCTAGGCGTACTTGCTGAACATACCATCGTGGGACTGGAAACAGGGCGACGATGTCATCTGCCTGGCCGAACTCAAGCTTGGCTTCATTGCCCAGAGTTGTTTGGCGCCCGGGTTCTCGACCATGATGGCCAACCTGTTCGCCATGAGATCGTTCAAGACGGTAAGTTTGGGGTTGCAGTCCCAGTCCAGAGATCAGGCCACTCACCTCCGAAATACCAGACACACTCACACTACTAGCGCCCAGTGGAAGCAGGCCCAAAAAAAGCTAGATATTTTCCAGATTTACCGATTACAGATTACAGATCCGCAGACATATGTAACGCCCAGGGGGCAAGCAATTTACTATATGTGGGGTGTACTGTACCGTATATACGTATGAAATCAAAATATCCAAATGTCTCTAAATTACGTCTCTAACCCATAGTCGCCAGACATGCAGTCTTGGACAAATGATTACCTGCGCGGCACTGGCATGGAAATGTACACTGAAACATTGAGTCCCACATTTATTGGAATACCATTTGCTCAGGCCACTGAGTAAGTCACGCAGCTGGCAGTTTTCCAATTTTCCAACCATAAGCTATATCGTAATATTCGTACCAGAAACAAAAACCAATTAAATACTATATCGTATCTACTACTACCTACTCTATTCTACTTGTTAATCGTGCAGCGTTGAACGAAACAAAAAAATCAAAAAATTAAAATAAACAAAATATCGTACACCATGAACAACATAAGATATATTCGGTCTACAAACTAAAGCATAATTGTGATTTAAGGATGTATATTTCAAGTAGTAATATATCACAATTTGGCCAATTTGTAGGCCGATGAAAAACCTCACAACTCTCACACACACCACAAGTAAACACATTGTTATTCGTTTCACTCAGTTCTAATCGTCGTTGTAAAGCTATCTTTTTTTGATTGTATCTTAAGTTGATTTTGATCGAAGATCCGGCACGTTTACACCGATCTAAGTGTTGCAACGTGTAAATGTGCCTGCCAGTGAACTTAGCTTATGATTTTCCAAACAAGTACACACAAATACACCAGCCAAGACATTACACTGTGACAAATTAGTCGTTGTTTCAAGCAAATTCTTTGTGTAATTGAGTGTTCTAAGTGTTCAAAATGCCTTCAGTGTTTGCAAATACAAAATATGGTTTCTTATCCTTCATTTTCAAAAGCAAACTTCAAAACTTCAAACGGGCCAGTTCAACTGACCCTATTTATTTAAGGACAAACAAACACCACATACACACACCCACACACATACACACACCGATACACAGCCAGACACACAGCCAATCGCTAATGTATGGTATCTGTGTGAGCGGATTTATCCGAATCTCTCTCTGAATCTTTCTCTAAATCAATCTATCTATTTGTATCTCAGTAACAGTTCTAAGCTCTAAGTTTGCAGCGTGCATTTTTCAGTTGAGTTGGTTCTTTTCCGTTCCCGATGGTTTTCAGTTCGACCTTTTGATTTTTGCTCATTTGACACACGTTCGGTTCGGTTGAGTCTTGATGCCAATGATCCCAATGCTCGTGCCTTCTTCAATGCTGTAAAGTTCGCCAAATCGCCAGAAAGTGTACAGACCGAATGCCACCAAAGATAACCCCGAGATCGAAGCAGTATTTCTATGCCAAAAGCCAAAGCCAAAGCCAAAGCTAATGCCGAAAAAGCCAAAGCCAAAGTGTATGCAATGCCTGACCTAGAAACAAAAGCACCATCCACACCAACCAGCACCGATACTCGCCAGCTGTTGAAATGTGTGCCGTAGACCCAGATGACCCAGAAAGCGTAGGACCTGTCCCCCAGAACTATAAAAACCACCTGCCACAGCCACACAAAACCAAAAACCAAAAACCAAAACAGACAAACAAATAAATTAGAACCAAACCGATAATGCGCCAAGTAGTTACTTTAGCGAACTTACTAAATGCCAACCACAACAAAACCATTTTCTAACTTTCAGTCACCAGACACACAGGCCTGGCAAAATGATTATCTTCAAGGTACAGGGTGTGAGATGTACACCGAAACCCTATCACCTTCATTTACCGGCATGACATTCCCACAAGCCAGCGAGTAAGACTCAAAAATGAGAAAATAGAGAAAAAAAAACTAAAATCAAAAAAAAATTATATGCAAACTGTATAAAAAATACTACTACTTCTACTACTACTACTACTACTACTACTACAACTTTTTGCATTGTACAAAATAAGTTTGTTTAACAATTCTTTTTCCTATTATTTACCAACTTGATTCGATTCCGTTTGATTTACTCTCCTTCTCCTCATAATAACAACAACCAACAACTAAACAACTGTTTGTCGCCACTCCCCACTCTCCCACCTCTGGCCATGTATCTCGATATATATCAAAAACCCATACTCTAGAACCATAGCCACTGAAGATCCAATTTAGCCACCAGTATCCAGAACCCGAGATCAAATCTTTCGGGGGCGAACGCATTGAACAACCTGTATATTAAACTCACACTCATTTCGATTGGCTCAAACTGCATATAGCGTATCCGTATACCTGATAGTATCCGTATCCGTACTCGTATTCGTAATCGCAACTGCAATCGTAATCCGCATCCGATCGCCACAATCGCTTGCTAACTGCGAACTCCGCTCGCTGCGATTCGTAGAGCGTCAGACACGTACACTGCAATTAATTCTAGAGACCCCACCCACAGAACAGCTCCACTTGTGACTCCACTTCCGAAGTCCCGAACTCATTGCATGTGCAGAATGTTTTTTAGAGTGTACCCTAGTTGGCAATGGATGATGATGATTCACTGTCGGTAGTTTTGATTTTTTTTTCAGACATTAATTTTTTCAATAGCATTTTTTTAACTAAGCATTTTGCCAAGCATGCCTTTTTTTGACTCGTCAAGCGATTTGATTGTTTATTGATTTTAAACAGTGTACGCTTTCAGAGCACTCACCAATACAACGACACATACACACACTCACAAACACCCCACTCACAGACACCATATGCATGCCCTGTTTTTGAGAGAGTTCGACTACACCTTTGTAGCATACTAAAACTAGGTTCAATTACTTGTAAAGCAAATAACTAGGCTAAGTTGAAGCGATATCGGGCGATCGGGAACTGATCAACTCCCACCTTCCCCGCGTCTAGACTGTGTTTCTCCAAGCTGAAGCTCCTGCTGCTGGCCATCGAGATCAAGGGCGCCGAGGAGGGGGCGGACAGCAAGATTTCCATCAACCCTCGGGGGGCCAAAATCCAGGCCAACACCCAGGGTTTCTTCATAGCACAAAGCGCCGACGAGGTGAAGCGGTAAGAGGTCACCCCACAAGTCTCTCAGGCGGTATCTGGTTTTCACTTTCCTCTCAAATATATGTTTTCTATGTAGTGACGAAGCACACCGCAAAGGGTGTTTGAGCATATTATCAATTTTAATCATTCCGAAATATAGTTCATATAAAAGTGCAAGCCAGGCTCAACCATATACTGCTATATATCCAACATTTTAACTTTAATTTATAAATGGAATTTTCTTAGTGCCTGGTTCTACTGCAAAGCGTGTCATGAGGACATCAAGGACGAGACGCTGATCAAGAAATGCAAATGCAAAAACTGTAAGCAAACCCTAGTACCAAATAGTAGCCACAGCTATCTTTTTAGAGTCTTTATGTATCTATGAATTTAATTTAACTTATCCGTTTTGATTTTAATATGTATTTGATTTGTTGTTTCGTTTGTGAATCGAATCGAACGTTTCGAAGACAGCCAGAATCGAAAAAGCCAAGAGAAACGATAGGAAATAACAACTCGATTTTAGTTTGTAAGAAGGAACTAGCGAGTGTTGAGGCAGTTTCTAGGTATAAGGCGCTATCTTTCTAATACTTATGAATATCTAAATATTTTACCTCTCCACCATGAAACTATTCGTATATTCTTACATATTTTTATACATAAATATCCATGTTTTTTATTATATAATTATTATGTATGTGTGTTGGCGCGTGTGGCCTCGCTCTCAATGAAATCAATACCAAAAAACTGCAACAACCAATCACAACAACTAACTATAACTATAACTATAACTATGTATAATCGAACCGAATCAACAATACCAAAACCCATTGGCATGGCTGCAACTGTTCGAACACCCATCGCACATATCCGTGTGTGTGTGCGACTGTGTGTGCCGCACTTGCAACGTGACATAACCAAATACAACCAATTAAACCGAAATCGAATCGAATTTAATACCAAATAATACAATCCAATGCCATAACTTTGTCCCACAGTGACTGTTCAGCCCAGGAGCAAATTCGATGACTTAGGTAAATCAAGCTACAAGCCGAATAATCCAAAGAACAACAAGAAAACACACTCTAATCTTGCCCACATAAAAACCAGAACACTTGATACCACACAAACACTTCTCAGTTTTCAAGTTTTACCCGATACCAATACCAATACCAATACCAATACCAACCGATACCGATTCCAACTTTTGTATAAAGTACAGTTTGCATACTCCCGTTACCTTTTGTTTGTACATTGAATAAAGCAAAGCGAAGGTCCCGATTCCCAAAAAAAACCATCCCCAGTTCAGTTCCCATCAGCACCTCACCTCCACCTCAAGAGCACAACAAAATCAAGACTTTTCCTTTGATTTTAATTGTTTGTCTTTAGTTTTTGAAACGATTTTGCAAGGCGAACCATTGGACCGACCCATTGTGCTCAGCCCCTAGCCATAAAACCGAAGTTTCCGATATCATAACCACCCTGCATATACTCGTATATAAAATATATCTGAACAACAGCCATTTCGTCCTGCCCGATTACCTTGCCCATGTGCAGTTCCATTTTGGTCACTGTTTGTTTTGACATGCGCCTCTTTGTAACCCACGAAGTAAGAGTTAAATACACCCACACCTATAACGATTAACTATTTATTCCCATACAATTATCCAACGTGGATTAAGCCCCGAAGCAAACAAACCATAACGTACCATCGACCTTGTATATATGTTTGTGCGATATGCAACCCCAGTTCTTTGATTACCTATACTACAGCCAGCAAGAAATGTTATCCAAACCTCTTTGCTTTTCCTTTAACCATCACCAAAAAGAAATACATTAGAGTACCACCAAGATAGTTAACACCCACTATTTTGAGTTCAAAAGTGAATTTTGCGTTTTACGGGGCGTATGAGTGATATGCCAGCCTGAAGAAGTGAAATACAAAGGCGAAGCTGCCATATTCGAGAAGACAACAGGCGCCACGCGATATATTCAAATTTATTCAAATATTTTTCTATTTAAAAACTCAAGCCTTCTTTGCAACTCGATTACAGCTTTGTATTTCATTAAAAAAAGGCATGAAAACCCCTTTACCATCCATATTTTCTTATGAACTTATAACTCACACCCCATTGATAGCCCTCTTTTGATGATCGATTTTTGTTCCAATCCTGAAACTGCACATTTTTTTAAAAGTCTGTCTCGCTAATCCTCGCTCTTGCTCTCTCTATCTCTGTAATCCCCTCTTAATCTTTGTACTTTATACTTATGTGTTGAGAATAAGCCGAGATCAAAATAAGTGCATGAAAATGAGCACAACAATCAATTTACATCCTATCACACCATTCACCATACGAAAAACCTTTTATATGAAAGATTATACTCTATTTTCGATCAATTTTAACTCACTTTTGCAGCATCCAGCTCTAAGTTAAATACTCTTCCTAATACTTATGACTAAATTATCTTTAATACTTACCGGTAGACCTAAGTTCTTGAAATGCTGCGCCGTCCTCACGAATCCCCTAACACTTTTCCGTTGATTTGTGTTCTTGGCGTGGCACTCACCTCACTCACCGATCTCTATTTACATTTTAAACTTTAAATATATATATATATATCTAACGCGATTGTATATAACCGCGATTGTAGCTGCAAAGCCAAAGTGTATATAACATTAGATCAGGTTACGGCAGAAGTTAACATGGCGTTTTCAGAGAATAACCGAAGTTTATGTATTTGCTTCTCTGTAGCATAATACCTGAACAATCTCAACCTATACTCTGTGAATCTGTTAATCTTAATCTGTAAACACCCAACTTAGCTGCAAATGTTCTTAAGTAGTTAGTACGTTTGCCGAGTTTGCGTTGCCTGCGTTTTGGCTTTGAAACCAGCGAAAGATCAAGTTCGGGATCCAATGTGTTGCAGCTGAATATGTGAAACGCAGTTCGTAGTGCCTAGAGCTTAAGTTTCTGTGCCAATCCCAGATACCGATCCCAGATATATTACACCTAACTGAACTATATATACATATGTGCATTTGTTTGTGTGTATGAGCGCGTGTCTATCTGAGTATCTACCAAATACCAACCAAAAACGTAACCATCTTGCAGATGTCGGCATGATTATGATGCAGACGGGCATGGTCAACCAAGGCATCACGTCGGTGATGAATACAATGGAGGGTACGCTTTCAAATCCATTTCCACAAACGAATCCAAAACCAATTATTTGCGATTTGCGGCGCTCTATCCAGTATTAATATCCGTTTATATATACTACCAAGCCAAAAGAATTATTTGTTGCTGCTAATCCTGAACCTAATCCAAACCAATCTAAAAGATACAAGGAGCGACAACCAAAGATCAATTTTAACACTGTTAAAAGTCCGCTGATCCGATAAACATTGACAAATTACGCAAATTCTTTAGTTCCATCTTGGTAAGAAATTATACAGACTTTGGTCAGCGCTCCTGAGATTTGGCTTGCCAAATTGATTGAGAAAACTAATTGAACTTGGAAACTAAATCAATATTACTAAATTAATGTACAACTGTCAGCGTTTGTGTGCCTTAGTTAATGCTAAAATCCATGAAAAGCTCTTAGCTGCTAAATGCCAAAGAATCCCCGCCAAGAACCGAACCCCGCATCATTTGGCTGGAAAACTGGGAAACTTATAAATCAGATTGTGAGGAACTGGGCATAGACTCGAAAATAGCAACCAGGGAACTCCGAGTAAATAAGTCTTAGACTAAGAGTTGAATTCAGTTCGTTCTTCTGCTCCTTCTGTCGCTCTATCGTTCTATCGTTCTCTCTATCGTACTCAGTATAAATATAACATACACCTATTATAGAACTAATTTAGTTTTGCTACGATTTCTGGTTTGGTTCGCCCAAGAGTCGCGTATAGTGTCATAATAAACAGAAAGCATACCTAGTATATATTCCTTATATACATTGCATACATATATCTACTTATGATCATAAACTGCATACCACATATGAATATATCTACATAAATATAATATATTATTTACGAACGTTCAAGTACAACGTGTGCCGTGTGATTTTACTATGATTTTCGTATAGCGTATTTAATTTCCTATGATTTATTCATCATTTTCGTTGAATGATGTTCCAATGATAAGCTGGCGCAGTATTGCGAGCAGATGATGAAGAAGAACTAAATTATATTGAAAGCAACAATCATTACCTTGCCATCATTTACCTATTCACACGATCCTATAAAATTCTGTTTTCATGAAACAAAAACAGTGGCCACCTTCCGGAAAGGCGTCCGAGCCGTACAAATGGTTGGGCGTGCAAGTACGTATAACTTACTCTACCTCTCTCTCTCTCTCTCTCTCTCTCTCTGTCTCTCTCTATCTCTATCTCCTGTCTCTGTCTCCACTACTCTACTGTTACCGATAAGCATACGAAACATACATCTCATAACCAGAAACCACGAAACCCAACATGATTTCCAATTGGCAACCGAAATTTACCATCACATCCGCCCTATAAATCCTCCTGCTAACCAAGTTAAAACGCTCAATTACATGTTTATAGCGCCAAACTAACTGCCAACTAACTACAAACTTACTATCCAACTCTAATTGCTATTGTTCAGCTGTATATGCCATTTGCCATTCAGCAATCCAATCGAAAACTAAGTCAATTAATCAGGCAGCCAAACAATCTAAAAAAAATCAATCAATCTTTGTCGGAACTCAGTACTCAGAACTCAGAACACAAACACCAACACAAAAAAACACACAAAGTCCCTGGACCCGCCCCCAAATAACCAACCGCCCCCTTTCCAACACTAATGCACCACACAACACACACATATCTACATGTTTCGTTTCTACTCGTTCGTTCTAGTAATTGTGTACTGTTTCGTATTCAACTTTAACCCTAGTGTGCGTGTGAGTGTGTAGTAAAATCCAGAGAAAACCAAACAGAACTTCGCTTTGAGTCCAATTAATATTGGAAATCAACTGTTTGGATACTACATATTCAGTAACCATAATCGATTCAAGCGTTGTGTTTTCGTATGAGCAACATACTATCCATACTATTCGTTTTGTTATCAAGTCGAGTCATACTCTACATAATAATCGTACTCCTACTATATCGTAAAGTATCTTGTACAAACGTTAACTACATATTGTATTGTATCTATCGTATCGCATCACATCGTGTCGTATAGTATCGTGATACAAATTCTAACCGTTCACGTATCTTTGGACAACTATGTCATATCCAAACAAATACTCCAAGTTTCCTCTTTATATGATATGCATATTAAGTGGTAACACCAACACTCCAATGAACACAACACATCGGGTTCTAAGGACCTGCAATCCTGAAACACAACACCACACTCTACACTCATTTTCTGTAATATATACAAATTCGATCTTCTACGCCTATGGACCTATGTTCCTTTCTATATAATATTTCAAATATGTAAACCTATCATTTTTCTATTGTACCTCCCTACATACACATTCGTGTTCCGTATCAACTACTACAACTACAATAAATACTCCTGTTTATATGTCTCTGTGTGTGTGTGTAGAAGACGATGAATACTCGTTGTCAAGTAAGTCAAACTAACTCAAACTGTTGTATATCCATACCAGAAATTAAGAACATCAATTTCAATATCGCATTTGTACTTGTCGAAAACATTTCGTTATCATTTGAATTACTAGAGTTTTTGACCAGTTTCCCTTCATATGTGCCAGTGCACGTTTTTCGTTTCGAATCTCGTGATTTGTATTGTACATTGGTTTAGTTTCGGTTATTTCTCGTTTTCGTTTTAAAGAGAGAACCCCATTAAATTAGAGCCATCTTCAGTTTTAGTTTAAAACCATACATAAATCAACATGAATAAATAAAATGCAAATGACTTGAGAAAGCAAAGCAACTGAGCCAATGATTAGAGCCAATATTCGATCACAACCGCCCAAGACCGTAAAATGAACATAAAAAGCAAGCAGCTCCTCCTCATCCCCCCGAGCACTGCACCAATCCCAATCCTCCGGGAAACAGGAGATTCCAATTAGAGAGCGATTAAATTCCAAATTCCGTGCAGTTAAATTGCTGACCATCAATGATCGTTTTAACCAGCCCCAAAATCAGAAGCAGGGGTTAAACTAGATAGTGCAACTCGTAGTTGGAGAGATCGTTTGGAGTTCTTCTTTAAGTGGGTGTTAGCAGTTCTAGCAGCCTAAGTATTAAGTGCTTGATAATCGGATACTGAAATCCAGTGAGCCAAAAAAACCAGCTACAGCTATTGATGACTATATAGAACATTGCCTATCTTGCTACTCAGCTTGTAATCCGCACTTAGTCAGCGTGTTGCTTAAATAATGCTTCAAGCTTTAACCGATTTGGTTTGTATCCCTATACCAGAGTACCAATATATACCACTGCTTGCTTAGCTCTGTTTGTATCTATACTCTTTTTACCTATATATATTATGTAACCGTTTGTATAAATGTAAGATGACACCATCACCAGTTCTGTTCCAACTCATATTTATTTGCATGTTTTGTTCAATATTCTATAAAGCAAATACCCTAAAATGAATCCTAAAAAAAACCATCCCCGACCATCTTGAACACTTTTCGTTCAGTTTCGGCCAAGAGCCACTTTTTATTTGATTTGAGTTCGTCAGGTTTTCCTGGATTTTCCCAAGAGTCAGACTAATTTCTCTATGATTTCCTCTCAAATTTCGTGTTTATTTAGAACACAAACCAATACTCTTACCGCTTCAGTTCTTACAAAAACCAAACACAATCCCCCCTAAAAAAAATTAAAAAAAAAAAAAAACAAAAAAGAAAACAGAACAAGAATTTGATGTATATTCAAAAGCAGTTTTGAGCTTCACATAAAAAAGCTTGACCATATAAATAACACTAAAGAAATTGCATACACACCGAATCTGATTTGCCGAGCTGTGTGATAACGAACCACCGTATTTTACAGATGAACACCATCCTGCACCCACATTTACGCCTCCAGAGCTACCCAAGCGGGTGCATGTGCGTGGATCTGTATCGGGTAAAGTCTCGTCTCCCAGTCGAACGAACGAACACTCAATTTGGTATCAGTCAGAGATCAGATCCACAGAAAGGTCATTTTGCAGCGGAGGTGTTTAGGTGGATAGCTCAGCAATCAGCCATCCAGCTACCTAGTCTCACATAACACACACACACATCCACACATCCACACCCAAGATCAAGATCACAATTCAGTTATCAGTTTGGCCCACGATTTCGTTTGCCTTGGTTCGCTTTTTCCTCAGTTGACGACGTAAGAGATGAAATTGTATCCAATCCAATCGATAGCCCATGATAATTGTTTAGATATTCGTTTGCATAACTCTGTTTTTGCGTTGATTCTTGGACAGAACTCGTTCCTCTGCTAATGTAACTCGTTGATATACTCTCTAATCTAAAGAACCGATATATATCTTCCGTATTATCATACCCACATATCGATGTCTATTTACCTTAACTTACTTATTTGTACACATCACTCGGTGTGCCTTTGTTTTCAATTGCATAACCAATCTGCTTGTTACCAATTTTGTTTATTACTGTCGCAACCACACACAAAGCATCACATAATAACAAGAACTAAGAACTAAGATCCAGTAACCTAAACCTAAATCAATTGCAACATGCAACACGCGGCTCAAAAATACCTTTCTCGATTAACTAATGACTAATACTTAAAGCCAATGAGTATCTCTTCACACTCTCTGATCAGCGTGAACGTGGTCTTGCCGAGTTTACTAATCGATTGATCTGCTCTCTATCTCTGATCTCGTCAAAAAAACAAAAACTACAACGCTTCTGCCTGCCAATGCCAAATGATACAAAAAACTGCCAATCTGCCACAGGTGATATCACTCGTGACAGAGAAGATACGAATCGTAAGTTTCGATTGGAATGATTACATGTAATTATCATGTGCGCAACCATCTTGTGATTACAGTACTCAATCGCAATGTGCGCCGTCCGAATGGCACCGGCAACGGTACAGGTGGCATGCACCACATGAACAACACGGCAGCGGCGGCTGCAGCAGCTGCGGCGGCGGGAAAACAGGTGAACAAGGTGAAGCCCACGGTGAATGTGAGCCGGCAGGTGGAGGGCCAAGTGATATCGCCATCGCAGTACAACAGGTAAGCCAATCGCACATGTCCAGCGGGGACTGTACATATATAAATATATAATATATTTAACATGGGGTGGAACAGCAGGTCATCTTAACTATACTTAACTATAGAGTTTGATCACATTAAACAGCACTCTGTTCAGTTATCAAATAAATAGCAAAGCAAAGTCGGTAATCGAGCAAGAGCAAGCAACAAGAAAACTCAATGAATACACCCACTAGGAAAACTCTGTTTGCAGCTGCATCAAGTTTGATTTTCCACTTTTCCGTTGCGTTACAATCGAACAAAAAACGCGAGAGATAACACTCAATTATGGTTACTGTGTTTGCTACACGTGTTTTAGTTGACACAACACAATGGTCAGGATAAGGATGAATAGGTACCTCGTACATATGTAAATGCTCTTTAACCAACTAATCAAAACACCTCAACTAACTGTCTCTCACTCACCCGCTCACTCAACCACTCGCTCACTCAAGAGAAACGAATAAAACCCAAACAAACAACAAACAACAAACAACAAACAAATCAACCAACCAATTATTAACTTTTAACCAGTCTAAATGTATAAAACCGAACAACATCTTGTTTCAGGCCACCAGAGAATGATGCTAACCCTTATGCGGGCTATCAACTTGCTTACGAAGTTAAAAAGCTCATGTATGCGTCCATAATTTCCTAGATTTTTAACTTACAAACTCTATCAAAACTAAAAAAGCCAAAAGCCTTTTTTTAACTATACCTTAGTATTCGTTAATACTTATCTAACTACATCTTATGCGCATTTTGTTTGACACACATTGATATTGATATTGATTGATCGAAAGCTATGCCATTCCATCAAACTCGCGTACCAAACATAATGAATTATAACAAATTTGTGCGTTTTTTTTTTTGTCATGTCGCTGTCTTCTGTGTCTGTGTGCGTATGTGTATGTGTGTTTGTGCGTTTGTATATGTTGGTGTGTATGTGTGAGCGCCCCATGATTATTTTCGCCATCAAAACTATCCCCAGCATAACTAACCGCATTCCATTCAGAAGCATTCTGTCTACTAACATCTAATATATTAGCTCTCTCTCTCTCTGCCTCTCAAAGTAAACTAACAGTACCAACTTTACTTTGAGTTAAATAAATAAATCATATGGGTTCTAATTCTAAATATTCTTTGAAGCTGCTTTTTTAAGAACTTCCTTAACTCTCCTTTTACTGATTTATTTGCCGTGCTAATGTTTTGTGTATATTTCAACTGTTCGCAAATATTTATGTAAGAAAAGCGTTTTATTATATCGATTTCCCTTTGGGAAACTTAAGATCTTGCCACCAATTTTGAGAAAAAGGATCACTCAAAAGGCGTAGCATACGTTTTGGCGCATACTACGAAAATTCTTACAAATATTACCACTTCTTCTTCGAGACTTAAAAAGACAATGTGGTTCTAGGCCACGAAAGCATACATTAAGCTCAATAATCGCCCATTTTTCTCCTGCATTCTATATCTATTTCTCTGAATCATTTGAACTTGAATTGCAATCTAAGTGTTGTGTGTGTTGTTCCTGTGTTCATCTTTGTAACAAAACTTGCACCAGTGTACCATATATTATGTTTTTTTTTTTGAATTAATAAGAAACACATTAAGTTTTGTAGATGAAAATGCCAAGTTCGGCGGTTCGGAAGGGTTATGGATTAACTAAGGCCGCTCCCTCGCGCATGCCGAGCACCTGAATCACAATGAAACACCTGGAGGGAGTTAGCCTACCACCTAATACACTATATGCTATATAAAGTTTTTGATCCATCCATCCCAACCGCCGCCGGATAGTGCACTTAAGCATTTTGCGTAGTGACATATTGATTTATTCTCAAATTCTTGTTCGCATTCATTTCGAGACTTTTGTTATTAGCACATGATCTTCTCTAACTCTCTATCTATCTTACTATCCGTGTATTTATCTTTGTAAACGTAAAACTCTCTATCTTTAATCTTTAACTATCGTATATTGAGATCACATTTTAATTCAATATGCCCCAAGTACTCGTACTCGTATTGAAGTATTCACATCATTTATTGAACGAAACACGTACTCGTAGCGTTTCCGATGAACACTTTGCATTTGGATGTAGCGTTTGTTTTTGAATTGAATTGGTTGATAATCTGCATATGCAAGTCAAAAGTTGAATCGAAGTAAAACCCATTATGATCGAATCGAATCCAGCTCCAGCACAGACCGCCCGATGGCTAACTTCTATCTCTATCCTATCGATCTACTTGTGTCTAGGCCGACGAGTCGCAGTTCCGGCACGGGCACACAGAATCAAAACGGCGGCGTATCCTTGCCCGCCGGCATTGCGGACGACCAGTCGAAGGACTTTGATTTCGAGAAGACCGAAATGAAGTACGACTCGACGGGCATGTTCCACTGGAGTCCGGCAAAGAGCTTAGAAGACTGCATACTGGTAAGTCCAATGCAGGCAGTGCTCATTGAATTGGTATGAAAGTTAATCTGAACATTTCTCTGCAGGATCGCAACCAGGCGGCCATGACCGTGCTGAACGGCCACGTGGTCGTGTGCCTGTTTGCCGATCCCGATTCGCCGCTGATCGGGCTGCGGAATCTGGTGATGCCGCTGCGGGCGTCCAACTTCCACTACCACGAGCTGAAGCACGTGGTCATTGTGGGCTCGGTGGACTACATCCGGCGCGAGTGGAAGATGCTGCAGAACCTGCCCAAGATCTCGGTGCTCAACGGATCGCCGCTGAGTCGAGCCGACCTGCGGGCCGTGAATGTCAATCTGTGTGATATGTGCTGCATCCTGTCGGCGAAAGTTCCTAGCAACGACGATCCCACGCTGGCCGACAAGGAGGCGATCCTCGCCTCGCTGAACATCAAGGCCATGACCTTTGACGACACGATCGGTGTGCTTAGCCAGCGCGGCCCGGAGTTCGACAACCTGAGCGCCACCGCCGGCAGTCCCATTGTGCTGCAGCGGAGGGGCTCGGTCTATGGCGCCAATGTGCCCATGATAACAGGTAAACTGCATCGCACTAAGTTGGCCGAGTTTGCGAACGAACGAACGATTGTGAGGCTGGCCAGGATGTGGATGGGGGGTGTGCGTGGGGACCGGTAAGGGATCCTGGGGTGGAGGGTGCATCCGATATCCTGGCCAGGCTCACCCGCTTTCTGCTCCGAATGCGGTTTAAGTGTGTGCTCTACTAATGCTTCACATGTTGGTTGTCGTTTAAAGAACTGGTCAATGATAGTAACGTGCAGTTTCTCGATCAAGACGACGACGATGATCCAGATACAGAACTATATCTGACGCAGCCTTTCGCCTGCGGCACAGCCTTCGCTGTGAGTGTGTTAGACTCGCTGATGTCCACGGTAATGTTTCTTGTTTTAGTCATTGAAAGGGTATTCCCTCTAAGCTCCACTGTTGTGTTTTGTTATACATATGTATAAACTTTCGATTGATCCCCAACTGTATAGACTTACTTCAATCAAAACGCCTTAACGCTGATCCGCTCACTGATAACGGGTGGCGCCACGCCCGAGCTGGAACTGATCCTGGCAGAGGGAGCTGGCCTCCGGGGAGGCTACAGCACCGTGGAGAGTCTGAGCAATCGGGACAGGTAAGTGACGGACTCTATAAGTTGTCGAATCAGTCAATATCCCAAATATCATCACTGATTAATGTTTCTCCGTCCCTAGATGTCGAGTGGGTCAAATCTCACTGTACGACGGTCCGTTGGCTCAATTTGGGGAGTGCGGCAAGTATGGGGACCTGTTTGTGGCAGCCCTCAAGTCGTACGGAATGCTGTGCATCGGACTATACCGATTCAGGGATACCAGCTCCAGTTGTGATGCGAGCAGCAAACGTTATGTAATAACCAACCCACCCGATGACTTTTCACTACTGCCAACAGATCAGGCAAGTTTCCCCATAAGCATATATATTTTCATTCCACTATACAATGTGCATCCTATAGGTATTCGTTTTAATGCAATTCGATCCGGGCCTGGAGTACAAGCCGCCAGCGGTACGAGCACCTGCCGGCGGACGAGGCACCAACACACAGGGTTCCGGGGTCGGTGGGGGCGGCTCCAACAAGGATGATAACTCTTGATTGTTACTGTGTAGCGCCTTAACTGATGGTCCTTATTCGTACATTTGAACGATGGAGAAGCTAATCGAAGGCAGAGCAGCGCATTTGTGGCAACGCACCCACAACTACCTATTGGCATAAGATATTTGATACTCGACGAGGCGACAACAAATCGGCAGCGAAAAAAAGACATATTTGTATGTAAATCGATTGTACCGTGTACAAAAGTGAAATCAAAAGCGTTAATAAGTTAGAGAATACGACCATAACTTGCGTGCCACGAAATGCGCTGCTCTGCTCTTTTATGTGTGTGAAGGTATGCGGCTCGGTGTATTTTGTCCATCCAAACTAACAATCAAGAGACAACCGGAACCGGCACCACTGACCACCAGATCAACGTCGACGGCAACGCCGCCTGTCTCCACACATATAAAAAGCTAATCCGGATCGGGGGACCAAGAACTATAGCCCTGATATCCATCGTTCAACTGCCAACTGATTGCTTCCCACATCATTCCGTATGCCTTTTTAGAACCTTGAAATTATCATATTCTGTATATCTATAATTTTAGTCTTGCAACTACATTGGTTGATTTTGTATTCTTGTTTATCCTTTTTTATTTTGTAATCAACATTGTGTGCCCCAATAAAATATTCGTATTATTATTTGAATTTTAAGTTGGTTTGTCCTATGGTTTGTCCCCAATTTCGTTCTCCGAGCAACAATCATTAGTTATACTTATGGGTATGTATTTACGTATGAGTGCTGTCGACTATCATTTACATTTACATTTACATTTACATTTACATTTATACTTAAGAATCATTTACCACTAATTTTCGTTTACATTTTGAGTTCACTTCATGGCGCTATCATTGCATAAGAAACAATTGAAAATTGAATTCTAAACGAAAATCCATCTCAATGGTGTGACGTAAGCAATTGGGAACCATTAGTGAGGTAAGCTACACATTAAACAAGGAAACAAGGAACACTGAGCGAAAACAAGAAACAAGAAACAAGAAACTACCAAAAACTACAAACTAAGTCTACTCGATCTGTGTACTCTCATGTCTCAAAATCTATCTCTAAGTCGCTGAATGCGGCCACAACGCAACAATTTATATCGAACACACCAATTAAACACTGCAAACAATGCATTGCGGATTGCTTTTGGCTGAGATACAGATACTGATAGCGACATACAGATACAAGGCAATGAGGCTAAAATTCAAAAACTGCATTTAGAAGTTTCTGAGCATGCGCAAAACGATTTATATAGAGCAGAGCATATTGTAATCATTCAACTTTTAATGTAAACCTAAAAACACAAATATCGATTAATGACATTTAACACCCAAAGCCAACAATCTGCTAGCAAATTCGTATGCCTAAAACAGATACACATATGGCTCGACCTGATCCTTTATGAAAGCCAGAGAAAACACGGTTGTTTCTACCGATGAATCGCCCAATCAAGGCTGTTTTGAGGCAAATACTAAACCATATGCAAAGTACTACACTAAACTAGAGGAGTCTCAGCTTTTTCACTCGACACAAGTCAAATTTGCTAATTGCTAATTCTAAATTGAACAAACACTTCTTACATTCACATCTGTACACAAAAAAAAAAAAACAAACACGCAGGGGAGAAAACCCTTAGAAAATATTGTAAGTAGCGCATTCGAATCATAATTGAATACCACTTAATATAGAGGATACCTAGGCCGGAATATAGAGTGCGACGAAAGCTGATGAAAAGTAGTTAGTAATATTTTTTAGTGTATGTGAATGTGTGCGCTTTTTACCAGCGATTTACGAGCAGCAACTGTGGTGTTCTAAACAAATTTTGATAGATACAATCGGTAACCAAATGGCGAAAACATTAAGTTCCAACTCCGACTTCTGGCTATAACCTTCTGTACTAACTTCTCTACCAACTTCACGCACTTGCGCTCGAAACTTTCAAAAGGAACGCTCTGATTTTTGTACATAGCCTGTAAATATGATAAGTAACTAAAGTATCTCGAGTACGATATCGTTTAATCCGTTTATCCTGTGCTGTTTCGTTTTGCCGTTCAAAAAGCAAGAGTTTTCGGATCATAATTGTAATTTGTTCAAATGATAAACACTGCCAAAGCGTATAGAAATCACATTAAATGTAGATCACAACCAAAAACCACAAAAACAAAAAAAAAAAAACAGCAGTCGGCATTCATCAATAGTGGGAAAACCAAAGAAGCGTAACAAGAAAATGGCACAGAATAGCAACCACTGGATTTGTTTTGTTTGATTGTTTTCACACATGATTAGCGAATAACAAATTTAAGTAAAACGAATTCGAGCTTTTAAATTTAATACGAAGAACAAAACCAAAATCGAACATAACCGTTTATAAGTAAAATGCGAAAATAAAGAAGAGCCAATTACCATTTCGTTCCATGATTGATTTGTAGTGGCATTTTGTGCAGTCTAGGCTTACCCAGAACGTAAATTAAAAACAAAATATGTGAATATTATGCGCCTTCGAAATTGATGTAAACGTGTATGTAGCCGTGCGATGTGAGAAACATTTAAACTCCATTAAAGTACATTTAATTTAATGGTAATGGTAATGATAATGATTATTGTAATGGTAATGGTAAAGGTAACGATAATGGTAAAGGTAATGATTAACGTAATAGTCAAGTGTAAATGTTAACGAAACGAGAGCATAGCATAGCTTAGCATAAACTACGACGACTAGTTATCGCGACAAGCAGTTCATATATTGTTAATGATAAACTTATTATTAAATCGACAACAAAACGCATTTGCAATCCTAACATAATATTAATAATAATAAAAACAAATTAAAAAATCGATGAATAGGCGGTGGCGTAGCGAAAACCCAAAAGTTAAACATAATTTTTAAATGAATAAACTAGTTATTAAATTTATAGAAACCTCACTTATACACCTACACCACACCAATACTCACACACACTCACACACACTCAACAGCGATGAACCCAACAACAAGAACAAAAATGAACTCTCGATGTTGTGAAACTTGATAAAATCATGTTTACGCTATAGCAGATCTACATAAATGAAATAAAAATGAATGCAGATATAGTACATACTCAACCAAGGAAAACCAGAAACTATCCGAAAGAAAGCTTCTCTGAATCAAAGGAAATTAATCGAAAAATATAGAAATGAAAAACACGCTGACAAAGCTGCCTTTCCCATTCGCATTTCCCAATTGATAATTGATTATGGATAATAACTTCAAGTATTTTTCCACTTCGCTCAATTCAACACTTCCGAGCAGCTTTGTTTTCAACCAATAATATATATTTACATGCATATATATTAATAATGTCGCATACAACTACTCAATGCCGTATAAACTAGTGTAAGTGCAAAGGTTTTTGTAGAAAACTCGTAAATAAAAAACCAAACAAAAAAAAAACGTATAAAATATATTATCATACTCGTAAATGTGAAGCTATGCAGCATTTTACTGTAGTTAGATTTTTTGTATAGAATCAACGTTTGCAGCTAAAAACCAAAACGAAAACCGAAACCGAAACTAATATGATAATTTTACAGGTTTAAGGCGGAAATGTTCATTTTTTTAAGGAATAACGATATTAAGATATCATAATTAACGTAACAAATAGCAACTAAAAACCAAGCAAAAAAGAAAAACGAAAAAATATTTTTTATAATTTCGCAGCACTTTCACATGATACCCGCACACGCACACATACACATCCGGCAATGTGTGCTAAATAAATTGTATAAATAATGCAAACCTAAAAAAAATGCAAATCATATTAATGTAGTTACATTTTTTTAGTTTTTACTCGCTATTTATATGAGGTATATTTACACAACGGAAAACGTAAGCGTAGACATAAATAAAACGTAAAAAAGCGATAAAAAATCATTAATTTAAATTGAAATTAAACCGAAATCAGAGCAGAAAGCATAAAATGACAAATTAGTTTAGTTTAAATCGGTCCTGCAAAGGCAAAAGCAAGAAAAAATAAATAACATTTTAAATAACAAATTAATGAGCTAAAGATGCATATTTTAAACATTTGTCTAAAACGCAACCGAAAAAAAAAACAAACCAAATGATAAATGTATGAAATAAAAGGTATAATAATAATATTATGTTGTTAATGTTTAAAAAACCTTGTTAAAAATAATATTTCAAAATAAAATATAAATACAGAAAAAAACAAGATAGAATGCAATAGTTGAGTTTCCCGACTATCAGATACCCGTTACTCCGCTAGTGGAAGTGCAAACGAGAAATTTCAACATTTTCTATTCCAGAAACTTGGGAAAAAAACTTAAATGAAAAAAAAAAAATTTTTTTTTTTGATTTTGAGTTTTTTTTAAGTTTAGAAATTTACAAGATATATAAAAAAGTAAAAGAAATACCACAACATTTTTCAAAATTTCCTAAAAATTTAAAATAAAAAAAATTCTAATTTTGAATGCAGATTTTTAAAGAATTGTGCCAGAAACATTTAGTGACATGCCACTTTAAAATCCGATTAAGATAAGCTGAGTTATGGAGTATACAACGTCAGCCATAGGACATTATTTCATTTTTTTGGATTTCTACAACATCATAACATCAGAAAAATTGCAAAAAAAACTGAAAAAAATTAATTTTTAAATTTGAATGCAGAAGTTTAGAAAATTGCGCCAGAAACATTTAGAGGCATGCCACTTTAAAATCCGATTAAGATAAGTTGAGTTATGGAGTATACAACGTCAGCCATAGGACATTTTTTCATTTTTTTGGATTTCTACATCATAACATCAGAAAAATTACCAAAAAAAAATGAAAAAAAATTAATTTTTAAATTTGAATGCAGAAGTTTAGAGAATTGCGCCAGAAACATTTAGAAGCATGCCACTTTAAAATCCGATTAAGATAAGTTGAGTTATGGAGTTTAGAACTTCAGCCGTGGGACATTTTTTAATTTTTTTGAATTTCTTGTGCGGCTTGTGGGCGTTAGAGAGGGCGTGGCAACATACTTAATACTGCATACTTAATCTCAACATTCTAGCTTTTGTAGTTCATGAGATCGAGGCTATCATACGGACAGACAGACGGACATGGCCAGTTCGACTCGGCTATGGTTCCTGATGAAGAATATATATACTTTATATGGTTGTAAACGCTTCCTTCTGCCTGTTACATACTTTTCAACGAACCTAGTATATAATCTAATTACTCTACGAGTAACGGGTATAAAAAGCAAAGAAATTACCACCAAACTGACAGCTTTATGAAAGTGAAATTTTGATTTATGGCCCAAAGGCTTGGGCCGCCAAATACTGACCCAAAAAAAGGCAGTCCGGGCGTTATAAAATTCCAATGACCAATTGCGTTTAGAAATTGGGTGTCGCGCCTTGCATAAAATGCGACCAATTATTGGGGAGCGTTTCATAAGCATGTCTCATTACCATCGAAGGGCCTTTGGTGTATGAAAACAATTGGTATACGATGAAGCCTACTCTTCGGAATCCATTGTTAATGGAAAATGCATCCAATTGTTTTTAGGACACATCTGAATTAAGTCATATTACCATTAAATAACGCTTAACATACAGCTCAAGCTTTTCTACGAAACTCTTAGCCGCAAATTGGGCTGACTTCCTTATAAAAACTAATTCGAAAATGTTTTCACGCATACCTTTAGTTTTTTACGAGCTTATCAGGAAATGACCTCCCATCTTTGGCACTTATTTACTGTGCAACCCAAAAAATGTGAGACAAACATTGGCAACAAAGCTCCCTATCATCCAGAGAATAATGAAAAATAATATCATATTTAAGCCAAAAGATTGTTTGGTTCCGCTTCAAAATGAGTGCTATTCCCCACTGTGCCTGCCACATTTCGTAATGTCAATCGGTGGCTCTGCTCCTGTTTGCTGCCCCAGCAAAAAAGAGTAAAAAAGTGGGGCCAACAGGTGACTGACGGCGGCATTGGGAGGCCATCTCTTGATCATGAGCGCCTGGTCCGCATTGCTTTTTAAGGTAAAGAGCGAGTGCTGACTAGCGACGACAACAAGTTCGCTGCCTAAGTCTTTTGTTTGGCGCTGTCTCTTTCTTTCCTTTCTTTCGCCGGCCAAGAACAGTCAATGGGAAAACACTTTCGTTGCGATTAATCGGCCACTTGCTGGCAATTCATGTAGCTGCTGGTCGCGTGCTGCGCTTTATCCACTGCAAACTAGTTTTATTTGTTTTCATGACTTTTTTTTATTTCATTCGGCGCCAGAGTCAAGAAAATCCGACCACTTTCTTCAGTGCGCACTTCCAATGCGAGTCGTCACTCCATTCCAGTGGAACTCCAGCGGACGGGCACATGGTTTTTGTCCGCCACCAGCGACCAACTAACACTCAGTTGTCTTCGCGACTTGAACAGGTGCGGACGTCGCTGCTCCTCGAATTTGTATTCGAAACTCTTTTTTGAAATCTTTTGTGCGTGTAGTTTAAAATCGAAGAAAGCGCCGCGGCGCTCGCTGTCATGAAGTTAATTGACGTGATTATATACCTAATTGCCATCTTGATCTTCATCTACTTGCTGCTGGAATAGCAGAAGAAGCCAAAAGTCGCTCGACATTTGCCCCAGAGCTTTCTACAATCTACCAGATCGACCAGCCAGCTAGCCGACTATAAAACAACGAAAATCTCTAGCAAATCCGAAACAAGATGAGGGTAAGTGATTCACGCGGTGATTGTGAGTTTGTTGGCCACAATTAGCGGTTATTAAAAAAATCTCTCACTGCGCACAGCATAACACAATAATGGATTGGCTTTAATTTCCATTGCAAATGCAATGGCATTTCTTCTTCTCCTCGGCGATCAACGACTTCAGACTCAAGCTCAGACTCAGATTGGCATTCAAATTTGGCCTCACCTTCACCTTCACCTTCACCTTCACCTGCAAATCCAATTACAATGGCTACACAATGAAGCTGTAGCTTCTTCAATTGAATTGAAGTCGTCGGAATATTTGTCAAATTGCAAGGTGGCCGGCAAAGCGAGCACTTTCATTTGCAATGGGAGCAGTTGATGCGCCAAGTTTCGCCAAGATCCAGACAATGGATGGCTCTACGTGCACCAATTGCATCGCAAGCTGTGAGTTGCAAACGGCAAAATACGAGGCTGCCTCAATGTGCAGCGGGCTTGAAAATAAAATGCTTGCCGCTAAAATAAAAGTTGCATTTCGAGTTGCAATTTGGGTTAACCACACCGTTGTTTATGGTCGTCGCTGTGGCGACAGCCCGCTGATCAATAGTTCCGCCTAGGCCGCTGGCAAAAATCCTTTGTCAGGTTCAATGGCACTGGCGACCAAGCCCAAAAGGAAACCCGAAATTATGCGAATTCCATTCGGACTTTCGTTGAACGAGTTGCCGCCATCGCCGTGGGCCATTCCCTGTCAGACTTTTCAGTGTTTGGGCATCCGTCTCCTGGCAGCAGTTCATTCACCAGTTCAATACCACCCCTGGTATTTGCATATGATTATGCATATTGCAAAGGCGGCAAACAAACTAACTTACTAACTAACCACTCTATAAACAATATGCCACCAATTTGGTGGCAATTACCCCGCTCCCCGCCGCTGCAGTCTCAGTTGCAGTTTCAGTTGCAATCGGCAATCCGTTTAAGCAAACGCAGCACGTAATCAATAACTATACGTATTGGACTCGCCTAGGCATTTCACCTGTTGATTGACGTCTGGCTAACGGCACACCGCATTGTCATTGTCATTGCCTCCGCTCCGGTCGCTCCGCTGGAGCTGCCCAGGTGAAATTGCCATGTCCACTGGCCGCCTCAAATTATCCACTTCCCCTTCGTTCGACCAGACTGAAGAGACCCAAGCCAGCCAACCCAGAGTGCCATATACTCATTCTTTTCGAGGAATAATTTGCCTTTTATTTTGATGGTTTCCATACTTATCTACGAAAATCTGATTATTTATCTTTGACATTTTACGCTCTATTTAATTTATTGTACTAAAAAATGCATGACTTTTCTCCTTAACTACGTTCTTAGCTATGCTTTACATAAAATATTATAACCATTCCCCTATATAAAATGTAAGAAAAATCCTAAATTATTATATATAACATATGTTTATGGTATGGTGTTAGTTTCCATAGCCCAGCAAAATGCGACCAATGAAAGTGTCACCAAATGAGTCAGTGAAGCATAATACCCGCCGACAAGTGGGCAGCGCGACAGTAACAATTACAGAACGAAGACATTTCGATGCCGGACTTTTCACTTTCATTCTACGGCACTGCGGACAGAAAGTTTAATCAGCCATCGAAGCGGGGAAAATGGGCAAAGTATTATGGCATACCCGTATAAATACATATGTGTTTTTATAAACGTGAGGCTACTTTGTTTGGCTCGTTTGCTTAAGCAGCTTTGGTTAAGTAGCCGATGGCAGGCGACGTGATAAAATTTTAGAAAACCGCCAATTTGTTCAAATTAAGGCCATTACGGTTTTGTTGCTGTCCAGCGATTCCAAGACCCTCCTCCTTACTCTCCGCCCCTTATTTTGTTTCGCCTTTGCCTGGCTTAGAAAGTTTTGTATTACTTTCGGCGTTTTGTTCGATGTACGCGTAATTAAGTTTTTGATTTAATGGTCTTTGACATTTTCCTATCCCATCCACGCCAGCCATTCCTGCTGCTCGCCCTGCTCCTGGCGCTGGCCAACTGTGAGCAGCGTCCGCTGGTCTTCACCAACTGGCCACCGAAGAGCTCCAAGCAGCTGAGTCGTCCCGCCATTGGAGCTGGAGGTCCTGGATCCGCTGGAGCGCCAGGCAAGCAGCGCACTCTGGTTGTCCAAATCCGCAGCGACCAGCCGGTGCCATTGGTACTGAAAGGCCGTCCTGGACATGGAGCCCACACTCATGCCGCCCACCTGGCCCATCCGCACTCCGTGCATCCTGCCCACGTCCTGTCGCACGCCCATTCACATGCCCATCTCCACTCCCATCCGCTGATCCATCTGCCACAGCATCAGTACCAGCATCAGCACCTGCGCGGACCACCGCGTCCCATGAAGCTGAGTGTTCCTTCGCCCGTGTACCTGAAACCAGCTGGATCTCTGCGTAAGCCACTGAAGATCAAACTGAACAACGTGAAGGCCAAGACGAAACCCACTTTCGGATACGACAAGCCCTTTAAGTACGAGAAGCCCACTGCTGTGAGCTACAGCGAGCTGCAGAATCTGCCGGTAAGTAGAGTCCATTAGTAGTCCAAAAGCGGGAATCCTTCTTGAATTAGATTAAAATTGATATCAGTTCAAGGCCAAGTGATTTTCTGCTCTTTAGAAATCCCTATTCTACACTTTGTGCATGCTCCCAACAACTTTGAACATATAACATATATCCAATCATGCCGATCCCCCACAGCTGGACACGCACAACAGCTTCAACACCGAGCACTTTGCACCCATTTACACGGTACCCGCACCGAACCTGGCCGACAATCACCTGGACGTGGAGGAGGGTCATCTTGACACCTCCTACCTGTACAAGCCTCCGTCCCAGATCCTAACCCCATCCTCCTCAGCCCGTCCCCAGACATATTTGCCACCAAAGTACAGTGTGCACGAGGAAGAGACCAATGACCAAACCATTCGCGATCCCATTTCGGGTTCGCAGAAACTCTTTGCCCCAGATCCGGATCCCTCACTGCCCACCACCAAGATTCGCCCCGCCACCGAATCGTTCAATACGCCTAGCAACAACAAGCCGCTGCCCGCCGATGTCCAGAGCAACCAACTGCCCGCCCAGCCCTTGGTTCAGATTGTGGGAGCCCAGACAGCAGCCCAAACGGCGCCAGAGATCTATCCCATTCAGTATGCCCAGCCGGCGGTTCAGTCCCAGTCCTTTATCGCCGCCATTCCGGCTGCCCACATTCCCATCTACAATCCCACCTACCTGGTGACGCAGTCCAACCAACTGTACTCGGCCCACAAGCAGCAACTCTTCAAGCCCAGCTCGGAACCGGTGGTGGAAGCGGGTTACGTTAACGCCGATCTCACCCAGGAGGTGGCCAGCAACGGGCAGATACTGCAGGCAGCCAAGGATCCACATCACAACATCCATCCCGTGCTTGATTCGGCGCCACATTATGCTGCCCTTATTGCTGCTCCGGCTCTGGGTGATCCCAATGAGGGTGCCTACGAAACGGCCTCCTTCCACTTGCCCAATGTGGCGTCAGCGGTCACTGCCTCCGTTCCGGAAGGGGGCTTCGTTGTGTCCAACTTCTATGGCCACGCCCACGACTCGTCCCAATTGCTGCAGGCGTACGCAGAGGAGGAGGCGCGTCGCCAGCAACTGGAAACAGAGCAAGCCGCCATTGAGCTTCAGAAGCAGCAGCAGCTGCATCTGGAGGAACTTAAGGCACAGGCCCAGGAGCAACAGCAGCAACATCAGTTGCATCTGGAGGAGCTGAGGGCTCAGGCGCAGTACCAGCAGCAGCAACAGCAGCAGTTCGAGGAGCTGCAGGCCCAGGCACAGGAGCAACACTTGCAGCAGCAACACCAGCAGCACCAGCTGCAGCTGTTGCAATTGCAGCAGCAACAACAGCAGTTGCAGCAGGCAGTGCAGCACCATCCGCCGCAGCAGGTGCAACTCCAGCAGCAGCAGGTGACTCAGGATCCTGCAGCAAGTGCCTTCGAGGAGCACCAGCGATTGGTGCAGCAGCAGCTCGGCGTCAACACGCCACTTCGCATCTTTGTGCCCGACGAGGAGGCAGCCGAATCGGTAGGTAGAGTTTGACAAGAGATTATTCCCTATAACTACAATTTGAGACTTTCCCATTGTAGCGACTGCAAAAGAGGTCGGATGATCTGAAAAAGGGCACGGTGGAGGATGTGCCCAGTGCGGGTCGGAACGACGGCGAGGACAGCGAGGAGTCAGCCAAAGATTTGTTCGAGGTATCAACCTCCGTCGAAGTGGCCGGCGAGCATCTCACGGCCAGCAGTAATTAGATAAGGCACATTTAGTCTTCGACGCTGTTCAAAAATATTTATTTACACACTCATTTGTAAAAACGCATTCATGTAGCGAGCAGTCGGTAGTTAATAAAAATAACCGTTAATATATTCAAATGTTCGGTAACGATCTTTTTGAATGTCGATATGTCTTGTGTTATCGATAAATTGATATATCGTGATACTGTTTAATACTTGATACTGATTAATACCAGATACTGATTAATACTTGATCTTGATACTGGATTAAAATACTAACGCCCTCTGGTCACACTCGGTCAAGCAAAACTCATTTTTACCAAAATCATTGTTGTGATCGCACGCTTTTTGTGATTTCTCTAAGAATTATAGCCTGATATACAAGATGATTATTCCGATCCGTTGTTTTACCTGCGGCAAGGTCATTGGCAACAAGTGGGAGTCATATTTGGGTCTCCTGCAAGCGGAATACACCGAAGGGTAAGTCACGCGGGAAAGTGTTATTTCTACAAGTCATTTCACACATCTCCCAATCCAATCCTAGAGATGCCTTGGATGCATTGGGTTTGAAAAGGTACTGCTGCCGTCGCATGCTCCTGGGCCACGTGGATCTCATCGAGAAATTGCTCAACTATGCTCCTCTGGAGAAGTGAGCAGCACAATGAAAACAATCCAAATTGGACTTGGGAATAAAAACTCTAGATTTTATTGTAAAAATACAAATTAAAGCTTGATCGATAGCCCTAGAAGTTATATATTAGCCCAAGTTGGTCGCCCCTCACATCTTGTCCATGAACCAGGGCTGTCCGTTGTTCTCCCGACGCTTGGTGAGGATCTCGCACCCGGTTTCGTTTACCAGCAGCGTCTGCTCAAACTGGGCGGAGAACAGGCCATCGGCGGTCACAGCAGTCCAGTCATCTGGCCAGGTTTCAGCCTTCTGGACGCCAACAGAGATCATAGGCTCGATGGTGAAGCAGTGGCCAGGGGCCATTACTCCTACGGCAGAGTTTTCTGCAAAGCAAGAGCTTTAATAATGTCCGGTGTGTTTTTTGGTCAGCTCATAAACTTACTGGCATAGTGAGGCACATTGGGCGCTGTATGGAAAACACGGTGAATGCCATGACCGCAATAGCTGCGCACCACGCTGAATCCATGTGGTGCCACATACTTTTGGATCACGTTGCCTATATCGCGGTACTTCTCACCCGGACGCACAAACTCAATGGCCTTGCTGAGCGCCTCGTGTGTGACCTGCACCAGCTTCTTGTGCTTCTCCGAGACATTGCCCACGAAGAAGGTCTCGTTGAGATCGCCATGGAAGCCGCGATGATAGACGGTCACATCGATGTTACAGAGATCTCCATCCTGCAGAGGACGTTGATCGGGGATGCCGTGGCAAATCACCTCGTTGACCGATGTGCAACAGGACTTGGGGAAGTTGTAGTAGTTCAAGGGCGACGGATAGCACTCCCGCTCGATGGCGGCCTCGTGGACCAAGCGATCCAGTTCGTCGGTGGTGGTGCCCACCTCCACGGCTTTGGCGCCCTCATCCAGGCACTCTCGCCCCAATCTACCGGCCACTCGCATGCCCTCGATCTCCTCGTCGTCCAGCACCTTAATCTTGGTACCACGAAGGGCTTCCTCGGATAGTGAACGCCCAGCCGGATGATCGGCGTAATCCGGACGCTGTATGGCTTTCGGAACTGTCCGCTTGGGAGTCTGTTGGAACGGGCGCAGCTTACCGGTGAAGCGGAACTGCGGCCACGGATTGTAGGCTTCATCCTGTTCGGTAGAGTTCGAGGCACCAGCTGAGTGGAGGGCATTACATAGTCAGCAATCCAACTCATTAAGAATAAAGACATTCTTAAACTGACCTGCTAAAGCATGGATAGCCTTATGCTCCTTCCAGAATCCTTTGAAGCATGGCTGCGAACAGAAAAAGGAGCCCTTGATGCCCAACTTCAGGCAGGTGGGACACTGCAGGGTCGCATCCTTGCCGCAGTTGGTGGTCTCGCACTTTTGAGTCATTCTATTTGAGCAAATAATGGAGAAAAATTTTTCTGCCTGCCAAAAATAGTTTGACACTAGGTGACCGCATCGATACCGAAAGAAAATACCTCACAGCTTTAAAATAAATACCCTTTTATACCATTAGCTGACTTTAAGCAATATGACCATTTAGCAAATAAGCATTGGTCTTCGAAAAATCGTAATTCTATTGCTTTTATATTATTAATGATTCTTTATTAAATGATAATTCAAAAATATCAAATGCCGTATTTGCCAATTGCGGTACATCGATATGCGATGTTATCCAACCATCGATATTCTGGGACCAGTTATATTCTTATCGATACGTCTGTGCCAGGTATGTTAGTTGCCGGCTGTAACGGTTTGTAGCTTAAAACTAAAAATTACTTGATAACCACTTTTAAGCGTATTTAAACATTTTAAAGGCAATGATAGTAAAAGGTATAATACGTAATTAATGGATTAAGATAATGTTACATAAAGGTGAGTAAATTACCCCTCTTACCGATGTTATAAAGTCTTCCGAAATTTAAAAATGAAAATTTGAGATTTGTAAGTTCTTGGCGGAGATCTTTGATCTGGCTAAGGGACACTGGCCCCGTGAATTCGTTGCCTTTGTTTTCGCCCGTCGGGGCGGCAGTTCAAACGCAGCCGCCTGTTGGGCACTTTTCCGCAGTTGTTCTCGGCGCATGCTCTCGGTGGGAACAGTTTCGGGCTTGGACTCACTTTATCTGTCTGCTCTGTTTATGTTCTCAAATCGCGAGCAACTTCGGTCGTGAACGGACGTGCTTTCGCTCTAGAATCGGAATCGGTGTCGCGAAACAAAAGAATATTGGCAACAAACTTGTTTGAATCAAATGGCCAAACGCAAATATCCGCAAAGGGCACAAGGATAAAGTTATTGGCCAGTGAAGTGAGTGAGTGTCTTGTTTCGGATTGGGTTGGCAAAAAACAACAAGAACAAAAACCCCCATTAATATTTCTACCTGCAAGGGATGCTGAGGTTTCGGCAGAGTTTCGCATCATTTGCAAGCAACTTAACTAACTCAACAAGTGAATTCAAGGGTTTTCGCTCCTCTAATCACTGATTGTGTGCTCGTGATTTTCGTATTCGATTGAAACTCGATTACGATCGTTTTGTGTGTGCACTCAAATCAGCGTTATCAGTGTCTGCCCTGATCTTTGGTTTTGCGTTGAATGTGATTATTATTATTCATTTCTCTGGTTTCCCGCGGTCAACGACAATAAGTTAAGTGAACACGCTGTTTTCGTTGAGGATGTGTGTGTCTGCTGCTGCAGTCGTTTGATGTTACTGCTGCTCCTGCTGCATGTGCAACTGCTGTTTCTGTTGCTGCTACACGTGCAACTGCTGCTTTCATAGCTGCTGATGTTGCTGTTGCTGCTGTCGCATGTGTTGCTTGTGTTTCCAAAGCGGCTGCTGATGTCAATGTTGCGCTGTCTCGAATGTTGCTGCAACTTCCACAGTTACTGCTGCCTCATGTGTAGCTGTTGTGTCTGAAGATGCTGCTGCTGCTTCTTTTGTTGCTGCTGCTTTTAATAGAGGCGTAGCGTTCGAATGGCTATAAATAAAAAACGGCACGCGGTGTGTGCAGCAGTAAGAATCCCCCCGCCGGATTTTCAGCACCACCAGCGTCGCTCGATTATTATTGGTGGGTGTTCCGCGTTTCACGCGACCACACACATGCACATACACACACACACAGACACACAGTAATATCTCCGCCGTGCGGTTTCCACTTTTCCGCTTTTCATGCCGCCGTTAAGTCGCAGCGCATATCTCGTCAATTGGCAATCTAAAGGCCGCCGGCATAATTAAAATAGAATCATTTCTGATTTCGCTTTGTGTCGCACAGACAAGTGTGTCTTATTTTGTTTTTAATTTTTTTGCTTGCAATACGGAACAATTGCGAAAGTCAAGGTGGCCGCGAAATACATAGAAGGGAATTCCTATCCGATGGCAACGAACTCGATCTCTGCGTACCCAACTCATCTTGTCTGGCCTTTTATTGATTTATTTTTTTTTCCACCGCAGTCTGCTCCTTTTTTTAGGTTTCCCTTTGTTTTGACCAACGATCCTCGATCTGCGAGGGCAATTAAAAGTAAGCCCAAAGGCTTCGGCAAGGCAGGCATTAGCCCTAATTGGCTTTGGCTGCATTTGCTGCTCGTCTTCAGAACTTTTTCATATGCTGCGCACTTTGTTTGTCTGCCTGCTGAATGGAAGCTGATGGAAATTTATGCGTAGAGAAAGGTGGCGTAGAGAAAATGAAATGGAAAATATGGAATTTTTGAGTTGAGTGTGATGCAGGGGGGCTGGGGCGGTACACCTAGCACTTCCGGTTGCCAGAACATCAACTTCCGGTGGCGGAGAATTGTCAGCGGGGGAAAATGCTTTGGCACAAAAGACGCATATTGATATTGTTGCCCGGGCTGCTTACGCTCCAATAAGCACCCATGCGCCCACACACATTGACAGACGTACAGAGGGACAGGTCCTTAGTCCTTCGTCCTTCGTCCTCCGTCCTTGGGAGCCAGAAAACGCATTTCATTTTTGCTCCAGTGAGTTGGCCCTTGTCTGGCAAACGTTTTGTGGCAACTTGGCCATTAAGCATTTCGTGTTTAAGCAGCAGGATCTGTCCCTCGCCTTCCCACGCAGGACGAAGGACCAACAGGACAGTGTAGCAAGGAATAAAAATTGCCCGCGTATGCATTTCTTAACAACATTTCTGCACCACCCTCTTGCCACCCGCCCCCCACCTTCCCCCCCTTCGCTCTCCAGCGACAACATTTCATTTCATATTTTGTGGCAGCAGCGCTTTGAATAGAATTCATTTGGATTCCCTCTCTCAGGACGCCTCGTCCACTTCCTTTTGCCTTTGTCAGCCCCTCGCCTTCCGCATCCCACATCGCAGATCCCAGATCCCTCATCCCTCATCCTCCTGGAATACGCACTTCAGACTGATAGCGCGTGCTTACCAAATTTCTGCTGTATTTTTGGGTTCTTGTTCTCCACTTTATTATTTTCCGTCTACTTTTTTTTTTTTTTTTTTGCCATGGCAATGGGGAATTTTTCCGCATTTTTAGCTGTCGCAGCAGGGTAAAAATTAAAAGCGAATTAAGTTCGAGGAGTGGTGGAGGCATCCAAAAGGTGGACAGCCAAAGATAACTGCACTTGACGCCGGATAGACCACAGGCATTATTAAACCCCAAATTTACCTGCCGACCAGGCGGGGTGGTGGCAAGTCTGCAAAAGAGATTTGAGTTATTTTATGGATATTGCAAAGTATTCTGTATCTGCTACAGCAGCTATGAATTGGTGGATTTCTGGAAAGGGTCTTTATTCCACAGAAAAAAATGATAACATATTTTCAAATATAAGTATAGATACTTATATTTGAATAGATTTTATAAATAACTCCTTGTTATTTGCTCCTCACTTACGAATCGTCGGTAAGGAAATTCAAAAAGTTTTTGGCTGGCTTTTAATACGTGTATTGATATACAGTGTGTTTAGTGTGTTTAGTATGTTCGCTGATTTTTGCCAGTGCAAGTCCCCAGGAAATACAAATATTTTTCCGTATGTAGGCACAACAGCTGACACCATCCTGCCAACAAGCAGTCGTCGCATCCACATCCACATCCACATCCACATCCTCCTCCGAGTCCTCGAGAGCAGCAGCATCCTCCCATGGAAAGTGTCACCCCAAGCAGCAGCGCCAACTCCACGAGCTACATCTTCTGTATTTTTACTTCATCTTTTGCCACGCCACTTTTTTCCGCCCCCAAACCACTTGGTGCCACTTCTTCCCAATTTCGGTTGCTATAAAGCAAAGTTAATGATATGTCGCAAGTGCTTGTTTGTCTGGGTGACTGGGGATGAGTGTGGGTGAGTGTGGGTGAGTGTGGGTGAGTGTGGGTGAGTGGCTCCACTTCCAGTTGGCTGAATGCTGTCATTCCTGCGGCCCCCATTCCGTGTGTAATTAATTAAGGACTAAGCAGATTTTATATTTCTCGTGCTTGCTAGAGACCAATTTATGTGTATTTCCACTTTTTGTCATATTTCAATGTCTGCAGGATAGGCTAATTGGGTAGTTCAGTAGTGTAACAAGAATCTTGAGGCAGTCCAAGGTACCAAACATATCTTATAGATTTCCCTCGGAGCAAAGCTCTTTATTGAGCTCTCAATGGGCTCGATTGCCTTGGCCGTGGTTTCGCCACTTTGTAGTTTGCCAAAGTCCAACGTGGCCCACAAACTTTTCACTTGCCGTCAGTTACGTCGGATCGTTTTCACTTGCACGCATTTACAAGCAAGAAGTTAAGTCGCCAGTTTTGCCCAACGGGGGGCATTTTCCCACTGAAATTTGTTGGCCCAGTCCCCCTTTTTTATTTGCCAAATTAAAAGGATTTCACTCGCTTTTCATATTTGCACGGTGGCGGGGGCTGTTTTAAGTTTTTATTCTTTTCATATTTTATCGCCGGCCTGGCAGGCCTGGTATCCCATTGCCAACAATTTTCCCACGCAATCACCATAAAAAGAAATCTTTGCCGCCATATTTCTGCTGGATACCTGCTCCTCTCTCGGTGCCTTTCCGGCAATTGTTATTCATGACCCGAAACAACAGCAGGGTGGCTGCAGGGATGATGATGAAATGAGATGGGATGCGCTGAGTTGGACTGGGCTGTGCTGGGCTGGGCTGGGATGCCAAGGTGCGGCGCATCCCAGTGCGCCAATGGTCCGCGTTGGGTACTGATTCCCTGGCCACACAACGCTCGTCATTCGTCGTTGTTAGTATTAATTATTTCTTAACTTTAGTGCCGGGTCCTGCTAGCCGGGTTTATAAATACAGCGCAGCCTCTTCTTGGCATCCAGTATCCATCGCTGGGCTTCAGTCCCTCCTGCTGCTGTGACCAGTGGTTATTTGCATCGTCCTTCGTCCTGTTTCTGTTGCAGATTATGACCCCAAAAGTGGGGTGGTGGCTGCCTATCTGTCTGCGGGGTATTTTATGGCTGAACTTTATTTACATTCACATGCCGAGCTGCTAAATAATCAGGACTCGACCCACCCGCCCACTCATTTCGTTTGTGCCGTGCTGCAGGATACAGCAGCCAGCAGCCAGGAGCTAGGAGCCAGCAGCCAGGACCCAGGAGCCAGTGGCTAGGATATACGGATGTACCACCCATCGGTGGGTGGGTTTTCGGCCATGGCCTGACCCGGCATACAAGGGCCACAGGTGCCAGGCAGCCAAGTTTAATTATTTGCCGTTGGCTTTGGATTCGTTCTGGTTCTGGTCCTGCCCTCGGGCTCCTCATCCTCCTCTCGGTGTCCTGGCCCCTGGCCTGCCATCCCCCCAAGCCATCTGATCCCATCCCAGCTGGCTGTCTGTTTGTTTGCCTGTTTGTTGTTAGCTCAGTCGCCTCGCTGCATTTTGCGCTTGTGAAGCATTTTAAATCGCATAAAAGTCGGCCGCAGCAGGAGTAGATGGATCCTC
This sequence comes from Drosophila orena, assembly GCA_005876975.1. Classification (NCBI taxonomy): domain Eukaryota; kingdom Metazoa; phylum Arthropoda; class Insecta; order Diptera; family Drosophilidae; genus Drosophila; species Drosophila orena. The sequence goes on along the minus strand of VCKV01000282.1, from coordinate 8,086,542 downwards.
CAAGGCTCCTCTTGCTGACCCCCGATTCATTATACCATTTCGGCTGGCCCAGCCTTTGCGTTGGTAATTGAAATTAAGTTGTTGCCAAATTGAGGCTCGTACCCTGCTGCTCCACCCTTCGTCTACTTGTTAGCCAAGTCGTGGCCTGCATTTCGATGTCCTTGAGTGCTGCGCTGCGAAAATGGACCAGAAATGCGAAAAGTCGCAAAGTGCTTTGGCAGTGCGCTAAACAACTGGGTTTGGCCCCAGTCATGCTGAATCCTTCTTTAAAATTCATTCGAGAGCCATTTCAATTCATATCTTTTGCCGGATAGCTTGCAACTGCAAATGTCAACTGTCAAACGGAGAAAATCAAAATTAGGCAAACAAAGAGCTTTCGCAGCGAGTCCTGCCAGGATTTGCTCCTGTATAACACTAAAAACGCCAAAGTCTTCGAGGGTGGGCGTAAGTTGGCTGGTGGGGATCCTCCGTCTAGTGCTACTCCAAATCAGAGACTGAGAATCGGAACCGCCCCGGCTGGAAAACAAGGATTCCCCAGCCACTTGACGCTTGTCATTGTCAGCTCTTGTAGTTGCTCTTGGAAAGTTGCGAGCACTTGACAAGCCTGATTGATGGCCTCGTTGCGAGGAGCAAGTATGCCAGGATGCCAGGATGCCAGGATGGCAGGCTGTTGGGATGTTGAGATGCCAGGCTATCTGGATATTTGCTGGCAGGCACTGTTATCTCATCTAATTAAACTAAAAGTAGATGGTATGTGCCATTCGAAAATGACATCTCACAGCTTTTAAATGCGAATATCGAGGGGGGCTCAAAGAGCACTTTTAAGAATAGACAGAATAGACTTATTTGTTTTGCCTGCTATTATGTAGTAACATTGGCATTTGTTTACGCTGACGAATTGACCCAGAGCTCTGATAAGAATGCACCTCCCGAAATCCATGTGGGTGCGATAAGAGCGGAGGAGGAAGTTCATCAAGATGAGCATGGGAATGATGAGGTCCGCACAAATTCCATAATGAGCAAAGTGGCTGGAAAATGGCAAAGTGGAAGGCGCTTTCACTTTAGCCAATTAACATACTTTTCAACGATTTTCAATTTGCTGCCTGAGACGTGGCAACAAAGGCAGCCGAAAAAGAAAAAATCGCAAGGGGGACGTATAATACATTTCAAGTTAACTTTTCTTCCCCCCCCCACCACCCACTGCTTATTTAGTTTGGAATTTATCAATTGAATTTTTAATTTCGCTTAAATGAGACGGCGGCAGCGAGAACGGCACCGTCATCATCATCATCATTCTCGTCCCTGCCGTTGGTCCCATGCGGCGTATACGTAATTATGCGAACGTGGATTATGGAAATGGCTGCTCGGGGGCTTCCCTCTCCCCATTCCCCACTCCCCACTCCCCATTCCTGTGCAGAAATAGCTCCTGCTGCTCCCGCTTGGTTGGTTGGGTGAAATTAAACGAAATGAAATTAAGAAAATATGTTGCACTCCTTTTGCCTCGCTTCGCAACTGTTTTGCTTGGCTGCAAAAACTTTCTGTCCAAGGTTTCGTCCGTGGAATTGTCTGTGTGGTGTTTGCCTTTATTTGCTAGTTGCCACCACCGCCAGCACCGCCAGCACCACCATCACCACCATCACCACCATCATAACCACCACCACCACACAAAAGGCAACTTAATTTGCCATAAAAAGCCAGGCGAGTCCTTGATTTGTTTTGTTTGAGCGGGGGCCGGAAATGAAATGATTTAATGAAATTGCCACAATTGTTGGGGAAAATCAGTAGCAGCAACAACGGCAGCAGCAACAACAGCAGCAGCAGCAGCAGCAGCAGCAGCAGCAGGAAAGCAGCCTGATGACAATGGTTTTGGCCAAACATTCAAGTTAATTGAAAAGGTTTTGTGAATTGCTCGGGGTTTTCGGGGCTAAGCGATTTTTAATTACCTGTTATTGTGCATCGCAGTGAAGGTGCCTGCCCTTCAGAGTTTCGCCTGTAAATTAATTGAGTGCTAAGTTGAGGAGCGGAGCAAGTGGTCCTACCTGTCCTGGTTTTACGGCCTTACTGCCTGACCATTACCGCCTAACCATTACCGACTTCTTTGACTCCCCCTAGTTGTGCGCCCATCTGTTGGGCTTTACACCTCCTTTGTTCGTAGTTCAGCTACCCGAGTTTTATGATCGCCCAAGGCGCAGATGTTGGTTGCATATGTACACTCATATGTGTGTATGCCATGAGATACATATGTAAATAAGACACCGGGTGTGCACAGATTGTGATTATCTGCCGGATACATATTTTGTCTAACAACCCGAGTAAGCCCATATTGATGAGGGCAAAACTCGGTGTGTTTGCCTGTGTGTCTCGCATCGATTGCATTGGATGCCTCATTTCGGAATTAGCAACTGCATCCGTGAGGTTGACATTTCCCAGCCAGAGCTTGCATTCAAATTGCAAATGAAAGCCGGCTTGCCGGAAAGATAACCCCGATTGGGAATGGGAATGCATAAGTAAATTGCTTTTCCCCAGCCGAATGGTAATGTTACTACTGCCGATTTCGATCTGCATTTTCGCAGCTTAATCCCCAGCACATTTCGCCTTTGTATTTACCCATCAATGTGTGTGAAAGTGCGCCGGTTATTTTCGCCAAGCAAAAAAATACAATGATTTCAGGGCCGGGAAAAAAACCAAATCCAGGAGCTTATCGCCCGAAAGTGTGGGTCAATTCGAATGGGACAGAGACTTATCATCGGTTCACGGGAGCTTGGGAACACAGGCCTATATACTATATGTCAGTCCAAGCCAAGGGAGTAAAAAATACCAGTGCGTTTCAAGGGGTTATCAGTGGGTTTGAACAGCTATGAACGTAAACAAAATAATAATGCACACACTGAGTCAGGGCGAATAGCTCCACTAAGTCTGGTGCAAACCTGAATGAAACCGCATCCAACACATTTCACATTCTAATCGGTGTTTTTACGCTTTCGTTTAACTATTTCCACTGCAGGCCCGGCACGTGCTGATCGAAAATGCAGAAATTATACTAAGAGCAGATAGCTAGGCACATCTCAGTCCAAACGTGGTCAGTGGTCACGAAACGAGGAAAGAGCAACAAAACCTACAATCACAAAACAGAAGACTCCAAGTAGCTGCAAGAATTTGAAGCCACAGCAATGCGTAGGAGGCGTGGCACGCCCCTCGGCGTCAGCTGGACGAACTGCGTCCTGCTCCTGGCCATCGGCATGCTGGTTGTGCTCATTTCGGTGCACGCCAAGAACCCCAGGCCGCATCGAGGACTACCAGCCCCCGCTCCCGCTCCTGTTCCTGCATCCGTGGATCAGGTGGCAACTGAAAATGGCCACAGGCGGGAGCCAACCGTCGATGGCAGTGTGCTTCAACGGCTATCGGGTTTAAAAACGACTATGGACGAGGACGAGAACGGGAATGAGGATGAGTATGAGCGACTAAAGCATCAGCACCTCGAGCATCGGCAACAATTCGACGCATATCTGGGCACAATCCGCCGGCTGCGTCGTCCATACCGCAGCAAATACACCATCGAGCAGCTGATGCGTCTGCATGTGACACCAAAGGTATCCGGAGACATTGACATGGATCCCTGCAAGGCCGGTGAGTACGGGGTTAGGGTGCACATATCCCAGATCCCTCCTGAATCCACATTCCACTTACCCCACGGGTCACGGAAATGGCTTCGCATTTACCTTCCCTCGGCGTTGATTCAACTCCGCCGTAAGCCAATCTCTAAGCCCCGAATCTATATATTATACTTGCACGCCGAAGAATAGCTATATGTTCTCAACCTCAAATTATTAGCAACCTTACTTCTGTGTTGGGAAATATATATAGTATGTGTATCTTATAAATCTACAATCCAAAGCATACATAGCCTCTTCAAATTCTGAATATAAAGCCATTTTAACAATAACTTATTCAGGGAATGAAGCTAAAATCAGTGTTTCCCTTAAGCTAACTAACAGCTAGTATTTCTCTCAGTGTGAATCTATATGAGATATCACCGATACCCCAGTCAAGTCGTGGCAAGACAAAAGCTTTGAAAATTGTGTTATCCAGCGAGTTTGAGTAAAAGCGAAAAGTCTTGTTAACTCGAGACGCAGACAGCTACACACACGTGGAAGTGTCTCAGCTCGACTTAGTGCCCCTCATCCCACTCGACATTATTTATGGCCACCACCCATCCACCTCCATTTGGCATCCAGCCACCCCACCTCCGGAAAAGCCCCTGTCAGCCGCTTGTTGCAGCGCTGGAAATTAAGCGCTATTGTGGCATGCTCCTTCCACTTGTGCTCATCCTGCCCTCCGATCAGCTCGATTCAATTGAATTTACCTTAGTTTGCAAAAAAAAAAAAAAAAAAAGCAGGAGGGAAATAATAAAAAACCAAGGGAAAATGTTAGGAAATTGACTGCGAGAGCAATGCGAAAACGAATGCGTCGCCGACATATCAATGGCCCCTATACTCTCTGCTCCGCTTTTCCGGACAAGGATCCCCGTATCCGCATCCGCATCGGCATCGGCATCCTCATCCGCATCCGCATCCGCATCCTGGTCTGAGCTTAAGTCAGCGCTTGTGTCTGCCAGGGGCAGAAGCACCGGCTTCGATTGCAATTTGTCTGCCTCGAAGTGGTAGAAGGCAAGTTTATCTGCGGGTCCATCTATAAGTATTTGCTCACATCAATTGTCAAAAAGTTGAGCACCACCCTGTGGGTGTTAGCCCCCCAGCCGCCATCCAGCGAATACCAAAAACCCAGTCAAGGACAGGCATTCCTTCGGCGGAATCCTCTCCAAAGTATGCGTATATTGAACGGCAAACAACTTCCGCACTAACTATCATTGCCAATGTGACGTCAAGTGTTTGAATGTCCGTCTTTATTCCCTTTTTGGAATTCATTAAAGGGGTTCAGATAGCGCACTTAAACAAAATTCACTTATGAGCTTACTTATAAGCAGCTTCGCCAACATTAATTCATTCCATTTTAAGCAACACAATATTTGGTTCATGTAGTAATGCGTGCCAATTCATAAAGTGGTAATTTTACTAAACCAATTGGCTGATTACTTCAATATCAAACGAATTGTACATTTAGTAACTGGCTATTGGTATTTTGGTTTCCAAAATAATACAATTATTCCAAAAATGTTAATGTTAAGGTGCATTTATACATCAGCTTGTGCGGAGTGCACATTGTTTTAAAATGTAAATGATTTGTTGTAATGCCTGTACCATTATGCCCTTTATGGGCTTATACGAACTGAAACTCCACTTCGTCATCTCCCATTTATGGGCACTACGGCTCCCCCATTTGGGTAAATTACTCTCGTTGGGCCTTCGAAGGTCTGTGTCTGCCGCTTTGATGGCCAGATAGGTCACATCGCCGCATAGATCACCCATTTTCGGGTGGTTACCCAACTTCCCAGCCCGACTTCGCAATCAATCATCACCGCCTCGGGGAATTTTTCACCACCGTTCGCAGACCAAAATTATTGAATTGTTTGCATTGCCGGTTGCAAATGGCCGGGCAATATATTGGGTCAAAGCCGATTTGTACTGCACGGAGTGGAAACTGAAAGAATGGCTTCCTAATATATGCAAATGCACGCAGCTATCTATCTATATATGGATTCGATCTAGGGGGAGGGGGATGGGGGTGTGGTGGCGAGAAAAATAAACAATTTTTCCTTAGTTTCTGCACGCACAAAGCAGCCTAATTGAATTTCGGAGTGGGTTCACGAAAGAGGGAAGCTGGTTGTTAATCAACTTTCAATTGAAGTTGAAGCAATTTGAAACTGGAAAATTTAATTTGCCAAAAATGTTGCAGACACGAAAATCCCCCGGAGTGCACGCACACACTCACACACACGCATGCACTCGATTTAGTTAAACAACAAAATTTGCCAGCGAATACTCGAAAGTTAATTAAGCCCTTTGAAGCGACAGCGCCCATAAGTAGGCAACACGAAAGCGCTTAGCACTTGGAAATTCAGTTTCGTGTCATAATGCATTCGTGTTGGCCAACACTTTAAGGAATTCGATGCGACTGGGCGGCAAAGCGTTGCATTGCATTGTTCGCTAATTAATTTGCATAAGCCAGGGGTACAAAAGTTCCATCAATGCCGGTTGACAATGGTAAAGGGGCTTAGGGGTATCAAACGAGGCGTGACTGTGGTGGGCGAGGACCCAGAAATCAGACCGCAAACGGCATTGGCATTGCAAATGGGCGGGCAAAGCCCAACCATTCCGAGGAGTGCAGCCGGAGCCAAGTTGACGACAGTAATGATGACAACAGCATCACAATAACAACCGCAAAGCCAGGACGACCAAAATGCCAGTCGTCGTCGGCGGAGGAGGCGCCGCGCGATGGCTTCAAGTGGCCTGGCTGATGGCGGATGGCGTATGGAGGCGAGTGGAGTGGAGTAGATCGGTGTGGAGCGCACAGAACTCAAACAACCTGCCCAAGTGACTGCAAATAATTTCCCACCACGCCACACCGCACTACACATACATATCTTTCTTGTGGGGATTTCCCCCTTCGCGATTCACAATTCACACACACACACACACAGGCACACACACATTGATGCAGCTCTGGCGAAATGGCAAAATGTCAGAATGGCTCGGCTGAAAGGCAACAAACTAACGCCGCCGTTCGCGCTCTCAAATAAAAAGGCACTTCGAAGGCATTGCATGCATAGCTGCTGGATGCGGGGGCCACCGACTGGAGATGGAAACGGTTCGTGTTTCATGGCCCCCACCCCCCATCCCCCGCGAAACGGAGGAATAAATCTGGGGGAGGAGCAAGTGCAGCTCAGCTGGGAATTGCTCGATATGAACATGCACATTGCACTGGGAATAAAAATATACCCTAAGTGAGATATCAGGGCTATCCTACATCCTAAAGATATTCATATTTAGGGATGACATTCATTTATATGTTAAAGTGGTAAAGTTTATAGCATAGATTTCTTGATACTGACCGGAATATTTTCCCACAGTGCTTACAGTACATCTATCCTTGCGAAATCCTTCAAGTTGATTCCTTCGTACCTGCTTAGTGCCCTGCAGCGCTCTTAAAAAGTCCATTGCTGAGCTAAGCCAGAGCCTGCTGCCAGAAACTATTTACAATTCGCACTTTTAGCATTGTGTGCAGACGGATTGAGTTAGTTTGTAGCGTTTTCAAGGGGTTTTTGGTGGGGGAATGGGGGTTTTTCGGTTGGCTGGTAGGGCTGGTGGGGCTGGTGGGGCTGCAGGCGCAGATTGTTGGGATGCTCACCGCAAAACAGCCGGCTGGATCAGCTTACAAAGCCGCAGGAGGAGGCAGGAGGAGGCAGGAGGAGGCAGGAGGAGGCAGGAGGGTATGGCAGGGAAAACGTTTCGGGAAGGGGAACTGTGAACTGTGTATGCCCTTAATTAAAAACCACATCTATTTAATAGTTAACTTTGCTCCATCTACGCAAATAAACACATAAATTAATTCAATTTTCTGGCAGGCATGCCAAACAAATTGCTGTCGGTGAGGCAAATTAATTTATTTACCACACAACATTTGCCCAGTCATTGACCTCAATTCGCCCGTCTTCGCCAGTCTTTTCCGCACTCAATGTTGCACAATAGATTTATAGGAAGTCCCCAAACTGCTTACACATATGCGTGATGACCTATTCGGCATGCTTTCGGAACCGAAAGCTATTGCTGGATTTCAAAAGCATGACGAACAAAAGCTGGAACAAAAAAGGAAATGCAACTGCGGAAATGTTAGGAAATCGAAAGTGAGCTGATTCGCAGATCCTTGAAAGGGATGAACCGGCTGAGAGGACTTTGTCAGCCATTGACTGCATTTGCAGCACCTGCTTTGCACATATTTTGCCACAGTCGGGTCAACATTTACAAACTCAAGCCCTTCGCTTTCGATTTCAGGTGCATTTATTGCACTTGCAAAGCATGGCCCCACAAGCAGAAACATGTGTAAATAAAATAAACTTGCATTTAAGCTGTTTACATAATTAATTAATGCCAACACAAGTGGCATGTCAACCCGAATGGCATGAAATTGGGCGAATGGCTGGTGCGTTACAACTGTTGCGGCATTTCTGCCATCGGTTGACAGCAGGATGCATTTCCAAACTTTTTGCTGCATACTTCACGGCGCTACATGTGTGCCCCCACACATGCACACATTCGTGCATGCACACACACACACACACATAAGACAAACAAGCAAAACAAGAGCCTTGTGTCTGAGCAACCTGTTTGCCAGAATTTGTTATCCTTGCCGGCTGTATGCTGCAATCATTGTTTATGCAAATTGCCATAAATAAGCAGGCAAAGCAAACAAGCTCAAAAGCTGCTCAGATAATGCCACAAAATGGAGCTTATGTTTCGGCACACAAACACATGCTCACACATACATATTCCCATATGTACTGTATGTACTGTATGTATTGTATGTACTGTATGCACTGTATGTACTGTATGTACTGTATGTACTGTATGTACTGTATGTACTGTATGTACTGTATGTACTGTATGTATTGTATTGTATGTATTGTATTTACTGTATTTATATACATAAATTCCTATTCATGTGAGCGCCCGCAGCTGTGGGCAATCTGTAATTTATGCAAATCGCATTTTAAATTTGTAAATGTTATTTTAATTGTTCAGCCAGCGTTCTGATGCCCCAGATACGTAAAAAGGGCGATACAAATCGAATTAATCCGCCCCGTCAGCCAACCGATGACCGAAGCAGATCTGAACTACAATTTATGATTTCCATTTGCATTTCAGCTTTCCATATCCTTGAGTCCCGATACCCGCTGTTTTTGTCCTATTCCCAGCATGAAAATCGAGTGAAAGCGACAGACCAAAGACAAATTGAATGCGTTCTCCCAATTTTTGTGTTTATTTTTTCTCTTTCTGTTTCTGTTCTGCTTCTGCTTCTGTTCTTTTTGGCCAAAGCAAATGCCAAGAACCCAATACGGAATTCATATGCTGGCGAAATAAAACTGAAGCAAATCCAGTCAAGCGAGCACTGAGCTTCATTTGCAGCAGTTGAACCCTTTTATTGCCGGAATTGCTTTATTAGGATTTTGAGAGCCAGCGCTTTGACACCAGCAGCAGCAGAAATATAAATATGTATGAATACAAATTTGTTACATAACGACCAATATCCCATCAAAGTGTTTTACCAAAATATGGACACAAGGCCTGAATGCCGTGGACCGCATTAACACAACAATTCCAAATCGAACATGGCTTTATTTGTAACACAAATAATCCGCCAGCAAATAGAAAAACAAATTTTCAAGTGCTGTTAGCGAAATTCATGATAACTCTCTATTCAATTTAAGGACCTTACTCGTCGTACAATAAAACAAAAATGAAATATAAGGCATTTATAGGCAAATGGTAATTGTATATTCATATATTCTTCTGTATAAAAAATTGTTTAAATCTTCGGTGCTTCAATGTCTTAAAACCATTTTGATCAGGAGTATAAATAGAATATTTAAAACAAGCACTAACTTTTGCTTAAATAGGCATGAGGAAACAAACATTTTTAATTGAGATAGAAATAAAATTCAAATTGCATCCCCAATAGTGTACAAGATACTCCGCTGATATCTGGAATGTCTGCATTTTATTTGGCATCATTTGTGGGAAATGTGCAAAAATTGTACGAAAATAAACGCGACGGCAGCGAAACACTTTTGAAGCAATTGCACTGTTGATGGCACAATTATCAGATGCCACTGCAAGTGTCGTTTGAAATGGTTTCCCTGGTGGGTGGAGTGGGTGGTGCAGGATGGTGCTGGGTGGTGCTGAGTGGTGCTAGATGCTTCTGGATGGTGCATAGATGCAGAGCGAGTTTATTGAACCTGCCGCCGACTTGGCTGTAATAAAGTGGCACCGAAAGTTGAGTTGAGTAGGTGAACTGAATAAAGTGCGCACACAACTTAAACACACTCCAATGAACTGGCGTATTCACACATCAGGCGAATATGACTGCTCTTTTCAGCCCCATTTTAAATTGAAAAACTGTGCGCTGAAAAAATACACATGCGAGCATACGATATATATACATATATGTATATATTTCATCCTATATCTCCTGTATTCCCGTGCTCCAAGCCAAAAACTTTTTCTAAAAATGCTTTGTGCGAACGAGCTCGCCTCTCCCATATTTTTTTTTTTTTGTTTTTGCCCACTTTTTGTGCGGCTGCAATGGAAAATAGTTTCCGTGTCTGCCGTAGGTGCAAAGTGGTCATAGATGCGGAGTCGGGCCACAAATGCTGCTCCGTACAGCTGCATAAATATTTCGACGCAGTTGTCCATCATAAATCTGGCGCACTAACTCAAACATTGGCCCGCTATTGTTTGCCCCCCGGGCTCTATCAGTTTTATCTGCGATTTGGCCAGCAAAGAGGATCTGGGGATCTGGGGTTCTGGGGGATGTTTGCCCAGCAGGGAGGAGGGAGCCATGGAAGCACACACATGATTTCGACAGTCAGTGGTTTCATAAGCCCGGTCTGGGCCATTGACCGGCTAGTACAGTGGTCATCGAGGCACTCCAACCAATTTTGAGGTGTGACATGCGGTATTCGGCACGGCAATTGCTTCCATTTCATTAGGTTTCATTTCGGCAGTCGCCCACCGAAGATAACCGTTGAAACACACTGATAAATTTGCCACACATGATTTGATTCGTTTATTCAATCATTTGACACTCCAGCCACATTTCAACTTGTGCAACTTGTCGGTACACCGGGAGAAACCAATCTGTTGTGCGGAACATCAGGTATGATTTGGCGATCTATGTTATACATCCCAGCAACGCTATAAATACATAATATACATATATACCAATGTCTTGTACTGTGTAGTCGCTAAGTTCTTTGCCATCGTACGAATGTTCTTCAAATAAATAAACAAGCGCAAAACCCACTCACCGACCGACACACTCATAAAAAGCAAACAAAAGCTACAGCCTAAATCGTGCCCAAATCCAAAACGTCCTGCGGGGTCACTCGTCACCATCGCCATCGTGGCCATCCATCTCCATCTCCAGCTCCAGCTCCAGCTCCATTTTGGGGCAACTAGCCGCATTCGCAGTGCTGCTGCTTTTGCCTAATGGTCGAGGTCCTCGTGCAATCTCTGCTGCCGCCGGATTAGTTTGTCCAGCCGCATCCCCATCCACATCCACATCCGGTCCGACCAATCTACATCCTTCCTGCCGTTCCATCCGCATCCGCATCCGAATGCGATTCTGTCCATTTTGTGTTCGAGTGCTTTATTTGTCCGCCTCTATTTGCCTTGATTTCATCTTTAATTTAGGCATCGCCTGAATGTCCATCCGCCCATCCGTCCGTCCATCCGTCCATCCGTCTATCCATCCGTTTGCCGCTTTCATGGCTTGTTTGCTCGCTGGCCGCTTATCAAAACATAATTCCGGCCATGATGGATTCCCCGTCCGCCCATTTAACATGTCCGCGGGGCGTGGCCGGCAAATTGAATTTCATTGTTATGGCTACGGTAATTAATACGCATATATACACACACACACACACATGCACGCACATGCACGCACACAAGAGCGAATGGAGCCCCATGCACGCACACATAGAAGAATGGGGGTCACTCTGATACGCATGCATATATGAACATGCATTTCCGGTCGCTCTATGTGCGCTCCTCAATGGCAGATTATGCATAATTACAGCCATATTTACAATGCCAGCAGCGATTTGAAAGCCAACGGGGTTAACCAGTCAGTTGACCAGTCAAGGCTAATTTTACTTCAACTGGGTCGTGAGCGCCGAGATTTAAGCAGATTTGCAAAGGAATCGCTCAAGGGAATCGCTTAGTACTACCGGTACTGACAAATAGAAAAAGGGGATTTTTTTGAAATTATAAAGCTGAATTATTCTGCAGAAAAGGTGGAATAGCACACATTGCTCCACATACTCGTATAGGAGTCCATGTAAGCCGATACCCACTAACTTGTTGTATTTGAAAAGCGTATTATCATGTCATGACATCATTTGAAATCTAAATTATAATACGATAATCCCTTTATGCTGCTTTTGGGATTCGGCACCACTGTCACATTCAATGTGCCTTCAATGCCAACCGAAACTGCTGATCAACTAGCATTTTTTCTGCTCGTCCTCAATCCTTTTTGAGCCCCAAGTATTTCTGCTGTTTAATTGCTTGCGTTTTATTTGCGCACATACTCGTATTTTATTTTATGACACAGCCATTGACATCCGCCAAAGAGCACAAAAGCCATAAATAACAAAAAGAAAGGACCCAAAAAATAACCAGGGAAGCACCAAAAAACATAAAAACAAAAAAACAAAAAAGGTGAAAAGAAAGCGCACTCAACTGACCTCAACAATGGCAATCAGTCGACGTGCTCTCTTCAATTATTTGCTTTTGACCCACAAAATGGACGACTGACTGTGGACGCTGGACGCTGGACGCTGGACACTGGACACTGGACTTGGTGGATGTTACCACCACACAACTGATGCGATGCGTCAAGTGTTGGGGATGCTGCTTCTGGTTTTCGCACGTATAAAGCGCGGCCCAGAGCGAATAATCAGTTGGAACCATACAGCCAGGCAGCAGGGCAGCGATGGGGCGATGGGGTGATGGTGGGTTTTATTTTTAATTAAACTGGCAGTTGGCAGTCGCGAGTTTCGGGCCGAGAGCTCATAAAGTGGGCAGGCGGGCGGTTGGGCGGTTGGGCGGGTGGTCACACATTACGCATACGCCGCGTGACCAGGATTTAGGGGATAGGGAAATGGGAGAAGGGGTGGGGGAAAAGGGAAAAGGGAAAGTGCAGCCAGAATGTGTTGAACATTTTTGTGGCCGCCGTTAAAATGGTGCGCAACTGGACTCGGAACGGAAACGGATTGCCTCTAAAATGGCACGTTTTGTGCGTCAGTTCGTTAGTGTGAATGATGTGGGTGGGCTAAGGACCAAGGACCAAGGACCAAGGACCAAAGACCAAGGAAGAGGGACGAAGGACTCCGGATAGCTGGCTATGTGGGAGGTGGCGACGCTCAAAAATTTAATTACTTTCACTTGTGCGAACTGTTTGTCTGCCAGTCAGATGAGTGGACGAGACGGCCAACAGGCATTTAACGTAAATGTAATGAAATTGCAGACGGACTCAGACGCACATCGCCTGCTTTCCGTTTCCGTTTGCGTTTCGTTCCGTTTCAGGAGTCCTTCCTCGGATCCTTCTTGGCCACGTTAACGTGCTGTTAGCACTTCTTGTGCGGGTGGCAAATCTTGCGAGCTTTGTGACGCATTATGCGGCAAGTTTTCTTGCCTGCTGCGCTGCGCACAGTGCATCGTCTTTTTATTACCACATCCACATCCACGTCCACTACCAAGTCCTCCTCCGTATGCTTGCTCCTTGGAGGACTGGAAACGATAACGGGATTAAATGCCAACTGGGAAACGTGTTTCGCTCGAGCCACTTTCGACCGCTTCTAGTTGTACCACCAATTCTCTTCTGTGCCGGCATCTAAATCAATCATCCGCCATGTGGGCTGCTATGCTTGAAATTTAAATTTCACGTATGCACAGCCACGCCAACAAAATGTACATATGTACATATATATACATACATATGTATATATAGATATATATATGTATATATTTTTAATTCACAACAGAGCACACGTGTTCGCAGCACTGCACAGATTTTCCGATTGTGTATGTAAATATTTGCGCAATTCTAGAAATTTGTTTGACTGTTAAATCAAATGTAAATACGATATGTTTTCAAAGTCAACATGCTGCATACTCGTATGCAGCAAAAACAATGGCGAACGGAGCAAGTAGGTAAATGGGCGAAAACGTGAGCAGACTGAATACACAAATCCCGGTGGCGTGTAATTTAATTCAGATTTCACAGCACATTTCCAGCGTGCGAACTAACAGGATTTGTATTTCAGCCAGAATTTTGATCCCACATCAGCTTGAATCATAATTCCGATCTTTGACAGAAGCACAGACGTCTCGGCTCCCCGCAGTCTGTCATTTAATGGGTGTTCTTGGGTGGCCATTTCCGGCATTTCCTGTGCATTTTCTCCTTGTGCTCGAACTGCAGCAAGGCGACCACAGCTCGGTTTACGGTGCGTATGATTGACATTGATTGGACCGCAGCCAAACAAACCGTGTGGCTTGGCTCCCAGCTCCATTTTTCTTGATTTTTACCTTCTGATTGCTGTGCTCCGATGCACTTTCGGTAACTAAATCAAAAAGCGTTTGCAGCTTGATAAATATGTAATTTGCAATTTTGGCCAAAACAACACGCAGCAGTAAACTAAAAACCCGTAGCAGGAGTAACAAAACCAAGGAGTGCACACATGTTCAGCTGCTTCAGCATAGGGGTTCTCCCCACTACAGTGAATACTTCAAGGAGAAATGCACTTAGAGAACATGCTACATAGTTCATTTACAACTAAGAGGTTATTTAACATAAGGCAGAGGGAAACTGAGCACTTTTGAAAAGTGATAAAGTGATAGTTTTCAGAAAGAAAGATCGAAATGAAGGAACATCGTTTCACCTCTTTGATTACTTCCCATTCGAAAGGCTACAAATTCAAGATTATTACCCATTGGATACGTGTACAACCGATTGGCATGCGATCCAAGTGGCGATGGATTTTGCAGCCTTCCGTCCGCACTCCCACGTGCAATGACCCACTTCCCAACAAGTTAGACTCAAAGATGATTGGTTTTGCCGTTCCAGTTGTAATAATCAAATTGCCAACACCCGTATCCGCATCTGCACATCGGAGTTTCCCAGCTTCCGAGTGCCTGAGTTTCCGTGGACAGAAGGAGCAGGTGAATGGCGACGGGTGGCGATGGGAGTGGGCGGAAGCCAGAGGTAGTCAGAGGTAGCCAGTGGAGATGCAAGTTGGGAATGGCAATCCAGAGGAGGAATGTGGGCCACGTTGAGCGGCCTTCAAAAGTCAAAAGGCGTTAACGTTAATGCCGCCCTATCATGAACTGCCTGGGATCCACATCCACTCGAGCGCAGGCTTCACTGTGCCAGCCGTGTAAATAGCATGAATGCAATTTTATTTTATTTATGTTTGAATTAAGCCGAGCTCTGAGCAGCCAGCCAACCAGCAGCATTTCAGCAGGAGCACTCAGACAGTCTTTATAGGCAAATGAATTGCTCTATACCGAGCTTATTTGGGAAAGTGTTGAGGAAACGCTGGGAAATGCTGGGAAATGCTGGGAAATGCTTGTTTTGACATGAAAAATAAAGATTGATGTGGCCGAGGGTATGGTTTAAAGTGATCTGCTTAAAATATTTAACAGTCAAACTGCCTGAACATCTATGCGCAGAGTCTGTATAGTTCGGTATGAGGTATCATTTATTTTCCCCAGCTTCTATCTCTTTTTTTTTCGTTGAATGTGCAAACGCACTTAATTAATTTTGTTTAACATGTCTGAGGCAGACAGGGCAACAATTTCATATTTTGCTTGTTAACTGTTATCGTTGTTGCTGCTGCCATTTTTACCGACCGGTGGCCATAAACTCCCTTGTGCACATTGCGTATACGCCGCGTGGGGCGTGGGCAAACACAGGCATCAGCTGGGCAGTAACTCTGGACTCCAGAGCCATCCTGCTGATGCTGCTGCTGATGCTGATGCTGATCCTGATGCTGATGCTGATGCACTGATTAAATGGATATGCAGAGTGTGTCTATCCAGCCGCCTGGCGAAACGACCGTGAGGGCAGCACGGCTTTATTTTATTTCTGGGCAGGATGGTCAGTTCGGGGTAGTTGGCCAGTAGACGTTGTCGGTGCGAATTATAAATTACCAGCTGGTCGCATCGGCCGGACAGCTAACCAACCGCCAACCAAGTGTACGGATGAGTGGACCGGGAGCCACATGAAATTTCAATTAAAATAAAAATTTATACGCTTTTCGCCTTGTCGCTTATAATTAAAAACGATTTGTAAGTTATGGGCGACGGGAGGCAGCACTGCTATAATGCCTCTAATTTAAATCGCTTTATCTCTGGCCTTGCAGGCGGTTTCATGGGCGACATCGCCCTGCCGGAGGGCGATTCCGGCCCGGTGGTTGCCCACACGCCCATCGACGACGAGGAGCAGGAGCGCCAGGAGGTGGAGCAGCTGCTGGCAGACTCGCCCAGCCCAGTTCACGACCCCGTTTCCGCTTCCGTTTCCGGTCCGGCCAACTCGGGGCCGACCAAGTTCAATGCCACATTCCAGCTGGATCTGGAGAAGCTCAAGCAGGAGGTCTACCACGAGGGCCTCCAGGTGGAGGAGGAGGGCCTCACCGACATCATTCGCAAGAAGACCAAGCTGCCCAGCTCAGGTCCGGCCAACCAGAAGGCAGGACATAGCCTGTCGCAGACTCAGGTGAGTAATAAACGAGGGCATGACATTCGGAAGGGACTTTCAGCTAGAGATAAGTTTAGATAACCTTCCGTATTATAAATATATAACTTCACTAGTTATGGTCTAGTAGTATTGGCAAATTTGAAAAGTCCTTTAAAGGTGTGTAAACTCTTAATCCCTCAGAGTGCCAATGAACCCGTGAAGCCCGGCTCGGAATCGCCATCCGATTACGCACAAGCATCCAGCTACAAGAACGAGGTACTGCCTCCGTCGGAGCAGCGAATCCATGCGGACAAGCCAGCGCGACTGACGCTGGCCGAGAGTGGCCCCAAGTCCAGCAACAAGACGCAGTCGCTGCACCGCAATGTGGACACACGCAAGATTCAGTCGGATAACAAGGACATCGAGGACGACTCGGGCAACAATTTTGTGGCCGAGAGGAGGCCATCACAGATTGTGCCCACTTCCTTGCCGGAGCAACGATCCACTCCTGCTCACGTGTACAGCAATGCCGGAGGCAATGGCATGCAGTTGGACGACGAGGTGGACTTCCTGCATTCCCGTGGAGTGGTGAGGAGGCGCCACAGGCGAGGACCGAAACAGCGGTGAGCCAAAAATGCTAGAGCCAAATTAAAGACTCTATAAAGGATTTAAGCAAAATTCATTTGGGATTAAAACTGTTTGCGGTCTAGTGCCTACTTAATTTTAAATATTTAATCTAATAGCATTGACAACTGATTTAGTGCTTTGAATAAAACATGTAGCAAATGCAGAGTTTAGGTATCAAAAAACAATATAATAAAACTGAACATTTTTTTTATGCCGGAAAATCTAGAATTGCTAGAAATTCATGTGAGACTAATTGCTAAATATAAATGGTTTTTTGGTTTAATTGGGATGACAACAAGTAACGAGGTTTAACCTGGTCTATAAAAGTTTAAATATAATGTTTTCCCTCAGGAGGAGCAACCAGCACTTGGAGCACGAGGCCAAGCTGCAGAGATTGAAGGAGGAGCTGAGTAGGCCGGTCACCGAGGGCCACCACCGCCAGTCGCACCACCAGAAGCAGCTGCAGCACCGCCAGCACCACCAGAGCCACCATCGCAAGAAGCACCGTCGGCAGCAGCACCATCGTCGACATGGCCAGAGCACCACCCAATATGTGAACCATTCCCCGCCAGGATTCAATCAATCGCAGCAAGCCCAGCAGCAGTCAGTGCCCGAAATGGATTTGCTGAAAGCGGAGTAAGTTGGGCAATCCTCACCAGCAATGGCAATCCCACCTACCCGTTCCGCCCTTGGCAAACCACCGCCGCCACATCCGTTTCCGCTGCCATTTCCTGGCCCCACTGTAAATTGCTGGCCATTTTCATTCAGAGGTTTTTCGGCATAAACTTTAAACAAACAGCAGCCATTTTGGCAGCTCACACAGACACAAACAAAGGCTCATTCACACACACACACACACACACACACCCATTCACACAGGCCCATTGCTCATTGTGCGGTTGTCTGGGTGTATGCGTGTGTGTGTGTGTTTGTGCATGTTAAAAGTTATGAATTTTAATAGAAATTCGCGTGCCAAAAGTTGTGCCATACAACAGCAGTGAAAAATGTATGGAAAACTGTTGGCAATTAAAATTACGCATACGCCTCGTACAACTTTTTGCCCATCGCTTTCCAAAATCATCCATAACTAACAAGGAGACATCTTGCCGCTCCATCTGCAGAACTCCCGAGGATGAGGAGCACCTGCGTCATCGGGTGGCTCGTGCCGTCACCGCCAAAAAGGAACGCATCTGGGACTATGGAGTGATTCCCTACGAGATCGATGGCAACTTCAGTGGCATCCACAAGGCGCTCTTCAAACTGGCCATGCGCCACTGGGAGAACTCCACGTGCATCAAGTTCGTGGAGCGCGACCCGGAGATCCATCCCAATTACATTGTGTTCACGGTGCGCAGCTGCGGGTGAGTTTGGGCTCCTGGATTCTCCAAGGAATATCAATCTATCCCATCCCTTAATTCCCTACTAGATGCTGCTCATTCGTGGGTAAACGTGGCAATGGACCGCAGGCCATCTCAATCGGTAGAAATTGCGACAAGTTTGGCATTGTGGTCCATGAGCTGGGTCACGTGGTGGGCTTCTGGCACGAGCACACACGTCCGGATCGGGAGAAGCACGTGGTAATCGAGCACAACAACATCATGAAGGGCCAGGACTACAACTTCAACATGCTATCCCCCGACGAAGTGGACTCGCTGGGCATGGCCTACGACTATGACTCGATCATGCACTATGCGCGGAACACCTTCTCCAAGGGCACCTACCTGGACACCATCCTGCCCATCGAGATGAAGGGTCGCAAGCGTCCGGAGATTGGCCAGCGACTGCGCCTCAGCCAGGGCGACATTGCCCAGGCCAATCTGCTGTACAAGTGTCCGAAGTGTGGAAGAACCTTCCAGGAGAGTTCCGGCATCTTTGCCTCGCCATCTCATTACACCGCCGGAGCTTTGAGCAATGAGACGGAGCACTGCGAGTGGCGGATCACAGCCACCTACGGAGAAAGAGTGGAACTGAAACTGGAGAATATGGTATGGCCAATTGAAACATACTAGCACTAAATTATAATCCCATATATATATACATTCTCAATTCTCCCCTTAGAACATCTTCAAGTCGAACAACTGCGAAACGGACTACCTGGAGATTAGGGATGGCTACTTCGAAAAGTCGCCGCTCATCGGGCGCCTCTGCGGCAAGGTGGACAAGGAGGTGATCCGCACGGAGTCCAGTCGCATGCTGCTCACCTATGTGAATACACACCGCAACGAGGGCTTCAGAGGCTTCAAAGCGGAGTTCGATGGTGAGTGGGTGGCATGAATGGGGCAAATGGGGAATGAAAGTGGTGCCTGCAAGTTCCTGACATTCCGTTTCCATAGTTGTTTGCGGTGGCGAGTTGTCCGTGGACGATGCCGTGGGCCGTTTGGAGTCGCCCAACTATCCGCTGGACTATTTGCCCAACAAGGAATGTGTGTGGAAAATAACTGTGCCCGAAAGCTATCAGGTGGCGTTGAAATTCCAGTCCTTCGAGGTGGAGAACCACGACAGTTGTATCTACGACTACGTCGAGGTCCGTGACGGTCCTGGCCAGGATGCGCCGCTAATTGGCGTTTTCTGTGGCTACAAGCCGCCGCCGAACATGAAGTGAGTGCCACTGAAGAGGACCACCCCTTCTCCCACCCCTCTTTAAAACGAAGGAACTCTGCTTTTGTTCGGCGTCCCTTTGCAGGTCAAGTGGCAATTCGATGTACGTGAAATTCGTGTCGGACACATCGGTGCAGAAGGCGGGCTTCTCGGCCGTGTTCATGAAGGAGGTGGACGAGTGCGAGACCCAGAACCACGGATGCGAGCACGAGTGCATCAACACCCTGGGCGGCTACGAGTGCAGCTGCCGCATCGGATTCGAGCTGCACAGCGACAAGAAGCACTGCGAAGGTGGGTTAACTGCCAAAGTGCTCCTCAATCAAGTTATATTATTTTTATACCCGTTACTCGTTACTCGTAGAGGAAGGAAGCGTTTCCGACCAGGAATATATATATATATATTCTTGTTCAGGATCAATAGCCGAGTCGAACTGGCCATGTCCGTCTGTCTGTCCGTCTGTCCGTATGATCTCGATCTCAGGAACTTAAAAAGCTAGAATGTTAAGATTAAACATGCAGCTTGAAGAGACAGACGCAGCGCAAGTTTGTTTCCAAATGTTGGCACGCCTACTCCTACGCCCACAAATCGACCAAAACTGTCACACCCACACTTTGAACAATTTTTTTTACCGATATTTCTGAAAATTATGATATGTCTCTTTCTCTAGCTGAGTAACTGGTATCTGATAGTCTGATATTTGATGTTGTAGAAATTCAAAAACGTTAAAAAATATCCCAGGGCTGAAGTTCTATACTCCATAACACAACTTATCTTTATCGGATTTTGAAGTGACATACCTCTAAATGTTTCTGACGCAATTCTCTAAAAATCTGCATTTAAATTAAAATTTTTTTTTTTTTTAAATTTTTTTGTTAATTTTCTGATATTTGATGTTGTAGAAATTCAAAAACGTTAAAAAATATCCCAGGGCTGAAGTTCTATACTCCATAACTCAACTTATCTTTCTCTAAAAATCTGCATTTAAATTAAAAAATTTTTTTTTTTTAAGTTTTTTTTAATTATTTTTGATGTTTGATGTTGTAGAAATTTAAAAACGTTATAAAATATCCCAGGACTGAAGTTCTATACTCCATAACTCAACTTATCTTAATCGGATTTTGAAGTGGAATACCTCTAAATATTTCTGGCGCAATTCTCCATAAATCTGCATTCAAATCTAGAAAATTTTTTTATCTTCAATTTTTTTGTAATTATTCCCGTTCCTCGTAGAGTAAAAGGGTATACTAAATTCCTTGAAAAGTATGTAACGTTTCCGACCATATAAAATATATATATTCTTCAGGATCAATAGCCGAGTTGATTCATATCCGTCTGTCTGTCCGTATGAAAGCCTCAATCTTAGGAACTACAAAAGCTAGATAGTTTTTTTATAGTTTTATTTTAATAATTGCAAGGGGACAATACAACATGAGAGCACGTTAAGCATAAAATGCCCAACCAAGTCGTGGATTTAAGACATTCAGCATAAACTGCAGCTTAAGAAAATAAAGTTGCATATTAAATAGATTAGGAGTCGACATACGGACTATCATCAATAATTACAACTATATAAGTTTCTAATCGGATTTCTCCCTTTCTATTAAGATGCCTGTGGCGGCGTCATCGAGTATCCGAATGGCACCATCACTTCGCCCTCGTTTCCCGAGATGTACCCTCTGCTGAAGGAGTGTATCTGGGAGATTGTGGCGCCGCCCAAGCACAGGATATCGCTGAACTTCACCCACTTCGACCTGGAGGGCACGACGCATCAGCAATCGGACTGTGGCTACGATTCGGTCACCGTCTACTCAAAGCTGGGCGAAAATCGTCTGAAGCGGATCGGCACCTTCTGCGGCTCCAGCATTCCACCGACGGCCACATCCGAGAGTAATGCGCTGAGACTGGAGTTCCATTCGGACAAGTCCATCCAGAGATCGGGTTTCGCGGCCGTCTTCTTCACGGACATCGACGAGTGTGCCGTGAACAACGGTGGGTGTCAGCACGAGTGCCGCAACACCATTGGATCCTACATTTGCATGTGCCACAACGGGTACTCCATGCACGAGAATGGCCACGACTGCAAGGAGGGCGAGTGCAAGTACGAGATCTCCGCCCCCTTCGGCAGCATCTTTAGTCCCAATTATCCGGACTCCTATCCCCCGAATGCGGACTGCGTGTGGCACTTTATTACCACGCCGGGGCACCGCATCAAGCTGATTTTCAACGAGTTCGACGTGGAATCTCATCAGGTGGGCATAACAAAATAGCGTTTATCAAGTGGTAGAGTACTTTCCAGCTCCTAGTTTTTGCTCTCCTACATAAAGACGTTACTTTAAGCCCCGCTATTTGCATTGAATTTCTTACAGGAATGCACCTACGATAACGTGGCAGTTTACGATGGAGAATCCGAGTCCAGTTCGGTCCTGGGTCGCTTCTGCGGGGATAAGATTCCCTTCCCCATCTCCTCCACCAGCAACCAAATGTACATGGTGCTCAAGACGGACAAGAACAAGCAGAAGAACGGATTCACCGCCTCTCACTCCACGGGTACGATGGTGCTGAAATCCTAAGCCAGCTGCAGCTCCAACATTTCGATAATTTACTTGCAGCCTGTGGGGGATATTTGCGTGCCACCAGCCAGGTGCAGCAGTTCTACTCGCACGCCCGGTTCGGGAACCAGGACTACGACGACGGCATGGACTGCGAGTGGACCATCGCGGCTCCGGACAACAGCTACGTCCAGCTCATATTCCTCACCTTCGACATCGAGAGCAGCGAGAACTGCACCTTTGACTACGTGCAGGTGTTCTCAGACATAGACGATGTGTACGGACAGTATGGACCTATGTACGGACAGTACTGTGGCAATGTGGTGGGTATAGCTGTTTTGGTTATCCGGAGAGCTTAGAAGCTAAGCTTATTTTTATTACAGCTGCCGCAGGACATCAACTCCATGACCCATTCTTTGCTCGTGCGCTTTAAGACCGACAGTTCGGTGCCGATGAAGGGCTTCTCCGCCTCCTATGTGGCCGTGCCCAATTCCGGGGAGTATGACCACTCCGACGAGGATGTGGAGAACTCGTACAGCTCCGAGATGGTCACCCCGTTTCCGGGTTCCCTGAAGAGCATCTACATCGAGGACACGCAGGAGGAGACCGATGAGTACAGCGACTTCAGCGGCAATCAACTGGTCTTCAATGGGCAGTATCGTGGTCGATATAGTCTGCCCAATCGGTACTACTCCGGCAAGGCATAGGGCGATGGTGGAACCACTGACCGTGCGCCAAAATACATGACAATATATTAAAACGGAATTTATTTAACAGATTTAGGCATATCGTCGCGTACATAATACAGACTTTCCCGATCTTCCACGCGCACTCTTCTGGTCAAGTCCAGGATATAATCAAAGATCTAATACTAGTTTTAGGCACTCGAAACACACATTGTTAGGTTCCAGTCGACTAAGATCTGCGGTGGCAATTACTTAGCCCTATGTCATACATGTAATGTACTTTGACTAAACTTCTCTAGGCTCTGTAGCTAAATGTGCAATTCCTCTTTCCTCTTTGCATTTGACTGCTTTTTTCTCTGATGCATTTTCTTTTCGAATATCTATATTCTTTAGTGTGCCATATTTAATGGTAATGGTGAAGTGCATTTCGTTAGGCATCTTAGCGTAAGTCGATGGGTGGCCCATATCAAAATCGGAACGGAAGTTAGGATAGAAAAGAGATACACACATATCTTCGGAAGCACCGAAAGTGGAAGGTCCTCACAGATGGATTGAATATTTCACACAGGCATATGTACAACTCTCGGATATTTGACTCAACTTAATACGTAATTAAATCTATACATACATACTATTAAAACTTGCATAGTAACTATGTTTTAAAACCAAAACAAAACTAGTTTAAAGAATGTTATTTAATGGTGTTCGGCTTAATGGACTTATGGCCCTATGTTCCACCTTGCGACTCCAGGCAGAAGCGCCATGGCTCTTGAATAGCATTGGTAGGTGGAATTACCGCGAAACGATTCGTTCATGCGGCGGATTTATGACCATTAATGACCTGCCCTAAAAGGCTCGAACCCGCCGCTTAAGCAACACCTGATCCTGGGCAAATGCCCCTGAGCCCGGCCAGCGACCCAGGTAGATGGTCATATACATGTATGGATGGGCAATGTCAAGGTGCGAGCAGGGATACCCAAATCAAAATCCATTGAATGCAAACAACAGGCTGCAAACAATGGTCATCCCGAATCGCCAACGAGGAGGGGTCGGATCAGGTCTGGTTATGGCTCTCGTCTCTCCCTCTATTGAGCTGTCCCTTCGAGCGGTCAGTCGAGAATCTGCACTGGCCTGCCCCGCCCCTCGTCCATCGATTCCCCTACGAGTTGAGATCTGTTACCTGCTGCTCACTCACTCGATCCGTGGAACCCTTGTCGGCACCAGTATAATTCGGCAATCGCGGTCCACGAGCGCTCAGTTAGAACTTTGAACTGGTTGAAGCAACTTCAGGGAACGAGCCCCCAGAAATACCCAAGAAATGAAAGGAATGCGCCTCATGCCCATGAAAATGAAAGCGAATTTAGTTGTGCTCTCTGTGGGAGCTATCTGGATGATAATGATGGTTTTTCTGGTGGACTCCACCGAGGGCAGGCGACTGAGTCAGCTGCCCGAGAGTGAGTGCGATTTTGATTTCAAGGAGCAGCCGGAGGACTTTTTTGGCTTGCTGGATTCTCCTCAGGTGAGTGGCGGAGTCACGTGGCCAAGCATAAAATTGCAATCTCCAGCATTACCACAACAGGTGCCGCCAAAGGAGCCAAAGGATGACATCCATCCACTCAAGGCAGACAGACAATATTCGGGGTAAGTTCCACTGGGATTTATTCCGTACACAATGGGGCGCAATTAGCCGACACACTTGCCTTGGCCACTGGAGTGCCTGCCTTTGGGCACGTAAGTAATACCTGAGCTCATAAGCCCTCCCTGCCCATCTGAACCACCCACACAGGAGACGCCGGAAGCAGGCGCATAAATCGCGAGACAAAGCCGCTCCGAGATTACCCCCTCCATTTCTGTGGACCGATGATTCCGTTGATGTCCTGCAGCACAGTCACTCACCCACCTTGAATGGGAATGAGGCAGTCCAGAGAAGGCGAAGAGCTGTTACCGTGAGGAAGGAGCGGACCTGGGACTATGGGGTCATACCCTACGAGATCGATACCATCTTCAGTGGAGCCCACAAGGCGCTCTTCAAGCAGGCCATGCGCCACTGGGAGAACTTCACCTGCATCAAGTTCGTGGAGCGGGATGCCAATTTGCATGCGAACTATATATACTTTACAGTCAAGAATTGCGGGTAGGTCTGATACTCCTTCTAAGAAGAATTATTTTATAATATATATTTTTAGTTGCTGTTCGTTTCTGGGTAAGAATGGGAACGGACGCCAGCCCATCTCCATTGGACGCAATTGCGAAAAGTTTGGTATTATAATTCATGAGCTGGGCCACACAATCGGGTTTCACCATGAACATGCCCGTGGAGACAGAGATAAGCACATCGTGATTAACAAGGCGAATATCATGAGGGGTCAAGAGTACAACTTTGATGTCCTCTCGCCGAAGGAAGTGGACTTGCCCCTAATGCCCTACGATCTTAACTCCATTATGCATTATGCCAAGAACTCGTTTTCGAAGAGTACCTACTTGGATACCATCACACCGATAGGGATTCCACCTGGAACCCATTTGGAGTTGGGTCAGCGGAGGCGACTTAGTCGCGGGGATATTGTTCAAGCCAATCTTCTTTATAAGTGCGCCTCCTGTGGACGAACTTATCAGCAGAATGCTGGACAAATAGTGAGTCCACACTTTGTGTACTCCGGCAATGGAGTGCTCAGCGAGTTCGAGGGTAGCGGTGATGCTGGGGATGATCCCTCCGCAGGATCTGAGTTCGATGCCTCGCTGACCAACTGCGAGTGGCGAATCACGGCCACCAATGGTGAAAAGGTCATTTTGCATCTGCAGCAGCTGCATCTGATGAGCTCCGATGATTGTACTCAAGATTACCTGGAGATTAGGGATGGCTACTGGCACAAATCGCCTCTGGTGAGACGAATCTGCGGAAATGTCAGCGGGGAGGTCATCACCACCCAGACAAGTCGCATGCTTCTCAACTATGTCAACCGGAATGCAGCCAAAGGTTATCGCGGATTCAATGCGAGATTCGAGGGTAAGTTTCAAACTTCTCAAGGAAAAGCAAAAATTAAATTTCCCATTTTGACCTTCAAGTGGTATGTGGTGGGGATATAAAGCTGACCAAGGATCAGTCTATAGACTCACCCAATTATCCGCTGGACTACATGCCCGACAAAGAGTGCGTGTGGCGCATTACGGCTCCGGATAACCACCAGGTGGCACTGAAGTTCCAGAGCTTTGAGCTGGAAAAGCACGATGGTTGTACCTATGATTATGTGGAAATACGGGATGGCAATCACAGTGATTCCCGGCTCATAGGACGCTTCTGCGGAGATAAACTTCCGCCCAATATAAAGTAAGTTACTTTTAAAGGAAAAAAGATCACTAACCAAATGAATATCTGGCACATCCACATAGAACCCGCAGCAACCAGATGTACATCCGTTTCGTATCCGACTCATCGGTGCAAAAGCTGGGATTCTCAGCCGCCCTGATGCTGGATGTGGATGAGTGCAAGTTCACGGATCACGGATGCCAGCACCTGTGCATCAACACCTTGGGTAGCTATCAATGTGGCTGTCGAGCGGGATACGAGTTGCAGGCGAATGGAAAGACCTGCGAGGATGCTTGTGGAGGAGTTGTGGACGCCACAAAATCCAATGGTTCGCTCTACTCACCTTCGTATCCGGATGTGTATCCCAACTCCAAACAGTGCGTTTGGGAAGTGGTGGCGCCACCGAATCACGCTGTCTTCCTGAACTTCACCCACTTTGATTTGGAGGGCACACGGTTCCACTACACCAAGTGCAACTATGATTATCTGATAATATACTCCAAAATGAGGGATAATCGACTGAAGAAGATTGGCATTTATTGTGGTCATGAGCTGCCTCCGGTGGTGAACTCCGAGCAGAGTGTCCTCAGGCTGGAGTTCTACTCGGATCGCACTGTCCAGAGAAGTGGATTTGTGGCCAAGTTTGTGATAGGTAACTAAGAAAACAACACTTAATTTACGTATAATCAATAATATCTCTATCCCACAGATGTGGATGAGTGTTCAATGAACAATGGTGGCTGCCAGCACAGATGCCGGAATACCTTTGGATCCTACCAGTGCAGCTGCCGGAATGGATACACATTGGCTGAAAATGGACACAACTGCACGGAGACGCGTTGCAAGTTCGAGATCACCACATCGTATGGAGTGTTGCAGAGTCCCAACTATCCGGAGGATTATCCCAGAAACATCTACTGCTACTGGCACTTTCAGACCGTACTGGGCCACCGGATACAGTTGACATTCCACGACTTTGAGGTGGAGAGCCACCAGGAGTGCATCTACGATTATGTGGCTATCTATGATGGTCGCTCCGAGAATAGCTCCACACTGGGCATCTATTGCGGTGGACGTGAGCCGTATGCCGTCATCGCCTCCACCAATGAGATGTTCATGGTACTGGCCACGGATGCGGGTCTGCAGAGAAAGGGCTTCAAGGCCACCTTTGTTTCCGAGTGTGGTGGCTACTTGAGGGCCACAAATCATTCGCAAACCTTCTACTCGCATCCACGTTACGGCAGTAGGCCGTATAAGCGGAACATGTACTGTGACTGGCGCATTCAGGCGGATCCTGAAAGCAGTGTCAAGATCCGCTTCCTGCACTTCGAGATCGAGTACTCGGAGCGATGCGACTACGATTATCTGGAGGTCACAGAGGAAGGCTACTCGATGAACACCATCCACGGGAGATTTTGCGGAAAGCACAAGCCACCAATTATAATCTCCAACTCAGACACCCTCCTGCTGCGATTCCAAACGGACGAGAGTAATTCACTGAGGGGCTTCGCCATCTCTTTCATGGCTGTGGATCCACCGGTGGATTCTGTAGGCGATGATTTCGATGCGGTTACACCCTTTCCGGGCTATCTGAAGAGCATGTATTCCTCAGAAACGGGTAGCGACCATCTCCTGCCGCCCAGCAGACTCACTTAGATGAACAGAAAGGTCCTGCGGTGAGATTTAGTGTTTCATGTTTGTTGTTGAAATTTGTAAATAGATTGTGAATAAAAATATTTTGAAATTACATATATAAAGGGGTCATTTATAATATCTGTTTTTAAATTCACCTAATATTTATATCTATAAAAAATTTGTATGAATTTGGCGGCAATATATCATTGCAACGTTCACACTAAAGATATCGATTAATGCTGTTAGCAAGTCTGAACCAGCCACGTACGCGGGTCTAACTATATAAAGACATAAAATAATAATACTTAACCATATTTAATAATTCAAGTTAAAAAATAAAATCGGTAACAAATTTAATATTGCCATTTTTAATCTATCGAAAACTATTCTGAAGACCCCTACTATTTCACAATCGACAGCCGATAGTTCGATAGCCCTTTGCGCCAGCAATCAAGCAATCGAGTATCGGCGTCGCTTCGTTTCGAATTTCAGTTCGAATTTGGATTTTTGCGGCGACGCTCTAATTTGTTTAATTGTTGTTCGTTAATTGTGTTAATTGTTTAGTTAGTCGCTGTGTTAATGGGCCACTAAGTTAACTGCGAGCCCGTTTTTACTTAGTTCGAATTATTTCTGTTTTGGTCATTCCCTGAGATGAGCGCCTTTGAGGTTAGTTGAGTCCTCTCTTGGGGACTCCGCCAATAGTTTACCGTAAAATAACTGGATTCCCTGTACTTACAGATCACAGTGACGCCATCGCGGCTTAAGCAAAAGAAGCGCGCCGAAGGACGCGAGCCCGCCGTGGTCGTCATGGCTCCGTTCTCCGCCAAGGCGATTGTACAGTTCGAGGATGTGCCGATAACAAAGACAGCTCGGCGCCAGGTGCGCGTTCTCAATCCCAGCGACGACGACATCGAGGTTAGTGGGTTATATACTGCCTGGCAACTAATATTTGATCAATGGAACACCCACTATACAGGTCAAGGTTATGAAGGCCATCCGAGAGGAACACAACTTAAGCCTGGAGTGGATGGAGCACACGGTGCCTGCAAAAGATGAGGTTTCCATGGAGCTAGTGTGGAGCCCACTGCTTGAGGTGGCCTGCAAGGAGACGCTGCAGTTGATTGACAACCGCAACTTCCGAAAAGAGGTGATGATCATACTCAAGTCCAAGAGCAACCAACCGGTCAAGGTCAGTCGAAAAATGCATTTACAACCCCTTTTACTTACTTACCCTCTTTTGCACGTACCTCTTACCTTTCTACCTGAAGAACCCGCGCAAATTTCCTACTGTCGGCAAGACCCTGCAGCTGAAATCGCCGACAGGAGCAGGCAAGAAAAGCGTGGTATCCGCTGCTGTGCAGCAAAAGAAGCGATTGTCAGCAGCAGCAGCGCCTCCCTCCAAGCAGACATGGCGAGTGACTGCTCCCGTGCGTTCTGCTGCCCGTCCACATCCACCTCCACAGGCTCCTCTTGTCGAGAAGAATGTATACAAGCCCCCACAAGAGGAGCCCATATACATATCACCACAGCCTCGCAGTCTTAAGGAAAATCTAAGCCCTATGACGCCAGGAAACCTACTCGATGTGATTGACAATCTGCGGTTCACGCCTCTCACCGAAACCCGTGGCAAAGGACAAGATACCATTTTGCCGGACAATCTGGCCGCCTGGCCCACACCCACACTTCAAGGGAATGTAAAACCATGTGCCAATGATATGCGCCCGCGTCGAATCACTCCAGATGATCTAGAAGATCAGCCTGCCACAAACAAAACGTTCGATGTAAAGCATTCCGAGACTATGAACATTTCGTTGGACACCTTGGACTGCTCCAGGAACGATGGACAACCGCATACACCCCTAAATAAAACCACCACCATTGTACATGCCACGCACACCAGAGCCCTTGCCTGTATTCATGAGGAGGAGGGACCAAGTCCACCTAGGACGCCCACGAAGAGCGCCATAAACGACCTGAAGAGGGATATCAAGTTGGTGGGATCACCCTTACGAAAATATTCCGAATCCATGAAAGATTTATCACTTCTATCGCCACAATCAAAGTATGCCATACAAGGCTCAATGCCCAATCTGAATGAAATGAAAATTCGTTCTATTGAACAGAATCGATACTACCAGGAGCAGCAGATCCTGATAAAGGGTAAAGACTTGAATAGCTCCTCTAGTAGTGAGGCTAGCTTGGCGGGCCAGCAGGAGTTTCTGTTCAACCACAGTGAAATCCTAGCTCAGTCCAGTCGTTTTAATCTCCACGAAGTAGGTCGAAAGTCAGTGAAGGGAAGTCCGGTTAAGAATCCTCACAAGCGCCGCTCTCACGAGCTTAGTTTCTCAGATGCACCTAGCAACGAATCACTGTACCGCAATGAAACTATGGCCATTTCTCCACCTAAAAAGCAACGAGTGGAGGACACTAATCTGACCAGAAGTGCAGCGCCTGCAAATGCATCTGCCAGAAGCAGTAGTGCTCACGCCTGGCCACACGCCCAGTCCAAGAAGTTTAAGCTGGCGCAGACCATGTCACTGATGAAGAAGCCCGCCACACCACGAAAAGTCAGGGACACTGTTCAGGATTCCGTCAAGCTCTACGATTCCGAGCTGTACATGCAGACCTACATCAACCCGGATCCTTTTGCGGCAACTACCACAATGGACCCTTTTTTGGCCTCTACCATGTACTTGGATGAACAGGCTGTCGATCGTCATCAAGCTGACTTCAAGAAGTGGTTAAATGCCCTTGTTTCCATACCTGCTGACCTGGACGCAGATTCGAATAGCAAAATAGACGTCGGTAAGCTGTTTAACGAGGTGCGGAACAAGGAGCTTGTGGTGGCTCCCACCAAGGAGGAGCAGTCTATGAACTACTTAACGAAATACCGCCTGGAGACACTACGAAAGGCTGCAGTAGAGCTTTTCTTCAGTGAGCAGATGCGCGTGCCGTGCTCCAAGGTGGCCGTCTATGTCAACAAGCAAGCGTTGCGCATCCGTAGCGATCGTAATCTTCACCTGGACGTTGTTATGCAACGCACCATACTTGAGCTGCTGCTTTGCTTCAATCCTCTTTGGCTGCGCCTTGGACTGGAAGTGGTCTTCGGCGAGAAGATCCAGATGCAGTCCAACCGAGACATTGTTGGCCTTAGCACCTTTATCCTCAATCGCTTGTTCCGGAATAAGTTTGAGGAGCAGAGGTACAGCAAGGCATACACTCTCACCGAGGAGTACGCGGAGACCATCAAGAAGCACTCGTTGCAGAAAATCCTCTTCTTGCTGCTTTTCCTCGATCAAGCAAAGCAGAAGCGCATCGTCAAACACAATCCCTGTTTGTTTGTTAAAAAGTCGCCACATAAGGAGACCAAGGATATTCTGCTGCGCTTCTCGTCAGAACTGCTAGCCAACATTGGTGATATTACGCGGGAACTGCGCCGCCTGGGTTATGTTCTTCAGCACCGCCAAACATTTTTGGACGAGTTCGATTATGCATTTAACAACTTGGCTGTGGACCTAAGAGATGGCGTGAGACTTACCCGCGTCATGGAGGTAATTTTACTGCGCGATGATCTTACCCGCCAGTTGAGGGTGCCAGCCATCTCTCGCCTCCAGCGGATATTCAATGTAAAGCTAGCTCTGGGAGCCCTTGGTGAGGCTAAGTTCCAGCTAGGCGGCGACATTTCCGCCCAAGACATCGTTGACGGGCATCGTGAGAAGACGCTTTCCCTGCTCTGGCAAATTATTTACAAGTTCCGCTCGCCCAAGTTCCATGCAGCGGCCATTGTGCTTCAGAAATGGTGGCGCCGCCGCTGGCTGCACGTTACCATCCAGCGGCGCATCCGCCACAAAGAGCTTATGCGTCGCCACCGGGCCGCTACTGTCATTCAGGCCGTGTTCCGCGGCCACCAGATGAGAAAGTACGTCAAGTTGTTCAGGGCCGAACGCACCCAGGCCGCCATAATCATGCAAAAGTTCACGCGTCGGTATTTGGCACAGAAGCAGCTTTATCACAGCTATCACAGCATTGTCACCATCCAGCGCTGGTGGCGGGCCCAACAACTGGGAAGGCAATACCGCCAGCGGTTCTTGGAGCTCCGGCAGGCTGCCATCTTTCTGCAGCGGATCTGGCGGCGGCGCCTCTTTGCCAAAAAGCTATTGGCGGCGGCGGAAACGGCCAGACTGCAGCGATCCCAAAAACAACAGGCAGCTGCCAGTTATATTCAAATGCAATGGCGAAGCCATCAGTTGGGCAAATTTCAGCGACAGAAGTTTCTGCGGCAGAGAGACCTCATCATGTTTGTCCAGCGCAGGATGCGAAGCAAGTGGAGTATGCTGAAGCAGCGAAAGGAGTTCCAGCGACTCAAGCGTGCAGCCATAAATGTCCAACAGCGCTGGCGAGCAAAGCTTTCAATGAGAAAGTGCAACGCTGATTACTTGGCACTTCGTTCCAGCGTTCTTAAAGTTCAGGCTTACCGAAGAGCCACAATCCAGATGAGAATAGATCGCAATCACTACTGCTCTCTCCGGAAAAAGGTTATCCGCTTGCAGCAGCGGCTGAGGGCAACCATGAAAATGCGCGAACAGAGGCAAAATTATCTGAAGCTGCGTAATGGAGCGATACTCGTTCAAAAACGTTACCGAATGCTTCAACAAATGATTCGGGATCGCAATACATATCTAAGAACCCGCCAATGCATAATCAATGTCCAGAGGCGCTGGAGAGCCACACTGCAGATGCGTCGAGAAAGAAAGAACTACCTTCAGCTCCAATCGGCAACCAGGCGAATTCAAATCAAGTACCGTGCGAAGCGCGAAATGGAAAAGCAAAGAACCGAGTTTCTCCAACTGAAAAAGGTTACCCTTGCAGTCCAGCAACGTCGGCGGGCCTTACTGCAAATGCGAAAAGAACGCCAGGAGTACCTGCATCTGCGCGAGGTGACCATAAAGCTCCAACGCAGATTCCATGCTCAGAAATCGATGCGGTTCATGCGAGCCAAGTACCGCGGCACCCAGGCTGCCGTGAGCTGTCTGCAGATGCATTGGCGTAGTCATCTCCTTAGGAAACGGGAGCGAAACAGTTTCTTACAACTGCGCCAAGCAGCTATAATACTGCAGCGACGGTACCGAGCTCGTCTGACTATGATAAAGCAGTTGAAGAGTTATGCCCAACTGAAACAGGCAGCTATTACCATTCAAACCCGATATAGAGCCAAGAAGGCAATGCAAAAGCAGGTAGTCTTATACAAAAAGCAAAGGGAAGCCATTATCAAAGTGCAGCAACGATACCGCGGCAAGCTGGAGATGAGGAAGCAGATTGCTGTCTACCAAAAGCAGCGCCAGTCAGTCATCCGCTTGCAGAAATGGTGGCGCAGCATAAGGGAAATGCGGCTCTGCAGAGAGGGCTACCGACGGATTCGGCTCAGTTCATTGAGCATTCAACGCAAGTGGCGGGCCACAGTGCAGGCTCGTCGCCAGCGGCAGAACTTCTTAAATACCATCAGCAAGGTGCGACTGATGCAGGCCTTTATCAGAGCAACTTTGCTGATGCGACAGCAGCGCAGGGAATTCGAGATGAAGCGAAGGGCTGCCGTGGTGCTGCAGCGTCGGTTTCGTGCCCGCTGTGCCATGTTAAAGGCGAGACAGGATTACCAATTAATCCTATCCTCTGTGATCCTGGTACAGCGCAAATTCCGTGCTAATCGCTGCATGAAACAGGCACGCCACGAATTTGTCCAGCTCCGCACACTTGCAGTCCATCTGCAACAAAAGTTCCGTGGCAAGCGTCTAATGGTGGAGCAGCGTGATAGTTTCCAACTGCTCCGCCGTTCCATGCCGGACTTCCAGGCACGTGGCCGCGGCTTTATGGCTCGCAAACGATTCCAGGCCCTGATGACACCCGAGATGATGGACCTAATCCGCCAGAAGCGCGCCGCTAAGGTTATACAGCGCTACTGGCGTGGCTATCTAACCCGTCGACGCCAAAAGCACCAGGGTCTTTTGGCTATCCGAAAGCGAATTGTTCAGCTGCGGCAAGATGCAAAGGCGGCAAACTCCGTGCGCTGCAAAGTCCAGGAGGCGGTGCGGTTCCTCCGAGGACGCTTTATCGCATCAGATGCGTTAGCAGTCCTAAGTCGGTTGGGTAAGTGATCCATTTACGCTAGTCCTTAACATACCTAAAACCTGATTTAAAATCCGCAGATCGCCTTTCACGCACTGTGCCACATCTGCTGATGTGGTGTTCGGAGTTCATGTCCACGTTTTGCTACGGCATCATGGCTCAGGCCATTCGATCAGAGGTGGATAAGCAGCTTATCGAGCGCTGCAGCCGGATCATCCTAAACTTGGCCCGCTACAACAGCACCACGGTGAACACGTTCCAGGAGGGAGGTTTGGTCACCATTGCCCAGATGTTATTGCGCTGGTGCGACAAGGACAGTGAGATATTCAACACGTTGTGCACCCTCATTTGGGTGTTCTCACACTGCCCTAAGAAGCGGAAGGTGACTAAATAGAGAAGGGATTAGGTTTTCGAATTTTTAATCATATCTTTATGACCTCCAGATCATTCATGACTACATGACCAACCCAGAGGCCATTTACATGGTGCGTGAAACAAAGAAGCTCGTCGCCCGCAAGGAAAAGATGAAGCAGAACGCACGCAAGCAGCCGCCGATGTCAACCGGACGGTATCAGAGCCAAAAGATCAGCTTCACCCCGTGTTCCCTGCCCAGCCTGGAGCCGGACTTTGGAATAATCCGCTACAGTCCCTACACGTTCATCTCGTCCGTTTACGCCTTCGACACAATTCTGTGCAAGCTGCAGATCGACATGTTCTAAGTGTAGGAAAATTCACCTTTAAATGTTTAGTTTGAAACCATTCTGTGTTGTGTTTTAAAATAGTCTGATAAATTCTTAGACCATGCTAGTTATTTTTGATATATTTTTATGAATAGTTTAGGATAATCTAAGGTCTTAACAATGTAAAGTACGAGGATAAGTTAAAGTGCATATGCTGCAAACGAATATTGTAATTGATTTTTTAAAGGAAAACTAAGTGGGTTTATAGGAAACCACAAACTGAACTAAAGATTAAAGACAATTAAAAGACAAAATGCAGTGTATTTGCTTACGCAGACTTGCTGCGCCTATGTTTATTTGGGTAGGTATGCATGTATTCACAAAACAATTACATATTTGTAATTATATAGTTAAATTAGTAATCACTTTGTCAAACACTAGTTACACCGATATTAGTATGCAGTAGTTTACCCAATATTCGTGCTCCTCCGCTGACGACCACAACGAATGCCACTCGTGCCGCTCTTTCTGTGAGAGATTGCCCCAAGTATATAAGTTTAAATCCGCGTGTATATTAATTAATGCCCCTTTAAAATGTACATATATGGAGTACTGTAAATTGGATTGAATATGCATATATAATAGATTCGTATAACATTATATGTATTTCTTCCTTGATAATTGCACACGCCAGTTTCATTCTCAATCTGTTTTCCCTTTATTTGCATTGTTTTTTTTTTGTGTTTTTTCGCCATTTGTCGAATATTATTATTAGAGGCTGCCGTTAAACGTATCGATTTGAAGAACTTAACATAAATACCATTTTCTCTAGCGATTTCATATAAATATTTGTGGGACGAGGGGCGTGCAAGGGATTCGCTTGGATTCGAAGACATTTAGATTACCTCCTGGATGTGTGACTTAAGTTTGGAGAAGAGTCTGAGAGCTTTTTGCAAGTGCTTGTTAGATAACTTTAGTTGGGTTGAGCTCCTAGCCAAATGGCGCACGGCTGGATTTGGATAAGTGCGCCATCCGCGGAGAGTTGGGCCAGCAGGATTGGACTTAACGTCGGCCCAGGCCAAAGTTGAAGGGTTGCGGACGCGTCGTTCGCTTGTTCTGTCGGCCAGGTCGCACTGCAAGCCCAAGGATTAAAGGGATACGTGTGATCACAGGAGCACAGTAGACTTACCAGCACGCTCGGCTGCCAAGTAGTTCGCTGGCGGCACTCTGTAGTCGATCTCGTTGTCCTGCTCGTAGTCGTAGTCGCTGCGTTTGCCCAGGCCGAAGGAGTAGGGACGAGACCTCTTGCCCAGACCGAAGTTATAGACCGGCAGGCGCTTCATTCCCGGTCCGCCGTTCGTGTACATATAGGCCCGTCGTCCCAGACCGAAGGCGTACCGCTCCGCCCGCTTGTCGATGTTGTCGCCCCCGTCGGCCATCTCGTCGGCGGCCAGCAGGACATCGGCATCGGTGTCGCCGCTGCGCTGATCCTGGCCAATTACCGGGGAGCTGGCGATGTAGCCGACGCAGCAAACTGCCAGCAGCAGGATGTGGGCGTGAAGGGTGTTCATTGTGATGGTGTGGGCGTGGCACGGGATGGGGCACGTCTGGCTGCTGCTGCTACTGCTGCTGCTACTGCTGCTGCTCCTGTTGCTGCAAAAAAGTCAGAGAAGACAAAGTGAGCAGGCGACGAATAGAATTTTAAGCACCGCTCCCCAATTCTCTGTGTGTCAAAGCGTTGCATACTTTGCGGCGACAGTTGTCGCCACTCGTAAACAAGGATACTGGGGAATTAGGGTGGCCCAAAACTGGATGGAAAAGCAGTGCGAGAAAATAAACTCGGAATTAAAGTATTCAAAGAAAACGGGAGCTAACTAATAGTAACATTAGTTGTAGAAAAAAAACATATCGACCACATCAAATTCTCGTTGCCGCACAAATGTAAAGCCACCCTAGTGTGCGTACCCTCAAACGAATATTTATGCAAAATAAAGAAACAAACAATCGACATGGAATTTCGGCCCAAACACAAAATATGTCAACGGCAAACAAATGCCGACGCGTTGACAGCCCGGCAAAATGGCAACAGAAATTTGGCAGTGGCAAACAGAACGGAGAACAGTCAACGGAGCCCAGAATAACGAACGTATAAAAATGGCCTGCAGAACGCCGAAAAATGTGGCCAAAAGTTTGATGCCACCGCCGGCAGTCATGCGGAAGGTCCTTGGACCTTGATCCTGGATGCTTGGCCAACTCCAATTGCAGCAGACGCGACGGGTTTTTCTGCTGGCCTTGCAGGTCGGGTCGTAAACGTTATTATTTGATCCGCGCGATGAGGAGAAATAAGTGGCTTAACTCCCGCCGCAGATGCTACAATTAGCGAAGAACAATTACCCAAAAATTCAACCGCCAGCAGACCAGTGAACTATCTAGGCTGGAAGGGTGGGAGGGGCGGTAGTACTGCTCGCTGGATTCCATTAGCGGAATAGCAGCGTCAGTCAGTGGCAGTCGTCAACGCTTTTGTGGAGATGTCAGTGCCATCAATTTAAAGTGCACGTCGTGAATAAAGGAACCACTAGCAGTAGCGTGGTTGCATTTCCGCCGGATAACTTGACAGCCGGAGCACGTAATGTCTAGCTAAGGACACCCACTGCCTCCAGATACTTGTTGTTTGGCTAGGCAAATTAACTTTCTGACAATTTTCCATTAGAATAGGGGCTTAAATGCCACGACTCGCGGCCGCACATAATTATGTGCAAACACAGAGGACGAATCAATTAATCGAAGCCTACGACGTGGCTCCGAAATGTTGCGCATACGCACCGTGGCCGGTCATAAATTCGCTGGGTGCATGTGCAACAGGGCAACAAATCATGCAACAGGTTCACCATAGACCGCAAAAGGCCCGTGGGAGCCCGTGGGACCTCCAAGTTTGATTTACAATGGGGGCAGCACCATGGATGGCAGCTGTGCATTTTCCGAGCAGGACAATAAAACCAATGACTATGAGTGCGGCAGTGCGGCAGTGCGAAAGGCTATGGCCGCGAGATAATAGGCGGAAAATCGTCACATTTGTTAGACTTTATCAACCGCAGCACGACGACAACAAAACGAGGAGCATCGGCGCCACGGCGAACCAATCGTAAATCTGATGAGGGGGCAAAACATGGGGTTTTGTGAAAAGTGTCAACACCTTTCACTATTATTTCCATTCCTGCAATAAAATCTTGTTTGTCGTCCACAACGCAACGCAGCGCAACGCAACAACGCGCCCTTGGCCGCAAATGAGATTCAGGCATTATCTGTTTATGAATTTATGCCACTTTTGGGCCATAACTCTTTCGGTCTGCTGGTCTTTTCTCATATCCGCAGCGGCGATTAGTTTTGACCGCCAAGCGGAATGCAACGGAAATTCAAAGGAGCAGCCACGAAGGACCCCGTCTAATTAAGTTTGAAAGTTGGCAAAGTTTCCTTAGCTGCCGAAGCAGAAGGCCATAACAACACAGCGGCCAAAGGGATATAAGCAAATTTGCAGCTTTGCGCAGAAAGCCAAAGCAATTTCAGCTGATGTAGCAAATTACGACAGACAGATCCCTCAGGTGGAGCCAAAGCCGAAGCTCAAACTCCAAATGAGCGAAAAATTAGCTGTGTGCAATTGAAACGCTTTTTTAAATTGAAAGCCCTGCCAGGGGCGAGTGCCCATGTTTTCACCTTTACCCTCTAAGCTCTCCTAATTAAGTTACGTTCAGGTAATGAAGTGGCTAACTTCTTTGCGCCAATTTATGGCGGTTAGGCAATAAAGAGCCAGCTTCACCACCTCATGGCTCCCAGATCCATCTGCAGCTCCATTGTTTTGTTTTCTTACTTTTTTTTATAATGTGGCTGACCCTTGTCTTCGAGCTCCCTGTTCCTTGTTTTTCTTTAATTCGACATGTGTATCAATTCTGCAAGTAAACATAAACTGACCCTGGAGGGGTGATTCATACCCATCTTCCGACCGGAGCAGCCCATAGCTTGCCCCAACATCAATCAACAATCGTCCTCCGATTTGTTTATTTAATATTCTCGTCCTTGGCTTTTGGTTTTCATATGTGTGATCCCATTTTTCTGCTATTTTTTGCTCTCGGGCGTGTTGTTATTTTTTTAATTACAATTTGATTGAGGCTTTTCTTTTGTCTTTTAGCATTTTTCTTCTGCGACTTCGAACGTTTTGGCTGAGAGTTGGTGATGCTGACTTTGTTGCCATATGTCAATTGCTGCCTGAGGCAATTTATATAATCAAATTTGGGTTTGTCTTCTCGCTAAGCGATTGCAAATGAATTGAATTTGAGGCGTTTTCTCCAGATCAAAAACGAATACAAATTGCATTGGATTTCTTTGCATACTTTTTGGGGCAAATGTGTTGATGGAGTGAAGGGTGGTACATTTTAGAATGTAAATTGTGTCCTACATTTATTTGAAGTTTAATTTAAACAATTATTTACAAGAAGCTTGAAAGAGTTTAAACAAAGTATATTCATTGAACAACATAAATCGAAACAACTGTCAACTGTTTTAATAAGATAAAAAGAGGAATTTTTACTTAAAACTTCAACGAATGTGCCACACAGGTGCTTCACTTTTTTTTAAGATTTCAATTTTCGGGATAAAATGACTAACTTACGACCCCAAGCCTTCACTTGAATAAACCATAATTACAATAACATTTTAGTCAAAACTTACAGCGAAGTCCAAATGCCGCTGGAAAACTCACAGACCGGAAAACGCACAGAAACCGCGAAGCAACTAGTAAAGGATCGATTTGGAATGCAGCACTCTGGGATGCAAGGACAGGATTCGCGGAGCAACTCGAGTGTTCAGGGGTTCCGCGGACTAATGCGGCTGCTGCTCCTGTGGCACGTTGACAGATCAAATGTCGGTTAAGTTTTGAATCCGCATCCGCTGGCGCTCGGCCTCTTATATGAGCGTTCTGCGCGCCCTTATCAACGAGCCACCCACACGACAGACGCCAGTGGTGACGACAATGTGTGGTGGGTTCGGTGCGCGTTTTCACCACACACGAGGGGTGGTTTGGTGGGTCGTATTGCGGGCTGCTACGCGCCAAGGATGTAACAAGTGTCCGTGGCCATGCGGCTTTGCCGGAAAAGCCAAGAAGACACAGTGCTCGAGGAGATGGTGTAACCAAAGCCGAGTTTCTGGTTAGGTGAGGATAAATGCAGCTAAAGGATGCGACACTGCACGTCGTATGTATGCTAAGCAACGGTGCGTATGATGAATGCGCCGTTGAGGTTCATTAGGAGGTCACTGTGACCGACACCCACGGCATAACATTCAACTATTTCTCATTTCAATGGAAAATTGCCAGCTGACTGGGTGCGCATTACTCAAATGCAGGACACTCGCCTTCGGCCCTTCTTTGTGGGGTATCCTCAGAGCCAACTGACAACTCGAATGACATGCAACCCCGGCTTTATACTCGATAACCTCCCGCTTTTGCGGCTGTAACATTTCAAAAGCGAAAAGTCGAGGAATTTTATGCGGAATGCTAGCAAATATATTTTTTACAACGCCGCTTTCCGGCCGGAAGGCATAACATTTAACATTTGTCCTGTCTTGATGCCACATTTGTTCTGCTCTCGAGTCCACTTTCTTTGCGGATAACACAAATTTCTGGCTTGGACCGATTCGACGCACTTTGTCGATTCCAGTGGCAAGTCCCTTAGGAATAATGACAGGAATAAAAGAGTGAGTAGCAAGAGTTGTTTTAAATCTTAAAATTACCAAGTTCGTATCTCTATTAACTTACTAGACATTTTACTCGCCAATACATTGTAGTTCCTATTTCTCCTGCTTTTCAGCTTATTTTGACCATATTCCGATCAATCTGCTTTCAATGCATTCCGGGCCATTACCCAGACGGAGGGGCAGGAGGAGCTGGGCAATAACCATTACCCAGGGAATTCCCGCTGAGACGGTGCTCAGCTGTAAATAGTTTAATTACGAATAAAAGCAAAAATCGCTGGCTAATTGGAAAATATTGAGTAAATGAGCGCCACCCCTCCGCCTCCCGAATATGGCTTTAAGTGTCCTGGGTGCACGGGTCGTATACGCAATGCTAGGAGCACAGCAGGGGACTCACCGAAATTGCATTGAGATTTGTGGCGCAATTACAATTTGTCCTAGAAATTGATACGTTTTTATGGCTTTCTGGGAAAAATGGCGGCTAATTGTGATCATGACGTCAGTCGTCATTAGTGGGGCATTAAGTTTCTGGAAAGCCATTGGCATCGAAGCGATACCTTGGCCAACGAATGCAGCTGCAGCCGGGGACGTCATGTCTATATTTCTGCAAATGTCTATATTCATACTCACCACAGGCCATCGATCATAAATCAGGCTGATAAGAGGTCCTAATGACATGACTCGTAACACCAAAACATGCCCAAAGCGTGGCCAGTCCAATCTCGATGGCCTGACACCGCCGCGTCAACGCACCGGAACAGGTTAATAAATTTCCCAGCGGTCTAATCAGAGGCCAAGCAGCTCATTTGGGTATTCGGCATCTGGCATCTGGAATCTGCACATATGGCCACAAGGAGGATATGGATATGTGACTCGGTTCGATTCGATTTTGGTCGACTGTGCCACAAGACAAGTTCAGCTATAAATCATCATCGCGGTAGGCAAAATAAGCAAATAAAACAAAGACACCAAAGACGCCAAACTAAACATGCTGTTGGCCGGACCAAAATCAAAAGAAAAATAATAAATAAAAACGAGGCACCCAACCAGTTTAGCCCACACCTACTCCACTCACACTGAGGCACTAACTTCCCACCGAAAAAATGCATAGGCGAAAACATTTTTGTAGTTGTTAGAGCGACGAAAAAAAATGAAACAAAAAAACCATATACATATAACCAAAAAACAACAATAAAAAATGGAAAATCACGATTCTTATGCAGGTTTTCGGAGATTTTTCCCACCAACAAGTTTTCGTTTGGGGTTTTTTCATCTCTTTTAATTGATTCTGCGCATGAGAAAAACGCAGTGCAATGTGCACTTGAGATCCAGATGAACTTATGTGGCGTCAGATATCAGCAACTTGGCCAACAACAATGGCAGCGGCATGTGGAAGCCACTAACTGGCAGCATAAATATGCATTTATAATTAGAAGTTGCCCACAGGGCGATTTTGGTCTGCGGAGCGGAGTCGAAAGCTGAGAAGATTTACGGCCAATACAAGCGGCTGTCTTTTGGCCAGAATCGGATCTGTGTGGGGATGTGTAAGTGGGTGGCATGCACTGGGCCAAAATAGCAACTGTATGAGATACAAAGAAGGTGGAAGTAATAGGAATAGTTTTTGAACAGGAACAGTTTTGGAATATAAATGTTTGTTTATTAAGTGAACATATTTAGATTGACATAGATTTCTGACGCAGACCTCTGGTATTGTTTATATCGTATAGATACTTCTAGCTCACTTGATGAATAATAACTATGATTTAGTCTTAAGAACCTTGCGAAGATGTCTCCGTGAGTTTTGTCATTTATTTTTAGATACTTCTGGTTAGCACTATTATTTTAGCCACAACTGTTAGCACTTGCCTTTCACAAACATACGTGTGTGCATATGGTGGTAACATACATATACATACATATGCAAGTGCGCCGGGAAGAAGTCGTAAAATCGGCAAAGAATGTTGCGCGCTCTTCTGGCGCAGCTTCTACTCTCTCCTGTGCTCTCTTTCGCTCTCGCTGCGATGACACACTTTCCGACATATTTAAGTAGGTGAGCAAACGATCACCAGCGCTGGTGTGCGTGCGTGTGTGCCAGTGTTTGTTTGTTTGCTGGCACTTCCAGCACAAACATACGTTCTCCATTCTACGCTTCGCTGCATTGAAATTTCTTTTTTCGCTTTCTTTTCGATCGGATAGTGCCCTCTCTCTTTCTCTTTTCTTCTGTCTACCGTTTGTTCTGTACTCTTACTCGTTCGCGCTCTCTCTCTCTCTTTCTAGCTCTGTCTCTCCGTCTCTCTCTCAGTCGCTCTGCTGACGTCAGCTGCGACTGCGGTGCTATATGTTATATGGGTCACCGTGACTTTTTGGTTCTTGGAGAAAACTGGTAGTACGAGTCTGCTGCCTCTTCTTCTGCAGGTTCTTCTTCTTCTCCTGGCCGAGGAAAGTGACGATCGATCGAAAGCGAATGCGTTTGCGTTTGCTCGTCTCACCTTTGCGCGTTTTCTTCGCTCTCTCGCCTCCAGTTGGAAATTCTTTTCGGTTCTTTTGGGGTCAGGTTCAGGCTGTTAGAAAGGCATTTCCTCATTGGGCTTCAGTACGATTGATTAGTCACTCGATTCAATTATGTAAAAGCATGGCCAAAAAAAGCTAAACAAACAA
Organism: Drosophila orena; assembly: GCA_005876975.1. NCBI lineage: Eukaryota > Metazoa > Arthropoda > Insecta > Diptera > Drosophilidae > Drosophila > Drosophila orena. Next base: position 8,043,526 of record VCKV01000282.1, on the reverse strand, counting down.
ACAAACTACAATATAAAGCCTGCTGCGAAAGGTGAATGAAACTTAATGAATGCCAGCAACAACAATAAACAGGTGAGTCGCTGCATTGCTTAGTGATTTTCACTTGCTGCTGCTGCTGCTGCTGCTGCTGCTGCTGACTTTTGTTGTTGTTCTTGTTGTTGTTGTTATTGTTGTTGCGAGCGTGCCTGTGGAATTCGCAAATTGTTATGAGTAAAACTACAACAAAAACAAAGCTCCACCGAAAGAGAAATAAGACAAAAATAAAGAAATACATACAAAGACGACGTAAAGATTACACAAGCGCAGCGTCGTCAATTTGGGATCGGGTGAGGGGTGTTGGGTGGTGGATGGAGGATGGGGAGAGTGAAGGGGCATTAGAAACAACACAACAACACAACACTCTTCGCTGCAATCAAGAAAGCTCTCCCAAAAGCAGCGACTGCGACTGCGGCGGAGGCAGAAGCAGCGGCTGCTCAGAGAGAGCAACGATCAGCTGCAGACGGTACATTGGGAAAAATATAAAGAAAGAGAGAGACCGGAATTATACAATTAATGATAGTAAATACAGAAGTCGTTATCGGAAACTCTTATGGAAAAGTATGATTTCCCTAGCCCAGCAATCCTGAAACCCCTGTGGCGCGCCAAAAAGTATGCTTTCAAAATGAAACAAATTCGAAATTGCTTGAACATTTTACATATATTTCTTGCGACCTCCAATTCTGATACTTTTTAGTACTTTTTAGTAATCCACCAACATATTTTGGATTCTTCTCTTTTTTTCGGTGTAGAGAAATTTATCATTTCACTGCAGCACAGCCGCTGCAACAGCGACGTCGGCAGCAAGCTCTCGCTGTTTCAACAGCTGCTGATCGCAGTGCTCTCTTGTTTTGACAGCCCTCTCTCTGCTCATCGCTGCCGACGTCGACGCTGGCATCGCTGCCGCTGCCTCTGCCGAGCGAGGCCTGGCCACAAAAACAACACCACAGCTTTTCGAAATTAGTTCTAGTGAGTCTGTGAAAGTGTGAGCGACTGCGAGGCGCGATCAATTGGCAAACAACCGCAAGCGGATCAACTGCTCCACACGCCACGCCACGCCACTCCGAAAATCGCCTAATAAATATACATATAAAGCGGACTAGCCACCAACAACACAAAAACATCCACATCACGTGCAACATGTCGCATCAGTGCAGCTGCGGTCGCGACCTCAACAACAACTACGTCTCGTACACGAACGCCTACGCCAATGCGAATGCATCTCTGGACCGCGAGGCGGCCACCAGCGGCAAGTCCGGCGGTCCGCCCCGCGCCCAGCTGACGGCCAAGGTGATGTTCGGCACGGTGGGCGCCATCAAGGAGATGCGCGACAAGGAGCAGCAGCAGCAGCAGCAGCGGCAGGCGGCACGAGCGGGCGAGCGGCGCAACTGAGAGGGAGCGCGCGGACGGGGGCTGGGCGGGACGGGGCGGGACGAACGGCCGCTGGAGCGGTCGAGTGCTGTGCTGTGGGTTGTCGGCGGGGGATCTCTGGCTGATCGGAGGAAGGATAACACGGAGATTTGGATAAGACACAAAGAATTCGCGCCACTTCGAGGATCTAAAGAATTCGCGTTCGGTGCGATCATCAAGAATTCGCGCAACTCCCAAGATTCCACTGGGTAATCCAAATAGTTCGATTCGTTTGACCCAAATGGGTGATCCCCGGATCACGTTAGAGGCTTCAAAGTGTTGGCAGGGGACAGGACAATCTGTGTAACGACATTCCTTCTCAACAATAACTATCAAAAAAAAAAAAAAAACAGAAAACAGAAAACGACAAAAAAAGCAGAAAAGCAGAAAAGAAAAAACGAGTACATCACATATTTATACACACCATTTTTTTAGTCTGCCACACTATCTCTAACTCTCTCCATCTCCTGTAAGCTTCAGCAGAACTCTTTGAATCAATGTAAATTGTTTATTGCATATACATATTTATATACATATACACACAACATAGTGCAATACTTTAGCTATACACGAAAACACAAAAACACACGACTAGCTGTAAGTTTGTTTTATTTTGTAAGTGCACACGCATACACTCACTCATCTTACAATGTTGTTTAAATTTGTTTGTTGTTCACGAGCCCCGCGATTTTTGGGCTGCCGCTAGTGAGTAGTCTGGACACTTCCAGGTGCTCCCAAGTGCCTCCAAGTGCCTCCAGATGTCTCCAGTTGCCTCGAGGTGCAGCTCAAAACGCAGGGCACGTAGCCCACACACTACACACACACACCCCCACACCATGTAAACCATATAAACATAACTATGCCTATGCGTAATCCTTAATACCAATACCTATACTATTGTTACCACTCTAATAATCATATTGTATGTGCCGCACGAGGAGAGGAAACTCAAAAGTGTGCCCCCAAACGGGTGGATGGTGTTTGCTCAAGTGATTCGCACTAAAATGGCAGCGAAATGCGATTAATCGCAGTGTAAAGTGCTGTAAATGGCGAATGTGTCGAAAAGAGAGACAATTTAGTTTAGAGAGCGGAGCATCTACAATATATTTATTATACCTATGAAATAATATTAAACTGTATGTCTACTTGTACGAGTACATCTATTTATAGAGCTAATCCCAACAAAGGCGAATTCAAATCGAACTTTTAATAAAAGCTGAAAATGGAAGAAACTTTTCGACTGCCGATTTCAATTACCCCGACAATGGACTGCAGATTGTCGAGTGGGGGCGGCTTTTGGGGGCAAACCCTTTTCTTTTCTTTCGCCGGTCGTCTGCATGTGAAAGTAAGAAATGAGTGGCAGGAAAAAAATAAGAGAAAAAACACACAACATTCAAATAAATTATAAATTACAATGGGGCGGGCGAGGGGTTAAACGTAAAATATGCGAAACGAAAGCGAAGTGTACGGCCAGAAGGCAGCCAGCGCCAAAGGCAACCTCGTGTATTATTTTATTATTCCAGCGATTCTTTTCGTATTCTGCCGCCGTCTCGCACTCTTTATCGCCCTCTCTTCTAATTACGAAGCACTCCGGGTCCGCCTGTCACTGTGTGCGTGAGCGGACCACACACTAACGCTCGCACTCGCACTCACACTCACACTCACACTCGCACTCGCACTGCCACTCGCCGCTTCTTACGCTCGTAACAGTGACCCAGTCTCGAGCTTGTGGCTCCCAAAGCGGCTCCGCTGCTGTCGTCATCGCCGCTGGGACAGCAGTTCCATTCCGATTCCACTTAACGCCCACGCCGCCCCCTCGCCACGCCCCCTTGGGACTCCCAGTCGGAGCTTTTTGGGGTTTTTTGCGAGGGTGCTAGACCGTTCCAGATCTTAAAGGCAAATACACATCTACGGCCTTTGTAAAACTTTATTATATTGATTACATTTCCGAGAAGGTGTTCTGATATAAAATAGGCAAGTTTGATTTGCGGTAACTGCACTATTTTATATAAATTCTGCCATTACAAACTCCAAGGCACATCGCATCGATATTATATGTTTCAGACAATGTTCTCTCTTCACCTTCATTGAAATGTTAGAAGAAGAGGAGGTATCGATCATTCGACTTCGTGCACTCCATGTGCCGGTTTCATTCTTATCCCCCATTTTGGAGGGCGCTCACAGTTCAATTGAATCCAATTGACCAAGTGCGTGGCTCTTGTCAAGCAAATACATTTGCTTACGTATACTTAATTTACGGGGCGTATACGTAATGCAACGCCCACGAATGCACCGCTCCACCGAAGTCCACAGACGTGGACTACTAGCCAGTCGGATCGGGAGCGGGAATAGGAATGGGAATGGGAATGGGAATGGGAATGGGAATGGGAATGGGAACTAAGGGGAACTGGGATTGGGGAATGCTAATTGAGCCCATTTAGAGTGCTCCTCTCCTCTGCATTACATTTTACCTTTGACTCTGTCTCCGGACAATTGCTGCAGCTGCGGCGCAGTTGATGATCCAGCTCTACGGTTTAGCCCGATTCTCAAGCGATTTCATCAGCGATTTCGATCTGATAAGATTACGTGTAAGTGCAGCTAAAAGCGGCGAGAATACGGCCATTAGTCCAAAGTGTGGGGGAATTTCAAGCTCGTGAGTAAGCGCTTTCAATCCCTGCAAATGGCATTACCCCAACCAATTTGGCATTTATTCGTATGTCGTGTGCAATAACTAGTAGTCATAATGTTTGGAACTCATATATTAATGGAGGTATTCAATGTGTTTGGATCCGCTTTCCGGGAAGTATAACAATTAAGGCTGCGTGTTTATTTCTACACCCACGCAAATGGAAATTCTTTCTAATTTGAGATGCGCCAGCATACACTCCCAAAAAAAAATGGAAATCAACTGAAATATTTGTGAAGTTTTCTTATAAGTTGCCTGAAGTAGGCAATGCCCTGAAAGGGTTGTACTAGGTATTTACATAAGTTAATAGACGACTGCCATCCTACCCAGTTCATTGGTATCTATGCAATACATCAGCCAGATTCCCTGGTGCACCGTATGTATCCCCCAAGACACCCGAGTAACGAAGTCAAAACTCTTTGCCAATGGCACTATTTCCATACCCATGCCCGTACCCATACCCATACCCACTTCTATTTCAAGACATTTTGCAGTGCTGATGTCATTTGTTTTCTATGCATATTCTGCTTTTCGCTGGCTTCCGTTCCGTTCGGTCCAGTTTGGGTTAGGTATGGTTTGCTCGATTTCCATCTCGGGGCCCGGGATCTATGGCGATTGTTATTGTTATCTTAGTGCTAGCTTTATGGCTGTCACTTGGTGGGGGTGAGACATCAGCAGCTCAATTTACGAGGTGCAATTTTTACGGCTGACCCAGGTGATCCCGACGTGGCCAAGAGCACGAGTAAGAGCCATAGCCATCTCTCGCCCGCCGCCGGTAACAACATTTCTTTGTTGATTATTTTTACTTCTCGAGTGTGCTTCGGCCGCCTTCTCTTTCGCTCTGCTTGATTTTTTCACTTTTTCTTGCATGCGCTTGTGGCAAGAACTTTCTCTTCTAATTGAAAGCAGTTCGATGGCGGCGGGCGATAAGCCGGCGGAGCGGTACGTAAAAAAGGGGCAGCGGTCCGCTGAGCAAGCCGAAGCAAAGCAAAGCAAAGCATCCAGCTGGGCATCTTTTGATGAACCGGCTGCGATGGCGATGGATTCGATGGATGTGGATGTGGATGTGGAGCTGGTTGATCTGAATGGTCGGGTGACCAGTGGATCCAGTGGATCCAGATGAATGGCGATCGGATCGCATAGTGTGAGACATTTCTGCCTTAATGGGAACTTTGTGCCGCCGCAAGGCATTTTATCTCTCTCGCTTCGATTTGAATACGGAAAGAGGCGACGGCGATAAGCGCCAGCAAGTTGAAAATAAATAATAAATATTTAAGAGTAGAAGCTGGGGTCTTGCTGCTGGAAAAAAGCTGAAAAAATGGGGAAAAAAACTGCTACTACTCGGGCAGTGAATGAAAGCCAGCGGAGAACTGGTCGTTTGCCTGGAAGACTCTTTTTCGAGTTGACGTTGGTGCTTTTTTATCTCAAAGTGGGTTTTTTTACTTGGTTTTTGTGTTTTTTTTTTTGATTTTGGTGAAGCTGTGGCATGTCTCGGGCTTTGCGGCTCGGCATCTTTGCTTCTTTGGCTTCTAATGGCAGCCGTGAGGTGAGAATCGATTTAGTTCGGTTTACGACGATCCCAGATACAAACGCGAAAAAGTTTTCGTTTCGGTGTGTGTTGTGCGGTGGACTTGGGAAGTACAACAAATCTTTGCCAGGTTGCCAGGCTGCCAGGTTGCCAGGAGTCGTCTCCAGGAGCATAGAAGCCAGCTGCCACAAGTCAACGGAAGTACAAAACACGAAATCGTAGAACCATCAGTGAAAGTTCCCGGCTAATTGCGGCAGGTGTTAATCACGGCAATTACGAACTACAAATTGCGCACCGCACTTGGGGTAAATCAATTTCCGTTTTTGCGCAAAAGATCATCCAACAAATTGATTATTATTAATGGCCGAAGTGCCACAGTTGGCTAAGTGAGCGTTACAGCCAAGTTGCAGCGATAACTGCCACAAAAAAAAAAGAAAACCAGCCAAAGCCGGTGGTCTGTAAAATTTCGCTAGGCTCGCGATTTCCTGGCGGCTATTATTATATGATATTATATGTAGGAGGCTTTTGGAGGTGCGGACCCTTGAACGAGGAAGCGAAAAGCGGCCTTATGCAAGCCCAAAGTCTTCAGACTAATTGCATAATTTTTGGAAAATGAAATGCGGTGCATATACGTGTATGTATATGTTGATAGTTTATATAGTTTTATTCAAAGCTATTAAGCCATATCTATGCACTTTTGGTACCAAGAAGTGTAGAGTTTATTGGGAACCATCGCACCTCTTGAAAAACACCTCCATCTGGTCAGCACATTAGAAATGATTGGTTAGTGTATGAATTGCAGGTAGTGAGCAGTTACCAGCCATAAAGTAGTTATTGCATAGACCACTGGCAATCTAGACGCCTGTTATGCGGTCATTGAGGCATATAAAACATTCCGCATTCCGCATTGCAGCCAAATAAGCCAGAAAAAGCCACCAAATAACCAGCAGACAAAGCAATAGCATAGAAATCATAAATAGAGTAATTAACTTTTAATGCGATAGCTTAAAATAGCTTAAAAATAATCATAGAATTTATGGCCTTCATGGCCTTCACTTGTTTTAATACATAGCTGTTAAAAACATACTCTTTTCGTTTTAAAATTGGGCAGCACATAAAATAATTTTAAGACCCAGTTCGTGCAAAACAAAGTGAAATAAATAAAATAAATGCAACTGCAGAAAAAGTGAACTGCAACAAAAAGCGCAGAAAAGAGAATAATATGGTTAGGCGATAATAAGTTGCAGTTGAAGTGCACTTTTTATTATTGTAATTAGCTTAGGGCAGCTTGAAAAGTCAAAATTAAATAATCATAGCTCTTTGCTATTATTTACTACTTCTCCGATGTTATAAGTTGTTATAAGTTGCCATTGCTGATGTAATCGCAAAAGAAGCAACAACAGCAATTATGCATGGATATTGATATTGGCGACCCAAAGCCACGTAACCTTATTGATAATTATTGATAATTTAATTCACCCCTGATCGAGCTTGGGCAGTTTTTGTTGCAACTTTTCACCCTTGGGGCAGATTACACGATTTTTGGTTTTGCGGACTTTATCTATAGGCCACCCATCAATTGGTTTATATCAGTAATGGTAACCGATTAGGATTTACGTGTTTCAAAATGTTTAGGAACCATGCTTTTTTAAGGCAGTAGTTTGGATATATGTATGTACGTTGGATTTATACTGCTTAAGATTAAGATCCGTGGATCGCTACCAAATAGTACGAGAAAAGCGATGACTTATGTACCCCAAGCCGTGTGACAACATGCTGCTCCTCCTTGGAGATTCCTTGGGCAACCTTTTCTCCCACTGAACTTGACAGCGAATAAACCATTGCAGAAGTCGCCGCTGGAATGTTGCAGCCATCACTTCTGGTGTCGCTGCTGCTCCTGCTGTTGCACTTGGGGCATGCCAGCGGCAAGCCGCCCACCAAGGAGCTGCCCCGACCGCTGATCCCGCTGCACGACCAGGAGCAGGAGGAGCAGCTGCAGCCGGACCTGGAGGCAAAGGCGGCATTCCAGAGCACGCGGAATGGACGCTCGCGACGTCCCACGTTGATGGATGTGGCCTTGCAGCAGAGTGTGCGACAGGGGCTGGATGCCATGACCGAGCTGTACGGTCGGATTCAGCCGGAGATGCTGCGCAATGGTGGGTACTTCTTCTCCACTGGCACTTCTCCCTAACCTTGAATCAAATCCTCGAATTCCCCGTTATACCCACCAAAGGCCAAACCCTGCAGGACAACCATCCGGCCGCGATGCTGTCCCGCTTCAATGCCCCCACCACGGACTCGGAACGCCGGGAGATGGCCGCCTATGCCACCATTGCCGCAGCCAAGGCCTTCCGCAAAAAGTAAGTTCCACGGGGTTCTGCGTGGGTGTGGGTGTGGGTGTGGGCTGGATTCGTGGATTGTGGCGGGTCATAAGTTCATCAGCCGCAAATATGTGGCTATGACATATGAAAAAAGTTATTGGCCAGAGAAATGCGCGTGATTAAAAATCAAAGTGGACTCGAGGGTGGGTCAAGTAGTTGGGATCATTATGGTCGACACGTTGCTTACACCCTATAAATAATCATACAAATTTAAGACTTACCTTTCTTAAGCAGCTAGTTCTTTAGTTATTAGTTTAACTAAAAAAAGGCATATATAAATATCTTTTTAATCTTTTCGAAGATATTTCACTATGTTAAAACCCGAGTCACAGATGCAGGGGAAACAATGAAGTACACATCTTATTCTTTGAATATAGTTATCATCAAATTAATATTGATTATTGATGGATTTGCTGTAGAGAGTGATTCGTGGAAAAATGATTTGCCAACTTTTCTATCAAAAAAAGCACCCCTCGCCCCCCGATCACCCACAAGCAGTGGGCATGGCCACTCTCGAGTTTGTGACCCCAGGCAATCTAATGCAAAAAACCCACAACTTTGTGTGCAACACAAAAGGCAGAGAAGTAAGCAATATTATTGAGTTGAGGACCCCTGCCCCGCCGCCGCTCGAGTGCCCCCCCGCAGCACCCCCTCCGTGTCCACCATTACCAGCGGCAACTTTCTCGCTTGATTAACGAGTTCTACGGCATCCATGGCAGCAGCTTCACAGCCAGCAGAGCTAATGAGTCGGAGCTTGGAGCTTGGAGCTGGGAGCTGGGAGCTCGGCGCTGGGAATCCGAATGGCCTGGAAGTTGGCTGAAGTGGAAGTTGCCACCCCGATACCGTCCAGTGCCCCCTTGCAAATACCGAATCGTAGCCAAAAACGATGGGAGTCCAACTGCGATTGCTCATGACTAAGAGTCAACTTTCACTTTGACATTGAAATGCCGCATAATTGGCGGACAAGAGCAAGACACCAAAGCCGAATCCAATTTTAATTGCGATCCAAAATCAAAACCCAGTACCATATCGGTCTGCATGAACTGCAGAGTAAGAAAACTCATTGGTTAGTTAAACTCATTGATTAGTTTTAAACATTAAATTCAGGGATATGCAAAATCCTATGTATTTATTAAGTTGTCCCAGTTAAATCTCTCACAGAAGTATCTGAAACAGAACTATGATATAATTTGGAGCCTACTTTTAGACACCTTTCTGTGCGATTTCTCGATTCAACTAAGCAACAGCTTGTTTTCGCGTGTATCCATTTCACGAGTGGGGTTTGTGGATGGGTGAATGCAAATAAAGGCGGTCCGGGTTAAACGACCTCTTTGGCCGGGCAGCGGAAATGGCAGACGCCAGCGACTCCGACTCCGACTCCGACTCCGACTCCGACTGCAACTACATTTCCAGCTCCGTTTGCAACGCCGATTGCTGGCAGTTTTTCCAGTTTTTCCGCTGACAGCATTTTCACTTTTCACAATCCGTGAAAACCCATGCGATTTTCCACACACAGAGCACACACATTCAGAGATGCGCGTCGGGCCGAGAACTTTCACCTGGGGCAGCTGAGCAGACAATCTACTCAGGTGATGATTTCGACTCAGGTGCAATGAGCTCTGACCGCGTCGAATGCAAAGCCGAATGAATATGCCCGAAATCGCATTTATGTAATTGCAATCAATGGAGCGACAAGGCGACACGAGACGACATCGTCCCCAGAAACAGACAATTGCCAGACAAAAGATGCTGATGATGATGGCCATTAATGGAAAATGCCTTTTGCTCCACTCCGATGTCCACAATCAAATTACGAAATGGCCAACATGTTCGGTTCGGTTTGGTTTGGCTTGCTTTGGCTTAATTAAATATCAACAAATACCATCGTCCGTTCGACAGCCGACTGAAAATGATGATCGCCGCCGAGATGGGGCTCGTTAATGGTGCCAAAAGCAGCATTTAGCCAAATTAGAAGCCAAAGAAAGCGACAGCGTTAGAAAAATATCACATACTGTGCATACATACAAGGCGCATACACATAATCGAATGGCACATCTGGGTAGCCTCAGATTTGGCATTCGCAATTTGATTACATCAATACAACAACACTGAAGAGCTGAAATACAGAAACACAGAAATACACAAAGAAAAAACAGGGAAAGGCAAAGCTTCAGCTGCTGCGGCGTCGACTGCGCCGCCGACTGAGGCAGCGGCGGTACAACTGATACGCTGGCGATGAAAAGAAAGAAAAAAAACGGAAAAAAACGGAAAAAAACTCAAAAACTGAAACACAAACAACAGGCGACTTTCGTTTTCTACCAGCCAATTCGGCCCCAAGCTCCCCGAAGATATACGAAAGTTTAGGTTTGTATTGTGCTTTTTTCACTGCTCTTTACTGCTCAGGGGGCAATGAACCCACACAGAAAGAAACCAAAATGTATGATAAAAGCCAACGTTGCGGCTGCGCTTTGCGTCGAGATTGCGTATACGCCGCGTGAACTCAAGGCAAAGGGCGCCTGCACTTTAATGGGCCTTTGCACGACTTAAACCAGGCTTAATGCGAAAAATGTGCAGAGCAATGACAAGCGAACAATGCGCACTAAAGCCTGGGAATAGATATGGTTTTCCACTTTCACCTGCTGAAGAGCGGGAATACTGTGAAAACTGGGAAAACTGGAAAAACGTGCCGATGCGATTATACACTTGCGCGCGCATCCATCCCCTTGGCGATCATCGAAAATGGCATTCAATCATGGCTAATTATCGTGGATGTTCGTGTGTAGAAAAGTGAAAACTCCTAGAAGATTGATCGAAAGACCGCAGGAAATTATATGCCAGCCAGGAAGTCGAGTGGGCCAGCACATGTGATCTAGCCAAGAGAAAGTAGAAACGGCACGTTTTCAACTGAGTTCAATTAGTGGGAAGCGCAGAAACAGACGCTTTTAAAACTATATTAAAAACAAAAGCAACACTTTTGAAGCTGAAACGTTAAAATGCATTCAAAAACGGTTTAAATAATATGTATTCTACAAGTATCAGAGAAGAATCTATGAATCTTAGAGAAACTACAATTTTTTTGTAGATAAACCTGTAGTTTTATTTGTATCACTTACCGAACCCCTAAAAACAAATCCAATTACACAAAATCAAACCATTAAATACTACATGAACTAAGTTACAGTACTTTTACATTAAATTACATTTTTGATCCTAAGTATTCCAGAATAGATTCAGAATGAGGACAGACTTATACAAGTTCTGAAAGCTTTTAAGAAAATTCCCTTTTTCTAGATGCCATTAAGTTAGTCACGCATTAAATACTACCTTGTGCCGAAAACAGTGAATCATGAACTAGTGCTCCAATATCACATAGTTTTGCTTAGCCATCAACACACATTACACCCATAGAAGTGTGTTTCATGAGCCAGTGATTATACCCCTCGGGATTGAAACGAAATGGAAATTGACGAAAAAAGAGTTGCTAATAAACGAGGCAAATGGAAAGCAAAAGCGGTTAAATTAAAGCCAGCGGCTGCTCACCGATTTCTTGTGCGTTTTTCCAACGGTAGTGGGCATATGACTCGCCGGTGGATCCCAGTTGGAGCCACCGCCGAGTGGCGAACTCGTTTCCACCATCCACCACGCAGTCGAGCGTTTTATAAATAGAAGCCAGCGGCTCGAGCAGTCGGCACTCGATCACGAAATTTGAGCGCAGCCATGTCGTGTGCTCCTCACCTGGTGGCGGGATGATGGTGCCGGACCGTCCTGGCACCGTCATCCCACTGCCCACGGTGACACCAGAGTGTCACTGTCCGCATCACTCGCCTCGATCTCTTTACTCGACAGCTTCCAGCACATCGATGAGCTGGCCCGCCAGTCGCACACGCAGCGCATCTCGCTGCGCCGTACCGCCTTGGAGGGACTCTGTCCGCCGCGGGATCCGCCGCCCTGCATGCCCGCCGCGGAGCGGTACCGCACCCACGACGGCACCTGCAACAACAAGCGCCGGCCGCGTTGGGGTGCCGCCCAGATGCCCTTCAACCGCTTCCTGCCGCCGGAGTACGGCGATGGCGTGGACACGGTCCGCAGTTCCGCCGATGGCAGCACCTTGTCCTCGTCGCGATTCGTCAGCCTTCTGGTGCACGGAGCGCGGGAGGGGGAGGCACCGCTCACCCTGATGATCGCCCAGTGGGGTCAGATGCTCGACCACGACATGACCTCCACGGCTCAGCCGCGGTAAGTGGAATCTATCATAGGTCATACTATCGATTACAACATATGTAATATTCTCTATTACGACAGGTCCATCAATGGTTCCATACCCAGTTGCTGTGGCGGCAAGGACTTCCATCCCGCCTGCTTTCCCATCAAAGTGCCACTGGACGATCCTTGGTTGGCGCCGCTTAAGGTGCGCTGCCTGGAGTTCCTGCGCTCGGCTCCTGCCCAGCGACGCGACTGCGTGCTGTCCTGGCGGGAGCAGACCAACCAGGTGACCTCCTACATCGACGCCTCGCCCATTTACTCGAACAGCGCCAAGTCCTCGGACAATGCCAGAGTTTTCCGGCATGGGCTGCTCGTGTATGGGCGCGGTGATCCCGCCGAGGATGTGTGCCAACGCGGGGCGATTGCCACCAAGTGCATTCGATCCGGCGATGGACGCAGTGGAGAGCAGCCGGGATTGCTGGCCATGCACCACGTCTGGGTGGGCGAACACAACCGGATTGCCATGGAGTTGAGCGAACTGAATCCCCACTGGAGCGACGAGAAGGTGTACCAGGAAACGCGAAGGATTGTGGGCGCCATGTTCCAGCACATCACCTTCCGGGAGTTCCTGCCCGTCATTCTGGGCAGGGAGGTGGTCAAGCTCTTCGACCTGGAGCTGATGCCCTCCGGCTACTACGAACGTTATAGTTCGAAGGTTAATCCCACGGTGTCCAATGCCTTTGCAGCCGCCGCCTTCCGTTTTGGCCACTCGCTCGTCCAGAACTCCTACACCCGCTGCGATCGTCATCACAATGTGATTAATAATAGTGAGTTTGGAGTTAGTTCCAGCTACTTAAAGATTTCTTATTAACTTCGGATATCTTCCTAAAGATGTCAGCCTGCATGAGGAGTTCCAGCGCGGTGATATTGGTTCGGCGGGCTCACTGCATCGTCTGTTGCGTGGCTTGGCCTCCCAAAGAGCTCTGAAGAGGGATGAGTTCATCACCCCCGAGCTGACCAATCACCTGTTCCAGACTCCTGGCTTTCCCTTCGGCTTGGACCTGGCTGCCATTAACATCCAACGGGGCAGGGACCATGGCATTGCTCCGTACAGTGCTTGGCGAGTGCCCTGTGGTCTAAGTCCCGTCCTCAGTTGGGATGACTTCGGTAAGTTGGGACCAAGTTCTTCTTTAACCTGCTCTCACCTGCTGGTATCCCTTTCAGCCAACGTGGTGGGTCCGGAGTCCGCCAAGCGCATTGGCCACGCCTACCGCAGCGTGCACGACATCGATCTGTTCGTGGGCGGAATCGCGGAGCGTCCTGTGGTGGGCGGCCTGGTGGGTCCCACCTTCGCCTGCATCATCGCCCAGCAGTTCAGTAACTCCAGGCGGGGTGACCGCTTTTGGTACGAGAATGGTGGCTTCGAGAGCTCCTTCACGCCCGCCCAACTGCACTCCCTGCGCCGCGTGTCCTTGGCCCAAGTTCTCTGCCGCACGGTGGGTGGTGGCACCCTGCAGCCCCACATCTTCATTCCAGCGGAGTTCGAGGACAATGAGCGACAGAGCTGTGGTATGGGCAGCCTGAGTCCCATCGACCTGAGTCCGTGGTTGGAACAGGATCCCTTCCACAATCAGCAGGTGCCCGACCATGTCTTCACCATTGCGCAACCCGAGTTGGGTTCGGTTCAGGTCATAAAGGAGGACAAGGCGGGCTTCTCCAACCGGGTGAAGCCCAACAAGCCGCAGGTGGAGGTCAGTCCCTCTTCGGTCAGCGGCTTCCATCGACCCACCAGCGCAAACTTGACCAAAGTTAGTGACAAACTCGACCTGAGACGCAAGACGGTGACCAAAAAGACCAGTAACAACAACAACCGACAGACCACTAGAAAACCCGCGGGTGGAGTCAACAACAAGCTGGACAAGTCGCCCAAGATCACTTTAACCATCAAGAGCGTAAATGTGAGGAGACCTGAGGGATCGGGACCCAAGAGAAGGGTCATCATCAACAACGTGCCCGTAGAGCTACGAAGTTCGGGAGGTAATGCTACGGCTGAGGAGACAGAACCAGGAAATTGGACAGACGAAGACGAGTTTCACGAGGACGCAGACGAAGTGGTGGACGCTGAGGAAGTAGTGGAAGTGAGGGCTAACAAGGATGATCCATCGAAACTGACCAAGACGGACTTAAACCAAAACAGAAATGACTCAAGGACAACGGGAACAGATCAGACTGAAAAGGATACTACCATCGAAGTCAAGGGAAAGTCTACCGAAGAACCGAAAACTGAAAGACGTGACGCCAGAAAGATGAAGCCGCATCCAGCGGCAAAGACTCCGGACAAGACAGCAGACTCTAGACTATTGCACCTCCAACGCAACCGTACCACCACCCAAAGGGACTTTCGAACCAGCTCCACAGTGAGCTTGGAGCGCTCCACGCGACAGACGAAGGCTCCAAAGATTAGTAAGCCCACCAAAAGGGCCGTGGAACTGAGACAGTACCAGAACAGACCGCTCTACGAGAGACCCCACAAGGTGGTGGTCAACGGACCGAACGCCGACCAGTACGAGATTGAGATCAACATACGACAGACGAACAAGAATCCCACATCACGACCTTTGACTTCTGACTACGCGGAATACACGACTGTCAACAAGCCGTACTATAACTCTAACTACGCACCGCACTACATGGACTACGCCAGTACCACTCCGATTCCAGTGCCCAGTTATGGGTACCATCAGCCGCTCGCGGAGATTGGCAGTCAGGGGGTGAGGACCAAGCCACCGACCGTAATTTATCTGAACGACAACGACGACCAACGGACCACAACTCGGCCACCGAACATCTTCCAGAACTTTCTGACCTTCGCCACGAACAGCTTCAATCCCTTAGGCATCCGACGACCCGCGCCCACGACTCCATCTCCGATCTCGCAGAGCCACAAAGAGCCAGTCCAGTTCGAGAACAATGCGGTTCACAGTACAATCAGTAACTCGCACATACTGACTGGAGGTTCCTCCACCTCGTACTCACCGCGACCGCCCTCGGTGCACTCGTATCCGGTGGCCACCAGCTCCCAGATTGGAGGCAATCCCGGTTCGGGGTTCCTGCACGCTGCCAGCAGCGCCGTGAGTGCGGGACACTTTGGCAGCATCTCCGGAGTGGCCACTGCCAATGGAGCGGACAGCACATTTAGCTTCAACATACGGCCACGTCCCAGTCCGGGTCCAGTTGTAAGCTCCTATCCAAGACCGGTTTCAAGTCAGGGCGGAGGTTCCCCCTACAGGCCCGACTACGCTCCTGGCCAGAGCGAACTGTACTACGACAGAGAACTGATCACTGACCGAAATCCCAGCCCATTTTCCGGATCAAGTTCCGCCCACAGACCACATCAACAGACATTTTACGGACGGACACCGGAGCTCAAGGAGTTGGGCAACAACAGCAACGAACTGACCCAAACGGGGCACAAACTGTACCTACAGGACTACGACTATGTCAGCAGGACGCTTTCCAACCTGACCACGGACGAAAGTAACCAACCAGATGACGACACCGATTACGTATACGACGAAGACCTACCCAACAATGATCTGGCAAAGACGGAGACTCGACAGGAGGCGGAACCGAACGAATTGACCACCAAGAAGTTCGACATAGACGGCTACATGCGACCACAACTGATGCGAGACGCGACCTACAACTCGACCGGCTATAACGTGACCTCACTGGACGACAACTACGTAATGCCCATGCTGGAGAACAAGACGCGGACGAGCTACGTGACCGAGGTGCCCAAGCCCATGCTGTCCACCTCCAGCCGAAGTGTGACGAACAGCAAGGTCACCGTCTTTCCGGACAGCCTCGGAAAGCAGTTGGCCAACGACATCCTTGCGGACGAGACGACGGACGACTACGTGGACGCGACTGGGCAGACAGAGGCGCGACTAAAGGCCCAGAAGCTAAAGCAACTGGCCAGCGTGGCATTCGCACCAATAACCGTGCTGACCAAACCGGACAGACCGGACAACTGGGTGATCTACAACAAGGCCAGCGAGGAGCCACCACTGCCACAACCTCCGTCCGTCAACATAGATGTGGCGCCCACCGGAGAGGTGCCCACTCCGATCAAGAACTTCTACAATGCGTGGCTAAAGCAGGATCTAAGGGCTCGGCCGGAGACATCACCAACCACATCGGAACCCACTAAGAAGGCGGAAGGAGTGACCGCGGTGGCAGCAGCGGACAGTATCTAGAAATGCCAAATTAGCCCTAGATTGCTTATTTATTTATTTACACTTCAAAGGCAAGAATTCAATCCAACTATCTGCGAACTAAAGTGTTTAATTTCTAATATAGGATGGGAAAAGATGAGATATAAAATTTGAGAACGGATCAACCAAAAATAAGCCACTCTATCAGATAGAATCTATGCCACATATTCCTAGTTGTCCAGGAGATCGTCAGCAATTTCGCCCGGACACAGAGCTTCTTTTCGTATTCAACAGTGCCAAAAATGTGACAATTCTTGGTTTGTACTTTATTATAATGCAGACTAAAACTAGTTTATCCACTCGGAGAACACACACACGAATGCTTAGCTAAGTTAGTGCCTCCCGACCTCTGGGGAGGGGCGACCCTGTTTCGATATTAATTTCTAATTCGGCATGTCCAGTTTGTGTTATTTTGTTTGGCGCAAACATTGCTGTGCTTAGTTGTGTAAAAGTAATTGGCTAGCAATGTAATCAACAGTATTATCAACATCATCATCAATTACGTACAAGTACAAGTATAGGTAGGTGTATAATAAATTATTCTTGTCACCGATCGGCCTCTTCGCGTGTTAGGTATAAAACGACTAAGTATAACAAAAATAATGTACACTTTAAGCTACAACACTTTGGGGTATTTGCATATTGAATTGCGTTACTTGAACATCCTAGCCGCAGGCATGCTGCAACGTTCTACTAAACTACATCCTCGATGCGTCCGCCATCAATGACTTATAATTCGCTATCGTTGGCAATTCAACTAATTAACCTGTGCTCCTCTCATCCATTATCTAGCTCTTGTTATTTACAATCGGGGGCGAATCTCCTCTGCTTCTGGTGGTTCTCAGTACGTCGCGTAAATGCAGTTTTGAGTTGGTTTCAGTTTGGCTGGGGATTGTGCGTTCTTCACCAGCGGATCTGGTGCTTGTACTGCTCGTCCACCGCAATGCGCTTGATGGTCTCGTAACCTAGGATAATGCTGAATGAGAAGGCTGCCGACTGCACCAGGCGGGCGGACAGTCCCTTGAAGAAGCAGTTCAGTTTCTCCTCCTGCCACAACTCCCGGAAGGCGACGCTCATCGAGTCCAAGCGATGGACCTGCGGAGACAGCGTAATACAGATTACGTATGGGTGGCGAGCACATTCAGTTGTTAAGATAAGAACGTCTGAAGTTCAGGCGCAGACTACGGAATAATTACGTCATATTCAATAAAGATTGCAATAAACAATTTGCAATCATATAAACTGAACTGATTTAAGGGTTGAAACTGCTTGATTAAAGCACCAAATAGTTTTGGAAAACTTACCTGCAGACGGGCACGCACTATATCTAATGGATTGGTTAGTATTGTCGTTGTGAAGCCACCTAAGCTGCCGGCCACGCACTGGATAAACAGATGGGACACCCAATAGGGGCAGATGCGGAACAGTTCGTCTGCGAAAGTAGTCAGAAATTAGTATAATCTAATCTCACTTACAAGCGGAAGACTTACCCTGATAGAGGTGATAGAAGGCCCACCACATGGCCGAATTAGGTACGTAGGCCATCAGGCTGGCGGTGTAGCCACGGTAGAAGCCCCGGAAGCCATCGCGCCGCATTATCTCCCTGCCAATATCCATGGAAATGTGCAGGCGACTGCGACCGGGCCACGACTTAATGCCCAGCGGATTGATATCGCCCTTGGAACCGGCATGGGCCGACATACCCAGCACCATGGCGTGCTGCGAAATCACGTCGAAAGGAACTATGATGGTCTGACCCACCAGCGAGGCGCAACCTCCGCCGGCGAGGGCCTTCATTCGATGCCCAGCACCCAGGTCGTTGAGCACATGGCGCACGCCTTCGTAGGTGCTTATGTAAAAGACGCCGGACACTATTTGCACGGAGGAGATCCAGAAACCTCTATACAGACCGGGCACTCCCTCCGATCGGTAGATCTTCATGGCGCAATCCACCATGCCCTTGTACACATCGCTCTTGTGCTGCACCTGCAACTGCGTCTTGATCACGGTGAGCGGGAACAGGCAGCAGCGCACCGAGAACGAGCTGAGCATGGAGAGCGGAAAGAACTTGGTCTTGTTCATCATGTTCCATTCGATGGTGCGTATGTACTGGCCACCCTCGGCTGGTCCTCCAACTCCGGTGGGCGCCACCGCAAGGCGGGATGTGGTGCTACTGCTGCTTTCTGTCATCGCTGCTACCGGGCGGCAGTGTTGCGGCTGCTCCAACGGCTGCTGGTGGACTCAGTGCGTCCGCAAAGGATTGTTCGCATGCGTGGAAGCGTCGAGGCGATTGGGGCTTCCTTCACAGCCGGGTGTGCTGCTGCTGTCTCTGGAGGCATTCGACCTGCATGACTCTAGATCGGTTCCTTTGTGTGCTGCGCTTATTGTTGCCGTGTATTAACATATGCCCATATATCTGGGGAAACACAAAACAGCATCTCTTTAGCACATTGACGCAACTCAGACGCAAACGCACGAAAATCATTCCCAAGGTCGTGCGACAGATACGGATTTGGATGGTCCGCCCCTGACCTTTGTTCCCCCGCCCAATGCCAAGGCAATCCGGCGGAGTGCCTGCACGGCTCTGCGGCTATCTAATCTATATATATCTTGGCGCCTCCGCCGATTCGGAGTTGTTATTATATAATGCGCAGACACCTGACTGAGTGACCACCAACCCACTCGCCAAGCAAAAAGCACACGGACGTAAACAAAACTCTACGCACGGAGTCTGGACGGGATTTCCGGATGTGCTGCAGTGCGCGGGGCAGTAGCTGGTGTTGCGGCTGCTTCCTTGGTCACTTACCTACGCCACTATGTCTGTTTGGATATTTGCCTTGTGCATATCACATAATAAATCTGATGAGAATGAAAAAATTGTTTTAAGAGAGATTTTTGGGACTGCAAGTGTGGCCAGCGGAGTCGGAGGAACGCACATGAATAAGCCAAAAGTTGAGGTGTATAACTTTGATGAGTAGCCAGCTCGGACTCGAACCGGAAATAGAAGACTTTGTTTTCCAATCAGAACAATAAACTTATTTAAAATTTGAAATAATGAAAAACTTATAAAATAATACGTCAATTAAGCAAATTTGCGTTTTCATTTGGTTATATTTAAGACTTAATGAATATTGTGATTATTGAAAATTTCATTTGAATTCGAA
Source organism: Drosophila orena (assembly GCA_005876975.1). Lineage (NCBI taxonomy): Eukaryota > Metazoa > Arthropoda > Insecta > Diptera > Drosophilidae > Drosophila > Drosophila orena. The sequence goes on along the minus strand of VCKV01000282.1, from coordinate 8,023,841 downwards.
CATGCTTGACTACCGCACATATAAAATATTTTGCTTCCAGCCTTTAGTCAATTTTGAAAGCTTTGTTAGCTTGGTTCAAATCCGAAGACCTTTTAACATTTTCTCCTAATTGCCGCCCACGCAGTCCACCTATTGGCCTTTCCCCTTTGTGGCATGCCAACCAATCGGCGGGAAGAGGAGGCGTGACGCGGCTGCGCAGTGCATCCTGCCCAGCTTCCAGGAGCATCAACCCCCGAAAGGCGACTCCGGCCGCATTGCCTGCCATCCTGACCAGGTGCCCTCGACCAGTCACAACGGAAACTCGAATCTAACTGCACGAAGGCAACGGAATGCGCGCTGATCATCATCGTCAAGTGAAAGCCATCGAGCTCTGAATAATTCAGGATTATTGATGTGCAGCAGCCAGGTGAAATCCTATTAGTGAAAATCCAACAAGTTCAAGAGTGCATCCGGACCACCGATCGATCCATGGATACGGCCAAGTTGGTAAGATTCGCTTAAAGCTTTTATTTCAACCGCATCGCACGTACATAAATAGGGCTTAAACTAGGAGTCCTTGGAGGTGGTGGTCTTAGCCATAGCTGAGGGTGTAGCCCATGTTCTCCATGAGGGTCTCCTTGATGGCCGGCTGGAGCGCCCGCTGCATGTAGGTGGTCAGCAGGCCACGTACGCCCATGGAGAAGAGCTTCTCCAGCTCGTGGGACATGGCATCGCCCACCAGCTCCTCGCGATCTCCATTGGGCTTAGAGCCGCTGCCACTGAATATATCTGCAAAGGCTCTGGCATCCGGCTCCACCAGCTGCTGCAGCTGCTCGTCCTCGAAGTGCAGCACATCCTGGCTGAAGTTCACCTGGTCCTCGAAGTTCTCCTTGGCGTACCGCCGCCGGCGTCGCCTCTTCTTGCTGAACTGCCGCCGGTAGAAGTTGTCCCCGTTCACATCGATGAACTCACCCGAGTCCTGGGCCTGGCTATCGCTGCCCAGCTCCAGGCTGTGTTCTTTAGTTCTTTGGGGCACCCGATCCTGGCGGATATCGTAGCCCGCCTGCTGATGGTACTTGCCCCACCTCTGCGGCCTCTTGCTGCCCAGAATCACATGCGGTTCGCCCAGCTCCACATCCGGAGCACTACCGAATCTCCGCTTGGAGTTCTGGCGCAGCCGGATCCCAGTGGGTCCCTGGCAACCATGAGCAAAAACGGATATGAATCCGGGCTCTGCGAAATGGGAATCCGTGCGCACCGAGGCGGCTCCCAGTCTCCGGGACTGCTCGTAGTTGGTGGAGTGTCCCGATCCCAGTGGAACTGTTCGAAACTCGATGCCCGCGTGTCGCAGTCTCAAAATCATGTGGCACTTTCCACCCATCGGCTGCATCACCACCTTGCCACTGAGAGTAAGATCCGGAAAGATTAGGCGGGTGTCCAGCGTGGAGTTCTCCGTGCTGAACTTGCACTTGTCGATCTCCACCCAACGGTTGGCGGACTTCGCCGGCGGCACTCGCACCTTGAGATCCTCCACATCCACGCGGGAAATGGTCAGTTTGTGGGGCTGTCTGTGCTGCTGGTTCTGTTGGTTGACCGTCAGCAAATCCTCCACATCCAGAGCACTGCTCGAATAGGAGAAGGGATGGGCTTGTCCATTTCGGTGCAGGAGCTTGGCGTGATAGCCACGTCCGCTGCTGTAGGCACCCACATTGTAGAAGTCGTCCTCCGGATCGCTGTGCTGGCCGTAGAAACTGTGGTACAACTGGTAGGGACTCTGCGGTGGCGGCTCCCACATGGCTCGCGATGCGGATGAGCTCTTGGTCTGGACACTGCGTCGTCGCATGTGCTCCAGCGCATTCTCCAGCCGGTTGGAGCAGCGGTGGGGCAACTGATACGGCTGGCAGAGGGTTACTAAACGGCATGGGTTAGCAGAGTTGGCTACGATGAAGTGGAGGTCACTTACCCTGCAGCAGAGAACACATGGCCAGCAGAAAGTGCAGCCCAATGAAGTCCCGGCTCACGTATCCTGACATGGCGGTATTGCAAACATGGAGCGGGGTATTATAATTTACTCAGGCCTTAAGTCCTTCGCTTGCTTCAGACTATCTCTAGAATCTCGTTCTTCAGAATTCTTGAATCTGTTAATTCTCACTGGTTTTCAAACGTTACATTCACTAGATCACAAAACTTGTATGTTCAAAAGGTATTGGATCTTTCAGGAAACTGTTTTTCTATAAATAACTTTTGTCAATTATAATTCCGTTAGTTAGTAGAATTTAAACACTTTTATGTTCGTAAAGTAGTCTAGTATTTGGTTTAGCTATTTTTCCAGAACTTGGGTTGTAAGATATTCATAATATGATGTCGTTGAGGTATTCAAGACGTGGTTTCCAAACACCGAAGCAATCTCCTGAGTTTTCTTTTCCAAGTATCCTTTAGTTAGCCAGAAAACACCTCCGAACTCGCCCGCAGCTGAACCGAAAATGCGACTCCCAAGCGGAGCGAGAAACTGGCTCGGTCGCGCTTCCATTGCCACAAAACCGAAAAAGACACCCACCAGAAGACGCAGAAGAGCAGCCGTAGCCATCGCCATAGCCATCGCGATGGTGACGACCGTGTCACTGCCTCATCATGTGCAGTGAAAGTGTTTTCCACGACGGATCCCCACAGCCAGAGTTAAAAAAGCGACAGAGATTCGGAGTCCGAGTCAGCCAAGCCGAGCCACACACAGGGAAACAAAAGAAAAAAGACGCCAGCTAAAACAATTTGGAAAAAGAAAAGCATTGTCTTCTGTGGCCCCCATGCGTCTCAGTCCACCCACCGCCCCTTGGGCGGCTGCAAACTAGATCAGTACATATACCCGCATGGAACACCTCATGTACATATAATACCATACCACACCGAAAGGTAAACACACGACTGGAGTTTCGTAATGTCAGTTGCGGGCGCGCATGCGTCGTAATCTCTATAGAGATATACTCGTGTGTGCTCCATTGTTCGCCAGGGTTCAAAGTTGATCAATCCGTCGGATGAGTCAGTCACCCAGCGCCACAGTTTGTTTTCCCAATTGCACTTGTAATTGCCACCAATTGCGCATACAAATTAGGGCCTAATAGGGTTTATAAGGTACTGCAGGGTATTTGCCCTTTGATGATCGCTAGATAGTACCTGCAGTTTAATTGAATATGGAAATGGAAAATGGAAATAATTTATTCAAAATATGGAGTTTTTAATTCCTAAAGTGGAAATTCTATGGAACCTTTCTTTGGGAAAAGTTTCTCCCCTATGTTATATGATGACTTATTATGATATGATATCAACTCATCAACTCTTTTGTATTTGTATATCTTGTAAATTTCTATTATTTGCAAATAACTTTTTGCCACGCCCACACTTTTACAAAAATTGTTCATTTTTTTTAATTTTATTTTTGCTTCCCAATTTCTACCGATCTTCCAGAAAATGTTGAGATATCTCGTTTGCACTTAAACTAGCTGAGTAACGGGTATCTGATAGTTTCTATCATTCTATCTTGTTTTTAATATGATATGCTTTTATGATATTGGATATATGTAGTTGGTATGGAGAGTTGGTACTTTCGTGATATAGAGTATTCCCCAGCTGTGGTAGACCATCCAAAAAGTGGTTCCCTGTTGCACCTGCGCACGTGTGGCAGATGACATCGCTTGGCTGGCTGCCGATGTGTTTTTTCTTTTTGTTAATTGTGTAGCTGCTTGCACACGACAGTTACACTAAATAACTGCCGTAATTTGATTTGACAAATTGTTTGCTTGCACTTAACGAACGCGATTCAGCGACACATTTTGCAATTTATCAAAATTTGTGCGCGCAAAAAGCGGAAGAGCCGCCCGTTGTGGATTGCCAAATCCGTGATCTCCAGTTGAATGTCTCGTGGCGCAGATTTACATAACCCCCGATTTCGGGGGAGAAAGTCGAGCATTCTGCACTTCTTCTGGCCAAAAGCCGGAGAAAAGGCAAGGGACGGTGCCGCTTTCTGCGTTTCCAGCCGAGGTTTTCCCCCATCTTCATACCAACTGGAAGTTGGCAAGGTGTATGCCGATAGAGCCGAACCAAACCGGCAGCGATTACGGGCACGTAATTAAGGGTAACTATCTCCAAATGGTTCTCGAATGCGACGAAGCACATCCAGATGGCAGATGGCGGTGCATCGCAGTGCTTGCTGCTCCAGTTTGCAAATGTCAAGCAAGGGACTCGAAATGGGGGCACAACTGGATGCACTTCGTCATGGAGGCCCGACTGAGTGGGTTCCGTAAGCAAACAATGGATGGATGGGATGCCTTCAAGAAATACAATTGTCTTTCTTTCTTGCATTGATGCTCAATTTGTTTTGGATGCTTAAGGTAATCACTTGGAGATTGGCCCACATTTAAATGTAGGTTGAGCAAACAATTGATATACGATATATTACTTAGGTTCTTGTTAAAGTTAATTTGGATGGAATGATGGTATATCCAAGGGATTGGTATTTTGTTATAGCATAACAAATAACTAATATTTCCCATTGAAAGATGACCTCTTTAAAGAAGTTCCATTGAGCTATTGTATGTCTTTATCTCCGAGAAATATTAAAGATCTCACAGTACTGATTCCCCTGCCGTGTTGCAAGTACTGGAGGCCAGGAGAGTTTCCCTATGAGTTTCCCACAGTGAAAAGTGAAATCCCGGCCGGCCATAATGAGCTCCACGAGCAGGGTGATATGATAACCCGGAGAGAGCGAGAGTGCGACCATAGACAAAGGTTAACCTCGGCGCAGTGCCCATGTATGTGCTCATTAAATGGACAAGTGTCAATAAACCGCAGTTGGAGTTGGCAGATGCCCACGTACCTATGCCACAGTGATATCCACATTGCACAGCCCACTAGTGAGGGTCCGTCCAGTGCCAGTGGTTGTAGTAAGTTGTCCGACACAATGGCTCATTACTTAATGGCCAAGAACACGGGAGAACTCGCACCCGGCCAATTGACACCCGGCAAAAGCAAAAGCAAAAGCGAAACAGAAACAGAAACAGAAGCTGTTAAACTAATTGCCACAACTTCCACTTGACTATGTCAATGTGACGAGTTGGCCATTGTCTCTGCAACCTGTTAACGGCGGGTGGCCAACAACCCACTCAGCAGGTGGCTTTAAAGTTCCGATGGCTTAAAGACCACGGAAGCACCCAAGAAATCCACCCAAGGCAACTGCCAAATTGAGTACTAATTTGGCCAAGACGAAATCGAAAGACCCCAGCCGAAAAAAAGCCAGACTCATGACAATTTCCTGGCGCGCCTTGTCTCATTTCCTTATTCCGCAGAGCGACTACGGCGAGGCCAAGACGCACCTGGAGCAGCTGCAGCAGACACTCACGCACCTGGACCACCCGCACCACCACGCACATCATCCCCACCACCACCTGGGGCTCTACCATGGCGCCCTGCCCAACACATCCACCATAACCACCGACTCGGTGGTTTCCTGTGTCAGCTCCACACTACCGGCGGTGGCCAAGGCCATTTCCTCCAGCTCCTCCAGCTGCGATGGCCTGCAGTTGGAGCGCAAAAAGTGCCCCACCAGCGATCTGGATTCAGCTGGTCACGGTCATGGTCATGGTCACGGGCATGGCCTCATGGAGGCCATCTGCGTTGGCCAGAAGACGTCACCTATACCTCCGCCGCCACCACCTTGCTGCTTGACCCTGGGCGAAAGCTCCTCCTCGCCGAATCCCATCGCCACGGTCGCCCTGATGAACGCATCCTCCTCCGGATCCTCCAGCGCGGGCGGAGCAAGTGCCTCTCTCTGCAATGGTGCGTATATGAGTTTCAGATTCACCTTAGCATCTATTACCAAAACGATTGTTGAGCAAATCCTGCCAATTATAGCAAATTACAAGCATATCAAACTTCTTTTTTCAATCCTTCCACCCTGCAGATCTCACACGGGAGTCCTCCTGGTACGCCCACCATCATCATCACCACCACCACCATCACCACCAGTTGCCCGACGAGCTGGTCATGTATGCCACGCCCACTCCCACGCCGGCAATCGGCAAATTCGGACTGGACACTTCCACCGAGGGTTACTTGAACGCAAGGTACAATGGTAAGCGTCCTCGTCCACGTCCACTGTCAAGTCCGGATGCAGCCTGCCCCTGCCCCTGCCTCTGCCCCTGCCACTGCCCCTGCTCCTGATCCACCACCCACTCCGACCCACTGTATCCACTTTCTGTTTGCCTTTGCTATTTACACGTTCGCTTGTTTATTAATTTTCCATTATGAGTTTTGAGCGGCGAGTGGGGAAGTCCGGCGGGTTGGATGGCAAATGGTTCCGTGGGTGTGGGCTTGGGATTCCGGGCTGCTCTGCCATTTGCCGCCCGGAGGCTTTGCTACAGCTTAGATTGTTATTTTTAAGTTTTTTATTAAGAAAACATCGCCGAAGTTTGGGCGCGTGCCGAGCTCTAAATAAGATAAATATGTCTTTGGAGTTCGGGGAAAATCAAACTGCTGGAGTCAAAAGGGCCAAGTTAATCGTTTAAACGTAAACTAAACTGGATAGGGAATTTGCTTGCACTATGAACTATACTTAATCCCTCTTCAGGCGGACGACCCTCCTCCCGCAATCCCCTTCTAAGTTATCTAGTCCTGAGTTTTGGCTGGCACTCGATTATGGCCAAGTCAAGTGCATGTGACAAGCTCGATTTGTGGCCTCAAAGGCATCCCATTGCGAGCGTTAATACGAAATATTGTCTAACAAAAGTCGAGGCCACCTCGATAGACTGGCTGAGGAGGTGGCTTCTTCTCCAGAGATGTATTTATGACACGAGTGGAAAAAGTAACCTGGTCTTTTCTTGTTCTCTATTTTTGTGCCTTCGCATCCATCGGGCATCTGCAGTGAATGTCAAAGGCGTGCGGCATGATAGAACATCGAGTTTCTTTGACATACCCGCTGTGACGCACCCGCACCCGCACACCCACCCACACCCACATCCGCACTCGCATCCGCACCCGCATCCGCATCCGCACCCGTACTGCTACAGGTAAGAAGATTGAGCTTCACGCTGACAAGACAAGTCACCTTTAAGTCAATCAACGGAGTCGCTTGCTCCTCGAATTATCCGCGTTCTATATATAAAGTATTATACATATATCTTAAATATTTTTGATTTATGCTCTGTACAGATTTCCATCATCGCCACCCGCGGGCATTCTGAAAAAGAGCGACGAAGGTAAGTCCCTTAAAAATTGAAAAAAATGAATGGAAAATGATTAAAGCCATGCTGCCATGTTGGCGCTCCTCATCATTTATTCAAATTATTGTGCGCGATATGCATACCTATCAGTGGGTAATTCCATTTGCAGCCATCTTCTTCTAGTGGCTTTCAAAATTTTTTCAAATAAAATGCAAGAAATCGCGCGCATAATTTACAATAACAATATCGCCGGTGTTACTAACCGCTAATCCAATCGACGGCGGCACAAGCGTGCAATTCAATTTTGAGGGCCAGCTACTACATAGTTCGCCTCCGGTGGGCGTGGTGGTGGGCGGACGGGGGCGTGGTCGAGGGCTGCGTCCGCCGCCCACCGAACAAACAGCTCAATCACGGGGCCGCCGTTGAGTGGTTCGTGTTAGCTACCCAAACACCCCAGTCACCCATCCATCCGCTTACACTTGAAAAAAAGCTTATTCGGTGTATTAAAAAGTTTTTTATTTCAAACAACATCATATGTGGAAAAGTAGTATTATATATGGGTTATTAGAAAAGTACATTAGAAACACCATTAACTTGATCTTTAAACCTTAGAATACATTTCTCTTAAATTAGATCCTGATTCATATTGCTTGAGATTTATACATTTCAAGATACATTCTTATATCTTATATATATCTTATATATAAAATATATATTTTTGAAAAGGATTGTTCCTTCTTAAAGATCCAAGCTTGGCTCCATCTTAGGAGTGCATACTATTGTAGACCTGAGGGTGGTATTTTCCCAAGTGTATTGCATTGCACCACCCACTCCAGCCCACCGGGATACCCTCGTCCTTGGGCAGCAGGGCCAACAGGTCTTCGTTTTCCATCAGCAGCTCTTTTGTTGTTATCGACAATGATGTTTTTACTTGTCGACACTTGCTCATGGATTATGCAGAGGTATCTCCTGAATTTTTAATGCGCCCAGCGTCGAGTCGCGATGGGCATGGGTTGCCGGAATGGATGCGGGGTGCTCGCAGCCGGGAGTTGTGGAGTAGCTACCTAATGAAAAGGGCAAACTCGGGTGGTGCTTTCGGCTGGGTGGGTGGCATGGAGTGGGTGTGTTTGCCCCCGCTAAATTGCAGCATATTGAGCATTTTGCAGCGACTAAGGGGTGTGGGTTGCTTAAATAATTAATCGCTGCTAAATACCCTGGCCATTTAGGGAAGCCAAGCGCCGCACAAACAAAGCGAAACAATGTGAAAGAGTTTTAAGTGGCAGTCGAGAAGGCGGAATGCTCTTCAATGAGCTGGGATGCGGATTCAATGTGGCATATAGTAATTATGTGGGATAGAGACACCATACCTCTAGCTCTACCCTAGCATATCTACAAATTGTTCTGTGATCTTTTGAGCTAGAGTTGGTTTTTGGCAGAATGCCTAACAAGCCCATACTACCCTCTGTGCGTTAGGGTATCAGGAATACCCATGTAATTAGCACCCATTCCCTTGACACCGCCACATTGCTCAAACGTGCATGAAAGCGGCTTTCACTGGTGAACTCCTCTTTTCAATCCTTTTTTCCAGAAGCCACCTCCGCAGCCGTCTACTGCAGCGACGTGTCCTCCGGCCAGCACTTTCCGCACCACACGAAGATCGAGCACGCGGACTCCACCACAACGGCGGCACAGCAGCAGCAGCAGCAACAGCAGCAACAGCAGCAACAGCAGCAGCAGCAGCAACAGCAGCAGCAACAACTGCAGCAAGCTGCTGCACTGCATCCGCACCACCATCATTCCCACGGCCACCATGGCCACCAGCAGGCGGAGCAGCAGGCTCTCACCCACTTGACGCCACTCCATGCCGCCTCCGCTTTTAAGTTTAGCCACACGGCGGTCATATCCAGCTCGGCGGTATATGCCACGCCCTCGCACTACGCCCACCAGCAGCAGACGCAGTCGCAGTCCGTGTACAGGGAGCTCTCGCCCACCACTTTGGCGGCGGTCAGCGATGCGGATCTGAAGTACGATAGCGGTCCCTACAACGCGGCCATCTCATCCACCTATCCCTCTGCGCTGCGGCCCAATGTGGTGGACTCCACCACGTCCAGCGATGCGGAACTGCGCCTGGATCAGTTCTACGCCAGCAATGGCATCTCCACCAGCAGCAACGGCCAGGCGATCAGCCAGCGCAGGGGTTCGCTGCAGCTCTGGCAGTTCCTGGTCGCCCTTCTGGATGAGCCCACAACCAGGTGGGTCAGGTTCAGCGACCCCAAAGCTCTCAAGCATTAACTCTCGGTGATTGTTCTTTCAGTGCCAGTTGCATCGCCTGGACCGGCCGTGGCATGGAGTTCAAGCTGATCGAACCGGAGGAGGTGGCCCGGCGCTGGGGTCTCCAGAAGAATCGCCCCGCCATGAACTACGACAAGTTGTCCCGCAGTCTGCGCTACTACTACGAGAAGGGCATCATGCAAAAGGTGAACGGAGAGCGCTACGTCTATCGGTTCGTCTGCGATCCGGATGCACTGTTCAACATGGCCTACGGCCACCTGACCACCGGATCGGGCAAGGGTGACCAGCACCAGTTGACGCTGTCGCTGGCCAAGACGCCTCCCACTTCCGGCGACTCCCAGACGCAATCCCCTCGCGTGGCCAAGTCGGAGTACTACGATACCGCCGCATTGCATAAATACTAACCATATAGTCGCCATATGTGGGCGGAGCGTTCGAATGCGGCCGCGTGGGCGTGGGCGTGGCCGTGTCCCATGTACATTGTGTAATCTAGTTGCGTGTGGGGTTACGAATTTGAATTTGAAACGAAGGTTTCGTTATGATGAGCTGCGTTGGGAATGAAATAGCTTAGAGGGGCACGTATGCTGTTTGTCAGTAATATCGGGGTCACCATCTCCTGAAAATGGCAGAGTCACACATACAAGATGGTTTCATCCATTTAATTCTGTTTTATTATAACGTTATATAAAGTTGTTCAACATTTTCATTCACCGTGCCCCTCTCTAGACTACCATATATAAAGTTATTGATTCCAAGGACTAGGCTGATCAGAACGACATACACAAATGGTACTTTACGATATTTACATATACATACAAAAAGCATATGTACTTGGGCGCTAATGTATACATATATATCTGTGTATATAGAGGGGGATACAGAGAACAGAAGTCATGTGTCCACCGAATATCGTAGTTCTGCATTGAGGTTGAGTTACTTAAATAAACTATAAAGCCTGTTTCCGATTTCGAAGACCGTGTAGTTGGCAGATTAGGATCCATGAAACTTCAGTTCTATAAGGTAGCATTTAGCGCAAAATTGTTAAATCTAAAGTCCACCAAAGTGCATCGATTGGAGGAACCGGAAACAGAGCTGTATGAACCGTTTCTGTTCGTTAATAAATGGCAACAGAGTGTTTTTGATTGGTTGAACATTACTCTCCCCTCTTCTTCTTCCTTTTGGGCTTATCCTCGCCATCGGAATCCTGGCTGGTGGCACTGGACTCGCTGGCACTGCTGCTGCTCTCCTGCTTGCGCTTCGCGGGTGTCTTCTTGGCCAGCTTCTCGATGTACTGCTTCAGCTTGTCTGGCTGCGGACTGTATGCCCAGTGGATCAACTGCAGGTGGAGGTCGGTGGGTGCTCCGCTTTCTGGCTCGAAGAGCTTGGCCTCCTCGCTCTTGATCTGCTCCAGCAACTTGGACAGCTGGCGATTGCGAACAATGTCCCAGCTGGTTTTGTCATCCGCCTTGGGGAACATGGTGCGCAGGTGCTTGTAGTTACCCTTGGCCTTGGAGCCGCCATAGGCTTCCAGGAACTCCTTGGCCAAGTCCTCCTTGGGATCGGGCAGCTTGGTGACCACGGCGAGTGGCAAGTATGCACGATTGTCCTTGATTCGGTTCTCGGCCTCGAACTTTTCGAGGAAATCCTCCAGTACCTGGACTCCCTCCTTAATGGCCGTGATCTTGTCCTCGTTCTTGGTGCCGGACAGGACACGCTTGGAGCTGCCAATCAATCCCTTGATGGCCAACCTCTGGTAGTCCGGATCTCGTTCCGCCAAAATGCTGCAATACGAGATGCATATAGAAATAGTTTTGGATACAGGCAAACTGTGGAATGTGCCTATCTACTCATGCAAATATTGGGGTGGATCAGACTTATGGAAATGCTATTAGTAGCATTATGACAGTATCATATTAAACTGGTTCTAAGTGTGGTAGAATAGAAAACTTAAAGAATCTACATCATTTTCCAAGCAGTACATATAAAACTATTTTCAGGTTTCTACTTATAGAGATATATATGATGATGTACACATGAGTAAGTGGAATGCTATGTTGCATATACAGAAGGTAAATATCCAACAATGTTTAAACACTACGGATTGATACATCGATCCACCCTAATATGTATGCATCCAATACGGAGAGGAGCGAATGGGAAGAGCGTAGTGGCCGCTCTATCAACTTAATGAGACTTCCGAGTTCGACGCAGCTAAAGTATGCCATGACATCATTGGACATCGTCGCTGGTTGCCTGGGCCGAAGGTCACCGGCGGCTCATAAGCATGCCAGCGAAGAGGGGCTGGTGAAGTGACTTACCTCAGTGTCGCCTCTGCAGCAGCCTTGTCCTTGAATCCCAGTCCCGGCACCGTCTCCACCTTGTCCTCGCTGTCTGTCTTGGCATTCTTGCTGGATGCCCCGCCGCCATTCTCCTCCAGCCACTTCTCAAAGACACCAATGGCCGCATTGATGTTCTTCAGCTTCTCCTCCGCCTTGGTCACTAGAATCGAAGGTTAAGTGCTGGATTCAGTGCATCGCTTGTGCAAAGGCACTCACATGTAAGGACTCTTTTGGCTCGGCCGAGCAAGCCGCGCACTGTCAGCTTGCGATACTGCATGTCGTGGCTCTCCAGCAGCTTCAACGTCTCCAGCGCCTTCTCCATGTCCTTGAAGCCAAACTTCGAGTCTCCCTCCGCCATGGCTGCTCCTTTGGTTGCTAATACTTGGGTATTTGCTGAAAATCCGGCAAATAGCGTCTGCTTTCTGCCAGCGCCAGAATATGACTGATTTTGCGTAGCCACGTTCTCCAACTCGACGACGCCATATGGCACTGGCACTTAATCATGGGAAGACGCAAAATGAGCGCCACTGAGAGGCAGTGAGCAGCGCTGAGCAGGGCCAATTAGATAAGCACCACAAAATAACTGGGTGACTCTATGTTTGGGAACCGGTTTGTTGTCGTAGCGCCGGAGCAAAACAAAACCCACGAAATAATAATCGATACGTAGCGTGGCCATGACGTCAGCACCACGAGAAACTGATAACAAACAACATTGAGGGGAATATACGAACTTAGGTATCAATTACTTAACACTATGCAGGTCTACATAATAAAGTGGTGTAATCGTTATAATTGCAAACAAGATCCTATTTAAGATGATATATCCATCCATTTCCCTGCCCAATCAACATGAAAATTGTAATAATTAGTTTCTGTTGTATATTAACATGGAACTCAAAAAGCTTTGGGCTTAGCGGATGACGATTGGCTAGTTGCAGCTGCGCCGTATCTGGAGTATATCGTCGACCATGAAGTTGCGCAGGTGGCACAGTGCCTGCACCACGTTGCCCTGGTCGCGAAGATTCGGTCCGATCCATTGCTCGGGTAGCGCCGCCTTGGCCACCACTTGCGCGGGAGTGATGTGGGTCAGTGCACGCCGCCAGTTGTTGTTGCAGGTGGCCACGTTCAGATGGCTGCCCGTCTGCAGGCTCTCGACGTACTTAATGTAAGCCTCCGAGTGGATGACCCGAGTGGTGCGGGGCGGCACTGTAACGAAGAGCGGCTCTGGTGGCGGTCCTAAGACTATCGTTTGCTGCTGCTGCAGTTGGTGCATGTTCTGCTGGGGATGCTGCTGCTGGAGCTGCACTGCCTCGAGATTGCTTGGAGCGCGCGGCGATTGGGCAAGGCTGGGCGGGATGGGCACAGTAGTGGCCAGTTGCACATGCTTCTGGCGACGCGGCACAAAGTTCTTGCTGCGGTCTGCCGTCGAAATCGTCTTGCCACACTTGCTGAGATGTACCTCGCGCACGTGCTTGATGAGGCGCAGCACGTTTGGAAAGGCCTGAACTGACTTCTTGATCCGCGGGCAGTTGCGCCAGAGGCAAACATACTCCGTCTCCACGCCCGCTTGTGGATGGCGCTGGATGTGTCCGGTTGTATCGGCCATGCAATGTTCCGTGCAGTCGCCAAGCTCTTCGAACTGAAAGTCGCACTTATCCCACTGGCACTCAAAGGTGACCTGTCCAAAGACATCCTGCGGTACTTGGGGTGACGGACTAGCACTGTTTTGGACGTCATCCAACTCGCGCCGCAGAGCCGCCGTTTCCTCATTCTGACGGCTAGCCCTATCCTCCCAACTCTGCTTGGCGCTGGACGGGAGATTCTTCCATTCGGTGCCCACCATGCGGGATATGTCCCCAAAGGTGGCGTCCGGGTTGCTCTGGCAAATGCCTGTAAGAGATAGTCAAATGTTATAAGTGATCTTGGAAAAAAGTTGGGACAGCTTACCTTTCCGCACTTCACTTGAGTACAAAATGTAGCCGGTTAGGCATTTTTTGGCCGATTTGGCGGCCTTAACTTTGGAGGTCAGTGGTGTGGAGTTCACAGAAGGAGCCGGTGAGGACATGGCCGCAATGTCTGAGCTCAGCGAGGGTGTATCCCCATCCATTGAATCTTCCAGCATGCCCAGTTCATTCAGTTCGTTTTTAACGTCCTTGGAAGGCTTTATGGGAGTCTTAAAGTAAAAGATCTCATCCTCGGTGACGGAAGGGCTGTGCTGGAACTTGCGCATGTTGCCCGTAGCCAACTTGCGGAGAGCTTTCTTTAGCTCATCATAAACGGACTCACAAATGTACACATCGCTTTCGGATATCTCCGTGGGTCGAGAGCTGATAAATTCGGAGTACTCCAACACGGCGCAACGACCCACGATGCCCACCACCGGACTGACCTCTTCGACGGTGCTCAGCAGCAGTTCCTGGCGATAGAATTGCTTGCTCAAGCCGGGAGTCGTCTCGCTGGGGGGTAACAGCCATGGACCTTTAAAGTATGATTTTCCATTCTGCTCCCAGATCTGCTGCACCTGTGCTACCGACTGCTTTCCTGTTTGGGTGGCCACGTAAACAAAGTCTCCCGTTTTTATGGCCCCACTGCAAATAGTGTTGTACTGCTGGTAGTATGTGCTGCCACCCTCAGCACTCGGAGGCGGATCGCAAGACACATTTGGTTTTTCCTTCTCGACCAGCGTCTCTTGGAGCTTCAACTCCTCCAGTTCTCCTTTGTGCTTTTCCAAGCGCTCCTTAAACACAGACATCACACGCTTTAGCTCCAATGGCTGCTCCCGTGGAACGAACTTCACCGAGCTGCCTTCACGCACCGGCGGCCAATTCTTCAGCTTCTTGAACCAGCGACCCTGGATGTTGTAACGAGACTCGCAAACGTACACATCCTTCTCTGGCAAGTTTTCTGGACGCATCTTGATATAGTCTTTTATGTTCATTACGTAGCAAATGCCCAGCACTTTGTCCATTGAGATGGTCTGCGAAAGGCTGCTCTTGAACACTTCCTTTTCGAGGAACTTGCGAGTGGTTACATGGTACGTTTCGTGGGGTCGCACGAAGATCGAAGCCTGCATCAGCTTCTCGTTGGTGGGTGAAGTCCAGAGGCGCTCTATGCAGCATATCGAGGGAATTTTGTTTTCCGGCATCAGCACGTATACGTAATCGCCGGGAGAAAATACCTGCTGGTTTATTGTCATGCTTTCGCCCTTGGCTGCGTTAAACTCGTCCTTCTCCTTATCCTGCTCTTGGTCCTGTTCCTCCTGTTGCATCTTTTGCTGGCGGCACAGCTCCACATCAGCCAAAAGGCGTTCTAGGCTAAAATTTAAAGCGGATGAGCTTAGTGTGTCCTTGCATAACTCGTCTCTCTTGCGGATGAAGTACGTCTGTAACTCAATGGAGTCCTGGAAATGTTTGTTTTTAGAATAGTACGATGTTTTAATTTATGAAGTCATTACTCACCTGAAAAATATCTGAATCTGTGCGGGAGAACTTCCTTGCACGCTCCAAACATGCAAAAATATCTTCCTGATAGACATCAAGCCGCTTGTAAGCACCTTTGTCCAGCCTACGCTTCACAAGGTCCAGCGATATGCCGCGCACCTTAGGCCCTTCTCCTATCTCATCGTACTCCGGCAGTTCGGCCAGAGAATCCGAGTAGCAACGTCCCTCTTCGTCTTGGTGATTGTAAATAGTGGTGAACAGTGTGAGGAACAGCTCCTGAACAGCCAACGGAACATCCGGAAGAGAATCGCGCTCGCTGCGCAGTTGTTGCTTCAGCTGCAGCGTCAGTTGTTGTAGCACGAGTGCGTCCTTGTAGATCTGCGAGTCTGGCTCGTTATACTTGCATGCATTCTCCAGCATCAGCAGAAAATCCGCTGCCAAGTCATCTAAGGTCTCATATGCGCCTTGTTTTAGTTTCTGAGCGATTCGGTCCATGTCAATTGGTTCCCTGATAATGTCGTAGTAGTCCGGATACTCGCTCTTTGATGGCAACTTGGTAAATATAAGCGATAGCTGCCTCTTGCCCTTGGGCTCCTGGTACTCCTTTACCGTTTCGTAGAATTGCCACAGCCGCTCTGTAATCAAAGCGGTCTTTAACTTCCTTCCCACCTTGCTGTACTTCTGCTGGATTTTTTTGCCTTCCGTAAGACCTGGGAACTCCTTAAGCTTTTCGTTCAGCGCTCGCTCCAATATGTTGGCATCCTCGTATATGTTAGAGCCCTCCTCATTATATTGTCGGCAGTTGGAAAACATGAGTCGGTAGTCGGATACCACGTCCTCCACGGCCGCATAACGATCGGTGCGAATGTTGTGCTCGATTGTGTTCATGTCAATGGGATTTTGAATGATATCGTAGTAGTCCGGATAAATCTTCCGAGGCGGCTTCTCCATAAACATTTCGATGGGACGACGATTACCCAAAGAGTAGTCCACCAGGTACTTCTGTATGCTCAAAATCTTCTTTTTTATAGCCGCGTTGATGGCAATTCGATTGGATTTGGGTGAATTCGAGTTATTTGGTGTATGGGAGGCGTTAGAGTTCGAATTGGAGTTAACCCGTGGTCTGCCCGGCTTGCGCTTTTCCGGCTGAGTGGTAACCGTAAATACCTCTGCGTCCATATCGTCTGCTTCCTCGTCATCCAGATCACTGCCCTCCTCTAGGGACTCCTCCACCAGCTTGGCGTTCATGAGCTTCAACATTTTCAAGGCATCTTTGTGAGTGCGATGGGACGTCGGAAACGCCTTTTTGGCGTTGTCCAGCAGGAGATATAGATCGGCGGTGAGATCACTAATGTTCGCATAGTCGCCTTTCTTTAGCTTCGTGTGGATTTGGCTCATAGATATGGGTCGTTTGATCAGTTCAAAATATTCGGGATGGAAACGACGAACTGGCAGTTTCCACAGAGAGTTTCCCAATGGAGGCCCAGTGACCCCTGGATGTTCCGAAGTTCCTGGTGCGTTGTACAAGTGATCGAACAATGCCCACATGGGGCCCTCGCCCTTTTTGCTGGTCTCCTCATCGTCCGAGCTGTCCACCTCTTCTTTTAAGGCTGAAAACAGTATGATTAATATACAAAATGGAAACCTTTTTTCTTATTTATAATCCTTACCAGCAATTGCTGCACTGGAGAGACTTTTGACGCGCTTAGCCAGCTTGCCTTTGCCCGTCTCCAGCTCTATACGCCGCTGCGTAAAGATCCGTTTCAGGGATTTAGCGTCCTTATAGATCTGAGAGCCGGGCTCGTTGAACAGACATGCGTTCTTGGTCATTTGTAGCAGATCTCGCTCCATCTCCACCAGCGAGGAGTAAGCGTTCATTTGTATTTTGGTCGCAATCAGACGCAGATCAATGGGATGCTCAATGACATCATAGTAGTCTGGATAGATTTTCTTTGAGGGCAGTAGTTGGAACATGCGATGCATGGACCGCTCGCCTACGGAATCCGTAGCGGTCATAACGGAGGCGAAGAGCTCCTCGTATTGGTTGTACTCGTCATCAGTTGGGCCATCGCCACCTGGTTCCGTACTGCTGGTCATACGGCGCACTTGCCGCGACATACGTCTAGCACGCGGCTCCTCCTCCGCTAATCCATTGGCCTCCATGATGCGCTGCCTCTGCGACTGAATGTGCTGCCAAAGGGAGACTGCGTCCTGGTGCTCGCTACTGCCCGGTATGTAGAAGGCCTTAGCATTGCCAATAAGCAGCTCCAGGTCGGCCATCAGATCATCCAAATCGTCGTAGGAATCGGTTTTCAGCTTCTGCTGCACCTTGAGCAGATCAATGGGATTGACCACCACGTCATAGTAGGAAGGTTCTTGTCGGCGCTTCGGCACGCGGATGAATGTGTCGCACAGCATGGAACCATCCTCCTTCTTTATGTTCCGTATGGAATCGTACAACTGCTGGCACAGTTCTGTGGGATCGAGGCGGCGCTTTTTTCGCGCCGATTGTGTCGTCGTCTGCTGCACCGGCGACTGCTCCGGCGTCGAGTCGTCAAGCTGCAGCGGATCCTCGTCCTGCCGACTGGAGATGCTGCTCGCCCGGCGCTTGCGGCTCAGCATCGTGTTATCCCTGCTCTTATTTCAATTAAAATCTAAAAATTCGACAATAAGACGCCACACAAAATGCCACAAATTCTGGGAATGAGCGAAAAACTAGTGGTGAGCGAAAAGTTCGATAGCACGCTGCCGATATATATGTAGTTCGATAGCCGGCCACTATCATGGTGAGTTATCGTACGAATTGCGCTGTGGTGAATTTTTTTTAAAGTGTTTGCTTCTTCCAAAAATCATCTGAGTTAACCAAATGAACAGGCATAATATCATTTTACTTAAGTTCTTTATTTAAACCTATAGCATCATTTATCTTTTATTTAGTCATTCAATCACAGCAATATTGTAGATAGTTTTCCTTAATCCTGCAGCTCCTCTTCGAAAAAAGGCATTCAAGCCATTAGAAACAGCGAAGTTAGGCTGAAAAAAAAGTTAAACAAAACCATATTTAAATTAGGTGTCAGCAAAACGTAAGCACGTAATTAAAAAGCCATGATATGTCGATTAATTTAGTAAAATGCTTTGTTTATTATATTTTATCACATAAGTTTTAGACGCTTGTTAGTGTGTGATTGTGTGAATATTGGGTTACAGATTTGAGTATGCAGTAAAATGAAATGAACGCGCCTCATGCTTGCGCTGCTTAAGGAACATTGTTAAAATCTTATACAAATAACTCAAATATATGTAGATAAATAGCAAAAAAACAAGTATGAAATGGAATTTAACACTTCACTTTAAACGACAAGAAATTTAGTGAAGTACACGAAACTCTAACCTACGTCTACTGCAAATGGTTGACTGCAGCTTATGTTGCACTATTACATTTTCTATTTACATTCTACTTATTGGCGAGATTTCTGCGAATACATTATATCATGGTACACGAGTGCCATAGTTCTCTGTTTACTGGCACAACAGTGATATGCGGGTTTGAGGACTCTGTATAAAGTACAACAATTAAGCACAACAGTTAAAATTGCAACATTTAAATATTAGTATCAGTTCTGCACAACTATACGTGATCATATAACATATGTAAAGGTATATTATATAGTTTCAGCTGCCCATCTCCCATGTTTTGCTTATTTCTCAACAGTTCATTTCGTTTGCCGTGCGACTAGCGGTGGTATTGCGACTGCTCTTACGACTAAGGTCACGATACTTGGTATAGAAACTAGTTAGGCTCTTAAGCGGCGACTCGACAAGGCGCCTCACCGCGTGTCGGTGTATGCAAATCGCATTGTCGTGTCGCTTGCGCCAATATCAGTTGATGAAGCTCATGTAGTTAGTAAAGAGCACATAGTTCTCCACTAACCGGGCTCTCAGCTCCCGGCGCACCGTAGCCGTGAATTTGTTGGCCAGGCACAGGGCAGTTGTGGTTCCAAAGACCAGATTGTAAAGCAGTACAATCTGGAAGTTTCCCAACCACTCGATGGCCCCAAAATCGC
This sequence comes from Drosophila orena, assembly GCA_005876975.1. Lineage (NCBI taxonomy): Eukaryota > Metazoa > Arthropoda > Insecta > Diptera > Drosophilidae > Drosophila > Drosophila orena. The sequence goes on along the minus strand of VCKV01000282.1, from coordinate 8,004,519 downwards.
CCAGCAGGTCAAAGTTTGTGATGCCTGTGAGAGGAAAAAATAGTCGCTTTAAAACATTGTATAATTCATTAGTAATTTTGCCACTGCTTACCTATGATCCTGCTGAGAAGCGGCAACGCCGATGACAAAACCAGCATGAAGCCGCAGTTCAGCATTAGCTGTGGCAGCGAAGTCTGCCGCCGCTTGGGACAAACGTTGCGCATGAAGGGCATGCTGTAAAAGCCCACCACCGAGGTGGCGCCTAGATAAAAGATGAGACAGACCTCCAGGCCGGCGCCAAAGGGACCCAACTTCGAAAGCGATGAGATGCCCAATGTAAATTGCTAATGAGGGAAACGAACTCAATAAGTATTCGTCATACATTCACTGCAGTCAGACCTACCCTTGTGCTTAGGGGCAGCGCCTTAATGCCAATGAGGAGCTCTAGTGTATTCTGCACAACCAGCAGAATGGTGACACCTGTACAAAAGAGCAGCAGCAGCATGGCCAGCGGGTAGACGAATGTGCGTTGGAAGGTGCTCGATTTGCGCAGCTTGTCCAGTTCCTTGCGCTCGGAGTCCAGTTGTCTCAGTCTATCGTTGAGCTCGCCCACGTCGCTAGCCATCGCCTTGCGCTGGTATAGATGTGGCTGCGAGTGCTGCAACAGTGGCTGGGGAAAGAAGGTGCGTCCACGTCCCAGTCCAATCCCGTTGCCAAGACGACCTCCATTGGCTGCATCCGAGATGCTAACGTTGTGAAGCTCGATGTGTGCTAGCTTCCGCTTCACGCTCGCCTCCTCCATGTAGAAGGCGCTAAACTCCTCATTGACGTCGCGCAGCAGCATGGGTCGCACCAGCACCTGGTTAACAACGCCAAAGAGGCGCACAAAGCCGTACGGGGTGCAAACTGCAAGAACAGCAAACGGTTGTCCTGGTTACTACACTTGAACATGTTTTAACGTTAAAACATAAGATCAAGAACTTATTTCTTTTTGTGTACGAAACGTAAACAAAGGTTTCTATGACATCCCACTCAACATGTAAGACACTCTATTCTGTGCAGTCAAACCAGTCAGTACTAACCAAACTAAATTTCTATTCTTTACATCTGTGAAATGGCAAGCAAAGAGGGTGACGACAATGCCCAACTTAAGGCAACTTTGGTGAACTGCAATTTGAACCCCAATGATGCGAATGACTTTGCTGAATTTGAGGCAACTCTTGCGAAGATCGATAGTATACTGCAGGGCAAGGGACCCTGTGAAGATGATTCAAAAGCAGGTGGCGATGCCAAGGAAAAGATCAACTTTGACAATCTGGACGTGGACAATGTGCGTCTCAAAGTGAAAGAAAATCGCACAATGATTAATAGAAAGTCCCTAGATGAAGACAACGGGAAGCAGGCCAAGGAGATGAACCAGCAGAGTTTTATGGAGCAGGTGGAGAAAGATGCCAATGACCGTGCAGAGGCACGTGCCAAAGCCGAATACGAAGCAGAACTACAGAGAAGGTAAACTTTTAATCTCCCCAAAATTATAATATGCAAAGGGTTTGTTTTTTAGTCAGGGAAACGAAGCATTTCGCAGCCAAAAGTACGAGAAGGCAATTCTACATTACGATAAGGCTATCCTTAAAGTCAAGGACAGCGCTATTACATATTGCAATCGCGCCTTGTGCTACATCAAGTGAGTTATATTCTTGAAGTCTTATGAGGTATTCTAATTAGCCATTTTCCTATTCTATCTTCCAGGCTACAGAACTACAAGCGCGCTCTTAAGGACTGCCAGTACGTGTTGGAGAAGCTGCAGGAGACTCATCTCCGCGCCTGGCTTTACCAGGCCCATGCCTACAAGGGTTTGAAACAGGACGACAAGTTCGAGGAAAGCGCGGCCAAGGCACGTGAGCACAATCCCAAACAAGTGGCCTACATTGACAAGTACATTAAGCAACTGGAAGCAGAAGTTTGAAGCACTAGAATTATAACTTATTTATTTTTGCATTATATACTCACTCAGCATAAGCATGACGCCCAAAAATGAGACACACGAATAAAGAAACGGCAGGTGAACACTGCCTAAATCTGTGAAGCATGAAAAGCGGAAATTAGAAATGCATTGTGCATCAGAACCGATCCCAATTCGGGGATGGGCTTGTCAGGGGCGCAGACAGACAATTGACATTGGAATTGATCTCTTCCGCACCCGTGCATTACCATAAACCATATACTCACTTAGAAACCAAAAGAATTGAAACTTTTCAATGCCAAAGACTGCACTTAGGACGGCAGTTAGTACCAGGACAATAACGGCCATCAGCATGAATACTGTAAAGGTTTCGTAGACTCGCGGCAGAATTCCCTTCTTGTGACCCACAAATCCCGTGGATTCCGAGAACAAATAGACGAATGGCAGGAAGATGAACAGTGACAGATTGGAGAACAAAAAGACATGGTTCCACAGGCCTGTAAAGGGGAATATTACATGGGTAAGTCTGTGTTCCCTGATGGAAAATGTAGTGTGAACATTGAATACATTGCAATGGCATATTCTTGGTTACATAGCTTGATGTTCCCTTTGCTTAGTACTTACCCTGTATGAGTGAACTATTGAGCCACTTTACATAGTAGCTGTTGGGATACAGGAGCAGCACCTCGTTGCTGGCAATGGAAACGGGCAGCAGCATGGCAGCCCCTTCGGCAACGGCCAGTGTGAATGTGCACAGCCAAAAGCTATGGGGTTGGGTAGAAAATGCAAAGAAACCCATTAATTATAGCAAGTGCAAGGAAAGTGACGCGGCAATTAGCGGCACAGGTTGTTGACCACTGGATGCCTCACCTTATGCGATAGACCAGCACCTCGTCCTCGTCATTCGAATAGAGATCGTCGCGGTCGCGCCGCCTAAAACGTGAGACGACCACATAAGAGCTGAAGTACAGCAAGATGATCAGTAGCAGGAATATCTGAAAGGAACAATAAATGACAAGTTAGTAAGTTCATAGGCTTATCAGCTGAGTAGTATACACGTATAATATAGTATAAAGTACACCTGCAACTAACATTACCCTCGGGGATTTCCCATTTGCTTGCTGTACTAAAACTAGACAATCTAGATAATTATGTAAAACACAAAGTAAATTTAGACTCGATGGTATTTATACCCGTTACTCGTAGAGTAAAAGTTCTGAAGTTCTAAACTCCATAACTTAACTTATCTTAATCGGATTTTGAAGTGGCATACCTTTAAATGTTTCTGGCGTAATTCTCTAAAAATCTGCATTCAAATTTAGAATTTTATTTTTTTTCAACTTTCTTGCAATTTTTCTGATGTGATGATGTTGTAGAAATCCAAAAATGTCCCAAGACTGAAGTTCTATACTCCATAACTCAACGTATATTGATAGGATTTTGAAGTGGCATACCTCTAAATGTTTCTGGCGTAATTCTCTAAAAACCTGCATTCAAATTTGGAAATATATATTTTTTTTAATTTTTTTGTAATTTTTCTGATGTTATGATGTAGAAATTTAAAAAAATTAAAAAGTGTCTCAAGACTGAAGTTCTAGATTTGCAAAAAACTTTTAGCCCCACACTTTTAGCTTTAGCCCGCACTTTTAAAAAATTAATTTTTTTTCATTTTAATTTTTTTCTCAACTTCTACCTATATTCCAGATAATATTGAAATTTCTCTTTTGCACTTTCACTAGCTGAGTAACGGGTATCTGATAGTCGGGGAACTCAACTATAGCATTCTATCTCGTTTTTGTTTTATTTTATTGTGGGTTTCATAGCACATTTCCCTATTCGTGTTTAAACAAATGTGAAAAAGTAAACACATCACCCACATCTCTCATTTGTTTTCATAAATATTTGTCATTACCGCCAACTGTGTGCACATTAGCCAGAAATATTTTAGGATCAGTTAATTTAGGAAATCTGCATTAATCTAGCTTAGTGAGTATATTACTTGTGGATACTGATATGTGTACATGATTTCAATCTAGTGTCAATCTTTCAATCTTATCGTCGAGAACACTGCCAGATTGAATTTAAGGTTTGTTTGTAGACTTGTTCTTAATTTCCGGTCAAATGTGCACGTATACTTCAAATAATATGATATAATATAATACAATATAATATAATACGCATTGTGTATATAGAACAGGTACTCAGATTTCTCATCATAAACCACTTGGCAATCGATGAATAATTCTGACCGCCAATAAGGCCAATAAAGCTTATTTCGCATGCGTTCAAAGGTCAGAAAAGAAAGATTATCAGTGGCCGACGACAAAACCCGAGTCATTTGATAAGAACTAGACCGATAACGGTCATTTAAAACCCATTCAATGTCAGCACCGTTTGATTATCCATACTCTTGACTATTAAATCCGAGTAGGTTTGAAATGGGAATATTCATCACCGATTTCCTAACATTGTGACCACGAAATACGTGTAGATGATGGCGCAAAGAAGCTGGGTTCGGTAAAATCGAATTTAAAAAAAAATAAGTTCAAAAAAGTCAACATTTTGATTTTTGAAAATTTTCGAAATTTTATATCTTTAAAACTGGACGTGGGCAAAAAAAACTAATTGGTGGGCAAACGATTCCAGCTTTAAAATTTCAAAAATTCGATTTTACCGAACCCAGCTTCTTTGAGCTGAAATAGATGCCAATCACATAGCACACGTCATATTTTCGCTTTTTCTGTGTATGCGAAAAGCGAAAACAAAACAAAACGTAAATGGATACAAAAACTGAATAGCCTAGGCACACAAATAAATCATTAACTGAAGATACTTTTCATGTTCTAGCGGGCAAAAACGTAAAAAAAAATTGCAGAGAGAGCAAAAAACAATTAATTTATACTCACGTCCCTGCTTTGTTTTGCTATTCTTTGTTTGTTATTCGAGATATTTTCACTGGTATCTGTGAGATATTCGAATGAATTATACAACGCGAGTTTTAATTAAATTTGAACTTCTTTCTGCCTGCATTTGAACAGATCAATTAAATCAAATTTACTTTAATTGCTCGCAGCATTTTTCGCATTTCAATTCAAAATGACCTTCTTTCCAGTCAATATTGGAACAGTTTTCTCAGGCAGTCAACAAAAAATATGGCCAAATATTGAAAATTAAATATAGAGACGTAATTCGCTTGCTATCAACAGTTTGCGTCGCTTTATTTATAGAACCAAAGTAGCGATCATGAAAAATGTAGATACACTGAATGGCAAAACTATAAGGATGCAGTATAAATAAATATTTAAAAGTAAACATTTTGACCATCTCGATATCGTCGTATTCAAATACTAAAGTGTCATGTCCTGACCATTTTAGTAGGATCTAGACCAGCTTATGCAGTTATGAAACGCAGCTTATTTTCTAGACTGTGACGTGTTTAACACATAGACGACGCATACCAACTGATATGAGACTCGTATAATGTGTACGACAAGCATTCCTGAATGAGAACGACTGAGGCAGCGATCTTCAAGCTTAGTTTAGTGCTCGTCAGCCGGGAAAACGTGCAACTGCAGTGTGCAGCGCCAAGTGGCATTTGTCACGCTCGAAGCGATTCGGATTTGGCCAAACTGAACGATCTGTGCCTCGAAATTAGCTGCACTTGGATCTTAGGCGAACGGCGAGTCAATGACTTGTCATGAACTCGAGGGGGAACGCAACACGCCCATTCAAATGTGGACGACGACTTGGCTAAAAATAGCAGCTACGCCCAAAATGCAGCCAGAAGGCAGCGAAAACGGCGACACTGTGGCCAAAAGGAGGAGGGAGGATCACCAGTCGGACGGGTTTTGGCTTGATTTGTAGACAACTTTGCCGGTGAATGGGCTGCGAAATATTTATACTTTTTCTATACCCAATAGTTGTACCGAACAGGGGTATATGTATTGTATCCCAGGGGGGTTGGTCCACACTTATTGATACCTCTTGATTCTAACTTTAAATGGGGGAACTGCATTTACAAGACTATCGACCATAGGCTCCACTTACTCAAGTCAGTTTCTTCATCAAAAACCCTTATCATTACTTTGGAAATGACTAAGAACATAAGTGTGGTGCTACACAATGCGTTCCAATTTCCCAAGAATTTCTTGCTACTTTACTTGGCATTAGTTTCAATTTGGGTTTGGCTTAAGGTTCCTGAATTATTTATAAGAGCTTTGGCATGATTTCATTTCAATATATCTTGGAGTCCCATACATCACGTATGCGGTGGGTTGACCCAAATTCTGCGACGAATTATTCAATTTTCGGCAATCCAATGCAACCAGAACCGCGAACAAGAACCGGTTTCCATTTCCTGGACCAGCCAGAACCTGATCCACAATTCCACAGACCCATCCTCAGTGAAATAAATGTGGTGGCATACAAAGCAACCTACAAATGTATTGTATCTATGCAAGTCTATTCCAACCCTTTCAAATGTGTCCGTTTAACGCCCCGTCTGCCATTGTTTAAACAAATTCAACAGCTGGTCACGACTGCAGACACTTTCAGTGTCCCAGACAGTACCAATTCGTGACCACTAGCCGTGCACTTGAAATCTGGCCTGCAAGTGTGGGCCAAATGAAACCAACTTTTCACAAAAGGAAATTAATGCCTTGCGCAATATAATAAACATGTGTGTTTATTCGGTTCAGTCTGTTGTTTACATAAATCACTGGTTTCTGTTATTACACGCCCAAAATTTCTATAAATAGTAGCTCGAGTGAAACACTTTCACTTGTTGCTTTTGCTTTTTTTTGCTTGATTTTAATTAATTAATTTCGATTTGAATTGCAAGTTCTGCCAGCTGAACTTATGTACTGTATTCGTACAAACTAAATGGAGTATGTTGTTTATCTTATCGATTCGTTAGACTTCTAGTTATTATATACCTAGTTATTACCAATAATCGAATGAACCAATAACCAATAAACTTAAGTGCTGCATTATTGGGAACTGTGTATGTATGTAGGGTAAACTACTTAAGCCTTCTTCCTATTTGAATATTTGAATTCAAGTACTCATAAAGAGTGTAAAGCATTTCTTTAAAGAAATAATTAAAAATAATGAAATCTATTTTTTGTAATCTTATTTAATCAAATTAGCATAATTGAGATTGGTAATGGATTGGCACATTACGAAATTTGAATGAAATCATATATTTTTAAAAGATAATTAGCAAGTATCTCGCCGTCGAATCTTCGATTATGTTTACACCTTTACATGTTTTGATTAACAACAGGTGTCCGTCCGTGTGCGCAGTTTTTCGTATGTCTGCGTGATAATTTTCGCAGCCCAAGTAGAAAGTGCAAGAGAGTGGCTGCTATCGCTATCGCCGCCACTTCCTTCCCCGATTCTATATACAAAGGTGAAACGCAGGCGCCGAATGTGCTGACTAGTGTAGTCCAAAACCGATAACAGAACCATAAACAAATAAATTTCTGTGGGCGTCCGCCAACTGATTTCTCTGTTTATCAAACGGCAAGGCAAGTGTGTGTAATTTCAGAAGTCGCGCACATTTTACACCCCGCCACATGTACAGTTAGAACAACAAGAACAATCTAATAACAAAACGGACAGCTGCGCCCGCAGTTTTTGTTGTTTTCGCGTAGTGGGGTGTAAAGTTGGGCGGAAAGGGGATGACGATAATAAAGAAAAACACTTACAATGTGCTCGCGTACTGTATTGTGGAACAATTGCAGCTTCAGATCCGTGACCTCCTCCTCCTCCTCGTCCATGCCCACGAAAAATGTGGACAATTTATCGCTGGTAGCCAGTTTTTAATTTTTTTTATTCCTAGATCACGCCTCACTTAAAAATGTAGCATATAGTTTTGACAGTCGCCACAGTCTGCGAAATTCCTATAGGCAACAGTTCTTCTTCGTAAGACGCTCCAGGGGGCTAATTTTCTGAATTAAAATCTTCGTGGCGCCACACTGCCTGATTTCGCATGGTAATTGTGATTAATTTAGATAACTTTGTGATGCCGCATTGCGTTTAGTCCCGGTTTGCGCTTTTCACTACTTTTCCACACAAACTCGCGCCGATTTGCGACCGAAACGTTAAAAGATTTCTATAGACTGGCGTCAGAGTGACCGCATCTGCTAGTGGTGGGCAATCGACGATATGTCGATAGCCTTGTATGTATTAAATTTTATAGTATTAAAGACAAAAATAAACTATTTCATATTGTCGTTCCACTTTCTTATAAAAGCTAAGAATTATTTTAAATCTATAAAATAAAATTGCAGTTCAATAATATCGTCAAGAAAGCGGCAGTCCTAAAACTATCAATAGGTTTGGATAATCAGGTAACCCTATAGCGCTCAGCTGTTAACATACAAAAATGTCCAATTTGCGGAGCCAGGTAAACTAACTCGAAAATTATAAATAATCTGTTAATATCGTTTGTATTTAAGGTTCTCAGTGCTTTTAAGAAGCTCCATCGTACACGACAATACGTGTTCCAGGGGGATGCCAATGCCCTGGCGGCGGGGCGACTAAAAATCAACGAATCTTTCCTGCAGAATCGCAATGAGAGCAGCGAGGATGAGATTCAGAAGGTTTAACTACTTTTTGTAAATTCTTAGTAAGTTTATCACAAATTGGTAAATTACAGATGATCAAGCTGGCGCAGGACGTAGATCTGGAGCTGCGCACGAATGTCATCCAAGCCCAGAAAAAGGAGGATGATGTTTATGGTCAGTGGGACATGGTGATTACATAAATGAGCGCCTAAAACTCAAATTAGACTATATTTACAGAGCTGAGGATCACGCCGGAGATAACGCGACTCGACAATGTGGTTTTCAATCCTGATGCAATCATCGAAAAACCGCGCAGGCAACGCGGTGACAAAAACACTGAAGGTTGCTGCGGTGGCGCTGCGATGGCGGCCCTTGAAGCCGAGGTCCAGGCCCGCAACAAGTAGAACTATATTCAATATTTAGCTGTAGTCAAGATGGTTTTGTTCTGATTAATTATGTCGTTTATCTTTAATGATGTCTTGATCTATGATGTTTCTTCTTCGCTTTGTGGCTACTCTTCGACTTGGATTTCTTCTGCTTGGATTTTGTACTCTTTTTGCGCTTGCTGCGTTCGTCAGACGATGTGGAGCTGCTAGAGCTGTCCTCGGAACTATCTGAAGATGTGGAGTCACTTTCGGATTCCGATGAACTTTCACTCGAATCTGTACTACTGCTAGCTGCTCGTTTCGATTTCTTGGCTCGCTTTTTGCTCTTTTCCCCTGAAAGTTTTCGTTTCTTCTCAGGACTCTTGTTTCTGCTTGAGTGAGTATCCACTCTATGGTTTTCCCGGTCCCTGGATTGTTGTCTGTAAAAAGATAATTCAAAAGATTTTATATTCATCCTGAGGCTTAACAGGTTTAAAACACATACCTTCGCTCTGGTGACCTTTTTTGATTCCTGAAGGTGTCTCTATGGGAACCACCACCGTCTTCGGTGCGTCTTCTTTCTTGAGGGGAATTGAATCTTTTGCTTTTATTGGGATCTCTGTGTTGAGGTGGTCTTTTTTCAGTTTCATCTCTAGATCTAGAACGCCTTTCGTTTTGTTCCCTTGGCCTGGAGCGTCTTCTTTCCTTTCGATCTCTTGACCTTTCCTTTCGATCTCTTGACCTTTCCTTTCGATCTCTTTCTAATTGGACTCTAGGCCTAGAACGCCTTCTCTCTTCTCGATCCCTTGACCTAGAATGCCTTCTATCTGTTCTATCCTGTGACCTTGATGATCTCTCATTGCGATTTCTTTCCCGATCAGAGTTCTTTCTGGCTGACCCATTTGGCCAATTTCTTGATCTATAGCGATTTTGTTCTTGTTTTTCTCTCGATCTGGTGCGTCTTCGCACATTGTTTCGATCATCACGTTCGCTTTGCTCCTGGTGACGCTGTTCCCTCGCTTTTTTTCGCTCTGCAGAGCTCATCCTGTTTCGAGGATCATCAGCCCTCTTGGGGTCTTTATGGTCTTCCGTTCTGGACCGCCCATTGTTGGGTTTCCTGCGATCTTTGTTGTCTTGCAAATTGTCAAAGTCCAGCTTTCCATAGTCGCCCACAACACCACGTCCTTTGCCTCGCCAGGTTACCTTGGATACGGACTGAGAGAAGTCCACGTGGATGCGTCGATCGTCGATTAGCACGTTATCCATTTTGAAATACGCGGCCTCACAAGATTTTTGTTCCTCAAACTCTACAAATGCATACTGAAGGGAATCTCCTGTTTTGCGGTCGCGAATCACCTCGCATCCTTTAAGCACGCCAAAGCTACTAAAGATTATCTCCAGATCATCGTCGGTTGTAACAGGATTGAGTTTGCACACGAACAAAACATTTTCTGGCGGAGCCATGTCTGCATCTGGTAGATCGCCAACAATCTCAAGGATTGTGGCTCGAGCCTTGGCCTCTCGTTCGGCCAGCATCTCCTGCATCTCCTCCGTGGTCATGCCATCTGTATCATCGATATCCTCATCGGCAGCGATGCGTCCGTTTTTCAGGCGCTCAGCACTGGGCGAAGGGGAGCGACTAGGGGCCTGAAGGCCTCGGGGATTAGGAAACGGATCCTCCAGCACAACAGTGTGCGTTATGCGTATATCTTGGTAGGGACGGAAGCTGTCGTCCACAATGGCGTCGTTTAGCTTGCGCAGCACCTCGTGACCTTCCACCACTTCACCAATAACGCAGTGGTTGCCGTCCAGCGATGTTAAGTTCTCACCCAGCGTGAGAAAAAATTGAGATCCCACAAGATTTTTGCCTGCACTGACGAGCGATAGCATTCCGGCACTGGAGTGGTTAATCTTGGGGAGGAACTCCGCCTCGAAGAAGCGCTTTTGTAAGCCCTCCACCACGCCCCAGATGGAGGAGCCACCGTCTCCAGCTCCACTCGGATCGCCGGTTTGGGCGATGAATCCCTGCTGCACCGTGTGAAAAAGATTGAAGTTGTAGTACTTCAGCCGGCACAACTTAAGGAAGTTTAGGCAGGCGACTGGGCGCTCGCTGATGAACAGGTCTACGGTCAGATCACCCATCGTGGTTTCTATAACCACCGACATAATGCGAATTCACAGATACCGGCAAAAATTAAGGGATAAGCAAGCACAATAACGAATAAATGGGCTTTAGAGATGGCAAGCACCAAAGCGATTACTAGAGATGAGGAGAACCACAAAATGTATTGAAAAAAAAAAATATATATTTTATATTATTTTGTATAAAATTAACTGAATTAACTAAATAAGCGGCAAACAAGAAAATACAAATTGGAAAAAATTAAGTATAGACCTGGGAATAATAACATAAAATATGTGAGAGTTCATCCGATAGTTGAACACCGATTCAATATTTATAAAACAGCAGATAACTGAGTGGTCGCCATTTTCGATTGCCATTCGATAATTGTGTGTGTATCAGTGAGTCTTTTCAATAAATTTTCACACGTTTCGGGACGGGAAGCAAAAATATAGAAAATTTGATTTCAACCTTAAAAAGCGACCAAGTTCTAGTTAGGCAAGGGACCAGTGATCTATAACAAAACATAATGCCCGAGGCAGGAAAGAAAATTGTGGAATTGCGCTTGTGTGATCTAAAAAGTGAGCTGGAGAAGCGCGAATTGGAGACTGTTGGCCCCAAGGCGGTGCTCATCGAACGCCTAGAAAAAGTAAGTTCACTCATATGTACATATGCAGCTTAAATCACGGTTCAGTGCCGCTGGCGATAGAGATAGTGATGCAATTGCTGGGGATGTATGTATGAATGTGTGTAATCAACGTGTGTTTCTATTTTCAAGTCACTGAAAGCTGAAGGACTCGACCCGGCCACCCACTTGATTATGACGGGCGCGAGGGGCAAGAAGCCGATCGCCATGCCCATGAAGGATCCCCAGTCGGCGGTGATGATCAAGGAGGAGCCCATCGATGCCGATGAGGAGGTGGAACAGGATGATGATTACGGGAACGGTAACGACTTCTCGCATCATGCCGACGACAATGGGCATGAGATTGACCAGGTGGGCGATGTAGACGACGAGTGTGTGATCCTGGATGACGACGATGAAGATGAGGAGGATCAGGAGTACGACGATGAGCCACAGAACGGCGATGCCGAGGGCGAAGCTCACGACGATGGAGTTAAGAACGATGGCGACGACGGTGCTATCAACGACATCCATGGTGAGGAGGAGAACACCGGTGACACCGTAAATATGGACAATGACGAGTCGATCAATTTGACCATTGGGGAGGACGAGCAAAAGCTGCTGCACGATGAGGTGATTTTAACTTTCCAGCCTTTTATTGTTTCATTCTAAATTAATTCGCTTTATCTTCAGGCTCCCGACGACAAATCTATTAAATCTGGTATGTTGACAGAGAGAAAAACCCGTATATACGATAGTATAACTAAAAACTATTCAGCTTTCATGGTTAAAAATATCATGGGATTTGTATTCATGCAATTGATTAAGAAATTCCAGTTTCACAATCGATATCTCTTTGTTTCCCAAATGCGCATAAATTTACATTTTGGTTCTTGTTTCCGTTATTGGATTTTATATACTCCGAAGTTTTTTTTTAAATAAAGTTAATAGGCTAATAAAAGACATTAATTTACAGTGAAACCGGCCAATAAATCCGAAAAATCTAACTCAAAGGATTCCGACAAGAAGAATGACGAGGGAGCTCGCTCCAAGAAAAGGGATGAGAAATCCTGTGACAAGAAGGACTCTAGGTAGGGGTTACAAACGTTTCTGTGATAATATTTCTGCTAATAATTTTATACTTCATTTCTTTTCATTCCGTCACATGGATGTTAACATTTTATTTTGGAATATAGCGATCAAAAGTCCTCAGGAAAGTCGTCGAACCAAAAAGACGATAAAGGTAAATTAAGTTAAAGTTTTAGCATGATTAAGAATGGTGTGTTCGGAAGGTCTTGCGTTGGGAATGATCAGACCAAGCATGAACCCAGTTAAGGTCGAAAATATTGACTAAACCATTGAGGAACATGTATCAAAGACCGTGCAAGAGAGTGTGAATTTGGTTGGGACACGGACGCGTACCAACATAGATGCGAAATTTTGTCACCGGAGCGGCGATTCATCTTTAAATCCAGCAATTTGAGTTAATCTTAAAGTGTTTGTTCCAGTTCACTTCGACGGAAACTTTATACTAATCGAACACACATCTTAATCTTCTCCATGGAGTTTTAAACATTGGTCATCAATAGGCGTATGTGCTAATACTCGGTTGAGGGGCCTAAAAATATAGAATCGGGCTGTCGCAAGTATCTGCGGAGTAAATGGATGGAACCTTTCCTTTACTGCACCTGGAAATGTGGATATTTCTTATTCTTCTCGGCAGATAACTACTGGATTGGGATTACATCACTTACATCGATCCTGACTAGGAAATGCTAATTTCACCTTTCGATGGCGATTGAAACAGACACAGACCGCGATTAAAACAGTCAGCTCTGGATATGCTGCTCTGTACTCTGGACCCCTTTAGCAAAAAGCGGACATGCTGCTGCGATTGATATTTATCAGCAACCCAATCAAATTCATACTCTCTTAGCTTCGTTAGGTGAAGTTTGTCGGTAATCTTACGATTGTGCTCTAAACTCCAACATCTGCAGCAGCTACAAAATGTGTGCGTTCACAAAATGCTTCCCTTAAAAACGTATCATAAACAAAAACAGTTAACCAGTTAAGCCCACTCAAAGCTCTGACCATATCTCTCTTCCAATATTATTATTTACATGGAACTTGCAGAGAAATCGACAGCAGCACCTGGTGCCACATCCTCCACTGCATCGAGTGCCGCTGGCAGTAAATCGGGATCCGGTTCAAGTGCTGGCAATGGTACCGGGGCCAACAAGCAGGCGACGCTTTCGCGTAATCTCTGGGTTTCTGGGCTGTCTACTTTGACCCGTGCCAGCGACCTTAAGGCTATCTTCTCCAAGTTTGGCAAGGTGATTGGGGCCAAGGTGGTCACCAATACGCGTACTCCGGGCACTCGCTGCTACGGATACGTGACCATGTCCTCCTCGGCGGACGCCTCGCGGTGCATCGAGAATCTGCACCGCACAGAGTTGCATGGACGCATCATTTCGGTGGAGCGTACCAAGAACGAGATTGGCGGCAGCTTGAATTCCAAGGAGAGCAAGGGCAAGACTCCGGGCGACGCTGGAAACAAGAAGAAGGAAGACGACAGTGGCAAAAAATCCGGTAGCGGCAAGGGCTCCAGCTCCAACGGTGGCGACGACAAGAAGGGCGGCGATGGAAACGGTGACAACAAGTCCGTTGGCGGCGATTCAAAGCGTGATGGCAAGGAGAGCAACAGGGACCGCAGCCGTCGCATCGATGATCGGGGCAAGTCGTCAGCAAGCCAGGATAGACCGCGCCACGATCGCGAACGATCCGGGAAAGGTAGCCAGGATCATCGTTCCGGGCGCAATCCGCGCGACGTCGACCGTGAGATTCAGCAGCGCCAGAGGGAGCGCGAGCGGCGACAACGGGAGATGCTGTCCTACCAGAAGATACGTGAGGAGCGCGAGCGCCAGCGTCTTCGGGAAAGAGAGCGTGAGCTGCGTGAGGAGGAGCGTCGCCGTCGGGAGGCCCGTGAGCGCCAGCGCATCGAAGAGGAGCGTCTGCAGGAAGAGCGGCGCAAGCTCGCTGTGGAGCGGGAACGGCTCGAGCGGGAAAAGGCAGAACTTTTGCGGATGGAGCGCGAGCGTCAGAAGCTGGAGCGAGAAAAAATCGAGCTGGAGCGCCTCGAGCTGAAGCGACAACAGATGAAGTATGCTAAAAAAAAACCAAAACAGACCGTAATGCGTTGCACTCGTGCCAACGCAGAGGCGACAACACAGATATACCAATATATTTACTTTATACTCTCTCGGAAAGCATTTGTCCTTGTGATTAGCGTGTTAAGTTGCAGCCTCCACGTTGTTTCTTCAACTCAAATTGCTTTTAAGCGGAACGTTGATAGGCAAATGCATCCTAGTCTAAAGTCTGAGTCTGATATCCCACTTCCCTCCAGAACTGCCCTTGCAAGCACTACTAACTCATCTTTTTTATTTCTTCCATCTCTCTTCCTCTCAATCTTGTCGATTTACACAAACAGGATCATGGAATCCCGCGATGATCCTGGCAAGCGGGGGGTAAGCAAGCGCGCCGACGACCGCTATGGAGACGTTACTGATCGTAAGCGTACAGCTATTTTTGATGCTCCACCACCACCGAGATTCGACACGAATCTAGTCAGCTCCCGCAGGTAAGATTTCTCCATTAAAAATAACGTGCGTGTTACAATTATGTCTTTGCAGCACCTATGACAAAAAACACGATGACTACGGATCCTCTTCGACCACCAAGCGTGTGTTGGAGGACTACTCTAGTTCAAACAAGCGTCTGGATTACTCCAGCAAGCGCAACGACTACAGCTCCTCTTCTGTATCCAAGCGTGGTGCTGTCGATGATTATGCCGCCGTGCCCACCAAGCGCTCCAACGATTACAGTGCCTCCTCTTCCAGCAAGCGGGACGACTATAAGCGCGAAGAAGTGCGTCATTTGCCACTTTCAGGAACTGCAGGCGGTGGCTCAAGCAGCTCTTACCTGCACAAGAACAACACAGGCGGATCCTATGTACACAAGAACAACACCAGCGGCACAGGCGGACGGTACAACGATTCCGATCGCAGCAACACATCGAGCTATAGACGCGATGACTCCCACAGCCTGTACATATTTAAAAATCCACATTAAACGAGCTACGATGGTTTCTAACTATTCTTATATTTGATTTTAGGGGTAACAAGCGTTATGACAACTCCAGCGGCGGCGGTGGAGCCTATGGTAGCAGCGCGAACAGCGTTAACATCTGGGCTCCATCATCCGGCGAAAGCAGCTCTCACCTAGGCAGCGGTGGCGGAGGCAACCAAATTAAGGCATACGGCAACAACGGTCTATCCTCGAATATGCACAGCACCAATTCCTGGCAGAAGTCTACTCCCGTCGACGACAACAGTTGGCGCCAAGTGCCCGGACGCTTCGATCGCGGATACAACGAACGTTCGACCGGCTATCAAGGACAGGGTGGTGGCGGAGGAGCAGGCATGTACGGTGCGAGCCGGCCCGCCCAAGATCGCTATAGCGGACCGGTGTCGCGCTATTAGGGAACGTGCATTTTAAAAGAGGCAATTCGAATTTCGAAACATGCAACCCCGCATCCAACACACCCCGCCCGAATGACTTTTTCAGCAGCGCCTAGGAGCACTGCTTTTACTTTAGTGCACTTTAGTTGTAGTTTTAAATCTTAAAATTACATTTGGAAACCAATAAATGTATTATCAAACTATGAGGGAAATATGCACAGAATCGTGGTACATCTGTAGGATTTATTGAACCTATAACTGCGGATAATCGCCTTCGTATGAGGATATTAATGGCGTGGTCGTGTCCACTAGCACCAGTACGCTGTGAGCCAAAGGGTAAACATCGTGCACCTGGACGTAGTAACCTCGATCGCACTGCTCCTTGGAGGAGAAGAGCCTGCAGGAGATGCAGGTAAAAATACTACATACATACTCAATTGCAAAATAAAGACTTACGCCAATATATCCACTGGTTCCAGTATCAGTTCCGACTTGTAGACCGAGGCCAGAAAGTTTGTAAACGCTGCCGTGTTGTTCCCCAGTTCCAATTCTGTGTTGGGTGTGCAGATCTCCAGCCCCAGTCCACTGTTGGTCGAACCAATACCCGGCAGACCATTACGAGTGCCCCAAACGGTGATGATATTGTCTTCCGAGGCAACAATGGTGCACTGGTCGCTGCAGTTCGCCTTCTAAAGGCGTCGGTTTAGAGGTAATTTCTCAACTTACGCAAAGTAATACAAACCACAATATACCGCGACTTCACGGAATCCACCATGGTGGGGTGATCAACCGAGTTGCAGTGCCCGATTCCCCGCTGACCCTCCGCATTTCGACCCATGGTATAGACATAGCCGCCCTCCACTAGGAACACCGAATGGGTGGACGAGAAGCACGCCTGAATTACCTTGTGAGGCAGTTGGACCTTTTTCTGCGGAGTATGAATACAGGGTATGCAATGGGTATAATGGGTAACTCAAGATTGTGGACCTACAAAGGCTGTAATCTTCGACGGACGTTGGAAACCAAGTTTATTGTAGTCATTGCTGCCACAGACGTGCAGTTCTCCGTTGGCGAATAACACAGCTGAAGTATCGGGACCGCAGTAAATCTTTGATGGCTTGGTTTTCACATGCGATAGAAGAATCTTTTGGGGGAATTTTCTGGTGGGATTATGAGTTTAGCTAGATGGTGATAAATAATCTTAATCTCCTTGAACCCACTGTTGCTGCTGATAATTTCCAAGACCAAGAGCTCCGCATGTACTCGTGCCCCACACGTAGACCGCTCCTTCTCTGCTCAAGGCCAGGACGTGGTGGAGTCCAGCGGCCACCTGCTCCACCCGGACATCCGCCAATCGGGCGACCAGCTTGGGGCTGTGGTAGTTGCGTTGCTCGTCCTGCCCCAGTGCCAGATTGGCATTGCTCCCGCAGCTTAACAGACTGCCCGCCTGGGTGACCAGGATAGTAAAGCCATCGCCGGCACAGGCGCTCACCACATGGTAGTTGCGCACGCTCTCCATACGGCTTGGGTAGTGCTTCCAGGCCTCCAGTGCGGTGAGACCCAGTTGGCCGTGGGTGCCCTCACCCCAGGCGTATGCCGATCCGTCCTCGTTGACCACCACGAAGTGGGAGTCCGACATCGCTACGCCCACAATGACGGCCTTCGGCGGCAGTTGGATGGGCGCCATGCTGAAGCAGGTGCCGAAGGCCTTCAGCTGGTATAGCACGGATCTGCAGGTGGGCTGCTGGATTAGATCGTCGTAGTGGACGTGGACTAACCCATTACCGTTTCTCAAGGATCTCGTGCGGCGCCGCTGTCTCCGCACTCATTAATTGCTTGGTCTCCGTCTGGGCGGTGGGCAATTCCAGCTCCATGGTCACATTGCTGTGGGCGGCGGCTGAATCAGAAGCAGTCAATTGGTCGCCACCGCTGCCTCCCACATCATCCTCGTAGGAGTACCTGCGAGTTCAGGATAGGTCAAGAGCTGGCGGTAAGTGAATTCAGGCATACCCCTTATTTTTTCCCAGGCTGCGAAATATCAGCGGAATCCAGTAAACCAAAACCTCTGATGCGGTTGGTCGCCGTGGTGCCTCCACTTGAAGCAGGTTGGACATTAGACTGCGAAGTCCCGAGGTGTAACCCGATGGCACAGGCGTATAGTTCCCTGCCATAATCTTGGTAACCAGTTCGGATAGATTGGAGGCAGCAAACGTCTTCTTCAGGCAGCACATCTCGCCCAGAATGCAGCCCAGTGCCCAAATATCACTCTTGTTGTCGTACTCCTTACCCTCGCACTGGAAACCATGGCAGTATAGGGTATGGTGAACTATATCGACCCATTAAACAAATTACCATCTCCGGACTGAAGTAGTAGGGTGTGCCCAAAACAGTCTGGGCATGTATCTTGGTGTTCATTATTTTGGATATGCCGAAATCTCCGATTTTCACAATACCCCGCCTGTTCAGGAATACATTCGCGGTTTTCAAATCCCTGAATGCAATGCGAATATTGTAATCAACTTTGTTCTAGAATATTTAAAGATGACTTTGTTACCGATGCAGGATGTTCTCCGAGTGCATGTAGTTAATGGCACTGGATATCTGCTCGAATACGGCTATTATATAGCGTTCAGGAAAATGCAATTTCCCCTGCCGCTCGGCGATGATGTGGGCCAGTGTCCCTCCATCGGCGTACTCCATCTCGATGAGCAGACTGTTGTCCTTGATGAAGCTTCCGAGGTAGCTCACAATATTCGGATGATGTAATTTCGAGAAGACATCAACCTCGTTCATGGCCAGATCCCGACCAGGCGGGGTCAACTCACTCAGGTTGATTTGCTTGAAGACGATCTGGTGCCCGTCGGACTTGCGCCGGTACAGGATGGCGATGCCAAAGGAACCCTGGCCCACCACCCGCACCTTTTCATAGTTAGCCAATTCAGGTCCTGCCACTCCCACTGCCGCCTCCCGGGCAACACTGAGCTGCAGGAGGCTCTCCTGTCGGTTGGGCACCTGTGCCTTACTGCTCGACATGGCCTCCGCCAAGGAGGTACTGGCCGCTCCGGTGGTGCCGTCCGTAATGGTAAAAACCGTAGGCAGGACCCTGGTGCAAGTCGATTGCTTCCGCTGAGGAGCCTGACCCAAGGGTAACTGCAGCGAACTGGTGGTCAGCGTGGTGGCGTCGGTTATGCGACCGTTGAATATGGGCAGGGAGCTCGCCTTGGCTCGGAACTTCTTCATCTCCTTCAAGCGAACTAAGCCTACGCCTTGGCCGTCCAAAGTCGAATGGTATCCTGTCTATTGTATAATTATCCTTTGGCATGTCCCAGCCATAGTTGTGGTCACAATCGTTGCTAGGTAAAGTGGGTGACACGACGTATGGGTGGGTGGACCTGAGCTCGCGTTATCAGAGGGCTCGCTAATTGGTCAGCCCGGGCAGTGAGGGGATGCTATCATAAGTCATTGGAACGCAAAGAGGATAATATTTGCAGGGCCACGATTCCGAATAATCGATGTTTATTTCTCGGTTTGAAGTGGTCAGAGAAAATCAAAATGAAAGACTACAGACGATATGTTTATTGTTTTATTCGAGTTCTTAGTAGCTCGAGTTGATAGAAAAATTAGCGGGGTTCAAATCGTTGCTTTTGTTGTCCTTCTTTGTCAGGATGAGAAATTGCTTCCCCAAGGAGGGCCATTACCCAGACCTACAAAATTCGATATTTTAGATTAAATTTAGAGAAAATAATAGAGAATGCTATAGTCGAATTTACCCACTATCAGAAACCCGTTACTCAGCTAGTGAAAGTACTAAGGAGAAATTTAAACATTTTCTGGAATATCGGTAGAAATTGGTGCAACAAAATTATATGAAAAAATATATACAAGTTTTTCAAAAGTGTTGGCGTGGCAGTTTTGGGCGGTTTGTTGGCGTGGCGAAAAGATTTTTGGCGAGTCGATAGATATTTTTGATTGATCCTGATCAAGAATATATATACTTAATATGTATAATATAATATATAATATAATATAATATAATATAATATAATATAATATAATATAATATAATATATAATATAATATAATATAATATAATATAATATAATATATAATATATATATAATTATAATATAAACGCTTCCTTCCGCCTGTTACACTTGTACTTTTCAACGAACTTTAGTCAACGAGTAACGGGTATAATTACACATAACACATATTTGTACTGGTTAAAATATTAGTTTCAAGTACATACATTTTGAGCGATAGATAGAAACTAATCAACGGTGTCTTGAAACACAAGGTTTTATATTATATATTTGAAGTATATAAATAAATTGATAAGAAACGCGTGTTGATAGCGTTGAAGGGATAGTATTATTTGGTAAATCCTAGATTCCCCCCATGGCACATAGACGTGATTTCTTTTCTTACGAGTATAAATGTATTTATATTTAGCATTAGATTATAATTATTGAAATCGAGACAATATGCATGTATAATCGACCGTTATGTATTTGCTGGAATATGCTAAAATATTTATGCTATCTTCTCTTGGACTAAGTATACCTTAAAATGCACAATCTGAACGCTTCACACACACTTCTATCAGGAATGCAATGCAGGCAGCCCAGTCCCTCAACTGGTGTGCATCTAAAAGGTGGCCCGTTCGCGAACTTGGCCACAATGCTACAACGCTCAATAGCTTTGGACAACTTGTTCAGGTTCTGCGGTTTGCGGTTGCGATCGCATCGTAATCCATCGATGAGTACTTAGCAGGTGCAGCGATTCTCGCCGGAAAGACTGCCCAGACTGAAGGTTCCTAGGCCATTGGAGCCGGGTGATTTCTTGTCTTTGCTCTCGTCATTATCAAAGTTATCCCCCTGTGAGAAAAATGAAGTATTTGCGTGGGTTGTCTACCTATTGGGGTATTTCAAGCATATTACCCGCCGTTCCCTTTGCTCGCGGATTTTCCGGGCCAACGACAGGAAGGCATCCTCGATATTGATGTTGGACTTGCAAGACACCTCAAAGAAGGGCATATCAAAGTTTTCGGCAATCTGGAGAGTATAGGGGGCTGTTATTGGGGTTGATCACTGGTGCACTCACTCACCTTTTCGCCCCTTTCCTTGTCCACCATGCGCTGGGTGGCGGAGCATTCGCATTTGTTGCCCGCCAACACCTTCACCACGTCCGGCGAGGCGTTCTCCTGGATGTTGCGCAACCAGTAGGACAGGTTGTTGTAGCTCTCCAGGTTGGTCACGTCGTACATTAGGAGGATGCCCATGGCGCCTCGATAGTACGCCGTGGTCAATGTCCGGAATCTCTCCTGGCCTGCCGTGTCCCAGATTTGCAGCTTTATGGGCACGCCATCGAGGTTAATCAGCTTCTGCTTGAAGTCTATGCCTGGTGGAAGATGAAATGGGATGATACTGGGTATTATAGCCGTTGTAGAAATAATAGTTTTCCGAACAAATAGAAAACCTAAATATTTAAAATTCCTAATGTATTGCAAACTATTTGAAAAGCTAAAAATTTTATGGAATTCTGTCATAAAAATATGTAGTTATGTTAACCATTCTAAACGAATGTCCGATTTCCGACATTATATTTTTCCAATCAAATCTGAAAATATTATTTCGGGGGCTGCTGTGACCACATTGGGAGCACTTACCTATCGTAGAGATGTATGTGTCGTAGTACTTCTCATCGCAATATCTGTGGACGATGCAGGTCTTGCCCACATTGGAGTCGCCCAGCACCAGAACCTTATAGGTGGCCACAAAGTCCAGTGCCATGTTGACGGAGCTGGCGGAGTTTTCGTTAGGAATTATAATATTAACTGCCGAGGTTTTCGGTTACAGATGGGCTGGCGTTGTTGTTATTGGTAGTTGGGTGGTGCAAGTGGTGGTGGTGGTTCGGTTTTGGCTACGAGGGGTAGTAGCGGGCTGCAGCTTATGCTTGTTTATGTATCCGCTGGCCTGGCTTGTTTGTTGCTGCTCGCAGCTGTTCCACCTCGAGTTGCAGCGGCGTCACACGGATTTGTTGTAAATTTTCACAGTTTCCACAACAAAAACAGTCCGGAGCTCATGCTAATTGACAAGTGGCTTCTGGCATAAGTCGTACGATTTAACCTTTATTTCATTTGTATTTTAATGTAATATATAAGTGGTGTTAGGTGTGCATAGTGTGCCACTTCGGAGGCGGAGTCGAATTACGCCGTTCGCGTGAATCAACCTCGAAGCACTGACTACGAAACAAACCAGCCCGTAGATGCGGAGTGGAGTCAACTAATCAATAGACCTGCGCACGCGCAGCAGCAGCATTCAGTTACCGAATAATCGAAATCGGAATTCAAATCGAGGGTGTTCGCGGGCTCTCGGGCTTATCAATAGTAATAATATTAGACATAGGTGTACACAATAGATATGGAGTTACATGTTCAAAAATAGAGTTGTTCATTGCTTAACTTAGTGCGGTAGGGTAGGAAGAAAGAGTCAAGTCCAGTGCCGCTTACATCACAAAGACCTTTTCGACCTTGGGGTTGGAGAACTTCGTATTGGTCACCGGACAGGTGACGGTGCCGTCGTCTTTGGTTATGTCCGGCAGAGCCATCTGGCCAAAGATCTGTCCGTTGGGCAGCATCATCGGCTGATTGTGCTCGTTCAGCGGCAGCCCTGTGACCCGGCATATAAGTCGGCTCTGCACACAGTGCGAGTATGGCAACTTGAGAGCGATGCGGTTGAGATCCTCCTGACACACCGGGCAGTTAAGATTGCGGCAGGTCTGGGCATAGCAGTGGGGCGTCTTCAACGCCGACAGTCCGGCCTGTACGGCTGCCGAGAAGACTGACGTACTGGATAGCTGGAAGAGGCGGTAGTTCTCCTGGCGGAAGTCCAGCACCAACTTCTGCCAGCGCTGCGGATCCATATACTTGCGGTAGTGCTCTGCTTGGGCATCGGCCGGATAGGCCAACAGTGCCATCACGTGGCAGATCTCGTTTAGCTGAGTTTTCTCGTAGGCGGGAAAGTAGCGACGCGAATGCTTCACAGCCTCAAAACGCTGATTTTGACGAACTAGCTCGATGAACTCTTGAACCCTCAGGCTGAATTCTATGGTTGAGTTGATCTTGCGAAGCTTAGACTTGTTGTCTATGCACCACAGCACGCATTTGGTGGTGCTGTGACTGGCCAAGTCGTCCTCGACCTCGCGCGACGTCTGGAAAATATCCAGGTTGGTCAGGTGGCGTACATCGGACTTGGCGGCCAGTTCCTCGGCCGTTTCATAGTATCCCATACGCAGCAGATGCTCGATGACCAGGCGGTCCAGTCGGATGCGCTTCCATTGATCCACCGATCCCTGCCACAGGTCGCCCGTAACGCTGCTTGGCGGAGTAATGCCCTTCAGGTGGTCAAGCTTGCGCTTGCAAATCTGTGTAACGCTCAGCTCATCGTTGATGCTCTCCTCGGCCTTGCGCTTAAGCACCTGCAATTTCTGGGCGACGTTGTCTACCAGTTTGGTGACCTCGGCCAGAATGGGACCCTCCTCTGCCTCCAGGGCCTTCTCCACCTGACGCGATACGTTGGTCACCTGGTCCACCTCTCTGTCGATGATCTTCTGTGCTGAACGGAAGCGCTTGTTCAGCATCTCGTATGGCACTTTCAGGGTGGCGTGCTCCAGCGCCTTGATCTCCGACATTTTTGATTTTCGGTTGCCGTGCAATTCGGGTTTATCCTCTTCTTTGAGACGCAATTGCGTTTTCTTCTATTTCCTTGAATTGCTTTGTTTTGCTTTTGTGGGCAAAGCGTTGCCAGACTGCTAGCAGTCAGCTTATCGAGCAATGGTGCTGTTCACATTGCTTTGGTAATTGTTTGATTTGTAATTGTTGTATATGAAAAGAATACAAAAACAAAAGTATTTATTCTTGAATCATATTGAAGGTATTCTTCCAGTTCCGTGGGGGGAAGCCAAAGATTTCGTGATATTGTTGAAGTCTTATAATATATGAATAATATTTTGCTATACTTCTGCGTGTTCTCCCGCTAAACTTCCGGCAGCTCCAGCATGTGTGCAGCACTGTCACTGCACTGTTAACAAATAACAGCTGATTGCAGTAAACATAAGCAAATGTTAATAGAGGAAAATATTAAACAATAATGCTAAAAACAATAATTTGAAGATAATAAACATAAATAATCAGAAAGGCTAACATAACAAAGTAATGGAATTAAATTATCTAGTTAAATTAGATTTATGTACTTCTACAAATGAAACAATTGCAGATGGTTAGAGCAACTACCAGAGGAGTGATCTTCCAAAGCAACGAAAACTGGTTCAAAGGGACCAACTAGGGGAACAAAGGATAACTCCAAGCGCTATCGCGAGAAAATCAAAAGGGATCCGATTAAGTTTTAGGAAGGAAGTAAAATGTATCGGAGCAGACTGAGTGAATTGGTCAAAAAGAACAAAGAAGAAAGAGAAGCAGGAACTCGGCAATCAAAGATCATTGGAAGAAATGCTGAAGAAGCTGGAAAAGTCAATCCCAGTCAAATTGTATGGAAAGGTGGAATTTATTGAGCTATTGTATAGCAAATATGTTGAGACTGAAAACAAGGAATCCTAACTCCCTTTGAATCAAATCCTGGTAGAGCTGTCTTTAGACAATTACAATTATTTACAAGCGTGGCTAAATATAATCTTATAGAATTCATTTATGGGACTGCCACATAGCCCATTGGACTATTTAATGTCCAAATGCAATTAGAATTTTTCGAATAAATCTGAATCATACAAAATATTATTAAGCAACAGTTTAGTATGAACTTACAGAGGTTTTCAGTTACTTCGTTAGCCAATGTGATCTGCAATATTCGTACAACTTTATAGATGATTCATTTTGGATATACACGAGTCGGCTCACTCTAATTTCTTGTAATTAGCATTACGGCTAGTTCGAGCTCGAGAGTTGGCCTAATGTGCTCCGCAGTGTAATTAATACGTCTGCTGGAGGGAAAAGTAATCACGACTCCATGCAAAATGGCATAGAATTAACCTCCTTTTATGGTACATTGACTTTCGTCCACGTCTAAGTCGCTTCGATAATTAGTCATAGATTAGGTAGCCGTACGGTAGGTGTACGTGCGAAAATTGAAAATCCATAAAACCCGACCCATGTCCACATGCTCAATATTGGGACTTTGGTAAGTAATTTTTCATTCCCTGGAACGGAAGTTACTCGTTTCGGGTAAATTTGGGACACGTGCCGTGTAAAAACGCGAGTACAAACAAATAAACAAACAATTTGTTCGAACTTATGGTCTGGTTCTAAGGTGGAACTGGTTGGGTTACAATAGTTCTACATAAAAATGTTGCATTCGGTCAGCAATTAATACGTATGGTATATATGTACATATGTAGCTCAATTTTATAATGAGAACAGCGACATTAACTTCTAAATACTTCAAAATAATTGTAAATTGTATTTAACTTGCATATTAATGTGAAGGATCTATTTCAACTTTACCTGGTTGTGGAAGCCTTTCCCAAGCTGACCAGAACCGTCATTAAAACCCATTGCATCCGTCCTCCACAAGCAGCGATTATTCCCAAAAGGTCAGGTACTCACATCGAGATTTCCCTAATGACAAACAATTGAAAATGGCATGTCTGAAAAGTCCTAGGTTCCTGGGTTCTGAAAAATTGCATTTTAATAATACAACCGGTGAGA
Organism: Drosophila orena; assembly: GCA_005876975.1. Classification (NCBI taxonomy): domain Eukaryota; kingdom Metazoa; phylum Arthropoda; class Insecta; order Diptera; family Drosophilidae; genus Drosophila; species Drosophila orena. The sequence continues at coordinate 7,978,658 of VCKV01000282.1, read as the reverse complement.
AGGCGATTAAATTCAGGCACTTCTTCAGTTTGAATTCCAATTACGGAACGTCACTCAGACCGACTGACTTACACACTACCTGATCCGCTTGACAAGTTCAGTGCTCCTGGGGGACACAAAAACTTATTAGAATATCTTAGTGCGCTGCATTTGCATTGCCATTGTTTTTCGTGGGTGTCCAGTTGGTGTCAAGTGGGTTCCATGCCCGTGGAGAACCCACCTTGGGAAAGGGTGGGTCAGTTCGGATGGTGTGTAGCTAACCCAACCAATTGGAACTCGGTGGAAAAGCCGAGGGAGAGCCGAGCGTTTTGGTGATGTCATGGATTGCGTGCAGGGGAGCCGTCATCAATGGTCCTTCTCTCTGGGACTAGCTACTTGGGCAATTTTGTTGTAGATGTTTGCGGCCCTTTTGGGCTACCATAAGAAATGGTCGTAACCCATAATCAGTGCGGCTTAATCGTGTTCCACTGCCCGGGCAGCCTATGGCACTCTATCCCAGAAGTGGAGGCGCCTCCTGCTCCTCCCTTCCCTTCCCTTTCCTTCCGTTCCCCACTGACCACATTGCTCCGCTGGCCTGCATTGATTTTTTTCCGCAGGAGTAGGTACTCCATTCCGGCGTTTTCGGGTTTTTATGGTCACCTCTAGAACTTTCACTTTTTGATGTGCGTAAATTTGCATATTTGTCGGACGCCAGGAAGGGTGTGTGCACCGACCATTCCACTTCATCCGACCCGATCCCTTTCCCCGTGTTTTGGGTGAGTAATGAATAGCGTCCGATGATGATGACGCCTTGGATAATGAGTTTTTGGCTTCGCCTTTAGATAGGTCACTGAAAACATCGAACCTAAGTGGGCAGACGTTAAATTAGCGAGGTAATACTGTTCTGATCCTCCATTTTGGAAGAGCAACTGGTTAGGTAGCCCAGTTAATAGCCTCATAAAGGATATTTTACGATCCTTTAGTTCATATGAATTTAGAGAGCTTTTGTCTGAAGGGGCTACCATTATTGCAGTATTGGATGCTATGCATATAACAAATAATTGGCTTGCGGACTTGATAAGTTATAGGTATGACTTTTTATTGTTTTTTTGATTGCCTAACGCTTTTATAATTTTAAAAGTAGTTCGTGTAGGCTGGGCACTAATAGAACTTTACAAGTTAAATACATATGTTATTACGACAATGTACAAAAACATGAAATTAACGAATACTGGTATAATTGTTGGCACACGTGTTAGTTTATATCTTTATAATTTATTCTATTATTTGAATGTAAATCGTGTGCAATTGTTTACCGTCCAAACGACACTAAATTCCACCACATTTCTCAAATGTTGCTATAATTATAATTCCTTTTGAAGATTAGGAGCCTTATGACGTCCCAACCTGACCACGCATGAGCGATTAAAATAAGTTCGTGAGCCTCAGCATTTCGTAGTTATTTTTATGTTTTCGCTAGCCAGGCGTCGCCTTTAGTTCTGGCCAACATGACATGCGAATTGGCCAAGTCGAAAGACCCGCAAGACCCCCAAAAGTGTCGCCCCATTGCTAAAATCAAGGTGTGCATTAACAAATGAACTTGAAATAATCGTTATACGACTGGCCACCCATACCCATATATTTAGCATGCATTTGGCTGCATTCAGCCATGTGGCTATGTGGCAATGTGGCTATGTGGCAATGTGGCGAGTGATAAATTGGGAAAGTCATGGAAAGGTTATTTGGTCAAGACTTGGCCAGCAGACAAGGCTAAAACAAGTAACGGCGGCTATCGAAGCGCTCGCCTTGCGGCACATGCAACATTCGGGGGCAGGAGCTGGCAGTTCAGTCTAAGGACTAAGCCAACTCCTGGCTCGCTGCTGTGTGCATGTCCTGGAACGCACGAAAACAAACTTGCATGCACCGAATATATTCGAATAGAGTGAGTTTGAGTGTGAGTGTGTGTGGTCGCAATTAGACGTGGCCATAATGTGGAATTAAGTCCCTTAAATTGGCATTTTTTCGAGGGCCTAATGCTCCGGACTCGGAGTTATAATCAGCAGTAATATGATGACCTCTGGGCATGAGTACAGCTCGATGAGATTTCGTGAGAAAATTATATATCGCTGGGCTGGCACTGGACGGCCCTAGAAACTAGAAATTCTACAGTCGCACTAATTAATCATCAGTTAAGAGCGAGAACATGACGCCCAAATTGTTGAAAGCGAATTAGCTCTTTAATTACGGTGGTCTTTCGCTTTTCTTGGAGGGGAAAGCCCAGTGGCGGCGCCTCCGATTCGCTGCAGTTTCTGATTTGGCGAAACGATTTCGTGAGTTTTCCATATAATTTTCCCGCTTGTTTTCCGTTTCTGTGCTGTGGCCAGCAACATTTATCAATAATGTCAAGAAATAAATATCCGAAATAAATTTCGGACTCTGCCGCATGGCGAATCGAATGGACTGGACGGGACTGGCCCAGCACCAGCACTCTTGAATAATAATTAAATGAATTTATTTTTACGTGTAAATATAAATACTTTCCATTTCGTATGACGCGGTGCGGCAGGATTTGCGTAAATGGTAAAGTAGTATGGAATAAATCATTGTCAAGTCGGCAAATCTAGAAAAATTATTACGAAATCGTAATTAGTGTCTTTAAAGCGTATTATACAATTTGAAGTACAACAAATTCTTGAGTATGACCCATGTGACTCGTAAATCTCTCAATATTGTCACTTTAAATTATTTGAAAATAATAATTTGCTCTTACAAGTTAAACAAACAAAGTGGATTCGAATACGTGTATACGTGTATGTGAAATATATGGCTTAAAACTGATTTGATGATTTCCACGGTCTCTGAACCCGACCAGATTCGTGTCCCAATTAGTTACATCCACCGATTTTCGTGAATATATTTTCTGGATTTTCTTTCCGCTCGGCGTGCGTGTGCGAAATGAAATTGTAAATGCGATGGACGCATTTAGTCAGGGAAAATTGTTTATGCTGTCGCAGCGATTAAAGCAATCGTTTATAAGGCGATCGAGGAGGAGGATAAGGAGTACCAGACCCATATAGCCTGACATTTTCCGCAATCGGAAGAGGTTCGAAGGTACACGAAATGCAAAGGAATTTGTTTAGGCAAATTGGGCGAGCGCTCCTCATGTCCCAACTGACCTCAAAGTGTTTCTCTTCGGGTGTGAATTATTGGCTCCGTTGGAAAAGTGGCTACGTATATGTATTTAGACAATTGGAGCAGACATGGCCCAAAGTTGGACATCCGTTTCTGGCTGTTCGATATCCACCTAAAAGGTACCTTTCCAAATTGGGCTATGGGGGCGTGGCCAGAAACCTTTTTTTCTGAACAGGCTGCATTCTAGAGTGGAAAGTCGAAAGTTAAAAGTTGAACGCAACAAGCAAGGCACTCATCTGGGCAATTCAGCAAACGTAATTAGGGCCGTGCAGCGCCCAAAAGCAAAAAATAATCATAAGCAACGGCCAAGAGAAATTGGGGAGCGAGCGAAGAATAATGGCTAAAATAACTATTTGCCTTTGACTAACCAGTTTCTGTTGTTGCTCCTGGTGCGTGCTAATGTTACACTTTATTGTTGTGGCTGTTGCTCGACTCCGCGGGCCCCAAAAAGTAGGCTATGCAATGGCCGTACGCCTCTAATGCCTTCGTCATTATTATAGTTCCCACACACTGCCGCACACACCACACACACACTGCCGCACACACCACACACACACTGCCGCACACACCACACACACACTGCCGCACACACCACACACACACACCCCAGACGAGGACGAGAAAAGGACGAGGTCGCCTCCGCCAGCAGCTACAATAAAAACAGGTGCACGAAGGTGAGGCAGCTACAAAAATCCATCTTCGTTAACAAAACTCGCTCACGAAATACACAAAAGCAGTGGAGCACTTAGAAGTGCGTCGGAACTCATACACCATATAGCGTATACCATATAGCGTACCATATAGCGTACCATATAGCACACCATATAGCATACGAGTGCGGCCCAAAACTAATCCCATACTGCCTGCGAAAGTTTCGAAATCTGCCCGGAGATTCCATGCCATCCACCTCCTTGCAGTGGAATACCCTTCGACGACTCGGGGGATCTCTTAATTATGCATGCGGTGTCTGTCCTCCTGGAATCCGATTTTATGGATGTCCTGGAATGCGTGCATTCATTTCGGCTCAGCCGCAGTTGCTTAAACGGATAGTCTACATTTAAAATGAATAGAGCCGCATATGTTTTATCGTTTTGTGTGAAGCTCACATTGTGGCGTCAGCAGAAGAGTTGGTTATATAAATACACATAAAACCGGTATTTTGTATTTAACTTGATACTCAGCTGTATTTATATTTAAAGCGAAATGATTATAAGCCAATTAAATATAATTTGTTTTTAAACAAACCGGAATTTCACTTCCATTCATAGCGTAAGGTTTTCTGTTGAAACTATACATATGCCTGAACAATAACTTTTAAAAACTTTATAATAATTAAATTTTCAATTTAACAAGTTAAATATAAGCATGTCAAAATGAATAAGAAGTTAAGTCTGATATAATGTGAGCCTTGTGTGAAGAAGGGTATCTGGGAAGCGCCTTTGGTTGGTCGCCAATCTGGAAAAGGGGTTTGCTGCCTGGCCGAGAAGGTGAGCGGACTGCGGGGGCGGTGGGTGGCCAGGTTGCAGGCGGAGCAGTCGGGCAAGTGGCGGGTGGGTAGTGTGTGGTGGTTGATGGGTGGTGGAAGGTGGAAGGTGGCGCCGGTGTGCGCGAGCGCCAAGTAGCCACCAGCAGCGACGTCGAAGCAACTTAAGGTCCGTGTGCGCCGCGAATTCTTCACTTGCATTTCGAGCGCGCAGGCGACTGGTTGGAGCTACCCGTCCGAAGACAGACCCCAAGTGGAAGTACCGAAAGCGAGTGGCCCAAAGTATTGGAGATTTTTTGGAGTGACGCCTATCGTGCGGTTTTGTTTTGCTTCGGACTTTCTGGCGGAGCGGAAACGATTTCGGTGTGAAAATTTGCATAAAATTGCGCCCGCGAAACCGACAAACAAACGAAAAAGCGCTGAGGAAACCAGTTTAAAGCCTTTGGGCAGTTTTCAAGCTTGCAAAGTGCGTGTGCGACCCGTTGCGGTCCCGTGGAATTTATATAACACTCGAAAAAAGGACTTCTGCCTTGACTTCTTTAAGTCCCACTCACGCCCCCAAGCTCGATTAGTTTCCGATTGCAAAATGCAGCCCCTGAAGCGCTTCACACAATGCGGCAGTCTGACCATGCTCTTCGGCATCTTCATCATACTCTTCGGGGTCAGTTCCACGGCCCTGACCACTTTTGGCAAGACCAACAACCAGCCGGCGCCCACGCACGTCCCAATTGGTAAGAGAACCCCCGGGGTTGGTAATAAACAGCCCCATCAAAGTCGCTGGCAAGGTCAGGAGAAGTTTCTCGTCGAGATTGGACGAAGGATTAACAGGAGTTTGAGTTTAAATTTTGGGCAGTAAATTTGCTATAACTCGTGCTACATTTGGTGCCTCTCAGTTGTCGTTTAAAAACTGCCTTTGAGTTAAGAGTTACCTATTTTAATGCAATTCACTTTTCTCATTATATTGTGATAGTTGCCTACGACAAGGTGGCTTTCTGATAAGGCTACAATGCCCCTCAAGGCTTGAGCTCCACTAAAAGGCAATTAACCGCCAATTAAGACACCTAGTTGTTAGCCAAACAAATAGCCCACCATCCAGGTTGTCTGATCCAATCATTTGTCATGCCATTGACTTTGTACTCCCTCATAAATAAATGGAATAATAATAATGGCACAGAGCCAGCGATTGAATGACACGACACAGAACACAGAGCATTCATTGCTAACACAAATCGAATCGGGAATTGATCAAACAAGTCACTCAAGTGCAATGACAACCCACGCTCCACAATTTCCTGACATTAGGAGTGGGTTTTCCCTGGGCGGTAATAGTCCTGTGATTGGAGTTGGCAAACAGGAATGGATAGAGTAGACACAGATACAGATAGTGTTAGCAGCAGTTCCCCAATAATCAGACAATTAGCGGGCAATTAGCTAGGCAAGCTGGACAGTAATGTGCCCTCCTTTAACCTCGATTGACATCCTTACTTGCAGTTAAAGGACGAGAGTGCAGTGCCCACGACGATTGCACGGCGATAGATCGCACCAGCTGCGTCAAGGATCCCAATGACTACAAGTTGCGTTGCCTCTGCGGCGACGACTCGCCTCCTTCGGCTGGCAGCTGTCCGGATGTCCTGAAAGGTAATATATCAGCAATACAGCACACTTTATAACAATATTCCCCAAGGAGAGAAACATATTAAACATATTATTTGAACAGGAGAAGCAGCCTTTAGTTGGTATACTTTAGTTGCTAGCTTAAGCTTTAGATGAAAACTATACATCTACGTTTAAAAAAGTTGATCTACTATGTTGTACAACTGGAAAATGATTGCTGTCAACTATTAATTATTATGCCCTGTATCTACGCCCCTGCGACTGCCTGCCTCTGCAGAATCCTTTAGCTACATGGTGCCCAGAAATAGAACAGCCAACAAAAAGTCAGCTAATTGCTAAGACATGCACATTACATTTATTATTTAAGGGCCCGCTGCTTTCTTGGAGGCCTCCTCCGCGATGAGCCAGTGCCTCAAGTGGCATGTAGGTGATGTGTCCAAGGCGCCACCTAAATGAGAATTAAACAAAGCATCCTGCCAGGATGGCCACCCCCAGCCCACAGCCCACATCCACCTTCCCTCGCTATTTGCCTGCTTATTTATTTAGTTTTCGTGCGCGATTCACACTTTGCTCCTTGGGATCCTTGGGTCATGTGCCCGCCATTGTTGGCCCTCCAGTCGTTAGGGTCTTTGGTCCTTTGGTGCTCCAGAATTGGAGGTTCTCCAGCTCTCCTCTCGGCATGCAGGACATTCTTCAGCCGGGCCAAAGAAGGACCGAAAGGCAGAGCCCCACGCCTTATGGCGGCGCAATGTCGATGCCGGATTTATGTTAGGATGTCGTGACTCCTCCGATGGGGAAACTCAAACGAGGCCCCAAACGAGAGGCAAATGGTAATGGGAATCGCCGCAGTGCCAATTTGTGACATGCACAGCCCAGAAAAATGTTATACGCGATTTTTGCATGCACGTTTCGCAGTTCTTCGGTTTGGCATTGGCAGTTGGTCTCCGTGGAGCAGATCTACTTTCCGGCGGGAATACATTGTAACACTCTAGAGTATCGTATTTCCAGACTATTATAGGTCTGCATAATGGCGGTGTTATACCAAAATAGCCATTAAATGAAACTGTGTTCAATTTAGTTATAATCATGCAGTATAGTAAATTTATTGCGAGTATGCAAATAATATATTCAAATTATTTGTTCATGTTGTAGGCCTGCGGCACAAGTGCAACAGCAACAACGACTGCGAGGACGGAATGGTGTGCCAGTACGAGAATAGCAACCGCACCATCGGAGTGGCCAAGTTCATGTCCAGCAAGACCAAGCTGTGTCTCTGCGACAACGACAACGGATATGTGGAGGACATCCTGCACGACATCTGCAGCGGAGGTAAGAAGTGCCCTATCCCAACAATGGTTTCATAGTATTACGAAACGCATTAGATACATCATAACCCATCTTCTTCACCTTCCAGCCAATCTTCAGGGCCTGGTCAGCTTCTTGGTCTCGATCTGCTCGCTCCTGGCGCCATTTTTGGTATCCGCCCACATGCGAAAGCATTTCTAGAAGGCGATCGGCGTAAGCCGAAACGGAAACGGAAACGGAAGCGGAAGTCGTAGTTTGGCGTTTATCTACCCCAGTGATCCATCAAATGTGCCTCAGTGAAACCAACAGAAACAAAAGATCATCCTTCCCCTACCCCCTCACATATGAAAACGAAATGTAATCTTTGAAAACCGAAAAAAGACAAAAATACGAAAGAAAATATGTACGTGGAAATGAAATTAAGAAAGTTAGATACTCGTCGCCATTAGCCTAAAAGTCGTTCTATTGTATAAGTTTCATATGTACCACCGTCAAGTTTATTCGCTTCTCACGAAAAGTTGCGTTATATACAATATACATAATTATATTATCTGATAAATGTTTTCTATAGATCCCCAATCGACCTTAGTCAGTACTCCCTACACTAGACAGACAGAACTAACTTTAGATCAAATGTTTGGCACCATTTTATTGTAATTTTATATGAGTGTACGTGTGTCCAGGAAAACCTAATAAAAATCTATAGAAATTATCTAAGGATAGGCAACTTTTCAGCAGCACTGTGAATTCAGATCGCTTACATCGCAATTACAAATGTGAAACATTTTAATTTTTGTATGTATTCAACGTAAATAGCTTTACGAGCTCACAGCCCACAATCGAATGGATACAAAATATTAATAATAAAATACAAGAAAACCTTATTCGTGCGGGAAATGATACATGTTAATAATACTTTCATGTCAAAGTTGCAGGTCCAGTTAAGAACTTCACCCATTAAAACGTTTTCTTCGTAGCTGTTATCTATACTATTTAATAAAAACCTTTAAAACCCAATCTAAATGTTTCCTCTGGTTTCGCGTAGCATTTTTCCATTATAAAAGGCGAAATATATCTTGGTTACCACGCGGTACTTTTCATTGGCAGTCCAATAGGTCAGAAACATGTAGTTTCCAGTGGGGAAGGGCAGAACTTTTGGGAGTCGGGAATTAATGGCCTCAGAGGAAAGCTTATCCACAACGATGTCGTGCTAAAAACAATTCAGAAAGATATTTTGGATTGATTTAACCAACAATACGTGTATGTCACCTACGTCGTATGGACAGGAATGATTCAAGTTGGTGATGTCTTTAATAAAATCGTAAAAGTATTTCGCGACTGCATTGGACTTCGTGTTCTTGATGAACTGACAACCGTCAAAAGTTACGTTGTAAAGAAAGGGCTTATATCCTTGGATCTGTTGATGCAAACCAAAGTTAACCTGAAATACAGAAATCGTACTCAATAGTTGGCTGAAAATATGCTTTACAAACCTCTATGCTGTTCAGGGGAAACTTAAGCACCTTTATCTTGGTGGATATGTATTGATAAGTTCGATTAACTGATTTTAAAGAACAATATTCGAAGTCGGCCACCTCCTTATCCATGGATACGCACTTGAAGTTCGTAAACTCGATAAGAGAGTAAATCTGCATTTTAGTTAAATCTATTTTATATGGCCTTTAAAATGGCTTATAACGTCTGACCTGATTTATCATGCCAACCAATAGAAGCACGAAGCTGAGGTATTTTTGCCAACACATTGTAATTCATTGAGGTTACAGGTGCAAATATATATATATTTCAATATATTTCAATATATACCCATCTCTGAGTTCAGTAAAAATCTGGCATTTATATTGGTAATTATAGCTTTTAGCTTAATTTCTTTAATTGTTGGTTATATGCAGGGAAACCAGACGAAAAATTGGCTGCAGTGAACTGGAACATACGCACTCCTAAGGCAGGAGTTGTATTAGACCATAGGCATACCCCTTGTGTGAACATCATAAGCAATTATAAAACTAGAAATTTTAAAGGAAATAGTTACCTATTTACCTCCTTCAGGGTTCCATCACTTGAAGTGCTTGAACTGAGTTCTAGTTCAGTCCAGATAAATGGTGATATTGACTAACTACGGATGTGATGTCTGTTTGAAATTCAAGGATAAACTATAAATTCACTATAAATTCCCATTTCTAACTGCACTTGCAGCTCCGCCAAACGATCGGTTATCCAACCGATTCGATTAAATGCACGGCATTGGTTTTAAATAGATCGGTGTGGATTTAATGCAGCAGCACAGTTATCAATATGTTAACAAGCTGGATATTTTGTAATGCCAACGCCTTTCGCTGGCCCCCATTCGGTGATTACTTTCAAATTTCTCGCCGAGCAGAGAAACGGAGAAACGGAGGAACGGAGAATCGGAGAAAGAGCGCAGAGAAATGGGGGCGCAGTGAAAAGCTCAGCGGGCACACAAAGCTCCACTCTCGGATCACAAAAACAAACGGCGCCACGCTCCCAAGCACAATTACACGATCGGTTTCCGAGAGGTGACAACTTCGAGGGCTTTCGGTTCCGATCCAGAGATCTGAACGGGCAGTTAGTTAGCCATGTTTACCTTACCCATTCGGCCGTGCAATCCGCAAGATCGTCGTGGATAATCCAAGCCTCAAACTCGAAGTTCGCGCGTGTGCAATCAAATTATAAGCCCACCATTTATGCTTTGATTTTATGGTTGCATTTCGGCAGTGATTTGCATGCAAATTGGGCATACGCCATAAAAGACACTCCGAAAGTAGTGCCAATATTCATATATTCAAACTTATAACTATTTAGAACCCACGGACAATAAAGAACTGAAGCGGACAAACTTGAGTTTTTGAGGTGTGCGACGCGCGCCGAAGTCAAAGCCAATGAAATCACATTTCCGGTGGCCACACATCGTTTCAGCCAAGTTCAATACAAAACAGTGGACAAAAAAACGCCAGCCAGTGGCATTCCAGGCGTAATTGGGCTATTTGCGGCCCCTCCGCCCCCTCAAAACCGCCGACATAGGTAAGCCCATCGAGATTTTTCGCCTCTGACATCAGAAAGTGACACACAGTTATCGGTGCCCAGGCATATAGATCAAGGTATATACTACTATATATAGTAGTATGCTACTGAAAAGAGTGAGGTTTCCCATTGCGAAGGTTTCACATGGGATTTTGGGATTAGCACCTCTTTGTGTCAAATCCACTGACGCAGCTTAAACGGTCGATTAACATTTATCACTAAACGATTACTAATTTGTTTATGACTCCCTCAAAGGCAACGCCACATGCTAATTGGCATTATGGGATCCCGAAAAGAGTTGCTAATTTTATGATGTCCTCAATGAAGTGCAAATTATATGATTCACTGAAAATATTTTCGTTATCTGCGCATCTCGAAGTTTTCCAAATCGAAACAGCTTAGATATTAAACCAAAAGTAGCAGTTCGGCTGCCTTAATGGTGCATTCCAGAGTTTGTAACGTGGTAATTGCAAAAAGAACACGCGAGAATGGCAGTTAAAATTCATCTATAGATTACGTGACTTAAATGCGAAAACGTGTTCGGAGCGGAGCTTCACCAAGTTGTCGGTTAAGCTATCCAGTTTAAATGCAGTTTAATCCCAAGAAAGCACTTGAAAAACTCGGCACTACGAAAGTGTGACCTCTTGAAGATGGCACAAAATTCTTTCCCATATAATTTTAAGGAATGATCAAGCTAAAATTCCACGAATTGCTGCCTAAACTAGTTTAATTCGGTTTTAATCGCTCGTGTTGTGAGCTTGACTTGCATATCTTAAGCAAATGCTGTAGTAGATGAAATCAAGCTTAAGTATACAATATTCGGATGGATAGATAAGATTCCGCTTCTGGTTTTCTTTGCTGCGTAAGCGGTGGGGAGACGCGTTTTGCATAAAAATTGCCAACTTTTGAAAAGCCGCGCTCCATCAAATATAAACAATCGAGTCATAAATATTCAAAACAAACAAAAGCCGGTAGCTGTTCTCCCCCCCAAAAATCAATTAAACCTGAAAATGAATGGTTAGTCCAACACTGATCGTCGTCTAATATAGATTATGAAACCCGTTTTGTGGGAACATAAACTAAATTCGACTTGCTCTGCGATTAATCACTCTTATAATCAAATAATAATTAACTAACGAGGAAATTGCTATTGTGACTATTGCTATTGTGTGATTTTGGCACGTTGTTTCAATTACTTCAGCTGAATTTGTTTGCTTACATTTTATGGACTCGCACAGGGCATCTTCATAAAAACAGAGCTTAAAGTCAACAAGCTGCAAATGGAATTCTGGGTACATACTCGTAAACAGCATATTTTCGGACAGATTCAATTGCGATTGACTCAAACAATTAGGTCTTTCACGAATTTCGGACTAAAAAGGGATATCGAATAACAAGTACAATTTATTTTTAGATATTAAACAAAGGAAGGTCTCGAAAAGAATTAACATCTACCTACAAATTGGTATACATTTGAAATCACTCTGTTCGTCTTGGGTCTTTAACTTTGCCTAACTAAGGCTTGTTAGGCAATCTGTTCTCCCTGAGATCGATCACGTTCCCTATTTTAAAATAATATTTATAGCCATCCAATAAATTAGTCAGCTTTCTGAGCCCTTATGGCTTTCTTTTGTAACTACAACCCATAAATCCCTGTAGTAATTCGCCTACGAGATCGTAAGTTATCTAAGCCAAGTAATTGTGTCTGCATGTGGGACAACGTGTTGTATACGTGATTTTCTTGCGGCTATCTGTGAATCCGCAAAATCCAAGTGGGTAATACCCCCCTACACCCACTATATCGTGTTAAATACAGCTTTCGGAAACAAGTGAGCCACAAGTATTCACAAAAACAGTCCGAATCGAAGTGGCAAACAAGCCAAACGCATTTCATTGAAATGGGCGACAGTCTGTTGCTCGGATTCGATGTGATTGTGCTGCGATCGACCACGCCCACGGCCACGGCCACGCCCACGCCCACGTCTGTTCGTTACGCCCTTTACGGGAATTTGGCTGTCATGCGAAATGTATTTTGCAATTGGCCCTGTAATTTGAGTTGAGTGAAAATAAGCGAACAAGCTTATAAACACTGAAAAAAGGGAACAGCAAAAACGAATTCAGCAAATGTAATTGAACAATTAATCGAACATTTGTGCTTCCTGTTTGGGGGTGGGCTTATTACCTCGCTTATGAGGTGATCAGAATGTATGAAAGCCAAAATCTAATGCGCCTTCAAAGTTCAGCCAAATATTTGCCTCTCAACTCACTCGTTTTCGAAACCCAAGGGTCACACACCTGCAAGGGGGTTCAAAGTTCGAGCGCGTGTCAATGGGGCAAAATGTGTGTAATACCTAAGTGCGTACATATGCATATGCAAACCTGAATTAAATACACTTTTTTGCGTTGAGGAAGCCGCAATTTGATGGCAATTAGCACAAATCCCACAGCCCCTCAACCCCAACCTTCACGCCCACATTTCACTCACTTTCTAATTGTGCGCTTAAATAGTTAAAAATAAAACAAAACCCAAACCCAAACCAAGACCAAGACCAAAACCAAAACCAAAACCAAAACAAATATGACAAAGGGAAACGCCTCGGATATAAAATACTTTCGGTGTGAGAAGCGCCAGCTCGTTTGACATCATCCAAATTTAGCTGACGACTTCGGCAGCTGGAGAATCCCCCAAGATCACCGTCTTCCGACGATCAGATCTGATCATTGAGGTTTTGAACAAAACCAGTTACCGGCGTCTTGACGTATACACTCATTAAAAATTATGCTATTTTGCCAGCTGACTGATAGTATTCAAGTCATTGGACTGCGATTAGGAAACGAAATGCACAACAGAGGAGGCAGAACGAAAAATACGCAAACATTGAGTGGCTTGAAAACGTGTAAGGGTGTTTGAGCTCTTGGGGATCGACTACGAACATACCCAATAAGAAGTTTGGGTACTTCTCAACTCGGTTTTCATATGAGCCCTGCTCTCCGATAACCGCAAAACATAAAAGAGCTTAAGTGTGCTTAGTGTGTTATTATACATTATTATTAAATATTCCATATTGCCCCATAGGCCTTTCAAATAGTTGGTATGAATAATAGCACCGCTTGCTTCTCCAATTTTGATCTTGGCCGGGCTATAAAGACAGTGATATTTATGGGCTTTTAACACATACAGCCCGTTTCAATCGATTTAAATAATTCCATTTGTCACACCATCAGCTGTCTAGGAAGTTTTTTGCGATATTTGCTTAAATTTCGATGTTCATCTTGAACTTCAACATAACTTGAATGCCTTTCGATCAGCATAAATATAGAAAGTTCGCGTTCGGAAACTAAGGCTACAATGGATGCATTTCAAAATAATTTTTCAAAGCGTTAGCACACAAGTTATGTATGTGTATGCATTGATTTCCATAGAAAAACAATTCGACCCCAAGCTATGCATTTAAATATTTATTTACCCATGACATTTTTGGGTATCACCTTTTGTTTGTCTAGCAAAGGGTCTGCGGCTATAAAGTGTCAAGTTCATCTGGAAATATTCAGAATTCTTGCACTACTATTTGTGGAATCAGTTGAGCTGAGACAGCGTAAATAAGTATTTCCTTAAAGTCCAGACAAAACCGATGATGATATCTGGAGCATTAATACAAGTCGGCGCGCTGAAGGCAAATCAATTAGCCTTGTCGAGTACTTATTGATCAGGCAATACCTCATTAATTGTACCTAAAAATATGTTAATGTTAATGTTCACGTTAATGGCATTTAAGAGATGCCCGATAAAGCGGAGGATAAAACCCGAAAACGGGCAACACTACTCCATTTGGTCATCACATGAGCACCAAAGTGCAACACTCGGCCACGCATTTAGGGAGTGACTTTGTCTGCAGTCGAGTTTCTGGCCCAATCTGGTTTTTCTGAGATCTTAGCACCTGACCGCCACCGGTAACCCCCGACTAGAAACCTCGGAAAGACAAAAAAGCAGAAGCATCTATCTACCTGCTGCTGCAATGAATGGAAAATTTCTCCCTAAAAAAGTCCCGAGTATTAAACGTCGGTCGGGTCCAAAAATCTGGGTAACTTTCCACTCATTTGTTCCAAAATATCAGAGATACATACATAAATACACAATGAACAACGGCTCACGTGTTGAGCGAATGTTCCCTAAAATGCCGAGCCAGCAAATAATTACGGACTAATACGAAAAGAATTTACAACTTCCTTTTCTTTTCTTTGCACTTACTTACTTGTTTATATTTTTGCTGTTTGGCTGCTCTATGGGTTTTTTTTTGTTATTTTTGGGGCGAAATTGGAAGCCAGGGCAATAAGTGCTCATAAGACAAAAAACGAATCACGCTATGGGAACATCGGTTTATCGTAGTTTTCCTACATTTCCCCTCAACGGATTAGCAGTTTCACAGGGGAACCCGCATAACGTCGATCGTCCCGGTTCCCAAAACTATCATAATAATAAGCCAGATTCGAGACCCGAAACCCACAAGCGACCCGACTCAACTCGACTCGACTCGACTTGTCTCGACTCGAAAATAGTTAACAACAGAGCGCCGAAGATGACGAGAACAACAAAGTTTTGATTTTTATAAAAGACAAGGTTCGCATCAAGTACAAAACAGTTTCGTTCGAAACGCTGCCGTGTGAAGAGCCAAGCGACCAGAACCGATCGTTCGAACAACGGGCGTCTTTCAAATACCCGACCCATCTAAATGCCCGACTTGGCACCTTCGCAAAAAATAATAAAAGCTATACAAGTAGATGCACCCATAGACTTAGTGTCACCTGGTGCCATCCGCCGGCGATTATAACTCAGCCTAACTTGTGCTCCGTGGGCAGTGTTTGTTTTGATTAGCTGCAGTTGCCACCCCCGCTCCAAAGATGAAATCCAATCCGGCCTCGGATCACGTCTACTTCAACGACGGCTTCAAGTGCTCCACGATCAGCATCAGCACCAACCTCACGGAACCCAATGGGAGCAGCAACAGCGTGGGATCCCAGGGATCCAAGGAGTTTATCCGTGAGTCTGAGTGTTAAACATTTAACTAACTAACTATTAACTTGTAAGATCCATAGGAGGGGAGTTGAATTAATGATATTAATTTGCAGTCGTAAAATCAAGAGCTATTACTAATACATTTCAAATGAGCTCGTGGAAAATGTTCTTTTAATAAGTAATAAAATAGTTGGTTGGGATTAACAAAAGCCTGGAACAGTCGAACCCCAGACATTTAAGCGTCCAGCTAATGCAATTGATTTATTATTAGTTGTTTGTGACTCAAATAGCTTTAACAATTTGGCTATTACCTCGTGAATTATGAACTACAAAATCAAATTAAATGAATTATTCTGTAGGAACAAGGTAATGAGTTTTCAGAATAACGAGAGTTGCCCATTTAAGTACTATTACCTAAGCTCTTTAGTTTCGCAGCAACTTATGCCACAAGTTGCAGTTTGATTTCATAGTTAGTTCCCTGTTAGTTGCAATTAAAGTAATGCAATTCAGCGAATGTTTCTGGCAAGAAAAACGGTGCATCAAGTATACGCCCCGTGCTCCCCGCTCGGAGATAAATGCAATTGTTTTCCACGTTTTCTCAGCAACAAAACTTTTGCTTTGGCCTTGGCAATGAAATTCGCGTAGATCAGAATGAAAACCTAAAGCAATTAAAATACCAGAAAGCAAACTCAAACTAAATGGCAGTGTGGGAATCAGCAAAAAGTTGGTCGAGCGTGGTGTTCTGCAGTACGTGCTTATGAATCGGTGCGGCTTTAGCCCTTTCATCGAATCTCTTTTAACTTCCGCCTCATCTTTTATAGTCACTGAGGACGGAAAGAAGGTGAAGCCACCAGTGAGCACACTGGAGTGCACCCGCAGTTGGCTGAAGGACTGCAAGAGGCGCACCTTCAATCGCAAAACCCTGCACAAGAGACTGCCGATCCTCGGATGGCTCCCTAAGTACAACAGCCAGGATGCTGTGGGTGACCTGGTTGCTGGCATCACAGTAGGACTCACCGTGATCCCACAGGCTCTGGCCTATGCGGGAATAGCAGGACTGCCCTTGGCCGTAAGTAGAAAGTATATATTACTTACAAGGATGCATTATAATCCTAATGTTCCTTTGGGCAGTATGGCTTATATGCCTCCTTTGTGGGCTGCTTTGTGTACATATTCCTGGGCAGCTGCAAGGATGTGCCCATGGGTCCATCTGCGATTGTGGCCTTGCTTACTTATCAGGCTGCTCAAGGATCTTGGCAGAAATCGGTCTTGCTCTGCCTGCTCAGTGGAATTGTGGAGCTCCTGATGGGACTCTTCGGACTGGGGTTCCTGATAGACTTCGTCTCCGGACCAGTTTCGTCTGGCTTCACCTCCGCGGTTTCGCTGATCATCCTCACCTCGCAGATCCAAAGTGTGCTGGGCATCACGGCCAAGGGCAACACCTTCGTGGAGATCTGGACGCAGGTGTTCCACAACATCGAGCATACGAGGGCAGGAGACACGGTACTGGGACTCACATGCATTGTCATCCTGCTGCTCATGCGCAGTCTCTCCTCCTGTCGAATTGGGCCGGCTGAAGAGAAGGAATGCTCATCCTTCCAGCGGGCTGTGAACAAGATCCTTTGGATCGTGGGCACTGCTCGGAATGCCATCCTGGTGGTCGTTTGCTGCATGATGGGCTATCTGCTGCACACCGAAGAGCATGGAGCTCCATTCCGCGTGGTGGGAGACATTCCACCAGGTCTCCCCAGCATTCAACTACCACCCACTTCGCTGACTGCCAATGAGACCAGCAATGGCGTGGCCCAGGGATTTGTGGAGATGGTGCACAGTATGGGTTCCGGTTTGGTGGTAATTCCGTTGATCTCGCTCATGGAAAACATAGCCATCTGCAAGGCCTTTGGTGAGTGTTAAGCTTTGTCAATTCATATGGTTCCCTATATTAATGGATGTTCCTTTTAGCCAATGGCAAGCCAGTGGATGCCTCGCAGGAATTGATTGCCATTGGAACGGCCAACATCTTCAACTCCTTTGTCCAAGCCTTCCCGGGAACCGGAGCCCTTAGTCGCGGAGCAGTCAATAATGCCAGTGGTGTCCGTACTCCCCTGAGCAATATTTACTCCGGTGGCCTGGTCATGATTGCCCTGCTCTTCCTCACTCCCTACTTCTACTTCATTCCACGTCCCACCCTGGCCGCCATTATTATATCCGCCGTGGTCTTCATGGTTGAAGTCAAGGTGGTCAAGCCCATGTGGAGATCGAAGAGTAAGTCATACAAACTAAGGAAATAATACTTATTTTTTTTAATCCCACTTAAATAACCCATTAGGAAGTGATCTGGTGCCTGGAATTGGAACCTTTGTGGCCTGCCTTGTTTTGCCGCTGGAGTGGGGCATCCTCATTGGAGTTGGACTCAATGTCATCTTTATACTCTACCATGCTGCGCGTCCCAAGCTTACCACCGAGCTACTTACCACCCAGTCGGGCTTGGAGTACTCCATGATTACCCCAGATCGATGCCTAATCTTTCCGTCTGTGGATTATGTGAGGAATCTGGTCAACAAGCAGTCCATTAGGCAAAATCTGCCGGTGGTCATCGATGCGTCGCATGTCTACGGGGCGGATTTCACAACAGCCACGGTCATAGACTCGCTGATCAGTGACTTCAATCAGCGGGGACAGCTGCTCTTCTTTTACAACCTCAA
This sequence comes from Drosophila orena, assembly GCA_005876975.1. Taxonomy (NCBI): domain Eukaryota; kingdom Metazoa; phylum Arthropoda; class Insecta; order Diptera; family Drosophilidae; genus Drosophila; species Drosophila orena. The sequence goes on along the minus strand of VCKV01000282.1, from coordinate 7,960,306 downwards.
GCCGAGTATCTGCTCCATTTTCGAGCACGTTTCAGCGGCCCAGTTCGTGGTCTACTACCAGGAGCAGCAGTTGGATGAGCTGCTCAAGGAGCGAAACTATGTACAGAAGCGCCTTGAGACGGCCTAACTGGCTCAATCTCCTCAGCACGTGATACAAATAGTTTAGGCTAAGTGTTTGCTTTAATTATTTATGGCATTGTAAATAGATCGTGAACTAATTGTGTAGTATTAGCCAGAGCACAAAACACTATTAGAACTTGTAAGCTAAGCAAATAAGTGTACGAGTATTTCTTAATTACTTAATAATAACAACGAACAAATTTAATTTGATTTATTAATTTTCTGAGACGGTAAAAGTGAGTATCAAATTAAACTCAAATTATATTAGACCTGGAATTTAAATAGTTGCACACCTTACAACACTTGATATCGGTGCTTCACAGCACTCTTTAACTATCGATTAAAACTATCATTGCTGATGCGATATATTAGTGCTGCAAGCTGCCCCTACTCAACACTGAAACAATTCTCACGTGTAAGATTTAGCAGTTTGTTTTCCTCGTTTTTCGGCATAATTTGACATAAAATGAAACGCCTGAGTGACGAACGTGCCAAGATCCTGTTCGAGCACCTGTCCAAATAGTGAGTAACCAGAAGTAAGCAGCGGAATGCAGCTAACAAGTGCATTTACAGCATTGGCACAAATGTGAAGCAGTTGATCGACCGGCCAGATGGAACATATTGCTTTAGAGAGCACAAGGATCGGGTCTACTACGTGTCCGAGAGGATTCTGAAGCTGAGCGAGTGCTTTGGCTACAAGCAGCTGGTGTGCGTGGGCACCTGCTTCGGCAAGTTCTCCAAGACCAACAAACTGAAGTTCCACATCACGGCGCTCTACTATTTGGCCCCCTACGCCCAGTACAAGGTATGGGTGAAGCCCTCCTTCGAGCAGCAGTTCCTCTACGGCAACCACATCCCCAAAACCGGGCTGGGTCGCATCACGGAGAACGCCGGCCAGTACCAGGGTGTGGTGGTCTACTCCATGAACGATCTGCCACTGGGTTTCGGCGTCCTCGCGCGTTCCACAACGGACTGCAAGACCGCCGATCCCATGACCACTGTATGCTTTCATCAGTCGGACATCGGCGAGTACATTCGCGCCGAAGACACGCTCTTTTAGATCCCTAGATGCTAAGTTTTTACATGTTTTGTAGCAATAACCATGTTTAGGTAAATAATAAGTATGCTGAAAAAACGGATTCGTCCTTAATGGTTGTGATTATATATTTTGGATGTTGGTATTGGATATGGATATATAACAATTTTATATTTTTACATTTTACATTTCTTAAAGAGATTATCTAAATTAATAAACGATTTAAAAAATGGTTATTTTTGGTATATTATATGCATGGTATTTGATGAAATTAATATAGTATATACCGGTATTTGCAGGCCTAATGGTATTTTGAACCGGAACGGTCACACGCATCACTACAATTTCTGGACGCGATTTCGTGGGATTCTTCGATGGAAATGCGTCTGAATGCAGCTTCCATATGGCTGCTAATACTGTCGTATGGAGCTACTATTGGTAAGGATCAGGACGAAAACATAGTGGGGCTTTCACCGGTGACTAGATTGTCCTAAACTCACAGGCCCACTTTTCAACAACCTGAGTCATCTAACCCGAACTTTCTTTGTCCACAGCTCAAGGAGAAAGAACCCGCGATAAGATGTACGAGCCCATTGGAGGCGCTAGCTGCTTCCGGCGTCTTAATGGCACCCACCAGACAGGCTGTTCCTGTGAGTCCATTAAGAATATCCCTAGAAATCCTCTCTAATTTTTATAAATAGCAAAGTACTCCGGTTCCGTGGGCGTACTCCATATGATAAACGTCGAGGCCGATCTGGAATTTCTACTGACCAGTCCACCATCGCCACCATACGCCCCCATGATACCACCTCACTTGTTCACACGCAGCAACCTGATGCGTCTGAAGGAAGCTGGACCGAAGAACATTTCCGTGGTGCTGCTGATCAACCGCACGAACCAGATGAAGCAGTTCTCGCATGAACTCAACTGTCCCAACCAGTACAGTGGCCTGAACAGCAGCAGCGAAACCTGCGACGCCAGCAATCCAGCCAAAAACTGGAATCCCTGGGGCACTGGACTGCTGCACGAGGACTTTCCCTTTCCCATCTACTACATAGCCGACTTGGATCAGGTTAACAAGCTGGAGAAGTGTTTCCAGGACTTCAACAATCATAACTACGAGACGCACGCTCTGCGTAGTTTGTGCGCCGTCGAGGTCAAGTCCTTTATGTCAGCCGCTGTCAACACCGAGGTCTGTATGCGCCGCACCAACTTCATCAATAATCTTGGGGGAAGCAAGTACTGTGATCCGCTCGAGGGACGGAATGTGTACGCCACCTTGTACCCCCGAAATCCAGCAGTGGAAAACAACTTGGAGACAGTCCATACGAATGAAAAGTTCATACTGGTATCCTGCCGCCTGGATACCACCACCATGTTCGATGGCGTCGGTGAGTTTAAGCACTAGAGTTTGTACATCTTCTTGTTTCATTATTATTTATGTCTGCAATTAACAGGTCTGGGAGCCATGGACTCCCTTATGGGATTCGCTGTTTTTACCCAGGTGGCGTATCTTTTAAAACAACTGCTTCCGTCGCAACGTTTGTTGCGCGATTCTTCTAGTAATGTGCTCTTTGTGACTTTTAACGGTGAATCCTATGACTACATTGGATCTCAGAGATTTGTGTACGACATGGAGAAACTCCAATTTCCTACTGAGTCCACAAGCACGCCTCCAATTTCCTTTGACAATATTGATTTCATGCTGGACATCGGGACACTGGATGACATATCAAATATTAAGCTGCATGCATTGAATGGAACATCTCTGGCTCAGAATATGCTAGAGCAGCTGAACAACTATGCGAAGTCACCACGCTATGGCTTTAACCTGAACATTCAGTCTGAGATGAGCGCCCACTTACCACCTACCTCGGCGCAATCGTTTCTGCGACGTGATCCAAACTTCCGTGCTCTGATTCTAAATGCTCGGCCAACCAACAAGTATTATCATTCCATCTACGATGATGCGGACAACGTGGACTTCACCTATGCGAACACAAGCAAGGACTTCACTCAGCTGACGGAAGTTAATGACTTTAAAAGCTTGAAAGCAGATTCACTGCAAATGAAAGTGCGCAACGTGTCTTCTATTGTGGCCATGGCGCTCTATCAGACCCTAACTGGAAAGGAGTATACTGGAACCAAGGTGGCCAACCCCCTGATGGCAGATGAGTTCCTTTACTGTTTCCTGCAATCGGCGGACTGCCCACTTTTCAAGGCCGCATCTTATCCGGGCAGTCAGCTAACCAATTTACCTCCGATGCGGTAGGTGCACCATAACTAGGCCTTGGCTTGGATTTATTTATTACTCGCTCTTCTTTTCACCAGCTACATTAGCGTCTTGGGCGGCTCTCAAGAGTCATCGGGCTATACGTATAGAATACTTGGATATCTCCTGTCGCAGCTGCAGCCAGACATTCCTAGAGATAATTGCACCGACTTGCCGCTGCACTATTTCGCCGGCTTCAACAATATCGGAGAGTGCCGTCTCACCACGCAGAACTACAGTCACGCCCTGAGTCCAGCTTTTCTTATTGATGGTAAGCCTTGGAATGCCTTCATTATCTTGTGTAAAAATGATTTAATTTAAACTTTCATTAGGCTACGATTGGAGCTCTGGCATGTATTCCACATGGACTGAATCCACCTGGTCACAGTTCAGTGCACGGATCTTCCTGCGCCCGTCCAATGTGCACCAGGTCACAACTCTTAGCGTTGGCATAGTGGTGTTGATCATATCCTTCTGCTTGGTGTATATAATCAGCTCACGATCGGAAGTCCTCTTTGAGGATTTGCCGGCAAGCAATGCCGCGTAAGTCCCTTCAGATGCATCCACTTTAACATCGCCAATTTGCTCATCTATTACTGGGAAATCCATGTCATCTCTAGAGATTAGATTTTTTTGTTTCTATGTAATATTTATTTGAAATTTATTGTTTCTAGATTATTTGGTTGATGTCACAACTGCCACAGCGACGAAATCATCGCGTTCAGCAGCTCATTCCATAGATTTCTGCATGCATAAACGTTTCTTGTAAACCGATCGATTAAAATATCTGATTTATGCGTGCCCTTTTAGATTGCCGCGACCGACAGCCTGTTAAATCTTCAAGTATATCTGAGCACGTGCCGAAGATGATTGGTTGCTGAATATGATCTAAAAGGAAAAACAGACTTAACAAAGACACTAAAATGATATTCTAACCCGTCTTATTTAAAACATTAAGCAAACGTTTATTTATATGTATTTTTGTATTTTAAACAAGTAAATTAGCTTCTAGCGACTACGTTGTATCATATATAGACATTTAACCAATTGCGACAAAATTCTTTCCACTTGTCCGGCCCTTTTTGCATTGTACATAGGATTAACAAACCCAATTGAACCTCTGAAAATGCCAAGGAAGAGATGTCTGTACAAATATTGACAAGAAACTGCTATAACTCATAAATCCCTGGAGATATTTATACCTTCTGCATCTATTGCGATACTGAACTTAATGATCTGAAATCATTACTTCATAGAAGACAAATAACTATTATAACGACTTTAAATTATATATGTTTAATAAATTTTGATAAGGTGTAAGGAGGTGTCTTGTTATCTAGTCAGGTAATTTTGAAGCAATCAGATTATGCACTTTCATTCACAGCTCTCGTTTTCGCAAGTCCTCCGGTGCAGATTTCAACGACTGATGTACGGATGTACATCTCTGCCAAAGTAGTCCATTTGTACTAGTGTAAAGATATTTTCAATACTCTAAAAATCGTGGAAATACGTTCAGAATGGTAAGAATAGACAGTCATTATTTGTATCCGAAGTTCTTACAAGCTTGTGTGGCACTACCTTGGTATTATCGTCTTAAATAATTTTAACTCCTTAGTTTAGCAATCCCTGAAGGCGAAGATTAACAATGGAATCCGCAATTACCCCTGCGGATGCCTTTAAGTAGCCTCCACTCAGCAGCATTACCACCGGAATTCCCAAGGTGCGGAATGTGCTAAACACCAACCGATCCCGCTCCATGACGCCCTCCGCGGAAATAGACAGATTGCCCAATGGATCCCCTTCGAGGACATCGGTTCCCGCATTGTAGATGACCACATCTGGACGGAACTCGGCCAGGGACTGCATCAGGCAGCGTTTAAGTTGTCGCAGATAGAAGGCATCCTCAGTGTGGTTGCGCAGCTCCACCGCACACCGGATACTCTCCTTGGCCACATGATCCCGCGGATACACAAAGGCATTGTACATATCCAGAATGTAGACGGCTGCCACGTTGTTGAAATCGCGCTCGTGCCCGTTTCCCTGATGGGCATCCAGGTCCACAATCATGATGCGGCGCACCCGGAATGGTTCCTGCTCGAACAGCCTGACGATGAGCAGCGAGATGTCAGCATACGGACAGAAACCACCGCCTCTGTACGAGCAGCAGTGATGGAACCCACCGCCCAGGTTGATGGCCCAACCATAATCCAACGCCAGCCTACCGGCCAAAATGGAACCGGCTGCTTGGAAGCGCATGGGACGCAAATAGGACCGCTGAATGTATCGATTCGGGACAAAGGCCATCACCGGCACTTCCGCTATGCAGGCCACATTCATGCTCCAGCGCAAGGACTTGAGATAATCCCTTGTGTGAATCCGACGCAGCTGGTCTTTGGTCAGTTCCGTGGGCTCGTAGAAGCTGCCGTCGTCGAGCTGCAGCTCGGCGCAGAGGAGCTGTGGTCAATTGAAAGGTGTAATACAGTTCAGGAGAGCAGGGAATGCATACGGACCTTGTGAATGTGCTTGCCCTTGGCCGCATCGAAGGGATGTAGGCGCTCAAGGCCACCAAAGCGAACCGCATAGTTCCTTGAGAATACGATGGGAAGCTTGCCGGCGGAGCGTGTGTCCTCCCTCTTGACCCAGACCACCTCTTCGGACTCCTGCTCCTCGTGATGCACTCGCTCAGTCAGGCGCTTCATTTTGTGCAGCAATTTAGGCGTGGATTACATCTGTACGACACCAGTTGAATTGGCTACGCAGATAGAAAATGCAATTCCGGATCTTTGGGGCTGGGAATGGGTGGATGCGCCATCAGCTGGCGGCCGGCTAAAAGCTTTCATCCAAGCACTTGTGCTAAGCTTTCGCATAAAACAACAAATGCACTTTAAATAATTGTAATGCACTATGTGACGTGGACTATACTATACTCGTACATAGGAAATGACTACATTTGGACTCAACTTAAACACTTATTTTGCTGCACTTCTATAAATTGGTCGGCTATGGTCATCTTGTAGTTCCCGATAGGTGTTAAGAACCCGCTGGTCACGAGAGTCCCTCAGTTGCCAAAAGTTCTGCCACTGTTGGTGTTTATTTTTAAAAAGAACCTCTTTCTTTCGGACAACTCACCAGCGCCTTGGGTACATCCAGAGGAGTCTGGAAAACAAACCAGATGACTGCCTCGGCACAGGGAGGAGTGGTAAGCGAACCTAAAAATATATACGTGTATATGAATATGGATATCCAAAACCCAGAGACATCCCACCTTGGTAGGTAAAATATTTTTGGCTGTCTATGCTAACAAACAGATCTTGCAGAGCCATACTGTCCTCCAGAGGACACGCATCATCCAACTTAGTTATGCTGGAGACCTGTTTGCAGATCATGTTCATAGCTGGCGTCTCGATGTTCGGGTACTTCAATGGAAATAACTTGGTGATGGTGTAGGTATAGCGATTACACTGCCTACCTCAAGGTTCCTAATGAGCAAGGCCAAAACCGCAAATCCATTGGAATGCAGACCAGCCTCCTTGTTGGTCTTGTAACTGGCATTCTTGTGCACGATGTGCACCTCCCCATCGTAATAGTTCCCATCCAAGCTGTGCTCCGACCCCATGCTCAGTGCGGAGCCCCAATGAAAGTGCAACTGGTCGGCTTCGAAGACATGTTGACCTTCGGTGCTGACACTCAGGGATGGCTGCTTCCCGTCGACGGTCTTGGGGATCCGCATAAGGACGGTTAGGCCATTGTTGATCACGGACAAAGGATCACACAGGCTTTTATTGTAATCCACAAACTTCAGTTTGGGCACATCACATGTAATGGTCTTTGGACAAGAGCAGCTTAAAATTGTATCGGTATAGCAGGATCAGATAGAATCGCTTACATTACATGACCACAGCGCAATAGGCGATTGTCTTTGACAGCCCTTTACTTTCCAATCCCTCCCCTGTTTATCGTAGTTGAATCCAAAATGACTTCTTGTCCCCGAGTTAATTGGGGCAACACTTCTTGCCACAAGAAACATGTAAAACACTTACAGATTTACAATACTAAACGACGAGCTAAATAAAACAAAATTTGTTGACATGTATATTTCAGGTGCTGAGATGCCGAGTTGGGATGCCAAATACACGTATTCTTCAAGGACATATGTACAATTTCTTTGTTTCCAACTCCTGGGCCTTCCGATCCATTATGTTCTGCTCCACCATGCGATTGCAGCCCTTATAGATGTACTTTGTCAGAAAAAAGAGTATCTCGAATATGGCCACCATGGAGAAACCGACGAAAATGGACATGATGTTACCTATGGTACCTGCCAATTGGAAAGATTCGATAGAACATGCCAAGGAAAGAATGTAGAGCCAAACCCACTGAACACTTCGAACCACGTGTTATTCAGCAGTCGGATATAGTATTGGGCATGGGGCTCTCCGAAGTAAACCCTGAGAACAGAGATGTCTGTGCTGAACTCCGTCTGGTTGTTCTCATCCAGCTTAAGGGTGGCCAGGTAGTTATCGATGGGCAGGGCGCTCATTGACACGCCGTACTGGACATCTCGGCAGGAGGGCAGACATTGTGGGCAGTAGAGAGCCTCCTCGATTTCCCGTTCCAAGCCAGTAATAATGTGCCTTTCCGTCAGGACATTTCGCCACTTAACTGGAGAAGATACGATTGAAATGAAAGGTCTTGGATGGAACCCGCTGATTTGCTTACACATGTACTGATTGAGACAGGCAACGTGTCCCAAGGTGCAGTACACGATGCCATCGAGGTTCTCCACCAGTTGAAGGGGCATTTGGAAGGGTAAGCACCGGCACAGAGCTACGATACTCCGGATCCGGCACCTAGTTATGCAATTCGGGAAGGTGTAGCTGTAGCTGAACGCCTTCATCAGCTGCTCATGGACCGGATTCCGAGCCTCGTACTCGAAATAGCAGCGGCGCTTTAGAATTCATGGTTAAGGTGTTCTAGAATTTAAAACTAACGATGCACGAGTATGGAGCAACATACATTGAACGGCGAAAAAGATTTTAAGCTGTCATCAGTGTCCACCACTCGAGCGTAGACCGAAAGGTAGCTATCCTCCCCCTGGCCAGGAAACATCTCCAGCACATTTGAGGAGGAAACCGAGGCGTAATTCTCAGCATTGTGAATCAGGACAATGTATCCATTGGTGTTCAGGATAGGGGCAAAGTAGTCCGCGTGGCTGTCATTCAGGACTACCTTAAGACCCAGTTCCGGGCTGGCCAGGCGATTCTTGAAGTGGCGTTTCTTCAGTCTGGTGAAGACTTGGCTAAATACTATTGTTTCAGGCAGCTGCCACTTACTTGTTCTCCATGTTGAAGGTGCAGCAGGGTCCGTACATGGTGAGGCTTTCCTGAAAGGCATCCTTGCTGAAGCAGGGGACTTCCACATTGGCTACGGTGCACTTCAGCACGAATTCTTGACAACGCGGGGTCAACTGGGGAAAATAGTGCTTGGCTTATGTCTTCTCGGTCCATGGTTCTCTTACTATTTTCATTATGCGACGAGTGTTGAAGAAGGTCTCATTGTCCCAGGTGCCGAAGACGTCGAGGAAGGTCTGAAAGGTAATGAAGTCATCGGTGTCCACGACTACGCCTACGTGGATGTAGAACTCGCGAAAGAAACTTAAGCGCTCTAGAAAGTATTCCACAGGGCGAATAACAGGACTGTTTAGTCTCCTAACAATAATTAATTAATTTTATTATTAATTAATTCATTTACTTATTCAAGCCTCACAGTTCTTCGGCATATCTGATGACCGCCTGGCGAGAGATGCGATTGTTTGGGCAAATGGAAACAGCCGGGAATGGGACACTCTCCACTGGATAGAGAGGATCCTTCAGATTGGTCACAAAGGATTGGGCCACAAACTGCTCCCAGGTTAGCGATAGCACCACTATCAGGGACACGGTGGTAGCCATGTGTACCAGCAACCAAATCAATCTATTAAAATATGACCATGCATATGACCACGTTGCGTATGAGTAATATTTTTAAACAACTTTCACACCTTTGTCCCAAAGTCAAGTCTGGCGACAGTAGCTTATTGTAGCCCTGGAGGGATATGTTCCTAACCAGATCAGCCATATCCAAGCAGAAGGCTGAGCCTAATGACTCCTTACGCTGACCTTTGGACTTCTTTTCCGCAGCTGCCTTGGGGTTTTTGATCCACCAAATGGCATTGGATGTTGCTGCCAGCTTGACCATAATTCTGAGGTACTTCCTTAACTGTAATCCTTTCCGAGCTGCTGTTTGTTGAACTCTGAACGGTAATTATGCATTTGTATGGCTTACAAGTGTCCTTTGATGAACAAACGTGGCACGAACTGGGCGTGACTTGCTAATGCATTTCATTCATTAACTTAGTTATATTTCTGGTTAGCTTATGAGAAACCTAATAACTAAAGGTCTTAACTTTAGGAAAACAGAAAGTTCGAGTTTTATGGCATTTTTTAATTACCATAACATTCCATTGGAATAGTCTTTGACACACTGTTCATGTTACTAAGCCTTAGCTTAATCCTATTAAATATTTTCCGGTACAAGATGTAACAGTTCATTGTGTAGCTAATCGGCTTTAGCAGCAGTTAATTAAGTCTTTTCAGTCTCTTAATACGATGTTAACCATGCTAGCCCTATCCCGATGGCCAGAAGGGTTGACTAGGATAAATGCGGGATCCGGGAAAGGCGAATTGATTGGGATTGACCACTTTGGCGATGTCCGTGTAGCTGCGACCGCCACGCGGCGGCGGTTGATAGTATCCACGGGCCGGGGATCCGGACACGACGACCAGGAGAAGGAGCAGGGCGACCATAAGGCAATGGATGACTCCTTGAACGGACATGGCTTGCAAGGATTTGTATGTGAGTGCTCCGCTTCCAGTACTGAACTGCAAGTGGGGCCTGTGACCAGTCTATTTATATGGATATCGGCGGCTGATCGGTTCTTAGCGTTCTCAGACGCTTGGCTTATCAATCAGGTTTTCGGAACCGATTGAAACCCGTGGAGACTTGCGTTGCCGCTCACGTAGATCTCGTCTCTTTGTGCGAAATGGCATTTTATGATCACTTTGTTTTCTCAATATTTACTGACACGCTGCCCCGCGCCAAGTCATTCACACCGCAGCCCGTTATTCCATCCGATCGGCAGTGAGTTGGCATATACTCGTATACGAGTAACCCACACCTGATCTTGACTCTAATTGCGCGGTGAATGATTTGGCCATATCCACGCGACCCGACCCAGCCTCTCAGCATAAGTGCTCGTACGTATTTAAATTGTAATTAGCGACTCTGGCGGATTGAAGTAATGACGTAGGTGCGCCATCTGAGGCGCACATGTATTAGCACATTCTTGCATAAACAATTGCCATGTTCGGCGGGATTAGTTGCCACTGACTTGGGCAGCGAAGTCTTCCTTCCTGTACGGTGGCTGCGATCTGGTTTCTGATTTCTGGTATCTGGTACCACTTCCTCAATGACGCTCAACGGTGCCTCGGGGGGAAGTCCTAGCTGACCAGCTGCATCTCGGCGTGATTCACTTGTTTACTCGTGAGCAAGTACCTCGCTGGGATCGTAAAAACTATATACTATATACGAGTATGCCGCACTAGTGAGCCGTGATAAGTCCAGTTAAGTCCAAGATGACTTGGGTCATTATCGGATCGAAGAGTTTAGCAGGCCATTTAATGAGCTTGGCATTAATTTTCTTCCGGCAATTCTCACGAATTTAAATAGGGTATTGAAATGAGAAAACTATTAAAAGAATTTAGTGATTCATTGGCCAATTTTTCAGTTTTCGGAAACACATATATCAGGGGAAATTTAGTCGATGATTCGTTTGATGTGTTGACCAAAACCTGCAATCAACGGAAATTATTATACGCATAAGATTAATTCTTTGAATTCGATTCATTCAATGCAAGACTAAAATGTTAATAAACTTACATTTATGTTTGGTACTTTACCCAGCCCAGTTTGTAACAAAATAAAAGCCAACAATTACTGAAAACGGCTTTTTTAATAGCATTGTCGTAGCGAAAGTCACTTATTAACAAATTTGCAATCCATAAGAGTACAGAATATTCTGTCGTGCATGATAGATATTGTAAGGAATTCCCCGAAGAGATCCCTTGCTGTGAGATCCCAGTCGGGGACCTTACCCCACTACCCCACTGTCCCAATCCGCACATGCGTCTTCCCCTGAAAAGATGTCGTGCCTCCATTTAATTTCCATTACCATCACGTACTGGCGATCCACTGAACGCGACTGCTCCGCAAATGCGGGCCAGTGATCATAAATCAGTTGATCGTAGATTAATATACACGTACGCACAAGTAGCGGGCTTAAAGTGCTTCAGATAATTAACAACTTATGTTTAGATGTAACTTTCGCTGATTTTATTTTAAAGCTTAATACTGCTGGCAACAATGTGAGTTCAGATGGGCAAATCGTTAGCCCCAAAGGGGCGAAAAGGGCGTACGGGGCAGGAACCGACTGCCTCCAGGACCGATGTATGGAGCGGGGTTTATAACTCTCGCTATATCCGAGTAAGTGCGTCCTTGGCGGTGTCCGGAAGGCTTGCGTCCTCCCTTGGGGTGGGAGTAAGAGGAGTAGGCTGGGTAAGTGTAGGAATTGTATGCAGGATAGGAAGCATAGTTATAGCCATATCCTCCAGCATAGTTTCCATAGTTTCCATTGCCGTAGTTTCCATAGCCTGCGCTGCCATAGCCACTGCCCCCATAGTTTTGTACTCCACTGTAACCACTATATCCTTTTCCCGACCTCCAGGACTTGAAGAAAAGAGCGCCACTCGAATCCAGGCAGCAGGCAATCAGCAAAGTTAGGATGGACAACAGGGAATAGCGGGTACTCATCTTGCTTCGATTTCGAATCGCTGCCAGAACTGGACAGTCCATCTACGCAGTTCCTCTATTTATACCCTTGGGGAGTGGAGTTGGGCAACAGTGATGGTGACACATTGTGGTCTAGCACATTTCAATGCTTTTTTTACGACTTCTTATTCCCATAAACACAGTCGGGATCTCTGGAAGATTAGCTTGGCCAACGGGCAAGCGGCGAGCGACTCAATGCATTATGCTGGATTTATTATAGCACACGGATTGGCACGATCAGCATGCGGAGCACGCCTCATCCACTGGAAGACTGAGCTATCGCAGATGGTAGATGGTCAGTATACAACGGACATCCCATCCCCATTTATTATATACATTTCCATATACTTCCACACTGATGCGATCGTATATGTGGGCTTCAAATATGTATTCCTTTTAATCTCAACCTAAAATATTACACTTACATACACGTAGATCTGTAAGGGCTAGACTACACATTTTATATTCTTGTATGTACTTGTAGCTACTAACATATCAGAAAACGCAAAGATAAGCTCGATTTCCCTCTATTCGAGGTTGCTCATCACTTAAGGAAGCTTTCATCGACAGTATCTCTTATTCTTTTGTACTGCAATCTATAATATATACCACATATCTCAACTTAAGCTCCAGGTGTTTGTTTACTTTTCGTATGAATGTCATTATGATGATCTCTATGAGACTTTTTTAAGAGAGCGGTAAATATCTCTTTGTCTATCTTTGTCTATCACTCATCATCATCGTTCTCTCGCTGATCGCCGGACAGGTTTCCAATGTCTAATCGAGCATCAACGATTATCGCATAGGCGGAGCGAAAAAGTTCCCACTCAGTTAGAGTCCGCCTTTCGCGGTGATCACTGCTCGATCACACGATCATGACGCGATCTTCGCCAGCTTGGTGTGCTGGCCAGGCTTGGCTCGTCTGGATGTTTTCATCCATCTGGATACGCACGTGTCTGGCGCAGTTTGCCATCTCCTCGTCCTCCCCCGGAGGAGCTATTGCCTCCGCCGGTGGCGTCACCGTAGTGGCCCAGCTGCCCGGGTTTGAAATAATCGATGGACTGATCAGCGCCATGCACAATAACCGCTTTAATCAGCAGCAGCAGTTCGAAAGACAGCAGCAGGGCAGGCCGGGTATGGGTCCGAATCGGAGAGGAATGCCCAGACCAGGATTTGCACCACCAAACCTTCAGCAACAGACGCCTCCTGGATGGCCAGCAGGCTGGCAGTGGGGAGCCGGTGGAAACCAGAATCAACCCGGATTTGGCTGGGATCAAACGGGATTCGGACCAGGCTGGAATGGAGGGGGAGGGCAAGGCCTTGAGTGGAACGGTGGGGGTGGAACAGGTCCAGGCTGGAACGGAGGAGGTGGAAGAGGGCCTCCACCAAGTTCAGGCTGGAACGGAGGAGGTGGAAGAAGGCATCCACCAAGTTCAGGCTGGAACGGAGGAGGTGGAAGAGGACCTCCACCAAATCCAGGCTGGAATGGAGGAGGACCAGCGCGACCAGGATGGAATGGCGGAGGACCACCACAACCAAGGCCAGGATGGAATGGCGGAGGACCACCACAACCAAGGCCAGGATGGAATGGAGGGATGGAACAGGAATGGGAAAACTATCCACGCTTTCCCGATCAGCCGAACTCCAATGATGCCAACACAAATTTGAATCCAAACATTGAGTCTAGCACCACTCCCCAAGCGCCAGTACCAGGTCCCTTCTTTCCAGCGACAACACCTACACCAGCGGCAACGTTTCCCACGATCCAGCCGCGTCCAACCGCTCAGCCAACGAAGGACACCCTAATTATAGGCACCAATCGGCCGCCGCTGGTGCCGCCCCACAATCCGGATCCAGCCACGCCCACTTTTCCAACTTGGATCGTGCCTGAGCCATTGCCGAAGCCCCTAGACGAGTCCTCCGAAAATCGTGCCATTATATTCCCCAGCTCCAGCAAATTTATCCATGTGGCCAACCAGGAGGCTACCTCGGTACCCATTGATGTGAGATGAAGACGAATCATCTAAGAGGGAGTTCCCCGATCCACACTTGTTGTATATATTCGTAGACCATTGTTCAATTGCTTCACTCGTTCAAAACAGGTTCTAAAAGCTCGTTGGTGGAAACTAGCGAAATTTTAATAAATTACACATAAACAAATGAGACAGCAGATGATTGGATGGGATCTGATGGGGCATCTGACGGATGAACCCTAGTAACCCCGTTGCTTGTAGCCAACTCCACCTCCATAAATATCCTGATTTTTGTGCGGATAATAGGCAGAGGCAGGATGGGACGGCTGTGAGTAGTAGTCAGGCGAAGGACGAACTGGCTGAGGTGGTGGATAGTAGGCATTTGCCGGTAGCGCAGGACGTGGTGAATAGTATCCATAGCCAGCTGGATGCGGCTGCTGGATGCCGCCGTAGCCATAGCCTCCTCCGTAGTGATAGTCGTAGCCCTGCTCGTAGCCCTCGTGGATGAGTGGACCTGGACCAGGATGTCGTTCTGGCCCAACTGGTGGATAATACTTCGAGCCCAACAGAAGCTCCGCAATCGTATCCAAAGTTGGTCTACCTTGGGCCAAGCTGGCCAGGACTAGCACTAGAATCGTAGCTAACAACTGCATCTTGGGATAAGAAAATCAATTTTGCTGTTTTTGCCATTTTCTTAGCAGCTTTTATAGCCAGCAGCACATAAGCGATAAGAAACATGAATGGAATCGTGTGGAAGAACCTTGGGTAATGGAGCAAATGCTATATGTACGATTTATAAAACTAATCTATTGAACTGGTAAACAAGGTTGTCTGTGAAAGCTTTCGTTCTCTATACGAAGGGAGTATCATAACTCATAATCATCATCTATGCTAATTTGGGTTTTGAATTGCTTGGGAAATCCCTAACTTTGAAATGCGTCTTTACTTATCTATCCCTTGGCTTTGGGCCACAAAGCACTGGAAGAAATATATATATATCATTTCAAATATTTCATAGTTTTCTCTTATCGCTATTTAAAAATAAATTCTTTAATATTTTAAAATGTATGTGAAGCCATATGCATTGTATCTCAGCATATACTAATTTTGTTTTACATCTTTGACTTTTAAAGTTTTCAGTGTAGACCCTCTCATTCAATTTACTAGAAAGAACACTCAATGAGACTTAAACTACCTATCTGGGCATTGAGCCCCTGATGATAACCCCAAAAATAGACACTCAGCTAAGCTCTTGTGTCATCCGAGCTCACCATGAAATACACGCGCCGTGAGCTTCTGGGCTTTAGTATACCCAAAGACGCCATGTTCAGAAGGAGGGTAGTCGCATTCGCCGCTCTGGCCCTCATCCAGATCGCCAGCGGTCAGGCCTCGCAGTTCAGCAGGGACGAGAGTCAGGAGGATCAGAAGACGGAGTTCAACCTGGCCTCCACTCTGACGGGCGGAATCACCAGCAGTCGGCACCGTCAGCGGGCCAATCTCAACTCGCAACTGTATCCGGGCCTTGCTCAGATGGGATCGGGCTATGCGGGATCAGGCTATGCGGGAACGGGCTATGCGGGATCGGGCTATGCGGGCGCCACTGGATCCATCGATGATGCCCACGGCCATGAGCAGGGTGGCTCTGGCGCACGAGTGGCCAGTACGAACTCCGTAGTTTTTCCTGGAAACCAGTCACCCAATCCGGCCCTCACCATTGCAGGAGGTCAACAGTTTCCCGCTTATCCGCCTCCGGGCTTTCCTGGACAACAGGTTCCAGTTCCATACCCAGCTGCAGTAGGAGGTCCAGGAGGAGCATCATCCGGTGGTTACCAAAGTACAGGTGAGACTTTTTACAAAGCGGTAAATGCTTTACGAGTATTGTCCATTTATCTAAGTGAAATCAGGTCTTAACTCCCAAAAAAGTTCTACAAAATTGGAAAGATTGGTGAATAGCAAATCGAAATTATAAAATCTATTTGAAATTGTAGTGACCTATACTAATGACATTTCCTCTCTCTCTTCAGCTGCTGGCTCTCCTCCTGGCTATCCAGTTGCGGGAGCAGTTCCTGCGCAGTATCCTGTGGGAGTTCCTCTCCAGCAACCAGTGGGTACAGGTGCACCTGGATACTTCCCGGGAACTGGTGCCTATCCCGGCTATCCCTACCCAGGAGTATACTTGCAACAGTACCCAGGATACCCGCAGCCAGCCCAGCTTCCCGCCTATGGAGTGGTACCCGGAGCTGTGGCTCAGCCCGCAGTTCCTGGTGTAGCTGGCGTGCCTGGAGTTCAAGGTGTAGCCGGAGTTCCGGGAGCACCTGGAATGGGAGGAGTCCCCGGAGCAGCTGCTCAGGGTCCTGCCACCGGCGGCAAGAACGTACATCGCTATCCGGCTCACAATCCCGCTGATCCAAGCCATTGGGACCATCATTTCGCGATGAATACCGAGTACAAGGAGGATGGCGTTCACAAGGGATCATTTGGAGTGCTGAACAACCACAATGCCTTTGGCTATGGCAGTGGATATGGGGGCGGCTACAACGGCGCCTACAACTCGCCCGCCTTCTAAAGCTGGCCAGGATTATGGGTGAACCGCGGTAATGGCGGTGGTGGTGTTTGTGGTGTTGGTGTTGGTTGGGCGTGAAGTAATCGGAGTCGTAGTCATAAGTTGGCTGCTGCCTCCTTGGCCAAAGGCAGCTGTCTTTAGCCACCATCCTGTGTGTCCCTGCGAAATAAACTTGATTTATGCACACCCAACCAAGATAATTAGCAATGCTGGCCAGTTACCAGTCGCACCTTGAACCGGAAAAAAATAAAGCACATGCACTCGGTATTCCGCTCCCATACAGTCAGATAACCCAAGGCATACACATCCCATCCTTATTCTTATTCCGATGCCGATTCTATTATCCGGCGACAACACAATTGAAGGCGACAGGAGCTACCTGGCTGGCAGGCAGCCGAAAACGAAAAAAAAGGGAACGCACAAGGGCAGGAGTCTGGGCGAGCCAAAGGTGGTGGTAGGAAATCAGCGTCAGAGGAAGACTGGTACTGGTACTCGCACTGGTACCGGTACTGGTACTGGTACTGTTGCGCCTGGTACTTTCCGGAGGCCCAACTGCAGCGACACAAATCGGCTGGGTTTCGCTGTGCAGCAATGCGTTGCCTGGTCGGAAAAGAGAGGGCCGAGGGAAGCGAACCCAACCAAGGAACGACGTCTGGATGTCTTGCGGCGCATGCGCAGCCTGCCGCGCAAATCCTTAACAAATTTTTGGCGCTAAAATGACGGACGAGCGCGCCAAAAGCAAGGAACCGCAGGAAACTCGAGAAACCCATACCAAGGGTATACAGACTATACAGACGATAGAGACAGACAGACACTCACACTCATAGATTATGAATGATTTGGGCGGACGGTATCGGTGGGTTTTACCTGTAGCAAATCGAACCGATTCCAGGCAGGGTTTGATCTCCTTAGTTCTAAGGTCATCAGCCATCAGCTGTTCTATGATGAGCGTGAGGAAAGGAGCACAGATGGAAATGGGTGGGGTAATGGGTATACTCACTATAAGGCAGTCTAGATGTGCAAAAGGTTTTCTCTTAACCTTTGACATCTCACAGTTTATGTTCTGTTTTCTAGCAATTAAAGACTGTACTGCACTTCAATAAGACTATACATTTCAGATTCAAGGAAATTGAGAATAATGCCCCATATTACTTAATCCCCTGGAATGAATCGTTTTGGCTATGCAAGGTTTTAAAATAGTACTTTCTTAAAAGTTATTCATTCAATATTCGATTCATTATAGAATATCTAACGACAATATGAGTTTAATGCCAATTTAAGAATATGTGAGTACATAAAACTTGGATCAATAAAATAGACAAGTGAAGTTGTTTTCAAAGATTTATTAATCTCTAATATTAGGGCTATTTCGTTCATCACATTTGAATTCCATAACAATGAGTTGGAGCGGATGATTCAGAATAAATTCAGAACAGAACAATTGTACAATTCAATTCAGAATCATTTGGACAGTCGGTCAGAATGTACGTCTTTTCTGCCGCTTTTATTGGGAGCATTATCCTGGATCTCCTTGGATATATTTTGAGCCAAGCCACCAAGCCCTCATCGGGATTCGACGAAAACAAACTAAATACCTCCCCCGAGGAAGGAACCTTCAACGATTTTCATTCATTTCCATGGGGAAAGAACAACGGTTAACCGAATAGTGGAAGTGTTGGCATATATTATATGATCATCTAACGATTTGTTTTTTTGTGATCAAAAAAAAAAAATAATTATGTAAATATAAAATTAATAAACTACGCAATGTCTTAGCAACTCGAAATGGTGGCGTAATTCATGGGCGACAATTCGAGGATGTAATGGGCCAGGGCTTCCCGCTCCATCCGCACGAGCTCGTCGTGATTGTAGGCTCCATGGCAGATATAAGAAAAGTACAGCAGATATCGGAACACCTATTCCGATGTAAAGGATATCATTATTTTTGAACGGACGTAAAAATGTTTATTGGTATTCTCTGGCAAAACGATACATACATAACACTGAGTACATACATAACTAGTTACTTGAACAATGCAACGTTTTCAACATCCATGGATGGACTAGGTGAGTTCAGGCAGGGCGGGGCAGGCAGGAACTGGGAATTGGATGGTGAGCGTCCTTTGAGGGGCGGGGATGTGAGCGAGGATGCGAGGAGGGGAGTCCATGAACGACTTAACACATAACAGCATTAATAACGTCTACAGGAACAGATGCACATGGCGTACATGGCGTACACAGGACGAGGGTTGATCGCGGCGCATTTCCAGGTTGTACAGGACACACGTGCCTTTGCTAGTCGCTTCGTATCCTTGCGTTTGTGTATCTGTGTTGAATAAGTTACTGGCGATCCGTGCCTGCTTTGGTGGCTTACGATTTAGGTTTATTTAATGCTGGCATCTCTTAAGACTAACGTACATATTAAAACATGAATCGTTTTTGAGTTTGTGGTGGGTGCTAGAGATAATGTCGAATTTTCGGCTTAGATCGATGGGGTGTGTGTGTGTGGCTACGTATGCGGTATGTGGAAAACTAAACAATTATACATGACAAAAGAAACAGAAGCACTCTTAACATAATATATATGCAAAAACATGTCAATAATGCAAAGGTCACAATAATAATTAAAATATAATAAATTGTGAGGACTTGGCGGGAACGTGGGACTAGGTATAGCGTAAAATTAGGGTCTGGTTTTTCGATTAAGGCGGGGATCCGCTGTTTCGTCGGGAACAGGTTAGGGTTAATACGGGAAAAGAAGCGTCTTAGAGCCTAAGTGAAGCGTAACATGTTGAATTTGGCTAAACTTTGAGGCAGTCCTACGACAGATTGCTTTCGTTCAGGTCGAGGTTGCCCTGGAAGAGCTCCTGGTTCGTCAGCAGCGGCACCTTGGCCACCTCGTGGAATATCTTGTGCGAGTACTTGTTCCGTATCGTCTTGATGGTGGCTCGTGGCTTGCGATGCAGTCCTGCATTGAGCACGGGCACAATTTCACCAAAGTCCGCCAGCTGGTAGCCGGTGTAGTAGGTGAGCGTTGAGCTCCAAGTCTGCTTGTCCAGCTGCCCCGGACCGCCGTGCATGCGGAGAGCCATGAACAATGCGGCGGAAGCCATCTGCGAGTCGCTGAACGAAATGGTGGCGTAGTCCATAAGCGAAAATTCCAGGATATAACGGGCCAGGGTTAGCGTGGGCATGGGCACCTTGGCGCAACGGGCATAGCGGCGCAGGAAACGGTACGAAAGTGGGATGCCCAGATCGTACTTGATAACGCGCAGCGTCTCCCGCTCCATCCTCACCAGCTCGTCGTGATTGTAGGCTCCATCGCAGATATACAAAAAGTCCTCGATCAGCGGCGGTTGTCGCTCGTCGTACTTACAGGCAATAAAGAAGGCAGCGGCTCCTAGGAGTTGCAGCTTCTCTTTGTTGATCACCTCACGGCAGAGATACAGATCCACGATCTTCACCGCCAGGTACAGAGTCTCATGGTTCAGCTCGAACGTTTCCTGCACCTCCACCATCCAGTCGACCAAAAGGGTGCGCATCCAGGTGGTCAAATGGATCTGCGTTGGCATGTAGTCTGCAATGGGGAATTCCGGTTCGCGCACCTTGAGGTAGTTGAAGATATCCATAGCGTAGTGGGACACCTGAAATGGATCGTCCCAGTTCTTGCGGTCGAAGTCCTCCACATCTTCGGGCACTGGCAGAATAGGCACCACCTGGCTAGGAGCAGTCTCTGGGAGTGTCAGCAACAGCGGCTGTTGCTGCTGCTCAGTCTTTTGCTGCAACTTGGCAGAGCGACGACGCGCTGCCTCAAAGTTTCCAGACAGCCGCATGGAATCGCAACTGGAGACATCCTCCAGCGCGGACATATACAGGCTGTCCTCAGTCTTGTTAAAGTCATTGGAGATCCGGCGAACTGGCTTAACGGCGGCACCCTGGGGAGCAGCCAGATTGTGCGTAGGCGGCAGTAGAACGGGAATCTGCATAGGATTTGGCATGGCCGGAAACTGAATCTCCCCCAAAACTGTCTTCTTTGCGGCGGGAACTGCCTTGGGACGCGGCTTGGGCCTGGCCAACGCCTCCTCCAGCTTATCGAGCACCTTGTGACAGTTCTCCACCGAATCATCTACTTTGCTGGAGGCGCGCGTGGTCATCTTGCTGGCGGCAAAGACATTTACACTGAGATTCTCCTGTTTCTTAGCATCGAGCAGGGCCTGCAGTTGCTGGGCCGTTGGCTTTTTACCCACGCCCGACTGCTCCTCATCCTGTCCCGGTTGCAGTGTCATGATCTTAACATTGTTTGTCAGGTTACCCAGCGCCGAGCGCTTGATTTTGTCATTTTTGATGGGACTGTGGTCGGCTTTGCGTTTGGCGCGCGTCTGCAAATTCTCGGCATTCGGATCAATGTTCCCCGTAGCGGCCGCCCTGCGGCCCTTCCTGGTGGCAGCTCCCAGGGCTCCCAGGATAGGATTCCCTGCCTGCTGCAGCTGATGATGCCCGCCTGTGATGGCTGCGCGCGTTGTTGCTTTTGTGGGCGCCATTTTGAATGCCTGTTTGCGTGTGAGCGCACTCGTCGTTTGTTGTTTTTGTTCTTGTGAGCGGCGTCTGGAGTCCTCGTCTCCTCCACTTCCACTTGGTTTCAGCACGATCCTCGCTAGCGGATTCCTTGCTGGATGTGGTCTGTGGTGTGATGGCTACAATGTTAGCTACTGCCGATTCGATTCGATCAAGCCTAGTCACACACAAACTCACAATTCAATTCCGGCTCGAGTTTTGTGGAGTTATGGCGCTTGGCCGGAGGGATAGAGAGCACTGAGAAAAAATCAAAAAAACACCGCCAGATGCCAGATGCAACTGCGGGGTGCAGTGTGACCGTGGCACGGCGTTTGGCTGCCTAACGGAAATCGCCTCAAATACACCTCTGTGGTGAAGGCAGGCATTGGGGGTAGTCTTCCGTAGCGCGGCCAATTCAAATGTCTGCAGTTCAAAATATTTGAGATGAACTATTTAGGCGTCCCAAAGAGCGGCTCGTTTAAATGTCTTTGGTACTAAGCCAATCTTTGAAATGAACAAAGTAACCCTGTATTTTGTGAATAAGTTTCTCTCAGCCTTTGCTTAAATACATATTTTCATAATTATTTTTAACGGTAGCTATATTTGAATAACGTAATGGTATTGTAGAGTTATTATCCCCCCTCTGCTCAATAATAACCATCAATCAAAACAAGAGAAAATGTAGCACACCTGCTTTTACACACAACTGTTTATTTAAATGTTAAACAAAATATTTGTATATATATACGTTTGCATGTATCAGTTGTAAAACTAATGATTATATATAGGCATAATTAATATTAAATTTAATTCAGTTTTTGTTGCTTTAGCCAAACGTGGTTTTTCTAAAAACTCAATCAAGTATGCATACGACTTGCTACAGGTTTATCGAATAGATATATCTTTATAAGCATGCGTAGAACTAACATTAATTGATGGCCTGCCCCAAAGGCATGACAAGTTTAAGGTTTTTTTCTTCCGCTTTTGTGGGAAACACTTACGCAGACAGTCACACATACTCGTACATACGCACTAAAACACAACTTATAATTATTGATAGGAGAAATGTACATTTGCGGATATCGAACACAATTACAACATAATTAAGTATAAATTAATTACAGTAAGCTGCTTGGTCTTGATCTGGAGTCTAATATGGGCAGAGGCAGGCGGTTGGGTAAACTTTCTTTCATTCATTCAACTTTTCATTATACTTACAACTGCGTACGTTTATAACTTAAGTATGCTAAAAATATGATACAAATTTCGTTTGCTCTCATTTTCTTTATCTAATAAAAACAATCGTTCGAACAACAAAAAGTTAAATAAAAACAAAGACAATGATGTAAAAAACTATTGCGAAGGGGCGAGGGAGTGGGGCGGGGCTAGTTGTGTTGCCTTAGCAGGCGATCTTTTGTGGGCCGTCGACATTTACGAATCTCATAAGTTTTGCAAGAATGACAGTAATTTTGTTTCGTAGTTTTTATTCGATTCCAGGTTACGCAACGAATGCCGCTCCTCGGGGAACAGATGCACCTCGTACGGCTTGTTGGCCTTGTTCAAAGCACTGATCAGCCGCGAGGTATGGCAAAAGTGCACGTTCTCGTCGATCAGGCCGTGAATGAGCAACAGGCGCTTGTCCCTGTATTAAAGAGAACATGAATGTTTTGAGAATTTGATAATTTAAAACCAGGCTAGTTAGTACTCACTCTTCGGGAAAAGAGTTTACGTATTCCAGCACCGAACCGGCTGAGTAACCAGCCTCGTTATTTTGTGGCATATCCATGTAACGCTCCGTGTAGCCCGTGTCGTAATACTCCCAGTTGGTGACCGGCGCTCCGGCAATGGCCACTTTGAAGATCTTCGGATACTGAACGAGGCCCATCAGGCTTAGATAGCCACCTGCGGAAATGACAATCATTTGAAAATTAGTTGTAATGCCCTGACGAAGTTTCCTTAATTGAAATTAACCATATCATCATTCTGTATATATATTTGTAAGCTCAGAATGATTTGCTTGTTGATTAGATTAAATTGTATGCAGCGTAGTGGGAACTACTCCACTATAACACAATGTCAATCACCTTATAAGTCAACTATCTTGAGATAACATACCGTATGACCACCCGTGAATGGCCACCCGATCCATGTCAATGTAGCCCAGCTGGTCGGACAAGCTGCGCAGCGCGTCCACCTGATCCGTCAGCTCCACCTGACCCATCCGACCACGGATGTGACTTTCGAATCGCTTGCCTCGATGCCGCGATCCTCGAGAGTCGATGCAGATGACGCAATATCCCTGGGCGGCCAACATATGCATCCGCAATTGATGTTTGCCCTAAGAGTTCACAGAAGTACATCAAGATTAGCCAAAGAGCTCCAAATGTTGGTTATAGGCTGTAATCAAACCCACCTTAAATGTGTTGTTCACGGTCTGCACCTCGGGTCCTCCGTAAACATTGAGCACCGTGGGATACTTGACACCCAACTCAAAATTGTGCGGCTTAAAAACCATGGCATACACGATATCTCCCGACGGTAGCTGCGGAGAAAAAATTTGCGGACAGTACTGCGGCTCCGGCTTTCCGCCTTCGTGGAGATAGCCAACAAGTGAAATCTGAATGCCGTTGACTCCACCGTTCGAGCATGTCTGGTTAACGCGCATCACCTTGCAGCTGGGCAGTCGCTGGATGTTGCAGTAAACGAGCAGCATCAACTGGCATTGCTGTGGGAAATAAGAGAATAGATCGTTAGCATTCATCCGTGATATAAAATGTAGCATACTTATTTGGGCACAATATTATTAATATTAAGATTTACTTAAGCTAGATAATGACTTCGCTTATACGTACATCATCGAATTCCACGAGGTAGGAGTAACCTGGCTCCGTGAGCAGGCGAATGTGTTCGGGTCGCTCCAGGCTTACAACGTAGAGGTGTTTTTCCAGCGGCGTATCTCGAAGTCCCACAAAGTACACCAACTTGTTGGCTTTGTCCACCCAGAGGTTCCTGGCCAGCACCTCCCACTCACCGCTGGTCAAGGCCACCTTGTTGAGGATGCGCGGTTGCAGTGCCGATTGTTCCACGAAACTCGGCTGCGCACCAGCGGATCCAGGATCTGGCTGTCCGTTGGCTTGGCTCAACAGCAAGCTGGCGGTCACCAAATAAAGGTGGCGGAAACCAGTCTCTTCAGATGCCCACAGGAAAGTGACGCTTGTATCCGTCAGATCCAGGAAGTGAAGCATATCATGTACATTAATCCAGCTGTCCGAGCGTTCCGTGTATATAACCTGCAGTTGTGTGATTGTGCGACTGTACAGGCTGCGCCAGCTGTGGTCGCCTATTGAGTCGGTCGGCGTTGAAACTTGACTGCTGTAGGACTCGCAGAAATTGTCCAGCGGAATAAGGATTACATCCAGCCGCTGCTGCTTCCGATCCAATCCCTGCACCCATACGCTGGCAAGTGAAAAAAGTGCATAGTTAATTACACATTAATTTCTGGCAAACTTCCATAATGGCCAAAGATCTTTTTGCATCGTTAGATTAGATTTCCAGAAGATTTGGCTATAAAATGTTTCGCATTCAAGATTATACTTACTATTTAGCATCCGGTGTCCAGCCGACACGCACAATGTATTCTAACCAGCTGAAAACAGCCAACAGGGAGTAGGGCAAATCCTTAATGGCAATTTCGCTGACCTGCAGTGCCTCGTTCAGTACAAACTGAACCATCTTGAGCTTAGACTTGGCGTTTGGGCTACCAGTGCGGGGAAAGCGGTACTCGTCTACCCTGCCGTGCACGGCCGTCGATGATGGAAACGTGTACACGGAGACCTCAGATTCATCCACCTCCTCGTAGACAATGCGGTAGATACCGTCATTTGAATGTGGCTGCCACCAAAAGCCTTGGTAGCGGCTAAACTCCTCCTGCATCACGTAAGAGGGCACACCGGCACTCAATGCATCGTCCACATACGAATGCCGCCCGGTGGACGTGTAAGTGAGACGCTTTTCGTGCCCGCTCAGCGTGTGAGTGACGAACAGGTCGCAGTCACTGATGTAGGCTATCATGTCGGAGTTCTGCGGACAAATCTGCGGATCCAGAGCCGTCCATTGCGGGCAGGTGCGTAGCTGCGTGGGAAACAACAGTCCAGACTGTAGATAGAAAATTAAGCAGTGAATTTAAGTATTAGAGGAAAGAAATTCTATGAAATGCTTACATTGTATCCTGTGTCCAGACATTGGTATAGGTCGTTAAAGCAGGGAAATACAAGTTTGCCCGAGGGCTTGTGCAACTCGTAGGAGGTAATGCCCCAGGTTGAAAGGCGTTTCCGCTCCTGAAGTAGTTGAAACTCCCGGGCATAGGGACTGGCCGATCCACTGCCTCCGCTGCCTCCACTACTTTGAATTGGCTGCTGCAGTAATGGACTCCATGGGAGTCTGTAAAAGTTGAAAAATACCTCATTAGTTTCGGAGGTTGAGTTGAACGATTTTAAGCTTACCTAGGCCTGGGCAGGGAATTGAAAAGAAAGGTCGGCTGCTGGCCGCTGCTCGTGGGGGATCCTGCATTCAAAGTGGGACTCCACTCATCAGAAGCAATCCCCTCCAGTCGCTGAACTAATAACTGCTGCTCCTCCGACTGCGTTAGGTTTATGTCGGCAAAAAGCAGCGTAGTCTCCCAGCTTTGCGGTGGAGTGCCAAGGAAGTAGCACCTGGCACGCCCATCTGACAAGTGGCGGAACTGCACATTGGTGGGCACCATGGAGGACAGGTTGCACATCTTCTTGCGTATTTCTTGCACCACTTGCTTGTTCTCGGCCCAGCTTTTGTTGGGTGTTGGGGCGGCAATGTGCCCGTCATTATCCACCGGGTCGTCTTCGTCCTCCTCGCAGTCGTCGCACTCGTCGTCGCCCTCATCGGCATCCAGACCGTGGGGTGGAGTTCCGCTGGTAGGTGAGCTGAGGTGGTTGGTGATCACAGAGGCGGCCGCCACCACCACTTCGGTAGTTGTGGCCGTGGCCGCCGCAGCAGCTGCCTGAATGGGTGAGGTGATGGAGTTGAGGGCACTGCCGATGGAGGAGTAGAGGGCATTGGCCGTGGTGCCCAGTGAGCCCATGCTGGTGAGGCTGGCTATCGAATGGGTTGATCCTGGCGTGCTGGCGGCGCTCTGGCTGCTCCGGTCCATTAGCATATTAGTACCACCTGCCACGCTCACCGCTGTGGAGACGCGCGCCGTAAATCCGTCCAGGAGATTTGCAAATGATGTGGTCGCCGCATTGGTGATGCTGTGACTGCGATGGTGGCCACTGCCGCCTCCTCCGTTATTGTTGTTCCTGCCCAACTGCGACGAGGGCACTGCATCCTGCTCAAGGCCCATCAAGGTTGTGTTGGCATTCGGACCGCCAGTGAGACTGACACTCAGTGGTGGACTTGGTGAGGATGGCAGGCGATTCCTCTGCTGTTGCTGCTGCTGTTGCTGGTTTGACTGATTCACTTGGGTCCTGCTCTCCATGGTGGATTTCTGCGAGCTGACCCAATTTGGCAGCGAATCCAATCCAAACCACGTACACACACAAAGTTTTGGGGGCACCGAGATGTACTCAATGTACTCACGCACACACTCGCACTCTCGCTGGAGCACACACGCACAGGCACACACACCCTCTACCGCTCACGCACACACGCACAGGCGGCCCTGTTGTGCTCGTTTGTTATTGTTATTTCGCTTTGCATTTGCCGTGCAATCCACCGATTCTTAAACAATTCTCGCTGCAGTCTGTGGCCTGATGTTGTCCGCTCTGGTATTTTCCACACTCATCGCTCTTCGTCTTCGGCTTTGTCTCTTCTTTTTTGCTTTTGTTGCTGCTGGCTGTCCCTGTTGTTGCTGTTTTTGTTTCTGCTATTGCTGGTGCTACTGCCTTCGTTGTTGTTATTCTTGTGCGAATTGTAAAAAGTGAAAGTCGTACGGTGCCGCAAATATTATAAATGTCAAGCACCAGAGGTTTCCGCCTGCGCTGCGTTTTGCTGTGACAGCGAGTAGTCAAAATTCAATCGAACTGATTGATCTAGTTTTGTTATACGGAACGGAACTGCAGGTAAATTAAAGAAATGCACGGAAGATATACGATACTAGCTGCCCGTGCAGGATTGAAATTGCGCGCTGCTTCGGCCACACTGCCGCATGTGAATTGGAGATGGCATGACCGCATAGGGATGGGCCATATTTTGTGGAATCATTGGAATCATTAATAAATAAAAATAATAATAATAAAAAACATTATTTTTCAAAAATAAAATAGGAATGATAATAAGATCAAATTAAATAAGTCAAGCAAGTGCGTATAAACGAACTTTTCTGTTCTGTTTTTACCTGCCTTTATCTGGGCTTCGAATTTGTTATAAAAAATAATTCCAATTCAATTATTGTCTTTTTGGCTACTTATAAAAATTCTAATACCGCTTTGTTAAAAAAAAATGCTTTACAACCAGAACATCAGTTTAAAATACCCGCCAATTATAAATTCCTTAGGACAACATTGGCTCGCTTATCAAGAGAGTAGTTGGCAACGCGGTTCTTCTATCGACCGGTAGAATATCGTGTGGTCACACTATTCCCTTTTAAATTGATACGATTATCTTGCAATTTGTAAGTTTAAACACAAAATTTTTGCTTCAAAATAAGCCTACTCATAAGCAATAATTAACTATTCATAAGCCAATTGGAAACGGAATACCAATTAGTTGTAACTAAGAAGATGTAACACTAAAAACAGCAGGCGGCAACAGGTGGTTCGGTCCCCAGAGGAATACACGTGCTCAAAACGTGTGGGTTTTATTTACCTTAATTGACTTCAATTGCCTCTAAATAAGTGAGGATGATTCGAAAGGTGCCCCTAATTGTGATCCTTGGCTCCACGGGCACCGGAAAGACGAAATTGTCTTTGCAACTGGCCGAACGCTTCGGAGGAGAGATAATCAGCGCTGATTCCATGCAGGTTTACACCCACCTGGACATCGCCACCGCCAAGGCAACCAAGGAGGAGCAGTCCCGGGCGCGACATCATCTTCTGGATGTGACCACGCCAGCGGAACCCTTCACAGTCACTCACTTTCGCAACGCGGCACTGCCCATTGTGGAGCGCCTGCTCGCCAAGGACTCTCCACCGATTGTGGTGGGCGGCACCAATTACTACATAGAATCCCTGCTTTGGGATGTTCTGGTGGATTCGGATGTCAAGCTGGACGAAGGCAAACCTTCCGGGGAGCATCTTAAGGAATCCGAACTGAATACCTTGTCCACCCTCGAGCTGTATCATCACCTTGCCAAGATCGACGCAGGTAGTGCCAACCGTATTCACCCCAACAACCGGCGCAAGATCATCCGGGCAATCGAAGTGTATCAGAGCACCGGGCAGACTCTCACCCACATGCTTGCGGAACAGCGAGCACAGCCGGGAGGAAATCGCCTTGGTGGACCCCTCCGTTATCCACACATAGTCCTCCTGTGGTTGCGTTGCCAGCAGGAGGTTCTAAATGACCGATTGGACTCCCGTGTAGATGGCATGCTGGCCCAAGGACTGCTCCGTGAACTACGGCAGTTTCACAATGCCCACCATGCTACCACTGTGCAAGCCTATACGTCTGGAGTTCTGCAGACCATTGGCTACAAGGAGTTTATTCCCTATCTGATCAAGTACGACCAGCATCAGGACGAAAAGGTAGAGGAGTACCTCAAAAACCATAGTTACAAGCTGCCAACTCCAGATAAACTGAAAGAAAGGGGTTTGCCAGATGGCTTGGAACTCCTGCGCAATTGCTGCGAAGAATTGAAGTTAGTAACTCGCCGTTACTCAAGGAAGCAGCTGAAGTGGATCAACAATCGGTTCCTGGCCAGCAAGGATCGTCAGGTGCCGGACCTGTACGAACTGGACACCAGTGATGTGGCAGCTTGGCCGGAGGCAGTGTATAAGCGGGCAGAGACTATTATTGAAAGCTATCGAAATGAGGAGACCTGCGAGATACAGTCAATGGCCAAGCGGGAGCATCCTGGAGCGGATTTGGATGAGGAGACAAGCCATTTTTGTCAAATATGCGAACGGCATTTCATTGGGGAGTACCAGTGGGGACTGCATCTGAAGTCCAACAAACACAAGCGAAGGAAAGAGGGACAGCGCAAGCGGGAAATGGATCAGGAAACAATGCTTTCAACCGATCTATCAAAGAAGCAAAAAGGGGAGGAGGAGGAGGCAGAGACTCTGCCACCACCCAGCCGAGTCAATGATATTGATAAGGCAATGTAACACCGGACGCGGCTTGGCAATAAATGAACCTACGTAAATTTCAGTCATTTGTTGTTGTTTTGAATCTCAATCCCACCGATCTGCTGCTGATGCAAGCGGCTTGAGGAGTATCTGATAACCCTACACCTCGCTAATGGGGACCACAGACCGCAGGGGAGGTCGTTGCCTAGCCAGAAAAGCGAAAACGCGTAAACATGTTTGTGCACCGAACAACCAGACCCCACAATCGCAATTGCAAGCGCCCACTGACTGTTCCTGCCTTTCATTTGCATTTCAGTTACCAAGCGGTTCAGACGCAATCAGCAGAAAAACCAGACATCAACCATGAGCTCCAACAAGATTGGTGAGTCTGACAGGATTCTTTTTGTGTGGATTACCTAAAATTGCTATATCTTCACCAGCTCTCCTCAGTGTGTCGGACAAGACGGGCCTGCTCGACTTGGGCAAGAGTCTGGTGGCTCTGGGCTTCGACCTGGTTGCCAGCGGAGGCACTGCAACTAGCTTGCGTGGCGCTGGCCTGAAGGTGAAGGATGTCTCTGAGATTACAGGAGCCCCGGAGATGCTCGGTGGACGTGTGAAGACGCTGCACCCGGCTGTGCATGCTGGAATTCTTTCGCGCACCACAGACTCCGATCTGGCTGACATGCGCAAACAAGGCTTCGATCTCATCCAGCTGGTGGTCTGTAATCTGTACCCCTTTGCCAGCACCGTAGCTAAGCCTGATGTTACCCTCGCCGATGCTGTGGAGAACATCGATATTGGTGGTGTTACCCTGCTCCGAGCGGCTGCCAAGAATCACCAGCGGGTCACAGTTGTCTGCGAAGCAGTCGATTATGATCGTGTCCTGGCGGAGTTGAAGGCTTCGGGAACTACCACCGTGGAGACGCGACAGGCTCTGGCCCTCAAGGCATTCACCCATACCGCCACCTACGACGATGCCATTTCGGACTATTTTAGGAAACAGTATGGATCTGGTGTGTCTCAGTTACCGCTGCGCTACGGCATGAATCCGCACCAGAAGCCGGCTCAGCTCTACACGCAGCTGGCCAAGCTTCCATTGACGGTTCTTAATGCCTCACCGGGATTCATCAACCTGTGCGACGCCCTCAACGGCTGGCAGTTGGTTAGGGAACTGAAGAAGGCCTTGCAACTGCCGGCGGCCACCAGCTTTAAGCACGTGTCTCCTGCGGGAGCGGCTGTTGGAGTGCCTCTCAATCCGGCACAGGCCAAGCTCTGCATGGTGGATGATCTGTACGAGCAGTTGACACCTCTGGCTACGGCGTATGCCCGTGCCCGTGGAGCGGACCGCATGAGCTCCTTCGGTGACTTTGTGGCCCTGTCTGACGTCTGCGATGCTGTGACAGCCAGGATAATCTCGCGCGAGGTGTCCGATGGTATTATTGCCGCGGGCTATGAGCCCGAAGCTCTGGAGATCCTGAAGAAGAAGAAGAATGGTGGCTACTGTATTCTGCAGGTTAGACTGATGCTTTAATGCATTCTGGTTTTGGATAGTAAATTAAAATTATTAAACTTTTAGATGGACCCCAACTACGAACCCTCTCCGGTGGAGCGCAAGACTATTTTTGGCCTGACACTGGAGCAGAAACGCAACGATGCGGTCATCGATGCCTCGCTCTTTTCAAACGTGGTGAGCAATCGTGGTCCTCTGCCCGAGGCAGCTGTGAGGGATCTGATCGTGGCCACCATTGCCTTGAAGTACACTCAGAGCAACTCCGTGTGCTATGCCCGTGATGGCCAAGTCGTGGGAATCGGTGCCGGTCAGCAGTCGAGGATTCACTGCACCCGCTTGGCGGGCGAGAAGGCCGACAACTGGTGGCTGCGTCAGCATCCCAGTGTGGCCGGTATGAAATTCAAGGCTGGTGTAAAGCGGGCGGAGATCTCGAATGCAATCGACAATTACGTTAACGGTACCGTGGGCAAGGACATGCCTCTGTCGCAGTTTGAGGGAATGTAAGTTGAAAATATCTATCACATGCAATTTGCAGTCCCTAAACCCAATATTTTCTTATAGGTTCGATAAGGCACCAGCTCAATTGACCAGCGAGCAGAAAGTGGAGTGGTTGAAGCAGCTGAGTGGTGTGGCCCTGGGTTCCGATGCCTTCTTCCCCTTCCGTGATAATATCGACCGCGCTAGCTTGGTGAGTTACTTAACTAGTATCTTGGACTTTTATTTGAATTGCTTCAACATTTTTCCAGAGCGGTGTCTCCTACATCGCCAGTCCCGCAGGATCCACCAATGATGCTGGTGTCATTGCCGCCTGCGATGAGCACGGTATCATCATGGCCCACACCAATCTGCGATTGTTCCATCATTAAGTCCAACACACTCTTGAGTATACGATTGATTCCCACTTTTTAAGCTTGTCCACAGTTTAACTTTAAATCTAAATCTCAAGTCGAATACATAAGAGAATTGTAATTTATTCTCGATTCAGTTAATTTTCTCTGAAACGATTTGATTTTCGTTCTAAACTGAAATCTAAACAGAATGCATAAATCAATATATGCAATTATTGTAGTTTACGAAATAGTTTTTGATAATATTTTTAGAGTTTTAGATATAGATATACAAAACATTGTTAATCAAACCCTATCAAACTGCCTTATGACCATTCCAAGCTCAATAAAACCACTTGCCTTTAGTTAGTTAAACGAACACTGCCTCGACTAAACACTATTTATTTCAAGAATTAGTTTCTATGGAATGTACAGTTCGGTAGCCTATGCCATCTAAACTCTAGATCCTGGCCAGCTCCAAGTCACGGTATCCGCCTAACGGCTACGCTTCCTTCGGCAGGCGCCGCGACAATTGCACAAAAAGACGATGAAGGTGACGAAGAAGACGAGTACCGAGCCCAGGACCAAAGCCACCGAGGTGGTCTGGTCATAGGTGGGTGTAGGATCCAGCACGTGCTGCTGGGGCAGCAGCTCGAAGTCGACTAGCACTTGGGTGCCGTTGGGCGGCGGGCAGGGTTGCTGCACAATAATCTCCTGGTGCTGCACCTGAAATTGCGGAATTAGATTAGTTAAATTTTTGTCATGACCATGATAAGCCCTTCTAGAACACCCACCTGCTTATTCCGGCACAACTGCAATCCTGCGGAATTTGATAACGTCTCGGCACTGTACTCATCCTGCACCAGAACGGGCAGCAGCCAACGTTCCGGCGATACGAACTGCAACCAGGACCAGAACTTGGCCAGGTTCTGGGGATGCACGAGATAACCGCCCACTGCCGCCACTGCCAGGCTGATGAGCCCGTTGACAATGCTCGCCGAGACCTTGCAGGGCAGCAGGTGGGCAGAGAAGAGTGCCAATGTCTGAATGAGCGTCAAGTAGAGCAGCATGTACCCTATGAATCAATGGGCATATTAACCAGGATATTGGGATGTGGTGTCCAAGAAAGCTTACCCATATACAGGTATATGCCCGTATCGCTGCTGTTGGAGTAGGTGTAGAGTCCCGCCATGCTGTGGGCCGGAAGCAAGTAGGCCAGCCAGATACAGAGGCTGGGAAACAGGCCCAAGAGACTCTAAAACCAAAACAAATACAAGACAATGGATTTAGTTTTGAGACAGGGATACTGGTTTAAGAATACTTTTAATTTATTAATTTATAATTATGATATCAAAAACCCTTACCTGCACAATGATGTATAGACTGCGCGTATAGAGGCCCAGGCGAATGTCCCGCTCCGCATGGCGGCGATCCTCCTGCGTGTCCCGGATGGTGAGCATGACCAGAGGCCAGTAGACTAGCACCATGACGCAATGATGGTATCCCAAGCGATCATGGTAGGTCAGCTGTGGATCGGAGGCTGGCACATCCCAGAAGATGCAGCCAATGCAGAGGGACAGGACTGCGGCGGCGATCAGCTTGCTGATCCAGGTGAGCAGTGATCCCGGCTGCTTGTAGCCGGCGAATCTCTTGATCAGGGCGCTGATCTGGCCAAAAAAGCCGGCCTTCATTGTAAAGTTGGGCAGCGAGGCGGGCGGCGCGGCTAATGGGGGCTCCGAGTTAATCTGATCCCAAGCGTTGGCCAGGGATTCAATGCGGGCGGATGACTCCAGCATGGCGGCCGCCGAAAGGTCGTCCAGAGTGACCAAGTCCACTGGAGGAAAACACATTATTACCCCCATTCAAGCTGCACTCAACCACTTATTACTTACAGTAGTAGTCCGCTGGGTTCTTGAACGGCGGACAGGGATAGCCCAGTTCGCCCATGTGTCGTGGCAGATCCGCTCGACTGCCGGAGAAGACGGTCCTTCCGCCGGAGAGCAGCAGTACGCCGGAACACATGGATAGGATCTCGAAGGTGGGCGGCTGGAGCGTCATTATCACAATGCGACCACCGCTGCACCACTGGCGCAGATACTCCACCAGGAAGAAGGTGTCGAAGATGTCCATGTTGCTGGTCACCTGATCCAGAATCAGCAACGAGGATTGCGCCAGCAGCTGGCAGGCCACGCTCAAGCGCTGCTTCTCCGAGTGGGTCAGTGTGGACACATTGGAGGCACGTACCGTATTCAGCCCCAAATCCTCGATAAGCACATCCATGCGTTCCTCCAGATCGCTGCGATCAATGGGACCTCTCAGCGCGGCGTGAAAGTTCAGTGTGCACTGGACACTCATCCGCGGATCCAGGGAGGAGACCTCGAGTGCCGGGACATAGCTGCAGAGTTCCCGTAGACCATGCCGGCTCACCTGCTGCCCGTTAATGAGGATCTCCCCACCCAGACGTTCACTCAATCCCGCCAAGCACTCGGCCAGGGCACTTCCCTCCCGCTGCGAGGTGGCCATGATGGCGAACAGATCACCCGCCTTGGCCTGCATCGACACACCGCGCAGGCAGGGATTCACATCGAGGCAGTGCACCTGAATGTTCGGGTAGATCAGGCCCATGCCCGACTGCTTCCTACTGCCCGGGTTGTGACCATTTCCATTGCCGTACTGCCTGGAGCTGCCGTACAGCCGGGCCTCGTTGTAGTCGTAGCCGATCCCACCACCGCCATCCACCTGGCTCAATCCGGCTCCCAGGAGATCCGCCTCGCTGTGCGATCTGTGACCGTAGTGCTTCCCATACTGCTGCTGATGCTGCTGCATCTGGTGGTGGTGCTGACCCACCGCAATGCTGGCCCGGCTGTTTGCCTGCCGAAGGGCAGCCACCGGTACACCACCTCCACCGATCTGAGCCCGCGACTCAGGGCGCGAGTGGGGCATGCCGCCGATGGCACGGAAGTCGGACTCGCTGCGATACTTCCGGAGATTGGGCGGCACCCGGCTGCGGGTCGTCTCATTATCGCTGCTGTCGTAGCCACTGCTTCCGGCTCCGGCCGGTGCCCCTGAACTGTCCCGAAAGGCGCGGTTCACTCGTCCCCGCACTCCGCCTAGGGCACTGGAGCCACCATGACCATGACCCGGTCCCGGACCCGGACCCGGACCAGGACGATGCGAGCGCTGCGATCCAGCATTTGGCGGAAATACGCGCGGCAGTCCGAACTTCAAGTATGTGTACATATTTGAGCCCAAGGGAGATCTGCAAGGATTACGTATGTTTGGAAAAATATTAAAGTATATAAGCTATATATCTTCTTAAATGAATTAGGTATAGCTAATTCTATGAATGTGTTTTTCTACGTATCCGAAACTCTCAAGTGCTGAGATCACAGTCCGGAATTATTAACGCTTGATTATGCTTAATAATTGTTGATTTAAATAATGTATGGGATTACTCACTTGGGTCCGTAGCGCGGATGGTTTAAGATTGATTGAACTGTGGTATCGCGTAGCTGGAAGTTTCCATATGGCAGCGGTGATTTGTCCGACGAGCCCAGAGCCGAATCGGTGAAGTCAGAGTTCAGGTTTTGCCTACGGATGGGATGGGATGGGGGTATTTGTATTTTCTCGTTGTGGAGGATGGAAAGCGTCATAGAGAGCTGCACTGGGCGGCTGCAGTTGCGGTCAGCTGGACATGATTGGAGGGCTTGGCCGTGGGCTCTTCAATTAGCCATTTATGGCATTTGAACTTCCGTCCACTGCGGTTAAATCAACCGTCAAAACTTCGATGGGCAGGTGCGGCTGCAGCCAGTGGTTACCCCAGCTACTACCCCTTCCTCCAGTGGCCACACCCATGTCTCGAAATGGGCTTTCCCACTCAACCTCTTAACCACTCAACAACTCAACCACTCAACCACTTACCTGTAGATGGACCAGGCGTGCAGATCCTCGGATGCCGCCGGTGGCAGTGGGGTATTGGGTCCGTGGGGCACCGAGTAGCGGCGCTCCTCGCGTGACATCTTCTTACCGCTCGAAAAGTTGCTCAGCTCCATGATCTGCCGGAAAACACACGGATCGGGTTAGAGAGTTCGGGCCAAAATACTAAGCTAATTCCGACTTAAAGTGGGTCAAGAATGACGCGAGAATGGCTGCGCTGTTATTACTCATAATTGGCGGGAATTAGCCTAATGACAATGCCCACATATATCTACACGCAGCGCCAGTTGGAGTCGAAGTTGGATTCGGATTCGGATTCGGATTCGGAATCGGAGTCGCAGTGGCATATTCACAACCATTGTTATGACAAAAGCGGAAATGGTGTCGCCTATGAGGTGAGGCGAACTTAAGACACCCTAGCAAAACCTATTCGAACATATCTTGGCCACTTTACCCCACTGTTTATGATAAATAAATCAAAATAAATAATGCTTGGCTGGTATTTACTACCTTACTACCACAGTGTTCTTTTGTGCAATACCATATATATCGTTTTTGAGAGTCTTAGTCGTAGCAGGTGCACAAAAAGCCGCCAAGAAAATGCCAGCTAATCGGGTGATGTCTTTCAGATTTCCAGCTCCGTATCTTGAGGAAATCCAAAACGCCGGGCGCGAGAACAAAGCGCAGCTCATTTGGACACGGCCTCTGGGTTTTTAATTGCCAATGCAAGCCTCCCCAAAAAAAAAAAGGTAGCAAAAATCCATGCAAATGAACCAATGTTTGCTCTGCAGCATTATGCAACATTAAGCGAACGAAAGGCAAACAAACTAATGAAACTGCTGTCGCCGGATTGTGTGGACGCCAAATGGATGCAGTGCAGCGAGCCGTGCGGACTTCCGTTTTGCCAGCCGCACAGATTACGTACACGTATGGTAGGTACTCAAGTGTTCTACGAGTGCGGCGAAAGTGAGTGGTAAGTTACTCCACATCCAACGCCAAGCTCCAAGCTCCAAGCTCCAAGCTGCTAACCATATTCGTAATTGCAAGCTCCACTAGACAGTCGCCGAAAGTGAAGCTGGGATTGGGGTTTGGGTTTGGGTTTGGATTGGGGCTTGAGGTCTTGTGATTGGGGGGCGGTGCCCAGAAGAAGAAAGCTTGGCGCTCGGATTACGGCATTCCATGCCGCAAATGCTTTCGCCCATCTGCTAGGAGATAACTATAAGATTTTAAACTTGGTTGCCGCGGAACTCGACTGGTGTATTAACACTTTTAATTGCGTGTTAAATTCGCTTTAATTAAAATCACCACTTGTGGCATAATCGCATAAACGGATTTTCCTCGCCGCTCAACGCATTTTACTCGATTTTGTTTGTCTGCCAGCGTTTTTGTTTATTATTATCATTTCTTTCCCTCATACAATTATTTGCCTCTGTTTTTTCCGCGGCTGTAACCGTTTTCGCCTGCTTTCAGCTTTTGGCCAGCACTTGGCTTACACCGAGTGAAAGTGGAAGTCAGCTAAGGCGGCTTGAAGACCCGCGAACGAGCCTGATACAGTTCAGGCATCCCAGCACCCATCACCCATCAGCCATGGCAAGATGCCTGCACAGATATGCCGCCTCAGACACTGGTACTTACCATATGCACTAAAAACTATCTACCGAAGAAGATGATAGCCCGCACCTATGGCTTTCTTTATGATTTATTTATTATACTCGTATGCCTTTCGGGATGTATTTAGATTCATAATCTATAGTCTGCAATTCATCTGTGCCCATCGTTCTTAGCCTCTTTCGCAATTGGTAAAGGCTGCACTCGTAATTTCTCCCAGTGTATCCACACTGCAAACTGGGCAATGTCTATATGGGCCGCAAAGAAAAAGAGATGTTCGGCATTTAAAAGCGTCGCTTTGTTGTGCGGCCTGTAATGAATGAATGGTATTGGGGGCAATGATACGGCTGCGACCAAGACGGCGGCATTGATTTATGCGATCACGATGCTCCGATGACGCGGCAGCCGATATCTAAGTATCTGGCAGTACGCGTATCTATGTATATCTATATGCATTGTTCGCACAAGTGCGTGAAGCAAAAACATTGCGAGTGGCGGCTAAAAAACCGACAGCGACGGCGGGGGAAAGTGAAGAAATGATTAAAGTGACTTTTAGTTTTTAGCTAAGGTCTCGCACTTGCATTACAAACTATCAAACTATCAAACTATCAAAAACGAGCTCATTATGTTGTTTATACTTTGAATTGAGCGGGTAAAAAATTACCACTGATTGATTCAATTGTTTGTCTAAATGGCACAAGACTTTTCAAAAGAGTATTACTAACATAAGTACATCAATGAGCATTTTGTTAGGCTTTTTGGAGATATAGTGCAATACTTTATGGGTTTTTTATAACTTAAGTTTGCTTACTAGCTGGTAAGCACCTTATTATCATAAACAATGCTAGAAACTTTTGCTACAGCACGTTCTAGAACTATTAAAATGCAATGTTGACATGTCCAAAAATTTGGTGTTGCTACGTTTCGATAGCTATAATCTAAATGGGAGTAAGTAGAACATTTAAAAAATATTAAATGTCTGCTCTACTTTTGAAATGCGATTGTGTAGTTCCCATGACTTTTACGTATTTGTTGGTTATTGGTTTTCCTTAGCTTTTGGGTGGCATTCCGCACCTATTTGTCTATTGGCCAAGCCTAAACCGCCTCTATCAGATTGCGGTTCTCGAATGTCTGCAAAAAAATGGACGCAGCTGTGGCCAAAATCCAGGCAAGTTCCGCTGCAGTTACAACTGCAGTCTGGCCGGAATTATATCACCGTCTTGATTAGCTTATGGCCCATGGCTTATGGCCAATTGGGTCGCTCGATCGTTGCATGATCGGTCAGATCGGACAGAAACTAAAGCCGCAGCTAGCGGATATTTGCCTGTCAACGAGGCCGGCTGCTGCTGGCTGGTGTGAATAAATCACAATGCGCTAAGTAATGGGCCAACGGTTATTGGCAGTAGCTTAGCACTCTATTGGCCGATTAGGCCAATTGCCAGCCAGCTGTCGACTGTTTGCTCTTGCATGGTTGTCGCTTGACTTGGCCAAGATGTTGCATATGCAACATATGGAGTCCCGTTGCTGTCAGTCTGCATTCTGCATTCTGCATTCTGCATTCCCGTTGGCCACGAACTAGAGAAGCTAGCGATACATGCGTCAGTTGACAAGTCAAGAACCGTTCGCTGTTGCAGTCGCTGCAGTTGGACTCACATGACCATTGATGCAAAACTGCAGTTAGACACGAGCTGCGACGACCACGACAACTTGGGTTCCTCCTCCGGCTTTTCGGTCACTGATCGCCGACTTGTGCGCACATTTTATGATTTAATGGAGCGCGCCCAAGTGGCTTTCAAGTGGTCCCGGCCATAACAATTTGTGGCTCTCTCTTGGCTGGCTTTTGTGGGCTGGCACTAGAAAGATTGCAAGATGTGCGAGTGATTGAGCTGCAAACGCGACCTGACCTGCGGTTCAGCCAGCTCCAACGGCGTCCGATTTCATTCCCACGCAAAAGCCAATTAAATTGGGTTGCTGGGCTCTTCGTTTCACTGGCCCAAAACTGGTTCCCTGGAAAAGTACTCAACAGGTGGGTCAGCCTCCCTCCCATATCAAAAGCAGTCGCCTGATTGCCGCCGACAGCCTGACGAACTGACTAAGTGACTAAGTGACTAAGTGACCAAGTGACTAACTGAGGGACTGGGAAAACCACTGCCCAACAATGATCTCGCTGTGAAAGTGAAACTCTTGTGGCATAATTTGTAGCTAGCTGCTGTGGCACACGGGGCGTATGATAAATGCCTACAAAATATTTTGCGACTGCCTCAAAGTGGGTCACAGTTGCAGTTTTGTAATTTGCGATTATTAAAAGAAACTGCATACACAACGAAGAATGCATGCACTTAAGGCCGTAAAGTTTTTATTAAAGTGGGAAAAAGTCACTTTAAAATGGAAAGACAAAAGCTTAAATTAGTAGAGCATAAGGTTAAATTAAAGACATCATTTTCAATTCTGAAATTGCTTAGAAAGTTGATACCTTATTTTCCCATCAAATATTAAATGACTGACCGACCAAATTATAAAAACCATCATCTTAGGTTCAGTTAATTGCTCTTTATGAAAAATCGTATTGTCAAAACAAAGGAGAATATAAGAAATATTTTATAAAAGCTATAAGTGCTTTATTCTGAAAACTTGTTTTCAACCGCTATTTTATTGATCATTTTGGGATTCTTCATATAAGCTTCGTTATTTACGTTCTTCAGATAAAAGCAAACAGAAATAATGATGTGAGTCCCTGATTATATGGGATGATTTCCATTAAATAAGTATTTAACGCCCCTGTGAATCATTAAACATCACACATAATTCCTATAGAACCCGCAAAATGTAAAGTCACAGATGTGTTAAACCAAAAACCCGACTGAATCACGTATGCAGATATATTTAGACTCATTCGCAGCACCAAAAAGTTGATATACTCTATTCAGGACCAGCAGAAATACATACGTGTATGCAGTTTGGGGAGGGCGTGGCCGGCAAAAGGGGCGGGCAACGAGAGCCGATTTCCAGAGCTGACTAATGCCACAGCTAGATGCAAATTAATAATAAACAAATTAAATGATCGGCAGCCCGTGGCCAACATTCCTCGCTTCATTCCGACGACAAAGCGGTTTGTTGAACTTGCTCGTCGTCCGGTTCGAAAAAGATGAAATTTTTTGTGATTATGCCTTGGGAGGAAAGGCATCCGAGACAAGTTGTTTTGTGTGTGTGCGTGTATGTGTGTGTGTTTGTGTGTTAATTGAACACTCGGGTTCCAGAGATTTTTGTTGGGGTTTCTGTTTGATTTTTAGCACGTTTTTTGTGCCCAATCGTGGTCGCTGCTGGCCGGCAAAAGCCAGTATGCAAATTGCTGGCCACGTTGTGCGATAGATGCCCATGTTATTCCACTGGCCTCCATGGCGGATGAGCGACGCAGTCAGTCAAAGAGCAGACGAGCACGCAGCGAGGAAATCCGAGAGCTGCCACAGCTCTGCGACTTGTGAAAGTTTCGGCTGCGTAAATTGATTATGAGTGGGTAAACGTCGACGAAATTCGGGCAGAGATGGGTCCAGGCCCAGCAGGTGAATGGATGCACAGCGAGAAAAAATGGCAATGATAATATGTCATATTTATTATTAGCTGCCTTGAACGGCACATTTAAGAAACCTTAGTATTCACCTACGTGTATGTAAGTAGCTGGGCGATTTTTGCTAGTAAATATTTGTGGAATGACAACTTTTGATGCGTCAGTTTTAGGTTACTAACATTTTTCCAAGCCGCTGAGCAATTGATTGATTGAATATAGCTCACAAGCTGTCAACAAAAGCTTCGAGAACTAGAAGGCAAAATGATTAATTAAGCACTGGTTAATGGAAATCCAAAGCCGCTGGAGCTGACCCGATTTGTAAGCAAACTAATGAATCTGGCCCACAAATCGCTATCGAATTGGGCAATATCCGCGGCAGCGGCATAACCAGAAATGAGTTAACCGACGAGCTGGCAGAAATGCGAGCACAAGAATTCCGCTGACTGTGACCCCAAAAAGTCGAGCTAATGTCATGCCGTCAACGAATATTCGTCATGGCTGCATAGCCCCCACCACCGAAACCACCGGCAAAGCCATCGTAGTGGTCTCAATTCAGCGTATTTCAGCGGTTCGGATCGGCTTTCAGTTTCCAGCGCTTCGGCGTACAGCGTTCAGTTTTTGCTTTGCGGTTAGAAACTCAGGCAAGGTCAGTTTTATTAATTGCCCAAACGGAATACGAAACTTTGCCACAGTTTTGGGCATCTTTACAGGCAATTAACGCCGAGCTGAAAACCAAAACAAATCCCACCACTCGACTCAAAACCGAGTCGAAACAAAACACTTTCCTGTATTGCGAAAGACTTGTGAAAGTGGCCAACAATTGTGGCTGAAATTTGCATGCCAAAGGCGATCCCGCCGCCCCCCATTTGCTCCTCCGCCTCCACGGAAACACGTGTGCCACCAGGCTAATTGACATAAATTCCATGGCAAGCCGAACGAAAACAGAAAAATG
Source organism: Drosophila orena (assembly GCA_005876975.1). Lineage (NCBI taxonomy): Eukaryota > Metazoa > Arthropoda > Insecta > Diptera > Drosophilidae > Drosophila > Drosophila orena. The sequence continues at coordinate 7,918,204 of VCKV01000282.1, read as the reverse complement.
GCAATTTTTCCCTGCGTTGCCATTGCATGCATAAAAATGCGACAGACGGGCGTATTTGGCCAAATTCCCGGCACACCCAGAGACCCAAAGACACACGGCAACCGGGTCTTATGGGCGCCACCTCCACACTCAACGAAAATATCGTACAATTTGAAAGTCAAAGATTTCTATCCATTACAACCAAAGAAATTACTCGCATAACCGCACTTTATTATGATTGAACTGTTCGCATCTTCATGTTGCGATGAAATCAGCTTTAAATTGGCAGAGTTCCATTTAATTTCGCGGTTTGAAACACAAAGGAAGTCTGGAGGACTAACCTTCTTATGGGAATGAGCAAAGTTATAAGCCAGCTATTTTTCCCAGTGAAAAATGTGGGGGCCAAGTATGTGACACGGTTTTTAAGAGCAATTTATTCGACTCACGTCCAATCAAATAAGGTCTCATCTGAGACACCGACTACCAGTATTCTGATTCTATGTCAGCGGCATGTCTGAACCGTGTCTGTGAACTTGGAGTGAAATGAATTGGAGTTTGTGGAGTTTGTGGAGTTTGGAGTTCTCTTTTTACGGCCGTAAAAGTCACGAAGTGTGTGTAGTCTGCAATGTACTTTCTTCGCCTAATTATGCAGCTGTTCTGCTTCTGCGGCTTCTTCTTCGTTTACCTCTTCAGCTATGCTGTGTTAATTTAATTACAATAAAAAGTAAATTAACTCACTGTGGCCCCAAAGCGTATCTATCAATGCCCACAATTTTCATGGTCGCAGCTTTTAATGGCCCCGCAGCTGGAGAGATTGCCTATGCAAGTGGGAAATTTCGAATTTGCATTTCCTGCTCGTTGAGTTTTCACTTTGCCAGCGGCCAAGGGTCTTCGTCTCATCATCATTCTCATCATCGTTCCAACGGCCCGCCGCTGACTTCATCCAGTCGGGTATCATTAAATGCAATGATTCATCCATCCGTCCATCCATCCATCGGAAAAACCAGCGACTAAGTTCAATTGAAAACGAGCATACACATATGGAGGACTCGGACCGAGAGAACGGGAACAAGTTTTGGCCAACTAGATGCAGCCACACCTATGGAGAACCAATCAGAAAACCAGCCTAGACCGAAGACAAAGACCAGATCCCATATACCCAATACCAGATACCACCAGCACCCCACTCCGGACCCGAACTCACCACAAAGCCATAACTGACAATCAATTCAACTTAAGCTGGCTTTTTGCCGCGCCTTGGTCATTTTGTCTAGACTCCGCGTTGCTGTCTTAAGTCTTTTGATTTGTTTTCCTTTTTTTCTCAGTTTGTGTTCTGTGTTGTTTTCTTCTGGACTGGAATTGAAATTGTCGAAATTGAATTACGACCGCTCGGAGATCTTGTCACTGGCTGTCTGTCCGCTTCTAAACGCTTTTTTCTCTCTGCCCTGAAATGGCTTAGTATCTCCTATTTGGGGTGGGGGGTCCGAACAGCAGCCACAAATCATGGAGCCCCGTTAGCGGCTATAATAATACTGTTAACTAATTTACGCCACAAAACCGGCGGCAAAAAAACGACGACAATGGGAAAATCAAGAAAAACAATCCAGCAAGTCAGCTTCAAGAACCAGAAATCATTTTGGAACTTTTTCAATGAGCTTGGCCATGGCTTTAACAGCATTCTAACGGTCCGGCCAACATGACATGGCTAATTAGGTGCGAGAATCAGTGAAATGGACCCCAAAAGGAGGCTGGGAATTTGCATTGCGAAGGGCCAAAGGCATTAGCTTGGCAATGATCTGCAGTCGGGGCCCTGAGAATGGTGCTAAAGGCCCAAATTATCCCAATGGCCAAAATCTCCATTAGCCCGCAGCTCATTTTCGATGAGAAATCAAGTTCCGCGACACGAAATTTTGAAAGTGATTGTGAGCGCAGATTGGCAGCTGCATCGAAATTGCAAAATGAATGTGAAAGTTGCTTAGCCGCGTGGTTATTCTTTATGAGCCGATATAGGAAGAGCATACTCCGGAATAAAGTATTTGCCCCTACTCAGCAAAAAGTGTCTTTCAGACCTGTTATGGCTTTCACATCTTGTTCGAAATTAAATTCATCGCACTTCGGGTCATCGAAATATGTGACGAACTTAATTCGGTTGAATTCAAACGGATTAAACATTACTAAGTGTTGTTATTAAAAATAATTCTATTAAATTGAATAATGTACGAAAAGTCTTTTGCATTTTTACAAAGAGGAACTATTCTAAGGGCGCACAAAAACATATTAATGTGGTTGAACTATAAACATAAAAACAAATAATGGCTATAGAGCTCTATCATAAGTTTAAGGCTGTTTTTACGAAGAAATGGACGGACGAAGACGATGCTGGCATCTGCGGGTAGAGCAAACAAGCAACGATCCCCGGAGAGTTAAGAACCCAGCTCCGCAAAGAGGCATTGGCAAAGGCAAAGACAGCCGGCCAAACAAACAAACAAACTGAAACTTGTATCTGTGAGATACACACCGGCACACAGAAAGAAATACTACATTATGATTTGAATAGAAGTGTTGGAAATATAATTTGCAATTTTAAAATACTAATTATAAAATTGTTTTAATGACTGCTTATTAACAAGGATATAAATTTGTTGGTTCAATTTGCAACAAGAATATATTTTCACTCTGAAAGTATTTTTCACTTAAGTTTAGCAGCCATTTAATGAAACAAAACATAAGTATACAAACTATTCAATATTGCTTGTATATTTGATTTAGTATCTGGCTATTTTTTCCTGTGCAGCGGAGCAGTGAGCTGCAGAGAAAATAAAAGACAAGACAAGACAAACCGAGCCGAGTTGAGTTGAGCACCAGGCACTTGGCTGTTTGAGCGACTATGGCTTTGGCTGGCACTTGGGTTCTGGTTTTGGCTTCGAGTTGGACTTCCACTTTGGATCGGTTGGGTTCTGCAGGGCGCTGAGCGCAGGGAGAGCGGCAAGGTGGTGGATGGAGTGTGGGCTAAGATACATTTGCTAGACAAAACCCGCTCGCGGGATCTTTGACCTGCGATGGTGACGACCGCGCGAGCAGAACAGAAGAACAGTGGAGGGGAGTACGAAAAACAGAAGAACCAGAAGGTATTAGTATTATACCCAAAGGAATGGAACGTGGAGCGTGGTGGATACTCGTCGGTTTCATTTGGCTCGAGGTGGCAAGTGCTGCCGTTGGCCTTATACAATTAACAGTAAATACCAGTTGGCCATAATTAGCCGCTCGGCGACACTCATTCATAACTTGGGCAAAACACTTACATTACAATGTCGATCTGCTGGCTACACCGATGTCTGCATATTTTATTTAGACCATGTATACCACTGCTCACACACACACTCGTCACTTGTATTTTTGCCACTTATTTTCCTTTTATTTTTTGGTATCTATTGGATATTACGCGAGTCAACTAATAACCACATTTGCATGCACTTCCCGGTGGCCATTAAAAAATATTCGCCTTTGCACAGATATATGTGTGTATATTTAAGCCCGTTAAGCCGTGAATATTTCAATTAGATTTCCAAAAGCGTTTAATGCGTTTTCCTATTTTTGTTATTTTCTGCTGGGAACTGTGTGTTGGGGCGCCGCCAGAAAAAAATCGGATCGACGCGAACCGCGGATCGGTGGAGGCAACTCTCTCGGAGCTCGGCTCGCAGCGAACTGATCTGAACTTGGCCTCGGCCGCCATCTTAGCCCGCTTGCTTCGCCTGGAAGCGAGTTGGCCGGAGAGAGCCGCTTTCCAGCCGGAGCGGAGCGGCTTGGAGCGAGCCATGCCAATTGGAATGGCCTATGTGGGCAAGCAACAGTTTCAGTTCAGTTGGAACAGCGCGCTCAGTTGGTGAGGACGTGTTCGCGGAGGTAAGTGTCTACACAAGAATATTTTTTAGTTAGGTACCCAAAATATCTATAATGTATTAAAGTACTTTAAAAACGTATCAAAATATATATACTCGTATAATATGTATAGTATTTTTTTAACTTTTAAGGGCGTACAAATTTTGTTTTCAGTTTTTATCAAATATCAATGTATAACCAAGTCTCTATATATCTCTATCTCTCTTATCCCCTCTTTATATGCTCTCTTCCCTCCCTGGAAAGCAGCTCCTAACTAAACCACTCTTGAGTCACGAACAGAGTGTTTTTGGTCTGAAGAGTACGAGAAGTATAAACAAACAAAAGCAGCTCTCCCAGTGCTGGCTATGAAAATGATCGGCAGCGACTACGTACTGGAAGCCCACAACATTTTCCACACCACCGAGGTACGGTGGTTCTCTTCAGACTCGTGGAAAACCCCTGCTATTAAACCTTCTTTGTTTTCTTTTTGGCCCAAACAACAGGTGGATGGTGGTGGCTGTTTCAATGGAGCCGGCAATTCGGCCCTGGTGCTCAAAGGTGTCAATCTGACCGTGCACAGTGGCGAGGTTATGGCCATTCTGGGCTCGAAGGGTATTTTTTATATATTTTTAAATGTCTTTAAAACCATGTAATACTAATATTACCCATTTTAGGTAGTGGCAAGAGGGCTCTTTTGGATGTTATTTCTAGACGTGCCGATGGAGCCACTCGTGGTCAGGTGCTACTCAATGGATCGCCGCTATCCAAGGCATTGTTTCAACAGAGATGTGGCTATGTCACCCAGTCCTGCACCTTTGTTCCTGGTCTCACGGTGGCCCAAACACTCCACTATACCCCCACCATAGTGAGTAGTACAGAGAGTTATATATAAGATTAGATAGAGTGCCTAATCCCTTTTTAGTTGAGTGGCTATCTGAAGAGTTCCAAAGTGCGCCAAGTTCTGGCTGACTTGGCCCTTTCCCAAGTTGCTCACAAGAGAGTGGAGTACCTGAACATCAGTGAGGCGCGTCGCCTGGCCATTGGAATACAGTTGGTCAGAGATCCTGGTAAGATCATGCATGTATCACAACGATTCTTTTAATAACTAAAATGCTTTATTTTAGTCATGTTATTGCTGGATGAGCCAACCCATGGCCTGGATCCTTTGAGTGCCTATCTGCTGATATCGATTTTGTCCAACACGGCAAAGAAGACCGGTTGTGGAATTCTTCTGTCGCTGGAGAAGCCTCGCTCCGATGTGTTTCCATTCCTGGATAGGGCACTGTTCCTCTGCCTGGGCGGAGTGGTTTACTCAGGAGGCACTCGTGCCATGCTGGAGTACTTCCATGGCATTGGATTCCCTTGTCCCCAACTGGAGAATCCCCTGATGTACTATCTCTGCCTGTCCACTGTGGATCGTCGCAGTCGGGATCGTTTCCTGGAGTCCAGCCAGCAGATCGAGGCTCTGGTGGAACGATTCTCAAGGGAAACTCCCATTTCGGATGCCCCTCTGAACAACATGGGATCTGGCAAAGTGCCCCTAGCCTATGGCAAGCCTGGGGAGCTCAAAGTTTGGGTTATGTTGTATCTGTAAGTATATCTTATTACTTATTTCCGAATATGATAACATGTTTGATTTGCTTTTTAGAAAACTACTGGCATCGACCTTCTCCTGTGGACTCGTTGGTATGAAGACACTATTTCTACGCCTTTTGCTACTTCCTGTGGCCTTAAGCACCCTGTGGGCGTTTTACACAGATATCGGGGTAAAACAAGCCATTAATATGCATTTCACGCATTATTAAACGTTATTTTTTAGGACGACTCCCATGGATTCTTTACCAAAAACGGCATGATCCTTAATATTTTGGGGCTGTCGTACGGCTGTGGAGTTTTGACTACCATATCTCTATGTAAGATACAATTTACAATGCAAGATTTAGGTGTCTTAGCATCTTTAACCGTTTCGTAGTTCCCATTTGGCGCAAGAAGTTTTCGCAAGATACTCCAGAAGGTCTCTATTCGGGCACCACTCTACTGATTGCCTACAACTCCGTGTCCATACCATTCTCCGCCGTATCTGCCGTAATAGCCAGTTGTGTTGTGTATCCGTAAGTTCCATGACTATGGGTGTTGGATGCCAAACTATATGACTATTTCTTCCAGTCTTCTGTTGGATGTAAAGTACAACAATGGCACTGTCTTTGCCTACTTGCTGGTGGCTCTTTGGTCCAGTTTTGTGCTGGCTGAACAGCTCACGATCGCGTTTCTTTTGGTGGTCAAGGTTCCTTTCAACGCAGCCATTGCGGTGACCTATGTGCTTGTCATAAGTATTGCTCTGGCCAGTGGAACTGTGCGGTGAGTGAGGAGTGCTGTTACTATAGTTTGAGTTACTCAAGGGGTCTTTACCATCAGCTCCTTCAAGGGACTTCAACCTTGGCTGCAGGACAACACAAAGGGCACCCACACGAGATACGCATCCTCTTTGCTGCACAGCATCGCCTTCCAGTCGAGGAAACTCAACTGCACTCCCACCGCCTCCGTGATCTGTCCCAAGCCAGCGGATTTCATGCATGAACGACTGGGATTACCGGATCCCGATGTAAGAGGGATGCTAATATGGTACCTTTTTCAATGATTATATCACTTATTGCACAGGAAACCATCGATGTGGCTGCCTCCTGCGCTTTTGCTGTGGGCTTGGCCGCATTTAACATGCTGGTTTACCTATTTCCCATGCCGCGATGTGTTCGCCAGAAGTTCAAGGACTAAGGATCTTTGATTTTGCAGCGCAGATATCAGTGCAGATTCTGAGTTTTCACTAGATTTAACTATAATTTAATAAAATAAAACCTTCTCAATGTGCGCGTATCTACGTGTATATAAAAGTATAAAAACAAGATAAAATGCTACAGTCGAGTACCCCGGCTATCAGATACCCGTTAATCAGCTAGTGGAAGTGCAAACGAGAAAATTAAAAATTTTCTGGAATATCGGTAGAAATTGGCGAAAAATTAAAAAAAGTAAACGTTTTATAAAAGTGTGGGCGTGGCACAAGTATGGTCGAAAACGTTTCCTTCTTTTCGTTTCCCTTTTACTTTACGAGTAACGGCCTGTTACATACTTTTCAACGAATTATACATTATACATTGCTGCACTGATCAAATATCAGGTGCAATTTTAGAGTACCAAAATATATCAAACAATATATTTACGAATTACATATCATTTTATTTACAAGAAAACTTAAGGCTAATACAATTTCGCAGTGAATTCATTGAATATTGGACAACAAGTACAAAATAGTTCAATGGAATTTCTGAAAACATTCCCCAGCCGGTCCTTGATACGGTTTTCGCTGCCAATTCGCTTCAATTTAACAATTGTCTAACGACTAACAATATATTCGTTTTATTTAAATAACTAGATACACGCATGGAAATTCATTAGAACGCATCTGAAACGGATTGAATGAATGTACGCGAGTGTTAATGGGTGTCAAGCGGTTCGTGAGTAAGATATGTACGCAAATGGGGCTTGGAATTCTGATGAGCATGCTATTCATGGGAGGATTTCTCTTTAAATTACTGTGGCACCTATGTACGTAGGGGGTATGTGTGGTACGGGAAAGGGCTATTGGGTGTGGTTATGCAAGTAGTTAGTGCGAGTCCTGGGCAGGATTTCCGCTCAGTCCGTGTCGTAGTAGGCGTAATCGTAGCTGGTGTCCTCGTCTGCATGTGGAGGCCTCTTGCCGGCTGGTCGATCCTTCTTCTCCAGCTGCTGCTGCTCCTTTTTGCTCTTAACCGACTTCTTGGACTCCACGGGTGGTGCACTTGTAGTAAAGGTGGTAGTGGTTGTTCTGGCGGTGGTTGAAGGTCGTCGAGTGGTGGTGGTAGTGGTGCTAGTTGTGGTACTGGTGGTGCTAGTGGTGCTGCTACTGCTGGCCTGCGGACTAGATGCCAGCTGCGGACTGTACTGCGAGTTGTACTGCTGCGAGGTCTTCTCCGCCTTGTAGATATCCGCCCTCAGCTTGTTAATGCTGGCCGCTCCAAAATTCAGTGACTGGGCGGTCTTGAAGAGCTCATCCTCGTCGCTGAGGTCCGATTCCCGCTCACGCTCCCGTTCCCGCTCCCGTTCGCGCTCCTTTTGGTAGGCGGATTGCTGTTGGCTCTTCAGATGATGATGTGACTGCTGGAAGCCATGTGGCTGCCTGCTGGAAACCACAGGAGCACTTGTGGTCGAGGTAGTCGAGCTGGTGGATCGATTGCGCAGGAATCGGATGCGATTGCGTGGAAAGTCGTTCTCGTAGAGCTCCGGATGGTACTGTCCATCGTCCTCATCCACATTGGCATGTGGATTGGCGGTAGTTGGTGGAGCTGAGGTCACCGAACTGGCTGCCTTCTTGGTGGCCGCCTGGGTGGGTCGATGGGTTAGCTGCGTCTGATAGCTCTGCTCGTACGGTTTCTTATAGGTGGTGGGTCGGAAGGTCGTGGGTGTGTAGGCTTCCTTGGCCCTGGCTGTGGAACTGGTGGTGGGATAGTACAGCTCTTGGTCAACATAACGCTCGGTGGTGGCCTTGTAGGTGATGCTTCCCCGGCTGGTGAAAGAGCGCGGCTTGGAACTGGGTGCGGAGAAGGGAGCTGGCTCCTGGCCACCAACTCGAGTCACCTGTGGCTTGTGTCGCTGGTAATGTGGTTCCAATTGGTTAGGCTTATTCTGAGTCACCTGGAAGGGTTGGGGCTGCTGCAGCTTGGTGCTCTTCGATAGATCCACAAACTCGTTTTGGTTGATGAAGTTGGACTCCTGGGGACCCAGTTTCTGTTTCCGCACAGCCGCCGTTGTGGGTTTGCTGCGCTTCTCAAAGTCCTGGACTCCCTTGCCCGTCACCTTGGTGGAGCTGGCCGGTGGCGAGGTGGTCTTGAAGCGGTAGGCACCGTTGTTGGGGTTATATGTGGTTGGCTGAATCCTTTCCTGTGTGGAAAAGTCATTGGAACCGAAGCTGAAGCGACTGGTGATGCTGCTACTAGGCCGCGGAGTGGTAACCGCGCTGTAAGATGGACTCTTGGTGTGCGGAGAGCTGTCCAGAAAGTCCGTGTTGAAGGTGGCATGCAAGGTGATCTTCTTCAGGGACTTGGTAGTGCTGGGAACAGTGGTGCTGGATGGGATCGGACTACTCGAGCCGGAAGTGGGTCGTGCACCACCTCGCGTGGGTGTGACCCGTGTCGTCTTGCGCTGGTAATCCGTAAAGTCATTGGGCTTGGGACGGCTGGGCTCCTCGTCGTATTCCCGACCCCCGTGGCGGTTGGAGAAGAAGTGTGAGCTGTGGGAACCCTTGAAGATGTCGTCCAAGTCTTCTGTGGGTGGGATCGTGATTAATTTTTGGGCACTGCATCCCAAGACCCTATTGTTTCTTACGCTTGGAGTCATCATTGTTGCTGTAATTGTTGCTGTAATTGTTGTTGTAATAGCTGCGTTCCGTCGTGGTTGTGGTCGAAGTGGAGGATGTGGTGGTGCTGCCCAAAGTGGTCGGCGTGTAATAGGTGGAAATGGGTCGCTTGGTGGGTTGCGTGATCTCCAATTTGGGACTGGAGCTGGAACTGGAGCTGCCACCTGTCTGTGCGTAATTGTGGCGATGGCGTGGTTTTTGCTCCGCTCCACGATTGTTATTGATGTTGTTATTGTTGTGGTTCTCCTTGGAGCGACGTACATCGCCTGCAAATAAAGATAACTCTTTATAAAATAACCTCAAGTCACGGCTGTTACTTCCGTTCAAGTAACTAAATCAAATACCATTCGATACCATATTCCAATGAATTACTAATTAACTTCAATTTAGCTTTAGTGTATATCTAGCACTTACCAGTTTCGGCGCGTTGAAGGTGGAAGGTTGCCTCCTCTTCGTTGGCGGATTTGCTCTCGTCTCCGCCGCTATAGAGATCGTTGAGGTGGCCATTGTCGTAGAAGGAGGTTGCCTTGTCGCAGTCCACATCCAACCAATTGGCGCAGATCTGCAGCTCCTGGTCGAAGGCCGTTGTGTTGGGACAGAGGAATCGGTAGTCCTGCACCTGTTGGACAAACGGATTAGCTCTTCGATGAAGGAGCTGCGCAATACAGCGAAAGCATCAAAAGCACCAAAACAGCACCATTAGATTGGCAGAGCAACATGCAAAATTCAATGTTAAATATGAATTCGATTAAGCCAAAAAATAAAGCATTAAGGCCAAGAACCAGGCAGCAGCTGCAGCTTGTTAACTTTAAACTGAATCAGTCCAAACTGGGCCAACACTTGCCAACATTGCAATTGAAAATATAAATGAATCATTGATATAAAAATAATAAATATTTCAACAACACCAAAGATACCGATAAATCATAAAGAACTTAACGTTTTCCAAATTTAGAGACGATGCCCCGATTAAATAGTTACAAATTAATTTAGAAGTTTCTTTTATTGATCGGCAGTGTAGATGCATACATCCAATCAGTGGCTTCCTTGTGAGGCGACTTGAATGCCACAGTAACCAGAAGCGATCGGTGGCCTGTCGCAAACTTTGGCATTTCCACTTGGCACTTGGCATTTGGCTTGGCCCGCAGGGAAGCGTTGCAGGCCGCGAGAAGTGAACGTTCTCGATCTAGTTCTCGATGGATCTGCGGTGACACTACTGTGAACAGTAGGCTAATTGACAGGCTGGCATCTATTCTAACTTAACAAAACACATTCGTAAGAACTCACACGTCACAGCCGCATATAAAACTCGTTTTTCCTATTCCGTTTGACTGTTCCTTTTACTTTTATGTTATGCAGCCCGGAGACAAACTGCCCTCATCCCGGCGAGATGAGGGTCTATCTGTTTCGCAAACTCTTAACATCTCCCACTGATTCGCAACTGGAAGTGAGCGCGGAGGCAATCAGCGAGGTGCTTGATCAGGTCCTCAGTGGACGCACCAGTACAGTCTTCAGCTGTGGCGGGATGCCAACTAACCATGATGGCGATCCGTCGGATGTGGTCAGCCGCACCTTGGACGAGCTGTTCACCCGTATTTACGAGTTGGAGTCGAACATGGAAGTGCACGTTTCGGTGCGTTACGTCCAACTGAACGGGGAGTCGAGCGACCTGGTGGTGAACCTCAGGGGATGCAATCGCCGGGCAACCCGAGATCACTTTGTGGCCACGTCCCGCGGGGTACACACCTATATCGCGAGGGTCATGGACAAGGTGGCTGAGGGCGGCGATTACCCGCACCTGATCTTCACCGTCCATGTGAAGCAGACGAATGGCGATCAGTTGCGGAAATGTTGCGGCAGACTGCAGCTGGTTCACCTGCAGCAACTGAAGGAGGATTCGCCACCACTCGAATCCAACACGGCCCTGGACACGCTTATCAATCTGCTCAAGGCACTGGCCAACAACCCGAAGACGCACATTCGGTACTACAACATTCGACTGGTAAGGCTACTCAATCAACTAATGGGCAACGGGAGCAGAACGGTGGTAATCAACTACACGGATCCACCGGAAAGCAGAGAACATGTAGTGGCACCGGCACCCACTCCCATGCCTAACTCCAATGCTAGCCTTACCCCCGAAGTGTGGAGAAGTCTGTTAAAGCATGAGCGGACTAAATATCGCTGCCTGAGGGATAAGGCTTTGGGAATAGTGGGGGACAAGGAAGAGCTACTGCGATTTCTGGAGAGCCTTGAAGCAGGCTATAGTTCGAAAGAGAACTTTATGACCTTAGAGGGAGAGCAATTAGAGCAGAAAATGCTGGAAATTCGCTCAGAGGCAGAAATGTCCATTGAAAAGCTGAAGGACCTTCAGATGGACATAGATTATTTGACGGAGAGAAACTGTCACTTGGAGCAGCAAATTGACCAAAAGAACTGTCAACTGATTAGGCAGAGCAATCTCTTGCTATCCATTCACATGGAGCTGAGAGATCAAACAAGAAAGTTCCAGGACAAGATAGCCGAGTACACGGACATGTTCCAGGGACTGTGGCAACGGCAGAGCTTGGATATCCAGTACCATGAGCAAAGGCAGCTTCGTCAGCTGTCCGTATTATTTGATTCCATATGCCAGTCAATGCAGCGTTGGTGGCACAAGACAGCAGGATGCAGATGTGCTCTATTCGCGGAAGAGCCTGGTGGAAGAGCCTAGTCTATAGTACTTTTCACTCGGCTCCCAGCGAAGCCCCCGCTTAAAGGTCAGCCAGTCAACCGTCTTCTTCTTCTGGTTTTGCGAGCACCAAAGCCATCCGGCTATCCGGACAAGTCACGAACCATTTGGAGCCATCTCACACATTCCCCAGTGCAGCGCATTTGACTGTGCCACTTTGCCATTTAGCTAGCGCGACGGAACCGAGCCAATGGCTGTCTGCAAGTTCGTTGCCTAAGTCTTTCGTTTTGCCCGCCAGTTTTACGCTGTAATAGTTGCATGAAAAAGTTATCAAATTTGCCTTCAACAGCACAAATTCTATATTCTGTAACATTTGTGCCTTGTCTGCTGTATAAGTGATATTTGTGCTACCTATCACTTCATGAAATCTTAAAATTGTAGATTAATGTAAGTTAGTCAATTAGTAGATCATTTTTGGCTAATAAAAATATGTTTCAAATTGTAATTTACTTTCATTTTGATTCTGTCAAAACAAGAAAATATTTATTCCCCGCAATAAATACCTAGTTATGATTTATTTAGTTATATATGATTACTTCGCCAATGCCATTCGCTACATGGTCCACTGCTGCCTTGATCTCAACCAGAAGCCCTTGCACCTGGGCACAACAACACTTACCCCCACTCCGGGCAGCTTGACGCAGACGTGGAACATCTGGCACTGGGTCTCCGGATCGGCGTAGTAGCCGCCCAGGATCTTGTCGTGGCAGGTGAACTGCGTCTTGGGCATGTTCTGTAGGCTGTAGGTGGGCCATGGTCTTCCGAAGGCCAGGTCGTCGTCCTCGTCCAGCAACTGGGCCTGCGCGAATCCGTATCCACTGCAAAGTGTCGTTGCTGCAAGTGGAAACAATAAAAACAAGTCAGAAATCGTGATCTGGCTAGGTCTGGTCTTCAAATGGCACCTAAAGTAGTGCCAGAATCGAGTCGCATGGGTATTTGGTGGCAACTGATGCTGGTGCTGATCGAGACGATGCTGCTGTTGATGGTGACCTGGTGGTCAAGTGACCTTCGGGCCGCTTCACTTTCGCTTACAACTGCGAGACGAGCTCGTGATTTATGTGTGCTGGAGCACTTGCTGCGGTCCAAGGCTGTGAAGCCACTAACTCGGTTCTGTGAGTGCTTGAGACCGCTTTTTATTTACTTTTTTGGAGCATCGATTGGTATTTGCGATGTCGAGCGACATCATTAACATTTTGGCCCGACGAACGATATACGATCGCTGTGGTAACAAACGGATCCACTGGATCTACTGGGCACATACATAGGGGTCGCTCAATTAAAATGCCAAGTCAATCAAATTCATGGATTACGCTTGTCGTAGTGTACATGTGTACATTGGGCATTAAAAGCAAAACTGACCCAGGGGTCTGCCTAATTACCCTGAGATTGAACAATGTATCATTGTTGTCTATGGCTTTTTATATACATTTAGATATCTTATGCTTGCATATATCTTTTTTATTCTGTGAGGCTTCTGTTCTGCAGACAGCGGAAGATGGTTTCGCTGCAATTAAGGCAAGTGTAATTGCAATGGCAAGCTGCAGAACAAAGCTCCTCTTCTACGGCTGCAAATTGCAGTCGCAGGTTGCATAATCCCCCAGTGCGCCCCCATTTATCATGCAAAAAAAAAACAAAATTGTTAAAGGAAACCCCAAATGCAAAACAAAGAGAAAACAAGCCATCCAGCACAGTTCGAAGAAAGAAAGACGCTGTGGCCGAAACTCGACTCTGATTCGCATTTAATTCAAGTGAATTTCAAACCCAACTTTCCACCCAGCAGAGTAGCCTATTGTTTGGCAGTGAACTATGACTGGGCAGATGGCAGATGGCATGGGGCACAGGCAAAAGCAAAGGCATCCGTGGCAGCTCTTTTGTTGCCCCCCATCAACTGCAGATTGTTCGATTCCGATTTCAATTGCTTGGTTGCTGAGCTGAACCTACAAATTGGTCAAAACTTTGGAGCGACTGAGGCTCTCACGCAGCTCAAATCCCCTCAAGCCACCGTGTTGGGCGTTGTCCCACTCCAACTCTCACTGGAAATATAATTTACAGTATGGTAATTATGTTTACTGATGACCCACTCTTAGCCGTAATTGCCATTTCTCAGCCTTGTCTTCATTTTCGCCTGCTGCGGGGGACTGCCAAGCAAATTACGCTTGATTTCAAATGTGATCGATATGAAAGCCATTGAATCCCATTAATTTCTTTCGCGATAGACCTTGAAGCAGCGCACTGTTTCTGTATTTCATATGTTAAAAAACCAAACCTAATGAGCATGCGATTTTTTATTTTTACCGATATGCTATCTCTGATGTTTAGACACATTTTGCGATTATATAGAGAAGGTTGATTGGCAGCAAAGGGTTCACAAAAAGCATAACTTAGTTTTTTGTTGGAAAATCGTGTGGAAAGCTTGTACTCAATCGAAATCGAATATCGACTATTATCTGAAAGTTGTTACCCTTTTTTTAAAGGTAGAAGTAGGTTAGGGTTAAGCTTTCAAAAATGTTTATCCGATGAAAAAATTGGCATCCGTAAATGGGAAAATATCCCAAGGAAAATATGTACGCTGTTATAATGTAATTAAAGTAATGCTTTATGAAATTACATGTTTTTGAATATAAAAAATTAATTTGTTGGTTGATGGAAGGATATTTTTTAAAGTTTTAAAGATTACAAACAATTTATGCTTAGTAATTCTATATACTATTGTAATTAAATAAATTTCCATTTAAGTTGAAATCAATTTATGAATTAATTGTAAACTCCCAACCTTTTAAAATAATATCCTTTTTGAGATTCAAATGTTTTACTCACCCAAAAGGAGGGCAATCATTGCATTTCTAATGCTCAGCATGTTGTATTAGTTTTTATAATCCAAAATCAGGATGATATCCAATAAGTAATCCAGAGCAATTAAGCTGATAGTAAATGTCGATTTTCACATGGATCGCACTGCAAAACAAGAGGGCACAACACCAGAAATCTTATGAGTATTGGAAGGGATTTGGTTGCAAAACCCCCCACTGCACAAGATTTTTGCTTCTTTGTTACTTTGTTACTTTGTTACTTTGGTTTTTTGTATTTTTTTGTTTTTTCGTTTTCACTAACTCAACGCGAAAATCATCGTCATAAAAAGTTGTCCGTCATGTAGGAAATGAGCAGACAGCTGGGCAAAATTCTTTAAACTTCGATCTTGTATGTAAATGCGTACGAAATGTGTTTCGCAAGGTGCGAAAACTACGGAAAGCCCATTTAGAAGGTGCAGCGAGACGTTGAAGACGTCTGCCTCCGCCGCACTTGGCTGGGCAAACAGCGGAAAGCACAGAGTCACAGCAGAACCACCACAGCAGACGCCAACCACCAACCACATCCACTGAGGAGCAACCACCAACCGACCGGAGGAAACAGGCGAACCAGGCGAGTTTAGCGGGCAGAGCGGGTTCGCGATGCGCGATCTGTGACTTTATCGTCCACGTTGTCGAAGCGAAATGATTTCTGAAAGCGAAAGGAAAACCACTTGGAGCCCATCGCGGCGCTGCTTCCAAGGCGGCAGCCGCAGTGGTGCACAGTGGGGCAAGAATGTGCGAATATACACTTAGACCCTTTTTCATACTTGTACTATTTGGAAATAGAGTATCTCATTCCGATGATCTGTACATCCGATCCGAACTAGAATACATCCATTTAAACATAGTTAAAAATTACAAGACAAGTTTTAAGTAATAATCTGAGTACTGGTAACCCCAAAAATGTACGTATTTAACAGGAAATCTTTAAGAATAGCATAATTTTAACTCAGATTTTTCAAAATGTAAGTAAAGGTATCCTCTTAAATATACTTGTTTTTATGCCCATGCCCACTGTGCGACGTCAACGTGGGCAGCGCAGCGGCGTTCCAGCTTCGTCTCGCATCTTCGTGGTCGTCTGCTGTTCGTTTCAGTGCTTGTTTTTCCACCGCTTCTTGGTTCTGCTGCTTCTTTGGTTGCGGCTCGCTGTCGTATGCTTAACGCAAATTACGCATACGCAGCGTGTGACCATATGACACTTTGTTGCATTGTACGCGATACACCGCCTGCCAGGAGTCGCTGGCGCTCATCACTTACGTCAGCTGGCCGCAGGGCCCGCTCATGATTATGGGCAAGCACTCCCCCGCCCGACCACGACCCCACATCAATTACACCCGCTGTACACTGAAAAATAAAGTGTAAACAGAGAGAGCTTTACATATCACACGTAGATTTGATGACATTTTTAAACAGTTTTTGGCACAAAAAACTTCTTTAGTAGGCAACATAGACCTTTCTTTGATTTCTAATTTGTACATATCTTACAAAATATAGGAGGTTCTGACAATCCACTTCGCATTTTATTGCTTCTTCGTATTACTTCGTATTTGAAGTTCTTGATTTTTGCAGTGCACCTGGTGCACCAAGCTCGTTGGTTGCATCTTCCGCTGGGTATTATGTCATAGCCGTGGCGGGGCTTTGTCATTTGCTGCCCCATCTGCCGTTGCTGCCGCGGCTGCCATGTCGGGGCAAAAGTCGCGGTGCCACCGCCAATCCGGTTATGTGTATATGGGTGAGTGTGGCATGGAGCTCCATGGATGGGGGATTTCGGGTGACGGTTAGCTTGACGGCATTTGCTGCAGTGTGGGAATTTACACGCCTGCTACTTTTGGCCAGATCTTTGGCGGATCTTGGGCGTTGCTGCTTAGATTTTCTATATTTGCTGCCCAGGAAAGATGGCTGGCAAACAACCTCAAGCTGTCATGTCACCTGGAACTGAACTGAAGTAAACCGAACTGCACTGAACTGGCAGCTTGGCATTTCAAAGTTGAGGTTGCCTGCCGGAAAAAGGCCAGGCAGCCAAAGTCATGCAGATCAGCAGCTGGCGAAAAAATGTCAACTAGAGGATGACTTTCAACCCGGTGTGGTATGGAGTGGAGCGGATCGGAGCCATCTGCCAAAAAGAGCTGTGGGAAGTGGCCGCCATCTTTCTAATTTGCTGCCGATTGCGATTGTGCAAGAGCCGTAATGCTGTTTGTAATAAATGTTTGTTCGCCTTGCGATCCAACTCCTGTGTGTGCCAATGACTCACGCGATCCCTCTGCGTGGGAAAGGCCAGCAATAAGGAAGTGCCAGATGCCCAAGTCCCAATTGTTATTGGAAGATGAGGTCCGACACGACCCATCGCTGGGCATTACACAGCATCTAAGCGCATTGGATTCTAATTAGCGGGCGCTTTCAATTAAATACCAATCTATTCGAAGCTTGAACGGCCTCGGACTCAACGCCTGACATTGATGAATGTGCTCGCCGACAAAGACACGAATTCGGTGTTTCACCTGGCAGCGACAAGCTACAGTACACGCCAGAATCCATTGGCGGGGTAAATTATTTAATTTTTACTCATTATGTAAGCTCGATGTGCAGTAAAAGTGCCGAAAGCATTTGCACAACGTGTGGGAGCCTGTGGAAAATGCATTCACCACCAGCAGCAGAAGTAGCAGCAACAGCAGCAGCTAAAATTCAATTAAGCTGAAGATGCGCCTGAACAGACTCTCGACTCTCGATCCCATCCCATCCATCCCACCAGCAACGCGCCAAAAAATGCCAAAAAACGTGGCAGAAGCTGGTGCACTCAAAGAGCCAACCACACCGAAAGAAAAAGCTATACTATTTAGAAAAATCTTATAATTTAAATCATGAGATTATAAGAACAGCAAACGGAGTTTGTAGTTCTAAAAAACGCTACAAATCATTTTTACCTTTATTTACTTTTACATCGATATAATTTTTTCCTGCGTGCACTAACGAGTGTCGAGGATTGCGATTGGGACTCGAGCGGGAATTGGAAACCCAGGTCGTTGAGTAATTGTGCAGCAATGAGCATGGGCTGCCAGCAGATTTTCCCGTTGATAAAGTGCAGCTCTCGGAAAACCTTTGGCAGCGTACCGCTCATAATAAGGAATTGCATAGGTACATATAAATGTATTTACACACATATAATTTCGCATTGGCTGGCTGAGATTGGGATGAGGATTTCGACTCATATTCGGATTCGGGGATTGCACGTGGCAGCGACAGCCGCAAATGGAGACGGAGACGCAGCTGTGCAATTTACAGTTTTATGGATGCGACGGCGCTTGCGAAACCAAAGCTCTGCGGCTCGCTGGGATTGGATTGGAATGGGTCCGTCAGGCAGTCGGATAGTGCTCAGTGGTCAGTGAGCGGACTGCCTGGCTAATTTGACGCATAGCCGTGATGCGGCACATTTGAAAATCTGCAAAAGATACGCAAAAAATCTTCTTGAAAACGAATGACTTAGGCAACGAACTTGTTTTCGATCTTTTGTAAGACATCTTTTCTAACTAGAACTATTGTTAATAGGCCTAACAATATAATGAGATTTATATATATGTTGAGATATATAGATATCTGACGAGTCATAAAATTTAATGATTTTTTCCGGTTAAAATGTTGTAAGACATGTATGAATTGTAGCATAAGTCCGGTTTAATTTTTTTAATTTGTAGTTGGTTGGCCATTGTGCCTTTCATGTCCATTGCCTTTAAGGCATCCTCAGTAGGAAATCGAAGAGGTGTACCTATGCCCTACCCAATTAATATAAGCACATTAAATTGCAGCAAAGTGAATTAAATAAAATGTCTTAAAAAAAGATTTATTTTATGAGGTGTTGAATACTTAAATAAAACTAAAAAATTCAGTTTGCAATCTGCAGATGTAAAGCATATATGCAAACAGGTTTAATTCCTGCGCCTATTGACAGTCAATAGATTCAAGCATTCTAAATTGCATTTACTGGCACTCGTAAACCGACTTAAGCTGCCATAAGCAAACCCAAAACACGGGGATCGCGCATTCAAAATTTGCATAAAATGTGCATTAGTCGCCCGCCTCCGACGATCCAGCGACCTCGCCACCATCATCATTATCACCATGGTGCCATAGTACCATGGAGGCATGGAACTGTGGAGCCACCACACTGCAACTGCCAACCGAGATCTCATACCATCCCAGGCATTGGATCGGCCACACCAAGGCGCAACTTGTGCCGAAATCTGCACGACGAAACGTGAGAAAATGTTATAGTCAATGCAGTTGCTATGCCGTCTGCATGGAGGCAAAATAGGAAAATAAATAATAAAAAAATAAAAAAATATTTGCTAAATTATGGGAATGAATGGAACGGACGGTGGCGGCGGGCGGTAAAGAATTCGGATCTCCAACTTGCAGATGCTGCGGTCTCTGTGACTAATTGCATGCCCATACAAATGCACTTTTCGTAATGCCGGAATATGTGTGAATTATTATGCAGTCGAATCTTCATTGTAATCATGTTAATGAGCTTTCCGCCGTTCAGTCTTCATTGTTCGTGATTATTCTGGCAAGAGATTCTGAGCCAAATGCCAAATGGCCAATGCTATGGCTAACCTCACTGACCAGGATGTTGCGCTTGAGCTTTGCCAAGACAACTTTTATTTAATGTTTATTCAATTAGACGGCGGCTATTGTCACCCAGCAGCCGCCACAATATTGCCTTTTTCCCGAAACTCTGCCCATCGATGGGTCTTCTTCGTTTTGCCAGCAAGCATTTGTGCACAAAAACGATTTTGAGGAGCGCCACTTGCTGATCGTTTGTTTGCCAAAAACACGACTACAACGCCAGGCACAACAGCAACATCAGCCCGCAACAGCAGCAACTGCCAGCGACACAACAGCAAGTACACTCGGGAAAAAACTCAGCGCTCATGCTCTTCTCACGGAAGCAGCAACTTAAAATCTTAAAAGCGCTGCTTCTCAAGACAAGTCCATTTTTTCTGTGTAGAAAAGAGCTAGACGCTCGTTGCTGATTTATGCGTTTTGCAGCATTTAAATTGGCATTTATGTCAAACTGCGGTAAGGGTAAGTAATATTTTGTATAATACATTTCGCTTTATTTGTTTTATAAGCCAGCGTCCTTGGGGTTTGTCGGCATCGACACTTTTCCAGCTTGGAGACTCTTTCCCATGGCTGCAGCTCGCATCAGTTTGTGATGATGATGATGATAGTTTTGATGCTGTAGCCGGGTATTACTTTTTATATATTAGCTTAACGTTCGCTTCGACTTCATTGAGCCGAAACAAATTGGTTAATTGTTCCACAATCACTTGCATGTTTGGCAATGCGGCTGGCCTGCTGTAAATTATTCACTATTCCTCTCTATCCGTGTATTGAACTTTGATCGTATAGCATTTCTGGTCAGAATCAGATGCAACCATAACTTGCCACTCACAAAGCGCCGCAGATCCTCAATACCAGATCTTGAGCCAGCGTATGCAGACAGAATGCCAGTGGCCTTGGGGCAAGCTGAGAATGTTGCTGATGCAGCCGCAGCAGCAGCAACATCAGTGCAGCATCCACTTCCACTTTGACGATGGCTGAATCTTTCGAAAGCTGCCCAATCCGTTCGGCTTTCAATGGTTGTTATAGTTTCCAGTGCGAGTTTCCATTTTTTTTTTGTCGCTTTATGTGAAAAATCACATCGCCGCTCGTCAGCCAAACGAAAATTGCCCAATAGGCAGCAATGAAAATGTGTTGGCGTAATTAATTAAACAAATTATGTGCATTGCGCAGACGCATTGACGTTTTTGGTGCAAGCGATTTTTATTAATTTCACTTAGCGGTGGGAATGCACCAGAGCTATAAAAAGTGCATCAGCGACAACGAGCAGTGCACTTTTGGTCAAACAGTGATTACAATTGCGGCCGTAAACGTTTGGCAATGTGGCTTTTACGTTCGCCAGCCATATAGGCAACTTATGGGCACACAGGCACACAGGCACACCTGGCTCTACGTGTAAGTCTCGGCACTACTGCTCGCTCCTCCAAGCCCAGTACTTTGTGCCATTTTTGGGCCAAGAAATTCTTCAACAGCAACTGCAACTGCAACTGCAGCTGCCTGCCTTGTCATTCATTGTTTGTGGAAAATGCGGCTCAATCAATTATTAATTATACGCCTTGTTGTACTCGAGTGCCAGAGCGCCGGAGTCCATCCATTGTATGCAACATCTTTATATCGGACAAATCTCCTCTGCCCATTTTCCACTTTAAGCTGCCTAGGTGTTTGGCAACACTTAACAACCGCATCATCAAAATTAGTTTCGTTATTGTGTTAGCCTTCGGCTGGCCAACTCCACAGCTCCAAATCTTCAACTCAACTCGAAAATCGACTCCGCTTCAATTGATTTCTTACGTGCGTGCGGTTTGCCGTGACTAAGTGCGTGTGGGAAAAGACGAACCACGATCCACGATCCACGGTACGATTCGGTGGCCCGGAAATGCAGATGGCCCTTGCGGCCAGCAATTACGGCTGCAAATAGGCGTCATCCCATCCCGACTATCTGAAGACTCCGATTTGGGTAGATCCACCATATGCCGCCGACGCCGTGGCACAAAAACCATGACACAAAGCCACTTGGCGGGCTGGCGGCATTTGGCGATCGCTAAAAGTCACATTGTTGACCTTTTTGCGGTCTTGGGGCCGCGTGGAGAAAAGGTTTCTGTCTCTTCTGAAGTCCCTGTCGCTCTGCGCGGCTCATTAAAATAATATTTAACCTTTGGAAAGACAAATACATACTTGTCGAATATGTTGGTATGCCGAGAGATCTCTTTTGTCGAGAGCCAACGAGCCGTGAGCAATTAAAAATTAACTGTTTACTTTTAATGCGCAAAGTTTGACGCCGACCCCGGCCCCGCCCCCTTTTTTAGGGTCTTCCGCCCTCAGTCCCTCCATCAGCATTTTTTGGGGGCCCATTACCAATTGAATTCCATGTTTAACGAGTTTTGACAGCCGCATTTCTGAGGCTTTTTCGTTTGCCTTCATCTGCGCATTTGCAATGGCATGCAATTGCGATGGCTTTGTCTGAAAGACGTACACGTATACCTCAAATTCAAGAGGAGTCATAAATATCAAATATTTTTGAGAAACTTTGTTCACAAAATTCCTACCTTACACTGTACACTTCTGAAGTAATAACAAATTGAGGAAGGTACTATACACGTATGTGCATAAGAGAAAACATAAAATTCAACCTATTGATCCCTACTTAATGAAATTGATGAGCTAAGATGTTCTATACAAATACCATAACAACATTCCTTTGAACAATTGATTAATCGGTATCGGTTAGTGTTACTTTGAAAGCAGCCGAGACTTGGCAATAAAATCGTACTAGAAAATTGGAATTACCCACCAACTGCGTGTCTGGCCTCCCGCCACGGCTGACATTCATCCGGCAGCGATCTCGCCGCTGAACCTGACCTATACGCGCCGTTCACACGCTGAGCGGACTGTGCTGGTCCCCCAGCAGCCATGGCATCAAATTGCAGCACTCCCAACGCAGAAAACTTTGGGAAAGATTAGTGGCACGTGTACTTGTTTTCAAATCATTCAACTCTCTATGACAGATCAAAATTTTGCAGTTTCAAATCCATTTCCACCAGGTTTCTGTAGGGGTTTCCAAAGACCAAAATGTTGGCACGAATAATTTCTACCTATTTGTTATGCGCAGCAGTGTACAGTTTGAATATGTTGGACTACTACACAGCTGGCAAATTTAATCGGACGCAAGGCACTGGCGATGAGATGTTCCACGTAAAACCAAAGTGAACCAATAAGCCGCACCAGAAAGCTTATAAAGAATATATTGTTTTAATGAGGGGTGATACTGTTTGGTTGCGGATCGTTTACGACTGCTTCTCCTTCCGCCTGGCGTACAGCACACTGCGCAGCATGTTGAAGGAACTGAGCACTGGCACCATGATGGGCAGGAAGAGTGGAATGTAGATGGCATACTTCTGCTCATCCGGGAAGTACAACTGCGCCAGCAGGCTGGCGTCGAAGAATCCCCGCTCCGAGGCCACAAATGCGCGCTTGGCCAGCACGGACGCGTCTGCTAGTCGATGGTGCAGAAGGGCAGCCTTGGCGGCCATTATGTCTGCATAGGAATTTGTTATGGCGGCACCCACCTCGTCGTCTATCACAATGTAGCTGATTTGATCTAAACGAGAGGAGGAAGCGATTATTAAATTATATGGTCCAATTAAGTTGGTTGTTAAACTTCTCAAGCAGTACATATTCAATAAAAATAACATCAAACTTATCTAAAATTTACTTAATTGTCATGCGAAAATTTGAAATAATTTTAATTATCGAGAAATATTAATGGAAGAGGAATAATAAAAGAATTTACTAATATTTTGGCTTCTTCGCCAACTTATGAAATCTGTTTGTTACAATCTTACCCAACAGTTTAATGAGACTCTGGAGCGTGCTGCTTGCTGTGGATATGTGTCGAATAGCAGTGCGTCTTAGGTATGCCTCGTACTCCCAGCGACGTGGCTCCAGTTGCTCAATGTCCACCACCTTTACGCCCTCCATCTGAAGCTCGCTGCTGATGTCGAGCAGCTTGTGCAGCTGGTCCAGCATCACCTGCATGTTGTCCGTGGTGCTGACATGGTAGGGAACTGCCTGTTGATCGCTCATGGCCGCCAGACAGACATGCTCCGGCGGATTGGCAATGATGAAGCCACCCCAGGGCGGCGAAATAAAGGCATCCACGTCGTTCCGAGTCAGCCGCTGATCCTTGCTGTTGTAGATGTGCAGCGGTGCAATGTGGCAGGGTGGAATGTACACCACCAGGTTGATGGCAGGCTTGTCGGTGGTGCTGGCGCTCAGATTCTGGGCAATCGATGTGAGCAGATGAGGCAGAGAGGATTCCTGGAGGGCATAGTGTCGCCCCAACTTGCTCTGGTCGCGCACCTGCTTGAGATCAGCCTCGATGGCCACCCGGTACTTCCACTGCGATCGCACCGTGTAGTTGGACACACCGGACACCTTTGCCAACCAGGGCTCAATATAAGCTGTAGTAAATATAAGTTGGTATGAGATCTGATGACTTTCTGTGATTCCTAAATGCTTACTCTTCACAGCCATTGCTATGTTCCACTTGGCGTGGGTAAGTCTCGGTTTCGGATTCAGGACGGACACAATAACATCGTAGGATGGTTGAGGAGCTTCCGACTTGGTTCCCATTCGCTCATCTGTACTTAAGATTTGATTGATGCGATACGTCTGCAGAATCTTGGCATGCAGGAGCTGGGCAATTTTGTTAGAAGCTAAAAGGTGAAAAAAACATAAAGGATTCCATTGCCCATCAAAAATATTCGAAAGAATTAATTATCCTCGATAGTATAGTGGTTAGTATCCCCGCCTGTCACGCGGGAGACCGGGGTTCAATTCCCCGTCGGGGAGACGTAAAAAGAATAATTTTTTTTATACTTCTTTTTAAGTGAATAATAAACTATCAGCTATAACCAGCTATAATGATATTATACTTTTAATTACTTGTATAAACGATTCCGTGAGGCCACAAATACGAAATAAATCTGGATCAGATAAAAAAAAAAAATCATTCTCCCCGACGGGGAATTGAACCCCGGTCTCCCGCGTGACAGGCGGGGATACTAACCACTATACTATCGAGGACCTTAAAATCGTTCGACATAAAAAGCCAAGTCCACGTCATGGCAATATACTCACTTGTATCACTTCGCATCAAGGCTGATCTTTCGGTGGTAAGCAGCAGCTCCTCCTGCAGTTTGGGCCACTCGATGAACATGAAGTCGCCAACGCTTTGGACATTTTCCTCCAGCAGCAGCTTCTCCAGAGCAGCAGGCGTGTGTGCCTCCTGAATCTTGGGTGTCGGAGATAGTTGCTTGAATTCTACAGACCATATTTCTAAAAACAAAGGGAATGTAGTTTAGAAAAATGAATGACTGACGCTGCCTGCTGTACCCACCATCGTCGCTGAAGGCGCTCTGCAATTCAGCAATGAGCAACTGGCCACGACTGGGCTGTTGTGTGTAGATGGCCACCTGCACAGCTGTTTTGATGGGGGTTTCACTCAGACTCAGAATTTCCGTCGACGGCAAATTGACTCTGCGATTGCAACAATTAGGGATAATTTGAATAACGCCGCCAGACATCGTTGACTCACCTATAGACCGTGGTGGTGTGCCACCACATGGGCACGCCAATTCCAATGATGACCACGATAAATGCAACTGTGGCTCCGATCCGGAACTTATCTGTAAATTTAAAGAAAAGTGTTAGATTAGTTTCTGCTTTATTGCGGTTGTAGCGTTTTTTGGGTTAACACTTCATTACGTCGAACAAAAATATTAAAAGTTGTTTTGTGTTTTTAAAGAGTTTATTTTGTAAATTAGTTTCTGTACAGTAGAACGGTATGAATGTAAATAGTCCTTGAGGAGTAATTGTGCGCATGCTGTGTAACAGGATCACATGCTACTCCTTGTAGCTGCACGAAATAACAAAAACAGGGCCCTTTTCAAGGGGCGTGTTGCGCGACACGTATTTGGTGAACTTGGTGGTGCCCTCGCACCGGTATACTATGTTCAGGGCGTTGTCCACTGGCGTGATAGTAAGCAAAACGGAGTCATCCTCTTCCTCGTCATCATAGTCCGATCGCCTGCCGTCCGCTGCTGTTTTCGCTGTGGGAATTTCGGCGTCGGGTGAGAGGTATGTGATCACCGCTGCTCCTTCCGCCGCGTTCAGGTAGTAAACCAGGTCCAATGTGTTCTCCTCGCTGGCTAAACCGTCGCCAAGCACTGTGTAGTTGCCGTGGGACCAGCGCTGCAGTTCCACGCTGCATGTTGGACTCTCGGCATCGGTGCCAGCCAAATCCAGATCTGTGAAATCTCGCAGCAAATCAAACATGGCATGGCAACGAAACAGCTGCAGTAGTTCCAGGATGGTGCCTCTGGCTGTTGTCAGATCCAACACTTCATAGTTGTGTGCGTTTGCGGGTCCCTGTCTGCGCCACTTCAGGGTATCTGAATCGGCCAGCAGCTGCGACCGGGCCAATTCGAATTTCTCTCGCTTGAAGAACTCGTATAAACAAATCTCGGAGTTTTCCTCGATCCGCTTTTGGATGCTTCGGCGAGTGGCCCCCTTTAGATACACGTTGTTCAGAAACAGTCCAAGCGGTGGCCTATTCAGGCTATCGGGTTGCAGGTAATTCAGGCGGGGAAAGGCGCGCAGGGAGTCGGCCACGAAGGCCTCATTGGTCTCGCCGTGGAACCAGCCGTTTATCGTAAGACGCGGGAAGTCGAATGTGGTCACCTCGCCCACTTGGTGGAAGGAGCGCGAGCCCACCTTGAAAAAGGCGAACTGGTTGTCTTTGGGGGCGATCTTTCGCTGCACTGGAAACTGTGGAAAGCACTGGTCGTCGCTTCCGAAGATCTCCAGGCATCCGCCCTGCGCCTCCGTCCACTCCTCCGCTCCCTCCCACGGTGATAAGTAGTAAATGAAGGCCACCTGCCGGTCCTTGAGCAGATCGTCGTGCACGAGCAGATAGTCGCCGCAGGTGTACATGCTGCAGGAGGCGGACACATAGTCCAGTTTGAGGTTGGTAACCTTCTCCAGCCAGGGACGAACTTGTTTGCGCAGCACCTGCAGGAAGTTGGTCAGCAGTCGGCAAGCGGGCATGTTGGATAGGTCGGTGCTCTGGTAGAACTCATACAGGTCCATTTGTTTGCGCGACCACTGCACATTCTGAATGATTTCGGCGACCAGCGCCTGACTTTGGCCCTTCTCCAGCATGCCAGGCAGAAGGCAGATTTGAAAGGGATCCGAGAAGACCTGGGCACCGGTTTGCGTCTCCTTGGTCCCTTGGGTCTTCTCCTCCGTCCATGCTGTCTGTAGCCACTTGGTTAGTTCCGTTTGCTGATACGCCTCATTCAGGAGCACTTCCTTCGATTCAAGGCTGTCGCCCAAGCGCAGGAGCTTCCTCTGCGGCTCGCCCACCTGGTCCGCGGAATCCTCCTGCTCTGCACGACCATCTGCAAGGGCAACATAGTGAATGGGTTGGCATTAAGCGGGGCAAACAGGGGCATACCTTAAACTTTAATTTGGCTGTTTTTCACGCACACCAGCACTCACACACGCGTTATCAAAAGTAAAGAGCACCGATGTGCCGGCACACCTCGCTTTATCGTTTTGGGGCGGATTTCTCACTGTTTCCACTTACCTTCGTCCTTGTCTTTTCTCCTGGGCTTAACTGGACTGGAGCTCGAGGTTTCCATGATTCTGTGAGTCAAATTTTCGGGTAAAAACGTGAATCTTTGCCAGGGAAAATAAAAAATTTGGCTTGTGCAGCTAGAGATGGTGCATGAAGAATATCGGTGGCTCAGTGCTAGTGGTGGTATGTTGGCTTTTTCACGCGGTATCGAATACGTAGCTAAAGTTAAGTGACTATATTAAATTATTCCTATCTCTTTGAATTTTGAAAGGGAATTTTTTTTAATTTATACGAACAGGAGAGTAACCCTAAAATCCTTACAAATAGCATTTAGCTCACTAAAAGCAATAATCTGTTTATAGTGGGTATCACTGATGGTGCGTGAGTGCCCTGTGTTTCCTCACCTCCTCACGCCCTCATCACTAAGCAATTAGTAACGAACAATTGCTCGATCGGCTCCACGTAAATAAAGTTTTGATCGCAGTTTTGTTGATTGCTTATCGCGGTGGCAAGTATAGTGAATCGTTTATGGCTGTTCACTTTCGAATCGGACGTGGACATAGCCGGTAAATGAAAACTGAACGATAAACCTACCTGTTGGCAAAAAAATTCCAATTGGAGCAGCCCAATGCCGTGGAACGACCTTGGAAGAGGCGGAGCCACCAGTCAGCCCTCCACATTATAAACAAAACCACTTCTGGAGAATGTTCATTGCGATTTTGTAGAAATAAATATAAACTATTAGTGTGTGCGTGCTAGGGCCAAACAGCTGATTCCGCCTGGCTGCCACCTGATTTTTGGGGCTGGGGGTGGGGCTGTGGTATTCTGTATGCTTGCGATGATCTCATTGTCTTGGAATCGGAGCAATAGCTAAATCAACATGACATGTGTTTTTCTGCTCCTGTAGCTACCTAGTGTTGGAGGATACGGAGGAGCAATGGGCAAGGATCAGCATTTGCTGGAGGCTTCCAGAGGCGGCGACATTAAGACGGTGGACAAACTGCTGGAGCACTCGAGCAAACGCCATGGCCCGCTATCCAGGTGAGTCATCATCAGCACCTGTTATTATACCAGTTATTTTACTATAGATTTTCTTTCCAGCTTTCGGCGAAGTCCCAGTATCAACTGCCAGGACATGAATGGCTATACCTCGCTGCATCACGCATGTCTTAATGGGCATAGCAACATTGTAAGGCTTCTGCTCTCCCACAACGCGCTATTGGATGTGCCTGATATACGTGGCTCGACGCCCTTATTTCTGGCCGCCTGGGCTGGGCACCAGGACATCGTCAAGATGCTGCTAATGCACTCGCCCACGGGAGCTAATCCAAATGCCCAGACCATTGAGAACGAAACGCCGCTGCACTCAGGCGCCCAACATGGCCACAATGCCGTGGTAGCCATTCTTCTGTCGTACGGCGCCGATCCCGCCATACGCAACAATAGCTTTCAGACGGCTCTCGATTTGGCAGCGCAATTTGGCCGCCTTCAGGTGGTTCAGACCTTGCTACGCGTTTATCCCGACCACATACTGCCGTATAAACGTCTGGAGGACGATGAGGATGAGATGCTGGGCTGCTCGCCCATAAAGCACATCTTCACGCACACCTGCCTGCACCTGGCCAGCCGGAACGGGCATAAGAAGGTGGTGGAAACATTACTGGCGGCCGGCGTCGATGTCAACATACTCACCAACGCTGGAAGCGCCCTTCACGAGGCGGCTCTCTGTGGCAAAAAGTCCGTGGTGGTCACCCTGCTTAAGGCTGGAATCTACGTCCACGCCACCGATGGAAACGGACGCACAGCTCTGGACATACTCTCCGATTATCCACCACATGTGACCTACGACATTGTGGGTGCCATAAACGGTGCGTATGAGTAATTTCTGAGGTAGACGAAAGACAAAAAAGGGTCTAACCAACTATGATTACTGCTTATCTTTACTGATATCTAAAGTTAATATAGCTCTTCAGAATGCTTTGAGGCCGTTTCCCCATTTCAAAACATATAATATGTTAATTCTATTTGTAATAAATGTCCAAATGCCAAAGCTGTAACTCAATAAATGTACACCTTATTTATTGAAGGCAGGCAATTAAGATCAAAATTATTTTATTGCTAGACCTATAAATATATACTTGAAGTTTGTCAGTAGGCTCAGACAGTAATTAATTGATAACGATTTCAACTGACTTCTTGATTTGAGCCATGCCAAGTTGACCGATCTTTAATAGTGCCTTTAAACCTCTAACACCCACGATCTTTTGCAGAGTTCACCCAAGCGGCGAGGGAACATCAGAAGCCACTTGTCGTAGAGAACGGCACACAATCGCTGCCGAAGCGGCTGTACGAGAAGAACTCGCAGCGACAGAAGGTGCCGCCCAGGCAGAGGAAGTAAGCCCAGCAACTCCATGCACTGCGACATTGATACACACACACCCACATCTTTGCTGACCCTAATTAACTTAGCCCGCAGCTCATGTCATTTGGAAAGCGCACTCATCCCCGCTCGCACTCGTACCCACTCTCATGTCCACGCCCACTAGCCCTAGCACTCATCAGAATCAGCTTCAGAATCGGTTGTGCGTTTCTTCAATTAACTGGTCTGGTCTCGTTTGGTTTCTTTTCCATAACCACCTACTCACCCCCCATCATGTAGAAAGCAAGATCATCAAGCCAACGGACTTTCGCACTCTTTAAGCTCTCTGGATGTTTTCGCCAAGCCGCCGGAGAATTACCTGCACATGAAGCCCATCATGTCGCAGAAGTCCTGCGACACCTTGAACGACTTTCGGGCAAATGACAAGATCCTCTGGTCCAGCTATAAGCCAGTGTACAAACAACCCATTCTGCCCAGCTTTCGGACCGAGAGCGACATCTCCAATGGATCGGTACCCTCCAGATCGTACGAATACATAAATCTACTGAGAAACGGCTCCAACAGCGATGATAACTCCGCCAGCACCAGTAGCAACTGTACGTAATGTACCTTTACAAAATTTCAATCGAATATATACGTATATAAGAATTTGATCTATAATATCCAATGAGTCAGCCAAATAAACATCTGGTTTTGTGTCCATTTGCAGCTGCGGTGCGTCAACAAGCGGTGGCTTCGTACGTGGAGATGAAACTGCTCTCCCCACCAGTTCCTAAACCACGCACTCGAATAAACGGCGAATACAACGACTATGCGAATCTGGTGCCAATAGAGGAAAACAGCTGCGTGGTAGCTGTGGATGATAACAATAATACAAATGGTAATAATGGCAAACGGCGATTGGTTCGCCATTCGCCCACGCCGGATTATCCACCACCCACGGTCACCGAGGCGGAACGCACGATCTTCAACTTCATGCAGCCGGCCACTTTGCGCAAAAACAGCTTGCTGGAACCGGTAGAATCACCTCGAACCACGAACTCTGTGAGCTCTGACCAGGTGGAGGAATACGTTGCGGATATTCCCTTTGCTGGACTATTTAAGGGATCCACATTAAACTTGTCCTCGGATGTGGTGGACGGAATTGGTGCTGTGCCGGGCGATAGGGAGTTTCTGCGATCACCCAGCATGGTAAGGTCGGCCCACGCCCAAAACCACAGACAAAGCCTATCCAAGCAGCGATACTCAGCACTGGGCGAAGACTTTAGCGCGTCGCGAGTGTGGGCCGAAATCGATACCATTTTTGAGAGCATTGGCAATGAAGTGTCCACAGTAGAGCAGGAAGTCGAGGAGCTTAAAGAAGATTCTTCAAGCCTGTCTTTAGATGATTCGCGGCAGTCCCTTCACATACGAGACCCGACGGAATTGCTATTGGGCAAAAAACCGAGCTCCGCATCCAATTGGTGCCACTCGCCATACACACTGATCTATGGCGAAATCCGCTATTCTCTGTTTGTAAGTATGATTTGCCATAAAACTTCGTTTAAATACTTGAAACTTATTTATTATCTGCAGTATCTTGGCTCAACGGTCATTCGAAAACTTCAAGGAACCCTTTCAACGCGCAAATCTATCCGGAAGCTGAAGATTGATGAGAACATGAAGTCGGCGGCGAGTGTTAGTGATTTCAGTTTGCTGGAAAACTGCACCAGCTCCACAAAGTACCTGAAGGCGGCCAACCTCCAGACGCGTCTCAATGTGGACATTGCTGTATCCTGCGTCGGCGTCAAGTTCATAGATCACGAGAAAAAGGTAACCACCTTTTAATTCCTTTATATTGATCAAAGATTATATATTTATGTCAACTTGGTTTCAGACTGCCATCTGTTGCCATGACATTGAGAACATAAACTGTGTTTGCCAGGACTCGGATGACTTGCGCTACTTTGCATATATAACCAAAGAACAGGACCTGCACTACTGTCACGTCTTTATGGTGGATAGCTTGGTTCGTACTTATATATTGGTGAATCTCTGAACATGCTAACGATTGCATATTAATTCACAGGAACTGGCTAAGGAAATCATCATGACACTGGGGCAGGCCTTTGAAGTGGCCTACCAGCTAGCTATGAGCAGACAGGGCACGGCCCTCAATCAAGAGTGCTAAGCCCAAGCCATGGAAGTGCCACAATTGCCACCGATCGTGGTTTTTAATTATTTATATCATTGCATTTCACACGTAAAGTTTTTTGTATTCATTTGCTAGTCGTTGATGCCATCTCGATGCTGGCTTTGCTTCACATAAGGCAGCTCACATGTTAAGTATTTTGAGAGTTTTTTAAATAAATTTATAACATTGCTTTTTGAATTCCTTCTTTTAAAATTGGCTGAAAAATAGCTAACATTTAAATTCAACGGTAAAACAGAATATTTTAGTGAATTTATCGTTGATCGATAACAGTTATTGCGAATTAGATAATAACGTCTGGTAACACTGCGAGTTCAGCTTCAAATAAAACGTACAGATTAAATATAATTGGCATTTTATTTTGCGTCGTTTTAAACGGAAACTTAAAAGATCCAGCTTGAAATGGAATTAAATACTGGTAAATACTTAGTGAAGGGCATATGCATGCTAGCACCTACATCGTTTTCACACCACTACTGTAGATAATCCCCCAAACGATGTCGGCGTCTTGGCGCCGAACAATCAGGAAAATGAGGACGCCAATCGGCAGAAGGAAAATACAGGCGCTCCAAAGACTCCTGTGGTCAGAAAATCGCGACGGGCGGTGCTCAAACGGATGAACGCCACTTCGGAAAAGGATTCGCCAACACATCCTGATCCTCCAAAGACACCTGACACTTCAGGCCATCTTCACCAAACCACCGAAACTCCGAGACGCAGTTGCAGGAAAAGTGTGCGTCCAGCGATCGACTACGATGATATTATAGTGCGATCCACCAAGAAGGCTATGGCAGAAGCATTTTCAGCCGATCCCGAAAACGAGGAGCCTTCCGGCCAGAAGTGGACCGCCGCTGAGGTGGGAAGGAATCCGCGCAAACGCGGCCGCAAGCGCAAGGCCGCCAAGAAGCAGAAAACAGAGCTCACAGTTGTAGAGGATAAGGAGGAGCAGGACACAGAGTTGGAGGTTCCACAGAAAAAAGTGGATAAGCCTCAGGGTGCAGAAAAGCCTCCTCAGGTTCAAGCAGATATAGCAAAGGAAGAAGCACTATCCATAAAGAAGTCTTCTAAAGAGTCTAAAACTGCAGATCAGTCATCTAGGGCGTCCAAAAATCGAGATCATCAACACGCGCAAGGCACCAAGAAGCAAAAGGTAGTTAAAGACATTGATGAACTGGGCTTATGCCCTCTGGATACGGACAGCCAGGATGAAAATGAAGCGGAGGTTATTCAAGATGAAGCTCAAACAAATCCAGTCGATGAGGATGGTCAAACACATGAGAGAGATGAACAAGCTGATGAAGCAACAAAACCAGCTGCGCTTAATAAAAACAAAGAAATATCTGCAACTGAAGATAAACTAGAAGTAGCTAATGAAGTAGATGAGCAAGTTTTTGCAGAGGAAGAAATGCCCTCACTACTGATGGAAAGTGAAGACCTGGATGAACCAACCCAATCGCCTCTCAATACCACATACAATGCAGAAAACCAGAATGATTTGGATGGAAGCGTTATTGTGGTTGTGAGTCCCGACAAACAGCCAGAAGCAAGCACCTCTGACCTCGATGCCAGTGTTATACTGGTCGTCCCTACCGATATGCAGCCTGTAGCTTGCGCTTCAAAGCCCGAAATTCCGGAGAAGCCAGCCATTAGAGTAATGGTCACCACATCAGATAATCAGGTCGAAACCATTTCGGATTTGGCCGATGTAGCTTCGCCAAATGTATCAAAGTCGAAGAAATCGAAGGGCTATCTATTTCCCACACCTTATAAGGCAAGGGCGATGTTTAAGTTTACAGGAACCGAGGAGACAGTTCCTAATGATCACAAGGCACAAGAAGAACCGAAGTACAAACGCAAACGTTCTAAATCGACCAGCCATTGGAACGATACCATGTCACGAACTGTATCTTTTCAGAGTCCCATTGAGATTGCCATTGTCGAGGACATTGATAAACGCTGGAAGGGCCTTCAAAAGAGTAGTAAGTTCTGTATAAAAGTTATTATTAGCCCTTTCTAAATGTACAATTCCAGATGTCAACCAGCGCCGTAGGCGCTCAAAGTCATTGGACGAAAACCTCTGCAAAATGAGCAAAATCCCCAAGCCCAATAGAGGTATATGTATATAGAAAAACAAAGCTGTTCTGTTCGTGTTAATATACGTTTGTTTCATCCTCAGGTGTTATTCCATTGAACAAAAGAATCACACCCAACAAGGTAAATAAGCGCACCAAGTTGCCGAATTTTGCAGCCATGCATGAGAGGCAGTTTGCCAAGATGGAGAGTCTGCTGGACCACGTCGAACGCAAGGCAGAACGCGCCAAGGTGCTCACAAATTCTGTACAGAAGCAAGTACCAGGATCAACGGCGAAGAAACTGCAGAGTTCCACATCTGTGGAGAATCGTGGTCATTCAAGGGCGGTGAAGAAGATCGACATGACCGCTGATCGAACTATGGTAATGGATCATCCGTCCGATAAGGTGAACTCATCACGGTTGCCTTTAAAGACCACCGCTCCCGCTCTTAAAGTAGCGCCGAAGCCAGCTTTTAATCTGACCACCTCTACGGTAAAGACAATCAATGTAGCCCCAAAGCCAGCTTTCAATCTGTCCACCACCACGGTGAAGACATTCAATGCCATGTCCAGCAGACCGGCCGATTCGCACAATAACAAGCTGGCTGAACGACGCCAGCGGCGCATTGACATGTTCAAGGGTAGGACAACCAAGGACCAAAAGGAGAAAACAGAGTTTATACGCGGGGTGCGTCTCAATCGACGTTTTGAGCTCCAAATGCAGCACCGTCGACACCTGGAGGAGGATTAGAATCTTAAGTTAAATTGTTAATTTTACTACTTACTACTTATGCTTACCCTTATATATTCGCTTTAATGTGTCAGTTTTGTCGGGGATTCGTCGAAAAACATTTGGATTTTTGCTGGTTTCAATAAAGTTGTTTACCTTTTTCATATTTTGTACTTGCTGTTTTATTAAAACTTGAATTGAGAACGTTGCCCAACACTGGTGGCATAAAATACGTCAACGCAGCAGGCATTGTTGTTTGTTTCCGATACATTTCGAATTTTCGGCAACGATAAGTTCAAAAGACTTAAACAATTACACACCACTCGCAAGTTCTTTTGTTAATTTTTTTTTTTAATTTGAGTTATCTTTTATTCAAATTGAGAAAACTTTAACTACTACGTTTTATATACACCATTCGGAGTCAGTTGGCACTCCAGTTAGAGTAACGGCACTATTCGCGTTTTACAGAGTTTTCTTTGTTTCTCGTTCCTTAATATTTGTTGTTTCTATCTCTCTCTCGATTCTATTTTGCATCACTTCCTTTTCCGCACCAACAAAAAGCGGATCCGCAAAATGTGTGACGCAGCAAATCCATCGAAGCCGTGGCAGCTTTCCGGTCTGCTGTACGGCAATGGAATCCCGGCGCTGTGTCTGCTGCACCAGGAGATCGAGCAGTTCTACAGGTACATCCAGTCAACGCCAACGGAGTTCTGTCTGCGGGCGGATGCAGTGCGTCGCATCGAGGACGTGGTGCTTTCCATTTGGCCAGACGCTTCCGTGGATGTCTTTGGCTCTTTTCGGACCGGGCTGAACCTGCCCGACTCGGACATCGACCTGGTGGTGTACAATGGCTACTACTGGAACCCCAGGCTGCTGCATGATCTTAAGAACGAACTAGTCAATCAAGGCGTAACCGATCCGGACAGCGTTAGCGTCCTCGACAAGGCCTCCGTGCCCGTGGTCAAATTCACGGATAGCGTTTCCCGCATCAGGTTCGATGTGACCTTCAATGCCGCAGCATCGGGCGTACAGGCCGCCGAGCTGATCAAGGACTTTATCCGCGTGTTTCCAGAGCTGCCCAAGCTGGTCATGGTGCTCAAACAGTTCCTCAGCCTTCAGGGATTCAACGAGGTCTACAGCTCCGGTGGAATCTCGTCCTACGCACTCACACTAATGGTAATCGGCTTTCTGCAGCAGCAGGCGCTCAGCAACAAGCGATGCAGTCCCCACAATAAGCTGGCCCTGCTGCTCATCCAGTTTCTAGATTACTACGGCCGCAAGTTTGACTTCTTCAAGTACGGAATTTCCGTTCTCAGCGATGGCGGTTG
The DNA here is from genome assembly GCA_005876975.1 of Drosophila orena. Classification (NCBI taxonomy): domain Eukaryota; kingdom Metazoa; phylum Arthropoda; class Insecta; order Diptera; family Drosophilidae; genus Drosophila; species Drosophila orena. The sequence goes on along the minus strand of VCKV01000282.1, from coordinate 7,882,363 downwards.
CGTGGAGAAGGAGCGACTTCGCTCCACCCTGTCCGAGAACAATTGGCAGTCGGTGCTCAGCATAGAGGATCCAGTGACCCCGACCAACGACATAGGTAGGAGCTCCTATGGAGCCCTCCACGTGATGCGGGGTTTCGAGGCAGCCTTCGTGAAGCTCTCGAAGCTGGTGGACTCCGACTCGTCCAAGATCGTCGGCCCCATACTGGCCAACATTGTGGAAGTGCCGCAGTCCATAGTCAACTACCGGGATTGGGTGCACTACAACTTTCATCATCTTTTTGGACCGGGGCTGTCTCGTCCCGATTCCCTTTGACAACCGTCGCTCACGGGCTCCGCCTCCACTTCCGCCTTCGAAGATGAGCGCCCTGGCGGACAGGTTACTGTTGGATTCCGCCGGTGTGGGGAGGTCCTCCCCAGAACATGGACTTAGATGCCACCTTGGCATTTGAGTACCAGCTATACTACCGGTGATTTAAATTTTAGAAACTAATTATAACATTTCATTTGCATAGTATTATGCTTGGCATATGAAAGCAAAAAAAAAAAAAATTATAGATTACGTTTGCATTTTTTTATTTATTGTCTAACTATTTTTTGATACATAACACCTTTTTTTAGTTCAGTACTTAGCTAAATAGCATAGCATGAAAATCCGATTTGTACAAGAGACGTATTGATATTATTAGAATAGACAATAAGACCCTTATTTATAAAATATGTAATTTTTTATATGTGCTAAATAATTTAACAAATATTTCAAGCGACTCTCATGTGCAAACAAGAATGTATTGTAGAATATTTAATAAAAAAAAGTGTCGTAAAATCATCGTTGCTATTGGGAATGAACTTTTTACAATAAAATTAGTGCTAATTAGAAGTCACAGTTTAGGGTAGATTGGAATCAGTGACATTAGTATTGTGCTTGTGATTTTCGCATCACTGCCGGCTCCACCGCTGATGGTGGCAACCCTGACCGCTGTCACTTACTTTTTGGTCCAGGCGTGTTGTGTAAACGCTGGCCCCCATTTCAGAATCCTAAATTCCGGCGCAAACTCCGGGATTGTACACATCTGGATAAACGATTTCACCCAGGACATGCTGAACCTCCTGCGACGACGCCCGGCGTCAGTGCCCCTCATCCGGGCAGCGTTTAGCGCTCCGCTGCACACAACGGAAAACCGGCCGGGTTACATAGTTCTGTAAGTAGGGAAATTACCTGGACGCGACATGTGGAGTCACTAAAGCTATCACTGCAGGGTGCCGGAGATCGGTGAGGAAGGACCGCTAGGCGAGGGCGTGCTCAAGCCGGACGGATTGCCCGCCTTCAGTGACATCACCATCGAGATGTGCCTCGGTGCCATTGGGCAACAGGCATCCGCGGTGGAGAATTCGGTGAAAGCGCTGGAGAGCGAGCTGCATAGTGGCAAGCAGCTAAATGCCGCCACCATCTTTCGGGAGCTGGACACCGTGACGGGTCCACTGGAGACAACGTGGGGAGTGGCCAAGGCTCTGTACCTGGGTAACTCCACCCTGATTCCCACAAAATCCTACATGAACATCCATGAACGGGCGCGAAATGCACGGGCTGCGAAGTTCTGCAACCAGACGGTGTATAAGGCACTCAAGGATGCTTCATCCGAGTCCGGTCCAGATGAGCAGAGGATGCGACAGAAGTTCCTGCTCGAGGGCAAGCTGAATGGACTCACGCTAGACAAAGATAAGCAGGATGGACTAAAGGAGCTGCTTACCCATTTGGGCCGGGAGAGGGCCAGCTTTAAGAACAAAGTCAACATGGCAGTGCACTCGTTTGGACAGGTTATTACGGACTTCAATCTTGTAAGGGATTTTCCGCCTTCCCTTCTTGAGGCAACAGCCCGCGATCCTGGACAGCCTCTGACGGGTCCTTGGAAGATTACTCTTCAGCCTCAAGTGGTCGATGGGTTTCTAAAGTACTGCCCAGAGCGACTGCAGCGTTGGAACGTCTGGAGGGCCAGTGTGCTGAAGGCGTCCTCGCAGCAGGAAAAATCACTGGAGAACAGCACACACCTTGAAAAAATCCGCGGATTTCGTAAGCGACAGGCGAATTTGTTGGGCTACGAAAGCTTTGCAGACATGTCCATGCAGACCAAAATGGTAGGCAGTGTGGACAACCTTAAGCAGATCTTCGCCAAGCTCCTTAAGTTCGCCGGTCCTGCTCAAAGTGTGGAGCTGGACCAGCTACAGAGCTTCGCTCAGGATAGCGGCTGTGAATACAAGCTGGAAGCCTACGACGTTGCCTACTGGCGCCGCAAGCAACTGGTGGCAGAGCATGGTCTCCAGGAGCAGAAACTCTGCGAGTTTTTCCCACTGCCCCGCGTTCTGTCCGGAATGTTTGCGCTGAGCGAAAAGCTCTTCGGCATCCAAATAGTTGAGCAGCCTAATGCGGAGGTGTGGCATCCGGCAGTTAAGTTCTATGATGTGTTCGATGCTGATTCCGTCAATAGCTCCACCCCGGTGGCTGGCTTCTATGTGGACTGCTACTCCAAGGAGCACAAGTTCGGCAGAAATAACGGTTGGATGGTGGGCATAAGGAACAGCAATAAATCTGCAGGTCTTACGCCTCTCTGCGCACTGATCTTCAACTTTTCGGAGCCACAAAGTCCGGATGTCAAGCCACCACTGCTTGGATACGATGATCTGCAGATGCTGTTCAAGACTTTTGGAAGCGGACTCCAGCACCTGCTCACCCAAGCGGGCTACAGCGATTTGGCGGGACTGTCCAACATTGAGTGGGATGCCTCTCAGGTGTCCGGTCATGTGATGAGCAACTTCCTCGACGATCCCACAGTGATTCGTAGCCTTTCCGGGCATTTCAGCAGCGGTGAGCCTTTGGAGGCTGAGCTCTCCCAGAAGATGCGACTGCTGAAGACTCAGTTGGCAGGCTATAATCTGTGCCAGGACCTCTACCTGGCGGATCTCGATGTGGAGCTGCACCGCTCGAATGCTTTTTGGCTGGAGGTGGTTCGCAAGCTGTGGCCGGTTTACCAATGCATGCCGCTGGACAAGAAAGACGCTCACCCGTGTTCCCTGACCGACATTTTTGCCGGAGATTGGGCGGCCGCCCAATTCAGTCACTTGTATTCCCGCCTAATAGCCGCCGACATTTCGACCAGCTTTGCAGAGCAGCGAAGCGGGGAGAACTACGCGATCGTTGGCCGGCGCTACAAGCAGACCTTCCTCAGCTCCGGCGGATCTGTGCCCACGGCGGAAGTGTTCCGTCGCTTCCAGGGTCGCGACCCGTCGGCCGAGGCACTCCTAAAGTCCCTGGACATATTCGCACCCTCCCAGACCACAGATAACAACTGAGGGTCGTGCTCTGTCCCGCTAAATCGTTATCTATTGTGTGTAGCCAACTAATGCTGATCGATGGCAGCATGGGGTACTCGACTTGTTGGGACTGGCAACATTAGGGGAAAGTAATCTTTGGAGTATTTGAAATTATTTTAAAATAGGTTTGAAATGTATTCTGTTAAATATTTGTTAATTGATCAGGATTTAAATGTACTTATTCAAAGAAAGTATAACTGTAATTGGATGACCCATCCAGGAAACCGAAAACCAATGATTGATAAAAGCTTTATCAATTTTCGAAGTGTAACTATTAAAACAAGAATTCTGTACTTTACCCAGTTCGATCTACACCCTAATTGGCAGCCGGATTATGTGATAGCGATCGCGTGAGTCAGGCGGGATGTTATCGCATGTGGTGCAGGTGGTGTCGCCAGGCGTTTCCCCAGTTAAACACACACATTGTTGCTTTATTTAAATAATACTTTAATAATAAATTGCATAAATTTATAACATTTAACATATTCTCTCGCTTTTTACTAGGCTGTCGATTCGGTTCGATATTTTTATATACACAACAAAGGCGAAATATGCATCCTGCGGAAAGGAAAGGACATCAAGTGGAGTGGTTTGGATAGAAAACGAGGATTAGGAGCTATCATTTGACTTGCCCATCTTTTGGAAAGCCACTAGAAATGGGGAACCGGTAGTCAGGAAGAAATAATCGAAGTACATTTCGACGCAGGGTTATGGATCGAACTTGGTTAGTTTACAGGAATTAATTTATATATATATATATATATATATATATATATATATGCACTAGATCGAAGTGTGGTACTACTATATGCGTATGTGCTGCTCCGAAATCAGTTGGAGCGTGTCCCGCTGTGGTGTGTTGGTTGTGTGGAGGCTGGATATCTGAAAACTTTAGAATATTCGCTAAGGCTGCTATGTGTGGTAGTGGCTGCAGTTGCTTCCATGGCTGCTCCGCTGGCTGCTGCTGTCTAGTATATATTCGGACAGCCCTCGAAATTCTGAGCCGCCTTGGCCTCCCAGTACGTGTTCTTGAAAACGTGCACATATTCCTCGCTTCCCTCCTCCTTCTCGCGCTTGAACCACATGGGCTCATAGGCTGGATATGGCCTACCCTCTGCCGCTGCCTCCTCCGCCTCGTTTTCCCGCCGGCGGCGTTCTGTGCGCTGCTTGTCCTCCAGGCGCAATTTCTCCTTGTTGGACTCATCCCAGTCTCCCTGCTCCATCAGCCTTTGGTCGGGACGCAGGCGTGAGTCCGTCGGCGCCACGCCCTCCTCCTCTTCGTTGAGCTGGCAGGCTAGTGTGGTGAAGTTATAAAACTTGTCCGAATCAGGAGGAGCAGGACGACGGCGCCAGGCCAGCTTGAACTCGCCGGTGGTGTAGGTTGGACTGCTCGCCGATCCCGATGTACTAAGCACCGGGGCAATCTCGATCTTCAAGTCCCACGTACCGCGCACTACATACTTTACCTCGTTGTCTTTGTTCATCACCACGCCTTTGACGCTACGCTGCACATCGCGACTGAAGTACGAGTAGGGTATAAAGTTCAGGATGCATTTGTGCCCCTCCGCTGCCTGCGATCCCAGGATTTCCATTTCGCCATGCTGGTCCACCCACAGCTTGCCCACAATGATGTTGTTCACCGTTGTGGTCACCTTGCGCCACGAATAGCGCCTGCCGCTGTGTGGAAATTGCACATAGACGCCGCCCAAGGGATTGACCTGTCGCGAAATTAATCCATGATTAGGTTATCACATTGTCATAGACAGTAACTCCAATCCTAGGAGCCCCTTGTTTATACATCGATACTCACTTGAACGTACTTGCCGCGGAACTTGCTGGTCATGGAGAACTCCTGCCAGCACGTCCAGTTCTTGCTCTCACAGTGAAGCGCTGCCACCGGTGGATGGTGGGACACCTGCTCGGCCAGGCACCGCCAACCGTAGTCATCCATCCGGTCACACTCGTAGGTCTCGCCCAGCAACGGATTGAAGGGCTTGCCCGTTCGGTTTGTGGTCGTGGCGTAGGCGGACACGGTAAAGGCGGCTATGTAGGCCAGCTGTTCGCACACGTCCTGACAGGTGGCCGCGTAGTCGAGTATCTCTGTGTACTCGTAGTCCTCCACCAAGCGCTGCAGCATGGACAGCGGCTCGTTAAAGTTGATGGGCATTGGAATTTTGGACAGATCCTTGCCAATGCAATTCTTCATAATCCCCCACAGGCTAATGGGGTGGTTCGGTTTATCTGGCACACGGTCGCGTCGCTTCTTGATCAGGTCTGGATTCCAGTTGCGTCCGTAGATAGAGTCGGTGCTCTGCTTGGCCGGCAACGCCTTGTCTACGTCGTCGTCGTCGCCTTGACCCCCGGATGCTACCCGAGGAGCACTCACCAGGCACACCTGCTGCACCGTTTGCACGGTGCGCTTCTGCTCGTCACTCTCCGAGGAACTGCCCTCCAAATGGCCCTCCACCTGGTCCTCGCTACTACTGCGGCGCTTGTTCATCTTTAAGATAAACGTACCCCGCTCGCGATCCGGAGACTCAGGGGACCGACCACTGCCTGAATAGCCGTGCTCCTCGGCGTCGAAAAACTCCATCTCCTCATCTGAGGTCACCAAGGAGCCGGCGGTACCGGCGCTCGAGCTGGACGTCACAGGCTTGTTCTGGCGCACCAGCACGGCGGCCTGCTCCATCTGCGACTGCTGCTTTGCCATCTGTTCGATAATCTCCTCTAGTCGCTGACGCTGCTCGCGCTCGTGGTGCAACATCTTGGACCACTTGTGGCCTTGCACCTCTGCCGTGTGCACGTAATCGTTGCCGGCGTTGATCATCGCATTGGAGGTTATCCGAAAGAGGGTGGCCCTCTCGTTGACGATCTTCGTGCGGCTGGCCAGCGACTCCTCCTCGTTTGTCTCCAGATCGTTGAGGGCGCGCTGTAAGGCAGCGCCGTGCTTGGTGATCAGGTCGTAGCAGGTGCGCATGTTCTCCAGCCGATCGGTAAGATCCCGGACCACCGAGGTGATTTCCTGACTGGGTACCACATGCGCCGTTTCTGTCTCCTCCTCCTCTTCGCATTCGATGGCCCGTATTGCCTTAGCCTTGGCCAGCTCCAGGGCGGTGACCCACGACTGGCGCTCCACCTCGGTCCCGGCCTTGATGTGGAACGTCTGGGTGCCCCCGTTCGAGATTACGAACGTGCACGAATCGACCGTGTGGATAAGGGCTCCGTGCAGCGATATGGTGCCCCGGCACGTGTGGTTAATTTCCGACTGGTTGCGGTAGTAGCTCAGCACACCCTTTGAGAGCACGAACCACCGCCGCTGGTAGCCCTTGATGTAGTTGGTCCACTTTAGCAGCCATCCCTTCATCTCCGGCAGGCCCTTCTCGGCCAGCGCATTGCCAGCGGCGTCCGTCATGATGGCGTCCGGTTCCGGTATCCGTATGTGATCCTCCGGCCGGATGATGCACTTGCTTCGAGACTGCGAATAGCGCCACGTACGTTGACTGGCGATTGGTCGGATTGGTTCCGTTCCGCAACTCCGACTTGAAATTCGAATGCTGTTGGTTATTGGACGGCGACGGCTGATTGATGGCCAGTGGCTAGCATCGCACAGTGTGCACTTGGCCTCCGGATCACCAGCGAGATTCCGATTATGTTACGGTCGCGAGTCCGCCGCGAGTTCACTGCGAATTTCGAATCGTTTCGCTTCTAATTTTCCTGCAGAAAATAAAGAAACTGTGGAAGTTCAGTGCGAGTCTGTGTGCGTGTGTTTCGTGTGTGTGTGCTAGCGCAGCTGCAGGTGTGTGCGTGCCAGTGTTACCAGTTGGTTGGGTACCTTTCCTCCTACACATATCGATGGGCGATAGGCAACGGACAATACGCATCGTCGGGTATCGATAATGACGGATCTGAATATAGGAAGGTTAATAAATATTCAAAAAATATAATTTATTTTCAAATCACGTGATCGATTTAGTTTAGTCGAACGTTTCTCTTAATAAAAAAAAATGTTAGAATCTATTCGTGTGCTACTATACGAAACTTACAATATCTACCCAAACTATAACAAGGTTCATTATAAAAAATCCGACTTTTGGTAATCTAAATATATTAGTAATTGAAAAATATGTGAAATTGATCATATATCTGTTCACCGTCAAATTATGTGTGTACCCATAGGTGAATCATGACCAACAGGAAAATAGATTGCGCCCGAAACTGGATTACACATTTTTATTTATAAATATGTGGTCTGATAAATAGCAAAAAATACAAGTGTTCAAGGTGGGAACTTTTGGGCCGCGGCCTCGGCAGTCGGTGCTCCATTTGCCGGATCACTTCTTGTACTCCGCCCAAGAGTAGCGGAAGGAGTGGATCATGTGGATAAGGCTGCAAATACAAATCTGGTAAAAACGGCGGGCAGTGTTCATTGGGTGCACAACACAGAAAGTGTTTGGATGACACAAGGACGGCACAGGGACACTCACAAGACGATGACGTATATACAATAAATCGTTTATTCGTAGGCAGTTCTTGCATAATATAAAATAAATATGTATACAGTTACAAGTAATTTAAAAGTACAAATACAGTTTCATTTCCATAGGTTGTTTTGTTTGCCCTCTCTTGTCATCTTAATAGTTCCATTCACACGATTCAGACACAAGTTCTTTAGAGGCTTTCATGGACGCCTTACACAACAAGACAACAAACACAAGGCATGAGGGGATGGAAGGGTGGTGGTGTTCGATTGTTGGACAAAAAACACAAAATGGTCGAAAGCAGGCAAGGCAAATATATAAATAAGTAAAGCGGGCGAGAGGATGAGGACGATCCTTAGTGGCTACAGGGTATGGATTGCAAGTTGCAAGTGGTATGTGAATGTTGCAGGTTGCAGTATGCGGTTAGCATGTTGTTAAGCAGAGCTTGGCTTTTACATGGTGTTGTAGGCGGCGGTGTTGAAGCCTGTTTTCGGAGCACTTAGCCTGCTCAGCGGATGCGTCTTCCCGTGCTGCGCCAACCGCCGGATCTGCACCTGCTGCTGCTCCGGTTGCTGTTGTTGCTGCTGCTGCTGGTGCTGAACGTTGCTGCTGTGACTGACGCGGGCGGGCGCCGGTGGCGGGCGACTGTCGCTGTAGTCATGCGTGGATCTGTTGGACAGCGAGCGGTCGTAGTAGGAGAGCGGGCGTTGCTTGAAGCTAGTGGTGGTAGTGGTGCTGCTGGCGTGGCTGATGTTGCTGGCGGTTCCGGCGGGTGGCAGTGGGGCACAGGCGACTGTGGGCGTGGCGGCCGCCTGGCTACTGCAGGAAGTAGTGGTTTGATATTTATGCACTAGACCTTTTACATTACGATCACAATTTTCGCTTACGCTGGAATCGGACGAGTTGGAGGCGGAGGAGTTGGAGTTCGAGGCGGCGGACACGTGGTTAGCATGCTGCGCCACCGGCGACGATGGCAGTGATTGGTGGCTGGTGGTCTTCTTGCCGGGATTCGCTGCGTTGGTTCCAGCCACAGCAGATACCGACGTCGCGATTGTTGAACTACTGCCCGATCCCGGTGCCGTGCCACCGCCTCCTCCTCCTGAGCCCACCACCCCCGCTTTGGCTTCGAAATTTTGTTTGAGTATTTGCACATTGCCCGAGATGCGCTGATCCTCGGCCAGCGTTTGTCCCTGGACGCGCAGCACTACCGTCGCCTCCTGGTCGCCTGGCGTAGTGTTCTTGTTCTCGATGTCGCTGGTGTGCATCAGCTCCTCACTATTGCAGCGTAGCGGCTGGCGCTGACGCGGACTGTGCGCCGAGGAGGCGCTCCTATAGAGGCTTGGGCACCGCTTCTGCCCAGTATCCACCGCCTCGAGTAGCAGCTCCTGGCTTTCTTCCTGGCAGCGCTTCTTCAGCGCGGTGCTCTCTTCCAGCTTCTGCTTGGTGCGTTTAACGGTGCCCTCGCCAACTCCAACTATGGGTTCCACTGCCACGGCGACTCCTTCGATTACATTGCAATTGGAACTGCGCTTAAGGTCTTGAATAACGCCCTCGAAGATGGCCGTAGTGTTACGATTGGAATCGTAGTAGGAGCCGGAACTGGCCCTCTGTGGCAGACAGCATCGGTTGTCTCCAGATCCCCAACTAGCGTGCCGTGAAGGCAGCTCCCGCTGACGTGTGCCTCGCGGACGCAGAATGGCGCTTGACTGCTGCTTCTGTTGCTGGGGCGAGGGATCCAGCACGATGCCTCCACTTGGACCGAACGACTCCGTCCAGGAGTGGGTTTTGCGGCGCTGACGCTTCTCCCCTTCATCCTTGGCAAAAACGTTGTCCACCTGCGAGGAGAATACATCCGAACAGCTAGAATCACGCCGCGAGTCTATGTTTCCACTGCTGCTGTCACTGCTACTTTTTACCAGGTGAGAGGTCTGTGTAATCAGTTTTGTCAGCGAGGTCCAAACTGGTTGCTGTGGCAGCTGGTCCGCCCGGTGCGCCTCGAGATCGTGAATCCGTGTGCGCACAGACAGAGGCGTGTGTTTCTGGATGTGCAGCACCTGGTTCTGGGTGACGCTGTAGTTCTCCCCGTTGCTGCCTGGGAAACGCATGTTTTTTGGCTCCTCAGCCACGCTACGTTCCGGCGTAAGGTTCTCCATAGACTGGCTTTGCTGCTTGGTAACCACGGCCGTCTGGGTTTTGGGCGATGTGCTACTGGAGCGCCTAACCATGCGCCGCTGCGACTTTTGGGCGGTGGATCGCCGGTGCATGCGAGAGCCATCCTCCTCTTCGCCATCGGGTGTAACGCCCGCTTCACCAGTAGACTTCGACTTGGCCTGGTTTAGCGCCTGGATGAGGGGCGTTGGTTCGCTACCGGGTAACAGGCGTGCGTCCTTTGTGCTCTTTAAGTTCGTCTCGCTCTTGCTGCGCTGCAGCTTTTCCTTGTTCTTCATGGCGTCTAACATTCCGCTATACGTCTCCAGTTGATTGAGGAAGTTTTTGTTGGGCTTTATACAGCTACGCCTCTTCTTTACGTGCTCTAGTGCTTGCTGAAACTCCCACTGGTAAGCCTTCATGGCATACGCGATGACAACCGAGGCGGATCGGCTGACGCCCATCTTGCAGTGCACCAGCACCTTGGATCCCTCGGCCTTTGCCCGCGTGATGTAGCGGAACGTATCATCCCAGTACTTGAGCAGGTTCGTCTTCTCATCGTCGTACACGCGAACGTTAAAATACTCGAAGGTGCCCGGAAAGAAGTTGTCAATCTCCCGCGTCACGTTCAGGATGTGTCGAACGCTGGTAATGAAAATAAGTTTTTGTTGATATTAAACAATTTTCACAAGAAATCAATAGTGTGACTATTTTTTCTTAAACATACCCGTTTTTCTGCAGCTCCTCCAGGTTGCTGGCATTCCACTCTGATCCTAGATAGACGTGCTCGAAAATTTTGGTGGGGGCATCCATTTGGCCTAGAATAACGAGCATTTCGGCATCGATAAACGACTTGTACTCGCCCAAATCCATGTCCAGAATCTCCTCAAGGCGCCCGCGTATATACTTGGAGGTGACCTCGTCCAGGTCCACGGACATCATGATGGCCTTCAGCTTCATCTTAATGACACTTTCGGTTTCCTCCTTTTCGGGGGGTCTGCCAATCACATTCAAGGCAAAGAATAAGTAAAACAGTGAATGATTAGTTATATCGAAACCCTTACTTGTTTCGTATGGCATCAGGCGAAGGTGGTCGGCGGCTCTCGAGCGCGTCCATGGCATTCCACTCGTTCAGACAAGATTGGTCCGACTCGATGCGCCTCTCGTAACTGGATAGCCAGTCGTGGGAGGGTCCACTAGCATAGAAGTTGTTCTCACGAGCCTTTTTCGACACTTTGTGCAGCGTCTGCAACGCGGACCTGGAAAGAAACAAAGGTTTCATTGGCGGATGAAAAGGATCTAACTCCGGCAAAGGTACCTACCACATGGCCTGTACTGAGACCGGCTTAAATATATGCGTCTTTTCGTATACTTTGACGCTGAATCCGCTGCAAAACAAGATAAGATAAGCCATAGAAATTAGGGAAATGTACATCACACGTAATTCTAAACAAATACACTGTCTGGCTATTATTAATACAGCTTAAGACAAATGGGGAACAAATGTGCGATATGCCACCTCTCAACTAGGAAATTGGTCAAGGCAAAACCGATTTGTGTATAGATTATGGGCGGCTAATTTTTTATTTAGTTCTATATATATTTCCCAAGGTTACTTGCGACAATTAAGCATTTATGAGTGTAATTTGAGTGTAATATGAGTGTCATTTAAAATTAATGTTTAGTCTTACCCATCGCCATCCAGGTGGATTGTAGTGTCCGCCAGGATAGGTACCACCAGGCCAATTGTGGTCCGCTCGTTGCAGTCTATGCCCAGCAGGCAGGACTCCTCCATGCCCGAGGTATTCTTGTTGTCGCCTGCCGCCGTTGCGTTCTCCTTGTCCGCTGATTTATCACATTTGCTGCTTGCCTCTGTGGCGGTCTGCTCAACGGACAGCTGGCGCTGCGTGGTGACCGCCGGGGACGAGGACGACTTTGTTCCCGCGGATCCACCAACTTTTACCGAGTGGTGACGCATGATCCGGTGGCGCCGACGGTCGCTGGTGCCGCTACGGCAGCAACTACGCGAGGCAATCACCAGATAGCGCGTGCGGTTGGACCGCTGCGACTCCAACTTGACAGCCTTTAGATGAGAAAGGAAATATATGCTTTTAAGATAGACAAAGTCGTTTTACAGCGGATACGCACCATCTTCAGCGTGTCCTCGCGCTGCAGCAGGTAAAACATTGATTGCAGGTGGAGCTGGATGTCCGAGTTGTTGCTTTGCGTGCTGTTGCTGGAGCGGGTGGAGTCGGTGCTCAGGCGGCGCTCGCTTTGCGTCAGGGGCGGGATATCCTTAAGAGCCAGGACCAGGGCGGTTCCCTTGCCCGCAAAGAAGCACTCGCTGCGATCGTTTCCTTTGCTATTGCCCTCGTCGTCCTCGGCCTCGCCATCCTGATGGTATAGAGAAAGGTAAGTTGTTTATTAGGTGTTTAGGAAGGCCTAATCCTGCTGCCCCTCACCCGTCGGCTCACGCTAAATATATAGATATCATCGGGCCAAGAAACTTGCATGCTAAATGATTTTGCCAAGGGGACAGATAACTACGGATTACAGTCCTAACTACAATTTTAAGGCGGAAAAGAAGCAGCGCTGTATCTGCGGTTCCAAGATATGAGAGTAAACTGTATAACGTCCGATTTTGGGAATAAGGGCACGGGTTCGAAAGAGGAGACTGCGGTTTGGTGAAGTTTTTTTTATATATTTTTTCTTAGAAATAATACAATTGTGTTAATTTAAATGTTCAAAAATACCGATTTGACATGTTTAGCATATCTGACTTAAAACGATGTGTAAAATTAAGTTGATCACTGCGCGTTATTAATTTTTCCCTCTGTGCAGGCGGACGTCAAGGTCTCGCAAACTATTTTTGGGCGGTGGGGCGGCGAAGAAAACAAAAACAAGCGGAAAGCGACAAAAACGACAAATAAGGCAATGCAAAAGTCTGTTGAAAAATATAGACGTCGCGACGTCTGCGGATTTGCTTGGGTTACACCAAAAGCAGCGCAGCCGATGACGATGATGACGCTGCCTCATACCGCCCACACGCGAACGTTGAACGTCGCAATCGAAAAAACGTAAGCAACAAGCTGGCGGATGATAAACATTGGGCATGAAAAGCACATCCGAGCACACAAAGGATCATGGCCAAAAGCGGAACACGCACTAAACAGCCTGCCCGTAATTGGCTCTCCTTGCAGAGAGTGGGTGACCATAACAAAGCACACACGCACATGCACACGCGAAAATCATCGAGTCTCCTCTCACCGAATTCGAGCAGGAGCCAGCCACACTGGGAGAGCGCTGCACCGTCACCAGCGCCATTTGTTGTTGCCGTGGTCGTGGTCGTCGCCGCAGCCGCTCCTCCTCCTCCTGCTCCTCCCCCGCCGACGCCTCTTGCCCCTCGTGCTCCACCTGGCGCAGATGATGGCGATGCTGCAGCGGTGTCCTTTGCAATCCTCTCCTGCTTTTGCACCACCTCCTTTTTGCTGTGTGTGAGTGTGCGCGAGAGTGTGTGCAAGTGTTGTGGGCTAGGGCTACAAATGCATTTTCATGTCGTTGCCTGCTGGCCGTTGTTTTTGCACTCGACTCTGCAACCTCGTCCTGCGATCGTCTTGGTTTCCGCTCTCCTGACACTCTAGCCAGATGCTTCTCTCTAAGAAACAGCGTGTCCTTATAATTGACAAACACACACAACGCAGATAAATGGTAAATAGACTACACGAATTTTTCTTAAAAGAAAGACAGTGAGGACGCCATTTCTAATCGATAACACTAGTATCGTCAGGCAATCGTTCTGGCAGGGCTGCGTAACTATCGCTGCCAAAAGCGATTTTCGCGTGTTGCACCGAATTAAATAGTTATCAATGAGAAACACCGTGATGTTTGTTTATTTCTTCATATCCGAATAAAACAGACCTTATTGAATTTTTAGTGTACTTTTGCCTTACACAGCTTTTATAATAAACTGCAACAAAATCCAACAATTTAGTCACGATATGCTATCGCATATCGAATACAAAGTCAGAGGTGGCAGCCACTGCTCAGCTGTTTAGTGTTGGAAATTAACAACAAGCCAAACAGATGATTGCGAGAATCAGCTGGCCGAAGAACAACATAACAAGCGAAGGCTTCCGGCGGATTGGATATTTTAAAGCACGCTCAAAATCCAAAAAAATGTCGGCATTCATCGAGGAAACAAAGAGCCTGCTGCCGCGGATCGCCTTCATAGCCTGCGGATCCTTCAGTCCACCCACACCCATGCACCTTCGAATGTTCGGTGAGTGTAACCGGATTGTGAAATTCTGCGGTAAATAATCGATAAAATTACGCGGCATGTTTTTATCACCAGAGATAGCTAAGGACCACTTTGAAATGCAAGGAACCCACAGAGTGGTGGGCGGCATTATCTCGCCCACCCACGATTCATATGGCAAGAAGGGTCTGGCCTCTGCCCTGGACAGATGTGCCATGGTCAAGCTGGCCACCCAGAGCTCCAATTGGATCCGGTTGTCCGATTGGGAGGTGCACCAGAATCAGTGGATGCGCACGCAGGCGGTGCTGCAGCACCACCAGAACTATATCAATAACCAGATAAATTCCGGTGGAGCTGGCGGAGATGACGAGCCAGACACTCATTTAGCCGGATGGCTGCCTCGGGGGTTGCACGACAGTCGGGATCCTGTACATTTGAAGCTACTGTGCGGCGCCGATCTGCTGGAGTCCTTTGCTGTTCCAGGCCTGTGGGCTGAGGCCGATGTAAGTCTTGACATATTTGAGTAGTACCTTACTTTATATGACTTTCCCCAGATTGAGGACATTGTGGCTAATCATGGTCTGGTGGTTATCACTCGGGCCGGCTCAAACCCAGGAAAATTCATCTTTGACTCCGACATATTGACCAAGTACCAGGTAAGAGAGACACTAGCTCTACAACCTTATTCCTTATTAATTTCCATACGTATTTCAGAGCAACATTACGCTAATTACTAACTGGGTGCCCAATGAGGTGAGCTCCACGTTGATTCGACGACTCTTAGGACGCGGCCAGTCGGTCAAGTACCTTCTAGACGATCTGGTGTTGGAGTACATCAAACGCCAACGATTGTTTAACTTTAAATCGTAGGTGGTCTTCCTATTACCTCCCCTAAATCCTGCATGTTCACTTACAATAACCCATCTTTCAAACGATACGTACACTGAATGAGGCGCCACCTTGATCCATTTCACACAGCATAGAACACACTTAACGTGCACCACCAGAAGTCTATGTATTGTTTCCTTTTGTGTCTTAAACTACAGGCGTGATGCACCGGCTCCGACCGAATGCGACTCCTGACGCGCTTTGCACCTGAAAAAGAAGCCCTCGTCGCCCACACGCTTTCCAACCCACCAGCACCCCAAATCGCACCACTTTCCACACCAGCACCAACAGCTGTTTGAGTCGTGGCGCCTCTTCATGGAGCGTGAGTGAGAAGAGCAGACCAGAGTTCAAGTTCCTTTTTAGCAGTGATTATTTTAATGCATGTTAATTATTGCCCAATCTTGGCCCATGTAAATACCCATGTTAAATTAGCCATTGCTTTCCGGTGGTCAGTGTGCGTATCATCTACTTACACCGAATTGTTGCCAAAATGTAGTCCCATTAAACAATAACCTTAACTTTGTTGCTATTGTACTGACCATGCCCGCCTAACCTGTGGAATGTAGTAAGTATATAACGGATGCAGTGCGTCCCAACCATTTGCTCTTTAACCACGCCTATACGGACAACAACAAGAACGCGAACAGCTACTCCATAGACGACCAGCTGGAGCAGGACATGGATGAGTCGGACACTCCAAGCCCACGACTTCAGCATACGCCCACCTCGCGAGTTTTCTGCTGTGGAGAGGTGCCTTTACGTGGATCCAAGGTGCTGCGATCTGGTCCTGGACAAGCGGTGCAGGTCATCACCATGCAGGCGGATGAGAAAGAGGAGGTGAATATCGTATACACTGTACCCATTGAATTTTATATATCCAACTAATCAATTTCCCGCTTTCAGAGCCAAGCGAAGAAGCAGAAGATTTCCCAAGTGCAACTTTAGGAAACTGAAAGACGAGTATCATGCGGATCAAGACAGGGGCGCTGGAAGCTATTTGTTGATACTATATAAATGTGCATGTAAAATAAACACGTTCGTTACCAAGCTGACCATGCTATTGTGGGTCAGTTCACGGAGTGGTAGGCGAAGGCATTGAACTTCAGGCGACGTGCATTGACATTGCAGTCGTTGCAGGGCTTCCTTGGGTGTCCGATGTCAGAACTTGTTGATGGTAATATGCTTGCCTGTCGAGAGGTGCCCACCATTAGTTTTGGCTTAGAGGGACTGCAGTTGCTTGCTAACCTTGGAAGAGTCCACATCGCGAATGTTCTTTTTCCGTCGCCAGAATGCTAAGCCCGCGCCACGCCCATCGCGTGCTCCATCCTTTGCGCTACCCAAGCGGCGGCCTCCTGTCCAGTTGACGCCGTCGCATCAGCACGACCAGTTGCCCTTCCTGCGGAGATCGCGGTTCAGCGCCCTTCCCCATTTCCGTGCCTATGAGGACGAACCGGAGAACCTTTCGCTCTTCATCGCCATCCTGTACGTGGTGGATTTGTTTGGCATCTTCCCATTTGTCACGCTGCCCGCATTGCTAGTGAAGCTTGGCTACTTTGGCGTGCTGCTGGTGCTTTCCATCATCATCCTGCAGATCTACACCTCCTTCCTGCTCTCCCAATGCTGGACCATGGCAGAGCTGCTCGATCCTTCTATTCAGCAGAAGCGCAGCTACCCATATGCCGCGCTGGCAGAGCTCGCTTACGGTCCGTATATGAGTCTGCTGGTGTCCGTGCTCCTCGATCTCAGCATCTTCGCCATGGCGGTGCCCAGCGTGGTCATGGCTGCCCAGAACCTAGAGGGCGTCGTGCTGCGCATGAGCGCTGGTCAATACAATTTCTCGTACTGCTACTGGGCCGTCATAGTAGGCCTGGTCATCTGCCCGCTGATGTGGCTGGGCAGTCCTAAGCATATGCGGTAAGATGGTGTTCAGGATGGGGGTAACTGCTTTGAATGATCTGTTTTCCATTTCATAAAAATCCCAGGGGTCTGGCCATCATCGCTGTTTGCGTGATGATCGTTATTGTGGCGCTGCTGTGGTTCTGTCTTTTTGCAGCTCCTGCGATTGGTACACCCTTTGAGGGCATCTCCTTGGGTGGGTATTGGTGTTAGCTGATATATTTAAAACATTGTAAGTGGTTTTTCCCAGAGCTGCCGGGCTTCCTTACCGTGCTCAACAGCTACAGCATATTGGCCTTCCAGTTTGACATCCACCCCGTCCTGCTGACCCTTCAGATCGACATGAAGCACAAGTCGCAGGTTTCCTGGGCTGCCCTCATCGGAATCGCCAGTGAGTCGCTCCACTTGTCCGATTACAGATGGATAATAATTGCATTCCTTCTGATCAGTTACATGCAGCGTAGCCATCTTTGGCTCCATCATAGCCGCCTACAAATTTGGATCGATGATAGCTGATAACCTGCTGCAGTCCTTGCCCACCAGTGTGCCCTTCTATGTGATGTTGATCCTGATGGCGCTTCAGCTTTGCTTCTCCGTCACGGTGGCCAGCTCCGCGATGTTCATGCAGATCGAGAACTATTTTAAGCTGCCGGAATGTGAGTCTCAACTTGTGTGATAAACAAGTTCATAAACGGTTTAAGTAACCTAAGTTAATGATCTCTATGATCTAGGAATTTCATTCCACTAAGAAAGACTTTTAATGAGTTCCGTCATACGATCTTTAAACACATTAATCTAAGTCAACGTTAGATTTTAGGTAAATCGTCTGCTAATCCTTCCGTCTTATAGCACTCTCCTTCAAACGAATGCTGATCCGCTCTTCAGTGCTGGCCCTAGAGGTCCTTGTGGCGGAGTTTGTGCCCAGTTTTGACGCCCTGATGGATGTGGTGGGTGGCACCATCACCGGACCACTGGTATTCATTCTCCCGCCACTTTTGTATCGCCGCATCCGGCGGATGGAGCGAGTGCATCAGCGAATTGCAGCGGAGGCTAGTTACGGCAGTCTGCCACTGGACCTCAACTACGATCCGGTTGACCTGGAGATGGAACCACTGCTGTTGACCTCGCCGCCGACCACGCCACGCGGCTGCTGGCTGAGAATAGTTCGTTTCCTGCATCGCCTCGAGTGTGACGTCTCCTGCACCATGGCGGTGCTCATCTTCGGCCTGCTGGCCACCTTCCTGTCCACCTACCTGAACATCTTCAGCCTGGCCAATCTGTTCACCAACAACTCGCCCTGCCTGAGCAATCTGACCAAGCACTTCTGAGGATCGGGGTCTTTCCCCCAGTAAGAAATACAAATTAAGACTTCACCAAGTTTTTGATTGCCGTCCTTCGTCGGGTTCAAGAGCCCGAGTTGCGGCTTCATCTTTAATGCAATGCTTAAGGTGTTTTGTATAACACAAACTACAAATTTAATAAATCTATTATATTACACCAAGACACGCACGTTTCGAGTGTTTTGAGTGGTGATGTTTAATTAGTTAAGCTTTATTAAAACATCGCCAAAGCCAAACAATTTGTCCGCGAATTGCACACGCGCATCATTTATCATCTTTTTCGGTTGCCCAGTAAATGTTTGGCTTTTTGTTTGCCAAATTTACTTAACCATTCGGTGTGCGTTGTATTTGTTGTGTTCGCTGTTAGTTATTTGTTATTTCAGCCGTTTGCTTTTGTTTTCTGCTTGGTAATTTGAGACAAGCTGGGCTCGAGCTTCTCCCGATGGAAAGTAAACAGGCTGATAACACCTTACGCAGCCCGTTTTTGTATCTCATGGATGTTTCTATCTCTCTATCGGTGTATCTGTATCTGTATCCGAATCTATCTATCGATTCTGCCTGAAATGCCGGAGCAGCTTAGCTCAGGGTTTAATTTTAAACACACGAAGATTCTTGTGCGGAGATTCTGCTTGAAGATTCTTCGCCTGAAACGCAAATTTAATTTATTCTTCGACCATGCATGGCTATTTTTTATATTTTCCATTTGCGTATTTCTATATAATATACATACACGTACGTAATGCGAAGGCATACAATTTTTTCCCGGCATTCATTTCCGTCTTCCATAATACGTTTTTAAGCGCGTTCCATGTTCCATTCGATCGGGAGATGACTCAAGGCATTGTGTTGATAACCTCCCCGAGTCATCTAGTCATCTTGCCATCCCATCCAATGCAAAAACCAATCGCAACAACTCGAATTATTATTTATTTTTTCCATTCTCGGTGCGCTGAGTGATTATTTATTAAAATTAATACCCAATTGTTTGATAGCAACGGAACCATGCCGAACCGAACCAAACCGAACCGAACAGAACCAAACGGAACGGAACCCAATCCGTTGTCGCGTCATCACTCTGGCCACCTGTGGCTGCTGGGAGATGCTTTTATGGGCTCGTTATTTTCAGTGGGCCCCTGATTTTAATGGCCAGGGCTTAAAGGTACGCACTCAGCAATTCGCCCATTTAATTGCGACGAACTTAGGGTTTACTACCTTTTTGGGGCTTTTTGCTTAGCTTTCAGGCCATGCTGCCTGGCTTAATGCCCTGGCCGTTTTTATCTTTTTTTTGCCACATCTCAATATGCAGAAGGTCTCGTTTGGCACGAACTCTGTGTTCCGCGGATGATTCACACTGGAGGCTAGTACGAGCACTCGGAGTACTTGCCGTACCACTCGGACATGGATCCGCGGAGTTGCCAAGTGCAGCATAAGTCGTGCTAATTGATTATATCGCTGGGCCATTGGACAGGCGTTTAGGTATCTTACGGATTTATTTTATTTGTCTCCATTAACAAATTACACAAACATGCATAATTAATAGTTATTAAATCGTATTGCTCACTCAGGCTTCGGAAATGGAATTCTCAGCATAGTTGAACGATTGGTGGCGGGTTTAACTTTAATCTTTTATAGTACCATTGTAAGTATATATATATTAAGGTACAAATGAAAAGTAGTTGCAAGTATAAGGTTACATGATATGATGATATCAGAGTGATTGATCAGATTTTGATCTCAGATTTGATTGCCATGATATTTTTAGAGCCCCAAGACCCTTCTTCGGTCAACTTCTGGACAGTAGTTTCTCTACTCCGTCAGATTTCTGGACAATTCCCTGCTGATTAAAGAGCCATTGAGTGCTCGACAGAGTGTCGCCTTTTCCACTTGAGGGGCAGTTCAAATCGAAGAGCCGTTGCCAATTTGGCTTGCGGCTGATTCGGCGATGGCTGTCAAAAACTGATTATACGGTGGCAATTTTCAAGTGGCCGGCACAAAGGCTTAACCCAGAATTTAATGATATTTAAATTGCAAGTTCCTTTGGCCAAAAAAATCAAAAATCAAAAGTCGAAGATCCAAAGCACACATTGTCGAATGAATTGTGTAGAGTACACGGCACACAAAAGGCACAAAGCTCCGGGCATAAAATTTCACTTTTCATTTCCTATTGACCCCGATTCCCTGGACGCACTTCTTTCTAATTTTCGCTGCCCCATCCCAATTCTTCTGAAGTGCCCGCAGTTCTCCGGTCTTTTTGCTCCCTACTCTCCTCCTAATCGAATTTCGGATCTGGCGTTCGATCGATCGGACGATTGGACGATTGGACGATCGAACTGTAACGTCTTTCAAATGGCCATTTATGGTGGTTACTTCTGGTGGCCGCCGGTTGCTTTCTGCATCAATTGAATACTCATTAGGCACACTCGCACTCGCACTCGCACTCACATTCACATTCACACTCACAACCACACTCACACTTGCAGATTCGGTTTCTCGTGGCGAATGATGACTTTTTGATTTCGCCCAGAATCAGCACAAAGTGTTTTTCAAGTCTTTTCGGCCGCTTTTCTCTGGATTTACTTTTTAGTTGTTGTACATTTTTTTCAGTTGCTGCATTGTTTTGCATGTTGATTTGCCTATCAGACATGTCCCGGGGCAAATCTCTGTAGTCTTTGAAAGAAAACCCATTCCTACAATGCCAGCAATGCGGCAAGACGGTACCTTAACTGATGGCCAAATATTTACTTTTTCCTCGAACTTATAACCTGATTATTGTTTTGATTATGTTTGACCAACATTTTAGAAACTGCGGCACCATATCTATGAATATATTTCTAGAACGCACTGATAACTAGTTTTTGATTTGTTTGGTTTATATCATTACCACGCCAGTTTAGCACCTTTGAATAAATAAGGTAAACAATTGAAATTAACATAAAACGCATTTTTACACAATAAATGAAATAATATGCTAAGGCGTTAATAATATTGCCTATAAATAAATCGATGACGCTACGAATGATTAACTCTTAGACAATACAAATTGTTTGCTAATAGACATGGTCAGCGTAGACGGCACATTTGTGGTGGGGGGCTAGGCGAGTACTCCGAGACGAGTCTATCTAGGGGCTAGAGATTCACATCGCTTTATTCACATAAATTATAATATTTGGCGAGCGCAAAAAACGTGAGCCATAACAATAACAGCAACAGCAGCAGCAGCAGCAGCAGTAACTACAAGTCGAGACTCGATAATAGGCAAATAAATTATAATTATACACAAGTTCAATAAATGTACAGCCAAGGACGTTGAAGGCCATTCAACGAGTGTTTTGGGGGTTGCACGGAACCGATTTCCCCTCCATAAGGTCGCAATCCACTACCCCCCTCCCGAAGTCATCAGCCACCTGCTCCTCGAACGGCGGATTCTTCCTCAAGCTCATCGACATGCTAATCAAGCCGCACCAGCATTAAGTCAGATTGATGCTGGCCCATAAATATGGATGCTCTCCGGAAGGAGGAGGAGGAGCAGGAGGAGCAGGAGGGGGGCGGGGTGGGCTTGGGTGGCGGATATATGGCCAATTGCCATCTATGGGCTGCAAGGCCGCAGCCAAACTGTAAATAGCTTGCAGCTCATTACCATTAGCCGATCGCAGTTGCTGCTCCTCGTTCGCTGCAACAAGCATCCTCGGTTTATTGTCTAAAAATAAACGCCTGGCCACTCGGACTTGGATGCGGCTTAGTTTGGCTCGGCCAGGAGCATGAATCTTGGCCACAGTCACTGCGTCTTCCTGCTTCTCGTCGTTCGTCTGTACTTTTGTTTTATTATTATTAATTAGTACGGCTCAGTGGAGGGACGCTTCGGGATGTGCAATTTTGACAGGAATGTTGCACTTAAAAAATGTTAGTCTATAAATGGCTCGCTATAAGCCTCAAGAAATATTTCAAATGTAATAAACTTTGTCTTAAAACTTAACATTCTCTTATCTTTATTATATGTATGATTTCCCATTTTGGTTGTGCCCAAACATTTCTTGCTGTGCAGGCTGGCGAGGCCGAATCGCTGGCACGGGGTGTTGGCACTTTGGCGCCTCTCATCAAGGCTTCCAGACATCGGCTAGCTGCAGCTGCCCATCCTCGGCCTCATCCTTCACCTCAGTCTGGCTCTTAGCCTTGGCCACATCCCCAGCGTTTGGCCAAAGACAGCAGCCAATTAATTCGCATTCGGCTGGCCCCCAACCAGCCCAGCAGCACCTGAACAGCGTTCCCCCATCGAAAGGGCAATCGGAACCCTAAGCATGAGAATCTGGCTTTAATGGCAACGCTTAGGCGCTGCTATAAATAAAACCGAGAGTGTATGCTGGCCACTTGGTACCTCATTTCCATTGTCAATCTGCGAGAGATGCCTCCTCCTGCTTGCTGCACTCATTAAAGAGCCAGCGAGGTTGACTTTTTATTGATGCAATCAAATTGTGGCAAGAAACCGAAAACCTTTTAAGTGTCTTCAAAATGCAGCCAGCGGCAATTCCTCACCATTCATTACTGGCCATGCCCTTCTAGGAATCGGAATTGGCAAAAAAAAACCCAAAATGGTAATGGTATGATTCTGCAGAGCGACTCCTCCAACTCAACGCTCGGGATCCATAAAACCTACGATCCTACAACTAATCAGATGCTGAGTGCCTGTTAATGCAGGAAATGCCAATTCTCTGGGTTAAGTGGTAACGATGAGCCGCCATCCGAATGCCTTCTCGCTGGGATCGGTATGGACATGCCAGGCCAAGATTCTCTTGATTCTCCTCAGGTCCCCATGACGGTTCACCACTCGCCATCGAAGCATAGTAGTACCTCGAAAAGCTTTCAATCTCACCAGTCCAATAAAAGTCCATCTCAAGTGCAGAGCCTATCCAAATTTTAGGTACTTTTGTGCAGATTTATTGTCCACAGTTTAGTCGGTGATTTATTTTAATATCTTAGCCGCTGCCCCATCTACTCTTTATTGAATGAAAATGGAATTAGAATTAGAATCTGAATCAGAATCTGAGTTAGAATTATCTGAGTCAGAAGAATGGGAGGATCAGAACGGAGTGGAATGGAATGGAGCACTTGACGTGAGTTTAACTGCCGCTACTTCATTTCATTTCGGGTTGAATAAAACAATAAACAGAGGCGACCAGGGACCCGGATTCTAAATTAAGCAGATTATTCATAACTTTTATAGTGCTGAGCCCCGGAGAAGTTGGCGGTCCCCTTGCAGATGATTAGATAAAGAGACACTGGCGGGAAAAGTATACAAAATGGGTAATATATGTATAACTCAGATTATATTATATGAATTATACTATATTGCAGATACTATTTGATATAACTTGAACTGTTTTAAAGATAGTTCTTACAAGTAACAGATAGTTGGTATCATAGTTTAATTTTACTAATACTCGTATTTCTGTGCATTGTCTTAAGATCCAAACCCATTTTTCCGAGTGTTCACTGCCGCATGTTGACCGCGACGAACGACCCAGACTTAGGATTAGGCCCACTTAAAGGGGAGGGGTGGTTGCCACTCGGTATTTGGTGGTGTGTAGTGTGTTGTATGTAGTTACCAGTGGAGGGTTAGTAACCCTCCTCACGTAACCGGCTGCGAGTGAAGAGTTCTCAGCACTGGAATTATAATTAAAAGCGGAGGAGACACCGCACTGGGGATTGGCTTCTGGGTACTGGGTACTGGGTGCTGGGGATTGGGGATTGGGTTCTGTGTTCTGTGTTCTTGGGGTCCATGGCTGAATTAGAGTTATGTTTCCTTAATGAGTGCCACCAGTGCCGCCGAAAGAGTGACCGCTAAGCATCTTTCAATAGGGCCTGAGAAGATCGTCGAGCTCGAGCGGGGTTCACTGAACTTTTTGGCAACCAGCAACCCGGAGATCTCCGACCCGGCCACTTTCCCAATTTCAATCCCAATTCTCCGCTCGATCTGATGCGAAGAAACCAAACCAATCCACTGCACAGAACTGAACACTCGAAGCTCGAAGATAACGCCTCTAACTGTAAATATATTTACACATTTTGGTATCTTGCTTTGTTTTTCCCCTATTTTCGTAGCTTGTTCGCCGATGTTTGGGCCACAAATTTGCATAAGTTTTGGCTTTACATTTGAAAATGCTGTGCGAATCGGTAGGTGCTTCTGATGCTGCTGCCGGGTGGAGTGTTTACATAACACTAAAAGCACCGATCTCATGAATGAACCGTAAAGCAAACAGCCCCGGGTTTTCTACGCCAAAAAAACAAGGGAGATAGAGGAAAGTAAAAAGTGTCCAGTTCTAGGGCACTCGAAGAAATTTGGGTATCATGGCATTTACCAATGCCTAATGCCAATACTATGTCATAGTATATATACCTTATCGCAATTGGTACGACTTGCGATTTGTTATATGCATGATAAATGTGTTTTCCCCTTTCATAATGCTTAGATCGAAAACCAAAACTATTTTCGTATATCCAAGTATATTACTTGTATGTATTTGTCATTAGCTCAGCTCATCCGATCCCCGTCTTAGCCAATCCATCACCGTTTTGGTGATTTTTTTGGCGTGTGCGAATTTGCATCAGTTTCGACAGGTGAAATTAATCAAAGGTGGCACAGGCAGGTAGTGCCAGGTAAAGCCCATGGAAACCCATAGCCCGGTAGCGTTTACGCTCAATTACTCAGACCCTCTGACATATTTACTCAACGGGCCAAAAAGTGATGCGCCGCCCCTGAGGCGTTCTAATCAAAAACTTTTGGCTATTTGGGATTTGGGGCGCCGCCGTCATTTGGGCGTCTGCGTGAGCCATTTGTGTGCCAATAGCCGAATGCCAACTGCCAAGTAGCAAATGGCAAATAGCGAATCGCGAATAGCTATGTGAATGGCTTTGTAAAATTCCCCGTGTGGCCATAAATCAGCCGCCAGTGCCTCGAATCCGGTGACTGCCCGCTGTAATTGTCGCATTAGAAACGCCAGGAAAACGCGCGAATAAATCAACTAAGCCTGGTCGAAACGCCCAACGCCCACCGTACGTGGGTAGCCCGATTCTCGGGTATCACTTCTGCGTTACGAGTATCGCACTACCGTTCTAGCGCTTCAAATTTACATTTCTCGACATTACCACTTACCTATACACTCAAGAAAATTGCAGGTCTCGACTCGAAGAATATTCATAAAATCAAAAGGATAAAGGCAATAATCAAACAAGGCAAAAATGTAAACCTTTTGAGACTTAAACTTAGAATACTTTACTTGATTTCCTCAGAATTGGTTAGCTTAAAAAATCTACTTAAAGAAATCAACCGAAATGTAAGTTTCTCCCATGATGTTCTCCCATTTTTGTGGTAAAAGAAAACTTCTGTTTAAACAGTATTACCAACATTCTATTCCCCTAAATATGCGACCATTAACCCATTTCTTTAGCATTTCACCGCAAGTCTTGTTAGCCAAATTTGCCATCTTAAATTCCGGATGGACAAAAATAAACCTAATGATAACCCATTTTCGTTCGTGATTAATAAATAGATCTGGGCAATGCGAAAACGTTGATTTATGGGCCTGGCTCACTTATAACAAGTTAAAGGGAGCAAACTTTCGTTCGCCTTTTGTAAAATTGAATTTTACAAAAGAAAGGTATTTAACCAGTACTCATGACTTCTGCACGCAATAAACCATTTTATTTCGACCACATTTTCTTGGGCATTTTTTCTAACTGTAGCAAAACCATTTTCAGCATTTGTTTTTACGGCTTTTTGGCGCATTCTACCAGAGGGTCCAGGGAGTGGGGTGGGGGGTCGCGTTTGTTTGTAGCGAAACGAGCATAAGTGCCAAGGCAGTCACGCCTCCTTTCGCTTGGCATAATTTGTCGCCCATTTCGCGTAAATTTAGCCAGTTGCGCGTGCGCGAATGTCGCTCAAGTGGCGATCGTCTACACAGCGTGGGTGTGCACTGTACAGTAGCCAATGCAGGGTGTGCCACCGACCGGGTGCACTTCCGGCACTTCCGCCTTGAGCTGAACAACATCATCATCATCATCATCAGCACCATCAGCATCGTTACACGGCCAATTCCAATATCGAATTCGGGGGAAGCAATTAGCAGCGCCTCCAATCGCACGGCGACCAGCGACCATCAAAGATCGCTGAAATAAATAAACCCGGCTCAATGCAAAGCAAATATGAAAAACGTCGGCCAAATTGCTTCGACAAGTATTTAAGTTTAATTGAATTTGACGATTTTCAGCTGGCAATCGCCATTGTAGTGCCGTCGAATCGCCTTCTGCAAAACGCTTCAAGGCTGCCAGCGCTTCGGGTCGATCTTCGATTTCGATGCCAGGTCTTAGGGGCTCCAAAGATAATCATCAGCGCGGATGGAACACGACTCCCCAACTAATATGCTCAGACAATTAGTCAAAACAATATTTGGCGGGTCATGCACATACTCGTAGTATACATACACGTAATCTGCAAATCGTCTTTGGCATCGGCGGTCTACTCCCAAAGTTCTTGCGCCGATTTCGATTATGCAATCGGGTTGCACGAACAGCCAGGGCTTAAAGGCGCTTTCGTCTGGCTATTTCCGCTGGCTATAATGCTGCGTAGACGCCACCAGCAGAATCGGAATTAAACAGCAATCCGCTTTAGTGATTCACAGAGCGATTACAAGGCACTTGAGCAGCACTTGAGGGTGAAGTACCATCCAGTCGCTTTCGTGACTTTGGCTTGACAACCGAACCGGCGGACATTCATAAATCCAGCTCCATTTCTAACCGAGCATAATCAGTGAATTATAATATCAATGGCACGCACGGCTTCTTTCCCGTAATGGGATCGTAAATCTCTTTCGCTGATTAGGAATGTCGATTCCCATCTGACTAAGCAAACGTCACATTTCGCCAGCTGGGAATATATCAAGTTAGAATGACTAGAATTTTCCGCGGCAGTAGCTTGTTTACAAGCCTTTGTAGTCCCATCCCATGTATAACTATTATTATTAATATGAGTTAGAGTTAGGCCTTTTGTTTTTTGTTTTTTTGTTTTATTCTTTTCTGGCTGATTTAGTGTTCTAACTTGGCTTAAACCAAACCAGTTTTCATTTCCAACTTATTTTCGTTGGTTTCGCATCAGTCGCCGCCAGCTTTTTGTGTTTTCTTCGCCAACTCTCTAAGGTCTATTTCAAGGTTCAATGTCCGCATCTCGTGAGTGCCTAATGGATGTGCTCGTATATCCAGACTCGAAGCTCCTTTCCCGATGTCATTAAAGGCTTAAGGAATTCGAATTTGAATACCCGTGAACTGCAGGCGACTGCACTCCGTATCATCTTCCCACTTGCAATCCGTATCCAAATCCTCCTGAAGTGCCGCTGTCAAGTTCGGGATGATGGGCCATCTTCAGTGTCAGGGTCACCCTCGCCTGGGAAACAAAGCAAAAACAAAAACAAAAAAAAACCAAAAAAAACCATAAACAACTGGAACGAGACAAGAGTCAACAACATTTGACAGCCGCTAATTGGCCAAAAGCAAAACGGAATCCAAACAAGTGACGGACATGCCGGCCAAATCACCCACACTCGCAGTTTGGCTCACGCCTCAATTATTAATGGCTTTCCTATTGACATGATTGCTGCGCACGCAGGCGCATTTGAAAATAAAAGATCTGAAATACTATATACAAAAAAATCAAATCCATGCCCATGCCCATGCCCAACGGCGGCGCTCGCATTTTTGCGCCTGTCAAGGCCAATTGCATTAATTTCATAATAATCGCGTTAGTTTACCTGGAAGCCCCGCTCCGATTTTCATTCAAAACTGGCCAAATGCATTGTGGCCAGTTCAGTTTTGTCAATTTGCTCACGCTCGAGCTTTAGAATCGACGGGCCAAAAATAGTTTCGATTTTGAGCCACGCTTCACGTCCACCATTCACTTTTCACCCAGTCGTACAAACTTTCAAACAATCGTTAAAATCGTTAAAATCGTTAAAATCGTTAAAATCGAATCCAGACCTTAAACAAGACCCTGCAGTAAATTTCCAAAAGAAAAGAAGTGTTTGCCCTACTTACGATTAAGTAGTTTGAGGTTGATAATCTGTTTATGTGGATTTTTAAGTCCAATTCTATCAATGAGTTTGCGTACTTGCCTGTTCGTTTCTAATTTTTACAGCAACTATGACGAGTAAATGTTAATACAATTTACAATTTTGATGATAAGATAAAATTAAAAAGAAAGTAGCGAGTTTGTTAATATTAAATTGTATATTTTTCTCATCTTTAGCAGAAGTAAAGTTTACAGAAAATGTGTACAAGCCTTTGAAGTATTACCTCGGTGTATGTATTACATAAAAATCTTACTTGATATACATACATTTCTGTCAGTGTACTCAAATATTCTCCCCATCGATCCCCGGCTCTTGGCGAACAAGTTCAAGTGTAACGGTACTTTTGTTGCCATGCGCCAAGCAATTTGTTATTTGTATTCGTTTGTATTTGCTCTAATTTGTATGTTTCCAATGGGCGATGGGGGGGGGGCGCCCGGAAAGTGGGGAGCTGCTCACCGCACAGCTGACATTTTTGCCTGGGCTCAGAGCAAATACCAAACTGTGCTCGGCATGGCTAATTAGAACGCGGCTAAGTGCGAGCAGTCAGTCTCACTCGCTCACTCGCGCACTCGCCGCCACGCATGCGCAGATACATATGTATCTTTGTATCTTCCGGCTGACTTGACTTCTTTCTTGACCCACGCGCACTTGGCAAACGTTCTTTGTTTTGTGCGGCCTCTCTCCGCGAATCTATTTGCCAATTTTTCGCCAAAAGCTTGACAACATTTGTCGCCTCCCCCGCAGCACGAAATGAAAAAGGCGGCAAAAAAGAAAAAAAAAAAAAATAAAGAACCATCCATTTGTCGGGCTTAAAGTGACAGACACGTTTACAATTTGGGCGTAGTCGTCGTGCCTTCAGTGAACCCATTTCGTGTCTTTGTTCTGCAGTGGGAAACTGGGTCGGTCTGGATCTGGATCTGCACTGGATCTTGCCACTGTCCATCCAACACATCCAACACATCCAACACCTGGCCAAGTCGGGCGCTTAATTAACCCGAACCCACCGTCTCATAAAATGATGCGTGTTATGGTCACTTTACTCCCCAAGCGCATCCTCATGTTCCGCAAATGAAATTCACCAGAACAGAACGGAATGAATCAACTTCGAATCCAGCCGGGGGCATTTTATTTTTAGTGCCCGTCTGACGTAGACGAATTGCATCCAGCATCCCACAAATGTGGGCGTTACTGGCCAGGCCGACACGGTCCAAGCAATTAAGAAAAAATAGCCAAGATCACCGTCTGGGCTTGCTATCGTTGTCGTTGGGTTCGGAAGACTGTGGAGAATAAGCATGGTTTGGATTTGTCAAAGAAATTATGTTTCAATTTGTATTTATGAAAGCCATTTATATTCACATTCTTCTCGGCTGCTTGGCTGATTATTCGTGGCTAGTTCTCAGAAACTAGAGAGAAAATTTCTCCCATGATTTATGGGGAATTCCGGAATTGGTCAGAGTGTGAAATGGAATTTACATATCGTAGAGTTTGTAAATAATTGCATTTGTTCGGCACTCAAAAGTGTGATTTCTTATGCGACACAATGGAATTAATTTCTTGTGGCTGATGCACGTCTTTCATCAGAAATCTGAAAATTATAAATACCGCAAATCCTTCTGCGCAATGCTTTTAAAATAACTTAAAATATTACTGGCAGCTAATAAAAAGCTGCAATAAATTCACATTTAAGATTTGCATTAGCAGCATTATTGGGAAGGTGAATTAATTTTATTCTTTCGCCGCGACTTTCTCAATTCTCTTTCTATTTGCGCATTTCTGGTAATTTCAACCAACTGTTGGAATTTATTGCTTTCTTTATCTTCGAATGCGTTATTAAAACGTAATTAATGGCATTTTAAATTAATTAATTCGGCATATTTATAAAACAATTAATGAAGTTCGCAGAGCATTCAGTCAGTTAGTTGGCGCAGGCGAGTCATTAGTTTGAAGAGGTCTCAAACAAAGACCCAGCCAAAAAATCATAAAAATCCACAAATGGTTGGCTCATTGAGCACCGGAATTGGCGTGCGTTGAAAGTTATTTCTGATTGATGACAAAATATGGAAACAGAAGAAATTAATGAATTCCTTGTAAGCCGTCCGTAAGCCGAACGCAGAACTAAGAACTCGCAGAATCTGGTTTTCAGCCTCCATTTATCAGATTCTTATGAAGATATTTGTTTTCAAAGTTCCTTAATTGCTATTATGTTCGTTTACTTCGCGTCTCAAATTATCTTTCCCGCAACGAACTATCCGATGGATTTGCATAGATCACAGAGCAGGTCGTCTCCAAGTTCATGAGTCAGCGGAGCTGCAGACCGCTACGTTTATTTCCCAGCCAGCGCCTATTTATAGTCTGATTACATAATTAATTTGCATTACAAAACGCCGCTGGCCGGGGAACTGCTCAAAACGACACTTCTAGATCGCTGACACGCCCCAAAAAGAAAGAACAGAATGGCAAGTCGTTGACTTGAGCGATGGTCAAGCACCGTTTTGCCGATTCTTATCCGAGTTGTGCAGAAGCACCGCCAGATCCACTTCTACATCCACATCCACATCCACATCCGCAGACCCATGGGTACACCAATGGGTACAATTTACTGATAATCGCAAGCGGACGGGCGGGCTAACGACCTGCAAAAAAGTTTGGGAACTTTTGGCGGCATGCGGCGCAAACATGATTTAACTTTAGGATTAACTGCACGGATTCAACTAATAAAAATCACCAAAGCCATTCTTATAACGGAAAGTTAGCTATTAGTCAGCTGTTAAATTTAATTTCAAATTTGTTTAATAACGGCAAAGGTGTTTCAATATAATCGATTGCAGCAGCACCATCATATTCCAACTGAGTCATAACAATTGCAATAAAACCCAAATCAAGTTCGTGTTCTAAGTCTTTCGTTTTGAAACGAGGCTTTTACAACTCGACCGGGTACTTAACACCCCTGAATAACCAATAACCATCATACGGCATCCTTAATGCCCCGATCATACTTTTAGTGCCAATAAAACCGAATTTACAGCAAACAACAAGCCTTAAACCAAAAGTAAAATGCCTTAAAAATGTCATCAAATTATATGGATGATGACGCTGCTCGGACTTCTGCTGCTGCTGTTGCTGCCAATTTTCTGTTTGGGTTAACGAACTGACCCTAATTAATGAATGCATAAAATTGGGCACCTAAACAAGCCGAAAACATATTCACAACATTGCCCACTTTGATAAGGGTCACAAATTAAGTGAGCTGTCGTGAGCACTGAGAGAAAATTAGGCAGCAAACTGTGGGTTTGCAATATTGATAATCAATTGTTATTAACTTACATGGCTGGAAATTACGAGCTATTATTAGGCTCAAAAATGATCTCAATATTTTAACAACTTATTTTTCTGAGTGCTGAGGCTGCGGGAGATACCCGAAAACATCCAGTCAGTCGTACAACAAGTGTTGTCGCCTGCCTCGCGCCAATTCAGATGCTAATCGCGTGAAATTTATCAAAACGCCGTATATTTGCATACATTTCAATTCGAATCGTTTTGGTGCCGGCCGTTTATGCTTCCCCGAGTGAATCGTTTGCCAAACCGAATTGAGTTTTTCAATTTAAATAAAATGCGATTGAGATAAATAAGATAGCTGGCCGAAGCTGAAGCGATTTGGGGCCTTTGTTTTGGGCGGCGTGAAAGCTTCTTCATCGCCCGAATGGAGCGGCCAAACATATATTTTAGCCAAATTCAAAAGCCTTTCACATCTAGACCGCCTCGCGAGTGTTTTGTCAGAATCTCTGGAGAATTGGGCGCAAGCGCTCGCGGACAATTGCAAAGCTAAAAGGCTTATGGGCTTATGGACTGATGGTTCCATGGCTCCATGGCTCCATGGCTCCATAGCTCCATGGAAAGCGGCCTTAGCTTTCGCCCATCTCTCCGCTGAAGGTCGAATTTCTTTTGTGCTGAACTCCCATGGAGAATGATCAAATGGCGGAGCTATCGAGTGGCACAGAACGTTTCCACTTGGACATATCTCGCGGCAATTGTCTGGCCAAGTCCAAAGAATTCAAACAAATGGCGTTAGAATTTTTGATTTAGTGCACTCCAATTAGCCAAACGTTTTCGCAATTAAATCGTAATAACGGTTAGTCGCGTTTTGCCGCTTAATCAGAACAATTCAGACATGAATTTGGATCACTGATATGTTTATTTGTACAAGAGAAGTTTAATAAAAATGAACATAGGTAAATGTATACATAAGTGTACGTACATACACGTATACCTACTTTTACTTAAAGTTTGCAATACCACTTCGTGAGCTTTGCAAATATTACTTGATTGCCAACTCACCTTGTAATGTAATTTGTCGCCTGATTACGATGGGTAAAATCGGATGCTGAGGATTTGAATCGGATGGGTAAACAATATAATGTTGATTGATTAACGCTCAAAATTTGCGATTCAGATTTGCAATCGAAGATTTTGCTTTTCACGCACGTCTAATGAACTATGTGGCCGAAAAGTCAGCGCCCAAAAACTTGAGCAGATTAATGTGGAGTTGTGCAACCTGCTGGCAGCCAGCAGGCAAACACGCAACGTGCCCCGGCCGGATAATCAAAGATTTTCATTAGTTATCTCTTTGGGCAGGGGCAATTGAACCGTTCGAGATACCGCACACATTTTCAGTTCGGGGGGCCTGACCCATTTGCGAAGTGCACGCGAGGAATGGATGAGCCGGCCTGCCGGTCAGCGGTCTGGTCAGCAAACTCTTCAGGTCGATGGCGTCGACAAGTGTTTGTTTGGAACGGCCAACAGCGGTTGTGTCTTTGGCCAAAAGCCGGTCATTCAAGTGGCGCTTAGGCGGCTTTTGGCCAGCTTTCTGTGTCAATTGCTGCCGCTCGACTTGCCCCTCGGGGCAATCCAGTTCCAGATATTGGGCCTGGAAACTGAAAACTGGGCAAATGAGACAATTTAAATGCAAACAATCAGGCGACTGGTGAATGGCGAAAAATCAGCAAACTCAATTAACAGTTCATCAGCAATTGTCCGACTAATTGAATCACGCTTTTGCTATTTTCATTCTGCGGTTCTCCATTCGAAGTTCCATCATTAATTACCCACTCAGCTTGACTTGGCGGATGTAGTAGATAATCTAGTACCTTTGATCCCATCCCAGGCATCATGAATGGAAGGCGAAGCCATTCGATAATCGCCGGTCGTCTGATTCAGCCGCAGCGCATCTGCTATTTATAAACATGAGTCCCAGCACTCGAATCGCGAATCGAATCCAGTTGTTTGTTATCTAAAGTGCAGACAGCATTCTCATTCTCGAATTGAAGTAATTGCTCATGGGTCCGAATGGCGGGCAACAGGTTGCTCCTAATACTTCCGCCGCATCTGGCAAACATTTCTCCATCCCCTCCGGATTCCTGCGACCGCTGATTCAGATGCGGAACTTGCGGATGGCAACAGGCAAATGGAACCATGGTAACATGGTTACATGTTAACCAGTCCTCATCACATTCGCCTGGCTATTTTTAGACGCTGCTGCATTTATTAAAATGGCAAATTATGTTGCCGGCGCAGGAATTTTACACGTAGAACATTTATACTAAAGTCTTCTCAAGTGTAAATAAATAATGAAAAGTTTAGGAAAAACTGGCAATGGCCCAAACTCAATGTTATACTCAAGAAACATCAAGTTTTGGGCATAACAGCAGAAATATTGTCCAAAATATGGAATGTCATACCTTGTTATGCTCGTATTTGCATTTCCAATCGATTTGCATTCAAAATTGGGAAAAAATTTTTTTACCAAATTTTGCGAAAAAATGTGTGTGTACCCCTTACCAAAAATGCGAAATTTGAGTCAAAAATTATTTTTCTGAAATCACCCAAAAAGTTATAAAATGGATTGCCTAGGTTGTTAGCTGCATAAAACAGTGTTTCCTGGGTCTTAAAGCTTAGTTATAGCAGGCACGCTCATATAAATCAGGTATTTTGAGCGTCCTTTTTTCCAGTGTAAGACTGAAGTTCTCAGCCAAAGTCCATGGCACTGACCATGCATCTGTTTACTTTTGCCACATTCTTAATGCGCTTTTGATCGCCCCTCGCTGCAGGCAACTGGCTGAGCGCTTATTACATCATATTGGATCTTGGGCTGGCCTCCGTGTCCAGCGAACCAAACCGTTCTGGCCAAACTCTGATGCAATTCGCGAAACTTGTCTTACCGGCTCAGCTGCCATTCGGCACTCGCACTCGCACTCGCACTCGCATTTGCCATTCGATATGCGAGCGCCACAATTGAAGGCCTCAGTGTCAATGTCACCAAGTCCACTTCCTTGACCAGATTGGGTTTGGGTTTGGGTTTGGGATTTGGATTGGGATTTGGGATGGGGTCCCCGTGAGTTGGGAGCTCGCCGCTTGGCTTTTGCGTGTTTGTAATTTAAGCGGCTGTGTCATTTAGTTGTTGATAAGATGTAACGCTGTTGTTGCACATAAATTAGAAACATCTCTTTGCCCGGCCTGGCGTATCTGATAACCAAGAAGCTAGTGAAGCTGGAGAAGCTGGAGATGCTGGAGAAGCTGAGCTGCTGGGAAGCGGAGAATTGGAGAATCCAGCCGAGCGCCGCAAGCTGATAGTCGCGGTCCGTTGACAGCAACAAGCTGCGAATTTGCTGAGGCGGCCATTTTGATATATGGTCTCTATTTCCTGTTTATGCTGATGAGCCTGGTTTATGGTTAATAGAACCTTTCTCTCGATTTCCACGCCGCCAGGGCTCCCAATCGAAACGAATCGAAGTCGTATGGCAAAGGCAATTGTGGGAATTGTGGGCAGACGACGCATCGGGAACTTTATGCATATGATTCAAATGACCCAAATTGCAGTGCAAACAGCTGCACCGATGGGCGAGAAGCAGTCAAGATGGACAACTTGATACGCTTACAAATGGCCATGGAAACTATGGCGTCTCTGAGAGTTTCCATATGCAGATGCGGGAGAAAATGGTTAGTTATACCATTAAATACGTATGTATTTCTCTAATTTGATACACTAATGTTAAGTGCCAAGACTTTACACAAAATGATATAAATAAACGAGTATTTGATTACCTGTCACACATTTCGAAGAGGCAGTGGTATCACTTAATTAAGTTTTATGGGTCTGTACTTTCCAAGTGATGAAGCAGTTTCACCTAATTATGTTTTATGACTGTTTAATATGCAGTGTATTTTCCAAGGGATATGCATTAAAGTTTATTTGTTCAGTCAATCGTGAATAGTTAGTTACACATGTGTGCTATATCAGCAGGCTCATTTGGAATATTAGTAAACGGATTTTTGTTAGCTGCCACAGCTTGGTTAGGGTGTTCCATATTCGGCTGACTCTCGTCGTAACCTGTGCCACCTAGTTGTTGTTTGAATTTGGCAAACAAAAACCGCAGGAACACAAGGGGCGGGCCGGGGGCAACCTGTTTGCCGATGAGTTTAGCACATGGCCCAAAGAGAGAAGCCCGATCCCGGGGCCGCTTTCGGGCCAAGTTCGAGTCAGAGTCAGAGTCGGAGTCACAGAGCCAGAGCCAGAGCCGCAGCCTTTGGTTTAGCCTCAATAAAAATGCAGTAAATTCCTAGAACCAATGATTAATAAAAGACGAACAAAAAACGCATCTTTCGTGCGGCACCCACTGGAAAGCTGTTAAAAAGCGCGTATAAATTTTAGAATTTCCCGCACTCACACTTGTTGCTGTTGCTTTTGCTGTTGCAGTTAAAGTTGCTATTTTAGTCGCTTGTTTGTTCCCGCCCTGTGTTTGTTGGAGAAATCGATTAGAACCGACCACAAACGACGACGATTGTTGGCCACAACTAGCTGCATTTGCTGGCCATGTTTTCCATGCCATCCATACCATGCCACACCATACCATACCATAGCACACTATAGCACACTATACCACACCATCCATGTGGCAAGTGCAGAATCTGCCAAGTCATCTGGCCGGAGTGGCGGACTTTGATGAGCTGCGTGGCCAGCGCTGCATAAAGGTGTCAATTTTAGCACGCAGCTGCCAATTCAGAGGATGGCTTTCGCTGCATCCAGCTAATTAGCAGCAGGGTGCATAGGTATTCGCTTCCTTCTTCTGGGCGACGAAGCAGCATGTTTGCACATCAATCAAGTGAAATCAAATGGCAAATTTTGGCATTGATTGAAAGCATCGCTTGGGGGGCGAAGCCAGTATTCATAGACTTCGTCGTAGAACGTCAGCATTTAATTGCATGCTCTTCGAAGAGAAAGAGTTTCTGGCGAGGATTGGCGCAGTGTATGGCCATTTTAATTTGGATGTTATGCAAATTGCACGGCAAACGAGCCGTAATAAACATTATGCGGCATTTGGTTTAT
Organism: Drosophila orena; assembly: GCA_005876975.1. Classification (NCBI taxonomy): domain Eukaryota; kingdom Metazoa; phylum Arthropoda; class Insecta; order Diptera; family Drosophilidae; genus Drosophila; species Drosophila orena. The sequence continues at coordinate 7,845,500 of VCKV01000282.1, read as the reverse complement.
TATTTCAAATTAATTGTACGGTGCCAAACAAGTTTTTACCACGTTTCCAAATTTGAATAATAATTGCGCACTTGCCAAAGAATCTACCTAGCGAAAAAGTACAAAAAGATGGTAAGGGGAGTGGCGTCCGTCCATCCATCAGAAATCAGCCATCAGCCCGTCAACCCATCAACCATCCACCATCCACCATCACCTTTCACCAATTAGAATAAGAATGAAGGAGCCCCCAGCTAATGAATGAAAGTGAAGTGAAAGTCATTTGCATATGCATAGCTCCAAAACTGAAACTGAAACAGATACAGATACAGATACAGATTAGTTTCAGTTTTGTTTGATGGCACCGGTTCGTTCGTAAAGTTTTTTAATGCAGCGAAAGTGAAGTTGAAGTCGCAAAATGCAGTGCCAAAAATAACAGCCAACATATAACTCTCGGGCCAAGTTCAGATTCTAAATTTGAGTTTACAAGAGTGCGAAACAGAAAGTAAATCGTAAATCGGAGAAAGTCAACCCGGCCATCATCGCCTCATTTGTTTATGCCGTAACCCTAGACGAGAAGACGCTCTGCAGGTCTCTGGTCCATTAATCATTTATCAGAACCGAACCTCTTGTTTTAATGATGAGCTGGTTCTGGGGCTTTGTGTAAGACATTGTGGGCCCAAAAGCTGCGCCCATTGCGTGAGAAGAAGAGTTCGTAGTTGGAACTTCGCAACTGGGGGTGCAATGAACCCCTTCCTTCAGTTAAGAGACACAAATAATAAAAAAAACAAAAAAAAGAATGTCCGGCAGGGCGAAGAGACAATGAAGATTGGAAGAACCCGGCGCGAAGAATGGCCGATTCTTTTATGCGAGATGTGGCCGAAAACCTTGAACCCCAAGCCCGTGTCGCTTGTTGGCTTTCAGTCTTCGGTCAGGTAGTAGCCGCTTTATTACAGTTATAAAGCAGCGAAAAAAAAGTGAATGAAAGTAATGCTGGACAGGGCCATTTTCGGTTAATCATTCGTTTTTACTTTCTAAATTGGCATTTGCTATACCCAACATACACAGCAGCATGCTCGCATGCAAAAGTATTCGCAAAAGTATCTCAGAGATGCCAAGATTCCGGCGATGAACTCTTCTGACCCAAGAAAATGCGGCTCGTGCCCGTATCAATGAGGTGAATCACACTTTCTCCCCGCATCTCCGGCAAAAGCATCTGATATGCTGCATATCGGCAGCATAAATTATGTCGCATTCAGAACATTGGCCCGCAAAATGCGGCGTCTGCAGCAATAATCAAGATAAATGTCGGACACTCCACTCTCGCAGGGTGCGTTGCACTAAAAAAATGGAAAGAAAATAAAAGAAAATAAAAGCTCGAGCGAAAGAAGCCAGAAAGTTGGAGAGAACCTTTTCGGATTCCGATTACGGCCCCCGATCGACCTGATGATGACTAATGGCTCGGTGGTTCTTGGCTTTGACCAGGCTTACTCACGGGTTTTTCAGGCTAGGGTTACTTTTTCTGCCACGGTGATCAGTGCGATGCGGATATTTCATGGGATCAGTGATCCAGTGAAACCGAGATACAATTTATATTCGGGTTTATCTGATGGGTCATCATTAACGTGGCTCGGTTTCTTTGGTAAATAATCTTTGCAATGCTTTGCTAATATATTTTATCATGCAAATCATTGCTAACTCGTATAACTCGTAGAGTAAAAGGGTATACTAGATTCGTTGAAAAGTATGTAACAGGAAGAAGGAAGCGTTTCCGACCATACAAAGTACATATATTCTTGATTAGGATCAATAGCCCATGTTTTTTTCATTTTATTTCTCGTTTGCACTTCCACTAGCTAAGTAATGGGTATCTGATAGTCGGGGAACTCGACTATAGCATTCTATCTTGTTTTGTATTCATTGCTTATTATATTGGTGCCTTTTTAATTTATTTTTTATCAAAACTAGCTTTTAACGACATCTTTTCTTTAAATTGCGACTGACAGACTATGACTTCTCATAGTTATTTCTCTTCAACTTGGTTTTGCTTTTAAATTGTAGGGGCTTTTTTCTTCAGCAATTAAATTATGCTAAGAAACAGAAGCCTTTTGCTGTCGTCATTCTTAAATTATAATTTTCAAGCTGAAACTGGATTTTATGCTTTTCATTTGAATTTCACCGGCTTATTTATCTTTGGATAAAATGATATAATAACTTCTAAAAATCCCTTACAGCTAAAGCTATTCAGGTAACACAAAACTTTGTTGCTAAGCTCCGCCCAATTTTCGCATTTATAAGCACACATCTTAGTATTCGCGTGTAGTAACATAAATTTCGTGGGGTTCCCTTATCTAAATCTTGGCCCACTCTGCTAAATTATAATATACCCTATGATCACTTCTTGTTCATTCTGGCAAACACGAAATAAATCTCAGGTAAAACTTTCATTTTAATTAGCCGTCTGGTCGGGAGTGACTCGACATCTGTTTATTTATAGAACTCGCCAACTATCTGCACATCATTTAGCCGCCGTTTTGTGTTACTTAGGCAGTGGGCAACTCATAAACCAACAGGCCCAACAGCTAGCCATGGATGTATCTGTATCTGGCGCGTGTATCTGGGTATCCGTATCGGAGGCAGCACAATACTCTAGCCATTAGGCTGCCCCTATCCCACACCCTGAACCCGAACCCGAACCCGAGCCCAAACCCAAACCCAAACCCAAGCCCAAGCCCAAACCCAAAACCAATCCCGATCCCGAGAGGCACTCTGGCCAAGTCGAGGCCATGGCTTTGTCGTGCTCATGTCGCACAACAGTTTTCGTTTTCAATGCTGCCGGCCAGAAGGGCCCAAAGGCGGCCAACTCCCGGGATGGCCAAAACAGGGGGGGCCAAGGGCAGGTTGGGATCGGATGGGGCAGACTATGCTTGGCATGCATTCAACACACGATACTTGGCATTCCAGGCAGTTGCAGTTGCAGTTTCTGCTGCTGCCGCTGCCGCTGCTGTTGCTGTTGCTGCTGCTGCTTCTAGTTGCCAGTTCCCAGTTGCCTGCGTGAGTTTGTGTCCAAAGTCTTTTGTTGTGCCATCTTCGTCTGCCGGCTATCGATCGGCATGATCGTCATCATGGCTGGCTGCTTGGCCACACTGGCAGAAAATAAATGCCGCGATTTGTGCAGGTTGTCTTATGAATAAGATTTATTTTCCCAATTTTATTTGTGACGCGCTATTAAGTTGCAATTTGCAGAATTATGGAAGACACTCCTTCTATTCTTCAACTTTCGAAATTTTTACTCTTAATAGCTTAATAGCTATTAATAGCTTGTAATAATGTAATAAAGTTATTATTTCATTTGGCCTACTTTTTCGAGTGTAACTGAATGGCTAGCTGGCCAATGCCTGGCATGCTATTTTTATTACATTATTCTGCAAAATAGTAGCAACACAGATACACACACACCCCTCAATAACTTGGAGGGGGCAGTTATGGCCATGTTGTCAACGCTTTTTGCATTGTTTTTCATGCGCAGTCCATTACATGATTTTATTATGTTCCTGGCATTCGCAGCGTCATGTAGAAAATGTGGACCCGACTGCAACAGGCTCGACTTTGGTTTTGTTTTAGTTTTAGTTCACTTCTTGTCACTTTTTGTTTGGTGTCCCGACCAGCAATTCTGCACCAATGCAACACTGCAGCACTGCAACACTGCAACACTGCAACTCTGCAACTTGCAACACGCACGCTCTAATGAGCAAAAATCATTTAAGACGCGGCTATTTTTAGTTGGCATCTCCTATATATAGCTCCTCCTGCCGCATGCCTCCAGCCGATTGGCCCCTGCAATCCGAGGCGGTTTTATTGGGCTTCCAACTGGTTCCACGTCTCTGGGCGGATTTGTGGTAATGCGATCAAATGCCTCCAGGAATTTCCATTTGCATTCAATGCGTTTGCAGACCAAAACTAAACTATTCGCTCAGCTTTTATTAGGAGGTATAATAGTAATAATAGCATAAAGAAAATGATCTTAGATTTGACTTAAGGATAAGAGGAAACCGCTTGACTTTGAATAGATAGATGCATGTTGTGTGGTAAATCTAGACTTCTAGAATGTCCACTCAAGTGGGAATGTTTTCTGTGGGGAGGTGGCGGCACAAAGCTCTAACCAGCGGTCAAGTACCTGGACTGGCGTTTGCTTTGGCTAATTGCGCGTGCGCAGCCACCGGAGCCGCGAAGTCCGTTCCACAGCAGCCAGGAGAGGATAAGGAGGAGGAGGAAGAGGAGGAGGATGAAGAATGAAGACGGAGCAGCTGTGGCCGCCACTTTGGCCACGCTAATTAAGCGGAATTGGGCAAGGGATCGGGATCGGGCTCGGGCTCGGGCTCGGGAATGGTATAGTGGTACAGTGGTATAGTGGTAATGGGAACGGGCACAAGTGGAGTGCGGCGACGTGTGCTGAAATGAAGCAGAGAAGAACCGTTCTGAAATCCTAAATCGCCGCCGCGGCGGAAGAAGAAGCGGCAACATGTTAATTTCAAGTCGGCAAAGCCGGCAAATTTCGTGGAAGCGTCTTGGATTACAACTGATGCGAAAAATTGAAGACGGCGAACGTTGAACGGCCGAATGAGCAAACAAAAGGAACCGTTTGCTTTTTGACTTGGTTACCCTGCAAGTGTCGTTGCACTTTCGAAGTGCCCTCAACTTGGGATTTTGGATTTTTGGGCCGCACTCCTCATCATCCGTAGATGGGAGCAGGGCGATAAGCTAATGACGCCACTCGGTTAGTCAGCCAGCCGCAGAGCCGGCCGGCCACTTGGCAAGTGTGTGCTAAAAAGTATCTCAATCTAAATGTTCGTCCCAGTCCTGCTCCCTTTTATATTTCAGCTGCAGCTTCTGATGAACTGCCAGCGGAGCTGCAAATTACTGTTATGCATACTGTTTGTGGGGTGAGTGCCACAGCCAAATATCAGGCGATAAATTGAAATCCAAAGTCGCCCTGCAAACACCACACTCGTGAGGCAACACAAACACATGTACATGCCTGCGATGGGTGAAGTTGGCAAGAAAGTGCTTTCGGCCTTAATGCAGTGCAGTGCTAAATGCTTTTACCAAGGATTTGAAGCTCAAATTCTGGCGTCTCGTCAACACTCACGAAAATATTCGCCCTGCCTTTCTTTATTCAAGAAATATCGTAATGAAATGCTTCATTGGCTTCTTGTAAATATTAATTTGTTGAATACTAACTGAATATTTTATAGGCTGCAGATTAATACATTATGTAAAAATAAAAGGCATATCAAAAATGTTATGTGGAGTGATATATCCCATATATTTAATTTAATTAATTTGGATTGAAAACAACCCATCTATTTTGCTAACTTATTTGAATTGGAAATAACCTTACACCCTATTTAGTAATTTCAATATTTATACTTCTATGGAAATAAAGCTCTGTGGTTTCTGCTACTGAAAGTGGTTTCTCCGCTTGCAGCAGACGGGATTTTCGGTGGTTTTTCCTGAGTGCATGGCCAGACGGAGACACAGATATCCAGCCAAAGCCGAGTGCCAACAATGTCGTGGAAAAGCGAGGAAAAACTGAGGAAAAGCACCGAGGAAAACGAGAACGGCAGGAGGCAAAAAAAAAAAAACTCCGCCAGTTGGCGACTCTCGCGCGGCATTGAAATTGATGACGTGCTGCTGCCTCCGCTGGCTGGCGCTACTGTATACTATATAGTTTTTATGGCTTTCACTTTTTGCTGGAGCGGAGCAAAGTTCTCCATGTTGCCATGCTGCCATGGCTAGACAAGCAAAAACTTCCCTTTTCTCTGGTCTAGAGTCTGTGGCCCCCACCCACACCCACATCCACATCCACATCCACACCCATGCCCATGCCCACATCCACATCCACATCCACCAGCATATACCCATTCCAAATTGGGGTAGCAAGGCGCCAGAGCGTGCTGCTGTCGGAGATTGAGATTCCTGCCGCTGGTCGTCTGGACTGGGTGCCCTGGGTGTCCCTGGGTGTCTGTGTGTTTGCGTAGCCTTAGTGTGCTGGTTGCACTTGATCCCCCCAAAGTGAAATTAGGAAAAATTTCAATTAAAAAGCATTTAAGTAATCCGCAGTTAATGCTAGCTAGTGCAAAAGCTTTCACCCAACTCGCTTTTCACTGGGGGTGTGTCCTTCGTTCGTTCGTTCGTTCTTTTTATTGTTATTTTTATTTTTTTTTGGGGGGGGGGGGGGGGGTGATGTTCCCCTGCCTCGGTTGCAATTGATTGCTGCAAAGTGGGTCCGGTCTGTCCACACTGTCCACTGGGCTGGGTGCATCCTCCGAGATTTTGGGGTAAGCTTCTACAGCTTTTTAGCAGGTCAGTGCAATTTGCCGAGAATTTGCTAATGAAGCGAGCGTTTTACTTTTCGCCAGATGGAATTGTGTTGACAGCTCTGCTGGAAAGTTAATTGAATTGTAAATTGGACGGCATGGCAGTCAGCTGCGGCTAATTGAGGGGCATCACATGCCATGCTATACCAACCCATGTGGTATATACATATATGTATGTATATATAGTTCCCTGAAGCTATGCCATAAGTTTGCTATCTGCGGGCAATCTGCAAATGATTTGTCGTTAATTTGCATCTATTAGGGATTTGATTGGATTGGATTAATCAGCGCTTAAGTCTTTTTGTGCTGATGACACTATAAGTGGATGTGAAATCTGAATTCACACTCTCTCTCTATTTCGGCACAGAGAAAAACTTGTATCTGTTAGAATCGTATGGTATGAGTACAGTTCTAGTAAGCTTGGTCATGATAACCATGCAAGCTGAGTTCCTTTGCGATTAACCGATTTCATGCGTAGCCTTTATGCCTATGTGCCCACAGCCTTTAAGAAGGCATGTCGAATATTTTCTAACGCTATTTTCCATATCCCGCGGCCAGTTTACCACTAGGAGGCAGATAGACATCGCTGGTTCCTGGTCCTCGCCCTTCAGCTGCCTTCTTCAGCTGCTCCGGCCGCGGGGCAATTGAAACTTCGCACACTTCTGGCTGCTTTCCGCTCGAAATTGAAATCCCAGCGTAAGTGAGTTCCCTCGGCGAGAATGGAAATTGGCCAGGACAGAGGGGCGGGGGCATGGGTGTGGGCCAGGCCAAAATGCAAACACAAACATATCATGGGCCGACAAGTGCAGCGGGCACACAGCGAGCCCAGTCGCATTAGAAATGCAACAAATCACTGGTAGCGGTGGTGCTGGCGGTGCACGCGGGGCAGGTGGTGGTGCACTGGTTCATGGTTTCCACCGGAGGAGTAGGAGCATGAGCAAGAGCAAGAGCAAGAGCAACTGCAACCAGAACCACGGCCAAAACCAGACATACGAGTACGCACTTTGGGTGCAACCAACAATTGCGACCGTCTGCATCGAGTTGCCGGCAGCGCTTTTTCATACCCTTACAAAGGGTATATACCTCATGGATATATAGTCAGCATACCGCATGGACTGAACACGTATTGAGGGTATCTGAGAGGTGACTTCCAGACAAAGCGCATGCCAGATCGTTCTTCTTGCATCTTTCCATCTTTCTGCGCTGCTTTCCTTCCTGCAATAAGTCAGCGGGCAGCAAACAAAGCCACGCTACAAATTGTATCTAGTTACAATTTGCAAACTACAAACAGACTTCTGGGAGGAAAAGCAAATGGAGGAGGAGTTGGGTTTTTCCCGATGTGCGTGTTGAAGCGCAGTTTTTATTTGCAGTGCGGCAGCTACTTTGTTGCTGTCGTTGCTGGTCTGGTTTTTAGCGGTGGTTCCAGTTACAACAAAATCGAAATCAGAAGCAGTCAACAGATTCGAGAGTCTTACTTGGAAGAGTGCTTCCTGGACTTCCACACCCCGAACAAGTATCTGAGTCCCAATCGCACTCCGACTAGGAGTCCAAACAGGGACACGTTCTTGACAAACAGCAAGCAAATTGCCTTGGCAGTTGGTTAAGACCTGGTCCAAGCAATTCCCCAAACAGCCTTGCCAAATTGGCCACCGACTAGCTGGCTGACTGACTGACTGACTGGCGGCTAGCTGGGATTGGGGATCTCGGATCTCGGATCTCTGGGATCACTGTGGAATCCCGGGATGCGGCCAATCTAATGCGCTTGTTAACGCCAATCGCACTGGCTGTTGAATCTGTTGGCCCGCTGGCAATTTGGCCAACGGTAGCGTTTAATGTCCAATTCGTTTCGCTGCTCCAATAGCCGCTGGCCAAGTGGAAAATCAACTTGTCGCCAGCTCCAATGCCGGCGAAATTTCAATTAAAGTTCTCCGCTCAACTTGGGCATCGCATCATAAGTCAGCCTGGCATGGAGAAGCTGGAGATGGAGATGGAGATGGAGATGAAGATGGGCCTGGACTTAAAGTCGCGCCAAAATGCCAAAAATCCAGCTAACAAAAGCTGTCAGAGGCAGCGCACGAGAACGAGACGCACTTAAGCAGCAGACAGATCCTAGCCAGCCCCAAAATTGTTAATGGGACCTGCCTGCCATCCCAGTCATCCCAGGAACAGCAGTCATTCCAGCCAGCCAAGTAGAGTGAAGTGAAGTGTGCATAGTCAGCACTGGGAGAAATGCATTGTTATGCACTTTGAATCAACTAGTCCCAATGAAATGGCTAGGTAATTAATATGATGCTTTCCTTAATTAACCCTAAAGTTTTGTCAATTAACTTATTTATGTTAGTAATTTTTATGTGTTTATTAGTACTTTACCTGGCGCAACTGAAATAGTCTCTTAGCCGGGCAATAAAAGTGTTTTATACCCATCTAGACATTAATATTCATGAGCCTGGTGGTGTATAAGCTCAGTCTTAATGCTGATGCTAATAAAATAATGCTAAAAACCAGTGAGTTAACTGACCAGGCCCGTTCTAAAAATAAACGAATAGGTGTCAGTGAGTAAGTCCGACTTAAAATTCATTGAAAAGAAATCAATAAATAAGCTGTTCTAAAACGAATCAATTGCAAAGTGCTAATAATATGTGAAATACAGTTTGATGTGAAATTTTTATCTATTTTCTCGTAGTGCATTTCGGCCTTGTTTGGCTTTTGAGGCGCGTCAGACTGTGCCAAAAATGTAAGCATTAAATGTAAGTTGCTCAGACAAGAGGGAAGCGCACACGCACGTTAATATATGTAGATGCAGTTCGGAAACAAATATACATATAAGTATATGTATATATATGTATATATATATGTATATATATATAGAGAGGTATGTACCTGCGACGGCTATATAGATATGCGGACTGACAGATATGGCATGGCCCAAAATGAAGCAGTTGAAAGACTGCCGCCAGTCATTTGGCGCGAAATTCAATTCCCGCCTGCGATGACATGAAAACCGCCGGCACCGCCTACTGCACCACTTTAAGCACCTCAACCACCTCATCCACCTCAACCACCGCAGCACCACCTCGACTGCAATCCCGGTGATGATGATGTTCACTGGCTGCTATCGAAACCGTTTTCGGCTGGGCCAAAACATGAATGATGCCCTTTCCCAGACTTCCCAGATGCTCGATGCGTAGATATGTACGGCCAACACGGCGTATGCGCAATGTGCGTGCACTGGAAACGTGACTGTCGTCCGACGCGTCGCTTGCTGGGCGGGATTGGGCCAGGGATTGGGGGTTTTCGGGATTGGGGGTTTGGGGGTTTGGGGTACCGGGGTCTCAGCTGGCAGTGTCCCGGGCCCTTTGGCAAATATTTATGCTTTACATTTCGTTCGGCACATTGTTTGAATTTATTTGTTGCCGCCCATTGTCGATGTGTTGTTGCGATTTTGTTTGCGAGTGCGATGATTATTGTTGCTGGAATGGACTGGGTGGGTGTCTGGATGGCTGGATGGCTGGATGGCTGGGTGTCTGCTCTGCTCCACTCTGCTCTTTGGTGTTTGCGGGTGAACCCGGCCAGACGTGCTCATGTGGACACTGAATCCGGCGGATTGAGTGCGACAGCTCACTCCCGAACGGCAATGGTGGTTTGGGCAGGCGATTTGCCACAGACAGAGTGACCTCTTTTATTTATCGTTTCTATTTCCCAAAGCCATACGCACTTCGGCCGAGTGAATTTCGGCTTTAATGTGGATGGACAGACGATTCCCACACCTCATCGTAAACATGATTTAGTGCCATCTTAAATTTATTCGCAAAGTAGGTTTGCAAGTTGCATTGGAAGTTTAAGGTTTTTAAGCTCGAGCACTTAGATTTGTGTCTTCAGAGTAAGACAAGAAAGACATTGTTAATTTGGCGTAAAGACCACCTATTCGAAGACATATATTTTTTAGTAGTCTATAGACGTTAAGTACTCACTTAAAAACGTGTATTGAGAAATAACTTTATTCACGAGCCTGAATGATTAGTCGAACCTAATTGGAACATAATTAATGTATTTCGCGTGGGTCATTGTCGCTAATTGAAATTACATAGATTGCATGATAAGTAAAAAGTTATAGTCAACATTTAAGTAACGCCTGTCAAAGATGATGATTGCCAACGGAATTCCGAATCATTCAAAATATTTGCAGTCATCGTTGGTGGGATTAACCACTGACTATTGAATACATTTGGGAAAAGAGGATTTTCGTACATTTGATGGCTGCAATGTTGTTTTTTGTATTTATCAGGGTCTGGGTAAATTTTCAAACATATTTCTCAGAATTTGCTATAACCTTGAACCGCTCCTGCAGAGCATTTATGAGCTGCCATTGAATTTGCCATTGAAATTCGGTTCTGTTCGCTGTTTGCTGTTTGCTGTTCGCTGTATGCCAGTGCCAGTGCCACGAACATAATCATCTTTTTCGCTCTTTTTGCCAACTGTCAACTTCTGTCTGCACACATATTTGTCGAGTCCACAGCCCATCCGTTGACTTTAACGAGGCAATCCGAGTACCAATCCCAATCCGAGTCCCAATCCCGGTGTAAATGATGTTTACCCGTTGAGAACGCTGATACCGGGCATCGTTAGCGTTGCAAAATTAATGTAAATTTAATTAACTGTGCCGTCTTGTCAAAGGATCGATCCGCTTGAATAATGGGCTGATGGCTGTGGGTTATTTTGAGCCATAGATTCGCGGTTCCGCGTCCTTGAGAACTTTTTTGCTGGCATTATGCACATAGTGCAAATACTTTGCCGCCAATTATGAATGCCAATTTGGAGTTAAACACGAATTTTCAGAGTCGATTGTTTGCCTTTGACAAATGTTTGCTTAGCATTAAAATTCATGCGACTGCAGCCAAAATAAGACAATGAATTGGCTAAATAACTTCTAATTGTTAGGCAAATAGTCGAATAGCCGCAGGGGCACGATATTTATATACACCCAGTCAGGTGGTAAGTATAAAAAGCCACGAAATGTGTTAAATTGTACAACAATAAGCTCAATGTTTAAACAAAAAATCGCTGGCCGTTAGGCGAACTGCGTCGAAATCGAAAGGGGACAAAATTTACAAGCACATAATCACCATTTCTGCCCCATTGTGTTCCGCTCGAAACACGCGACGATCATCAATCACGGCTAAATAATACCCACTATGTTAACCGTTACCCCGATCTTTCGCTTTCAGCCCTTTTTGAATTCGAATTTCATAGATTTTCGATCACTTTCAGCGGGACGTGGGTCCCCAAACTTGACCCTGAAAGCCACCCACAAAAAAGAAAAAAAGGAAAAAAAAATCACAGCTGTCACAGATATGTTGCAATTTGCATTTGACCCCCAAAAAAACGTAGTAATTGTTGCGCTTTCATTACATTTTCGGATTTCTTTGAGCTGAAAACTGAAACGTGCCAGTTGGCATTTATATTAATTTCGGTTTCTTTTTCTTTTTTTTTTATTTGTTGCCAGCTTTTTCACTCTACTGATGGGCTTTAACACTTCGCTGGTGTTTATCTGGGCCTCTGCATCTAACTCGAACTGGCAGTCAACGAGCCGTGTAAAAAGCGTGAGAATATTATTAAAGATTATCAAATAGTGTCCGAAATTATCCTATTTCGTCGTTCTGACTCTGTTTATTCTAGCCATTTCCGCAGTTTTCGCTGCGATTGCTACACTTGTCATCATCCCTTCTCCAGGCTTCCAATTTGGACCCCTCCCCAGGTCATCCCACACCCAGTTGGCAAACAATGGCCAAAACTTATTGGGGCTTAAAAGAAGTGAAGCGCACTTACTCGCACAATCGCAGTGGAAGTGGAAGATGCTAGCATATCTATAGTATATCTGTGTGTGACTGCTCCAGTTCCAATTCCAATTCCAATTCCATTCTGAATCCCGAGTCCGAGTCCGAGTCCGAGTCCCAATCCAAACTCCAAAGAAGCCACGCCAAATTCGAGTCCGAGAGAAAGCAAATACCAAATTCCAGAGACCAGCGACCAGAGACCAAAAACCCAAAGGGTCGTGGTGCTGATAAGCAATCGCATGTCGGTTTTATGAGTTACTCACCCAAACTAATTGGGTCAACTCCAAACCAAATACTCGGACATCGGACATCGGAATACGGTATACGTTGGATATTCTCAAATCAAAGATGCTAATTTCCTGAAGCTACAGCGCTGCACAGAGATAAATACCTATATTGTTGTTAGCTTGATTTTGCGTATTAATTAAGTAAATCCTAAACTTGATTTTCGACTGTTTCATATTTCGATTTTTGCCATGTGCAAATTAATAATTTATTTTGATTTCCAACAGTTATATTCCCTTTTTCTGCGTGTAGCTAATACCGTAGCTGATATTTAACCTAACTTTGTCGTCATCGCCGAGTTTGGCCCACGGCAATCTGTGGATTTATGCGCCATAAAAAGGCTTGTTTAATTTCGTTAAACTCCAGTAAAATCGGGCACTTAAAATTCTGATTTGCAGGGCGAGGCTTGGTGCCATTTTAACTGCCCCCAAAAGCAACAGTAACTGGCGGCAATCCGAAACAGAAAACTGAAACAGCAAACCAGCCGAGCTGACTGTGTGACAAATGGTATTTGCATATGCATATGTGCGGAATGATATATGGCCCTGCATATGCATGAGGACGATTTTCCTGGCGCCGACTTCAGGGCCAAGTCCTGTGGCTCAGTTCAGTTGAGTTGAGTAGATCTCGAACTTACTTAGCCGAGCCATTCATTAAAACTGCAGAACTGCAGAACTGACGGCGCTCAGCTCATTGCATATGCAACTGGCATCTTGGCTGTTTTTGCTACTGTTGCAGTTGCAATTTGCAATTTGTAATTCGCTTATCCGATCACTTTTGCTAATTCGTTGCACATTCGAGGCGCCAACAACAAAAGCTGGCCAAGAACCGCAGGAACGTGGCGCCAAAACAAGCAATCATTGCGAAAACCGATTGATTTTCCATAGTTAGCCGTAGTCCAGAATGATTCATGAATGGCACTTCGTGTACTTAGCCATGGGAAAGGCACTTACACTTAACCGTAATTGCCTACGACCGTCTGGGGGTTCCTTGTGGAGCCAATCTGGAGCTGATCAATCAGATAGTAAGGAATGTCTTAGGCATAGCTAAACCCATTGAAAATGGGGCCACATCTTTGGATCGATATATTCACAATGAAAATTTCTTTGGGTATAAGATCCCTTATACAAATGTGTACTTATTCTGCAATCACGAATGAACTGCGCTGCTCTGAGATACTTTAAGGGTCTGGGACTGTAGGTCCTGGGTCTGCAAGCTGGACATCAGGGCACCATGATATGGGGGCGAGGGTCAGGCGACTGATGACTTGATTGAATTCGCATAGGCGCTAGATGGAGGCTCATTCGCAATGCAGCTGGCGTAGGCCAAGTTAGATGGAGCGTGGTTTGGGCAACACGACAAAGGAGCTGCGAGCTTCGAGCTTGGCGTTCGACTACTAACTTGGCCAACAGAATGACAAGCCGCTTGTTATGCACGAGCTGCGTTCTTGTCTGGGGCACATTAAAGACACATGAATGGCCCGGCAATAAATATTATTAAAAATGTTTGCCTTTATGGCATGCTAAATGCGATGGCAGCCACAATTGCGACACTAAGCCACCGTAAGCCTATTATTTAATTTGCCCAGAGAATGCGACGTCCGACGGCGGTGCAAATGAACTTTTAAAGCGCCCGGAAAGTAGACAACAAAAAAGCCGGATACGCAGACTACATCGCAGGACCAAGTCGAAAGAAAGGAGGTCGGAGGACGAGTCGCGCCAGCATCATCAGTCATCACCCTCGCCGCTGGAAGGCGACGACTGCTATCCGTTCTCGGTTCTCAGTTCTCAGTTCTCAGTTCTCGATTCTGGATACTCGCTTTTTCGAGGGTTGCAAACGGGATTCATTCGCGTTGGGCTGCAGATATTCGCCAAAATAGAACGCCAGCCAAAGATACTTTATAACATTTTTGGCAAGCAACAACAACAACAGAAACAGACGCAATTCGTTACGGTCAGCTACAGATACTTGTACTGATAGGCAGCAACTAGACGAAGACAAAGTGCTGGGGGGTCTACATGTGTATAAACGAATGAATACCATATAGAGACTATAGAGATGTCTACGAAGGGTTTGGATGGAACACTAGGGTTGTCAGTTCCTTTAGTACTGGCTAAGAGGTATGTTCGAAAGGTCAAGAACCGGAAACAACAGACTTTTGGCTATATAATACACAAGATTTCGTACTTACACTCATACTGATGGCAGTCACAATTGATGATATTTAAAAAATACTTTTATTATTAAAAAAAAACACTCATTAAATGGGTGCAAATTCCCTAAATCAGTAATACTAATTTAAACGGTTTTCTCGCCGCTTAAATGGTCTTTAAGCTTATTTGCCAAAATTGCTGGCTATTTCCAGTGAGCCACTTGGCTAAATGTTGGCCGGCAACATCAGCACTAAAAGCCCCATCCCCCGCTTGCGTGGCAACAGCGTAAAACTTTGATGGTCGAGAAGACAATAACAAAGTCCAGCGAAATTGGCCATGGCAAAGTTAAACATTTTCTGGAAATCAATTTACCGAGCTACACTTTCATGTTAAATCAATTGAACTCAGGCGTGCGTGGAGTGTCAGTTCGCTGGCATTCTGAAGTTCTGAAATTCTTGTTGTTGGCCAGAAGCAGATACAGATACAGATACAGATACCGTTAGTGCCGCATGGCGTGGCATGGCCCAATGCCCGCAGCTCATCCCGCTAACAAGGCTAATTGGTCATGATGCCTCTTCGTTCGCCGCTCGCGACATTCGACTCGCATCTCTGCACTCTACTGGTCTTGGCCCTGGTCAGAGATCCTGTTTTTCTCCCAGCTCCTCCTGGTTTCCTGTCCACCAGTCCTCCCTCCTGCCCTGCTGTCCTCCAGTCCACCCACCTGTCCACGCGGCTTGACACCTGTCACATCACACAATGGAAATCAGTCGACGTTGTCGCTTGGCATTTGCCCCCGAACGAGTCACTCCTACTGGACTGTGGCCATCGAAAACTGTCGCTGCCTATTTATTTACTCAAGCGTTTGCACTGAGTTGTCCTGGTTTTTCGGTCTGGTTTTGTGGTCCTGATGGATGGCACTTAGCGAGGGTCGCCTCTGCGGTTGGTCCACTACAAAATGAGAAAAACAAACAGGGTGTGGTTAGCCAAAGGCCATGGAAGCCCCAAAAAGTGAGTTCATCGCCAGTTGATTTAAATCCTCTTCCAAGTGAATACACAGCCTTAATGGTTAATGATTTTAATGGCACTCATTCGGCGACAGGTATTCTATATATGAATCATGATTCATAAACGGCAAAGAAAAAAACCCAATCTGCGTTCGGTAATTTTTCCCAACAGCTCATTCTCTGAAATGCGATTCAAAATATATTGATGCGAGCTCACAAAGAACTCGAAGTCGTAGAATGAACCAAGTTTTGGTTGCCTTTGCACCCTGTACAATTGAAGCTGTGCCACCCACAATGCCACTATGGCCCCCTCGTGACCTCCCGACCTCCCAGAACCACCCACCGCCCCCCTGGACGTCGCCTGTCATCCCAGCCAGCTCCATCTCCTTTCCCCTCGGAAAAAAAGCTTTGCATGTCCGGCATTTCGCACCAATTGCCATTAAATTTGCACGTATAAAGCGAAAATGCCAAAAATATTTCACGACAACGAGACGGCAGGAGCATCAGAAACAGCGGCAACATCCCAGCAGCAGCGGAGGCAACAACAACAACTGGAGTCATACAACAAGAGCAAACACAACAAACACACAGCACAACAAACACACAAGCACAACAAACACACAAGCACAAACAAACACACACACACCACGCAGCAGCAACAACAACGGGCGACAATCGACAAAAGTTGGCAACACGTAGTCGGGATTGCCTTCCGTGCACTGAGAAAAATAAGTGCGCAGAACCATTCAGATGAACATCAAACGTGATCTTAAGCATTCACAGGAAGTTCAGTTGAGTGGTTTAAGATTTTAATATTTTATTGCTATAATAAATATATATTTTAAAAAGTACTTATTCAGTTTCAGATAATAAGATGAATAGGCGTACTCCCATAAATCTCAAATGCTTCATAAAGTTGAAGATCTCTTTACTTGCAATGAAATCTACTATAATTGAATGATAACCCCCGTTCGCACGACAATGGACTTTTGGCGGCGCATTTCTTTGAGTGCGCCGAATGCGATTGGCATTGGACAGCACTTCGAGTGACGGGAGCGGGTGGTTTTTGTTCCCGGCTTTTCTTTATGCCACTTTCGGATATGCTGCCCCTTGTTGCTGCTGTTGTTCTTGTTGCTGTTGTTGCTGTTGTTGTTGCTGTGTTGATTGCTGTTCCATGGTGGCAATGCGACAAATTCCACGCTCAAATGTTCGACACGCGCCGGCGCAGTGGCGCAAATCTGGCGAGCCTCCTGACCAAAAGGACCAAGATGCTGAGCGCGGCCAAAGGATGCCGGCAAAGCGGAAATGTTCAGTTCATTAGCGAAACGTGCGCGTCGTGTAATGGACGTGCCACCGGCTCGGAAACAAGCCAAATTCCCCAGTTCAAACGGTTGGTAGAACTCGAACTCGCTTTTGGCCATCTTATACTATCGCGTGCAAAAGTGGCTAAAGTGAGTGAAAGAGTGAGTGAGGAGAGCGCGCGCGCGACTTGCAACTTATATTTTGGCCAAAAAAAAAAACGAAACAAAAATCAAAGTAAAATAGAAAATGCGGGGAGACGAGACAAAGCCAAGTGCGAAATTGCCAACTTGGCGTCGAGTAATTAAATAATTAATTGAACTGAACAAAGGAATTTCGCAAGGCAAAGCCAAGAAATGCGCAAAACAAGAAACAATTAACTGGCTTTAATTATAGGAAAGGTCAATACTACGCAGACGGGAGTCACGCACTTTTTTTCCTTTTGGTTCTGTCCACCGGGGATGCTATTTGTAGTTGGCTAAAACCGAAGAACCGGTTGGCCCAAAGCAGCCAAATCCAAGCCATATTTGTCGCCCCTTGTTTAATTAGAAGTCAACACCTGTACTTTGCATTTTGACTGGGTTCCTTCAGACTGTGTTTTTCTTTGCTTCACGTTTTTTTCTACGCTTGGCCCAAACCAAACCGCAAAGAGCCGCTTGATGGCCAACTGACTGACTGAAGCGGCAAGAGCAGCAGCCGCCGCAGCAGCAGCAGCAGCAGCAAAAGCAGCAGCATCCACTACAGCATCATCATCATCATCATCATCACCATCGTCATCGTCATAGTCATCTTCATCATCATCAGCATCTTCGTCGTCGTCGTCTTGGCCAATTCTTCTTCTGCCCGTTTTGGCCATGGCCAAGACCGCGACCACGAAGCTGCCGACCGAAGACCAAGAACCTGCCGAGCTGCAGAGCGTGTGAGCCGAGAGTCTTTTGCTTTTGGCCAAAGTTACATGCTCGCCGCGCAGTCGACGTCGCCGTCGCTGCAGCAGCGCAGTGGCGCTGCTTTGAAGCCGGCTTCGGTGACGCCGACTGCGACGGCGACGGCGACGACGACGGCGACTGCGGCGCAGTGAGATCCAATTGATGAGCAGTTTGCTTTTGCTTTTGCCTTTGCTTTTGCTCGCACACCATTTGAGTGTGTTTGTATTTGTGTTCTTAGCCGCGCTCTTTCTCCGTTTCGGCGTAGCTCTCTCTCTCCGCTGCAAGTTGTTGCTTTTGCTGCCGCTGCCCGCGTCGCAGCCGGCGTCGCTGCCACCACAGCTCATACCTTTGATTTAAAATAAAAAAAAAATGGAAAAAAAACCGCCGCGCTACGTAGGCTATATAAATAAGCAGCGAGAAGCTATTGGGTCCGAGTCTCTTTGAATTTTATGAAGCGGTTGTATCTTGGTGGTGCCCCAAGCAGCCGAAACGAACCGCCAACAGAGAACATCACCATCCTCAGTTGGCCAAAACCATTCTTTTGCCTTTTACCTCCAGTGGATTACCTTTGCCCTAAAAATATATAAAAAACCAACAAGCAACGCAGATAAAACTGTCAAGTGAACACAAACATCGAGTTGAACAAACCCATGAAGTGCGCGAAATGTTGAGCTACGTGTAAAAGCGATTTAAAGGATCTTCTAACTCTGTGAGATACAAATCAAAGATACAAATCGAAAGCAGAAAGAAAGTGGCTAGTGATCCCCCAGAATTCTTCGCAGAGTTCCAAACGACGAAATCCGTTCTGTTACTTGCGTGAAAAAGGTGAGTTTCGTTTCGAGCAGCGTGAGTCCTTCGAAAAGGACATTGTGGTGTATGGGAAGATTCAAGAAGTTCCAGAAGTTTCAAGTGGTTTACTGTGCTGAAAGATTTTTGATTCAATTTTATTTAAACTTTTGAAATTACTTCAAGTGCTTAGAATTTGCACAATTTTTCAATAAATTTAAAATGTAACATTTTGTAACCAATAAACAAACAATTTGTTACTTCCTGTCTATTAAGTCGAAATCTGATTTTTTAATTTATTCTAATTGGTCAAGTGAGAGCATTTTGCGAGTCAGGGAAATTATTCAATTTATAGTAATGTTTCAATATTTATTCAAAATAAATCTCTAGAACTTTCCCCAAGACTTGTTAAATTTATTCAATGAGTTTTTCAGTTATTTTTTCCCGAGATGACTAGCTCCAGCATAGCTTCTGTAAATTTAAATGAATGCAGCGCCAACTTCTATGGCTAATAATAATTAATTTACGGGCAATTTAAACCGATGTTTTGCACATGTGTGACGCGTTGCGCAATTGCTTCAAGCCCGATTCAATAATACTCGTAATTATTCATTTCCGCGACATTTTCCCCCATGGGGTTCCTACCATCCGATCGAAAAGTCCCATCGAACTGGGGTGTCAACTCTTTGTAGGGCAAAAACCAGACCTCCCATTAAGGCCATTTCCCAAGTGGCGGCCAGAGGGGGAAGGGGTCACTGCAGTCGAGCGCCTGCATAAGCCGCTTTAATCTTTACGGCCGCCAATTAATAAAAATTAATTTGCTTACAACCAAATTAAAGCGAAAGTCAGCCAGGCGTTAAAACGGCCACAAAGTTATTCATTCATAAAAGAAAAAAGAGGTTCGGTTCGGTTCGGCTCGACGGCTGCTGGTGCAAATTGCAGCCATTCAGTCGGTGGCTGGCTCATTCATCCACAACTGGCTGCACCGCCGCACCACCGCACCACCGCACCACTGCACCACTGCACCATTGCACCACTGCACCGCTAACGTAACTGCCACGCGCCGCGGCCCAGACTGCCTTTTGGCCTTTTGGTCTCTTGGCCACGGCCATTGTGCAAATAGTTGCCGCATGCACAGGCAAAAATATGTTATTTCTACGATCCATGTTTAATAAAGACTTTAAGCAATTCAATTTTAATAAAATTATGGCTTACGCAGTTGGAAAACCTTACACATATAGAAAGACTCTGATGACTTTATTTCGATCACTAGGAACGCCTTGCTTCCAGAACATTTGTGGAATTAAGAACCCTACGTCTAGTGACACATAGTAATTTCTTAGAACTTCTTATTGTTATTCGTTCGAATGAATTTCAATGAACATTTTCACCGTGTGCTTTGGCATAATTTATGAAAAACCAGCCTCCAGGCCGAAAATTTTCAGAGAGAGCAGCTCTAATTAGAATTTATGCCCACACCAACTGGCGCGCAGCTTTAAATGGCCAACAGGCAAAAGCAGCGGCGACATTTGTCAAACTCGTAAAAACTAAAATAGCCCGAATGTAAAAGCTTTTAGTTAGCCATAAATAATACAAACTATGGCCGAACAACGAGCCCGACGAGACCCGCCATGAAAAAGGCACCCCTCCCCTCCCCCCCTCACATGGCCCACGATATAAAAGCCAAAACGATATATTTATAGTAGTTACAAGTGCACTGGTCTAGGTCCTGGTCCTGGTTTGGACCATGTTCCATGGCTGCTGCTGCTGCTGCTCCTGCTTGCCGAATCCCGAATCCGGGTTCCTTTGGCCGGGGGCCCAATAAAAAATGCAAATAAAACGCTGCCGCAATATGTGACCATCGGACCCACTCCCATTTCGTTTGTTTTTTTCGTTTTGGTCCCACTGGCTGGCAAACATTTGCAACCTGAAATGACTTTGAGTGTTATTTGGTTGGCCAGAGATTTCATTGGCAGCTGGCCAGAGCGTTTGAGCCTGACATTTGAAGGGCCCTGACCATGACTGGACTCCAGAGCATTCGGCATCCAGCATCCAGCATCCAGCATCCAGCATTTAGGGCAGGAGCAGCAGGTGTTTGGCTGTGTCTCCCTTTTTATTTGGGGGAGATGCATGGGAAGCCATGTAAGAGTGTCCTGCTCGGAAATAGTGTGATTTATAGACAATTTCCAAAGGGGCCAGGGAGAAGGGGGAGCAGAGCAAATTTTGACATTGGCTTTTTGTCTGCAGCGGCGCCAGCAGGAATACAGATTTATTGATGAGCCAACAGGAAACATGGCCAATACGGATATCGGAACTGGAGTCATGTTGTAGTTTTTGTTGCGGCTGCCCCATTCCCAATCCGATTCATTCTGTGGTTTCAGCCTTTTTTCCAGATTCCACGGCACATCTGCTGCAGCATTTTAATTAAAAATGCCTCAAATGTCTCCCCATATATCTATGTATATATAGTGTGTAGTGTTTAGTGGAGTCAGGCAGTGGCAATAATGACATAAATGCCTCGACTTAGGGCACTTTAAGTCGTGTGGTTTCGACTGCGGTTGCGGATTGAATACGAACAGAGGCTTCAATGTGGCGAACTTCCGCTGCCGCTGGCTAACATAGAAAGATAGATAGGCACAAACTTTGTTAGAACTCCATCACTCAGGGGAGCGAATCGCAAAGTTCGACACTTTTGCGAAGTTTACAAGCTTATCGCCGGCTAACGCTGCGTATGCGTAACTTTATCCACCTGCGGGTTGGATGAACTGTAGCAGATCTGCGACTTTCCATACTCACTATTGAAAGTGATTCCCAATATTTGCTAGCCTTTTGTTTAGATGCTTCTTTTCTTTGGTGATGTTTACACACATGTCTTGTACTGAGTTGGGCGGCATTATCATAACAATTAAAAGACGCTGCAGCCAAGTGGCTGGAACTTTATTCGGCTTCTTGGGCTCCCTAACTTTTATGTTAATTTATTTTAATTTTCGTATCTTGAAAAGAAAGATTAAAGCAACTGCGGAGGACAGCTCCCTCCGCGTTCAGCCGAAATGCGCAGAAAAAAGTCTTTAAAATATTTAATTGGCTGCCATGAAGCTACTATTTTAAGTTATGATGCGGGCTCTGACATCAGCATACCAGAATAACATAATACGAGTATAAGAATACCAACAGAACATCACAAGATCACCACCATATCACAATATGGCATACCAAAGAAAGGAGCCGTCGAGAAGCCGACAAATTACATAATGATAGGCTGGCCCAGGCTAATGTACCATTGTTGAGGCTCCCAGTTTGCCGTTAGGCAAGTGGAGATGGACCACAACCGTGGCCAGAGAAGAACCAGAAGAGAAGCCGTCGTGACAGGAGGAGGAGGAGCACCACGTCACATCACATGGTCGCATCACATTGCATAATTTAATTAGACCCAGTGTATGCAAATGATATGCTGCGCTAATTGAGTGAAAAGCTGTGCGAAAGCCTAATGAGCCGAGGCCGGGTCATGCATCTCGTATCTGGTATCTTCCATCTGGTGCGGGTATCTCGTAGTTCTCGTATCTGCCGGATGCAAGCCGCTCCGGCGTGACTGCCACACTCGGTTATCAGTTAATCCGATTACGACCACGTTGTCTCTGAACCCATAACACACAAAAACAGTCCCTGTCGATGGCCAATATCATGGGATTTGTGCGAGGTTTTATGGCTTTAAAGGTGCACAAATTATGTCACACGAATGGAAGTTTTTTGATTCTCGATCATGAATCTGCAGCATTGATTCTGTGAAAGTATAGCCATAGTTCTGCTCAGATTTAAAGACCACCCATAGCTATTTGGTTTGTGAGTTAGTTAACATTTAAAATTAGACAAATGATGTATGTATGCCTAATGGTTTTGGCTCTGAATAATACCTATATATCAGTCCATTAGCCGTTTTGACATATTATCTATCGACTTGAGATAACAAAAGCTGCATTTTCAAGAGAGCGAACAAATTAAATTGTGACGTTAGCAGTTTTTCGCATGTTTTCACCTTGGGCATCATTTCTGCGCATTTCAAAGACACTTGAAAAAAACGAAACCAAACCGAAGCAAACCAAAAACCAAACTGAACATCATTCCCGCCAGAGATTTCTTGTGATTTTAATGTTTAATTGAGTAAATCGGTTTATGTGCGGCATTAGCATTGTGACTCTGTGTATTCTTCTACGTGTTTCTATGGGCCCAAAGAAAGTAAGCGCAACTAAGCACATTACGACTAAGCGACGACACTTGTCTCGCATTACGCCCAAGTACCCAAGTAGCCAAGTAGCAAAATGGCCAAGTAGCAAATGGCCAAGTAGCAAGATGGCCAAGTAGCCAAGTAGCCAAGTAGCCAAGCAGCCGTGTAGCCAAGGTTAAATCGTGGTCTAGAACCAGGGAACTTGTGGCAAGAACTCCGACTTTAAAGTGTGTCGTGGTGGGGCGCGAATTTCTCTAACCCAAATTGTTGTTGCCGCTGGATTTGCTGAAGTCTCGGAAGTTTCCGTCTGAAGTGGCTGCGATCTGGTTTGCAGCCACCGATGGTTTTCGAGTTCAATAGCCAAAGAAAGTGTCGGACGGTAGAAAGAAAAAGTGTGCGGAGCGAGTGGAACCAAATGGCGACATAGATTTCATTGGTCATTCCCATTGGAAGTGGAGTGGCTAGTGGAGCGGCCCACCTGGCGTATGCGTAATGCCTATTATCAGCCGCAAAATGCATTTGGCAAGTGGCTGTTAATGGCCATTTCGCGGGGTGTTAATGCAAGTGGCCATTCCATTTTGGCCACAGGATGGGGGCGAGTTCCTGGCCCGTCATTAAAGCCATTCCGAGGTCCATTAACGCGGCTTGGCCGAGAAGAAAAATAAAATAAAACCCTGAAAGGCATTTTGGCATGGCTCTTAGAGCTCTAGAAAACCCAATTTGATTCAATTTCAAATGGCGAGCATAATGGCCAATGAGGCCAATAGCAAAGTAGGGCCACAAAGTCAATGCGGTCAAGGTGTCAACGCGCACGATGGCCAAAACTACTGCACAAATTAAATATACACGTATGTTTTTCTCTGGTTATTATTGGTGCGCAAACGGGTCTAGCAAACATCCAAAACTTAACTGTTATGGGGCCAGCACAATTAAGCCAACGGTGCGCCAGCAAATATCAGGGCCCAAAGCCAATAAATTAATTCAATTACCCTAAGGCCAGAAGCCAAAAATCGAGAAACCCAAAACCCAAAACCCAAAACCCAAAGCTCAAAACCCAAAATAGGCAAATCAAGTTCGACCATTTCTTCTCCTCTTTCTGGCCGAAGATCGAAGAAATTCCTTTCTTTTGTGAGAAAATATGCGAAAAGTCGTCGCCTGCGTTTGAATGGCCAAAAGAAATCGGCTGGCCGAAAGCAAAGATCCCAAAAAGAAATATATACATATAGAAAAAACTAGTTGTGTGTGAGCCCCGCGGCTCTTGGATAGAAAAATGGATAGCGGCGGTGAAGGGGCTGTGGCTATGTTGACGCGAAGATGTTTCTGCGATTCGTGAATGAAATTAATTTCCATTGTATTTGGTGGGGTAAGTAAGTAAGCCATAAAAGAAATACAGTTACGTTTTGAGGCGGCAAAATATTGCAAATGAAAATGGATGTGAGAATCGGGCGATGATATGGAGATTGATCACTCGAATGGTCTATAAAATTGAACTCATTATGGGCCTATGCTGATTTCTTATTGCGGTTCGCATAGAAGCTGGCTGAAATCCCTAATGAGCTGGCAGCTTCTGGCGGGATTTTTATTGTGGCCACTGCTATACTCGTATAAATTCCGAATCATCAGCATTCTGCAGAAACTGTCCATGTGTGTGGGGTTTCTGTTTAATCAGTTTGATCATTTAGGCACTTCACTCGGCTTAGTCAGACAGAATAAACCGCGCGAATAAATTTAAATCAGTTCAATTAAACGAGGAACATCCGAATAATAAACAGTTTGCCCACCCTTTCGATGACGACAGCACGCGAGTTGTCGGATTTCGATGGCCTGACACATGTGGATACTATAGATATACATCTGGTTGGTTGTCGTGTCGCTAGCTGCTCAGTGACCCAAATTCGGGGACTTAACTCTTGTTTTCTTTCTCTGATTTACATTCCAACTCACACCGATTGCGATCGATTGTGGGTTCTAACGATCCATCACAGCCTGGCTAATCGATTTCCCCACTCTCTGTCCGCTTTCAGGTATGTAAGCTCCATTCCAGATGACATTTTATCCAAGAATCCGGATGGGCACAAGGTAATTGAGACGTCAGTCTGTCGGCGCTGCGAAGTATGCAATGATAAATTGGACGGCAAACAAATGGCTGCACTTTTTGTGCCGCTGCGCTGCTTAACTGCTTCAATTTGCATAAATAAATAATTTAGCAGTGCATTCGTTCGGCGCTGAAACAATAAAAGTCAGCAAATTGAGTCGCGAAATGAAGCAGTACGAAAAAAAAGGGGGCAACCAGGTGGAAAAAGGGGCGGACAGAAGCTGGTATCCATCTAATTTATGCAGCTGGAAAGCAATCAGAGCAGCTCCTTCTCCTCCTCCGCAGGAGGAGCAGTGGGTCCATGGGTTTCGGGTGGCCAGGAGTAAGGTGCGTGCCTCGACAACAGACAAAAGTCGGGACATGGGCTTTGAGTCCTCCTGATGAGGCAATACACCAGTGCTTTCATCCTTAGACATGGCGCTCATTATTGAAGAGGTTACGGGTGCACAGGTTGACGTTGACTATCCCATCCGGCACATCCTTATATCCCGGCATATCCTTGTGCGGGGAAATTCCAACGCTTCTGCATTGTTTTGCCTTTGCCACTTGACTTCATTGCCTTCAAGTGCCACAAGCCCCTTCCTTTGGCATTTTGCAACCCTTTTTTGTGCTGTTTTTTTGCCATTTCAGTCGGCTTTAAGCCGCAGTTGAGCGTTGGCTTGAATGGAGCTGGAAAACAATACGGTGGCTTCTAATTGAAATGCAAAATAAATGTTTTGCCATTTCCGAGTGGACAGGTCAGCGGCTTTTGTGGTGTGACACTTGCAGTTGGCCGAACAATGGCCATGAAATTGATGGCAAAGTTGAAATTCGTGTTTTAAATGTCGCTGCATAATTTATTGTGCACTCACTTCACGGGAATCAAAATCCATATATCGAGCAGTCAATTTATTTTGGCTCATGCAATTATCTAGAATTTCGTGGGGTGGAAAGCTCGTCCGCGAGGGCAAAATCAATTTGAAGCCAATTTGCAGGCGCTAATAAATTGAGTTAAAAATTTGGAAATATAAATTTCTACTTGCCACATTTCGGGGTGCACTCTGCAACCCCCAGGAAAATTTGTCCAACAAAAATGGGCATTGCTCTTCTGTCATCTGATGAATTTTCTAATTTAGATTCGGTTTTTTCAGTGCCTCGATAAGCTTGCTTATTTTTCGGCTCCACAGAAATGTGTTTCTGGCTAATAATACGGGGGGAAATTCTCGAATTCAGAATGATCTTTTTCGAGTGGCTGGTTAAGATCGTTTATCAGGCGGCCAGAGTCCGCTGTGGGCGCTTCTAATTGGGCATACAGTCAGTCCATTCCATTCCATACCATACCATGCCAGGCCAGGCCGTCAAGTGTTATGGCAAGTATTTATACTTATACGAACATCATAATGCGGAAACTCTTACCCGAAATGCCTGGCAGTGGCGGTCGGTTCTAAGAACCCGCCTCTGTTAATAAGAATAAAAACTGGTTGGGGTTTAATAGCCCCCCACTGGCTGATTCTTCTGCCGGCGTAATAGCCAAGTTGACCAGCCATGAAATTCAATTTCATTTCATCTCTCATTCGGTTACTTTTTTTCGGAACATTCTCGGAAGTTAGCTTAGTTTACGATGGGGTAGCCAAAGTGTAAAGTGCATTAACCGCCGCTGAGCCGCCACCAGAATTGAAGCCCCACATCTGGATAGACTAAATAAAGGAACCCGAAAAAATAAGTAAACTTTTGTTTGCCCAGGCCCAGCACAACACACCTGCATAACTTTTACCGAGACAACCACTTTCCATGGCGGTCTCTTAATAGGTTTTTATATCGCTCGCAGAGAACACTTTCCTTTGTCCGGGGGGGCATTACCGAACAAACAAATAAACTGGACGCGGAACCTGGCCAAATAAAAGTGAAATTGCCGGGCCAAATTTGTTTTCTCAATGAGCATAGTTTTCTGCTGGTCCAAATCTCACGTTCATCTCTTAATGACGGTACATCATTTTAATTATTCGAATGCACGTGTTGAAATGCTAGGAAGATGCGTAGAAAGGGCACATTTTCTATGTAATAAAGTGCTTCCATGGGGGCATTCAATGCTACTCCTTCGACTCTGCTGATAAATCACATCTAGCTGGGCTGGCCTGGAGCACCTGTGAAATTGGTCATAGCACCTTCATAGATCTCCAGATCTGCAGCACCCCGCGATTCCGATCTCAATCCCGATCCCGATCCCGAAACCGATTGCAGACTGCGCTTGGGGCGCCGTTCGATGGCCCATCTGACTATCAAGTGGGAATGGGCCGGGTATCGCCTTTTGGCCTGGCCAGAATGGGATGTGCTTTTCGGGATTTATTTGTGTGGAAATGAGCAGCTAACGGTATATGAATCATGACTTTGGCAGGCAGCATGATTTAAAACACTCACTCATATGCGGCGGCGTCGGCGGCATTGGTTCTTCTTCGGATTTGCAGTTTGCAGTTTGCAGCTGCAGTGTGAGTGCCATGACTTTATGCTGCAGTCTGGCCAGGTCGTTTGTAGCCTAGCCTGGCCTGGCCTGGCCTGGTCTGGTCTGGTCTGGGCCAGGTTAAGACCACAAGACGCTTCCCTCGCCGTTCGGCTGTTTGCGCATATTTTAGCACATTTTGCCCTGTCCAACTCGAAGCTCCAAAGCTCTCCTCGATCGGCGATCGCGACGCGACTTTGTAGCGCGTAGGAAAACGTGCGATTTCAAGTTGACAGCACAGCTATGCCATATCCCATATGCTATGTGCCTTGAACCCGAGCCCATCCCATCCCCATCTCCATCCTCTTCCTCTTCACCTGGTGGAGTCGGTACTGGTACTGGTACTGGTGCTGGTACTCCGCCTGTCTGCCTACCTGAAATCAGCTGGAAAAGGCAACGTTTTTCATTTTCTACATTTTAATGCAATTTTTAATTTATTTGTTTTGTCGAGGCAGCGACACAGACAGGGACAGCGACTCCAGAGCTCCACAGCTCCAACTCCAACTCCAGAGCCTCAGAGCTCCAGAGCTCCAGCTCCGAGTCCAACTCCAGCTCTCTATCGGCGGACAACGCATGTATTCCTCATTGATTGGCATTTCCTGGTTGGCAGCATTAGACTGGCCAAGTCAAGTGAATTCCTCGAAGCGGCCAAGAACAAGGATGAGGCCCACAACTCCACAGCTCCAGAGCTCCACAGCTCCAGACTTGCTTGTTTTTTCCTCCACTTTGAAGAAGGGGGGACACATATATTCGCTGCATCGACTTTGAGCAAGTTCGCCCTGGGCATTTGTAATTATCCAACTGGCCAATGAGTCACTGGGAATGATCGATGCTGACTTGCAGATCGGCGGTGGCAAAACAATGCGAGATCAGCTCCATGACATCACTGATCACTGGCGAAATAGAGTCGCATCCGGGCCATTCCCATGCCTGTCTTTGGTAGCATCCCCTGGCTCTAATAATAATTTTGGCCAGCACTTCACATGCCAAATTACATGGCCATGAGTAATCACATTAACCAGTCTCGAACCGAAAACGCGCCAAAAGCGCGCGCTCATTGATCCACTTTTCGCAAAATCTGCTCCCCAATCACGTAGCCAAAAAAATAGATTTTTTGCTTACGTTTATTTGGCTAACTGTTTTTGGCCTGGCTGAATTCGAATTGAACGTATTTGTGGCGGCTTTGGCATAATTAGAACCAGTTTGTTGGGATAGAAGGCGTAACTCTCTTCGAAATCACAACTTAAACGATAGTTATATATTTAGATATTGTACATAACTCTACTGCAGTTACTTAACCATTTCGTTCCGCTTGAGTTTCATTTAAATTCGCAGAGCGTCTGGCATTTGAGCACCTTGATTCACCTGTCTCTTTGTTTTATGACTCAAATTTGCGAATCGATTTGAATGTTGTATAACCTAGTCGATTGACACGTGTAGGCGTCGTTAGGTTTTCGCCGGGTTTTTGGGCCAAACGGCTTCAAATGGCCAAGAACCAAATGTGCTGCTCTCAAATTCAAAATCACGTTTGGAAAATCGCGCTGAAAATTGACCCCGAAAATGCCTAATTGTGATGTTGATTTTAATTAAGCGAACCGCGCAAAAAATGGGGAAGCTCATTAGTCAGCGGCGAGCTAGAAATCGCATGCAGCTGCATTTGCAGCTTGCAAGTTGCAACTGGCGACTTGCAACAACTGAGGGAAATCAGAACGCTTCTTCGGCAACAAACTTGACCCCAAGAAAAAGAGAAATTTGTGGCAAGCGAAAAAATGAGGCTCGAAACAAAATCAGCTCACGATCTTCCGCAGTTTCAGCTTGCTGCTGCTGGGTCAGTCCACATATGGCTTCCAGCTCCCAGCTACTGGTATCTACTGGCTACTGGCTACTGGCTACTGACTACTGGCCAGTGGCTTCTGGTTGCATGCCGCACGCCGCATGCCGCATGCTCCATGCTGCATGCTGCAAGCGAGCACTCGGTAGCCAGCGTCATCAAGATTTGTCACAAATCAAGGCGGGCAGGCCACTAATCCAGTTCAAGTGCTGCCTCCGACACAGCGAAAATGGCAAATTGCCGTCGCGCTGCTGGCGGTGGAAAAGGAGCTGCTGTTGCTGTTGCCAGTTGCAGTGGCAAGTCGGCGTTGGCGTTCCACCAACCAGCATACATACACTCAAACAAATCAACCGCAACTCACGAAACTTTTGTGCCCAATAAGCATTCGCAAATAGCACATTTCGATCCTAGGAAAAGGAGTGCAGTTGTAGGGTCTTGTACATTTTGCAGTAGTTTCCTAAGAGCAGGTGTTGCTTTTCTGCGAGTGTAGGAGTGGCAAGCCGTGGAGTCGTGCTGGGCAGCTTCCGCATGCCGACAAGTGACTCACAAGTCGGTCTCCAAAGAAGTTCGGTTTTGGTTTTGGCGCGTTTGTTTGTTTGCTCGGTTTGTTGGCCACCACTCGGGACCGTTATGTTTGCAGATCGTGCTTGTTGGCCAAGTGAGCTTTATTAATCTCGAGCCAGCTCCTTCAATTTGGCCGCTGAAGATGAAGATGGTGCCGAAAGTGCCACAAGGTCGATCGGTGCTAAGGCCAAGCTCAAATTTGCATGGGGTCGATGATTTGCATCTAACTATCTGCCAATCTGGCAATCAGACCTCATTTCTGTTACCACTATCACCGCACTCTCTGTAATTGTCGCCATGCAAATCACCGGACACCAGCGAAGCCCTGATGCAATTGCAAGGTCGCACATTCCCAGAGGCCAACTGCAATTGGCTGTTTTCCGGGGTTCAAGCCGCAACAATTTGGCCGACAATTGGCCACAACTATGCGATGTACTCGATTGGCAATAGGCCCACGTGTTAGGGTCCACCAGCAACATCCGCAGCAGCAGCAACAGCTGCAGCAGCCACATTTGCAGCAGCGGGATGAGATTTATGAGGATGACGTGCACAACCAAGAGAATAGTACCGCACACTTGGAGAAATGGGGCAGTGGCTTCTAGAAACACCCAAAAATAAACGGGGTCTTATAGAATGCGATTCTAATGAGTTAATAATAATAATAATAAGCCATTTCAATTTACAAAACCTTGAGGGAACGACATGTCACATGTTTGTGGTTAATTCACAGTGCACAGAACGAAATAACTATAAAATAACAAGAAATGCAATTTGCAATTGCTGCTGATGCTGCTGCAGTTGCACCGTTAAATGTGTGGCACAGCGGCGATCGAAAGAACACAAAACCAAATTAACGCCATCCAGCAGCAAATGCAGCAGCAACATCCAATGCAACATCCAATGCAACATCCAATTGCAATTGCAATTGCAATCGAAGAATTGTAATGCGATAAGCTTAGTGGGATTGGGACAGGCATCGGGATGGGGGCCACCATCTCCAGATGGACGCGTGAGGTTGGGGTCAAAGCTGCGGCATTCTGACGGGACCTGGAATGGGAATCGCAGGATCGCCCCATCGCTTCGGAACGGATCGCATCGCATCGCATTGCATTGCATTGCATCGCATCGCATCGCTTCGGTTTCGAGCCAAAGACTGTGTGCTAAATGTCAATTTGATACTGGGGCCAGAATCCAATTAAAGCTGCAGGCCGCACAGTTGCAGCTAGCAACTTGCAACTGGCAACCAGCAAATTGCAAATTGCCATCGATCTTCTGGCTGGGATCTCTTGGTCGATGGCGATGTCGATGGGTCGTCGTTAGATGCGTGCGCCAAAGTGTATTTGTGGGTCATGGTACCATGGTACCAATCTCGTGGAGACACGGACAACAGACATTGGACACGACAGCCGACACAAGATAGCTCTCTGACAAGAGACACCTTTTGATATGCTAACGAAGGCTTTTCCATTTCCATTGGAGCCACCTTGTTCCTGTTCCCTCTGCCCTCCAGCGCACTCGTGCCCCGACTGTCAAAATGCTGCCCATGGATGGCCTAGCTGGGAAATTTTCCCACCCTCCATTGAGGCCGTCTGCTGCCTTGGTAAAATGTAAATTTTCGTTTGTTCGCCGCTCCGCGCAGTGCCACACATTTATATTACTGCTGAACTGGGCTGAGTTGCAGCTGCAGCTGGGCGAAGGAGAGATGAGAAATGGCAACTGGAAACTGAAACTGGGAGTTGCAACTGCCACTGCAACTGCAACTGCAACTCCACGCATGCGCAGATGCCGCTGCAGCTCCCCTGGCAATTTCCCAGCCTGTCCGCTGGCTACCCTTTGTGGGCATTGTGACCCGGTCAAGGAGGAGGAGTTTTCCATTCCATTCCATACTATACCATACCATACCATACCATGGCATATTCCTTATGCAAATAGCGACCGGCACTCTTCACGCATGAAGACTTCGCCTGGACCTGAATACATTTTTCATAACGCACTTGGCCATTCCATTGTTGGATGAAGATGCATTGCTCGCCTTGCCCTTGCCAGCATTTTCCCCCAAAAAACAAAAAAAAAGCAAACAGAAAAGCACAGAAAATGAAAAAAAATCTTGCAAATTTCCCATGACCGATATACGCCCCGGGCCAAGTTGGCCAAGTTAACAAGCGCCTGCCTCTTTTTGGGTAAAAGTTTCCATCTTCCGAGTGCAGCGGCTTTTGGTCACTTCATTCACAAATTGAATTTGTGTCACACACATGGCTGCTCAGTTGGTTGGCTAGTTGGCCAGTTGGCCAGTTGGCAACCCAGGCAGCTGGCTGTTGACCACCCCTTTATTTGGTCTTAACCCAAATACTGAAATGCGGCAGAAATGCGAAGGAATAAAAATTGTTTACCATTTAGCCGCGGCAGAATAATTACCGCAACAAGTTGCTGCTCGCTTACCTGATGGCTGCTGCTAGTTGCAACTGTTGGTAGTTGCAACTGTTGGTAGTTGGCAAGCAGCAACATGTTGCTCGTGTGTTGCTAATAGCTTTAGAACAAGTGCCATTTTGGCCGGCAACTAATAGCCAGTTTGTGTCGCTTCCGTTGTCAGTCAGTCGGGCTCACGGGCTCACCATCCTCATCCACATCCACATCCACATCCACATCCACATCACCATCACCACCATCACCATCATCATCATCATCTTTACCATCGCAGCGGTGTGAGATTATCATTATTGTTATTGTCGCTCGTCATGTCAACTCGCCATCAACATGCCGCTTCTCTGGCTGAAGAGCAGACGAGGATGCTGGTGTCTTCTGTCTTCTGTGTTCTGTGTTGGCATCGGAATCAGCCGGCACACACTGCATTCAGCACACAGCATCCAACATGCAGCATCCCAGCTCCATGGAGCAATCTTTCAACCTGACCGTGGCAGCTTCGTGTGTTGCATACCCCTTGTTATTTTCGCTGTTGCCACGGCACGCAGCAATGCTATTTGTGGCTCCCGGGGAAGCCCCCATCCCCCATCCCTCATCCCCCATCCCACATCCCGCCACCCGACCTGCCTGCATTTTAATGAGCACAATTCGCGCATTTATGATGAGCCCCAGCCTGAGTCGAGCATTAGCCGATTTTTATTTGCCTGTTTCGTTAGCGGGCTGAGCGAAGGGGGTGGGGAGGGGGCAATCTGTAGCCGCGGGGGGAGACCGAAGCCACTCGGATTTCCAGAGGTTCGCGGAAGGGGCAGCTGGGATGGGGAGCCCATCGAGGAGTAGCCCTGATGGTATGCCCCCTGTGACAAGTTCGGTACTATGGGACTCGCAACTCAATCTGATATCCATTCTGCCAAGGAAGAAATCATGAACGATCATATTCTATGAAATGCTAATAGACAAAGTTTAAAATGTACTTGCCATTTATTTCGTAATAAGAACAAAAAACCACAAGGGGAAATGCCAAATGTGGCAAAACTGTGCTGTATCCCTTACTGTTTGTGCCAAAAATCCGGGTATTAGTTTCAACACTCGTCATTTGCGACCCCATTGTGCTTAGGTGGAAGTTTTATTGCTTTATGGAATGTATAAAATTGCATAACACACCCACCAGCCACGCCCCCCGAAACAAACAAGCACTCAGCAGCATCCAATCCCCCAACTTTTGAACAACCAACACGGAAACCTTTGCACGAGGGGAGCAACCCCTCGATGGAATCACGTGTTGCATCTCCTGGGACTTGATTAAAGTAACATAAAGCAAATAAAAGCCGACAAGCGAACTGGGCTAATAAATGAAAATATGAAGCGTATGTGTTGTTGCCGGCCATTCGATGCCATTATAGGGCGACAATAAAATAAACCCAACTGCTATACTGGTATATACCTTAGTTGGCCAGTTGTCAACCGATAAGCCGTGATATGTGGCTGCTTGGTTGCCGCCTGCTAATTATAAGGACGGGATCTCCGGATCTTCGAGGTGGGGGAAAAGGAAACCAAATCAAAGTAGTTGTGTGTGGGGGCAGGGGGTGTTGTCCAATTTCGGGAACTTTTCTTTAGCGTGCGCCTGACATTTTCAATCAGCAGCGCAAGACCTCGAGATACAGATACAAATCCAGCGATTTTTTGACCTCTGCATGAGCAGGATGGTGGGGGCGCGGCGGAAGTTGCCGGAGGGTTGAGTTTGAGGGACAGCGGGCATGTCAGGGAAAATTGCACATCTGTCAAATCGGCAAACAAGTGATTTCCGCAAACAATTGAAGAAAAACAGCCAGTCAGGA
The DNA here is from genome assembly GCA_005876975.1 of Drosophila orena. Lineage (NCBI taxonomy): Eukaryota > Metazoa > Arthropoda > Insecta > Diptera > Drosophilidae > Drosophila > Drosophila orena. The sequence goes on along the minus strand of VCKV01000282.1, from coordinate 7,811,413 downwards.
CGAAAACGAAACGAAACCAAACGAAACGAGACCAAACGAATGGGACAGGACAACACGCATCATAGTACAGGACATTCGAGGAGGGATGCTAGTGGTGGTTTTGGTATTTGGTGGCTCACATGTCAACTCTCCCACCCGCCCCGAAATTTCTGCTTTTCTGCTGTTTGTGCACGTAAATTGCTTTTGTGAGGCCATTGAAAATTTTTGAAAACCAAAAAGAAAGAATCCGCATACAAGTGAGTGAAAGAGGCAAGGAAATAAATTTGAGGGCGGCATGCGCCTTGTCATGCTTTTTTAATGAAGTGCCAGTCGTTTAAGGAACATATTGCCGCCCGATTTGATTGTTGTTTAAGGGTTAAATGGGCTGTCCGCAAGAATGTCGAGCCCCTTTCCCCACCCCAACCTCACTCGAAACTCCTTTGTTATCCCAGCACTAAACTCGACTCCTCCGACTCCTTTTCCATTGCAGTTACAACCACAAGATGACTAGAAGACGTTCGAGTCCGCCGGGACTCGAGGAGCTGCTGTATCTGGCGCTCGTCCTGCTGGCCATGGCTTTGATACCCACACAAGCCGGTAAGTGGTTTATTATGTCAACGTAAATTATGTTTAGCCAGCTAAGTACCCAGTACTTAGCCCATCTGTCCTATCTGTTTTGATTATTATTTTGCCATAAATTTGCCGGCGAATCCATGGATTTTCGCACTAATTAAAGCCATTGTGGCAAATTGCCATCAGCTGGCAACAGCTGCCGTTTGCAATTGTCCAGGGTCAGGGGTCGGTCACCCTGTCATCCGCTGACCCCTACGGAATGAAAGTCTGTTGCATTTCGGCCAGAGGGCGAAAATCGAATTAGGACGACTCTTCGGGGGTGTCCCAAATAGAATTGTGTGTTTAATTGAAATCGAGTGGAACTGAAGTTCGGGCTGGGTCATAATTAAAAGTAAGTGCTAATGGCCTCGACCATCATTACCCGCCAACTGCCCATCTGCAGCGTCCGAGCTCATATGGCCAAAAACCGGGAACCTAGAAGGGGGCAATGTGTTAACTTTCACATTTAGCCGGGCAATGGACGGCGATGCAACGGTGTCTTCCTGGTTCTTTTGGGCGTGTTCGATTTAACGACTTGTTTAAACAGAACTTACAGTCAAATAAAGCCCAAAATAAGAAAAAGACGTTTTCCATGGGCTGCGTCTCGGTATTCCTCAAGAATATCGGTCAACGAATGCCAAAACCGAAACGTAGTTACTGCCACTCGAGGGTATAGCCACCAATCATCCGGCCCATAACCGGAGAAGGCCCAGAGCCAGAGCCAGAACCATTGTTTAATGGGCTTTCAATAAACAGGCAATGGCAATGGTTTCGACAGCCCCGTCGAACTGAGAACTCCGGCTCCGGCTCCAGCTCTATGGACTGACTGACTGACTGACTGACTGAATGGCTGACTGACTGATTTGGCCCAGTCAAAACGATAGGCGACAATAGTCAGCTCGTTGACCCACATTCGTGGGTACTCCACACTCGCAGCACCACGATGCCTGCATTGGGCATTTAGAATTCTTGGAATTTTCATTAACACATGTCCGAGCCGCCGCAGAGGTGCATATGGAAATGGATCTGGCTGACAAAGAGGGAAATAAAGTGGAAAAGAATTTTTCGGTTTTGTGAATGGACGAGCCAAGGGGAAAGCTGTGGAGAACCCATGGTGTTTTAAGCATAGATTGCCCCGCCAGGGTTTCTCACCTACTTATTGATTATTACACACAGTCACAAATCGGTAACACTAACAAGCCGGGCCAACAAAACGGCCTAATGGACTCGGGCTCAGACTCCGGCTCCACGGCGGGTTTGATGAACTCCGGCGCGCAGAGTTTCCCAGCAGGGACTGGTAATTGAATTGTTCCATTATAGATGCGAGCATGACTCAACAGATACAGATTTGTATCTTTCGGTTACGTACACATGTAGTTCTAACTCCGCCGCCGACAGCGAGCCATAAATCAATGGGACTAACGCAAATGTCAGATGGTATGGCTATTCCCCCACGATATGATATACATATAGCATGTATACTTCACAACAAGTGGCATTTGCGTCATAACAAAAGCTGTAGTACATCGATCGATCGATCTATCCATCGATCTATCCATGCCAATTGTTTGCGCAGCCATCAAGTTGGATATCCAAATCGATTCGAGAGCTTGTCGAGTTAACTTATGCAATTTGAACTGGCCATCAGCTTGAAGCCTTAATTCAAGCTCAAGCTCAAGGTCGATAAAAACGAGCGACCATCTTCCCAACCGGTAGCCGCCACACATTATCATTATTTTATAAGCCACGAAGTAAAGACGGCAATTTCAATTTGGCTCTGGCTTTTTCTTTTTATTTTTCATTTTTTTTTGCCGTTTTTGCTCGGTGGGGCGTTTTCATCAATCAACTTGAGTTCGTTTCTTGTTTTTCTCATGCTTATTAAAGAATCATGGGGGGGTATGGAAAGAACACCTGCTATTGGGCTCTGGGCTCTGGGCTCTGGGCTCTTTTCTATCTTCCGATCTTCCAGATACTTCTGCCCCGGCTGCGGCAATTGACACCTACACCACTGCGATGATGGTCACTGAACCTAGTCCATCCTTTTCAGTGATCTGGCAGCTATCCGATTTCGGCACTCAAACATATTTTATGTGGCCAGTTTGCCAGTTTTTGTGATTTCTTAATTTATAGCCAATTACAAAGGCATTAGTGCGCCTCACGAAGATCTTCAATACTTTTGTTTATTGCGCATATAAATCGCCGCTTTACGGGCCCCATCTTTATGGCAGTTTTGCGGAAGCATCTAACTTTCAGAGAACCCTGATGATGCTCGCCGATGATGTGCCTAATTAGCTTGTATTAACTTCTAGCCAGGCTTCAAGAAACTCCAGCTCTGGCTGCGGCTGCGGCTGCGGCTGAGGCTGTGGCTCGAGCCCAGGTACACTATGGTTTGATATTAATTGCACGACCCGCTGATGTCATCAGCAGCATCATCATCATCATCGGTCCCTCGAGCATAAGCGTTAATCAAGATCCAGTCATCCTCTTAGCCACGCGCATATAATTAACATTTCTGCCACGGACCAGGTTCAATGTCAAGTGGCCCGGCGGATCCGGCTTATCGGGCTTATCGCCGTTGATAGCACCAGGTAATGGTAAATGGTAAGGTGGCATGCACCACACCATTCCATTGGCCAATGCCATACCATTCCAACGGGATGGGGACCCACAGCTTCCTACTCCACCTCCTCGTAAATATTTCATATATGCAAACACCCCGACGACACCGGGGGCCATCCCATTCCATACATTGTCCGACTCCGAGTACGAGTGCGAGTCCGAGTTGTTTGCTGTTCACTATTCTCGCTGGGCAAACAAAAACCGGCCAAAGTCGCTGACCATTGACCGATATGGCAATGATGGCAATGATGGCGATGATGGCGATGATGCCGAAGATGTGTTGGCTGCGTGGCTGTGGAATTTCGTAGCCACTTAGAGAACAAGTACGCGAGCCGGAGATCACGAACTTGCGGGCCAACCCGCACGAACCCCAGAAGAACGGGTCTGTCTGGGATTTGGGATTGGGACTTGGGGCTTGGGCGCTTTGGGATCCCCAATAACCAATATCGCTGACTACCCACTGGTGACTTCTGCCGAACGTGAGATTCGCCAATGGGGGGCGGAGAAACTTTCGACAGTGACACAATTAGAGGCCCCCGCCCATCGCCAGATCCCCCGACTCCAGCTTCAGCTTCAGCTCCAACTCCAACTCCAAGTCCAATTGCCTCTTGGCCATAAATAAGCATTTATGCTAAGCGGCCAGACGACTTTCCTTTCATTTCGCTTCGCTCGGCCCACCAACGTAGCCTCCCCCAGATGTCCAACTATTTGTCAAAATCGCGGTGGTGTGAAGCCAAATCCGAGCTGTGACAGATGCGGTACACTGGGAGAAATATTCTTCTACAAAAGTGTATAAAAGTGTTTACAAGCCAAGTTGGAAATTGGTCATTGAAGTATGCATTTTACGGTCGAAGCATAGATTTTTTCCCAGTGCAGGTGGTAAGTCGGTCTGCCGAGTTGATATGATAAATTGACCATGGGCTCGAGACACTCATAAAAGACGCATTTGTTCGGCTTAAATGCCCGTACGCAGAGCCACTTAGTTTGCGCTGATCTGACCCACGCAATTGCCGCGTTTTTTTGAGGGGGCGAGGGCAATGACCACGCCGCCAAAGGGCCGCCGAGTTCCAAGATCCATGATCCAAGTTCCATGCTCCGAGCTCCGAGCTCCGATCTCCAAGCGCTTCACAAGTGCCCCGCTGCACTTGACTCTCCAATTAAATGGCCAGAAGTTGGAAGTTGGAGCAGCGTGTGAACCAGAATTGGAGGCGGAAGCTTGGAAGTTCAGATTGTTCTTTCCGATTTTATCAGCACCAAATTCCCCACTTCCTGCGACAAGGTCGGGGGGCTAATTTCACTTAAGTAAATAGGCTTGCGGTTAACTGGCGGCAATTTGATGTGTAACGGTAACGTGGCTACATCCAGATTGAAGTCCACATCCCAAAAACCGAAAACCGAACACCGAATACCGAAAAATCCAAGACCAAAGTCATGCTGAAATTACAATTGCAATTACACAATTTGGCCATTAACGCCTCGGCTCCGGGAGTCGTCGTCATGCCCCTCGTGCACCTTTCACCTTGACAATGAAATGGTTTCCAATGATTGCTGTAATTTCTATTTGGCTCGGAGAAACCCACAATGGCAGCTGGAAATGCAAATGAATATCTTGCTGCTGTGTTTAGTAGAGCAAAACGCCGGCTGAGCTGAGCTATACGTAATACAATACCAGTTGGGATTTCTCAGGGCGATACCGCACGATACAGCAGACACCTCAATCTGTATGGGGCATACAAGTATAACTAACTATAGCTATACGAGTGTGTCTGGGTGAATGTGTATGTGGATGTGGATGTGGATGCCATAATCATGGCTCATATTATGTATGCTGCTGCTATTTCCCTATTATTGTTTGATGTCATTGAACTTGAACTTGTCGTGGTCGCCGGCAACGCCAGTTGGCTATTTCTGTTTTGACATTTTATGCAATTTCTCGGCGTGAATATGCTAATTCGGTTTTTGTATAACACGTTGTCGGACCAAAAACGTGTTCAAAATGTTAATTAAATGGCCAGCGCTGCTGGCTTTTATTCATATTTATGGCAATTAGCAGCCCCCTGACCCAATTTGCCATTTTGTCTCTGCTAATTGCCGTTTATGACGAGCGTGGAGCTGGAACCGGACGGATTTGGATGAGCTCAGTTGGGGACTGGGTCGGAACCGGACCCTCGCCAACATGCCCGACCGTGCCATAGATGCACCTTCGCTGGCCACTCAATTAGACATTCTGCCTGGCGCCAGTTGCTAATCGCCGTCCAAGATGGTCAGCACGCTAACAAGCCCAAAGACAATGATGGCCAACTGATGGGGATGCAATGCGGACGCAGACGGACCTCCTGACAGCCTGGCCTGGCCAGGGAGGTGAAGTTTCCGGTTCGCTGGATGCCCAGAAGCTACACTGAGAAAGGAAGTTCCGACCTAATCAGATTCATAGTCGAAATTGCTAATTCAAGATTATATTGCCATATGCAATATAAGCAACTACTTGCCAGAATTGGTCAAGCACCGAAAAATATCACATTATTTGTGAGTAATTGCCAAAGCTTACTTAGTTGCTAAGTTAAATAAATCTGCGTGTAGCAACAGGGCAGTTAGCTGGCAAGACAAGCAAAGTTGGCGTGTTAGAATTCATTTTGACACTATTAAGACAAAGGCTTCTCGGTTAGCTGATGGTAATTAGCAAAGATAGAGACCAAAGAGCTAGAGCCAGATCTAGATCTAGCGGGGAGGAGACTTAGAAAAAGGGAGATCTCGATCGCAGGTGCAATGACTTGGCCGCCTGGGAGCGTTCTCTTTCAATTGTGTAACCCTAGCCCTACCATCCATCTAGCCCTAGACGCAGCCGTACTAGGCCTATTCTAACGCCTGGCGAGGTTCAATCAACTCGCCAACCCGGCTGGCACCTTTACGCATGGCAACCGCCAGCTCCAAAGCTCCATCGCCGATCCGATCCCGTCTACGACTTAGAGACGGGTCATGCCAAGTCAGACGCTCTCGCTTGAACTAATACTTTGTATAATTATCGCTTTGCTGATCTCCTCTGCACATGATGTATGGAGTGCCCGTGCGAGCTAGCTGGGCCATTGAGTTTTATGGCTTTCGGCTGGCTGTGGGACACGCAGCCTTCTGCAACGTGGAACCAAGAGCCCAGGGCCCAGAACTGAGAACTGAGAACTGAGAACTGAGAACTGAGAACCGAGAACTAAGAACTGAGAAGCCAGAACCTGCACTATCTCCGGTGTCCGATCATTAGCTAAATGCCGTGCTAGCGTGGGAGGAGATAGCAGATACCTTACACTAGATACTGAATGCTAGATACAAATCGACTGAGGGAGCCACACAGCCGGGAAACAAAAGTCAGCGAGCAATTAGCTCCTCGAGTGGCACTTAATTGAATCGCGGCTTTTCCAGCCAGGAAGGACACCAACCAAGTCGTGAGAGTTTTTCCAGTGCAAATTAATAAACAGTTACGCATGCGCGGCGCAAAACTTGTTGCTAGCTGATTGCCGGGAACAGGAAAGTCATGGGCATCCATCACCTGTCGGTGGAGCAGCTCCAGCTCCAGCTCCAGCTCCAGCCCCAACTCCATCTCCAGCTGCAGGTCCATCTCCAGCTCCAACATCAGTATCTGGATCTGCATCGGAATCTCCCGTTGGTCGAGTCTATTATTTCGGCAATTGCTGTAATCAATGCGCTGTTATCAATAACAGCTAGCGGTGTAATAATTGGCCGTGGAGCAATGACTACTCCACCCAACTGGTGGATTGGGGCCATACAAATTTGTCTAAGCGAAATTGCGCAAACAAAAATTATGATATATTTGAGCGCAGCACTGCCAGAGATCCTCCAGAGAACGAGCGCAGTGATTAGCCAAAGTCAGGGGAGCACTGACAGCCGGACAGATTGATTGCCGGCAGGAGGGGAGGAGTGTTCATTAAAGCCATGCAAAAGCCATCAAAACAAATCAAAGCCAGGACACTACACAGAACCCTGGGCTGCGTTTTAGGGTACCCAGGAAACAGGGAACCCAGGAACTGTGGGAAAGAATGCTGGGCTGCTGCTCGACTCCTCCCTTAACTGCTTAATTACAGCGCCCAAGGCCAGACTCATTATTATCTATTAAGCAGTCAGGAATACTAGTTACTGCTCCTCCGACCAGACTAACTGACTAACTGACTAACTGACTAACTGACAAACTGACAGGCATACCAAGCTCTGACTCTCTAATGACATCGGGTAACCGAGCAACCAAGCCAGCCAGCCAGCCAGCCAGCCAGCAAGCAACCAACCTACCAGCCAGCCATAAATATGCATATGAGATGGGCTTGGAGGACCACGAGCCCATGGGACCGCTTGCAATTACAATGTCCACATATAGACGGGCCAAATAGGCCTAGACCCCGCCGATATTGCCCTAGCCATAGCCGTTGCCTTAGCCTTGGTAATTGTTTCATATGCACGCCGGCAGCAGATGGAGCAAGAACAGCCTTCGACTGGTGCAAATTTATGGCATCCTCAGACCCAATCCCTCAATACCCAATACCCCAATCCTCAAGCCTCATCTCCATTCGCGGCATCATGACCATCGGGCATAATTTACTTAGAAGGAATCATGGCCTGGGCAGCAGCAGCCTCCTCCAGTTTGGTAATAAAACACAGCGTCACGCCAAGGTAGCGCCCTAGCCAGCCTTCTAGGTCTTCTTAGCCTTGCGCAACTGCGTCCAATTTGGCCGCAATCGCGCAGCAAAGAGATGCAGCAGCAGCAGCAGCAGGAGGAGCAGCAGCAGCAGGAGCTTCGATGTCTACATTGCTACCTTGTCGCCGACATAATCATGTTAAATTACTCGCAAATTCATTTGCTTGGAAGGCCTCCACCGCCGCCTTCCTGTTGCAGTTGCAGTTGCATTGTTAGGGCGCCTGCTGATGTTGCTAGTTGCTGCTGCTGCTGCTGCTGCTGCAGATGATGCTGCTGCTGCCTGTTGCTAGTTGCAAGTTGCTGGTGATGCTGCTGCCTGGCGGCTGCTTTCAGCATTGATGCATGGACATGATACGGGGATGGAGAGCCTGGTCTGTGGGTCTGGAAGGTAGTCTGTTGTTAGCTTGTCGCTCACTCCATATTGATCTGCTCGGCATTATGGAAATTATGTGATCAAGGCCAGGGAAAATGGAAATGGAAATTGTTTCTGCAATGGAAATTTGCTGGCTAGAGGAGTCTGGCAATTACAGATCGATTTATTGCTCCTCTGCCACAGGCATTGTTATTTCTAGCCAATTTTTTTTTTTTTTTGGTTTTGTTCCTTTATTTTTTTTTGGTTGCATCTAATTAGAAGGCAGATAAACGCAGGCGGGCTGGGTGAGAAATTGCTATAGGATCCAGTCGTACTCCACCCATTCCTATTACTCTTCTCATTCCTGGATTGAGGTGGATGGAGGTGGATGGAGGTCGATGGAGGTGGGTGTGGTCAAGAAGTTGCTGATGTTGCAGCTGCGGAATAGCGGTAAAAACGCATTTGGGGACAACAAGCCGGCAAAGATTTGTGTTTATTTTGTAATCTTTGAAATATTTGTGGCATGGCAAATATTTTCACTCGCCTGCATTTCCGCATAGCCAGTAGTTGGTTGGTGGGGAAAGTATAAGGCTATCAACGGGAATATTTGGGAAAACTTCCACTTTTTCGCATCTGCCCCGAGGCAACCAAGTCCACCTACAGCGCTCAATAATAAAGAGTAACCAGCAAAAGGCGTGCCTGATACTACTTGGGGTCTCAGTTTGGGTTCGGGTTCGGGTTCGGGCTTGGGTTTGGGTTTGGGCTTGGACCATGGGAGCAAGAGTGAGCTTGGTCCGAATCCCATAGTCCCAGAGCCGGAGCACCTAGGCCTACTTATGTAAGTAAGGCTGCCAGTGCTTGTGGCTCGTATTTTATGGTTTGTGTACACATTTTTGCACACATGCGCGCCGGGTCATTCAACTTGTTGTAGCAGCAGTCCATGGCCATGGTCAGGTGGGTGGGGAAACAGGGGCATCATGGCGAGAGCAGGAGGAGCAGGAGGAGCTGGAGGAGCGGAGGCGGTGCGCGCGCGCTTTCCTAGAATAAACAAAATGCACGACTTGGCCGAGAGCCGCCAACAACTTTGGCTTTGGCCTGGCCCGCTGCTTGGCTGCTTGGCTGCTTGAGCACACGAAGAAGCCGCGTTGCACTGCGCGAAAACACCAGTGCACAATCGGATAATCGAGAAATCATTCAACTCAATTGTAGTACAAATTACTGGACACATGTCAAATAAGTTTCGAAATCAGCACTTGTCACAGTTTGGGTCACACACGCTTATAACCTGAACTCCTGCACAAGCTGGGTAACCAGTTTTTCGCACAGTGTGCTGCTGTTGCATCCACATCAACACCAGCCACATGCAGCACAAGCAGCAACTGCAGCAACAGCAGCAACTTGGCTGACTAACTGACTGACTGACTTCTGTTTGTTGGACCGACACGACCATGTTTGATGTGTACCATAGCCATCATTATCATCATCATCCTCGCCAGCCACCGAGCAACTCAGGCGTCCCCATCGTAATGATGATGTACAAGTATATGCGGCTTGTTTTAGTTGTTGCACTTGCGCAGTGTAAAATTGTTGCATAAGTTTGCAGTGCAACTGGGGATTGTCTTGGCCTACCAGTTGCTGCCAGTTGCCGGCCACATGATTGACTCCCATTGCCGCCAAGTCCGCGTCCAAATTCTTCGCACTGCCAAGGCTCAAGTTCGGTCAAGTGGAGAGAGAATGGGGGAACCACCGCCCCTCCCCCCGTTTGGGGTCTTCCGATCCCTCGCCGGCAATCCTTAACAGTTAATGTGTGAATTTTTATGCGTTGCCAGGCTCCGAAGTCGTGTTGTTGTTCTTACCGCATAAAATGTAATTTACATCCGTTAGCTTCGAGTGAGATGGAGATGGCGATGGTGCCTCCATCTTCTCCAGCTCGAAATTGCTACTCTGATTTGTGGCTGCCGTTCGGAGGCGAGAGTAGAGGTAGTCGCTATGTAGTCGGGATTCAGTATTCTGGATTTTGTATTCTGGATGCTGGATTCTAGCCAACGTTGCGGCCAAATTCATGCTTATGAGCACTTGCCGTTAGGATTTTCATTGTTGTTTCGCCAGCAATTTGTTGCCAAATTGTATGGGCCAGTTCTTTGCCTATTGCCTTCTGCCGTCTGCCTTCGATTTAAATGTGAATCTGGGCAAAGAGCCGAGTCATTGGGCCAACTGGCCACCCCACAGGTAGTATATGCGGAAATTAAAATGTGAAATACTCGAGAAATTGTCAACCCTTCAACTGAACGCAATTAATCAAAGTCGAGGCCGCCAGCAGCAATTCATAAAACAGCCATTTGTCAAATCATTTCTGCTGCAACAAGTGGCAGCAGCAACAACAGCAACAACAGCAGCAACTGGCCTTCCTGGCCAACTGTCAGCTTAGACAATTTGTTTGAGCCATTTTTGCGAGGGAGCCGCCAGTATGCTATTCGCAGTGTGGGACACACGCAGCCACCGTTTCTTGGCCAGAATGGCCGCTACGTGCCAAGTCGCCAGCTGGATGCAGTGCTGCTCCTAGCTGGATATTGCGGCCAGGCTGCATTTTGATTATGTGGTAATAACACGTTGCACGCATACAAAGCCAAGATGCTGCTGCCGCAATTTGGTGTTGCTCTTGGCTTTTAGACCCTGTTATCACGCCGGACAAGGCTATCAAGCTGGCAAAGCTGGCTAAGCTGGGCAAACGTGGCCTACGTAGCTCCCTGGCCATTTTCAATCGCATGCTGGCACAATTAGAGTTCGGCATTCGCGCGGCAATCGATAAATTAATTTATTATGGTCATGGCGATGGCTAACGGATATGGCCATCGTAAAATTCCCGCCGTAATGGGGGAACTGCAACTATGGCATTTCATTAAATAATAAAAATTCCTTCTACCCTCTCTCATTGCAGCCCCGGTCCAGGAGTACACGGAGATCCAACAGTATTCGGGTAAGTAAGAAAGCTGATTAACTGGCGGCCATAACCCACCAAGAACAGGAGCCCATAGTAATAAAAATGCATTCGGTTCTGTTCCGTTTTATGGTGATTACCATTTCGCCAAAACAACGCGGATGTGACCGATTTATGGCAACCTGCCATTTTTATATTTACACAGACTGTGCCCCCTGCCATTGATCTTTCATCGATATTATAATGTGATTGATCCGCTGCCCAAATGGCTAATTATAATAGCCACCCAGTTGTCGTATGCCGCTAATCGGTGGCCAATTATCGAGCCAATCGCTGTCATAAAGCCGCATTAGCCGAGGTGTGAAGAGGCACACATGGCGAAGACAAATGGAAACATAAAGAAATAAGCGCTGCCTTTTTACGAGACACGCTGAAAAACGTGAGCTGAGCTCCATACCCATGCCCATACCCATGTCCATACCCCAAGCCCCAAACCGAGCCCAAAGATTTCAATCAAAAAATGGTCTAGCCGGTTCACAGAAGTCGTGGAAACTGCGGCGCTTAACGTGTTAATGATGTGATGTGAAATTTATTGCGGGTGGAAGCCACTAAATTAGGCAGCCCGTCACTCAGAAATAAATAGAAAAACAGACACACACACACACACACACAAACAAACACACAGAGTGGACGTGTGCATATTTTAAGACAGTTGACTTCTGTTTAACGACACTGATGAGCTATAAAAATTGTCAATAGCTTCGTGTATTATGACAGCCAACTGGCGCTAAGCCGCGATTTATGGCCCGAACGACACAGTAGCACAAATCACATACTATGTATGATACGGATGGCCCGCTTGCATAACTAATGCCTGGAATTTATTAGCCACATAGAGTTGGCATTGTCTAGAGCACACACTCCCAGGCTTTGGCCCCGATAACCAGGTCTCACTCTCGAATTATATGTATCTTGTACTTGCAGAGGGCTGCTACTACAACTATGCGCATTACCAGGAGGGCGACCGCATCATGACCAATGAGCCATGTCTGAACTGCACCTGCCACAACCGCATGCTGATGTGCTACCTGCGCGTCTGCCCCTTCACCAAGCCCATTGGCCACGACTGCATCGTGGAGAAGCGGGAGGACCAGTGCTGCCCCATCATCACTTGCCCAGAAGGTGAGTCTCACAGCAGGAGAACCACTGGCGTTTGCACTATACTGATGGCTCTTCCCTTCCCTTCCCATTTAGTACCCGTGGACGTGCCGTACCACACCCCGGAACCCGGAACCGAGCTGAGCATTCCCGAGAAGTTCGGCTGCAGCATCGAGGAGAAGTTCTACCCAGAGGGCGCCCAGGTGCCGTCGAATCCCAATAAACCTTGCGAACTCTGCTACTGCATCAACAACCAGACCAAGTGCGTCATGCAGGAGTGCACGCTGCACGTGGACGGCTGCCTGCCCATCTACAACAAAGGATCCTGTTGCCCCGTGCGCTACAGTTGCGGTAAGTTTCTAAAACATAACAGCTAAGAACTTTACTTATCATTTAAATCTTTCGTTTAGACCATGAAAACGAGTTGGACTTTGTGGATCAGTCGACTACGACGACAACCACTACAGTGCGACCCACCACTGGATTCGTCCTGGCTGGCACCATGACACCACCCACTACCACGGACTGCATCCACGACGGCGAGATCTTTGCGGACGGAGCCTCCCTGAAGGGCAAGAATGCCTGCGAGCACTGCTACTGCATGCGTGGCGACATTGTGTGCGCCGTCCAGGAGTGCGAGGTGCCCATGATGGCGGCCAATGGAAAGTCCTGTCGCGCAATGCCAGCAGCCGAGGGCGAGTGCTGTCCGAGCAACTACGTCTGCGAGGACGACAGTGCCACCACCGAAATTGTTGAGATCACTACGTCAGAGGGTGTTACTTCGGCTCCGGCCAAGGGCATTCATGCCGAGATTCCCAAGGAGGATGTGGATCTGCAGGAACACATCGATGACGAAGATAAGGATAAGGAGACCGCCACAATTCCTTCCGCCGAGCTGGGCAGCGGTGAGGTTGAGGAGGATGAAGAGGAAGAGGCCAAGGATAAGATCACCACGGTTGCACCAGTGCAAGTTACGGAAGAAAAGGACTTCACCTTCGAGCCCGAATCCTCTACCGCCGGCATTCCATCTGATTCCAGGATCGATTTACCGTCGTCCACCGAGGAATCAAAGGAATCTTACACTGAAGCTGCCGAGGAAGATATCGCTAAGATCGTCACCACTCCAGAGCCCGAGGGTAGCGGCGAAGAGGATGTGCCTAAGCCTGCCGAGATTCCCGAAAAGGAAGTCACTGAAGATGAACTCATTAAGGTCAGCACTCCTGCTCCAGCCAAGGCCAGTCCTGAAGAGGAAGTGGTCAAGGCCACCACATCAGCGCCAACGGAGGAAGACGTTAAGCCGACTACCGCCGGAACTAGCGAGGAAGATGAAGAGGGCAAGCCCACGCCTGCAGAGGAAGGAAGCGGTGACGAGGAGAAGGATGTCAAGGTCACTGCTGCCCCAGAGGAAACCGAAGATGAAGCCAAGCCCACTTCTGCTCCAGTGGCAAGCGATGAAAAGGAACAGGAGCCCAAGCCAAGCGAGGGCAGCGGTGATGAAGAGCTGGATGTCAAGCCCACAACAGCTCCAACGGCAGGTGAAGCGGATAAGGATGCTACTCCAGCTCCTGAAGAAAGTGAGGAGCAGGATGAAGGCAAGTCTACTGAGGCTCCAACCTCAATCGATGACGTTGAGCCAGCCAAGCCAACTGAATCTTCAGAGGAAGCTAGCGGCGAGGGAGAAGATATTGCTAAGGAGACCACACCTGCTGGAGAGGAAGAGATTGTTAAGGGAACTACACCAGCTGGAGAACTTAGCAGTGAAGGCGAAGAGGAGATCGTTAAGGGAACATCCCCTGCCGAAGAATCCAGTAGTGAAGGTGAGGATGAGATCGCCAAGGCAACCACACCTGCCGGAGAACCAAGCCTTGCGGGAGAAGAGGAGATCGTCAAGGCAACCACACCAGCTGGAGAACCAAGCCTTGCTGGAGAAGAGGAGATCGTCAAGGCAACCACACCAGCTGGAGAACCAAGCCTTGCTGGAGAAGAGGAGATCGTCAAGGCAACCACACCTGCCGGAGAACCAAGCCTTGCTGGAGAAGAGGAGATCGCCAAGGCAACCACACCTGCCGGAGAACCCAGCATTGATGAAGAGGAGATCGCCAAGGCCACCACCCCTGCTGGAGAATCTAGCAGTGAAGGCGATGAGGAGATCGTCAAGGTCACCACCCCTGCAGGAGAACCTAGCAGTGAAGGAGAGGATGAGATCTATAAGGAAACCACCCCTGTCGGAGAACCCATCAGTGAAGGCGAAGAGGATGTCATTAAGGCCACCACTTCAGCTCCCAAATCCGACTTGGAAGGCGTCAAGGAACCTGAAACAGCTACAGAAACTCCAGCAGAAGGAGGCGAGGACTTTGCCAAGCCCACAACGCCAATCGCTGAGGCTGAGGAAGAACCCATTGCCGGAACACCTATTCCATCCGACGGTATCAGTGGCGAAGAGGAGATTGTTAAGGTCACCACTCCAAAGAGCCTGGAAGAGCAGCCTGAAATTAGTGAAGAGTCTACCGAGGTGCCAGTCGCTGAGGACGATCTTTCGAGCTCGACCAGTGCTCCAGCAATTGCCGCCTCGACCGAAGGTGTCCAGGATGTTGCCATTGAAACGACTTCCAGTGCACCTGCCCGAGCTGGAGACAAGGAGGAAGCAGGCACCACTGTGCCTACTGCCGATGACAAAGACGATGTTGCAGAGGTTGAACAGGATGCCACAGACTTGCCCATCGAAGATACACTCCAGAGCACAACTGCTAAGACTACAACTACCGAGCACTCCAAGGAGGAGTCCTCTACTGAGGCTGAGGAAGCTGAAATCGAAGTTACAACCAGCAGTCCTGTCGATAAACAAGAGGTGCCAGAAGCTGAGCCTGCAGACAAGGATCATAAGGACGAGGAAGATGTACAGACCGCCACTGATCTGCCAATCAAATCTGATATTGTGCCAGCTGTTGTCGATACCGAAGCTACTACGAGTCAGCCTGAAACCAGTGAAGAGACTGCTACCGATAAGCCACCATCCGTTTATCTGCCTCCTGGTGGAGAGAAAGAAGAGGGAGCTGCTACGGAACCCTCTGTCCAAGAGGAACCATCTAAGCCTGTGGAGATCACTCCAGTGTTCCAGGAAGTCCCATCTAGCACTGCTAAAGTTGACAATCGCAACGACTTCGAAACGGAGAAACCAACCCTGCCACCAAGTGGTGATGATCAGAGCTTCGAGCCCCTGCCCGCCATGGATCTGCCCGCTGGTATTCCAGGCGAAGGCGACTGTCTGGTGGAGGGCAAGACCTACGCCAACAACACCATTGTTCCCGCCACCGCACCCTGCGACGTGTCCTGCAGATGTATCAGCAGCCTCGTGGCCTGCCAACAGATGGAATGCAAGTTGCCCGAGAACCTGGAGAAATGTACCGTGGCTGCCGATCTTCTGGATGGTTGCTGTCCCACTTACAACTGCGATGAGAGCCCTGAAAGTGCTGAAAAGGATCAGGAATCCACCGACAAGCCCGATGATAAGATCGACGAGGATGTATCAGAGATCAGCACTGAGGAGATCCCCAAGGATGTCATCATGCCTACTGGCATCACTGAGCAGCCTCTTTCTCATGTCAAGCCCGATGAAGAGATCCAACCAGTGACCTCGGTTCCGCCACAGGTTGATGAATCTACGACTGCTAAGGTTGATAAGAAACCAATTGATGAATCCACTGAGGATAAGAAGCCAATCGATGAATCCGAGGAGGATTCGAAACCAATTGATGAATCTGAGGAGGACAAGAAACCAGTCGAAGAATCTGACGAGGATAAGAAACCGGTTGAAGATTCCGAAGAGAAGGAGAAGCCATCGCCTGCTGTCACTCCAGCGGCTGAGATTGAAAAGGAATCCAAGCCCGAGGACGAGAAGGAGACTGATGGTGAATTCGCGGCGGCCACTGAACAGCCAGAGGCTACAACTCCCGCCCAGTCTGCCGACGCAGCTGAGAAGGAGGTTGATGATAAGCTGGCCATCACATCTGCTCCCATTTCCACTGAAGATGAGCTCAAGCCTGCCGATGAAAAGAAACCCACTGACGAAGCGCAGATCCCAGATGCTGAAATCCCTGCTAGCACCGCTGAGCCCGAGACCTCGACTGAGCTGCCTACTGCTGATCTTGACAAGAAACCAGAGGAGGATTCAACTAAGGTCACTGAGGCGCCTGAGTCTGATAAGGTTCCTGAAGTTCCAACCATTGCTCCAGCTGAAGATGAGATTGAGGAGTCTGACAAATTCACGACTGTTGCTCCACCAAAGACTTCTGCGTCTGATGAAACAGAGCCCGCTAGTGAGGAAGATCTCGTTCCTGCAACCTTTGAGCCCATCGAAAGCGAATTTGAAGTTAGCACCAAGAAGCCAGCCGTGCAAGGACCACCACTGCCCACTCTTGCCCCGGCTCAGCCAGAGAAGAAACCAGTCGATGAAGAGGATTCCACTGAGGCTGAAATCAGCACTGAACCAAGCGCTGAAGTTGAAAAGGAAACCTCTGATGAAACATCCGAGTCCGACAATAAGATCGATGCTGGTGCTCCTACTACTCCTGTTCCCGTTTCTGCTGAGGAGGACAAGACTCCAAGCACTGATAGGACTTTCGAGGCCGAAGAAAAGGTCATCACTGTTGCTCCAGTTGCTGGTGATGATGAGGAGTCCAATTTGCCCAAGCTACCAGAAGATATCTTTGAAGAGGAAGTGCCTGCCGTGGTTACCACCGCTGCTCCATCGAAGGACGAGGGTGAACAGAAACCAGTCGACGATGGTGAGAAACCGGTCGAAGATGGACAAAAGCCCATTGAAGAAGAAACCTCTACATCTGCTTCGGCTGAAAATGAGATTGAGCCTGAATCTGAGCGTGCAACCACTGCTGCTCCTACTAAGGCAGAACCTGCCACTGGTGCTCCTGAATCTGATGAGAGCAAGGAAACGCCAGAGTCCGAAGTGCCCACAACTGTTGCTCCTGCTGGTGAGAAGCTTTCAACAAGCAGTATCACTCCCGATGAGGAACCAACTGCCACTTCTGCTCCTGCTGCTAAGCCTGATGAAGATGTAGAGAAAGAAACCAGCACCGAAATACCGACTGATACTCCTGCTTCTGAAGAGGATGAGGATACTTCTACTGATCAAACTCCATCTCAGGTGCCAGAAAAGAAACCTGATGTTCCTGCGCAGATTCCAGAAGAGGAAGAGGAAACTGTTGGTGCTACTACTGCTCCATCGACCTCTGATGAAGTGCCCGAGGAAGTCCTTGCCGAGATTCCGCAACACTCGACTGAGACTGAAATTAAGCAAAAAGACGAAACAACTGCTGCCCCAAGTGTTGACCAAAAGGAACCCTCTGTTACTGAAATCGATCAAGAAGCCACCACAGTCGCTCCTATCTCTGAGAAGGATGAGAAGCCAACTGAGGAAGAGAAACCAGTGGTGCAGCAGCCAATTGGAGAAGAGCCATCTGAGGAAGAAGAGAAGGAGAAACCCACTGCACAGGATGTATCCACTGAGGGACCAGCATCTACTGAAGCTATTGAAGAGAGCTCTACCGAATCTTCTGAAGAAGTTCAGCCGTCGACTGAGGGAGAAGTTGCCGAGAAGCCTGAGGACAAGCAGCCCTCTTCGACTGTCCACGCTCCAGTTGAGACAATTCCCGAAATCTCCACTGAATTGCCAGCTGAAGATGCCGAAAAGCCCACAAGCGTGGCTCCTGTTGTTGCCGATGAAGATACCTCGGCTCCGTCCGACGAAGAGGTTCCCTCCGTTTCCGGCGAGGATGTCGAGAGCCCAGAAGCCACAACTGCCTTCCCGCAACCTGCCGAAGATGACGAAATTAAGACACCCGAGGAGGCTGAACCATCTTCCACTGACAAGGTACCAGAAACTGAAGGCAAGAAGCCCGAGGACGAGAAGAAGTCTGATGAGACCCCTGAATCTGCTACCCAAGTGTCTGATGTGGCGTCATCCACATCGGCCCCAGTTGCTGGTGGTGACATTGAAAAGGAGGAACAAGCCACCACTGCCTCACCTATCGAGGAGGAGGAAGAAGAGGTCAAGCCAACTATAACCCCAGCTGCTGAGATTCCTCAACCATCCGAAAAGGAACCCGCGGATGAGCAAGAAGTGGAGTCTGGAACTAAGGCCACCACTGCAGAGTCTGACGAGCAGCCCATTGATGAAACTGTCCCTGCGACTTCTGTACCCATCGATGAAGCTTCCACAGCCGCTCCTACCATGGAGGAATCCACCACCGCTGCTAGCGCAGCCTCGCCTGCTGTTCACGATGATGAAATTAAGGATGTCACCACTGTGCAACCAGTTGCCGATGAAAAGGAAGTGGCTGCTCCTCAGGACGATACAAAGACAACCATTGATGTGTCCACCGATTCTCCCATCGCCCAAGGGGATGAGGAGAAAGACAAAACTGAGGCTCCAGTTGCACCCACCACTGTTGCATCGCCGGTTGCTGATAGTGCTGTTGATTCTACTACTCCTTCAGTGGAGGTTCCATCTGCTGTTGAAATCGACACGAAGCCAATGGATGATATTATGTCCCAGACTATTGCTCCCCATACCGACGATGAGTCTGCGTCCACTTCCACTGAAGATGAAGACCAGTCTCCCGCTACTGTGTCTCCTCAGGATGCTGACAAGACTCCAGTTTCCGAGGCTCCCCAGGATTCTGATAAGACTCCGATCTCCGAGACTCCCCAGGATGCCGACGAAATCCCAGCTACAGCGACACCTATTGACGAAGACAAGATTCCAGCCACTGTGGCTCCTCAGTCTGAGGATGAGGTTCCAGCTACCGCAGCTCCTCTTGATGAAGACAAGATCCCAACTACTGAGTCTGCTCTTGATGAGGAGAAGATCCCATCCACAGCAGCTCCTCTTGAAGATGATAAGAGGATTCTTGCTTCAGTTAGACCCGTTGTTTTCGATGTGAAGCCAAGCAGCGAGAAGCCTGCTGTATCTGAGGATGATGGTGAAGAGAGCACCGAACCAGCTGTCCATGATGTGGAGACTAGCACTGATGAGTCTATTGGTGATGCCAAACTGAAGCCACCTACTTCTGCGTCTGCCATGCCAGCGGAATCTCCAGTCACAGAGGCGGAGATTGTGCCAGAAACTGCAGCTCCAGAGGTTGAAAAGGAGGTACCAGAGAAGGTCACGGAACAACCCGAGCTGGAGAAGGAGACTCCAGAGAAGGCTACCGAGCAGCCTGAACTGGAAAAAGAGACTCCAGAGAAGGCCACCGAGGAGCCAGAGCTGGAGAAGGAGACTCCAGAGAAGGCCACCGAGCAGCCAGAACTGGAGAAGGAGACTCCAGAGAAGGCCACCGAGCAGTCAGAGCTGGAGGAGACCCCAGAAAAGGCTACAGAGCAGCCAGAATCGGTTGATGAGAAGACCACTCCGGAGCCAGTCGTGAAGCCTAGCTTGGATTCCACGGAGGAGGATGAAGAATCCGTTGAGTCCGAGGAGGAATCCGCTGACAAGAAGGACAAGAATAAGGAGACAGAGGAGGATGCTGACAAGAAGACAGAGGAGCCTGAGGTACCCGCCGTAGTTTCCGAGATTACTCAGCCAAGTGAAGAGGCCATTTCCACCACGGGTCACCCACTGTTCACGCACCTTGCCAGCAGCACCACCACGGCGCCAGCCATTGGCGACCGCGTGGGCGAGGAGGATGAGGAGAACACCACTGTCAAATTGAGCAGCTCTACCACCACCAGCACCACAGAGGCTCCTGTAACCAGCTCACCATCGACGACGACGGTGGCCAGCCAACAGCCGATTACCCCGCCGCCCTACGGCCACGCCCCCGAGTACGAGGATGAGTACGACGAGGAGGAGGTGTTCGGACCCGGAACCTGCCGCTACGCCGGCAAGCTGTACGTGTCCGCCCAGCAGATTCCACGTGACGATCCCTGCGACTTCTGCTTCTGCTTCCGAAGCGACATCATCTGCTTGCAGCAATCGTGCCCGCCACCAATCGCCGGCTGCCACGAGGAGCCCATCTCCGGCTTCTGCTGCCCGCGCTACGAGTGCCCCGTGTCCATGGCCGCCGTGCTGAACATCACCACGAGCACCACCACCACCAGCACCACCCTGCCGCCCCACTTCCTGCACTATTCGCACGGCGAGGCGGTGAAGCACACCGGCTGCCTGATCAACGGCCGTTCCTACCGCGTGGGCGAGCAGATCGAGTCCACGAGCGGTCCCTGCATCAGCTGCACGTAAGTACAACTCAATTCAGCCATCTGACTTTAGGTATTTGGTATATCCCGATAACTAACCTGGATCTTGTTTCAATTTCAGTTGCGGTGGAGACGGCAAGATGAAGTGCGATCCCCAGCAGTGCGTTCCCGAACCCACCATGCAGCAGGTGATGGCCGCCGTGGCGTCGGGACGCAAGAGATGAACCACCAGCCATGCTCACTAAATATAATTTAACTAATTCTTAAGCACTGCAGACAACAATCACGAACCGACGAACCAACCAGCCCAGATAGCACCACTCGCCAACTAGCAGCAATAGCAATAGCAATAGAAATCATAGAGCCAGGAAACAGAAAAGGAACCGGAACCAGAACCAGAGCCAGAACCAGAAATCTTGAAACCGGAAATCCGAAACAGGAAGTCCGGCAAAGAATAGGCAAAAAGCCAGGCCAAATGCAATAGTGTAACCAGATACCAGATGCAATAGTGTTAATTTTGGGTTTGCCGACATACGCACTCTATCAATTGGATTACGCCCACTTGTTTCGGATTAGGTTACGGTGACGAAGCAACCAGTGATATTGTACTGTATACATAGTATAGGTGCAATTAATTTAGACGCGCTCACTTAAATCGATTACTTATTTGTATTTGTATGTGTACTAGTATTTTGGGCTTGTGACCCTAGTGACAGGACATATAGCCACCACAGCAGCCGACGTAGCGCGTGCCTTGTAAGGTCGTTCATTGTGCCCGCCGCCATACAATCGCTTTCAGGAGACTCTCAGCACCCCACACCACACATAGGTAGAGCGAAAATATTCCGGACACGGATCGCAATCAATGGCGTTACGAAGCCACGGCATTCGGCCGCCGGATGGGATTCTACACTTGCCCCCTCCGGCGGCTCACTCTTCTCCAATGCGCTTTTATAGTATTTTAGTCACCTTATTTTAAACATTATTATTTTTGTGTATAATTGTTGCTTCTAGTCTTCTTTTGTTGCAAGAGCAACGGAATCCGCCTGTAACACGCGCACAACCCGATCGATCGATCGATCACATCACATTACATCAGATCGGATTAGATTAGATTAGATCGAATCAGATCGGATCGGACCAGTTGAATCAAATTGAGTTGAGTTGAGTTGAGTTGAAAAACTGTATCTTCTATGAACTATTCCAAGCTTTTATACTTTTATATACAGAATACGTGTAGAGTGGAGAAACGAACGAACTAGTTTTTATAGCAATTTTACAAACGAACGCACGAATTGCATAGTTTTAACGGATTGAATTTGTACTTCGCCCGCTGCACCTGCACTGGCACCCGTGTCAGGTGCAAATGAGGTGGCCAAACCGTAGTCTACATAGAATTTTTAGATCAACTGAAACTGAAACGGAAACGGAAACCGATCAAGGAACCGGAAACACACTGTCGGCCATCGCTACTGCTCGACTGACTGAAAATCGCACCGAAGTTCGAAGAGAGGAGCTATCTTTGTAAACTATTTTTTTTAACCACCAGCTGCCGCGCTGGTCATTACTTTATTGGTCGTAGAATCGAACGAAACGCCTGGAACGGATCTTCAGTCACTTGAGCCTTAGCAATGCGCCGAAATCTTCAAGCGTTTGAATCGCGCTGAATGAATACGAACATCAATTAGTTTTATATAATCTCTAACTATAGTTGTAGCCCTAAGTATTTAATTTTAAAAATAAATAAATAAATTTTAATTTAGATCTTATTTATTTGATATGTCTTTTAAGAACAGCTCTTGTGTTTCCATACCTTATCATAATTTATATGCAGCTATTCTTTGTAATCTAATAAATAAATACAACGCTTTTTATTGAAATGTATATCGGGGGAGTGTTTTGCAATTCAATTGGTCATTTCGGATATCTTTAATAGACTGCATACATGTATGTGAAATGTTCTTGGAAAGAGCAGGGTTTTCAATGGAACAATGGTTTTTCATCAATGGTTTCATTGAATAATGTTAAAGCCCAAATGCAAAAAAAATATATATACTTGTTTTGAAATAATAGATTGCACGCAATGAATTTTGTGCTAAAACTTTTAAGCACTTATGAGCAGCTATACAGGGTTAAATTTAAAATTTAAAAAAACGTTACAGCTTACCTTATTCAGCGGGAAATTCGATGTTTTCCAATCGAGAAATCGAATATATATCCACGTTTTGGTATTTTTAAACGGCCCAACAACGGGCACACTTCCAACCGGCAGCTAAATAGTTTATAATATTTTCCGTCTATGGCCAGAATTCGTTCAAACCGCTGGACTTCTGTATAAAAGCGGCTCCAAATGGTGAATATATCCACCATAAACTGGGTCTTCGTCTGCGGCCTGTCCTTCTGCCTGGGCGGGATTGCGGTGCTCAGTTTCATGCCATTGGGATCAGGTGGGTATTCAAAACATGATCTCCTTGCTATAAATACTGATCCGGAACCGCTCTTTTAATAGACTGCGTGTGCCCGCTGTCCAATCCGCTGGGCAAGATTGCCGGTGGAGGCGAAGGAGTATCCGTGATAAAGAAAGAGCCAGCGGATGAGAAGCCACCAGAGCCACATGACCACGGTGCGTCTGTGCACAAGATGGCACTGCTGGTGCCGTTCCGGGACCGTTTTGAGGAACTCCTCCAGTTCGTGCCGCACATGACCGCCTTTTTGAAGCGACAGGGCGTGGCACACCACATCTTTGTGCTGAACCAGGTGGACAGGTTCCGCTTCAATCGCGCCTCTCTCATCAACGTTGGTTTCGAGTTTGCCAGCGATGTGTACGATTACATTGCCATGCACGACGTCGACTTGCTGCCCTTGAATGACAATCTGCTCTATGAGTATCCCAGCAGCTTGGGACCACTGCACATCGCCGGGCCTAAGCTTCATCCGAAATACCACTACGATAACTTCGTAGGAGGGATCTTGCTGTTGCGACGAGAGCACTTTAACCAGATGAACGGCATGTCAAACCAGTACTGGGGCTGGGGATTGGAGGACGATGAGTTCTTTGTGCGCATCCGGGATGCAGGACTGCAGGTGACGCGGCCGCAGAACATTAAGACTGGCACTAATGATACTTTCAGGTGAGATCAGTGCTCCGGAAAGCAAAAGCGACGTGTCTAATGATTTTTGTCATTCATTCTTAGCCATATCCACAACCGCCATCATCGTAAGCGGGACACCCAGAAGTGCTTCAACCAGAAGGAGATGACCCGCAAGCGGGATCACAAGACGGGGCTGGACAACGTGAAGTACAAAATACTCAAGGTGCATGAGATGCTCATTGACCAGGTGTCGGTAACCATCCTTAATATATTGCTCGATTGTGATGTTAATAAAACGCCTTGGTGCGATTGCTCCGGAACGGCAGCGGCTGCATCGGCGGTACAAACCTGATGGGTTGTGTTAAACCAAAGATCCTATGTTTATTTCGCTATATATGTGTTGTTTGATTTGTAAATGCGCTAGTACACGTGCACCATCCCGTAGAGGAATGTCCAGAAGAGCACGTAGGTGCAAAGGCCGCCCATGAACTGGTTGGTCAGCAGGTTTCTACGGTTAATGAAGAACTTGCGCCACTGCGTGCCCGACTTCCCGAGCACCAGAATCCAGAGCACAAACACGGACAGGAAGTAGAAGAGGAATCCCAGCGTGCCACTCAGACCAAGAATACCTGCGAATTGGGGCATTAACTAAGTTGGAGCACCACCAATTTGAGACAATTACCCGCAGCGCAGCCCGAGATGGCGGCCATCGATGTGCGACAGTACTCCACCGCGGATATGTTGTTCCGGATGGCGCTCTCGCTGTAGGCGATGATTTCACCAGTCTTGGATTGCGTGGTCTTTACTCGATTCATTTTATTTGACTTAATTGTGATTTAATTTCTAGCAAAATTCTCCTCAGACTGTGGCTATCGATTGTATGTCGATTGGTACCGATAGTCGTGCACTGAAAAAATTCATTGTGACAGTGGATATTTCATCTCACTGCATTGTGCTCCGATTGTCGTACAATAGCTCATAATTGCGTTTGCCATTCGCGCGGGCACGAAGATTGTTGTTATTGGGATTGGGCTGGAGCGCTCGGACGGACTGTAATTCATTAAAATATGTGGTGATAACGCGAGCTGCCGAATCTGCGTGCAATTCGTGCGTTTGACGTGGGTACTAACTGCTATGCTGTCGCGCGGACAGTTGTTCTGATACGCAGAGTTCCTGCCCCACAACACACGACCACCTCCACCAACCCAGCCACCCACCCAGCGCCACCTCCTCCTTCTTCTCCGCCACCAGCTGCTCCACCGCACCACCAGGAGAGGGGCAATTAAAAAATCAATCAGAGGGCCCTAATTGAAAGCTGCCTTCGTTGAAATGTCGCCGCCAAAGAACTGCGCGGTATGCGGGGACAAGGCGCTGGGCTACAACTTCAATGCGGTCACCTGCGAGAGCTGCAAGGCATTCTTCCGACGAAACGCGCTGGCCAAGAAGCAGTTCACCTGCCCCTTTAACCAGAACTGCGACATCACCGTGGTCACCCGACGCTTCTGCCAGAAATGCCGCCTGCGCAAGTGTCTGGATATCGGCATGAAGAGTGAGAACATTATGTCCGAGGAGGACAAGCTGATCAAGCGGCGCAAGATCGAGACCAATCGGGCCAAGCGACGCCTCATGGAGAACGGAACGGATGCGTGCGACGCCGATGGCGGCGAGGAAAGGGACCACAAAGCGCCGGCGGACAGCAGCAGCAGCAACCTGGACCACTACTCGGGCTCACAGGACTCGCAGAGCTGCGGCTCGGCGGACAGCGGTGCCAACGGGTGCTCCGGTGGACAGTCCAGTTCCCCGGGTTCACAGGTCAATCCGCTGCAGATGACGGCCGAGAAGATCGTTGACCAGATCGTATCCGATCCGGATCGGGCCTCGCAGGCCATCAACCGGCTGATGCGCACCCAGAAGGAGGCTATTTCGGTGATGGAGAAGGTAATCAGCTCACAAAAGGACGCCTTGAGACTGGTGTCGCATTTGATTGACTATCCAGGTGGGTACTTCGCGGATTTTGTTGTGTGGCCTTCTCCGCTGACCTATGAACCACTTGAATCTTTACAGGCGACGCCCTCAAGATCATTTCAAAGTTTATGAACTCGCCTTTTAACGCGCTGACAGGTTAGAGTTTTAGAATTTGTGGTTTTAAACTTATTTTTACACTACTTGTTTATTTAAATACGCAGTATTTACCAAATTCATGAGCTCACCCACGGACGGCGTTGAAATTATCTCAAAGATTGTTGATTCGCCGGCGGATGTGGTGGAGTTTATGCAGAACTTGATGCACTCGCCGGAAGATGCCATCGATATAATGAACAAGTTCATGAATACCCCAGCGGAGGCGCTGCGCATCCTTAACCGAATCCTAAGCGGCGGAGGAGCGAACGCAGCCCAGCAGACAGCAGACCGCAAGCCATTGCTGGACAAGGAGCCGGCGGTGAAGCCGCCTGCGCCGGCGGAGCGACCTGATACTGTCATCCATAGCATGCTGAGCCACAGTCCGCCAATTTCTCCACCTGACACTGCCGTGGATCTGCAGTACCACTCGCCCGATGTCGGGGAGCAGCCCAGTACATCGAGTAGCCACCCCTTGCCTTACATAGCCAACTCGCCGGACTTCGATCTAAAAACCTTCATGCAGACCAATTACAACGACGAGCCCAGTCTGGACAGCGATTTTAGCATTAACTCAATCGAATCGGTGCTATCCGAGGTGATCCGCATTGAGTACCAGGCCTTCAATAGTATACAGCATACGACATCGCGCGTCAAGGAGGAGATGTCCTATGGCACTCAGTCCTCGTACGGGGGATGCAATTCGGCTGGAAGCAACAGCCAGTCGCACCTGCAGCAGCCCATCTGCGCACCCTCCACCCTGCAGTTGGATCGCGAGCTGAACGAGGCGGAGCAAATGAAACTGCGCGAGCTGCGACTGGCCAGCGAGGCTCTCTATGATCCCGTGGACGAGGACCTCAGCGCCCTGATGATGGGCGATGATCGCATTAAGGTAACCACCAGCCCACGGTATTAGCCTATCGGTCTTCCTACATTTATAGCTCCAACACCACGGCTTATCTAATCAGAGTGAACAAGCGGTGATATATGTACATCGGCACCTGGCAGTTTTTAGCCATTCGGTGATTCAGTCCGTCTCTCGATGTTTGCCTATGGGCCGTATCTTCGCCAGCCAGTTTCTGGGGTCCCAGCAATGCTCGCCTACCAAATGTAAACACACTTTTCAATGGGGTGGCTCGAACTTCCAAGCAGCTTTGGTGGAGCAAAGAGAACTGATCGAAGCCGATAAGCCATTTCCAACTAGAGGGTTAAAGAGTTTTAAATTATGCGTCTGGGTCTAGTTAAGATCTACTTGGCAAGCAAGTGCTTGATTACAACAATTGGCCTTAAGCTGAGACTATTTCTTGCTGGGTATGTAAACAAAAATGGCTATTTTCGGGTCACAAAAGACCCACATTTTCAAACTAGCTTCTTCTTTATTTTTCAAGATGTGTCGAAAGTGCTCGAGCTTTAGTTCTCCTGGAGAATTGACTTAGAATTATCCAATCATGATTCATCACCTCCACGAACTGTTGTCCCATTAATCGAGCCACCCTAGCATTCATGCAATCAGAACGTCTGCTCTGCCAAGAACGAGCAGACAGTGTCTTTATCAGCCTCTGGGCGTGCCAATTGTGACATTATCAACCATTATCAAGAGCGCCAGCAGGCGCTCATGAGTCTCCGACCGTCGATTTGGGCGTTTATTGTCGGTTAGATTGTGTTCCGTTTTTGCCTCATCGCAATTAGCACATTTCAGTATTGTTAATTAGGAAAAACGATACAATTTTTTTTTTAAGAAATATGGAGCACCCAGGTGTTGGACGCTATGATAAGCAGTACACCACCACTCGATTGAGTCACCTTCCAGGGAGAAGCATTTACGATTATAGCGATAATAATGGGCACCTGTTCTATTCCATTTTGTTTGTTTTGTCAACCACAGCCCGACGACACTCGCCACAACCCAAAGCTACTGCAGCTGATCAATTTGACGGCGGTGGCTATCAAGCGGCTTATCAAAATGGCCAAGAAGATTACAGCATTCCGTGACATGTGCCAGGAGGACCAGGTGGCCCTACTCAAAGGTGGCTGCACAGAAATGATGATAATGCGCTCCGTCATGATATACGACGACGACCGCGCCGCCTGGAAGGTACCTTTAATTAAATAGCTACATCATCTATAAGACTGGTATGATAAAATGTGCTTTGCAGGTACCTCATACCAAAGAGAACATGGGCAACATACGCACTGACCTGCTCAAGTTTGCCGAGGGCAATATCTACGAGGAGCACCAGAAGTTCATCACAACGTTTGACGAGAAGTGGCGCATGGACGAGAACATAATCCTGATTATGTGCGCCATTGTCCTTTTTACCTCGGCTCGATCGCGAGTGATACACAAAGACGTGATTAGATTGGAACAGGTGAGTAAGCTCGCTATACCTATAGATCACTGGCCTAACTTCCTATCACCCCATAGAATTCCTACTATTATCTTCTGCGAAGATATCTGGAGAGTGTTTATTCTGGCTGTGAGGCGAGGAACGCGTTTATCAAGCTAATCCAAAAGATTTCAGATGTGGAGCGTCTGAACAAGTTCATAATTAATGTCTATTTGAATGTTAACCCATCCCAGGTGGAGCCCTTGCTGCGTGAAATATTCGATTTGAAAAATCACTAGAGAACCGATGCGTGTCGGGCATTTAATGCCCGTGTCGACGCCAATGCCCAATGATGAATGATCAACAAGCTGTAGTTATTGTTGTTGTTGATGTCTGTTTTATCTGTCGCTTGTAATGTTAGATTTTAATCGAATGTGATTGTTAGATTTGCATATACTGCATAGATTTTATATTTCTACATCAAAGAGAGCATATTTAGGATACCAAGTGCAAAGCAACACAATCTATATGTAATGTACACCGTTTACCTAGTTTCAAATAAACTAAACAATGATGCAATATATAATATGAAAGCGTGGGGTCTCTGGAATAACAACACCTTTTTCTCTATCTAAAAGGCTTTTAACTTATTCAAAAAATGTACAACAAATAAACTGACTTTGACGAGTGCTAATAAAATGTGTCATCTTTGTTGAATATAGTTCTATTTCTCAAACCTCAGGCAAAATTATCAAACCAAGCGATTGAACAACAATCCAAAATGATTTTATTCTTTAATTCCGAAAGTCACAAAATATAGATTTGAAGAAGTGAGAAAAAACAAATTAGATGATTGGAAACCAACGAGATGTGCTTCGTCAAAGCATCAACCCGGGGAAACACCACAACATCCGCGCCTGTGTACCCGTGACCACTCCTCAGGAATCCACGTCGTGTACGTATCCGCAGTCAGCGTATGAGTCTGCATCTGCCGACCCCGACTTACATAGTCATTTATGTATAATGAAGGTAATATAATAGCTCGAGCTCGCTCCGCACCACCACTGTGCGATGTGCAAGTCCATTCCAATTGTTATTGGACTTGTTATTCCAATTGTGTTCCACTCGCAACACAAATCGGCTTTCAGGTTGATTCGCGGCAGTCATTGGCCCACTGCAGGAACTCATCCAACGCGCTGACAGCCAAATTGCGCGAAAGGGCCTTCACACGCAGATTACGATCGGTGGTGATGAGCACCAATTCGGTTTGAATGAAACACTTGCCGTCTGTGAAAGATCTTTAAGTTAGAAAAATGCTAAGAAGGAAACCTAACGCAAGCTCACCTGTGCTTTGTTCGGATTTCGCCGTCTTAGAGATTGCCATTGCCGTGGCCAGAATCTTGTCGTCATTGGAGAGATACTCCTCCTCAACTAGGGCAAACACTGAAGCATTGACAAATGAGCCCTTCGTGGTAGCACACCTAAAAAATAAATTGATTAGGCATGAACGGATCAGCAGGAAAGACTTCCCGAATAACTATGACTACTAATTTAAAATACAATTTCAATACATTATCAGGAAACGATTTTTTCATCAAAATAGCATTCAATGACATAGACAGAATTATAAAAAAAAGCTAATCGCTAATAAACCCATTATCAGAAATCAGTAATAAAGAAACTATTAGCTGACGCGCGAAATTAAATCAACAATAGCTTACTTCACGTTGCTTTTGGCCGACTTGATAAACTCTAACGACCTTTTGGCCCGTGACGACACCTCGTCAAAGTGGTGGATACGCTGCGTCTGCTTCGAACTGCGGTAAGAGTCCAACTTAACGCCCTTCGATAGGCCATCCAGCTCCCTAACCACTGTCAGCGGTATAATGAGAGTGTAGCGTTTAAATTCTGTGGCCAGTTTTTCAAAGTCCTCAAGACAGTCGATAAAGCAGTTGGTATCTGGTAGAAGGTAGCGCGGTCGCACCTCGATGTATATTTTCGTGTCCACGAACTTAAGAATGTCCTCCAGCTTGCTGGTGCATATCTGCTTAGCCCTAGCCTTGGCCTCGAGCTCCTTCTTCAGCTTGCACAGCTCGGAAACATCGCTAGCAGTTGAACGACACAACAATTCCTCAACGGCTGGACTCTGAATCTTCGATACGTTCGCCGTAAGACCACAACTTTCAGCATCAAAACTTTCCAAAGCGTTCTTCATCGCTGCGTTCAAATGCTCAATAGTGAAGCTCGATTCCAACGGCTGCTGTAGAGCCTCTTGATGCTCGACGTAGTATTCTTGAAACTGAC
The DNA here is from genome assembly GCA_005876975.1 of Drosophila orena. Classification (NCBI taxonomy): domain Eukaryota; kingdom Metazoa; phylum Arthropoda; class Insecta; order Diptera; family Drosophilidae; genus Drosophila; species Drosophila orena. The sequence goes on along the minus strand of VCKV01000282.1, from coordinate 7,781,007 downwards.
CAATCCTACGAACACGTTCGAAAAACTGAAGACGTTCGGGTCCTCGTTTGAGGCTATTGTTGCTCAGGGTTTCACGGCCCAACGGATTGAAACCGCTAAGGGCAACATCCTCATCCAACACTATTTCGTTTTTCTCCAGTTTGTGCTTTCCCATCAAACATTCAGTGTAGTCAAAAAGGGTGGTTAGCTCAGCCCAGCAATCGATGAAAGAGTGTCTGAAATATTTGAGTTGATGAAAAGTTGATCCAACAAATTAAATAAATACATACTCCTCCGATCTGACAGGTTCCCACACATCCAAATTGATGCTCAACCAATGTACATACACATTTACGTACTGAAGATAGGTGTTTACAGTTGTAAAGCTGAAATAAAGGATAAATTGGCAAAGATAAAATCAGCAAAGGTAATTTTAGCTTACTCTTCTTCTGGAAGACACTGAATGTTTGTAGAGTCCTCAACAAAACCAGCCAGCAGCTGGTTCGTTTTCTTCATCATGAGTCCAAAGAATGAGTTGGCAAAATTAAAGCTGTGATAGCGCATCTCGCGGCGTGACGCTAAACAATAATAGAAAGCATTAAGTTTTACCATGATAAGGCGTTATCATTCATACTTTTCCGTTTGTTGTGCTCGACGACAAACAAGTTGAGTGCCACAATTTTCAGCAGTTTGGAGCGTGACAACAGGTTGTCGTGCTTCAGTGCGACGCCTATTTGGATTTGCAGTTTCCTTAGCAGCGGGTATAACGAGTCTACACTGTAATCGATTTGAAAGTTGAGTAACACACCGGTTTTTAACTTTCACGTAAAAAGGAAAGTTAAATATACTAACTCTGTGCCTGTGTAGAGTTTGCCTATTAGGTATAGATAAAGGGACATAATGCGGGGCAGAAGCTCCTCCGGCGCCATCTCCTCGTAACGATTGACCTCCGCCGTGGTAACTTTGTTGCCCTTTGCCTTGTTCCTCTTGTCATCGGTGCGATGAAGGCGTCTGATCCCATCCGGATAGATCCATACCTCCTTGCGCATATGCTTAGACTTTTGATTCTTTGATGCAGCTGCATAGTGCATGGGAGATTGCTTCATTTCTGTCTCCTCGTACTTGCGCCGAATCTCATCGAAAAGATCCAACAGGCTTTCCTTTGCAGTCTGAATGGAGTTCGAAGTCAACAAGCTGCGGACATAGTAATAAACGGCATCGAAGCGCTTGTGCTGGAGGGAAAATATGAAGATAAGAACCACTATCAAAAGTACGGTCGTTTTTTTCTTACATTATAAATGGAAATGACCGCCAGCTGGTTGTAAGGTGCCCCATTGCCAGGCACCAGCTCCTGCGCCCGCTGATAGTACCTGGCCGCCTCCAGGTAATCCGTTGCCTTGACATGGTTAACCCGGTAGCGCGACAGATCGCCTAGACAGATGAGCAGCCTCTGGGCCACCACTTTAAGAGCGCTCTCGCAGCGCGACGATGCGACGCACTTGGCCATCAGCTTGTCATAGAGCATGCGGTAGAACTTGATGGCGTGTTCAATCAAAACGAGCGTATGGGTGTGGGCCTGGTCTGTTTGCTGACGCTTCAAGTAATCCCGCACATTGTAGAAGAGCAGTTTCCAGAAGAAGACATCAACCTTGTGCTCGCACACGAATTTCAGTTGCTCTAAAAGAAGTTGCTTAAAAACGTCCTGCAGCTGACCGTGAATGTAGCAGAAGTTCTTCCAGTTCTGGGGGAGATTTTATGTTTGATTAATGATGTTCTTTGTTGGAGCCCAGCTATATATGCTTACTATCAGTATGAGATTCCTCTGATTGAGAACCATGAGCTGATCGTACAGATGCACTATATTCTTGGCATGGCTCAGACTCAACAGCGGCTCAAACCAATTCGGATGCTCGGTGGTCAAACGAGTGCGCGTCACTGGCGACTGCGGAGCGTGATCCTTGTCCTTGACAAAACGCGAGTTGCGACCCCTGCGCCGAACACTGTGTCCGCACTTGCCCTGACCCCCCTGTCCGTTCTTGTTACCCTCTCCCGCCACCGAGGTGGCCACGCGCAGGATGCCTGGAATTCCGCCTTCTCGCGCCACTTTCCCGCTGGTATCCAAAACGGGTTGGTTCACCTGGGCATCGGGGGGCTTACCCTTTCCTACGGTTGCATTGCTCAGGATGGCGACTGTGGTGAAATCGAGAGATGTCATGGACATATCTATAGTGATGCGTCATGCAAACACTCACCTGGCCTTGAAGCATTCGCTGTCGTAGCCACGGGCTCCGCATTCTCAGCGTTTTCCGTCTCCGTCTCAAACGCTTTTGTTGTTTGTATTGTTGTTGCTGCTGCTGCGTGGCTGCAGCTGGCCGCGATTTTATTCTGCAGACGTTTCGGCAGCGTCCCAATTATCAGCGATATATCATTTTGTTCTCGCGTTCCCTTTCGACTCATATTTCAAACGATGCTTTTGCTGTTGCATTTATCCCTTTGTTGGAAGTTTGTCAAATGTGTAGAGTGTAAATTACGCCTCGAAAAATCTCTAGATCAGCAGTGTGACCAGTTGCTGGTGCGCATCAGTGTGACCGGACGGCACGCAACGCTATTTGTACTGCTAACAATCGCATTTTTTTGGCGCCAGATTTGAATCCAAAATGTTTTTGAGCATTGCTTTTGAAATTGATTTTTAGTTGATTTTAGAATATATATCGAGAGAAATAACCTGCACTTATACTTATATAAAAATGGCAATCTAGTGGTATATTTGAACATGAAGAATTCCATACTTTTCATTTTAAGTTTTAAACTTTACTTACCATTTTTATTCGTCACAGATCACAAATCCAATATCTACTATACTCCATTAAAACCTTTCTTTCGTGTAGCCTTCTATTTTATAAATTTCCAACTAAAAATACTAGTTTTTAATCAGAAAAGTCGTTGCAGTTTGAGTATGAGTTCGCTTTATGTTTGAATGTTTGGTTGGGTTTAATTTTGTTACGTACATGACTTCATTTATTATACTGTTTCAGTCTTTCACTAACGTATAATTATTGGATAGCGCTGTGAAAGTAATAATATACGGCCCATATTGCTTTACGTGTAAGTATTATTTAGAAAATACTATTTTAAGCTTGATGGAAAGGAAATTTCTGATCAATCTCTTACAAATAGCGCATTTATATCGAGAGATGTTGGTAGATTAGTCAATGAGTAATTGATGGATTGGTTACTTTAATTACATTATACATACATAAGTCGTGTACACTTTAGATTCAAATAAGTTGTATAAATTGTTACAGTGCAACTACAAGGAATGGCTGAAGCAGACTCCTTGGTGTTTATAAATGTTGTATATATCGGCAAAATCGATCATTAATTTTTTATGAACTGTTCAATGTGAGCGTCAATAGATTTATATAAATATTGTAATAAATAATTACGTAAAAATGTTATCATATTTTAATCGTTAATCCTAGTTCCCACATGTTCGTTTTTATATGTTCTCCATGAATCGGGATTTTATCTTTTACACGCAATGGTTAAAAAATCTAAAAATTAAAATTAAACGTCTCTAAGCAATTCAACGGATTGTGGGAGTCCATTCAATATCATTTAAAAAAGAATTCTACCGCAGCATTAGTAAATTTATGAATATTCATTGCTTCGCATTTTATCCTTGTCCGTGTCCTGCAATCAAAATTTATACAAATTGTTAATTAATTTGCAGATTTTTAGAAGCGACCGAACCCACCTTAAAGCGCACGCCGATATTAATTTGTTCAGTACTAAAATCACGATCACGGGTTTTTAACCTGGCCTTGTTCGTATTATTCTGTTGATATTCATTTCTTCGATTATTGGACCCGTAGTGGGAGCCAAAGTCATTTTCTCTGTCGAAGTCCGGGCCATCCCGGTCCTTGAACTGATAGTCGCTGCTTGATTTCTGAATGTCGAAGCCTCGACGATACTCGCTGTAATTGTAGTGTGATCCGCCACGTGCGGCGCCGCCCCTGTGACCTGGATTCCGGAAACCGGCTCCTCCTCCAGAGTTAAAGTGCTTTTGTGACATGCCACCGCGCCCATCGCGATCCCTATCCTTGTCGTCCGACTGGCGGTTGAAGCTGCGGGCAAGCGGGGCCGGCACTTGGTTGTTTCCATCGGGAGCATGCATTGGCGGACGCTTCGAGGAGACCTCTTCCTCCTGCTTCTTTTCGTAGTGAAAGAAGTCATCGAATATGGACGTTGTATGGTTGTACGAGTGCAAGATCTGGAGCACCTCGATGCCTTTGTCGTTAGGTACTTCCTGGGTGTCCCTTGAGTTCGTCACCGACTTATTTTCATTGTTCTCCAGTCGAATGTGGCGAAGTATTACGTTAGGCACATCTTTAACATATATCCATTTCACTTTGAACTTGCCCCTCCACTTGTCCTGCGACCAAACGCTCGACGTTGAATTGTAGTCGACCGCCGTCATCATTTGTGCCATGCCGCAGAAATGGCCAGAACTATTCACCGAGAAGAACAGCATGATATTGCCGCCCTCTTGTTGTCGCTCCTTGAAGGCATCGTCCAATCTCTTATTGCCGTGATCGGTTGAGCACCAAATCGCATACTTTATACTGCGGTGGATGTCATCTTCGGAATACGACTTGATGACAAAGAATCTGAGAGAGAAAAGTACCCATCAGTATTTGAATATCGCAATTATAAACATATATATAGTTCAATTTACCTGGTTGACCCGGCTTTTTTCAAGTCCAACGCTTTCGGGTTATAATTGTTTTTGTCTTTTAATTCGTCCAACAGGAGTTGTTGATCGACAGGCACCTCTTCGGTTGCAGATGTGGCTTCCACCGGTCGTGATTGGTTCTCGTCCCGGTACTCAAACTTAGAAGCACTCTCAAACTCGCTGCTGCGGAAACTGGAATAGTTGCCCGAGCGCTCTGAGTTCCGGTTTGGATGCGGACCACCGTCGTGCCGTCTGGCGTTCGGTGGCCCAAATGGACCGGCATTGGTCGCTGGACGTGGGGCGGCATGGTGGACAGGCTGCTGGGGTCCCAGATTCCTGCGAACTGGACCCGTGGGCGAAACCTTGGCTCTGCTGAAATTATTGTTATTTCCCAAGCCCTTGTGCTCGTATTTCAGGAAGTTCTCGGTGTCCTTGTGCACTTTCTCGGCTCGTGCGCCCAGTGGCGGTGCTGTGTTGCTCGATATGGAAAAGTCAGAACTCAAGTCAGAATAGCCCAAGTCGATCGGCGATGGTGGAGATGGTACAGGAGGAGGTTTATTGTTCGGCAAATCCCATACGTTAACATCTAAATTGTGCTTTCCCGGTACCATTGGTGGTGGTGGCATGCCAGGACCCTTCTTCTTGCTGTTGGAAGTGGTGGACGCTGCCTGTGAACGTAACCAGGATATAAATGGCTTAACTGATTGGTTAATGGAGTCGGATACTCACTCTGGATGTTAGTTTGGCTGGCTGCGAGGCAATTGAGGCCCAGGTTGTCTTCTTGGGAGCGGCGACAACTTCTTGATTTTGTGCGTCATCGCTTGTTCTGTTGTCCAGTTTTGTAGACGGCTGATCGTTTTCATTTCGAATCGACTAAAGAGTTTTGCGGTAATTAAACATCTTTTTAATGTATCTTAATATTTAGTTTTATTGTTAAATACCTGTGCTGCTGGCTTCCTGGAATTCCAAGGATTTACTTGGTGCTCGCCGCGTCGTGTGTTATTGGGAATACTATGTCCATGTCTTTTATATGAATCTAAAAATATCGTGAAAGACTACGTATCAGAAGCCTCTTTAAACAAATATTGCATTATTTATAAACATACGCTACATCCTCATAATTCTTGAAACTTCCAAGGAAACTTGCGTTATCTGGGTCTTGAATTGCATTTTTACAGATTTAAGGAGGCGCAGCAACTTGAATAACATTTTGTTTTTGTTTTAATTTCTGGCAAAAAGATTTTACGAAAATTATCCAAATTTACATATCCAATGGAGGCGGATTTGGAAGTGCAGAGCGATCTTGAGAAGGACACCATCCCAATTAAAATTGGCATAATTGGGGAGGCCAATCTGGACAAGCCCATCTATTTGGCGGAGCGCATGGAGTATGCAGTATGCACGCCGTTTGGAAAACCATCCGATGTGCTCATCGATGGCCAGATAGAAGGCGTAAATGTGTGTCTGCTGTCGCGAAATGGCCGAAACCACGACATCATGCCGAGCAACATTAACTACAGGGCGAATGTGTGGGCCATGCGCAAGATGGGCTGCACCCACATTCTGGTGACCAACACGTTCAGTTCCCTGAGGGACACCTTCCAGCCGGGACACTTGGTGGTGCCCAACGATGTGATAGATTATACGTCGCGGCGGGCTCAGACGTTCTACGACGGCGCTGTGGGTAGTCCCTTGGGCGTCTGTCACGTGCCCATGAATCCAACCTTTTGCGAACGCACCAGGCAGCACCTTCTGGATGCCGCCGAAGAACTGCAATTCCCCACGCAATCCAGCGGCACCGTCCTCACCCTCGAAGGACCGCGTTACTCCACCGTGGCCGAGAACAACATGTTCCGCAAGTGGGGCGCCGATCTGCTGAGCATGACCCTGTGTCCCGAGGCCATTTTGGCCAAGGAGGCCGGCATTCCGTACGCCTCGCTGGGTCTGGTTACCAACATGGAGTGCTGGTGCGCCAAGCAGCCAAACGCAACCACCCACGAAATAATCTATATCTTCAAGAAGCAATCCGAAAACCTCCAGAAGGTCCTGACCACGGCTATTAGGAATATGGCTGCCGAGGATTGGGCCGAGGACATCCTAAAGGCAAAGGTAGTGTTGATTCTAATATACATATACATACATATGAAATTGATTCTAAAACAAATTTCCTTTAGATTCTGGTGTGCAGTAACTTTGCTAATAGTAAATAGTGGTAGGTCTTGTTAAAGGTATTGTTTTGAAATTACAAAAATAAATTATATAATGTACGAAGTATTGGGGTTCTTTTGCAGACCAGAATTTTGATGGCACAACGCACTTATCTTGATCTGGCATACTGTGATAGTAATACGAGATTATTGGCCGCAAGGCCAAAGTGAATCCAATCGGAAGCTAATCGGACTAATCCCGACTTCCCGGTGCACCGACTTATGCATATTCGCAGAGTCGAAAAACCAGTTAGTGAGAACGATTGCTAGCCGAGTGCAAGTCAAGTGCTGGGTGAAAACTGCTATACATACCATGGTTGGCGTTCGCCTTTCGGCCCTTGTTCATATTATTCCATGGAGTGTTGCAATTCTCCTTGAAGTTGAACGGCGGATATTGGAATTGCATGGAGTTGTCGTTGCCTTGGTGGGGGGGAAGTGGGTGGTTGAGGATTTCGAATCGAAGAAGAAGGTTAGACGAAACCCATATATTATAGTCGAAGAACTCACCAGAGACTTCATCGTGGGTGGGAGAGGATAGATTTTCGTACGAGGCCTCATCGACTTGCTGACTCCATGGTATGTTGCGCTCCTCGACCGATTTAGCTGCATTATTGGGCATAGTAAACAGAGAAAAGCGCATTAAAACCGCACATTAAGCAAGAAATACGATCGAAACTCGGCCGTTGAGTAGTTCCTGTCTATAGGAAAACGCTCTGTCTGTGGTGGTAGGTTATATACCTGTGTTTCCTGGTATTTTCATCTGAAACGGAAACAGAAACACACCGCCGTTTAATACAATTATCGCATTGTTTACCAGGCACTCTGTATCCGCGAACAATCACTGGTTTACAATGGAAAATCTTCCTGCGAAATCCCGACATAAATGGAATCGAGCATATGTACATATGTGTGTATGCAAAATACAATTACCTGATCCACGCCTGACATTTGCTGCACTTTTTGCCTGCAAATAGGAATGGCTTAGTATTGCGGCGCCGATTCGGTTGGCTGGCCCTTGGCTATATTACCCCTTTTAAAATAAATGATATAAAAACACAAGGCAGGCAGAGTTTGTTGCTTAAAAGTTTTTATAAACTCCGATATATTTTTTACTTAAAGAACCACATACACTGACACCACACGCACATTAACCAATACACTGACAGGATTCTTAACGCTTCCGAAGCCGTCTGTTTTCACGAACGGCGTTGCGCAGACAAAAGCGATATTAGCAACACTAATTTAACGGCCGTTGGAATAAAATGTAAGTTTGTGAAATAATCAGCATTGAAGCATTGCAAACTTGAATTACGATTGGATTCTATTCAACTATATTTGAATATAAAATTTTGAGCAAAAATGTAACCTGCGGTATTTTTCAACATTTAGTACCGAATATCAACAAACCAGGGTTGCTTTGCCCAACTATCGATTCGAAGGTGCCAAAATTCTGTACACATCGATATCAACGCAAAAACATCGGTCTTCTGCCAGCTCTATAAAACAGCCACCTCATCTTTGTCGGCCGTAGATTTTGTTATATTTCAATTGTTAGCTATGGCGAGGGCGGCTTTAATTGTGTGCCTACTGATGGCCTGTGCCTGGAGCAGCCATGCGGTGATGTTCAAGCTGTCGCCGAACACCCAGAAGTGCCTCAAGGAAGACATCCAGGCGAACCAACTGGTGATAGGCGAGTACGAGGTTTCCGACGTGCCCGGCCAGATCATCGACTACATTGTGAGTTTTCCGCTCAGTACACGTCTTTTTCCACGCACTTAACCCGGTGAATTTGCGTCCAACAGGCTCGCGACACCAAGGGACACATCCTGTCACAGAAGGAGCACATTACCAAGGGCAAGATCAGCTTCATATCCGAGGTGTACGATGCCTACGAAATCTGCTTCATATCCAAAGTTCCTGCACGTAAGTTTTAGACCGGCGAACTAATTCCAATAAACTTCTATATGTATATAATATTATAATATTCACGTTGCATTTTCTTCCCAGATCAACGCGGCATTGTACAGGAAGTATCGCTCTCGACCAAAAAGGGAGTGGAGACCAAGAGCTACGAAGGCGTAAGTAATCGTAAATTTGCATTTTTGTATCATTTAAATGACGTGTATTTCTCTACAATAATTCAGATTGGCGAGGCCTCCAAGCTGAAGCCCATGGAAATTGATCTTAAGCGTTTGGAGGACCTCTCCGACTCCATTGTGCGTGACTTCGTTCTCATGCGCAAGCGGGAGGAGGAAATGCGCGATACCAATGGTAAGATTAATACCGAAACTCCCTAGAATTCCGTCTAATTATCTAATAACTCCCATCCTGCTTGCAGAGAAAACCAACAGTCGCGTCCTGTTCTTCAGCATCTTCAGTATGTGCTGCCTTCTCGGCTTGGCGACGTGGCAAGTTCTGTACCTCCGCAGATACTTCAAAGCCAAAAAACTCATCGAATAGTTGTCTAGCCGTAGTCTTAATGCGTGCGTGGAACTGTGTTTAAATGCCTGGTTTAGATTTCATCCTTTCATCTTTTGAACGTTTTTCTGAAATAAATGCGACTACCACGTACGTATATTTTATTACTGCGACTGCTCTCCACATTTCTTGGCGGTGTGACAAATAAATAGCTCGTTTGGACGCGTTTAACATAACAGGTACATAACACAAAACCACACGGTACAAGTTATTGGCTCAGCTGGCATAAGTTAAAAGTAGCGAAGCTCTTAGACGGTTGTTTCCTTCAGCAGCACAGCACTTTCGGTATCCAGTCCGTCGCTCTTGGTGGCCATAGCACCTGCCTCGTCGGGGTCTTCCTTGCACGGACTGGTGGTTCCCTTCTTCATCAAGATATAGCGCGACTTGGCCGCGGAGCTATTCGATGCACTCGAATCGTCCACCACGGACTGCTCCATCCACAGGCTCTCGTCGTTCAGCGCTTGATTCACCAGGTTCGCCAAGCTCTCCGGTAGCTTCGAGATAGCTGTGGGATCCGCAGGGCCTAGAAAAGTATAAATATATGATTATAGGACTTCAAGAAATTACAAACGACGCTGCGAGCTGGACTTTTGATCCACGAACATTTTCTCGGTCCGCTGGCAACTTTGATTAGTGATAGAAAACTGAAAAAGAAATGCACTTGTACGTAAAAATAATATAAAATGTAAATGAAAAGAAAAAGAAAAGAAGACAAGTGAGGTATAAAAAAGTAATTTATTTTCTTAAAGAAGACGAACACATAAACAATATACATACTTAAAACACAGATTCAAAGAAATAGTTTAATACGGGCTTAGGCTGAATCGCTTTTACTGCGAAAAGGAACAGGGTATATAAGATATAAATGGATATAAGAGATTTCGGTATGGTTTTTAAATGCACATGAGTTACAAATTATTACTATAATCGCTCGACATATTTACATACGATTCCATTGGGTCTACAATTATATTTACACAAAGTAAATTCAAAGATATCTCGCGCACCTTGGCGTTTAAAGCTTCTGGTGCAAGTCACAGTAAAACTATTTCAACTTTTCAAAGTTTGTACCTTCTGGTTTGGTACTATATTATTAAAGGTAGAAAAATGAGAATATAGAATATGCAGAATATAGAGAGTTCATTACTTAAGATAAGTAAAAAAAAAAGTATTGAAGCTAGGACTCAAACATTGCCATAAATTGTTTTGGTAAATGGAGTTAGTGCATGCAGATGCTAAGAAATCTTTGAATCTTTCTTACTATATAAATTAATATAAAATAATGCATAGCGTTTAAGCAAGCGGTAGATGAATCGCCAACTTTAAAATACTTCTCTTAACAACAAAATATAAATCAAAATAACAAAAAACTGCAATTAGTTGATGGTACAACACATAGGAATAACTTTAGAGCGGCGTTTTGGGCGCAGTGGAGCAGCGTTTGGGGGGCAAACAGCGCCAACATGTTCAACATCACCCGCTCCCGCCTCATCAACTGCGTCTTGGCTCTCGTCCTCGACTTCGTCTTTAATGGATAAGCGCTTTAAAGTCTCTAGCCGTGATTTCAGTTGACCAGGAGTTACAGTGCCTCTGGCGGGTTTCTCTGCTACCGGCTCGCCCACCTCGGGACAGGGCGATATATCCGATTCGCCAGCTTTGCTCTCTGCTAATCTGTCCGTCTCTAGTCTGCGTTCGAATGGACTGCGCGAACTGCTCGAGGTGGAGGTGCAGGAGCTAGTGACCTCCGGATAGGGCGAATGCGACTCGGTGCTCTCCGGGGTGTACGGATCCTCGTATTGTCGCTCAGAGTCCGTACTTAGATGCTGTGTATCTATTCGGTTAATTATGATATCCTGCGATATCATCAGGCGCTTGGACAGAAGCTTATAGCGGTGTGCCACCGGCTGCCTTTTGATTATGTTCCGGCACATGGGGCAAATGGCTTCGCCAGTTCGATTGCAGTCGTCAAACTGCAACAGACTATTACTAGAAAGGTGTGCGCACAGGCACATGCAGATATTGTCGGAATCAATTATGTTAATACTAATATTCGGGAAATTCGAGGAAGTCGTTCTGCTCGCCTCCACGTCTTGAGTAATTTTAAGGGAATTGTACATGTTGCGGGCTTCCGTGTCAACAATCAACTTAGAACTGGTGGCTATATCCTCAAAGAGCTTATTTGAATAGGGACAGTATTTCAGTTTGACTGCGGGCAGAGGTGATGTTGAGATTTTGTTGGGCTTGGCGTAAGTATTCGTGTAGTTGCAATCACAAGATCTATAAGTACCTTTGTTTGGTTTAAGACGGACAGTTAAGTAAACAGGCTACATGACAAAAAAGAAGAGATAATAATTATTAGACCGATTGAAGTAGAAAGTGCCTTTAGAAATGGTATATACATATGATTCCCTGCAATTTTGCCTGACCTAAGTTCAGATTTATAATCTATGCTACGAAATTGATTACGTTATTCAAACTTACTTCGATAAACCGAAGCTCTAAAATATCCTTGCAGATTCATCTAGAATTGTAAAGAGCTGATAGTGAAAAGAATTCGACTCCTCCACAGTTTTTAGTTGGTGTAATCTATCTTTGAGTTAATATGTATATTTTAAAGGATTTTGTAAGCGCACTACAAGTGGACTAAGCAACACCATGCCGAGGGGAAACATAGTTGTTAGGAATGGAAGCAGAATTAGAAACAGCCTGTTTGAGTAAGACGTTTGGAAAAAGTATATGAAGCGTATGAAGCCTCTAATAGCGAAGAGCAAGAATATTTGTCAAAATTGGTGCAAGAGCCAACGGCAATCGGGATATGTAAGTAATTTTAGATTGCTCCTGTAGTTACTAAAATGGGAAAGTTGAAAAGAGCTACTACTAAGAGCTACTTTACCTTGTGGTCGCCCATGCACACAGCTTCTCCTATCATTCCATATGTCCAATCATCGCTCTGGATAATCTCATTGACTTGGGGACTCATCAGAATCCTGTCGCACCAGGCCGGACAGCGAGTAGACATATAGTCGGTGGGCATTTCTGGGTCTTCTTCGAAGGGATAAGAGGGCACGAACTTAATTGGATATTCGACTAGGACGTCTTTAAGTGGCTCCAGCTCTCTGTCAAATTTCTTTAGCTAAAAATAGGGGAAACTTTGTCATTGAGTTTTGTGTTTGGAATGTGTTTACTTACCCAGTCTTCTTTGAACTTAAGTTGATGGTCGGCATGACTAAATTCTTTCTTTCCAACGGTAAGTACATTGTTACCAGTTGAGTTGCGATAATGGATCTTATCGTTCTCATTCTTGACATTTTGAACGCGATGAGGGGTCAAGTTTTCAGTTAATTCCTAATAGAACTCATTACATTTCTGTTTAAAATACTTGAAGGGTTTAACTTACTTTCACAACGCCTTCAGTGTCACATCTAAAATTAAAATCCCCAAAGAGGAAAAATGGCACAGTGCCATTCTGTTCGTCCAAATGGAACCTATATAGGGTACATTAACTTATTATTAGGCCAAAGTTTAGGCAGCAGCAACAGTCACCTTTCAATGGTATGAACTAGGGCTCTTCTGCGCGTCTTACAATAAACGGAGGGGAAATTTTCGCATGCAGCCAAATTGGATGCATCGTGGAATAAGTGAATATTGACTAGATCGATGACGGTGCCATTGATTTCCCATCGGGTTCGCATAAAACCTTTTCGGGACCATTTACACTGAATAGAATTAAAGTGTTAAAATTAATATTATTTTATAATAAGCGTTAAACCTACCTCCGGAAAGAAATGCTGTGGGAACTTGGACTTTTCTTTGGTGGCAATAGTTTCAATATTTCCGGAATAGATATGTTTATCCTTAATGTCTTGAAGACTTTCTTCCCAGCTATGGGTTAGGAAATTCCATATCTTCAGAGAATCAACATCCTTATGCACAAAGTAGAGACTTCCAAGGGCCTAAAAATACATATATTTACATATTTTTTTGAACAATTAAATATTAAATAAAATGTTGTTTTTTGGGTTTGTTACTATATGAATCCAATTCATCATGACTAAGCCCAGCACTTAATTCATATTTCGGAGCAATTTGAATTGAACAATAAGTGCGTTAACGCCTCAGTTCATCTGAATATGGTTTTGATGTTCCGATTGACCTAGAAACACGATTCACCCACCGTAAAGTGCTCGGCTGATTTGAAATCCTCGTCCATGAAGATGTGTACGCAGGTGAAATCGGCCATTTCGGGGGCATCGCAGAGGCACCTGATGAACTCCTGCACATACTCCATGGACTTCTCGTACGTCTTTCCGCCCACTTCCTGGAGGTGGAGGCCCAGGAAACGGGGCTGGGCGTGGGCGATCTTGGCGAGAAATTCGCTTAGCCATAGCTGCAGAAGCCTCTCCGGCTGCAAAGTGGATTGATAATTCGATTATCGGCGGGCGTTAATGTGCTGAATACCAATTTGTTTGGGGACTCGGATTCGGATATACATATCTATGTATGTCAGTGAGTCCATACATAAATATGCGATTTACGCATCGTGTATGTATGGGCCGTATGTAAACATGTATACTTCCTAGCCCAGTGGACATATCGCATCCGTTCCAACGACCACTTACGTCCTCGAACAGGCTGCCAACGTTCGCCGTGACCAGAAACACATCCGTGCAGGATTCGTCTTCCTGTGCTGAATCCATTTGATCCCACTTTCGCCTGCGATGCAACAATTTTATTCACTTTTTATCAGCGTTCCAATTGTAAATACTAATTGAGTCAAGGCGCAGTGTGACCGTACGGCCTGGCGAAAACTAGGCCATTTCGCGTATCAGCTTTTGGGTGACCGTACTCGTTTGTATTTCAAATATATCCATATTTAAAGTTCTTTAAAATTCGTAACTTATATAATTCGTACAATAATTTGACAATAATATACAATAAGTTTGAACAATTGAATTGTTAAGCTTATTTTCCTCCATATTTTGCTATCTTTACGTATAGTAATCGTAATTAGGTCACTTCCGGTGCTGACCGAGATAAAAAGTAACGGAAATATAATGAGTACAATGACCAGTTACAAATAGATATAAACAATTAGCCAATAACATTAAGCCTTTGAAGTTTTTAGCGATCTTAAGTTGTTTGATTATTGTTTGTCTTAGACATCGTTTTTAAAATTTCAGTGTAACTGCAATTAAATGCGCATGGATGCAGTTCGAAATTAACAATTCAAGCGGTGTGGTGGCACATTAACCAAGTTGAAGATCCGTCGACTATATTATAAGCATATCCGCCGACATAAAGCTATTAGGGGCCATTAAGGCCTACGGTGCGTACCCACTACATCATATTTTCATTGAAACAGCTAACAGTAGTTACTGAGTACATACAACGTTTCAGTCTTTGACAGAATTCCTAAGTATCTTCAAAAGTATTACATTCGCAACACTTGTCCGAAATGTCATCAATTTGTGTCACTTATGCAAATCCGAAATTCCCACAAAACGGGTTTAACAATTTGTAAAAAATGTACTTAAATCCCCGAATGAAACACAAGCTGACAAGCACTATATAATATAGGCGGTTTGCTATTTTCAGGCTTTTTGAAAGTTGGCTAGTGAAAGTTGTATTGAACTCTGTGCGTCTCTTTCGAAATCTCCAACTCAATCCAAGCGATTGCACGTAGCATGAATACTGAACAGCACGTGAGACGGACGGTAGCCACATTTCTTGCAAGAATACACAAGTGATTCCAAGTGATTCGACTTCGGCTCCACGCTGCATATATGCCCTATAAGTGGGGGCCAAGCCTTTCGGGGGAAATGCGATGGCAGTTATAAATACTTGCACACACGTCCGTCCACCTGATATTTTCTTTGCAACAATGTATTCAGCCCCAAATTTATAAAGCGACGGACGGCAAGAAAACCGTTTATTGTACTTTTAGGAACCGCTTAACTCATATCTCAACGCGATCGAAAAATGCGTACCGCATACCTTGTCGTTCTGATATGCACTTCCTGCATCTGCGTGTGTGCTGGAGATAGCTATTCCGGGGATATCCAGAGCTCGAACTCATTGGATTTCGGTGTGTGAACCAAAAAAAGGACAAGAGATTATAAGTTCTGCAAAACAAAACTCACAGTAAAATAATCAATCTCTAAGTCTTATAGCCCAAAGTGAAGTTCATTAATTATAATTCCGAATATGTGTGATTCTAAAGTTCTATTGTAAAAAACTTATAACAAAAGTCTTTGAAATACTGTTTTGTATTTTCCCTAGAAACCCAAGTTGAAAGCTAGACTTACTTGATTCTTTTGCATTTATTAGGCAACGACAGTGGGGGCTACAGCTACAGCTCCCCACCGAGCAACAGCTACCTTCCTCCAGCCACTCCTGCACCGGAGTACCTGCCTCCGCCGAACAATGGATACCAGTACAATCCGCCGCCGAACAACAACTACCTGCCACCGCCGAACAACAACTATCTACCTCCTCCACCGGAATATGGACCGCCAGCTGGCTATTCATCCTATGGGCCACCACCTCCTCCCTTTTATAAGCCAGCTCCACTCATTCCCTACCATTCGCACGACTCCATTCTGGAAAAGCTAAAGTCCAAGATCAATTTGTACACGCTCGGAAAGATATTGCTCAAGTTGTTGATATTCAAGAAAATCGTGAAGTTCATCGGATTGATTTTCTTGCTCTTGGTTCTGCCGAAGCTGAAAAATATTTTCAAGGACGATATGATGTCTGGATCTGGTGAGAGCGATGGAATGGAAAGCAAACTTGTAGAAACAGATAAGGGTAGGTGTTGTTCTATGGATTTTTCAGCCCTTATTATTATTCGTTATTTTTTCAGATAAATTAGCCCAACAAATTGAAGACCTCTACGATTTTGTAATAAATTCTATAGAAAATTTTGAAGGTAGAAGTTCGTAGATCAAGACCAAAACTAGTTATAAATGCATTGTTACAAATTGTATTACACTTGATTATTTATTTGTTAAAATCATATGAATAAAAGTATTTCGTATTTCACTCTTGTGCTTGTCTTTCAGATTGATTTAAACTTGGGACTTATCATTATTTCAGCGTTAGTAAGTGATGATGGCCTGGTGGGTTGTTATCGTGAAGCTGTCGGAAACTTAAACTGTGCTAATCAGGCAGTACCACGTACCACATCACTTAGACAAAAGTTTTTCCTTTGCCACCAAAATATCAACCTAGGTACATGTGTGTACCTGCTACCTTACCTAGGTACGAAAGCTGTCACCTTTCGCATCACTGGCGACGATACATTTTGCCGACTATCGATAGTCGGGCTCACTGGCCGTCGGCATCCAAGTTCCGATCGGATTCATTCGCCAGTGATCCACTCCGCTCCTCCAGATCCACAGCCAGATAATGCTGTACCTGATATCGGTTGTTCTTATAGCCCTGAGTCTGGGAAGTGCTGCAGGCCAGGATTTGCGGCGTGTGGACGACACCGAGTTGGTTCAACTCCTGACCGGAAGAAGCAATGTGGTTGTCCTATTCAGTGAGTATTGGTGTATATATGTGCCAGAGAAATGCAGCTTACGTGTCCACTGTGCATATGGAGGATGGCACACCGGTTACTGGCTAACAAGCGCACCTAATTGCAGACAAAAACAATTGCCAGCGCTGCGTGGAATATGATAATATGGTCACCAAGATACGTGCCCAGCTGGAGGAGACCTTGTCGGCCATTGTGGTCCAGTCAGTGGACAGCAACCTGGTGTCCATCTACGACCCCAGCAAGGAGCCCGCCTTGGTGTTCTTCAGACGCGGAATACCCATTCTCTATCATGGCGAGATCAACGATGACGAAATCCTAGACTTCTTCAATGACAACTTGGAGCCAGCGGTCAAAGAGCTTTCCGACGACAACTTCGAGCACCTGACTCAAGCCTCGTCGGGTGCCACCACCGGGGACTGGTTTATCTTCTTGTAAGCTATATTAGTCATGCGTTGAGGTCGCCATCTAAGCGTCATGAGTTGTGTATGTGCACATATGCTCACCTACACCTACTTCCAGCTCTTCGGCCGAGTGTACCGTCTGTCAGCGACTCTATGCCGTCTGGGAATCTGTGGGCGGAAAGCTGAAGCGAAAGCTGAACATTGCCCGCATGAACAGCTTGGAGTCTGGAATCTCAACTGCCAAGCGACTGGGAGTATTGGAATCACCGGCTTTTATTTTGTAAGCACTCATCGCTTTGGTTGTGTTGAAGGACAGATAATATTAACTATAATAATTGCAGCTTGCGACAGGGAAAGATGTACAAATACTCAGCCAAGCAATACAGTCCCGAGGCCTTTGTCCAGTTTGCCGAGAAGGGATATACCCAGAGCCATCCTCAGCCAGTGCCGGCGATCCCGAGTGCCGTGTAAGTATCCTTCTCTTAGCTAAATTTATTTTAAATTTATCAATCGATCAAATTTTAAACTCAAAGTCCGATTATGACCTTCTTATAGGGATTTGTGAGAAAACTGATACATGTGTTTAGTAAGTGAGCCAAGATAAAACTTGTTAAACCTATTAATAATTACAATTAGTTAACAAATACTGATTCTTAGTCCCCGGTACAAGGTTGCATATAACGCCAGTTTGAGGGTATTCAACAAAGACACTGATTCCGCCATTGAGCATTAAACAATTGTTAATATTACTCCGTTGATTAATATCGAACCAAATGTTAATCGTAACCGTTGTATAATATCCAGTTTGTACATAAACAATATTACAATAATCAATTTTACCCTAGCTAAAACAGTTCCTGGTTTCAGAAGATCGAATTTAATACTACAAAAAGTTTATACTGATAATAATGAACAAATAAGCTAATGGTTAAACTCTCGTGCTTTTCAGAAACGAATTTTTGGGCCCACTGCAGAGCTATTTTGCAACTGAAAACATAACATCGCTGGTGACTTTGGGTATTTTCGCAGTAGTCGCTCTCTTATTTGTTGGCAAAAAGGTGATCAAAATATTCAGTTCAGAGCCGGCGAAAACGAAAAATAAGTCGAAATAAAACTAATATTAACTCCAAAAGAAGCATGCTGTTTTTAAATCAGTTGGATGGTAACAATTAGTGGAAAAGTGAGCGCGAAAATTCAATTCCTAACGCCTTTTGACTGGAACGGTGGGAAAGGAACATGCAGATACAGATATCTAATAACGCAGAAGATCCATTGTTCACTGGCGCACATCGCAGACAATACCTATCCTATCTCTTGATTGCTTTCAATTAATTAGCGCGCAAGCAAACAAAAATATTTAGATCGGCACATTTAGCAACTGGGCCCGCAGTTCAGGGGCTAACTCGGCTAGCAATCTAGCCAATTGCTTAAGTGCGATGATAGTTTGGCGTGGTACGCTCAAATTAAAGCAGCGTTTCGTTTCGTAAGATTCGTGAGATTCGCGATCGTGTTTTTGGGGATACTTTTCTGTTCGCAGCCATCGTAACCATTGGCGTAAGCGTATTCCTCGGAACCTGGATTTTTCGTATCTTAGGGTAAATCACTCAAAACACGCTATTTATACACCCGCCGATACCCAAATACACGCAAATCTGCCCGGTTGGTGTTGGTGAAAACACAGTGCTCACTAAATGTCAGCTGACGTCAGAAGGTCTTGAAAAAAGAGCGAGCAGAAGTACACACGAATACGAATACGAAAACGAATACGAATACGAGTGGGAATGGGAATCGGAGTACATATACATACGGTAAATGAACAGCGGAGAGAGATCGAGAGAGCGATTCACATTCACATTCGCATTTGCAGCGACTTTCGATTGATATTTTGACTGTAGTCAAGCGCACATGAGTCAGATTCGTAGCTTTTGTTTTGTTCAGTCGAGTTCTGTGCAACTCGAATTCAGATTCCCATTCAGACACTCGCTGCCATCCGTACCGAACTGAAGTCCAAGTCAAATCTAATGTGCGTACTTACGTGTAGAGCAGTTCAAGAAAATGTGCAGACATACAACAGTCGCATATGTGTGGATGTGTGGTTGTAGTGAAGAGTGCGAGTGCCAGCATTAATCGCATTTTTCCCCTGCACGAGCACAACGACTAGAAAATACTCGACACGTCTGTCTGTTTTTCTGTTTTCTGCTTCTCTGCTTTTCCGTTTCGGTTTCGGTTTTCCTCCGCTTGGCCTAGTGAAAAACAAAAAAAAAATTGATATTGTGTAAGTTATGTCTAGCATTGAAAAGATGAAAAGTGTCATTCCTATAAATACACCACATCGGGCAAAACAGTCGCAATAGAGTGCTGGCCAAAAACCAAACACAACAAACAAAGGAGCCCGCTGAATATAACCAAACTTCGGAGTAGGGCTGAGCCAAAAAGTATAGTGCGCAGCCATCATGACTAACTCACCACCCAAAACGCCAGCCCAAGTACAGAAAATCGATATTCTAGTCGCGCTGTAACGCTGGGTAGCCGCTAAATACATAGCTCCTACCTGCAAGCAAAAAGAAAACCACTACAAAAAACCCAACAGTCAGGCGAGGCATTAGTATACCGAAAAGCGAGAACTGAAAACCACTTCCGCCAATGGTCGACATCGCCATCGACATTTAGCTAGCATGTATAGCAAATGATAGCAAATGCCTTACATATCATACCGATAGAGAAACCATCTGTGATACGCGTGTACCTTAAAAATGAACTAACTTTGCACCGATCGAGGGTATCACTGGGAAATTAACGATGCGTCTTGTCCGCAGTAAATGTTGTCAACGTGATGTTTCTGTAACCGACTATCTGAACACCCCGCATCCGCACCAGCATCCATCGTCCACCGACGTCCAGCACACCAAAAATATATTCACACGCTACTGGGACGACCACATAAAAATGAAGGAATCGAGCGAGGGAAAGTCCAGGGCCAAGGCCTCATCTGCATCCGCATCCGCATCCGCATCCGCTACTGTATCCGCCACATCATCTACATCTTCAGCACCTGCCAAACAAACCCAGAGCGTTACGTTCGTGAGGACCAGTAATGCAGCAGCTGTTTGCGACGCCAACGGAAACGGGAATGGGAATGGGAGCTCCATCCAAACGGAGTGGACATTCCCCCCAAAGGCGCCCACTCCGCACATCTACAATTGCCTGAGTCCGGTAAGTCTACACTGGAAGTAAAAGTGTATGTAATGCAGGGATGTCATGTGGGTGAGAATCAGACACAACTTTACGATATGGTATATGATATATTTTACGATACAACATATTATATTACTTCGAATTAGATACCAAAAACAAGCGAATTAAGCCTATAAAGAGATACATACGTGTATATCTTTGTGATATGGCGTTGTTTCTTGCTTCCCTGCATAGTTCCTGTGTAATAGGTAGCCCACCCACCCGCCAGTCGCTCAAGTTAGCTCCGCAGTGCAGATTATCATGACGTAACGATTATTAGATACTCCACGGGCGACCATTTATACGTAGTATATTTAGTTCCTAGTCTTTGTGCTCGTGTGTTGGCGGAAGATAAAGGGGAAGCAAATTGTTTGCACTTCAGCAATTGCCATTTAAGTCATTAGTATGTATGGCAGTATATGCGCCGACATACGGACATTTGGCGATATATTATAGGCTTTAGCTTCGGCACGCTCGGCCATAAATAGATCCATTTCGAGGAATTTCAATGATAAGATTAGAGGATCCCACATAAGAGCGCAGGTTAGCTGGGGTTCATAAATTACAAATTTACTGGGATCGTATGTTCATACTTTAAGGAAGGGTAAAGCCACTTTGGTTTTCCTGTTTTCACTTTCACGTTTGCACATTTCCACATCTCAAGTATTCATAAAGCGGACAAGGACTTTTTGGCGAAACACTTACAGTGCTTAGTTCAGGAAAAACCCTATTAAATGAAACAACTTTGAATAACTTTGCACGTTCTAGGAATCTTGCCGTTTTTAAATATGCATTATCGATAAGGCGAAACTAAAATATGACTCACGATCAGCGTGTAACTAAGTAAATATTTCATATAAGTAAAATCCGTTGTATTATTTAGTTTATTGCGCAGTTTATTATATATAATTGCTTATTAAAATGATAATATCCTATATTGCTAAAACCAAGTACTTATCGAATACTATTTATTCTTCCAGGACATGATGGCCTCAAGTGATAAAAACAGCTTTAAGGGATTTCGCAAGCAATTCAGTGGACGGTTTAAGCGCTTAGTTACTCGAAAAGTGGAACACACTCCAGTGATACCTCCAGAATTGAAGCCGCAACTGAAAACAATATACGTTTACTAACTTAAGATGTAACGACAATTGCAAGCACAAGTGTTTTCCCCACTATATTGTACATACGTATGCACCTGATCGGTTTGCGTATACCTACATATATGGCAGGAAGCATTAGTGATAGGAAAAGCAAGATAAACTAAGTTATCATAATACCATTCTGATTGACAATTTTAAGTATTCAGCGATTCGTGCGTATTGTTAGGCTCAATAAAAACGAACATTTCAAAGACAGACGAGGTTTACAATTGGTTAGAATTGGAACAAGAGTCACGGGGTTCAAGTTATACATATCAAGATAAACATATAAATGTTCTAACTTTTGCTGGTATTACAGGCACCGATACGAATCTATGTATTTGCTTATTTTTCAAATAAGTTAAAGAAACCTACTACTATCCCTACATGTTCATTAATTACGATTAAAGAAATAGTTTAATTACCAAACTGCTGAAATATTTCTTCTGTTGGTAGTTTCTGTGGCCAAGAATGAAAGGGGAAACAATGCATTAAAAACTCTGCTAACCACACTCCATTTAACAAAATACTTGGGTAAATTATCTTGGGCTGCTTTCATCGATGAACAAAGGAGTACTTCCATGTCAAGGAACATACAACCGAAAGCATGCTCCATGCTAACTAAGAGAAACAAAGCACTTTTTGCTATCATGCGAAAAGAATTTAGCCACTAAAATGGCGTTGCGATAAGATTGAGGTAAGCAAAGTGGATATGCCACGTTGAGCGAAGCGACAGGAGGGGGGCATACTATGGACAAGGCGTTGGCAACCATGAAATACGCTATCTTAGAAAAATATACCCCCATATCCGCAGTAAGAATCCCGTTTAAATAGTTTACTTATCATTTGTATTCGAAATTAACTAGATAATTAAATAAAATGCTTATTTTATTCCAATCTAAACGTACGTACACACACGCGCGTCTATATATATGTACATAGTCAAGTACTCCTATATATAGTTCCACCGCCCAGGGACGAGGCTAGCAGTTATTAATCTGCATGGGTTCCTTCCTGAGTGGCGCTACCCGTGCCTGAGTTGCCTGTGCCAGTCTCTTTTGGGTCTCTATTGCTGGGGCCAGCACCATTAGCATTGTGGCTTTCGCTGCTGTTTGGTGTGGACACTGCAGTCTCTGTTGACTTGGGGGATTGGGTTTGGGTTTGGGATTCCTGGGTCTGTTGACCAGTTTCGGCTTCGGTAGTCGCTGACTGGCTGCGGCGGCTCGCTTGTTCCTCCTCATTGGGGAATTCGTGAGCCGAACTTGAATTTATCTGGAAAATCCGAACGGACTGGGTGAGATGATGCATCATTCGATTGAAGTGTAAAACTCACCACGTCCTCTTCCGATTCCACGCTGGATATCGAGGGATTTCTCTGGATAATCAATGATATAGGTATTGTGTGCAATTAAATTATATGGGTCACTACTACTACTCACTTCTGCTTTGTAATTGATTAACTTAAACTTGCGCTCCTCTCGCATCCGTGTCAGTCGCATCAGCAGCGAGTAATGCTGCTCCACGCGATGTAGACATGTTTTGCATATGGTTTTTGGCAATGGATCAGTCGGAGATATCTGGTGCAATAAAGCAGTAAGTGATAAATCAATAAATTATTTCACATGATGCTGAAATGGCTGTCATTGAGTGCACACAAACATCCTTGATGATGGTGGCGTTCCTAATGAAAAGCTCTACATTTTGCCAGCGTTCATTAGTGGCTGATACTCACTGTAATTGGTAGGTAACCGTTGATTTTCTCAACAAGACACAAACGCTGGCCATGATCACTATAAATATGTATTACTGTGCGGTGCATCTCTGAACACAGTCGGCACAGAAATCCGGATATGCACGCCTTTTCGATGCTTCCCATCTCGACCGATTCCGCTGGTTGGCTATATACTCAGCTGATGTTGCGATGTCGCTTAATTCAACGCCTGCCAAAACAACTTTCCAAAAATATTGTTTTAATACTTTTCAGATAGGTGTTGTGTACATATGTTTCTGTTCAAGGGTTGTATTTCCGATTGGCTCGGCAGGTTGCCAGCTTGTTTTTTCGCTTTCCCATAGAAATGTCGATAGTTGACCACATTTGTACAAATGCACTGTTTCATTTAAAAAGACCGCGAATGCACAAAAATAACATATGATTTTCAGTGCATGGAATAATGCGGAATAGGGAAAAAGGGTTTACAGAATAATATGTTATCTATTTAACTGGGAATTTTCACCAGTCTGTCTGAAACACTCGTAATAATTTAACATTTTGAGTTACAACGAATGCATAATAGCAATAGAAAGCTTATATTGAAAGGGACGAAATGGAATTGAAATAGATACATCAGCTGTTTTGGTTTAAATGTTTACATTTCATGACAACATGTACCGTTGTACCTCTTAGGTACATAAATGTATCTCCCAACGGATGTACCAGAGAAATAAAACTCGTCTCTATATAATAAACTTATTATTCTTATACATTTATTTATATATCCGCGAGAACCTAATAGTAAGGGGAGACCTAAAAGTCCTATCAAGATAGAAATCCCTGAAGCGTCTCAAAGGATAATGAAGCCCTATTCAAGGACTGCACATTCTGCACAGCGAAACCCTTGAAATTCTTGCACTGATGAAAAGCAGGATCCATCATAAGGAGCGATTGAGTTTTTTGGTTTGACAAGCCAAAAAAGACTTCGCCCTGCACGTCGAAGGGTATTTTAACTTTAACACAGGGAGACTGCTGAATGGAGTTCAGAAGGTCCATGTGACACATATTGGCGCTTTCTCCAAAGAAAACTCCATCCAGATCATTGTCGGGTATTATCTGGAACTGCGGAATCCCGGCGTTATTTAAAATTTTACAAGTAAACACACACTTTTTGCGTGGATCTTTGGGATGGGCGTAGATTCTTGTGGCTACATATCCCACGGGATATATCCAACTCTCGGTGTGGAAATTGGGATTCACTGATATTATCTCGCCCAGGGAGTGGAGTAATACATTATTCAGGTTCATCGGAAACATGGGCTTCTTTTTCCGAACAACGGTTACACTTTTTGACTTATCTTCGTTCGGGTTTTTATGTAAAACAACTGGACTGTATTTCTTCTGAGTTTCAGTGGCGTCTGCTTTCCCATTCGAGACACTGGGACGTCCACTATTGGATTTCTCCAAGCCCTCGTGAAACATAAGGCGTTCTATCAAGTATAGTCTCTGAGATCGGGTCACAGATAATTCGGCCTGAAGGCGACAGATCTCATCCGTGAGTGCAGCATTCTCCTAAAATTGGTATTCTGGTGTTAATAGGTGGTCATACAACTCGCTGTAAATGGTTAACGAAATAATGCAAACATACATGTGAGTAGAAATTTAAAGGTTTCCAATCAGTACACTTAAGTTTGCATAACCTCACCAAAGTTTTTAAGATCTTACCAGCAGATAACTCTTGACGGAGCGTTTTAAGCTCTCGTAGCGGCGCTTATACTTTAAATTCATTGCTTTTTAATTTATAATTTACGCAAAAACAATAGATGCGATTTGTTTGTTGTTATTGCCGTGGGTTTGTTTTGATTATCGGACTGCAGGGCTGCCATTCGTAAGTTATCGAAAGGCGGTATTCGGTAGATTTTTTGTATGTTAGTATTTATTTGTAATACCAAATACATAAACAAAAATCTATCTAATCTAATCTTTGTTTATTTGTTTCGAGATAAATTTATAAATAGATTTTTAAAGTGTGTTAAAAAATAGCCACACTATCGTTAATTTAGTTTTGCATTATCGAAACCCCTAATGGATTTTAAAGTCCCCTTGCCTGATCCAATCTAGCTTTTTGAACTTGCAAAGGACTTAATCATGTTAAAAGGTTACTTCCGGCGCTCGGAAATAAGAATATTCGATAAAATAAGGTAAGAGGTTGAATAATTAAATGGTTATGAATATAATTTAGCTTGGCATTTGAAAATCGGCGTAGTGCGTAGTTTGACCATGGAAGCCCCAGTCTGCAAAGGTAGTTACAAGAATACTAACACCTAGCCCTTTAATAGTATAGGTGTGCGTGAGGCAAACCACCAATAGAACCATTTATTGGTAACCTCCTAATAAATTTTCATTCAACAATTTGCAGAGTTATAGAGATTATGCTTTGAAAATCATAAACAAAATAGGTAGAAAAACGGCTGATCACCATGGCAACAAGTGGCTGTCTGTATGTATGCGTGTATCATCCCGTTCCTTTCCATTTCCCCTACTTTCGCCCAATGTCAGACGTTACAAACATCCATACCTCATTATAATGTGTGATAGTGTACGGAAGAGCGTGTGAATACCAACATGCCACTGAGAAAAATCTACGTCGGAGAGCAGCTTTGGCAATGAATCACATCGTTGTTTCGGTGCAAATAAGCCGTTAGTATGTTTCTACACTCCGGTGACACTTGTTGGATTTTGATTCAGTGCCTCTGAAGCATCCGGCAAAGGTATCCAAAACACGCATCTTCAAAATGGACGAGGAGCAGATGTGGAAGGGGTTCTTCTTCAAGTTGCAGGAGCTCAAAATGAATCCACCCACGGAGCATGAGCAGCAGTAAGTCGGATGAATAAATCGATCCCAAATACAGACTCACGCATACCTGTAGAAAACTTGGAAACTCACCGATAGATAAACATTTGTTCGCCGACATGTGTGTTTCTTGGGACTAATATGAACATTTTGGAGAACTGGAACTGTGTCATCAGATAAATTAAAGATTATCAAGTGGAATTATCATTTGTGTGTGCGTGAGAAATGGAAAGTGATGTAAGGGAGTGTGGCTTCCCCACAGATCGATTTTACCATCCACCCACTCGTAACTTGAACATGACTCAGTTTTAGGGTATTTCTCACTGGCCTTTCAATACACATAGTGGTGATTACAAATCTACATTAGTTTGCTCATATTATCCCGAATGGAAATGAAACACCCATTACACGATGACTAGCCAAAGCAGATAATATTTAATGACTTATTTTAAATTCTATACTAATTGCATTTTATCTGCAGATTGCAGGATGGAGATGATGGATTCTTCGAAAAATTTGGATCCCTACTCCGGCAGAAGTCTCAAATCGACGACGGTGTCCTCAAAAGTTCACTGGCTCCTTTGGAGGAAAATGGCAGTGCTGGAGAAGAAGAATCGGACGAGAGTCCCGATGGCACCATCCAACTCACCCAGGATCCGGAGTGCACCAGCATCGATACCTTTGCCACCGAAAGTACCCTGGCCTCAAGCTCGGATAAGGACATCAGCACTTCGGTTCTGGACTCCGCCCCTGTAATGAATGTAAGTTTTGTAATAGAGAAATCAGTGCTATGAATCAGGTTGACAAAGCTATAAAAAGGTCAACGAATCAACGAATCAGACAATCAAACTACATTCCACCTGGTGCAACTAATAGAGCTCCAGCTTTTACTAAACGTAGCCCAGGGTTTTGTCACAAGATTACTACATTTAAAAAAATTACTTATTTAATTTAGTAGTTACCATACTCCGAATTGCTTAGTACTTAAAGCGATTTTTATGACTTTCGCAATTGTATATTTACACAAGTGACTTATACGAGCTCTTGAGAATTCGTAAAACCAACTTTAAGGAAGATTTATGGTTTAATCACTCCCTAATATATATACTAATGATATTGTATTGATAATCGCCGCTTTATGAACTCGTTTTAGCTTGTGGGTTAGTATGCACTATAGCTTTTAGGATTTCGGTGAAAGTACATTAAGATAAAGCTCGTCAGTCACTCTGGGTTTTACCAGGTCAACTCCACTACTAGCTATCCACCATGGGTGGTATTGGTGAATATGGATGGCTTTTGGGCCTGGTCACATTCACGTCATAATTTCTAGGCCCGACCAGCGAGGAAATTGCGCCATAGGTCAGTTTTCCAGTTTGCAACGAGGCGTAACGATCGCCCAGAGTTAATTCAATGTTTTATCTTATACCAACATTTTGCTGTTCGCATGTTTGCCGTCTGGGAAGGTGTAGTTTAATTGAACAGAAACCGAAAATGAAGTCGTGTCCATAGAAACGGTTGTACAATAAACAAAAGAACTTGCCTATATAGTCGGACAGTATAAACAAACCGAATAATGTATACTGACAGCATAAACAAGCACTAGAGAACATGCAAACATGAAGACTGCGGCCAATTGAACGGTGGAGGAAAGCTTAATGTACTTTAGAAAATACATTTTTCATTACCACCTTGAGCTTTTCCTTTTTGTATCCAAAAATAAACCATTTTCTCTTAAGATTGCTTTATTATTGCTCACAAACACTTTGCCATCATCGTGCACATATGCACAAATACAGAAAACAATCTGAATCGAATTGAGCGCATACACTTTTTATCTCATGGTCAACGTCAAGATATTTCGGATATCGCAAAGATTTTCCACACCGGACGCTATTGTACGTACTTAGCTACAGACTCTTCTCCGAAGCGGTTGTGTCCAGTCGGTGTTCCTGAGTCCGTGGCCGTGGGTTTCCACGATTCGTCCACCACCCGCCTCCGATCCGCACTCGATAATATGTGCGTCTATTTCGAATTGTATATTTGCAAGAGAGTATTTGCCAAATATTTCGCTTGCATATAGAGAAAAACATTAAATAGTGGAGTGATCGGTTAGTTGCACGAATCAATCATGAGCTACCTATCGCTACCACGTGTGCTGAGCAAGTTCGGCTCCCAAAACCACAGCCCGTCTAACCAAAGTTCGAAAACCAATAGCCTAACCAGATCCAGTACGCGCACCGGATGCGACGAGATCAGGCTCCCGAGGAAAGCCTGCTCCACGCAGTCGCTGAATAAGCCATTCGAGCGTCGGATGAGCATACTGAATCGAAATGGAAGCATTTCCAGTCGACACTTTCGAGGTGTCCACAAGCATTTACTCGATTCCCACGCCAAGGCGGTCTGCCATTCGATGACCGTAAGTAGCTCCTTAAGCTTAGATGATGGCAAGTGTTACACTCGTATCTATATCTATTTATCTGTCATCCATAATGTACTGATCTTAAGAATATCTGAAGGAATCGGTTCATCGTTTATTCACAGTGCCTCGGTAAACAAAAGCGATTGTATAAGTTCATTGATTTGGTATAATTGTTGAGTCACTCAAGTTAAGTGCTCCTGTATTTATGTACTTGTTTTTTTGCCAAACTTAGAGCAGATCATAATTGAGAATTATGTAAAATGTAGCCACATGATATCAGAAAAAGCTCATAAATTACGCCCATTCTATGAAGTTTATTGATTTGGAGCGCAATATCAATATGGTATTGTATTGTATTGTATAATTTATGGGAAAAATAAAACATTTTATTGCAGAAAGCTTATAAAAGATACTTATTTAGAATGTATCTAAGCAAACATGACCTCAGCTGGGTCTGTTTTTCCAATTTCCCTGTTACGCTTTGTTTATATATCCGTATTCTGGAATTTGTCGATATTTACTTAGGCTTGACCTTTAGAGAAGTGATTTTTCTATTTTTGCTCAAAGAAAATTAAAATACTCCTCTGATTTGGTTAAATGTCGCATGTATTTAATTGTGCGCTTTTGGGATTCGACTAATTGTTGCTATTGCTTTTGCAGGTTACAGATCTGTATGAAGAGATATTATTTGAAATTTTCAACAACATTGGCTGTGAAAACAACGAAGAGTGCACAAAAAGTTTGGTTGAATTTGTGCAGGACGCATTCAAAATTCCGAACGCAACTCATGAGGAAATTTATGAGGCGGCGCGTCTGAAAGAACCACCCAATGTTAGACTAAATGTCGAGATTATAAAGGCCGAGAACCTTATGTCCAAGGATTCAAATGGCCTGTCCGATCCGTTTGTTACCCTGTACTTGGAATCGAATGGCTCCCACCGATACAACTCATCTGTTAAGCCTGCCACATTGAATCCTATTTGGGAGGAACACTTTTCACTGTGAGTATTCTCTTGTTTAATAACTAATATAATTTTGTTAATTTCTATACTCTTTGTAGGCCAATTACAGAAAATGCTCGAGACGAAGTTCTTATCGTTGAAGTCTGGTAAGTGTGACGTTGTGAAGTTGTTTGCATTGAACACATAAACCGCACTCATTTAACTTACAAAGTTATCTGGCTGATAACGCTTCTTGAACTCTAAAATGCACTGATCGCGGACTAATAGGTTAATGGTCTGACTCGAACTAACTCGAAGGTATGGTATCTTAAGAAATCATCTTTTTGTTTACAAATCGGTTGAGTAGATACATATGTACAGTACGTTGTAGTAGATTTATTATAAATTTGCATTTTTATGTTAAATACTCATTTACACTCTTCATAATTCTCAGTTAATTTATTAAATTTTTTTTTAGGGACTTTGATGCTGCGGAAACCGTGAAAGAAAAAGTCAACAAAATCCTGGATGTGAAAGGTGTGAAAGGACTTAGCAAGCTGATGAAGGAAATTGCTGTAACAGCTTCGTCGGGAAAACATGATAATGAATTGATTGGGAGAGCTGCAATCACGTTGAAGGTAGAAAAATATCGAATAAAATATATCAAAGACGGTAGCACTGAAACCTCCAATTCCTTAGTCTATTCCAGTTTCTGGTCTAACCGTTTGGTATAACCTGGAAAAGGGAAGCAAAGGCCGCAGTCGAGGATCACTTCTGGTGAATCTGGCGTTGAGTGCGGAGAAGAACAAAAGTGTCGCCGTTCAGGAGCACAAGAACCTACTGAAACTGTTGCTGATGTACGAGCTGGAAACCTCGCAGGTGGCCAACTACTGGTGGAGCGGAAAGTTCAGTCCCAATGCCGAACTCATTCGATCCCAGCATGCAGCCCAGAGTGGCCTGACACCCTTCGACTGCGCTCTAAGCCAGTGGCATGCCTACAGCACCATCCATGAAACGCACAAACTCAATTTTACGCTCTTCAATTCAATCTTGGATGTGGTGGTGCCAGTGATCACCTACATGCAGAACGATTCTGAGGATGTGAAAACATTCTGGGATGGAGTGAAACGGCTGCTTCCGTCGTGCTTCGCAGTGCTAAGAAAACTTAGATCCAAGAACACCAGTGATAAAAACATAATTAGAGCTCTGAATGAAGTGCTGGATATTCTAAAGAAGATTAAGGAGCTGGAAGTGCCGGAGAGTGTAGACATATTCCCGAAATCGGTGTACGGATGGCTACACACCAGCGACACTGATGAAACGTGCAATATTGACACTGCCATTGAGGATGCCATCAACACAGGGACAAGGGAATGGCTGGAGCACATAGTGGAGGGCAGCAGGCAATCTAAAAACACTGAAACCGATGACGAAAAGCTGCAGTACGTCATTAAACTGATACAAATGGTGCGGTCTGACCTGCAACGTGCAATGGAATACTTTGATAAAATCTTTTACCAGTAAGTATTTTCAATTGTGCATTGATTACTATTTGGCTTATGAAACTTATTTACCTTGTTTACTTGCAGCAAAATTCAGCTTAACTATTCCGCTGTACTTTATTTATTTTATGACTCAAAACTTGCTGAAATCTGTAAATCGATTATAATAGAAGTGTGCAATAATATTAAGAGATTGGATGTGCCAGACGATCAATTCGAATATTTGCCCAACCTTGAGAACGTAAATATGGGCACGACTTTGTTTGAAGTCTATTTAATACTCAAGCGTTACGTCCAATTAGGTAAAGTAGTTAAGTATTGATCTTAGCAAAGCACTAATTGATTTTTCTGTTTATAGGAGAATCTCTTTGTTCCGAGCCCTTGGAACTGGCTAACTTTTACCCCTGGTTCGAGAGGGGAGTTACTCACTGGCTGGATATTTCAATAATCAAGGCATTAGGTCGTATTCAGAAAGCAATCGATTTGGATCAGCTGAAGGCCGTCGACGAAACAGTGAAATACAGCTCCTCAGCAGTCGACACACTTTCGATATTCTACCAAATTAAGATATTTTGGCAACAACTTGACTGGCCAGAGGTCGAGGGTTCCTACATCTTTGTAGCCAAAATCGTCAATGTAAGATTGAACATTTTCTATAACTATGTACTCTTTTCTAATAACTATATTTTTACAGGATCTGTGTCGGTGTTGCATATTTTATGCCCAACAGATGTCCCGCAGAGTCGAAAACATTTTTATTGCTGATGATAACAATAAAAATTTCAGTAAGTTCTATTGGCAACTATTTTTCACTATCGTTTGTTTGCAAATAATTAATTGTTTTATAGCTCTGTCGGAGGAGTGGTGCATAGCTATAAACAACATGGATTACATCCGCCAGAGCTTACCTTCATTCATAAAGGTAATAATTTGATTCACAGAAAAAAAGCTGAAATATTAATAGCATATATTATATTTCAGGAACTCAGGATTGATGATATCATCAAGAGATTGGGGGAGTATCGAACTAACTTAGAGGCTGAAAGATGCGCAAGCACCATCAAAACTGTAATTGAAAATGCATTGGACACCGAACGCAATCAGATTGTTGAGCTCATAGAGGTTGTAGCCCGAAAAATGGCACCGCCAATTAGACGATACTTGGCCGAAGGTGCTGAGGTGCTCGCCAAGGACTCCAACTCTATGGACCAGCTGATGATGTACCTGGAATCCTCGTTGGCCACGCTTTACGATACTCTCAATGAGATTAACTTCCAAAGGATACTGGATGGCATTTGGTCTGAGTTATCCGTAATAATGTATGACCTTATTCAATCAAATCTTGACGTAAGCTCAGTGTCCTCAAGTATTAGACAGTATAAAAAATTGAATCATCCTTTCAGAAACGTCGACCACCAGCTTTCTTCCAAAATTTGAACAATACTCTTCAGACAATGATGGACTGTTTTAAAATGGGCAACCTTCAATCTTCGGACGTACAAATATTGTCTTCAATTCAAAGTCGTCTGAGGCTTTATTCGCTGGAGACCGCAGATCTTATTCATCAGTATTACTTGGAGCGTCTAGAGAACCAAAAGAGCCAAGAGTCATCTCCATATGGACAACTGACCGTAACGGCTCAGTTAACTGATGCCGGTTTATTGGTAGGCCTACAATCATTTAAAACTTTAAATCCACTTACTTAGTTGGACTTTTTAGTTAAATATCTTAAATGCCCGCAATCTGCTGCCAATGGATTCAAATGGTTCGGTGGACTCATTCGTTAAAGCCAGTTTCATGCCCACAAGTCGATTCAACGATGTACCCACGGTGAAGACCAGTGTGCACAATAAAAGTTGTTTTCCGCTTTACGATCAGGAGTTTCGTATGTAAGTTAACACTATTCATTTTTATGAATACGTTGTTTATCCTTAATCATTTTTTCGACAGAAACTTGAGTGAGCACCAGCGGAATGAAAAAAATAGTCTTATTGTATTCAGTATCAAAGATAAGGATTTGTTCGGAATGTCGAGCCAGTATATAGCAGAGAGCTATATATCTTTCCAAGATCTGTCAGTGACACCACAGGGCGAGCAAATCATGATGAATCTATCCAGACCAGAATATACAGGTGCCTCATAAGCTAATCCTATTAAAACTGGAAATTAATACATGTTTTTTGCTTTCAGATTCCGATTCACTGCGTGCCTTGGAATACAGACTTGGTGATAAGCAGGCCAAGGATTTCCTTAAAAAGTTGAAGAGCCGATCCTTCTCCTGAATTGTGAAAAGTAATACCTTGTAAAGAAAAGCAATAAAATGTATTTTTATATATTCTACGGCCGTCGTACTAAAAATTACAAAATTATATTTTTGAAAGGGACACTTTGTTGGACCGAAATGTATAAAGATTCGTATTGTCTGACAATTTAAATTACATTTATTGGAACAAAACCAACACGGTAATTAGTTACAAATACATAACA
Source organism: Drosophila orena (assembly GCA_005876975.1). NCBI lineage: Eukaryota > Metazoa > Arthropoda > Insecta > Diptera > Drosophilidae > Drosophila > Drosophila orena. The sequence continues at coordinate 7,747,377 of VCKV01000282.1, read as the reverse complement.
CTCACTTTTTACGATTAAAGAGTAATTTTTCAGAGTTTCTTTGTAATAAATAATATTTAAATGGTATTTGTGTTAAATTATGTTATTCGTAAGGGCTTGATTTACGCATACGTGCATAACAGTATGGTCTAATGGCAAAAACTACTATGGCACAAGTTTTTGCCGATGTGCCTTATTGGCGACGACGTGTGTTGCGTTGCTTATCAAACCGCATTTCCATCTCCTCCAGGACCTTCGGTGTGTAGCGTACCACCAACTTCACGGATCCGACAGCTTGCTTTAATAGCTCCACGGCCTTCTCGTGGTTTTCTCCCTCAACAGACTGAAATGTTGAAATTAAGCTTATAATATCAAAGTTATATGAAATGAATTAATGACTTACCACACCATTCACAGATAGAAGTTGATCGCCCCTTTTCAGTCCTCCATGCCTGTCAGCCACGCCTCCAGGTATTATTCGGGATATATAGATGGGCGAATTTTGCTCCTTGCCTCCCATTACATTGAAGCCCAAGCCTGAAAACCAATAATCAATGGATCAGTGGGTTAAATACATAAGGAAAGTATTCCATAAAAGATGTATAATAGATATATATTCTTCGTCTATAAACCTTGATGATCAGGTGAATGGGTCTATGACAAAAGAGAATCCCCTTGTTTCTTAGATGACAAGGGCGTGGCTTACCCTCCTCCGTTTTGGGCAACTCAACGACTCTGGGATGAGCGTGCCCTTCGCTGGCTGCGAAGGCAGCCACAGTGGCCTTGGCTGTGGCGGAAGCCCTCACGTCGTGGGATCCCTGGATGTCCACCGTCTCGTAGACGTGCTCGTACACCTCCCGGACGGAGGTCATGAAGTCAGAGTTGAGCACCTTCTGCAGGGCGGCCAGTTTTGTCGTGGGGAAGTCTCCACTCGCTTGCAGCTTTTCCAGGAGCTCTATCGATCTTTTGACATCTGAAAGTGGGACATTGCGGTGAGTTTCCTTCAACTGGGCATTGTTACCACGCATCCTTACCTTTGGACAAAGTCAGTGGTTCTGCGTTATCGGCCATATTGTTGTTTAATTAACTAATATTCAGTCCAATTTATATGACCTGAAATATTATTCGAGCAGCTGAAAATAATATGACCGTACGGGCCAAGGGCACAAAATACCATTCCATGGAATGTTATTAAAAATTGTAAACAAATGGATCATAAAAATAGTAACAAATATTATATTTTTTTATATTTAACAACCTTTAACATAATTATAATGCAATGCTAGTAATTTTCTATTAAATAATGCGCTTTCAGAGAAAAAAGTTTCTTGAAAATGTGGTATTTTATACTTGTACTCACATGGTCATATCATTGTTTTATATTGACATTTTCCTGGACCATATTTATTTAATCTTTTAAAGTAGCATAATAATAGAAAAATGAGCCTACCAGCTGCACTATTGCAGCGACTGAAGAAGCGCGGTCTTGTGACCAAACAATCTGGTACGTAATAAGTTCAGTTTAGGTAGATAATCCCAAGAAGATGACCAACTTCATCTATCCACAGGAACCACACCGATTTCAGAAGCTATAGAGGAGATTATAGCCGAAAACTACGATGACGATGACAAGAGCGGTCCGTATCCGTACAAGGAGGACATATCCCCGGAGCCCAAGCGCAGGAGCGTGGAGGAGCAGTTCTGGTCGCACCGCATCAAGGAGCGGATCGGCGTGAACGAGTCCTACCATGGATACAAGCTGTGTCCCAACAAGTACAACATATACCACAAATGCTCGCTGTACTGCGTGAATAAGTTCAACAGCGCCCCGCACTCGCAACCCGGTCATAGGTATCTCAAGCGCTACAAGAGATTGCTGCGAAAGTATCCACTGGAGGCGGGCTGGAAGGATATCTACGATAGGGGCTGCAAGGCGTACTACTTCTATAACTCGACCACACAAACTGTTTCGTGGCTACCTCCTTCCCATCCGAAAGCACGGGTCACGAACAGCGCGGCCGTATTTCGCAGACATTTGGCCAATTCCAACGACGAGTTTACCTTTGATACAAACATGGTACTGCCCAAGTCTTCTAACCAAAATGAACTCGATGAGCCCGAAGTTTTCATTCCCCCTAAGAAGCAAAAGTCCAGGGACCTGGAACGAAAAATTCAGCGACGCCGCCGCAATGATAACTAGTTGTCCTATTTGACTTTAAATAAAAATGAATAACTATGATATTAAGGTTTAAAAATGTACACTCTGCTTTATTGAATTGCTAGCTTAAGACAATGAATGGTGGAGCCGCGAACAGTTTTAAATCGAAGAACCGGAAATTTCATCAAAGCAGCAACTCGATAAAATTGTGTCACACGAGTCGGGAAGTAGGCGAAAGTTGATTTTGAGGCGGCATTTAAAGCCCTCAACATGAGGATGCGGTGGACACACTTTCACCAAACCATGTGCTATGTGTAAAGTGTTTTAACCAAGTTATATATATATTGGTGAAAGATCAATACAATTATTTTTTGGGTTTATTTCAAGGTCCGTCTTCCTTTAACAACAACCGGTCGGTTTCGTATGTAGCCCTTGCGACGCTTTGAGTTCTGCAAAGCATCAGATTGTTAATGGAGTTCATTTAGAGCTGCAAACTACACTACCTTTCTCGAGATAAAGTTTGCTGGAGGAATCGTTCTCTCCTTGGTTTTCAGAGATGGCCGGTTGAACTCGTGCGGCTTCTTTACCCTATAGATGCGAACAAGCCAGTGTTCTGTGGTGTAGGCCTCTTCAAGGTAGGTTAGATCGAAGTCCTTATTTCCAATGACGGCGTTACGTGTGCGATCGTAGCCAGATGGTCCTCTGAAACAGTCAATTAGTGTGCATCGCTACCTGAAAAACATTTTTCCGCTTACCTGTAGTCCAACTTCAATTCCCCGAATCTGTAGTAGCTTAATTTGTACATAAGGCAGTTGAGTAGGGCCGGAGCGCCTTCGGCATCTACCCTGAATTCACCGCGGTCGGTAAAGTAATCGCTTTCCTTAATGTCCTTGGGATGCTCTCCCTCTGCAATGCGCACCATCCACAGGAACTTGTTGATGTCATCACCAGAGTAACCGATCACACCGCCAAAGATCACCAGAACGTAGTCAACGTCAAGAGATGTCATAATTTCGTAGGATTTCTCCTCGGTTGAAGACATCGCCTTGCCAACGAGCGCTATGTGACTATTGTTCCACGTATTATTATCCACCAGCGTGGTTCTGTTTGCCATTCCCGCTATCTGGTATCCGTAATCCCACCAAGACATAACGCGGGCATCATCGGCAGTGTTCTGCGACAGCCAGTAGTAAGCCTCCCTGAAATCGTCCAAAATGTTGCGAGATCTAGCGGAGAAAGGGTTAGAAAAGTTCAACGATAGAGGGTTTTTATGTGCTTACCCATCTTGACTGTTGTGGAAAGCCAAAACAATGGAGGGACTGGAGTAGGCATTGCTGGTCACCCATGTGCAGTGGACAGCGAACATCATCAACAGCATTAGAACGGCCAAAATAACAATACTCTTCAGGTTAGAGCTGATGCCAGTATCCTGCTGGGCATCATGCTTAGTGCGGTGCTTCAGCTTGCCAGCCTACAAATATGACGTTCTTAAAACAAATTCTAAGGGATGTGTGGGAATAGTAACTTACCTTGTCGTACAGAGTCTTCTTCTCAATGGAATCCTCAGCTTCGTTCTCTTCGGTGGCTGAGCTTACGGCTGTGCCCATTCGCTTCGACGAATCCTCTTGCAGAAACACATCCAACAGTCCCGAAAAGGCCACTCCAGCCAGCATGCACACCACCGGCGTGAGGGTCAGCATCAAACGCACCATCACTCCAGCGAAGTAAACCGCACTGATGGCGTACAGCACCACAAACACGCGTTCGTCATTGATCTGCTTGATGCAATACCACACTCCCACTGGGAAGGCGCACACCAGGATGTGCAGATCGAAGAAGAACGAGAACCATGTGGTGGGCTGATGCTCCGACACGGATGCAATGATGGGAATGTGGATCTTGGCATAACCAGTATCCCACAGCGAGTAGAAACGTCCACTCCACGGAGCTACAACGCCGAGCATGGTGAGGACCACGACGGCCACAAAGACGCCAACGCCCACCAGCAATCCGCCGACGATGAACAGCTTCCGGAACTCGTTGCGCGAGAGCACGGACTGCAAATGGCGCAGGGTGGCCACGGCCATTAGGAGCACAAACACTCCCAGAGCAGCCATGTGCTCACTGGTGCGTATCGGCTGGAATCCCACGAAGGGGATCTGCATAGAGAACAGCAGTCCCAGAATGTAGAAGGTGCTGTAGCTGGTCAGCAGGCGCGGCGAGTACCTGCCCATAATGAGCAGCACGAAGACGTGCAGGGGGATCAGGTTGATGATGAACACGTAGCCTCCCCAGGCGGACACCATGTAGAAGTAGGATAAAGCGGCGGCGGCGGACCAGAACACGGATCCGGTCTTCACGGAGCGCACCCACAGGAAGTAGGTAAACTGCAGGGCGAATATGGCAATGCCCTCGTTATCGTACGATCCTGCCACCGACCTACTGATGTAGCCAGGCACGATGGCGATGAAACTGGCGGCGAAGAGGCCGGCGCCCGCAGACCACAGCTCCTTGGTCAGCAGGTAGGTGGAGATGGAGGTCAGGCCACTGAAGATCGGTGCTAGGAACACGCAGATGTCGCGAATGTGGACCGGTATGTTGAGAACGTGCAGCAGCCAGTGGATTCCGCCGGAGGTAATCATCAGGCCGGGGTACACGGTGCCACCCACAATCCTGCCGAGGGGATACCAGGCCCGCTCGTCGAACCAGTTGAGGAAGTTGTACCAACCATTCTGCACCATGTAGGCGGTGGCCCGGTAGTTAAACCACGGATCAAACTCATGGATAATCGACTCGAAGCGGATGACGGCGAAGAGGCGAGAGGAAAATCCGGCCAGCCAGGCGATTAGCAGGATGGCAAAGGTGATCAGGCTGCTGTAGCCAGCCACCTTGCTGTTTAGCATCTTTGGCGTCCGATTCATGTCCCTATTCCAGCCAGTAACTCGAAAATTATAACCGATCTGAAATGCAACGACACATTCTTCGCTTAGACACGTAGTCTAAAAAAATTGCCGGGTAGACTGCCAACTCGTTTTCGGCTTTGCTATCGATAGCGCAATCGATAGCGCAATCGATAACGAGACCAGGGCCACGTAACTTTGTGTGTTCTTAAATTAGTATATATTTTCATTTGTTTTATTAAAAAATAATTTAAATATCATTTAAACAATTTAAATAATAATAAAAATATCATTTAAACAATTTTTTGGAAAAAATTCCTGTTCCTTTTATCTACATAGCATTTATAAATAATAAAATCTGGGATTTTGTTCTGTGCCCATTTCAAAATAATCGCTGGTGCGCTCATCTCTAGTTAAATTCCCATGACTGACAGACGCCGCATAAAAACATAAAAATATTTAAAAATCAACATGAATAATGGGAATATTAAACGCCTTCAAAAGAAACTAAGCGTTTCCAAAAAGCCAGCAGTCACTGTGGATTCACCATTAGCAAAATATCCTTTACAAAACCAAAAAAAAGGGAATTGTGAATTGTAATTCACATTTTAAGCCGGTGTTTACCAAAACAAACGAGAAGTTGTTTTTATAGTTCTCATATATAAATATTTTCGATTAAACATCTAGCCAATTGGTTTCCTTAACTGAACTAAACTATACGTATGACTCCTCAGGCACCTTGACCTGCATTATTTGCAGGATTCCCATCAAACCCAACGTCTGGAAGGTTCACATCAACTCCAAGCAGCACAAACTGAATGTGGATCAGGCAAAGCAGAATAAGGTAGATAAACCCGTCACCAACACTGCACCCAAGGACCCAAGGGCTCCGTCCACCAAGACTCCAACTCCTGCCACAAGCTCTAGCACACTGCCAGATAAAACTCCACAGAGCAGCCAGGAGAAGCATCCTCCCATCATTCAAGAGAAAACTTCCCAGCCAAATGCGAGCAGCAAGCCTGTGAATGAAACTACTGCCGAAAAACTACCAGAAAAGTTCTTCGACGAGGATAAGACCAATAAATCCGAAGCCGCACGACTTCAGGACGAGGAATGGCAGCGATTTCAGCAGGAGATCAAGCGGGCTGACACGGAATCCAGTGTAATTGTGGCCGACGAGCAGGAGGACATCAATCTCAAGCGACACATCAAGGAGATCGACGAGCAGATCGATAACTGGAAGAGATTCATTAAAATAAACGATCAGAAAACTTTGCTCCTGAGTAAAAAGCGAAAAGTTAACCCCAAGGTGGAAATCGATCCGGAATTGAGTTCCAGCGAGGAAGATTGTAGTGTGGATGAATTGTTCGACTGGAGAACGAAAAACTTGCATAGATAGAAAGCACATGATATTAAAATGTTACTGTTTTAAAACACCAAAAACTGCCTTTTATTGGCAATTTGTAAGATAATTCAAATTAAGAAGTCAAAAAAAACGGACCAAAATTCAAAAAGGAAAAGGGTTGCAAAATTTTAAGAATTTATTTTATGTGCTACAGTTATAATACAGCACATTTTTCCTAATTTTGAATAAGCTGAACAGGGAAAAGTTGGTGGAACAGCTGATACATCTTGGATATGAAAGTGGCCAACAGGTAGAAAGTGTAACGTGGCCACACTGCGACTAACTCTCACATTTTGTATTAGCGCTAACCGATTCGTACGCTACATTACGATCAAACTTAGTACATATTTTATGTTACATTAATTAGTTACAGACTTTTATTTATTCTTAGGCCGTATTTACAGAAACAGAAACCTTGTTAATTTCGTGCTAAGCATTACGTTTTAGTTCTGCAAATGTTTTGTTGTATATTAAAAATGTTTTGATTTCGTTAGTTTTTGATCAAGTTTGCCATAAAAACAAGCATATCCCATTTGTTACAATGATATCTAATTCGTGAACATGAGCATAAAATATATAATCTTTTTTTGGATGTTGACGATGAATTGTTCCAGTCTCTTGAGCTTGGAATATTCAAAAAGTTTCAATGAATCGGACGCTATAAACACCATTCATACGGGCCATAGTAAACGAACCAGTAAATTTCTATTCGACACAATTTTTCGCATAAGTTCGGGAGTGTCCAATGCCTTTGGACTTTCGGATACCGAAGACGAGGCTGAGTATGCCGAAAATTCCAGCCTAAAAAACTGTGATTGTGGTATGTGCATGTGATGTTCGTGATATTCAAATTGATGTGATAACCCAGTTTAAATTTCACTTGTGCAGACTGTGGCTTCTCGAATGAAGAAAATCGCATTGTGGGGGGAAAGCCAACTGGAGTCAATCAGTATCCTTGGATGGCACGCATCGTGTACGACGGCAAGTTCCATTGCGGCGGCTCCTTGCTGACGAAGGACTACGTTCTATCTGCCGCTCACTGCGTGAAGAAACTGCGAAAATCCAAAATCAGAATCATTTTCGGAGACCACGATCAAGAGATTACCTCGGAGTCACAGGCCATCCAACGTGCGGTCACGGCCGTCATAAAGCACAAGAGCTTTGACCCCGATACATACAACAATGACATTGCCCTGCTGAGACTTCGCAAGCCTATATCGTTTTCTAAAATCATTAAGCCTGTTTGCCTTCCCCGCTACAATTACGACCCCGCAGGTAATCATTTCTAGCCTACTTCTACTTAAAATGGAGCAAAACTAATAGAATTTTATGTGCTACATTAATCTTAAATTCGGGCAGGTCGCATTGGAACAGTTGTTGGCTGGGGACGGACGTCCGAAGGAGGAGAGTTACCATCCATAGTTAATCAAGTTAAGGTCTGTAAGGATTGTTCTGCCCTTGATTAGATTATGACCATGTGCGACCATTACAGGTGCCAATTATGTCCATCACGGAATGCCGAAATCAAAGATACAAAAGTACTCGAATTACCTCATCCATGTTGTGTGCGGGTAGGCCTTCAATGGACTCATGCCAGGGCGACAGTGGAGGACCGCTGTTGCTATCCAATGGCGTTAAATATTTCATCGTCGGAATTGTGTCCTGGGGCGTCGGATGCGGCCGCCAAGGATACCCGGGTGTTTACTCCAGAGTGAGCAAATTCATTCCGTGGATCAAATCTAATTTAGAAAATACCTGCCTGTGTTCTTAGTCAATGTTGTATGCGAATACACGACCTTATTTATTGCCTAGCTAAGTCCGTTTTAAAGCAAAGTGTCTTTGTTATTACACCAATCCATTGAAAATAAAAGAATTGTTTCATTTGAACTCTTGAGATATTCATCTGTGTGTGGATATTACCAGCACGATGCGTTTTCAACATATACATTTTTATTGCGTGTATAAAAAACTTTCAAACTCTATAAAAACTATGACTAACGTATATCCGGATATAAAGGCTACAGCTACACTTTCTAATTATAATCTAGTTTACTATATTACAATTACCCTACTGCTAGACTTCCCTGTACCTTTTACTTATAACTGCGTTCGCAACTTTTAAGACTTCATTTGATATTTTTCCACAGCTTGAGTTATTGACGGATGGTATACTGAGTGCTGCATGCAAGGGCATTAGGAAGTCGGTGTTGGCGTTAGAGCCCAGTTGGTAATTCTCCATGGCCTCGTATATACTCTTAAAGAGCGGCTGCCTGTCTGAGTGGAAATAACCGCGATTTCCGTGGATTACCTTAACGCCAGCGTGAGTCATGTTGCAAATGCTCATGTACATGCAGTGATCTGGACGGTAGTTGTATTCGCATGGCATGATGTACAGCTTGTCAGGATGATAGTAAAATAGTATATTGATAATGTCTTGATCCCCCCAAATAATACGTAGCTTGTATTCCTTATGAATAGACACGATATGTTGCTCCCATTTCATTTCTCTCATTCGTGTGAGATTCATTAGCATAACGCCGGAATTCACGCCAAGCCGGCCATAGAATGGATGTCGTGCAAATCGATTGTACCACCCAATGTTTTCGTTCTCGTGCTCGGGCGTCAATGCGGACATTTGCGTCTCATTGAACTTCTTAAAGAACCGCCAGATATCCGAGATGGGCGACAAAAACAATATATCCGTGTCGACATACAGCAATGAGTCCACATGCGTTAGCAATGACTAGAAAAGTACGGGTGTGTTACTAATTAAAATACATAAGAGAATTATTTCGCTTACAGGCAAAAAGAGACGCTGAGCTGCACATGGCTTGAAGAGATTCCTCCACTCGACTTCGTTGCCACTAGGAAACTTTAGTGGCAAAATCTCAAAGTCAAATGTAAATGGCTTGATGTCGCGCCAGTCGGTCAACTTTTCCCTGAACTCATCACCTTTTCCGTCTTCCGTGAAGATCACAAACTTGAGGTACTCCTCGTCATAGTTAAACAGAATGGCCGACTTGATCATAACCAGAGTCTCCTGGACCCTCTGACCGCAACAGACCACCACGATGTAAAGTGGGGGTTTCCCGGTCTGCCTGCAAAGTAATATTACGTTTGTTTACTTGGAAAGTTAAAGTGAGTCATCTGCTTAAAAAGCAAACACGCCTTGTATATTTGCTTTTCCATAATGGGTTATTGTTTGGCAACAGGGAAACTATAACAACCGGAATGGCCGAAACGAAAGAGGTCATAAAAGCCCGAGGTGAAAGCAAAAGTTTTACATTCCTGCCCACGCCAATACAATACGTGAATTTATAGTTTTCTGGAAGCATATGTAGCATGGGGTATATATTCTGATCTCCACTTACACTGCGTTATAACCGACCACCTTTCCCTTGGTTTCGGTTGCCCAGGAAGGTCGCTGATGGACGAAATATGAAAGTATCGCTAATGCAATTAAGCAAAGCAAACACATGTGAAGATGTTGCTGAAATGGTGCCAAAATTAGTATTTACACTTAATATTACTAGGAGACTCTTTCAAACCGACTTTTTTATTTACCATTTTGAGGGTTTGCGTAAACAATGTCTTCGCCGCAAATTATTTATGTTTTTTGGGCCGCCAACAGACGATGCCATAATTTTTCACCGCAACGAGTGGGATATGTGCACAACTCCTAATTTAACCAATTAAAGCAATCGATATTGCTTGGCTACTCAACTCATGATAAATGCATTTTTGTTTAAACAATGCGCAAAAACACTGTGCAACTATCACATTTTGCAGTCGTAAATATTTGTGTTAGTCAAGATAGCGGCAAGTTCAAGGGCAATTAATATTCCCTAGAGTGCCACTGATATATAATTTATATTTCAGTGTGCGGATCACTAAAAAGCATTTTATAAAAATAAAAGCTATAAACAAGATGACAAACAAGTGAATATTAATTGTATTGCAATTTAGATTTCAGCATAAACATATGGTACTGAATTATCCACCGTGTTTCTTTTTCACTCGTTTCAGCAGCAGCTATCGATAAGTTATCGACTGTGATCGAGTGGTATGGGTATTGTTTTCATTTTCAACCGCACACGTGCAAGCAAAAATATAATAACAAATAAAAATGCTGCGAAAGCAAGCCAGACAACGAAGGGAATACCTGTATAATAAAGCCCTCACTGAGCGCCTAAAGTCCAAACAAAAAATCCAGCAGACCGTCGTGCAAAGCATCAACGAAAACAAGGCAATTGGCTCAAAAAATGTGAAGAAAAGTCTCACCGCCTACAAGTCGCTAAAATACGCGGATGAAGGTAATATTAATAAACAATGTTTCAATAATCCGAAGATAGTGTCATTATGCTGTTAAATGAACGTGCAAAACAGAGGTTTTTACTTTTACTCCAAAATCCCAAGAGCTTTAGCCTTCGTGTCTCTTAAATAGCAAGCGAGATTTTATCAGTAGTTAGGAACTTACAATTACAATTTGTAAATAACAAATTGCTATGCGTGCTTAGACGGCAGACAGCGAAGCCACATATTAAATGTTGATTCGTATGCAATTATACACGTTTATCCTGAGGTTTGAGAAGATGGAACATAATTCTTTTGAAAAGGATCTTTAACTATAAAACTTTGTATATTGAAACATTATCTTTTAAATTGGACCCTGAAACTTTATATATTATATTGCTATTAGGCCTAATGTTCTCATCTCATCAATTGCTCCTAAATGAAATTAAATTAAAAAGGGTCTATATATTTCAGGTGTCGACGACCGTACCGTCAATGATGAATACCACTATGCCGGATGCGACGATCCGAAAATAATGCTGACCACCTCGCACAACCCCTCGTCGAGATTGAAAATGTTCATGAAGGAGCTGCGGCTGATAATCCCAAATGCCCAGCAGATGAACAGAGGAAACTACCAGCTGACAACACTAATGCACGCCTGTCGTGCCAATAATGTAACCGATTTCCTAATTGTCCATGAGCATCGTGGTATCCCGGACAGCCTTGTGGTCTGTCATCTTCCTTATGGGCCAACTGCCTTCTTCAACATATCCGATGTGGTTATGCGACATGATATACCCGACATCGGACACATGAGCGAGCAGAAGCCACACTTAATTTTTAATAACTTCAAGACGCCCATTGGTCTGAGAACTGTAAAGATACTCAAACACTTGTTCCCAGTGCCCAAGGAGAACTCGCAAAGAGTTATGTCGTTCCTAAACCACAATGACTCGATTATATTCAGACATCATCAGTACAAATATGTTAACAAGGAGTTGGAGCTCAGCGAAGTGGGGCCCAGATTCTCACTGAAGCTCTACCAAATTAAGCTTGGCACTTTGGAGAACATCAAGGCAGCTGACACAGAATGGATTAACCGTCCTTATATGAATACCTCGCAAAAGAGGCTCATCTTTTCTAACGATCCGGGAATATTTAATAAGGACACTGAGGCTTAGATTAATTGAGATACGAAACAATCTATGAAAAATAAATGTGTTTTATTTTTAAAATGTAACTACTTCCTTCATTTTTGTATAGCTAATTCATTTAAAATGTAAACGAATTTAAAACAAAAATGTTAGGCTCCAGACGAAAAACGGAGAATTATTGGAGGACCGACCTTTTAAAGAACATTCGAACAGTAGTCGTGAACGTTTGGCGATGACCGTTTGACTCTTCAAGTTATGAATCCCAGAATCTGTCTAAGGAGAAACCAAAGGATGCTGCGAAACATGGGCATTTCAAATCTGGGTCACGCCCCTTTTTGCCTCTTCAGGTCACGAATTTCTGTGGCAGGCGAACCCAACAGATGTGCTAAACAACTTCTACGAAAATTTTGGAAATATATTCTCCCGCCTACGTCAATATTTTTTTACTTTTGAAAAGAATTCGTTTGGAATTGATCGTTCGTGTGAACTAATTACCTATTGGTCTATACATTGTGTAGGGGACTACTTATAGGAATGCTTTATTTAAGAGTACTTAAAAGGTAGTCAATTTGCTAACTTTTCCGTGTGTCCTTTTAATATGACTTGTATTACCCTTTTTCAAGGGCTTACACTGATCGAATGTTATAAGTACTTGGAAATTAATGACGACAAGGTGGCAGGGCATTGTCTGCGACTCGGTTCGCAGTGGGTCCGCATCCGCTGTTCCATATCAGTTAGTTAGATCAAAGGCTAACACGATCTAATAAGGTGTAAAACACCTGACAACACCAGCCATATAATTAAATGTGTTTATACTAATTCCGTCTATCATTTAGCAGCTGTCCGATGCTAATGATGGAACGCATTCGCCTAAATAGCCTGCCTGCACAGGCTGTTGGATCTGGCACCTATTACTGGTAATGCCGATGGTCAGCAGGCCGCAGCATGGAGCATGGAAACTCGTCCAGTCCACCAACATACGATTTCGCGTCCGTTTGGACTTGGACCACATACAACTTGATCCCAGAGCCATGGAACAATAAAGGGGATGAGCAGTCGGACACACAACCAAACCCGAACCCATACCCATACCCATACGCATACCCAAACCCATACCAAACCCATACCCAAACCCACGGATTCACATGGCAGAGAGGAGAATTCGTGTGTGCCTTTTTACCTTCTTACCTTTTGGCCGATCGCCCTTTTCTAACACCTTTTCTGTGGTTCGATCTTAAACACAGGCGTGCCGCTGCGTTGTCGGCGAGTAAAAAGTGAACAAATGAGTGCCGCTCGATTATTTAAAGCCAATATCTCTAATTACGGTTCTGACACATCGCACAGCAGTTTCCATTTTTAATTTATGGCTTTCATTTAATGTAAACTACTTCTTGGCCCATTGTTACGCTTTGTTGGACAGGTGGTGCGGTGCATTGGCCGCCCAACGTCGGATATTAAATAAAATATGACTGCCTGTTTCACACTATTATTTGTAAACGCTGTTCAATAAACATAATAAACATGGGCTTATTCTCTTATAATTGATCAGTCTTGTTGCTGCCGCTTCAGCGTATTAAAGTGGAAATGTGGATTTAGCGATAAACATGAACAAATACAGTATGTATTTTTAAAAAATAGTTGCTCCACAGAAAATTTGATTTAATTCTAGGGTAAATACATTAGGAAAAGATTTCTAATCAAAGTGAATGTCATGTATCTATATCCTTAGATTTGGTTAATGATTATTAATTAAATAGTACACCATTATTGTTGATTTTTTAAAATATTTATTTATAAGATTATTCTTTTCTTCTTTCTTGATTTTAAACATTAATCTTAAAGAACACAGCGTTTTAGAGCTTCGTGGGTGATTCCAAATATTAGGCAAGAAAATTAATATAAATTCGCTATTAGACACGCAAGGTAAATTATCTTAGTAACTTATTAACAAATTGATTAGTTCCACCCATCAATATTAACAACAAAGTTTTAATTTGCCAAATGATGATTGTGGTTTCTTTGAGTTTATAGACTAATGATTGTGTTTCTTACAAAACGATTTCAAATGAATAATCACTTTCCGATTCGTGAATGATAATTGTTTTACGATGAAGAAGGCCCACCAAGGCGGCCAAAATATTAACTGATTTCAATAATAGTGTTTGATGAAATTCGCAATATAAACTTGCAATAAATACGGCTGGGAGTCCATTATACAGATCGAGTTGCAGCTGGCGAAATGGATTTCGAAAGAGCAATTTTTGACAATTTTCATTTTGGGTCGGGGGTATGTTATTTTGTGTTTATTTTCATTGGTTTCCGTTTCGGTGGTATTCAGCCTCAAATGGATAATGGTAACAACTGTTAACCGTTCACCGCATCGAATGGAGTTAAAGCGTAACTTTCTGTTTGTCGGATGTCCTGATTATTACGCATTTACAAGGCAAATGTCAAGCCTGCTGGGTGGGTATACTATGTATACTGGGTACCCTGGGTATGCTGGGCCAGCAACAAATTTGAAAAGATTTATGGTCGCGGGTTAAATAGCTTGACCATCCCTCTGCCAACAGAGTTGCCGTAATGCCTTGTAATTGTTTGGCGTGAAATTTGTTGTGATTGTATCTTTGTATCTGTTGTTACGAGTACATGGGGTTTGTGTGTACGCAAGCCCATTTGATTGAGCAAACCTCGGCGGCTATAATTTCATTAAAAATATGGTTCTGGGTGAAATGTAAATTTATGTTTCGCTTTCGTCACGCTAGCGCATTCTGAATGCCTATTCATGTTTTCGGCAAATGGTTTTTAAATAAATTTTAAATATAATTCACGCCGAAATTGAATAGCTTGGGTGTTGCCGAATGAAATTAGGACAAAATGTCCTGACTGATGGGAAAAGCTGCTAGTTCTCATGCAAACACAACCAGGAGAATTACTCGACTTAATTTATGAATGTAAATTAACCGCATTTATATGAATCTCATAGGGTTGGAGAAAGATTCGAATGTCTTTGGTTGTACGTATGCCAAAGTTGTTATAGAATTCGTCTTCTGAAAATCACAATAGATTAACTAACAGACAATTACAGATTTTCTTTTCGAATGCCACAACTAGCTGTTTGTAAACGCTTTTGCTTTCGGGACATACATTAATTTATAAACCATATATTGTCTAATATTGTATCTATAATATTCAATTCAAGTTTTTTTTCTGTGTTCATATATTAAGCATTTTAATACAATGTCATTTTAATTGTATTATTATTGTATTATTTTCTAAAAACGTTAGAAAAATTCAGAACCCATATTCATATTTTATTTTTATGTCTGTCAGATGGAATATCATTTTGATATGGTTCTTATGAGTCTGAATATGAGTCTAATGATTATTTAACATTATAGGTTAACATTATCTATGTTGTTTCTGGACTTCAAATACTCATGAGTGTAAAGAAAAACATTTTTAAAGTTGAACAAACATGGTTTTACCAATTTTCTTATTGTCAACGATTTTTTTAACCCCTTGTAGATAATTAAATTGGCCAATTGGATTTTACATACACTTTATTGCAAGGCTAATCTCAGAATCTTCAGAAATGTATACATTTATCTTTTTTCACTCTAGGATACTCTAGAGCAATTCACTAAGGATTTATTGGCCAGAAATCAAGACACAAACGTCGACAAAGATTTTAGAGTTAAGAAGATTTCAAGTCATAAAAACCGAGCTTAATTGCTTTCTTGCCATCTGGTTAAAATCCTTTCTTTGTGTGAGCTTGGGCTATCAATGTATATTTATGTAAAACTGAACTGCTTAATTGGGCAGACATTTATGATAAGAAAAGTATGCACTGCAAATCTCTTAATAAATTTTAATTGTAATAGAAGGTGATCAGAAAAGTTAAAAAAAGAGAATGCTTGCAAAAGCTCATAAAATATGTGCAATACTACTCGCCGGGGATGAAGTATCATATGAACTGAAATGGCAATGGAGGACACTCCATTATTATTAATATAATACAAATGGCCGCGTGGTTCAATTAATGCCACACATGCATGGGCAATAATAAAGCTATTACGTGGTGAAATACTGGCAATATGAACATTTCTAATTATATTAATTATGTAAGCACATATTTATATGTAATCTGGTTGTGGAACTGCGGTAATTTGCGTTAACTTGATTATTTATAACGTGTAATTTAACGGGCTGATTGAATTTTTGTAGATATTCAAAACTCGTTAATGGTTAATCAGAAGTGCTACCGTCGCCATATTCATATGTCCACTTAAATTAAAATACACAATTTCATTGCAATGCGCCAATGCCAGGCCACGCCCTCCACGCCCAACCAGACTACTCCAGCGATGGCCAATCCCGTCCTAGGTTTCCCATTCGTATAGACAAGCAGCGGAGCGAGATGCCAGATACCCTCGTCGTCGTGGTCGTCGTGCCATCCCGCTTTGCCGGCTCTGGCTCTCCTCACCCCATTCCCACATACCCACTCGGAGTTCCATACCCATCCCATGTCCATGCTCATGCCCATGCCCATGCCCATGCCCAAGCCCAAGCCCAAGTCCAAGTCCATTCTCTCTCTCCGGGCCACTTCGCCGTTAACCTTCGCTCGCCGAGCACCTAATTATCGCTATGAACGGCACAATTATGGCCCAATGCGATTGTTGTTTATAAACAGATAAATAAATTACTAATTAACTGGAGCATGCGTTGCGGGAAATATTTTGTTCATATTTTATAAACCAATTTTAAAGGCAGTTATTGGGTTGGCAGTATTATGCTGGGTTTATGAAATGATTACAAATATATGGACCACTTTCTACCAGAGGTTTCATAAAAATGATAAATAATCATAAAAATAAATCAAAAAATATTACAATTATTTCTCCCACTATTTCTAAGCCCAACTTAGTTATGCCACAGAGCTGGAAATGAAAATAAGGCAATGGTTAAAAATATATGGAAAACTTTCTTCCAGAGATTTCATAAAAATTAGAAATGCTCTGAAAAATAGATTAAAAAATATTGCAATTAAATTATTACAATTATTTGGACTACATGCTAATTCTGCGCCCATCCACAGCTATTCCACAGAACTGGAAACAAAAAGAAGGCCAATAGTTCATGTGATTAAAATTCAATTATGCCACTGAGCAGCCATTTGCCACTGCTTACTAACTACTCATTTGCCTTCGTGTTAGCCAGATATCATTAATTTACACTTGGAAAACAGGAAGAATGCAGACTCATTAATAGCTAATGCGATTTAATACACCCATCCAGGGGATTGCGATTTGCTGGTCTATCGGGCGCACTATTAAAGACAATTATCCATCCTAGTGTTAAATCGAGTCTCGCCAAATCGCGCTGCAGCCCCATGAGCCCCACAAGCCCCATAATCCCCCCGATGGCCCATAGCTGGTACCCATATACCCAATGCCCACACCGAAACACACAAAACACCAAACACAAAATACAAAACACAAAACACAAAATACAGGCCCAAACCCACACGTTCGCCGAATGCGGTGGCAATGTGCTTTGGCTTTTACGTTCTGTGGAATCATGGCCGAGTCGCAAGCAGGCAAATTAACTAACAAGATTATGAAAACGTAAAATCAGTAAATCGGTAAAGTGGTTGTAATTTTCTTTTTCAACACCTCTCTCGCATTGGGCCGTTAGCCAGAGCCAGAGCCAGAGCCGCAGCCACAGCCACAGCCACAGCCAGAGTCCCAGTCGCGGCCTGGCCAGAGTCCCACTCCCAGTCCCAGTCCCAGTCCCAGCCATGGCCAGAACCAGCTGCCGGGGCGGCTGCTCTTTTGTCCGGAGCAGCAGCAGCAGCAGCAGGAGCAGCACAAGCGCTGAGGCAGCGGCAGCGGCAAAGGTAAAGCTAAATAAAACCGACGAGATACTCCCCTCGTACACGGCAAGAAATCACATGTGCCCAGCCCTCGCGTCCATTAATGTTCATTCAGAGATATATGTTCGAAAGTTTTTCAGGAATTGATGTGTTTTAAAAACTTTAATTACAAGAAGCGGCTATGAGGAAACGTTTTATATGTGTATGCTACTGCTAGTAATAAACAAAAGTAATTGTTTCATTAATAGAATGCAATAATAGTTTTTGTTATTATTAACATGTCGAAATATCCGACATTTAGAAGGGGTACCTGAATTGGAAAAGCCTGAAACCTCATTTCTCGGGAAGTCTTTGTATGCATAAGCTCATTTTTCGGCAGGTCCTTGTATGCATAGTTCGATTAACATATATGATCATAAAATGATACCCCAACAAAGGAAGGTATAAATAAGCTGCAGTAGTACGGGCATTTCTAGTAATATGCTACAGAACGGACTCATAGGTGCTTCGATATGCCGCAGGACTCATAGCTCTTTGAAGAATATATGCTGCAGAACTAATAGCTCTATGAACAATATATGATATAGGACTCATAGTTCTATTAACAATATATGCTACAGGACTAATAGCTCTTTGAATAATATAAGCTGCAGGACTCATAGCTCTATGAACAATGTGTGACACAGGACTTCAGGATTCACAGGACTAATAGCTCTTTGGCAAGTATACAGGGGATACAGGGGACTCATAGACCTTCGTAGGGGATGTAGAGCTCATAGGCTCATTGGAACTTCGCGGCGCTTTCCCGCAAAGGGGGTTGGGTTTTTCGCCGAGTGTACCGCCGAGCCGCAACCACCGGCGGGGCAGGGGCTTGAGCTCTCCGCCCGAGCGGCGCAGTGCGGTCTGGTCAGACTGGTTTATTCGTTTAGTAAATCTCAGACTCTTTGCTTTGGCTCTCCTCGCCGCTTTGAAGTTTCGCCGTGGCGGAGGGATGATGCATGTTCGCATCGCGGTGATTGGGAGAGAGCACGGGGGCAATGATGTGAGTGATTATATTTTGATTGCATTGCTCACTGTGGTTGGTTGTACGTACGGACCGCGGAGCACTGGATGACTGCAGAACTGCAGAACTGCTGAGCTGGAGGACTGCCGAACTGGAGGACAGGAGGTGTGGGGACCACGGGCGGCATTGCTCACTTAGTACAATAACCGGCACGTCGTCTGCCAGTCTGCTGAAACAGTAATTTTTAGTGTGCCGTGTTCTTCGTTTGTTGTCGTTTGTTTTGTTCCCGCTCTATCGCTATCTTCGCCCCAAGTTCGCTCCAGCTTTATAGCCCCCAATGCCCACCACCAGCAACACCAGCACCAATACTCACGTATTCGCATTCAGCTTTTGATGGTAATTTGCCAGGCAGGCGGAGGGCGGCAGGGCGACAGGGCGAATCGTCGGATGGGGAAACCTCAGTGAGAGTGCTTTTCCATCCAGTCCAGAGCCAAAGTCAGAGTCAGAGTGCCAGTGGCAGAGCAGAGCTGCTCCAGTGGTAGTGGTGGTGGCGAAGCCAGTGTCGTCGCCGGAGCTTATAACGAGCGTAGTTCTTGCGCAGAGTTTATTGCCGACAGTTGGCGCGATCTTGTTTGCCGTCGCTTCTTGTCGCTATCTCGTCCATATCACTATCACACCGCCATGTCGCATCGCCACCGAGCCCCCAATGGCTGTTCCTTGCTAGCAATTCCTGTTCCTGCTCCTGTTTCTGCGACGGTACGCGGCACAACTCCACAATACGCCGCATGCATTTAGGATTCATCTAGGCGCAATAATATCTGTGACGAATAAAACGTGTGATTAGCCAGTGCTTGAGTGCATTCATAAATCAAGTTAGCGCGCAAATATGTAACACTGTGTGATGTGTGGAGCAAATTAAGCCCAAAACATTGTGTAATAATGCCCCGGCCCTCGCGAGAATCCTACGGCGAACAGAAGCCCCCCTATTCGTACATTTCGCTGACGGCCATGGCCATCTGGAGTTCGCCGGAGAAAATGCTGCCGCTCAGCGATATCTACAAGTTTATCACGGATCGCTTTCCGTACTACCGCAAGAACACCCAGCGCTGGCAGAATTCGCTGCGGCACAATCTCAGCTTCAACGACTGCTTCATCAAGGTGCCCCGACGGCCGGACAGACCCGGCAAGGGAGCCTACTGGGCGCTCCATCCGCAGGCCTTCGACATGTTCGAGAACGGCAGCCTGCTCCGGCGGAGAAAGCGCTTCAAGTTGCACAAGAACGACAAGGATCTGCTCAACGAGGAGCTGACTGCCCTCGCGAATCTCAATAGGTTCTTCTTCACCACCCGCAACGGAGGCAGTGCAGACCACATGTCGCCGATGGACATGAACAGTGCGGCTGCGATGAGGCTGGATCCTCTGCCCAGGAGCACGGCACACATGCCGAACACTCTGGGCCAAGGTGTGCTGCTGCCGCACGTAATGCCCGCCTCCATGTCCGGTGCGGATCACACGAATCTGGCGGACATGGGACTGACCAATCTGCCCGCGCTAACCAGTTCCGAGATCGAGGGACCGCTGAGCCTGCGACCCAAGCGATCCTTCACGATAGAGAGCCTGATCACGCCCGACAAGCCGGAACATCCGTCGGAGGACGAGGACGACGAGGATGATCGCGTCGACATCGATGTGGTTGAGTGCAGCAGCGGCATTAGCCGCTATCCCACCACGCCCGCCGCCTCCGAGGAGTATCTGTCCGCCAGCCGTTCGAGCCGCACCGAGGATCCCCTGCCGCCGATGCACACGATCAACGCCGGTGCCCACGTGCCCTTCCTGCACTACGCCACGGGCGCCAATGTGGCTGGACTGCCAGCCACTGGTATACCCAGCAGCCCCACCACCTACGAGCTGGCCATCTCGCATCCGCTCTTCATGATGGCGGCGCCCATTGCCAACATGCACAACATCTACTACAATAATGTAACCCTCGTCGCTCCGGCGCAGCAATATCGGAGTCCCGAGGTGCAGAATAGAATAGACAACGATATGCGTACGATATAGATAAGAGGCAGCAAACAGGGGCAGTAACGAAAGAACACACCTATGTATTATATAGCATTATTTATGAACGATATATATACATATATATGTATGTATGTGTATGTATGTATATGCATCCAAACGTAGTTCCTTTTGTATTAAGGTTAATTGTAATAGGACCAAAACATATGGTATACATTCTTAGGCGTAGAAGGGCATGTAAATACAATTTTATTAGCTTGTATCCACATATCCGTACTAGTAAATTATTTATTTTATTTGTATCGAACCTAGTGCATAAATCGATCCTTTTGTGAAGAATATAAACATTTAAACAACTAAAACGAGTGTTTACCTACGAGAAATATCGAATGGAAACAGTTCTTGTGGGCGTAAGTAAAGTTAAGGGATCAATCTTTTTTCCTACATAAGATCACGTAGCTTTATAAATGATCCAAGTAGACATATAACTAGAGTTGAGAACGAGAAAAGAATATTTTAAGAAATTTCTCTTATGGGTTGATTTATTTCAAGAATAGTCACATTAACATTATATTTTTTTATATGGGGTTTCTAATTCCATACCATTCGAATTGTAATTTAGAAATTTTTCAAATCGCATCGTTGAAAACGGTAAGAAATCTTCAATCTTCTGATTCTGATTAAATCTTCAAAGTTTTATTAGATCAAAACAGGCTTTTGAATTTTATGAAAATCGCCATTTAATTTAAACATATTTTTAAAATATTCACGTTTTTTTCCAAGCTTTTAGCAATATCACATTTGAAGCAGCAAATCTTATCTTACAACAATAATTTAACTTTTGGATGTTTCTTAACAGAAACATAAAAAAAACTTATTGAGAGAGTTTTATCTACCTCAGCTTTAACTTTTACTAAGCACGTTTTTAGCTTCATAATAACTTGAAAGGGATCTAATTTAGCGAGTGATGCGTGGCATCAAGATTTCCTTTTCCAGTCTAATAACTAGCAGATCCCCTAATTTTGGAAAAATATCACCACAATCACCTTTTTTGTCTTGTGATAATTTTGTGGAACGCGTCGGTCCTTCCTTTCTTGTTGAAATAAACACATGTCTGCATTTAACAAGCAGGACGCGTGAAATTTAAAACACTTTCAGGTTATTAACATGAAGGCAGCAATAATAATGAGGAGAGCAGGGAACGAGGCTAATGAATACAACAGCTGAGTTATTTGGCCATAAATACACACATGCACATAATCGCTTCGAGCCGTTTAGCGTTTCTTAGCCTTCTTATTAGCCATCCTTCTAGTCCCTCTTCCGCTCGGCATTCATATTCTTAGCAAAAACAAGATGAAATGCTATAGTCGAGTTCCCCGACTATCCGATACCCGTTACTCAGCTAGTGGAAGTGCAAACGAGAAATTTCAACATTTTCTGGAATATCGGTAGAAATTGGAAAAAAGTAATAAAATGAAAATAAACCTTAAAAATTTTTTAAAGGTTGGGTGTGAGAGTTTTGTGCGGTTTGCGGTTTGTGGGCGTTAGGGTGGGCGTGGCAACATTTCGAAACAAACTTGCCCTGCAATGCTTAATCTCATCATGCTTTCTACATTTCTGAATTTGAATGCAGATTTTTATAGAATTCCGGCAGTGACACGTCAAAATCCAATTAAGATAAGTTAAGTTATGAAGTTTAGAACTTCAGCCTTGGAACATTTCATAATTTTATTGAATTTCTACAACATCATACATCAGCAAAATTACAAAAAAACTAAAAAAATATATATTTCTAATTTGAATGCAGTTTTTTAAAGAATTGCACCAGAAACATTAAGAGGTATGCCACTTCAAAATCCAATTAAGATAAGTTGAGTTATGGAGTTTAGAACTGTAGCCTTGGAACATTTATTGATTTTATTGAATTTCTACAACAGAAAAATTACAAAAAAATTCAAAAATATATATTTCCAAATTTAAATGCAGGTTTTTAGAGAATTGCACCAGAAACATTTAGAGGTATGCCACTTCAAAATCCGATTAAGATAAGTTGAGTTATGGTGTTTAGAACTTCAGCCTTGGGACATTTCTTAATTTTTTTAATTTCTACAACATCACACATCAGAAAACTTACAAAAAAATTAAAAAAAATATTTTCTAAATTTGAATGCAGTTTTTTAGAGAATTGCTCCAGAAACATTTAGAGGTATGCCACTTCAAAGTCCGATCAAGATAAGTTGAGATATGGACTTTAGAACTTCAGCCTTGGGACATTTCTTAATTTTTTGAAATTTCTACAACATCAAACATCAGAAAAATTACAAAAAAATTTAAAAAAAAATTTTTCTAAATTAGAATGCAGTTTTTTAGAGAATTGCTCCAGAAACATTTAGAGGTGTGCTACTTAAAAATCCGATTAAGATAAGTTGAGTTACGGAATTTAGAACTTCAGCCTTGGGATTTCTTGATTTTCGTGAATTTCTACATCACATCGAAAAAATACAAAAAAAGTAAAACAAATTATATATTTCTAAATTTAAATGCAGATTTTTAGAGAATTGCGCCAGAAACATTTAGAGGTATGCCACTTCAAAATCCGATTAAGATAAGTTGAGTTATGGCGTTGAGAACTTCAGCCTTGGAACATTTTTTAATTTTGTTGAATTTTTACAACATCATAACATCAAAAAAACTACAAAAAAAAACTATATTTCTAAATTTGAATGCAGACTTTTAGAAAATTGCGCCAAAAAACATTTACGATTATGTCGATGGCAATTTGTTTAATCTGCATCTTTTGAAAATTAACACATTTACAAGGAATTTATTACTTGCGTGTCGCAACTTTAAACTTTAGCGAATAATAAGTACATATTTACATGAATTAGTTAAGCGAGACCCTAAGTAATCAAACAATTTTCGAAACTCGATTACCATGCGTGCATAACATCAAATTACTAATGGGAAAATTGGTTTTGATATAAGATAAGTTTATAAAAGTTAATGGCAACTGGCAGCAGCACAAATATTTTAATCCCCATTTGTATTGCCTATTCACAATGTAGATTAACTAAAAACAAAGTTCGGAAATATTTTAGAACCTATTGTTTCCACAAACCAAGTAAAATCCGATAGTCTGATTAATTTTCTAGTTAACCCTTAAATGTGAGCAATTTTCTTGTGAGATGAGTGCCGCCTTCTTCAAAAGGTGCAAAAGCTTCGTATATTGTATCACGATCCATTAAACAAAAACGAATTATGGTGGTACCGGGCCGTCGGAAAACACCAACCAGCGGTTTGCCCGATTTAATTATATTTGCTTAAGTGAAATTAGTGGAGAAGGAGAATTAGCGGCCACATGAAAGGCGTAGTACAATCTGTATTTTCAACTCCAGCTGCGAGAAGAATTATGCTGTAATAATTAGTTACAATCCTAACAATATGGTTCAGTCCATAAATGGCTTCTTGGTTCTGTCATTATTATTTACCTAAATATTTACCGTGAAATTAAAAATATTCGGGGTCTTTCAATATGCAGTGACCATTAAGCACTGAACCATATTTTGAGTTTAGTAAATCACCAATATTCAGAGGAAATTAAAGCTCACTTCAAACATAACGAGGTACTATTAGTGTCAATCTCATCAATATATGTTTTATTCTTATTTTAAAAATGGGCGATGCCTTTTAAAAATTGTAGCTACTTATATTAAGACAGCCACATCGAAATTATTGGCATACCAACAAATGGTCTGTTAATAATAAAAAGAATGCAGTAAAATGATTCATTTTTCATTAGATTTTTAATTACTTCTGTTACCAAACATACGTTTTAAAGGCGCAAAAGCAATAAAATATAGCTGTATTAATCCAAAACGATACTTAATTTTTCAATAAAGACGCCATAAGGTAGGCAAACATTTTTTAACTGAGACGATAAATGAACACAAAACAAAGTTTTCAGAAAATACAAAACTCCACCATAGTTTCTGTGTTAGGTTAAAAATGTTTTTAAAATGCATTTGTTTAAATTAAAAGAAAAATTGTATATTGTTAAAAAAACTGGCGTATACAAAATTGAGTTACAACTTTTGGAAAAGTTATATATATAATTGAAAGACTAGTTCGCGTAGAAACGGACGGACAAAAGAACTTACGGACATAGCTATTACGCAATGTTTCCGTTCTGTGTTACACAGTTTTAACTGAAATAAATATACCCCCTGATAGGATGTAGCAAAAATGTTAGTTTAAAAGCTTACCCAACTATTTTTATAGCTGAGAAACTAGCGGCATTGGTCAAGTTGACTTGATTTGTTTCTATAGCCCTCTATACCGATTATCTTTGATTTTTCCATCGGATGTTTACTTTATGGCGTGGAAAAAGTTGTGTTCATAATCCTTTGTAGTTTGGAGCCAGAGCAGATTCATTTGCATAATCGCTGTTGCCTCCAAAAGAAGATCGGTAAACAGCTTTCAGAGATCAGGGCAGAATAAAATTACAGGTACGATGAAGGGTCTGTGTTGAAATTATAAAATTCGATACACTTAATTTGCTTTCAGAACGACTTATGCATACATACTTATGCAGTTTATGCAGACAACTAAACCTTTTTAAGATCTTAACTGGTATTAAGGATATCTTCTACATAAAAGGCATCTTCAATGTGGTCTTTTGATAACAAGTGCTCACTGGATATATAGCAATAATGTTCATATAAAGACTCAGCTGAGTTGAAACCTTTGGAATTGAAAAAGGGTACCCAAAGCTAATCCAGATCAGGTCACAAGCTCCATGGAGTCCAAAGACTTCTCTTGTGGCGACTGCAATCAGTTGGCCAAAACAAGCATGCCCCACGCAAGGGTATGAAAAGGTATGCTGGCTTAGACAGTGGCTTTAAATTATCGCCACGGGTGTTCTACCAGTCGGCTCTCTTAGCAGTCGGAAGCCTTTATAGAAATCCATTAACAAAACCATCAGTTTTTTGTTATTGCCGGCACATCAAAGGCGCATTTCAGAGGTTGTGAATACTTAGAGTGATCGGAACGAATAGTAATCGGTACTTTGTCACGAGCCCATCTGTATTTCGGTCGATTCAAATTAGTGTTGTTACGTTTGCTTTTGTGTGCACAAGATGGCTAATGATATTTGTAGCAGTTAAGCGGATATTAATTTGTATCTGTAAATAAAAGGGTGAAGGCATAATTATAAAAGAGCGCTGGAACTTCAAAAGAAGTGCTCACTTGGGCAGCCAGAGGCTATGGATTTTCTTTTGCGCTACAAAACACTTCATTTTTCCGTTTATCTCAGCAAGCGAGTTTAACTATTTGGGCAATATAACGAATATATAATTTATTAGACCTGATTTTGATTTCATTAAACGAACATACACATACAAATACACAGGAAGGCTGCAAAGTCATCGCGTGGGAAAAGGAGCACGAACTCATAAACAGTAATGATACAATAAATCAACACGGAGCGTAAAACATCACTTCCTAAAAGGATCGTCATGGTGTTGTAGGCCAGCATTAACAAAATGACTGTGGTCTTTACGATAGGGGATGCTGAGCTGAATACCTTCCGATGGGGTTGCCGTCGGAATTGGCAAACATCTTGTGGCCAGAATCGGTTTTATGGCACCCACTTGCCACAGAAAGCTAATGAGCCGCAATAGCAGTTGGGCAATTTGCCCATCGCCATTGTATTTATTACCACAAGTGTCACGTGTCCACTTGATTGAGGCAATTTGGATGCAGCATTATTTGCCATTTTTTTTTTTACAAAGAGTTACAAGCAGCCAAGTTATTTGTACAATTTTGAATTATTAGGCAATAAAATGTTTTGCACGACTCAAGCGTTTCAAGGAAAGTTTTCCATGGCTACGCCTGATGAAACTATTCAATGGAATAATTTCAAATTGTACGCTGAGTAGTTGAAATGCATTCAGCATCAGCTAGCCAAAGTGTTTATAAAGCTCCAATTTCGCCCAACATCCCCCGAACATCCGATGCGGCATGATGAAAATGTGCAAAGTAGGCTTTATCTGACTTTATTAGAGCAATCCCCAGCCCGCTTTGATCGTCTGAAGTTCCCATGCGATCGATCTTGAGACTCGGTGCAGGCATATGTTGAAGTATCTGGCCCCTGCGGCTCCGACTTATCCGTCAGTGGAGCAGAGCACGGAGCACAAGACACACGAGTTGAGGTGGGCAAGGCATCGCAGCGGCTAAGTAGCTTCAACACCGAAAACTAGTTTCACACACAGACTAGTTTGCACTCGAGCTCGGCTCGGGTGTTGATGCTGATTAACCATATTTATACTTAAAAAATTGAAAAGGGTTTTTAAGTGGCCGGGCAAGTGTTGCCCAATTTGCAGATACCCTCTACCGATTGAGCAAAATAGGCGAATAATTGTTGATGTTAGAAACCAGATGCAAATGCAGATACAGATGCGGATCGATTAAAAGCAAAGCTTTGATGACAGACAGCAGTTAAGACTGAGGACTGGGACTGAGTTACGTTGGCCTAAACCCCATATTATGCTGGTTATTATAAAATTGTATTAACTAAATCGAGCGAATGGTAGGTGCAAAGATGGGGCCGAAAAGCAAATGGTTCTAACAGCTTACTTTGTATTTAAGCACGAACTGTGCGAAAATCACCAGCCTACCAAAGACCAAGGAAGCGACGAACCGACCAACCGACCATCGCAGCATCACCATCTAAAGGTATTTCTTGATCGAAAGAGGACCGCGAGTCGGGCCAAAAGGAGGAAAAGACCGGCAGAAGAGGCTGGTATAAGAATACCGCACCGCCACTCTGTCTCGCAAGTCAAAAGCGGCATTTTTAAATTGGTAGTCAGATCTCAGTTTCTCGGTTCGTAGAAAGGAGCTCGAGCCCGGGCCATTATGGCTTCCATCGAAGTGATTTTTACTGTGGCTGCTTGTGCGCGGCCTGTTTGTTAGCCTGATGTCTGAGCACACCTCTTATTATACTTACCACACCACCACGCACACCTCTGCGAATTATAAACGTCTGTGTGCCGGCAACTAGCGGCTGTTCAAATTGCAAAATATACAATGCGTTCCTCCTCCTTCATCGTCATCGTCCAGTCCTCCGCTCTACCAGTCCACATCCACGCAACTGGGAGAAACACCAAACACCAAACACCACCGAGTTTAATTTGATTTCGATTCAGCGCTTTAGCTTCAGCAGTCGGGCATCGGGCATCGGGCATCGGGAATCGGGAATCAGGAATCTCTGGCCTGCCAGGCGGCCTAATCATTTACCCAGCTCCATATCCAGTGTGCAGCATCATCCAGGAACATCCAGGCCCCTCTGTCATGAATAAGGTTATGATTTAAATGCGCTGCGATGGGTGTTGTGTGAATGATATAAGCCAGGCGAAGGAGCTGACGATGTTCATTCTCACCTCGTCGACACTAACGATTGAGCCGACCGATGCCCATTTAATAGGGGCAGTAGGAAATCCGCCTCTGGGCTGCTGGCTGCACTATCCATGGCATCTCCTCTCGACTGTTTTTACGTTCATTATCTGCAGGAAAAAATGTTCATTTCATCAGCTTGTGGTACTTCTTATGATCATAAATATGTAGAAGGTAAGACATTTCAAGCTACTAATATCTAAGTTTTTACTTTTAAATCATAATAGTACTATCGCTTACAAGCTTAACCGACTTTTTTCCATTCAAATATATGTCTAACATAATTTAAGTATACTCTTATTACATCACAATGTTTATTAAGTACCTGAATAACTATAATTTCGTACATAGCAATATAGTTACGATCTATTGTCCTAGTTAACTGAGAAATCTAAATGGTTTTGTAACCTAAATGTTATATGAACCGCATGAAATGATTTTCAGCCCAATAAAACAAATGAGCGGACATAAAACAGCTAGCTTGATGGCAGCAAAATTCCAACCGGGCAGGATTGCTCAGCTTTCCCATATTGCAGGTAGAAGCATGAACACTGCACTTAAGCTTTGTCGGGAAGATTCACTCGGATACACATACATACGTACATATGTACGTACATACAAGCCGGGCGATACAAGCAGACATCCTCGGGGTAAACACAACTCAACTCCTCAAATTAGTGTGTTAGCCTTCAATAAATTGGCGGCCTGTTGTGTTCAAACATTTATTCCTGGCGAGTATAAAGCAATACAAAGCAGACAAAATCCCAACACATAGGAAAAATAAATACTGACGGTTATTATCCCGACACCAACAGAGATCTTGTCTTCGCACTTTTCGGGAACTTTTTGTTTTGGGACGTACAGTGCCCTAAATCGATATAATATGCTTAAATATGTTATTTGGTGGGAATTATCCGCGCATTTACATACGTAACATGCTGCATTGCGAGTGGTAGGTACGTGTAGGTAGCATTACTGCCACTTTGGAATCGCATTATAGCCAACTCTCTACGAGACTCCATTGCGAGCTCCGATCTTCATCAGCGCTAATCTTCATTAACGAGGTGAGCAGCCCGTAGGACGGAAATAACTAAATTGATTTAGTTTATGGGTCGAGCAGCAGCTTTCATCTCAGCGCTGCGAATTTCGGTGTGCTAAAAAAGAGTCGACAGCAAAATGGAAAAGAGGAGAAAAACTTATCGATTGGTGATTACCGAGTAGTTGTTTTGACTGAAAGGCTGATACATGGCACATACAACGATTTCAACAGCTCTTCGCGTTAATGGCACAGAACACTTTTTCACTTGGCCTTAACGGCCGATCTTGGCCATCTGTCGACTCGAATGCTGGCATCTTTGACACTAAAACGACCACAAGGATCGTGTTCGGCTCGAGTTTTCACCGCTCCAACGTGATGAAGATCAATAAAAAGTCATTACCATTTCCAAAATGCATTTAGATCTGTTGTTTTTTTTTTTTAAATAATTGCACACACCTCTTTCCGGCATTTTCCCCAGGAAACAATAAATATACTTATAGCATGGACAGCCTTGACTTATCCTAGATTCGATTTTACAAAAGAATGCAGTTTCCATCAAATATATGGATATTTGATCTGAAACAAGCAATATTTTATTTCGCTGCTTTAAATACTTAATTGCGTACCTTAATGCATACAGATTACTTCAACTAGCATGCACACCTAAACGCTGGGATTAACTAAGGAAACTAGACACCAAGTTCGTTAATTAACGACTGAATAAAAAGAAGACCCCTACTTACTTTTGCTCTCACCTCAATTATCTCATTGGCAGTCTGGAGGGATCTTTGAGTTAGTAGAGCGTTGCTTCTAGATTATTGCTATTTATTGCTTTATTCATTATTGCTCGTTGGGTAAATAGCATGGTGTTTTCTTTGGACAGTTGAGGAAATGATAAATGTAATTATGTGTTATGCTATCCATGAAGTCGGTACATTTGATATTTTTCTTTGCTTTATTGGAATGTTCCAATTACCTTGGAGCTTAGCTTAATCTGCAATTAATCGCATCACCCGTATTAACTTTTTTATGTTCCGATTCAACAGAATAATTTGATCGATTTTAACTATTGACAAACGACCAAATATTGAAGTACATTAACAAACATCTTTTAACAAACTAATTGGGTAAAATATATTAACTACTATTATATTAATATGTATCATAAGACTTGTGTTTTTGCATACACTGTCCCATTATTTATGGTATTATTCCACGCAATTATGGTAAAAACACTCCAGGAAATGAAGGGGATCATTAAAATGAAGAAGACTGCAACAGCTTAAAAACGAATGTTTTTGTGATTTGTATTTTTTGGCATCTATACGACTGCAGACATTCCGTGTAAGGAGTAATGAATGCAACATATGGATTTAACAATATTTCTTTAGGTAAATTAGTGTGTTTTTATAGGCGTTGCAAACATCATCCAACTGCTGATATTTTTATTAAATTTAAAACCGTAACACCTAAATCCAATGAATAAATCATATTAAAGGGTCACAACTTTATTAATATGGGTTTCAAGAACATGATTAAAGTGTATAAGATGATTAATAAAAATCAAAATTAGTTAGCAACAAAAAGAACTATTATTCAATTCAACCGGACAATTGCTGGTTAAAGTCTATCATACCAATAAACGAAAAACAGTAGGAAAAATCTGCTCAGAAATGTGACTTACAAAAATGTGTATAAACACTAGGATGCTGATTATTAAAACTAGTATCTTTTAATGATGATGCCTAATATTGCCCTTGATAAGAAGCATTGCAAACTAGGGACAAAAATACATATCCCTTATTAAAATAAGAAATGTATTTTAGTATATGTATATGTATTTAAGTATAGAGAGCATAGATTATCTCTATATAGCCGGCAAAACGAAAAGCACCTTAATTTATTTGTACGGATATGTTCAACTAAAGCTGGTAAACGTACAGCATAATGCAAATACGCTGGTGCTCATAATTTATTTTTCAATTTCATGCAAAAGCCAAAACAATTTAAATCATTTGCTGAAGCGGAGTAATGCGATGGGAAGTGAAATGCGAGCGTTTCCTTTATTATTTCATGTTCTGGCCCGCCCACAATTCATATAAAATAAACAGGTATTGACAAAAGCTTGCAAATCAAGGGCTTTCCCCCCAACAATTGTGCTTTTGCAGCACAATTCACATTCACATGTGAATCGCATGCTATCTCTCCGAAAATTGAAAATGGCGAAGGGAAAAAATGGGGCCTCGTTGCCTTGTCGCTGGAACAAAACGCTTTTCCGCCACACTGCTCCTGGTGTTAGGCTATATTGTGTGGGTAATTGCATACGCGATGATTGGTCCAAACTGGCCGGGCAACCCATTTCGAAATTCGCCGTAAACAACACCTTCGATTCCCATTGGCACGCCACTCAGACAAGGACAACCAGATCCGAGACCTGTTTTGGGCAACAATGCCTTCTCCCTCGGCACACTGGATAGTGGATACTGTATACTGTATACTGGATATACCACCACCGGTTGGGCATGTGTGCGAGAGCCCAGCTCTCCGCTCCGATCCGGTCTTGCTCTTTGCGAGCAGCCAGTTCCATAAAACATGAAGTTTTGCTGCCCCTCGTATTAGTCTGAACGCTGCTGTCGCCGAGAAAACATCGCTCTGAAATACTCTGAAGTACAACGAAACAATAGGGAATTATTCGGTGCGGACGGGGAAAACGATTGTGTGAACGATTTTAAAAACGACTCTGCAATGCCACGCCCATTGAAAATGACCTACGGTGATCAGAAGCCCCCATACTCGTACATATCATTAACGGCCATGGCCATAATACACTCGCCGCAAAGACTGCTGCCGCTCAGTGAGATATATCGATTTATAATGGATCAGTTCCCCTACTACCGGAAGAATACGCAAAAATGGCAAAACTCATTGCGTCACAATCTGAGCTTCAACGATTGCTTCATCAAGGTGCCACGGAACGTGACCAAGGCCGGCAAGGGATCCTACTGGACCCTCCATCCCATGGCCTTCGATATGTTCGAGAATGGCAGCCTGCTGCGGCGGCGAAAGCGTTTCCGTGTCAAGCAGCTCGAGAAGGATATATCAAACTGGAAATTAGCCGCCGCCAATACAGAGATGGTG
Source organism: Drosophila orena (assembly GCA_005876975.1). Lineage (NCBI taxonomy): Eukaryota > Metazoa > Arthropoda > Insecta > Diptera > Drosophilidae > Drosophila > Drosophila orena. Next base: position 7,714,962 of record VCKV01000282.1, on the reverse strand, counting down.
ACCCACTACCTGGACGACCAGCTAACGCAGATGGCTTTGGCCGATCCAATGCGGCATGGTCATGTGCTCGGCCATGCAACTGCTGCTGCTCAAATGTCGCCCTTCAAGGCTACTCCGCCGGTCCTACCGTCGACTGTGACCCAACTTCCGGTGCGGCCAAAGCGTGCCTTCACCATCGAGAGTCTCATGGCTCCGGAACCGGCGAGTGCGCCCAGTGAAGGATTAGTGACCATGGAGTACGGCAGTCCCGATGCCGTCGCATTGGAAAAGCCGCCGTTCAACTTGCCATTCAATTTCAACGAACTCGCCGCCCAGTATCACTTGTACTTGCCAAGTTTTTTCTACAACGGCCAATATGGCAACATACCTTGCTACCAGAAAACACCGCCGCTTTTTCATAACGGCCCGTTGCCCGTCTTTTGATTCAGAAAAAGTTATAGTTAAACTAGAGTTAAAGCATGCTATGTCTAAAACATACTCACTAGTGGTCCTATTATTGTAATCTTATGTTATTTACTTGTGTACTTATCTTATTTAAACAAAACCGTATTGTAACCAGTTGAGTTTAGAAGATCTCTAAAGTCAATAAAGAACTGCCCATAATCGTATTAATCGTACTGATTAAACTACACAAATTCGAAGGTTTGTCAAGTTTAGATGTGTAGCAATTCGTAGAGTCTCTGTACTTTAGTCTCCCATTGGAAGAATGTGTAAAAAAACAATAATTATTATCTCCGTCGTGAAGCCAAAACCGTGTTGTTTTTGCAGTTCCTACTGACACATGGAAGATACGTAACTAACATCTAATCTATTTGTTTCCCTAGATAATTGCAGCTCGAAAACAAACTACAGGTTGTAAATACATAAATAGACGCCGATTAATTCGATTACAGGTCGAAAATAGGTCCGCAATGGTTAACTTGCCATCCTACCTTGTTTTGCAAATCATTTGCATCTTACACATGCACACACGTATTCGAATTGCTTTTGTTTCCATTAGCTGTCAATCATCCTTACATATGTTTGACTTCAACCCTATTCGGAACACCTCGCTTTCGCCTCCATCCATATCCACATCCACATCCACTGCCACATACATTATAAAACACCCATTCGAAGGAAGGAAGAGCGGGCTCGTCGGTCGATACGGCGCGGAATGTAGTTTGTTATGTCTTACAAGAAAGGTGGCCCCGACTTGGAAACCGATTTCTGAAATACTCTGCGACGAACGAACGCCTATGTGCTATAAAACCAGATAGTCTTGTCGAATCTACGTCAATTCATAGAGGTGCAGAAAGTACAAAAAAAAGCAAATATGGTGGACCTTGATCTCATGTTATTATTTTGATCTTGCAACTGAAACAGCACTCTGCAAAACATAAGCATATATTTGGGTAATTGAAAACGGTTTCTTTTATTTTATACTAGCTATTGTTGCGCTTTATGCAGTCCTAATATTAGACATATTATTATTTAAAAGCATCCTTTAAAAAGAAAGTGTCTGTCTAAATACGGTTTCCTAAGACTTAAATAATATGTTCATTACGCATTGCTTAAAGATAAAGTGATTTAATAACATAATTAGCTGATTTGAAGTTAATAAAGTCTTTTCTGCTAGCACCTTTTAATAATTACATGCGGATGCAGTTTACACCTGTACTCTTGCCAAACCAGGTTTCTTCTAATGAACCTGGTTGAACACCATTTGAGGCAGGTTTAATAGATCCTTTCTACGCTTAAAGTTTAAATATTGGAAATCCTTTTTGTTAGCACTAGTATAAATCAGTTACAGAAGCAGTTATATATTTACAACTAATTAATGTGCTCATGTAAGCATGTAATAAACAGTAACAGTTATATACGTACATACATACATACATATGTACATACCTGCGTCCTTGTCATTGGCGTCATTTTGGATTTATAAAGTGTGCACTTATATTGAATTAGATGATATTCATTCAGATCCAATGTCCGACTCTTCTGCGTATCTTCAATGCTCCAAGTTTCAATAGTTCCAAATTTTATTTTAAATCATTAAAAATATAATTTCAGAAAGTTGTGATCCGCGTCGAGTTCAGAGTTACTTTGGTCAGATATCGAAAGTCGATAGGCTACCGAAGTTCAGATCAGTTTGTTCCGGTTTAATGGTCAATAAATTAGCAACTCAAAGTTAAAGTATTCCAAAATAAAATATATTATATAGAAAAAATTATTTTGCTAAACTATAATTCACAACTTTTTAAAATTTCTAAATAATTATTTTCCTCGTTCCGTTTCCACTTCGTTCCCTGGAAATAGAGCTTCGATTCGCTGACGTTTTGCACTCGCTGCGCAGGCGGTCACACTATAAATACCAAAAGCGCCGTTGTTTTTTAGGGCGTTTTAGCCACCTTACTTCTTTGTGGTTGTTTGCCTATCTACATTGCCATTTTGTAAATGTGAGTGTACCAAATTTCTGTAAGACAATTTAGCCATTAAACCGTTCGATTATGTTGAATTCTGTGTGCGAACTGAGCCCAAAATGTTAAGTTTGTCTCGTCACCCCACTCGCCTAGCCCATTGACCACTTGCACGTCCACGGATAGATGATATAGACGCGAATTGGCCCGAACCCGAAGTCTGAACCCAAAACTCCGTTAGTCCTTTGTTGATGGTAATCGTGCATAGGCGGAGAGAAATCGAAATCGTTAGCATTCCGTAGAGGCATTCTAGGCACGGAGCGAGCATGTTCAGTATCAGCGAGCTCTGTTGCATGTTTTGCTGCCCCCCGTGTCCGGGTCCCATTGCGGCCAAGTTAGCCTTCCAGCCGCCGGAGCCCACGTACAAATTGACCCCGGCGGACGATACCAACATCCGGTACAACCTGCAGTTGTTCGACCGCGCCGAATGGCAGTACTCCGAACGTGAGAAATCTAAAGTAGAGGCCTTCTTTACGCGCACCTCGCGTGGCAACCTGATCACCTGCATCTATGTCAGGTGCAGCAAGAATGCCAAGTACACGCTGCTCTTCTCGCACGGGAATGCAGTGGATTTGGGCCAGATGAGCAGCTTCTACCTGACCCTGGGCTCCCAGATTAACTGCAACATCTTTGGGTACGACTACTCCGGCTACGGAATGAGTGGCGGCAAACCCTCCGAGAAAAATCTGTATGCGGACATAGAGGCAGCCTGGCAGGCAATGAGAACCAGGTAAGCACTTACAATTTACCACCATGATTCCGCTTTTCTAACTCGTTATGTACCCTTAAACCAGATTCAACATCAGCCCGGAGACAATCATCTTGTATGGGCAGAGCATTGGCACTGTGCCCACTGTGGACCTGGCCTCGCGTCACGAGGTCGGCGCTGTGATACTCCATTCGCCGCTGATGTCCGGCCTAAGGGTCGTCTTTAGGAACACAAAGAGAACCTGGTTCTTTGACGCCTTTCCCAGGTGAGATAATTTTTTGATTTGCGATCATAACCAATTCTGATGCTATCGGTTTTTTCACGCAGCATTGATAAGGTGGCTAAGGTAAAGGCTCCGGTTCTGGTTATCCACGGCACCGATGATGAGGTCATTGACTTTTCCCATGGCATCGGAATCTACGAGCGATGTCCTAAGACTGTCGAGCCGTTTTGGGTGGAGGTAATTACTCTTGATTGATTACCTGTCTAGAGCAGGTTATGCACTTGTTAGTCAGCATTGTAACCGGATTAATTATTGATATTATTTATTCATAATAGTCTCGTATTTTTCCTGAAATCGATTGTGTCTCGTATCGAGCTCACAGCTTTTCATAAACATTAAAATTGCCAATGGGACCTCATCGTTACAACGCAACGCAAAACATAACATAACTGCAATGCGATCTCATCGTATCGATTTGAATTTATTTATTTAATGATACTACTGGAAACTTAACATTATATGCAAACTCATGAGAATCTTTGATTTCAGGGTGCTGGGCATAATGATGTGGAACTGCATCCGCATTATTACGAACGACTGCGCAAGTTTCTTTCGGTGGAACTCGTCAAATGACAATTAAAGAATAATGTGGACGGAGGCGTTAGTGACACTACATCGGGTGTAATATCTAATTCAAACCCTGCTGCCGGTAGTGCGTCCATAAGTTCAAAACACCCGAACCCTGCTCCTGCAGCAGGAAGCGAAACAAGTAAAAAGAATGTGGATACAAATGTCAAACGGATTGAAAACGATGGTTTGTAATTAACTATAAGTATTGCAATGTAATTATTTATCCAGCTGCATCAATACATTCGAGAATTGCATTTTAACAAAGATTATAATTAAATAGTTGTCAGGAGACTTGCACCAAGATCAATCCCCATTCATACAGCATTGTGATCCTGGTCCTCATATTAATTGAATAAGCATAGGTCATAACATCTTATACATAACCATATTGGTAGGCAAATCAAACAAGTAACCGCATTAAGTTCTAAAACGATCTATTAGCAATATGCTTCAGTAATATGGTTTTAATATGTAAGGACAAAAAGTTTGAATAAAGTAATTTTTTGATACTTTGAGTGTGAACCGTTTTCTACTTGCAACAACTTTATTGTTTGGCCTCAACGCTTTTAGGAAAAACAGTGAATATCTTTTTGCTATTTATAATTTGTAACTCTCTCTTTAATTTCTTATCAGCTGCCTGATAGCATCTAATGTGTGTGTTCGCTTTTTTTTACAGGTGCCTCAAATTCCAGCCAGAGTTCTACTAAAGCTCTCGAGCAGAAGTTTCTTTAGCAAAAACAGTCGGGCTCGTATTCAAAAGCCCAACCCTTCTCACCACAGTTCCCAAACAGGGAACTGTCAAGCAAATCGTGCGGAAACAGACATAGCAAACAAAATAGGAAAGAAGACCCCCCACCATTAACTGATATGAAGTCGAACGGCTTTTTTGTTTCTCGATTAAAACAACCAAATATTGCTCCAACACTTCCAGTACTCTCTCCACATTCACCAATGAATGCTAATATACATCTAAATAGCCAGCATACCCAACTTTCCGGTCGATATCTGAATAACAAAGTGTCGCAACAAATCGACGCTGAAAGTATAAAAAGAGTGGCATCAAACAGATCTCTAAAGGACAGTCCAAACGTCTTATCCATTTCATCAACTGTAATATGCAATTGTGAGAAAGCCCACAAGTCGAATGGGTCAGAATCGGAAACAAATGAAGAAATCAAAATTAAGCTGACTTCAGATACTGGTACCAAGTCTACCATTAGTAAATTTAAAGACCCAAAACTATCTTCAGCATCGGAAAAAAACGCAATAGATAATTCAACCGAGGGGTGCTTGCAATTGAAAAGTGTAATTGGAAAGGATTCAAAATCGCTGTCCCCGAGACTGACGTTACATAAGAGTGGTTTTCAACAGGCCATCATAATTTCCGACGACAGTGAGATCACGAAGTCTTCTCGATTAGATTCCCAAAAAACAAGGCAGCTCTCCACTAATTCAGACAATCAATTTTATCGACAGCTTACGCATAAGATTAGCAAATCGGAGCAAACTTCCCCCAACAACTTGGAGCTAGACAAAGCTAACTTTCTATATGATACGAACAATAGGAGCACGGGCTGTTTGGTGTATCCTTCGGATCCATGGATAAAGAACTCGCACATTAAGAACAGCCTGTCCCCCAAAACGGAAAAGTATTCAAACAACATGCATCACAATATCGATCCGTGGGTCAAGAGACAAACAGACGCTGCTGTGGAAGTCTCACGGCTTCCCAAGAAAAATATCTACCGCGAAAAATCCCTTTCTTCCATAAACAACAAATTAATTTCGACCAGAACTGAGAAATCAAAGTGTGCAAAGCCGCAGTTGAAGCATTCTAAAACGGAGCAGGACGACGATCAAGTATTTTTGAATGAGCCAGGATTACTTTTTGCTCCATTCTCTCCACAATATCGCAATACGCAGCATAAAATTTGGTCGCTCGACCAGCCTTCTAATGATCTGAAAGCCAACATTCAAAGCAAGTCAGCTAGTTTTTTACCGGACAAGGTAAAGGAGATTTCCAGTCCATTGCCGAACCATGTTAGAAAATCTGTACAACAAAACCATAGTAATTTGCTTTGTCCAAGCGATCAAGCAAGATCATTGCTTCAGGTTGAGAAATTGCATTCTAGACATAGCTCCTTATCGATTCCCACTCAATCAGGGGAGGAACTGCCCCTGAATATCCGCCGACTGTCCGAGCAGATCCGTGAACCGCCTTTGGAGAAGAACATCTCTTTGTCCCTCAGCGATCGTAACGTTAGTAAAATTCCGAAATCTGATGACGTGGGTGATGGTCACACAATGGTGGCTTCTCACAAGACGGATAAATTTCATGTGAGTAGGGATGCCGCAGTGCAGAGTACCAGCCACCTTGAAGACTTTATCTCCCTTAAACGAGCCCCCAAAGATTCCACAACTGTTAATAATGTTAACCCCTTTACGAGTACTTATAAGCCTGATCCACTTTTAGAAACCACCTGTTAAAACCGTTCGCTAGGAAGCCGAAAGCCGATATTAAAGTGTCTCTGCATAGCTCATTCATAGGTCATCAAAATATACAAAATATAAAACCACAAAAAGCATACATATATGTCTTATATATATCAATCGAATCTAAATATGAGTAATAAAATAAACAAGTAATAAATAATAATTTTAGTAGTACCTTAAGTTTGAAATTTTTACAGTGATTTTGCATTTATATTAAGTAACACTATAATGCCCTGCCAACGATATGGGGCTGAGTTCTAGGCTTAACTACATTCGCAAGCATATATATGTGTGTAATAGTGTATTTTTTCCTCATTTTATTGTCATTTTACATATTTGTTGTAATACATTTTATAGTAATAAAATCTTTATAAAGAGCTAAGTAATGCATCTGGTTATTTTGCATTGGCCTGTCACGGGGTGTTTATAAAGTTTCCAACTCTTCAAGTTATACACAAATATTCCGCTTTCACTGCTGTTTGTTTAGTTTATATAAACTCGTCAAATTCGCTCATATATATATACTTTTCCAGAGAAACTTGTATACAATTTGGTGGTTTTATGAACGTATTAATTCGACAGCCCACGCAAATCAAGCCTCTATTAATTGCATTCGAATTGACTTTCACCAAAAACAAGCAAATCAAGCTCGCTTTGGAAAAGGCCCATAGTTGGGATTCGTTGACATAATCCGAGCAATACAGAGTGTATTTATATAATCTGGGATCCATATAAAGTCCGAATGCAAAGCGAATTAAAAACAGTTGCTGATAGTCTCTTGTGAATACATTTGTCTACTTTACAACAAAAAAATGCTTGGGATAAGAGTGCTTGTGGCGTATAATATAATTTTATATGGCAGTTTCCATGGAGAGTGTGCTGCCATTCACAAAGATAACACATTTAACTCAACAGATGAAGCTACAAAAAACTCCCTCATTCAAGCTCAATCGATAGGGCGAATCGTAAACCGCTCAAGTCAGAAGGAAAATAATCAGAACATCCCGCCACCGCCAAGTTATATAGGTGATATATCTCGTACATCGAGTGCTGATCAAGATGACCATGATGTACCCCAAATACATGCTGCTCCAGAGCAGAAGATCAATGGAAACCCATCAGCCACGCTTGTAAAGTACGGATCGCAAATAAACACTCAATCCACATACTCATCAGATTTTCAATTGCAAACACAACACCCACGGCCAGTTCAGCACATCCATTACCACTACATTGTGCCCAATACCACACCAAAACCGACCATAAGTTACGTGGCTCAAGCTCAATCTGACTTCAACGCCCACAGTGCAAATTCAGTAGGTCAAGCATACTCGTCAATCGACCCTCGGCCATCACATATCATTGGAAACAATCTGCAGCACAGTAATCGAGAAGTTGTGCCTTTATACACGGCGGTGGCCAATAGTGGGTTCCCTTACGATTCGCCGGATGAGCACCAGGGTCAGGCATCTGAAGATACATCAGTCTACGAGTTCAGAGATCCTGGCAAGACTGTAGAAGATGCCTTCCACAGGGAGGAGGCTTTACTGAAAACAAGCGCGGGGTTATCCATAAGCCCGCCAATTTCTAACCATCAAGTGGATGTAGTTAGCCCAATTTCGAATCAGACGGAAGTTTACTTTATTAAGTACTACGATGAACTCAACAAAACCGCTGCTTCCCCTGAATCCCAGACCATAAGTGATACTTCAAGTGAGGTTTCAGACGGCAGTGGCCTAATAGACATTAGGTTCGGTGTTTCTGAAATTCTGGATAGTGAAATAAAGAGTACCACTCCATACAATGAGTACTCAGCATACAACGTTCCATTGAATTAGCATACAACTTAAGAATGTAAATTATTGAAAACTTAATAAAATAAGCTACGATTATAATGCTTAGGTCTGATTTGCTTTCATTTTTTCCTGCTGCGCTGCGAGTTTAACAAATGAACCCTCCAAGTGGTTTCCGTGGTCGATGTTGATACAAGGAACATCCATTGGAGGAACCACTGACAGATCAGCTGCCTTATGAACCTCCATTTTATCGGCGTATATTCTAGAGAACTGATTAGAGTGGATGTATCGCGGCTGTGCCAGAGGCCTAACTTCGTTCTAAGGAAATACTTTTAGTAAGCTACTAGAATGAGATAATTAGTTAATTAGTAGTAAGTACCTCCTCTGTGATTCCAACAAACTGCGATAATGGATGATAGCTCATAAACTCAAAGTTCGAGCTTATAGTTTGCACAAAGAACCCTTTCACGCAATACTGATAGTTATCCGGGATGTCGACTACTCCGCCAACTGGCGAACTCAATGTTCTGTAAGCCACCTGCGAGTTCCTCAGACATTCCACAAACTCTTCGGCCGCCATGACATCGGCATTGCTTTCAGTGGACTGCTCAACATTGGAGTGCTCAACATTCTGAACAGGATCCAAGACTTGACTCATCTGCAAGGAAGGACTCGTCATTTTCCGTAGATATAAGAACGATTGCTAATTACCATTTTGGTCAGGGAACTTTTGCTTTCCTCCAACACTTCTAGGATAAACAAATGGCTCTCCTCGTCGTCTGACTTCTCGTCCTTGAATAGACCATTTTCATGCAGTGGAGCGAAGGCGAGCACTAAATTGTTTTGTAGATCCTGGCCACCGTGGAGTCGGCAACTGGACTCATTTTTCTAAAGAATAATTCTGAGATATACAAATTTGGAAGGCGGTATTGTCTGTTCTGCTTACATCACAGGAGCATTCGGGTGTTTCATCGCTTTGAGGAATGCAATCCCAATCGGAACTGGCTTCTATGAGGTCCTTCGGCTTTGGTCGAAAGCACTTGCACCAACAGACAAAGGGATATATGACGAAGAAGAAACAGTTGACTAAAAAGATCCTTATGCAGGAGGTGCATTCGTATGTCCTGCCAGGCTGCACCGTGTCGAAGCCACAACGACCTATGCAAGTAATGCAGATGCCAAGAATGGCCTTTAAAAGACCTGTGGTAAAAAGGATGTTTTAAAATGTATCAAGCTGAAGCCGTAAAATATTTTTACCCAATAAGAACAGCAACATCAAAACGAGCAATGTAATGGCTATGACTTTGCAGGTGAGTTTGCAAGTTATCTCCTCACTTCGATCGCTACAAACGTCCTTGATGCACACATCATTTGGCTCGCTACCAGGTGGACAGTTGTAGACGAGACCAGCCTCTTTTTCGGACTTGGGTTCCATTCTTTCACAAGCATTGTAGTTGATGAAAGTTTCCAGCTTTCCAATGCAGTGACATCGACAACGCCAAACACAAAAGCACCTCGAGTGGCATTTAATTTCCATAGTTCTTTTGGCAACCACTCCTACTTTTGGGTCAACGGGCTTCGGCAGATTGGTATCACTCTCATCATAATCTGTGCTGGCCTTAACCATCACTTAAAAGTTTAGGCAACATTTTAAGAGTGCTATACATATATATTTCAAACCTACCATCACAGCTGTATTTCTTGTTTTTTTTCGAACCTATTATCAAGGGCAATAGAAAAATGACGGTTTGCCCAATATCCGGCTGTAATAATCTTCTGGCAGTGTTCGATGGTGATTCACTTTTTAAAATGTCGCAATTGCAAACAAATATGGTATATTCCTGTGCTTCAAATCCTTTGTTTATAACGTCGATCGAAATTTGAAGTGCATCTTTTGTGGTTGCATCGGTTATGATTCTTGATATTTTCACCATATGCTGATTGCGCATAACAAGAGCATTTTCGCGAAAAGGTATCTTCACTTTTATACTAAATTCTAAATAAATAAAAAATTTCTTTAAAAAAGTTCGAATCGAATATATACTCTAGTGTTATTAAGATTACCACCTGGTACTTTATCTTCACGAATATTTAGGCATAGGGTTTTGTCCTTATGAGGACAATTATCCAGCGCATTCATTGAAACTGGAAAATATCCCAATCCTTTGATGCTTCTACTTGCCAAGCCTTTCATACTTTCCTTATTTTCAACTTTCAAGTTGCAAGAGTTTTTTATTTCCCGAATAGATACGTCCTTATTCGATTCATCGAGCAGTACACTATTCCCAATGTTATCCTGTAGATCTTTTAGGGTAATGGCATGTCGTTTTCTGGCAAATGCATTCTCAATTTCTTTAGGAACAGCTAGATTTCGATTAGAAAAGCCAGTTGATCTTTCCAGGCGAATCATATCGATGTGGGAAGTAAGCACGGCCGAAAAGTTATCATTTGCAAATATGCCTGATACACTATCAAGCCTAGTTCATTAATCAATAATTTTTTAAGTTATTAAACAAAAATAAACCATAAACTATAATTATAACTTACGTTACTATCGGAACAACCAGCCACCACGTGTTGTGACGCCTTCTAAAAACACGTAGTTTGGTGCTTAAAAATGGAACAGGATTATTCATATTAAAGACCGTATAGCTCCATTCCTTTAGACTAAACATGGAAATTGTCAATGATCAAAAGGTATGTAGTAGTTCTTAACTATTACCTATCGTTTAAAGCTCTGGATAACTTAGACTTAGATTCACAATTGCACACTTTTTGGTTGGTAACACAGCCGCAGGATGCAGATTCCAGGTTGCCTTCTGTATACCTATTGCTTTTCTTGCAGCTTTCGCACGGTATCATATAGTCGGGTAGCCGTCGCTCATCACTTTCAGCATCTAAACTGTTGACTTCAGGAGGCAATCCTCCAGGCAATGGCTTTCCTCCTGGCTTCTTATTTTTACCACCACACGTATCGCAAGGAACGGCATCATCAATTTTGGGGTCCGCATTCTCAATTTTACCTTCTAAACTTTTCGATTCTGCCAAGGCACTACTATATATTGTTCGGGGCTTTTCATCCTTCTTTTTATTCTTGCCCCCACACGTATCACATGGAATTTCCCCATTATCATCTATGCGCTTCAAGTTCAGCGCTTTCAACGAGTCAAGATCGGCATCATACTTTGGATCCAATCGCGAATCTTCACCATTTTCCATATGACGATCCTGAAGCCCATCTCGTTTCATTCTTTTTAGGTTAGGTGATCGTGGATACGGAAACGTCTTATAGGAATTGGTCTTCGAGTAAGTTAGATAGGGATTTGTCTTCTGCTTGGAAACGAAGTCTAAATATTTTTGACTACTAGCTGGATTAAAATAATCCAAATTCAAATCATTTGGCGCGTTGAAACTATCTGAAATTTGACATTTTTTTTACATGGATGTAATAGAATTTAAGCTCACCTGAAAGTTTTTGATTCATATGGCGGTTCACAATAGAATCGAGGCTTTCGTCTTTAATATTGCTATGTGTCCACGAAAAGTCATTAGCATTGTTTTCGGGCAAACTTGGATACTCTAATTTTGTATTAAAGTTCAAATTGTGGTTGTACAAATTACTTTTAGGTGCGTTCAAATTTAGGTTTTCATTACTACTTTCGAAATCTTTTTCATTGGAAAGGCTATTATCATATGGATTTCCATGTGAAAATCCGTTTGGATCTGAATAACTATAGGTGGGATTTTTCAAATTATTTTCCTTATTTTCTTTTTCACTGGGAAAATCCATGTCACTCGATAATCTTTCGATTGGGGTCCTGGAGTAATAAAGATCCTTTTCAGCTTCCAATGGAAAATCGTATTTATTATATTGACTATTATATCCTTTAAAGTTTTTCTTTTTATATTTCCTTTCCTGGGGCACATAGTTGCCTTCCAAAAGTTGCTTATAGTTTTCATAGTGCTTTTTACTTTCGTGGGGAAAATCATAAGCATCACCAATAGAATGCGATCTCAAATTATTATTTTCCCTCTTAATTGGAAATTCGTAAGTATTTGTTTTCCGATCACCAGATGTTATTAAATTATAATTTTCATTTTCCATTTTATGTGGAACCCTTTCCTGATTGGGAAACTGATTATCTACACTTTCGTAAGGAAAACCTTGTACATCATTTAGACTTTTGGGGGGTAACTTGTACTCAATACTTTCGTGATCTTCCCTATTTGAAAATTCATTCGAATTATACATACTTTTCCGAGGTGGTACATAGTTTTTATCTAAATTTTCTTTTATTTTGTTCCTTCTAGATTCCTGTGCCAATCGATTATATCTAAGTATAAACAAAACAGAATGCTATAGTCGAGTTCCCCGTCTATCAGATACCCGTTACTCAGCTAGTGGAAGTGCAAAGGAGAAATTTCAACATTTTCTGGTGTTTCGGTAGAAATTTGGAAAAAAGTACATACTTTTCAACGAATCTAGTATACTAGTAACGGGTATAAATATTTATATAATTTTTTCGTATTAGCAATAGTAATTACTTACAAAAGATATTCGGGCACTGATTCTTCCTCAGATTTTTCGTATTTTGTGTACAGCTTGCCTCCATTATTTTGTTGCTTTCGGTTTTTTGAGTTCTGAAATATAAAATGATTTAAGTAGTTTAAAGCGAATAAATATTACTTTTACTATGTACCGTATAGGATAATAGTTTATCGGCATCGTCTGCGATGTTCAAACTTTTTAAGTTTTCTTTATGTTGAGTGTTCATTTGACTCTTTATGGAAAAGTCTTCAGACTTGGATTTAGGAATATAGTGATCGTGCCATTTTACTAAGTTATCTTTATCCAATTCTTTACTCTGCGTATCTTTATATGAATTTAAAATGTTGTAGGGGGAATCTAGGTAATCTGCAAATATACAACTTTTAAGCGCATAATAATAAATTTCAAATCATATAACTACTTTTTGTTACATCAGTATCCAAAACCTGAACAAGTCCAAGGCTTGAAAGGTCCTTTTGTTGGAGATCATTGATTCCTTTATCCCTACGCCGAGATGGTACGTTTTTCTTATGCCTCTTCGTGCCGAAAATGTTTGAAATAAATGATTTTCCTGTGGCATAGAGTGGAAAGTGATTTCTTTTCACTAAAATAAAATATATCAAATTATAATACTACATATAGTACAAATTAATCACTCACATCTGGTGGCATTTCCCATCGCTTGTCCCTTTATATTTGTTTCGAGTTGACCTTCATTAGTCGTACAGGATGAGGAACTACCAAGCTCGGCATTATTATTGACTTCTTTTGAGGGCTTCTTGCTTATTTTCTCATTGTTAATAGACTAAGGTTAAGGTAGTTATTTCTTTAAATTATTGGCCTTAAAATGTACTTACTTTTATAAACCGAAGAGGGTACATTACAACAGGCTCACCCCTGCTAACCACAATCAGATAGGGAGATATTATTTTTGAAGTGCTTCCTTTCGAGGGATCAAAGACCTTATCGACCACCCAAAACTTCTCCGTGTTTTCCAAATCGAAGCTTGGGCTCATGTGAATATTGACAATCAATTGCGTTTCGCAAGATTTGTTTGAATTGTTTTCGGGGCATTTGATGAGAATTGCGTTCATACTATCGGGCATTTCACTTTTAGCTACAGGAAATAGTAGATTTATTAAAAATCCATGTAGTACTGCAGCAGCAATTCGCCTTTTCATTTTTGTGAACATTCTTAGCTATTTTTATTATTTTGAATATAAGTTAGCGACTAACTTGATCACGTTTTCAAATAAACTTGTATTTAAATATAAACCAACAATTTATTAACAGTATATTTATTTAAAATATACATTTTACATTTAAAATAGAAAACAATACTAGTAGGTAAGTCTCTAAAGCTACTAATTCTAAACTCAATTCGGATCGTAGACAAAGTAGATAGTCTAAGTTGACGGTGAAATAATATTTAAAGCACATTGCAGGTCTTCTGTACATTGATCATGGATCCCGATGGACATTTGAAAACTTCAGTCGCACTCCCACCCTGGGCAACGAGCCAACCCAATCTGAAAACAGGGTACATGACATTCGATTACTGCTCATTTTTGTGTTTTTATAACTTACATATTATCGAATTCGGGAGCATTGGTATCGATGCCCAAGTAGTTCGATTCAGCACAAAGCTCCTGGGCAGAAACTAAAAAGAAGATTTGTGTGGGCGTTAAGTTCAGGCCAGGTAGTCTGGCCATTCCCTTGATGGGACCAGTTAGGGAAAGCATGGAGTGGTATGAAATCTGCATTCCTCCCGAGTGTATCAGTATGTCCATTCGGCTATAGTTCGAGAATATATTTACAGAATGCGGCACACAGCGCATTGCCTTTTCGTCAAACGATTTTGTGATGGATCGCAAAATCTCTTTGGCAATGGAAACACCAACAGAAGCATAGTGCAAATATGGAGGCAATACGGCATCAAAGTATGGTATGAGTATGACAGATAATGGGACAACTGCAAATATTTACGGAAATATTATAGTTTACTATGCTTTATAGAGTATCAAATGTATACAGACCGATTGAATGGCTCAGCGTATCATAGAAAATAGTCGACACAATGGGGTATGCCCAACTGCAATGAAAGTTATGTTACGATTATCATTAAGAATTAGGAATCCATTTTATGGTGAAACAAAACACTTACGCATCATGGGAGCCTCCGTTCAAACTTATATCATTCGGCTCCAGTTTGTTCTTTTTGTATATCTCCAATATGTTTTGAAACCAGCATTCGGACGTAATATCCAGAGGTTGAAGACTCTTCAGTAGGTCGGTTGTGTTTGAGAATCCCTCCCAGGTCTGTGATTGGATCTTCAATGCCGATAGCTTCACAAGGGCAGCTCCTTTCAAAGAAGGTGCCCTCTTCAAGTGCGCTTTCAATGACTTAAATATGATCTCAGCCTGTAGAACAAATTTATAAAGTATATGTCTTCAATTTAGCACGGTTGATAGTCACTCGTTTTGTGGTGTCCTTTAGGTCTTCGGATGAGTGTTGAGCAATATATAGGGCTGATGACAATTCGGGCATAGCCCACATGGTAGATCGGGTGCAAACTTCAGGACTTGGATAGTCCCGCGGCAATATTTGCAAAGCACTTAGCAATAACAGCGAATTATGTGCAACTCTAGTTGGGTATTTGGTGAGAAAGTATTCTAAGGCTTTCAGATAATCACTATTCCTAACAACGATGGGTCCGCTCCAGTTCCTTGGTATAAGCAAAGTCCAATTTAACTGAAAATATTCATATTTAATAGAATGTCTCTCATAAGAAATAAGGCAGGTGTACTTACAACTGGGTACAAGTCTTGTAGACTGGATACATTATATAAAACAGTGCTGTCCCAGAATCCTCGGCGAGAGTGCTCAACTTGGAGCTGAAAGAGAAGTTCGTGTGTCTAAATTGTATTCCCCCTTTAGTATTGGAACTAACCTTGTTTAGGTCCTTTATAAATTCAAAAATGGTATCCTTCTCAGAGACTCTTTGAGCATATGACACAAAGTGTGGTAGGAAATTCTCGATTAGATCGGCTAACAGTTTTGGTACCCCTTGTCGAATACGACTAGGCGGTGCTTTCGGACTCATCCAACGTATTTTTCGCTAAAAAAAATTGTCATATTATTGTCATTTCCATAACATACGACCACCGAACTACCTCAAGAATAGTTGACGAAGTGCTGGGTCCACTAATAATAAGTAGGATGTGCGGTCGCCTTCCGTAGCTGAGGTCATAATATAAGTCTACCAACGGGCTGGGACCGAGATCATAGATCTTGGCTATTAAGGGTGCTATACTCGATGGCCCCACCGAACCAACAGGTAGATATCCGCCTAGGGAATCGAATATCCTGTGCATTACAGTTGAGTTACTTGTCTGCTGCAAGCAGCTATCGAACAAATTGTGCAATATACCAAAGCTGCCGTTCATAATCTTATTCTGAAACAGATCTGCAAGTAGATGTATAATTAATATGAGTTACAGTCATGTGGATGATGGGGAATCTTACACAGCATTTGTGCATCGACGCTCTTCTGGGAGTTGCCCATTTCGATGAGGTTTGTTATATTTTTATTGGGCGTGTTGCGCCAACAGCTAAACTTCTTGAACTCCGTGCACGGATCCTTGTTCCAATTGAGCCTGGCCTGGATGCTGGAGGCCACCGCCTCGCAGATGGGATCCGAGCATTCCGGCGGTGCCGAAACGGCGGGCGAGCACCGATCTCCGTCCATGTAGCAGTCTCTGGGCAGAGGTGAGGGTGCCGTGCTTATCAGAAATAATATGGGAGATGCTACCAGCAATGTGGTCACCAACAAGGTGGCTGATGTGATGGCCATTTTGTGCACTGCTGCCGAGGTGCGCAGCCAAATGCACGGAGCGCAGCATATCCATCCTATAATGCTGTTCTGTAAATCCCATTCAAAGTAGAACAACAATTTGGATTAACTTTAGGACGTGAATATCAAGCATACGCACTGTTGCCTTACCTTATTATATCGCGTATTGAAGTTTTCGATGTTCGCGCTGTCGATCATTTCGATCTCATCGGATTTGCCCATCTGCTTGGAGCCAACGGGCGTCTTGAAGGACAACTGCTTTTGGAGCAGCGAGGCGCTACTCCCTCCGGATGGATTGGCGGTCGTAATAAGATTCCGGCCATGACCGTTGTTGCCCAAGCCGGCAACGCCGTTCTTTCGAAAAACATTACGTGCACTGGAATCAGCTGTCATTGTTTGGTTTTGACTCTGAAAATGTTATTACTTTCGGCTGACTCGCTGATGGGCATAAGTTTTCACGCATTTACATCAATTTGCACTGCGGGTGTTCGGGGACTTGTGATAAGCACTGCTTACCAAAGGGTTCGAAAGATATATTCATTTATTGACGGGGTACTAATCAATATCAATTGCTTGCTCACCGCACATTTGCGTCCAGAGACCTATATACAGGGATGAGCTATGCGCTCGATCAAACACTTAGCGCACCTACATGTATAGTTTAAGAATCAAGGAAATATATGTTTATCCGATTAAATTTACTTAGCAATATAATCACTTTTCTGCCAAATAAGGAAATGACCACTGGCAACTCTCGGTTGTGCTCGGAAAAGCTCCAGCAGAAGCTTTCGAAGCATCTGGGGTTCCTGTGAAAGCTTTTCCATATTTGTACATATGTCCATTTTGGATTATGGAGCACTTTCTGGTGGGGGACGAAGTGCCCCGACTAATATGTTAGTGTTTGTTACTTAGCGATGCCCAAATAAAGTGCTCCATATCAGTTTTATTCGCCATAGTCCATTCTTAACACTCTTTCCATCGCCACCTGTTGTCAAATTGTGGTACTCGACGTGGAACACATCTAACATATCTAACATATTCGAAATACCCATCACAAAAAATTACATTTTTTAAACAAAAACTCAGTTGCATAGTTTTGTGCATTTCACATTTATTTTCGAAGTATCGATTTCATATATCTTTGGCGTCGAATGTATATTATATTTTTAAAGCTATGAGTTGTGTAGGCAGAAAAAGTTGACCTTTTTTTAAATATATAAAAGCTATTTCATTTTTAATAAAGCGTTTCAAAAATTACATTTAAGTAATCGTTGTTTATCGATAAATATTTATTTGTGTAAGCCTCTGCCTTAATGCGAAAATTTGAATACAAAAATAATTAGACTTACTACAATAGGATGACTGGACAAAAGCTTGACAAATTAGCTATTTAGATTTATAACTCCCATCGATTTCGGGCTTCATAGAAATATCTTCTCCTTGTCAAAGTTCTTGAAGTATCCATCGTATTTGCTGAGTTCCCTGTTACTGCCAGTGGAGGACACCATGGAGGGGAGGGCTCTCAGAAAGCCGTGCAAGCCTGACGGAATCGGGGGAGTGGGTGGCACTGACAGTCCACATCGGTTGTACAGGAAGGGCATGATTCCGGTTACATTGGTGTGAAGTGTCAGCACTGCCTCCAAATCAGACTCTTGGGCGTGCATTAAGAACTGATTGTAGGCACTGGATGGAATCATTCCGAAGTGATCAAACGAGTCCACATAGGCCTCTGTATCCCTTTTGTAGTTCTCCAGGAAGTCACCCAGAAGTTTCGCCACCATTGCCGATCGGGCTTTGCTGGCCACCTTAATGGTTTGCATATTTCGGAACATTACTGGCGGCTTTACAGACCCTCCGAACTTGTTCAAGAACTTGAGTATTATTTTCTCGTGATTGTCTTTGGGATCTTCGGTAAGCCGCCGGAGAACCGATTCCAAGTATATGCTGAACGTCTGTCGCGCTTGAAATGGCGTCAGCTCTGATCCATTGGATATTTTCTTGAGCATCACCTTCCGTAACCGCCTCCCCTCCACTTCGCACTTCTCAACTGTGGGCTTCTTGACAAATGGAATTTCCGAATCGGGTTCTAAGGCCCTTTCGTATTGCCAAATCCGGTCAGCTTCAGAATTATCCTCCTGCTTTTGCCGGCCATCCTTAGAGTATAAATTTTGGTGAAGCATCTGGTTGTAGTTGTGCTGAATAATCGGCGTTTGAAATGTCTGACTTTGAACATTCGGTGTGGAAATTGGAATGCCATTAGCAGAATCAAGGAAATTACCATATCGCTGCATTGAGTCATCCGTAGGAAAGATGCGTACGAATCCCCCACGACGAGAATACTGTAGGCGTGCATTGCGCAATATGCGCTGCTCTTCGCCGGTTAGATTAAGATTAATGGCAGGTCCTTTTTTCTTCGACTTCTTTGTCTTTTGCGAGGCACTGGGAAATGTGGCTTGTCTTTGGCAGCTTGAGCTGCGGAAACGCGACCATTTCTGGTCATAATGAGATCTCATTTCGGGACTATAGGCTGGAATGCCCACACACGTCAATAGGTCTGCCATCAGGCATGACTTCACCTTGGTGTCCAAAGGACTATCCACACCCATTGACGGAGATAGGTTGATTTCCAGTAGCCATGGCTTTAGTGCGTTGTCTATTAATATATCAAATCCATACAGCTCAAAGCAGTTATTTCCGTTGGGAACGAACATTCTGCAGGCCGAAATAATGGATTGAGCACAGGCTAGCACAGCTTTAATAATTAAATCTTCAATATTCAGCATTAGCTGACGTGTATCACAACTCTGGAGTTTCAGGTGCCTTAAGAGAGCAGACAACGTCCACTTATGGCCTACATCTTCATCCTGAGCATCGGAGCTCCTTATGTAATCAGAATGGTATTTGTTAATGCTGTAATTGCAGAGGTGCATGCATGGGTTCCACAGGTTATCGGCATGCCTGTCATACTTGACTGTGGCCAACCTCACAATGCCCTCTTCATATAAATAAATAATTAGGGGATCAAAGGACGTCACTAGGACGTATACCCTTAAATCACATTTGTGACCATCAATGCACAGCGGATCCACTATATACTTCGACACCACCGCCTGTTCATCTTGAGGTATTTGATCTGGCTAAAAGCAAACGCACCTATTCGTTAGTATAAAATTATAAAAAGATGGCTTTATAGTTACCGAATTAACAATAAATATTCCCCTTCCTCGACTAGATGCCGCTGGCTTAACTATCCATGGTCCGCGATGCTTGTTGTGGGCTACTACTAAATCTCGGGACTCGATTGGCAGAACGAATGTTTGTGGCACAATATCAAAATGCTTCATACCCCGGAGATGTTGCATGCGTTCGATGTTTTTATATAGTCTGTCCTTTCGGGTCATCTCGTAGGACCTGCGCATACGAAATAAATATATATAATCCACTTAAGCTGGGAACAAAATTTACTCACCTTGGGAAATGATTAACCCTCTGATACGGCGCCAAGTTTCTAACAATATCTAATTTCATATGAACACCCGTCCACAGTAAATTAAAGTTATTATTTTCACCCTGAACTTCTGTAAGGCCATGGACATTAAAGAGCTTTCTAAGCAACTTGGTTTCCGTTTGATGGAATTTGTAGGTAATTTTTAGTTTAGAAGCAGGCATGTTTATCCCACTTTCATCATCATCTTCGCTTGTCACCTCCGGATCTTCTTCGCTTACTACAGTATTTGAAAGTGATTTGGCAGGTGCTATGGATTCGTATCCACTCTCCTTCGATAAGTCGGCAGTTAGTTTAATATTAATAGTATTCTGACTGGTTTTAAGTACACGCGATTTCTTTTCACTACTACTTGCAGGCTCTTCACCTTCACTTGAAATGGACGTATCACTTGAGGAATATCGATTAAGTATCTTCTTAAAAGGGCTAGAAAAAGTTAATTTATCCGATTTATCACATTGTTGCGGTTTTTTCAATAAAAATATCTTTTGTTGCGTTGAACCGCTAAGAGAATCCTTACTACTCGGTTCTGAAGAAGCGGATTCCTTTTGCTCCAGTTTTTCTTGGCATTGAACGGCCTCTTCCTCATTATCCTTCGTTTCCGTTAACGCTTGTGCAGAGGACTTCTCAGACAATGTTTTCCGGATTTTCGGATTAAGAATATTCGTTCTAAATACCAAAACTGCTTCTCGCGAACCAAGCTTTCCACTCGTAATCCAATCATCATCTTTTTGATAATCAAAACTGATTCTGCAAAAAAAAAGTCAAAATTATATTACTAAATGATTATTTAAAGCGGTTTTAAAACTTACGAAGAATTTGTGAGAGCTTCACACAATGAAGAAGGCATAACGACTTCTGAAATAGTAGAATGTAAAATAATAAGTTAATATAGCCATGATTATTACAGAAGAACTTTATATTCTTGTATTTCAGGACATGGCTAAGCTGAATTTAAATTAACAATTAAATACATGAAAAATAAACCTTGGAAATACACTTCGCATTAATCACTAACTTTTAAATAAGTAGTTCGCCAAAAATAGCATTCAGATAATCGCACTATCGTCAGTAGCTACTATATTTCGAATGGCTTTTTTGATTTATGTATATCAAGATTAAACATTAACTTAACAAAAACGCTCTTCAAAAGTAAAAAAAAAACGGAAAACAATTAAAATTATCTTTTGCCAGTCATATTTCTATAGCACAGGAAATAGAAAATACCATATCTAATCAACCGACAACCTTAATTAAAAATTTGCATTGTTTTCAGATGCTTTTAAGTTGGGCATCACGTTAATCACATTACAAATTAAACAAATTCGTATGTCAAGTTCGCTAAATAGATATTCATTAGAATATTTAAAAGGTGTTGTAATTACTTTAGAATTATTTCGTACCTTTTTTAACAACGTAGAGTACCAGGTGATTTGTTTGGCCTATTTGAATAAAGATTGATCTAAATATAAATACTGATAGCTATTAGCCGTGAGAACAATTACAGGTTTCCAGCGATTAGCAGTGGTTTTTGAGCGATAATTTTCCAGCGTCGAGATGAAAAGCCATCATGGTCATAATTTTGGAAATGTATAGCTTCCGAAGTGCGGCATGTTATCAATCGAAGCGTTCTTCATCACTTTGGAGTTTGGAGTATTTGAGTGTGAGCATCCGCATATTTTTCTAGATGCAGGATTACGTTCTAGATCCATTAACTTATTTAAACCGTGAAACGATCTGGTATGGCATTCATCCTGATGTGCTGTATGTGTGTTCCATGCGCTGTACGTTTGTGCTTACTATTCTAATATAACATAAAAGACCTCTCCACCAGACACACAGTTCCAATTTGTCATCTATTCCATTTAACTGGACGTGACTTAAGAAAATGTGTAATCTGGTTTCGAGATAATCAGAATGAATTTGAAGTTTTGTAGAATACAATAGTGGTCTCAAATTTTTAGAATTCCATTTTATTTTATTTTTATAATTGTTGAATATACTATTTATTTTATGAATTTAATTGACATCCACTCAAATGTAGACAATAAAATCTAAATATAAAAAGTTATCCATATTATTTAAAAAAAACACATTCACTTGATAACTAATTTAGTTACTTAAACTAAGTAAAATGAAGACCTTTTCTAGAATAATTATTAACAACTGACGGTCATTATAAAATTGATTTATTTACATTACATTCTTCAAATGTTGTACAAATTTTCAATGAATGTAGCTTATTTGAAAATGTTATGATTACATTATTGTGGGTTTAATGTAAGTATTCGTTATCAATCTATCCGCATTACGTGCTATCAACTAAAAATTAGGATTCCTCCGGTTAGGGTTGTTATAAGATGGATTCAAATTGGTGTTGAAGTTGAAGAGTGACGACGTAGTCAGATCGTTTCGCAAAACGCTGCTCGGGTTGATTGCCGGTAGTGCAGAGCCGAATTGACTATTATATCCGCCGGATCCCCCAAATCCACGATCAGTCGGATACGCGTTCGAGGTGTTAGCTAGGTTAGTGCTTTGTTGGTTGTTAAAGCGAGCCACATTTCCGGAGTAGTTCTGACCAGTATGCATACTGGTCGGATTGTTGGGTTGCTTTGCATTGATTGCAATGTTTAAATTTCTAGATGAATGTTGTGTCAACAGGTTATCATTGTTATTGGAATTTGGAATCAAGTTAGTTGAAGTGCTGGGCAATAAATTCATGGAACTGCTAGAGGAGGGAATATCCTGGCGTTTCTTCTGCTCAATCATCGTGTATACTTGAAGTATCTTCTGAAGTTCCTCTCGGTTAATAGATGTTTTGCCTTGGGACACCAATGAGGAAGCCAGTTTCGCCGCGAGCTCAGTTTTATCCAATGGTTTATCGGGGCCATACAGTTTTTTGTTGGCCATATCGGGTTGCTCAGCGCGCTGAGCGTTATCTTTGGAATTGTTAAGTTTACTGGCACTTTGAAGCAAGAAGTTGGTGTCAATAATAGCCCTTTTCAAAGCCCGTTCTTTAGCGGGATCATAAATTTTGGAGATCAAGAGACCAGTAAACTTTTCTTTAACGGTCTCCAATATAGCACAGTTTTCGTTTGTTAAAATTGAAGTATGAACCTTTTCCGGATAAGTCTTTTGAGTTTGCAAGGCTTTCACTAGCATTTCGGTAACAAAAGGACCCAAACTTCCCAGGTCATTTTCCAAAGCGGTTAAAAGACGTAGGACATGGATCACATTCGGTGGCTCCACAGCCAGATTCTCCCCATCAACCAACATTTTCCGCGGTTCATTTCTAGGTTCCGACTTTCGTAAGTCGGGCTCATCAGTTTTGCCCAAGTGAACGTAATACCTTTCGTCGGTTAATTCGTTATTGGTCATTGGCAAACACAACCGTTCGCGACATTTAATTTTGATATTTTCAATATCTTGATTGTACAATTCTTCGATGCGAGCATTAAAGAAATGAATCCACTCGTTTTGAAAGTTGTACGTGCGATGATTAATGCCAGCCAGTATAAGTTCATCTCTGCGGCGCTTCCAAAACATTTGCCACTCAGCTTGATAGTTTGGATGCTGTTCGGGGTCAGATTTGTATGTGTCAAAGACCACATTTAGCTCACGCACCTTATGATCTACCATGTGGCGGTACGCCTGCCAAAGGTCACCATCGCGCAAAGGCGACACTGACCAACGCTCAACATTCCAGTGCCTTTTGTGGGTGACCCTCTTCCTTTGATCAGGCGATTTGGATCTGGAGCGGTTCCGCTTTGGCTGTCGAGGCTTATAGACATCTCCCGAACTATGTCTGGTGTCCCTGAGAAAGTTGTCGACCATTCGCTTGTGCGTTTCGTCATCAACGGGCGGTTGTGTACTTTTTTCGGGCGCATTCTGATAACCCACATAATGAGGTACGTATGGAGAGACGTAGTATGGATTCGGATTTTCAATGTTCGTCAAGGGCTGAACGTTGTTTCTAACCTTGTTGATCAACTCCTCCACCTCATTGGCATCAACGACGTGGGTGAACGAGGGCCCAATCTTTTCCGACGAGTGCTTTCTATTGTACACCTGGGTGAACAAGCTCTGGCGATCTTTGGAATATACATGGTCATAGCACAGATGAGCGGATTTTCGACCATGGTGCGTTTCAATGGCATGCGCAAGCTTATCGAAAATGGGCATCATTATTTTGCACACCTCGCTCTCCGGCACTTGGGACACATACTGACGGTACAGACGCATTGCAGTCGGGAAATGCTTGTCGAAATACTTTAAACGGTGGTTATAGGCCAGCAAATGGTTGTGCATCGACTGCTCATCGGCAGTGATCTCGCATAGGCAACATTGGTATCTGGCATTCTTATCAGCCAAGTTCCTAACTATTTTCAAGACGTACTCCACTCCAACAAGACCCATAACATGATTCTGGCTCCCGGATTCAAATGTGCCACCAGGTCTAGCTGCTGGGTGATCCTTGGGGGCACCGTAGGTAGGCCTTACTACCTTATTGGTAGCAGTTGGACGCACAGGGGGTGCAGCAATATTGCTCGGCTTCTTGGCCGCAATAGTGGAGTTCTGATTTGTTGCCCGAACTGGTATGAGATTTTTCGGAGTTTCTGGCGGTTTAGCAGCCTCTTTTGGCAGTTCGTCAATAATTATGACATCGTTGTCGGGCTCTGGTGTGGAGTTGATAAGCTTGGCCAGTGGAACACAAGATATTTTCTTGGCAAGCGGATTTTTGACTATATTTGGAATAGTTGTCTTGTTGCGTTCCAAGTCCGCGTCATTCGATCTAGCATTCTGCACAGCTTTGGTTGGCTGTGGCTTTGTTTGCGTATTCGCGGGATTTTGAACAGGTGGTTCTGTTTGCGTTTGTGATTGTTTTTGGGTCTGACCATCCGCTGCGTGCTGAGGTGTAGTACTGCTTACAGTAGTTTTTGGAGCAGGACCACCCGAATTCTGGGAAGTGTTTGCTGTAGCCGCTGCAGACTGTGGAGCCTTTTTATTAGCAGTGTTAGTTGCGTTAGCTGCATTCACAGTTGCTTTCTTCGCTTGATTATTTCCTGGGATCGGGTTAGGTCTCTTCTGTGCATCAATAACAGAGATATTCTTTTGTACGGGAATATTATTCCCTGTATTTTTTTTAGTAGGCGTATTATTTTCTGAAGTATTCTTTTGATTGGGTAGATTGTTTACTGAAACATTCTTTTGAATGTTTGGACTATTGCCCTGAATATTCTTTTGAATGTTTGGATTATTGCCCTGAATATTCTTTTGAGTAGCAGCCTTAGGGCTAGCAATGTTTTGCTTGTTAACGCCAATGGCTGGACTTTTCTTTTGAATCGGCTGTATTTTTGAAACTTCATTTCCAGCTGTCTGCTTAACAACGGTAGTGTTTGTATCACTATTTTTGTTTGGTGCATTTTTGTTTAAAATAGGCAAATTTTTTACAACAGGAGACGTGCTGTTCTTGTTATTATTCGTAATGGTGTTTGGGCCCTTTTTTACGGTTTCTGAAACTGGTTTTTGTGGAGCTCCAATGGGCTTGATTCTGAACTGCAATTGCTGTTCAGCTGCCATTGCAGAGTTGTGTTTTTTGCCACAAAGGTGGCCAAACAAATTCTTGTCGCCGAACTGGACAACATTGCAAATATTACATTTGTATTTCCGAAGCGGAGTTTCTGGTGCTACTACCAATGTTTCCCATTTGCTTGTTGGATTGAGACGAAACTCAAATTGTAATATTTCCTCCAATGATATTGTTGACAACATATCAAGAAATTTTGTCCCATCCATGGGTTTGTTTTCAATGTTTTTGGTATTCATTTTGTGGCTGCAATACCTTTAAACATCAATTAATTTTTTATGTGGCTCGGAGAAAATTGATTTTTCTTTCGGTTTGATATAAATTGGATTTTTCTTTTGATTTCAGATATTGAGATGCTATAAAATTGAAGGAAAAAATGTTTTTTATATAGAATTTAAGGAGAAATAACAAAAAAATTAGTCTTACATTACTAAGCAGAATTTCTATTGATCTACGAAATCATTAAATACTAAGTTTCTTAGACTACGGCAACCAGATCGAATTCGAAAAGTCGTCAAAATTTAGGAATATGCGATTGCATTTATAGAAATCAAACAATCCTGGCCTTTAAAGACGACCATTTCTTTCGATTGACACAAAACGATTGACAACTAAATACTGTAAAAACATTGTAGCAATACAATTCTATGACTACATGCGCTAAAATTATGAGCCAGCAATTAAGCACTATATCATAACTAGTGGAACTTATTGGAATACAATGACAGTTTCGTAACGCGGTTATAAAAAGCATTGAATTCAATTAAAGCGTTACGTATTCAGGAGGGTGTATGTTGTATTTGCTTGAATTAAGCATACTATACTGGGGTAGCGTGAATACATATGTATATAGATGTGCCAACTCATCTAATTTCAAAAAAAGGTGTTGATATTTGCGTTTTTTTTAGAGCAGCAAAATGTTCCTTACAGCCAATATTTATTGTTTAGATTTGGCATAAATATTTCATTCATTCATTTTTTAATTCTTAAAATGAATATAAGGCATAGTAAATCTCAAGAGATTGGTATCTTAGCTGAAGACAATCATGAACAAAACATTAAATGTTTTATATTGAAAAAGATTGATGACTTCAGCGACATGGTTAATTCGTATCTAGATTCCACTTTCGTAGAAAGTTAAAATTGAGATGATGTTAGTGCAATGCTTTGAGCTCATAAATAACACATATTAAGTAAAACATATTTGTATTTGTATTCAAATACACATTCCTTAAAAAGTATCTGCCCAATTGGCTTTATTCGTGCTGACGGTTGAGATTAGTCAACTGCATGCCAAGTAATTTAGCAGAACACGTGTTTTTTTTGTTGAGTAGAAGGCTTTATGTGAATGCATACTTTTTTGACTGCTTGGAAGTCCAAGATCCATTTTACATTTATACCAAAGAGTATAAAATGTTTCACATCACTTGTTTCCATTTTTGATATGCCACCATATAAGGAACATACCTACTGAGGGTGCAAAAATAACTGTTAGGCCAGACGATATCTACGAGAAGGGGTAGGAACCACCCCCGGAAAAACTCGGATAGAAACCAGGAGTCGACATATGCATAAAAGCAATTGGAGCCCCATTGCCTGACCGAATATGATAATATGGTCGATTTCCGTGCGACAGAACTCCAAAAAAGGTGGAACAAAAAAGTCCGAAATGACATCACGATATTTTTGCCAAGTTTTTTAAAGCAAATTGGTTTTTTACTTAAAAACTTTTGGGGTACCAAATGCCGTTTGCGCAGTTGAAGAGGTCAAGGTAAAGTCCATATAGAGAACAGTAGACACCCCGAGCTCCAAAACAAAATAAAAAAAAAAAAACAACAAAAATCACAAAAACTGCATACAGCAGGCGAAGATATTGATTTTTTTGTTTATGTATGTCCCGCGTTCACATGAGGAAATGGGGAAACCAACTGGAACACACGCACTTAAACTTAGTCTTATGAACAACTTATGAATATCAAAACGGATGTGTGTGGATTGCATTCTTATTTGGGGACTCACCGGCGAAACGCAAACGCGGCCCTGTTACCACTTGCAAATACTTTGGGGCCCGTTGGACGTGAATGTGGATGGGGGCTAATGGGTGCTCGAGATCCCTCTCCTCTTCTTCGCTTCCAATATTCCAATTCGCTGACTGTCTTTCCTTCGCTCGTCTGCTCTTTCGCGGTTCGGTACGCAATGGCCACAATTCACGATGTACTCGCTTTCGATTACAAGGACAATTTGCTTTTACTTGAATTTATTACTTGCATTAGGCCGAAGAGGACAGAGAATTTCGATGGCAACGCATCAAAGAAACAAATGTCACATTTGTCTCTACGGGCCCAAAAGTTGTTCTCGTTATGGCGATGGGCCGACTGCTAGAGCTGGACGAAACCTCGGCCTGCAATCGATACATCAATTGAGCACATTTCGGTATTTTTATGCGATATAATCAGGGGTTCATTAACTCTGTATTTCATTTAAATAAAAAGGCAATTAAAATGAATTGTGCCATAAATTGAATTACTAAAAATATCAAACCGATATTTGAAAGCAATAATTGACTTGCACGCTTTACTTGAAATCAAAACTGATATTTATTATCAGTTGCCTATTATTCACAATTTGGTATCTATCGGCAATACATTCATATTAAAATATTAAATATATTAAATTTTATTAGAAAAATTCTAACACCTCCCCATATAGTTTAAATTTATAATTTAAGGTACAACTGTTAATAAATTTCTTTAAATATACATTTATTGTTAATTTTATTTATTTCGAATATATTTCGAATGCAAATCGGATGCAAGTCAAACTTAATTAAACAACTTATTCGCGCAGCCAAATCATTTTAAAATCAACAGTTAATATATTGTTCCGCATATATATAAATCATTTGTTTTATTTCCTACAGATATATACTCATATTGACCCGGCAACTATCGATAGCCATGGCATGCAATCGAAATAATGAAAAAGTAAGGAAAATCGATGCGCCGATGGTTCTGCCATCGATGTTTCTACCTTCACTTTCATTTCCGGCGAGGTGCGTAATTTGCTCCGCGTTTTCGCAATTTTAACCGATTATCACTACGATTGAGGAGTAGGCCGGCCATGTGCCAATAAGTTAACAGCAAAGCATATCGTTTCAACGAAACCAAAGTAACCCCCAAATCTGGTTGACTTTTAATTCGTAGAAATTTTACATCATGGACAATTCTGGAAATAACCGCTACGAGCTGTTGTTCATGGACGACGATGACTCCTCCGCCGCTCCCGCCCAGCCTCAGATTCCCGCCGTAGTCGCGGCGCCCAAGAAGCCGGAACCGGCGAAGGCGCCAAAAGGCAAGTCAGAGAAGGAGAACAAGCCGAAAACTTTGGCCCGCAAGGCCAACGCTCCGGTGGCCAAGAATGCGAGTCCAGTGAAGGGTGGCAAGGGTCCCGCTGGCGGTGATGTGGGCCGTCCCAGGAACGCGGCCACAAACGGTGCCAACAACCAGGGCAGGTTTAACAACCATAACAACCAGCGCTACGGTAACAAGGAATCGACCGGGGAATTCGGAAACGAGCTGCCGCAGCGCCAGTTCAACAATCGTGATAACAGGGGACCACCACGCGTCCGTACCGGCGAGAAGTTCGGAAAGCGCGAGTTCGATCGCCAGTCTGGATCCGATAAAACCGGTAATTATGCCTAGATTCTGTTCTTTGTTCTTGTGTTTACTCCGCAAGTGGGTTAAAAAGTGTGAAGTTCTTGATTTTCCTGAGTGGAATATGCATGTCTGCAATGGCGGCATGCTGTAAAATATAGTGAAAATGGAACCCATGGCAACAAGATTACATATCGCTTAATTCAGCACATATTTCTCGCGTGACTTTCGAGCATCGACGGCAATGTTATTTGTTGAATTTGTAGTACGCAAAACGTTTAAAAACGTGTTTGCAAATATTAATTTTCCAAACGCCATTTGTATTATGAAATTGCTGCATTGTATTTGTCAATACATGTGTTTTCTGGAAAATTCTTTTAATTATGACCGGAAATAAAAAATTCGATAGGTTAACATGCAATTCGTTCCGAAAATCCTTTTACTCCTTCATATCAATTGGACCCTAATAATAATTGATTTATTCTCCACAGGAGTCAAGTCGATTGACAAACGCGAAGGCGGTGGTGCCCACAACTGGGGTTCCCCGAAGCAGGACATTGAGGACTTAAAGACGAATGGGGAGACGTCACCGCAGGCGGAAAAAGAGGACTCGGCCAACGAACAGTCGGCTGATCCCGCGGTCGCCGCCGAGGAGGATGAGTCCAAGCAGATGACCCTCGACGAGTGGAAGGCTCTAAGAGACCAGCGTGCCAAGCCCAACTTCAATTTGCGTAAAGCGGGCGAAGGAGCCGCCGACAATGCGGAGTGGAAGAACATGGTGGTACTGAACAAGAAGAAGGAGAGCAACAGCGAGGACGATTTGGAGTACGATCCATCGCTGTATCCTCAGCGAGTGGGTCGCCTTCAGCGCATCGTGGACATCCAGTTCAACTTCAATGATGGTCGCAAGGGCGGTTTCCGCAAGGGACCGCGTCCCGGAGCAGGTCCTCGTGGAGAAGGATTCCGCGGCGAGGGTGGCTTCCGCAATGACGGACCTCGTGGAGAGGGTGGCTATCGGAACGATGGTCCTCGCGGAGAGGGTCCTCGCAGTGAGGGACCCCGTGGAGAAGGCTACCGCAATGAGGGACCTCGTGGAGAGGGATTCCGTGGTCCGCGCTTTAACAACGGACCAAGCAACGGCTATGAAAACAGACCGGAAAACAACAGATTTGGAGAGAAGCGCCGCTCCGCCCAGAAGCCACTGAAGGTTGACGATGAAGCTCAATTCCCTACTCTGTGCTAGGAGTTGAGAACAACAATAAGGTTTAACAATTTCACGTATTACATAATTAGTAAGCTGGTACTTCGGTTAACGAATAACCATTAGATTTTCGGGCGTAATCTATGAAGCTTGACGACCGATTAACAAACAGAAACAAATCAGCCACGCTTATCCATATTCCTTAGTTATAAACAAAAATTTTTGAATTTTTCACTCTCATCATTTACGCATTTAAAATAACTATTACAAATAGTTGGAATGTTGAAATAAATTTACTTCATTTACAAACCAAGGAATAATAATTACGCTTTTTAAACCATTTTTTTGCCAAAAGGTTTTTATTGTGAGCTTAATTCGCTGCCATCCTTAATCTTTTGAATGAACGCACTTAATTCTTGGACCGAGTACGATTTCTTTCGAATCTTTTTCTGCGTCGGGAGTTCCATAGAAGACGGTTCAAGTTTGGTCTGGGAATAGATTGAGTTTCTATAGCAACTGCAATAAAAGGAAATGTTGTAGGAACCTACGAAGTGTCTGTACTCGGGAGAAATGGACTCCAGCTGCAGAAGTCTAGTTTCCACCTTTTTGATTCTACTGAAAATGTTTTCCTCGTTGTCGGTGGTTAGGCACATGTACGTTTCAATTGCCTGTAGTCGTGAATTGGGTAGCGATTTCTTCATTTCTTTGGATTGGTCCGTTTGGCCGTCACGCGATCCCATTAGTTTATTCAATTCGAGTTCGTAGTTGGGTCGCATTTCCATTTGCTGAGGTCCGCATCGATTGTTTACTCGTCGAACTGTGATAAGTTGTTTGTAGAGCAAAGTGGCTATATTTATGAAAATGGAGAATAGTTTACCCACCTTTTAAATGGCAATTTGACTTCTCCTGTTTGATAATTGTGCTCTGCGTTCGAGCACAGGAATCGCTCAAGTCTTTGTCTGAATTAACAAAAGACGATTTGAAGTCAATTACATTTTGTGAGTTTATTTCGTCTCGTTTTCTGTTGACAAAGCATTCTAAACGCTTGGTTAACTCAGCGTCATTAACTCTAATTTGCACTAGAGTTCGTGGGACGTCATGTGACTCCTCCACTTTGCAGGGACAAGCTGCATAATTGAAGGCACTTTTCGATCTCTCTGCAATGTACATGCACAGAGAAGCCAATAAGATTGTAATAGCTCGATGGTTAATTATATTTACAAGTATACAAATAATAAGAATACATGTCATGATGGTTACTTATAAGATCTTACTGGGCCTGATGGACTCCTTGTTTTCCTTCCATTCACTGACGTGATCGCCCTCGTAAATTTCCTTTTTCCAGATGGGAACCCTAGTTTTTAGCTGGTCTATCGCAAAAGATACTGATTCTAAGGCCTCCGATCGGTGTGGTGACGAGGCGGCTATTACTACACTGGCTTCGCAAACGGGCACTGTTCCCAATCGATGATATATGACTATGTGCTTTAGATCGGGCCACTTAGATCGGAGATCTAAGCAGATTTTATTCATTTCCTTGAGTGCCATGCTATCGTAGGCCTCGTACGCCAATGACACTACCTAGAAGGTTAAAAAGTACAAATAAATCGATGGAATCAATTGACTGAGATAGTGAACCCACCTTTTTCCCTTGAAAATTATCGCGCGTAGTGCCCACGAAAACAGACGAGGCTCCACAGCCTTCATCGGCCAGCAACTGGTGGATATGGGCGATGTCTATGGGGTCGTTTACCAATTTAACGTGATCCATGGCGGATTTGTTAGCCTCCACTTAGTGGCGGTATGATGGCCAGTTCGTCTCCTTCCTTAAACAGAATTGTTTCACTCAGGTTATCAATATACGACTCGTTGTGGGCCAAAATCAAGTTATCCCGGATGGAGATCAGGCCAAATCTGGACACCAGTAGGTCCAGCAAATCGGAGGCAGTAATTTCAGTGGGCACATCCACTTTCGATCGGGGAGTGTTCGCTAATTCACGGGATTTAGCAAAAAACAACACGTGCACGTTGACAACAGGTCCATTTGCATTCATATTTACAAATGACGATAAGCGATGACAAATCAGTTCCACATCCCGATTAGTTATGCCTTCGATTTCATATCGGTATAAAATGGAATGGAGAACGGAACGGGAAACAGCTGACTGTAACTTTATTAGGTGATTAATATCTTTAATATATAAATCAAGGGAGCTCCTTGCTAATTTTATAAGTCAGAATACAAATATTTAACACAATATAATGAAAGCTCGAATTCATATTAAACAACCTGAATCATCGGATTCCTATATATCATCGATATATTTTATTTGAAGTTCGTCCATCGCTATTTACACCGATATTTAATTTCGCAAGGGAATATAATTGTTTTTGTTCGACTTTATGTTAGGAATTCAACTTATCTAACGTAGATATCAAACTTGTGAATATTTAATGATAAGTTAGGTTGCTAGATAGATTCATTTTTTGTTTGGTTTCCGTGTTGACATCGTCAACTTTCGATTTGGAACCATGAAGACACGTTTCAATACCTTCGATATAATCTGCGGAGTGGCTGAACTGCAAAAGTATGTAACAAATCAGATATTCCCGATGCCCAGGAATAATGGCACATCTATATTTATATTCCAGGCTGGTCGGCTGGCGAGTGAATCAGATCTATGACGTGGATAACAAGACGTATCTCTTCCGGATGCAAGGGACCGGTGCGGTGGAGAAGGTCACTCTGCTGATAGAATCTGGCACTAGATTCCATACCACTAGGTTCGAATGGCCCAAAAACATGGCCCCGTCTGGCTTCAGCATGAAGTTGAGGAAGCACTTAAAGAACAAGCGCCTAGAAAAGATTCAACAGCTGGGCAGCGATCGTATTGTTGACTTGCAGTTTGGTACCGGCGATGCCGCCTACCATGTTATTTTGGAACTCTACGATCGCGGTAATGTGATCCTAACCGACTACGAGTTGACCACGTTATATATTCTGCGTCCGCATACGGAGGGCGAGAATCTGCGCTTCGCTATGCGCGAAAAATATCCCGTAGAACGGGCCAAACAGCCCACGAAAGAATTGGAACCGGAGGCTCTAGTTAAACTGTTGGAAAATGCTAGGAATGGCGATTATTTGCGACAGATTCTAACACCCAACTTGGACTGTGGTCCGGCAGTTATAGAGCATGTTCTCCTCTCACACGGTTTGGACAATCACGTGATCAAAAAGGAAGCAACGGAAGAAACACCGGAGGCAGATGACAAGCCGGAGAAAGGCGGTAAAAAGCAACGTAAGAAGCAACAGAATACGAAACTGGAACAGAAGACATTTGATATGGTTAAAGACCTGCCAATACTTCAGCAGGCAGTAAAGGTAACACTTTCATGGAATAATTTATTATTGAATGTAGAAGTAAACAAATTTTTCTGTGTAATCTTCTAGGATGCTCAAGAGCTTATTACTGAGGGAAGCAGTGGAAAAAGTAAAGGCTACATCATTCAAGTAAAAGAAGAAAAGCCTACGGAGAATGGAAAAGTGGAATTTTTCTTTAAAAACATCGAATTTCATCCCTACCTCTTTACCCAATTCAAGAACTTTGAAAAGGCCACATTTGAGTCCTTTATGGAAGCTGTTGATGAATTTTACTCTACGCAAGAGTCACAAAAGATTGACATAAAGACGCTGCAACAAGAGCGTGAGGCACTAAAAAAGCTGTCAAATGTCAAGAACGATCACGCCAAGCGTCTAGAGGAGCTGACAAAAGTCCAGGATGTGGACAGAAAGAAAGCAGAGCTTATTACGTCCAATCAAAGTCTGGTCGATAATGCAATTCGGGCTGTTCAGTCCGCTATCGCCAGTCAATTATCCTGGCCGGATATCCATGAGCTTGTAAAGGAGGCACAGGCTAATGGCGATGCTGTGGCAAGTTCCATTAAGCAGCTTAAGCTGGAGACTAATCATATATCACTTATGCTCAGTGACCCTTATGACAATGATGAAGATGACGATGAAGATAAGGTTCCAGAGCTTACTGTTGTGGATGTCGATTTGGCTCTGTCAGCTTGGGCCAATGCCCGGCGGTATTACGACATGAAACGTTCGGCTGCTCAAAAGGAAAAGAAAACCGTGGATGCTTCTCAAAAAGCTCTTAAGTCAGCGGAGCGAAAGACTCAGCAGACACTGAAGGAAGTAAGGACTATATCCAACATAGTAAAGGCACGGAAAGTTTTCTGGTTTGAAAAGTTTTACTGGTTCATCAGCTCTGAAAATTATTTGGTTATTGGAGGAAGAGATGCGCAGCAGAACGAACTTATTGTAAAGAGGTATGTCCCGACTTCCTTTTATAGATTGAAGTTTTTGTAACTAAAAAATGTTCTTATTGCAGATACATGCGCCCGAAAGACATTTATGTCCACGCTGAGATTCAAGGTGCCTCGAGTGTTATAATTCAAAATCCCACTGGCGAGGAAATACCTCCGAAAACGTTGTTGGAGGCTGGATCCATGGCTATTTCATACAGTGTTGCTTGGGATGCCAAAGTGGTTACCAACTCGTACTGGGTAACAAGCGATCAGGTCAGCAAAACTGCACCAACTGGAGAGTACTTGGCAACGGGAAGCTTTATGATCAGAGGAAAGAAGAACTTCCTACCCTCCTGCCACCTGACCATGGGTCTAAGTTTACTTTTTAAGTTGGAGGATAGCTTTATTGAGCGTCATTTGGGAGAGCGTAAAGTCCGAAGCCTGGATGATGATCAAATAGATCCAAATGTTAAAGAAACCGAAGTTGAACATGACCTTTTGTCAGATAATGAAGATGTAGACACAAATCTTAATGGAAATCTATCGGAACCAAGTTCCAATACCGAAATTACAGCTTTTCCCAATACAGAAGTTAAGATTGAGCACGATACTGGTCGCATTATAGTCAGATCCGACTCCCTAAATCCAGAGCTCGAAGCGACTAAAGAGAATGAAGTTGTCATAGAAAAAATTGTGGAAAAACTAGAGGACGAAGAAACGACCATTATTTTGGCTGGTCCAAGTCGCAAAAAGCAAGTAAGTGCCAAAAAGACCAAGGAAGACAAGGCACGGGCGAAACAGGAGGCTGCCAAACAGGAAGTCGCTCCTGTGAGTACCGAACCCAAAAATCCATCCCAAGTTAAGAGAGGTCAGAAGGGAAAACTGAAGAAAATGAAGCAAAAATACAAGGATCAAGATGATGAGGAGCGGGAAATTCGTATGATGATTCTGAAGTCATCGGGTAAAGAAAAGCCACTGGTTAACGCCGATAAAGTTGTGGAGAAAAGTGAGTCAACTAAGGAGTACGTGAAGCCAGAGAAAAGTGCAGCTCCCAAAAATCCAGTCGAACTGGACGATGCGGATGAAGTGCCTGTCGGAGGAGATGTGGTCGTACTTAATAGTCTGACTGGACAGCCCCACGAAGGAGATGAGCTGCTGTTCGCGATTCCAGTTGTGGCTCCCTATCAGGCTTTGCAAAACTACAAGTAAGCTATATGCGAATTTCTTAAAAAATGTTTCCTTCTAAATTTTATTTCATTCTAGGTTCAAGGTAAAGCTCACGCCAGGAACGGGAAAAAGAGGAAAGGCGGCGAAACTAGCACTTAATATCTTCGCAAAGGAAAAAGGCTGCAGTGCTCGCGAGAAGGACTTGCTGAAGAGTATAAAGGAGGAGTCGTTGGCCAGGAATATCCCAGGAAAGGTCAAGCTATCGGCCCCACAACTTCAGAAGTATCACAAATAAGTAAATCAAATGTATGCAAAATGTTGAGCCATAACTTAGGGAAGTGTTAAAAATGCTTTAAAAAAGTAATGCCAGTTGATAAAAATAAAAGAGAATGTATACAGAACTGGGAGCTGATGTTGCCCTATTCAATATATACTCTGGTTCCTTATCAGGAAGATATATATATTGATTTTGTTAACGGTTGAAACTGGCTTTTATCGATAGTCTTGTTGCTGGGCGAACTTTAAGCTGGGATTTTGGGGCGCATGCGCCTCATATGGGGCCCGAGTTTGCATGTGTTTGTTTACTTCGGTTGGCTGTGTTCGAAAGTGGTGTTGTATAAGTAGATATTTTGGTGCTAAGTCGCCTGTTTTGGCATTTTGTGTACTAAAAAGTTCGCAAACTTCTCGTCATCGTTCGATACGTGAATCGCCACTGTAAGAATCCACACGAGCGCCTGGCCAAAATAGTTGAATGAAAAAATAAAATCCTCCGCGGAGTCCGATGAAAAGGCAAACAAGCCCGAAGCCAGCAAATCACAGAGCTCCTCGCAACAAAAGACAATACAGCGGAAAATGTATCTTTCGTGCGAAATTCGTGTAACACATTTTTTCCAAGCCATCCGTTTGTGTGCTGTGGGGGATTTCGGCGATATGTAGATACATTTGGGCAGTGACGGAGTGCTTCCCCAACGAAAGGAAACCATTGCGAAGGAATAAAATTAAAGTGCAGAGGCTATGGTTCGGTGAAAAACTATGGCCTTCAAAGTCCCACCCAGTTAGAAGGATATGTGCGTGTGTGTGTCTGTAAGTGTGTGTATGCATACATATGAAGGCATGTATTGATTAAGGACGCAGGACTTTTTTCTCAGCCATGTGAACTGAACTGAATTAACATACACTGTTTACGTGCCTCCAATTATAAAGTTACAAGTTATGCCCCAGCTGACATACTTCCAAGCACTAGAACTAGCATGACGTACAAAAAAGTACCCATATTCGCATTCGCACATACAGACCTTCGTGTAGGTGTGTGCGAGCATGTGTGTATACAGCATACCCTCTATTGCACCTGCTCGAAAAATCAAATATCAGAACTGAGGACCATTTTGTTAGTTTATCCGACAAGGCAAACGGAAAGGGTTTACAATAGGAGCAAATGAAATATGTGATTGCATATTTGACTTTGTCAATAATGTTCTTATACCAAACTATTTGCACCCAAGGATATACCCCCATCCTAAATATACGTATATATTTCTGAAGTTAAAATAAACAAAGGAAATAAGCCTTCTGAATTAATTTACGTTTCAGAAATGCCAACTGAAAGCTAATATCTTGCTTATAATGGGCTTTTGAGAACTATTCGCAACTGCCAGATAAAATGAGGGCTATCCTGATTGCTCAAGCGAACCCCAAAAAGGCGTCGACAGTAACTAATCATATTTGTTAGCAGCAGATATACTAGAACAGCGGTAAGATTCAGATCACTTACAATAAATATATGCATATTTCCTAAATAAAACACATTTTGATATGAAGGTGCACATTTATAAACTGACTTTATCCTATGATATTATTTGAATTTGAAGAACATGGAGCCAAATCATTATTACTGCCGGAGCGCCATGCAGCAGAATCCCTCGACTTCCATTCCCCAACATGCGGCGAACAAACTCAACTATGGGATGAACGCTGGCCAGGATTATGTGACATGTAGCTCCGGCCAAGCGCAATCGGGCTACAGCTCCAAGGATTTGGTGCCGCGCAGTGGGAACAGCAAAACGCTGGGCGGGAATGGCAGCATGGGCAGTCCGTATGGAGGATCTGTTTGCAGCAACAGTGGCCAATGCAGCAAGAATACTGCCAACGCTGGGAACTATATCAACATAATGACTGTTCCACTCGGAACACTCCAGTATAATCGAAAAAAGCTATCTACTCAAGACTATGAGTGCGTTTCCCATACTAACATAAACAATTTGTGCAACTAATATCCATGCATACCTTTCAGATCGCATTTATATTACAACACTACGGATGTGAAGTGTCGCGATGATTACTATATAGCCAACAATGCCGCAGCAGCAATACCGCAGCACCAAGCTCATCAACCGCAACAGCAGCACCTGCATCAGCAGCCGCACCAGCAGACGCATCAGCAGCCGCATCAGCACCAACATCAACAGCATCAGCAGCATCAGCAGCAGCATCAGCAGCAGCATCAACAACACCAACAGCACCAGCAGCATCAGCAACATCTGCACCAGCAGCAGCAACAGGCCAACTTTCTCCACATCCAGCAGTCGCTGCAGCACAACCACCAACTGAGCCACCCAGAACCAATCCATCAGTTGCCCCAATTACAGGGCCCGGTGGCCGATCCACCAGATGCCTTTGACAACTGTGCGATCTTCCCGAGCGCCGGCGGCAGCGGCACCGGAAGTGGACGCGTGGCAGCCACACAAACCCATCAGAACCCATCCGGTGTGGTCACGTGCGACCAGCAGGTGCCCGTGTCCATGGGCTCGGTGAATATGCCGGTACCCCCAATCATGTACACCGTGCACCGTGTGGTGACCACAGCTCAGATCCAAACGGCAGTGGGCAGCACCTTCGCCTCATCGGCCAGTGTGTCCAGTGTGGTCAGCACGGGTCAGAATGACGGCGACTGCCTGTCGCCGGCACAGGTGTCCTCCGCCATGGCCGCCTCTGGAAATGCTCCCTGTTTGGGCGGACTACCCGACATGGGCGCTAACATGATGAGCAATGCAAGTGCACTTTGTCCCCTTTCCGACCTCCGGAGCCCATCCGGTAAGAGCTCGCCAGATCACTAGATCCATTTAAAAACTAGGTTGTTTATAAGTTTATTCGAATATTTTTCAACTTTTGTGCTAGTAAGAGAAACTAAGCTGAGTATTATTTGTTATTCCATGACCATTTTAGGAGTGCTCACCAACTCCTCATTCATGCCACCACATCACAAGTGCAACAATGGCAACGATGCCCAATCCAATCCCGCAATCCAAAAACGCCTGATGGCCACCAGCTCAACTTCGAATTTCGCGACAGCCGGCAAAGCTGCTTCCAATCTAACCCGTGCTCTTCAAAATGTGAGATACCACCACAATCCTTCCTTCCTTCAGCGATTTCAATGGAACTCCTTACTCCATAGGT
The DNA here is from genome assembly GCA_005876975.1 of Drosophila orena. Classification (NCBI taxonomy): domain Eukaryota; kingdom Metazoa; phylum Arthropoda; class Insecta; order Diptera; family Drosophilidae; genus Drosophila; species Drosophila orena. The sequence continues at coordinate 7,675,369 of VCKV01000282.1, read as the reverse complement.
AATCCCCACATGCGTATACCTTATGTCCCGGGTGGCGGTGCACATGGAGATCGAGGGCACTGCCCAGTGTCCATCGCAAGTGATGCTGGCCGCTGCTTTGGGATGCGAGGAGCTGGGCATATCCAACAAGCTGCTGGCACAGAGCGTGTTCGGATTGTGGATGACAAGTGCTTTACTGGAGATGCAGCTAAAGGCCCACCACTGCCCCTATATAGTGCGAGTCGCGTGGCCCAATCTGCTCCAGAAGTTCAGCAACAGCAGTCCCAGTGATCGAAAGTTCGATGAGCCCATGATCGTCCTGAAGCGGAACGTGTTCTTCTCCAAGCGAGACGAGGAGAAAATCAAGTAATCAACTTATCAGCAGCAGCCAGATTAGCCCACTTTAACTCGATATTATCATACTGCTTTCAGGGATCATCGGATCCTGGAGCTCCTCTATGAAGAGGCCAGAAACAATGTGCTAACAGGCAGATATATCATGGAGCCCGTGCACTCGCTCATGTTGGGTGGCATTCAAGCGCGCATCGAACTGGGTCCTTACAACTCGCACACCCATACAATAGGATTCTTTAGGCAAGTGTTATAAGCTAATACAACACGCTAGGCACTAACTTTGCTGGCTACCTCCACAATTTAGGGAGAACCAGGCCAGGTTTTTGCCCCCTCACGTGGCCAAGAGCTCCACTTGGCTGTGGCTACCCATCAGCCAGAAGAACTCCGCGGAGGTGAAGCTTCTGGAGCAGTTCAAGCGGGTGCCCCAGACTGCCACCACCCGAAAGCTGATGAGGAAATACCTGGAATTCTGCTGGGCTCTGCCATTCTATGGGTATATATGGAATACACCTAATAAATATTTAATAACTAATGATTTTTTAATATACCCGTATGCTTGCAGCGCCGCCTATTTTCATGGGCAAATAGAACAACCTGTTAGGGGCATTATGGCATTGGTCAACCAGAAGGACATGGAGGTTTTGGTCGCTGTCAATGAGAGAGGGGTTTTCGTAATAGATCCGTACGAATGTGTAAGTTATAAGATAATGTAGCTTATAGCTATAATCCCCACTGTTAAATGACCCATCATTTTCGCTGCAGACCCTCTTGCTGGGATTGCGATACGAGGATTTGTCCTGGGATTACGCAAAGCCAAGTGCAAGTGATGATCCCGAATGCCTCACTTGTATCTTCCTGCAGGTATTTCGCATCCTCGCCGTTATAAAAACAAGCTTGTAGAATCATTTATTTTGCAGTTCGATGCTGTCGAGAACGGAATACAAGTGTCCAAGCTGATGCAAATATTTTCGAAGCAAGCTGCCATGATAGACGCACTTATATCACATTTTACGGAGCAAATCAGAAACAAAAAGCAGGAGGGCACCACTCAAGAACCTTTTCACGATGGTAAGCTACATGTCTTATAGCTCCCATGACACGAATCGTTCCATTCAATAATCAATTGCAATTTTCAGAGCCAAATCCTATTCAAAATAATGGAAATGGAGTCTTATGCAATAAGCTGTCTCGATTAACTTTGGCCACCTTCGATGAGGAGGGAGGTCGTTGCATTGGGCAAATGGGATCATTATCTATAAGCTATTAACATTTGTTACTAACGATAAAGTAAATTTAAGTTAAGGGGTGTTGAATAAAGTTCACGCATATATTCACGAATTGTTGATCAATTTCCATAAATATACTCACAACTAACTTTTTAGCAAACGGAATCTTCATACTCACAGTCAACTTCATAATGCATTCCATTGCCCAAAATTGTTTTCTAATTTATAATTTTACAAAATATCGGTGATCATTATTCGAATTTTAATGAATGGTACAATAAGTTACTTAAGACTTACACTAAGTTACAGAATATACTCGTATATTGCTGAAGGCACTGCAAACGAAGATTCCAAAATATCCGCACCCATCAGATACTTCATTTGTTGCCCAAGAGTACATATTATTTACAAAGATAGTTGCATTTCATTAAACACATTAAATTGTTTGCAATTATTGCATGTATTCCAATTGAAGACCCCGAATAGTTATATGTTTTTATTTTAAAGTTAAGGTAAGGCATGCAGTATGTATTAGGATATATACATATATGGGTATGTGCATTTGACGTATGCGTTCAGAATTAGTTTAATAAGCCTTCGACTGAAACAAATTATGTATATAATAACAATAAAGTGTATGTACAAAATGTAAGGGCTAACTGCCAACATAGGTTATGTATATATTTAAATTTGTATGTATGTATAAATTGAGACTTAAAATAAATACCGTTTCCTCATATTTATACAGCAAATACTTATAAATCTAATGCAATCTTATTTTTTCATTAAATGTGCACTTGTTTTTATTGATTTTATTTATCTGTAACAGTATCTCAAAGCGGTATTTCAACAAATGGTTAATTTATCTTGATAATTACGATTTGAGTCTGCTTGCGTTACATATTTTAAATTTCAATCCTTTCATTTAAACATACAATTTTGTGACAAATAAACATGAAGGAAAAATTGTTTAATAATAAATAATGATATAGTTATAACATACAGCAACACGGAAATTAATCAATACCAGTAGATGTAATCTAATAAATTATAGTTAATAGACAATTTATTTAAATATGTGTAAATCAAACATAAATACTAAAGGCTACTTACTTTCTAAAATGTGTCTTTTAATAACACAATAAAAAAAGTATTAAAAAAGCGATGTGTGATTTTATTCACGGACAATGCGGATTCCTTATTTTCCATTTTTGAAATTGATAATATAATTTGGTATATTTACCAGGCAGAAAGCTTTTATTGCAATTCTTCTTCTAGGGTGCTGATATTTTCCCGATGCTGAAAGCTTTCATTAGTTTTTCTTTAGTGGACGACGCAGACGCATTAATTTTTAAATCAGTAATAAAACTCCGGGATTCCCTAAGACTAATTTTAATACATTTGCAATTTAATAACCAGAACAGTGTTTTTGGATCGGGCTTAAAAGCATAATTATTCCAAAGGTGTTCCTACAAAGGTGTTATGTACATACGTACGATTGTATACAGTTGTGGTCAAATAATTAGCAGTGATCGAAAATATATATTTATAATAATTTTGTGTACGAATAACCACCAGCAAAGCACAATGCAAATTTTTCAGATAAGGTACGTGCTATTCATTTACATACATATATTGCTCCATGGTCCAATGAGCACGCTTGCTTCATTAAGTTCTAAGAAAAATGCAGTAAAATAAAAAAAGTTGTCCACAGCCATGTTAGTGTGATCACTTTTTTGGCAATATATATATTTGCTATTTTATGCACAAGATAAGGGTGCACTGAAAATATTTACCATAAATAGCGGACAAAGAGTACTCATGGAATTTAGTGCAAACACACAGATAGAGAGCGCAAATAATCCAAAGTGAAATTGTGTTATTCTCGGTAGATTCGCGACCCAAAAGTGCAACCAGGTCCACGTCCGTATCAGATCCGCTCACGCACATGCGGATGCGGATGCGAGAAGGTTGGCCAAACACACACACATACTCACACTCTCGCAGGAGGGAATGTTTATGGGAGGTAAATAACTGGTTTTTATATAAACACACGAGCACTCACACACACACACACACTCACAGCCACGTGCAGGAGACGATTCGGAAATGTGCATCCAGCATGCTGCATATCTAGATCCACAACACCACCACCACCACACACACACACACACACACATACGCAGGCCGCGAAGAGGGACGCGGATGATGGTCAGGACATCATACCGTTAAGAGAACCGAGTAGAGCGAATTCCGTGAGCGGGACATGAGTAACAAGTTGTTGCACTGGTGGTGGTGGTGGTGGGGAGAGATAGAGAGAGCGAGAGAGAGAGAAAGGTGAGAGTGGCGCCTTTCTCGATTGGTCGAGTTGAAAACAACGGCACGCCGTTCTCTTCGCCGCAAAATCATCGGCTCATCTCGGCGGTCGCCGTTCGCCTGTCGCCGTTCGCACTTCGCAGTTCGCAGCTCGCCTTTCGCGGAATCGGATTCACAATCACATCCTTCTGCGAGTTCGAGGAGTGCACACCGGTGGTCGCATTCGCATCCGCAAAGTCCGCGCTTCGAAACCGCTATCGTAATCGCAATCGCAATCGCCATCGCCATCGCAACCAGTAATAGAACCATGGATATCTCCGCCTACCAGCACATGAACATCCGGATGAGCACGCGCGGCAAGCGTCCTCTGAGGAATCTCACGCCCAATGACAAGGTGCGAGCCATCCAGCGCATCCACAATGGTGAAACCAAGGCCAGCGTGTCGCGGGACATCGGTGTGCCGGAGTCCACGTTGCGTGGCTGGTGCAAGAACGAGCAGAAGCTGCGCTTCATGTGCCGCCAACTGGGCCCCGATCACCTGGGACTCGATACGCCACCGGAAAAGCGCGGCAAGTTCGAGCTGCAGCTCCAGCTGCCACCGAAGTTCGTGGCACTGCCACCAAACTACGAGGAGCTGGGCTTCGGAGCACTGCCCTACAGTCCAGCCGATTACCCAGTGCAAAACGAATCCCTGCTGGAGAAACTGAGCCTTGTGGAATTTGTGAAAAAGAACGGCGGATTGCATCCGGAGGGTGCAGTGCATCCGGGTCAGGCCGGCGTGATGGACTACTCCAACAACATGCTGCACCAGCTGAATCTCCTGGCCCTGCTCAACTCCAAGCTCACACCCCAGACTGCCGATGTCCTGGTGGATGCACAACCCAAGTCCGAGGACAACAAAGTGGTTGATTCGCCCGCAGCCTCCGAGGATTACAGCAAAAACAATTACCCCTTGCTGAGTGTTAAGAACTGGGCCAAGGATCCGGCCAAGCGGGCGAACACATCCAATCAGCCGGAGCAAGTGAACGATAAGAACAACAATGCCCTGGAGGCCAACGGTGCCGCACCACAAGCTCTGGCCACGGAGCAGGCGAAGACACCCATGTTTCCGGACACCACAATGCCACTACTGCCAGCCCCCTTCCCGAATCCTGCGGATCTAGCGCCTGTGATAGCACCCGGGACTCCGGCAAACGCCCCTCCCACTGGAACCGATAACCAGGGAGCGGCTCTGCTGGACTGGTGCAAGCTCTTCAATGCCAGCTTGAACTTCCTGGCCTTCGCCGCGGCCGCAGCCTCCATGCAGCCCGGCGGCGGCGGAGGACCAGGTGCACCCAGCTACAATCCCAACCAAATGGCCAGCGGCGGATCGGAGCCGGATCTCGAGACATATCCATTCAACGAGGCGCTGCTGAAACGCCTAAGTCCACTGGCCCACAGTGAGGCCTCCAACGAGAGCTACTGCGACAGCGAGCCGGAGGATCTGTCCGTGCGCTCCTGCGCCTCCAAGGCGTCCAGCAGATCCCACACTCCGGACAAGAGCATCGGGTCCAGCGACGCCGAACAGTAGACACCCTTACATTATAGCATAGCATAGCATGTAGTTGTAGTTCATAGTGTAAATACCTCCATTTTTATTGTTATTAGCCACCTTTAGCATTAATGAGACTCGAATCATTTCGCAATGCAAATGCCATTTGTACTTATCAATTAACGTATTAATATCAATGCAACAGGTATTAATAGATCAGCATACTATAGCTAGTATTAACTAGGAATATCGACTGTGTGACTACTTGTTTGAAAGCCAAATTCAATTCATCTACACGTATAATAACAAATACTAATTGTGTTAAGTAGCTTAATTAGTTGGCGCATTTTGTCAGCCATTCCAATCGATTTGTTTTCGTACTGTGTAATCTGCGTAACTCTCGAATAAGCATATAAACTAATTACTAATGAAACGAATAAATATTTATTAACAAAACAAAATAAAATTAAAGTGTCAATCTCTCAAGATCTAAACAAGCATTTCCTTACTTAATGGGGGGGGGGAGGGTTTCACTTTCAGCGGTTTTTCTAAAAATGGGTCAATCAAATCAAAGTCAAATCAAAGTATTTTCCATCGAAAAACAGGAATTTGTTAAGAACTATAACTATAACCATAAATTCCTGTTGTTTTTAATACTTAGAGCATTTTCGAAAGTTAAATCAATCTCTCAGGCATTTTCAAGAATAATAAAAAGTGCACAACTTTTAATCAAATTTTTGAATCAACTTTCATTAAACTACTTTTTGATTCACTATGCAAATTAAACAAAATTCTATGGAATCTAGTTGGTTGAAACTTCACACTTGAAACAAATGAAATTCAATATCCTAAGGCAGAAAATTCGAGATACTTTGGAATTTCCATGATGTAGAAAAGGTTTTTCAAATAAAGGCTCCTTATTTAGGTTTTTTCCTATATATTATTATAAAAATAATTGCATTTCCGCATGTAAATGAATGATTGTTGTTTACTGAGGTGGCGGAGTGGATTCTATATTCCATATATGCTGGAGGGGGAGCATCATTATAGGTGCCATCGATGGAGGTCATCAGTCAGCAGGGGAGTTGGGCTCCTGGCATCTGGGCCGTGCGTTAATGAGTGCTCCTCCAAGTCCCCTGCTCCTGTCCTGGAAAGCTCAGTTTCCAGAGGCATCGGTCAAGCCGAACACGAAAAAATGGCACCATGGCCAGAGGAGCAAGAGTGGCAAGAGTAGCCAGAGCAGAAGGAGCAGAAGGAGCAGAAAGAGCAGCCGCCACGGATGGCCATCCAGCGGCATGAAGACGAATTATTGGTTCACCTTTTGGAAAAATTAAATATCGCGTGTTGGTAATTTCCGCTTGGCTTCCCATTGCCGCTGCCATCGGGTGAAGTTGAGGCGAATTATTACGATGATTAGGCGACTGACAGTGCTCCCAGGCATCGGCGTCCACAGCCACATCCACAGCCACATCCACATCCATATCCACATCCATGTACATGTCCATGTCCATGTCCATGTCGACCATCCGGCCTGCCAGCCGTGATCTGTATGCATGTTTTGCTGCGCATTTCGCAACTCGCAACTCGCAGCCCGCAACTCGCATTTTCGCATTTCGCATTGCATGTGTGGTGCGCAGCGTTTGGTGGACATCTTCGTGGCATTCTGGTTCTGGGCGAGGATTAAATTACTCGAGCCAATCCCCTGGGCATATCGACGGATCCAGCCGCTGTCAATATTGTGTCGCCTCGTAACCCGCACGATCCGATGCGGATTCGATCGCGGTACTAGGACCAGCACACATCACACATCACACAAGTGCCCAAAATAAGTGGCCATACCCATGGACAGGTATTGTTTCTCCACCAGGAGGTAGAGTGCACTCTATGCGAATGCAAAGCCGCAAATAAATGATATTGAGGTTGCATCTATAGGTGCATATAAATGTAATGAGAGTGAGCAATGCAAAACTAGTTATTATAGTGCACAAGCTAGTATGAATCCTGCTTCGAAAGATGCAACTACTTGTATCTTGAATGTCCTTGAACATTGGGATGTTAAAGTACTATTTTTGCAAGTTCAGAGAACTGAGTACAGAGGTTTTCGAAAAGGACTATTGCGAATTACTGCTTAAGATCGCAATACAAATATTACTGAAGAGTTCAATGCACCGCCGAGCCCAAAGTGCAGCGCAGGATGACTGACAATCTTCCAGCATATGATTGACAATGGAAACGGGCCTGAAATTAACCGAGGAGTTGAGGGATATCGATACCACATCCGCACCGGTGGCCGATGGTTGGGGCGCCCATGGAAATGGCGTGGAATTTGCGTGAGCTTAATGCGAAATTTGGTTCGACATTTTTTGGATGAGGCGCAGTTAATGTAAGGATAATCACAATATTTTAAGCCTTACAGCAGCACAGGGGCACATTATGCATGTGGGCAGTAAGTGCATATGCATTTTTGATTCCCGCCCGAAAGCCCATGTAGCTTGAAGTCAATTTATTTGCTTTCTTATCCTCGCGTTTGAATAATTGGCTACCAAGTTACCTTTACGAGATCGAAGCGAACCTTCTGCATTTTGCGTGTGGAGCCACCTTGGGCCCCGCACTCGGATCCACATTCGCATTCACGTTCTCTAGCATGCATCAATTACAATCAGATTAGTTGCATGTGAGCAGGAACCCTTTGATGGAAAACGATCGCGCCAGATTAAGTCGCGAACCGATCCGCACCGGACGGTGGACTGGCCATTCTTCTCCAGTCTCGGCACGAATCTCGGCCTCCACAGAGCTGGCGGATCAATTGGAGTGGCTGGAATGGAATAGACTGGACTGGACTGGACTGGACAGGGCACTCACTGTCTGTATTGGAGATCCATTAAACTTCTGCCACCAATTTGGCCGGCAAAAAAGGCTTACGAGTATGTCTGCTAAGCCAGAACCGGAGGTTCGTTTACTCGCTTTCGGGTCAGAACTCATAATGGTCTTAACCTAGATTTTAAAATGCAGTTAATAGAACCCAAAATGTTTTGCCAGGGGGAATATTTAAATGTGGATAAAGGAAAATAAACATATTTCGGTCTTTTGCTATAGTCAAAATATACATTTAAAACCTTAATGACCATTTTTAGTCTTTATCACTCATTTTCGCTTAAAAAATGATATTTTATGGCCAAAACAGTGGACATAGTGGTCCAAATATGGAATGGCATATCTCGTTGAACTCGTAATTAAATTCCCAAGCGATTGGCGTTCCAGTTTGGAAATTTTTTTTTTTTGCTATTTTTTGCAAAATTTTATGATGTTACCCCTTACAAAAAATGCGAAAAATTGAAGAAAAATTATTTTTTTCAAATCCTATAAAAAGTGATGGGGATCGAAAACATTGATAATTAGCAACACAAAACTGTTTTTGTTTTGGCTGTATGACCATTTTTAGCCAAGATATGTTTAAAAACCCTTCAAAAACATTGAATTTTTGAAGAAAGACGTTTTTTATACTTTTCTTCAACAAATTATTCGATTTATTGCCAAAACTTTGGAAATAATTGCCCGAATGTGGAATGCCATATCTCGTTGAACTCGTAATTAAATTCCCAAGCGATTGGCGTTCCAGTTTGGAAATTTTTTTTTTTTTGCCATTTTTTGCAAAATGCGAAAAATTGAAGAAAAATTATTTTTTTCAAATCCTAGAAAAAGTGATGGGGATCGAAAACATTGATAATTAGCAACACAAAACTGTTTTTGTTTTGGCTGTATGACCATTTTTAGCCAAGATATGTTTAAAAACCCTTCAAAAACATTGAATTTTTGAAGAAAGACGTTTTTTATACTTTTCTTCAACAAATTATTCGATTTATTGCCAAAGCTTTGGAAATAAATGCCCGAATGTGGAATGGCGTATCTCGTTGAACTCGTAATTAAATTCCCAATCGATTGGCGTTCCAGTTTAGAAATTTTTTTTTTTTGCTATTTTTTGCAAAAAATGCGAAAAATTGAAGAAAAATTATTTTTTTCAAATCCTACAAAAAGTGATGGGGATCGAAAACATTGATAATTAGCAACACAAAACTGTTTTTGTTTTGGCTGTATGACCATTTTTATCCAAGATATGTTTAAAAACCCTTCAAAAACATTGAATTTTTGAAGAAAGACGTTTTTTATACTTTTCTTCAACAAATTATTCGATTTATTGCCAAAACTTTGGAAATAATTGCCCGAATGTGGAATGGCATGTCTCGTTGAACTCGTAATTAAATTCCCAATCGATTGGCGTTCCAGATTGGAAACTTTTTTTTTTTGCTATTTTTTGCAAAATTTTGTGATGTTACCCCTTACAAAAAATGCGAAAAATTGAAGAAAAATTATTTTTTTCAAATCCTATAAAAAGTGATGGGGATCGAAAACATTGATAATTAGCAACACAAAACTGTTTTTGTTTTGGCTGTATGACCATTTTTAGCCAAGATATGTTTAAAAACCCTTCAAAAACATTGAATTTTTGAAGAAAGACGTTTTTTATACTTTTCTTCAACAAATTATTCGATTTATTGCCAAAACTTTGGAAATAATTGCCCGAATGTGGAATGCCATATCTCGTTGAACTCGTAATTAAATTCCCAAGCGATTGGCGTTCCAGTTTGGAAATTTTTTTTTTTTGCCATTTTTTGCAAAATGCGAAAAATTGAAGAAAAATTATTTTTTTCAAATCCTAGAAAAAGTGATGGGGATCGAAAACATTGATAATTAGCAACACAAAACTGTTTTTGTTTTGGCTGTATGACCATTTTTAGCCAAGATATGTTTAAAAACCCTTCAAAAACATTGAATTTTTGAAGAAAGACGTTTTTTATACTTTTCTTCAACAAATTATTCGATTTATTGCCAAAGCTTTGGAAATAAATGCCCGAATGTGGAATGGCGTATCTCGTTGAACTCGTAATTAAATTCCCAATCGATTGGCGTTCCAGTTTAGAAATTTTTTTTTTTTGCTATTTTTTGCAAAAAATGCGAAAAATTGAAGAAAAATTATTTTTTTCAAATCCTACAAAAAGTGATGGGGATCGAAAACATTGATAATTAGCAACACAAAACTGTTTTTGTTTTGGCTGTATGACCATTTTTATCCAAGATATGTTTAAAAACCCTTCAAAAACATTGAATTTTTGAAGAAAGACGTTTTTTATACTTTTCTTCAACAAATTATTCGATTTATTGCCAAAACTTTGGAAATAATTGCCCGAATGTGGAATGGCATGTCTCGTTGAACTCGTAATTAAATTCCCAATCGATTGGCGTTCCAGATTGGAAACTTTTTTTTTTTGCTATTTTTTGCAAAATTTTGTGATGTTACCCCTTACAAAAAATGCGAAAATTAGGAAAAAATAATTTTTCTTAAAATTCCGAAAAAGTGATGGGGGTCATAAGCATTGGCAATAAGCTGTCCAAAACAGTTTTTATTTTTGGTTTATGACCACTTTTAGTCAAGTTATGCTGTAACCCCTAAGTAGACAGAGAAGTTTATACCATATACCATTTGATCTACTTTTTAGCCCAAACAAAAAATACCTTAGCCTTACCACTAAGATATGTAGGTGTTTTTTTTTAAGAAAACAGCTGGTTTGAAGGGCACAGCAACTTGAAGCACTTAAAAGTTTAAATAAATATCTTATTTAGATCTCTTATTTCATTCACGATTCACTCAATATTGTTTTTCAAGCGACTGTGTCCTTAATTTACGCCTTGCAATACCGTAAAATGTAGGCTCTACGGGCCAGAATTACTTTTGGGCTTTCATTTCGATGAGATGTATGTGCAAGCCTTGTAAATAAGTAACAAGGATTTGTGTACTTTTGTAACGAATTGCGCTTTGCGAATACTGCATAATTTTGGCTCGGGACGATGATGATGAATACAACTTTTGGTATAAATTGCAATTTATTGTGTCTTCTGGGTGAAAAAAGTGTTTTTGTTTCAATAGTTATTTTTTTCTCCCCCTATTTCAGCATTGTTCTCCTTTCTGCTCCTTTTGTCCTTGTGAACATCAAAGCTGAACCAGCGACTTTGTCATCATCCTTCTCTTTGCCTTTTTGTTTTTGCCAACCGGTTCGCGTCCTGGCGTTATTCTTGAAATGGTTCTGATTTAACACAGGGAAATGATTAGAAATTTATGTGTTTAATATAATATATTAGGATGGACGAACTGGGAACTGAAAACTGAGTGAGCGGGATCAGCGACACCATGGTTTTCAGATTACAACTCGAAGAGGCCTCGAGGAATGGAATCACATCAAGATGACGTTGGTCAGCTGTGAAATTTGAAATGGGCAAAAGTTTGTTGTCCCGTTTGCCTAAGAAGCACGATTAGTACAATATTTTGATTGCTACCTGAAGGATGTTGTGAAAGCATCCTTGGCAATGCCACTGCATTTGCCACAGCAACTTATCGCAACTACGATGTGGAATGCCGGAAGGGTATTCATCCCCTTTGATTAGCGCGTGTACGTGTAAGTCGGAAAGGCTGGCTTGTTTTGGCTTTGTTCTGTTTTGTTGTGCCCTGTTTGGTGCTCCGCTGGTGAGCAGACCGATGTCATCCTGAGAAAGGACATCCTAATGAATATGTCATTGTGCGCGATAAAGTTTTCACTTTATTGTCAGAATTGTCTCGTTATTAACACGCCTTGAGTTGATCGAAACGTGGAATGTGCGGTGATAAGAGGCTTAGGTTTGGGCCAAGGGATTCCCGAGACGGACGATTTGGCATTCGCATTGTTTTCCAGCGACTTGCAGCTACTTGATTTCTTAAGGCGAAAAAAACTCAAACCGGATTCCAGTTGGCTTTCTGGGCTTATTATGTTGCATACATTCTGACACGCAAAGGCCTTTTTTTGTTGTACTTTAAAGCCAAAAAGGCAGGCCATGACCGCAAAAAATCCTTGGCGAAATCAGTCCCAAATCGTTACGTGCTGTTTTTGTAGGAAGCCGAGTAAAATACGGGTTTGCTTAAGTACTATAAGATAATATTGTTGAGATTTCCCACCTATCTCTGGATTTACCTATGAGAATGGAAAACTATCCTAATCCATTGTGCTTTCCTTAAAAAGTATGAAGAATATCAGAACTTACAATTTTCTTTAGTTATATAGAAAAGCCAAGGCAAGCTGCAAGATCGGCAGAGTCGTAACAAGATGACCTCTGACCTTATTTATATTAACAAACAAAAAGAGAGGAAAACCCGTATGTCCCATAACCCATTTAGTGTTTGCATATAGAAAACAAACTCCTCATTTGGCATTGAAATCAGTGGGCTAGGAAGACACGGTCCGATTTGTGATGTTTATGTAACCCTTATTCTTGTCTGTGGTAAGAGTGGAAATTATCACGGCGCCTCAATGCAAAACTGGATTAAAGGTCGCCGGACTTTGGGCCCTGTCAACGTTCCTCGTCCGGCCATCGTCAATAAATCAGGCAGTTGAAAATTCCGTTACAGGACACGGTATTCGTGAGAAAACGTCGTATAATTTCCCAAAGCGAAGCTGTTTTTTTTGTCTTTCTCAATTGCTATCCCGATGTCCGGTCAAAATGACAGTAGGGCATTGGAATTCTAATCGAAATACCGGTTGTGCCGAGAACTACCATCTTACACCATGCGAGTATCTGCAATTACTTGTCCCGGGAACGGGTTCCCATAACCGTGGCTTCTCGGACTGATGGCCGGAGGAAGGCCGGAGGATGGCCGGATATGAATATTAAGCAGTCGTGTGGGTATTTATCTAATCTTAACAAATGACTTGATGTCTTCGTCACCGCTGTTAACCGTGCAGGACATGCAAATAAAGTTTTTACGCCGAGGTATTTAACTGGCGGGTATTAGTGTCAAACTTTTCGGTTCGCAGTCCTGACAAATGACACATGCCCACCAGGATGCCCGATTCCAGGACGAATTCGCAGCGCGTCCTGCTTGGCACCTTGAATGAATAAATATCCTTCATAAAGGACAGTGGTTTTATTTGGTTAATTGGCTATTTAATCCCCATAAATTGAGTATATCAACTAAAAATATATATGTAAAATTAACTGTTTTTAGTGCAATTAATTGCTAAATCGGAATCTTTCACTTCTCTTGTAGACGTGCACCGGAATCTGTGACAAATCCAAGGGTATGCAGCCCACGTAAGAAATTCAGGGGTTAGTTTTGTCACTGTCCGTAGGAAACTGAAATACCTAATGAGTTCTGGCACTTTTTAACGACCGACATTGTATTCCTCCACAGTCGTTATTATAATAACGAAACACACACCTACATATACACGGATAAGTATATAGCTAACATATATACTGCATACGAGTATATCCTGTGCGTGTGTGTGTGTGAGTGAGTATGCCTATATGGCATACTAAATGTGGGCATACTAAGCCAGAAAGTAGAAAGTATGGTGGGTGGGGGGCATAAAAAAGCAAACCCCTTCACTTGTTGTTAAACAAACTCTAGCGATTTCTATTTTTCATCGCCGGGACCGGTCGTCGGTCACTCTCACTACTCGAAAAGTGGTGCCGCAGATGGCTCTGGTCCGCCTCCAAAGTGGACAGAATTTAACGTTCCAGAGACTCGTTTAATAATTGCTCAGAGTGCGTGCGGTTTGGGATGTAGAGTTGGCGGGCTGTTGGGCAGTTGGGCTGTTGGGCTGTTGGGCTGTTGAGATGCTGGGATGCTGGGCTGCTGGGATGGGGGTCGAATTGGGTCTACGTCAACCGTGTCGCTAGGCCTGTCGTACGGGACAGGCCCGTAACGGGCTGCGGACTTAACCGGACCCGGGACGAACCGGACAGGACCACCACTAGCCCATACCCTTGAACGTACCGTGGTGGACCGTCCGTTCGGGACCTTCCCGGGACCTTTCCCTGGACCGCTGGCAGTTGAAATTTGTGATAGATGCGGTTTGCGGAGGCTGGGCGATGGGGCGCGAGGTGTGGCACACAGACACACACACACACACACACACACACACACACACACACACGCACACTCGCAGAGACACACGGACAGGGCGAGTGGACAGGACAGGACCTTTTGTAGCCTTAACCCCTAAGTGTCCAGAAAAGGGATGAAACGGCTGAAAAATGCTTACGCCGGGTTTCGAAAATGTTATTACGAATATATTATGCGCACATACCAACTGCCCAACAACACACACACACACACACATACATCCATAAGTAAACTTTTACTTTTGTACATATGTATATGTGTGTATGTGTGTGTAGACCTTGGTTATATATTCAAAATTATATGTGTTACAAGCGCGTGCACATAGTTTCTGCCACATGGCCGCAGATTATATATACCTTTGAATATATGCACATATATAGATATATACATATATATATATAGATATATATGTATATATTTTTGTATACTCTTGTGTCCGGGCAGTGGTCAACAGATTTGGCTGACCGGCACAGCCTACGAATGTCCTGAAATGAGGTTATTACGGAGGACACCAGGGGCCGGTGATAAAGGCGTGAGTCCATTTACCCCGGCCACAAGAACCCTTTTGTTTAGTTACCTCGCCGCCCACGACGAAATCGGGCTAGTAGTGTTAGCCGTAAAGTGCCCAGTGGCGAATTAAAAATTGACATACTTATACATTTTACAGCTTACACGTGGCGATAAAAGATGTCCACCCGTCCATCCGTCCATCCGTCCATCCGCCCATCTGTCCATCTGTCCATCCCATTGTTTTTTATTTGACACTTTCTTAAGCGGGGGATAAGACATCCCCAGTTTGCAGTTCATTCATATGCGAGTTGCCTTTCCGATTTGTTCTCAATAAAAAAGAGTGCGGAACACAAACGTACATACATATGTGCACATATCCTTCGGTCTGGTCGCAAATTTAATAACACTTGCATGCAGAAATTTCCAAGTCACGAATATGCTGTGCGACCTTGTGAACTTTGGTCCTAAAAAAGAATTTAACTGATGCCAGACGCTTGAGGAAAGTTTTACTTTAGTTTAGTATCATTGAGCCAAGGAGTCTAGCCAAGAACTTTGTCCAACAAGTGGGACAAAGAGTCAATTTAACCTGTCATTACAGAAACATTCTCGAGAAGATTTCTTCGAGCTGGCAAATTGGCTACAAAGTCAATGGAAATTGTATTATAGCTCTTAATTACCCTCGTTATTGATGGATTATGATCAATTGAGTGCCAAAGAGGGTATTTAGGCATATATGTTGTATTATTTCCAAGTAGTTTTCATTGTTTTATATCAGCAAAACTGAGAGGAAAGGATGAGGAAAAATCTTAATTCAATTTGCCATTCGTTTGCATTTTAAGTGGAAACATTTGTTTGCATTCTAAAAAATCGATGTGCTTTTGAAGCTTTTCTTAAAAAGGAAACCAGAGCTCAGTTAAAAAATGTTGCTTGATATGCCTAGAATTTTTAACAATTTAAAGAGTACAAAAACAATCAACGGAAAAGCAGAAATCGTTGATCTGCAGCCACATCCCTCTTAGGTTCAGATTGCTTGAATAAGGATTATGAAGTTAATAAATACCTTTAATTTATTTCATAATTAACTGCATTTCATCCCTAATATTGTAGAGAAGGATATGCATCCTTTGGCCGTATAAGTGACTTACCTTTGGGCGCCTTCATTGACCATCTTCTACCAATTGGCAGGTGCTGATGTTGCGATGTTGGCCAAATCGCTGTTCCTGTTGTTAGCTGTTGCCAGCTGCTGGCGACCACCGGTTTTTTGCCTGCATTTTCCATTTTTTCTGCTGCACATGACACTCCATCGCGAACGAGCTGCAAACAACGGGGGCCAAAAAAAGGCGGACGGCATTGAATTACGGTCGGAGCCATCAAAATTGCACCATATGGAAATTAAGTTGGCAACTGCCGTGATACCGTCGACGCCACTTTGCCACTCTGCCACTCTGCCACTCCGATGCGGGAAAGTCGCGCAAAAAACCCATCTGCAGTCGTGTGTGCAAAGGTCAAGCCGGTGGCATTTCACTACCTTTTCACCTTTCGCCGATGCGCCGACTGCTGCGGTGAAACAAAAAGCCCCTTGGACTGCAGGACTCCAGAATCCAGAGTGCAGGGTGCAGGGTGCAGAATTCAGAATTGAGAGTGATTCGGCGAAAAAAACGCGCCGTTTAAGGGGATTAGGCAGTCAGTTGGAAACCGCTTGCTTGTTTGCCCGGTGGCATGCAGCTTGATGCACTTGACCCGTTTTTTCCTCTGCTGCCGCCACTCTGGAGTGCGGCGTGCAGTTCTTTATGCCCCCGCAGCCTGCTGGATGCGTGGCAAAGTGGCGGAATCGGGATCCTCCTCCATGGAGAAGGACCAGGCCAGGCCAGGCCAGGCCATCGTTTGCCATGCGATACTGTCGCCGATTAGGCGGCTATAGACGGGAAAAGTGTTTTGGGCGTGTGTTCTCCTCGTTGTTTGTTGGTTTTTGACGCGGCACCGCGTAAAAAGCGCATTTTTTCCACTGGACTGTGTTTTTTATCCGCGTCGCCTGCAACCTCAATTTTTCGGTCACTTTTTCTGCACTCTGACGGCTTAATTGGCGAACATTGTTCCCTAACACTCCATTCATGTGACGGGGGCATCATAAACAACCAGCAAACTAGTCATAACAAGTGTTTTTTTGTATTGTTTACTAAATGCAGTTGCTAGTTTTACAATTCTAGACTGGGTGCCAATTGTGGCAGTTTATCGGTTAGATTTAGTACTTAAAGGAACTTATTTGGTTGTTTTAAATCTAAAAGTAAGGAATAGTATATTCAAATACTATGATGATTATTATTTGTTTTTAAAGTAAATACCATTCTTGATTTTCTTAAGCACATGGTTCTCATGTATATGTAGGTATGCATGTGTATGTATCATGTATGTCAATATATGCAGTAAATGTTAGCATACTTTCTGGCGTTCGTCCGCTTGTTGAAATAATTAACACTAGTTTAATGGGCTTCTATGTTCGTAGAATTGTGATAAATGGAATTCATAATTCATTTCCAGCACTTATATCCTATTTTCTTATAATCTCCGTGGCATAAGTTCGATTTTAGTAAATTGCTAGGGCGCTTTGCAATTTCCATTAAGGAAAATATATTCAGCATCTGCAATAATGGTAACCATTTATATCGACGAAATGGACGGTTTCCATATGTGAAATTGTGAAATTTGAAATTCATAAGGCTGCAATTACAGCTGGCTTCCATCCACCAAATTTTATTGTTTTTGCTAAACCTGCACTATTATTATACTATTTCGGGATATATCTTATCTTATCTATTGTTAGGCAAGTGCTGTGTGTTAATTGGAAATACGTGTGCGTGTGCGTCCGTGTGTGTGTGTGTGTGTGTATTGGAAATGCATTTTCTCAAAGACCTGCATCCGCAAGTTCTACATCGTCTTCATCCTTGGTCCTTGGTCTTTCGTCCTGGCCATATCCTCATCCACATCCACATCCACAGCCACACACACACACATCTACAATCACATTTTGCATTCTTGTACATGGATGGCCGCTCCTTCATTTCCAACCGCTGTGGATGCATAATTGCTTACGGTGCAGCCTGCTGGCAGGATGAGATGGTGAGCTGGAAATAGAAATCTGAAGTAAGGAAAGATGCCGGACACGGCAGGACATCTGCCATTGTTCGCATGTGTGTGTGTGTGTGTGTGTGTGTGTGCATGTGTGTGTTTCAGGCTGTGCGCTTGTGTATATTCGAGTATATTTGAATTTTCTCCTGGCGCTGGGCATATATGGCATATATCCCAGTGAGTGGGGTCAGTCGTCCTGACTCCGTCTTGCTGCCATTCCAGGTCCTGTCAAAACTAAAACGCGCCGCTGCCAGAGACCAGAGACCTGAGTCCAGAGTCCTGCGTTCTGCGTCCTGCGTTCAAAGTCCTGAGTCCTCCGTCCTGAGTCCTGAGTCCTGAGTCCTCCGTCCAGACATGCACAACTTTCGCTCCATACAATATCAGCAATTTCCTTCGTTAGTCATTCGTTTCCTCGCATCTCGCATCTCACATCTCCGCCTTGTTGTTATGGCTCCCACCGTTCAGCTCCGTTCAGTGCTGCGAATTTGGGCCCGTCCCATTAGCCCGTTTCACTTTGATGCAAACGCTGCCCGCCCGGGAGAATGTTGGGCAGCTGGAGGAGGTCCTTCGCTCGGACCTCGACGTCTGGACTAGCAACCAGAGGACATCTCGACGACGACAACTCCTAAGCTCACGTATATTCCACCGCCGCATGCCGTTTGCATGTGTGCTTGCTTGCTTCAACGGCACATACCATCCTCCAACCTCCAACCTCCATCCTCCATCCTCCGTGCTCCGTGCTCTGTGCTCTGTGCTCCGGGCTCCTAACTGCGGTCCCCCAATCTCCGATCTCCCTCCCCCTGCTCTCGATATGAGCAGACCCAAAAAGCCCGGACACACTTGGAGTCGGTGGGCATACTCATACATGGACACATAATGTAAATGTCCGCAATTTCTTTTTGGGCATCTCTTAGCTGCCGCTGCGTTCTTGCCATTTAGACTGGGCATCGCATACGAGTACGGGCATGTGGCCACCACCTCCGCCTCCGCCTCCGCCTCCAGCTTCTCCTTCATATCCATCTCCTTACACCCTCCCTCGTTACGGCGCAAATCGCCGGACTGCGACTGCGACTACGACTACGAAGGCGCAGAGCAGCGGAGATTGCTTCTGCTGGCGCTGCCGATGCCGATGCCGCTGCCTTCGTCACCACTTTTCCATCATAGCACCCAACCACCTGGCGCCAAAGGCAAGTCGATCGATAATTTCCATAGTTGACCACTGCTGTGTATGCGAATTTTGAAGCGGACATCTACACAAACACATGGCCAGCGGACGGAGGCATCCTTTGGCCACCGCACCATCGCACCGTCCCGTCGGCCCACCGCACATCCACATCCACGTCCACGTCCACATCCACATCCACATCCATATCCACATCCATATCCACATCCACATCCATGTCCGCCCACCGGCACACATACTGGCGCACACTCTTAGACGTTACAGCAGCGAGCTGAAGGCAGAGCCAAGCTTTCTAGTAGCACACACGCACAGCAGCGGCCACAAAACTAGCACTGAGATTGTGGAATGTGCGCCTTTCGTTTATTTAAAATACAATGGAAATGAATTGGCTTACAGAGATATTAGAGCTAAAGATATGGAATTTCTCTTTCACATTTGAGTGAAAAAGTTCTATGGTCCCAGTGCCAAGAAATGTCCCTTGGCAACCTGCATCCTTTGACCCACCTTTTTGCCACCTGCTGTATGCAGCATCTACGTCAACGGTCCTGGCCAGCATGGACATCAGGCTCTGGCTATCAGGGATCCGAGCGGATGGGTGGGCAGCCAAGTGGGGCGCATGGCGTGGGGTGGGTTGGGTGGTGCTTCGTTGGCAACGGCAAAGGCAACCGTGCTGGTCGCTGGTCAGCCGGGCCCACAATAAGTAAGGGTCTGCCATGAAGATAAAACGAAGACCAAGGAACGAACTGTTTCTGCAAAATGTTGTTTGCATACGACTTGCGACATGTGAAAAGGATAAGAGTGGATGTGTGTGTGGGTGTGTGCGTGTTGCCGGAGGTGGGCGGGGGTGTGTGTGAGTGAGTGGGTGGTTGGTTGGTGGGTTGGTGGGTCTGCTGGCCGCTATGTATGTATACGTGCATTTGGATGGACGGGAAAGCGGACGTTGGCGGCAAATACGTGAGTGGGAGTCCGGCGCGTTTGGGGACCTCGGACTCGTCGTGGGCAATTGCCACGACCACCGGAGTGGGTGGTGGTGGTGGTGGTGGTGGTGGTGATGGTGATGGTACGGGCTGGTCCAGGGCGGTGCGGAATGGGCCTGGTCAAGCCACGCGGCTGGGATAGACGACTTGATGGTTCGAATGTGGATGGAGCGGCGTGGAGTGGAGCGGCGTGGAGTGGAGTGAAGTGGCGTGGCGTGGCATGGAGATGTGGCGATGTGGAGATGCTTAGATGGGGCGGCGGAGTAAGGCGGAGGAAGGCGAAGGTTTTCCAGAGCAACGGCTACGGTTCTCGAGCAGCTTTTGGCGGAGTGGGTGGCTTGGGTGGCCTTTCGAATGCTTGACTGCCCAGCGAGTGGGTGAGTGGGTGGTTGGGCGGCTGGGTGGTGAGTGGACGACGCAAAGATGTACGCTAGGCGATTGTAAAATTTCACATTTTAGAGAATTAGACGTTTACTGGGATACAAACACACTGCCACACACACACAAGCACACACACAAGCACACACACAGGCACACATACACTCACACACATGTCCGGTCATCTATTGCTTAAATTTAAGAATGTGTATATATGTATGTGTGCATGTATTCGTTTGTATGTACGCAACCTGTGAACAATATACGTGAGTTTGAGGGCTCTTCGTTGGCATATGTATATGTATTTTTGGGTTTGGCTCTGCGAAAGTTTGGAATCTTGTATATAAGTAGTAGATGCCACTGCCTTTCGGCCATGTATAAAATATCAAAATTTTGCTTAGACATTAATTTGCCAGCAAGTACACGGCGATACACAGCCAACCGAACATGCATATCTACATACGAGTATGTATGTACGTACATATGTATGCGAGTATATCTCAACAGTATCGAGCTTATGGCCGGTTTTAATATTTTCTGATTGTTGTATATTTAAGATTTTAGGCAGACGTCGCCTGCATCTTGCCATATTGCCATCTTGCCATCTTGCCATCTTGCCAACTTGCAATCCTGCAAGGCAAGCCATCTAGTCGTCCTGCATCCGTAATACGTTTGTAATTAGTCTAATGTACCTTCTCCTTGTGGCTGCCCGAATCCCCAATTAATTTCAGTATGCGCTATTTCTGCCGCTGCAATACGCATCCTGGTGCATCGAATTCTATTTTGCTTAGGTTGCTGTTAATTGGAAAGACGCAGGAACAAAGGGATGGTAAGGATAGTCCTTGATTTGAGTTCGTCCTTAAATTATATATAATTTTTAAACTCAAGTTTTCAGCTTTAACGTTATGCGATTATCCGAATATAATCAGTACATTTTAATATATTAGCTAACAAAAGGCAACATATGTATCTAGGGTTTTATGTATATTTTATCGATTCTCGAAGGTCGAACAAATCGCCCTTAAAGTTCACAAGGTAATAACATTTCCGTCAGTCTGTCAATGTAAGACGCACCCTTCGCATCGAAAAAATCTGATACTTGGAGAGCTGTCGTAACAATTTTATGATGCTTTTTGCACACAAGATGACCGTATTTACATATATTTACGAGTCTGACACGCAATCTCTCACTTGATAAAATAGGTGTACATATTAACTGCCCTAATCGCATCGATTTGGTACTTATGTTGATAGTAGATTTATTAACTGCAGATACTTATTGGGGCATTACCTTGTTAATAAAGCCTGGCATTTGGGGGAATAAACCGAATTAGCACAGTATTGGGTGAAGATTTTCTAAGTGATTAGGGTTTTCCCTCATGTGTGTATTTGGAAGAAGGAAAAAAGTAATTTGTTTTTTTAATTTCTGTACCATATAAATGATTTTATTGCACTTTTTTGAAAAATTGCGTATACGACCGGTTGAACATAATCCATTTCGCTTATATTTATTCTTAATAATGGCGCGGAATTGGAAGTAAGCAGGATTGTAGGAAACATGAATAATAATTAAGGTAACATTCTCTTTTACTAACTCTTTTGCAAGCATATTAAAGGAACTTATGAAATTGCGTATACGACATGTTAGCCAAGGAAAATCAGGCAACTGCAGTTAATTTACTAAGAAATATGTTCATTGATAGTTTCATACAGCTAACAGAATTGGTTCTTTCTCATGAATGAAGTTGGAAAATCTGGGCGCCAAATGCCAATAGAACATGAGCCAAGTAATCGGTAATTTATTCAATTAAATGAGTAAATCTTTCTCCAGCAGCTCGAACCTGTTGCGAAAAAGTGCCCCCTAATCGGTTCGGTGACCTTGAACGGGGGCCGTTGACGCCATGAATGTGTAACATCCTCATTTGAGGTTCAAGGTTATGATTATTTACGACAAAGTATGTACTTCCGTACATGATTGCCGGCCATATACGCACATGCACTCGTATGTACCATGTGCAGTGCCCGCATGCATGTGTATTGGGGTCCCCGCATGCACATATGCACATGCCCATTTATAACTAAGTACCTACTTATGGACCCCGCTGGCGGGAGGCCGGCAAACGGCATAAATGCAGCTGAATGCAGCTCATTATCATTTAAATACGCAGTGTGCTGGCCTAATTTGCACGAATGTGCTACTACTGCGCTTATGTGTGAGTGCGTGTGTGTGCGCGCGTGTGTGTGTGTGCGTGTGTGTGTGCGTGTGTGTGTTGGTGTTGACTTGACTATTTATGAGCCAGAAGCAACAAACCTGCTCCACTCAAGCACATGCACTGGCATGTACTGGCCAATACATAAACGCAATTATAAGGACATAAATGTGTACATAATTATAATGCACATTATAACGTCTAGCCACATAGCACAATTCGGCTGTCCTTACAGGAAGTCCGAATTATAGTAAATACTTGGTCACTCAGGCGAGTAAATAAATGCATACATGCATGTACAAGCGAGCACATACTTAACTGAATGACTTGTTTGATTTCATTGCCAATCGAGAGCTCAATGGCCTTGCGATTTAAATGCATTGTACATAGTGGCATGCCCCCCTAATAAGTCAGTTAAACAATTGTGTCATGCTTAATTAGCACAGCTCATACTACGAATGGCTTTTGATTTCAACGCAAATTAGGTGTAAATAATAAAAACAGCTGAATAAAATGAATTGTGAGATGTGGATAAATACAGCTTATGATTATCACATACTAATTTAGTTTTCCAGATATATTTGCTATTAAGGATTAATATCTGCTTAAGAAATACCAGCCAAGCATTGACACATTTACCTTGAAAATGGCAACCACTTGAGTCCGAAGTGAGTTTTTCTTTAAATGTGATACACCGACTTACTTGCGAACTAAAGCATTATAAGCGTCCGGTAAAAAGGAAAGCGTTTTCTTTTCAAGTTTTCACTCTTTGCCAATTCCGCAATGTTTTTTATTCTATTTGTCCGGGTTCAAAGTACAATTGAACGAAATCG
The DNA here is from genome assembly GCA_005876975.1 of Drosophila orena. Classification (NCBI taxonomy): domain Eukaryota; kingdom Metazoa; phylum Arthropoda; class Insecta; order Diptera; family Drosophilidae; genus Drosophila; species Drosophila orena. The sequence continues at coordinate 7,651,754 of VCKV01000282.1, read as the reverse complement.
AAAGTTTTTTTTACATTTTTCATTTTATGTGTGCTCTTGCTTACACTTATATGGCCAACTAACTGTACATAAAAGGCCACATCATCCATGCATTCAGGAGAGGACTACCCCGAGCACTCCGAGTGGCCCGAGTAAGCCATATACTTACTGTTTGTGTGTGCGAGTGCAGCAATAAAAATGTTGGATTTAAATTATTGCTTCACAGCGAACCGAAGGAGAACAGTGGACGACCGCAGGAGGATGTCTGGCAAAATAAGTGGGACAGGATCAAGCCAGCACCAGGACCACGACCAGAAGCAGAACCAGAACCAGGAAGAGGACCAGTACTAGGACTAGGAGCAAGGACCAAGGCAGCACCACCTTTTTGTAACCTACTCCCACTGTCTATGTGTGCTTCATGCTGTTGGAAAAATAATGTGATTCATGTCCTTGAATCATAAAACCAATTTTTTTTTGTCCAACTCCTCCTGCCCGCCTTTGTGTGAGTGTGCCAGTTAGTGAGTGTGAGTGTGAGTGTGAGTTCGGGTGTGAGTGTGTGCCGGACTCCTTATTTTTTTCCATCCTTCTTCGGTTTTGTTTGTTTGCACTTTTTTTTGAGCAGACGTTGTCTATATAAAAATATATATTCCATGTCATCGTTGGGTGCGATGCGATGCGGTGCGGAGCGGTGCGGTGCGGTGCGGAGCGGAGCTCCAATGCCAGACAGCCGGCTGGCTATCGCCTGGGCCACTGGATCTGGGCTAGACGAAACCGGCAATATCCATTTAGGTGACTCAATGCCAGTCGAATGGTCCAATGCTCAGTGCTGGTGTGCCCATATGTATGTGGGGATATCTGTGTGTGTGTGTGAGTGTGTGTGTGTGTGTGTGTGTGTCGGCACTGGAGCAAGGCATCAAACTTTTATATTTGTTTTTATATTCAATTCAGAAGTTCCAAACACCCTCAGTCGCCCGAAAAAAGGACTCGCCGCTCTCAGTTACATATCTGTTGCTTCTCACAGGCACCTCTCACACACACACACACACACACACACACACACACACACACACACACACACACACACACACACACACACACACACTCACAGTCACACTCACACACACAGAAGCGCAGACACACCCACACGCACAATCGTCCTGATGGGTTTGCATACTTAGTGGGATTTTTTTCCGATTATTTGATACAGAATCCCCATTAATGCATGCACGTTTACGGCCGTAATATTTGCCAACTTGGAGGATCTTGGCAGACAGTCGGCCCATTGTGTTTGTGTGCCCTTCACCCAGACATTCAGAGATATACGAGTCCAACTCTCTGCACATATGGCCAGGATACGTTCGTTTCCATGTGTGCATGCACATTTATACTCCTTTTTTTTCACTTCTTCTCTAAACACATACTTATGGGTATGTGATGAAATCTTTGTGTATATTTGATTGTGTTAGTGGGGGGGCAGCTTTGCGTTTGTTGGGGGGAGGGGGGGGAGGGGGGCAAGGATGCTGTCCGAGTTTTTATTTCGCTTCTGCCATGTATGGCCAAACATGAAAGGCATTAGGGTAGGTCGGCGCCAGACTACTTAAAGAAAATTTGTTATGCCTTGCTGTATTTAATGCGAATTCCTGTGCTCAACTTTTGCGAAAGAAACTTTTTCCAAGGCCATTCCCCGAAAGAAAATAGTGAAAGTCGCAGAAGGAAAATAGTGAAAGTTGGGGGCTCCGAGTGCTCCTGCCACCCGTTTCTATTGAACTTGCCGAGTCCAAGGATAATGCAATTAACCGTAGCTAAACGCCCTTTGTTTGGAAATTAATTCCATTACACTGCCTGGCCAACTTATCGCATTTGGTTTTGTTTCCGCTGAAATATCTTTATTGAAACTGGATATCTAATGCAATAATCGTGTGAAGGCTTTTCTTTCAGTTTAATGTCTTTTCAAAAGCTGGAAATATAAATAATGCTCGTGCTTACAATAATGTTGTTTGCTTGCAAACTACTTTTTTTGCCCTTTGAAGTAAAAAGGTAAATTGACAAAGCGCAAATATCTGAAATTGCTTAGCAAATTGCGAAATAATGTTTGCGCCATGATTTTGTTAAGAGTTTAGTTGTGGCTTAATTTGCTAGCAAAGCATGCTTAATTTAAAGCATATTCAAGTACAATTAAGCCTTTGTGTCAAAGCTGTATATACACATATTTTGGTATGCTGAATTATAAATAAAACCTATTTGTTGTTTTTAAGGAAGCTTTTTGTAAGCATTTCTGGTGCCCCTGTTCCTCTTATAATGAAAATACCTTCAGCAAAAGCGGCCTTATTTTTTTTTGTAATTTTTCGTTGCCAAGATTGTTAGTTAGTCTTTCCACCGATGGCTCCCGAGGATTTTCGCCACCGATTTCGCCAATCCCGAGTTGAGATCCAGCTGCGACGCCGTGGGCATCGGCGTAATTGAATACTGGGCCCAGTTCAGCGAACGCGAGGAACCCAGAAACCAGGACTCGCATCGCAGGATGGAGACAATACCGTTACGGTCGGCGGCGCCAAATTAAGCGAACTGTTTTAGAGACATGCTGGCCCTAATCGAAACCCGATACTTTGTCGCTTCCTGAGGCCGTCGGGCAATTAGCCCACGGTTGAATTGCCGCTGGCGCTACCGTGGCTCCATTCAGCTGGGCTCCAATGCGTGCAGCATGGTATTCTTGTATGGTACTCCTTCACGCTCCACATCGGCGATATCTGTTTGCAGGAGGAGCAATAAAAAACGAAGTAGAGGCAGGGCAACAGCAGCGGCAACGGCAGCGGCAACAGCGACTAAATAAAAGCCAAGACAAATAACAAGCATTTTTATTTTAATACCGACACTTAATATAAACCTCATGGAGCCACAAAATCACGCTCCATTTGTTCGGGCAAGTGCAGGGCATACATAGCATCTAGCATCTCGCCGGCAAGACGAGTGGTGAAAAAAAGAAGACCGAGAGAAGCGGAAGGAAGAGGAGCAGCAGAGGAGTCCTAGAGTCCTGGCATCCTGGCAGCCGGCATCCTGGAGTCCTCGGCTCGAAGGACCAACTCCTTTCTCGCCGACTCATGCACTTGTTGATTTTTATTAAATGTTGTAATAAAATAACAGTTAAGTTGTAACTTTGAGTGGGGCACAAAATAAAAAGGACCGCATCAGCACTTGCACCGTTGACATAGCGAGCAGCAGTAGGGAAACGGATAAAAAAATAAAATACACACAGAGAAGCATAAAAAAGCTTTGGCACCACACACTTCTTCCCTCTATCTAGCCACTTTCCCGCTTTCCCACTTTCCCACTTTCCCCCACCAGCGGCAATGGGGATTCCCCGGCAGAACGGAACAGAAGTAAGCTCATGAGCGAGCAGAAATAATAAAAGTTCATGAATAAAAATCTGAATGGGTGAATACAAACAGATATCTGTTGCTTTTGGCTTTAAAAACCAGGCAGGCAGTCAGGCAGGCAGGTCCTTTTGACCGACTGATAGCCGACTCCCTGAACTGACCTATCGCACCAGCAAGGATATCGCTTATGCACATTTATGGCATTAGAATAAAACAATCAACTCAGTCAGAAGAAGGTCACTTTTTAAAGCATTTGTATGGGTTTCCGTATGGGTTGTAAAAAAGAAATGGAAAAGGGCCAGCCGGTTTATTGAAGGTTTCAAGGGAAAGTCGAAGAAAGAGTTAAGAAAGTTTAAACATATTGACTGGGTTGATTGCTAATATGTTTTGATGTGAGCTTCGTTTCATTTCTCCTAGCTTCATTCCTAGATTCATACACCTCTCCCTCTGCCAGGCAAAAGGGCTAAATTCCATTTAATGGTCGGGTCTGAAACTCAATTCCGTGCCCAGTGGACCTTGAGTTGGTAGCACCTGGACTCGGTTTAGCGAATCGGTTGATACACAAATACGGGTTTGCAAAACGCAGGGCGCAATTCAATAAAAACCGATGGAGTTCTCGCGTCCTTGCTGAAAATAGGAGAAATAAAGGGGGAAACAAAAAATGAGAGGTGGTCCATCAACATCTGACGGTCAAGTTAATGGTTCGCTGATCAGGATACGGCCCCAACTGCAGCGCCACCTTCAAAAGACCGCCGGAGTGCCGAGATTCCGGCGGAGTGGAGCGGAGCAGTGTGGCGCGGTTGTGTTTCCCAACTTGAGAACATGTCCAGATCAAGTTGTCGGAAAAAGCGACTATCAACTCAACGTGGCTGGGCAACCACCGCAGCAACTAACGAACATTTGCTAATCCCCCCCTCCCCCCCCCACTAGATTCTGAAGGAGAACTACCCACTCCCCACTCACCACTCTGGTCCAGTCGAAACCCCATTTAAATAAACACATACACACACACTTCGGAATACATATTTCAGTTCTCGGACTTGCGGACTTGCGGGCTTGGCTCAAGGGAACCCAGCGATCCAACGGACCTGGCTACGACCATTTCCATGCGATGCCATGCGTCTGGACAGCCTTCTTCTTCAGTCTTTGCCTTTGCCGCTCTGCCATAACTAATACTGCAGGCGATAGCAGGGTTGTGGATGAGGACGTGGATGAGGATGTGGATGTGGATGTCGCATAAGCAATTTCTGGCCCATCTCCGTGCCCTCGCAGCTCCCTTCGCCTTCGATGAATTCCAGCCATTCGAGTTGGCCGCGGTCGGTCCAAAAGGACATGGCTGCTGCTGCTGCTACCCAACCAACAACCTTTTGATGTGTGTGCCTGTGTGAGTCGAGTCGAGTCGAGTCGAGAACGGGGTGAAAGGATGTGGGGTCCTTGGCTGAAAAGACGAGCTAGGATGAATATTTCCGCTGAATGCTTCGCAAATGCAGAGCATTCACCCATTCCTTTGGCCATCGTCATCTCCTAGTCGTTGGGCCGACTACGATGTCGTTGGCGTTGTCGTTGTCGTTGGCCGTTGGCCGTTGGCCGTTCGCCGTTCTCCAGTGTCCAGTGTCCAGTGTCCGTTGTCCGTTGTCCTGGAGGCCCAGTGTCCGTTGCAAAAGCAGCTAGAAGGGAGGGGGCAGTTCAGCAACTACAACTACAACTACCACTTCTGCCACGACGAACAAGCAGTGGTAATTCGCAGGCAACTTCTGGGCAACCGGGCCGAGGATGTGACAAGCTCCTTCCAGCCATCCAACTCCTGCCACTACTGCCACTTCTGCCACTCCTGCCACTTGGCCACTGCCATCTCAATCTACGCGCTGCGCCCATGTTCGCCTTGGCATATCGGCCGCCCCCGAAATCCAGTTCGTTGGCACACAGGACCTCCCAGGATCTCTCCCGTCTCGCATTTCCCAAACTACCATCCAGCCGCGTGTCCATCATGCTGCCTTTGCCGCCTTGCTGCTTTGCTGCCTTTGCTGCCATTGCTGCCTTGCCACTTGCCACCGCATCCATCGCCCGACCACCTGACACCAAAAACAAGTCGATCGATAATTTCCATAGTTGACCGCTGCTGTATATGCGAATTTAGATGCGGACATTTACACAAACACAAACATCGCAGCATACGTAGCGCTCCGTGGGCCCTTCGCATCCGTATCCCCCATATCCTTACACCCGGAAAAATGTGAGCGCCCATCTATCAGGATATTTCGGCGTGAAAAAGATGACAGTGCTCACTTTGCGTAGATTTGTTCAGGTCTAATACACTTACTAGTTATCTATAGTAGGTTATCTTTATGGGATACTATGTTACCTGTTTATAAGTATTTCTTACAATAGCACAAAATACTTAGATATAAAGTACTATGTCAGGATAGTTGTTTTTCTCAGTGCTCCCGTTCGTTAGTGTGTGAGTGCGATTGCTCGGACATCGAGCGGCCATCGGGATCGGGCTGCAAGGAGCAAGAAGGCCTCGGCACGAAGGAAGGCCAACGAAGTCGGGCAGCAAGAACCTCCAGACAGTAGCTATGTAAAATATTGTTTGCATACGGCTTGCGATTGCTTGCTACATCGGCGGCCAAAGCTGATGAGGATGATGGCTCCGTGTCCGGCCAGCAAGGAGGCTGGATCCGAAAAGGGGTAAGGCGATGGTTGGGAGAGCGGCGAGGGGCAAGGGGCGGTGAGCTGTGCAGCCGGAGGTTTGGGGCCATTCCTTTTAGGGGGTGGAGATTTTCTCTGGTCCACTGGCGATGGAGTCTATATGGGGTACGTTCTAACCGGGCTAGGTCACGTTTTGCTGCGTCGCCATCGTCATCGCCAGGACTGAAATTGAGGTTGAGGCTCATGCTGATGCTGGTGTTGGGATCCTGATGCTAAAGCCGAAGTCCAAGTGGAAGCAGCAGCAGCAGCAGCAGCAGCAAAAGCAGCAAAAGCAGCAACAGCAGCAGCAAAAGCAAAAGCAAACTCTGTTGGCTGAGGTAGCTGCGCGAGACGTCCGAACGAGATGGCGAAAATTCGACTTTTCAAGTTGCCATGGCCAGCTTGGCCGTATCCAGCTTGCATATAGCCATTGGTGGGTGGGCAAATTAATACACAAACACACATGTGCATCTCGGCAGAGCGAAAGAGCTAGAGATGAAAGACGGAGAAAGACGGAGCTGTAGATGTAGATGGAGATGGAGATGGAGATGGAGATGGAGCTGGAGTCGGAGATGGAGATGGAGATGGAGATGGAGACGTATCAGGAGGAGCAGCAGCAAAAATTCACCATCGCAGTATGTACGAAAGTTGGCTATTTCACGAATGCCGCCGACGTCGCAATTGACCAAGACCGTTGCCGTGCTGGGGGAGTCTCCATCTCCACGTCCAGCGGACTGGGGGTTGGGGTGAGTGGCGGAGGAGGACTGGACTCCCATTCGGACACTTGAGGCTCGGGAACTGGCATTTGCATATACTCGCACAGCAGAACGGTATATACAGTCGTCCAAGGAGCGAACTGCTAAAACTCCGCTCCAGAATAGATAATAAAATTACGAAGTGCCATTTGCCATCTCACGGATTGTTATATATTCTTCATAGACTAAATACGCGGAGCCATTGCCTTTTTAAGAAGATATTTGCAAAGGGTTCGAGTCAGTTAATTACTGCTTGATATTAAGTCTATAAATTATTTAGATAATTATTTTGAAAAGTTAACTCGTTTAATTTTTATCCACTTCTATTGAAAGAAATAACTAGGTCATTTCAATCTAAAGAAAATTGCTACCCATTTAATCACTAACTAGTATAAGAACACACTATTTAAATAAACATTAAGCCTAATATTTAATATTTAATAGTGTAAAGTAATTATTAGTATAGGTCATTATATATATATGAGTTGGTCAAATAAAACTGTCTTTTATAAATACATGCAACACTAATTTAATACATTAGTATTGTTAATAGAAATCGTTATTTTTTTATACTACATATTTATACATATATACAAATAAAACCAAGATGCTAATTCTAATGGAACTCTTAAAGAACTTTGGTTTTAGCCGTAACCAGCGCTTCAAAGGCGAATGTGGCTCTCCAGAACCACTGTGCCAAATCTTATCGTACATTTCGGTTACTGCTGGTCATCCGTGGATGTGGACGTGGACATGGACATGGACATGGACGTGGAGGTGGACGGCCAATGATGCAAAGCACACCTACCTAGCTGCGATATATACGTGTATGTATGCGGTATATGCACATGCTTACTTCTTCCTGGGCAGAAAGTTTTGAGCGTGGCTCGCAAGGCAAGGAATGGATGCAAAAGGATGCGAAAGGATACGAGGGCAGCGGGCAGGGAGGCGGAGGAGCAACGTAGGAGCAGCCACATCAGATTTTGCGCTTGAACGGATGCCCGACTGGATGGCCGCTCATGTATCAAGACTGCATTCTAGCCATCTGACGACCACGCCAGGACTCGAATCGCCTCGACTCCACAGCCGACGCACAGTTGTGTGTGTGTACACACACACACACAAACACACAAACACACACACACACACATAGGTGCGTGTGTCCGTTCGTATTCGCATTCGCATTGGCATCAGCATCAGCAGCAGAAGCAGCAGCAGAAGCAGCAGCAGCAGCATCCGCATCCGCATCCTGAAGACTTTCAAACGCTGGACATTAGAATTAGAACGAGAACGCACACTAGCGCATGCCTCCTCTGGAATATGCATATTATGCGAGTATATAACTTTCATTTGCCAGAAACTCGCACACACACACACACACACACACACACACACACACACACACACATGCACACACACACACACATGCACACGTGTGCGTAAGTTGAAGAAATTGCGCGTGCCTGCAATTACATGAGCGTGTGCATGTGTGCGTGATATGCATTTGCATAAATGCATGCTGCGTATATTGTACTGCGGTGCACGAAGACATAAATACTCAGGCCGAAGGAAGCGTACATCTCTGCGTTTGTTTGCAAATTGGCATCTCGCCTTTTTCCCAGATATGCGCTACCAATAATTCTGAGCTAAATAATTAATACCTTAGTGACTGTCATTAGGCAAATTTCCATCATGTTTGCCTTATCGTTGGCCATCGCAGCTGTGGTTGTGGCTATATTGCATTTCATGTCAGCAAACTTAATCTTAATAACGTGCTTTAACCACTTACTTCACTCGTAATAGAAACTATAATTTCAGAGATTAAATCATCCACCTTTAATATAGAAATTTAACTACCAATTATGTACAATCCATTTATTTATTGACCTGACATTATGGACAATGAATTAAAGTAAGGTACGCTTTTAATCAGATATGATTATGATGATTTATGCAGAATATTTAAAAATTAGATGTTGTAATTATGATTTACCAGTTTAAGAGGCAGTAGGAAACTGTTTTGATTCACACAGCAAATATCAAGTTAATACTTATTTATTTAAACACTATTAAACACTTGGCTATTAATCACGGACGTAGATGAATAAGAATATCCTTTAAGCAAGGATATCAATCCCGAAAGTTCCCTCATTACAGCCAGCTAATATCTAATTGATTGCTGACAAATGAGGGCCTACGAAACAATTAATGCCGATTGGCACTTAACCGATTTATTATAAATAATGCAGTTGGCTTACATTCCAGAGCTGAGTGCAGAAACACCTTCGCATTCGGATGCCCCAGACACATGACTTCACTTTCCCTGAGAGCCCCATCCCATAAGTAGCTGGGCATCCACATAGCCAGCCATAAATAGCTCATTATCATTAAATTAGGAAAACAAGTTGTTTAACCCAATGCCGGGGGCTGTTTGACTGGAATTTGCTCTATTAACACACACACACGCGCGCACACACACACACACACACATGGCATGCACTCATGTGTCGGCAAGTACAATCATAAATAAACATTTGTTGCCATTATAATGAGATGAAAGTCAATGTCAATGCAGTCAGCACCTGAAACCCTGAACGTTGTTGTACATGGTTGCACAATAATGATGCAAGTACATTATGTACTGAACTGGGCGCACCTGCTGGGCTAAATGCATTATAGCACTGGGCCCATTGTCTGGTGAAAGTTTAATGAACCCGATAATCAGGCTAACTAATCCCTCAATTAGAGCGCATCGAGATGCATTATGTGGCACATATAGCGCATACATATAACTCCACATTTGACCTTCGATGGGGGGAAATTAGCTCAACTGAAAAGTGCGCTGCTCGTTTATCTCAAGTAAATAGGCGAAACCTAATTGAAAACTAATTTCCTTACACGCCCACCGTGCGTGTGTGCGTATGTGTGTGTGTATGCCTGTGTGTGCGCGTGTGTGTGTGTGGGAAATAAAACGCGAATTACATGCGAATGGCCACAATATGGGCAATAAAACATCGGAATCAGTTTGCTGGCAGTCTTAAGGAACAAGAGCGGCCACATCATGGCTAATAAAAATTTATTGGCGCCAGGACAGGCTCATGACCAGAGCTTGGATATAAATAAAATGGGTCGTAAAAGGGACTTTATGCTGCAGTAAACACGTCATCAACATATCAACTGGGCACAGATAAGCAGTTACCAGTATCAACTTGGCCAAGTTGGGGGCAATTAGAGTCATAAACTGGGCTCTGAACGCGGAAGAGGCGTCAACGGGCACGTCGCTATATTAGCACTTGATGGAAATGGCTGCGGCCATAACAATCAGCAACGGCAGGTGTACTTACTCCGCTTTTCAGCGGTTTATCACGGCCGGATCATACGACTACTGACCGCTTCCGAATGCTCCACACTTCCTTTTGATGGTCCCATAAAATCTTGACCACGACCAGATACATGGATTGCGGCAGCTTTCCGAAACGACTTCGCAACTAACTGCCAGGGATTATAATGCATATATGATATACTTTTGTACCTAACTAGATTAATTTTAATTACTAAGGAATCACAATAATTACTAATAATAAGAAATCACAAATTATAATATAATAGTTGCTCAAATTGTAAACTCAAGTTCAACGTATTATCAATTTCAAAAAGTAATAAAGTGATAAACAAACGAGACAATAAGGCGTCTAAACTTGTATTTACTTAATATATCTCTGATATCTATAGTATTAATAAAAACAATGAAGTTGACTACAATGGGGCAAACTGAAGAAAGGTCCTAATTTTACCCATTTTTATGGTGTCACATAGCTTACAGACCACTTCCATGTCCAATAAAGATCACTTAATTTCACTTTATTTGATTTGAATATATTTACAAACTTACAAAGAGCAAATAACAATTTTAATTGCCATAAAATTTCATATAGTAAAATACATCAGGCAACTATGAGCCCAGCATTTGGGTAGAATTTTTGTCATGTGGTCACAGGCCGCCTGCCCCATCCACAAAACCTCATTGGGTTATTTTTTTTCTTTTCTGTTTGCTATGTGCCAAGACGAACTTCTAAGCGCAGAAAATGAAAAGGTGAAGGAGCATTTTTCCATCATCCTTAAATGTGTGTATCGTGCAGGACGTCGCGCAAATCACCCAAGTGAATTCACGCCATTTTTCAGCGTCCGTCGCTTTGTCCGGGTGAAGGCCCAAACTCACACACACACACACAGACACACACACATGCATGCACACAAAACACACACACACACATTACATGCTCCCCCATGAGTCCTGGTCCAGTCCTACAAGTCCTATAACGGGCTACCCCACTTAACCGTCCGGCGACCCGGCGATGCCGCCGATTCTACTCCCGCTCCTCCTCCTGCTCCACCGCCTGCTCCTCCTCCTGCTCCTGCTCCTGCTCCTGCTGCTGATGCTGACACGTTCGCTGTCCGTCGCCGGGCGTTCGAATACAAAATAAATATCCAATATATGCCCATGTGGGTGTGTATCCTGTTTCTGGCATATATTATAAGTGGAATAGAAAAATAAATGCGCCGAGATAAAAGTTTTCCCCCCTCGGCGCGTCTGCTCGCCAACCCGAACCCAAACCCACCCACTCGACCCTCCGTCCGTCCATCCTTCCATCCGTCCATCCGTCCGTTTGTCCGTATGTCCGTATGTCCGTTCACCCATGTCCCACTCCGCCCACTCCCAGTCCGCCGTTCAATTCACCGCGGCGCAGCAGCAACATGTCAGCGGCGAACAATAACAACAAGCTGAAGAACGGAGCGCGACAAAAGGCGAAGGCCCACTTGCAAGTCGCCCCGGCCTTTGCAAAACGGACGCGTCACGAAGCACGTTTGAAATATTGAAGGAAGGACATTTAGGAATAAAATGAAAGGATCGCACACCCCACCACTCCACCACTCCACCACTCCACCCGTCGCGCAAACGTGTGTCCTCGCGCACACAAGCAGAAAACTTGGGGGATTTTTTAAAATTGATATTCGGACGGTAAGGATAGGTAAAAAGAATATGGAAATAAGTCCTGATAACAAACGTTGATGGGGCATTCGTATGCAACTCTGTAAGCACTGATTGTGTAAAGGTGTTGACAAAGTTTTTAATTTACAATTTAAGCAGAAAATTAAATTACTCTTAGTTAAATTAGTCTTAAAAACAACATGCTCTTTCAAGATCATCTTGTAAGATATGGAGCACTGGCAAATACCCTGTTAAAACCGCCGAAAATCGATTGATTTTAGAATTTCCAGTCCCATGTCTTATTTTTTTCGCGTGGAGGTACACTCACACACGGACAGCGTCGGCAACCCGTGTGCAAAACCCTCGCGCTGCCCCCACCACCACCACCACCACCATCCCATCACATGTCCTGTTTGCTACGGCAAGAACCCACTTACACACACACACACACACACACACACACACGCAGGCAGGCACTGACACAGACACGAACACACGTGCTTGTATGTGTATACTTCGCGTAAATATTGGGAGTCCTTGACTACGCGATGTGAATGATGCTGATAAAATACAAATTCTTGGGCCGCGGCGTTGGCCGCTAGTGTATTTACACAACTGTACTTATGCCCAGCCGGTCACTGGCCAAGTCCGAGGCAACCACGGATGGGATGCTCACGATGAGAATGCGCGGGGGGTGCTTGGGGGAGGGGTTGGGGGGGAATTTCGGCGAAAGGACGAAAAGGAAGTCCCACCACCGCGGGGAACGACAACACGGCCCACGACCCACGGCCCACGCCTTGGCGCACAACATTGACTAGCCGCTATTACGGGGTCCCGCGACTCGGAAGTCCAAAAAGGACACTGCGCGAAAAGTGGGACACCTTCCTGGGGGTCAGCTTAGACAGTGTTCTAGTACACCTTAAAAGGTCAAGTAATCATACGATGGGAAATAACTGATATACCTGCTTTTAATGTTAATTGTTGTAATTACTATTGTTTTATACATATCCTGTCATATCATATCATAAAGCATATTATCATATATTATATATCATAGTATGTATATATTATATCATATTATACATCATTGTATGTATCATATATTATATATCATATATATATATATCATAACATATTATATGTGCATAAAACCAAAGCTACTATTTCCGGATACTTACTTTCCAGATAGCTTAAGATACTTTTCTCACTCCATTAATTTTCCTGGTAAGTGCCAACCCGTTTTGCGCAGTGCACGAAATCTCCTTGTCCAGTTAGCGAACAAAAATCTGCGACGAAATTACGCCACATGTGTTCATGCCACGAGCAAATTTTCAGCGAAGCTAACGTACGGTAGGCGGACAAGGGACAGCACTTTCATCTTAGGACGATTCTTTCAAGGGACGAACCCAATTTCGCCGTCCCATCAGGACGAGGGGTGGCGATGGCCGATGCTTTAGTGGGTGGGGGTCACGGACATCATATGAGTTCGTTGCGAGTGTGTGCGTGTGTGTGGTGTGAGTGTGTGTGCGGGTGTGTGTGTGTGTGCGTGGGTCGTGAACGATTGTGTGAGCGCTATTCAGGGGTGTGGGTATCGCGCTAAATGGACAGCCGCCCAGCTCAGACATTCGCACACACACCTACACGCGCGAGTGTGTGTTTTCCAGGATATTTCACTGCGAATGTGTGTGCTTGTGTGTGTGTGGCCTCCAAACACGACTCTTCGGCTGTACGGCTTGTGTGCCTTGGGCGCGGGTCCGTACACGGCAGCAGCATCAGCCACTTTGTCCAATTTTCAAACGGTCACTTTTTGAAACGAATTTTCCTCGCCATCGCCAGCACCGCCCCCCGCCACCCAAGTCACCCAAACCACTCACTCATACCACTCATACCACTCATACTACTCACACCATTCACTCCACCCAAACCACCCAACCGCCCTTAGCGACGTTGTTCGCGCGGAGGCAAGGATTCTAGGCCATGAAATCGACATTCGCATTTTAGAATCCACTTAACCAGCGGCGGAAGAGAATCTCAGAGATCCACTATCTGCATCTTAAAGGCCAACCTTTGATTTTGATTTAATCTGGAAGTCGGCTGTGCAATTGAATTGAATTTGCTTGCCCATCGCTTGTTTTCAAAGTGTATAATTGCCATCAAGATTTGCCAGCAATGTACTAGTAAAATTTATAAATAATCAATACGATATTAGCATGTCCTGTGCACGAAAATGAGACTTGCATTTCAATACTTACATCTTATACATAATTCTCTATTTTGTTGTGTTTTAAAATGTGCTAAAAAAAGGGTGAGACAATAATTTCCTCCTTTAATTTTTTGCGTTCTCAACAAACAAATTTATTTCGATGTCTCCGAGGCTCTTCGCGCCAAGTCCTCCTTTTTGAAGTTGAGCCGCGGATCCTTAAGCAGGGAGTTCTTAACCACTTCGTATTTCTTCTGGGACTCTTCGTGGGTGAGGGTCAGCCGCTGTTGCACCATCCGCTTGTTGAGTTCCAGATCCTTCGACTGTTGCACCAACCTCTTGTAATCGTAGTTGTTGAACTGATTTTCGAATTTGTTGAGGAATCGATTCAGCGACTTCGACTCGGAAGTTAACTGGAAGTTAGGAGATCTTAATATTCTTGTTGACAAGTACAATACCTTTGGGCTTACATCTTCGTAGTGACGCTGCAGGTTATTGAGCAGGCTCACAAAGCGCGACTTCAGATCGTTCAGGCAGGCATTGTATGCATTTAGGGATTGCTCGGGAGTAAGTTCCTCCTGGTGCTTATAGGGCACCAGATATGGGGCCAGGAAATCGGCGGGCTTGCTGGCTATCTCCTTTTTAAGTTCCTCCTCCTCCTCAAACTGAATGGAATGGTATACATTTTGGGTATCAAGGCATATCCTTTAGGATTGGGCGCCACACTTACCTGTCGCATTCTTATGGCTCTGGCTGCTCCATTCCGAAGTGGATCGAATATGCTGAACTTGAGTTTCGGATCAGCCTTCTCGCATCTCCGCAAGTCGAATATGTTGTTCATATCCTCGAAGATTTTCTCAAAATTCTTCCGCAATTGGTCCTCATACTGCAGTTGCTCGCACAACAATCTGTAGAGTTGCAGATTGGTGCGGGTTGGATCTAGGGGATTTGCCTGCAGGAGATTTAGGAATTTAGGAATGCCTGCGTGAAGCCACAATAATAATAATAATAATTATGCAGACACTTGCCTTGTATATTTTCGTAAGTTTCTCATCGTATACGAGCTCTTTGCCATAATCCGGTCTAGGTGGCTTGGTAAATTCCACTACCGTAGCGGTGAGTGCCCCAAATGTGTAATGAAATTTCAAAACAATTTTATTTTGTTGGAAGAGGAACGTGCGTGTTGCAATATCATTTGCGCCCACATCATTAGCACTGGCTTTGAGGAATTTCTCAGTGACTTTCTGTTGGAGTTGGCCAAATGAATTGTTAAATAAATGTTTGCTTACTCATCACATATACTAATATATATATATAATATATATATATATATGTATAATATATATATACTCACTTTGAGAATGTTGCCAGCTGGGGTGAACTCAAACTCCTTGTACCAACACTTGTCACTGCGATCCTTGTAGTGCAGAATTAGGGAGCCCGGTTCCACCACCATCAGCTCCAGGGAATCGATTCTGGAAGCCGAATAAAAATGCACTCTTCGCTGCTGCGAGGTGTCCGAGAAATATTCGATGGCTAAAACAGTAGTAAGGATTAATATGTTTATTGCCTTTCCAGGATATTTTTGTATACCCACACTTTAGACTGTCATTTCGCCCCTTGTTGAATATCTCCTCAAACTGATCGGTGGCATAGGTGTACTTCACGTGGCGCATGAGGTCGGATCGATTTTCATAGTACTCATATCGGACCTTGGGAATGGTGCACTCGTCGTTATTGAAAATGGTTAGCTGCATCACCTTGCCATCGCGCTGGGAGTAGGGCGAGAATCGCTCGTGGATGGCACCCTTGTATTGGATCTTCTTCTCGGAGCTGGGAAAACGCTGCTCGAAGTCGGCCAGTCCGATGTGCAGCCGCTCCACCCAGGAGCCAATGCAGTCCAGGTGCTTCTCCTCGCTGATGTCGCGCTCCTCGTCGGCAACATTCTCGTCCGAGGCCATTTTGTAGATGCGCATCTCGGGCGGCTCACCTGGCAGCATGTGCTCCCAGTCCCTGGTGTCCCGCAGATCCCATCGCAGTTCACTCACCCTCTGGTGCTTCTGCTTGCACACATAGTAGTTGTACTCATTCCAGATGCTATCCACAAGGATGTACTGCTTGCAGCCCGTTTCGCAGATGAATCCTGTCGAGGGCTCTATGAAAATGGCCGTGGGCGGAGCCTCCACCACATCCCCATTGACATCCGTGTAGGTAGTCTTTGGCTTGATACTCCAGGGTGCATTGTTTATGATCACCACCCAGGCATGACTGCGTCGATAGTGATGTCGATCCACGGCCAGCAGCTCAAGATCCTGTTCGGGATTATCCAGTACGTTAATCCACGCTACGAATGCGCAAGTGCATGTTTATACCCACCTCCATTTGCTTCCGAATAATTTCGTCCTGAATCCGTTTTTCCTCTGCCTCCTTTTGCCTGTGCACCTCGGCCATATCCTCCTCGAGATGACTCTTCAAATCGGGTAATCCGCGCAGCTTATACTTCTGGCCCTGCTTCTCGACCTTTGGCTTCACCTCCTCGGCCTCCACCTCGACGATTGGATACGGGTACGGAATGGCCAGCTGGTCGTTGAGTATCGTCTCCTCGCGGGCCACTCCGGAAACCACCAGCGCCGGGTGTCCAGCTCCAATCAGCATGCTGACCAGCAGAGTGGCCATCTCGTAGGAGTTGCCCTTCCGCCTGCGCAACAAGGTTTCCGGCGAAATCAGGCGACTTGGCTGAAGGATAACATAGGAAATGGGTATGGCATGAAAACATTATACATTTTCTCTACAGAACTTCAGAAAATACACAACTACTGTTGATCATTCTCGTTCTTTTGTTATGAAGTCATACAAATAAATGAGCACTTCACCAGATATATTCTGAGTACAAAATAGATACATTAAAGTGATTATTTTATTAGGAAATCAAGACCTTCCTAAATATTTACTTGTGGTAAAAATCATTTTCAAAGACCCTGGCCAGCATATGATTTCCTCTCATTAGCTTAAGAATTCAATATCTTGAAATCAACCCCCGATAAAAGTCATTGGAAGCCAATATGCAATTGCAATTCAAGAGTTTATTAGCTGCCTATAAATGTGTAGAGGTACAAATATATAGACCGGGACTGAGGAAACAGCACGTCAGTTTCCACGAAATTTCGCACAAAGTATTGCGCAGCACGAGACAAAAAGGAAATCTTTGATTACCTTTGCCAGCGAGGAAAATTACCTGCCCGAGGAAAATGTATCTGCACCCTTATATATGGCCCTGTAAGAACAGCAGGAGTCAAGATCGCATGGGCTGTGTTTTACAACCTTGGAAAAGTTACATCCGTTTTGCATGGAGGATGGGAAGACCCCAGATTTGGGAAATGAACCTGTTGAGCGGTGTGAATTCGCTCAATTCGGTATCTCAAAAGTTCAATCTTGAAGCTAAAATCCAACTTGACTATTCTAAGAGCATAAAACGTATCTTAAGGATGTTTTATCTTAATCTTCTAGTGGCACATCCTCATCCGAATTCTGAAGAATCGTTTAAAGCCAGGAAACTGTAACTTCTTGGCTGTTTTCCAAAGGGAGTATTAACCACCATATAGTGTTTACTCATGCCCGTTCATTTCGATGTGTTTTTTTTTCGCCCGATTTTCGGATGTCATTCAGTTGCCCAAAACAATCAGCGGTCTGTTTTCATTGCATCTCGGCATCGAGGTAGTGAGACCCACTCCCATTTAATCCGCCTTCGGCCGATCCTTTGTCCCGATTGTTACCTGCACATCTGCGACTGCCCCGTAGGTGGCTGCGTGACCCCGTGCCATTCATCTTCTTTGCCGTTCCGCGAAGACTTAGGAGACAATCCAGCCGCTTGCCAGGAATTCTGTGCATGTGCGTCCGAATTTGTGATGCGTAGCGAAGCGGCCATTAACGCGGGAAACGCTGGCAATTATTGTGGGCCTGGGGTTCCTGGTTCCTCGGTTCCTCCTGCCTCTCCAGTCGTTGACACATACGCACTCCGAGATTGCAATTGTCATCGCAGCAGCGGCTGCGTCGCAGTCGGGAAATTCAAATGCACAGAGCTCTAGTTTCGGCTTTGGGATAGGATTTGGCGGTATAAGCCTAGATCTTTCAGGATCTAAGACTAGGTATGTGATGGTAGCACATTGACATGATACAACAGGACATTGATATATGGCCAGATATGAGGTACCAATAGTAATACTAAAAGTATCTGAAAGATATCACGTCATAAGACCACATAGGGTGGCCAATACTTTTTCGCGGGAAAGGAGCCAAACAGGATTCTAGACGTGTGGAGGGTCCTGCACCTTTCCACCCTGCGCAGATACGCCCCGTCGCTTCGGCGAAGGCCATTAAAATGCAAAATCGCCGTGTGAAGCCATAAGAATCACAATGAGGCCCGGAGTCATCAGCTATCAGCGGGGCAAGCCGAACGAAGTCGCACCGTTCGAGGTCAAACACTCTCGCTCACGCTCCTTCGAATCGATTAGTCAGCAAACCAGTCAGTCAGCGGCGTCTAATTGAATTCGATGCAAACGGCATTACCTGGCCAGCCGATTGCGTCCTCCTCCTGCGTTCTCCTCGCTCCTTCCTCGCTCCAGATGCCCCGGCTACCCCGGCTACCCATGCTACCCCGGCCACCCCTGCTACCCTGGAATCCCTGGCCATGGCAGCGCGCTGCAGAGCCGCTATCACTGCGGTCGCGCGTAATAAGAAACGCTTCAAGGTTATTCGAACGTGTTAAATTAGGATCGGGCCTGGTAGAGCAGTCGCAACAATGGAGGAGCGAACATGACGAAAACAAAGGGACGAATGCACAGCGAGAATGGAGCAACGGGCGCCCGGTTGCTCGAACAGGGGCCCTAGCTCAAATTACAGTCGGCGAAAGGGATAATGTCGAGATGATCGACTAGCAGATACCTCTGACAGCGATAATGATCGCAGCCCATCCCAGAATATATACAAGCAATTGAGTTTCATGTTCTGTTATTTATGTTATGTTATGTTTTTATGTTGGTCATTTAGTTGTTAAAAATGGTTTAGTATTAGGGTTATGGTTCAATGACTTATTAATTGGTATGGAAATATTGGTTATTTTATAATGTGCTACTTGCTGGTATCTCTTTTCATACCACTGCGTTGATATACCCCACTGCACCAAGACTACTGGGTACGCAACGACAACGTCCATCTGAAGGAAGAAGTACAAAAAAAAAAGCGAAAAAAACTGCGCCAAAAGCGGCGAAAAATTGCGAAAAAAGGGTGGCAAGTAACAGAGTCTGCCGAGACAGAATCACTTTCAGTTGCCACCCTGCTGAATGGCTGGCTGCCACTGCCACCGCCACCGCTCGCGGGTCACAACTCAAAACAATGCGGCCGACGAGGGCTCAAGACGGGGTTGTCAGGCGGACTCACACACACACACACACACGCACACACACACAAAGACACACAACAAACACACACAACAAACACACACGCACACACACTGGCGGCCTTCCCTCGTTGACACAATGCAGTAGCCCCACACCCACCAGAAAGATGCCTCATACGACACCATGCGACACCATACGTACCATACACCCACACCAGCCCGTCGTCGTCCTCGTTAGACTAACCTGGGGGCGAAGGACTCGCTGGGGAGGCACATCGCTTATCGGGATGCATAATGAGCCGCTGCCATCTTTTCCACAAGAGCGCTGAAACAAAGCGGTGAAATTCAGCGCGATTCCTTCGGCCGAGCCGTCGAGTCCTTGCGCGTCCTGCCTGATGGCCATAAGACGTCAGCCAGGAGTCGGGTGTGCGGAGTCGGGTGTGCGCCTCCTCCAGGAAATCCCAAGCCGGGCCTTTTGCGGGCCAGCAGCGTGTGTAAGTTTTTAAATGAGCACACACGATGAAAATCAGCGACTTAACCCCTTTATGATAATGTACTGCACGGAAGTGTTATTGTCCTGGGGACAAAAGGACACACGGCGCCGCTAGTGTCGCCATAATACGCGCAATGCCACCACAGCACCACACCCACCGTCTTCCGGACCCATTTAACCGCCCAATCTTGCCCCAGCGCAGCCAACTCAACCCAAGCTATTCCATCTCATCCCGTCCCGTCCAAAATCCGCTCACTATTTGCGCGTCCTCGTTGATATTGCGCCCCTGGATGTACGTGGATGTCTATGGGGCCATTCCCCATTCAGCACGCTGGGGTTTTATTATTTGCCCGGCTTCCCGCTTCCGCGACCCAGGACCCCGGGCACATAAAAGTCCCGGCCAATAGACGCTCTTAAAAACGGCCAAGATTAAGATATAAACACGCGAAATTAAGACATTTGATTCCCCCGAACAGTCAGTCAAAGTCGGTGCCTTTCAGCTGGAGCTTAATGGAGGTTTTGTTCTGCGGCGGGCTTACGCTCAAATCCCATCATAGTTTCACCCATATCCTCGAAGGAATTACACACAGGACTTATAAATATGGGGCACGCGCTATTAGCCCAGTTTTGAAAGTGGCCAATACCTTGAACAGCTCAAAACTTTCATGCTAATCATTAGGAATGCCATGCTATTAAGCACATGCATTGCATTTGATAGTTCATAAATCATATAACTGAAGAACTGGCCCATCCTGACAGGCATTTGTTCCTAATCAATAGCTCTCCACATATGACCAGCTGTACATTAAATTTGAGCCCTGCCATCGGGCGGCATTCTTACTCAATACCGCGCTGTCTGAGCTAAGCGAGTGTGTATACGACGATAATGGTTTTAAACTCCGCCGTTGTCTTTGGGATACAAACCCCGTGTACAGCCGGTGGACAGAGGCCAGCCAAGTGATGGCGTGGGCAGAGAGCATGGGCATACGGATGTGGATGTGGATGTGGATGTGGATGGGGATGGGGATGTGCTGGAGTGGCACCCACCGACTGCCAATGCGGCATCCTAACGACGGCGCACAACTTACAATCACAGATTCGATCCAAGTCACATGGCGTTGCCCACAGCGAGGATAAATGCGACGGACAGACGACGTCGCTAAGAACCAATGTGGGATGAGGTCGCGGCCATCGGGACTGGGACTGGAGCTCGCAACTCTGGACTGCGGACGGTGGACGGCGGACGGCGGACAGCGGACTACGGACTCGAGTGATGTGACGGGGGTCGCGAATCCAGACAGATGCGGACACTGATGCGAGGACTCGGACACAAAGTCGATGTGTGTTTGGTTTGGTTTTGGTCTGCTTTTGAGCAAAGGAATACGCCACTCCGTCGCGGGCAAGGCCAGTAAGTGGACCCGACGAGTCCTGCAGTCGACAATGGCCGACGGTGGAGGCTAGATGCTGCACAGCGAGAAATCATGGCCACATACACGTACATGTACGTGTACGTGTATGTGGCCATACAAACTCGTTCGCCACTTCCTTCAGTTCTGGCCACAAAAACGTTCATTATCCACTTGCAACCCATTGAATATTCCACATCCTTGCCGTGCTGCACAAGTGCAGTAAGACCATATGTTTCATACTTTATATGCAAATTATGCGCTCGTAAGAAGCCGCTCCTTATTGTTCGCCGTGTAGATGTGTAGATGGTCGACGCTCAATGGCCGCGGCAATGGCCGTGTCAGCGACAGCGAAATTGGCGTCTAGTTTATTGTAGCCACGAAGGCTGTTGGCCATTGCCGGAGCACCTTTGGCGGTGGGACGTGGTGGGTGGCAAGAGATGGGCGGTGGAACGATGGGTGGGTCAGCGGTGGTTGCGGATGTTCTGCGACTTAAACCGAGCGTGGCATGGTAAACAGCAGCCGCGGGGCTGAAAGGTCCTGGTCCTGGTAGCTGGAGGGGGGCAGGCAGCCCACGTCATCGGTTCGCTCGCCCGTCTGACCATATATGGCCAAGTTCTGCCTCCTGCCTTCTGCCTTCTGCGTCCTTCGTCCTTCGTCCTGCAACCAACGTCCTGCGAAGTCTGGACGCGAAGACCCGCTGCCAGTTTTCCGTCAGGGAGACGCTTTTCTTTGTCAAAGGGTTGCAACCGTGCCGAGTCGCCAAGCCAGGGAAATGAGATAGGGATTGCAGTTCGCAGTTCGCAGTTCGCAGTTTGGGGCCACCTTTTCGTTGGGTTTTTTGCCGGTGGCACTTGGCCCGATCTCGAGTGAATTGCTCTCGAGCCGAAGGAAATCGATATGCGCATAGTCAGCGGGGGCAATGGGGAAGGGGGAAGGGGGAATGGGGAATGGCGAACGACGAGTATCTGGAAGATGTCTTGCCGCATTGTTAGTTCCCTTTTCTCAGCTGCTATTCCGCTTGGTGTCGAATCGATGATGGCCATTTCTTCCTTACAAGTTGTATTTGCAATGAGCCAACAGTACGTTCCCTTAAAGTGGAAGATCATCCAAAATGATTGTCTTTGGATCTTGCTGCTTGTTGGATAATTTTGTATACTTGCACTGCAAGCTTGAATACCCCACATACATATACCAACAGATTAGAGGGTATTCGCGCGTCGCAGCTACAGCAATGCCACCCTACCCACTTATTTGCGCTAAAACAGCGCCAGTGCTGCTTTTTGTCACTGAAGTCGAAAGACGACAAGGTTCGCAATTGCGAACTGACCAAGCAACACGACACGCTATTCTACATCGCTGGAACTCCGCGACTCTGTGCACTCAACCGGAAGCGACAGCGATTCCATCCCCTTGAGGACGGGAACATCGCTGTACGCTGTATCGCATCGGATTTGGTTTCGCCCAGCGACTTGGAATGTCCTGGTCCGCTCGCCGCGCACCAACATCGAAATCGAGAAATGATGAATGCATGCTTGGAGGGTCCGGGAACAAACGGAATATTACAAGATCAAAAGGCAGCTCTCATTTCCGGAAGAATGTACGCATCTTGTGCCATAATCATTGTGGCCTAGATATCATATCGATTTATTAGTATCGATTCAGCGAATTTTGGTGACATCTGCAGTTCACCCGGAATGTTACGCCTCCATTTCCGAACTTAAATTGTCAGGGGACCCAACCCCAGACATCTGTTGTCCAGCGCTGGGTTAATGCAATGTCCATTTGTTAGCTTCGCTAACCCTCCTCTTCTTATCAGCAAAATGAATTCTGGCTCGCAAAATATGGAACTGCGGGACATTATTATTCGAAATCGATTTGGAAAACGATTAGAAATGCACGAGTTTATAATAGTTCATTCCACGAGAGTATTCTAGCACATTTGCTGACACAACAGGACTGGGGGGGGGGGGGGGGGGATATGGAACCTGCCCATTTTGGCAGCCACTCAACACGTGCATAAAATCGCGTTTTATCGCTTTTCGACGCCGTCGCATCCTTTTGCGTTTGCGGACTCTCGTATTTCTTAGCGACGAGTGAATGCCAAAGGACATCACTCTTGAGTTTACAGCGTCAGCGCATATCGCCATCATTTAACCGCATTGTGGCGTCTATACCCCTTGGCACTTACTCCAAGGGGCTTATCGGTTTTGCAGATGGTATGGCCATAATTCAAATGGATAAATTATTTCGAAGTTTGTTCTAAGGGATTGCTGTATAGGTATTGGTTGCATAAGGATTGAAGTGGATGCCCATTTTTATATAAATCTTGGTACTGGGTATCTGGTAGTAGAGCACACCCCACGCCATCTTATTTGCTGCAGTGCGGGAAACGTGGAACACGTTTGAAAAAAGGCGCAAAAGAAGCCTTTTTTGAAGTGGTGGCGTGAGTTCATATGAATGGATATACGCGGCTAGGAAGTGCCAGTTCACATGGGGTGTATGAATTGATGGTTTGCCCAGCCTTCAGTTCGAAATTATCCTTCTCAAAGGATCTAAGGTGCGCAAGGCAAATATTTTAATATTTTCCTGGTGCAATCTAAGATTATATGACTATTAAAACATCTGTTATAGTCTTAATGTACTATCCTATATCAAGTTTTAAATACACCCCATTTTCTCATAACCCAGTTGGTGACTTAATGCATTTTTAAAGCTCACATTTATCCCCATGCAATTGATACGAGTAAAAGTAAACTGGCTAGACTGGCACATAAAAATAAAATCAAAATAATTACTTTTTGTAACATACAAAGGAGAAGGAAAAGGGCAAAAACTCAGACAAACTTTTTCTCGTACTCTGGCAAACCCTTTTTTTTTTTTGGTTTAAAACAAGAAAAAGAATGCAGACAAGAAAGTAGAAAAAACTGTGCCAAACAAATTGTGTGATTATTTTCGTAAGAGTGTCAGGAATGAAATCGAATTTGAGCGCCTGGCATTTAAAGGTCAAGTACTATGATCAGGTTTTCCGGACCCTATAAGCCATAGCCATATCAGCTATATAGATGGGTGCTACGGCATGGAATCATCAGTACGTGCCAAAAAATCGACTTTATGGCATCTTGGGCTATGTAGTTATAACTAATCTGTGTGCAGCTTTGCACTTACATATTTTCGCCGCATAAGCTTATGTGTGTGTGTATGTGCACACTCATTTATATATCCTGGCATATGAGTATAAACAAATAGCGGCGAGTGTGTGGGTGCACATGACTGTTTTCGGACCTATAGCAATTAGCAACTGATTGAACCTGTATATAAGCGCCGGGCTGGCCGGGCTGGCCGGGCTGGCTAGCTGCCGCCCGTATCTAACGTCGTCCATCTTAGGTGCAAAGAATATCTTAACAAAGCTCTGCCGAATACATAAGATGCGGACGGACCAAGGATACGAGAAAAAGTGCATGTGTCTGCGCTATTTGCATGTGGCTCGCACTCGACTGATTCTCGGACCAGGATACGAAAACTGGGTGGTTGTGGCATGGTACTGAATATGTGTGCGTTTCTCTGTGTGCGTGTGTGTGTGTGTATGTGTGTGCATTTCTTGCCTTGCTCTTCCACTTGCTGCATATAGTTTAATTTTGAAAAGGATTCGTCTGCCGTTGCTAGAGCTCTGGCCAAAAAGGACATCTCACTCGCACTCGGCGAGCCAGCTGCATCCTCGAGCTCGCCGTCCCTCTCGCACTGGCTTCCGCAGCAGGACATTTGCCGATGCGATGCGGTGGAGGCGAGTCCGTAAGTGGCCAGTAGTTGATGGTCGAAAATGCTGCGTCTGGTTGTCCTGACTGCCAGGATGCCGGGCTGTTTGGGCTGCCGAGCTGCCGAGCTGCCGGCTGCCGGACAGCAAAGGCTCCATCCATGGCTACCTCTTCAATTGTTTCAATTTCCCTGCTTGCTGGAAAAGCAAAGGAGACCAAGGCGTCCAGCGGACGACGGCCTGCATTTGGCTTAGATTGGAAGGACAAATTCCAGCCTGGCCGTTTGCCTTCTTCTTACGCGGCATCCTGGCCAAAGACCAGTGTCACACACACTCGCACACACACTCTCGCACACACACACACACACACACACCCAGGTAAATGCTGCTGACAAAGGAGCCAGGACTCAGGACTCAGGACTCGGGACTCGGGACTCGGAACCAAAGGGGTGGAGGCGCATTAAAACAAAGGAGCTTCGAGCTCGAATATGCAAATCATAGGAACATAGAAGCAGCAGCCACGGCAGCAGCACACAAAATAGAATACCACGAGTGCATGGCGAGCTCATTTTAAGAATAGGAAGGGCATGCAGGACGAATGGACGAACTGGGTCCAAGCAACTGGCCAGTGCTGCGGTTTTGTCTGCTCAAATCGCCTTAGCTTAGACAAAACTGCAGATAATGGCCAAGGAGGCAGGGTGCTTCGCTCAGGGTTAGGTAGGAATGAACTGCCAGCATGGGCATCTTGCAGGACCGCCCAGGTCAGCACAATTGCGGACAACGGATTAGACTGTCTTCAGGCGACGATGCTCGGCTCTACTTGACCAGACCATCGCAAATACATATATCTGCACTACATGAAATCAGGTGAATCTGAAAGGAACCTCATGGTTGGCTGCCATCAAATAGTTTCGCAAGCCATATGACACGACATACATACATACTGTATGGACTTGTAATGCAAATATTCAAATCTAAAGATTAAATCTAATATTAACGTTTATTTTTTATATGCTATATTATACCCTAGTAGTATGCAACACCTATTTGCAACATATAACTTTCCAAAGGACTTCATTCTGGAAAATGAAGTTGTTGATATCTTGAAAACTCCAGGTGATTCATATTTTTGTTAATCTTTGGTAACCATCAATGTCAATTCTGATCCAAACTGGTAACGAATTGAATTCCCCAACCCAATTGATAGTGATCGAAATAGAAATAAATGATCGATGAGTTGATTGAAACGGGCAGGGACAAATCGAGTTTAAGGCAAGGTGCAAACAAGTACGCATCTAGGGATAAATTTTGAGTAGATCCCAGTGTACATGTAGCCGGGAGAAACGCACACAAGCACGAAGAAGCATACATAGAAAACTCGTGTACACACATTTATCTTTTCGAAGGCAAAACTGAAAATTTTGTTTTAGGAACAGTTATACAAAGACAATGTGAGAGGATGCAGATTCCCTGGGCGGGTGGGTGTTGGTAGATGGGTGCTGAAAACCAAGCGCACACGTCTTCTAGCATATGTACACACACCGACACACCGACGCACACACCGACGCACACACCGACACACACACACACAGCCACACGTTCGAACGGAAATCAGCAAGGACCTATGCGTGTACATATAACCAACCATCGGGGGTGACCAGCGTCCAGCCCAGTGCGCCTTCATCTTTCAATTCACGCGAAAATTTCCTTCGCCATCCGGAGGTGTGACATGAGGGGTTGGGTTGAATCAGTTGATGGAGGGGAGGGGGGCCTGGGAGGTGAGTTGGGTTGCGTTGGGTGAAAGGACATCGCAGGACGACGGTGACAACGACGCGGGCTTGCCAGAGTTAGGGAGAAAGTGAATTGAGTTTAGTCGAGGACGACGAATTCGTAATTGTACACACACACGCAGCAACATTAAGGCATCCCGCACACTCACACTCTTCCACACACACACACGGACACACACACATTCGAAAAAGGGGGTTTTGACCAACTGAAGGGGTGGTGAGGTGGGCGGCTGGGCGGCTGGGCGGTTTTGGTGGCTTGGTGGCTAGGACGAAGGCGGCTGGCAAGGAGCTGCAGATATGAGAGAAAGTCCGGCGGCCAAAGAGAGGACGAACGAAAATGGAAAATGTTGCCTTGGTGGACACAATGGACAATGGACAATCGGTCGGGTTGGGCTCCGCTGGCTCAGGGGCGGTGGGCAGGGGGAGGGTTTTTAGGTTGGCCGATGAAAATCTGAAGTATATATACCCAAAAACACACACAAACGCACACACACTCTAGCACGCACATTGGCATAAAGCAACAACTCTAAATTTTCGCAGCAGCAAAATTTACGCTAAAGATGCTGATGTGCCTGCGGATGCTAAGAAGAATGTGCGTCTGTGTGGGTAGCGTGTTGCCAAACTGCTCCAGTGTGTGTCCAGTGAGTGAGCCTGCTTGTGTGTGTGTGTGTGTGTGTGTGTGTGTGTGTGTGTGTGTGTGCCTGTGTGTGTGTGACGAAATGAAGCGACCCGGGCAGGCTGCTTGGCTTTTTAGTGGCAAGGATATGTTTCTTGCCAATGCGGCCCCATGCCGGCCATCTGTACTCGTGGTCGTCCGTAGTCCGCCGTCCGTTGTCCGTTGTCCGTATTCCGTAGTCCTGCGTTATTGTTGCTCCTTGTTGTGTATACGCCTCTACTTATATGTACAACTACACTATATCCTTGGGCCTGTGTTCACGTACGCGTGTGCGTGTGCGTGTGCGTGTACGTGTGCGTGTGCTTGTGCTTGTGCGTTTCGGACATGGATTCAAAAACCTTTCTTAGCGATTTCCCGAAAGGCAGCAACTAGCAACTCTGGCGACAGTGCTGCTATCTTTTTCGTTGCCGTTGTTGTTATTATGGTCAGTGGCCGCCTTCGTTGGCCAGATACAATAGGGAAATAGGGAGCTATGTATGTATGTATGTGCGATTGTGTGTGTGCTCTGCGCAAATATTTTGCATAGCAACTACTAAGTCTACGACCTCAAATGCCTATGTGTACGCATTATATAAGATCGTAATCTCGGGGCTATCCCACAATGGTGCAAATACTTGTCAGGTTTTTCATCTCACACAACTTATATAAAATGCACTTGTCTTTAAGTTTATAGTCTAAGATTGCTGTACATTGATAACAACTATCTATTAATATGTTTCCCAATAAATATTACAATAAACCTAAAGTTCTCAATGCCTAACATGTCTTACATGTTGTATACCAAGCACTGAATATGTGCACTTATTATATAAAGAGTGCAATTCATTAATAACATAGATTAGATTATGTCTACCTGGTGTTTAATTGGATTAAATGAAATATATCACTTTTGGTAGCTAAATACAGAAACATTTACATCACATGATATTCGCAGATAATAACATAATTTGAGTTCAATTATTTGGCCAACTGACATTTCTAAACCGCAGCAATTTGCAGCAAAAGTCGATGGAGAAACCAACACAATATCCATATCTTTGCTGTCCGCAGTTGCGATCGAGTGTCCGTTGGAGAATTCCGGTTCCTTCGGCGATCGCCGGTCACGCTCCAGCGAAAAGAGCGACGAAAAGAGCCAAGAAAGCCGCTCTGTGGATTCGCCTTGTTCTCAAGAAGGGGGTTTCTCAAGGGGGGGTTTTCCCGTGGGGTCACCACCCCCTGCCACTAAAAACTTCGTTCGGTTCGGTCGGCAAAAAGCCGAAGATGAGACGAAAAGCTGCTCTCCCACTGGCTCTCTCCCTCTCGCTCTCTCTCTTAAGGAAGAGGCTGTTTGGCTCTCAGGACTCAGCTCAGTTGGTGCGGCTCTTTGCGAAACGGGCGCGAAAGAGAGGCGAGCCCACGTAATCTGCGATGAAGGCATGTATCAAAACAAAGCGAGGAAAACTGGCCGCAATCACAACAGCAACAACTGCAGCACATGACAGCGGGAAAACTAACAGAATTATCAGTGACGATAGAAGGCGCACCCCCTACTGCGAAAATTAGACAGGGATTTCGGCTAGGTTTTTCACGTTCTTCTCGCAGATCCTTTTGGTCGTTTGATAGTTGTTGCCCATCGTTTAGGAAGCAGAATATGGCTTAGCTAAGCGCAAGCAAATGCCTGCTGAGGCTACCCACAGTCTTACACTGGAAGAAATGCAATTTAGAATTATTACCCAAAAAAATGCAGAATAAGTCAGTTTATTATAATGAAGAGTAATAAATAATTTCAACCACAAATTCACTTTTCAATTGATATTATCTTTTCATGTATTTGTATTAAATTTGCTTTAGTAATGGGGTATATAGTTGGATATAAAAAAAATTGCCAAAAATTATTATACTAAATGTCGCATTTTTAACAAATTCGAATAATGTTAATGCTAATGACTCAACAAGAGGTTTTTCTCGCTGTGTCACACACACACGTGGGCGCAAGAAAGGAGGCCGAAAAGGATGTGCGTCTCTCAATCTCAAAAAGCCTAGCACGAGTATTGCGTCGTCTTCGTTGCACACAGCTGTGTGTCCGCGCGTGTGTGTGTGTGGGGGTGTGCTGGTGTTAGTATGGGTGCTAGATGTGTGTGTGTGTGAGTGAGTGGACACTGGCCTGTGGTTGGGCCGGCCAAAATGCGAAAATGCCAAAATGCGAATATTGCGAACGGGGCAGCCAAAGCGAGAGGACTTCTTCGCCGCCGTCTTGACCGTTATTAATCATTGTACATTTGGCTGTCACCGAAAAAGGCCGCGAAATTCGCAACAGCGAGAGCGAAAGAGAGCGGGCGAAAGAGAGCCAGAGAGAGGGAGCGAGAGAGAGCGACTCACGCACACGTAAAAGAAACAAAAACGACGACAACGACAACGACAACGACAACTACAAAACTACTAATACCAAGGCAGGCTGACTGACCAGCACACAACCACCACTGCAGGACGTATGAGTTTGTGTGTGAGTGAGAACGAAACGCCGCATTTCGTGGACGTGCGACTTTAAATTTCCCGTGACGTCGCCGCCGTCGTCGCCGTGCGGAAATTCGCCGCGCTAAAATCAAAATTCACTCAAGTCCGCCGCGGTAGTTTGTCGCCGCACGCTAGCCGCTCAGGTTCGCACATCCACGTCACAGCGACGCAGCGTCACAATATCACAATATCCTTCGACGAGCGCGAGAGAGAGGTCGCACCGCACCGCACCGCATGTCCTGCCGCTGAAATTCGCACGCCACAGCAGCGGTAAACATCACGCCGCATCGCGAGCACAGTGTTCGATTGTGATTGTCCGAGTGCTGTTATCCTTGCAAATGAGCAACAACATTAACTGAAAACTAAGAACTAATATCCATGTGAACTACTTGTATATGTATGTAAGGTGAACTAGAAACAACGCCGGTCGAGATAAGAATAAAATAGCTGCGCTATCGCCGAATTTCTCCCGCCTTCGCTGGAAGAAGGCACCGATCACATTTTGCCCCCGAAGTTAACAAAAAGGTTAGTATTTGACTAAATCGGTGAATTGAGCAATCAGCGAAGTGTTATTGTCAATTATGCATTAATTAATAACCGTTAACCGAGTGAGCTGAACACATAACTTGAAGAATTTCAATTATGCCAGAAAAATTGTAAACATGTACATGTTTTAGCCGGAAAACGAACATAAGAAGTTAATTGAGAATTAAAGAATTATTGTAAACCTTTCAACAATACAAAAAAGTATTATTTTCACACATTCCCATTTTGAAAAGAATAAAAGTGTATTTCCTTGTGTATTTGCATAATTATTACAACAGTTGTATAGCAAAATAAACACAGATCTCAGTAGTCTTAACAATTTTTAGAGCAAAATATATATTTATATTTTATACAACAAAGCGGGAGAAGTAATACGAGAAAGTGCCTTCATAAATATAGTGAATTCGCGGATTTGGTTAGATCTTTATATTTTAATATTAATATATATTAATATGCAGTAGTGAAAGATCTTGAGAATTCCAGATATATCTTCTGTAATATTATTAGTTAAAATTCAACATTTAGTTAGCTATTATATACTTGTGTTTTAAAAAATATATAATATAATAAATTGTATTATACTCTATACTTCTATTGGCTAGGTCAAGTTTTTTGATTATTTATAACCTTCGAGCTTATCTTCCAATATGATTGTCAATCCATGAGTAAAGCAACTAAATATGTTACAAAGTTCGTAAAATAAATGTAGAGTTGTACCACTAAAAGTGGTTTTTATAAAATGTTATATTAACATATACAGGAAACCGGTTTCAGTGGCCCCTTGATGTATGCAATACTTTTTGTGCATTGCGAGGCACGTATGTTTAAATATATTTTCTTATCACTATTTTAACTATCATCCGTTTTGTCAAAAGAACACCTACAATTTTTAACGTTTGGTTTTAATGGTCCGTATGGTCAGGATCTGTAGCACTATTTGAAAACAGGAAATGTATCTCGTTATTCAATTATAAAATAATTCTCATTATTCTTTTAAGATAATATCTAAACATTTAATGCTTCTTGTTTAAAAACTAATTACAAATCAATAATATTATTTATTGTTTCTAATAACCATACTTCATAAACAACTTCATAAATTAATAAAAACCCAAGTATCAGTCATAAACCTTCACCGATAATTCATATCTAGGTAACTTATGAAGGGAACTAATGAAGCCATTTTAATGCTTAAGCTTTTTAATAACGTACAATCTCTCTATAATATTTTTATATACTTTTGCACTTATTATATACTTTACTTTATACAATATATTTATTAGATATTTATTTATTTATATGAATAAATAAATGTTTAAAATCGATTAGATATTTAAAATAGTATAGCCCATATATGAACCAAATTAATTGTAGAAATCATAAATTTCAAAGCGATTCCCCTAAGAAAATCCTCTAACAAATCTCGTTCCACTGCGAAAGCCCGGCACAACATTAATCGGGCTAATCATAAACCAAAACACACAATAAAAAGGTGCAATAGTGCTTAAAGCCACATAGATCATTGGTGCCAACAGGTCCAACATTACAGCAGACACATGGTTTATTTGCACACACATAACTGCGGTGAGGAAAGCATCCCAGACAGTCACACATACATCCACACACACACACACACACTAACAAACGATTGGGTTTGGACCAAAGCAACTTTTTCTTTTATCTACGGAATTCTTATTTTTATGTGTTGCCTCTTTTTTGTGTTTTATTTCTTTCTGCATTAGCACAAACGAATGAAGCTATCAAACACTTGCACATATTAGTACTAGTTTCAGTCGTTGACCTCCATTTGCCAGACTCTCCTGCCACCCCCTCGCTCACCCCCCCGACATACCCATGCCGACCCATCCCATTTGACCCTCCTTGGTGTCCTTGCCGCATGCATTGCCCCTGTGTGTCTGTGAGTGAGTTCAATACGAAGCCAAAGAAACGAAAAAATAGTAAATACAATAAAATTATAATTGTATATAGGAAAATCAGAAGCTCTTCGCCCACACACACACACACACGCAAGCACACACACACACGTACGATGAAATGGCCAGACGGTTGGCCATTACAGACATACTGACGGGTATGGCCATTCCGGCATACATATGTCCTGTCCTGGCTAGGTGTGTGTAAGTGTATGGGTGTGTGAGTGTGAGTGTGCATGTGTGCACAGCAGCAACACCAGACACAGACTGGCCCCCTCCACACTCACTCACTCACACACACACACACTGACAAACTTGGTGTAATTCTTTTATATTTATTTCTTTCATCTTTTTCTGTTGTTACTAGATTTTTTACACACTTCTCACTGTCCCAGTTCGGTTCGTGAAAAGTTTAATGGCGAGCCGGCTAGGACAAGGACGGACCCACTGCAGAAAGCGAAAGTAAAAATTCTTTTCCTTCCACCCCATCTCAACCCCACCCATTCCCACTCCCACTCCCACTCCCATTCCCACGCCCCTTTCCCATTTCCCATTTCCCATTCGACTCCGCTGCTGAATGGCCAAAGACCTTGTAATTTTTATACAGCTGTAAAAGTTTTATTCGATATGTGTTTGGGTGCAGGTTGTTGGCAGGTCGCTGCTTCCCTGGATCTCCGCAGCTTCGGATCTGTGGGTGGTGTTAGTTGAATGGAGTTAGGTGTACGATGTTTGGTGCTTGGTGCTTGGTGCTTGGTGTTTAGGTGGCCGGCAGTGGGGCAGAATCACATGCACCGCCGTCGACACAGTTATTTGCTGCTCTATTGGTTATGAGCAGCCCAGTGTGTCTATGTTTGTGGATTGGGTGTCAGTGTGGAGGCAGAGATGTGGAGGCAGCCACTGGATTGGTATGCATTAAACCGCACAGTCAACCAGGTGACAAACGCATACCTATTAGCAGTGATTACCAATGCAGCTCATCATTTATGTAATAAAGTGAGATTACCTTCTTTGATTTACACTTGCTACAGTCTTAAGGCTTAAAGCGTAGCTTTAATTCTAATAGTCTCATTACAACGTTTTCCTTTCACATAAATCACATAATAGAGAGGCATATCCCAAATAATACCAGCCAGATTAAATATTTGACACCTCAGCCACCTCAGCACCTCATCCCTTTTGGTACCTACCAACTGCTTATTCCGAATCATAAGCTCAAGTTTGGTTAAGCAACCAACTGAAGGAGATAAGCCCAGTGATTCAGGAGCCTCAAATTAATAGCTGGCAACGTGTAAACTCCATTTCAAGTGGCTCGAAAGCCAGCCAAGGAGCGATGTGCATTTTGTAAACAGCATTGCGATGGATGGCCAAACGAAAGACTCCTCCAGTTTGCTCATCGGCGCTCTCTTAGTTCTCGTAAGTTTCTCTTCCTCGCGAAGTTCGCTCTGCGAAGGCACACACACACACGCCAACTGGGACTTGGCCAGTATATTTGAATGCCATACATATATATAGCTATATATATATATATATGTACATATATCTGTAGAGATATACGCACATATATATGCAGGGAAAGAAATCATGTGTCAGTCATGCGCAAAACGTGTTTTTCATTTTAAAATTGCACCATGGGGCGAGCTCTTTTGCATGCCTCACTTTCTGGAGAGATGGAGGCGGAGCATATTGTTGCTCGCTCAGGTTTATGCTTGCTGCCTGCCTTCGACTTTTGGCCAGGCCGAAAAAGACTTGAGAGCTGGCCCAAAAGACGCTGCTGCTGCTGCTGTTGCTGCTTTTGCTGCTTTTGCTTTTGCTGCTGCTGCACCTGCCGTTGCCTTTGGCAACATTTCAGATCTAGAAGAAGGAAAGCAGCAAGGCAGAAAAGCTAGGATGGACAGGAAGGCGCAACAGGCGTGCTTGGCATTGGCATGGATCCACATCCACATCCACAGCCACAGCCACATCCACATCCATGCCCACAACTGTATCGCATGGTATCTCAAGTTGGGGGATGTTCTGCGCTGCAGCGCCAAGTGGCCCGAGACAGGTAAACAAGTTATAAATTTGCGGACTCGGGAAAGTTCGGCCGACGAATGGCTTGTTCTTGTTGCTTATTCGTAGCTCGCGTTGCGCGCTGCATTTTGGAGCAGGCGCGTCGCGGCGCGAAGGCAACGCACCAATTAGCATATTCCATTGTCTCCCCGTGTACACACACACACACACACACACACACATAGATACAACCACGCAGTGTCGAGCTAACGAACACACACACACACACAGACACACAGACACACTTTCGAGTCCTTTTTGCAAATTTGGCATCCTTCGTGCGCCGAGCGAAAAAGAGGCAAGGGGCGTGACGCAGCTCATTTGCCTGCAAGAGCGCTAGAGAGAGATTTTGTCATCCTGGCTGTAGCTGTAGCTGTAGCTGTAGCTATGTACGTACATACACATACATACGTAGATACGATGGGACCACCTACACGTATACGCAATATAGCGCATACGCCCGGCTGTGCGGTTTATTTACACCGCGAGTTGTCTGTAAAATTTTAAAGCGCGCGGCGATTTTATTGGAGCACCGTGCGAACATGCGAAACACCAGCCGCCACCCCTTGAACATCCTGGCACATCGTGGCACATCCTGGCACATCCTGGTAAACTGGTACATTGTGGCCCAACCTGACACTCCATGACAGGCAGCCCCCCATTCCTCCTTCCGTTTTTAAGCCCCAACCCCCCTTGAAAGTACATGGACGCGCGCACACGGCATTCGCCGTTCGGCCGAGTACATATATATCGCTATGTGCTACACCGCTGGCGAATGGGAACGCATCGGTCCGCCGTGCGATATGCGACTTGCGACATGCGATATGCCAAGTGTGTCACGGTAATTAATTAAGAACCGCTTGTTCTCCTCTCTTGCAGACGCCAAGCTGTTCGACAACGGCCTGAAGTTGGATATTTCCAGCTACCCCCACATGAACATCCGCATGGGCACGAAGGGCAAGCGTCCCCTGCGGAGCCTGACGCCGCGCGACAAGATCCATGCCATCCAGAGGATCCACGATGGCGAGTCCAAGGCATCGGTGGCCAGGGACATCGGCGTGCCCGAGTCCACGCTGCGCGGCTGGTGCAAGAACGAGGACAAGCTGCGCTTCATGTCGCGCCAGTCTGCCACGGATAACCTCTGCGCCGACGCCCTGGGCGACAAGATGGATGGCGGAGCTGGTGGCGGGCCAGGCGGCGGCGGTCTACTGGGTCCGCCGGAGAAACGCCAGCGATTGGATGGCGCCCTGCCCCTGAACTTCTCCAACAAGCTGAAGTTCGATGAGCTGGCCTTCAAGCGATCTCCCCTGAATGGCCTCGACTACAGTACAAACAAGAACCTGGCCGATCTGGGGTACAATGGGCTGCCCGTGGACTATGCGGCCTTTAATGGCGGGGTCAAGGCCAAAGTGTTTGGTGCCGATATCAATCGACCCGCCGCCGATCCCTCCCTGAACGCCATTAGTCCGCTCTCGAGCTTGACGCACCTTTCGGGTCTCACGGGCATATCACAGTCTCCGCTGGCGATCAGTTTCAACGAGCTGACCACAAACCTCAACTTGCTGGCCCAGCTGAATCCCGGCCTGGCGGCCATGTCGGGCCTGAACAGCTTTCCAGCGGGCGCTGGTAACCTGAGGACCCCGAAGCCCAGTGGCCAGACGCCGCTGCAGGTGCAGAGCCCCAGGAGCGATAGTGGCGATCGGTCGGCGCAGGGATTGTCGGTGAAGAACTGGGCCAAACAGAAGCCGGGGGAGGGCCAGGGCAGCCTCAATCTGAGCATCAAGAACGAGGGCAAGGGCGGCGACATCAAGAGTCCGAGTCCTTCGATTGCTCCTTCGCAAATGGGCGGGCCCATGACGCTCTCCAATCTGGCCGACGATCCCTTGCTCTACTGGCTCAAATCGCAGCAGACCATGCTGGGCCTGAATCCCCTTTATCCGCCCACCATACCCATGGGCGTGACCAGTCCCCCCATCAGATCTTCCACGCCACAGCACATGAGCCAGCTGGCCCAGACGCCGCCGATACCCTCGGCTCCGCTGACACCCTCGTCCACACCGTCGGGCAGTCTGGACGAGAAGAATGCGGCGTGGTACAACTGGTGCAAGGCGTTCGGGGCCAGTCTGCATACCCTGAATCCCAATGCCGCCACCTTGGCCGCCCTGCAAGCCAACCAACTGCAGCAGCAGGTGGCCACCACGAGCGCAGAGGGAGGATCCATGGCAGATCCCTCGAACATCCTGTACTCCCATCTCACGAAAGAGACTGAGACGCCGTCGGTGAGAAGTCTGTCCTCCAACGAACAGAATCCCGAGGCTGACGAGGCCACCGAGCCCGATCTCGATGGCGAAGTGGAGACGGAGGCGTCCGGGAAACCGGAGGATCTCTCAGCCGCCGGCAAGGTGATGACCCCTTCGCAAAGTCCCATTGCCCATTCATCGGGCAGCCGGAGCCGGAGTCCCGATCCAAAGGCGAAGATCAAGACGCCAGAGACCCCGAATCCCACAAGCGAATGCAAAAAGATCCTAGACAATATGCTGTTCAAGATGGGTGGAATGGAGGCCACTGGTGCTTTGATGCCGGAACACGGATCCGAATCGGAGGGCAGCTTCCAGGACACCAGCAATCCGCACACGAACAACAACGATGTGAGTGCCAGCAATAACAATAACAATAATAACTCCAATAAGACGGACGAGGAGGAGAAGGCCAAGTATCTGGACTGCACGGCGGACGAGGACATCGAGGCCATTCGGCATGGCGAGAAGTTCCTGCAGTGGCTGGAGAACTGCAGCAATCCCCGCGTGACCGCCGTGCAGCTGATGCAGCTCCGTTTCCTCATAGCGGCCATCAAGTCGGGCAACGAGGCGCCGCCGATCGAGAAGCCCGGTGCGCGGTGTCTGCCGGAGGACAGCGAGGAGCACGCCGCGGAGGAGGAGGGCAGTGGGCGGGGCAAGAGTCGCCGTCGCAAATAGGAAAAGCCAAAGTTGGCGCCCACGGAGCCAGCCACGGATACAGAGATGGAGGATAGCCCAACCGGCGCGCTGCCGGATGCAGAACCAGGATCTGGTCTCCCCGATGCAAATGCGGATGCAGATGCGGATGCGGATGCCGGCGAAGCTTCGACGAGGTGCCACGTGTATGCGCCGGCCGTCTACCGATCGTCGGCCACCCTACTCAGCTCCCTGTTCTTCCCTCCCTACGAATTTGTACATTGTGACCTCGACGATGACCCCGACGACTGCCAGATCACGGGCGAGTACCAGCAGTACGACGAACTGAGCTCCAGCAGTTAGACCACATGGTTCCACGCCCCGGAGGACTCCACTGAATTTATCTCCTAGCTGTGAAACCTATCGAGCATGCTTTCAGTCTCTTTCCATGCAACTCAATTCAATTCAACTCAATTCAACTCAATTCAACTCAATTCAATTCAATTCAATTCAAATCCACTCCATTGCATTGTATTAATTAATCGTACGGCTAATGTGTATATATCGGGAATCTGTATTTGTAGCTATTATGCATTTCATTTGCACGGAAAAGCAATCGACTCTGTTTTGTTAGTTTGTTTTTCACCCAATGCATTCTAGGAAAAATGTTATAGCCCTTAGTTTTTGTTACGAAACAAACAATTTCGAACTGCGAGGTGTGTTGGCGCGAATGGCACGCATTTGATATCAAACGTTTTTAAATTTCGTATATTAATAGCTATGGAAATGTGCTCAAAAGAATTTTCTTAATTCGAAATTAATGCGATATTTAAATAAAAACATTTACAAATTTAAATGTAATTTTAAATACATGTTCAATAAAAAGTAATTAGATAATTTTTATGAAACTCTTAAAACTGATGTGGTTTTATATTTATATTCATAGCTGTCTAAGTGGTTTTCACATGCAGATAAAACACATTGTTTACTTTGATCTGAACAATCCAGCAATATTTTGAACACAATCAAAAGGTCTGGAAATAGTTGTGTTATCTATTCCATTATATGATATTCTATATCAATCATATAACATATTTACAAGGATGAATTGTTTTGGCCAAGTTATTGGCCTCTTTGGAACGCATAAACTCTAAAATATATTGCTATAAGAGCTCGGTATCCAAGAAGAATGAATTCGATTGGCGTAATAAACTTACCAAATTGATGGGATCCTCCAGTGGCTCATACTGAATGAAGTCGGCGACAAACTTGGCAATTTCCTCCACACTCGATATGAGTTGCGTGTAAATAAACGCCGTTGGCCTGATGGTGGTGCAAACGAATTTCTGCAAGTTGGTTAAGATGGGGCAATTTATCAAAATGCTGGCAACTGAGGGGGGCTGTCTGGGGGTGGGGACTTTACCTGTACTTTGCATTCGTTGGGCAGCGCCAAGACCATCGCCCGTCTCTTCGGGTAGCTGAGCACCAGCTGCTTCCGGAAGTTCTCGGCGTAGAGCAGGAGCAAGCGCTCCTTGGGCGAGAGGGTGTAGTAGGAGGGCGGATAGCACTGGGGACTGGCTTCGAACTCCTCGACTGTCTCGGGAAACGATAAGTCGATCTTGCCGATATTCAGCGAAGGTTCTCCTTCGGATAAGCTGAATTCGCTGGACCGCATTTCCTCCATTTCCGCCTCGTACTCGCCCTCCATTTCATCCACGAAATCGGACTCCGATTGCGAGCGCCGATTCTCGTCGATTTCCTTGAATTTGGCACTATAGCGACCCGGGTCGATGTTGCTCACCACCTTCTTGTACTTCTGAAACAATACTTTCGGCATTTTGGCGTGGTTACGATTGCCGGCTCTTCAAAACAATAAACAAGAAACTCCGTTTCTATAACTACGGTGTTTGTTGGAAAATATATTTTAAACGGCCAGATGTGACAGGAATGGGAATATGTGTTGTGTTGTACTAGACTGCTCATTGTAGCAAAGAATATTTACACAAAAATATACCCATTTTGGTAACAGAAATTTCGTTATTTCTGAGTCCAATTTGATTTGTGTGGGTTTCGCTTGGAATAACTTCTTATAAGAAAGTTTCGTTTATTTCCTTGTTCCGGTTCGAATCTTTGCTTTTTGTACTATCCTTTCAATTCCTATTTCCGGTTTGCACCCTAGCTGTAATACAAGTATACTGCTTCGTAACTGCTTGCGAACTGCTTTAACTCTGACTTTGAACTGCTGTTCCCTGCTTTGCATCTCACTTTGTACTGCTTTGCCAGTCAGTTAGGTAAAATGTGTTTAATACATGTAAAATTTAAGTAAGGTAACAATATTACCCAAATACTTTTTGTAACGAACATTTTTAAAATTGAAAAAAACTTTGTGAATAGAACAAATCCCCGGTAACCGAAATAGTAGTAATACATTTCAAGCTCCAAAAATATAAATTTTAAGAACGCCATTAATATTGTTATCATAGCGAGTAAGCAGTTAAGCGCCTATCAATATTTTTTTAGCCTCTGGATTATTAAGGCTAAGCATAATTCAAATAGCATGAGTTACATGAAAAACGCGATAAGAAACTAAGAAACAGTATTCATATAGCTACTCATTTTTACATTCCTATTTTCTATAATTTTTATCATTTCTGGTGGGCAGCATTAAAATTTGAATATGTAGGACAAAGGTAGCAATTTTTCCTGCATATATAGAGTAATTTATGATTTATAATCTATAGATAAGGCATATTTTGAGTGTGAAAATTGCATATTTCATGTAAGATTTGTTCACTTTGTGATGTGTATTTCCTTGTTGTATAAATTAGAGACTTGTAATCTATCTAGTAAGTCCACATTTCACCTAGTCACTCTAGATTGTTCAATTGCATCTTCCCCTGGCAACCAACAAACATACACGTATGTAAATATACTTGTATGTGGACCGACTTTATTTATTGTAATTTCGCATATTACATAATTACCCGTCCGACAATCGTGGCTGGTCTTCCGCAGCTGCAGTGAGTGGCAGTGGCAGTGGCAGTGGCAGTGGCTTAGATGGCACATTTTTTAGGGACCACCCCTTGTCTGCACCGCACCGCAAATTGCATTTGCATTATTTATATTGCATCAATAAAACGCGCATTCAGGAATAATTAGCGAACGAACGAACGCAGCAGAACTTGTCGAGGAGACCAGCGGATTGAGATCGGCGCAGTTGATCCGTTTATGGCTGGCGCTAGGATTTATTTGTACTTCCTTTCGCATTTGAAAGGCGAGCGTCTACCTGGTGAGCCTGGTGAGCCTGGAGAGCCTGGAGAGCCTGGCGAGTGCGGTACATTCATGAAACCATTTGGCGCTTTTAAGCGACTCAATTACGCACTTTGATTCCCACATTGGCCGCTGCAGTCGCCTGTCGTTGGGTGTCGCCTCGTCCTGCCTCGTCCTACCTCGTCCTGCCTCGTTCTGGCTCGTCCAGCTTGGTCCTGTGGCAAGGACTCGGGCTACGCGGGCTACCTGGCCGCCGTCTGAGGCAAGATGCGTAAGCACTAATTTTTGTGTGCGCTCAGTTTGCCGTTTAATTGCCGCGGCTCGCGCTAAGTGTTCCCTAGAAAAACAAAGGACATCGCTGCGCGGCGTTGGTTCGTTCAATCAAGCACATGTCGTCCTGCGCTGACTCCTTGGCCAAAAGTGGTCCTTGCACAGGCGCAGCCGCAGGCGCCCCGGATGTCTCGAGTGTCAAGCGCCTTTGCAGCCTTTGTCTGATTATCGCAGCCACGCAACGCCGCTGATGTGCGGTTATGTCAATTAACGCGGATGCGGATCAGGTCCGCCAGGATCGTGGTATATAAGGCTGGCTTCGCCGAGCACAGGACATCACATTCGCCTCACCCGCCGAACGAAGCACATCGACCTGAAGATGCAGTTGGGAAAAGCTATCATTCTGATTGCGCTGGCCATCCAGCAAAGCTGCCTGGCTCTCTACATCAAGAGCGTGGAGAAGAGTCCCGCCAAGTCCGGGCCCAAGGACGATTGGGGCGTCTTCAAGAACACACTCGGACTAAGCCAAGAAAAAGGTGGGTTGTGACTTCATCCGAACTCCTTGCGAGCTCTTCACTAACTTTGCCATTTTTTCCCTCTCCAGTTGAACTGCTCAAATCGCAGAAGGATCAACAGGGCACCAAGGAGCTGCTCAACCGTTTCATCCTGGAGAACCCAGAAGCACTGCCAAAGGCCAAGCAGCAACCCGATCAGTTCTTGGGCCTCTACAGATCGATCCTCAAGAGGTTGACGGCCTCGAAGCGCATGCTGAAGACCTCGCTGAACTTTGAACTGGCCGACAGGCCACACAAGGACCCTGAAGAGGCCGCGCCGGAAGATCGCCGTCAAGATGGTTTCCGACATGCCGTCGTGGAAGATCGAGAGCCTGCTGAACTCGTTCTATCTGAAGCACGGAATTCCCCGCAACGCCGAGGAGCACGAGTATCCCGATCTGGACATGGCCAGGGATACGGACTACGACTCCGACAACTTCTACGACGACGAGGGCGATGTGGGACTGACGGCCAAGACGCGACAGAACACTGAGTACGGATCCTTCCAGGACCTCATTATGCAGGCCAAGATGAACGAGTGGGAGCGGGAGAACGAGGAAACCAAGTTGCATGGCCCAGACAATGATGATTACATCTAAGCACCTGGAATGTCCACAATGGAGGGCTGTGCAATAGAGGTTCATATGCTGGCATTGGACTTGTCTTTAGGATAGAGTAGTTTATAATGCCAGAATCGCGCTTTAATTCAAACGATGGGTTTTCTATTTATTAAGATGGCATAGTGTATAACTTTCTTATTTTTTTTCAACATGAAATTATAAATAAAGTGAAGTTGAGAGGCTTAGATTGGAAGTGAAATGAAAATGGTTTACAATTGTGGAACAGTTGCAGTTTCCCAGTTGTTGAGGAATTCGGAGTCCTTGCTGGAGTCCTTCGAGCTTTTGGTACAAACACACCTGCGCATGTCCTCTCCGCACAAAGAGCTTTGTTCAACGGAGCTGGTAAATATTGCCATCTTAAATATTTGAAATCGTTTGGCAATCACATGAAAGACAAAACACTGGCTTTTAGCTAGGTGATTTACTTATACACAAACGAATTTGAATAGTTATGCATTATAAGTATGAATTGTGCATTAAGTTAGTGGTGCGATTACATAAAACAGCTGACTTGTGATATCCGCTTGCTTCTTTAATTGATTCTCCTCTCCGGCAGCATGACAACAAATGCTTCCACAATAGGCGGACACATGGTGCCACAGTAGTTTGCTCCGCGGCTCACACGTGCTCCAGAGGAGCGGACCATGCGCCGTATTGTGCCACCGATTCTTGCAACATATAAAAGCCGTGCTCAGTCTTAGCCCACAATTAGTCTGTTGCTGCTGCTGCTGCTGCTACTCGGTAATAAAAATAAAACCGCACTCAAATGAACTACCTACCCCTTCCACTCCCAGTTCGCGTATTTCGCAAGGCACTTTAAAGGCTTTCACTGGCGACCCAAATAGTCGCTTTGATGTGTTTTTGATGCAGGCCAACCTGTTGCATTTTCTCTTTAACTAATAAGCGCAGATTTAAGGAAAAGCGATTTTAAACCCATTATATAGCCGCTGTGCAAAGGGGATTCCTTGCCAAAGTGAGCAGAAATCGATACGCTTAATGCGAGTATGGAAATTTCAGGATGCACGGCACGTAGTCAGTCTGTTAGGTATCAGCTTCGTCAGCTTTTGACGCCATCGGCATCATTTATGCACGTACTCAGTTCGCCGGAGCTGCAAAGCTTGCCACGCCAATAGGGCTCTGAATAACTATGCGTCAACGAATTCGGCTTAGTCTGCATCTGGAAGTACGTGGATGTACTAAGCATTTAGGGATATGGGAGAGATCTAAGAAGGGCTGTTTTAGGTATATATTTATAGTTCGTTTTCGGTTTAACAATAATATAAATTACATATGTAACTCTGTACACGGTTGATAAATTAAGTACATAATACAAGTCAAATAAATAAAACACTCATGCATGCGCAATCAACTTAGAAATGTAGAGGAATTACAACTGCCTTTGAATTCAAACCTATATGCTATACAAATATCTATAGCGTTCCGAAGCTCAAAGATAGCGCTACACACTTTGGCATTTAGACTTGTCAGATATCCGAAAGATACAGTTGCACGTGCATCCATGTGCAGTGCGACTCGTGATGGCAGTGTAAACCTTCTCTCCGCCTGCAAATCCCAGTAGGAGTATCAACTTACTGAGCCCAGACTGCAGGCAGATGTTCCAACGTCATTTGGAGGTAATAAAGCTCTTGGGGTTCGGGTTCGGGTTCGGGTTCGGTGCACTGAGATTGAGGGCGAACCTACAACTTTTCACCACTCAGACTAACGATGTTATAGTAGTTGTGATCGGGGAAGCGCTCGAGTTCGATGTAATCCATTTCCGTGTGCAGCAGCTTGTCGAGCATCTGGATGATCTCCGCGAACAGAGGACGCTCCTGGGGATCGTGGGACCAGCAGTAGTACATGATGTTGTACAGCTCCCGACGGCAGTGCTCTGGCTTCTCCAAGCGATACCCATCCCTTACCTACAGAAATATATGTTATATTCATTCAATATGCTTGTATCATATTTTATATTTTATAACTACTAGTATGCCAACCTTTCGCATCACATCTGCTGCTGATATGCCAGGGTATGGCGTCGATCCCAGGGTCACAATTTCCCACATCAGTATGCCGAAG
Source organism: Drosophila orena (assembly GCA_005876975.1). Classification (NCBI taxonomy): domain Eukaryota; kingdom Metazoa; phylum Arthropoda; class Insecta; order Diptera; family Drosophilidae; genus Drosophila; species Drosophila orena. Next base: position 7,607,506 of record VCKV01000282.1, on the reverse strand, counting down.
CTCCAGATATCCGATTTTACGGAGAATATATTGTCGTACAGCGACTCTGTAGCCATCCATCTGAAAAATGAAGGCTCTGCTTGAACTGATTGCTTGCATGATTTATTGAAATATTCATTACCTGATGGGCAGCTTGCCCTCGCTTTTCCTTTCATAAATCTTCGAGGTGATGACATCTCTTGCGAAGCCAAAGTCCGCAACTTTGCATGTGTGATCGTCGGTTATGAGAATATTCCGAGCAGCCAGGTCACGATGGATGATCTGGACAAAGATATGATATATATGAATCAGATAGTGTTACTCGTAGAGTACAAGGGTATACTAGATACGTTGAAATGTATGTAACAGGCAGAAGGAAGCGTTTCCGACCATATAAAGTATATATATTCTTGATCCTGATCAAGATCCTGATCCTTATCGCACTTTTCATTTCCACTAGCTGAGTTACGGGTATGTGATAGTCGGGGAACTCGACTATAGCATTCAATCTTTTTTTTTTGTAAATTTTTTATGGGATAATGTGTAGAAATACAAAAAAATTAAGAAATGCCTCAAGGCTGAAGTCCTAAACCCATGAATCAACTTATCTTAATCGGATTTTGAAGTGGCATACCTTTAAATGTTTCTGGCGCAATTCTCTAAAAATCTGCATTCACATTTAGAAATATATTTTTTTTAAATATTTTTTGTATTTTTTCTGATGTTATGATGTTGTAGAAATTCCAAAAAATTAAGAAAGGATTAAAGCTGAAGTTATAAACCCCATAACTCAACTTATCCTAACTTCTAGCCAACTTACGCCTCGAGATGTTAGGTAGTCCATTCCCTTAGCTACTTGGTACATAAAGGACGTTAGGTCGCACGATGTTAGTACATTTGATTTTCCGTGGGTATTTCCATAGTGCCTATAAAGAAGGAAACGATCCAAATTTAGTTTTTAGCTTGCAGAAGTTTATAAAATGTTGCCTACCTTTCGGCGCGGGAGCTGCGTAGATAGGTTTGTAGTTTTCCCCGATTCACGTACTCCAGAATTACAAATGTGGGATCTTTGTCCGTGCAGCAGCCCAGCAAATGAACAACATTGATGTGCGGCTCCAGAGATTTCATTACCTGAAGAAGTAAAAAGAACAAATTGCCTTATAAATATCACAATCAAGCTGTTTGTTTCATTAACGAGGGGAAGTCCTATTAATAGGTGTTTTATTAAGCCACTTTCCTGTTGATTTATTGGGCTATCCGATTTGCCCAAGTAGCCGCCATTCATTTCAGTTAATAACCAGCCGTCTCCCCTTCAATTCAAATTCAAACATTCAAACTTTGAACATCTAAGGGGTCCGCAATAAAAGAAATAACAACAAAGCCCGTTCATTTTGCAGGTCTCTAACGCCTCCACAATGGCCAAGTGCGGAGGCAACTTGAGGAATGGGTCTGCAGCCTAGCCGAGGGCCATTCATAATTTTTCATTGTTCTAAAATTAAAGTGCAATTATTCTCGTTTCTGGGGTAATCCGCAGAACATGATATACTGCCGCCGCAGAGGGCTGCCGGTGCAGGACCGAAACCGGAACGAGAACCAAATGCGACTTTAATGATGAAGGACGCGACCCACACGCCGACAACCCTAGAGTGGCTCTATGGCATCGGATTCCCATTCCCGTTCAGATCCCTGCTCAGACTCAGATTCAGAGTCACGGAGTCACAGAGTCAGAGTCAGAGTCAGATTCAGAGTCAGCTTCAGATTGCAGGGGGCAAGGCCAGGCCACAAAAGGTCTCGAACTCCGAAAGTTGCACTGCGCAGGTCGAGAGATTGGAGGTCCTGCGAGATTCGCAGTCTCGGATTCAGAGAGATACCCGCATACTCGTATGTGGGATGTTGGTCCGTCAGGCGAGAGGATGGATGCTGTGCTGCTGCTTTTTGTTGCCATTTGTTCATTACATTATTTTGTTGCAAGCAGGAACAGCAACAGGAATCAGTTTGTTTCAAGGCGCCGGAGCGCACAGTTCGGATTGTGTTCGGTATCCGGAAAAGCACTTTTCTTCTCGTACTTTTTTGCAAGGCTGCGGCAGTTTCCTGCTCCGTGTGTTTACAGCCCGCAACTGCCGTCGAAATAGTTTTGCCCGAAATGAGTGCGCTGCGTGTTTGTGTGTGCGTTGAATTAATGCTCCTCAGTGCCCCCAAATGCTGAACTCATTAGCTAGCCATCGACTTTTCCAGCCCGGCGAAGCCAGAGGTAATAATAATGCACCCCAGCATAGTATGTAAATGCGAATCGATACGGAACATGGCCCTAGCTCTTGTCTCACTATCATTGGCTTACTATTGTTGAAACTCGAATATACCAGTACGAGTATATGCGATAGTGGCGAGTAATTGCCATGACAACACTTCCTTGATTGCCTTGCACGGGTATGCAAATGGCTGGGGGTGTTGATGCCATTACAGGACCATAAATGCGCCCGGAACAAAGGACCTTCGACCACTACAATCACATGTATTGATTCGCCACGAAATGAACATATTTTAGTCCACTGATTGCGGACAATTGTGCAAAAGTGCAGCTCGGCGCACTTGGATCTACACAACTCAACGAAGTTTGAGCCCCCAAAATACTGATATCAACGTATATCAACATGGCACTTTTTAAGGCCGAAGACCAGCAGACTGGATATTGAGGATTTTTCGGAGTATTCGCACATGTAAGCCCGTCTGACACCGGGCTACTTACAAGGTCATAAATTAATCATTTTGTCGCAGTATTTTTGGCGAACATGAATATGCAATAAGGCAGGCAATATTCGAATTGGCATTTAAGCCACATTCTGACCGTGCTCAGATTGCTTTTGCCAAGTTCGGCTTTAAATTGAATTCAGTAATACGAGAGTGTCCAATGCTAATTAAGAAAAGAACAAGTACAATAACCAAATGACAGGCAAACTAAAGTGGAGAAAGGCATCGGCCAACTATAGATGGGAAAACTCTTGAGTGGGGGGCACTTTTTGACAACTGTACAGTGACTGCTCGAAAAGTGGTCAAGAAAAAAAAAGTGCTCAGGTCGAGCATAAATAAGGTGGATATTCTGAGAATTTGCCCAACACACAGAACCACTTAGCCAAATGATATTCCCGAATTTAGCTAAATACAGCTGCAATTGCAAACTTGGCAGCAGGTAGGGAAACATTTTGAAACTTTCTGGAGTGAGACACATAAGTGGACTCCTTTGCGTTTTCATTAAAAACGCAAACATTAAATCCAAACTCAAGGGGAAATAGCTGCTGGCAGCAGGAGCCAGAAAGAAATTCTTTCGAAACTTTTCAGCATCGTTAATTTTCAATTTACAAAACTTTTTCATCTAACCAGAAAAACCAACTCGCAAGATTTGCCCCGACAGTCCTCCCAGTTCCCAGTTCCCGGTTACCAGTTTCCCAGTTTTCCGTTCACAGTTCTCCGCATTCTCAGTACTCAGTCGTCGAGTTAGCGAGTCTGTCAGGATATTTTCCTCCTTTTTTTCCCCGACCAATTGAATGAAAAGTGACAGAGGAAAAGGCAGCCGAGAAATCGAGCCAACATGGGATGTTGTAACGATTTTGTCGGTGTTTTGCATACCCTTTTCGGTTGATTTAAGATTCGCTTGATTGTAAATGCTGGCTGATTCGCCAGAATTACGCGATTAGCCATCCAACTCACCTCCAGCTCGGATAGAAGGTCCTTGCGATCCACCTCGGTGGCGCTTTCCTTGAGCGTCTTCACGGCCACCGTTGTAATGCCTTCGTTGCCTGCAAATAGATAATTATCGTCAGTGTCAGGTGTGTTTTACTTAAATTTTCATATCACACAAGGACCCACACTCGCGTTAGCCGTTCAATAGTTAAAGCTTGCCATTGCTTTGCTTTCGCATGGGAGCCCAGGCTATTTGTCTGCCTTTATAGAAATCCAGAAATCACTTGCCTCTCGTTTTGTAGTCCACTCTACGTGCTCATAAAAAAGAGCTCAGTGTGGAGCTCTGGAATGTGGTGTATCGAGTGGGTGGAGGACCTCCGCCCACTCCCACTCCCACTCCCACTCCCACTCCCCCTCCTACATGCACATTTTTGCACCACCTGAGCACTCGAATTTGGGCCAACAACTGCCGGATTGCATGAGCCAGTAGCTTTGTGGAACTCCGCTGATTGAATGCACAATCTGCTCCATTTTAAATTCCTTTCGGCATCACGCCGAAATTGATGAAATTACTCTGTTGAAATTATGGATCTCGTGCAATTTCAGAGCTGCCTCTAATGGGAATTTAATCAAAGCAAAGATACCACTTCCTAGCTAGTGTACTACGTGTAATACGCCCTAATATATTTGATCAAAATCGATTGGCTAGCAACATTTAGTTTTGGAAAGAGCAATGACCCTAATCCATCCCAAAGGATATGAACGGTTGCACTGCGGCACAGATAGGTATAGGTATAGGTATACCTATTTATCCGGTATTATCCGAACAAATGTATAACTTATTTAGTTTATTTGCTACTCAAACTTACCATTTATGTTGGTGGCCTCGCAGCGCCAAACTTGTCCGAAGGCTCCTTCGCCCAGAATATTGAAGAACTTCAATCGGTATCTGGGGAATTCCCAGCGGTCGCCGTTGGCCTCGCCGGCAAAAGCGTTTTCCGGTGCTCCGGAACTTCCTGCTCCGCCTGTCACGCAGCCCGGGCCCAGGTTGGTACCCGGCTCAGCTGTCCCAGGAGTGGGCACTCCTCCGGCGGAGGAGTCCGCGCCGTTGGTGACACCTGTTGATAACTGGGACGTTGCCTGTGAGCGGCAGCATCGATGGCAGTTGTGCAATGTCCAGGTGAGCGGAAATGCCAGCGATGTTGACATTTGTGTCGCGCACAGGATTCAGAAAAATAAGAGAAAAAAAACGCTTTGATTAGTTGTGATCCTCTGCTGGTTGTCACCACGTTAAAATGGTGACGGCATAAAATCTAGGCTGAACTTTGAGTGACATTTTAGTTTCACAAAATAAGAGCGGAACTTTGAAATCTATGATGACATACGTGTAGCTTTTGCAATTAACAGCGGAGGACTGACTTTAAAAATACATTTAAGCCTTAGCCAAAATGCAATGAATTGCATTTGCTGAATGCATGCAAATTGCACTGCCATAACGAAGTGCTGAAATGTTGAATTTCAAAATAAAGCCAATGCAGCTGCCAGCACCACAAAATGTCAAAATTTTTACGCGCGGATCGGTTTGCGCTGGTGAAGTTTTGGCATTCGCTGTCAATAAATGGGAATCGAATGAAAGGACATTCCCAGCAGACGCCAAGGGCTCCCAGCCAACATGCAGCTGCATTGAGCTACTTTTTCCTGTCAATTACACTGCCTGCCTTCGTGGATACTGTGGGTGACAGGGGCCAAAGGACCTAAGGACACAAGGACCAAAGGACGAGGGCCACGCCTCTGCGGAGGCGTTGAGTGAGCCAACTGAGGTTGAAATCTGCGCTGGAGTAGCTGTCGATTAGGGACTCCGTGCCCTAAGCCCCAATCACTCCCAGAGTGCCCAGAACGGGGAAAACTCAATCGATATTTGCATAAGCTCCAGTGCATCGCCCACTAATTTTATGCAATCATTTCGAACGGACCTTCTGTGAAATATGAATTTTAGATTGCGTTGCCAGCGCTCGTACTCTTCACTTTGCAGGCCAAAACGCTTTCCCGCTTTCCCGCTTTTCCGCTTTTCGTTTTACTTCCTTGAAGAGCTTTTGTTAAGCATGCTACTAAATCGTTTCTCTCCCTCCCTTCTGCTCCGTTTGAATAATTCTTTGCCTACTGCCGAGCTATAATCAAATTGATATCAAAACCCATAAAGAAGGCAACGCTAGAGAAGATACCCTACCAAAGAACCGCATTGCAGAAAAGCCACCGGAATGTCAGTGGCTGGAATTTGTTAGTTAATATTGGTAGCATTCCACTCACAATGCCCAGCTGCTGATCCCGCTCCCAGGGCACATAGCGATTGGCGAAGGCCACAGGTCCTTGCCACTGCTGCATGACCATCGAGTTGCGGCTGTCGTCGGTCAGCGTGCTGCTCAGCTGGCTCTGGTTGGACTTCTTGGCCAGCTCCTCCTTCTCCTTGGTCTTCTTGAGGGTCCTGCTGATGGCGCAGAGGCGTCGGCGGCACAAGTACGCCAGCAGCACGGCGATGGCGGCAAAGAAACCGCCCACGGTGACCACAATCGGGATTGTGCCGGACTTGAGGGAGAAAATGGTGATGGAACTGGTGCTGTTATTATGGTGGCCGCCACTCGGTGTCGTTGTCTCCGCGGGGATTGCGGAATCGCGCCTCGTTGAATTATTGCCAGCTATCGGCGTCAGTTTGGTGCGACTCTTCGGCGTAGTGGACCTGGCTGCTGGACCTCTGACTGGTGTTGTGGATGTCACCTCCTCATCCGGCTGCTCCGCGTCCCCACTGTGATCTTCGCGCAGGCCGGGTATGTTCGGCGGTGGCGGTGGGTAGAAGTTACCGAATGGCGGCGGACCGAATATATTGTTCTGGGGCACCGGTGGATATCCACCGCCACCTGGTCGGCTGTTTGGCAGCCCATTCCGGATGGATTGAACACCGGGCAGCTGGTCGAAGCGTGGAAGGAATTGCGATATATTGTGCACCACGTTCGAAATTGATGTCTGCGGTCGATAGCCAGAGCTATTCTCCCGCTCGCCCAGGATGTTGATGAAAACCTCATTTTTTGCCGTATAGGAGCCATCGGTGACGGTTATATAGATGAGAAAATTCTGACCAGCCTAGGAAATCCAATTAGAAATGCCTGTTGAAAACGTATCGAATGGATGACTTACCCTTCCCGCCAAACTTTCGTTGAGCGTTACCACTCCCGTTTCTCTATCAATTTGAAAGGGGATGTTATCCGGAGGACTAGCATCGTTTTCACCGCCAGGCAGACTAAAGCGTGGCTCTATTCCGAATATCAGATCATCGCCATCCGGATCCTCCGCCCGCACCCTATCGATTATCTGGCCAACTTTCTCGGCTTCCGAAATGCGCCAGTTGCGTTCGCGAACATATAGAATCGGAGGTGCATTCTGATTGTGGGCTTCAGCTGGAAATGTGCATTAAATATTAAAATGCAGTTTTATAGCATATTCATGAACAACAGGTTATTGTACATAAGCCAGATTCTCTGATGCTACAGTACCGGTTTTTCAAAGTATTTTATTTTGTTAATACATTCCTAATTCCCAGTAAAATATAAACAAATATAGTAGTTAGTAACTGTTGGATGTGAATAAAGTCATGAAAGGGAAATAAGATGTAAAAATGAATTTTTCCGTGGAAAACCCCTTCCTAGAAACGTGGTATCACTTAAAAGCAGAGTGAAAAGCATGTGAAGCGATTAACTTGTGTTGTAATCTCACAGCAGCCGCCTATTAAATCCATTGGAAGCCGTCGTCGAAAGCGATGACGACACAGCGATTAATTGGTTAAGGCAGCGACTTTAGTCGCATTTCCATGGGCCAACAGTTGGCAGCCAAGTTCATTCGGATACTGCGAGTGCCAGCTATTGACCCGGATGTCTCCCACTTGGGAATCGCGTTGAACGCGTGCCAAGTGCAGACAAAGGCTACCCCCTCCATTTGGGTGAGGGCCAGATTGCAACATCTGGGGGGAAAATATGTAAGCGGTTGCTTTTCTAGCGAATATCAATCGGTTCATTGTCCACCGAGAATGTCCGTGAAATATTCGCATATTCAGTTGATTTCTTGGCGCTCCATAAGTCAGCCATAAGCATCATTCAATGGACCTAAGCGACGTGACGTGATAACCGGTTGAGTTGTTTGCACTTGTATCTCTTCTGCTGGCGCTCGACCTTCAGATACAAATGCGCACACATGTAACGTATACGTATACGTGATATATGGCTATATGGCTACATGGCTACATGGCTACATGGCTATAAGGCCACATCCACATCCACATGGCGTGGTGTGGTGTGCGTCTGTAACCCGGAGAACGGCCAAAGGAGAGTCTTATTTTTTATTTTGGCCAACAGCGCGTCTGACGGCGCCGCTTAAGTGAGCAGCATGTTTTTGCACTGCGGATTGCGTGGCCAAACAGGTCTGAGGTCTTGGAACACTGTCTCGGGCGGACTTAACCCTGTCCGCGTGTAAGCCCATCCACATCCAGATATACACGACTGCCATTTATTACGATGCTCGCAGAAATGTTCCGTTTCAGCTAAATGTTGCACAATATGCTGATGAGTTGTGTGTGCGTGAGTTTCGGCTCGACAGCCATATTCATAAGAAGAATTTTAAATAATATACATCTTTCTTCGCCAGGAAACGAGTCGAATCTGCCTTATGTTCATAACTTAACGATTATTTCCAATCGAGTCGTTTTGTTTTTGAAAAGGTAATTGATTGATTATTATTTGCTACTGCTCGGAGGAAAGATATACGTGTGGATGCAAAAATGCAATTAAATCGTTATAACTTGATTTGCTAAATAGTTATTCCACGGAAAATGGTATATAGTTCAGTACTAAATTGCGAAATATGCTCCAAATGAGCATGTGCACCGAAAACATTTGCAAATATGTTGTTGAACTCAGATTTGCATACCTAACTGATTGGTTTTTATTTGGAATGAAAGCTGAATTGAATCCATTTCCTGCTCCATTAGGCGAATAAAGAGTTCAAACACCGGGTATTGAACGCCCTCGCCAAAGTGTCGCCTATGAAGCTGGTGAAACATTCACGGTCAAGGCTGAATGTACTGGAGCTCAAATCCATGTGTTTTTCTCGCCCACGGGGACAATTGGACCATTGTGGGACTTCAAGAGCGATTCGCATTGTTTCGGGCACCAATTACGCATCAATATTGTGGTCATTAACGTGTTGCGGCATCGAGATAGGCGTAGACTATTGACCCGCTACCCCCATGTAGCCAATCTTATAGATAATCTAGATGGACGTGTTAAGGGTGTTACTGTCAACATAATTGTATTGTGTATGCTTGATTACAGCCGTAATAAGGCCCTACAGAATATTCATTTTATATGGCGCATGGGATAGGAAGCAAATAATAACTCTTACCTTCTTGTGAAATCAGTGAAAGCACTGTTGCTGTGACCACAATGATGGTCAAGAGCAGGCTTCTTTTCCGCCAGGTAGTTAATTGTTTTCTGCAGTGTATTATCCGACTTTCGTGGTTGTGATGGTGATAAACCATTGCGCAATCAACCGCCTAAAAGGCAGCCTGCCAGATGTCCGAGGACTGAGACAAGGTGATGAAATTTTAATTAAAAGCTGCTGCGCAACGTGTTCCAATAAATCGAAAAAATAAAAAAAATACATATCAACGCGTGGGAGCTTGTGTCGTCCGCATTCTGCAGATTCCTCCATAGAAATGGATTTTATTAAATTAACAAAGAGGAAACTGGCTTCTGTTTAAGCCCGGAAATTGTGTACGCCAAATGCCACTGCCAACTGGTTGAAATGAACCAGCATACGTGTATTGTACACATGATAGTCGAAATATTTAAGTGAAGGGCACACATCACGCCCAACTAAAAGAAAATATAACTTAAGACGCTGCGCGTCATGAAGCGGGTCGGCGATTTCTCTTTTTGACGTATACGGTCGGCATCGGGTGCATGGCGCAATAGCAAAACAAACTGGGCAACCGAGTACAACCCCAATATACAGCGGCGGCCAAAGTAATAGCAGCGACAGCGCATTAAACACTGAGAAATAATCTGCAAAATAGTCAACTACATTGAAATGCATTCACATAACTTGGCACATTTTGAACTGCTCTACTTTAAATCTTTTATAGAGCACTTATGAATTGGATTGGCAGCTAGTTTTAACAACAGTCGAATCTTGTATTTCCTTGTCCGCAGCTGTATATGTACACGCTCACATAGTTTAAGATCGCAGGCAGATAGATTGGGTCGAAAGAGAGCGGCTTGGGAATGCTTTGTGTATTCAAATAATTTACAAGGAAGCTTAGAAACTGCAGAAAAACCCCGAGGTAAGGTGTGTTTGCGCTCCATAAAAGACTGTAAAATAAAAGCTCATCACTTAATTATATAAATAACCACTTTGAGCCAACAAAAGAGGCCACTCCGATATGCTAATTATCGAGTTCGCACGGATGCGTTTTTGGTAACAGTGAGTCACCCACACGCACATAATCTATAATTTCAATTTGATTTTCATTTCCAGCCATAATTACTTTTTATTTTAGGGTGGGATTTTCGCTGAATTTCACATATATAGATCGTACACAAAGCCACTGAAACTGGTATCCACAAACTTTCACGGGTTGCGTATGGGGCGATCCCAGAGCGGGACTTGATCGGCGATGCGTTTAACCACTCGGCGCACTGACAACTGAAGCTATGGCTCGCCCCAGCCCAGTTCCAAAGACCTCTTCCAAAATATCCGCTCGCTCGCTCGCTCGCTGCGCTCAAAAACGAAAAACTTGTTTAGCCGCCACAAGAAACGAACTTGACTCGCTCTCGCTCTCTTGTGGATCGCATTTGCAGAGAGCCTCTCTTTGCGCTCTCCACTAATCTGCCTCCCTTGGAATTCTGTTTGTGGATCGGGGAAATAATATTAATTGAGTTATCAGTAGCTGGTGTAGTTTAATGTGAACATGAATGCAAATTAAACACATAATCGTCCATTGATAAGAGTAAATAATAATTAATAAGCGTTAAGGCGTATTGAGAAATATGTTTCACTTACATATTAGCTTACATTGCCATGTAAATACTGCATATTAGGACCAGGCCTAATCCTCAGTTCCTGTTACTAGGCGCTCACCCCAAGCTCTTCAGGCGTTCGCCTTGGGATTTCCCCCATTCTCCTGGAACAATAAAGCTTAGTGCTCCGAGCCCCATTCATTAATCAAAGCCCTTATCTGTTTTGCGACCATCCAATATCTGGGCTACGGTCGATGGCAGTAGCAGCGTCGTCAATGGAAACGCCGAGGAAGTTCCAAAACAAGTCAACAAAGCTTTTCCGCGCTTCAGCTTATTTGCCTAAGTGCCAGCATACTTAACTGCTTGCCCAACTGCATTGTAGACTCGAATGCGTCACCCGGATTTTCCCCGCGGGTCAGTGCTAGCGAAAAAAGTTCAAAACGTCTCTTAAGACCCATTCAAAAGTCTTGCCAATTTCAAAACCTGCAATCTGCGAGCAGTATAAACAAAAAAAGCATGTGAGCTGAGCTCATACGAGCTTCAGTCGACGAGCAACCGGCAGTGTTGGATGTCATTTCTCGCTGGAACATAATTTGTTTGATGTACGAGTATAAAGCTCAGCCCGATGAATAAGCAAGGAGATATATACCATCAGCAAAAGCATATGTTTTAAATTGTGACACATTGCTGCTTCACTTTCACATCAATAATTCACATTCTACGGTGCTAACTAAAAATATTCTAGTGAACAGCCCATTGTTTTGAGCTCAAAGCTAAACTGATAAGAGTATGCTTCCACAACCATTTGATAAGCGCATCGAGTGGCACTGATAAGGCCTTATGTCAAACACGAATTCTACAAACCGAAACAGCTTGCGTCAGTCGCCTCGCATCTCCGATACAGAAAACACATACGTTGGCTAATTAAAAGCTCGCTCAAAACGATGCATAATATAGATGCATATACGGCATAGAACTCGACTTGTTAAGTGTACATAAATTGCATGTAGAACTGCAACAGGTATGGATAAATCAAGCTGATAAATAATTGTGTTCATTTCGCTTCAATATGCTTTCTTATGTGACAGATTATGTGGTCGAGTATCAATTTTGCTGGGCATGAGGAAAGCCCACGGATAGTCTGCAGTCTGGTCGAGATAGCTCTCGAGTGCTTTGGGGCTACAAGTCGGCCATAAATTAAAGTAGGTGTTAGCCAACAATGCGCAATTCTGGCCCAGCGACACCGCATCGAGTGCAGAAGTTTTTTATTCTCGGTTTTTGCCGGACAAGTTCTCCACGGCACCGAATGCACATTGGTTTTGGTCGCGCCACATAAATGGGCCGGAATTTGGCATTTTTGCAACGGTGCAATTTACTTGCACAAGCTAACAAAAGGGCTTTATGTCTGTACTTGTGCCAAAAAGTTGTTGGGTGTGGGACTATGTACATTTATGCTCATCCGTAGGCCCAGCATTATATCCATGTCCGCAGCGTTTGTGTTTGTCGGCGGGCACAAAACCATGGCCTCTATGTGGCCCATTCTAGTTGAGCCAACTTGCTCCTGGAAATGGCACGCGAAATAAAAACAAATTACTGGCATGAAAGTTTAAGCAGGATGCTCTTTAAATCATACATAAAGCAAATGTGCACTTTTCCTACATAATACTCAACTAAATAATGGCCCACTAATTCCGATTGTTTTCATTCCAGGACTTACCATTACTCGCAGCGCACGCACATTGAGCTAACCAGGACAGAATGATTCAAATGCTCACACATCGCCCAAACTTCAGTCCTCTGGTGGTCTTCCTGTTACTACTAATCGACCAGCGGCTAATTGTGGACTCCAGTGTTCCGGTACTGCAGAATCCCTCGGATGAATACACTAAGTATGTGCCGATTGAGGAGCTCAAGTTGCCAGAGGATCAGGAACTGGTGGTCCGACTGCCGTCGAACTCGCTGCTCAAATACACATCCTACAAGGATGTGTCCATCCTGCATTTTGATGTTCCACCCGATTCGCGAACTGCCTACTTCACATTCAAGGCGTTCGAGGAACCCAAAAGTGCCTTTCGTGAGTATTATAGATACAAAAGTTACAGCAGCTCAAAACTTAGTACTACCTATTTGCTAGAACGCAAGTGTAAGCCCAAGGATGTCACGCTGCATCTGAAGGCGAGCAGCTATCCAGTGATAAGTCCGGAGAACATAACCTTTCCCAAGAACTTCTTTACCAAGGATCAGAGGTGCGTAAAAGTGAACACCTATATACTCATTGCAAACGCATAGAACTGAATTAAATTTATTTTCTTAGATTTAAGGTATATGACCTGCAGTTTTTATCCAACGAGCAGCAGCAGCGCATTACCATTGAAGGACCTCATATAGGCAACTGGTTTGCGGTGGCATTTGTGAGTTGGTCAGATCCCAATAATGACCGCATTGAACAACAAGGTATTTCTGTATTCCATTTGCAGACTTTTACCTCTATTTCAGCTAAACTATTGATTGCTTTCAAAGTATGCAAATATTTAATTGACACTGCAGCAGGATATAAAAAAAGCGTCCTACCATTGTGATATATTTTATGTAGGCTTTTGGTTATTTTTAAAAATTGACTTTGTTACCCCAGAGATAAAAGCCTTTTGAATATGCAAAAATCCGATTGTGACGATTTCGGCATTGTGTTTAGACCCATGCATATTTATGAATATGAATCTAATTTCTGTTTTGCAGGACTCGCTGCCTCATGTGACACTCTGCTGTCCGCCGAGATGTCCGTTTCCCGATTCCGTCCGATAATCATAAACAATGGCCAGGAGCACCAGGACAACCTAACAAGTCAAGTTCTGCCCGAACCCATTGGAGCCAATATGACCAGTTTGAAGGATGCGCTTAACACCTCCAGACCGCTGCGCTCCATTCCGCCCAAGCAGGGAAACCGAAAGCCGCATCCAAATCCCTTCCGGAGGGCAAACCCAGCAGAGCTGCTCAGTTTCAAAATATCACGGAAAACCACAACAGCACACCGACCGCAAACAATGAAATCATTTACAGATTCTATGTGCCAGACGATATAGGCGATGCTGCCGCACGGATAATATTCGACCAAGTGTGCGACGAGTGTCCGCCGGTGGGCTTCCATGTGCGGGCCAACGGATATCCACTGGGCGGTACGGATCACAATCATGGCCACGGCACCATCATCCGGCCAAACCAGACGACGGAAATCTCGATTCCGTTTGGCGTGCAGCCCAATTCGTGGCACTATGCCCTATTGACCTTTGTCAACGAGGCGGATGAATCGGAATTGCCTTCTCAGGGCGATAGTAGCCTTACAAATCATAGTTTATCGTTTGTCCTGCAAATTGATTACATAACCGAGGACGCGGATAGCCTTATGCAGAAGTCCAAGAGCGGGCAAAACAACACCAACAGTTCCAGTGCAAGTCCGTGGGAGCCAACCAAGTTCCGTCAAATGAACTTTTACTCGATGTTGCGGCAAACGTACCGCGAATTCTTTATGTTCGACTATGATCTACGGCCGGATGTAAATGGAACGGTGCCCGAAACCCTCAATCTTACGGCCCAGACCCATTCGGGATTCGCCTTCGATCTGGGCGAGGTGTCCGATATCGGAGGCACCCTAACCTTTGCCCTTTCCATGAAGGAGGCGCACCGCGCAAGCCTGAAGATGAGTCTGCCCACACAGCCGCCTGACTTGGGCGGCATCCTGGCCGAGCGACTGATCGGGGATCCTAAGGAGCAGGTGGTGCCCGCCGTCTCAGCAACCAACAATCAGAGCATGCAGATTGTGGTCTGCATGCAGTTGGGTGAACCAGGAGAGCCGGTGTATCCGGACAAGTGTCGCTACGGACAACGGCTGAAGCAGGCCTCCATTGTTGTGAACAACACGGAGAGCATGGGTCTGGTCCACGTGCCATTCCCCGAGAGCGGACGATGGTGAGTTTGAAAGACATATTAAATCATAACTTCATACTATACACCTTTACCCTCCGCAGGTATGTGACCATGGGGCTGTTCTGCCACGGATCCGGAACCGCACGGGTGTCCATCATGGAGAGCGTCAAGGAGTTCATCAGAAAGCACCAGCACATGTTGGCGGACATGCGTTCCCCGTGTGACTGTGCTGAATCCGTTCCCCGCTACACCAGCTGCTTGCAGTCTCCAGATTGTCTAAAGGCGATGAACGAAACCGAAACTCTCAAGGTGAAGGAGTGCATGATGGACGACAAATGCAGCACCAACTTCAAGCAGATGACGCGGCTCTTCGTGGAACACCACAAGGCGGCGATGGAGCAGCATGTGGCGGTGGAGAACTGCAACACCTCGGTGGTCTTTTCGGTGTCCTCCAGTCCGTGTGTGGCCGGAAGATGTGGTCGCTTCGGAAGGTGCTATCATTACATGTCCGGCGGATTCGTCTTCTCCACGTGCGTTTGCTCGAAGGGCTATCGCGGCTGGGATTGTACGGAGGACTCGCAGGTGCCCACCAATATGTCCATCCTGTTGGCCACTCTGCTGCTTACGCTGAGCAACCTGCTTTTCTTTCCGAGCATCTACATGGCGGTCAAGAGGCGCTACTACACCGAGGGCGTCATCTACTTCTTCGCCATGTTCTTCTCGATCTTCTATCACGCCTGCGACGCTGGCGAGGATGAGTACAGCTTCTGTCTGGTGAAGATCGGGGTGCTGCAGTTCTGCGACTTCTACTGCGGCTTGCTGAGCATCTGGGTGACCCTGGTGGCCATGGCCCATGTCCCGTCGGAGTTCGTCTCACTTCTGCACATGTTTGGAGCCATCCTGCTGGCCTTTGGCACGGAGCTGAATAAGCAGAGCTTGTGGGTGTTTTTGGCCCCAGCTCTAACGGGGATCTGCCTGATCACGACCAGCTGGGGCCTCCGATGTGCCAAGTCTCGGAAGCTGTTCCCTTCGAGGAGATACCTATCGGTGTGGATGCCCTTTGGACTCACCCTCGTGATCGCCGGTCTCGTGTGCTATGCCTTTCTGCAGACCAAGCAAAACTACCACATCGTCCACTCCATTTGGCACATGGTGATGGCGTTGAGCATCCTGTGCCTGCTGCCATCCAGAAAGTCCTTCCTGCCGAAGTGCTAGCACGCGGAGTACTGTTCCCATGCCAGGGAGCTCCTGCTGGCTCAGGATCAGGAGTTTCACATGTGAGACTGGTGACTTCGTGGCTGGAAATAGTTTACTCCAAAGCTTTTCGTCGCTCCCCCGGCGAATAACAACGTTACAGGACCCCTAGTATAGTAGACTAGCCCCTACTTTAGTTTGTACATACTCAATACTCATAGATGTAGTTCATAAACTGAAGAGATCCTGGAATTGATCAACTGAGCACTGAATGTTCACTAAAGTATGCACGGATAAATAAGCGGATATAGTTACTTAATCGTTATGATGTTGGTTTTCCTATCCTTTGCCATACAAATCTATGCACTAAGGCCTACAAGCATTAACTATCTAGAAAATATTTCAACAGCCTTACTAAATTTAATGAAAAGCACGCATGCAAATGTGTATCCAATAACTTGAAGTGTACATAAATACCTGTGTGAGGTACATCGCAGACTGTAAGATTAGCTTATAAATAGGACCTTATCTAAATATTGTCGGCACTTATTTAAATTAATCAATTTATTGATGAAATTTGTGACAGTTGTTGAGCAAAACCCGAGACTTACATTTGTGTTTCGTTGTGGAAAACGTTTGAACAGAATTGATAAATTTATACTTTACCAATAAAAAGATACAAGCCCTAGAACATTCGACTGTAGTATTATTGATGGGGCGCTTGTGTGCTTAACAAGAGGTAAGATCAACATGTCATGTTCACTAAAGATCTCTTAAGAAGATTAGGGTAGTTAGCAGTAACAGATAATAAAAAACTATACATACTTTTACAGCCAAAGAGCTACAAAAAGCTACTGGTTAGTGATTATATTATTAAATTGTCTAGACTACAGTGGTTAGGGGATCTCATGATATATGACTATCGTACACTTCCCGACCCATAGCGGATTTCTCTTTCGAACTGCTCGGCCTTCAAGGTGCCGTCTATACTTTCGCAATTCTTGTTGAAGACGCTGTAGGCGCTCATCTCGTTCCGTTTCTTTGGCTCCGTCCGGGTGTTGAAGTAGATGCCAAAGAGGGCGGAAAACATGAGGAAAACCAATCCGAAGCTCAGCTTTATGGCAATCACGTAGAGAGTTATCCAGAACAGCAGATATACCGTCCAGAGGGTGTACTTTAGGCAGTTGTTTTCCCTGTGGTGATGATCTGTGGATCTGGTGGGGTGCTCCTCCGGCTGCAACTCGCCTTCACTGGAGCTGGCAGCCTCATCATGCGAATTTTCCGAGATAGCTTCAAACTTAGTAGGTACCTAAATAAACCATGTACATCGCAATAAATAGGCTTCATATATGTATTTGGTTTGCACCTTACCTGTTGTACCTCTATTGTGGTATCTTTATTAGCCCCGGTTCCCAACATCCAGAATCTCCGTAGTTTGTCCTTGAAGTTGTCCACCGTTTCCTTCCTCTTTTTCTGAGCGCGATACTGTCGCAGCTGCTCTTGGAAATCAGCCATAAATTGCAACTTCACTGATTTGGCCAAATTGTAAATAAACTAAGCTGGACGTGTCAACAACATATCGATAAGCACCGGGCGATATTTCCACGTAGTCTTATCGATACATGCAACCGGGAACGCTCGCTAAAGTGATTCGGCTATTTTATGAAATTTAAATTTTCAATACCTTCATTACCTAATGTATGAATATATTTAGATTTTCATGCTTAATACATAGTATTAATACATATTTACGAAAAGCGTTTTACAGCTGAAAACTTGAAAACTTAAACATATTTGTGTGTCGAACTAACGACAATGTAAAGAGTAAAACGTATGTATGCATTCTATAGGCATCACCTTCACTTGTAGATATCCATATCCATATCCATCCATCCACATATCACTTCCAACTTTAAAATGATTCACTCTCCACTTAGTAGGCAAATGTAAAATCACCAACCTCTATGTGGATGTCAGGGGGTCGCTTCAAGGTGTCGTCTTCGCCACAGGTGAACATGTACATACATATTTCGCCATGTGTGGGTGGATTTATAGAGGTAATCCCCAAGTGGCGTACCGTTTTCACACTTTTAATGATCGTAAACATTAAAGGGTAAACAATTAAACATAATATTTTTTTGTAAAAGAAGAGTAACCACTGTAGTAAGCAAGCCTGCACTTAATTGTATTTAGCCACCATTATTGCCCCTATGGTATCACTCACTAGCAAAATAAATGTTTACCTTGGGGATCTTACGGAAATTTTTAAAATACCTTGCACATCAGTTTTAAGTAATAAATTAATTTTGTAAGGCCAGATAACATTGTTTTCTATATTATAGAGTTTTATCAGCAGAAAAAAAGTTTGTATTGGTTTCTATTATTAAAAATATGTTGCAGAGTGTTAAAACACAGGAATTTATGACAGAACGCGACGGCGAATGAAACGAACCTTTGTATTATTTGCTCTAATGAATTGAAAAAACCGAATAAACGAGGCAGTTCCGGTGGGCGGGGAAGGGGTGCGATCTTATTTTTGACCAAGATTCTCAGTCGTAGTATATGAGTGATACCCATTTTATAGACAAAGAGAATATCATCTATCTTTATTGTGCCGTCTGATAACCCAACCTCTTGGCTGCTGCTTTTATACCCACATCAACTTGGGCTTCACGTCAGTTTTAGTTTGTCGCAGGTTCGGGAATGCCAGATATCTTGAAAGTCAATCTAAGCTATTACTATGAGTTCAGAATCGGGCCAACAAGACGTTGAGTCGAAGCCAAGATCGGTTGGGAGTCCCAGGGCTGATCACGAATATGAGGAAGTGCTTCAAATAATTGGTAGTGCAAATGTTCTGGAATCCTGGTGAATCTTTATAAAATTGCGTTTCCAATTAAATGTATCCCAGGCTTCGGGCGAGTGCAGTGGATCGTCCTTTTTGCCGCAGGACTTCTCCTGATGATGGTCATAAACGAGACCATGGGAATGTCATATATAACCATAGTATCCCAGTGCGATTTTGAGATGAATTCAATAGATAAGGCGGTCATGAGTGCTGCCAGTTTTATCGGTGAGCTTTTGCATTAGATACAATATTTCAATTAGCATTAGTAAAACCTTATCTTTCACGTTTTCATGATGGCATATTTCACGTGGGCTCTAACTATTTCACAGGCATATTCTGTTCATCCTACTATTGGGGTTACCTGAGTGACACTATCGGTCGCAGACCAGTGCTGATCTATACGACGATCGCCGGAAATTTCTTATCCTTATGCTCCACTGTCATTCCGAACTACTGGCTTTACGTCTTTATCCGTTTCGGAGTTGGTTTTTTGTAAGTACTATTGTCAAATTTACAACGAACAACAAGGTTTTATGGTGATTCAAAGCTAGCGCAAACTACATTCAGATGTAGTGGATATAATCGACCTTACCGCGAAGGTACAGCCTTTTGCTGGTACAGAGCAAAAAAATGCACAATATAACAGCAATTCCGTTAATTAAAGTGAATATCTAACCACGTTATCTTTTAACCATCGAAAACATGTGTCTCCCTCTAACAATATTATCAATCAAAACAGCATTGCAGGAGCATCATCAACAACCTATGCGTATCTCGGGGAATTCTTCACTCCCCGTCATCGACCAATCGCCATCAACTACGCCAGTCTCTTCGTGGGAGTATCAACCGTCTATGTTCCAGGTAACAACTATCCTTAACAATCCGTTTACTTTTGAGACTAGAGATTGGTCATTGTAGCTACCGCCTGGCTGATACTTTCGATGGACTGGAGTGTTAGTGTGACCGATGGCTTTGCACTGCGTCCTTGGAGATTGCTGACCATTTGCTACTTGCTGCCTGGTGTCGTGGGCACATTGCTGTTGGGCTCCCTTCCGGAGAGCCCCAAGATCCTAATGTCCTTGCACAAAACTGAAGAGGCTTTTGCGGCCGTCGATTGGATTGCAGTGACGAATTCGGGTAAGCACTTGCACGAATTCAAGGTTCATAAACTGAGAACGGAAGATAACGCGAATGGAGAAAATATACTGCTCATATCCAAGTCAGCGTAAGTGTTTACTGCTAATCAAATAGTGAGTTGAAGAACTAACAATTTGCTACCAATTTAGGTTTACTACAATCAAGAAAATGTGGAAGGATACTTTGCCTCTTTTGAGGAGACCTCACTTGCTGAACTTCGTCATCAGCTGTACCATTATGTGTGGTCTATTTTTCAGGTGAGTGATATCCATGCAAGTCCAGCAGCTTACTTTCAATAATTAGACTTCACTTTCGCAAACAGTTCTTCGGGCATGGGTCTTTGGTATCCAGAAATACAAAACCGGTTGGGCTCAAATGCGGCTGACGATTCAATGACTGTTTGCCAAGTTATTGATGCATCGATAGATCAAATGCAGGCGAATGCAACCAATAAGGTGAGTAAGAAGATCATTACCAGGGGATTTGATCAGTGAGCAGCCGATAAGTAGGCCATATTTTTCATATTTCGTCTTGATTCATATTGCAGATTTGCGACGACCACATTAACACCAAGAGCTATATAGACACCATCACCTATGGATCGGCCCTAATCGTTGGCTATATCTTGATGGGTCTCGTTATTAACACGATTGGTCGCAAGGCCTCGATTTCGATTGGACTAACCTTGGCCGGAGCTTGTGCAATTGCACTGATCTTCATTAAGGACGAGGTGGCTATAGTGGTTTGCTTCTGCTTGTATCTGGTACTGCCAGGACTTTGTGTCTCCATTCTGAGTGGGGCAGTCGTCGACCTTGTGCCCACCCACCTGCGCGGAAAAGCGGTCTGCATTTGCCTGATGTTGGGTCGCACGGGAAGTGTTTTCGGTAGTAATATCATCGGAGTGCTCCTGGAGTCCTATTGCTCTCTTACTTTCGGCGTCTTCTCTGGATTTGTTCTGGGTGAGAAACCTAATAGTTACTGAATGTATCTATGATAGTAAATATTTCCCATTTCCTTTTCAGTGTGTGCAAGTTTGACGTTGCTGTTACCCATTTAAGATCTGCCAATTTAGTTTAAGTAGTTAAGTTTAGTTTAAGTACCAAAATAAATTAAAATGATTAAGGAAAACCTGATTTTGGTAGAACCTATTAGCTTTGCATATAAGCAATTAAAGTAAGTGTGGTTACTTATGTTGTCTAAACTTTTGTGTGGCTGGAATTCTTTAGGCCAGTTTATGCTATAAATGGATGGCTGTTATGGCTGTTTGGAGAACAAGGCTCCAAGAATTACAATTAAAAAGAGATTGGAGCTCCCCCTTGCAAAACCGGACAAAAGTCAAAACCACATTTTACAAAGGAAATCAGCAAGCACGGAGATTAGCAAACTGCTAATAAGAGCGAATATGTATTCATTACTGTCCCATGTTATTTCTAAAATAAACAACCATTTTAAAATCCTTTAGTTGGATACTATGGTAATAGAATTATTCGATTTCAGTGCGTGTTTCTATGCTTAGATAGCAAGAGGAAGTAAACTACCCCCACTGTGGTTCTCATCATATGTTCTCAACCAGTTTGCTGATTTGAATTGTTTGATTTGAATCAAAATCTCAAATGCCTTGTTCTCAAAACTGGTTTGCGGTTCACATGTCGTGCATTTGTTCTACAGTGGGGTTATTGGAATACCAAGCTTAAAAGCAAGTGTTGCACTAAGTGGCTGGCCAGTCGCCAGTTACCTCAGGCATGTCAAGATGCACAACTCAGTGGAGAGCAATACCCTCGCTCCCAATGTGTGGGACTACGACATGGTACTGGACAAGATAGGTAGCTAACCCAAGTATCGAGTTTCGATCTGTTGCTGATGATTAATTGGAATTTGGCCCAAATCAGGCTATGGCAAAACGCAATGGGTGCTCCTGCTCGTCAGCGGACTGATGACAATCACCTCCGTTGCAGCCCAACATGCCATGAGTATCATTGTGATCGCCTCGCAGTGCGAGTTTGAGACCACACAGGCCGAGAAGGGCGTGATGATGGCGGCTAGTGTTACAGGTGAGACATAACGATGTGGGTGGGCGGTATTCACAGAGATCACAATGGGAATTCGCGATGTGTGCACAGGCATTTTCCTATCGACCTACATATGGGGCTACATCAGCGATGATATAGGGCGCCGGAGGGTTTTACTTTATGGTAACTTCGCTAGCAATGCCCTGCAGTTCGTTCTGATGTTCGTTACCAGCATCTGGCTGTTTAACATTATCAACCTTCTCGTTGGAATTAGGTGAGTACGAACTCAAACGCCACTCATTGTACAAACCTTTGATTCTTCCATGTTGGGATTCTCACATTAAATTGTCATACGAATACAGTCTCGGCGCGGTGTCAGCAGCACTCTATGCATATCTAAGTGAATTCAATATACCACGACATCGCGCAGTGGCGATTAACTATTCGACAATGTTTGTTAGTGTTACGGCAATATATGTTCCAGGTATGCTTGATTACCCATGGATACAATAGATCTATCAACTAAATTCTTTGACCTTACAGCAACTGCTTGGTTGGTACTCTCCTCGAACTGGGCACTCACAATGGGAGATTTTGTGTTTCGGCCATGGCGTTTGCTGTTGCTGATTAGTCTTCTACCAGGATTTATTGGTGGCTTGGTATTACTTTATTATCCTGAAAGCCCCAAGTTCTTACTGTCCCAAGAAAAGAACAACGATGCAATTGAAGCTGTAGCTTGGATCAGTAAATTTAACAGGGGAAAATCCATACAGCAAATTCTGAACTGTGAAGAATTTACTCTGAAGTCCGAGGATCCAGTTGGAGAAAACTTGTTGGGCGAAAGCCAAGGATGTGGTATATTATCCAAAATATGCAGAGCTACCATTCCACTTTTCCATAAGCCCCATAGACTTAATGTTATTCTTTGTAACTTGGCACTATTCGGAATATTTTTCAGGTAATCTTTAGACTTTCAGTAGCTCTTTAAAATTATAAATCATTTTTTTTTTTGTAGTACAAGTGGAACCCAGCTTTGGTTTCCCGAAATCGTAAATCGGTCATCAGGTGCCGAAAGGAACTCTTCGACAGTATGCGAAATTCTCAGCGTATCCGCAGAACAACCCAATGTAACAGAAACCATGGTGAATATGCAAATATATTTTAACAAAGTCCCTCATCTTAATCCAAACTTTTAATTTTAGGACTGCACCGATGATATCAGTAGCAAAACCTATATAGACAACCTCATAGTAGGTTTCGCATTTCTGATTGGATTCTCGATTCAAGGTCTGATACTTAATCCTTTGGGCCGTAAAAACGTACTTTTAGCTGCTCTAGGAGTTGCGACATTAAGTGGAGTCCTTTTGCACTTCATGGAAAGTCCTACAGGAGTCCTTGTTCTCTTCTGCCTTTACATTCTTCTGCCTGGGCTTTCGATTTCAATTATGATTGGCGCCATTGTTGATTTCGTACCTACACATTTGAGGTGAATGTTGAATTCTCTCATTTATGTTTACATAACTAAACATCTATGCTTTTCCGATCAGGTCCAAGGCAGTTAGCTTCTGCATGTCTCTGGGAAGACTTGGGATCATTGCATCTACGAACTTAATGGGTGTTATGCTGCAACCTTATTGCAACACAACGTTTGCCATTTTTACGAGCACTCTAATTGGTAAATAATTGAAGTACTTAAACAACTTTAACTACCTTTATTTCCTTTCATTTCAGTGTGCATTGTTATCGTTCATTACCTACCGATTCGGAAGTTAGCTTAATGAAATGTTCATTTTTCTATTTGTATATTTTTCTTTCTTAATGTTTTTATTAAACTTTTACATAACTATTTAAACTTTTGTCTATTATAACTTAAGATGGTGACCTCACTTCAAGTTCAAAAAGCCGTTACTTTACTCAAGACCAATCATATATCGATAACAAATTATAGTGGCAAGAATACCCCAACTGAAATGAATGTTCTTACGATACCTTTGATGATATCGATAACCTGCGCCACATAATATTGATAATATACAATACTTTGCAACTTTTCCGCCGGCAATTTTCCCAGAAAGTCCGGATTATGGCGCCTCCGGCTGCGCGCGCCCGCTACATAGCCAACAAGGCGGACAACCAGATTCTCTCAAAAAAGCCGCCCAAAAGACCGGGTCTGAATGGCAACAATAAGGCCAAGGAAGCCGCACCGGCCGGCAAAAAGAAGGATAAAGATGCTAAAAAGCGGTAAGTATTGGTCTGCAAATTCTGACTTCAACTAATCGCGTATATTTATCCGCCGCAGCAACATACCTACGAGTGGTGGGCAGGAGAGGGGAATTTCCAATCCCATAATGCCCAGTGTCCAGACCGCCTTCAAAACCTTCGTGAGTGCCCGGTTGTGCAGCGCCATTTGGGCGTACATAGCCGACTGCGACGAGACCTTCAATTACTGGGAGCCGCTGCACTACATCATCAATGGCCATGGGCTGCAGACGTGGGAATACAGTCCGCAGTTCGGACTCCGATCGTACACCTACCTATTGCTGCAGGGCGTGCCCGGATACTTTTACCAAAAGTTGTTCAATCCCAGTCCAATTCTCATCTTCTACATGGTGAGATGTATGTTGGGTTTCGGTTGTGCGGTAATGGAGCGATACATGTACAAGTAAGCATGAAAATAGTACCAAATTAGTACCTAGTACCTAAATTAATATAACTTTATTTTAGGTCCATTTGCCAAGAGTTTGGAATTCACATCGGTCGTCTGTGGCTAATATTCCAGCTCTTTAGTGTGGGCATGTTTGTGTCCAGCACCGCTCTACTGCCCTCCTCCTTTTCCATGTACTTCGGTTGTGCTGCCCTGGCCGCCTGGTGGCAACAAAATTACTGTTTTGCCATATTCCTGACAGCAATATCCGCTTTGCTGGGTTGGCCATTTGCTGCACTTATTGGTATTCCGCTGGTGCTGGAGATGCTGCTAAGGCAGCGGGACTGGAAGACATTTGTTCAGTGGACGTTGATATCTGGCGCCACGGTTGCCATTCCCATGATTGCCATTGATACCAGCTACTTTGGTAAACTGACATTTGCTCCTTTAAATATTGTGTGGTACAATGTGTTTACCAGCCACGGACCAAACATATTTGGCACGGAACCACTAAGTTACTACATCATTAATGGTTTCCTTAACTTTAATATTATTTGGGTGAGCTAGTGTATATATTACCCTCTTCAACTTATGAAACCTTTTCCCTTTGTAGCTCCTGGCCCTTCAACTACCCATAATGCTGGTCATGGACTATTTGATTGTGCCAGCCAAATCAAAGTCGACGTTAAATTTCCCCCACTACATCTCGCTGGCTCCCCTGTACCTGTGGCTTCTCGTCTTCTTTGCCCAGCCGCATAAGGAAGAGCGCTTTCTGTTTCCCGTGTATCCTCTAATATCGCTTTGTGGAGCCATTACTGTGGATGTGTATCAGCGCATTTTCTTTCGCTTCAAATCGCTGGTATTTAAAATTAAGGCGGGAGTTCATTATCTGGATCACAGCATGTTCATAGCCATCCTGGTAATGGTGACCAGCACATTGTTGGGACTTTCCAGGGTGTTTGCCCTGTACAGGAACTACCATGCTCCGATGGATTTGATGCTGGAGCTAAACCAGTTTAAGGCGACACCACAATACGACCCGGATGTGATATACAACGTGTGTATTGGCAAAGATTGGCATCGATATCCAGGAAGCTTCTTCTTTCCCGCCAAAAACTTCCGGCTGCGTTTCCTGAAATCCGAGTTCCGGGGCATGCTCCCTGCATACTATGACGAAGGCCAAAATGCTACTAAGGTAGTACAACCGTATTTTAACGATCTCAATCAGGAAAATGAACACATGTACTTTGATTACGACCGTTGCGATTTTCTCGTCGACTTTGATGAAGGCAAGTATACGGCTCTGGAACCAAACTATTCGAAACGATCCAAAGATTGGTCAGTGATGAAGAGCCTGCCCTTCCTCATTCCGGAGAAGTCGCACAAGGTGTTACGTGCCTTCTATGTGCCATTCCTGACCGACAATCACATTCAGTACGGAGACTTCAACCTGCTCAAGCGAAAGACGAAACGAAATGGCAGGTAAAGGCAGGCCCAGATGGAAGGAGTCTGGAGTCGTGCCACAAAAACTGCAATGTATCCTTAGCGTATGGGGTGGCTCTCTAATTCTTTTAATACAAAAAACGCAATAATCTTAAAATAATTCCAGGCAATTATTATTAAGAAGCTATAGCTTCAATTTATATTGAATTTATAGTGCTTTCCAAGTATCTTTTCACCCCTGAGAGCTCTTTCCTGTATTTCAATTAATCTTTCTTACCCAACATTGAATTTGAAGTATCCTACCATCTGTTCTAAGTCAGTGAAGCGTTTTTAATTCTAGTTTGTTTTGTCCATGCCAAAGTTGTGAAGATCACCAGAATCGAAGTAGAACATAAGCGTCAAGAATATAAACAACGAGACTCGTAAGGTAAACTGTTTGCATGGAAGGGGCCAACATGCTTGAATAGTCGAAAACTTTATTGGACGGATCCTCTTACAATCTGGGAAGCAAGACTTTACAATGGAAATCGCTTGGACTTAGTCTAGATCTGGTGCTGAGTCTGTTTACAATGCTATATTTGGTCTACTAATGTACATACAAGTGTGCGGGGCCTAAACCTAATCCTAAACTGACTTAGCAGCGATATTTACAAGCTCTCCGGGAGTAACTGGCTCCCCTCCTGCGCTCTAAAAGTAGACCGTCAAGTTGTTCTCCGAGGAGCCCATGGCATCGGTGGCGGATAGAAGATTGGAGCCCGCATGGGCGGGGGTGGTGCTGATGGTGGTGACCCCGCCGCTTGCCGCTCCCGTGGCAGCCACTTTCCTGTTGTTGTTCTCCGTCTGCAGTGAGTCGTGCTCGATCTCATCCTCCTCGAAGAGCTGGCCGTTGGCGGAAGCGCGCGAAACTATGCCTGGCAAGAAGACTTTTAATAGTGAATGTGTCGGGTGAGAATGGGGGCAGTATGTTGGGAAGGATCATAGATGCAAATCTAGTATATTACTTTCTTAATTTGTACGTTATTAATTTTTAATTTACTTTGTAATTTGATTGAACTAAGTTATCGACTGGCACCATTGGGAATGATAATGATTGACTAGCACTTACTGCGCACTGTGGCCGCATAGCTCTCCCGCTGGCGCTCCCGGTCCCGCTCCCTCTCTCGTTCCCGCTCCAACAAGGCGGCGGAACTACCGAGGGCCATGCTACTGCTGGCTCCACTGGCCACGTGATGCAAGCCATTGTTCATCGGATTGGCCATGGTGATATTACCGCCGTGCTTCATATGCAGCACGGAGACTCCGCCGCTTGTTACACTGGCTCCGTTGCCGTTGCCGTTGCCATTCCCCGCCAGCTTTTCATGGGTAACTAGATTGGCAGACGACACGCTGCTGTGCGCCTGGCTGTGCACCCGATTCCGACCGAGTCCCAATCCACTGGATGCACTCTTGCCTTGCTTCTTCGATCGCACTATGTAACAGCTGAGTGCCACTATGATCATCAGAAAGAGGCCCACAATCATACCGAACATGCCCAACATGTTGCTGTTCCATCCGGACCGAGCCAGGGTCAGACCCTCCATGGTGACACTCACCGGAACGGAAGTGCTTCTGGGTGGCACGCCCGTGTCTGTGGCGATGGCTATCAGATGAACTGTGGACTCGTTTAAACTCTGTAGCTGCTCCGGCCGCATGTAGATGTTTCCAATGGAATCAATTTCGAACAGTCCGGCGTGCTGACCACGCAACGACAGTTCCAGTTTGTCGTTGCGATCCCCGTCCGCAGCCTCCACCTTGCCGATGAGCACGCCCTCGAAGGAATCCGCGCGGGATTGCAGGGACTGCTGGATGTGAGAAATTTTAAAGGTAAGATTAAGAAGTAAGATAACGCTATTGAAACACTTACGCTTTTGGGCACCATGAACTCGTAGTGCGTTTCCCGGAATCGAGGTTCCCAGTCATTCACGTCAATTACCTCCAGTGTTAGTTCCGCGGTGCTGTTGGTCATGCCATCGGTGGCTAGGACCTGGAACTCGTGCTTGGTCATCTTCTCGTAATCGAGTGGCTTGGCTAGGACAAGTTCTCCCAGCGATCCTACGCTGAAGAACTGGGAATTCACGGGATCGGGAATGATGTACTTGAGGTGTTTGCCTGGCTTATTGGTGGGCAGTGCTAGAATTCGATTTCCGACTGCCGTATCCTCGCGAATGCGCATCACGAATCGCTTCTGGACGAAGGCCAGAGTGCTCAATTCACTGTGACTGCCAGGTCGCGTCAACTGGACAGTCGTCAAGGCATAACGATCTGGATTGTCGATTTGCGTGGCTTTTACCACCAATGTGGCTCCATTGGCCACATCCGCGTATCCAATGGGTGTTAGCAGGCTAATTGCTCCATTGTGCGGATGGATGCGGAAGTACTTGGCATCCTGCGACTGGACTATGGTGTACTGAATGGGCGCACAAATACCCTCGTCCTGATCCACTGCCTTCATTGGCTCCGGCCGCATGCGCAGCTCTCCTGGCCTACCATCCGCTGGTATCTCAGCGCTGTAGGACTCACGCTGAAACTTTGGGTTCTGGTCATCCGCATCCGTGATGACCACCCGCAGCAGCGTGTCCGAGTGACGCGGCGGTGTGCCCTGATCCTGGGCCCTCAACTTCACCGTGAAGTTCTGCAGTTGCTCGTAATCGAGGGCTTTCTTTAGCACCAACGTACCCTCCAGAGGATTGAGGAACTGCACGTACTCCGAGTACGGACCTGGCAGCACCTGGTACTCCACCGTAGAGAAGGGACCCGGCTGGTCGGCGTCCTCGGCACGGGCTCCCTGCAGGATTCTAGTGCCCGGGACGGTCACCTCCGAAAGGGTTAAAGTGTAGGGCGTTCCGATCCACTGGGGAGCATTGTCATTCACATCGGTTACTCGCACATTCACGGGAATGACGAAGCTCTGTGGAGAAATTGATTGAGGTGCAAATTAAGCAAGGATACACTAAACAAAATGCCAAACTCTTTCACTCTCGAAACCTAAAACCATAATTGTCGTGTTGACTACTAATTCATTTTATTTTATTATGAAATTTGGATATTAGTTCGAAATTTTTTATATTATTAGACATTTCTACGAGCAAGTAACCCTTTTTTACCTGTGTAGAGCAACCCATTTTCGAGTGTATGCACTTGAAGACAAACACCTTACTTTTAGCACATGTGCTGGTCACTGACCTCGCAGGAGTTCAAAGCCCAAGCACGCCGCCGAATGTCCTGCATACATTTGCATGTTTAGCGGACCTCGCTCCCCAAACCAGGACATCCCCGCCACCTTCAGCTCCCCAGCTAGATTTCTACCCGCAAACGGAAGCCTTAATGGCTAATTTATGGCCACGAAGTTGGGGCTAACCGCAGGCGCCAAAGGGGTTGAAGCATTCTCGTGGGACTGCAGGGCCAGGAAACCAGTGGTAGTCGACCAAACTCTGCGATCTCAAGATGATCGTTAGAGTGGCAAAAGTTGTCTATCTAGAACCTATATAATGACCAATATTTCTAATAGCTCCACTGGGAATCACCTGATATTCATTGGAAACTAATGTTAATCTATTTCAAATCTTGTTTCCACCTTCGATGGCTCCTTCGCGCTTAAATGGACTTGCAGCAGTAGTTGCCGTTGAAGTAGGAACTAGCGCTTTGTTGATTCTAAAATTGAAATGGGCGTTGTGTCTGCCAAGTTTTCAATTGTTTATAGAGTGCCTCAAATAGCCGCAACGCCGGGAACCGTGTTTACCAAAATTTAACAAAGCTAGCTAGCCCAGGGGAACACGCACTACTTGGAGGAGGCATGAAGGCATGGGTTCAAGAAGGTGGCCACTTGCTCTATATAGGTTAATTGGATGCCCATTGAATTGCACGAACGGGTGCTTCGCAGGTACGGAATTTGGTTCTGAAGTGGACGACAGGAAAAGCTCCAAGGAAATGTGGTGTATGTGGGTCAACGACCAGGACGTCTGATTAATTGCGGCGTTAGGCTGATCGACAAGTTTTAGCCACCACTTTCAATGGTTTAATTCGACTTGCTGGCTATATGGTTTTCCATAATGCTAACCCTAACTAATTCCTATCCACCCTAGTTTGTTGGGGTTTTCTCTTAAGAGGAGGCTATTAGTATATATAGAGCGATGGGATAGAGGGATGAAATGCTTACCGGATCCGTTGAATGCCGTCGTATGCAGATCACATTCACGTAGATGGACGAAGGACCTCTCACACCCTCCTTGTCCAATTCCACTGATAGGGCCAACTCCTTGGTGCCAGGATGAACTCAACTGGAGCATTCTTTTCCCTCAATGAAAGGTTAATGTCGCCTTTTTCCGCATTGGCATCTCCGTTGATCCTCAGCTTGCCGATTATGGAGCCTACCGCCAGATCCTCGGTGGCGAGAAAACTTTCCGCGGAACCTCCGCCCTCCAGATAGCAACGAGAGTCCAGAATGGCTCCCAGAATAGCTACAAAGGGGAATTGTATATGTTAGTAAATATCCATAGTGTAGAGTATCTAGTATCTTGTTTTTATACCCGTTACTCGTAGAGTAAAAGGGTACACTAGATTCGTTAAAAAGTATGTAACAGGCATTCTATATATTTCTTTGTAATTTTTTTGATGTGAAGAATGATGTTGTAGAAATTCAAAAGACTTAAAAACTTAAGGCTGAAGTTCTAAACTCCATAACTCAACTTATCTTAATCGGATTTTGAAGTGGCATGCCTCTAAATGTTACTTGACCAATTCTCTAAAAATCTGCATTCAAATTTAGAAATATATTTTTTTTTAATTTTTCTGTCATTTTTCTGATGTTATGATGTTTTAGAAACTCAAAAATGGCACAAGACTGAAGTTCTAAAGTCCTTAACTCAACTTATCTTAATCGGACTTTAAAGCGGCATACCTCTAAATGTTTCTGGCGCAATTATCTAAAAATCTGCATTCAAATTTAGAAATCTATTTTTTTTTCATTTTTTTGTAATTTTCTTGATGTAGAAATTCGAGAAAATTAGGAAATGGCCCAACGCTGAAGTTTTATACTCCATAACTCAACTTATCTTTATCGGATTTTAAAGTGGCATATCTCTAAATGTTCCTGGCGCAATTCTCTAAAAATCTGCATTCAAATTTAGAAATACATTTTTTTTTTAATATTTTGTAATTTTTCTGATGTTATGATGTGTAGAAATTCAAGAAAAACAGGAAATGTCCCAAGGCTGAAGTTCTAAACTCCATAAACTCAACTTTATCTTAATCGGATTTTGAAGTGGCATACCTCTAAATGTTTCTGGCGCAATTCTCTAAAAATCTGCATTCAAATTTAGAAATATATATTTTTTTAATATTTTTGTAATTTTTCTAATGTTATGATGTAAAAATTCAAGAAAATTAGGAAATGTCACAAGGCTGAACTTCTAAACTCCATAACTCAACTTATCTTTATCGGATTTTGAAGTGGCATACCTCTAAATGTTCCTGGCGCAATTCTATAAAAATCTGCATTCAAATTTAGAAATATATTTTTTTTGAGTTTTTTTGTAATTTTTCGGATGTTGTGATATAGAAATTCAAGAAATTTAGGAAATGTCCCAAGACTTAAGTTCTAAACTCCATAACTCAACTTATCTAAATCGGATTTTAAAGTGGCATACCTCTAAATGTTTCTTGCGCAATTCTCTAAAAATCTGCTTTCAAATTTAGAAATTATTTTTTTTTAATTTTTTGTAATTTGATAACTTTTTTCCCAATTTCTACCGATATTCCAGAAATTGGAAATTTCTCGTTGCACTTCCACTAGCCGAGTAACGGGTATTTGATAGTCGGGGATCTCGACTATAGCATTTGTCTTGTTTTGACCTAAAATGTGGTGTAGGAAATACCATGTTCGAGTATCGGTCTACAAATTGGACTCTCTCCCTTTCAGGCTTACTTTCGGTCCGTCCTGATAATTGCAAATTAAAAGTAAATTGCAGCGACAGGCAGAGGAAGCCACCACATGGATGGACCGGACGGTCCAGTGTTTGTGTTCCAGTGAGCCACCTGTCCGAATCACCAGACATGTTTGTTCGTACCTCGGATACGCTCTACTAAGCTTCCGTTTTCTTTCATTTCGAGTGCTGCAATTTTGGGCCAGAGCTGCAGAGGCGAAGAGCAACCACCGTGGGTCCCAGTGGATATCCATGTGGGTAACTGGCCACATGGAACAACTCTTTGGCCGCTTCGCAGCTGATTTGCGTTTCCGGACAAGCTCTGATATCTAATTGTGTTAGTGTGCAATGGGTAAACTTGGGACGGTCATGCAAATGGATGCAAGCACTTGCGCTCCTCGTATGCAAATTGGTTCAAGTTTATGTGGAAACAAAACTAGAAGAAAGTCTCTAATGTTCGGCCTATTTTCCAAACTACACATTTGTGTATCTTAAATGGCATATTTATATGGATGTAATGGTTTCAAACCACGAGCAATTACTTAACTCCCATGGGAGCATGACATAACACCTTCTTTGGGCAGTGCAATTATAAACTCTTGCAAGTATCTCCACTGAAATGTTCCGGTTTCTGCCTCCAGCCCCTTGACCATCTTAAGAACAAGTTCTAACTATGTGTTAACAGTGTAACTTCAGTTTGTATCTTTTTCTTTTAATTTTGTTCTGGTAAACGGTTGTCGGTTTACAAACGACTTGGAATGACCCTGACTGTGGGTCGCCAATCATCTGCGGCGGGATTTTCTCCATGCGAGATACAGATACAACTGAGATGTGGCTGAGTGAAATCTTCTAGCAGTGTTTCTAAGATCTCCGTTGTGGGTTAATTGTTGTGACATTGGGCAATGCACATGGCAATGAAGAGCTCCGCTCGTGGACTTTCTTCGACAGTTAAAAGTGTTTTGAAAATTAGTCTAATTGCTGCGGATTTATTACAAAATCTCTCAGATGTGTGCTGATAGCTCACGTACATGCACTACTTTCTGGAGAAAATGGAAAGTTTTATATTCGTAATCTGAAATCGGGACTACGCACTGGAATCCCGCACAGAAATTACCCAACTATCCTACTAATTAGTAACGAATGCATGTATGCAATCCGCTTTATTTAAAAACCAAGACTAATTAGAGTCATTGGATTCCAAAACTCATCCATAAGCCGCAAATACCTGAAGCGTAAATCCGCGAAGTTTTACCCAAATAGAGTGGAGATTAAACAGCGAACCAAAAACCAAAAACCCACCTAAAGATTACATAAGTTATACTTCTATTTTTATTTTTTGCCAAGTGGGAGAGTGTAAGACAAATGAAAGTGAGTTGGCGGCTGAACAAATTTGCCCAAAATACGAAAATACGTAAATGTGCATATGGATATGGATGTGGTGGAGAAAAGTTTCAACAATCAAAAAGTTCAGAAAACAAATTTTCATTTGGTTTGTTTTGGTTTCTTTTGATAAAACAAAAGCATGAAAGCCCAAAAAGAGAAAAAGTGTCCGTTCAGCTTGGTGATTTTCATGAAAACGCCAACGAAACGACAAACTCCTCGGTCTGGGCCACTGACTTTGGCCCAGGCACATATGTAGTTATATAGGTATAGGTTGGTATAGGGCTTTTATTTTTGGAATTCCGATTCCAAACAGCAACTTGTGGCTCCATGCCTGATGCGAGTTCTGTCTGGTTAAACATCGTAAGCATCGACATAAGTATTTCGCAATCAATTTTGTGGCACAGGTCAAGCTATGCCAGCTACATACGAGTATATGGCAAGCCCGTTAAGGAAGAACTTGAACTGTGACAGAGCCATTAAGACACATTCGTCGGAACATACAAATATATTCTATGCCCAAGTGGAGTAACGATAGCACTCGTGTATGACAATGTAATGAACCGAAATTAATGCAACAAATGGAACTTGAAACTGGAGCAACTTCATGACCACAATCGGCCTGCGTATCCATATCCAGAAAAGGTAAGCCATTTGACAGCTGCCCCATGGGGCGGGATTTCGATGGGGCTTGGGATTTGGGGGTGGGCAAAACCCCAGTAAGTCAGGTAAAAACTTTTATCCGTCATAAATCGTTGGACCAGAACGAAGTTGACGTCTCCGTTTGTTTTCTTCGCCGACTTTTCTCTTTGGTTTATCGAGGAGTCTTGCTAGGAATTTCACTATTTTTCAGTTTTTACTTTTCGAGGGTTACATGCGGTTAATTGCTTTGTTTGTTTTTGATTATCAAAGACGACACTTGGATCCACAGTTACCAAACCAACATTCCGACTCAATAACTATCCCATTGTAAAGTTACTGTATCTACGAACCTGGCGAAAGTCCTATGGCCACATAAGAGTAGCAAGATATCATTCCAAGTGTATTCATCTTAAATATATTTACCTTTATTAACACAGCAGAGCGCCCAGATTGCATAGTATATCCATTGGTGACTTATCCGCATTTTGTACAGCGATGTTATACAGGATCAGCAATTAAGTTAGTTGAAAGTATCTCAGCTTTTCAGAGCCACATAACACTTCCACACAAATCATGAAAATAAGATTCAACGCAGTCACTTCACTCGATGTTCTTTAGCACTTTCCATACTCCATTTGTAATGCTCTTGTTTGGCCGAAACGTATTTTTCAGTTTAGCAATAACTTCGCGTTTATCTGCGATGTGCCATAAACGTTCGCAAATTGAATTTATGTGCAACTTTTCCTTTGTTTAGCCCTGTAATTGGCAAAATGGCAATTTGAAATGGATAATGCTGGCGGTTCGTGGAGGCAAGCAGAGTCTTCTAGATTATTACAAGATTATTAGATAGACAAAACACTCTGGCACAGAAACCAAAGCAACTGGAACATTAGCACTCCCCAGCGGCCCACCTTCTAGCAACTGAAAGTTGTTCTTCATCTGTGGCATACACACACCCCCACCCGACCGCTTCCTTTGCCCATTGTCTTCTGGTTGTGGGGCAAATGTCGCACACATGTCAGCTCCAAGTTGCGCGTTTGGGTCGCTTGCTCGGTTGCCACATTGTTGTCACCAGCGGAATTGGCGGCATTCAATTCCGCCAGAAACTCCAAGAATAACACAAGCAAACAGGGGATGATTCTGTTCAAAACCGCTGCTTGGAATACTCTATTGGAACATAAAACTTTTTATGTAACCTTATTTGTGTCCAGTTTTCCTAACTACAGTTTTGGAACTTTAAAAACCTTAAAGTGATTATATTCTTCAATCTCCCTAGACTTTTGTATCCCCACAGTATAGTTTAGTTATCCTAGGGGAATGTAGATCAAGTTCGTCCATATAAAATGAGTATGCAGAGCGGTCTAGCATACCTTTATGGATTTAAAGAGTATATAGACAACAGCAGCCACTGAAGACGTGGCAATTTTTTTTTGTTTTGTTTCCTTGGTTCCGGTATTTTTGAGCCAGTGGAAGAATTTCAAACGCCCGTTTACACGGCCCAAAGGAGCTTCCCCCTGGCCAGGATTTATGGCATACCACAGCAGGTGGGTGGGTGTTTGGTTGTGGCAAGTGCGGGGAGTGGGAGGCGTGTTGCATCGCTTCACGGCTGAATCCGGGGGTTTGGGGAACAGACAAACATTTGCATACAAATCGGCCGCTGGCCGTTGGCCGATGGCGAAAATGAAAACGCAAACGCTTTTTTGACCGGAAGCCCGCGGAAGCGCACAAAAAAGTCATTCACCTGTGTAAAAACGGTTACATTTTCCAATATTCGCCTGGGCCGCAGACTGTGAACTTGTTTTCCCCAGGGGCTTTTCATTCGCATAAGCTCGTAAACTGATTTATGGCACATGGGAGATTTAATTGGGGACAATATATGGATTCCGGTAATGACTGCAAGCTGGGTAGCTCAAATAAGTTGAAAAGGAAAGTACTGCATTAAAGGTGTTAACTTGAAAGCATTTCCCCGACATTCAATACAAAACCAATCTTAACACTTTTTTGGAAAACTGTTTTTACATACACTTATAAAAGCTACTAAAGTCAAATATTAAAAAAAAAAAACCTATCACTACTGAGCTGCTCAGTATATCTTAAGTATATCTACTATCTTGAAATTGCTAGTCCTGTTCCACATGACTCATGATTTTGAAACTTGGAACTATTTGTTTCGCAGTATTTTATGTTTTACAAACACGCACTTAATCCTTTTGTGGGTTTACTTCCAGGTGCACTAAATGTAGTTTATTTCATTGCATGAACGCGATTGCAAGCGGACAAAGAACCAAGTTGGCCGAAACGCTTTCAGTTAGTACTGCGCAGCGCTGAACGAGCTCCTCGCATCGCGATCCAAACACAAACTGATTTTCCATAATGTTGCCAAAGTCGCGCCCCTAACAACCGACGGCAATAAAAGCAGCAACAGCCTGTTAAGCCGGTGTGCGTTGGACTTGTGCTCACTATCAACATGCATGCACACATGCGGACAGTCCGGGCCACAATAGTAGGTCACAAAAATAGTTGGGCTTCAAAAGGCCTCTCAAGAATCCATCAAAATTGTGGAAAACGCTCTAAAGTGAGATACAAAACACCCAAAATCTGCATTCATTGCTACATTCAATCAATTCGATATCGTAAACTATTGTAAAAAAGGAGAAAGTGGTGTGTTTCTTAAGTTAAGCATGGTTCTTAAGCGGAAAGCATGGACCAGAATTAACAGAAAATGCTAAATAGTTATATAACTTAATGTTGAATTGTGTATTTAATTCGCCTACAACTACAATTTTAGATGAGGAAGCAGGCTGACTTAGTCAAGCACCTACTATTTTGACCGCTGCTGTGGCTAAACGGTGGAAGCCTCTCTTTTACTTGTGTCGAAAATGTTTCCACATCACTCGTCAAGCGTTTCGGCTGGAAAGCAGCAAGAAGCAGCCAGAAGCAGCGGTGGGGCAGTGCCATGACAACAACAACAGCTTGCCGCCACTGCGCACGCGCCCCAGCTGGAAATGATGAGTGGCTTCCAGGGCTTCCAGTGCAGGAATCCTCTCCTGCCTCTCTGCGTTGTGCTCCACTGAGCCGGCTGTGCAACCCCTTTCGCTCGCTTCGAAGCGCCTCTCTCTCTCTGTTTACATTACGTGGAGTAGCCATGGGAACCAAGGCGGCGTCCTAGCCGGCTCCTTCCAGGCTCGCCCTTCCAGCCACTCCACCTGTCCACCTATCCACCCATTCAGCCATCCACGAATCCACCTTCGTGACTCAGCCCCAGTGACATTGCATTTGCATGTGACTGCCGCTAATTGCAGTAATTCCCGCGCTGGACTTCGACTTCGACTTCCACTTCGCCGGCACATAATTGCACTCTCCTGCTCCGATGTCCTTCCTCCTCCTGTACAGTTTCGTGCCAGGCTTTCCTTGTTCTTGTGGCTTCCTTTGCTCACATTCAAACTTCGAGTGGTTTTTTGGGACACGCTTTCTTTGCCGTTTTTGCTTTCCTTCCGACACTTTTGACTTACTTTATGGCCCGGTCGATTATGCTCCCCTTATCGTACTTTAAATGGGTCTGTTTTTCTGTAGGGGTTGCATCTGCTAATGCGATTTTTTGATTGAAAATACATTTCCTTTCATGATAAGGATACTAACTTTTATCACTCCATCTTAAGAATAAATCACTGAATGTTACTATACGGATTTATGGGAGCACACTGAATCGTTTTGAAAGTAAAAGTATTATAGCACACACACTATTTTTAAATTAACCATTAAATCATTGCTTTATTGTAATAACTACAGTAAACAAGAAGTAGAAGATTTGGGATTCAAAACATATTCCGTATGTTGAAAGATATAATTGGCTTGGGGATCAATTCTGTAACATATAAAAAAAAAGATTTCCTAGTTGAATGTAACAATATATAACTATTTTGCTCAGCTAAACGTTCGAGCCTCTGTCTGTTATAAAAAAGTATCTTACAGTATCTTAAGTAGAGACTCTTAGCTTGGCATGACTATTCTCCAGTCTCGTTGAGAAATCTTCATAGGATCAAGCGTTTGGTTGCTATCCTAAATTAATGACAAAGTGTATGCTTTACGCAAAGAGCATTATTTTTGCATCACAAGTACTTGGCATCTTAGCTATCGTATTCTATGGTTTGGCTGCGAATTACATTCGAACTCAGCTTACAATTAAATGAAATATTAACGTAGTAAATTGGCTAGGATTACAGTTCGGTGTGCTTGGGCTTGTTGAACAATCTCTCGCACAGTTTGGTCAGCATCTGAGACACCTCCAGTCGGTATTCGTCCGTGCTGTAGGCAAACCGATTGCGAACGGATAACAGGGTATGCCTAAGACTGGAACTTTGCGACCACGTGCTGATGCACATATCCTCTGTGGTTTCCATTGCAGTGGCAAACTGTTCCACCACCTCTGGTTGTTCTAGGAGGTGCAGAAACTCCTTGGCCAGCACAGTGTTCAACGCCGAGCAGTAGCCCTGCGTTTTCAGCCAGGGCTCGAACTCCAGAAGCACATATTGCGCCATCGTGGATGAGGCTTCGGGATCGTCTTTGCCGTCCTCCAGCACTAACCGCTTCTCCAGCACCAGGTCACTTATGAGGGTCACTACCTTCGCTTTGCTCCGCAGCTCCACATCTGCACTCTGGAGCACCTTGATCAGAGCTTGTGTACCCGACGTAGAAAGCACTCGCTGCTGAGCTAGCGGAAATTTCCGCAACAGAGCTCCGAAGGCGTGCAGTGCGGCGGAGATCTCACCGGCATTTCCGGAGCTGGTCAGAATCTGGGCCAGATGGGAGCCAAAGTTCTTCTCAAACACCTTGATCTGGGCTTTGGGATTGTTGCTTGTCAGCGCGCCCAACACACGCATGGCCGACACCCGCAGGGAGGTATTGGTATCGTTGACCACAATGGGCAGGAGTACATCTTCCAATCCCCCATTATCGATAAATATCAGGGCATTGTCTATCTGATGAAGCAAATACTCCAGCATCTCGAGGCAGTCCAGCTTGGGGTGCATCTCCGACTTCAGCGGCGTCCTGCTGAAGTTCCGGTACTGATCGATCAACTGGACGATTAGCTCTCCGTCCGTGCGAAAGTTCTTCTGGAACGTCTTATACGCTTTGCGTAGCTCGGCATAGCTCTTCTTCTGCTCCTTCACTCGGCGTATGGACTCCTCGACGATGTCCGCCTTGTAGTCCAGAGCCAGGGGTTCGTTGTCATCATCTTTTCGAGACTCCTGATTATCCGGTTGACTCTGTAGCGCCGTGCCACGTTCGTTTTCGTTCAAGAGCTTGGCTTCCCTCAGCCCAGTTTGTAGGTTGATGCGCACGTGGAGGCCCCTGGGTATGGCTTGACCTGGAAGTATGGAATGTCCACTTAGTACACGTCATCCGAGAGTTAACCCGGCTAGGCGTTACCTTCCCCGATCGTCTGCCACTCGTCGGTGGCCACGAATTCACTGGTCTTGTTGTCCGCTTCCTTTGCCGCTGCCACTTGCAGACATCCCAGGATCAGGACACTGGCCAGAAGAAGGACTACCTGCTTGCCACTCATGTTGCTTCAGCTTGTCTCGCCTCCAAAATGTATGCAAGCTCTATTTCACCCGGTTATAAATAAGTTTCGTGAGCGTTTTTAAATCAAACTTCTAGACTTCTGATGTGGATGTGGGAATAATGTGCACGTAGGCAGTTCGATTGATAATACCAAAACCGGCTGTGAGTTCCGTGGGGAACCAGTGATTCGGAACCAGTAGATGACGGTTACAGCTTAAATTCAAATTTGAAAATATTTGTAATTACAAAATTCGTTATAAGCATTTAATATACATTCAAATCTAGAATTTACATTTATACTATTCTGTTTTGAAATCCTACTTTATATATATTAGTTTAATTGTTGAATGTCTCATGTTATTTCTTATATAACAAAATAATTAAATTAAAATCTATACTGCTTGTTTATTATTGCAGTGATAATTTTTTATTGCGCTTTGTACCGAATAACTATAAATGAATTTTAACATGCATTCATTAACAAACAAAATCATACAGTTTATTAAGTCAACGAACACAAATATTAATATTTATACGTCTACCTCATAAACCTTATTTTGTATTGAAAAACAAGCTAGAAATTTCCACTTTGAAATAAATATTTGGGAAGTGGAATGGAGGACCAGAAAAAATTAATGCCATTCAGAACGATCCACATTAAACCAGAATGCCACAAAAATTCCAAAACTCATCGTGAATTCCTTAAAATTGAAAAGTAGCCGTCATTCACATCCCTTTAAACGTTGTTACAAAGCAGCTATAACTAGTTATAAACTAAAAGTATTTACTAAGCTTATAAAAACGGAATCATGCTTACGCCAGATGAATCAACTAACTGAAATGGAGATGCCAAATTAACGCACAGGGCAGCCCGACGTAATGAAATAAAAGCGTGTTTGCATATATTAACATATTTTCCAAATCAGGCGCCCCCAAATAATCTGCTGTAATCTCGATGTCTACGACAGCGTCTAGGAATTGGCTGCGCAAACACATCAAAGTGGCCAAAAGTGAAATATGTGGACTCACCTGGCGCCAATTGGATGGGTACATAAACAGAATGCCGGTTTCATGCCAATCGCACACCAAATATATGTATGTATGTACATATATATGTATATACGTGTATATAGTATATAAAGCAATCGCAGCGCATATGCTAATGGCCGATGACGAACGCCAGGAGCCTTTAACTAGAATTTGCCAAATTAAATTCACTCGGCCCGTTCCAAACGTCGCCTGTCCAATAGTTTTGAAAGTGAAGCCACCTCGCCGAGCAACTTTTATCCGGCGAATCCATTATAGATGCCGTTGGAACCAGTTTGGCGTCGTCCAAAATGCCCGACGATGTCTAATTGGTATATGCTCGGTATGGAGTTGTGTGCGCCAGAAAAAGATTTATCTTCGTATGGCCAAAACGGAAATTCTGTAGTTAGAAGCCTTGAGATGCATTCTCTCATTATAAAAGAACTATAAAAGTTCGTACTATAAATATTTTAAAAAAATCTTTGAAAAACTTTAGTACTGAGTATCAGG
Organism: Drosophila orena; assembly: GCA_005876975.1. Classification (NCBI taxonomy): domain Eukaryota; kingdom Metazoa; phylum Arthropoda; class Insecta; order Diptera; family Drosophilidae; genus Drosophila; species Drosophila orena. Next base: position 7,566,512 of record VCKV01000282.1, on the reverse strand, counting down.
GATCCTTAGCCATCACCATAATTTCCTTTCAGACTGCTTGGCCATTTAGCACACTTAGGAACTCCCCAAAGGTTCCCCAAACCAAGTGCTGATCTCAAAGCAAACATGGGATGAATAATATACATTTGTTTACCACCTTTGATAATACAAATTGATATTTGCACTTCATTATAAGTGCGAACAAAGCGCAGATTCCATTTCACGGAGTTTGCAACTACAAAAAGTACACAAGCTGCCGAATAGTCTAAATTATATATAAATTATATTATATGATTCATTGTAGGAGAAGTAGAAATATATTTGGTTATTGCTTGAAAACTAGCTGAGTTGAGCATTAAAATCGATTGAATCACTTTTGATTTCTCGCTGCCTTTTGTGCTCGCTGCCGTTGTTTATTGTTTATTGTTTATTGTTATTTGTTATTTGTTTTTGGCATCGCGATGCCAGGCACATGCTAATAATATTAATTAATAATATTGCTGCTGCCAATTCTGGCTAGGAGTATCTGCGATATAGATAACGACCAATGATAATGATAATGGAAATGAACACAATGTCTACTATGATGATGGGAGAATCCATAACACGAAGCGAAAGAGATATACGAATAAATAAAAATAGCCACCAATCAGGCGGCCAGCAATAACAACAACAACACACAACAACAACAACAGGGGCCAAGACAAGTCAGGAATGAATAAACTATAAAGTGTATAAAGTGGTTGTTGTTGGCCACATATGTATGTAGCCGCCCCAACGTTCTGGCCGATCAGAAATTTTATAAATGCCGCCGTCTGTCCAGAGCCAATTTACAGTTTGCCATTGAACCTGGTCGGTCGTTCGCCAAATCATCGAGCGGTTGAATTTCGTGCTGCCCTCACCCATAGATCCATATCCGAAATGCTGCTGCTCCAGCTTGGCTGCTTGGCCATGTTCTGCTGCCTAACCAGCGGTGCCTCCAATTTCCGTGAGTCCTTGGGCGCGAAAGAGAATCAATCCAGTGCGTTGCTAATTGGCGGCTTATCCTTGCAGCTCCCGAACTGCCTCGCTGCCATACGGGCGACACCAGCTGCATCATCAACGTGTCCCACATGCTCATCCGACAGCACGCGAGGACCGGCTATCCGTCCGCAGGATTCCCCCAGGTGGAGCCCTTTCTGATCAAGCGCTTCGACATCTCCGACGGACGCACTGGCTCCCTCAATCTCAAGCTCAACTTTAAGGACGTGAATGTGGAGGGCCTGTCCAGCGTGAAGTTCGATAGAGCTGTGTGAGTATCACGTGAAATAATAAGCGATTCGCTTTAAGGATTATAGTGCTCCTTTTTAAACAAAAGTGAAGAGGAAGCTTCAACAAGTCTTATGAATGAATGAATGCATATCCCATCAATACAAATAAATTAGGTACTTAAAACTTAAATAATATATTTTTGCAGTGGCTTCGGCGCCGATCCGGCAACGAGCAAGTTTGAGATGTACGGATCGTTTCCCAAGATCGTGCTGAAGGGCAAGTACGTGGCGGATGGACGCATCCTGATCCTGCCGATACGCGGCGATGGCGATGCCGAGATCGTGCTGCACAATCCCAAGTTCTCGGTGAAGTTCAAGCCGGGCACCCAGGTGCGCAATGGACGCACCTACCTGAGCGTGGATAAGCTCAAGGTGCTGGTGGAGCCACAAAAGTAAGTGCAGCTCAGATTGGTGTCCTTTCATGTTCAACTGAAACTCATTTTTGATCCCCCCCAGGATGAACATTCGGCTGGAGAACCTCTTCAATGGCGACCAGGCATTGGGCACCAACCTCAATCAGTTCCTCAACGACAACTGGACGGAGGTGTGGAACGAGCTGCACCCCTCCATCCACGTCGCCATCGCCGAGATCATGAAGAGCGTTCTCTCGCAGCTGTTCAAGCGGTTCGCCTACGAGGATCTCTTCCTGGATAACTGATCGAGAACTAGTCGTCCGCCATCCGACAGGGGCATTAGGCTAAGTGTACGAGTATTTCCTCACCAGCTATTCACACACATGTGGCGTTGCATTCCGGCCATTGACACACCATCATCGTATCTGCTAAGCTAAGCTTTAACTTGTAGAATAAACAAACATCTAAGAAAACTGGTTGTGCTTCTGCGGGGGGCCATTGTTGTTAGCTCAAGCGTGGATCTCAGTATTTCCGCACAACTGTCGCATACACTTTTTGGCCAGCAAGAGGCAATCAGCTATCAGCAAGCAGCTCACGTGATGGAACGATTGATTCGGAATTAGCATGACAAAGCCATTATCGCTAGCTATGCTGACTACAGCCGCGGGCAGAAGTGTAGTTACACAAGTAATAAAACATCGAACTGTAGACAAATCCAGAATAGAAAATACTCTGAATGATAAGAAATACATATACGTGTATTTCCTTTTTTGTATCAACTAATTTGCCCTAATGTGCACTGACTTATTCAAATATATGGTATGATCTATTGGGCTTAGAGTCAAGAAATTTTTGAGCTTCGGATACTGCAGCTAAAACATGCCACAAAAATCGAGATAGATTCATAAACATAAATAAACATAAATATAAACAAGTGGAAGTGGAAGTGCTACCAGTATGAACCCAACTGTTCTGTCGCTTTTCGAAGTCATTGCGGTTCCACTGGCCAAGTTCAAGAGTAGCCAACGGTAAAGCTGCACTCCCAATCCCAGGGAATCGGACACCCAGTTGGCCTTGGGTCAGTGAAAATCTTCCACGAGTCAATCAACTGCAGCGAATCCCAGCGAAACAAGTTGCTTTTGTTCTCCTCCACGGGGGCTGGGCTTTAAAGCGGGACACTTGGTCATTAAGTTAACTGAAGTCCAGGACCTGTTCCGAGCTCCACCTCAACTACCCTTCTTCCTTCGCTCCGATGCCCATGAAAGAACTAACTGAAGAACTGGTGGTCACGATGACTGCGTTGTTTTCGCATCTCAATTCGGCTATATTTGGAACTGGCCCTTTTGTAAGTTGCCACTTAGCTTTGCTATGGGCGAACTTAATAGCACGACTTTTAATTGGACAGAATCTGTCTGATACTTCGATTCAGGGAGCGGGCCCTTCATGTAACCGATCGATGAAGATTGAACTGAATAAGAAGATTTGCTACATGGTCTACTTGCTTTCTGAATTGCATCTTACTGACCCCATCAAATGTTATAAACTATAAGGCTATAAGCTATAAGCTTCTTTTACATAATACCATCTGATGATTCAGTTGCTTTTTGTTGTTTTTTGATGATGCTAAAACGAGCTCTAGAATTGACAGCAGACGGTTACGCCACAGAAAAAAGCAATATCAAAGGTTATATTATATTAGACGTTATTTAAGTTGCACTTAGTCGACCACTATAAATACTAGATGAAAATCCCGTTCGTATTCAGTAACTTAAAGTTATAGACGTGTTAGCATGCTCGGAATCGCGTTGGCAGTCGTTTTGTGCCTCTTTGTGTCGGTGGAAGCCAAATTCCGTAAGATTCGATTGACCAGCAAACTTAGTTACCTTAGTTTCCTTTCCATCATAAATAATCCATTGTGTTCCCCGCAGCCGAAGATCCAAAACCGTGTAAGTACGGCGATGGTGAATGCATCATGAAGCTGTGCAACACCTTGTTCAGCGAAAGTTCTTCGACGGGGGATCCTGGTCTGAACCTGGAGCAGTTGGATCCCCTGAGGGTGGACAGCATGGTCATAAGCCAGGGAGAGAGCTCCAGTCCCGTGGGCATAACGCTAACGTTTACCGACAATTTGCTGTACGGCATCAAGGACCAAAGGATCGTGAAAGTGAAGTTGGTGAAGGCACACCTTACATGGATATGAAGTCTATAGGTCTTACCTTGATCTTTGCAGGGGATTCGGAAGAGATCTCACCGCCAAGCACGAAGTGAAAATTGTCACAAAAACCTTCTCACTGGTTGGACCCTATAGCATCCAGGGCAAGGTACTGATTCTACCCATCAGCGGAACCGGCCAGAGTAACATGACTATGGGTAAGTTCTGCTACTTGAGTTTCCAGAGTTCGAGGCACTACAAATTCTCTCCAGTTAATGTCAGGGCAATCGTTAGCTTCTCGGGAAAGCCGGTGGAGAAGAATGGGGAGACCTACTTGGACGTTACCGACTTGAAAATAACGATGAAGCCGGAGTCCAGCCACTTCCACTTCAGTAATCTGTTCAATGGCGACAAGGCGCTGGGCGACAATATGAATGTCTTCCTCAACGAAAACTCGGAGGCCATTTACAAGGAGACGGCTAAGGCAATTGACAGATCCTTCAGCAAACTTTACTTGGGCGTCGTCAAAGGAGTGTTCTCCAAACTGCCGTATGCCAAGTTTTTTGCCGACGACTAATCAGCTTTTGAAAGTGGACTGGGTCCACTTAAAGATACTGATCGCCAGCTCTGGTTGAAGTTGTTTGCGTACTGACAGTTAGAAGTTTTTAGGCTAGCAATCATCATTAGGTTTAATGGAGTTCGTGATTCGCATTCGAGTGTGAAAACCAGTAACTACTATCAAACTATCTTAGCGAAATAGTCTGTAAGTGTTGTGTGGCAATAAAAGATATATATAGTTAGCACATTGTAAATTTTAATTGCTTCGAGAAATCGTTGTGTAAAGTACCATTAAAATTATGACTAATTAAGTCATAGAGTTTAGACTGTGACTGAAGCTGAAACTTTAAAGATCAAGGAAAGCCTGAAAGTATGTGCTATTTCACCCGATCGTTCAGAGAATCTCCATCTGGAAAAAGCAGTTACATTAAAAATGCTCGAACCACTTGATAAACAATCTTTGTTGACTTGGCCATTAATTAAAAGTGTCGAAAATGGCTGAAACGGGAATTAATGTGCGTATTTGGGAAGTCCGGTCCAATTTGCATATATCGAGCAATTGCATCCGAAACGTGATTAGGAGAGATGGGATGGACGGGTTTGACGCCTGGCCTGTTGGGACTGTAACCCAACGGGTTCAAGTTCAAACTGGGAGTTCATTAAAGGGAATCGTAAAGTGAATTCGCCGGCCATAACTAGCCACTTTGCCGGACAGCCAGCCTGCCGGTTTGGCTTATAAACCATTTAACTGACTCAACTGCTGGCGGTCTAAAGTCAAATTCTGTCACGCTGAAACACAAAAGCGGTTTACGGCAACAAAAACATGATACATCTCAATTGACGAAAGTGACTATATAAGTGGCATCGTCCGCGGCTAAATGGATCAGTACTTAATTGTGTTCGCGGCCTGCAATTATGGAGCTAACTCTCGCCCTCGTCCTGCTGTTCGGATGTGCGTCCACATATGGACATGCCTCCGATTTACGTGAGTTGCACACCCCTTTCCCTAGTATACACGTATGTACACATATTCCTCAACCGCCACGCCCCAAATTACAGCCTCGGGCATCCAGAGGTGCGCCATCGTGGACGAGCAGTGCCTGGAGAACGGGGTGAACTACGTGCTGAGGAACTACGCCCAGAGCGGCATCAAGGAACTGGGTTTGATCCCTCTTGATCCGCTGCACATCAAGAGGTTCAAAATTGGACGCAATCCGCACAGTCCGGTCAACATTGATCTGAGCTTCCACGAGATGGACATCTTGGGTCTTCATCAGGGAGTTGCGAGGCGCGTGAGGTACATAAGCTGATCTCAATTTACAGCATTTGGTCACTTCCTAACTTCTTCCTGTTTAAGTGGATTCACAACTGATCTCAGCCGCCCCATTGAGCTGGTCATGGATGTTCCGGAAATTGGAGTCAGAGGACCCTACTCAGTGGACGGAAGAATACTAATTCTGCCCATTACCGGCAAGGGCAATGCCGACATCCGCCTCAGTAAGATTTGACTAATAATCCTTGGAAATGTACAATCTTAGTGTATTTTCCGAATCCACAGCTAAAACGAAGGTACGTGCACTGATCAAATTCAAGCGCGTCTCCAATGGCGATCATCAAACCTACGCCGAGGTGGTGGACATCAAGGTTGAGCTGGATCCCTCCCATGTGACTTACCATCTGGAGAATCTGTTCAACGGGCAGAAGGATCTGAGTGAGAACATGCACGCCCTCATCAACGAGAACTGGAAGGACATCTTCAGTGAACTGAAACCGGGCATTGGAGAGGCCTTCGGACTGATAGCCAAGTCTGTGCTGGACAGGATCTTCGGTAAGCTGCCGCTGGAACACCTCTTTGTAGTTTAAGACCTTAGTAAGTTTTTTAATTTAGCCAAAACACAGTCGTGAATATTTATTTGACTTTCAAAATACAAATGCAAAGCAAATAGTTCTCTGGCAAGTTCCTCATACAAATAAAAAGTAGTTGCAAAATAAATTCAGGCACTGAAGGATTTCTTATAGCTAGACTTTAGGTAAAATACAGATTTATAAAAGCAAAAACTAGACTCGTTTGTAAGTCAAATAAATGTGGACACATTTAAAATTTTTCGTACATTTTGATTGTTGTGTCTTGGATTGTACAAATTTGTAATCAATAACACATAAGTGTTGATTTTAATTGCGGTTGTGTTTTTACAAATACTTGTAAAGAGCTAAATTTTTATATTCAAGTATACAAATATGAAGTCCGTTTTAATGGACAAATATATATTACAAGATATATACGAAATCGATTTCGTTTGAATCTGATTGCTTTGAATTATAGAAATGTTTTTATACTTTTAAATTACTTTTCTTTCGAAAATATATATATGCACCCATGTATAAGGTATTATTTTAAATTGCCCATTTGTTACCATTCATTTATCGATTTACCCAGCTGCATTTTAGCTTCTGAAACGCAGAAAACGTGTGTTGTGGCGAGGCGGCGATGATGGCGCTTCCTCAAACTCCTCGATCTCCTCCTCCGACTCTGACTCCTCAGCCATGTTCACTGCGCCAAACTTTCTTGGCCCGCAAATGGCGACAACATTGGGCGGAAATAGGTCTCTGGACTGGCGAGGAGGGCGGTAAGAAACTCATCCTGCTCAATGGCGCAACAGACGGCACCATCCAGATTATATTTCTTGGCGATGAACAGCTCCTCCACACTAATCCCACGCGGTTTTGCGGCCTTCAACTCGGCACCGGCCAAAAGTATGGCTCGCGCGGTCAATGACTTGTGGCTTTCGGTCATGGCCGTCGAATAGCGATGCTCCAGATCCATTTCCCAGTTAAACACGTGCACACTGAGATGCGCAGCTTTGAGCCACTCGCGCAGGCCAATCAGCAAACGCTCCATTTGCTGAGCATTGACTGTAAATAGTAAAATCGTTGCAGAAAAAACTAAATGGCTGCTTTAAAAAAGATTAGCTTACACTTGGCCGAACTGCTCAAAAAGTTTCCGTTTCGATGGCGCATTTCGATGCTTAGAAACTGCTTGAAAGTCTGCAAATAGGATGCGGAACCTTAAGCAATTTGTCACACTCGTCGTACTTATCGAAATCAAAGTGGCGATTTGTCTCCAAGGTCCGGCGCTGCTGGCCAAGGAAGCGCTCTACTTTGTTGCACAGCACCCGTAGTTGGTAGTGCACATTCAGGGTCTTTGGCATCATGCTCTTGACCGGCATATCGAACAGGAAATCCGAGGGCATTGAGTTTTGGCGCGAGAAGCCCAAGTCGGCGGTCAGTTGATCATGCAAGGATCTAAACAGATTCATCAAACGCAGCACGGCGTTGTGCTCCAGGCTATTGGTTACAAAAAGCGGCTGTTTATATGAGCTATACATGGGGTGCACTGCACAAGACTCACCAATCGCCGTGCAGACCAATCAAACGCAGTTTCTCAATAGTTATAGGCTGCACCGCGGACGCACCGTGTTGGCAACACTGGTTCCACACGTTCTCCTTCTGCAGCTGCTCCTGCTGTGGCCCGTTAACCAACAGGAAATCTGGCGGGAATGGGGATGCTCCGGCCCGCAATTTCTTTGCCGGAACACCACCGAATACGAACTGGCGTGAACGCTTCTGCAGCTGTTGCATGCATGCCAGGCCGTGGAATTCGAGGCGCGGTGCTGCGATGTCGCGCAACCGGAGTCTACCAAAGTTCTCCTGCATTTCGGACAGGATGCTCGACGAGCAGCTGGCACCATCTTCGTCCAAGTCATCGGAGTCCCAAGTGCATCCCTGCTGCATCGGTGCTTCGTTTTCATTGCATTCCAACATGAAGGCCAAATGCTCCTCCATCTGCCTGAAATTGAGATCCAATTGCTGGTCGTCGTTGCCAGCCGGACCCATGTCACGTGCATTAAACATCCGTTCCAAGCGAAATCACTCAATTCACGCGATTTTTTTTTTCTTTTTTAATGTGTACTCTGTGACAGGTTCTTTTTACCGTTGAATATGGCGCGACGCCACGCAGTCTGCGATTTCAGAAGGAAGAGGAAGATTGTGGCGTCCGACGCTTTGTTGTTGGCTTATCGATAACATATCGAGTTCCGGCACAGGGCTGCCTTCGCACCAAGAGTTTTCAAGTTATGGTCACCTCAAAAGGTCATTGACCCGGTCGCTTCAAAGAAATTTGAAATGAGAAGCAAAATTCCATTACGAACCTTACATTCCTAATTCAAAATACACGCCCATACGTATTGGACAAAACACAATACAAATGTATAATTGATTTTATAACAGATTGCAACAATTTATGTCTCCTAAATTATAGGTATCTATTGGTTTTTGTACACAGAAAGAGAAAAGAGAATTCTTTTGAAATTTTTTAATTTTCCATCAAATATTATTTCACGTTTCAATAGAGAGTTATAGCAATAGCAATAAAAACTAATTCCCATTTTCTTATTGTAATTGATTTTGTAATTTTGACGGTAAGCTTTTGAAATTGCGGGCATGTTCAAGATAAAGTATGGCAGCCCCATTGACAAAAGCTTGGCAGCTCCGTTCATTAGACTTCCTTAGCGCAGACACAACCCTATATACATTATACATTTTTTGGTTCGGAGGTTGACTAGTTTAACAACGTGACTATGAATAAAAAGTAAGCCCCGAACCAAACTTTTTAATAAGCATTTCAACGAACAACAAAATCCGCACACACAATGAATGCCGCTTAATGTCCAATCTTTAGAAGCCTCGTGATGTTAGCCTTCGCAAAATCCCGAATTTAAAGCCTATGAAACATTCTTTATTGTTGTGAAGTCAATCAATCGTAAGATCTAAGCATAACTAGTGAAAAATTCCTGAAGTTCTGCCGCACAAATGGGTATTTGCACACACACAAGAGCTTCCACATGAGTTGCAATATGGGCGGTTGCTATCGGAAACCCAAGCGATCGAGCTCCACTATCTATCCTGTTGGCAATTATCCACTTCTATAAACAAATACGACAAAAGCTGTTTTTTTTTCACTTAGCCGACCACAACATCGTTAATTCTTTAATTCACAAAGCACATTGAACCAAAGGACCGCAGCAATTGAATTACAAGCTTTCTCTCGTTTGGGTTCTGTGGTTTCTTTACGTTTTATAGTTTTTATTAAAAAATTAATAATTTGTGGTTCATCGCGAGTCCCATTTTACTGTGGCTTCCTGCGGAAGGAGCAGCCTGCAAAGAAGACGAGAGTTTTAAGTTAATTGAGAAGGAACATTGGTGCAATGAACATTTGGAGCACATACCTTCTGTCAGCTTGGCGCGTCCTCCAGTCGGCTGGCACAGAATGGTTGCGCATCCGGCGCAGACCACGACGCCCTGGGCGTGGCTGAAGACGGTGGTGATCCTGTAGCAGCCGGGACACTTTACATCCATGAAGTACGAGTTGGGGTGCTGGACCAGCGCTTCAGCTTGTGCTTGCGCTTCTCCTCGGCGGGCAGAGGGTGCAGAAGATCTTTTGCTAGCTGCAAGTCAGATAAAAGTTCGAGGATTAGTATAAATTCATTTTATGTGTATGTTTTGATATAATCATATAGATGAGTACGGCCCAGTGTGATGGAGCACTTTAGCCTAGTAACCCCTTTTCAGAACCTAGTCACAGTCACAAGTCGAAGTTTATTTGGCGCCAAAGTTGGTTCAGCCTTGATCCAATTGGAAAACTAGTTCTTTAATTATTTACAAAGTGCCGCACTAATAATATAAAAACTAGCAAAATTCTATATTTTTGTTTTATTAGATTATAACCACTACGATCTTCTGCATTAACAATTAATTTAGGAAATAGTTTACAAAAACTGGTTAACTGAATACAGTGTTGTGAGGCCACTTGAGGCTTTTCAGTCAATCAATTGCCTCATTTTCTCGCGGTGTATCAACAAATGCAGAGCACAGACTCCAGGCAACAACAACATAAATTCGCCAATGCGTGCTCTAGGTTATGTGCACGGATACCCGTCAATTTCACATGGCAGTGCAATCAATTCCCCGTGAAAGTCCCAGGAATTCCATTCAGTTTCACTTGTCCATTTCACAACTGCTTGCAATTTCACTGGCGCACGCCATGCGTGGCTTGTAACGCACACATTCAATGGAAGCGGGCCAGACATTTGTATTACGGCCTTTTCGGGCGCTTTTTATCGGCCCACACTCGCTCCATTCACACTGGACACTTTGGCGGTGACAACCGACCACTTTTGGTTATCATTCGGTTGAGTTTTCTGTGTTTAAAATCAATTTTAACGCAATTCGGAACCCACCGGCATGTTTTTTCTTTCACAGCTAACACGGAAAAGGAAGTGGGGTAAATCGCAGCCAACTTAACTTGCCCGAAAATGCACTAAATAATGCTGAGCATCTGAGCGGTAGCAACCCTACCGCGTACACTGTCCAACACTGGACAGTGTACTGTATGATTTCAAAATGTATGCTAACTGCATTTGTATTATCGGAAAAATTGCATATATTTTATAGAAGGCAAACGCTACACAGTCGATATTGGACATAAATAAGTTTTCTATCATTAAACTGTTCATTTACTTGTATCTCTTCACTTAAATGTTGTTTAGTTTCTTTTTAAAACTAGGCATTGTTTAGTATAACTTTTCAGATAAGCATTAAATGTAATGACGAATATCTAAAATTTATTTTCAATCTCTGCTTATCATAAGCGTAAGATCTTGGAAAATTCTTTAACTGATTTTTGGTCATACTGAAATAAACATTTTTTGGCGCCGGCTAATTGTTGCATTTATCCGGGGATAGAAATATAAAAATATGCGATCTGTTACCGAGCCTGATCACTGCATCCAGCTTAATGAAGCCATCCACTGCTACGAGATCTGCTCCAATGACTTTGCCTACAACCTAATCGCAGTGGCTTTCAGGAAACACTTGAGTCTGCTGCTCATTGGACTGCCGGTGGGTGTTTGTTTATACATAAAACTAATACAAGCTGAATGATTCTGAATGGTTACTCCTTAATCCGCAGGAGGAGAGCGGCGAGTTCGGGTACACACACCTCCAGGACTTGGACCTGGCCGATAAGGAACAGCTGTGTGTGAGTGCACTGGCCTTTTCGCCGGACACCTCGCTCAATTGCACGCCCAACAATGTGACGTTGTGTGCGGCCAACGGCAGCCAGCTAAAACTATTCCGCACCGATCTGGGCCAGTTCAACACGCTCCAGGTGCTCAGTGGGCATGTGGACTACGTCAACGATGTGTCCTGGGTTTGCGAGGGCGAACTGTTGGCCTCCGTCAGCGATGACTTCACCTGCAGATTCTGGACGACGGCTGGCGGCGGGGAGAATGTCATAACCTTTGACCTGTCCTCCGCTGGAATGTCCGTCAGAAGTCACCCCGAGGATCCCAACAAGGTGCTTGTGGCGGAGAAGAAGGGTATGCTTGCTACGATTAGTGCTTGGCATGTGTTGTAACTAAGGAATCTCATTGCAGGCATCATTCATCTATACAATGTAACGATCAAGCAGACAGTCATCTCCGTGGAGTCGCCCAAATTCCCTCTTATGTCTGCGGACTGGGCCCACAGCAACAGGCTTTTCATCACCTCGCTGGCCGGCGGGGATGTGGTCACCTGGGATCTGAACAGACCCTATGTGCCCGCGGATGTCAAGCAGGTCCACGAGGATTGCGGCCGCGTTGTGCGCTTTGCGCCTGGCAGCTCCGAGATGGTCATTGCCATGATCATCGGGCTAACACTCAAGGTGTTCGCGGCCAAGTCAACGGTTCCCTTGCTGGAGGCTTCCCTGAAATCCTACGGCGGAATGGCCTGGCACCAGCGGTTGCCGTACATTAGTGCGGTCTCCGATAGGAAGCTGCTCTTCTGGAAAGTGCAAATGAAGTAATTTTTTTAAAATAATATAAATAAAAAACAAAAGTTAATGTAAAAAAGTTCATAGATTATGGGGGCATTCTTGAATTTTTTGATTAAAGCCGTTCTATTTGCTAATTCGATAAAAGACCACTGAAACAATCGATATTCGCGGTCAAACCGTCAGTGCCGCGATATTTTCGCACCCATCGATAGTATTGCGAAATCATCGTTTTTTGTTCCAGCGCTAAGTCTGCACTTTTTTTGTTGGTTTCAGTGCTCTTGAGCCTAACTTTAAATTGGATTTCAGTGATATATACGTTCTGATCTGCACCGCAAACGAGTGCAGCCTGTTGCGACTGGAATTGCCCATACGGAGTTACGTGCTTTTCCGGCCGTGGCATTTAACCGTTCGAGGAATCCTCATCGATCGGATGACGAGTGAGAGAAGAATCGAGCGCGAAGCACATTTTTGCGAGGTCTCGTCCACTGCGAATTAAACGTTTAAAATAGTAAAGATATGAATTTTACGCGAAAAGAGTTGGACGCAAATGTCCACAAGATGTTGGGAAAACTTAAGCCGGGAAGTGAGGTAAATAAACGCTAGCAATGTCCATCGGAATTTCCAAAGACAAAAGAAAATCAGTTGCGAAATCTTCAGGCGCCGCCATTGAAAGCGCGCCTTTGTGTGCGTGCGGCGTCTACGTGTGTTTGTGTGTGTGTGTGTCGGCGTCACTTGGCCGTCGTTTTTGTGATTGAATAGGAAATTGCGCGCTTTTCTTACAACGACTGAATTTCGTATACTTGCCAAATACATCGCTTTCCCTCAACTGCATGGTTTTCCTTTTCTCTTTGTAAATCAAAATAGATATTTGAGGTTAAGTGTTGGTGACCAGCGCCTGTCATATCACTCAGCATATACAGTGAGCACTGTATATACATAACGGTCTTACGTTAATCCATCTATGTATATAATTAAAACGAATAGAAGTTTGAAGTTTAAGCATGCCATTAGGCATACTCCTACAATGTTTTTCAAATCCCGCTTAAAATGCTTGTCCAAAAAACCGTTTTTAAATTTAACAGACTTTTTTATTAAACGACTACTCTTTTGAACAATTACTAAACGAACAAATCAATAAAACTTATTGTAGCGCGATGTCAAAGGCTTGGCGGTAGCTCGATTGTACAATAAAATTTACGAATACCCAAAGGCTATCGAGTACTTGAACGGCTATCTCCGGACGAAGGACGACACAGCAGGCCATAATATGATTGCCACCTGCTACAGTAGGCTGAATCCGCCCGATGTATCAAAGGCGCTGCAACACTATCAACGTTCCATTCAACTTAATCCGCAGCAGCCAGAGGTGGTCGTGGACGCCTGCGAGCTACTGGTGAAGGAGAACAACGCATTGAAAACGGACTCCGCTAGGTACTGGTTAGATCAGGCTTCTAGTCTTGATTTAGGCGACAACAAACAAGTCTACACCCTGCGAATGCGGGTGAATCTCAAGGAGAGCAACGGTAATGCCGCAGACGGCGAGGACAATACGATAGAGATGCTTGTGCACAAGGAACTGCAGGCGCATCCCCAGGATGTGAATGCACGTATACAACTGCTGCGCAACTATGTGGAACAAAAGAAAATTGAACACGCATTCAACTACGCATTCAAAGCGGAACTTGAGTCCAAAGGCTGCACGAGCCAGTCGATCGACTGGTACGAGATGGTTTGGATGGTCATTGCGAAGTTGGAAATGACCAAGGATGTGAAGAAGAATTGGCAATTCTGGCACTTCGCGTTGCACACCATCGATCGCCTCGTGCAGCTAAGCCTGGAGAAGAGCAGTGTACTGCCAGAGAGCAGCACTCAGTTGTTTAAACTTGATCAATACCTATACAAGTATTGCAAAACGATAGAAAAGGATGCTCCGCTGCGGGATTTCCACCAATCCTGTGCCGACCACTATACCGGCCAGCTTCTGCTTCACGCGGTTGCATTGATTTTCAAACGTGAGTTGCTGGGAAAGAAAAACAAATGGATGAGCACGCTACGCTCCGCTTTGCCCGTACTGCTCCTTGGTTACCAAGTGCGACCGCTCGAAGATTCGAATGCCCACAAGTGGATGAAGTACTGCGACGAGGAGCAGAAGCAAATGATGCAGATTTGGCGACCGCATGGGGCCTTCCGATGCGCCCAGCTTGGACGAACCCTTTTGGGTTGCTTAGACCGGTCTCGAATGGAAATTGAAAACCACAGGGATAATGAGAGCAAAGTGCCTGGAAATTCCTTGCCTGGCTTATTTGACAACTCCGAAGATCTGTTGGACAGCGCTCGCCAGCAGTGCTCGGACAAGAGCTGGCGCAGTCAAATTTATGAACAACTCTTTACCCACGCCGAACACAAGCTAAAGGATACGTCCTCGCATCTGGTTCGATACCCGCGTCTGCAGGAGCCCCTTTTCGAGTGGCCCAATCTGGAGCATATCGAGACCTACGAACAGCAGGCGTTGGTGCTGCCTCCACACTCCTTGGCCCAACATGTCTACCTGGCGCTGGACACCGATCCGAACAATCTAGGAGATGCGCCACGCGTTGTCTTTTATGATGGTCTCCGACGGGATGTTAAGCAGAATCTAAACTACTGTGGGCACGATACAATCAGCCAGGTGGATGTGGACCTCTACCTCTATGCCACAGTCATTCAGACAAGACGGAAATTGCAGCTGCAGCGTGAAGCGTATGACAGCTCCAATTTCGGAAACCGCAATGCTGCTACCCGGCCGCATATGATGCCATATGCTAATCTCGTGGGCCAACTAGCCACACCGGAGCAAAGTATCTGGTGGGATCTAGTGGTGCGACTTAACTCGGACCAGCTCACCAGTGAAGGTTATCGCATCGAGCAGCGAGCTCAACTGCAAACTGGATTGGAAGCGGTGCGCGGCGTGAATGGCTTCAAAGCAGATGCCATCATCATTTTTCGATTGGGAAAGATATTGAGTTCCCGCTCGGATTGTTCTTCTTTAGATACACGTATCAATACCCTGTATAGGCATGGATTTTCATTTTTACGGCGTCAGTACACTCAGCAGCTGGAATCCTATGTACGCGTCTTTAAGTACGGATCCGCCGGCTCAACTGCAGCATGGCAAGAGCTTCAGTCGTTGGCCGAGAAAGCCATTACCTATTTTAGCGTAAAAATGTTCAAAACAGGACAGTTTGAGCAGTTCTTGGACGAGATCCGGGGCCTTACTCTGCCCATGGCCTACTATATGCAAGCAGAGGCGTGTCGTCACCTTGAAGAATCTTCCAAGTTGCCGCGAAGGTCCCGAGATCGTTACTCAGAGCTGAGACAGGAGTGCCTGCAGCAAACGCTAAAGTTACTCAGAACTGATGTCAATCACCCACTCAACTGCGTTATTCAACGGGATGTGCGTAAATGCCAACAGGAACGCGATACTCGGGTCATCGATGGTAGCTTTGGCAGTCCGGATGTGCATAACAATTCATCCGCCTACGAGGATGCAGAAGATGACTTCTATTCCCTGGCAGCTTTATCTGCTAACCGATCACGTCGTCAGTTGGAAGTCACCCCAGTCACTCCCATTGTTGTGGCACAACCGAGTCAGGAGATGGAGCAGACTGTCAAGCAGATCAACAAGTCTCTGTGTGTGCTCAAGGACGATGTGAGTGTGGGAATGGAAGCCATGCGGCAGGAAATCAAAGCCCTTACTGAGAAGTTCACTGTGGTGGAGGAGCTGCTTAAGAAGATCAAGATCAGCAGTCGAGACACGCCTACGAGGGATGTGGATCCTGCAGCTGCCCTAGGTCTGGACGACCTCTTTATCATTGAGGATACACTGGCAGAGCATCAGCAGCAGCAGCAACAGCAGCAACAACAGCAGCAACAACAGCAACAGAGCCACAACCAATGTGCAGTCCACGCAGTTGTTCAGAATCCGTATGCTCCTGGCTTTTACAACGGAATACCAAACACGCCGGGACCATATGGGAGTCCCATGTTTAACCAAAACCAGATGTACAACTACTACGCTGCTCAGGCTCAAGCGCAAGCGCAGTTCTTGCGAACTTCTCAAGCTCCAGCCCCAGTTCCACCCCCCAATATGTTTGGTAAGCGAACGTTTTAAATTAGATTTGGAAAATGCTAATGTTGAATTTTATATAGGTCCTCAAAATCCAGACTTTATCCAGCCAAATATGTTTCCCCCGCCGAGCGTGCCTTCGGTAGCACCATACATCGACTTTAGCCAGCCTCCGCCAAGTCTGATACGTCCACCCGCTCAGTCAGCAGCGCCCCCGGCTCCCTTGAACATTTTGGAGTCCACGCCTGCGGGTGCACTGGCCACTTCCGGATTCTTCAACTCTACAACGCCGAGCTTTGGAGTTTCGCCCATTCAAGTGCCGCAGTCGAAGCCATTAAGCATTCCAACGGGACCTATTCCTGGCACTGCTCCTGCTCCACCAGCTTTGAATCCTGCGGCAACAACTGCTGCCCCGCCTCCTATTCATATACCTCAAGTGGCTCCTTCTGTTCCCTCAGCCGGACCCCCTGTAAGTGTACCGTCTATTTTTAATCGTGTATTAAACAATCAGCCCGTGGAAAAGGAACCGCCAGCCAATGTGGTCATAACCAGTTCAGATCCATTACCGAAGCCAACGACTGGCAGTGTCCAGCCCCCTTTAAGCGTGACCATTCCAGCACAGCATATCAAGCCAAGTTTGGTTCAGGCACCGGAACAACCGACACAACCGCCACAGCCATCGGTTGCAGCAGTAGAAGCATTCAGCTTTAACTTTGGCAGTAAGTCCTCCGAAAGTCCTTTTTCGTTCAAGACTCAGGTGGCTAAGGCAGCAGCCGAAAAACAAAAGGAACAGGAGGAAACTGAACTGAACCAAAGTTCGGCTAGTGATCCCAACAAAACTCTGCCACAAGATACTTCAGCAGATGATTACGATCCTCGTCCCGATTTTAAGCCCATCATCCCACTGCCCGATGAAGTGGAGGTTCGAACCGGCGAGGAGGGCGAGGAGGTCAAGTTTACCAGCCGAGCCAAACTCTTCCGGCATGTGGACAAGGAGTGGAAAGAGCGCGGTACGGGGGTTATAAAAATTTTATGCGACAAAGCCACCGCCGTTTCGCGAGTTTTGATGCGTCGCGATCAAACTCACAAGGTGTGTGCTAATCACAAAATCACTGCAGACATTTCGATAAATGTTGCCAGCCAGGACAAAGATAAGAAATCCCTTCTATGGGCGGCAAATGACTTTGCAGATGAGCAATGTACGTTGGAGAAATTCCTGGTGCGTTTCAAAACAGGGGAGTTGGCTGAAGAGTTCAGAGTGGCTTTTACAAATGCAAGCGCGGCCGCAAAGTCAGAGGAGACAGTGAAAACGACGGAAAACACTGCGGAACTTCCGAAGGCCGACAAAGAATCAACTGCGACATCCGGTCCTGCGGCATTCGGTTTATCCAAGAGTTTTTTAACCAGCACCCCAGCGGCCAATTCGATAGTAAGTAAGCCACAGGAGCCAACGAAAACTCAGGCTAAGCCGGACCCACCAGCAACAGCAGCCAAGTCACTGTTTAGAACCATATCAGGGGTCAGTGCTGCTTCTGTAACATCTGCGCCAGCCTCTACCACACCATTTGCCAGCTTTAGCTTCGCGGCGAATGGAACATCTGGATTCGGAACTTCCACCGCCTCACCTTTTTCTAACATTACCTTTGGCAGCACTTCTGCGGTGGGCAGTGGAAACAACACTACCCTCTTCACTACGGCTTTGATCAAGGACAATACAGTTCAAGGCCAGACGCCTCAGCAGTCCCAATTAAACAAGTCAAACACCTCGGATGCTGATGAGGAGTATGTGCCCACCGCCCAGTTTGCGCCGGTTATTGCCCTGCCCGAACTAGTGGAGGTGGTCACCGGCGAGGAGAATGAGGATGTTCTCTTCGAACACCGTGCCAAGCTTATTCGTTGGGATAGGGAAACAAATGAGTGGAAGGAGCGCGGCCTTGGAAATATGAAGCTCCTTCGGGATCGCACTGATCCAAACCAGATTCGCCTGCTGATGCGGCGCGAGCAGGTCCATAAGCTGTGCTGCAATCAGCGTCTGCTGCCCGAGACCAAGTTCACCTTTGCATCGAATATTAAGGCAGCCGTCACATGGGGCGGTCAAGATTATTCCGATGAGGAGTTAACTACCGCATTGCTCGCTGTGCGATTTAAGTCGCAAGATATCTGTCAGGAGTTCTTCGAAGCCGTGCAAAAGGCGCAACAAAGTATTGGAAAGGAACAAAAGAAGGAGGCCGCTTCTGCAGAAGAAAATGTTAAAGAGAAGGAGAAGCCAATAAAGGGCTTTGGAGATGCCTTCAAGCCCAAGGCAGGCAGTTGGAACTGCCAGGCCTGCTATACCAGCAATGGCCAGGATCAGCTTTACTGCTTGGCCTGCGAGGGGCCTAAGGATGACACTGTTCCCCCCAAGCAATCTGGACTGGTCCAAGGCAACGCGTTAAACCTTACCACTGGCTCCTCAAACAAGTTTTCGTTTGGCTTTCCTGCAGCAGCTCTTCCCGCCGCAGGTGGATTTAGCTTCGGAGGCTCTTCCCTGCCAGAGGAGAAGCCAGTAGTGGCAGTTGTGACCGCTTCGGATTCGGTTGCTCCAGTTGCTCCAGTTCAAACGGCAGCCACTGGACTTGGAAAGTCTTCAACCACTTTTGGATTCGGAGACGCCTTTAAACCCGCAGTCGGTAGTTGGCAATGTACCGCATGCTATGTGAACAATCCCGGGAAGTCTCTTTACTGCAGTGCCTGTGAAACACCCAAGAATGACACTGTACCAAAGAAGGCGAACTCACTAGGATCGGGGCTTACTCTGCCCGCTACCACCCAGTATAGCTTCGGTTTCGGAGCTCCAGCAGCTAGTAACAAGGAGCAGGCTGCCGATGGCGCCAATAAGACCAGCAATGTCTTTGGATCCGCCACCTTTAACTTCGCGGCTCCAGCAATGCCCGCAGCTGTAGCTCCTGCTACCTCAATTGGATCCTGCGACTTCACCTTCTCCATGCCCAAGCCCGGCCAGCAGCAACCAAAGAGTCCAGCAGCTAATGAGGGTGACGATAACGATTCGCACGAGGAGGAGGAGGAGAACAACACATACTTTGCACCAGTAATCCCATTACCCGATAAGGTAAACTTATTATATCCCAAACCCATATGTTGTTTTATTCAACAAGTTTGTATTTTAGATCGATGTAAAAACAGGTGAGGAGGACGAGGAGGCATTGTATGTGCATAAGGCCAAGTTGTACCGTCTGACTGAGGGTGAGTGGAAAGAGCGCGGTTTGGGGGATGTGAAGATCCTGCGCCATAGGCAGACCAAAAAGCTGCGCGTGGTAATGCGTCGGGAGCAGGTGTTCAAGATCTGTCTTAACCATGTGCTGAACGAGAATGTGGTGTACAGGGCAAAGACTGAAACATCGTGGATGTTTGCTATACACGATTTTAGCGAGGGCGAGAGTATCCTTGAGCGATTCACTCTGCGTTTCAAAAACAAAGAGGTGGCACAAGGCTTCTACGAAGCGGTGAAAAATGCAGTTAATGGAACAGCAAAAGCGATAGAAGATAGTAAATCAACGGAAGCAACTAAAACAAAAAGTTGTTCCTCAAATGAACCGCATAAAGACCATGATGGGGAGCTTAAGTGCAGTGGTAGTGAACCGGGAGTACTTGTCGGCAAAACCTCGTCTGTAAGTCAAGCCGCACACGATGTAATCCCTCCACTTTCGATGACCCTACCACTACTGACTCTCCCCCAGCCATTGGCCAAGCCTAACAATTCCATAACACCTTCCACCATAATATTCAAAGCCAGTTCACTGGGCGAAAATAAATCTTCGTTCTCTGGCCACAGTAATTTATCTGGGTCGGAGGCAAGTAAAGCACTAGGTCCGGCATTCCAGTTCGGTAGCACGGGTATGTACAAATCTACGTTGATCATAAGATGATTTGATGTTACCTACTACATTCAATTCAGGTCATTTGGAGCCTGGAAAAGATGCAGGCCCCCTAGCCAATCTTCAAAAATTAGCATCAGGCGAAGGACACGGAAACGTATTGGGATCTATATTGTCGAACGAAAATTCTGCTGACAATTCTGCCAAGTCCGTTTTCGGCGGTGATTTGCAAAAATCAGATGGCAAGGAAGCACCGAAGTTTATCTTTGGCGGAGTCCCATTGATTTTTGGAGGCTCCAACGCTTTTCAAAACCCCAAAACTAAATCCCAGTCACCAGCCGCTCAGGAGTGTATATTTGGTGGTAGCTCCAAAGTTTTTGGAGGGGCACCAGCCGGAGGCTTTGTTTTTGGCAGTGCCCCCGTTTTTGGACAAAAGACAGCCGTCTCATTCACAGACGTGGGCCAACAGGCAGCCGCTGAAAATGAGAAGGAAAAGGAGATAACCTTGAATAAAAACACGGGTGATGAAAAAGAGCGCAAGGACAAGAAGGAAGCTGTGCCGGAGAGTAGCAATTTTGCCGATTTGACCAACAAGGCCGGCAACACATTTGCCGATTTGGCAAGCAAACCGGGCGGCACTTTTGCTGACTTAGCGAACAAAGCGGGCAATGACTTTGCCAACCTTTCGGTCAATAGCCAAGGCACTGCCGTGGGATTCAATAAGTCCGCCGGGGGCGGCTTCTATAACCTCACGCATCAGAACGCTTTCAAGAACTTTCAGTCCTCGCCGCAAACAGCCAAAAACGAGTCTGGTATCGCAGAAGGCGGAGATGATGATGTCGGCGACCCCACTGATGACAATTACGATCCGCACTATGATCCCATTGTTGAGCTGCCGGACGAGATAGTAGTCACCACGGGAGAGGAGGACGAGACTAAGCTGTTTGGCGAGCGGGCGAAGCTATATAGGTATGACGCCGAATTGAAAGAATGGAAGGAGCGAGGTAAGCTGTAATAAAAGTCGCTTTCTTGATCACATAACAAGTTTATTAAACAAATAGGCATCGGTGAGATAAAGGTGCTTGAGCACCCGGAGCGGAAGACATTCCGACTGGTCATGCGGCAGGAGCAGATCCACAAGCTGTTGCTTAACATGAATATCTACGCCTCTCTGCAAATGGATAACATGACAAATCAGAAGAGCTTCCTGTGGGCCGGTTACAACTATGCGGCGGACGAACAGGGTCAGGTGATCACCGATGGCGTCCTGGAACGCCTTTCCTGTCGATTTGGCAAGGAAGAGAGCGCCGATGAGTTCATCAAAACGGTCAAGTCGTGCATAGAACGTACCAAGGCCTTGCATGGTGATGAGGAGGACGAGAATGACGACGCGCCAGAGGAGCAGGAAAGCTCATAAACAAACCGGATCTAAATATATGTAGCATGTCCAGGATTGTAATAGAATATTCCTTCAAATTAGTAGCGAAAATTGATATTTCTTCACATTTTCCTAATAAAACTTTGATAAACATTAATATCACATTTGAAAGGCCTACGAATTTGACAGCAAATCCAAAAACCATTATGTCCACATAAAATTATGGATAATATTTTTAAGTCACATTTAACAAAATAAAAAGAAAAAATGAGTTCTGCATTAAAAATTAAATTAGGTTTTTAGCGAAATAAATTTGAATATTGAATCCCACAAAGCAATCGATACATTAGAGAGGAGACAAGAAGTACAACCACATAGCTCATGAAAGCTGACCCCATTTATATATTTTTAATGTGGCCTTTTTGAAATATTAAAAGCGGATTTACCAAGAATGTAGTTTCAAAATTAAAAACACCAGTTACCTACCACGATAGTCGCTCGACCATCGATTGTTCCATCCCTAGCCGATAGTTTGACAGCCCTGCCACTAAGAGAGCATAATGACGTGGTGAACTCTGTGTGAAAAAGAACAATAAATTGCCGACAAATCTGTAGTGTAATTAAATTAGTTACCGCATAGAAACGCACTACACTGGGGTCAAAACTCCGCGACTCACGAAAAACTGGCAAGCAGGCTGAGCGAATAGCAATCTCCACAAACTGACAGTCGCAACAGCCCTACAACAAGGAGGAAGAAGAAGAGGACGGCGACGACGGGCGGTGCAGAATATGAATTAGAGAATAATTAGCGATTGGAGCGCGCCTAGTTTGCCAGTTGGCCCATTTTGTGTTTTGTTAGCCCCTATCCGGCAGCCCCTGCCCCCCCGTCCCCGTAAATTATCCAAATCTTGAATCGATACACGTGTGCAGCGAGAACAACGGCAGCGTCAAAGTCAACAATAAAAGTCGAGGGCCGGAGATTAATGAGAGACTAGCGACGACCATGATGAACGAGGACAGCAGTGCTGCCGGCGGCGGCGGGGTTAAGAAGTTCTTTCAGCGGCTCTCACAGGTAAGGCATTTTGAAAATGGCAAGCAAGAAACTGATCTAACCCGCATGCTTTGCTTCCGCAGACCTACCAATCCACCTTGGACAGGAGCACACCGCACACACGAATGCGCTGGGTGTTCGCCGGCTTCCTGCTCCTGCTCTTCGTGCTGCGCATCTTCATCTATCAGGGCTGGTACATCGTGTGCTATGCGCTTGGCATTTACCACTTGAACCTGTTTATCGCTTTTTTAACTCCCAAGATCGACCCGGAGTTTGATCCGTATTCGCAGGACGACGAGGACGAGGGACCAAATCTGCCCACGCGCAGCAACGAGGAGTTCCGGCCATTCATTCGCCGCCTGCCGGAGTTCAAATTCTGGCTGTCGGTGGCGAAGAGCACGCTAATCGGACTGATTTGTACGTTCTTCGATATCTTCAACGTGCCAGTATTCTGGCCCATCCTGGTCATGTACTTCATCACGCTCTTCTGCATCACGATGAAGCGCCAGATCAAGCATATGATCAAGTACAAGTACTTGCCATTTACCCGCAATAAGCCGCGCTACCAGCGGGTCAACGATCTGGCGGGTTCCGGACCCGGCTCCGTGGCGGGCAACTCAAAGTGACAATTAGCCGCACAGACGCCGGACACACGGGCGACGACAGCGGGAACGGGTGATCCTTCGAACGCCTCTTCTGCAGCTGCAGCGCCACCATCAACAACCAGCGACAGCGCAGCGACCAAGGATGTGGGGTCGCCAACAGCAACGTCCATCAAACCACCGCAGATCATTGCCATTGAGGACTACTAGAGAAAGCTACCGAAAGCAGCCCGGAATGGGAACCAGAAGCATAACATCAACCAGAACCAAGCTTATAATATGATTTTCATTTTCGGTTTGTGTAGCATTTTTCGTTTCACTGTTGAGTTGTCGTACGGCGTCTTGTGCAAAATACCTTGTTTATTGTTTAACTGCTTGTTTAAATTTATATTAATTTACAATGATTTCTATATATTGTAAATCACCAACGATACCGAAATACAGCAGATCAGCTCTAATTTAATATTTCATCCTAATCCTAACGATAATTTAATGATTCTTCTATCCAAAAAGTAGACTTACTGTATTTGAATCCAATTATTTTTGATTATCATGCTTAGAAGCTATAAATATATGCCTAAATATGTATACAAACATATATATATTTTTTGCATTATGATTATACAATTTTTGTTAGCGTTAACTATACAAAATGTTAAAAAAGGCGAATTGAAAACTGAAACTATAGGAAGTGTACACTGGGTGCGTCTTATGAATAAAGAAAGACAAATGAAAACCAAAGTAATTTATCGTTGAATTTTGACCCATTTGGAAAGGTGGATGGCTTTTGCGGCGTGGTTTTTGTGTTTATCTAATCGCTTATGGCATCGAGTTCTACACGTAGTTTTCTGTCCGATTTTAAGATACAAACCCAATTTTGATAAGGCCAATGCGTGAAATTAGTTTTGTGATTAGTATAATCACTAAGTGCCCTTCTGTGGAGAACGGAATAACTTAAAACCGACCAATTCTCTGAATAACAAACACATTTTGTTTTTATTTAAATGAAGCACACACCAACAGATCAAGCACACGTCATGCGGACTACAAAAAGTTATACAAATAGTTTAAGCTCTAGTAATAATAAAAATGTTAGAATGCACATATATATATTTAAATGAATAATACGGAAATCGTAATATTTGGAATAGTCGCTAAACATGCGAAACAATCGCACATTTTGATTTATCATGAAAATGTGATTTAATGTAATGGGCACTTGGAATACTTTGAGGGCAGCGAGGCAAGAGAGGTTTCACTTGCTGTCCACTTTCGAGCCGACCTTGACCTTATCCTCTCGAGCGCACTTGCGTATGACACTATTAAAGTACTTGTGCAGGGCGTAGCTAACTAGTCGCAGTGGTCCCAAAACAATGGCGTGGAGAACATTGGTGAAGAAGCCATCCCAAGGAAGCAACGCTCCACCCAGAGTAGTGATCAGCCAGCTTTCTGCTCCAACAGTTGATGTAAAATTGCCCTTCTAAAAATAAGAAAAAGTTCTTTAGTTAGATTTGGTAAATATTATCTATGGGTAACTGACGCACCAAGGCATCCTTAAGTATAGCTTTGGCCATAACTTCCGGCTCTATGAGACCTCCGCCACCAGAGATTATTTTTGTCTCCCTGGGCTTGGACTTCTCCTCCTCCTCGAATCCGGGTGTATTCGTATCGCAGGGCATGGCCAGAGTCACGCTGACCCCGTGCTCTCGAGACTCCATGGCAATCGTTTCAGCCATCGCTCTCAAGGCGTACTTAGTGGCCGAGTAAGGTCCATATCCATAGATGCCAAACATAGCCGCTTGCGAGGCAGTGATGACAATAATGCCTTCGCCCGCTTTCTTCATCTTGGGCAGGACATAACGGGTGCAGTTATAGGTGCCGAAGAAGTTTACGTTCATTAGCTTGTGGACATCCTGGACTGAAACCTCCTCAAACACACCGCAAATGGCCATTCCGGCACAGTTGATTAAGGTGTATATGGGGCCGAAGCTATCCTCGATCTCGCCAAGCACCTTGGCCACCTGGTCATAGTCGCCGCCAATGTCCAGACTCCTGAACTGGAACTTTTGATCTGGCCGCTGGCGAATCACTTCCATCAGAGCAACAGCTCCGCCTGGTAAAAAAGATCAGATCAGAGATAAGAGTATTTTGGGCTTATTAGTCAGTACATTACTCACTGAGCATTTTCTCGTCGCGCGCTATCACCGTCACATTAGCGCCCTTCATGGCGCACTCCACCGCCAGACAGAGTCCGATTCCCTTGGAGCCGCCGGTGACCACCACATGCCGACCTACAATGCTCTTCGGTTTCTTGGCCATAACGAAAAGGTAGACCAGAATGTGAACCAGCACCGCGATGCCCACGCAGAGCACTATCTCCCAGCTCAGTTCCATGGTGATAATTCCAAGAGGGTGCGATAATAGACCCGGGTTTTTTAATCTTTTGCTTTAGTTTATCTGCACCGCGAAGTTAAACGTCTGATTAGAAAGTACATCGAAGTGTGACCGTTTGCGCTAACAGGTGGGACTGTATTTCTATCGATAACTGTCAATGCACGTCAAGGATGCGTATGTGGCTATAAACGAACAAGCTAATAATTTAAACCTCAACAATATTTGTTTTTATTTATACAATTTGCTTACATAATAATACAAAACTTACTAATTATAAGAGATGGCCGACCCAAATACACTTTTCTACTAAAAACATTTACTACATATTTAAATAAAGAAGTTAGCCTGTTTTAGGCTAAATTTCAGCGCGCAACACTGACCCCATGTGTCTGCTCCAACCGAACTGTTTACTTGGTTCGAATTTGCCACTTAGCAAAATTTAACGAAAATGCCACCGAAAAAGGACGCAAAGGGTGGAAAGGATGCAGGGAAAGGGGGCAAAAAGCCAGCCGCCGAAGACAAGTGTAAGTGTTCCCGACAAACATAAAAATCTTGGCCCTTGAATGACTTTTGCCACCTGTGTGCAGCTGCCGGTAAGGAAAAAAAAGGAGGCAACGCCGTGAAGGTTCGTCACATCTTGTGCGAAAAGCAGGGCAAGATCACCGAGGCGATGGATAAGCTGAAGGCGGGCCAAAAGTTCCCCGAGGTAGCGGCTGTTTACAGTGAGGACAAGGCGCGACAAGGCGGCGATCTCGGATGGCAGATCCGCGGAGCGATGGTGGGTCCCTTCCAGGACGCCGCCTTTGCATTGCCCATCTCTACTGTCAACAATCCGGTATACACAGATCCCCCGATCAAGACCAAATTTGGCTACCACATCATCATGGTGGAGGGAAAGAAATAAGATTTTATAAATCGAATTTTAATGT
Organism: Drosophila orena; assembly: GCA_005876975.1. Taxonomy (NCBI): domain Eukaryota; kingdom Metazoa; phylum Arthropoda; class Insecta; order Diptera; family Drosophilidae; genus Drosophila; species Drosophila orena. The sequence continues at coordinate 7,539,953 of VCKV01000282.1, read as the reverse complement.
GATTCAGATCATTTCTCATTTTCTCTGTGTGTTTCCGAAATCGTGTGCTTATCACTTCTTGCCCGCATCCTCCTTCAGTCCTACGGTGCGGTTGAACACTAGATGGTTCGCGCTGGTGTCTGGGTCTACGGAGAAGAAGCCAATCCTCTCGAACTGGAACTTGTCGTAGACCTTGGCCTGGCTAAGCGCACGATCCGCGAATGCCACCACCACCGACATGGACTGTTCGCTGATGTCGCTCAGGAAGCCACCGGGAACCTCGTTTGGATCCTCGGGATTTTTGTGCTTGAAGAGCTGTTCGTACAGACGTACTTCCAGCTGTATCGGCTGCGCTACCCACTGGACAAAAGCCTTGGGCTTCTCGGCCTGCTCGGCAGATTGGCTGGTGCAGATGAGTTCTACCACCTCTCCGGTCGCCGGATCCTTAACTATCTCATCGACACTGATTACGAGACCTGCGTGACGCAGACCCACAGATTGGTTGGGTGCCAGACGTCGATATCCCTTCTCTGGATTCAACTTGAAGTCTCCCGCCTCAATATAGATCACCTTGTCCAGGGTGATCTTATGAGATCCTTGCTGGGGGTTCTGCGGAAAATCAGGCACTTCCAGCTGCACGGGCGCGACATGAGGAAAGTTCTTTATGGTTACTTTGAGCGGTTCCAAGACAACCAGCCGACGGGGAGCTGTAACATTGAGCACATCCCGCACTGCTGCCTCCAACATGGCGGGGTCGACGGCAATCTGGGCACCTGTTACGCCCATCTGGGCGCAGAAGTTGTTAATGGCCTCTGCTGGGAAGCCTCTACGTCTCAGCGCAGTAAGAGTAAAAAGCCTGGGATCGTCCCAGTCGTGGACAATCTGCTCTGTGATCAGCTTTGCAATCTTGCGCTTTGACACAAGTGCGTAGTTCATGTTCAGCCTGCCGTACTCCCACTGCACCGGGCAGTAGATATTCAGAGCGTTGCAGAGCCAGTAGTAGGAGGACCGCCTTGACTGGAACTCCTTGGTGCACAGTGAGTGAGTGATATCCTCAAGAGAGTCGCAAAGGCAATGGGTATAATCGTAAGTGGGGTAGATGCACCAGTCAGAGCCCGTTCGGTGATGAGAGATAAACTTGATGCGATACGCCACCGGGTCCATCTTGCCCTCCTCCAGGGTGACCTTCATGCGCAGTGTGGCCGCTCCCTCGTCGATCTTTCCACGCTTCATGTCTTCGAACAGCCGCAGTGACTCCTCAATGGGACGCTCCCTCCAAGGACTGGGCTTCGGATTGAAGCCCTTCAGTTCCTCCGCCTTCTGGTGACACACGTAGGCCAATCCTTTGTTGATCAGCACAACAGCCCACTCGTACAGCTGCTGGAAATTGTCCGAGGAGTAGGTGATCTTGAAGGGCTTGTAGCCCAGCCATTCCACCATCTCCTTGATGGCCAAAAAAAACTTCTCCTCCTCCTTCTCGGGATTGGTGTCGTCGTAGCGCAAGTAACAAACTCCATCGTGGGCAGCCGCGTACCCAAAGTTAATGTTGATGGCCTTTGCATGACCGATGTGCAGAATGCCATTCGGTTCCGGCGGGAATCGCGTGTGCACTTTGCCTCCAGTCCTCGTCAAGTGCTCTTTAGTAGCCGCTCCGTGTGCTCGGTGACCACATAGCCATCTGCTTTGAAATTCTCGCCGGGGGCATGGAAGTGGACCTTGGTTTTCATGAGTTCCGAAATGGTGGTGGCTCCATCGGAAGCTGCTTCAGCGGTTTGAGCGGCAGGAGTTACTTCCGCTTTTGGCTTTGCAGCCTTTGGCTTTTCGGTTGCTTTTGTGGGAGGTTTCAAGTCTGCTTCTGTTTTGGGACCCAACAGATCGAAGATCTCAACATCAATGGCCGCCTTCACGGATTTGGCATCCGCCCACTTGAGCTCTCCCCGGACATCCTGCAGAATTTTGAACGAGTTAAAGTGGTAGCGCTGCTCCAACAAAGCCTCCTTGTAGCTGGCCTTGATTTTGGTCTGCACAGTGCGCTCAATCTGCTCTGGAGTGACCACCACTCCCACGCCGCACTCCTTCTCAAGGGCCTGCACATCAATGTTGGCATTCAGGCTCTGGCCGCACTTCAGCAAGTACTCCAGGGCGGCATCAACGCGCTGAGTGTTGTCCAGCTTGTGCTCCACGATGTAGCGTACCACAAGTGGCAAATGGTCCGCAGTCTGCGGCTTCAGCTTGGTGGCCATGTGGTAGATCAACATGCCAGTGCCGTCGGAGAGGGTGGCGCTACCCGCCGTCGCCAACGCCAGCTGGAGGTTCTTTGTCACGTTGGCATTCTTCAATGTCTCCTTCGCCTTTTGCTCGCTCATGCCGAGCGCCTGGAATTTCGCAATCAGATCATCTGCAGCCATCTCCCCGTTTTTGTCTCTCACTGATGACGATGTGCAAGTCAGTGTGACCGTTTGGGACCGGGATATAAAACACCGGTTGCCTTGCAGTGCTCGATGTCTGGGAAATGATACAAATATAATCGATAGTCCTGCTATAATCGATGCATATCGATTTCCGTCCACCTATCGTGCCTGCACGTGTGAAACGAAAACATTGTTTAATGCGTTGTTAAACTGTCGAAATATAACGAAAATGGGTAAACTAAACGTGACAGTGCTGCGATACCTCACCAAGGAGGACTTCCGCGTCCTCACCGCCATCGAGATGGGCATGAAGAACCATGAGCTGGTCCCCGGGCCTTTGGCTGCTGCCATTGCGAATCTGAAGTCAGGTGGAGTCCACAAGCTGCTCAAGGAGCTGTGCAAGCACAAGCTGTTGGCCTACGAGCGGGGAAAGAAATGTATGTATGCCTGCAGTTTGAAGTACCTTTAGCCAATAAAATTTGTTTGCCCACAGATGATGGCTACCGCTTGACAAACACGGGCTACGATTACCTGGCTCTGAAGTCTCTCACACTGCGTGGATCGGTCAGTTCTTTTGGCAACCAGATTGGAATTGGCAAGGAGTCCAACATCTACGTAGTGGCTGATGAAGAGGGCACTCCAATTTGCCTTAAACTACACCGATTAGGTCGAACTTGCTTCAGGAATGTGAAAGCTAAAAGAGACTACCACGGTCGCCGGCACAAGGCCTCCTGGTTGTACTTATCTCGCATCTCGGCCACCCGTGAGTTTGCTTACATGTCGGCACTCTACGATCGAGGATTTCCGGTGCCAAAACCCATCGATTTCAATCGCCACTGTGTCTTAATGAACCTCGTCAATGGCTGGCCCATGTAAGATAGTTATTTTTATTATCATGCATATTTTTAAATATATTTTTTTAAGGACCCAAGTACACGAACTTCTAGACGCTCCACAGGTTTACGATGATCTAATGAACCTAATTGTCCGTCTGGGTAATTCTGGAGTTATTCATGGCGATTTTAATGAGTTTAATTTAATGGTGACGGACGCCGGCAAGCCCATACTGATTGATTTCCCTCAAATGATGTCCACCTCGCATGAAAATGCAGAATTGTAAGCTTCTTAGTTATTATAGCATTCATGTATTAATAACCAAATATGTTCTAGTTTCTTCGAACGCGATGTAAACTGCGTGCGTGAGATGTTTCGTCGCAAATTTGGTTACGAAAGCGAAGACTATCCCAAGTTCAACGATCTGGTGCGTGAGGATGATTTGGATGCCGAGGTACACTGCACAGGCTATGGCTTCACTAAGGAGATGGAGCAGGATCTTCTTGAGGAGTACGGCATGGTGGAGCAGGTAGAGGAGGAGAGTGAGGGAGAGGATTTGGAAGAGGAGCAAGAGCCCCCCACTTTGGTAACCGCAGCAACTCAAGAGATTGACGAGTGCCGACGCCAGGTGGAGAACGAGGTCATTTATAGCGAAGCCAAGCCCACTCAAAAGTCGGATGACGCAGTGCGTCGGTACATTGAATCGTGTACGCAATATCTGGGTAATCTCAGCGTGGGGCCGGAAGTTCCCGACCAAACAATGCCCAAGAAGTTGGGCATTTCCCTGCCGGTTAATACTCCGGAAGTTATTCCAGTTGAAGAGAAAGATCCGGTTGCAAATATCGCTGAGGAAGACGCCAGGTCCATAAATTCCAATGATTTAGATAAGGATGAAGTTCCTGAGCTAGTTGGCCTGGATCCTAACTCACGCATGTATCGTCTTAAAATGGTCGAGCAAATGCTAAACGATGCGAGAAGTCAGCGCTCTTACTCTACCACAACCAGCACAATAGCTCCGTCTGTGATTACCGACCGGATACGCCGGAATATGGACATCAAGGAGAAGCGGGAGCAGCGAAAGAAGTGTGTAGCCAAGGGAGAAGCTAGTGCTGTGCACCGTCATCGCAAGGAAAACAAGGATGTGGTTAAGGAATACGCCGGCTGGGACTTCTAGATCACGTTAATCTATTGTTTAAATAAAAATAATGATATGTAATTTAAAATGAAAACATTTTATCAAGGCATTATTTAAATTGTCCTATTATATTTTTTTGTCCATGTTTGGTAATTTGGTCGCCCCATTAACCAGTTTTGATGCGGAAGAATAGGATTATTTCTTTATCTAGTGTAATACCTAGGTAAATGAAAGTCGCCATTATTCAGTTGTGTTTGCAGTGCAGTGTAAATAAGATCGTTTTAATGAGTCGGCGAAATGCTGTAATAAAATGATACGTTTCATAGATGGAATGTTTATAAAAATATAAAGTAATAATAATAAAAGTAAAAATATAAAGATAAGAGAAGTAATAATGTTTAAGCTTATTCAAGAAAAACCATTCAACCTGACTATTACTGACTTTGAATATTAATTGTCTATCTAGGGCAATAAAGTTACTCAGGTTATCGTTGGTATCATGGCTCCCACCTGTCCAACAAATAAAAGCTAATCTCCTCTGACGAAATGATAACAGAAACGGGTTGTTCGGGTAGCAGTTCAGATCGCGAAATGCATGAGGAAAAATCTCATCCGGATGTGAATTGCCTCACTGAGGACTACGTCCGGGACACGCTGTGTGTCTACTTCAAATCGCATTCCTTGAAGCTGGAGAAATTGGATATCAAGCCTACCATTCTCAAAGGATAAAGCTATGCCAGCATGATGACTCGCATCAATGTGGAGTACACCACGGACGAATCGGAGGAAAAACAGGCCACAAAATTCCTGACAAAGACCACCTTTGCCGAAAAGGATCCAGCTGACCGTGTCTACATCAAATATGGCATATAAATGGACATGTACCAGAGGATTCTGCCCAAGATCGTGGATCTGGTGAAGAGGGAGATTCAGGATCCTCGGCGAATATGTGCGGGCACTATATACGTCGACAAGGATACGGACTCTATTATTTTTGAGGACCTCGCCTTAGAGCATTACAAAGTGGCCTGCAGGATAACAAAATTGGATATGGCGCACACGAATCTCGTGCTGGAAAGACTGGCCAACTTTCATGTTGCAGGAGCAGCTCTGGCCGAGAGAGAACTTGGCATCTTTAAGGATAACTATGATCGCGGATTTTATAACAGACATACTCGTGGCTATGAGCCGATCATGAAGAGTCTCCTTGTCCCGTTCTCTTAACCTAGATCAGGAGCTACGTCAACGGTACCAAGCGAAGATTGACCGACTTTTTGATCACATAACGTTATACGGTGAGCGCTCGACCACCAATAATCAGTACGATCCAAAGGAACATTCCACCAATGCTGTCTTCATCGATTTTCAGTTCAGCGTGTGGAACTCCCCAGCCCTCGATCTTCACTACTTCTTCTCCACTTCCATTCATGACGAGCTCCGCCTAAACAATCAACCAGAGTTGGTCCACTTTTACTACTACAAACTGAAGGATGCACTGAAAAAAGTAAAGTATGCTGGATGTATTCCGACTTTGTTCGACTTCCAACAACAGTTCCGAACTAGAGCCTTTTATGGTGGGTAGATTGTAGATTTTAGATCTGATACAAATCTACTCTATTTTACAGCCGTGTTCGCTTCTTTAATTTTTGATCCCTTTATGGTGTATGATGGAGAAGAGGAGGCTTCCCTGAAGCACATCATTTCGGAGGGCAAGGGCGGAATGAGATTCAAGGACGACGTGTATCAGACTAAGGCTCCACCGTACACTTCCCTATCTTGATCAGTGGGGATTGCTGGATAAAATGTAAAGGTGTACCCAAGATTAGTGGGAAGAAAGCTAGTACCCTGAATAAAGTGCACTTTACGATTTTATTGGTGGCCATAACCAGAAGGATTAGTAAGTAATAGTGTAGTTAGTCGTAATGAAGATGATAAAACGGTGGAAAATCTCACATAATGGCTTCACTGCTTAAACTAAAGCGCTAACGTTAGGATTCATAATGTCTGGAAAAAATACCCATACCGAACCTGAATGGCTCACGAAGGACTATGTGGAGAATAAGTTATGCAGATATTTTGAGGACGACTCTCTCCAGTTGAAGAAACTAGAGACTGAGCCGGCGACTGCCAAAGGAGATAACTACGCCAGTGTAATAACCCGCATCAATCTTAAGTACATCACAAATACTTCAAAGGACACTCAGAGCGCCAATTTCCTACTAAAAACAACCTTTGCTGCCAAGGATCCGGCGGCCAATATACTGGCCGGCTACGGGGCTTCCACCAGAGAAATGGACATGTACCAGCAGATTCTGCCCCACCTGGCGAAAATGGTGAGGAGCGAGCTCGGAGATTCCCGGAAGATGTTCGCATGTACCGTCGATGTAGATCGCGAGCGGGACTCTATCCTTTTTGAGGACCTGTCGCTCGAGGATTACAAGGTCGCTTGTCGTCTAGAAAAACTGGACTTGCAGCATACACATCTGGTACTGGAGAAACTGGCAGATTTCCATGCAGCTGCAGCAGTTCTTGCCGAGCAAAAGCCCGGAATCTTTGAGAAGAACTACGATCGAGGTTTTTTCAATAAGCATGTTCGAGGCTTTCAGCCAATCTTCAGGAACCTTCTACAGGCCCTATCTCGCTCCTTAGAGTTGAATTCAGATTTAAAACATCGTTATCAGAGCAAGATAGACCGCCTAGTGGATAATATAATGGATTACGGCGACCGATCGACGTCGGCAATTCCAGGAGATTTCCTAACCCTAGCCCATGGAGATCTTTGGACAACAAATGTGATGTTTCAGTACGATGAAAAGGGACATCCCACCAACGCCGTCCTAATTGATTTTCAGTTCAGTGTGTGGAACTCTCCGGCCATCGACTTGCACTATTTCTTCACCACTTCGATTCAGGACAATCTTCGCTGGAAACATCAGACTGAATTGGTACAGTTTTATTACTACCAGCTGGTTGAATCCTTAAAGAAACTACAGTATTCGCGTCATATTCCGAGTTTATTTGAATTTCAGCTACAGTTTAGGGCCAGATCCTTCTATGGTAAGGGTGAACACGTTATATTGAAAATTAATTGTAATTAAATAAATTCTTTTAGCTGTTTTCTGCTCGCTGATTTCCGAGCCCTGCATGCTGTACACCGGAACTGAGGAAGCGTCCATTGCACAAGGATTGTCCACAGCCGAGAGTGGCGTCCGGTTCAGAGATTCTGTGTATCATGCTGATCACATCCGAGAAAAAATGGTTCTCACTCTGCCGTTCCTTGATCAGCAGGGATTGCTGGACGATATGTAATGTTTTATTTGCACTTATAAGTTAGCCTAACTTCTAGTTCAACAACAGTCGTTTTCCTATGATCCGTGGCAGTACTTGTATACCACTACTTTTTACTACTTTTACGCAGTGCAAAGCCTAATCTTAATAAATGTTTTCGGATGTACTGTCGCCTATCTTTACAATTGCATGCAATTTAGGAGCTTATCATGAAGATGAATTCTAATCACAAGCATCTCGCGTCAGTGTATAAAAGCAATGGACTTCTGACGAAAACTAGTAGAGCTTCAACATTATGCCGGAGAAAACGAACCACAAGGCTCCCGTGTGGCTGACCGAGGACTATGTGGAGAAAAAGTTAAGATTCTACTTCAAGAATGACACCCTGAATCTGAAGAAACTGGCGATCAAGCCGGCGACAGCAAATGGAGAGAACTACGCCAGCGTGATGACCCGCATCAATGTGGAATACACTACCAGGGACTCGAAGGATAATCAGTTCGCAACCTTTCTGCTGAAGACGACCTTTGCCGACAAAGATCCAGCGGCCCATTTGCTGTTCAACTACGGCATCTACACCAGGGAGATCGACATGTACGAACTGATACTGCCCCAATTGGCGGATATAGTGAGGAATGAGCTCCACGACTCCCGGAAGTTGTTTGCAGCTACAGTGAGTGTAGATCGTGAGCGGGACTCAATAATGTTCGAGGACCTTTTGCTGGAGAGGTATAAGGTTGCCTGCAGGGTGAGGAAACTGGATCTGGAGCACACTCATCTGGTTCTCGAGAAACTGGCTGATTTCCATGCAGCTGGAGCAGCTCTGGCTGAGCGCCAGCCCGGTATCTTTGAAAAGAACTACGATCGTGGATTTTTCAACCCACATGTACGAGGCTACGAACCCATAATGAAAAATATCCTTAAAGCCTTGTCGCGCACTCTCGAGTTAAGTCATGACCTAAAGGAGCGATATCAGGCGAAGATCGACAGGCTAATTAATAATGTAATGGACTACGGCGAGAGATCGACGTCTTTCGCACCCGGCGATTTTGTGACTCTGGCTCATGGAGATATTTGGACTACCAATGTAATGTTCCAGTACGATGACGAAGGTCATCCAGTTAATGCCATCTTCATCGACTTCCAGTTCAGCGTTTGGAATTCTCCGGCCATTGACCTGCACTACTTCTTTTCAACCTCAATCCACGAAAATCTTCGTCTGGAGCATCAGACCGAGCTCGTCCAGTTTTACTACTATAAGTTAGTGGCGGCTCTAGGAAGGGTGAAATATTTGGGTAACGTACCCAGTTTATTTGAGTTTCAACAACAGTTTCGGGCAAAATCTTTTTATGGTAAGTTCCAATAGTAAATATGAAATTTTACGACATTTCGAGTTCATTATTTTACTCAGCTGTATTTGCTTCGTTAATATTCGAGCCCGCCATGGTCTATGATGGCAAGGAGGAGCCGTCCATAGAGCAGTTCATAACCAGCGATGAGAAAGGAGTGCGATTAAGGGATGCAGTGTATCAGACGGAGGAGAACCAAAAGAAGTTGCACCTGACTCTACCGTTCCTAGATCAACTGGGATTACTAGACGAAATGTAACAGAGCCTTCTATGGTGGGTATACTACTTCCAAATGCCCGTTTACGGAATTTCATTGATATTATCATTTAGCTGCCTTCGCATCCCTGAACTTCGAGCCCACGATGACGTTCAAGGATGACGGGCAAGGAAGAGGTGTCCATAGATCAGATAATATCTCTTTCGGAGAAGGGAATGCGCTTCAAGGATGACGCATTTCAGGCGGAGGACATTGCCTTTCCTTGATCATTTGGGATTACTAGACGTGATGTAAAGTCAAAATAGTAGTATGGGTATTATAGCTTAAATTTTATTGTCTTTTATAAGTTGACACGCTAAATAAAAATATACATATAACAAGTGTTACATTATCAGCAAAAAAAGTTCGATAACTTCCTCTTCTATTGCTTTTATTATTTGTATCATATATGTACAATTCACGGGTGCTAATTGCAGGTATTCGTAGATATGTAAAAACCATGAAAACAGCACAAATTCCGTATTAAATAGTTTTCTAATTGTTTTTGTAAATATTGACTTTGAAATTAGCTGCAGATGATAAGGGGGAATTCTCGGAAAAACCATCAAGGCAAACAAAAAAATGAATGCACTTCTCTTTTACGATTTTTGATAACAGATAATAAACAATCTTAAGTTGCATTTCTCTTCCTTAGGAAATATAACAATTCGTATATGTATACCGATTGGTTACAAAATTTGAGTTACCAATAACATTAAATGCCCATAGAATACCTAATCAAAAATGCATTGCAAAAAACGTGAGCGTTCGACTAGACTCGAAATCGTTCAAGTGTTGTTTGACCGTGACGCACTTAGTTGCCACGAGATAGTTGCACTATACTTATCATATACACTGCAGTTTGCTATAAAAGTGGCCGGACTCCGTCCGCAATGTCGCAGAAGCGAAAGCCCCGAGTTGCGGATAGGATCATGTCCGAGAAATCCACCCATAAAGTTCATCCAGCGCCAGTTTGGCTCACCACGGAATATGTGCAGGATAAGTTGCGTGCGTACTTCAAGGATAGCTCTCTGAAGCTGGAGAAGTTGCACACAAAGCCAGCTGTCGCCAATGGAGGAAACTACGGCAGCGTGATGACCCGTATCAATGTGGAATATACTACCAAGGCATCGAAAGGAAAACAGGACACCACATTTCTGGTCAAGACCACATTCGCTGAGCGGGATCCAGCCGGCGATGTGCTCATCCACTATGGTGTCTACACCCGTGAGATGGACATATACGAGCACATCCTTCCCCAACTGGCGGATATGGTGAGGAAGGAGCTCAGGGACCCCAGGAAGCTATTTGCGGCCACCATGAATGTGGACCGCGAGAGGGACTCGATTATCTTCGAGGACATGTCGCTGGATCAGTACAAGGTGGCCTGCCGCCGGAAAAAGCTGGACCTGGAGCACACTCACCTGGTACTGGAGAAACTGGCCCTCTTTCATGCAGCCTCATCGGTTCTCGCCGAGCGGCAGCCGGGAATCTTCGCCAATAACTATGATCGTGGCTTTTTCAACAAACACACCCGGGCATACGGACCGATCATGACCAATCTCCTGGAGGCTCTGTCCCGCTCCCTTACCTCGGACGAGCAGCTGGGCCCGCGCTACAAGGCCAAGATCGATAGGCTTGTGGAACGTTTGATGGACTATGGAGAAAGGTCGACGACAAATAATCCCGGCGACTTTTTGACGCTGGCCCATGGAGATCTTTGGACAACCAACTTTATGTTCAAGTACGATGCAAACGATCATCCCACCAATGCAATTTTCATCGACTTTCAGTTCAGCGTTTGGAACTCGCCGGCCATCGATCTGCACTACTTCTTCTCCACCTCATTACAGGACAATCTTCGCTTGCAACACCAAACAGAATTGGTTCAGTTTTACTACTATAGGCTGGCGGAGGCCCTAAGTAAGTTGAAGTATGCTGGTCGGATACCCAGTTTGTTCGACTTCCAACTGCAGTTCCGCTCAAGAGGTTTCTATGGTGGGTACAGTTCATTAATTCTGATCAAAATAGTTCTGAAATATGTCATTCACAGCCATCTTTTGCTCACTGATTTTTGAGCCAGTCATGCAGTACGAGGGCAAGGAGGATGCCTCTATTGAGCAGGCTCTATCCAGCTCCGAGAGTGGAATGCGATTTAAGAACTCCGTTTATGAACCGGAAAAAATAAAAAAGAAATTGAGTGTCACACTGCCGTTTCTGGATCAGTTTGGATTGCTGGATGAGATGTGATGGCAGTCTTGACAATACGTGTATGTAAATAGTTACAATAAACAAAAGCCTAAGTTCTAGTACGTATTAGTCCAACTACGTCGTTGCCTATACTTTCCTGGGAAAACACTTATCAACACTCTTAACTGCAGTTTCGGCCATAACTGACCTTTTTATATGCAGTTCTAAATGCAGTGTTCATGACTGATAATTACGCTTTGGACTCTATTTCGACAAGATAGTGCTAAACTCTTGATAAACAAAAGGTGCAAACAATAGTAAAACTCTCACGAGATAAAAATTACAGACCCTTGAATCGTGGTGAAATAGCAACAAGAACGGCAAACTATAAACACCAATGTTTCGCAAATAAAAAAACTTAAAATATGTATACAGAAATAAAATATACATACACTGTGCACTGAGTACTTAGGCAAAACCTTTTAGTAGCAAGATTGCGCCGCATTTATAACTCATACGCACCGTTGCCCTAATAATGTGCTGCCTTTAAGCGTCACACTTTGCATAGTTTTATGAAAGCAAACACCTACGGCAGATCCATTGTGTGTACTATGCTTTACAACCTTGTTGTTCACTATACCTCATACTTATTATTAAAGTTGGAAATTAAATACAAATTAACTGCTATTTCATTTTCAAAATGAAACTTGTATTTATGTATATTTGAAATCAAATAGTGAATTATGGATTCCATTCAGTCAAGTGCATCTAGTAGACCGCTCCGATCGAAGCGTGGCAGCTCGCGCTTCAGATTGTCCTGCAATCTCTTATTGGTGTACAATAGCTTCCGGAAGTTGCGGCCTCGTTCGTCATCCTTCATCAAAGCATTAAAGTCGGCATCGGCGTTTTGGTCGTTGGTTAGTATGGCCTGGCATACCAGGGCGACTGTGACAGCTGTTGAACCCAATAAAAGTAATGGATAATAACAATGATAATGTGTGCTTGAAACTGAATCCAGATGGGAACAGCTGTTCTGGACTCACCAAAGAATCTGCCCCTTTCGAGCTGCAGAACGAACTGCCTCAATGTGGGAATGTAGCCACCAAAGTTGAGATCCTTGAGCGTTTCCACGAGCACCGTGTGATAATACTGAAACAGCGCGTCCTGCTGCTCGTAACGAATGTCGGTCTGCACCGAGGTATTTATGAAGTAGTGCAGATCCACCGCCGGCGAGGACCAGCTGCAGAACTGGAAGTCGATCAGGATCATGTCCAGGGGCTCCTTATTCTCCCCGTAGCGCAACATCACATTGTTCACCCAGTAGTCGCCGTGCACCAATGTGTTAAAATCCCCAGGTTGGGGATCGTAAACTCGCGTGGAGTACTCCATCACTCGTTCCTGCAGCTTCTCCAATTTGATCGCATAGCGTTCACCCAATTCGGGGCACTCCCTGGCGAAGTCCGCTGCCACGCCCACCATATTCACAAAAAAGGGCGCAAAGGCCTGGGTGTGGCGATTGAAGATGCCGTGATCGAACTTGGTCAGCAATCCGGGCTGACGTTCGTTCAGCACAGCAGCGGCAGCATGCATCTTCGCCAGCTTTCGCAGTCCCAAGCGGGAGTGCTCCAGATCGAAACCGATCAGACGATCGGCCAGGACATGTTTCGTCACCGCAAGGTCCTCAAAGATGATGGCCTCATGCTCGTAATCCACATGCAACGTCTTGGCGAATATCTTTTCCGGCTGGCGCGTCTTCTCGATGAGCGAACTCAACTGGGGCAGGATCTTCTCGTACATTCGCATTTCCGTGGTGCTGACCTGGTACTGCGAGAATATTCCAGCCGCATAGGCATCGTTCTCATAGGTGGTCTTCACAATATAGTATTCAGTCTCGGGGGTTTTAACGCCACTTTTCAAATACAAAATCCGCACGCGTGTCATCACACTGGCGTAATTGTCACCCTTGGCAGTGGCTGGCTTAACCAGCAAATCGGTGATCCTCAGTCCCGGATCGTTCTTCAGATCCCTGAGCAGGCGCTCCAAATAGGTTTCATCTAGCCACTCTGGCGCCGGATGAAATTCGGTAGCGCCTTCTTTGCCCTGCTCCACCATGATGATGTTCAACTTGTGATCTGGAACGCTTGGACCAGTCGGAGGCCCCATTTATAGGCAGCCGGAAGACGCAATCTCGCCGACAACAGATCCCACATTATGGTAGCCGTAAAGCAAGCCGGCTCAGACAATTACGTAGCTGCTGTCCGTAGATTTCGGATTCGTACACCAGAGATTCGCGAGTATCTAAAGCTGACTAGATAGGAGCAGAGCTCGGAGCGCGACACTTGACAGGGTGAGATAACACCCCCACATCTCGGGAATCGGTGCACGCTTCTATATATATATGATGTAAGTGTGCCCGCCGTAATTCACGAATGTCGCTGACGTGGCGTTTAAAGATCGCTCTCGTTCTCACTTCAAACTAATCTGCTTCACAGCCCATAAATCCATCTGCCCATTTGCATAGTTGAGCTACTTACAGACATACAATGATTTTTTTTTTATTTCCTCGTTGTACATTTTCTACGTATATGTGCAATGACCAGTCGGAATCTTTGAATTTCACAAGGATTTTCACATCAGAATAGCCCAGAAGGAAAATAAGTAAATAAGTTTTCAAGTGCCAAGATAATGGGTAGACGAGATAAGAATTACCCTGAATATACATTTATATATATATGGATCCCTTAACTACTTAAACTCTGTTTATTTTAATCTGTTTGAGGATTTATGATCTGTTTATTTTGAAGAGGAGCTCTGAATGTAGTAATGCCTACTTTTGGGCGAAGACCTTTTTTAATATCCCTGAATGTTTTCTCTAACATACCCCACAGCTTGAGATTAATTTTCTTTTTCATAACCCAATTATAAATAAAAAAATATTTTTCTTCTTGGTTTATAGTTATGAGTATAACTCAGAGTATTAAAAATAGCTTATACGCCATGTTGGCCAATTTATGTTCACATCAAAAATGTTACAACTGTATCACAATAGTCCCTCAGCCATTAGAAAGTCAAAAATCCGATAATAATAGAGACAATATTGTAGTTTAAAATGAGAATGTTGGTTTTAATTAATCCTTATATACATAAAACGTGGAAGCAAAATAAAACATATCACTATAACGCTTAACAGGTCTGATTAACCTCCAGCAGTCCCTTTCTATCGAAAAAGGGAACCAGGGAATGTAAGTTTTGTTGAACTGTAGGGTTGTTATATAATCGGTTCTTAAACCGAGTGCCACGCTCATCATCGTTCATCAGGGCATTGAAACAGGCATCCGTGGGATCCTGGCTGATCATAACTGGCTGCACCACTACCGTAGAATGCATAGCTGTGAAGAATATATAATTATTGAAAAGCAATTCAAGTTTGTGACTATATGTACCACCTACCAAAGAATCTCTTTTGTTCCACCTCCAACTTAAATTTATGCAAACTGGGAATCTGATTTTGTCGATAGTCTAGCTTTCGTAACGTCTCTGTGAATATCTTGTGGTAGAACTGGAAAAGCCCATTCTGCTGATCCCTACGGAGTGGCTCCTTCAGCGAAGTGTTGAATAGGTGATGGAGATCGATGCAGGGGGAGCCCCAAAAGGAGTACTGGAAGTCAATGAGCAGCACATCGACTGGTCGCCCCGTACTAGGATCGTACTTGAACATCACATTGTTGGTCCACACATCGCCATGGGCCAGGACATTCACTTGGCCCGGCGTGGGTGCAAAGCACTCCCTGCCGATGTCCATGTAGTGCGGGGCCAAGGCAAAGAGCTTCTCTCCGTAGTGGGCCAACGTGGGCACCTTGCTCATCCATCGGGCGGCGGCCAGAAGACCACCCACAAAGTAGCCACTATAGGCGTTTGTATAGCGATTGAAGAAGCCACGATCGTAGCTTTCGAGACACCCATTTTGCCTCTCGTTTAACACCGCAGTGGCGGCATGGAATTTAGCCAACTTCCGGAGGATGAGGTGGGTGTGCTCCTCGTTGAGGCGACGCACTCGATCGGCCATTACATAGCCCGCCACGGAAAGATCTTCGAAAATAATGGCCATACGCTCGCGATCCACATAGATGGCGGTGGGGAATATTCTCTCAGTATCTCCGATTTCATTAAGCAGCTCCCTACATTGGGGCAGCACATCCTGGTAGATGGTCATCTCGCGGTTGTAGATATCATACGGAGCCATCAGCTCCTGGGTCAACTCATCATCATCGATTTCCGTCTTCACAATCAGGTTCTGCATATTTTTCTCCTGGTTGGCCCGTGTGAATTCCACTCGAGCGCGGGTCAGCACCCCGCCGTAGTTTTCACCAGGTCCCAGGGCGGGATTAATCTGCAGCTGAGTTATGGTTAGTCCTTCATCCTTGTAGTGGGAGCGAAGTGCATCCTCGATATAGTCGTGGGTCAGCCACTCGGGTGCCGCTGCCATCCTGTTAAGTTGCTTCTACACGTACTTCTCTGACTGAACCGTGATGACCGACTGCTTTTATACTCGTACTATCTCCAAATGATGCACACTTGGCTCTGTGCACCTATCTAAGTTTTTTCAAATCCCATTTCTTCTGTCTTTGGTTGA
The DNA here is from genome assembly GCA_005876975.1 of Drosophila orena. Lineage (NCBI taxonomy): Eukaryota > Metazoa > Arthropoda > Insecta > Diptera > Drosophilidae > Drosophila > Drosophila orena. The sequence continues at coordinate 7,523,878 of VCKV01000282.1, read as the reverse complement.
AGCGCTGGGCTTTTATGGGTAAACAAGCCTGGGATGTTTGGCCTGGGATTACCTCCAACAGGCAACCCAAGTGGCAACAGGTCTCAAATTTGTGTATCGTGTGCCAAGAATCGTGCGATTGCTGAACTGCGCCTGGAGCAGATATAGTATCTTTGGATTTATGTGCGGTGCACAGACGCCCACCGTTCGCATCATTAAGATACTCGAAATCGCAGGAAAGTTCCCACTTTGCTTGGGGCTGGCGGCTCATCTTTTTATTCCGTTTTAATTTTTGCGCTGGACTTATCACGGGAAGACCCATTCATCATCATAATTTAGCAATCGACTGCATTCATTTTCTTATGTAAGGCGTTTTTTAAGGGGCGATTTCCATACTTTCTACTTGAGATGATTTTTTATCGCAGAGCTTACGACTTACATTGTGGATTCAACTACTAAGACATCCTACTTATATGTTTGCCTAGACTCCCTTAGTAACTATTTTAATAACTATACGGACGTATAAGTCAAACTGCAACATTTTTGCAGAATATTTTAGTACAAGTCTGATAACTCTCACTTGCTTAGAGTTTAAAAAAATTTTAAAAAGCATGGCTTAAAATAAATATTAAAACATTGGTAAATTAATGTTTAAAGCTCTGATGCATTTAAACTAGTACTCACTTAATTTTTAGGGATGCTATGAACCATTGAGAAATATTTTAGAAACTCATTTTTATATACCTAGACAAAGTAAACGTAGTTTATCAGTGTAAGGCCAACAAAGTTTACCAAGCCTAATAAGATAATCAGACTGAATAAAAATGGTATTAAGTTAGTTGTATGAAATGCATACAGGATAAAGTTAATATACTTCAAACATTTTATTTTGAATATGAAAAAGTCACCAAAAATGAACAATTATATGATGACAATATTGATTCGATATAGTATAGTATAGAACTGTGTGCTGTAGATGTAGTATTTAAGCAGAAAGTAAATCAGAACACTTGGTAACCTCAGCTCTGAGTCTAATGAACTTTTCAAAAAGATTATGAGTAAAGTCTATCATTTGCAAAAAGTACTGTTTTGCGTATATCCCTAGGATTTCTGTCTGTTTTTGAAGTTCGCATTTACACAAATCACTCGCTTTTGGAATGATATGGCTGGGAATCGTTTAGCATTTGCGAGTTACTTTAATTACTAAACCGACAGCACTGCATCCCTAAACCGACAGCAGGTGCTATAAAGATTAACTGGCTTGCGTTTGGCAAACATAAACAATTCACAATTGGGCGGTAGCCATGGCGCGAGAGGTGAATCTGGGTATTCAGATTGCCGGACTGGAGGCAATAAAAAGTGTAATCTGTACGTCCGTTGAGTGCCTACGTTCACAGCTACAAAATCTGTGATTTTATGGTTATATTAATCACAGTTGTGACGGAGGGCCCTCGGATATATACGGTTAAATATCTAGGAGCTGTGGGAACAGTTGACATAGTCTAAAATTTCGCCATAAAAGCGGCGGTTCTGTGAGTTTCAGGCACAATCTCATTCACAAGTCGTACAGTAAAAGATCACTTTCAATATGTCGGTATCGGATCTGATTGGTGCCCTTGATGCCATTCCCAAGCTCATCGCTTCCGAGTCTCCTGTTCCTGAACAAAGTTCGGTTTCCCTAGATGCTCCTGAATGGTTGACAGAGACCTATTTGCAGGATGCGCTGCGCAAGTACTACAAGGATCAACGCATCAGGATCAATTGGGTCCAGATGAAACCTGCCTTGGGCAAGGGTGAAAACTACGGTGGAGTCCTCACCCGTGTGAAGGCGCAGTTCACTCGGAGCGATGGTAGCTCCCAACTGGGTCACTACATTGTCAAGTCCACCTTTGAAGGGAATGAGTTTGCCCAGAACGCCATGAGGCCGTACGACATCTTCAATCGAGAGATGGTTATCTACGAGCAGGTCTTGCCCAAGCAGAAGGCTCTCCTCCGGGAGATCGGCGATGCGGAGCAGATCTTTGCAGAAACCATGGCGGTGGATATAGATAACTCAGCGCTGATTTTTGAGGATCTGAATGCCCGTGGCTTTGTAATGCCGGATCGCTTGGTCGGATTGGACCAAAAGCTAGCACGTATTGTGCTCCGTAAGCTGGCCAAGATGCATGCCACTTCGGCGGTGCTGAACGAACGCGAGAGCCACATCCTGGAGAGCTACGACCGAGGGTTCTTTAATCGGCACACCGATAACTATGAACCGGCATTTGTTGGCATGTTCCAGGCGGCCACTCGCCGTGTGGCTCAGTGGCCAGGATACGAGAAGTACGCGCAGAAGATGGAGGCTCTGGTGCCCATCTACATGGAACTGGGCAAACAAATCTTCGACCTTAGTCCCGGACACATCAATGTCCTGGCCCACGGAGATCTTTGGACCAATAATGTGCTGGTTAAGTATGACAATCAGACTGGGGAGCCAATTGACGTGGTTATCATTGATTTTCAATACACGGCCTGGGGATCGCCGGCCCTCGATCTGTTCTACTTCCTGAACACCTCGCTGGAGTTCGATCTTCACCAGAACCACCAGGAGCAGCTGATTGCATACTATTTCCGCTATTTTGCGGATACTCTGCAAAAACTGCAGTATCAATCTAAAATTCCCAGTTTGCATCAGTTCCACCAGCAATTGCAGCAGAAGAAATTCTACGGTGAGTTAAGATGAAACCATTTGTAACCTACGGATGCTAACAGGCGCATTCCCCTCCTGATTTCCAGCTGCCCACACATCCATTTGCGTATTTCCGATTCAGCGAAACGTGGAGACCGCTGATGCCGATTTTAATGCCCTAATGGAGACCAACCAGCGGGCCATGAATTTCAAGGATGCCTGCTGTAGGAATCCGATTGCCCAGAGGGTCTTGCGGGAACTCTTGCCCGGTTTCGAGGCAGAGGGTCTGCTTGATATCGATCAGTGACCTTTCAACTGTGTTATATAGTATTAACTAGACAAAATATGCGAAGGAATTAGAAATAGAAAAGAAATAAGATATTATACTCACAATTATAAAGTACATTCTATTTACCACTTATAATAAAAAACCGTATATCAATATCGAGGCTTTTGTTTACCTCACGTCACTTCGCTGGATGGGACATTCTGAAAGCGATCTAATCAGCAAAAACTATAATAATCAAAAAGATTCATTAAGTGTAGGTATTGCTTACACAACTTTGAGTTGGTATCATTTTATTCTTTAACTAAGTACTTAGTGAGATGAAGTAACGAAGTAAAGATCTCTAGAGATAGATACCGGTTTAGGTGCACTTGCTTATAAGAGAATATTTATTGATAACTTTTTATATTTATTCGTTGATACTAGATCAGCCCCACCTTATAAGTTCCGCCTGAATATTGAACAGTGGGTGGTGGTGTATACGTAAAGCTTGGCCAAAGCCTTTAGAAAGCTCAAGCATTTTGCTTAAAATGGGACAAGTCGGTGATCGGGTTTGCCATAATAAGCTACAACGCCACTCAGAACAGTCGTAGTGCAATTATCTAGTGGATTGTGCAACAGCAAGCAAAATGAGCGACAAGTTGGATGCGGAACAATTCAACGACGACGAACTGGAGGCACCGTCTTGGCTAAATCCTCTATTTATAGAGAATATTCTGAGCGCGTACGAAGATGCCCCGGAACTGAAAGTGGTCAATCTAAAAATCACACCCGCGAGTTTTCAGGGCGATCACTATGCCAGCGTTATGTTCCGTACAACTGCGGAGTGTACCACCTCGAAGGGCAAGTTCAGTCGGCCACTGATCATCAAGACGATGCCCGAGCAGGAAGGACACAAGAAGGATATGCTCAGCGAATCGCATCTGTTCGAAACCGAGATCGGGATGTACTGCCAGGTTCTTCCGGAATTCGAGAGCATTCTGCGGAAGGCAGGGGATAATACCAGACTATTTGTGCCCTGCATTTACCACAGCCTGGAGCCGCGTAAGGTGATGATATTTGAGGATCTGGTGCCGCAGGGGTACTATGTCATTCGAGATCGTCCAGTTGCTCAGGAGGAGCTCAAGACAGCCTTCCTCAAACTGGCCAAATGGCATGCGGTTAGCATGAAATTCATTAAGGAGGTGAGATTAACTCAATGAATTATGAGAGTTTCATATATCTAACAAGTTTTTTTACCCACCAGCAACCTGAGTTTCTGAAGCAGTTTAAATATGGCCTATTCGACCTGCCCACTATACATAATGACCCTTTTATAACGACTGGCATGCAGAGTTTCATTGAAATGCTGGCTAGATTGCCAGAGCTTAGAAGGTATAAGCCTCATTTCGAACAGATAAAGGATAAGTACTTACAACGACTGCAAGCTGAGATGCAGGAATACCATGAAAATCGGAGGAGTGATGCCTACTATGTCCTGTGTCATGGTGACTTCCACCTTCGCAATATGATGTTCAAGAACAATAAGGAGACGGGAGACCACGAGGATACCATGCTGGTGGATTTCCAGATTAGCAACCTCTGTTCCATCACAATTGATTTAACATATTCCATATATATGCTGATGGAGCCGGAACAACGCAGGGAAATGGGAAAGGACTTGATTAATTACTATTATACAGAATTGGTAGCTACCCTCAAGAGCATTGGATACAAAGGTGAAATGCCAACCCAAACGAAACTCTGGGAGCAGATGCATCGGAACAAGTATTATGGTAAGTTAGGCACTCCACCAAAAAAGGAATTGTGAAAAATTAAACATTACAATAATGTGTTCCCTAATTTACTTTTAGATTTCTTTTTGCTAAGCACTTTTCTGCCCTTGATATTGGCCATCAAATCGAATAGTTTCAAAATGAAAGACCTAATCCAGGATCAGGAAATCCGTCAAAAAACCTACTTTTTGGACACATACATACAAGATGTTTCCAAACTATTGCCCAAATTTGAGCAACTGGGCTACTTTAAAGGCCTATAGCTTTGATTTATTTACATAAATGTGTTTCTCTTATTTTGTTTATACCGCTTAAATCCATGTTGTTATTGTTTTATAAATACTTACATACGTATTTTTAGTTTAAATATATAAATACTAAAAAAAGGTTAATTTTGTTAAAATATTATTACTGGAACAGGAGACGGAAATGTTTTTCCCAGCAAGGACACAATAACATTGGTTATTCTTTGACCCACCAAGTTGAATGCCCACATACTGTTCTGGAAAGTTTAATAGAAGACATGATAAGATTAAGCAGTTTGACGAGCAATTGAAAAATGTTAAACTATACTTTAATAATGATTTCTATAAACACTTCAAAAGCTCAATAAAAGCTCCTTAGGTTTCATTTAAAATGATCGTCGCTTGACGAACTTATTTTACTGATAGTTCGTAGAGCTCACTGAACGGTTGTACTCCTGATCTAACAAAACCCGAAGAATTTCCAATATGGAAGGCAAGAATATAGAATTTAATGCTGACGAACTTCAGGCGCCAGATTGGCTGAATGCTCAGCTTATCGGTGGAATTCTGAGCGAGTATGAGCAACTCCCGGATCTTAAAGTAACCGATCTGCAGGTTTCACCTGCAACTGCCCAGGGAGATCACTATGCCAGCATTATGTTCCGCACCAAAGTGGAGTACACAACTCCGAAGGGAAAGTGCTCCAAGCCGCTGATCATCAAAACGATGCCGGAGCAGGAAGGACATAAAAAGGACATGCTGGCCGAATCGCATTTATTCGCAACGGAAATCGGAATGTACTGCCATGCCCTTCCAGAATTCGAAAGGATTCTCCGAGAAGCAGGGGATAATACCAAACTGTACGTGCCCTGTATTTATCACAGTCTGAAGCCGCGACAAGTGATGATATTCGAGGATCTGGTTCCACAAGGATACACCGTCATCCGCGATAGTGCTCCCTCACTGGGGGATCTGAAACTAGCCTTCGACAAGCTGGCCAAGTGGCATGCGGTCAGCATGAAAGTCATCAATGAGGTAAGTTTCATTGGTTGTACGGCAAATATCCTTTTAACATCTTACTTGCCATCAGCAACCAAATATCCTAAAGGAATTCCAGTATGGCTTGTTCGAAATGCCCACCATTGATACTGATCCTTTTGTAACAACTGGCATGGCAAGCTTTATTGAAATGCTGGACCAAATTCCGGAGCTAAGGAAGTATAAACCTCACTTCGAAAAAATTAAAGACAATTACCTTCAACGCCTGAAGGTTGAGATGCATGAATATCACAAGTATCGGCGGAACGATCGCTACTACGTCCTGTGCCACGGTGACTTCCATCTTCGCAATATGATGTTTAGGCATAACAAAGAGTTGGGAGCCTTCGATGACGTGATGCTGGTGGACTTTCAGTTCAGCAATCTGTGTCCCATTACAGTGGACTTGACCTACTCCATCTATATGCTGATGGAGCCGGAACAGCGCTGGGAAATGGGAAAGGACCTGATCAATGGATATTTCTCGGTTTTGGTCGCCACCCTCAGGAAAATTGGATACAAGGGTAATATGCCTACCCAAAGTGAATTGTGGGTGCAAATACAGAATAACAAGTATTTTGGTAAGAGGAGAGTCATTCAAGTGAGAAGTCAAAGCTTTAGCAGTAACACCATATTGAAATACATTTCAGATTTCTTTTTGATAAGCACCTTGCTTCCTCTAATGGTGGGTGTTAAATCAAACGATTTAAAAATGCATGAAGGTATCCAAGACCCCAAGGCCCGAAAGAAGTCCTACTTCCTAGACACCTATGTCAAAGATGTATCTAAGCTTTTGCCGAAATTCGAACAATTAGGATACTTTATTGATCTATGATTACATCAACTAATCTATAAATCAGCACTGCAGATTAAGATGTAAAATGCAACTGAGAATATATTAACACTATCATTGCTTAGCTAAGAATTGATTCTGATGTTTGCACAAAACTCATCACTATCAGTTATTATACTTTTAAGTACTAATTGTAAAATGTTCTTAAGTGGCAATTCAAGGTAAGTATTTTGCCACTACTTACACAATTTTGGTATAAATAATACATTTTTTATTGTTTTACATTCATGTGCAAGCACCTATTGATTGTGTAAAGTTGCTTAAAATAAATTATTGTCGTTCATCGTTACTCGTAGAGTAAAAGTGTATACTAGATTCGTTGAAAAGAATGTAACAGGCAAATTTAGATATCTAATTTTTTTTCATTTTTATGTAATTTTTTTGATGTAGAAAATCAACAAAATTAAGAAATGTCCCAAGGCTGAAGTTCTAAACTCCATAACTGAACTTATCTTAATCGGATTTTGAAGTGGCATAACTCTAAATGTTTCTGGCGCAATTCTCTAAAAATCTGCTTTCAAATTTAGAAATTTTTTTTAATATAATTTTTTTGTAATTATGTATACCCGTTACTCGTAGAGTAAAAGTGTATACTAGATTCCGTCCGTTTTAAAAAATTTGTTAGTTTTTTTTCATTTTATTATATTTTTCCCAATTTCTACCGTTATTCCAGAAAATGTTGAAATTTATCGTTTGCACTTCCATTAGCTGGGTAACGGGTATCTGATAGTCGGGGAACTCGACTGTAGCATTGTATGTTGTTTTATTTCTTAAATTAATTTTGCTTAACATCATGACTTGGCATTATTATGCATAGTTTTTGTTAGAAGCTTTTTAACTTGTTAAGCTTCAGATATTTCAAAGAAACGACTGTCATGATTACGCAGATAGCTTTCGTATACTAACTTGGCTCTTGTAACAAAAATATACTTGTTCCGTTCAAAGCCAAAAAAGCTTTGGCAATTTGTTATCTTTAGTCAGAATGGAATGAAATGAGCGGGCCGCCAAAAACGCTCCCCAAAACTCAACCGATCCGCAGTCAGTTCAGTAAAAGCTTGCAAAGTGGCTGGAGGTATGACGGAAAACGTAGATTCGACGCAATTTAATGAGGATGAGCTGGATCCACCTGCTTGGCTAAATGCGGAGTTTATCGAAGACGCTCTAAGAGCATACGAAAAGGATCCAGAATTGCATGTAACCGATCTGAAAATAAGTCCAGCGACCTTCCAGGGAGACCATTATGCCAGCATCATGTTCCGTGCTGTTTCCCAGTGCTCCACCGCCAAGGGGAATTTCAGCAAGTCACTGATTGTCAAAACAATGCCGGAGCAGGAAGGTCACAAAAAGGATATGCTCTCACAGTCGCCCATCTTCAAAACGGAGATCCTGATGTACAGCAAAGCACTACCAGAGTTCGAGAGAATTCTCCGGGAGGCAGGCGATACGACCAAGCTCCATGCGCCCTGCATATATCACAGCATGGAACCTCGGCAGGTGATGATATTCGAGGATCTGGTGCCACAGGGCTACTCTGTCATCCGAGATCGCCTTGCCACCAAAGAGGAACTGAAGAAAGCCTACTTCAAGTTGGCAAAGTGGCACGCGGCCAGCATGAAGGTTTTAAATGAGGTAACTTATTCATTCATGCACTAACTAAATAGCAACTAAGTGAGCTGTTATCTCCTCCAGCAACCTGACTTTCTTAAGGAACTTAAACATGGTATGTGGGGCATGACCACCTTTTTGAACGATCCCATTGTGACCACTGGAATTCCCTGCTTCTTGGAAATGCTGGACAAGGTTCCCGAACTCACAAAATATAAGCCGTATTTCGAAAATATAAGGAATAACTACATGCAGCAGATGGGCAAAGTTATGGAAGAATACCGCACTGATCCCAAGCCCAATAGATATTACGTGCTGTGCCACGGGGATTTCCATGCTCGCAACATGATGTTTAAAAATAACCAGGAAACAGGTGACTTCGAGGACGTAATGCTGGTGGATTTCCAGATCAGCAATACTTGCCCCATCACCATTGACCTAATTTACTCCATCTTCATGCTAATGGATTCGGAGGAGCGTTGGGATCTCGGAAAGGAGTATATCAATTATTATTTCTCTGTTCTCTCGGAGACTTTGAGAAAAATAAGTTTCAAGGGTGAAATGCCCACTCAGACGGGAATCTGGGAGCATATCCATAGCCATAAGGATTACGGTAAGACACTAAAATATAACAACTGCGGTTAACTTTTTAAGCTTATCCTTTCGAACTTTGTTTAGAGTTTTTCATGATGACCAGCATGCTGCCCATGATGGCAGCAATGAAAACGAATGCTTTTAAAATGGTAGATGTATTGACGGATCCGGAAACAAAGCAAAAGACTTACTTTCTGGATGAATACCTTACGGATGTCAAGAAGCTGTTGCCTAAATTCGAAGAACTGGGATATTTCGAAAATCTTTAATCTGATTGTTTCAAATTAAACAAAACCCCTTCTGAACGATGTTATAATCAAGTGATGCTCGCACCTTAATAAATACAAGCAATATTATTTGACAGCCATAGAAACTTTTCATTTAAGTTTAAAGTTTCTTGCATATAAGTTGTACCTATAGCACATAGACGTATGACAGTTATGCTTACTGAGCAACAATCAATGTTCTGGTTGTATTACCTGAATATTTACGATAAGCAATTGAATATGCGAATTTGTCTAAGCATTGTTTTACCTGTTACTCGTTGATAGAAACATTTCCGATGACACTTAAATAAATGACTTATTTGTAGACCCAGAACGAAAACCAAAAACTTACTTTCTGCCAAGATGGTGTTGCCCAATTCGAAAAACTGGGATATTTTAAATATATTTAATTGCGTTTCTAAAAAATTTCCATAGGCCAGAATAGTTATCTGATTAACTTGTAAGTTACTAGTGATCAAGAAGTATTCATCCTCTAAAACAGATCTCTATGCACAATGATAAGATAGATGGCCAGACGTATTTCACACTAAATCGAAAAGTTTCGTTTAAAAAGCTTCACTTCGCTATAGAAAGCTCATTTAGACAACCTTTATAATGAGTGCCCACCTACTGGAGTTAAGTATAACCAGATCGCAAAGTATTCCGAGTAGTTGTTGATTGCAAGACCGCGAACTAAAAATGCCTGATAACGCAGATACAGAGCAATTCAATGCCGATGAGCTGGAGGCTCCTGCGTGGCTAAATGCCCAGTTTGTTGCTGGCGTTCTGAGGACCTACGAAAAGTCTCCGGAGCTGGAGGTAACCGATCTTAAAATCACGCCCGCGAGTGCCCAGGGAGATCACTATGCAAGCGTTATGTTCCGTACTACTGCTGAGTATACGACTTCGAAGGGAAAGTTCTGCAAGCCGCTCATTATTAAGACGATGCCCGAGCAGGAAGGACACAAGAAGGATATGCTCAGCGACTCTCACTTATTCTCCACCGAGATTAGAGCCTACACCACAGCTCTGCCCGAATTTGAGAGAATTCTCCGGGAGGCAGGGGACGATACAAAGCTTTTTGTGCCCTGCATCTACCACAGTCTGGAGCCGCGCCAGGTGATGATATTCGAAGATTTGGTGCCGCAGGGATACACCGTCATCCGAAATCGTCCAATTACGCAGAGGGAATTAGAAAAAGTGTTTTCCAAACTGGCCAAATGGCACGCTGTTAGCATGAAAGTCTTGAACGAGCAACCGGATCTCTTGAAAGACTTCAAGTATGGCCTAATGGAAATGCCAACTATAATGACGGATCCAATGGTCACTAGTGGAATGGAAAACTTTTTGAAAATGATGGACCATATACCTGAATTTACAAAGTACAAGCCATACTTTGAGAAAATAAAAGGGGACTACATACAGCGCATGGGCGATGTGATGCAGGAGTATCGGAAGAACTTTCAATCCGATGGATACTACGTGATGTGTCACGGCGATTTCCATCTGCGGAATATGATGTTCAAGGATGATGAGGAGGTCATGTTCGTTGATTTCCAAATCTGCAACCTGTGTCCCATTACAGTCGACTTAAGCTATTCGGTGTACATGCTCATGGAGCCGGAGCAGCGATGCGATCTCGGAAAGGATCTTATTAACTATTATTTCACGGTTCTGGAGGACACGTTAAAAAAAGTGGGCTACAAGGGCGAGATGCCTACCAATGGTGGTCTCTGGAAGCAAATTCACCGACACAAGTTTTATGGTAAGTGCCTATTTTAATTACCAGCTATTTTCAATAAGTATAACCATTTTGATATTTTTACAGACTTTTTCCTTCTAACCACTTTTCTGCCAATGATGGTGGCCGTCAAAGCAAATGCGTTTAAGATACACGAACTAATTCAAGATCCAGAAATCAGACAAAAATCGTACCTCTTCGATCCCTATGTACAAGATGTCAAAAAGCTTTTGCCCAAATACGAAGAAATTGGACATTTTAAGGGTCTTTGAATTTTCAAATCTATCAGTTGACAATTTCTATACAATGTATGGCTAATTGGTCCACTGTTTTCCAAGTTCAGTTATCGCTAGTATAATAAATCGATATCCTTTATAATTTTGTAAGCATGCGTACCAATGTTTTTTCTATGACTTCTTTTTGTTTAAAATCAAATAACTTTTCTTTAATTTGGGTGTAAAAATACTCATGGAATATTTGTCTGGAAAGCTTACTCTACGTGGAAGCCCGAATACTTTTGATCGAATGTAACGTAATCTTTTTCTCCGTGTGCATACTATTCATCCAAGAATCCTGAGAGCTCGAACTCCTTAATAGTTCGCTGTAGGAAAGCGCGGTACTTGGGGTTTTCGACATTTTCCCGGCGGAAACGATCGCCGCTCTCAGTGCGCGAGTTCAGATCCTCGAGGTTCTCGAAACCAGCTCCCTCCCGGAAGATCAGGGGAGTCAGGCAAGTGGCTCCAATAACACCTGAAATGGTGGAGTCATTATAAACACCTTATTATATAAGTTATAAGAATGATCATACCCATGAGACTGGTCTTGATCAACTCGATGTGGATTTCCTTAAGAGTTGGAATGTGTCCCTGGAAGTTCAGCTTCTCCAGGGTCTGCTGAAGCACTCTCTGGTATTCCCTCACTATGAACTTAAAGTGCACCTTACGTACATTCTCGTTCAAGGATCCGTAGAGGAAGTAATTGAGATCAATGGTTGGGGATCCCACATAGGCCAACTGGAAGTCCAACTGGTAAACAAAGAGATACACTATAGTGGTTTTCAAATAGATTCTATGACATGAACAACATACCGTGACCACATCGTCTGGCTCCTTGGTCTCGTTGTTGATGTGGAACAGGAGATTGTTGATCCACAGATCGGTGAGGTTGAAGACGCGGAACTCCTTGCCAGAGCTCTCGAACATGGTCAGCGCTCTCTGCAGGACGTTCTCGGCCAGCTTGAACATCTTCTCGGTGATCTCGTCGTAGCCCTTCCAGTGAGCCACTTCCTCGGCCACGCAGCGGATGTTAACGGGAAAGAAGGTGAGGAAGTCGCGACGGTCGGGATTCCGGGAAATGGGCGCCTCGTCAAAGAACTCCAGCACCTCGGGGCTCTGCTGGGCGATGAGGGCGCTGCAAGCGTGCAGCTTGGCGACCTTCTCGATGGTGGGCAGTACGTAGTCTAGGTTCAGCAGGCGACCGAGGCGCTCGAAGTCTCGAAGCCGGAGAGCTGCATGTCCTCCAGAATCAGGAATGGCTCCGGCGATTCCGTGGTGTAGTAGCATGTGGGTGCAATTTTCGTTTGATCTCCGATGGATTGGAGCAGCTCCTGAACACGTGGGAGCACCTCCTTGTATGCCAAAATCTCGCGTTTAAAGAGCTTACTCCTGTGCGCCACCGCACCCGTTTGTCCCTTGGGATGATCCTTCACAATCACCGAAAACTTGCTCTTGGGTGCAGTGCCCCGCTGTAGATTGAAACTGGCCCGATGCATTTCGCTGGCAAATCCCGCCGCCTGGTCGCCCACCTGGGCGCTCTTCACCAGCAACTCGCTGACCGCCAGCTGCTCCTCCTTGAAGTGCTCCTTCAGCACATCCTGCAGGAACTCGGCGGTGAGCCATTCCGGAGCCTGGTAGTTCTTGCTGCCGGTTCCCATTGTAGTTTCTTCTTTTTTTTTCTTTCCAAGTCACCTGACCGCACCGAATAAAACACAGAGAGCTGGGCAGCAACTTACACTGGGGGCTATCGAATCAAGAATGTGGGGCGAAACATGTGACGGCTGGGAGCGAGATAGAGCTTCTGCAAAGCTCTCTCTGTTGTTAGCTTTGCGCTGGCTTATCAGCTGATTTATGTGTACATCATACTATACTCGTATATGCATGTGGAATCTATGGCACTGAAACCGGTTTATTGTGGAACTTATGCCTGATAACAACAAATAGAAAATCATTTTTGTCAATAGCCCTAAGTGGGAAAAAAAGAGATATAATTATATTTAACGTTTTTGTTAGTGATGTTTTACTTTTTTCCCTATGTGGAATAAATAAAACGTGATCTGAATACGGGCACCTGTTGTGATAAGCTCCATGAGTTGGCATTTATCTAATGTGTTTATTCTATCGGTTTTACTTCAGGAATGCATTAACACCCTTTCTATAAGAGATCGACATTATTCAAGAATTTGAATTGGAAAAAGCTGTTTTTACGAGTTGAAAATATGCTTTATTCTTTTAATAGTGTGGATAGTTGAAACATCTTTAGTTGTAATCCAAAAGGAGTAACAGTCTAAGCGAGATTGAGTAAGTAATGAAAATATAAATAAATCTCATTGCTTAATAACTTTTTTAGTCTTTCATAAAAATCCATATTCATATATGTACATATATGTACATATTTTCGATTTTCATAGTTACTGACTTGAGCCAGCTTCAAAAGTCTAGAATACCACGCCTATATAAAAAGGGGAATATGCTGAGCGCCGAGCGGACGTAGAGTGGATTTGTGTACACCTTGGACCGGAAGCGATCTCCTTCCTCCCCCGGCTGCGTGAGCCTCACCAAGCTAGCTTCCGTATCCGGTGGTAGCAGAATGAAGACCAGGTGCGTGAAGGTGGTAAAGTAACCTGAAGAGAGCGTTTTGTACAATGTATGGATATACAGCAGAGATCCACAGACTAAGGTCTTACCCCAAAATCCGTACTTGATCATGCTCATGTGCAGCTCCCTTAGCATTGGCATTCGTTCGCCGTATTTGAGGATCTTTAGGCATCGCACCAGGTGTGTGTGGTATATCCTGATGAAGTAGTCGAAGTTCTGTATTCGTATACTATGCCGGGCCGAACATATGATGAGTTCCCAGAGATCCTGAGCCGGACTACCCCACTTGCACAGTTGAAAGTCCACGAAACGCACCTGGTTGATATCACCAGATTGAGTATAGCTTAGCATTATGTTGCTGGACCAAAAATCACCGTGATTAAGAACTTTAAACTCCTGCGGACTATTGCTGAAGCAGCGGGCGTAGGATTGCACAAATTGATCGGCCGTGGGCTTTGAATACATCATCGAATCGTTGTTATTGGATGTGAACATAGCTATGCGATTGTTTTACTTACAATGCGACTCACGTACTGCTCGTGATCGGCCAGACCCCAACTGGCCATTGCAGTTTTATAGCTCTGGATCCTCGCCTGGTACGACTTCGACTTCTGGTAGTTGGCGGGTAGGTATATCCTCTGAAAATCATCGGGAAATGGTCCTTTACGCTGACGCCAAACGGCACCAGCTGCATGGAATTCCGCCAGTTTTTCCAGCACTCGCTGCATGTGGGCCATGTCGAAGCCCTTGAGGCGATTGATATTTCGATACTTCTTCGTTTGCAAGTCCTCCTGGACCAGGCAGATCCTTCCCTTGATATCCTCCGCGTGGTGGCACTTTGGTGCAAACTTAACACTCAGTCCAGCCTCCTCGTAGAGCTGCTCCAAATTCGGTATAATCGTTTCGTACATCATCTTCTCCTTTGGAAATATGTTGAGGGTATTCACGAATCCACCATTTCCCTGGGCGTCGTCCAGCATGGTCTTTACTATGTACGACTTTTGCTGCGAGAATCCATCTATCAAGTGATCAAGTCGGTGTTATATTGTTTGAGATAGAAAATAATGTACAGCCATACAAGTTGGCTTGAATCAAATGGTAGTTACTTTCTATATTTACTTATAAGCCGGCAGCGTTTGTTTATTACTTTTGCCAGAAGGCAACAGTGCGTATGCGTGATACGCATCTGATCAAACTGGCAACCAAAGTGCTTGCAGCCCTTAAAGTTTTTATATGTGATATTGACTTGTTTATGTGTTTCATTATACGCCCCTTTCCTCTCACCTTTCAACTCGATGTCGATGACGATGCGCATCAGCAGCGAGGTGTAGGTTTCCCCGGGCGGCGTGGCTGGGATGATCGATAGGTTGAGGATGCGCCGGAACTCGCGGAACTCCCGCTTGAGCAGCCGCTTGAAGTAGGCCTCATTGATCCAGGCCGGAATGCGGACATCGCTGGAGGCGCAGAACTTATTGCTGTTATCGGGCATGGCGCTGGGATTCCGCCGGAGTGAGCTCACTGCGGTGAATGGCTCGAAGCGGACTGGTAGCGAATTGGCGTTGTGCCCGGTCCGAAGTGTGCGGCGCAACTGTTTTGCGTCGCCTTTCCTTATCGAGAGTGTTTTTCTTATTTCAGACCCGCGATGTTATTTTTATTTCACTGCACGCACAGCAACAACAACCCAACGTCGAGGTGGGCGAATCGAGGTGCGCACTTATCAACGCCCCAAAAGCGATGCCAACTGCCTGTCTAACTGGTTCGTCCACAGAGCGGACACTGAGCATCGTCCGGCGGTCATGTTGGCCCAAAGTCTCTCCCGGGAGGCAGTGGGTGATAATTGCCAGAGCTTTGCCATTCTCCCACTGACCAGGCAGTGGTGCACTGGGCGCCGGGCTTATCAGCGGTAGCAGCGTGGTGATGGGAATACCTGATAACCTGACATACATACTCGTCCGTAGGCGCACCCGTGAGTACGTACGTACATATGTACGTGTATGTAGGTAAATGGGAACTCAAACCATTTTGGAATCCAGGGAGCAGTGAAAGCACAAAATGTATATTTTGAAAAAAATTCTAAGATTTCAGTTTGAAAGAAAGCTGTTGCTTGAACTAGAAGTAAGTATTCATTAACATTTTTTGACGTTACCTTGAGAACTAAGTAAATATCTCTTCAAGATTATTGTACTAGACTATCGCTTAATAGGTTTTATCAGCTTTTCGATGTAGATACGGTGAGTACGTGATAAGTAGACAAGAATTTTGTTGTTATCTCAAGAGTTAAGTATGCGCATATACATAATCGTATACTTAAACGAGTAGTGCAATGCGTTACTTGCTGGAAGATAACATTTTTAGTAAATATTTTTCGCTTTACAGGCATACTAGTTGGAAAACTTGTTCATGGTCCCCGACTTTCAATTGCATTGCAGCCCCGACATTCGCCGTCGAAAACTTGAAAAATCCGGAATCAATATTCGCACACAATTCGCTTAATAGGTTCGAATGAAAGCTTAACTGTCAGATGCATAAACTATCACTATCACTCGAAGTCTTCGAAGTTGAAGAGTCCGCGGTTGCAGCAAAGGGGATACAGCTCCTTGACGACCTCCACAAAGGTGGGATTGGTGTACACCTTGGTACGGAAACTCCTGCCCACCTCGTCCTCCAAGTTAAATGTGTGCAGGTTGTTTTCCTTGCAAACGGGCAGCAAATGTCCCGGCAAATGGTTCATCACGGCAAAGAAAGCTGAGGCGATGTCAGGATGTCAGTAAAATATTCTAAAATAAAATATTTACATATATTCGTTCGCTACCAGAGA
The DNA here is from genome assembly GCA_005876975.1 of Drosophila orena. Lineage (NCBI taxonomy): Eukaryota > Metazoa > Arthropoda > Insecta > Diptera > Drosophilidae > Drosophila > Drosophila orena. The sequence goes on along the minus strand of VCKV01000282.1, from coordinate 7,507,137 downwards.
AAGTGTTGTTTTTCTTGTACATGGCAGATTGCAATTGCCGCAGTTGGGGAAGTGGCTTTTCGTACTTCAAGACTCTCAAGCAGTCGATCAGATATTCCCAGTAGATTCTCACAAAGTTATCGAGCTCAATATAGCCCGCATCCTTTCTAGCCGAAAGGATTATCAGCATCAGCAGATCCTGGGCTGGACTTGCCCATTTGCAAATTTGAAAGTCCAGTAGAAGGGCCTCACTTGGGACTCCATATTCGTCGTACTTGAACAGAATGTTGCAAAGAGAAAAGTCCCCATGAGTGAGAACATTAAAGTCCTGTGGATCCACATTGAGGGACTCCAAGCTGAGCTGGACGTACTGCGCAGTAGTGGGCTGTAATTAAAGGCTTAACTAAGGAGCTATTTATGGTTGTATTAGGAGCCTTACGAAATTCTTAAGGTAGCACTCATCTATGCCCCAAGTTCTCATGGCAGCCTTGTATTCAGGTGCTTTGACTTCAAATCTTCTCACACTATGCTGGATTTTGTCCTTCCTAACGAATCCATTATCAAAGTCGGCGTGATACGGTCCATACCTGTCCTTGAACACCACACTGGCCGCGTGTAGCTCGGCCAACTTGCGAAGGCAGAGTCGCATGTGCTCCATACTCACTGCTTTCATTCGATCTACAGCCACGAAACTTAGGGACGAAAGATCCTCAAAAATGAAATATATATTTCCATCTATCTGCCCGATTTCCAGGCATTTCGGCATCAACTGCACGGAGCGCCCCGCCTCCCGATAGATTTTCTCAAACTGCGGCAAGTAGGTGGAGTACATCTGCTGCTCCTTGTGGAAATACCTCATTTCATTCACCGCCTTGCCACCCTTGTCCGAATCCAGCATAGTCTTGACCACATACGACTTTCTTTTCTGAGTTCCATCTGGGAGGAATGGGACTTACCACATGCTTCTTATAAATAGCATACCTCTATTACCATACCTTTCATTTCTATATCCAAGTAAACTCGCAACATAACTGATGCAAAATTACCCCCTGGTGGCACAGCGGCCACAGTGGTAAAACGGTCTATCTTGGTGCAATCAGGTTCATCCTTTGCGATCAAGGACTCGAACTTCGACTGAGTCAACCATTTGGGAACAACGAGACTCTCGTTGGGATTCTCGATCTTCATGGTACGCGACATGATTACAACTGATTTAAATCCTAACCGACATTATGCTGAGCCTATCACAAAATGTTATCGTCTCCGGAGATAATTTTTTTTATCACACGTAGGTAACCGACGATTAACTCGATGACTGTCAATTTATACTGATAAGCCACCCACTTCTGCGGTACTCTCAGAGAAAGAAGATTTCGTATGATTAGTTCCTATTACTTTATTGTCGGACAGGAAATCACATCGTAGTCCTCAAAGTTTAGAATTCCCCGGTTATACAAATAGGGATACAGATCCTTCATAACGTTTCCAAAGGCGGGATTTGAGAGCAAACGTACTCTATACTTTTCTCCTTCCTCCGTTTGAGCGGACAAGTTGTGAATGTTGCTGTCTTTGTTGGTGGGGAAAAGAATAATGGGCAGGTGGTTCAGGATGCTGAAGAAAGCTGCAGAAGAATTACAATTTTATGTTTAAGAATCCATAGTAATAATGATGGCATTTGAAACCTACCGTAAAACGAGTGGTTCTTGTTGTTCATGGAGTTTTGAAGGTCACGAAGCTTTGGCAAGGGCTTCTTCAGCTTAAGGACCTTTAAGCACTCGATCAGACGTTCCCAGTATATCCTTACGAAATGCTCGAACTCCTTGATGCGCAAATCGTTGGTGGGCGAGAGGGTGAGGAAGAACAGCAGATCCATTGCCGGACTGCCCCACATGCCAATCTGGAAGTCGATTAGTAATAGCTTCTCGAGAGTTCCGTCCGGCAGATAGCTGCTCATCAGGTTGCTCGACCAAAAGTCGCCGTGATTGAGTACGTGGAATTCATCGGGATTCAATTCCAAAGTACTTAGGCTTTGGGCCCAATATTGGTCAACAGTGGGCTAAAAAAATATGTATACAGCTGTTAGTTCTAGCACTTTGAATTTCAGTTTTTGTGAACCTACAAATGCCTTAATATATTTATCAGCGTCTTTCAAGCCCCACGAGAGCATTGCCTTCTTGTAGGCCTTCTCCTTCAGCTGGAACCCTTCTATGTGGAATTTCTTCATATCCCTCGTAACGAATCCCTCACTGAATTCGCTGGGATAGGGACCATGTCGCTCCTCGTAAACCGCACTGGCCGCATGGTACTCGGCCAGTTTGTGCAGGCTTTTGGTCATGTGCTCCATGTCCAGACCTTTCGTGCGGTCCACGTTCTTGTACCCCTTTACACACAGATCCTCGAAGATGAAATGGATGTCTCCTTCACGCTCCTCGGTGTGCAGGCACTTGGGCGCCAGCTGAATGTCCCAGCCGAACTCCTTGTAGAGCGCCTCGAATGCGGGAAGGTACGTCTTGTACATCATGGCCTCCTTGGGAAAGAGGCCGAACTCGTTGATGTCGCTGCCTCCTCGCTCCTCGGGCAACATCGTCTTGAAAATGTATGTCTTGGTCTTGACGCTGCCATCTGCAAATGATGTTGCCAGTTTATATAATATTAAGGTGCTTGAACCTTATCCGTATCTGCGTATCTTTCGTCAGCTAACATGCTGATTGGCACACGCTTTTGGCCAACTCACCTTTCATTTCCAGTTTGATATAAACCCTCAGCATAGTCGAAGTGAAATTCTCTCCAGGCGGAATCGCAGCCACTACGGTGAACTTCAGGACTTTGACATGATCGGGTTCGTCCTTGGCCAGTACATCTTCGAAATACTTTTCATTGATCCAATCGGGAATGATCAGATGCTCGTTGGGGTTAACGATCTCATCGCCGTCGGACATAATGATGTTAACTTTTATATTTGGCCAGCACAACCTATTCCGGCAACTGCTAGTTGGCAACTGGGATTTTAGACTCTTTCAGTAGAGCTTTAAATCGGTTCTCTCTGGTGTCCCTTATCATTAAGCCTATTTCGTGTTGTGAAATCATAATCATACGAACTTGCTATTATATATGAATCTCAGGCGTACCAATTGATCAATTTTCTAAACTTGGTTTGCATACATATATAATTTTGTTTTGTCTTTTTTCTGTTACAAGTTCTAACTGAATTCCTCTATCCTCTCTTTTTTATATTTTATCTCTTTTATCTTTTTATATTTTAAAGAGTATTTGACCAATTAGCATGACCAACAAAGTTTATCAGGCCTTGACAATCAATTGATAGATGGTTTGGCGATAGCCAGCCGTTTTATGAGTTTTACCGATACAAAGAATGTATTTGTTGTTTTAATTATTTAACAACAATCGTATATAGATAGTTTGTTTGTTTATGCGGCACTGATATCAGTAAAATAATTCGTAACGCGTGTGCTTGTATAATTATTAATCAGAATTTTTTTATTGCTATCTCATTATTATAGGCACACAAAAATAGTTTGCGACAGCAATTATTTTTGTTTACTTTTTTTCCTTATACCTAGCTAGTCATCGTGAAGTTACGATATTGTTTGGACGTCACCTGTGAGTTGCGAGATTAGTTTTGATGATCACTGTGAACTGGTAGTAAACAGGCCATAACTACAGAGACTATTTAAGTAATACTCAAATAGTTATCCAATTCGATGCTATTGGATCCCTAAAAATAAAATTTGGGAATCCAAGGTTGTCAAAGAATGGGTAGATGGAAGCCTAGAAGTTGGATGTGATTTTTCAACTCTTTCTTAACTTTCTAACTCTTTTGAGCTGACTTCAGAACGAGAGTCTTTCCAGAACCAATGAGCTAAGCTTTGTAAGAAGATCATTTCTTCACTATAATTGCCTTTTCATGACTCTCTTATTTATCAAGCCCTCTTCATACTGCGGATGTGCCAGCATTTAGTTTCGCACTATGCTATAGTTTCTAAACGAGTTTTGAAATTGATCGGGAAGCTTATTTTAAGAGAATGCCGAATATGTTTTCATCTCTTGATATTTTTTTAAAAGCTTTAAAGCCCCAAACAAACTGAAAACTCAACAAAGCGAATTCAGTTACGAGGGTTCATTTGGTTCTCAGGTAGCTTGCGAGCCAAAATCAAACTGATAACAATTTCGCAATTTCGTTGTTGTGTATATAGGGCTCCCTCTTCAACAATTTGAAAACAGTATAGGGAATATACCCAAAGGTGCGTCCATATGGCTGAGGAAAGTTTCAATGCCGACGAGTTGACTCCTCCGGAGTGGCTGAATGCTCAGTTCATGACTCAGGTGTTGAGTGGCCACGAAAAGGATTCGAATCTGAAGGTGACCAACTTGAGTTTCACTCCGGCCAGTGCCAAGGGCGATCACTATGCCAGCATTATGTTTCGCGCTAGGGTGAAATATATAGGGCAGAATGGAAACTGCACCAAGTCGCTTATCATAAAAACGATGCCCGTGGAGGAGGGTATCAAAAAGGATATGTTTAAGGATTATCCACTATTTACCACTGAGATTGGAATGTACAGTAAGGTCCTGCCCGAGTGGGAGAGGATTCTCCGAACAGCAAAGGATCCAAGCAAGCTATATGTGAACTGCATCTATCACAGTCTACAGCCACATCAGATTATCATCTTTGACGATCTTGTCGAGATGGGATATGCAGTTGTGCGCGATCGTTTCCTCACAATGGAGGAAATCTGCAGTGCCTACTCCAAGTTGGCCAAGATCCATGCAGTCAGTATGAAGATTATTCACGAGGTATGCAGCAATCAATAGATGTAGTTTTCAAATACGAATACACACGTATATTGTATTATACTCTCTATTTTCAGCAACCTGAGTATCTGAGTGAGTTTAAGAACGGATTGTGTGAAATGCCCGGCGTGATGGACAGTTCCCTTATAAATGGAGGCATGGGTCCCTTTACGGAAATGTTGGGTCGCATTGCCGAACTGAACAAATACCAGCCGCACTTTAAGAAGATAAGTCTGCACTTTAAGGACCGATTGCGCGAGACCATGCAGGAGTATCGAAACCATCCCCAGCCAGGATACAACGTTCTCTGCCACGCAGATTACCATTCCCGCAACATGATGTTCAAGCATAATAGGGAAACTGGATGCTTGGAGGACTGCATGCTGTTGGATTATCAGGCCTGTAATGTGGCTCCCATGGCCGTTGATCTTATGTACTCCATTTACCTGCTGATGGGGCCGGCACAGCGAATAGAGGAGCTGGAGAATTTGCTGAACTACTACCTTTCCAGCCTCCTAGAGACTCTCAAGAAGATTGGCTACCAGGGGTCAATGCCGACGCCTCAAGGATTTTGGGCGGAAATGAAACGCCATAGATATTACGGTAATTTGAAAAGTCCTCTGGCTAAAAGATTTTTAAATGAAATTGTATTAATTCCAGAGTTTCTACTATTGAGCACCTTCTTGCCAGTTTCGATTGGGTTGCGTACCCATAAGTTGGATTTAGGGGATATGCTGCACAACAAAGAAACACATAAGAAACTATATGAACTGGAAGATTTTATAGAAGAAACCAAATCTATATTGGCCAGATTCCAGAAATCGGGATATTTTGACGACTTGTAAAAAAGTGTAAAAGTAATTTAAAGAGAAGTAAATGCAGTTTGAAATGGTCACATACCATTTAAATATATTAATAATCTGTAAGCTTTTTGTCTTTAAAACAATAGTAAACAAGACCATCTGTGAATTGCAGTGAGTTTCAACGAGCTTGAAAGCTCAATCAAAACATCGAAAATTCAGAGAGCGTGAATGTTTTTAGTTTACCTCGGGGGTTTAGTCATCACGCTACTCAGTAGCCATACGCCTTTTTATATAAAATTATAGCAGAATTAGTAATATTGCCCTACGAACTAGAACATGACTGAAGATAGCTCAGCTGATCAGTTGAGTGTCCCAGAATGGTTAAGTGTGCAGTTTGTGACCGAAGTTCTGAGTAGCCACGAAAAAGAACCGGACCTCAAGGTTACCAAACTGGATTGCACCCCAGGAAGTGCCCAAGGAGATAACTACGCCAGTGTTATAGTTCGTGCTCGGGTGGAATACACAACCAAGAAGGGATCCTTCTCCAAGTCTCTAATTATTAAAACGGTTTTGGAAATGTTTGCCGGTTCAGCTCTATTTAAAACTGAAATAGGCATGTATAGAAAGGTCCTGCCAGAGTTCGCAAGGATATTGCGAGAACACAATGATACATCCAGGCTTTACGCGGACTGTATATATTATAGTCTGGAACCACGTCATGTTATGATCTTTGAAGATCTGGCTGAGATGGGTTATGCCATGGTGCGAAATCGAGTGCGAGGAGATCTGTGGTGCCTACTCGAAGTTGGCCAAATTTCACGCACTTAGCATGAAGATTATTAACGAGGTACGCCACAATCGGAAAAATATCACATTTTACGACTGCCAAATGAGTTATTTTTTAATTAGCGACCAGAATTCGTTAAGGAATTCAAGGATGGCATCTGTCTAGTTGATATTCCCTATATGAGCTCGGGCATGGGTTCGTTTAAGGATTTTTTGGGCCGCATTCCTGAGTTGGCCAGATACAAGTCGCACTTTGAGAAGATAGAAGTCCATTTTAAGGACCGACTGCGTGATATCATGAAGGAGTACCAAACCAATCCTCAGCCTGGATACTACGTGCTCTGCCATGGGGACTACCACACCCGGAACATAATGGTTAGGCATAATGAGGAATCCGGTAGCTTCGAGGATTGCATGCTGCTTGACTACCAAGGATGCTATGTAGCTCCTCTGGCTGTGGACCTCATGTATTCCATTTACATGCTAATGGGCCGGGAACAGCGCATTGGGCAGTTCGAGACCTTAGTGAACTACTACTTCTCAGTTCTGCGCGAAAGCCTGAAAAAGATTGGCTACCACGGAGTTTTGCCAGATCCTCTTGCCTTCTGGAAGGAAATAAGCCGCCTAAAGGATTACGGTAAGGTTATATCTTTTTGAAGATTGTAGTTGTAAATCTATAGTTCCTATTCCAGAGTTTCTTTTTCTCAGCACATACTTGCCCATGTCGGTAGGTCTTAGTCTTGCAAACGTATCCAACGAAGAATCTGATGAAAAATTACGTGATTTTATTGAAGAATGTAAAATAATATTGGCCCGATTTGAAAGATCTGGATATTTTGAGGATTTAGAAGATTATTAACTAAAATCAAGTGTTGCTTAAGAGCAGTATGAATCGGACAACCGACAATAAAATTTTATATATGTATTTATTTATTTTTTTTTATAAAGCTTCAAAGATGATACTTTTACCAAATGCTTAGTAGTTAATATTGTATATAAGGCTGGTGTTTTCTTTTAGTTCTCTGTCGGTGCTGCAAACGAGAGACACAACAAAGATGAAATTCAAAGCGAAACAAAAAGCTTTTCTTTATCACGAGGAAAAAGCTTCTTAAGACCCACACAATTCCATTCAAAAACGAAATTCTCTCTGAAATTCAATTTAGCTGCCATTGAAATTGAGCTTTGTTTAGTGCGCTCTTCGTTGGAAAACGCAACAGAAGTTAGTAAACAATAAACAATATGTCCGGGAACCCCGATAACAATCAATTTAACGATGACGAATTGGTGCCACCTGAGTGGCTCAACTCCGAGTTCATAGCCCGCGTGCTGGGAGCCCATGAATCGGAGCCCGTGGTCAGGGTAACCGATTTGACCTTCTCCCCGGCGAGTGCGAAGGGCGATCACTATGCCAGCATCATGTTCCGGGCAAGGGTGAGGTACACCAACCGGAAGGGGGAGTTCCAGAAGTCGCTGATCATCAAGACAATGCCAGAGGCGGAGGGACACAAGAAGGATATGCTCGGAGGATCGCCCATTTTCGAAACCGAGATGGGATTGTACACAAAGGTGCTGCCCGAGTTCGAGCGGATTCTTCGCCAGATCGGCGATAGCACCAAGCTGTACGTGAATTGCATATACCACAGCCTGGTGCCGCATCAGGTTCTGATTTTTGAGGATCTGGTCGAGATGGGCTACCTTGTGCTCCGGGAGAGGGACGCCACCTTAGATGAGATACGCCGCGTGTACTTCAAACTGGCCAAGTGGCATGCAGCCAGCTTAAAAGTGCAGAGTGAGGTAAGTTTTTCAAAGTAATTATGGAGAAGGAATCCTCTTCTAATATAAATTGTTACTAGCAACCAGAGTTCCTAGAGCCTTACACCCACGGACTGTTTGAGATGCCACACGTCCTGAACGAACCCTTTATGAAAACTGGAATGGGATTCTTTGTGGAACTCTTGGGCAGGGAACCGGAGCTGAATAAGTACAAGCCGTACTTCGAGAGCATCAAGGGCGACTTCCTGGAGCGACTCGTGGAAGAGTGGAAGGATTTTCGAGGGAACCAGAAAAAGGGACGAGTACTGGGTGCTTTGCCACGGAGACCTGCACCTGCGAAACATTATGTTCAAGTACAAGGATGCTGGATCCTTCGAGGACTGCATGCTGCTGGACTTTCAGATCAGCAATCGGTTTCCCCTGACATTCGATCTGGTTTATTCGATATACATGCTTTTGGAGCCAGAGCAGCGATGGCAGAACTGGGATGAACTCATCAACTATTACTTTTCCGTTCTGGAGGATGTTCTAAAGAAGATCGCCTACGAGGGTGTCATGCCCACTCAATCGGGTCTTTGGCAGCGTCTGCATCAGCACAAGTACTACGGTGAGTTAACCGCTTTCACGAAGTTTAGACCAAAATGACCACAGTTGTGTACAATCACAACAGAGTTCTTCCTCATCAGCACCTTCCTACCGCTGATGTGGGCATTGAGGGATAAGTCGGTCGACTTTGGCGATCTGCTTCAGAATGAGGAAAAGCGATGGAAATGCACTTTTTCCGATGGTTACATTAAAGATGTCAAAATAGCGTTGGCCCGATTGGATCAGTTGGGCTTGCTCCGTGCCTAAAAGTATTCGAATATTATTTGATAAAATAGTAGTTAAAATGGCCAGTAAGGTATGAATAAATCAATCCTAAGTTTCTTAATATAATATTCTTCATGCATATCCATCTACATTTTCATCGGTCTGCTAAGCACGTTTTTGCAACAACACATGTCAGCCCAAGCTAAAATTTTAAAAATAAACAATTTAAATGTTTGGCTCATTTGAATCGCTAGTTTACATAATTGTATCGCTGCTCATCTGGAGGTCCCATGAATGAGAGAGAATTATTTGCGTGTTCCTAATTACATACGAGTATATAGAATGCCTCGGGCAATTAAAACCTCATTGTGACGCAGTTTTGCCATCAATGCCAAATGCTGGGTGTGCAATTATTTTATAGAATGTTTCCGGCTGATTAAATAGAATTACGATTTTATGGAGTGTGGCAAACAAGTGCGGTTTTCGGTTCGGAGAAGTCAATAGATTTCAACACGATTACAGAAAAGCCTGATGTCGATTCCAATCCAATACTTCTTATCAAGAAATAAATAGTAATAGACAACGCCTATATTCGTTGATTGATACCCATTAAAGCGGAAAAGTTAAGGAACTTATGTGGCCACATACGTCACTAGTTGATAAATTGTACGCTCGCAGAAAGAGTTAAAGATTTATCATACGGATCCAAAGTTTGAAGACGACGTCATTTGGGCCCATTTCAAGCTCAACACACGCGAAACCATTTTAGCCAGTCATGATGATAGCTTTTTACGGTTTGTTGGCGGTTTTGTTACCAGGCCAAGTCGGGGGAAGCGATTTAGTGATGAAACCGAACGAAGTATGTGTAAATTAAATCAAATTCTTATTTATTGCTTGCGCCTATGATATATGATATCACAGCAAATTGGCTACGCCACAATTGGAATTCGGGAATAAGGCTAATTCGACTTCAGGAGTCCCTTGTAATCGAAGAAAGGTAGCAGCACCTTCATGGCTTTGGCGTAGTAGGGATTGATAAAGGTCCTGTATCGCAGGGCATCGGCCTCGGGTCCTGGGGCCAACAGCATTTTCATGTTGGCATCCTTGTCCGTGGGCATAAGTGTGGCCACCATCACACCCATGGAGGTGAGAGGACCTATCCATTGAAGTATTCATTCATTGAAGTATTCACTCAATATACAACCTAAAGTATACTAACCCCAGAATCCATACTTCAGCATCATGATGTGCAGATCCCTGAGCGTGGGAATGGGTTTCGAGTAGTTCAGCAGCTGAAGGCATTCCGCCAGACGCTGGTGATAGATGTGGATAAAGTGATCGAATTCCTTCACTTTGATATCCAGCGCGGCGGATGTCGTGATCAGGTACCAAAGGTCTTGGGCCGGACTGCCCCACTTGCCTATCTGCAGGTCCACGAACAAGGTTCTATCGATCTCGCCATTGTCCTTGTAATTGAACATTATGTTGTTGGACCAACAGTCCCCCGTGGTTCAGTACATTGAACTCGTTCTCGTCCACCTGGTTGATTCGCAGAGCCTCCTCGAACACCTCCAGGGGGTTCAACATCCGGGCGATGTAGCTTTCGACATCCTCGAGGTCCCAGGTGCGCATTGCCTTGAGGAACTGCTCCTGTCGCATCTTACCCAGAGTCACAAAGAGCTCGCGACTCTTCTCGTTGTACATGGATATGGAGTACAGGTCATCGTAGGGGCCATTTATTTCCTTGGCCACCACGGATGCAGCATGCAGTTCGGCCAGTTTCCGGAGCACTTGGCGCATGTGCGGCAGATCAAATCCCCTCAGCCGATCGAAATTCCTGAAATTCTGCCGGCTCAGATCCTCGAAAACCAGGGTAATCAATTCGGCGGTAGCCTCGACGTGGAGACACTTGGGTGCCAACTCGATTTCCTGGCCCGCCTCCTTGTAAAGCTTCACGAACTGCGGGATGTGCACCTCGTACATCTTCCTCTCCTTGGGGAACAGTCCCAAGCCACTGACCACATCCGCTCCACTGTCCGCCTCCAGCATTGTTTTCAGAATGTACGAGACCTTCTGCTCGCTGCCATCTGGAAAACGGGAATAGGCTGGAATTTGTTTTGGAAAAGCATCCCTGTTAAGTCACTGACCCTTCAGCAGTATATCCACAATGACCCGGATCATAATGGATGTGTAGTTCTCGCCGGGCGCAGTGGCCGCAATGGGCACAAAGTTCACGATCTTGTCAAAGTTGTCCACATCCTTGTGGAGAATCGGCAGGAAGTAGTCCTCGTTTACCCACTTCGGTATGTGCAGGTGCTCGTTGGGATTGAGGGGCTTTTCCGAGCTGTTGTTCGGCGACATTTCGATGCTGATGCTGTAAGCGGTAGATCAATTAATTGAGTTTCGCGGCGGAAGCGATCAGCGGTTCAAGATCAAAGCAATTGAGAAAGTTACATCGCATTTTCCATTCATTTTAATTACAGTTAACGAAAGCGAAAGCAACAGTTATACGGGTGATCAAAGTCTAAAATATTCGCACTTGCAGTGCTGTGGCACAGCTTAGATATCACAGCTTAAATATTTAGTATTTGATTATTTGATTGCCCGCGAACTGCCCATCTTATTTGATACAATTGCCATTTATTACTGACCGACTTTGCGGATTTCTAATTCCAATTTAAATTCCCGCTCGGAGAAAACACTGCTGCTGTGTCCGACGATTTCCAACGACAAGCAAATACTGAACTCTCCGTCCGATTCGCATACTTTTATACTATTAGTAAGCCGTAGGCCAGTGCACTAGTGTGTGTGCCGGCGTGTGTGTGTTTGGGCCGAACTGATAGCGTAAACGGGTTTTCGCTTAGGCGCACCCATACCACCGATACTAGATATGATGCAGAGCAAAGGTTAAATCAGACCATGTAATGGGTTCCCATACCTGTCCCATCATAATTGACCTGCAAAAACCCCATTTTCCATGGTATTGGTGGTGTTCGACTTTGTTGAAGGGCTTCCAGCGCCTAAATTTCGAAGTTATCTTATCACTACGTGTGTAAATATGCGACATTCACAAAATAATCTGTAATAACTATATTCTCTGAAGTTTCCAAAGTGCTCATTTTTGGCATATTAAGTCTACGTGTTTTCCAGAATGCAACGGATTTAGTCCTTACTTTGAAATACTTCAGAATAAGTTGTCACCACTCTGTAATTATTAAATTGATGGCCAAACAATTAGAGGAAGCTATAATGGAAAAAACAATTAGCAGAACTCATTGGCTGATTTATTGATTTAGATAGAACGCAAAATATGCAATCTATAAGTTTGAATACTGTAATTGAGGAAACAACCCCTTGATGAAATTTCGTACATATGTACATCTCTCTGTGGAAGTACTGTTGACATGGAATTTAATTGTTGTGCAACAAATTCATTTAAGTTTCACACAAATAGTTCAGTTCGTTGTCGTTACTCGTGTCTCTATACTTATTCAAACACATTCTGGTCTATTAAACCACTGAAATTTGTTAATTGAACCGCTTCGTCATGCCAAGGCGGAAAAATGGGGGATTGTCCGAGTTGGGGAAGTGTGTCATTGGCTTGCGCTGGTCCGATAAGGAATTTTGATTGAAGATCAATTAAAGTTAGTTTCGCGATTATGGGTTTTATTAATAGCAGACGTAAGCCCATGCGAAAGTGTCGAAATAATGTGCTTTAAAAGGCGTACCAACATGACTGGCATCTGAAAACGGAATCACTCCAAACAAAATTTATACGGCGGCTAATCAAGTTTATTGAGCATTGTACCTGAATCAATTGACAGCCTGTGAATACTTCTTTCATTCATTAAATTGGGTGGATTCCATCACGGGAAACTTTAATTCACGGGAAACTAATTAAGCAAAGAGCGCTCCTCCATCCAGGGCAGGATATCCTTCATCGCCTGGATGTACTTCCGGCTGGTGAACATGGCACACTTCATTTTGGAGGCATATCGCTCGTTCACCTCGTCCTCGAACTGATTCATCATGGTTATGGGCAGGGCTCGAGTGACCACCACATAGGCTGAAACTCATTCACTGATTAGCTCTGATGTAGTTAGTGTTTCTTACCCACCAGCCAGTCCGTTTTTGTTGAGGGCATCGCGAATATTCTGCAGCTGCGGTAGGCTGGCTCGGAAATTCAGAGCTCTGAGGTTTTCCAGCAAATGGTAGAAGTAGTACTGAACCATGTTGTCGAACTGGGCTAGTTTTATGTCCTTTTCAGCGGACGACAAGATGGTGTAGTACAGATCAAGGGCCTGGAAAAAGTAATTAAGTAAACATGCATTTACTTAGAAGCTTAGAAACTGAAAAACCTACAGGAGATCCATATTTAACCAACTGGAAATCGAGCAGAGCGGTTTCCTCCACATGGCCGGCCTCGTCGAACTTGAACATCACGTTGTTCACCCAGCAGTCGCAGTGATTCAGGACATTGAATTCACTGGAGTCTGTGGAATGGAGCAATAACAGCCCATCAACGAGGTCCTTCTCCTTTTCCACTAACCGCTTGTGGAAATGATCGCCCAAACGCCAGCGACGCAACTGAGAAAGGAAGGTTTCCGGATCGTTCAGATCCTGCAGGATAGATTGGTTGGCCTTTGTGTAGACTCCGTTGGCCAGAAGTTTGCTAAAAGCACCGTGCTTTTCCACACACACGGCGGATGCGGCATGGAACTGGGCCAGTTTCTTGAGCACCTGCTTCAGACACAATTTGTTGAAGCCATCCTGCCGTACAACGTTTTTGTAATGTTTGTACTTGAGATCCTCCAGCAGGACGTACTGAACACCGATGTTGTAGTCCAGCTTAAAAGCTCTCGGACCAAAGGACACCTCCATGCCCACCTCCCTGTAGAGTTCCTCGAACTTGGGCAGGACATTGTGGTAAACCTGGTGCTCCCTTTGGAACATCTTCAGCTGGTTCATCACCATGGCCTGAAGGTCGCTGCCATGTTGAGCCTTCAGTACAAAGAACAAATTCTTCAGCGTGGAGTCCCGCAACTGGACCTTCACCCGGATTGGCAGAAGCACAGTGCAGTTGCGGAACTGGATGAGGTGGACGCCTGGGATGACGGACAGGATCTGGTCCCCATCCTCCAGGACGGAATGGACTGCCTGATTCAAGGACAGAGCGGAAACCCACTCGGGAACTTTCGGTACTTTCATGGCTATTAAAATACGTTTAAATTTTTAATCTCTGAATTTTGTTAGGAAGTGTGACTATTGAGTGAAATTTCTAATGCAAAAAAAAACTGAAAGATTACTAGTACAACATAATTAGAACTCTACTCACGTTGAAAATTTTTAAATTAGCGATTAAAAATAATGAATTTTGCACACATGACGTACCAATTCTTTTTTCAATCGACAATCAACGGGCATTTAGAATATTATTATCTTTTTATTTGACTTTCAACGCAATTTGTAGATGACGCAATTAAATAGTCATTATTAAAGTACAAATACATTTGGAAGGTAATCACTTCCAGTCGAGCAGGCCGCGGTTGTCCAACCATGGCAGCACCTCGATCATCACCTGGACATACTTCGGGTTGGTGAACATGGCGTTCTTCATCTTGGACTCGTCACTTAGGTAGCTTTCCAGATTAGCATCGCCTGTCTTGTCCAGCATGACGACTGGCAGCACCTTGGAGACCACCATATAAGCTGCCAACAAAGCGTTATGAAAGTGCTATCTTAACGACGATACTGGACTACTCACCTGCCAATCCGTTGCGGAAAAGGGAAGCATGCAGGTTCTTCAGCTTGGGCAGTGGTCGGTGGTATTGCAGTAGTTTTAGATTCTCGATAAGATTATCGAAATAGTAGCGCACCAAGTAGTCAAACTTGGCAGTTTTCAGGTCTGGAGCAGCCGACGACAATATTAAGTAGTACAGATCATTGGCCTGCATATTAGAAGTAGAGAGTATTTATTAGAATGGAACATTCAAATGCAACCTATATCTGCAGGACCTACCGGGCTTCCGTATTTTCCCACTTGAAAGTCCACGAAAAGGGTCTCCTTAATAGTTCCAAATGCATCATGTTGGTACATCACATTATTGGCCCAGCAATCTCCGTGGTTGAGCACATTGAATTCTCTGGTATTGTATTGCTGATCCTGCAGCAGGCGATCCACCAAGTAGTCATCGCTATCAGCCTAAAAAAGTGAAACAGATTTGTAATAGATTATCATATAACCATACCATATTTCAGCTCTTTTGTACAAAAGATACCCACCAACTTGTCATAGATTTTCTGCGCATTCTTCCACTTTTTGAGCTGGGCCAAAAATGCGCCCGATGCATTGAACTCCTGAAGAAGTTGACGATTAGCCTCACTGAAAACGCCCACGGTGAACTCCTCGCCAAAGAGACCATGGTGCTCCACGTAGCAGGCGGATGCCGCATGGAAGGCGGCCAGTTTCTCGAGAACCTTGTGCATGTGATCGAGATCCAGGCCGGCCAGGCGATTGGCGTTCTTGAAGTTCTTACGATGCAGATCCTCCAGCAGAATGTAGTCCACTCCCAGGTCGCGGTCCAACTTGAAGGCTTTGGGCGCGAACTGAATGGGTTTGCCGGCATCCGCGTAGAGCTTCTCGAATTTGGGTAGAATGTTATGGTACATTTGCTCCTCTTTTTGGAAGAGCTTCAACCTGGCAAGAATGGCGGCCATCATTTCGTTGTTGTGCTGCGCCTTCAGAACGAAGGAAAGATCCTTAGTGCTGTGGTCTGCAAGCAATATTTAAGATATATAATCTATAAGTTTATGATCTTCACTTACCAAGCAGCTCCACTTCCACCAGCAAGCGAAGGAACTGTGTAGAATAGTTATCGCCATCGCTGCTGCCCTTTTGTGGGCTAATCGAGATGATCTTCTCAAAGTCCCCGATCTGGGCCTGAACCGCCTTCTCCAGCGTGATCTTCGACAGCCAAGGTGGCAGATTATTGGCTGGCACCTCACTGTGTCCATTGGTGGCCTCAGACATGATGAATCTGAATCTGAAGTGAATTCAAAATATTTAGCCAAAGCAAACGTAGCGCTGATAACAACGAATCAAATGCCTTAACTCCACTGTTAGCATGGCTAACAGGTCGTATACGAAATGATTGTTAAACATACACCAAGCATAGGTGGCGCCACTGTTCCGTTCTTGCCAAAGGCGCGGAATATTTGAATAATAAAGTGCGTTCTGCTCTGGGCCCAACCCACTAAACAAAGAACCTCTCAAGATTTGTGGACTTTAAGATAATTACATCAAATGGGGCCGACAAATTGAGTATCTTTAAATATGGGGCCTAAATCGTTGGCAAAAAATTATCATACCGAACGCTAATTGCTGCAGTAAAATGAAAAAATAAAATGCTATTAAGTGCAATAAGATTTGAATGATTTCCCATGAAGCTATCGCCGCAGAAGTCATAAGACTTTAACTCAATTCCACAGTGATCTCAATAGAACTATGACTCAAGCTAATACTCAGAACTGCTAATGCCACCCTCAAGTGTTTTCTTCAATACTTGAGGAGAATTGCTTCTCTACCTGATATTTATTTAAGTATACAGCTAAAGCCATGCTAACTATATTACCAACAATTCCATGGGAAATGCACCCCTTTTAAGATATATCTTTTTGAAAGTAGTTGGGGAAACGTGATTTGGCGATTTGTGGTCATTCCAATACGGGTAATTACCGAACTTTTGTGGGGCTTTTATTGATTAGGGAATTATCAGAATTATCGCAAATTAATGAGCAAAAATCATAAATCAGGTCACATGCCACAAAAAGTGAAACACCTGCTATGAGTTTTGAGTACATTGCGAAGCACAAGTTGGAAAATACTACCTACTCGAAATAAAATGTTAGTTTTGGTTTTCCAACAATTTTCCATGCACTTTCTTTGTTTATAAATTTCACTCTTAGTCGCTCATTCCACCACAATAACAGTCTGAATACTGGATGTCAGTCCCATCTGAGCCATGTTTTTATAGCACTTTGTCCTTGATAGTTGTTGGTCAAAACTGGCGCATTTGATACTCCAATTCTGGGAATGGTCCTCTGCGAAAACACACACATTGGTAGCAAACCTTTTTCCTTAATTGGTAAACGGAGCGGGCTGATAGATCGACTGCAATCCGGCCAACTGTCGAGTGGGAAATACGAGTCGCTGGGCTCGGGAAGCTCGATTTTGGCCCGATTTGGGTATGGGCAAAGAAATTCCTTATCGCATGCATTCGATTGAAGTTTATTTTGTAATTCAGTTCGCCAAAACCGGCAAAAGAGTGGCAATTGACGTTGGCGAGAGCGGGTGCGAGATAGTGTGCCAGAGCGAGAGGTGAGTGATATATGATATAGAGACGCGAACACCGTCAATTGTTTGATTGATAACGAAAACTGTTTCTTGTTCCCGCTCCTGAATCGGCTCCCTTATCGGTATCGGGCACCCAAGTTCCTCTTTGCGCTCGCCATTCGCTCTAATTATTTCGTGATTCCTCATTAATTGATGTTTGCAGGCGTGACATGTGACGGGCAGATAGACAGTTCACCTGCGATTTCTGCACGAGCACCGAGCACTCAATAAACAATTATTAGAATATTAGTAATCCTACAAAATGCTGGTCTACATGGCCACCATTCAGCCTTTTGAGTACCTTTGATTGGGGTTTAATAGGCCAGTTAAGTCTTTTAATTTTTAGCCCTGGTTTACTTCAAGAAAGCGGTCACCTAGTAATTATAATTTGTAAATAATTTTATTTACTCATTGTATTTATGAAAATGATTCTAATGAGAACCATGACTTCTATACATTCTGTACTCATATCTGTTCAGCTACAATCTCAATTCATTTTTAAAAGTCATGTATAAGCAGTAAATTTTATGTGGTATGTTGTTAAAAACTTCAAAATCTACATTTTTTCCATTCTATCCCAGAGATCGTTAAGAATTACTTATTATAGTTTCCATATATGTGCATAGATCCAAGTCAAAAAAGTGATAAGCACTAGCACTGGAAGGCACCTCGATTGTTCATCCATGTGAGGATGGCGCTAACGTGCTTCTTATAGCGGGCATTGGAGTACATTGCCATCTTGAGACCATCGCCATTATCCGACTCGGTGACGAAATCCGTCAGATTCGCATCTTCAGTGCGATCGAGCAGCACAGGTGGGCAGAGCATCAGCACAGTGTGATACCTTACGATTGGAAAACAAATCAGAACCAGGTTATCGGTTCTCTACAGCTGGAGCGCTTGCAGAGCGAGCTTTCCACTTACCAACTCGTCCATATTTCAACAGCTGAGTGTGGAGGAACCTCAACGTGGGGGTCTTTGCCTCGGGGTAGTTCAGCAATCTCAAGTGCTCGGCGAGCTGATCGTGGTAGTACTTGATAAAGTAGTCGAACTGACTCAATTGGATGTCGAATTTTGTCGAGCCCAGGAGGAAATAGATCAGATCGTTTGCCACGCTGGTCACCTTGGGCAGTTGCAGATCCACAAAATAGGTCTCGGCGGGTTCGGGGGACTCGGCGTCGTATCTGAACATGATGTTGTTGGTCCAGCAGTCACCGTGATTCAGGGCATTAAAGTCCTGCGGATCGGGTGTGTTCATGGCATACATAAGGTCGACGATATTGGGTTGTATCTTGTGCTGCACAGATAGATTCGTTTGTGATTACTGGTGCAAACAACTAGTGCATATAGCTAAAGAAACTTACAACCGCCTCGCTGTACTCCGCGTGACCATCGTAAAGTGGCAGGCACTTGAGGAAATATTTGCCCAAGGTATCTGCCACCTGCTCGATGTTCTCCTTCATGGTATCGGCGTAGGTGGGTTGCAAGTAGTTCTGGCCGTACGGACCCTTGAGATGCAGCCTGGTGGCCGAGACCGCATGCCACTGGGCCATCTTCTTCAGAACACTCTTGGTGTGAGTCATGTCTAGACCCTCCAGGCGATCGACGTTCCTGAAACCCAAAGGACCCAGATCCTGCAGGAGTACGTACTCGTCGGGCGCGTCGATTTCATAGGCCTTGGCCCCAAACGTGACCTCCAAGCCCACATCTTTGTACATCTGTTCCATCTCGGGAATCACCTGCAGGAACACATCTCGCTCCACCGCAAACATGTTGTTCTTCCTCAGAATCTCGCGGTACATCTCGAAATCATGTGGCGTCTTGAGCATATAGCTAACATTTTCGATGGTGTGAGCTGATGATGAAGTTTTCGAATTGACTTTCCATTGTTTGCCGCGACACTGAGTCACACTCACCCTTAAGTTCCACTACAAACTTGAGGCGCAGCATAATTGTGGAGTAGTTTTCACCCGGCTTGAGACCGGCTTCCGCCTTGAAGCTCTTGATTCCGGCATAATTGTCGCCGTAACGCTTACTTAGCACTTCCTCAAATAGGTCTGCTTTCAGCCAGGTGGGCAAGGGCACTGTTCCCGTCTCCTCCGTCATTGTGAGCCAACTAAGTGTTTATTTTCCGGCTGGTGCTGCACAAATGTGTTAGCGAAACTTTTTCCCTTTGTATCTTTGTTTGCTACCAAAACAAGTGCCGATCCAAAAGCTCCAAAAGCTGCAGAAGCTCGTCGGAAAACAAAGAGAGTGCCGGCTATAGAGTTCTCAAAACAACATCAAAATTTGCAAAGAATGACAAAAAATTAGCATTGCCATTTTTGAACACAGTTCGATTGAATTACGAGCGCAAAGAGATATAACATTCCTTATTCAGACAATTATTTTCAAAGTTATGGAAAAAAAATTGATTATTTTATGACTGAAATTGGAAAAATCGAATTTTTTAAAAAAATTGAAATATTTTTGATTGGCATTTTAATCATAACTTGGCCAAAACCATGAAAGAATAACTGTATTGAGCAGCTAATTACCAATGCTAACGATCCCTATCACTTTTTGACGGATTTTGGGAAATTCGTTTTGTAGTCAAAATTGTGAGATTTTTTGGTTTAAGTTACCAGGCGAACAGGAATTCCAGAAGGTGACCAACGATCAATTGGTTACGTTACTTGGTTTTAGGTAGAAACCTGCTACTGATTATGATCACCTGGTGCCAAATATCGAAAAAATCCACAAATTGGCCATAAAAATGTGCATTTTATAGTCAAATTTGTGAGATTTTTTGGTTTAAGTTACCAGGCGAACAGGAATTCCGGAAGGTGACCAATGATTATTTGGTTACTTGGTTTTCAGTAGAAACCTGCTACTGATTATGATCGCCTGGTGCCAAATATCAAAAAAATCCAGGCGAACAGGAATTCCAGAAGGTGACCAACGATCAATTGGTTACTTGGTTTTTAGTAGAAACCTGCTACTGATTATGATCATTTTAATCATAACTTGGCTAAAAATGATCATAAACATGAAAGAATAACTGTTTTGAGCAGCTAATTACCAATGCTAACGGTCCTATCACTTTTTGACGGATTTTGGGAAATTCGTTTTTGTGTCGATTTTCGCATTTTTTGTAAGGGGTAACAGCATTAAAATTTGCCAAAAATGGCCAAAAAATTGAGTTCCAACTTTTAAACACAGTTTGATGGGAAATTAAACTACGAACGCAACGAGGTATACCATTCCGAATTCAGACAATTATTTTTAGAGTTGTTGCAAAAAAACTGATTATTTTATGATCAAAATTTGAAAAAACGGATTTTGGCAAAAATTAAAATATTTTTTATTGGCATTTTAATCATAACTTGGCTAAAAATGATCATAAACATGAAACAATAACTGTTTTGAGCAGCTAATTACCAATGCTAACGATCCCTATCACTTTTTGACGGATTTTGGGAAATTCGTTTTTGGGTCGATTTTCGCATTTTTTGTAAGGGGTAACAGCATTAAAATTTGCCAAAAATGGCCAAAAAATTGAGTTCCAACTTTTAAACACAGTTTGATGGGAAATTAAACTACGAACGCAACGAGGTATACCATTCCGAATTCAGACAATTATTTTTAGAGTTGTTGCAAAAAAACTGATTATTTTATGATCAAAATTTGAAAAAACGGATTTTGGCAAAAATTAAAATATTTTTTATTGGCATTTTAATCATAACTTGGCTAAAAATGATCATGAACATGAAAGAATAACTGTTTTGAGCAGCTAATTACCAATGCTAACGATCCCTATCACTTTTTGGCGGATTTTGGGAAATTCGTTTTTGGGTCGATTTTCGCATTTTTTGTAAGGGGTAACATCATTAAAATTTGCCAAAAATGGCAAAAAAATAGAGTTCCAACTTTTAAACACAGTTTGATGGGAAATTTAACTACGAACGCAACGAGGTATACCATTCCGAATTCAGACAATTATTTTTAGAGTTGTTGCAAAGAAACTGATTATTTTATGATCAAAATTTGAAAAAACGGATTTTGGCAAAAATTAAAATATTTTTTATTGACATTTTAATCATAACTTGGCTAAAAATGATCATGAACATGAAAGAATAACTGTTTTGAGCAGCTAATTACCAATGCTAACGATCCCTATCACTTTTGACGGATTTTGGGAAATTCGTTTTTGGGTCGATTTTCGCATTTTTTGTAAGGGGTAACATCATTAAAATTTGCCAAAAATGGCCAAAAAATTGAGTTCCAACTTTTAAACACAGTTTGATGGGAAATTAAACTACGAACGCAACGAGGTATACCATTCCGAATTCAGACAATTATTTTTAGAGTTGTTGCAAAGAAACTGATTATTTTATGATTAAAATTTGAAAAAACGAATTTTGGCAAAAATTAATATATTTTTTATTGGCATTTTAATCATAACTTGGCTAAAAATGATCATAAACATGAAAGAATAACTGTTTTGAACAGCTAATTACCAATGCTAACGATCCCTATCACTTTTTTTGGTTTAAGTTACCAGGCGAACAGGAATTCCAGAAGGTGACCAACGATCAATTGGTTAATTGGTTTTCAGTAGAAACCAGCTACTGATGATGATCATTTTAATCATAACTTTGCTAAAAATGATCATGAACATGAAAGAATAACTGTTTTGAACAGCTAATTACCAATGCTAACGATCCCTATCACTTTTTGACGGATTTTGGGAAATTCGTTTTTGGGTCGATTTTCGCATTTTTTGTAAGGGGTAACATCATTAAAATTTGCCAAAAATGGCCAAAAAATTGAGTTCCAACTTTTAAACACAGTTTGATGGGAAATTAAACTACGAACGCAACGAGGTATACCATTCCGAATTCAGACAATTATTTTTAGAGTTGTTGCAAAAAAACTGATTATTTTATGATCAAAATTTGAAAAACGGATTTTGGCAAAAATTAAAATATTTTTTATTGGCATTTTAATCATAACTTGGCTAAAAATGATCATAAACATGAAAGAATAACTGTTTTGAGCAGCTAATTACCAATGCTAACGATCCCTATCACTTTTTGGCGGATTTTGGGAAATTCGTTTTTGGGTCGATTTTCGCATTTTTTGTAAGGGGTAACATCATTAAAATTTGCCAAAAATGGCAAAAAAATAGAGTTCCAACTTTTAAACACAGTTTGATGGGAAATTAAACTACGAACGCAACGAGGTATACCATTCCGAGTTCAGACAATTATTTTTACAGTTGTTGCAAAAAAACTGATTATTTTATGATCAAAATTTGAAAAAACGGATTTTGGCAAAAATTAAAATATTTTTTATTGGCATTTTAATCATAACTTGGCTAAAAATGATCATGAACATGAAAGAATAACTGTTTTGAGCAGCTAATTACCAATGCTAACGATCCCTATCACTTTTTGGCGGATTTTGGGAAATTCGTTTTTGGGTCGATTTTCGCATTTTTTGTAAGGGGTAACATCATTAAAATTTTCCAAAAATGGCAAAAAAATAGAGTTCCAACTTTTAAACACAGTTTGATGGGAAATTTAACTACGAACGCAACGAGGTATACCATTCCGAATTCAGACAATTATTTTTAGAGTTGTTGCAAAGAAACTGATTATTTTATGATTAAAATTTGAAAAAACGAATTTTGGCAAAAATTAATATATTTTTTATTGGCATTTTAATCATAACTTGGCTAAAAATGATCATAAACATGAAAGAATAACTGTTTTGAACAGCTAATTACCAATGCTAACGATCCCTATCACTTTTTTGGTTTAAGTTACCAGGCGAACAGGAATTCCAGAAGGTGACCACGATCAATTGGTTAATTGGTTTTCAGTAGAAACCAGCTACTGATGATGATCATTTTAATCATAACTTTGCTAAAAATGATCATGAACATGAAAGAATAACTGTTTTGAGCAGCTAATTACCAATGCTAACGATCTATCACTTTTTGACGGATTTTGGGAAATTCGTTTTTGGGTCGATTTTCGCATTTTTTTGTAAGGGGTAACATCATTAAAATTTGCTAAAAATGGCCAAAAATTGAGTTCCAACTTTTAAACACAGTTTGATGGGAAATTAAACTACGAACGCAACGAGGTATACCATTCCGAGTTCAGACAATTATTTTTACAGTTGTTGCAAAAAACTGATTATTTTATGATCAAAATTTGAAAAAACGGATTTTGGCAAAAATTAAAATTTTTTTATTGGCATTTTAATCATAACTTGGCTAAAAATGATCATGAACATGAAAGAATAACTGTTTTGAGCAGCTAATTACCAATGCTAACGATCCCTATCACTTTTGACGGATTTTGGGAAATTCGTTTTTGGGTCGATTTTCGCATTTTTTGTAAGGGGTAACATCATTAAAATTTGCCAAAAATGGCCAAAAAATTGAGTTCCAACTTTTAAACACAGTTTGATGGGAAATTAAACTACGAACGCAACGAGGTATACCATTCCGAATTCAGACAATTATTTTAGAGTTGTTGCAAAGAAACTGATTATTTTATGATTAAAATTTGAAAAAACGATTTTGGCAAAAATTAATATATTTTTTATTGGCATTTTAATCATAACTTGGCTAAAAATGATCATAAACATGAAAGAATAACTGTTTTGAACAGCTAATTACCAATGCTAACGATCCCTATCACTTTTTTTGGTTTAAGTTACCAGGCGAACAGGATTCCAGAAGGTGACCAACGATCAATTGGTTAATTGGTTTTCAGTAGAAACCAGCTACTGATGATGATCATTTTAATCATAACTTTGCTAAAAATGATCATGAACATGAAAGAATAACTGTTTTGAACAGCTAATTACCAATGCTAACGATCCCTATCACTTTTTGACGGATTTTGGGAAATTCGTTTTTGGGTCGATTTTCGCATTT
This sequence comes from Drosophila orena, assembly GCA_005876975.1. Lineage (NCBI taxonomy): Eukaryota > Metazoa > Arthropoda > Insecta > Diptera > Drosophilidae > Drosophila > Drosophila orena. The sequence goes on along the minus strand of VCKV01000282.1, from coordinate 7,482,848 downwards.
TTTGTAAGGGGTAACATCATTAAAATTTGCCAAAAATGGCCAAAAAATTGAGTTCCAAACTTTAAACACAGTTTGATGGGAAATTAAACTACGAACGCAACGAGGTATACCATTCCAAATTTAGACAATTATTTTAGAGTTCTGCAAAAAAAACTGATTATTTTATGATCAAAATTTGAAAAAAGGATTTTGGCAAAAATTAAAATATTTTTTATTGGCATTTTAATCATAACTTGGCTAAAAAATGATCATAAACATGAAAGAAAACTGTTTTGAGCAGCTAATTACCAATGCTAAAGATCCCTATCACTTTTTGACGGATTTTGGGAAATTCGTTTTTGGGTCGATTTCGCATTTTTTGTAAGGGGTAACATCATTAAAATTTGCTAAAATGGCCAAAAAAATTGAGTTCCAACTTTTAAACACAGTTTGATGGGAAATTAAACTACGGACGCAACGAGGTATACCATTCGAGTTCAGACAATTATTTTTACAGTTGTTGCAAAAAAACTGATTATTTTATGATCAAAATTTGAAAAAACGGATTTTGGCAAAAATTAAAATATTTTTTATTGGCATTTTAATCATAACTTGGCTAAAAATGATCATGAACATGAAAGAAACTGTTTTGAGCAGCTAATTACCAATGCTAACGATCCCTATCACTTTTGACGGATTTTGGGAAATTCGTTTTTGGTCGATTTTCGCATTTTTTGTAAGGGGTAACATCATTAAAATTTGCCAAAAATGGCCAAAAAATTGAGTTCCAACTTTTAAACACAGTTTGATGGGAAATTAAACTACGAACGCAACGAGGTATACCATTCCGAATTCAGACAATTATTTTTAGAGTTGTTGCAAAGAAACTGATTATTTTATGATTAAAATTTGAAAAAACGAATTTTGGCAAAAATTAATATATTTTTTATTGGCATTTTAATCATAACTTGGCTAAAAATGATCATAAACATGAAAGAATAACTGTTTTGAACAGCTAATTACCAATGCTAACGATCCCTATCACTTTTTTGGTTTAAGTTACCAGGCGAACAGGAATTCACCAGAAGGTGACCAACGATCAATTGGTTAATTGGTTTTCAGTAGAAACCAGCTACTGATGATGATCATTTTTAATCATAACTTTGCTAAAAATGATCATGAAACATGAAAGAATAACTGTTTTGAACAGCTAATTACCAATGCTAACGATCCCTATCACTTTTTGACGGATTTTGGGAAATTCGTTTTTGGGTCGATTTTCGCATTTTTGTAAGGGGTAACATCATTAAAATTTGCCAAAAATGGCCAAAAAATTGAGTTCCAACTTTTTAAACACAGTTTGATGGGAAATTAAAACTACGAACGCAACGAGGTATACCATTCCGAATTCAGACAATTATTTTGAGTTGTTGCAAAAAAACTGATTATTTTATGATCAAAATTTGAAAAAACGGATTTGGCAAAAAATTAAAATATTTTTTATTGGCATTTAATCATAACTTGGCTAAAAATGATCATAAACATGAAAGAATAACTGTTTTGAGCAGCTAATTACCAATGCTAACGATCCCTATCACTTTTTGGCGGATTTTGGGAAATTCGTTTTTGGGTCGATTTTCGCATTTTTTGTAAGGGGTAACATCATTAAAATTTGCCAAAAATGGCCAAAAAATTGAGTTACAACTTTTAAACACAGTTTGATGGGAAATTAAACTACGAACGCAACGAGGTATACCATTCGAATTCAGACAATTATTTTTAGAGTTGTTGCAAAAAAACTGATTATTTATGATCAAAATTGAAAAACGGATTTTGGCAAAAATTAAAATATTTTTTATTGGCATTTTAATCATAACTTGGCTAAAAATGATCATAAACATGAAAGAATAACTGTTTTGAGCAGCTAATTACCAATGCTAACGATCCCTATCACTTTTTGACGGATTTTGGGAAATTCGTTTTTGGGTCGATTTTCGCATTTTTTGTAAGGGGTAACATCATTAAAATTTGCCAAAAATGGCCAAAAAATTGAGTTCCAACTTTTAAACACAGTTTGATGGGAAATTAAACTACGAACGCAACGAGGTATACCATTCCGAATTCAGACAATTATTTTTAGAGTTGTTGCAAAAAAACTGATTATTTTATGATCAAAATTTGAAAAAACGGATTTTGGCAAAAATTAAAATATTTTTTATTGGCATTTTAATCATAACTTTGCTAAAAATGATCATAAACATGAAAGAATAACTGTTTTGAGCAGCTAATTACCAATGCTAACGATCCCTATCACTTTTTGACGGATTTTGGGAAATTCGTTTTTGGGTCGATTTTCGCATTTTTTGTAAGGGGTAACATCATTAAAATTTGCCAAAAATGGCCAAAAAATTGAGTTCCAACTTTTAAACACAGTTTGATGGGAAATTAAACTACGAACGCAACGAGGTATACCATTCCGAATTCAGACAATTATTTTTAGAGTTGTTGCAAAAAAAACTGATTATTTTATGATCAAAATTTGAAAAACGGATTTTGGCAAAAATTAAATATTTTTTATTGGCATTTTAATCATAACTTGGCTAAAAATGATCATAAACATGAAAGAATAACTGTTTTGAGCAGCTAATTACCAATGCTAACGATCCCTATCACTTTTTGACGGATTTTGGGAAATTCGTTTTTGGGTCGATTTTCGCATTTTTTGTAAGGGGTAACATCATTAAAATTTGCCAAAAATGGCCAAAAAATTGAGTTCCAACTTTTAAACACAGTTTGATGGGAAATTAAACTACGAACGCAACGAGGTATACCATTCCAAATTTAGACAATTATTTTTAGAGTTCTTGCAAAAAAACTGATTATTTTATGATCAAAATTTGAAAAACGGATTTTGGCAAAAATTAAAATATTTTTTATTGGCATTTTAATCATAACTTGGCTAAAAATGATCATAAACATGAAAGAATAACTGTTTTGAGCAGCTAATTACCAATGCTAACGATCCCTATCACTTTTTGACGGATTTTGGGAAATTCGTTTTGGGTCGATTTTCGCATTTTTTGTAAGGGGTAACATCATTAAAATTTGCCAAAAATGGCCAAAAATTGAGTTCCAACTTTTAAACACAGTTCGATGGGAAATTAAACTACGAACGCAACGAGGTATACCATTCCGAATTCAGACAATTATTTATAAAGTTGTTGCAAAAAAACTGATAATTTTATGATCACAATTTGAAAAAAACGGATTTTGGCAAAAATTAAATATTTTTTATTGGCATTTTAATCATAACTTGGCTAAAAATGATCATAAACATGAAAGAATAACTGTTTTGAGCAGCTAATTTATGATCAAAATTTGAAAAACGGATTTTGGCAAAAATTAAAATATTTTTTATTGGCATTTTAATCATAACTTGGCTAAAAATGATCATAAACATGAAAGAATAACTGTTTTGAGCAGCTAATTACCAATGCTAACGATCCCTATCACTTTTTGACGGATTTTGGGAAATTCGTTTTTGGGTCGATTTTCGCATTTTTTGTAAGGGGTAAACATCATTAAAATTTGCCAAAAATGGCCAAAAATTGAGTTCCAACTTTTAAACACAGTTTGATGGGAAATTAAACTACGAACGCAACGAGGTATACCATTACGAGTTCAGACAATTATTTTTACAGTTGTTGCAAAAAAACTGATTATTTTATGATCAAAATTTGAAAAAAACGGAGAGTGTTGCAAAGAAACTGATTATTTTATGATTAAAATTGAAAAAACGAATTTTGGCAAAAATTAATATATTTTTTATTGGCATTTTAATCATAACTTGGCTAAAAATGATCATAAACATGAAAGAATAACTGTTTTGAACAGCTAATTACCAATGCTAACGATCCCTATCACTTTTTTTGGTTTAAGTTACCAGGCGAACAGGAATTCCAGAAGGTGACCAACGATCAATTGGTTAAGGTTTTCAGTAGAAACCAGCTACTGATGATGATCATTTTAATCATAACTTTGCTAAAATGATCATGAACATGAAAGAATAACTGTTTTGACAGCTAATTACCAATGCTAACGATCCCTATCACTTTTTGACGGATTTTGGGAAATTCGTTTTTGGGTCGATTTTCGCATTTTTTGTAAGGGGTAACATCATTAAAATTTGCCAAAAATGGCCAAAAAATTGAGTTCCAACTTTTAAACACAGTTTGATGGAAATTTAACTACGAACGCAACGAGGTATACCATTCCGAATTCAGACAATTATTTTTAGAGTTGTTGCAAAAAAAACTGATTATTTTATGATCAAAATTTGAAAAAAACGGATTTTGGCAAAATTAAAATATTTTTTATTGGCATTTTAATCATAACTTGGCTAAAAATGATCATAACATGAAAGAATAACTGTTTTGAGCAGCTAATTACCAATGCTAACGACCCTATCACTTTTTGGCGGATTTTGGGAAATTCGTTTTTGGGTCGATTTTCGCATTTTTGTAAGGGGTAACATCATTAAAATTTGCCAAAAATGGCCAAAAAATTGAGTTCCAACTTTTAAACACAGTTTGATGGAAATTAAACTACGAACGCAACGAGGTATACCATTCCGAATTCAGACAATTATTTTTAGAGTTGTTGCAAAAAAACTGATTATTTTATGATCAAAATTTGAAAAAACGGATTTTGGCAAAATTAAAATATTTTTTATTGGCATTTTAATCATAACTTGGCTAAAATGATCATAAACATGAAAGAATAACTGTTTTGAGCAGCTAATTACCAATGCTAACGATCCCTATCACTTTTTGACGGATTTTGGGAAATTCGTTTTTGGGTCGATTTTCGCATTTTTTGTAGGGGTAACATCATTAAAATTTGCCAAAAATGGCCAAAAATTGAGTTCCAACTTTTAAACACAGTTCGATGGGAAATTAAACTACAAACGCAACGAGGTATACCATTCCGAATTCAGACAATTATTTTTAAAGTTGTTGCAAAAAAACTGATTATTTTATGATCACAATTTGAAAAAACGGATTTGGCAAAAATTAAAATATTTTTTATTGGCATTTTAATCATAACTGGCTAAAAATGATCATAAACATGAAAGAATAACTGTTTTGAGCAGCTAATTACCAATGCTAACGATCCCTATCACTTTTTTTGGTTAAGTTTACCAGGCGAACAGGAATTCCAGAAGGTACCACGATCAATTGGTTAATTGGTTTTCAGTAGAAACAGCTACTGATGATGATCATTTTAATCATAACTTGGCTAAAAATGATCATAAACATGAAAGAATAACTGTTTTGAGCAGCTAATTACCAATGCTAACGATCCCTATCACTTTTTGGCGGATTTTGGGAAATTCGTTTTTGGGTCGATTTTCGCATTTTTTGTAAGGGTAACATCATTAAATTTGCCAAAAATGGCCAAAAAATTGAGTTCCAACTTTTAAACACAGTTTGATGGGAAATTAAACTACGAACGCAACGAGGTATACCATTCCGATTCAGACAATTATTTTTAGAGTTGTTGCAAAAAAACTGATTATTTTATGATCAAAATTTGAAAAACGGATTTTGGCAAAAATTAAAATATTTTTTATTGGCATTTTAATCATAACTTGGCTAAAAATGATCATAAACATGAAAGAATAACTGTTTTGAGCAGCTAATTACCAATGCTAACGATCCCTATCACTTTTTGACGGATTTTGGGAAATTCGTTTTTGGGTCGATTTTCGCATTTTTTGTAAGGGGTAACATCATTAAAATTTGCCAAAAATGGCCAAAAAATTGAGTTCCAACTTTTAAACACAGTTTGATGGGAAATTAAACTACAAACGCAACGAGTATACTATTCGAATTCAGACAATTATTTATAAAGTTGTTGCAAAAAAACTGATTATTTTATGATCAAATTTGAAAAAACGGATTTTGGCAAAAATTAATATTTTTTATTGGCATTTTAATCATAACTTGGCTAAAATGATCATAAACATGAAAGAATAACTGTTTTGAGCAGCTAATTACCAATGCTAACGTCCCTATCACTTTTTGTTTAAGTTACCAGGCGAACAGGAATTCCGAAGGTGACCAACGATCAATGGTTAATTGGTTTTCAGTAGAACCAGCTACTGATGATGATCATTTTAATCATAACTTTGCTAAAAATGATCATGAACATGAAAGAATAACTGTTTTGAACAGCTAATTACCAATGCTAACGATCCCTATCACTTTTTGACGGATTTTGGGAAATTCGTTTTTGGGTCGATTTTCGCATTTTTTGTAAGGGGTAACATCATTAAAATTTGCCAAAAATGGCCAAAAATTGAGTTCCAACTTTTAAACACAGTTTGATGGGAAATTAAACTACGAACGCAACGAGGTATACCATTCCGAATTCAGACAATTATTTTTAGAGTTGTTGCAAAAAAACTGATTATTTTATGATCAAAATTTGAAAAAACGGATTTTGGCAAAAATTAAAATATTTTTTATTGGCATTTTAATCATAACTTGGCTAAAAATGATCATAAACATGAAAGAATAACTGTTTTGAGCAGCTAATTACCAATGCTAACGATCCCTATCACTTTTTGGCGGATTTTGGGAAATTCGTTTTTGGGTCGATTTTCGCATTTTTTGTAAGGGGTAACATCATTAAAATTTGCCAAAATGGCCAAAAAATTGAGTTCCAACTTTTAAACACAGTTTGATGGGAATTAAACTACGAACGCAACGAGGTATACCATTCCAAATTTAGACAATTATTTTTAGAGTTCTTGCAAAAAAACTGATTATTTTATGATCAAAATTTGAAAAACGGATTTTGGCAAAAATTAAAATATTTTTTATTGGCATTTTAATCATAACTTGCTAAAAATGATCATAAACATGAGAATAACTGTTTTGAGCAGCTAATTACCAATGCTAACGATCCCTATCACTTTTGGCGGATTTTGGGAATTCGTTTTTGGGTCGATTTTCGCATTTTTTGTAAGGGGTAACATCATTAAAATTTGCCAAAAATGGCCAAAAAATTGAGTTCCAACTTTTAAACACAGTTTGATGGGAAATTAAACTACGAACGCAACGAGGTATACCATTCCGAATTCAGACAATTATTTTTTAAAGTTGTTGCAAAAAAAACTGATTATTTTATGATCAAAATTTGAAAAACGGATTTTGGCAAAAATTAAAATTTTTTTATTGGCATTTTAATCATACTTGCTAAAATGATCATAAACATGAAAGAATAACTGTTTTGAGCAGCTAATTACCAATGCTAACGATCCCTATCACTTTTTGACGGATTTTGGGAAATTCGTTTTTTGTGTCGATTTTCGCATTTTTTGTAGGGTAACATCATTAAATTTGCCAAAATGGCCAAAAAATTGAGTTCCAACTTTTAACACAGTTTGATGGGAAATTAAACTACGAACGCAACGAGGTATACCATTCCGAATTCAGACAATTATTTTTAAGTTGTTGCAAAAACTGATTATTTTATGATCAAAATTTGAAAAACGGATTTTGGCAAAAATTAAAATATTTTTTATTGGCATTTTAATCATAACTTGGCTAAAATGATCATAAACATGAAAGAATAACTGTTTTGAGCAGCTAATTACCAATGCTAACGATCCCTATCACTTTTTGACGGATTTTGGGAAATTCGTTTTTGGGTCGATTTTCGCATTTTTTGTAAGGGGTAACATCATTAAAATTTGCCAAAAATGCCAAAAAATTGAGTTCCAACTTTTAAACACAGTTTGATGGGAAATTAAACTACGAACGCAACGAGGTATACCATTCCGAATTCAGACAATTATTTTTAAAGTTGTTGCAAAAAAACTGATTATTTTATGATCAAAATTTGAAAAAACGGATTTTGGCAAAAATTAAAATATTTTTTATTGGCATTTTAATCATAACTTGGCTAAAAATGATCATAAACATGAAAGAATAACTGTTTTGAGCAGCTAATTACCAATGCTAACGATCCCTATCACTTTTTGACGGATTTTGGGAAATTCGTTTTTGGGTCGATTTTCGCATTTTTTGTAAGGGGTAAAATTAAAATTTGCCAAAAATGGCCAAAAAATTGAGTTCCAACTTTTAAACACAGTTCGATTGTAAATTAAACTACAAACGCAACGAGGTATACCATTCCGAATTCAGACAATTATTTTAAAGTTGTTGCAAAAAAACTGATTATTTTATGATCACAATTTGAAAAAACGGATTTTGGCAAAAATTAAAATATTTTTTATTGGCATTTTAATCATAACTTGGCTAAAAATGATCATAAACATGAAAGAATAACTGTTTTGAGCAGCTAATTACCAATGCTACGATCCCTATCACTTTTTGACGGATTTTGGGAAATTCGTTTTTGGGTCGATTTTCGCATTTTTTGTAAGGGGTAACATCATTAAAATTTGCCAAAAATGGCCAAAAAATTGAGTTCCAACTTTTAAACACAGTTTGATGGGAAATTAAACTACGAACGCAACGAGGTATACCATTCCGAATTCAGACAATTATTTTTAGAGTTGTTGCAAAAAAACTGATTATTTTATGATCAAAATTTGAAAAACGGATTTTGGCAAAAATTAAAATATTTTTTATTGGCATTTTAATCATAACTTGGCTAAAAATGATCATAAACATGAAAGAATAACTGTTTTGAGCAGCTAATTACCAATGCTAACGATCCCTATCACTTTTTGACGGATTTTGGGAAATTCGTTTTTGGGTCGATTTTCGCATTTTTTGTAAGGGGTAACATCATTAAAATTTGCTAAAAATGGCCAAAAAATTGAGTTCCAACTTTTAAACACAGTTTGATGGGAAATTAAACTACGAACGCAACGAGGTATACCATTTCGAATTCAGACAATTATTTTTAGAGTTGTTGCAAAAAAACTGATTATTTTATGATCAAAATTTGAAAAAACGGATTTTGGCAAAAATTAAAATATTTTTTATTGGCATTTTAATCATAACTTGGCTAAAAATGATCATAAACATGAAAGAATAACTGTTTTGAGCAGCTAATTACCAATGCTAACGATCCCTATCACTTTTTTTGTTTAAGTTACCAGGCGAACAGGAATTCCAGAAGGTGACCAACGATCATTGGTAATTGGTTTTCAGTAGAAACCAGCTACTGATGATGATCATTTTAATCATAACTTGGCTAAAAATGATCATAAACATGAAAGAATAACTGTTTTGAGCAGCTAATTACCAATGCTAACGATCCCTATCACTTTTTGACGGATTTTGGGAAATTCGTTTTTGGGTCGATTTTCGCATTTTTGTAAGGGGTAACATCATTAAAATTTGCCAAAAATGGCCAAAAATTGAGTTCCAACTTTTAAACACAGTTTGATGGGAAATTAAACTACGAACGCAACGAGGTATACCATTCCGAATTCAGACAATTATTTTTAGAGTTGTTGCAAAAAACTGATTATTTTATGATCAAAATTTGAAAAAACGGATTTTGGCAAAAATTAAAATATTTTTTATTGGCATTTTAATCATAACTTGGCTAAAAATATCATAAACATGAAGAATAACTGTTTTGAGCAGCTAATTACCAATGCTAACGATCCCTATCACTTTTTGACGGATTTTGGGAAATTCGTTTTTGGGTCGATTTTCGCATTTTTTGTAAGGGGTAACATCATTAAAATTTGCCAAAAATGGCCAAAAATTGAGTTCCAACTTTTAACACAGTTGATGGGAATTAAACTACGAACGCAACGAGGTATACCATTCCGAATTCAGACAATTATTTTTAAAGTTGTTGCAAAAAAACTGATTATTTTATGATCACAATTTGAAAAAACGGATTTTGGCAAAAATTAAAATATTTTTTATTGGCATTTTAATCATAACTTGGCTAAAAATGATCATAAACATGAAAGAATAACTGTTTTGAACAGCTAATTACCAATGCTAACGATCCCTATCACTTTTTGACGGATTTTGGGAAATTCGTTTTTGGGTCGATTTTCGCATTTTTTGTAAGGGTAACATCATTAAAATTTGCCAAAAATGGCCAAAAAATTGAGTTCCAACTTTTAAACACAGTTCGATTGGAAATTAAACTACGAACGCAACGAGGTATACCATTCCGAATTCAGACAATTATTTATAAAGTTGTTGCAAAAAAACTGATTATTTTATGATCACAATTTGAAAAAACGGATTTTGGCAAAATTAAAATTTTTTTATTGGCATTTTAATCATAACTTGGCTAAAAATGATCATAAACATGAAGATAACTGTTTTGAGCAGCTTATTACCATGCTAACGATCCCTATCACTTTTTGACGGATTTTGGGAAATTCGTTTTTGGGTCGATTTTCGCATTTTTTGTAAGGGGTAACATCATTAAAATTTGCCAAAAATGGCCAAAAAATTGAGTTCCAACTTTTAAACACAGTTTGATGGGAATTAAACTACGAACGCAACGAGGTATACCATTCCGAATTCAGACAATTATTTTTAGAGTTGTTGCAAAAAAACTGATTATTTTATGATCAAAATTTGAAAAACGGATTTTGGCAAAAATTAAAATATTTTTTATTGGCATTTTAATCATAACTTGGCTAAAAATGATCATAAACATGAAAGAATAACTGTTTTGAGCAGCTAATTACCAATGCTAACGATCCCTATCACTTTTTGACGGATTTTGGGAAATTCGTTTTTGTGTCGATTTTCGCATTTTTTGTAAGGGGTAACATCATTAAAATTTGCTAAAAATGGCCAAAAAATTGAGTTCCAACTTTTAAACACAGTTTGATGGAAATTAAACTACGAACGCAACGAGGTATACCATTTCGAATTCAGACAATTATTTTAAGTTGTGCAAAAAAACTGATTATTTTATGATCAAAATTTGAAAAAACGGATTTTGGCAAAAATTAAAATATTTTTTATTGGCATTTTAATCATAACTTGGCTAAAAATGATCATAAACATGAAAGAATAACTGTTTTGAGCAGCTAATTACCAATGCTAACGATCCCTATCACTTTTTTTGGTTTAGGTTACCAGGCGAACAGGAATTCCAGAAGGTGACAACGATCAATTGGTTAATTGGTTTTCAGTAGAAACCAGCTACTGATGATGATCATTTTAATCATAACTTTGCTAAAAATGATCATGAACATGAAAGAATAACTGTTTTGAACAGCTAATTACCAATGCTAACGATCCCTATCACTTTTTGACGGATTTTGGGAAATTCGTTTTTGGGTCGATTTTCGCATTTTTTGTAAGGGGTAACATCATTAAAATTTGCCAAAAATGGCCAAAAAATTGAGTTCCAACTTTTAAACACAGTTCGATGTAAATTAAACTACAAACGCAACGAGATATACCATTCCGAATTCAGACAATTATTTTAAAGTTGTTGCAAAAAAACTGATTATTTTATGATCACAATTTGAAAAAACGGATTTTGGCAAAATTAAAATATTTTTTATTGGCATTTTAATCATAACTTTGCTAAAAATGATCATGAACATGAAAGAATAACTCTTTTGAACAGCTAATTACCAATGCTAACGATCCCTATCACTTTTTGACGGATTTTGGGAAATTCGTTTTTGGGTCGATTTTCGCATTTTTTGTAAGGGGTAACATCATTAAAATTTGCCAAAAATGGCCAAAAAATTGAGTTCCAACTTTTAAACACAGTTTCGATTGGAAATTAAACTACGAACGCAACGAGGTATACCATTCCGAATTCAGACAATTATTTATAAGTTGTTGCAAAAAAACTGATTATTTTATGATCACAATTTGAAAAAACGGATTTTGGCAAAAATTAAAATATTTTTTATTGGCATTTTAATCATAACTTGGCTAAAAATGATCATAAACATGAAAGAATAACTGTTTTGAGCAGCTTATTACCAATGCTAACGATCCCTATCACTTTTTGACGGATTTTGGGAAATTCGTTTTTGGGTCGATTTTCGCATTTTTTGTAAGGGGTAACATCATTAAAATTTGCCAAAAATGGCCAAAAAATTGAGTTCCAACTTTTAAACACAGTTTGATGGAAATTAAACTACGAACGCAACGAGGTATACCATTTCCGAATTCAGACAATTATTTTTAGAGTTGTTGCAAAAAAACTGATTATTTTATGATCAAAATTTGAAAAAACGGATTTTGGCAAAAATTAAAATATTTTTTATTGGCATTTTAATCATAACTTGGCTAAAAATGATCATAAACATGAAAGAATAACTGTTTTGAGCAGCTAATTACCAATGCTAACGATCCCTATCACTTTTTTTGGTTTAGGTTACCAGGCGAACAGGAATTCCAGAAGGTGACCAACGATCAATTGGTTAATTGGTTTTCAGTAGAAACCAGCTACTGATGATGATCATTTTAATCATAACTTTGCTAAAAATGATCATGAACATGAAAGAATAACTGTTTTGAACAGCTAATTACCAATGCTAACGATCCCTATCACTTTTTGACGGATTTTGGGAAATTCGTTTTTGGGTCGATTTTCGCATTTTTTGTAAGGGGTAACATCATTAAAATTTGCCAAAAATGGCCAAAAAATTGAGTTCCAACTTTTAAACACAGTTCGATTGTAAATTAAACTACAAACGCAACGAGATATACCATTCCGAATTCAGACAATTATTTATAAAGTTGTTGCAAAAAAACTGATTATTTTATGATCACAATTTGAAAAAACGGATTTTGGCAAAAATTAAAATATTTTTTATTGGCATTTTAATCATAACTTTGCTAAAAATGATCATGAACATGAAAGAATAACTCTTTTGAACAGCTAATTACCAATGCTAACGATCCCTATCACTTTTTGACGGATTTTGGGAAATTCGTTTTTGGGTCGATTTTCGCATTTTTTGTAAGGGGTAACATCATTAAAATTTGCCAAAAATGGCCAAAAAATTGAGTTCCAACTTTTAAACACAGTTTGATGGGAAATTAAACTACGAACGCAACGAGGTATACCATTCCGAATTCAGACAATTATTTTTAGAGTTGTTGCAAAAAAACTGATTATTTTATGATCAAAATTTGAAAAACGGATTTTGGCAAAAATTAAAATATTTTTTATTGGCATTTTAATCATAACTTGGCTAAAAATGATCATAAACATGAAAGAATAACTGTTTTGAGCAGCTAATTACCAATGCTAACGATCCCTATCACTTTTTGACGGATTTTGGGAAATTCGTTTTTGGGTCGATTTTCGCATTTTTTGTAAGGGGTAACATCATTAAAATTTGCCAAAAATGGCCAAAAAATTGAGTTCCAACTTTTAAACACAGTTCGATGGGAAATTAAACTACGAACGCAACGAGGTATACCATTCCGAATTCAGACAATTATTTTTAGAGTTGTTGCAAAAAAACTGATTATTTTATGATCACAATTTGAAAAAACGGATTTTGGCAAAAATTAAAATATTTTTTATTGGCATTTTAATCATAACTTGGCTAAAAATGATCATAAACATGAAAGAATAACTGTTTTGAGCAGCTAATTACCAATGCTAACGATCCCTATCACTTTTTGACGGATTTGGGAAATTCGTTTTTGTGTCGATTTTCGCATTTTTTGTAAGGGGTAACATCATTAAAATTTGCCAAAAATGGCCAAAAAATTGAGTTCCAACTTTTAAACACAGTTCGATGGGAAATTAACTACGAACGCAACGAGGTATACCATTCCGAATTCAGACAATTATTTTTAAAGTTGTTGCAAAAAAACTGATTATTTTATGATCACAATTTGAAAAAACGGATTTTGGCAAAAATTAAAATATTTTTTATTGGCATTTTAATCATAACTTGGCTAAAAATGATCATAAACATGAAAGAATAACTGTTTTGAGCAGCTAATTACCAATGCTAACGATCCCTATCACTTTTTTTGTTTTAAGTTACCAGGCGAACAGGAATTCCAGAAGGTGACCAACGATCATTGGTTAATTGGTTTTCAGTAGAAACCAGCTACTGATGATGATCATTTTAATCATAACTTGCTAAAAATGATCATAACATGAAAGAATAACTGTTTTGAACAGCTAATTACCAATGCTAACGATCCCTATCACTTTTTGACGGATTTTGGGAAATTCGTTTTTGGGTCGATTTTCGCATTTTTTGTAAGGGGTAACATCATTAAAATTTGCCAAAATGGCCAAAAAATTGAGTTCCAACTTTTAAACACAGTTCGATGGGAAATTAAACTACGAACGCAACGAGGTATACCATTCCGAATTCAGACAATTATTTTTAAAAGTTGTTGCAAAAAACTGATTATTTTATGATCACAATTTGAAAAAACGGATTTTGGCAAAAATTAAAATATTTTTTATTGGCATTTTAATCATAACTTGGCTAAAAATGATCATAACATGAAAGAATAACTGTTTTGAGCAGCTAATTACCAATGCTAACGATCCCTATCACTTTTTTTGGTTTAAGTTACCAGGCGAACAGGAATTCCAGAAGGTGACCAACGATCAATTGGTTAATTGGTTTCAGTAGAAACCAGCTACTGATGATGATCATTTTAATCATAACTTTGCTAAAAATGATCATGAACATGAAAGAATAACTGTTTTGAACAGCTAATTACCAATGCTAACGATCCCTATCACTTTTTGACGGATTTTGGGAAATTCGTTTTTGGGTCGATTTTCGCATTTTTTGTAAGGGGTAACATCATTAAAATTTGCCAAAAATGGCCAAAAAATTGAGTTCCAACTTTTAAACACAGTTTGATGGGAAATTAAACTACGAACGCAACGAGGTATACCATTCCGAATTCAGACAATTATTTTTAGAGTTGTTGCAAAAAAACTGATTATTTTATGATCAAAATTTGAAAAACGGATTTTGGCAAAAATTAAAATTTTTTTATTGGCATTTTAATCATAACTTGGCTAAAAATGATCATAAACATGAAAGAATAACTGTTTTGAGCAGCTAATTACCAATGCTAACGATCCCTATCACTTTTTGACGGATTTTGGGAAATTCGTTTTTGGGTCGATTTTCGCATTTTTTGTAAGGGGTAACATCATTAAAATTTGCCAAAATGGCCAAAAAATTGAGTTCCAACTTTTAAACACAGTTCGATGGGAAATTAAACTACGAACGCAACGAGGTATACCATTCCGAATTCAGACAATTATTTTTAAAGTTGTTGCAAAAAAACTGATTATTTTATGATCACAATTTGAAAAAACGGATTTTGGCAAAAATTAAAATATTTTTTATTGGCATTTTAATCATAACTTGGCTAAAAATGATCATAAACATGAAAGAATAACTGTTTTGAGCAGCTAATTACCAATGCTAACGATCCCTATCACTTTTTGACGGATTTTGGAAATTCGTTTTTGTGTCGATTTTCGCATTTTTTGTAAGGGGTAACATCATTAAAATTTGCCAAAAATGGCCAAAAAATTGAGTTCCAACTTTTAAACACAGTTCGATGGGAAATTAAACTACGAACGCAACGAGGTATACCATTCCGAATTCAGACAATTATTTTTAAAGTTGTTGCAAAAAAACTGATTATTTTATGATCACAATTTGAAAAAACGGATTTTGGCAAAAATTAAAATATTTTTTATTGGCATTTTAATCATAACTTGGCTAAAAATGATCATAAACATGAAAGAATAACTGTTTTGAGCAGCTAATTACCAATGCTAACGATCCCTATCACTTTTTTTGGTTTAAGTTACCAGGCGAACAGGAATTCCAGAAGGTGACCAACGATCAATTGGTTAATTGGTTTTCAGTAGAAACAGCTACTGATGATGATCATTTTAATCATAACTTTGCTAAAAATGATCATGAACATGAAAGAATAACTGTTTTGAACAGCTAATTACCAATGCTAACGATCCCTATCACTTTTTGACGGATTTTGGGAAATTCGTTTTTGGGTCGATTTTCACATTTTTTGTAAGGGGTAACATCATTAAAATTTGCCAAAAATGGCCAAAAAATTGAGTTCCAACTTTTAAACACAGTTTGATGGGAAATTAAACTACGAACGCAACGAGGTATACCATTCCGAATTCAGACAATTATTTTTAGAGTTGTTGCAAAAAAACTGATTATTTTATGATCAAAATTTGAAAAACGGATTTTGGCAAAAATTAAAATATTTTTTATTGGCATTTTAATCATAACTTGGCTAAAAATGATCATAAACATGAAAGAATAACTGTTTTGAGCAGCTAATTACCAATGCTAACGATCCCTATCACTTTTTGACGGATTTTGGGAAATTCGTTTTTGTGTCGATTTTCGCATTTTTTGTAAGGGGTAACATCATTAAAATTTGCCAAAAATGGCCAAAAAATTGAGTTCCAACTTTTAAACACAGTTCGATGGAAATTAAACTACGAACGCAACGAGGTATACCATTCCGAATTCAGACAATTATTTTTAAAGTTGTTGCAAAAAAACTGATTATTTTATGATCACAATTTGAAAAAACGGATTTTGGCAAAAATTAAAATATTTTTTATTGGCATTTTAATCATAACTTGGCTAAAAATGATCATAAACATGAAAGAATAACTGTTTTGAGCAGCTAATTACCAATGCTAACGATCCCTATCACTTTTTTGGTTTAAGTTACCAGGCGAACAGGAATTCCAGAAGGTGACCAACGATCAATTGGTTAATTGGTTTTCAGTAGAAACCAGCTACTGATGATGATCATTTTAATCATAACTTTGCTAAAAATGATCATGAACATGAAAGAATAACTGTTTTGAACAGCTAATTACCAATGCTAACGATCCCTATCACTTTTTGACGGATTTTGGGAAATTCGTTTTTGGGTCGATTTTCGCATTTTTTGTAAGGGGTAACATCATTAAAATTTGCCAAAAATGGCCAAAAAATTGAGTTCCAACTTTTAAACACAGTTTGATGGGAAATTAAACTACGAACGCAACGAGGTATACCATTCCGAATTCAGACAATTATTTTTAGAGTTGTTGCAAAAAAACTGATTATTTTATGATCAAAATTTGAAAAAACGGATTTTGGCAAAAATTAAAATATTTTTTATTGGCATTTTAATCATAACTTGGCTAAAAATGATCATAAACATGAAAGAATAACTGTTTTGAGCAGCTAATTACCAATGCTAACGATCCCTATCACTTTTTGACGGATTTTGGGAAATTCGTTTTTGTGTCGATTTTCGCATTTTTTGTAAGGGGTAACATCATTAAAATTTGCCAAAAATGGCCAAAAAATTGAGTTCCAACTTTTAAACACAGTTCGATGGGAAATTAAACTACGAACGCAACGAGGTATACCATTCCGAATTCAGACAATTATTTTTAAAGTTGTTGCAAAAAACTGATTATTTTATGATCACAATTTGAAAAAACGGATTTTGGCAAAAATTAAAATATTTTTTATTGGCATTTTAATCATAACTTGGCTAAAAATGATCATAAACATGAAAGAATAACTGTTTTGAGCAGCTAATTACCAATGCTAACGATCCCTAATTACCAATGCTAACGATCCCTATCACTTTTTTTTGCTTTAAGTTACCAGGCGAACAGGAATTCCAGAGGTGACCAACGATCAATTGGTTAATTGGTTTTCAGTAGAAACCAGCTACTGATGATGATCATTTTAATCATAACTTTGCTAAAAATGATCATGAACATGAAAGAATAACTGTTTTGAACAGCTAATTACCAATGCTAACGATCCCTATCACTTTTTGACGGATTTTGGGAAATTCGTTTTTGGGTCGATTTTCGCATTTTTTGTAAGGGGTAACATCATTAAAATTTGCCAAAAATGGCCAAAAAATTGAGTTCCAACTTTTAAACACAGTTTGATGGGAAATTAAACTACGAACGCAACGAGGTATACCATTCCGAATTCAGACAATTATTTTTAGAGTTGTTGCAAAAAAACTGATTATTTTATGATCAAATTTGAAAAACGGATTTTGGCAAAAATTAAAATATTTTTTATTGGCATTTTAATCATAACTTGGCTAAAAATGATCATAAACATGAAAGAATAACTGTTTTGAGCAGCTAATTACCAATGCTAACGATCCCTATCACTTTTTGACGGATTTTGGGAAATTCGTTTTTGTGTCGATTTTCGCATTTTTTGTAAGGGGTAACATCATTAAAATTTGCCAAAAATGGCCAAAAAATTGAGTTCCAACTTTTAAACACAGTTCGATGGGAAATTAAACTACGAACGCAACGAGGTATACCATTCCGAATTCAGACAATTATTTTTAAAGTTGTTGCAAAAAAACTGATTATTTTATGATCACAATTTGAAAAAACGGATTTTGGCAAAAATTAAAATATTTTTTATTGGCATTTTAATCATAACTTGGCTAAAAATGATCATAAACATGAAAGAATAACTGTTTTGAGCAGCTAATTACCAATGCTAACGATCCCTATCACTTTTTGACGGATTTTGGGAAATTCGTTTTTGGGTCGATTTTCGCATTTTTTGTAAGGGGTAACATCATTAAAATTTGCCAAAAATGGCCAAAAAATTGAGTTCCAACTTTTAAACACAGTTTGATGGGAAATTAAACTACGAACGCAACGAAAAACGGATTTTGGCAAAAATTAAAATATTTTTTATTGGCATTTTAATCATAACTTGGCTAAAAATGATCATAAACATGAAAGAATAACTGTTTTGAGCAGCTAATTACCAATGCTAACGATCCCTATCACCTTTTGACGGATTTTGGGAAATTCGTTTTTGTGTCGATTTTCGCATTTTTTGTAAGGGGTAACATCATTAAAATTTGCCAAAAATGGCCAAAAAATTGAGTTCCAACTTTTAAACACAGTTCGATGGGAAATTAAACTACGAACGCAACGAGGTATACCATTCCGAATTCAGACAATTATTTTTAAAGTTGTTGCAAAAAAACTGATTATTTTATGATCACAATTTGAAAAAACGGATTTTGGCAAAATTAAAATATTTTTTTATTGGCATTTTAATCATAACTTGGCTAAAAATGATCATAAACATGAAAGAATAACTGTTTTGAGCAGCTAATTACCAATGCTAACGATCCCTAATTACCAATGCTAACGATCCCTATCACTTTTTTTGGTTTAAGTTACCAGGCGAACAGGAATTCCAGAAGGTGACCAACGATCAATTGTTAATTGGTTTTCAGTAGAAACAGCTACTGATGATGATCATTTTAATCATAACTTTGCTAAAAACGATCATGAACATGAAAGAATAACTGTTTTGAACAGCTAATTACCAATGCTAACGATCCCTATCACTTTTTGACGGATTTTGGGAAATTCGTTTTTGGGTCGATTTTCGCATTTTTTGTAAGGGGTAACATCATTAAAATTTGCCAAAAATGGCCAAAAATTGAGTTCCAACTTTTAAACACAGTTTGATGGGAAATTAAACTACGAACGCAACGAGGTATACCATTCCGAATTCAGACAATTATTTTAGAGTTGTTGCAAAAAAACTGATTATTTTATGATCAAAATTTGAAAAACGAATTTTGGCAAAAATTAAAATATTTTTTATTGGTATTTTAATCATAACTTGGCTAAAAATGATCATAAACATGAAAGAATAACTGTTTTGAGCAGCTAATTACCAATGCTAACGATCCCTATCACTTTTTTTGGTTTAAGTTACCAGGCGAACAGGAATTCCAGAAGGTGACCAACGATCAATTGGTTAATTGGTTTTCAGTAGAAACCAGCTACTGATGATGATCATTTTAATCATAACTTTGCTAAAAGATCATGAACATGAAAGAATAACTGTTTTGAACAGCTAATTACCAATGCTAACGATCCCTATCACTTTTTGACGGATTTTGGGAAATTCGTTTTTGGGTCGATTTTCGCATTTTTTGTAAGGGGTAACATCATTAAAATTTGCCAAAAATGGCCAAAAAATTGAGTTCCAACTTTTAAACACAGTTTGATGGGAAATTAAACTACGAACGCAACGAGGTATACCATTCCGAATTCAGACAATTATTTTTAGAGTTGTTGCAAAAAAACTGATTATTTTATGATCAAATTTGAAAAACGGATTTTGGCAAAAATTAAAATATTTTTTATTGGCATTTTAATCATAACTTGGCTAAAAATGATCATAAACATGAAAGAATAACTGTTTTGAGCAGCTAATTACCAATGCTAACGATCCCTATCACTTTTTGACGGATTTTGGGAAATTCGTTTTTGTGTCGATTTTCGCATTTTTTGTAAGGGGTAACATCATTAAAATTTGCCAAAAATGGCCAAAAAATTGAGTTCCAACTTTTAAACACAGTTCGATGGAAATTAAACTACGAACGCAACGAGGTATACCATTCCGAATTCAGACAATTATTTATAAAGTTGTTGCAAAAAAACTGATTATTTTATGATCACAATTTGAAAAAACGGATTTTGGCAAAAATTAAAATATTTTTTATTGGCATTTTAATCATAACTTGGCTAAAAATGATCATAAACATGAAAGAATAACTGTTTTGAGCAGCTAATTACCAATGCTAACGATCCCTAATACCAATGCTAACGATCCTATCACTTTTTTTGCTTTAAGTTACCAGGCGAACAGGAATTCCAGAAGGTGACCAACGATCAATTGGTTAATTGGTTTCAGTAGAAACCAGCTACTGATGATGATCATTTTAATCATAACTTTGCTAAAAATGATCATGAACATGAAAGAATAACTGTTTTGAACAGCTAATTACCAATGCTAACGATCCCTATCACTTTTTGACGGATTTTGGGAAATTCGTTTTTGGGTCGATTTTCGCATTTTTGTAAGGGGTAACATCATTAAAATTTGCCAAAAATGGCCAAAAAATTGAGTTCCAACTTTTAAACACAGTTTGATGGGAAATTAAACTACGAACGCAACGAGGTATACCATTCCGAATTCAGACAATTATTTTAGAGTTGTTGCAAAAAAACTGATTATTTTATGATCAAAATTTGAAAAACGGATTTTGGCAAAAATTAAAATATTTTTATTGGCATTTTAATCATAACTTGGCTAAAAATGATCATAAACATGAAAGAATAACTGTTTTGAGCAGCTAATTACCAATGCTAACGATCCCTATCACTTTTTGACGGATTTTGGGAAATTCGTTTTTGTGTCGATTTTCGCATTTTTTGTAAGGGGAACATCATTAAAATTTGCCAAAAATGGCCAAAAAATTGAGTTCCAACTTTTAAACACAGTTCGATGGGAAATTAAATACGAACGCAACGAGGTATACCATTCCGAATTCAGACAATTATTTTTAAAGTTGTTGCAAAAAAACTGATTATTTTATGATCACAATTGAAAAAACGGATTTTGGCAAAAATTAAAATATTTTTTATTGGCATTTTAATCATAACTTGGCTAAAAATGATCATAAACATGAAATTCGTTTTTGGTCGATTTTCGCATTTTTTGTAAGGGGTAACATCATTAAAATTTGCCAAAAATGGCCAAAAAATTGAGTTCCAACTTTTAAACACAGTTTGATGGGAAATTAAACTACGAACGCAACGAAAAACGGATTTTGGCAAAAATTAAAATATTTTTTATTGGCATTTTAATCATAACTTGGCTAAAAATGATCATAAACATGAAAGAATAACTGTTTTGAGCAGCTAATTACCAATGCTAACGATCCCTATCACTTTTTGACGGATTTTGGGAAATTCGTTTTTGTGTCGATTTTCGCATTTTTTGTAAGGGGTAACATCATTAAAATTTGCCAAAAATGGCCAAAAAATTGAGTTCCAACTTTTAAACACAGTTCGATGGGAAATTAAACTACGAACGCAACGAGGTATACCATTCCGAATTCAGACAATTATTTTTAAAGTTGTTGCAAAAAAACTGATTATTTTATGATCACAATTTGAAAAAACGGATTTTGGCAAAAATTAAAATATTTTTTATTGGCATTTTAATCATAACTTGGCTAAAAATGATCATAAACATGAAAGAATAACTGTTTTGAGCAGCTAATTACCAATGCTAACGATCCCTAATTACCAATGCTAACGATCCCTATCACTTTTTTTTGGTTTAAGTTACCAGGCGAACAGGAATTCCAGAAGGTGACCAACGATCAATTGGTTAATTGGTTTTCAGTAGAAACCAGCTACTGATGATGATCATTTTAATCATAACTTTGCTAAAAACGATCATGAACATGAAAGAATAACTGTTTTGAACAGCTAATTACCAATGCTAACGATCCCTATCACTTTTTGACGGATTTTGGGAAATTCGTTTTGGGTCGATTTTCGCATTTTTTGTAAGGGGTAACATCATTAAAATTTGCCAAAAATGGCCAAAAAATTGAGTTCCAACTTTTAAACACAGTTTGATGGGAAATTAAACTACGAACGCAACGAGGTATACCATTCCGAATTCAGACAATTATTTTTAGAGTTGTTGCAAAAAAACTGATTATTTATGATCAAAATTTGAAAAACGGATTTTGGCAAAAATTAAAATATTTTTTATTGGTATTTTAATCATAACTTGGCTAAAAATGATCATAACATGAAAGAATAACTGTTTTGAGCAGCTAATTACCAATGCTAACGATCCCTATCACTTTTTTTTGGTTTAAGTTACCAGGCGAACAGGAATTCCAGAAGGTGACCAACGATCAATTGGTTAATTGGTTTTCAGTAGAAACCAGCTACTGATGATGATCATTTTAATCATAACTTTGCTAAAAATGATCATGAACATGAAAGAATAACTGTTTTGAACAGCTAATTACCAATGCTAACGATCCCTATCACTTTTTGACGGATTTTGGGAAATTCGTTTTTGGGTCGATTTTCGCATTTTTTGTAAGGGGTAACATCATTAAAATTTGCCAAAAATGGCCAAAAAATTGAGTTCCAACTTTTAAACACAGTTTGATGGGAAATTAAACTACGAACGCAACGAGGTATACCATTCCGAATTCAGACAATTATTTTTAGAGTTGTTGCAAAAAAACTGATTATTTTATGATCAAAATTTGAAAAACGGATTTTGGCAAAAATTAAAATATTTTTTATTGGCATTTTAATCATAACTTGGCTAAAAATGATCATAACATGAAAGAATAACTGTTTTGAGCAGCTAATTACCAATGCTAACGATCCCTATCACTTTTTGACGGATTTTGGGAAATTCGTTTTTGTGTCGATTTTCGCATTTTTTGTATTCCAGAAGGTGACCAACGATCAATTGGTTAATTGGTTTTCAGTAGAAACCAGCTACTGATGATGATCATTTTAATCATAACTTGCTAAAAATGATCATGAACATGAAAGAATAACTGTTTTGAACAGCTAATTACCAATGCTAACGATCCCTATCACTTTTTGACGGATTTTGGGAAAATTCGTTTTTGGGTCGATTTTCGCATTTTTTGTAAGGGGTAACATCATTAAAATTTGCCAAAAATGGCCAAAAAATTGAGTTCCAACTTTTAAACACAGTTTGATGGGAAATTAAACTACGAACGCAACGAGGTATACCATTCCGAATTCAGACAATTATTTTTAGAGTTGTTGCAATGCAAAAAACTGATTATTTTATGATCAAAATTTGAAAAACGGATTTTGGCAAAAATTAAAATATTTTTATTGGCATTTTAATCATAACTTGGCTAAAAATGATCATAAACATGAAAGAATAACTGTTTTGAGCAGCTAATTACCAATGCTAACGATCCCTATCACTTTTTGACGGATTTTGGGAAATTCGTTTTTGGGTCGATTTTCGCATTTTTTGTAAGGGGTAACATCATTAAAATTTGCCAAAAATGGCCAAAAAATTGAGTTCCAACTTTTAAACACAGTTCGATGGGAAATTAAACTACGAACGCAACGAGGTATACCATTCCGAATTCAGACAATTATTTTTAAAGTTGTTGCAAAAAACTGATTATTTTATGATCACAATTTGAAAAAACGGATTTTGGCAAAAATTAAAATATTTTTTATTGGCATTTTAATCATAACTTGGCTAAAAATGATCATAAACATGAAAGAATAACTGTTTTGAGCAGCTAATTACCAATGCTAACGATCCCTATCACTTTTTGACGGCAACGATCAATTGGTTAATTGGTTTTC
This sequence comes from Drosophila orena, assembly GCA_005876975.1. Lineage (NCBI taxonomy): Eukaryota > Metazoa > Arthropoda > Insecta > Diptera > Drosophilidae > Drosophila > Drosophila orena. The sequence goes on along the minus strand of VCKV01000282.1, from coordinate 7,458,611 downwards.
AGTAGAAACCAGCTATGATGATGATCATTTTAATCATAACTTTGCTAAAAATGATCATGAACATGAAAGAATAACTGTTTTGAACAGCTAATTACCAATGCTAACGATCCCTATCACTTTTTGACGGATTTTGGGAAATTCGTTTTTGGGTCGATTTTCGCATTTTTTGTAAGGGGTAACATCATTAAAATTTGCCAAAAATGGCCAAAAATTGAGTTCCAACTTTTTTAAAACACAGTTGATGGGAAATTAAAACTACGAACGCAACGAGTATACCATTCCGAATTCAGACAATTATTTAAAGTTGTTGCAAAAAAACTGATTATTTTATGATTCACAATTTGAAAAAAAACGGATTTTGGCAAAAATTAAAAATATTTTTTATTGGCATTTTAATCATAACTTGGCTAAAAATGATCATAAACATGAAAGAATAACTGTTTTGAGCAGCTAATTACCAATGCTAACGATCCCTATCACTTTTTGACGGATTTTGGGAAATTCGTTTTTTGTGTCGATTTCGCATTTTTGTAAGGGGTAACATCATTAAAATTTGCCAAAAAATGGCCAAAAAATTGAGTTCCAACTTTTAAACACAGTTCGATGGGAAATTAAACTACGAACGCAACGAGGTATACCATTCCGAATTCAGACAATTATTTTTAAAGTTGTTGCAAAAAAACTGATTATTTTATGATCACAATTTGAAAAAACGGATTTTGGCAAAAATTAAAATATTTTTATTGGCATTTTAATCATAACTTGGCTAAAAATGATCATAAACATGAAAGAATAACTGTTTTGAGCAGCTAATTACCAATGCTAACGATCCCTATCACTTTTTTGGTTTAAGTTACCAGGCGAACAGGAATTCCAGAAGGTGACCAACGATCAATTGGTTAATTGGTTTTCAGTAGAAACCAGCTACTGATGATGATCATTTTAATCATAACTTTGCTAAAAATGATCATGAACATGAAAGAATAACTGTTTTGAACAGCTAATTACCAATGCTAACGATCCCTATCACTTTTTGACGGATTTTGGGAAATTCGTTTTTGGGTCGATTTTCGCATTTTTTGTAAGGGGTAACATCATTAAAATTTGCCAAAAATGGCCAAAAATTGAGTTCCAACTTTTAAACACAGTTTGATGGGAAATTAAACTACGAACGCAACGAGGTATACCATTCCGAATTCAGACAATTATTTTTAGAGTTGTTGCAAAAAAACTGATTATTTTATGATCAAAATTTGAAAAACGGATTTTGGCAAAAATTAAAATATTTTTTATTGGCATTTTAATCATAACTTGGCTAAAAATGATCATAAACATGAAAGAATAACTGTTTTGAGCAGCTAATTACCAATGCTAACGATCCCTATCACTTTTTGACGGATTTTGGAAATTCGTTTTTGGTCGATTTTCGCATTTTTTGTAAGGGGTAACATCATTAAAATTTGCCAAAAATGGCCAAAAAATTGAGTTCCAACTTTTAAACACAGTTTGATGGGAAATTAAACTACGAACGCAACGAGGTATACCATTCCGAATTCAGACAATTACTTTTAGAGTTGTTGCAAAAAAACTGATTATTTTATGATCAAAATTTGAAAAACGGATTTTGGCAAAAATTAAAATATTTTTTATTGGCATTTTAATCATAACTTGGCTAAAAAATGATCATAAACATGAAAGAATAACTGTTTTGAGCAGCTAATTACCAATGCTAACGATCCCTATCACTTTTTGACGGATTTTGGGAAATTCGTTTTTGTGTCGATTTTCGCATTTTTTGTAAGGGGTAACATCATTAAAATTTGCCAAAAATGGCCAAAAAATTGAGTTCCAACTTTTAAACACAGTTCGATGGGAAATTAAACTACGAACGCAACGAGGTATACCATTCCGAATTCAGACAATTATTTTAAAGTTGTTGCAAAAAAACTGATTATTTTATGATCAAAATTTGAAAAAACGGATTTTGGCAAAAATTAAAATATTTTTTATTGGCATTTTAATCATAACTTGGCTAAAAATGATCATAAACATGAAAGAATAACTGTTTTGAGCAGCTAATTACCAATGCTAACGATCCCTATCACTTTTTGACGGATTTTGGGAAATTCGTTTTTGTGTCGATTTTCGCATTTTTTGTAAGGGGTAACATCATTAAAATTTGCCAAAAATGGCCAAAAAATTGAGTTCCAACTTTTAAACACAGTTCGATGGGAAATTAAACTACGAACGCAACGAGGTATACCATTCCGAATTCAGACAATTATTTTAAAGTTGTTGCAAAAAAACTGATTATTTTATGATCACAATTTGAAAAAACGGATTTTGGCAAAAATTAAAATATTTTTTATTGGCATTTTAATCATAACTTGGCTAAAATGATCATAAACATGAAAGAATAACTGTTTTGAGCAGCTAATTACCAATGCTAACGATCCCTATCACTTTTTTTGGTTTAAGTTACCAGGCGAACAGGAATTCCAGAAGGTGACCAACGATCAATTGGTTAATTGGTTTTCAGTAGAAACCAGCTACTGATGATGATCATTTTAATCATAACTTTGCTAAAAATGATCATGAACATGAAAGAATAACTGTTTTGAACAGCTAATTACCAATGCTAACGATCCCTATCACTTTTTTTGGTTTAAGTTACCAGGCGAACAGGAATTCCAGAAGGTGACCAAACGATCAATTGGTTAATTGGTTTTCAGTAGAACCCAGCTACTGATGATGATCATTTTAATCATAACTTTGCTAAAAATGATCATGAACATGAAAGAATAACTGTTTTGAACAGCTAATTACCAATGCTAACGATCCCTATCACTTTTTGACGGATTTTGGGAAATTCGTTTTTGGGTCGATTTTCGCATTTTTTGTAAGGGGTAACATCATTAAAATTTGCCAAAAATGGCCAAAAAATTGAGTTCCAACTTTTAAACACAGTTCGATGGGAAATTAAACTACGAACGCAACGAGGTATACCATTCCGAATTCAGACAATTATTTTTAAAGTTGTTGCAAAAAAACTGATTATTTTATGATCACAATTGAAAAAACGGATTTTGGCAAAAATTAAAATATTTTTTATTGGCATTTTAATCATAACTTGGCTAAAAATGATCATAAACATGAAAAAATAACTGTTTTGAGCAGCTAATTACCAATGCTAACGACCCCTATCACTTTTTTTGGTTTAAGTTACCAGGCGAACAGGAATTCCAGAAGGTGACCAACGATCAATTGGTTAATGGTTTTCAGTAGAAACCAGCTACTGATGATGATCATTTTAATCATAACTTTGCTAAAAATGATCATGAACATGAAAGAATAACTGTTTTGAACAGCTAATTACCAATGCTAACGATCCCTATCACTTTTTGACGGATTTTGGGAAATTCGTTTTTGGGTCGATTTTCGCATTTTTTGTAAGGGGTAACATCATTAAAATTTGCCAAAAATGGCCAAAAAATTGAGTTCCAACTTTTAAACACAGTTCGATGGGAAATTAAACTACGAACGCAACGAGGTATACCATTCCGAATTCAGACAATTATTTTTAGAGTTGTTGCAAAAAAAACTGATTATTTTATGATCAAAATTTGAAAAACGGATTTTGGCAAAAATTAAAATATTTTTTATTGGCATTTTAAAAATTAAAATATTTTTATTGGCTTTTAATCATAACTTGGCTAAAAATGATCATAAACATGAAAGAATAACTGTTTTGAGCAGCTAATTACCAATGCTAACGATCCCTATCACTTTTTGACGGATTTTGGGAAATTCGTTTTTTGGTCGATTTTCGCATTTTTTGTAAGGGGTAACATCATTAAATTTGCCAAAAAATGGCCAAAAATTGAGTTCCAACTTTAAACACAGTTTGATGGGAATTAAACTACGAACGCAACGAGGTATACCATTCCAAATTTAGACAATTATTTTTAGAGTTGTTGCAAAAAAACTGATTATTTTATGATCAAAATTTGAAAACGGATTTTGGCAAAAATTAAAATATTTTTTATTGGCATTTAATCATAACTTGGCTAAAAATGATCATAAACATGAAAGAATAACTGTTTTGAGCAGCTAATTACCAATGCTAACGATCCCTATCACTTTTTGGCGGATTTTGGGAAATTCGTTTTTGGGTCGATTTTCGCATTTTTTGTAAGGGGTAACATCATTAAAATTTGCCAAAAATGGCCAAAAAATTGAGTTCCAACTTTTAAACACAGTTTGGATGGAAATTAAACTACGAACGCAACGAGGTATACCATTCCAAATTCAGACAATTATTTTTTAGAGTTGTTGCAAAAAACTGATTATTTTATGATCAAAATTTGAAAAACGGATTTTGGCAAAATTAAAATATTTTTTATTGGCATTTTAATCATAACTTGGCTAAAAAATGATCATAAACATGAAAGAATAACTGTTTTGAACAGCTAATTACCAATGCTAACGATCCCTATCACTTTTTGGCGGATTTTGGGAAATTCGTTTTTGGGTCGATTTTCACATTTTTTTGTAAGGGGTAACATCATTAAAATTTGCCAAAAATGGCCAAAAAATTGAGTTCCAACTTTTAAACACAGTTCGATGGAAATTAAAACTACGAACGCAACGAGGTATACCATTCCGAATTCAGACAATTATTATAAAGTTGTTGCAAAAAACTGATTATTTTATGATCACAATTTGAAAAAACGGATTTTGGCAAAAAATTAAATATTTTTTTATTGGCATTTTAATCATAACTTGGCTAAAAATGATCATAAACATGAAAGAATAACTGTTTGAGCAGCTAATTACCAAATGCTAACGATCCCTATCACTTTTTGACGGATTTTGGGAAATTCGTTTTTGGGTCGATTTTCGCATTTTTTGTAAGGGGTAACATCATTAAAATTTGCCAAAATGGCCAAAAAATTGAGTTCCAACTTTTAAACACAGTTTGATGGGAAATTAAACTACGAACGCAACGAGGTATACCATTCCAAATTTAGACAATTATTTTTAGAGTTCTTGCAAAAAAACTGATTATTTTATGATCAAAATTTGAAAAACGGATTTTGGCAAAAATTAAAATATTTTTTATTGGCATTTTAATCATAACTTGGCTAAAAATGATCATAAACATGAAAGAATAACTGTTTTTGAGCAGCTAATTACCAATGCTAACGATCCCTATCACTTTTTGGCGGATTTTTGGGAAATTCGTTTTTGGGTCGATTTTCGCATTTTTTGTAAGGGGTAACATCATTAAAATTTGCCAAAAATGCCAAAAAATTGAGTTCCAACTTTTAAACACAGTTTGATGGGAAATTAAACTACGAACGCAACGAGGTATACTACCATTCCAAATTTAGACAATTATTTTTAGAGTTCTTGCAAAAAAACTGATTATTTATGATCAAAATTTGAAAAACGGATTTTGGCAAAAATAAAATATTTTTTATTGGCATTTTAATCATAACTTGGCTAAAAATGATCATAAACATGAAAGAATAACTGTTTTTGAGCAGCTAATTACCATGCTAACGATCCCTATCACTTTTTTTTGGTTTAAGTTACCAGGCGAACAGGAATTCCAGAAGGTGACCAACGATCAATTGGTTAATTGGTTTTCAGTAGAAACCAGCTACTGATGATGATCATTTTAATCATAACTTTGCTAAAAATGATCATGAACATGAAAGAATAACTGTTTTGAACAGCTAATTACCAATGCTAACGATCCCTATCACTTTTTGACGGATTTTGGGAAATTCGTTTTTGGGTCGATTTTCGCATTTTTTGTAAGGGGTAACATCATTAAAATTTGCCAAAAATGGCAAAAAAAATTGAGTTCCAACTTTTAAACACAGTTTGATGGGAAATTAAACTACGAACGCAACGAGGTATACCATTCCGAATTCAGACAATTATTTTTAGAGTTGTTGCAAAAAAACTGATTATTTTATGATCAAAATTTGAAAAACGGATTTTGGCAAAAATTAAAATATTTTTTATTGGCATTTTAATCATAACTTTGCTAAAAAATGATCATGAACATGAAAGAATAACTGTTTTGAACAGCTAATTACCAATGCTAACGATCCCTATCACTTTTTTGACGGATTTTGGGAAATTCGTTTTTGGGTCGATTTTCGCATTTTTTGTAAGGGGTAACATCATTAAAATTTGCCAAAAATGGCCAAAAATGGTTCCAACTTTTAAACACAGTTTGATGGGAAATTAAAACTAATAACGCACAATTAAACAATAACGAACTATAAATAGGTATAACCATTCCGAATTCAGACAATTATTTTTAGAGTTGTTTGCAAAAAACTGATTATTTTATGATCAAAATTTGAAAAAACGGATTTTGGCAAAAATTAAAATATTTTTATTGGCATTTTAATCATAACTTGGCTAAAAATGATCATAAACATGAAAGAATAACTGTTTTGAGCAGCTAATTACCAATGCTAACGATCCCTATCACTTTTTGGCGGATTTTGGGAAATTCGTTTTTTTGGGTCGATTTTCGCATTTTTTGTAAGGGGTAACATCATTAAAATTTGCCAAAAATGGCCAAAAAATTGAGTTCCAACTTTTAAACACAGTTCGATGGGAAATTAAACTACGAACGCAACGAGGTATACCATTCCGAATTCAGACAATTATTTATAAAGTTGTTGCAAAAAAAACTGATTATTTTATGATCACAATTTGAAAAAACGGATTTTGGCAAAATTAAAATATTTTTTATTGGCATTTTAATCATAACTTGGCTAAAAATGATCATAAACATGAAAGAATAACTGTTTTGAACAGCTAATTACCAATGCTAACGATCCCTATCACTTTTTGCGGATTTTGGGAAATTCGTTTTTGGGTCGATTTTCGCATTTTTTGTAAGGGTAACATCATTAAAATTTGCCAAAAATGGCCAAAAAATTGAGTTCCAACTTTTAAACACAGTTTGATGGGAAATTAAACTACGAACGCAACGAGGTATACCATTCAAATTCAGACAATTATTTTAGAGTTGTTTGCAAAAAAACTGATTATTTTATGATCAAAATTTGAAAAACGGATTTTGGCAAAAATTAAAATATTTTTTATTGGCATTTTAATCATAACTTGGCTAAAAATGATCATAAACATGAAAGAATAACTGTTTTGAGCAGCTAATTACCAATGCTAACGATCCTTTTTGACGGATTTTGGGAAATTCGTTTTTGTGTCGATTTTCGCATTTTTTGTAAGGGTAACATGATTAAAATTTGCCAAAAATGGCCAAAAAATTGAGTTCCAACTTTTAAACACAGTTCGATGGGAAATTAAACTACGAACGCAACGAGGTATACCATTCCGAATTCAGACAATTATTTTTAGAAGTTGTTGCAAAAAAACTGATTATTTTATGATCACAATTTGAAAAAAACGGATTTTGGCAAAAATTAAATATTTTTTATTGGCATTTTAATCATAACTTGGCTAAAAATGATCATAAACATGAAAGAATAACTGTTTTGAACAGCTAATTACCAATGCTAACGATCCCTATCACTTTTTGACGGATTTTGGGAAATTCGTTTTTGGGTCGATTTTCGCATTTTTTGTAAGGGGTAACATCATTAAAATTTGCCAAAAATGGCCAATAAATTGAGTTCCAACTTTTAAACACAGTTTGATGGGAAATTAAACTACGAACGCAACGAGGTATACCATTCCGAATTCAGACAATATTTTTTAAGTTGTTGCAAAAAAACTGATTATTTTATGATCAAAATTTGAAAAAACGGATTTTGGCAAAAATTAAAATATTTTTATTGGCATTTTAATCATAACTTGGCTAAAAATGATCATAACATGAAAGAATAACTGTTTTGAACAGCTAATTACCAATGCTAACGATCCCTATCACTTTTTGACGGATTTTGGGAAATTCGTTTTTGTGTCGATTTTCGCATTTTTTGTAAGGGGTAACATCATTAAAATTTGCCAAAAATGGCCAAAAAATTGAGTTCCAACTTTTAAACACAGTTTGATGGGAAATTAAACTACGAACGCAACGAGGTATACCATTCCAAATTCAGACAATTATTTTTAGAGTTCTTGCAAAAAAAACTGATTATTTTATGATCAAAATTTGAAAAAACGGATTTTGGCAAAATTAAAATATTTTTTATTGGCATTTTAATCATAACTTGGCTAAAAATGATCATAAACATGAAAGAATAACTGTTTTGAGCAGCTAATTACCAATGCTAACGATCCCTATCACTTTTTGACGGATTTTGGGAAATTCGTTTTTGTGTCGATTTTCGCATTTTTTGTAAGGGGTAACATCATTAAAATTTGCCAAAAATGGCCAAAAAATTGAGTTCCAACTTTTAAACACAGTTCGATGGGAAATTAAACTACGAACGCAACGAGGTATACCATTCCGAATTCAGACAATTATTTTTAAAGTTGTTGCAAAAAAAACTGATTATTTTATGATCACAATTTGAAAAAACGGATTTTGGCAAAAATTAAAATATTTTTTATTGGCATTTTAATCATAACTTGGCTAAAAATGATCATAAACATGAAAGAATAACTGTTTTGAACAGCTAATTACCAATGCTAACGATCCCTATCACTTTTTGACGGATTTTGGGAAATTCGTTTTTGGGTCGATTTTCGCATTTTTTGTAAGGGGTAACATCATTAAAATTTGCCAAAAATGGCCAAAAAATTGAGTTCCAACTTTTAAACACAGTTTGATGGGAAATTAAACTACGAACGCAACGAGGTATACCATTCCGAATTCAGACAATTATTTTTAGAGTTGTTGCAAAAAAACTGATTATTTTATGATCAAAATTTGAAAAACGGATTTTGGCAAAAATTAAAATATTTTTATTGGCATTTTAATCATAACTTGGCTAAAAATGATCATAAACATGAAAGAATAACTGTTTTGAGCAGCTAATTACCAATGCTAACGATCCCTATCACTTTTTGACGGATTTTGGGAAATTCGTTTTTGTGTCGATTTTCGCATTTTTTGTAAGGGGTAACATCATTAAAATTTGCCAAAAATGGCCAAAAATTGAGTTCCAACTTTTAAACACAGTTCGATGGGAAATTAAACTACGAACGCAACGAGGTATACCATTCCGAATTCAGACAATTATTTTTTAAGTTGTTGCAAAAAAACTGATTATTTTATGATCACAATTTGAAAAAACGGATTTTGGCAAAAATTAAAATATTTTTTATTGCATTTTAATCATAACTTGGCTAAAAATGATCAAAAACATGAAAGAATAACTGTTTTGAACAGCTAATTACCAATGCTAACGATCCCTATCACTTTTTGGCGGATTTTGGGAAATTCGTTTTTTGGGTCGATTTTCGCATTTTTTGTAAGGGGTAACATCATTAAAATTTGCCAAAAATGGCCAAAAAATTGAGTTCCAACTTTTAAACACAGTTTGATGGGAAATTAAACTACGAACGCAACGAGGTATACCATTCCGAATTCAGACAATTATTTTAGAGTTGTTGCAAAAAAACTGATTATTTTATGATCAAAATTTGAAAAAACGGATTTTGGCAAAAATTAAAATTTTTTTTTGGCATTTTAATCATAACTTGGCTAAAAATGATCATAAACATGAAAGAATAACTGTTTGAGCAGCTAATTACCAATGCTAACGATCCCTATCACTTTTTGGCGGATTTTGGGAAATTCGTTTTGTGGTCGATTTTCGCATTTTTGTAAGGGGTAACATCATTTAATTTGCCAAAAATGGCCAAAAAATTGAGTTCCAACTTTTTAAACACAGTTCGATGGGAAATTAAACTACGAACGCAACGAGGATACACCACCGAATTCAGACAATTATTTTTAAAGTTGTTGCAAAAAACTGATTATTTTATGATCACAATTTGAAAAAACGGATTTTGCAAAAATTAAATATTTTTATTGGCATTTTAATCATAACTTGGCTAAAAAATGATCAAAAACATGAAAGAATAACTGTTTTGAACAGCTAATTACCAATGCTAACGATCCCTATCCACTTTTTGGCGGATTTTGGGAAATTCGTTTTGGGTCGATTTTCGCATTTTTTGTAAGGGGTAACATCATTAAAATTTGCCAAAAATGGCCAAAAAATTGAGTTCCAACTTTTAAACACAGTTTGATGGGAAATTAAACTACGAACGCAACGAGGTATACCATTCCAAATTTAGACAATTATTTTATGAGTTCTTGCAAAAAAAAACTGATTATTTTATGATCAAAATTGAAAAACGGATTTTTGGCAAAAATTAAAATATTTTTTATTGGCATTTTAATCATAACTTGGCTAAAAATGATCATAAACATGAAAGAATAACTGTTTTGAGCAGCTAATTACCAATGCTAACGATCCCTATCACTTTTTGACGGATATTGGGAAATTCGTTTTTGTGTCGATTTTCGCATTTTTTGTAAGGGGTAACATCATTAAAAATTGCCAAAAATGGCAAAAAAATTGAGTTCCAACTTTTAAACACAGTTCGATGGGAATTAAACTACGAACGCAACGAGGTATACCATTCCGAATTCAGACAATTATTTTTAAAGTTGTTGCAAAAAAACTGATTATTTTATGATCACAATTTGAAAAAACGGATTTGGCAAAAATTAAAATATTTTTTATTGGCATTTTAATCATAACTTGGCTAAAAATGATCATAAACATGAAAGAATAACTGTTTGAACAGCTAATTACCAATGCTAACGATCCCTATCACTTTTTGACGGGATTTTGGGAAATTCGTTTTTGGGTCGATTTTCGCATTTTTTGTAAGGGGTAACATCATTAAAATTTGCCAAAAATGGCCAAAAAATTGAGTTCCAACTTTTAAACACAGTTTGATGGGAAATTAAACTACGAACGCAACGAGGTATACCATTCCGAATTCAGACAATTATTTTTAGAGTTGTTGCAAAAAAAATGATTATTTATGATCAAAATTTGAAAAAAACGGATTTTGGCAAAAATTAAAAAATTTTTTTTTTGGCATTTTAATCATAACTTGGCTAAAAATGATCATAAACATGAAAGAATAACTGTTTTGAGCAGCTAATTACAATGCTAACGATCCCTATCACTTTTTGGCGGATTTTGGGAAATTCGTTTTTGGGTCGATTTTCGCATTTTTGTTAAGGGGTAACATCATTAAAATTTGCCAAAAATGGCCAAAAAATTGAGTTCCAACTTTTAAACACAGTTCGATGGGAAATTAAACTACGAACGCAACGAGGTATACCATCCGAATTCAGACAATTATTTTTTAAAGTTGTTGCAAAAAAACTGATTATTTTATGATCACAATTTGAAAAAACGGATTTTGGCAAAAATTAAAAATTTTTTTATTGGCATTTAATCATAACTTGGCTAAAAATGATCAAAAACATGAAAGAATAACTGTTTTGAACAGCTAATTACCAATGCTAACGATCCCTATCACTTTTTGGCGGATTTTGGGAAATTCGTTTTTGGGTCGATTTTCGCATTTTTTGTAAGGGGTAACATCATTAAAATTTGCCAAAAATGGCCAAAAAATTGAGTTCCAACTTTTAAACACAGTTTGATGGGAAATTAAACTACGAACGCAACGAGGTATACCATTCCAAATTTAGACAATTATTTTTAGAGTTCTTGCAAAAAAACTGATTATTTTATGATCAAAATTTGAAAAACGGATTTTGGCAAAAATTAAAATATTTTTTATGGCATTTTAATCATAACTTGGCTAAAAATGATCATAAACATGAAAGAATAACTGTTTTGAGCAGCTAATTACCAATGCTAACGATCCCTATCACTTTTTGACGGATATTGGGAAATTCGTTTTTTGTGTCGATTTTCGCATTTTTTGTAAGGGGTAACATCATTAAAATTTGGCAAAAAATGGCCAAAAAATGAGTTCCAACTTTTAAACACAGTTCGATGGGAAATTAAACTACGAACGCAACGAGGTATACCATTCCGAATTCAGACAATTATTTTTAAAGTTGTTGCAAAAAAACTGATTATTTTATGATCACAATTGAAAAAACGGATTTGGAAAAAATTAAAATATTTTTTATTGGCATTTTAATCATAACTTGGCTAAAAATGATCATAAACATGAAAGAATATACTGTTTGAAACAGCTAATTACCAATGCTAACGATCCCTATCACTTTTGACGGATTTTGGGAAATTCGTTTTTGGGTCGATTTTCGCATTTTTTGTAAGGGGTAACATCATTAAAATTTGCCAAAAATGGCCAAAAAATTGAGTTCCAACTTTTAAACACAGTTTGATGGAAATTAAACTACGAACGCAACGAGGTATACCATTCCGAATTCAGACAATTATTTTAGAGTTGTTGAAAAAAAAACTGATTATTTATGATCAAAATTTGAAAAAAAAACGGATTTTGGCAAAAATTAAAATATTTTTTATTGGCATTTTAATCATAACTTGGCTAAAAATGATCATAAACATGAAACAATAACTGTTTTGAGCAGCTAATTACCAATGCTAACGATCCCTATCACTTTTTGACGGATTTTGGGAAATTCGTTTTTGGGTCGATTTTCGCATTTTTGTAAGGGGTAACATCATTAAAATTTGCCAAAAATGGCCAAAAAATTGAGTTCCAACTTTTAAACACAGTTCGATGGAAATTAAACTACGAACGCAACGAGGTATACCATTCCGAATTCAGACAATTATTTATAAAGTTGTTGCAAAAAAAACTGATTATTTTTTATGATCACAATTTGAAAAAACGGATTTTGGCAAAAAAAAAATTTTTTATATGCATTTTAATCATAACTTGGCTAAAAATGATCATAAACATGAAAGAATAACTGTTTGGAGCAGCTAATTACCAATGCTAACGATCCCTATCACTTTTTGACGGATTTTGGGAAATTCGTTTTTGGGTCGATTTTCGCATTTTTTGTAAGGGGTAACATCATTAAAATTTGCCAAAAATGGCCAAAAAATTGAGTTCCAACTTTTAAACACAGTTCGATGGAAATTAAACTACGAACGCAACGAGGTATACCATTCCGAATTCAGACAATTATTTATAAAGTTGTTGCAAAAAAAAAAACTGATTTTTTTATGATCACAATTTGAAAAAACGGATTTTGGCAAAAATTAAAATATTTTTTATATGCATTTTAATCATAACTTGGCTAAAAATGATCATAAACATGAAAGAATAACTGTTTGGAGCAGCTAATTACCAATGCTAACGATCCCTATCACTTTTTGACGGATTTTGGGAAATTCGTTTTTGGGTCGATTTTCGCATTTTTTGTAAGGGGTAACATCATTAAAATTTGCCAAAAATGGCCAAAAATTGAGTTCCAACTTTTAAACACAGTTCGATTGAAATTAAACTACGAACGCAACGAGGTATACCATTCCGAATTCAGACAATTATTTTTAAAGTTGTTGCAATAAAATGTTTATTTTTTATGATCAAAATTGAAAAAAATGGATTTTGGCAAAAATGAATATATTTTTTATTGTCATTTTAATCATAACTTGGCTAAAAATGATTTATTAGGACAATTATTTTCAAAGTTATGGCAAAAAAATTGATTTACAAAGCCTCAAACGATGCATACAAACCAAAAACAAACGTGTGGGTACATGTGCCCATATAAAGACTTGAATGTCATAAAGGTGAGATAATTAAAATAATTTAATGTCAAATAACTAATAACTATAAAGATATATAGTGATAATCATATATATCATATAATCATATAGTGACAAATAAAGACTCCGGGTATGGTGAACACCATTTGCTAAACAACCTTAAAGTGATTACCATGATTACCATCCTGTCCATGGCGAATGCCCTTGGTGGTGTAAAGTTGAACTCAAAAGAGGCTTGTGAAAAGTGGCTGTCCGAGTTCTTCGCAAATAAGGAGGGGGGGGCTTCTACGAGGGAGGTATTATGAAGTTTCCGTCTAGATGGAAACAGATTATCAAACAAAACGGCGCATATTTGAACTAAATCCGATCACTGTAACACTTTTTATAAAGCATTGAATAAAGAGCAAAAAAGCGGAAGGGAGATATTTGCCAAACTAATAGTAACATTTCTACAGAAATACAACAGTGTGTTCTATATGGTATCCTTACTGTTCATATTTAATAAAAGGTGTTTATACGATTTAATATTATACATGCTAAGTATCTACTCCATAGCTCCTCGATGCTGAAGCCATGGCAATAGAACCTCCATATGCTTGCAAAATCTGGGATTTATGTAGAGCGATTTCTTAAAGGCGCTGTCGTCATCTCCAAGAAACTTATCGAAATCAGTTCCGTCTATGGGATCCAGAAGGACACATGCCAATATAGTAGAGGAGCAGATGAACGCTGAAAATGTTATCTTTTATAAGATCTGAACTAACGATTGGGTTACGATTGTAAGCTCACCCCATCCACTGTATTTGTTAAGGGCGTCGTGAATACTTCTTAATGTGGGGAAGTGTTTTCGAATAACCAAGCAGTTTCAAATGCTTAACCAGTTCGGAGTGATAAAACCAGATGAAGTAATCAAACTTTGATATTTTGATGTCTAAGCTTGTGGAAGACATAAGGAAGTAGTAAAGATCTTGTGCCACGGATCCCCACTTGGGGACTTGCAGATCGACAAAATAGGTATCCTGTATCTCGCCTTTCGTATTGTACTGGAACATTATGTTATTGGACCAACCATCGCCATGGTTTAACGCAATGAACTCATCAGGACTCGGATTGTTCAGATTATCCACAATTTCAATTGTCTTGCCGGAGACAATACGCTGCAATTGATGATAAGATATAAGATTTTAAGATACGCATATCACAAGATAAGTACCCACAAAATCATTTAGATAAGTCTCTGAATCTTTGCACAGATGGACGTTTTCCAGAAAAACTTTTATGCTCCGGTTGAAGAACGCTTCTACGATGTCTTCGTTCTCTAAAAAACCCTTCGTGTACTTCTCCTGATAAGGGCCCTTTGTTTCAAATCGGACTGCAGATGCTGCATGCCACTGGGCGAACTTCTTGAGAACAGATTCGGTGTGGGCCTGGTCCATGCCTTCGAGGCGATCTATGTTCCTGAAACCACGTGGCCGGAGGTCCTCCAGCAGGACATAGTAATCGCTGGCCTCTATCTCATAGATTTCTGCTCCAAACTTGACTTCCAAGCCCACATCGCGATACAGTTGCTCCAGCTCGGGCACTACTTCCAGATACATTCCACGCTCCACATCGAAGATATCGTTCTTTTCGACTAGTTTGCGATACAGCTCTGACTGATGCGGAGTTTTAAGCATGAATGCCTCGGTTGTCTGAGTGTTATCTGGGCAGTTTTAAATATTTTTAAGGTTATTTAATTTGCAAATTTTAGACAAATTTATACATGTCCAATAAACGAATAAATACGAACCTTCTTTCTCAACGTCCAGTTCAATTCTTAGCATTACGGTGGCATAGTTCTCGCCAGCAGCGACTCCTGCCTTAGCCCTCATGGATTTGGTTTTCCTATAGTCCTTGACCTTCCTTTTGAGCAGATCCTCAAAGACTTTTGGCTCAACCCAATCCGAATGGCGACCTGCTTTTCGGTGTCATCTTCATCCTTCGTCTGGGGAGGCATTTTGTAATAAGCTGTTCGACTTGGGCGCACTAACTGGAAGGTTAGACAACTCGGCGAATCTCTTAAATACGGTCGGGAGAAATTAATTTTCATGTCAGCGATAACCTTATCTCTTACCCAACAATCAGTCAACTGTTTTATATTAATTTGTGAGAAATGACAGTGCTCGAGAGTGCGTCCGAATAAGATTCTCATGATGAGATCGCAGTTTCTGCGATATTGGTTGGCGGAATATAATGTATTTAAGTGCAAAGTAAGATCAAAATGATTATAGATATGATGTTACTAGGATTTTTTGGGATTAAATCAAATATGCACCTACAAGTACTTATTGCGTCATTTTGCGAAATTCAATTCAAAATCTTGGCACACTTCTAGCATTCAAGCTTCTGTTATTCGAAATCCATCTCAATGCAAAAACAAGTTAGAGTTCGCTAGGAAAAACCTGTAATGTCTACAAGTCCCTTAGCTAAAAATTAGACATCGTTATGTTGGGTGAAAAAAACTTGTATGTAAGAGTCATAATTTATTTGCAAGTTTAAATGATTAGAGCACATTGATTGTTATTTTACTCCAGGGCACCGCGATGGTGCAGCCAAGGCAACACAACTTCCATATGTCTGCGGTATCTGGGATTGGTAAAGATGGAATTCATAAAGCTGGAATGCTCGTTTGAAATGATTTTATCGAAGTCAGCATCATCTGTAGGGTCCAGCAGTACGACTCCCATTACGGATACAGAGCAGATGAAGGCTACAACAAAAGCATATTCATAAGATTATTGGCTAATAGTTAACTACCCTAACTTACCCCATCCACTGTACTTGTTAAGATCATGGCGAATGCTTCTTAGAGTTGGCAGCTTCTTGGAGTAATTCAGTAGTTTCAGGTGCTTCACCAACTCTGAATGGTAGAACCAAATGAAATAGTCGAATTTCTGCGTTTTAATGTCCAGTTTAGTCGAGGAGAGCAAGAAATAATACAGATCCTGCGCAACTGATCCCCATTTCGGCAGCTGAAGGTCAACAAAATAGGTATTTGATATCTCGTTTTTGTCGTTGTACTGGAACATAATGTTGTTGGACCAACCATCGCCATGGTTGAGGGCATTGAAGTCGTCGGATTTCACTTCCTTTATGTCATTAAATACATCAAATAGCTTTTTCGAGACTCTGTGCTGTAGAGTCCTGGATATTAGAACACATTTACTGATATTTACATACTGAGTTACTCACCAAATCCTCTATGTAATTCGCATGTCCTTCGTACTGATCAATATGTTTGAGCAAAACTTTAACGCCGCGATCGCAGAAAAAATTCCTGATTTCTTCTGATTTGAAGAACCCACTGGTATACTTGGCGTCGTAAGGTCCTTTGAGATCCACGCGAACTGCGGAGGCCGCATGCCATTGGGCGAACTTCCTCAGGACACTTTCGGTGTGGGCCTGATCCAGTCCTTGCAGGCGATCTACATTTCTAAATCCTCGCGGCCTGAGATCCTCCAAGAGAACATAGTTCTCGCTAACCTTTATTTCGTAGGCCTCAGCCCCAAACTTGACCTCCAAGCCCGCACCTCGGTACATTTGCTCCATCTCGGGAACCACTTCCCCATACATTCCGTGCTCCACATCGAAGATGTTTGTTTCTTCGAGGAGCTTGCGATATGCGTCAGTGTCGTGGGGGGTTTTCAGCATGAATGCTTTGGTTACTTGCGATTTGTCTACATTATGGTGGCTTTAGCTTTATTCTCTGAGATTTTGAAAGCAAACTGAACTTACCCTTTGTTTCCACATCCAGTTCCAGTCTCAGCATTATGGTGGCATAGTTTTCGCCAGCAGCAACTCCAGCTTTGGCCCTCAGGGCCGTCGTCTTCTTATAATCCTTGACATTATCCTTGAGCAGGTCCTCAAAGGCCTCTGGTTTCACCCAGGCCGGAATGGGAACCTCCCTCTCGACCACACTTTCATCCTTTGTTTGAGGTGGCATTTTTGAAATGTTTCTACTACACTGGATCGCACGTACTGAGATCTTGCGCTGCAAGTCTCTGCATTTAAATAGGGTTGCTTTCGTTTCGAGCTGGGTGAGATAATCATTATCTTGATCCACACAGACAGTTGTAATTGGAAAATGACATTGCAAGTTTAATCAGAGAAAACTTGTCGTAGACCATCCCATAAACTCTTATTGAGCGTGACATAACAAATTGGAATATATAATTCTTAAAAAAAAAAATAAGATTTTAATTCAAAGAACACTACAGATTCTGTTACACTATAACACTACGTATTACGTGCCTTGCCTAAGCAAACTCATCATAGTGAAATGGCAATAAAGTTTGTGTATAAAACTACCGCCTGCAAACTAATTTCTCTGTATAAGTAAACCATATAATCAAGGTAGATAAGTAAAGTAGCTAGAACATTTTAGTAGAGATAAGCTATATGGCTTTTATTTCAGTTTTGTTTTGCTACCCTGTTCACATGCCTTTTATGGGAAATGCGATGCTCTTCCGAACTGTGCAGACAGCTTTTCTGATATCAGAAGAGAGTTTTCTTCCGTCGTTTTGTTTTGTTACGCTTGTTCTGTTGATGCCCAAAAAGATGTTCCCTAAGTATACAAATCTAATGGCCACGTCTTCAAAGTTTAGGGTTTGTTTTGCTTCACTGCTCTGTTGAGACTACTAGTACTACTCTTTATACATTTTACCAACTGACTATCCATTAACTTCTTGATAAAAGTCTGGCTTCCCCTTTTTTTGGGTAATTGTTAATTTTATTACTAATAATTCAAAAATGTAGATGCCATCTATTTGAATTTGCGTGACGAGTTCAGTCAATGAGTCATTTTTAGTAATCGGTATGATAATGAATACCCAAATTCCCTCCAAAAATGCTCAATTTATAGTGATTTTGGTCAAATGATTAAAGTCCTTTATCTTTGCAAGTTCTACGCTTATGTATTCACGTTGTCACTATCGCATTATCGCAGATACTGATAGCTTTTCATAGTGCCTCACATTGTTCTGACTCAATGTCGATTGTTTATTGCGAAAAATGGAAATCAATTGGTTGGCGGCTCTAGAGCTCCAGGGCGCCACGATTTAACAGCCACGGCATAAGCACTTGGATGTGTTTGCGGTACCGGGGACTATTGTAGAGCTGCATCTGGAAGTCCATGCCCGCCTCACTGCCTCCAAGAAAGTTCTCGAAACTGGCAGTGTCCGTGGGTTCCAGCAGAACAGCAGACATTACACCAGTGGCAACCGAATAGCCTGGGCAAAGAGAGATCATTATCCCCTAATTTATTAAAGTCCTCATTCAGAAGCTTACCAAAATATCCGAATTTGAAGAGCGTCACATGAATTTCCCGAAGGCTGGGTATGGGCTTTGAGTAGTTCAGTAGCTTCAGCTGTTCCACCAGATTATCGTGGTAAAACTTAATATAATAATCGAATTTGGCCAGCTTATCCTCCAGCTTTGTGGAGGAGATCAAGAAGTAGAGCAGATCCTGAGCCACGCTTCCGTATTTGGGAATCTGGTAGTCGACCAAATACACCTCCTTGATCTTTCCGAAGGCATCATACTGGAACATAATGTTGTTCGACCAGGAATCGCCGTGGTTCAGAACATTAAACTCCGTTGGCTCGACCTTGGCTAACTCAAAAATCTTATCGATAGCAACAGGTTGCAACGCTTTCTGATAGAAGAACAATTAAATGAAACAATTAAATGTTTTACGCGACTTATTGAATTGAAGTATTTACTACTTACGACTTTGTCCAAATAGAGCTCGTGACCTTCGTAGGTGGCACAGCTTTTGATGAAGTTCGCGACCATTCCTTTCAGCATTTCAGTCATCATGGGCTTGCTCTCCTCCTTAAAGAAGCCATGTAGCAGCATATCGGAATATGGTCCTTTGGTGGCCACACGCACGGCAGATGCAGCATGCCATTGGGATAGCTTTCGCAGCACTCTCTCCGTGTGCGTTTGATCCAGTCCCTCGAGGCGGTTGGCATTCTTGAATCCCTTCTGTCCCAAATCCTCCAGGGCCACGTAGTCGCTTTTGGCATTCTTGAGATCGTAGCTTTTGGCGCCGAATGTGATGTCCACTCCCACTGCTTTGTAAATAGCCTCCAGTTCCGGAACGACCTCATTGTACATGGTACGCTCGATGTCGAAGATGTTGTTTCGTTTCATCATCTCCAGATACATTTCCAGTTGGTGGGGCAACTTGACCATGTAGGATACCGATTTCGATTTGCCATCTAGGGTTGGCAAATGAGACAGTTTTCTTGTACTTGGATTTACCATCAGTTACTTACCCTGCAGCTCAACTTCGATTTTGACTCGAAGCATAATAGTGGCATAGTTTTCACCTGCAGCCGATCCAATGTCCGCCTTAAAGTTCTTGACTTTTATGTATCCGTTCACATTTGTCTTGAGCAAATCTTCAAATATTTCTGCAGTTACCCAATCGGGGATTTTACTTGCCGCCATTGTAGATAATAGTTGCTTTGCTCTCAGAAGCGGAAAACAAGTATACGCCCCGTTGCTCTACAGCTAGTGCACTGAGGAAAGGTAGGGAGGATCATTAGTTTTATATCGTTGGGGGAGCTTTCATAATTCAGTTCGTAGAACAAGTGGGCTTTTCACAGTCTGCCATACAAGCTTTTCTGAGTAAACTTGAATTAATTATCTATCGGACAAGTTTTTGTCTATTCCACTTTGTGTCGTTTTGACCACATAAACCTATTACATATATGTATGTACATGGCTCAAGCTATATATCACCAATATTGCAATGTTCCTAGGCGATGACCAGATGAATTGGTCATGAATTGTGTGCCATATTTTAGAGATCATGAACTCCTGATCACATCGAACGCAAACTGCGATAACTCTTGTTACAAGAACTTTGGATCAATGGCTGACCAAATTTGGTGTAGTATTCCCGCTCGCTACTAAAGACTAAACATCTTATCGCAGAAATATATCAGTAACAATTACTGCCTTTAAGATAAGCTTTCTAAAATCAATTTTAAATGCAGTTTAACTATTTTTTTTAATACATTTACAATACTTTATGGCTGCACCAAGTTTAGTTAGCGGGATAAAGAGGTTTCCGAATCCAGCCAGGAGTGTCGTCGCGGCGTATGATGGAATCAATATTTTCCTAATTGACGTCCAGGGCACCGCGATTGAGCAGCCAGGGCAGGATGACCTGCATGTGCTTCCGATAGCGGGGATTATTGTACATTTTCATCTGGAAGTCCACTCCCTCGGCGGAGTCGCCAACAAAGTTCTCCAAACTGGCGTTTTCAGTTGGATCCAAGAGAACGGCTGCCATTACACCTGTGGCCACGGAGTATGCTGAAAAATAATGGATACATGTATTAAATATATTCCATAATTATTCTCGGATATGCATACCAAAAGTTCCGTACTTGAACAGAGACTTATGGATATCTCGCAGGCTTGGCAATGGCTTGGAATATTTAAGGATTTTCAGGTGCTCCACTAGGTTATCATGGTACACCTTAACGTAGTAATCGAATTTGCTCAGCTTGTCCTCCAGCTTTGTGGACGAAATCAGGAAGTAAAACAGGTCCTGAGCAACAGTGCCGTACTTCGAGACCTGAAAGTCGACCATATAGACCTCCTTGATTGTGCCAGACTCATCGTACTGGAACATAATGTTATTGGACCACGTATCGCCGTGGTTCAGGGCATTGAACTCTGTTGGATCCACTTCGCACATCTTGAACAACTCATCTATCACCACCGGCTTAAGAGCTTTCTAGTGGGATTCCATAAAAGAACGGGCGTAAACTTCGTTTTTATAACATAGTTCCGGAAAAACTTACGACTTGTTCGATGTACGCCTCGTTACCATCGTAGGTGGCACAGCACTTGAGAAACACCTGTCCCATGCCATCCATCATATCGTTCATCATCGGCCTGTTTTCCTCCTTGAAGAATCCCCTCAGCACGATTTCCGGATACTGCCCCTTGGTGGCCACCCTTACGGCCGTTGCAGCATGCCACTGGGCCAACTTCCGGAGAACCCGCTCCGAGTGCGCTTGGTCGAGGCCCTCGAGGCGATTGGCGTTCTTAAATCCCTTGATGCACAGATCCTCCAGAGCTATGTACTCGGTTTGGGCATTCTTCAGCTCGTAGCTCTTGGCTCCAAATGTGACCTCCACACCGGCCGCCTTATAAAGAGCCTCCATCTCCGGAACCACCTGGTTGTACATGGTGCGTTCGATTTCGAAGATGTCCGTGTGCTTCATCATTTCTTTGTAGATTTCCTGCTGATGTGGTAACTTGACCATATATGATACCTCTTTGGTGGTGCCATCTGGAAGACAGGAATTCGAGTTCAACAGTGCTCCACGCCAGTACGCCGTCACCCAACTCACCCTGAAGCTCCACTTCGATGTTAACTCGCAACATAATAGTGGCGTAGTTGTCACCTGCCGCGGATCCAATTTCCGGCTTGAAATTACGCACTTTCGTGTACCCGTCCACACTCGATTTGAGAACATCTTCAAAAAGTTCTGCGGTGACCCAATCGGGTATTTTGCCAGCCGCCATTGTAGATAATCGGGATTACTATTCTGTTTCTAATCGAACAAAACGCGTATACGTGCAGTTTGACGGTCTTGCGTAGACTGACGAAAACTGAGTATTAGATTCTACATATCAGTGGAGCTTTCTAATTTCGTAGTGCACGGCCTCTTTCTCTCGATCTTCTCTCAAAAGCTCCGCAAATAGAATTTTAAATATTTCGGCAGTTGAAAGAGCGGTTTGCCTTTGTTTATGTAGAATGTGAAATTTCTCTATAATTCTTGAAATTAAGCCAGCATAGAAATTGAAAATAATTACTTGTAAGACTTACACACATTTATTGATAAAAAGCTCTCTTATAAGCTTATTTACTAACATCTCAAAATGCTTAGCGTTTTGAGCTATTTTGTGAACAAGTTGTTTGTGTTAATAAAATACAATAGATTTATTGCACTATACTCGTACGTTCTCTTGAAACCAGTTTATCATTGCACCGCGTCTACCTTATGTAACCCCGGTTAATGAGCCATGGCAAAATTACTTTTATCTGATCCACGTAGGCCGGCAGAAGGAACATCTTGCGCTTGAACGCGGTCGCCTCCTCCGAGTTTCCCATTACATTGCCGATATGGGAGCCAGCATCGGGCGGGAGCAGAACAATTGGAAGCATTCGCTGGGCGCATATGAAAGCTGCAAGTGGTTGAGATTTCATCTTGGAACCCCTCTGAAGCAAAGCTTCGGATAGTGAGTGACCTTACCCCAGAGACTGTATCGGTGTAGATGGGCGTGGAACTGCGCCAGTGTCGGTGCATTCCGATTGTAATTGAGCATGGCGAGGTGTTCGACTAGCTGCTGGTGGTAATACTCTATGAAATAGTCAAACTTTTCCAGCTTGATCGAAAACTTCGGGGAGGTCATAAGCATGCACATAAGATCTTGGGCGGGTGTGCCTGAAAGTAAGAGTATTATTATAAGAAAAGGCATATTTTTGAGCTATCCTTGTGGTTACCATATTTTGGGAGTTGGAAGTCGACAAAGCAAACGTCCTCCACCTCGGAGGCGTTCTTGTACTTGAACATAAAGTTGTTGCTCCAAAAATCTCCGTGGTTTAACACACTTAACTCCAGAGGATCGTTCTTACCAAACTCGATATTCAGATCCGTCAATCGGGATGTGTAGTCGCTCTGAATGAAAATCATTACGATGTGTATAAACTGATATAAACTAATCTCACTATGAGGACAAGCTGTCCTGGCTCCAGATTATATTGCTGCATACACTCCAGGAAGGGCATACAAAAATTAACGTTGAATTCATCAAGCAGTTTCTGGTGCTCAGTAGTAAAGTAACTCTCTCGGATGTCCTTCTCGTATTCCCCCAGCTCGACTACTCTTTTTGCGGAGGCTGCATGCCACTGGGCCAACTTCTTGAGGGCCGCCTCCACTTCAAACTGCTCCAATCCCTGGGTCCTGTCGGCATTCCTGTATCCCTTCACTCGCAGATCCTCCAATAGGATGTAGTCGCTTTTTATCGGCTCACCAGGGAACCTCAAATGCGCAGGCTTGAATTTCGGAGAGATGGAAGTATTCTGGGCATAAAGGTTCTCCAATTCTGGGATCAGATTATCGTACATGTCCTGTTCGGCATCGAACATGTCATGGAAGTCGTTTTCCTGATCTTCCGGTACCAAAGGAATCTTAAGTATGTAGCTGATATCTTCTAAGCTATCATCTGAATATTGTCGTGCATTATTTGAAGAGATATTTTTGAAGTTTTTTTGAGCTCACCTTTCAGTTGCATTTCAATTTGTATACGCAGCACGATCGTCAAGTAATTTTCCCCTTTGCTAATCGCCGATGTTGGAACATATTTAACTATAGCCTTGAAACTTTGATTACCCTGTTCCAACAAGCTGCTAAATAGCTCTTTGGTCACCCACTTTGGAGTGGGTTGGTCTGTCATTTTAAATTTGCTTAGATGCGCTTACGTGTGCTACTATTGCCGTCTAAATAGTTACTGGATCAAAAAATGTTTCGCTAAATAAAAGCTTGACATATTAGTCTCTTGAGTTCCGTGACATCATACTTTCTTAAAAGCTTACTGACCTTCTAGGAGAGGGAAATGCATTTTGAATTCGAATTGCTTATTATCTCGCTTAGATGATTGTTTTTGGTTCACACTTTATACATGTTTTTAATTCCTTGTATAGGTAATACACTTAGTTAAGAGATCTTACTTGAAATAAATATTGAGATATTTAAATAATGTTAATTTATCAGGTTCTTGACAATTAACAAGTCCCTCTTAGGTGTTGAATCAGCAAAGCAAAAATCATCCACCTTTGAAGCATTTTATACTTAGATTATATACAATATTTTAGAAATTTTTTGGCTGATGCATATAAAATTCGTTTCTAAAAGTATTAAATTTGAGTAAAACCATCTACATTATGCCGTATTATAAAGTTAGTCTCAAAACTCATGATTCTACGACTTGGCGTTGTGCATGAAGACGTGCCGCCTTAGTTTGTCTGGTCGTGCGAAGTCCTTGGCGCAAAAGGTGCATTGGTAGGGGCGCTCGCCAGTGTGCTTCCGGCGGTGCACCTTCAACTCGTAGTGGACCGTAAAGCGCATATCGCAGAGATCGCACTTGAAGGGCTTCTCGCCCATGTGACGCCGCATATGGATGTTAAGTTTGTTGGGGGTCAGCGACTCCAGGCCGCACAGCGAGCAGAGATACTTTTTTCCTGGATTTTTCTTGGCCACGTGCATGTCCCGAATGTGCTTATCCAGGCTGGGCTGAACGACAAAGGAACGCCAGCAATGGGGGCACTGGTAGCGGAAGCGCCTCTTCCTCCTCACCGGTGGCTGCTGTTCCGGAACGGTGGGTTGCTTGGAATGCTGGGTGGCAAGGTGCTGGGCCAAGTTCTCCTCCCACATGAATTTGTAGCCACAGCGCGTGCAGACAAACTTCTTCTCTGTGTTCATACATTGTGTGCGAAGATGCTGATCCAGCATGTTCTGAGAGTAGATTAAAGCAAACAAATGAAACACATATCCCACAATGAAATGAATAGGACATTTACCTTATCCACCGTCTTGAAAATGCAGTGCTCGCAGCTATGTGGCAGTTTGTCAAAGCTGTGAAGTGAGTACTGGTGCTCACTCATCTCCCGTCGCCGCCGGAAGTTCAGATCACAAAGGTCACAAGCGTAGGTCCTGCCCGCTGTTTCCTCATCACTGTCGTCCGTATCGTCCAGCAGGAGCTCAAAGCCAGTGGCTGTGCTGATCATGTATGCGGATGGTTGATCGCTGTGGCCCTGCATAGATATGTGCCTTCGCAAGTCCGCCACGCTGACAAACTGGATGTCACAAATCTTGCACTGGACGTTTTTGGGACCCGCCGGTTTCGATGCATCCGCTAGCAAGGTTTCAGCCAGAGGTAGGTCCTGACCAGTGAAACCGTGTCTTTGTAAATGCTTGTGCAGCAGGGCAGGACGGTAGAAGGTACGGGTGCACCAGCGGCAGGGTAGGAGTTGCATATCACTTTCCCGATGCATCATAAGTTTATGTTTGGTCACAGCGCTCTTGTCTTGAAAGCTCCGAGAGCACTGGTCGCACGGATACGAGTCTTGCTGAAATAATTTAGAGAAGTAAAAATAGTTTAATCCGCTATATTAAAACATAAATTTTTGGGCTTTCGATGATACACATTTTGTTTAACAACATTTTAATAAATATCGTTTAACAAAGAAATAAAATATGTACAAAATAAATTAAAATGAGTGTACGTGATCTAATTATGTAAATAGCTCCCAATCTACTGATTCCCTCACCTTGCTCTTGTGCTCGACAAGATGTGCGCGCAGATTGCGACGCCAAAAGAATCGCTGAGGGCACTTGTCGCACATGAAGCGCTTTAAAGTGTTTTGGCACAATTGGCTGGTGTGATGCTCCAGGAGCTGCAGGTTGAGGAACCGCGAGTCGCAGCGCTGGCACACATGAGGGGCGTCTAGCCAGGTGTGCTCCTTCTGATGGTGCTGGTGTAGCAGGTACTTGCGCGGCCATCTGGCCTCCGGGGAGTCGCACAGTTCGCAGGAATAACTTCGCCGGATGACGACATCGTCGTCACCATCGCCATCGCTGTCGGTATCTGAACTATCTAGGGTCATTTCATAACGCGCTTGATTCGTAATGGAGTAGTAGCGACCATACACGCCCATCCTGAGATCCCTAAATATTCGCCGCTTTAAGCCCTCGGCCGTGGACTCAACGGCTGTTTTGAAAAATCCTTCCGCAATGCGCTCGATGGGCTCGCCATGCGCCTCGAAGTCGAAATCAGTGGGATGATTCTGTAGATGATTCCTAAGCTCCCGCAGTTTTCTAAACCGTCGCAAGCATATCATGCACTTGATTTCCTTGGCTCCATTTGGCTCGCTGCGGTGGAAGTCGAACCCGTCGACTCGTCTGTTGATTCTAGACGGCTTCGCGGCTGATGCTCTTGCTGAGGCGGATGTGGAGGCCAGTGGGCGATCGTCCTCATCATCCGACTGCTTGTCTGACTGCCTGTCTAAGTGCTCCTTGTGCTTGTGCTTGATCAAGCTGACAATGTACTTGTAGGATTTACTGCACTGATCGCACTTGTAGTAGCTATCTTCACCACTGTGACCATCCTCATCTGATAATCTGGAAACAAGAATTGTACAAATGTCAGTTCAGTAAATGGACTAGCAAATAAGCTAGACACATTTTGCGATACAAAAGATTTCCGTCTCGGACTTCGCTATGGAATTGATTGGACATTTTTGGCACCCGCATAGTGAATAATGACTATAAACTCACTCCACTGTCTTGATGATGCTATGTACAAGGGTGTCGTTGTTGGTTCTGCTTCGATGAGTGCTTGTTTCAGAAGTGGATGCTGGACTGGATGGACTGGCATCTTCAAGCAAAGTTGACGGCCCACCGGGCATCTTTCGCCTGGACATCTTCGTGGGCAGAAGACTGGTTCCATGCTCGCTGTGCTTGTGTTTCACCAGCGCCATCACGTATTTGTAGGTCTTGTCGCACAGATCGCACTTGTAATAGTCTTCTTCAAAGCTATTGAGAGAAAACATGTAACTTTTATAGGGCAATCTAAGTAGCATAGAGTTGTATCCTACTCTTCTCCGTTTTTGCCCAGAATACCGTGGTCCCTCTGCTTGTGACGATACAGATTGGTGACATATCTGAAGGCCTTGTTGCACAGTTCGCAAACATTTTGCTTCGGGGTGTCAGAGCCGCAGACCGAGACGGCCATCTTACGCTGACGCAGAGGCACATCATCCAGGTCGTCATCTGAATCGCTAAAGTGTACAATGCTCCGTTTGACGATGCGCGGCCGCACTAAAGGATCTACCTTCGGCGCCTGTTGCGTTGGAGCCAGTTCCTCCGTCTTGATGGTCACACCCTCTATTTCGAATAGGTGGATGGGTGTCTCGCGCAGGCACTCCAAGGCCCCAATGCCCTCCATCTCGTCATCGCCATTCATAGAATCTCCGATTTTCCGCAACCACAGCTCGTGAGTTTGGCGTGCCTGAAGTACAAAATCATAGGTGTTCTCCAGCTTCTCGGCACACGCGTTGCACAGCCACTGTGGGAACTTCTCAGCTTGCGCCATGACCACCTTTTAGTATCATTTAAAGTGAATTAACATAGATGCGGGCACCAATTGGAAGACAAAAGGACAATTGACCCACCTCGATTCGCGTTAGCTCGACCAGCAGCTGGACGAAGGTCTTCTCCGCGTACTTCTCCACGGGCGTTTCAATCCAGTAGCGTCCGTCGTCGCAGCCACAAACTCTGCACGTCCTGGTCATCTCCTAACGCATTTATTTAATTTTTTGCTAAAAAGTTCGAATAGCCAAAAGTGTCTGTTCTGCCAACTGATAAAAACAGCTGAGTGAGTAGTGCTGGAAAACACGGCATGCGTTGCAAAACAGCTGGTCGCATCCAACGGTCACACTCAAAAGGGCTCTTGTTGCATTTATAAGTTTTGTTTAAATTTGTTTTCCAGTGATTTTCATTAACATCCTGGTTGAAAACCATGAGCTAAGTGAGCTCACGACACCAAAAATGCTTCCGTCGGATATTTGCCGCACCTGTGCGGTGCAGAACAACCGATTGCTGCCCTTGTCCACTTGCCTGGACAGAGACGCCTCCAAAAGCTACTATGCGGTGCTCCAGGAATTGACGCAAATCGATGTGAGTTAACCTATGTGAGTCCTAAGCCTTGTCACAATCCTGATCCTTACACCCAGCTGGAGAGCTCCGATGATAACCTGCCGCAACATCTATGCACTGAGTGCTGGACGAGAATGGAAAGTGCCTACGCCTTTGTGCAGCAGGCCAAAAAAGTCAATGGAGAGCTGCTGGCTCGGCTAAGGGAATGTCTAGATGAAATGCCCATTGATATTCCCGCAGAGCAGGACATAAAAACGGAAGTAGACCTCGATGATGGCAGCAACAAGTCCGGAGTGGAAGTGGACGCCACCGAAACGGCCGCTTTGGAACTTAAGTGGCGGCCGGAGAGTGACAGCGATCAGGAATTCTGTGCTGGGGCGGAAAGCGATGAGTAAGTGTACTCCAAAGTTAAATGCATACCAGTACGACATTAGTTTTTCTTAAAGAGATCACGTGGGAAAGAAGTCCTATCATCTGCGTCGAAGCTCTCGAAAAGTAAAGCAGTCAGTGGAAAGTGAAAACGAAGAGTAAGTGAAGTGCTACAGTATTCCGAAACCTAATCGTGTTTTTCCCTCCTAGATGTAAGCCATCTGAACCATCGCCCGTTAAGCGCCGTCGAGGACGTCCACCTGGTCCAGCGAAAAGCCAGGCAATGACCAATGATGGTCGCCACGCATGTGAGGTGTGCGGAAAGACATTCTCCTGGTACCGCGACATGCAGCGCCACGCCAGAATCCACTTCGAGAACGCTTCTTACGTGTGCGATACCTGTGGAAAGGGATTTCTGCGCAAGGACAAGTACATATTCCATCTACGATGCCACAAGAAGCGGGAGGCCAAATGGAAGGCTCTTCAGCTCGGAAAAGAGTGGCGTTTCGCGGAGCGGCTCTACAGCTCAGGCAGGTTGAAAAGAATCGAGTGTAAGCTATGCGGGTTGATTTGCCAGCGAATGGAGGAGCTTAGAATTCACCTAAGGAGTCATGCAGATGTGGAGACCTTAGTCAACTTGAGAAAGGATAGTGACGTGGTAAGGGAGCACTTTCCTGGCTTGCCTTGTGACTTGGACCACATTAGGCAACAGATCTGCGTTGACATAGCAGAGGGCCAATTGGAGAAGTATGCCTGTGTTGTGAATTTCCACGGATACGAGCTGGGACTCAGTGATTCCGATGAAGAGTGTGACAGCAAAGAGTCTAAATACCATTGCTTTGTGTGCAATATGTCTTTCAATCGCAAACACCGTCTGATGAAACACACCCTGGAGGACCACTCCCAATCTGCTACAACGCTTCCCTGGCAGAGCTGCAGTTCCTGTAAAGTTGGTTTCCTGTGCCTAACGATCTACAACAAACATTTGAACACGCATTGTCACAGCAAAATACGAAGGTATCGTTGCCGTAAATGTTCCGGGAGATTTATGTGGCCGGAAAACCTCCAAAGACACGCGTGCTCGCACCGCGAGGAGAAAACGATTGCCAACCAAATATTGTGCTCCTTGTGCGATACCTCGCTAACTAGCTTATCGCAACTTCGCCTTCACTTAATCACACACCAACATGATTTGAATGGCATTAATCCGGAGTACAATTCCTTGTTCTTCCGGTCGTTTTATCCTGACGGATTGAATTGCAGTATCTCGGATCTTGCTGTTCGTATTGCTGAGGATTTCGAGGTTCAGGACTTCGATCGCTATTATAACGCCAGCACCGAAAGTGGACAGGAGCTCGATCTTTTTGAATCCGAAACAGAGTTGAGCGACGAGGAGACATCAAAGCCATCGCACATCTGTGTTCTATGTGGGGATATTTCGAGTTCACTGACGATCCTGATGCAGCACCAAATAAGCTCACATTCTGATGGGGTGACTGAGCTTCCTTGCCGCTGCGAGTACTGTGGATCTGGCTTCGTTAGCAAAGCCCTTCTTCAACAACACCGCAGGCACCGTTGCGAAAAGAAACACTCCCGGTTTCACTGCCGAGTATGCAATATTCGGTTCATATGGGAGTCGAACTATGAGAAACACCAACAGACTCACCATAACAAAATGAATGAGGGGGAACAACAACCCACAAAGTTAAAGTGCGACCAGTGCGAAAAGGTAAACGACATTTTCAAAATTTTCCATATTTATCCTGACAATTTATTTTGTAGGTATTCATCTGGCACAAAGATCTCAATCGTCACAAGCGACTGCATCAACCTCAGTCGGCTGCCCAGTTCGACTGTCCCCATTGCCATCGTAGGTTCCACCGCAAGGATGGCCTAAAGTCCCACCTAAAAGTGCATTCGGGAAATTCAGATTACGTAAATAATCAGCGTGTCGTACTTGATGTTAACCAGGAAATGACTCTGGCCCGGCTAAGTCGTCCTCATGGTTGCAAGCTGATTCAGTGCATGATCTGCCTCTCACGCCACTCAAAGATCGGTGATCTACGCTCTCACATAAGTTCCCATCAATACGAATTGAGTTTTACCGAAGATAGAGATATTCCTAGTGTCTCGAGAGCCTTTTACCCAGATCTCGAAAATACCTTGGAAAGACATGAACTGGCCGAAAGGATTATGACTGATGTGCAAAAGCAAATTGACTTAAACCGCTTTATTTCCATCACAAACGAGGCCGGCCTAGAGCTGAATTTCGAAAGCAGCGAAACTGATACTGAGTCCGAGCAAGAGGAGGATCAGTCATCTCAAAACTATCCCTGCAACCTCTGTACGGCGGTTTTAAAGAGGAAGTATCAGCTGTATGCCCACCAACTGGAGGAGCACAAGTGGGAGGAGGCATTCCTCGTATGTTCCAACTGCCAGGCTAGATTTGTCAATGAATCTTTGCTCGATCACCACTCCAGAACTCTTTGCCATAATCCGCAAAAGCTCTTTCAGTGCCGCAAGTGTCCGCTTCGTTACCGCTGGCGTGACAATCTGAAGCTCCATATGGAAGTATTTCATCAGCTAGATGAACTTTCAATTCAGGAAGATTCGCCTAAAGCAGATGGCGACCTGCAGTGCGGAAAGTGTCAGCGCAGCTTTAGGATGCAAAAGGATCTCACACGCCATACATTAATGCACGGTCAGGAATCAAACATTTTCCGATGTCGTTGGTGTGCTCGTCGCTTTTATCGGAGGGCTAATCTGTTACAGCATATTGCACGACATGGGATAAGCGTTAGCCAGTTGCCCTATGCTGAGGCTATACTAGACTCATATGTGAATCCCGGAGGCCGAAAAAAGGTGGAGTGCCGAGTGTGCAACGTGAGCTTCCCCACCATCGCGGCTTTGCGACTACATTTGGAGACCATGCCCGCCGGTAGCCACCATGACTACTCCTCACTTCAAAACTACTCGATTACCAACCAAATGGGCTTCGAGATGGATTTGGATGATTCTGAGACTGATGATGATGACGCCAGGTCACACACAAAGCCACCAGGAGCCCCTACCTCCTACACCTGCAATATGTGCCAGCTAAGGTGTGTGCGGAAATTCGAGCTATATCAACACCAGCAGGCTATGCACCGGATGGAGAAGATCTCCGACGGCTGTGATAGTTGCTTATTTAAGAGCGTCTGTCCGGAAATTATTTCCCACCACAAAAGAACTCAGTGCGAAAACCGGGAAAAGCAGTTCACCTGCACGCGCTGCGGCTACAAGTTCATGTGGGAGTCAAACCTTTTGCACCACATGGAGTTGCAGCATGAAAAGCCAGAAGATCAGGAGCTGGATGAGTTGAAGGAAGCGTCTGGTGACGAGCCAAAAGCCGAAGGCCAGGTCTTTCAGTGTGGACTTTGTACAAGGAAATACAACCGCAAGGATCGGCTAACTGCGCACTTGAAAAAGTTCCATGGGCCCGACTGCAAATCGAATCCAGCGAAGACTTCGAATAGACCGATATCCCCTAAGGAACCAAAGCGCTTCCTGTGTGCTTTCTGCGGCAAGGCGGTCAGCTCTTCCTCCAACTTAATCATCCACATGCGTCGCCATACCGGTGAGAAGCCCTTTAAGTGCGAGTACTGCACCATGGCCTTTCCCCGATCATCTGATCTCCAGTGCCACCGACGGACGCACACCGGCGAACGTCCACATGTATGCACAGTGTGTCAGAAGGGATTCGCCCGCTCCTACAAGCTGCAGCAGCACATGCGAATCCACAGCGGGGAGAGGCCCTACAAGTGCACCTACTGCGAGAAGAGCTTCACGCAATCCAACGACCTGACCCTGCACATCCGGCGGCACACTGGCGAGCGTCCCTACCAATGTGGCGTCTGCGGAGAGCGCTTTATCCAGGGCACTGCCTTAAAGAACCATCGCATGCAGCAGAGCCACTACGAGGAGGGACAGGAATCAGGGGAGCCCACCAGACGCACGGTTCTAGAGCAGTTTACTCTATGAAATAGGTCACAAAAGAACTACCTATTTTGTTAAGTTGAGTTTTCCCCAGCGATAAAATAAGACAGATGACACGGTATTAACATATACATTTTAGTTTTCAGGAAGTTTTTAACCTTTTTATACATTTATTTTGTTTATGTAAAGATGAAAATAAAACAAGATAGAATGCTATATTCGTGTTCCCCGACTATCAGCTAGTGGAAGTGCAAACGGGAAATTTCAAAATTTTCTCGAATATAGGCAGAAATTGGGGAAAAAATAATAAAATGAAAATCAAAATTCTAGCTTTTGTAGGTCCTGATCGAGGCATTCATACGGACAGCCGGACATGGCCAGATCGACTCGGCTATTGATACTGATCCAGAATATATATACTTTACATGGTCAGAAACGTTTCCTTATGCCTGTTCCATGTTCCCTGTTACTCTACGAGTAAAGGGTATAATTACAAGGGCTATAACAAAATATGATAAAAAATGAAAGATCCCACTAACCACCCTGGTCTTTCAAACTCCTCGGGGGTTGTTTTAGGTGCACTAGTTCCAGCTGCTTTCCACTTTCGATACTAATCGTCCGGCGTAACCTTGACTACCAATCCAAGTGGCTTTCGCCCCTCCGTTCAGAGTGAATAATCAGTCACATACAAAACTACATAAAAGCAGAGGTAACTACGGAAAAGGAGGATCGTAGCGGAACTCAGATGCACTAACTGGCGATCATCCACGTATAAATTTTGCTTTGAAAGTTAAACACTCTCCAATTCGACATTTGAACCCCGTACACGAAGATGGTCAAGCCATTCAAGGCACCTCGTTCGGCGACAGTCAGTGGTGATAGCGTCAGCTCCAGGGAAACCGACCAGGTTTATTGCGTACTCCTCCACGTGGTTGAGGGTGGGTCAAAATATGGTACCTGACATTCCTAAAGATGATAGCTCACTCTATGTCCAGCCATAAACTTCATTGGCCGCGATGCTACTGACCGGGAGCAGATAGCGATGAACGCCGCCCTGAACGGTGTGGACTTTGAGGTGCAGGGCACTCAGTCGGACGAGACCATCATCTTCAACAGCAACTGCATCTGGGAGTGTGACCTACCTGGGATCAAGCGGATTAAAACCGATCACCGTCCCGTCAAAATGACCTTCTATGCCTGCCGTGGCGGCGGAGCGGAGCGGAAGACCATTGGAACGCTGCTCCTGCCCGTTCGAGGACTGCCGGTGCTCGGCACGGTGGGCAGCCAGAATACTTCGCATTTGAAGCTGTTCTGGCACAAGCTCATCTGCATCAGCAGTGAGTTCCGCTCCCACAAGCCGGAGGTTCTGTTGATGCTGGCCATTATTAAGAAGTCCATCCTCCACACCAAGGACTTCGAACACTTTATGCAGTTTAGCGAAGTAAGTGGTCGAGTCAGTGGTACCTAGTGTATATTAATATGTTTGTTAGGTGAAGTCGCCACCCACACCGCCGATGCAGTCGCCCGGACACACGATAACTGCCAGCATGCTCCAGTCGCAGGTGAGTATCAGGTTTTGGGTGTAGCACTGCCACAGAATGCATCTCAATTCTCCCTGATTATGGCAGGCCAACGTCTATGTGCAGTCGTTGGTGCAACTGGGCCTGCTGCAGGTGGGCAATGATCCGATGGTCGATTGTGACATCATCGAGGTGGTGCTGCAGTTGAAGCAGCTGAGGAACGTGACCGGGCTGGTGAAGTCGCTTAACCAGGGCAGGCCACCCAGCTCTGTGATCCTGGTGTTCGACTTTGTGGGCAATGTAACCAACATCGAGTTGAAGCTAAACGAATCCGACACCTATACTCTCAACGATGTCCTTGGACTGCGTTTCAAGACATCCTTGCGCAGCATGAGGCTCTACTTTCAGCGCATCTTCTATTTGCCCATTAACATGTACATGAATGGCGCGGCCATAGGTGAGCTTTACCGTTAAATAGATTTCAAATGCAATATATTAAGAAATTTGCTTAATAGCTCATTACCGCATGGACTTCACTAATCTGCTGCCTCCGGACGACTTCTTCTCCGACAACCGAAAGTACACCGCCAACGGCTCCTTTTCCTTCAACAGATTTGGCCGCACCGATAGCGGCAGGGAACCCAAGCCGCCGCTAATGGAGTACACTTTTAGTGTGGACCTCAAGACGATTTTTTCACGGCAGGAGCAGGAGGAGGAGCAGCCAGAACCAACACCTTCGATTGCCAGCGGCGTGATCCGAGATGTGCCAAAGGGTCGCAAGGACCCCGAAGTAACCCTGCAGTCGCAAAACAACGTGTCCTCGGAAAGCCTGAATGTGGGCGCCGAGTTGTCAGCCTCGGAAGGATCCTATCGATCTCTACCTCACGAGGAGGTGTCCGACTCGGATGGTCCGTCTGATTTGCGAAAGTCTCAGAATAGGAGAAAGAAGTTCACTCGATTGAGTAGTGAAGAGGTTAACTTGGATAGCGAGGACGAGCAGTATTTGGGAAAGTCGTTTTCCGCTTCAGTAGTTCGCACGAGTTTGAATTTGAATGATATTGAAGAGACAGTTGATCTTGGATATGATGCAATGAAACAAGATTCAGAAACGGAAGAAATCGGAAGAAAATCAAATACCAAGAAATCGAAACACAATACATCTTTACCAAGCAAGTCCAAACATTCGTTCCAGGAATCTTCCCATTTAAAAACTAGATCTTTACGAAGCACTAGAAGCTCTTCGGAGAATCTCGAGAACGTTGATGACCTTACGTCTTTAGACTTGTTGGAGCTGGAGGAGAAAAGACAAGCGCAGATAGCTGAGTTGGAAAGATTAAAGGCAGCTCAAAGTGAATCGGAACTTAAAGTAAGAAAACCCAAAAGGGTTGATCTTAAAGTGCAAGGGAATAAGAGCCAAATAGAAACAGAAACAATTATTGAGGATTTACCAAAACCCTCAAGAAAATCTAAGCCGGTTTCCAGAACTGAACCAAACAATGTACCCCTGATCCAGAAAAATCCTATATTAAGTAATCAAATTGAAATTAGAGGCTTAGAAAAGGACAACTACGAAGAGAACCGCGAGGATTTAAGTTACGAGCATGCTCTTCCTGAAAAACAGAGCTTCTCCAAAAAAACGAGAGCTCCCAAAACTGTGAAACCATCAGAGCACATGGATACTGATTTAGATACAGACATAAGTGTTCTTGGTATCCGAAAGAAAAGCAAAACCAAATCAAAACAAGTCATTCGCGATGAATTGCAAGATTCATCCACCAGTTCTCTGGAAAAAAGGATACCTAAAACCTCTGCGGGCGATATAAACCTTCGGGCCCGTTGGGTGGAGGTTAATAAGGTGCAGACTCGAGCCTTGGTTGATACGGAAAAGTTTCTTCAGGAGACTTGCCGTGCCGAGCTTGACGAGGTCATCTACGAGGATCAGATGGCGCTCGGTCAGGCAAAAGCTGCCAAGCCGAAAAAGAAAGTTAGAAAATCCGAAGAGGACAAGGTCAAGAGAATCGATTATGATAGCTCTTATGCGGAGGAAATCAGTTTCTGTCAGCCTGAAAGGGATCCTGTGACAATGATAAGTGAAAGTGCCATGGATCTCAACGATTTGGAGAGCTCTGAAGATTATATCTCGCTGTCGGAAGGCCATCCAGGACCAGCTGAATTTGTTTACACAGAAACAGAACAGCGGGTGACTTTTGGTCATCCCAAACGGGATTGTGAAAGGCAAAAATTGAGAGCGTTGGCAAAGGAAGATCTTCTAGTTGAGGTCAGGAGCTCCGAAGAATATATTTCTATGTCTGAGGGCACTTTAAGATTATCTGCCCGTTCTAAAACAGATTGTGTTAGGAAAAAGAAAAGAAGTCCGATACACGAGGATCCGGAAGACAATGCGGAGCTTACACCCGTCGAGGAATACTCCTCGCAGTCGGAATCCCGAGTTACTGCGAAAACAAATCCTGTAACCGAAAAGCCTCAAGTAGATCATGTAAAAAAAAGTATCTCAAAGGTGGAGGATAATGTAAAATGTATAGAGTTTACAGATCGAGATATTAAGCAGACGGATGTTAAAGTCCTAAAAACGAAGAAGAAGCTGAAAAAGACTTTGGTTACGGATAATACTGTGGCTGTAGACTACGAAACTGTAGAAGAGAAAACAGTAAAGCCTGTCAAAAAGAAAATAATCAGGAAAAAACCAATTATATTGGATAACATAGAAGACACCGAAAATAGAAGACCAACCGATGAAGTGGTTCCCATGCAGGCTAAAAAAATTGTTAAAAAAAAGTCCAAGCCTGCGTGTGACAATCCATCAGTTGAGATACAGCCTTTAAATACAATTGACTCAATAGAACAAAAAATCAAGTCCTGGCGGAAGCAACAAATAGACCTCTTTGAGCAGGAATTGGCACGCAAAGAGATGCACTACGTAAAGCAATTGGAGGAGATGGAAAGCCAGGAGGCCAGATTACATCAACTACACAAGGGGGAGGCGTTGCTGGATGAGAGCATTATAAGCAAAAGAACTAATGTATCCGGCGTTGACTATGAGGCCAAGTTTACAGAGCTTGAGGAGCACATAGCCCTGCTGAAATCGGAGATGGAGGAGCAGGTTAGGCTCTTCGAGGATCGGAGTGGAGAGTTGCGGCAGGAGAACCTTCAGTTGTACACCGAAAAAAATGAACTAAAGCTGCGCATCGCGGCCTTGGAAGAGCAGATTGGGAACCTCAAGGCGCAGGGCTCCGACGAAGGAGAACTGAAACAAGTTCTCAACGAACTAAGGTCGCAGCATTATCGGTATAATAATCTGGCACGCCAAAAGGATCTCTATAGAAAGCGGTGGCGCAGATCGGCGAATCGGGTGCACTACCTAAAACTGGTCATGTACGAAAGGAGCTTGGAGAGGGCGCATAACAATATTAACGTCGAGTATGTTCCGGTTCTTTGTTAATAGCTTTTATTTTACTTACGTAAGTTCATTTCATTTGCAGGTCCATTGACCTGCGAAAGATCCTGACCACGGATCCTGTGGAATTCGAGCAAGAGTACGGACAGTTTCGCCAGAATGACATGTTACCAAGACATCAGCTTGACTCGGAGTCTGGATCGGGTGACTTTTCGCCTCCAAACAGAAAGCGAATGGCGTCCAATATGATTTAAGGATACGATCCATTTGATTTTACCAAATTATCGGTGTGAACTTTGTTTTATTTATTTAACATTATTGAGTTTGTTCGCTTTTTTTTTGTAATATACGCGCGAAAAGATCAGACATGAACTGATTTTCGTTCTACTCCAGTGAGAATCCCACGCGCAAAAAGTAGGGAAGGGTATCCAAGGGAGCGGCGTAGTCCATCACCCAAGTGGGTCCACTGTATACCTGGTCGCTGTTACCATCCTTCCACTCGCCCTCCGGCAGATAAATGTCGCGCTTGATGGCGCCCTCAACCACAACGGGCGCAGCGATGATGTCTTCGCCCAAAAGGAACTCTGCGATATAAAGCCATTAGATAGCTATAGGGGCTTAAATTTAAGGTTAAGTAATGGCATTACCATCATAGATAGACTGCGCCACCTCGTCCGTGGGGGCGATCCACCAGAGCGGAACATTCACGGGTTCACCAGAATCCACTGCCCGCTTGAAGAGCTTCATGATGTAAGGTGTGTAGGTGGCATGGAGGGCGGTGAAGTTCTTGCTGATCGCAATGGCCTCGTCGTCAAAGTTCCAGGGGACGAAGGAGAACTGCAGGGCGGGCATGAAGACATTGGCCTGTAGCCAACGCAGGAAGAGCTCCTTGGTTGGTGGCTTCTCGTAGTAGCCGTTGCCACCAATCATATCGGGCAGGACGAACGGATAGCCGTTGAGGTTCATTTGCAGCATCGAAGAGATCAGTGTGAGCAGGCCGTTGTTCCATCCCCACTCGGAGTCCTTGTCCACGATGCGCACGAAGATTGGCTGATCCTGAGTATTCTGAGCTGATCGAACCTCCACCATGTCTCCGAATGCCGCTACAGTACGTACGTAGTCGCCAACCGCCTGCAGTGGTGTCACCATGGAACTGCTAGCCTGGAGCACGGGATCACTGGGTAGCCAACTGGTCTCTCCGGCATCAAACTTGAAGCTATCGATGCCATCCTCATCCTGCAGTCGCTTCAAACGCTTGCTGAACCACTCCTGAACCTCAGTTTTGGTAAAGTCCAGAATGGCTGCATCCTTGGGCTTGCTGTTCCACCATTGCGTGTCGGAGCTACCCTCGTGATCGAGCACCAGATACCCCTTGGACTTGGCTTCATCGTAAATGGCAGTGCAGTTGTTGTTAATGAATGGATGAATCCACAGGGTCACACGGAAACCCAAGGCCTTGAGGTCATCAGTCAGGGTCTTGCTGTCGGGGAACTTATTCTTCCTGAAGGTCAAGGCGCCATAGCAATCCTCCCAATCATCGTCGATCTCCAGTTGGCTGTTGTTGAACCCGTTATCCAGGATCTGTTGGGCAAACTCACGAACCACTTCGTCGGATACCTCGGCCTTGTAGAGAGCCCAAGTGGACCACACAGGATGCATGACCATTCGCTCATCGGGATAGCCTGTGGGTTGGCCGTGGAACGTTTTCACGGCATACCTATGGGCTGCCTTGGCATCCTTGGCCACAGCTACGTGGTAAACGAATTTGGCGGAGGTCACCCGAGGATCATAGGGCAGAGCACTGATGGCACTCAGACACAGCTGGTCAGGATAGGCAGCCGTGTTCTGGTCAATAAACAGCGGAGTGTTGCTCTCCACATAGAAAAAGACTCCGTCGCCATTCAACCAATATCGCTCGCCCACACCGAAGTTGTCCAGCTCCTTGGGCAGGTAGGAATAGTTGCTGTGCCTCTGCCGCTCCACTGGCCAGTAGTGCTGCTTCTGCTCTGGGCCACTGAACCAGTGCGTCGATCCGGTCTTCAGGGGGAAACAATCCCTGGGTTGGCTGCCTTGCTGCACCTGATCTCGAGATACTTTCACATGGGTTATCTCGCTGCCGGTGCCGGCAACCACTCCGCTTGTGACCAGGGTGAACTCCACGATGGTTTGGCCATCGGTGAGCTGGTAGCTACCACTGCTGGTCGCCACCAGATTGGCGCTGCTGTCAAAGTTGTCGAAGGTCACCGTCTGCAGAGACTTGTCGCCCTTCATCAGCTCATACTGCAACTTATCACCTCGCCGGAGTCGCACGTACACATTACTATTGGGAAACTTGTAGCGCTGCTCGATGCTGGCACAAGTGTGAACTGCCTTCCAGAGGCAGCAGGATGATGCTAGCAGCAGGGATAGTAAAATAAGCCTCATTTTCGTGCGATTCTCAAGACTCAACTGCCGGTCATGTACTGGTCGATCAACCTAATATAGTCGCGATAAGAAAATCGAGGAAATTTCGCTGCGACTGCGGTCAGCATGCTATACAAATAAAGCTCTTGAGCGATGTCAACACAGTTCTCACTGGGGGAGAACACTTCAAACAGCAGGTGATAACCCGTCTGATAAGCCCTGGCAGGCTTCCACCTGAGTTCCTATATTTTCCATTGGCTAATTGATTGTTGTTACCGCTGAGATTGCAGTTCACCTACATACGTGTACACAGTCATCAATATAAACAATATACATTGGTCTATCCCAACAAGTGACTTCTGAAAGTCAAGGACGGCAAGTCAAGAAGCAATCCGAAAATGCATGATATCAAATGCAACAGTTTCTTATCTTTACATGAAGTGTTACATTACTAAAGCGATGCATTATACCACTTCAAAAAGTTTCGAGCAGTAGTTGTTTAATAACAAAAGTCGTGATCATTTTCGTTATCAATTTTACAGTGACTCACCTGTGTTTCATTAGGCGATTAAATAGTTTCAGCTTAGTTAAAATCATTTTATTAAGGCATAAAATTTGCATATAATTAGCTTTTCTTTTTTCTTTTCTTTTAATACTTTAATCTATTTTGGCTTGAAATAAAGGAGCAGTAAAGCCGTCGAATGTAACAAAATATAGACCAAAAATGTGTTTGTCCGTCGATTATGATGTATATACGTGTATATATGTACATATATATTATATATCTGGTGGTTATGGGGATGGCTAAATGCATGACCTAACTAATAATTTAATTTGATTATTCAGGGTACCAAGTGGCTGATCTCATCCTTACTGGAGATATTTTCGCTGGGCGCCTCATCTCGATATTTAATGACATTACTCTTTCTTTCTGGAAAGTGGGCTGTGAACAGCTCGTCCTCATTGTCAGAGTCGCTTAAGTCACCGGGAAACAGAGAAACTCGGGAGTAGAGTTCGCTGGATCGAGCCATTGCCTTTCGATGATAGACGACTCCACCGGCCACTGCTATGCCCATCAGGGTGAAAATCACCGATAGCAGGAGCAGCACACTTGTGCCAGTCAAGTATTGCTGGGTATCCTTGTCGTCCATTTTAGATATATCCACCACACTGGCCATGCCCGTGCTGCGCACCACATAGGCATAGCAGAAGGTCTCGTTCAGGATCTTACGCAGTTGGCTGCCCGGGGAGCAGGTGCTGCACTGGGAGGCCAGGGCACCGTAGCACGCCAAGCAGCTCCGATCGCAGGCGGCACAGACCCGGGAAGGTACCTCCACCAGCTGGGTGAGGGGACTGCGACGACGTCGATCCTCCGCCTGCAGAGGATCCTGCTTGTCATCTATGCTGTTGGACATCAACAGGGAATGATCCGAGGCGGTCTTGCTGTAGGGATTAACCGGACCCCTCGTCACCTCGTCATCCAGTTCATCCTCCTCCGCTCGCAACTTGTCCAATGGATATGTGTGCACCGGACAGACATCGTAGCACAGGTGCTCAAACATATAGGCGGAGTCATGGCACTCTGTGGAAAGTTGGAGAAGAATGGTGTTAGGTATTTACATATATTCCACAGTGGCTAGAAAGTGATTTACCTCATTGACAGATTTTGCGAAAAGGAGAGTTCGGAAAATAGTTGGTTAGAATGTTGTTACAAAAGCTTAGTGAAACTCAAACGAAATAAAATTGAGCAATGTTTGTGCGTGTTGAGATTGGAAAAGAACGCAAAAGAAATACACAAGCAATTAAGTGAGTAATATGTTATTTAATTATTGAGTATTTTTAAATACAGTACTACTACTGCTGTTGTTTTATAATATTAGTTATAAAAATGTATGTCAAATTAACTTTAAATAGCGTAAATAATATTTTTAAAACAAACTTATACAAGCGTAGGTAAAATCTTCGAAACTGAAACACATCCGTTTGCAACCAAAATGTAAGGGTTTTTTTAAAGCAAGCTCAGCAGGAAAAACATGCTCAAAAAATAATAGAAAAAATCATAAAGGTCAGTGTGCGATTAAAGATGGCAGAGTAGGCATTTTTGTTTTACCTCCACCAGTGAAAACACTAACC
This sequence comes from Drosophila orena, assembly GCA_005876975.1. Lineage (NCBI taxonomy): Eukaryota > Metazoa > Arthropoda > Insecta > Diptera > Drosophilidae > Drosophila > Drosophila orena. The sequence goes on along the minus strand of VCKV01000282.1, from coordinate 7,416,286 downwards.
ATGGACATGAAAATGTGGGTTTTTATTGTGTTAAGAAGGCAACGTAACGCATTAAACGAATTAAACGAATTACAGAAATTAGGCAGAAATTCAAGTTTCCATTGAAACCAAAAAGTAAAACAAAACAATAGTTAGGATGAAGCCACACTCACCTTGTCTGCAATCTCAAAACCTCAATGGTAATTTGTGAGCGCTCCTTTCATCATATTTTTAAAATTTTTTGAGCATGTTTCGCTTGCTGCTTTGCGTTTTTTGTTGTAAATAAATTGGCTTCAAGGAGTTTTGGTTTTTACGTTGTCAATGCATTTATTTATTACTCATATAGATATTATATAGATAGATATATACACAAACATACATAAAAAATTGTATTGAGTTTCAAATTGCGTCAATCTCAATTTTCGCCATCCCTACGAGGTTGTGTCACTAAATTTAAGTGTTTAATTTCAGTTTCGCTTTCTTTACATTTAAAAAAGTTTAATTTCAGTTTAATTTTCCTCTCACTAATTGCAAGCATTAATTTAGTGCTTTTGTTCCAATGTTATTTTACAATTGTATTTTGCGTGGCTTTAAAGTTAATACGTTCTTATTCTAGTTGCTACCCCATGCCCTAGTACCAGTTTTTCTTGACTCGTTTTTGTGTTTGTTTTTATCTTTCGAATTTTACGGTTTCTCGTTTAGTATATAGGCTTATATATTAATTTGGCTTTCTCTCTAATTAGTTGTTAGAGTAAATATGCTTCAGAGTTTAGTTTCCAGTGTATTCTGGCCCTCGAAGATAAATAAGTACCAAAACTGCGTGTGCGCCAAAGAACAACAGAATACTTGGAAACGGAGCAGAATCTTGTTGTGTTCCTAACCAAACTCACTTGGAAATTTGTTAAACATAATTTATGTGGGCACTTGCCGAAGTTTTCGGCAAATACTTGTAAGTTTTTGTGTTGTGGTATATTGGCTTGGTTAATATTTTGGGCTTTGTTCGCTGCTAGTGCGTAAAGTACAAGTACATGTATACTGAGGAATTGGGGGTTAATTCAACTATTTTCGATTGCTTGTCAATGCAGATAGAGAAATGCTAGCTTTACTTTGTTTATATCTTATGCTCTGGCTAAGTGTGTGTGTGTGTGTGTTGTGAGTGTATGTGTTTGCTAATTACAACAACAACAAAAAGATACTCCACCTCTTGTTCGTTACATCGCTATTAACTTGTTCATTAAATTAACATTTATATTTGTATTGTTTATTGTGCAGTTACGATATGATTATTCATACAACGAAAATGCATAGATATTGGGAATATTTTTCTAAGTCAAAACCAATAAAATAGAAATATAAATCACAAAAGGAGATAAGTAATTTTGTATAGAATTTGTTAAGTAAACTTTTGTACTTAGTTCCGAAATGAAACAAATATTAAATGATATGTTTTTGTTTGTCGGTTTGATAAGAAACGAAAACATTTTTAAATTTTAGCTGCTGCTTAATACAGATTTATAGATTTATAGATTTAATAATAATTATTGCACTCAATTTGCTTTTGATTTGTGTTTAATAATAATGATTTAAGTAAGCAACAAATTTGTAACAAAGATATGTTTTGTAGGTGTTTGTTTGCATTGTGGACAAAATAAACCGGCAATTAAGTGTTAATTTGTAATAATTAGTGTGTTTCGCATTTTAGATTTATGTTGAAAACTGCAGGAACTTTTTATAAATTGTTTAATATAAATACGATTTAATTGTTTAGTGGTTGCTGCCTACTTTTCAATTATTACGCTATGCTTCACCCCTACACCTTAGGATATTATTTACTTGGTCACGTTTATGCTCATGACCATTTCTCGTTTTGTTTTCGTTTATTTTTGATACAAAAGTGGTTTGCTTTGCTTAGCGCCTTAAACTCTAGAAATATTTCCATTAATTACTTAGATTTGGTTTTTATTTTTCGCATCCTTTCACTCCATCGACCCATTTTAATCATTTACCGCTGTCCAAGATTTAATTTTAATTTTAAGAAACAGTCTTTTACTATGAACTCTAAACTGCAGTGGTAGCTGTATCTGTTGAACATTCCTTTCGTTTGGCTGCATGGCATTAAACAATATTTCTTATACAAAATCAAATAAACAAGAAGGGGACTCAAAGTATAGGCAAACAATTCAATTAAAAAGCTTAAGCTTGCGTACAGTGCCTTTCAAACTGTGGCGCGACTACTTGGCTGGCTTGGCAATATCTGAAATAATGCATTTAGTTTTCATGTACACATATATACATACAGATCGATACACAGGAAAATTTATGCAGTATGTTCAAGATCAATTCGATAGAGCAAAAAAATCTGCTATTAATAATTGCAACAAAACAATGTAAATTTGAATGAGTAAAAGGATTAGAAGGACATGAAAAGTTTGTCTTGACATTAAGAAGTTTGAGTGATCAAAAGCGATCTTCTTTTTTTCCTGTGTACATGGGAAGCAGGCATTTGGAAAAAAACATGGGAAAAACAAATCAAACTAAACAGGCTTAAAACAAACACAAACAGACTAAACGAAAACAATAAAAACGAATCGTACAAATAAATTTCAACTAAACTCTTAAACATAATGTGTATAATATATATATATATTTTAGGATACGTTTGTATATAGCTGCGTAGAATTGCATTTCGACTAAAATAATACAAAATTTTTGCTTTGTGCGTCCCATTTCTCGACAAACGAAATGTAAAGGATACCCAATAAAGAACAACCTTTGCTTTTTGCCCTGCCACGCCCCCTAATACGTGTGCGTGTGTTGGTGTGCGTGTGTGTGTGTGTATGTGTTGCTTGTGTCGTTGTGTACAACTAGGCTTACATTTAAATTTAACTACAAAATTTTTAGTATGTATATTTTTTTGGACTTGTAGTGATTCCTACTCCACAGCACGCCTACTCTAAATTACTTGTATTTTTTGTTTCTTTTACTTTTACTTTTACTTTTTCTCGTACTGTTGCCATCAAACTTTTAAATGGAAATTCTTTGTTCGCTTTTCATCTCATTTCGGTTTTTTCGTTCTTTACACAGTTCAATTTTGTTTCTTTTCTGGTGCCGATTTTCAATTATTTCTTTTCCGTCATTTGTTACTAAATTATCTAATGCATTTGATAATGTTGTTCTTGTTCTTGTTGTTGTTGTCGTTGGCATGTTTAAAGTTAAGAAAGAAGACTTGCATGATCATAAAAAAGAGTAGGGACAAACCTAAGCACTTGCGATCGCTCCACTTAAGGCACGCGGCGGTGTTGCTGTGATCTCGGGTCATGCCCACCTCGCCCACCTGGAATGGAAAAGGATATCGCTGGATTTAGATGGGAAAATAACATAGTCTTATAGATAGTGTATAAAATGGTACAAGCTGTTAAGATACCTTCAGTCGTAGTTAGACCTTTTCGAAAATATTACTTTCGTGATGGTTCAACTTCTTTTAACACATAACAGTTAAGTTCAATCTCCTTACGAATGTTAATATTAATAGCAAATATCATACGAGGATAATCTAACTTAATGCAAATTCCAATAAGACAGTTGTGGTAAGAACCAATTTAAAGGACTGCCAAGCAAATATACGATTTATTAATAAAAAGGAGACTAAATAGAAAACGAGTTAGAAACTCACTAATTTGATTTCATTCAGAGCGCATAAAAGCACATTAAATACATTTAAGTCGAGGATTTAGGTACATTTATGGCCATCACTGCTGCTTAAAGCCGAAAGTCGGTGCCTTTGGTTTTTTGGCCAGCCAAAAGTGGCTGAAAGTTGTGCCCCCTTCGATGCCAGTTGTTGTAGTTCATTGCATGTTGCCGCTCTGTCTGGCATTTTAAGCACTTATGTATGTGGCTCCGTCTGGCCTTATTTATAGCTGCCCCATTCGGAAGAGGTCTGTCCAAGTCTATCTAAGTTCACATGCAATGACGTCGCGTGCTAGTTCAGCGTAGGGAAATGCTAGGGACGAGGGTCTTTCGAAGGGGGCTTGGCTTCCACCGCCCGGTTCTGCCTGGAAAAGTGTTTGTTATGCAAAAAGTTTTTTGCAGCCAGGACGGACGGGCGGTGAGGAGCAAAAAACTAAGGTCACTGCACTCGCCTTTATTGCCGCACATCCCTTCTTTCTGGCCGGCCAGCGGCAGCGGGAAGCGAACGGCAACGCTTTTAAAGCACAATAGGTGCCAAAAGGTTAAAAATTGCTGCCTGCCCGGGGCAAAAGTGCACTTGAATACTTGAATAAAGCCCAGGCTGCCATGGGCTGGCAAAGCGTAGGCAAAGTTTCGAAAAATGCTGAATCCGCACACGGAGAAAAATGGCAGAGCAATGATACTAGTACTTACTTAAATATATACACGTATCACACTATTATCCAAATGAAGGTTATGCGTTCTTGGCCAAATACAATAGAGAATGTTAGTAAAAGGGGTTTTGAAACAAAATGGTTTTCTATTGAATGCTGGCGATAGTTTTTCGCTGTGCCCCCCGATGTCCTGGTGTCCCTGGCAGAGGCACTGCCTCTTGGCCCACCGCCAAAAACGAGCCTTAAAAACGGCTGCCAAAAGTGGAATTAAGATGCTGGCTGGATGGTGACTTGGTTACGGAGTGGTGGTGGGGGGCAGGAGTGCGGCAAACAGGCCCGAAAGATAGCTGCTGACAGTGTATGCCTAAGTATTTGCAAATTTATGAGCGCTATTGGGCGAGTACTTTGCATACTTTGGACGCTGTGCATTGGCGCGTGCTGGGTAACTTGGTACATTAACAACAAAAGGCATGCTGGGGGGGGGGGAAGAAAAAATCAAAATAAACAAACTGGAACTCGAGCGAACTCGAGAAACAGGCTACCTGCCAAAGGACTAGAGTCCTGCCAGGCAGCACAGTTTGCAAGCCACTGCGACTGACTGAAGGTCTAATCAAGCTAGCCACATGCAAGCACGCAGCACTGTGCCGCGATTCAGATGCGGGTTCAGATCACTACCTATCTCCTCGCTCCCGGACAAAGCATCTACAAGGCACTGGCAAGACCGAGAAATAAACAGAACACAAAGGGCAACGGGGCGTATGAATACAGCCAAGGCTCGCAAAGCTTATATGCACTGATATAAGACTTTTTGCTAAGAATTATAATTAGAAATAACCTAAAATTTAATTTAATTCATTAATTAAGCTGTAAGCAATAAGTTAAGTTTTCTGTGAAATCTCTTGCCTTTCTATATCTTCTAGTCTGCAAACCTTCACTGCAGCCAAATTGTACATGTCGATTAAGCTGTTCATGCACCTACGTGATTTTCACAGGTAGACAATGGATGCGGAACTCACCTGCTGCATATTCCTCCACTGGCCGGTGGAATCGTACTCGACGTCGTTGTGGGCCATATCGTTGCCGTACAGATTGAACTGGTTCGACTGGCTGGGATTGGCCACGTCCTCGGATTGGGCGGGCGTTTCGGTGCCGTAGAATATCAAATCCCATTGTGTGATTTGTGCTGCAACGCAGAGTGGAGAATCAAATGCTGTTAGTTATTGCTGACTAGCCAAGGGCTCAAATAATCCAAATAAAATCGATACATCTACACGTATACAAAATCAACAGCGAACGACAAACGCAAAATGTTATAAAATGTATGATATATTGCAGATTGCAGGCGGGCAAACAAGTCAAGTGAATAGGGCCAATAAATCTACCATATGAACGATATATCTACGTACTAGGGTTATACAGCGCAGATCAAGTGCCGAAAGCTAATCGCAACTTTCATCACAATTCGGCAAAAATGGATAAAAATGAAAAATTGCTACACTGACAGCCATAGCAACGTCAGTCAGCCCAATGGCCAACAAGCCGAATAAAACCTTTTAGAGTTGCACTTTGATTGATGAAAGTAACAAGAAAGTGCCACGCAGTGGCTGTCAAACTTTCATTGACGGCGACAAGTCGAAAATCATAAAATAGAAAGTGCAATATTCCGACTATTTGGTCAGTTAACGTTTTCTATAGCTCAAAAATGTATTCAAAAAGTTCAAGATTACTGATAAATACTAGTGAATAGAAGGTGGCGTAATGAAAACTTTACAAATAATGCTCTTAAATGAAACTAAAAAGCAACAGTTGTGGTTCCGAAATTTGTTTGGCTACCATTTGCTCCGTTGACCTCCTTTCGGTGGTCTTTGCGTGCCTCGTAATCAGGAGTCGCAGGTGACTCCTCCATTTCCACCTCCACCTCCTGAGCAGGAGCCATGACTCCGGCGGCGGCCATCAGCAGCTGTTGTTTCTTGAGAATCTTCTGATCGGGCAGGAAGCTACTTCCGCCGGCGGGCATTATGGGCAATATGGAGAGGGTGGCCATCGTTTGAGAGGGCGGCGGCACCGATGGCGATTTCTTCGTATTGCCCTGGCGACTATTTCCCCCAGTGGTGGGCCTAAACAGATCCACCTCGAATTGCTTTCCCTGCTTGGCCTGCTTAGGCTTTCCCTTGGGCGAACTATTCTCATAGGGTTCTAGTTCGGGGAAAATGGCCTGGATCTTCTCGTAGCGCTCGAACAGCTTGGGTATGCGGGAGTTCGACGAGGAGGTGGTACTCTCCTTCACCTGCTTGGCTGCTTTGATGGATCCGTTGCCGGAACTCGCTGTAATCTCACCCACCACTTTGCGATTCTTCTCGTCATAGGATTTCTCGCCGGAATTGGCCTTGGGTCTCTGGGTCTGCACTCCATTCCTGTCCTGCTTATTGCTCTTTTGCTGCTGTTGCTGCGAGATGCGATAGTACTTATTTTTGCTAGTGCTTGTCTGAATAAAGGTGCTCTGGGTGGTTTGCTCCTTGCGGTTGCCGCCCGATCCTCCGGATTTTCCCTTGTTACCATTATTGCCCTTGTTGCCCTTGCTGTTGGTCTTCTCCTTGCTGTTATTGTTAGCCTTTCCATTGGCTTTGCCCAATATGACTCCATAGGTGGCTGAAATCTGTTGGTAACCCTGCTTGGGTGGTGCTGAATTCAGCAGCGGATTGTTGGTCACATAGCTGGATTTATTGGGTGGAGGCACTTTGCCGAGCGGCAACTTGGACCCGCCCGAGGGTGAGCTACCAAAGTTATTGGGTGGAATGCGGGGATACTGGGGTGAATAGGCTTGATGCAGATTGCTGGTGGTGCTGCTGCTATTCGGGGTGGTTGCCTCAGAGCCACTTGGCCTGGGCACTGAGATCGGATCGTTGGGACCAATGCTCTGAGTGGTGCCATAAAAGATCAGCGACCATTCCCTGAGCAGAGCATGGCCTACAAGCCGGTGGGTTAATGGGGTGTTAAGTGGGTGAATCGGTGGTGAGATCCACAAAAGCGCAGCATGTAAAACGGTACAGGTTTAAAGCATCGATCTGACGGCACAATGTGTGGTATCTTGGAAAACGTTCACAAACTTACCCATATAGCGACCCTCGTTGTGGATCTCCAGCTGCCAGTTTCCTTGCGGTGACTCTCCCCAGGTGTGCACAGACATGAAGGGCCACTGGTTGAATCCGGAACGGGAGTTGTCATGTACCCTGGTGATGAAGACGATTAGCAGGAGATCGGTGGCTACCATCTGCTCCACTTACCTAGGCGTTAGGAGCGTGACACTGGTGTTGGCGGGAGACCTCAAAAAGAGCTGAATGTCTCCGCGTCTCTGCGATGTAAGCGTAATCTTGGCCTGGACGTGCTCCAGATAATTGACCGATCGACAGTGGTTAACCGTCAGTTGCATGGTAATGTGGGTACGCGGTGGAATGACCCTGGCAATTAGAGAATTGGGATGAGTACGAGAACAAAGGGGTTAATAAATTTCCATCTCATACTTGTCGACATGGGGAGCATTGATCTCGCACCGCTGCTGCTCCGGCACTGTCTTCCAGTTGCGGGCCACGCGCACCATCTCGGCGGCGTCCATCAATCCGTAGCCAAAGGAGTGGCTCACCCGCCGCCCCACCCCGTTGCGGGACCAGCTGGGGTCCTTAAGGTTCGCCGGCTTGGCGGTGCGCACAACAATGTGCTGCAGATCGCGCCAGGTGAGATTCTGGTTGGACTGCAGCACCAGGGCGGCTATGCCAGCGGCGAGCGGGGCCGACGCCGAGGTGCCCGTGTGGGAGACAGTGCACGAGTGGTGCAGGTCCGTGGTGACCACCTGCTTCTCGCCCTGCCCGCCGCTGCTGTAGGTGGTGGCCAGCGTGGAGCTGCACTTCTCCGAGTACCAGGGCACATGGCCCTCCTCCGTGGCACTGGAGATGGACAGCGTCCAGATGGAGTTCGTGTAGCCGTCGCAGTTGCAGTTATCCTGCTCCCGTCCGCCATTGCCCGATGCCCAGATGAAGATGCTGCCCTTGCCGCCGCGTCCCTTGGTTGTGCCCTCGATGAAGGCGCGCGATGCCAGCTCCCCGGGTCCGTCCACCGTCTTGCCATCGTCATCGGGTCCCCAGGAGGCACTGTATATGTCGATGTGCTGCGGATTCAGCGACAGTGATCGTGCCTCAACCGCATCCGTGACGTCTCCGTCCAACATCCTGACTCCGCCCACACTGGCGCCATAGGCAATACCCACCGCGCAGAACGTGTTGTTTGCGGTTGCTGCCACCTCGCCGGCACAGCGGGTTCCATGGCGGTTCGAGTCCGTCATGTCGTAGTGCGGCATTGGATCGTCGTCGTGGCTGTTCACATCGTACGAGGCTTTGGGATCCTGTTTGGGTTATTAAATGCTAACTCAGTACGGGTTTAATGCTTATAAAAAATTTCACTACTTACGTAGTTATCCTGTATGTCAGGATGATCGGATTCCAGGCCATCGTCCAGAATGGTCACCACCACGCCCCTGCCGGTAATGCCCTGCTTCCAGGCGGGTATCACATTCATGTCCAAGCCACCACCACGATTCTGAGAATAACATTATATTTTAGTATAATTATTATACCCTTTACTCGTAGAGTATAAGAATCTAGTATAATTCGTTGAAAAGTATGTAACAGGCAGAAGGAAGCGTTTCCGACCATATATAGTATATATATTCCTATCAGGATCAATAGCCGAGTCGAACTGGCCAACTTATCTGAATCGGATTTTGAAGTGGAATACCTCTAAATGTTTCTGGAGCAATACTCTAAAAATCTGCATTCAAATTTAGAAATATATATTTTTTTAATTTTTCTGTAATTTTTCTGATGTTATGATGTTGTAGTAATTCCAAAAAATGAAGCAATGTCCCAAAGCTGAAGTTATAAACTCCACAACTCAACTTATCTTACTCGGATTTTGAATTGGCATACCTCTAAATGTTTCTGGCGCAATTCTCTAAAAAACTGCATCCAAATTTAGAAATTTATTTTTTTTTGTAATTTTTCTGTCATTTTTTGATGTTATGATGTTGTAGTAATTCCAAAAAATGAAGCAATGTCCCAAAGCTGAAGTTATAAACTCCATAACTCAACTTATCTTACTCGGATTTTGAAGTGGCATACCTCAAAATGTTTCTAACGCAATTCTCTAAAAAACTGCATTCAAGTTTTGAAATTTTTTTTTTTTTAATTTTTCTGTCATTTTTTTGATGTTATGATGTTGTAGTAATTCCAAAAAATGAAGCAATGTCCCAAAGCTGAAGTTATAAAGTCCATAACTCAACTTATCTTAATCGGATTTTGAAGTGGCATACCTCTAAATGTTTCTAACGCAATTCTCTAAAAAACTGCATTCAAGTTTTGAAATTTTTTTTTTTTTAATTTTTCTGTCATTTTTTTGATGTTATGATGTTGTAGTAATTCCAAAAAATGAAGCAATGTCCCAAAGCTGAAGTTATAAACTCCATAACTCAACTTATCTTACTCGGATTTTGAATTGGCATACCTCTAAATGTTTCTGGCGCGATTCTCTAAAAAACTGCATCCAAATTTGGAAATTTATTTTTTTCTTAATTTTTTGTCATTTTTTGATGTTATGATGTTGTAGTAATTCCAAAAAATGAAGCAATGTCCCAAAGCTGAAGTTATAAACTCCATAACTCAACTTATCTTACTCGGATTTTGAATTGGCATACCTCTAAATGTTTCTGGCGCAATTCTCTAAAAAACTGCATTTAAATTTAGAAATATTCTTTTTTATAAATTTTTTTGTCATTTTTTTGATGTTATGATGTTGTAGTAATTCCAAAAAATGAAGCAATGTCCCAAAGCTGAAGTTATAAAGTCCATAACTCAACTTATCTTAATCGGATTTTGAAGTGGCATACCTCTAAATGTTTCTAACGCAATTCTCTAAAAAACTGCATTCAAGTTTTGAAATTTTTTTTTTTTAATTTTTCTGTCATTTTTTTGATGTTATGATGTTGTAGTAATTCCAAAAAATGAAGCAATGTCCCAAAGCTGAAGTTATAAACTCCATAACTCAACTTATCTTACTCGGATTTTGAATTGGCATACCTCTAAATGTTTCTGGCGCGATTCTCTAAAAAACTGCATCCAAATTTGGAAATTTATTTTTTCCTTAATTTTTTGTCATTTTTTGATGTTATGATGTTGTAGTAATTCCAAAAAATGAAGCAATGTCCCAAAGCTGAAGTTATAAACTCCATAACTCAACTTATCTTACTCGGATTTTGAATTGGCATACCTCTAAATGTTTCTGGCGCAATTCTCTAAAAAACTGCATTTAAATTTAGAAATATTCTTTTTTATAAATTTTTTTGTCATTTTTTTGATGTTATGATGTTGTAGTAATTCCAAAAAATGAAGCAATGTCCCAAAGCTGAAGTTATAAAGTCCATAACTCAACTTATCTTAATCGGATTTTGAAGTGGCATACCTCTAAATGTTTCTAACGCAATTCTCTAAAAAACTGCATTCAAGTTTTGAAATTTTTTTTTTTTAATTTTTCTGTCATTTTTTTGATGTTATGATGTTGTAGTAATTCCAAAAAATGAAGCAATGTCCCAAAGCTGAAGTTATAAAGTCCATAACTCAACTTATCTTAATCGGATTTTGAAGTGGCATACCTCTAAATGTTTCTAACGCAATTCTCTAAAAAACTGCATTCAAGTTTTGAAATTTTTTTTATTTTTTTTTGTAATTTTTCTGATGTTATAATGTTGTAGAAATTCTAAAGTGTCCAAAGACTGAAGTTCCGAACTCCATAACTCAACTTATCTTAATCGGATTTATAAGTGGCATACCTCAAAATTTTTCTGGAGTAATTCTCTAAAAAACTGCATTCAAATTTAAAATTTTATTTTTTTTCAATTTTTTTGTAAGTTTTTTGATGTTTGCTGTTGTAGAAATTCAAAAAAATTAAGATGTGTCCCAATACTGAAGTTCTAAGCTCCATAACTCAACTTATCTTAATCGGATTTTGAAGTGGCATACCTCTAAATGTTTCTGGCGCAATTCTCTAAAAATCTGCATTCAAATTTAGAAAACATTTTTTTTTAAATTTTTTTGTAATTTTTCTGATGTTATAATGTTGTACAAATTCAAAAGTGTCCAAAGACTGAAGTTCCAAACTCCATAACTCAACTTATCTTAATCGGATTTTGAAGTGGCATACCTCAAAATGTTTCTGGAGTAATTCTCTAAAAAACTGCATTCAAATTTAGAAATTTTTTTTTTTTTGTAATTTTTTTGTAATTTTTCTGATTTTATGATATTGTAGAAATTCCAAAATGTCCCAAGACTGAAGTTCTGAAGTCCATAACTCAACTTATCTTAATCGGATTTTGATGTGGCATACCTCTAAATGTTTCTGGAGCAATTCTCTAAAAATCTGCATTCAAATTTAGAAATTTATTTTTTTGTAATTTTTTTGTAATTTATCTGATGCTGTAGAAATTCCAAAATGTCCCAAGACTGAAGTTCTGAAGTCCATAACTCAACTTATCTTAATCGGATTTTGATGTGGCATACCTCTAAATGTTTCTGACGCAATTCTCTAAAAAACTGCATTCAAATTTAAAATTTTATTTTTTTTGAAATTTTTTTGTAATTTTTCTGATTTTATGATATTGTAGAAATTCAAAAAGGTCCCAAGGCTGAAGTTCTAAAGTCCATAACTCAACTTTTCTTAATCGGATTTTGAAGTGGCATACCTCAAAATGTTTCTGGAGTAATTCTCTAAAAAACTGCATTCAAATTTAGAAATTTTTTTTTTTAATTTTTTTGTAATTTTTCTGATGTTATGATGGTAACGGGTATCTGATAGTCAGGGAATTCGACTATAGCATTCTATCTTGTTTCTAATTCAGCTACAAATTATAAGTTAATACTTATGGTTCAGTTCATGAAACATCAAAACATTGCAAACATCAATATATTTTCTAAGAATGGTATTGCGTTTTCTCGCATTTTCGATCACTTACCAGATACCACATTTGCGGCCACTTGGAGTCGTCGAAGGACATGGCGTCCACCATGGACATGGCCCGCGAGGAGGTCCTTGAGGGTCGCATGCGGATGAAGTCCCGCTTGGATCGCGACTTGGCCCGCTGCTGCTTCGCCCAGTGGACGCGATCGTCGTCATCCAGGCGAGTTTGGTGCTGCGAGGCGGGGGAGAGCGACCGCTTCGAGACCTTGTGATGTGCGAAGTGGTAGTGATCATCGAAGATCTGCAAGGAATGATGGGTTCATCGATTAATGAGCTGTTTATGGACTAACATTTGAATACAATAGTAATCTGAATGTTGGGAGATAGCAATCCTTGCTCTGAACCTCTCAGTAAACCAAGGGCAGATCATTTGTTTAAATTTTTAACTTTCCAAACAAGTTGAGCCAATAATTTCTTTATACTCTGGTAACCATGTCTGGCGGAATGCAAGGAATTCGCAAGCTGGCCGACAAGCTCTTCACACCCAGCGAAATTAGACGTTTTCAGGCGTACAGGAATCGTTTCAGTGAGAAGTATCTGACCATAGAGGGCTTAAAGTCCACCTTCAAGAGACCGGATTTGGGAAAACTATTCAATCGTCGCGTGTTTTCATCAAACAAAAAAGGTAAGCAATGTATATCGCTCACGTCCTGTCAAACTCATTATAAGGAGCATATTTAAGAGTGCCACGAGGAGCCAGAAGTTAAGGAATGTGACCCCAGCTGGGATGAGCTGTATCCTCCCGGCCCGCCATACAAGGCCTATGACACACACTACTGGTATCCAGATCCCGAGTTCTTGAATAAGCAACAATACATTGTTTGGTATCCCGAGGGTGACGAGTGGAAGAAGCGTCCAAATTTTACGGGAAAAAAGATTCCACCCGTTGATCGTAGTTTTCGCACCAAGCTCATCAACTTTGGACCCGCCCATCCGGCGGCGCACGGAGTACTCCGCATGATCCTCGAGCTGGACAATGAAACGGTACTGAATGCCGATCCCCACATTGGACTACTGCATCGCGGAACCGAGAAACTGATCGAGTACAAGACATATACTCAGGCGTTGCCCTATTTCGATCGGCTGGACTATGTTTCCTGCATGGCCAATGAGTTGGCCTACTGCTTGGCGGTGGAGAAGTTGCTGAATGTGGAGGTTCCACGCAGGGCCAAGTACATACGCACCATGTTTTCGGAGATAATGAGGCTCACGAATCACACGATGGCCATAGGCTCATCCGTTCTGATTGCGGAGCTATAACGCCACTCTTTTGGTTGTTCGAGGAACGTGAGAAGTTGTATGAGTTTTCGGAACGCGCTTCGGGAGCTCGTCTCCATGCCGCCTACATTCGACCGGGGGGCGTGGCCAGTGATATACCTCTGGGGTTTCTCCACGATCTCTACCAGTTCATCAATCAGTTCAACGACCGCTTGGATGAGGTGGAGGACGTCGTGACCGACAATCGCATCTGGCGTATGCGTAATATTGGCATTGGCGTCATATCCGCACACGATGCCCTGAACTATGGATGCACTGGACCCGTTCTGCGGGCCACTGGCGTGAAGTGGGATTTGCGTAAGCAGCAGCCATATGATGCCTATGATGAGATGGATTTCGATGTGGTCGTGGGATCGAATGGAGACTGCTATGATCGCTACTTGGTGCGCATGCGTGAAATGCGCGAATCGGTGAATATCATCAAGCAGTGCATCGACCGCATGCCACCGGGTGAGATCAAGGTGGATGATCTGAAGATCTGCCCTCCGCAGCGTAGCAGAATGAAGGAGGGCATGGAGGATCTGATCCATCATTTCAAGCACTTCTCGCAGGGATTCCGTGTGCCTCCGGGACAAACATACAGTGCCGTTGAATCGCCCAAGGGCGAATTTGGAGCCTTCCTCATCTCCGATGGCTCATCGCGTCCCTATCGCTGCAAGATTCGTCCAGCTTCCTATGCTCATCTAGCCCTGATGGCCAAAATGGCACCAGCCCACCTTTTGGCCGATGTTGTGGCCATTATTGGATCACTGGACATCGTATTTGGCGAAATCGACCGTTAGTCAGGTTTTTGAAATTTCCATTGCTTGTATTATAGACCCTATTATGCCCAAAACCTAAATAAAACGGAAAGCTATTTAAGCAGCGTGTCATTTCAATTGCACTCGAAAAAATGTATATTTTTCTGTATAGAAAAATATTGACCGAAAAAGCCTAGAAAATATAATATTTAATAAATTCAATTATACACAAAATACAAATCAGTACTTTAATTTGTTAATTAATATTCTTATTTGTTAGTTTTCTAAACCAATTTTCTTCTGCAAGTGTAAAAGTCTAGAGCACACACACACAAACACATAATTGTTGTCCAGAGCATGAGTGTAATTAAAATGGGCTTTTATTATTTTTGAAATTTGTGCAAAATTGTTCTGATTTAGTGACGCATGACATAAGCTGCTGCGTCCATTTCCCTCGCTATCTGCCATCTCTCTTCCCCTCAGTTCCTGTGTAAGTGAGATAAAATAGTAGCTGGGATTTTGCCGCAGTTTTGTGAGCTGTGAGCTGTGTGTGTGTGTGTGTGTGTGGGAATGTGTGAGCTTTGTTGTTAATTGAATTTCATTGTGCTAAATTCTTTGGCAAATTGCAATTTAAAGGCTGCACACGAAGCCGACTGTGAGTCAAACTATTTTGCAATTACAATTACAATTAGTTGTGCAGGAGCGTTGACAGAATTAGTTATGGCAACTACTGGGCCATAAAGTTGGGCCACATTGTTTTGGCCAGCCACAGGAACTCGACCAATTTGGGAGGTGATTGTCATACATTCCTGCCGCCATTCTCTTTCCCCCACTAAGGTTTGCCATAACTGCTGTATGAATAAGCGTGTTTTAAGTTGGACTTAATTGTAGGCGAAATTCTGGGATTCCCAGGAAGCTACAGCCACCCAAAAACATACTGCTACATCATTAAGGACCATGCCAAAGTCATCACAAAGTTTGGTACCGCGGGTAAGCGCATAAAAGTATGCAACACAATTTATTTAGGCCCACAGCAGGATGTCGCCGTCGATTTGGCAAACAGCGGAAGCGGCTTTCTCCTTCCGGCTGCCACTTTCTCACCCTTCTCCATCCTTGCAAACACCTTCCTCATTTCATTTTGGGATATATAGTTTTGGGTCTGTACAAGTTGTATGCCTTAAAAGTTTCGCATATGTATTAAAAACAATTTCATATTTAATGCCATATATGAAATGAATATAACGTTGAATAAAGTTGTTAGGAGTCAGAGGCATATACTCGTATGTAAAATTGACCAGCTTATTTTGAAATTGCCAAGCTTTAAGCTACGCAAAAGCAGCAGCAAGGATACTGGCAGACTTTCCCCCAATGTTTTCCAGTGTTTGTTGGAAAATGCGTGCTGTTGAATGGCACAGGATGATAGGCGAGGCATCGTACATATGCGCCGACAGCAGCAGACTGAGACCCCAACATTCAACCCCCCACATCCAACACCCTTAACCCCCAACTATCCCCCACCCTTAACCCTCTACTATCCGCCACCCTTAACCCCCTGTTGGCACGGCTGGGCAACTACTAAAATTTTAATTGCTGCTACTCTCTGCGTACGTGTCGCCCAGCGCTCAAAGCTCGTTTAGTTTTTATGTCCGACGAGTGGTGCCACGCCCCCTGCTCGCGCGCCCTCTATCAAGTTTATTAATTTATGCAGCACACACACACTCACACACACATATGTACACTTGGATTTGTTTACTTGCTGCCTGCTCTTGTGCATATGCAATTTTGTCTAACATTTTAATTGAGTTGGGTGGAAAAGTTAAGTTAATACCTCGCACACGCTCACAAACACGCAGTCTACTGGGTATCCACATTTTAGCAAAAAAAAAATACAAAAAAACAAAGGATATACGTATATATATGTATATGTACATAGGATCAGTTTTGAGTGCTCCGAGGGCCAGACTGGCAATTGGCTTAGTTTTAATTGTTTTGCTGCGGTTTCAATTAAAAGTGACTTATGGAAGTCAAGCTGCCCACGCTTCAATCAAGGACTCCGACCAGGATGCTACTTTCAGAAGCCATAAATAAATATTATATTAAGCAAATGATTTAACTGCATAATACGTAGTTTGTTGACATAAATTGGGGAAGTATAAAATTCAATATACTACAAAGTAAATCACATTGGCCAAGTTAAGCGATCCTAGCCGCATGAAGTTGATTATTTAGTTCGTTGTCAAAAAAAAAAAACAACACAGAAGAGGCAATGAAACGATGGCGTTTAGAGGCAAAGAAGGATATGCTAAGCTGTGAATAATGCCCACTCCATGGCAGCTTTTAAAATTGTCAACAATTTAATTAATCAACTCGCTGGTGCAGACCACCTCGGGGAACTGCCTGATAAATGGCTGTTTCGAGCGAGTGAAAGAACGAGCGTAGGAGGACCAGGGATATTGGCTTGGTCATTGGCAGCAATGTCAGCTGAGCTGAGTGTGGTTTTAAATTAATACGTACACTGAGAAATACACTAGCATGATGCCAAGCAGCTAGTTACAATTATTTGCAAATTTAGCTATGGCTTTTCCCGCACTGCATTTAAAGGGGGAAAAAAACAAGCTCAATGTGCTCAATTGCCATTGGAAATGGTTAATTTGGAGGCCTTGGGTCATCGATGGAACGCCAGAATCGGTAGCAGAAAGTGGCACAGGACCTGCACCTAGTGGCAGCCAGACAGGAAGCAGTCCTGTATAAATATGTGCCCCGTTCCATTAGCTACTAATTAATTTAGCTCGCACACAAGCACTCACCGCCAACAAACCACCCACCCACCCACCAACCAACCAACCAACCAACCAACCAAGCATCGCGTCAAGAAGGAAATGCAGTTTGGATTTTCAATTAAGTGGGCGGGCCAAGGAAGTCGGAAGTGTGCGAGCTGGGGATGTGAGATTTCGCCGCTTGCATGCCGGAAAATATTACACAGTGTTGAAAGCGATGACAGGTGCAGCGAACGGAGCCCCAAGCCCACGGACTGAGGTACAAACTACGAGAGCTGTAAACTGTCACCCAGGAGCTGTGAAAGATGTCAAAAGCAGCGAGAGTAGGCGCCAGTTTGTTGGCTGGTTTGGTGGGGGAGGACGAGCACCCTGCTGGGGATCACCCTCCGAAAGGGTTAAACATCATTCCCAGAAAAAACAGTTTTGTTGCGGGTCGGCTTTTTTCCAACGCGATGCATATATATGTATGTGCAGTTGATCCTCCTTTTATGCACTTGGCATGTTTGAATAACAGGAAAATTAATAAGTAATATACAAGGAAATGGAATTAAAACAATGCAGATCATCTTAGAGAGCAACTCTTGTTTTTTTCACAATTTCAACAATAGATTTTAACTGCCATACTTGGCCAAAAAATGGTTATAACAAACATAAGCCAACAAATAGAAATGGTTCATAATGGTTTATAGAGCCCTCTTACATACGTTCGGTTCTTGAGCAAATGCCTGGTTTTCGGCACAAAACACTCTCGTCTGAAATCCCACAACCATGTCGAGTTGTTTGCCAATCACTTGGGCACCAGCGTCGCCATTTGCATATGTACATTGGATACCTGGCTGGCTTTTGTTTCCCTCATCAGCACAACGATGCCATAAAAACGTATATGTTTTTCCGGGTGGCGGCGGCCGTAAGTTTTCCCCGCCAGCCTTTTGTTAAAATATTTATAGAAAATGGCGACAATTTGCGACAAACAATTGCGGGTCAGACTCCACGCACTTTAAATGCCATGTCTATGGGTTTTATTTGCCTCTCCGTGTGTGCGCATTGTTTGGAGTGGCGAAACCATTTTATCCATAGGTCAAACCTCATTATGATCTGCCATGCATTAGGATTGAAATGGGTAGTGGCTCTGGGCTACACTTATGGGTGGATAAACAAAAAGTCGAATTCACTGCCACGCCTCGCATATGCCAGCTTTCCACAAGGTGATGCCCCAAGGGCTGGCCAAGGAAAATCTACCCCCGTTCGGCCATCTCGTGTATCTCGGAAATACATAATTGTTTCCATGGGAGAGATTGTAACTATACTATGACATGGTTTCCCTCAGTGTGTTTTCTTCTCTCATCTTTGCACTTCCAATCAGGTGGGGCAGCCAACCCTTCGGATTGCCGAAACTGTCCCCTGTGGGTAGCTAAATGTAAGATACAAAACCGAATCTGGCCGCCAGGGTAGCAAAGGAAAAGAATTTAATAAGGCAGGAGATCAGCTGTTGTAAATTCCTAGCATGAGCTTCCCCTCACAATTTCTCGGTTTCGGTTTTTATCGCAATTGGGGGAGCAATACATATCTTTTCGCAAATCTGTATCTTACGGGGGTTGATCCAGGATACTTACCCTTTGTGGAATCTTCGACCATAGCCTCAAACTACAAAAATGTCTTAATGGAGATGGCAGAATATTCGATTGCAAATGATGAGACGTTTTGGGTTTCGAAGAAACAATCTCAAGTTGCTAAGGGCAATTTAAAATACACTTCATATCATATACTCGTATACTTCGTGTATCGATAATTCACAATAATTAGGTAATATTGTATTTACAGTGCCCTTTGCACTTACAATTTTAGTAGCCACTGCATGCGAAATGCAATTATTTGATTAATCATATCCATGATTAACGATTCACTTGCATACGAAACCTTTCTCAAATTAATGCAGCCATTTAATTGTATGCATTTTCATAGGTAAGCCTCGTATCTCGATTTATTGTTCGAAATTAATTGAAAATATAAAAATCATTTTGGTTTTAAATTATGCGGCTACAGAATATTAATGACATTGCCAGAACAGCACCCAGTGGTGAAAAGTGTGTGTTTTATTTTAATTGATGCCATTCAGTAGTCTTCCATGGGATCGAATCACTTTGCTATTTACCGGTTGTCCAGGTGAAAATTAATATTCAAATTGAATTCAATTGACAACAGCAGCCATTACTATTCATTGTAGCTGTTAAATGCCGAAAGGTGGATTAAATCGCTCATCGCAGCCCTTAAATCCGACTTCCAATCCGATGGCCAATAAAAGACGCATCACTCCAGATGGATGGCCACCGAGAGGCCACTTCTCGCGAAAAGTTGTTGAACAAAACACGAGTGCCAGCTCAGCTGGCAGTCCTGCAAACAAACGACATCCTTTTTCCAAAAAATGTCCACTCGTAATATATGGCAGTGCGGAATTTGACGAATCACTTCCATGGCCGCTGCACTGATCCGAAAAAGAGTTTCATGTTTGAAGCGGATTCCTTGTATGGCCAGGGAGCAAGGACAAATAAAAGGCCTCAATTTGCATTGGCGGATGGGGGAACGACGTGAGCTGGCTGTTTAATAAAAAGAAAGGGGGTCCTTTGGTCATTCGCAGTCTTGGATAAACCGGCATGTCCTTTGGCAAACAGCCGACGCACAGCAAACGAAATTTATTGGCTTTCGGAGGAGAGCAAAGAGGTCCAGAGGTCCTTTTGCTCCTTTTTCGGTCGTGTTTCTGACCGATAATGGGAAAAAGGTTATAATTACAATCTGTTATTTTTGCACTGGGCCTACAGAACAGGATTGACTCGAATAAAAACGAATGGAGGTGCTTCAAAAACAAATGTTTAATATTCTATTAGCATTTAAAGGAGAATTTCATTGCTTACTGCATAGTTTACTACTTTGTAGATATGCAAAACGTTTTGGTATTCTATACATTTAAAGCTATGACTGTTTAAAAGATTAAGCGATTAGTTTCCACTTAATGAGTGCCTGAATTCAGCTAGCTGAGCTATGTGAAAATTAAACTGTGAAATTATCGAATCGTTCGAGTGAAAAACCACAAGCCAGAATTCCAGCACTTGCAATAGTGCAGCAGACAAAACCCCATTGAAAGAGTGCGAGTATAATGCAGCCAGCTGCCACCGTTTAGGTGTTTCATTTTTGAGACTCAGCAGTGGCTCATTAACCGCACTCGGATTCCATTCACAGCACCATCAAGATATCTGCTCCTGTTGTTCGAATGGAGTGGAGTCGACTGCGCCCCAAATGCAATCGGGGAATTTCCAAATATTTTTGCATTTCAAGTGGCAGCATCAGCATTTGCGGCACAAGGCACAAGTTGTATGCAGATGAGCGAATGGATTAAGGGTAGTTGTTGGGCGGGAAAATAAGAGGGGAGGGTGCAGAAATGGAAATGGTTGTAGTTGCATCGCATCGCCCTTTGTTGAAAATTGATTGCACTTGTTGTCTGGGTGGAACATCGCCGGCCATCGACTGATGATGGTCCCATTTGCTTGAGTAATGATGCCACTTGCTACCGCTGCTTTATTATCGAGTCCCGAATCGGAGGAACTCCAGTGGTGCGGAGCTTTTGGGAAGCTGCCCCCTTAATCCTTTGGTGCCCGTATCCTTGCGCAGCCTTTTAGTTTTGTAATGAAATGCGAAATTTGTTGCCGTTCGCCGTACAACTACATCGAAGTTCTTTTGTCTCTTTGGGAAATCAAATTGATTCGTTAGGTTGGCAATCTGTCGCTTGTTAGGCCAAATTGATTGAAATTAGGTTTCGGTTCCTCCTCCTGGCTGCTGATTCCATGGGGGGTTTTTGTCTTGAATTCGTAGCCTGGTAATTGGTTTCGCATCGCTTTCGCCTGCAGTTTGCTCTCATTAAAGGCGCTCAAAAGGAACGCAATCTATACCCCTGATTGCACCACAAAACGTAGCTATGCAATATGGGAAACATATTCGAGATATTCTGAATACCTGAATGTTCGTCCACATGACTTCTGGGCTCTTTGGTGGCAAATTTACTGGCGGAATCGGTGCAGATGGGAGCTATTATTGCACCTGGAAGTCTGGAATGCCTGGCAACGGGGCACACCAAAGTGTGCAAATGAAACAAGCAAGAGTGCAGGATAAATAACTCGAATGCCAGTTCCATATTTACCAAAAAGTTCCCACAAGAGAAATGGTATCTCTGACTACAATTGGGATAGGAACGTTCTTATATGTACGTGTATGTTAAACATAGAATGAATTTTAAGTTTAGTTATTGTGTAACTGGTATAATTTTTGAAAACTATATCTATCGGGAAAACAATTAATTACTATATCTAGCTCTAGTTAAATATACACAATACCTGTTTTATTTATAAATATTGGGGCATTTTATAATTTAAAGTTCAATGTTCTTGTACTCGCCTGTGATTTTTCCCACTGACTTCCTGGATTTTCTTTGATTTTCCCCTCCCCCTCCTGTCTTCAACTATTTGCGTAGCCACCTTCGATGGGATCGTGACACAAATTGACTTCGACAGCAGGAAAAACAACATCAGGTGCGCAAAATAGGGGGGAAGCTGGGTGGTGGGGCTGGCTTTTCGGGTGGCAAATACATATATACGCATACGTATGTATTTTCCCCCACACACAGACACCCACACACAGACACACACGCACACACACACACACACAAGCCGGCGCAATAACAATAATCATAAATACACAATGCGGAATGGGTTGGCTGGGATGCCAGCACGTGTCAATGCAGGTCATAGGTCCCCCATATTTATATGGCATAACGCATGTTCGGATCTGAGGTATCAACTCGACTCCCTCCCCCCACCCCTCTCCACTCGGCACTTCGGTCTGAGTGGGCTTTTGGCTCTGATGTTTTCTCAACTTCAATTGCCGCCCATGGGAATTCTGTGCTTTCTGCGCGTTTCTACGCTGGCTAATGGGGTTTTAAGGGGTTTTCCGGTGGCAAAGGGGGATGATAAGTTTCGCTCTTGAGGGTCCGCCAAGTGGTCCAGACGAGAGTACAAAGCAATTTGTTTCAGCCCCCTGTACAAGAACTTAATTAATACTTTTCTTTTTTTTTTAATTTCTCTGAGCGGAAAGTTTTTAGCCTACTTTTAAAATATTACAGTATCTTTGTTGAAAAAAATGTATATATATTTCATAATTTTCCCCTTTGCTACAAAAACTATTTCTTGAAAAATCAATTCACACTTCACCGAACTTTTACAATTTTCATTTTAGTTGGCCTGCAATTTTAAAACGCTTAAGAGTCAAAAAGAACAAAGAAAAGAGTTGGCCAAGTTGGCGTTCCTTTCTTTTTCGACTTGTTTCGGCGGAAGGGAAAAGCTCGTCAGAAGTTAAATTACTTTAAACTTATGCATGGCAAAGAATGTAATTGTTAGTGAAGGAAAGGCCAAAAACTTTGCCAACAAAGGAACAATTAATGATGGCCAAAATGGGGATGCGGATGCAGATCGAAAGAAAATATGCTGCAAAGCATTAAAGACTTTGCTACTCATCCCGTTCAGTCCTAGAAAAGGCCAGATTCAATCTCGTGTCATGATTGAAAAACTTTTTTTTCAGCCAGAATTCGCAAGTAACTGCGTAACAAATTTCAGCAATTGCACTCCCCTTTTATTCGCCCTCGACTCTGTGGCATATTGCAAATCATCTGTGGCACACCCCTGGTACCATAAAATGAAACCATCAAAGTGCAAATGCGAAACAAATTGCAAATTGGCAGCCGGGAGATGAAAGTGAGGGGTGGGGCTACTATTATTATTGAAATGCATTAATCAAAATTTGTTGAGGTGCTTCGCATCTTTGTTTCACATTTCATATTTCGGGGTAGTTTGTGCCGTGGTGGAACGTTTTCCAATAATGCAACATCAAGGAGAAAGTATGAAATTGTTTTTCTTTTCTTTTCTATTCTATTTATGTTCGGCGGTGGTGAGGTATGGATATCAATTTTATGCAGGGGGTGGCCATCTAATGGAGAAATGCGAGCTATTGAAAATGTTTGCTTTTCCCTTATGAACCCATTGGGGAACCATAATTTTGTCTATTCTATGCTTTTAAGGGAATATGAGAGTATTTATGGAGTGAGTCACTCAAATTTATAGGTAAAATACAATGCAGGGCTTATCCAGATCCATTACTTTTTATACACTAATTAAATGTTGGCCACACAAAGACCCCCCACACTATTTGGCCTAGCAATCCTGCAGGATGTCCTTCGTTACAGGTCCTTTAAAACAAGAGTAAAACTCAGATACTGATGCTACAAAAGAGAGGTTCAGATTTATGTAACCACAAAATTGTCTATGTCACACTCTGTTCAGCGGCGATAAGGGAAATAAGGCTTTACATTCACAATGCATGTGAGGTACACTGCAACATTAAAGCATAACGAGATACAGAAAGCTAAAAATAAATTTGACTACAGAAGAAATACAACGTGAAGGGAATCTATATTGGTAACATAGGATTCTAAATAGTTTAGTTTAAGGTGAATATTTTGGAGTGCAAATAATACCCTTTATTGCAAGTATTTTCCCTTCTTATCTATTTTATCGTCTAGACGAAAATCTGCCTCGCAAATAACAAAGTACAAATAAGCGGAAATAAAACTGAGCTAAAAGCAAAGTTCTTGAATAGCTGAGAATGCGGAAAAAATGGGCGAGTATGAAAGATGAGCAAAGTTTTCCGGCATTAAGCCGGAAATTTATGTTTGCGTAAATAAGCACAGACGCGGCGCAGCAATGTGGAAAACCTAAGAAGAAGAAGGCTCCAAATAGCTGGAAAATAGATAGAGCAAGTGAGTATGTTGGGGGGGGGGAATTTAATGAAGGAAAAATCGAGGGAAGCTGCCACACAAGCACTTAAAACATTGTCAACACCATTGCAGTCTCTTCGAGTTAACGGCTTTCGGTTTTGGCGGTTGCTCTCTACACAAACTTACTTCTTAGCCAACAGCCCACTTCATGGGCCCAGCTCCCCAGTGTTTTGCCCTCGATGCGGCAGCCCTATTTGGAAAACTAAAGCACAAGTAGAGCTGCATAAGGTGAAAGTGCAGGAAGGAAAGTGCAGGGGTGAACTGTCAAGTCAAGTGCCAAAAAAGTGAGTAAGCCCGGATGGGATTCTACCCCTTTCTACCTACCATCTGCATCAACAATTTGTTGCATAGTTAGGGGCGAAGCGTTGGCAGTCTAAACAATCAGTGAAAGTTGTGCGTGTGTTGGGTTAAAAGTGCAAAGACCAGAATGGGGGAAAATAGGAGGAAAAAAGCAGGCGGTACAGGGACTTGGGTTCCTTGCTTCAATTTCATAGCACTTCACTTCACTTCACTCCATCACTCCATTGCATTGGAGGTAACAAAAACTGCAAATAAATCCCCACAAGCACAGTTGCAGTTGGGTGAATTCAACATGTGCGTGTGGCTGTGTTAACAAGGATTTCAATTTGGCTGGGTGGCAGTTAATAGCCAGAAGACGCGGCGCTTGAAAACTTCGAGCTTGAAGTGTTTGGTAAACACAGCACGCGAGTGATAAACAGTGGTTTAAATCATGAAATAACCAAATGCACAATCGCGTTGAGTTTCGGTTAAGTTTAAAGTTTTTCATTTTAAATTCAGTGCCCGCATTGCGCGCAAAGCCAAATTATCGCTCATTTATCACTCTGGCATTCACGATTGTCTGTCACTCATATGGATAAACGCGTTTTGCCAGCCCCCAAGGCAGCAGCTTTTGAGCCAGCCTTCCTTCCACATTTCCATCATATCGCCTCACCTGAGCGAATGATGCTGCTGCTTGACAGGTGTGAAATACGTGCGTTGTTTAATTCAAAACCGAAAAGTTCCATTCGCGAAGAAAATGCAATGCGCAACATTTTAACATAGTTTATGGGGCACACACACTCGTGCACACATACACTGGCACACTGGCACACTCGCATTCACAAGTGCATGTGCATGTGCATGTGCAGAGTGAGTGTTGCATATTTTGTGGCGCTTGAAAACATTTTTTTATGGCAATTTGCCAGGCGAACGCAGCCCGAGGAAACAACAGAACCGAAATACCCTCAACGTACACATAAACGCATTGTTGCGGTAAAACAAGGCGGTAAGAAAGTACACTCAACCAAATGTTGTGGTTTTATCATGAAAACTGTTTTCTTGGTTTCCAATTGACCAATAAGTTGAAAAAACTGCAAGTGCTGCAGCTGAAATGCATTAAATGGGTTGTTTTCTCGACGGTATGTTGGATTTTGTATTTTCATGATCACATAACATCAAATTTCTTGCAGTGCAAAGGCTGAATAAGGAGAACACACACTAATACCTGGTCGAGCTAGCTTCTCTGGGCGCTTTTGCCTTGAACGCATTTTTCACACATGTTAAGTGCATCTCCGCCCCTCAGTAGTTGCATCTGCACCCTGCCCCCTGGCCCGCCCCTCTGTTGTTCAATAAATAGCTTGCAACATGGTGTCCAGTTTTCATCTCATTTCCGCCTGTCTTCTTCTACCCGCTCGCTCAGCTGTTTCCTTTGTCAGCCATAAAATCGCCCGAAAATGTTGCATACTTTCTGGGGAGCTCCTGTGTGTTGCCTCAAGTGTTTGCCACAGTTTCATGCGCTTTTTACGACACTTTGTACCTCCTGCCAGCGCAGCCATGCCCAACTTGTGCCTTTCAAAGGCATAATTTGACAGCAAATTGTTCAGTTTATGGCCAGGCACTAAATATTCTTTCAACTTTCGGCTGTGAAAGAGCAGAAATGGGGCCCATGCAAAATATATTTCGCATACATGTGCCAGCAGCTTTCAGCCCACATCCCTCCAAATCCATCCAGCTGGCTGCAAAAAACTTGGCTCTTTCCACATCGTTTTGCTTCCAAACTTGGCTTGAAATAATGCAACAAAGTTGGACCAGGATTAGCAGGAGCGATGCACCCACCGGATGTAATGGCCAAATGAGTTTTAGGTTTTCTTCTTCATAGCTGCCTCTTATCAGACACACAAGCAGCATAAAAAATGTCTTAATTCACACTAAATTTCACTGGACCTAAGCGGATTGTCCGACCAGCTGACTTGGAAAAAGTGAGTAGCCAGCGAATGCCATAAAGTTATTAGATTCTGCTACTTGGTAATTAGTTTCTCATACGTGGCTGCGTTTCAGTGGTCAGGATAATTGCGGTTTAGCGACACGCACAAGCTGCTGGAGATGTGCGGAAAATTAAGTTGTCTTATGAAACTTTAAGACCTTTTTCCCCATTTTTGTGTTGCAACGAAATTGAGGAATTACAAAGCTACCATTCCCAATTACAAGCTGTAAGTTAATACGACATCAAATCATTGCCTAAAGCGTAAATGTATCTCAAAGTTGGCAATAATCAAAAAAAGGAAATTCTACAACATTTTGCCATTAACTAAAGACCGAGTGTCATGTGCACAGATTTTCTCCTTAATTGCGGCAGTGCAACTAAATTCTTAATTCCGAGTGCGGTATTAAATGCAACGGAAACAAAGCAAATTCTAGCACCACCTTTGTAGATATCTCTAATTCCATTTAAGACCGTGTATATGTACGAATCTCATATTCCTGGCAAAAATCAGCAAATTGCAGTGGTCTACTTGGCTCATCCTGCGCATTCCATTTGGCCATGCAGCTGGGTGTAGCAACTCAAAAGCCCAAAAGGACTTTCAGGTAATTTGAACTAACACAACAGGCCAGTGGGGATGGTGGGTGGCCAGGTCGAGGGTCTGTCTCTGTGTCTGGGGATAAGGATGTATCCACACTGCCCCCTCCCTCCACTCACTCCTCGTCCCGCGCAGGATGTGCTCCGAGTGGGTCAGAGCTACCAAAGCCGTCATATTCCATTTGGTTAACCAAAAGTTACGTGCTTCGGTTTATTTCCTTTTGTTTGCTCGGCTTTCTTTTTTTTCCTATTGGATTTTCCCTTCCTTTTTTTTCTCCACCCACTCCACACACTTGTATTTGGCCGTATTCGTTCCTCCTGCTCCGACTGGCTTTTGGCCATGAAACCATTTTGGCCCGACGCCTGACGCTTGCAACGCATTATTTGCCTTGAATTAGCGCTCGTCCTGCCGAACTCTCTCTTCTCGTCCTGTCTCAATCACCCCCCCTACTGACCCCCTCTCCTTATTTAATGCTCGCCGGCTCTCGGGCGTGTCATATAAATTAGCAACAATGAAGAAATTGCACAATTTACGAGTCCCACGGGTCAAGAGTGCGTGTGAGGACGAGACAAAGTATTTTACATTCTTCGTGGATTGTGTTTTTAAAAAATGCCTGCTGGGTATTAAAGCAAAACAGTAGCGAAAACTTTAGAATGGGAACTATGCACTGGAAATAATTCACAATTACATTACACCCAACACGTTCTTTTCTTTAAAATGAAGTACGCTTTTTTCATATTTTTGAAGCGTGTGCAGTTTTCTCGAAGTGTACGAGCATATCCAAGTGCGTGTTGGCCCTGTGGCTTTTGCTCGTTATTGCCCGTTAAGGTTCACCGAATTGAGCCGCCAAAAGCGGCGGAATGTGAGAGCGGGAAAATGTCTGCGAATTTTTCCCTCACCCTGGACTGTATATTAATTGAAAGTCGCTTTTCAGCAGCGGTTTTAACAATCCTGCTCCCTCTTTTCTGTTCCGGCCTGTGCTGTATTTTTTCAGCGGTTATTTTTTTGGGCTGGGGAGGGGGGCTGGCTGAATTCATGGTGTACTCGATGAAAGGCAAACATATCAAGCGGAATTGTGTGGCTAGCTTTGGCTGGTATTATAAGTGGATGAAGACCTCTCTCAAAAGAATAAATATTGTTTTGTTTCTGCATCCATGTTGTATCAAGCCGAATCTTTGCATTGTTCAACATTTTCAGCGACAACAGAGTGAAATACAAAAATCTTTTAGATTTCGGTTCAATTTTTATTCTGATGGTTTTTGTCTGCCACGCAGATGCGAACATGCTTTTTATGGAACTGTCAAAATAATATTTTCCATAAAAACACTAATTAGGAAGGTACATTACTGATTTTACTGAATTTCCACCTGATGTTAATTAAGTAACTTGCGAATAGGCCAAGTTAACTCAACTGTCCAACACTTACCGCCTTGCCTGGCAAACTTCTAACTATGCGACTAGCAAGGACTTTCCCAGTCCAGTCTCTTGGTTTTTCCTACATAAATTTCCATTAGCGCTGCCTTCACTTTCCCCAAAGTCAGCCAAACTGAAGGGACGCTAATATAAAATAAGGGTTTATTACGCTTACATTTTATGAACACAACTGGGTACCCAGAGAGTGGAAGGACACTTGACTACCCACATATAAGAAAATATATACTATACACTCCTCACTCACAAATCTAATTAGTCAAACCTTACAGTAAGCGGCCCATGAAGCGTTAATAGTCCTGAAGTGGTAATAAAAAGTAGAAGACGACAACGAGGACCAAGTTTGTCAATTGGCTTTATTGCTGAGGGCCAGAGAATGGGATAGATTTTTACGACCCACCTATGCACTGAAATCCTAGGGAAATGAGTTGCACGAAGGCCCATTAAGTATACCACACGTTGTGCCGTTGGGAAAAAATACAATTTAATTAATTTTGTTGCTCTGTTGTGTTTGGCGAAATTCGCAGAATTAAATTTGGACAGGAAACGGAAGTAACCGAAAAAATGTTAATTGGATTTCCGCTTTCTGCTTCGCGTTGCTACTACGCTCTCATTATTAATTATGCTCTGCATGTGTTGGCTTACGAAGAAAAAGCCGCGAATGAGGGGGGCATTCACACAAAAATTGTTGGCCCGAATTTTAATATCTCTGGCTATTTGTTTTGGGTCGGCCCGCAGCTTCCGCTTTTATGTTTTTCCAAAATTCGCTTTTTTCTTGCATTATGAATTATTTGAACGATAAGAATTTCCGCTTTCTGTTGTCTCCACCCTTTTATTTATTTGTTTCCGGTGGACGGGTTTGTAAAGACAGTATGCAAATGGTTGCCCTTTAATTAGTTATAAACTTGCAGCAGCAATCCCATGATGCCCAGGAGATATCGTTTCGAATTTGGCCATCAAACTTGTCGCATATGTAATTCTATTAGAGTTTCCCAAAAAAGGTCAGGTCAACTCGAGGGCCGAAACACGAGAGCCAAAGCCCAAAAGAACAAAAAATATGGCGAAACTGTAACATAATTCAATTTATTTAACAAATTGACTGCCACAGCCTGGCCAACTCAAGGATCCCACGAGAGAGCGAGAGAGTCCTTCAGCGTGCTGGCGTGTGTGTGAAACATATGCAAATTGAGAAATCGCTTAGGCAAGCATGTGTGGGTGGTGGTGCGTGGGTGGTGGTTGCTGTTTGGTGGTGTTGGTTTGGATGTGCGAGTGCCAAAAACTGGCTTCCAAATAATTGCTGTGTAGAACAAGAGGTTCGGTAAGGGGGAAGGTGCTTCCATGTTAGAGTGCATAAATCATATGGCGAAAATTTATGTGGCAGCCAAGTTGGTTGAGCAACTTCGGATGAATTTCGCCAAGTATTTCAAAAATGTGAAAATGAATTTTCTTTCATTTTGCATTTCTAAGAAAGAGTGCACAGGCAGCTTAAAGAGTTTCCAAGAATTAAAGAACATGCTTTCATGTGGTTTATAAATTTGTTATACAAATTTAAGATACCTAGTTAGGAAGTTTTATAGCCGAAATAGTTGTGAGGTAGGCAGATTCGAAATGTTTGTACAGACTTCACAAAAGCTGATTAAAGTTGAAAGTTGATGGCAGTGATTAAAAACATGAATCTGAATAAAAGTCCAAAATCGAAGCAGTCTACAAATCACTTAACTTACTTCCTTCTCTGTCAACAATTTTCCTTTCTTTTGTTTAACAAAAGCGCCATAAAAGTAGGCATGAAAAAAGCCAGAAGCAACAATGAACGGCCAACTGTATCGGTGTCCAAAACTTCCTCTGTCTGCGTGCCTATGTGTGGCTATGTGCGTCTGTCTGTGTGCTGAATTATTTATGCCCGCACGACAACAACAATCGTGGTAACAATAACAACAGCCATCGCAAAGGGAACACGAAAATGGCCAGCAACAATATGGCCAAGGGGGAGAAAAAAGGTTAAATCGTAGAGCGTGCACTGAGACAAAAACCAACAGGACGAGAGCAGGAGTCACGCACACACCGATAGATCGTTACACACACAGACACCCACACGGGCACAGAGCAACAAACTCCTAACCGTAAAGGACACATGGCGCATTGGACTCAAACAAAAGGCAGTTAGTTTTTGGCTTTTCGCAGCCAGAAAGCGTTTTTCCCTTAAACATGTAGCTAAAGGATAACGATGAGTATTTTCGGCAGTATTTTCAAATGAGTTTCAAAAATGTTTTTTCAGAAAACGTAGTATTTCTTCGTACTTTCAGTTAGCATAAAATACTTAATAGTATTTTAAGTATAATTTGAATGTATGCACAACTTTTTTCTTGTTAAATATTACGTATACCACGTGTGGGCTGTCAAGTAGCTGGAACATATAATCACTTTATTTCCACAAGGTGTGCCCCGAGGTATCACCGAGTCCTTACTGTAGTTGTACCCTCTTGTATTCCTCGTTTTATAGCTGTTACCCCTTTTTTCCAGCTGTTGAAAAACGTTTGCCGTCGTCATTGTCGTCGCCACGCTGTCTGGTCTTTGGACCTTTGTGTTGTGTTCTTGTATTTTTTCGACTGGCTTATAAATTATGAAGCAAGTTTTGTGGGGTTTGGGCTGCGAGCTGTGTTTCCTGCTACATAATTGCAAAGTGGAAGCGACAGAGTGGGCAGATACAGCGAAAAGCGGAAGTTTCATGTGGGAGCTGTAAAAGTTGAACACATAATGCGTAGCTGGGGAATCCACGCACCACACTTTGAGTGGCAAATGAGTTAAGAGAGTCTAGACACGGGCTCAGATGATGAAGTCTGGCAGACAGATGATGATTGAATGGAGAACATATAGTTGGCCCTTTCTTTATATCTTCCAATTGAGATTTAGCTTACCTAAAAAGAGAAGAGTTATGGAGACCATGAATTAGCAAGTTGTTTTTAGAGTGTTATTGGGTACTTAAAAGTATTTAAGCTAACCTAGTTAAATTTATATTATATCAATATATCGTCACTATTTGAACTTAATGGATATGTACATAGATTGTTGCCCCAAGGAAGGGTTGATATCAATCGAAATCAAGACGATGGCCAATCCTGCATTATACTAAGTGGTTTGTGTATCTGCACAAGCGGCACAAGACAATCCGAATCAGGATCAATTGCATGTCCATCCCAGCAGTCGAACAAGTGGGGTAAGTGAGCCAACAATGAACCGATTCCGGTGCCGAGTCCTTCCAATATGCCCAATGCCGTTTGCAGCTCTCTGCCGTTCTGCTGCCTCTGGCTGCCCCCAACGATGTTTATCGTTAAATTCAATTTGCAATTTATAAGATTTTATACGCAATCGAAGGAGAACAGAAGAGAAGAGTGTGAGGGGCGTGTAGCCGGAGTAAGCTTGTTATCGGGCTGGACCCCTTTCACACCCCTTAGCACCCAGTTAAGTTGGCCTCCTACAGATATCCTATAAATTGTGCAGCTGCGCATTCCATGCGAGTAACGCTCAATGCAATGGACGGATGGATGGTTGGTGTGGAGGTGGAAATGGAGATGGAGGTGGAGGTGGTGGTGGTGGCGGCGGAGGTGGCACATTGTCCACTGAAGTGGAATGCATGTACTGGCAACTGAGATTCCAGCGGCCAGCAGCGCCGCAGTGCCACCTAAAAAAGCCACCTCTTGGTCCACTGCCAATATCATGTTACGTGGCTTTAAGCAAAGTTGCTGCTAAAATCCAAATCTGAAATCCAAGCCGAACCAAACCGAACTGAACCATTATCTAATCTCTCTGCCTTTTCCTGATTTCTCCTTTGTTTTCCCTGGGCTATCCTCTCCCTGTCAGATGCATAACATTTTCCTCTTTAGACGGCTGTAGCGACCTGGGAATAATAAGCAAATGATTTGTCATGTTAGCTCCGTCCTCTCCTCTGCTGCTGAATTCAATTTGCCATGACAAATGCTCCTCTGAAGTTCGCCACGACCATGGCGAAATGCACTTGTTCGACCGGAGGAAGCCAAATGCATTGGTAAATGGAGATTCAAATAGCTGGTTGAGATTCCAGAATTCATGTCATTTCTCTTCGCGTCCTTTTGTGCCTTGTACCTTGTTTAGTGCTCAATTACTGGGTTTATTTGTTTGAATCATTCAATTGGAATATTGTTCTCAGCGGAAGTATCGAATATACTTTCTAAACACGCTCATGATTTTTCACTTGAAAACGGATTTACTGTCGCTGAAAACGCATTAAATTTTATAACTAACTTGTAACCAATATTTTTCTTGATATAAATTAAAGAGAAAATGTTTTCTGCCTTTACAAACAAATTATAATACATTGCGAAAACTTTGCCTCTTTGTAGCTACTCATTTTAACTACTTTCTTCCTGAATTTATGTTTCTTTTCGCCGTTTTGTGTACATTTGTCTTACGTGCTTTTATGCGCTTTTACTACTTAGTTAAACAATTTGGTTAAAAGTTGTAAAACACAACGGGTGTACACACACACTCACACTCACACACACACACACACACAAACAGGAAACCACTCGGTGCTCCGGCGAGGATAAAACGTGCGTGCATTAGCAGTCAAATACTTGGCAACTTTCCGCTTCTGGTCCTGTTGCGCCAGCATTCCTGCCGCTTTTCCTGCAACTCCTGCAGCAAATTAAACGTAACTGCGGCAAAGACACGTACGCCCTGCCGACCAGGTGTGGTGGAGCAGGGGGCGTGGCAGCTTAATTGCGCCAAAAAGGCAGTTAATAATGGTAGCGAAACGCAAACAACGTACGAACAATGGATGGTAAATTAAATTGAAATTGCCAGGGATTATATTTGGTGTGCTTTCTTTTCAAAAAGTAGCAACTAAATGTTATTAGCATTGATTAACCAAAAAAAAACAAAGGTTAAACCCTTTCGTTTTGTGGTGTATGTTCTCTGGCAATTTCAGTAATCCGATTTCCACAAATTGATTGCAGCTGCACCAGCAGATTAAGCAGCTAAAGCCAAAGCTTGAACATATTCTATTAAATTAAATTTAAGCCCGTTTGGCAACCGCTAATTAGAAGCGTTACAACTAGCTTGGCCGCCTGTTTTGTTGGCCGAATGGGTGAGAGTGGGGAAGCGGTAGCTAATTAAGCGTGAATTTATGCAAACGCATGTTGTGCATACGCCTCGTTTGCCAAACTAGCAACTTACCCATACACACACACTCACACACACACACACACACACACGCGAGCGCGCACACACACACAACCGCTCATTCGTATATTATTCATGCTGTCCAATTATGCACAGCCCACAAAAGTAGGCAACATATTTTGCGCACCCTCCTTTCGTTTTTTCGCATTTTTAATTTAATGCCTCCCCCCACCACCGCCAACAGCATCATACCCCACTTACCCCACTTCTTGCCGCCAGGAGGCTGACCAACTGTTTTTGTCATTAAGCGTTATTTATGAGCCTGCTGCCGGCCAACTCCCCGCAAATATTATGTGGACAGCAAAAGAATTTGATAAAAATTAGCCTCGACGCCTAATTGCGCACATAATTGCAGTGGAGCGTGTGCATTGTTTATCGCTAATGGCAAATAAGCAATTGAATGATTTGCTCGCTTATAATACGAAATACGAAAGCTGGCGAAATTAAATTTCGAGTAGAGCATGCAAATTTAACGAGTCCCTAGAGCACACGTATGTTTATCTGCTCGTTTTTTACTTTTACTTTGTGAGGCAGTCACTTGCGCAAATCAAATAAGCACGCATTTCACTTGTGGCACGTAAAGGGAATTTGAGTGAGGGTACGTGAGCATAGCCAGGAAATTAAGTAAATGAGGTGGGCGATAAAGGAACACACATACTCGTGTATGCGAGAGTGGAAAATGATACACAGGAATGATGGACAGGATATTCGGTAGGAAAGCGCTGCACCCACTTGATTTGCCCGCCGCCGCCACTCCAGAAACCTCAGAAACCTTGACCCATTAACCAAAGTTTGGCCGAAAACTTTGCTCCGGCAGCTGGCCACCTTCCAATAAAGGTAATAAGAAAATTGCACCATAAAATAATGAATATTCCGGGCTCAGAAGTTCGATTAAGGTTACAGCGGGTAACCTCGAGAGCACTAAAAACGAAGGCTAAATGCATTTGTACAACATTGTTGGGTAATAAAGTCAACTTAATTACAACAAAGTGGTGAGGCGGTGGTGGCGGCGCTTAGGTAACGAGCAACTTTTGTACTTTGCTTTTGTTTACTTAATGAGTTGCGGCATCGGAGCAGCAACAACATTAGCAACAAGCTGCCAACAACAATTTCATAAACTTGGCCGAAAAGCATTTGAGCCCAAGACAGGACAAAGTCAGGCGAACCGAAGTGGAGGACTATTAAGAGTTTACTGCATATGTTGCACATAGCTAGTGCGTTAACGTTGTTACACAGTGAAAAATTGCATAAATCTTTTAAAAATCCGAAACTCCAATCCTTTTCATTTCAAGTGTCGCTCTGTTGAGAATACCATACAATGTTGCATTATGATTTGTACATATTTATAGGTATTTTTTTCGGTGCACAGCTACGGTACAGGAATCCAGGGGCAAGATGCAAGGAAGCAACAGCAGCAACTCCAATGGCAACAATGGCAGAACAAATGGCGCCTCGGATAACGGAAACGGAAGTTGCTTACAAGCGTAGTCAGGCTCCAGGAGCGACCGAGAGGGCCAGAGGAAGTGGCGCACAATAGAGGGAGATAGGATGATAAGAGAGTGTGTCTTAATGACGCTAGCTTTAAGATGTGCTGCATACCTCATCGTTCGCAGCATCTTTGCATGGAAGCTATCTCAGCGAATGGGCCCAAAGCATTGAAAATGCAAATGATGCTTATTGGAATTTCGCTCTTCCGGTCACGAAACGGAATAGGTTCGATAACGTTAAGGTTGCGCCATCTATAAATCATCATAAACTCGCCACTATTGGGTTGGCTTTGTTAGCCAAAAGTTCGAAAAAGGCTCGAAAAAGCTTCGTATTTAAGCCCAATCAACTGTAAGCCATATTTTAATGATATTTCCACGCCCGACTGTTTTTGTTTATTTGCCACAGTCCCACACACACATATAAATCGTTCGAAAAGAAAAAACATTTACGAAATGTATTTATTTTTATCATGGCAATGTTCCGTTGTAGTTGCCAGACCGAATAAAAAATTCCATTTGCATGTGTTTATTTGTGGATATTTCTGTGCGCCTGCATTTAATTAAGTTTTGTCGGTTTTTAAGTGCGTCTGTCTCCTCTGTGCACGATTACGCTGATAAGTTTCATTTTATAAAAAAAAATTTTGTTTATGCCATAAATATTTTTTCTGGCTTGCCGTGTTTTGCATAAAATATTTATGGCATTAAATTGAGCGTTAGCGATTTTTTTTAATGCGAGTTTTGAGCTGTCCGTGAAGCCTGGGATTTATCGCCTGATAAACTGTTTTCACGTTTATGCACAAAAGAATTTTAAATATGTGCAGCAGAAAATATTTCTGCCGAAGTGATTATGAAATATGATTACGACAAGATAGTTTTATAAACCATTTGCTAAATGGAAATAAATTTTAATAGTCTTGCGAGGAGACTAAAGTTAATTAAACACTCTGGTTAAATGCTTTTGTAGTTCAAGTTTCTTAGATCAATGCAAATACATGCATTAAATACCAACAGTGAAAACTGTATGTCAAACACTTAGTTTTCCCTAGAGTTCCAAAAAGTGCTTTATTGGTTCCAGTAATATGTCCTAAAATATCCATATGTTGCTTTTGTGTGTCAAATAACTTAAACTATGATTAACATTGCTTGATATGCGATTAAATAGTTGGTTAAATAAGGGGATTAAATATGATTTGATTAATATAGGATAGACTATAATCCAATTCCGGTTATAGTTTCATCTTCAGCTCCTCAAGCATGCGGTAGACCTTTACGAACTTCTTCTCTACCAACTCGGTGAAGGTCTTGATCTCATTTCGCACCACCGAGAGCTCCATGGCTGCATCCGATCCACCAGACTCACACTTCTTGGACTGCTTGTCGCTCTCATACCAACAGGCAATGCCATCCACATAGTCGTCCACCAATTCGGGCGCTGTTACATCCTCCATGAAGGATATGTCCTTGCGTTTCACAAACGAACTCATCAGCAGTTGCAGGAAATCGCAGTTCCAGTTGTTTTGCTGAAAGTAGAAATACTGCAGCGCCTTCAAACTGTCGAAGATTGTGATCTTCAACGAGTATATGGAATTTCCCGATATGTCCAGCATTTGCAGATGGCTCTGTTTCGTGAACAATCCCTCTGGAAGCTCGTGGGCAGCGGTGGCAGAAAGATTCAGCCGCAACAGTGATGTGAATCTTCGCAACGGATTACCCTGGAGATTTCCCAATGGGTTGTGCGACAAATCCAAGCTGCTCACATTGGCGGCCAGTGGTATGTGCGGCATTTCCCTCAGCGAGTTGTTGTGCAAATCAAGTTCATGGATCACGCCGTAGACAGTCAACCTCCTCAAATCGCAACTATGAGCTATAGCCACATCCAGCAAGGTAAAGTTGAGTGTTAGCTCTTGGAAGATATTTCCAGAAATATCCAACTGGGTGAATACCGGCTGCAGCTTCAACAGTTCCGATTCGAAGGCGGTAAACCGGTTCCTGGCCAGATTTAGTTTGGTCAGGTTTAAGTTCCGATCGAAGACGCCTCTTGGTAGAGCTTCCAACCGATTGCCTGCCAGATTTAGATCCATTAGTTTCCTCATGCCGCTAAAAACTCCAAGAGAAATTCGCTCTAATTGGTTTTCCGCCAGCGAAAGCTCCTTTACTTCCTTCAAGGCGTGGAAACTCTGATTTCCCAGCTGCTTCAACTGATTTCCTTGCAGATGCAATGTTGCCAAATTGTCCGCCCCCAAGAATATATTTTTAGGTATATCCTTCAAGAGATTATGTCCCAGGAACAGGCTCATCAGATTGCTGGCACCTTCGAACTGCGGTTTCTCGAACGTTTCCACCGAACAGTTCTCCATGCGCAGAACCTGCAGATCCGGAAAAGTGTCGAACAACAAATGCGGTATCTTGGCAATGCTCGAGTTCAGAAAGGTGAGCATGGTGAGGCCCTCGATGGGGGCCTGTGATAGGATCACGTAATTACTGCGACTAATCACCACATTCGTGCAAATTCCCGCACTGCAATGATCCTGCAGCCAAATACGACGCAACTGGCCGCTGCCGTAGGAGGGCGTGGCCAGGTGGTAACCGGGCGGTAAGATCAGCACCACCTGCACCGATAGCAGCCACCAGAGTACCGCCATAGTGTACGGATTACGCGAAACCGATTTCGATTTCTCAGGACCCCCGAGTGGCGATCCTTTCGCTCGGGAGCCGCCAACGAAGCGCTCGCCACGACGCAACTGGCTCTACTGACCACTACTTTGACCATTCGATCCCACTATCCGTAGTTCTAATATCTGAATTCCAAATTCAGATGTTCCATGCGACCCCAAATGCGGATGCGGGTGCTTCAATTCAATCCGATCTGCGCAGCCAGCTAAGCAGATACATAGTAACGTCCAAGGGGTCGCCAGGCAGTTGTATTTGATTTAATTCAATTAAACCCCTGCCTGGTTTCCATTCCAAAAATGTTTCAGGCTGAACTTTCAATTTCGTTCTCGGGCGACATTCCATTTCACTGCAGATATACATATGTGTATATAAATACACCTATTACTCGTACGCTTTTCTGCACTCTTGTTTTATTGCATTCCATTATTTGGGTTTCAAAGCAGGTCTCTGTATCTGGGCTACCCACATCTGACTGATGAAAATGAATGTTTTTTAAAGTAGGAAATGGAAAACAAGCAAAAACTAGTGGGAATGCATCAAGGGTTGAATAATTATCTTGAATTCCACTAGTATTGGTTAGAAGTTCTAATATTATGAGTCAGTTCTTCTCTCTAACTAATAAAGTTCATAAAGCTAAAACTACTGATTTCCAAAAGTTGATAAGCAGAAGTAACTTTATCTTTTTGCATGCAACATTTCTTTTTTTATAAAGAGTGACACACAAAACCATTATGTTAAAGAGTCATTGTAATATATCAACACCACAAGGGTTCTGGTCTGTTCTTATATTAGAGTTCGGTGTGCGAAATCGCACCCAATGACTCAATGGCGAAGATCCCAGATTAGGCGAACCAGTTTAGCACGCTGACCCAGTTAGAATGGGCAGTTAAATTGATTACCAACGAGATGCCGACAAGTTGACTGAACTTGCCCATTACCAAGAACCTTTCTGCAGATGTAATCTTAGTCAAAGGTTCGGGTATAAAAGTGGGCAGCGCAAATCGAAGAATCCACAGTTCTACAAAATGAATCTCGGAGTGCAAACATTGGGTAAGAAAATAAGATATTCACAAATTTCTGCTAGACTAAAAACCCTATACTCATTCCTATATTTTCAGTGATCTTGGGCCTGGTTCTTGGCAGTCACGCTCGCAGTCCCAACCTGCGACGAGTTGTTGGGTCGGGACGCAGTAGCTTGGATGTAGACGTCGAGGAACCGATTGGTCCTCAAATTCTCATCTATTCCCCAGGCGAAGCCATGGCCAGATCCGACGACCAGGAGCCCACCTTCCATGAACCACAAATCAGGGAGGAAGCGCCGGACTCCGAACTGGATAAGGACAGTCGCAAAGTGCCCGATTACCTCTATTCAAATACCATTCCCATGGTTAATGATCAGAATGTGAATTATGTCGTTCCGCAAGTGGCTGCCTTTCCCGTGGCCTATGGGCCTCAATTAATCTCCAACAAGAATGCCATTAGCTCAAACCAAGCAAATGGCCTTTCTTATGTCGTGGTGCCGCGAGTCCAATTGGGTTTCAATGTTCAGGGCCAGTCGGGTTTCAATTGGCCTGGTCTGAATCTGCTGCCAACGAGTCTGAACGGTGATTCCGCCGCAGGTGAGGCGCAGGAGCCCCAACCACCCACTGCCTACATTCCCATTCCGGTGCCCGGTCCTCCTGGCCCGCCAGGTCCACCAGGGCAGCGGGGACCTGCTGGTCCGCCAGGTCCTCGGGGTCCACGAGGTCCTGCCGGTGAGTCTGGCATCATTTCAGCTCAGAAACCTCAGAGCATTTGGTACACTCAAGCGGGCAGCAACAATAATAATCTTAATAGCAAGCCGCAGTACAACCAGCCCTTTTCCGGTGGCTATCAAAGCTGAACACAAACATAAATAAATGAAGCTGAATTGTGAAAAGTACCTACGTTTTTTAATTAAAGCCAGTTTCCCATCAAAAGTATTTATATTTCTCGCAAAATGTTTCACAGGATGTAGTCTGCTATTATGACTATAATGGTGTGTGCCTCCTAATCGCATGCATGCCATTTGGCTTTACTTTATGCTCCATTACGGCATCCTCTTATCTGTGATTACAGTGTGTGGTATCCATGCGGCCGGTACACTTGTACTTCGGAGAGCACGTCGCTGGCATTATCAGCAGTATGATGTATATGATATGATATCTACGTATCTACGTATCTACGTATCTATCGTAACGAGTGTGTCAAACGCTGCCGTTGTGGTCAGACCATAAAAGGTCTGGCGGAATGCTCGTGTTTGGTGTCAGTTTATGGCATGCTAGCACATATGCAGACGTAAGCACAACGATGATTGTGTGTAATTTACATGGATTTTAATATCACTTGGCACCGAAACCTAGGGGTGGAATATGGAACGCTTTTTATGCGCTCGCCCGCTCGTTTTTGTTGTTTGTATTTCGCTTTTTTGTGGCCCCATCGACGTGTCGCCACCTGAAATGATTGCCATCTCTGTTGATCATTTGGTAAATGATGTCGTGAGTAGCCACCCACACTACAAGTAGTTCAACCCATTTGGGTGGCATTTAGTTTTTATTGCTCTTCAGTTGTAAAGCCAACACACACATTTGCTTCAATTGATACGCAGCACGCATTTGTTTCAATTAAATGAAAATGTTTTATACGTTTAGTGTTTGTCTCAATCACAGCAGCTGCAGTTTACGGGGGCCACAAAATGATGGATGCCTTCGCAGAAAGCTCCATTCTCGTTCTTGTTCTCGTTTTCGTTCCCTGAAAAACTCTCATAACGTTTGCCAAACTTTCTTATCTGTAAATTTCAAATGGAAACCCAGACAAAGCTAATGTCAAGACATGGCATGACAAACAAGATTGTGGCGGTTGTAAAGGGAAAAAGAAAATTGCCAACACATGTTTGGGTGAAAATATTGCACTTAACGGAGTGGAAGCTGAATAAAATTTGAATTAAAATGTTTGTTTGCTACTTGGGATCCTCTGACAACACCTGACTGACACGGACGTCTTCCCGAAAATATATTTTCCCGCCCATTGCGTATACATCAAAAGACAGCAAGCTGATTAAGTTAAAATGTTAATAAATATGATTACCGTGCTGTGTTCGTTATAACCGTTGCTTGGCTTTTTGCCATTAAAATGATTATGGCAGTAAATAATAAAGTGTTGTGGGGGGCCATTGCGTGTCCCAGTGGCAGAAGAAACGTGGCCAAATGTGTATCATAAATCGAAAGACACGTGGCGTATGCTTAATTTTACTTGTAGCTTTGAAATTACCAAAAGACTTTTTTTAAATGAAAACTTAGATTACTGTTTATTGAACTTAATTACAAAAAGTTGAATCATATCAGCCTATCAATGAAAATTGACTTTAAAAGTCAACAAATAAAAGCAATTACACCATTTTTTATGAACCAAAAGTTATCGTCCAATCAACACTCATAAAATCATCGTATTTCATAAAAACTAATATAAAGTTGTAGTGATCAAAAAGCAGTCAATAAAATTCCATTGCAGGATAAGGGCGTGGAGAAAAAGTAAAATAAACAAGTATTTCAATCATCCAACACCATCAAATCAGCGAGCCAACAAGGCAAGTTTATTAAAAAATTGCAGCAAAATATTTGCCATGAATTCAAAGATATTTCCAGCGAACCTAAATAGCCAAGGGAAATGCGTGAAAATGCCGGCTACAAAACTTGGTTGTAATTTGCAGGCCAAGTCAGCGAAATGAACGCTGGCCGGAAGTACGCCATTTTGCGTGCAAACTGACAATTTAAACAAAACAGCAGGAGGACGACAGTGAACAGAGAGCCCAGTACAGAACAGAACAGTCCAGAACAGTACAGAACAGAGGGCTCCTGCTGAAAGGAGATTTTTAAAAAAGAACTTGGCCAGAGATAATAGGATAAGGCAGGACTCTGGGCGGGACAGGATGAGCGGCTGCAGCGGAAGCTCCGCCATTTTCATGCCAGCTTGGCACTTGCATATTTCATGAGGCAGAAAATTTATGAAGAAGCGAACAGAACAGCGAATTCGATCGAGCTTACCCCGGGCAACTTTTCGTTCAAACACTTAGTGCGCCGAATTCCCTCTAATAATTCGCACACTCGACTATTATTTATTCATTCGCTTTGCATTTGCATCTGTAATGCGGCTCGAACAGATTAATATTTTATGGAAACCGCAGCGCGGAGACACAGGTCACAACTCGAGCGGCTTAAGTGCTAATGAAACTGGCTCGTGAAATATTCATGTGCCAACAAAATGTCCTTTTTGAACTTAACGTCCGTGTTCATTAGTCAGCATGGCATTCAAATTGCTACAGTCCGACTGTTTTTCACTTACACCGTTTTTTGGTTTTTGGCAATTCGCTTTCATGTTTCACTGGTTGCTTACCTGTAACAGAGAGAGAGAGAGAGAGAGAGAGAGAAAAAAACGCAATCAGATAAGGTTGTACTATCGCCTTGGATCAACTGAAAGTTCCAACAGATTTATCCGAGGGTTAAACTGTGAGGGAAAGCGGCTTTTCCCCGGCCATTTCATTTAGATGCAATTATACCACACTCTAATGACTTTTAATTAGCGCACAGATTTGTAAGCACACACACACACACACACACACACACACACACACACACACACACACACACACACATACTGGACTTGGCCTTATCTGTGGCCATGTCCTGTTTGCCATTTCCCCAACTCAGGAGAGGGTACAAAGCCAGGTGTGGTTTTGTCTCGGCACGATTCTATTTTTTCCTCTTTAGTCCTTCCATTCCATTGCACAATGACCATAAAAATGGCCCAAAGCGGCGGGCCATTTTAACTGGACTGCCTTGGCAAAGACCAAAACCTT
This sequence comes from Drosophila orena, assembly GCA_005876975.1. Classification (NCBI taxonomy): domain Eukaryota; kingdom Metazoa; phylum Arthropoda; class Insecta; order Diptera; family Drosophilidae; genus Drosophila; species Drosophila orena. The sequence continues at coordinate 7,373,701 of VCKV01000282.1, read as the reverse complement.
AATTACCATTCCACACACTCATGTACAAGTACAGTGCAGGTCAAGATAATGGGGCGATGTGCAATGTAGGCAATCAGCAATTAAAAGCATCCGAACTCAAGAACTCAAAATAAAGGCATGATATAATGCTTTAAAATCTAAGTATATAAGCATTATGTAATCTATTCTTATGACCGCATTTGTGCGTAGTTAAATCAGTTTAGCCTGGCTTTCCTGTTCTCCCTCCGTCGCTTTCATTGTTGTTGTCATTATTATTCATAACTTGGCAGACAGTCGCTTTTATTTATGCTCCCATTTGCACAATGGCCAGGACCCATCCATCCCTTCACTCCCCCTTCACCCCAATCTCACACCCACACAACGCTCTAATAGGTGTTAATGTGTTTTATTGTTCTTGGGCAGCCAGGTGGCACACAGCCTGCCGAGTCTGTGGAAACAAATGAACTTGACACCGCTGTGCAATGAGACAGAAATCTTAATGGAATTACAGATCTCGAACTTGTTGTAATCGAGTTGGGCCAGCACGAAAAGGAATGGCTGGGTAATTTTCTCTTATTTTGCTCCTTTGGCTAATTTTCCGTGCTTTATTTTTCGCCCCTTTGGGTCACAATTTGCTGTGGTGTGGACAGAAATGATTCTGACAAGTGTCAATCTGATGTCGCACACACTAATGCTAAGCAAGTGCTAGTGTCTGTCCTCTCTCTCTCTCTCTCTCTCTCTCTGTCTCTATCTGCATTTCTGCCTCATTCACTCAATGTATCCCTTTCCCTCTCTGGCCAACAGCCTCTTCACATGTGTTAGTGGGAAAAATGCTTTCATTACGCTTCAAGTGGAATGCCGAGTGGGCCACTTGACGTTGAACGCGACTTTGAAGCCGCTGCCGATGGTAAAGCTATAGCAAGAGCTATGGCCAGAACTAAGGCTCAAGCCCATGCTGATGTGGCCATGAACGAGGGCTGCATCGAAAAGGGGGGGTGGTGAGGTGGTGGGGTTTCATGGAGTGGATTGCATGTGCGGCGACTGCCTAAAAGTATGCAACACATTTGCCCTACAGTATTCCCCAGTTACAGTAGAACTTTTGTAACTTCAACTCAAGTGGTATGATACACTACAAAATTTGTAGTCTTTTTCAGAACATGTATTTTCTATATTTTTGGTATGAGAATATTACATACGCTTTCTTATTTACCTATATAAATATATATTACATGGTATTTCAGTTTTTGGGTAACAATGCATGTGCAACCTGTACTTCTAGTGCCAAAATGACTAAGCAACTGAAATGTGGCTAAAAAGCAGGCTAAGGTCAGCATGCAAGTTCAATATACAGGCGACAGCCCACATACACACAATCCCCACACACACACACATACGCACACACACACACACATGTGCCAGCACAGACACATACACTTACATAATTGCAGCGTTGATTGCCATTCGTTATATGCGTCTCTTTTCAATGTCAGTTGGCAGGCAGAACAAAATGCTTTTGTATCGTGTAAAACTTTTTGAATGCATGCCAAATCACAACGAGGACACAGTTCGGGAAAGGAAATGGCTTGGTAATTTTTTTTTTTTTTGGACAACACAAAGGAATAATCGCTGCCAGTTTTATAGCCAGTGTGTCAACTTGCAAGTGCCGTCGTCAAGTTAATTAAAAATGAGAACAGAAGCCATCAGTTCTGTATCAATGACAACGAAATGTAAATTTAAAGTTTTCATATTTAATGTTGGGCTTGTCAGTGCCAAAAATAAAAGGCAAGCAAGATTTACTGCATGCCAAAAATATATTGCCATGACCTTGTGCTGGTTTCTATTGCAATTTTGCCATCTACTTCCATAAGAATCCATCTAAATCATGAAACCATTTAGCTGGGATCAACGTTAAATGGCACTTGAATGTGTCGGCGGCAATTAAAATGCCAATCCATTCCCACAGACGCAATCGTGATATATGAATGTGGCACTAATAACTCAAATTGTCATTCGGGATGCGGGCCAAGTGGATAGGAGGGAGGGTCTAGAATAGGTGGGTCAGGTCGACAGGGCGATCAATAATTTATTGCGACATGGGAAAGGGGTAAACATTAATTAAACACACAGAGGAATGACGTACACAGAACACGTAATTCATCAATGCTTTCTAATGGCATTTTCCGCATTATAATGTGCCGCTTAAATCTTAGAAAAAAAAAACAGTTAATTTGCAAGCGACAACCAGGCGTATGAGTGATTTCACATAAAGTATACGCCTAGTGTGCCGTTCATACAAATGTATAGTATTCTATGCAAATCCCAATGGGCTTAAACATGATAAAATAAATTAAAACAAAAGCTTTCCAGATATTTGAGCAATATTTTCTAATTGGCCCCGAACTGACATCGGTCAAATATCAAATTTCCATATTGACCTAATCAAGCGGAAAGTGTTGATTTGATTCCAATCCACCATCACCCCATGACCTGCAATTGTTAACGATTTATTTGACCAAGCACCCTGTGTGTGGGGTGAGGGCTAAAAATTCAATATACCAAGCGGGAAAATTTCAATATTTATGCTGTGAAAATATTTACCGTGATTTCCCCCCCACCTTCTCCACCCACACCAGTTGACCCCGCGCTCTCCCTTTTGCACTTGCAATACAATCGTTACACTTGATTGAGCAATGTATAAATTTACGAGTTTCGTTTTATTTTCGCATTTTTCATTGCCCGCTTTCGAGGGCAATTAAAAGGACCCTAAAATCAAGTCAACTTTGACTTTTGGCCAATGTCGATTGTCCCCTGTGACTGTTGCTTCCCCCAGGACTTTTAATTAAAATCACAGCGGCCATTTGCAAGGAGTCACAGTTTGGTTTTTTATTCTTCTTTTCAATTTTTTTGTTTTTTTTTTTTGTGTATAGCTTAGGGTCGCGCTTGGCCATTAGCAATTTTCCACTCGACTGAGGCCCAACGCCAATTGCCGTACAGCAAAAGGGAGGAGATCATCGCCAAAAGCCAGGGCGTGTCCAGACGGCAGAAAAAAAAAATAGGAAAAAAGAAAGGAGATCCACAACCGGACAAAGGGAAATCGCGACTCTCTAATGATTTTTCAGCCTGCATATAAGCGACAATGGATGGCAGATACTGAAGATGCCAGAAAGAATGAGAATGGCACACCCCATGCTGAAATCATTTTCGGAGTTAGAGGCGTGGCAAAGCCGAGGCTAAGAACGCCCGTTTACTTTGGCTTGTCTCCTCTTCCTGGGATGCCTATTTACAAATATTTTTATTTTCACATTTTCCCCCAGCTTTGCCTAAAGAGCTTTCTCCTACGAGAACAAAAACCGTCGGCAGTCCAAAAAAGATAAGCTAAGCAAACACGATGCGATTGGGCGTTAACAAACAACAGCAGCGGTCGAGGTTGGGAAAACTTTTACGCAAGGTTTTCCAACGTCTTCGTCTCGTTATTCATGTTTTGCCAGCGATTTCTTGTAAATACCAACATAGAAAGGGAAAAACGCAAAGGACGCCCCAAAATATGCATTAAAATATGCGAGAATCATTTGCGATGGGTGGAGGATGAAGTGCGAAGGAGTAAACTTTCCTTTTGAGACGGGTCAGTTCAGTCAAGTGAAGTGCTCCCTTCAAACTTGATGATGGAGCAGATGATTGAACTTTTGATGGAGAGGATATCTATAATATTTATGCAGTCCATGCATAGCCAAAGGATAAGGAATATTTTTTGATGGAAAGCCCCTACTTGAGAGAGAGCTGATAAGTGGCAAAAACAAAAAACTGAATGCAAAATGGGCGTGTTCGTTGAAAAATGTTATCCTTGGAGCCCGATAAAAATGCTATTTGTCTTTATTTTGTGAAAGATAGCTGGGTAAAAACATACTTTTCAATTAGTTAAAAGTGGAAAATTATCGCCGTATTAAGATCTGGTTTGTGAAAAGCTCCCACGCGTCTGTCCCATAAATTTACCTAATTAATTTTACTGCCTGCCGTGAAGCATAAACATCAGCTTCATCACCATTACGCACAAAGTTGCTCCTTGGCCAACCACTGAACATTGTGGCAGGTTTATATCTACTGTTACAAGATTGGGAAATTACGGATGGGTCATCAAAAGGAACATGGCCAAGTTGATTGAGGTCCTTACAGTCGCCACTTTTGTTGGTGTCTGTCTGTTAGACAACTTAGCCACTGAGATGCCAATGAAAAGAAGAGTGTCGAAGAAAATGAACCAACAATGGCTGGAACTAAATTCCTTGGCCCAATTTTCAGGGCAATTGGATCGGTAGCGATGCAAATTTTTCGGCGCAAAAGTTTGCAATGAATTGCGAAATATTTATTAGCTTCGTTCGAACTTTTCTGCAGTATTGGCAAATGCACACAAAGTTTTCACACACACACGCTCATTCCACACAATTTCAATCATTGATTCATTTGCGGCACAAAAGTAGTAAACTTAATTCCACTAGACGCAAGGCAAAAAAAGGCGAAAAGTGGAATAAAATATGTTGCCCCAAAACTTGTCTGTTCAATTGCGTTGCAGAAACTTTGCGAGAATGTACGAGCAATAAAGGCAGTTACTTCGATTGGCAGTCGGTTGGCTCACTCATTTCACACTCAATCGCATTTCGGTTTTACATATTCAATTAGGAACAGCACTCCGTTTCGATATCCCACCCGCTGTCTGCTGCAGGCGAATTGCACCCAAAAAGTTTCCCCAAGTCCCAAGGATCCCAGGGATCCAGGGATCAATGGCGAAAAAGCAGAAAATTATGTAAACTTCTGGTATTTCCCATGTCATGTGATTAAAGTTGTACAAGTTCTCAGAAACAAGCTGAAGGCACATCCCCCGCCCCCTTCTTTTTTTCCTATTTGCATAGGGATCCAACTTCAGTGACAATTGTGAAATCCTGCCAAGGGACACCGGGTGGAATCCTAGATACGAGTGCCAGCCAGCGTGTTGCTTTGTTACTAAACAAAAGTTAAGTCATAAATATTTTCCGAGTTTTTGACTTAAAATTTATCAACGATATCCGCCTTGCAGCCACGCGAAAACCGAACAAAGGACACGCCAGGCACACACACATACGCAGAAATGTGTACACAGACAACACACAGTCACAAGAACACCTACAATATTTAGCTTTGGTTGGCAAACTTTGCGACATGCGAAAGTGCAAAAATATATTTCAAAAATTTGTCAGCTGGGTTTAAGGTTGAGCCAGTGCTGCTCAAACTACTTAACCCACCATGGTTTAAGCTGTAAATTTTGGTCTGTCGTATAAGAATTTCCACCCGTGAGAAATGGTTTTATATACAAACTTCTCAGAACTAATTAATGAAATGTGCCTTTTTTGTGGGGCCGCCTCTCAAGAAGAGCTTAGACCCGAATGTGTCACCTTTTTGCCCGACAACTTGTCAAATTGTTAACCAATTAAGCCTTATTGAAAAGTTTACTTTTCCGTGATGACGTTTCCCCTGAGACAATAAGAAGGAAATGATAAAAAGGACAATCTGCAGCTTGGCTTAAAGTTACGAAGGTACGCCCCTGGCAGCTTCTTTGAACCCGGATTCTGATGCCCGGCAGACCCTTATTAAAAAGCCATTGACCTTTATCAAAGATGGCCAGCAGTTGGGCATTGAGGGTAAATGGCTTCCAGGTGGCAAACGAATGTCCTCAAAGGACCAGTGACTGGCAGTGATTTTAATTACGCGAATGCAATAAGCGTGCGATGCAATCGTGTGCCTGGGGCAGCCACAAAATCAGTCAATCTGACGGTCGATCAATAATTCAATTGACCCGGCTGGCTCAAGAAAGAGGCAAATTAATTAAAAAAAGCAACAATCAGCGCGAAAAGGCAAATAATTTCGGTAAAGAGGAGCTGGTTGGTTAAAGCTTTTGGCGGCTCTTGCTTTCCAATTAAATTGATGAGTGGCCAAGGCCGAGGGATAACATTTATCAGCGGCAGTCCAGAAGGGCAGACAATAGGAGCTTAAGAAGGACCAAGGATTTCAAAGGACTGCAGCAGACGGACACAGAGTGAGTGTTATGTAAATGACGCTATAGAAAGGAAGAACAATGGCTGAAGAAATGGGGAAAAAAGGCGGGACCGGAAGACTAAAGTCAGATAAGCAAATGACAAGCAGCAGGGGAAGGAAGTCAAAGGACCAACACGAAGGACTTCTTATCAAGGTTCCTTTTATGAACATTTTTCGAATTTCCTAAATGCTTACCTTTGTAAAAGACAGCGATCCCTCATCAAATAGAAACACGTCACATTTATGGACCCCAAAAAGTGTGAAACTTTATTTGCGTATATTCAGATATAGTATACACGTTTATCAGTGCATCAAAATGACACTGCAGCTTTTTATGCAAATTTTATAATTTGAATTTTCCCGTATTTATCTACATCAAAATTCCGCCCTGCTTAGCAAACAGAAAAACGAATTTAAAAGTGCACTTAATGAGCATTCCTTTGCAATTTCGTACCATTCTTGTCTCCGAACATCTCCGACCAACTCTCGTTGTCCAGAAAACTTTATTTCTCTATTTTATCATCATAATTTCGGTGCCAAAAAGTTTTCTGCGCTGAAAACTTGATGGGCGAAAGCCAAGAAACTGGCTGAAACAAGAGAGGTATTTGTATATATAGAGCATCGTTTTCATTAAAACTTCTGACACACCGAATTTGTTGATGTGCCCCGCATTCGGGAGCTCCGTCTTCCGCCTTCAGGGAAACAAACATCACGACCCCTGCAGCTGCAAACTGCAAGCTGCAAGCTGCAAGCTGCAATTCGAAATCGCAACAGCCAGAGTTGTAACAGCAAATGGCAAAAAGTCTCGTGTCCCACTACTTCATCTTTATGGTTTTATTAATTGTTTTTGCTCTAGGCTGCTGCTGCTGCTGCTGTTTGGCACTCGTAACTTGTTTGTGCTCCGAATTTAGTTTTTAGTTTATAATGCTAGCTGGCTCGCCCCCACAAAAAAAATAAATAAATAAAAAGTACAACATGAGAAACAGAAAGCAAGAGCAGCAACACGAACAAGTGCGAAATGTTTGGCAACACTCTCGACGAGTTATGTTTCAAATGTTTGGGGGCGGACTGAAAGTTCGTGGTGTTAAAAGTTCGTGTTGGATGAAGGAAAGCGTAACAAGGTTCAGGTTGAAGGGTTACCAAGGCATTTCATTTCAATTGTATAGTTGGAAAGCGGGAACAACAATTTCACTTGGCGCGCAATGCGTTTGATATATGAACCAATTTGGGGTCTCAAATAAGGCACTTTAGAATGACGTACTAGGAAATAGCTCAAGATTGTTCTAAAGACAACTTTTGTGCTCAAAATGCAGTTGCCCAGCAACATAAGATGGTTAATAAATTAATAAGAATTTATTGTTTATATTGTTAAGATGTTCAAAGAAAGTTTTTCGAAAGACACTAGACCCAGAGGAATTCGTTTAAATTAATGTAACGATTTACCCACTAAGAGCAATTTCTTTGCCCAACTACTTGTTCATTTTTCATTTCCCATTTTCCATTTCCCACCAATCAAGTTGGCAATTAATAAAGGTAAGTAAGGCAGAACGTCTAGAATTCATTTCCACTTCCGCTGGGCGCTCATCTCATTACAGTTTTACAGCCGTTTCGGGCGTCATCTAATTATGCAAAACGGCACATTTCATTTGCAGAGAGTCGGCGGTGTCTGTTCGCATTCAGGTTGGCCTTAAGTTGGATTCATTTTAACAATGCCATTTAAAATTAATTTTCAATTAACTTTCGCGGGGCCATCTGCCGCGTTTCGCCGGAGCGGAGGGAGACTTTCGAGCTCGTCCATTTCAACTAGTTGGGAGTGCTAACAAAAGTTTTGTGTGCCCGCCTTCATAAATTGAATTTTCCGCTTTTTGTTTCTGCCAATTAAGCCGATGGTCGAAAGAGTACGGCCGCCATTGTGAGTGATACTAATTTCCACCGACCCAATGGCGGATGCTACTTAAGTCGCCATCCACCCAATCCGGACACCCGATTTCTCCCGCCCATTCGTTCGATCCGCCAAAGAGAGAGTCGTACAATGGAAATCGCCACAGTTGAGCTTTTCCTGGCTGGGGCTTTTTACGTCAGCCACCTGCGTGTCGGTCTTCGTTTCTCAATTGAAAACACAAATGCCGGGATCCATTTGGGGCTCAAACAGCGGGAGCAGGACTTAACCCTTGGCAGCCGCAAAAATAACTGTTTGGCATGCATTTTACTTTCAAATGCCCCCAACGGATGGTGGATGTTTCCCACCTTTGTGCTATACACTTATAAAAAAGGAGACAAATTATGATTATAAAAATAACTCACTATGGCCACTAAGAACTCAATTAAAAATGAACAACAAACGGAAGGAATGCACGGGAATTCCGCTTAAACCAAATACTTTATAGCCTACCTTTAGACAATTTGATTTATGTGATGCGCTCAAAAAGGAAAATGATTTCTGTGTGTGCAGTTTACAGCAAGCAACTGTAAATCCATACTTAGAGGCACTTATACTCCCGTGCCAACATCTATCCACCAACTGCCTTGTTTTATCGCAAACGATGCCATTACAAGGCGATTTGAGCTCCATTTGTGCTGGCCATTCCCATTGCCAGGATTACTTGACAGTCACTTAGCGGATTCGCGTCTGTGCCGGGAAGTAGTGGAGTGTAGAAATCGGAGTAGCCGGAGGTGTGTGTATCAAAGTAGCAGTTGAAAGTACACGGTCGAAATGCTTTCAGATTAAACTTGTCCGGTGGCAACACCTGTGCCCGCATTTCAAACCCCCATTTCCCACATTTCCCCCATCCCATTCTCGATGTTTTCCCATTGACTGACGGGCAACCAAGCTAAGCTGGAAAGCACGGCTGCAGAGAATGCAAAAGGGAGAAAGCTCAGATTCGAGCAGTAGAAACTTTGTCCAGCATATCAACCATACCATATCAACTGATATGGCTACGCCAGAGTCAAGTGCTTCTTTCCATAACGAAAAACTTCTCTCCAGCGCCACAAACTTTTAATAGTCTCACATTTGAGCGTTCTAATCATATGCTAAACTGGCTAACGAGTCTCACCGGATATTGCTTTAGGTGTTTGCCCAGAACTTCTTTGACAAATGAAGCGGGAGTAACTGGTTGGTATTAGTTACGGGTACTAGTAATTCAGCTATCTCGCTTATAATCTATTGTGTTGCAATGAAACACCATTGAGTGCGGGGATATGTGGGATTCAAAAGATTTAATACTTAGCAAAGAGCTGGTCTTACCTTGCCCAAATTGACGAAACCGTGATCCCTGGCAACCGCATCGGCCATGCCATTATCGCCGTTTGGTATGTGCACCGCCCAGGTGTGGGTATAGTGTCCGACGATTTGGTTGTTATTGCTCCCGGAACTGCCCGACTGGGCGAACTTGCCACTGTTCGGCGTTAGCTTGGCCCTGCCCCCCGTCTCATAGTCGAGGACGTAGGGCGGCAGCACAGGCGACTGGCCATTTGGATCCGCTTTGAGTGGTGGCGATGGTGCAGCAGCTGTGGGCGGGGATGATGGCGCTGATGATGGTGCCGCCGGCGATGGGACGCCTGCCGATGATGCCGCCGTTGCCACACTTCCGGCCACGAAACCGACATTAAAATTACATAAAAAAACTACGGCACTAAATTGCAGAGCTATTAGCAACACCGCTTTCGTTTTCGACAAGGGTCTGCTTCTGTTGCTCTTGCTTTTGCTGCTGCTCTTGCCACTAAGTTTCGGTTTGTGTTGCGTTAAAAAACTAGTTTTGAATAAATTGCAATCGAAATTGAAATTTCCTATATCACATTCAATGATTGTTTGTTGTTCATCTTCTAGCTGCGTTGCGGCGGCGGATCTCTGCTGACAACTTCTTGCCGCATGTGGCCCTAATTGTCGAGCATTTAATTTGTTGCTTTTACTTTTGTGCTTGTGAGTGCTACTGCTGTTGCTGCCGCTTCTACTGCTGCGGCTGCTGCTGCTGCTCCTGCTGCTTCGACTTCTGCTGCTGTTGTTGTTGTTGTTAGTGTTGTTGGTGTTGCTAGTTGGCTGCCTGCTCCATCGCACGACGTCGTTTTTCATTGTGCGTGAGGGTTTCTCCAATGGTTTATGTGCGCGTTGCTCGGTATATTGGATTTTATGGGCTCAACGTGCGGCTGAGATGCTGTAATTGAAAAAAATCAAAAACAACGTTTTTTTTAGTAAATTATTTGAATTTGGTTTAATTATAGTTTTTATGAATTTTTCGAATAAAAGTTATAGTTAAAACAACCACGTTTTCGTTTTACGCCCAAGGAAATAAAACAACTTTGAAATTATTTTTTCGATTACCTTTTATAAGGTCTTGCTTTTTTTTAAGTGCATAATCAAATAGTGCTGTTATAATTAATTTACGTTTCAATCCATAAATTCTTGTCCCATTTGAAAAATTATGTTGGCCTCAGCAGGGGAATTTTCACTTATGACTGAACACAGCTGGTGTTTTCGGGGAGATCGCAAATGCCCTTTAGTCCATTGAAGTACCTGTCACCACAGCTGACCTTCAGGGCGCGCTGGTGTCGACAGATATAGTAGTCGTTGCACCGCTCGGGAGATGCCATCAGGAATCCGTCGGGTTTGCCAGCGCACGAAACCTTAATCTGAGCCTCCGAACTAGGGGACGACAGACCGGCCCATTCGGCCACTTCCCAAAGTAGACGATTTACGGGGTTTCGGCGGACGGGATTACGCTTCGATTGGGTTGCAGCCACCGCCTTTAATGCAGTGGGGCAAATAGTTGTCGGAACGATTTCAGGGCATGTGGTGGTCGCTGTTTTAGTCGCGGTAGTTTTGGTGCTTGTGGTTTTAGTAGTTGTGGCTGTCGTAGTTCTTGTCGTCGTACTGGTACAAGTTGTTGTAGTTGTAGTAGTTGTTGTAGTTGTAGTAGTAGTTGTGGTTGTCGTTGTTGTGGTTGTCGTTGTTGTGGTCGTCGTAGTAGTGGTGCACGTTGTCGTCGTAGTGGTTGTAGTTTTTGTTGTTGTTGTAGTGGTTGTTGTTGTAGTTGTGGTTGTCGTTGTGGTACAAGTTGTTGTAGTTGTAGTAGTTGTTGTGGTTGTAGTAGTTGTGGTTGTCGTTGTTGTGGTCGTCGTAGTAGTGGTGCAAGTTGTCGTCGTAGTGGTTGTTGTTGTTGTAGTGGTTGTTGTTGTAGTTGTAGTAGTTGTGATGGTTGTGGTTGTGGTACAAGTTGTTGTAGTTGTAGTAGTTGTTGTGGTTGTAGTAGTTGTGGTTGTCGTTGTTGTGGTCGTCGTAGTAGTGGTGCAAGTTGTCGTCGTAGTGGTTGTTGTTGTAGTTGTAGTAGTTGTGGTTGTCGTCGTGGTGGTTGTGGTTGTCGTTGTGGTACAAGTTGTTGTAGTTGTTGTAGTTGTAGTAGTTGTTGTGGTTGTAGTAGTTGTGGTTGTCGTTGTTGTGGTCGTGGTAGTAGTGGTGCAAGTTGTCGTCGTAGTGGTTGTTGTTGTTGTAGTGGTTGTTGTTGTAGTTGTAGTAGTTGTAGTTGTTGTGGTGGTTGTGGTTGTCGTTGTGGTACAAGTTGTTGTAGTTGTAGTAGTTGTTGTGGTAGTAGTAGTAGTGGTTGTTGTTGTAGTAGTTGTGGTGGTTGTGGTTGTCGTTGTAGTAGTAGTTGTGGTTGTCGTAGTAGTGGTGCATGTGGTCGTCGTAGTGGTTGTAGTTGTAGTAGTTGTCGTGGTTGTGGTTGTAGTAGTTGTGGTCGTCGTAGTTGTGGTTGTAGTAGTTGTGGTTGTAGTAGTTGTGGTCGTCGTAGTTGTGGTTGTCGTTGTTGTGGTCGTCGTTGTTGTTGTGGTACAAGTTGTTGTCGTCGTAGTGGTTGTTGTAGTGGTTGTAGTTGTAGTTGTTGTAGTTGTAGTAGTTGTGGTGGTTGTGGTGGTTGTAGTAGTTGTGGTTGTAGTAGTTGTAGTTGTCGTTGTTGTAGTTGTCGTTGTTGTTGTCGTAGTTGTTGTTGTGGTACAAGTAGTCGTCGTCGTAGTGGTTGCAGTAGTTGTGGTGGTTGTGGTTGTAGTTGTAGTAGTTGTGGTGGTAGTGGTTGTAGTAGTTGTGGTGGTAGTGGTTGTTGTAGTTGTGGTTGTCGTTGTTGTGGTCGTCGTTGTTGTTGTGGTACATGTCGTTGTCGTCGTAGTGGTTGTAGTTGTAGTAGTTGTGGTGGTAGTGGTTGTAGTAGTTGTGGTGGTAGTGGTTGTAGTAGTTGTGGTGGTAGTGGTTGTAGTAGTTGTGGTTGTCGTTGTCGTTGTTGTGGTCGTCGTTGTTGTTGTGGTACATGTCGTTGTCGTCGTAGTTGTAGTAGTTGTGGTGGTTGTGGTCGTCGTAGTTGTGGTCGTCGTAGTTGTGGTCGTCGTAGTTGTGGTTGTCGTTGTCGTGGTCGTAGTTGTTGTTGTGGTCGTCGTTGTTGTTGTGGTACAAGTTGTTGTCGTCGTAGTGGTTGTTGTAGTGGTTGTAGTTGTGGTGGTTGTAGTTGTAGTAGTTGTGGTGGTTGTTGTGGTTGTAGTAGTTGTGGTTGTCGTTGTTGTGGTCGTCGTAGTTGTGGTTGTTGTTGTTGTGGTCGTCGTTGTTGTTGGGGTACATGTTGTTGTCGTCGTTGGGCTACAAGTTGTTGTAGTTGTGGTGGCATCACAAGGTGGTGGAGCGGTTGTCGCTCCATTGCAGGGTTGGGCAGTATCACGGACGGATTTCTGCACCTCCGGCTCAACGACAACGCCCTCGACGCAACCAGGGTTATAGGTTACGCAGCTGCGGAGCTTGAAGTCGTAGAAATTGGCACAGGTGTATTCCTGGGCAACGCCATTTTGGCACTCATAGAACCTGGAGCAACTGCCGGGTACCAGAGCCCGAATACCGTTGGCCTTGTTGCGACACAGAAGGTCGGAAACGCTGGCACCGCTGGTGGTGCTTGCAAAAACTGCAATAAGCAGCAGGGCAAAAGCTGCGGAAACAAAAAAAGGTTGCTTCACGAAACCATTTGGCTACTTTGTGGGTGCGTTTACCGTATATATTCCTCATGTCTGCAGTTGGTTCAAGTTTACGTTCCTCAGACTGAGAAGGTACTGTCATTTAACGCTGATGGCGACACTATTTATACCATCAAAAATGTTCAATTTTGCCAAAATTCTCATTAACAAATTGGTTAACGAAATTTTCGCAAAACTGTATTATTAGCAAGATCTGTATCTCATTCACTGTTATCAGCTATCAACACACGCGTCTACAATCAAGAATAAAGATTTTTTTCTATTTGCTTTTTAAAAACAACACTTCTATTTCGTATTTCTTTTTTGGTAAATCTACCAATTTAAATATAATTTTACAACTTATTTTTTGTAAGGTAGTAAAAAAATTTGTTTAAATGATTTTAAATTACAGCTTATACCCGAATTTGTTATCAAGCTTATTTATTGTGAAATTATGTATATATAAAAACAAATTAATAGTAAGTACCTTTGTAGCTATTTTTGTAAGCATGGTTAATCGACATCTTATCAAATTTCTAGAGATAATTATCGCAAATTCCGACAGAAGAGAATAGTAGCTCTATTTTTATGTTTGATCAAAAATTAACGAAATTATGTTAAAAGTCAAAGTGAAACCTTCTATATTCAGTACAGCTTCCGGACACACTTCTGTGCTCATGTTATCTATAAAATTTCGATTGGTTGCCAGACGGCTGATATCAAGCAAAATGTTAATTGATAGGGGACACAAAAGTTATTTTTAATTCCTAACGCAGTGGTTTCCAAATATGATGCGCCGTGAAAATGCACAAAACACTATAGAAAGAATAGGCTAGCCTACCGCAATAAATCAACATATCGCTCAGTAATTACCCAAAATTTGCAAAACCATGTAATTTTCTTGCCCCATCCAATCACGCTAACAAATCGTCTGCATCTGACACATCCAATTTCAGTCGACCATATAAAACTTTTGGCTTATTACACAAACTCCAAATAGGCCAGGAAAAAAAGTACAAAAGACAAAATATGCACACAAGAACTTTTATCTGCCATTAATTGGAAAGGGCAACAAAAGAAATATTGATTGCCCCTTTGCATCGTTAGCGAGAAAACCCAGAGCGAAGCCAGTGCCCAGAATGGATTATGGCCCAAAGGGGAACTGCTGGCCAAAAGCCAGTATCGCATTGATTGTCACCCGTAGACAAGTTTCGATTGCAAATGAGAATCAGCGCGGAGCTAACTACACCCGATGGAAGATTCAAAGCTTCCGACTAATGCCACTGTCAAAATATGCCCATGACTGATGATGGCCAGAGGCCAGTGCATTGACGGGCATATTTCATCTATTGATAGAGGATTTCTGGATTTGGCCAGTCACTCGGCCAGAAAGTCGGCTGAAGTGGGGGCGTAATTAAAGCGAGTGACAGCGGAAATGCCAAGCACAAGGAGATGGATCGTTTTTGGGGGGAGCCCTGAAGTAGAGACGGCGTTGGCGATGTGTTGTTTGGACGGATTTGACGGTTGGCGACGGAAGCGGTTGGTATGCAGTGTTCGGGCCATGGTAATCATTGGCTAAGTGGATAGGAAATTGAATTTTGTTTGGGTATGGCTTTGAATCGGTAGTGGCCTAAAGCGAAGCGATTTTTCGCTATCTACACAGATCTAGTTCTTTCTCTCTTCATACTTTTAAAGCTGGTTAATGACACTCTCAATGGAGTTTAGCACTGTTAAAATCAATGGGTTTCTTGTCGAAAGTTTTTAATGCTGGATCTAAGATCTAAGCGAATTGGCGCCCTTTGATTTCCATTTTCACTATACTTCTCTTATCACAATACCCGTGAAGAAATATTTTTCGGTAAGAGTCACATATGATGTGAAAGCGTTTTTTCCATTTTCACGAAACTCTTATTGAAATTGCAACAATGAATTCCGGGAGATGAAGAAGTGAAACTCTTATTAGAATTTCAAAAATGAAGATGTGCATTTATTCCGTTGCCGTGTTACAGCTCACTTTCTGGGCATTGAAATGGACTGTCAAGGTACTGCTCCACCTCTCTGATCCCATCGAAAGCCGATGCACATGAATGCACAGGCCAAAGGACTCCGTTACATTGACTGTGCACCTTTTGTGCTTGAACTTCCTTCCGCATTGAGTCGTCGTCGACACCATCATCCCCAGCACCCTGTTCCTTAGCAGCGTCCTGCGTCCTGCTTACTGCGTCCTGCTTCCCGCGTCCTCCGTCCCCCGTCCGTCATCACCATCACCAACTTTGACTTTGACTGACGGCATTTGTCAGTGGCAGACACAAAGTAATCATTACTTGGCGCACTTCCGCAGCTGCAGCTTCGGCATCTCCTCGTCGGCCCACTAAGCGTATACTTAATAATAAGAAAATAAGTGCCATGTCAACGTAGGCGTGGTAGAAGGGACTGGTTGGCTTCTTCGCGACGCTCACATGCTAACGAAAAGTGGAAAACGGTGTCAAAGTCACCGACAAGAACAGCTCTAGCTGGCTGATGAAAGTTGCAGGGCGAGAAAAGTGGCGGCGATGAGTTGAAAGTGTACGTTGGAACAACAACGTACAACAACGCGACCTGCCAACTTGAGACAAATTGAAGCGTTGTTTCTCCTTATAGGAAGGACCCATGCAGTGGCTTTTGGGGTCGAAAGCGCTTGACAACCAATAAAGTGCTAAAACTAGTTAGGTATTAGTTCATGAATTCGCAAACAAAATTCGCAAAAAGTTGTTGATGCAGCCACTCACGGTAGTGTCTAGTATAGTGAGTAGATATACTCATATGTCCTTTAATGAAGAACTTAATCATGGGAATTATCCTTTCGTATGTTTTAATCAAAATCAATTATCCATTGCTTTTTGTGGTTGCAACTTTTTCAACCAGAAACTAACGACTCTTCAGACTAAGCTGCCCTCCTTTTGCATTTCAAGTCATTTACCTAAGCCTTGCTAACAACCATAGGGTTTTCGCATCATAATCTGATCTATTTTCACTCAGCAAACACGGCTTGGGTGTTCCGTACAAAAACCGTCCAATCAGAAATCACTCAAATGCCCAACAGAAATCCCTAAATTGCTTAAACCACAAGAAAAACAAACGCCAGGAATAAAAGAGCACATCATGGAGAGATGACAATGCCAGGCATCGGTTTAACAGTCCTCGAGGCATTTTTTCGGCAAACAGACCGACACTTGGCTGCTCCTTTGGTATCCTTTGTGGTGGCTTCTGCCCTGCGAGTGTTGTAGTTCCTGTGGATCGCCATTCTATGCAAAATGTCGTGTCAAATACAGGACTGAAAAGGGCTAAGAGCGATAGTTAGGATAGCAGGATGCCACGTTACCAGTATACCGACTTGCTGGCATGTGGGGAAAGTCGAATCACAGCACATTAAGCCAAGAAAGAGGCCTCTGCGCCGTTGGTGGGAAAAATGAAGCTGCAGTTGAAGCAGCGGCAGTTAGACGCTTAAAAGGGCTACAAAACTGCAGGCTAGAAGTCAAAAAGCAGCATCTACACTGCGAAAAAGGGAACATTCAATTCATTTTCTAACCCTATTTATGGTTAAAAACTGTGCATGGTCGCACTGTTCTTAGATGACTCTCAACCGATTTGTTGCTGTGTAATCATTAAGCTAAGCATTATGAAATAATTTTTGTTTCAGTGCAGTCTGCTGGGCTGCTTTGTTGCTTTGTTTGTGCTGGTGCATTTGTCTTTTGGCCTCGCTTTTAATGTGTTTCGTGTGGTGGATTGAGGTGAGCTGCTTGTGTGGTGGCTCGTGTATAGTAGTTTTCCGCAGTTTCTGCTGGTGGCTTCACTTGTTTAATGATAGTTCCACAAAGGCAAATATGCACTCTCTAACACTCGTTTGGCTTTTACTCCGGCCACCAGCCCACTCAACCCCTTGGCCCAAGCCAACAGCATCCTTCTTCTATTTTTTTTTTTTTTTTCGCGACCAGCAACTGGAGCGCAAAGTCAACAACCAAACAGCCTCGGTTAACGCCCGCAGAAAAGCGGCTGAAGCCCAAAAGAAGGCTAGAAAGGAAAGAACCTGGCCAAACAGAATGCCAAACAAAAAGCCACGCCAAAGTGTCAGGTAAGGAGACATGAGGGGTGCGCAAGGGTGAACCATTTTTTCATAGTGTATTAGCACACGATCGCCAAACAAAAGGTGTTGCATGCGTTTTTGCGGCCAGCTAAATGCATGGAAACGCCATTTGCAATTTGCACCTGCTACATCGCACGAATGTGGAATGTGGTGACTGTACCAAGTTGGTCGAGCAATGCAAAACCAAAATGGCTTTGACAGATGACGGTGTGAGAATTTCCATCGGGAACTGGCCAAAGCTACGAGGTCATGTTAGCTCTGACCAAATCAACAGGATTTTCGACGGTTTCCTATGATGTCAAAGACGTACAGTTTGTACCACAAATTGCTAGTTGGTGGACGAAGTGTGTGCAGAATTGAAAGGAAAATTAAAAAGAGTTGTATTTACAATTGTCAATACATTTAACTGTTACCAAAAATATATGAGAATAATCAAGAATGCTTAAAGATGAGCCCGCGTTAATTAAAAAGTCAAAAGGAAAATTGAATGTTAAATCAACGATGCGTGCTTCGATAAAATCTCGGGTGTCAATCAATCATTTCGCTGGCGAGCAAATTTACCTGATCTACAATAAAATTAAAGTTATATTAATACCGACATCCATGCGGTAATGAGATTTTCGAACGTTCGCTGCGACGATTTAAAGGATAATGGTATCGTGTGCTTTTTGGACCAACGAATTCTTAATTATTTCGCATTGTTTGTGCACCATACGTATATCTTTGTATATAATCGTATGTATATATTGCCACCGCTCGGTATTTTCCATTTCGAGTCGGCTTGAGTATCGGATTGCTTCTTAATGTGCAAACAACGTTGCGTATTAAGTGAGGCCCAGGAAAATGGCTGAGATGGGTGGGAATAGCCGGTGAAAAAACCCTGCGGTATGCAATGCAATTTGAGTGCCTCGCTGGCATTAATTGATTTTGCATGGTCACTTGCAGCGGCCGAGGCGTAAGATAAATGACCAAGGATGGCGAAATGTGGGAAAAAGTGGGAAAAAGGAGAAGCAATGACAAGAATGCCGCCAATGCCAACATGTGTCATGGCGATGGAAGGGATTTTCCTTCGGCTTTTGTTTCACTTGCTTTTCTTCGTCGCTGCATTTGCGAAATTAACTCTCCAGGTGGAAATCGCGGCTGGGCGCACTCCATTCATTCAGTGGGCCCTGAATAACGCTTAATGTAAGCCCCACCTGAGTAGCGGAGAAGAGGAGCTGCTAAAAGTATGCGAATATAAAAAAAGTCCATACAAATTTCATTCAAAACAAAAGACGCCTTAGGGCAACAGCGCACAACAACAGCACCTACCTGAAGTGCAATCCGACAGTATAAGGGTTTGGACCACAAAAACAAAAAAAGGAGTAAAAAGGACCCTTTCTGACAGCTCTTCATCCCATAAACTCAAAGACTCCCCCCAACTCAACTGAATTTTCAACATCACTTTGCTGCTCATATAACATAAAGCACAATTATGACTTCTTTTTCTTAAACAATTTCAATGCCCACGAGGTACACCAAAGCTTGCATACTCTAAATAATAATTATAATACGTAAACGAGCAAAATGCTTAATTATTTCATAGTGAATGCCTAAAGAATTCAATTACTTACTTCGTTCAACACTTTACATGGTGTACAAGATTTAGTTGCGTTCAGCAGAATTCCAAGCGACCACAAACTTATGCTGTTATGCTGCACTACCGGAATTTCGAAAATTTCATATTTCCCCAACAAGCAACAAGTCGCATGAGGACCGCTTTGTACCCCGGGAAAGGCTATTAAGCCATCCAGAAGAGTCAGGGTCTTCTTCAGGATGTAGCAGCAGCCATTTCTTGCAACACTTGCAACGCACACGGCGGAAATGCAGATGGGCAATGCAACAACGAGAAAGGTGAGCAGCCCGACGATTATGATGTTCCCCACTACGACGACGATGATATTGTCAAAGGAGGTGAGGATGATCCGAGGGCTGATGAGGATGCGACTCCTCGTTGTGGGTAAAAGGGGGCAAGAACAAGAGACAGAAGTTAAGGTGGGCAAAGTGCACTTCTTGTTGCTTTGCATCCCATGATGGACTGCATTAACGTTGACAATGATAATGAAATTGTTTTTTATAGGCAGTATATCAACTAGCAACAGCAGCAGCAAAAGTTCCCGGCAGGTAATTAGTTTGTCTTAAGCCAGTAAATTGTTTTACTGTCTAAATCTTGCCAACAAACAACACGAAGGAGTGGTTTTTTTGCGGATAGACAGACGTACCAAAGCTAAATACACAAAATTTAAAACTGAAATTAATGAGAGCATTATAAAAGTTCCACATTTTATTTCACAGCACACATACAGCATTTCACTGCGCACATCTGACACCCATCTCTGGCTAAATCGGCGTTTTTGTGGTTGCATTTCTGTGGGAATTTCGCGGAGTTGGATGGCGGCGAGGCCAAGTGTAAATCAGCAAATCAACAACTTAATATGCGCACAATTTTGATGCCAACTGCAGTTGCAGGATGCCAAACGCAAAAACGCAAACAGCAAAAGCAACAAGAAAACGGCGTGTAATCCGCATGGAGTCGGCTGACGGTGGTTGGGTATGGGGGATCAGGGATCAGGGATTGGGAATCAGGAATGGGGCATTGGGGATTGGGGTTTGGGGGTTTGGGGGTTTGGGGGTTCGGGGACCTAGTGCTGCTGATGGCACTGGCATCAGTTACCCGGGGCGAGGCAATGTAATGGTTTCGGTGGCACCGCCGAAAAATCCAGAGCCAACCGCCGAAATGCAGGTTATTAGTATGCACAGCTTGCTGCATACTTTCAGGGACCTTGTTCGCCTGTTTGTGCAAAATTTATGCGTGTCTATTCGCTCATGCTGGTGGCTCCCTCTTTCTCTTTCAACAACTCGCGCTCTCTTTCCTTTTGCCGCCACCCCTCTCTTTCTCACTTATATCTTTCTTTTTTTTTTGGGTTGCGTGGCGGCGCCCGTTCGTCGATTGTCGTCATTTCAATTAAGCCCGGCGCCGAAATGCTATGGATGCTTTTCCTGCGGATTTTTACCGATTAATTTTTCATTATTATGCCAAGTGCTCGCCGGGAAAATGCCATGGGATGCGGTAGGTGGCAAAGCGAGAGGGAGAGGGAGAGGGAGAGGGGGATATTGCGGAAAGGCCAAAGAGTGAGACTGCACAATTCACGCACAACAAATGTGCCAAAAGTGGCAAATGACAGGCCCACAATACAGATATATAAATATATATACAGCCGGTCGCACACATTGGCATTGGCACTCAGTGTGCTAATAATTTTTGCACGCTCCAAAAAATATGCAGAACATTTGTTTGCAAAGCCTGCCAAACAAACGAATCTATTTTACGAGAATTTCATGGAAATTGGGTAGAAGCTAATGGGTAGATCACCCGGGTTCCTATTGAGCTTTTTCGCTTTAACAGTGGTCACATGTAACTTAATGTTAAGTACTTGGTTTTTATAATCTAAATTAAAAGTAAACAAAGTTATTTTGGAATAAGAAATGTCATATTTTGTGTGACTGTAAATTATATATATAACCCTGAACATACACTTTGAAAATTTTTAAGAAATTAAATTAAAATTATAGTCAACATCAGCAATGCCCAAAAGTCGCAGAACAAACAAGGACTTGGCCAAAGCGAACCAAGCGCGCATAGTCAATGAAAATTAACTGCGAAAAGCTGAAAAGCTGCGCCAAAGCCCACCGCTGGCCGCAACAACAACAAACAGACATGCCGCATCATGCCACCCACTTTATGCCACCCCAAACCGGGTGGCTAAGAGAAGCCCCAGTGCCTCCGTTTCATTAGGTCGTAGTAGTAGGTGTAGTTTGTGCGGTGTCTATGTAATTTAGACAATTAGAAAGTTTGCGCCTGTGCCTGTAACCATTTCCTACATCTTGTTGTTGGACGAAACTTTTTCGCTTGCTTTTTTGGCCTTGTTATTTGCATGACAAATGGGGGTGCCGAAAGTTGACCACGTTCTGGTATTGCTCGTTAGGAAACTCATCGGGCTCGGTTGGTAGCAATGTCTACAGCTACGTTGGCTTAGCAGTTTAATATTGGCACAATACTTCATAATCAGTGGCTGGATTTAGCCTCTTCCTCCCCCCTCCCATACGCTTATGCAGCAAAAACCGCGAACGCGCAAATTCCTCTTCAATGCGCCAATTGTGTTGCTCGAGTGCGGAGCTTAGTGTCGCCATATTGTCGAGCCACCCGGGATTCGCAGCCAAGGACTTTTACTACATGGATCCCCACTCATGCATATGCAAATATCCAGTGGTAAAACCCACTATAAGTGGTTAAATTGCACAAGTAAACAATTTTTTGATGCAGCTTTGTACCGGTTTAAGTCAAAAAATGAAAAACAAAAAAACCCTCTCAGTTCGACACTGGCCAAAAAAATGTGTGCGAAAACACGTTGTACTGAAAATGTAGGAACTACAAGCAGTTTTTTTTAGCACAAGCCAATCCTTAATTAAATAAACTAAATTATTTAATTTCTACTATATTCACAGTAACACTACACCTAAATGTAAGCCTTAAAAATGGAATTTGTAACCTAATTCGCTTGCGTTGACTCTTAATTTGGCTGCATTTATGTGTACGTGCCCATTTTTAGCTACAATTTCCATATAACACATTCTGGCATTTTTTCAGTTGCGAAAAAACACTAATTTTCAGTTATTAGCGCAATGTCAAAACAAACGACAGCTTCCATTTAGCAGTTGTGGAATTTCCCAGCGGGTTTTTTCTCCTCTAGATGACAATCGTATATGTTGTGTAACAATTTGGACTGTTAAATTGGTAATAAAGCGGCGAAGTTTTTCACTGAATTGAGGTCATAACATGCCACTCAAATTGATTAAAAAAGTACGCAAAATGCGAATAAGTTCTGCCACTTATATGTAAAAAATCGTACCTACAAATTAAGTAGAGGCAGCAAAGGCTAGGCACCAAATATTTAATAAGGCGAAAATGGGTAAGCAATATTTCTCAAGAATCTTTGGCGACATTAATCATGGCTCGACAGTCACATTTAATCAAGCTAAGTCCCTGGAGATTTATGCATCATAAATACTAGACAAATTTTAGATGAGTATCGCTCAGCGCAAGAATCTCCATAAAAACCAAGCAGCAGAAATCCTCCAAACAGATGCCATTTGTCAGAAGCGATAAGCAAACATAGCAGCAAATGGCAAATAAACAAGGCACTAAAATATTAGAATGCGGACCGAAGAAACCCAATGCCAAATCCTGATTTCAAAGCCGGAGACCCGAAAACCGTAGGGACACTCCCCAAGCGAAAACAAAACTAAAAGCTAGACAGATTTTTGCCTGATTACGCGCAGCATTCACTCCTATTTCCCCCAGCACAACAATGGGAAATGCACTTCGGTAGTGACTCCCAAAAGTATGCAATGAAATGGGGCGGGCCGAGAAAGGAAAATGGGCCAAAATGGGCTAAAAGTGGGCGGCAGCACGAACGAATGCGAACAAATTGATATGCAAATGTGAGTAGCAGACCCAGACCCAAAAACGTAATAATAAAATAAAGTAGAACCCAAAGCACTGCGATGAGGGGCGGCAAGGGGTTACCATGGCGGTTAGATCCTTGGATAAATGCTCCATGACTTCTCATTTCCGTTTTAGCCAGAAGCAGCAGAAGCAGCGAAGCAGCAGCAGCTGCATCTGGCAGGCAAATCTGCGTCTTCCGGTCCAACGAGAAAGATGAGAAAAGACCGAAAAAAAAGTATGGCAAAATGTTAAGTATACGCCTAATACAACCGAATGGTGAAAAGAAAATTATGAGAAATATCAAGTATACGTCTAGTACAACAAGACGTCAATAACTTAACACAAGTCCAGAGTTCCCAACGCTGTGCCGATTGAATTAAAAGATTTTCTTGCGTTGCTGAAACGACCAACTTTTTTTTTGCACAAAATTGAATTTGCCCCAACTTTCTCGCTTTCTAATTTCTTTTTCCACCATCATCTTTTTCCCCATCATCAGCTGGCGGCCTTTTTAGTATGCGTTCGAGTGCAGGGACAACTTTTCCCCCTCCCCAGCCTCATCGATTGAAATGCTAAGGCATGTATCCATCCGTATATATCCGTTTTCCCCCGATCTCCAAAAAGTTGGCCTCTGGCAAATTCAGTTGTTCAACTAATGAGAGTCGCAGCTTCGCCTCGGGTTTTCATTCTGATGGACAAGCCAGATGAGCCGGGCAAAAGTCGTGACAATCATAAAAAAAACGGCAGGGAAAGAACTGGAAAATGCAAACGAAAACGAAAACTTTAAATGCCTTCGGTCAGTTGGAAAAATGTTCCTTTATCATGGCGGCAAATGTGGCGGAAATTTTCGCGTTCACGAAATGGTCCTGTTCACTTGGCTTTCCGTCGTTGTAGTTTTCGTTCGACGAAAAGTTGAAATGAATCATTAGCCGAAATATATATCAAGTTAAATTTAAAAAACTTGAAAATTTTATTTAAATTTGACCTTCTACGATAAAGCTCATTAATAACAACAAATTAATGGAAAGTCGTAACAACTATCTATATCCTCCAGATATCATAGCTCTTGTTTAAAACACATCCGCCAAACAAATCAATCATGTTACTTTAAATATTGAGATACTCTATACCACAGTCTTTGGACTCTTGACTGATTTTCCAGGAACTCATGGCACTCTACAAAATGAAGAAGCGCGACCAAAACGGCTCCAATGAAGCATAAGTAGAACATCAAGTGACGAAAATGATATTGTCAATGGTAGGGGAAGGAAATAAGAGTGGCGGGCGAGATCTTTTGCTCAAAGAAATGGCTTAAAAATACTACAAAATTGCCAACGTCATGATGATGATGACCGGAGGGTGGGGATTGTTTTCACGCCCTTTCATGAACTTAATAAATACGTGAATCAACCAGGTTACTCGCGCAGCAGAATCAAGCTTACCGTGGGCATTTGCGCCTGATTGCCCACGAAATCGACAAAAATGAAGTGGAAATACGAAAGTGCAGGGCCCAGCACCCAAAAAAGACCGTGAAAAAATGTGATTGATGCCTCCGGAGTGGGGAGCCCGGAGGCTAAGGTTCAGTTTCAGATGCTGGCGTTGATTCTGTTTCAGATTGTGTCTGAGAATCCGGATCCACAACTCGATTGCCAGCCAGACGAACGAGGAAAAGGCTTGGCGACAAAAAGGGATAACACACATCGCCATAACAATAAAACATAGGGAGGTCCTGCCGGCCTTCTTGTCTGACTGCCATCTGTTCTTTTCCGTTTTTTCTGTAGTGTCTCGCCCTCTCCTTCCTATCAGTATGTTTTCCTTTTCCCAGTTTTCCCTTGCTCCATTTTAAACAGTTTGCTGACTAGCATTAATATGTTTGCGGCAGACATTTGCAGTATGTGGAAAATAAAAGGGGGCGTCTAATTGACTCGGTTGCTTGTACTGAAGAAAGCTTCCCTTATAAATTTAGATCTTAATACTTCCCAAACTTGGCATTAGAATGATGAACATTCTATCCGGAAAAGTCATACTTAACAATTTATAAAGTGTTTTTTTGATCAGAGCTGTAAATTATGGGAAACACCAATAGAAAATAATCCGAGGAGCTATTAAAGAGAAATAATGCAATGTCACTAAAAAGTGGCATCTTAAAAATATTTCAAATACTTTGCGCGGCTTTCTGGCTGCAACAATAAATTCCGAAGATCTCTCTGAGTTGCCAGCAAAATGACATTAAAAAAGCAAGCGCAAACTTTTTGCTATTTTGCGGAATTCCCACTCGAACTAAGTTGGAAAATGCAAATGTTTGCCTTCGTAAATGACAAGAAGATGCTACAAATTACATAAATAAAAGCAATAAAGTGGCAAGGCATTTGCATAAAGAGATGGGGGCGGGGCCGGAAATGGGATGTAAGAAACTTATGCTAAACAATCCGAGACACAGTCGAGGGCGGTTCTAGGCAGCTTAGTGGAAAACCGCCGGCAAGCATAGGCACACATTCAATTACACATAAGATTCAGTTTACTTTCGCCTCGGGCACGCCCACAACATCAAAGGGCGTCATACTGACATTGATTTCTCTCTCCGGCCATCGAAGCAATTGTATATGCCTGTGATATCAGCATTGTCTTACCCTTAATCGTTTGCTTATGCAATGCCAGTGCATTTGAAGGACTGTTAAATGGGAATGTTAATATACGAGTATGTGTAGATATGAACTTTAAAGATATACAAGTATGCTTTATTTGCTTAAGCAATACCAGTGCATTTGAATGGGAATATTCTTTGGGAATGTTAGTATATGTGCATACATAAATGTTAGAGATAAGCAAATATACTCTATATATACATCTTAAAACCTTTTATGATATTTAATGATTTTATATGATTTAATGATTTTATATGATTTAATGATTTTGCATATGTATCGCTCCTTAGTGTATGTCCATTGCTTAGACCTGCCAAGAACCAAACTAACGACTCTACCCATTTCAGAATGTGCTGAGCTGTCATGCTTTTGCTGCCACTCCCTATAGCTCGCTCGGCTTCCCTTTGAGATGTTCGAGTTTTTCCTTTACGCCTTTGTCTTCAAGAGCCTCGAGGGCGTTTTTCTGGGGCTTTGGCTTCCTTTGAGTCCTGGGAATTGGCCATGGCCATCTCGCTCACTCCAGTCATCTGCTATCGCCCTCCCACGCCCACAACTCTCACACATTGACGTTTGTCTTTTGCCGTTTGCCGTTTGCCACTAATTCAACTTGGTTACACTGTGTGTGTACGCCATTCCAGTCCATTAATTGAATGTGCCGCCCTCTCGCACATATTGAGTTTTAATTTTGTGGTTACCGTCTCTCACATCGCCTTTTGCGGAAAATTTAATAAAGTCGCCTCACAAATTATTTAACTTGGCAACAGGTGGGAAGATAGAGAAATTCCCTGCGACTCGGTGTTTCATGTGTGGAAAAAAAAACAAACAACAGCAATAAATGAGAGTAATTTCGTGAGTGGCAAATGGAAAATCATTTTAAATAAGGCATGAAAACGCATTAAAGCGGCGCCGCCTTGTCAGACAATAAACAACAACTTCCCCAGGCTGTATAATATATAAATAATTTTAAACACACACACACACTCACTCCACTTTCCCTCCATTTTACGCTGATATCCGATAAAAAAAAAGGTCTGACATTATTTACGTTCCTGTCTGTTTGTGGATTTTATGTGCAAGTATAAAGGTATAAAGGGAATGTAAATTATGCGCAATATTTATAGCTTTTCATATTAGCTATTTTAATTGAGAAATGGCATTTCATTCGACATTTTTGTACTGATTTTATTTATTTGTGATGCTATCCGCACAGCTCAAAAACTGGTTATATCCATTTATGTGCCTTGAAAGTGACGTACTCTTCTTTCTTTTCATTACATTTGCGTTAACGGTGGCGTATACGTGTTCCGGAACAGCGAGTTTGATTGCCTGCGCGATTGCGAGTCCACGTTTCCACCGAATCCATATCTTACACACACCATCGAGGTTCACTTCCGGCGCACACCCACCCACACACCCACACACACATACACTCACACACACACACTCACACCCAGTCGTATATAAAGTGATAAGGAGCCGCAGGGCATGCAAATAAAATTGCCCATACGCCCCTTTGAACGGTCTCCTTTTCCGCTGCCGCCTGCTTTTGGCCAAGTTCGTGTGTTTGCATACATTTTCGGTGATAATACAAGAAATTGTATCAAGACAAAATTGTTTTTTAAAATGTTACGTGCCCGGCGGCTGCTGTGACAAACAAAATTGATGTGCGGTAGGTAATAAAAATGCAATATAATTCCATACAACAATTTGCTTGCTCCTTTGCTTTGGTCTAGGGTAATCTGAAAAGTTTCGATTGCAGCGAAGCGTTTGCTGAAGGATAATGAAATAAGGGAACGAAGAAAAATAACGAGAAAAACGACAAAGGCAACTTTATAGCCTTGAATCAAATTTAATTTATTTGATGGATTTGTTTACGATATATTCATAATCATGAAATATTTGTGCAATCACACATATCAAAGTTATCAAAATAATTTATTTTTAAAGTCAGTGGCTGGCTTGTAATCAATCTGAGATATAACGTCAGCCGATTAAATGGTATATACCCCTTACCAATGTTTATTTATTTTACAACTTCCTAGGTAAAATGTACAACTAACGGTATTTAATTAAGAGCAATCAATGGGTGGGAAAGTGCAAAGGGCATATGCACTTATCAGCCACCGCAAAACAAACAGAATTTCGCCATTTTCACACCCACTCCAATTAATTTATTAGCCGGCACCATATGCATATTTCCACTTACGAGTGGTCCATGTTCCATGTGCCCATCCTTTTCAATTTTTGCCACCATCGCTTCGCTGCGGTTCGGGCAATTATAAAATCCACAAAGGGAATTGCCATGACGACAATCAACTAATGAAATTAATGGCAATTCGCATTGGCAGTGTAAGCTTTTACATGGCAGTAGATGCAAATAATGCAATTTCGTGCAGTTTAAGCCCGGAAATGCATTCCCCAGCCACTCAGAAGCGACCCAACCACTGCCCACCCAGCGGCCAAGGATATCGCACACAAACACTAATTAATCAGCTTGCTATTAATTAAACGACCGCCAAATGAGGCGAGGGAACACTGGCAAGCTAACGATATCCATAATCCGCAGAGAAGTGGCTCTTTGCACCCGAAGGGCTTTAATTGCTGCTGCCCTGCATTTAAAACGGGAAACCTGCGACGCCGCAATGTCGAAATTATTCCGTGAAAATGGGGAGTGGGTTGGGGGGAAATTTATGAACCTATTACTCGGCTCTCTGGACATAAACAACGATAAACAAACGCGATAGATAATGATGACCTGGTGGGTGGCGCATGCCAACTCGGCTTGCTGTTGGTGTATTAATTTACAACCTCTTCACAATGTCATTGTTTTGGTCTGCTGCCTTATCGAAGCACATTATTTTTTCTCGTTTTTTGTGCGATTTTCGGTTTTTGTTTTTTGTTTTGGCGTCACACTCTGCGATGGCGCCACTGCCTTGCGCCTGTTATTAAACATAAAAATAAATTAATAAGCGAGTCGAGCCCACACACACACCCACACACACCCGCACACACCCACTTACACACCCACACCAGCGACAATCTCAATTAAGCGCCGCAGTCATTTAATGTTGGATGGAAGCAATGGAGCAGGATGGAGGAAATGGCAGTGTGAGAGCCACGCAAATATTTCAGCGATGCCATGTGAAGTTTTTCACGTTGTCAATGGCAAAATGGCAAATTAAATGCGCCGGGGGAGGGGTGTGAAAAAGGGAAAAGCAATAAGCCGAATGTATAATTAAGGCCAGCACATGCAGCTGCAGTCAGAAATTGCAAGGCAGAGGGACAAAAGGTTAAATGTTCTTCGGAAAGTTGTATATGTTGCTTTCTTACTGGTTCCCTCTAAGCAAAATATAAAGAAAGGGTTCTTTAGCATGAGTTAAGGTTCTTTAACTATGAAGATTATTTTCAAAAGCCAGTTCCAAAGTTTTATCCCATTTGAGCTGCAGCCTTGCACAAAATATTTGGAATATTTGGCTATAAAAGAAACAAGTTTCCTTCCCAACGTACAAGAAAGTCTAAAAAAGGAGGAAACCAATTCGTACCAATTTGTTGGCTTTAAAAGGTCCACAAGTGCATGTTGGGAATGTCAGTTTCAGAGAAAGAGAGAGAGAGAGAGAGAGAGCGAACGTAGCATATGCAAATGCAACCGATAAATTTTCAATTAAATTGGATTTGGGTGAGGGGGAGAAGCAAGCACATGGCAAAACCATTCAATTAGGAAATTAAATTTCAATTTTTGTGCAAATAAAAGGAAAAAACAAATGTTCAATAGGTTCTGTGCTCAGACCTTCAGTGAGTCACAGTTTTTGCCATTCAATTCGAAATCGAACACTTGACAAAATATTTTATTATGCTGCCCACCCACCCACACGTGATAATCTACATAGATAGTGACTTTGGTGTAAGTCTAAAGAAAAATATAAGTTTAACCAGAATAAATGGTAAAGTAGTAAGCGCACATCCTTAATAAGCGAATTATGCGGCCATTCGAGTTGATTGGAAATCGTGTGAAAATAATAATAATAAATTCATTTTGGTGAAAACAATTTTCTAGCTGCAAACACCGATCAATGAGTCATTTATTCCATTTGCGAAATGATTTCCCTGGACAACAGGCATTTATCCACAAATCATGGCTCCCCACAATGGAAATTTATTGTGGAAATTGTGCGTTAAAATTATAAAATTGAATCAACAAACTGCTGAAGGGTTGCAATGCCTGAATGCCTGAATGGCTGTTATGCGTGCCACAACCCCCTTGTTGCCACTGATTACCCGGTTGAGCAACAGTTGGTTGCCAGCTTCCAGTTGCCGTTGGCCAAAAGGGGTGCAGCCAGCTGGCGCACCTTTTAATGCAAATTAGGGACGCGTCTGCAGACCTCCGGTGGGTGGAAGGTGGTGCCGGGTGGGTTGGGGGTGGTGGTGGTGGTGGGGCTGTTGTTAACCGATTGAAAATTCCACCACCGCATCGAACGTGTCTTGGCATTTATAACCACCACCGGGCAGCAGGAGCGTCATTTAATTGACAATTGTTTAGGTGGACCAATATCCGAAGTGGCCGGTACCTTGGACAATCAAGCCATTAGCCCACTTACCAACGCTTTCATCAGCCATATTCGTGCGGTTTTGTTCAGCATGTTTAATGGGAGAATAATTGGAGAAGGGGCCATGGTCCGATATTAATTAATTAAATTAGTATTGAGTGCTTTGGCAAGAAGTGGTTAATTTGATTTCCTGTTTATGGTGAAACAGTCATGATGCCAGCATAACGAAATGTTGATTAAACTGTGGCCAAATGCAAATACAAATCATATGTTGACCAATTTTTTGTGGTTTAACTAATTGTTTAGGCGTTTAAAATTGTTTCTTCGTATAATAATTTAATGGTAAAGTAGTAAGTAATTTGATTCGGTAAATTTAATAAACTGAAATTGGAGAGATAGATAAATATTTGCAACCCACAAAAGTATGCTACGAAATGGTTCAAACTAAATGCCAATTAGCCAGCTTGTGTGCGTGGTTTAAGCCACGTCCAGAATCAATAAGAGCAGTTAATTAGACAAACGCCGAAATTTCGAACCAAAAGCATTTTCCGAATGCAATTTTCAAAGCGAGTACATGCTCAAATCAACCCCAAATGCCAAACATCCATCCAATCCCCAATGTTGCATTAAAAGTTGGCGCTCTAATTTGGCATTTCAAATAGATGCGGGCTGGTGGGTACAACTGATTTTGAGCTGAGATAAGCACACCTAATGTCGTTTAATCGTTGAAAAAAAATCAGAGGAAAAGGTATTTTCGCACGTCGCACAAAGTTTTAAATTACATTTTTCCCTCCCCTGCGTCTGCATTTTCCTTCATCTTTTGCTTAATCGAGGTGGAAAGGGGATTTGGGTGGCATGCTTCATTGGGCAGGCAAATTTTCGGATGCCAAATGCCAGCAATTAGAAGCCAAAAAGGATTGCATATTCTGTGGCGCTAAATTGCTTGAACTCGGTCCCAAAAAAGCATAGTTAATGAGTTTTGAGGTCAGCATAATGCACGATGCAAGAGTTCAAATCATTTGCTGAACCATTTGCTGCATTTTGTTGAAGCAGCTGAATTCTTGGCAAGTTTTATTCACACTTTAATAGCTAAAACTTTCCTCATAGTGTGTAGAAATTAAATTTTAAGCCAAAGCTTTATGAGAAATATTATACAAACACAATTGAGTTATTTGTACCTTTGAATGAAATATGTTTGCATACAATCAAGGCTAAAATTCAAAATTCAAATCCAATCGTAGCAAAGTTGCAAAACTTACCAAATGTTTTATTTCAATTAATTGGATCTGCAAAGAAATAGACACACAAATTATTAAAGATTTTTGAATACTTTTGCATGAGCAAAATGTTTAGCAATAATAAAATCAAGAAAGTTGCCATTGAGCTGCTGGGGGAAACATTTAACGAGCTATTTTTTATGCATTAACTTTTTTGTTTTAAGAGCGTAATTAGAGAAGCTTTCCAAGTGCAGGATACCCAAAATGGACAGCGAAACAGCAGCCATTTTATGCTAATGGTAATGGCCAAGATGGCAGAGAAAAAAACAGAATGAAAAGGTAGAAAGGAGGGCAAACCGTAGCAGTAAAATATGTCGCTCAAAGTAACAAAGAGAAGTAGGCAAAAAGATACGTATACTTATAGATCAGTATCTGAGTATCTGTATCTGTATCTGGTTCTGGGTAAATGAAATCCAAATGGGATGCATATTAAAAATAGCACCGAGACAAACGGAAATCCGCAAAAAGGCGTTGACAGCCGGGCTAAATTTATCAATGACAAG
Source organism: Drosophila orena (assembly GCA_005876975.1). NCBI lineage: Eukaryota > Metazoa > Arthropoda > Insecta > Diptera > Drosophilidae > Drosophila > Drosophila orena. The sequence goes on along the minus strand of VCKV01000282.1, from coordinate 7,342,044 downwards.
TTCGGTTATGGATTTTCTATATATAACCGCTGATGTTGATGCTTTATGTCACTCCCATTTTTGTTAATGTATTTAACCGTATTTGTTTCAACTTGGGTTTCCCTATTCATATATGCATTTAGTAATGTACAAGCATTTACATGCTTTAAAAAAACTATTGCCCAACTTTTGCAGAATGAACAATTTAATGCAACCTCTTCAGAAGTTTCAGCAGTTTCAACTATTTCTTTCATTCGAGCTGAATCCATTCGGAATGAATCAAGTTTGCTCACCCGCTTTTCCTGTCTTTTGAGCCAACTTCAATTTGAACTCATTTGGCCATTTGCCAATTAACTTTTTTTTTATCCTTTGGCGAAAGACCATCGGCCGATCGGTTGGCCCTTTCTGCGCGGGCCAGGCCAACCCACCCACCATGTTTGGCAATAATTCAGAGCCGCCTCCGCAGCCTCCCTTCACCTCTTACCCTTTACCCCTTACCCCTTGGCCCATCGTGCCACCCCTTACCACCCTTTGGCAGCCAAACCACGAAAACTTTGAAAGCCTTTTGGCCGCAGGCTAACAATGTTCGCTTGAACAAACTGTGCCCCCTCAACCTTCTCGCTGGCTACAATCTGCCATACTTGTGCACTCAAAGATAAACTTTTCGAACCTAGAAATCATATGAAGTAGCCCAGAAATGTTTATGTTACTACATATAAAAGAAAAACCGACACTATTAACGGGTTGTTCAATAGCTCAGTCGCTTTAGTTTCACAATTACGAGCCCCAAATAATATTAGTATTTTTATAATCTTTGTAAATCTTTTTTTTAAGTGTAAAAACTAGGGTATTCACCGCCGCATCCACAACATTGTACTGTGGCACAGTTTTACAGCCACTGACGTAGGACGATGACGGTAAATGCAAAAATGCCAGGACGCTGCTGAATGACCAAAACATTCAACCTGCATGTATGGGTGGAATGTGTGTGTCTGTGTGTGTGTGTAGGTATGGGGGTGTCCTATTCGGGCAGAGAATGTGTGGGGATATGACCGCATTTGATTTTCATCTATGCAGCAGGCCATCCCGCTGCCCTCTACCCCGGAAAACTGGGCTAAGAACTTTGGTACTTTGTTTAGTTGAATTACGCCAAAGCACATTAAGTTCCCTTGGTGCGCTCTGTTTGTTAAGTGCTTAATGAACTTTGCTAAACATGCTTGGCCAAGGAGTTGACTTAACTTGGCCTTTAAACTTTTCACATCTCACTTTCACTCGGCCAACTTGGTCCAAAGTCCTTTCGCTTACCCCACAGCCGTTGAGAGATTTATGGCAATCTCATTTGGCCGCCAGCGATTTCATCTTAAGCGCATTCTATTTGCATGCGTTTTGCTGCTTTTCCATAATTAATTAGTTCGCAAATTGCTGTTCACTTGATTCGCTTAAGCTTGAATTATGAATTGAGATGCAGGATTAGCTGGATTTTCCTGGTTAAATGCATTCCCAATTGCTGCAAACTGTGCAATACTCGGAAACTACTCGAATCGATCCTGGGCAACAAAGCAGAGTTATGCATTATAGATAGCACAATACTCATTCCGCTTTAATTATTTTTCCTTCGCATTGAAGTACGTGTACATCTCCTGGACCACATAAATCTCACAATTGAACTCAAGCATACCCTGGTACTCTGGATGTCTTGGCACACCCACTGTGAATACATTTGGCATAACGTGTCTGAGCTAATGTCACACATGCATCATAGCCACAGGACCAAGCAGGGCCACAAGGGGAGCGAACAGCGTGGATAAATGGATGTTGGTCGTGGGGTGTCCTGGCACTTGACTAAGCTGCAGCTAATTATGCAAATTCATTTAATGACATTGTTAAAATGATATTTGCCTCAGGGATTTGTCTAGCTGATAGACCGTAGCATCTAAATCTCCCCCACTTAAGCACGGATGATTAAGCTCGAAGTTGACTTGCGGAAAAGTTACTACCTCTTCAATTAAGCTGCACGGTGTTCGCCAACTTTGATCATTTTGCCTTAGACGGATAACCATTTAAATTGAGTAAGCGTTTAAGCATCCAGTGTTCTTAAAAGTTATTTTATCATTAGTGCCAGTGACGCTTATATAAATTTCAGTGTTGGCAAATGGTAAAAATGTTCATTTGAATGTTTTATTAATTGCCAAAAAAAGGCATCCATTTAATTTTAAGTGCAGTTTCACCATTTATCTTTGCTTAAGGGCAATTTCCTCAGATAAACGGCTATATTTCTCTCTTGGTCGTAAGTTATAAATACGAATTAGTCTACCGACAGTAATCATAAGGGTAAGGAAATGTGCAAAAAACTCCGTTTAACAAAGAGGCTTCTGCAAACATTTCGAATGCAGAGAGGTACAGTTGACCCCGCAAATTTATGAGATCAGCAGGCACCATTTTGGGCATATATTAATGAAAACAGAAGCAACGGCGGCTGGGTAGCCCATACAATAAATCTTCTAGTTATTGTTTCATAACATGCTTTCGGGCGTAAATCCCTTACAATAAAGGTAAGCGCTCGGGTCTCCATTTCGTTCAGTTTGGCAGTGCTGTGAGCACACTTTAAACTTATTCCTTTGCTCAAGTGTTCCGTGGGGCCACTCGAGCAATTTCGAGATTGGTTGCCCTAACAAAAAAAAAAACCCAACTGGAGAAAAGGTAAGGTAACCAAGCATTAAATTAAAGACTTTAACAAAGTTTCCCTTTTTTTTCGGATTTTAGGGAAGTCTGCTAAACCATCGTTTTGGGTCTGAAGTCCAGGCGTTTCTCGCATTTTATTCGCGTAAACTTTTGCCAGCACTAAGCGTTATTACTGTTTTGTTTTCGCTGGACGGGATTTATAAAAACGATCTACAGGTGGTAACAAAAGTTTAAGCCGGATTTTGGCGAAAAAGCCAACCTACATAGTTGCGCAGTGAAATTTAAACTAATGCAAATGAATCATTTCCAGCAGTGCAAGTGCTGAACAGCATCAATATTTTGGCCTGTAGACCGCATGAATTTCCTAAAAGTTTAAGCCATACCATTGACAAATTTAGACGCTTCAACCACGGGCAATTATGCCTGGGTTATTGTTCCTTTGCAGCAAAATATAAATAATTATCTGCCGTTGCCTAATTTTGTCGAAAGACCGAAGCCGCAAAACCATTTGCCAGAAACTTGATTTCATTCGCAAAAGGAGGAGCTTAGGAAATCTGCTTACAGTGTTTAATTTCAACACTGTCCGCAACCACAACACCGAAACTGCAGCTGGCACTAGCACTGGCACTGGCACAGGCACAAGCACTCCACCTCCTTCGACCCGTAAAATAATAATAATAATAATTTACTATGAAACCGAAAGCCACAGGATAACATGAAGACCCAAACCCGCATTCTAGCGTTCATTGTAGTCTGCGGTGGTGCGGGTGGATTTTCCGGTGGACTTTTGGGTGTTTCAGACAGTTGGGATGCTGGTGTGTCGGCCAGCTGCAGCACTGAGTTGGCTAACCGATTGAGTGGGCCATAAAAAATGGCTTAATTAGTTGCCATTGCTGGATGGCAGTATAAATATTGAAGTTGTTGGGTTTTGCAAATATTTGAGAACTCCAAATTCAGTCATCTTGGGGGGGAAATGTGGTGTTAAAGTTCCGAAAATTCCAGAAGAAAATTTAGATGAGCATTCGAAATTTATTTAACAAGTATTATAAATGAGAAATATGAAATAGCAATTTTCGGAAGTGAATTATCGGGAAATGAAATAGCCACCGGAAGTTGTACCTCACTTCAACTTCTGGCATACTTCTGGCAACGAAGGAACTTGATTATGCTGGAGGCAAATGCACATTGCTGGGAAAATTGTTTTCTAAATACCCAAGCAAAGTCTGAGTGTTAACCCCAAGGGCTGAGAAATTTATGCTGCACCATGGTTTCGTATTACCCGAATAGCACATGCAAATTGGTTCAGTTCATTACGATGTGCATGTTCTGCAGATCGGAATGCATGAGTGCTAGTACGTAGGAAGTTCAATTAAATACTGCAGCATTCGGACAACATGCAGTGGGATGAGTTTTGCCGGATTTTCGCCACTATTCAAAAGCCACATCATCATCATTTGTAGCTCCTTCATTCCTGCCAGACAGGTTAAATTTGATTATGTGGAGTAGCGAGCAGGGAAAACTTGCATGGTGGCTGAAAAGCAAATCTGTTGACGTTTTGCAAAACGATGTGTTGCTTTTTCAGCTCCTCTTCTTACTCCTCCTCCACCTTCTTCTTCTTCTTCTTCTTCTGGGGAAAACTGCAGGCCGGGCAATTTTCTTGGTTTTATGCAAACACAACCGGAGCAGCAGCCGGATACCGGATACGCCCTTCCACCCATGGGACAAACTAACCTAACCGGCAGTTAAATGTTTTCATTTTCATGCTTCTTCGCCAAAATGTTTATGGCGCCCAAGCATCGGGCAAACACTGAATTTATTTAATTAAAATGTGTGTATATGTGACGTGCACTCTGCCTAGATTCTAGATTCTAATTGAATTGCCAGGAGTATGTATAGCAGTGTGTATGTGTGTGTGTTTGTAAACTGTCAGAGTGAGTAGACTAATATGCAGCAGAAAGAGAGGCAGAAAGGGTTTTCAAGCCGAGCGACACAAGTGTCAGGTGCCCTTTGGCTATATGCCATCCAAATGCAAATTTTGAAAAAAATTTTTTTTTCAACTTTGGTACCGCCTCTCCATTCCTTTTAATTAAAAAGTTTTTGTTTTCCTGTCGTATGGCTCATCAAAATGTTAAATCTGCATGATTACCAAAGCTGAATGCATTTTTAACCATATGCAAAGCAATTTCAATTCAGTTTTGTTAGATATTCGTACTCCGACGTGTTAGCTGTCAATCAAACTGGGAACAGTCATTGTTTTTTGAGTGCAGGAAAAACCTCTGTGGTCATTGAAATGCAGGCAATGGCAAAATAATGCATTTCAATGACAACGACAACACCAATTACAAAAACATGGCATGTCACTTAATTTGTATGCGTTGAGTGCAATTTTCACCAGTCAAATTTCAATCGACAGACATTTGCTGTCAGCTAGAGAAAATTAATGAAAATCACTGGAATTCTTGCATTTTCATAAGTTAAGCTGGTTAAGCTGGTCAAATATTTATATAATTTTTGACGAATTAATCGATTTCCGGATTAGCGGAATTAGGCTGCTGTTCTAAATAAATGTTAAAACATATATTAATAGAATAAAATAAAACAATTTTTCTAAATTTGAATGCAGATTTTTAGAGAATTGCGCCAGGAACATTTAGAGGTATGCCACTTCAAAATCCGATTAAGATAAATTGAGTTACGGAGTGTAGAACTTCAGCCTTGGGATATTTCTCAATTTTTTGAATTTGTACAACATCATAACATCAGAAAAATTACAAAAAAAATTAATAAAAAAAAAATATTTTTAAATTTGAATGCAGTTTTTTAGAGAATTGCTCCAGAAACATTTAGAGGTATGCCACTTTAAAATCCGATTAGGATAAATTGAGTTATGGAGTGTAGAACTACAGTCTTGTGACATTTTTGAGTTTCTACAACATCATAACATCAGAAAAATTACAAAAAAAATGTTGAAAAAATAAATTTCCAAATTTGACTGCAGATTTTTAGAGAATTGCTCCAGAAACATTTTGAGGTATGCCACTTCAAAATCCGTTTAAGATAAGTTGAGTTAAGGACTTTAGAACTTCAGTCTTGTGCCATTTTTGAGTTTCTAAAACATCATAACATCAGAAAAATGACAGAAAAATTAAAAAAAATATATTTCTAAATTTGAATGCAGCTTTTTAGAGAATTGCTCAAGAAACAATTAGAGGTATGCCACTTCAAAATCCGATTAAGATCAGATGAGTTATGGACTTTAGAACTTCAGCTTAGGGACACTTTTGAATTTCTACAACATCACATCAGAAATATTACAAAAAATTAAAAAAAAAATTTATTTCTAAATTTGAATGCAGCTTTTTAGAGAATTGCTCAAGAAACATTTAGAGGTATGCCACTTTAAAATCCGATTAAGATAAATTGAGTTAATGTTGAAAAAATAAATTTCCAAATTTTAATGCAGATTTTTAGAGACTTGCTCCAGAAACATTTTGAGGTATGCCACTTCAAAATCCGATTAAAATAAGTTGAGTTATGGACTTTAGAACTTCAGCCTTGGGACATTTTTAAATTTTTTTGAATTTGTACAACATCATACCATTAGAAAAATTACAAAAAAATTTAAAAAAAAATGAATTTCTAATTTTGAATGCAGATTTTTAATGAATTGCGCCAGAAACATTTAGAGGTATGCCACTTCAAAATCCGATTAGTATAAGTTGAGCTATGGGGATTAGAACTTCAGCCTTGGGACATTTCTAATTTTTTTTGAATTTCTACAACATATCACATCAGAAAAATTACAAAAAAATTAAAAAAAAAAATGAATTTCTAATTTTGAATGCAGATTTTTAATGAATTGCGCCAGAAACATTTAGAGGTATGCCACTTCAAAATCCGATTAGTATAAGTTGAGCTATGGGGATTAGAACTTCAGCCTTGGGACATTTCTAATTTTTTTTGAATTTCTACAACATATCACATCAGAAAAATTACAAAAAAATTAAAAAAAAAAATGAATTTCTAATTTTGAATGCAGATTTTTAATGAATTGCTCCAGAAACATTTTGAGGTATGCCACTTCAAAATCCGTTTAAGATAAGTTGAGTTAAGGACTTTAGAACTTCAGTCTTGTGCCATTTTTGAGTTTCTACAACATCATAACATCAGAAAAATTACAAAAAATTAAAAAAAAAAAATTTAAAAAAAAATTTTAAATTTGAATGCAGATTTTTAGAGAATTGCGCCAGAAACATTTTGAGGTATGCTACTTCAAAATTCGATTAAGATAAGTTGAGTTCTGGAGTTTAGAACTTCAGCCTTGGGACATTTTTAAATTTTTTTGAATTTGTACAACATCATACCATTAGAAAAATTACAAAAAAATTAAAAAAAATGAATTTCTAAATTTTGAATGCAGATTTTTAATGAATTGCGCCAGAAACATTTAGAGGTATGCCACTTCAAAATCCGATTAGTATAAGTTGAGCTATGGGGATTAGAACTTCAGCCTTGGGACATTTCTAATTTTTTTTGAATTTCTACAACATATCACATCAGAAAAATTACAAAAAAATTAAAAAAAAAATGAATTTCTAATTTTGAATGCAGATTTTTAATGAATTGCGCCAGAAACATTTAGAGGTATGCCACTTCAAAATCCGATTAAGATAAGTTGGGCTATGGAGTTTATAACTTCAGTTGTGGGACATTTCTTTATTTTTTTGAAAACGGTATAATTACTGTATTGTTCAGAAAATAAACTGACAACACAGAAAGAGTGCATTCGCAATTCCAATTTCTGTTTTACCTCCGACATTTCTAATTCCTCTGCATAGCATGCGTTGTATGTGCAACAAACGCTCACATGCCCATCAAGTTTCTGTTTTGTCTGCAGCACATTCACTCAAACCAACTCGCAGATGGGGGAAAACTATTTAAATATAAAAAATCCCGAGCATACTTTAAGGCTCAGCGTAGAACTTTTTGTTACGACGACGTACAAGTCAGACAGGAGATTTAGCTATAGAAACTCTGGGATAGTCAGGGCCAGGGACGTTTAAAGAAACAAAGAATTTCAATTTAAGCATCGTGCATTGTCTGACTCTCTCTCTGTGCTGCTCTTTCATCCTCATTTCCTATCTCTTTCGCTGCTGTAAGCCATTGTTGCATGTATTTAGGTGTTGCAGGCACGTATGCGGCAATACCCTGCACACACACACACACGCACATGTACATGCTGCACACGTACAGCTGCAGTCAAAATTTTAGTGGCTGGATTTGAAAAATTAAACAGATGTACAAGATTTTTGTAGGTTAAGGGAGATGAAAGAAACGTGCAGTTGGCCTTAAAATAATTTGAAGAACTGCAATTGCTTTATTTAATCAGCTTCAAGAAAGAAAATCATAAAAGTATATCCAAGTTACAATTGCATACACCACTGTAACTAGCTTGTTCACGCTTTAATGGAACTAAAAAAGAGCACACTTTGGGTCAAAACAAATCTCGAGCTAAATTCCTGCAAATTAATGCTGAGAGATGCATCCCAAAACAAATAGCAGACTGTGAAATAGATAACAGAAAAAAGAAAACGAGTGGGAAGACGAGTTTTAGGGCTTAATTGTATTTTTATTCAACTTTGGACGATCCTATTGTATATGTTAACTCGGCGACTGCTTCTGTTATCTAATGTCCTTTCCTCACGCCTTGTGAGCATATATTTCCCATGCCACCCCCACTGATAAGAGCGGAAATGAGCCAGAGAAGCAAAAACAAAACGAATAATGAGCCACATTAATTGCACTGTGACTTCCTTATTACGTGCATTGCATGGGAAACTTTTTTTTTTAGCTCCAGCATTAAAACGATGGAGATCTTGAGAAATTCACACAGCCCATTTAGTTGGGCGGGGAAAAAATGAGCTTCCTGATGGTCACTTTGATTGATAAAAATCTCTTCATTCGCAAAATGTTCGCAGAAAAACGTGAGCAGAAGACAGGATACAGATGTGAGTCGTTGAAGTTTATCTAATGCCTGTTTTATGATGATTGTTGCAGGGTAAGTGCATTAGGTCTTTAGAACTATTAAATTAATCCTATATCTTGTTATAATAAATATGCGCAGGTTTAGGTGAGTGTATATTCCAAGGCAGATACTGATAATAGTATATAATATACTTGTTATATTCAGTCAAGTTATTTCTGCTTGTGATATTTGGGTTTTGGCTTTTAATACCTTTAAAGACACCCTGTATATATATGTACCTCATACAGACTGCTTCGTGCTGACAGAGACATGAGCGGAAAAAATTATGTTCAATGAAATTAGGTCAACCTCCGTTTTGCAGTCCAAGTCCCTCCACCCCCCCTACCACTCGCAGTCTACGATGGTGTGATAAAGGTAAATGTAAAAATATGACTAAAGATAAGCATAAATCAGGGCATAAAGCAATTACGCAAAGGCGAAGGCGAGGGCGAAGGCAAGGGAACAGCAGGGGGCAGATGGATAGATGCTTAGCGCAAAAATTAAGGGAACTGACAAGGGAAAGCAGCTATGTTGCCTTGCAAGGGAAAAGTGCTAAGCGCAAAACAGTAATGAGTCTACTCAGCATTATGATTGATAAATGACGGAGCCAACGAGGACAAAGGAAGGAGAACAAATCGGACCGCCAAATCACAGAAAAGATAGCAGGCACTTCAGGTACTCTATAAGAAGTCTCCCCATCAAGCATCAGAAAACTATCAGAAGTAAGACTATTCAAATCTTCAATTGTAATATACCTTTCAAAAGGCTATTTACTTTTATGCAAAAAGTGATAATACCCCATGGCAGGGCAAAAGATACAAAGATACAGATACAGCGACAAGTTAGTGCAACTTAGGTTGCCAGCAAAATGGTGACAAATTCACGCAGCGAGACAGACAGACAGACAAGAAGACCCAGAGTTGGTTGTTTGGGGGGTTGGGTGGTGAAGAAAGTTAAGTAGGAAAGGCGGATGAGGCAACTAAATGTGCATGTTAAGGTTAGATAAGAGACACCCACGCAGACAGTTACCGGGATATTGTGAGTACTTTCCTGCTTTAATTTTTTTTTTTTTTTACTTTTGCTGCACCTCCCACCTCCCACCTGCCACCTCCCTACACCCGCTTTTGTTTGCTGCCCAACCACCGCCCAGAAGTCACTTCCAGTCGGCACACTAATGAGTAACTTATTCAATTATTTATTATTTTTTCTCCGCCAGAGCGGAAAATAATTTGCTTTTGCCCAGGCTAATTGGCGGAAGAAGAGGATGTACATTGGCCACCAGTAAAACTTGATAAAATGTCAGGGCGTGGTAATAAATAAATTATTTCAACTGTGTAATATATGCAGCAGCAGCAGCAGCAGCAGCAGCAAGGAGGACAGCTAATTGAGTGCAAAATTTGTGGGTTAATTGGTTTGAAAGTTGCACGCCATTTATTTTCACTCTCCATGGAACGGAAGCGAGTTGATTTCTGGCCCGAATGGGAATGTCAAAGAGTCCGACTTTCTGGGCTGAGGACTCTCACCACTCACTACACAATATTTGCCAGATTGTCAGGCGGCCAAGGCTGGATGGGTAATGAAGCCAATATATAATTCAAGAGTCCTCAAAAGTGGGAGGATGTGGTGCGGTTTTGCTGGGCCTAAAACTCCAGAGTAAGGGAAGTATGTGTCAGATATCTGAGTGCTGATAGTGAAGTACTTTGGCCACACCACAAAGTGTTGAAATTTGGTTGCCTGGCTGCTAATGGAATTTCACTTTCGAAATGGGAAATGTGCCAAACACTTGGGTAGAACCTACATACATTTCAGCTAAACAGGTGTGAGTAAAAGTTACTTTTCATAATTCATAGTTCAACTATGTATTTAAGTATTAGGTAGAAAACATTCGAAATAATAAAAAACGATTGGACAGTTAACATTCATTGCTCACTGATAAATAAATCTTAATTTCAGATCGATTTGTTATACAACCATAACAAAGAGCTGCTGTCAATTATTTTCGAAATTTATAATTTAGATTCGGGAAAATCTAATATTCAGCTGCACTAACTCAACGATAGTCCACATCGTGTTGATTTATTTTCATAGCCATTTTTATATGTATCATACGACAGAATAAATAAGAGGAAACAAAACCTGACCATAAATTGGACAAGCAGAAAAATGTGGAAACTTCGTTTGGCAATGGAAATGGCGATGACGGTGACGTTGATGCGGAACTGGCGACGAGCAGAGTGCGCAATTTGTTAATGGAAATTCAATTGAATTGAAAAACTAAATAAATACCAATGCACAGGTAAATAAATAAAACCATTCCCCCCAGCGGAAACATAAAATAAATAATGAACAGGAATTTTTCGCGCCATCGGCACATTTTCCTGTTTTTCCCCCTCCTCACCAACTTTCAGTCTTATTTGCTCGATTTTTTCACCTTCCTTGTATAGGGACAATTTCACACATCTGTTCCTCAATTGGACTGAAGAAAAATAGAAAAAGTGCAGCATTTTTATATGACACTCGCCATAAGGTAGGCAGCAATATAATAAACTGTGTGATCAACCATTCATGGGTTTACATTTAATTGGTTTTCCATTCCGGGCTCAAATATTATGAGAATTATGTGTTTTTATTCGAACAACAGTTTAAGTTACATGCGGAAAGAAATTATGCAATTTTTTTCCCCTCAGATGAACTCGATCTTTCCTCAAATTACTTTCCGCCTCGTTTTTATAACCCTTTCAACTCTGTAGATTTATGTTCCACTTTAGGTGGCGCCACCTGGCGTCGCCTACCTCTGGCAATAAAATATATACATATATACTTCTATATATAAGGGCGAACAATAAAAACACAACTTCATACACGACATAAATCAAGCGGGCAGTTCAAGCATGGCTGAAATATTACTCAGCCGAGAAGTTAAATACAAACTGCCACCCACTGACAACAACAATAAAAAATGGCAAAGGGCGTGGTCAATTAGAGTAAAAGTTGGGTGTAAGTAATGCCCCCAGATTGTGGGATAATAAGGGGTTCGCATTTGCGATTTATGTAACCGAAGGCAATATATCGTACCGGAGATATGTGCCATTTGTTTTTTGTAAATAAATTGAGCCATCTCACCTACAGTGTACTATTTTCATTTTTAAATGCATTTCAAGAGAACCAGCACGAGTAACCTCAATTTGTGGCAGGCACTCAAAGTTCTTTACGAAAGAATAATAAAATATTCCATTATTCTAAGCCTTGCCTTGATAAAAAACGGATGCATTTCGGGTAAATACACTAACTAAGTTTATTTTTCATAATGAAAAAAGCTTTGCAAATACACGTTGTAATCTTGAAAGAAAATAATCAGGTATTTTTTATAATTTCAGCCAACTAATTCTTTTAGAACATATACCCTTCCCAAACCTTTTTTTTTTTGTTGAAGATGTGGTTGTGCATCATTGACTTCACTTGGCCAAGCGCCATTTTGTATTTCATTTTATATAGTTTGTCATTTAAACCGCATATTCCCCACGTCCAACACATGTACATACGAACATATATAGATATATACAGAAGAAGTCCCAGTACAATACTATATATTATTTATTTGCCCAAGCCACACACATTTGAACTATGAAATAACCACGGGAATGTTTGCCATTTCGTGGTCAATATACGGCATGACCCACATGAAGCGATTGCAAGGATGTGGATGTGGCAACGGAAGGCAAGGGATTGGTCAGGATTGGTCAGGACTGGTCAGGTGTGGCCGGGTTGTTTGGGCCATGTTTATTTATGTGGCTGGGTGTGTGCTCTGTGTCTGACAGCAGCTCAAGCCTGTTCAATTAGTTGGGCGAAAGGATCACAAGGACACTTGCATTGTGTGGTCTCAACTTCAGAGCTCGGTCGCTCTCAACAGCCCTGCACATCACATCAAACATCCAATCAATCCCGATTAATTATTCAATTTTGGTTCTGAGAACAGAAAGAACCATCAAAAAGCGCAACAGTTGAAAACAAGATAAGTCACAAACTTGTGGTTCCATGTTTCATGTCCATGGCAAAAATGACAAACATAGAAAGGCACCAATCACAAAACTGAAACAAATTCCGACTGTGAGTTTTGTAATATAAATCAATCATACGACATGTGTGACACATCAAGCCGAAAGCAAAAAAGGCCCAAATATTTGTCTTTTGCAAATTTCTGGCAATGAAAAGGAAACATTTTAGATTGATACCTGGTAGTAAAAGTTGAAAAAAATAATAAAAATAGTTTATGCCTGTTTTGATCTACGAATTGTGAATAAAAGATATTGTCGAATCTAAACCAAATATTCCTAATTTTACAATATGTTTCTTTGTTTCTACACAAACATATACTAAAAACATTTGGGCTTATTTGTTGATAACTATTTTTAAAAGCAATCCCCTTCTAAGCTTGTCGCTACAACTTTCCCATGCCATGTAGATACCGTGGAAATGGCAAAACTATTTCTGAGATAAAAAGCCTTTTTGACTGTGTCGACTGACTGTCTCGCCGCCTGACAAACTGCAATGCGATTGCCAGCTCAGCAGATGCGTCCAGTGCAAGCACACTCAAACCCACACACACACAAAGACACACACACACACAAACACACTCGCACACAGGGACACCCACATGAACTCGCATATAAGACCAAACGCTCCCCCAAATAAACCACCCCCCTTTCCCTTGCTGGCAACCCAACCCACTCAAGCCATTCTGTTTCGCTGCTCGCTTCTATTTGCAAGGAAAACATTTATGTAAAGTTTATATTATTAGAATGGCATACTAGAGAGCATTGTGTATGCCGTCTATGCGTCTTTATAACTGCACTTGTGTGTCTGTGTTTGTTTTATAACGACTACCGAATGACATTTGCCAATATGTTTTAAAGAAAATGCAGAAGGATGGATATTGGGGTAAAAAAGCTGGAGATCGTTAGACGACTGCTTCTTTCCATTCATATGTGTTCTTCGTGTGTGTCTCCTTTGGCGGGCGATTGAATTGGCATTTTAGTTGGGCCAGCTTTCTGCAACTGCGACGTCCTTTGCAGGACCAACAAACTCATCGGCATTTGCCAATTTGTGTGTCTCGCAGTCACTTTTTCACTGCATCTGCTCTAGGCCCTGTTCCTTGATTGCTTTAGCAGCAGTAGGTTCAGTGCTGACTTGGTTAAGCATGGGATTGCAACCAATAAGTTATACCTTGATTGCTTTTCCCATAACTTTTGCCTTTCCAGCGTGAAGTTGTGGACAAGAAAAACAAACTTGGCAAATGTGTTTCACCAGGCATTTATGAAAGAGCATTACGCAATTATGGGCAACGGTATCTGCCAAATAAAGCTGAATGTGCAACATATTTTTTTTATTCACATATGTTCATAAGCATTGTAAAAAGAGAAACGATATGTTCTTATTTCTAATGCTTACAGGTGCATAAACATTTAATTTCCCCTAGTTTTACCACCGCTGCCATCTTTATTCATCGGGTCACATCGCCATCCAGAAAATCTCTTTTGGGCTCATTTCCATTTACGTGATATCCCGAAATCTCCATTCACTGGCGAAGCCCAACGGAACTATCTACAAAATTATTACCATTCAGCCATCCTGGCCGGATTTCCATAGCCAAACATCAACCTGGGATAGTCGTAGCCATTTTATTTGCTTGTATTTTATTTTTGGTCTGGGTCTCGTTGGCATGTCCATGCTCTGGAAAATATATATTGATATGGCCGAAAACAGTGCGCTAGTTTACAGGATGCATAACCCAAAAAGAGGCGCGCACACTCCTCCCCTCCTCCCCTTTGGTAATGGTAACAAATCCCGGTTTGTCGGGTACTGGTAAAAGCCAGGACTAACGTTACCTGACTTTGGTTTTTGGTTTGTTTTGGGCCGGGTCAGGCGAAATATGTGGCCAATTATAGCAAGAGCAGACGTTTTTATGTTACAGGCCCCCCTCGCCACTTCTTTTCGCCCACCGGTTACAACTAATTTATGACTTGGGGCTAAGAGCTAGGATTTTCCGGTTTCTTTTTCCTGCGTGGGTTTTTTATTTTATTTTTGTACACTTTTTTGCAAACTTATTTCTAATCATTGGACATAATTCAGTGGCTGTTCTTGGGGCTATGTAATGTTAGTTTAATGGTTTTAAAATTGCCGCAAACAAATATATTACGCATACGCAGGGTGGTACAGCAGCAACAATCGATTTCAACGCTATAAAATTAAATGGACTCTATGTTTGCTCTAAACAGGTGTTGAATAATACTATGCTGATTTAATTTCCGACCAAAATTGAACAAACTCAAAAATACTGATAGAAATTTCGTGACTTTAAATCAACATTTATTTGAATGGATTTGTTATGTACACAATTCCATTTCAAAATCCATTTCATTATGCAAAGTATCATCGTTTATTGTTCTGCTGCCGGAATTTTGTTTACATTTGCCATCACTTTCTGCTGGCATAAAAAAAAATAATTTTTGCTCTGCAGTCATCGTATCGCAGCTCATCAAAGATAGTTCAACAAGGCATTCAAGCCAAAAATGTTCATCATTGCTTTCGGCAAGCATAAAATTCAAATCTAATTCCCCACAACTTCCTTTCTTTTTTCTTTATGGTCTTTTTTCAAATATTCCTCTTCAATGTGGAATGAGTAGAAAATTGGGAGCGGCAAGAAAAAGAAAATATATTTTGACATTGTCCATAATATATCTTCCTACATGTACAATATTTTTCTTTTACTCCTACTCCCTTTTATGTAATTAAATTGTTTCCTAAAAAATTTTAATAAATCTGTTCGACAAGCCCTTTGGAAATATTTGAAAAATACTTTTTTTTTAACTGTTCGTCAATCTTAACTAACCTTTTTTTAATATTCTTTCTTTCTTTGGCCTGTCATACACACTCGCTGCTCCTGACTGCGATAAAATCATTTATCATTTGCCATCATTTTGCTTTTGCTTTTGCTTTCTTGATTTCCTTTCGGGTCGTCTTTTCCGGCCCAGTGCCACAGCCTGTCTGTCCTAAACAAATAACTTTTCGATGGCATCGACTAAAAAGTTATTCATTCATTTCGGCCCAGACTCTTTGGCCCAACGGAGGCCACTCTTAAGCATAAATTAAGACTTACGTTAGATGAAGCCAGGCGGTGGCTAAAACGAAAGGTCCAGGATAGCACTTCAGACCGACTTCAGACTAGAAAATGATACAGAAGGAGAAAATTTGTGTATGAGAAAAAGTTTGAGTATTATCTGGGCAGTTTGAGTGAGAGATGGGGAAAGAAAAGGCAGACTCAATTAGTTTTACTTGTGAACCCGACGACGACCACTGGGAAAATTCTCTGCCCAAATGATTGCTTAGAATGCGATAAGCCAGATATTTTTCGCAGGAATTAACGCCAACATTTGCCGTTTAATCGTGCCTGTGTCAAAGTAGTTTGCACACCATTTTATGCTAACATTATGTTGCCTACTTTTGTGTGCGCGGCGACAGTTTGCATAAAACTTTCTGTGCACGAAAAAGTTTCGGCGTAATGTACAAAACTTAAAAGGTGTAGTCAAGCCAACCAAAAATGACGCAAAGTTCATGCAAAAACAAAACAAAAAAAAAAAAAAAAAAACAAAATAAATTCGAAAAGTCCACTGCAATCGATATAAAGTGAACTGCAACTCTCTCATGTAGATGGGAATGGTGTCGATGGAAGTCAAGTCCACACGGAGACAAGACGTGACAGCTGAAATCGAAAGCCAGCAGCAAATCAAATAACAAAGTTGCAGTTTTCACTCTTTTTCGCCATCCTCTGTCGATATCTAGGAAAAACTCTGCTCCGTTGCCCGGAATTTTCGCACCCAATACGCTGACAGGTTACGCTTAGAATTTAAATGCCAAACATAAGCAACAACATTTGCGGCAAACACAATCTACCTATGAAACAAGTCGAGAACCAAAAAACTCAAAATATAAATATTAATATATAAATCTATATTATCAATGCAGAAATAGGTCGTGCATAAGTCTATGTTCATAAAAAACATATTGGGGATAATTTTTATAAATATCTTTATTCCTATTGAGTGCTGTTCTACGTACGTTCCTAAACATTTGATAAATCACTCGAAGTCTGCTCCATAAAGTAAACTTCTTTGGCCAATGGGGTAGGCCACAAACAAAACGAAAAAGATGCAACAAATAGTCTGGAAACAATGCTGGAAAGGACATTCAGGCAAACACTAACATAGAATTCAGTTTTACCAAACAACGAATATAGTACATTTTAAAAGACACAAGAATATCCATCAGTAAAACCCTTAATATTCTCTGTTATATACTAATGTATTCCTTATTTGACTTTGTTTTATAGCTATCTTAGACCTGACAGCACTGAGCACCACCCATTAACCCCAAGCCCTCTTTTCTACTTTGGCGCATTGTTGACTTTGCCGTCTTGGCCGCTGGTGTGACTGTATCAGTATGTGTGGGTGTAGCTGTAGGTGTGGGGGGTCTGTGTGTAGGTGTCGGTGTAGGTGTATGTGTGTCAAGTGGTCGGCCCCTTTCGCCACCGTCTTCACCTGGTGGAAGCCATCCATTCATTTGGATCTTCCTGCTGCAGGTCAGAGGCAAATCGTTGAAGCTGTCTCTGTGCGTGGTTAAGTCCTTGTCGATGGGCTTAAATAAACAGAGAAAGGATAGCAGCAAAGGATTGTAGGATAGAGGCCGATGACACAGGCACAAACTAAAGCAAAAGTGGAGCTGCGTTTGGCTGCCGTCTTTAGAATATGATTTAATTACTGCCCATTGCTGGCTATACTAATTAGTTTGAAAGGCTTTGCACACTCCATCCTTCTTGTGCTTCTTGTGCATACACTGATTTTCCGATCAATAATGAGATATGTAAGTTGAATACATAATACGCAACCATGAGTGATTACATTTCGGAGTGCAGCAAGTAAGTTCCAACTACCCATTTACATACACGATGTTTGCACAGATTATTAGTACTTCAAAACAACCCAGATTGATTGATAAATACAGACTTGTCGTTCAAATGAATGTAACTTCACTTAAGTCACCTTCTAGGAAAATCAATAACCAAATAAAACGCAAGTTATTCGAATTGTGAATACCTTCATACAAATTTGGCTCATGCGATCCGCTGGCCATAAATCATTTGGGTTTTCCTCTTGTTTCGCATTGCACTTAGCGCATTAACATCATGCACATGATGTCGTATAAAAAACGTGGACCCAAAAACCCAGAAAAGTAGCTCAACCATGCTGACAGGAGAAGACAGGTAACGTAATCTAATAAATGTGACAGTCAGTTCATATGGCAGAAAGTGCAAAAAACAATAAATCTCCATTAGGTTGAGCTGGCTTTCATTAACGGATTTTATGAAACTAAAACAGGATGTGCGGCAGTATATACGTGTATAAATACATACTATATTCGTATACCCACACGAATCCTGACACTAATACAGTTCTGGCTGCATGCTTGTGGGTGTATTTGCTTCATGCACCTGTCATGAAAATATTTGCGCAAAATATTTTAAGCCGCATTTTGACAAAGGACTTGGCCCAAACAACTAGAATCACTCCCGACAGCAGCGACCTCCGTGCTCAACGTAAATATGACAGGGATTTGTTATCGGCATAGCCGGTTGGGTGGTGGTGGTTGGTGTGGTTTTAGTTTGCCTGGATATTTCCTATATTTTTCACCTATGCCATTGTATAAACAAATACCTGGGCTAAACGGATTACAGTGCAAAGTGTTCACGGGCTGCGAATTGGAATTTTTGCGGTCTACATTCAGGGGTTTCGTTGTTTTTGTTTTTTTTTTTTTTTTTTTTCGGTTGAGAGACAGCAGATAATAATGTATGTATAAGTGCAAACTAATTGCAGTCTGCGGTTGAAAATAATTTTAAAGGTTATTAGACTAGAGCATGAGGCTCATACACGTACATATATACGTGGATGTACATAATCAAACCCAATTAAAAGCACGCTATCAAATGACGGCTATCAAATGAAATCAATACAAATCAAATAATACACGAACTGATTTGCACGAATCACAGTAATTTCTTGCTCATCTTTTAATAAACTGGTTATTCTCCGAATTGTTATTATTAGTCCTCATTATTGTTAAGCCTTAAATTCAACCCCTAATATGCGGTTAAAGGTTCTTTCAACTTTGACCTAATTCAACCGAAAGTAAACGACCCTTAAGCCAATCCTTACGCCCCGACACTGACCCATCGAAACCGGCGGCATCCGCAAGTTTAAAACCACGCGACCAACCTCAAGGGGCAGATGCGCAATTGACAAGCAAATTGACAATTCACTTAATTCCGGGCGACAACAAAAGTGGGCGAATTATTCTTAAACATTAAACCGACTGCAGTTGACAGACGGGGCTCGGAAATTGCACCCACCGAATTCCCCCGTGCAGAGGATTAAAGGGTTGTTCCACTTCCTTCTCATGAATAATGCAAAGCCACAAAAGCCAAAACAAGCAAAAACAATTAAGTCGACTCGCCCCGGGTTGTAGTCTGTTTTTTTTCCTTCATTCTTGTTTTATTTATTTAATTTTTTTTTTTTGTTATGATTATATGATTGACAAGCGATTGAGCTTTTGGCCCGAAAGCCTGCAAGCCAATTTAATGCCAAGCGTTGGCGCCACGCCCCATAAAGATAATGCAATGCCAGCACTGATTTAGGTGGGTCAAATGTCAGTGGTTGGGTTGCATGGGTGGTTGGGTGGTTGGTGTCTGTCAAGCGGGAAGTGAGTGAGTGCCTGTTGCCCTTGGTAATTACGCTCACACATATCCACATGCATGCTAATTTCAACTGGGCCGGAATCCATCACAAAACCCAGTTTCTGGTCGAGTCTACAATGCCGAATGAGATTTTTGCGCAATGCCCCGGGTCCATCAAATCCCTCACACAGTAAACAATAATGTCACATGGTGTTTTCGAATGGCAGTTTGTAAACAGCGCATTGCCCACAGCACCATATGCGATTAACAGATTCCATTAAACATCGCTTTATTGTCAAAATCAATGTATTAAGAGATAAGCAAGAATAAATCCGAATTACAAATGGTCAAGTGTGAGCCAATGCCGTCTTATACAATGCATCTAAATTTGAAATATTTAACATATAACATAAATATAAATATTTTTCTGTGCCTGTGCAATTTTAGGACAGGGATTAAGGGCTGTCTGGAAAACTGCAATGAAATTGGTACGACACGCATTATTTTTCATATGCCTGCCGGTGGAATGAATCTGTGGCTGGCTTTGGTCTTCCTCTCATTGCTGGCTTACATTTTCGGCTTTCCCTGTTGGTTTCATCTGTTTGCGGCTTTTATGCGAAATGGTATTTTTCGATTGGGGTTTGGGTGTTGCCTGTGCCAAAGGGTTTGCAAGTGGACAGAAAATTAACCACAATTATGATTTATTCTGCGGCTTTATACAGGGTTTTCTTAAAATTGTCATAGCTAAAATGTTTAATTACAAAATGGATTGTATACGACGGCATTCAAATTACAAAGGAAATGTGAGGATATGTGGCAAACACGAAGTTCTTTCAATTGGCTAGCGTTTAGTATGCAAAACCATTTGCCAACAATTAAACTTCAACGAGTTCATCACATTCTTGACTCACCAAATGGCAGGGCTCGGAGGCTCAGAGTCAAGTCGATTGTCAATTGCCTAATTAAATATTCTGACCGAAAACCGAAAACCGAAAAGGAAGAAATGCTTTTCACCTCTTCGTTGGGGCGAAAATGGAATTTTGCATGGCATCGTTTTGACGACCATCCTACATGACAACTCAGACACATCGAGGTCTGCTCATTTGTGCAGCAAAATCAGTGCAGGATACGTATCAATGGAAAATTTCCCCATGCGCCCCACCTCACCATTCTCACCTGGCAGTTTGCGGTGGATTGGGCAAAAATCGAATCGAATTGAACCGAAGGCTCTGCCCTTCCCCAAAACCAATTGAAAATTATGCTGCTGCAGAAAACTTGAGCAGGACTTGGAACTCAAGAGTGTTGAAGGAGAAGCCGTCTCACATGCTCGTTTCAGGGCGTTTACAAGAGGAAAATAGAAGAAAGTGGGGGGAAAAAAACTAGGAAAATGGGTGAAAATCTAGGAAAAAACAGGTCAAATGGAAATCCGTTCAAAGTGATGTTTATTAATGCGGAATTGTGATGCCTTCAAACTGTGAGTCTTTTTCAGAAATGCGATAGCCGGGTTCAGTTGATATCATTTCTGCATCTACAACACACAAAACAGTTTTAGTTCTTTTTTTTTTTGTACTATTTCATTTGAGTTTAGCCCGCAGTGCCAGTTATTAGTCAGAATAGTAAGAGATCAAAGCACACTGATGAGCAGCTGGCTCCACTCCGCACACTCCGCACACTCATCACTCACAGCACTCAAAATGGGAACTTCAAAAGCGATCTGCTGGGGCTTCAATCTTCGGCATCGCCGGTCGCCGCCTTGGGGCTGCTTTAATTATACTTAAACATTTCAGGTTACACAATTCAATTGACTGACTTCTGACTGGCTGACCTTTTGGTGGAGCTGGTTGTGGCTGCAGATGGAGGTTTATGAACATTTTTATCTCCGTGCTGACATTGAAAAGTGCTTCATGGTCCGTTCACTTCTTGAGACACTTAATTGGTGTCTTGAGCCTGTCGCTCTATCTGTTTATTTGTATTATTTGTATCTCTGTGTGGCGCATCGCATGTAAATTGAAATTATATATGTGCACAACGAAAACTATCTCAATTGGCAAAAACATAACACCAACGTGACCTTGGCAACCGGCTTTGAGTGTACAAAAAAGGGGTTTGAAGATATCTGCAATTGAATGTCGAGTGGCTCGTGTCTGAAGCGGAAGTTCACATCTCGTCTTTATTTATAGCCAATTTTTTGCTTCATGCTGAGCGATTTTCTGCCATGACAAGATATTATCAAGCTAAAGATTTAGATACACTTAATAAATGCTATGTAGTCTGAAAGCACTACAGAATTTATTTGGCTCTCAAGTGGGCGATCATCTTCAAGGCTGCTAATCGAATTAACTTTGATTTATTGCTTGTTTGTTGAGTGTGGCAGCTTTAAAATGAGTTCAACATTTTTATGCGAATCAACATGTCGGATGGGCTCATAAATAAATTCTAGGAAAAGTATATAATTTTTAATTGTGTTCTTGAAATCCCATGTTATTTGGCACACTTGCAAACGCTTATCTTATTTTGATTTACTTAATATAATTGCTTTTGAGCAGCGAGAAAACATTTGTGTTATATACACTTTTTGTTTGTTTGCAAGTAAACATTTTTGGATCGTAATTATTCACTTATTAACGCACTGTCAAATCATTTCACAAGTATTGTAAACAATCTGTTAGGAAATGCCAACATACCCGAACAATTGCACCGAACTTATAGCTCGCTCTTCAAAGTTCAACCGGCTAAGCACAAGGTCTAAACACAACTGAACCGCATGAGAACGTGTTTGGCTTATCACTTGGCTGGGGGAAATTCTCTCGGCGACTTCGAAGGGGAAATGCGAGCGGTCGAAATGAATACACCGAATTTCGAATAATTGCTGATAATCAATTGCGGGCTTTTAATGATGATGGGGGACTGATAATAATGCAATGCTCGTGTAAATGTAAAAAAAAAATGTTTTTTTGAAATTAAAATCTACATTTAATGGCAGGTTATAAAACTCAAAAACAAAGCACTGCAATTACGGTGCAAGCAACAGCCGAAACAGATGCATTGTATTTTATAACAGCAGAACAGCTAAAAATGGTCAAATTTATATATTATTATTTATAATATATATTTTCTGTCTTATCTGCTTGCTTTGGGGATTTACAGAGACCGAGGGTAAGGGGGAATAGGTCGAAATGATAAGACCCTAGAGATTCTGTGCTATCAGCACCTCCACATGCAGCAAATTATAAATTATATAATAAATTAAAATATAATTTTGTTTGTGGCATGCAGGAGTTTACTGAACTTTTGCCTGAGTTGCCAGCAAATGCGGTAATCGGAGCAATTAGCAGATACAAGATACGAGATACAGTTACGCAGATTCACGGGCTTTGCCCAACGAATTTACAAAGTGCTAATGAAAAGCAATCTGAAAGCTAAATTCGAATTTCATCCAAAGAATATTACACTGAACGAAATTGATGAAATAAATTATTGTCATTATTATTTGATATACAAATGTACTTAGTTCTCAAACATTACATTTCTTTCGGTGTAGTTTCTGGATGAGAGACGATGTTTACACAAATACCGATGCTCGACTTCTTCCCTAATGAACCTAGATAGGCTTCGCTTTTCTAGGGCAATTCAATTAACAGTTTTCCCAGTGTGACAGGTGCCCGTTTTGCAGGTTCGTCTACAGTTATGTGCACTCAATTGAACGCTAATCGAAATGTTTATCATTTCCCTCCTTATACCAGCTAAAAAATCACTCGAACACGAAGTGCGGTTTAGATTTTTTACTAATTACCACGGGGAAAACTAAGTGGGCGTCGTTGAGCTGGGCTAGAAATTATCACGATGCCACTAAGCACTTTTGAGCGTGACTGTAGCACAACATTTGCTTACAACTGCAAATTCATCAACATAAAAAAAATGTACAAATAATATAAGTGCTCTCTACTGCGAAACGAGTAGTGTCCTCTTGGGAATTATATGTTGATAAAATAGTATTTTTTAATAAACAATTTCCGCAGCCTATTTTAACATTCATTTGATTTTATCGCTTCGGAATTATGATTTTTTTTTACAAACTTTGAAAACAAAATGTCCGCAATTAAATCATAGATTATTGTACTCACACTTTAAAATTAGGTATACAAAATAGTTATAAGTCTGTGCTATGCCGTTTCTGTTATCATAATTGATGTATTCGCTTAAATTTGGTTTACCTGCAACGAGAGAAGTTGAGCATTAAGTAATTTTAAATAAACTAAATTAATTGAAGCGTTATAAGCAGTGACAAAACGACAAATCCAATTTGAACAAGCAATTATTACGTATTGCTGGGAAAATTCGCAACTATTAATTTAGAGGCACCGTATAAATGAATTTCTGGTATGCTCTATGAATTGTGAATGTAACATTTCATGTATTATGAATGCTCATTAGGCCCACTTGCAGCCGGGCACTAAACACATATTGAAACGAAGATGATGATGATGATGATGATGATGATGATGATGATGATGATGATGCTTTGTTGTCCATCTGGCCAAATCGAGGACCCACACACACGTAAGTAGCATATTCTAATGCCAAGTAACCTGGATGCACATCGTAAGCCGACGACCGAAGTCCTTGTAAAATTATGACTCCCATGCACAGCTAGAGATGCCAATTGAAAGGCAAATCAGTTTGGCTGCTACTTGTTTCTATTTGGCATTGGCCCAAATTTTCAATTAGGTTGAGTAGTGCCAGGGGCACGAGTGGGAGCGCTTTCCCAAATTGCCTGCAACTTGCTTACGAATGTTAATTACGCAATTGACTTGACAACCGGCAGAAGCGGCAACAGCCAAATTCTATCAAAATGTGCAATGTTTGTATGTTGACTTACATAATTGTGCTGATCCCGCCTTAGGTTTGTCCTTATCCCAGTTATAAATATCAGTGATTTAAACATGTAGTCTTCGTTTTAGGATAATTTAAATAAAATATATAAGTCTTTTATTCCATTCAGCACACTCAATTTGAACTTCGTTTTCTGATCTTTTCGCGCTGATACTGACAGCTTATTTCATTTTTAATTATTCTTGGAATTCAATTTTATTATACAATTTGTGCACTTTTCTGGCATTTGTTTTTCTCTAAGTTTTGACTCGTCAAGTAAATTGGCTTGTGCACATTATTCTCTTTGTGGGGCAACACAAAGCAATCCATTTTTATTGCCCGAGCAGTAGAATCAAATAGAAACGTGCCTTATAAATAATTGTCGCAAAAGTGGCTCCTGGGTACAAAGAAACCCCTAAAATTA
Organism: Drosophila orena; assembly: GCA_005876975.1. Classification (NCBI taxonomy): domain Eukaryota; kingdom Metazoa; phylum Arthropoda; class Insecta; order Diptera; family Drosophilidae; genus Drosophila; species Drosophila orena. Next base: position 7,317,279 of record VCKV01000282.1, on the reverse strand, counting down.
ACTGTAGATTGGCAACAACAAAAAATTTCAAGAATATGTACTATTATGATTATTATTTATGAATTTGTTGGCCCATTAAAAGCGTCAATAGTAAGCTAAATACACTTTTCCTATCAGCATTCATACATTCCACTTTGAAAACTAAACCTATATCCATTTCCGAATTGACAGTTGTGGAAATTATTCGCAGTCTATGGAAAATCCATATCATAGTTGATTTAATTGATCTGATTTTAACGTATTTTGCGGTCTGTGAACGTAAAAGTAGAGTGAGTATAATCCCTCACAATTTCCCCTTTAGACTGCATCATGTAAAAATCATAAGCCGAGAAATTTGTAGTCCGCAGTGCCACGCCCCCAAAGGGAGGGCTTTGGGCAACTGAATTGTTGCATTTCATATTAGTTTCGAAATGGCGGCCAATTGTATTGTGGCGGGAAAAAAGGAGTTAAAATTCCACAATAAATCCATATCTATGCAATTGCATCCGCATTTATGTGCATATATTTCACGGACAGCGATTCCATCAAAACCATTTCGATTTTATTTAAGTTCTAATTTGTGGTTATTGAGGTGGCAAAACTTTTTGAAAATCGGTTTATGTTAGGCTGTTAATATGAACTGGATATATCAAATTGTTGAAGCATGAAACACGCATGGGGTTTTACTTTTTACAATTACCCTTTCGATAGGTCAATGTGAATTTTGCAAGAAAGTTTTGTTTTGCATTTTAAATAACAAGCTTATACTGCAAATATGTCCCTAAAAGTTATGTTATGCTCTAAGTTATGTTTATCTTTTTGTTTTCTGAAACCTGAAATTCCCATTGGTCAAATTATAGTAAAATTGTTCCAAATATTTTTACGTACTCGGGGGAACAGTTTGAATACTGATGGCAAGGGAAGGAGAAAAGAGTTATGAAGTCCCAAAAGGGAAAACTTTTAATTAAAACTCCCTTCAAGCTTCTTTGCCCCAAACGACTTTGTTGTGTTTTGTGTTTTACAAATTTGTGTAATCGACATATACAAAAGTTTGGTTTCGTTTCTGTGGTCATTAAAAAGCATTTCCCTGGATTTTACGATGTTGAAGTCAAGGGGTTAAGTGTGTGCTAAGTGTTAATAACTTTGTATTTTTTGGTCTCCTGGCGAAAACCACAAAAGCTTGATGCTTTTGACAATTGTAGTTCAAGAGATGTCAAAAGTTGAATAGAAATTCCATTAAAACTAATTTTATGGCATTAGGAGAGGGTTATATATGAGTGTGTCCGATGACTAATAGTTCGAAATTACTATATTTTATGGCAACATTAAATCAAATTCGACTTTAACTGTTGACTTAAACTTTTGCAATAAACCACATTTATGTAGACAGACATCTTCTGGGCGATCATAAAGTTTGCCAACTTATTGTTGAGCAAATCATCGAGCAAATCTATATTAATGCTCAACCCTTTCACAGTTCATTCAACTATCTGCCAGCCCCTAACTTTCCGAGTCCTAAGCCGACACAATGCACAAAATCCAAAAAGCCAGAAATTCCCTGTCGCTGCCTTCCCAAATCAGATTTCATGCTAACAACTTCCGGCTAGCCAACAGACAAAGCAAAAAAAAAAAAAAACAAAAACCAAAATGAAAAATGAAAAAGAAGGCTGAAAAAAACAAAAACATATAAAAAGCCAACAAGAAAAATGGAAAACTTTGCCGGAAAGGGCACTGGGCAGTCGGAATGGGTGGAAAAACTTGTGTTGCAGCTATAAAATAGACTTTGGCTATGAATTTCACTCGACCAGCATATAAAATTTAACGCTCCAGCCACAAGTCTCTCTTTAAAATGTTGCTCTTGTTGCCGTTTTAATTGTGAAACTTTTGTCATGCAACTTGCATATCTGCACAGCAGGATAGCCCAAAAAAAAAAAAGGGTACATATATATATAGAACCAAACTAGCAACGCGCAAGGATAAAAGGATGAGGCGGATGGCCAATGGCCAATGGTCGACGACAAGTGCAACTTGTTCGGCACTTTCCACGGCTTTTTGTTTTATTTATTTATGCCTCGTTGCTCCGCCATTCAGGGTCCTTCATCAAGTCCATTTTTCCCCTCTACCCCCCGTATATATGTATATATATATATAGAAATAATCTGCCGCATTCTGTTCCTTGGAGCAGCACTCCATTCTTTCATTGCAATACCCCGTTGCCCGGGAGAGCTTATCAAACAATCATTAGCTGGCCAAAAGCAGAGGAAAAGTTTCTTGATTTTGTTAGTAATTATACCCCTCGGTGGGAGATGTGCGGCAATTGTACAGGACATAGTGGCATCAGACCAAAGTTTATCAATTTAAAAGCGCAACTAGTTTTGTTCTCTGTCAAGTCCAAAAGAAAAAGCTATGAAATTCCATCTATTATGGATTATAGAAGCATTTTTTGTTTTCACATCTGTATATCTTTCATTTTTAATCATTTCCTGATTAAATACAATTGTTTAACGAATACTGATAAATTCCCTAATAACCTTCACTTTCAGAACTTAAAGAGCTTTTTTCGTGTTAAACCCTCATTAATACTTTGCTGTCACGATTTTTTAATTTACTACTCTGTTTTAAAGCGCCGTAAATGTATTATGACTATCAGATTTGTTGGTAGCCTTCACGCCCGGATTTTAAAGTCAGCCACTCAAATTGAATTTATAATTTCATTTTGGGTAGATTTTCAGCGGCAGCAATTATCAACAGTGTGATTTTGCTTTGTTGACAATTAGAAATTGATCGTCATAAAATAGTGAATTCCTAATTGTGTAATTTTGTGGACTTTTTAAAGGTTTCGGTTTCGTAATCGTTGTGAGTCTGTTTAATTTTATAGTGGCGCAAACACATAATATGTATTTGTTTTATCTGTATAATTTAACAAATTTTTATTGCATTGTTTTTGCGGCTGTGCAATCGACACTGTGAAAGTGATTTAATTAGCAAATAATTATGCGTGCAGTTGCGCGTAATTTGTACTACAACAAAAAAAGAAGTCATTTCCGATTTGCATTATTTTCTATTTTAAGCATTAATTCAATTTCTAAATTGTATCCCTATCAGCTACAATTTGTTTACATTTTGCGCTTTTCTCTTTATTTACATTTTGCTTTTCCAGCAAATCAGCTTTTTCGATTGTAAAAACCGAATTAAATTCCTATTCAATTACATGGCACTTTACGGTTCAAAACACAAAAAGAAAAAAAAGGGAAACAGGAGGTCCATCTCTCAGGCAATTTAACTCGTACGAGGAGGAACCCAGGAACCCTCGAGGCGAACAAAGAAAATGCGAAACGAGAACTTTTGGCCAAATCCTTATGAACATTAATAATCATTAGTATACACTGTATAACATATCCTTCATAATATGTACGAGCATGTATGGGCAAAAACTTGCATGTTATCCCCGCCTTGATGTTTTCGTTGTAGTCCTTGGATTTTTGGGTTGTGGGCCATTTTATAATTTGTCAAATTCACTCAACTGTATGACTAGAAATATGAAACAGAAACCCGAAAAAGGCGTATAAAGAATGGTGAGTGGAGCACTGAGAATTGGATCCTGTGGGGCTTAAGGGCTAAATCCACTAGGAGAAAAGGAGTAAAGGGGAAAAGGGGAAAAGGGGAAAAGGAAAAACGGGTTCAACATGAAATTGCACATTTTTCACATAATTTCGTGATTTCTTTTTCGGTTACACTAAACAGCAGAATTTGGGTCGTTTCTTCTGTTTCGGCGTGAAATATGCGTTCTGTGGTTTTGTCCCACAAACATTGTTAATTTGATTTCACTTTTTTTCCTTGTGTTTAACCCACATCAAGGTTTGTTCGGCTTTTCTTTCATTTCAACGATTCTTTTGCTTGGGTTGTGGTGCAAGATTTATGTCTCTTATAATGGAAACATTATTAATATCGCAAGTGTACTAAGGATATTAATAAATGAGCATAACCATAGGAAGCTTTGGATCTTAATCTACGTTTTTGTCCAGGTTTTCAATGCTGTCTCCTAATTCAATAACACTATGATAATTTCCAAGCGAAAGTTGTGAAATTTAACCAGCGAATGCATCTTCAACTTTGAAGCTGGGTAATGCATTTAGCCATAGCCGAACTTTGGCAAAAACTTTATTTTCGGTCTGTTAATAGAACTGGAGTACCTGCATATCGCTACTCGCCACTCAGCAACTGGATCAACTTGGTTCTGCTTTGGTTAATTAATACCAGTCGAGAAGGGGTGGCTAGAGAGGGGGTGGCTGGGGCAAAACTATGCAATTGAAACGATGCAAACTTTTCGATTGCACTCAGCTCGACTGAAAGGCACTCTCGAGTATCTGAGAGATACATCTCGGCGGCCTTTGATGCCGTTGCTAAAGGGTTAACCAAGCATAACGCACACAGAAATGGGGAAAATCAAGTTCCCAATTGACACACCACTGCTACCCATAATGCTGCCATAATAATTAGTGTAATTACCGAACATAACACAAACAAAACTCCTACCAGACGATCCCAAAGGGTAGAACCTACCCCAAAATGTGTAGGAAACGGGTGTTCAGAGGCTGGGTAAGCTAAGTAAATAATTGCACGAAAGAAATTACCGCATTCTCAGATATTCTCCAGTACCAGTTCCCCCAAAATCCAGCAACTCACTCAATGCAACAATTTAATAAAAAAAAAAAGAGAAGCGAGATACGAAATTCAAATTAAAACAACTTGACAATTGGCTGTGTCTGTGTATTTGGATGCACTGGGAGAAAACCAAGCCATAATACTGAACCTTAAAGATTTATAAAATAGAAATTCCTTTCACAAAAAAACTTCTAAAACTTCTATACAAAAAAAATTCTTTAAATGTGTTTAAATATTTTTTGTTCCCCAATTTCGATAATATATTCTAGATATTGGTGCTCAGTGCAGCATATGCAAGTCGATGAGGTAAAATGGGGCCTTTGGTGCCGTTTATGGTGCAAATGACAAGTCTATGTACAAACTGTCGGCATGTAATCAACATTAATGTTGCCAGCGAGCAGTTGCCGGGCGAATGAATGAATGAATCACTTTGTCCACGACTCGAACACACTGCACTTACCCACACACGCAGTGCGAGAGAGATGGCCTGCGGGAGCGAGGGAGACAGGATAAGCATCTGCAGCTGCCGTTGCCGCCACAACAGCAACATCAACATCAACATCAGCAGCAGCAGCAACATGAGCCGATGCTCATCACTAGCAACATTATCACAAACATGCTCGATGCATTGCACAGTGGGGCAAGATGGCATCAATGGGGGGAAACAGTCAAACGCGTATGCAGTTGCCAAGCTTTTCAGAAAAAACTGTCGCAATGAACCATAAATGAACAACACTAAAATATATGTCATATATAATAAATTTGTTGCTGCATTATTCATAGTTTTTTTTACTACACCAACGATTAACTTTTAATTGAAAGGCACTCCTGACGCATAGTTTCATCCCGCTGGCTAATTGAAGTGAGGAATGTCACTGTGAGCGGTGCTGTAGCCACAGCAGCTGATGCTGATACTGAAGCTGGATCTGGTGGTGGTGGTGCCGTTGCAGTTGCAGATACTATGTGCTGCTCCGCATCCACTCCGCCGCCCGGAGCTCCGACTCCGCACCCACTGACGCCAGCAGGCACTTGTCTGGCTGACATTAATAAATCGCTTTTATAGCATCCAGGCTCAGGGCTGTCTGCGAAGTAACCAAAACTGCAGCTGAACCGTCGCGCCGCTGACTGCAATTATTGCCATCCCTCTCTCTCGCTCTTGCTCCTCTCTTTTCACTTTCTCCATTCGAGAATCTCTCCTTTGTGCCATGTTTGCTACGTATGTATGGTATACGTGTATGTATGCCTGTAGTTCCCTGCCTTTTGTTTGTTCTAAGCGTGGGGCTATGCTTTATTAATTCCACATCAATGCCGGCGCTTGGGTGCACAGTTCAATGGGTTCCCATATAGCCATCTCTTTCGACTTCCCTACTGCCATCTCTTTCTGGCCATGGCCACTATACTACTATATTTGATTTTACCCTTTTTCTTCTTTTTTTTTTTTTTTTTTTTTTTTTTTTGGTTGGATGACCCAAAAAGAATACAAAAACAAAAGCCTTTACACACAGAAAGATGCAGTCTAACTGCTGATTTGTTTACAGTGTGCATCCACACATGCACACATGCACTGCGTTTTATTGAACACAACATCGATTAACTACAGTGGTGGTTCATGAAAACGACGCCAATCAATTGATATTGCACATCTGGCCATGAAGTTGCAAACACTTGGCTTGATTGTTATTACTCAAAGTAGTAAACTTAGATTTTGTATAAAGATTCGTCAGTTATATATTTAATAATGATATGATTGTAAGCTTATTAAATCAGAGAAATCTAAATAAATTATAAATTACGTGGTTTTAAAATGAGTTTTTATCTGCACTCCGTTTGTATTATTCCCTGTTACGCATAATCACATTTCCAGTCACGAGTGTAGCTGCCATGAAGCTACTTGAAATTTCTATTTATATGAAATATTATATGCAAATTGCATGCAGCAAGTCAGATATCTGTATAATGCCACGAGTGCTTAGCACTCGCCTTCGGACTGGAAAATGCAAACAACACAGCAGAATAGACGCTCCTTGGGGAACCAGCATGGGTTTTCATTAATCTCCAAGGCGGCGTCGCATTGTGGAATATATTAAATTGGGAGCACACATTAACATTTAAATTTGTTTTCAATTTTGTCAGCCAAGAAATGGGAGATTGTATGGCATAATGCGCATAATAGATTGTCCAACTCTTCGGACTTGAACTACATATTTTTAGCACCTCCAACCAGAGACCGGCAACCGAAACTTATCTTTTGTGTGTTTGTTATGGAAATTAGTTAGGCTGTTCGACTTTCGAGAGGCAGCCAGCCACCGTTTAGCTGTTGGAATCACTTCATTCTTGTGACTTTCGGATCGCGCACATCCCAGACCTTTATAATCGATTTGGGTGAAGTGTGTTTTGTTTGCAGCCTGAGACGGTGTCATAAATATGTAATCTCTCTGGTGTATTCTTCACATAATTTGGTATCAGAACTGCGTGGGAAGCAGACAATTTGGTGGGATGATTGACTGGTAAACAGGTTGGTACAATACTATACTTCAGCAGCAACCGTTTCATAAGAGCACTTTTAAAGTACACTCAATCCGCATCTACTTGTATTTATCAAACGTGCTTTTAGCTTTTCATTTATTCCGTGCAACTCCCTGCGATGACACATCTGTTGCATCATTCGATATGCAAACGAGAAAACATTCCGCATTTGTGTCCAACAGCTGGACTCTAAATCAACTAACTCTGCTCAACTCGGCTGATTCACTGCATTCTCGACGGACCCTTTTCACACGTTCTGAATTGGAAATTTGACCACTGCACATTGGGTTCATGAAATGAAGTTGGGCGAAAAGTGAATACATTTGTGAATACCCTTACAGAAGAAGTCCCAATCTCTCAGTTACATATAATCAGAATTAATAGTGGCTTTAATTTCTTGTTTGAAACAGAATTAAACCAGATGTTTCTCTCTTTCATAGAAACTTACTGCAGATACACAAGGGAATATACTTTTGGAAAGGGTGTTTATAAGAAATTCTGCTGCAATTTCATAATGAACAAGTGTGGCACTTTCGATTGTGTGTCAAGTTCACAATGCGACGATTGGCTGGCTATCAAAAGTCAAATACGAAATACACAGAGTGTAAGCATTTTTCCCAACCCAGCACACTTCGCACACACAGCGAATGCTATTTATTCAACTCACATTCATACTCACATTCACATTCACATTCACATTCACATTTGTACAAGCTTATATCGAAACGGGAGAAATATTTTTGTACACTTTTGTTTGCATATTCAAGCACTGTCTTTTGTTGCTGTCTTGTCAGTTGAATTTATCTCAAATATAAAATTTTATTATTTGTGTATTTGCCCAAATGGCAAAGAGTAGTTAAGTTAAGTATTGATCGACTTACGCAGTGCTAGTAAGATTCGTATGGCAAAAATAAAACACTCGTACCTGCAAGTAAATAGAATGAATGGCATGGTGAGTAAATAATATTTAATTGCTGCGCAAATGTTTGCACAAAAAGAGGTTTTCCTAATTCAAATGCAAATAATCGAAAGTCAACCGAGCTGTGTTTATCTAGTTCTGTTTGCCCTGAATTATTTTGGAAGAAAGGGCAGTTTGCATTGATGTTGGGGTCACGAATCAAGAACCTAATGATTTGTGGTTAAATCGAATGATTGGATTTTCTGTATGCATAAAATTAAACTCTCAATTCTCAAAAGATTAAGGATTTAAGTCCTTGAGCAAAGGTCTTAGAGGCACCTCCATTAACTTCGCTGGCTTTTATCCCACTTCTAATTATACTTTTGGCACACACTCTCAGCTCGTAGCGCAATCGAAAGTAATGCAGAGGTAATCCCGAAAAGCAATCAACTACTCTGGAATTGGCCAAATTTAGAGGCCATGGCTGGGACAGCGTCAAACGATGGCAACTAATCAGGTTCCCGTTGCAGCTGCATTAACTGCAATTCCCAATTCGAATCGTTTGGCCGATTGAGAGGTGTTTCCGAACGGTAAAATCAATTAAAATGGGTGCAGCAATAAAAACCATGAATGCAGCCCAATAAGCTTAAATGCGACGGACGCAGCTCGGAAATTAGAACGCGTGGCGAGCAGAAAGCATGTCACATGCAATCGCATCTGGCAATATCAGCAGCAACAGCAGCAACAACAGCAACAGCAGCAACAGCAGCAAAAGCAGCAGCGGCAACATCGACAGCAGCAACACGTGACACCAGCAGCAATTGAAAAAGCAAAGCAGTAGCACAGCAAAAGCAAAGCAATAGCGCAGCAAAAGCAATATGGCACTAACCATTTGTATAAGAATGCTTATGGCACATTTAGCGACAGCATCATAAAAAGCTGCAGCAACACTGCAAACGGCAATTAGCGGCACATGTTGCTAATATTGCAAATATTGTTATTAAACTGGACGCACATAACCACATATGCACAACACGAAATCCAGAATTCAATTCATTTTAAATTTAAAACGAAACTTTCAAATTGTTATATTTATTTTTGTGTCTCAATTGAACACATGAAATTAAAATCACTTAATACCAACAACTCTAAACGAAGGACAGCTAATTTTAATCGTTCTCAAAACCACTTGAGAATAAGCCCCAAAGAGCGACTTAGGCTGTCAGCATTTAATTCTTAATGGCGTTTTCAGGGTCCAATAAAGTTTGGACATAAATGTTTTCATGTGGCAAATCCTTTCGGCTCATGAGGTTGTCAAAGCTTCTTCAAAATCAATTCATTACGATGTTCTAAGGGGATTGGCAGCACTTTAAGCCCAAATGCGATAAAGATAATGAACGTGAATAGGGGACGTGCTGGGCAAAAACCGCAAGCTACAACATTTTGCTAAAGACAAAAGAGAAACATGGGCATCTAATTAAGGCAACACCTCTAACAACCTTGCTCCCATTTCCACACACCATAGTAAGCCCCACGATGGAAATGCGGGCCCAGATAAATGAAAAGTCGGGACAAAAAGGTGCAAAAGCCAGTTTAGCTGAGTTTGGGCCAAGCCGCGTTACGCTCTACTAATTTCTAGTTTAATTATTTTCCATTTTCACAAAGTACAGCAGCGACAGTTGATCTCCGTACTCCGTATAAATGTGTATAAGTGTGCAGTTCAAGTGCAGCGAAAATTTGCTGGCATGGGAATTACGTACATGGGATTCCAGGTTTGCAATTCCACTCACTCTCATCACTGGCAAATTGCATGAAATTAGTAATTACGCGCTAAAATAATGATTGCCTGCCATGCAGTACAACTAATAACGCTGCTTAAAATAGCATTTAATTGAACTTTCAACAAAAGGGCGAATGGTATAAATATGTTGGTTGGAAGTGGTTATCAGGCTACATTTAGCAATACAATGAGGGAGTAAAATGGTGGACAAGTTTAGGGAAACATGATTCGCGAGTTCTACATGAAAATGTTGCATACATGTATTTATTTCTCTGAAAGTATCGTCTGATTTTCCCTGCTTTGTTGTAAAACGTTTAAAATCGTTAAATTATTTGCTATAGAAGGATTTCATTGGCGTCATATGCAAGAAATGCGAGCTTTCATCGCAGTTGTTACTGTGTATTTATCAACACAATTTAGGGCAGAAAGCGATTATATCTCGGAAACCATAGAAGCGGAATGAAAATAGCATTACCAACTCAGTCTAGACACTAAAAAAAATAATCAAAACTATATAAGTTGGAAGTGCAATTTAAGATAATTCGCTGACTGAATGCAATACGCACAGAAACACCATTTTTTATCATTTTTTTTGGTATTCTATGGAAAGGAAGTGGCATTCAACTGCCAAGTAAATACTAGTTTCTTCTAGTGTGCGGAACGGAATTGCGTGCGACCACAAACAATACGGGAATTAATCACACCTGGGACACTAAAATGTCATCCATGTCAACAATGCGGTGCGGCTCTGAACCTCCTGGCCCTGACTAGATTTGTAGTGCGTGTTTTGCGTCTGTTTTCAGAGCGCCAGGCAGAGAGTTGCAGGCAGAATGGCTTTGGCTCGGTTTGGCTAGGTCCCTCGCCCTAGACGCTTAATATTGTTTTCAACAGCCGCTTATTAGATTTTCCTCCGCCCCCCTCCCGCCACTTTTGGCCCTCTAGCTCCGCCAACATCCAACATCCAGCCATAATATTACCACCAGCGCGCTGGTTGACAAAGTGCGTTGTCTGTGTTTTCTGCGTTATTCGGTGTCGTCGGTAAATCGCAATGTTTATTGTCAACAGCCAAAGGTGCCTCAAGTGGCACTTTCCACTGGGGAAGCAATAGGGCAGTTAGTTGGGGGCACCAGGGGAGTGTCAGCCGCGTTGTTTGGGCCTACGGCCCTGGCAAGCTCTTCAGAAGTGTACGTGTTCAGAGGCGCCAGGCGCCATCTTCGAGTTTGCAGCCCAAGGCATTGGAGTTTACAGTACGGCATTGATAAGGTGAACAACAAAGAATTTACTTCAATGCAGTAAAATGCAGTTCTGTCATCAGCGTTAAGCCAATAAGGTTACTAATCGACGAGTTTATGCTTTGGAATACAAACATTTCAGTAAGTTGACATGCAAAAGCTTTAAATACTTCATTGGATACTTAATAGCTTGGACTTAATATTATTATACACCTTTGCTGTACTAAAGGTTGGCCTTTTCAACTCTTTAACCCATTCGCCCCGAAGGTATTGCTGTCGATTAACCACTGTACTTCCGCATAGCCTTCGAGGAGCACACTTCACTTTATTTTCAAGACTTTCCAACAGTTGATGGCCGGGGGCTTCTTTCATACTTTACACCTGTCTGGACATTTGATTAATGATCCTTACGTGGGCAGGTCCGTGTGTTGTTGCCACTTGAGGTTTTCCCTGGCCATTATGAATGTATTCATTGTCATTCCTAGAGTTTTCACTCTCCACCCGGGGCATTTCCACTCTAATTAAGTTGGCCCCGCATGCATTTAATCCTGGCTATTTCACCTTGAAGGGGTTGTTCCTGCAGGAACCATGTCTCGAGTGATTCCTGAGTGTTTTCCTGTCACGCCAACTTTTATGTTATTTTATGTGTCTGGCCACTCCCACTCCCACTCCCACTCCCTGTTTTCTATTTACTCTTAGTCATTGTTTGCTGCTAAATGAATTTCCTTCTCACTCTGTTTTTTGCAATCAATTGTTATCTTATCTCCCTTGGACGCAAAGAGACGCGTACACATGTACACTATTTTTGCTAATTATTTAACACAATTTGTGTGATTGCCAGGTAATTAGCTTATTGTGTTCCATCAATATGGGAATGTAAATTTAATTGATCGGGCCATTAGCAAGCGAAATGAGGAATTTCGCTTTAATGAGTTTTTCGCATCAATCATAAGCACATATTTTGTGAAATGAAGTTTTCAGGGAAGGGGAGCGGAAATTGAAGAAAAAGAGGAAATGGCCACTTAACAGTGCTCAAACACTTTTCATTACATTCAATTAGTGGGAATAATACATTGAGTGTTTAATGAAGTGCCATTTAAAAGGTAGAGGTGTGAAAAACTTACATTCAGTTTAGTGACGGGCGAAATCTAGGGATTTCCTATTTGAGTTCAAAAAATATCTAGACCTCTTATCGTTTGTCAACAAACCGACATTATAATATTAAACGACAAATTTCAAAAAAAAGAAATAACCAAAACAAATAAAATTGTGGCGCCCTGACAATCGAAATTATGAAAAAGCAAATAAACAGGTGGTCGCAAACAGAGCTAAATAAACAGAAAAATAAATAAGAAAATAAGAAACGAGAGAAGCAGTCTTGAATAAAATTGATTCAACATTGTGATGAAAAGAAATCAAGTTACGATAAATGTTTATTGGTCAAATGCGTTCACGGAAATAATGTCAAGGCTCACGGTTCACTCGCCAAACGAAGCTTATCTGTCCCTCCATTTGCTCAGCTTGTATTTGGCTTTTGATAAGCGATGGCATTTAATTACATTTTGGGCCAACGCCAGTGTGGCGACCAAAACAAATGCATAATTATCAATGATAGGGGAAAACGAAATGAATTTTCGATAAGTTCGAGTGTCTGTTTACGGTTGTTTACCCATCTAGCTGTTTGCACTTTGTGGCATTTACATGACGTCGCCGCTGGGAGCGAGTTTCGTAATAAATCATAAATAAATAAACGGACGAACTAAGTGGAGGACCAACTGACTGGACTGCAATTGCACCTGATCTGCGCACCGAAGCGTTCAGTTGGAAGAAAGTACATTTTCATTGAAAGCCCTCACTTTTTCCCACAATCAAAGGAAAGTTCGCTGCGGAAATTGAGGGGTGGTGAGCTCGAATTATGTTTAATCTTGTTAAAAGGCCAAAGATGTGGCCAAAATATTGCATTAGTAAATAAAAGGCACGCAGGTGTGGCAATAAAGGGAATTAAAAGGGAAGTCACTTAAGTTCTTGCTAACTAGATTGAAAATAAATCGCTTTTAAATTAAATTAAACACAACTCTTTTTGTAGTATCTTTAATATAGTTTTCCTCAGTTGAAGGTATATATTTTTTTCGATGAACTAATGCATGTTCAGTATTAAAAAATGTAAAACCCTCTTGATTACCAAATTTTGTAATTTCATACCCTTACTTCTGCAACCGGTACCCCAAAATGCCTAAATCCGTCGAAATAACTTTGCTCTTTTCGAACATTTCAGAAAGCTGTCACTTTATATGGCTATTTTCGCCAGCGATTTTCATGCAAAAATCCGATAACGAACCCAAATGTTCTCGTAAAAACTTTGGCCGGAAAAACGAAAGGGAGCCACGGGAAGTAAGCGGGGAAAATGTCGCTCATTAAGCACGTCAAAAGGCAATTTGTTGTCACATTTTGACGAGCATAAAAGAGGAAATCCAAACAAAACAGACTCGAATGAAACCAAAGCAAAGCGAAATCACAGCAACTTGAGGACACGCAATTCAAAAGATTAAATGCAGCACATTACGATAAGTGGTGGAAAAAAATGCTCGAGAAAAAGTCGGAGATTATTGTTCAATTTTTTGAGCTATATGCCTTTTTTCACGAGTTTTTTTCCCCCATCTGCTTGACCAGTTCATCTTTCTCGAGTAACACAAAAATAACATGAGCCCAAGTCTTCATTTTTTTTTTTGATCTTCTTCTCAATGCCAAAAGAAAAACTTTCAACATAACAATAAAAATTTCATGCCTGTAAGGTCCTTGAATCTCACCCCATTCGGCACTCCTCCTCTTCACTTACTCCCTCGATATCTCCTTATATTTCTACCCCCTACATGTCGAACCTCTTAACGTTTCCAGACTGTTTGGGGTTGTGGGTCGAATGGTTGGTAAGAATATTGGGGCCGGGATACGATATTAAAGCTGCTTAAAATCATGATTACATTACATACTTGACTGCCAATATTACACGTATGTATTTGTATTTCTATACTGGTGCGATGCATATAAAACGTGCTGCGACCATAACAATGGCGACAAGCAGCAACAAAATCGTTAACTATGTGCCATATGATGTGCCAAATGCTGAGAAAAACAAAATTAGTAGGAATGAGCAACTTAATAATTTAAATTGATTATGCGAATATCGTATACCTCTTGAATATAATGTTATCTTGTATCCATTAAATATAATATTATGCGGCATAAGGGAATGTAATCCATATAATTCTATATATATTATACTAATTATTATAATAATTTTTTTTGTGGATAGTTTTTGCACTTATGACTCGTATCAATAAGTACCAAGCTCGTCTATTACCAACTCAGAATTTGTTTTGACTTGGTCATGGTCGCTGACAGTTTGCTGCTCCCGTTTTCAGCTGTTGTTATCATTCGGCCAAATAAATGAGTTTTCGGCCACAACGAGAAAAGCCCAGAAGAACCCACTGAAAGACTGCCACCCGACGAAGAGGAAGAGTAAATCTTGGCCTTTATTGGTTCAATATTCGCTGGAGTTGGTTCCACTCTACGAGTATATGTCATCAAAGATATACTTCTTCTTGGGGAATCCATTCATATTTATGTGTGTATGCCCATATACTTATATACTTGTTAGGCGCTTGTTAGCCAAACTTTTTTTTTTCGGTCCGCTTAAGTTTGCCGATGCTCCGTCGCTGTTATCGCATTTATTATGCCAATTTTGGCAGAGTTCCCTTGCCGTTGTTACATAAGAAAGTTAAATTGCGTAGAAATTCAAGTCGCGTCGTGTAACCAGCCCCCATTCCATAGTTTATTTATTTTATGATGTGCATGTTGTTGATTTTTATTTTATTAGACCTTCTTCTTGGCATCTGTCCCTTTTTTGAGCTTTTTGGCAAGGGTCTGCGGTTTGTTGTTCCAACCAAATTGTGGTCAATGAATTTTATTGGGTCGCCTTCACCGAAATTACATTATACATATTTCCCATTTCATTGTTCTCTAATTAGTGTGCGAAAAGTTTTTGAAATGTTATGATTGATAACGCCGAGTTAGTTTTATTTCTTATCATTTTTATAAGCATCATGTTTTTCCTACGTGTATATATCAATATTCTGTTGGTTCTTAGATAAATTGAAAATTTCTTATCTATCCCTTAGTGCGCTTAAAGGATTTTGGGGATTTTGGGTCTAACCTTTTTTTATAAGTTGCAGAACTGGGAAATTAATTCTGGTTTCGTTCGCCTTGATTTTGTGATTCTTTATGGGCATCCTAACCGGGAAAAAAGAAAATATGCTTAGGGTTTCGCCATGTTTTATGTGCGAAATTAATTTAGGCAAGGATTTTGCTTTGGGTTAGTTTGGGATCGCATAGGAAATGAGTTTTGGGCTGTGGGCGAGCAATTTTAATTTAGTTTTGGACCCCCTCTACTTGGGTTCATCGTAGGCTTTTGTCAAGGAGTTTCGTCTCGGATGGCTCGGATTCCTTTTTTTTTTTTTTTTTGAAGACAACTCATTACTGTGCCATAATTAGCTCTACCTGCGATGGAGGCAACTATGCATGTAATTTACCAGGATAAGCAAATGAGAAGCACATCGCCAACTCCCTAGTCCTGTCCCTCCGAACAAAAGCAATTAAGACCGACTCTTGTGTCGGCGGCTAATCAAACACTGAGGGACATAGAGTTAGGGACATGGCAAACGATTATTCGAAGTGTGCTTCTTTAGTGGAAAATGCTCTCGCCCCGGGGAACTCGAACCACTCGCCCACTCACACATACACAGACTTGGAAAATTTTGCAATGGGCACACGCAAAATCCTTAATTACATCCGTTTTCTGTCTGCGCGTGTATCCGGCGGAGGCCGGGGATTTCACAGTCCTTTCGGGGGGGAGTACGTATTCGTGGATAGACCATAGACCATAGTTCTGGTGGAAAAACCACAGGGAAAAACACGTGGCCAAGTGAACCGCAGTGCACGGGCGGCAACTTCTCCAGTCACGTTGCGAAGCGATGCGATGCGATGTGGGTATGTGCCGCCTCCGCCTTAACTCGAGTCTGCTGCTCTGCTCCTCATCATCAATGGCAAGGAGACGGCACCAGCCAGCACCCTCTTCATCAGGACGAACAATTGCTTTCGGTTGTCAACCAGCTGTCCACAGTTTTTCCACACTTTTCTTTTTGCCACATTTTTCGCACGTATTGTCCGAGTCCAAAAGCAACGGACATACCACCCTCAATCCTCTATTTGAGTAACTCCCCCGGTTTTTGTCACCTTACCGCCGCCGGTCATCTGTTATCGTCCCTTCTGGGTAAATTTCCAAGGGGTGGCTGCTCGGCGGGATTTCCTTTCACCAAATACTCCCCACTGACTCTGTATGATCAAACTACTTAATTTGCAGCGGCCCGTCGTTATTGCTAAATTAGTCCGGGCGAAGGCTGATGAACTTTCGGTGTCATTTCATAAACTCTTATCAGAAATCGATAGTTAATTGGATTTCAACATAAATTTAATGGGTTTTCTTGGGAAAACGGGGCTTGCTGGCCCTAATGAAACATACTGATAATACGGTTCCTTTAATTAAAATTAGAAATTTGAGCACAGGGTGCGGTGACATGAACATTTCCGAGGAAAACTAAAACAAGCCTGGTGGTGGGCCACGTTTTTTGTTATCTGAGTACTTTAACAAATACGAAATGCCTTCTTATTTCAGAGTTTATTGTCTCTCATGATTAGGGGTTCTTAGCTATCTGTTAAGTATACACATTTATCAGACTGCTAAGATCTCAGGCAACGTTACATAAAAACGCTAAACCATTAAGAAATGCTATAAGTGTGCTCTTATTTATAAAAATATAACACAAAAAAATACTAATAATTTTTAGGAGTCGATTATTCAATGTCCATAAACTTTCATAATGATTCACTTGATTAATTAAAGTAGTACTATTCCTGACAGCTGTGAAACAAAAAACGAGAAATCGCTTTACTTTATAAGCTCATCATTAAATGCAGTAAAAATTCATCAGTTCATTAATTAAATTAAGGCAAAGAAAAACTTCCGGTTAGAAAAAACCAAAAACATAACCGGGAAAACAAACAATGTGAAACCACATAAATTAAGCGGCGACCAGACCTAAGTGAACCCGACCCCTTTTTGATATGATTTACAGACATGCCCCGGGGGCCACAGACTGACCCACTCCTCTTGGACCCCTTTTGGAAAACCCCAACCCACAAAGGAATTAGTTAGCCGAGGCCTAAGCCTTCCGGCGGTAAGGGGTTAAGGTGGACCAGTTAATGATTTCATTGGGGATGAGGCCAGAAGGGTCAAATTGAAGATATATGAAAACTGATATTCTCTAAGCTTTAGAGTGCTGCCATTCAATTTTGTATTAAAAAGCTATTACTGATGCAAGTTAAAATAAAAACCTATACATAAGGTACTAAATACTATTTACATTTATTTTACATTAAATGTTATCCAAACAATTCTGCAGTACTAAAATACCCTGCAAAGGCTAAGTAGTGGTCTCTAATTAGGCTCTCATTCAAATTCTCAGTTCTAACTTTATTTGGTTTTGCGCACAATATCAAAATGCCAGACAACCACTGATAATGATGTTAATGTCTGTTATAATCATTAACCTAATGAATATGATTATGATGATGATTTTGGCCAGGAGCCAAAGGGCCCTAACAGGAAATTCCAATTTGTTTTTATTTGCTTCTGCTTTCTGTGAAATCTTCACTTTGAATTTCGAATTTATGCCAGCAAATTATGACGGAAGCTTTTCCGTTGCTTTAAAAAGTTGAATTCCCCTTTTCACCATATTGATGATGGCCAATTTTCCGTTTGATGAACATTTTGCATCGTTTTTCCTTTTTTCGATGCGAAAATTGGCGTGTCAAAATAATTTAATGAGATAAATGCTCACTCTTGCTCTTAAATGCAAGTTCTTATGGTTTCGAGAACAAAAAAACATTTCTACAATCACTTAAGCAATTAAAAAATTTTGATAAATTGTCTTAAAAAGCCGCCATTAAAAAGTGTCTTTGATAAGAATAACAGATTGTGTTGTCTGCAAATAAATTTATTCAGAATGGTAAAGTGACACACAAAACCAGTTTCTAGCAATATTTTCATAATCTTGTTTATTTATTCAAACTTCTCTTGAACATTTGAATATGATTTTATCACTTTATATTTTTTCTTTGAGTGATTATTTGTTGACACAAAATAATTCGTATCTGTATACTGGCTTGCACTACTTGTTTCTTTAATTTGAGTCATTTATCAGAACATTTTCTCGATAGCCAACGTGAAAATGTTTTATAAAAATTCCGGTATTTTTGTGGCACTGGTCAGGTTTTGTTGGTTTTTTATGCACCTTGGAAACTGATCACCAGTTAGCGCATATATGCTAATTCCCAGTGGAGTCTGTGCCCAAACCGATCAAGTGACAACCACTGAACGTTATCGCCCTTCACAGCCTTCGCCCCATCCGTATCTCAATCTGCCACTGTATTCGAATTTGTATCTGTATCTGCGCATCGGCAGCAAACAAAGTTCATCGACTTCGACAACATTCTGTGACGACACTGGCAGTCGAGTGTGAGATTCGGTTGGTGTTGAATTTTACACTTCATTCTTTGCTGCCAGCTATGGGAATCATTTTAGCATTTTAATGGTTCAAATGTCCCCTTTTCCTGTTGCCTGGTTCCATGAACTTTGGCCAACAAATCGTTTTACCAAATGCATTCCCAGTATAATGTGATATGTGCGCGAAATCGCGGGATGCAAAGTGGGAGCCACCGCTCGGGAGTTTGTCCAACAACATCTTAAACCAAGTAGAACAAATATCATTTACAGTTTTTGACCCACTTTTATTTCAGCTCCTTTTTATGAACCGCCAACGGCGATGACGACAACGTCAGCAACGTATGCACTTCGATACCCAGTGCTTGTGGGGTATATTCTTTTACGGACATACGCGTTGTTAGAAATTTGTGACCTATTTATATTTTAACAAAGTAAATAAGATAGAATATAACCATCATAAAATGGTAATACGAAATATATTTAAAAACAAATATTCAAAATTTCAAACTAACCAACCAATAACAATATTTTTAAAAATATAGTGCTTAAATTGTATAGGATTTTTATAAATTTAAACTTTTTAATAATTATTTTTGTAGGGTAGCGTGTAGTCGGGACCTTTTCGACCGCAATTCTGCACTTTGCTCGCCTATGAATATAATAGTAAAAGTGAATGCGATTTTTCGCCCCTTCTCCCCCAACTTCCCCTCGTTTCCAGCGATCTTTATGCATTTATGCTGAGGAGGAAACCAAGTCCTGGTGATGGGGAAACGACGTTGCGACGCGGTTTACAACAGTTTTTTGCTGCCTGCCACTGGCGGCTGACGACATTTGGTTGCGGGCTGTCGGCGTGGCTATTAAATTTCAATTATTGTTACATTTTTCACACACCGCACACGCAGAAGTCGCCAAGGAAATGGCAATGGGAAAGCGGCCAACGAGAATGGGAAATGGAAATGGGAATGGGAATGGGATTGGGGGTATTGAATGAATGAAAATGAAACTGAAAATGGAGCAATTTTTATTGATGTCCGCCCGGCCGCTTGACAATTGCAATTCATTTAATTTCAAAGTGAGGCACAAAAACACTTTGCGATTGTTACAAAAAAAAAAAATAAAAAAAAAAAACCCAGCAATTATCGACGACAGTCCAGGTGCAACAGCAGTTGTTGCGAATTAATTAATCGGCTAAGTGAATCAGATCCGCTGAGCACACACCTGCTCAATTAGGGGCGTGGTAGCCAATCAGACGACGATTTCTGCACGCATCCATCAAGCCGATTCCGGTTGTCAGAATCTCAAGGGAAAGGGAAAGGGAAAAGGGAGGGGAAAGGGCCTCCTCGTTAACTGATTACTGGCTTAGGGCTGGCTGGCAAAGTCAGAGGCAGAACTCAAACACTTCAATGGCATTTTAATTGCGAAACTTTGGCCGTCTACAAAAATGACCACGAAGTAGTGGAGAAAACACAACCAAACTGGCCAACGATTACCATTCACTACGAACGGACTTCCGGTTTAGATTGCTTGAGTAGGAATCATTGCAAGAGGTAGCCAACGTTAGCTAATCGTCAGTTCAAGAAACAGAATAATTCTTTGAATTGTAGAAACTGCTTATATTAGTTTTCTAGTTCACTACTAAAAGTTAAGTTCCAAATATTTTTTATTTGTACTTATGAACCCTCGTATTTTATATGTTTTGGTCTTGGCCCGATCGAGCGTAAAAAGGTGAAGTCAGCCAAAGGCGCAGAGCGAAAAGCAGTTAGCCTATAAAACATAGACTGCTATCTGTACAATTGCAGATATATAGCCCGATACGCGAGTGCACACGGCAGAGTCATAAAAGAAAAACGCTCAGAGTAGCCGAGCTAAACTTGCTGACATTTAGTTTGGCCCAGTTGACGCTGCAAGTTGTAGTTGCAGTTGCGGTGGCAGTTGCAGTGGCAGTTGCACTCGCAATGCCAGTTGGCGTTCTTCTTCTATATTTATGGAATTTATACCAGCGACCATAGCTCGTTGCTCATCCAAGTCTTGTTTTATGACTTCAAGTCGAAGAATTTAGTGCGGAAAATGGGAAGGAATGCACCAGCTCCATATGCTTAAAATGTGCTATTTATGTGAGACATATGGGAAGAGCGCTTAAATTAAACTATTTTACTGCGATAGGTATCGTAAAACCATTAAATTATAATACCTACGAATAAAAACTTGATTTTACAGCTCATTTGCATCCATCCCCAGGCAATTTAGAAGCCTGTTTTTTTAATAAGATTTAATTTGCATATTGCAAAACATCTTGGTAATCCTTAACTACAATTTTCGCAAACTACTATATAATCCGAATTAATTCCCTAACTAGCGCTCACAAATGTTCAACTGCCAAAGACCTGCAATATTTACCGGCAAACGCTGCAATTCTGATGCAATTTATCATTTGATGCAAATGATGAGCTCACCTGCAATGAAATAGAGTGGAAAAGTGCATTAAAAAAACAGTCGCATAGAAGAGAGTTTAGAAATGAGGCTGCTGAAACGAAAAGAAATGCAAAAACTGCAGCAAAAGCACTGACTGGTTGGTTGGCTAATTATGTATCCCAGAAATGCAAGAAAAACTTTTCTCGGCAAAGAAAGCTAACTCACACACAAACCCAAGCACACACACACACACACACACTCTCTTCTCTAATTAGGTTGAAAGGGGGTACTTAAGGATTATACGATCTCGACGAAGTAGCTTTTCTTGTGGCTTTTTGCTCTTCGCGAACATGTAATTTAGCCAAATATAGATGCATGAATAAATTCAATGGCTACAAAAACCCAGATAATGTCGGCGATGCATGCATAACTAAGTAACTAAGCCGAACTTGGAATGCTCTATAAAAAAAAATCAATTATTAATGTGTTAACACACATATCGTGTTTAATAAATGCTTAATTAAATTTGAAAATATTTCACTATGGAGTTTTAACTTTTTTGGCACTCTGGCACTCAGTCCCCTGAAGTAAGAGTATACTATATGTAGCCATGCACATGAAACGAGGACAACCGAGCAGATTATCATACGGGAAACGACTGCAAGCGAGGATTTGGCAGAGAATGAAAGGCCAAAGACTTGGCCAAACAAAGGCATATTTAAATGTTATTCTGGCCAAACATTTGGAGAGGAAGCTTGCCAGTGTGCGAGCCACTGGGGCGCTTGCAACAGAACAGCAAATGCAACAGCAGCAGTGCAGCAATGCAGCAACAACCTCGACTAGCTCGCAACGGGCAACTCCTTTTGGGCTGTTAATTTGCCAAACAATTGGCAGATAGCCAGGCCAACGGAGAGACCAAAAGTCGAACCCTCCACAGCCAGCCAAGGAAGCTAACAAGAAAATAACCCAAGCTAGACGGGATGACGGCGATGTTGCTGCAGCATTGCAAGCTCAAGATCTTGTTGCAGTTGCATATTTTGGCGTTGCACGTTTTGCTTGTTGCTGCTGCTGCTGTTGCTGTTGCCATTTGCTGTTGCTTTTGCTTTTGCTGCCACGCAGCCCGCACAGTAAATATGCCAAAAGCCAGAGCCCGCGAGGCGAAGAAGTTAAAGCGACCCCAGACACAATCATCCAGAGCCCCGGCTCATCCAGCAGGGACTCCACCGCCGTTTAGACCCTTCGCCCTTTTGGCCATAAACGAGTTGCTCCCCAGTTGCTCTGGCGGAATAACAAACATTTCAAAAAGCCAGGCCCCGACTTCAAAAACTGCAAAACTTGATTTACAAAAACAAGAAGAACGCTTCGCTCAGGCAAACAGTAAAAACTACAGATGCTCTACGGCGCGGTAGACATGGCTAATAAACCGAAACAACCCGCTAATAAAGTAATTTTGGGAAATATATAATTACAAGAGAACAGGATACGAACAATTTTATGAAAAATAATGTGGGTTTATAATTGGAACATACCAAAGTTCCTAAAACATATTTTGTTATGAATTAATTTGTGGAAATAAAAATATATGTATCCAAAGATTTTCACGATTTCTTAACAGCAAATGCAGATTATAACACCCTATCAATATTTAATTCAAGACATACATTGCTGTAATATAAAATCGATGTACCTTTAGCATGAAGCTACTTCCACAATACAAACAATCGACAACTTTGAGGCCGGCGCTCCGTAAAACTGGTTCCACTGTGGCCCCCTTAAAAAAAAGTGACGCCGCCTTAATCCGGCATTCTTTTGGCCAGTTCGTGATTAACTGTTGAGAGGTGGAGGGCCGACAATCGGCAGGGATTTCGAAGGGGCTCCGAGGAGCCAGAGATCGCCAGAGATTCGATGCATGTAACTCAATCGCTGGCTGAGATCATTAGGCTTTTATGTTGCGGTCAGACTGGCCTGCCTGCCTTTTGTGGCTGCTTAAAAGTCGATTTCAAGTTCAGACAATGGGTAGTTGAGAGCCAAACTGATTGATGCCGCGCATCAAAAGTCGGCAAGAGAGCGGAATTGTGGCGCTCTGGATGTTTGAACAAAAGCCATGGCCCCAAAAATCGGCCACTGCCAACTTGGCTAAGCTAAGTAGTTTGCTGGCGTTTTGGTCATGAACTTTTTCGGGAGGCCCCCCCATACACAAGAATTCCAATTTTATTCCTTTGCCAAAAACTAATGACCACAATTTTCGGGGCGTTCTTCTTCGCTGAAAGATTGATTTTTGGTATATGACTTGCATACGTACATACATATGTACGCCTGTATGTGTATGTATATTTTCGAGGGGCAAACGCTGAATGAATATACATACATACATATGTATGCTTCTTGGCCGAGATGAATTTAGCTTGTTTGATTTGATTATTCGCTGGCCGACAGACAGCAGCCACGAAAATCAATTTGTGCTGCCGTCCTTTTTTGAGTTTCGGTGTACGTGACTTCGAACTGGAGTTGGTATAATATGGCGTAAACTAAAGGAGGAGCTGTGATGCACGCGAATTTCCAGCAGCGGGAAAATAAAACAATCCACTGAAATAAATATAGCTTTTAAACAAGGCAAGCACGATTTGTTTCAATAACATCATTACTATTCTGAAGCTTTTAAAGCAATTAACTTTACAAATGTATTTTGGAGTCCCAAATTCAACTCGTTTTTAAACACCCGGCTTCCAGCACTGTAAAAAAACCAAAGCCAAGTTCGTGGCCGCATTAATCAATGCATGAACACCGGAATCACCAAAAACAGGAAGTTCAACAAACGAAATTATGTTTTTTTAAACACACACACAGAACAGAGAATTATCATAAAATTAAAGCACACACAAACTGAACCAAAAAACTCATTATGTCATTGCCAAAGGTGAGGTAAGCTAAATGAAAGATAAGGTAATATCCAAACACTATTCGTTTTACTCAGCTGGCCAGAAAGTACACTCATCTAGCAAGGGGTTAAAGATAAAGCTACCGAAAACTGTGAAAATCCATGTAAGTCAGCAAAGCGCAACAAACAGGGCGAATAAAAAAACAGGGAAACTGAGTGATTTTTCCATTCAGTTAAGTAGATGAAGCCGAGGGTCAACGGACCGGTTCATTTTCGGTTTGGTAACTCTTGCATTTAATTTTCGTCATGTCATGATGCCCAAGAAAATGCTCATCAAGTTTGAATCATCTGAAATTGCTGTCTGGTTTTTTATTCGTAATTATGCTTAATTATAATGATGCATACAAATTAATGGCACTTCAATAAAACGGAAAAAGACCACGACAATAACGCATTAAAAGCGGACACAAGCAATTTCGAAGAGGAAATAACTTTAAAAACAGGAACATCAAAAACGATGCAATTGATGCATAATTTTTAAGAAACAATGAGTGAAATAATGTAGAACTTTTTAGGACGAGCATATTTGTACACTAACAAAATATATAAATTTATAGAATTGCATTGTAACTAAATTCACATGCTACCTTATCAACAGTAGGTGCTTACCAAAATATTATAGCTATGTATTTAAGAACTTCATATAGAGTGCGTACTGTTAATCATAATTACAAGGGGCAACAATGTGTCAAAGGACAGCCTCCAAAAGCCAACAATGATGCCCATTTTAACCAGTAACCATCGACTGCAAAGGGGATTCACCCAGCGGATGTGTATACAGTTTATATACATGTGTATCTATGAAATAGCAAGTGCTGTATCTGCCGAGTTGAAGTTGACAACTCTTTTGACACCGCTGTGGGCGGGGCGTGGCAAAATGTTGCAAACAGTTCTTTGCCCAGAGGGTTAATGTATTTTTAAACGAGCCGGCAAAATAAATATAGGTTTTTCCCATTTAAAATTGAACAATTTTACTACAAAAAATAAAAATAGTAATATTAAAATCAACAAGAAATGTTGTTTGAAGTTCTTGAAGATGCTGTTTTAAAAAGCGTATTCTTTGCCACACAATTTGACTGCCTTCCACCTCTTCGTTTATTATAATTTGAGCATAAAATGCAAGTCAAGTGCTGATGGCGATGATATCCTCTTTCGCCATTCGCCTTCTTTCGCTTCCTGGCATCTTTATGTTCATCGCCTTCCATCAGCGAATAATAACGATTATTATTATAAACGCCTTAACGAAAATGTTTGTCCTGACTTGTCGCATTATTGTCAATATTTCGATTCGCACAATGTGCTGCGAACACTCGCCGATTTTTATGATCCTATCAATGTCCACATTAAAGTGTAGTTAAAATGCAACTCAGTGGTTTGCTGCAATATGGGCACTCCGTTGGGTGCCAAATGAAAAAGACGATACATAAAAATGTTTATATTCTTTAACCCACTTTGAGTAAAATCCAATTAACGTATTAAGGTTTTCTTAACGGCCTTTAAGATTTTTATTGGCCAAAGCTGTTACATCGAAGGCTGAATATTTACTGAATGCATTACAGCATGCACAGAAAATAATAATTAAAAATATATGATAAATATATGATTTAACAATGAAGCATGGACTCAAATTACGAGTTGTTAAACTAACCGAATTTTTAGATTACAGCTGATAGGTTCATTTTTTGAAATGACAACACATTTGAAATCGCCCAATTTCGGGGCGAAAAACATCTGTTAAGCGGCTGCCAATCAGTGTGTGAAGTCTTTTTCCTATTCCTTTTCCGCTGGCCCAAATTATATTCAATATTTCAACTATTTTTAACGACCCCACGCCGCCAAAAGAAAAAAGCGATTTGTCTTGTCCATCAGGCCGCGCAGCAGCTCCCAGCTTTCAGTTTTCACCCAAAAAGACCCCCCGAATACGTGAGGAAAAACCGTCGGAGTTGGAAAAATCTGGCTCCTTAGAAACTGCCGACAATCTACCGGAATGGGCATTTTTCAAGTTTATTACGCGGACATTCATCAATTGCAACACGAAATGAAAATGCACTTCAAGTATTTTCAACCAAAAAAAATGCCTTAACAATAAAGCTACACAACAAAAAAAAAAGCAGGGGAAAACGAAATAGAAATCAAAGTTGAACGGCAAACAAAGAGGGTGGTGGTAGGTGGTCGATTCAAGTGGTTTTTCAATAATATTGCAAATGGTGAGTGGTTTGGTTGGGCGGTGGATTCCAGCAAAGCCTTCTGATTGTGAGCAACAAAATAAATGTAAACAAACCGCACTGAACTAAAAAAAATACAACAAAACATCACACACACACACACACACACACACAGGGGAGCTGCTGGCTAAGAACAATGTCATGCAATCAACTTTAGGCCAAGAGCAGCCAGCCAACAATAAAATACAGTCAACGAGCAGAAGAACTGAGCTGCAATCAGAAAACTAAAGCCATCGGAAAAGCAACAGGAGAAACAAAAACAATAATGAACATTTTTTTTTTTGTTTTTGTTTTTTATGTGAGTGCTTTGCTGCTTTTCCGAGCTTGCAAGGTGAACAATTTTACAGTTTTCCCCGCCGCTTTTCCACCGACCAAGCACCCCACCCCACCCACACCCACCACATTTCATTTTCATAGCTTTTTTGTAGATTCTAGCTGGTGCTCTCCAGGTGCTCGGCAGGTGAGAGATTAATGCGTATTATCAGCTCGTTCTGATTCCGATTGTTCAAGGCAACCGAAAGCCACTACAATATGTCGATTGAGTTTCAGCTTTGTGGTTTTTATCGACGCAAATTGTTGCGAGCAAGTTTCAGGGTTAAGTTGATTGATTGCATGATTGCAGCCGAAACAAATAATTCGAAAGCGAACTGTGTCTTAAAGGTACACTAGTAGTGTTCCGAATTAGAAATCTCTAAATTTAACATTACCAATATGTGCATAGTACAGCTACTGTTATGCGAAATCCAAAACCATTAGAAAAAATGGGCGGCTTTTGAAAAAAAAAGCTTGGTTTGGAAAGTTTTCAAGTAGTTTTTCTCTATGGAACTTCAGTTTCTACTGAAACCGCACTATAAATAAGAGAACATGAAAATGCAGTGCTATTCTGCTATAAATTTATTCAAAAAACTTATAGCTACTGCTTTATCGAATAGTAAACAACAGTATTGATTTTCACGGCACATTAAGAGTGAAATAAAAACCAATTAGTTTGAAAAATTAAATTTAGTTTGTGAGTTTTATTTTCAGCCTGCTCTGGATTTTTTCGGTCGAATTTTCGCACGATTTTAAATAAAGTTTCATTAGCACTACCATTTTTTTTTTGCACTGATTTCCTGTCTGTGGCAGTGCTTCTCTAATTGAAAATGCGAGTAACCGCGCCTGAAACTTTTGTGGGTTATTGGTTGGGGGGCAGGCACTGAGTTAAATCCATAAATTTGCTGGCTGTGCAATTTATATCGCCTCGCATGGAACATCCCATCTCACTTCGACGCGAACGCCTTTGTTTTTTTGCTGGGTCAAGGTTGACAGAGCGCTGCGATATACTTTTTGTACTTTCTTTTTTTCTTTTTATGTTATAAAGCAAAAGCAGTAAGCTTCCCAAGTTGGCAAAAAGAGCCAAAAATTTACAGAGCAGCAAATATTAACTATGACATTTATGACACACTTCTCTACGGGCATTCTTGCAAGACAACGAACAGCGAACAACAAATACGGCGGGAGACAACAAACAACAATTTATTGTCACGTGCCAAAAAGTACAAACACATACACACATACACACACACACACACAGACACACTTATACACTCGAAAAATTGTATAACTTTGGCAAACAAGAAAAGTAAGTGAAAAACGAGCGAGAGAGCGGAAAATGAACGGGGAAAACAGCTTAGACAACATCAACTTCTTGCCAACTCTGCACGGAGTTTTCCCAGATATATGTTTGTACATATGTACATATATCCACCAAGAAATGCCATAAATTTTGTGATTTCCCATAAATTTTCGTCTCGGCATCTCGTTTCCACTCCCCATATTCTTTGCATTGTTCATATTTGCATATGAAATCATGTGTTAAAATGCAGAAGCTTTTTGAATACATTTTCGTGTGCAACATTTCTTCGACATTGACGTTGGTTGGGTCGGGAGTACTACTATACTGTCTCTGTTGGTAAACAAACATATAAACAGTTTTCCTTGTTCATATTTCCAGCGTATTTTGTTTGCAAACGTCAACTTGGTTGACTGCACAGAATGCATCGATAGTTTTCCTTGACTCTCGAGTTTCTTTTTTTTTATTTTTATCCCAAAAGGAGGCACTCTTAGTTTCGCCAAAATGCTCAGCATAAAAAGAATTTTGGATCATAAAACGAGTAAAATGTTTTTTTTTTTTGGTGACTTCGTTTTTTTGTTTACCATGATTGAGATACTTCATTTTTGCGAAAATATAATAAATCGAATCGAATCAATATCCACTCCTAAATGTAAATAACATTATCAGAGAAGAATCAACGAAGAATTGCCTAAGAAAAAGAAATGAGATCACGAGTGACCATTGAACCAGAAGAAACGCAACATTTGCAATATCCGGTGGATTTGCCCTAAAGTATTTTTGTATTTTTTTTTTTTTTTGTTATCTACTCCAGGAACTAGCCAAACGAAAAACAAAAGAAAATTTCTGCTGAGTCAAAGTGCAAAATAAAGAGTTCAGCTCGTTTCAATTGCTCAAATCCAGCCTTTTGTCTTCATCGCCTCGTTCATTTGGCAAAAAAAAAAAGGAAAGAAAAAAAACTGGTAAATAGTGTTGACACTTGAGATTTTCTGTTATAATATATAGAAATTTGATGTTTTTAATAATTAAGCTTTTTTGTTAAAGCTAGCAAACCAAATAGCTGCAAAAACGCTCAAATTTGTATGCACAAACAGTTTTTGGATTACAAAATCGCTCGAAGATTTTCGAATTAGCATGTCGATATAGAATATTTTAGTTCGGAAAAATTGAGGAAAATTTTCAAATTTGAGGTGTGGTTTTGAAATTGCGACCATTGTAGAAAATCTTTGTATTTCGGCAGTTTCTAAGGCAGCTAACTTAACTAGTTGGTTCCGCTTTTGTTTGGTTTCTGTTTTCCTGTATTTTTTGGGCGGCGACATCGCGGCAAATTCAAACTGAACCGAATAAACAAAGGACGGCGGTGGGGGTGCGAGGCGGGCAGATCGAGGGAAAGTTGGAAAAATGGTGAGAGGGAGTCGCGTCAAGCGCTTTTCCGCCTTCTCAGCTATGCGTGGCACGTTGCCTCGCGCTCAAATTGCTGAGAAAGGTGAGAAAATTCGAGGGAACTAACTGGAGATTGCACGACCAAAGCAATCCAGACCATAGAGGAAAACCGATTTTTCTTCTGCGCTTGAGTGCCGTCATTTTTCGGCTAGGCAGCGTTTAAGACGAGGATGTGAAAACCTCGCGACTTGTGAAAGCCGCCGCTGTGAAATGGTTGGCAGTTGGGTAGGTTCTCCAAATGAATTGGCCGTATCGCGAGAAGTTAACCTAATGGCTGACTAGCTGCTTTGCATAAATTTGTTCCCCCGAATTTCCAATTAAGTTCGCAATCTTCCAGCGGCCAAAGTCGAAAATTTGCAATGACCTCTGATCAGAGTTGTTTATCTTATCCAACTGTTTGTATTTACTTTATTCTAAAAATAGGTGCAAAGTTGATTTTCGGTATTGCGAATGGGCAATAACGTAAATTCAAATAATTCGCGAATAGGCAAAATCTAAAATCAAATATTTTGCCATCGATCAGTTTAAATGGAAATTTTATGCACGAGCAAAAGTTGTTCTGAAACTGGTTTCTCAAACACATCTGCCTCATTAAAAGATACATTTTCCTAATATATACAAATCAAGTCTGGAGAATGTATTCCATGTATTCATTTATCTGGAGCGTTAAGACGTAGGCACTTTTCAAAGTAAATGTTCCACAAACATAGTGGCAAAATAACGATTTGCTGATTTATTCGCTATATCTGCCTTTTAGCTGCTTTTCTTTGTTTCTACTTGGACACGCGCCAAAATACTTTGCTCAAGGCAGTCAGTCGGTCGTTCGGATGGATAGGTGCTGCCCAGTCATCCATCCCAGATTCTATATCCTCAACATATGTACATAAGTATACATATATAAATTTATATACACATGTATGTCCCAACTCGAGGTGGGTTCACTTTCGCCATTCGGGTTTGGCGAAAGAAAAACAAACATGGCTCAGTGATGATCCCGCCCCAAAGAAATGATTAAGGCTGTAGAGCGCCGAGCGAAGAATGCCGTAGAATGAACAATTCTTTAGTACTCCTCCTGTCTTCGTGGGGCGAGTGAGTCACCCTAATGAAAAGAAACGCATGAGTGCGACTTGCGGCGATTGTTTGTGGTTTTCTGATGAGTGTGCTAAAATAAAACGCTCACTTTTTTACAGATGTACGAGTAGTATGTGTCACCTTTAATGAAATTCGTTTCAAAATTCGTTACAAATGCGCAAATAAGCCACATGTCTCCAAAAGTACCGAAAAAAAAGCTGTCTAAAAATAGAACCGCAAAGCATGGGAGTAATTACATTTTTAAACAAACTTACGCCAAACACCAGAGATCGAAGAAGCATGGAACGAAGCTAATACAAAGCAATTTATACATATGTACATATACACGTATGTGTATGTATGTGCACAAACAGACAAATGGAAATATTTGCCATATGCCAACAAAAGAACAATACTAATTGGGTTTGATGTGCGAGCGTGGAAATGAGCAGAGCAAAAACAGACATCAGACCGACGAAAATTCACACGCCTCCACACGGCGAACAAAAACGAGAATCTTTTTGGGGGAAAATCGTAGATTGAATGGTTGGGGGCGGTATGGAATAATAAAAGGAAAAAATATCCAAGAGCAACGCACGTTGCAAAAATGCTTTCCGTTTTCTTTTTTCAAAATCATGGCTGTTTGCACAAGTTCTTGTTCCGTTCCTCTCCCCGCAGATGCGTAATTTGTTTCAGGTTTTAATTAGTGCCGAACTTTGGCAAGAGAATTTATGGGGGTGCGATTGGAATTGGGATTGGAATAACCTTCGGGCGATGGTGTTGTTTATTTACCTATGTAAATGCAAATGAATTATTTCGACTTGCTTTGCTGGCTGGCTTATTATTGTTTTTATTGGGCAAGTGAAGCGCATTTCGCACTTGAAATCGAATTGAGAAACCCCAGCGGAATTTCCCATTTGCAGGAACCCCATCCATTTTCAAACAAGATAAACTGCACTTATGAGTAATAAAATGTTGGAGCTTTCGGTTCCAGCACATGTGTGAATCTTATCATTTTTAATTAATTCTAATGTATACAGGAAAATACAAACAATTCGCTTCAAATTTGTTTAGTTCTAAATTGCTTACTGAAACTTTGTGATGATTCATTTTTTAAAACTTTCTCGCACTTTCAGGAACAAACTTACAATAAAGAGTAATGAATAATGAATAGAAAAAGAATTTGAGCACAAACATTACATACATATTTCGGATTTCTATTAATAAATTATATATCTGATTTTGTTAAAACAACGCCTAGCAAAAAATACTGTTGAAAAACCTGCTCTAAGCCAAACTACTGAAAAACCTTTTAAAACTTTTT
Source organism: Drosophila orena (assembly GCA_005876975.1). Lineage (NCBI taxonomy): Eukaryota > Metazoa > Arthropoda > Insecta > Diptera > Drosophilidae > Drosophila > Drosophila orena. The sequence goes on along the minus strand of VCKV01000282.1, from coordinate 7,285,556 downwards.
GGCAATTAACAAAAGTTGAACAGCCTGGCAAAAATTAAACTTTTAAATAAATCGAAAGGCCAATAAATTATAAAACCGATAGCAAATACTTATTTGTAATGGGAGAGAGGGAGACACAAACAAATAAAGCATAATTGGGAGGGGCAACAAGAACAACAACAACGAACGGGCATTAGGAAGATGAGCGCGAAGAAGAAGATGCGATTAGACGGCACGGGAGCGCAAAGAATAGAGAAACTAAAAGTAAACTAAACGGCAACCTGTGCAGCGCGCCAGAGCGAGATAGCCGCTCAAACCGGTATCGCAACAACAATTGAACCGCAAAGAAAACGCGAACACGACACACACACAGGCTATAAAAAAATAATGTTAGCCACTAAAACAAAAACAGAACGAAACGAAACGAAACGAAATCACAAAGATAATGATTGACAAAGGCAACAATGTAAAACTGCAGCCAGGACAGTGAGAGAAGGAGAGAGTGGCAAAGAAGAGACGAATCTGCGGCACAAAAGGGAAGCCGCGTACATGCAACAAGCTGCAATTGCCCAAAAAAAAGAAAACAACAACAAACCAGACCGCACGGTTATTTTTGTCATTAGATTAAATATTTCAGATATTTTCGCACAGTTTCACCCACATACGCCGTAAACAATTTATTTATAAACAAAGTGCAAGCTCACCTGATGACTGGAAAAGAGGCGCCTGTAACTTTGGATTCTATGGAAAATCTCAATTTAAATTTGTTGTTGGCTGTTGCTTTGCTTGTTGTTGCTGCTGTGGTTGTCGTTGTTGTTGTTGAATTTCACGCGAAAGCAGGCAAAACAACAACATAAAATCAGAAGCACTGGCACGCACATACGTCACACACACTTGCACACGCACACGGGCCGCACACACACTTGGACAGCTGAGACATAAACACACGGAGAGCAAATCGCAGCGAGAATGCGAGAGAGAAAGAGACGGAGAGCGATAACAAATTTGTTTTCTGGTTTTTCTTCACGATTTTATTACACGCTTTTCGTATGGCTAACCATATTTTAATGCCGATTTAATTCGCCCCAATCACTGTGTGTGTGTTGTGCGCTTGCTAATTTTCAATTTTCCACCGCAGAACTCCGCCCGTTTTGCTGCTGTTCTGGCAATCGTCTCTCTCCTGGCTAAAAACATATGATTTCGGTCGACAGAATCACGATAAAAACACATAAGTGCGAACAGGGCGCGCGCAATAACCTCCCACGACAACCTCTCGCTTCGGAATTTGGAACGAAACTGGCACTCTTGCAGCGAAACGCGCTTAAATACCCGACTAGAGATGGGAGCGCACCGCGAACCGGTTCGATAGTTCGTGTGCGACCAGACTGCGCACCGTGGTTCGAAAGCGTGAGAGGTGTACAATCAGCCACAATTCCCACTGCATCACACTGTGCGCAATAGACAGTTTTATGACAATTTTGTTTTGTTTAAATGTATTATATTATTATAGTATTATATTAATTGCAATACTTCAGAGTCGTTGTTATATATTGTATACAAGAACTAGTAAAACTGCGTATTTAATAATGAAGATAACGCACAAATTAAAACTATATAACTTTGTTAACTGACAACCTTATTGCAGTTTGCGTGCGTCACCTTACAATTTGCACCTTGCTGCATCAGCTGTTCGTGTTGTTCGGCGAAGAATGGATTTGACGCTGGACAAAAAGCTGCAGGGATTCCAGTTGGTGGCCCAGGAGAAGGTGAAATAGTGCGTCAGAGGAGTACAACTATTAACTATCTGTAAATCAACTGCAGCTTTGTTCCATACTATGTTCCATACCTGGAAAAAAGGAGTTGATTCTGGAGCCCGACTTGATAAAGCCACTGGAACATGTTGTCACTGCCTCCTGGCTGAAGTAGGTGTTTAATCTATAGATATAGATATGTATGTAGATATGTACGACTTGTTTGTATTCCTTACAGGTTGAAGGGCATACAAAGGATCTACAAACATGATGCCGCACAATCTCTACCCCGATCCGCTGATCAGGTGCACATCTACATGATCCGCAGTGTTTTGGGCACATTTCAGAAGCTACTCAAGCAATTGCAACCAGTGGCCTTGGAGGAAATGCCGGACATATCCATGAAAATGTACCACATAGTCTGTGTGCCCAGTTGCTACTCCTATTTCCAAACCCTGCTGGAACAGGCTGGGCTCTACGGACTGGTGCAACTTCATCACTTTAACTGGGACTTCATCTACTTTGACCAGGGAGTTCTTAGCTTGGAGCTGCCCAACGTGAGTAGATGCACATAGAACATTCAGAGAAGAGGTTTTTATATTGGATATTCGTACTATTCAGTTGTACGAGTGCCTCTACCTCCAGAGAAACACATCTCCATTGCCTTCGGTGGCCCAGAGCTTGCGATTGCTTCAGATGATTTGCGGACAACCGTCTGTGACTCTGAGCTTTGGTAACCACTCGTCGCAGCTAATGCAAATGATGAAGACGCTTGGCAAACTGCCGGCACCCACAAATCCACCGGACTATGGCGGTTGGCTGGTTATCGATCGGGATAAGGATTACCCCGCCAGCCTGCTCACTCCGGCCATCTATGCAGGTCTTCTTTTAGAAGTTTTCCAGCAACGTTCCGGCGAGATTCTGGTAGACAATTCCAAAGAACAAGATCAGCAGCCAGCGCGTGGAGCTGCTCCAGGGAAAGAAGTCCAAAACAGGCGTAAACTCAGCCAGCAAGCCCTGTTCCATTCGTCTGAACTCCACCTCCGATGAGATCTACAGCGATAACCGGTACAAGCGGTTCGCACAGGTCAGCAGTTTGATTCACGCACAAGTAAAAGCCCTGGGACTGGAGCTGCAGAAACTCAATGACATGCAGCTGGACGAGATGCACGACTATGTGGCCAGAAAGCTACCCAAACTAACCGAGCTCAAAAGCAAAGTCCTAAGGCACCTAAATGCCAGCGAGATTGTGATCCAAATGATGGGGAATTTCAGGAAGCTCCAAACCCTGGAAGAGGACATACTAAACAATGATTCAAGGAAGCGATTGCTGAGCGAGATCGATGAGCTGCTGACCACAGATGGTCAGAGGTTTAATACTCTGCGATTGCTCTGCCTTTTGCATCACTGCGTTGGCGTGGCGCCCGAGGAGCTGCAGATCTTTGCGCGGAACTACTGCAATCTGTTTGGACACCAAGAATTGGGTGTGTTCCAGCAGTTGTCGCAGGCGGGCCTATTGCCACCACTTGTGGTGGAGAAAAAGGCGCCAACCAAACTGCTCTCAAATCTCCCTCTGCCCAAGTTCCAGCAAACCGAGTTCCAGGCCAATGCTAACCGGCTAAAGCTGCTTACCTCGAGTGGAGATGGCCAAGATGGGGGTTCCTCCTCCAGGAGCCAAGCTAGTGGCTTGCAGTCCTGTCCCAGTTTTGTGTTCAATGGCACCTACATACCATTGGTGGCGCAGCTCTGCTCCATTTTGCTGAAGACCAATACAGCTGAGGAGTTATCCTCGAAGCTGGGCATGATTGATGGGCTGCACATTCATCTGGACAGCGGAAGAACCACGCCCAAGGCCTTTGCCAGCCAACTGAAGGCAAACGGAGCTGCAGATCACGATGTTTTCCCCTTGCGTCTCAGGAATCTCTTTGTTTTTATTGTGGGCGGGGCCAGTTATGCGGAAATCGCCGCCTGCGATTTTGTGGCGAAGCTAACAGGTGCCCAAATAACCGTGGCATCCGACTCTCTAATGGCGGGCAGCGATTTGATCGCCACCGCCTTCTGACCACTGACCGCGAAGTGACTAGGAATCTGTGTATCAAATGATTTATATATTTTTGTATACAAACCATGATGACAATGCTTGTGATTAACAATTTTTGAAATTTACAACTTTTCGAATAAATATTCCTTAAAAGTGACTTCACTTGGCTACTTATCACCACCGGCTCTGGTCATTCCAGGCACACGGTAGAGCAGCTCACCGTCGTCGTCGTAGTAGGCATCCTCCACACGGTAAGTGGCTCCTTGGCGATGCAGTTTCCGGGGAATAACAATGCGTGTTTTCACCTGGGTTATTTCATACTTGCGCTGATCCGCGGCACTGATCACAATCTCGCTGCTCGCGAACTTGGGCACGAAGCTGGGCAGGAAGCCGGTGCCACTGGGATTCTCGATGGGTCGCTTCAGCTCCTCTTGAACTGTAGGCACAGACTCAACGAGCTGTAGTTCCTTAAGCTCCTGCAGGCGCATCTTCTTTTTATTACGGATTTTATCCAGCAAATACGTTTCATCTTCGGCAGCAGAGGGTGGTGCCTCATAGCCGGATGGGATTTGTGGTGGAGGCGTCTCTTCTGGTGTGGAACTACTGCTGCCCAGCAGCTTGCGGAATTCGTTGACTTGCGGAGTGGGTAGTTGTGATTTTGTGGGCCAATCCTGCGTCTTTAGTTCCCGCAGATCCTGCCGCCTTCGCTCGGCGAATTTCTGCAGATGCTGGAAGAGAGCAGGTGGGATGCTGAAGTCACCCTTTCCCGTCTTCAAAAGCTGCCAGTTTTTAACAACAGTTTCATCGTGGGAGCGTATCCTTTGCACACTTCTTGGTCGCCACTTGGCCCTCAGAATTTTCTGCACAATGTCCGGAGTGGCGGGAAAACTTTCAGCCAACCGCTCCACGCTCCATTCCTCGGGATCTCGCTCGTGGAGCAGGCGCATCTGCTCCTTTTCGGCATGGAGCAAGAGGTTTGGCAACTTGGCGTCCCGGAAATACTTGTGCTTTATCATAAACTGACGGATGCGATCGCGGTGCTGCTGCTGCTCCTTCTCGTATTGCCGATGCGTCTTCTGCACGTCCATGAAATCCGACTCCAGATCGGCGTAATCCTCGCTAGCTTCGCTGCCCTTTTCTGGATGCTCCTGCAGCTGCTCCAGCTGGTATCCCAGTCCAGGATTGGCGCGACGCGGAGCTCTGGCCAACAGACAGGAGCGAGCAGTGTGCAGGCCGCGTTGGATCATTCGGGCAGTCATCTTAGTGGACAAATAGTAATCATTTGGTTTTCAAACTTTTTGTTTACATAAACAGCCGCATGCAAACCGCGATTGAGACTATCGATGAATGTCTGCTTATCGTATGCTAGCATTCATTATCGATAATTCATCGCTATAGCACTTTTCAAAACGTAGCAACCCTGCTGAAATTGTGTTGCTGATTTTTTTGTTGCTCCCGCTGAACCGGCGCAGTTGTTTATTTTAATTGCTTATACAACTGCCAAGCACACGAAATCATGGCCAGCAACGAGCCCGGCGGCGGCAACCTGATGGACGAGTTCGAGGAGGCCTTCCAGTCGTGCCTGCTGTCGCTGACCAAACAGGAACCGAATTCCGGTACAAACAAGGAGGAAATCGACCTGGAGGTGCAGAAGACCACCAATCGCTTCATAGACGTGGCCCGCCAAATGGAGGCGTTCTTCCTGCAGAAGCGCTTTCTCGTCTCCACGCTGAAGCCCTACATGCTCATCAAGGACGAGAATCAGGACCTGAGCATCGAGATTCAGCGCAAGGAGACGCTTCTCCAGAAGCACTACAATCGCCTGGAGGAGTGGAAGGCCTGCCTGTCGGACATCCAGCAGGGCGTCCACAGTCGCCCCACGCCGCCCATCGGCGCCGGCATGCTGCAGGGTCCCGGCGGCGGAATGTCACCCATGGGCGGTACTCCGCCGCGACCTGGAATGATGCCCGGAATGCCACCGGGCGCAATGCAGCCCGGCGGACCCATGCAACCCAGTCCACAGCACATGCTGCAGGCGCAGCAGATGCAGCAGCTCCGCATGATGGGCAGACAAATGCCACCGAAATGAACTGGGAATGCATTCCTTTTAGCTTGTAATTTTGTATAGACCTGGATTAGTCTACTGGTATCTCGTGTAGTTAAATAAACTGATTTTATAATCCTCATACGGATGACTACAACTACTATTAATCCTTCCCGTATCTGCAAAACATTAAGTTTGGTGGAGAAAAACGGTTACGCATTTATTATAATATCTGTGCCATTTATTATTTTTGTTATCTTTATGTCGCGTGTTAAATAATTGTCTGTATCTCCTATCCGGATCCGCAGAATGTTTTGTATATAGCCATGATCTATATCGTTGAAATATGCATTTAAATCATATGCTGTATATTTCGCTTTACTTGTTGTTTTGTTGTTTTACTTGTATCTAATGTAAGTCTACACATGAATTAGGACAGTTTTGAACTTAACTGAGTTGACGAAAGTAAAATCTTATGCGCTCGGTTATGGGTAATTGGTAATTGGTAATGGTAATTAGATAGGATAAACCACATTTGTAACTTTAGTCCAAAGGAAATATCGACAAGGTCGACGAATTACCTACGATTAAATTAAAGAGTGTAACCACTGCATTGGTTCGATTCGGGTATTTTGTATTTTAGTCGATCTCGTATACCGTGTCCGGTTCGAAGCCCGGAGCAGGTGCTGCGGGTGGACCATGTGGCGCCGATCCGGCCGCCATTGGCGGACCACCAGTGCCCTGGTTGTAGCCAGCCGCGTTGGGATTCTGGTTGGCGTAGAGCAGGGGATTCATGTACATCCCGCTGGGATGGACAATATTTGAGTGCAGGTTGAGGAGATCCTTGTACATGGTGGGATCACCGTTGTTCATCTCATTGTACAGCTGCTGCAGATAGGTGGGCACCATCTGAATGACCTGGTTCTGGTTGAGCTCCTGATGATCCTTCGATATCTTCATGTTCAGCAGCTGCAGCAGTATGTCCGACCGGAAGCCGAAGATCTTGTTGGAGGTCACGCTGCCGGAGGCGTTGCCAAACTGGCCCATCACCTGGTTGCCAAAGGCATTCCTATCGTAGCTCATGTACTGTGACGCCTGAACAGTACGCGTCTTCTCCGCCTCGTACTCGGCCCAAGCCGATTTGAGCTCCTCCTCGGTCAGATTCTCGCTCTCCTCCTGCTCCAGCAGCGAGTCGTGCTCGTGGTACTTGAAGATCAGTTTTTCGTGCTCGGTGAGAATCTCGGCAAACAACCGATCCTTGGGCAGGATTGGCAGCGCACGCTCGGTGCTGGGCTTCAGCTCGTACGAGTACAGCTCCATAAGGTCCGTCTGGTTGTAGTGCCGCGAAATCTGCTGCTCATCGATCACACGCTTGGCAGTAGCCTGCTTGGCCACTTGGCGTTCGTACACCTTCTGCTCCATGGTGCCCATTGCAATCAGACGATAAATATAGCAGGGCTTTATCTGGCCAAAGCGATATACTCGGAATATGCTCTGGGTGTCGTGCGAGGGATTCCAGGAGACATCAAAGATGACCACTCTGTTGGCGGCCACCAGATTGATGCCGAGTCCACCGGCCCGGGTGGAGATGAGGAATAGGCGGGCGCGCAAGTTGGTTACGTTGTTAAACTGCTTGCACATGGCCTCGCGCTGCTCCACGCTGCAGCTGCCGTCCAGTCGGAAGTAATCCTTACCGCTCGTCCAGCAGCCCTTAAAGTCGCCCACGTCGCCTGCGAAGGAAAAACCAATTTGTATTACTGCCTATGAATATACACAAAATGTTATGGATGACTTTACCTTCGAACTCGTAGTTCTTGGTGTTGCTGTCCACCAGTGAGAGAAAGTGCTCGATGACGTCCAGGGACTGCAGAGACTGTGAGAACACGAGCAGCTTGTCACCAATGGCCTCGCACTGCTGCAGTAGTCGCAATAGGATGAGTAGCTTTGGGGAATGGTTTACGTTGTTCAGCTCTCGTTCTTCGACAAAGGGTTTCCACCACTCCGAAGGGTCATCCTTCTGGACACTGGGTCCTGCACCCAATCCGCTGAGCAGCTCCAGATCGGAGTCGCTATCCCCGCCACCAGCGTTACCATTGCGAGTCTTGCGCTTTTTCACCTTTCCCGAACTGGCCGCCAATCCCGACATACTGGCATCCGACTTGAAGGATTCGCAGGTGTCCGAAGAGTTGGAGACAGCCTCATCCTCGTCGGTTTCATCGCAAATAAAGCCCTCCATATCGGAGTCGTCGTTGCTGAGTAACCGTTTGGCAATCACGTTGTCACTGTTCACCCGCAGATTCATCGGATGCGTCCAAATGCGTCGCAGATCCTGAAAGTCCTGAAACAGCCTTGCTCCTTTGCCGACCACATCACCGCCGGTCTGCTCCCGGTGTGTGGTCATGTAGTAGCCATATAGCTTCTGCTGCAACTCCGACAACGTCGTGTAGACCACGTACTCGTGCTTTGGCGGCAAATATGGCGCCAGGACCGAGTAGTCCCTCCGCTGGATGCAGCCCTCCAGCAGCTTGTGCAGAATGTGTGAGCGGTGCTTCATTAATCGAAGATCCCTCTCCGTGGAGTCGGTATACTGGCCATTGGTGATCGGGTTGACGAAGCGGTTCATGTACTCCTTGTACGTGCCCAACAGATTCGGCTTCACAAACTGGATCATGCAGTAATCTAAAAGGAAAAAGAGATTTAATAGCAAGTTAGTCAAGCTCGTCGGGGACTCTCTACTGACTCGTAAGAGTAACCTCTTGTGGCCAATTTATGCCCAAAAGTTATTTGTATGGAAACTGATAAGCAGCTTTTAGTTGTCCCTTGATACTTACATTCTCTGAGATTGTTTTGAAGTGGGGTGCCAGTAAGAACAATCCGGCGCTTGGTGCGCATTCTGGTGACAGCCTTGCTGATGGACGTCTTCTCGTTCTTGAGCAGATGTCCCTCGTCGCAGACAACTAGGTCCGGGCCAGGATCGACCAGGGCCTGCATGAGCTGCTCACGCTGCTTTTTGCGCAGACCCTTGGCCTTCTCGTTGGCCAGAATGCGGTACATGTCGTAGCCGAGGATGCAGACGCCGCCCTCGTTAAACCATTCATTGAGCTTGAAGATGCGCGTTGGCTTGTCCTTGTAGCGCGAAATGTCGTACACCTCGATGTCATTGCGGTTGGCGAACTTCATCCAGCTGGTAAACTCCCGTGCCCAGTTGTTGACCGTGCTGAGAGGCGAGATGATCAGGACGCGATCCACACCGGTTCGTCTGGTATTGGCCAGCAGCGTCTGCGACAAGGTAACCACCTGCAAGGTCTTGCCCAGACCCATGCAATGGGCCAGAATGCAGCCGGAACCGGGCTTCTCTTGGCTCTCCTTAAGCGTCTCGAAGCAGGCGTCCCACATGAACTTCACGCCAGCCACCTGATGGGGCTTCAGCTTCTTCAGCAGTCCCTTGTCCACCTGCAACAGGGCCTTTTTGGAATCCTCATCAAAGTCTAGCACCAGTTCATTGATCTCGATGCTCTCGGATTTCACAAAGATGCGGTTGTAGAGCTTCTGACGATCCTCAATACGCTTCCTTCGGTCATCCTCTTCTTTGGCCGCCTCCTTGGTTGTGAGATCCAAGTCCTTGGTCTTGATGATCTTGCGAATATGCTTGCGCTTGTTCTTCTGCTTGTCATCATCGCCATCGCCATCGCCATCGCCATCGCTCTCGCCGCTTGAGCTCTTCTTGATGCGCTTGCGACCCTTCTTCTTCTGCTTTTTGGGCTCAAAGTCGGAGGAGCCCTTGTCGGATTCGCTCTTCTTTCGACGCCGCTTCCTTTGGGGCATCACCTCGCTGTCGCTGCTGTTAGGCCCCTCCTCGGCCACCTCCTCATCACCGGACGACTTTCTCTCCTCCTCTTCCTCCTCCCCCTCATCCGCTGCGGGTGCTTCATAGTCTGAATCAGCCTCACTTTCGCTTTTGGAGCGCCTTTGTCTGCTCTTCTTCGAGGTGGTAGCCGCCTCTTCCGAATCCGTGCTCATTTTTTTTGGCCTCTGGGCGGGTTTCGTTATGGGCAGACTGACTCGCTTTAGGCGCACGAGACAACGTTTTGGCCTCAGCGGTGATTCTGCCCGAGAGTAGCTGGATTTGGACGATCTTTCGCTAGATAGGGATCCTCGTCGTCCGCCGTTGACGCTTCTGATTGCCCTGGTGGATGTGGTGGCCTCTTCCTGCGCTTTATGCCGGTTATTGATCAATACCTTGGACGCCCTCTTGCTATTTGCCTCTTTCTTGGGCTGCTGTGCTTCTTTCCGCAAAGGATTGGCCACCAGTGTTGGCGGCACCTCGTCTTCGTCCCCTTCCTCGCTGTCGCTTAGTTCTATAATAGAAGCGTTCTTGTTGCGACTTTTGCGTTGCGGCAACACGATCTTATTTCCCTTCAGAGGCTCTTCGTCACTGGAATCTTTGATCGTAATGTTCTTCTGTTGGCTGCTGCGGGAAGGCCTCTCCTTGGTCTTGGGACTGGCCAGCAGTTTCTCCAGCGGCACAATGCGTATTTTGCAAACGGGCTCCTTTTCCTCTTCGTTGGCTGAACTGTTAGCTACTGCCTGATCGGAATCACTGGAGCTACTGACTGTTGCCTTTCCGGATGCCTTGTCATTTTTATGCGTTCTGGACTGTTTGGTTTTCGAGCTTGTCGACAAGGACACAGTTTCAGATACAGATTCAGAATCCGATATCAATTTCGATTTCGATTCTGTTGGGGATTCGCGCCCAGATACGGATGAGCATTTGGAGTCGTCTGTGGTCAAAGGTGTTGCGGCATCTGTGTGACGGGCGTTGGGTTTTTTCTTTCCCATAGGTAACCGGCTGTTTGTCCGCCCAGCACGTCGAAGATCTGCAAGAAATGCGATTTTGTTGCGTTACTGGTTTTTTTGTTTTAATGCTTTTTCACCCTGCAAAAGGTAATGTAATGTTCTTGTTTTTCTGTTCGTTCTGATATTTTTATTGAGAGCATTTGCCGCGCGTTCTTAGCTTCGCTTTCTCTGCTTCTTTCCACCTATCGCTCTTCCTCTTTTCGCTCTGTTCGCCTTTTTTTTTGCAATCTGCGTCTGTCTCTCTTTTTTTTTGTGTGTGGCTTCGGCACCAATGATTTATCTATTATTTATCCGCAAACCGTTCCGTTTACACATCGAAAATAGCACCAGATCGGTTTTTTTTTAGCTCTTTTCACCTGCTACTGGTTGCGGGGGCGCTTCATAGCGTCCTGCAACTCGATTTGTACTCCTTTTCGCGACCCTTTAATTGTTATTTTTCAGCGTGAAGCCGCCGCAATTGCAAGTTGGGTATACTAAACTCTTTAGGGTTGCCAGGCCACCGGACGAGCTATCGATGATTTTTGCCAAAATTGCTTTTAAGATAGAGTGATAATCGAATCGATACTAGTATCGATACTATTGCAATCGCTATTACCCATCTCTGGCAAACAGCTGATTTCCGCGCACCGGCAAAAAGCCAATGAACATAAAAGTTGTATTATTGCATTAGCCGTTTATTATGAACGATATTAAGCGATTGAAGGATCAGCAGCGCGAGAAGCATCCCGGGTTCGATGGTTACATGGACTGCATGACCCGTTCCCTTTTCACTGGGCTCGCCACATTTTGCCTAAGTGCGTACTTAGCTTTAGTTTTTCGATAATTGCATAATAAATGCGCATATTACAGGTTTTTCCGGCACCTATTTCGCCCAGAAGATCGTACAGTCCCGAATTCGCTACCCAATCAAGTACAACATACTCATCTCCTCACTGGTGGCCACCGTGGTGTCCTACCAAACCACATCGACCCGCACCAAAGCCTGCCAAGCGGCGTGGATGGCCTTTGAGGACAAGCATTCCGTGCTGAAAGAGGAATCCTTTTAACACCTTCAAAATCTTGTTTAGCTTTAGTCATGTCTGCTCTGCGAATATTTGCCCGATTGGCCCGCACCAGGACACTGCAAATACGTCCGATTGTGGCGATTCCCGCACGCTGCAAGTACACCCAACATCAAGGAGTTAAGGGCATTCGCAACAGAAAGAACTTCTTCGAGGCCCAAATACAGGCAGGTCAAAGAAGTGAGGAGGATGAGGACTTGGAGCGGACAGCCAGTAGCGATTTGACGGATATGCGGTTCTTGGATGATCGGTAAGTCTAAAAATCAAAGAAAACTATGAGATAATAGCTACCTTTTATTTCAGTGCTTACGACGAGGTGGCTGGAGGAGCTATGAGAATCACTCGTGACATAGCCAGTTCCCAGCAAGTGCTTATCCTTCAACCTTATGTGAAATGGGCAGCAAAACGGCAGAACACGTCCATCGATGTCCGGCCAGAGGATCAACTTGCGGAGGCCTCCGCTTTGATTCACTCCCTGCCCAACTGGCAGGTGGCCAGGGCTCTTAAGGTTCCCCTGGAAAGCCTCGAAAAGAAGACCCTCTTTGGCAGCGGAAAGCTGGTGGAACTGAAGGAACTGGTCGCTGAACTGCGACAGGAACGGCAGCTAACTTGCCTGTTTGTCAGCAAGGGAACGCTATCATTCGCCCAAAAACGATTCCTGGAGGCGGAGTTTCGCCTACCAGTTATGGATCGCTATTCCGTTGTTATACAGATACTAAGACTACATGCCACCAGCGCTGAAGCCAAACTGCAGGTTGCTATAATTATTGACTAATCACCAATACAACTTAAATACTGGTCACGTTTTATAGGTAGCCATGGCTGAGCTGCCTTACATTTGGGCGCAGGCCAAGGATGCGAGTGTTACGCAGACGCGTCGCCAGGGATATGCCTTGACCGATCTGCAAAAGGAGATTTTGCGCACCCGGGAGCGGAAATTGCGAGCGGAACTGGATCGTGTTAGGCGACAGAGGCAGCTGCTTCGGCAGAAACGCAAGCAGCAAAATTATCCCATCGTTGCGGTGGTGGGCTACACAAATGCTGGCAAGACCTCCTTGATCAAGGCTCTAACAGTCGAGGATGCACTGCAGCCCAGGAATCAGTTGTTTGCAACTCTTGATGTAACTGCCCATGCCGGTTGTTTGCCTTGCAATCTGGAGGTGATCTACATGGACACGGTGGGCTTTATGTCCGATTTGCCAACGGGACTGTTTGAGTGCTTTGTGGCCACTTTGGAGGATGCCATGTTGGCGGTCAGTAAAACTCTTGTTTTATTAATAAGTTATATATATGTATATGAACCTTTTTCTCTGCAGGACGTAATAGTGCACGTACAGGACCTCTCCCACCCGTGTCACACTGCTCAACGCAGCCATGTGGAGGCCACGCTTCGTTCTCTGGCATTTAACGTGGCTGGCGGAGATTCAACGGCCAGCCAGTTGCCGCCGATCATTAATGTGTACAACAAGTGCGATCTTGTTTCCTCAGAGGCTCAGCCGTCTGCAGACCCAGTGCATCATATATCAGCTAGAGCACAGACTGGGCTGGAACCCCTGCTAGGTGACATCGAGCAACAGATACTGACCGCCACCGGGCGAAGAAAACTCCAGATGCGTGTGCCCAGCGGCGGTCCAGAAATGGCCTGGCTCTACAAAAACGCAGCCGTGGTGGAGACGACAGCGGATGCGGAGAATCCCGAACGCCTAATGATGCACGTGGTCATCAGCCAACGCACACTGGATCAGTTCAAGCGACAGTTCTGCCGCTAAAATTTGAAGTCCTCTACGGATAAATTTCTGATGCGCAACTGGCACCGACTAAATGTTTATTATTGCTCTCGGTTTTGTTGTTGTTTTATTAGCGGGTGTAGTTAGGACGTTTTTCCTTTCTTGTTTTAAATTCTATTCAAATATAAAAGTGCCTACCAAAAATTAAAAACGAAACAATCTCTAAAAATATATTTAAACATAATATTTGTATTGCACTTCTCTGACATTTTTGTGCTGTGGTTTTCTCTAGGAATAATCGGACCTAAATCCTTGTGGGTTCTGATTTCGTATCAACCATTGTTGTTTACAACTAGGGCAAGTATATTATTTATTTTTTATTTGTGTGGTGCTGACTTTGCTATTGGCACAATGGAATATTTGGAAATAATGCAGGGCTGATGAGCCTAACCAACTGAGGATACAAAACTGAAACAAACTTAACACCAGCTTAAACTAAGAAAAACCTATACGATAAACTACCTTAAAATTAAACAAAAATGCGTTCATCACTCTAATGCAAAAACTAGAAACTTTAATCCCATTTACGCCATGCGAAAGAAACATTTTTGAAATCTCATAAAACCTACCCAACTAAATAATAAAAAGTGACTTGTTTTCGTTTAAAAATGTGAATGTGCTTTCAGTGTTACGATTTGTTGGCAACATTTCTACGAATTCCTCGGCTAAAAATATATGGGGTATATATTTCGATGGGATCTACCACTAACCGACTTATCTATACAACATTTTTCGATCGAAATTCGACTTTTTTGCGAACCGGACATAAAATATCAGTTGTTAGGCTTTAAGATTCTCTAAGCACTCCAGGATGGATCGACTTTGCTAGTCAAAAAACTGTAGGGTATGCTTAGCCTAGCATTGAATTTCTATATTCATATTTTGACGAGCTCTTTTCACTTTTCATAAATGGGAATCTGTATGTACATTATCCAAAACTCTTAAAATAGCAGTTGGAAAATGGGGAGTATAAATTATAAAAATATAAATATTCAGCAAACCGGATACTAAGGGGATGCTATTTGAATCGACCCATCCTAACCAGACACCCCATAAACCTACGTGAATGAGTGGGTGGATACGATGATCCAGTGGAGCAGCTGCCAAAGCGGCGCCACCACCACAATGAAGAAGAGGATGCAGATGATGCGACAATTCTTGAGCAGGCCGACAACAAACTGGATGAACTGCATGGGCAATGAAATGGTAATTGTACTACACTGTTTGGGACGCAACTGGGTATCGGTACTCGAATCGCTGTCCCTCTCCCTAGTCGTCTCCCCCGCCGGCCTCTTCCCGTTTGCCAGTTATAACTTGGCTATGTGGAACTGGGCCTGCTGGTTGGCCGCCGTCGAGTATTGAGCAAATGGCATTAGTTGACAGTACTCGAGAAGCTGGTTCTCCAGTTCGCGCAGGCACTTTCCCGGAGTGGATGCGATCTTCAGCTGTCCCGAGTCCCTACACTTCACGAGGTAGCCCCGCTGGATCAGAGCATAGATGGCAATGTTCAGATTGTCCAGGGCCAGGCAATATGGATGCACATGTGAGGCAGAGGCTCCGGGTTGCTGCAGGAGCTGCTCCACATGCTGCTGGACGCGCACCAGCAGATCCTTGTTACTGAACTCCAGCTCCAAAGGGATCTGCAAGAGGGAGCGTATTTCAAATATCGATTTATCCGGGCAATGATTAGGTACCCACCTTTCTCAACGTGACCACCAGTTGGTAGTAGAGGCACAGGAATGGCGCCAGGGCCGCCAGGATGACATGGGAGCACTCATTGTCCTGCACCCTGATCCGGCCACTGCTCTCCACCTCCACCACCCGTTCGTCCAGGAGCAGCTGCAGATGCGTCTCAAACTCGGCTGCCTCGCGATTCGATTCAATGATGAACTCGTGCTGGAAAAGGGCGTCCATGGTGGCCACGTGCGCATGCAGGGCACACAAGCTGGCATCGTATGAGATATCCGTCGACTGCTTCTCCTGACTCCTCTGCTCCTTGAGCGCTGCCAGCAGCAGGTAGGCGGGTCTGGCCAGCCAGAACATGCACGGATTAATGTAGAGCTGCAGTGCCAGCATGGGAACAGCCACCGCCATGGTTTGTGGACACAGGGCATGAGCTTTCAGGCGCCTAACATCGATTTGCTCCGCCAATTGCTTGGCTGCCATCGGCGTGAACTGCAAACGGCCCGTCGCGAAATGTAAAATATTCGAGTGTATCTCCACAGCATCAATCACGTCCGCTTTAATGCTGCTGGGCGTCGTGCTGACATGGGCACCCAGCTGCTCGAAGATCCGCTTCAGATGCAGTACACCCCGGGATAGCTCGTCGAGGGTAACGCTCCTTTGGGCATACAACTGACTGGCGTAGTAGAGGCTGAGCAGGTTGAACGTGGTGATCACAATGCGGCGCTGCTGCTGGTAGATGATCTCATTGGCCAGCTGCTTGACCAGTTCCACCTCCTGGCGGTTCAGCTTCTGCAGGTGACCGCCGACGCCCGCTCGCTGCATTCGCTGCGCACTGTCGTGCCCGAAGAATTGCTTGACAGAGATGGGCTCGCCGAAGTCGAGGAACATCTTGCCGAAGCGTTCGTCGATGATTTTCAGCGCTTTGAAGAAGCCCTTTGTGGACTCCTTGGGCTTGGGCACGCCCAGCAGCTCATAGACGAACAGTTGCTCCTCCAGGACTCGCTCGTAGGCCACACTCACTGGCACAATCATCACGTCCGGCACTTCGCCGGTGAAGTAGGGCAACAAGGCCATCGAAAGGAGGCCTATTTTGGGCACCAGGGCCTTGAAGTTCCTGGAGCGCGTGCCCTCGATGAAGAACTCCACGCCGATGTGGTAGTTGGCCACCAGCGCGTACATGTACTCCCGGAAAATGTCCCAGTACAGCTCATCGTTGGAGAAGCTGCGGCGCATGAAGAAGGCTCCGGTTTTCCTCAACATGGTGCCCATTCCAAACATGGAGTGGAAATCTATGAAAATGCACAAAATAAACGATATTTAACGAAATGTATGCAGTAGCTAAATAATTAACCTGCTAACAACTATTAATATTATTAGGCGGCTAAGAAGTTTAACACATAAATTAGCACACCTGTGGACACTCAGATTGGCTAATTCATGCTAATTACTGGGCAAACACATTTGAAAATCAGCGTTTAATTAGCGGAACACATGAACCCGCTTAACATTTTCAACACATTTTCCGCAAAATTGTAATAACTTCATGGCGTCCGATACTTACCCATGCCGGCTGCTATTCCTGGTATCTCGATGTCGTAGTAGTAGCAGATGTAGGACATGAGGATGAAGTCCATGTAGCTGCGATGACTCGGCAGGTAGAGCACCGGGCACTTGCCCATATCCTTGCGCACATTGGCCATGCTGGCCGAGTTGACATAGAAGCCGTCGCAGATCCGCTTGCCGATCGCCGTGATGGCTATGCCGCACCACCGGATGATGGCCATGTTCCGCTCCAGACCGATTTCATCGATGATCGCCCTGGCCTGTCGCTCCATCTGCTTGAGCGGCGTGCCCGACTCCTTGGCATAGTGCTCCAGTATGGCGCGCAGCTTCTCGCTCCTGAGGACGTGCTGCTTGAGCTTCTGCGGATTGAGATACTTTTCGAATTCGTATGCCACCTGCGGATTGAATTCCCTGGTCATGGATGCCTCATTTCCCGGCGCTATGATGTTCTTGAAGTTCCTCATATACTCGGCGGCACTGGGCGCCATCTGCTCCTCCTGTCCACTGGACTCATCTGCTCCGGCGCCGTTTGCCGGCCGCCTCACTGGATTCCTCTCCATCGCGCTGCGCTTCACCTGTGGAAATGGAAGAGGACGTGCGTCGGTGCGATGAGACTATGTGCAGGTAGCTGGCTGACTGAAAAATAAGGGGAAAACAGCTTCGAGGGCGCTGCTGTTTGACGAATCAACTGTCAAGCAGGCGGCCCCACTTAACAGACATGACACACAAACACACTGCCATAAACCCGCTGTTTGCTGAGATATCGCATGCACTCGCAGAAAATATGTGCCATTTAGGTATAAAAGGGTTTTAAATACTTATTTTACTCTAACACTGATATGACTTCTTTGAGAAGGAATTTGGTTTGAGTTTTAAAGTGTGTTTTGTATCTGATAGATTATCGGTTCATTGCTCGATGAAAAGTTTAAGTTTCTCTGAGTGCCTTGCTATCCCAAAGGTTGATTATCTGACGGATTCATAAGCAGTTAAGGCAATCAGCGGCGAGCGGCGAATGTTGCGTGTTAAAGGTGAGCGCGTATTTACCCGCAGATAAAGCCTTAAGTTAAAAAAAAACTCGAAGACGAGTCTGAAATTTTCCAAATGCTTGTCGTGAACTTAGGGCGCTTACAAATTGGATGCCTTTAAGGTTTTAATGGTTTTAACATTCCTAGCATCAGTTAAGATACTTTTAAAAGTCATATCCAATTATATTGCATTAATGTCCGACTTTTTGCTAAGTGGTGGCCGTAAAACTGGGACTTGAGGATGGATTTTAACGATTGCTGACCTATCTCAAAGTGATACACTGCGCAAATAGGGACACGCACACTCGTGTCACGACACGTTCGCAGTTCTGCTGATAGCGTCACTCATCAGGTGAGCCGAAAACACCTGGGGGCACAATAAAGAGGTAAAAACAAAGCGCTGGCTAAGCCATAAAACCACACACCCTCTAAACGCGAGTGCCAAAGATAATGCCAAGGAAAATTAATCGGCAAGATTAAATAAAAAAAACTACAAATAAATGTGCATAGCAACTGGCCCAGCGAATGAATAAGAAATGCGTTGGAAAATGAGCAGATGCGCCGATTCCCAGGCAAACAAACAAACGCACACTCCACATTTTAGCAGGTAGCATTTAACACTTGCTTTTTAGCCTTTTAACCGGTAATTGCAATTTTACACGACTTGTAAGCGGGCATTTTGTTTGGTTTTCGCCGTAAATGGGCGACTGCAAGTGGCGCAAAAATAGCAAAAATTGAATAGCTGGGCAAATGCACATTTAAGTTCGCTAACTTTCTATTTACACGCCGACGGGGTAGCAGCGGCATGCTGACTAATGCGTTACGTATGTGACACACTATCGAAATATCCAGATAGGCCGTTTTCTATGAGCAATGCCAATTGGGTTGATATGATTCACTGTGCCGATAACAGCCTAACTTTTGATTAGTTGCGCCCGCTTTTCACATGGTGGTGATCGAGCCCGGACCGCACAGGGTATCTGCTAGTCGTGCTGCCGGTCTACGTACACTGCTCTCGAATACGAAAATCCAATACGAGCTGCTCTGGGCTGCAAGTTGAGTGGCTTTATGTCCGCACTGCACTGGGCCGCCGCGATTTTAGCGCATTTAATTCACAATTCGCGATTATTTTGGGCTCCCTCTGACCGACTTTCTCGTTTTCTTTGCTTGCTCGGCGGCGCAGCGGCGGCTGTTTTGTTTTGTTGACCAAAAAACATCTGCAGCAGCTGCGAATCGATATTCGACGATTTGATGGCTGGCTGAGTGCGCGGCGGCCTCTGCACGGGGCGACCGGCGCGTTGGGGGGACTCCGCGCTCAGCTGTTCATGCGCGCTGGCCGCGCCGATGTGCGGGGTATGCCCGGCGATAACAAGCAGTTATCGGCGCCAGTTTTCACATCCAGCAACTGAGAAAAAATCTTTTCGGTTAAATAAAACCAACTTTTTGAATGCAAACGTTGTACTTAATTTTTTAACATATATCTAAGTTGAACTAACTATTTCGAAAGGAAATTGGTTTAATGTGAGTTATTTATTCAAAGCAAATTTACACAAGACTTAAATCTAATCTTAAGCTAAATATTTCAAGGACTTAAGTTAAAAACATTGTTATTAGTTCATTTCATTCCTTGATTTGATTTTTTGATTTTAAGCTGGAGTTTAGTTTTTTGGGGTTTCTTAACCATGCCATCTAAGCCATCTAGTGAACAAGATAAAAAGGCCATCGTAGCCGATGCCCACTGTAGCTGCTACTGAAACTGGTTTGCGGCAAAGCTCTCCCCGCCAGCTTTCCACCATATCGGGTGGCAACGTCTTGGGTTTATCGCAACCTCAGTGGTCTTTGGCTCGATTTCAGTTTGCATATGCATTGCGCAAAGTGCGAAACTCAGCGAAAACTGGAAGCAGAGTCATCATGTCATTTTGGAGCCACGTACTGGATGCCCTGCTGGCACTGGTCCACATCCTGAGCGATCGCCTGCTGGAGTTCGTGCTGGGCTGGTATCTGGGCGAGCACAAGCGGGTGCCGGGTCCGCCGAGTTTGGAGCAGCAGTCGACGTTGGCGAAGAGCGCCGTGGAGTTGGCCCAACAGATACGGGAGCGCAGGCTGCGCAGTTACGACATAGTCAAGGCATACTGTGAGCGGATCGAGAGCGTCAATCGGGATCTGAATGCGGTGGTCGATGGCCCATTCGCGGAGGCCCTGGACCAGGCACGCGAGATCGATCGCAGGCTGGCCGAGAAGGAGTACAGCGATGAGGAGCTGCGACGCCTGCCCTTCCTGGGCGTGCCCTTCACCACCAAGGACAGCACCGCTGTGGCTGGCAAGCTGCACACACTGGGCCTGCTGAGCCGGAAAGCGGAACGTTCGACCACGGATGCTGAATGCGTGCGCCGGATGAAGGATAGTGGCGCGATCATCATCGCCACCAGCAATGTGCCGGAGGTCAACAAGTGGATTGAGTCGAGGAACATGTTAATTGGCTGCACCAACAATCCCTACGATCTGCGGCGTTCCGTGGGCGGTTCTTCGGGTGGCGAAGCTGCACTGATCGCCGCCTGCTGTACGGGCTTCGGTTTGGGAACAGACATCGGTGGTTCCATCCGCATACCGGCCTTCAATTGCGGCGTCTTCGGGCACAAGCCCACTTCCGGTGCGGTCAATATGGCCGGATGTACGTTCAGGACCGGCGAGGAAAAAGAAACAATGGTTTGTGCCGGTCCAATGAGTCGTTCCGCGCGAGATCTACTGCCCATGATGCAGGTGCTGGTGGAGCCGTCGCTGAAATCCAAGCTTAAGCTGGATGAGAAGGTGGATCTGAAGCGGTTGCGCTACTTCTATGTGTCCTCCAATGGCATGGCGCAGTGCAATCCCATCAACCGGGAAACCGAACGGGTGATGTACAAGATACGCAAACATTTCGAGGGAGTGAGTGGAAAGGACGTGCAACACGCCAACCTACCCAACACCAAGCTGACCGGCAAAATGTGGCGCTATTGGATGACCCAGGAGCCGGCCAACTTCAATCTGTTGCTGGGAAACGGAGCCGAGCTCAATCCATTCGTTGAGCTCTTCAAGAAGATTTTGGGTCAAAGTGACTACAGCATGGCTGCCATTTACGGCCTGATCGACAGTGTGCTGCCCAAGGAGAAGGAGAAGCTAATGAGGGAAGCCACGTCCAAGTGCAGAAAGTCCGTTCAGGATTTGCTCGGCGATGATGGCGTGCTGTTTTTCCACAGTTCTCCGAGGACGGCACCATTCCACTACTATCCACTGCTCAAGTTCAATGACTTTGCGTACTTCAGCCTCTTCAATGTGCTCCACTTGCCGGCCACACAGGTGCCCATGGGACTGGACTCCAAGGGCATGCCGCTGGGCATCCAAGTGGTGGCCAATCCGAACAACGATCGCCTTTGCCTGGCGGTCGCCGAGGAACTGGAGCGCACTTTTGGCGGCTGGGTGCCTCCATTTCCGCTGAAGAACTAGTAGATGCTTCATGCTTGTGCTTATGATCGACTAATTGATAGAGAACTTAGGGTGTCGGTAATGCTGGAGACTGTCGCTTGTAGGCTTTTGTTACAGGAAATTAATAAATTTTGCTCTCTTTTTAAAGCGTTTCTTCATTTTTGGATCCTTACTTTTGGGTGCTTACTTTCGGGTGCTTAAAACAATTGCAATTGCTCATTCGTTTTCGTTGTTGTGCCATGTTTTACGGATGCTGTGAGCATTTCCTTGATTTCATTAGTTTTTGTGCTTAAGGGTTTAAAAACAATCAAACAAAAAGCAGAAATTGGTTCAAATTTACCACTTTTCAAACAATAACAAAATCAGCTGTGCGCTGATGTGGCAGCTCTTTCGCAATGCACTGTGCTGCCCAATCGATAAACATATTCAAATTATGCCGCCAAATAGTCTACACTACACTACATATGCATTTTGCAGAACAAAAGAATTTGAATTATTATTATTATTAATATAATTTGATGTGCTTTATTATGGACATGGAAATTAAATACCATGGAAACGCAATACAAAAAGTTTTGCTCAACATTGAATTGGCAATTCTTTTTTACTGTCGTATGTTTGTGTCTGCGGAATTTATTTTGCTACTTGGTTGGCATCCCTTATGAGTCTTAAGACACTCAACACCCAGTATGTTGCGCATTTGAGTACTTTGGGATGCCTCGGTAACTGGTTCCATGGTCCGGAATTGGTCCTCACAAGACTGGCAATTGTCGCTGGGATCAGACTTCCGGAGGCTGCGACAGCAGCTTATGAACAGGTCGTCTTGGTCGAGAAGCTTCTTTCGGGAATCTTGTACGTCCCCTGCGCCCGGAAGACCCTCAATCCCCACCAGACTGCAAATAATCAAGGCTGGCAGAATATAAAGAGCGATGCGAGCGATCATGATGACTCCAGAAAGCAGACTGTGCGCTGAAACAGTTGGCGCATCCTTTTGTATGGCGCCATCCTCACCTACTCGTATTGTATACAGAACACACTCCATTTACATTTTTTTCGTAATGTTCACATTTTTTATTTTAATGTTATAAAGGAATTTTAATGCATACACGCTCGTTCTTTAGTGCATGTTGTGCAAAGACCTTGAGTTTAAGCCACCAGAACTTGTTCCCTATCTGCTGGCGTTGCTCAAAAACCTGTTGTTTCCTTCTTTTTGATAAGCGAATCGAGATTGTTTCCTGTGGACTTTGTACATCGGGTCTCTATTGAATAAAAGAAAAATATATATACATATATACATAAGCCGACAATGGAACAAATATTTACTGCCTTTGTATATTTACTTACCGAATTAGGGTCTAATCCCTGTTTATAAGTAATTCACCCCCATTCTGGCGCCGATCTGCTTTCCCGACCTTGCAGAAACTTCTGGAATGTTAAAACCGTTTTTGCTGGCCGCTTCCGGGGTGCTGTTGATCTGACTAAAATCAAGGGGCGGTACGGTGTCTTCGGCCGAAAGCTGTCCCAGGAACAGGATCAGGCACAGCAGATATAGTATCCCGCGAGCCGAGATGAAAGTTGCGTGCATTCTGGCGAGCTTACTGTATCCCTCTGTTCACAGAGCATTGAAATAAGACCGCGCTTGTCATGAATTCCGAAACAATCAATTGGGGAACGCAGTGATAACTGATAACTAGTTTGACCTTGGTATTTCTATGTTTATTTTTGAACGTTCTCATATGTATTATGTATTATGTATATGTATTATTTATTATTCGTTGAAATCAAATATTTCTTATCGCCTTGTGAGCAGGCAATATTTATATGTATTTCATTTATATTATATATTATATATTATATATATATTACATATTATATTTTATTATTCATATTATTTATATTATTATTCCTTATTATAAATAAATATGGTTTATTTTTTTTTTTTTTTTTTTTTTATATCTTTTTCACCAGTGTATTAATATACATTTATAGATGTACACTTCACTAGACCTGTTGTCTGCTTGCTCCTCCACACATTTTGATCTCTTTATTTTCGATCAGTTGAATCTAGCCTTTGTTACGTCGAAATGGAAAATGGTGTAAAGAGTTCGTGTTGGCTGCTTCTGGGGACATATCGATATTACTAGGGTCGAATGTGGTGCTGCTCATAATATATCCAAGGAGCACCAGGATAATGATCCTAAGAAAATCGGCAGAGTAGACGTACATTCTCAGCGAAACCCGAAATGATTCTGAGCAGTATGCATTCTTCTTTATTCAATGGCAGGCAAATTATTTAAAATTATATGAATCATTTCCCGTTTTGCAATTGATTTCATACTGAACAATCTGGTCCAGCTCATTGTTATGATTCATATCTTTTTAATGATTACTTGAAGGAGTTTTGAGCTAAACAAAAACGGTTCCATGGCTCTGGTGGAACCTTTGAACTTTGCATGTTGGGCGGTGATAAATGGGCTTGGTGTCAGGAAACACTTAACCCAAAACCATTCCCTTTGGCATCTCAGTTTGGGGGACTCGAAGATGTTGCGCTGTCAACAATTAATTTGTGCCCACACACGCACACATCCTTGACATCCTGGTCATCCTTTTCCCCCCAATCTTGAGCACCCATTCCCAATATATTTGCCACACTGTATTTTCATTTCGATCGGAAGATACAACCGACGCTTTTGGGAATTCACAGTTTCAGTTTCAGTTTCAGTTTCAGTTTCAGTTTTTCGCACTAGAGATCAATAAACTGGACTAGCCTTGGAAAATATCTTGACTTGCAAGTTGTGTGCACATATTTCTAAGATAAACATTAAACTCATATTGTCTGTAAATATTTTCTTAAATAAAATCAATACGGAACAGCGTATATTTACTGTGGGTAACTTTTGAAAGTATTATGTGAAAGCCTTGATCGTTGGCATGCCACTTAGAAGTGCTTATAAGTGAAGGGGATTCCCTAGCCCGATTATCCAAAGGTGTCCTTGCTGGCCATAAATGCAGTGCCCCACGAAGGTGACCTTTCACCCCGTCGCACTTACTCACTTACCTTTCCGCCCGGCCTCGCTGACCAGGCGGCAAGTATGCCTTAATATTCCGAATGGACCCGGAAAACTCAAGTGTGGGCTCCTTGTGCAATTGTCCAAGTATATCTCCCATTTCCCTCTGCTGTTGTTTGTCGCTTCTGCCGGTGTTTATGTCTTTGTCATGTTTTCGTTTCGTTTCGTTTCGGTTGTGTTTCTGTTTTTGAAATATTAACGACGCCCTTTTGCTGTTTTTTGGGACCACCCAACGCCTCAGTTCATAACTTTGCTCTCGAGGGTTTGGGCCTGCATTTTATGTATTTACCGGGATTATCTTTTAACAATGGATACGCATCCATACGATGCGAGGGTTGGCATGCAAATGTTGGGCTGTAAGAGATAGCAAGGCTGTTCAATAGTTAATACCACATCTACATATACATCTAAACTCTTTTATTTATTCTAGGATTTTTCCCAACAAATTTTCCCGAATAATTTCAAAATGGTGTGTATTTTAAGATTTTAAAACATGGCTCAAAGCTAAATTCCAGCCCCATTAACTCCGGCATTCCTTTGCCGTCAACAAAAACTGGTAGTTATATCCATTGGCCTTTTGTGTCGCAAATGTAAAATTACGAATATGGGCAGGAAAAACGTGGCAGATTTTCAGTATCCGCCGAGCCTTTGACAAACCCCCAAATCCACAAATCCAGCTACTAAACAGCAGTTTTTTATGGACTCCAGCCAGTAAGCATTTGCCTATGCTGGGCACAAAAAAAAAAAAAAAACTGGAAAAAAAAAAGTATAAAGTAGTTGGACTTTCTATATTTTTGTTGTTGGCCCGTGATTATGTGCTGTAGGGAAAACGTCTGCATTGTTGGAATTCCTTTTGCGAAAATTGCCACGTGACACAAAGGCGTCTGGAGCACATACAGAATGCGCCTTTTATTGGCCTGCCCCACCGAATGTGAGCTGTGAGCTGGGAGCTGGGAGCTGGGGATTTTGCCGGCTGCGATGGTGGCGATGGGTGTGCTGCTGGCCAAAATACAATAGGCCCGAAAATGACGTTGCAACAATTAATGTGAACAGTTTTGCAGTCGTCGTCGACGCCCGTTGTCGCCGTTGTTTGGCCGTGATTTATAACGTGCATAAAATTTGCGGTCCCCGGCAAAAGGCACCTACCGAAGTACAACCCAAATGCCAGAGCCCCCAAAAATTTGTCAAAGGGCATCACGGATGGAGCTGCGGCCCCCAAAGGAGCTAGTTCGGTTCGTGGCTGATAAACTGACCGGATTTGGAGGTGACATATTCATTCCTTTGGGCCATTTAAGGCTAGTTCCTATGTGCCACCAATATAATGCTTATATATACAAAATATTAAAGAAACTAGGTTTATTTAAGCATTTTCATAGAGCATAAACAGCATGCCATTATACAGCAGAATAATGTTAAATAAAATTAATTAAAATATGAATTCCATTAAATTTATATAAATATTCAGCAATTCTAAGCTCGTGTATCTCTAGTTCATAGCAACCAGTCCGAGTTGCAACTTTAATGTGAGTGCCTTTTGTGGTTTTGGGACACTGTAGCTGCCACGCCCCAGTTGGTAATTTATTGATAGTTGGCCGTTTCATTCGCTTCTAATAAGCTGCCCCCCCTTCTCGCAGGACCTCCGCCATTGGGAGTCCTTTCTGCCAGTGGGCCGCATATTTGGGAACTATTTGCATTGCGTGATAATTTATGTGGCGAATACAAATTACATAATCGTTTGGCCGCTTAGGCAAATTAATTGAAAACTTCTCTCTCGAACTTCGGCCACATATTTTCCTTTTCCTTTTCCTTTTCAATTTCCATTCTTTTTTTTCCACATATCTTTGCACCACGTTTGCTGTTCGTTTGCCTGGCTTTTCCAGCGCCCACTTGGCCTTTTGCAGTCGCTGCAATTTTTTTCCTTTCCAATTTACAATAAAATTCAATAAGGTGTTGGGGATGGACTTAATGGAGATTGACTGACAGTAAATGCCAAATGTGCTCCGGAGCTTTAGACGCGTACTACCCGTATTTGTGTTTGTAATGCAATTTTATGTGTACTCGTCTGTCGTATATATATTATATATGGTCTAGCATGTGTGCGTGTGTGTGTGTGTGTGTGTGTGTGTGTGTGGGCTTTACCCTTTTGCAAATCTAAGTCTGTTGTGTTTTTCCTTTGGAAATGACTGCTTGGAAAAGCCGTGTGCTGACATGTCCGACGTTTCAAATTGAATTGGAAAAGTTTGGCAAGACCTTGAGTCAAATCTTATTTTGCACCTCTTTAACGCGATCGTATTCTATTCTAAGCTCTATATAAATTTGTAAGGCTAAACGTTTGTTGCATGTTAAAATTCAAGTCAAAATCTTGCTTATTAGTTGGCCAATAAGTAAGCAAAAATATTGCTAGCAAATGGTGTAAAGTAATTTAAAGCGAAATGTCTGCAGACTAGCAATTTAATTTTCATGCATATCTAATGTACTTTTCCTGCAACTGGCACTGCATCTGTGAAGTACAAGGACTTTTAACACGCATACGCACTGTTGCACTCGCATAAAGCATAATGTCTTTAGTCCCTACTCACTTGCTGATTTCCCGGCTAAGGAGATTTCTTTTAATTCCTGAAACTAGCAAATATAAATATAAATAATATAAAAAAAAATATAAAAAACAATGCTGTAGTCGAGTTCCCCGACTATCAGATACCCGTTACTCAGCTAGTGGAACTGCAAACGAGCAGTCTCAACATTTTCTGGAATATCGGTCGAAATTGGGAAAAAATTACAAATTAAAAAACTTACAAGTTTTTTAAAAGTGTGGGCGTGGCAAAAAGTTTTTTGCAAATCTATAGAAATTTACAATATACATATATAAAGAACTGAAAAAATACAACATTTTTGTGGTTTTGTAGCTTGTGGCGGTAGAGCATGCGTGGCAAAACTATTTCAACGAATATAGTATACCCTTTAATCTAGAACGGGTATAAAAATTTAAAAATAGACAGATGTGGAGGTTCGAGTGGATTTTACCAGCAGTGTGCAACCTCTGCACAATCAGCAAAAGTCAGCCAGCTATGAACAAAAGTTGAGCAGACAAAACAAAGTGCAAAGTGCAGGCGGGTGGCTACTGCAGTTGACATTAATAAATTTCACACGCAGGGCGCGTGAAATGGCATCGCCGTTTTAAAGTTGAAACATTTGCGTAATTAGCAGGCGACTTTTCCGTTGGCTGGTTAGTTGGTTGCCAACCCACCCGAAGGTGCAACACCACATAGCCACATAAAAAACGGCAACGCAGCTCCATGAAGACAAGGCGAGGCAACAACTTTAAGTGTTGGCGCAAATTGCCTTCCAGGAACTTAATTAAATTGTAACCGTTTCTCTATTTTTGCACCCCTTACTCGCTGATCAAAGGGGTATGCTCGATATACGTTGGAAGGTAGGTATGCGGTAGTGGGATATCATTTTCGATTATATTTTCTTCATACGAGCATATCTGCATCATTGCACTAGTAAAGAGGGTAGATGCACTTCTCCACTCTCCTTCAGATGAGTAACGGGTATCTGATAGTCGACTTTCACAGCTTGTTCGCTTTTTTTTGTTGGCCCCGTTGGCTTTTGGCCAAATGCATGTTTGCAAACTGAAGCGGCTGACAATTAACTAATGTCAGCCGCACAAAGTTGGGTGGCTTTTGGACTTGTTACTCTGGGTTACTTCATTTGGAAATGGCAAAAACCAGAAAGAAAATATAACTCAACTCAAATGAAAACATAAATATTATTGATTGTGGGATTTTTAACATTTAAAATTTGTCAAGCAATGTTTTAGTACTTAGTACCTTATACTTTTTATGCAATATATTGAGCAAAAAGCCACTTTTTGGGTAACATACATATATAGTGCCCTTCATGGAAGTTTCGCATTTGTCATTTAACCGCATTACGCGACATCACTCAGCACTCTACTGACATCTGTCTGTTATATTGTGCGGAAAGTCAACCGATAAGCGTACTTTATTTTTACTTTTTTCGCCAGTAAGTGAGCGTTATCAATCGGGAAATCATCAGCATAATAATGGTCGTTGGTGGGCATCACGTTCGTCTGCTTATGAGCATTATATCTGCATTGTCACCTTGTTGGCCATTTAACATGAACGGGGCGTCCTTTCCTTTCCTTTCCTTTCCGATTCCGAATCCGAATCCGAGCCCTGGCACCCTGCTCCTGTGTCCACCCTCCGCCGTATTCCGCTTTACCGGCGGTTTAAGGACATCGCCGCTGTCATCGTTACTGCTACGGCCACGCCCCCCATTTTCCGACCTCCCATGTCGTGTTGTTCGGGCTGGCTGGAAAAAACCTCGATTCGCTGGTTTCTTTTTTCGATAGATTCACTTTCCGTGGGCTTCACAGCGCGGGTTTTACCCTTGTGAGCTTTTCAATTAGTGGATGCGACTACAGTGAACCCATTTGGGCTTTACTGTAGTTACAAAAATGGAAAATATATCATATGTAGTCAAGCGGATACAGCTAAGTTAAGCATTAGTATAAATAATGTGGTTCTTAAACACAATCTTAGTACTGTTGTTCGTATCATAAATCATTTTCAACAATTTATACTTGACACTTTATCAATAAGTTTTTAGTTAAGAATATAAAATTCTTGAATGGTGAGTAGATGGTGGGTAGATCAGCCAGTAAGCGAATAATTCGTTGCAAACAAGCTTCGCAGTCCGCCTAACGTGCTCATTTGAGTGGAATCACTTAATGGTTTTATGCGCTTATCATTATCATCCCAGAACGACTAGGTCTCCATTGGCCAGGACACCATCTAGTGGAGTGAGTGGGGGAGGGGGAGGAGGGGGGGCAGGACGATGGATATAGACGGTACAGGACGATGCGCCCGCCGTTGATTCAATCAAATTTGTGTGCTTGTTCGCGGGCATTTTTATCTGGCGGATGTTTGGCTCGCTGTCAGCGCTAAAAATGTTTGCGCCTCGTCATTGTTTTAATGCGAAACACACACACACGCACACGCGCGCACACACACACACACACACACACACACACACACACACACACACACACACACACACACACACACACACACACACACACAGCCAACGCACAGTGCGATTGCTGGGCCTAATGTTTCACTTTTCGCCGCGTGACGGAGAAAGGTGAAAGGTCGCCGGTCGGCAGGGCACAGCCCACAAATAAGGAAGTAATATGTCGCCGCCATGGCCATCAAATCCAGACGAGGGATGGTCCTTCAGTGAACTCGTCCTGCTGCGGGAATTTGGTTGCGCGAGCAAAGTGCACAGCGAGAAATATTCAAATACCACAGATATTCCATCAAAAACAACTTATTACAGCATCTAACAGCATTACAGTATATTTTGTTTGGCCGCTTAGAAAACTCATGAATTTGTTGCTAAATAACTATTTGTTATTGCATACTGCATATCTGAACCTTAAGCTTTTTGGGCTCCACAATTTGCTCGTAGTGCATTAATGTGGCATCTGGTTTCTATAATCCAATACAACACTTACCACTGCCACAATGGCACTTGCCACAAAAATAGTCCCAATAAAATGCGACTTGGTTACTCAGAAGCTGACCGCAAAATGAGCCAAGTCGAAAATGCTGTTCTAATCTAAGGTAACGCTTTTTTTTGTACATACACTAAACATGTTAGTCACAGTTTAATACAACTTATTGGACATGCTTCTAAGATTAAGCAACATTTTGGCTTAGTAATGCTGAATGAGGCATTTGTGTTTAGTGCAGAACGTTGTTATTGCTATAAATTTTGAGATTAAAGTTTATGTTATGGTTGTTTCTGGCCGACAAGCGAATGGAACAGTAGATATTATTTGGGCCGCCTTCGAGCAGACTTCCCTCGGCTCCAAACGTGGATCTATCATAGTTTGTTAGTACAATGGCGCTAATAACTTTCGGATCGCTCTGAAAAAATATATTAAATATATTATTCAACCATCAGTTGAATAACCAATGGGCTGCTAGTCACCTTTTGTGTATAATGAAACTTGTGCGACACCTTGGCTCTTTTTCTACCTTGGACGAATATGTTCTTGTTGAGCAGTAGAATGTCCGATTTCTTCCAGTGTCCAATAATGGCAACATGCTCGGCATTTGCCATATTGAGTGTCAACCAAAGGAGAAATATCAAGCCAGTAGTAAACCGCCATAGAGACTTCAGAAATTTCATTTTATTACTTGCAAAATTTATAACGAAATTTTATAAATTTATATTCCATGCAAAGATTACATTTTTAGTACAATACATTTTCTTTAGTTAATTCTAGAGAGCTCATTCAGTTATCGGCAAGCTGAACCGTGGATAATTTTTTTTTAACGCTTAAAAACATTATTATAGAATTACACTATATATACAAATTGGGTACGATTTAGTCGAGTTCCACTGGATTTTTGCCACTCATCTTTATCTGGCTTTGGTTGGCCTTTTGTCAGCTCTTCAGCATCGGAGTTTCGCCCCCTTTTCTTCATTACATTTCAACCCTCTTGGCTGCTGTCACTGCCATTGAACCGCATTTGTTTAAAAGATTGATGACCAACAATTGACTGCAGGCCCTCATCCTCATCCTTCCCCTACCCATTCCCCCTTTATTTTTTGCCTGCTCCTGCTCCTGCTCCTGACATAATGTGCTCAATATTTATGGGCCGCAGATCCGGACAGACACTTCAAGTTTCCGGCAATCGAAGAAGAGCAATGAGCACGGCCATGACCTGTAAAACTTGCGGAATGATTTCATTAATTTAATGTACAACAATGTGACTTGTCACTTGTCAACTTTTTGGTCGGAACACGGCCGAGGGGGTAAATCAGTTCATATTAGTCTAATGCCCCAAGGGGGGGATAAAACTCACTTAGTGCCGAGAAAAGTTTGCCGACAACATGTCATTGATTTCATACACGCTGCATGCCCAGGACTCAGGACTGAGGACTCAGGACTCAGGACACAAAAAGGACAGGACAAGGATCTTAAAAAGTGCCACATGCAGGCAACGATGCATCATCATGGTTGTCAGCCACATTTACTCGACATTTAACTTATGCCAAGTGCAGATGCGCTGGAGACGACGAGGAAAGGATGTGCAAGGATGTGTAATACTCTAATAGAAAGGCTGAGGTTCTGGGATTCATAAATTGCGACAAACTAGTTCATGGTTTCTTATACTTGAAAAACGCACTTTTTTTTTATAGAATCCACCACAATTTCGCAAGTGAATTATGCGCGGATTAAAGATCCTGCCAATCCGGAAGAACAAATTAAGGCTGCGGAATCGACACGAAATGAAAACCCTAAATAGCTCAGTCAGCTACTTTATCACCCACAGAGATATTGCCACCCCATTCCATCTTGGGGAAATTGGAAAAACCCCGTGCCAAACTAATGACAGACGAACCCAAACACCCTACAAACAGACTTTTACGGCACTTTTCATTAGCAGCCACACTTGCTGTTGTCGCGTGGAGCGAGAAACTTTTCTTTTGTATCCGGAAAATGTCTTGGACCCGGTGCCAGTGTCTTATTTTGCACACACCCCTAGTGGGAGTTATTAACCCTTAACCACACGTTACCATTTATAACCCGGACAAAGTGAACCGAGCGCGTTAAGCTGACAATGGCAACAAATTTTTTCCCTTTTCGTTGTCTATTGTGCCCGGAATCTGGTGGCAGCCACCATTCAATTGTGGCTCTTTTCCTCTTTGTCTGCGGTTTATGGCCTTTAATTCGTTCTGAGCCTCGATTCTTAAGGGTGCCCAAGTGGATTTCGCACTGACAATACCGGATATGGCGTGATAATTGCCAGCAAAAATATTCCGCATTTTTCCAGCGAACATTTCGTTTGCATTTAAATCGCAAAATTAATTACTCATTGCGAATTTGTATTCATTTAAAACACTTCGGCTGAGCAATATAAAAATTAAGCGATACAAAATGTACATGCTAAGTATCTCAAGAAGTGGCTTGACACTTGTTAATAGATAGATAGAAGCACTTTTGAGGTAGGTAGATGATAGCCGTAGTATCAGTTATAAGATATGTTGAGTGGCCAATTCAATTAAGTACTGATAACACCATGTTGTCCGTGGGTATATAAACTGATCGTCGATAGCGGCCCAGAAAATATTCGTCATTTGGACAGCAAAATAAAAGCCATCACCGTTTGCCTTCTGGTTCTGGTTTCGGCCACCTGTCTGCTGACTACTCGGGTAGGATTGCCAAAGAAACAAAATGGCATTGTATATATTAAATATTTCCTTGTTTCAGGCCAACTCCATAGATTCGCTGGACGAAGACTTGGACTATGAACTGGACTTCGAATCGGAATTGGAGCAGTTGCTGGATGAACTGGACGATGACACTGACTACATGGATGTGGAGGCACAGGGCTTCATTAGAACCTGCCGAAAAATCCTTCGCAAGGCATTGAAAACGGTTCGCGGAACCAACTGCATTATCAAGGAAGTGACCAACATCCTGAGTTCCTGCACCAGCTATGTGGATGCCATCGATGCCTGTGGCACGGCCATTCCCAAAGATGTGGCCAAGATTGTGGACTCCGTCAAGCAGATCATCAAAATCTGCGACGACATTCTGCATCTGCACTCGAAACTTTGTGCCACAGATAAATCCGGTGGCTCGTTCATCAAGAACTCGATCAAATGCTTCTGGAAATTGTTCAAGGCATCGATGAAGCTGACCCGAAAGATCAATAAGACCCTAAAACTGATTGCCAAACTGCCAACTGATACCAGTTCCTGCTTCGTAAATGCCACCAACAAGGTCACGGCATCCTTTAACTCTTTTCTGCCCAACATCGATGTCCGCATCGCGTCTATGTAAATTTTCCTTATAACCAACCAAAATTTGAAGACCTCGTGGTTTAATTCTGTTTAGTGTTGTTACATTATACATTTAAGATTCGATAGCTAAAGCAGTGTTGGTTAAGATTCCGTAAATGGTACTTTCAGCAATCTAACCGATATCTTAAGAACTTTGCACCCTATAGGGTGCAAGAACCTCTCTTCACTGATATGGAAAATTAAGTATCATTCTAAGCTTAATTACTATTACAAACATTTAACTAATTATAAGTATGGGGTAACTACTTTTTCGATAGGATTGCGATAACTATCGAGCTTGTTCAGTGCTCTAAAGTTCTACAAAGATATCTAGAGAAAAAGCAAACCCAGAAGAAAACGTCAAAAATTTTCGTGATAAATTCAGAAAGTATTTAGTTCGATTCGGGCACTGACCGCACAGAACATGTCTCAGATAAACAATATATTCATTAAGCTGCGGGCTCGCCTGCGGGAACGCGATATCAAGTTGTGGGAGGAGCCGTACTACTTCGAGGAGGTGGGCAGCATCGAGGCGGAGATGGACCGCCTGGCCAGGGACATCAGTGGCGACCTGGGCATCAGCATGTCGGACTGCAGGATTGCCCTGGCCGAACTGCAGGATAGCGCCTTGAGGAAGCTGGCTGCTCGCAAGGAGTTCAATGACACCGGCTTTGCCACCTTCAATGTGCGATGTGTGGACGGCAAAGGTGGCACCTCACAGATGCTGGTGATCAAGTGCTCGCTGGGCGTACTGGGCTCGGATCTGCAGGCGGAGGTGGCCAAGAAGCTGGAACTCGGTGATTCCAGTCATGTGAGGTGCATCTCCGGAGGACGCATCATCAATGGGCAGAAGACATTGGCCTCGCAGGGGCTGAAAACCAATCAACAGCTTATGGTGATTGTGAGTGGACCGAATGACGGTCAGTTGCACGAGCGTATCCAAAGAATACGTGCGGACTTGGAGATAGTTGCGGATGCAGATAATCGCTTCATGGAAATGGAGGATCAGGATGGACGACCGATTTTCCTGCCGCCCGAGGAAAATCGATCTCTATTGATGGCCATGAGCATGTACGAAGTGGCCAAAGTTGCCATTCGCAAGGAGAACTTCGATGAGGCTCTACTTTTGCTACTCGAGGGCGACGAACTCTTCTCCATATGCAACTCAAAACTCCTGGAGGCAGTGGATAACTATGCCCTGATCAATCTGGACATCGTGTGGTGCTATCTGCGCCTAAAGAACATCACCCAACTTACGGATGCCCAGCGACGTTTGGATATCTGCGAGAAGGGCTTTTATAGAAGCTACGGCGATCAGTTCATGCGTTTGTACTCGATGAAGGGTCCCAGTTGCCCGGAAAGAGCTCTGATCATGCGACTGCACCTGCTGCAAGGTGTGCTCTTCTTTCACCAAAATCGCCGCGATGAGGCCTACGAAAAGCTGGAGGAGGCGACCAAGGACTTCAACGAGGTGAAGATGAATGACACGGAGCTGCCCACTCTCGTAGAAATGGGCTATGAGGAATCCGATGCCAGGTTGGCCTTGAGATCCTGTGCCGGGCAAGTGGATCGAGCCATTCAATTCATCCAGGAGCGTAGTGAGAATATCGATGAAGAACGCAAGAACTCGGCTGACGAGAAGAAGGTTAACCAGGAGATGATGGACACCAATCCAGGAGGAGAATGGGTGAATCCGCGCAGCGTTTGCCGTCTCATGGAGATGGGCTACGAAAGACGTCTGGTTGTGGAAGCTCTGAAGATGACCAAAAATAATCTCGATCGCAGCTTGGATCTACTGCAGCACCATTCGGATGAGCTAAGGGCCAATTTGTGCCCAACTCCTCCTGTCGATGAATCCTTACTTAGCACACTACAACAACTTGGATTTCCGGAAACTTCCGCTCGCGAGGCATTGGAAGTTACCGGCAACAGTTTCCGCAAATCCGTAAAATATCTACTGAAAGGCTTCGACAGCGAAGCGGAATTACATCTTGTCATTGAAACCATGACAAAGATTTTGGAGGTCCAGGGACCTTCGAGCTCAACTAGTGCAACTGCCAATAGCAGCACCCCTCTCGTGAGCCTGTCCACCAGCAAGATGAACTTGCTCAAGACCGTTCTTAGCCAGGCCAAGTCGGAGATGGAGTCCTACAATGCCTACAAGCGATTCAACGAGAATCTGGCCCAAAACAGCTCGCACTACTTGGACTTGCCGCTGGAGCAGGAGGAGCAAATCCTGATCGAGTACAAGGGCCTGCTGGAGCACTGAGAAAAAACAGAAACCGCAAATGCGAGCCTTTTTACAATAATATTTGTAAATCAAAAATAACCAATAAAATGGCAGTTATCAATAATTATTGATATATGTTACATTAGAGTTGTGATTCCTTTGTTTATACATTATATTTAATATATTTTCTTCCGCCTGGGAAGCATTCATTTCATATCCACCCTTCAAAAACTCAACTACATACTTGATGCCCGGCAAAGTATGCTATGCATTTTGGTTGCTGATGTGGCTGCTGCTATTTGCTCACTCATGTGCATAACGTCACAGTTTTTCACAATTTCGTCGGTGTGTGTGTGTGCGTGCGTGTGTGTGTGTGTGTACTTTTTGCGTGTGGCTGACTTTGTGAAAATTAATAAGTTTTCAGACCCTCGCCAATCTGCCAATGCCATGCGAAAGTTCTGCAGATGATGGCCAAATAATTTGTCGTCCTGTTTTGTGGCGTTATTTCCAAATCGTTAAACCCAAAATGAACTCTGCTCAGCTTATTTCGCTCTTCACTCTTCACTCTTCACTCTTCCATTTCATTCTTCATTTGGTGTTTTTTACATTTCGTATTCGGCTTACGTAGATTTATTATATATGCGAAATGGCGCACACATTTTGAGTGGCTGACATTTTCACTTGACTGCGATTTCTCTCGCTTTTCCTCGGCTAAATCGAGCATTCAGTGGCTTCCCAACAACATAACCGCACCGAAAAACCATTTTGCAGATTGTTTTCTACATTTAATCGCTGAACAGCTGTCTGGAAGGATTAATTTTCGGAACAAACTTTTTAATAATAAATAATGCATTTTAGTAGGTGTACTCTGTAAACTGTGGTACACATTAAAATGGTACGTTTATGTGAACAGTTCGGCTGAATTATTTTCCCTTGTTTCTTTTTTAATGCAACCCCGCGTTGGGGCACGAAAATGCAAAAAATGGTGCAGCAAAAATCGCACAAAAAATCGCGACAAAGAGGAAGAAATGTCAAAATATTGTTCGAGGACGCGGCGGTCTGTCTTATTTAGTAGCGAAAATGAGCAGCGGCAGGCATATCCTTGCTGGGAAGAAAAGAAGTGGGTTTGGCAGACGGAGGACACCGTTTAGATTCTGTTTCTTTTCCCAAGGACTCAAAATGTGGAAAAAGAGGCAAGGGAATGCATTCTTTGGCTGATTTCCGCTGGTTGTTAGTAGAGCTTGCAACTGCACTGAAAATAGTAGGGATATTACAAAGAAATGTTACTCAACACTTAAGTTTAAACACAGTGTTGCAACAAGTATTGTGTTTAAAAGAAATACTGCTGCAAACTGCTATATTTTGGTAGCCATAGAACTTCATGAGTTTTGGAATGCGTTTCTCCCAGTGCAGTTGTTGGCGCTGCTAGATGTTGTTGTCATCAACAGCCAGCAACATTATCATTGTAGCTGCAAGTGGCAGTTGTTGCTGCCACTGCTGTTTGTCCTCATTATCGTCTGTCCCATGCTCTGCTCCTCTCATGTCTTTTGGCATTTGCATTTCCATAATAATAGGAAACTTTTTTCGTGTTCTCTGGCCAACTTTAATGGGTTTGTAATGTAGCTGAAGTGAACTCAACTCTGGAAAATATATGCCCCTCCGATTCGGATCTTAAAAGACTTGAGAACTGCACTAAAATGTAAGCCGTGCATTTAAATGCTGCGTCTGAAGTGGTTTTCCACCGAAAACAACAAGTTTTCGAATTGGAAAAACTCCCATTTGTTTAGCATTTTCCCGGAGTTAATTAAAAAAAGATTGCTCATCAAGTTGGCCGCAAGAAGTGCCGCATAAATTACAAATTAGTTAATTCAGCCTGCGACCAACCAACCGCCAACCAACCCAACCACCCCCTATAACTTTCCCAACGAACTTTGTAACCTTCTACCACGCGGCAGCTTCATCATTATGGCCAACATTATCTGCTGTGCTTAGGAAAGTGAAAATAATGCAAATGATAAAATTATTTAATGATGCGGAAGTGCGTTGATAAGCAAACGACAAATAATCGCTGCCAAAAATACTTGCCTCACATTTTTTGCCTCGCTTTTTTCCCATTTAATCAAGAAGAGTGGATTAAATTGCTACGACATGTTTATATCAATCACATTTTTTTGTAAAATATATCTGTATCTGTACATAAAATGTATCTTATTTACTCGCCAACTAGATTTTGTATCATAATCCAAGCTAAGATAGAGTATTTGTTAGTCCAGCGCATTTTCCCTTGTTCTTTTATTAAATTCTATGCAATCCCATAATGCTCAGCTGTACTTGGGCCTATGCAATTTGAGTTGAAATCTATTTACGTTTCACTGGGTCCTCGGAAAAGTTTCCTAATGAGATGAGACCAAAGTCTCATGTGGCAACAGGCGAACTTTATGTGCTCATAAAGCCAAGTTCCATCGCCGTTCGCATCCATCGTATTGGAGCTCCAAAATGAGTCCATAACTTTTCCGTAATTTAGCATTTCATTATGTGAATCGCTTAGCACTGAGCAGTGTGTTTAAAAAATGCACAAATTAAAAGCGCGCCGTACTTTATAGACACTCCTGTTGGACGGATGGATGGCGAAACATGTACCTTTTATTTTGCCGCCTCTGGTGAAATAAGTATTTATCCCTCCGACGACTAAAATTAATTTGGCGCCAAAGGACGAAAAAATAAATACAGTTCTTGGATACGCTCATTCACAGAGTTCGTTATTTTGTCAAATAAAAAACCGGAAACGTAAATGGGGTTGGGTGTGAAAATGTGAAAATGGTTGTGTTGGGGGTTGGGTTTTATTTGGGAAACTGATTTCGGTTCACTTAAATTGATGTGTGTGCTCACAAATTGTTTTAAGTGAAAAGTTAAACGGACTTTTAATGAAATTCCATTGAGCGGAGACCATGAAAAGTTAGTTAAGGTGAACAAAATTAGTTGAGGACTTGTTTTTGGCTTAACTAACTTGTCAACAATATGCAAATTTGGCAATACTTATGAGAAAAGCATAAATAACCCTTTTTTTAAAAAGATTTTACTTATTCGAGCATGTTAAAAATATTCATTACATAACTCCAAGTGTGCCGTGTAGTTTTTGGGATTTTTTGCGGTCTTGTGCACTTGCAGCCGCCCACATTTATTCATTCATTGGTGCAACAGCCTGCGGTTATGTTTCGTCGTGTTTTGTGCTGCAATGTTGCACCTACACAGCATGGCCAAATGATGCGTTCAAAATGAGAGGAGACCTTCGTTACGTTCGAGGACAGCGGGGCAACCGGACAAACTGTCGCAGTCACAAATTTTGTCTGCTGTAGGACAAGGCCTACAAGGATATTTCTGGTGTGGGAATGAGCTCGTAAAGCGCCCGGAAGAGGCAACATTTGCTAATGACAAACAATTGCAGCAGTTTGCACCAACGATGGCGGTGGAATGGGTTGCCCCAAGTGCCACACCCGCAACTTGCACGCCACTCCAACTTTTATTATTATGCAACGTGCGTTTCACACCGCAAAAAATGCGCAAGACAAAAAACAAAATAATGCAAAAATTCGCGGCGAGGGGCAACCCTTTAGTTTCAGGCGTGGCATGTGCAGCACATAAATTTTCCTTGGTATTTTTTATGGGCTAGGTATATATTTTGAAGCTGTTCCCTTTTTATTTTCGGCATTTTAATTGCAATGAAAGTGCGGTCGAAAAAAATGAACTTGTGAGCGCTTTTTCTGCATTCATAATAGCCAGAGACACTGTCACATGGACCACAAGTTGCTGTAACGGCGCAGCTCTATGATTTGTGGCATATTTATGTAAATTTGTGGTTTCTACCCACAACTGCCAGTTGAACATCTCCTCGGAGCCTGGCTAAAAAGGGCCACCTTAAAAAACAGCAGGCAGCAGGTGTTGTGGCCGACCAATTAGTGGGAGTTTCGACCAGAATCGCTTTCACGATGGCCACCTCAAGAATTGGGAATGGGCGCTTTTAAATTTATAACACTCGTGTAATATATTTTTTTAAAATATCCAAATATTTTCCAAGCTATTCTTGCATGATATATCAAGTTTAATAAATCCTAACCTTGTATAGCCGGGCAAAAGACTTCAGTTTTATAACGAAAACTACTCCAATTATGGTGCATCTGCTGGATGAAAAGGCTTGACCACCGCAAAACTGGACATGAAGGACACTGGCGCCCATTCTCCCACAGGGTCTGCTGACAATGTCCTTGTCGTCCTGACTGACCTGAGCAAAACCGAAGCTGAACCGTCGCCGCCATCGACGACAGGTGTGCATGATTTATGAGATTTACATATCAGTCCGCTGGCCAATGAAGCGCGTTGATGCGGCGTCACCGCCAGGCGGACATCGGCGACAAGATACAGATACAGATATGTATAGATACAGATAGCTAGGGAAGGGGCAGCATGCATACACGTACATGTGTGCTACCCTTGTCCGCCAGAAATAGGCTAAAATGAAATGCAAATTTGTGCACTGATTGATGATATTACGCTTGTTAAGGTCAACTCCCACACTTTGGGAAAAGCCGCCCAACTACTTTCGCACTTCCTCCATTTTCATGGCCTTACCATGTGGGAAATGAATTTCCAAGTGGGAGCGAACAAAAACACAATGAAATGAGTTGCATACTTTGGGGCTGCTGGGAAAAAGATACTTTTGTATTGCTGCGCTTCGGGCGGAAGTGGGCTTAAAAGATATTCTATACCGCTTTAATAATGCATTTTAAATAAATACATTTAAGAAATGTCTTTAAACTAAATATAACACTTCTCGAAAGTAGAAAATTCAAATGTAATCGGATTGTTAAGAGACATTTTCGGAAGCAGTCCGACATCGTCTAACGAACAATCAGTTCCAAAACTCCTGTATATGGGCTGTGCGCCTCTTTGCCACGGATGCAACGTGCTCATTAACTAGACGTGGCATGCCTGGCAGACGACAGCGTAGCGCCTGCCCCACCCTATAATGCCCTCCGCCCCCATATCATGCGCCAACCGCCCCCCTCGGAAATCTGCAGAAAATCAGCGGCAGGCAACATGTGTTCCTGATATTTTTATGGCATTGGATACATGCAGTCGGGGTCCCAGTTTCCCGGTGGCAAGAGCGGAGGCAGGAGCAGGAGCAGGAGCAGGAGCAGAAGCAGCCTAAGCTGCCTAATTGTTAAGCGCACAATTCGCAGGCAAGGAGCATAAACAGCACTGTGATTTGCAGACCTACAAAGCCCATGCCAGGCACACCAAGGACCATATAGGACCAAAGACCATGGCAGAGTCATAAAATTTTCATCCGGCAGTAGTTTTAACGACTCAAATCGGCCTTAAGGGCTCGCCAAGGACATTAATCTCGGCGAGGAATGGAGCAGCAAGTGTCCTGACTAAAATTTGCTGGCGTAAGCATTAATGAAATTGTAGGGATCCTTGTATTATATGACTAAGCACTTAAGAAGAAAGTAACTATGTATGCTCATAACTATGTATGTAAAATTATGGGATTGATTAATGTAAATGTAATTGGTAGAGAATGAGTACGAGAAGTTGTAACATAAATAATTATATAAAAAACGTATACCCATTAATATATTACTAATAAATCGCACATGAAAGCTGCACATATTTCTTGTATTAAGCCTTAAATCTGTGCGATTGCTGTTTAATTTTATGGCCGTTTCATTATTAGGCCAATAACCGACGTTGCCCGCTGCTGGTTAACACCCTACCCTCCGCCCTTAACCCCAGAAAGCCCCACGTGTTCGATGTTAGTGCCGCCGGCCAAGGGTTTCACTCCTTTCTGCTGATCAATAAAATGGTAGCTAAATCAATTAGCCAATGGCGGGGGTCGGGGCAACTTCTTGGCACTTTCATGAACTTCTGGCCGGTAATTAAAATCCACCCACAATACCAATCTGCACTGGAACAGATTTCACTAATTACTTTTATGACCCAAATTTGCTGAATGCGCAGTTTGCTATAAATTCCTACCTTTGAGCGGTAATAAACTGCGGGAACATCAGTTGCAGACTAGATATTGCCATCGATGCTTCGGTCACTGATTTTGTCCTGTTGATACCCTGTATTCTTGGATGTATCTCAGGGTTGTGCGTACGTTTGTAAACAAATCAAATTTAAAATCAAAAAATGAACAATCTTGATGTATGCTATTGAAATAAAGATTTATTAAGTTTTAAACGATTTTTGTTTAGTTTAGTTTAGTGTGTATTAAGAAATAATAGGTATCTTTTAGTTGGGCAATAGAATGACGACTTTTTCTTAGAACATTTTCTTTTTATTCGTTTCAGTCACTTCTCTCGCCATTTCCGAACTAATCGAAGACGCTTTCTGGTAGAATTTATTGCTGCTTCTGCGGGGGCGTGGCAGGCGGTGGGCGGCTGAGATGTGGTCGGAGGGGGGCGTGACAGGGGCAAGAGCTGCTCCTTTGACCTGTCTGCCTCAGTCACTGTTGCTGTTGCTGTTGCTGTTGCTATTGTTATATATTTCTCCTTCTTTATCGCCCGAAGCTCTGCAAACAAGTTTCTTGTGTCCCGACAAAAAAGGAACCAACATGAAAAAATGGACCAAACAAAATAAGGGAAAATATATTACGGCAAAAAAACTCTTTTCGCCGTCAGCTGCTCGATTGCAGAAAACTCGTTGCGCTTGTTGCGCGTTTTGTTGTGAATTATAAAGAAAATAAAAAGCGAGCAAATTACATGAAATATGGCTTAGGAATGGGTATGGGTAGGCCTTTGATGTTTTTAGGCCGTCTAATAAGCCGCTCAAGTTATTGTTTTGGATTTTTTTTCTTCAGATTTGGGAGCGCCAGTTTGCGATTTTGCAAAAAAAACAAAAAAAAAAAAATTAATTTGTGTAAATTTTGAACTTTGCGGGGGCGTGCTGGTAATTGGTAATGGCTGTGGGTGCAACAGGCGACGAAAATGCCGTAAAATAAGGTATAAACTGGGATTTAGTCAGTGTTGATATTTTATGTATGTATAAACTAACAATTATGTACAAATTCCATAAACTAAAACTACTACCTAAGTGCCTGTTAAATACAAATTTAAATATAACAAACGTTTTTGTATATGTTTATTTATCAAATTTAATTTTAATTTTAGATTAAAGTTCTCCCTTAATGATATTAAATATAATATTTAATTGCACTTGTAAACGTTTTTTAAAGTACCGAAAAATACCAAGTTAATACCGAATGATGCTCATTTCCATTTCCCCACAGCAAAAAGCAATAGCAACAACACTACGTCGCAGCATACGAGACCGGAAGTAAGAGAGCGCTCGAGTGCGAACGGGACAGCAGTATGAGCC
Source organism: Drosophila orena (assembly GCA_005876975.1). NCBI lineage: Eukaryota > Metazoa > Arthropoda > Insecta > Diptera > Drosophilidae > Drosophila > Drosophila orena. Next base: position 7,242,736 of record VCKV01000282.1, on the reverse strand, counting down.
CCAAAAGTTGCTGTCTCCCCAAACGGCGTTTTTTGAGCGACTTCGCCGCAAAACAACAACGCTCTCTCAGTTTTTGGGAGAGCCAGCAAGGCCAGCATTAAGGTTTGTTTTTGTTGCTGGGCTGGGGGTGTGGTGGGGCGAGGAAACCGTTTATGTTGTGGGTGGTTGTTGCCATCGCATCGCAAGAGAGAGATAGAGAGAACGATTCCGCTCTCCTTTCGGATTACCCTGTACTTCGGAATTTGCGGGAGTATATTGTGTATGTCAGTACAAAACATTTAAAAGTAAACTTAGGAAAAGGTATTAATAAAATTATTTTTTAGCATTAAGTGCGTAAAGGAGATTCATAAGCTGTCAAGTCAAGAATTTGCTTTTGTCTTAAAACTAAAGTATAAATTATAGTATTATACTAATTTAGTATGTAATAATGGTAAGTTAAAAAAAAACATAACACTAATAATATAACAATATGCATTATTGTATTTGAAACTTATTTTATGTAAGAACAGGGTATCCTCAGGTTGGAAAAGCGACGACTTGTTTTATTTTATTATGCTTGCCGCAAACGTCAAACAACCAAGAGAGCTAGGGCGAGCAAAGAGATGAAGAGGTATAAAAGGCAAGAGGCGGCGAGAGAACTTTTTCGCGGGGGCCGCTTGTATTTGTATCTGTATCTTTCGGTTCGGTTCAGGCATATCTTTCGGATTCAGTTTGCCTGCGACCGTTACAACAGCCAGTTGATTCGAAGCGGACCGATTCGTGGATTCGTTGTCATCGTGTCGTCGTCGTTTTTGTCGTTGATTTCCGTTTGTGCATGCAGATAAAGCCAGGTCTTAACTTGATTCTGGACTGGGCCCAAAATCGAAATCGAAACCGAGAAGTGGGCTAATGGAAAATAAACAAACAAACAAAGCTCGAATTTTGTTTGCCGCGCATTAAAAGTAATTCCCATTTGCCGCCTCTAGAAAATAATAAGAAAGTCTGTTTCTGGGATGTTGCATGACTGAATTAAATTACGTGTTAAATTGTTAAGCTAAATGAACAAACCGCAACCATAAAACGGATGCGAGTGCATGCAAATTAATTAAAAATACAATTCGAAATCTTTCTACAGATGCATGCAAAACCAATCAAGCTTTATTTAAATCAACGACTTGAGCGGCTAAATAAAATATGTATTTCATGGCTATTAAGATTATAAGCAAATTTATCATTAAATCTAATATCAACTTTCATGGTTTATTAACTAATGATATGTTTAACTAATGAATCCAAAAACATATAGCAATTTAACTTGCTATGATTAAGAGACCCATAATCCAGACAATGCACGAGTTCAAGATATGTGTGTATATATAAATAATATGAAACAATGAACTCTCAGCTCAAGATAAAAAGCCCAGTAAATTGACTAAATAAAACATGTGTAATTAAATAAGTGCTTTGCTAATAAATTGATACAATATTCAATTCAACTGGAATTAAATAAAATAAATAATAAATTAAATTAAAATTCAATTCGATTCGGGCTTGGTGGACATGTGAAACCTTGCAATCACATAAAACAAGAAAAAACTCGGAGCAACTTTCAATATTTAAAGCGGAAAAGCCATTATCAAACAACAAGCTGTGGTTAATGTTTACTGTGGTTTGTGTTGGTGACTAGCGTTTCGGTGAATTTCTCAACTAGTCGATAAGAAATGTAAGAAAAAAATGTTCTAGGAAACAGACGATGTGGGTAGTTGAATATTATCGGCGGACATGAGTTAGATTCCCCACCAGAAATAGAAATATGTATTCCAAACCCCGTTTGCGGTTTAAAAACACATGGAATATGGGACAATGAAATTAATTAAGCTTAGGCAACAGATAAGATTACTGCACCACACTTTACAACCGAAATAAATTTGATTTGTAAATTTCACATAAATCAAAGCGAAATAGCTGGCAATCCTTCCCTTCAACTGAATTAAACAATTACTCTTTGTTTCTCAGCTTTAAGCAATCAAAATCAACAAAATGCGTCAGCTGCGAACTGAGCTTTAAAAGAAATACGAGCTGAGCAAACAAAGTAAGATCAACACAGAAAGTCAAGTACAGTCAGTGCTCCAATTTTATAACCCACAAATATATTTTAGGATTTTCCCAATAAAATAAAGTGCAAACTGTTCGAAACAACAGCTCACAAATAAGTCATAAAGTCAATAATTTTTTTTCAACACATATAAAGCAGATTGTTTCTGTAGTTTTAACTTCAAAATTATGTCAGTGAGTTAGAATCTGTAAATAACAATTGTTATGAGATACTAAATTTAGTTATATGCCACAAACCTTACTCAAAATAAGCTGTTAACTGTTTTATTTTGGCGTATTATTTTTTCTTTTTTTATTAGAATACGTATTTTATGAAAAGCTACAAAGTGTCTTAGATCAAAATCCTATATTTGAGGTGTAGATAACGGAGTTATCCTTGATGGTGTTCCACATTTCCAGAGCTCACTGTAAACTGGGGCGGGGGAGAACAAAGCGGTCTATAAAGACGCTCGTTCGGCGACTCAGTCTGCTGGCTATATGCGACTATATGGCTATATTGTAGGCCTATTGTCTGGGGAAACTGCATGGAACTGCACATCGGAAATGATTATGGGGGTAGTACCAGCATGGCGAAGGGGAGAGACGTGATAAAAGACGCACAAAAGGGGGGAGAAAAGAGGTTGGTACGTCATTAACTGACTCAGCCGCATGTTGCATCCAAGCTTTTTTTGTTGCTCCTTTTACTGCTCACTATTCAAGTCCTGCAAAGAGAGTTTCAAAGCCCAGAGAGAGAGAGCGAGAGTAGGAGAGCGTCAGAGAGCGAGAGAGCTTCAGCGCAGTTCGCCGAAATTCGCTGAGCTCGCCTTAAACAGTTGGCAGCCGCTCCTGAACCGTTAGTTAAAAAAAATTCCTTGCTCGAAGCGGACGGATTGTCGAATTTCGTGGATTTTTGCGAGTGTTTCCCGTGTAATTCTCGTCACGCGTCGTTTATTTGCACCAGCCTATGTAAATGTGTGAGTGTGTGTATTACGTACTGCTGTGTGTGTGTGTGTGTGTGTCAGTGACTCAACTCGAAGACATTTTTGTTTCTTTTGTCGAGGGACGCTTCTTTGGTTTGTATTTCTTTTTCACATATTCGCATATTCTTTTGCGGCGAATTCAATGACGTCGCAGAATTTTGTTTTTATGCCATGAATTTATGTTTATGTGTATGCGTATGCATGTGTTTTTGTTCAAGCAAATCGATTTAATTTATGAAAAATGAATACGAAAACCGGCAGCGAACTATACAAAAACTATGCAAGCGGTCCAAGACTCAAATGCTTTTAATTAAAAGCCGTGTGTGAAATATTATCAAACCGCAACGGCAAAAACAACAATATTTTATCACCATTTTGAGACCGGCACGCACGTGTGTGAGTGCTTGAGTGTTAGTGTGTGTGTGTTTGTGTGCGTGTTTGCAGTGGCGTGTGTGTATGTGTCGACAAGCCGGCAATGGCAAAAGAGAATTCAGAATTCAGCATTGAAAGGCGAGAAGCAAAAGGCAAAAGCGAATGCCAAACAGCGAAAGTAAAAGCGTAAAACCAAAAACAAAGAAAATGCCGAAGAAAACCGAGAAAACGAAAAAATCATAAAACCGATGAGAATAATTATTACAGAAAATCGATGTTATGGGAAATGGAAAAGCGCTTCCTAAAGTGCTACAAATAATAATGAAAACACAAACAATGTATCTTTATATGCATTAGTACATTCAAATAATTTAAGAATATAAATAACTTGAGTTTAATGAATCAGTGAAGATAAAAATATTGCATGACTTATAAAAAAACATAATTAATTTTTAGTAAATAGTAACTCAATGTAAAGTCAGCAATATAAAAACATCCAAAATGCTAAAACAAAAGTCTAATCATACTTAATTTTTTTTTCTAGAAAATCTAAAACCTTGCCAGCTAATATTGGTGTTATAAAAATGAGTATTACCTAAGAAAAACAAAAATAAATCAGTGCGGTTATAAAATACAAAAAATTTTAACAAATTTGTTGCAAAAAGTCAACAGAGAAGTGCAAAGCAAAATATCAAGAAAACCGAGAAAAAAAACAAAGTATTTGGTGCGAGCTAAAGTGATTTTCTCAGCGTGTGTTTTTGGTATAAGCGAAAAACCAGCAAAATTTACTGCTTTGGAAACTCGGCTCTCAACATAAACACCAACAACAACACCACCATCAACCCCCCCGGCGGCAGCAGCACCACCCACCTCCAGACTCAGCACCACCAGGCGCAGCACCACCCCCAAAACAGTGCGAGAATGCTGTTCGAGAATCCGGCGGTTGCGGCCAAGTTGCCCTTTCCGTACAACGTGCCCCCGCCTCTGCAGGCGGCGGCGGCAGCAGCGGCGGCTGTCCCAAATCTAAGGTGAGTTTTCCACTTTCCACGACGGCAAAGCCTGAGAAATTGTACAGTGAAAACTAACTTGGCTGAGTAACACTTCTCTCATCTTAGATAGGAGATTACATGCTATTGGGGTTATCCGAAAAATCCTTGCATATCTACAGTGTTGGAAAAAATAATAGAAACACGTTGGTTGAATCATTGATTTTAAATTTTGCGCTCAGAACGAAAGTAATATTTTTTAATCTTTATTTTTTTAAATATATGCCTGCAGGATTCGTTTCGAGAAAACTATAGTTGAAATGCATGCTTTCAGGCGCAGCAATAGGGATTTTAGATCATTTAAAAACTTATATTAATTCTACAAAATGTAAGCAGGAAGTTATGAGTCTGTTTTAGTGGAATATGCGTGGTTCCAAGAAAAGCTTGAAATTCATAGTATCTACTAGTATTTCTTCTAAGTGCAGCTGAAAAGTAAGAACTCTGCGCGTCTCAAGGCCATTAAAGGCGTTAATGCGCTTTGAGGTTTTTACTCTCTGTGTGTTTTTTTTTTCTTTTCGACCAGCTTTTCCTCAACTTTTGCCTCAGTGGCATATTTATGAAAATTGTTTTGCTCTTTGCTTGTTTTTAAATTTTTCATCAGGCACTCAGCCGCCGTTTGAGACAACATTTTCCAACCTATAATTTCACTAAGTTGCTGCCCGTAAATTGCATTCATTTATTATATGAGATTGAGGGCGTTACGTTTGGTTGGTATGTATATATTCATTTTGAACTCCGTAATTTTCAGGGGACTTCCAACTATTACAGTAAGCAAAGTCACTATCTTAGGATGGTTTTAAAAAACCTTAAGAAAATGATGCAATTACAATTATAAAGCCTATGCTCATTATGCGAACTTATTGTCCTTACTTCCAAGCCCTCTACAAATAAATTAAAATTAATGAATTGCATTCCACTCCAGAATGTCCGCAATATTTTTCCATTATGAGTCATTGTCAAGTTTTGTAAATTTGTATTTTTTCGTAATTTTCCTGAGCCCGGTAATAAATGATTGTAGGCTTGGGCGCTTTTATTAATGCCCTGTTTTGGCCCAGAGTGACGTTTATAATGAACCATTTCGTGGCGCAAAAGTAAGAGTAAACACTTTTGAAGCGAGCCTTTCTGCGAAAAGCGAATTTTTCTGGCGAAAAATTAAAGCCGACATTCAAGTTCGTCAACGTCACTGGAAACTTGCTATACTTTCGATATTAAATAACCATCGTCTGGCGCCAGGCAATCAAGAGCTTTAAGTTATTATTATTCGCTTCCACAGTGTTTGCTCTTCAATTAGCATTTTATTTATAATTTTCTTATTAATTATTTCTCTAGGCGTGTGTCCATTTCTTTCTTTCGCTTTGGGAAACTATTAAGATTCTGGCATTCCTTAATTGTTGTGCTGGTACTTTTTCTCGATATTATAACTTATGTAATACACTTTACCATATTGAATTACTTGGAAGAACAATTGTGTACCCATTTTCATCAGCCAGCAATGCCAAAATAGATTATGAAATTTAAAATTATCCGCATGACACTTGACAGAGAACAACAACTAGAGGCAAAACAAAAAACTAGGAAAAACAAAAAACCCAAGCGAAAATCGCTCATCGATGGTCAGAGAGCATAGACAAAGCGTTGATTGGATTTAAAGTGACAGTAATAAATGACAAGAAAGGCAAGTTTCGTTTATAAATACTTGTGGCAGAAGGAAATAAAAAGCGAAAAAGAAGAATATGTGGCTAGAAAAAATAATGAAAGAAGAACTTGGCTGGCTGACTGAACTTGCACCAGATGAAATCTGAGGGAAGCGAGAACGGGAAGCCCAAGAACGTGCTAAATAAACAGACATCGTCGCCACATTTTCGATTTGACACACTGACAGGAAAAACAAATGACAGCGTACCCGGGAAAACTAGAACTCGAGATGCTCCGCTCATTTTCCCTGAGCAGGCAAATTGATTTCCCCGTATTTGGGTGCCCACTGTAATATGAGGCATTGAAAAATGCACAAATTCTTGGCTCTCGTCTTCTCGTTCTTGCGGCTTAATTGTGCATTGTTTTAACTGCATTTAGTGCAGGCGTAATTAGCCAAATTGTTAACTTAATTATTTTTGGCTTCTTACGCACAGTTTGCGTTGCAAATGGCTGTGAATTATAGACATCTAAGCGTCTCACAGTGGGCGGCTCTACACTTCAAAATCGAATGAATATTACATTTTAACGTACTTAACGTACTTAATACTTTTTGGTTAAATCACTGCCACTGTCACTGTCGTTGACATTGAAGTTAAGCCACGCTCAAGTTCCGCCGTAATTAGTCAAGCCCCAGGTCGATCATTTCATTCGCTTTTTATGCAGCAGACAGTCCGGTAAATAAGAATCAGACAGCAATTATATATATTTTATTCGCTGCACTGCTTGCATATTAATCGAGGCAATCCCCTCGAAACCCCCCTTGTAATTTGTATCTTTATCTCGAAGTAAGCTGGCATACGTGGTCGGCAAAGTGACCTTCCTTCCTACTCGATAGAATTTGTTATTAGTTAAGTGCCCCGCTTGGGGTATCACAATTTAATGCCACACTTTTTTCCGTCGTGTAAAAACGAAATGCCACATGAATTAGAAATATAAAATGCCAATCTTTTGGGGCAGACATGTGAGCAGTGTTTTCTGATTTTCTGCCCCTCTTGCCACAACCCACAACCCTTTCACGCTTTCTTCCCTCGATTTCCCAGCATTATTAAGATGTTGCCTGAAAGACACTTTTCCTCATGGTCTTATACTTATACTTTTTTTTTATTTTTTTTTTTAAATTTGGTTTTGCGCATTTGAAATACATTTTTCTTTTCTGGTTTCGTTTTATTTGGTACGCTCGCACTTTTGCCAAGTTTTTACACTGCCGCCAAGTGATTATTCATAAGACTTTGCCGAGAGATTTGCGCCGGGGCGTTTGACTGACAGCTACAACGGCTGTTCTTATTAAGGTAGCACCACCGCACCACCGCACCACCGCACCACCGCACCACCGTACCACCGAGCACAGCACCACCACTGACGATAGTGGCACCAACCACCCACATCTCAGATTATTTAACTGCGTATCCGAAGCGCTCTCGTTTTGGGTACTTACTTAAGCTGATTACATCTGGCGGGTTTCTTTGGCCGGGAATTTTCCAATCGGGCGGCTCTTCGGGGTTTCTTTGGATATTACTTGTCTTTTTACTGGCCCTGGGAAATAATTTGTTGTTTAATCTGATTTGCAAATGATTTATAAAGGGACAGGTCTGCTGTTCAAACACACTGTGCAGCTTGTATCTAAGTATCTTATCTCGCAAAATATTGCTTCTAAAATGAAACAATCTCTATGTTCAAGTATATACATTTTTTATGAGTTTCACCGCATTTTGTCTGTTTGCCAAACCAACTTTGTGTGCTAATTTCCCATTTTTTCTGGGCTTCTACGAACGTATCCAACAAACTCATTATCCGGTCATCGTAATTTATCTACCCACACGCACTGCGTTGGCAGTTATAACTGTAAGTCTCGATTCAATTGTTCTCACATGTTCGCCTTTTGAATGGCCGCAACAAATTGACCAGCCAGAAAATGTACAAATGGACAACTCATCTCTCATTTAGATTGGCCATGACAAGCCGAAATGAAAGTAAGAAAACATAGACGGCAACAAAAAAGTGCTGGTAAAAAGCAGCTTAAAGTTCCTTGACTTCGATGCCATATAAATACGTGTATATACGATTTAGGTTGCAGATACAATGTACACAATATATATAATAATTTTGCTGAATATTTTAGATACATTTATTATAAGTCCTCTGATTGGTGGATGGGCTTTAAGTCACTTGACTCATTATTGAAGTGACGCCGAATGTGAAAAATTCCTAGATAAAGTTGCTTTTGATTGCGTTGCATGCATGCAACATGATATATGTGGAAAGCATTTGCTTGCAGCTCGCATTCCACTTAAAATTGTGGATGAATAGTGCTGAATGAATGAATGCACACATGATTTTATCTAGATTGTGTTTTTTCCCTCTCGCAGCAGATAAAATTGTAAAAGTTGTCTAGTTTGCTTTTACTGTCAAGCTGCCGGCATGGAATTTTCCTCTATGAAGTCGGCAACTTTTGAGTATTTTCGCCACCCCTCTGATATCTCGATTTTCCACGTTGTGGGCGTGTTTCAAATTTGCACGAATTGCACGAATTGCACGCCAAAGGATGGGAAATGATCTCGGGTTCAAGCTGCGTGTGTTTTTGCACTTTAATTGAAAAGCCATCAACGCACAACTTGAAAGTTGCAGGCACTCGAAACGAATGCAGCGTAAATATTTTTCCCAAGATTAGAGATTCGAATACATGGCAGATAGAGTGTGTTTTGGGTAGCTTTTCAATTTGAATTTGGGTAGATTATCAACGTTATTTGTTATCAACATTTTAATGTCTAATGAGTTGCATGTGATTCGATAACCGAGTTACGTCTACGCAGTACAGTGAACACCAGTTGTAGGTGAATTTTCTTTCACTACTTTTATTTTCCAATAAATCTTTACTTTTGCATACTTACCTCTTACTACATCTTGATTTTACTCAACCGTTATGTGGAATGATATCATTAGGTGCTTGGACATTTGTTTATTTTGCTGTGTTTACTTCTTCACAAATTTCCCCCAGCAAACTCACATATATTTCGCATCCAAGTCCTCACTCAATTTCTTTCATACAAGTACACATTCAACTTCAAGAGGCTTATATGTAAATGCGTTTCATGTACAAGACGCAGTCATCTTATGTACAAATGCGTACAAATATATACTTGGCCCTGCAGTTCCATTCCCCACGTTTTCAGCAGCGAATTTACTTCGAGTTTGTATGAAATATAGTGATGATTTTAACACTGAAATGCCCACAAAAACAGCACAAAATCATCACAGTTTAAGGCACCAAATTTCCCACAATAATAGCAAAATATTAAAATTATTAATATAACTGTAAGGCGGGGTGAATTCGTTGAGTTGCAAAGAATTGTGGAACTGCAGGATGGAAATGGGTGAATGTATCTACATATGTGCACACATATATGCCGAGAAAAACACATTCGTTTGTTATTTGCCATACGAATGGGGGGAAAATTGCATTTTCTCAAGTGCAGGGCCGCATTAAATTATGCACAAACGAAGGGCGCCATTCCCTTTGTAATGGAACATTGCAGAAAATTCCGAGCATGACATTCTCAAGATTTTTAGCACCGAGCGAAGAAAGGCGGCACCGAAATGAAATGAAACCGAAATGAATTTACATCAAGTGAGGTTTATAAATATGACATTATGCGAAGTGCTCTTCGCAGCCATAAAAATGCAGCAATGCAAAGGGAAACCGAACTGATTTCTTTTGAATCGCATTCTGCAAAAATAGATTGATTAATATCAAAGATTCCCAGAGACATTTGCTTGCAATCCCTTAGATCAAATAGCATGCCTCACCTAATTTCACCTTGCATTAATTAGTGCAAAAAGTAGAACATATTGCAATTAAATGCAAAGACTTGTCCTACATATTCATAATCAATTAGAATCAATTTCCTTTTCCAATCGCCATCCGAAAGATATAATTTCGTTTCCAACTGGGTCAATCTTAAAACATTTTTGGGACCGCTTGTCGCTGTCAATTTGTTAAATGTTTTTGTGAGGCATTTGTAAAACGAAATTTAGCGACAAGATATTTGCAATTTTTTGGTTTTATTACTGCATGTGCCCCAAACAAATTGAACACGAATTTTTATGTATGAAATATTTTTGTTTATGTTGTAAATTTCGTTTCACACTCGGCGTGTGTGACAATTAATAATGTTGATTTGTGGCAAAAAGGCTGTGAAATTGCCGCAGTTTTTAACCAGCTTACAATACAACATTCCCATTAATGTGTCAATTGAGAATGCTGCAGAGAACAGAAATAAATGAGCGAATTGAATTGCGAAGCCAAATTAAATAAAGCCATCATTTCATCTGCTACTCCCCGATTTTCTATCAATCTTCTGGCTATATCACCCCGCATAAAACTCTCAAGAAACGGATAATGAGTCTCATTAGACGTATTTTTTTCCGTGGTCTTTTGTATTTTTGGACGAGTTGGTAGTGGTGGCCCGTTTGGCTGGTAAATAAGTTTGGCCCATTGCGCATTTAGTTCATTAACCTCTCCAACTACAATTGTTGTAAATTTTTCGCTCGGGGAGTTCATTGTTGTGCTCCAAGAAAGCTGACTGCCTGACTGGCTGGCCTGGCTGACTTGGCCTGGCCGCAAGTTGGCCTAACAAAATGGTTATAAAAAGTACAAAATTGTTTGCTACCCATGGCCTGATATGCCAATTAAAGTGCGACCGAGCGCTCTCTTTCTTGTGGGGGCGTGTGCTTTCCCCCAGCTGCTGGATCTCGGCTTTTTGTTAGCCTGGTTAGAGGTTACGGCTAACAATTACTTAAAATTAGCTGCCAGTAGCCGGGCAACGGCCATAAAAATCTGTCTGATAAAACTCAACTTTGGATGAAGTTTTCTCGGGGCTGTAACAAGTTTATCCTCTTGAATAGAAAATGTTTCTTATTCGCGCGCTGTGAAGTAAACTTAATCAAGGCATTTATTCCATAATTACCCAGCTTATGCCCTGTAGGAAAATATTATTCACTAGCTATTTGTTTATTCACACAACTAAAGTATCAAAGACATTTCCCCATGCAACAGTGGCTACCCCACTTCCTGCTACCCATTCGAATAACTGTGACAAAACAATTCCAAATAATTAATGTCAAGAGCACACACCATACACACACAGCGTATACCATATACCATGCTTACTATCGTATAGATATGACCGAGTATATCTGAGTTTGATGTATGTGCTGTGACAGTATCTGATTATTGGCATGCGTATCTATCAGTTACATTAGTGCGCACAGATATATTTCAAGTTTATACGAGTATATGCATATTGCCCAGATACGAACCCATATTTGTATGTACTTGTATATACAAGCGAGTACATGTAGAAAAATGGATATATGTATAAATTTATCATAAGTCGCAATGGGTTCGACGACGGCGGCTGCTGCTGCTGCTGCTTGTGCTTTCTGGCTGACTGAAGGAATTTATATTATCGATAGGTTATAAATTGAAGACAATGAAATCAATTGATTGGCATTTCTGAGACGTCTGTGGAGGCAACTGGCTGGTATGGGATGGGATGGGATGGGATGGGGGGCATTATTATGGCATCTGGGTGTGCTTCGTTAGGCATTTGCAGCAATACTTTGACCCCGTTTGTGTGCGCACTCGAACTGCATTGGGATTCGATTCGAGAGGCGAAGGAGAAAACCTATAATTACATTTTAAATAGCTCAATTTTCAAGACCGGTTCTAGGGGCTTTATTTTGTATTTCTTCTCGGTTTTGCTTGTGTCATGTAAGATATGGCTACGTTTTGCGGTTGTCACTAGATTTCTATTCTATTTAGTTCGCCCCCTTTTATCGATCGCTGAACATTATTTATGATGCGTATTTAAATTTCAAATTTTGTTGCTTTTGGCAAACATAGTTTTCCATTTCTATACAGTGTATTGGTGTATTGGTGCCAATGCGATTTGTCACCTACACCTTCTGAAATACTATGTATATAATTCGCTTTCATTTTGTTTGGATCTCTGTTTTGGCTGTCGCGTTGATCGCACTAAAGGCTGTGCAAAATGTTTTTGCAATAGCCACAAATTTTATGGCAATTTATTTTGTCATAAACGTATATAGTTTTCGTAAATAACCTTTTTTTCTCTATACCCGTACACCTATCGTTTGAAGGCTGCTGCGCCCTGAAGTCTTTTTTTCTACTCTTTGATGCTCGCCGCCTGTGTGCAATTATTTTGATGATGATAAATCTGAATTCAGTTTGCTTTGGATTTGGATTTGGATTTGGGAATCGCCATTGGCGGGGGATGAAAAATGTTTGCTGTGAAAATGGATCAAGATGGAAAAGGTTTGCATTTTTCTTCGACGCAGTTCAGAGATGCAAATTTTAAGTGCTATATATGTACTTTAAGTACTGCAAGTATTTTATCCTTGATAAAATGGCATACGAAATGCGACTAGCACTCTTTAAGTCGAACTGTTATTTATTTTAATCCCAATTTATGTGTCAATAATTTCATTTTGTTGTGGCTTGCCCTAGCCAAAACACAAAATCAATCAAGAGAATAAAATACAATGCAGACATTTTAGTTCGAATTTATCAAGCCAAAAGTTGACCTCCTATTTTTATTTTTTTGGCCACACAAATAAGTCGGCTGGCATGTCAAATGCAATGAACTCGAGCCAACCAACCAACAAAGAATTGAGCAGTATTTTTCCTCCATTTCATAGATAATTTGTAATCAAATATCACGAACCCAAACGAGGATGGTGTCCATTCTCATACCATTAGAACTATCAAAGACGAACTCAATTTCGCTTGGGCAAACAAATATGCAGACCAGAGACCAAAACGGAAAGTCAGCCACTTGCCATTGTGCAGCATTTTTGCACAATTTGAGTATCTAAACAGCCGTAAAATTGTGAACATGCAATACCCAAAAGCACCACAGAAATGCCAGATCCTGTAAGCCGCCAGTATGGGAATGTATCTGTGGGATAGATCAACTTTTGCCCGCCTGCTTGTCGTGCCGATTTGCATGACAGTTGGAAAATGTTCCGTTTGCTTTCCACCTTTTTGCGGTTGATGACTGTCTTTGTGGGAGAATTCTCAGATAATTATGTCGGGGAAGTACTGAGAACAGTACCAGGAAAATGTTTTAATCGACGTGACTAGATGGAGTTATTCGCATGCCACAAAGTATCTATTACCTTGCAAAAAATCCAAAAAAGTTGTGCAGCACAGATATCCTTGGATATAACACAAAATGTGCAAATATTCATCATACGCAGTGCTAATAAAATTCCTGCAAAACTTTTTTCGTCGAGCAATAATATTTTTGTAATATTCACTTTAACTTTGACATTCCCGCGAAACTTTTTATGCAGCTCATGCTGAGAAAATCACAGCTCAGCCATATTATCATGTCATACCCGGCATACATCATCTGTTTATCTTTTTGTTGTATTTCTTGTATATATGTTTATATATATGTGGATTCCTCTGGCGACCGGATGCATAAATAAGTGACAAAACCCGGGGCTTCTGCGAGTGTATTTTCGCGCTATGTTTATACTTGTATATTTTTTTTCAAGTTTCCGGCATCAGTTTATGAAAAATAATACGTGCAGAGATGTCTGCTTATCAGCAAGAAGATGTATATCTTATTGGGCAAAGCTTTTTCTTCAGGGTTTTTATGTAAATTCAATCGTGTTGACTTTGAAAATTTTCGTGGGAAATGTACGGTATAGATACCCCTTCCCCTTTAAAAAAGTGCTAAAATGAAATAACACGAATTAAATATATGTATTACTCATACGCAATCCAATTAGCTTATGGAAATTTGTCAAATGGACACCGCAATTAAGCTTTAATTTAACAGCATTAAGTTGACTGTAACAAATGATAGAAAGCCAATCAAAAGACACTTGGAACATCCATCAAAACCAGAGAATAATCAAGAACTTGCCATAAAATCGAATCTTTTTTGCTGCTCCGTGGGAAATCAATCGAGTCACTTAACCATGGCCTAATCATAATTGAAATCTTCTTTTCGGCCATTATGCAATCGCCGCCACTCAACTGTGTCAGATTCAGAAACCGAAGAGCTTAAAAATAGAAGATATCTGCTTAGCAAATCGCCGCCCCTTCCCTGATCTGTTAAATCGAAAAATGCAGAAAGAGTGGAGCAGTGAAAACCAGTTTTCAGTTTCCCTTCGAATCGAAGCACACGCTTGAAAAATGGAGGAAGAAAAATAAAAAAAAAAACGAGAATAACGAAAACAAAGAACTTGGTCTATAGCAAAATCAGGCACAGACTGAACGCCTTACTTGGCATCGATGGATTGTGCTTTTGTATTCCTTTTCTACGGATTGTATCTGATTTGTTTCGCTTGAACGGATCGGGATTTATGAGACTTGCAGGCATCTCAGCCAACGAGTGCGAAATACATTATTTTGCATACTTGGCCCATTGGCAAAGCGGCGTGAATAGTGCCCAAAATCAAACTTGTAAATTGGCGCGAGGAGACCGAAATCGATGGCCAACTGACAACTGGCCAAAATATGTCAATGGGCAATGGCAAATGGTAAATGCAATTAGTTCGGGTCCAATTCAGAGTTGGCAGAATTTGAATGTTTTGCAGCAGGTGCTGGAATGCAATGGCCAATATGATGTTATTCATATTAAATGCTACTTATACTCGGTACTCAGGAAACGCTGCATCCATACTCGTAATGCAATTTATATCCCACACTCTGCTATGATTAAATCCAATTAAACTGCTTATCCCAAAGTATTTTACGTGCCACAACCAACAATGGGTATCACTTTCACATAATTGCCACATCATTTTAGCCTCGTGTTGGGTTAGCTACTGAATAACTTGTTTATGTTGTCCGGAGCTCAGGCTTTTCATGTGAAAGTGAAAAGTTTGCCGTAATTGACTTGACTGCATTACACTCGGTCACTACAGGCTGGTTGTTTTCCCAATTGGTAACGGGATAAAACCTAGTGAATTAAAGGTTGCCATGAAAACTAGATTAAAAACGTCATTTTATGAATCCTGAAGTGCAACTTGTTTACATTTAGGAATCCAACTCTGCAAATTCCTATGAAACAGAAAACCTTTCCAAACTCAATCGTAGATTCCACTCAAGTTTTATTTGCTTACTTAATTTCCGACCAGTTAGCTCTTTTCGGCGGAAGAGAATAATGTTACCCAGTGGTAATCAAAACTTGATAGGCTTTTGGGGACTTGGGAACGAGCTGAAGATCGAGCTAAAGATCGCCTTTTGCATCTGTAAACAATTTCAAGTGTGAACAGTCAACGACCTTCGACTGGTTGGTTGGTTGGCTGGTTGGTTGGCCAGTTGGAAAGCTATGGCAGTCGCCTAGTAGCTTTAGTTTTAATTATGTGGAGCCTGGGAAAAGTGTTCACCAGCGTTCAGAAGGTCTATTACCATTTCATTAACATAGACATAAAACTTGCCCACTTCCACCCACCGGTTTTCCCTGCCCCCATTGCGTGTGTATTGAAATGAAAACACGTGTTGCGGCCATAAACAAAGAAATTGGTAAATTGCAAACGAAAAAGCAAAACAAAGCAGCCCGGCCTGGAAAAAAATTGCCAAAAAACTCGGCGTAGCGTGAAAAACACACGAGCACTCGAAAAACACGTACACAAAGGCTCCAAAAGTGGGCAATGCTTTTATATTTTCGATGTGGCTCCTTTCGCCATGTCAAATCCCATTTTCTGTTGGCTTTTAATACGTTTTTTTTTGTTTTTTTGGGGGGCGCTTTTCAAATTGAAGCGGGAGAAAATTGTGTTTCAACGAAATTTTCGCTTTTGAAGTTGGTCAGCGAAGTTGATTTTTTATGAGGTCATAAAATAATGTTGAAATGCTAAAATTCTATGGAAAGTAACGCATTTATAGTAAAAGTAATATGGCAAATTTAAAATGCTACCGCCAAAAGCACTGAGTTTATTAATTGCATTTATAAGTAAGCAAATTTCTAATAATTTCCAAGGCTTTTACGAAAGACATAACACAAATTGCTGCCTATTAACGAGTATTTTGCTGAAATTACAGTCAACAAATTCCCATGAAACCGATTAAGGTGGAATGCCTAAAGCTAAGAATGTATCTTTAATTGCAATGCCCTTAGGGCTTTATAATAAAGTCATTAAAGATGCAGCTGAAAAATAGTATCTTGCATGAATTACGTTTCAATTGAAATTGCTTATGAAAATTATGAGCCCAAAGCTTGATTAAGTTAAAACACAAGTTACCTTGAGATACATTAAGCTTAACTTCACTTAATCTTCCATCCACTTACCGTAAAAAAGTGCTCTTCGTTGAACGCACAAGAAAGCGTTTTTGCAGGAAAATTACGTGTCGCTTTTCGAGCTTTGACAATTTCCGACACATCGACAGATGCATCCCGATTCCACACCCACCCCTTTCCCCTTTCACACTTTTCCCACCCCCCGCCATGGAGTGTGAATAAAATGTAATCCGCCGATTGCGTGCGGTAATCTAACAAAAAAAAAAAAACAAAACGCCACAGAAAAATGGGTGAATAAAATGAGCGAAAAACCGCTGCAACTTATAACCGACTGCTGGCCCCAACTGACCCCCAGCACCAAGCCCATGATCCCCACTCATGGGCCCCCCTTTTTGGCGAGCCACTGCACGGCAAAAAAATGTTATTAATTATGGGCCAGCTACAAAATGAAAGGAACATTTTGAATAATATTGGCAGCTATTTAAGTTAATATCGTTATTAATGACTATGTACACGTTTTTTTCTGTGTATCTGCAGACGGCCAGCTGTGTTGATTTTCATTTTCAGCACGACTGGGCGATGGGGGCGTGGCGCCGCCCCCTTTTCGCATTGATTGCGTTACAATTTCAGGTTTCTGGTTTCAGTTTTTGCTGCCATTCTACTTCTACTTTTTCCTCCTCTTTTTTTTCTTTTTGTATTTTTTGTATTTTTTTGTATTTTTTGTACCGCTGAGACTTTTGCTTTGTTTTTGTTTTACCGGCTGTGCCACAAAACGTGTCCGCTGCCATTGTTGTTGTTGTTGCTGGCTGTCTGCCACAACGTTGAAGTTGATCTTTATCTGTATCTCCGGTCGCTGGTTCAGGCTTTATAGATTTTTTCCACAGTAAAGTTTTCTTTGATAGAAAACCCATGAAAAAATATTGAACCGCTGAACAAACTTTACCCTTTTTTTATTATTCCTTATCTGTGTGTGGCTTCATAATATTTTAAAATTTTCGCTGTGCTGAACGACATATTTGAACTCTTAAAATAATAGTTGCAATGCGTATAAAGGCGGTCAAAAAACATATAAAAATAAATATAAAATAAAAAATAAAATATAAACAAAAAAAATAAAAATATAACCATTCTGTTGTTAAACAACTGTCATTAAATCATTGCAAAATACATATACTAAATCTCTGTTAAAATGTTATATAGATTGAAAAGTGCAGAAACTGAGATACCCTTTATTTATTTATTTGTGGATACCTATATAAGGAAAATCTCTAGTTCAAGGAAACTCACATCAGTGATAAATTTACGCAATCTAAATATATCACTTATGTAATATATTTTTTTAATATATTTTAGAAAATTTGACACTGGCACAGAATTAAATGTGTGCTTTAGGGAAGCACCACTGTAGTGGGTTGGCAGCAGTTGAGTTGTTGGCCTGGCTTGGCTCGGTTGGCTCTGTTGGCCACGACTCAACCGGTTTCAGCCGCTCGCAGGCCAAAGCTCTCCATTTCGTTTCGTTTTCATTTCGATTTACGAGCGCAAAATTAAAACCAAATGAGTGGAGCAGCGAACTGCCCCGGTTGTTATTGTTTCTTGGCCCGTCTTTAAGTCGGAGATCTTGAAATGTGGTCGCTGCCCGGGGCTAAATCTCTTCCTGCGTTAGCCGGATCATGAAAAATGCCAGGGTATATCGAATCGAGTCTAAGCATTACAACGACGACCAATTGACTGGGTTCGCAGAGTTATATAAATGGAAGCTGGCCGAAAATGTCGGCGGTTTATTATGGTTATTGTTATTGCCGCCGTTTGCGTTGTCTTTATTTGGTGGCAAAAATAATGTCACATTAAATAAATTATTTCACATCGTTGGTCTGTTCGCTGTACATACGTGTATGTGTGTACATAAAGTGACTTTCATTTCCTGCAAAAAATAAATGCATTGATGCTCGGCGTTTTCGGTTCAGTGTGTGGGAGTTGAAAGAATTTGTTTATGGCTTAATAAACTTATATGGGATTGGAGTTTCTGGTTTTTACTTTCAGTGATTCATATGGAAATGAAATTTCACAAGCTGTTTGCTCTTCATTAAGCTGATCATGTTGAGCAAGCGTTTTTTTAAACGCAATGCTATCTTTTAAATTCTTTAATCAATTTCGATGTTTATTTAACATTTATATAAACAAACATCAATTTAATAAAAGGTTAAGGATTATTTCGTGGCACCTCTGATAGCCTTCATGACTGTTGGCTAAACCTCTTTTGAAACCACTTACCAACGCATTTGGCACACCCACACTTATAAGCCATTTTGGAAAAGCAATGCCACAAAGTGTTGATATAAAAACAATGTCAACCTTCGGTAAAAAAACAATTTTCTGCTAAAAGTACTAAAAATCAACCGAAAATCAACATGTTGGTTGCTCTTTTTCGGTTTAAATTCATCATATCGAACAACCCAAAGCCAAATCTGTTGATAAAACCCATGTTGTTTGGTTTGTGTGTGGTTTTTTTCTTGGTTGCCATTGTTGCTTCCTTTCTAGTTTTGTAAAATATAAACAAATATGTTTGTGCTGTATTTATCTTGTATTTTATTTTAGTAGCTTTGCTTACCTGGTTGTTTCTATGCATCATTGCATACTTTATGGGAAAGGTCACCGGTGTCCAAAGTCATGCCATGTTATTTTGTATTTGGGTGTGTTTCGTGTATAATTTGTCGAGCTTAGATGCTGAAAGATGATATGTAATTATGCTTTAATGGTTTAATTAACAGACTTTATGGTAGAGCTAATTAGTTTCGGGTTTCTTTGGGCCTACTCACTGGGTCAGCTTGGCGTAGTCCAAAATCTATTCTTTCAATTATTAATTATCGAAATGGATTCGAGTGGAAAACTCACAAATCGTGACGCTACAGAAATGAACACCAAAACAAAAAAAAAAAGGGCAAAAAAGAGCAACTTGGCTGCTATTTTTACACACACCTTCGAGTCTCCGAACCCTCGACTTTTCCGACGCAAACAAACACACGAAGGAGAAAAACCTGCTTTTGACAGGCGACATGAAAATTGATTTCCACCAACGAATGCCTCGGCTGCTGTTGCACGAAAAAAAAGGAGTTTTGTGGCATGGGGCCCCGGTGGCGGATGAGTAATATCCGAGAATGAAAGTAAATTTCTCAGTCTGACAAAATCAATATCAAACTCGGTCTAAGCTGCAGCCTGTGGCAAGTCAGAAGGCAAGCGATTACATACATTTTCCATCCGTATGCAAAGCATTGACGTAATAATACCCCTCGATTTTGTTTCACCCCTTTTCCGTTTGCCGTTTTGGCCAACATTAGCCAACCGCAACGAGGCCAATCTCACCTGAGATTGCCATGAAATTCTGTAGCTAAAGTCAAATTAGGAAAGCCACAACGATGGCGGGCAAACGAGTGCGCTCAATTCTGTGCCAGCTAGCTGAAAAATTATGAGGCACACTGGGACATTGGGCTGGCATTAAATTAAAAACAGACGCATTTTGGCCCACAATTTCGTGCATAACACAAAATCAATTACAATTTTAATTAAATATGCAAAGCCCCATCCAATCCCCCTCAGAAAGAGCTGCTCCTGGGCGGCGAAGTAAGGAGCGCAGAATGGAGAGAACGGAACTCAATCAGGCAAAATGTCCCCCAGGCAGGTGACGTCTTTTCATAATGTCCTGCCCGGCCACGCCCATACCCACGCTGGATGGGCGTGGATCCGAACAATCAGCCGCCCACCTGGCCCGCCTGCCTGGCAAATTCCCCCAGGTGAACGAACAAAAGGGGTAAGGCAGGCTTTTAAATATGGATGGCATTTTGGATAAACCAACGAAAATTGAATGCTCTTCGAGTACTTTGCTTTAAAGGCGACTGCATTGCCAGATAAATCGGGGCAATATTGCTTTAAAAATAAGTTTCAATGCTGATATATATAAAATAAGACCGTTGATTAATATTAATGAGTAATAAGTATGAGTACAGGCACAGCACATATTATAAATGTATTTTAAAAAGACTTAAGCTGCTCACAAATCAATGCTCTTTCTTCTTGGCACTGTGATAAAAAATGCTATTTTTATAGATTTAAATGCGATTTGTTGGCTGTAAAGACTTGGAGTTATGAGGACTCATTTTAATCACTCAGAGTACAGAAAATCTTGCGAGTTGAGTTGGCATCGTAAAATTATTCGAGCACCACTCCCCAGTGGCGCTTAGGCGGGTCATTTAAAAATATAAAAATTTAATTACACTTGCGGGCCAGAGACACAAAATTCTTAATTGAATTGTCCCAGAGCGAGCAGGCAGGGCGATAGAGCCCAGATTTGACAGATTCGAGAGCAGCGAATCAATTACCATTTGCCAACTCTGGCTCGGACACTTGGCCTAATCCTGTCCAGCAGGCCGGCGCAAAGTAGCCGCATCTGCAGTTTGCATCTTTGATGCCAAAACCAAGCCAAATGGAAATGCGGTGAGCTGGCCATCTGGCATCTGGCATCTGGTCAATTGGTCAATTTTCATTTGCATATCATTTGGATTGGTGGCCAAGAAGGTTGCAAAACTCTCCAAAATGTACAGTTTTGGCATTTTGGCAGCCTGACGTAATGGGCACAAAAGCAACTGAAATGGCCGAAAGAGGCTTATTTCGGGGTAATGGTCTTGTATAAGGATAGCTGCAGTCAGTTAATTAGCAAAGTGCGTGGCACTCTGGAAAACCCTCAAGCCTTTTCAAACATTTAATTAATGCCACCATTTTTCTTTCTCTCTTTGCAGGTATGGTACTCACATAAATCAAAAGCAAATGCGAACTATCGATTAAGGTCATATTACGTATACGCAGTGTTGGCGTGCATACAGATTTGTATTTAACGTTATTCAAGTGTTAAGTTATAATTAATATTTTTTGGAATTCCGGTACTTTCTAAGAGAACTAGTTACCTTTAGATGTCAATGAAATATGACATGGTAAAACATTAATTGTTATCCACATACATATTTTCATTCATCTTACGGACATTTGCCTGTACAATCAACTTTTTAAATTTATATTTTTGGATAATTTCCCCCGTTATTCGTTGCATTACATTGCTTGACCCTCTCCAAATGAGTTATGGCCCGCCGTATGCCCGACATTTAACTTTGCCAAACCCAAACATAAATATCAAAAAGGTTTCTTATCTCGTTTCAAATGATATATGGTGGTGTTTGGATCTGGGGTCTCTTGCCTTTTATCAGCCATTAATGATCGCCTGAGGAGCGTGATGGGTCGCTGGGGCGGTTTTACACCTCTGACGGCTTGTCAGCTGGCTGATATTTTTCAGCTATTATTTTTATTTATTTATTTCTGCTTCGCGCGGAGACATTAAGGCGTCGGCGACCATCAGCTGTCAGCAGCTTTGGCTGCTGTCTGCCCAAATATTTGCCAGCTGCGTAATTGCAGGCGAAACTGCGAAAGAGCCAGTGTCTACAAAAAAGAGGCTAAAACATACATATCTTTCAGCAGTCTCCGGCACAAGTAGATAGTCAAATGAAGTAGAGCCCTAATGAGTGGTATTGTGTGGGCGTTGGCACTCCTCACAAAGGTCAGTTTGCAATGAGCCAGTTGGTTGGTCGCGGCCATAAAGAAATACAAAACTGTCAGGCATCGATAATACTTTTTTGTACGCCTTCTAAAATTGGTTGAAGCAATTGCGGCTGCTGCTTTTGTTCGAAAGTTGGCTGCAAGACTTTGCTCTGCGAAGTTTTCTTATTAGCAAGCAAGTTTATTATTTTTCACATAGAACATCTGCCGGACCGGCGACAAGTTTTTCCCTTTTCGGTGGGGCAACCACTTGAAATCTTGTAAACTTTTAGCTCTCCGCCATTCATGTAATGAGAAACGCTTTAAAACTAAAACAAAATCTTTGCCCAACTTGCTGTCAGGATGAAGCATAAAGTTTGCCGAGTATGAGTGGAAGGAAGGAAGGAAGAATGTAAAGGTTACTTTTTCTTATAATTTCGATAAAGAACTAGCTTGCAGTGGTAAAAACTTTCTCAGACTGACTTACTTAAAGATTTCTTACGCTTTACATGTATTAATTTTAATTAATTTTTAATGTTAATTGCAAATCTCATCGAAGCGAGCCAAAATATTGCAGATTTAAATGTTGGTTCAACCAATTTCTGGCTACCTTTAACATTTCCGTGAGCTTTTCGATCGTTTTGTGGTGCAGTGGTGCAGTGGTGCAGTGGTTCGGATTTGCTTCCCACGCTGTGGTCCAAAAACATATCTTGGCAGCATATCTTGTGGCCACTACAGTGGGACTTGTGAGCCGCAAACAGCAGCAACTCTCGAGTGGCCCAAAGTCGGGCCTTCGAGTGGCTTTTGGCGCAGTTTAGATGGCCTAAGGCACTTCGGGTCCGGTAAGAAACACGCCCACAAGGCCCTCAGTTGGCTGGCAAGCATATACATATTTCATTGTTGTAGCGAGTGAGTTTTAAATGGATTTTGTTTTATTCTCCACTTAGACCTTGTCTAAGTTCTTTTTAATGAGTTTCAACTCCGCATATCTGCGCTGCAGTGGCGGGTCAAAACTTTTGCTTGACTGGCGTGTTTTTAGCTTCATTTGCTGACGCCCGACTTAAAGGATTTCCATTTTCCATTTCCAAGGACTCGGCCGAGTGGCGTTGCCTGGAAACCGGCAAAAACAAAAATATAACAAAAATAAAACAACCATATGTGATTATGGGTGAGGGCAAAAAAAATAAACAATAAACAAATGCCGTTGACATAAAAAAAAAATATGTATAAAGAATCAACAAAAGCATAAAAAGCCGACAAATAAGTACTGGGATGTTGGTTTAGCATAGAGAATGCGTATAAATACAAAAGTCGCCTGATCCTTGGCAGAGCTCTCCTTTGAACCCCCTTTTTTCCACCCCACTCCAAGGTCTTTTGCTGAACAATAAACAAGCCATAAAATGTTTGCCGTGTGCACTTGGCTGGGAAAGCGGCAATGGCAGCTTTTTATATGTCAAATAAATAGCGCAAGGAGCACGCATTTTTATTATCCAACCATGACATACTCTATATCGAAAGCAATATCCTTATGATTAGAAAACTTACCAATTTAGCTGAATGATTTCTCACATCTTATTAGTTTAGATATGATCCCGTTTTGTGCATATTATACTCTGTATAATTTTACTTACACTTTTTCTATCCACTTAAAATATAATATCATATTGATAACCCTACCTGTTTACCCATTACAACGGCTTTGTAAGCTGAAACCATATTATTGCTCCAGAGGCGAGTGCCAATCTAAATACGAAGTCGACCTCAAACCACAATTTATGGCGGAGATGTCTTATGGCACATAAAACCGTATCACGTGCGGCGAACCTGTGTTGGCAACCGGATAACATTCAATAATAACCAGGTTCAAATGCCTTCCTGCACACACCTGCTCATGCTGCCGTAAAAGCCGAAAAGAAAAGGGTTCAACTATTTTTGGTTTTTGGGTTTTGGCCAGAGGAGGAGTCCCTGCCCGAGGGCTTTGTTAACCATTTGATGGTCAATCGGGCACACAAAAAGGCTTTCCAGGAGCTTTCCAGTGGCCAAGCCCCTGGTGCATTGATTGATTTCGAACAACACAGGCAACCGGATGACCCCAGATTCGCTTTGTCTGTTCGCATGTCCTGTGATTTGGCCAGAACCTCCAGGGATCGCCGTAGCCAGAGCAATTAACGTTCGACATTGGGAAATCGGTAACCATGTAGTCCGTATCTATCTATCTGCACTTAAACCTCAAGAAGCCGCTCATAAAAGTCCATTTGAATTCAGGGAGCCAGGGGAATGAAACTGAAATCAACGTCAATGGCAGTGAACGAGCCGAAGCCGAAGGATAAGAGAAGCGCCATTAATTTTTATTGCGCACACGAAATATTCCCAAAAGCGGAATATATGTATATGCACACACACACACACACACACCAGCACACATTCCGGCACTTTCATATACGTGTATGTATATTTGAATAAAAATTAGCTAGCATACATTTTTGGGAGCAGCGCCGCCGCCGTAAATCTCGTAAAATACCAAAATACCAAGCGGCAACTGTTACGGCGGCGGCATCGAACGCCAAGGTAATCAGCACAAGGATGGCCCCCCAACTGGGGATGGAGCACTCCCCGTGGTGTGGTGTGGTGGTGGGGGATGGGGGATTGCGTGTGGCGTCGTAGTCTTCGGCGGCATCGTCGCTAGGGGGTTGATTTTTGGGCGATTTTCCGTGCTTTTTTTTCGAGCTGGAAAAACTCCGCGCAGTTCTTTTTTCGTTCGGGAAACACGCCATTCCCATTGGTTTTGTTCAAATTAGACTCTTGTCATAACAATGTTTTCAGTTTTGCTAGATTTGTGCAGCAATAGCAATTTATTTGAAATTTACTTATAATTTAACTTCAAACTTTGATGATTTTAAGTTGCTTGTTTAGTTACATTTTTGGATTTTTAATAAATATCAATTAATCTGTTTCGGTAACCCGAGGAGAACACATTGAGTATTTGCCCCTGTCGGTAAACTTGTTTTCCGTTTTGAAAGGACCTTTTCTTTGCCTACTTCAAGGCGCTCAGACTCGATGACAACAACGCCAACAGCAAGAACAAGCCAAAAACCAAATAAATTTCAGACCACTCGGATGTGGAGCCATCCGAGTCCCTGGAAGCGTGTCCAGACTTATTGGCGACGCAATTTCGCAACGTAACAGTTGCTGGCGCTGTTGTTGGCCATATTTAGGCATCATAACAAGTCGTAAAATGGAACTCCAGTTGTTTGTCAGCTGCTACTTTAGTTTGGGCCACTGTATGTGTTTCAGCTTTTTGTCGATTCGTCGTCTTTTGGCTTCTGCTAGTTTTCAGATTTCTGATCCCCGGAATAGCTTATCCATTCCCTTTATGGGTTTTTATTTCTTTCAGGTTGGGCAAGCATATAAAACACAAAGTTTTGCTTAAGCCGCGAAGGCTTTTGTCTGGCGCTCGCTCTGACGTCAGCTGCTCCTTTTTGATCCTTTGGACCGACTCTTTGGGGAAATTTTCGCCAGAAATAGAAAGGAAATGGGTGTAACTCCCGCTAAGCTTTGCAAATACATGGTGGGAAAATATTAAATTAATTTTTAAATAGTTTAATATTTCTAGATAACATTTGCAGTTTTAGCAGGACATTTTTCAGTCTTTCGTTTATATATACATATGTATATATATCTTTTTGGGCAACATGAATACTGTTTTCTTGCAGTGCCTATATATGCTTATGCCTATATGTATTGAGTATTATGTAGTACTTATGGTGTGCTTAGAGGGATTTGCCAAGTGCTACCTGAGCCAAAACTTCAGCTGTCTGCCAATCTTTCCTTCGCGTTTTTTTTGTTGATGTTCTTTTTCTGCCAGCAGGATTTCCTATGCATCCTGGCAGGCTTATAATTAAAACTTATGTGTTTGTGTGGCTCCCAAGGCGGCTTAGTGCTGTAAAGATACATAATTCGTGCGGGGTGTTATGTGAGCCACCGCATCTCAGGGATCAGAAAGCAATCCCATTTGGGAGCCATCAAGCAAGCCGCTTGATCGATTCGGTTATAAAATTAAAAATAAATACAAATGTTGGCATAAATTTTACAAAACGTACGCCATTTGCATTTGCCATTTGGAGCAGCGGAACATTTATATCTGCAAATGGCTGCCCTTGGGTTAAATTACATTGCTAATACGCCGCGTTGACTTACCTTTCTTACCCCACTACATACATACATACATACATACATACATTTCCTGCGTGTGCTCACTTATTTTCCATGTGGTTTTTACGCATACCCCTCCATTTTCCTTTTAGCAGCTATGCGTTGTGCATTTAAATTCCAATGCCTTACGGCTTTTCAAAAACCCTCATATATACATAGATATATATATATATATATTTGTATAAATATTTATTGCCCTGTCGGCACGTAATGGGCGGAGTTCAGGGGGCTCCATCGTCCTGACATATCCACCTATCTTCTATGGGGATTCGACTGTTGTTCTTATTCCGTCGGCTGTATTTTTTTTGACAACACTTTGTTTCAGTCTGGCGGCTTTATCTGAGTCGCAGTTTCCATCCCCCTTAGAATTCATTGGTATTTTTATATATATTTACATGCGTTCCATCATGTCGGCTTGGTTTATATGATTTAATTTGGCATTTTTTATTTGCCGAACGGCTCGTCTCACATTTGTTTATGCAAATCGTGTTTTCTTTATGTTTGGGAGAAATTTGTGTGTTATTAAATTGCAATAAATTGCAAACAAATAAGGTTTATTGAGATAACTAAATATTTGCTACAGATCAACACATTTCACCGTGCTAATTAATGCCAATTTATGCAAGCTGTTAAGTTAAATAAATAGAGAAGTTTGATAGTTTTAAGTTGAAACCTTTTAATATGGCAATATTAGGAGAATGTGTACGTGTTTTAATTAAAACCGAGGTATTTGTAAGCAATTTTAAACATTCATGAGTTTACACGTGCTTTAAATGAGCTGCATAATTTGATGAAGTTTGTGTAAAAAATATGTTCGTTTGACCTGGTTTTTGTTTAACTTCACCTGATTGACCACAGAGTATTCAATGGCTACTGTTTCTCTTTACTGTGATGGAGGAGTATGAGATCGATGTTAACCCTTGACCCCATAAAAGCAACTAATTGCTTTGCTTGTACCTTTTTTCACTGCCATCCCGAAATTGAACAAAAATTCAACAATCAATTAGTGCAAAACAACTTGTTTGTTATTTACACGAATTTTTTATCTACAATTTATGTTTTGTGCGCTTTGGTCTGTGTGTAAAACAATTTCGTCGGCATTACTTTTAATTTTTTATATATTTCAGCTTGGGCGTGAAAAACTGGATATTTCAGTTAGCCTTCAGCATTGGTTCATGTTTATTTAGTTTTGATTTTTATTTATTTCAGCTTGATTGATATCATTGTTTGTCTGCTATTTTGTTCTACTTCTGTAGCATTTTATGTATCTTTTAATTTGAATTTAATTTGCCAAGAAGTGTGCGACTTTGAAGCTAATTAATAAATCAACGTTCGTTAGCTTTGTTATGCTAATTTCAGAGATGGCGTTATTCGATCCGTTGGCCAAGGGGAAGAAGGGCAGGCAGTAGGGAAAATATTTTCAGAGGATCCAGCTGAAACAGAAAAATATTTTCATAAGCAATTATAATCTTCTGCTCGGACGGAGTATAGTTTATTTATTCATTCATTCATTTCCCATGGCACTCGACACGCTTTCGGCGTTGACAGTTTGAAGTACTCGAATATCTTTGATAGTTTTTTGTGTGATCAGATTGGCAGCCGCCAAAGAGCCTGAATGCTGCAATCAAGGCTTGGCGTGGCACTTTGGCATTTGGCTGGCAATTGAGTGGAAAATCTTAGTTTGCATTCGGTTTGTTTGCTTGTTTGCACATTTATCAGCGAAACCTGTAATTCGGATTCATTCTTCACGCATTTGATGGATGGCTTGCGGAATTCAGCACTCGTCAGCAGTGGTTGCACTTTTAGTTTTGTAATTCGAGTCGAAAGTAGCTTATTTTGTGGCGTGTAAACAGTGGCAGCCTATTAAATTTCACTTTTGTTTTCTCCCTGTGTTTACTTCACCCATTCTGTCATTTCTATGGAAATATTTTGGAGCGACTATTTTATGATATGTGACATGGCGTGCTATTGTCTTTGAGCATTTGCTACTCTAAGTCTAAGGTTTGCTCTATTTTCCCCCTTTTTTCGCTATAAGTCTCGCATTTCATTTGACGGCGGAATGGGCCACGTGAGAGCTTTTTGCTGCCGAGCAGATAATGTATCTGTCAGATACAAGCGAAATGGTAGTGGGTTGAACGAATAGCACGCCGATACGGAAAACAATACAACAGTGGCGGAATTCCAGCCTTAAAAGATTTTCAAGTACCTCGTTAAGTTGTTAGATATCATATGCACGGTTTTGAACCATTATAAAATTACTTTTTTTTTAAATAGTATTGAAACCAGCTCAGTGGCACAGTTTTGACTCAAAGAACTAATGCTGGGGAATCCCAAAAATTCAACACTATGGAAAAAGAAACAAGTTTTTTGTGTATTTATTATAATAGGTGAGATAGGAGATTTGCAAAGCCCCTTTTGATAGTTTTATTAAGCAGAATCATAACATGAAATCCAAAACTACCTGGAATATTGCTTACACTCTTCATCTATTTCGATTTCGTTGAGCAACACATCGCAAAAAACATTCCATCCAATCTGTAGTCCATTTATCACCCAAAGTGAGTAAAGTAGCAAAACATACAGCAATTATAAATGCCCCACACAACCTGGTAATCAAATGCGGAACATGTTTCAACTACTAATGCCCGATATGAACATGAACCATTGTCATGCCCAACAATAACTGTCCCAATATAACTGACATCCAACCGAACGCTAGGCCCCACCATAAATAATAGCAACTGATTCGGCGGCACGATAAAACAGAGAATCAGACACGCGCCCACGTAATTAGAACATTACCAAACCATTTAGCCAAAAATACGAGTGTGTGCCAGTGGAAAAGGGTAACAACTATAAATTTGAAAATTATAAGGTATCCGACGCCACTTTTGACAGCTCGCAAGCCCACAGCAAAATAAAGTTGCGTGCCAGGTCCGGGTTTAACTTTGCCTATTCCGGACACAAGTCGCCTCAATTCAATTATTAAAGTCAATGAGTGCGGGCTCTAATGATTAATATTTATTATTTACGCACTCAATATTTAAAGCCCATCACCGACACCTCCAAGTGTAGATTGCTTTCTGCCGCCTTGTGTGAAGTTTTATTTGTCAATCAACTGTCTCTCAACTTTGGGGGCTTATCTTTATGGAGGGGGCCATAATGCAATCACTTTACTAGCGTTTCTGGTAGCAAAAAACCAGGCATTACGAGCCACGTTTATAACCATTTATAGTCAATGCATAATAGTGCGTACGTACTCGCACATTTGCAGCTACTATTTATGAAATACGCAAAATCAACATTGTAATATGTTGAAAGGCTTCAATGTATCTGTTTTAAGGCTACAATTGAATTTATTTGTAATTCAAAATTCACAGCAGATCATCCGGAAAACTAATCCCAATGCCAAGCTGTCATTTCTTTTCAACATTATGACTTTTAAGTAAATTACTTTTTTAATACTTTCAGCCGAGTCGAAACTATAAATGCAAACTTAATCTACTTTGATTCGCTTGATTGAGTTTGATAGTTTAATTGAAATGCGGTCGCAAGGGAAAATCCATTTTATCGCATTTATTTCACCGACTCTTCGGGAAAGAGTAGTTTTCACAATGAAACGCCAATTACGCAGCGACTCAAATTGCAATTGTTTGAAGCGTTAAAATGGACAATGCAAATACGCATTATTTGACTGAATGAAGAGTCCAAACGCTAGATGTTAATCCATTATCGATTAAGTGTCATTAATATTTTGTTATTTCAATTAAATAACATTGAAATCTGAGCTTCGAACTAAATTGCCTAATTTATTCCGCTGATGTATAAGCTTCTTTTTCGACGTATCGTATCAGTCGTTTTTTGCGTCACAAAAAAGCGAATTAGCGATTGTGTCTAGTCTCGTTTATGCATTATTTATATACCTGATCACTAAAGTTTTTATGGCGGAGGCGAAAAGTTTACTAACTTTGTTGTGGGTAAGACCAGATAGATTATCTAATACTGCTACATATAATTAGATATGCATATCAATCAAGTTTTAAATCAATAATATAAGCAAATTTAAGGAAAAAATTAAATGGAACATTTAATTATTAAGAAGATTTTTTTAATATAACTTTGGTAACAGAGTATCTAGTCTTCAGTCAGTTTCTTGAAAACTAGTTCCATTTCGTATGTGTTCTCAGACCGAAGACAAAAAGCAGAAAGCTGAACAATGCCAAAAGCGGTTCGTCAACTTCGTAACCCAGTTTTCTGATTATAAATATTTATCTTTAATGCATCTTTAATTGATTTTGAGTGGCTAAGAACATTTTTCCAGCGTTCTTCACAGCGAACACGCCCACAACTTGAGCTAGATGTTAGAGACAGCCTTATTATTAATTAAAGTGCCATTGCTTTGTTCTGAGTGTAGGCGAACAGCATATTTGAACCGCACATAAATATTGACACTGAGTTATGGGAGCAAACACAAACACATGCACGTTAACCTATGTTAAAGATATTTTATACAAACGGTCAAATTAGCGATAAATTTGTAATTAATGAGCTGCTCTGTTGACGTTTTAATTGAAAATACCACATAGGAAAATTAATGCACAATTTATTGATGTGCAATTAGAGCCGTCGGTTTCGGTCAGCAAACCCTTATTTTTCTAAATAGTATTAATTTTGCATTTAACTGGTTTGCCGTTTGTGATTAAATTGAGGCAAGTGATGATTTGGGCAATCTAGTTTTGGCATTTAAATGCCCAAAAACAAAGCCACTTTAATTTTAATCTCAGAGCACAGATCTGAAATTTGATGAACTGGTTGTTTACTGATAGACGAAACATTGAAATTAATATGTTTGCTCAGCAAGGGCAGATTTTATTGATAGAGAATCGCTTTGAAAAGTTTAAATTTATATATATATAAAACATTTTGAGTAGTCAGCATTTGCTTTGACATTCAAAAAATCAAGTCAATTAACTATTAACAGTAGTATTCTGCTCTGAGATTGTTTTTGTTTATTATATAACTATATATTATATATAGCATTCTATGTTGTTTTGTATTTTTCTTGACAATGTTGTAGAAATTAAAAAAAAATAAGAAATGCTCCAAGCCTGAAGTTCTAAAGTCCATAACTCAACTTGTCTTAACCGGACTTCGAAGTGGCATACCTCTAAATGTTTCTGGCGCAATTCTCTAAAAAACTGCATTCAAATTTAAAAATCTATTTTTGTTGTAATTTTTTTGATGTAGAAATTCGAAAAAAATAAGAAATGCTCCAAGGCTGAAGCTCTAAAGTCCATAACTCAACTTATCTTAATCGGATTTCGAAGTGGCATACCTCTAAATGTTTTTGGCGCAATTCTCTAAAAAACTGCATTCAAATTTAGAAATCTATTTTTTTTAATTTTTTTGATGTTATCAGGTTGTAGAAATGCGCAAAAATTAAGAAATGCTCCGCTGAAGTTCTAAAGTCCATAAGTCAACTTATCTTAACCGGATTTCGAAGTGGCATACCTCTAAATGTTTCTGGCGCAATTCTCTAAAAACTGCATTCAAATTTAGAAATCTATTTTTTTTATCTTTTTTTGAATTTTTTTGATGTTGTAGAAATTCGAAAAAATTAAGAAATGCTCCAGAGCTGAAGTTCTAAAGTCCATAACTCAACTTATCTTATTTGGATTTTGAAGTGTCATACCTCTAATTGTTTCAGGCGCAATACTCCAAAACAAATTCATTTTTTCTTCTTAATTTTATTATCGACTATAGCATTCTGTCCTGTTTTAAATCGTTTTAATGGGAGTTCAACTAATAAAAGCATTTATACTTTTATTTCTTCCAGGTAAGCGATCTACATTCATCAAATCTTGAATCGAGTTCGACTGGAATGAGTATTAAATTTAAATACATGTTTAAATATTCTTGAATTTAAAATGAGCTGAAAATATATACAAAATTTACGGATAGGGTGTACTTTTATATAAATTCAATTAATCTACTTATTCAACAACCTATCAACTACCTTCTTGATTACTTTTCTGCATAGCCTTGACCCACAGAATATCGAATTGACTATTCGATTTGATAAAAGGTTTAAGTAAAAGTGTGGATTAATTTAATATAATTTAAAATGAAACAGATACCGAATTCCGTTCCCGTTTTTTCCGATCCACGGCCAAGGTAAACCAGTTGGCGTGCTTTTATGGGCCAAATATGGCCAGTAGCTCATGCATATTCAAAAGTTATTTATATTTGCTATTTGCCTAAGATTATATCGATTTTTGAATTTTTCTGCTTCCACTGCGCCCCAGTGGTTCATGATTTTTGTGACTTCTTGGCGAGCAATTAAATATTTGAGCGGCTACATTTTTGTTTTTTCTTGCGACTGATGCTGAGATTTTCTTTTCTTCCAATTAACTGACAGACTTTCAATCAAACGAACCGCACGAAATCAAATCGAATCGAATCAAATCAAATCAAACACACAGACCGACTAAATGGAGGGTCTGTGTGGGCTGCTGTCGTCACTAGTCGGATTCCATTCGATTTGGGAATATGATTTCCGAAGGCTGTTAATGACGTCGCAGCTACTTGAAATCGTTACCAAATTCAGACGAAATGCCCACCAAAAACAATTTGTTCAACGCATTTAAATTAATTTGCCGTCCATTCGGGCGTCTTGAAAAATATACGCTGCTGTGAATGTCGTTTATCATGTTTCATTTCGAGTGCGGGGAACCCCTCTCGGTGTCAATTCGCCCTCTTTGAATGTTCAAGTGGCCATAAGTTTATGCACTTGAAAGTGCATTCACGAATGAGGGAAAAGTGCTGGGAAAGCTTTTTCTTATTGCGACCGAACTCAGACCACATTTATTTGCTATTAATTTCCCATTTTAATTGGATCGCCTTTCTGCGAGGAAGGGTATTTGTATGCGCCACAATGTGATTTATTGCTATACTTTCGATGTTTCTTTGTTACTTATTTCACGCCTTTTTTGTTTTTACTTAAGAAACTCAAGCCGCAGAGATTTTATGCCACAAGTGTTTTTTAAACTTTGGGTATAATAAAAACCTTAACAAACTATTTTTGATTAATGTGCATTAAAGAAATTGAAGGGTGTGCCTAGCCTCACATGATTTCACATAAGTTTTCTCCTCATTGTGGCCTTTGTTTGTTTCGATTG
This sequence comes from Drosophila orena, assembly GCA_005876975.1. NCBI lineage: Eukaryota > Metazoa > Arthropoda > Insecta > Diptera > Drosophilidae > Drosophila > Drosophila orena. The sequence continues at coordinate 7,209,329 of VCKV01000282.1, read as the reverse complement.
CATTCAATTGGTTTGCCTCCCAAGATGCTCGACTTTAATTACTGGCATTTTTTGAGCGGTCACGTAATGCTGGCGTTATGCGGAAGCTGTTTTCATAAACTCGACCAATCTTTGCAATCAAGAAAATAAGTGATTAGACGCTTTTCAATTCGGGAAGTGCTTTGCTATGTCTTTGACAAACATTGCTTTCATTTATCAAGTGTTTGATGTGTATTAAAATGTTTGTGCACAAACACTTTTAAATCTTTAACTCAAAGCACTCACGGTCGTATGAATAATTTTACTATATGTAGGAAAGGCTTTGTATAGCTCCTAATTGATTAAGTGCAGAAATGCAATTATTCATTTTGCCTCCATCCTTTTTCTTTGACTCTAAATCGGTTAATATGGCAATTAAGATACAGGAACTTGCCAAATTAAAAGGGCAAGGCAAGGAATATTTGAAATAATTTGTAAAACCTACAGTGACATAACCACAAGCCTTGAATTTAGTGCGTTCGATCTTTGACGAGATTAAGTCCTCAATGGGCATTAAAGTGTTTCGTTTTTAGGCATTCTCAATGGCTATTTATAAGCCCATTTCACCATGCGTGTTCTGAGAAGGGAAAAAAAAGGAGGAGCTGACAGTTGACAGGTTTTGGACAACAATGAACTAATTTAAGCAGCCGAGTGTCATACATCAACTCACTCTGTGTTGCTGCAAAGCGATGGGAAAAACAACTTTTCTGCTTTTGTATTTTCTTCGTTTGATATATTAAGCTGCATGTACGCAAAACGTTATTGAACGCAAAGGAAAAAAAAATATATTAATACACATAATGCTTCCGGCAAAACATGAAAATGGAAAATGGAATAGGCATTAAAAACCAAACAGAAAAATAAAAAATAAAAAAACGCGCGGAAAATGAGGAAGAGCCATCTACAGCTGCTGGTCGCAATCAATTTTCATGGTTAACCGAGCGCCCAAAGAGATTTTCTTCATCGACTTCCCCTGCCCCTTGGCTAATGACAAGTGAAATAAATCTTGGAAAAGTGCGAGCTAAATAATTTTTCATCTTCTCTGTCCTCACACGGAAAAATATGGAAAATGCGCACGAATTTTAATTTGTTAGTACAAATTCGAGAGTGCAAATGTGGAAAGACTCGCACTTGAGGTGGCATAAATCAGTGCTGCGGAATTTTCACATCACATTTACTAAAAGCAAATTGACCAGCACCCACAGGCGCCAAGCCACCCACTTTTTTGCACCCATGATCGGTACAGAAAAAAACAAAGCTAAAAGTGTTTAATATATACCTGAAACATAACCACATTTGACTGAAAAATGGTCAATTGGGCAACACTTTCCTTTGCAGCACCTGTATTTAAATGCCTCTGCCAAAGGCAAATAAACACACAAAAATATTGCAATCTCTGACCCAAAAAAAGAAAGAAGGAAAGTAAACCAGTGAAGCTGCAATGGTGTCAGCGCCACCGCAACTGCCATTGGGCTTGCAGCGCCACCACCCACTCGCCACCGACTTTTCCGCCCACTGGGGACGTATTTGTCAACGGTTGCAGGTTGCAGGTTGCATGCTGCATGCTGCATGCTGTATGCTGCATGGTGCATGGTGATGGTTGCACGCATAACTTCCATCCCAACTGAGCTACGGAAAAAACTATAAAATATTTGTACCGCCAAGAGCCTGGATTTTGTTTTTCCAAGTGAGTTTAGGATGGGGGAAAAATGTTGTCAGGCGGCTGTGCGGGTAAAGTGAAGTGGAAGCAATAAAGTGAATGCCAAACATACTCCAGGGAGCAGCAGCTACATCATTTCCATTTCCCATTTTCATCATCCTCAACTGAGAGACTGAAACCGAGATGGCGCCCTGAAAGTTATGGGTCAAAGATTGCGCTGCCTCTGAAAGTTGATTTAATGGGTTGTCTTCCATCAGCTAAAAATGATATCAAAAGAGGCACAGGTTCAGTTCATTTCAAAGTGCATTACTTAATGGTTTTACTACTGTTTACTACTAGTGTCGTTCATTTTCAGTTAAACTCTACTTGTCAATTATAGACATACTCAAATATTTTGACGCCATCGCCACGGCAACTTTGACAGCTGGAACGAAAACCATTTGCCACCGTCCAACAATTATACATTTCCCCAACAGTTTACAAATCAGCTAGGAAATAATTTTCTCGCCCTACTTCCGCCCAAAAGCTAATTAGTTTTGATTGACGGCAACTTTCTACCACCAAGTTTCGGTTTAATGGCACTTCAAAAGACCAGACAATTACACCTAACAAGATCATCTCACAACCTGACATTCATTTGCGTAATCTTTCAATCAATCCAAGGCCTGTTCGGCTCACCAACACCAAACCACAGAGTCTGAAAAGACCAAATTAGGCGGGGAAGTGTAAACTATCGGACAGCAAATAAAAACAGTTGTCAGAGTGGCCGAATCATCAAAATCAACAAAATTCCAAACACGCGCACCTGTCATAAACAAAATCATAGCATAATTTATGATAATCTTATGCAAATGTTTGGTGGAAAAACAAAAACTCGAAGAAAAACCTTAAAGTAATTTCATTTTGAGCCAGCTCTGATTCTTGTTATGGAGTTGGCATTTTGGACCAACAAATTATATATGCATGCTATGCATATATCAAGTTAATTGGGTTAATTGACAATTTCCATATTGAGCCAAATTTGTTTTTCATTTTTCTCACCGAACTTACTTTTGCTGGAAACCAATTTAATGAAAATGCTCAACAGCGGTGTATATTTTAATACAAGACTATAAACTTTTAATATTCAGTTCTTTGCATTAAAAAATACGCCTAGTCATAGTTGAAACTTTTAAACTTTGTGCTTTAAATTTTAATTTATAGATCAGCAATAAATTTCAATGCTTTCCTTTTCAGCAACCTATATTTGCTGCCTTACTATTTGCCATTTTTGGCTTTCTTATAAAGTGGTTTTGGGCTGGCTTATCCCAAAGAGGAATCATCATTAACTTAAAGCGACAGCCTTAAACAAATGCTTGGCTCACAAATTTGAATGCGCCAATTTGCATAATTTTCAAATTTATTTTCCATTCACTCTTCTGCACATTCTGCGGCGTATAGGGTAGCCAATGATATTTATTTTCTCAATGCGATATCGAACCGTGGTAAGATAAAATATACACATAAAGCCCGTAATGAAGGCAAATCGAATAAAAACTATATTTTTCTTCGCCTGCCCTGTGGCTGATGATTTGCCTAACAATGGCATTAAGCACGCTTATTAGTTATAATTCGTTTTTGTATTTGGTCAACAAGTTCATGTTGAGATGTAGGGCCCAATGAGAGTTCATTTTGATAAATGCCAAGAGTTTCCCATTTCGCATCTCGACTTTGCTCAAAGTTTTGTTCACACCATTTATCATTTCTAGACGGTTTTTTTTTTGTATTTGTATAAAACGTTGTCTTTAAGATTAAGTCATAAGATATACGCAATACGTTATTTATTGTCGACTTTTTCTACAAATGGTAATGCACTTTCTTGTTTTCCGCATTGAAGTCCCGCTCTTGCTGCATAAATTACGGTAGGAAAATGGTGCCAACAGTTTTACAGCTGGGAAAATCGTTTTGTAAACTCTTTATTCATTCATGCACTTTTCACAGTTCATCTTGGCTTGCATAAAAGCGTCGAACGCAATAATTTTCCTGAAGATAATGGCATTGTGAATGAAAAAAGCTGGACATAGTACAAGTATATATAGAATGGCTTAGTCTGCGATTATTGGTAAGAGATGTGAAGCAAATGGTCAACATTGTTTTAAACTTTTTAATTGCGTTTTAAAGGGGTTTCTTTTATGGAACGATGTTTAAAAGCTGCTTTTTTTATACCCAGCTTTTATTCTTAAACTTTATTATGAACTCCACCCACACTCTGCATTATTTTATTTCCAAACTCAAGTAATCGGCAATTAAAATTCAATGCGCTTAATTTCCTCTTGTCAGCAGTCCACAAAAAAACGTGTTAAACCAAATTTAAATATTTTGCAAAAAAAAAAACTGGCAATGATGACTCGGCAATGACGTCGCATCAAAAGCCATCAAAAACGTCTTTTTCGCGATTGTCAAAGCTTTGTAAATCAAAAATAAGTTTATATAAAAAGTTAAGGAAAAAATCAAATACGTGTATGACTCGATCCATTCAGTTTCAGGTTTTGCTCACTTGGCCAAAATTGTATTAATGGGCATAACTCCCCCTCAACCCGCATTTCAACTGCAATAAATTACAATATCAACAAAAAAGGCAAAGTAATAAAAAGCATATGTGATATATATGCATATAAATATGAAACTGAAGACACTGTTTGTTCAAAAATATTACGAATATTGTCGGCATGAATCATATTACGGATTTCGCTTTTGTTTTGGCATCGGAATTCGCTGGCTTTAGAGGTTAATGTACCGCCAAAAACAAAAGTAAGGTACCAATATTAAGTGGGTTAATTGATGTTTTGAGTACTTGGTATTATTCATTTCATTGAAGAGCGAAACTCGCTTCCTTGAATGACCTCAATATCGCAATTACTCCTGGAAACCATTAGACAAATAGACAGTGTGCAGCTCTTTGGGCTCTGACAGTTTCGGGTTTTAGTAATATTAAAAAACATTTGCATAATTAATGACTGGAAATAGTTGTTGTATCCAAACTCATTTCGGCCCAACCCATCCTGTGCCTCCTTCCCCCCATTGCAATTATGTTTTTGTGGCCCAAACAATGACGGTTGCTGCAGTCGGAAATATTTAGCTGGAAACAAAAAAGGGAATGCTGAAAACCAGGCCGCTCCGAGTGACTTTGGCTTTTAAGCAAAATTAGATAACAACTAGCTGGGGCTCAGGAAGTGAGCCAAAGAAATAAATGTTAATGCACTCAGAGAAAGAAATGTAATCAAATGAGTCAAAAGCTTGCGCGAACAAATAAAATAATCGTACTTATATCTACAAAAAAGAGTTATACAATGTTAATTTGTATCTAAAACACAAAAAAGGGTTGTACGTTGTTAATTTGTATCTAAAACACAAATAAATATTATTTAAGTGCACGTCAACATAATGATGTCTGATTTTAGCCGAGTTTGTTGCTCCTGCAATGGCTCCTTTGCCTTTCCTCGCTTTTTTTTTTCCACTTCGCCCGCTTTGGCCAAACAATTGTTATGCCAATTTCATTGTTATGCCGTGAGCCGAAATTAATGACTTCCGTTTGCATGGGCTGACCCTTTCCTTTCCTTTGGACATATTCTGTGTAGGTCGTGCGTAAAGGGACTTACTTGGCCAGTTATTTGGAAGAGCAGGCCATTCATTGTAGCGGATATGAGGGTGGACTTGGCCAGGTGTGCCGAAAGCAGCTTAAGATGGCAGTGTATATCCCATCGATTGGGTTGAGAATCGATTTTTCGCCTAAATGGGCAACGATTTCTTATAGCATACTTTGTGAAGTCATTTCTTTGGGCAGACACATTAATATCTTCAGCCAAATGCATTCGCATTTTTACTTGTTTCCATGTCAAGAGTGCTGAAATATATACAGTGGTTTGCAGAATGAAAGTAGACAAGAAGTTGAAATGGTAAAACGGTTTTTAAAAATACTTTTACACATATTGTTTAGACACTGTTTGGACAGAAATGAAGTTTGATGAAAAAGCTGGTTAGTTTGTTGGCACAAGCAAATAGAGAAATTCTTTCACATAGACTGTTACCATTTCGCTATTCTTTTGGGCACAAGTGTATGAAATAAAGAGAGAAAAAAGTGGAAAATGCATTAGGAAAACATTTTTCTAGCGCCTTTTGTGCCATACCATTTCGATGTACGAGTGTGTATATAAATTTCCATTTGCACTGCCCCCAAAGTCTATTGTTCATCGGGTGGCGGGTGTTTTGGCTTCTGAGCGCCATAATTGAAACATGCATATTCCATTGTACGCAAGCCAAGTAGCTGGGTGGAAAGTGTGGGGCTTTGGTTGTTGTTCTGCGGCATTATGATTGCAAAATAAACAATGCCAAGGCAGAAATCAGCATTCATTCAGCAGCGCGCACAGTAACACAAAGGCTGAAAGCGAACCGAACTCATTGGGCCAGCACTTTTATTATCCGTTGGAACAGAACGGCATAAAATGCAAAAATAAAAAATAAAACATAAAATAAAAACCAAATCAAAGGCTGCTTAGTGCGATGGCTAATATACATATATGCCGCCAAATGTTTATTAGCCGCAGCTGCACAATAACAAACAACAGATATGGCATGGTACTCGTATACCTCGCATTGTGCAATGGCATTCCCATAAGAGTCGAAAAACGATTTGCCAGCAAACATCGCAAAATGTCTGCTTTAAGGCGGAACCACTCGTTCATTCGTGCCACAGTTGCACATCTGATATCTGTATAAATGAATTGAATGCGGAGAGGTTTTGAGGAGTAGCCGCCATATATGGCCAATCATCATCATCGTGTTTTCGCCATTATGCAATCTATATCTACGGCTTTTTCTTTTGCTTCGCCAGCGGAATTTCTGAATACTCTAGAAATGTATCTTCAGTTTTCAGTTTCTTTGTTCTTCAATATATTCCTGTGTGTTTTTCCAATATAATTACGAATCCTGTTGAGAAGCGTAAGGTGTACAAAGCTCTTAATATTCAAACTGCATTTGCTTGTTCTTCGATTATTTCATTGCAATTGATCAAAAATTGTTGGCGTTTGCCTTACAATTTTTCGCTCATAAATAATGCATTTTTTGTGGGCATACTCGTAAATATTCGATGATGGGAACCGAAAACTTCACAACATGCAGTTTCCCAAGCAACATTGACTATGACTATGATGTTTATTATTATTATTACTGCTCTTGTTGGCTTTTGGTTTCGTTTGGCTGTAAATCACGTTGCAAGAACCTTGATTGAGTTTGCTCCATTGACTCAAGGCAAGTCAGGTATTATAGACAAACCTATACTGTCAACGGCATTTATCATCTTTTTGAATTCAAGCGGCGATTGCAGTTTGAGCTTGCCTCGTTCGGCTGTTGAACTTCAGGTTCAAGCCTTCCATTGTGAACTCGTAAATATTATTCACACTCCAATTCCGCAAATAAATATTCAAAGAACGAAAAGCCAAAAGCAACAGCTGCTTTTTCTTTTTTTTTTTTGAGTTAAACAAATAAACTCATTTTGCATGCGTTCCCCCTAATCCAGGTCAACAAACTTTAGCTCAAAAAAAAAAAAAATAAAAACCAGAGTAACATCTGCTCGGTATCCAGGGAATAGATCAAGGAGCTGGAGGATGAATGCCAGACAGGATGACATTTTTGTGTGTGTTTTTTTTTATGCCATGGAGCGACATCTTAAGGATGCTTGGCACGTTTTCAATTTGGCTGAAACCCTTTTGGGCAATCGCTTTATGGCAAATTAAAGTGCAATTAAGTGCAGATGAAGCCATAAAAACGTTTAAAAGCAAATTTAAATCGTCATTGTGGAGACTTTCCCCTTGGGTAACTTGTTAACAAGTCGTCACCTCGCGGAACCAGCTACAATAAATATTTTTTTTTAATATACACACACGTATATTCACGTATATTCGGCTTCATTATTCATTATTGGCGAGTCAATGGCTGTGCGGTGCGTGCAATAAATGTTAATTGAATTAAACATTTTCGCTCACCTCGTGAGGTGAAATAAAGTCAATCGGAAATCGCTGGCACAAATATGAGAGGTTTTCTCAAAAGGTACCAAGGCCATTAACTGGGTCGCATCCAACCCCGCCCACTTTTTTCTGCGCACTAACCTTGACAAGTGAAATCTAAAGGCGCACACACATGCACACACAATTTCCGCAGAAGTGGCTTTTGCCAACTTTAAATGAAAACCTGTTAAAGGCAGCGAAAAAAGACGAGAGGAAGCAGCTAGGTTGGGAAAAGTGGTGCGGCGATGGAGGCGAAAAAACCGAAGGAACCACGCATAAAACTTCCAGTTGAAAAATGTGCACAAAAAGCTGCAAAGGAAGTCGTGCAGACCGAAACTTGAGATACACTTGAATTTATTTCAACAAAAAGGAAACTCAAAGATGCAATAAATTACTTGAAAACAAGTTTTCGGTAAAGTTGCTTTAAATTTTGTTTATTTCAGTCATCAACCATTAAAAAAGATGTACGAGTATATATGTATATATATTTTAACATTACATTTTGTTATAGTGTAACGTTTTAGGATTAAGCCAGCTCCTACCACTTCGATTCTGGTCACACTCCGTAACTTTCGTAAGCTATCTTAAAAATAGATTCTCAAGAACTTTACCAACTCGCCCTGAGGCTGCGAGGACCCTTCAGGAGAAGGGTATCACAAGCGAGTGGAAGGAAGCCAGCTGAAAAGGCAGAACTGGCTGCCATTCGACGTCCGTCCGTCAGTCGGCGAAGCGTTCAAAGGCATGTGTATGCGATTGTACGGGTGTGGAGCACCAGGTTACCTTACCAGTTACCTGTTACCAGTTCCTGCTCCTCGGGCTCTTCGGGATCTCCCCCCTCCCCCCACGTTCCGCTCACCCGGCTATAACGCTCCAACGCCCCAACGAGTGGAGGCTCTGCGAGCAAGACGGCGGAACTGAAAAAATGGGAAAGGAATTGGAGTTGAAGTGGAAGTTGGGGCCTTTTTCGAGGGTGGGGGACCAAGAGCCGTCTCGATAAGTTCATTTTTCGAGTTCAAGGTGAATCGGCCACAGCCAGTTCCTTTGCCAGCTCCATCTTGTGGTCGCATTTCCCCCAGATTCTTTATACTCGTATATTCCTTTTTTTTTTCCGTATGTCACTGCCTTTAACTCGCCCTGTTTCTTCGGCTCTGCGGCTTCCTTATATTTCATTTCATTCCTTATGTGCCTGGCCCCATTTGCTTCGTTGCCATCTTTAGTGGCACATAATTACACGACTCTCCTTCCCCAAAAACCAAAAAAACCCAAAAGAAAAAGAGGAAAGAAGTCCCAAATGAGATGGGGAGTGAAAAATGATTGCAGGCAGAAGACAAATAATGCATGATAATTAATGCTGTATGCTAGCCAAACGGACTGAGATATTTTGGGGCAAGTTTCGTGAAGTTAATGCATCAGATAAGTAAATTAAACAAATTACCCATCTCGCACGCATTAAATAGTAAATTCAATTAGCATGGGTAATTTGAAGCTACCGATTTAGATCAACAGCAAGGAATTCTAAGTGTCCGCAAAGAATTAATTTCCATCACAAGTGGCAAATTAATAATTTACTAGAAGCGAATCATTTGATGTGTCGCAACAGACATCAAATTGCAACAAATTGCGTTTCCCAGAAATAAAGACCTATTAAATCATGCCCAAATGTTCGGCTGAGTTCTGCGAAATGCAAAATGTGGATTAGACACATTTCGAAATGAACTTCATAGATGATAGGTCGCATAATGTTTGCGATAGATACACGTATATGAGATCATTCGCTGGCCTCAAGGGTAGTATGCGCCATAAATCACCAGTTTAAATGCGAAGCCTTTGTTCAACTCTGCACACCTCGACTCATCTCTCGATTTTATGTGCAGACTGCTGAAGTTTGAAGTTAAGTTCAGTGAGGCGAGTGTTGTTCACCTAAGCGTATTAACATAAAAAATGTTTGCACACACAAGAAGGTCGCAAAGGTGCGTGGAAAAGAGCCCAACTTTAAAAGGGGTGAAGACAATATACGAGTATATTTAATATTTATGGACCATAGTTACCTGAGCATCTATAACTTGTAGATCTGTAGATTTGCATTTGAAACCCATGGCAAAGTAATGCAATCAAAAGGCAATCTAGTCTTCACTCAGCCAGTCTGTTTCATTCATATAAATCAATCAATCGTGCGCAAAGCCAAATAATGGCATAAAATTTCAAGTGGCAACGGCCAAAAACCAACACAATCCGTATCGCATCGTATCGAATCGAATCGATAGTCGCCTCGAGTCGAGTCGAGTCGAGTTGAGTTGAGTTGAGTCGCCTCAAATCGGAAGGGGCAAACAAAACAAATCAACAATTTGTTGTTTACGCTCAATTGGCTTAGGTTCGTGGGGGGCGATGCTCTGGATGGACGCCTTCGTCCAATGGGAATTGGTTAACCGGGTATCGGGAATGGGTGGGAATGGGCGGTACTGGAGGCCCAAGAAGCACGGAGGGATGTGGCACAACAGATGCTATACCATTTCGCTCACACATGCTACGTGTAATTAAATTTCAATTAAACTTTTCAACGCACCCTGCATCGGTGTGCAGTTGTGTGTAACAATATTAATTAAAAGTGTTTAAAGCGAGAGCGCGAGACGATGCCATAAACCAGCGCAAATAGTCAATTAAGTGGGCAAAGTGTTTGCCCACAGTTAAGCGCGGCAACAGTGTTTATCGCCGTTACTCATTCGCCCCGTTGTCTTGCTCAATAATGAAGGCAACCGCAACGCATGACACAGTGCAGTCAACTTGATGCGAATCGAATAAACACTATAATTCGTGTAATGCAGCTGCGAATTAAGACGAAAAAATGAAAGTAGCCCGATAGAGCAGAGCCAAGAAAATTGGGTTTGTTTTCCCCAACCATCTGCACTTCAGTTGCTGGCATGGGAAGTCAAAAATTGTTGACGATTTTCCATTTTGGTTTTCATTCAGCTCGTATTTCTGTCTTCCATAAATCCCTGTTTATGAGATCTATCGTCGAGCATTGCGTTTTATTTGACTTTCCTGTTTAGTTTAGATTTGCCAGTATTTAGACGACGCCTGTGCAAAATATTCGCAAATAGAAAAACGTATTTTCCCACATGTTTTGTTTACTGAACTAAACGAATATGACAGCACTCAAGGGCATGGCAAAACTGAAATATTTGTGTACATATTAGAAAAAACACTTTTTTTTAAATTTCACTGGCTATGTTTAGCAGGTTATTAAAGTAGGAATATTTCTGATATTTTTGATATTTTTGCAGAATATTGCTTTGCTGCATTACCATTTAATTGAATGTTTCCGGCACAAGTACAAGATTGCATGTCTCACAAGTTCAGCATTTCAATTTGAAAACAAATCTAAACTTTGTAATAACGAAATTTAATAAGCAAAGTTGGTTGCATCTAACAACTGGCAATACATTTTGTTTATAGAAACACGCATAGCCACATTTGCAGAAGCTCGTGACCTCTGTTGTAATATGACGCGTTGGAATGATGCAAACCCAATTTTGTTTTTTAGAGAGGGTCGCTTTGGGGAAAGGAAATGTAATAGCCATGAAATGTAGATGCAGTAAAAATATAACCATTAACATAGACACAACCCCCCATTCCCCTCTTGTGCTGCGGATTTTCTTTGTGTGAGCGCCCCATCATGAAAAGCAATTTCATGTTATGAATCCGTTTTTGGCCAAGGCAAAGTAGCGCGCCATTTTACTTAGTATTTTCTGGTGTGTTCCTTCCTTCGTTTTGTTGCTATATTTTTTACACAATAAAATATTATATTTACAGTGTAGCAAAATGTGTGTGTGAAGAACCCTTTTCGTTTTTTTTTTCTTTTTTTTTTGGGGTTTTCGGTCACCCTCTAATGGCTGAACAGTTTGAGCCAGTTCTCTTTCTGTCATTTGATAGCATTTTTGTGGTATTTGAAAATGCCTAACAGTTAAGGTTAATGAGGAGTCTACTCCTGAAAACTGAGACAATAACACCCATAGCATAGTACGTATGTCTGCAATTTCATTTTGTGGGCATGCCATCAACTGCACTCATAATAAATTAGATTTCATTCAACATTTTACCTTTACATATTATAAAACATATTAGTTACAGCATATTAGAATATTTGTCCTCAGAAATCGGTTAGTATCAATATTGCAAACGCTATACGCTATTAATTTTTTAAATAATCGATAAGCTTCCTTGCATTTATAATATTTACTTATAAGAATCCTCCAAAGTATCAACAGTTCGTGGGAGTTCCGCCAAATTTTTGTTTTATTTTACTTATAGTTCACATTTGGTCTTAGCCACTTCCCCTGCGGTTGTTGCCAACTTTTCAGTTATTCTCCTGCCGCAAATATAATGGCAATGGGGGCACCAACAGCAGAAAAGCACAGCGGCAATTCGTAACGCCTCGCATATCTGGCCCCACACACAGATACACAGATACACAGGCACACGGACACACAGGCACACAGATACTCAGATATTCGGATACACACACACACACACAGGCAAACACCCTCCGTTTCCGTTTTAGCTTTTTTTTCGCCCCAAAAGCAAGTTTCGTCTGACCCACCGTTCCCTTATCCCCCAATATACGTATATACGTGTATAAGTATGTATCTAAATATTTGTGTGTGTGCTTGGGGAAAATGAAACTATTTTCGTATTTGTAAGATCTCAGCATGGGATAAAAATTTGCTGAGCTTCGACAGCGTGAAAGCTTTGCCCGAAAAGTAGACTATACCATACCTATTTGTGCAGGGTGTTGTCTTATATTCTGTGTGTGGCTGATATGTTCAGTTTCTGGCAGGACTTCGATTATTTGCCACTATTGCTGCTGTAATTGGTTGCTTATACAGAGTTCAAACTTTAAGATGTTTTAAGGGCAATGTGTAAATGTGAACTTTTATAAATTATTATAACACTTTGATCCACTGACACAATATTTGTTTTTCAGCATTTTTTGCGCCATAGTTGAATAAAAGATACACACGGCACAAGCGGCAAGCAATTTGCATAAGCCCTGGTGGAAAAGGGATTCCCCCAGCCATTATAAAAACTTTTACGTTATAATACCTACCTCAAGCGCAGCTTATTCAAATATTTCGAGCTAAATTGCAAAAGAATGAAGAGCAGTCGAAGACAATTTGGGTTGATTTGGGTGTAACTCTGGGCAGCCGTGTGATAAAAAATGGATGAGGCCTTTTAACGACAAACCATTTAGCGCATATGCCCCGAAAACCAAATGAAGCGGCCCATAAATGGCATAATTAACGCATATTAAATGTCACCATTAAAATGGACAGCCAAGTCGAGAGTCGGTCCCTCACTTCGCCGTAAAATCGAGCAGGAAATTACGTATGCATATCGGGGCTCGATGCGATGTGAGTGAATCATTAAAACATTAAAGTCAGGCGGAAAAGCGAAACACCCATCCACAGCGAAAAGCACTGTAAACGGCTTTGGTTTTATGTGCAATTATAAATGTGTTTCCGTTTCGCGAGAGGGAAAAATACGCACTCTATATAATTTATAAAGCGTATATGACCGATGCCTGCGAATTATTTAAAATGCAAATTTTTTTCCAAGCCTCCAGTGGAGCTGGGCTTCGAACTTTAACCCCAAGGTGACCGTGAGGTGTAGCTTAACGAGGAGTAAACATAAAAACTACAATTGAAATGCAATGTGGAAAAAGAGTGGACGGATGTCGTGGCAGTTGGAATTCGTCATATCGATGCATTTTATAGATCGGTTTGGGCCATGCTCTGGCCCTGTCCGAGCGTCAGATTTATGAGTTAAGCTCTTCCAGCCATGCCACAAAAATTGAAAGCGAAAAAGTGTAATAGACCGACATTTGCAACGGCTTTTATATGGCCCGCCAGAGTTGTCAAATTCAGCGACGGGCCAAAATGAAAGTGAGTGAGATGCTGATGCCCAAAAACTCGCATATGCGGTGCGCAAAAATCTGCTAAATCCGATTTGTGTCATAAAAAAGTCGGTCAAAAAAGTGGATAACTTTTTGTTTTAATCTGCATGCCAAACGGCTTAAATAGATTGCGGTAACTGTCATTGTTAATTGGAAGTTATATATGAAAGCGTAGAGAAGTGTTTTATTACATAACAAATATAAATATAATTATAAATATCTTAAGAAACCATATATTTATTCCTATTCTTAAGGAGTTATAGAAGCTCGCTACTTAGCTTAAGTAGATAAGTAAGACTAGTAAATGCTTTAAATAAAATGGGTTTTTATTAACTTTATCATGGCAATTAAGGCACTTAATCACCTGCCACAGTAAAATGTTGCAACCCCGGCAAATTAACCACGACAACTCGGGGAAGCCCCTCAGCATACAGCTACTTGCATATGCATATTTGATGCACAAACCGACAAAAACGTTTAGCTAACGCTTTATAAAGCACCTGGTAACCCAGAGACTCCGGTTTTTAGCCCTTTGCTTTCCTCCCTTCCTTCACGCTTAAATCGATTAAAAGGATTGCGTGTACATTTTTAATGCCAATTTGCGGGGTGCGGCAAGGGGGGAGCGGGTGGCAAAGTGCTCAGGATATGCAAATGTTGAGAGAGTGTTGGTATATGCAAAAAAGGTAGTGCATATCTAAGATTCAAGAGTGCCCACGTAAAGGTTAATAAATATCGCTGAAGAGGCACTTTGAATATGAATTACTTTAAAGATTATATATATAGTTTTAAACAATTTATACTAATTTAACTTCATTTCTTTCTTTCAGGTAAGCAACAAAGCTAGACGTCTGACAAATAGCTCAAAAACATCGTGATCAAGGGATAGTCATAGATACCATCGTAGTGTCTGTGTGTGCGTGTTAGCCCTAACCCCATGTAGATCCACCAATTGCGTAATTATGTACTCCCCATGTGTATTAGCATATATGTACTTCTCTAAGCTTAACCCACCATATTCTCCTCACATTACCAACTTGTAATCGATTCACTACATTTTTGTGTTCGTATCTAGTAGTTTTAACAACCATTTTAACCCTCAGTCCCATCCAACAACGCGTACAAAAACGAAATTAACATATCAGCAAATCCAAATTGAAAAACAGCATTTTGTGGCATTTTCTGGCATTTTGTTGTGCAAGTTGTTATCAGGGAAAAATCTATTCCATTTGCATACAATTTATAGCAGGAAATTAAAAATGTTTTCCTTGTCGTGCCTGTTGTTTTGACAATTTGCCAAAGATTCTTTCCGCCCGATTGTCGCTGTCTGTTTTGAATATTCCCATATCCATTTTTGGAAGGGGGAGGGGGGAGCAAAGAGAAAACTGGATATAGACTTTTGGGTGCCAGTGTACATATCTCGCCTTCTGGCGGCTTATCAAATATTCATTTAACTTTGCCTCTGAATTTCATTTAATTAGAATGGCCAGGAGAAAGTAGCTTAATTAGGAGTGAATAAAAATCTGCATTTCTCTCTATACACGTATACTAGCGTGGGATATTTTTCCATCACACATACGTGTATTATGCGAGTGTATGGGTGTGGGAAAGCCTCTGCTCTTAATTACAAATGAGTACGTCCCTCGGGCCATTCCGCCTGATGCGTTCTCTCATTAGCCTTTTCAGTCGAGCCTCCACGCCTCGTCGACTTGTTGACATTTTGGTGTCACATCTAGAGGAGCAAAACTTGCATTTTGGCCTAGATTCCTGGCCAGAAAACTGAAACGCCAGCACATGCACACACACATACACATACACACACACACACACACATACAGAAGTGAAAGGTGAAGGAGGAAGAGCCTGTGGGAAGTGAAGGGGCTGTTGGATACATTAACTGAAGGCTGAAGGATACTTTATTTCAATTTAAAGTTTACAATTTCCTAAATAAAAATCCCAGGGGTTCCCACACACGAAATTGAGGCTAACGACTTTATATGTGTAAAAGTAATCAAATAGAGCTGAAATACGTAAATAAATAATGCCATTTTATAAATATTGATTTCCTCTCAACACCAATTACACAAATTACGTTTTCTAAAACTACAGAAACGCCCGCGGCTCCCAAACTTTATCACCCACACATGAAAAGCGTAGTTTCAAATAAATAATAAACAATTCATATGTTTACAAATGATTTTTGGTTGATGTATTTTAATTTATTGTTTAGCTTCCGGTGTGTCGTAGTGCTGTGTAATTTATGTCGTGTGTGCCTCGCAAAATACTCGTACGATCTGCTGTTTGTTTTATTTGTTATTTTTTACTGTCGCAGCATAAATAAATAACCAAAACATAGCGTTAATAATTAAAAATAATACGCGCAAAGTTTGTAATTTTGCGTAAATCAGAGTCCAGTTGGTTGGCATCATCGGAATTTTCTGTGTAAACCCTTTCTCCATTCCCCTGAAACCCGTGGCTTACATTGGTTTATTAATTTCGTGCGCATTTAATTATATGTATTTTATTCCATTTATGCATTTTAACATGGTCCCCAGTTGTTCTGTACATAACATTCCCGATTCAATGGTTTTGGTATGTGTAATAAGATAGTAATATAATTATTCCATTTTAAAAAACTACATAATATCGCATTGAACATCATAGACATCGGTAAATTACCTATAGCTTTAAATGTAGTTGTTGCTGGAGACGTAGATGAAACCACTTTTCAGGTGGCATTTGTTTATATTTTTCTCAACCTGTCACAGTGGACATTGGATGCGTATTTGAATTATGCAATCAGAAAACAGTTGAGCTCCTAAACAAATCAAATGCAATGATGATCCACTTGACAGGTCACAGAAGTATTTGCGAAAACCCATGTAAATAATTTTCCGCGTGCTTCTGACTGGCAATTAAAGCGTTTTGTGCATTTTGTAAATATTTTACAAACACCAGACCCACATCCCACTTGAGTAAACCACCAAATAACGACCCATGCATTTTAATTGACACGTGGTCGGCCATCAAAAAAACAAAAAAAAAAACAAAAAAATACACTACTACTACTATTACTACAACTACTGTTTTCAACTCGTTTTTACTCCCATATACATACCTAGTTTTGATGCAACCATTCGTAGTAACAGAAAAGCAAACAAACTCTAAAAACCCATAACCAGTGTTTACTCAATAACCAAGCAGGAAAAATTCCAAAAAAAAAAACAAAAATAATGCGAGAGCAGCTTAAGCGAGATCGATTTGAAACATTTGCTTACCAGTGGCGAACTTTTCTTCTTTTCTTTTCCGGTTTTCTTTTACATTGCAGGTTTCAGACACCCATTAAAGCGTTTGCCTGCCTGACAGCAGCCACAAGGTAAGCTCTAACCAGCTGATCGAACCCACCCATACCCAGCATTTGCCCATATTATAACGACCATCCCAATGAAACCCCAAATGCCCAGTTCAATTGTGTTTGTTGTTTTGCATTCGATGTGTGTGTGTGTGCTCTTCCAAAATAAAAATAAAAAAAAAAATGTACTAAATACCCACAACTATTTAATTGGCTAAAAATAATAACAAACTGTAATCGTTATAATTAGCAAATATTATAGTTGGTATTTCATGTGATTATCTTCCCAATTGGCTTTTATTGTTATAATTTCATTAAATTATCTGTCTTTCTGTCAGCTCGTAGATACTTTAGTTTGTTTAGTACAAGTAAAATGTGCAGTACACTTAGCTTTAGTAATGTGTAATTATAATTTCGTATCTATTAACCTGTTAAATACTTTACAGTGTATAAATGTGATGAAGTGCTATGAGAGATAATGATAATGAGTAAAGCATTTCCGGCTTATTTCAATATCTCAAATCTCTGGTTGCACGTAGCTCATGTTGCTTGTCGAACGCAACAATTAGAAACATATTACGGAAACATATTTATGGTCAAAACAATGGCCTGTGGTGTTTTTGGGGGTCGAGGGAGTTGGATGCCAAGGATAATCCTGTTGCATTTGGCGAGGACCCAGGGACCCTGAATGGGCCTGCTGTGCTCTGGACTGTAATTATATTGTTTTCTTGTCCATGTTTGTTATAATTTTATTGCTCACACACTCACACACACACACATGTACATGTACATGTGGGTATTTTGGATAAATTTGCTCCACAATTTGCTAAACATTAAAAGGGGGAGAAACGGAACCCCCATGTCTTCAATGTGCCAGAAATTGAGCATACGTGCTTATGGTCTGTATGACTCGTACAGGGAAAATATTCTGCGCAAATATTGCAATCGATAAAAGCCTGATATTGAAAGCCCAACTTAACATTGAAGTGCATTCCACTTTTTACAATTCTATAACTTGCAGTGTACACATTTGAGTTATTTGCACATGAAAATCATTCATTCAGGTATTTAACATGCATTAACTGTCGCTTGTGAAATATTTAATTGCCATAACTTATCTGCACATATTTCTCAATCATAAGTGAACATCTTGATGCAAGGATAAACTCTTTCAATGCTGAGACCTGCAATTTGTCGTAATCGTTTTCGCCTCCTGTGCGACACTCAAAGCTATTATTATATAATCGCATACGTAATCAAGGATAATGACAACACTTTAGCGCCATATAACACATCATAAAAAGGAATTGAGTGGACTAGAAACTGAAACAATTACCACGGCCAGAAAAAACGGCAGAACCATGTTTCGAAAGTCGGGCTAACAAATTGGTCACACACACAAACACACACACACAACACACACACACATACACGTATATGCCCACTGCGAATGGCTGCCAACATCGGCAACATGCAATATTTTATCTGCTAATGTGTAATTATAAACAATTTTCTTGTTTGTTATTTATAATAGCGCAGCGGGTAGCGGGGAAAAAAATGGAATGGAAAAGTGGCAGCGGGAAAAACTAAGCCGTCTGTCTATGTAATTGTGCAAGCATTATTTCAGCCATTGTGTTTTCGCGTTGTGCGGGTGCAATTTTAACAAACGACTGGCGATAACAATCGCCGGAAAATTGTTCCAAGTGCATGCGGTGCGGGGGGTTGGGGGGCGTGGCAAAGGGATTTGAAAAATGTCGACGGAATGCGTGAGTCCAGCACATTTGCCACATTCCAAAACTGACAAACGATACGCGATATGCGATATGCGATATTGCGATGTAACGAAACAAGCCGGAAAATCGCAAAGCAAGGTGCTAAAAATTTCATCACTGGACAAAGTTGTTCGGCGCAAATAGAAGAAAAAGTATGTACAACAAAAGAGAATGGCGTGATACACGCAACAACAACAATGGGCATTGCAGAAAATTAATTGCACTGAAATTTATGTTTAGAAATTGAAGCTGGCAGCGGGCTTTCCGTGTCCTTTTTGGCTGCGAATGCAACCGCAGCGCGTAAAAGTATGCTACATAAACTACGGGCATAATTAAATGGAAATTGGACACGGCTTTACGGAACTACCATAATTCTTTGTTTGCATTCTTGCAATGGTTTCAAAATAATTTAGTTACTCAGTCTCCATCAGCATAAAATAATAATATCATGTGAAATTGTTATTAATACTATTATAAATTCTCTTGAAATTAAAATGACTATAAAAACGCTTTAGGCGGCGTTTTCCAACCAAATTTTCTGTTATTTACACCACAATTTCGACGTTTAATTTGGCCGCTCGATTGGGAGCACACTTTCGCCATTCAAGACCACAATCAATTAAAATTGCTCTGCGGCTGTCGCCATCGCGAGTCGGTTATTGTGGCGCGGCAGCAGCTGCAATCGTTGTTGCTGCTGCGTTGTTGCTGCTGCGTTGTTGCTGCAATCGTTGTTGCTGCTGCGTTGTTGCTGCCATGTTGCAGCACACATTGCTGCGATATTGCACAGATGCGAAAACATTTGAAGGGCTTCGTTCTACTGTTCCAATTATTGTCGCCCTTTTACCTGATTCGCTTCCCTTTTCATTTTTTTTTCGCCTTGTTTTTCAGCTCTGTTACGTAGTGTTGCTGTGGTACTTTTAATTTCCCAGTCGAACAAGCAGCAAGGAGCTGCTGCCATCCTGCAACAGGATGTGTATTGTTACGGTAGAGCGACGCATCCTAAATTTTTTTGTCAGAACTCCTTTTTTTTTTTGTTTAGCAACTTCCGGCTGGACCTAAGGTTTAATTACGTCAGGGACCGAGCCGATTTTTCTTCGTTTTTTTTCTCGGTTTGCTAAAATCTTCTCTACAGCGTTTCTCGTTTGCACTTGACTACGTTTTGGGTCAAGTTGTGTAGGATTGGTGATTTCGCGGAATTGAGTTACTATGGCGGAGGCTGAATTTACCACGCTGTTGACTTTATCACTTGCGCGTAAAATTCCATGAAAACTCTGTACAAAGCACTGTTTTTGCACTGCTGAGATTGAATCTTGTTTAAGCACCCATATTTCAGACACTCAACTTCGCCAAAGTCAAACCACTTAATTTCCTACTTTGCGTATACGCAATATTGGCTTAATTTCCTCTCCTTCGATGGCAAACAGAATTTATTGTTTGCTGCGAGTCGACAGAAGCACCGACGGCTGTCTTCATTAGAATTACATCGGCATTTTCCATTTTTGATCCACTCGCCGATGGAATTTCGAATTCAAATCAACAATACGCACCGTTGTACGATTGTTCTTGATGCGTGTGTGCGTGTGTGTGTGTGCGTGTATTTACTCTGATGATTTATGCATTCGGCAACACCTTTTGAAAAGGGAGCGCGGGTAGGGCTTATGTAAATTGGGATTGTAAATTCGTGCAAATCGCGTTTTCAATTTCAGCTCTTTGTTGGATATGCGAGTATGCAAATGAAGCTCATAATTTGCTTTAGCCAAAGGCGGGAAATTACCAAAAATGAACTACGA
Source organism: Drosophila orena (assembly GCA_005876975.1). Taxonomy (NCBI): domain Eukaryota; kingdom Metazoa; phylum Arthropoda; class Insecta; order Diptera; family Drosophilidae; genus Drosophila; species Drosophila orena. Next base: position 7,188,749 of record VCKV01000282.1, on the reverse strand, counting down.
CCAGTAGAATGGATAGCTGGCGACTGTGAAAGAGGCTGCAAAGGGATCGGGATCCCCACCCAAAAAACTTTCCACAACAGGCCAGAGATGCTTTCAGTGCAAACTCTTCGGACCAACTAGTGAAAGATAGGATGCTCGTCCCTTTCCACTTTGTGGTGCTCTATGCCCTATGATTTCTCCCGATGCAGCTCTTGAAACACTCACAAAAAATATAGGTTTTTAAATATTATACAACATTTAATATTCTCTAAAATAGAAACATTTAATTTGCTAAGGAAAATAACTAGATTTAGTGCCAGCAAAAAGTCCATATATGTAAAATAGCAATGGTTTACTTACAGTTTTCACAGCCACTTTCGTTTTAAAAATATAAAATTGAAAAAAATATTAAACTGTATAAATATTGAATGTGATACTAATTTTTGAACAAATTTTCTACTGTATAGAGGGACTAAGAAAAACTTTTGCCCTGCACACATGACCCATTAATAAGCGCACGGCACTTGCTGGTTTGGCTTGGTCATTTCATTCGACTTTCCCAGCTGGGCGTCGTGGAAAGTAGAGGGAAAATGGGGCGGTTTTTGGGTGGGCGGGGTAATACGCTGGTGCAGTGGTGACGTGGTGGCCCAGCACGTTGTCAACATAAATTTTCGGGGCAGCAGCCATGAACTGCGAGCAGCGGTGGCAAAGTTTGCACTTCCTTGCAATTTAAATGCGTTTATCTATTCGAAAGTGGACAAACAGACCCAAGTTCCAAAATGAATCTGTGCCGCATTTTAGCATTTAATGCGTTAAATCATGAATGTTCAAAAATTCTGCAGAGATCGTTAGATTGAAAAAGAATTTTCAAAAAAAAATTTAATTCAAAATATGTGTATGACCACCAAAATTCACTATAAATAGCTAAAGCAATACGAGTATCTTATAGATACGCCAAGCACGCCCACACATAGTCATGGAACCATGGCAAGTCAATGGTAATGAGTCAGAAAGCGGAAGCTATGAATAAATTTTGCGATGCAAAAACGGAGCCAGATACAATTGCATAGCTCCAGATACATATATGAGATACGGATACAGGCAGCCACAAGTCAAGCGCTTAATATGCAGGCAACGTTGCAAGTGGGCGGCATTGGGTGGCATTGAGCGGTCATTGATAGGCGGTGGGTCAGAGTGGAGCGATCAAGGACATGGCGGATGGATTCGATGACCCAGGGGCGCACACGCACGATAAACGATAACTATAGATAGCCATTTCATATTGGCGGCGTAATTTGACGGATACGCTTTAAGCAGCCAGCCATTTGCATTTGCTGGGGGCAATTTAATGCATAGGCTGGGCAGCTAATAAAGGCTCAATTAACTTAACGTTAACATCGTGGACGTGATGTGCAGGGTTGCGCTTAATGCGATTATACTTATCTTAATTTATGCCGTATAACAGCAGAGGAGCGGTTTTCCCAAATTAACTATCTTTTATACCAGTTTGTATCAGCCACTTTCATAAAATACTATTCTTGACTTCATAGAGGATATTACATATAAGGGTCCTAGAATTAATAACAATTTGCCACACAATATCTGGAGCTGTAACTACCCTAAGTTAAAGTTACGATAAGAGTCTTTAGTAAAGCCCCAGAACAGCGCCATATAACTCAAAGACATAGATATGTATATGTATATAGCGGAAAGGTGGACCACTTGCCGTCCGTCAGCCCAGTTGACCAGGCTAAGGAAATTCAATTAAACTTTTGTTCCAGGAATACAGCCCCCTGAAACCACCCAAGCTGCCCGCATCATTGTTTAACACTATAGAGGATGGTAGAGAGGATGAATGGCTACCGCAATTCTTGGCCAGGTTACACAAATAGCAAGTCACGTTATTCCATTTACCGTGGGTGGAGCTCTGGCCACGTTTCACATTTGCAGCTTACTCCACAATTTGGCTTTAAATAAATATTTAACGTACTATAATTGGAAACTCGAAAGTGCAATTAGCAGAGTCCGAATGAGAACAACTTTCCAAAGTTTTCAAGTTCCCATTCCAGTTCGCCGGTGAAATGGAAATTTCTTTGTCCAAATTGAAGAAGTTACAAGCGCACCACGGCTTGGCCCTCCAAGTTAATTAGGTTATGAAATTTTACTGAAAGACCAGCAGATGTGTCTATCAACGCTTTAACTCTCACTTTAGCCTCCTTGACCATGCGCTTTTTCGTTGGTCTGAGAAGGCCACTTACATTTTTAATTGCAGCTAATTAAAAAAAACGCATCAAAACGGAATATGCACGTACAGCCTGAACATACCAAAAGTGGCAAAACAGCAATGGGGTTGTGAAAATTCTAGTTTTCGTTCGAATATAGAATACTCTTTGACAACGCTTAATAACATTTGAAATTTAGGCCAAGCCTACTGAATATACATTTTATTTTAACACGTTTTTCCCGCATTCACAAGCGTTGTTAGTACGAAAATTCGACATTCTCTTTGCCCTCTCACTTGGTGTTAGAGAAGCCAAAAAAAAAAAGGGCAGATGAATATTTAACAAGTTGCACAACACAGACAAATATGCACATACATACGTGTATTCGCACACGCACACACTGGCAAATGTCTCGCAGAGAGGAAGAGGGACAGGAAGCGGGCGGGAAAGAGATAGTCGCCACTTCAACATTAAGCAACAAGAGGCAACAACAAACTCAACGTGATAAATTTTTCCCACTTTGAGAGAAATGAAAATACATATTTTACTAAAACCGGAAACTCAGTGTTGGGGTGCAGCATAAATTACGAAGGATGTTGGAAAAAAAATAACAGCAAGCTGTGAGCAATTAAAGGAAAAGATAAAAGCATACTAAGCTAGTCTAAGCATCTAAAAAATCTATACTGTTTAAGAATCAGTTTAGCTAAGTTTTATAAATGCTAAAAGCTTAAGACTGTTGCCATATTTGCCTATTCATAGTGCTGTTTCTGCACAATGAAACGCAGCAATCTGAAACATAAACCAGACATATCGTTGCGCATTTTTGGACACAACAAAGCCTCTTTCCCGACGGCTGTCAGTTGGGCATCTGTCCCGGTGTCTGGACCTGCTCCCCCCCCACCCGCTGCGCCCCCTGCCCATTATCCTTCCAGCATTTCACCTACAATCCCCTCCGACTGTCTGGACATCCTGCTTATCGCACTGCTTTGTTCTTGCAGTTTGGTGCATACTTTTAGGCGCAAATCACGCCATGTTCCAAAAGTTTGCCGTGCTGTTGTCTCCGGGTCTCCGGTTCATTGCACTGTGTGCAATGGAAATTGCAACGCGCCGCTCTCTTATTGCCCGGAAATGCCTTTTTCGGACTAGACGGTTAAAGTTCTGGTTCTGACCAAAAATCGCAAGGGAACCAGGGGAGAAAAACCTAGAAAAATTGTGTAATACTTGCATAGATAACAGTTCCTTCGCAAGGAATATAAACTGATACTGATTTCATATACGATTTTCAGTTGTTGAACAATTTTTGTTTTGGGAATATGTATATAAAATATTCATCCACGATATGCTGGCATTTCTTTCTGTGTGCAACCATCGAAATCTCGAATTGCAATTGCAGTTGCGATTTGCGTGGCAATGGCGGATCGAAAATGTCGCATGTTTGGTCGCAGTAAGCCGACACGTGGATAACTTTGAGCCTCGAACACCGAACTTCGATTATGGCAGCTAATAAAAAAACATTGTGCTACGCGGCCTAGGCGCGTTCAAAAATGTGGATGTATGGTTATTTTATGGCTGTTTGGTTTATTGTTCATACTTTTTCCGGCTTTTTCTTACCTCTTTGTTCCTCGGCTTGTCGCCCGGGTCATAAAAATTCAATTATGTGAAGGAGGCGTGCTGGCACAAGAAGTAGGGAGCAAAAAAAAAAAACCTGAGAGACCGTAAAAACGAATGAATCCTGATTTAAAAGGAGTGTGTCTGAGCAGCGATCCCAAAAGTATGCCATCGCAACTTTTTACTCGGTTTTGTGCATGGCTTTGACACACATGCATAAGTAAGGAGCACGCACGCCCACTCAACCATGCCAAATGCCATACAAGAATTGCCAAAATGTAGGAAAACTCTTGAGCAGCCCCAAGAAGTGCGCTTTAAATTTCCCCCACCATGCAAAACGGATGCTGCGAGATGGAAAATGGGAAAATGCGAGCCACCATCCGGCGGCGCTGACGGGAAACGGTTTACTGAAAAGCAGCCAGGAAAACGGGAAACGAGAAGCGACTGCCAGCATTCCACAAATACTCTAAAAAATTAATCCAAAAGTTGAAGTTGTCATACAAATGCATACACCAAGAAGTAACACAGTTTATCTTTTAAATTTAAACATAAATTAAATGTATCGTTCGCGACTAAGACACTCTAATTGAAATGAAAAATGTGCCAGAATTTGTGATATATTTCCAATTTAATAATTCCAAGCAAACAGTATAGCCAGTGCGTCATTTGATCCATTTCCCCTCAAGCTAATTGACACACTTACATGCACTTTAAATATTTGCCGCACTATCAATAGAGTGAAAGCCAATCTTTTGATGGATGGCTCTACTTGTGAGAGGTTAAATGCCTGCTTACACTGCCGTATCCTTTTATGCGACTAGTCCTTCGTTCGACTTGTTTGCGTGCTCTTTTTGTTCAAACATTATCACAAACTTTGCATTATCCTGCTGTAAGTGAGAGCACACAAGAGTGGCCCCACTAAGGATCCCTCCACATTTCCCATCCTGCGGAAGGATGTGTGAGAGTGTGCGAACGCCTTGTTATTAACCTCCTTCCGCCTTGGTGAATCCTGGTTGCCCCTCCTAGTGAGCTTTAGCCCCATCGGTTGTGCAGATACTTATATACATATATGGCTCTGATACTTTAAGGCTTAAGTGGGATATATATATTGTATATTAATAAAATTTCATTATTTAGGATATCTACTTAGAGATATTTTTTCAATTTAAATAATAACAAGGTCGATTTTTTTTTGCAATGTATATGATGATTTATTTTTCCCTGACTGCGGATAATTGGCCCCTGGGAATATGACAACAAGCGATCCTTGTCGCCATCATGATTGACAGTCCCAACACGATGGCAGCAATCCGAGCCCACAAGTCGGTTCCTTCCGGTTAGGTTGGGCGATAATAGTAGAAGTATGCGCACATTATTACACTCCTCTGTGCTCCGTCAAATGACATGTTTTGATAAATTGTTTGATTAATGGACGCATGTGCGTAAATACTGTTTAAGTGCTGCGGCGAAGGGCTTACGTATCAATATCCAAAATGGGAGGACGAGTTGGAGGACACTTTGCGCCTTCATGTGACCATTAAAAATAATTTTCTTTTGCGCCCGGCTAAAAGCGCACTTTCCACCACAAAGAGCGACAGCTGAAAATGACAAAATCTGTCGGATGCCAGACCGATGTTCATAAATCAAAGTGACACCCATACGCTCACACCCGAACACACATACACACACATACACTTACCCACACAGGCACGCAGACATTTTCCACATTTCCGACGCGCTCATTAAAAAATTGAGCGCCATTTGCCAAATGCGAGGCAAAAAAACCGAGGGTGAAACAGTGGAAAACAGAAATTGCACGCTTGAGCATATGCATATGCATGTTGGGCGAGGAACTCCACTCGAAAAAAACTAACACATCATAAATCTTGCACAAGTATCCTTAAGCGTTGCGACTCTTCCATCCTTCAGTCCACGCCCCCTCCAACGCCCCCTTCCAGCGGCACTGCAAACTGGAAACTCATTCACATAAAAGGCGAAAGACTTACAGTAGAGTCCAGCCAAGTCATCAGAACAAACTCGATAAACTGAATATAATTTTTAAATAAAAGAAAAAATTTAATAACAATTTAGGTTGTTTTGGCATCGTTGATGCTGCTAAATTGCTAAATATTAGTGGAACATATTCGCAATTTGCAGTTCAGCTTGCTGAATGTTCACTGTACACAGTCAGGTGCTTGGTGGGCTTGAAGATTTTGCTTTTTTTAATTACAAAAGCCTTCAAACGGTCCGTTGGTCGCTGCGCACATAAATATGCAACACTATTTTTCGCCACCACCCAGTTTTTCCCATTTTCCCGTTTTTTCCAGCACCACGTGCATGCAATAAGAAACTTTGCCAAAGGCCAAGCAAACGCTCACATCGCGTTTGCCATGACAAGCCCAAGCTGTCGTCATCTTTTTGCTCATCCCGCTCGGCTTTTCCTCAATTTTCCACATGCCACCTCGCCCCCTTCTCCGCCCGCTTCCCGCCATTTTCCCTGCAAGCGCCTTGGGCGAATTTTTTGCGAGTAGCCACAGCAACAGCTAAACTTGAGACTTTTGGCACGTGCATATCGTCACTTGGTTTCCCTCAGCTGCTTGTTCATCTTGTTGGGCCGAAGGATAACTTCTGCTTTCCCAGGATCAATATGTTCTCTAATGAAACTTGTGCGCCAAAGTGTGATATTGATTTGCAGCAAAGGAAAGGGATGGCAGAGTACAGAGATTATCTGAAACACAATTTCACAGCCTTATAGAAGTTTGTGCTGGAAAAACGCTTGACCGCTTAGCCGTGGAAATCCTGCCGACGACTGTCACTTTTGGCAAAGTTTTAAGTATAAAGTTTGCTACCTGAGTTGAGCTGCTGCCTAACTAAAATATAAGCAATTAATTTATCTAATTAGCAAGTACTTATCATAAAGTTCATGCCCAGTCACACAATTGCAAGTTGCGATTATTCATTTGCTACTTTGATAAGGTTTCTCCCGATAAATATTTGAGCAAAGTAATGTTTATTATTGGATTCACATCCTGTTGATGAATTGCCGCCATTTGTTGACTTGGCTGATTGATATACTTCCGTGAAAACTACCACTTCAGCTTGGCATTTCATACGCTTTTATGCAGCTTTCGCTCCGAGTTTTTGAGTTTTTTGATGGACACCGGGCAGACAGCCGTCTGACCCCTGATGTTGATCAACTTTTATCCGTCGCTGAAATGGGAAAAACTTAAACTTCCGCTTTTACATTTTATGCTCGTCCTTTTTGCTTGGCACTTTTGTTGCGCTTCACCTATCAGCTGTGCAGATTTTCCACTCACTCTTGTCCCTTTGGCCCGGGGATATCGCCTAACCCTCGAAGGGAAATGCAATTTACAGCAAAAATTGACTTTGGCCCGTAAGCTGTTGATGCAGCACTCCCTTTCACTCGCAAAGAAAAAAAAGAGAGAAAGAAATATAGATAAACAGACAACTTAATTTCCTAGTTAAACGTAGTTGAAGTTGTTGCTCGTGTTGCTGTTTTTCGTCATTATCCTTTAGCTTTTACCCGTACTACTAGACCCTAGATGAACTGAAAACTTATAATTGACCGTACTTTAATCAAGTTTTCTTTTCCGCTCTGCTCTTTGTCTCTTGCAGGTCAGTATCGGAGATGAACGCCACTTCTCTTTATGCCGGGTAAGCCGTGGGACCTACGCTTAATTATGCCCATATATTATTTAATAATAGTAGCAAGTAAGAGGCAGCACCACAGAGGCTGTAAGCCCTGAGCATATTATCCTTACATTGTGATTGACTCACTTCCATAATGCATCCTTTCACCCACGCGGATTAAATTCATTATCGATTCATTGGGGGAAGGGAAACTTTAAGAGCCCGCTTTGCGAGCAAAAATTCAAATACAAATTTAATCAAAGTTTCGCCGAGTGGCGCGGAGTGAAGTGGCTACCAAAATCCGAAACCCCGCTTTAACTTGGCTCTCGCCTTTGGCAGCTCGTGCGGCCTTTATAATTGGCATACAAAATGAGAGCCGAAACAAAAGTTTAGCCCAACTCCCCGGGGAAAGTGGAAGTTGGGTTCAACTTTGTTTAAAACTCAAGTGGCCATTACAATTCTAATGTGTAAATGTCTCGCTTAAATGAATTCCAAATAAATGATCAGCTTGAGAGATAGATATTCTAGGCTTACAAACATTTTTTAAGCTAGCTTGATAATCAGCCAAAAAAAAGGGCAAAGTATTTTAAATATTTCAACGACTTAAAAGGCAAGCAATTAAACTACCATTTCATTGTGAAAACAATCAAACAATTAGTGTAAATCGATGGGTTTATTTGCTTACTTCGCGCATATGTACGTGTATGTATGGTTTTTGCAAGCAATAAAGAAAAGCGTTGCCGCTTTAAATTGCTTAATTTTTTCCCCAAGTGCTTTGTTCGTTAGCGTAGTATGCGTGTGACATGAAATGAAATACAAACTCATGTATAAAAATCAGAGTAAATAAAAAAGTGACAGAGAAAGCCAGTGAGTCGGACTGGGGAAGTAAAATGCCAACAAACGACAAAAATTGCGGTGGGGAAAGTTTGTGGAGCTCAGGAAAACTCACAGCAGCCCTCTGGCATATGCACATTTTGCACAATGTTTGCTCTCTGAGGAGGGGGTGGTGGTGGGGGGCTAAAGGTGGAAGTGGGTGGGGCCATTGTGGGGTCACCGAATGTCATTGTTAAAAGTGATGGGGGTTCCCTCCATTCTTATTTTTTTACATCACTTTACTTTACTTGCCGTGGAATGGTGTAGCTGAGTTAAGGAATGCCAAAAATCTGGCTGCTCGTTCAATGAATTATAATGTAGAATCGTTCAATCCGTATTGTGTCAGGCGATGGGCGGAAAATTCAGTGGGCTGATAGCCGGGATCTTTGCTTAACACAAAAGGAAAAGTCTGGCACATGTGAGTGTAAGAGTGCCCGGAATTGACTGTCAAGCTTAATGGTAAGTAAAGTAACTTTTCCGACTCTTGTGTGCGGGTTTTTTCTGGAACGATTTATGTATTTTTATTGCGATATCAGAAGTTTTCTGTTTGGTAAGCAATCCTCTTGCAGAGTGTCGTTTCTTAAACTGGCATTAATATTACCAACACATTTTCTGCAATAACCATTAGTATTTAAATTTTAGTACTTTCAAAGTTTTCTGACCTTTACCCGTGTCACACATGGCATATGCCTGATAAATATGCATTAGTTTACGGGAAAAACATGTGAAGGGTGCTGTGGAAAATGTAAACAAAGGGCCTAATTTAATTACCTTACTTTTCCATGGCTATTCAAGTTTAGCCAACTTTCAAGGCGCTTCGCATTAAGGTTATGTTTCCGTTAAAGCCGTTTCAAGTTGACGGGGAGTAAACTTTTTTATGGCCAACTTCAAGGCGTCGGCAGGGCCAATTAAAATGCCAAGATTTTTGCTGACTTCGTTGTTGGCAACGATGCGCCAGTGCTTGCTTGTGTTTGTGTGTGTGGGTTAATTTATTTAGCTACCAATTGGCACGTAAGGGGTTAATTGTCAGCCGTCAGCAAAATGCGCTCCGCTCGAGCTTATCGATTGTACATAACTCGCACATGTTGTTCCTCAGCCACCCAGTGGCCCAAACTTTGGTGCTTCGCACTTTGCTCGGACGCCCATTTTGCGCCATTCTGCCACTAGTTTGTTGATTTTGGAGTTTCTTCTTAGCTGCGGGCTGCCTTGAGTTTCATTAGAACCAGGATGTGTGGTGCTTGCGTGCTGGCCTTTTGCCTTCTGTTTGATTTAAATTTAAATTAAAAATCACTCATACGCACCATCTGACACACACACACCCACACACACGCACACACACACACACAGTGACAGCTGCGGGCCGCTCAATGGCGAACAAGAAATTAAAAGCAAAATAAATAAGAGCACCATCCACATATTGCACAAATGTCAAACACCTGGCCAAAGCCACTATATATAAAATTCATTTTAAGAGCAAGCAATCAAAGTGCCCCACACATCCCACACATCCCACCCATCCCACACACCCAATTCACCCCGTTTTCACGTTCAATAAAAGCTTAGAAAAGAGTTGGGCAGAATTTTAAAAGCCCCTTCCACCAGTTGGCCAGCAATTAAGCCAGTTTGTAACAATAAATTGCAGTTGCTGGCAGCACGAGGTGTTTGCCAACTGTTCACTATATTGACTTTCAATTTGGGCGCCGCTCAGTTGGTTGCACTTTATTGTTAGGCACTGCCTTATGGGGCAACAATGAAGTAGCTTAAAATCCATAGAAATCATATATTGTTCCAAGAGTTGCATTAAATTGTACCAAAATGATTAGAACTAATCTCTTAAAACCTTGAAAATGTACTTAAAAGTTTTGGGATCGACTTTAAAGTTCCCATTTTCCGTGTAGCAAAGATGAAGTACATCTATAATAGATTACATTTCTGCTCTCTATAGATTGGCAAACATTTGCCAATTGGCAAACAAATGCCAAATAAATCAAAATCAAACAAGGGAACTGCAACCCCTACGTACAAAAAAAAGGAAAAATAGAAAGAAACCGAACCCCAGAGGTGCCCTTAAAAACTTGTTCCCTTGGCCGCTTTACAATCCAACCTCAGCCCACCTTATAGCCCCCTTCCACCTGAAACTCACCTGGTTTTTCTTCACCCCGGCCCCCCAACCCCTCGACAGCCCCCACTGCGCTTGTACAAACACGTAATCGAATAATCCAATTTGTTTGCGCAAAAACTGAAACTTTTTCATAGGGCTTCAGTTTGACGACGCCGCGTTGTGAGTCACACCCCACCGATCGACCTCAACCTCACCTTTTGAGCTAATTGTTTGAGTGAGTTTCGGCTGTAAGAGCAGCGTCCTGGCCCCACGAAAACCCAAAAGTCCTTGTTCCCCTCGTAATTGTCTGCCAAGTGATGTAATTGTTACCAGCTAGTTTGATTCGATAGTTAGCTGCAAGTGGCTTGAGTTCGTTTTGCAGATTGCCTCATTTTTTACATGTAATAGGTTGACCCACTTTATGAAGTGAATACCGAATATGCTTAGCTTGAAGATATACATTTTTTTCATTAGCTGGCTTACACCATTTCTACTTATTTAGTCTTCTTGCTGGCCATATCTCGAGCCATTGACTGTAGTGCGCTCAGCTATTTCCACAGCCATTGAAATCCTGTCCAGCAACTAATCCCATCCCAGCTACCATTGTGTACTTCATTTTGCCCTTAATCAACCTTTTGTTACGCTCCTTCCCCCCACCTCCCCCATTCCCCGGGAAAAACGGTTTAGGCAACTGTATCCTACCGACTGACCTTTCAATTAAATAAACGTTCCGTTGGTCACCTGGCCGAGAGGACCTCCAACTGTGTGTGTTGACAACGGAGCTCCACCCACCCGCTCGCACCCACAATTTTCCAGCTCTCAAGGCCACCTGCTGTTGCTGTTGTCGGGCATCTTTTCACACCCACACCCACAACCACACCCACCCACATGGTGGCGTGGTTTTTCCACTTTTTTTTTGTTGCCACAATCTTGTCAAACATTGGTTGCGCCCCATTCAGCCGAACGTTTCAGTTTTTTCAGATGCGAGTTACAAAGCCAATGCTGGTTTGTGCTACCTTAATTCTTTGTGTCAAAACAATAGGAAAATTGTTTCACAATTTGATAACTTGAAAAGCTACGCACATGGGCTTAAACTTTAGTTGGAAAAGAGCACAATGACAGGCAGCACAAGTCATTTAAATAGTTCAGTTAGAGGCTGGGTGGGCATTACTGGGCTCAGACGTATTAGAGGGCCCAAACTTGAGATTTCCCAAGTGTTCCAACGGTGGCTGTTGTGCACTAAGCTGCCAGGACGCGGCAACTCCTGCTTTTCCCCCAGAGCGGATGAGCAGATGAGCAGATGAATAGCCCGGCTAATCCGCCCGCTTATTACTGTGAGCAGTGCTGCTTGTGGGCAAAGTAATATGCGCTTACTGCCGGAGACAAACAGCTGGCAAACTTATCCGTCCGTTTGGGTGCGTGCGCCGGAAGCCAAGGCGGGTTAAGGGGCGGGCTCCAACCGGCAGGTGGGGGTGTGGGGATGTGGGGATGTGGGTGGTGGGCAGCAGGAGGTAACCGGAACGGAACGGAAGCACGGAACGCGACACTTTATGACGGCTTCTTGGGGACCTGCACTCAGTTCGGTTTGATGTGCTGCCAGTTCCGAAAAAGGAACAAGCACTAAACTCTTGCTACACGGCAAACATTTTACTATATCAAATTTGGAAATGAAATGAAAATTAGGATATGTAAATTATTTATTTGTATTATATATTTGTTCTTTATTCTTGATGTTATTATGTTCTTTGGCTCGTACTCGTAATGTAAGTTTCAAAATGTTCTTTAGACTATAGTTTTGTTTACTGTGCACTGGTGCCTGCCAATTTCCCACCCCGTGGCAGGAATTAGGAATGCATTGTCTGAGCGCTCAGCTCAGTTTTCCGTTCGGGCTTGCAGCTCAGTGTTGCCGCAGTTTGTGCGTCAACTCTTTGGCTCAAGTGCGGGCCACATTTCATAGGCTTCCCAGAGTAACCTCCACCTAAACCTCCAACCACCTCCAATCACCCACGATCCAAGCACTTCCCCGCCCCTCCCCCCCATTCACAACCCTTCGCTGGAAGACGCGACACAAATTAGCCATCTTTTTTGCCTTCTTTTTTGTAGTTTTTCCATTTGGCTGAGAACATTTTCAGTTTGCTTTGCAGTGCACAACTGGCAACAGTCGGCGGGTTTTATTCGATTCGTTTTGCACTCGATTCTTTTGTCTGCCCCGAAGGAAATAGTCAGACCAGTTAACCAAGGAAAAAACTTGAATTCCCCAGTCACAAAGTGAATATCTTGGCTTCTCTCGAGCTAATTTAATTATTAGTGCTGCTGCAAAGGAGATAAAGTTTAAACGAATGATTGCAAATTCGGTTTGAGCAGCCAGTGGAAGGGAAAATATTAAATTCAGTGCAAAGATTGTTAACTAAGTTACAAGTAATCCCAGTTATCTGAAAATGAATTACATAGAAACTATTTTGTGGTAAGAAAGTATAGAATTAGTTCGGATAAGTGATTTGAAAATATGTTTACGTATTTTACCTATCAACTATGTTACAATGCGTTTAGGAAGGAAATCTTCTGGAAAATTCAACAAACTTTTCACATACATTTCAATTTGTAAAGTTGAGCAAGGCCTATATAATTTATTTAAATATTTTCATGGACTTTTCTCAGTCAGGCTTGGTGAAGTTTCAGCAAGTACATTTTGTATGCAACCTCTTGGAAAATTAATTCAAATACACTTGACAAATTACAAAAATGTTAAGAAGAAATACTCTTGCGACTCGCATTCTTTTTATCAACCCAAGGGAATGTTGTGCGCAATATTTGTCTTGCTTTTGCCAATATTTGCTCTCGAAATTTTCTATGGCATCCAGCCGCAGCTGCCAAGTTTTCGACGGTTTTGTGCCCTTTGGCCAATGGCCTGATGTTCACTCAAATGATGCGTAAAAATCACATTAGCGGCAGCCGTGCGACAATTTGGCCAGAACCAAGGTCTCAATGCCCCAAAGTGTGCTATATATTTTGGCGGAGTGTGTTACCTTGGCCATTTAAGCCTCGACTTGCCAGCTAAGCCAAGTTTTTGAATTTATAATGCCAGCATGCAGGCTGAAACATTAATGGGACTCACGAGAAGTTCTTCTTTGTTTTTTCAAACATTTTCACTTGCTTGGGGTTATTTTGCAACTTTTCTATGCGGCATGTTTACTTATCACTTCAAACTCAACTTAGATACACGGCTTCATTAGTGTAAAAAATGGTAGTCCAGTTAAACAACGTACCTTTGTTACATTTTCTTTGGATTTTATTATATATGTGGTAGTTACAAGAATGGAATTAATAAAAGTTTGGGTATTGCACTGCAAGCTTTTCATTTTCCAGACGAGATTTTTCGGTTCGAATTTTTTTTTTGGGCGCACATATTTCTAGTTGATTTTCCAGACTGAACTACGCTTAGTTTTTGTGTTATTCCTTCTTTTTCCTGCACGGATGTTTTCATAAATTGTACTCCCCTTCTTTATTTTTTTTTTTTTGCTATTTTTACCGCCTGCGACTGGCATGAAAAGCATTTTACACATGGCAGCATTTTTTAATTTTGCCAGCCGGCTTTTAGAAATGGGACAGCACAAATACACACACGTGCGAGTGTGTATAGTACACATGCACTTACTAATTAGAAATAAAAACGCGAACTGCACTTGCATTTTCCTCATTACGTTCTCACAGCCATTTCGCTATTTATTTTTTTTTTTTTTTTTATGTGTGCCGCCCTATTCGAGCTGGCATTTTGTGCTAAAACATAGGGTGGCTGGTCGCTTGTTTGGAAATAAAAGACACCCTGTCTTTGGGCCAAGAACTCCGACGACACGTTGGACAAATCCCCGCCCATGGTCTGCATAACTCCGGTGTCCTTTGGGCAGCGATGGAATCGGGTCAACTGCTGCCATTCACCGGCTGGACAGCCCTGGGATAAGAAGCCCGTTCCCTGATCCCTTCCCAGACTCTCGGCAAACAGCATAAATGCTCTCCAATGGCTGCATTCATGCCAAAAGCAGCCTGGCTGCTGGCTGCCCCAATTGGCATAGAAATCCACATGACCCACAGGTCGATCAAATCCATAGCTGCCCACACTGGTGTGCAGCACCTCCACATAGTCGGCATCCTCGCTGGTCAGCCGCTCCTTCGGCTTGGCATACCGGAAGAAGGGTAGAGCCGGATCCAAAGCTCGGATCATCCGAAGGCGACCGCTCTGCAGATGCTTGCCCGCCAGTCCCGCCACATGTGCGCCCATGCTGAATCCGATGAGCTGGAGATCCTCGAAACGCATGCCCGCCTCCTGGTGCAGAAAGTCCACGAACTTGGCCAAAACCTGACCCACCGGCTTGACCCTGTAGCTGGCCGTTATGTAGTCCGCTATGGCTCCACGTCCCCAGTCCACGGTGAAGATGTTGTAGTTGCCATTTCTCAGATCAAAATACGCTGGCAACAGCTCGTTGTACATGTTGGCATTTTCATTGCCCAACCAGCCGTGAATGAGGATTCTGAAAGGTGTAAGATAGTAGTAAGATTGTCGTATCAAATATCTTATTCATATATTTCTTGACTGCAACCCAAATGGGTTTTTGGGCAGTGAGACCAGCTTCCATTGGCCGTGGGGCTTTCAAAGCCGAAATTGGTCTTCGAAATGGGTCTCAAAACTAGTAGATAATGGTCAGGTAGCTTTCAGCCCGCTGCACTCACCTGGTGGGATTGAAGGGACTGAAGCGAGACCGGCGCAACGAGGCGGCATCGTAGAGATTCACCGGTTCGCTGGTGAACTGCTGCTTCTGTTCCTGGTCACCCTTGTCCAGCACATTCAGGCCAAAGGCGGCGGTCAGTGTGTTGCCCACGACCTGCTGGAATAGCCGGCGATGTGGCGATGCCTTCTCGGACTGCGATGCTCCTGTCTGGGGATTGGCATTGTCCTGCCGGACCAGGGTGTGCAGGTGGAAATAGGTGTGGTGCTCGGCGCTGTACAGCAATTTGTAGTCCGGCTGCAGGCGGAGTAATTGCTGTTCAACCGAACTGGGCCCGTGGGCCAAGTAATGCCTCTCAAATGGATCCTGCCGCCCATGCTGCTCATTCAATATTGGCAGCAGCCCGGGACTCATTAGGCCAGATGACAGCAGTGGCATTTGTGTGTCAAAGTAGTTCGTCTGCCACCGCTCACCGACCCGATTTCTCATCCGCATCATCATTGTTCCCATTCTGAGGGCACTTTCCACTTCATTTGCCACTTTTACTTGCACTGCGGGTCTCGGATTCGTCTTCGCCATCGCCATCGCCATAGTCATCGCTATCACCTTCTCCTCCTGCTGCAATTGATTGTTGTCTGCAGCGACATTATAGTCCTCAGAACCGGGCCTGTAATCAGTCGCATTCAGCTTTGCTGCAGCGAGCCACAAACAAACTGGTGTCAACGAAATGAAAGTGCATTAGGCTCGAAACTGTGCAACTAGACCAATTCGCAAATGAGTAAGGCACACAAAGAAATCACGCCAGAAATCATTGTAATAGTGCACAAAAAGGGTGTTTTTCAAGATATATTTTTCACATTTTCCCAGCACTGTTTAAGTGAAACTTAAAAATGATTATATTATGCATAAACTTTCACAAGAGACACTAAATAACAATGAAATTTCTGATATTTTCTGTCTGTGTACATTACTGATGCTCCAGCAGTTCATGAAGATGATGATAGTCACCTGCCTGTAAAACGACTGCCAAATTTTGGACTTTTGCCATATTTTCAAAATCTGATCTTTTCTCGAAGAACTGGCATGCAGTACTGAATCGAACTGAACGAAAACCAGGCATTTACCAGCATATTTTGACCAATTTCATTTTGCGGCTTATTAATATGCAGAACTTCACACTTTTCCTCACTCTCATACTCAATGATTTCTCTTAACGAGAGGTAATTGTTAATGCCTGAGTTGACGGGAATCACTGGAAGAGTGCCTTCCCATTAGCTGCTAATCTGTTGGGTCAACAAAAGTTCTGGTAGTGCGTGGACATGATGAAGGGGGCAGCACGAGGGGAATCTGTGCCACTGACCAAGTTATTTTACCAGTTAGCACACGGTGACGGGAGTTCAATCTTTTTTGGGATAGGTCAATACTGGCCTAAAATATTTCTGAAAAGTATTGTTAAATAACACAAAAACTTGTTCATTACGAAAGTAAATAACCAAAACCTTTAAAAGTCCATTTTCGCATTGACTGATAATATAATAAATCGTTTTAACACGTGTTCCCAACTTTTTTAATACGCTTTTAAACTAAATACATAGGAAATTGATGTTTTGACAGCCCGCGATTGGACTGAACATGCTCTTTTTATTTAAAACACTTGTATCTCAATCTCGTGATTGCGTTTCCCCACAAAAAAAACATTTTCTTAAGCCTGCGGCATAAACATACTAATCGAAAATTTGCACATTTCTGCTTGTTTACGTTTCAGGTAAGTTCACATATTTCCGCGAATTCCGCCCACCGGAAGTGGCGGTCGCCATTTTAACGACATCCGGCGCGTGCATTTCTTACCTGAAAGTGGAAGGAACGAGGACGAAGGACCTGCTGCAGGACATAGCTGTTTTCCATTGGGTTTATCGCCGATCGCAAAACGTGACGAAAACAACGAGTACGCGGTGATGTAGGGTAGTAAAAAAAGCCCCAAGGAGCAGGGAAAGATAAACGAAGGTAACCATATCTCAGACCCCGCTCTTATCGGGATTATGTGCGAGTATATTGAATATGATGTCACGGAGCATGCGAGGACATTTCAATTCGCCTCCCGCCGTGAAATCACTTCCGCCCCCAAAGAGATGATGATGATACGGCACAAGTTCAATGTACAATCTTTTGTGCTGCGACTTTTGCATTTGCATTTTTGTTTTTTTGCTGCACGCCCATTGTTGTTGCAATGCGACACTCAGACAGGATTTGTTTGCCATCGCAGAGATGGGGGATAAAAAACAATAACGCGACAATAATCGATTAAAAACAGCAACTGAAAAAGGAACTCCGGCAGTCTGAGCTTTGTTTGCCTTTTACTTTATGGCCGCAAGCTCAAAAATGTCACTCGAGTGACTTTTATTATGAGCATATTCAGACTGGTTAAGGATGTGGATGGGTGTCCATGGGTGTGGATGGCCGTAGAGTCCCGTCCTCTGGACTATTTGCCCGCAAAATACTTGAGCCGGTCTTTGGTGTCAGCATTTACCAGTCGAGTGTGCCGTGCACCCTTCATGCTGGCGGATGGGTGCACCCCATCGCTAAAAAAGAAGCATTTTCTCAAGTGGCACTTGTCGCACTGCATCCTGCGAGCATAAGCAGGATGCGTCGGCTCAAAGATGCTGACTCAGCCTGATATTCCCCATGCACGCCCTTTGTGGCTTTGTTGCTGTTGTGGGTAAACAATGAGCGGCATAAACGAATTTGTTACATCAGTTAGGGCTGAGTGAGGCTTTTGACATCAAATTTAGATGACTAGCAAAGGAAGTGCCCTTCAAATTTTTTATTAAAATGTGAATTATTCACAACTATTCACATTTTTATTAATAGAAATTCCAATTCGAATTGTTCTTTAAAATTATAACTAAGGATAT
This sequence comes from Drosophila orena, assembly GCA_005876975.1. Taxonomy (NCBI): domain Eukaryota; kingdom Metazoa; phylum Arthropoda; class Insecta; order Diptera; family Drosophilidae; genus Drosophila; species Drosophila orena. Next base: position 7,170,682 of record VCKV01000282.1, on the reverse strand, counting down.
CCAGCAAAAAAATTAACAGGGCAGAAACGAAAAAGCTGAGGTGAGAATTGAAGATTGTAACAATAGTTCAAAACAATGATACATAATTCCCCGAAAATTTTATTTTTTATTTGAAACATATATTATGTTGCAAATGTAAAATTCATGTAGCAATTCGGCCCAGTCACTGTTAAAGCTAACATGTTGTATCCTTTATCCATCGACGGATAGCAAAGCTCGACCAAAAGCTTTTTCAAAAGCATCTCAGCTTTGATTTGTTAGGTGTCCTGGATTTTTATTATCCTTACCAGCAGGTAACTTCCCCATCAGTAAAAAGCTCTCCAAATAAGCTCCAAGGACTTAGTGCTTTTCCATAAGCTTTTCGGGTGTCCTTTATTCAAGATTTTCTGTTATTATTTTTCTTTTCCAGTTATTTAAATATATATATTTTTTTTAACATTTTCTTGTAAGGACTAAATATTTTTTCTTTTAATCTAAGCTAGTTCTCTCCTCCGAAATGCAAATTATGGCTCCAGTTGTATTTAAGACAATTACTATACAGCTCAGCGTACTTTCGGTAAATACTTCTATTTGCAAATTGTAAGTACAAGCGTCCTGTTTGTTAATTTCCCTTGGAGAATCAGTTCCAAGAGGAACTTCCGGCTCTACAGAGTCCTTCAGACGCCTAAGTGGCCACTTGCCAGCGATGTCTGGCTTGCCTGACATCCTCAAGTGGCATCTTCAATGGCGCCTTCACCCCAACTCTTGCTCCTCCACGAAGGACTCCCCATTTTCACCTGAGAGGATATTGTATGCAAATGAGCAAGCATCTGGGTTGTGGTCTATGACTCCTGGCCAACTGTCCTTGTCACTTACTTGTTGAAGGATGCTTTCGGTAATTTGAGACTTTTTGTGGGGCGCTGGCCCCACTTTTGTCACACCTTTTAATTAGCAAATTACACCCAAAGCGGGACAAGTTTTGTAAGCAATACACGTGTGTGTTGGGCGGAGCTATTGTGTTTGCTATGGTGGAATCAGGACAGCACCTTGTTTCCATAATTTGAACAGTTATTGAATGGTGTTAAATGGAAGTTCATTCAAAAATATAGTACTACTTTATAGTTCTTGTGTAGTACTTCTTTATAGTATATAGTTCTTGTTGAAGATACAACATTTGCCTTGATTTTCTCTCTATGTAGTCGCTCATTTCGATGCTGTCATTCGGCGTAAGAGAGCGAAAAAAGGGAGCAGCCATCGCTGGGTTCTCATTTCCGAGTGGGTTGACTTGAAAGCATTTTTCCGGCTGCAGGTCCTTGCTCCCCATTGCTTCCCTCCTCTGCACTGCGTGCGGGTGTATATTTTTTGTAATGCACTTTCGAGCACTTAATAAGCTCACAAAAGCACCGACGATTTGCATATGGCTGTGGGTGGGGGACACATCGTTCGTGGTTACTGGGAACCACTTACCTTAACCCTTCAGCTCGTCAGCTCTTCCACGCATTTACGTGCACAGCCAGCCTCGAAAGGACCCTTGCCCACATATACATATACATCCTTCTTATCCCTGACGAATCCACTGCCATTTACGCCGGGTCTTTTGATGTCATGTGCGTTTGTGTGAGTTGAGCGTTTACCTTTTCATCATTTTTGAGGTGCACGAGTGCAAGTGCGTATCCTGCCCTCTCCCTCTCTCTCACTCTGCACCCTTTTCTCTCTCTTTTTCGCTTGTAGCCTTCTACGTGAGTGTGTGTGTGTGTGTCTAGGTGGCAATGCCGGCAAACTTGGTTGGCAATTTTATTTTTAGGTCAACGTAATTTCCGCACTTTTTATCACCAGCTTCCGTTTATTGTTTTTTTTTTATATGAGACTTGTACATGCTTTTTTTTTTATTATTTTGATGTGGCAATTAATTATATAAGGGGGCAACGGGAGGTTCTCTAAATATATAGGTTGTCCGACAACATAGAAAGGATATAAAACTAAAAGTAAATCAACTCATTGACAAGTTTATTTAGGTGAAATGACATCGTCCTTAATAAAGAGAATACGTCACATGAGAATACTGATCATTGTATAAAAATAAACATGTTTATTATGAAGCCATTATGCATCATGTATGTAGATAATCCCTAGATGAGTATCTTCTGCGAATTAAGTATTCCCACTCATGGCTTGCATGTCAACTGTGACATTTTCGCTCCAAACGAAAGCACTTCACATCCGTCGGTGCATATTAAATGCAGCAACCCTTAATCCTTAATCATGGCACAAGGATGCACAGGATGATTGCAGAACCCTTTTGGCATGTTGAAACAGTTTGGCTACCTCAGGCACAGCTAAGCGTTGTCAATTTAATGTGCACGACAAACGCTTGGCCAATTTCGAAGTATTTAGGCAAAGGACACAGGGCACAGGACACAGATACACACGCATACACACGCATACACACGCATACAGGCACACAGCTGCCGAGAAACGCCCAAAACTGCTTTGATCCTCGCTGACAGCGGCATAAGCCCAAAACGGTAATGATGAAACAGCAACAGCATGTGCATAGCACGCCGGCAAGTCTCGTATCTCACCCCCCTATTAGCGGATTAAATCACATTTAGCTAGACCATCATCATCGCCAGCGAACTGCAGAAACGTGAGATACGGAAGAGAAAGAGAGAGAGAGCCACCCCTAGCGAGAGATTCCCAGGTGCCCCCCAGGACCTTTCGCACCGAAACTGCATTTAAATGCCATTTTTCAGCTGTCCCTGTTCTGCTCTGCTCAGTTCTGCCCTGCGCCCTCAATCTCGCAATTCATCATTGTTCTTTGTCATCCTTGTGGATTTTGTTGTTTGCTTTTGGTATCCTTATGCAGGCCCCTTTTGCCCAGATAATGCAGTGGGATTATATTTAGGGGTTGTTGATGAAGATGCTCGGCGGATGCTGCTCTGCTGTTTCTGGTGCAACTTTTTGGGCATTTCCCCGAACTTTTACGGCTTTTCGGGTTGGCAACAATTTTCCGGGCCGAAAAAAAAAGAACGGATGCCAAGCCTCTGCATCCCCCGTAATGCCTTTCTTAAGCCCACCCAGAAACTCCCACGAAAAATCAGGGAGTGGTCGTTACTTCGTTGTTGGCCTTCTATTCAAAAATCCGTTTATACAAATACCAGTTCGATCTCCCTAAAGTCCTAACAAGCTTCCCACTTCTTAGATTGCAAACTATAATTTTGTTGAATTTTTTTAATCTGATTTTGATTAATTTCTCAGCTTTTGTCTACACAAAATGGGATTTATCCCTGTATGCGGAATCTCTCTCTCTCTCTCTCTTAGCTCTCTCACTCTCTGGATGCTGCTGTCCCTTTCTCACGCGCAGTTCCTCTCGCTCGTCCTGCAGAATTTGCAGCATCCTGCTTATCCCTTTTCGGCCCGATACACACACATACACATATATATAAGTACATTTCATATATACATGCACGTGCGTTGTGTGCGTGTGTGTGTGCGCGAGTGTGCGAGTCTCCTGTGCTGTGTGAGCTTTGAATTAAAAATGGAAAATTGATTTTTCCGGTCGCTCATATACACACACAATCGCACTGGACGAGCTCCTGCGTGCGTGCATGTGTGCGTGTGTGCGAGTGTGTGTGTGTGTGTGTAATTTCCACAAAGCCGGAAAAGAAAGCTTGGTGCGTTTTTCTCGCTTTTTTCCTGGCCGCCGCTCGTTGCTAATGACGCTCAACAATGTTAATGCCCCGACCCAGCAGTAAGCTATAATATAGTGTTACAATACTGCTGTGACAGGACAATATCAATGGCAAGCGTCCGATTTCATGGTATACATGGTACGAGTATATATCCTTTTCAGATCTCCTCAGTTAGTTGGGAGCACATCAATTAGTTCGCCGCACTTTGTTCACTGGCTGAAACACATTGGTGGGGAGTATAGTTCGCAGTAGATGGGGACTATCCAACGGGGATTTGGGTTAGTTTGTGGCCCGCTTTCGAGGTACATGTGATCCGTCATCGGTCCGGGATAAATTGCACGTACGGAAACCCAAAGTTGACTGAAAGGCAGCCCAGGGTAGCGGCCACCATCGTCTCGATTTTCGTCGGCTTTTCGAGGGTTGCGCGCGCATTCCAATTGCAAAATATCTCCCCCGATTTCAGGGGGTTGCTGCCAGCCGTCTCTTTCGCTCGCCCCTCTCTCCATCTCTGTCCAGCAGCTCACAGCGCTATTTGTACATACTTGTATGCCGCCGGTGGAAATGCATCCTACTGGGGCACATTTTCGCTCGGTGTACGGGCCGACGCTTCACATTCGAGGGTGGTTACTTCCAGTCGCTGCCACGCTCGCTACTTCCAGTTCTCCGAAACGATTCTCCGATTGCCACCCACCCCGTAAATCGCACATATATGATATATAGACTTTTCCCAGAGCCGAGCTTATGCGGCGTTTTCCGTGGCCCTCTGCACTTTGCCCAGTGCAAGTGGTTTTCCTTTTTTCTCCAGCTCCACCACGCTGCCCTCCCCCTTCCATGGGTTCGGGAAAAATCAAATGTAAAAACAATAAAGTTGCGCCATACGCTTTTAGCTCGAAAAGAGTTGCCGTCATTTTCATTTTGTGGCATTTTTCTCAATGAAAATACCACTCGCTCTCTCACGCTTTTCACCGAACTGCAGTTTTGTGTCTACATAAATTTGATGCAACTTGGGTGGGTGTGGGTGTTAAATGCAGGGCGAAAGGACAAAGGACAAAGGACAGGTGAGAGGTGAGAGGTGAGAGAGTGGGAAATTGTTGCAAGGCTTTTGAAGAGCAAAGCCGAGCAATTTGTTTTTCGTTCATTCTCATGTTTTTTCACCCGATTGTTATTGTTGTTTCTGGCAATGGATCCGGTAAATTGCATTGCAATTTTTGGCCCAGGGGAAAAAGCGCTCAAACGACTACGGTTTTCGGATTGCATTTTGTCATAGGATCGCCGTTGCGGATTAGAAATTGCTTTTGCCTGACAAGCTGCTTTGAGCCAGGGAGTTGTTAAAGTTCGGATTGGGAAATAGATTTAAGATTTCAGCTAGTGTTAGTAATACTAAGATTTTTATAGACATGTTCTAGCAATGAAGGTTACGCGTTAGCCTCTCCCTAATCATGTGTAAATTTGACTTATTTAAGTTCATTATAGCCCTATTTATAGCCCTATTTATGGCCCTATTTATAGCCCTATATTCAATACTAGTGCCTAGCCAACAAACTAGTGGCCGATTGGGCTGGCTTGCCCAGTGTATTATCCCCAAATACATCAAGTCACCTCCAAGTGCTTAATTTAATGTGTTGCCAACCAGGTCCGCGGCGAGGCCATAAAAAGTTGGATGATGGCTCGTGACCAAGCACCTTCCCTGCTGTTTATTCTGTTTATTTGACGCAATTAAAATGCGTGGCAGGGTAGGGAGGGGACGTGTGGGGGTTTCTTTAGGAGGAGGGCGAACGTTAAGTGCGCCTAATCGAATTACATGCCGCGGCGACGACTGCTGATGTCATCGCCAACATCATATTCGGGGTTTTCCCACACGACTTGCGGCGCCCAGCAAATCCTTGCCGTATTTGGGACGTCCTGCTGCCATCGATGCTAAGGTTTCCTTAGCATTCCATTTTTCTGGGTCAGTAGCCATAAAATTGACAGACGTTTTTCACACGGTAAGAAAAAAAATCCGGCAGACGACGTCGCTTCGGAAAGTTCAACAACCGACGGAGGAAAAGCCACACAAATACACACGTGCTGGTGAAAAACGCCACCCACCCCAAAATAAAATCCACTTGCGCACCCCACTGCCGTCAAAGTTTGCCTTTGCGACATCTTCATTGAATTATTTTGCAATCTATTTTAATAAATTTCATATCCTTTGGCATTATTTCCCATTTCCTGGGCCAAAAATCAATAACGCACATAACGCAACACGCAGCACACCCCACGCCCCACGTTTTGTATTTGCCCACCCACACACACACACACACACACACATGCGTTTCATTTGGCACACAAAAAAAAACATGGTCCCAATTTAAGACCGAAAATTGTCCCAAGCAGCGACCAATTTTTTTTTATATTTAGGGATTTTTCCTTTCGAGCGAACTCTCCTCTTTTTTGGGCCTTTGACGGCAGGCGCAGGCGCGCTGGAAAATGGGCTGGATGGAAAATGAGCAGAAAGGACATTCGGGGGATGTCCGCACAAGAGGTACAGCAATTTGCTAAGGGCATTATCAAAACATATTCATATTTAAGCGAGTTATTTATTTTGTTTTACTTAGTTACAAGCGGTTGTCGTCGAGCTTCCTGCCGTATGTCATTGCTGGCCTGAAGGACTATTTCAGTGTCCACAAATTGCTTTCATTTATAACTTATGTTCTGTATTTTTTGCCCACCTTCGCATCAAGGACATAAACAATTGGAATTGCATTTTAGTTCATAGAAAGCTTAATCGTTTTATTGTACAAATATCTTTAAAAAATTGATGATTTAAACTAAGGGAATTTTGGGGCGCTAAAGCTGTAGAAATTGGTCAATGATCAATGTACGTTCAAATCCGGCAGTTACGAAAAACAGGTCTCCATTTTACATACACAATTTGCATTCTACACAGCTGTGTAAAATTTTACATCGAGGACCTCCTTACTTTCCGCATCAAAGGAAAGCTACTCGCCGCTTGGGGGCGCCTCTTAGGAAATTGCGTGCAAAAAATGCTGTCAATAGTCAGAAATTAAGAAATTAATTTAACCGAAATAGAATGATAACATACGTGTGTTTCTTCATGATTTAACCGTAACTGCAAGGATCGACCTTCCTCGTGCCAGATAAAATTTCCCGGTATCCTGCACTCCGAAAGCTCTGCTCGAATACCTCAGATACCTAAGGATTGAACTCAATCAATCATGGTCCATGGCAGACATACAAACTTACCTTGTCTAAGAAGTCTCCCATCAGTTTAGCTGGGAATACACCTCAGCGGATCCGAAACCTCAAGGCCAAACGAACAGATGGAAGACGTAAAGTCAAGTCTATAAAATACATTGTTTCGATGCTAATCCGACCACCACGTCCAATCCAAGCGGGTTTATCCTTTTTCTTTCTGTCGTCCTGTTCAACTGCGTAATACAGATTGGAGTAAAACATGCGTCGTCAATAAATCTAAAAATCTCCATCCTGAGATTTTCAACATAATCTGCTTCGTCCTACGACTTTCTACAACATGGTTGCCAAACCCAAAGCTACTCCTGTGATCACTGCATGTCCTGCAATGGTTTTAATATCCGGACCCTCGTCACTTTTTGGCTTATCTTCCTCAGCAACTGCATTACCTGGAAAGTTGTCATTAAGTCGGGCTTATCTGTGGTAACTTGTGGTAATTACCATCGTTTTCAACGCCTCCTAGACTGCAAGATTGGCAAGTGACAAAAGCGAACGAAGGTCCGGCCAAATAGTACATTAAATTAAAAGTAATTAAACACATTTTAAAAAATAGTTCTGGGAAGCGCTAAAGACGTGTACACCATAAAAAGCTTGCATTAATTTATTTCGTTTGTCATATCATATCCCTCTGTAATTTGTAACTATAAACTTACATGAGGGACCAGTAACATCGCCTTGAACGGCCAAGATCAATCCGGGTGGCATTTCATAGGCATCGCGACCACCCCACTGTAGTAAATATAGGAATATATATCGGAATTATAGAGCATTAATCTTGGGCCTTCAATAAAGTAACTTACCTTACGACTCCGCAGCTTGTACCAGGGTCCTTTGCGCGTCTCCAAGTACTCATAGTACGCCGAATCCTTGGTAAAGAACACATCGTCCTTGACCAAAGCCAGACGGATCATGGCACCCACTTTAAGTATACCTCCAACGAATGTTATGAACAAAATCGGAAGGACCTGTGGGATAAAGTAGACGAGTAACTTCACATTGGGCACTTCAATTGGCGTCAAACTAAAAGAAAATTTTTAAGAAAAAAAGTCTGTTTTTTTTGGTTTATTTTTTTTTTATTGTGTTGTCTACTCCAATTGCAAAGAAAAGAAAACAAACTGGCATTTCCATTCAGCCTGATGTTCCGCAGCGCCTGTGACATTTTATGTTTCATTTGGATTGTAAAATGATATATAGTACAAACATAATACCCAGTAAGATCCTGCAGTGAGAGCATAGAATATCCTTTCGATGGACTATTTCGATTTTGTGGTCTCCTACCTAAAGTGACTACAGGGTTTTCCCTGGGCTTTCACTTCCTTCCGGCCAGCAAGTGTTAAGTATGTCGGGCTTAGTCGACTCCAACCCCTATGAATCCATATCAAGTAACCAGGGTGTAATTCTACACCAGATCGGATTGAATATGCAAACTACTTCTTTTTCTTATCATCAACTGGGGAAGACAGGACACGGTCACAATTGGGTTATGCAAATAATGGGGTCATTAAATAGGCTACATGATTAGGTCCTTTTAATAAGCAACAATACATACACGATGGTCCTGCTGTGTCGCCTTGAGTGGCCTGAAGCAAACATGGTGGAACCTCGCACTTCTGATTGTACCTCTTGAACTGTTGGGAAGGATGGTTTGAGCTGGCACTCAGCAGAGTCATGACCTGGACGGACTCACCTTGAGGTACTTCGCTGGGTAATGTAGACTGCTGCGGGTCTCGAGGCATTCGTAGTGTGCCGAATTGGCAGTGTAGGAAACATCATGCCTGGTAACCGCGATCACCAACCAGGTTATCATTTCGGCGGCAAGCGAGAAGAATGAAATCGCAATAATGGGCAACGCCTGTGGAATGGAACCCAAATAATAGTCTTGCCAGGATTTTAAATATTAAATATCCTGGCAAACAACTATATTGAGCCATACCCGCAATAATAAGCGATCGTTTGGAAAACAACAATTTCGAGTCCTAACCGCATCTAAATGCGATAGCAAAATAATTTTAGAAAAAGTACAACGTTTCATTGTGCATAATTAATTTTGACAATAATTAAATCCATAATTATATCGCTTATCGTATTTTTGCGGTTAGGGCTTGATATAGTGCCCCGCGAAAAATGAGGTTCAATTACTTATAATTAACAGGTGATTAATAGAAGTAAGGTGTTAAGAACTCAATTTGATAAATAGCCCAAAACATTTTCAAGTAGCTTGTCCCTTCTATCGACATCACTTTGCACTCTCTTATTTATTGTCACTCTCTCCCTCTCTCTCTCTTTGGGACTATTTATGGAAAGAGAGCTGAATATATAAACCATAAAAATAGGATGTAATTAGGTTAGACTCCGATACAAAAACATTTTTTTCAAAATAACGCACATATTCTAAACCCAAAGAGTAGATGGCGCTTTAGTTCTAGTGTTGGCCAACGTTCACACTCTGCAGAGCAACCGCAAGAATCAGCTGTCACTTGCCAGCTGCTCGGCAACCCTCTTTTTTCCCATTTCCCTGCACACGCTGCTTCCGCAATCCTGACGTCGCCGACGGCAGAGGAAAGGCAGCGCGAAGGCAGCGAGCATGGCAACATTCGAATTTCAGTTTTCAAACGGCGCAGTCGCAGCCGTAAATTGAAAAAGGAACAAACCGAGAGCGAAATTGGATAAATTTAGTGTCGTGTTACTAGAACATTTCCATAAACGTTTTGGGCATTTGTTAATGGCTTTGGCCCCTTGCAATAATTCGCGAGCTTGTTGAGCAGCAACAAAACAAAAAAACACAGAGAACGCAATTCATTGCCATTGGCAACAACAAAGTAGAGCCGAAAAAAGGGAAGCGTAGTCAAAGCAAGTGTTAAATAAAAAGACGAAAAGCAGTCCGTAAATTACCAGGAAGAAGTCGATGCTTTTTTTTTAATTTGGAAACCATACATGTGGTGAAATACAGACTTTTCTCTGAAATAAAAACACAAAAATTACAAGAATAAGGAATAAAGAAACGCGCAAACCCAAAGGAAAACAGCTAAACAGAAATTCGCCAAAAATATCAGAATATCAGCAAAAGGGCGACGAAAAATTATCTGAGCGAGAAACCGTTGTGGAAAAGCCTTCAAGATTCAGATAAAGCAGGAAATGCACGCGCTTCAGGAGGGCGCCACCATGCTGCACCGCCAGCAGCCACCGCCGCCCACTTCTGGCGAGGATCACCTTCTCACCGCTGATAGTTTCTTTTACGCACGCAGCAATCCCATGGAGAACGCGGCCGCAGCAGCAGCCGCCGCAGCAGCGGGCCTAATTGATCCGCACCACAATCGCGATCTCCACCAGGCGCTGGTGGCCTCGATAGCCAACAATGGTGTGGCCGCCATTGGCGGCGGCCTGACCACAGCGGCGGTCTTGAAGAGTGCCGCCCAGCAGTCACAGCAGGCGGTGCAACAGAGCCAGAACTCGGTGGTGGTGGTGCCACCTGGACAGGATCAGCCCAAACAGGAGCAGGCCCAACAGGCGGCACTGGCGCTGCTCAAGGAGAATGTCAATGCCACCGCCGGAGCAGGACAGAATAACGGCCAGCCGGCCATGGGGGGCAGCAACAAGAGCGGCTCCTCTGGCAGATCCACGCCCAGCCTGAGCGGAGGCAGTGGCTCCGATCCGGCACCCGGCAAACTCTTTGTCGGCGGTCTCAGCTGGCAGACGTCGTCCGATAAGCTGAAGGAGTACTTCAACATGTTCGGCACCGTCACCGATGTGCTCATCATGAAGGATCCCGTCACCCAGGTAAGCCGAAATATATCCTCTATTCTCATTTCCATCACCACCATTGTACAGTACTTGGTATATCTATCTATCTGTCACACATGATGATGTACCTCCATAATCCGCCTGCCCTTCGGGTTTACAGCTACCATTTTGTGATTTACCTTTTGCACAGCTGCACAGAACTGCAGGTTTTGTCGCCCTTTTGGCATCCTCTTCTTCTTCTTTCTCCTCCTCCTCCTCCTCTGCTGCTTCTTCCAGCCGAGGTTTAGAATTACAGTTCTTTCGGCGTTACGTGCCAAAAACAAAAGAATCGGCGTAAGAAAATCGAAAAGGAGGAGGTGAAGTAAGAAGAGGAGGAGGAGGAGGAAGAGGACGAGGACGAGGGACCACCGAACCGAAATTGAATTTAATCAGGTTTAAAATGCAGATCAGCTTGTCGGGGTTGATCCACTCGGAACTGTTTATTGAGACACGAACTCGAGCACCAATTTCCTTGTCATAATTTGTATGCAGACTGTATCAGTTTTCTTATAAGCACATTATAAGCCACTTTGGCCACCGTTCTCCTCAGAATTTGCTCAACGGCTCAACAGTTCAGTTACCATCTCAGTTCGCTGGCAGAACTTCAGCAGGTTTAAGGTACCCAAAACTAGATACCTAACTATTTAATTATCAAGACAAATGGCATTCCAAACAACCTTTTGGATTACCTTTCCTCTAAGGGTAGAGAAAACTACGGGAACATTACCAATACCTATTGATAGGAGTTTTCACTGGAAGAGGCGCAGTTATTGCAGCGGAAATGGACTTTTTCCAATGCTTAATGCCTCGAGCAATTTGTCCGCTTGATAAGCACACATCCTACGTGTACTAGTATTTAGTGGGCACATACACACATGTACTTATGTACATACATACATATGTGCATACAATGTGTGGCTCGGCTCCCCAGCGGAAAAGAGCGCGCGCGCCGCTTTCGGGCCATAAAACAGCAGCAGCAGCTGCTAGCTGGCTGGCAGGCTGGCTGGCTGGCTCATTGTTCCGAGTCCTGTTCCCTCGGCGCAGCTGTTCCTGCGACCGCCGCAGCTAGTAGGGTTCGATGTGGATGGATGCGGCACAGGACAAATTCTATAGCTGTACGTGTGCACCTGGGGTTGTTTCCGAGCCAATTGCGCAATTACGGCTGCATGATAGGGCAGTTATATTCGCGGCGATCGACTAACGGGGTTGTGTCCTGGCCCCTCAAGTAGACCCGAAAGATACACACACACACACACACACACACACACCTTTGTTCCGTCCCCCCTTCAACACAACACAAAAAAAAAAAAAAAAAAGAGTATACAAGAAACCAGAAACAAACAAAAGAATGAAGAAAAACAACAGAAGCGAGAAGAAAACTGGTTTACCAACTGTCTTCGGTGCGCAGATCGCTTGTGAAGACGATCACGATCCTTGCGATGATCTGGGGAGCACTGTAGTCCATAAGCACCTAGGATCAGTCAATTATATAGCTAGTCATATATGTAGTCAACAACCAAATGTACAAACTACTAAACATAACATAATTTTAATGAACACAAAACAACGACCAAAAGTGAGGAGACTCGAGTCAAGGACAAGGCCGGAAGTCGATCAAGGAACCAGCGGATACCTGGCCCAGTTAACCACGACCACGATGGCAACCACAGGATGACGAACCAGCGACGGCTTAGGTACATTTTATACAACAAAAAAAAAAAATACAAAATAAACAAAAAAGCAATCGCCAAGTACTTAACTACTGTATAAAAACAAAAAGAGAACGCTTAGCGTACTTGATTTACTCAATTCAATACTGGCGCATCGTAACTCTCGTATATCGTATAACTCTGAGCAATAATAACAGCTGCATAACTGTATTCGTATCTCTAATTGAATGTACTCGTTCTTGTACTCGTACTCCGTATTGTGTACTTGGTTTACTTTAGCGTTTTTCACCCAACAAAAAACAAAACAAAACCAAAACGTATTCAATGAACTTAAAACTCCACGCATTGATATCGAAAGCAAGCCTCAAAAGCAAATTAATCTAACGAGTTTTCCTGCCATATCGTACACAGTTGTTAGATCTAGAACTCAATTAAAACTATATATTTGAAAGAGGCGTGCTTTACCCCCAAATAATACTATCCAAATGCCCATGTTCCCACTTTAGCGTAATATGGATCCGAAAATCGTCCTGGCAACTGTTGAATTGATTGTGTAACATAAATAAGAACCTTAGCTTAGCATAATTTACCCAATTTACCCAATACATACGTATTTATTACCATATTACGAGATACCGTAAATTTTAGTCCTTATATATATCCACTATGAGACATTCTGTTTATGTGTGTTTAGTTAATGCTTCTTAATTTTATTTCGCATACCGAATCATTTACATTAACCAACCAAATAAGTAAATCATATATTTTAATTTGAGTAGTTTTTAAACATGTCAAGAAATCAATTTTTTTCTGTTGTGTTGCGTCGTAATTTTCTTCTGTTTTTTTGCTCTGTTTGTACTCGCATTAGAAGATCTCCCAATAATCGGCATATATTATAGATTTCAACTCATAGGAAATATTTTAGGCCCGGTATATGGAAGTAGCTAGTTGTGTTACCCCACCAATCCCAGCCCATAAATAAAGCTCGTCTTTTAAAGGAATCGTATACGAAAGGTTTAAATCATACACTAGAAATTATATACTTTTCTCTTTAGGTAGGTAGTCTCATAGTTTCTCTATATCTCTATCTCGAATAATGTACCATAATTTGTATCTGGGCCATTTGACTCTTCTTTGCCCTAGGCTTAAGACAAAATTGTATTCCCCATTACTGTAATATATGTAACCGGTACGAGAATATTTAACTAGACTAAGCAACAAAAGTCACACATTCGAATCTCATTATTTGTAAAAACTCTTAAGTAGTTATTAAGCAAAACTAACCAAAGAAATCGAATTGTATGGTATAAGTGGGTTGACTTAACTTGAAAGAAACCCAAGCAAAAGATGGTGTAATCATTTAAAAAAACGCATATCTAAAGCATTCCCAACTTTTCTACTAGTGCGTTTTAAAGCTATTTGACAAAATAACTACTAGATGTAATATTTAATAGCTTACGTAAATATTGTATTTTAAAACAAATATTGCGCCAAGTAGATTTAAAATTGCTACAATTGTATTATAGCTCTGAAACGCACTACTCGTACTACTCTATTTATTAAAGCCTTACTATCACATACACCATATGTAATTGCCACATTTGTATCCTTGAGTTCGCATTCACAGCAGAGTGAACGAATGTTTTTGGTATCCTCCAGTTATCGTGTATATATATCTATGCCTCCCGTATACTACATATATCTGGGATCTAGAGGGGTGTCGCATCTGTATGGAGAACACGTTGAATGCATATATTTCGTAATGTTTCTATGATATATGTATGTTCCAGTTTAGCAAATGACCATATAACGATCGATCTACTTGCGTATAAATATTGGTATTCTGTTAACACAGCAAAAGTATACTTAGACGAATTTTAGTTTTATTAGTTGAAACATATTTTGTGTTGTTTGGATTTTAATTAAAACTTGTTTGTGTTTACTCCACGCAAGAACAAAAAAGACAAAAAAAAAAAAATGAAAACGATGCAAATTTGATGAGCAAAAAGCGTAAAAGTGGCACGCCCAATTCAGTCAATAAAGCCATCTACATACATGCATATAAACTGTATCCGTATCTGTGTTTACATATATCTATATATATCATTTTTATATACTTGTGGAAGATCGAGTTCCGATCGACTTGATTGATTCTTACTTTGTTGGACTTTTGCTAACGTTTCGTAGGACATTTTACGATTATTAATCCTAGTTATATAACTACAACATTTGCAACTTAGACCTAGTCGCCTCTAACCGAAAGCTAATGACTTCACCAAAGTAATGTATCCGTCCCTATTTGTGTCTCTTCCCCTCAACTTAACACCTACAGCGCAGTCGCGGCTTTGGTTTCATCACATTCCAAGAACCCTGCACCGTGGAGAAGGTCCTCAAGGTGCCCATTCACACACTCGATGGCAAGAAGATCGATCCCAAGCATGCCACTCCAAAGAACCGACCTCGCCAGGCCAACAAGACCAAGAAGATCTTCGTGGGCGGCGTCTCGCAGGACACCTCCGCCGAGGAGGTCAAGGCCTACTTCAGCCAGTTCGGACCCGTCGAGGAGACGGTTATGCTGATGGACCAGCAGACGAAGCGCCATCGCGGCTTTGGATTTGTCACCTTTGAGAATGAGGATGTGGTCGATCGGGTCTGTGAGATTCACTTCCACACCATCAAGAACAAGAAGGTCGAGTGCAAGAAAGCACAGCCCAAGGAAGCGGTCACCCCGGCTGCCCAGCTACTCCAGAAGCGCATTATGTTGGGCACCCTGGGCGTTCAGCTGCCCACAGCTACTGGACAGTTGATTGGAGCCCGTGGCGCCGGCGTGGCCACCATGAACCCGCTGGCCATGCTCCAAAATCCCACACAGCTACTGCAATCTCCGGCAGCAGCCGCTGCCGCCCAGCAGGCCGCCCTCATATCACAGAATCCATTTCAAGTACAAAACGCCGCCGCAGCAGCATCGATGGCCAATCAGGCTGGCTTCGGCAAGCTGTTGACCACATATCCGCAGACTGCGCTGCACAGCGTCAGGTGAGTAAAAGTGCTGGATAATCTAGACTCTTGACAACCGAACTAACACCTTATTAATCCCCATTATAGGTATGCACCCTACTCGATCCCCGCCAGCGCCGCCACTGCCAACGCCGCCTTGATGCAGGCTCATCAGGCGCAAAGCGTGGCCGCCGCTGCCCATCATCACCAGCAACAGCAGCAGCACCATCACCAGCAGCAGACCCACAATGCCCATGTGGCCGCCGCCCAGCAGCAGCAGCAGAGCCACCACAGCGCCGTCTCGAATCCCGCTTCGCAGGCGCACTCGGCAGCAGCGGCTGCCGCCCTGGCGGCCAATGCTGCGAATGGGGCAGGTGCCGCTGGAGCCCACAGCCTGGCCGCTGCTGCCCAGCAAGCTGGCCTAATGGCCGGCAATCCCCTGAATGCCGCTGCTGCCGCCGCCGCCGCTGCTGCCAATCCGGCGGCTGCCTACTCCAACTATGCGCTGGCCAATGTGGACATGTCCAGCTTCCAGGGCGTCGATTGGAGCAGCATGTACGGCATGGGCATGTACGTCTAAGACGCGGGTTTTGTTTGGTAATTTGAATGAAACACTCTCACTATGCATAGTGCACTCTCACCATACACCACCATCACCCCCTACCACACCCACATGTGAACACCACCCCTAGTAATAGAACCATACGAAATCCACATGGCCCCCATCCATTAATATTCATAGAACCACACAGAAACACACTCATACGAAGTTGGTTTTCCTTCTTGTTTGGCTAAGTTAGTAGTCCGATACACGGAAGGCAATTAAGTATTATATTTAAGGCGCCCTCGGGCGGGTTCAATAAATACTAACTAATATATATATATAAATATAACAAATCATAAGCAATATAAGCGAGAAAGAAAACAACAAAACCGGAAGCAAAGCAAAGCGAAATCAAGGAAAAACAAAATTCAAAACCAAAAAGCAAAAATTACTGAGCGCGTTAGAGAAGCAAAAGAAAGAAAGGAAAACACATTAAAAAACCACCGATTGTGATTGCGTTTAAATGTAGCCGTTAATATATAATTTTTAGTGCATAAAAGAAAACCATTAAACCTAAACCTAAATAAAAACAAAACGTAAATATAAATATACATACATATTTATAAAATGCAAGAGCAAGGAATGAATCTTATAAGTTAACTCAAGAAAGGCGCTCACTAATTAATGATCGAAAATTTGTTAATTTTCTGGAGCCCTAAACTCAGCTGAAATGAATGAGAAACTCCTGCAAGGGCAGTATTAATTAATTGAATGAAACAGCGAAGGAAAACGTTTTGCTCAAGACAAAGAATTATTAATTATTGTTTAAATCAGCGATGAAACCCTAAATTAGACTATTATTTTAGACGTTTAGTTGAGTTCGAATTTAATTCACCACAGCATAGAATACAACAACAGAGTTAACCAATCACTAAGCAACATCACCAAACTCACCAACACGAAAACTCCTATATCCTACAATTTATCTTCCCAAATCTGTTCTGTGTACTTAATTATAATAACAATTACAAATACCACAACAAACAATTCAAAATCTCGTTGTGTTTCGTGTGTGCGACTCTTATTTGATTTAGTTGTATAACTAGTTTAGTGTGCACTTAATCTCAACTATTTGTAGCAAGTAACTAAATAACATTTGTTGAACATTTTGGCATTTGCATATTCTTATTATACTTTCGAGCGTCGAAAAGTTCTCCAGACTAGCGGCTTCATTTATAGTTCTTAAGATATTCAACCGAGAACGAGTCCTTAGGGCACTACTAATATTTTAGATCTTTCAACCTTTTTCCAAATCACCAAATCTTTAATTTGCATAACCATATCCAAACAGCTCATGAACCAGGTAACATTACTTTACTGTAGCTTATTGTTTTAAATGGCACAATCTTAGTTGTTAATATTATTTTGTAATTACCCTTATCTGTAGCATTTGCATTTGATTTTGCATTCGGCAAATACTTCACCCATTGAAACCAAGAATATGATCGAAATAAGAAGAAAACCCGGGGCAGATGCTCCTGGATAGTTATGTATTTGTCTCATTTGAATCGCTTGCATGCTTGAAGTTTAATTTTACTTACTAGTTATCATTTGGAAAGTAATATTTTGCGTATGTAAATATCTAGTTTATATACATTACACACAAACAAGCAAACAAACACACACACACACATTATATGGAAAACAATGAAACATTTGAAGTAATTTTTGTGTTTAATAAAAACCAACGAACAAAACAACAAGCAACTTTGCCATGAGTTGAGCAAACATTTGTGTTTTCTTATGATTTGATTAATTTGATTGTACATACTTGACCACATTTATCTGTATTTTATGATTTGATTTGAATTGAATTGATTTGATTTACCTCGTATAATCCACACACTCTTGTATCTGTTGTTGTGCTGTGCTGTCTTTCTCTCTACTATCTGTTATCTGCTCCTCTTAGCCCTGTGTAGAACTTATTACATTTCGATGCATTTGCCAGTACCAAAAAGTTAACGATTGTGCGATTGTGGAGAATTGTTTATAATTCCTGTAGATTTTCGATTTCGACTCGGGGGGTGAGTATGATGTAATATTGTTTCGTATACCAAAGATAATGCATATTAACCAAAATTCTTTTGAATTCATTTGCCGGGCCAAAGTCGAGGCTCAAATCTCCCCCCATCTCCATTTGCAGAAACTAATTTATTTATTTATTGTTTACGCCTAAGACTCTAATAACACATTCCAGACATGCTATGGTGCCATTTACTTATCCATATTAATATTTATAATTTTTGTAACTCGTCTGTCAGATCTCGATCTCAGAACAATTGCTTTTAGCATAAGGTTGATTTTACCCTGCCAATCCACGATGATTAATTCGAATTCCTTTTTATTGACTACACACACTTTGTTCTATTGACATTATTTATAAACAAACCAAATAAAAATATTTATATTTGATTACTGCATTTTCCATTTATTTCTATTAGCCGATAAAGCAAGAAGTCAAAAAATGCTCCCATAGTTGCCTATGTTCATTGTAGTTCCTTTGGAATAACTTATAGTTTTTGTTTACTTATCCGTATGCTTCAATATTCATTCAGAGCGACAAAGTGTCGGCGAACTACTTAGATATTTGTACTTGTAACAGTTTCAACAGTCTGAATTCGATATATCTTATATCCAATGAAATGTTTTATTTCCCATACTCGTACCAAAGATATATACCCAAAGTAGTAGCTTGCTAATTTTGATATATAGTTAACAGATCGAACATACGTAGCTCTCTATAAAATATATACATATACATATATCTATTTTTTTTTGTTACCAATATTAATAGAATACAAAAAATTGCTCAAAATGAAGGACTGGTTGATATGTATGTCATACCAAAAAATATTTTAAATTTTCTTTCGTAAATTGAACTTCTAATCGACCAGTTCTTAAACATCTTTAAAATTTTAAAATATCTGTATTTTTGACTTGTTTTCGTGTGGTTAGTCTCATCAAGAGTTTTAATATTCTGTGCAAGTATACACAGTTTTCAACCATTATTTATCGGGCCAAAAACTACATAAGAACTTGCTGTAATATAGTACCAACATTACACACTCCGAATTGGATATTATCATTTCGTTGTACTTGTAGGTTTACAAGCTACATACAACATTTTTGACATACAACATGTTTAGATAACCATAGTTACTTAAACCTTTTTAATAGATATATACACCCATTTATAAAACCAAACGCATGATGAAACATGTACAGTAGTCAATTGAGTAAAAACCTTTATATATACAATGGCAATCTCATATCATCTGTCACAGTTGGAACCCCAGCCGAGATTCCTGAAGTTCCCCCCATTAGGAAGACATTAGCATTAACTACTTACATACCTACATCATACACACATACATCATATGACAATAAGATCAACTGTGTTTCAGCATTCAAGTGTCAGTATTCGTAAACCAAATTACCTAACAAACTGAGAAAAGTACTTATACTATGCAATCGACAAGGAAACCAATCCTAGGGTACCTTTTGGATTTGGATTCGGATCGAAGAGCGTTTTAGAAATTGAAATAGTTGGATTAGATAGCCTTTGAAACATGTTCTCCCGCAGAACTACATATAGTGGCGAAAACTTTATAGATATTTACATGCATATATACAGATAGAACATATACGATGATATTTAGCAAGACCGTGATATATTCAATTAGTAAAACCGAAACAAAAAATTATATATTATATGTATATATCAATTATACGAGTATATTGAGGCGCGTCTCTCAAAATGTGTCAAATTGCATACTTAGAGTAGAATTTTTGGTATACCCAGTGAGAACCAGGGAAGAAACACAAGTAAACATTTCATCAACTGTTGTTGTGAACGCTACAAAACAACGCATATCACTTTGATGGTGTCAAATCCAAGAGTTTTCGAGATTTACCCAAGAAAACCAAACTGAATTTATGAAAAGAGGTTTGCTGAAGAATTCTCCAGAAAACATTTTGAACCGATCATCGATATCTTGAAAACAGCGCAAGCAAGTAGTTTTCATTTTGGATATGGTTTTAGATAACCGAACACAAGTGCATCCAATATTGTTGATTTGAGTGACTAATGAGGACCAAATTTGTAGCAAAATTCAGAAATCAGGTTATTAGATCCTAACAAAATGAAAGTGAAACCCAAAGCTATTAGTTTACTTAAAGTATTTTTTATTTCGTGACCTGGCATTTTTTGGCTTCTTGCTTATTTGTTTGGCGTACCCATATGTTTTCTTATCAACCAAGCGCTATGAAAAAACACCGACACTAAAACAACCAAACACACACCAACACACTCTCAACAAGCTAGTCAATTGATGTGCATAGGCACAAACTAATTGTTTATAAACAAATGAAAATGGTGGTAAGTACGCAGCGAAAAACCAACAATAAATGTTTAAGTGAAAATGCAAACCAAAAATCGAACGTACACAATAAAATCTAAAAGCAATTATTTCCCTTGACTAATTCTGGGAAATATAAAAACAACACAACATATAAATCACATTGAAAATGCTCTAAGAAAAACATTACTTTAAGCTTAAACTTAAGTCAAGGTGTTAAATAATTTCGAAGCAATGCGTACAAGTATTCAAGAGATACTTTGACGAACAAGCTATATATTTATCAATTGCTAAAATTATATTTAAATGCATAACACATATTATTAAGAAAAAACAGTGAATGGCTACTTTTGCTCATTTCAAATGCTTAACAAAATGCTAAGATCAAAGACAACAACAGTC
This sequence comes from Drosophila orena, assembly GCA_005876975.1. NCBI lineage: Eukaryota > Metazoa > Arthropoda > Insecta > Diptera > Drosophilidae > Drosophila > Drosophila orena. The sequence continues at coordinate 7,149,945 of VCKV01000282.1, read as the reverse complement.
GGATTCAAACCTAATTTAAGTGTTAAGCAAGAAAAATTCAAATATACTAAAACACAAAGCAAATATATACATATATATTGAAAAAAGGAACATGTTTTCTTATATAGCAAGGAAGGATGATTACTTCTATTGGCTCGTAACATATCAATTCTACTGAGCTGTATTTTGAAAAGAAAAGAAAAGAAAATCGAAACGAACGAATTCAACACCAAGTTCAATTGATACAAACGTGGTTTTTTATTAAGGCTAAATACAATAAACATTGTGAAGTAAAAAATACTCCAAAACTGAGGTGAGTAGATTCGCTAACGAAATTTTAGCAGAAAGCCTTGCTAAGACTTTCCTAAACGAAAACATAACTTAGACTCGTCTTCCAGCAACTAATTGACATGAAAAAAGTTCTTACACCAATAGTGGCAACGGCAGAAATTTTAGGGTTAATAAAATTCGGTTATGTTTTGTGTCTAAAGACCCCGATGATTTCCAACCAACCTCATTGGGCAGACCGAGCTCAGCTTTTGGCTATACTTGTTACACGTAATCAATCAGTACAATTTTTGCAACGAGGAATTTTAAACGAAATCGCCCATTTGGAGAGTAAAAATGGCTAGAACCTTGTTTTGATTTTTGGTTATTTGGTTCCCAAACTACAGATCGTTTCGACCTATTCATAAGAAAAAAATCGCAGACGGGTGGAAAGCTCTACTTACTAACTGTTGTAAATTTGTTTCTCCAAGGATTGGAACAAAGGTCAAGAAAGGATTAAAACAAACTATATAAACGATAAGCAAGTGCATTATATTGAACGATTTGGTAAAACACGAAGGTTAGCCATAAGTTTTCATATAAATATATATACATACATATATATATATATATAAACGATATAACTTTTAGGCCATAAGCAAACCAGTATGAAACCCTTTAAATTGAGTTTGGCTTGGGCTGAGAAACGTATCCATAGATCAGAAAGTATAACAGCCAGCCTTGTATACATTTGTTTCCGAAATGGTTATTATTTGTTTAGCCTGTAACGAGAAACGGATATATTATATACAACACCTGTATCTTGTAACTGTAACACGTAACTGCTGTCGCTCTACTTCTCGCTCTATACTTGTAGCGATGTTTAGACACTAACATATATATATACTGAAACACCATATATAATTCTTTCGATATATACAAAGGACATGTAAACGGTATTTACTCTTTTAGCCTATAAAATCCCCAGAATCCGAACAGAGAAATCCGAAAATCAAACCAATTGCTGACAAAAATGTAATGTGAACCCTTTTGTGTAATTTTCCTATTGAAATACTTCTTGGCATAAATCCCTTTTTGAATTGAATTGAAATGAATAAATGAAATGTGGAAAAAAAACATTTTACACATAGAACCTTGTACTTCATTTGAACCAAGTGGCATACGAGTAAAATAACATCTGGAAAAGTACTATATATCTGTAATTTGAAAGTAGTTTGCACGAAATAATTTTTTCTTGTACAATGCACAAATCAAAAAAAAATGAAAAAAATGTTTGTACAACATATTGTATTGTTAATGTTTAGCGTAAGACTAGCTGTAATTAAACATAAATACTCTTACATTCGTATGGTACTAATTAGTTCATAGTTGACTTAGAAACCACCGTCATATATTAGACTTTGTAAAATGTACTCGTATAACGTACTCTCCGTTTCGAACTTGGTACCACGTAATCGTAAAAGTAATGGTAAAAGATTGATACTTAGCAATATCGATATTGATTATACATAAATTCTCTCGTTTCTTTGTAGATTATTTACTTTAATTTGTTTTATATTGTTTTTCATACCTCCGGTGCTCAATGTAATTTGAATTAGTCAGACTAGATTTTCCGCTTCCTAATAAATATTATTTGAGTTGCAGCCATATGAAAGTCGATTCAAAGTCGATTAATTTAAGTACGTAACACTCTATTCACGGATACCTAATTTAATTTAGTTCTTAGCTTTAGTTCTAGTGTACAATATTGATGCTTTTAGTAATACCAGCTTTTTGATTTCCGTCATCCTAAGTTGTACATACACAAGTGGTATCCAATTCTAGCTTTGATTCAAATTTTTGCTTTATCTTAGGCAATGCATGGTTTTTGAAAAACGAAGATATCTGAATCGAAACCAATGATCAGCAAGCAAGAAGCTAAGAAACACTCTTTTTAAGAAAATATATATGCGACAATACCCTATTTGTGTGAACTAAAAGTTTGTTAGAGAGTATTCTCTAAGCGAAAGGTAAATCATACGATTCAACAATTAACAGTCATACACGTATATTATAGGTAGTTAGTTGGAGCGAGGACAACATATAAGCAATATATATACATACATATATAACTTTGATACCGATGTGTTACTGTTGAGGCAAACTCAAGTAATAAATACATATAAATATATATATATATATATTTGTATTTTAAAGATGCGCTACATTAAGCGCAATCTTGAACTTAAACGATGACCCGAAAAGCTAACATTAGAACCCTAAGCGCTGAGTTGAAAGATGAACCAATTTAAAGATACACTGATGCACACTGTGTTGTTGTGTTGGTCGTTTTAAGCAAAGAACATAGTAGCGTATATGAAGAGTATTCAAATCTCAACAAAAATTTAATGTTTTATGTTGCCGTTGATTGTGCAATACAAAATTATATAAAACAAAAAGTCGGATTTCGAGAACTTATCGAATTGCTGTTTCCAAACTTGGTTGCCCTTCGCTTCTTATGCAGTATAAACATATTATTGAAAATCAAATATTATATAAAGTATTCATAGATAAAGTATAGATTTGATTAGACCGTAGTACATACATGCACACTCATTCACACAAAAAGACAGACATCAGTTGGTAATGTGTAAACTTAAATTTGCGTAAAAATTTGCTGTTTGATCCACACGAAACTCAAAACCAAACTCATCTTAAATGTTGCAGCGTATAAATATAATTAATTATATATATATATATACTATATACATATATACCACAATAAATGTTTCACATAAAATAATTTGTTCTGTAGTTTCAACCAACTCAATTTCCGTGCATTTTTCACACCCTACACAAAACATTATAATTTTGTATCTATGAATCTTGCGCGTAGTTAGTTTGGTAAAATTAAACTTTTTTCGATATTTTTCAACAAATACACAAACTAAGAACTTTCTATACATTTGGCACTCCTTAACCACTGAAATCTTCCATAGACCCTTAAACAAACCAACATAGAACTGCTCTAAGAAACCATTAGAGGCACTAAAAGTACGCATAGAACATTATATATACACCCATTCTCTCAAGTTTTAAGTTCCGTTTATAGGTTTATGGCAAATGCGGTAAGTCTTTGGGTTTGGAGTTATAGACAACTATTACTATTTTCACTTACCCCCCAATGATGCATGACGGCTTTCTTTGAGAACACACAAGGATCATCATCTAAAAACGGTACCAGATTCTCTGCAAAAAAGGACATAGGTTTGCACATAAGCAATCCTGACATGGATTTTTGCCAACGAGTTACTTACTTCTTAGTAGTATCGTGCGTGTTTGCGGTGCTGCTTTTAACTGCGAATCGGATTGTTTATAAGTTATCATACGAACAGGATCCGATCGGAATTTTTAGCCTTACCTTTGGCACGAGTAATAAAGGAGTGCGTTTTAGAAGAGCAATGGTCGTAAGACGAAGCGCCATTATAATCAAATTGGCTAATTCAAAGGACTAATTTTTTTTTTTTAATTTTGTAATTTTTGCCGAATTTGAAATGTTTGTCTAATACAATTGAAATTTTAATACTAAGGTATGTTGACATCATTTTCATCGGTGTCCACCAAACGTTCCTTTCTGTCCAAAAAAAATGTTTTTTGTTTACCAAATTTTAAGAAATCGTCTAATATGAAATGTCTTACCTCGTTGGACTCGTAAAAAAATTGCAAATAAGAAGAAGATTAAAGATTTTAAATTTTTCACATTTATTAAATAAAATCAAACAAGTTTTAAAAATTGGACAAAAATGCATTTCTACAAATCAACCGTTAGTTGTGATCATTGAAATGTTAAATTTTTTTAAGCAAGTTATGAAGAGAAAGCTCAAAAAGTACGAATTTTTGCCTTACTCTGATTTTTTTTTCAAATCTGCAGAAAAAAGATGGGACTTGCTAGTTGTGATCTTGAGCTTTACTAAACAGTAGTTTTCATGCCTGTGTGACGTTTTTTAAGCAAGTTATGCTCAAAAAATACGAATTTTTGCTTTACTCTGATTTTATGCACAAAAATAATCAGTTTTTTGTTCATAAAAAAGTAAGGAATTGTCTAACTATGGAATGTCATACCTCGTTGAATTCGTAATAAAATTCCTCATCGGATGGCATTCAAGGCTTGAAATGTTAAATTTTTTTAAGCAAGTTATGATGAGAAATCCTCAAAAAGTACGAATTTTTGCCTTACTCTGATTTTATGCACAAAAATAATCAGTTTTTTGTTCATAAAAAAGTAAGGAATTGTCTAACTATGGAATGTCATATCTCGTTGAATTCGTAATAAAATTCCTCATCGGATGGCATTCAAGGCTTGAAATGTTAAATTTTGGCCGTTTTTCGCAAAAAATCATGATGTTACCCCTTACAAAAAGTGAAAAATTTAAAAAAAAATTTTTTTTTCAAATCTGCAGAAAAGTGATGGGACTTGCTAGTTGTGATCTTGAGCTTTACTAAACAGTAGTTTTCATGCCTGTGTGACGTTTTTTAAGCAAGTTATGATGAGAAATCCTCAAAAAATACGAATTTTTGCCTTACTCTGATTTTATGCACAAAAATAATCAGTTTTTTGTTCATAAAAACGTAAGGAATTGTCTAACTATGGAATGTCATATCTCGTTGAATTCGTAATAAAATTCCTCATCGGATGGCATTCAAGGCTTGAAATGTTAAATTTGTTTAAGCAAGTTATGATGAGAAATCCTCAAAAAATACGAATTTTTGCCTTACTCTGATTTTATGCACAAAAATAATCAGTTTTTTGATCATAAAAAAGTAAGGAATTGTCTAACTATGGAATGTCATATCTCGTTCAATTCGTAATAAAATTCCTCATCGGATGGCATTCAAGGCTTGAAATGTTAAATTTTGGCAGTTTTTCGCAAAAAATCATGATGTTACCCCTTACAAAAAGTGAAAAATTTAAAAAAAAATTTTTTTTTCAAATCTGCAGAAAAGTGATGGGACATGCTAGTTGTGATCTTGAGCTTTACTAAACAGTAGTTTTCATGCCTGTGTGACGTTTTTTAAGCAAGGTTTGATGAGAAATGCTCAAAAAATACGAATTTTTGCTTTACTCTGATTTTATGCACAAAAATAATCAGTTTTTTGTTCATAAAAAAGTAAGGAATTGTCTAACTATGGAATGTCATATCTCGTTGAATTCGTAATAAAATTCCCCATCGGATGGCATTCAAGGCTTGAAATGTTAAATTTTTTTAAGCAAGTTATGATGAGAAATCCTCAAAAAATACGAATTTTTGCCTTACTCTGATTTTATGCACAAAAATAATCAGTTTTTTGTTCATAAAAAAGTAAGGAATTGTCTAACTATGGAATGTCATATCTCGTTGAATTCGTAATAAAATTCCTCATCGGATGGCATTCAAGGCTTGAAATGTTAAATTTTGGCAGTTTTTCGCAAAAAATCATGATGTTACAAAAAGTGAAAAATTAAAAAAAAAATTGTTTTTTCAAATCTGCAGAAAAGTGATGGGACTTGCTAGTTGTGATCTTGAGCTTTACTAAACAGTAGTTTTCATGCCTGTGTGACGTTTTTTAAGCTCGTTATGATGAGAAATGCTCAAAAAGTACGAATTTTTGCCTTACTCTGATTTTATGCACAAAAATAATCAGTTTTTTGTTCATAAAAAAGTAAGGAATTGTCTAACTATGGAATGTCATATCTCGTTGAATTCGTAATAAAATTCCTCATCGGATGGCATTCAAAGCTTGAAATGTTAAATTTTGGCAGTTTTTCGCAAAAAATCATGATGTTACCCCTTACAAAAAGTGAAAAATTTAAAAAAAATTTTTTTTTTCAAATCTGCAGAAAAGTGATGGGACTTGCTAGTTGTGATCTTGAGCTTTACTAAACAGTAGTTTTCATGCCTGTGTGACGTTTTTTAAGCACGTTATGATGAGAAATGCTCAAAAAGTACGAATTTTTGCCTTACTCTGATTTTATGCACAAAAATAATCAGTTTTTTGTTCATAAAAACGTAAGGAATTGTCTAAATATGGAATGTCATATCTCGTTGAATTCGTAATAAAATTCCTCATCGGATGGCATTCAAGGCTTGAAATGCTAAATTTTTTTAAGCAAGTTATGATGAGAAATGCTCAAAAAGTACGAATTTTTGCCTTACTCTGATTTTATGCACAAAAATAATCAGTTTTTTGTTCATAAAAACGTAAGGAATTGTCTAAATATGGAATGTCATATCTCGTTGAATTCGTAATAAAATTCCTCATCGGATGGCATTCAAGGCTTGAAATGTTGAATTTTTTTAAGCAAGTTATGATGAGAAATCCTCAAAAAATACGAATTTTTGCCTTACTCTGATTTTATGCACAAAAATAATCAGTTTTTTGTTCATAAAAAAGTAAGGAATTGTCTAACTATGGAATGTCATATCTCGTTGAATTCGTAATAAAATTCCTCATCGGATGGCATTCAAGGCTTGAAATGTTAAATTTTGGCCGTTTTTCGCAAAAAATCATGATGTTACCCCTTACAAAAAGTGAAAAATTTAAAAAAAATTTTTTTTTCAAATCTGCAGAAAAGTGATGGGACTTGCTAGTTGTGATCTTGAGCTTTACTAAACAGTAGTTTTCATGCCTGTGTGACGTTTTTTAAGCAAGTTATGATGAGAATGCTCAAAAAGTACGAATTTTTGCCTTACTCTGATTTTATGCACAAAAATAATCAGTTTTTTGTTCATAAAAAAGTAAGGAATTGTCTAACTATGGAATGTCATATCTCGTTGAATTCGTAATAAAATTCCTCATCGGATGGCATTCAAGGCTTGAAATGTTAAATTTTGGCCGTTTTTCGCAAAAAATCATGATGTTACCCCTTACAAAAAGTGAAAAATTCAAAAAAAAATTTTTTTTCAAATCTGCAGAAAAGTGATGGGACTTGCTAGTTGTGATCTTGAGCTTTACTAAACAGTAGTTTTCATGCCTGTGTGACGTTTTTTAAGCACGTTATGATGAGAAATCCTCAAAAAATACGAATTTTTGCCTTACTCTGATTTTATGCACAAAAATATTCAGTTTTTTGTTCATAAAAAAGTAAGGAATTGTCTAACTATGGAATGTCATATCTCGTTGAATTCGTAATAAAATTCCTCATCGGATGGCATTCAAGGCTTGAAATGTTAAATTTTTTTAAGCAAGTTATGATGAGAAATCCTCAAAAAATACGAATTTTTGCCTTACTCTGATTTTATGCACAAAAATAATCAGTTTTTTGTTCATAAAAAAGTAAGGAATTGTCTAACTATGGAATGTCATATCTCGTTGAATTCGTAATAAAATTCCTCATCGGATGGCATTCAAGGCTTGAAATGTTAAATTTTTTTAAGCAAGTTATGATGAGAAATCCTCAAAAAATACGAATTTTTGCCTTACTCTGATTTTATGCACAAAAATAATCAGTTTTTTGTTCATAAAAAAGTAAGGAATTGTCTAACTATGGAATGTCATATCTCGTTGAATTCGTAATAAAATTCCTCATCGGATGGCATTCAAGGCTTGAAATGTTAAATTTTGGCCGTTTTTTCGCAAAAAATCATGATGTTACCCCTTACAAAAAGTGAAAAATTTAAAAAAAAATTTTTTTTCAAATCTGCAGAAAAGTGATGGGACTTGCTAGTTGTGATCTTGAGCTTTACTAAACAGTAGTTTTCATGCCTGTGTGACGTTTTTTAAGCAAGTTATGATGAGAATGCTCAAAAAGTACGAATTTTTGCCTTACTCTGATTTTATGCACAAAAATAATCAGTTTTTTGTTCATAAAAAAGTAAGGAATTGTCTAACTATGGAATGTCATATCTCGTTGAATTCGTAATAAAATTCCTCATCGGATGGCATTCAAGGCTTGAAATGTTAAATTTTGGCCGTTTTTCGCAAAAAATCATGATGTTACCCCTTACAAAAAGTGAAAAATTTAAAATAAAATTTTTTTTCAAATCTGCAGAAAAGTGATGGGACTTGCTAGTTGTGATCTTGAGCTTTACTAAACAGTAGTTTTCATGCCTGTGTGACGTTTTTTAAGCACGTTATGATGAGAAATCCTCAAAAAATACGAATTTTTGCCTTACTCTGATTTTATGCACAAAAATATTCAGTTTTTTGTTCATAAAAAAGTAAGGAATTGTCTAACTATGGAATGTCATATCTCGTTGAATTCGTAATAAAATTCCTCATCGGATGGCATTCAAGGCTTGAAATGTTAAATTTTTTTAAGCAAGTTATGATGAGAAATCCTCAAAAAATACGAATTTTTGCCTTACTCTGATTTTATGCACAAAAATAATCAGTTTTTTGTTCATAAAAAAGTAAGGAATTGTCTAACTATGGAATGTCATATCTCGTTGAATTCGTAATAAAATTCCTCATCGGATGGCATTCAAGGCTTGAAATGTTAAATTTTTTTAAGCAAGTTATGATGAGAAATCCTCAAAAAATACGAATTTTTGCCTTACTCTGATTTTATGCACAAAAATAATCAGTTTTTTGTTCATAAAAAAGTAAGGAATTGTCTAACTATGGAATGTCATATCTCGTTGAATTCGTAATAAAATTCCTCATCGGATGGCATTCAAGGCTTGAAATGTAAAATTTTTTTAAGCAAGTTATGATGAGAAATCCTCAAAAAATACGAATTTTTGCCTTACTCTGATTTTATGCACAAAAATAATCAGTTTTTTGTTCATAAAAACGTAAGGAATTGTCTAAATATGGAATGTCATATCTCGTTGAATTCGTAATAAAATTCCTCATCGGATGGCATTCAAGGCTTGAAATGATGAATTTTTTTAAGCAAGTTATGATGAGAAATCCTCAAAAAATACGAATTTTTGCCTTACTCTGATTTTATGCACAAAAATAATCAGTTTTTTGTTCATAAAAAAGTAACGAATTGTCTAACTATGGAATGTCATATCTCGTTGAATTCGTAATAAAATTCCTCATCGGATGGCATTCAAGGCTTGAAATGTAAAATTTTTTTAAGCAAGTTATGATGAGAAATCCTCAAAAAATACGAATTTTTGCCTTACTCTGATTTTATGCACAAAAATAATCAGTTTTTTGTTCATAAAAACGTAAGGAATTGTCTAAATATGGAATGTCATATCTCGTTGAATTCGTAATAAAATTCCTCATCGGATGGCATTCAAGGCTTGAAATGATGAATTTTTTTAAGCAAGTTATGATGAGAAATCCTCAAAAAATACGAATTTTTGCCTTACTCTGATTTTATGCACAAAAATAATCAGTTTTTTGTTCATAAAAAAGTAAGGAATTGTCTAACTATGGAATGTCTTATCTTGTTGAATTCGTAATAAAATTCCTCATCGGATGGCATTCAAGGCTTGAAATGTTAAATTTTGGCCGTTTTTTGCAAAAAATCATGATGTTACCCCTTACAAAAAGTGAAAAATTTAAAAAAAATTTTTTTTCAAATCTGCAGAAAAGTGATGGGACTTGCTAGTTGTGATCTTGAGCTTTACTAAACAGTAGTTTTCATGCCTGTGTGACGTTTTTTAAGCAAGTTATGATGAGAAATGCTCAAAAAATACGAATTTTTGCTTTACTCTGATTTTATGCACAAAAATAATCAGTTTTTTGTTCATAAAAAAGTAAGGAATTGTCTAACTATGGAATGTCATATCTCGTTGAATTCGTAATAAAATTCCCCATCGGATGGCATTCAAGGCTTGAAATGTTAAATTTTTTTAAGCAAGTTATGATGAGAAATCCTCAAAAAATACGAATTTTTGCCTTACTCTGATTTTATGCACAAAAATAATCAGTTTTTTGTTCATAAAAAAGTAAGGAATTGTCTAACTATGGAATGTCTTATCTCGTTGAATTCGTAATAAAATTCCTCATCGGATGGCATTCAAGGCTTGAAATGTTAAATTTTGGCAGTTTTTCGCAAAAAATCATGATGTTACCCCTTACAAAAAGTGAAAAATTTAAAAAAAAATTGTTTTTTCAAATCTGCAGAAAAGTGATGGGACTTGCTAGTTGTGATCTTGAGCTTTACTAAACAGTAGTTTTCATGCCTGTGTGACGTTTTTTAAGCAAGTTATGATGAGAATGCTCAAAAAATACGAATTTTTGCCTTACTCTGATTTTATGCACAAAAATAATCAGTTTTTTGTTCATAAAAAAGTAAGGAATTGTCTAACTATGGAATGTCATATCTCGTTGAATTCGTAATAAAATTCCTCATCGGATGGCATTCAAGGCTTGAAATGTTAAATTTTGGCCGTTTTTCGCAAAAAATCATGATGTTACCCCTTACAAAAAGTGAAAAATTCAAAAAAAAATTTTTTTTCAAATCTGCAGAAAAGTGATGGGACTTGCTAGTTGTGATCTTGAGCTTTACTAAACAGTAGTTTTCATGCCTGTGTGACGTTTTTTAAGCACGTTATGATGAGAAATGCTCAAAAAGTACGAATTTTTGCCTTACTCTGATTTTATGCACAAAAATAATCAGTTTTTTGTACATAAAAAAGTAAGGAATTGTCTAACTATGGAATGTCATATCTCGTTGAATTCGTAATAAAATTCCTCATCGGATGGCATTCAAGGCTTGAAATGTTAAATTTTTTTAAGCAAGTTATGATGAGAAATCCTCAAAAAATACGAATTTTTGCCTTACTCTGATTTTATGCACAAAAATAATCAGTTTTTTGTTCATAAAAAAGTAAGGAATTGTCTAACTATGGAATGTCATATCTCGTTGAATTCGTAATAAAATTCCTCATCGGATGGCATTCAAGGCTTGAAATGTAAAATTTTTTTAAGCAAGTTATGATGAGAAATCCTCAAAAATACGAATTTTTGCCTTACTCTGATTTTATGCACAAAAATAATCAGTTTTTTGTTCATAAAAAAGTAAGGAATTGTCTAACTATGGAATGTCATATCTCGTTGAATTCGTAATAAAATTCCTCATCGGATGGCATTCAAGGCTTGAAATGTTAAATTTTGTTAAGCAAGTTATGATGAGAAATCCTCAAAAAATACGAATTTTTGCCTTACTCTGATTTTATGCACAAAAATAATCAGTTTTTTGTTCATAAAAAAGTAAGGAATTGTCTAACTATGGAATGTCATATCTCGTTGAATTCGTAATAAAATTCCTCATCGGATGGCATTCAAGGCTTGAAATGTTAAATTTTTTTAAGCAAGTTATGATGAGAAATCCTCAAAAAATACGAATTTTTGCCTTACTCTGATTTTATGCACAAAAATAATCAGTTTTTTGTTCATAAAAAAGTAAGGAATTGTCTAACTATGGAATGTCATATCTCGTTGAATTCGTAATAAAATTCCTCATCGGATGGCATTCAAGGCTTGAAATGTAAAATTTTTTTAAGCAAGTTATGATGAGAAATCCTCAAAAAATACGAATTTTTGCCTTACTCTGATTTTATGCACAAAAATAATCAGTTTTTTGTTCATAAAAAAGTAAGGAATTGTCTAACTATGGAATGTCATATCTCGTTGAATTCGTAATAAAATTCCTCATCGGATGGCATTCAAGGCTTGAAATGTTAAATTTTTTTAAGCAAGTTATGATGAGAAATCCTCAAAAAATACGAATTTTTGCCTTACTCTGATTTTATGCACAAAAATAATCAGTTTTTTGTTCATAAAAAAGTAAGGAATTGTCTAACTATGGAATGTCATATCTCGTTGAATTCGTAATAAAATTCCTCATCGGATGGCATTCAAGGCTTGAAATGTTAAATTTTGGCCGTTTTTCGCAAAAAATCATGATGTTACCCCTTACAAAAAGTGAAAAATTTAAAAAAAATTTTTTTTTCAAATCTGCAGAAAAGTGATGGGACTTGCTAGTTGTGATCTTGAGCTTTACTAAACAGTAGTTTTCATGCCTGTGTGACGTTTTTTAAGCACGTTATGATGAGAAATGCTCAAAAAGTACGAATTTTTGCCTTACTCTGATTTTATGCACAAAAATAATCAGTTTTTTGTTCATAAAAACGTAAGGAATTGTCTAAATATGGAATGTCATATCTCGTTGAATTCGTAATAAAATTCCTCATCGGATGGCATTCAAGGCTTGAAATGTTAAATTTTTTTAAGCAAGTTATGATGAGAAATCCTCAAAAAATACGAATTTTTGCTTTACTCTGATTTTATGCACAAAAATAATCAGTTTTTTGTTCATAAAAAAGTAAGGAATTGTCTAACTATGGAATGTCATATCTCGTTGAATTCCCCATCGGATGGCATTCAAGGCTTGAAATGTTAAATTTTTTTAAGCAAGTTATGATGAGAAATCCTCAAAAAATACGAATTTTTGCCTTACTCTGATTTTATGCACAAAAATAATCAGTTTTTTGTTCATAAAAAAGTAAGGAATTGTCTAACTATGGAATGTCTTATCTCGTTGAATTCGTAATAAAATTCCTCATCGGATGGCATTCAAGGCTTGAAATGTTAAATTTTGGCAGTTTTTCGCAAAAAATCATGATGTTACCCCTTACAAAAAGTGAAAAATTTAAAAAAAAATTGTTTTTTCAAATCTGCAGAAAAGTGATGGGACTTGCTAGTTGTGATCTTGAGCTTTACTAAACAGTAGTTTTCATGCCTGTGTGACGTTTTTTAAGCAAGTTATGATGAGAATGCTCAAAAAATACGAATTTTTGCCTTACTCTGATTTTATGCACAAAAATAATCAGTTTTTTGTTCATAAAAAAGTAAGGAATTGTCTAACTATGGAATGTCATATCTCGTTGAATTCGTAATAAAATTCCTCATCGGATGGCATTCAAGGCTTGAAATGTTAAATTTTTTTAAGCAAGTTATGATGAGAAATCCTCAAAAAATACGAATTTTTGCCTTACTCTGATTTTATGCACAAAAATAATCAGTTTTTTGTTCATAAAACAGTAAGGAATTGTCTAACTATGGAATGTCATATCTCGTTGAATTCGTAATAAAATTCCTCATCGGATGGCATTCAAGGCTTGAAATGTAAAATTTTTTTAAGCAAGTTATGATGAGAAATCCTCAAAAAATACGAATTTTTGCCTTACTCTGATTTTATGCACAAAAATAATCAGTTTTTTGTTCATAAAAAAGTAAGGAATTGTCTAACTATGGAATGTCATATCTCGTTGAATTCGTAATAAAATTCCTCATCGGATGGCATTCAAGGCTTGAAATGTTAAATTTTGTTAAGCAAGTTATGATGAGAAATCCTCAAAAAATACGAATTTTTGCCTTACTCTGATTTTATGCACAAAAATAATCAGTTTTTTGTTCATAAAAAAGTAAGGAATTGTCTAACTATGGAATGTCATATCTCGTTGAATTCGTAATAAAATTCCTCATCGGATGGCATTCAAGGCTTGAAATGTTAAATTTTTTTAAGCAAGTTATGATGAGAAATCCTCAAAAAATACGAATTTTTGCCTTACTCTGATTTTATGCACAAAAATAATCAGTTTTTTGTTCATAAAAAAGTAAGGAATTGTCTAACTATGGAATGTCATATCTCGTTGAATTCGTAATAAAATTCCTCATCGGATGGCATTCAAGGCTTGAAATGTAAAATTTTTTTAAGCAAGTTATGATGAGAAATCCTCAAAAAATACGAATTTTTGCCTTACTCTGATTTTATGCACAAAAATAATCAGTTTTTTGTTCATAAAAAAGTAAGGAATTGTCTAACTATGGAATGTCATATCTCGTTGAATTCGTAATAAAATTCCTCATCGGATGGCATTCAAGGCTTGAAATGTTAAATTTTTTTAAGCAAGTTATGATGAGAAATCCTCAAAAAATACGAATTTTTGCCTTACTCTGATTTTATGCACAAAAATAATCAGTTTTTTGTTCATAAAAAAGTAAGGAATTGTCTAACTATGGAATGTCATATCTCGTTGAATTCGTAATAAAATTCCTCATCGGATGGCATTCAAGGCTTGAAATGTTAAATTTTGGCCGTTTTTCGCAAAAAATCATGATGTTACCCCTTACAAAAAGTGAAAAATTTAAAAAAAATTTTTTTTTCAAATCTGCAGAAAAGTGATGGGACTTGCTAGTTGTGATCTTGAGCTTTACTAAACAGTAGTTTTCATGCCTGTGTGACGTTTTTTAAGCACGTTATGATGAGAAATGCTCAAAAAGTACGAATTTTTGCCTTACTCTGATTTTATGCACAAAAATAATCAGTTTTTTGTTCATAAAAACGTAAGGAATTGTCTAAATATGGAATGTCATATCTCGTTGAATTCGTAATAAAATTCCTCATCGGATGGCATTCAAGGCTTGAAATGTTAAATTTTTTTAAGCAAGTTATGATGAGAAATCCTCAAAAAATACGAATTTTTGCTTTACTCTGATTTTATGCACAAAAATAATCAGTTTTTTGTTCATAAAAAAGTAAGGAATTGTCTAACTATGGAATGTCATATCTCGTTGAATTCGTAATAAAATTCCTCATCGGATGGCATTCAAGGCTTGAAATGTTAAATTTTGGCCGTTTTTCGCAAAAAATCATGATTTACCCCTTACAAAAAGTGAAAAATTCAAAAAAAAATTTTTTTTCCAAATCTGCAGAAAAGTGATGGGACTTGCTAGTTGTGATCTTGAGCTTTACTAAACAGTAGTTTTCATGCCTGTGTGACGTTTTTTTAAGCACGTTATGATGAGAAATCCTCAAAAAATACGAATTTTTGCCTTACTCTGATTTTATGCACAAAAATAATCAGTTTTTTGTTCATAAAAAAGTAAGGAATTGTCTAACTATGGAATGTCATATCTCGTTGAATTCGTAATAAAATTCCTCATCGGATGGCATTCAAGGCTTGAAATGTTAAATTTTTTTAAGCAAGTTATGATGAGAAATCCTCAAAAAATACGAATTTTTGCCTTACTCTGATTTTATGCACAAAAATAATCAGTTTTTTGTTCATAAAAAAGTAAGGAATTGTCTAACTATGGAATGTCATATCTCGTTGAATTCGTAATAAAATTCCTCATCGGATGGCATTCAAGGCTTGAAATGTTAAATTTTTTTAAGCAAGTTATGATGAGAAATCCTCAAAAAGTACGAATTTTTGCCTTACTCTGATTTTATGCACAAAAATAATCAGTTTTTTGTTCATAAAAAAGTAAGGAATTGTCTAACTATGGAATGTCATATCTCGTTGAATTCGTAATAAAATTCCTCATCGGATAGCATTCAAGGCTTGAAATGTTAAATTTTTTTAAGCAAGTTATGATGAGAAATCCTCAAAAAGTACGAATTTTTGCCTTACTCTGATTTTATGCACAAAAATAATCAGTTTTTTGTTCATAAAAAGGTAAGGAATTGTCTAACTATGGAATGTCATATCTCGTTAAATTCGTAATAAAATTCCTCATCGGATGGCATTCAAGGCTTGAAATGTTAAATTTTGGCCGTTTTTCGCAAAAAATCATGATGTTACCCCTTACAAAAAGTGAAAAATTCAAAAAAAAATTTTTTTTCCAAATCTGCAGAAAAGTGATGGGACTTGCTATTTGTGATCTTGAGCTTTACTAAACAGTAGTTTTCATGCCTGTGTGACGTTTTTTAAGCAAGTTATGATGAGAATGCTCAAAAAGTACGAATTTTTGCCTTACTCTGATTTTATGCACAAAAATAATCAGTTTTTTGTTCATAAAAAAGTAAGGAATTGTCTAACTATGGAATGTCATATCTCGTTGAATTCGTAATAAAATTCCTCATCGGATGGCATTCAAGGCTTGAAATGTTAAATTTTTTTAAGCAAGTTATGATGAGAAATCCTCAAAAAGTACGAATTTTTGCCTTACTCTGATTTTATGCACAAAAATAATATGTTTTTTGTTCATAAAAAAGTAAGGAATTTTCTAACTATGGAATGTCATATCTCGTTGAATTCGTAATAAAATTCCTCATCGGATGGCATTCAAGGCTTGAAATGTTAAATTTTGGCAGTTTTTCGCAAAAAATCATGATGTTACCCCTTACAAAAAGTGAAAAATTCAAAAAAAAATTTTTTTTCCAAATCTGCAGAAAAGTGATGGGACTTGCTAGTTGTGATATTGAGCTTTACTAAAGAGTAGTTTTCATGCCTGTGTGACGTTTTTTAAGCAAGTTATGATGAGAAATGCTCAAAAAGTACGAATTTTTGCCTTACTCTGATTTTATGCACAAAAATAATCAGTTTTTTGTTCATAAAAAAGTAAGGAATTGTCTAACTATGGAATGTCATATCTCGTTGAATTCGTAATAAAATTCCTCATCGGATGGCATTCAAGGCTTGAAATGTTAAATTTTGGCCGTTTTTCGCAAAAAATCATGAAATCATACCCCTTACAAAAAGTGAAAAATTCAAAAAAAAATTTTTTTTCCAAATCTGCAGAAAAGTGATGGGACTTGCTAGTTGTGATCTTGAGCTTTACTAAACAGTAGTTTTCATGCCTGTGTGACGTTTTTTAAGCACGTTATGATGAGAAATCCTCAAAAAATACGAATTTTTGCCTTACTCTGATTTTATGCACAAAAATAATCAGTTTTTTGTTCATAAAAAAGTAAGGAATTGTCTAACTATGGAATGTCATATCTCGTTGAATTCGTAATAAAATTCCTCATCGGATGGCATTCAAGGCTTGAAATGTTAAATTTTGGCAGTTTTTCGCAAAAAATCATGATGTTACCCCTTACAAAAAGTGAAAAATTCAAAAAAAAATTTTTTTTCAAATCTGCAGAAAAGTGATGGGACTTGCTAGTTGTGATATTGAGCTTTACTAAACAGTAGTTTTCATGCCTGTGTGACGTTTTTTAAGCAAGTTATGATGAGAAATGCTCAAAAAGTACGAATTTTTGCCTTACTCTGATTTTATGCACAAAAATAATCAGTTTTTTGTTCATAAAAAAGTAAGGAATTGTCTAAATATGGAATGTCATATCTCGTTGAATTCGTAATAAAATTCCTCATCGGATGGCATTCAAGGCTTGAAATGTTAAATTTTTTTAAGCAAGTTATGATGAGAAATCCTCAAAAAGTACGAATTTTTGCCTTACTCTGATTTTATGCACAAAAATAATCAGTTTTTTGTTCATAAAAAGGTAAGGAATTGTCTAACTATGGAATGTCATATCTCGTTAAATTCGTAATAAAATTCCTCATCGGATGGCATTCAAGGCTTGAAATGTTAAATTTTTTTAAGCAAGTTATGATGAGAAATCCTCAAAAAGTACGAATTTTTGCCTTACTCTGATTTTATGCACAAAAATAATCAGTTTTTTGTTCATAAAAAGGTAAGGAATTGTCTAACTATGGAATGTCATATCTCGTTAAATTCGTAATAAAATTCCTCATCGGATGGCATTCAAGGCTTGAAATGTTAAATTTTTTTAAGCAAGTTATGATGAGAAATCCTCAAAAAGTACGAATTTTTGCCTTACTCTGATTTTATGCACAAAAATAATCAGTTTTTTGTTCATAAAAAAGTAAGGAATTTTCTAACTATGGAATGTCATATCTCGTTGAATTCGTAATAAAATTCCTCATCGGATGGCATTCAAGGCTTGAAATGTTAAATTTTGGCAGTTTTTCGCAAAAAATCATGATGTTACCCCTTACAAAAAGTGAAAAATTCAAAAAAAAATTTTTTTTCCAAATCTGCAGAAAAGTGATGGGACTTGCTAGTTGTGATATTGAGCTTTACTAAAGAGTAGTTTTCATGCCTGTGTGACGTTTTTTAAGCAAGTTATGATGAGAAATGCTCAAAAAGTACGAATTTTTGCCTTACTCTGATTTTATGCACAAAAATAATCAGTTTTTTGTTCATAAAAAAGTAAGGAATTGTCTAACTATGGAATGTCATATCTCGTTGAATTCGTAATAAAATTCCTCATCGGATGGCATTCAAGGCTTGAAATGTTAAATTTTGGCCGTTTTTTCGCAAAAAATCATGAAATCATACCCCTTACAAAAAGTGAAAAATTCAAAAAAAAATTTTTTTTCCAAATCTGCAGAAAAGTGATGGGACTTGCTAGTTGTGATCTTGAGCTTTACTAAACAGTAGTTTTCATGCCTGTGTGACGTTTTTTAAGCACGTTATGATGAGAAATCCTCAAAAAATACGAATTTTTGCCTTACTCTGATTTTATGCACAAAAATAATCAGTTTTTTGTTCATAAAAAAGTAAGGAATTGTCTAACTATGGAATGTCATATCTCGTTGAATTCGTAATAAAATTCCTCATCGGATGGCATTCAAGGCTTGAAATGTTGAATTTTTTTAAGCAAGTTATGATGAGAAATCCTCAAAAAATACGAATTTTTGCCTTACTCTGATTTTATGCACAAAAATAATCAGTTTTTTGTTCATAAAAAAGTAAGGAATTGTCTAACTATGGAATGTCATATCTCGTTGAATTCGTAATAAAATTCCTCATCGGATGGCATTCAAGGCTTGAAATGTTAAATTTTGGCAGTTTTTCGCAAAAAATCATGATGTTACCCCTTACAAAAAGTGAAAAATTCAAAAAAAAATTTTTTTTTCAAATCTGCAGAAAAGTGATGGGACTTGCTAGTTGTGATATTGAGCTTTACTAAACAGTAGTTTTCATGCCTGTGTGACGTTTTTTAAGCAAGTTATGATGAGAAATGCTCAAAAAGTACGAATTTTTGCCTTACTCTGATTTTATGCACAAAAATAATCAGTTTTTTGTTCATAAAAAAGTAAGGAATTGTCTAAATATGGAATGTCATATCTCGTTGAATTCGTAATAAAATTCCTCATCGGATGGCATTCAAGGCTTGAAATGTTAAATTTTTTTAAGCAAGTTATGATGAGAAATCCTCAAAAAGTACGAATTTTTGCCTTACTCTGATTTTATGCACAAAAATAATCAGTTTTTTGTTCATAAAAAGGTAAGGAATTGTCTAACTATGGAATGTCATATCTCGTTAAATTCGTAATAAAATTCCTCATCGGATGGCATTCAAGGCTTGAAATGTTAAATTTTTTTAAGCAAGTTATGATGAGAAATCCTCAAAAAATACGAATTTTTGCCTTACTCTGATTTTATGCACAAAAATAATCAGTTTTTTGTTCATAAAAAAGTAAGGAATTGTCTAACTATGGAATGTCATATCTCGTTGAATTCGTAATAAAATTCCTCATCGGATGGCATTCAAGGCTTGAAATGTTAAATTTTTTTAAGCAAGTTATGATGAGAAATCCTCAAAAAATACGAATTTTTGCCTTACTCTGATTTTATGCACAAAAATAATCAGTTTTTTGTTCATAAAAAAGTAAGGAATTGTCTAACTATGGAATGTCATATCTCGTTGAATTCGTAATAAAATTCCTCATCGGATGGCATTCAAGGCTTGAAATGTTGAATTTTTTTAAGCAAGTTATGATGAGAAATCCTCAAAAAATACGAATTTTTGCCTTACTCTGATTTTATGCACAAAAATAATCAGTTTTTTGTTCATAAAAAAGTAAGGAATTGTCTAACTATGGAATGTCTTATCTTGTTGAATTCGTAATAAAATTCCTCATCGGATGGCATTCAAGGCTTGAAATGTTAAATTTTGGCCGTTTTTTGCAAAAAATCATGATGTTACCCCTTACAAAAAGTGAAAAATTTAAAAAAAAATTTTTTTTCAAATCTGCAGAAAAGTGATGGGACTTGCTAGTTGTGATCTTGAGCTTTACTAAACAGTAGTTTTCATGCCTGTGTGACGTTTTTTAAGCAAGTTATGATGAGAAATGCTCAAAAAATACGAATTTTTGCTTTACTCTGATTTTATGCACAAAAATAATCAGTTTTTTGTTCATAAAAAAGTAAGGAATTGTCTAACTATGGAATGTCATATCTCGTTGAATTCGTAATAAAATTCCCCATCGGATGGCATTCAAGGCTTGAAATGTTAAATTTTTTTAAGCAAGTTATGATGAGAAATCCTCAAAAAATACGAATTTTTGCCTTACTCTGATTTTATGCACAAAAATAATCAGTTTTTTGTTCATAAAAAAGTAAGGAATTGTCTAACTATGGAATGTCATATCTCGTTGAATTCGTAATAAAATTCCTCATCGGATGGCATTCAAGGCTTGAAATGTTAAATTTTTTTAAGCAAGTTATGATGAGAAATCCTCAAAAAGTACGAATTTTTGCCTTACTCTGATTTTATGCACAAAAATAATCAGTTTTTTGTTCATAAAAAAGTAAGGAATTGTCTAACTATGGAATGTCATATCTCGTTGAATTCGTAATAAAATTCCTCATCGGATGGCATTCAAGGCTTGAAATGTAAAATTTTTTTAAGCAAGTTATGATGAGAAATCCTCAAAAAATACGAATTTTTGCCTTACTCTGATTTTATGCACAAAAATAATCAGTTTTTTGTTCATAAAAACGTAAGGAATTGTCTAAATATGGAATGTCATATCTCGTTGAATTCGTAATAAAATTCCTCATCGGATGGCATTCAAGGCTTGAAATGTTGAATTTTTTTAAGCAAGTTATGATGAGAAATCCTCAAAAAATACGAATTTTTGCCTTACTCTGATTTTATGCACAAAAATAATCAGTTTTTTGTTCATAAAAAAGTAAGGAATTGTCTAACTATGGAATGTCTTATCTTGTTGAATTCGTAATAAAATTCCTCATCGGATGGCATTCAAGGCTTGAAATGTTAAATTTTGGCCGTTTTTTGCAAAAAATCATGATGTTACCCCTTACAAAAAGTGAAAAATTTAAAAAAAATTTTTTTTCAAATCTGCAGAAAAGTGATGGGACTTGCTAGTTGTGATCTTGAGCTTTACTAAACAGTAGTTTTCATGCCTGTGTGACGTTTTTTAAGCAAGTTATGATGAGAAATGCTCAAAAAATACGAATTTTTGCTTTACTCTGATTTTATGCACAAAAATAATCAGTTTTTTGTTCAGAAAAAAGTAAGGAATTGTCTAACTATGGAATGTCATATCTCGTTGAATTCGTAATAAAATTCCCCATCGGATGGCATTCAAGGCTTGAAATGTTAAATTTTTTTAAGCAAGTTATGATGAGAAATCCTCAAAAAATACGAATTTTTGCCTTACTCTGATTTTATGCACAAAAATAATCAGTTTTTTGTTCATAAAAAAGTAAGGAATTGTCTAACTATGGAATGTCTTATCTCGTTGAATTCGTAATAAAATTCCTCATCGGATGGCATTCAAGGCTTGAAATGTTAAATTTTGGCAGTTTTTCGCAAAAAATCATGATGTTACCCCTTACAAAAAGTGAAAAATTTAAAAAAAAATTGTTTTTTCAAATCTGCAGAAAAGTGATGGGACTTGCTAGTTGTGATCTTGAGCTTTACTAAACAGTAGTTTTCATGCCTGTGTGACGTTTTTTAAGCAAGTTATGATGAGAATGCTCAAAAAGTACGAATTTTTGCCTTACTCTGATTTTATGCACAAAAATAATCAGTTTTTTGTTCATAAAAAAGTAAGGAATTGTCTAACTATGGAATGTCTTATCTCGTTGAATTCGTAATAAAATTCCTCATCGGATGGCATTCAAGGCTTGAAATGTTAAATTTTGGCAGTTTTTCGCAAAAAATCATGATGTTACCCCTTACAAAAAGTGAAAAATTCAAAAAAAAATTTTTTTTCCAAATCTGCAGAAAAGTGATGGGACTTGCTAGTTGTGATATTGAGCTTTACTAAAGAGTAGTTTTCATGCCTGTGTGACGTTTTTAAGCAAGTTATGATGAGAAATGCTCAAAAAGTACGAATTTTTGCCTTACTCTGATTTTATGCACAAAAATAATCAGTTTTTTGTTCATAAAAAAGTAAGGAATTGTCTAACTATGGAATGTCATATCTCGTTGAATTCGTAATAAAATTCCTCATCGGATGGCATTCAAAACTTGAAATGTTAAATTTTTTTAAGCAAGTTATGATGAGAAATCCTCAAAAAATACGAATTTTTGCCTTACTCTGATTTTATGCACAAAAATAATCAGTTTTTTGTTCAAAAAAAGTAAGGAATTTTCTAACTATGGAATGTCATATCTCGTTGAATTCGTAATAAAATTCCTCATCGGATGGCATTCAAGGCTTGAAATGTTAAATTTTGGCAGTTTTTCGCAAAAAATCATGAAATCATACCCCTTACAAAAAGTGAAAAATTCAAAAAAAAATTTTTTTTTCAAATCTGCAGAAAAGTGATGGGACTTGCTAGTTGTGATATTGAGCTTTACTAAACAGTAGTTTTCATGCCTGTGTGACGTTTTTTAAGCAAGTTATGATGAGAATGCTCAAAAAGTACGAATTTTTGCCTTACTCTGATTTTATGCACAAAAATAATCAGTTTTTGTTCATAAAAAAGTAAGGAATTGTCTAACTATGGAATGTCATATCTCGTTGAATTCGTAATAAAATTCCTCATCGGATAGCATTCAAGGCTTGAAATGTTAAATTTTTTTAAGCAAGTTATGATGAGAAATGCTCAAAAAGTACGAATTTTTGCCTTACTCTGATTTTATGCACAAAAATAATCAGTTTTTTGTTCATAAAAAAGTAAGGAATTGTCTAACTATGGAATGTCATATCTCGTTGAATTCGTAATAAAATTCCTCATCGGATGGCATTCAAAACTTGAAATGTTAAATTTTTTTAAGCAAGTTATGATGAGAAATCCTCAAAAAATACGAATTTTTGCCTTACTCTGATTTTATGCACAAAAATAATCAGTTTTTTGTTCAAAAAAAAGTAAGGAATTTTCTAACTATGGAATGTCATATCTCGTTGAATTCGTAATAAAATTCCTCATCGGATGGCATTCAAGGCTTGAAATGTTAAATTTTGGCAGTTTTTCGCAAAAAATCATGAAATCATACCCCTTACAAAAAGTGAAAAATTCAAAAAAAAATTTTTTTTTCAAATCTGCAGAAAAGTGATGGGACTTGCTAGTTGTGATATTGAGCTTTACTAAACAGTAGTTTTCATGCCTGTGTGACGTTTTTTAAGCAAGTTATGATGAGAATGCTCAAAAAGTACGAATTTTTGCCTTACTCTGATTTTATGCACAAAAATAATCAGTTTTTGTTCATAAAAAAGTAAGGAATTGTCTAACTATGGAATGTCATATCTCGTTGAATTCGTAATAAAATTCCTCATCGGATAGCATTCAAGGCTTGAAATGTTAAATTTTTTTAAGCAAGTTATGATGAGAAATGCTCAAAAAGTACGAATTTTTGCCTTACTCTGATTTTATGCACAAAAATAATCAGTTTTTTGTTCATAAAAAAGTAAGGAATTGTCTAACTATGGAATGTCATATCTCGTTGAATTCGTAATAAAATTCCTCATCGGATGGCATTCAAGGCTTGAAATGTTAAATTTTTTTAAGCAAGTTATGATGAGAAATCCTCAAAAAATACGAATTTTTGCCTTACTCTGATTTTATGCACAAAAATAATCAGTTTTTTGTTCATAAAAAAGTAAGGAATTGTCTAACTATGGAATGTCATTCCTCGTTGAATTCGTAATAAAATTCCTCATCGGATGGCATTCAAGGCTTGAAATGTTACATTTTTTTAAGCAAGTTATGATGAGAAATCCTCAAAAAATACGAATTTTTGCCTTACTCTGATTTTATGCACAAAAATAATCAGTTTTTTGTTCATAAAAAAGTAAGGAATTTTCTAACTATGGAATGTCATATCTCGTTGAATTCGTAATAAAATTCCTCATCGGATGGCATTCAAGGCTTGAAATGTTAAATTTTGGCAGTTTTTCGCAAAAAATCATGATGTTACCCCTTACAAAAAGTGAAAAATTCAAAAAAAAATTTTTTTTCCAAATCTGCAGAAAAGTGATGGGACTTGCTAGTTGTGATATTGAGCTTTACTAAAGAGTAGTTTTTTTGCCTGTGTGACGTTTTTTAAGCAAGTTATGATGAGAAATGCTCAAAAAGTACGAATTTTTGCCTTACTCTGATTTTATGCACAAAAATAATCAGTTTTTTGTTCATAAAAAAGTAAGGAATTGTCTAACTATGGAATGTCATATCTCGTTGAATTCGTAATAAAATTCCTCATCGGATGGCATTCAAGGCTTGAAATGTTAAATTTTGGCCGTTTTTCGCAAAAAATCATGAAATCATACCCCTTACAAAAAGTGAAAAATTCAAAAAAAATTTTTTTTTCCAAATCTGCAGAAAAGTGATGGGACTTGCTAGTTGTGATCTTGAGCTTTACTAAACAGTAGTTTTCATGCCTGTGTGACGTTTTTTAAGCACGTTATGATGAGAAATCCTCAAAAAATACGAATTTTTGCCTTACTCTGATTTTATGCACAAAAATAATCAGTTTTTTGTTCATAAAAAAGTAAGGAATTGTCTAACTATGGAATGTCATATCTCGTTGAATTCGTAATAAAATTCCTCATCGGATGGCATTCAAGGCTTGAAATGTTAAATTTTTTTAAGCAAGTTATGATGAGAAATCCTCAAAAAGTACGAATTTTTGCCTTACTCTGATTTTATGCACAAAAATAATCAGTTTTTTGTTCATAAAAAAGTAAGGAATTGTCTAACTATGGAATGTCATATCTCGTTGAATTCGTAATAAAATTCCTCATCGGATGGCATTCAAGGCTTGAAATGTTAAATTTTTTTAAGCAAGTTATGATGAGAAATCCTCAAAAAGTACGAATTTTTGCCTTACTCTGATTTTATGCACAAAAATAATCAGTTTTTTGTTCATAAAAAAGTAAGGAATTGTCTAACTATGGAATGTCATATCTCGTTGAATTCGTAATAAAATTCCTCATCGGATGGCATTCAAGGCTTGAAATGTTAAATTTTGGCCGTTTTTCGCAAAAAATCATGATGTTACCCCTTACAAAAAGTGAAAAATTCAAAAAAAATTTTTTTTCCAAATCTGCAGAAAAGTGATGGGACTTGCTATTTGTGATCTTGAGCTTTACTAAAAAGTAGTTTTCATGCCTGTGTGACGTTTTTTAAGCAAGTTATGATGAGAATGCTCAAAAAGTACGAATTTTTGCCTTACTCTGATTTTATGCACAAAAATAATCAGTTTTTTGTTCATAAAAAAGTAAGGAATTGTCTAACTATGGAATGTCATATCTCGTTGAATTCGTAATAAAATTCCTCATCGGATGGCATTCAAGGCTTGAAATGTTAAATTTTTTTAAGCAAGTTATGATGAGAAATCCTCAAAAAGTACGAATTTTTGCCTTACTCTGATTTTATGCACAAAAATAATCAGTTTTTTGTTCATAAAAAAGTAAGGAATTGTCTAACTATGGAATGTCATATCTCGTTGAATTCGTAATAAAATTCCTCATCGGATGGCATTCAAGGCTTGAAATGTTAAATTTTTTTAAGCAAGTTATGATGAGAAATCCTCAAAAAGTACGAATTTTTGCCTTACTCTGATTTTATGCACAAAAATAATCAGTTTTTTGTTCATAAAAAAGTAAGGAATTGTCTAACTATGGAATGTCATATCTCGTTGAATTCGTAATAAAATTCCTCATCGGATGGCATTCAAGGCTTGAAATGTTAAATTTTGGCCGTTTTTCGCAAAAAATCATGATGTTACCCCTTACAAAAAGTGAAAAATTCAAAAAAAATTTTTTTTCCAAATCTGCAGAAAAGTGATGGGACTTGCTATTTGTGATCTTGAGCTTTACTAAAAAGTAGTTTTCATGCCTGTGTGACGTTTTTTAAGCAAGTTATGATGAGAATGCTCAAAAAGTACGAATTTTTGCCTTACTCTGATTTTATGCACAAAAATAATCAGTTTTTTGTTCATAAAAAAGTAAGGAATTGTCTAACTATGGAATGTCATATCTCGTTGAATTCGTAATAAAATTCCTCATCGGATGGCATTCAAGGCTTGAAATGTTAAATTTTTTTAAGCAAGTTATGATGAGAAATCCTCAAAAAGTACGAATTTTTGCCTTACTCTGATTTTATGCACAAAAATAATCAGTTTTTTGTTCATAAAAAAGTAAGGAATTGTCTAACTATGGAATGTCATATCTCGTTGAATTCGTAATAAAATTCCTCATCGGATGGCATTCAAGGCTTGAAATGTTAAATTTTTTTAAGCAAGTTATGATGAGAAATCCTCAAAAAGTACGAATTTTTGCCTTACTCTGATTTTATGCACAAAAATAATCAGTTTTTTGTTCATAAAAAAGTAAGGAATTGTCTAACTATGGAATGTCATATCTCGTTGAATTCGTAATAAAATTCCTCATCGGATGGCATTCAAGGCTTGAAATGTTACATTTTTTTAAGCAAGTTATGATGAGAAATCCTCAAAAAATACGAATTTTTGCCTTACTCTGATTTTATGCACAAAAATAATCAGTTTTTTGTTCATAAAAAAGTAAGGAATTTTCTAACTATGGAATGTCATATCTCGTTGAATTCGTAATAAAATTCCTCATCGGATGGCATTCAAGGCTTGAAATGTTAAATTTTTTTAAGCAAGTTATGATGAGAAATCCTCAAAAAGTACGAATTTTTGCCTTACTCTGATTTTATGCACAAAAATAATCAGTTTTTTGTTCATAAAAAAGTAAGGAATTGTCTAACTATGGAATGTCATATCTCGTTGAATTCGTAATAAAATTCCTCATCGGATGGCATTCAAGGCTTGAAATGTTAAATTTTGGCCGTTTTTCGCAAAAAATCATGATGTTACCCCTTACAAAAAGTGAAAAATTCAAAAAAAAATTTTTTTTCCAAATCTGCAGAAAAGTGACGGGACTTGCTAGTTGTGATCTTGAGCTTTACTAAACAGTAGTTTTCATGCCTGTGTGACGTTTTTTAAGCAAGTTATGATGAGAATGCTCAAAAAGTACGAATTTTTGCCTTACTCTGATTTTATGCACAAAAATAATCAGTTTTTTGTTCATAAAAAAGTAAGGAATTGTCTAACTATGGAATGTCATATCTCGTTGAATTCGTAATAAAATTCCTCATCGGATGGCATTCAAGGCTTGAAATGTTAAATTTTTTTAAGCAAGTTATGATGAGAAATCCTCAAAAAGTACGAAAATTTGCCTTACTCTGATTTTATGCACAAAAATAATCAGTTTTTTGTTCATAAAAAAGTAAGGAATTGTCTAACTATGGAATGTCATATCTCGTTGAATTCGTAATAAAATTCCTCATCGGATGGCATTCAAGGCTTGAAATGTTAAATTTTGGCAGTTTTTCGCAAAAAAAAGTGAAAAATTCAAAAAAAAATTTTTTTTCCAAATCTGCAGAAAAGTGATGGGACTTGCTAGTTGTGATCTTGAGCTTTACTAAACAGTAGTTTTCATGCCTGTGTGACGTTTTTTAAGCACGTTATGATGAGAAATCCTCAACAAGTACGAATTTTTGCCTTACTCTGATTTTATGCACAAAAATAATCAGTTTTTTGTTCATAAAAAAGTAAGGAATTGTCTAACTATGGAATGTCATATCTCGTTGAATTCGTAATAAAATTCCTCATCGGATGGCATTCAAGGCTTGAAATGTTAAATTTTTTTAAGCAAGTTATGATGAGAAATGCTCAAAAAATACGAATTTTTGCTTTACTCTGATTTTATGCACAAAAATAATCAGTTTTTTGTTCATAAAAAAGTAAGGAATTGTCTAACTATGGAATGTCATATCTCGTTGAATTCGTAATAAAATTCCTCATCGGATGGCATTCAAGGCTTGAAATGTTAAATTTTTTTAAGCAAGTTATGATGAGAAATCCTCAAAAAGTACGAATTTTTGCCTTACTCTGATTTTATGCACAAAAATAATCAGTTTTTTGTTCATAAAAAAGTAAGGAATTGTCTAACTATGGAAAGTCATATCTCGTTGAATTCGTAATAAAATTCCTCATCGGATGGCATTCAAGGCTTGAAATGTTAAATTTTTTTAAGCAAGTTATGATGAGAAATCCTCAAAAAGTACGAATTTTTGCCTTACTCTGATTTTATGCACAAAAATAATCAGTTTTTTGTTCATAAAAAAGTAAGGAATTGTCTAAATATGGAATGTCATATCTCGTTGAATTCGTAATAAAATTCCTCATCGGATGGCATTCAAGGCTTGAAATGTTAAATTTTTTTAAGCAAGTTATGATGAGAAATCCTCAAAAAGTACGAATTTTTGCCTTACTCTGATTTTATGCACAAAAATAATCAGTTTTTTGTTCATAAAAAAGTAAGGAATTGTCTAACTATGGAATGTCATATCTCGTTGAATTCGTAATAAAATTCCTCATCGGATGGCATTCAAGGCTTGAAATGTTAAATTTTGGCCGTTTTTCGCAAAAAATCATGATGTTACCCCTTACAAAAAGTGAAAAATTCAAAAAAATTTTTTTTCCAAATCTGCAGAAAAGTGATGGGACTTGCTATTTGTGATCTTGAGCTTTACTAAACAGTAGTTTTCATGCCTGTGTGACGTTTTTTAAGCAAGTTATGATGAGAATGCTCAAAAAGTACGAATTTTTGCCTTACTCTGATTTTATGCACAAAAATAATCAGTTTTTTGTTCATAAAAAAGTAAGGAATTGTCTAACTATGGAATGTCATATCTCGTTGAATTCGTAATAAAATTCCTCATCGGATGGCATTCAAGGCTTGAAATGTTAAATTTTTTTAAGCAAGTTATGATGAGAAATCCTCAAAAAGTACGAATTTTTGCCTTACTCTGATTTTATGCACAAAAATAATCAGTTTTTTGTTCATAAAAAAGTAAGGAATTGTCTAACTATGGAATGTCATATCTCGTTGAATTCGTAATAAAATTCCTCATCGGATGGCATTCAAGGCTTGAAATGTTAAATTTTTTTAAGCAAGTTATGATGAGAAATCCTCAAAAAGTACGAAAATTTGCCTTACTCTGATTTTATGCACAAAAATAATCAGTTTTTTGTTCATAAAAAAGTAAGGAATTGTCTAACTATGGAATGTCATATCTCGTTGAATTCGTAATAAAATTCCTCATCGGATGGCATTCAAGGCTTGAAATGTTAAATTTTGGCAGTTTTTCGCAAAAAATCATGATGTTACCCCTTACAAAAAGTGAAAAATTCAAAAAAAAATTTTTTTTTCAAATCTGCAGAAAAGTGATGGGACTTGCTAGTTGTGATATTGAGCTTTACTAAACAGTAGTTTTCATGCCTGTGTGACGTTTTTTAAGCAAGTTATGATGAGAAATGCTCAAAAAGTACGAATTTTTGCCTTACTCTGATTTTATGCACAAAAATAATCAGTTTTTTGTTCATAAAAAAGTAAGGAATTGTCTAAATATGGAATGTCATATCTCGTTGAATTCGTAATAAAATTCCTCATCGGATGGCATTCAAGGCTTGAAATGTTAAATTTTTTTAAGCAAGTTATGATGAGAAATCCTCAAAAAGTACGAATTTTTGCCTTACTCTGATTTTATGCACAAAAATAATCAGTTTTTTGTTCATAAAAAAGTAAGGAATTGTCTAACTATGGAATGTCATATCTCGTTGAATTCGTAATAAAATTCCTCATCGGATGGCATTCAAGGCTTGAAATGTTAAATTTTTTTAAGCAAGTTATGATGAGAAATCCTCAAAAAGTACGAATTTTTGCCTTACTCTGATTTTATGCACAAAAATAATCAGTTTTTTGTTCATAAAAAAGTAAGGAATTGTCTAACTATGGAATGTCATATCTCGTTGAATTCGTAATAAAATTCCTCATCGGATGGCATTCAAGGCTTGAAATGTTAAATTTTGGCCGTTTTTCGCAAAAAATCATGATGTTACCCCTTACAAAAAGTGAAAAATTCAAAAAAAATTTTTTTTCCAAATCTGCAGAAAAGTGATGGGACTTGCTATTTGTGATCTTGAGCTTTACTAAAAAGTAGTTTTCATGCCTGTGTGACGTTTTTTAAGCAAGTTATGATGAGAATGCTCAAAAAGTACGAATTTTTGCCTTACTCTGATTTTATGCACAAAAATAATCAGTTTTTTGTTCATAAAAAAGTAAGGAATTGTCTAACTATGGAATGTCATATCTCGTTGAATTCGTAATAAAATTCCTCATCGGATGGCATTCAAGGCTTGAAATGTTAAATTTTTTTAAGCAAGTTATGATGAGAAATCCTCAAAAAGTACGAATTTTTGCCTTACTCTGATTTTATGCACAAAAATAATCAGTTTTTTGTTCATAAAAAAGTAAGGAATTGTCTAACTATGGAATGTCATATCTCGTTGAATTCGTAATAAAATTCCTCATCGGATGGCATTCAAGGCTTGAAATGTTAAATTTTTTTAAGCAAGTTATGATGAGAAATCCTCAAAAAGTACGAATTTTTGCCTTACTCTGATTTTATGCACAAAAATAATCAGTTTTTTGTTCATAAAAAAGTAAGGAATTGTCTAACTATGGAATGTCATATCTCGTTGAATTCGTAATAAAATTCCTCATCGGATGGCATTCAAGGCTTGAAATGTTAAATTTTGGCCGTTTTTCGCAAAAAATCATGATGTTACCCCTTACAAAAAGTGAAAAATTCAAAAAAAAATTTTTTTTCCAAATCTGCAGAAAAGTGATGGGACTTGCTATTTGTGATCTTGAGCTTTACTAAACAGTAGTTTTCATGCCTGTGTGACGTTTTTTAAGCAAGTTATGATGAGAAATGCTCAAAAAGTACGAATTTTTGCCTTACTCTGATTTTATGCACAAAAATAATCAGTTTTTTGTTCATAAAAAAGTAAGGAATTGTCTAACTATGGAATGTCATATCTCGTTGAATTCGTAATAAAATTCCCCATCGGATGGCATTCAAGGCTTGAAATGTTAAATTTTTTTAAGCAAGTTATGATGAGAAATCCTCAAAAAGTACGAATTTTTGCCTTACTCTGATTTTATGCACAAAAATAATCAGTTTTTTGTTCATAAAAAAGTAAGGAATTGTCTAACTATGGAATGTCATATCTCGTTGAATTCGTAATAAAATTCCTCATCGGATGGCATTCAAGGCTTGAAATGTTAAATTTTGGCCATTTTTCGCAAAAAATCATGAAAATCCCTGTGAAGTTTTTTAGGTTAGCCTAGGCCCCCGAAACTTCGTATTATGGAAAATCCTGATTTTCTGCTAAGAAAAGACATTTTTTTTTTGGTAAGCAAATAAAGAATAGTTTACCAAAAACAAATCTATTTTATAATAAATACAAAAATAATTTTATTTCTTCCCAGGGAATGTAATGCCATGATGGAAGTTTTGCATTCATTTGACCCACCAAGTTTTCTGAAATAAATTCTTCGCCAAGCCACCAGAAACAAATTATACAATTAAAATAATAGAAACATGTGCACAACAATTGAAATTTATTTAAAAATAAATTAAATTTTCCTTCCATCATTTCGTTTTATTTTATAAAATTCTTACACAAGGATTACATATAGAGAATGCGCGACATTCGCACGAACTGCCTCTAAGTGTGCATGTGTACGTGTGTTCGCAGGACACGCATGTCTTGCAGCCGCTGCTCTAAGTAAGTATGATTGAATCTTTAGTTTGTTTTACACCGGAATTTCGAATGGTTCATCTAGGCTGCAAATTGTGGAATTTTCGTGTCTGGGATTCTTATCTGGGTAGCGAGCAGATCTCGCAGGATGTGAGCTCGCCGCGATTGATGAAGGTGCAGTGGTTGCACGTCCAAGTGTTGGCGTCCACATCCATTGCCTCCGATCCAGCGGCACCGGCACTGGCCGAAGCTCCACCACTGGGATAGCTGGTGGTTCCTCTGTAAACGATTAATAATTAATTACAAACATTTCACGGTAAGGGGGATGCTTTGGGGTTGGAAGAGAACTCACCCATTGCCGCCGGAACTGGCCTGGATAAGCGACTCGAGCAGCTTCCACACATCCACGTCCTTGAACTGGGCGGCCTCGTTGGGGTTCTTGGTGCGCACCGCCTCCAGCAGCGGACCCATGTGCTGTCGCAGCGGCAGCATGTCCATCTTGTACAGGTAGACCAGCAGGTGGAAGTCGGAGATGGCCTCCAGGAACTCCTCCTCGCCCCAAGCGGACAGATAGCAGCTGAGCGCATTGAAATCCTGCAGGTGGCCATCAATGTAGCGGTTCTCGATGGGGAATGGCTGGCGCTTGTCGTACTCGGTGAAGGTGTAAATGGGTTGCAGCGGTGTGGATGCGGGCACGTCCACCAGCAGATACTCCACAGGCAGGGGGCGAGCCAGCCGCTGCACCTCGTTGCCGTACTGATCCTTCTCCTGGATGGGGGTGGGCGAGAAATCAAGGGGAACGCTAGGTTAGAATGGGTTTTACCAAGATTAGCCCAGTTAGACTTGGCCCAGTGACCTACATTAGATATGGGCCACAGAGCAAGGCAAAAAACGTTTGCTGACGTCTGATTTCCTCTCTGCTTCGTTTACCCAGCATTCTGTTCTTTTCTCTCTCTCTCTCACTCTCCCCCCCTCTCTCTCTCTCTCTCTCACTCTCTATAAAAGCTCGTTGGCGAGCAACCTGTTAGCTCGGCAATGACCTTGCCCACATCTAACAAGGCCGGCGGTACGGCGCTCGTCGTTGGCTTTGGACGCAGAGGGTCGCCAGATGCGACGACATGGCTTCCACTGAGCTCCAAAAGCCAGCACAAGCCACTGCATCCCTGAAAGAATGCTGTGAAAATGGAAACTCGTTTCGTGAATCCCCCGACTTCAAAAAGGTCACAGGTTTATACATAGTTTATGTTGGTTAACAGACCACATTCCAGAATATTTCGATTTTAATTGGCAACCGAATGTGCGAAATTCAACAAAATGCATGAGTGATTTACAGTATATACAGTGGAATATGAGGCTATCCTCCTTCAGTAGCAGAAAATGATGATAAAATCGGAAAAAGGATTGCCGATTGGGTTTTGGGGATAAGGCGCGGCACGTACCAAACCCCCTTCGGCTTCATGGCTGTAGTGCCGCGACAAACGCAATTAAGCTGGCTGGCTATGCATGTCGTGGAATGGCAAACAGGGGAGGGCGGGGGCGTTTCACGCGCGGAGGCGTCATCATGACAACAATTCCTTGCCACCCAGCAGCAGTGCATCCAATTGGAATGGCATAGCTCGCACATCCTGGACATGCATAAGTTAATTAGCTCCGGCATCCAGAAAGTGCACACCTATCGTAGGTGGCAGGCGGCAGGCGGCTGGCGATGGAATGTGTGATGGAGCAGAAGCTGGACAAACAAAATCAATGAACGTACATAATAGGGGTTGAGCAGGATGTGGGACGAGGTCCTTCTGGTGCTTTAACGATGTTAAACTCTCAGAGCCACTCAAAATGTGTTGCATTACGAATTTCCGCTTCCGTTTGCGTCAGCGATGGCAAATTAAGTTTGCAGCTAAAGCTGGTTTGCAGCCAAGTGCCACTCACTATCCACAAATGCTGCACTATCCACTGGCATGCTTGTCAATCTTTTGTCAATTAACAACTCGGAGGCAGGATAATACAATGTGGGTTGAAATCAGATTGCTTTTTTGGAACAATGCGAAATTACTCGACCTGCAAGCCAAAGCCACTGGAGTTTGTCATCACATTGTTTGTAGAATTTCACATGAAATCTATCCATCTATTGTGCGAAGTGCCAACAAAAGACGCACACGACGCATGCACAATTTCTACTTGACTTTAAAGTGCACTCAACACATGGAAATTGCAATAAAAATGGAAACTTATAAGAGCGCTTTAAATATAAAACAAATACAGAAGCTTGGAGTGTGCAATATTATTATTAAGATATTGGTTGTTGTGTGTAAATATTAAAGTAAATGTATATAGGTCACTTTGCCACTTTTCCACTAGTAAGCAGGCATATGCACATTCTTGTGTAAGAATGTTGCAGTAGTAAGAAGTAACAGAAGATGGTATGCAAAAATATTTGCATGCCCTGTGGAGCAGGAAAAGGACACTTAAGCGAGAGGACAAACAGCTTGGCATTGACATTGGAAGAGCCAAAAGAAGCGAAAAAGAAGAGTGAGCCGCAGCCAGGACACCGAGAGCTTTGCAAGCTCTCTCTCTCTCTCTCTCCCTCGCGCAGCGGTATAAAAGCCACATCCTGGCGAGTCGAGGCTGCATTGGCCAACAAATCGCGAACGGGGCAGGACGAGCCCAGCTACGAGCATCGAGTCGCGCTGAAAGTCAAACGGCACGCGTTTCATTGTCGGTTATTTGTGTTCCGAATATATACCCATGTAGTTTTTTCCCATGTTGGCTAACATGCCTGGCCTGAAGGAGCAGCCCCATCCGATGCTTAGACCCCTTAGCCAGCTATCACACCATGTTCTGGACGGCGGTAGCCTCCTCCACACTCTCCTCCAACAGCGCCGAGAGCTCGGCGGGATTGGCCAGTGCGGCGCCCAGCTACCAGCAGCAGCACACGAAGCCATCGCCGCTGCGAGCCTCCACCAGCAGCTGGCAGCTTAGCAATGCAGCGTTCAAGTCGCGTCTGCAACAGCAACAGCTACTGCAGCAGCACCAGCAACAGATACAGATACAGCAGCAGCAACAGGAGCACCAGCAACAGGAGCTGCACCAGCATCAGCAGCAGCATCAGCAGCAGCAGCAGCAGCAGCATCAGCAGCAGCAACACGAAAACGCATCCCAACAGGAAGTGCAACCGAATAGGGAGGACAGACGGGCGGTGGGGCAAAAGACCAAGCTTCAGACAGCGAACATCAAAAAGAAAATCAGTCCCAAGAGTGAGAGTAAAATATTCAAAGCTTTCACCTCCTGCAAGTGCACCCAAAAGTAGGAGTAGGAGTAGGAGTAGGAGTACAAATGAGTGCGAGTGTACAAATGACAAAACAATAACAATCGAACAACAAATCGAAACTGATACCACATATTTTTTGATGCATTTTCAAGGTAGAAAACATTGAAACATTGAAGCAAATACAAACCAAAGGCACTGCAATAACAACTAAGAACGTTCAAGTTCCTGTGGATTTTTAAGTGAAACAAAGTAACATTAAATACATACATGTAGTAATGTGCGCAAGTTTTAAGGAATAAAACATACTTCTCATGGTAAGATTAGCATATTTTGGGTCTGAATTAAGTGAAAGCATATTCATTTTAATATATTCATTTGCACAAGATGGCTCCCAAGTTGCCTCTGATTACTCATAGACTTCTGCGGCTTCCTTAAGCCGTAGATTCATTATCATATCTCAACGGAAGCAGTCCTTCAGTCGCACACATTTGTCAGATACTCGCCACATTCCATTTCGCATCCATCAAAGTTTTGCTTTGATTAGCACATGATTTGACATGCTGACGGTTAATTTGCATGATTGAAGTTGGCCAGAAAGGCTTTTTGGCCGGCGGGGTAAAGGCCATCAATCAAAAAAGGACGATTTCCGGCCAAAGTACGATAATTATTTGTCAACTCTGCATATAAACTGTTCTTCAGTTTTCACTACAAATCTACACATTTATTATGTTTGGTATTGTTTGTGAGGTACCTGTTTTACTAGTTAACTAGAACCTACAGATAAATAATAACTTTTGTAGCTTCTTTGCAACTTTGAACGAACTTTTGGAAGCCAATTTGCTTGCCCTGTTGATTTTCGTTTCATTTAGCTTTTACAAAACTTTTGCTGTGAACAGCATTATAATTGGTTCTTTGAAATACGCTGCAAGATAAGTAACTTAACCCTGTGAAAGTTGAAATGCATTAGCAATTTATAGGAAGCCGAAGAAGGTAAGAAGTTGGCATTGAATCGATGGGAAGCGTTTTCAAGGCAAGTCTGCCATTTAAATAGAGTCCAGTAATCGCAGGACCCCTTATGGATGGCCACATCCCTGCAAATATGAATTGCACACTTTACCATATGGCTGGGAAATTCTCAGCACGTTTGCACCGCCATTAAAGTGGAGAAACCAATTATCGTCCTGGCCCTAGTCCGCTTATGGCAATTAGCAAAGGGGAATTGGCGGTTTAGTCGGTTCCGTTGGTTCCGTCGAGGAATAGAGAACTCCTCCTGCCACATCGAAGGTGACACACAGGCACGCAATAAATTTTTATTGCCCGGCATAAAAGCGAAAAGCCAGGCCAATGTCCAATGTCCAATGTTAAAAGTTCAACGTCCAATGTCCAATGTCCAAAGTCCAATGGGCCAGCCCAACGCCTAGCGGCACTGACAATGAGTCCAAGGAGAAGGAAGTGGGCCAAATGGAGGCGAACCAGGCCGCAAATTGCTTATCGATTCGCAGATTTGCCTTCGCCACTTTTTATGATTTTAAGCCGAATGCTTGGCCCGAATTCGCTGACGCAGTTGTTGAAATTGATCGAACAGACAGTGGAATGGAAAATTCTCGCTTATTCAGTGGGCCAATTACGTTCAGTGCAAAACATATGATTCGTTGCAAATGATTTTCCAGGAATTCCATCAAAGGGCCTCATTTCGACTAAGAAATATCTGATGAATAGCACTCCCACACTTTGCTTAAATTCACAGAAAATTCATTAGACCAACTGTGCCCACTGTTGCATTAAACACAAACCAGCTGCTTTATGTGCCGTGGAAAAGTTTTAATTTCGTTGGGGAATTGCATTTGTTAGGCGAGAGGCTTCAACAAGTGGCATACATACGAGTATGTACATATGTATGCATGTAGGTGTATTCCCACAAACATTTTATCTGAGGCAACTGGTGATTTCGGAGAAATCCCCAAGGCAAAACCCGACAAACATTGCACTGTGCTCTTTATAAATTTATGCGATCACAGGTTGGCAATTTTCATAAATAAATCGGATGTGTTTCAACGCTAAAGAGTTAACGAACATCGCATGTAAAGGCGCCCACGGAAGTTTTATAAATAACTTTATAATTTATAGTCTTTGTACCCAATATAATTGCACTGAATCGGCAATGTGTTCCAATTTCCCACCATTGACAACAGGTTTGCGTAAAAGTCAATTAAGCCAGGCTTACACAAATAAAGAAAAGAATAAATAATTACAGCGGTTGCTGAATTTAGCCCAGCAAATAAAATTTAGGAGCCGCATTTGTCAAACGCACAGCTTCTCTAATTAGTTCATTCAAGGTGTCGACGGCGGGTTGATGGCCGTAAATGTGGCTAAATGTGTCCAAATATGGCTAAATGTGAGTTAAGCCTGAATAATGCTAACGGACGTGGGGCGGACTTGGCATGTTGTGGACTTGGCACCAGCAAATAAACTGATATCTGTCATTGTCTTTCACTCTGGCTGCCAGTGGCTTTCCCCTATTACTTTCCCCTATTTCAAAACATTTTACAGCAAATTGTCAGCTTAATTTTCCGTGCAGTAAACAATTACCGAAACGAATTCGCGCACATTTTGTGCATTTTTATTCTAAGCACAGCACAGCAGCAAGACATAAATATGAATTTATGCGACAGTCTGCCGAGGAATGTGTTTTTTCCCTTTCAAAACTCGCTTCGATGGCGAAAAGTGCGAAAAAAAGTCGGGCGACCCTAAAAAGTAGGCAATGTTTTATTTGCCGATGCATAAGGAAGTTCCGCCTGTAATTGCTGGAGCCAGCTGAATTCGCAGGCAGCTTAAGGAATTTGCATAATTTCGGAGAAAGGGCGAACGCAAAGGGAGGGAGAAAGTGGAAGTGGATGTGGAAGTGGAAGTGGAAGTGGTAGTGAAAGTGAAAGACAAACATACGACCAAGAGTGAATAATAAACAGAAACCAAAATAAGCGTAAGGAATGCCAGAAACGTGTTCCTCGCTGTCCAATGGCGTGGAAGAAAATAGAGCTCTAGATGGACAAGAAACCCAAAACTTTTGACGCCTTCACCTCGGGCAGGTGTACTCTAACACAATGAGGGAAAATGGGGAAAATATAACACGGAAGGTCACTTCACAACTCATTTTTCAACAATGTTTCCCAGTTGGAGATTCTGTTTGTTTTAGACGCCGGACAAATTGCACAGAAAAAAGGGCGTTAATTCAACATGTGATTTTTTACTCCCTTCATTCATATTAATATGCTCACATTTTTCATAACATATGAAAAACGTAATGTAAAGTAATTTATACTTCTTGCACATGTTTATTTTAGTGCAGAGCTTTCTTTCTCTGTCTCCAAACGATTAATATAAGTTCCCAACCGACTCAATCAAACCAGTAATTTGTACAACATCTGGCTAAGCAGCAGCAATCGCAATTACTACTATTGAATATTAATTAATTTGTTTGGCCCAGTTGAGGCCAAAATATTCTACATATATAGCGCAAAGTTTTGGCTTTTGGTCAACACTTTGTCCGAATGCGATGCTTTTTCCAATGGCCGGAGTTTTGTGTGTTGCCAAGGCCAAATTGATGTGACCCCCGAACCGCTTGTTACTTATTAAATTGAGGTTTCCACCGCTGGAAGTCCCACGCCAAACAAAGTTTGATTACACAGCTTAGAACAAAGTCCCAATAGCTGCCACATGGCAGAAACTTTCTCAAGGGGTCGCACAAAGAATTAGGCCCCAGTCTTAATACCAACTTGGATTTCTTCTTTTTTTTTTGTGGTGGGGAAGGGTAGGTGTAAGCGGAAGGTTAATCACAATCAGCAAAGTACAAACAATTTGAAAATTTACAAAGTTTTTGCGGATTAAAAATCAGGAATCAAAGTGCGGAATTCAGGAAGATGTTTCTGATAAAAAAAATGACTCAATGATGGGACACCAAATCAAAAAAATTTGAAGTCTCTTTCAACTTTTAACGAGAGCAGGTGAAAAGGTCTTATTTATTTGTTTGCCGACACAGGAACTTTTCAATTAAGTTTAGTGGCGTATTTTTGTATGGCGCCTAAGAAGCTCGAGTTAAGTGCAAGCAAAGTTGATTATAGATTAAACAGATTTTCCCTTTCAAAAACAAAGCATGATCACAGCATGCCAAGAAAACAAGTTCGTATATGTCAGGGATTTTTCACTACCGAACACATTAGTAGCTAAAAATAGGAACACCATAAATTTCCTACATATTTTTGTTAAAATTTTATACTTTTTAGCACTGACGAAAATGGAGAAGTCCATCCAGGTGCCAAAGGAGCTGAAAACGCTGCTGAGCTGCGGCTCATGTCATCGTCCATACGACCTGGCCACCGGCCTGCTGCCCCAGGAGCTCGTCTGCCAGCACACCTTCTGCGAGGAGTGCGTGAACAGGAACACCGATCGCAACTCAACCGAGTGCATCTGCTATTTGTGCGGATATCGCACACAGCTGCATGGCCAGAAGCTGCCGGAATCCATGGCCATCATGTATCTGCTACGTGAGCTGCCGGCTCTGGTGCTGGGCAGGGCCATGCTGGATTTCTCGGACAAGAACAGCAGCACTATGGAAAGTTCTAGTGACGAAGCGCCCAATGCTGCAGCGAAGAACTGGTTGGAAGAGATCAGCGTGGACAGCTTTTTGGCCACCAGCGTGGAGCACTGTTTCATCCATGCCATGCCGAACTCCACGTGGTGTCACACTTGCCAGCGTCTGTTGTGCCGTGCTTGCTCGGATGTGCCGCTGCACCAGGATCATATATTGGTGCGCCAAGTTGATTACCAAGACCTGATACGCCACCTGCTGAACTCCGAGATGGCGAAGATCAAGGGCACAGCTGTACAAGCCACCGAGCTGGCCACCCGCGAAGTGGATCTACTGCGCGAGCTGTGCGATGCTTGCTACCACGTCCAGTTGCATGTGAAGCGCGAGATTATGGAGCACCATCCCAGCATGATGGCCGCCACGATGACGGGCTGGCATCGACGTGCCGAACGGAATCTGAGTAGAGCCGTGAATCTGACTGGAGCTGAAATGATGAAGCTGCTCGGCCATTTGGCCAAACAGCGACGCAAATACGAGGGCCAGTTGGGCGAGGTGCACTTTCAGTGTCGAATGCGGGCCGCAGTGCAGGAGAATGGCATGCAGGTCCTGGATTTCGAGACTCTAAACAATAGGGTCACGCAGCTACGCAGTCATCCGCGTCCTGGTGCTATTCCGGCCAATGTGGAGCCACCGCAGGCGCTCATTCTCACCAACTACTGCGTGTTCGCCTACTGGTGCGAGGTGCAGCGCGAAATGATTCCTTCACGCTCCTGGAATCTGAGACCGGAACCGGAATTGCTGCCGCAACCCCGGCTAGCTGTGGTGCCACCGCATTTCAATCATCGCCTGCGGGAGGCGGAGGTTCGGGATTATATGCAGCAAGTCAAACGGGATCAGAATCGAACACTCAGTCAACTTCCCTATGATGGCTCGCCCGAATCATCCTTCTCGTCGACGGGCAGCAGCAGCAGCAGTAGCAACAGCCAAGGCAATATGATTGCTCAGGACATGGAGCCCGAACTTCGTGACTGGGTGCACCAGTGGCAAGCGGATCAACAGCAGCCGCAACAAATGCCGCAAGTGGAACGGGAACAGCAGCAGCATGTACAGCAGTTTGAGTACGTACTGTACCATCCAGAAGCGACCATCGTGAACTCGGTGGACGTGGACCAAGTGCAGCCGCAGCTAATGGGTCAACCAATTCAGGATCAACATCAGCAGGATGGCGGTGCCAGTTCCTCGGTAAGCATTGTGCGCCAGCCCACCGTTCACTGTTACCCCATCTACTTTCTGGACATGGAAATAGCAGGAGAACTGGCCGGCCGGGTACTAATCGAGGTGAGATCGGATGCCGCCCCACGGATGGCGGACAACTTTGGGGCGCTAGTGCGGCACGAGCGGGGCTACGGCTATCGGGGCTGTGCCGTCTTCCAGGCCTGGGGAGGCGAGAGCATCATCACCGGCGACTTTGAGTCGCAGAACGGACGCGGTGGACACTCGGCCTTTGAGAGCAGATACTTTTTGCCCGATGACACGGGATTGCCGGCGCATCGGGGGACGGTTGGCATGCGCAGGGGACAGCGGCGACAGGACCGGTGTGGATTCGTGGGCAGCCAGTTCCGGTTGGTGCTCAACGAGATGCGATCCTTCACGGCCATTTTCGGATTCATTGTGCAGGGCATTGAGTTGGTGGACCGAATTGCGGCCAGTGGCAATGCTTTGGGACGACCGGCACTTAGGAGCACCATCCGGAATTGTGGCGAGTACCATTTAAGCCGCTAATATGTCCGACTGATCCACCAGATCCATCTTAACGATCACTATCAAACTAAAAAAAAGATCCTACACACTTTCAATGTACACTCCACCCGATATCTATACAATTCTTGGTACGCAGATCTTGGTACGAATTTTATACAAATAAACGCACTACTTTAAACGATCAAAAAAGACAGCCGAAGTCCGCAACAGAGCCAATTTTTTAACACAAAAAGAATTTTTATAAACCATTTACAACTCAAGGAAACGTTTTGGATGCTATTTTAAATAAAAAAGACTATCAATGATCTATAAACATTTCAGATGCATGGACAAGGTGGAAATCGAAACAGACCTTGAATATTTTAAATAAGTTTAGCCTAAGGAAAACGACACTGAACGTGCGTTGAAGCGCTACGACGTTACCTGGACATAGTAAATTAACTACAATAAAAACATAAGATTATAAACCAAGAATAAGGTGAAATCCAAATACACAGCTGACATGTAATTACGGTCAATTCAGTTAATAATAATATACGAAATAAATCTATTAGCAATAAGTAAGTAAGCGAGATAGTTTTCGGTGTCTACATATGCATTTGATGTGATCATAACTAAGGCTATGTTTGTGATGGAAGAAATAATGAACGCCAAGAGTAGCCATCCAAAAAAAAAGGGAATCAAGTAATAATAGCACTTTAGCGAAGTAAAGGAAGGCAAGGAATCGAATTAAGAACAAATCGAAATCAATTTTACGAAATTTGTAGACTAAACTATTGGAAATGGCCACATTATAGTTTAAATTATGTTTAGAAATCTATATAAATCTTTTAACTTCAATCGAAAAGTGTATGTTTAGGTTTTAGGTTTAGAAAAATTAAATCGAAATCTTATATTTTCCAAAATAATACAAAATCGTATCACAAATAAACATTAGATAGAACGAAAGAGTAAAAGTAAGCGAAAAGTAAAAAGTTTATAAAGAAATAAAGGGAAATTGTGATTGGCTGGCAGTTGCTCTGAAAGTTGTTACTTTAAGAATTGAATATGCATTGAGTAATAGCATCGTTATGAATGTCCTAGGTATACGACAAATAATATGAACTTTTGACGGAGTACCCAGAGCAATGATGAGAAGTACAAACCGAGAAGGATAAAGGAAGATAATGAAGTTATTGCATAACAAAATCAAAGTAATTCAAGATAATGTAAGCCTCTTGATGTCAAATGTTTGAATTGGCGTTGCTCGTGAAACCCAGATTTTCTTTGCATGTATCCAACTGAAAAACCAAATCCCGTTCGAATCGATGTCTAAATATGGAAGTTGTTTGTGTAAATGTGTGAACGTAATTCAATAAAGGTTGCCCAATAACCGATATTACTTGATTGGGGGATACA
The DNA here is from genome assembly GCA_005876975.1 of Drosophila orena. NCBI lineage: Eukaryota > Metazoa > Arthropoda > Insecta > Diptera > Drosophilidae > Drosophila > Drosophila orena. The sequence continues at coordinate 7,107,090 of VCKV01000282.1, read as the reverse complement.
ATCGAAAAGCTTTTTCATCCTGCCTGCGAATTTCTAACTCTGCAACTCGTTGGGGCTCACATCACATACCTTATAGAAGACATCCGGAACATACTGCTTGTCCGTGGATTCACGCACGTAGCCCAGCTCTGGCGCATCCTTAGTGGGTATCAGACAATTATCTCGCACCATAGCCATGCACTGAGCCGAGACCGCATAGCCTTCCATGTGCACTTGTTTGGTTTTATCTCCTGAAATGTTTAAAAACTGTTTTGGTACTAATTCATTTTACAGCATCCACTTGAATCTTACCTGTTACGCAAATGGTCACAAACTTTGAGCCGAAGACGCCATTGGAGGCATATTTACACGGATTTGGATGGCGATTCTGCAGCTCGCCGGCTGTGATGCACTCCTGGGCCGTAATGAAGTGCGACTCGATGCCACGGATCTGTTTGACAGTGCCGACACTCGCATCCTCCGTGATGAGATCAGTGAAAATCCAACCAATCTATGAATGTCACAAATGTCAAAAATAAAACTACAACTTTTGTGGTAGTTATAACTAACCTTCTTCAGTCCTAGCGCATTGGCCACGGCATCCACATCGTCGGCGAACTCATCCGGATGGATGTTGATCGAATCCCTGGTAGACTCTTGTGGCGGCTCGTAAATGGCAGCCACCTTGGCCCTGATGCCCAACGGAACATCAGTGTGCTGCTCGTACGTGCCATACAGATATCCCATGCGCTGGTGTCCTGTGGTGCGCCAATAGTTAAGGAAGCGCTCCACGATCTTGGTGTTCTCGAACATGACATTGTCCACGTGGCGATATGTCTGACGATTCAGCGTAATGGCCGACGGCTGGCACTTGGAGCAGATGCCCTTGGGCCATGGTGGATGCTCGCGACATCCCGGCTTGATGCGGCAGTTGATGTCGTCGAAGACAAAGTACTTGCCCTGATCCATGCCGGATGTCTGTTTGCGTATGTACGAGTGGAAGGACAAGTGCTTGATATTGTGCTCCTTCAGATAGGACTCATCATACGGCTCCAAAGCGGAACAGTGCACGCAACGGCCGTTGGCATTGTGGTGGCACCTATAAAAAAGGTATTGGTTGATAACCCATCATGGTACTTTTTATATTATAATCAAAGCCTACAGCTTGCTATCACGTTCGCGCTTAATGGTGCCATCAGCTTTGCTCAGAGCCTGGTCCACGTCATCTTCGACCACATTGATGGATGGACGAGTACTGTTTGGATTGCTAATGGTGCTAGTCTTGAACGCCTGACTGTCCAGGACAGTGGTGCTGGTGCGCTGAGAAGGGAAAATCATGAGGAATAAGCAGGTTAGTCCCCGATCGAACTGCTCTGTTTGATCAACTTACGCGCGATGATGTGCCAGCCATCTGTTTCAAGTAGACCATGTCGCCATGCTTCAAGGAAGTACCCACCAGCTGGGAGCCACTGGCCTGCAGCTCTGTGAGGAAGTTGCGCTCCTTAAAGAGACCAAATCCATCCACCTTCATGGCATTCTGAACGCTGTCGTACAGATGCTTCAGATTCGACTTGGGCGAGATCTCGATGCGTTTGATGCCCTCCGCCGACTGAACGCGAATTAACTGGAATGCACAAATGAAACCCAGATTCTAATTAGTATTGGGACTGGTGAAATTTGGCAATATGTGGTCCAACCGATTGTTTGCATAACACAAACAGACGATGGCGCACAAAGGCGTAGGCGAAATTGCGCTTCTTGTAGATGAATTGCTCGAGCAGCAGTGGTGCACAGGCCATTTTTGGACTTCTTTTTGGACGGGTCACTGGGCGGGCGGTTGGGTGGGCGCTTGAGTGGGCGGTGGTGGGTGGTAGATTGGGTAAGGGGGGTTGTCAAGTGTAGCTATGAGCTACCAAAGCCTTTAGGGCTTTTGCTTAGTGTTTCGAACTGTACGTCATGAAGGCGCGAACTTGACTGCGACAATTTAGCTGGCATCGCAATTAAAAACAAATGCAATGCGTTGCCAAAATGAGTGCATAGTTAAAAGAGCACTAACACGTGTACATGTATGTATGTCAATTGGGATCTTTTATTCTTTGAGATCTCAATAAAAAAGAAAACATACTTTTTAAGAGACATGAGCTGCATGCACTAGCAAAATAATAAAAAATGCTCTTTAGTTTTTTATTTGAAATTATTGTTGTGTTACTTAGGGGTAACAGCAGTTTTCTTATGCAAAAAAAAAATTAATATATTTCACAGTATGAATTTTATTAGTAAGAGGTTGAGACATTTCTCAGAGTGTAGCACCCCTTCAACCAGAAATTTCCAAATTGGCCAGACATGTCCTCAAATGCATTTCCCTAAGCAAATGCCAGCCAACAATCGTTAATAATTTATTTGGTTTTTGGATAGGTTTTTGGACTCAAAACCCCCGCGCACTCCCCTCAGTCCACTTTCCGCCTAGACTGCACTCTTTCAGTAGAAAATCTACAAGTCATGGTACCATTCAATTTCACCGCCAGCATTTTTTTTTGCCGCAATTCGGGACTTGCAGTGGATGTGCACTTTCGGGAGTGCTTCCAAATTGGGCTATTGTGCATTTTATGCTGCACTTTTGCCGGCTGAAATGCACTTTAAATATATTTTCCATACACAAGGCAACAACAACAAACGCCATCGAAATGGCAAACCGACTTTGTTTGCCGGCTTTTTTAATGGGTACACAATGGGAAACACTTGACTATTTTCACTACACGCACTGCACCAACAAGACATTCGTTTAGTTTGCACTTTAAATGCACTTTTCAATTTGTTATCAACAATTTACTTACAATTTTGTCATTTGGCATTGTAATTTTGTCTCTGTCTCTTTCGCACAGCTGTGGGGATGGCGATAGTCTGCTTAGAGGTGGAGAAAAAACGATTACACCGAGACATCGATGTCTCTGAAATCGGTTGCGTGTCTATTTACGGCGACTGCTAAAAGTCCCAACTAATCGATGAGTGTAGCGGGCTTTTCAAAGACAGGGATATTATTCATTTTGTGCACATTTATTAAAATAGCGGCGTGTTATTCTACAATTAGACAACAATAAACCAATCGCATTCTAGTGGAAGACAGCGTATGAAAGCAGCGGGAGTGACTCCTCCATCGGACTTCAGTCGTACTTGAGGTTGCCCATGCAAATGTACTTGATGTCCACATAGTCGTCGATGCCGTGCTTGGAACCCTCACGTCCGACACCGGACTCCTTGACGCCACCAAATGGAGCCTCTGCGGCGGATAGGAAGCCCTCGTTGACCCCGACCATGCCCACCTCCATTCGCTTGGCCACCCGGAACACCTGCTGCAGATTCTGGCTGTAGAAGTAACCGGCCAGGCCTCTTCGGGTGTCGTTTGCCTTCTTCACCGCTTCCTCCTCGTCGCGGAACCGTAAGATGGAGACCACCGGACCAAAGACCTCCTCGGTGTAGAGTTGAGCCGAGGGCGGCACATCTGTGACAATTGTGGGTGCGTAGAAAAGGGATCCCTTGTCGGGCAACGGCTGTCCACCCAGGATAATGTTCGCCCCCTTCGACCTGGCGTCCTCCACAAAGCCACTGACCTTGTTGAACTGCATTTCGTTGATCAGCGGTCCGATTTCCACATCGCATCCTTGACCATCTCCGATCTTTAGTGCCTCTATGCGTTTTTTTAGCTGCCCAACAAACTTGTCGTAGACGGCATCCTGCACAAAGAATCTATTGGCGGAGACGCAGGTCTGTCCGCAGTTCCTGAACTTTGAGGCCATCGCGCCATCCACTGCTTTCTCAATGTCTGCCGAATCGAAGACAATAAACGGAGCATTTCCGCCGAGTTCGAGGCAAATCCTTTTGATGCCGTCAGCCGAGTTGCGGAACAGCAGCTTGCCCACTTCAGTGGATCCCGTGAAGGATATGCCCCTCACATCGGGACTCTTGCAGAAGAGTTCGCCAATCGGAGCCGCTTTGTTTGTGGTGACCACATTTATCACGCCTTCGGAATGCCAGCATCCACTGCCAATTTGGCCACCGCCAGAGCGGTGAGAGGAGTGTCCTCTGAGGGTTTCACAACGACCGTACATCCTGCGGCCAGCGCGGCGCCTGCTTTCCTCGTAATCATGGCCAATGGGAAGTTCCAGGGCGTGATCAGGGCCGCCACTCCGATGGGCTGCTTCATCACAATGATCTCCCGATTGGGCAATGCGCTGGGCACAATCTCGCCGTAGATGCGACGGGCTTCCTCCGCAAACCACTCGACGAAGGAGTTGCCGTAGGCCACCTCCCCCTTGGACTCGTTGATCGGCTTGCCCGACTCGGCCGTCATTATCTCGGCTATCTCCTGTGTGTGCTGCTCGATCAGTTTGTGCCACTTCTGCAAGCCGAGATTAGATAAGATTAGCAGAGGTTAGCAGAGGTGCAGAAATGGTGACAATGACCTACAGTCGAAACTTTCCATCTTCAAGTTTAATACATTGTGATAAGAGAAACTTGAGACTGGACCCCATCATATTATATGATGCTCTTTAGGTGGGTCAGCAATTAGCACCCCCGATAAGGAATGATCTCGACACTCACCTTGAGCAGGTTGGACCGATCTTTGGCGGTCAGGGAGCGCCACTCCTTGGACTCGTACGCCTGCTTGGCGGCGTCAATGGCCTTCTGGGCGTCCGCCACCGTCATGTTGGGCACTTTGCCGATGACAGCACCACTGGCTGGATTCCGCACCTCGAAGGTCGCTTTGGCATTGCTGGAATCCACCCAGGCGCCATCCACCAGCGCCTTGTCCTGCACCAGTGCCGAGAATCCTTGCATCCTGCAGAGGCTTAGACTGCTTCCTGTTCGTGCGACTCCGCTGAGCTGTCGCCACATTCTGCCGGCTGCTACAAATAAACAAATTGAATAAACTGCAATTAACAATTGGCTACTAATCGATTATTGACCGGCATGCGACCGCTTTCTTTATCACCTTTTTCACCTGTGGGGGGATTTGGAGGCGTTTATCTTATCTGCGACGTTATCGGGAAGACTCTATGCTGTCCGCACCAGTAGATATAGTTTCTATTGGGCGCACTGATTAGATTTAATTGATTTTAATTTGGTGCGCTCCGAACAGCAAGCCTTGGAAACTGCCAACTTGTTTTCACGTTATCAACGGCAGCTGTTCTCCAACTGAGAGCTGCCAACTGGTTCGATTTAGATGCCATTTGCTAGCCAACCGCGAAAAATGTACCATTTGATAAGCAAAACTGTTTGGTAAAATTTGCTTGTCAATTTATTGGCAGCGAGTGGGAAAATGATATAACCAAACTTTTATTAAATGTTTATAAGTGCAACATAGAAAAACATGAAAACATGAAAAGCAGGAATCTCCATATCCATACTTGCCATAAATATTTCCCCTGCTGTTATCGATATGACTTCCACCTATCGATCTGCAGTTACGCAGCAAACAACTTCTGTCAGGCGACTGGGGCGGCAGCCGTTTGACTTTCAAAAACAAAAAGAGAACGACAAAAAAGAAAGTCCATTTGAAGTAAGCTTCCTGATTCCCATTTTCAGTCGTTGCTTTCCAGCGATCTTAAGGCAGCGCCACTTGTCCCAGCAATCTCTGGACAATCGGTGCCTTTCGCCCGATCTGCCCGATCTTTTTTGCATGCGCCGCCAACGTGGAGCACTGTGCTCCATTTATTATGACTTTGTAGCCAGGCATCACGACCATAGATTTCACATATGCCGGCAGCGCTTCTGGCAGAAGGTGGGTCTCCTAACCCATCCTAACACTTGGAAAAATGTGTGCAGTTCAGTTTGTAAAAGTTCCTCAGATATTCGGCCAACTATAGGTTTAGTTTAACCATCACTGCCATAAGTTTTAGGATAAGTTCAGGAAATATTGTATTTCTTACCCCTTTCTATATTTTTCTTCAAATAGAATATGTTCTTAACAAATAGTGTGTTTCTAACCACTTTCTATATTTTTTCTTCAAATAGAAGTAAAATGGAAATAGAAGAAGTGCACCTCTTTTTGCTCAGTGCCACTTAGCATTAGACGGCGGCAGGTTCTGCCTACTGGGCTACTGGTCATGCAGCTTCCTCCACCGGCGACTCACCTGGCGAGGTGGCTTCCCTTCGCCCAGGTGCCGGCAATCTGTGTTGCAAATTTTGTCAATAAATTTTGGCTAAGAATGCCAAAACAGGCGGCCGCCGCACGGACATCATAACTGTTAAGATAAGATTGCCTAGATTGGCGATGGCATCTCGGAGGGAAGTGGGGCTTCGAAATGAATTCAATTAGTTGTGATTTAAAACTAATTGAAAATGCGTCTAGCTCGGAAGCAATCGTGAATGCTGCCGGCTGCTGTCGATAGGTGTTTAAGTTATTTGTCTTAAGTGCTGCCGGGAGGTGTGTTTCCATGTCCCATTCCAGGCTGATCGCGAACAGGATGCACAGCGAGAAATATTTCACGGGCTGACATATCACAAAAACTGATACCTGATATGAATGCGGAATCGCTCTAAGAATATGCTCACAACCAGTAACCAAGTTACTATTTATGCTATTAGAATACTGAAGAGAAGCTTCTCTCTGTTCGCAGCCATTGATCCTTTATTTTATGTTTTAAGGATCATTGATTAGTGCTGATTACTAGGTGAGCATTTTGTCAGTGTTACCTTTTCAGCGATGGCCCATCAGAACGGCATCCAATGAAGCAGTCAGTCAGTTCGTTGGCACTCGAAAGCAATCTAATGTCTACTTAACTGCACAATTTTGACAGCTTTAATGCGCTGGCATGGCCGGCAAATTTATGGGGCCCTTGGTTCTTATAGAATGCAAAACAATTGACAACCCAGAAATAGGCAGCCGTGTGCCTTTGCCTTTTGTGCCGGCTAATTGTAATACGAAATCATAACACGCCATAAAAACGACACAAAGCTGGAAAGATGGGATCGTATCGCATAGGATCTTGGTCTTGGGACCGGTTCTGTTTGCTGTTTGCTGTTTGCTGTATAGCTGTTTAGCTGTTTAGCTGTTTTCTATGTCTTTGCGAGGCGGAGGCCCTTGTGGAAGCCCAAGACGCCGCCCTGGCAGCTGGTCAATGGGAACAATGATGTGGCAGTGCCCCCTCTCTTTCGCCGCGAAGATCGCCGTCTCTTTCCGTTTCGGGAGGATACCAATCCATTCTCTAACGCAAAAGCAGTCGGAGCCATAAATCATGTTTGGAAACACGTTCCTTAACGCGAGAATAAGTATAAAACATCTGTTGTTCGGTTTCTGTTGGTCGGGATCGGATCGGATCTGATCTGGTTGGCTGCCTGGCAGCTTTCTTGCGAGGACAAAGGACTCGCAAGCTTAGGGCGCAAACTGGTTGCCAATTGTCCTGGCAATGTGGCAATGCGGCAATGTGGCAAGATGGCACGAAAACAAAACAGCCGCCGAACAGATAAATGTCGTGATCGACTCACGCAACAGCAGCAGCTGCTCCTCGGAATTAACCATCTGAGGATGGGTTACAAATTAACCCATTGAGGACTTGCAGGGCGGGGAATATAGTTTCCAAGCCCAGTATGAACTTTATTTCAAACTATATGCTATAGCACAATTTTCTTACCTAGTGCTTAGTTGTATACCTCGGGTTGTTTATGATGAGCAAATGGCATAACACTGTTTCTTATAAATGATTACCTATTGTTGTGATATAAGTAGTATGATAGCATGATAATAATATGATATTAATATTAACTTGATGGAAGTCGCTTATAAAGAGGGCAAATCTGAAGCTCTTATAGGGTTAACCTTCGAAAACGGCCGCAGCTTGCAGGATAACAGCTTTTCAGGTACATATCCTCCTGCGGATCCCTCTGGCCGGTACGGACTCGGATTCGGATCCTGGTGGAGATCCTGCTGACTCAGCTTGGCACGTGTGCTTAACGATCGCCTCGGCAGCTGCTGCTGGCAGCTCAAGGCGCAGGAAAATGGAGAAAGGACGAGCATGGGGACGGAGCTGAAGACGAGGACGAAGTCGGAGCAGCTGCCAGGACTCCTTCATTTCGAATGTCCCATCCCGAGCCTGAACGAGGCGTCCTGAATGCGTCAGCAGATTAGCTCTGTCCGGGTGGAAGCAACACGTGTGCGCTTGTGATTGCGATCCCAGCGCAGGATACCCAATCCATTCCCCTATGACGAGCCTATTTCTTCCTTTTTTTTCTTCCTTCTTTTTGTGCTGTAGGTCCCCGCGGCCTAGCTTAATTATTGTTTACCTTCGCATCAAGGTTACGGCATTATGATTATGCCCTACTTGATTATTATTTCATAATTCCGCCGCCCATTGTGTGCGCCTCTCCACTTTCCCCGACGTGTCCTGGGCATGCTCTGGAACTCGATCTCGTTGTCCTTGGGCCGCACAAAGCGATCCCTTATCCGTATCCATTGTTGTCCCTCGATGTACGAAAATACGCCTCGCACAACCCCGTGAAATGCACACAAGCGCACACCCGAACACCCGAATATTCAAGATTCCGTTTCAAGATCTAGGCGTATCATAATACCCTTCGAAATGATGTGAAAATTGCTTTCCTAACGAGTGCTTTTGTGCCAATGCCTTTCTTTCAGCCGCATCAAATTAAATTGTTTTGTGAAGGAAATATTTGGAAATTTCCCAAGTCAAAAAGTTTCTCATTTCCAATAATTTGATTGATGCTGGTGGGATAATGGTGTCCTGCAGAGAAGCTGAGTGCTATGTTTCGCGTCCTGGGAGCATATTACCCCCAATAACTTGTACTTTGGTAGTGTATTTCAAAGTGTATCCCAGCTACTGGATGTATTATAGCTACTCTTATCTAAGGGTATTTTAATTGCGAACTTCCTTCGGAGCACTCATCTCCTATCTGCGCATAATCCTTTGGTTCGACCTTCTGTTGTCTGTGGATAGGAAGTATTAAATTGCGCATTCCGTTCGCTACTCCTTCCCCAAAACTTGGCAAAGTTGAAATTTGGTACATTTATTGCGACTTACCCATCGCGAAACCTGGTCCGTGGATCTCCAACTTTCGGGGTGGATTTTGAACTAGAAAACAAGCACAATTACACTGGAATTCTATTCGGTTACTGCTACTGAACTTAAGTGTCAAAAGAAGGCTTGGTATTTACTATCAAATAAGAAGAATCAACTTGCAGATACAATTTCTTAAAAGTAATGTACATTCAAGTTACACAGTTAGATACATAATCTTCAGTAGTGTCAAAACAAGACCTGTTTCTTGCAGTGTATCAGCAGCCATTCAGCGTCGACTCTTCACCAACTGATAGGATTGGCAAAAACTGTACCGAAAATCGCTCAAAAGCGCGTAAAACCTAGTTTGAAAAGCAATCGAAGGAACTACGCACTGGGATTCGATCCTGGCATGAATCATACATGTGTGCCAGCATTGTTTTCTATAATTTATGCAACCCCAACCCCAACGCACAATGCCATCTGCAGGGCGGAAATGGGGTGGCCCTTGCAGCATCTCCATCTATGGGGTAGTTCGGTGGCAGGATGCTACACAAGAAAAAAGGAGATGTACCAAGGAAAACAAAATCCCAAGACATACAACTTATCACTAAAGTAGATGCTATACTACAGATTTAACTAAAAAAAAACACTTTACTATAATACATTGATTACTTAGAGAACATAACTTGAGTTTGAGAGCTTCGTTTTTCTCAGTGCATGGCTGCTTCTGGTGGATACCAGAAAAGTCTGTTGCGTAGTCCTGCTTCAATTGCGTCGTCGAGGGATTCTCACGCTGGATTTTTCCACTTTCTGTCCTTGGCCCTGCCCTCATCCGTGTCCTTGTTCTTGTCCTTGTCCTTGTCCTTGTCCCTGATCCCTGTTCCCTGTTCCCTGTTCCATGATCCCTGAACCCTGGTCCGTTTTCTTTTGCATTTTTCCTCGCCGGCTTGTTGTGTTGTTGATTTGGGTAGGCCTCAGTTGGCCTGGCCCTTTGTGGGCATAATTATGCCTCCGTTCTGGAACCACCGATTGCATTCACATTCAAATCCGGTGCAGTGCAACATTTCCCATTTCGCATTTCGCATTTCTCAGATCGCATTTCCGCTTAATTGTCTGCGCTTGTAACTGGCCAAAAAGGATGGGAATATAATGGAAAGGAAGCGGGGAGGACGAGATGATCGCGATCATCCGATCATCCGATCATCCGAAAAGCTCAACGGCAGCTGTTGTCTCTTATTTTCGCCAAGTTTATGCGAATCGCCTCAAAACGCATAAACATATCAAATTACGACGATCGAATTTTGTAAAAACCGGAAGTTTTTGAGTTTTTTTGAGAGGCAAAGACAAAAGCGCAGCTCATTGGCGGCGGCATTTTCTTTTCATTATTATTTTAATTTACACGCAAATCCTCATAAATATCAACATTTTTGCACTGCAAGCTCATTGGACCGAAGTGGACCGAAAATAAAACAGAGAAGATGCAAAAGGATCTACTCTGTGGCGATCTTGAACCTTGCGTACCATTTCGATTTGCGATCGCTTGATTTGCTTTCAAGTCGCTGCAAATACAATTTCTGTTACATTTTTGTCGAGCTCAAGTTGGCATCTGTTGTTGTTGGACAAACAGAGGTGATCGCACTGCAAACAAATAAGTCAGCACTCGTAAAACAACGGCGATCATTGGAGTTCAGGGTAAGATTGGCTGGCATCTTCGGGATGGGATACCTTCACCTCCAAGCGTGGGTCAAGTTCATTGACGCCCCAGTTTGGCTAACACCTCGCTCATCAAGCTCCATTGGTAACGGAGTCTGGTTGTGAAACTAGTCACTCCAATCTTGTGTACTCAAAAGACGCTTTTCATCCTCAGGCTTATTTGTTTGAGCGAATGGGGGATTCCCTTTAATGACTTGTGTTTAGGGATAGCTTTTATGTCCTTACTTGTGCATATGCATCCCGCCGATCTGGCGGCTTATCCCCCAGCTGAGAATGCAAATCCATCAAGATTTAATGCTCGAGTGCCTCACAACTGGAAGATGGCGGGCTTAGATCGCTTTACAGCCACATGGGTGATAATGCCAAATTTGCACGCCATCAATCGGCTGGATGGTTGGATGGCTGGATGGTTGGATGGCTGGATGGCTGGATGGTTGGCCAGATGCCCGAGGAGGGTTATTCGCGCTAACACCTTCATTGCGCCGCGGACAAGATCGCAAATTGCGAGAGATCGATCAAAAATACTTTCACCTTGGCTCAAATGAGTCGTGAAATTCGGTCTTGCGCAAGAATCCTGTGAATGCAATTTGCCAGTTGGTCCGTTTGCTGCTGCTACTATTGTCCTTTTTTGGGCTAAGCCGCAAGCAACGAAAATTTGTGTTTTGCCGCTCGAGATCGATCATTTTTGGGACAGTAAATCACGACAGGATGTGCAGGACCAGTGTCCTTTTGTCTTTGCCCTGCCATTGTGCTCGTTGTGTTTTGTTGTTTTGTTGTTTTTCTTTCGGCTTTTACTTTTTCCCTCAACTGTTTGCATTGCGAAAATGCAAAATATGAGCCAGGGGCTGAGCAGAAGAAATGCTGAGCGATCTTCTGGCGATATGCAAACATCTGCCATTGGCCCTGTTTACTTGCCTTTCGACCACTCCACACCGCTGAACGCAACTGTACCGAGGATTTCGGTGAAAGAGACAGAGAGAGAGTGAGAGAGAGAGAGAGAGAGAGAGAGATCTTCGATCGCACTCATTCCTCATCAATTTGCTACGTGATCTAGCAGGAATCGGTGCAAGGATCATAGTGGAACCGATCACTCGATCACTCCACACCTGTTATTTAGGACACTATTAGCTACGTGAGCGCGATGTTCACTCAGGAAATCTTAAGAGCACATGGGATCACACATATATATATATATGGGTATGTGTACCAAGAACCCGAAGGCGAAAAGGCTTAAGCCAAACCTGTTGGTCCGCCTAATGCCGCACATTAATTCAATAGGCCACGAAGGAGGATCGTGGGTTCGCTCATGCATGTAGATCGCCGCAGCGGATCAAAATAAAGATCGAAATGCAGACCGAAGCGGTCTGAAAACAGGCGGTTAGAGGCAGGGACGGGTCCAAAACAGGTACAGGTAGTACAAATCCTCTGTCTGCCGCTCGTCTACGGGATTAGCGTTAGAAAAAGGATCGCTGAATGCGGCAAGGATCTCGTCGATCGCCGATCGCCGATCGAAAATCGCCAATCGAAGTGGAAGCCCTTACACAGGATCGGTCCATTGCAATCCATTCGGGCGGAAGTAACAGCTGCTGCCGCTGATTCCCGGGCCTTGTGATCACCATCTTTTCGGTCCTTGTAAGACGGGTTGGCAATTATCGATGCTGCAGCTGTAAGATGCCCGAAAAACAACAGGGCCATAAAGCCGAAATCACTGCCAAAGCTTCGCTCCCACACAAAAAGCTTCCTGCGGCTACGATCGTTCCGGTGCACTGTCACAAAAAGTCGATCAACTTAAGAGTACTCTTGATTCCCGGTAGTAAATACGAAGGCAGAACTTGTAACTTAAAAACGAAGCAGTTTCTTAGTCGCTTCTTGCAGTGTGGTAGACTCTCTTCTGGCCCGAAGATGCATCTCTGCGTTTGAGCCGTTCTTCTTCTTCGACGGCTGTCGTTGTCGCACCTGTCGCACAATTTATTTTTCGCCCAAGAAACAAAAAGCAAAAAACCAAAAAGCCCAAAAAGACCAAAAAGCAATGCAATAACCACCGAAAAAATACGAAATAAAAACAACAAGAAACGGGGCGGCAAAAAGCAGTTGCTTGATGTGCAGCGCATATCCGTTTGTCTTTAGCTTCCTTTTGGTAATGACGACAGAGCCGAAAGAAGCAGCTGCCGTTCCAAAAACATGGCCAAGACAACAGCAGCGAAATGGCCTGGTCCTGATCCCGAGATACTCGGATGTACATATCTGCACTCTGCAGCCTGCAGTCTGCAGTCTGCAGTCTGCAGTCTTCCCAGAAGAATTGAGCTTGGGCTTGTAATTTGCAATCGTTCACATGCTGTTCTTGTCCGATTTTATTTGCTTTGCTTTATTTTAGATGCTCTCTTGTGGTCATAAAGTTTATCTGCCTTCCTGGCCGAAAGCCAAGGGAAAACGATTGCCAAAAATATGTACGAGTATTGAAAAGTATACTTCTGTTCGCCGATTTTGGCGAGAAACAAGAAATGGTTCACACAGCCCTTCTTTTCCACCAGTTGTAGATCAATGTCACATTTATGTTCTGATTGCAGATTTATAACTTTATTAAAAACATACATACGTGTACAAGAGGACCTACATTTATGGCCATGTTCCCTGACACTTTGAATTACGCATTTCGCCTCTTTGGAAAAGGGACATTTAACAATCAAAGTGTGTGATACAAATAAGCGAAATGCAAATTAAATTAACGAGCTATAAAGTGGCTTACTGCCTGGTATAAATCATTTATATTAACTATTTACTATTAAGAAGTAAAGATAGTCACCTTGTTAATCGACTCTGATTTTTGTTTGTTCATCTATTCTGATACAGCTATTAACTTGTCTAAGTTATTTAAGTGTAATGTTATAATGTTATAATATGTTAGGTGGTAAGTTGCTGCGATCGTTTTTGTGTGTCCCATAGTTAACCTTAACCCCTTGTTCCCCCTGGGGTGCTACTGTGGCAGCCGCATGTGGAAAACAAATTGCTTAGAAAACATAAACAAATTACTGCGAATTAATAAAGCCGTTCGACGGCTGTTTAATGGGCCAGAGGGCAACCCGAAGAGGGGATCGCTGGGAAGAGGCACATAAACATACATATATGTACATGATATGTACATCTGATGATCGGGGTGCTGGCATGTAAACGATAATGTAATGGGGAGGAAAATGCCATGTATGAGTGCCCGATTTTCCCACTTGGCAGGCACTCGTCAAAATGGGCGAGCTAAGACCATTTGGTATGGTTTACGATTGCTTGGCCAAAACGGAGAACATATCAAAACATCATGGCCAACGCTTCGCAAATGGGCGAAAGGAAAGTGGGAGGGGCAGCACCTTTGTACCGTTACCGGTTCTCAAAGACGCAAAAGGTGGCAAACTAGTTTCGCCGCTGGATAGTTGGCCTTCGATGGCTTCGTTCTGCGAAACCTTCGTCCTGACAATAGAAATGGAAAACTCAGGCAAACAGGAGCAGCAGTGGAAAGGGACCAAGTAGAGAAGAAGAGGAGGAAGGAGCAGGAGAGTGCGTAAGCCGCAAGGATCAGAAGGATCTGGAGATTGCGGTACAGCTGCGCCGAGCATGCCCAAAGCTTAACCCACTAAGCACGGGATAGGGGTTCCTTGGCAAATAAACTCTGATCTCTAATTTATGATGCATTACTTTCGGAACTAATGATGATCGTTGTACTTATAAAAGTAAACTACATCTAGTTAATGTATCTAAAGCCAAATATGCTTTTATTTATGTGTTGTTCATCACTATAGTTCATCACTACGCTTATCTGGCTCATTCGCTACAAAAGGGTTAAGAGGCCAGGGGCTGGGGAATCAATTGGCATTCGGCAGATGTTGTCCTGTGGCGCATCCTTTGTAATTAACCAAGGAGTGCGGTGGCATCGGCGGGGAGAAGGGACCTCGAGGCACGGGTTAAGCCCATTAAAAGTCGCCAACGACTGGAGCCCGTTTGTGTGTACAGTTGCCATTGGGATCGTTGAGTCGCCCTCTTAGTCGCTCCTTCAGTTGGTCAGTCATTCAGTCCGTCAGTCAGTCCCTCAGTCAGTCCCTCAGTCAGTCCGTCAGTCAGCCAGTCATACAGTCAGTCATTTAGCCACTCAGTCAGTTTGCCAACCTGTCTGTGTTTGGCATCACCTGCCATCGCCATCGCCATCGTCTGTTGTCTGCTAATGTGTTTAATGATGCCCTGGCCATCGGCGATCTCAGTTCAGTTTTCATTTATGCTAAATTGCGGCTCCAACTCTTATGCGGTGCTGCCAAAAAGCTGAATAAGTATCCGTCCTTATTATATAAGTACGGAAAACACTTTGAAGAGAGTCAGAAAACACCAGATACAAGTCGAATAAGAAGATATTTAATTTATGTATTTAAATTTAAATACATTTTAGCAATATGTTATTGATCTTAAAAATGATCTTAAATGTATCAATGGATTTATAGCACTAACTTCGCAAGCATTTCATATTTTGATCAATGTATCCTTAACTGTCAAGTCCTAAGAAGGATCTACTTTGATGAAATGCAATACATTTAAGTGTAACTTTTTCATAGCCAAACGATCAGCTCTGTTCAAGGCGTGGCTATGGGACTCTGTGCCACTCCAGATGTGTCCGGACATGCCTCGTGCCCCAGCGATTGTCCTGCTGCGATATGCGGGCAGCGCGGGTCTTCTGGTTTCTTCATCGGTCTCTAGCCACGCGCCGCAACTTTCCTCGCGACTCTCGGCGATGCACCTGCTCTCCTACCAAAACCAAAACCAAAACCGAAACCAACTGGCTCCCGAATGTGGGCCGCCCTAATGGAGTTGTCCCCGGGGCCCAAGGCTCGCAACTTTTACCAGTCCGCTCTGGGCGATCATTAGTTGGCAGAAGGCCTTCTGGCCACTCGGCGGACAACATTTTTCGGGCATTATGTCTTAGTTGAGGCTCCTTTTTTGTGCTTTTAGGGGATCTTCTAGTCATTGCGGAAGGATACAAAAGCGTATGTTTTTCGAACTTAAGGTTGAGTTAGCTAGAGGTGATGATCAGGACCGGAATCATTTTGATCCTTTAAATATAAATGACATCTTATTAAGTATATCCCTTATATACGTATCTGCAACTATGTCATATATTAACAAGAATAGATATATTTTCATTATTTTAGAAATATCAGAATAAAAATCCATTAGCCTTTGAGATTCTTCAAAGCAACGGCAGCATCCTTACTTAGACAGTCCAATCTTGTATGACATAACATCCCTCGGTTCTAGGACATTCCAGAACCCTTGTTCCGGAAACCTTTAGTCCTTTTTGGGAGAGTATCAAGCGATAATATTGAATTTAATATTAATTAGTCATTAGGTGAACATAAATAATTAATACAAGGTAGCTAACTGTGTAATAATGTGCTTTTAATTTTATACAAGGCTGTAAGTCAAAATACAATTAGTAACCCCCATTCTGTAGATTAAATTTTTTTATCTTATTTTATTCTACATGGCGGATAATATTAAATTATGTGTCACAATTAAGATATAGAATTGCCATTATTAATATTTTTATTGTTATTATTATTATGTTCAAACCATAAAAGCAAATTTAAGGCAAGCGCACCAATTTCAACTTGAATTCAATTCAAAAGAGAAAATAAGAAGACGCTTCAAATTTTCTCTTTTCAAATTGTATGCTTAAAACGAAAAGAGAACATTTTCTCTTTTTTTCTCATCGCTTGGCTTGTCGCTGTCGCCTTGTCGCTGCCGCCTTGCCGCTGTCGCCTTGTCCTTGTCGCTGCGTTCGTTGAGCCGACGAGCTGAGTCGCCGCTGCAAAGGAAATTCAATTGCGCGCAATCCATCGGCGGCGACGGTTGTGGCTAAAAAACCGTTCCAACTTCTGGCTACAACTGAGCAAAAAAAAAATAAAAGTAAATAGTGACCAAGTTACTGAAGATCGAGGAAGTTAAAGCCTTGAGCCTCCGGCACGACGATGTTGTGTTAAACATTTCTGTGTGCTCGTGTTTGTTTGTCGGTGAGTTGAGTGCGCGCGCTATTTTTATTTGTTAACTGCAGAACAGAACCGTTAGTCCCCAAGTGCCCTCCAACAAAAAAGAAAGAAAAAATATGTAACCAACCAAAGGAAAAGAAACATCATAAACCGACGAAATATCCCCCAAAGAATCTGTGTAAAAGTGCAAAGAGACAAGGCGGAGAATGTGCCCGAAAAAAAATCAAGGAAAAAAACAGAAAAACATTTGGCTGGGTGCGGTGATCTTGAACCCGGGCTCAACTCCGCGTAACGGTGCTTCGGCAAGTGCAGGAAGAAATGGGTGAAGTTGGTGAATAGAGGAGGAAGGAGAAGAAGGATGAGGAGCGCAAAGAGGCCGTTGCATTTCTTTTGATTGCTTGTGTATCATCTTCGGGGATCTCTCTGCGCCTGCGCCCACACTTTTTGCGGGCATTTTCCGCTCATTTTTGGCGCAGCCTCCAAAAGGTAATCTTCCCAGTTCCCAAGAGCAGCGTTATAAAACTGCCGTTAGTTTTCTTTTTTCTTATGTTTAACCGTTTTTGGGCGCAGTCGCGAGGAGTGACTCTCTCTCGTAGATAATTACGGCAAAAAGGTGAAGAATTTATGCTGACCATCAAAATAGCTAATAGTTGGGTGTTAAACTGAAGCGCTCTGCTAAAAAGGCTTTTTGCGCCCAAATGATTGTGCATATAGGCGGGGAAAATGGCGATTTTCCTGTCGCTTTTGATTTATTTACATGTGCTTTTCCCTTTGCATTTCGCGGGGGGCAGACGCACAAAGAAATAAGAAGCCATTCTTTGTGCAGAAGTCAAACAAACATTCTGACTCATTCTCTTCGCGCTCTTTTTTTGTTGTACTTTTATTGGTTTTTTAACATGAGGCCCAGCGCGGGAGAAAGAGCAAGTAAAGTTAAAGTAACGGACAAGGAACATCAGCATCGTCATCGCCCCGAGTTCTTCTCCTTATCCCCACGATCATCACGTGTCGCCAACTCTGTTCTTCGCCTACTCAGACATAAAATATGATGATCTTTATTAATTTTTTGTCTATGCAGTTATAGTATAGTATAAAATTAGGATAATTACAGTTTAATCAGGATGCAAACGTTTTTTTTTAAATCCTTATACTTTTTAAAAGAATCATTTGATTAACTTTGATGCCATTCGTATAAGTAGCTTCGCTCAGTGCATACTTTTTGCTCTGGCCATCAGCCATGTCAGCGCCTTCATTATAATAATTTTTATTGCTTTTGCATAAATCAAAAATCGTGGAAAAAGAAACAACTGGCAATCGTAAAATGTGAAGAGAGGCTACAAAACATAAAAGGTGCGTTTTCGACTGTCTGCACTAATTTCACAAAATGTTGTTCGTTGGATCCGCGTTTTCCTTCGTTTTTTTTTTTAATCCTCGCATTTCCGTTACTGTTGCTGTTGTTTTTGTGCCAAATCATTGCGGTCTCTGCATACAAATTCATTAGTGACGGCCCCTATTCTTCTTCTTCGCTCTTCTTGCTCCTTTGGAAGAATTCTCCAGCTCCACCTTCTCCACCTCCCACGCACTCTCGTTTCTGGGAATCGCCGTTCGTGTTGTTGTTGTTGTTGTTGTTCTTGCTGGAGCACCTTTCCTGCAGCGGATTCTGCAGGAACTCACACGGCGCCCCGTCTTCGCACCCCCTCTTTCTTCAAAGCCTCCGTGTTCTTCGCTTTTCTACAGAATTATGCACCAGGCCTTGGGGCAACTTTCTTTTTGTGTGTGTTTTCGGTTCACAGTTGATAGGCAAAACTTCTGGACCTTTTTAACTCCAATGCTGATAATAGAAAATCTACGAAAATACTACAGAAAAACTACGTTCTTGTTGTGAAATGTATTTTTCTACACACACTTCTTCTCTATACAATTAATGAAAACAATTTTCTGAGTCATGTAAGCCTTTATCGTGTTCCATATTAATCGGTCACAATCTGCCTTATGGCACATTAGTTTCCCATAGAGTCTACATAACCTTCATACGCAACTGAGCTCCCCATTTCCCAAATAAATTTCAACACTTTTTTCGTAGCACTTTGGGATTTTTCGAAACCGAACCAGGCACATAAAAAATGAAGTTCACATTTTTTACCAGCTGCTTTATTTCAATTTCTTTTTGTTCGATTTTGGCCTGATTACTGTAACCAAAAATGTGACCCCCCAACACACACACCCCTCTTCTCATTGGCCCTAACTTTGACAATTTGGTCACTAATTTTAGGGCCATCTACTGCGATGTCTGAACGAAATACAGTTGTCGGTAAAATTTTATTGATCTTCGTTTTTTCTGCACAAAAATATAAAATTGTTTCATGGTCGAGGCTGGTTGCTGTTGCTGTTGCTGCCGACGAAATCGAAATCTCGCCAAGAAGCAAACGGCAATCGGCAAATCGAATTCAAAACGCGTGTGTGGAGGGAGGAAATCCCAGATCCCAGATCCCAGCAGAAGATCCCTGAAGAGGGCCCAAAGAGACGACTCCAGACTTGCGACGCGCCACGGCGATAACAACAACAAAGCAGCAATCAGCAAATACTTGGTTTTAGGCGGACCAATACACCGGAAACAATCAAGACCAAGACTAACATTGGCTTAACCTTAACTAACCTTAACTAAAAGCACTTTGATAGGTGCAAAGTTTTAAGCACCAGTCTATTAACTTTATATATGTTTTTCCAATTTTCCTAACTTGGCAATATTTTAGGTTGTTAAAAAAACTTATTTGACCGTTATGACTGGGTGATTTTTTGCAGTGCAGCCACTGTCCCATCGAACAGCCACAAAGGGCCGCCCGAAAAATATTTTTATCTTGATATTTCCGTTTTTTTTTCGCCGCTGTTTGTTGTTGTTGCTGTTCTAAATACGCCAAAAGTTGCTTTCGGGGCATAAATATATGTCTTTAGTGTGGCATGTCTGGTTGCGTTTTTGGAACTTGGTAAATGGGGCAAAGGCAGACCGAAAACAGACGGACCCGACCAAAAAAAAAGTTGGACCCCGGGATCCCAAAGTCGGGCAGAATTCATGGAATTAGTTAACGATTAATGATTGGATATTGATTTCGCTTTTGTGGCCTTTGAGTGGATCGTCTCTTGGCCCGTTCGTTTCGCTTTTACTACTCATTAATTTCCTTTAACTATCTTTGGGACATTAAAAAACACTGCTGAGCAAAATGAAGCTCCTGCCGCAACATCTTATTCGCTTTGGCTTCTTTCTCCATGGAAGAAGCCACTTTACATAGTTTATTTGCGTTGTTGCCAACTTTCTTTTTGAGAGATTCTCTTCCTTATAGCGTCGCTAACTGCTTTACGATCTGAGCAGACATAAAACTCGCAGCCAAGGAAGATAACACTCCACTGCCATTGCCGTTGAATGCCAGAAGAATGGAATGGGGATTCTACGCTGTTCAGGTAGTATTCTTCGTTTCTGGGAAACTTAATTTGTGCTCCTGGCCGCCATATCAAATTGGCGCTATCGAATACCTAACACGGGGCAACATACAAATGTACATATGTACATATGTGTATGTATGTATGTATGTATGTGTAGGCAATGCCCCATATAACTATGAAGAACAAGTTGAAAATTTTGCTTAGCTCGGTCTCCCCTCCGCGAAATTCGAGGCTTAAATTCTTCTCGAAGAGATGCCACTCGGAACATCCCATGCCACAACCCATACCCTACACATTTGCGTAGAATCAGCCCGAAAATAAAAGAGAACAGCAATTTTAATTTGTGTGAGAACTTGGCCCCAATCGGTCTTCGGGATTTCGTTCACTTTAAAGATGCTGATGATCAGGGTACGACGGGGGGATTAAGATGGCGCATATTTACCGCCGATCATTAGCTATTAGACCGAAGACTCCTCCTTGGCAACAAGCCCGATTCTTCAGCGCCCAGATTGTGAGCCACTGAAGACGCGAAGTAATTGAGCCGTTGTAGCTGTAGAGCCTAGTCCAGGCCCAGTCTTCAGTCTCTAGTCTTCAGTCGGCAATCTGCCTGCCATTGCTAACGAGATACGCCAAACTATTTGGCAATTAGCGGATAATAACATTTGGTTACACATTTGCGAAATAATGAGAAACTTTGTGGGGAGATGCCATGAAAAGATTACGCACTATGCGTCCTGTAAAAAGTCTATGATTTTATGACACGAATCCAGCATTGTGGTGTATAGCGTAAAGTGCAGACAGTTTTTTAGAGCTCTTACTTGGATATCGCAAAAGGTTGAGTTAATTGAATGTATATACTAAAAGTTGAATACGGAATTGCAAATTGCCATGTTCCGGCCAATTCCCAATTCGCAAAGGTCAATTCCCCAGTGGAAATTGTATTATAAGTGCACAATATAACTGAAAAAATGTTTAAAGAATTCATATTCTTGATTTGAATGAAACTACAAATTGAGATATCATAGTTCTAAGAAAAATCCAGAATCCATAAGAATCCATGCGAAAGAAAAACCTCAATTTAGAGAAGCAGTACACGTATATCGCACCAAGCAGCAAAAAGATAAAGATAGTTGGCTATTAGAATTTGTTGGCAAATCTGCACCTGTCCAGTAACAAATTAAATGAGATCATTTTTATATTGCGATCCCGGCATAATGGAATCAAGTCAAACTTCCAGCTGAGTGTGGTTATTTGCCTTAAGACACTGGCTGCTCTTAAAGTTTAATGCCATTAAACAGAGACTACCACTCGGGACCACGTTCTCCCAATGAACAATAATTTCTGGTCATCCTCGTGCGTCTGGCGAAGATTCCTTCAGAGCTCCATCCTTAGCCGGCACAGATGTGGGCAATCAATTGGAGAACTCGCGGAGCGAGCCCCAATAAACGATGCGCTGATGGCCGACCATTTGGACTGATGACTGCACACGTCCAGGGAGAGTGGCCCATATTATGCCATAACGATATCAACGAAATGCATTTGCTTCTTCGACTTACAAGAGAAGCCTCTTACATTGCGGGAAAATTTAATAAATTATTCAGGGTAGTTTCAGAAAATTAATTTGTTCAAGATTTCGAAAAATCCAGTTCTCTGTTCATAGGAAACCGAATCTAACGTTTGCCCGCTCCGTTCTTTCATTAGCATTTCTTTTTTCCCAATTCTTGAGTCAGCCTCTATGATTACAATTCTTTGCACTTTAATTTATCATACTAAGCGCTACTTCCGAATCAAATTCTTTGAGATAGTTCTTCTGTGCAAGTTAAATGAGACTTTTTCCCAGTGCAAGGATGAAATAGAAAAAAAAGGGGTTGGATCACCGGAGACATGCCCACTTGTGGCGCAGTCGCTCTTAGTGCGCCAACTCATATTAAACCACCGTTATGCATATCAGCCACACAATTCTACAGAACTGAATTCTACAGCGGATCAGTGCTGTGCAGAGCAGGGAAGAAAGCAGGGGACGCGAACAGATCGCCACATATCGAATGAAGATTGGCGTGGCTGTGGCGTAACCCTTTAATTATGCCACATACGAATACCAACAGAGTGAGTCTACAATCCACCGAGATCGTTCTAAGCCGCATTTCGGGATCGGGCTCACCTCTCCACGTCAACGCCTTTCGAATGGCACTATGGGTTGGTCTTGGTCTTGGTCTTGGCATTGGTCTGGACTCGGGTATAACTCCTCTGCTACTTTCTAAAAATCTGTCCGGGAATATAAATTGCAGCCACGTTCTCGCTCCTTTGGTGAGTGCGAGTCAAAAATTCTGCAGCACTCTGAAGCCGCATCTTAATTGCATTTCGATTACGTTGCTGTTGCTGCGGCGGCTGCTGCGGCGGCTGCTGTGGCGGCTGCTGCAAAAACAAACCAACCGAAAAATAGCTTGGCAAATGTAGAAGAATTGGAAGCAAGAGCAAATCAAATCTGTGAGTGTTTGTCGAGGCAACAAATGTTGCTGGCAACATGTTGCACTTGCGAACAGGCCCCCAGCAATTGGTAGAAGTTGGAGCCTGCCAAATAGACAACAGATGAGACAGCCAGGCACGGCCCAGTCCGCATCTCTGGAACGCCTTTTGCGCGATCTGCTGCTGCTGGGCCCCCCCTCCTCCCTCGTACCCAAAACAGGTTCCTTCGACCATGGCCAAAACGATGGCCAAGTCTGGCGACCCGAGAGCCTCGGCCGGAGCCTAGAAATTGTAACAGCCAAGAGCGGAGGTTCGCTTCTCAGGCGGCAGACCTTTCTCACTGGTCCTGGGCCCATTTAATACAGTTATTTTTATTCGCGGCCCTCGCTGGATCTACAGTGGAAACTCTATGGAGGGAACTTTTCTTGCTCATTAGTCATATAGGAAAAAGAAGACATAAATATTTGCCTGTAATAAAATGTATAGTTATTATCTTTAAGCTGACTTTACGATCATTTTCTCAACTGATCAGCAGAAATTGAATTTATAGGTTTTTTTTTTGTTTTCATTTCCTCTACTCAACTCTTAAACTGTTGACTGTAAAATGATAAGGTTGTTGTTAATAGCATACAGATGGGTTACTTGTATATTTTATCATCGTAAATCATTGCACATTCTATCGCGAATCTATAGAGATTTAGAAGGCTCATAAAATAATTGTAATTGCGAACATTACTTGTCCTTTAGGCGTTCGATCAATTCTAGTTGCATCCACTGTAGCTCTTTCCCTCGAAGAAGCAGCAAGTACATCAACAATGGGAAATGCAAACGGTTTTTGGCTGGAAGTCATGGCCATCCATGACCATTCCCGTTCACTTATCCCTGGCTGCCATCGAAGGCTTCGATGCCTTCCTAAGTTTGGTTTGGTTTGGTTTGGTTTGGATTGGCACAGCGGCTCCTGCTCTCGAGTCATTAAAAACGATTGTACTCGAGCTAGAACCAGACCAACGGGCAACGAAAAGGCTGGCAAGTCTTTCGCAGAGGCGGAGAAATAGCCATCATAAATGTGCAGGAGAAAGGCCAGCTAACCGAACTCTGAATGCCCTTAATGAGTACAGATGTGCAGAGAGGAAGACCATAGGAAAGGCAAATGGACATTTGAAATAAATGTTAGAAAACGAGAAGAACACTTGTTCTTCTTGAGTAAAACTGGAAACTTACGCCATAGTAGTTAAAATCAAATTACAGAAATTCAAATAGTAAAACCTCTGCAATTAATCTACCTTTTGCTGGATCAGTAGAATTGCAAACTGGCTATTATATGTGTCTCTATCCAGCCCCCAACATATATTTCCATCGGCCAAAAACCGAGAGCCTCCTCTTTCTAAACTCGCGCTCCTTCAATTCTCGCGGGATTTTCGATCGCGATATCGAGAGAAGTGTGTGTTATTGCTGACTTGTCAGCTGTTGGCTTGAGCAAATATTATTACTTGATCCCCACCACTGAGCCACTCCAGTTTTTACCCCAATGCCTGCCCCATTCCCTGGCAGCTTTTTCAATGAATTATTAGTTATTTCAAATTTATGTGCCGTACTGTTTCTGTTTTCTGCTCATTCTGCTGCCTCGGCTCTTTTTTTTTTATCGTGCGTCTACTATTTGCGTTTCCGCTTTCCGATCTCCAAGACTCGGACTTGGGGTCTCTTCTGGGCCTTTCCTTTCGTTTGCTGAATGGAGAAGTCGAGGGGAGAAGCGCCCGAAGACTGAAGAAGAAGACAGTCTTCGTGCCGTTGGGGGCGTATTTGCCTAACGAAAATAAATAAATATGAATTTATTGCAGCGCTTGTTCAGTGCGGAATTCATTTTAGTGTCGCAGGGAACAACATTAAAACCTAATGCCGTCTTGGGCCACGAAAAGCGCCGCCAGCAGCGATCAAATAAACAAATACCGAGCAAAGCTCCGCTTCTACAATCCCCCCACCCAAGAGATATTATTAGTATTATTATATGCTTCATTTTCATTTGGGGCAGATAAGGGAAATACGCTGAGGCTCCGAAACAGTTGGAGTCGTAAAGAATCTCTGGAAAAGCCCGGAAAAAGGGGTAGCGCGGGTGTGGTTTGGCAGACTTCTTTTTGCTGCCCTGGCAATTCTTCCGCTCAGCAGATTTGTTAATTTTTTTTTTGTCCGCCTCCGAGTGGTTCTGGTTTCTACGAATTTGTCACGCTTTGGATTTCAAATTTTGTTGATGTTAGCCAACTGTTAATGGACCCAGCAGCATACTTTCACATACATACAAGCTTCCTCTTGCGAAATGATGTGAGGCGTAAGTAAAAGGCATTTAACGCTTGATTTTGTCCAGGGTTTAGTTTTACCTGCTCCCGATCCTATGCGATCCGAGACTCCCACTCCTCGAGGAGCCGAACCAGGACTATTGTTGGGCATTTCACAGACCCGCACAAAGGACACTCAAGTAGGGGCGGAAATTTAATATGAACTGCTTCTTATTTTTTGTACTCTGCTTTTGAAATTCGAGATTTTTGGGCTTTGATCAGTGGTCCTATTGTTTGCCTACCTGCCTACCTGTTGATGGTATTATTTTTGAATCTTTATCAAGATGTTCCTGTACTCGCTGAAACTCAATATTCGTGATCTTGTTTTCGGCCGAATATGAATATGAATTTCCCGTAGGACGGGAAGGTGTCAACGTTTTGCATTTCGAATAAACATTGCACTTGTCCCGGCCTATGGGCGGTTTGTAATAAACAACTGAAATGCATTTTATATACATATGTATTTATTATTACTAAAGCCGTACCATGAATATTAACTTATGAAATATTTTCTGTTGTTTCAGATCTCAAATTTGCAATACCAGAACATGTGTGAAATTTTATTTATATAATAGTATATATCCAGGTGAGTTTGCTTACTGTTTGTCCTATGTTCTTATATGTATTCAATCACTTTAAATCCGTGCTCATATATTCCTACACTTCATACTTACATTCCATATTAAAAAATATCCCAAACGCGCGCGCTGTTCTGGTACTTTTCAATCTTTTTCCGTTATGAAAATGTCCGACTCGTGGTTGCCACATGTATTTGAGTTGACAGCGCTGCCACCTGGTTGGCTGTCTGCTAGAGATGTGCAATCGATTGGTCTGTGCTACGAGTAAAAAGTGTCGCAATAGTGCAATTAAGTTTAAAATGAATGAAAATAATAACTTATTACTGTTAACTTCAATAATACAACCCGAACGTAGCAGAAATACGAGTGATGCTAACTTGTTTGAGTACATGTTCAAAGTCGGCGGTCACGCGCGAAAGAAATCGTCTCACGCTCGCATCTCTACTACATGGGGTTCGGCGCCTGTGTGAGCGAGAGGGCGGGTGCGCGCGTGTTCGTGTGACTGTGTGTCTGTGTGAGTGCCTGTCTCTGTGTGCGTGCCGCTCTCTTGCGGCTTGCCTCGTCCGTAATTCGTAAAATATAAAAATAAAAAATTTTTTCAGTTTCAGTTTAAAAAATATTCTCACAGCGACTAGTTGTGCGTGCAGGCAAAAAGACAGAGCATCGCGAGCGAAAGAGAGAGGCGAACATCGCATTGGCGGAGCGTCGTGTGTTGCGCAGGCAATCTTAATTAATTTATTTACGTCTATATTGATTTTTTAAAGTAACAGCCACAGCTACAGTTAGCCATAATAGCCAGCTACTAGAAAGCAGAGGCAAGCCCAAGCGCAACGCGGAGCAAAGAGCGCGCGTTTTAATAGGTATAAAAATAAAAATACACACTAAAACCAACCTGAGGCGAATCTAAATTGTATTTTCCGAGGTGAGTAAATCTATAAAAATAAATTAAAGATATTTGTTAATTCGATATTGACAGGCAGCCAAAAATAATACCCGTTTCTCAATTACTCGCCTGTTTACTTTTTATTTTGGTGTTATTATTTCTCTTTTTTTTGTTTGATTTGTTATTTAATTATTCCGTTCGCACAGCGTAAATTAGTGGTAGTCTGCAATTGTTTATTTAAAGTTTATAAAGGCGACTCTTTATGTTTATCTGTGTGAGCAGAGCGGAGCAGCGCAGCTGGCGTTGCTTAAAATTAATATCAAGCAGTTGTGAGCGCGTTCCTGTACTTTTTTTTTTGGTAGTTTGATATTTTTACGGTATTCGCTGGCTTTGTTTTTATTGCGCTGCTGGCGTCGACGCCGACAGTGCGCGTCGTTCGCTTAGCACCACAGATGAGAGTTAGAGAGAGACAGAACGTACTGAAGATGCAGTTTTGTTTTACATACACACCTACGCACGCGTATATATACATCTAAACGGCTGCGGCTGTGTAAAATGCATGTACATGTCATGAAAGCGGATGCAGATTAGGGATGGCAAGCATCGATTTATCGGTCGGTTATCGTTAAATTCAATTACACTCTAGCCTTGGTTTTGTGAATAGTAATACCCGATCGAAGTCCAAATTACTATGTTGCTAAGCTATTATGCTGCTTCAATCTGCCTTGTAGACATCTCATTTATTGTGAATTGAAAAACGAGAAAATGGATGTGCGTATCCTTAACGGAGCATCGATTTATCGAAGTGATGCATCATAAAAAGATCAAGCAGTCTTACGTCCAGTCCTTTCCTTTTCAACCGCCAATGCTTCGTTTTGTAGACTTCCCTTTCTTTGTCAGACCTTGTTTTTTAATTGTTTATGCTCCCTTCTGTTGCAAAACCGGTAACTAAGTAAGTGTGTATGTATATCCTCAAAACTGTGCCTTCTGTTCCTTTCTTTCGCTGGATCGATTAACCTTTTTGTAGACCTTTGAGCAGCATCAAATATTATTTAGAAAAAGAGCGGTAAAAAATGAATATATGTATATATATTAAATTTTTTTTTTTTTTTAGTTTTTTAAGTCAGTTTGCCTAGAATAACTCGATAGTGTCGAATTAATGCTGCATAACATAAACTTAAAAAAAAAGAAAACATTTTAACAAATCACAAAAAACGATTTAAATGGATAATAAAAACTCTTTCCTTGCTCCAAATAATGAATGCAGTGCTGGAGGAGGAATGGAGCCAATAACGCACTTGTATCCGCCGCAATTGCCAAAGGGGCGTGGCCGGCCTCGAGCCACATACGCCCAAACGGGCGAGTTCGATATGGGTCTGATCCGGGAATACCGATCGCACCCAGTGCTGTACGATAGGACCAACAAGCGGTTCAAGGACAAGCTGTATGTGGCCCATACATGGGAACAGATAGCCCACAAACTGGGCTACGATGGTGAGCAAGGGGATTAATTCCATTTTATATGGCGGGAAATAATCGTAGGTATATTCCCATCTTAATTCTTAGCCACCAGTATAAGAGAACGCATGACCACGTTGAGGAATCGCTATAACATCGAGAAGCGACGCTTCGAGAATGGCGTTTCCACCCAGACTTCACAATGGCCTCTATTCGAAAGCCTCCAGTTTCTGGGGGATCACATACGACCCAGGCGCAGCTTTAAGAACATGAGCATAAAGGATGATGAGGAGACCTACGAGGTGGACGATTGCCAGAGCGACAGCAACGGGCATCTGACCAGCATTAAGGACGAACTGGAGGACGACAGCGAGATCTTCGATTGCGAACAAGCGCTCCCCGTAACCACAGTGCTGGGGTGAGTTCATAACCCATTATTGCCTAGCACCATTTCCTAATGACAAGACCTTATCTCTTTTTAGAATTCCCCTGAATAACACTGACGAAGCCAACAAGAGCCAGCGGTCTGCGAATGGAGAAACGCCCAATGGCAAGGGCTACAATCACTTTGCTGAAAGCTATCAAAGACGAAATCATAACCAGCCGGAGTACATTATCAGTAGTCCAATTGTTAATCCCATGAAGAGCAATAAGCGTGGAGCACAGCCGTTGGACGAGCATCCGTCGAAGCGTCGAGTCGAAGACGATCTGTCGATATCCGGATTCTATCCAGCACCACATCTAGCCCCCTTGCCAGCGGCGTACGCCAAATTCCGGGGATTCGGGGAGTTCATGTGCCACTCCCTGTGCGATATGCCAGCGCCCACTGCCTTGCGTCTGGTGCAGAAGTTCACCCGCGAACTGGTCCAATCCTCACTTCGTAACGAGGACATCAGCAGCAAACGAAAGACGGATCAGGTCGAGCCGGTAGATCATAGCAGCGAGTCGCAGGAGGAGGACGAGTAGATTTAAGTTGCACTTTTAAATTTCGGGTAGGGATATTGGCACGCGTGTCTACATCTATGCATAGAGCATAATAGCCGCATTAATGACAAATTCGATTACTCCATTTATGATTTAATTATACTCTTTTAAGTCTTCTAGCCTCGCAGTAACAGGGGTGGAAGATCCAAGCATTTTATTTATTAACATAATGGAAAAATACACATTTGCTTTGTTTTAAAGGCAGGGGAATGGGTCGACTAATCCAAAATTGATTAATTTTCAGATTCGGCAAAAGCATAATACTCTATCTGTAAGATGCACATCTGTAATGGTATAGAATCCTATAAATCCTACATAAAGGACCATACATATTTTAAACAATAACTCACTTCATGGTTTCATTAAGGCGTCAACTGAAATGCAAATATATATATATATATATATATATATATATTTCTATGGGATGAGACGCATTTATGACGTTGCCAAGGATGTGAACGTCCTTAAGTCAACGTGCCCCTTGCTCATCTCCGACCTCTAGAAGGGCCTAGTACGCCTTTATTGTCTTACACAATAGTAATCTGGCCTCTTTATGACTCGAGGATAACGCATATGATGATATACATATTTATTTTTCCCTTGGCAAACTTAAAGCAAACAAAAAGGTCCTTAAGTTTTATTACTTTCTGTATGCCAGAAGCAGCCCAAAAGCTTCCGAAAGCTTCCACCTTCGGCCCCTTGAAGCTACAACTCAAGCTAAACTTTGATTACTATCCCAAGGAAATAGTTCCTCGGGGGAAGAGCTATTCCAGCCAGTTGAACTGGAGGCCATGAAGAATGCAATGGATAGCTGACCATGCCAATAAGCTATCTAAAATAAATTTTCGCCCGTCTTGAAGGCCACCCAGAATCACTGGAGGTGTTTCCATTTGGGATGCTGATCGATGTCGTGCGACGTCCAACGCACCATCATTCCCGGGACTTAGCCAGAATGTGTGCCGGGAAAACTGGAATCTGCAGTCGGAATGGCGGCACAGCCGAATGCCAAATGACGTCTGAGTGGGCACATCTCCATTTGACCAAACTGGGTGGGGCCCCTAGGCCATTTCTATGTGCGTTGCCCCCTTGTTTACTCCTTTCTTTTTGTTAATAATGCGTCTATATTTCTTAATTAAATTACAGCTCCTCGCATTTGGGAGTGAGTGTGTGTGTGCGTCTGTGTGTAATTACAGTGTTTATGTGGCACTCGGACATTCCTGGCTCCGCACTTCCCAGCTGGAGCTGGCTGACTTGGCTTATTGATATGGCCAAGATGGCCAAGGCCCACGGAGCGCGAAAGGTGAGTGGTGTGGGGAGTGGAGTGTAGTGGAGTGGAGTGCATCCGAGATGAGAGTGCAGTGGTACATTAAAACGTCACCTGATGTAGGCCGTGCCCAGTGCTTATTTGTTGCCTTTTCGAAATACAAATTGCACTAGTCCCGGCCTGCAGTGAGTGTCGCAGTCAGCGATCTACACAGTGCAAAATAATTGGTGCAACGAATTGAAACGTACAAGTCCATAGCTGTACTCTAAGTTGTATTTTAAAGCTTGTCATTTTTTAATATAAATAGCATGCTCTTGTGGATTATATCATCAGATTCGGTAATGATTACTATCACTTCTATGTTTATTATTTTTTATTGTACTAGGCTTTGTGTAGGATACTGATCTTTCAACAAATTTTCAAAATGATCTACATATTTCAATGTTCATCTTATCAGCTCCAAAATGGTGCCCATTTTTTTCGGTGCTTGCCATTAAGCCTAACTTTAACTTAATGCTAACCACCATGGCCATAATGTGGTGTGGTGCGGTGGTGCGGTGGTGCGGCGGTGCGGCGTTTTGCGTGCTGCTGTTCGTCAAAGTCAGGACCGACTTACCGTCTTCTCATCTCGCCATCTCGAATGTCTGGCCCTGTAATTATATAATTTAATCAAATTACTTGCATATGTTGCCAAAAAAAAGAAAAATAAAGAAGGAAACGCCAAAAAACTAAGGCCCGAAAAAGAGACGCACTCGAGCGGGCCAAAAGACTTGAGAAATGGCCAAATGCGGGCCAACATAAGTGGCAACCGAAATGGGAATAAAAATAAAAATAAATGCTTGCGACTGCAGCTCCTGGCGGCTCCAAAATGGTTTATAGCCGCATTTTTGACAGTGAAATGTGCCTGCGTGCGCTTTCTGCAGGGGGGAGAAGGGGAATTCGGGGAGAAAGAGAGATATTTGCGTACTTTAGCATTTTAGCATTCATCATCATTATTCTTCCGTTGCGGTTGCAGTTTAAATTTTTAGGCGCAGCTTAACGTGTCCGTCGACTTGACAGTTGCAAATTGCAAGCACATCTGCTGGCGGTCAAAAGCTAACTGCTACGCACGCAATAGTCGTTACGAAGGAGCTTTCGTTACCATCTATTGGGTTCAAAGTTAATAACCCAGGAACTTCGCCACAGTAGCGTTACGGAGTTAAACAAACAGAGCTTAGGATAATTAAATATGCTGGCAGTCTAAAAAGGAATACAGAAATGACAGTAAGTCAAGTACAAGCGTAATAATAGTTAGCAAGGAGCTTCCATTACTATCTATTACGGTCAAAGTTAATAACCTAGTAATCTCGTCAAAGTAGCGTTGCTAAATGAAATGGAAAGATGGCTATTAAATGGCATTTAAATTATTAAGAGATAATTAAATAATTTAGCAAATGAATAAAAAGGAATATAATAAAGGGCGAACGATATACGCTTTTGATTGCAAATTCTCGGGTATCATACAAGCAAAATTAATCTCAAACAAATTGTAGAGTCAGAAGTTGTTCAACTAAATGTTCAATGTCAAGCAGATTGCTAATTTCAAAATTAAAAAACAGATGTTTACGTATTTATACATCTTTACCATGACTGGGAGTCTTTTTCCATATGGCCGGATTATAAATAGAACATCGCATATAGTTTTTGACCCTTGCTCTGCACTGATTGCCTCTAGAAAATGCTAGGGCGTCCTTATCATTTAGTGAATGAATTTTTTTTTTAATTTTTTTCACATATTCAAGACATTTAATTTACAGTAATAGGAAAACAAAGTTCGTGCGATCCCAAATAAGAACTACTTACCACGCAATAAGAACATTTTCAAGAGAAACGTATTTTTCGATTGATGTATATGTATTTGTATATTTAAATTTAATTGGAGTTTTAATTATTGTTTAAATTAACTAAGCTTAAACACTTAAATAAACGCGCGAGCGTAATGTAATGTAATGTAATGCATTCATCGGCAAAGAACTTTTAACCTCGTTTAATCGCATTTCTCGTATTTCGAATTAAAATCACTCAAAAACTGTGCTTCACTTTTGATTAACCCAATCCAATCCCATCCAATCCAATCTAATCCAATCCCAATTCGATCCGAACCAATCTCACTAGCTCGCCCTTACGTGATATATTATAGAGTAATATAATAAACAACGAGAGAGAGAGAGAGAGACACACAGGACACGACATCTATAGCTAGTAATTGTAATAAAATAGACGGGAGGCCAACGGAGACATAGAGATCAATAACCACCAGCATGTCGTACCACCGTCACAACTCGTAGGTGATGTTGTTCATGTGGTCGCGCGTCTTGCGCGTCTTGAAGGGGGCCGCAAAGTGCTCGTAGGCATTCTCCGCATTGTACGACGAACAGCGTCTTAGTCGATGATGTTGCAGCGAACTGCTGTACGGAGCATTCCCATGGCCGGCTCCACCGGCCCCAAAGCAGCGCATGGCGGCGCACAGAAGACTGCACCAGCGCCACGAGGAGGTGAAGGCGTAAAAGTGACGGCTGGCACCACCACCACTATTGCCACCACCCTTGGATAGCAAGTGCTGACGACTGTGGTGCAAATAGGGATTGTAATTCGAGCGGAAACTGCTGCTATCGCTGCTGTGGCCGCTGTCGTCGCTGCTGCTATCACTGCGCCGCAATCCAAGCCGAAACAGATTTCCATTGTTGTGGGCCGCATTGGCGAAATCCTCAAAGTCCAAATGCGACTCGTACTCGAAGTCGCGATCTATGGAAACGGCGGGTGTGATGATCATAAATTGACTATACTTTTGGCTGCGAGTCGCCTGCTGGTGGTGCTGCTGCTGCTGTTGATGATTCTGTTGCTGCCGATGGTTGCGCTGCTGGTTGGCCAGCGAGTTGAGCAGCGTCTGGTTGGTGTCCACCGAGGAGTAGCTATTGCTGTTCGACACCGGCGACATGTCATTGTTGTTATTATTCACATTTCCGCTGCTCGTATTGTTGTTGTTATTGCTGTGCGCAAAAACGCCAGCGGGCGAAGGTTGAGTGGTGGTAACAGCAGCTGTGGATGCAGCAACCGGGTGGTGGTGCTGGGGCTGATAGGACTGATACTGCAACTGCAGCGATGGTTTGGCATGTTTGGGCCGCCTCTTGGCAACTGGAGCTGAGGTCTGCTGTTGTGGCGGTGGCAACGGCAGGGGTGGCTTCTGCTGTTGTTGTGGTTGCGGCTGCTGCTGCTGTTGCTGCTGCGGCTGTTGTTGTTGCGGTTGCGGCTGGTGCAGCGCTGGCGACGTGGTTGTGGGCGTGGACCCGACAGAGGGCATCCATCATCTCGTATCCTCCGTTCCACTACTGCTGTCATCGGGCTTCACGATTTGGTAGGTTATCAAGTACTCCGGATAAGACTACAAAGCCGGAGCATACTTTTAGCATTATTGAACACACTCAGAGATTGTGGGTAATTACCTGTTCGCCCCGATAGACAACGTACTCGGCGAAATGCAAGCCACCTGCTGAGGGTCTGCCCACCACCGAGTGGTGGCCCGGCGGTGCATGGGCCATCTTCATTGCGCTGTACTGCAAGAAGGATTTGCCTAGCGCCACTCGGCACAGCAGCAATTGTCTGCAAAT
This sequence comes from Drosophila orena, assembly GCA_005876975.1. Lineage (NCBI taxonomy): Eukaryota > Metazoa > Arthropoda > Insecta > Diptera > Drosophilidae > Drosophila > Drosophila orena. The sequence goes on along the minus strand of VCKV01000282.1, from coordinate 7,073,319 downwards.
GTTGAAAAAAAGAAAGAGTTGTGAAACTCAGAAGATCGTGTCGAAATGATTACAATATCTTTACCTAGGACACACGTAGCAGGACTTATCCTTGTGCGAGGGACACCCAATGCCGCCGCCAATTCCGTACACATACTGGTTGCTTTTTGAGCTGTGCTCGGCGAAATAAATGCCAGCCCCAAACATGCCGCCAATGTAGGCGTGGCGCTCATCGAATCCGCGCTGCACGATTGCGTTGATGAAGGGACTACCGTGGAAGAGCATACGCTCGTTGGACTGCAGGAAGTTCTCCTCGGCGATCTCCTGCCGCCGATGAGCATACCGCTCCCACAGCTTTCGATTCTGTACCTTTTGCACCTGTTTTTCATAAGAAACGAATATTTTAGATAGGAGTTCAGAGTTCATTCATCCACAATGGTAAAGACCTACCCGAATGATGTTATATCTAGTGAAGTAACCTCCAGCCTGTCCATTATCGCGATGTTCACGTATTGTGGCCTGCATCTCCTCCTCGACGGCCACAAACTCCTTATCGTCCGGCAGCAGGTCCACCAACAAAGTGCATAGATTCACATTGTTACCAATGCCTTGGCGTGAAATGAAATGGTTTTTAATATAACTAACTTATGAGTGTTTTCATATATTCACCTGTGGTGGACCTCAGCTGGGAGATCCCCTTGAGTATCTTGTGGCGGAAGCCGTAGGCGGAGACGCCCACCTGCTTGAGATCGTCGTGGCCCATCTCGGCTAGAATGTCCAAGGTGATTTGTTCACGCTCGAACAGTTCGATTAGATGATGCAGCTGCTGGCTGCCCAGGAATCCGGAGACATTTGTTATGGTATCCGCATCCGGCAGTAGATCATCCGAGGAGGAGCCCTCAGCCCCATTGGCCTCTGCTCCTTGGGCGGGACTGATGCGCGTGCTACTGGACAGTGGAAGTGGTACAGGAACACTCAGAATCATGGAGGCACCGGTGGGCAGCAACACCGTTTCTGTGGTGGGCGATAGGATTGCGGATGAGGACGACGAAGACGTGCCCGGAGCCACAGCAGCAGCTGCATCTGGTGCAGGGGAACTGCTTGTCAGCGATTGCGTGGAAGCACTCAACGCCTGCTGACTCAACGAGGTGGCCATCGCGTCCTGGAGCAAGCACTTAACATCATCTGCCGTGGCCAACTCAATGGGGGTCTGGCCCTCCTGGTTTTTCATGTAGGCATCGGCACCGTGAGCCAATAAGAGCGAGCACAATTGAGTGCGTCCCTTCTGTGCAGCCTCGTGCAGCGGTGTGAATCCCCATTTATCTGTGGCATTGACAACCGTCTTGTGCTTGATAAGCAGGGCAGCAATATCCAAATGCCCATAGCTGCTGGCATTGTGCAGGGGTATTAATCCCCCCTTGTCCTGTGCATTAACATCCGCTCCGTTCTCCAGGAGGTACTCGGCACACTCAAAGTTGTTATACCCAGCCGCCAGATGAAGTGGTGTGGAATTCCTGCCCTGCGCATCCCGGCAATTGATGGATTCCGGCGTAACCAAACGCTGTACCCGTGCCAAGTTCCCTTTCTTTGCTGCATCCAGCAGAGCTGATGGTCCTCTCAAGAGCTCCGCAACATCGTGATCGGATTCCTTAACCAAATCAGCTGGCGTTGCGCCATCCCGATTCTTCTTCATTGGATCAGCGCCATGTTTCAAGAGCAGCTTGCAGATATCATACTTTCCCTTGGCGGCAGCTTCATGAAGCGGAGTAAACTTCCACAGATCCGACACATTTACATTGGCTCCGTGCTTGACCAGCAGTTCGGTTACTTCGTAGTGCCCGTAAGAGCAGGCATTGTGCAGGGGCACCAGACCGCCCTTGTCAGCCGCATAAACCTCGGCGCCGTGCTCCAAGAGAAACTGAACCACTGGCACTCTATTAAAGCCAGCAGCAAAGTGCAAAGGTGTGGAATGTCGTCCGTCCAAATCCCGGCAATTGACCGAAATCGGATTGTTGAGCACTATTCGACGCACAGTATCCAGATCTCCCGCCTTGGCCGCCTCCAGTAAATGTGTCTCACTGTCCGGAGGATTCTTGAGCAGCTTCAGCACGCTGTCCGATGCCAATTGCGCGGCCGTCAGTCCCTCAAGGGAAACGATATTCGTATCCGCGGCGTACGAGAGCAGCAGACGAACTGCTTGCTCATCACGGGCACACCGATGCAGAGGCGTTTGCCCCAGACTGTCCAATGCATTAACCTTGGCGCCCTGCTTTAGCAGTACCTCCATGGCGTCGTAGTGCAGCAGCTCGGCAGCCAGGTGCAGAGGCGTGAGGAAAGCCTTGTTTTTCTCGTTCAACAATGATCCCTTCCTGGTCAGCAGTTCCATCAACTGTTTGCGCTTCCCATCCGGACAGACAACGGCCAGGTGGAGCGGAGTGTCACCTGTATATGGATGCACAAAGTTCACAATCTCTGCGCACACCAGCTTCTTGGCACGGGACACATCACACTTTCGACAGGCGTCCAGAAGGCAGTGACCCTTGTATTCAACTGCAAAATAAAATGAATCATGTTAGATAAGGGAAGATATTTGTAAAGCATTATGCATATAGCTTCCATATAGTCATTGATACTCACAGGCGATCCGCTCTCTCAGCTCCCTGGTGGGCGCCGCATCGATGGCCGACTTGCTGTGGCAGTTTAGAAGAGTGGGATCCGCTCCGCGACTGAGCAGCAGGCTGCAGACCTCGACGCGACTTTTGGAGGCGGCCTCGTGGAGCGGCGTAAAGGCCCATAGATCGTTGGCGTTGACATTGGCGCCCGCCTGGATGAGCAGCTTGGTCACATCGAAGTGTCCGTAGGAGCAGGCATTGTGCAGAGGCACCAGACCGCCCTTGTCCTTAGCATGGACATCCGCTCCGTTGGCCAGCAGGATTTCCACAATGCCGATCCGATTGTAGCCGGCTGCCAGATGTAGTGGCGTCGACCGCCGTCCATCGCTGGCATGGCAGTTGACATTGAGTGGCGTGAGTAGGGCCAGCAGGCGATCCTCGGCTCCCGAGCGAGCGGCTTCGAGCAGCTCATCCTTGCGATATTCGCCGGTCAATACGGGACGCGTCGCCTCGTCCGCCAGCTCCAGTGGTGTCTTCTGCTCCGAATTCCGGATCGTGTGGTTTGCGCCATGCTGCAACAGGGCCAGGCACACATCCACTTTGCCCTTGCTGGCCGCCTCGTGCAGTGGCGTGTAGTTCCAATTGTCGGTGGTGTTTGGACTGGCGCCCGCCTTCAGCAACAATCGAACCACCTCGGCGTGGCCAAAGGAGCAACAGTTGTGCAGCGGATGCAGCCCACCCTCGTCACACGCCTGAATGGAGGCGCCGCTGTTCAGCAGGAATTCAACGACTTCCCGGCGTCCATAACCTGGTAAAATAAGAACGAATAGGTTATTAGAGGAATGCCACTGGGGTTTGCATGTTCTGGTCGATTGGAAAGCCCTACAAATGAACGGAAAGGTCTAGCCTTCGGGGATTTCAACCTTGCCCATGGCATACGATAAGTGGAAAGGGCGAGAAAGATGTGGTTTCCGCATTTGAGGAACTGTTACCCAAGAAAATAAATAACTATCTATCGGCTTATGTGCAAGTATCAGTTAAAAGTAAACACCACAATCAAATGATAAATAATCAATAAATCGCATTATAATCAATATAAAAGAATGACAACAGGGATTATTTATGCGATCCATCCGAGCCCCCGATTTATAAACATACGTTTGGCAACTCTTGCATTGTCTATGCCAGAAATCTGAGTCATCTTAAATGGGCAATGGAGATGATCAACATAAATGTTTATGGTCGTACTTGCTGCTACGTTTAAATGAACAGCAAAGAGAACCGGATCGAATTACAAATCTGTGCAAACAAAAGCTTGAGCCACCCACCAAAAAGTGGTTTGCGAAACATTGGTGCCGTTCACTTTTCTGTGGGCAAACAATTACGAAAGTTGAGCATTAAAAATTAATAGAATGGAAAACTTAATTCCAACTGTTGCACTTGGAGCCGCCAAGCGTCAATTGCACGGCACATGGCAGTGTGATCCTTGGGATGTGAATAAAACCTGAGATATGTATACTATGTGCAATACCAACTTGATTTGCAACTACTGGCCCGAAGGTTAATTTGCTTAACTTTTTGGTCAGCGATAAAAGTACATACAAACGTTTTAAGTATCTCGAATATGGCCAAGATATGGAGGGGAAGGTCTCTCCGGGTTTATCGACTATATACACAAACATACAACCGCCATGATAACGGGCCAATGTCAGAAAATCTGATAGTCGAAAAGAGGCGAAATAAAGCGATTGCGTTTTACTATGTGTCACGATTGCGGGCAAAGGAAGGAAGAAACGTGAGCTTCGATTTGGCTCCCATCGCAACAGGTATTGTAAAAATTTTCGAGTACTCAAAAATGTCATACATTCAACGAGGTGAAAAGCAGCCACAATAAAATATAACTTAAACAATAACAGACCCCTCGAAGATCTCACTTTTTGTGCACAGAACGTGACAAAAAGACAACAGACAGACAGACAGACAGACGAACATAATAATGGGAAACCAGTTTATAGAAAGAAAGACCCAGCGAGTGAATCATAGACCGCCAGATAATAAAAAGTGCTCAACTTGAAAAGAAGTCACAAATGGCCAAAAGGCGAAATTGATATGCAAGGGGCGTCGAGTGAAACGGTTAGAAAAGCTTAGCGTTTTGTTTTTTTGGCTGTGTTGAGGGTTGTGGGGAAAGGGGAAAGACGTTTGTTTCCACTTTTGATTTGATTTCCGACTGACTAAATAAATCGCAATGCATAAAATGCTAACTAGGCCAAAGTCACAACAAAAGACGCGAAAATATTGAGCCAAAGACGTCAGCAGGATGGCGCATACAACGCAGCAGCCACAACAAGTCGCCTCACCACCCACCACCCAACACCCAACACCCACTGCCCCGCCTACCGCCCACTATCACTGTCACCCCCCTCGAAAAACAGACTTACAATAGCATTCGAAATAATAGTTAAAAAGCGTAAGTTTACTTAATCATCTGATAACTCATAGTAAACAAAATTTTAATAAAATATGTTATTTTGTTTGCTCAATCTAATATTTAAAGGCCATTTCACATTTAAGTGAAACCTGTGAAACAGGTTAGCCATATAATCAGACCATATGTTGCAAACCTTTATCTTTCGGATTCTACGGGTGAATAGACAAAGCTAATCAGATACATTGTTTGCTAATTTGTTTGTTAAACATTCAATTTCCAGTGCTGAGACAGTGAAAGCTCTCATTGAAAAATGGCTAATTACGTTGGCTCTTAGTGCTATTATCTCGACCGCAGCTGTATGCATTTTTTATATTTTTTTTTTGAAAATAGAAAATGCTTAAATGCAGCACGCACACACATGCAGCGGCGAAGGGGGTGGCGCGGGGACTCTTCCGGAAACAAGCCAAACATATAGAACACATAGAACGTAGAATGTGGTGGAAGCCAAAAGCAGAAGCAGAAGCGACATGGAAACTAGGTCAACTCTCGACGCCATTGGAGCAGGCGAGTGTCCGACCGAGAGCGACGACAATGACGCCCGTCACACCCAGGCGCAACTAGCTCAAGGCCAAATTCGCACTGCAGCGGGGCGGGGTGGGGTGGCTGGGTGAGTCCTTCAACCTTTCAGAGGGTGGGGATACCCTGCCGTTTTTAGCCCGTCCTTGGAAGGGATTTTTCGGGGGAGAATAGAGAATAGAATGGCATCACAGCAAATCACAACTTACCCGCTGCGAAATGCAATGGCGTGGACTTGCGTCCCGCCGTATCCCTGGCGTTCACGGTCTGCGGCGTTATTAGCTTCTTCACCTTGGCGATCTCGCCCGTTTTGCAGGCCTCGAAGAGCTCCCTCAGCGGATCGTTGGCCATGACCGCATCGAGATTAACGCTCAAAATGGCCCGACTTCGGCTGCTGTTGGCCATTGTTGTGGTTGTTTGCTACGCTTTGGCACACACACGCCCCAAAACAAAAAAACCAACAAAACAAAAAAAACAACAGGCGCAATATTCAGTGGGCTTTCGGGTTTTCCACTACTCCCAGTCCAGTTGCTCTGCCCGTCCTACACAAGCCTCGCTGTTGTCCGTCGCTGGCTTGGCCGCATCCTGTGTCCAGGTGTCCTGTGCCGCAGGAGCAACAATTTGCCACTGGCTGCCACGCGACCAGCCCTCGTTTTTGCTTAATATTTAATGCACAATTGCAGGCCCCAAAATCAATAGGATTTCAATGGTTCGACACTGCACGCTTGCAAGGATGGCGGGCGGCTACGATTCGGTTGCACTGCGACTCGGACCAACTCTGGGACTAGCTCCCTGGTACTTGGCCTCCAAAGCTCTGGGCACGGGATATTATTTCCGGATTAATTCACTGCTCCGCGAAATATTGCATTGTTTTGTGAACGAATAAGAGTGACCGTTCGCGGGGTGGTCGCATATTCCAGGTTGAGTCAAGCGGTGTGACCTGTCGACGCAGCAAGCCGTTCTAGAAAAAATACTGAAGTCTACAAATCATATAAGCTTTTCTATTAATTATATTTTTAAATTAGAAAATTAAATTAAATTCCCCACAAGGTTTTATAACATTTTGCTCTTCAATATGCACTCACTATCTGGTAAAAGTTTGTTATCCAAAATGTAATTCATTGAAATAAAAATACGTTTGCAACGAAATATGTGAAAAGAAACTACGTTTTGCTTAGAATATATAAATTATTCAATTGGTAGTCCAAAAATAAGTTAATTGTTTTCATGCGATAATTCAAGAAGAGACTATATTACAATAACAATTTTTGAATAATAAGCACAAGTACCTCATACAAAGAAAATAAAACGTAATCCTTTTTCAAATAAGAACAAGTACCTGTTACAACCAAATGCATTCCCAATTAGCATTTGTATCGATAGCTCGAAAAACACCTGTTTGGCCATCCCTGGTTGGCTGGTGGTGCAATCGATTTTTGGCATCGACTGGATGCCCATGCCAACAACAATGTTTGTCTTTAATATTTAGTTTAAATCCGTTGAAAATCCGTGAAATCAAATCAAAAGCAGTGCAGCTGCTTCATAACAAAATCACTGTGCCTACTATAAAGTGAAAAGCCACGGAGCTACACCACCGGAAGTACAAAAGTAAACACAAAATCGGAAATCCGAAAAGTGAATCAGAATTTTTCCAGCTCACACACACACGGGCATACCCGCACGCCCAGCAAACACACATGCAAGTGTATGGAACCAGTCGTGTTGTTGTTGTTCCTGTTGTTGTTGCTATGAATAAGTGCAAGTGAAGAAGAAGCAGAAGCTGTGATCGGAAAATCAAGCAAAAAAAAAAAAAGGAAAAGAGGCGAGGAAAAGTGGGGTTGAAAAAAGCAGACGGAAAAGTGGAAAGGCGGAGTGCAGCTAACACGCTTCGCTGGCTGCGCGACAGCAGAACGCCAGTCAAGCGCCAAAAACCATTAGTAGAACCCCATTTGCAGCTGGAGCGGCACAAGAAAGCAATTTTCTGGTAGCAGAAACGCCAAGAAACAGAAATAATTGGCCGATCTTTAGAGACTCTACGACAATTAGCCGGAATGGAGCTGAAAGTTTGGGTCGAGGGCATTCAGCGGATAGTGTGCGGCGTTACAGTGAACACCACATGTCAGGTATGTGAGCCACAGTCGAGGTCAACTTAATAGCAATAGATACTATTAGTGTGTACCGCACTGTATGCGCTCTGTTTTGCTATTCATTTTGAACTAATTATCATTTCATTTTCCACAGGATGTGGTTTTTGCTTTGGCCCATGCCACCGGAAAAGTGGGAAGATTCACTTTAATCGAAAGGTGGCGCAACAACGAGCGCCACTTGGCCCCCAATGAGAATCCAATGAAGCTGCTGCTCAAATGGGGCGAGTATGCAAATGATGTGCAGTTCATATTACAACGTTCGGAAAACAAAACGCAACAGCAGCAGCAGCAGCAACAACAACAACAGCAGCAGCAGAACAATAATAATAATAACAACAACTATGCTGTGATGACAACGAAAAAGCCGCTGGGGCCGAACAACAATAACAATAATAAGCCAGCGCCCACTTTGCAAAAGCAAAAGTCGAACGTCGAACTTAGCTACCGCACAAAGGAATTGAAAAAAAGTTTTGGGTGGGTGCTTTTTATATGTCAATTAGTTGGAAAACTATCCCTTAAAGCGCTTACCTATTGTTAATAAGCTAGCTAACTGCGTTTTAATATTCACCTGTGTGGCTACCCTCAACTGACAAAGTTTCTCTCTTTCAGGGGCTACGATGCCAAGCAGTTTGACAACATTGGCATAGTCAAGGGAATTCCTCAGCAGCAGCAATTGCAGCCACAACCACCGGTCGTAGGAGCACCGCCAAGTCCACCACAGGAGCAGCTGACACCGCAGGATAACAATAATGTGGCGCCACTAGTGCCGAAGCATGAGAAATCGCTGTCAAATCCGCTGGACATGACCAGCACGGGCAGCAATGCACCCGCGCCTGCAAGTGGCTACAATGACTTCTACAACAATAACAGCAGCAGTAATCAGCATATATACAGCCAGCTGAGCAAATCCAGCAATGAACTGCGACGCTCCAGTCCCAATGAGATGTACTACAACAATAATAACAATAACATCAATAACAATAATAACTCACCGGAGCTGTACAAGCAAACGCCGACGATTTCCGCGAATGGAGCCCTAGTCCCACCTCCATATCGTGACCCGCCACCCCCGAGAAACAGTCCCATGTGCCAGGGCCAGCGTTTGGCCAGCAGCAATGCGGACACCATGTCGAATGCCTCCTCCTCGACGAATCCATTCCTCAGCGACTACGATCAGCACAGCAGCCACAACAATAACAACATGAACAATAATAGCCAGGCCATGGAGGAGGGTGAGCCCATGTTCCAGACCACGCAGTATAACGATTTGCTGCAGCTCATCAAGTTTCAGCGGGAAAAGATCACAGCCCAGCAAATGGAATTGCAAAAGGTACCAAATATTCAAGTTTCTAAATTGGCTTGCAATGTTAACATTTCATTATTATTATTATTTTAACTGCTTAGTTCGATACGGAAATAGTATATTTGGAGAGCAAAGAACGCGACCACGCCCATGAGCTGGACGCTATTTCGCGAGAGATTTCCAAGGCGGACCAAATCTTTCGGCAGGGGAGCGAACAGCTCCAGACTCTGCAGTATGTGGAGGAGGAAAACGAACTGGTCAAGCAGCAGGAGAAGACTTTGAAATCGGAAATTGCCCTACTGCGATCCAAACTGGCCAATTGCGAAACAGAGCTGCTGCAATGCAAGAATAAAATGCGCTTGCTGATGGATGACATTGAGCTGGAGCAGCAACAGCAGCAGCAAACCAATAGGTGAGTGCATGCCCAGATTTTTGCATCATTTGCATCATTGCTTACGCTTCTTGATTGCTTCAGGCAAACTGTGGAGCGAGACTTCCTAATGGAAATGGAGCGCATTCAGAGCGAAATCGATCAGGCCCTGCACAACACTGACACTTCAAACAAAACCGCAGATAGTTTGAAAAAGGAACTGCTGATGATCGAGCATGTCATTGCCGACAAGAAGCGGCAGGTGGAGCAGCTGGTCAACGAGATGAAGGAGGTGAATTTGCAGAGTCTGACTGTGACCACCACGGAGGAGATCAAGCATCTGTTGGAGGGACCCAACAAGCAGGGCAGCAGCCGGCGGATCATCGGTTCGCCCAGGCAACTTGAAACGGCGGTTCCAACCAGTAAAAATCCTCATGGCGTGTGGGTTTAAGTCACACACACACACACACACACACACCCTGGGCCTGAAACTATTTTTCTAAACGTATTTCTCCTCCAACAAAATAATGTTTTTGGGAACAAATTGATGAACATATCTTGAATGCATAATGGAGTTGACACAAAATGGATTCCTTATGAATATCACAATTTTAAACAATATTCTTACGAAATTTACAATGATTAACGTGCTTGATTATTGTTTTAGTATGTTACATTCCAATCACACACTCTATGGATCTCTCAATGCAATGACATGTGTACAAATTTGAAAACACAGCCCATTTATGTATCCACATTCTGCACTGTACTTTGTATTTTAAATTAGTTAATGAGTCCATATTCACATGACCTAATCTTAATTTTGTGTGCTATACTTTTGTTTAATTTTTGCTGCTAGTCTACATGTTAACAAAAACCCTTTCCAATCTCTACAATTCGCCATTAGTTGTTAATTTGACAATGAATTTTAATTGTTGCAATAATTCGAGAGTATCGTAATTTAAAAACGCCTTTCTAGCGTATAAGTAGTGCACTTAGTGATTTGTCTCCCACAGAATTATTCATTCTAGAATTCACAATTCGAATTACACAAAACTTATCGCAATTAGCGCAGCTTTAAAAAACAAATTAGCAATGCTTTGTTGAAAAGTTTAACTTTTAAAGTGCTTAGCCTTAGCCACCACATAGATCGAAACAAAAGACAGAAACATAAACAATTGCAAAGGTATCACGCATTCGTTTGTGATTACTAGCGTAAAACTAAAACACAACACACAAGTCGCTTCTATGTATTATGTTTTTAATTAGCAATATTTAATATTTACACAAACTGATAGTGAACTACAACGGAACACCAACGGAAATGCAATTTATTGAATATTATACATTACTATTAACTTTAAACTAAAAACGATTTAGAACAAATTCTAATTGCATTATATCTAATTAGCTAATAAATACATTTTTATGATTTTCTCTTTAAAACTCGAAACGAACTGTCTGTATTTACTTTTGTGGTTCTTTTGTTTTGGGAAGCACCACGAATTTTCCGCAACTGAACTGAACGGTCAGCCGAAGTCCTGTGCCACACGAAGCTGCTCGGCCGCTTTTCTTTTGGCGGAGGAAAACAAAATCAGCAACACATGCTGCCACCAACATCAGTTGGCCGCTGTGCTCGAACGCGTTTGGTCCTTTTGTCCTTGTCGATATCCGTCGCATCCCCAAGAAGGACTTCCTGGCGAGGCGCGCGCGACTTTCGATTTTCAAAGAGTGTCTGTCCCGTGCACGCGGGTCAGTGAAAGTGGCCTTTTAGAAATAAAGAGGCAAAGGAACACACATTTGAATGGTCTGGTTTTTCTTATTATTTTCTTTTTTTTTGTTGGGGGGGCATCCTATCGCATTGACACAATCTGCAAAGTGGTCGAGGGAGCACTAAGTGGCCCGGCAGCAAACGAAGGAACGCTCCGTTTTTATGGCCCGTTTTCCACACCAAATGATGTTCAATTGCGATGATTGCGATAATGAGAGTCCCAGTTTTTAGTTTTTGGGGATCATGCATCGCAGAGACAATGTGACCTTTTGCGGAAATTATGATTTGTCTCCGACTGACCTTCAGACCTCCTGGGCGGCACAGCACCACAGCCCCACAGCCCCACAGCCGCCGACTCAATTAGGCGGAATTTAATCAGCCGGACAAGAAATGCTCCGGAAAACGGTTGCCCCCTAATGCCGGTCACATATTGCACTTCCATTTCGTAGTACATTTGGCAGCCTCATAACCTTGAGTTTGGCTTAATGTCTTGCATAAATCGGGAAATAAAGTGGGCACTTCAAAGTAGAACCTCGCGTCTGGAGCCAACCGAAATTATTCATTTCGATTTGCCAGACTCAGCGGGGCAAGCTTTATGACTTCCTCTGTGCGTATGTATCTCTAGGTTTCTTCTTGTATTACAAATGAGCATTATTTAATGCACACTCCACCTATTAAAGCAGCTTTCAGACGCATTTAAGCGTATTTTTGAATATTCAATCCCCCAATAACTTTAATCCGTTTGTGAAACTTAAGCTCGACGTCTGTCAAAGGGCACTTTGTGCATATATACTCGTATTTTACGGACACCAAATCAATTTTATCCAGCGCTGAAACGCTGAAATCGAAACGCCACCAAGTGGAAAGCACTTGCCATCCAAAATATTAATTTTGAACTCCCACTCCCGATCCTCCGGCGTCGTCCTCCTTCCGCTTCATCTGCTGTGTAATCCTGGCACTTAAAACTCTTCTCCACGAGCTGTGAACATTAGCCAAATGAAGTGACAAGAAATTAACAAAAAAAAAAAACAAAAAAAACAAAAAGACGTAGAAATAATAATATAAAAACTCAATGAGTCAGCACCGCAACGGCTGCTGCTGCTGTTGTTGTTGTTGTTTCTGCTCGTCGTGGGGGCGTGGCCGGAGTGGGAATTGAGTGCTCCTAATGATGAACTCGGTCAAGGAGCCAGTGCAGCCATGGTGGCCAAGTAATTAGATAAGCGAGCGTGCAAAACAGGACCGAACCGATAAATCGCAATGGTCTACGGGAGGAGCATCGCCGTAGGCGTCTGTCTGATGACCGTCGTCCTTCTGCTGGCCGCCGTGATATTTTACTTGAGTCTGGGTGAGTCCTCAATGCGATATCCTTTCAAAACTCCATCATATCTGAATGCGTTCTGAATGCAGGGAGTAGGGTACCTCCAGTTATCCATTATTTAAGGCATTACTTAAAGTTCTTTCAAAACTATTTAGTTGAACATTCTTGAGCTGCTGTAAGTACGTACATATTTGTGTATCCTTAAAGGGTTCCTTCGGGCCAAGCAAAAACCAAAATCAAATTCCACACTGCAAAATGGCCATAAATTTTATGCTCAAAAGTATTTGAAAGTAATTTGTTGTATAATACGATAAAAAATAAGGCAACAAAAAAGAACAACAAGCGGCTGGCCATAAAAAAATAAATACGAGTACGGCACAAACTTTGTCTTGAGCGCAAAACAATTTTCGCACATCCATGGATCCATTGAAGTATGAGTATAAATAAATATATCTGGGCCTTTGGTCCTGAATGTTTTGCTTCCTCGTTCGAGGCTTTTATCTTGTTTTACGAGTATCAATATCGAGAAATTCGCGCTGCTCTCTGCTGCCCGAATATTATATTTTTTATGCCAATTTGCGTATTGATTTGCCATAGGCAGCTATGGAATATAGGCGAAGCATGTTTGATTTATGCCCTTTTGTCGCCTCGCATTCCCAGCACATGCAGCACCCCACAAATTATTTATCTGCCAGATACAATTTGTCCGGCTTAGGTTTAAATCAGCCAGGGTGCAGGAAATTTAATGGGCGGAAACTGCGGAGATAGATGCCTCAGGAGCCAGGATTTGTGCGTGAACATGTGTCCTTGTCATGGACACAATGAAATTGAAAGTCTCGCCTAATGCACAATGCTTCTGTGGACGAGTCCTTCCTAATGAGGTTACACATATGTACATATATGGAAAACGATATGAGGAAGTAAGTCTGTGCAGCTTCTTGTGAATCATATGGCTATTGTGCTGGAGGAAATGCACTTTGGCTTAAGGCTTAGCACTTGATTAATTCAATTTACTTAAAAGGCAGTAGACCAAACTAAACTTATTGAAAATGTATAGAAATTCACAATATCTTAAGTTTAATTAAAACCATTTAGCATGGCAACCGTGTGAGGCGAAAAGTTTTTATGAGATAAATGAGAGGGCAGGCCAGAAAAATATGTTTATGACGCAATCCGTGCAATCGGATTAAAAGCTGCTCAAGGTGCTCCACTTCCACTTCGAGTTTTATTTGCTCATTTGTCTAACGAACTATGTTCCATAATCTAGTAATTTGAATTGCTCAATTTTTGGAAGGACAACAACGCGTGCTGGTACCCAAACAAATCGTAAAAATGATAAAATGCAAAACAAGAATGTCATTTCGTTTTACGACAATTACCCAAAAAAGTTCTAGGCATTCAGGCAGAAAATGTCTCGTTACAATTTAATTCCAAGAGTAAGAAATTTGTTGCAACTTAGCTCAACTTTTGAAGTTAAATTAGCTACAATGGCACATTAATTTCTTTAAGGCAATCGTTTCGATTCTTGTACTTGATTTAAACGCTTGAAAACACATATTGTTAACAAAGCCAAGCTCTCAAAAATCAAAGAAACGACAGGCACAACTTTTTTGCACATTAAGTTTAATTGTCATGTGTTGACAAAAGTCGAACCATAAACTGAAATCCCTTTTTTGATGGAGCTTATGACAATTAAGCAGTCATCTGAAGCTTAAAGTTTGTTGGTCGAAGATTAGCATAATTACTCATACGCAGTGTGGGCTAGGCAATTATCAAAGGTTTAAACTAAAGACATACAGATGTCTTAAAGGTAAAGAGGGCTACTTAAAGATTAAGCATTCTTAAGATATACGCACATGTATGTATCGGTTGAAATCACTGCCAAAAGATGTCAAGAAACTAGCCGAACTACACGTATGTGCGACTCAGATGCAATATGCTCAGCTGTCCTTGAGTGATAATTAATTTGGGATCTGTTCGCTGCGTTGTCCTCTCCCCAGGACCCTGCCCCGCCGCCAGCTTCGCCTGCGACAACGGCACGCTGTGCGTTCCAAGGCGCCAGATGTGCGACAGCCGGCACGATTGCGCCGACAGCAGCGACGAGAATCCGGTGGAGTGCGGACTCCTCTATGGCAGCAAGGAGATTGCCGACAAGATTGTGCGTAATGCGATTGAAAAGAAGCAACAGCGCCTAATCTCCTCCGCTTCGAATGCGAGCGGCGCGGATTTGTCCACGCCGATGGTGCCGCGGAATCAGAGCCTAACCTTAAACATGACTTGCGGTGCGTGGATGTCCCAATTACACAGTATGCCAAAAGAAGTGTACTAACTTGTTTGTGATACCCTAGATATCGTCACATATCCGAAGGCCTGTCAGTGCGGCCAGCGAACAATCCTCTACTGCGGTCGCTATGCGAAATTGCGTCGCTTTCCGCGTCTCAGCTCGGAGGTCACCAATCTGATCATCATACGCAACAATCTGACCCTGCGAGACAGTATCTTTGCCAATTTGACGCGTCTGCAGAAGCTGTAAGTAAAGATATTCAAGAATTTTTTTTCTGCTTAGTAAAGTAAAATCAATCCAGTCGGTAAATTGTGTAAATTGCCTCACCTGTTTGTTTTTTTCCACCTCCTTCAGGACGCTAAAGTACAACAACATATCACGTGTCCCGCTGGGCAGCTTCAGTGGCCTATTTCACCTGGAGCGCCTGGAGCTGAGCCACAACAACGTCAGCCACCTGCCCCATGGCGTCTTCCTCGGGCTGCACAGCCTCCAATGGCTGTTCCTGGTGAACAACCACCTGCACCACCTGCCCATGGAGCAGCTGCGCTCCTTCAGACGATTGGAGTGGCTGGTGCTGAGCAGGAATCGCCTCACTCTGCGCAATGTGCAGCTGCCGAAAATCCCGTCGCTCTACGAAGTGTGAGTAAATCGAATTGGATAGTCGCTCCTCTATTTGCTAGATTAAAAACTGAAAGGGAATCGGTACGCTTTGCGGACGAGCATCTCCCGCCGATGTATTCAAGCGTAAAATGCTGCTAAAAGCTGCTGGTGCAACCGCCGCTCATTGGGTTACTTGGGTATTGGGTGTCCTGCCGGATTGCTGGGCTGCTGGATTGCTGGTTCGCCATAAGCCGAGCACTGCTCGGTGAATCCGCTAAGGACTCACACAATGTGGTCAGCGTGGTTGCACTCACTTGGCTCCCAAAGTGTCCGTTTGATGTCCTTTAGCCGTGTTTACTCGCGTTTTGAAGTTCACGCTTTAAGGGTGCAACATTGAAGTTTTTATCTCGCATAAAGTGTTTTTCACCTAGCTTAAGTGGTACATTTTAAATGATTCCTTTTACTGCTAAGGAACATGTTGATTTAATTTCTTAAAGCCATTTCTAGTTGCCCTGCAACAACTTTGATTATCTTCCGTCTGCCCAGGCAAACATTCCTCACTTGCCCACACAAAAAGCTTAGCGCAGTCCTAGCACATAGATCCCAAAGTATACAAACAAAAAGTAGGCCTACAGCTTAGCCAGATTGTTGGATGCCTGCATAAATATCTCTTTACTTTTACAGCTATTTGGATTTCAATCGAATCGAATACATTGGCGAGGAAACTTTTTCCCAATTGGATAATTTACATTTGCTGTAAGTAAAACAATCAACTTTGCACCCACCCACAAGAAAACAAGAAACAAATGCGAAAAGATGCCGGCAAGTGTCGAAAAGTCTATTGAAATATGTTGTACTTAGATTTTATGGTGCGTATGCGTAATTTTTACTCTTCGTTGCATTTTGCTTTCGTTCGTTTTCAGTCGGATTTTTTCACTTGTTCATTTCGAGAGATTTATGTGGGTTACATTGTTGCTGAGGCAGTAGAAAGCCAGACTGGAACATTGCGTATACGCACTGTTGACGTGACACTGAGGTGGATATGCGATACTTGGACACCTTCTTACCGGCACAGCAAAAACAATGGAATTTATGCACGAATAACCATAAATTGACACTTTTATTGTGTAGGCAAATAACATATGCTAAACAAATATTTACACGAAGAGTGACAAGGCGAAAAAAGTACAGTGGATAACCGAAGACAGATATACTCTTGGAAAAAGGTTTCCGCTCATAAATAGATTAATTTCATTTTTTAGTATAATACAAAAGAGAGTTGAGGCAGCGACAAGAGTTTATAAGTATTTTCCAGGGGTCTTCCCAAATGTCAAAGACTAGGCTTCGCCCTCAAAATCCCCGACTGGCGGAGCATACATAATCATTAATTTATGCATCAATAGCTGACAATATAAGTCAATGGGTCGTCTGGGTGGCCGACGGCTTGCTGCTGACTGAAAATAAATCAGTTACCCAAATTGCCCAACGTAAATAAATGTGCTAACCTTTACAGACAGTGGAAACGAGTGGGAGCGATGAGATTTAGATGGGATAAATTGTGTCGCAATATTTGTGCCCATCATCACATCATACTTGTATGTGTTGGCAATTTATCTGGTGATTCGGAGCATATGGGAAGTTCAAGAAAAGATACAGTACATCTTACAAGGATATTAGTGAGGGATTAGCGTAGTTAGTTGTATTCTCCGTTTTACGGAGTTGTATTTACAACTATCATTATTTATTCGCAGGGATCTGCAGCACAACCTCATAACGCACATCCATGGACGAGCCTTTGCGAATCTAGCGAATATGCGAGATATGTGAGTATAGCGAACGGTTTGGGCGGATTTCTGAAAGTTTAACGCCGACACTAAGCATGAGTTATGGCACACAGAGCTAATTAGCATAATAATACGAATAATGCTGCGACAGAAGTTAATGAACTCGAGCTCTGGTCAAAGAATCAGCAGCGAGCACAAAGCCGCAGGAATGCCACCAAAGTAAATCCTAATTTGGCCAAGGATTTCAAGCCCAACCACACTGCACATTGGCTTTGTGATTCGAAATCGTATTCAATGATATTAATTTTGAGTTCATTAATGCGCAATTACATATACGAAATACGACTCTCACTCTGTTTATGAAATATTAAAGTTGAAAACTTTTGGGCCCACAGACAGATAAATAATCACAAGGGATAGGAAAGTTGGCTGCTGGCTGCTGGCTGCTTAACCCTACAATTGCAAGGATAGAAATATTTTTATGAACTTGACCACGCCCGCTGTACAAGAAAGTTCACCCCTTGGGCCAACTAATCTAACCTTTATGGTCATAGTTTATTTTGATGAAAGCAATAGCGAACTCTAAAGTAAGAGGGCGAAATCTATAAACGGCAGTCGTAAAAGCGAAAACAAATTGTTTAACGCTTTGAGGAAGGAATATGATGGGCCTCAGACAACATGGCGTATGCTCAATATTGCAGACTGCCAGCCATTGAGTGCTTTAAGCGCGACTTGTGAGTGTGTGTATGGCTGGAATAGGAATAGGAATAGGAATAGGAATCGAATGTTGCTTTCTGGTTGCTTTCATAACCATATATCAATGGCATATTCAATAAATGTCTCGGGCAGCTCAGCATCCATCGTCTAGCATCAAGCTGTGGCCTTAATAAATTTACCAAAACCCATCCAGCAGATATACATACATCAGCATATCAAGGATGATAACGGAGCCACCACACACAGCACATACCACTCTTGACCAGATTGGCTAAAATACAAAACCGAACTTTGGCTTTGGCATTTTTGTATCTTTTGGGACTTTGACTTCTGGCCAACGCAGGCAGCGCAACAAATAAACAAACATTATTACGACCAAATAAAAATGCAAATAAATTTGTATTTTATGTGAAAACAATTTCGCCAAAGCCTTGGCCAGTAACTGTAACCAACTCCGGGCCAAGTTGTGGGCCAATAATGAAGGAGTTTATTGAAATCGACTCGGGGCGCTATTCCCCAATCGTCATTGCTTCATTAGATCTTGCCACTCCCCCCATCCGAGCTGCAAATCCTTTACGCCTGTTGATGACACCTCTTACCATCCTACCATCCTACCATCTTACCATCTAACCATCTAACCATCTTGCTATCAGCCAAGCACCCACCCACCCGGTAACCTTCCCGCCCCTCAACCATGCAAATAATTTGCCCTTTGTTGGCGTGCTAGGAATTTCCCAGCATTCCAGCCAAGTGTAGCACTTTTGTAGCTACACGGAAAGAAAAAATGCCCCTCAATGACCATCGATTGGGCTTTGTGCTGCTGCGTTCCAATTGATACATAACTTATTTATATTCTTAGTTACATTTGAAATATTGTTTTAATTTTGAGTCACTTTTGAAGAAAACTTCATAAATTGAATTTTTGTCATGTGCATCGACCAGAATAAACTGCACGAAAATTACTTTCGGCCAGCGTAGCCGTGTGCCCGTGTATGTGTATCTATCGGATACGCATCTAAATGCCGCTCATGTATCTGCCTTCCTCCAGCAATTTCTGCTGATTTGTTTTGTCTTTGGTATAGCAACCCCCTGGGCATTCGGAAGGGGAGCGTGGCCATAAAACAAACGAATGCGAAAATATTTGAGAAATCGCTGCACTAATTTGATTCCTGCTGTCAAGCCACTGAGCCACTGACAGGTCATTACAGAGATAATCGGATGCTCCATTGGATGCTTTAAAGACCCACAAGTTCTGCATTGTCCACTGGACACGGCCGTGACGTTAATTATGGTCAACATAAGCCGCTTGCCACCACCTCCGCCCCCGCAGCAGTGCAACAAATGTCGCAGTTTCTCTGTGCAGCACATTGCCCCAAAAGAATCCACAACTGAAACGTGTCATTTGCAAGGGAAGCGCAAATGGCATCATTTGGTTAATATGCACTTGGAGCGAAATGGGCTGCGTTGAATGAGTTAACAGGTGGCGAAAATCGAGCGGATATATAAGAGTTGATAAACCTTAAGATTAATATATGAAATACTAATATTTTCCATACAGCATACTGGCCTGCATAGAAATTCTTAGCCTCTAGGAAATGCTGGATTTTTGTTTGTACCAGGACAATAGGAAATAGAGTATAGATGAACCTGTTCGAAGCTAGCGAGCCCAGCACTTGGAGATATTTCTCCGCCATGGTTTCTCGCTCCTTGCACGTAGCGCACAAACCCAACTAGGGGCATTTATTTGTCATTTTCTTAAATGCGCAATGACCGCCATCCGGCCCTCCAACGTTTACTCAGGCCTTTTGATTCTGACGCACTTGCGATGCCCGCCGAAATGGGCCACGTGAATGTGGCCACCGGAGGATGTGCTCGTCCATGAACAATGGGCATTACTTGGGGCTTATTTGGGGCGAGGCCCACAGCCGAGGGACTGCAACTTGTTGCCCTCCCAGGGAAATATGTTAATTGTGCTCGTGTGTCGTCTGGCTTGGCCGGATATTTATGAAGTTATTAAGTGCGGTTTTTTTGGGCGTTCTGGTGGCGCTGGCAAAATTATGGGGCCAGTCGAACCAAGAGGCCTGTTCCTCAATAATTAATTAGAAATTTACATAATAAAAATCATTGGGTCCGGCTGCCGAAGGATCCATTTTTTGACGGCTCAATTTGTGGCCAAGTTAAATATTTAGTTTAAGCTTTGGCCCGCGCGGCAACTTTATAGCCAGCCACCAATTACCAGCAATCTGTGCGGTGGCTCCCGGTGGGCGTGGGTGGGGGGCGTGGCCATTGTCTTTGGGCGACAAACCATAAAAACAAACTGTTAACAGTTGGCGCTCGGCCATTGATTGACCAGACAAGTGCAAGCAATGGAGCTCAACGTCAGTATCCACACCCACATCCTCGTCCACATCAACGGCACCATCTCCATCAGATTCAGTTCCTTAGATCTCGCATCAGCTGCTGCGATTCCCATGGACGTGACACGTGGAGCCAACGCACCAATCGCGAGCCATGGAAAACCTTGTAGTTATTATGCCCCTACGCGATGAGCATAATAATAACGCAGGATAACTTTCTCCGCACGGAGTGTGTGTCATTAAACGGGTTGTTTTTTTTGCAGAGTTGAAAAGGAAGTAAGAACTTTTAGAGTTCTTAAAGCTTGAGTTGTATATATGAAAACAGAAGCTGTGGTTTTCGATCCACTGTGCCGCATCCTATCTGCCATGAATGATGCGAGCTTTCCTGCGAGCACATAAAGCCCCGTCCAGTTGCATCTATTCCACACACTGATAGACAATGTTTGCGCACTGATTTATACTCAGCCAGCTATTAAATAAGAATTTTCGTTATTACGCTGCCCAGGACTTTTTATTATGTGACTTTCAAAAGCCCCGGCCAACTTGTTGTGGCTTTGCCTTAAAGCAGCGCCAAGCTGAACATTGTTTTTTTTTTTAACTTTTAAAGTCGCCAGTGTGACTACGTTGGCTTTATCTGCGCCAAATGCAGGGCCATTATGCGTGGCACACGCGGCGTATGAGCAACGTTAAATGTGCGAATAATTCTTAGACGTGCGTTTCTTTTTACAGCCGCCTTGTCGGTAATCCCATTAAGGAGTTATCTGGCGAAACATTTTTGCACAACACTCGACTGGAGGCACTGTGAGTATGCTCGGAAGGTTTGTTTGTCTTAATTTGAAAAATCACAAAATACTCGTACATCACCAAGTAAAAAAAGAGGATTAAACCTGATTTTAATTGAGGCAAGATTAAGATATTTTAGGATTTCTAATAATTGCTTACCCATATTGTAGGTCGCTGGCCCTAATGCCGATTCACATCAGCCGCAGTTTGATGGAGCCGCTGAATATCTCGTTTCTGAATCTCACGGGGATTCGGTATGATCACATCGACTTCGAGGCCATCAACTCAATGCGCAACCTGACGTACATCATCTACGATCGATTCTTCTACTGCTCGATGACGCCGCGCGTTAAAATGTGCAAGCCGTCCACCGATGGAGTCAGCTCCTTTCAGGATCTGCTGAGCAAACCAGTTCTACGTTACTCCGCCTGGGTGATGGCCACCCTGACAATAGCTGGGAATGTGTTGGTCCTTTGGGGACGCTTCATCTACCGCGATGAGAATGTGGCTGTGACAATGGTGATTCGGAATCTAGCGCTGGCTGATATGCTGATGGGCTTCTATTTGGTCACCATTGGTGTGCAGGACTACCGCTACCGCAACGAGTATTACAAGTGAGTTAAATCTGAGTGATTATCATTTGTTACGCCCAAATCCTGCAGGGTTGTGCTGGACTGGATAACCTCGTGGCAGTGCACACTGATTGGTACCCTGGCCGTCAGCTCTTCGGAGGTTTCGATGCTCATCCTCGCTTTCATGTCGCTGGAGCGGTTTCTCTTGATCGCCGATCCTTTCCGCGGACACCGCAGCATTGGCAGTCGGGTGATGTGGCTGGCTCTGATCTGCATCTGGATTACGGGCGTGGGTTTGGCTGTGGCACCGGTGCTTCTGTGGCGGACCAGCACCCTACCCTACTACGGATCCTATTCCGGAACCTGTAAGGACATTGCTATGATAAAATGAAATTTAACAAGTAACAACATGAAACTTAACAGGCTTTCCATTGCACATCCACGAGGCCTTCCCGATGGGCTGGCTTTACTCGGCGTTCGTCTTCCTGGGCGTCAATCTGCTGCTGCTGGTGATGATTGCGATGCTCTACACGGCACTCCTCATTTCGATATGGCGGACGAGGAGTGCCACTCCGCTCACACTGTTGGATTGCGAATTCGCTGTGCGATTCTTTTTCATCGTGCTGACGGACTTTCTGTGCTGGGTGCCCATCATCGTTATGAAGACCTGGGTTTTCTTCAACTACAACATCTCCGATGACATATACGCCTGGTTGGTGGTCTTTGTGCTGCCACTGAACTCGGCGGTTAATCCTCTCTTGTACACCTTCACCACGCCCAAGTATCGAAATCAAATTTTCCTGCGGGGCTGGAAAAAGATTACGTCTAGAAAACGCGCAGAGGCGGGCAATGGCAATGTGGCCACCACCACGACGGGCACGGCAACTGGATCATCTCAGCATCCGGATGACTCCACGACCTTGGCCAAAGCCATGCCATTAGCCCTTACGCTGTCGAACTGAAGGATTCTTGTGGCTGAGATCGAACTTGTATACCATCAGATTAAACAGCATTTATTTTGTCTATGATATCGAATATCTATATGTGTATGTGAATATCTATCCCTGTCCGTGTAAGATAACCAAAGGAAAGTGTGAAATAAATTGAATGTGATATTTGTAAGGCAATTTTACGGATTTTATAATGCCATGCTAATTACACTAATGCTTGAATTTAGCAATAGCTTCAGTTTGCTCGACTAAAACGTACTTTTTATTTAGAAACAGCAGCGCTATCATTCTTGGCACTATCTGTTTCTTTTTGGTCTGAGTAAATCTTTGCCATCACCAACTTGGAACGCACCATGTGAAACTTGCGCATTTCTTCCAGGTCCTCCATCTGCACCACCATGTTGTGCTTACGTTCCAGGTGCATGCGTAGTCTAAAATTAGATTAACGAGTGTTACTTTCAAATGAATTACGTGTTTAATAAGATAACTTACTTGTTACGAGCTGGATAGCTCTGCTGGCAGTAGGCGCACTCAAATGGCATGGCCGTATGCGTGCACTCGTGATTCCTGAGGGATGAAGACGAGGTAAAGAACTTCTGGCAGCCGGGAAACTCGCAAATGAAACGAGATCCATAGTGCTTAACCTGCTGGTGGACAGTCAAATGGGATCGTTGTGCGAATCGACGATCGCAGAGATCACAGGAATAGGGAAAGTCTTTGGTATGATAGCGTTTATGAATCTCCAGGGCTTTGGCAATGGCAAAAACCTTGCCGCACATGTCGCACTGGAGTCCAGATTGCCTGTGCTTCGAATCGACGTGGACTTTGAGAGCCTGCTTCGTGAGGTAAACCAGGTCGCACTGGCTGCACCGAAAACTGGGACGATTGGCCAAGTGAATCAACTGGTGATTGGCCATGCGAGAATGGGTCATGAACTCCTTGTGGCAGTACTTGCAGTTGAATTTCCCCGAGTGCCGATGGCGAGGAACAATGTCCTCTAAGCTGTGGACAGTATCGGCGGTATCCACCATCTCCTGGTCATCCTGCTTCTCCTCAATCTCCTCCACAAATAACTCCTCACTCATATCCGTCTCATACTCCTCGACTTCCTCCTGCTCCGTCTCCCCATGGGCCTCGGTTGACCCAAATATCTCCCTCAGCTGCTGATTGGCAATATCCACTTTCTTGTGGAAGTCGTAGGCCCATTGCAGTTCCACCGCACAACGCTTGCACAGGGTTCGTGGCTCGTTTTCGGGTTTTTGCTGCAGGTCCTCCCTGGTGCAGATCTCGTAGCATTCGTAGTAACTCAGCTCCGCCTCCCTGTCATAGATGACGGTCATGTCCAGCATTTGGTTAGGATGCGGCTCCTCCAAACACAAGCGGCAGCAATTGCTCAGCTGCAAAGAAGTAGTACTGCCCGAAAATGAGACTTCTTGGGACACAAGTTTCACAGGAGCTTCTGCAATTCGCTTTGCTTTTGTAAAATTGAGCGTTTTGCATGCTTTTGACGTGTGGGCATCCATCTGTGGAAAGTTGATTTTGCTCAAATTGGTAAACATTACTCAAATTACTTAATACTTTTTTGTTTACAGTTGAAAACCCCCGCTCAAAATAGTAAATGCGAAGAAAAACTAAACATAGCTGCGTTAGAGTTGCCACCTATTGCCCGAGACGTCTGGCAACACTTCATAGCGCTTAAATTTTTAAGAACTTTGTTGCTTCACGGTTGCTGTGATTTCTTTGTATATCCCCTGCAAATGGTGAAGTTTCTAGAGCCTGAGACGACCATGAGTCCTGAAACGGACATACTGCATCCGGACGACGCTCAGTATATATGGCTGCCAATTTCGGTGCTTGTTGGCATTTTTGTTCTCGCTGCTTTGGTGCGTTACACTCCTTATCGGCACCTGTCTGTTTGTTCAAGTGGATGGATGAACATTTGTTTAATTTATGCATTTGGGTCTCCCCAGGTCTACGCCATGTCACGTAGTCGCTGTCGGATTTCCTGGAATTGCTTTATATGCAGGAAGGCCCCGCGAAATGGATACATCAACGTGGATGGGGAGGATTCCGATGTGTCCATGGCCTGTGGAGATGAACTTGGAGATCAACGCACTACAGCTAGTCTGCTCACTGGTCGCCTCCACATTCAGGATGTCAGTGAGATCTTGACAATGTCCCATTTAAATCATAGACCTATTTTTTCCACAGGGAGCGAATAACGCCTCCAACGCCTAGTGAATCTCAAAAGTATTCCATACACTTTATTGTCCACGTTGTCTTCAAACGGTGGTTGTCATCGGTTAAATTACTACTGCAAACTACGTGCCTCTAGTACAAGTACAACGAAAATAGCCCTAATTTTAATGATCCGCACTAGTGGCGCCAAGGATTCGCGTCGTCAGATCGTAGAAGCCAAAGAAAAATGCACCGCCCAGTGTGATCCACAGCACGCGCGGCACAAAGCCAGCAAACAGACTGAAAAGTAACATAGACGTTCATTAATAAATGTAAAAAACCATTTTTAAAGTTCATATGGGTGAATGGAAAAAAATTACCCGCTGACGCCTCGCTCCAGATAAATGCCATGCAAAATTCTTCGCGCACTGCGACGCCGATTGAGACTCTCCTTTTCAGCCAGCATAATTCGGGTCTTGGCCACATCGAGCGGCGTGGTTAATCCAGCAGAAATGCCACCAGCGACAGCTCCACAAAGAGCCACCGAAAATGGAGTAGATTCGAAGCCGGTCAGGGGAGTCCATTGCAGCTTAAAGTACTCCCAGAGGGGGAACTGAATCAGGCTGAATGGAATCTCCCGCATGATAGTGGATCCGAATCCACGGTACAGACCGCGTTTCAATCCCTCAGTGCGATAGGCCCGCAGCAGGATTTGCAGGCCGGACTGTTTGTTGCCCAGTAATGTTTGGGAGCGTTGCTTGGCAATCTCCACGGGAACACGGATCAAGCAAGCCAACTAAGGGATACAGAGATTCGTCAGTTTTGCATATCAGCTGCAAAGTTTTAAATGAAATCTACCACTTCTGCTGCTGAAGCCGCCGCCATATGGACATAGGGTGAATCTTTGGTTTGGGTGACCGAGCTGAGGAACTGCTTTCCGCACTCGTAGGTGCAGAAAAACAGGGCCGCCGTAGGAGCACTTCCTGCAGCCGCAGGAGCAAGTCCTTTGTAGATACCCCTGAATCCTCCTGCCCGCCAAAAGCCCAGCTCGCTTTGCAGTCGGGTCTTTACTGTGTCTATGGGAAAGAGCGCTATGTCCACCACCATACCAGCCACGCCTCCAGCCTACAAATCATTATTTAAGAACTGAATTCTGATTTAAATTCGAAATACTTACAACAAGTGCATGTAAAAATTTTAATTTATTGACCGGCTCTTGCATGTTGATTTCCACGGACCCCGCGGCCGAATCCAGACCCAATTCCGCTGCCATGTCCTATAAATGTTGTTGGGACATCCACTTTAAGTCATCCCATCAGAATATTAACTAAAATTATTTTAGTAAACAAAAACATAAAATGTGGTTGTTAACGTAACAGTCAGCAGCTTTTCGCTAATCTGGCAGGGCTGCAAATAACAGCTGCTTGCTGTAGAGTTGTCAAGATGCTAGAAACCAAACCAATACATATAAATTTAAAAAAATAAATATTATATTGTAAAAAGTGTTATTAAAAAAAATAAGTGTCGTATTGAAATTTTAGAATTTTCATTTAAGCACATAAACATTATCCTTTTGAAAACATACGCAGTTATTTTGAAACAAATACTATTTACTTGACAACCCTAAAACCCGTGGTTCTTCGCAAGAAGCAGCAGCTCCGTTTTGGCCAAGTGGAATAAAATTGGCCGTGATTTAACTGATAGTTGAGTCCCAACTGCAGCGGTAGAAAACAAAAATCCAAGGATCAAATCATGGCCCTTCGCTTGACCCAGAGATTGCTGCAGACGCAGACGCCGTTCCTCACTCGCGTAAGTTTTCTCGGCCGGAAAATTGGACCGCAATTGCAAATTACATAATGCGCGCCTGCCAGATCCTATAGATCTTACTTATCGAAACCAATTGTAGGGCTATCCCTTGCTGGTGACCAAGGAGAAGACCGAGGATGTGGCCCACACCAAATCGGCGCTGCAGAAGAAAGTCACGGTGAGTTCAACCGCTGGAACTCACCCCCAATTGAGGTTATAGCATCCGTTTACATATTTGAGAACAGGGCACCGATATTCCCTCGGCACAGTACGGAGGTCGTCATGCCGTCACCATGCTGCCGGGCGGTGGCATTGGCCCCGAGCTGATGGGCTATGTGCGCGAGATCTTCCGGTACTGCGGTGCACCCATCGATTTCGAGGTGATCGACATCGATCCCTCCACCGAGGGCAACGATGATCTGGAGTACGCCATCACATCTATTAAGAGGAACGGAGTGGCACTGAAGGGCAACATCGAGACCAAGTCGCAGTCCTTGACCGAAGTCTCGCGCAACGTGGCCATCCGTAATGAGTTGGATCTGTACGTGAATGTGGTGCACTGCAAGTCGTATCCGGGCATTCCCGCCCGCCATCACGACATCGACGTGGTGCTCATCCGCCAGAACACCGATGGTGAGTACGCCATGTTGGAGCACGAGTCTGTGCCCGGAATCGTGGAGAGCATGAAAGTGGTGACTGTCGAGAATGCCGAGCGTGTGGCTCGCTATGCCTTTGAGTATGCCCGCCAAAACAATCGCAAGAAGGTTACCACCATCCACAAGGCCAACATCATGAAGCTGTCCGATGGTCTCTTCCTGGAGGTCGCCAACCGTGTGCACAAGGACTATCCCGAGCTGGAGCACAACAACATGATTATCGACAACACCTGCATGCAGTCCGTGTCAAATCCGCACCAGTTCGATGTCATGAACATGACCAACCTGTACGGCACCATCGTGTCCAATGTTCTTTGCGGCCTGATGGGCGGAGCTGGCCTTATTTCCGGCAGGAACTACGGCGACCATGTAAGTCTCGTCGCCTTTTGCGTAAACGCTAACTCCTACATTTTTACCATATAATTTTCAGTACGCCATCTTTGAGCCGGGCACCCGTAACACCGGAACCGCCATCGCCGGCAAGAACATCGCCAACCCTGTGGCCATGATCAGTGCCAGTATCGACATGTTGAACCATCTGGGTCACAAGGAGCACGCCAATGTCATCCAGGAGGCTCTCTACCAGACCATTGTCAACGATGCCATTCGCACGCCAGGTGATAACGACACCCAGAGCTTTCTCAATAAACAGAAACACCTTTATCATCTCAAACTCTTGCAGATATTGGCGGCACCAACTCCAGTACCGATGTGGTTGAAAATATACTCAAGATCTTGAGTGCCAAGCGCGTGAATTGGTAAAATAATCGTCTGCATTTAGAGTAGTTCTATTTGTTCTATTATTTCGCTGTCACAACCAAGTGTTGTACTTTCTATTACGTATTAAGCAAACAAACATCTATCGCTTGTCCCCCTTTACTTCACTGTCGCGATACGCCCAGCCTAGGCGGGCTTTCCTGTATTATAATTTCATGCTGTTATTGTATTATTTTAATTACCTACTGATTACTTCAGCAGAACTGTAAGTGTTATTGCCGAATTGGCCTAACTGTGTCCTAACCAACCAGCACACCACAGACTCCACTTAACCACCTACTAATTGGTTTCCTTTTAGTTCTTTTAGTTTTAAGTACTTCTTCGTGGGTGACACATGCTCGTTAGTTACCTACAAGAGGCCATTTAAAATGTCTTTATTTAAATTCGACCACTGTTTAGCAATTGCTTCGTTGAACTATTTTCTGTTGTATATTTGTCCCAAGTAGTGCCCAAGTAGAACACACAACCACACACATTCAGTACACAAGTATGTAGTATTTTCGTTTTGAACGTGTAACCAAATTGTCCTTGTGCAGCTCTAATGAAAGAAATTCTGTTTTTTCTCCTCTCCCCGAAAATCGAAAACGCTTAACCGCTCCGCAGGCCACATGGAAACTATTTTAGCCAATTTTAGGCACAATCGCACTACCGAATTCAACCAACTGCTAACAAGCTCGGCAAGATAAACCAAATCGAACCAAGTCTAATACCAAACCAGTCAAAATTATATTAATCCCACAACTAAGCCAATTTGAGACATTTTGTACCCAAAAGCCAATGCATTCAGCGTTAATGTGATGCCCAGAAAAATCGGTATAATCAAATCGAGGTTGAATTATTCCCGCTGCTTAACCCAAACAAAATATGTTACCCCGGCTAAATGTCCATTGTGTGTTCATTCGATGTCCAAGTGTGATAATTCAGGTAATACAAACTACAAATATTCTTCATCTTAATTTCTCCAAATCATTTCAGAAAGATCTAATCCAGTTTTATCTTATATTCCACAGATTTTCTTGCCGGCCCTATGCAATGTTTCTGCACTCTGATTATTTCTTCTAAATTCCCTACTGAAAGCTGTATATTTTCTTTTATTTAATTTTTAATGCAAATAACACACTTTACGCTCTTCAGCCAAGCTAGTTCCACAATAGTCAATCAAGCGATATTAAATTGTACATTTTCCAAAAGATTTGTAATATTGAAAAGTTGATTCAAACAAAATGTATTATTCTGTTCGAATATTTATTAGTAAAGAAAAAAGTAAAAAAGACACTGAACTACCATGTTTTGGATTTGGGCGGTTTGCACTATATTACGAAGAGCATATTCCATTACAAGCTGTTAGAAAATTCTTGGTGAATTTTTCCATAGTAACGTTTACAAGGCCTTGAACTTTTAAATTTGTGGATTACTTGGGTGCACATACCTGTTGTGCACAATGTATTGTATATACTATCATCACCGTAGGCATGTGTGCCGCACTTGAACACTCAATAAGAAGGCACAGGTTCCACTTCGGTCAGTTTTATCAGAATTACTTCTTTGTTTATTAAACCTTAAAAAGAGCGACAATCCAGTAACCACAAGTAGCGAATGGGCAGCTTAGAAACGCAGCTTCTGGAAGAACCACTTGTTCTTGCCCTCCTTGTAGACGGACTCGAACTTGACGCGGGTCTGGAAGCGGTGCGTCTTGCGCTTGACGGGATCCTTCAGGTCCTTGGGCGACAGCTTCTCGAAGCTGATGTCGTGCGCCGTGTAGCGGGTGGGCATCAGATGGTTGTAGTTCAGGCTCTTCAGGAAGGGCTTGACCTTGGACTTCTTCTTCAGCTTGTTCTTGCCCATCTTCTTGGTCACCTTGCGCGGGTAGCGATCGATGCCGGCGACGAGGGCGTGTCCGAAGGGCTTCTCCGGGGTTCCATCGTCGTGGGTCTTGACGATGATGGCCTTGCGACCGGCGTAACGTCCGCTAAGGACGATTACGATCTTGCCCTGCTTCATGATTTTCCTCATCTTGGCGGCTTGCTCTGTAAATTAAGGAAAAAGATTAAAGAACGTTAGTAAATTTGCCAGATCTCATAAATTATATTTATTTCTATTTGGCGGGAAAGTTCATAGAATCATCTGCTAGTATTGATCTTATAGAAGACATCACGGCACAACAGAAAGAAACCAAAATAAGTTTGCCAAGCAACACGTTTTTGGTCACCGTGGGGAAGTATTGTGGTACTACAGTTTGCCGGATGTCTTGAAGTCACTTATTATCTGTAAACACACTTAATATATCTTAACTGGAATACACAAATCGTATGCAATTCAGAAGATATATTCCGCTATACCATGCGGTAATGAGATATTGTTTTTTTCATAGAAGAGATGGTGGCAGAGCCTCCATGGGATTCGTTTTTTCTGCTTTATGGGACTGAAAGTGCTATTTCACTGCTTTTAAAATCATTATTCATTTTGAGGGGGCGTAGCCTATACAGTGCACACCACTCGCAGTCCTACCGAATCGCAGAAAAATATATTTTGGCTAAAATTTAACTAAAATTACACGCGGAACACACCACTCACCGGAAACGGGCGAAAAGAAAAGAAGGGGAGATTTTGGAGATGGCAAAACGTCGTCTTTTATCGATACTTAGTGCCAACATTTCCGGTATTTTTGATGAGGTCACACTAACATCAGGCTTGTTTGCTACTATCTGGGCACACTGGCACATGTATTTATTTTAGCACCTAAATTTTAAATTTTTCCGTTCCGTATATACCATCAATTAGTTGTGGAAAAACACTTAAAATTTATTAACAAAATAGATTTATTTTATGGTAATCATTTAGAAAACACAATACATACTAGTCATTGCTTAAGGAGATATACTACTCCTTCATAGTACTCATATTTAGCGGAAATGCCCGGGGCCCTACGTCTTTTTCTGTATAATCTTAAAGGTATTATGTCGATTCATGACGTAGCTGAGGGCAGTGGCGGCCGTAGTCAGGCCAGTCAGATACCAAAGGCCCTGCAAGGCTGGGTGATCTGGCGTGGGATGATACAGATTTGATTAATCCATCTTGAAAAGTGTGCACTATATCTCACCCAAATAGTTCCAAATGGGAGCACCCAGGCTCAGTCCAATGGTGGCCAACTGGACACCCGTGTTGATCTTGCTGAGCAGCGTGGGCTCCAGTTGGGCAGTAACATGGGTGGCGTCGAAGTAGCGCGAAAACGTTTTCTACCAATGAATGATTAATGATTATACAAACCAGTACCAGTATATTCGTAGATAAATCCTTCACTCACCGGCGGTGGCAGACTTATGTAGCGTATAACAAATCCAGCTCCTAGGAGGAATACATCTCGGAACACCACGATGCCCATGAGCCACATGGGCAGCAGATCCGTGTAGCACAGCGCGATGACCAGCGAGCCCATCAGCAACTTATCGGCCATGGGGTCCAGGAAAGAGCCAAACTTGCTCGCCTGCGAAGGCCACCGTCGGGCGATCTGTCCATCCAACTAAAGGAGCAGCGAAACAAATATTAAGTAGGATGCTCAGAATATGATTTAAGTATCTTGGTTGGCATACCAATGCCGAGATGAAGCGTGCATGTATTGCTTAGATAAACAAACTATTTTTGGCTTTCGTCTGAGCAATTCGGGTAAAAAATGCAGCATTATACATATATATTTCTATTCTGAAAGGTACTATATATGTAGAGGCAAACAAAACACAGACCGGGCAGAAAACAAGACAATAAATAATGCAATAGAGTACATCACATGTTTTTTGTTTTGCTTAAATACTAATGGACCCAGACTTTCAGTGCTCAGGATTTTTGTTCAAAATGATGGTCCTGGGAAACTCACCAGATCTGTGAAGCCGGCGAAGGCTAGAAGACTCATGCCTAGCGTGAAGTCGCCCTGGACTATTACATATCCGATGTAGGGTGACAGGACGGCGCGACTGATGGTCAGCATGTTGGGTATGGTCATGATGTTCTCTCGCTCCTCCCGAATCTCGTCGATCTTCTCGCGCACCCGTTCCTGGACCTTGTGCCTGGCCTCTCGGATGTCATCCACCAGGAAGTTCTTCCTCTCGATGACGCCCTGCAGGAGATGGCGTCCCTGCAAGGTGCGCAAGTGGAGCGACTGCTTCTTCTCATCGGCATAGAGGCGAAGGCGGGCTAATTCGTAGTTTCTGCGCCGCTTAATGTCCAGAAAGGAGATGCGTATGAATCCCGTGGCGGCCGCATATCGATTCAGGCAGTTCACAAAGCTGCTCCCACCGACACCCAAAACGTGCTCCAAGGTGGCGGCTCCATGGTGCAGTGGCCGCTGCACCTGCCGGAAAATGATGGCGGGCAGCATGGGTTAATAGACGTCCGATCCCTGTCTCAAGTGCAGAGTAGTTCGCGGGCTCTGCAATCATACAAAATGCCCACAATCAGTTTCAATTCGTAGAGATCCGTAACCTTGGGGCCAAATTGATCGGCCACCGACCCTTGGCCATCTGTTATCACCAGCTGTAAAACCCACCATTGGTCGGAAATCCTTGTTAGCTGATGGCACCTGGGTGCAGTACGAAATCTGAATTATTATTCGGTTAGAAATTACTGCACTGCATTTACGGAAATTTTTAATTCAATTTTTGTTTTTATTACACAAGTCGGCTCCGATAACACTGTTCATACGGCGATAGCACTATCGATTGCAATGCACAAAATGTGCTAAAATATGCTGCTTATTTATACCAAAAATACCAAATCTCCATCGAGCGGTATTTTAAATTGCGGCGATAGCGTACGGCGATAGCACTATCGATATCAACGATTGCTTATTTATACCAAAAATACAAAATCTCCATCGAGCGGTATTTTGAATTGCTTAACTTAAATTTGAAATAGTAAAATATTAAATTGTTACGCACATGCTACGCACATGTTACGTATGCTAGATTCTTCTTCTTTTGAACAATTTTTTTCATATCATAATTTTATTCGCAGTTTTACAGATATTCCAGAAAATTATTAAATTTCTCTTTCGCACTTCCACTAGCTGAGTAGCGGGTATCTGATAGTCAGGGAACTCGACTACAGCATTCCATCTTTTTTTGAAATTTTTTTAATGTGATGTTGAAGAAATTCCAAAAAATTAAGAAATGTCCCATGGCTGAAGTTCTAAAGTCCATAACTCAACTTATCTTAATCGGATTTCGAAGTGGCATATCTCTAAATGTTTCTGGCGCAATTCTCTAAAAAACTGCATTCAAATTTAGAAATCTATTTTTTAAAATTTTTTTTGTAATTTTTTTGATGGTATCATGTTGGAGAAATTCGAAAAAATTAAAAAAGGCTCCAAGGCTGAAGTTCTAAAGTCCATAACTCAACTTATCTTAATCGGATTTCGAAGTGGCATATCTCTAAATGTTTCTGGCGAAATTCTCTAAAAATCTGCATTCAAATTTAAAAATAATTTTTTTTTAATATTTTTATAATTTTTCTGATGTTATGATGTATAGAAATTCAATAATGTCCCATGACTGAAGTTCTGAAGTCCATAACTCGACTTATCCTAATCGGATTTCGAAGTGGCATACTTTTAAATGTTTGTAAAGCAATTCTCTAAACATCTGCATTCAAATTTAACATTTTATTTTTTTTTAATATTTTTGTAATTTTTCCGATGTTATGACATTGTAGAAATTCAAAAATAGTAAAAAATGTCCCAAGCTGAAGCTCAAAACTCCATAACTCAGCGTATCTTAATCGGATTTCGAAGTTGCATACCTCTAAATGTTTGTGGAGCAATTCTCTAAACATCTGCATTCAAATTTAAAATTTTATTTTTTTTTAATATTTTTGTAATTTTTCCGATTGTAGAAATTCAAAAATAGTAAAAAATGTCCCAAGCTGAAGCTAAAAACTCCATAACTCAGCGTATCTTAATCGGATTTCGAAGTGGCATACCTCTAAATGTTTGTAAAGCAATTCTCTAAACATCTGCATTCAAATTAAGAATTTTATTTTTTTTTTAATATTTTTGTAATTTTTTTGTTGTTATGACATTGTAGAAATTCAAAAACAGTAAAAAATGTCCCAAAGCTGAAGTTCTGAAGTCCATAACTCGACTTATCCTAATCGGATTATGAAGTGGAATACCTCTAAATGTTTGTGGAGCAATTCTCTAAACATCTGCATTCAAATTTAAAACTTTTTTTTTTTAATATTTTTGTAATTTTTCTGATGCTATGATGTTATAGAAATTCAAAAATGTCCTATGACTGAAGTTCTGAAGTCCATAACTCAACTTATCCTAATCGGATTTCGAAGTGGCATACCTCTAAATGTT
This sequence comes from Drosophila orena, assembly GCA_005876975.1. Lineage (NCBI taxonomy): Eukaryota > Metazoa > Arthropoda > Insecta > Diptera > Drosophilidae > Drosophila > Drosophila orena. The sequence continues at coordinate 7,038,999 of VCKV01000282.1, read as the reverse complement.
TTTAAAGCAATTCTCTAAACATCTGCATTCAAATTTAGAATTTTATTTTTTTTTAATATTTTTGTAATTTTTTTGTTGTTATGACATTGTAGAAATTCAAAAACAGTAAAAAATGTCCCAAAGCTGAAGTTCTAAAGTCCATAACTCAACTTATCCTAACCGGATTTTGAAGTGGCATACCTCTTAATGTTTGTAAAGCAATTCTCTAAACATCTGCATTCAAATTTAAAACTTTTTTTTTTTAATATTTTTGTAATTTTTCTGATGCTATGATGTTATAGAAATTCAAAAATGTCCTATGACTGAAGTTCTGAAGTCCATAACTCAACTTATCCTAATCGGATTTCGAAGTGGCATACCTCTAAATGTTTTTAAAGCAATTCTCTAAACATCTGCATTCAAATTTAGAATTTTATTTTTTTTTAATATTTTTGTAATTTTTTTGTTGTTATGACATTGTAGAAATTCAAAAATTGTAAAAAATGTCCCAAGGCTAAAGTTCTAAAGTCCATAACTCAACTTATCTTCATCGGATTTCGAAGTGGCATACCTCTAAATGTTTGTAAATCAATTCTCTAAACATCTGCATTCAAAATTAGAATTTTATTTTTTTTTTTTATATTTTTGTAATTTTTCCGATGTTATGATGTTATAGAAATTCAAAAATGTCCTATGACTGAAGTTCTGAAGTCCATAACTCAACTTATCCTAATCGGATTTCCTAATGGCATACCTCTAAATGTTTCTGGCGCAATACTGTAAAAAAATTTGCATTCAAATTTAGAAAATTTTTTTATTTTAATTTTTTTTCTAATTATGCCTGTTACTCAAAGAGTAAAAAGGTAGACTATATTCGTTGAAAAGTATGTAACAGGCAGAAGGAATCGGTTCCGATCATAAAGTATATATATTCTTGGTCAGGATCAATAGCCGGGTCGAACTGGCCATGTCCGTTTGTCCGTCCGTCTGTCCGTCCGTCTGTCCGTATGAACGGTTCAGGAACTACAAAAGCTAGAATGTTGAGATTAAGCATGCAGCTTCCAGGGACATAGGCGCAGCGGAAGTTTGTTGCCACACCCACTCTAACGCCTACAACCGCATAACACTTTCACGTCCACACTTTTAAAAAATTGTAAAGTTTCTTTTTATATTATTACTTTTTCCCAATATTTACCGATATTCCAGAAAATGTTGAAATTTCTAGTTTGCACTTTCACTGAGTAACGGGTATCTGATAGTCGCGGAACTCGACTATAGCATTCTATCTTGCTTATTGTAAATTTGTTGAAGACAGCATCTGTGGTTGCTGTTCTGGTATCAGCATGGGTTCTTCGTTTATATTTATTATATTAGCAATGCATTGCTACTGACGCAATAGGCATGATAGATAAAGACTGATATTTCATAAGTAATCGTGCGTCAATGCGCTTTTATGCGCTTTTATCAAAGCAAAGGACCCTCTATGCTGATTGTGAGTAATTTTCAGAGTAATAAAAACTCGGTTCAAACGAGAAAAACATCACAGTTGTCATTTGCTGTTTCTGCTGGTTAGTTCGTAATAATGAAACATATGAAACTTTTGCTAGTGTTAGTTTTGATCGGAATCGCTTGTCAAAATAGCTCTGCGGCTTTAAAGGTAAGTCTATTCGAAATGTGTTTAATTCAAGCTTACATTATTTACTTTAAAGAATAAGGAAGTTCAAAATACTTTGAATAACATGAAAATTGAAGATGCGGAGCTAGCTTGGTCGAGTATGTCACGCAAGCTGAATAAGGACCTGTTCCCCAAGTTCGAACGTCTCGCTGACCGTCTAGAAAATATTGAGCAAGACATTTTGGAACTAAAAATGGCTTTAACGTTCAATAAAGACAAGGCAAAGTAAAAGGATACAATTACATTAGCCCACCGGAAACACAAAAAACAAAATGTATGCTGAAAGTTGTATTAAAATATGTCAATAAACTAAACCAATCTATAAAAATGTATTAATTTATTTACGCCTATGTATGGATTGATCTTTATCTAGTTACTTACAGATAAATAAAACGCGTATTTCCTACATAAAAAATAGTTTCCAATTTTTTCTTAAACTTAAGCATATCAGCTCACCCACCATTAAAAGCTCGTAGAAATATATTTAACATATTGAAGTTCTAAACTTGTGTGGTGGCGAGAAATCATTGAAACTTGTCACAATATTACTAAATTACTTCGTAAAGTAACCTAACTATAATCATAAATCAAATCCATTGTGGTTGGTTTTGTGTAGCGGTTTCTGTTTAACTTTTTGATTCGATAGGAAAATTTTATGAAAATTCATTATTTGTTGACTTTACATTATTAAAATAGACGAACTATCTTATGATATTATGTATCGCATTACAAATAATTTAATTTTTGTTGCATGTTACTCAAATAGTTGAAACCTATAGGGTACATATGTCCGTATAAAAGCCGGGATCTGGGAAACTTTAAGAGCTGAAGTGTTGAAAATAAAGAACTTTTCAGTGTTACGGTTGTAAAATATTTTATTGGTTTTAATTCATTTCGTATTATTAATTTCTATTCACATATTTCATGATTGTTGGGCGTTTTTTATTGTTGTTAATTTCATGATTGTTGTGCGTTTTTCATTGTTGTTAATTGGCTTCGCATATGAAGTACTTCTTTTTTGAGCATTGTACGACCTTCATAGAATGGGGAACGATATAAAAAAAACCAAGTGCCTCATCCATCTCAACACAATTTTCGCCAGCTTGGTTAGTTGGTTCTCCATCGGCCCATTTTAGGAAAGTGGCTTTCTCTCCGGTGAATCGTGATACGTACTCGCCTTCAGCTGCCTCGTCACTTATGTCCACCCAATATGCTTTGAAATGAGCCAAGTTGGCTGTAATGATTTCCCACTCTGCCTGGCTTTTGAGGCTAATAAGGTGACTGTTCAAGCTTCGGCACCTGGACACCGCTTCGTACCAGTTCACTTTTTCCTTGTTCTCAATATGGTAATACTTGGCTCCGATCTTCTGGAAGTTCATATTCGGCTTGGAGGCCTTTTTTACATTGGCATGCCTTTGTAACTTGGCTATTTGGTTTTCTGTGTCGGACATATTTTTCAACAGTTCATTATGATAGTCAACCAATTTGTCTATTTTAACTTTTAGCGTATCATAAAGCCCATTTATATCGTTTATCCTTCTTTCAAACTGAACTTGATCGAATTTCTCGTCATTATTTTGTTGTTCTTCCACGCTTTTCAAAATTGGTTTTTCCTGTTTAGTGAAGTTGAATTAGTTTTAATTTCTTACTGAAAATGTTAACTTACTGCTCCTCTTGTGAGGCAATTGTGACAGGAACTTGCGATCAAAATGATCAGAAGAATGCGACTCATGTTGCCAAATGATGAATGCGTACTTTGATTTCTCGTTCTGCAGGCTCGAGAATTTATAGCCTGGACTCGTACTTTTTACCGGTGATAACAGTTTGACGTAAGACTGCGTTTTATTTATCTAAAGTAGTTTCATATTTATCACAATTGCTAAAGTGGTGGCTTAATCACTAGCTAGTTCACAGTCTTCTGTGAGAGCAGAGTGATAGAGGATATGTTATCTACAAGTCCTGCGTCACACGTTTTATCACCAAGTTGTAAAGGTTTCTTACAGGCCTATAAAAACTCCATGCAACTGCGAAGAAATCACAGTGAACATATTTTATTGGTGCTTAATACTCAAGGATATTGAACACAATGAAGCAGCTTATTGTACTCTGTATGCTGGGAATCCTTGTGCAAATGAGCATCGCAGAGGTGGAGGAGGTGAGTTTTTTGCTTAACAAGAACCTACTTTTTTAACGCCTCAATCCTAAAGCCTGATGAAAATAAGGAATTGGAACCACAACCAAACAAAAAAGATGTCATCTTCGAAATCATGAACAAATTGTACAATTCGAAATTGAAAAATGTTTCAGAATCTGAAAAAGGGGAAAAACAAAAACAATTAAGTGGAGAGGAATTGACCCTGTCGTATCTGAAAAAAACTGAACAGAATTGGGCGAATCTACAGCAGTCTATAAATGATTTTAAAACCAAATTCGGCAGCTTGCCGGAGAGGCTCACCCGTGTGCATAATGAACTGAAAGGATTGGTAAAAGATTTTAATTTTACCACACAGAAACCTTGACCAAGTTGCACCTTTCGGAACCAAGAAGGAAACTGAGTAATAGCTAATAGAATTGGCTTAATAAATGCAATAAAAATGTATACCCAATCGACGTTTATTTGCTTAAGAATGTATTTGTTTGAGCAAACTATGCGGGAATCATCCATCATTAGTTTATTAAATTTTTTGAGTTCGGCTTGGTATAAATTTAATGAAGTAGCCGTAATAAGGCTGACCGCAAGCTTTTCTGGACTTGTCAGTCATTTAATTGGATTTAATTTAATTACACTGCCACTTAACCCAGGCGAATGCCGCTCGGCTCCCCTTCTTGGATATGCAAATTAAGCCGCGTTTAACGCTTATTACCTAATATAAACTTTGGCAGCGGCTCGACCATGACCTGACCCCATCAGTCGGCTAATGAATTTTCCCGAAAGTTGCCAGGCCAAATCTGTTCCACGTTTAATGGTCACCATAATGGACATGCCCATCCCATTCCATCGGTTAATAAAGCCGAGCCAGGGCAAATAATTATGAAAGACTGCCGACTGCCAGGTTGCATATTCGCCAGGGCAAGCTTTTAGAAATATACAATGTATATCTTCTCGTTTTCGAGGTGGTGGGTGAGTCACGTCCTGGGTGACCCAGTAATTGAGGGCGGGGGACAAGGCGATGACACTTACACGGACATTCCACCCATTTCCACCCATTTCCAGCCATTTCCAGCCATTTCCACCCAGCAAGACAATGCATCGGCATTAATAATGAACTGCATGCAGGGGTGTTCGGTCCAATAATGTCCATGGCATGTCAACCGTCAGTCCGCATGTTAATTTCGAGAAACCTCGTTCCTTCCTTTTTTCCCGATTTTCTGAATGACACTCATGGCTACTCAGTAGCTGTCTGCCATAAACAGGAAGCTCCAGCAGGGCGGGAAATGCGGAAAGTGCGGAAAGTGCGGAAAATGCGGAAAATGCGCGACAGTGTAAGAGATTGACAACTTTTTGTGATGCCCTTTCAATGGGTATGGCGCAAAAAATGCGTAACTATTGATATCAGTGTGCAACTGGATCCAGCTTATAAAACCAGTTACTGATGTGCAGCTTTGAACTAGAAAATGTAATACAATACTTTGAATGCCTTTGTAGTTGCGATACATCATTCAACTTTTTATTGCCTTCATAAATACACTGTAAACCGCTGGGGCATACATATTCGTACATATGTATTTATTTTAATAAAAATCTATATTTCCAAGCGAACTATGCTCTTGAATAGGGAACTCCAGCTTGATGTTCGACCTTAGCCAGTGTCCTTCCAGTGCTTTTTATAATTTTTATTGGTTTTTTTTCCTGCGCGCCTCATTGCGCTTCATTAATCAAAAGTAATTTTCCGCCTTTCACAGCAGTCAGCCCCCCAAACGCCCCCGATTTCACCTGGTAAATGCTACCACCTAGTGAAGATGTCTAACGTCAGCAGGGATGCGATGGTGGAAGAAACCGGAAGGAAAATGGCTGGCAAAAAACAAAATGATGGCAGCCATTTTGCATTAAGCCTGGACATTTGCTGTACGTGAGTGGGTGTGTGTAAGTGTGTAAGTGTGTATGGGTGCGAGTGTATGTGTGTGTGGGTGAGTGGGGCTAATTAACTGTTTTACATTAAGTGGCCATAAAGGCAGCCGAACGATGGGCATTTTAGCCTATTTTAATGCGCTTCCAGTGGCTGGCGGGCGTGATCGGCTCGGACAATGAGGAACCGCTGGCCATTAGCGGCCATCTCTATACTATTCGGTTCATCCGCTCTGGCGTTTTCTTAAATGATTTACGAGTGCTTTAAAGGCCGTGGCCATAAAAACAGAAGCCAACTTCATCTGGGCCGCTCGCCTCTCGGACTTTGGTGTTTTCCTTTGTGCTTAATTTAATTAAATACTTGCTCGGACTTTTGCTCTTGGCCCCTCACTCGGTCGAGGGAATGGTTAATGTGGTCAGCATAAATTGTGGCCAGCTCATTTGGCTTTAAATCATTTGTGGCCAGCTTTAGCGCCATGGCCCGCATATAAACCATATGAACTGAACATGAACTGGCAATTGCTTCAACTACTAATGAGAGAAAAGACCGGTCTTTATAGCTTTCTTCAGCAGGTGTGCTGTTGGGTTTTATTGCAATAAAGGTGTTTCTACACTGCGGCAACTTTTTCTCTTCCATTCGGCTTTAAATTACTTCTATCTACGAAAACTGTATATATTGTATATATTTTAAACTAAGCTAATAAAAGAACTATATTATTTTCTATGTAGTTATATTCTCTATGTTAAAACACATGGCATGTGCCTTTTCACAGTGGAAGGCAATCCAATTTCCATGCGGAGGTAAATCAAAAATCTGAGCACAATTACAAGTTTGGTTTTGTGGCCAGTAGAAGTTCAGGTTTTGGGAAATAAGTTTGCTTCTCCAATTTCGAAAATGCTCAACGGCCCGCCCACAAATCACACGCCAATGACGACTAATTAGAGAGCAGAAGGAGGAAGGACGAAGGAGGAAGGCAGCTCTTCAGAGTAGAGTAACAATGACTTTTCAGAAAACTCCAACTATTTCCAAGCTGTGCAAAGGACTGCCCTCGTTTCATCAGGACCTCCCTCGACGGCCACGCCCCCAGTGGCCATATCCCTTTCCAACCGCCTCCCCACCCAGCTCGACTTTGCTTTGTTCTAAGTTATAAACCCACAAGTGGCGGCAAACTTTTGCTTTACGGTGTCGCCATCTTTTTTCCCGATGAAAATGGAGGCGGGGCGGGCAACTTAAAAGAAGATTAAACCGCAGCTGCCGGGGAATTCCCCTACTACAATTTTTATGGCAAGGGCAGCGACAACTTTGCCTGGACAGCGCCACTTGAAATGCGAACGTTTGGCGATTTTCCGGCGACACTTGTCGAAAGTTACGCGTAATTATAGCAAAGTGCGGGCTTCCAGGGAGTGTGCTCAAGTTGGGCGTTTCCGCCTGGCTGGTCGCCGAGGGACCTACTTTGGTTTATGCCTAAAATCAGGTGCTGGGAGCCCCGGTATACTGGCCCAAATATGCGGGTCCTTCACGCAGGATGATAGGTGTGACCCCTCCCCCCCCCCCGCAAAAAAAGGGCGGGAGAACCCGCTCACAAATTAAGAAAGGGCTACTGATAAGGGAAAGTTCAAAGCACTGCCGCATTTACATATTTTGCTTTAGCCAAATAGTTCGCTTTAAAGGCGATCTTAAAACTTGCTGGTAAATAATTTTATACCACTCTTCAAATGAGCAATTTAACTTGCGCAATCTGAACAAAATCTCTTTAGTAACCAGTCTAGGCTAGCTTACAACTCGTCGTAATTTGCTCACTTTAACAATTCTACAATTCGACAATTTTCTGCAGCCCATTCAAACTTCGTCTCGCTTTCAGAAAAATGTAATTTCACCAACCCAAAAATAGGAGCAAAACTCTCGTCTGTTGTTGCCCGTAAATGAAATTCTTGCGAGTGGGAAATAAAAGAGTAATTTTGTTTCAACTTGAAGTAATCGCATTGCCATGGCGACAACATTAATTCGCTTTTAATATAATGAAGCCGCTTAAATGTCAAGACAATGAGACCAGAATCTGGAATCTGAACTTTTGCAGCGGCGGCGGCCAAACCATCAATCAAAATTTCGACGAGGGCCGTATGAAAAACTATAATAAAATCATTAGGCTGGTAATCCCCAAACGTTACGGAATCAAAATAAAATCATCAGCCCGGAATGATGATGAATGGCTGCTCGGTCGGCTGGTCGGCTGGTCGGCCGGTAGGCCCAAGTGGCCACCAGTGGCAGAGAGGCATCCTTCGGCATCCATGACAGAACTGGGCATCTTTCTGCACTCCAATCTCTTTTTAATAAACACAGTACAACACAACACAACACAACACAACGCAAGAAAACAAAACACACAGCAACAAAGTGATTGTATTTTGTATGCTCCAGCAGCCAAACACTCAACGGCAAGTCGGAAAACAGCAGTAAAAGCGATGGCGATGGCTCAGCGGCATCATTATCGGGAAAATCGTCCTGCTTCGACTAGCTCCCAGTTCAGATCGGACCTTGTGAAAGAAAAATTGTTTTTCAAGGCAATACCCTTCAAGGGTGTTTAGTTGGGTTATCTATAAACAGTTGTCACAAGATAATTAAGTCCCAAAACCAGCTGGATTCATTATATTCCAAACTATTGTAAACCTAAAATGTATCTTAGTATGTATATAAAGATACAAGTGTACAAAATTAGTAGTTCGTAGAAGTTTATACAATTAATTGTATACAGATGTATTTGCTATGTCATAAAGTACATATAATGTATGGACAAAACGTTAAGCTTGCGTAAACAGTACTAATCCTATCAGATTTTCTTATATAAGCCAAAGGGTATTAACGTTTTCGGCTTGCCCCATATTCGTCATCCATTTTTGGGAAAGAAAAATGAAAATGTTTAACGGAAAAAATAAAATACTCACGTTCCTCCTAGGCGAACGTGATTCAATTTGTTTTGTTGGTTAGAAAACTAAAATAGCAAAACCAAGCCACCAGAAAGGAGGGAAAATATAACTAAGGCCAGCATGGCCAAGCAAAGCAGAGGAAAGCAGCGAGGAAAGCACCGCAAAGTAAGGCGAAAACAGGAAAAATTATAGGACAAGCAAAAACGTTGGCGGAAAATGTGGATTGGGGGCCATCCGTTTGGTCACTCGGTGTTCTCCGCTCGGCGAAAAGACCGAAAGCGATGGGGAAATGGAAAAATGGAAAAATGTTAAAAGGCAGCTGGATGAGTCTTAAAGCCAGGATTGAGGCGACTCTGTTTTTGTCTTGGCCGCAGGCGGGTGTTCTCAAGAAGGCACTGTTCTATGAATGCGAATCGCTGCACTGCAGTCCCTGCTGTTTTGCCCCAAAAAGTAGGCTACAAAAACAGGCGTGGGCGAAAAACAGGGTGGAAAGTGTAGTTCGGGACAAACAGTTTATTTAATAAATATATAAATATATTAGTTATTTGAGAGTATAACAATATATAGTTACAACATTAAGTAAACAACGAAATGGCTTTATTAGCCAACTTCAACAGCTTAAAGTTAATTTCTAGTGCCATAATCTTCAAAATATATTTCTTTACTAAGAAGATCAAAGGATATTTCGTTGTAATGCAACTCTTCTAGCTGCCCTCGCCCTCTGGAATAAAGTTAAATACATTGCGGCCGAAAAAGGCAACCGCCCACGCAACAAGGGAGACATATTGTGCTACATTGTAACATGACCGGACTATTGTGCCCACTGGCCCACATGTCGAAGGTCATTTTAAATTAGTTTTACTCCTGCTTCGTTGTGTTTATTTTTTTTTGTCCCGCATTCTTCGATTCGAGTGTGTGTGTGCTCCTGCGCGGGTCCTTTCGTAGATCTTTAACAACGTCTGCCTCGGGACTTGCCCCTCCACATTGTCAGTGCTGCGAACTAAAATACTCATACGCCCCGTGGTCCCGACGCTGCCGTTATGACGATTACGTTAGACATTTGCGTCACGTAAGTGAGCAGCAGCAGCAGCAGCGAGGAAATCCCAGACTCATGCCGACTGGGCCAATACAGAATCGCTGGCTCATCCTGTGCATATTCCTTCTGCCCTTGTTATATATACACGTACAAGTATATATTGTGTGTATATGCTATTTGGAGTAGGTAGGTACGAGTGTTTGCAGAGCCACGTGTAACAGTATTCCATATAATCAACAACTTCATTCGGCGAAAATGCTTGTCAATACTCCCGGGTGATCCGTTGGCTGATGGGTGGCGTCTCCAATTGTTGACAACTTATGCTTGTCCCCTCCCCCCCCCCTTTAGAACGCAGCCAAAAATGATAATAAAATAATATTGCCAGGCGGTGCGTGCCATTTTTTTGGCACCTGTCAGTTGATTGCTTGGATAAATTCCACAAAACAAAATTGATGAATGTAGAAGATTTTCAAATTAAATACCAACCTGTAAAAGTTGTTTCCGTCCTTGAAAGAAAATATTTCTGTTGCAGTTAGTTAGTTACTTTATCAATCACGTTTCCAGCATCAAAGCTGCACTTCCCCCGTGGCCCTTGTGGTTCTTCATTGTCTGGTGGCCAGTGTACGATATCCCAGCAAATCCTTCATAAATTCGCAGCAAATTCACTTTGTATAGAGTAAGCGTCCTCTCACTACAGGTGACACCGCTCTGCGCCCTGTCAAAATCAGGATCAGAAGCGTGGAACAGGAGCAGGCAGGACAACGTCTGCAATGTTTCTTTATTGGAATTGTCGTAAAAGTCGATAACAGAGCCTGGAGGCTGGGCGCGTGGGCGGTGGGCTGGCTGGGTTGCTATTCGGGTCACAAGCAATTTAATGTCAATTTTGGTATTAAACGTGCTGGCTGCCAATTCACCTGCTGTTTCCGCCTGCCAGCCACCCACCCAGTCTCCCAGCCTTCTATATCTCTTCCTTGCTGTCTGACTGTCATTCGCAAGCTGGACTTGGCCTGCTTTTGCTGTTTGCAAAAGGCTGCCATACGCACTCAAATCCACAGCAACATCATCGAGGTCGACTAGGATATACCCTGTACTCACTGTCTCGCTACAAAAGTTTGGCTTCATTCGAATGCCTGAGAGTAATATTTGCTAGCTATAAATATGTAATCTATACTTTTAAATATATATTGTTGTTTATCTATTATTGTTAAATTGTTCCTCCACAGTTGATGCTCACAGGGTGTAAAGAGCTGGTAGAGAGGATCTGCTAGGGAGATCCTTCAATAACTTTGGCAAACTAATGTTGACAGACCACTGGCATTCGATTAGATCTAATTAATTTCGCAGCACAACGCCACGATTTGCGAATTGGTTTGTTGGCCATTCGCATGTGCTGTCTAATAGCGTTCGGATTTGTTTGTTTGCCATTAATTGGTTGACCAGCACAAAAATATTTCGCTTTATTTGCCAAAAGCAATGGACACTGTCAGCAATTATAATACTTAATTAAATAACATTTTGGTCGATTGAATTTTTCGTTCACTAAATCCGTTATTTTGTTACATTTGAAAAATGGAGAACGAATTTGAATTGTGTGTTCAATAAACTAATCATTTCCAGTTTCGCTGAGTTAGAATAATTAAATGGTGAATGGCGGCGAATCGCTTTGGACATATGTACTATATAGTACTATACAAAACATGATGTATGGAGTATGTTTCTATAATTTTTCGATTTTTCGATAATTGGTGAACTGAAAGCCATGCATTATTGGCCAGAGAACTTAACTCGTTTCTGGCAGATTTCCTGTTCTGTATATTCTGTCATCGACATTGCATATCCTGCCACGCACACTAGTTAGCATGTTACCAAAATGGCGGAAACACTCGCTTACACTCACGCCCACACACACACTGCTGCCAACCGCAATGCGAACTTTTCAGTTTCCCCTCGCTTTCGCTCTCACTGTTGCTTTAAGTAATGGGAAAAGCGAAAAGAAATCCTGCCCGCTGCGCTGGCAACTCGAACAGTCGACATCTGGCGCTGGCGTTTCAAGTTGAAAATTTGCAAACAAGCCGAGGGACGCGCAGAAATTAAATGAAATTAAGTTGCGGTCGACGAGAGCATATTACAGAAGATAAAAAGTGGTATAAATTAAAATATTTGTTTTATGCAGTTGCTTGAATACCCTTTTTTTAAGTTGAACAAAGAGTAGTTACGTTACAAAACAGTGAAAAACCGATAAATGGAAATTTTTATTGAAAACTCTCTCAAATCAGCACATAATTATAACGCTTTTCCCAAGCTTTAAACAAATGGCAGTTCATTAATTAATATAAATTGCAATTTACATGGTCGAAGTTTGCTTGCTTCCACACATTAACTAGTTTTTTTTTTGCGCCCATAATAACTTTTCCTACATTGTGATGCAGCATCAATTTTCATGTTCCCTGCAGCGAGCGGCAACCTTTGCGCGTAAGTAATTTTACCCGGCACAAGGTCAGGGCGGAAAATCGCACAACTTTTTCCAGGGCAGCGAATAAAAAAGTGAAATTTAAGCCACACACGCAGAGCAGAAGACAGACGACAGTTTTGCGCCAAGGCCAAAGGACACGGGAATTCGAGTGTGTGCCACATGCACTCCCACCACACACACACACACACACACACACACACACACACACAAACTAGTCACACTCACACACAGTGTTAAGTCAGCTGCCGCCATTTTGTAGCCATTTTATCATGGCAAACAAAAGCGGCTTACAGCCTCCCGTTGTCCTTCTGTTCTAAGTTTACCCATTTCCCATTTTCCATTTTTTTTTTTTTTTTTTTTTTTTTCCGACTTGAAGTTGACGAATTCATGTTATTCATGTTCAACGACTGGACTGACTGAAAACTCGCAAGCAATGGAATGCGTCAGTTGATTAGCTGGGCTTCTCGCACGGCAATTAGGCAAATTGTCAGGCTCCATTTTAAACTCCCACATGCTTATCGACTTTGCCTTTGATTAGCCGCCCCATGAAAGGTGGAAACGCAGGGCTCTCAGGCGTAATTACATTAACAATTCCGAAAACATGCCCCCGAAAAACCCGGAGTCGTCGGCCAATGTCACTCACAGCTGGCCATTCAATGTGGCACGAAACGTATCCATTATTCAGGACGTGGTGCAAACAACTCGACCGACAAGCCAACAACGTCCTGCTGCGTGTAAGACGCACTGGCTACAGTGGTGCATTCAGCTCCACCTCCACCTCCACCTCCACCGCCACCTCGTCGTCCTTAGCCTCCTGCTCATGGAAAGCGCGCCTGCAGCACCCACTGCAGCACCATCATCCACATTCCACGGCATACGCACAGCATATTTGGCTTGTGAACTTGCCTACTAACCTTGTGTGCATGTGCCATGCAATTGGCCCCAGGGATAAACTGGCCATAATAACAACAACGACAGCATCGTCAACAGCAACAGCAACAACTACAACAGCAACGATGTGCAAACATGGCGAGGTCCTTGCGCCTGCAATGCCATCGCTGGGCTGGTGGCCAGTGGAGTTGGCCTGTAATTAAAGTTCCCCCAGTTGCCACTCACGATAGCCGCATAGGGACACAGGTACAGTCGCTGCAAGAGCAGCACAACGCAGATCCTTATTTGGCTAATGTCTTACGTTGTAATTACTTTATTGAACTGCTTTAGAACAGCTTTAAGCCAAAATCTGTTAGCAGCAACACCGCGAGCCAGGCTCTCATAAAGGAACCATTTTAGACGTCAATTTCACTCTTACTCGAGCGAGCGACGCAATTGCATTTCCAAGTTTATTTGACAAAGCCCAAGAGGCAGTCAAAAAAAAGAAGAAAAAGTGGAAAATAAGGACATAAATGACACCGAGAGGGAAAGTTATCGTTGGATGCGCATCGCTAACAAAGTACAGTGCCGGCGCCGTGACCAATGACAGCCATGTTTCCTGCATCAGGAGTTGCACAAAGTTGTCGCTCAGTTGCACTCCACCACCCGCAACCCACTCCATATGCACATCCTCATCCTCATCCTCATCCACATCCCTTCGAGCCACACACCATTCTGGCCACGTTTTCTCGTTCTATTTCTTTTGCCCAACTGCCGAGGCTCATTGGCTTTTCGAAAATACACGTAGCGAAATGCTGCAAGAGTTTAAAGCTTAGCGAGTATGTCTGATCTTGAAATATATCAAATAAACTGACACTAGTTCAAACCACAATGAGTACTCATTTCTTTCAGTGCACGACTTTGAGCGGGTTGTGTGGAGCTTTGTTTGGTGGCCGCCTGCGGCTGGCAAAACGACAAAATGTATGCTATGTTCCGGCTGAATTGCAGATTTTCATCCTTTGGCACCCTGCGCCCCCAAGCACACACACACACACTCGCACACTCGCACACACCGAGTCGCTTATTCCGTGCGCCTTTATGTGCAAAAGAGGGGTTTCCCTCCAACTCGTTGATTTCACATTGCTGGGGAAACTGGGAAAGCTTGGAAAGCTGGTTAGCTGCACGGCGCCAAGGAACAGTGTTTTGCCATTTGGTTTTGGCCGCATATTGCTAATGGAAAGCAGCCATACCACCTGGCCCATTGGATCCGGGATTATCCCAGCCGTTCTGCGACATACTTTCGGGATCATATCTAAATTGAAAAAGTTATCGCTGCCGTGTGTCAAATGTGTCGCCGTCGCCGTTGCTGTCGCAATGGCTGTCGCCTTTTATTTACATTTTATTTTCATGGCAAACGTGAGCCGTGCAGCACGTTAATCGATTCAAATCGATGCGACTGCCGAAATCCGCTCACAATATGCCGGCATTTCGCTGACAGCCGGCTGTCCGGCAGGCAATAAACGAAAATAATGTCGTCCTGCTTGCGAGGGCGCTACATAAATTATAACATTAAGGACACCCCGAGAGGCATAAAACTCTTATTTATTCGCCGGAAATCGCTGCGTCGCACTTTCCCCCCCACTGATAATACCCAGCCATAAATTAGGCAAACAAAAGTTGGAGCCTGTTAAATACATACTTATACATAGGTGTATGTATACGTATATAGGGTGGTCCCGATAAGCGGGATTAGGAATCAAATTAAAACCTGTCCTTGCACAGGCTGGCGATTATCCCGACCGAATAGCAACCAAAAGCCACCCATTGATGACTGTTCGATCTCAGACTTCGAACCGAATCTGTCGCCGGACGTAGCTCATTACGTATTGATGCCCACTCATGTGAAATAATTGCCGTAGTTGTCCATTAGCATTTAATAATTCATGGCTGCGTCTCCATGTACATGTGTGTGTGTGTGTGCATGTGTGTGTGTGTGTGTGTGTGTGCGTGTGTGTGGGTGTGCGTGTGTGCTTGTGAGCCAGCAAAAGTCAAAACTGTGTGTGTCGGCATTGCGGCTATTAAGTTCGGGCAATCAGGCTCAGTGTGTAAACACGATTGGCTTCACGGTACTGACTTGTACGATATTCGGTGCGACAATCATCATGATGATAATGCAGTTAAGCTAATCGAACGCCGTTGATTGATAATCGCAGTCAGATGATTTGTGAGAGTATCTTGCCGTTTTTGTGCTGATAAATAACATAGACGCATATGTTTCATGTTTTCAAATTCCGTTTTATTTCTATGAATAAACTTTAATTTAAAATATTCGATTTAATTCAGTTTTTGTTACTATCATAAACTTCTTTATTCAAATTTTCACACATACCATTTATAGTTAGCTAATATTTTGTTTCAAGAAAGCATTAAAGCAAATTCTTTTCATGCCTAAATTAAAATACATTTTACAGGAACCAAAAATTGCCAATACACATTAAGATTGTTTGTTGTTTTGTAAAACTTGTAAATAAGTTAAAGTGATTGAAAGCTTGTTTACACACTAAATAAATGAGAAGAATAGTAAAAACACTACAAATAAGATGATTTAATGCAGGTTTAATGCCTTTAAACTGATCACAGCAAATTGTTTTGAATACCCAAGAAAGAAAAAAGGAGCAACGTATGTAGGTCATAAAATTTCAAAAGTACCCTAAAAATTTTAATTTTTCTTTTTATAAATTTTGTCTAAATATTTTAGTTATTTCTCGTTTTATATATTTACAGTGGGGTTTTGTTCAAATATTTTGCTAAACAGTAATCCAACTTGATGCTAAAAACTTTACTTTCAAGATAATAACTGTTTTTTTATTAATTCCTTGATAACAAAAAATATACTATACCGAATATACTATACAATAATTGTTCGGACTATAAACAGTTTCCGTTTAGCTATTATCCCTATATTTTTTTTTCGATTTCACAAAATGTTTCTTTTGGTACCAAAACTTCAACGAAATGTCTTAACTTTTTACAATTGATTTCATGGACGTGAAAGGAAAGTTGGACTTCTGGCTCTGAATCCTGGCTCGTTCCTTCTCTGAGTTCTTCTGGGCTTCTGTGTGTGTGTGTACGTGTGTGTGTCTGTGTGTGTGTATGTGTGAGGGTGGAAGGATATGCGCTGATGTCTGTGTGTGTGTGTGTGTGGGGGGGGGGGGAGGAGGGGTGGGTGCGACGTTAGTTGATGTCAAAACGTTGCGCCTAGAAAAGTTTTACGTTGTTATTAGTTTATGGGCGTGAGTGTGTGTGTTCATTGTATACATATGTGTGGGTGTGTTTAGTGTTGTTACATTTAAATTAAATTTTAAACTAGGCAACAAATTGAATTTGTTGAGTATTTTCAATTTCCCCATGCTGCTATCGTACTTGTCTTTTCTATTTTCTTTTTTGGCATTCTTCATTTCTTACTGCTACCCATAATATTCCTCTTCATATTCCTCTTCCATTTCTCACATCAAACTTGCACGCAATAGTTCAGTTTTGGGCCTTGGTCCAACAAGGAATTACTAGTGGAAGATGTTGGTGGTCAGCCGGCCAGTATTAGCTGGATATGCATTTAAAGTGGTCTTTGGCGTTGGCCTAAACACATGCGGTGCCAGGTTGAAAGAGGGGGTTGATGGCCTAAATGGGGTTAAAAGAGAATACTTAGTTAATAAAGTCTGAATCATTCGTGTTTGCATCAAGCAAACATAACATAAACATAACATAAAATTAGGCAAAGAAAATCGAATAAATATTATTTCAAAAGAACTCTTTTTTTTATACATGTCTGATATATGGAAAAAACTAAACACTATAAAAAAACTATAGAAATATAAATCTATCAGCCATGTTGTAGCACTTAAAAAACAAAGATAATCTCTGCTTATCGAAAAATCGAATAAATAAATCAAAATAATCGTATTAGTTCGTTTTAAAACAACCGTTTTTTGTAACAACTTTTTGCCAACCGATAATCACCACTAAATGGCAATAAAAAAGAGATTTACCCCGAACACTTTAATTATAAACCTTAATGAAAACAGCCGACCGCTAAGCTTGTGGCTTGTGAATTTGCAGCCACCAAAATTGCTTGCTTATATGCAAATTTTGATGTTATTTATTGGTTAGGTGGCGGCCAGGCACACAGAAAATCTCTCTTAATGCCATTGTGTTTAATTTGGCGTAATTATTGTTATGCACTGTTGTCGCTTTCCGCTTGGATTTGTCTTATTTTTATTTATTAATTAACCGCTTTAATTAAAATTGGCAGCGAAGCAGCTGCAAAAATGCGTCAAGGTGAGCACAAAAAACGCTAATTTAATTGAAACATTTTACTAAAATTTCCTGCCAAATTGAGTCGCTTTATATTTTAGTTGGGCAGCTGTCGGGCTGTGGGACATTTTGACGCTCCACTGACGCCATTTAATTGGCCTTTTAGTTAATTGGCCAATTGATATGCATATTTTGATTGCATTTGCAGCTCTGCAATTAGCAAGACCCATGGGCAGTGCATTCAAAGAGCACGCATTTCAAAGCGGGCCCCCATGCTCAAATCGACGGCAAATGAAATTAAATTAAAGGCCAATAAAATGATAATTAAATTGTGCACACGAGACAGTAATTATGTAATACAATACGCCAATAATGTTCCTATGTGGATTTTATGGCCACAACTTACCATTTTTAATATCTAATATTGGGACTGCGGTTTCGTTTCACTCGCGGCATTTCAGATTAAAGTAATTGGGGGAAAAAAACGAATTTGTTTAAAGTGGATTACAAATTGGAAAACTTGGCTACGTTCACAACAATTCCGGGACTTATGCCTAAACTTATTTGCATCAACTTACTTAACACTAGATACAACTATGATACGACCACTTAAACCACCTATGTATGTACAACATTTACTTAGCAACTAGCTGCCTAGCACACCTCCTAGAATCTGACATAGCTAAAGTCGTTAGGATTCGTGCCCATCGGTGGGGCCGACCCGCTTACCTCCTCCTCCATGGCAGAGGCGAACGTGTGTGGCGTCACATTCTTCTCCAGACTGAAGTGGTCCTCGGTGGTCTTGTGGTAGACGGGATTCTCGAAGTTCATCGAGTTGGCGGAGCGGGTGCAGCGTCGGTACTCCATAAAGATGAGCTGTTAGGTTACAAAATGATTTAATATTAGCATGTACCACTACCAGTTGATTGCAACAGTTTGACAGTACTTACCAATCCCAGTAGAGCGTTGCCCGCTATGCTGCCTATCACAATCAAGGCTATTCCTCCGTAATCCTTTCCCGATTCCGTATCGGGTTTGTCGACCTCGTGAGTTGACTCTGTGCTATTGCTGCCAGTATTTTCTGCAATTGTTGGCAAAGCAAATGTAATCGAGAGTCAAATAACTAGAAAATGTGAGCCATAAACATGGAGAACCAGAAATACACAAGCATGTACATAAGTAGTATTCATAGAGTATGACATTATTTCAGAGATTTCACGTTGTCTCACAATTTGAGTACACGTTGCCCAAAAATGAAACCATTACCACCAATTAACGATGAAAATTTGAACTTTCGCGAACATTACACAAATTCCAATATCAAAGGCACTCTCGCAAAATATTAATAAAATATGCCTGCCGCAGCTCTTCAGCTTTTACCCATAATTTGATAATTCCTATGGCCAAATATAATTAAAATGTTGTCTTTTTGTGAGTTTGTGTGGCAATAGGAAAGGGAGAGGAGGACGACGACGACGACGACGACGAGGACGACGACTACATCCCGTGGCGAATGTTTCCGCTTTCGGGGTTTCGCTGGCTTTGCTGTCAGCTTCTGTGCGCCTTTAGCCGGTGCCTTTTGCCTTACGCTGTTGTTGTGGCAGGAAGTTGTAGGATTTTTCCGCTGTCATCATAATTCGTTTTCATATTTTTCCGTTTAGAATTTGTTCAACAGCAGAAAAAAGCGCACAAAGTTAAGCGCCAGAGTCGCGCGCGTTCGCCTGGCAAAAGGATATGCGCCGCTTTTTAAGAGGCCACCCAAGTTTTACCCCCCCACCAATCGTATAAATCCCAAGGATACCCACTTTTGCTGTGGATATTAATTTCTGCTCCACGAGTGTCCGCAAGAAGGACTTTCCGATTCGCTCGAGAGCGTGTGGCAGGGAATTATCATTAAAAGTTGATAGCGGCAACAGCTGCGCGGCATCGATTCGTTGCGAATTTCGGCGTAGGCGCGTTAAGAAGCTGCAAATTTATTTTGCCGGCATTAACAGACAGTCAAATGGCAGGGCAAACATCTGAAAAGTTGCACGTTGCTCTGGCATATTAATTGCGCGATTTTCCTTCGGTTTAAGTGTGTGGTTGTTTATCTCTTCTGTGGCGAAGGCGCCATGAAATTGCCAGCAGCTGTTGCTTTATCATTTTGTTTTTTTTTTTAAAACTTTTTCAGGCTTCTTTATAATTTTTTTTATTGCCCTCAGCGAAATTCTTAGGAGCAGCAATGGTGCTTTGTTATAACTAACTTATCAATTAATTCCAGTGAATTAAGTATTTCATTTTTTTGGGAATTTGCTAGTCCTCTTATTTGCATTTCTGTTTTGCTTTAAAGGAGTTTAATTAAAATATTTTATTCTAAAATGCATGTATGGAATTTTATCCACAGGGAAAGTGCTTCACAAAATTTCCATTTTCTCTTCGGTATATAGCATCCATTTCTCTAACGACTGCTTTAATGCTTGCCTATAAATGTCATATATGATTGCTTACTTCTAATCTATACAAAATGCAATTTCCCTGCCGCACACACACACACACACACGCCAACACACCGACCTGAAAACATGCACACATACATGTATAAAAGTGAGTTATGCCTCATCGCCCATTTTTATAATCCCACACATGTGCTCTCATATTTATTTCGCAACTCCAAGTGAGGATAACGCATAGCAGGTGCTCGGAAAAACCGGAACACCCGGAACCCCGCCACCGGAAATGCCATAAAAAGTACGACAAAATGGCTGCCGTGCCATCATTTCACCTCCCAAATGAAATAAAAACGCATAAAATATGTTCCGTCACCTGTTTTGGGTATCCGAGAGGGGTTGTAAACAGATTAGATAAACCAAATGAAAAAAAAGTTTCAAAGTTTCAAAGTTTCGAACAGGGGGGAGAGCAAACCGGAAACAACCGGAAAAGTCAAAAATGGTGTGGCATGCAAATAAACAAAATGGCGGCTTTCCTGTTACCATTCGCATTGTCTTCAGTTCGGAGGCAATATGCAGTAAAGTTAGAGGCGGACAATAACAATTGCCTGACCGGACTGGACTGGACTGACCGAAGTGCAGGCAAATGAAAGTCATAAAATGCTGCAAGGAGCAGCAGCTGTTCACCCAGTTTTCCTCGCGTTTTCCCCGACTTTTCCGCTCTGCGGTGGCTGGCCATTAAAAACGCAGTCGTTACTTCGACGGCTCAAAGTTTATGGTTACCGAGGGTGGCGGGGCGGTGGGGTGGTTGGTTTGCTCTGTCCATCTGGATTTCACCCTGGCATTTCGCTGCCCTGCTCGGTGGATACGCACAGAGCATGTCTCCCTTGGACTCTGTGGGGTATTTGCGAAACTTTGCCTGCGCTTAATTAAGCAATTTGAAGTGGGCAAAGATGGCCATAGAAAAAGTAGCACAAACCGCTAATTGAAATTGCAGTTATGCCGGACTGGACCATCTAATTGAAATAGTCCCTAACTAGTTTATAGTTATTTACTGACCCGCGCTTCTCGCCCAACTTCGTCTGTCCCTCGGTCTCTGCCAACTTTGCTTAAGCCCTCTTTGTCGCCATTCCTCGGCCGCAAATGTGTTGCAGCTTTTTCATCTGCTGGCCAAGAAGAGCGCAGATCCCTCGACCTTCAACCTCGCCTTGGAGTTGGCCCATCTGCAAGGACCGCCACTATGACTTCTTCAAATTGGCGTAATTAGGCGCAATTGTGTGGGCTTCTCGCTAAGCACTGCCAGGAAACTTGATTTCATCCCGTAGGCATGACAACGTTTTAAAGCTCCCGGAAGTTTGGCCACTTTTCACTTCAAAGCCGGCAGGAAAACGAAAGAGGATAACGACTGGCAACGGTTGAGATTTAAAGTGGAGCTCAGAAAACAGGCGACTTGTTTCATGTCTTCTGTGGGAAACTAATTTACTATTCTAATTGCATAAGAAGTTTCTCTTTTTTACAAAAAAAAAAAAAAAATTGATTGCCGCAAAAGCTGCTTTATAAAATATTTTATAAAAAAAATAACAAGAACGCATGTTTGATCTCGTTAAACATTCAAGTATCTTGTCAGTGCCCGAGGAGCCGGAGTAAAATACCCTTTATTGGCCTTATTTGCTGCACGAAAAATAAGAAAAATATCTGGTTGCCATAGCAAAATATCTTATTTCGTGCCGCTGGGGCTCGTTTTTAATTTTGCATTCGCCAGTGATCAAAGTGCGTCTGCTAAATGCGGGATTATTAAAAATAATGATATGGCATTTAGCAAAAGGAGCCCAGCCTTCTAATCCAATTCAATAGCGGCACACAAAACGGGCACACAAAACCCACATTGGCAATGAAATGGCGAAGTGAAATGGTCGGTCCTTGTGGTGGGACATATTTTAGGGGATAAACCGCAGGCTAGATGGGTTGTAACTCACTTTTGCCACACGGCCAACGAAAACATTTCGGCCCAATGTCGACAGTTCGAGGTGTTGACAGTGCCAATTTGCTGGCAGGATCAGAATCGGTATGACGATGATGATGGGGATGGGGATGGGAATGGGGATGGGGATGGGAATGGGGATGGGGATGGGGATTGAGGATGATAGCAGTGGGGATGACGAATTTCTGGTTAAACTATTTGCCATGCACCATATCAATCCGCATGCGTTCGTGTTTCGCTCGCTCTTGCTTATGTACAATTTAATTTCATGGCGATTTGTTGACGACTGCCGCTGAAATGCTGCCATTCTGCCATTCTGCCATTCTGCCATACTGTCCTGCTGCCGTTGCGGTTGTCAGTCGTTCATCATTCGCATCCGCTCCGTTCCGTTCCGTTCCCATCCGAATCCATGTCATTGCTGTCAGGGAGCAGTTCGCAAATTGCACCGAGAAATTCACCCGGATCTGGGTTTGGGTCTGGGTCTGGGTCTGGGTCTGGGAGCTCCAGATTCCCGAGCTCGGGCAAGTGCTGTGCTGGATTTGAGTCGGCGGCGGGAGTCGGTGGGTGGGAAGCTGGGTGGTCCTGTTGCCATTAAACATGTCACCAATGCTTCCCTTTTGTGGTTTTTGCACTGTGTGTGTGTGTGCCCGATATTTATGTTTTACGCTCCGCATTTTGCATGTGTATTGGGGTTAAAGTTCATGTGTGTGTGTGTGTGGGCGTGTGCATTTTGAGTGATTACGTCGATATCATTGATGTTGATTTATGATGATGACGATGGCCGTATATACCCGTGAGTGTTGTTCGAGAAATTGTCGCAAAAAATGTCAAATGAAATTAAAACATGGAAAAACACAGGTGAAAATTATGCTCACAGGGATAAATCATCACATGAGAACATGAAACAGAGAAGCTTAGCTAAAACCGACACCAATATCTATCCCTTCTCAACGCGCACGTATCGTAAATTCCAATAATCATTTTCATAAGTAATTTCTTGGCTTTGCTTAAATTTAAATGTACTTTATGGGAACTTTTACGACCCTAGGCAACCAACACCAAAAGTTTCGTAGAAAGAGTGTTGCATACCCGGCGTTTCACTGTACCCATCTTGAGGTAGTCTTGTGGTTGAGTTGGACAACTGAACGATAGTCCGGTGCATCGGTGCAGTGGGATGCACAATTGGGAAACGCACTACAAACAAAAGGTTATTTCATGGGTATAATGAAATCCGAAAAGGTGGAAATGCAATTCAATGAAATGCGCAACGCAGATGGCCACTTAAAAGGCCGCAACCGCAGCGGGAAAGCGTACTGCATCTCCACGCTTCGCGTTTTCGCCGTCGGTCAGATGAACCGCAAAACGTTGCCATCGATGCGGAACTTTCAAATGCAATTACGAAATCCGCCGTTAAATTCCCAAAGGACACAGTGAAATCTACTTACGATCTTCGACGCACATCAGCCCATCGGGCATCAGGTTTAGACCCGTCGGACAGGCGCAGGATATGCGAGGACTCCGCTCGTTAATCCTGGGAGCTGGCAGGCAGAGATGGGAGCAGTGGCCATTGACCGACTGGCAGTGGTTGACACCGTCTGGTTGGCGATACGGATGGTACACATGCACCACCATGGGATGTTCCACCTAGCAAAAGAGAAGGTACGAGTGCTTTTTAGAGAAATATTAATATAAATATTGCAAATGCAATACATTTTGGCATTTTCCTATTTGTTTCAAAACTATTTACAAAAATATTACTTTATTTATAATTAATTTCTGTTAGGTACATGGCATTAGCTCAGATAAGAAAACCAAATACTACGTAACATTATTATATGGCATGATTCCCACTAATTTAGATTACTTATACATGGTATAAAGTGACGACTTGATACGGATGTAATCACAAATAAATGTTTAAGGTCACATGTCATTCGATTGTATTCAATTTAACAGGAAATATACTTGAAAAATTCCCCAAAAAAAAATGGGGCAATACACTTACCATATGCGTCGCCGTGACGGGCTCCACATCCATTCCGTTGAACTTGTTCGCCTTGAAGACGGCCTGCTTGTCCCAGTCGGTCCAGTAGACGTAGTCCTCGAAGGTGGTGATCGAGAAGGGATGCTTCAGATAGTCGGTGGAGTAGAGAACCTGCTGCCTTTGCGAGCCATCGTAATTCGACGACGAGATGGAGTTCAACTTGCCGTCCACCCAGTAGAGGCGTTTTTGAACCAGGTCCAATGTGATGCCATTTGGCCACTTAACATCGTAGGTGATGATGGCAGTGCGGTGGGAGCCATCCATGCCCGCCCTTTCGATGCGGGGAGAGGCGCCCCAGTCGGACCAGTACATCCAGCCCTCGATGGGATCCAGGGCAATGGAACGCGGAATGTCCAGGGAGTCGTTGACGAGGACCTTGCCCATGCTGCCCTCGAAGTTGGTCAGTTCGATGGTGCACTTTCCGGTGTCCGTGAAGTACACATGGTTGTAGATCCAGTCCACAGCCAGGCCATCCGAGGTCACCGATGACTTTGTTAGCACCACCGTTCTGTCATTACCCTCATCAATGGGCGCCTTGTAGATTTTCTGAGTGGTCACATCGCTCCAGAAGATCATTCCCGTGCGGAACACAAAGTCCAGAGCGGTGGCTGCCTTTGTACTATTCACTATGGATGTCATTTCCGGTCGATCCAGTGCTATTTTCCGGATGTCATGGCGCCGGGCCAGAAGCAGCGACGCATGTCCTTCGCCGGCCTTACACCTGGTGTGATTCTTCAGTACTCTCATGTAGCCCGCCTCGCACTCGCACTTGAAGGCTCCGATCTCGTTGACACACACCTGGGAGCAAATGCCAGGAGTCTGGCACTCGTCGATGTCCACACAGGTGTGCCGATCGGCATCCAGCTTGTAGCCGTCGTTGCACTCGCAGCGGTAGCCCACCTCAAGATTCACACACTTGTGCATGCAGCCGCCATTCTTCGGTGAGCACTCGTCGATGCCACACTTTCCGGCCGGCTCATCCTCGCCATTCGGACAGTCCTTCCTGCGATCGCATACTTTGGCACTCGGGATGCACAGACCACCGCCGCAGTCGAATTCACTGGTGGCATTGCAAGTCCTCGGTGCCGCAGCGATGTTGCAGTCTTTCTCATCACTGCCGTCCGCACAGTCCCTGTCTCCGTTGCAGGTCAGATGGCCGGCGATGCAGTTGTGATCGTCGCACTGGAACTGATCCGGACGACAGGCCACTTGAACGCAGTTAGGGGGCAACTCGTCTTCGCCATTGGGACAATCTGGGTCGCCATCGCAAACCCAGGATTTTTGCAGGCAGGTGATTCTATCCGAGCACTGGAACTCATGGCTTTGGCAGAGGTTAAACATATCGATGTTGCAGTGATGCTAAAAAAGAATGAGTACAGATATGTCGTTCAGTTAAAAGTCAGCGCTTAATGCCAAGTTTTGCACAAGGTCGTCCCTTCCACCGGCAAGACATCGCCTTAAAAGATGAATCTCTACCCGTGGCGAGGATAAAGGAAGTTAACTTTACTGCTGCTACAACAGTTTGCTTTTCTTGTTAAGTGCCAACCAAATATTCAGGCAGCTAAGCCCGGTTCACAAACACACACTCGCACGCGCAAAGCCCTTATGCACCAGCACGCACACACACACACACACATACACACACACACACGAGCATACGTACATGCACACTTATATAGAGGACCCTGTGGCCATTGCCTGCATTTTTGTACTGCATACTTTTAGGAGATGCCAGGAAGCATTTTCCACATTTTATACGCTTTGTGAAAAGGAGTACTTGTGTGTAAATAGCCAGTTTAGTTTAACAAATTTAATTAAAGGCATTTTTAAAAGGTATGCTTTTAAAGTCGGTTATTATGTGGTGCTTCGATTATGTGTAATATTTCTGTGATGCAAGCTTATAAACATTTTAACGCCTATGCCAATTTCAAACAAATTAAACAGCTTTCGATATTTGATATGATTTCTTGCTTTGCAAAATTATTACAAGCTATATTCTCAGTAAATGTGGAAAAGAGTATTCTTTTGCGATCTGTTCGGATAGTTTCTGCACTGTTTTTATTGCTACTCGGAGCCATGCAATTTCGGGCACCACCCAACGGACAACAAAAGCCATGCGTCATACATATAAATGTTTATGGGAAACAGTTGCCGACATGGTCCTCGTCGTCGTTGCCAGTTTTGAATAATGCTCGCGTCTTGCATAATTTATGCTTCCTAGCTTGCGCCATATAAATACATATTTATATGCGAGGGCTGTTAAACAACTTGCCATCTATCTATGTATGTGTGTGCGCGCGCGCGCGCTCGTGTGTGTGTGTGTGTGTGTGTGGTTTGATAATGTGCTCATATCAATTTTCATTGCACGTTGAAGGTGAGGGAAAAGTTTTTGGGGCCTTACAAGGCAAAAAATAAATATCTTGCATTTGCCCATTTTATATAAGGCAATATATGTACATGTGTGTGTTCTGTTTTAGTTTACTCACCGTCTCATCCTCGCCATTCGTGCAGTCTGGTTCTCCATCGCAAACCCATTGATTGGGAATGCACTGGCCGCTATTGCAAGTGAACTCATAGGCCTGGCACTTGGGCTTGTCCCCGCAGTTTTTCTCATCCGATCCGTCGCCGCAATCGTCGTCATCGTCGCACTTGAAGCGGTTCTGGATGCAACGTCCATTGCCGCAGGTGAACTCGTCGGAGCGACACGTCATATCTGCCAAGGACGCCCATGATTAGCTTAACTCAACTATGGTATATCTTGGCGGGAGGATTTGGTGATGGTGATTAGTGGGCGTATGGATGAGGGATGAGGGATGAGGAAAAGCCTAAGCCGCAAGGATCAAGTCTTTGGGGCTTGGGAAAAGCCAACACCATTACACAAAAAATGGCCAACAAACTAAGAAAGCATATACATAGTAGAAAAGGGAGAGATAGGGGATGTGACAACAACAGAAATAACGCACACATAGAAAACCAAAGTGTTTCCCTCTGTGTGTGCGTAAATATTTGTACATTATTGCATACGAGCTTCACCATGGCACAGCACAAGTCTCAGGGACATGTGCTCATGGCACACTCAAGTGCAGGGAATAGTGCATTACAGTATCTAGATATAAATAGCAACCAACACCAAGGCAGGGAACATTCTACAATAATTTCAGTTAACATGGCATCCAACACCAAGCAAAGCAGGCAAGGAAGAGCTAAGAAATATTCGGTTATGGCTTACTGCACTGCGCCTCGTCGCTTCCATCGCGACAATCTTTGGTCTGATCGCACATCCAGGACAAGGGAATGCACTCGCCCTCGCCCGACTTGCAGGCGAACTGCTCGGGCGAACACGTTAAGCTTCCTAAAAAGATCAAGATCAAGGAAAAATTCATTTTGAGTGCCGAGGCTTTAATACACAGATACAACGAGTGAGCCAGTTTCGGATTGGCGAATCTCTTGGGTATTTTGTTCATACGTAAGTGATTCGTAGAAACGCGAAAATAAAGATTGATATTTTTAAAAATATGTTATGTTAGTGTTAAAGAAAGTTTTGTATCAACATTTAAAAAATGCCAGCCATGGCGGCTGAAACATGTAACAAGCTCCAGAGTACCTCCTTCAAGGTTATAGTCATAAAGGACCCCGGAAAAAAGCCCACTAACTGTCTAGCTAATGGGAGTTGGTCTTGCTGAGATAGGAAACGCTCCTTAAAGCGAGGGATGCGAGGGATGTACTGTAATTAAGTTTATAAGCAGCTGCCGTATAAGAGGGGGTGGGGCAGCAAGCGATTTGGGCTCCAAGTGATAAACATAGTTGTCATGCCGACACACACACACACCCACACACACAGCACACTGTCACAACCAACAGCCATTCGGGGGCTAAGCAGTTGGCATTTTATCTAGGCAGTAATTAAGACATTATCAGCCAACACTCCATAAAGTTAAAACGCACACATGCGTATGCATTAAAGCAATTATCGCACACACTCACACACTGAAAGTTCCATTGAAGTTATCCTTGCCAAAGGAACGGACATTAAACAAAGCTGACAACACTCCCACACAGACACACACACTCACGGACACGCACACACACTGGCGCATTAAAACGCTTGTGTTTAACCCTTAATGCGTATTAGTATGCCAGTTCTTGGCGCCTCGCTTTTGTGCTTTCTTTCGCCTTCTTTCTCTCTTTCATTGCCTGCCACACGGTTCTTTGTTTCACGCCGTGTGTGCGTGTGTGTGGGAGTGATTTTCCCTGATATGATTATGTACATATGTATGTACGTCGCCGCGGTGACTCTGTGTGTGTGTGTGTGTGTGCGTGTGCGTGTTAGCAATAAAATCCTATGGCTGAGGCACACATTTGAATATGCTTTTTGGCGTTTTGTCTACCTCCGCCTTCCTTAGTTTCCTTCCCTCCATTTTCCTTCCTCCATCCCGTCTATTTGTTTACCGCTTACACGTGCACGGCGTATGGCGTACGGCGGAAATTTCTGACATCGTTGCAAATAAATTAATTTATTATTATTCTCTTCTTGGTATTCGCCATTTTTGGCGGTTGCTTAGCATGTACCACGGGTCGTATGCGTGATATGCTTGTAATTGGAATTTACTGTGACCAGCTTACTTAAATTACTCGTCGTTCGCCTGCTGAATATTTACTGACATTGCTAGGATGCCTCGGAAATATTTAGCCACATTAGGGTCATTTTTTTTATATTCATCCCTTTAATAAATAAATAAAATTGCTATTTAATCTTAAGTAATGTCATAGCTATCTTTGGTCTATTTAAATGTCTTTTAAATTCTTGTGTTCCATAGCAGCAGTTCTAGCTTTATTTTATAATTGCTCCATCGGGTGTACAGTGAATTGCGTTTCAGGGAATATGGTTTCCTCACAATTGTGGTATAAGTTGACTTTCTCTTACATTTTTCATAATTAAAATCATTCTCTGTTAAGCATCGTTCATATTCAGTTGAAAATACTTTTCGATTATTTCGTTTGCCCCGTTCACCGTGCGCCTGATATAAATTCAATTATCCAATATCATTTCGCCCACCATAATTTATGGCTTCATTAAATTCTCCATTGCTGGTCAGGAAAATATTCGCCTGGGGTCCCTCCATATAACTATATGTACGTAAGTACACTATATATAGAACTTTCCATTCGAAGGTAACTGCTTGGCTGAATGGACGTTTCATTCTCGTGTGTCCATAGGGATACAGCTTCCAACTTGGCTTCCAATGGGCTTTTGTGAGTCCTGGCAGAATCAATTTGCCATCGTGGGGTCACAGTCAATGGACCGCCAAGGATGCTCCGCTCTGGATCTGCTTCCTCAGCGCACACACATCCTGGCAGAACTTTGGCATTGTATTCAATAGCATTTTCTTGTTATCTGACGCCAAAGCCCATATACTTGCAATTTGATTTTAATTTTATTTAAAATGCTTTTTAGACCATGTACAAGACATGTCCTGGTCGAGTGCAGTGGCCACGCCCCCCATCGCCCCCCATCGCCCCCCATCGCCCCCCATCGCCCCCCATCGCCGCCTTCAACTCTCGGGCACTTGAAAGCCAATGAAGCTTAATGCCTTTGTGGGGCAGTTTGCGTTTTGTTTATTGTTCAGCTCTCCCCACCCCCCACCCCTTTGGCTCCATTGTGAGACGGGCAGCCAAGCTTTTCCCATAATGGTAAACAAAGAAATGAAGAGTCCGAGCGGAGTGTTAAATGGAATTAAATAAACGGGGCGGGCACCATAACTGAAAAGAACACTTCTATGGAGCGAGATCCGCAGCAGTGAGCTGAACATTTTTGTCCCCAAAAAGCAAGTTAAATTAAGATTCACAAGGGTAACTGGGTAAAAGCAGAAATGTCAACAGGGTTTGATGACAATTTTAAAGCACATAAAAGTCATAAAAAGACACACACACATATCCATTCACATGAGCAGACGTAGCTTTATGCTCACACAACACACAGTTGTGATCGGTTCAACAGTGTGGAAGTCAGAAAAATATATAAGTTATATTTTAATTTACATTTTTATACTACCAAGCTGATTATATTTGTGTTCATTTATTATATAGTGCAGCACTTATTTGTTAAAATACGAATGGAAATAACTTGGAGTGCTAGTATTTTGACGAGCACTGTACATCCTGGTATCCGACCACTGAGCCACGACTCGCCCCGCGTATAAACCACAGGCTCAATTTGGCGCTGCGTTCGGCTTTTGATTACCGGTTTTTATTTTCATCAAGGATAACATCATAAAAATCGCATCATTTTTTCAATTACAGCGCTGAAATACCGGGCGACATAAAAACATTTCCCCTGCCATCCCTCGCCAGGCACTCTCTTTATATAGTTGGAAAATTGTGTCACAGACAATAAACCACTAAACAAGTTACTCGCCAGCAAGAAAAATGCGAGAAATAAAGTGAAGTGAGTGAAAAGCTGAAGCTGCGCCCAAAACGGAAAAGTGAGCCTAATGCATAAATACAAATTAGTTCCGCCGATGGTCACGTCGCGATACTGTCCACAAGAAGTGACATTAATTTATGGCCTGGTCAGTCCCGGGCCAAGTCATAAAGTTCCTTGGAGATCTCAGAGGCCCGGTCCGCAAAGGACCTTCCATGCATTCAAATTTCGATTAAGTGACTCTGCTTTGCTTATTCGTTCTGGCTCGCTTTGGTGATGGACAAATCCTCCGGTTAGTATGCAAATGTGAGATGGAATAATTCATTCTTTTTAGCTTACTGCCGCAATCCCACTCGTCGGATCCGTCGCGACAGTCGTCCTCGCTATCGCAGATGAATTCCCGGTGTATACACTGCTCACCATTTCTACACATAATCATCGTATGGGCACACCTGCCCACTGTGCACATTGCCATGCAAGTATTTTCGGTTATTAGGTATTATTATTTCAAAGAACTAATCTTAAAAGCACACACTTCCATAGGGAAATGCATTATTAAAACAATTTAAACTTTGATTCAATTCGGTTACAGCCAGAAATGTACCGATTCAATTGCGTTTTAAATCGATATCTACTGTTTATATCAAAGATAATGGCTAAACACTTACGGCACAGGGAAATCGCCTCGTCACTTCCATCGGCGCAGTCGTTTTCCCGATCGCAGACCCATCTGTTTGAAATGCACTTTCCGCTGCCACAGCGGAATTCGTCCTGGCTGCAAGTCGATTCTGCAAGGGTAAATGTTCGAAATCAATTCTACATAACTGCTGAAGATAATGGCTACAATGGAATATTCCCCCCATTCCCATAAATATATATATATATGCATATGTATCTAAGCATATATATGCACACATTTATGCAGAGCATGGCTTTCAAACTTTTAATGCTCGAATGGTTAAGTGTGTCAAAAATAAATGTGATTTTTATGTTCCTGCGGCTTCCGATTCAGCTTTTGTTTTATGCTTTATGCTTTAGTGGAAATAGTTTTGCTGCCATTTTATGCTTACTTTACTTTATGACTCTGTTCGTTGTTCAGATGCTACTTTTAAGGGGCCAAAGGATATTCGTATTATTTCAGGACGCTTTGGTGCTGGGAAAACAATTTGTTTGGCTGGCTGAGTGATGGTAATGCAATTAAGAGATAAAAGGAAATTCCTGATCAAGTTAGGCTTGGCTTGTTAACCAATCGACAGGCGAATGTGATGAATGCTACTGTTTGAATAAGTTATCTATTTACGGCAGTAAAATTGGAATATCATTTTACATAATTTGCTTATTTCCATGCAAGACCTTAAACACTTTTAAATTTGTACAGATTTCCTTTAAGGTGCAAAGCTTTTGTGAGCTTATACAAGAGTGCAGACAATTTGGCGCTTAATACAAACGAATTCCTCTGAATGACATCTGCATTTGGTTTGACATGACTTTAAGGGGATTCCTGGCTGCTCCGCTGGGTGAAGTTTTCCCCCCCACTCGGCCCGGGACTCGTTTGCCATAAACTTAAGCGCAACTTTTGTGGCAGAAACTGTAGTAGTCCCCATTTAGCCCCAAAACCGAAAGCCCCACCCAATGTGGAAGCCAAAACCCAGGGGACTCAGACATACAGCCGCCGCAGTGCGAAAAATGCGCATCACGTTTTGCGTTTTGCGTTTGGGGATCGGGGAAAACTGCGAAACTGGGAAACTGCGAAGCTGCGAGGCTGGCAAACTGGGAAACTGGGAAATGGAAACAGTGAGCTGGAATGGCGAAAACGTTCTGGGGCGTATTTACCTAGACAGCGGCATTTAGCGCCCAAAAAAGAACATTAAAATGGGTTTGGATGGGGGATTAGTTTCCCGGGGTCTATTGTGGCATATAGTCTGGCTTGGGTTTGATTTAGTCTGGGCTTAATGAGCTAACGCATCAACGGGAGTCTAAAGGGAATGATTATATATTTATTATCGAATTCTTGTCTGGTGTAGTGTTAATTCGAGTGGCTCTCTGATTTTTGTACAAGTCTTTTATGCTTAATGTATATATCTGAATGATTTATTTATGAAACCATAAATAGTCTGTCATCGCCAGAATATTACACACGGAATTAAGGACATTATTCTGAGCTAATGCACAAATAGACAATTCGCACAAGCAATTTGTTTTGCTTTGTTACACGGTGAGAAAATGTATAACAAATAAAAATAAGAGAAAAATAAGAAACATAATAAATACTTTATACATAAAAGAAAATAAATCGTTATTTTATGCTTTCTACATGTTTGGAATAGTCGCTTTTTTTCCTTTGGCCAACAGTGATTTTTGGCCAACAGTGATTTTTGGCCAACAGTTTGTTGGCTTATATACATACAAGTATATCCAAATAAATGTATGCATTTTTTGTTTCTGTGCCTAAAAGCACTTTTCGCAGCTGCTTTGCCACTTGCCACCCAGATGCAAACTTCATTATTTACAGTCTGCCGCGTCGCGACATCGTGGGGCAATGGGTGGTATGGGATATTCGGGGTGTTGCAAGTGGGCGGGAAAGTGTGGTGTTACTGCCAGACAGGCTCTTAATTCCCCTTAGCATGGGGATACTGCAGATTGCGCAATTCATTTAAGGTCCTTTCGCCGAGAGGTGAAAATCTGACGATACGACGTGCGATAATGAATGGCACACCTGCTGGCGAATTTGAATGCGCGCCAATATTTATGAAAACTCCAGTGCAACACTTTGGTATCGCGATGGGGGGGGGGGGGGGGATAGGGGGGGCTATCACAAATTGAGGTTCCCAACTGGGGACAACAAAAGTGACAAAGTCAGTCGACTTAGGCCAAAGCAAATACATCGAAAACTTTCCATACAGACACCGAGAACTAACCCCGACAAAGTTTGCCAACAATGCAGGTCCTTCGTCCGCTCCTCTTCCAGGACAACAGTCCCCAAGCTCATTTGCGGGCCGAAAGCTTAGTGCTAGAAAAGTTGCCTTGTACTTGGGAAGTGTCCACGGGAAATGGGGGAAAAGTTTTTTGCGGTCATTCATCGATTTGGCGCATTAAAAGTTTACTGATATTTGCCGTTTTCCAATATCCTTTCCACTTGCCTTTTTGCTTTTGCAGAATTATTGCATGAATTAAGTTGGCTAAGCTTAAGCACTTTTCAAAAATCTAATATTCACGTTCATAGAACAACAAAGCCGCACCACAGACAGAAATACTCGCATAACATGAAATTACTTTTATTGATTCCTGGTTTCCGGGGCAAGAAGATGTCCTAATGAAGTTTGTCTGTCTGGCAGAGCATAAATTGAATTGTCCGATTCATTTAAGCGGCGGAAGGCAAGCGAAAACAAAAAGTATACGAGAAATGCGAAAGTGAATTTCACTTTTCCCCAAAACTCCAGCAGACCCTCATCCCTCACTGTCCATTCTCCGCCTGTCTCGTCTCAATAAATAAATGAAAAATGTGTGCCACAGTTAGGGGGATTTTCCTTTTCCACTGTTTACAATTGTTTTCCCCATCCGGTTTTTTATTTATTTATTTTCGGCCGTTGTTTAGAGAAGTATCTGCTTCCGCACACAGCGGGTTGTGTCGTAAAAAAAGGCTCGCCGCTCGTTGTTTATGGCACCTTTTTCCACTTTATTGAAGTTGTACTTCGCCTCAAGTATTTCAATAAAAAATAAAAAACAAAAAGGAGCAGGCAAATGGGGCAGCTAAGGGTTTGTTCTTGGTCTGGTGTATATGAGACAATGTCGGCATCATAAATCATTCGCAGAACAGAGGCTGCGAGTCGCTCTAATGAGGCAAACTTTTATGTTACACATGGTTTGGCAACTGTTGCTTAGTTTTAGGCACTTTAAGTGTTTTTTTCCATTTATATGTTAAATAAACTTGTTCCAGGAAGCGGCACAAACAAATTGATTGGCGGAATGCAAAAAAGAATAGATTGCGCCGTGAAGTATTCGAAATGTAATTCCCATTTCTGTGAATTGCTGGCCAACTTAGGATCCAGCCAATTCGATGGATTGCTGCGCTTAAAAATGTGCGGCATACATAATTTATGGCTTTCGGAAAGGGACACGGATTGGGGAGCCAGGAGCAAGGCCAAGGATATGTGAGTGAAGTTATCTAAGGACCGCACTCGGCGCACAGAACATACACATATACGAGTATAGAGGATTCAGCTCCGGCTTCGTCACATTATTTTCTTCGATTTTTCCCTTGGCTGGGTGGCAGGCTTATCAGCTGTCTCCTCTTTTCAAATGTGCTGCATGAATATTTATGCCTCGATATCGAGCACTAGCATACCCATGGCCAATATGTATGGCATCCGCACCACATGGTATAAAAGCTGCTTAAAAGTCGGAAAGCGTTTTACGGCGTCTCTCGTCTTTCGTCTTTCGTTTTCCGTCTTTTGTCTTTTGTCTCTGGCTGTTTACGCGGCGTATGGGTAATGCGGTGTATGTGGGCAACGGGGCGTATGAGCAACGCCAAGGGAACGGGGCACTTAGCGCTCCTCTAATGTCTTAGATCAGCTCTGTTGTTAATGGCCATCCACAGTTTAGTTGCTGCCTCCTAAGACATTTTTTTTTTGTCATTCTTTTTTGCCATCTCTGTGGAATTGGCATCGATTTCCGCCCACCTACTGTGCCACGCCCATGCATAAGGGATGACACCCACTGAACGATTACGTCGAACGGACAATAGCAGTGAATTGAAATTCACTTGAAGCGTTTAATGGGCACTGGCCTTGATAGCGATAAACTGGCACCGAACATTTCCCGATTGGGTTGCATTCATTCAGCTTCATTGGGAATTTACATTATTAAGATAATGGACAAGTGACACTTACTGTACTGCAATACTCGAAATAAGTCAGTCTAAAGTACATACTTGAATGTGGGGGAGGCTTATCGCCTCTCCCCTTGCCTCTGCATCCTATACTAATATTATTTTTATACAAAATCATAGGAAGCGTTCAAATAGTTGCATTGTAGTAAGATTACCCTTTGTTTGTTATAGATCGCCACTAAAAAGTATATGAAAGAACTAACAGTGGGGGAAAAGGGGAAAGCAGCGTTTTCTGAATGATAATCTGATTTGCGGGAATTATCGTCCCACAACCATAACAGACTTTCCCATCATACCCATTACGTCGAGTCTGGAGGCGTGGTGCGGCACTAATCCGGCGATGAGCAGCAGGATGGAGGCGCCCAGGATGTGGCGTATTGGTCCCATGTTGGTTCTTTGGAGGCTCTACTGTACACTGCTGCACACGGCAGTGTGATAATGTTCTTGCCTAAGTGCTCCGCTGAATTATTAAATTAAATTACTGTTTATTCGGGTTTGTCGTCGCGCGAATGTTTGCACTGGGCTCTCTGTTGCGAACGTGTAATCATAATTATT
Organism: Drosophila orena; assembly: GCA_005876975.1. Lineage (NCBI taxonomy): Eukaryota > Metazoa > Arthropoda > Insecta > Diptera > Drosophilidae > Drosophila > Drosophila orena. The sequence continues at coordinate 7,003,349 of VCKV01000282.1, read as the reverse complement.
TTAAATGGCAGTCAAGTGGTCTGCCAGCAAAAATGGCAACCGGAAACATCATCGTAACATCAGAATGGCCAGCAGCAGTGGCAGTAACTCAAAAGTAGGCAACTGTATTCCGCTCACGAATATGCGTAATATTCGTATTTACTCTGGCGAAAATGTCATTTTAATTGGTTTCATATTTAACGAAGTCACGAAAGTTTTCCTCTCAGTCGTGGCAACTAAACTAATGTAATTTTTTCTATCGCAGCAGTTGCTTTTAAATATTTGTAAATATTGTGTGCAATTCCAATGGTTAATTTGGTTAACTATTTTAATGCATTGCGGTTGTTCGCGTGTTTTTGCTATTTTGAAAGGTATCCTTTGTATATTTTTTGTTACATTTTAAAGATGAATAGGTAAATTTGATCAAAGTGTGCAACATTTTGCACTTCATATATTTACGTTATGCAGTTAAAGGTTTTCGGTTTTCACATGGCAAAGTTATTAATTATGTAAAGTTATGAGCCCCCTTTTGTTTTTGTGAGTATTCACGGTTTTTCCACGCATTTAACGCTATGATTAAGCCACTTTTTTCTTGTTATTGAATTGTTATTAATGTGGTTGCGCTTTCAGAAATTCACATAATCCTCGCATGGGACAATTTTTTGTTTACGGAAAATGAATTATGCCGAGTGGAGTGTTTACATTCAATATCGATTTCGTCCTTTGATATGTCGATAGGAATTATGACACTCTCGCAAACTCTCACACAACTGGGAATTTGAAATATAAATAAATAAGTAATTAAAACCAATCATAACACATTAAAGTGCGCTTAATGTGTGAAGATTAATTATGATTAAGCTGGACTGCAGTTCAAGATGCTGCCTCTGTTGAAAGGGCTTGCATTCGGATTCGGTGTCAAGTTCATGCACTGCAATGCAAAACAAAGGCCAAGACTTGACTGAATCTCAACTGAATTGTGCCAGGCCACGAAGAGCGTTTGTAAGAGATGCTGCCAAAAAGATGGCCCTCTCTTTTTGGCCAAGTAAAAATGTAATAAAAAGTGGCGCGCAGAAGCGTGAAAAAAACACAAAAAACGGAAAAGGAAACAAACACACGCACACGCACACACACACACAGAGAGAGAGTTATCCTGCGGAAAAGCTTGCGTTTTGGAGGAAAAGCTGCTGTTGCTTTGAGCGCTGCTGCCATTTGATGTTACCGCCAACGAGACGCCAGCAAACTGTTTTCAATGTGTCTGCTGCCGTTTGTCGGCACATTGTTGGCCTTGCCATTGATTTTTGCTGGCCGACCACTGCTGTTTACTTAAATTTATTTAAATAAATTGGTTTAAATATTTGATTTTTTGAAAATATGCTATTACAAATCACTGTGAACTTGACGAATTGTGCACTTTGTTTTTAAAATCGCTCTCGACTTGTCCTTTACGAAAGTGTTCTTATTTTTGCCGCCTCGGAGTCCTGAAATCTCCGTTATCCTGGCCGCAGAGCACACACGTCCGGTTCTTTGCAGAGCTCGAAGCAAACTGAGTTGCGTTTCGTCCTCGTCGGATGCGGAACAGATGTAGTAGAATCCAGTATTTGGCAGACTCCGCAACAGAAGCTTGCACACGGAATGATAAGAGTCCCGCCCAAAGCTTTCACTCACAAATAACTCGACCTGAAATGAGTGAGTTTGGAACTCACAGGCACTTTAATCGAATCCGTATAATCCGTATGAAACCGTATTCATGTGCGCAATTCTATTGAAATTTGTCAAAACAAGAAAACCCAATGACCCTATGCCACTAATAAGTAATCTCAAGTGTCTCTAGCGACGACTAGATTTCGACTTTAAGTTCACTGATAAGCTTCGTCTACTGTAGTCCCCTTGATTATAAGCTGCGGATCCGTCTGAGCTGCATTTGTATAGAACTTATACTTCATTACAAGTTTTGGGTCAAGTTTAATCTGGATTTCCTTGTTGTGGGCTACGCGTTATTGTCGTTACCCGACTGTCCGGTTGATAAAAAGTTTAAGGCGCATATTAACGACTCTTAATTGAACCAATTCTTTTTTTTAGGATACACAATAAATATCTAAAATATTTCTTATATTAGGGCATCTTATCTTATTATCTTTTTAGGACAGTGATTTTTTTATAAACATAAATCCTATTTTTAATTTGGAAAATACATTCAACTACAAATGCACAAACACAATTTTTTCTGTGTACTAGCATTATATTAGGAAAAATTATACCCGAATTGACAAATAACTTGACAAATTCAGCTTATCAGAATATATGTGCAATATTTACATATTTGTGTAATATTTACATATTTGTACAATATTTACATACTTGTGTTGGTGATAAACACTTTGTGCCCACAAGACTTATTGGATACTTAAAGCAATCAAGTTGCAATAAGCTTTTCATTCTTTGAGTGATTACATCCATTGGGTTTGAGCATTTGGGAGCTGGTTCAGTTTATCACCCAAAGCTGATGCAATGGCTTAGTTAAGTTGCACTTGACTTGCTGGCAGTGCCTCCAATTAGACTCAACTCGAATGGGACTGCAACTGGAACTGGGCTGTTGGTAATTTCGCAGGCGTGTGCTCGACATAAGACCCTCTATACTATATACATATAATTGCGGCTCAGCTGGTTGCTGTACTTACAGTCTACTAAGCCCCAAACCCAAGTCCGTGCCCAATATTTACGGCTGGCAGTGTTTTGAGCACTGCTGCCCGAAAGTAGGCAATGTTACATTTTTTGGGAAGCCCCAGGCCAAGCGAAACCAACCAACCGTGGATTGAAACAGACTGGTCTGCTAACCGAACTTAAATTAAATGTAGAGTGGCTAATAAAAAAACCCAACAGACACACACACACGCAGAGTGTAAAAATTAAATGAAAATAAACTCGGGGAGTCACGGGGATTTGGGGAGTTTCTAGTCCTGCCTACATGACACTAAATAAACAGTCAGTTGTTACTTACTCAACAGCGTAGCCAAACAAATGGCCAACACACAAAAGCCCAAAAGCAAAACTAAAAAAAAAAAAACACAAAAACAAACACAAAAACACCAAAACACAGAAACACCAAAACCAATACGAGGGCAAACAGCACACGCAGAGCGAAGTAAATGGTTAGTTCTGTGACATTTCTAAATTGAAAAACTACAAATGACTGACAACAGATTAGAGCGAGAGCGCACGTAGTTCGCAGGCAACAGCTGCGTTTTCAGGACCAGGACCTCCGTCCATCCTCCAAATCCCAATCCCAATAGCAAACCCAATTGCCGAGCCAGCGCTTGACTTTGTAGTTACTCCGTGTCCAGTTCTCGGCCATGGCCACACACATATAGGCAAGTAAATAAGACGAAAGAGCTGCAGCAGCTGGGGGCAAAACTTTCTTTCCCTTTGAAATGGCTCCAGCGGCAGAAGATTCAGCCAAAAAATGAAAAAAAAAAAAAACGAAAAAAAAAAAGAAACAAGAAATCGGGCTGCAAATACATTTTGCGGCTTTGGCTGTTGATTTCTTTCAAGTGCGTGGTTCTGTGCAACCTTTCGAGTGTATTTGTATAAGACAACAGCTGAATTGAAGGCCTAATCAAAGCCCGGAAAGATCAAAATTGTATGGAATGGAAATCGAGAATGGCAAGGGCAGCAGAGCTCTATAGAATTTTGGGTGATTTATTTGCACGAATGCAGGAAGCGCCATGATGAACTCGACCCTGTGCTCGTAACAGAAAAATCAAAGCTCCACTGAAATGTACAGGTTATTTCAGCAATGTCAGTGATATTGATTGGCACACTCAAAAAAAAAAAATGCTATTTATTCAAAGATACGCCATATATGGGTATATTTGAAAGCCAGTCAGTGCTTAAACGCTAATTTGCAACTATAACAAACCCATTTGGCCTTAAATCAGCGTAATTTATTCCCACACTCTAATGGGATTTTTCGCGCTGTGCACTCACCTGTGAACTTGCACTCCTCCAGCCGCTCATCGCTGTGGTCCGGGCAATCCGAGGAGCCATCGCACACGAACCGTATGGGGATACATTCGCCGGTGGAGCACTGGAACTGCTTCTCATCGCAGTAGTTGGTCAGACCGAGCGCTGCAAAATCAAATGCATATTAATTAATTAAGTTGAAATCCTCGGGTTAGCCGCAGACTATAATTAAACGGAAATGGGAGACGGCGGCGACCGCTCCGTGGTTGGAGTTTGCACATCCCAATGGGAGGGTCTAATAAAATTCATAACTAAAATTTAAGTTGAAAACTTTGGCTCGTTAAGCACACACTGAGCAAGTGAGATAGCGATGGGCTGGCGCGAAAGGAACGGGGGATTGTGGAGAAAAGGCGTTTGTTGACAAGCCTTAAAACCCTTTTTAATGAAAGCCGAGACTTGACAATAAACAAAAACTTGTAAATAATGAAATCCAGCCGAAGGGCGAGGCTTACACATGTCTATGTATATGAATGTGGCCAAGTGGGTGTTTCTGCGGTCTTGTCTCCTTGTGGTGGACCGCAAAAGGATCCCAAATCCAAAGGCAGAACGCTTTTCGGGTGGAGGGGGTGGGAAATTAATAAGCGAGAATTTGATGGCAGCTAGTTGGGAAGTTGGGAAGTTGGAAAGTTTCGGATGCGATGGCTTCATCAATCGTTTTACGGGCCACTTGACATTTTACTCGGCCGCCCTAATCTGTCTTTCATTTTCTGTGTCTTTGGACCGATTAGCATATGCACGTATGTATGTATGTACATATATGTATCTGCATAGCAAACATGCTAAGGCCAACAGACTTTGGTTAATGTGACGCCATTATGCCAAAATACCTCGTGGTGTGTGTGTGTGTGTGAGGCGGTCTATCCGCGTAGCATTTACCGTTTAATTGCGCGCATTTAACACAAATTGACAATTGCTTAGGCACCGTCAAAATCACGGACGAGCTCACCCAAAAAGTCACGCACACTCACAGGAGCTCCTAAGAGTGGACCCACATTGTAGGCAACGGACTTAGGATCCAGTTCGTTTATACTCCATAAATACAATATAGAATCTGAGATATATGTATAAGGTATTCCCGTGAGTTTGCATTCCGTATACAAACAACTTATTTCTTCGGAACAATAGCTGAGGTTTTTCCCTTTTCCCAGAATTATCTATGACCTTCTGAACTGCTGGCAAATGTGCGAGGGCAACAGGTCGTATGAGTTATTTTTGTGACATTTGAGTTGAAGGCCCTGTAAAAACCCCCTTTTTGTTAAATTGTCAAAATATAGGACCACTTTTGTTAGGAACTTGCAGATTAGCTAACATTGGTCCACTCCTTTTGAAGCACACGCATTTAATTACGAAATCAGACCTGTCATGCATTGCCCTTGGCACGCACACATGTCCAGGAGGACTAGCGCACACACACAACCACACAACCACACACGCACACACTCACACGCATTTGACGAGTGTGTTAGTGAGTGGTTCATTACCATGGGAACATCAAGACTGCTGGCTGGCTTCAAATTCCAACTTCCATCGCCTCAAATTTTTTCGCTGATTGTACTTTTGGCTATTGCTTTGAACTTGTGACTGCATTTTGCATTTTCCTTATGCAAGCATGTGTATTTATTTGCCAAAAAATATATGCATTTCATTTCATTTTCTTCACTCATTCATTCATTCATTCATTTTCTTGCTGCCTTTAGATGCAGCTTTTCATTCTTTTGCTGGATGGAAATTTTTTATTAGTCCCCGTAAATTATTAAAAATGTGCGCACACATTTTGAATTTATGAAAAGAGTTTTGTTTGCTCCTGTCGTACGTGTTTGTGTGCGTTTCTGTGTGTTTGGGTGTGTGTGTGTGTGTATGTAGGGTTGCACTTGTTTGGTGCTCAGAAATAGCAATTGCTTTTGTAGACAAATCTGTATGTAAATGTGCAATGCAATTTGCATTTTAAGTGAGTCGTTTAGTAGCTTAATTGAAATAAATATTAAAAGAGAATGCCCCATCCAATCCATTTGACAGAGCTTGGATTATAAACCAAAAATAAATGTATACATCTCCATTTTTGCAAGCTATTTATTTCGCGTTTCCAGAAATGCATTTTATAGCTGGCAATTGGTGAATGGACACCCACAAACTATTTTCTCTAATTCATTCTCATAGTTTTTGAACTGTGCGGCAAGTTTATTTATATTCACAAAGGTAAGTAATGCATTTGAATCGATTGTCTTAATAACTGAAGTTTTGTTTATGCTGAAGGTGGTTTTAATTGACGACTTTTGCTTGTGAAATTTCACGCTTTAAAAATTGTAAACACTCAAACAAATCGGAGGAAAACATTGTACAGTTGTAACTTGATGTCTTCTCCTCTCCGTTGAATATTGAGTAACAGTTTCTAGAAAAGTGCACACCCAACATGATTTTCTTTGATATTCAATTCGATGTGTTGCAGAGAAGCCTTATCATTTTCCTCTCCAGGCGTTTATTTCCCGGGCATTTCACCCAATTCTCACAGCCACCTCTATTTAATACAAATTAAATCAGTGGGGCAATAATTTGCGGAATGCCCCACAAAGAGTGCAAACATGGAGCAGCTGCCTTCGTGTGTAATAGCCGCCAATTTGATTGACAGAATCACGAATGTCCGTCCAACGCAAAGGCAACTGGCCAATTAAATGCTTAATGCGAAGTTCATTGAACAGTTTTATTTTACTTGGCGCAGGAATCAATCAGGAAAGAAAATGCTGGTCAAGAGTATATTTTCACATGAAAATCTCGCACCATTAATTCAATGACAGCAAAGGGCATGACAGGAGGGCTGTCTTGGTTAGCCAAGAGGGCGAAATAATAAACAGAAATCAGCGCAAAAGTCAATCAGAGTTCAAATCAATATAAATGCTTTATTAATGGCCCGAAAGGTTGTCGACGATTGTGCCTAAGCCCCCCTTCCCCCTGATCTTATTACGCCTGCAATCCTATTAATAGTCAGTGATTAATCACTGTTTCGACCATGGTCAACTACACCGCAATAACAGCATGGCATAACGCAAGCTAACCGAAATATTTGCAGTTAAGATAAAATATGTAGCCAGCCAATTTTGATAGCGAGCACTTTGCACCCAAACAGCAGTTCAAAGTGATAACATTGTTTTACGCATGGGTTCAAAGAGTTTAATCATTATTTTGTTGGCTGCTTGTTTTTTACCGACTAGTTGCAAGCTTTTTGAGGACCTTTGATGGCCAACCAAATGGGTTGCCAAAATAAACAGCTAAGTGTAAGTGTAAGTGTAGTAAAAGTAAGTTCTTATTGTATCGTGCCTACTTAATTGTGACTTAAAACTTTGTTTGCTTAAATCCACGTAGTAAATCGTTAATCCCACTATTTTAGGTTCAGCAATACGGGTAGTAAGGGTCTGCTACTTTATTGGGTGCTAAAAAATGCATTAGGTTCATTATCTGTTAAGCTTATGGCTTGCATGTATAATATTTTATATTATTTTTTCAAATAATTTACGCATTTTAATTGTAATGTTTTTTTTATTACTGTAATTGCATTTCAACCTAATGGTTATACGTTTTTCATGTTTGTACCCTTGAGTTTAATACGTATTCGATTTTTAATCACAACGACTTAGATAAGCTACTTATCTGGCTATCTGTAAGCGCCTGCTAGACACTTAAGATAAGACAGATAACATATTGGACGAGGAAAAAACTAAAACTAAACAGCACTATCAAAATTTACGAGTACTACGATTTTGCGCATGCCTTATCAATACTACGTAATGTTTTGCTATAAGTAGTTTTTATAGATTTTGGTGTAGAAATAGATTTCGACTTACTCATAAATTAAATTCGAAAGCAAGCGGAAGAATAATACAATTTCTAATCTTATTAGGATTTTAATGAAGTCATAGCTACGTAGTTGGTTTTAATTTTACATTTTCTAGCCTACCATGAGATGCAAAAATAGTTTAGGTGAGTCAGAAAAACTCCATGCAATTACATAGATTGTAGTTGCTTAAAGTTTTTCTGTCACAAGCTATTATCTCATAACTATGATAATTTCGTGGGATTTTTTTCACTGCTGTGGAGATAACATATGGGCTGATAAAAATGGTTACCTTTGGCACAACGATAAAGAATAATCAACAAATAATTGTATAATCATGTGAGCACCATGTTTTGGATACCTTCCAGTACAGTTTGCACTCGCTAAAGGGGATCGTCAACTCTGAACTTGGAAAAAGGGCTCTCTAATGTTAAAAAAAAATATAAGAGAAACTATTGAAACTGCTCTTAAGTGTTGGCAAGAGATGTAAACTCGTTTGATATGCTTCAGTACGAGTGTCTTGTTATTGTAGCTGCACAGTTTTTGTTTAATGGGAAAAAAAGGTGGCCTGATCGCTAACGTCATAGACGACCAAAACATTCGAACAACATTATTAGCAACAATAACAATTACTCACACATCTGTTGGCCAAGCATCGAAAATGGCATTAGGATGACTCAGTACTATCTGCTAATAATGAATGATGTTCCTAACAGTCGTTCGGAATTTCGCCAACGTCATCACCTGTGTATTGTGAGATTAGCGCCGGGTGGTGAATTTCTAATGAATTCCACTGAATTTCTAATGAACACACATTTCGTAGTACACTTTATTTGAATTTTTATATTTTAATTATATTTTGTATTTTAATGAACAGCCAAAGACTGGTGCTTCTAGCAAAAAGGGTTGTTCCTTTGCTTAAGTCTCGCAAATCTAACAACAATGCGTAGACGTTGGAATAATCGTAACGGATCTTACGAAAAAAAATAGCATTACTTGATTGCATTTCTCGCACTGCTATTTTTGTGAACGCTGCTGTATATTGGGGGCTTTTTTGAACAGCCCAGCTAATGCCCGGCCAACAAATCACGCCACTTTTTTTGCCTTGCAATTGAATTGGGCGCGCCAACGCTGCGTATGCGTAATATTGCCCGAAATTGAATGCCCGAAAATAGAAAACCAATTAGAGAAGAGAAATTCGCTGGGCTGTGTGGGAAAATAGATGGCTAACGAAGGTCTGACCCTCGGCACTTCGTTGGCCGATCTCATTAGACCAGCATTGAGATATAGTTAAGTGCGTCCGATTGTGTTTTGCATGCATCGCTTATGAAATTTGTCACTCGAGCACGAACACAATTGCAGTGCATTTATTTGGCTTCCATTGGTGTGGGAAACCAGTTTTCAGCAAAAGCACAAAAGAAAATAATTTTTTTTGTTGTTTTCGTGCCCCATAATTATACATAATGGCAAATGTTTTTGTAATTAAGGCAGACGGGCTGTAATGCAAGCAACTCCAGTTAAGGGACCAAGTTCGTATCAGGGACAGTTGGTTGCAGAGAGCACGTGCAAATTCCAGGCGTAATTAGCCAAGTTAATTATAAATGTCCCGGCCAAGTTGGGACTGGACGAGGAGTTTTTTTTCCCCTTTTTTTGCCTCGCCATCGTCGCCTGCAAACTTGTTTCAATTCGATTTTGAAATAAATCAGCTCGGCCAGGAAGTCGATGCCTGGGAAACTTAGGTTGTCGCAGTTTAAAAGCAGTCATTAAAGCTGTCAAGGACGTGCCCAGAAACTTGCTGTCAAATGAGAGTTGTCAATTTTATCCTGCCGAGTAGTTTGCAATGATTTCGTTTTGGCTTACTTCAAGTTTAGTTGCACGGAAATTACTGTCATGCCATGACCTATAAATCGGATTAAAGCCTGTCTCTCGATTTATTTGGCACCTGAGTTATTGGTTTATATTAAAACTGTCACAAGTACAGCGGAAATGCATTTAGTCACAGCAGTGGCTAATCCTCGGCCAGAAACCATTTAAAAACACTAAAATCCATTTGACACAGATTGATGGCAAGCTATCCTATGATGCAACGGCTTATAATTCGCTAGTCCCACTTTCAGTCATCTGCTTTTAACCTTAAAGCTATGGCTATTATCATGACCCAGCGTTATTAGTTGTGTTTTTACCTTTGACATTCGTTGCCATAAACTCGACGCGTTTTTACCCTCCGCTTTTAGCCAAGTTGAAGGTTTCATTAATGATTAAACACAAACTTGCTTGGAGTCCAACTATTTGGGATTCCCCTACTGCGCACATATCTCCTATCTTATTCATTCATCACATCGAATTTAAAAATCTTAACGTACTTCATGAATCATAATGGTTCGTACTTTCATATGCCCTGCAAACAAATTAAGTTCGATCGAATTACAGTTTGCTACAATATGCTTACAATTTGAGCAAAAACTAGGTTATTCACCAATTATAAATGTAAATGTTTTACGCACGTGTTTATATTTCGTACTTGCCTATTCATTATCGTTTAGAAATTGTAGCATTCAAAATACTAAAGGTGAATCTAAATTACTTCGCAGGTCAATCTTCTGTTTATGTGCTTGGATTATGTAGATTTATAAGTCAAAGCTTGGGTTTTAAGATGCTAGAATTTTATCTTGCGTATTAATCAAAATTTATATCAAGATCAGCTTGGTAACAACAAGTGCTTATACAAAAATAAGTCAAGATATTTCCAGTGCCACGTGCTGGGATCGTTTTGAGAGAAATAAATAAAAAAAATAAAAAAACGTGGACCAATGTGCAAGGCCAAGAAACTCCAAGAATCGGACACTTGTTGCTCTTTTTGTTCTCTTCTTTCATTGCCTACCACTCGGTTTCTTTCCTCTTCTCTCTTTCTCGACATTTTCTCTGTGCGCTTCACGAGAGCCACCGGAGTTGAAGTCTTCAAGTGGCGCTCCATTCGCTTCATGTAGCGAAGCCGGCCGGTACAAAAATAAGCATAAAACGGAATAATTACAAGGGGAAGCAGAACCAGCAAAGAGTGTACACTGGAAGAAAACTCCTAAATTCGGAATTATACTTTCTTTTCTTTTCTTTTATGCCATATGTCGCACGCCAAAAAGTATGCAAGCATTTTGATTATCCCTTTTATCTCCTTAGTGTTTTTTACCCCAAACTTCAGTGGAACTTTGATTCCAGTGTACGCAGAGGCGAGTAAGCAGAGGAAAGTAAAAGGTTTATGCCGACAAAAAAGAGCATGGAGCAGGGGAAGGGGAAGGGGGGGAGATTGGGGGAAGAGCTCTGGAGTCTGAAAATCGTATGACGTTGTGGAATGCTGAGACATGGAAATGGAAGTGGAGTTTACTGGCATTGCCAGACGCTTTGGCTTTCGGCTGGCAACAAATATCACATAAATAAAACTTGAGCCGCGTCAGTCGGAGTCGGTTTCGGAGTCGGAGTCGGAGTCGGAGCCTTAGCTAAAATCGGAGTCGGGCTGGAAAGCGGGGTATGCATACACATGGAGCCGTGGCTGGTGGCATGATCGCCAGAAATCCGAGAGGCGGCGGCACCAACTAAACACCGCCTCCCCTTACACTCGGAGAAATCGAAGAAGAAGGCGAACCGTGATTACGAACTAACTAAGATTGATTATTAACGCCAAATCTAGGTGTTTTCCACTTTTCATTTAGGTTAAAAAATATATGATGTCTCAAATGTTTTGTAGTAAGTAATTTCAGTAAGCTTGTGATATTGTAGTGATCGTTTTTCTAATGGATTTTAATGCGACCGTCATTAGAAATATGAGCTTGAATTTTCCTATGATAGAAAGGAGGTTTTTAGGCTGGTTATTAAAATATCAACATAAGTATAATTTTAGAGCTTCATTATATTTATATCTTAGTTGTTCAGCTATTTCTTATTGTTTTACTCAGAAATCCAAGAAATTAAAAAAAAGCAGGTCAAAGTTAAATGTTGATGTTATAACAAAATACGTATGTACATATATGAGTCATGGATTTGTTGATTCTTTGAAAAGCGTGACTAAACGCGTTATCGCAAAAAAGCCTCCGTTCAATAATTATGATTATGAGTAAATCAGCTAGCTTGGTGTAACTTACATATATCCAAAGGAGTGCCGATTTTGCCCGACACATTCAGGAACTTTAAGGGATTTCCGTTGAGCACCGAGTTGATGGAGCTGCCGAAGTGGCCCATTCCGATTCCGATTCCCATGCCAGATCCTGTCCCAGGACTAATGCTGTTGGCTGCCGCAGGAGCCAAGTGCTTCAGCTGATCGAGGGTGGGCACCAGAGTACTGGCCTTCAGACGCTCCAGCAGCGCCGATCCGCCCAGATTGTGCATTATCCCGCTGGCAGTGGGCGTGGCAGCGCTGACATGGGCGGCATTTATCGCCGCCGCATTGCAGAACTTGCTGATGCCCAGAATGCAGGTGATGGAGAGCAGGTGGAACGTTGAGGTGAAGCTGAAGCTGATCAGCTGCTGCACTTTGCTGTGGTAATGTGTGCTGGCGCTGTAGAAGAAGCCACTTGTTTTGGACGGTTCTCTACAGCCACTGCTGCTGCTGCTGCTGCTGCTGCTGCTACTGCTGCTGCTGCTGCTGTTGCCACTTTCATTTGTTGGTAACTCCGACTGGGTGTTTTGACAATAATCCGTGAGTGGCAGCACGCAGGCTTTGGCCATCTTTTGCAGCTGCTAGAATGTATACGGTAGAAATTGCACTTTAGGCTCAGTGGGTCACACACGCTTTTCACTCTGGTTCGATTTGGCAGCTTATTTATATACAACGTCCATTAAATAATAAGTTTAGGCGAATGGATACACGCAACGTTTGCCAAAAAAAAGTTCACAAAAGTGAGAGAATGAATCGAATGTATTGGGAAGAGAGTGCGAGACGCAGGTACGATAAACATGCTTAAAAAGCCACGACGGAAAGAAGAAACATCATACGATGTGGCGAAAAAACAGCATAAGAGCAAAGAAAACACGAAATACACACAAAAAACTGCAAGCTAAGGGCGACGACTTTGGTCTAAACAAGGGTTACGCCCCCTTGCTGTCCCCGTCATTTACTGTTTGCCCATCTCCTTCCAGTGTTTATTTGAATATTTCTGCTATCAGTGGTGTAATGGGTGATAAGCCAGGTAAGTGTGGTAAGTCATGCGGAGCCACTACCCATTGACACCATTATTCCAGTTCGGAATGGTTTTCCAAATCTTTTATTTACTTTAATTCATGGCAATACACATGTGAGACTGAAATTTATGCTGTTTTTTCACATGACATATTGACGTAACGTTCGGCCAAAATAGATTCATACATTATTTTTTCAATTAACACTTGTTTCCGCACGACAAATGAGATGAGCTGGCCTTAAAGCCCCGGCTTGAACTTTTTTTATTTGCTTTGAACTTTTGTTTTCCGAAACTTTTTTCGCATTCCGAATTCGCTCGGCTTTACAGTAAAGTTATATCCAAAGCATGGGGTGGACTAGCGATAAGCGACCAGCGACGACCTGTCTACTTGCACTTCGAGTACACACTGCTCTCTATCGGCCTCAAAGTCAGCGGACCAATAGCACTGATTTAGCAACTTCGACAGTGCTCGTATTTCGTTCGGCTCCGAACCGAAGATCGCCGCCACGCGTACCAGATCGCGACCGTATCACCTGTCGAGAAATCGAAAGAGAAGAGAGCGAACGTCATCGTCGGGGGAGCGCTTGAGAGCATCGATCCCCCAACACTCTTAGCGCAACCATAGCCAGCTGACATTGAAAGAACGATAACGCAAGCAAACGGTTCGCTCTTCGGCCGCTCTCTTAGCACGTGTGCCAATCAATTTTGGAGGTGTGTTCCCCACTATTTGTCGTTTCGGCTTCCAATTAGTGAGGTAGCAATTTCTAAAATTACAGCTCTAAATTGTTTGTTCGGCCGGGTCAATCAGTCAAGGCTTCGATTGAAACAGGTAATGTGTCTTGTAGCGTAGACACACGTGAATCAATACTGGTCAATAAGTATTTGAACAGTTACTTAAGCGCACCTGTGCCTCTGAATTCCAATTCATAATACGCTTTCCATTTGAATAACAAAGTTGCTCGAGAGAAACGAAGGGCTCTTAGTCTGGATAGCCTGGATGTCATCAAAGCTTTGATGAATTATTCCTCTTTGGTACATTTCCTGGTGAGATACATATATATATGTGCATTTTTAATAGCTTTGCACCTGAAGATGAAACAAAATGCTACAAAATGCTGCAAAATCAGCAAATAGAAGCTGGAAAAATAGCTGGCAACCTTAGGCATTACTTACCACCCACATTTGGGAATAAAATCAAAGTAAGAGCCCATCCACAAAGTCATGTAATTATATCACAGGAGTACGCTACACATAGGTATATTCTGAGTTTATTATTCATCGTATTTTCGTTTTAGTGGGGAAACATATACATATGTATGTACACTTAACAAATACAGTTAACAAAAGGCTAATACGTATGTAGTAATAATTTTAATATAATAAAACGACTCTGCGCCACGACAACAGAAATATAATTTCTCAACTCGCTCTAATAGTAGACCATAGGCATAATGATCTTTCTTGTCATGTTTACGTATAGTAATATGAATTTGCTTCATTTAAAACTAATGCACACTTACAGCTATATACAGTTTGGAACTATGTAATTTATAATTAGCAATTAGATTTCTCGTTTTCCTTTACGTTTCTCGTAACTATTTCTGTTTTTCTTTTGTTTTTTTGAGTTTTTTGGGTTTTTTGTGTTTGTTTTTTGTGATAGAACTCTGCGACATAGTATTTTGTACAGCATCCTTTGAGGATGCGCTCCAAGGTGACCCGCCGTCCTTGCCGTGCCTTAAAATTTTAAAATAATTAATTTACACAATACACAGAGTTGCTCAGTCTTCAGGCGTGTGTGTTTCTGCCGCGGGTCTCGAGTTTAGCATTGGTCATCCAATTTTGCCAGCGACCAAGCGCAACAGTCATCCAATCCACATTTCACACGATTCCAGAGGAATCAATCTAATACGAGGATATGCCTATGACGGGTGAGTACTGTAAAAGAAAGTAGCAAAAAATTATAATAATTAATAATTATAATTAATATAATAATAATAATAATATAATAAAAATAATTATAAGTTGTAAGTTAGAGGTAAGCTCAGATTAGTTTATAAACTAGAGATTCTACGTATTAAGGGAGGAAAATGAAATCTTTCTATATTGGGATTTTTATAGTTTCCAGTGCTTAATGGTCAAGTTCATTTGATTGGGAACCCACCTCCTCATCCATGACACTGGTGTGGTCGTAGATCCGCGCCGGCAGGTTTTTGCGCAAACTGAAGTGATCCTCTGTGGTGGTGGTCTTGCGGTAGATGGGGTTCTCGAAGTTCATCGAGTTGATGCGTCGCTTGCTGCAGTAGCGGTAGCCAATGAGCAGGAGCTGTCGTAGTTCGGATAAATTGATCAGTTGATTGGATACCCCAATGTCCCCAATCCCAACTTCTCTGACCCGCCAACTTACCACCGATAGCAGGACAGCGAATCCACTGAGACTGGCTATAACCACCAGCGCAATGAAGCCGGAATCCGGCTGCTCACTGGGCGTTGTGTTCTTTTCGATTTGAGTATGGTTTTTCACTGGACGCTGGTCAGCAACTATGGGCACAAATAGTTCGGAATTAGACAAGTTTGTAATAAAAGTATATACTTAGTTAGTAACCAGAAACACATATCATATCGTTGCTTACATATATGTATGAACAAAACTTACACGAACTTGCATTAATTTATAAACATATTTAAACGTATTACGAAACATGTAGAACCAAAAACCACATATGTAAGTATGTAACAAACTTTAACAAGCTAAAATAGTTTAAACTGTGAACGAGCCGCACAAAGTTGAAAATTGTTATTAATTGGCACACAACACCAAAGAGGAATTTAATCAGGACACAAGTTACCGCACAAAGTCCATATCTCAAACAATTCCATCTACAACATGCTGAATTTCGAGTTTAAGCCACCTACGACATTTTTCAAACCCTTTAATGCAGGGCTTATACGCTAGCTACTTCACCTTGGGCGATGATAAACAAAAGGGAAAACTGTATAAAAGGGAAAACGGAAATCATTGCAATAAAAGAGCGGAGCGCAAAAGGGAATCAACATCAAAATCCAAGCCGCTTAGCTTCCCCCCAAAACTTCCACTTTTTCTCCACAGCACACAATCCAAGGAATTTTCAATCAAATCGCTCAAAGTGCGCATTTAGGCGCAAATAAACACTTAAACGCGCTCGCGCCTTTGATGGCGCTAACTTTTATGCGAAAGAAGCGGCCTGCCGCCGATTTAGATTGGGAATGAAAATGGCAATAGCAATGGGAGTGGGCATGGGAATGGGCATGGGCATGGGCATGGGCATGGGCATGGGAATGGCAACCTAATGACATCGTTAACGCAGCGCATTTAATGGGATTTTTGTCAGGCGTCGTGGGAGGACTTCTTTCAGTTTCCTAGCCAAAACACTAAAAGTTATCAACATTAAGTTGAGCCGCACTTTAAAGCAAACACTCCACTGGGAGGTGGCGTCACTCGAAGCTCCCCCGATATTAACCTCATACTTTGCGGCTGGGGATTGTGGATTGTGGGATTGGGGATGATGGCACAGGATTGGATGGCACAGGATGGGGGGTGGATGGTGCCTGATGGCCCCTCTTTAGAGGTTTCAATTGCAGTGCTGGGCCGGGCGAGGGCCTACTTGCGGTTGGCGGCAATGCAAGTGGCTCAACGGCGTTGGCATTTATGAAACTGTCACGGATATATGGGTGTACACTGCTTCCGAACTCCTGATGATGATTAATGTGGGCCATGACAAAGCCAATGCTGTGGGTTGGCTGCACCCGCACCCGATCTTGGGGAGCAGTTTGATTAATATGCTTGCAATAAATCTGAATCAGAATGCCACGAAAGTGTTTATAAGCAGTGCGCGTGAGTCGAGAAAAAAGTGACAGCAGAGACGTCGAACTTATAAATTGAGAGGAAGTCCCTGGGTTGTCAACCCATCCGAAAGGATAACTATCGAGCTGCTCGAGAACCTTATTAATCAAAATTTCCGTTGACGTACCGCAGATTAGGTTTTCTCCACTCGCTTTTGTCAGTTAAAAATCTAAAGTTGGGCGATAGTATGTACGTGTTTCTTGGGACATCGTTTATCGATTGGAAAATAATATTATAATTGTATAATTAACAGGCAATTTCTTCAACTTTGAGTTGACAAATCCACTTATATTTATAAATGACAGATAAATAAATAGGAGAATATATGTGTGGGAAACATAATAAAGTATTAGGCAAATATTTGAAGGTGGAACAGAGACAACAAAAACAAAATGACTTTCGAGCACAACGATATGAGCACAACACGTAGATGGCAACCCCTTTATAGGGTGGACCACAAGAGGACATATAAGGACATGACACAGAACGGGTTGGTCACTCCTACCGAAAGTCGTGGGCAACAGGGGCAGCCTGGTGCTCAGCTGGAGATCATCGTTAATTTCGATCCGAGTGTCAGCATGTCCCACTTGGACACCCGTGGGCAGCCGCCTCCTCGGGGATTTTGTCCTCGGTTTCGTTTTGCGGGCTCGCGGGGGTCTCGTGACTGGAGGCAAATAAAGTGCTACATGCGGATGCAAGTCATGCGGGATTGGGGAAATCGGGTTTTGGGGTTTTATTAGTAAGCATTAGCAAGCATAAAATCAAATTCAAAGCCATGCTGGTTAGGTTAAAAGCAAAATGGCTAAGGGAGCTACGGAAAGTTCTCGGGTACTTACGATCCTCGACGCACATGAGGCCGTCGGCCATCAGCTTCAGACCCGTGGGACAGGCGCAGGATATGCGAGGACTCCTCTCATTGATCCTGGGCGCTGGCAGGCAGAGATGGGAGCAGTGGCCATTGACCGACTGGCAGTGATTCACGCCATCCGGCTGGCGGTAAGGATGGTACACATGCACCACCATCGGATGCTGGAGCTGTAAGGCAAATAAATGAATATATATATACGAGTAAGATAAAGATAAGTATAAAGATCGGGTAATAGAACTTACCATGTGCATTGCCGTCACGGGCTCCACATCCTCCCCAGTGAACTTGTTCGCCTTGAAGACGGCCTGCTTGTCCCAGTCGGTCCAGTAGACGTAGTCCTCGAAGGTGGTGATCGAGAAGGGATGACGCAGGTACTCGCCGGAGTAGAGCACCTGGCTCCGTTGCGAGCCATCATAGTTCGCCGACGAGATGACGTTAAGCTTGCCATCCACCCAGTAGATGCGCTTCTTAACCAGGTCCAGGGTGATACCATTGGGCCACTTGACGTCATAGCTGATGATGGTGGTGCGGTGGGAGCCATCCATGCCCGCCCTTTCGATGCGGGGAGAGGCGCCCCAGTCGGACCAGTACATCCAGCCCTCGATGGGATCCAGGGCAATGGAACGCGGAATGTCCAGGGAGTCCTTGACCAGGACCTTGCCCATGCTGCCCTCGAAGTTGGTCAGTTCGATGGTGCACTTGTGGGTGTCCGTGAAGTAGACATGGTTGTAGATCCAATCGACAGCCAGGCCATCCGAGGTCACCGAGGATTTGGTCAGCACCACCGTCTTTTCGCTTCCCTCATCAATCGGCGCCTTATATATACTCTGGGTGGTCACATCGCTCCAGAAGATCATTCCCGTGCGGAACACAAAGTCCAGAGCGGTGGCTGCCTTTGTACTATTCACTATGGAGGTCATTTCCATGTGGTCGAGTGCTATCTTGCGGATGTCGTGGCGTCTGGCCAGGAGCAGGGAGGCGTGTCCTTCGCTGGCCTTGCATCTGGTGTGATTTTTGGGATCCCTCATGTAGCCCGCTTCGCACTCACACTTGAAGCCGCCTATTTCGTTCACGCATATCTGGGAGCACTTTCCACGGACATCGCACTCATTGATGTCCTGGCAGTTCCGCTTGTCCGGCGACAACTTGTAGCCCTCGTGGCACTCGCAGTGGTGCCCCACCTTCAGGTCGATGCACTGGTGCATGCAACCGCCGTTCTTCGAGGCGCACTCGTTTACCCCGCACTTGCCAGCCGGCTCGTCCTCGCCATCCGGACAATCCTTCCGCTTGTCGCACACCTTCGAGAGGGGGATGCACTGACCTCCACCGCAGTCGAACTCGCTGGTGGCGTTGCAGCCGCCGTGGTTGACTCCCAGGCTCAGGCTCAAGCCGCAATCCCGCTCGTCGCTGCCATCGGCGCAGTCCTTGTCCCCGTTGCAGGTGAGATGTCCGGGAATGCAGCTGCGATCGCCGCACTGGAACTGGTCCGCCCGGCAGGTGACGTTCTTGCAGTTGGCCGTGTGCTCATCATCGCCGTCGGGACAGTCGCGGTCACCGTCGCAGAGCCAGCTGTGATGCAGGCAGGTGATGCGATCCTTGCACTGGTACTCGTGCGATAAGCAGGGCGTGGTCGTCTTGGTCACATTCGCACAGGACTGAAATAATTTCGATGATAAGAACAGAGCAGTTTTCAGAAGTGTGGTTTAATATGAAACATTCCGTAAGTTACAGAGTTTTCGTTCTTTATTTAATTAGGGAGTAATTTGCACAAAAGTATTTGACTAATACTGCTAAGGAGTGCAGGATGCACTTCGACTTAAATAGCTTAAATTGCTGAAATTTCCCTATTGTGGGGAAAGGTGCAAAATAGAACGAGGGTCAGGCTGCGGAAGCTGGCAAAGTTTCCGGCCCTTAGTTTTGGGAAGTTTTCCTGCTGGAAAAGTATGCAAGGGGGAAATGGCCGCACACAGGGGAAATTATGCACCCCCTAAGCATGCAAAAATGCAATTTTATGCGTGCCATGCGTTGACAACAAAAGCTGCCAAAGCTGGCAGGGCGCTGAGTTATGCCCAACTTGGCCATAATTCATGTGGCTTAGGCGAGCACCAAAAAACGGAAGGATGTTGCCAAGGCAGAAGCAGGAGCAGGAGCAGGAGCAGGGGCAGGGGCATGGGTATCGTGATTGGACAAGGATAAGGCTAAGTTTCTTTTGCGGACTGGCGGGGAATGGAAATTTATGGCTGGCATTATTCACTCACCCGCTCATCGGAGCCATCGGAGCAGTCCGGATCCCCATCGCAGACCCAACGCTTGGCAATGCAGGCTCCACTCGTGCAGGTGTGCTCCGCCACGGAGTCGCAGGGCACCACGGGGCACTCCTTCTCATCGGATCCGTCGCCGCAGTCGTCGTCGTGGTCGCACTTCCAACGCTTCTGGATGCACCGTCCATTGCCGCAGGTGAACTCGTCGGCACGACAGGTCTGGTCTGCGAATTTATCAAAAATATTTAGGCTTAAGCTCGCCACAAGGGGAGTTGCAACAACTACGAGGCAAACAATAGAAGCCAAAGCGAAAATGAAAATGAAAATGAAGTGACTTGAGAGTTATGATGCGTTGCAAATGGGAGTTACTTTATGGCGCAGGAATGGAGTTGGACAATGGAGTTCGGGTTAGTTAAGGCTGCGATGCAATTTGTAAGACGAGAAACCTACAGAGCTGCATGAGTAAACAATAAGATGTAGTTTCAAATGATGCGGAACCTTTTAATTGAACTTTGTAACAAAGAAAATAAACATGCACAAATCAAATACGAATGCAGTGTTATTCTATCGTTCGCCCACATCTGAGTTCCAAGTGCAGTGGCAAATGATTATCCGCACTCCATTCGGGGTCATCGACGTCCTTGCCACAGCAAGCTGAAAGCTTGAAATGGAAGGCAACGAAAAACCAAAAGCCAAATGAAGTGCGGTTGCCTCAATAGTTGGAATAAGTTAGCAATGGGGTTTTGTTTTCAGAGGGTGATGCCAGTTGGCTGCGGCATCCAGCTATCTACGAATGGAACTAAAATTGTGTTTCTAACGTCCAGGAGCAGCTCCACTAGAACTCAAGCCATTTATCTCAACTCAAGTTGAATCGAAGCAAGTAAATAGCTAAATTTAAACTGCTGCAGTGGGTGGAAGACAACTATAAAAACAAATTATTTGCACTCGGGAGGTAGAGGAAAACAAGAAAGAAATCTAAATTAAAATAAATATTTTCAAGAAGCTTGGTTGAAAAACACAGAGATGTGCAGATAGTGAGAGTTGCAGATAGAACTAAAAGGATTGCTCTACTCAAACTTAAGGTGGAAGGAACTGATGGATTATCCTTACTGCAGTTGTGCTCATCGGAGCCATCGCTGCAGTCCTTGCTCTGGTCGCACATCCAGGCCAAAGGAACACATTGCCCCTCGCCGCTCTTGCAGGCGTATTCATCCGGCGAACAGGTTCGAGCTCCTGGCGATATCGTTGTGCGGCGGTTATTGAAGAGCGGAGAAAGGGGAGAAAGCGGAGAAAGGGAAGAGAGAGAGCAGCGGACTGTAGATATCATTACTTTCGACGCATCACGCATACGCCATGTATAACCATTAATTTAACGCTATTCCAACGTCTAACGTTCTGAAAGGGGAAAATATTGCCAAATACTTGGCCTTGGAACTTATCTAAGAGTTCGATGTCACATAACTAGCATCGGATTTTATGTACAGCAGTACATCAGTACAGCAGAACTTCGATGAAGTGCTACAGCTTAAGATGCATTCAAATTTACCTAACAAATCAGCAGGGTTTTCTGGTAACACGCTTGCACGTGTTTCTAAGGCTATTTTATTTGGGAACAAATCAAGTTGTTTCTGCTGAAGCTCGACTGTACTTGAACCCTGAACGCGACTGGCATCCTGTGGCAGCAGCACACTTGTCTGCGGGCGGGTATTAAACGAATTTCATGCGATATTGCCGTGCCACAGCGACAACGCGTCGTATACTTGTTGTCAAGAGCCGCTGGGAATGAGTACACAATACACCCGCGCACTCACACCAGCGCACAAGCACACTCGATGCTCGAACAAACACATGCATATGTACGTACGTACGTACCCACTCTCTCTCAGGACTCTCACTCTCAATGACTTGATTAAACTTCTAAGCACAAGTGGGTGGGTGTGGGTGTGGGGTGGAAAATTGTTGCGAAAATTATGCAAGCGCGCCACTCCATTAAGGGTGCGTATGAGTTATGCGGCAAGTTGGTTAGTGAAAGCGATTAAACGGCACACACTGGGTGGATGCCCATGGATGGGTGTGTGTGGCATTTGCATTTGCATTTGCATTCGCATTCGCATTTGCTTTGTTTCGTATCGATTGCAAGGACGACGTGGAAGTGGAAGTGGCACTAGTTCTAAGCTTACTGCAGTTCGCCTCATCGGACTTGTCGCGGCAATCGTTGCTGCCATCGCAGAGCCAGCTACGCGGAATGCACTGGTCGACCGTTTGGCATTTGAACTCGTTGTTGGGACAGGCGTTCACTAAACACACAATCGGAATAGTCGTCGGTTAGCTAAGTGAGTGGCGCATTCTCCGCGGGATTGCCCGTATACGGATGCGGACACAAAGGACCTAAATACTTACTGCACAATTCGTTGGCTTCGTCGGAGCCATCGGCACAATCGCTCTCCTGATCGCAGCGCCATTTGTTCGGTATGCAGTTGCCATTCCTGCAGCGGAATTGGTCCGACGAGCAAGTGGCCTCTGCAAAAGGCGGGAAAGGTCGGGTTAAATCGTGGTACTCATGTTGCAGGCGAATAAATACACTTAAGCGCAACTCTGTAATGCATTTTGGGGCACTTTAGCTGCTGCAAATCTAAATGCTAAATTCTGCTTAAAATTAACTTATTTTGTTAGTTAATATAAACTTTATACGAGCTGAGCAGGGATTTTTTGCTACTTTAAAAGTTGCTGAACTCATTTTGAGGCACTTTAGGTGCTGCAAATTTAAATGCTAAACTCTGCTTAAATATAACTTATTTCATTAGGTAACTTAAACTTTATACGAGCTGAGCGGGCCTTTTTTTGTTGCTACCCAAAAAGTTGTTGAGCTCATATTTCGTAATAGTAATTTGAATAGGATTTTAAACTAAGCTAAATAACAAAGTTAAAGGTGTAAACTTCTTGTTTCAATTCATCAATTAACCATATTAGCCATATTAATTTCGGTTTAACTTGATTAACTGTTTTTAGCCCTAGTTAAAAACGCATAATTGACATACAAAAATATTCGGAGTGGGAAGAATTTTTGTTTGGAGAAGTGGGTCTTGCTGCGACCGCAGTTGTATGTTTTCCTGGCTTTGAACTCTGCTGGCGACCCGTATCAAAAACAAAAGCCAAACAAGCGGCAGAGGAAATGGGAGCTGGGGGGCCACTCAGAAGAATGTGGCCACACCCACACGCCCCCTTTATAAACACACACACACGCACACACATGTGTATTTACACGCACTTGAGCACGTGCTGAGCAGGGAAAATACCCCACAAGCACAAACAAAAAGAGCGCTGCAATGGCTTTTCAATGCCACTCCAAGGGGCAGCAAAAATGTGTCATTTTTATTTTACACCGCGTGTGTACACAAATACATATACACACACATATATATATATATATTTATATATGTATGTATAGTATATATAGGGTACGTGTATGGCTTGTAATCGGATTAGTTGGTTTCAGATTCCGCTGACTTGTTGCTATGAAACGCAGCACTTTTTTCCACCACCCCGCAGCCGGAAAAGCTGGTCACAAAATTCTATTGCATACTTTCGGGGAACAGCTAGGGCAATTAGAAATATTGCTTGCCTTAACCTTTTTTGTGGAAAGGGAAACTCTGGCATTTAACAAATTCTTCGGGCACTTTTGGGCTATTTTTACGATCACTCGATGGAATAGAATTGCGCATATTTTTGGTGTAAGCGATTGGAAAATGCCTTGTGGCCTTTGGAAATTGCTGTTGATTATGCAAATCTTGGCCAGCGCCAAAGGAAATGCTGGAAATGCTGGAAATGCTGGAAATGCGTTTATTTGGCCCTGTTAAGTTTAATCAATTTTTATGCTTGTCAGGCCTGTGTTGTGGCCATATCAATAACATTTTATATGATTACTTTTCTAAACTTTTTATGAATTCCAACGAAATGTGGCAACAAGAAAAAATTTGGTTTGTGTGTGCAGGCAACTGGCGCAAAACAAAACTTTGATGTGCGCCAATATTTGTTAAAAAAAAAAAGAAGCAAAATAAGAGGCAAAACAAAAAAGGCAAATATAAATACACATTCAGTGAACAATAAAAATTGGCCACATGTGTGACCCGAGCGGGAATAAAATGTATAAAACGGCATAAAAGGAAACAAGTGCAGGGGAGTGAAAAACATTTTTCCCCACCCACATTTGGTTCAATGATTGTCGATTTGGTTTTATGCTGTTATTCTTTGCGTTTCGCTTTTTGCTAATATGTGACATTATTTTCTGGAAATTGTGCCCAGCGGGCAAATTGGTAATATCAGCGGATACGCTCATATTGAAATGGGACGTCACTTCGGTATCCAATTAAAAATCAAATTACAACACTTTTTTGTAATCATGTCTGACATTACAGGACGAGTCCTTCATTGATTGCATTTTAGTGGGGCCGCTCCCAAAAACAGCACAATACTCGTATAATGGCATACATAAAAAATAGAAGGAATATGAAAGTTGCGCTGTCATGCAGCATTTTGCGGCATAATTTATTTTTTGTAACTAAGTTTAAACGGCTTTTCAGTTGATTAAAAAACTTTGGCCTTTGGCAGTTGATGTTTCCGTGTATTTTCCCGCTCAGTCTCTGCGCTCAGCCAATTTGTATGCAAATGCAAAAATATTCTGTTGCATGCGAGCCATGGCCGGAATCCTGTATAAAGGATACAGGCTCTGGGAAATGCGGAAATGCGGAAAACTGGTGTAAAACTCGAGAGGAAAACTCGGGATTTTTGTAAATCCAGATGATTGGGATTTCGGTGTGTTTAATTTAAGTTAAAAGGTGTCGAAAACTTTTCCACCTGATAATAGTTAAAAGTTTCCCGACGAACTTGGACTAGTTTAACCGACTGTTCTTCGGCAGCTCAACAGTTTCCCTTTGGGTCTCTTGAAAAAGGCTGATGAAAGGACATGATAGCAACACTACAGAGTTTTAAGGAGTACTTAAGACTTGGTTGTGGCGCTAGTATACCGAAAATAAACTGGAATATATAACATATGTATAATGCATTTTAAAATAGTTTGCATTATAAAATCCAGTGTGTATTTTGTTCATTTATTTGCCAATACACATTTGGGCAAATAAGTTGGAATTAAGCATGATATGCATAAATTATGTTTTGGCCGTGTGTGTAGTTTCTATTTAAATAGCTTTAGTATGGCGGATATATCTGTGATTATTTTAGTTATTTAATGTCCATAAATAAACAGTTCACTTATATTATAATAGTGTCAACTCAAATATAATGTTTGACCATTAAATTCGGAGCAGACGATATAATCACTATAACTTGTTTTTGCGTACCGTTTATGGCCAGAACGCGAAAACTTTGGCTCTGCGTGTGCAGCAAACTGGTAACGAAGAACAAACACCAAATGCGCCCCATTTTCCGTGGATTTTCGCGCGACTTTCACGATGTGTTTTCCTTGTGGAGCTGCAGAACATTGGGAGATGAGAGCACTTCGATTGGCCAAGACACTCTTGTTTATGATGGACAAACAAACAAAACACCACAATTTGCAGCCATGAATTGGCCAGGACACTCTGGTGACATATTTAAGTGGTCCAGCCAACTTGCACAAATTGATTGCATAATTTCCGCAAACAAAAACTGCCCTCGGGCAGCACATTTCAAGTTCATTACGAGCAGAGCGGACAAACGGACCCAGCATTCGCATATAAATTGTAAACATGATAATCCATTTTTGGGGTCAGACGGGCCAAATGGCGGAAACTCATTTAATGTTCAACTAAATGATAAATGGCCAGAAGGGCGGCTGCTTTGGTTGGCTGCTTGGAAGTGGGAAGTGGGCAGTGGGATGTGCGTCCCATCAAGTGTCACCGATTGACTTTGAGGATAAGTCTGGCCCGGACAAGCGGAGGAACACAGAGGAGCACATCCTTGGCACATCCTTTGGGCTGCCTGGTGGCACCCAGGATTTTCATGTTGCTGCTGCTGGCGTTTTGTCAGAGATAAAGCGAATCTTGGCAACGCAGACTACGTCTGGTCGCCGCCCGATTAGCCTTAAATATTTTCGCTGAATTTGTTTATCCTTGCTTGGCTTCGTATCCTTTCCTTGCATTGGCACACACTTACACACTTACACACTTGGCACACTTTCGCTGGCTGACTTTTCGCACGTTTCTTTGAGTTTTCTGGCCTGCCCGTAGTTTTATTTTTACATATAATATATATATATATATGTATATGTTTATATGCAAATTCCCCTTTTAGCTAAGGAGGCAGTCCTTTCACACTTTCGCGCGTTTGCATCCGTTTGGTTGAGAGGTTCGCCGCCAACTGAGTGGTTGGTTGCAGAGCGGCTATCCTTAAAAACAATTCCGCCCAAAGTTGTTTGCAGCCTCCGCAGCAGCCGAGAAATCGAAAGCTTGCCAAACTCGGCGAGTCGAGTGCAAAAATCCGACTCGAGTTGAGTCTAATCTTCGCTGGCCGAGTGCAATTCGAAATGAGTGAACGAGTGGAGTCACTCCTGATTCTTGTTATGAGTGCGAATTTGGAGCTATTACACGATGAGTGCTTTTCGAATGTATTTAAGATATATATTCATTTTATGGAACTTAACTATGTTGCAAGTCGAACCCCCTCGACACAATTTGCGCTGCGCCACAAAACTATTTTTATGTCGCAGTAAGATAAATAAGCTGAGATAGCGCCGTGCTGTGTACGCATTTAGCATAATTACGGCTTGCATTCTTGGGGAAATCCGAGATCTCTTTTATCGAATTCCCCCAAGTTCAACAGAAATGCAGGAATGCAACTTCTTTTTGTTGCTGCTCATTATCAATTTCTCTCCCGTGTGCCAGCAGCGAGTTACATAAAGGCATTGCATTGCATTATGCGCCGCAAGAATCCCAAAATGGATGCACTCATTTCGGTGTCTGGCACTAGTTGGCTGGCTGAAGTTGGCAGATAAACCGCAAGCGGAGCAAACGACCTCACATAGCTTCCTTTTACGATCATATTGGGCCGCCATAAGTCGCAAAAGTCGCGTGCGAGGCGCGATGATAAAGCGGCAGACAGTGGCACAAAAAAATTGCTGATGCAACAGAGCGGCCTGTTGCAGTCAGCTAAATGCTAAGTGCGTTGCAGATACAAAGCGCTTGCAGATACAAAGCGCTTGCACAGATACACAGATACAGAGATACTCGCGGCGGGGGAATGCCATGGCACAGTTTTTGGTCAGCAGTCAGCGACAATTGCGATGCGTAAATGTTGCAAACTAGTTTCGGTTTCCATTTCGATGGCAGTTTCAGGTTTGATTCAAACAAAAGGAAAACCGACAAATGACCAAATGCTGACCGTGCCTAATTACGCGGACGCCATTGTGGGCGCTCTGTTTCAACGCGCGCCGGAAAGTATGCAATCAAAAACAGCGGCCAAATTTCGTGATTATGGCTCGAATGTTTGTATGCGGGATAAAAGCTATATCCATGTATCTTAACTGTGTTCCCTCTGTTGAGACTTATCTCGTTTAGGAGAAGAATGTCAACGGAGAGCTTAACTTCTCTGGCTTTACCTGGAGTACCATTTACATTCCAGATAAGAATCTTCTGAGGGTTTATTGCCATGGTAAGGCGTTACTATGGAGTTGGAGAGCCGATGTATTCCCAGTCCGTTGCTTCAGCATATTGGCCATTTCAAAAACCATTTTTTCTATATCAATATTGAATGCTGCTTAGTTTCATGCTGCTGTTTTTGCTGAGATTCTTGCTGGTTTGTTGCACTTTTATCTAATTTGGCCTCTCTAATGGATACCTACGAACTAATAACCTATTTTTTCCACCTTAATTTATTCTTTAATTAATATTAATATAACATTAATATAATATCTATAGCATTAATTAAAATAAATGATTAGCAAACATAATTCTAAAGCAATTTAATGTTTCAGGCTAACTAGGGTAATAGATTAGGTATTAGTCAACGCATTTGGTTTGCGGCGCTGTCAATAAGCTATAAATAATAAATAATCTGCTCATCGCCGATATAAATATATATTAACATAAGTGCAGAATAAACACTGGTCTAGTGCCACATTAAATTAAAATTAATTATATTTATCTATCAAATGCAGCCAGCCATTAGCTATATAAATTTGCTATATAAGTGGTTTGCTCTATTAAATGATATATTTTTCGAGTCGAATAAGCCCGTCGCCCGAACTCACCTATAAACTTGCACTCCTTAATCTGCTCATCGCTGTCATCCTTGCAGTCCGCATCGCCGTCGCAAACGAATCGAATGGGAATGCAGTCGCCACTGTGGCACTGGAACTGCTTCTCATCGCACTTGGCCTCCAGGGATTGGCCTGCAATATAAACAGAGCTGATTTAGATGGGCAAACAAGCGCTTTAAGCCAATTATAAGGACTCGGAGTTACGGACTTACTGGCTCGCACAGAGCAAACTTTTCTCATTAAAGGAAAAATAACAAAGGCTCAAATTGATTAGGGCTAAAAACTTCAAAAACAATCAGCTGCAGACACAGACAGATATATATCCGTTTCCACAGCATTCTGTACAGACATACATACATATGTGTGAGTGTGACAAGTAATTTGCATACTAAACGATAAAATGGAAGCGGAATGGGTGGGCGGGGGGTTAGCTCTTAATCAACAGAAAAGCCTCAAACAAAATGGATCACAAAGTTTTGGGCCCCCTTCCCGGGAAAACCAAAACATAGGAGCCCTTGAAAATATGCAATACACATATTCGGCACGAAACAAGCCATCCGACGGCCAGAAAACCCAAGGAATGTCAACAGTTTTACACAGAGAACAATTTAGAGTATTAATACACTATAATAAAAGAATTCAATAAGAGCAAAACATGCATATAAGTAGGCATAGGTGATTTATTTGTTTCTAAAGTTAAACTCCCCCTTTTAGCTGCACTATTTCTGCTTTTTCTCTGTGTAGGAACCTAAAACAAAATGTGACACATAAAAAAATGAATGTAATAGATTGCCATTGAACACACAGAGGGCGAGGAAAAGCGATAATAAAGAAGGAGGCTAAATTGAAGTGGAGCCGTTTTGAAAAGGGTTTTTCCGACCGGCCTGCCGCTGACAGCTGTTCGCTTGACCCATTCACATGACCCACTCCACCCACTCCACCCACTCCATGTGGTGATCCATCACGCTCTTGCATATTTCAATGGCCCACTGCTTTGCCATTTCAATTCCCATTCCCAATCCCATACCCATTCCCAATCCCAATCCCATGCCCATATGCATAAACTTGCTAATTGCCGTAACTGAAGTTCGCAGCAAAATAAACAATGGGATATCTCCGATTGCCAGCCGTCCATCAATAAGGTCAAATCAATTCGATTTGGTGTCGCCGCGCTGGCTGGCCGGGAATTGTTTTCAATTATCCATGATGACAGTCAACAAAATGGCGAATTATGATTCGAGCAAATGCATGCATATGTATGTACATCTATGTATTTATGGGGCAGATGGGGGAATTCAGTTGAAATAATTCCAGATGACGTCAAGTCTGACGATGAATGCGTTCCTTTGCCTTGTGCGGCGGGTATTCGAATGAAAAAGTCCAAAAATAAATATTAGCTTGCGGCTCAGAGCAGGATTTTGAATAGGATAATGCAAAAATAATAATGTGGAGGCTCAACGGGTATAAATGGCCAAGTATAAAGAAGTATTTATAACTTGTGACCTCGAACGCGCCATAAAATAAATTAGCATAGCTTATTAAGATTGATAAGGGTCGTTCTTAAAGGAACTCGGCAATATATTGGTAGGAAACTGAAGATTCAGCAAAGAACTCACGATAGAATCCTTGAAAAGTTATTTAAACCGTCAGCTTGTGCATTAATTGAGCCACTAATAGTTTTTCCAGCCAACTGACACTTCGCAATTAAGTTGCATTGTTGCCTTGTCACAAACTTAACCTACTGAGTCGGTTATTGATTACAGAGTTTCCGTAATGAGGCGGACACACCCCACAGATCCAAAAACCGGATCAATATCGCCATTATGGCCAACAGTTTGTCTGCCGGCAACGTTGGCCAAACTTCAGACGCAATGCGAGACTATGAATAAATAAGCCACATTCAAAAGCAGACTGCTTAGCATAGCTAATGATTTTGTTAATCGTAGAGGCGAAACCTAGTCCACTCACAATCCGGTTGGCTTAACCCAATAAACTTCACTTCGCCGCTCGAAAATCATACGATTCTTTTGTGCATATAACAAATACAAAAAATAGAGAAGTGCGAGTCAAAAAATGTGCTGATAAGCAGTTATCACACGCTCATATTGGACTAAGAATTAATCATAACTGTGGGAAAAAAGGACATACATACACATATTGATAAGAGTATATTGGCTCAGCAAGGTGTTAAGTGCTGGGAAAAAATCGCAATCAGCTGATTATTCTCTTTTTCCGATTCAATACTAATTAATATTAATTCAGTTGCGAGCACAGGCTTTGATAAGCTCGGTGCCTAAGTCAAGGTTAATGGATTACCTGATAATTGATAATTGCCTGAATGTATACACGAAATGACACAACACGTGATTCCTGGTGAATGTGGTCCATATGGACAATGATTTGGGGGACTTGTATGATGTTGATGCATCAACAATTTGCCCAGAATAGTTGAGTCAATCAAAACATGTTTACGGTAAGCAAACAAAACAATTAAGCTGCATCAACATTCTATCTACGTAAGATGAGCACGCCCACTATTAATTTGTTATTGTTATTGTTTCTTTGCCATCGCTTCTGGCACAAACTAGTTCTATATGCTAGAGAAATCTGTTGGCACAGCGAATAAATTAAAAACTGAAGCGAAATGGGACGTACAAATAAAAATTGAATCAATTTCTGCCTCTCTTCGGCGACCTTGCCACATCACATACACATGTGATATACATATGTACATATATGCACAAACATTTATATCATATCAAGCATATGTTAATTTAACTGACAGCGACACTCAAGCGTGAAACATCAAATGGAATTAATGATAAGTCAGCAGGGAGAATGTAAAAAGAGAATATCAAAGAGATAATGCATTACAACGCAAATCGACGGAGAATTGGGGGCTCGACTCAGTCTATATTTATGTGAATTTTCCTAGTGTACTAGCATGCTGAAAAGCCAAAAAAAATATATTTAAATTTAACTCTGGCATCGTGCAATGCCACCGATTTTCTGGACTACGTCAATTTCAGATACAAATATCTCTGAAATGCGCCTTGTTTTCTGAGAGCTGGTTAGGAAAATATGTGTTTTTTGTCAACAATTTATAATATATAGAGCAAAGTCCAAGATTCCCAAGAGCAAAGTACAAAAATGCAAGTAAATGGGGCATTTTTAGCCTTAAGACCATTTTTTGGCACTCAACATGTTGATTGATTAACGAAAGAGCGAAATGTTTCAAAAAGATTTAAATATTTAAAAATAGGTTTGAAGCGACATTTGTACACAATAAATATTTATTTTTGTATGGTAAGAGAATCTACTCTAATATGTTTTTAAAATGTAATAATAATTTATAACAAACGTAGCTTTTACGCTTCATGTGCTTCAATCGACAGAATTTCAAGATCATTTGAATGACTTATTGCAGCGATTCGAAGCTCGTTGCACTATCAATCCATTAATTCTTGATTTATTGAAGGAAATTTCTATTGTCTGACTGTCCACTTATCTTCAAGTGGCCAAATCCCGGCGGTCGGAAAATGCATAAAAACAAATCGTAAAATTGACCGATAAGATAATCCCCGGTTCAGGGCTAGCACCAAACGCAAATCCATATTGGCCAAAGCAGGTGGCTAGATCTGAAGTTAGATTTATGATTGGAATGCCCCGCGCCACAAGAAAACGTCACAGACAGACGCCAAGCGCTTTTCTTATCTCGCAGCCATTAGAAGATACAGATACTCGGTGGTGGTAAGCCAGGCGGAAATCAATGCGGAAGTGAAAAACAATTCTCGTCTGTTTCGCTACCACGGTAACAGTGCATCCGCACACACACTGTCTGTGTGTGCAACAAGTGGAAGTTGCACTCTTGCATCTGTATCTGTATGTGCAACTGCAGTGCTGCTTGTATCTGTATCTTTTGAACTGAGCCCATTTCAAGTGCACGAGGTGTGAAGTGAGCAAAGCTATTTGAATGACTCGACATTTGGATGGTACCCTTGTAAGCAAG
The DNA here is from genome assembly GCA_005876975.1 of Drosophila orena. Taxonomy (NCBI): domain Eukaryota; kingdom Metazoa; phylum Arthropoda; class Insecta; order Diptera; family Drosophilidae; genus Drosophila; species Drosophila orena. The sequence goes on along the minus strand of VCKV01000282.1, from coordinate 6,971,084 downwards.
ATTGTGTAGATTATAAATCATCTACGAAGAAATGCAATATTAAGTAATATTACCGAAAGGCCATATATTTTAAATGTTATTATTGAGTCATATACGTCAAGGCTGTTTGTTTTTTCTTCAAACTGGATTCGCTAACATTCTTAGATCATAATAGACTAGCTTGTTAATCATGTAATATCTCAATGCTCATATACTATCAGCCTAATAACGTTTGAATAAACAGCGTCTTAGCAATAATAATAATATAATTTAATAATAATGATAATATTTTAACGATTAAATTGTAATTCGATAGCGATCTGCTCAAGTTAAGCACTTATTTTGTGCCACAACGCAATTGTCTGTGTAAGATGACATGGATTTCAAGAGTTATTCTTTAGAATGACAAAGTATATGCAGGAAGCACAACATGTGTACATATATACCCAAAATGCAGGGTATCCCAACTTCATTTTCGACTTCAACCGCGTCGACATCTGTGGTCTAAAATTAGCACAAGCCAGGCTAAAAACAAACTTCGCACTTTGTGCCCCGCCCCTCCCCTAAGTGCCACCTTTTTATTCTGGTTTTCTCGCTATTTTCGCCGGTTTTTCAATCGCATATCAGCCAGTGCAGCTGCACCGCTTGTATTCTCACCTATGCCGAGGGGTGTGCCAATCTTTCCGGAAACGTTGAGGAACTTGAAGCCCATGTTGATGAAGGTCTTGCCATCGATCTGCGTGCTCAGCGAGCCGCCCTCGTCCAGCGCTTGTGGATTATGTGGGCTAACTGGCGAGGTGGGCGTGTTCGTTGAGGGCGTGCTCAGCGGCGTGGGCGTGGCAGTGCAGCATTTGCCAAATCCGAGGATCAGAGTCAGCAGCAGGAGATTGAAGTTGGCGCAGGCGCAGCGGAACAGCTGTTCGGCTCGTCTTTTCTCGCCGAGATTACCGAATGCTACTGGAGATTTTGGGCTTTGACTGATTTTGGTTGATTTGATGGCGGATTTCGTGGTGGTTTCACTTGCAGTGCTCGTAGAGCGTGACTCTATGGCCATGGTATGGTATTTTACTTGTCTGCACTTGTCTTCTTTTGCTGTAGTCTTTGCTGTTTGTCTTGCGCTCTTTATTCACACTTTATTCACTTTGATCTTACAATGTTGGTGTTTACACTGTATTGGAAAGGGGGTAAATTAAGTGGGTTGATTTTCGGTGACCCTGGCCAAATTGATTATCTAAGCAGGAAGCGTGAGATCTGCGCCAGCGATTATCTAATCAAAGAAATGGCCAAAAAACAAAAAAAAAAAAACAGCGTCAACGTAAAAATAAACGCAAGAATTAACGCGAAAACATTGAAGAATCGCTTGCCAGCCAAAAAAAAAAAAGAAAAGAAAATAAACATACGATCTGGCCAATTCTCTTTTACTTTCGGCTCTCTTCTCATTTCTTATTCCGAGCTAAGAAGACTGAAGAAACTGGTTGAAAATCGTGCGACACACAAAAACGCGACGCAGCCAAAAAAAAAAGAAGAAAAAATCGAAAAAGACTGAAAAGGCCGAATAAAAATTTAAGCAAAAACATCGGGCAACAACAAAATCAATCGAAAAATGCGAAGAGAGCAAAATAAGCAACGCACAAAAATACACAGTAAATTTATTTATATTAAACTTTGAGAACTCACTATATACCTGATAAAACATAACATTTATTTTGGGTAAAATATGACAATTTCAAACGATAAGTCAAATATTTTAAATTAAATACAAATCGGCGAGAAAAACAAGTTTTTACTTAATGTGTAAAAGCATTTCTGTTGACGTTGGCAATTAACAATGGCGAAGTATAATTTAAATTTCTGTTGAGCGAACAGCCACGCCCCCTCGATCGGGCAATGAATTAATTAAATATTATTGTTGCCGATATTTTCAGCTAGCACGCGTTTGCTCGCTCAGATAAATAAAGTCTTATCAGTTTGGCTTTTTATTTTGATTTATTTTTGCGGTACTTTCAAGGTGTCTGCGAATGTGCAGCACGTGCTTTTCAAATTTATTTCAGAAACAGATCGTTGCATTTACGTTTCAATTTGTAGACTGTTTGAATTACATGAGGTTTGCTTTGGATTTGGCTTTGTTTTTATTTAGCTATGTTTTTATTTAGCTTTGCTTTTATTTAGCTTTGTTTTTATTGAGCTTTGTTTTTATTTAGCTTTGCTTTTATTTAGCTCTGTTTTTCTGGTTTGGTGTTTTGTTGTTTTAAGTTGAAAATAAACCGCTAAAAACCGTTGATGCCCGTTTCGCACAACGCGCCTTTTTCAACTGAATTCGCTTAGAGAAAAGACCTGCAAATTTAAGCGAATCGCCAGCGATTTCAAAACGAGAGCGATTTCAATGGCCGAGAGTGTCTGTCGCTTGCGATTGTGCTTGTTTTTGCACCGTCTCAAGGTGGTCTTATCAAATGTGACAACAAAACGAGCAGACCGCGTCGAAGAGATGCAGAAAGAGTGATTTCAGCAGATCGCCGCACTCTCTGACTTTTCCGATGCTGTACTCCACTCTTAGGTCGCCCGAAGATCACTGATCTATTAGGTGCTCTTAAAGCAAACCTGTTGATCAGTGATCAATGGAGCGTACTGGGATGTGAATGGATAGATTGGGCAAGGAATCGTTGGGTGATCTATAGATCTGTAGATACAACTAATATAGCTGCTCTGCTTAGCAGCAGCTACAAGAATTTTAAATGCTTCCTGAACTTAATGCTTTCAAAACTCATAAATTGAATAGGCAACAATTTTATATGCGGTTTACTAGCCAAAACTGTTTAAAACGAATTCAAATTATTTAGAGTCGATCAATCATCGCTTAAGCTAAACATCTACGCATTTGCAATATTAATTAAAGTATTTTTATGTATCCCTTATCATGCTACTTTCGGAATATTACGACTGATTTCACAACTAGACAGAATTCCGTGGAAATCTATTGAATAAGTAGTGATTATTAGCTTGTCGTAATGCCAGGAATCCACTTTAATATACAAATACCTTTTGTTATTTTGTACTCAAAGTGGACAAAACTTCACAAAGGAGGCAAAATGAGGACTCAAGTGCTAACTTGAGAATGATGTTTGCAAATCAAATAAGGTTATATAGGGTTTTCAAACAGATAATTGCACAGAATGTACTTAGAATACAGGTAATTGGACACACAAACATTTATTCTGATATTAAAGCCTAATTAAAAATAAGTGCTTAAGGGCTCCCGACTGGAAGAAGTTTCTTTAGAGACCTACTTTCTACAGTACCAACCTGAATGCAAGGAAAACGCCAAGGAGATCACAATCAGCGCACAGAGATCACTTTTGAACATCGTACTGTACCGAAATTCTACAGACCGTTCTACAGACTTTATCTAGACTTCCTTTTTGCGTTGCCACCGCGTTAATCAGTGCGAAAAACAAAGATATTTTTAATTAAGCTGGACAACCGGACGTGAAAATTGTGCGATAATCGTACGACAGTCGTGACGTTCTGCATGGGCCCACCGAAACTCGATCCAGGTATCCAATGGGTATTTTGCCAATACTAATTTCTTTTTCTTTTTTTTTTTTCTTTGAGACCCGGAAGGTTTTACGGTGTGATGCCCAGCGAAGACCGATGCGAACTGAATTGCCTTGGGGCGATTGGTAAACGGAATCGCAGCTCATTAGCATTGAAAGTGTCGCCGCTTTCAATCAGTCCAGGTGTGTGTGCGATTGAAAGTGGTGTGAAATTCGAAATTGAATTGGAGTGCCGTGGATTTGATTCCATTGGCTTGACGTCGCTGATAAGAGGCGGAGAAAAACCGCAGCCAGCAGACAATGGCTTCGCTTCAGGGACAGTGTGCTAAAATGCCTCATCTTTACAACAATCATTGGCACTAGCAGCAGCCCAATACCAATACCAATACCAATACCAATGCCCAATCAAAATCTCTATCAAGCCCGCAATCACAATCGCCATCATAGCTGCCATTAGAGGGCATTGCAATTGCCATCGGTGTCATCGGTGCTTGGGCGTCATCTGCATTTGTCATGGATTCTCCACTTGAAATGGGCATAATTTATGATTTGCGCGTGTAAATCATTTTTCAAGCACCAGCCCGCGATGCTTGTGGATGACAGAACCGAGGGAAACCCCCACCAAACCAGCGCCCCTGCCATCCATGCAGTGCGCCGCCGTCTCTAATTGCAGGCGTTGGAAATCGCTGGCGAATCGCTCGCAAATCGCCTAATCAAGCACTTCAATTCACACTGCATTTTATCACCCTGCCGCCCCGTGTGTCGTGTGTTCAAGTTTTGTCGAGTGTGAGTTTTGGAAAGCAGATATATACATATATATATATAGATTTGTATATGCGTCTTTGGTGGTTTTGGCAGGCGTGAAGGGCCATCCCATCTATCGCTGGGCCAGATAATGATCAGTGCTCTTCAATCTCTGAGTGGCCTGACTGTAATCTCTATTTTCGGTTACCGAAATGGGAGTCCCTTGGCTTTGTAATATAGAAAATAAAAAATATAATAAAAAATTTTTAAAAATTAAATATAATAAACCTCAAGCTGAAATATTTTTTCACATTGTAACATTAACAATTAGTCTAGAAAATAAGGGCTTATAAAAGTTGTGGTCTTCAGTTGAAGTTCATATTAATTACGAAGGACTGTAGTTACACTTTAATAAAAGTTCATGTTAATTAAGTGGGACTGTAGTTACTACAGTTAATAAAAGTTCATGTTAATTAAGTGGGACTGTAGTTACACTTGAAGTGAATTAATATTTAAAGTGCATCGATCAACGATTATTTTCACAGCGGAAATTCTGACTTAAGTCTTTATCAACTGCAGGCCCAAATTCCATACGCCCTTTCTACCCTTTCAACATCAGTTGGGCATTACATGACCCAATGTCAGCTGTTGTTATGGCAAAAGCTTCGTTTTGGTCTACTTATAGACAATATCTGAAGATCTCAACTCAGCGGCGTCTACACCTCAATTGTGGTAGGTCTGATTGAACTTTGTTGCGCTTTTCCTGGAAATGCTTTATTATTGTTTGCACTGATATACACCGAGAACTTGAAGTTTATTTGTTATTTTGGTTATGAACAATACGTATGGTCGGTCCTTGCACTTCACAGTTCATATTATGCATTATATCTTCAAATTTCTCAGCACTTTAGTGGTTCCGATTCACTCGACTATCGACGCGGTTCTGAAAGTTCGTCGTTGGTTTTTTGTAGTGGATGGGAATTGTCTGTCTCTTTACCATATCCAATCACATCACCCCACAGAGGGTGCTTTAATTATCTATTATATTACCATATTTGTGTAATTAACATAGTGCAGTGAGTTTGATTACAAAACCGTCAAACGCATTAGGTAGAAACGAAAAGTTTTCCACGTGTTTTTTTTATCGAATTAATTTTTAAACATTTTTACAACAATGCTCACTTTTAAAATACTGTGAGATATTCGATTTTTTGTAAGCAACTCCTTTATTTTTCGCTGATCCCAACTTAAACGTATGATCGTATGGAAATAACAGTGGCTGTAATCGAAAATTCAAATTGGATATATTATATTTTCGAAAGTCGCGCGCGATTGGGAAAAGTCTTCGAATCGGAATGTAAACAGCGAATGAATGAGCGAAGAAGTAACGGTAAATTTCACATGTGGCAAATGACAATAGAAGTCGCCGACGCAGCAGCCACTGCCACAGTCGGCGTCGCAGTCGCAGCCGCAGCGACCGCGGCGCATTAGCAGAGGTTTTCCCTCCAGCAAAACAGTTGTGGATGCTGCTGGAACAGCGCTGTTAAGCCGCTGCTAACGCTTAACAGCGAGTGTTGCGCAGCGGCGACGTCAGCGTTATCGCTCATAAACGTCATTCAATGGCCATATCTTTATGGACGCTACTGCTTCGGGGTGTTCAACTATGTGCGTGTGTGTGTGTGTATGTGCGAGTGTGTGTGTGTTTGTCTGCCCAGCGAAGCGTTGCTAAATATGAAAACATAAAAATTAATGTTATATTTATAGTGTGGCAGCAAAAGTTGCGGCAGGAGGCGTTGCGGTCGCTGCAGGGCAGCAACAACCATACAAGCAGCACCACCAGCAAAATCAGAAGTAGTAACAGAAGCAAAAGGAGTCGCTACACTGAGCGAAACGGGAATGGCTTAAGGATACTCACATATATGCTGCTGAGATGCATTTGTATCCAAAGGATACTTTGTGAAGCAGATAACTTCAAGTGGTTCTAGTCCGTGCTAAATGCTTGAAATTTTATTTGAATTATTTCTGAACTTTTAGTTTCATTACACATGTGTTATGTGTTTTTGCAACTGTACAGCCATTGTTTGAGCTTCAGCTGTTCATTATTTATTATTTATTTAATAATGCTATTTTTTTTTTGCCTTCTTTCTAAAAAACAGTAACCACATTTTTCGCTTGTGCAGCAGCAGTATTAAGTCCTGGCCAAGTGTCGGCTGTTGGCTTTTGCTGGCTGGTATTTGTTGGTAGTATATTTGCTTTGCCCCGCGGCGACTTGGACGCTTCTGCTACTTTCCACTCACCCAACTATTTGTAGTTGTGCCACAGGACACTGGGGAGGCGACGGGATGGGGAGGGGGTGCCAGCAGTTTATCCCTTTTGAATTTCAATAAGCAAGACAAAATATTTTCAACCATAAATCGGTGGAAATAAATACATACATGAATTGGTGGCAGTGGTTACTCGCTAATGGCAACGGCCTTTAATTTTTTCACTATACAACTTACAAAGGCACTCAATTTCCTTTGCAATCTTGAAGTATTTACATTTTTGTGGTTTAATATTTTTTTTTTTTTTTCTTGTGCTCACTGTATGTTCTGGGCACTCTGCTGGTATTTGTGGCATGCATTGTGTGCGTTGTGGCCCACATACGTGGCACGCCCCGCCGGCAGCCGTGCGAAAAAGTTGCGGCCAACGTGGCGTATGATGAATTCAATTGTCTACCCAGGCATTTGCGGCAGATCACTTTAGAGAAGTTAGTTGATTACGCAGAATAAACGAGTGCTTATAAATCTGTGTGTCTTGCGACTTAGTTTCGATTTTAAAGCGCAGACTAGTTGTTATTTATTTAGCTTGGTAGAGCTGAGATTAAAGAAATAAAACAAAAAGTCTGATACGTCATCTTTCATCGATGACGGATATCTCAGCAAAGCTGTGCACTAACTTAATTTCTTCTTTGTTCACCTTTTACCACCTTTTCCGCAAATTTCGAAGCTCTGATTGCAGCGCACTCAATTGGTCCACTTCCGTTGGCAGTTCGATGGGGAGAAAGGGAAATCAGCAGCTGCTACCAGCTACCTACGTTTGCCAGGCCAGCATTTTTTTAACTTTAAGGTAGGAGGGCTTCGAAAAGCTGTGGCTGCCACACGATGGACACAAAGAACTAACCAGGACCACAAACCAGCCGAAAAGCGGCGACTTCCCTCGCATTAGCAGTCAAATAATCATACGCCGCATTGTCCTGAACCCACGAATTTGGTGGCATGTGGATGAGGAGACGGAGGCGAAGGCATGTGTCACGGCATCTGTTGTGGATATTTGAATGTGCCATCAACAGGGCGCATGGAAAACGTTTTCATATCAGTGGGAATGGCACTCGGTGTGGGATAGAGGAACTTTAAACTGCGGGCCTATCTCCAAAGGAGCGGTGGGATTGGGGAGGTGAGTGCGTCCTCGGATACAGATAGCAACCACTGCCAGGAGCCAGTAGTCTGCTGTCCCTCAACCGCATCCTCGTCCTCGTCCCGTGTGCAGGACGAAAATTTACCGCTAAGCATTTGCCAACAACGTGCGAGTGTTCAAAGGACAAAGGGGCTCCTGATGTGGGGTGGGGTGGAAAAGGAACTGGAATGACACGCGACTGCTGGTCGGGATCATGGAGGTCATTGTAATCATAACGGTGGCCCTGCCCTCCGGCTGAGACTTTCCCAAAACAGGACGAAAAAGTGCACTGCAAGGGCGCCAAATTAGTCAAATCGTATAATGGGCATACAGGGTGCATGCTGCATAATACATATCTTCGCCATGTAGAGATAGCAATTCGAAACACATCCCTAACCATTGCCAATATTAAGCCCTATACCATTTATACGTACTCATCTCCTTTGGCAGACAAACAAAAGCAATCGAGTGGAGCGGCTTTTCTTGATATTTTTCGCTGCGACGCTGACTGCGCCGCCGCTGCTCTGCGACAGCGCTGCTCTCCCGCAGCTTTTCCTCTGCTTTCGCCTGCTTTTCCTCTGCTTTTCCGCTGCTTTTGGCTGATGGACAAATGGCATCGCCAAGTGAGCAGCTAAGCAGCGACAGTTTTTATGATTTTTCGGTTTCAACCCGCATTTCTGTTGTTTGTTTTGCAATTATTTCCCCTCACGGTAACAGCTTGCTCCTGTTATCCTTTGCTGTTGGCGTCTGGTGTCCTGGCGTCCTGGTAGTACCATCTACAGTTGGTACAGAGTGTGCGCACCATTAGTATCAGCCCTTCTAAGTAGTTTCGCTGGCCCATCCCCAAGGACCAGTCAAAAGTTAGGCAAATAGACAAGCAAACAGGCAGCAAACTTATCGCTTTCCACCTAATTGATATCAGTTGCCGATGCCCTTTCAGCGGCAAGTGGCCAAAAAGTTTCTGATCCCCCAGGGAGCTCGACCAAGTGTTTGGCCAATGTAAATCCGCTTACAGCGAAGTGGACTCATAAATTATTGATTTGATTATGTCACCCGCTGGCCCGACACTCAGCCACTCAGCCACTCAGTCCTGTAGTCACTCACTTTCGGCAGGATGCTGCGGCAGCTGCTGTCCTCGCCTGGTATTTATAAAGGATCAACAAGCGATTATGTCCTGCCGGCACTCGGCGCACAGAGGAAACTGGGCAATGGGACCCAGTTCGCTCAGCGAGTGGGGAAGGAGAGGTGACCTCAGGTCGCCAAATCGAAAGTGCTGCCGGATTAGTTGACATATCAGTGTCAACTCTCCGTTACCCATCGCAATCTCCAATCTCCAATCTCCAGCTGCCTGGTATCCAGCTGCCTTTGTATCTCAATCTGGTGTTGTATCTGCTTCAATGCGGAATGCATTATTGATGAGTGAATTCCGCTTTTAGCGCTTGCCTTTTTCTTTTTTTGGTTTGGTTTGGTTTCGCCATTTGCATGCATGCCCCATGCTCGTCTATTTATAGTCGTCGGTTAACTCGATTGCCGAGTCCTTGGCCGAAAACCCATAAAAAAAGGGTACACCCAACGCCCACCTGCGATGTCCTTGCCACATGTTTGCCATTTTCGTGCTGAGAGCATTTCAAGACGATTAAGTGAAAGAGTTCTGCCACTTTGGGATGCGATTGGGCTGGCAACTATACTACTATACTACTATACTCGCATAAAGTATTTACCTGCCCTTGATTGGTCAAAAGCTGTAGACTTATTTCTGTTTCGGTTCATTAACAATCATTTTTTTGATCAACTTTTTTTTTATTGAACCAGAACCAGAACCTCAGAAGTCCGTTTGCCAAGAGTATTGCCACATGCGAAAGTCTGACGATGCATACATTCAGTTTATCCTTCCGTCTTGGGCAACCTTTGATACCATTTTCTTGCGTGTCCTCCGTGTGTTTTCCAATCCTGCCCCACATCCGTGCCCGCATCCTTGGAATCCTTCCCTGCTTATATGCCATTTGAGTGCCGAGTGCCTGTCATGTTTGTCGGACGCTTGGAGCTGGGCGCATTCAGAGCTGCTCGATTGATGCTGCTCACAGATTTCCCATTGACCTTGGGCGGAAGGAATTTCCCCATTTCCCCCAACTAGCTTGTAATTAAAGCCCGTCGCTATCTGCGGTTAGTAGCTTGCATTTGCTGCGTGTTATCTAGACCTGCTCAGCCACTCCGGCACTCAAGAGATCTTAGTCATCAGCATTCCTACGGACTCTACACAGCAAGAAAACAGTCCTCTCAATCTGTAAACACATTTGTGTCTATAAACGTAAGCCGATTATTATTATAAGTAGTAATGCTTGATGTATGTATCCTACATAGCATGATGACAGTCCTGGCAAACTGCAAACACCTTTGTTTATACAAATCTTGTTATTAATTGTTTTCTATTGTTTTGTTCTCAGTGTGCCCCTCTGGCTTTCAGAATGTGTTAATCATTTCACTTGGCGCACGTTTCGTCTTGGCTGTTTTGGGTCATTTGAGGGTCTTCCTTTCAGGGGCTCCCCAATCCGTTAATTTTGGCCAGATCTTCCTCCGTGTCCCTGCCACCAACCCCCTCCCCCGCACCACCAATGTCATGTTGTATGCCCCCTGGTTGTCGTCCATTTGTAGACATATTTGTCGTGCGGTCCGCCCACTTTGTCACTTTGCAGTCCACGTCTACCGCCCACACAGCCCTCGGCTGTTGGCTTTTATTTATTTGTTTGCCTTTTGTTGACAGCAATTTAAACGCTTCAATGGACTGCCGCCGCCCGCTGTCCTTCAAGCCACCACCCACCATCCAGCAGCCACCCCACTGAACCGTTAGAGCGCAAAAAGGGTTTCGCAAATAAGTTTCACCTCGTAAATTAATTTCTCCACCTCTTGGCAAGCAGATACATTTGGTTCGAGTGTGTGTGGGTGTGGCTGGAAAAAGGTTGGACAGGGAAAATGGAAGTTTCAAGTCAAGACGCGACCTCCGCCATCCGCCATCCGCCAAAAGGTCAAAGGGATTTGCGAACTAATTAATTACCCCTCCATTCCAATTACTGCAAAATAAAGTGCGAACATAAAACAATGAAACGCAACGACCAATATTTCAACCAAAAATTGTGTGGTTATTTGCATTTCGATTATTTCATTTGATAATTTTATTTGTTTAAAATGCAAATTGTTTCTTTTTTGGCCAGGGCTAATTTTCATTTGCGGATTACCGGAATGAGTGCGAAATTATTTAAATGGTTTTCCGCATTTACTGCAGCGAGATACAACCTACCATTGATTGGATATATTTTAAGGCCCTTTGATTTATTTCGGTGATGTAATTGAACGCATACGCATATGTACATACATGTGTGCATCGAACACTTAAGCTTCTTGAAGCTTAATGGCTGAATGTCCTTTACTGTGCTTTAAATAAATGCTAAGAGGAAAATGTCTACTGCATATTATGTGCTTAAAACATCTGAGAGAATGTCTTAATTATTACCGAAATATATATGTAAAAAAGTGATTAAATAGCATCATTAAATAATAATAAGCAAGTTGTTATTTTGTATAGAGTTAGCTACGGTGAGTTTAAAGCTGCAGGATTTGAGTAAGCTCGTGAGTTTCCTTTAGTTTTTCCAATATTTTCCATATAAGCGCCCAACCTTTCATCCTTTTCAGCGTGTCACTTTAGCCGTAGGCTGATTTTTGACCCACACCCTGTCACTCGAACAGCTTTCACTTCCCGTTGGCACAAGGACCTCGCTGAGGTCGCCGCTCCTTACACTGTTTCGAGATCCTTCGGGCGCATTGCCGCGTTCATGTGATTCAATTTACTTCGATTAGGCATTCCAATCGGTGGGCGGGTGGAGCTGACAGATGTGCCTTGTCATGGCTGACAGATTTATATTAAGTCGAGGCGGGAGCGTTTGAAATTAAAATGGCTTTTGCTCATCAAGTTCCGTTCTGGAGCGATGAGCGCGCGAAGGAGATCAACCTTCCAGTGTGACAGCTGTTGCTGTGCATGTGTGCCTGTGCATGTGTGCGTGTGTGTGTTTATGTGTGCGTGTGTGTGTGTGTGGCATATTTGGATATTGTATATGGTATATTGCATATTAGGACAGGACATTCCAGCAAACAGTCAAAACTGTTTTATATCCGGTTGCGACGCCGGTCCCAACTTTTCCGTCGTCCAGACAACACCACGTGTCTTCCGCCGTCCGTCGTCCTCCACCTCCGAAATCCGGGCTCCTCGATCCTTGGCCTGCAGCTCTGTTCCTCCTCCAAGCTGTCACGTCCCCGTCTGACGGAGAACTGTCAACTTTATTGCCCATACACAGCACGAATTTTTTTCTAAATGCAGGGCGCAAATCCATACCGCAGTTAATTTCGACAGTTATTGTTAACTTTCAAGCTATACAATTGCAATTTTTGGGCAAGCATTTATCAAAGGAAAAGTGTATTCTTCACAACTTTTATAAACTTGCTTAAATCGCATAGGAAACCACTTATCATTAGTACTATATTTCTGTATCTCTTCTTGACTTAATAACCTTGTATGCAATATTCAGTAGAGTTATTTTAGTGTAGTGATTGTCTCGTCTGTCAATCTCCGTCACCACGTAGCCCAAAACTTCCGGACAGCACATATTTTGACTCCGGCATATGGTGAATCGGATTTCCCAGGCAGAAATTTTCCGGGGGAAGCCTCCATTATGTGCACGGCGCTGCACGTGCCTCGTTTTCGTGGGTGAGGGGCGGAAAAGCGTGGGTGGGAAAGGGGAGGTGGGCGTTAAGCGCCCACGCGGACAATTGAAAAATTAACAGTATTTATTTATGATGAACAACAAAAAGAAAGAACTGCGCACCCGATGAAGCTCATTCGCAATTCTTCGCTTGGAAATCCACGCATTTTCCACCCACCCTTTTGGAATTTTCCCACCATTTCCCCGCCCAATTCGCTGCGTGCTCGGCATGGAAAAGTGGCGAATAATGCCAAGGGCCAGAAAACGAAAACGGGCAGTTGCAACAATTTTTTAATTGGCGCGGAAATTGCTGATGGAATTGACGCTATGAAAGGCAATTTCGGACTACAAGCTGCAAGGCTGTTGGCCAATTTGCCTCTGAATGCAAAACGAGATGCTTGAAATGTGCGAAAGGGATAAGGAAAAGTGCTATGTATGTTGTATATGTGGAAAAGTCCAAGCTATCGAATTTCTGATACCTTTCACCTCAAATAAGCCAAATCCATTTCATTATTCAGCTGCTCGTGGAATTTACCCAATAAAGTCATAAATGAAATGGGGCCAAGTTGCGTTTGATACCCTACTTAAAGAAAATATCAAATATTCAAGCGGCCAACTGCGCTCAGGTGCCCTTGGGCTATAAATTTAAAAGGTAAATGGAAATCAATGCAGAATTATAGCACATTAAAGCCATAAATAAGATGGAAATAAAGGCGAACCCGATCGAATTGGGAATGGGCAAATCGAGCTGGTCATTTATTTAATTTTTCGCACGATTTCAGCATTTGCCGTTTGCTGCCCGCCAAAGGCCGCAGGCCAGGAGCAAGCGAGATGGCGCCATGGAGTAAGCGAGACGGAGACAAAGGAAGCCTGGACGAGATAGAAACATCAGTTAAATGACCGCAAAGAGGGGCAAGAAAGGGGGGGGGTGGGGGTTGGAAAACTGAATGTGCGTACGTGCGAGGGGGTGGGTGGTGGCAAAAGGGATGAGGAAAATGCGAACTGGGAAATGGGAAAGTGGCATCGTGTGAAGTGCCGGGCAAATAAATGGGTGGTAGGAATAATATCAAGGGGTCACGGCACAGGCAAATGCAAATAAAGCCAAGAAATACTGAGTATGGCAAAAGGTGAGGCACTTCGTGCAAATGAAATTACCCAAAGACCCAGAGAAACACTGAAACATATACATATGTACATACATATATGAATGTACATACATGAAACTAAGTGCAAGCCACATGAAATGTATGCAAATGTTGCAAATGCCACCAAAGAAGTTCTCGAATTTCAAAGAAAATATGACAAACTCATTCGTTTGCTCCCCCCCCCCCATCCAGAAAATAACAAAGAATGCGACAATTGTAGCACAGTGGAAAATTGGGGTGAGTTAACATAAAAGGCAGCAGCGAAAGAGACGGCAACAGTAACATTAGAGTCCACTTTTCCCGGCAGGGGAAATAATTGCCAAACAAACAAAAGGAAAACGCGCCGAAACCGAAAAATCATAAAAACTGTCGCTGCTTAGTTGCTCACTTGGCAATGCCATTTGTCCATCATCCAAAAGCAGAGGAAAATCAGAGGAAAGGCATAGGAAAAGCAGCGGAAAAGCAGAGGAAAAGCAGCGGAAGAGCAGCGGAAAAGCAGAGAAAATCAGTTCCCTGGCCGGCAGAGCAGCAGCAGCGAAGTCAGCTTCTCGGCGAGCAGAGAAAATTCTTTGTGAAAATCTGCAGAAAAAAAGCGCTTCACTCGATTGCTTTCGCTGGATTGCCAAAAAAGCTGGGAATTTGGGATTAAAATTGTTAGTGGTCAGGGCTGAAATGATTTAATTTCCATATGAAATTGTTTAGAATTGCTTATGCAGCGTGTGCTTTAAGCCAGCAGGAACCCGCTACGGAATATGACTAATTTGGCGCCTCTTTTGCGGACATTGGCGAAGTCATCTCGTGCAAGGGGAGCCGCCGTTATGATTACAATGACCCCCATGATCCTGTGTCATTCCAGCTCCTCTCACCCCTGCCCGCAAAAACCGCTTTGTCCTTTGAGCACTCGCACGTTGCTGGCAAATGCCTAGCGGTAAATTTTAGTCCTGCACACAGGACGAAGCCGAGTCTGGACTGAGAGACAGATACAGGCGGCCAAGCAGTTAGCAGAGCCGGCTTCTGGCAGTGGTTGCTATCTGTGTCTGAGGACCAAGAGGACTTAGTTCCATGTCTCCGTTGGAGTTGGGCCCGCAGTTAAAGTTGCCCAAGCCCACATCGAATATGTGAACCCATTCCGCCTGCTGGCATGCCAACGTATTCCATGGACCTGGTTGACGGCACATTCAGATATCCACAACAGATGCCAGGACAGGCTCCTCTCCTCAACAATTCCCACTCTCGATGCGAAGACAATGCGGCGTGCCGTATGATTACTGGACTCCAGATTTGTGTGTGGTAAACGGCTTTGCGGTCTTGGTTAGATCTTTAAGCCCAGGCGCACACGTATCAGCTGTTATTTTTCTCCTACCCTTTTTGCTTTTGGCAGGATGTCGCCCAATTGAGTGCGCTGCAATCAGGAATCAGAGCAGAGGTCATCAGACATCGGCTGTCCGGAGGAGGCGAGTGGGAATGAGGAACGGAATCGAGGACTTTGATATGACCGTCGCAATAAGCGATTGCCGGAACAAATGTCGCTGACGGCGAATCTCCGCCCTTTCCGATTGGCCAAAAAGTGTTGACAATGCCATTTCTCAGTGGACCGGGCGGGAATCCGGCCGCTTACGGCCGAAGGCATCTGGCCCCTTGGTTCCATTGGCACCATGGCACCTCTCAAATGGTTTTCCTCATTTTTCAGCCAGTTTTGATTAATGGTCAGGCGGTTTGAGCCGGCGGCGACTTTTTTATTTGGCAATTATGTTGTTTAGACCCCGCAGCAGATTTCGCACCTCGAACATTTTTCATGCACCGAAACACGGAAACGCCCACTCATGGACTTTGATTCCATGTTTTGGGGCTTGTCACTGGCATGCGCCGTCATTAATCCTCCCACAGCTCTCCACAGCCCCCACAGGCGCCCATGAATTGTCTATACCGAGCTGTTGTTCTAGCCGCTTTCATTTTTCAAAACGGATTTCGCCATTTTCCGACACTTGACAAGTGTTTTCGACTTGCGGCAGAAGGTGTCACAAGCCATGGACAGATTCGAGGTGGATTTCGATGGGCAGGATGTGCTTCTCAGCGAAGATTTATGCAAATGTAGAGAGTTTAAGGTTCGACTTAAAGAATCCTAGCTGGGCAACTAGTTTTTAATTATCCATCCATGCGCAGTCAAATTGTTTTCTGTCTACATTCAGTTTTATAACATGTACTGTACATATTTGTACACGTTTGTTTTTAAACGCAGAGTTCTTTTTTTTTAACCACAAATACTAACTTACGGCAGTTGCCAATTACCCAGAATATTCCTGGAAAAACTGCCAAAAATAACTTACGCCAAGCCCTACAAATGGCAGCAGATGAACTTGGACACGTGGCAGATCCCTGCCCACAACCACCACCGGTTTTTCCATGGCAATTAGCAAAATTAAATGAAGTGAAAGACTCGATTGCGTGGCATGGTAAAACACAATATTATATCAATGGACAGGACATGAATAGATAGATGATATCTAATGCGGACTAGACGGCTGCGATTTCCATTGCGTGCCATTGTGGGGCAGTGGACTTTTGATATTTGGCGATAGGAAAGTCCATAGTCGACGACTTCCGAGGACCAGGGCCAAGTTATTCCTGATTCCAAGATCATAGGTTCTATCCGAATAATCGTGCATTACCGAGTTCTTGTGTACCGTCACTACTTGAGTGCAAAACAGAGCTGCTGGAAACACAAGGGCGAATATGTTGACACCAAAGAGACAATTAATTCGAAAGAAAATCTCAAAGTCTTGTGCGCCAGGATTCATGATCGCATTATAAATAATGAAATTGGCTGTGACTAAATCGTAAAGTCCAATTCCGTGCTTATGGGCCAACAAGAAGTTATCAAATAAGGCCACTCCGCTGCCGATGGCCGCGTAAAATGAGAACCATATGAAGTATCGCTGATTATTGTGTCCCACGCAGTTGGCCACAAAATTGCAGTGGTGATCCCGCTTCAGAATGCACGCACCACAGGTGTCGCAGTGCCAGGACCTTGGCGGCACTGTCCTCTGGCATTTGTTGCAAAAGTGCCACAGATGCTCCTCACCCTTCATCGGCAGCTGCATTTCGGGCGGCAAAGAGTCCACAGTGCTCGACGTCTTGGTGCAAAGCCTTAGGTTTCCGAGAATGTTGTAGACAATCCAAGTGGTGAACACAAAATGAACCGCCTGTCCAAAGAATCCCACAAACTGTGGCATCACATACAAAGCATCGAACATGTAGAAAAACAGGATGATGCAGACATTTAATGTAACTGCGAGGATATTTGCCCAGGATTTGATGCCCTTAACAACGCGTCTTGGGTTGCTGATGGTCTCGATTTGATCCACTGATTGCATGATGCCACGAAAATGTATAAATTCATGGGAAATTTTGGTCCATTGGATATAAGAAATAACTGTATTTCTGGTGAATGGTGTGCTGAACACTGTGATAAGAATACAAAAGGCTGATAGATCATGTAACAGTTTTCAAAGTTTCAATATTATTAAGTGCGATTTTCAAAACCTTTTCAATGCTTGATGTTGTCGGACTGCTTTATCTTCCACTGGGTACCATCGTGGCCCAAAGGACTTTTAATCGAGGGTGAGAAGAAGGTCCAAAGACCCTTTTTGCCCACAATCATTTTGAAATTCTCCCATAAGCCCATATCGTAGGTATCACTGCAAGAGTCGTGCGAAGTGCCATTAAGTCTAAGTACCGATAATTGCAGAAACATCGAAGATACAGGGGCTGCCAGTGTGTAAGTATTGAGCATTAGGGTGAAGACAAGCCAAAAGGGAGCTAAGTTATCCGTGAAGTACTGCAGGGTAGCAATGATATGAAATACCCAGGCCACGCCAGTTCCCAAGGCCATGAAAAAAGTGTACCAGAAGAAGTATCTCTGATTATTGTGTCCAATGCAACTGGCAGCGAATATGCTGTGGTGGTCCCGCTTCAGAATGCAGCACTTGCACAATATGCAGTGCCAGGATCTTGGAGGCATCAGCTTCTCGCAAGTATCGCAGTAGTGCCACAGGTGCTCCTCTCCCGGTTCCGGGAATTGCCGATCCTTAGGCAGACTCTCCACCGAAGTGTCTGTAATGTGACAGGCCAGCATATTGCCAAAGATATTGTACATTATAAAGATGGCCAGCAGCCAGACGAGCTTGTACATCAATCCTGCGACATCAAACAACTGGGGCACCACGTAAAACATTTGCAGCCCCACAAAAAAGAAGGTGGTCAAGACTACGAAAAGCACTGCGATCGGATGGGAGATGCTGACGAAAATCTTTGGGTTACGACGAGCCAAGTATTTGGTGCAGGCCAATATGAAACACATCATTTGAAAATTTTATACAATTTCCGGGTATAAACTTGTGTTTGGTGATAATGACGTGTTCAGCATTACGTAGAAATGTTCGGTACACATATATTTCTTAATTTAGAAGCACTGCCTAATTTGCCAGTGGGTGCCATCGTGCAGCAAAGGACTTTTTAGCGAGGGAGATATAAAAGTCCAGAGGCCCCGCTGACCCATGATAAGTTTGCAGTTCTTTCGGAAACCCAGATCGTGAAGGCGACTGGAAATTTGATAGTAGGTGGAGTTGAACTTTAGAATCTGCACTTGAAATCTCAGCATGAGGGCGGGAAACCCGAGTGCAAATATGTTGAGAATCAAGAACACGTACCGACGGTAACTCAAGGTTACTACAGTATTACCGCAACTGAAGCCAGCCTTCATTCTGTGCAAAAGATAAACGCTCCTACCCACATCACACAGTAAGGTGGCCATGCTCATGAAAATCCCAAATGCCAAATAGAACGTAAACCAGAAGAAGTATCGATGATTATTGTGTCCGATGCAAGTGGCTGCGAAGATGCAGTGGTGGTCTCGCTTCAAAATGCAGCACTTGCACAGTGCACAGTGCCAGGATCTAGGTGGCATCAGTTTCTGGCAGATATCGCAATAGTGCCACAGGTGCTCCTTTCCCGCTTCCGGAACTTGCAGCTCCTTTGGCAGACTCTTCACTGCAGAGCTGATGCGGTGGCAGGCCAGCAGGTTGCCAAGGATATTGTATGTTGTGAAAATCGCAGATATCACAAAGAACTTATACATAAAGCCATCGTGAACATCGGGCGCCACATAAAAGACCTGCAGCGTGAAGAAAAAAGCCGTGCCCACCAGTAGAAAAGCCACTGACAATGGATGTCCTATGCTCACGGTCTTCTTGGGATACAGACTGGCATACTCGCGGCACCAATCATTCACGATACACATGGTTGGGATGCCAGTTCCAGTTTGATTGTAGGGTTTTGTGTACAATAACGATACAGAGCTTGACTTTAGTTGAAAATAAGCTATGATTGGCCTGTTAAGATGTACACATTTGGGAAAGCTTTTCCTATATTTAATAATAAGTTACAATTCATTGTGAGACGTCCATTAATTTAGTGAGACTTCTGGATCTGCCAACGTGCACCGTCGTGAGGCAAAGGACTCTTCAGCAAGGGCGATATACAAGTCCAGAGTCCTCGTTGGCCCATAATAGACTGGCAGTTCCTACGGAAACCCAGATCGTAGGTGCAATCGAAGATTTTGTAGTACGAAGAGTTTTGGCTGAGAATCAGCAATTGATATGCCAACATAAAGCCAGGCATAAAGCAGGCGCTAATATTGAGGAGGAAGGCTAGGTTCTCAAAAGTATTGGCACTATAATGCTGGTAAAAAGTCCAATTGAATATATCCACAATCAAGAACGAGAGCTTCTTGAAGTGCCCGCCATTCTGCAGCACATACATATAAAGGGTAGCAAAGCTTACGAGCAGGCCGAGCGTTAAATAAAATGTGAACCAGAAGAAATATCGCTGATTATTGTGTCCAATACAATTGCCGATGAAAATGCAGTGGTGGTCGCGCCTCAAAATGCACGTGTTGCACAATACACAGTGCCACGATCGTGGCGGGCTGGGTTTTTTACAGATTTCGCAATTGTGCCACAGGTGCTCCTGCTCCGGAGACGGGAATCGGGACTCCTTGGACAAAGTGTTCACTGATGAGCTTGTCATATAGCTGGCCATCATGTTACCAAGGATGTTGTGCGCTATGAAGGTGGCTAATATCCAGTAGAGCTTGTAAGCCAAGTCGCCAAACACTTTGGGCGCAATGTAAAACATCTGCAGTGAGAAGAAGAACGCTGTGCAGCTCAAGACGAAGATTGTCGAAAGAGGATGACCTATCTTCACGAATCTCTTCGGGTAGCGATTGGCAAAATATTGGCAAAAACTATTTACGTAGCACATCTTTTAGGATTTTGAATACTTATGTTATTAGACTGGTGGCAAAAACTAGATAAATTAGAAACATACATTTCACAGAAGAAGAAAGGCCAACTCGTCTATATATTTATACCCGTTACTCGTAGAGTAAGAGGGTGTACTAGATTCGTTGAAAAGTATGTAACAGACAGAAGGAAACGTTTCCGACCATATAAAGTATATATTAAATATTTTTGATCAGGATCAATAGCCTGTCAATAGTCTGTCCGTATGAACGCCTCGAACTACAAAAGCTAGAATGTTGAGACTCAGCATGCAGCTTTCAGGCACATAGACGCACCGAACGTTTGTTTCCAAATGTTGCCACGCCCACTCTAACGCTCACAAACCGCCCAAAACTGTCACGCCCATACTTTTGAACAATTTGCATAGTGACATACCTCTAAATGTTTGTGGAGCAATTCTCTAAACATCTGCATTCAAATTTAAATTTTTTTTTTTTAATATTTTTGTAATTTTTTTGTTGTTATGACATTGTAGAAATTCAGAAATAGTAAAAAATGTCCCAAGGCTAAAGTTCTAAAGTCCATAACTCAACTTATCTTAACCGGATTTCGTAATGGCATACCTCTAAATGTTTCTAGGGCAATTCTCTAAACATCTGCATTCAAATTTAAAATTTTATTTTTTTTTAATATTTTTGTAATTTTTCTGATGTTATGATGTTGTACAAATTCAAAAATAGTAAAAAAGGTCCCAAGGCTAAAGTTCTAAAGACCATAACTCAACTTATCTTCATCGGATTTTGAAGTGGCATACCTCTAAATGTTTCTGTCACAATTCTCTAAAAATCTGCATTCAAATTTAGAAATCTATTTTTTTTTTATATTTTTGTAATTTTTATGATGTTATTCCTACAACAGAATTCAAAAATGTCCCATGACTGAAGTTCTAACCTCCATAACTCAACTTATCTTCATCAGATTTCGAAGTGGCATACCTCTAAATGTTTCTGGCACAATTCTCTAAAAATCTGCATTCAAATTTAAAAATCAATTTTTTTATTAAATTTTTGTAATTTTTCTGATGTTATGATGTTGTAGAAATTCAATAATGTCCCATGACTGAAGTTTTAAAGTCCATAACTCAACTTATCTTCATCGGATTTCGAAGTGGCATACCTCTTAATGTTTGTAAATCAATTCTCTAAACATCTGCATTCAAATTTAGAATTTTATTTTTTTTTTATATTTTTGTAATTTTTTCGATGTTATGATGTTATAGAAATTTAAAAACGTCCTATGACTGAAGTTCTGAAGTCCATGACTCAACTTATCCTAATCGTATTTCGAAGTGGCATACCTCTAAATGTTTGTAAAGCAATTCTCTAAACATCTGCATTCAAATTTAAAATTTTATTTTTTTTTAATATTTTTGTAATTTCCTGATGTTATGATGTTGTAGAAATTCAAAAATAGTAAAAAATGTCCCAAGGCTGAAGTTCTAAAGTCCATAACTCAACTTATCTTCATCGGATTTCGAAGTGGCATAAAGCCACTTATCTTCATTCTCTAAACATCTGCATTCAAATTTAGAATTTTATTTTTTTTTATATTTTTGTAATTTTTCCGATGTTATGATGTTATAGAAATTCAATAATGTGCCATGACTGAAGTTCTGAAGACCAAAACTCGACTTATCCTAATCGGATTTCGAAGTGGCATACCTCTTAATGTTTGTAAATCAATTCTCTAAACATCTGCATTAAAATTTAGAATTTTTTTTTTTTTTAATATTTTTGTAATTTTTCCGATGTTATGATGTTGAGGAAATTCAATAATGTCCCATGACTGAAGTTCTAAAGTCCATAACTCAACTTATCTTCATCGGATTTCGAAGTGGCATACCTCTTAATGTTTGTAAATCAATTCTCTAAACATCTGCATTCAAATTTAAAATTTTATTTTTTTTTAATATTTTTGTAATTTTTCTGATGTTATGATGTTGTACAAATTCAAAAATAGTAAAAAAGGTCCCAAGGCTAAAGTTCTAAAGACCATAACTCAACTTATCTTCATCGGATTTTGAAGTGGCATACCTCTAAATGTTTCTGTCACAATTCTCTAAAAATCTGCATTCAAATTTAGAAATCTATTTTTTTTTTATATTTTTGTAATTTTTATGATGTTATTCCTACAACAGAATTCAAAAATGTCCCAAGGCTAAAGTTCTAAAGACCATAACTCAACTTATCTTCATCGGATTTTGAAGTGGCATACCTCTTAATGTTTCTGTCACAATTCTCTAAAAATCTGCATTCAAATTTAGAAATCTATTTTTTTTTTATATTTTTGTAATTTTTATGATGTTATTCCTACAACAGAATTCAAAAATGTCCCATGACTGAAGTTCTAACCTCCATAACTCAACTTATCTTCATCAGATTTCGAAGTGGCATACCTCTAAATGTTTCTGGCGAAATTCTCTAAAAATCTGCATTTAAATTTAAAAATCAATTTTTTTTAATATTTTTATAATTTTTCTGATGTTATGATGTTATAGAAATTCAATAATGTCCCATGACTGAAGTTCTGAAGTCCATAACTCAACTTATCTTAATCGGAATTTGAAGTGGCATACCTCTTAATGTTTCTCGCGCAATACTCTAAAAAAATGCGCATTCAAATTTATAAAATTTTTTAAATTTAATTTTTTTGTATAATTTTCGTTACTCCTAGAGTAAAAGGTATTCTAGATTCTTTGAAGAGTATGTAACCAGCAGAAGGAAACGTTTCCGACCATATAAAGTAGATATATTGTTGATCAGGAGCAATACCCGAGTCAAACTGACCATGTTTATTTCCAAATATTGCCACGCCCACAAACTGCACAAAAATCTGTTAGTCGGGGAACTCGACTATAGCATCCTATCTTGTTTTTTGTATAAGTTTTTTCCACATATATTCTAATTTGTTTGCTTTCTAATATACACAAATTTTACAACATTTACAGAATTTACACAATCTGTTTCTGGCACCATCGGGTGCCATCGGTAGGAAGAGGACTTGCGATCGTTGGCGAGAAAAAAATCCAGAAGCGCTGCTTTCCCAGAACCATATCCATGTTTCTTCGCCAACCAACGTCATAGCTGCGATCGAGTATGTTGTAGCATGTACTGTTCCGATGGACCATTATCATTTGAAATATGAACATACCGACGGGGATCACAAAGAGGAATAAATTCAGTTTGAAAAGGTTGGCGATGGCGTACTTCCAGTTGAAGTCAGCAATTTGTGTTCGATCCTGGGATAGAAGTAACAGAGGATCGGAGACCAAAAAGGCGTTATTCTGCCAGTTCAAAATGCCATTGTAGACGAGCGCCTGTCCACTGCCAGAACTCAGGTGAAACAAGAAGGCGAGGAAGTACCTCTGATTCTTATGGCCAATGCAAGTTGCAAAGAAGGTGCAGTGGTGATCCCGCTTCAGAATGCAGGTGTTGCACAATCTGCAGTGCCAGGACCTCGGTGGCACCATCTTTTGGCACGTGGAGCAGTAGTGCCACAGGTTAGTCTCACCTGCCGCAGGATGCTGCATATCCGGAGGCAAACTATCAACTGAGGTATTGCTCATAAAACCGCGGCACCAGTTGACCAAAATGTTGAGGACTGTATAAACTCCCATAAACCAGCCTAATTTGTGCCAAATCCCATGGGGATCGGTTATTTCCGGCAAAACGTAGCAAAGTTCGTAGACAAACAGGAATCCAATCAGACAAAGCAAAAATATTGCCGAAAAAGGATGTAGTAGACCGACAACCTTCATGCGATGCAGTTGAAAGTATCGATGGAACACTTCCTCGCCCCGAAAACACATTCTTCGATACCAGGTGTAAGCAGATTTTAGTGTAACTCGAAATCGAGGCATTTATCAATGACAGGCAAATTGTTAAATTTCTCAAATAAATTGTTGCAACCTAATAGACTTTGGACACCAGAGCTGCCTCGATTTGGAAATATGTATCTAACTGGCGTAATCGCATCACTCAGTGAGTTGGAAAAATCTGGCATTGTACGTGGACTTTGGTGGGTGCTTTCAAATTCAATTTCTTTTCCTTTTTAATCGGATTAATGCGAAATTGCGTTTTATAATTGCTGGCGTCATTTGAGGCTTATGGGGCAAAATTATAAAAAGTGCGGGCGGAACATTTTCATTTAAGTGTTGCTTTAACCTAATCTCTTCTAATAATATTCTACACTTCGAAAGATTTGGTTTACATATGTAGAAAAATAACCTTAAAGTTGCCCATCTTGGCACTTTTTTTACACAGCGATGTAGGCGAAACCTTGCTTAAAAAAGCAAGCTTATATGCAGAATATAAATTGGAATAAAAAAAAAATAAAAATGGAGTGAGCAAGCGCATCATGCTGGGCAAAATATGGTATTTTGCAGCAGCTGTATGTTATGTAAGCAATGAGCAGAATAAAAACAACGGAGAATGCATATCAAATACATGTAGTAAACAGCTGGCTAAAGTCGACTTCATCAGCCCACCGACCGCAAAATGGCAGCTGTTGGCCAGGTTTAGACCGCAGGAGCGAATGTTGTCTATTTCGCATAAATTTTGATGAATTATTAATATGAACTAAGCATTTTGAATGTGGCCAGCCCCGGCGGAAAGGGCGGAAAGGGCGGAAGGGGTGGAAAGGTGGTGCGGACGCGGTTTTTCATTTTAAGCTCACTGAGGTGTACCGCACACCTATAGAGGGAATTTTTCCC
The DNA here is from genome assembly GCA_005876975.1 of Drosophila orena. Lineage (NCBI taxonomy): Eukaryota > Metazoa > Arthropoda > Insecta > Diptera > Drosophilidae > Drosophila > Drosophila orena. The sequence continues at coordinate 6,946,406 of VCKV01000282.1, read as the reverse complement.
TTTGCAGTAAAGTGGAAGGTAGAGTGGCAGTTTGCTTTTCGTTTGCATAAAATATGTACGACGGCGGGGCGGTAGTTTCCTCACTTCGTGGCTAAATGTGTTTGCCGTCTTTGGCCCAGACCGGAAGCAAACAAACAGCCATTTTGTGCTGCCATTCGACGCAGCCATTTCCGGCAGCCACTCGGCGCCGTCGATGTGTTTGTCAGTCAACCTGTGGCTTGACTTTCACCCACTCTCGCTTAGCTCTTTCTTTGACTTTCTGCGGGCACTTCGAGTCATTAGCATTTGCTGGCTGTAGGTAGAGGGACAAAAAAATACAAAAAAAAAGAACAAACGAAATGAGAATGAGAATAAGAATGGCTTGCGGAGTTGGCAACTGCTTTTGGCCAACTTCTCGCATAATTGCCGAGTTTTGCTGCTAATTTAAGGCGATTTGCCCCTATGGCAGTCAGCTCGCATTCGCTGTCTTTGTTTGATTTCATTACGAGCGGAGACTCTCAACTTCAGACAGCTGTGCCGGAAAGTTTTCCGCAGTTAGGAGTTCGCACTTTTTGTCTCCCCTGGATTTTATTTGCCGGATTTCAGGTCGGGTGTATTACTGTGTAATTTGCAAGCAATTACCTGGTAGGGGCAACCCACATTATCCCCCATATCTGCCAGATCCCTTGGCGCGACTTCTTGGAATGTAATTGAGTTTGGAAAATGTGTAAAATTAGATATGTGCGTGGCTGGAGCCAGGAAAAGCGCCTGCCAGAGTGCCATGTAGTACGCATGAAGAGCCTGATGAAAATGTATCCATCATCGACAGGAAAATACCGCGTGGTACAGGGTAATGGAACATACTTAAACTCTCGGATATTACTGATTTTAGCGATGAATGGTTTATAGGAAAAAAATCATCGTAGCATAAGCATAACTGAAACAAAAATGTATACGATTGTCTACTACTGCCATTCGCTTTGCACTAAGAGGAATTAATTTACGGGGGAGTATTCAAATTTTTACAAGCAAAACAATGCGCAATTTCGAATGTCACAAGCGTATAGCATTGCTTTCTCAGTACTTCATTTAATGTTTTGCCATTTCGGGATAAGTAATGATTATAAGCACTGGCGCACGTGTGCCGGGTATCCCATTAATATTATTCTAGAGTAATCTTTTTTTTTTTAGGTTAAGATCCCTTCCAGTCTCAAGCATACTCGGCAATTAAGGTGCAGGCCAAGTTGCACACTTTAATTTATTTTGCCATTTATCTAAGCTTGCGGCAAAACATTAATTTAACACATGTGCCCGTTGGGAAATGGGAAACTTTTGAGCTGCTCTGGAGATTTTGCATCGGAATGCTCGGTTACCACCTGGTCTCGATTTATTGTGCTCGATTGCTCCGAGCAGCAGCTCCAATGCAGCAAGCAACATTTTAATGAACCATCAAACGGCAATTGAAGCTGTTCAATGCTCGGCGGCAACGTTGCGTATGAGTGATTTTGCAATGGCGAGCCAGCTGCTCTGCTCGTTCGCAGTCGAGGTTTTCCTACGGAACTCCATTTTGTTGAGTTGTTTCGGTGCCAAAATATGTATGTTTGCCTGAATGGCATGTAAAATATTTGCCACTTGGCACACAAAATGGTTTGTCATTTGGGCGAAATGAGTTGGAAGTTTCACGTAAACGAAACGCAAATTTTCCTTTTTTCATTTCGCCTTTGCAAAATATGTTTTATTTATTTATTTTTTTCTTTTTCTTTTTTGGTTACTTCGTTTTTGTAGCCGCTCGCGACATATTTTCCGCTGCTACTGCTGCTGCTGCTGCTGCTGTTGCTGTTTCATTTTCGTTTTCATAAATTTTTCATTTTGCTTGTCAATGTTTTGCGCCTTCGACATGTGTTTGCAATTTGCATGAGGTGAGTTGGGGTTTGGTGCCAAAATTGGAACGAACACGGACCTTTTCGGCTACAATGTTTGATGATTGATACTCTGTGGGCGTAAAGTATTTACCTTACGTGATTAAAGCTACCTGATACCAAAAGTTGGCAGAGCATAATTTGATTACAAATAAACTCATACATACACGTATGATAGGAATTTGAGCTCCGGTTGATTTGTATGGACTTCAGTGATTGAACGTAAGCATGCAAAATAAACTGATAAATTGGGTGTTGTGACAGAATTAGGAAGAGTCTGTTGCATATGCTGTTGTATGCTTAAATTATTCACCATTTAATTAAACCATGCAATATTAATGGTATAACACAGAATGGTTCAGTATAATTACAATGCCACATTAGTTATAACAAATATAGATATGCAAATAAGTGTAATAATAATTCAATGCATCTCCTTATTTCTAACCAATCCTTGCCCTTTGGTTAGTCCTGATCTGAGGGTGTTTTACTATCGTCCTGACCTCTTGGGCAACCTATATATTTCCATATTCACGACCTACAATATGTGTGAAATATTGAAAACCTAATAGTGGGGGGGGAAAGCCGGCTAGCACTTTGGCTTTTTCATTATTTTTCATAGATTTATTGCGAAAGTTTTGTGATTACTTTCCTTTTTATCCCGGCTGCCTCCGTCTGCTGGGGGATATTTTCATTTTTTATTCGCATATTTTTCATGGCATTTCTCTCGCATTGATGTCGATGTGAATGTGGATGTGGCTGTGAATGTGGATGTGGATCAGACCCAATTGCTGATTGACTTTGCCCCAGCTGGATGGCGCGTAAAAAGTTGTGCAAATGGCCGAGATGGGAAAATTCTTAAGAGAGACCTGAACTATTTACGTTTGGGTCGTAGGGTCTCGCATTCACGCTACTCCCGCTGAAAAGCAATTAAAAACTAATTACAGTAGCTGAATGCCGGGGACGAAAACTGCGCCAAGGCATTTAATAAAAATTTAAAACTTAATTCAGTAAATGCCAGACAGCGATGGCGCCAACAACAACAACGCTGTCAGGTGGGTGACAACGCGGATAATTAGAGGAAAAGGCGTGGCAAGAAAAATACGAGGGGGTGGGTAGGTGGGCGGGAAAGCTGCTGCCGCCACGCACACCTGACTTTGTTCTATCCGGGCAACGTGGCGTATGAGCAATTAGTAGTTAATTGTAAAGTTACCCCAAGTGAGGGGAAAACGGCGGCATGCAGTCGTGACATTGACGACAAGGATGAGCCAAGGATGGATGGCGAAGGATTGCAGGGGCAGGAGGGGGAGGATGTGTGTAGCACAAAGGATGCGATAATTAAGTAGCAATTTTTGCCACTGCAGCTGAATTTTTAGCAGTTTGGCGAACGTGCGAGAGCACGTGTGCGCCGTGTTTGATAAATTATCGCTTGTAATTAGCGTATCAATGGCGATAAAACAAAGTCCCGCCCCGTTGAGCAGCTAAGCCTAGGTAAAAATAATAAAGTAGCTACCCCCGTACTTTGCGCTGGGAAAATGTCAATTAAATATTAACCTAATAACTCAAACGCAAGGCATCAGCACGGGGATTACGTGGGCAGGACTAGCAGGACAGGCAAAGCACTTTAAGTAATGCTCTCCAACTAATTGAAGGGAAAAGCCCGACTAAAGATGGCTAAAATCATTTGGCAGGATAACTAAGCAAGGCGATTAAAAGACCAACTAACCAAGAAATGAGCAATGGCCACTGGGTAAGCCAAGTAACACGAAACAACAAAAAAAAAAGGCGATCAAACACGCAGGATGCAGAAACAACTGGCACACAGTCCTCGAGGGAACACATCTTGGCCAAGTTAGCAGGACTGGAGGACGGGCACTTATGTAAGCAAAGTGAAGCCCAGCCAGGGAAGCGTTGACAAAAATCAAACAATGAAAGCGCTGTTCAATAAAAACAAAAACAGATCCAAGAGCTGGGCAAAAAACAAAAAAGGGGCAGAGATAAGGAGCAGAAGGCAAACGGGTAATCCAAGGCAGGGCAAACAGCAAGATAAAAAACAAAGGCAAACGGGCTGTGAAGGTTCTTTTTGCTCTCATTGGGCCAAAATGAAGTGGCAACAAAAACAGAATTGTGGGCAAGGACAGAAGGAATGTGCTGGCTAATGCTGAAGACATGGGAAAATGAAATTTAAGCGAAGTGGTATCGCACACACACACACACACACACACACAACAAGCAAGCGTAATGCAAAAGGATATCAAGTGTGAAGAGTGCTTAACTCAATAAGCACTCAATGGCACGAACTCATTTGGCCAGAGCTTGAGTCCTTTCTGCCCAGCATCCTTTGAGCGGAGAGAGCCAAAAGCTGTAGGCCTAAGCTTTCCTGCAGAGAGAGAGAGAGCGAGAGCGAGAGAGCCCGAGAAAATGGAAGAAACATTCTCTCACTCTCCCTCTCTCTGAGAGCATAGAGCATTCTTCTCTTCGAATGAGTTTGTTCACTGGCCAGTGCTCTTAGAGTTCCTTTGGGTGGCATACTTGTAGCCATTTCCATTATTAATTCCCCACTCATTGCACATTTTCCCACTACAGCCCCAAGATATCTGGCAGCAATTAAAATCCATTTTGAATAAGGCAATTCGATTCAGTAGCCATTAATTTAGTCAATATCAAATTGATCTACCTTCCACTCGATTGACAAGTTATAGACTTGCTTACATGCTGGCATGGCCAGCGAATAACGAAGTGTCCTTGCTGCTTACACAGTTTTCTTGGCCTGCAGGCTAATAAGTTCTCAATAACTGTCTGGAAAATGGATTTGGCTCGAGACTCGGACGCACATCGGTAATGCAATTAGGACATTAACCCCTTGGTGCCAAGATGATGGATGGGGGCCGTTGGCTGGTCGTTCCCTGTGTCGCTGCTCAACTAATCCGTTTTAATTCCCACGCCGCGTCCCTTGAACTTTGACACAACCCAGAGACACGGACACGGCCGAAGACAGCTATCCATGTCGAACAGCTGCAGCGGCGCCTAAAAGAATGCTTTGTTTGTCTTTCATTATGTGGGCTTTGTTGGGGCGTGGCAGTGTCTTTGTTTTGGCCCCAGCCTTCAGCTTTCAGCTTCCAGCTCCCAGCTCCCAGCTCCCAGCTCCCAGCTCCCAGCACTGAATAAATTACATTTTTGCTCGAAATGTATGTCGCATTCCGTGTGTCATTGACGCCGCCGCCCTCTCCCTCAAGAGGTCATGACTTTTGACTTTGTCCGGCATGCGAAAATCACTCATTGCTTTATCAATATTTGATTACAATTAAAATTTTAATTCGATTTCCCTGGCAATTAAACTGCATATGCGTGTTTGAGCAGTATTATGTTTCTATAAAGTACTTTACCCTGAATTAAATCAAAGGTTAGCAAACGAAAATCCCAATTAAAATTGCATCTTTCCTATTTAATGGTGTTGATATTCAAGGCATCGGAAGTTCGATTTATTGATTTGCCAGCGTGTTGTAGTTCGCACTTAATGAAATCATTTGGCGCCAGAAGAACACAACACGCAACATCAAGCATACGCCATGTGGCAAAATTCATTGACTTCTGGCCACCCTTGGCCAAAATGAAAATGTTTAGTCAAGTGTTGCCTGACCTCCTGCTTACACACACACACACACACTTACGCAGAGCACATGCTCAAGTGAGCAGCAGAAAATACATAGGAAAACAGGCGCTTTTCCCATTTTCCCCCTGGCGGCAGCTATTTTTAAAGCTTGCCCCTTGGACTCATGGAAATTTCATTTGCCTGCTCAGGTTTCAGGTTCCTTTCGGCCGGATTGGCCTAACTGCGGTAATTACTCACACTTGACCCGAAGGCTTTTCCGGCCGGGCGAAATCAACTCGATGGCCGAGCTGGATGCAGATAAAATGAAATTTTCCGGCCATGCTGTACAGAGCGGCCGGGAAGTTGTAAGCTAAATATGCATTACAATGTTGCACAAGCGGTTGAAATGGCAACTGATGAAGTTATGCAATTTGCGGAAAAACATTTGCCACTGCCCATTTTTCCGGCCTTGTGAGTGGATTGGATCGTGTTGATTGGATTACAACCTCCATTCCTCCATTCCTCCATGCCTCCACTCGAAAAGTCAGTTCGCTAATACCGAATAAGTCGTTTTCCACCCAACTGGTGACAAATAAATCTAGACCTGAGTTTGGCTGCTGGGTTATTAAGTAAATGTGGTATTGGCACAAGTGCGGCTTCCCATAAATTCACTTGTTATAGTTCACTAAACATACTCGCACACACGCACAAGTGCGTTCAGGAATAAACAATACTTTATTTACAATGTAATGGCATATAAAATGGCTGCCTTTGCCATTTCTTATGCTTTTCTTTGTCTGTGTGCCCCTTTTTTCAGGTTTATTTGCCAGCGGTCAGTTGCTTAATTTCTTCGCTTTTATTTGCCACAGTTTCAGCAATGCAGCATTGCCACATGAATCTGTGTGTGTGTGTGTGAGGTGGGCGTGGCCACGCCTCCTCCAGCCCCCAGATTCATTTCGGTCCTTGCTGTGTTCTTGCCTTTCTTATTTATTTTCGTAATAACAATAAATTACATTTTTCTTTGGGTTTTCCCCTCATGCGAGTGTGTGCTTGTGTGTGTGTGTGCTCATTTGCTAAGTTGTTTTATGTGGCTGTCGCCTGTTTGTGGCTTTTTGACATTATTTGGATTAAGAAAATAAATCCTGGCCATGGCTGGACAGCAATTTTAATATTTTCACTCCACCCCTCCAGCGGGCAGCAAACTTTGATTTTCATTTTGCTGCGTTTTTTTTCCCCCCAGTTGTGCTGTGGGCAAACCAAAGTTTTAATCTATGGAATGGCTTAAATCAAATTTCGGCTCTCTGGCATAGAAAGTTTTCCAGCCTGAACTTGTCATTTCAGCAGAAATACAATTAAACAAGGTAAATACAAAATTCCCACTCTGCCAGTCAGGATAATGCAATCGTACGTATAAATGATATCACAAAAAGTTCAGGTCTTAAAAGTGAAACGAGTTTTCTATAAAAAATGCATACATAGTATATATGTACATGTTGCCATTTTTAATTCAGCAAAATGCAACAAGCTCGAATTTTCATTTTGGGTATTGCATGCTTAACTAAAGACAATAATGAAAAACTGTGCTTTCGAGTAAGTACTCGGGATTTCATTAAATTTAAACCATATTTACACCTTTTTTAAGTGCGTACTCATGTAAGCGAATGAAATATTGAAAGCATTTTAAGTGATAAAAGTTCGCAACAATATTTATTAAAAATTATTATGACGCGATGTTAAATATTTCAAAGGTGTTATTGATGCATTTTTTGCCGAGATGCATAAGTTGTCATTTTTACAGTATGTTTATTATTCTGTGAGTATTTGACAAACATGCATTGGCACATAAAAAAGCTAAAAATGACTCGAGTAACAACCGAAAAAAAAGAACAAAAAAATTGTGGCATCAGGATGCTTTTTACGTGCAACATTTATGTTCCATTCGAGGACGTCTCTTTATGAGATATCAAACTCACACACACAAGGAGGAGGCACACACACAAGGAGGCACACACACAAGGAGGCACACACACTCACACATTTCTACGCACACTCACAAAATGGCAATGAATTGGTAAATGGCTTGCATTAGGCATACACGTAGTTGGTCTTTTCGAATTGTTCTGACGTCGAATTAGGCATCGTTATGTTCTAAACTTTTATTCAGACTTTTCCCATACATTATGATTGTGAAAACTGCACAATATATATCTTCTTTTCGAATGTCACTTAAAGGGAATGCCGTTCCAAGCCGGAGTCCCAGTTTGAGTTCACAAAAAGCGGTTGCAGAAGCACTGAGATTTCGGAGATTTCCTCTAGCTCAGCGACCACATGTGCTCTTATCAACAACGAAATTGATACAGAACTTAAATTTATTGCAAAACGTAGCCACTACAAGGTGAGGTTGGTGGCCAGACCCTGAACCAACCGTTCTAGTCGTCGGATTCGGTGTGTTTCAGCAAGTAGGGTCGCACCAGCTGGTGGTAGATGATGGTGGAACCATTCTGTTTGATGGGCAGCATGCACCAGATGAGGAAGGCACACTTCAGTAGCCAGTAGAAGGGGATCATCGAGGTCAACAGATCCGAGAAGAATTCAATCACAGTGAAGATGCCAAAGGTGACCCAGTAGATCAGCCACCTGGTGTCCTCCTGCTTTGTGCTGGACTCGATGGCATGGATGGAAATGTATGCTGGGTACAAAACCCCAATGATGTTGCACAGTATCTGGGCGCCCCAGCCAAAGGTCAGGTAGAGGGCGCAGAGGGCAATAGCACCCACGAAAATATTGACCCGGTCCACGCCGGTCCTCTCCTCCGCGGCATCGAAGACTTTGGTCCACGGCTTCGACGCATCTCGCAGTGATCGGCTCACATCCTGCTTGTAGCCATTGAAGAAGCGCTGCACCTGAGTTACCTGGGCTGCCATTTCGTACAAATTGTATTTAAATGTATATGTATATGTAGTTGTCAACCTAAACTAAACAAAACAAGCCGCCAGCTTTCCAGATGTCAGTCTACATTTGTCTGTTTGCCTTACAAATACGCCCTAAAAATGTGTTAAAAGGCTCACAACATGGCAATAAATGAGACCATAATGGAGTGTTATACCTCAATGAGCTCAGAAAAACGTCGTGAACAAAACTGCATTTAATAAAAAAAAATGTTTTTTTTTTGAAAATTTGATGATTTTTTTTACCACTTTCCAAAAATTGAAATTTTGTGGAAAATTACTCAATGTTTGTCGAGGAATTAAGATGTAAGAAAATGTGTGTCCGAGGACTGTAGGTCACTTTTCAACAAAGTTTTGGAGTAAAAACTCCAAGAAAAGTGCCTATTTTACCAACAGGTAAGAAAAAATATGGTAATAAATGTGAAAATTATAGATTGTTATACCTGGATGAGCTAAGAAAAACGTCCTCAACATAACTGCATTAAAATTAGAAAAAAAAAATTTTTTTTTTTTTTTTGAAAATTTGATGATGTTACCCCTTTAAAAAATGGAAATTTAAAAAAAAATTTTTTTTTTTTTAAATAGTTTGAGAATGTCACACAGTGTTTGTCGAGGACTTCAGATGTGAAAAAATGTGTGTCCGAGAACTGTAATTCACATTTCAGCTAAGTTATGGTGTAAAAACTCCTAGAAAAGTGACTTTTTTACCAATATGTAAAAAAAACATAGTTTTAAGATGGGCTTTGAAAACAGTAATAACATTTTTGTAAACAATTCTTATTCTGGAATCAGCGAGGTTCCTCTGTTTTCTCTTTGATCATCAACTATAATAAACGGTTGCCTAGTTTTTGGCGCATTCCGGCCTAAATGGCATAGCTTAGCCTAATTGCACTCAGCTATAATGCTGTTGTGAATACAGCAGTGCCAGCGGCAGACACATCATAATTTGGTTATTTTCCAACAGCTTGGCCCGCCATTCCGCGCTAAAGTTTTAATTAAGCTGAGGCCAGGAGCACGTGCAGAATACCCCATTTAGTCCGACTTTTCGTTTATCCACATCCACATCCACATCAACATTCACATTTTGCATTTCGCATTTTGCATTTCTTTTCAGCGCCATTTTCTGCGGCAGACACGCACTCACAGCTCCGCATGGCATTCATTCATTCACTCATTCACTCATTCAAAATGCTAAACAATTCAAAAAATGTGTGTAACTATTCGCGCCCTTCCATTCGCCGCCTCTGACTTTCTATTTTTCCATTTCGCAGCAGCTAAATGTGTTGCGCATTTGTCTAGGCCAGCTGAATGTGTTTTCGTTTCGGCCTTTTTCACCTTATTTTTTTTTTTTTTTTGCCGGGTTCCAACTCGGTTCATAATTCAAAAGCTTCTGACGGCTGGCTTTAAAATGCCTGCGGCTGCGGCTGCCATGTTTTATGTTTATTAGCTCGTCTAATTGAAATGTCTAATGGGGGAGTTTATGAAAAAACAAAAAAAAATAAGGCGGAAAATCCGCTTCCACCAGGTTCAGAGGCCTTCGAATTGCCACGGGTCCAGGAGACCTTCCCGCTCGAATTGCTTCACCATTTGCTTAATGGAGTCCTGGATGCCAGGGTTGAGATACAGCCGCCTTTTCATATTCATTCCACGCGGCTGATCCGACAGAAGCGCGGCGAAATCCGCATCCGTTTCATCGGTGTTTAACAACACTGGTAGCAGCAGCAGGCCACAATGCACAGCTGAAGGAATATCGATTATCAGTTTATTTCTTAAAAAAAAAAATCTACAAAATGCTTGATTTTTTTTTTCATTTCCTAATTTCAATCCCCTGGAAATTAAGTTTACCCACCATAAAACCGTTTTTGCTCCGACTCCAGGTGAAACTGCTTTCGACTGGGCAACCTCTGACCTTTGAAGCCATGCCTCTGCAGCTCCCCCACGAAGACGTCGTGGTAGACACATCTCATCTTCATCTGCAGCTCACTCTCACTCCTCACCTGCTCCACGGCCGACGTGTTGAGCAGATGATGGATGTCCAGCGTGGGCGAGCCCCAGAAGGCATACTGAAAGTCAATCAGAAGGACATCGCTCGGCACGCCCGCCTCGTATTTGAACATCATGTTGTTTGTCCACAAGTCGCCGTGGGTGAGGACATTAATGTGCGCCACCTCGGGCTGAAAACAGCGAAGTCCCAGTCCCATATAATAGGCAGCCAGTTCGTCTAATAGTTTCGCATGGCTTTCATAGCCCGCCTGAGTAGTGAGGTAACTGGCACAGGACTTAAGGCAGCCCAGAAAGTAGGCACTGAAGCTTTCTGTATGACGATTGAAGAAGCCCTTATCGTATTTGGTTAGAGAGAAGGTATGTTCCAAAGCACTGTTCTCCAAAACCGCTGATGCCGCCTGCATTTTGGCCAACTTCCTTAGAACCAAACGCACATGCTGCTCATCCAATCTCTGGAGTCGCGGGGCCATCACAAATCCCTTGTAGGTCAAGTCCTCCATTATGAGGGCTCCTCTTTGACGATCAATGTGCAGTACTTTGGGACATAGTTGTACGCCGGCAAGTTGCTCCAATTTGGGCAACACTTGCTCGTAAATCTCCAGTTCCCGATTGTAAATATCATAAGGGGCCTTCTTTCCTCTGGTCTCAGCGTCTTCGTCCTCGAGCACAGTCTTGGCTATCAGATGTTCCTCCACTTTGCTGCTGTACACGAGGCGTATGCGTGATAGGATAGCGCCATAGTTTTCTCCTTTCCCTAGAGCGGGTTTTATAACCATCGACTCCACTCGAAGTTCGTTGTTCTGGTAATGCCGACGCAGTGCCGCTTCCAGGTATTCAGAAGTGAGCCAATCTGCCATGACTGCCCTCATCCGACTGAAATTGTGGAACTGAACTACACAGATCAGTAGCAGCCACTGATAACACCAAAGCTTTCGGTTTACAACTGAGCAATAATTCCAGGTCTTATCGCAATATAAGCACACTTGCCTTACAGTCACTTTGTTTATATTTTTGACATAAAAATAAAACTAATAAATGCAAACAGATGGTTGCATGGAAAAACAGCTTTGATTAGTTACAAGCATACCCCTTTGAAAAGACCCAGTTCAATGCCAAATGCATTCACTGATATGTAAAGTATATAAGCCAGTATCCCATTTAGCCATTAACAAATGAGTACTGAAACTCTAGCTATTTTGGTAAGAGAACATACCACTAATCTTGCCCAAGCTCACGAGTTCCCCAACCTGAGTAAGATAAGTGAGATTGGCTTGGCTAACTTTATTGCCGTACGAAATATATGCCGCTATATAAATCGGGCTAACATCACCCGTCCCATCAGCTGGTCTAATCGCATGCAAAGCCCCTTTCACTCAGTTGGCCCAAACCCTTTCAGTTCGCCGGCTGCCAGTGTCACTGTACGGGGCTTAGGCACCTCCGGCTCCGGTCCGGATTCGAGTTCCGGCTTCGATTCCGGCTCCGGCCCTGGTGGCATCAAGCCGCTGCTTGCAGTGCGACGACTGGCGCACTCATAGACATAGTTGGCCAGAAGCGCCGCAGGAGGGGCAACCTCCGGATCTGGTGCTCCCATTGTTGCTACTGCAACGTCGAGTGCAGACGTTGCTGGTTTTCCCATTGGTTTTCCCATTGATGTTCCATTTCTGGCCAGCGATGACGGTCGATTGCAACTGTTTGTGCCAGTGGGTGGCTCCAGCTGCCACATGTGGCCAGTGCCCCGCAGACAGCTGGCCTCGATCGCTATAACTACTCGGATTAGTTTGCGTTGAGACTTGAGGTAGGTTTGTAATGGGTTAATTAACGTGCTCATGGCCACTTACCGAAGGAGATGCCAAGCAGGCAGCAAATAAGTAATAGGCAGCTCATATTCTAACTTGTTGCTAGTTGAATAGCGCACACTGTTTTGCCGAGTTATTCACAGACTTTTGGCTCAAGGACTACTCTCATATAAATTGGGTATACAAAAGCGGACCCTTTTTGTGCTATGCTTTGGCAAAGTTTCTTGGCCAAACTTTCGACACTTGTTTTTGCTGATGTTTTTATCTGCTGAGGCTGCATCTTCTGCTGCATCTGGAATCCATTCAAATTGACGCATTGACAATTGTTTTACCAATTTCATCTCGCTTGTTTTTCGACAGTTGGCCAAAAAGTTTGTACCCTCCACTCGCAGCAACGTTTTGACAACTGCTGGAGCTGCTGCTAGTGGAATTGGCATTGTTGCTGCATTTGTTGCAGATTAAAGTTGCCGCTACCGTCTTCTTTTCCACTTTTCCTGCACTTTTCCTACACTTTTCCCTTCTTTGCATAGCCAGAGCGCTAGTTTATCAAAACATTTTCAAGTTGGAGTGCGGCTGCAAAAACAAAAGCACCCAAGACATCATCGATTTTCTCGAGTGGAATGCGCCTCGATGCGAAGTGGGGATGTGGAGCTGTGGGGATGTGGGGATGTGGGGATGTGGCAACAAGGAAAACAACTCAATCTCAATGCATGGCACTTAAGCAGCTGTAGGAGCAGCGGCAACAGTGGCAGCCACTTGGTGGCAAGGTGCAGAACGCGCCACCACAGCAGAATGCAATTTCTGGAAGGGCGCCAAAAAGGGAGGCAAACGCGGCTGCTGCTCAAAGGGATTATAATCGAATTTTAAAGACATTTTATGATCCCATTCCGTTATTTACAACGATTCAGTCAGTTTTGCAATCAGGTTGCGTATTTGCGCAATGCAAGAGATTTCAACAACAAACAATAAACCCATCTATAGCCATATCGCCACCCTCATTTAATTCACTAAAAAGAAACCGAAGCCAGAAAGTTTGCTCATTATAATTACGAAAGTGCACTGCACTTGGCAGCTGATTTGCCCATATATACAATAGATGCGTATATATAAAGCCGGAAAACAGATACTTTTAGATCGAGGGGCGTCTTATTAAGTAGATAAGTTTGAAATTGAATATGAAGTGCACAAGTGATTGGTATCAATAATACTTAACCTCCTTGCTAGTATGAAAGGTGCACTAAGAAGATATTTACTTTTACACATGTGATTCATAAATTTGTATTATATAAACAAATAAATTCATGTGTTAAATTTGATTTAGTGACGCTTTCAAGTCCCCAGAGTTTTTGCAAACACCCCGTAAATATATGACAGCTTTGCACAACTTCTCTGCCGCCCCTCGTGCACAAGCTAGTTCCGGCGCTGTGGCACCTCCAAGAACCTTATCCCATCCGAACGGGGTGCCACACGGAAGCGGGCCAGGCAAACGCTTGCCACGTGCATTTCATTTGATAAATGTTGTCGTTGTCGCCGTCGCCGTCGCCGTCGCCTTTGCCTGATTATGCAGCGCAGCCAGCTATGTGTTTTCCCACTGCCCGACTGCCACCACTCGTTGTGGAGCCTCCTGCCTCCTCTCTGCTGCCTCCTGGTCCTGCATCCGCCGTGGATGCCAAAAACTTGCCTCGACTTCCGCTATGCAGGGTATATAACCGACTGGGTATATCTTTTTATTGCACACGCGCGCTTGAATATAAACCGCAAAAAGGTGAGGAGCGGAGAGCCTTGGGTTTTTGTATGCGGCATCAGGTTTCGCCTGTGTGTAAAATTTACACTGACATGAGCTAACTAGTCCTGTTTCTGTGCCAGTGTGAGTGGAGTATCTCTGGGCGGTGTGCGTGTACTTATGCCTGGTGTGCGGTATCTGTGTGTATCTTTGCAGGCCGCACGTTGCCGCTGTAACTTGCAACTTAAATGCGCACGTGATGCGCTGCCTGCGCTTGCTTTATTGCGTGAGCTGCTCGAAAATTAACAAAGTTTTTGCTCAGGTTCCTCACTTTTCATTGTTTCTTTTTCATTTGATGCACTCAGAAAAAAATTTCTTGGAATAAATAATACACAGGTATAAAGTACCTTTAAAAAGTATTGTCTTACCATTGACACCGTTAATATTTTCGTATTTTACAAATGATTTGTATTAAATACGGTTTTATTGGAACAACATGAGAGCATACAAGTTCCCATGCATTTCTCTGAGTGCAGAACACAATATGAATGAAGATGCCAGCGAGACAAGTGCGAATGAGCACGACCTGGCATAATATCACGCATACGACACGTTGTCGCTGCGAATTTTTGATAGCTACTGCAATCAGCTAAGTGAACGACGGCAATCAGCCCAGCGGCACAACAACAGCGGGGATAATGATTAAACGGAAGCGGAAGCGGCAGCCGGCAGGCAGACAGCAGATTCGAGTTTTCCAACTTTCGAATGACATTTTTGCAAATGCCAGAAGTCGATGCATTCGAATTATAATCAGGTTGGCTTGGGGAAAACTGGCGGAAAACTGGCGAAAACCCAGAGCAAAAAACTAGCGTTCGCGAACAGAAATGGAAAGTCAACACAGACACCAACAAACACACACAGCGAAGATGGGTGGATATCGAAATCAAATCACAGCATCGTCAAATGCATTTAGAGCTATTTGCATTGCTTGGCATTCCTTCTGCTCGCTGAATTCTGCTCCTTGATTCCATCCGATTCAGATTCAGATGCAAATGCAGATGCAGATGCAGATGCAGAGGCAGAGGCAGCGGCAGAATCAGATTCAGATTCAGATGCAAAGGCTGTGCGCCTTGGCATGTGTCACTGGATATTTTTCCTTTTGCCATCGGCTTTTTTCCTGGAACGCTGCCTTGCAAATTGATTTTCATCGCCTTGGGGACATGCATTCGACTCGTTGACAGATATTCAGCTGGCATTTTATAGTTTGTTAGTTTCGACTCGAAAATGTCAAAAAATGTTAGACAGCATGGGAAAATAAAAACACATTTATAGTAAAATTCTAATTACCAAATTTGACAGCGTTTATCTGAAACTGAGTTCATACAAGATTGCATTTTAAAATTCTTGAGAATTATATGTTGCTTTAATTATTGTATCATTCCTCATTTTTTAATTTTTTTTTCAGACTATATCCGTTTTTCTGTAGTTCAGATATCACAGATCAAGCGTTTCTTTTGTTAATCAACAAAATGGCAGCCATTTTGAGCTTAACACGTTTAATGAACGAGAATAAACAAAATGAAGTGCCAGAGTTGGATTTCCACCTGCATTATTAATGAAGATAATAAAAAGCGTAATGTATTTGCAACTGATTATGGCAGCACATATGAATCAGGTTTAAAAAAAAAAAAGACCAATTGTAATTCGAAGCAGAATTCAATGTTTTTTATTGTGTTAATTATTGGCAATAATTATGCATTAATCGGCAACAAATGTATAAATAATTGCTGGCACAATTGTTTGCGCCTTGAATATTGCGCATACGACATGTGCGCCAGCCATATGCGCTCAATTTCGATTTCCACGCAATTTCAACATGTTTGCGTAACTAAATTTTGTTGAACAACCATTTGATCTATGTTCGAAAGTTTGTTATAATTTTAGTCTTTTGTTTCCCAAAGCCCGGGAAAGTTTGCCAGGAAAAACTGTGCTCAAATTGAGCCAACAGCCACGTGTTCCCTGCTAAACTGCTAAAAACCAACCAGAAACTTCTTCTTTCATCTGGTTTTAATTGAACATTTTTAATTTATGCACAATAAAAACTGATTTACCGATGGCTACCCGTTCGGCTAGAAAAAGTTCAGCTTTAACTTTTTATGACTGACCCAAACAGAAAAAATGACGTCGAGAAGCACAAAAAGAAAAAACTTATGAGCCATAAAAGCGAACAAGGTGTATGGGCCTGTGTGTCTATGAAAGCTAAACTAAACTAAAGTTTTGGTAGAGCAACTTTTGGTTTTTAGTGCCGGCAGCTTGGTCCATTTTACAGCATTTGAGTGGCCATGAATTTCCCGGCCAGTGAGCATCGCATCGGTTGCTAGCAAAACGAGCACGTGGCTCCATAAAGACAACAGGGATTCGGTGCTGAACCCACCCAGATATCAGATATTCTATCCCAAAAGTCGAGCCACCTGCGGGCGCCTTTGTTTTAGTTTCGGCCATTTCCTCCATTTTTCCCGCATCTCAATTGGTTTTGGATTTAATTCCGTCATGGCAGCCAGAACACGTGTGCCCGAAATTGTTTTGAGCCAGTTAGCGTCGAAACGTGGCAGCAGTAAATTGATCAAAGCGAAACACTTTAGCGGAAGCCAAAAATTATTATTGTTTTGATTTTCAGAGGAGCAACCTCTTATATTTCGCAGCAATAAGTGTTAAAATTTAAAAAATGTACCTATAGATTTTGTATAATATGCATTTGGGCAGTTATTTCTCTTGACAACCATATTAAATTACATTTTCATGCTGCTAATGAAATCAGTTGTGCACATATTCCAATTTATTAAATTTCTAACCATAGGAGTACTATAAACTAAGCCACCGACTCGTAACCAAGATGTATCTATACTTGGCTCTCATCCTGGCTGCAATTTCTGGGATTTCGAGTGCACCGCAGCCTGCAGCTGCTTCCGCTCCCTATATATATGTATGTAATCCACCGAATCCTGCTTGTCTGCTCTATAAGCCATTTAATAATACAAGCGCGGATACGAACTAGAAAAGCTAAGTGAAAATAAGTAGGGAAATAAAGTATGGAAGCCCTAAAGGCAATAAACCTGAAGTGACTTCAATTAAACTTATGTCACAAGTGTTCTCATTTCGCATGCAATGTAGTATTAACTACTAATTTTATAAACGAAAAAGAAGCATTCCTAAATGATGAGTATTTCTGTGGTTTCGTAAGTGAAGCACATGACACCACCTGCTTGGACCAAAGGGTATGACAAATGTAGCACAACAATGCATCACGCAGTCGGAGGTGGGAGGTTGTGGCACTTTGCATTGCATTGTAGGGTTGACAACTGCAATGAAATGACGAAGATGTATGGCTACAAGAACCTGCTCCATAGGGGAACCTGCTCCAAAGAAATAGTAGGGGAGCAGCAGGTGAAGCTGTTGGATTCGCCTCTTTTTGCTACAGTGACTGGGAAGCTGGGAAGAATCCTGAGCGACAGCCACAAACAGACACAGAAACAGAAACAGAAACAGACGACACTCAACCCGGTCTACATATCCGTGACTCCGGGATGTCCTGGCCATCTGCATCCAGCTTGTTTTGGGATTTTCACATTTGCCACATGCAGTTTGCACACAGTGCAACGCCTGACATTGATGTGACATGCAACACATTAGACTAATGAAATTTTTCCCTGTTTGTAGCCGCCTGCGAAAAAGGGTGCCAACTCCAATATCAGCACTCAAAGACTTCAACTTACCATTATTCCATGCCATAAAAGTTAAAGTGGCTGGCCGGCACAATTGCCCGATGGCTCTGGCCAACGGAATCGGTCCACAACTCACTGTTTTAATTATATTTGACTGTGTCTTCGGGGACACAAGGCTCATTAAAATGTGCTGCCTACTTTCAGGTGGCCCACCAAAGACATTTAACTTTAATTGCGGCCATAAATATATTGTTTGCCCTTCCCAAGAGTACTTCTACATGTTTGGATTTCAGATTTTATAAGGAATATAATCTATGCACAATTGAACTTTATAAGGCATTATTTCCTAAAAATGGAGGTATTTTTTGTTCCAATCATCAATTTATCAACAGGCTGTATAATCTTCAGTTTAATTTGAGAAGTGTATATACAGTTCGTGACTACCCATAGTTGTCTTCGATTCCATTTCAAGTCAAGTTTGTCCACGTGCCGACAGCTTGTAAGCTTATTTGGGCCACCTTTTTAGCCTCTTGCAAAAATTAATTTTGTTTCGTTGTATTTTTTTAATGAGCGTATAATTAAAATGCGGACAGGCCAAGTAGCCAAGTAGTCAAGTAGCCAAGTTGATGAGAAAAAAGTTGAGCAGCAGAATGGAATATGAGTTTGTGTGTGAAATACGAAGCCACTGCTGGATCGGCTTCCGAATATCAAAGACACTTTTAGGCTTGGAGTGGCAACAAGAATGCGGGCCTGAGATTGACTGAATGTCGCATTGCTTGACTGACAAACTGGCCGAGTCTGTAACTTTCAAGTTGACTGATGAACTGCAGTTGAGCCGAGAATTGTCTGTGCCCGAGATGTGAAAGGCGTTGAGGCTCCAACTTTAGAACAAGCTAAATTGGGGTTTCATTCATTTTGTAAGCACACTGCGGATTAGGAACTGCCACAAAGTGTAACTTAACAACTGAGAAAGGGTTTTGTATATTTCTTTTTTTGTTCTAAATATATTTTGTTGGTAACCTGCCTGGTAACGAAATAAAAGCCATTGCTAAAATTACAATTTAACAAATTCGGTATATTGTCAAAGGCTGCCAAAGCTCCAAAGCTGGGCTCGAGGCAATTTGGAAGAGTGGAACCACCTATCCTGATGATTCTACGCCATGATGAGACTTCTGCCCCCACCAGTCATTGCCATAAATCAACTCAAGTGCCTACGCCCCAGCTGATTTATTTTGGCCCGGCAACTCGTCAGATTCTTTTGGGGCTCAGAGAGGTTGAGGAGGCATTTGCCTAAAATATTTAACCGGCACTTGTGCACAGCAATTCCAAGTTTGCTGGCTGTATCTACCATTTTCATTGCCATTTCCTTGCCACGTTTTTTTTTTGTTTTTCTGTTTTTGTTCTTTTATTAAATTCTCAAGTGGCATTCGAAGTCGAATTTCGTGTGGCCTTTTGCCTGTTTCCTTTTAGCTATTTTCAAGTTGGTAGCAACAATAAGAGCACAATTTCATTGTCAATTTCCGTATAATGCACAATAATAATACAACAAGCGGAGCAAGGAGCAGAAACAACAACCATTTGCGGCTAGTGATTACCTTACACATTTTGTGGCTCGCAAATTGCGCTGTTCCCACTGCCGCATCGCCCAAGGGGATGCGACCTCCGACCCCTGACCCCTTAGCCAGCCACCCCTCTGCTTACCTAAACTCTGATTGTTGTTACTGCCGCACTTAAGTTTTTTTTTATCCACAGCCAACGTGCCTGCAAAAAAATCAGCATCAGCGCGCGAAAGGCGAATTTAATTTTTAAATGTGTGTGGCTTAAGGTTAACTTGAAATACAGAGTATTACCCAGAAAACTTGGTGAAGCTATTCAAATATGCAGTAATACATTTATAAGAACCATGTTAATATTTTAGCTTTATTTAAGCATGGATTAAAGGTAGTTATATTACGCTATCGAAGCAAACATTTTGTTAGAACACATCATAAATGCATTCCTAATTGGCATACGGAAAATTAAAGCAATCATGTTCTCCGCTTTGTTAGTTTGTTAGTTTGTGGCAGCCAGTGGCCATCAGTTACATTTTCCAACACGACTGACGTTGATTGCTCGTTTTAAATATCAGCAAAAGAAGAGCAACTACAGCGATCAACCGAAATTGTGCAAGCGCAACATGAGAATTATTCACCAGCAAACTAGATTGGGCGAACGGGGCGAATGAGTAATGCAATATTGTAGCTGACACCTGGCCGAACTTTGTTCTCTTTGGTTAATGCAATTAGGTACAAAATGTGTGTGTGTGTGTGCGTGTGTGTGTGTGCGGGAGGGGGAAGAGATGAGGAAAGGTTAAACAATAACATGGCAGGCAAACTAATTAAAAAAAGTTTTTCGCCCTCCAACTTTCGACAGGCTGCCCTGTTGTGATGCTTCGGCATTTTTGGGCTAAATAAATACACACAGCGAAACCGATACCACAGAAAACAGCGTACCGAGTATGGAGTACAGAGAATCCAGAACGCACACACACATACACACACACACAGAGAGAGGGAGAGGGAGAGAGACCGGAAACTCACAGAAGCCATTTTGTGGTTTGCGCCACGCGTTGTGCTAATGAGATTTTGATAGAAATTTGAGAGGCCTGAAGTTGCAGAGGAAAACGCCCCGAAAACTGTTGACAGTTGCCTAATTAAAAGGCCATTCTTTTGTCCGCTGTCAAAATCGCGAAACAAAACAAAAAATAGAATAAGTGGAAATTTGTCGGAAAAAAAATGTAACTTCATCTGCAGATGCAAATTTTTTTTGGTGGATCCATGGTGTTGGACTTAATTCTGAATCCCCACTGGGATGGCCAACAGTGGAGTGCCAGTGGCAGAATGGTTGCGATAGCGCCAGTAAAGAGCATAATTTATAAGCAGCGAGTCATAGGGACTCAATGTTGTTGTCATGTTGCATGCAAATGAGTTCGGCGAAAGCCAGGGGACTCATCATCCCATCGTCCTGCAGGGGAAGCTGCCAGGATCTCGTCACGCGGCTCCTGTTGCAAATTAAATGTTTGCCAGATATGCGAGCACTTTCAGCAGCAAACAAGAAATGCAACTTTAAGTCAATTTTGGGCTTCATAAAAAACTAGCTACGCTGCCAAAAAAAAGCTGGAGTATCTTTCTCGATACACTTGAAGTAATGAGTTCTTAAAATTAATATTATAATAGTTAACCAAAGTAATAGTTAAAATGGATTTTTCTGTAATAATAGAAATATTTGCAGAATCAGTCTCTCGAGTAGTAAAGTTAGCAGTTATCCAAATATTTATCCGCATTGCAAAATATGTCAATAGGTAGGGCATTGCGTTCTTGCAATTTGATGACTTGTATTTTACTTATTTCGAGTTTCGCTTTTTGTATGCAACCAACCACTTGGTGAAATAACATAAATTTCCGGTTCCCTTCTCCAAAACACTTTACTTATTATGTGTTTTTCTTTGCGCTTAGCCCGAATAAAGGCAGACTTGGCAAGAGAAGCGCAGGGAATCGTTGAGGGTAAATTCAGCAGCTGACTGACATAGTTTTCCGGCGAGCTCATGCACTGCTCCTTCGTCCCGCCGAAGGTTCTTGCTGGCTGCTCGTTGCCTTGGGCTTGGGAAGCATTGAAATAAATCTGAGCAAGTTCCTTAGTGCAAAGTTTGCTTCTTTTGGCCGGTGGAAAAGTGGGAAAAGGCGCTGATGGCATGAGGAATGCGTCTGCGTCGTCTGCTTCTGTGTCTCGCCGGAGGGCAGTCAAAAGTGTTATTTACCTTTTCCCTTTGTTGGCAAAATGCCCTGGGAAACTATGCAAAGTTCACTTGCAGTTCTCCACCAGCACTTTGCTTAATGTTTGTCCTGCATAATTAAACAATTGTCAGGCAAATTGTTGCAACTCCCCGTATGCAACGGCTGGCGGGCAAACAAAAGGTTCATTTGGCACAATGACAGAGGTGATCAGGCAAATGGTCTCTCAGTCGCCGGTAGGCTTGGAAAAAATGAGGACAGAACTTTAACTAAATGGTTGCCTGGAAAATGGCCATTAAGCCAACGCAAATGGAGCTGCTGACACACATTCCACTGCCGCCATCCACGGCCAAGACGTTGGCAGCCATTTTAAAGGCAACTAAAAATAGCAAATGGCTAAAATGAGACTAATTAAGTTGAGCTAAACAATTTGCCAACGACTTGGGAAGGCGCAGCTACTCGAATGGCAGTTGGCCAACTGCTTCTAGTTGCCAATTTGATTAACCGTTAATTAATTTCATTATTAGACAAGGCAAGCATCGAGAATCAGCCGATGGGCGGGGGCATCGCAATTAGTTCGCTAAACTTTCCGACAGCTGCGAACGGAAATTGTCAGAAATTGTGTGAGTAACACAATTCCCTCACGAACACTGAGGGAAAATTAAGTCAAATTAAGTCTAGGAAAGTATAACATTTTCATTACTTCTCCCGGACTACAAATTGCAGAGTCAGAGAATCGAAAGCAAGGTAGAAAAATAGTAATCCCCAGAGCATACAAATTGCAAGGCGAATAA
Source organism: Drosophila orena (assembly GCA_005876975.1). Lineage (NCBI taxonomy): Eukaryota > Metazoa > Arthropoda > Insecta > Diptera > Drosophilidae > Drosophila > Drosophila orena. The sequence goes on along the minus strand of VCKV01000282.1, from coordinate 6,924,159 downwards.
AAAAGATATATTCACTGTGGCGCAGAGGGAAAAACAAAATTGTTTTTGTGCTTAAAATTCACAAATAAAAGCCACGTAACATGGAAGTCGGAAAAACCGAAAAGGGGTAGGTTAGTTAGGATCCAGGAAATGTCCATTCCACCGGACAGGCAAATATGCAAAAACTGTGAATTTGTATTTCAATTTTGTAGCGCACAACTTGCCGAGCGGGCAGCCGCAAAAATGGCAGCCAAGTGGATGGCGAGGATTCACCGACAGGTTGAGCAGTTGCTGTCCACTTGTTCACTTGTCCGGCTTTCGAGTCCTGCTGACCAGTTCGGTTGGGTTGAGTTGGGTTGGGTGGTGTGTTGGTTCCAGGAGTCTGGAACCGAAGCGTAAGGGGTCTGAACCGAACTGACACAGCGCATTTGAAAATTGATCACCGGAACATCCGTGCGCTGACCGGAAATGCACAAATACTTGTGTGATTTATGCCAGCGAGTGCGTCTGTGTGCGTGGGCCGTGTGTGCATGTCCTGTAACTGTTTTACATCTGACAATTGTTCGAAATTTCCAAATGATTTCCATTCGCATGGCACTTAAAGCGCGGCTTTAAGATATCAATGTCACGCGGAAAATATGATTGATGGACAAGCTGGATTCACTAACGGACTCATTAAAACTTAAAGGTTTTCTACTTATTAGCACAGTTAGCAAATAATTGCTTAACAATTCAAAAATATTATGCATTAAAAACTTAGTTATTAATGCATTCAATATCTCTAGCAATTGAGTAACTGTAGAAATGTTTCTGCAACTCTTCCCTGAAGTCTTAAATCACAAACTTTGATCTTAATTTTCCTGGGAAACTATTCAATATGCAGCTGCCATGAAATCTTAAATTCATGGATCCGAAATTGACAGGCGCTGGCTGAGCGCAGGTGGAAAATAACGTTTTGCTGAGGGTGTCATTTTTGCCAACCTCGATTAGCCAGCTCGTCTGTGGTCGCCACTTGTCTGCGTCTTAGCCATGATGAAGCTGGCAAAGCCAAATCACCTGGTCTGGACCATTTTTCAGCTGGCGCTTATTAACTTATTTATGTGCCAGGCAGCCAACGGTAGTGAAGCCACCAAGTGTCGGTTCAGCTTTTTTCGGGCATCCCTGTCCTCTGCTAGTTATCCAACTAATGGAAAATTATGTTGTGCGCTGGAAGCGAGCAACTGGCAATATGTCAAGTCTGTCTTAAAGTTTATTTCAACTTGACACTTGGTTTGCTATTCAGTTTTTTTTTTTTGCTTTTTTTGCCTCCTTTTTGCGAGATAGCATTTTTGCTGTCGATTTTTCGCAGGACGATTTGACAGCTGCACTTGGGATTTGTGTGGAAGTTTGGTCGCTGTTCAATTGCTTGAAAGTTTCGACCGGGAAAGTTGGCCAAAAGCAGACAGCCGAATGCAGGGCTATAGATAAGCACTCCTACCACTTACCACTTACCACTTACCACTTACTACTATGTCAATGAAAACATTAATTATTTCTGCTGTAACACCAATCCGACCAACTTTCGTGACAGGCGGCGAACAATGCCGGCGATGACTCCATAATGAGCATAATTAAACCGCACAATGTGCAGTTAAATTATAAATTAATTGAGCTGTGTGTGGGTCTGCAGGGCAATTGGCAAAAAATCGGTGAAATAAAAACCACAAACAAAAGCGTAACAAGAACTAAATAACACTGTTGAAACTATTGTTTACATTTGGACAACTAATTCATTTATGAGTGCTATGAAACATAAAAAACAAAAGAGATCATTGCAATTTGCATAATAGCATTATTTTCTGTATCGGCAACTTGCAGTTGCAATACTTAAACAGCGAATTTCCATTTTCATTTACAAAAACTTTACGTTTGCCGAAAAATAAAATTCCTACAAATTGAAAGCCTAACGAGCCAACATTTTATGACACATTTTTCACTGCAAAACGCTGACAATTCAATTGAAATGCAACTTCGGTGGGCGGGGCTGAAATGGAGTTTTGCTGAATGCTGTCATCGAAACCCCGCCCATTCGACAAATGACAAAAAAAAAAAAAAATGGGGCAGCCAGGAATAAAACTCGGGCCAAAGAAATTAAAACAAGCAGCAGAATTCTGGGGAAAAAGATGTACGGAGCGGAACGGAACGGACGGAACGAAAGGGTTAAAGGGTTGTAAAGCATTCGAAAAAATGCAAATATGTATGCCAATGTAAAACAGAGCTGCAGCCGAGGTACCGTCATATAAAAGTGCTCCAGTTCTCTCCTCCTATTTTTCCACCATCCAAAAAAGGACAATGGGAGGACATAAAAAATATATAGGGTCGGGTGGAATGGGCGATAAAGAAGAACCCTACTGAATGACATGACTAAAAATACATGAAAATAAGAGGGAAATTCCGAAACAAAAGAAATGATGAGAGTGTTGATGGAAACCAAGAACGCAGGACATCGCAGTGGCAATGCGCTCGCCAAAAGCCGAGAAATAGTAGAAGATAATGCAAAACCGAAAGAAAACCCGAAAAGTGGAAGCAAAAAAGCGGAAAGAAAAAATAAATTAAATGGGTTAAAATGCGGGAATAATGGGGTATGAGAAGACATATTTCATTTAAATACGGAAAAATATACAATTAGAGTGCAAACGTAAACAGGGAAGGAAGCAGACGGAAAATGGAGGAAAAACGGCAAAGGGAAATGTTTGGAAAAGCTTTTTTAATTTTGGCTGACGTTAAGTATTAAGTATTCGCAGTGTGTCCTTTGCTACTATTCAATATTATTATTTTCAAAAACACTAATTAAGCATCGTAAAACACTACCAACCGAAAAACTATCATGATCATGATCTTCGTTATGTCATTTCATCGCGTCATTGAGCAAAGTATATGTGCGAGTATTATGGCATTTTCTTGCTTATTCAACTGATTTTGCATGACGGAAATTAAATTGCACATTTGGACGATTCTGCGAAAAATTCGTTTCTGTGGGTGTCTACTTTTATATATACATATATGCGTCCCATCTTTATGTTCCTGCACGAGATGCAATATAAAAACGAAATGCAGCCAATAAAATATTGACAGCCAGTTGACCAAAACGCAGCCAAGGGAAAACTTTGTGTAAACTCGAAAGCGAAAAACAAGAGCGAAGATACACGTATATATTTTGGTTCGGGCACATATAGTAATTGGGTTTTTTATGCAAATATATATTCCTTAACCCAACGGGGCTGCAATCGGACGCTCATTAGCTGCTTTTCAGCGGACTTAACTAGATTCCAGATACATAAATTACCGGGCGCGCGAGTCACAGGATGTTACAATAAACAGATTTATAAATTGCCAGCAGCAGCCAGCAGCTGGCCATAATTTATGGCCGTGGGTTGACAGACATTTCCCCCTTTCTCGGCAACCATTTTCTCTTGCCTTTCAGAGCGTCCTGTTTTCCCAGGATACCAGCCGGGGGGTGGGGGGGGAGGGGTCTGCAGGTTAGACAGTTTTCACCGAATTCCTCTTTTTTGTTGTTGTTTTTGTATATTTTTCCGCTAATTGGCAATGACGGGCCGGTGTTCATTGAGGTTTTCCCTTGAATTTCACTTTTCCTTTTGAGGACTTAGAAGTTTTTTAATTAGTATAGCAGTTTTTAGCAGTATCCTTGAAGTAGCTCAATGAATCGGATGATGGGCGCACACCTGCCGCGCCATTTTCCACACTTTTCAGCATTTTTCTTTCAGCTCCGACATCTTATCATTTATCAGCAGTCGGGGAAGATCAAAAGGCGAGGCGAGCCATCAAAAGCAGGGGATATATACGATGTACGTATAAAAGGAGGCTTCAGTTTGCAATTTCTCACCGTACTCGGTGGCCCCCTAAATTCCTATCTAAGCCAAGTTTGTTATGTGGGTCGAAATGCTGCGACTGCTAGCCATGCCATTTGCCCAAATGAAACTAATTTTGTTGATTGTACACTCGCGCTGGAGGAATGGAGCACCAGCAGATGCGAGGATGCGAGGATGCGAAGCTTTATAGCCATCGACAGTTGATATATGGGCGGTTGGGGGCGTGGCATCGGGTTTTAGTGGCTCCTGCCAGTTTAGAGCAATCTTTTCTCGTTTTTTCTTACATACATATACCCAGTGTTTTATGGGTATACTGTATAAAAAGTGACAGTATTGCATGGTGGTACAAAGATATCACTTAAATTAACTAGGAGATATGTATAAGTTATATATCTTGACACATATACAGCTTATACATAACTCCTAGTTAGTGTAAGTTAATTTGTATGAAATATATTTCCAGTAAGCTGTTTATTACTGGGTATCTGAGTGTCAGTCAGAACTTTGCTCACCAATCCCATTCCATTATGTTCCCTGTCAAGTGAGATGTTGGAAGAAAGTGTAGCTGTTGTGAAATAATCTTTAATTGATTGAAATCTCTTTGTCTCGTTGGGCAAAATGAGCTCAGTGGAGCTGTCTAATCGGACCCAAATCAATGGGGATAGTGGCTGCAATCAATTGGAATCGGCCCATCAGGAGACATCATCATAGAGTAATCCCTTTGTCCCCGGCGAATTATTGATGCCTGAAACTGCTGCATTGCTCTCTCGTCTTATGACATTTTATTATACCAATTAGGCCTTCGTCCTTTGCATTGTTTCATTCTCCTGTCTCGTGACAGACATTTCCCGGGTCCATTGTTCCCTCCGGATGGAATTTTCTCGTTTTCCCATTTCTGCTTTGTGTTGGCCCCCTTCATTCCTGGGTTACGGGTTACGGGTTACGGGTTACTCTTGCCCTTTGCATTTTCTTACACCTATTTCAGCTGATGACTGCTCAGAATTTACGGCTCTCGATTGTGTTTTAACATTTATTCATGGAGTGTGGGCAACTGGACGTTGGACCGTGTCCTGGTTGTGCTGCTGGTGCTGCTGGTGCTGCTTGCCACTTCACTTCCACAACACACATTTCTCAAATGTTGCAACACTTGTGCAACGAGTTGTTGCCCCATGCTCGGCACACAAATGACATTTACATTTTGAGCACATAATGTTGGCAGAATTTGTAGCCAGTAGTTTCACTTTTTTGCCATTTTATTTTTCCTACCTGTGACCAGCAGGAGCACTCTTGGCCCTCTAGTATTTTTTCGGGTGATAATTGCATACGGCGACGTGCACTCGGCAACAGCAACAACGAGTGCACTACAAGTTGGATGTTGCTGCTGCTGGTGTTGCTGTTGCTGTTGCTGTTGCACTTGCTGCTGTTTCTCATGTTGCGAGCAACTAACAACTTCCTACTTACAGAGAGGAGGGACCTTCATGGCTTTAATTTCTGCAGAGGCAAGCGAGTTTCACATGAGTAGCTTGCACAGAAAGAAACTGAAATCCTACACCTATACAAATTAAATAAAATATGCCACGCAGGATTTTCAAAATAATTATAAAAGTGTGCACATGTATGCAGTACAAAGAAGAACTCCTTTTTGCACACTTTCTGGTTCTTAAGTTCCTAACAGATGTGATGCATTTTCCTATGTGTATTTTCGCCTAAAGCCAAATTACTGAATGTCGAAATAGGCAGCCAAATGAAAGAGGGAATTGCTTGCCAACGGCTTAGGCCGTTTATCAACCGAACTGACCAGCAGCCTGGCAGGCAATAAATTCAAGGACCTAAACATAAACAGCTGATACAGTCGCTTCTTTCGATGGGCATGCTCCGCTCCTCCAATCCAGCCCAAATCTCACTTCAAAGAGTTTGCTGGGAAAAGAGCTGCAAAGTCGGGATATATGTTATATGTTACCCCGTTTGCGATGGCACAAAAAGGCCTTCCAAGTGCTCTCAGGGGAGCGGGGGAAGGGGGAAAGCCACTTTAGACGCATGTGATGCGATGATCAAAGCGCTAGGCTCCAGACAAGGGCGAACTTTATTGAACTAAGTTTGCTACAAAGCCACCTGTAACGCGACGGGGGTCAGGGAAGTTGGTAAGTGGCAAAAGGCGGATTGTGGCCTTACGTGGCTGAAACGTAAGTTGGATTACAGATAAATCAGCATCAAGATGAGCAGCTAAAAATAGAGTGTTGCCAGGCGGAAGGCTAACAAGATTATGCAGTTCACAGAAAGTTCGTAAAAAGTTCACTCTGGCAACTAGAAAACCGTGGCATTACAATTATTTCTAGTCTCAACCGAATCGTACATATGTATACTACAAGTAGTCCTCAAAAATATCCAAGTCGCACAGTTTATTCAAGATAGTAATGTCGTTAGCGGTGTTGACTTTTCTAGTATTCTGCGGATTTTCCTTTTTGGGCCAGCACGAGGTAGTTGGTAAGTGCACATGCCGTTTATATTTCAATAAATTGTTGATAAGTTACCCAATAAAACTAAGAACTATAGTAACGAGTTTGATTCTTAAATGATTTCTACATGCTCTGCTATTATAATATTGTCTATATACCATGTGTTGTAATTTAAACTATAATTTGTAAAAATGAAAATGATTTTCTCAGCTGACTGCGATGCAGACTCATCCGATCTATGGAAAGATGATACGGACGTGGACGAAGGAACTTGCACTCGAACTTCGTTAAAAAATGATATAGACGATCAATATGAATCAATTGAAAATGATCAAATAATAGGGGAATCAGAAGGGAAAGTGGATAAAAATGACAGCACGAATTCGGAAGTTCAGTTTCCACTATTTGAAAACATAATAAAGATTTTCAAGTTCATATGGCAGGTGCTGAGTATTTGGATAAAGTGGAAATAATAAAGGCGATAGGGCATATCTGTTCGCAGATCCTGCAAATGAAATTGCATTGTTTTTCTTCAGGATACATCCGAGTCAAGTCTTCCTTTCCGTCTGCAGCAATTGTTTTACGGCTTTGTTCCAAAACTGTTCTGTTGACGTTTCAGCCAGTGGCACGATTTTATTTCTTCACTGTTTTTGTACTTTTTTTTTGTTTTACTCATAACCCCTTGCTGGCTGCATTTTGCAATTTAAGTTATGAAAAACGTTTCGTTTCGTTTCGTTTCGTTCCGTTTGGCTTTGTTGTTGAATTTGCTCTGCATTGTGGCTTTTGTTTGCGTTGTTGCTTTGCATGCATTTCACATGAGCCGGCAGTTGCCGCTTTCCATTTGGTTTATTGCGAATTTTATTGTTTTACGGTAGTTTATGGCAAATGCCATACAACGAGCCGTGTAAATATTTGTTCTAGGCCGTGTCCCCCACAATTCCCTTTGCATTTTGCCCAGCATCAGGGCTTCGTTTGAGCCAATTTTCACAGATACAGTTACAGATACAGATACAGATACAGATACAGATACAGAAACAAGCACAGATACTCGCACAGGATACTAGAGCATCCTTAAATATGCACAAGTTGATAAAGTGAAATGTTTGTTGGCCCATTTCAATCAGTTTTATGCTGATAACCAAACTATAAAAAGGCAAAAACCATGTCCAGGCTGAGTAATACTCGCAAATTCCACACAGATTACTTTATTAAAAGCAACGCGGGTTTCTGGTCGAAAAACTGAATATGTTTTAAAATTTCACACATATTTCGTGTATGGCTGAAAAATGAACCAAATGGAAATAACTAGCGATATTATCCAAGAATTTCCCTTCAACAAGTATATTTAAAAAAAATAGTCCCTTTATTGGGTGTAACAAAACTACTTATTTATTTGAAACAGTTGGTCGCAATATTGAAATTCTCATGAAGTATCCAGTTAAACGCGCTGTGCCATAGAAATAACTCCTGACCGTATTCACATGCAACAAAAGTTAATTATACTATATAAATAAGCAAAGGTTGGCGGTGACTTCTGTTTGGGCTATTAGGCTAATGGGCTTGCACAAAACTTTAGCCGGCCCAAAACAAACGAGCCAGCAAACAAGCAAACTGCAGTAAAAACAAAGCGTGTAGAAATAATGTGCTAAATGAACAAAGCCCCACTTCCACTTTTTTGTAGGGGGCGTACAAATACTTGCGAAATACAAATAAAATTAACTAAAACTCAAACTCAAAGCAAACTCTGAGCCAAAGTCCAACACTGGGATTCACCCATTGTTGTTGTTCTTGTTGTTGTTTGGGCCAAAAGCTTACCGGGAAATTTTTGGAAAACGCTCAACTCGCAAATAATTAAAAACTAATTAAAGAGGCGGACGAGTGGAGGGCATGTGGCAAGCTGTTGTAAAACTTAATTAACTAAATGAGTGCAGGCGCAACAACAGCTAAAACAAAATCGCCATAGAAGTTGTTGTCCAAGCGCACACACGAGGCGTATGAGTAATTTAATCATGTTCCATGCTATTCTGGCCAAGAGCAGGCGGTCCAGAGCGCTGCGTTTGTTGACACCCACAAAATGCAATTTGCGCCACAAAAGCAAACAAGGAAAATCTTAGAAAATGGGGGAAAATACGAGGCGGCAAGCAAAAGTCAAACAAAGTTATATTCTAGATTGGATTTTAAGTTTTTGGATTAGTTGCAGCTCGGCAGATGCTTTTAGCATAATAAAAGCGAAAGAAACAAAACAGTAGAATGCGTTTGTTTACTGAGTTGTAAAATTCTTTACACCCTCAGAGTTTCTCCATTACATTTTATTTAAATTGAAGCAAAGCAAATATCTGCACCCCTCATGAACGTGTTTATTTACACTTTAATCGTTTATTAATCACTCTGGATAAGGGGTTCAAAAAGAATCGTATTTGGTTTAAAGAATGATTTATTTGAGCACTTTTAGTTAGGTTAGGTTTAGTAAGTTAATTATGAAATGCTCTATGCTTCTAGCTTAACAATTTGGTTTGCATCTTTTTTTGTCCGTAAATAATAAATTTACCTTTTACTCTCAGTTTAAAGACGCCTTTACCGTGGCTTTTACTTGTTGTACTCCCAGCCATCAGCTCGTCACTTCGCCTAGGGGCAACATTCTGCTATTGACTTGCATATTTGCCTTTCCACCCCAGTCGAATCCACCCACCCACCTTCCGGCACCTCACCTGGCTCACCTGGGCTGAAAACCACTCCACGCACGTGCCATCAAAGTGGAATAGAAACAAACAGGAGAGGCAATAGGATGCCAAGGATCCCAGGGATCCCAAGGACCCAGGATTGTTCGACACTGCTGTCTTTGCCGTCTGGCTTAAGTACGTTGTTTGCCCAGTCGCCGAGTCTGGGTATATACTCGTATAGACCATACAATGGTGAGAGGCCCAAGGTGAGAAGCTGGCTGATATCCATAACCAAGCACCTCCAGGACTCGGACTTCATGTTGGCCCCTGATGAAAGGCGACGGCTGCAGCGCACAAGATTGAAACCGGAAACAAAAAGGCAACTCCTCCGGCATTCATTTCTCACAAATGCCTCCATTCATTGTGGGCAACAACTGATTGCAACCGGTGGCTATAATTCATTCGCATAGATGCACTTTGGCGTGGACAAATCTGCGACTGGAATTGCAACCCGCGGTGATGGAATGGCATTACTTTGCAACTGGTCGACTGGTCAACTGGTCAACTGGTCGACTGGTCGACTGTTCGACTGGGCTCCACATTGGCGATATCCAGCTGCTGGACATTCGTCTGCCAATGGCCACTCAATTGGATTCCAAAGGCATCCATTGTGTGGTCATTGGCCAGACCCAGCCTTTATATGCTTAATTGAAATGGCGCATGTCAGAAGCGAATGGGTATTGCTGCATCCTGCATCTATTACCACTCCATTAACCATTGTATTGAGTTGCTTTTCAATTGCAAAGCGTACAAAACGAAAGTCTTAATGTTAGTTTCATTTCCACATACACCACTAAACTGCTCCAAACAGCTAAGTTTCCAACTGATCTAGTTGAAGACAAGAAATTCGAAGCGTATACGTAATACCATGTGAAGTTGTGGCTCCAAAACTGGCATAAAGGGATTTGCACATGAAATTCCTTTGCATGTGTGTCCTGTCCCACTACAGAAATGCAAATTATCCAAATCCCCCAAAGGTCTGTTGCCATTTCGATTGCGGCTCGGCTGTTGCCCTATCCTGTTTATGCCTGATTAAAGTCAAACAACAAACATATTCTGAGCTGCATTTACCCGGCAATCGTATAAACATATACACTTGTGGTCACAAGAATAGAATTGCTCGAATTGGATCCGAGAATTAATTCGCACACAAATTATTTCTGCCAATTATTTCTGGCAAATTGTTTTACTTAGTTCTGAAATAAACAACTTTTGTTTACACGGTTGGTTGACCCAATTGATATATCCACCACCTGCTGAAGAAAACCGGAAACTATTGTTTTTCACACAGCTATAAAATCCCGCATCTCTGGCCCGAAAAGTCCACTCTAATCTATGCAGAGAAATGCTTGACAGTGCCTTGTTGTGTGGCTCAACTTTGGCCCCAATCCTAAATCCTTCGTGTCCTTCGTGGCCAGGATTTGCTTCTCATTACCAGGAAGCCCCCATTGTTGGCACCCCAGTGGAGGGCACGTGTGTGAAAGGATGATGGCCAGGGACATGGGTTTGTGCAGTTTGGCTCTGCACGGCTCCGCTCCCAAATTATGCAAATTGCTCGAAATTTTGCATTGGATAATTTCCCTATTTGCCCGTAATGCTCAATAAAACAAAACAAAAAAATACAAATATAAAAACACAGAAAACATTTTACGCCCCAAGAGGCCAACGATGGCAGAAAATGGCTGCGCAGAAAAAATACTGAACAGTTGTATAAATGCAGCAACAAAAATAAAAATAATATTAAAACGAAACAAACTGCGACGCATTTAATTAAAAATGTAATTACCCATGCTTTTCAGCAGACACAATGCCCGAAGCGGTGCCCAAAGGCTGTAAAAACATTATTTGGGAAATTGTTGCAAATTTAATTGTTAAATCCAGCTATTTTTTACTGGGGTGTTACTGCATTACGGAGATGTGGTCACATGCCGTGTTTTCCATGTCGCAAATTTATCTCACTGAAAATGGGTTAAGACCCATGTCAATTTGGCAATTAGCGTGCACTCAGAAAAGTGCTCGACAAACATTATATATCCTGAACAAAAATTATGGAAAAAACTTACTAGAAAATCTATAGTTGCCAATGCCTTAAGTATCACACAAATTCAGTGTAGATGAAAAATTCCTAATGAAATAACAACATTTAAACATCAAAATTTTTGAGAAAACTAAATTTCAAAACTCATCTTTCGGAACTCGAATTTTAGCCAATTTGCCATGGATGACTTTGACTTCAGTAGCCCACCCCCGGAGGTGCGAACCATTCATACCCATACGCTGAATGATGAGCAGGTGAAGGATTGTGAGGCGGCCTTTGCCCTTTTCGACGACGACAATACCAAGGTCATTCCGATCAAGTTACTGAGGGATTGCCTGCGAGCCGTGGCTCACACGCCGCCGGAAAACGAGCTACAGGACTATATCACCGAAATAGATACGGATGGATCCGGCGATCTGTATCTGAGCGATTTCCTATACATCATGTCGAAACGGTACGAGAATTCGACCGTCGAAGATGAGGTTATCCTGGCATTCAAAGTCTTTGACAAAGATGGATCCGGTTTCATACACGAGAACGAGTTCCGTCAGATAATGACGGACTATGGCGAAGATATGGAAGAGGATGAGATCGAGGAAATGATACGCGATGCCGACGCCAACACGGAACTAAAAATCGACTACGTTCGCTTTGTGAACATGATGATGGAGACGTAGCACTCTCTCGGGAAACCTAACGATAAGGTGGACATCCAAAAATATATTGAACAATTTCATTGAATAGAACTTTAACCGATGTACAGATTTACAGCTTGGATTTTAAAAACAAACCTTCTGGCATGGTTCGGCAAAATCAGTTCGGATGGTCTATACTATACTTTGGTACAACTTACAGTTTTGGATAAAAAATTGCAGTTTATCTGGACTATTCTTTATAGTGTAGTACAATAAAACAATGAAATGTACAATGAATAAATGCACAAATAAGCCAACAAAAATAGTAACAGCAGTAGGCGTTTAATTTTTCAATTATAAAAATGTTCGGAAATAAAGTTTGTCTAAAATTTGTAGTGTGTGTTCAGTGACCCCAAAAATTTCCCAGCCCCAACCCCAACCCCTTAGGCCATGGATTTCGATTTCCTAACTCCACCGCCAGAGGAACGGCTAGTTCGCGCCCACAATCTGACCACCGAACAGGTCAAGGATCTGGAGATTGCCTTTTCCATATTTGACGACCAGGACACTAAGGTTATTCCCATGACAAATCTCAGGCCACTGATGCTATCTGTGGCCTACAATCCCAGTGATAGGGAATTGCAGGAAATATATGACGAGATCGATGCTGATGGAAGCGGTGAGTTATATCTCAGCGATTTCCTTTACATTATGTATCAGAGGTACGAAAACATGTCCACCGAGGATGAGATTATAGCCGCATTTAAAGTTTTTGACAAAGACGGAACCGGCGTCATATCTGAAACAGAGTTTCGTCACATCATGAAGAACATGGGGGAGCAATTGACGGATGATGAGGTGGAGGAGATCATCCGGGATGCGAATTCTGATCTGGAAGGCAACATTGACTATGTGCGTTTTGTCAAAATTATGTCCACCACATAGTGGAAAAGCAGGCCTAGGGGGTTGGGTAACCGACCTTTCAGTTTCATCAAAACCTTTTCGGCTCATTCTCGTTCGTAAATTCCAACAGTCTGTTGCCCTGAAAGCATTTCGATATATCTTGATAAAAGCCGAAAACTCTTGAAATTCGCTGAGAATGTCGGAACTAACGGAGGAGCAGATAGCCGAGTTCAAGGATGCCTTCGTCCAGTTCGACAAGGAGGGCACCGGCAAGATCGCCACCCGTGAGCTGGGCACCTTGATGCGCACCCTGGGCCAGAATCCCACGGAGGCCGAGTTGCAGGATTTGATTGCCGATGCCGACAATAACAGCAATGGCCAACTGGACTTCACCGAGTTCTGTGGCATCATGGCAAAGCAAATGCGCGAAACGGATACGGAGGAGGAAATGCGTGAGGCTTTCAAGATTTTTGATCGCGATGGCGATGGCTTCATATCACCAGCTGAGCTTCGCTTTGTCATGATCAATCTGGGCGAGAAGGTCACCGATGAGGAGATCGACGAGATGATACGCGAGGCTGATTTTGATGGGGATGGCATGATCAACTACGAGGAATTCGTTTGGATGATAAGCCAGAAGTAGTGCGGCTACTATTTAAAATGAAATAAACTATTTGGGGTCATTGCATGCAAATCGTGTATTTTTTTTACTAGCTAGGTCCAACTAATTACGAACACTTTTCAATTACAAATTTGCGGTGTGCTAGTTTTTGCTTTGCCTAATTCGGAGAGCAAGAATCTTTCAAGCATGTCCTGCACTTAAAAATGTTTGATGAAGGCACCCCATTTTCGTAATTGTGGTTGGTTTAAGGAAATTTCGACTCGCCTTCAGGTGAAAACTTTCAGCATGAAACACTCGACGTGGTTTCCGTCCGCCTTTTCGTTTCCCTGGCAAGTGGTTTTTGCTTCCACATGCGGCACCTTTGTGGCCAGACGAACAATTTTCCTGTTGCTTAAATTCAATTTGCTTATGCATTAAAATTAAATTTTGCTGTGGTCTCAACGGGCCCGTTTCGTACTCCGTTTCGTACTGGAAGCAGCCTCTTGGGGTCTTGGGGCTTTATAAATATTTCGTGTGTGCTCTGTACGCGCATGTATGAATTTTCAATTTTTTGTTGGACTTCAAGTTTCGGTTTCAGTTCAGACATGTCAAAATGCCAACTTTCCTTAATTGAGAGTCCACAAAACATCGAGCATCGCATCGAATCGAATCGAATCGAATCGAATCGAGACCTTAACTGCAATGTGCATCCGCATGGAATAAGAACAAAAGCCCAAGCAGATTCCAATTTCAGATCTGACATCAATAAGCACTTACAGTGGCATAAATATTATATATACTCGAGAGCTGGCAAATATATATGTCTATATGCGGTTCAAACAGCAGAACCACATCGCCACATCGCCACTTCGCCACCTCGCCGCATAGACGAGTTGGTTTTCAGCTTCAGTTTTCAGTTAGCAGCAGGCACAGGACATGTTCGATGGACTGGCTGCAGAGGAAATTGAATTTGTGGGCAGGACCTCCGCTCCCTCCCTAGATGATGGTTCCTCGGATGGTGTCGGCGGAGGGGCATGGGGGCAGGGGGCAGGGGGCAGGGGGCAGGGGCTCTGCCATATCGGGCAAGGATATTTGAGTGGCAAGTAAATCAGAAATAAGAAAGAAATCACATAGGATACAAGAGAGCGCTCTTTGAGTTTGATCTATATGTTTTTCCTGAAGACCAGACATTCAGAAAATTGATGTGCTTGCTTTCATTCATTTTGCCAGCCCTTAAGACATCATGTTCCATGAAAATCCTATCTGAAACTATGCCTTATGTTTTTATCAGAGCATCTCCACTTCGTTTTGCTTGATTCATCATTTGCACTAGAAAAAATTTCGTTTTACTTAACTTTGAGACAAACAATACCTTACTGTGGCATTCATGTTTAAAAACAGTAATGCAGTACTCGAATAACATACGAATACTTTAATATTTATATCTAGCACACAACTTTTTCCAAGTGTATGGAAAAATGAAAGCATTCTGCTGGCATGCACATGAATTTCTTCTAGGATACTTTTTTTATGCGGCTTGCCGCCCACGTTCCGCACTTGGAGTGTCATTTTTGGGCGGGGTCGGCATGTGGAGAGGATTGGGGAATGGGTATTGGTATGGGGCACTTCCGCACAGACACTTGAATACGCAAAAAGGCGAATGCAAGTGACGAGGTCCATGAACAAGGCCGAGAGTGTGTCCTGTCCGTAAATACGGACTTTTGCGCCAGGGGACGACTTTGGTGAACAACCGCACTCTGGTCAAATTTGGACTGTGGTCCTGCCCACATATATACACAGTTTAAGCAGTTAAAGTTATCTGCTATCTCTAATTGAGAGAGAAATGTGTGTGCGTGTTGGGGGGCTTAAATTTTAAGTTGTTGATTTTATTACGCATACGCCTAGTGGCTCTAGCAATGGCCTTTTATGTTGGCCATAGCAAGCTTGCCCGCTTAATGGCGGAGCTTTGTGGGGCCCTCAATCAAAT
The DNA here is from genome assembly GCA_005876975.1 of Drosophila orena. Classification (NCBI taxonomy): domain Eukaryota; kingdom Metazoa; phylum Arthropoda; class Insecta; order Diptera; family Drosophilidae; genus Drosophila; species Drosophila orena. The sequence continues at coordinate 6,908,971 of VCKV01000282.1, read as the reverse complement.
GGGAGGAAAAGTTAGGGCTTTCGTCATGGGGCATGGGAAGCCAGCAAAAACCCTTTTCGGATTAACAGATCAGCGCACAAATGACCCGAGCAATCGTCTTGGGTTTTCCCAGTTTTTCTTTTCTGAATTTCTTTTGCCATTTCGATAAGGCTGGAAGCTTATCGGGGCTGAAGGACTTTGACGACCCAATTAATTCTTGTTCAACAACAGGCCGAAAAAAACAAGATAGAATGCTACAGTCGAGTGCCCGACTATCAGATACCCGTTACTCAGATTGTGAAAGCGCAAACGAGAAATTTCAACATTTCTGGAATATCGGAAAAAATGTCGTGATGTTGTGACAGTTTTGGACGGATTGTGGGCGGAAGAGTGGGCGTAGTAATTGCAATTATTGCAAATTAAAATACTAATAAAAAATATCACATTTTTAAAAAATGGACCTTCAAAATCCAATTCAGATAAAATAAGTTATGGACGTAAGAACTTCGGCCTGGGTACGTTTTTTAATTTTTTTGGATTTCTACAACATCAGAAAAATTACATAAATATTATAAAAATAAAATTCTAAATTTGAATGTAGATGTATAGAAAATTGATCCACAAACATTTAGAGGTATGCCACTTCAAATCCGATGAAGATAAGTTGAGTCAGAACTGCAGTCATGGGACATTTCTTAATTTCTACATCATAACATCGGAAAAATTACAAAAATATAAAAAAAAAATAAAATTCTAATTTTGAATGCAGATGTTTAGAGAATTGCTTTACAAACATTTAGAGGTATGCCACTTCGAAATCCGATGAAGATAAGTTGAGTTATGGACTTTAGAACTTTAGCCTTGGGACATTTTTTACTATTTTTGAATTTTTACAATGTCATAACAGCAAAAAAATTACAAAAATATTAAAAAAAAACAGATTTCTAAATTTGAATACAGATTTTTAGAGAATTGTGCCAAAAACATTTTGAGGTATTCCACTTCGAAATCCGATGAAGATAACTTGAGTTATGGACTTTAGAACTTAAGCCTTGGGACATTTTTTACAATTTTTGAATTTCTACAATGTCATAACAACAAAAAAATTACAAAAATATTAAAAAAAAATAAAATTCTAAATTTGAATGTAGATGTTTAGAGAATTGCTTTAAAAACATTTAGAGGTATGCCACTTCGAAATCCGATTAGGATAAGTTGAGTTATGGACTTCAGAACTTCAGTCATAGGACATTTTTTAATTTCTATAACATCATAACATCGGAAAAATTACAAAAATATAAAAAAAAAATAAAATTCTAATTTTGAATGCAGATTTTTAGATAATTGCTCTAGAAACATTTAGAGGTATGCCACTTCGAAATCCGATTAAGATAAGTTGAGTTATGCACTTTGGAACTTCAGTCATGGGACATTTTGGATTTTTTCAACATCATAACATCAGAAAAATTAAAAAAAAATTTAAAAAAATTAATTTCCAATTTTGAATGCAGATTTTTAGAGAATTGCTCCAGAAACATTTAGAGGTATGCCATTCCGATTAGGATAAGCTGAGTTATGGACTTTGGAACTTCAGTCATGGGACATTTTTGAATTTCTACATCATAAAATCAAAAAATTACAGAAAAAAAATTGAAAAAATTATTTTTCAAATTTTAATGCAGATTTTTAGAGAATTGCTCCATAAACATTTAGAGGTATGCCACTTCGAAATCCTATGAAGATAAGTTGAGTTATGCACTTTGGAACTTCAGTCATGGGACATTTTTGAATTTATACAATATCATCACATCCGAAAAATTACAAAAATTATAAAAAAAAAAAAATTCTAAATTTGAATGCAGATTGTTAGATAATTGCTCAAGAAACATTTAGAGGTATGCCACTTCGAAATCCGATTAAGATAAGTTGAGTTATGGACTTTAAAACTTCAGTCTTGGGACATGTTTTACTATTTTTGAATTTCTACAATGTCATAACAGCAACAAAAATTAGAAAAATATTAAAAAAATTAAATTTTAAATTTGAGTGCAGATGTTTAGAGAATTGCTCCAGAAACATTTAAAGGTATGCCACTTCGAAATCCGATTAAGATAAGTTGAGTTATTGACTTTAGAACTTCAGTTACGGGACATTTTTGAATTTCTACATCATATCGACTACTGATCCTGATCAAGAATATATGTATGTACTTTATATGGTCGGAAACGTTTATTTCTGCCTGTTACATAGTATACCCTTTTATTTTACGAGTAACGGGTATAAACATTTTTGCCACATGCATTGCCAGTCTACTTTTCATGTCAAGGAAAAGCGACGGCTGGGAAAAAAAATAAACTAAGTGAGTAAGGTACAAGAGAAAATAAAAATGAGAAGCTCGTGAACGTTAAGTTAAATTGCGCGGAAAAGTTATGCGGCCCTGTTACCCAGAGTTTTTCTAACAAAAAAAAACTTTGTTAAACATTTTATTCCCTAGAACGCTTGCCACGTTGGCTTAGCGGAACTACTTGAAATGTAAAAATGTTCGAGCCTTAGTTGAAAAGGCAAACTTGGCAGCAACTTTGAAGGTTCACATAATTATGCGCATTGCCTTGCCACGGATCCTGCGCCACATCCTCCTCTATCTCCTGATCTCGGCCAGCCTCGCAGCCTGCTACCCACGTGCCCCAAACTGCCCGCCACACCAGCAGCAGTCACAGCATCCCGAGGACCTTGTCATGGGCATGATGCACAGCAGCTCCAAGCAGACCGCCTCGAACATTGCCCAAAAGGCCGCCCAGGAGGCCAAGAAGGCTTCGGACACCCAGGCACCTGCGGCCCTGGCTGCCGCCCGCCAGGTGAAACACCAGCTGGCCGACAAGGCCATAGCTGCGGCCAAAGCCGCCGAGGCGGCGCTGGCGGGGAAACAACAGATTATGGAGCAGCTGCAGGACGAGGTGCACGAGGCGGAGATTATCGTGCAGGAGGAGACCTACTCGCTGGTTAGCTCACAGGTATGCTAAGCCCCTTTAATACCAATTGCATGTTAATAAGTTCGATTATATGGGAAAACGAATTTGCAGTCAAACGTCAATGCCGCTGTTTGCACAGCGAAGCAATGTCAAACGCTGTTGAATTCCCTTCGCAGTTCGGTGAAAGTCGCCGAGGAGGCAGTGAACAATGCCGAGGCAGCTGCATCCGGTGCCCAGCAGGAGTTGTGCGAGAAGAACCAGCTGGTGGACACCGCTCGCCAGCGAACAGAGATGCTGATGCAGCAGCTCCGCTCGGCCAAACTGGACTATACCAACACGAAGAAGGCGGCCTACAGGGCCGCCTGTGCCGCCAGCGAAGCCAGGAACAAGGCTGTAAGGGATCGAAGATCCTTCGAGATGGATATGCAGCAGCCACAAATGCTGCAAGAGCACGAGCAGCAGGCACAACAAGAAGTCAAAGGACCTGCGGCGGAATGGGAGTACAATGAGCAGGGTAAAGCTATATTTTCTAATTAATGTCGCCCATGTTCAATACATTGTATTTGGCTAAAATAGCCAACAAACATTACGAGAAGCAAACCCTTGGACTTTATTTTTAAGTTCATCAGCAGCATGAACCCATTTTTCGAGTGAAAAGCCTGGCCAAACGCCTTGGGGGATTTTGCAATGGCAGTCGAAGCGTTTGGGTGCACAGAACTCCAAAAAGCCAGAATGACAGAGCCAAAAAGGGACACGGAACCCAATTGGCTTGTAAAACAATTTGACCAAAGCTATTTTGTTATAACTTTTGGGTCTTTTTTTCCAGATTGTGCTTTCCTCTGTTTTATTTTGGTCGCAGTGACAGTGAAAAAAGGTGCGACACAATGGGGCGCATTACTAAAGTTTTCACCACACGTTTTCAATAATGATTAGTTTCGGTATTTTCTTTGGGGAATTGACAAAGGATGAGCCAAGAACATTAAGTTTAAAGTTTTTCGATTCTCGCCCGCTTTGCAAAAGTTTACTTACGTGTACACGAGCAGAAATGGCAATAAATAAATGTTGCTTGTCAACGTATTAATTGGGTCATCAGTATCAGTGGGGTATCGTAAAAGTTGCCGGGAAAGCCAAAGGTTTCCATCCGTGAAAAGCTCATCGGGGAGCGGTTAAAGTTACGATGCGGCTTTTTGGTTATTTGTGGCGTCCATTTGAACACGAATGCCTCAGAGAAAACAAGCGATTGGTACTTGAGACAAGAGTTATCAGCCATCAAGTAGCAATCGATGGAAGCCATCGCCAGTTCGGTTTATGATCTGGCTGAATACAATGTACATATCTGGGATAGGAAACCGAGCCCACATAACTACCCAATTTATAGTTTGGCAACGTTTTAAGAGCTCCGTCATCCGTCGTTGACAAGCTCACTAAAAGGGTTCAATTGAGAGTCAGGTTTTGTCTTTCTTGCCGTGGGATTTTGACAAGCCCACGCTATTGTTACGCTGAAAGAAAAATCCGTAAAATTGTAAAGATAGAATTTGGATAATTATCCATAAAGTTTTCAGTTCTATTTCAGTGCCTTAGGCCTAATATCTTGATTAATGTATCATTTTCAAGTTGATATTAAGTTCGGATATTTGGCTTATATATTATAATTTGATTCAGCTACTGCGAATCTCTCACTGCAGACCGAACTCAAAGCTTTTAGGGGGCATTAAGCCGCATGTGTCCAAACCATCACCGGAACAGGACCATTTTCCCCATTCCGGACATTCAGCTGCCAGATACCAGACCCAACATTCCGCTCTGCAGCCAACCAGAATGCGAAATATTTGCTGACACTTTAATGCCAAAGCAATCTGGCAAGTGTTGATCGGTCCAACAACTAAATAAACTACTACTAAAAGTCAGGCCCAGAACCCCGATGTCAGTCAACAGTATCAGCATAAACCACAATGCCACGCCCCCTCAACCGAATACGAATACGAATACGAATACGAATCCGCATCAGAATCTGAATCCAAATCCAAATGCCTGCCCCACAGACACGCCTCGAACTGAACCGAAATGTATTCATTTCGGTACTCGAATTCACCAATTCAGATGGTGCCAGTTTTTGTTATCCGGCGTCCGGTTTCCAATTTGCGTTCTTGCGTTTTTCGGGGGGAACAAATCAAAACAAATGAAATGAAATCAATTCAATGAAGCAAATCAAATTTCATGCGTATTCCGTCGCTTTTGCCCCAGCTTTTCCCAGCCTTTATTGCTGGACAATAAAAATTTTCGGCCTCGCAACCGAAACCGAAACTGAGTAAAATCAAATCTGTTGTTGTTTTCCCGAAAAGTTGAGGGAATATTGTATTTATGGTTGTGTTAGAAGTAGCAAATGGGCGTTAAGTGTGTGTGTGTGTGTGTGTGTGTGTGTGTGTGTGTGTGTGTGTGTGTGTGTGTGTGTGTGTGTGTGTGTGTGTGTGTGTGTGTGTGTGTGTGTGTGTGTGTGTGTGTGTGTGTGTGTGTGTGTGTGTGTGTGTGTGTGTGTGTGTGTGTGTGTGTGTGTGTGTGTGTGTGTGTGTGTGTGTGTGTGTGTGTGTGTGTGTGTGTGTGTGTGTGTGTGTGTGTGTGTGTGTGTGTGTGTGTGTGTGTGTGTGTGTGTGTGTGTGTGTGTGTGTGTGTGTGTGTGGTAAGGACCGTAAAAATCTCGAGGAACAACATAATTTGTGAACTTATCCGCATTTCTTTAGCTCTTCAAGTTGTGCGAGTGGCATGCAAATGAATACCGACAATGGCATCAATTTTTGGGTCTTAAATTGACTTTTGAACAAATAGAAATGTGGCAAAACTCCACAGGCAAACTGACAGAATCGAAAGATACTTTGAATAGTCAAAGAGTCAATTTATTCCTCTCGGCTTGAGGCCGATATCATGGCATATCATTTACATTTTCACCTGCCGGCGCCCAACGCAGCTGTGAAAATTCCCGTTGATTTCAACCGGGAAATTGTATCCCATTTACTATTCACTTTAATGGCAAAGAAGCCTCCGATATTTACGCATTCATTTCATATCATTAAACATTTGCACGGGCATTGTTATTTACCAACCGGCGCACCCGGCCACCGGAAGTTGGCCAAAGTGGCAGCTCCCCAGTTAATTGGAAATGTATTCAGTTGGTGGGGGATGGGGGGAGGGGGGTTATCATGGGTTAAGTGTTATGTACCTGATTGCATATTGAAATTGATGCGAACAGCGAACTCTGAATGGCACAATGTGTGTTTGTTTAGTTTAATGACGGTTATTATATTTCCACTGATTAATTATTGGCCATGTTGTTCCGGTGGTGGCTATTAGCTTGATTAAAGTGTATAAATGCGTTGATTAATTGCCTTACTTATCCCTTGATCCCGTGCAGCAAACAAAACAAATCGTAGTTTCACGAAATGAATTTATCTCTCTCCTCATTTTTAGAGCTCTATTATAAATTCATTTAGGTAAATAATAGGAAATAATTTAACTTGTTCTCCATTCCCATACGTATACTACAGTCAACACATGTTACTAAGAAATTCTCCCACTAATAAATTGAGAGTCCCTCTGGTAAGTATAAATTCCATTTTGTTTGAAAACTTTCGCTCGGAAAATGTTACTTCTTCCCGGGGTTTTAATAAAAATCCGCTATAACAGAAAACTTTGACGCTAAGCAAATGCACCCCAGTGGCAATGGTGAACTTTATAAAGAGTGAAATGGGCTAAGGGAAAATATTAATTTTCCGCAAACAGAGACAGCGAAAGGGTGTGCACTTACCACCCACGAAAAACTATGAAAACTCATTTAACAACTTGCAGGGTGCAAAACAAAAATAATATAGAACAAAAAAAGAAGGCCACATACCGAGGAAAAACACATCGCCAAATGCAAAACTTGTGTTGACACGACAACTGCCACGCCCCCAGTGCATCCTTAGATCCTTCGTCCTCGCCAACGCCATCGCCATCGCCATCGCCACCGCCAGGTGTATGCTGATGTCTCTACAGGAAAGTGGATTACGAAAGGTGAGTGAGTGGAGCTGGAGCTGGCGATGGAGCTGGAGCTGGGGGCGGGGCTTGGACTGAACATGGACAAAGTGTTGCTGGCTGCTGCGTTCCCTTTGCCATTTCACTGACGGAGTGACAAACTTCGCACGTTGCACAAAAGACGCCGGCAAAACTTGAGCAGATTACTCAACGCACTTGGGCGGATGTCATGCCACCCGCAGCTCACCTTTTTTATGGGTAACACAAGCCCGGTACTTAGTGAAAAGTGAAAAACCAGTGTAACAATGTTGAGCTTTTAACGCTAAATTGTTGCTAGAGCCAAAGACCAAGAGACAAAACTTTCTTTTTCCCTTTTTTTTTCCTTTTTTTGTTTTTTTTGTTTTTCATCCCAAATGAACAACAACATAGTTGAATGAGGTGAGAGCGGGTCGAAAGGTTAGCCATGGTTGGGTGGCAACCGTCTGGGCAAAGGAAATGTGTCAAGTAAGTGCAATGCTTCAAGTTGAAATTTATGCAAAGTGCGCCAGTTTAGGGGACAAGTACTCCAGCTACCATCCGAAACCCAATGCCCTTCCCTTCGCTCCTTTGCCCTTCCGCCAAAGGCACTTCGAATGCATTGTAATTTCAGTGCGAGTACGACAGTTGAGGGCGAATTCCGAGCACTAGATGGAAATATTTTGCAAAAGTTTTTCATCAAAAAAGTTGGGCTAAACGAATGGCACTGGGGCAAAGTCGATATGCCCTTCAAACAACCTACTGATAAGGGCTAGTTTCATTTATCATTAACTGAGCATGTTGTTGAAAACATATATATATATATATATATATATATACTCACGTTTGAAATAATCAACTAAAGACTAGTTTAAATTATTAATGCTTACAATAAATTAAAATCCCAATAGCCATGACCTTTAGTCTCACATGTCTGGCGCAAAGCGAGTTTCAGCTAGAGTATAGTGATGCCATGGAATTCACCGCAGTTCGCCAGAGTTAATCAAATTTTTTCGCTGCCCCAAAAAGTTTTTAATAAGCAGCCAACAAATAGCTGCAACTGCAGCAGCTGCAACTGAAGGCCAGCTAATGGGCAAAAACCGGGCTAGTAGCTGACTTTAAGACAAGTTTTGGCATGGACGCGGAGGGGGCGGAGGGGCGGAGGGGGACGAAATTAAAGAGAGACAAAGGACACTTTCTGGAAAGGACCTGCCCTGCTGTCAATTGTCCGCAACTTTGGGGCCGAGGCCATCGTGTAGGAGCCAAAACCAATGAAATGCCGCACAACTGACATGCTGACTGACAGCGTAAGCGCCAACACAGCATCCAGCTTCCATAGCTTCTTGGCCAGGATGTTCGCCAGCTTCTTTCACGGCGCCAAAATTGTGTAAAATTAAATCTACATAAATTACTAGCTGCCCAATTCAATTAGCCGATTGTTTTAGTATTGTGATAATTTGATAATTTGATAATTTGCTTTCATTTATTTTGAAACGAATGATGTGAATGAAATCTTTAAAATAGTTTTACTCCCATTGGGATAACACAATAATTCTGTAAGTGATGCTAGTTGATAAGATTCCTAGTGCATGCATGTGCGAGTATCCTGAGTGGGATTTATCTCAGTGTGCTGCGCACTTGAGTCCTGCGGAGGCACTTCGTCCAGCTGAGAATGAATGACATGCATGGCTGTTGTGTGCGTGATCCATTCAGGCCACTCGACGTTTGTTTGACGAAATCGCAGCCGAGTGGAGTGGCCAAAGGGAGAGGGGAAACGGTGTCCTGGCACGCAACATTTGTCCCACCGCAGACCCACCACAGTGCCGTTGATGAGGAGCAGGAGTTGTGGGTTGGCTGTCAGTCAGTCAGTCAGTCAGTCAGTTTGGCGATGTCACTTCAACTTCGAAAGGCCGGCGGGTGGGGCAATTGACTGTAAGTAGCCAGGAGCAGGACCTGTGGCAGGGGCAGCAGCCGGATGTTTAAACGACGAAGGACTCGGGACTCAGGAGTCAGAAGTCAGGAGTCAGGAGTCAGGAGTCAGGAGTCAGGACTTAGGTCTCAGCACTCGGGCGGCTGCAGCTTGCACGGCATTAGGATTAGAAGTGTTTATGCAAATGCGGACAACTTTGAGTGATTGCACGGCAGGCGCTCAAAAGACAGGAACTTGACTTGACAGCCACTTCTTGGCGGAATGCCAAAGGATGCCGGAAGGCTGCAGGAATGGCAGCCATCTAATGGCACCGGGCCATTTAAAAACATCTGCGGCCCAAATTGATTCGAAATCGTTTTGCATAAACGTGGGCTGGCTGTTTGGTTAATTCAAATTACCTCCGCTGCCTCACTGATACCATAAATAAACAATGTTGAATTGCTGCCAAATCTTCTACGTGCGATGAAGTAAAACAAGGACTAAGCCCAAAATTTGTCAGCTTATGCAAGATTGCCTTGAGCTTAAAGCCATTTATGTCATTTTGCTTTGTCAAAAAAAGGTTGGTGTATTTTAAAAACAAACAATGGTTTTTTTTTGCACTGAAACCATTTGGAAACCATTGTTTCCAAAAAACTCTGCAAAAGTAAACACAGTTTCACGTATCTCGCATATCATCGAAATAACTGCATCAAAGTATCTCAAATAATTTCAACTCGGTTTGAGCTGCACTTTTTTTCGGCCAATTGTTATTTTTTCCAACGTGACCACACAATAAAATTGACCATTCTGCGCTTTTGTTTGTGGTTATCATATCTGGTTGAAATTGCAATTAATTTCTCACACATTTTTAAGTGATTTTTATGTTATTTTTTTCGTATCCGGCTTTATGCACTTTTTTGTGTACTTAACCAGTGCAATTTCCACGCCTCGTTTTAAAATTGTTAATTCGATGTACATTTCGCAATGGCCGTTGTTTTTTTTCTTCCCCCATTTTGCGAGGGGTAAAAGGCTTTTAAGTGGCTGGCCACTTTCGGTGACATTGTTGTAATTATAAATGAAAGCCGCAGCAACCGAAGCTCCGGAAGAACCTTACGCAATTTGCACTCTGACAAAAAAGAAGTCCATTAAAATCGCAAATCAAAACGAAACCAAGCCAAACCAAGCCAAACCAAACGAAACCAAACCAAACCAAACCAAACGCTTGACACAGTTCACGATAAATGGCAGTGGACGGGGAAGATGGCACAATCCTTTCGCACAAACAACAGATGCAGCAGCCAAGCCGCAACAATGGCAAAGTCCTTGGCAAAGTATTTCACTTTCACGCCGCAGCCAGAGGAGTCGGGACTCGAGACCCCAGGACCCGTTCGCCCCACAGATTTCGAGTAAGTAATTGCTGCAGTTCTCAATTTCCCCGACTTCTTTGCATCGCCGGAAAATTCCACCCTTTTTCACACACACACACACACACACACACACACACACAGGGGAAAGCCCCTGGCTTAATTGTCTGCCGTTTTCTTTCAGTTGGGGCAAAGTTTTGCTTTTTGCCTACTGCAACTAGTTTTTTGTGCCAGCCTTAAAGCGAATCAATTAAGCTGAGCCAGCCGCAAATTGAAGAGCAAGCTGCCGTAGTGTAAGTGTCGTCAAAGGGGAAATTGAAATTCCAAAAGAATTTTCTCCTGTGTATATTGGCGACAGCAGAGCCAATACATTTAGCTAAATATTGTCATATGCACAAAGTACCTACATATATTTGACATATTGCACAGTGCTTTGAAGGCGATATACAACTGAAGGCTGAAGAGTATATCAATTAAGTATTTCTGAACTTAAAATAAAATTTAGTTTAACACTGCTCATCAACGCCATTAAATGCTGCATTGTTGACCCTTTAATCAAAGTTGATTTTCCATCTGGAAAAAAGCACACGATCTGTGAATTGTAAACAAACCAATCAGGCAAAAGTGTGCGCATTGATTAAGCTATTAAGGATTTAATAAACATTATTTCAGACGTAAAAAACTTTTAAATGAGTTGTATTGCCGGCAAAAACAACTCACAAAAAAGTAGACAGCCCACAAACTATAAACAATTTCAAATTTAAATTAATTCATGTGGAAAACACAACCTCGTGCACAGCAAGCAATTATATTCATAATTATTTCGATAACATATAGCGAAAAGAAATACAAATCGTATGGATATTCAAAATATCCATGTCGAGAGATGACTCTTGTTAGGACATTCAGATATTCACAGTTTGCGCCACATTCGTGAGCCAAAATCGGAGCTGCGAGCGTGATTAACTCGCTGAGTGATTCGAATCAAACACAACTCAAGCTGTCGACAATTCGAATTTCTTATCCACACTTCGCAGCAATGTATATTGATTCCGTTGCCGGCAGGAGCAAAAGCCTGCAGGTGTCCCATGGATCCGGGGGTCAGCCAGTCGGGCTGCACACTGGGACAGGACATGGCCTGACTGCTTTTGCCCAGTGCAATCATGGCCAGCTGATGGCCTCGCAATCGCAGGCGTTGTCGCTGCTGATTAATTTATGCCAATATGCAATTTTCACACCAACGAGCAGGGCCACTGCAATGACAGCTCAGGCGCATAATTGCATGGGTCTGGGTCCGGGTGTGGGTCTGGGACTGGGACTGGGACTGGGGCTTATTTATGGCACCGACTGCCGCCAGTTATCCGCCCGAGGGGCAAATTAAGAGCTCACGGATCGGGGGTTGGGTGTGCGGGGAGCGGGGAGCGGGGAGCGGAAAGGTCAGCGTCATGGAAAATGCCTTTGAGCAGAGGTCACAAATTGAGCTGTCAGCTGGCAAATAAGTTTTAATCATTTTATTAAAATGCCCTCGCAAATGCTTGCTTGCCATTAATTGCTCTGGCCTTCTGGACGGATAAGCAACAGCATATGCTCGGCATTTGCCTTAAAGCCCAAATTGAGGTCATCAGCAAAATTTATGCTAAACATGTCAAGGATTCCCCAGAACTCTGAACTCTGGGCGTGGCACTTGCGACTTCGCATCCACACGTGTGCACTTTATGGGGCATGCAGCAACTACCTCACGGCGTCCACCCTTGCATTTGATTAGGTGGAATACAAAAAATATAGCAAAAAGCATAGCATACATTTCAGAGTCAGCTCACAGCTGCAGCTTGTCGACAACAGAGATGCCGATTCGAAATCGACTAAAGTCTAATACACGAAAGTTAAAGTTAATCGAATTAGATATTCTACTAACTATTCAGGGTTGATTTCAAAACATAGCCCATGTAACCCACCTGAATTCCAGATAATTGTAGTCGTTTCAATTGGCTACGCAAGGCATTTGGTCAATCAGCAGCAAACCCAAACGAATTGCATCTCTGGTGGATGGTGGCTGGTGGATGGTGGATGCCCCTCTCGCATTTTTCCTCTGGTTTTGGGTAGCTGTCAAAATGTTCGCCCGCCTGTCAACCGCAAGACACAACACAAAAAGCATTGGACAATTTGCCCGGCACCGGATTAGATTGCTTTGGTGTGATCTTTCACTTACGAGTATGCGAGGGGAGCAGCGGGTGGGCAATCAACGTCAGGCCGGCTGCGTCAGTGTTGCTGCACGACTGATGGATTGCCAGGGTTGCCCGGCTCATCTAATAAGCAAAACACATTTTTGTATCGAAGCCAAAGTGTGGGCGCTTAAAGAGCCGTGAAAATTCGCCTTTGCTTTGCTAGTTATTTCCCTTCCAGCCATTTTCCCTTTTGGCCTTGTGTGCTTGCCTTGACAAATGATGTTTGAAGGCAAAGTTAACTGGGGCGGTGTGTCGCTGGCCATTTTGTGGCTTCCACAGCGCTCTAGAAATAGCTAACATTTTTATACAAATTTGAATTATGGCTGTGGGCGGCTTATACCTTTTCCTTTTCCGCTTTTGGCTTTCAGCAGAACTCTTTTGCTTTATTATTTATATTTCCTTGCGGGTCACCGCATAATAAATAAATGTGGACGCATTTTGTCCCTTTTGATACAACGCTTTCTCGTTTAATTTATGCAGGTTAAATTTTGTGAATTATTTTTTTGTTTGGGCGCGAGCCCATGTTTACGGCCAATTATTTAGCTGTCAAATGTACATTTCGACAATTGCGGTACAAAGCTTTTGGCCAAGCTTCGGAGGAGCGGAAAGGACAACCTTGGAGCTTTCTCGCCCGTCGCTTATCCTTCGCATTTTGTTGTCTTTTCATTAGGACTAAAGGCCACTGTCCTTGGCCCCCGGCTTCCTTAAGTTTGCCTTGCACTTGAATTTTCGCTAAAGTTTTCTTGCTAGAGAACGCGTACACGTATGTACGAGTATGTGAGTTTTTTGTCCATTTCATGTCTTGGCCATAAATCGTAACTAACGTCTCGGGATAGGAAGGATTCGGCGAGATGGTTTAATGCATATTTATACCACCTAAATGGCTAATGAGCAAAACGTGCCACACATGCACCCAATTTTTGAGGCATGAATATGCGAAAACACGAAGAAAATACATTAATTAAATTTTCTGGTAATGCCCCCTCGTCGGCCAAGAGGAAACTGAAAAGGGCGCTGTAACTTTTAGTAACGAACTGAAAGCGGTAATCACCAGGGGAAAAGCGGCAAAAACTGGGCAAAAACCAAGAGACCTATAAAGAAAATCATGCCAGGCCATGTGTGCCTGAATTCTGATTGAGAATTACGCCAAAGAGAACGAATGCGAGAAAGGAGATTGGCCCCTGCATTATTTATAAGACAAAAACCGAAATAATGATGCCCCATAAAAATGGTGGGGCTCAAGCCATATTACGGATATTACAAACAAAAGATAATAATATAATGAGCAATAAGCCAAAGGCAAATAATAAAGGCCATCTGCAGAAAAAGCTTCGAAGGCCCCAGACCACAGCGCAGGATTCAATTATGTGCGATAAACAGAAGTCATTAAATATTAAAGTGCTAATGGAAAAGGAATCGGCGCCCATACAAAAGATGACGCTTTCCCGGGAAAATAAACCGCCTCAAAGGAGACGCATTCGGGGATAAGGAAAACTGTAATGGGCGAAAAGCAAAGAGTGAAGTGTACTGAGTACAGGACAACACGTGAATAACAGTCGCTTTCAGTAAACAATGCTGGCCCAAATGAACATGGCCCAAATGAGCGCATCATTTAAGTTGAGAATTTTTAAAATTTTAATTTTTAAATTGTTTAATAATTTTAATAATTTTGCACATTGTTGCTTCCCCGGGCTTCACTTTAGTGCTCCCCCCACTTTAATACTCGATTATGCATGCATAAGGAGGGGAAACAGCCACATCGGTTTGGGGCTAATTTTACGCTCCTCGAACTCCGCATTATGGGATTATTATGTTCCGGTTATGGGGTTGAGAGCTGGGCAAGGAACCAGCTGCCCCACGTGTATTTTGAGGTTTGTGGGCAAATAAAATATATACGTTTGTGAACTTATTTCCTTGGTAATGATTTTACAGCACCATAATGGGGGCTTCCAATAGATGCGGGGATCGCTGTCAACAATACACATTGATTAGACCCATTAACAAATGGGAACGTAATTCGCAACTCGCTACTATCGGCAATTTAATCTGGGATTTAGGCCGTGCACATGCAAATCAGTGATGTTGGGGCCGCAGAATAAACAGCTCAACATGCTGATTTAGCCAGGGATGCAGAAATACATTAGGTTTCAGTTAATATTTATAATATAATTGGAACAAAATGTTAAACAAACTTACAGCTCTAATAAGATCTTATGCACTTTACACCAAAAATCTATGCACTTAATGTGCTTCTTGTTGATTAAGGTGAGTACTAGCTGGCGTCTTTTTTTTATTAAAAATGCTGCATAGCAAGGAACTTATAAACTAAATATTCTGTACATCCCTGATCCAAATGTCGAAAACTGGCGAGGCAGCCTAACCGCGAATCTCTAAACCGAAACCAGATTTTAAATGCATGTAATTGTTATATAGACGAGCGTTGGCCAAACAAAATTTGCGTCACTTTTGCGGCTGCACCTGCGACCGTCAACGGCAGGTGTCTCCTCGCCCTCGTAAGCTGCACTTTCCAGCAAATAAATTATAAATAAAACACATCGACATCCCCAGCCCCATCCCCATCCCCATCCCCATCCCCATCCCCATCCCCATCCCCATCCCCATCCCCATCCCCATCCCCATCCCCATCCCCATACCCATCCACATGCACATCCAGATGCCCAGAAAGTGCTGTCATGATTTTGCCGAACGAAGCACCCTGGCTCTTTTCCTGAGCGGGGTGACCAGATTAAATATATCCCTTTTTTCGGCAGCCCGTCCACGCTGCGGATGCTTTATTTATGCCATGAATAAATGCAAATTTCCCAACGCCACAGCAGATTTTGCAACATATGAGCAAAGAAAAGCGGATGGCAGTGGTGCTAAAATGGAAAAGAGACTCCGCAGCGTGTCCTTTGCATAATAATAACTTGTAAATGTCATGTAGCGTAACCGTGTCCTCTATCAAATAACCGAGGGTAAAAAAAAGCCGGAGTGGAGTACTCCATTTGGGGATCGTGTGCCGTATGCGAATTAGCATTTAATATGGGACATAGGGCCATGAACATTAACATTGCTAATACGCCCGAGTGTCTTCAAAGGGAACCGGCCAGCCGAGGAGGCAAACGCACTGCAAGAACTCACTCACAGAAGGAAACTGCAACAAGTTGAAGGAAAAAGAATAAATAGCAATGAACCGAAGCAGAAATGTAAACATTTCAGTTGCCCTCTCTGTTTGCTCACTCCATGGAATCTGGCGATTAGTTTAACTAACGTTCTCAACCTTTGCCAGCCATCGAACGCCACTAATTGACCGGAAACGAGAAAAATTGATTTATTTGCTTGGGCTTTGGGCCGTCTCGGTCTCATTATTGTGATAAAAGCAGGTCACATAATCAAGGTAAGTTGGCTGTTTGAAAAGCGATTTCCGTAAGCCAAGAAATTTAGAAATTTGTCCAATTTGTGGAGTTAAAGAGATAGGTGAAGCAAGGCATTTAATGAATGAAATGACATTAATTCATTTGATTAAACATACGATTATTAAACATACGATTATTACGAAACACAATGATCCCAAATACGTTAGTTGACATAGTTTATGAATTTGTAACATTTGCTTAGCCAGCAATCGGCCAACAACGATAGTCCAATCAACTTTCGTTACCAATTTTGGGTGGCGAACTTTAATTATTTATGGGCCTGAAGGAGTCCCGTCCACTGAATGGCATAAAACGGCAAATTTGCTGGCCAGCAACAACTTACTCCCGCCAGATTCATAGGGCCATTTTTCGCATTGGCCAGCGCTTTTGGCCCAAAGACAGCGAGCCACTTGTGTGCGATACGTTTGCAACAAAGACTGAAACGAATCTCTGAAAGGAAGGGAGAAGACAGTCATATACGTAGAGCCATTTGAAAACTATTACGCCCAGGAGATTCATTCAAGTAGTGCGGCATTTATAACTCAAATGTTGCCCAAGTAACAAAAAGCCTAAAAACTCGAGCACAACGGCGGGAGTTCAACTGTGGAGAAGGATTTGCAGCCAGCCATTAGTGATGAGAAACGAATGATTACCAAGACTTCACAATAAGTATACCTATTTAGGGGGGTACATACAAATAATGTACAAGCAATTAAAAAGTATCACATATAGCTTGCCATATTTTGTAATAGTTGATGATATCTGGCAAAGGCACTGATAGTTCTTCCTGCTAAATGCAGGAGCACTTGAAAAACTTTGCCCATCTCTGTTGAAGGGAATGGGAGTAACGAACTATGGCAGGAATATGAAGAAACTGTGGAAACATTCGAGGCAATGGCGAAAACGGCAACACAGAATGGCATTCTCTGTGCTTGCTTTTTATTAGAATGCGTCCATGGAGACGTGGGCGCCAGCCATTGTCTGCCAGGCTACTACTACCCCATGAATCCCTATCGCCTACTGAACGAGTATATATACTCGTATTGTATAATATATTGTATATTGTGCCTGTGCAGTGCGCTATACGTTTCTTAGCACGTAGTTATCTATGGCAGCAACTGGAACAACAATGCCACTTGAAACAACAATAAAAAGTTTGTTGAATACAGATACTCGTGTATGTGGACAACTCCCTATGCCGCTGTGAAAAAAATAGGAAAATAAAATATAAACTTTCCATACCAAACTGGAAAAACATCTTCTATAGGTAGGTGTAGGTGTTGCAATCTAGTTTGTAATGGATAGCTGCATACTAACTACGTTTATATTCTGTACACATTTTGTGGCACACATTTAAAACATTTCTTTTCACTTTTCTTGCTGTAATTAGATATTACTTATACCTAAGTCTTTTAGTACCATTTCTTGAGGAAATTTGGCCGACTCAATTTTCACCTTCCTTTTGCCAGGTGTCGACAACCAAGGTAATGAAACGATTACAGGGAGGCGGCAAGTATAGAGTCCTGGCACTTTGAATTAGCTGGTTCTTTTTTATACAAACCAACAGGTTGTGCATATTTCTATTAGCAACAGTCAAATTCGTAGGCGCTGTCACGAAATTGGTATTAATTTCGTCAATATAATTTTTGTAAATATTTTTTAGAAAGGCTTCTTGGTTAATTGCCAGGACTGCACAAACCAAAAGCGGGATTAAAAAAAGCGTTCCGCGCATCTTTGCAGCTGGGCGAATGCTTACGATTTATAATTATGTCGTTGCTTTAAATAACATGATATGGAATCCTTAATTGGCTTAACAAATTGGATTGGTTAAAGTAAAAGACGTTAAAGATATTCACAAGGGTTCGTTCCAGTGAGGACCATATCATCTAATGACGAATAATATAATAATAAAAATAAATTTCTCCGCAGCTTCGGATTTATAGACTAATTTTGCAGTAATACAGAACAATGACAAATACAAAACATTTATATATTACTATGTTACCCCTAGTATAACTATATATAGCATGTAGTTAGTTTAGCTAGTATAACTATATATATACCAGATTCCAACCATAAAAAGTATATATATTCTTGATCAGGATCAATAGCCGAGTCGCTCTGGCTATGTGGCCAGATGTGACAAATATACTAGGAATGGGTGCTCAAGATGGGGGGTTAGAGGATGACCAGGATGTCAAGGATGTGTGCGTGTGTGGTGCGCAACATCTTCGAATCCCCCAAGCTGAGATGCCTACTGGATGTTTTTGGTTAAGTGTTTCGTGACACCAAGCCCATTTATCACCGCCTGACAAAAAAATTTCAGAGGCCCCACCAGGGTTGACCATGATGGTTAATTTTCTTCAATTTGAAAATCTCTTTCGAGTTCTCATTATTAATAAAAAAAAAGACAGACAATGCGCGCATTTGAATTACTTAATTGCATCATAACAATGAGTTGTAGCAGGTGATTCAGAATCTAACAAATTACAAAACATATTATTCATATTATTCAAATTATTCATATTATTTGCTTGCCAGTGTATAAAAATAGGTTGCAAGGCGATATATTGCTCAGAATCATTTAATTATTAGCTCAGAATGTACGTCTACTCTGCCGCTTTTCTTAGGATCATTATCATGCTGCTCCTTGAATATATATTTAGCAACACTGCAGCTGCTTCCGTATTCGCACAAGAAAACAAACCACCATATGCAGGCAACATAGGCTAGATTCAACCCATCGAAAATAAAGAAATCAAAATTAGTGAAAGAGTGTTGGCATCAAACAGCAAGAAAAAACAGATCTAGTGAAGTGTAAATCTATAAATGTATATTAATACATTAGTGAAACAAAACAAAATATATTGAACGATAAGGAATAATATTTATTTTGTGAAAATAAGATAAACTCAACCACAATAAATACAATCACAAAAAATTAAACAATCAAACAAGGGATTCGATTAATCGGTAAGTAAACAAATTAAGAAACAAAGTTAATAAATATTTGTTCCATTGTCGGCTTATGTCTATCAGAGAACAAAAAGTATTCTATAGTAGTAGCAATATTTTGCTTTCATTGCAACAATATACATATATGTAAATATGCTTTTATTTTTATTCAATAGGCACCCAGTAATGATTACACTCCCAGAATGACCGGCGATGTCCCCCTGCACAATCGCAAAGTCCAATTACTCTTCAATCTCGAATCCAGAAGTAGGAAACAACAGGATTTTGTGATTGAATTTAAGTTTATCTGAACGCCAGCAGATGGGGAACAAGTTCTGGTGGCACAAACTTACAGTTTAAAATCAAGATCATCGTACAACATGCACTGATGAACATGATGCATTGAAATTGTTTCAAAACATTAAAATATAAAATATAAAGTGCTCATTTGAGTGTGTTCTGTATACGAGTATGAAAGGAAGGCGCCATACAAAAGGATGCGGGAACTGTTTAGCACACAGTCTGCTTTCTGGATTATTTGGAGTCTGGTGGAGATTGAGTATTGGAATCTTCCCGAATGATCCTTCTCCGCCAGGACGACCTGGAACGTTTGTGGGCGTGGCAACATCATTTAACCCTGCTTCTATGTCTGTGGTTTCTGCATGCCTAATCTCAACTTTCTAGCTTTTATAGTTGCTAAGATCTCGATGTTCATACGGACGGACAGACGGACAGACGGACATGGCCAGATCGACTCGGCTATTAATCGTGATCAAGAATATATTATATATACTTGTTATGGTCGGAAACGCTTCCTTCTGCCGGTTACATACTCTTCAACGAATCTAGAATACCCTTTTACTCTACGAGTAACGGGTATATAACTTAATAAATCATATAAGAAGTAGACATTTTATTGAATCCCTAATTGTTTGTGTCACAATAATTTATGCTTTTGGGGAGTCAATAGTTATTACATTATGATTCACATTACTAGCACCAGTATTTCCTTGGGCCAAAGCAGAGGCAATCATCAGCACAATACAACCTGTTAAGTACTTCATGTCTATCAGATGAGAATAAAAATAAAACATAAACTCGGTTTTTATACAATTTTTAAGCCAAGTGTTGCATAAGCCAAGAGAATCGATTAATTGTTTTAGAGCGTGACCAATTTTATCATCGTTAAATAATTTGTTTGTCGTGAAAACTTTTAAAAATTAGTTTCGGTAAATTTGGTTATGGTACTAGCGCTTTTTGTTACATATTCTCTTTAGAATAAACTATTACAAGCACAAAAGCAATCTGATAAATTAAGCAAAGATATCTAATACTCGTATACTGGCAGGCAGTCACAATTTGTTTAAGCCATTACTATTTATAAAACTATTGGCCAAACGGTAGCTTCGAACAAATAGTTTATGTAATAACTGGCATTTTCTTCGATATTAAACGAGTTTTAAAAAGTTGTCAACTTTAAATTAAAATAAATAGACCATTGCTATTACATGCAAGCAATTAAGTAAATGTTTTATTGAATTCTGGGTTTGCGAATATCAAAGGCTCATTTAACTGGCTCCGTTGGGACTATTGATGTGAATCACATTCTTGTTTTCGTTGGTGTTAGGATCCGCTGATTGGGCGAAAGCCGCAGCGGCAAACAGCAGAATGAATCCAGCGATGAACTTCATGGCGGCCAGTTGGGATTGTAAGTGTTGACAAGTTAGGTGGGTGCACTCTTTATAAGGCCGGGGTTGCGTAAGCGATACTAATCTAAATGCCAGACAATTGGAAAATAATTGCTCGATGAAGCACGAAAAGGTGGAACGAATTCTCTAACCTTCAGACATTATAGACCGATTCGAATGAAAACAAATTTCGATTCCCTTTGCCAATCTACAATACTTTCAAGGGAACTGACTTAGCCTGGTTCAAAAAAATTGGAGACAGTTTTTAGCGAAGGTTTTATAAACTCAAATGGTATCCAAGCCTTCTTTTCCAAAAGTAAGTGGAAGGTACTGGGCCAAAGAAAATAGTTTCGGTTTGAATTCCAATTCACAATCATACCTATTTTCAATACGATCTGAGAAAGCAGTTGTCTGGTTACTAGCTACTACAGTTATCCACGACAGCTTAAATATGTAGTTTGTGCATATACATTAAAAACATTAAAAAACAAATATTGTAATTAGCGATCCATTTTATTAGAGGTAAATAAGCCCTGACTCAAAACATTTAAGTGGTGGCGGAAGCTTCTGAGACCGGAGTTTCAGCAGCCGCAGGAGTTTCAGTTGCAGATGGGGGCTTCTTGCCGATGACGATGACGTTGTGATTTAAGTTCTTGCTGGATTTGTTGGGTTTGCCGTTGACCAGGGCCAAAACAGCCAGCAAAGTGAGGAAAAGAGCCAGGAACTTCATATTGGCCAGTTGAAAGTCAAATTGAGAGCATTGGGGACTTGCAAGACCACTTATATAGGCAAAGTAGATCGCCAAGTGAAACAAATCACACATTTGACATGCTCGACATTTAAGTGATTCATCCGAGCAGAGTAATAGACACTTTAAATAAATGTATCTAGTATCTATCTAGTTACTTGTATTTGTCATTGGCATTGATTATGCTGCTATTTTAGTTATGCTGCAGATTTTAGTTATTTTCATAAATTATAGAGCTCAAGTTAAAAAGTAGCATATACAAGATGTTCCTTCTAGAATATTGCTGTTAAAATCACAATATCGTGTGTAAGGTGAAACGAATTCAGTTGTTAGTAAACCGTAAACTGCGAGGGTGAAGTGCAGTTTAAAATTCTCGTAATGAAGGTGTCACGAACTCAAATCGTTGTAGGTCCTCTGCTGCTGATTCTCAGCATCGTTTTGACCTACAAATGGGTAGCATACAGTTGTGCTTACCCTACGGCACACACAGAACCAAAGAATTCGACAAAGAAGGCAATCCCACTTGAAAGCAAACCCATCGAAGGCAAAGCTAAGAATGAAAAGCAAGTACCCGAAAAAGCAGCTAAGTCGATGGCCAACCAACCCAAGTTCAAAACATACAAGATTACTAAGATTACTAAGGAAATTCCAGTCATTCCCCTGCTCGATGTGCTCAAGGCCAAAAAGCAGCCAAGTCGTGGACAGAGTATATTTTTCCATGAAACCACGAATTTCAGGCGGACAGAAAAGAGCGCCCTGGTCCAATTGACGGCCCGGGCGGCCTGTGCCATCGAATCGGCCGCCCTTCACAATCCAGGCCTCACTGTATTTGTGCTTTTCGCCGGCGCCACTCATCGCAAATTAGGTGGAGATCCGCTGATCAAGGCGTTGCATAAGTACACGAATATCAGACTGAGGCACCTCAACTTGTGGCGCTATGCAGCTGGAACTCCCATCGCAAAATGGCTGAGCAGTGGAAAACTATTCAAATCGAAATTCCTTTTTCCACATGTCTCGGATCTCCTGCGCTATGTTACCCTGTACAAATACGGCGGTATTTACCTGGATCTCGATGTGGTGGTTCAGCAGAGCCTGGCGAAGATGCCGCCAAACTTCACGGGTGCTGAGAGCAACACATCGGTGGCCTGTGGAGTCATGAAAATGTCCGCCGGCGGTCTGGGCCATAAGATTGCCACCATGTGTCTGGGGGATCTGGAGGCCAACTACAATGGCGATAAATGGGGCACCAATGGGCCCGGGGTCATAACCCGAGTGGCCAAAAAGCAATGCAAAACGCAAAGTGTCAGGGCAATGATTAACAATCCGAAACGCTGCAACGGCTTCAGAGTCTACGATCCAAATGCATTTTATGCCATACCCTGGCTGCAGTGGAAGGACTTCTTTCAGCCCAACAGACTCAACGCAACCATGAGAAGGGTATCCAAATCTCCGGTGGTTCATGTTTGGAACAAATTCTCGAGGAGTTGGAAACTGAAAACGAAGGGTAGCTGTGCCTACACCAAACTGGCCAAAACTCACTGTCCCAGGTCATTTGCAGCAGCGGGAGGTTTTTTCTGAGTAACTCGAAGCCTCAGTTAGTTAGGAATAAGTACCGATTAGGTACGACGTTTAAACCAATTATATTTGTAAAATTCAACTACGTGACAAAACTACCTAAGTTTGAAAGCAATGTATCTCTTTTTAATAGAATATAAATATCTAGTAATTATAGAATATATAATAGAATATAAATATAAATAAATATAGAATATAAATATATAGTAATTATAGAATATATAATAGAATATAAATATAATAAATATAGAATATAAATATCTTGTAATTATAGAATATATAATAGAATATAAATATAAATAAATATGATAAATATAGAATATAAATATCTGGTAATTATAGAATATATAATAGAATATAAATATAAATATAAATATAAATAAAATATATAGAGAATATAAATATTTAGTAAATATAGTGACACATGACAAACAAATGAGTAACCGCAAAACTTTCTGAAATATCAAAGTGATTGCATAGTAAATTCCTTAAATGGAGAGAGCTTATTATAATAGCTTTTAAAACATTTTAAGTAAATCGGATCAGCAAAGCAAACAGTAATGTGAATCTGCTTAAAATTTAAAAACGAATTATACTTTTGATTCACTGCCGGTGTAACTAATTGTCTCCTTAAACATTTATTATCAATTCCGAGGGCCACTCAAATTCCTACCCCACTTTTTGCTGTCATATCGCCACGAAGAACTAATTAATTGCTCCCAAATAAAGCCAAAGTAAATAGCCGAAGGCGATTTCAGACAGAGCATTATTAGCATTTTCGAGCATGACTCGCGGCATTTTCAAGTTTTGAATAAATATTTTCGCATCATTAAATCTAAGCTTTTCGCTTTATTTATGCACAACGCAATTTTGCAATTTATTTATGCCTTGGATATATACAAGTACGTGTGTGCATGAACTCAAAACATTCCAGATGCCAGTGGACTGACTGTGGATTGGGCAAACAGAAGTGTAGCAAACTAATGCCCGAATTTATTGTGACTTTTGCCACCGCCTGCAACAGCTGCTCCACATTATGGGGTGTCATCCAGAACCAGAACCAGAACCAGAACCAGAACCAGAACCAGAATCCAATCCAGCCCAGCCCAGCCAGACACATGAAAAAAGCAACTTGAGTTGGGAAAGAGGACCAAAGCTCGCATATGGGCTGGGTCCCATGCTCGGTTTTATCTGCTGCACTGCACGCGGCACATTTGCATATTCCGTGCACCGGAGGAGCTGCGTTTTTATTTTTATTTCACTTTTATTAATGCGAAAATGTAATTTCAGGCATTTGCAAGTGCAGCGCTCCCTTGGACCCTACCCTGTCCCACGACAGTCAGCCCAAAAACAAAATGTACCAAAATTGGCATGTGACAAATTGCAAAAAAATTGCAAAAAAATTGCAAAAAAAAATTGCAAAAATGTGGAAAAGCCAAGGAATCCCATTCATTTATAACTCGTTGACTCGCAAATCTTTGAATTTAAGGTCGGCTAGTATATAGCCATGCATTTTTGGGAAAACTGAATTAGAATCCGTAAATGACATTTTTATTTGGAGAAAATTCAATTTTGTATGTACCATCCAGCATCTAATTGATTGTTTTAGAAACACGCAACGAAACACAAGCATAAACTGGTTATTCTAGCCCTTTTCAGCCATTTGAAGTCTGCAGGTGGCTGGGGAAATCCCAGGTTTGCACTTACACTCATAACAATTACTAAAGCAATCAGAACACTTGATTAGTTTTTCCCTTTTCGTCTCGGGCTCTTAACTTTTCGCCTGTGTTTGTCCACAGGGTCAACATGTAATTTGGCTCAGTTACTTCATTTGCATTTGTCACGCTCGTTAGTCCTACGGAATTCCCAATGGGAGGTACGTAGTTTTCGATATCCAATGACAGTCACGTGACCGGAATTCCTCACTGGGCCAACCAAACCAGAAACTAAGGCGGAGCGAAGCTCAAGTAATGCTTACTAAGCTGAAAAGTTCTGTTCTCGCCGGAATGCAGACATAGAAATGTATTTTTAAAAATGTAACACAGAAGCGACAACATCGCAGGACTTGGGACTCTTGCTCCTTGAGCTCATAAATAAATATAAAAATTATTGTAATAGTTTTCAGCTGCTGGTTGTGCTTGGCAGCAGGCAGAGTAACTCCTATAAATGCCCAGGAAAAGCACTCTGCACTGAAATCCTCTGGCTTTGCCTAAGCTCTGGAAATGGGATAAGGCGAAAGTCTGACTTGCTCTTGATCACAAAAGGACTTCTGGCTGGATGATGATTTGAAGTGAAGAAGAAAATAACTAGAAATAAATCTCTTGAAATATTAATAAATAAATAAGAGGCAAGAGGCTAAGGAAATGCTGTTGCCATTATTGTTTTAAAGTCTCAAGTAGGATAACTACCTCGGTGATGGTTTTTGTTTGAAATATCAATTATTTCTCCGCTTTTCAATTTTGTGCATACACATTTCTAAATAAATATTCTGCATGGGCACATTGGCATAGATGATAACGAGCATCTATCTGCGTAGCAGACAAATCAAAATTCGCAGCAAATAGAACACACACCTTTATTTTGTACCCAGAAAAACACAATCTAAATTTAAATGAATCTTGCAGAGGAGTTGATTAAATTTCAGCAATGATTGCACAGCGAAATGAGCGCTGTGGCACATTGGAATTTTACGAATGAGCGCCTCGGAATGCAGCACGTATTTGCATTATGATTATTATTGTGGCGGTGGCAACAATGGCAGCTGAAGAAAAGCGTGTAGCGCGGCGAAAGTATAAAGCCAAAAATTATATATTTTTTTTATTATTTTATTCCGCGGCCGCACAAGGAAGTGGCCAAAAGCGCACTTTTCATAATCTCTTGCAGTTTATGGTCGGCAGCGGGAAACAAGCAGGCAGCCAGCTGAAAACTCAAATGAATAGCAAATTGCGGCACACGCTTATTCGCGCAATGCCACAAAGGCTTTTCCTCATCTGCAGGAACTGCACCCCCAGCCGACTAACCAGCCCCAACCGTTCCTGGTTTTCGTTTTCCCAGCGGAAACAGCTGTTTCCCTTACACAGACACGACCCCAACCCCATTGCACCCAAGAAGAAGATGCTGCGAAATTATTATTACGTTTTATGCCAATTCAGCGCATTTTCCATGTGCATTTCGGCACTGAGCAGTTCCAGCCAAGGAAAACCGACGGAAACTTCACTTTTCGCTGGCTTAATTAAAGCCACCGACCTGGGCCGAAATTGAAAGCCATCATTTTTAAGCTACGCCACAGAGTGTGCCATAAAAATGAAGTTTTAAAATCCTGATGGCCCGACTTCGCGGCTGTTTGTTTCTCGGCTGCACAGGATGTTCATATTTTCGCAATTTCGCCTGCCTTTAATTTAACAGACACTCCAAATCGTCCTGCCATTCAAATACCCAAATACCCTCTCACTATAGTAATATTTATCGTTATTGTGGCTCAATAAATCTATAACAGCTTATTAACTATAGAGCAGATATTTTGTAGAATTGCATACTTAAACCTAATTGAATGCCCGCACATTCCGTGTTTGTTAGCCACGTTAACCGCTGACAGGGTAGACGCGAAACAAAGTAGTAAAAATGGTAGCTGCGGCCCGCGAAAGCCGTGAAATGTTCGTCCCGAGGAAAATAAATGAGCTCCGGCCATGGCAGTTGAAGTTGGAAGTTGGATGGATGGAAAGGCGACTTTTCGCTAATTTTGCATGCAGCCCACACAAATCTAGCCATTATTAAAGGCCATGGCTCCGAACTCAACCTCAACTGGACTTTGAGGCCGAAGTGGTGTCTGCTTTTTGCTCGTTTGATTTGCTCCATTAATTTTGAGCGGAGTTGCTTTTGGCCGGGAAAAAGTTCTGCGACAACAAAAGTAGCATCTCGTTTTGGGCCCGTTGATTTGTGTGGCGCTTTTCTGGGTGATTAAGTCATTCATCAGGCGGCGGCGACAGACTAAGAGGCCATTTTCCTTGCGCGGCATTCTAATGGAGCGCTATGCCGAATAATTAGAGGTTTCTTCACTCCCCCATGGCCTAATCTAGCCGCCAATAATTCCACTCACTTCTTTCAATTAAAAAGTTTCGCCCTTGTCATGGCTACGCAATAAATTTCTAGACTTCCACGGCCACGCGGCGTATGCGTAATAAGCATTCAATGATCGCCCTCACAGCGCAGACCTAAGCCCATTTAATTGGTATTAATTATGATTCAGCCAGGCTGTTGCCGTGCAACCTGCTGCGAAATGGGCTGGTTGGCATTGATTCGATGGGGAATTAGCTCAACACTCGCCATAAATGATGGCCATAAGAATATGTGCCAAGTTTCCACACGATTAACAAACATATACATACGACTTAACAATATTATTCTTTGTACTTTATGCTACTATATTACATTGATTTCCTATGAGAAGACATAGCTTTTTAGCCTGCTCTTGAAATACATCTCTCCTTTCTCTAAGTGCACTTGTGGGTGGCGGGTGTCACAGGATCTGCGAAGGTCATCGCTAAGTAGTTTAGTTCCGCCATTGGCATGCTCAGCAGTGCAAATGCCTTGATAAACGTTGCAATTTTATAGCTCACAGCATATTTATTTCGCAGAAACTTAATACAATGAAGGCGGGGACTTCATTGTTTTACTTGGCAAGTCTTTCAGCAGCTCTGTAAGCAAATTTGCCTATTTATTTGTTAAAGTTGAGATCCCTGCCGAGAAAGGGATGCCCTGGATGAAACACTAGCGACTCTACAGAACGCCCAAGTGCTGCCAGTTAAGATTACAAATTGCAGCCAGGGGTTGCTTGTATCCCGATTGCACTTAAATGAAGACATTCATTTGGCCAGGGGTAAACTATTAAATAGCCAATGTATTGTATATACAAAACCCGAGTTTACTTGCAATTAAATGTAATCAAACAAACTTTCTGGAACTGCGCATAAATCGTGTCGAAGTGTTGGCTCACATATCTCAGCAGCGTTTTATGGCCAAGGATAATGGCACGTAGCGAATGGGGAATGTGGCACGTAGATGGGGAAAGTGTCCTTCGTGCCACTTTACACCTATGCAGCGGGAAAGTATTAATTTCCAAGTTGCGTGCTGTTTTTTTTTTGCAACACTTTTTGTTGACATTTGTGGCACTTTGTTGTCTTGTTGGTTTCAGCATGTATCGCGACTAGTTGTGCGCTGTTCACTCTCGTTTTCATTATTAATACGACAAATGCCTTTTGTGCTCCGCACCCACATGGCTCGACCAACTGGAAATTTAAGCCAAGTTGCTTCGCTTTGTTGCCGTGTTAGCGGCAGGAATTATTCTTGTTGACACATAAAAATTGTTTAACCCTTTTTTGGCGTGGCATGAAAAACGACATGAAATGATAAAATGCTTTCGTACGTGTGTGTGAGAGTGAGGCATTTGGCCCAAACATTTCCCAGACATTGATGTATTTGGGTCAGCTGCTGGGCGGATATTTTCCGCTTGCCCAAAAGGGAAACAGCAGCCAGGAAAAGTACTCAAGATATATATATGCATGCTTATAAACTTTCCGGCTCATTAACAGCGCCAAATTTGCATAGTTAATTGCTTTTTAATTGTTGTGTTTGGAATTCTCAATTCTTTTCGGGGCGGACTCGTTGTTAAAGCCGCGCACGTTTTATGGCAGAAATATCTTCAATTTATTTCCATTTTCTGCTGGGCTGTGGCCCATTAGCCAAATAGAGTTTGCAGCTTTGCCTAATGAAGCATAGTTTTGAGATTTGCCACGCCCCCCTCCGCCCCGCTCAGACCAGCGCCCACTCAGACAGACTGCAATTAGCCCGCCAGCAATAGCTGAATTTTGTGTTTCGCCCTCTGTTTTGTTTTTTAAGCACTTTCTATTTTTTATTCTCGGCTGCCTTTTGCGGTCATTAAAACTAATGGCAGCTCGGCGATTCGCCGACTTTAAAAATTCCACATCTGGCCTCCGGTCGAATGGACCGACCGACCGGATATATCATTTGACCAACAAGCCAAAAAACAAACTCACACACAAGCCCCAAAAAGGGCAAAAAAATAAAAATAAAAAAAAATAAAAAAGGAAAAGGAAAAGCGCCCCAGTAGCCCAAAGTTTGGTTGGCTTGCATGCGGTCACAAAAGAGCAGTAAATTAAAATTTACTCGACACGAAATTGAAGCGGCACTGAGCTGCTCCTTGCCACCCTTCCATTTCCCATAGATTTTCCGTGGAAATTCATTCAATCTGCTTGCAAATGCAGTCCCCAGTCGCCACTGAGATATCAGTGCAAAGGCATAAATTCATATTTTGCGCTACACTTTTTCCATTGCTTGCTTTAAAATATTAAATCAATAAATTGTAGTATTAAATATAATTTACATTTTTCATTTGTAAAGTTGCCTGAAAATCTAATCTCTGTAAACTGCATTTAAGCTAGCTTTAAGCAAAATATTATACAAATTTAATGATAATAAGGCAAACTCATTAATTAAAAATATTTTTGCGCAAGATATATAAGTATATACAGTCAAATTTTACAAATTGTAGTGAAGCATTAATTTCCGATGTAAGTGGGCAGTTAAATTAATATCCTGATGATATGCAAAGCTTTGGCATTGCAAGATTATAAAGGGTTGTTAAGCACCCTGGAGGGAAATAAATATTCAGACAAGTCAAAAAAACTATTTTAAATTCCCAACTGTGCTAAAAAACTGTCTGTAAGACTAGGATTTTCGACTAGTCGCAGCATTTGCTGAATTCGTGGGATCCCCCGTGATTTTCCAGTGATCGCCTGCAGTCCTTTGAAGCCAACTTGGCGCACTGCACTTCATTTGGTTCCGCCTCCTGTTTGTTTTGCCTGGTTTTGGCCTGCGGCCGAGGGCACGAGAGGTCTCGTATTTTACGTGGTCAAAGTTGTACGTTCCCGGCCAACTGACATGCAGATTTGGCCAACAAAAAAAAAAAACAGGCCGTTGGCCACTTTGCAGTCGGCACGCGTGCACAGATTAAACGGCGGGGAGAAAAAACACAGGGAAATAGCCTGCAGCAGCGGTCAAACAAACAATTTTAAAGAGCTCCAATCAATTATCAAGTTGAGTCCACTCTGCTTTTACCACAATTTTCCGTTAAGCGACAATTTCCGCAGCGATTATTCAATGTCAACTAAAAAGTTGCACAAACGTTCGAAAAGCCAGCAAAAGCAATTAAAAGCAGCTGCTGCCCGGCCCCGCCCCATTTCCGTGCCGCCCCCCAGAAAGTTCATGTTTATTTTATGTGGCAAAATATGTTTTCTTTTCGGCAGTAATATTTATGTAAGCCATGCAGCATGCAGCATGCAGCAGTTTATTTGTCAAGCCGGACATGCAGATGTCGGGGGATTAGATGGATTTATCGCACTGTGGCAAATATACGGTGTAAATCATTGAGCTGCCTGCTCCTACAGGCAGCTCCACACGTGTTGAATTCAACGCCAGAAGAGGTGCATTAAATATGCAGGAGTGCAGGATAAGAACGAAACTATTATTGGCTTTGTCGTAAAAATGGTTAAGTGCGTGGCAAAAGTGTTTTTCACCTTGAACGTATTTGAGACAAGATGGTCTACGGGTATGTATTATTTATTAAGTTGCCATGCATGTTTACTTAAGCCATTATCTTATTTCCCACAAAAGGATTGTTCCTCCGATATAAGGAATAACCAAGTCAGCAAAAGCGCTGAACCTAATTATTTTAACACTATCGTGCATCAACGAATTTATTTTATATTACACTCTGCTTTTTGAAATGCATTTGAGCACAGCTCGGCTGTCAAATGCAAAGGTTAACTCGCTAAAGGCCTGACTTAATTAGCTGCAGCTTTTCGCAGCCCAATAGTTATGAACTAGCTACCCTTAACTATCTGAACCTAAATTTGATTGCAGCCTATATTTTCTAATCTATGGCGTCAGTCGCAGCCAAACTGCAGCTGCACTCTGCACCATGTCGAAGTTAATTGAAATGTTGTTTTATTTGGCCCTAGATATGCCGGCGAACATGTAGCATATATTAGTTATTGATTTCCCACAGGTTGAGCGGTTCAATGGCACTCAACTCGAAATGGGCGAAAACAGGAGCCCTGTTTTAATCAACTGTTTACATGGCGAGAAGACTAAGAAGGTAAGCCCCACTTGAAACATTTTAAGAAATAGTTTCAAAATTGAAAACATACTTGATACTTTAATCAAATCGAAAAGCTTTGTAACAAGGTATTGGATTGTTTAGTTATATTATAAGACGTAATCGGTTTGGTTTTGATAGAAACGCATTGAGTACAAAGAAGCATTTTCAATATATCATGCTGATAAACAATTCTTAATGGATAAGTTTGGTTGATGGTTCTGCGCAATACAATGATAAAAAGTGGATAATAGATTTCGCAATGCGTCGAATAAACAAAATGTAATAGGAATAAACGTCCAAAACTCACATGCAGTTGCCAAGGATATGTAGCCCGTACATAATATAGGCTCAACGGCTAATGTGATTCGATACTGCAGGATCTAGTGATTTAGTGAGTGATTTGAGTCCCTGAGCGAGGACATGGAAGGATAGACCAAAAGGTCCGGTTGCGGCGAGTCCTCCCGGGACCCGGTGCTCTCCATCATGGAAACTTCGTGCGAGGAGGAGCTGGTCTCCTCCACATCGCCCACATACTCGCCCACGTCGGTCTCGCTATCGTAAAGCTGATCCTCGGCATCCAAATCGATGACCAAGCGACGCAAATGACGCAGTTCATCATGGGCACGCGACACTTTCCGCTCCAGCGTCTTCATTTGGGCCTGTATATCAAAATTACATACGAAGATAAATGAGTTTAATTATAATATAGTAAAAACAGCGATTTTAACCTGAGGAATCAGCGGACAGTCCAGCAAATGCAAAAGGTGCATCAGAGGATCTGCTGGCAACGGATCCATTTCCACCATTTGCTTTAAAATCTCCAGGAGTCGGGGGAAAATCCCGTTTTCCATCAAATACGCAATCGATTCTTCTTCTTTCTCCGACATGTTGCGTAATTAAAACGAGCAAATTTTCTAAGAAATTGTGCAAACTGCGAAAATTCCAACGAATTAAACTTGTGATCGCGGTAATAACTGTAAAGCGAGGGCTGCACTTGCATTCCACAGTACGCAGCACCTGGCGGTAGATTTCGGAACTCTGCAACAAGGTGCTGTTAACTCGTAACAGCGGGCTGTTGCACGCATGGCTACAATTCAAATGTTTTTTGGCGGCAATTTGCTTATGTCTGTAGAACAAGCAATGCATTTTTAGTTTAAAAAACTATCAATTATTTGTAAACTCTTAAAAGTTGTTGTCACTTTACGAGCTATTATCGGCAAACTGCAAATAGCCGGCTGACGGTCTGGCAGCACTATAAGTGCAGTGTGGCCAGCCAACGGCGGAACAGAAAAGTCGAAATATATCTTTCGATTTTCAGGCTACTTGCCGGAAAACACAGCCGTCTCACTGTTTTATAAGCAAAGCAACAACAACAAATATAGTCAAAATTCGAAAGAGGAATAGAATACAAGTTAAATATAGCACCGATCTCTGAATAGACAATGGAGAAGTTAAGCAAGGCGAAAAAGGTGGCGCGCGAGGAGAAGCAGCGCGACCAGAAGTTGGAGGAGTTGGTAATAGCGTGGTGGCCGAAACCAAGACCGAAACCACAGCCCATTTCCATAGACTTCCCCAGAATCCATGGAAACGGGGATAAATATTCGAGTTTAACCCGGAATTGTATCTATTTTAGGTCATGAAATCCCTCGACGAGTGCCCCTCCCCCGAGGAGAAGGTGAAACTGCTGCTGCAACGCCATGTGGACAGCGAGAAGAATGTTAGCCGGCTGACAGCTGAATTGCGTGTCCTGCAGCGCCAAATGGAGTCCCAGCAGCGGGAGAAGGAGCAGGTCCAGCGGGATCTCAACAAGAGTGTCCTGATGCGCGACAAGCTGCAGGAGGTGTGCCGCGAACAGCAGCGCATCATTAAGTCGGTGAAGAACGAGAGCCTGCTGCAAATCAAAGTGGAGGAGGAGCGACGCAAGGAGAGCCAGACCAAGTTCCAAAGCTCCCTGAACGATGTCCAAAAATCCCTGGCCAAGAACAACGAGGAGAATATCAAGCTGCGCGATTACAACATCGAGATGACCAAGAAGTAAGCATCGCCGCAACGCTGAGGGGATCCGCATTCTAAATATAGCCACTGCACACGCACGTTCTCTGTTTTCCGATTTTCCCTAACCATCTGGTCTCCCGTTTTAGGTTAAAGCTGCTGGCCGAGCAGTACCAAACGAGGGAGCAGCACCTGGAGAAGCTCAATGAACAGGTTCAGTTGGAGGCCCAGTTGCACCAGGCCAAGCTGCAAAAGTCCCAGGTGGAGGCCGCCATGGAGAAGGAGATACTGAGCAAGTATGTGCACAAAACGTCGGGCCATCGGGCGCTTCTCTGTATCTCGCGATAAGCACGCCTTAGATGGTCACACATTAGAAAACGAGTTTTCATTTAAGAGACTCCCTGAGATTACTGGTTTTGATTGAGCCTCGCTGATTAGCTAGCACTTAATTCAATATAAATCCTTTGCGTTCATATTAGTCTTTATATAGACCTGTGATACGAGCAAACATATATTAATTCCATATTTATTTCAGGGAAAACCAGATTGGCCTGGAGAAACTGCTGCAAGCACAACGTGCCATCAAGGATCTCACCGATCGGGAGCACCAACTAAAGGAACAACTTAACATTTACACAGCCAAGTACGATGACTTCCAGCAGTCGCTGCAGAAGTCCAATGAGGTATTCGGCAGCTACAAGGTGGAGCTCGAGAAGATGTCCAAGCACACAAAGAAGATTGAGAAGGAGGCGCTGGGCTGGCGTCAGAAGTACGAGAAAGCCAATGCCATGGTGATTGATTTGGCCACAGAGAAGAGTCTGCAGTCGCAGCACTCGGAGCGCCTGCAGAAGCAGATACAGCAGCTGCAGAAGCTACTGCGTGCTTTACAGCAGGAGAGGACCACACTGCACAAGTGCCTGCGGGACCACGAGATCGAAATACCCGCCCTGCAACAATTGCCCCCTGAACCTGAGCCAGTAAACGTAAAGGCCGTCAGTGCGGAAAACGTTAAAATGGAAATGATGTCTCGCAATTGTGCGGAGCTGAAGCAAACGCTGGCCAATCTGCAGAACCAAATGAAGCTGCTAACGACGAATGAATCGAAGGCAGCCATCGAGGAAAAGAAGAAGGCCGAGGAGCAGCGACAGGCGAACAATGCCAAGAAGAATATACGCAAGAAGGAGAAGAAATCCAAAGCAAAGGCAGCTGCTGCAGCGGCGGCAGAAGCTGCCGCATCCACAACGAACGGAGAGGTGAACGGCGTTCAGGAATCATCCGCCACGGACTCCATTGCCGAGCTAGAGGCAGCTGGAGATGCCTCGAACGTAAAGAACGAAGAGGAGCAGACCGTTGACACTGCGACAGACACACAGGAGCTCGTAGGTGATGGCGACGCTTCCACCGCCAAGTCACTTGTTGATATATCCGAAGTGCCTCCCCTAATCGATGCCAATGCAAACTAAACTATTGACTGTTCGCCCATACTCCCATCCACCATTTCGGGCGGCCACCAAGGCTTCCCTGCAAAGCATTTTGTGTCCTCCATGTCTCAACTGAAAAATGTCATCAATTACAAACCAAGATGGTCAGAATTTTGTACTAGTTATTTATTGTACTTTGTATATTGTATTTATTTAAAGGATGTCGTCGGTGATCGTGTATTGCTGTTCAACAACAAATTGAGTAAAACGAGTTTCCTGCAAACAGAAAATGTTGATGACTTTTCATGGAAATGCTTGAACTGCATTTAAGAATATTAAAAGTATATCTTCGGGTAAATATAAAGTGTCCTTCCGAAGAGTTGAGCATAAATCTTAGCCCACACTTCGCGTCAATTTGCATGAGAAGTGGAATGGGAAGCTACCGGAGCGCGCACAAGCTCGATGGCCATGGATTGCTTTCGTCATTGTTGGCGACGCCACAAAGTCTAGTGTTGCATGCAACACATTGCAATGCCAACAGGCGAACGGATGGGGGTGGTTTCAGTGGTGATGGGTGATGGGTGGTGAGTGGCGAGTGGCGAGTGCCTGTGGTTCGTGGTTCGTGGCCAGGGTCATTATAATTGCGCCTTAATTATTTTCAACACGCAGCTGTCATTTTTGCCGGGCCCCAGATTTGCGCCATCAAATATTTAAGACGCATGCAACGTGGCGTATGCGTAACGCCAACTGCTGGCAGCGGTCACTCGGTGCGGCCGAGGGTGTCGAAATAAGGCCAGTTAAGCCACTAAAATAATTACACAAATTAATTTAAATTGCATAAAGAGCTGCATACGAAAGGAGGACTAATTATGCCAGCTCTCAAGGCAACAACTGTTTCTACCCCTTTTTTTCACAGGATATTTTATGTTCATACATACATATGTATGTCCCAAAGCGTCGCATGGTCATTATAAATTTAATTAAAAATGTTGAAATTGTTTGGAGTATTAGGAATTCTACTTATTTAAAGCCAGTTCCGCCTGATTGCCCATTAAGCGGTATTAAAAGTGTCTTACCCTCGGTGCCAAAGTGTCGTACTTGTGCATATTTCACACCCTCGCACTCGCAGAAATGTGTGCACATTTCGCAGGCAATGAGCTTTTGAACATTTAATGACTTAATACGCTAAATTTGAAAGCCGCGCAAGCGTGCGCCAAGTGCTCCAAACACTGCTCCCCATCCGCGAGCTGCCCATTTTCCAGCTTGAGTGATGAGAATGGGTAGAATCAAGCCGCTAAGTCCCACACTGAAATCTAAACACAGCTATGACCACTAAGTGTAGAATGAAAATCAAAACAAATTGTTCGTTTAACTGGTTTTGCTATTGAAAGTTAGTTATCAACTCTTGAGTATTACATAAAAGCATATAAAAGCAGAGGGAAATAACTAATTTTTCTCAGTGCATGCTCGCACGCATATGCAAAACACTAAGCACTTGTCATTTGGCTGTTAACCCTCCGCGTCCGTTCGTTGCTAAAAAAAAGCCGTGCAAATGTCCAACCGACTAGCATATGTACTTATGTACACCGTACACACATGTACATACATATGTACATACGTGTATGTAGGTATGTGCGAATTGGAGGAAATGGGGGATTGGGTGGCTGCCGTGGCGTCGTGTTCAGCCTGAACTCATGGGTGTCATTTCTCAGGACCCTCGCGGTCTGCAGGATAACAGCAGCGTAACAGAAGACCCTCACTGGGGACCAGGACCAGCAAACTAGAGGCTGCCAGACTGCCTCACTTTCGGCGTTGGAGTGAAAGGACGAAGAACCATCGCCGAGGATGGTGTGGCAATACTTTTGGCAGCCAATTGTGCGGGCTGAGCAAGATGAATGAGGAAGATGAGTGCTGCGTGCACAGTGGGCACATTCGAGGAGTGCGCAAAGCGTTAAAGGATGCTTAATCATCTTAAAGATGCTTTCAGTATCAAGGTACATATATCATCATCCTGCAGTCGAAAATAAAATGTTTATAAACAAAATTTCTATATGTAGATTTTTTCTTTATTCAAAATCATTCATAAATAATTATTGTTATTATGAATTGAAATGCTACTTAAGCAGGCCATCTTGCATTAGTAACATGCATGAAAAATTACTCATACGCCACGTAGTCAGTCAAGTTAATATATTTGCCATTAAAAGCGCCACAACTATATTGAAGTATATATATGTATATATAGAAATGATACTGCAATTAACTGATTATATGCGTAATATGGCCACTTAGTCCACTGTAACCGCCGAGGGCCATGCTATACCCTGTATGCCGCCCGCAACCCAAGTGAGTGCGCACCCACTCTCCGGCGAACTCGCTCTCCGTCTTCGTCTCCGGCGGAGTGGCTCCGGATATTTCGGCAACAGAAGCCTGGCTGCGGTAGCCGGAGATTTTCCGAGCGAGGGAAAACCGAGTGCCGAAGCGTCGCTGCTGGCAAGCATTTTCCATTCTCGTTTCGCAGTCCTGTAATCAGTTGTGTATAGGACACTCGCGTGCGCGCGTCGAACGGTTTCTGGCTTTATTTGTGGGGAAAAGTGTGTGGAAAAGTGTGTGTCTGACGGCGAAACGGTAAACGGGGAAAACGCTGCGCGGTTTTTGCTGCTATCGAGTTCATTTTTTTTTTTGCTGGATTTTATATGGTAACGATTGTTGCTGCTGCTGTATCATTTATAAAAATGTCACCTAAGATTTGATTTAATAGCTAACACATCGCAAGTGCGACAGTTAGACAAACAAGTTGGAGGAAATTTTCCAGCTACAGCTACAGCTGCTGCCTCGGCCAGCGTCGCAGTCGCTGTTCGAGATAAAGGATATGCCCGGATCTAAAAGATACAGTTTTTCCTCTTGTTTCTTTTTCCGCTGCTGCCGCTTCTGCTGCTGCTGCTGCTGCTGCTGCTGCTACATTTGCTGCTCGGCATTTTCCGCACAGCAACAACAATCGTTGAGACAGGACCTCAAGTTTAGCTAAAATGTAACATAACACCAAATAAGAAGCGAAACGCAAAGTGAACGCCAAATAATGCAAATACTCGTATATGAATAAGCCCAAATCATTAACAAATTAAAACGAGACACGCAAGGAAGGGCAGGAAAATATAAATATCGAAAGGAGTCAAGTCAAGTGCTTTCGAGGAGCTGTTTGCTGGCATGCTTTGAGGTTAATACCACCCACCACCCAACCACCCACTGCCCAACCACCCACTACCACTCATCAGCCATCAGCCATCACCAACTCATTCCTCCTGCTTCCTTCATCTCCGTTTCGGCCAATTTCTCCGTCTGCTTTCGCCGCTTTCTTCGTCACCGCCGCTGCCGCCGCCGCCGCCGCTGCCGTCACCATCAAAAGGCATCGAAGGTAAATACATGTGTATATATATATATGTATATATATGTTATATTTTAGCCGAGTGTGTGTATATGTCAATGGGCCAACAAACTAACCTACAAAGTAAACAAAAGCGTTACGCTACAAATGCAAATTTTTCGCACACATGCTCAAGAACTATAAACAACAACTCATTTAACTGACGCCATGCCCCCATAAAAAAACCAAAAACAACGCCGCTTAAGACTGGAAATGCAAAAAAAAAAAACAAGAAAAAAAGAGAGAAACAAAAACAAACAGCGAAAAGGTGGAAATGGCACGGCAAATGAAACACAACAAAGCAAAACGCACGCTTCTAAAGCTATTTGTATAAAATTTTAATCGCATGCGATTTATTTGACTAGGCGCCAAAGTCGCACGCACACACACCAGCGCATTTTCGCAGAAGCACCCACACCCACACACACACGCACACGCACAGGCTGGCGAAAAATTCAAACTCTCACCTTGGAAAATGCGAAAAAACAGTCTCAAATATTTTGTTTATGTTTCGCGAAATTATGGAGAATATTTATGGGCGCTATTTGAAGTTTGAGCTCTGCCAGGTTTTTCATTCAATAATTGAGGAAAGTAATGAAAATGTTTGAAAAACGCATCAAAGAGTATTTCAGTAGTTTCGCTTTTGAGATTATATTTAAAATTGGTCGTGAGTCTTGGATTTACAATTGAAATAGTAATTATCATATTTATTTAAACAAACAAGAGTCTGTGTTTGCAGGCGCACCTGGCAGCAATTGTTTACTGTTTACGGCACTGTGAAAAATATTTTAAATTGTTCATGCATATTTTTCCCTTTCGCCAGAAGTGTCGACAACATGTTTATAGTTTTCCAAAAAACTGAAGCTTTACACGTGGTATTTTTTAGCATTGCGGTCATGTGTGTCTAAGAATCGTCTATCGTAACATACTTATACTCCTTGCTCGTGGGGAAAAAGGGTATATAAGATCTGTGATCTCTAAAAATAATAAAAGCTAGAGTGTTGAGTTCCATATTCTAGCAATTCTATTCCGTTCTTCAAGAATATTATAAAGTTAATTATTCTCAGAAGTGTAATGCATTTTGAATACTCTTTATCTAACGCATCAATTGTGTTATCAAAAATTCCAATTATTCAGCCCAATTTCCGTGTCAATTAATACGCGACAAGCACTTAAGGGGAAACAAACAAAAAAAGTTGCGCGCAACAATTGATAAGCAACAAAAGCACTATCGTGCAGCCTGGCAATAAACCATAAAATAAATGCCAATTCCATTTAGATGCACAAGCCGATTAAAAAGTCAACTTGTGTTGGCATAGTTTTCCCATAGTTTCATGCGACATTGATTCGTGATCGATTTGGATTTTATTTGAGGGCAGTCGAAGCGTAATCCGATTTAGCCAAATCAAAAAGTAACATCAAGTAGCTTAAGCCCATTAATGAAAAATAATTGAAAAATTAATAAAATATATTTATATTGAAAGAGATTTAAATATTTCCCAGCCTTTTGAATTACTATTTCTGACGAGTGTTTCAAGACAAAGTGCTTAGCTAAGCTAAATTCGCTGCCCTCTATTTATATAATCCTTCGTGCTATTTGGCCAACTATTTTGAGTGCTTCTAGCCGAGAAAAGCTGCATCTGCATCCTCACAACAAAGGGAACTTGGTAGTGGGAAGCTGGATGGAAAACACTTAACGCGCAACTAGGCGACAATTGTTGTTTTGTGTGGCATTTAAAAATAGAATCAAGGTGCGCTCTAGTTTCATTCATGCACACACAAACACATGCCCGCTCACACACACACACACACAAACACACATGCACACACAGACACAGGTAAAGAGCCTACATAAAAGTGGCTGCTGTTGTTTGGCAAGTGGTCGAATGAGGGGCAAAGGGGCAAAGGGGGCGGTCGCCGTGATGTATGCTACACGAAACTGCAAATAGAAAAGTTATAAATAAAATTCACACGAGCCAACACATTGAACAACTGAACTTGGAAACTGTAAAAATAAATTAAGAAATAATAAAAACGTGACGAATGGATGCCATATAATGGCTGATCATTCAATTATTGAATGTGTATCAATGACAGGCCACAAAATAAATATTGCTAGCTGTACTATGGTAAATTTAACAATTTCGTGCACATCTGGACCCTATTACTTACCAGTTAAAGGTCAAAAGACCTTAGCCTTGGCCAAAAGGAAACACTAAGGCAAAACACTAAGCGCAAAGACACGCAAAGTAATACCAAATGAGAACCGCAGCTGTGAGCTGCAAAGTGATTCAACGCTTTTCGGCTATAAAGTGCCTAATCACTTTGGGTGTTAGATGCGTGGGCCATTCAATGACACTGGTAATTACTGGCCAAATCGAAGGATATTGTCTTGGCCTAAGTGAGTAATGAGTAAAGGGCGTGACTATTGCCAAACGGTCTGTTTTTGTTGAATAAATAGGACTGGTCAAACACGAACTGACTTTCACTTCAATAACTTCAAGTAAGGTCACCTAAGTAAAGTCAAAGTCTTTAAGTAAAATTTGTACATATGCATTAAGTATTATTTAATATCTCTGGTATATTTTCTTCGTTTGGTAATATCACCACGAACCGTTTAAATGGCCTTAAATTTGTATACGTAAGCATTTTGTGCCAGCAAAGGCAACCGCAAGCCATTCCCAGCGTGAACATCAATTTGCCAGCATTTGGCGACCATTAATGGTCAACTTATCGTGGAAAAAATACCCCTTCTACCATGGTTAAAGCCATAAAGCATGTGTGTGCAGGCATCGCATGTGGCACATACAACACACACATGCAACAGCTAGGAAAACCGAATCGTTTAGCTTTCGAACAGCAACAAACTTGAAATTTATATAGCCAACCGCCAGATGTGTCTATAAAACTTGCACATCCCCATTCATCCCATACGAACATCCATTTTGCGGAGGTTTTTCCAGTTTTTTCATCTTCTTTGCTTCCCTCTTATATTTTTATCACCAGCTGATAAGAGCAAAGTTTGTCCGAAAGTTAGCGCCTGTAGCCGTAACACGCATACGCCATGTGTTACAAACATCATCCGATGAAAAGAAAGAACAGAAAGGAAGAAACGAAACGAAACGAAAGAAACGAAATTACCCGCAATTTCAGAAAAGTTAAATGTCTTTGCAGCCGAGCATTTTGGTAACATTTTTTAATTGCCCCACTGGGGGATGGACGGAAATCCACATTTACAAGCGAACATATGTTGGCAACATGCAATTAACATGCCAAGTCCGAGCACTCTGGTGATGAGTACAGCTAAAATGGCGCACAGCTCGACTATCACATACCCGGTATTTCTTTTGTTATGTTACCAAAGCTGTCCACTGTTCTGTTTTTCATGCTTGATACCTATCTCAATAACCTCTTTAGACATAGGCATACTAGTTCAATGACAAACAAACTCTTGCATTCCCTTCAATGGTTAAATTATACCCTAGATTTTTACAACTGCCCTGTTGAAAAAAAAGTGGCAACATCTATGTTCAGCTACCACGCGGACCACTTACAGGCATTAATTGCTATGTCGGGCCTGCCAAGTCAGCAACGAGCCACGAAAAGTTGAAGGACCAACTGGAAAAAAATTGCATACTTTTCGGATTTTTCCCCCAATTTGGGCAGTTTCCACGCTTTTCACTCTCTCCCACTGTTTTCTGACAAGTTGTATGAGTTGCGAGAGTTGAATGTTTCTTTTTATTGCCATTGCCATTGCTGTTGTTGCTATTGTGGTCCATTGTTTTTGTTTTTGGCCACATTTTTATATTATTTGGTATGATTATTGCTCTTGTAGATTTTCATGTCCATGGTGAACAGCAAATGTTGAGCAAGAAGAAAAAAGTTTGTTATGTAGTTGATTT
The DNA here is from genome assembly GCA_005876975.1 of Drosophila orena. Classification (NCBI taxonomy): domain Eukaryota; kingdom Metazoa; phylum Arthropoda; class Insecta; order Diptera; family Drosophilidae; genus Drosophila; species Drosophila orena. The sequence continues at coordinate 6,867,205 of VCKV01000282.1, read as the reverse complement.
TTCGCAGAACAACGTTAAGTTGAGAAAACAAATTCGCAAATATGTAATTGCTTTTTGAGTGGGGCGGGTAACTTATAGTTCAGAATATTCGTTATGTTTTAAGAGTTGGAAACTCCCGTAGAATACTTACGAGTATTTACGATGAAGAAGTATCCAAAATTATTCACTTTTCTTTGACTAGTTAAACAGAAATCACATGAACAGTCAAATTATACCAATGGCAAGCAATTATGCGCTCTAAGCCAATTTAACTTGTTTCGATCGAATTTGACTTGTCCTTGGCGGAAATAAATTAAGTCAGCTCATAAATTAAATCAATCCTGGCAACTTTTTGTGGCTCATACACCCACGCAGCAATAAGTTCATGAACATATCTCGGCATATTTATAGCTTGGCCAAAGCCCGCTAAGCTTCTGCCATTTTGGCCAAGAAAACGGCACAGCCACAGACCGAATGATTGTCTGAAAGTTGGCGCATATCGCCGAACAGGAAATTCCGGGGCCCATCATGGTTGGCGGGTGGAAATATCCTCGAATATCCGTGGCTCTCCTTATAGATTGCTGTGCGTGTGTGTGTGTGTGTGTGTGTGTGTGGGGCGATGTAACGACTTATTGTTCAGAATTTCGCACAGTTGAATAGCAAATTGTGAACTACTCCCCCAAACCGAATAATTCCGGCCCAGAAGCGCTACCCATTTGAAGTCGTTGCAACTATTTTGGCAGTTTCCTTGCCGGGCTTTTTGTTGGCCTGGCCAACAATGAAGTCAGTTTCTTGTTGGCCAGTGCCAAAAATAACTGCATTTTCTGGACGAGGGAGTTAGTAAAACTTTCCACATGCCCGGAAGTGCAGCGTGAAAACTTTTTTATTGCTCGCCTGCCATTTTGCATAGAAGTCTCTAAATTTCTACTTGCCATAGATTGCATTTTCAGTACGTCCTAACGGCTGCCAAATTAATGAATACTGATTGCACCAGAGATTGTCAGTAACAAGCTTCCGCCATCACAATTTCCCCCAGCCCTTGGAACCTTAGCATGTGTGTATCTCGAGCTGATTGCCATCTAATGCTCGACTGACTCCAAGTGGCCCTGCCACTCGAAATGTATACAGTTCATGGTTAAGTTTATCATTCCAGCCGACTTTAAGTGCAGGAATTGCTCATCTGTGATTGCTACTCCATTTTGGATGGGACCACTTCAGCTGCAATTTTGCTGCAGATACGCTTGAAATGCTTCTTTCACAAGGGATTTAAGAAGTAGATGTCAAAAGTGTGCAAACATTGTTGTAGCTAAACAAATGTTGTTTTTCAGAGGAGTTTTTCCACAGCAATTCAACAGAAATTGACCTAATTAAAAAGTACACTAACTGCAGGTAATGCAATATTGGTAAATGCTAATGAGCATGATTACTGAAGCCAAAGGAAATAGTTACTTCCACCATCGTTAACATCTTTTCAAGCCAAATTCCGCGGAATTTTATAATTTATATCCCAAATGGGAATGCCTTCACCCACAAGTTCAGGTGCTCTTTACAATACACAAACGATATCCAGGTGCCGGCAATTACGTGTCGCGTGCCGGAAGTGCGATTAGAGCATCAGGAGCGACTAATAATGGCCCGGAGCTGGGTTCGCGCCTTTGTTGATTCAAGATAGCCGAAAATGCTTTGCCAAAATTGCTTTTCCCTCTAAGGTTTAACTAAAAAATTATTGCAAGCTGAGAGCGAAACCCATATGCTGCACGCTGCTTGTCATGGCTCCTGGGAGTCGTTTGTTGGCCCGGCTTATCTGGAGTGATGTTGTGGTCGCCAGCTGGAAAAAACCCCTCCTAAATTATCGCACTCGCTTCCATTAACAACCGAAAACTAACTGCAAAGAGTGAAGGGGTATACCCATCAACACTTTTAGCTTTTAGCTGATTTCCCCAAGCGTATACCACTGGCGTATCTGAAAGTCTGAATGTCAACTGGTGGGGTTGGAACTAAGTTTATGCAGTGCGATAGAGTGCTAATAGAGCTCACAAGCACTTTGTTGCATCCTTTCAGTGAATAATGACTTCCTTTGGAGCAGCCCATAACTCGCTGATAGGCCATTCGTATTTATGTTGGATCAGGGCCAACTTCGTATCTCTTGGCAATCGGCAGAATATAGTTTGGCACAATTACCCGCTTTAATTATGCGTCATGCTGTCAGATTTATGAAAAAAGACAATGTAGATAAATTGATAGCTAAACTGAGTAGCCACTTTCTTCAGTCTTTAGTTCTCATTGCGTCATCAATTAGACACTTCAAGTGAAATCAGAAATCAGCACTCGGCCATTTTGGTGTAACACCAATTTGTGACACCATTTGTCTACGTGCTGATGTGAAAACAGTTTAGCAATAAATAAATAATTAGTAATAATAATGCAACCCAATAACTTAAGTGTCTTGTTCAGTGCAATCAGGTTGAATAATTAGCGCTGGCTGGACCGTTTGCAAAACAATTAGGCCATTAACTGCAATGCCCAGCAGGCACACGTCAACATCAAACTGCCCACAATTGATCAGCCAATAATTGAGACCACGTAATGGTAATGCAAATGCATTTTGGGTCGAATACACCCGAGTATTCCTCATGGGAAGGGGAATCGTTCTTCATTATTTTCCCATTCAACATAGTGGCCTGATTTGGCCTTAGACCTGGCCAAAAGCCGGATCGAAAAGTGTTGAAAGCCCTTCATCAGCTGTCGTCATCGCTTGCCTTGGTGCAAAGCCACACAAAAAAATAAAAGAGAAAAAAATCCAGAAGAGAGAGTAAAAAATGGCATATAATTGGCGTTGATTTATTGTCTTTTGTAGGCGCAACGAGATTTGCCCACCAATCTTATGGGTGAGTGCCAGCCAAAGCTTATCCAAAAAATTCAATTGCTGTAGTCTGCAGCACGGCAATTGGCCCAAAAAGAATGACATACTCGTACATACCCAGTTATGCCGTGAATATATGCGCAATTTAATAATGCTCTCGAATTTCCAGTGGCTCTGTGGTCTTCTGTGGTTGCGTGCTGGATCGGTTCGGTGCTGGAGTTCCTATTTAGATATTGCCGAACTCGAGCTTGGCACTCCCCACATCGTGCCATTCTGTCTGGGTTGTCCGTGAAAGTGGCATGAAACCAGCAGGAAATGACAATGGAACCCGCTCGGAGACATGAAAGCCGCACAGTGCTATTACCATTAAAAACTAGAGCTTGAAATGAAATCGAGCTATCGAAGCAGGCACAGAAACGTGGTAGATTGGTATTTCTATGGCTTAAATGCAGCTGTGAAAATTGCCAAAAGAGAATAACTTATTAGACTAATCAACAGATTATAACAAATATTCAAATTTGCCTGGCTTGGGAAATATCAATTTTTCCGGGTCATAAACTTGAATTATTATTTTATTGGATTTTTCATTTCAAGTGGCATTTAAACGTTGTGTTTTCTTGTCAAATTGTATATTCGTTTTATTTGCTCACTGCAAATCATTAGGAGCATCGCTGCAGCTGCAAAATTGTATTTATCATACAAACAGCCCCGTGGAAAGCAAATTCAAATATTATGTTGTATACATAAACCACTGTTGACAATTTCAGTTTAGCAGAGTGGGAGGCCTGGCGTGCGTTCTTGTTTAGTTTTAGTTTTAGCTTTCTTTTCCATCATTCGAGTGGCATTGCATGACTGCATGCAAGCTGGTTTTGGTTCTGGTTCTGGTTCTGGTTCTGGCCAGGCCAAGCCTTGTCCTTGCCTCGTAAGCTGCTGCTGTTGTCGTTGCCATTTATAAGTTTAAGTCCTGACATGCCACACAGAACCACGGGACCAGGACCCGCAGAGCCCCCCCCCCCCCCCCCCCCCCCCCTTTCCCCACCAAAAAGTCCGTCACAACCGCCCCATATCTTGGCAGCAACAAGAACAACACAATTAGACAAATGAATAAACATGCAGTTCTTGGCAAGAGAATTTGCATATCCCTTGCCCATTCGCTCGTTGAGTGCCATCCAGTGCCATCCAGTGCAATTGCAGTGTTACTTGCGAAAGTATTGCGTTGTTTGCAATTGGCAATTGGCTAATAAGGATTTTCACATTATTACGTTTGCACTATGACCTGGTTTAATATTTAATTAGCTTTGCCCTGGCAATGAATGGCTTCGACTCGACCCGCTCGGTTGGCCGTCTGTTCGAGGGTGTTCGTGCGCTCTTTGCCGGAAGCACATGTCGTATACGTGATATTTGACAAACATTTTACATGCACAGGCACACACCCACAAACGCACACAGACGCACACAAACGCACACAGACGCACACAGACGCACACAGACGCACACAGGCCGCACCAAAACTGCATTTCAGATCTCCGTGTGCGGGTGTGTGTGTATGTGGTGTGTGAAAACGGAATGTGGCACTCGGAAAAATTGCGCTGATGCGAACATTTATTTTAAACTGTGTATATTAATCACTGCTTTTCCTTTCATTTTCCTTAATTACGGTGTTGGCTAAAGCGTTTAAGAAAACTTTTAAGTGGTCTAGTGGGGGTATATGTATTTATTTTCGTTAAGTGCACGTGAGGATATCCTGACCACACTAAAGGCGTGACTCCAACATGGCTTCAAATGTTGTAAAATGCAGGCATTTATTCCGCATTTTCCCCCAGTTTTCCCCCACTTTACCCCCACTTTTCCCACCGACTGGGCCACAGAGATTTGTGCAAAATAGAGTCATGAAATTAGTTGGCTGCAGCTCGAGCAGCTAAGTATGACATTGTATTGGGTTTTATGGCTCTCTTCGCCTTTAATGCTATTTATGCTAATGGCAGGCAACATTTAGCAGTTGCTCTTGGCTTAAAGAGCTCACTCAGCGCATTTTCATGGCTCCGCTGGGTAAAAGTTATTGATTCCACTCTGTCTTTGGCTGCATAAATATTTAAGACTTACTTTGGCGATTTATAAATTATTAATGTATTCAACAAGAAAGTTCGGTGGAGTCTGAAAGCCCTAAAGCTGCTGGGAAATTAAGTTTTGCATCGGAAGTTTTGCCAAGCTGATTTAGCGTATTCTGATTTTTGGCAACTGGGCTTAAACGGTTACGAATGGCTAGAATTGCTTAAATAACGTGTTTGTATGATACAAATTATGTAAGTATTTTGCTTATATAATTGAGCTACCAGCCAAGCTTATCACTTTGCATTTAGATGAAAGCTGAAATAATATATGATGAGTGGGGGCGAAGAGCATCATTGAAAAGCAATAGGAAAAGCTGAGTTGCAAGGTACTTGGAGCTGTGAAAAAGGAATATAAATACTTTCACTTGGATTAAAACTGTCAAAGCTATTTCCTTTCGCAGTGACCCCGTTTTTGGGCTGGCTGCCGCTTAATCAATTCCAACTGAAAAATAACCGTGACGTCGGAAATGGAAATCCCCCGCCACCGCTTTTCCGCCCTAAACTAACAAGAGTCCCGCCTGTGAGTGTGGGTGTGAGTGCGGGTGTGGGTGTGGGTGCAAATAGAATGGAAATGCAAATGGAAATAGAGTGGAAATAGTCCGCAGCACACACTTTTTGACTTTTCGCTGATAAATATTGAAGTGCTGTTGAAATTTGTCAGTGAGAAACGTAAAAAGTTCGCCGAAGATTTGATTTAAGCTGATGCAAGCGAGTCATTGCGAGAAAATTCAATTTGTGGATTTATGGGATTGGATTTACGAATTGGTTTTATTGTGATGAATGAGCAATAAACGTAATCGAATAGTCAAATGGGAATTAGACAAGAAATATGTTCAACTAAGATACGAACGTAAAAGCTTGGAATGAACTTAGTACACATAGAAATCTGTGGATTTTAAGACCATACCCTATGCTGCTCTCCATTAAGCCATTTCCTATAATCGGATAAAGTTGATTTACGTTCTTGAGACCACTAATTACACTTCAATAACAACCTAAGCTGATTTGCATAGTGTTAATGCGTTTATGCGTTCGAAGCGAATCAATCCGGCTGTGGGAATGAGTTTGCATTCCTTTCATTTGCATGTTAAGTGCTCATTAATTTCATCTGGGCAACAGCATTGCCACGCCCCCAAAAATCACCACCCCCACCGCCCATTTCGTGGTGCAGAAATGAAGGTGCTGCAAGTGCAGCAAGTGCAGCAAGGTGCGCGCATAACTCGATTCGCCTTTGATTTATGGTACGCAATAATAATCTTCATTTGCATGTTGCCGCAGGCGGGGCGCGTCAACAAGGCGTATACTCGATGCCATTATATGCAGGTGTAGCTGCGGCTACGAGTTGCACTTCCGGCAGCTGCAAGTGTCCTTGGCCCGCCCGACTTTCAGCGCTGACTTATGAGGATGGCGAAAAATATTTGTTTTTTGTTTTTTTGCTTTTAAAAATGCTTATAATTTCTAATCTCTACATTTTTAAGTTCAAATATTCGCAGTGTATCAATCTCACCTGCCCTCTGTTTTCCATTTCGTTGTAGCAATGGTAGCCTCATTAGCGACTTAGCAGAATGGCATAAAGGAAACCGTAACCAAAAACCACCAAAACCGAAAAAAAAGGATACGCCGAAAGGGATTAAAAGCAGCAGCCGCTGAAAGGGTTGTGCACCCATAAAAAAGCACAAGGAAATTGTACACTCCCAGCGAATTTTGGGCATAATGAGTTCGCTGTCGCGTCCCTAAGAACGGAGCACCTCAAATGCAAATTGATATTAAGCCGCCAATCATAATCAGCAGCGATATTAATTAAACACCGCGACCAGTCAACAATAATCAAGCCGAATAATAAACCGACATGGCCTCACCACCGGAGAGTCCCATCGAGGAGGTGGTCTACGAGTTGGAACACACACGAGTGCCTAAGCCCATTCCCGTTGCCCTCGAGGATCTGTGCCGGCAGACCAAGTTCACCAAACAGGAAATCCGCGTCATGTACAGAGGATTTAAAACGGTAGGAAGCCATGCCCTTGCTAAATGATGTTGTATTTCAACATTTCGCTCGGTTTCCAAAGCACTACTATCTGAATTTATATTTCATTTAAAATGCACTTGAGAGCAGAAGCGAAACTCTATTTTTATTGCGCCACTCCATTTGGCCAAATAATAAAGTCGTTTATAAGCCAAGAACAACGCGTTGACCAGCTGCGGTATAAAAACGAGCGCTACTTAAATGTCTGTCATTTTAATGCACACGCGTTTTGAATTTCATTGCAAATGAATTTGCTCCTTTCGAGCGATTGTGTGCCCAAGCACTTTTCCGCCAAAGAGTGCGGAAAAAGGCCAGCTCAGCGAAAAAGTTTCAATATGTGGGTCAACAAGAGATGAGCTATCCTGACCATGAGTCAAGTAAATGGATAGTTTGAGCCAGAGTTGAGCCACGGAGTTCGCCCTATTGACAGTTTGCCCCATTGATAGTTTGTCTTTGTGATATTTTGCTGGCTGGCAGTTTACCTTGTTGACGATTTGCCGTTTTGCTCGTTGGCTGCTGACTTGTACTTTGGATTTCGTTGCGAAATAGCTGGAGCTCTAAACTTTTTAATTAACGAATTGATAAGCACAAAAGTAGAGCATTGCTTTCTCATTTCATTTTCATTCGCCATTACTTGGGCATTCATGTACTTTAAATGAAATGATCTCAGATATTTCGCGGTCTAGTCCTTTTCGCCCTTTTGGGAACTCGCTGCTCCTACATTTGCCTTTTTCATCATTAACCGAGCAAACACTTTCATGGCGATTTCATTTTTTTTTCGCAGGAATGCCCCGAGGGCGTGGTACACGAGGATTGTTTTAAGGATATCTACGCCAAATTCTTTCCACATGGCAGTAAGTATTTGTGTGTGGATAAATGTCCCCCCATTTTGGGGTGTGTCTGTGCGTCTGTGTGTCTGTGTGTGTGGGTGCTGTCGCTAAGGTCTTATGCTCATGCTTTTTATGGTAGCGCGTCATAAAGCGCCATTTAAGCGAGCATTTCGTCCTTGCAGCAGCTGCTCTAAATGCTCTAAATGCTCTAATGCCGAAATACCCGCAAATAATCAGAAAAAGAAATAAAATAAATAAATCACCCTGACACGCCTACTTTGCTTCTGCTCTATTTATACAGATTCGAGCTTATACGCTCATTATGTGTTCAAAGCGTTCGATGTTAATTGCAATGGCGCCATTAGTTTTCGGGTAATTATTTCTCATAATACTTGTATTACCATCAATATTTTGCAATATACGTTTCAATGTTGATCAGGATTTACTGGTCACCTTGTCGACCTTGCTGAGAGGTTCAGTTTATGAGCGTCTGCGTTGGACCTTCAAGTTGTACGACTTGAACGGCGACGGAAGGATCAGTCGCGGTGAACTGAGTGAAATCATTTTGGCCATTCACGAGCTTATGGGCCGGAGACCACATCAGCCTGAGGACGATCGCAAGGCGAGGGATCAGGTAAGATAACGTACATATGTATATACCTACCATAGGGATTCCACTTTGAACTTGGCCTGAGCTGTGGTGAGTACAAGGACGCACTTGGTACTCGGCTCATACGGCATTTGGCAATCGATGCTAAGCTTTAATCATCTTGTTCAAGGTACAAAGGAAAATCTGTGCTTACCCACAATGAGCATTACGTTCTAGGCCATTCTGTCGAAATGTCTATCTGCATATCTGCATATGCATCGCACTTCCTCTGGCGCAGATTTGTGTGCTTCATTCTTTATGCAAAAGCCACACTTCATGGAACGTGCAGCATCCGCTGACGTTAGTCGGGCGCACAGTGCGTATGAGTAATTATGATTGGGGGAGCACACACAGAAACATGCGCATACACGTACATGCGGAATGCATAAGTCGGGAATCGAAATTGCATCGACAGTTGGTGGTGAAAAGTTGGCGGGCAAGGGAAAGCGGATGCTTTCGTGTGCGGAAACAGCAGCGGATATTTTACTTAATGATGAAGGTTTCGCTTTTTCCCGCGGATAATGCTTAAACGAAAATGCCAATGAAAAGTCGCTGAAATTGAAATGAGCGCTTAAATTGAAAATGGCTTTGTGCCAGTCAACGAAATTTATAAGTAATAAACGGATATGGAGTAACTTAATTTAATTGATCAGTTGTGGGGATATTTCGGCGTCTTTACTTGATGTATTGATGTATGGTCTGGTGATGTATTTAAAGAGTAACTCATTATATTTATTCTTTTATTAACCAGGTGGATCGTGTGTTCCGCAAACTGGACTTGAACCAGGATGGCATTATAACGATAGAGGAGTTTTTGGAGGCCTGCCTGAAGGACGACCTGGTGACTCGATCGCTACAAATGTTCGACAACGACCTTTGATGACAAGAGGGGGAGCTAGAGCCAGGACTACGCAATTCCAGGACTATAATATCTCTTATAGATCTATAAGTGCAATAAGCAACTCTAAGAAATTGACAGCCCTAAAAAAATTAAAAAAATATTACAAAAAAAAAAACGGGGGAAAACCCCAAGCAAGCATGAAAAACACCAGTGAAATTGATGGAAAACGAGGAAATGAAACATATTAGTAATTAAAACTAGTTTAGGCAAATATCGAAGGAAGAAATCTTTAAACTTTATGAGTGTGTTATTATATAACTAACAAAGAGGTCGACTAAGATTGATTATAAAGAATATGTAATTTTTTGAGCATATTATGAATTTAATCCTGCCGTGAAAAGCGAATTGGTCTTATATATGTATTTACTATATGAATATGTGCATGTATGATACATATGTATATGTGTAAATGAAATTGATTTCGACAACAGAACTAAACTAAACCACCAAACCAAATGTTTGATTCAGGAATGGAATTGGTATACCGACAACAAGAGAAACCGAGCTCTCAACACGATTTACTTTACTATAATTACGCATAACAAATAATAGAGTACTAAAGTATAAATATACACTTAGCCTAAAGAAATATTACCAAACAAATGCATTTTCTCGGTTCACCCTTACAGTCTTATTTTCGATTTAATTGTTTCGAACGAGCTAAATTAAAAACCCACACAGTTTAAGCCATTGGCTTCACTGGTAATTAGGAAGAAAAACGCGAATCGAAGGATAAATGAAATTAATTCGGATTGCGGAGAATTCTATTAGCCCCATTTTAATTTACGAATTTGTGCGTTATTGATTCTCATCAACTAATTGAATTTACAATTTGTCTCAATAAAGCTATCTACCAGCGATATTGGCTTAAAGCGGCAAAACAAAAAAATAGATACTACATAAACAGATGAATAAATAATGCCTGGGTTTTGTGTGCCCGACCAACCACCGATATATAAATAGCACTTGACAATTACGCCTGATTTAATATTTATACAAGGTCGTGTTGATTTTTTAATGATGAATGCAATTCCCAACACGACTCTTCAATTAAATTACATCTTTATTAAATTACACTTGCCAGAACATATTCACACACAAGCACGCGACGCTTTGCCCGGTTTTTGTCGTAAATACCCCCATATTTTTTACACCCATTTCATTGTTCCCCAAAAAAAAACTTCGGAGGAATATCTTCTGGAATGGAGAAAACTTGTGCAGCGAAATGAAATTGTAACATAATAATGAAACGAGACCGTTTTTATAAAAAAAAAAAACATTGAATGCTTAATTGTGCATGGACAAGACAAGACAATCAATGTGGTTTGATATTTCCTATTTCCGCTTTTAGTTGTACACATTGTTCTTCCATTGTTGCTTCGAACAAAAACATTTTTCTGTATAAAATGCCTTAAGCGAAGGACACTAGGAAATGAAATAAAAATCAGGAATCAGTGGTTTAATGACGTCAGAGCATTTTCATTTAAATACTCAACTTAGCAGGTGTCGTTTAAAATGTGTTAACTGTGTTTTAGACGAGAAATATCTAAATGTTGGCCTTTGAAAACTATGCCAACCGTAATTATTACGCGTAGGGGCTTTATCAAGATTCAACCATAATATAATTTAGGTTGAATCGGAGCTTCAGCAAGCCTACGACTTTGTTAAGCCTACGAATATTTTAAATTTTAAGCATACCTACTAGGCGAGGATTCTTCCACCATTTTTCAGACAGGGTTCAAATAACTAAACAAAACGATCAGTTAAAAATACTCCCATCAGAAAGGCAAAGCCATTTAAAGCGATTCCATCATCAAATAATCTTAGCATTAGTAAATGTGTTGAACAAGGACATTTTGTTGAATATTAATGTATTCTTGTCTAAACAAATACCTATGCGACCTACTCGTTAAACCACCCACAATTTCTAACTCTTAAGAAACGATCTATGCAATATGAACGTACACTGTCCAAAAACAAAAAAACAAAACAAAACAAAAAGAAAATGGCAACTAATTGCTATTAATCTATCATTCGAATTGAGGAAAGCTATGTGTCTAACTAGTCAACATAATAAATAATGAAATTGAAACGCTTATACTAATGTTAAACACTTAAATATTAAACTAAAGATTATTTATTTAACCAGTCGAATCGGAAGATAATGTTTAGAAATCGGTTTTAGCTGCTAAATGTCCGGAAAGATTACTATCTAGATTATCCATTACGCTATGTGGAAGTCGATGTTTAATTTGTACTAGCTAGCTGGAATCAGTTTCCGATACTAGAACATAATAGGTGTAACTAAAGTGGTGTAACTTATTTTTAAAGGAACGTTTAATTCGTATTTCGTTAAAAGTGAATTTAATCCAAAAGTACCTATAGTAAATGTAAATTATGATAATAATTTTTCAGCCAAGATACCATCAATCTAAAACCTTTTGTTCACTAAATAAATGGCTTGCGCTATCCCAATAATAATAATAAATACAACAAATTAACAAAGAAAACGTGGTTAGTGATTTGGATTGTTTATAAGTAAATTATAGTAAGCTCTCTAAGCGATTACTTATATAATACACCTTCAATAATTAATCTATAAAAGGACTACAAAACCATTTGCGAAAAATTCATTATTTTATTTGACTAAAGATGCTGATATTAACCTTAAACATTCATTATTCTTAAAGTGAAGCTATTTGTTGTAAACTTTTCAAATTAACTTTAATGGATAGCATTTCTTAAAAGAACCTAAAAATGTGTTTATACCTAAATCCACTAAAATGTACCTATAGTTAAGTATTGTCTACTTAGAAAATACATATGAGAATTTAATTTCAGTAAATCACAATATTACTTAAGTTCTCGAACATTTGGCTTAAAATTCTGTTGTACTTAAGTTCTATTCTGATAATAAGACATACCATTAAATAACACAACAAACAAGTTTTTAGGCCACTTGAAATGAAAACCAACCAACAATTAGGAACATAAATTTAAAAACAAGCCCAACAACAAATTGGGTAAATTGAGTAAATGAGATAAACCATTTTAATAAAAATACCACTTTAATTATGTACTCCGTCTTTTTATTAGTTGGATTAAATATTTACTAAATAAAAGCAAAATATATCCTCCACCGTATTGACAGATATGATCCTGATTAAGAAACGGAAAAGGAAACGCTGCCTTCTATCTGTCACATACTTTTCAACTCACCTAGTATACCCCTTTACTCTACGAGTAATGGGTATAGTTACTAATCTCGATCTTACACGAAATGCAACCACAAATAAATTATAACTCATATTTTGTATTTATTGTATGTTTATTTATTGAGAAATATCAGTTTGTATGCCGCAATTTTCTATAATTTATCTCAATTATCCATAATGATTGAGTTTATCTGTACCTTTTCTGTAGGTATTATGTTGTTAAATACAGATCTTGAGCATCGTTCATATTGCTTAATTTTTCCGATTTTATGTTAGATGCCTTGCTAAATGTGCACTTCTATTTCATACAAACTGTGTATTTTCCGTACGTTATGAAGATGCTGAGTTGATTGTATCTTTGTTTGAAGAGTAGATGCTTTTATTTATTTTGGTTTTGATTTTAGATGCTGATGGAGTTTTATGCTATATATATTTAGCTACGTTCAATTCTGCTTAATTTTAAGAGAACATTTAATTTTGAATTTAATTTAATTTTTATTTCCTAAATATTCCAATATTCGCTACAATTCCAACAGATGAACGTTGATTTTATGAGGTTTAATTCTTAGCCTAAAACATTATTATTTTTATGTGTTTTAACTCATGTGTTTTTCTTACTAAGAAATGTTAAAATAAATAATTTACTTTAATGTGTAAATTTAAATACAATATATATTTCGATTGCGATTTGTTTTGTAAATTTAATGTAATTTTGTCCTTAGGTTGATTTTTGTAGATTTAATTTACTTAAACGTTGTGAAGGGGTACAAAGTGTGACGTTCAGGCTACGCTTAACTAACAACAAAATTCACATATAACAACAATAAAATGAAAATGTTACAAAAAATATATATCCTTCAATTAATGTATGGTGTATGGTAAAAATACAATGTAAATATAGAGACTTTTTGTTTCGTTCGTGTGTACTATTCTTTAACATTTTGTGCTGCTTCAACGGTTTCCCATATATGTAAATAGTTCCCCTTGCACGAGGAGGGAAAAAATCAAATATATTTCGATGCAGGTATGTTGGATTCGACAAAATTCGTTTCAAGTGTGTGTGATTTTAAAGGTGTGCACAGCATGGTCAATAATCACTTGGACTAATCTGTGCCCCTTGCAGTTATTACAATAATTAACCAGATCAAAATGTTTCTTCAATCGCAGTACAGCCATCAGGCTAAATTGGTAATGGTATCTGCAAGGTTATACAAACGTACCCATCTATTTAAGTTAGACGTAAGATCATATTGATCATCATACTGTGTGGGGATCGTTTGAGGAGTAAATATACAGAATGCTGTTTGTCAACAGAATGGCCAACACTTACATATAATTTCCTAATGTTTTGCTTTTGCTCATTGCTTATGCTCAAATAAATAGGTGATATATAAATTAAGTTACAATTTTGTAAATACATAAAATATTTGGCATTTAATTTCGCGAAGCTCTACGAATTGAATGGTATTCGATTTTAGCACAACATTTTGCACAAGGTTCAGAAGTGATTTGAAACTATATTTTCGGCTGGGTCTTTGGATGGCAATGCGTTTTAACCAGAACAAAAATCTGTCAATCATTCTCATTCTTGTGGAATGCTATTATCATATGTTACATACGTACATATATATGATTTTATATCTCTTTTGGCATGGTCTTAGCATACAAAAATGGCCACATAAGAAAAAAAAACAAATCAGTAGTTGATTCAAAAGTCTTGTGGGAGGAAACAAATTTTAAAAGAAATTTGCTTGATTTCTTTTTTTACAATTTTCCATTTGTATTGGCATTTAACATTATACTTTTGTGCTTATGCTTTGATCTATATATTTAATATATAGTATGTATCTATGAATTCAAAATTGTTTCGCTAGGCTAAGTATTATGGAGCTGCTTATGTTGTTCGTACATATATGAAGTTTACTGTCTGTGTTTTTTGTGGTAGAAATATTCTGTTAAAAAAGAGTTGTATGTTTTTGCTCTGCTGGCGTATCAAGTTCGTATAAAGTCGCTTATGAGATTGTGCTTTAAAAACTTTTCACAATGTCCAAAACTTTGCCTCATCCATCTCTAATACAATTGCTCAGCTGTCTCGTGTTCTTTTCGCTTGTCTTGTTGTTAAAAGTACTACAAAAGTGTTTTTGTGTTGTTTCTGTCGTCAGTTGTGTTGTTAAAGTATTGACCAGGGAACACCGTACATTATCTCGCTAGCCCTCGCTGCTAAATGCTTTATCCCCATTCGCACGTCTTCAGTAATAACGCTCGCTATGCATCCGTTTCGATTTGGTTTGTTAGTACTTCTCATCGTCCGTGATTTCCCTATGGGAGTTCTGTAATTCTCAGGCCTTGTAGTGCTGGTTCCTCACCGCGCAGCAGAGGCTCAGGGCGAAAGTCAGGGACAGCAGCTCCAGCAGAATGACAGCGGCGGTGATGGCGAAAATGGTGACCCAGTTCTCGTAGATGATCTCAATCAGCTTGTCCACACAGCCCTGCAAGACACAAATATGAAACTCGTTAATCGGTTTGTATAAAAGTCAGTTCGGTTTCCATTCAGTTTGTTTACAGCTCGCATTCTCTGGATCTACTCTTACATAAACGCCAACCAGACTGGCAGACAGAAGTTTGAGATGCGTGCTGAATATCAATATTAATAAATACTTTTTTATTGTCTCGGAATTGGCGGGCGTCAATTTTTATTTGCCCAGTGCTTTCGAATCGCAGAAAAAAAGGATTATTAGTTTTTATGGGCAGGCGGCGATAGCGATCGGTAGGCCAAGAAATTATGATTCGGACACACCTACCAATTGAGTTTTGATGGTTTTTTGGTAATTCACTGAATCGAAAAGCGATCGTTGGTCAATTAAATGGAACTGACGCAGAAATGAACTATATAAATGAATCAGTAAAGAAATTCTTTCTATATCACTATATTCTATATTCACTATATCTTTTCTGGTCTGGTCTTCGGCTGGTCCTTGGCATTACCTGCTGATAAATTGCGTTGTTCAAGGGGCCACCAAATTTGAGGCGTCGTGACAGCTCACACTCGTTATCCTTTAAATTGTCCTTGCAGCAGGACTCTGGTATGTTATAGAAGACATTCATGGAAGACACGGCGATCTCCACAATATTTGTGCGATCCACATTATTGAACCGACTCGTGGCCCAATCTCCAGGTCCATCGGCACCGCAGCACTTCAACTGAAACCAAATAAAGAAGTTCGCATAAATCGCTTTTCCTGCGAGTTGGTGGGTATGTCCAAGCACTTACATTCTTCTGCAGCGTATCAAAGGTGACGGTGCGCGAACTCATGGTGGACTGGCCGTACTCCTCTTGGACTGACGACTTGACTGCCGCCCGCACGATGTCATCCAGCTTGTCTTTGTTGTGGAAGGCCCATGCCCCGGCTGCGATTTGTGCCACCATCACGATGAGTATGACACAGAAGAACTGCAAGAGAATTTCAGATTTATGAATGGCGTCGGAACCGTGGGCGTTGAGTAAATAAACTGGTTGCGATTTAAGAAAGCAATGCTTGCACTCGCAATAAGGAACTCCATAAAAATGCAACTTTTCTTTTGTTCACATCATTTAAGAGTGTATATTGTCTTCTATATGTACAAAATATACTTTCTTTTAGGAAATCGTAAAAAGTACCATAAATGGCAGAACTCTTGGATCTATGTTTTTGTAATTACAATCCAGTTTCGTTAGAATTTAAATTATTTCGGCAAGTGCATCGTGTTGCCAAACTGCCAAGACATTGTGGGCGAACGTCCGTTGCAATCTTATGAGCAGAAAAGTGTGGGCCACACATTTGCATTCATTTTAATTGGAATTCCCAGACACTGGTTATGATAGTACTTGCAGTACTGCACTTTTCACTTACCGAAAGCAGCAGACACTGCGACTCCCGACAAACTCCGCAACAGCCAAAGAATGCGCCCAATGTGATCAGGATGCCGATGGCCAGGAAAACATACAGGGCAATGTGATAATGATTGTAGTTTTGTGTCATCGACAGCATAAATGTGGGATCGGTCAGCATCCAAACGGAAGTCACCACCATGGTCAGTCCGATGAGCTGTAAGCGAAAAGAGTATAGCAAAATATAGTAGAGCATTACCTATTTTTACACATTTTCTCTGTAATTCTCAAATTGTTGCATCCATCACGCTGGGGCACACGAGTCAATGACGCCATCTGGCAAGGCGGCAATTAAAGTGGGAGACTGCCCCGCCCAGTTTTCCCGTCCCTTAAGCTTCTTTAGCTTCATACATATGATGTCAGCTAGGTTGAACGCAGACTATATAGCAACTGCTGTTGGGCTACTTTTAATTTAATTAAAAGCAGTAAAATGACACCAAGTAAAAATTACAAATTTCTCCATTCCATGTTATTTGTTCAAATAATCTTTCATTTATTCAATACAGTAGTCCGATCCAAATGCAGCTTTTTGAGCCCAGAACTTTCGAAACCCCATAAAAAAGGCCCAGTAAGTAAATCAATGATGCGTTAAGCAAAAATTAAATTAAATTGTTGGACTTCATCGCCAAGACATACTGTATTTATATGTATATGTATACAGTGGCAAGACATTGATCCGCAGCGAGAATATGAGAATTGCGAGCTCTTATTATATCACTTCTCGGGTTATCAGCAAACGAAATAAGAACTTTTCTTTTAATTCCCTTTTCTTTTAATTCCTTTTTAAGGAATTCTGGTTATTTAAATCTCCTCGGGTTTCCTGCCCAGAAATGAATCACATAACTCGCTGCTGCCAATCGCAACCATCCAGAAAAATGTTTTGCTTAAATTTCCGCTCGTGCAATGAGTGAGAAAATCTAATAAAGAGTAGTAATGACTTAATAGGTTGGGCTGCCAAGCATCGAGGTGTCTATGCGAGTTCATTAATTATTCAGCAAAATTATTCATCGCAGGGAAATTGAGTGTGCGATGAGAGCTAATCAAGAGATGTAAACAAGTGCACATATTCAATGGAAAATATGTAAATTTATAACCACCTAAGAAACGAAGGCTGACTGAGAAGCATTTCCTATTGCAAAACACTCTTATCTCGTGTTTATTCTCAGCTCGAATGCTTTTGCAACTGCAAAGAAAACTGGAGCTTTTCGGGGGGCATCAGGGCTCCTGATAAGATTACGCAGTGGATCTCGAAATACTCAAATATCTATTTAACTTAAAGATACACGAAAATATGAGATATAAGATGTTAGTAACAGCTTTTGGCGCCCAAGAAACATGAGTAAAAAAGCAAGAGGAAGTGTAGTGGAATACATGAAAATCCAATGGAATATAAGAGAAGCGGAGACCGGCTTTATGTGGGTGGTCCACGAAAGAGAGCGCTACAATAAAGTGAGAGAGACAAAAAGTGTGCCACAAAGTGCACGATATGCTGCTGGCCCAAAAGTTCATGAATGTGAATGTGTGTGCAGCTAACGGAAAAACTACTCATGGAAACGTAATACAATGTTGCCCCATTCGAGGGCAGTTTATTGAGTAACAACTGATGCATAGACGACATAAGTACATTGTAACCAGAACCCCTTGTTTGCATAACTTTTATTTATTTTTATAGGGAAGGTTTATGAAAAAAGATCTATGGATATGATAGTAACATAACCTTGTATATTATACACAATGTAAGCCATTGAGTTGAATTTCTTCAAAATTGTATTTAAAGGAGAGGGTAATACTCTTCTTACTACTTTGGATTAAACTCAATTCCCTAACCTTTTAGATCAAACCAGTTGACCCCGTTTGGAATCGGTACCTTTTTCCCTGAACGAACTGAATCCACGCCTTGCTTGTAGCTATATTTGTTGGAATTTTACGATTCCCCGAACGTTTTCACATATATATTTTTACACATCTGACACCATGTCGCGTGTCCAGGACAAACAAACAAAAAGCCCGCCGAACGGGCCAATAAATGTGCAGAGTCCTTCGTTGACCCAGTTTTCAGAGCCGAGGCGTCGAAAGCGGAAAACGAGAGAGCATTTTACTGCTGATAAACTGCAATGAAAAAAATTGTAAAAAAAATGGGGGCAAAAGGCAGCTGGACTTGCATTGCATGTCCAGTCACAGTCACAGTTTTGTCCCCCAATTAACCGCAGTGATGGGAAATCGCAGCCAACAGCCATCAAAACCAAATTGAAAAATGAATGAAGCGCCACTCATAAATAATTGAGTGAAAAATAGCACAGCGAATTTAGTATGTAAATGTGACATGTCAAAGCGAATTGAAAATAGATACAGGCCAGCTTCGTTACTTTATATTTATATATTTTAAAATATTACTTTACTCAAAGCAAAAGATTACATATTTTCAAGAATTTAAAAATGCATCACTACGGATGTCCGACTGCGAATGAGTAAATGGTTTTTTTAGTGGGTGGACAGGATACGACTGTCAGATGGTCGATGGAATATTTGAAAATCTTTCAGTATTGGTCACTGTCAACTTCAATGACGACAGCGCCGACCATTTAGCATTTTAGACGCTTTTGGCATAGGCCTCCCCCGGCGTCTTGGAACTGGGATATCGTATCGGCCTCATTGGAACGTCAGCTTCCTCAGAGATCGTGGCGTTTGATCACGATGCCCCACGGCGACGATGAAAATGGAAATTTGGAAACCGATGCACAGTGGGGAAAGATTCGAAACCATTCAAACAGTGGTCATATTTTAAGAAGTTGAATTCTAATGTTGTATACTCGTATTAGGCAAGATTGTGGGTTTGTGGAATAACATGCCCTGGCTAAAAATACCACCAAAACAATGTATAAAAAGTCTTCAAAGCTCTATATAAATAAATATCTGACGCACTTTCATCCATAGATCGCTCTAAAAATAGTTCAAACGATTACTGAAACGAACTGCATCACAATTTCTATCATTCAATCAAACACATCCACTGTGCATCCAGCAACACCTAACATCAATACCAAAACATCACAGCTCAAGGAACATTACACAAAAACCAAATAATTTATTAAGTCTTAATGGGATAGATGTATTATAAATTTGTAATCCCTTAGTATCCGAGGACACGGTCCTACAGAAAAACACCAACAAGAGGTTTTCGAAAATTTCTAATCATGAAATCTGGGAAAGCATCAGCATTTTCTTTCTGTGCACAACAACGAAAAACTAAACGGACGAGTAAGTTTGTGTTGTTCCTCGCCCGTATTCGAAAATAGCTTTTGACTAATAAATACTATAGACAGAAATCGAAAAAAGGCAGCAACAATCAACAAGCCGACAAGAGAAAAAAAAATGAAAACAGCCCGCATAAGAATCAAAATTACAAATTTGTTGCCCAAAGGAAAAGCGAAACTGATTTCGCAAGCCGCCGAAGACAAGAGGAAACCCCAAGAAAAACTCAAGGAAAACAAACACAAACAATCGCAGTGGCAGATAATAATTGAATGGAAACAATTGAAAGCCGAACGAGGCAATGTTGAAAGTCAAAAATTGCGTAAAACAACAAGCAGATAAGTTGTGCAAAGAAATGAAACCCTTTTTTGGCGGGGGAGGAGGTCCTTTTTTACCGAATTAAGCCAGCCGAAGTTTGTAAAAATATCAAAGGCACGTATGCGTTATAAAAACAATAAAACAAAAAAAAGAGAGACAGGAAAAGACAGAAGCAAAAGAAAAACAACTGAACAAACATGTGGAGAAAAAAGAAAACAGTGGGAGGTGGGAATGGAGATGCTTAAATGTTTATCTGCCTGTGTGCTGCGGTGTGTGCGTGTGTGTGTGCCATTCACTCTCCTCCCACAACGGAACTTCTATTGTTTTTATGCGGGAGTACGAGCAGAGTGGTAGGGAGTGCGAGCGGAAAGGGGAGACATACAGTGATGTCGCTTTAAAAAGCCAGTTGAAGTTATAGATGGTATTAAATAACTTTAAGTTAAATAGTTCATGATAAATTGTTTTAAAACAGAATTATTAATATTATATAAAAAGAAACATTTTATCAATGTTGTTAATTGAATATTTTAGTTGACTTTCAAGTATATTATGTAGGCACCTCGATTTTATATAAAATAAATCTGAATTAAGTTAATATTTTATAAATCCTTTAAAACCAATTTAAATATTATTTTTGTGCCATACCCATTTTTAAATAAGGTTTAACTTTTGTTTTGGGCACCGTTGGGATCGGGAGAGTGGAGAGACGGACTAAAAGAGCGGTAGGACTCGAAAGAGCGTGCGCACTGCTCCTCCCGCCGCCCCCTCGCCCAGCGTGAGAAAGAGGGGCGTAGGGAATACACAACACACACACACACACATTCGCTCACGCAACACCCACATACACACACATACACGCGCGCGGAAGGAGGTCCGTGGGTTCCAGTTGTTGTTGTGATGGGAGAGAATCGAATCTCGCATTGTTGTTGCTGCTGCTGGAATCTACATACCCAGAATAAAATGTTTATAAGGACCATCAGATATTTGACGCACGAACAGCAGCCGTTGAGACCCATGGCGGATTGATATTCTCAAATGGGTAACTCCTTAAAAAGTGGCTGTGATTTAACTGGTTTGTCAACCACTTGGAGATGCTCTTTTTCAAAGGAACCCCGAACTGCAGTGTCGCCTGCACTTTTCGACCTTTAACACTTTTTCAAAACACCCGGTCGGTCGCACTATATATTTCAGATTTTTTTATCAATTTTCCCGTGCTAAAATCCACAGATTTGAACCACTGTTTGCGCGATTGGCCGCTGCACCCGATTTGTTTTAAAAATTTTATTTGTGCATCGGGCGTCCGTCTAACGTAAAATTCTTGAATCAGTGCGACCGTTAACTGGGCCGTTCAAATATACCATCGGGTATAGAAAGGCTAAATACCAAAAACTGGAGACCTCTAAAATATACCAAAGAATTAGGTGCAGAACTTTGATAACATTGCTTGCAACCTGTTTGGAATTTAAGCCTATACACAAACCAAAAATACCTATCGATATTTTATCTCCAATGTTTCTACTATAATATGCATTTATGAAGTAGATTTCAATTAAAAAGTTACATACCATTTTAAATTGTATAAAAGTTGGAAATTGAAAATCAAGAAAATCTTGAATTATAAATCAATTTAATATAGTTTTTTTCATAAATATTAAACACTGGAAAATTCTAGAGTTTCAAATGTTTCCGCTATGCGATCGCGGTGTATATCGTCTTCCGCGAAACGGTCACACTGTTCGCGCAGGCGAAAATGGCCTAAAGCGTGAAATGTTTAATCGGTTGTTGTTTCTCCTCCGCAATAGTTACTAATAGAAACAAATGCAAAATGGCTGTCTAACGTTTAAGTGCAGCGACCGCCGAAGATCGTGGAAATCTGCATGAAAAGCGGCTCGCAGGCAAATGAACGGCGCGTGAAAATGTAGCAGACACCTCTTTATCGCGAAAACGAATATCGGTGCAAAGGGAAAAACAAAAACCAAGGAAAATACAGCCAAACGCGAATGTGAATGTGAAGGCAAAGTAAGCGAAAAGTCCCCCAAACTTTTTTGGGGAGTATCGAGTGCACTTACATACGTTTTCAATATATATTTCGATTGCATTGAAACCAGAGACTTGACAATTTTGTCCCCTCACGTTGTTGTTGTTCTTCGGTTTGTTGCAAGTTTGTGTGAGTGTGTCTTGTAATTTTGTTACGCAGTGGAGCGAAGTTGGAGTTTTGTGGAATGGAAATGGAATGAAGTGAAATGAAGTGGAGTGTAACCAAACACGAAACGGAAAAGCGGGGAAAAAACCTTAAAGCGCAGCCTAAGCTTTAGTCGTACGAAAAATTTCTCAAGCGCTGCAAGCCAGTCTTTGCCAAAGCAGAGCTCCTCCTCCTCCCCCCTTTTTGCATAATAAACGTAAAACTTTGCGCCCACTTTACGCACTTGCTTTTATGCTTTCCGCGTTCAGTGCACTTAAAAACTTAATTGGTTCTCCATTCGGCGGTTTTCCTGTAGCGGATTTTACTGTTTACTGTGTAAATATTGTTATATTAGCGAATGTTAATTTACAAGATTAGAATGATAATATGTAGTTTGCTAGAAAGGCTAATAAAAATGTTGTCTTAGTCATAGATTTTAAAAAGTATATTATGAGTTATTTCTATTTCATGCATAATTTTAAAGGTTCTAGGATTTTAATTGAATTACTATTTATTTTTCCAAAGCTACCTTTATATTGTGTGCTTGCTCAATTTAAAATAAACTACTCTGCACAAGGTAGCGGTAAAAATTTATGTTTAAAGTCCACTCTCTTCTAAGTTAGAGGTCCGTACCCCCCTCGAGAAATCTCCCTCGCCCCCTTCGGCGCTGCGAACGCTGTAACTTCGCAAATTTCACTTTCACATTCGTCGTGGGCAGTTACAGCGAAGCCAATTGCTTGGTACTTCTTTTATTTTTATTTTTCTTCCCCACTTTGGGGCGTTTCAAATTAGAAAGTGTTTGCGTGTGTGTGTGTGTGTGTGTGTGTGCGATGCGAGCGGCATTTTCTCAATGAGTTTGGCTAATTATGTAGCTCATGTTCGATAACCGCCTTAAACTGTGAAAAGTCTCATGTCTCCGCAAATTGTGTCAACTTTGGAGACTGTAACTTTACACCCGCCGCATAATTTAATTTTAATTAGCGCTCGTTAACAATTTTCAACCTCCCCTCGTCATTTTGTCGCCCTCTCGAAATTGCAGTGTGTGGGAAACTTAATTTGTTGCATCTAGGGGGGAAAGAGGGAGATAGAAACAGTGGGAGAATGGAAAAATGAAATGAACAACACTAACGAAAATGCAAAATGATAAGTACACTCACACAACTGTATGTGTAACAATTAACAGTAACTTTTAACTTAATTTCTTAAATACATGCATTTTCAGTTCTATATCTGCATTATATAAAGTGATAAATAAAGCGTAATTAAAATGTTTTTAGCTGGGTAATAATTAAAACCAGTTTTCAAAAATAAATTTACGCACAAACAAGTTTTAATTAACCTATAAATATACTGGATAATTTTTTAGATTTCTTGACTTCTGGGCTTCATAAAATTTCTATTCATTTGGCCACCACTTTATGTACATACATATGTTTATATTTCAATCATTTGCATTCCGCACACAAGCATAAACAGAGCCACCAATACACATGTACTTACATTTGCCAACAGTCAACATAAATTAGTGCGAGCAACGGCACTTGGCAACATGCAACAATAACAACAAAATCGACATGATTGAAGCAACAACAACACCGACCAAGGAAGTTGCCAACTGTCCCGCTTTGTCTCTTATTGTCATTTGCAACTATCCCGCTCTGTCTCCCTATGGTCATTAGCGAGTTAGCAGAGCGCCGCTCTAATAACAGCGCCTTTACATTTCCATTTGCCAAGTGCAACAACCCTGCGTGGGTGTGTGTGTGCGTGCGTTGTGTGTGTGAAAATACTATAGAATTTGTGGCAATAACAATGGAAAATGGGAAACTGGCATCGTGGAAAACTGGGTAACGCTTTTATAATTTATTCCAATTTTAACTGCTTTTTATGGCCTTCTTCTCCACTGTTAATTGTTGTTATTGCCGCCTGTAAATCCCATGCGGACAATCTGTTATTTTCTCACACCGGTTGTTGTTATTATAATTTCCCTACACAGAGAACAAAACGTGCTCAGTTTACTTTACTCGAGTCTAGAAAGGAAAGGTGCACTAGTCGCGGTAAATAAGAAATGGGGGAAATAAAATATAATTTCTATATATAGACAGTCAGTCCATACATGTGTTTGTTTATATGATATGTACATACATATGTCTGGACGCGTTTTTCCGCTAGTTTTAAAAGTGTAAAGGTAAACATTCGTTTAAAAACAACATTGCCTATTTGGCAGTTTCTGTTTTTCGAGGAATCCTTTAGTTTACATTACAATTGTAAACTAAGTAAGTAGTCCAGTTTTATTTTCATTACTTACGCTTATTTCCTTGGAAAAGGGGGTCAGTTAAATGCATGTGAATTATTCATTAATATTCACCTAGGAGTGAGGAATGACATTTGCAGTTTATCGAAGTCATATTTAAACAATAATTGGCTTACTATCAGCAATATTTTAATGTTAAACTTATAAACACGTATTCATATTTACGAAATATTATCTAAAGATATGTAAGATATATAAGTATCTTGTGAATATAATAAATGTTGTTTGACCCTGCTGCATTGTCTCAGGTTTCTTAAGATCAAGTACATTCTGGTGTCTAAAATGAATTTCGTGTCGCTGGCGATTGTAAGTTGTACTTCACTTTTTAGAGTGTGTGTGGCGTTCTAATTTGCTTTCATTACCTAATTCGTGAGGTGCGTGAAAGTTGACCCCAAGGTTTCCGCGCTCGACCTAAGGCGACATCGTGGAAAATATACCTTGGGAGTGTGTGCGCCGAAAAGCCTAATCGCAGCTGTCCAAATAACCTGAAGAAGGTAAAAGATATACGGGAGGTTAATTGCGATAAGGTCGGCAAACAAAATACTTATCGTTAAATCAATAAACCAAACCAAAATTCTACTTTTCATTTCAGTTTGGATTGAAGCGGTGCAGCCGACATAAGAACGTGATAAACCCAGCGCAGGTCGACCGATAAGCGAAGAACCGGCGACGATAAGTAGGATATCTGAAACTACAATATCTGCGATACAGAAGTCGCATCCGGAGGAACCGGAGCGAGCATGTCGCACGGTGGAGCCGGTGGCGGTCTGGGAGCTCAAACTGTTGGAGCCGGCCAACTTGGGGGCGGTGCAGCGGCAGCTGGCGGTGGAGAGTACCGCGAACTCCACTGGACGGTCTCAAGCGTAATGGACTCGTCTCGGGTCTCCACCTGCCTCATATCGATGCTGCTCATAGTCTACGGCAGCTTTCGGTCCTTGAACATCGAGCAGGAGGCCCGCGAGCGGGAGCAGAAGAAGCGAAATGAATCGATGACCAATCTCCTAACCGGCGAGCCCGTCGAGAAGGAACCAAGTATGTGTGAAATGGATCCAAAAGCATAAGGAATGTTTTATAAGTTACAGATCTGTATTTCACAGCGGATAAATTCGCCACTCTGGACACGATGCATGCCCTGTGTTTGCCCCTCGGAGCTTCCATCTCACTGCTCATCATGTTCTTCTTTTTCGATTCGATGCAGCTGCTCTTCGCCGTCTGCACAGCGAGTAAGTATGGTTGAAATAATATATATACTCGTATATATCCCTTTATCTGCATATGGTTTCCTTTAAGGAATCCACAATATTCATTTGAAAATACAATGTAGTGCGCAGTCATAAGCTATACTTCGTATCACATTTAAGCGAAAGCTTTACTTTTAATCGTAAATTAAAGAGCGGATAAATCCATTACTCATACTCATTTTTTGGAATACCTAATTTTAGTTTTTAACTCGAAAGCGATTAAAGCCATTATCATTAGCTTGCGTACTTAATCAAGAAATATGTCGTATTTTTTGTTTTATTAAATATTGCTCAATCTCTGTCCACAGTTATAGCCACCGTGGCGCTGGCCTTTCTGCTGCTGCCCATGTGCCAGTACATCATCAGGCCATGCACGGATGGAAAGCGATTCTCCTTCGGATTCTGCGGTCGCTTCACAGCCGCGGAGCTCTTCAGCTTTACGCTTTCGGTATCGATTGTGTGCATATGGGTGCTCACTGGCCACTGGCTGCTAATGGATGGTAAGAAACGATGTGAAAAGGTACTACAGAGTTTCCTGTAACGAAGTTTTTTCTCTTTTTTTCAGCAATGGGCATGGGCCTGTGTGTGGCATTCATTGCGTTTGTGCGTCTGCCCAGCCTTAAGGTGTCCACGCTGCTGTTGACCGGCCTGCTCATCTACGACGTCTTCTGGGTATTCCTCTCCTCGTACATCTTCAGCACCAACGTGATGGTCAAGGTGGCCACGCGACCCGCCGATAATCCCGTGGGCATCGTGGCCAGAAAGTTGCATCTGGGCGGCATTGTGCGGGACACGCCAAAGCTGAATCTGCCCGGAAAGCTTGTTTTTCCCAGCCTCCACAATACGGGTCACTTCTCCATGCTGGGGCTGGGTGATGTGGTAATGCCAGGCCTGTTGCTGTGCTTCGTCTTGCGGTATGATGCGTACAAAAAGGCGCAGGGCGTCACATCGGATCCCACATTGTCACCGCCCAGGGGAGTTGGCTCCCGGTTGACATACTTTCATTGTTCCTTATTGGGGTAAGTCATTGAGTAAACAGACCGAAGTTTTAAGAAGACTTGGATGTTGTTTAAGAAAAAGAATTGGTTAAATAAAAGTATACTAATTTCCATTTCATTGCAGTTATTTCTTGGGCCTGCTAACGGCGACGGTCAGCTCCGAGGTCTTTAAGGCGGCCCAGCCGGCGCTGCTGTATCTAGTGCCCTTTACGTTATTGCCGCTCTTGCTGATGGCCTATCTGAAGGTAAAGTCAATGGGCATATAGTTCCGAATCGGTCGATATCTGTAATGTTTTGTTACTTGTTGCAGGGCGACCTGCGGCGCATGTGGAGCGAGCCGTTTATCGCGCAACAACCATCAAAACAACTGGAAGTCTGAGTGTACTCTATCTAAAAGCAAAGAAAAACAAAAACAAGCAACAAACAACAAACAATGTGAAGAACACACACACATAAGATCTTATACTAAAGTTTGTCTCTTAAAAAACCGTATTGAGTATATATTTTTAACTCAACTTAACTAAGTTTCGTTTTAAGTTAGGTGATCCTCGTTTTCATAGTGAAATAAAAACAAAAACCGAGTAATTATAGTTTTTAGCCTAAGCGGAAAGGTTTTATATATTCACATATATATATACGTCATACGAGAGAGTTCATTCAAATTGGCTTTAATGTCTCCAATCATGCAGATAACTAGCGAGTAGAACAAAGATCAAGCGAAATATTAGTTACACTTCATAGGCATTACTAATAACTCTGTAAACCATAGCGAAAAGACTAGAAAGAAGACAGTTTGAGATTCGAATTTCGATCACACATCCATGCGAAATCTGTTCCGGGCAGTACGTTCTGTAAATACTTAAGTTATGTGTAATAATAACAAACCACCATGCAACAAATAATAGTTAGTAAGCTCGCCTTCATACACATTTAGTCGCGGTCCTTTTTCGTTTCACACTCTCATTTCCGTCCTTCGATTTCCCTGTTTTGTCACCCAATGTTTCCCCCACACAAATTCACAACCATAATGATGTTTTGCCAAAATGCATGTGTTCGTTGCAAACAATAAATCAATTAATAATGCTAGACAACAATTGTTGCACTGCGTGTGTTTCACAAAATTAAGTTTCAAGAATTTTAATTATTTACTATTAACGCAGCTAACAATAAATAAATACTGTATGCATATGGAAACGATAGTTACATAATAATTTTAAGTAAATGCAATTTCGAAACGTATAGAAACAATAAAAATGTGAGATTTAAAACAAATGGCTTGTTCACTTATCTTGAGCTAATGTAAGTTTTTTCGCAATATGAAAGTTTTTACAAGCATATGAAAAACTTAAGTATTCTCTTTTGGAAGAGAATTAGTTAGATTTAGTTAAAATTTCCACTCAAATTTTGGCGCCATTTATTTCCAAGTTTCCCACTATTTTGTTTAGCAAAGTCTCACACCTTTCGGTATTCGGTTCTTTTGTGCTGAACGGTCACACTGTAGCGAGTGCACTCTCCCATTTAGCGGAGTTACCTTGCACTCAGAATATCGATACAACAAATATCGATAGTTATCCACTATACGTATCGATTTTCGCCCGGCTCTAGTTTTCACGCTCGAGGTTTTTTCGTCTAAGATCGCAAAAAACACAAACAAATCAGTGATAAATAATATTGCAACCAAGCGGTAGCTCAAGCGGAACTGGCGACGAATTAATAACGATCACGAACTAAAAACAATCCAGTGTATGTGCACTTCAGTTGTTGACTAACTTGCCACTTCCTTTTGCTCGCAACAACAAAACAACGCAAAAGAATATTTTGAGCGGATGTGCGTGTGCTTGTGTGTGTGTGTGTAGTGTGAGCGAGCGAGCAGATATCATGCACTTTGTGTAGAAAAATAAAAGTATAAAAAAGATGCCGAGCATTTAGATAATAATTGAATCGCAAAGTGAGTTATTTACATGTGCTGAGTGGCTAATTTAATAGCATATATGATTATAATATAAACGTGTTCCACGCGCATATTGCGATGTGACGTAGGCGTGGAAATTCCTGTGGGAAATTTTTCACCACCGCGCGGCTGTGTGGGTGTGAGCGTGTGTGTGCGTCTGCCTGTGCGCTTGTGTGAGTGGGTGTGTGTGGGCTACGCCGCAAGTTTGTTTTCGTTTGCTTTTAATTGCCGAGAAAAAGGATTAATTGTGGCACTGAAAATGCGCGTTACTTAATGTAATGTGCAAACATGCGTAAATATTCATTACATAAATGCAAATTTCTCCATACATCATAAACAACAAAAATGTGTGCTTTAGTCTGGGCGCTTTTCATTATATACGCACATTGCATATTTGTGGCTTAAAAAGTTTTATATTATTTGAGGAGCTATTAAAAAATCAGGATGTTAAATAAATCTATGAATTTATTTGCAAAATCAATATTGTGTTTCATTAATAAGGAAAGCGCTACATTTTATTGGTTTGTTTTTGTCCGCAATTCATTCTTATCAAGTTAGAGTTGGCAAAAATCCCCCAATACGTTAAAAACATTTATCCTGTGCGTCAGAGAATAGAAATAGATCATTGCACATCAGCCCAATATAGTCGAAATAGAATATATATTACACATGACAACTAATCTATACTATTAATGCTTCTGTAAATCTTCAAAGGCCCAGAAACGAGCCTGTTTTCGCCAAGTAACTTGACTAAAACCGCAATCGCTTTGCTTGGCTGACATTTCAGCGCTTTTGAAACGGACTCCAGCTGGGTAACTCGTGTGGCAAACTGAACCCGAACCGGCAGAGGCAGCGGCAGCAGGAACAGGAGCAGGACCTGGACCAGCGGAACTGGCAACCACCTGGCCAAATGGGTGGCAACAGCACAGGAGCCAATACGAGCGCCTTTAGCGCAGGCGGTTACATTGGGCCCACGTCGGCGAGCAGTCATCACAGCCTGGGAACTTCATCCGCGGCGGCGGCGGCGGCAGCAGGAAGCGACCTGATACCCGCGCCAATTGGCACGGGCCACGCCATGGGAGTGTCCTCGTATGCGTATGGTGGAACCAGCTGGGAGGAGTTCTGCGAACGACACGCCAGAGTGGCTGCCTCGGATTTCGCCAAGGCCTGCATCACGTACATCAATGGCAATCTGCCGCCGGAGGAGGCAAGAAACATTCAGCATCGCAGCTTTGCCCAGAAATTTGTGGAATCCTTCTCGGCGCACTATGACACGGAGTTCTTCAAGCGGAGGAGCACTCTGAAATCGGGAGCGGGCTCGCTGGACTTCGAGGAGGAGCACGAGGTGCCCAAACTGCTCTCAAAGTCTCTATTAAGACGACTGTCATTCAAAGGACTGCGCAAGGGCAAGGTGAGTCTATGCTCTGCTCAGAACCTCCAGATATCGTTGTCTACCTTGGTTGGCAACACTTGATACTCATACTTTTATAAGACATGTAGTCCGATTATAATCATTAAGAAGGTCACGCATCACGAACTAAAAGTATGCAGATAAAAACATTCACTTTAGCATTCTTAGCATTCCGTTCATAAGTCCGATTAGAGCTCACCGAAGTGGTATTATTATCTTCGACTTGATGTGTTGAATGCGACACGATTATCAGAACATGCTGTCAATTATGCAAGTCTTTCCTTCAAGGTTGCAGATCATGAAATATTTCCCATTGATTAGAAAGCGTTTGAGTGCCAGGATGTTTGATAGTCGGAAACTCCGGCTATATGGTCACCACTTGTTTTAACTGTCAAAGATCTCTCTGCTGCAGGCCTTCTTCCACAAGAACTCGGATGACGTGGACGGGAGCGGTGGTAGCGGCAAGCAGAGCAAGACGAAGCTGGCCAAGATCGTTGTGGAGTGCCGCAAGGAGGGCACCGTGAACAACCTGACGCCCGAGAGTCTGGATCAACCGACGGGCTCCCAAAAGTGGGAGAAGTGCCGACTGGTGTTGGTCAAGGCCGTGGGAGGCTACATGCTTGAGTTTTACACACCTCACAAGGCGACGAAGCCGCGCAGCGGAGTCTTTTGTTTCCTCATCTCGGAGGCTCGCGAAACCACGGCTCTTGAGATGCCGGACAGGCTGAACACGTTCGTCCTGAAGGCGGACAACAACATGGAGTATGTGATTGAGGCGGAGAGCGCTGAGGAGATGCGTAGTTGGCTAGCCACTATACGCTACTGCATGCGAACGCCACCCACCCAGCAGCCAACGATGGACTCTGACAGTGTGATGGCGTCCGCAATGCAAACATCGCCGACAATCCCGAGTCCCAATCCCATTGGCGGCATTCAGAATACCCAGTACCAGCAGCAGGGCGGCTCTAATGGCAATCTGGTGGGAGGAGGTGCTCCGCTCACCTCATCCCTATCTGCAGACAGTGCTTTGGGACAGGGAGGAGCCACATCTGCCAGCGAACTAAATGTCATCAACGAATTGGGCACCACTCCGCCCTCGGGGCCACCTGATATACCTGTAAGGCCCCATCGAGGTGAACAGCGCCTGTCCGCCTCCAGCAACTTCGATGGCATCGAAGGCACCGAAAATGATGCAGATGTGGCGGATCTGACGGCTGAAATGAGCGTGTTTCCCTGGTTCCACGGCACACTGACGCGATCCGAAGCTGCGCGAATGGTACTCC
This sequence comes from Drosophila orena, assembly GCA_005876975.1. Classification (NCBI taxonomy): domain Eukaryota; kingdom Metazoa; phylum Arthropoda; class Insecta; order Diptera; family Drosophilidae; genus Drosophila; species Drosophila orena. The sequence continues at coordinate 6,835,759 of VCKV01000282.1, read as the reverse complement.
ATTCGGATGCGGCCGGACATGGATACTTTTTGGTCCGACAGAGCGAAACGCGCCGTGGAGAGTTCGTCCTGACCTTCAACTTCCAAGGACGGGCGAAGCATTTGCGGCTGACCATCTCGGAGAAGGGTCAGTGTCGGGTGCAGCACCTGTGGTTTCCCTCCATCCAGGAAATGCTCGAACACTTCCGCCACAACCCGATACCCCTGGAATCGGGCGGCACTTCGGATGTGACTCTTACCGAATGGGTGCACTCACACAGCAGACTGAATGATCCGACGACGGCAGCAAATCATGACTCAGGACAACTCAACGATCTGTCGACGAATGGCAATGGCAATGGAAATGGGAACGGCAATGGCTACGATAATGGCCAGGGAATGTCGACGGCATCGAATGCGGCCGGAGGAACTGCGTCGGGAGCTGCTGGCGGTGGCCATCCGTCGCCGAGACATGTGAGATAGCCAAACTTTTGGAGTCAATTCAGTGTCAGTGATGGTTTTTTATTTTACTTTGATTTCAATTAAGTTGTTATCATTTCATATTAACTGGGATGGGGCTTGAGCTGTGAACTGATGAATGTGTATTGCTAGTGAATAACTCAAATTTATATAAACACAAAAATTGCTGCCATAGTAAACTGCTCAATCAATAGAACTTACAAATTTAAGTTACGAGTTGCATAAATTCCAGCTGAATTCAAAACAAGTATTGGTAATTTTAAAAGAGAATTTGGAACTCCTTGTTTCGAGTAAAAATGTTGTATTTTAGTTAGTTTGTGTTTAGTTTGATTTGATTGTCGCATGCTTCATGTTTCACCACACACCCCAGACCGCCTCAAAAAGTCATCAGACTAACTAAACTTTATTTCGTTTACTTTCGGAACAGTGCAACGAAGTGATCACCATGAATCTGAGTGTTCGCCTAAAGACAAATGAAATCGAACTGCCACAGGAGCCAACACACGTCTATTTTCCGGAGCAAGTCTATTTCCATTTGGATCCCACAACGCTAACCGTGCACGGATCACCGCCACAGGCCCAGAATTTCCTGGACCAGCCACATCTGCGGGCCTCGAACGCCTCCCTTCAGGCAGCTGCCCATCATCCGGCGGGCTCCGCCAGCAATCGGCATCCAAGCGATGGTGGCGGCAACAGCGGTGGAGCAGCAGGTGGATCGGCGGGATCCAGTGGGGGAGCCGCCGAATGCACCGGACGGGCCGTCGATAATCAGTACAGCTTCACCTAAGTCCGTGCGATCGATCCTCAACTGCATTTCGTGGCTTTACCAGCGGAACTTTACTTTTGTGCCATTTTAATCATTGTCCTGAAGGAGAGGAAAATTGTGTTTTTTTCGCATCAATGTGCGTTCTTTGCTTTCTTGATTCACTTGTTTCTATTTTAGTTAGTACCTCTTTTTTGGAAGACATGAAGTAACTGAACATTATTATGTATACATTATATAGCTAAATGTGTGTGTTCATTTTAAGTACATCAATGTTGTATGTATAGAAAAAAAAAACCTAAAAAAAAAACCTAAAAAAAACGCAAAAGAAAATTGTACGATTTTTGTGGGCACCAAAGGTGCGACTCATGCGAATCCTAAAACTTCCTGCTTTACAAAACAAAAATACATACATATATACTATACTTATAAATATAAATTATATATACATAAATATATATTGAAATTGGTAAACTACAATAAATGAAGTTATGTAAAAGTAAATAGTTAACTGTTTAATTTCGGCAGTCATTTTACTTAGCTCTTATAAATTTTAGCTTTTACAATTGGCTGTGTATAAAATGTAATTATTTTTTAGCAATTCGCTTTATTAGTTTACTTAGCCTTTATATTGTATAAAAATTTGTTAATACAGATTGAAAGATTATCTCAAGCTAATAATCATAATACTTTTTAACAAAAACTAAGATGGTAAATTAAATGTAATTTTAAATATTTATTTAGACTTCCGAAATAAGTAATATAATTGTTTTCGATTAAATTACAAATATTTGAATCCTTCGGAAATAAATTTTTTTGTTTAAAAACGTTGTTATGGTTCGCGTCCGTGCTAACTGCACAGCGTAGTTTTGCCAAGTTGGCAGGTCTACTTTTCCAACAATTTTTGGTATTTCTGACCTACGCAGCGTTGGTCACATTGCCATGCCGGTAAGAGGCAAAAAGTTGACAATTCGAGAAAAAGCTGAAAATCTCTAAGGATATGGGGCTGGAACTGGACGTTGTGGACTCCCTGGAGGCGTTGTCCTACCAAGGGCCCTGCCTGCAGCAGGAGAACCTGAGTAGCGCCCTGGACGCGGGTATCGGAAGCCCGGACTTGCGGGCGGTGGTCCATTGGCTCGCCCACGAATTGCACATTTTGCGGAAAACTGATGAGCGCGTGAGTTCCAGCAAACCGGATAACGATGAGTTTGCCTTCGAGCTGTCCCTGCTGCTCACGGAGCTGGGCTGTCCGTACCGCCAGCTGGTTCAGGGTGCCATAGAGCAGCGCTTCCAGGACCGGCAAGCACTGCTTCAGCTGCTGGAGTACCTCACATCCGAACTGATGACCACCAAGATGGTACTGAAGTCGCAGCCCGTGGGTCCACCCTGCAAGCGCTCGAAAACGGACTCAAATGTCCAACAGGCTGTCGAAAATCTAGTCAAGGATCTGCAGCTGGGCGAACTTCCCAAGAACATCAATACCAAGTTGCTGTTCGAGAAGATAACACCCCGTTTGGAGCAGGCCATTAAGCAAACCAATCCCCAAGTGCTCAGCGAACCGCTGTTGAAGCTTAAGAAGCCCTTGACTGATGCGCAATGGCGTGTTCTGGAGTCCCTGCATCGAGAACTGGAGGCGGAGTACAATCTGCGCCGGCAGATGATGAGCACGCGCCTGGAGGCCACTGTACAAAGCTTTCAGTGGTCGGAGTCTATGCGTCAGCGCTCCAATGAGATTATGGACCGCTTTAATTGCAAGATGAGGGAGCTGGAGCAGTTCAAAGTGGGCGGAGAGCAAACCGATATGGTGGCCCTGTTGGCAGCTCGCTCCGATCTGGCCATCATTGAGAAGACGAGCTCAGCGAATGTGAGGAAGAACACGGCTTCCAAAATCCAAAAGCATGTGATTGGTCGGGTACCCGATCGCGGAGGCAGGGCCAATGAGCATGCTCCTCCGCCACCAGAGATGCCCTCGTGGCAGCAGCAAAGGGCTAGTGGTCCTCCCGGTGGCGGACGCGGTGGAGGAGGTAATTTTAGAGGAGGCAGAGGAGGCGGCGGTGGTGGTGGAGGAGGAGGAGGAGGAGGAGGTGGCAACTGGCAGCAACCTCAGCAGCAGCAGCAGCAACATTATCAAAACCAAAGTCACCAACAACGTGACCGCAGCCGCGAAAGAAATGACCAGCAATGGATCAGCGGGAGTGGGCGTGTGCAGGGCACAGGTTGGAATCCGCAGGGCGGACGTGATGGAGGAGGACGAGGCAGAGGAGGAGGTCGTGGAGGATACCGTGGCGGCTACCGATGAGCACCGATTCCTAAAAACCACATCGTAGACCTTAAACGACTGATCCTCTTGTAATGTACTAATATTACTCATGTTTGCTACACGCATAACCCAGTTTAATTTATTGCGAAATTTAATGAATTTGTTTATAATTGCAAATGGACAGCCATTTATAAAATAAACTATATATGTCATCTAGTTGCCAGCAAATCTCGCGTGTCGATTGCGCTTTTTGGGAATCTGGGTTAGGTGTTTCACTTTCAATGGGTTCGTGATTAACCACTTTAGGCTTACATTATAGTAAAATTAATCAGATAGATAATGGGGGCAACGGCATAAAGCATTGTTAATCCAATGCTAGTTTGACGCCAGCCAGAATCATTCCTATATTATTACAGCATTATGATAGTATGTGACTTGAATTTGATACTACAATTTATTTAGTTTAACAATTAGACATTCAATAAAGAGTAGTTTTCTGTCAACGCTTTGTTACAAAATATTACGTGCTAGTTTGATGTACACTTCAATGATGATCTAGTTAAAGTTGAGCTATATATAGGCCAGTCCGTATATGGACTATAATATAGAGGCATCAGTGTTTGGTTCTGACCCTTAACTCCTCGAGATTTAGTGGATAAACTTATTGTACTTAAAATGTGTGTAATATAATTATTTATGTTTACATTTTTCAAAGTGCGGTACGATATTATTGAACTGTCAGCCGCATCTGAACGTCTCAATAATGAGCTTGTGATCTTGCCCTCAATCCCCGCAAGAAGTACGCCCCTGTGGCAGGTAACCAAGCATCAGACCCAGACACACGCGACACTCGATTGCCATTAGCGTCCAATCTAGTCGTCAAATGTGCCGGCTATATATCTATCTATCTGTCTATATATCGCCACTCCAGCGAGCCGCAAGCCGGTGGCAATTAACGTGGTCAATCGGCGTGAAAACCATGTCGAAGTCATCATGGATGAGCCGAGTAGGGCGCTTGGATCAGTTCAACCGAAGCCCCAGATCGGTGAGGTCGCAGGTTTCCCACATTCGAGTCCAGTTCAGTCCATTCCCAGTTCAGAATGCTCATTAAACTGATACTGGCGTTGGTAATTGGCTATGACGGCATTTTTGCGCCTGGCAGTGCACAAAATCTGTTGGATCGACTGCGTCCGGTGAATATGACCCGCTTCGATGATGGAATCAAGGTGGTTTCCGGCACCAAAGTGAAGCGGTACGAACGGCTGACGGTTCCGCTGGGAGGTCCTGTGGGCATTCCTGGAGGAGCTGGACTCTTGGGACCTTTGCTGCCACCTCAACCGTCGTATTTGGGATATACATATGTGAGTATTTATGGTTACTTAATTATACCTTTGCACTGTATTTAACATATATACCTCTAACAATTCGTAAATTACACATTCATTTAGCTAACCATTTAGATTTCTTTTGTGTTTCATGATCCAACCATGGAATTACGTTATATTGTGCAGATCCATTTCCAATGAAAAGAGCTGTATTTCCCCCACTCAGACATTTCTTTCAGCTACCATTTAATTTTATAATGATGTGAAATGCTAATTGCGCTTGTTACAGTCTAACTTTTCTAGTTTTTTGCAAGTTAGACACTTTTTATGCCGAAATTTGAATTGCTTAGGCAGTTTGCTCTTGACTGTATTATTGTATTAATTGTATTTGATTTATACTTTCCAGCAGTTGGTGCCTCAATGGCAGGCGGGTGCCAAACTGATGGGCGATGGGGAAGGAGCGAGTGTGGCGGGAATGATATCCTTCGTGCAGCTTCCCTACAACTCGGATATCAAGGTGACGATCAATGTGACTGGATTGCCACCCGGCAAACATGCCCTGCATATTCACACCTTTGGAGATCTCAGCGATGGTTGCAAGTCCACGGGGGGCCAGTTCCCCAATAACTTCGTAAGCTCGCCTATAGATGTTCTTCAATTTGATAGGATTTAATAAGTTTTGGACTTGCACAGCTCGGTAATGTGGACACCAAGGACGATGGCAGCATCTCGGCGGTCTTCCAGAGCATTTACCTGCAATTGTTTGGCATTACTGGGATCGTAGGGCGGTCCATTGTGATCCACAGCAAGGCAATCGATCTGAATACTGCCCTGAATGCAGAGGTCTTCTCTTCCTCCCTGCAAGCTATGCCAAATCCCCTGGCCTATCAGAACGAGGAGAATTCGCTGGGTCCTGCCATCGCCTGTGGGGTCATTAGTCTTATGAGCACAGCAGCCAGTTCGTCAGGTATGGCAACAGCTGCCCCAGCCGCACCTGCAATGGAAAATCCAGAGATTTAACTTGTATTCATATCACTCTTCCAATAAACCATCTTTAGTTACTCAATTGAGGCTTTGATCAGTGCCAGTGATCAGTGTCAAAGCATTTTGTTTCACAATTTATTACTATTTATTACTATTTACTATTTTATAGGTATTACTATTAAATCACTGACATTTATGGTATTTTAATATTTAGTTGTGTTACACTTGGAGTCTCGTGAGTAGCCAGTCTCATTATGGTGTTCCACCTTCCACGCGTTTCCTGATCGCCCAATCTTTTCGAGCTTATCAAATTCAGCTCAGCTTTAATGGCCATTACGTGCGGCGCATGCGCAAAGGTCTGGGTCGCCCAATGGGCCAAAACTTTCTTCGTCGGCTGCCCGCGAATCGAGTGGCCAGTTGCCCGTGGCGGTTCGCGATGTGCCAACGCGAAAGTAAAAGTTTTCCCAGCCTAGTGCTGATTATACTGCTGACTCTCGGCGCGAACCAGGCTCAATGTGAGTCCTCCAAGGACGATTTGCCGCAGGCCAAGTTCGAATGGCCCTCGTTCGCGTGGATGCGAAATAAAACCACAAAGGGTACGCCCTCGTTGGATCTGAAGAATGACTACAGCCCAACGGAGTTGGCCAACTTTGGGGACTTTGATCGTCATCCCTGCAGAAGAGTTTGCCAGCAGGGTCAATCGCAGAGCTGCTATTACCAACTGGTGGTGCACAATTACCAGAGACTTGGAGCGGAGTGCCAGAGATGTCAGTTCGATGAGAGGGCCTGTGCCTCGGAGCATTGCATCTATGGTGACGGAGTGGCAAATCCGGTGATGGCTGTTAATCGCATGGTTCCAGGACCTGCCATAGAGCTCTGCGAGAACGACACTGTTGTCGTGGACGTATTGAATTATCTAAGTGAGCCAACAACGATGCACTGGCATGGCGTCCATATGCACAGAACGCCCGAAATGGATGGAGCACCCTTCATTACCCAATATCCTTTGCAGCCTGGTGAGGTGCAGCGCTACGAATTCCAGGTGGATCGAAGTGGTTCGTTGTGGTACCACAGCCATGTGGGCTGGCAGCGGGGATTCGGAGTGGCTGGTGCCTTGATAGTTCGCCAAACGCGACAGGAGAATCAGCACTCGCAGCTGTACGATTACGATCTGGTGGAGCACACCCTTATGATCCAGGATATCTTCTACGAATACAATCTGCAGGATGTGCGGAATATTCTGGTGAATGGCAAGGGTCGCAATCATCTTAGCCAACTGCCCGACAATGATAGTCGTCATCGGTATGAACGACTTCGAGTTACTCCCGGCTATCGCTACAGGATACGAGTTATCCTGAACGGCATAGCCAATTGTCCTGTGGAGTTCTCCATCGAACAGCACAGGCTCTTGATGATCAGCACCGATGGCAATGACATTGAACCCGTGCTGGCAGATGGTTTCTTCTTGACCTCCGCCGAGCGCTTTGATTTCGTTTTGGAAGCCAGCCAGTATAAGAAAAACTATTGGATCAGGATTAAAGGCTATGAGCTGTGCGAGAATCGAAATCTATATCAAGGGGCTGTGCTCAGCTATCGCGGATCTGCTCGCTCTGAGTTGCCACAGGGTGATATTCTGGATAGGCAAACTAGTCGGGCTGCAGACGAAGATCTAGATCTAGTCTTGGTCAACGACTTCCGATTTAAGCCTGCAAACTCCACCGCCATATCCTCACTTCGCCAGTCCCTAGACAAGGATAACAATGTTGGCACCGTGGCTCTGCGATCCGTGGATCCTGTGCCCTGGACTCGTTACACTAAGTTCCTCACCCACTACTCCAGTTTCGGTTCAAGGACAGCACAGAACGGAGAGATGCTGTTCCAAATCAGTGATATTTCGTACAATTCCCCGGGAATATCCCTGCTGCAGGGCAAGCATCTCTATCAGGACGATGGATACTTCTGCAATAAGAGCTCCCTGGCCGCCGAAGGACGAAACTGTGAGCGTGAGCTTTGTGAGTGTGTTAATGTGATGCGGCTTCCGGCCTATCGTCCTCTGGAGATGGTTGTGGCCAACTACTTGCAGAGCACACATCCTTTCCACATACACGGATATACTTTCCGTCTGGTGGGCCAAGGCGTGCTGGGTAATCTCAACGATCTGCGGAATGTGAGTAAAAGTTATAGAATCATTTGTAAACTTATTATCCTGGTTGTCCTGATAGATTCAGGAGCTGGATCGCAGAGGACGTCTTCCTCGCTTGCCGGATGACAGCGCTGCCGTGGCCAAGGATACTGTGCAAATTCCTGGACAGGGATACATTATAGTTCGATTTCTCTCGAACAATCCTGGATTTTGGCTGTATCACTGCCATGTCGAGGCACATGCCGTCCAAGGAATGGTGGCGGTGTTGAAGATCGGCGAGGATCATCAGATGAAAAACATTCCGGCACGTGTGCGCTGTTGAGCATTTGTTTTTCGTTTTAAAATCACCATTTCCGCCACTTAAAATGCGCACTTTTTGTATCTGGATGACCTGATTTTGCCAAATAGATTAAAAAGATTATTTATTTGAATTCTTTATTATTTTGTATTTATTTGAACTATAATTTAACAAACAAAGCTGTATCTATTGTTACTGTGTGCACTTCCGTTTTTATCTTTAAACCCAGTTGTAATAAATTTCAGTTGGGCATATAAATGCTTTTTATTGAACTTATTACCGGTTAAACACAAAAGCTTGTTAGTTTAAAAACTAATCGCTTGGCCTTAACTTATCTGCTTGAGGCACTCAAAAATGTATTGATAATCTAAAAGGAGAATTTACCCCCATCAACTGGGGCGTTGTTTGTGGCTATAAAGCCATTTAAAGAGCGGTAGTTATATATTTTACGACCTCTACTTGTACATGGGAAAATTGCTTTTTGATTAGCAAAGTCGGCTGACATCTATCGAATTATAATTTGCATTTGAGTGAAGTAAGACTCAAGTGTGGGTTATAAATCTGATAGAGCTTTCCAGCAATGAAGTGAGTCTACTTGGCGATGTCTAAGTTGCATCCGTTGAAGATAAGATTTTATTTGATTTTGTTTTATTTACATAATGGTATATAATGGTATATAATGTTATATAATGGTATATAATGGTATGACTTATAAACTAAACTAATTGAAATCTTCAGAACATCAAAGTGTCGAGTATACTCGAAAATCACCCCAAAACCCAAAAAATGACCTGACACTCGAAGAAATGGTTATTATTGATTTAAACCGATTAAACAAACAAGCTATTAAAATAAAGTGATGGAGAAATTGAAACTTTCCCGTAAACACGTTAACTCAAGCGGAAATCTACATTGTGCAACATCATTAGGGATATATGGTTCTTATTGGGATTATGATGTTCCGACTACTTGAGTTTATTTCTTTTTAATTGGCTTATGTAGTTGATCGGTTCGTATCAAATTAAGTACTTAACTAAGTGCCCGACTAAAGTGTTTATAAGGGAGTGGCTATCAGAAATTTTTCACCAGTTCAGTTGCACAATGTATAGATCTCACATCGCTGTCTGTTGTGCCTTAGTGGGCATTTTCCTGGGAGCAGTTGTTCAGTCTGCTCCTTTTCCTAATGATCCTGCTGAGGTCCCCAACTTTTATGAATTGTTCAATGACCCCGATGCACACTTATCCCTGACCAACGGACCCGACACGGTAGGTGTGGCTCCCAATTTTTGGATTAATATATTAACCATAAGCCCACTGCAGATTCATTTCATCGAGGAGCATGGCTATCCAGTTGAGCGACATTATGTGACCACCGAAGACGGCTACATTGTCAGCCTCTTCCGCATTCCATACTCGCACAATCTGCAGAACCAGGAAGAGAAGAGACCCATTGCCTTCATACAACACGGTCTATTTGCCAGCTCGGACTTTTGGACAAGTCTGGGACCGGATGATGCTCTTCCTTTCCTGCTCTCCGATGCGGGATACGATGTTTGGCTGGGCAATGCTCGCGGAAACAGATATTCGAGGAACCACACCTCTCGCCTGACAAGTCATCCGAACTTTTGGCGCTTCAGTTGGCACGAGATTGGATACTTTGATATTGCCGCAGCCATTGATTATACGCTGTCCACGGAGAACGGCGAGGGTCAGGAGGGTATCCACTACATAGGACACTCGCAGGGCACCACAGTTATGTTTGTGCTGCTGTCTTCAAGGCCGGAATACAACGACAAGATCAAGACGGCTCATATGCTGGCTCCTGTGGCCTTTATGGATCACATGGACAGTGCCTTGGTCAATTCCTTGTCTCCTTACCTCGGATTTAACAATGTCTACTCGACACTTTTCTGTTCCCAAGAGTTCTTGCCCCACAACGATTTCGTCCTGGCTCTGATGTACAGTGTTTGTCTGCCGGGATCGATTGCTCACAGATTTTGCAGCAGCAGTAATGAAACAACTGTGGAGCGAGGAAGAACTAACTCGGTGGGTCAAACGAATTGCTTCTCTTGTATTTTTTTTTATTATTTTGTGTTTCCAAAAAGACCGCCTCTGGACTGACTTCTGGAGTGATGCCTGCTGGTGTCTCCACGGATCAAATCCTGCACTACTTGCAGGAGCATCAATCCGGACATTTTCGGCAGTTCGATTTCGGCACCAAAAAGAATCGGAAGGTTTATGGTGCGGAAACCCCAATGGATTATCCGACTGAGCTGATCACAACTAAGATGCATTTGTGGTATTCGGACAACGATGATATGTCCGCAGTTAAGGATGTCTTGCGGGTGGCCAAAACGCTGCCCAACAAGGTGATGCACCACATGGAGGATCCACTGTGGGATCATATTGACTTTGCCCTCAACTGGGAGGTGCGCCATTATATCAATGATCCAATAATAGCCATTCTGGACGAGTACGAAGGCAAAGTGATACGGACATAGTCCAAGTGCTTAAGTTTACTTAGTTTTACTCAGGGTGCCATTCTGTTGATCCTATCATATCATATCATGTCATAAGCGGTTGTCTCACTCTTCGGAACTGAACAGATTTGCACTTCATACTTTATGTACACATACATGCTTACTCAAATCATAAGATTTCACTCGACTTTCCTTACTGAAAAGTATATTCCCCATTAGCTAGTTTGTGTTATAAAATATACTACTGGTTTTTAAATCTATAAGTGGTTCCTCAATCTTACACCTTTGAAGGGGGCACACTTTTTTGGATTATCAGAACTCGTCAAGTGGCATAAAAGTTGATAAGCAAGTAAGAGGCACGCCGTTTTGGAATACATCAAACTAAAAACCTTTTACAATGTTTTATTTTCGGCTTATTTGATATTTAATGTTTATAAATTTTTCAAAATTCAATAAGTATAAATGTTGCGCCTGACCCTTTACCCATTTGAGGATTTAATTCCTTCTGCTTATTGCCTTTAGATTAGCACTTTCTGTTATTTGTGGATTATCTTGACTGTCTAATATTAGAATATTATCAAAGCCCCGATAGTAAGAGCTACTTGAAACTATATCACCCAGGAATCGCTACAAAAGCTGAAAGGCATGTGTTTGTCCACAGTCAGTAGGCATCGGGCCATCGAGGACATAAGTCAATAGAATGCACCGAGTTACGGGAAGTTTACTTGTCCTGGTTGCTCTGGCCGTGGGAGTTTATTCCGCAGCCATTGAGGGACCGATTGACTTCTACAAGCTGTATGATAATCCAGAGGCCCACATTAGCCTCAAGAGCAAGGCAACAACGGTGAGTTGGATGTTGATTGTACTGATTGATTGAATGGAATTTAATTAAGTTCAAAACATAATTGCCCACTTCAGGCGGACCGCACTGCGGCACACGGATATCCTTCGGAGCACCATCACATAGTTACCGCAGATGGCTACATCCTGGGAGTCTTTCGAATCCCCTACTCCCACAAGTTGCAGAACCAGAACGCAAAGCGACCCATTGTCCTTCTTCAACATGGATTGACGAGCTGCTCGGATGCCTGGATCTTGCAAGGACCTAATGACAGTCTACCATATCTGCTGGCGGATGCGGGATTCGATGTTTGGATGGGCAATGGCCGTGGAAATACCTATTCGAGAAATCACACGACCCTCTCCCCGGATCACCCGCTTTTCTGGCAGTTCAGTTGGCATGAGATCGCCATCTACGACATAACCGCCATCATCGACTACGCCCTTAGTACAGAGAATGGTCTGGGACAGGATGCCATCCATTACGTCGGTCATTCGCAGGGTACCACTGTATTTTTTGCACTGATGTCATGGATACCCGACTATAACGATAAGATCAAAACCGCTCACATGTTTGCCCCGGTGGCCATAATGAAGAACTTGTCCAGCGGACTGGTGCGTGCCGTGGGTCCATATCTGGGCCATAGGAACACCTATTCAGTGCTCTTTGGCTCGCAGGAGTTTGTGCCTCATAATGAGTTCCTCATGGCCATATTCTTCAATATCTGCCAACCGGACTTTATGCTGCGTCCAGTTTGTGAAAGTGCCGTGAAGAAACTTTACGCAGGAGGTCGTGTGAATATGGTGAGTGTTATTTTGAAAAAATATATATAATAAATTCTAATAGTTGTTAAATCATTAGACTGCTATGCCGGAAGCTTTGGCAACCCATCCTTCAGGCTGTTCCACCGATCAAATGTTGCACTACCTTCAAGAACAACAATCGGGCTACTTCCGTCTATTTGATCACGGCACCAAGAAGAATCTGAAACTCTACGGAACTGAGGAGCCTCCAGAGTATCCTGTCGAGTTCATTGATTCCCTGGTGCACATGTGGTACGCCGATAGCGATGATCTGGCCGCTGTGGAGGATGTCGAGCAATTAGCCAAAAGATTGCCCAATAAGGTGATGCACCGCATGGCGGATACATTGTGGAATCACGGGGATTTCGCCCTGAACAAGGAGGTTCGCAAATATATCAATGAGCCAGTAATAGAAATCATGAAGGAATTTGAGTCGAAGATCGGCGGGACGTGATGGATAGGTTTCCTAATCTCAGATGTACTTTATACCTGCGATAGTCGGATTTATTTTAAGTTTACAGATAAGCTAGTGACACTTTACCAAATGTTATTTACACAAAAGAAATATGAAACAAGATAGAGTGCTATAGTCGAGTTCCCCGACTATCAGATACCCGTTACTCAGCTAGTGGAAGTGCGAAAGAGAAATTTAATAATTTTCTGGAATATCGGTAAAAATTGCGAATAAAATTTCAAAATTAAAAAAAAAATTGTTCAAAAGTGTGGGCGTGACAGTTTTGATCAGTATGTGGGCAGTAGAGCGGGCGAGGCAAAACTATTTTTGGCAAATCTATAGAAATGGCCAGTTCGACTCGGCTATTGATCCTGATCAAGAATATATATACTTTTATGTTTATATTTATTTATTTTATAACGCTTCCTTCTGCCTTCTACATACTTTTCAACGAATCTAGTATACAATTTTACTCTACGAGTAACGGGTATAAAAATACTTATATATTATTCCCCCTAGCTTAAACAGGCTTTAATATAAAAAAGTCGGTAATAAGATAAATATAGAAACAAGTTCGGATGATAAGAAGTGCTGCTTAACTCTTCAGCAACTTTAGCTTATGGATAGCCAACTTTTCAGACGCTTTTCCTGGTAACCACAACCGCTTTTCATTCCCCCCGGCCACTTCACACATTTGATTTTTCCACTCGGCCAACTTCTGATTGCCAGTTGATGGCCGGCCAGTCGAAGGAATAATGCATATTCAAGCCTCTCATTCCCATTTCATGGTTCTTGGCATCAGCGCAACTCCCCCAAGGGCCAAGTCGATTTCTGGGCTTTCGTCTGGCCATAAATGGGCCCGGGTGGATATCTAAAAAAAGGCAGAGCAAGATATTAAAAGAGAGTCTGGCTTCTGGCTAATGGATGTGGGTGGATGGCAAGTTCAAGGCCACGGCTTGCGTGGGCGATGAATACTCCCTGGGTCCGAATCTGGATTTGATTTAATTGGCCTTAATTTGTGAGCCGTGTAATCAATGGCACTGAATAGTTCTGTCTGCTGAGAAATACGCCTGCGATTACTAAGCGGGATTAATTGAAGTTTACATGGCAGAGTGCTAATTTAGGAATTGTGTGTTTCGGCTTTTACGTAGAAATTAAAGTATTTTTTCCGCGGCAAAATGTTTTTCAGCACTCAGTCAACGAGGCGTGGCAAGTAAAAAACACACGGAAGCGTTAAATTGGCTCAAGTGTGCACAGCACAAAACACACACACACAAAAACTATAAAGATGTATGCGACAGGAGGATGCGACTTTGAGATACCTACTGTTCACTTGGTCAAAGGTGAAAACTCAAGAGAAACGTTGGGCAAACTAAAAAATCAACTTTAAAGAGAATTGCACAACAAAGTAGGCAAATAAAATAGAACCATGGCTATATTTTGACGGTACAAATTGTTAACTTTTTCCGAAACTTAGTTGGCCCCAAACTTCTCAAACTCCGAGTGTAGAAAGGAAAAAGCACACAAAACTGAGCTAAACTGAGCCAAAGTCAAGGCAACTGCAGGGCGCTTTGAGCAAATGGAGCTGCAGTTGCAGACGGAAATGGGAAAATTTCCAAACACTAACTGCACAAACATTGCGCTGACTTCAAAGGGCCGAAGTCCTTTGGGTGGGCAAGGGCTGCTCCCAGAGTTAAGCATTTAATTTGGGCGCCAAGTCATAAGGCCAAAACGGTTGCGGTTCCCAGACAAATTAAGCCCAACCAAAAGGGTCAAGTGATGGCGCCTCGCCCACTTTTTGGCCATTATTTTGCATATGCTAAACTCGGTTTTCCATTTTCGCCTGGTTTTCACTTTGCTCGTCGTATGAAAATAATTAAATTCTGCCGCCCTTTGTGGCATTTGTTTTCTTTTCTGCTATTTTTTTTCAGCGCCATAGTTACAGTAACCTCGTTTTATATTGCGGCTGCCAGTGGCCACTATCTATGAGTTAGTTTGGCTAGTGAATTCCACACATAAGTACTTTACACACGAATTTAAATCAGATTTTATCTTTGGTTTCATGGCTACGGTTACATTGTTCATCCCATTTTTAATCTTTATTATTTTACTATTGGTTTTTGTCTGGTAGCTAATACGTCAGATTAAAACTATTTATAGAACACGTCTGCATATAACTAGTCGCGAAATGGGGCAGCGTTTCATGTCATCACATGTATTATGTGGCAAGAGCTCTGGTTTAGTTTAATTTTGACTACTACTCTGCGATGTCCAACTTTATTTCGATTGATTCAGGTTTTTCATGCGCTACTTTGTACTCGTAAGCGATTTGAAATTATCTTCATGGTTGTATCAGTACTAACGTCATGCGTACTTATTTATTTATGTCGTACTGCTGCTCACATCCTAAACTGCTCCTCCTGTACACCAAATAATAGGGAGCTCTTAGTGCTGCTCCTTGGCTTTTTCGGAGGCCATCCTTGGTTACAAGGGATTAGCTCCGTGAAAGATTACCGAAAAGCCGCAGTCACGTTGTGTGCGTTTTGTAGGTTTCCACAAATTGAATTTACCTCCACCATTCGACCCTGCAGCAGACGTAAGTAATTGCTGTAATTGATTGTCAAAAATCAATTAGTTGTTGTGCTGGCTAGCTATGCTGTACCTATGGAATATAATACCTTACAGCATATTTCGCTGGAAATGGTTGCCTTTGTGCAAGTGCAGTCGAGTAATTGGCGCACAATTCCATAGATGATATCATAGCCATTGTGCGCCCATTAATGTGCATTAAATCCAATAAAATAGCGTACACATCTGATTGTGTTGAACTTTAACTTGATTTACTAGTCATTGCCGATCGGATATTGCCATGCCGCCTAACTTAGTTGGGCATTTTCCAAATTGAATGCTAGAAATCAGATTACTGTGAAATGGATGCCACCATTGGTGAAATTCGTGCACGACCTGGGTTGGCGCTTAGCGAAATAAGTATTAATTTATTGGACCATGTAGATCACGCATGTGTCACGTCCTGACCTTGACTGATCGCATTTGGTAAATATTTGGTATTCCCGTCTAATCTCCAGCGAACACAGCGATTTGGCCAACTCCCCAACGCCTGGTTACCGTGTTAGCCCACATCACCATTCAATTTTTATCTAAAACCAGTAGCAGCCCGTTTGAGTCGGACTCCTGCGTATTATCGTGGAAAATTACCCTTTCTTTTTGAAGTTGTAAAATCCATTCGTAGGGATATGCATTTTTATATACACTATCGCGCCGGGGCAATAAAGCCGCGACAGACGCGACACGTCCGCGTACAAAGAAAGTAATTTACTATCTGACAGATCTCGGTCTGGCCAGAGATACACACCATCACACCCTGAATGGGGGGTGTGCACATATTAACTTATCTATCCAGATCCAGGTCCATCATGCCCCTGGCAATTTAGGCGATAAGGCTTTACACAAAAGCCTCTGCCCACACTCTTACAAGATTTGCGTGAATTACGATCGCCCAATGTGACGATGATGCTGACTTGGATAAGATCTCCGCAGATCTCTAAGATCTCTAACGCAGCTTGCGGCGGAAAATTAGTTCAGTGCTCGGCGGAGATTTGGATCGTACACTTGTGTGTGCCCTCTTCCAAATCGAATTCAATTGTCCTGATCCCGAAACTCAAGGATAACGAGAGCGTGTGCGTTCTAAATCGGCTTCAAAGAGACCATCAATATTGAACTACTTTTTAAGAAGTGCTTGGCCCGACTTTAGTTTGCTATTAAAATGATTTTGTTTAGCCTTTAGCAAAGTATTTTGATTCATAAAAGCCATTGTGATGCAATCCGCTGACCTTCAATTCGTCGGCGACACTTGCGTGCCAAAGATTTCAATTATTTTCATATCATAAATAATTTGTCTAATAATAATAATTTGTCTAGGAATGCGAGTTAAGACATTTATACTTTGAGCATCTTAACAGAAGCTAAAGCTGAAATTAAATTTCACCTTTACCTTTCATATTTGCTGTATAACTTTCGATCAAGAAGCTAGGAGTTTCCGACTGATTACCCTTTAAAATAAAGCCTTTTAGTCGGAAGTGGCCTTCTATGTGTACAAACGAGCCGTACTAAATGCAAAGTCGAATTTAATTCACAGTGATTGTGCGTGTGTTGAACTAATGCAAAAGTAATCAAAGCCGGACGCATTAAAGTGACGCGGCTGGAAGTCCATAAAAATAAACTACATAAAAGCAACTTGCGGTGCCGGAAACAATGTCAACCACTGCCGATCCCGTGGCGTTGGGGGCAAGCTCCCCCGTGGCGTTCGGTGGCCAAACCACCACAACGGTGGCCAATGCGATTGCGAAGACAGTGGCCGTAATTAGCAGCACGGTCTCAACTAGCTCCACAACTGGCGCCACTTTCACTTCCACTTCCACTTCCACGCCGCCAATGAGCTCCACACCCACTACCTCGACCACTTTCGCCCACACTCCCACGCCCTCGCTCACTCCCATTCAATCAGCATACCCATCCCTGGAGGATGCCGCAGAGAAACTCAGCGTGAAGGATTTGGGCCAGGCCCTGCAGCATTTCGGGATTGTTGATTACTTGGTCTTCATCGCCATGTTGGCGGTCTGCGCCGTTATCGGCTTCTATTTTGGCTTTATCGAAAAGAAGCAGAAGAAGCAGAAGTTGGCCGGCAAGGATGGCGGCGGGGCGGCGGGCATCGAGGAGAGGCGTGGCTCGGAGGCGCTGGACTACCTGGTGGGCGGACGCCAAATGAAAGTGTTTCCGGTCGCCCTGTCACTTGTGGCCAGGTGAGTTACAGCCTCGGCTGGGGCTATATGTATATGCAAATGGTAAATTGGCCCGGAGAATTTAATCCTGGCTGGCCAACGGGATGTGCACAGCAAGCAATTGAAATACATTTCCAGTTTTCATAGAGACAACACGGTTCAAACTATTTTTAAGTGCTTTGCAGTTCAATGACAAATCAACTTAAATTAAGAAAAATACGTTCAGCTCTTAGGGACACAAAGCTGATTTAAATGAAAATACATATTTGAAATGATTTTTCTCTGTGCAGACATGCTTAATTACTTTTGACACGGCCGCAGAGAAGGTTGAGCATCCTAAATGTGGCAGAGTGGCAGTGTGGCAGGAAGGAAGTTGGATATTTATGTTGCAAGCCGCTTTAAGCCGGCATAATCCGCCAAACTCGAATGCTCTGCATTCGCTTGAATGCGGCCAATATTTGCACAAATTATCGTAATGGGCCAAGCCAAGCCCACGCAAATCAATCAAAATACTTTCAGTCATTTCGCCCTATTCCGGGCCATTGGCCAAACGTGCGTATACGTAATCTAAGCAGAATAGATAATCCGCCCCAGCCCAGCATTGTCTGGCGAAATGTTTGGCGAGGGCAAACAGTGAGGCATTTTATTCAAAAGTTTCCGACTCCGGACAGGGAATTGCGTAAACAATATTCATTGTCAGGGTCAATGGATGAGTGGCATGGTGTTATGTTGGTTGGGCGCCTTTGGATTGTGCTGATATTGAAATGGCTTGCGGAACTTTGCGAGTAAATATATATGTGGCATATAAATACAACTTAGCAGCTCGCTGTGTCTAAGCCGGATTGAAGTTATTTAAACTTGTGCCTGGCCGCAAACTCAAATAATTTGGCCAAATTACTTTTTCTTTTGCTGTTCGGCCGGCCAAGTGACCTTGGACATGCGGTGTGGGAAGCGGGATGTCTTGCATTTGACACGTTCTGGTCAAGCACCTTTCGAAGGGTGCGGTCCCTTTGTCTTAGCCGTGTTCTCGACGCATTAATGACCGGGCCGACAGGTCCTGTTCTTCGAAATCCTGGCCGTGCTCTTGGTCATTTGCCTTGGTCATTGCCCAATGACAATTGTTTCGTGAGCCTTTTATTGTTATGCCATTCTATTTGTTGTCGTTTGCTTTTTGCAACAAATTCAGCCAACGTGCTTTGAATTACAATTACATGGCATAATTTTTTCTCTACAAAACGTCCTTTCTTGTTTGCAGATTTTTTCAATTTTTCTGTAAAGCAAATTGTTTCGTTGTGTGTGTGTGTGTGTGTGTGGGCGTCTGCATACTTTAACGCCGCTTGTTATCAACTTTTAATGGCATTTTCCTCTCGGCCATCAACTTTCCGTGCCTATGGTGGCAATTCATTTTGTTTTGCGGCCAAAATTGAAATGATGATTGTTATGGACATTAATCATTAAAATCAGATTACGAAATGCAGGGCTAAGAAAAAGTTTGCTCTGCCAAATGCGACTAGACATCATTTGTTTCGGACTGGATTAAATTCACAGCAGCAACACACATGCTACAAATATACAAAAAGTATCTCTACCATCGATAGAAAATCAATTTTCAATATTCAATATGGTGCCACAATGGCCGAAGCCTTCGCCAATCGATTACCTTAAATTTATTTTACAAAAAGTTGGCCCACCTTCGTTATAACTTTGGCCGACAATTAATTGACCATAACTTAATTGAATTAAAAAATTTCTACGGCTTACTTTGTGGGATGGCAAAGACGAAATGAAAACTTTGGCGGTGACCCAAATAGATCCTGATCAATCGACTGGCAATTAGCGTCGCTGAACTTGAAGCTCAAGACACAATTAGCGTGAACTAATGTTGCTCTTTCACTTTCAGCTTTGTGTCTGGAATCTCGCTCCTGGGTACTTCCACGGAAATCTATGTCTACGGAACGCAGTACGCCTTCATCCTGGTGACCCTGGCCATCTCGGGAACCATTTCGTGGTACATCTTCTTGCCGGTGTTCTGCAATCTCCAGCTGACATCCACCTATGAGGTAAGCAGAGCGTCGTCCAATCCGAGTGAATTGTGTGTGTTTACCTATTGGACTGCATGTTACGCATTAATTCTATGTCTTTGCGTGTACGAATTTGGATTTCTTGATATTCGATGGCATGTGTAAGTAGACTCAAGTCCAACAACGAGCGGGGTGTACACTGTACATGTTCCATACAAAAAACATGGAACAAATCCGGCATGCAACCAGCTGTAAGAATTCCTTGAATGGCTGTTTATTTGCATGCAGTAGGTATCCATGAGGTTGAGGGGCGCACAAAGCCAGCTACAATAAGCCCGAACAATACCAATTGTGCGAGCTGACAAACGGATAGTCGTAGTTTATAAGTTGGTGTTGGCTACATGTCGTAT
The DNA here is from genome assembly GCA_005876975.1 of Drosophila orena. NCBI lineage: Eukaryota > Metazoa > Arthropoda > Insecta > Diptera > Drosophilidae > Drosophila > Drosophila orena. Next base: position 6,815,720 of record VCKV01000282.1, on the reverse strand, counting down.
GAGTAATACTCGATTATGTATGCGCCGCGTTGCCGCACACACACACACACTCACGAGTCCACTGCGTGTGGCAGTGTGTGTGCGTGTGTGTGTATTTCGGCAGTCCTTACTGTGTGTTAAACGAAAGACAACAAACCATTGGAAAAAAAATATTTGCAGTACTTCGAGATGCGCTTTAACAAATCGGTTCGTCTGCTGGGATCCGCCTTCTTTACGGGTGCAAATGTAAGTCTAATCCAATTACAAGTGAAGAGAAAATCGTTACACTTCTTCAGATACTGAGGGAATGCTGTTAAAGCAAGTTTAATGCTAACTTAAGTGTTTGTTTGTTTTCCTAGCTTATCTGGCTGCCCATCGTCATCTATGTGCCTGCACTGGCTTTTAATCAAGGTAAGATTTTCTCCGAGCATCGAAATTTAAGGGTACAAGTTTCGAAGGGATTGAAAAAACAGAAAGTAATAAAGCGTACTTATTGTCAAGAACCCTACGTAGACATTATAATGGTATACATCATAATTCCTTTGAGTAGGATTACCAGAACTATACGCAACAATCTGATCCCCAATTATGTAACCCTAATACTGCGGGTTTTTTAGTTCCTCCCAGCAGCTTTGCCGCAAAAAACAAACCACATTACTATTGGCGTGTAAACGTGAGCTTATTTTTCCAGTTACTGGAATAAATGTCCATGTCATCACCCCAATCGTATGCCTCGTGTGCATATTCTACACAACGGCCGGGGGGCTGAAGGCCGTGGTCTGGACAGATGTGATCCAAACCATCATTATGGTGGGCGCGGTTATCTTTGTCATCATAAAGGGCACCCTGGACGTGGGCGGACTGGGCGTGGTTATGCAGCGAAATTTCGACAGCGGACGAATCGAGTGGCCTGAGTGGGTACAAGACTAATTAAGGTTCTCGACATATATTAAATGAAAGTAATTTGAAAACAGATTCACACTCGATCCCAAAGTTCGCATGTCCATGTTCGCCTTGATGGTCGGATATGTTGGCCACAATGCCTATCAGTTTGGTTGCAATCAAATGATCACCCAACGGTACATGTCCCTTCCTGGTGCGAAACAGATGGCTCATACATCGTTCATTTTTATCGTTGGATTGATTCTATTGCATGCACTCTGCTTGTACAATGGTCTCCTGCTTTACGCAACGTACTACGATTGCGATCCGCTAACAACCAAGGTTGGCAACTTTTATCCATTGAATGGAAAAACACGATTTTAGGCTCGGCTTTCGGTTTCAATTAATACCAAAGTTGGAGTTTAATTTCGCCAGTATTCCAGGCGCTATGTCTATGATACGCTTATAACTTAGATATAACTTCCAGTTGGCACAGGCCAAGGATCAGTTGATTCCCCTCCTGGTGGTGCAATCCATGAGCTCGTTTCCCGGAGTTCCCGGCATGTTCGTGGCCGGAGTGTTTAGTGCTGCCCTCAGCTCCCTGTCTACGGGCATGAATTCCCTAGCCGCTGTTTTCCTGGAGGACTACATTAGGCCCCTTGCGAAGAAGCCCCTAACGGAACATCAGACCGCTGTCACCGTGCGACTTTGTACGGTCTTAATTGGCATTGTCAGTGCGGCCCTGGTCTTTGTGGTCGAGCGGATGAGCTCCCATGTGCTGCAACTGGGCATCGCCATTGGCTCAGTGGTCCAGGGTCCGCTCCTGGGTCTGTTTTCGATGGGTCTGCTGTGCCCAAGCATCAACTCAAAAGTGAGTCCCCCTGCCGACAAAACTGCTTGGGCAGAAAGTTAACAAATAACCATTTTGTTTAAGAGCGCCATCACGGGATCTATTTTCACCTTCTTCTTCATGGGTTGGCTTAGTATTTCGGCCCAAATTGCCATAAACTCTGGGGAAATTCATCCCGAGGAAAAGCCAGTCAGCGTGGAAGGCTGCGATTATGAGTTCGACCGTTCCCTGCTGACCCCTGCAAATGCCACTCTTCTTGGTGGAGAATCCGCGTAAGTTTGCCAGGATATCGCCAAAATCTGTGCCTGTTCTCATCCTAAAACCCTAATCCCACAGGTCCCTTAGTTTCGCCGAGCAGTTGTACCACATATCCTTCCTGTTTTACACTGTAATGGGGGGAACACTGAGTGTGATTGTGGGCCACTTGGCTGGTTTCATATTTGGTCGCAATAAGCCCGGCGACGTGAATGAGGATTTGCTATCACCCTGCGTACGCAGATTCCAGAAGTCGAAATACTCCAGCGTAAACCTAAATGAGACCTCTTTGAGGAGTTCTGATGAGAAGTCATAGAGCATTCCTTGACCAACATATATTTACTTTACTAATCCACTTAAATTCCTAATTTTGTTATTCCGTTTCACTCTTTTGAGTTTGTAAGGTACTTAAACGATTTGCAAGACATACTTCATTGCACAATTACCAAACCATCCATATATGAAACATTAGGCAATGAATTAACACTTTTGTTGTTTCGTACTTAAAAATAAAGCTTCAACTGACTTACCCTTTCTTAGCCTTAGTATTTGGGTTTTAGTTATTAAGTTTTTCCTTACATTGCCTTAAGATCTATGGGTTCTTGACAATTCATAAATGTTTATGCTGAAAACTTTTGTTGTTTTGAATATAGCTCAAGCTGAGTAAATCCAAAAGGCAATTCGAGACCACTTTTAACCCATCTTATACCCGAAACATAGAGGCTCCGCCAAATCGAGCGCCACGTGCTGACTTTTGTGCACTTTTCCAGTTACTGGAATAAATATACATGTCATCACGCCAATCGTGTGCCTCGTCTGCATATTCTACACAGCAGCCGGCGGACTGAAGGCCGTTGTCTGGACAGATGTGATCCAAACCGTCATCATGGTGGGAGCCATTTTCTTCGTCATCATCAAGGGCACCGTCGATTTGGGCGGACTGGGCGTGGTTATCCAGCGGAATTTCGACACCGGACGCATGGAGTGGCCTGAGTGGGTGAAAACGGTTTACTAGAGCAGGTACCACACATGGCATGTAATCCAGCCAGGATGTGGGGTGCATCGGCTCGCTGGCCTATTCATAATGTGGTACATTTTCGAAACAGATGGACGCTTGATCCCAAGGTGCGAATGTCCATGTTGGCGTTGATGGTGGGCAACGTGGCACACAACACGTACAACCTCGGCTGCAATCAGATCATCACCCAGCGATACCTGTCACTGCCCGGATTAAAGCAGATGGCCCAGTGCTCGTTCCTCTTCATCTCCGGATTGGTTGTTCTGATGGCCATCTGCATGTACAATGGACTCCTGCTATCCGCAACCTACTACGACTGTGATCCATTGACCACAAAGGTGGGGATTTATTGGAAAACGATGTATTTAGTTACTAAACCTGAAAGTTACTTACAGTTGGCGGTGGCCAAGGATCAGCTGGTTCCCCTCCTGGTGGTGCAGTCCATGAGCTCATTTCCCGGAGTTCCCGGCATGTTTGTGGCCGGAGTGTTTAGTGCAGCCCTCAGTTCTCTGTCCACGGGCATGAATTCCCTAGCCGCTGTTTTCCTGGAGGACTACATCAGGCCCTTGACCAGGAAGCCGCTTACGGAGCACCAAACTGCTGTTATCATGCGTGTCTGTACGGTTTTGATTGGAGTCATGAGTGTTGCCCTGGTCTTTGTTGTGGAGCAGATGGGCTCCCACGTAATGCAGCTTTCCATGACCGTGGGATCGGTGGTCCAGGGTCCACTTCTGGCGCTCTTCGTGATGGGCCTGCTGTGCCCAAGCATCAACTCAAAAGTATGAATACTCACTCGCGCATTTCTTTCTCATATAAATTTAAAATATTGAACACATTTTAGAGCGCCATAGTGGGATCCCTGTGCTCCTTCTTCTTCATGGGATGGCTGTGCCTATCGGCGCAATTGGCCATCAATTCCGGCGAAATGCAGTTCGAAAGCAAGCCAGTTAGCGTAGAGGGCTGCGACTACGAGTTTGATCGTGACCTGGTGACCCCTGCCAACGCGACCTTTCCCGTAACTAAATATGAGTAAGTTTTACTGGATATATATATATAGATATATAGGTGCCTTTTAACGTTATCCCCACAGATCGCTCAGTTTCGCGCAGCAGCTGTACCACGTCTCATTTATGTTCTATAGTTTCATTGGCGCCGCAGTGGGCGTGATCACCGCCCACCTGGCTGGTTTTGTCTTCGGACGCAATACCGCCGATGATGTGGATGTCGAATTGCTGTCACCCTGCATTCGCGGATTCCATAAGTCCAGCTATGCCAGCGTGAAGCTGGACGAGAATACCCTGAAGAGTTTCAATGCGAAGACGTAGAAAGTAGTTCCATGCCATGTACTTGCCAATAAAATACATACTTAAGCAGCACTTCAAGTTTCGTTCAGTTAGGTTAGGACCAAATCTTGTAAATAGCAACTATCTGCTCATTTAAGCATGAATACGCATTCTCTTTACAACTTTATAATTAATATGTAAAACCCAATCAACTAACTCATTTTGAACCTTCAGTACTTTCAATTGCGCTATGGCGCTGGCATACGCAATTTGGGCTCGGTTCTATTTATTGTGGGAACGGTGAGTGTATATATATATATATTCGCATATGTATATGGTATATTCACATTTATTTGGTCCACCCCACAGATGCTGTGGCTTCCTGTTGCGCTATATGTACCGGCCATCACGTACAATCAAGGTGAGTTTGATTTTCGATTAAGCAGGTTACGCTTCCCAGTAACTGGCTGCTTATAAATGCACTTAGGAAAATGATGTAATGGTATACCAATTGTCGATAACCCTATTTGTACATACATGAATATTACTTCCTTGATCTGAGTTTGTTGAGGTGTACGAGTAACTACCAAATACTAACATCTTTCAGTGACTGGCACTGGCATCCATGTAATTACGCCCATTGTGTGCACAATCTGCACTTTCTACACGTGTGTGGTGAGGCTTAATTAAATTTGGCCACCATTTTGTGGCCCATCTGGAAGACTTTCTTCGTTTCAGGGCGGACTGAAGGCCGTCGTTTGGACAGATGTCATTCAGAGCTTTGTGATGTTCGGTTCCATTTTGGCGGTTTGCATCAAGGGCACCTTGGACGTGGGCGGGCTGGGCGTGGTTTTGCAACGCAACCAAGACGGCGGACGTCTTAATGCACCGGAGTAAGTCTGCAACTGATGCCTTTCCCCATTGCCTTTTGACTACTCCAAGCCGAACAGGTGGACCTGGGATCCCACGGTGCGACTGTCCATGTTGTCCGTGATCTTGGGTGGCACCCTGCATAAGATACAGTCCTCGGATGTCAACCAGGTGTCCATCCAGCGATTCCTATCCCTGCCCAGTTACGAGCATGCCAAGCGATGCATGCTGGTTTTCACAGTGCTACTCATCTTCCTCCTCAGCTGCTGCAGTTACATGGGCCTGGTGTCCTATGCCGTTTACCACGACTGCGATCCGATAAGCACTAAGGTAGCTAAGAAAATATTACTAATATTTATTCTGGCAATATTGATGTACGAGTTTTTCAGCTGGCGGCAGCCGTCGACCAACTGCCTTCGCTGCTAATGATGCGAACGCTGGGCGCCTTACCTGGATTACCAGGACTCTTTGTGTCTGGCGTCTTCAGCGCTGCCCTGAGCTCACTTTCCACGGGTCTCAATTCGCTGGCCTGTGTCATTACTCAGGATATCGTGGGACCCTTGCTGAAAAAACCGATGACCGAGCGCCAGACGGCTTTTTGGTTGCGGGCAATTGTCGTTGTTTGCGGATTCTGTTGCCTGGGAATGGTCAACATTGTGGAGAAGTTGGGGCAAGTGGTTCCACTGGCCACCAGCACGGCGGCTGTTTCGATGGGTCCTCTGTTGGGCATTTACTGCATGGGCGTGGGCCTGCCTTGGGTGAAGGGGAAGGTGAGCTTATGATTACTTACATTTCATTTACTTTATTAATGTTTAATTCCGTTTCAGAGCGTTCTCCTTGGCAGTGTGGTATCCTTTTTGGCATTGTCCTGGATTTGCATCAAGGCGCAGCTGGCTCAGATGAATGGAGAGATTCGTTATCCCAAACTTCCAGTTTCGGTGGATGGCTGTGACTATGTTTTCGACAATCATACAGTTCATGAAACCATCCACGAGTACAGGTAAGTATGGGAAACTGTAGTTCAGCCAATGAAGAAATTTTTATTTAAATTTTAGACCCTCGGAGCGAAACATCTACCACTTATCGTTCCTGTGGTACACGGCGTTGGGCGGCTTCATTTGCACTGTGGTTTCGGTGTTGGCAGGACTCATTTTCGGTTGGGAGGATCTTAATAAAATGGATCCAGCCCTGATAACACCCTGTATGCGACGCTTTTTGCCCAATAAAAACTACGAGGCTGTTAATATGCAGGAGCTCTTTAGGCGCAGGGACGAAATTGTGTCCCGAAAAGCTTCTTAAACTTTGTCAATAAAACATTTACTCTCTGTGCTGCAAATCCGCTTTTGATTTAATTTTTGTGTGAATATGTGAAAGTCTGTCTACTTAATTTATTTAATGCATCCTGTATCCTGTAAGTATCCATTTTGCATCCTGTACAAATTTGCGCTTGTTTCTGTTTGATATCGTTTATCTTAGTACTTCGAAAGACGCTTCGATCGACGAGTTCGCATCTTTGGGTCCTGCCTCTTTGTTGTGATGAATGTGAGTTACTTAGTGAGAGAATATTGGTAAATTACTAAGGAAATTAAAATTTGTAGATTTTGTGGCAGCCAATTTGCATATATATCCCGGCTCTAACGCTGAATCAAGGTAGCTATAATTCCCAAGTTATTAATATATTCCATTTAATTTATATTGTATTTATTGATCAGTTTCTGGGATAAGTGTCAGCAAGATTGTACCCGTGACAAGTTTTATCTGCATTCTATACACCAGCATTGTAAGTGTATATTTTATTATTATAAGGTTTGATTACTTACACCTTTTATAGGGTGGCATCAAGGGCGTTGTGTGGACGGATGTCATTCAGGGAATCGTAATGATCGGTTCCATGCTCATTGTCATCATAAAGGGCACTTTGGATTTGGGTGGCCTGAGCGTTGTTCTGGATCACAATCGTCAGTACGATCGTCTAGTGGGTCCAGAGTAAGTACTCCTCATGTATTACTCAAATACTTCTCAAGCCAATACTTGATTTCAGCATGACCTTTGATCCAACTGCAAGAATGGGCGTTTTTGCCCTGTTCGTCGGCGGTGCCCTGTTCAAGTTGCAGGCAAATGGCATAAATCAGGCTATAGTCCAGCGTTACCTAACTTTGCCCAATAATAAGGACGTTGGGAAGGCTTTGGTTCTATCATTAATTGGCTTTATGCTCGTGATGTTGATGTGCGTTTATATTGGAATGCTGGCATTCGCCGAGTTCTATCATTGCGATCCCATTACAACGGGTGTAAGTGCTTACACATAATACATGGGAAATATTATCCCAATGATGTTATCATTGCAGTTAGCTCGTGCCAAGGATCAGGTCATACCCCTCTATGTGGTCAAAAGTGTTGGCCATATTCCCGGTCTGGTTGGGCTATTTGTGGCTGGAGTCTTCAGTGCCGCACTGAGTTCCCTTTCGACGGCTCTGAACTCCCTTTCCGGAGTAATTCTGACGGACTTTGTGGAGCCCTTTAGGAAGAAGCCCTTGACCGAACGGCAAACCGCCTATTTGTTGAGGGGAGTGGTCTTCTCCTTCGGCCTGATCTCGATGGCCAGTGTACCGATTGTCCAGAGACTTGGCCTGGTCATGCAGCTATCCTCAACAGTGGCGGCCATAACTTGTGGTCCGCTTCTCGGCGCCTTCAGTGTGGGCATGCTACTGCCATTTGTTAAGACAGAGGTTTGATTGAACTTATATGAATTGAAAGGAAAATACTAAACAAAATATGTATCTTTTTTTTAGAGCCTTCTCACAGGCATCTCCTGCGCCTCTAGTTATACCGCCTACATTGTGGTGCGAGCTCAAATAGCCATTTTCACAGGAGCTCTGACCTTTCCAACAAAACCCGTTTCCATTGAAGACTGTGACTATACATTTGATCTTCCTGCGAATTGGAATGCCACGACCACGGCGTATGTACTTGTTCCACGTGATAAAATTGTATTGAACTTTTGTTTAACTGAAGCATTTCTTTTTATACAGAACCCCAACGGAATCTACAAGTCATGGCATTCATGAAATCTCATTTTTGTGGTACACCGCAATTGGTTCTGTGGGTACTGTACTTGTATCTCTGCTGGCCACTGTCTATTTTGGCCAACAAGATCCGCGGCTGGTGGATAAGGAACTTATCAGCCCTGTCCTGCGGAAATTCTGGTATGGAAAATACGAAAGTGTGGCCAGTGAAGAGAAAAACAATTTAAAATCTTCGGAAACTCACCTGAAACTGGAGCATTCTGGAAAGTCGTAGGGATTATAATTAAATTTCACTTGAATCCCGTAAATACATTTACCGCCTTTGCAAAACCAAAACGTTGTAGTTTCTTCTTAGTTTTTAGAATCCGTTGTGTACTTAATCTTAACCGAATGCTTAAGCTTGATTTTTTTAGCTTGATTTTTTTTAGCTAACTCTTAAAATCAACCTTCAACTGGATCTGTCCTATGATCAGAAATTCTTGACGAATCCTTACTTATACACACTCACTCTTTCAGTATTTTGAGAGACGTTTTAGCCGGCGAATGCGTTTGTTCGGAGCCAGCTTATATGTCCTCAAGGCGGTAAGTTCAAGTAAATGACCCAAAAAGTAACTTATCTAATGTGATTTCAATATTTAAGATCATTTGGCTTCCCATTGCCGTTTATGTGCCCGCTTTAACCTTCAATCAAGTGTCCGGAATTGGTATTCATACCATCACTCCAATAGTGGTCGTCATTTGCACATTCTACACCTGCGTGGGCGGAATTAAGGGCGTGGTCTATACGGATGTGGTTCAGAGCGTTATCATGTATGGATCCTTGATCATAATCATGCTCAAGGGAACCTTGGATTTAGGTGGATTTGGGACTGTGTGGAGGATAAATCAGGAGGGCGGACGACTTAATACCCCAGAGTAAGTGGCAATTGAAAAATATCTTATCATCTTTAAATGAATTCCAATTGCTCTAGATGGAGTATGGATCCCACAGTTCGACTTAGTGTCTTCTCTGTTTTTGTTGGCGGAACTTTCTTCAAGTTGCAAAGCACCTCGATCAACCAGGCCACAGTTCAACGTTTTATGTCCTTGCCATCCCTGAAAGCCATCAAACAGACCCTCTTTACGTTCTCCATCGGACTGGTGCTGCTCTACATGGGATGCGTCTATGTGGGATTGGTGTGCTATGCCACCTATCACGATTGCGATCCCATGTCTACAGGAGTAAGTGCATAACATAGATGGTGTTAGATAGTGAATTGGAACGGTATTTAATGGGACCAATTTCTTGTAGCTTGCAGGACGTCGGGATCAGCTGGTTCCGCTGCTAGTGATGAGGGTCCTGGGGGTTGTGCCTGGTCTGCCAGGACTCTTTGTCTCAGCTGTGTTCAGCGCTGCCTTGAGCTCCTTATCCACGCTCCTCAACTCCTTGGCCGCCGTTATCCTGGAGGACTTTGTTAGGCCACGTATGGGAAAATCGATGAAGAAGAAGCACGTGGCTTTGACCATGCGAGTGGTGGTGGTAGTCTTTGGCATAAGCTCCATTTTTATGGTCTATGTGGTGGAGAAACTGGGCATGGTGCTGCAGCTGTCGGCCACGCTTCAGTCAAGTTTATATGGACCGATGCTGGGCATTTTCACGGTGGGCATGCTAATGCCTTGGGTGGGCGAAAAGGTAAGAATATAATTTTAAAAGATTTTTATTTATATAACTCTTATATTTAATTGCAGTGCGTTTTCATAGGCAGCATTGCCTCCTTTTTAACCATGGCCTGGATAGCAGTTAACGGGCAAATTGCCAACATTACAGGATCCTTCCGACACACCAAGCTGCCCGTTTCCGTGAAGAACTGTGACTATGATTTCGATATGAATCGTTACTTGAACTCCACCTCGGAATAGTAAGTACACTTGGTATTTCCGTTTAAAAGTGGTATATTTATAAAAAAAACTCTCTCTTTTCTATCAGCGAACCTCACAGTGGATCTTCTGTATATCACATGTCCTTCCTGTTATACACTATGTTGGGAGCCCTACTTACAATTATAACTGCCAACTTGGCTACTTTCGTTTACGGAAGTCAGGATATCAAGAATGTGGATGAGAATCTGCTGGCTCCATTTGTTCAGCGCTACTTGCGAAAAAATAACTACTATCAAGCCGTAGAGGTGAAGAAAGTTGAGGCACCCAAGCTCAGTGAAAGTTCCGATTAAGCATTCGATTTTGCCTTTGGTGTTCACAATGCTTAACAATTTTGTTCGTATTGATTAGTATGAATAAGTTCATACACCAACATCTTACCTCATTTTTTTCTTATTTTGCATACTAATATACAATGTTTAATTCGATGGCTTTTGTTCCTTTGTTCCCTTGGTTGATAATTGGTTGTTTAAAAAGTGTACATAAATAAAGCAGTCATTTGGATTAGTTGAAACTGGTAGTCTTTATTTTACATTGTACTACAAATTGATGTCTCAATTTGCTTTGACTGCTAAGACTACCAATTGCAAAATACGAAAAGGATTGGCAATTCTTTGGATTCCTTTGTACGTACAAAGCAATTGGATGCCTTAACAGTTTTTTGTTGCAGAGTCTGCATAAAAGACATCCTTTATTTGCCTTTATTCTGACCAGTTTTGCGAACTAATTTTCGCCGGGGAATCGGTTGATTGCGGACGTAAGGTGGATACGTCATGGCCGGAAGGCAGATAATTTTATCTTGTCGGAGGTTAGCGGATCGGGACGAGCTGTTCCTCAAGGCATTTGAAGAATGTTGCGGCTGAATCAAGCGCTTAGGATGGGAGGAAGTGCGTCCGGAAAGGTCTGGCATGCTGCAGGAAGTGGATTGTCTTGGGAGATCAGGAGTATTTGCATGCTTTGAGGACGAGCGGGACATCTGCCTGCTCCTGGGCGTAGATTCCTGATCCGTACTGGAGCCGTACAAGTGATAAACCAATGGCGCCTGCTGTTGGCACAATTGATGCTGCGTGGCTTTCGGCACAGGTTCCTTCGCCTCGCCACCAGTGCTTCTTTTCGAGAGATCCACGCTGGAACTCCTGCTTTTGCGAACCCGTGCATTTCGCACCTCCTTGCAAGCGCACATCCGCTTCCTTTCCCACTCCAACTTCCGGGCCCGCTCCAGATCCTGCTCCTCCTTGCGCCGCTGCTTGTTCGCCTTCGCTTGATTGAGCGCTCTGTAGTGCACGGTTTGGTTGTCGATGAGCATTTGGGTGACGAACTTGAATTGGTTCAAGCTCGCCTCACTCTGAGCGGCAATTTCTAAGGGTAACTGCTGTTTAATACGCTTCTTTAACTTACTTTTACTGATAATAATATAATAGCTGATAATAATTCGATTTTATGTAAAAAGCTAACGCATTTATGAACTTAAATTGAACTCTTACTGTTGGTGACATCGCGATAGATTTTATTGAGCATCGCCTCCTGATTCTTTAGGTCCTTCGACAGTCGTTCCATTTTGGCCACGGACTCCTCAAAACTCTTGGACACCATTCGCTGCACTGCATCCTGTACCGATTCCAGGACATTGTCGTGAATGATGCTAAAGAAGTCGGCGAAGGATTCCTGCAGATCGCGATTGGGATCGTTGCTGGGACTGGAGGTCACCTTATCCGTATCTCTATCGTCGCCACCTGGCTTGCGAGTGTCCTTTTCACTCGAACAAATCACGGGTGTTAGTCGGAATCCCACGCTCTTCGAGGACGAGTCCTTGGCCCGCAAAGAGCTCGACTTGGAGATACTCCTTTGGCGCTCCGTTCGATGGCGAGTCCTTCTCCTGCCGCCTGACGTCACTGACGGAGCGGAATGACGTACGGCCTTGCGCTGTAATCTTTCCTTGGAGATATAGTCCCTTTTTGTAACATCATAGTCCGAATATCTGGCGGATTTCGTAAAGCAGTAATTTGGAAACATGACTTTTTTGACGAATTTTTAGGGTGTAGATCGATTTAAAATTGGCGGCTCATATTATTGTAATGAAATCATGTGAGGCGGTGGACGCTAGCTCTTTTTGAGTTACAAAGTTTAGGGTTTTTATTCAGATATTAATTTAGAACAATAAATCCAAAATCCAAAAACCATAGATTTCTCTTTCGATAATTTGTAATAAAAATATTTTTAATTATTTATCTCTTTTTCGTACACGCTTTAACAAATAATAATGGAAATCAATCAATTTAGCACATATAAGCAAACGTAAGCAAATAATTTTCCCCATTATTTTCCACAGCACTTTGGAATTGTTTACTAACTCGCTAATAGCATTTCAATTAAAAGTTAATAAATAAATTGCAAAATCATAATTGCACAAATTTTGCAACTGTCCGCCATTAGAATAAGCTTCTTAATGGATTTTTCCTCCTCCATGAAGTGCAATGAGGCGGATGGCCGACAGGGAGAAGTATTTCTGCAAAAGGACCTGAATGAATTTATTTTCCAACCACCCCATTAAGTAACCATAGTTTCCATCTGCTCGCCCAAGCGATTAAATATCAGACAGGAAGTGGAGGTAGTATATTCGCCAGGGTTGATGCCTCTCATGGATTTAACCAGCCTCAAAGCAAACATAAACACCATGAATATCCAGAGTTGGCATGGTAAACTTGCCATTTGCAGACAATAAGAGTAAAGTACATATCCTTTGGCTGTTTGCTGATATGTTTTCATTGTCTGCCTGGTTTGTCGCTCAATTTATTTGTGATGTTGACTTTCCGACGGTGACGTCAGTGGAGGCCGCAAACAAAACCACATCATCGCAACAATTATAAGTGGTGTGGGGGGGGGGGGGGGCCAAAATCGTCCTTGTGCCCATTGTTCAGTGGGGCGAACTGAAAAGAAGATTTTCCAGCGCGTGCCAGGAAATTGAATGAAAATGCGGTACACTCTTCAAGTCGTTGCCTTTATTCAGCTTTCACACATAATTATGAAATAAATATTAGCTTAAACCAAATTGACTACAACGTTATGCTCTATTAACTCTTATGGTCTACTTATGCTTAATGGGTTTTGGTTTAAGATGCTTGGGCATGTTTATACACCATTACGAGTGGCTATATACACGGATGAGTTGGAATTTAAATGGCCTTAACAGCTAGTTAGGACTGGAAAGAAATGCGTTTTAAATTTCTGATAAATGGCCGCGATTCACACACAAGTAAAATCAGTCTGTTTAAGGGAATAACAACTAAAACGAGCTAATAGTGGATTGAAACCTAGATTCTCAGTGGTGTCACAAAAATCTCAATAGTTATTCAAACACTTAGGAAAATATTTGATTGGGATACTTAAATTACTTTCTCAAGTGAAATATTGCATGCAAAAGGAGGCGCTAATGAAATGCTTCGGGTAAGTTTCCTGGAAATAGAAAAACCTTTGTACTAAAGTTCTCCTGAAAGTCAAATTATATTGAGTGCTTTACTCAAACATTAAAAGTTGACACAAAATAACAATCTTGAGCAGATACTGTGACTCCTGTTGACACTCTAGCTGTTTGATCTTAGAGTTAATTAAAAGCCGTATAAATGTAATCTTAACTACAGATTGCAAAGTACAAATAGGTTTGAAATTCGTAGCGTAGACTTGGCATACTTACGACTAGAGACATACATTTGGCTTTCCCCAACATTTGGCTGGTACAACTATCGAACTTATTGTCTAAGCCTCTGGTGCATTCACAGGATGTCCTTGTTCCCATTTAGAGGAACTCCGCGTCGCTGAAGGACGTGGGACCATGAATCGAGAACGCGGATCTTTTCCGGCTGGTGTGGGCCAGCTATCATACCTCCGACATGGCTGGCACGGTTACCACCTTGGTGGGACGTTCGCAGATGACCACACGGGCGTTGGTCTTGTTGGTGGACCTACGGGAAACCGTCAACGAAGTGGTCAGTGTCCTCATCGAATCGCAGCTGTTGTGGAGCCGACGACCAACCGTGTGGCAGCGGTTCTGCTGCGAGTTGTTGCGGTACGATTTGCAGCAGCAGGTGAACCACTTGAAGGGCGGAAAGCGACTGGGAATATAAAACACATACATAATATCAAAGTAGGTAATATTAGATCATAAGAAAAGATGTTAAATTTATAGTCAAGTTCCCCGACTATTTCTCTGCTAGTGGAAGTGCAAACTGGAACTGAATTAGAAAAATTTCAAAAAAATAAAAGAGAGATAAATTTCGAAATTTAAATGCAGATTTTTAGAGAATTGTGCCAAGAACATTTAGAGGTATGCCACTTCAAAATCCGATTAAGATAAGGTGAGTTATGGAGTTTAGAACTTCTTAATTTTTTTGGGATTTTTACAACATCATACAGTCGAGTTCCCTGGCTTTCAGATACCCGTTACTCAGCTTGTTACTTTTTTGGAATATCGGTAACAATTTCGAAAAAACTTAGAAAATGAAAAAAAAAATTGTTCAAAAGTGTGAGCGTTACAGTTTTGGGCGGCGTGTGGGCAGTAGAGTAGAAATTTACAAGACTATTAAAAAATGAACAAAAACTGCAAAAATTTTTCTTTTTTACTTTACGAGTAACGGATATAAAAACAGGCCCAATTTACCTTAGTGTGCGAAAGACTTGCGATGAGAAGAGGCAATAGATCAGCGGATTAGCCGCCGAGTTCAGCGGTGCTAGACTTTGGATGAAGGTGGCAATGGCGATGTTGGTCTGTGAGTGGGGAATCTGGCCAAAGACCTGCAGCAGATCGAAGATGATGTATGGCGACCAGCAGATGATAAACACAAACACGATGGTCAAGGTCATCTTGACCGTTTTGACCTTTGCCCGCGGAATAATGCCCCTTGAGCTGGCCCTCCTGGCAGGTGCGGCTCCAAAGCCAGCACGTTCTGTTCAAATATAAATAGAAAAATATATAAGAAAAAGTTTTTAGGATTTATGTTTGTGATATAACTATAGATATCCTATAGATTTGTAGGAAATATATCTTACCAGTGGGCACAAAAATGGAACCCTTTGCCCAAATCGTCTTTACGATGATCGCATAGCAGGCTGATATGATCAGCGCAGGAATGGCAAATAGAGTGGCCGATACCAGGCTCATGTACACCTGCCAGGCGATCGGGGAACCCAACTCAATCCAGCATTGCGGATGTCCTTGGATGAGCTTTTCCTCGTACAAAACCAGGATGGGAAGCGAAAACAACGCCGAGATGAGCCACGCGCCAGCCACCAGATGTCGGGCTCTTTTCCCTAAAAGTATAAATTTTTTTGAATATTTTTGAGTGAAATATGTTTTTACTATAACATAAACTTAATATTTTTTTTTTGAACAATTTGCAAACTAAATTATCGAAGTAATGTAAGTAGAAGCCACAAACAGCGCCTTGGCTAACAACATTTGGCAATTAGAAAACTTTCCATACGACGACTTAACTTACACGACTTTGAGAAGTTCATGGGGTGTGTGATGGCATCGTATCTGTCGATGCTCATGGCCACCAGCACGTAGGTGGACGAGTATGTGACGCAGACCTGCGAGAAGCGGATGGCCTTGCAGGCCAGGTTGCCTGCCCGCCACGAAATCGTGATGCGCCATATAATGTCGGTGAGGACGTTGAGCAGTCCCACGCACAGATCTGGAAATAATGGACTGGGTGTTAGAAGCCAGGGAGGAGGTCAACGGCAATCGCAAAACCCACCTGCCAGTGCCAGCTGTTTGATGAAGTAGTTCATCCGCGACTTGCGATTCTTGTTGATGAACATCACGAACAGAACGGCCGAGTTGCCCAGGACGATGACGGTGAACAGGATCCAGAGCACCGCAAACTGCTCGGTCTGCAAGGGTGAAAAGAACAAAGTGTGGTCACATTTCATTAAACGCCTATCAAGTTCATTGTCAACAAAGTGTTAAGCACGGAAATCACGCATAAAACTCAATTTAATGCCATCCAAGCACCCACACACACACACACACGCACACACACACACACGCCTGGTTTATGGCTCTTTAAATAGCCATAAAAATGATAGAGCTATGAATTCAAGCTGTAAGGAGCGGCGGGCAGGATGTGCCGGCGGAAGTTTGCTTCTTCCAGTTCAGTACTAACAAGACTAGGACAACACGACATCCTACACACACACACACACACACAAACACCCGTGGACACTCACCCACACACAGACGTGATGGAAGGCAGACAGCCACCGTTATTCCACAGGAAATTGCTGCCAAGAAGAAGGAGCTGCACTCCGAAAAATATTTCTACCGACTTTAGAGCCCGATTTGTATCCCAAAATGTGTAGGTTGCTATTTCATTTGCAGTACTTGTAGTCATACATTCATTCATTTCAATTTAACATACTATAGTTAACAAATTGGTACACCATTTATATTTACAGCACACCTAAGTAATGTGCATTTATTTTGTTCTTTGATTCGATTTAAACAGTTGTGAAGTGTAGGAATGACAGTGAGTAGTGAGTAGTGAGTAGTGCTAGTGCTATTTTATTGGCGAAGAAAATGAAATATTCTTCATATGCCTGCATGCAGTTTATAAAGCAGAATATCGTATCTATGCTAATATGACTAATGATCTCCTCATGGTATCTTCAATGTTTTTGCTGCAAATTAAATTTGCTTTTAAGGCGTCTCCCCATGCTCACATCTATTGTAGGTAAGTTTGAATTATGGCCTCGGGGTCTTGCAGTCTGACGCCAACACCGATGTTGATGCGGACTTGCTGGAGGGCAGGCAAAGTAAACTTGTCCCGAAAAAAGCTGAAGTCCTGACAGGCTTCGTCCTTGGAGCTGCGCTCAGACTGAAGACGCCCCACCTTATGCTACAACTTTTTGTCCATGCCATGCTTGCAGCATTCACTTTTTGTCTGTTTTACTTTTTGCTGCGGCCTAAGTGCGAGTTGTACACGTATATATAAATATATATACATATATATGTATGTACATGAAGATATTTTGTTCCGGCGACTTTTGGGCGCTGGTAGCCGTCTGGCAAGCCAGTTCATCATGTTGCGCAAATTGGCGCATAAATCAACAAACGAGCAAACTGGCTATTTTTACTCATTTTTCGCACAGGCCCGCTTTTCATTATTTGCCGGTGTCGCGTTCATTATTAAATGTGGCTGCCTTCATTTGTCCGGAGTAAACAGTTTTACATTTCTCCATCCGGACTTTGATTCTGATGCTTTACCAGATTGCAATGACTTGGCTCGTTTCCTTAAAGCCTTTATCGGATTTGCGTCCTCCACCTCAAGTGCAATTTTCTTGAATGACTTTCTAAAAAGTAAAGTTAAGGCAGTCGGAACTCTTCACGCGCTGCAAAACTTTTTCCCATTTAATGTTGGCTCAGCACCATCGCTGTTTGAAAATTTTCGCACGTGTCTGCCTTTTTTAAACCAAGAAGTCATCGAAAATATTTGCCTTAACAGATTCGTGTATTTTACACTGAATGAAAGTCAAATCTTTTGGTTTAAGGTATCATAGGTGTCATAGGTATCGCTCTACATGAATAATTATGGAACTAAACAATAAATAATGAGTAAATACACCTAGCACTTATTTGTTTATTTTCCAAGCACAATGATTTCCTGGTAAATCAAATCTATTAAAAAATGGTATGCGACCCATATTGGCGGGTGCATAATAAAATACGACTAATAAATTCCCGCACTCTTTTTTACACAAAACAACTTTTGGCAGATTTCCTTTAGTCAGCTTTAGATTTTTATTATGTCCCATGCTGTGGGCGCCATAAAAATGTAATAAACGGCCCATTGTAAGCCTTTTTTAATGATCGACCATTTCTGGTTGCCTTTTTTTTGTTGCTTACTTTTCCAGCATTTTTACGTGTGTGTCTGTGCGACTTGCCCTTTTTTGGCAAGTCATTATGCCTTTTTCAATTTGGCTTTGCACCTCGAGGAAATTGCTTTTTTTGCCGGCAGAACATTAAAAGTGCGAAATTTAATTTCAGCCAAAGGAAAAAGAGTTGAACGCACAAGCCGAAGGCGAAAGGATGCAGGATGATGAGCATAAGAGCGCAGAGCAAAGTGGAGCAAGAATGGGGACTTTGACTCGCCACAGCAACCGTAAATCCTCATTAAAAGGTAATTCTGGCAGAGCACCTGTTGCCGCTCACTTGGAGCCATGGCGCAACTTTATCTGCCGCAAACTATTATGTCTGATTATTAAGTGGCACAGCCATAACAATAGAAGCCACTTGCCACTGGAGAGCCACGCGCTGCAAAGTGATGCTATCCGCCTTCCCTAGCCCAGATGAACCCCTCCGAGCGACTTAAAGTGCACTTTGTGCGGCTTTGGGGCTCGTGGCTCGTGGCTTTAATCCCACTAAATCGACCGTGCTGACAAATTTCAACCGCTGCCTGCGAATCGTAAAATGCAGCAGCAAAGACAAATGGGTGGCCACAAACAAAGGCAATGCGAAATTAATTTCATTTCACAAGAAAAGCACCCATTTCACCGCCCCACTCCACCCATTGTTGCAGTTGCAACGGCCAACGGCAGCTGCGCTCATAAATCAGTTCTGGGCTACAAGTACTTCGCGGCAGTCCTGCGCAAAATATAGTATATCCTGCGGACTCCATTTCCATTCCAGATAAGGTGGACCCAGTGTACACTGTATTGCATTTGAATTTAGTGTCGATACAATATTACAAAATCATTTATAAAGCGGCCATTTAATTAATTGTGTTAAAATTAAATATAAAAACATACAAAATATTTTACATTTAATTCGCACTATTTTGGATTTCCACTGAGACTTAGAAACTCGAGCAGCAATGATTGCCATGGATTAGCAAAGTCCATTTAATATCGAAAATAGCGGCGACAAAGGATATTTTTCCTTTTGTTGCATACTTAAGAGTCCGCCATACTTTCGCCATAAGCTTAATCAACTTCTATTTTCGTAGCTCATATTTAAAAAGCATCTGAGCCGAGGACACGGAGCACATGGCACATGGCACTTGGCCACCATTGTTGACTTGGTTGTTTCTTTGCCGGCTTAAGTTTTTACGCATGTAGTGCCATTTGTGCTTTAGAGTGTGTGCGTGTGTTTTTCGTGTGGCATTGCGATAGTCTGTGTGTGGATGTGGAAATGTGTTTTGTTTGGCTGCTTGCTTGTTTGCGTTTTCCTCGCACTTTTGAGGGCATTCATTAATAGCGATTGCCTGAGTGCCTGAGTGTTTTGGCTTCGAAGAAGTTGCATAAAGTAAAATTAAATTCCATATTACGTATACGCAGCGTGCTCAGCCGGCAAATGGTCAGATAAAAAGCATTAGTAGAAAGTTTCCCAGGTCAACGAACTCTGCCCAAGCATATTGTCCCCGTCGCCAGAACACTACTACTGCTATAAAAATTCATATACACATATATATATATGTATGTGCATATATATGTTTTAGAAGGACACTTGAGCTGGTGGGATATGAGAGCGTATTATTTTGGCATAAAAACATGCATTTGGGTCAAGCCGAGCACATCAATCATGGTTTTTATAGTGGTTGGTGCGGCTTTTCAGCCACAATGGTCGGTCGCTGCCGGTTTATGAACTGTCCTATAACCAAAGCCACCAAAGGACACTGCTAGGGACTGCGCTTTAATTCGCCTAATGGCCGAACATTTTGTCATCAGCTGGCTTAAATCGTCCCCTCTTGTCCGCTCATATTTGGCGTTGATGTTGACACAAATTGAAATTAATAAAAGCCCAACATTACGGCCAAAACGAGCTGTGTGTACATGCTGTTGACAAACTGTTGAGTGGAAATTCGGGCGCGTGGGTGTGGAAATATGAAAAATTGCCAAAGATTTGCCAACATAGTTGCGGTCGGTTATGAAAACGGCAAGCGGAGCGGATCGTAGAGCTAATAAAGACCAACTGGCTGACATAATGGATGTTAAACTGGTTTCAGAGTTTATCCTCAACTAACCGATGGACAACTCCATTTAGGCCAAGTATGTATAGCTTTGGCTAATAAGAGATTAGCAGAATGAGTCTTAGTAATCTTCTAGCCCCACTGACAAGTGACCTACTAAACGAGTCGATAAATTTTGTTGGCAAAAAAAGAAAACAAAAAGAAGAAGCACCAAAGGCCAAACCTCAAATAGTTACGCTAGTGACTCGTAAATTTTCGGCCCAACAAAACACATTAATCAAATGAGTCGAACATAAATTAAGCTAGTTGCTCCAAAGATGGCCATAAAAAGAAACATATAGATAGGTCGGAGGACTGCTGCAGTGGAAATGCGTTCGGTGTATAAATAAATTAAAAGCCAAAACATAAATATGAGTTGAGCTGGACTGATGTTTAGATAACCTTAGCAAGGGCCGAATTAAGTGTGTTGGCCAAAAATAACAACTGAAGCAGGCGCAGCCAGCCTTGATAACCAGACGGAAGGAAAACAAAGACAAGGTTGGACTGCACTCGAAATAAATACAATAGTTTATTTTTCTCAATTACAATAATAGTTCTTAAAGGCACTATGAGCTGAGCTCAGCAAGGGACCTTCTTGTGTAGAAGACAGATAAACATAAACATAATAAGTTGTAACAGCTTAAACGCGCTTAGGCGGGCTTAAATGAAAGTAATTATTTAGTTGATACCTTCATCCATTTTTTCCAGTGCAATATTGTAAGCAAGAGGCAAACAGAGAAACAATAAATACAAGCACGCGCCTACAACTATGCAAAACAAATTACAACCAAGCCAGGGCAAGAAATGGGATGTGGAGAATCTGCTGCGGTTGGCGGAAGTTATGGCCAACATGCCAGTGTGCTTGTGTGTGTGTGCGTGTGTGTGTGAGTGTGTGTGTGGGGCCTGGCAATTTGCATAAACAACATAGGCATTTGTGATACGTAGCAAAAGTCAAGTCAGGCATAAATTTGAATATTTTTCCCAGCCATTTACCGCTTGAGTTGGGTTTCCCTTGGGGCCGGCGATAATTAACACATAAGCATCAGACACATGTCCTGCCATCACCCCCCCCCCCCTCCCCCCTTTGAATGTATCCTTGTATTGTGTTATCCTTGTCTGGCCATCGCCATCTACTGCCAAACGAGCTGAGGGACAGGGCATTAAGTAGCCATGCCAAATCGTTTTATTTGTGTGGTCAGCAGATAAGTTGACAGGCAACTGGGCGTCGAAAGTGAAGCCAGATTTTAACTAGACACTGCCTGTCAGTCACTAAGTAAGCAGTTTGATATGCGTCTGCAGACAACTTCATTTGTCTGGCGGACTCATAAATTCAAGGCACTTCTCAGAAACAAATTTTTTTTTTCCAAGGCAGAACAATTTTCAGTCATATTGCTACAAAGTAAATATTATGACCTTTTCCTTTCCAATAAGTTATAGAGAAATCTTTTTTATAGTTGTGAATAGTTTTTCTAGCAACACTTTTGCACCCAATTAATTAAAGACGAACAAATTATGCAAGAGCCCACTTCAAAATTGCTAAATAACTTTTCCAGTACTGACAAAGTTTTTAGCTAAACGAGCAGCTCACCTAATGCCCATAGACATCATTAGAAGCCTGTTGTCTAACTTTGCTAGAACTTCCCCTGCACAACAGCAAACCAAAAGGACTAAGCAAAACAGAACTTTCAACTACCAAGTTTGGGCCAACATTTGTTTAAAGCTATTGCAAAGCAAAGGGGCGGAGGTAATGTAAGTGTGTATTGTTGATGTATCGGCTTTAACTCCAACTTCGACTACTACAAATGCCATTTCCTGCCCCTTCCACCGCAGGAATTCATGGAATTTAATTAACTTCTATTTGCCCAACGACGGCTGCACCTAGCGATTAACGAAAAGACAAGCTCCCAAGGGCCCAGGAAAGACCAGTTGGACCAGTTGGACCAGTAGGACCAGTAGGACCAGCCCCACCACCTATCGAAAGCTAAGTAAACTTTTTCTTAATTTAAAATTCCGCAAATGGCACTTGTCAAAGGAGCCAGGACCAAAAGGGGCGGGGCATTGTCGGTGGCGGACGGAGAAAGGATGCCCGGCAGCCGGAAATGCAGCAGCGCCATGAGGAAGCAGATCGGACAAGTTGGCAAAGATGGTCGACTGTCTGTCGTGGAAGGCTATGGCCTGGCAGACAGTCAAGTGCTCACGACTCACGACTCCCAACTCCCGACTGTGGACTTTTGAACAAGAACAAGTCGCCAGAGTTGTTATTTCTGATTTTGTTGCTACTGCAGCTGAGCAAATCTGTGCTCCTCTTTTTTGTTATTTTTTCGCTTTTTTCACACCGTCGAGAACGGTGTGTACTGTATAAACGTATTCTACGTGGTATAGCCGCACTTGTTGGCTGGATTTGATGCCACTTTAAGCAAGGCCTGATTTCTTTGGCACTCACCCATTCCAAAGGTGCCAAAGTCAAGTAATTGTGAGCTGCCATGTTCTGTTATGCAAATTGCTGCGGTTGTTCGCATTGAGGGACTTCGCACATAAAGTTGGCAAGAACGGGTATGAATGTGGGTTCAACTAAATTTCAGCAAGTGTTACTGGTTCGTTTGGGTAAACCACACGCAATTTGCGATGTTTGCATAGCTATTAAATCCAATTTGAGTATATAATTTGGCAAATGAGGACTATAGTTGTGCTTCAAATGAAAGCACTTGATAAAAAATGGGATTAAAGTGCTAGCACTTTAAAAGTATATTTTTTGTTGCACTTTCATTTCTCTAATACGCTTAGAAAATTGAATCCAAGTGGAATACTCAAGCGCAATTTATAAATACAATGGAAGTCATTGATTGAAAAGGTGCTTTACTATAAAATGTGAATCGTGAATCAAATGCAACAGTAAATGTCTTACTGCGCTTGTATGTGTGAGGTGGCATTATAAAGTGCTTTGTGTCAAAGGCAAAAATGCATGGCGTATACGTGATGTGCAAGCCAAATGCAAGCACGCACTTAATCATTTATGCACACACACACACACACACACACACATTGTCGGATAATGTGGCTGTGTTTGAGTGTGTGTCACATTTGACATTGCTCACGTAGAAAAAGGCATCAGTACGCGACTTTTACACGCCTTGGCAGAGTCCTGCTTTCAAGTTTGCTCTGAAACTACTTTAGTGGAACAGCAAATGCCATAAAACTGACTTATGTGACAAATACGAATTCAAACTAGCCGATAAACTCGTTGGCGTGTGTTTATTTAGGGCTTATACAAGGATATTTTTAATGGAAAAACTTGTTTTGTGTTTAAGTCCTTATTAGTTCTGCACGTGCCATTTTCGATTTGCATAAATTCACTTTTCATGGATTTGCATTCATCACATTTGACATGTTAGTTTGCTTTTCAAACAAAGATTACACGTATTGCTTTTAATTAAAAACGAATACTTTGTGTGGTACTTCATATTAACAATTTGCATATTTGTTTAGTGCTATAGAACGATTTCATTGGGAATTCGAATCTTAGCTAGTTTTACAGTTTCGATAGATGAAACTCGTGCGAAAAGCAGAGCAGGTGCAAAGCCAAAAATCAACAAGATGTAAACATGGCTCTTAATTAATTTTGTAAACGGGTTGTGACCTGTAAAGCACAGCGAATATTACGTGTACGTGATGTAAACACACGGAAGCTGTTTGGCATCGCTCGACATCTCGTCGTCGTTCCACCTGCGACTGACAGAGCCAATCGTAAAGTGCCTGCTGAAATGGCGGATGTTTGTGCCAATTTGATCGAAATTGCGTAAATGACGGAGCCCATCGACTGCACCACCTCCAAGCATCAAAAATACATCGTGTCTTGCCACTTTGAAGCTTTTTTCGCATGTACATACTTACCTTCCTTTGATGTGGCGATGGCGAGAGAAATTGTGTTTTTCTTTAGGTGTGTCTGCCTGGTGTCTGACATACATACATATGCACGAGTGTATATTACAAGTAAGAACCCAGAAAAATTCCGGGAATTCTTTAAGTGAGTTTCAACAAAAACCTGATTTTATGAGGGGGGAACGGTTGCTTGTTTTGTTTAGTCCCAGATCAGGCAAATTCAGTGCGCTTCGAGTGAAAGCTAAGAGGTGAAGTTCTAAAGGTCGTGCGCTGTATAAAATATTAACACTTATGCTTAAGGCCGTGGTATACCTTTTACTTAAAGATAGTGGGAAAAAAAAGAATTTTTAAATAGTTTTTCCCTGTTCCTTGACACATTTTCCAGCTATCTATTTTAATTTCACTTAAAGTGCCACACAATTCACTGCATACTTCGGTGCGTTGTGAGATGTTGACCTACTTGTACTTGCCAGGCTATGTAAATAGTTCAGTCTCAGCCGGGGGATATACCCATTGCTCCATCTACTTTCCACTTCCCACTTTCCACTTCCCACTTTCCACTTCCCACTTTCCACTTTCTACTTTCTATTTCATTCTCTCTGCGTGCCGACACTTTTTCCGAGACTGCCGCACTTTAACTATTTACTGAGCATAATTTCGCTGTTGGTTTGTCGCCTTTTGCATTTTCTCATTAAGCGCATTTCGCGCACTTGCACAAAAGCAGCTGGCGATGGAGCTGAAGATGGATGTTCTCCGCCTCGGCGGATTTCCCGGGGCATCCAATCCGCATTTTCATGCGGCTTAGTGTCGTAAAACTCCAAGCATTCTACTGCAATTATCTGGCCGGGGGGTCATCTGGTCCCTTAGGCGCGGATTTCGGCGCTCTTACGATTTGCATAATTTACAAAATCGTATTTTTTTTTTAGAGTTCTTTAAGTGCCATCCCTTCGTCTCCTTGTGTCTCCTTTTTTTTGTTTTGGTAACCCAAATGCATTCGGGTGTTACTCACCCTGCTTTTTCGAGCTGCCGCCTTGCATTGCTCATACGCAGTGTGGCCACCGAGCAGCAGCAGCAGCAGCAGCAGCAGCAGCAGCAGCAGCGGTGGCAGTGGAGCTGTAATTGACTTGGGCTATGCAAAATTTATTGTGTGCAGCAAGAGCTGCTTTGCTGCTTATGCATGCAAATTGTAATGATGCGAAAATGTAGTTGCGGGCTTTTCACCCAGCATTTCCACCAGCACCATTCCGTTTGCACTCGCAGATATGTAGATACTTTTTGCCAGAGCCATTTGGTGTGTGTGTGTGCGTGTGTGTGTTTGTGTGTGTGTTTGTGTGTGTGTGTGTTGCGGGCTGTCAACGGAAGTGAGTGGCGTTTTGCTGCTTATGAAAATGAAATTAAATTTTTTGTGGAGTATGCGGGAAGTGATACTCCCCGCAGACAGCCACGCCCCATTGTTCGGGCTCTTATCGCCGCAGCTTATTGTTGCACAAAATGTCGCTTGATGTCAGTCATTAAGTTCACTTCCGGAGAATGATTGCAAAGCTTTTGGAATGGGGCAATGGGAAAATGGCCACAAGGATATGTGCGCGCACTTATCTGTTGTGATAAATGCGGGTCTGTCCGTTTCTTTTGTAATACTGTTTTGGTCGCTTCTTGTTTTCCTATGAGAACAATTCCCCGGGCTAAACGCAAATACAGAGGAGATTCCAGATTTCAAGTTTTGAAAAGACTATGGGGTGAGTTAGGGAGGCTTTTTAAAAGGTGTCAAAGGTGGCCATTATTATGCCTATCTCCTACAATTGTCTGGTTTATATGAATTACGTACTAATACTTTTAAGCACTAATTAATGAATGTGGTGGATCGATTTATGGAAGTTCCACTGTAGTAATAAAGCATACATTTGTCAGCAATCTGTAGGAGAAATGGCCCTGGGCTTTTGTTTGCGCCTCGTTGATTGCAGGAATACTTGTAACTGGGAGTCATGGAAAACAAACAGCAGCTTGAAATCGATGCTAAAGGTGGGGTTGGGTGATTCGGGGAATCAGATGAAGCTCCCCAAATTCCGATTCGGCACAGCGGGGAAAACAAATCAATTAGACGTTAAAAAGGAAGCACAAATAGCAGCAAGGCACCTAACCAAAACCCACATGTGGATAGGTTTTCCCCCTCTGTTGTTTACTTCGATTTCGAGGATGGTGATGGTGATGGTGATGGTGATGGCGATCTCCCATGACGACGCCCACTTAATGTTTATCAGTTGGAGGAACGCTATTAACGCCATGTTGATTTATTGCAATTTAATTTGGTTTCAATTTGGGGTTTTCGCCTCGCCAGCAAGTATTTTATTTCACAAATTATGTGCAGACACGACTGGGGCGTGGCATTGGACTTGGCCAGACTTGGGCGTTTTCGTCCTGTGGTTATTTATGGCGGTTAACTCTCTCAAGAGGATAGCCGCAAAGATTGATTATGGACAGTAAAAAGGTTTTCCCGTCCCCATGAGAAAGTTTACATTTTATTTGGTTTTTACGGCTTACGAAAGGCACGAAGAATTCTTTGTAATAAAAACTTTGAACCAATTTTAAGTGCCTTTTTCTCCTTTCCTATTATTTCCAGCACTTTGCTTCCTCTTTGGTAAAGTGTTCCCGGAAAATATAGCTCATATGTAGATGGCTTTCACTCTTTCACAAAGCATCGCTTCGGGCCAACTCTCCTGGGCTTATTGATTTGCAGTTTAATGCCTGGCCATAAAAGTCAACCCCTGATGGTTGGAGGATGGAGGATGGAGGGTACGAAAAGTTTTCGAGGCAGACTCCCCTTTTAATTGTTGTGCCGAGTTCAAAGTTCGAGCGTGACAAATAAACCAACAATTAACTTGAACACTCATTAAGTCAACTCCTCATCCGTCGTCCATCCATCTTCCACCCTCGTTTTTACTGCAAAATATTTGTGAAATTAACACTTTCATTGTTTCGCATAAGTTTATTGCCTGACGAGCTGGCTCAAATTTGGAGCTGGCTGACTTTGGGTGCCGAGCAGGCAAATTATAACAATTAGTTGGCTGAAGATGCTTATTGATTTTGCCGGTCAAGTGACACTTTGGGGAATTTGAGGAGTCCCTTCGCAGATACCACCATTCAAAGGCGGTACACTGAACCCGATATTGAACCTGACATCTGAACTATTAGCTGCCTGTGAGTTTTTGGTGTCGTCGAACGCTTGATGAGCTGCCAGAAATCGACGAGGCTGAAGTGTCAACAAACCTGTCCGACGACCTCATTTTGCTTAGATTAAAGTGGCGGAAGTGCATGGACTTTCAATGCCAAATGAAATACAATTCTCATATTTTATCGAACGCAAACACAGGACGGAAAGTGCATCACTGAGAAAAAGTAATGGTGTACATGATTTTTCTGATGTTCAAGGCTTAAACGTGAACTAGTTTTTGTTTTTATTAAATTATGCGTGCATAAAAGACATTAACTCGGGTTCATGCAAAGAAACTCATTAAGCGGATTACCTCACCCCAATATGTGCCGTATAATTCCGCTGTTTTTCTCTCACTGCAGCTGTCGCTGGCTATTCCTGGTGGCAACAAATCCTTATAAATCGCTATGACACATCCAACTAACAGGCGACGTGCCAGATAAAACTCTTGTCAAAACGTATTTTATGGGCTGGGCCCAAGGATTCGTGGAGGCACAGCGAGCGACAGAAGTCATCAAGGACCTGCGGCCTTACTGCCATCCTGCCATCCTGCCATTCTGCCATCCAGGCATCCTGGCCGTCCTGCCTTAATAAAATTGATGTTGGTACAGCCACAGTGGTAGCCAAGGGCTGGCCAATGGGCAAATAATGTTGTTAACTCATTTTTAGCCAAGTAAGCGACGCTGGGTCCCCATGGTCACATTTGAGGGCAGCCCGTTGGCCCGTTGGCTCATCGGCCCATTGGCTCATTGGCCCATTGGCCACTCAAGCACTTGATGGCCTTGTGGGCATTTTGTTGTGTCAACAGTGTGTAATTAAGCCCAGCCACGCGTGTCAGCCGCCTGGAATTATGCTTTAATTTGCATTAAAGCTCGGCAAGTGTAATTACACCTCGACTTGGTGGAGGCAGCAAAAGCAGTTCAGCTCGCACATATGTTTATTTACTGCCTCGAGGGCTGGGCAAACACTCAAAGCCGGGTACCATAAACAAGCAGCTCAGCTGAGCTCCATTCCTTTGGTAAATTTATACTCACAAGCCGCTTAGTGCTGTAATTTTCCCCACTGGCCAACGAACGCGACAAAGGCAAATTAAATTGCTTAAAAAGCGGGAAAAATGGTAAAAACTGTGCGGATAAGTGGGAAAAGGGGCTCAGCCAGCCAGCCAGTCAGCCAGTCAGCCAGTCTGTTAATGATGCCGCTTTGTGGCCACTAAGTGCTTAACCTTGCTGAATCAGAAACAGGTTCAGAAACCAGACGCCGACAAGGACATGTGTCCTATATTTTACATGCGTCAAGTCTCGCCGTTCCGCAGCCTTCACATGCTTAATTTTCCTTAGCAAATAAGCTAAGACACATTTTAACGCTAGATTAATGAGTTCTCTGAATTATTATTTGCGGTATACGTCAACATTTTGCTGGCAGGCAAGCCTTTCAAAGTTTAAGCTCAATCTGCCAAAAAAGTTTGTTTAATATAATTTTCTACACTAAACTTTGTATTCTCACGCATACATACTGCTAATGCTTTGGAAAGGCCAATTTAGCCACTATTATTAAATTGGCAGCTGTTTGACTTTTATCAGCATGCAAACAGGCAGTGTCGGTTTTCCTTTTTTGCCAAATATTTGTGCTGTCACCCTGGAAAATGGCAATTAATTTTGTCCTTTGATGGCCACATTAGCCCGCTCACCAGGGTCATCATTGTTTGAGCTAAATTGTGTAATATTAATATATGTACGCGTTGTAACAGGCGACGGACCACATTAGGTCCTGGCTAAAATTAGATATAGTGCCACTTCATACGTAGGAAAATCGGAACGTGGGTGCCTTGGAAATGGCGGGGCGTCTCATTAGAGCATATGTAATTATGGAGTAATAAGCCAGGATGCGATGTGTGAAGGATAAGCCAAGGACTATCGCAGATGTAATATTTTCCTTTCACGCTCACGCATTTCCCTCAATGTCCAAACAAATAACAAAAATGTGCGGCTGCATAATATGCTATCGTTTCCTCCGGCCAGCAAACACAAACAAACATGAAAGGGAAAGTGGCTTTGAGTCGGAAAATTCGTTCGATTCCGTTTATTTGCGTCGTCTAATGCCCCCAGATCCGCAGTTTCTCGTTTATTGGACAGCAATGCGCAGTTGGCCATGGTCAACAGTGTGACATTGGCCAACCTTCCAGCTGACCCACACCCATCCCCATGCAATTGTAATTGGCATATCTGGGCCAAGCGGTCTTAACGCTCGCACCCTTAACTTTAAGGTGAGATTGCGAATTCACTGATCAACTCAAACATGATTTAATAGTGTTAACAGGGGATTTCGTGAGATTTTGGCAATGGGAGAAACCAATCACAATTGCGCCACGGATGACCGCTGGCCAGCCCAAGTCCCCAACTAAGCCATTTGAATTGCAAATCATATGAGACCCCTTTACGCCGGGTATCCAGCACCCAAAAAAAAGTATATACAAACATTCTGGATACTGGATTCTGGATTCTGGATTCTCACGGCATTAGGATAAATATTGCCAGTTCAGCGACCTTTTTATGCCAACATTTTGCCAGCGCTTTTATCTTCACTTTTTTTGTTCTGACGCCTTCTGTGTGACAGATTACCAAAGGCAACTTTCGTTTTGAAGTGAATCAGACCCATGTAAAATATTATTTTTATTTATTTTTCATTTGCTGCGAGTTGTCAAAGGCTTGTTAATATGGGCATACCGAAATAGAGTGCAAGAATAAATATATTTTCGCTTTGACTAGGCTGCTCTAGACAAATGCCATGAACCCGATTAAAATAATCATCAAACTATTCTATTTTTAGCTATTTTTAGCTTACTATTCGATTAAAGTATGCAAATAATAAAAAACTATTAACGTAGAGGCAGGGTCAGATTTATGTTACGGATTATGAACTTTATGAACGAACCCACTACACATTTGCTTACTTGGCATTCAGCTGCGCAAGTGATGCCATGCAGCAGTACCAAAATATGAATATAATATATTTTATTACCACAACCCAACTAGGCAAACAACGAATCAATAAGACTTAGTTGGCACGAGGATGTTGTGACATTGGTTGCTCAGGCGGGCAGACAAAACCCTCACCATCGCTCGTTGTCAACCAAGATGCCATATGGTGCTGCGGCTCCTAAAATCCCGAACGCGACTCCGCTGCTCTGTGGCTGCGAGTCCTGCAGAAGGACTCATTTAAATAAGCCCGAATTTATGGCACGCACACACGCACACACGCACGCACACACGCACACACGCACACTTTGAGTGATTGGCGCGTTTAAACTTGGCTGACTGGAAATTGGCTTGGCTGAGGGATACTTCCGTTCCAACAATGGTGTGATTTATACGATGGTGCGTATGGAAATTTCATTACATTCATGGTGTGTGTCCTTTATGGCATTCTTTAGTCAGAGAGAGAGAGAGAGAGAGAGAGAGGGACAGAAGGACGAACGGAAGTTTAGTTTAATCGAAGTTGTTGTCACGATCTGCTGGTTCGTCTGATTGATTGCTCCTCATTGATAAGGAGCGTTTTGCTACCAAACTCCGCTCAAAAAAATATACAAAAATATGCAAATCCTTGACGGCGGCAAAAACTTTCGCCTCTTCTTGGGTTTTCTTAATTTCAAACTGCCAAATGACATTTGGCATTTTATTGTTTTTCTGCGTCGTGGCTGGTTGACTTGTCAGCCTGAAATGAAGTTTGCCCAGTTCGTTGCTTTTCCATGGCGAAAAGGGAAAATTGTAGCAAATTGAAAATTGTACCGTCAAGCAACAAGCAGCGTTGGCAGCTGTGACTTTGTGACCCTTTCCACGCAGTTATCCTTTGTTTGAATTCGGCCAGGAACTACAGACAAAAATGCTGCAGCTTCTGGGAAAAATAAGTAGTTTTTCTCTGGGAGAGCAATGCACTGCAAAGCATCCCCTCCATCCCCTCCACTTATTACATTTTAGTTATATAGTACATATTTTTGCGCCTTGCAAACACAATAAACAAATCGCATAAATGGCCAATACTCTTTCTATTTTTTCGCACCCACCTCATAAAAGTGAATCGAATTGTAATTGTTTATTTTTAAATTGCTAGGAAGTGAACTTGTTCGAAGTGTGAAAATGTGTATTTCTTAATAAATGCGAATCACTTATTACAACGCAAGGAATTCGGCGGCGATCAATAAAGTTTGGACTTAAGTGCCATTTTTCAAGGACCACTTGCATTTTAGAAGAAAACTGTTAAAATCTTTTGACTCTGTCATTAATATTCTACCGCCATAAAACTCATACCGCTGCGTAAATCATTTTAATTCGCATTTAAAAAGCGAGTTCCTGCAACCTAATATCCAAGGAGGACTTAAACCTCTTCCCCCAAACGTGAAATGAATTTAAATTTTTAAAACGCATTTTGCGGTATAAGACATGTATTACAAATTGCCACTTATTGTAGCACTGTTCAAACGTTAAAATTCCAAATGGCAAAGTACAGCTGTGGCTTCGAATTCAATAAATAAATTAGTTTGTGTGCGAATATTTGGCCATTTTTCCCCACTGCTTCTTTTTTATTTTTGATTTTTTTTTTTTGGTTCACACCCACCTCATAAAAGTAGAACGAATTTAAATTGTCAAATTCGCCGGGGTCGCTGGATGTGGAGTTGCCGCCCGTCTCCAAGTCGTGACTTGGCGCCGCTGTCGTCTGGATCTGGACCATTGTGGCCGAGGCTGTTGTGGTTGCTATCGTTGTTGGCGCCAGCATCACGTGTGATATCGCAGGTGTGAAATATGTCAGATTAACTGCCGCCACGTCGCTGGGCGGTAGGTGCTCCCCGCCCACTCCCACGCCCCCCGCCCCCTGGGTGCCATTGAACGACCTTTCCGTGGACGTGGACGTGGAGGTGGACGTGGAGGTGGAGGTGGAGGTGGAGGACACAAGTCCCGAGGATTCGGAGGCGGAGGCCAGCGTGTAGTAGAGT
Organism: Drosophila orena; assembly: GCA_005876975.1. Taxonomy (NCBI): domain Eukaryota; kingdom Metazoa; phylum Arthropoda; class Insecta; order Diptera; family Drosophilidae; genus Drosophila; species Drosophila orena. The sequence continues at coordinate 6,783,565 of VCKV01000282.1, read as the reverse complement.
GAGCTATCGAATAGCCTTAAGTGCAGCATGATTGCGCCTCAGTCTGGCATCGCCTGAAATAAGGGAAAATTAACAGCGAAAATTAAAAGAGTGCTTAAAAGTGTATATATCTTAAGATATACGGCCTCAGCCAGGGGTGATTGTGGGGTGGTGGGACGGGGGGGTGTGCTGCTTAAAAACCCATAAATCCGAAACGAAAAGCTGCGTAATAAATGCTTTAAGTACTTTGCCAGCAAAGTACAAAAATATTTGCCTCAGTTAACATGGCTTCTGTGTGTAAATTTCGGTACCCAGCAGGTGCCGCATTTTCCTCCTGTTATTAATATCGCGCATACGCCGGGGGTGACTGGTGCTTGGATATGGTCTCTGGATCTCAGCCATCCGGATTCACTGGAAATTAGTAATGGCCTGTAAGATAATACCAGCAGCGAACCGATAGCGAATGCAATAAGCCTAACATATTTTATTACTTCCCAGTTGGATGAGTACTCAAGAACACGCCATTACAAGCGGTTCTAGCATTGAAAAGCAACTAGTTTAAACATTATGTAATGAAATACAAATTGGTTTATGTGATAGTCAAGATTTGTGTGAAGCATTTAACTGCGATGTTTAAACGTGGCCCTTTCTGGACTAATCCCTTGGCTAGGTTCAGTGATTTGGATTGATTTATGACACCAAGCGTGTGCAAAGTCATGCCAAGAACGTGTGCCTAATTGAATAGATGAGCCTGGCACACGATTTGAACCCCAGGGGCAGGAACTGGAGCAATTAGCTGGCCACAATAGACATTTCAACCAAAAATGGCATTGTCACGTCGTCGGTGGCAAACAAAGGAGCTGCTCAACTTTGATGCGGCCTCTCGGAAATTTATGCATGCATACAAGTATAATATGTGCCTGCGTCTGGAATCCATCTGTCCGTGTTCGTTGCTCTTTGGCTGCAACTTTAAATTGATTAGCCGCAACTTTGCGGGCGACCCTCGCACGACGTGCCCGAAATTCGCAAATAAATTCTGCTTTAAAATGTGCAAAAACTTTTGTTCGCCGCAGCCAGGTATTTGGCCCACTAATGCGAGCACGCAACTATTTGGCCAATGATTTATATGAAAAACACCCGTCTGGGTCGCTTCTTTCCATCTGACACATTCAATTTGGTGGAGCCCAGCTGCTCAGCGGGATAGTTGCCATTTTCCTGGGCTTTTCCCGGCGATGGGGAGGCAGATGAGTGGCACCACATGTCGCTGGTTTTTCTAAGTGTATCATTAGCATGTGAGGGTGCTCTAATATTTCCACAGATCTGTACTTGAATCTAAAGTTCTGCCAAACATTTTTATGTAACTACCTCTAATGGTGAGCAGCTTAGTGCGCTTAAATTGTTGTTAACGATGAAACTGAGCCCCGAGAAACAATTAAACAGTAATCACTCTATAAGCTCGACGATTGCTTGTAGGAAATCGCTTTGGCTGAGCTTGGCTGACATTTACATATGTAAATGGCTGAGGAGGCTTTGAAGTATTTTGACTGGCGAATCAACCCATTTGAGCTTTGCATAAGTTCGTCTCGGTATTAAAGTTTTGGGCTGCTGTTAATGCGCATTTAATTTGCATGCAAAATAGCCAGAAAAGTGTCTAGTCGGTAGGCGGATTCACTCCAGTCCCAAATCTGGATTCTTGGCATTATATGTGACCTAACCCTCGCGGCGAAGGGAAAAACACAAGCTGTATTTGATTGACATACGTGTATTTTGAGTAAGCTGTCAGGATACTGCCGTTGGCATCTTTTCTCCAGAATTGACGCCTAAGCCGACGAGCTGCATTCAATTTGTGAATAAATCAGAGAAGCGTTCAAGAGGATTCCCATATATCGACAGAGAGCTTATCAACAATGAACTTGAATTAAGTGTGCTGCGAAAAACGAGCAGTCTGTAGCGTAAAAACGAAAATGTGTTTCATATGAAAAAAGTGAAGTGTTCTCCGAAAGTTATTCTGCAAGAAGTGAAACTTTTCCGTTAAGAAAGACTTCATTTGGGAATCGAATCCAACAAGGTGTGTTGCAAAGGCTCAGGTATGTCACATTATTATTTCATTTTCGAGCACGCCACAAGCACACATCCATGCGAAGCCAAACTTGATTAAAAATATGGCATTGTCCCATTGCAAAAAGGACCACACCTGGATCCGTCCGAATCGCAAAGGACCCGTTTTAATCCTGCGACTCTGCAAACAGACGCCCTCCTTCCCACCAAGAGCTCAGGCACCGAAAATGCCTTCGCAGAACGTTGCTAGCTCCAAATTCGAGGTGACTCGTGGAAAACTGGTGCGCAGCGCATCCATGAGGTGGACTCTATAATCGAGGAATCCCGCCGGAGAAGCGGCATTCGTTCCAGACCGTGGATTTGATGGCATTGGATTACGCGGACACCGAGTTCGAAATGCAGTAGGGTATACGCGTACTTGGATGGTCGGAATGCGACTGTGAGAGGAGAAAATGTGGGAAAATCCAAGGCAAGTGAAATAATTGGCAGCAAATGTGAATGAATTCATTATTAGATTAGAGCCTCAAGAAAGCAAGTTTTTTAATTGACATTTGTGAATACTGCCAGCCGTTTTTGTTTATCGCAGAAAATCACAATTACCAACGGATGGATGAAGGACTTAGTATTAAGCCTTTAAGGTCGCAGCATGAGTTTCGTATTCAGATTCGGATCCTTCAGTTGAGTGCTATCTGTGTCTCGCAAATCTCAGTTGCCAACTTGGCAAAGGACTTTCTTTTGTCTGCTGCAGTTTGTTTTTGGCGAACTTTTGTGCAACGTTGCGTATGAGTCATAAAAGTCGAAAGCATCTGGCTTTTGTTCTTCGGGAGCCACTTGCAGCGTATTTATGCTATGTTGTTGTTCAGTTTTGGACGGCATTATATTATATAAACCATTACACTGTCTGCTCCGGAGTCACTTTCAATGTCCTCCATGACAATTGCCGAGCATATATTGTCCTGGGAGGGGGAAAATGGCGTCGTCATGCTGCCTCAAAATGAAAAATTGATTTCACAGCGAAAAATATGGCAGCGACAAGAGGCGAACGGCATAAACTTTATTAGGTCACTCCATCCTGGCCAGTGAAACACAAGGTCCACCCCAACTCCGACTCCAACGTGGTCATCCTTTCATCCCACTTTTCATCCCACTTTTCCGCCTTATGTTTATGGCTGGGACGTTGCATGCGGTGCCTTTCTCCGCATGCACTTGCAGTTCATGGCAATCAGCGTCATAACGACCAAAGTTTAGTATTTCATTTCAGTTTTATGGAGCGTGACGCGTGTCCAAAGGATAATTGCCAGTGGGATTCTATTGGGAGAAATGGCTGGGATTATTTTCATTATGCCAGCGCATGTCTCCCATTCGATACTTTCGATTGTGCCAACAACGGACAGGACTAATTGTCAATTTAAAAACCATTCTCGACTGGCGGCGATCAGACGGTGAAAATCCACTTAAGGCGCTCCAGTCTTTTAAGTAGCCACTAAATTTAAATCTAAATGACAGCATTGTCGCACGTCGTGCTGAAAAGCAGACAGCGAAACACACGCAAATTCGAAATGCTGGCCCAGAAACTGGATATCAAGGCTCGTTCGGCTGTCTCAAAATATTTTCCACCCGTTTTTCGTTTTGTTTTCCCCAAAATTGTAAATAGTCGGGGCGAGCAAATTGAAAAGTTGCAGTCGGGAAACGGGTGTGGGTGTGGGTGTGGGTGTGGGTGTGGGTGTGTGTCTACAAAGTATGCGGCCCCTTGGAATGGTCCCTATTGGCCAAAAATGCCGACTCGTCTTTTCAACGTGGCTGCCAAGGCACTGTGGCCCATTGGGGGAAAATTCCGGGCCAATTTTCAAGTAAGGGGTTAAGTTTGTGAGTATATAAGAGATACCTCTTGTAATGTATTAAATATTTAACAAATATTTAGCAGAATGTTTACATTATAGTAATCTAACAAGGTATTGCTACCATGTTTCATTGCTTTCAGAAAATCTCAAGCAACATATTTCTTCAGCATCTACGCATTTCATAAAACAAATCCATTTTTTTCAACGCAAATGTTATACCATTTAAAACGTTTCAAGCTGACTTTCTTGATTAAATAATGCCATAGTGCCAATTTCCCAAAAGCTGACATTAAATGCTCACCTGTCTTCGAAGCTCGAGCATGTACACCACAGTGCGGGCGCGGCATTGAATGGCATTTTATTTTATTATTGCACACAGCATGCTGGCTGCCTGTGTATTTATATTCAAATTTGTAGCACCTGTAAAACAGTTTGCGAAACAATGAAGACGCAGCCAGACTCCGGTGAGGGAATGTCAGCTGCTGGCCCATCAACCTTTTGCGGCGACCGACCCATTCCAAGTGCCAAAAGTTAGACAAATGTATGTAAATGGAAAATGTGCTGGGCGAAATTGCGTCAAAACATTTGCCACACGAGATTAAGTTGGCCAGGTCCATGATATGTTTTAAAGTTTCACTTTCTTATCGGCCAGCCGGAGCCCAGACATTATGGATGCAATGAGGGGCGCGTGCTAAGCCAAGTCTAAAGCCATAGACATGAGTTGCTTCTCGCCCGGCAATCAGACAAAAGAAAAGCTAAAAGAATTGCGTATACGCAGCGTTGCCTTGACACCTGGCGTGGGCATCTGAGCCATTTATGTTACCATCCGCCATTTGCCATCGAGTGAATGCTTTCTATATTTACGCAGAGACCCAAAGGGAAGACAATGCCATTTATTATGAGTTTATACAACAATTTATAAATACTTTTAACCCCGTCGGCTACCTGTCGTCTGTCAAGTTTCCCGAATATGTAAACACACTTAGCGTTTGATTGATATTTGGCAAACAAGACATGAATGACACGGCCCCGAAAACTGATATCTGCATTGGCTAAAGGAAAACCCTTTCTTTATTTTTTTATATTCAGCCAGCGGTAGGTGTAGGAAAAACACAACGCTTCAAATTGGTGAATGTAATTAATTCGAGTGAAGTAAATGCCAGGTGTCGAGTGAAAGGCAATGGTTAAGTCCATTAAGTCAATTATAAATAAATTATGCTGCCCTCAGTTCCTGCTGATTCCTGCGCAAAAGTAATCGCCAAAGTGGCTGGAGGGCCTTAATTAACTGAGATGGGGTAAAAATGAGGAAGAAATTCCGCAGTTCTGCTGGGAAATTATTATTATTTATGCGTATTACAGGTATGCACTGCAGGTAATTGTTTCTCCCGGCAAATGAGTTGTGTGGTTGTACTAATAAATTTCCATTTAGTTTGAGCCCTTAAGCATTCCAAAGGAGTAGCCTCAACGCGTTCGGTATCCGCAAATACTGCTGTTCAACAGTTAAATCACTTAGTTGATGGCTTCTACTAGTTAGCTAATGAAAACCAAATGCCACGAAAGCTTAGCCACAGCCCCAGGCGTCTGTCTCTCTCACTTACGCCCCCATCTCCCTCCCACTCTCGTCATCAGGCATTTATATCTGTGAAGTACATTTCATCAAGAGTGAGCTATATGCTGTGGGTATAAATTATGCAGGGCACATACATTGCTAACTGTTCCGAGAGCAACGCGTTCTGTGCTAAGTAGAATTTTGAACTTGACTTAATTAGACGCAAATGCAGAAAATAGAAAACGCCACAACCGCAGCTCCCGGGAAAATTCGAAAACGATGGCAGTGATGCCAAGTCTGAGAGATTAATATACACGTACATATGGCTTAAATATGGCAAAGAATTCTCCGTTTGAAAATGTGTAAGCAATTATAAGTTATGGAAACTTTCTTGTTGATTTGTAAAGTTCAAAAGATAAATAGTTACTAAAACGCCCTAATAAATACTAAAAAGAATGATTTAAGTCACTGGGAAAGATAATTTAATTTAATTTAAACAAAACCCTTAAGATGCTGTGGATGGGAAGGTTTTTTAAAATTTAAAAGTGGGTTTTCACGCCCATGGAAAGATAATCTTTGAGCAAAAAAACAAATTTTCGGGAAGGAAAAGGAAATTTCAAATTTCCAAACTGGATTTTTATGACCACAATAAGCTTATGTCGTAGATTATCTTTGCGTATAAAAATACTTTCAAGTTCTCCAACCACGACACGAATAATGTGTATTGAAGGCGGCTGTCCAAATTCTATACCGAATTTAGCTGGCAGGAAAAAATGCAAATTCAAGTTTATAGTTTCCCCCATCAAGTATCGCGCCCAATCTGGCCACTTTGAAATCGAAAGGACCTTGCTTGCAGGGAGTCCTTACAATGCGAAAATGGCCAAGTAAGCAGCACCATCGAGTGGCAAGTGGCAAGTGGCAAGTCCTGCGTTTGCGGCTTTACTGTGCATATTCGGAGTGAAACGCGTGTCATGGTGTCCTGAGATAGGAGCTCGGCTGCTCCGATGCCTATTGCCCCCAAAGGCCGTCGCTCGTTAATTAATCAAAATACTTACCACCGAAGCGGCTGTCAGCGGGTTTTGCCCGACCTCGTTTTCCTTTTGGCCTGGTCAACGAACCTGCCACTGCCGCTGCCGCTGCCACTGCCGCTGATGCTGGAAAACTGTCGCCTGGTGCGTATGGACAAACAATTAAAGTCACGCGCGAGTATTTAATTAAAAGCTTAATATTGCAGCGAGTGCTGCGGCCAGGAAGTGTCCAGAAAGTCACTGGCCAGCGACTATGAAAAGCAATTACGAATGTATTTTGCTGGCACAAATACAACTTGCAGCCAAAGGCGAAATTGAAAATTGTTGCAAAAGGGAAATTAATTTGGGCACGGGGCCAGGTCAGATGAGCAAATAAGTCAACAGCAGACAAGTCAACGGGCGTTCCAAAAGTATCTTCATTTTTTTTTTTCCTTTTGGCCAACGCACAGCGAAAGATTGACACCTACAACGTTGATTTCAATCAGCTGCCACACGTGGGCCGCCGGCCAGCCCCCTGTAATTATTGGTGCGCCCCTGGGTGTGCGGCGCAAAACACGCATTTTAATTTGGCCGAAGCAATGAACTTGGAAATCAGAAGGCGCCAAAACTTAAAGACAGCTCGGAGCGTCTTTTATTGTTGAGTGCACTGGAAAATATTCGTGGCCTTTCTGAGAAAGTAATGCTTTGGATTACGCCCATAAGTTTTATTTAAAAACCTGTGTTCATACGTAAATAATCATAAATCAACTGAAGCTAAAATACTTTCCTGTGTGATATAGGACTTATTGTAAAGTGTTTTGTTAGTGCCCCTTTCTTTTCCCAGTGCATGTTTGGTTTTCAGTGGGGATTTCTGGAAATGCTGTCAATCACGGGAAGGCGTTGCGATGATTCGGCGGTTGGCGTTGGGCGGACGGGCAGGTCGCAGACATATCACAAATCGCTCGAGTGTAAAATAATTTGTCTCGATTCCCTTTCTGCCTGAATAAAATCAATAAACGCCGCACCCGCACCCGCACCCGCCCCCGTCCCCGCACCCGCCCCCGCCAATCGCCATTCGGCAAGATGCTGCAAATGCCAAATTTTTGGCAATCACCAACACTGAAGGCAGTACAAGTCCTGGCCGCTCCTCTCATTAGAGCGAGCACCTGGCGGTGTCAGGTGAGTGGAGCACCACGTTACCTCATCCCCGCCAGCGGCATAATTGCGCTGACTTCTTGGTCTCGAAAATCTAGGGAAAAGCACTTCCAATGCCTGGCACGTACGCGCCGACGACTGCAAATGCTGCTTGCTGCTTGCTGCTTGCTGCTTACCGCTTACTCCTTTCATGTGGGCTCATCACCCTTTCCCCGCACCCGCCCACCTGTGATTTTGCATTGGTGGCCAGGTGTCTCACCTCTGATTGCAGCACCTTGTCCGCACACACAATCAACCAGATGTAAATACAATTGGGCGACAAACGTGCAAGATGTTTGGCAATGTTTGCTATAAGCACCTCTCGAAGATGTAGATTTCAGCAAGATGCTGCTTTCTTTTATGGCCAAGTCGGTGGTTTGGCAATGATCCTACGAAGCTATCAGCCACCTTTCCACATCAGCCAGTGGAAATATTCTGCCCGCGATTTCTCATTTTTGTGTTTTGCCGCTGTGTGGCTCAACAATTTTGTCAAACTAATAAACTTATCAAAGTTCATCTGTCATGTGCACATAAACATAAAATGTGATTCGCATTTGACTCCCCAAATCGCCAGCAAAATGAATCACGTAATGCGGACTATTTATGGAGCAATATTCGGATTGCATATAGAAGACGCTATAAGGCATAATAAAATCGTAAAACAAAATGACCCATGCAGGCGTATAAGCAATGTTTTCCGGATGGTATGATGTACATACACGTAAAGTTTGGGGGGTATTAAAGAAAGTTTTGTTTGTTGGTGCTATACTGAGCGAAGAGGTAAGTGAGGGGAAAACTTCTAGTGAAGTTTCTATCTCAGTTCCTGCGCCTCAGATCCTGGCACTCATCATTCATAAGTCACTCGCATGTCAATCCTTGCCATCGATTAGCGTCAAGGATCGAAGCTCAGGCATTCAGTCAGCTGCACAAGGGCACTCACCCCTTGCGAAAACACTGCAGTTTCCACATTTTCTCTGGGTGGGAAAAGTTTTTGCATTTAAATAAGTTGCAACAAAGTTGACTGGTGTTCGATTTCTGATACTCTGTGCCCTGCAATTGAAACACTGGCAGCATGTGCGAATAACTCCATAAATTATATGTGTGTCCAAGCGATGATATTCGGCTAAAGTTTCCATGGGAAATTGAAACGAGTTTCGTTTTGCAGAGTTGGCAGGCAGCATTTATGAACGATATTCTATCTGCAAGTTAATTTGTGCCAAAATTACCATGAAAACAATTCGCTTTAGGCGCTTTCTATCTTGTTGTTTGCTATTTTTGGCACGTAGCGTGGGCCGTATTTCAATTTTGGTGTAAAAGCCCACGCTATCGAACGCCAAAAAAAAAAAAAAAAGTGCGAATAACGTAACATCATCATTATGGCCAGCTGCTATTGTTTTTCCTCGGTGCCATTTTTGTGATCGTCAATGGCCAGAACCTGCTGCCAAAACTCCAACCTGTTTACATGTGTACATGTGTTTGCCTTATCACTTATCATCCCCGTTTTTGTTGGCCTGTCCCACTAAAAGCCTAATTAGACAGTTGGCCGCGCCGATAAAGGCCCGATAAATTTGGCCATGGCCCATCTGAGATTTATTTGACATTTTCGCCTGGGTTGGGGCTTCTGACTCCTGCGGGCGTGTAGGAAAGTATTCCCAACTTGAAAAATGTGCCAGGATTAAGGTAATGAGTGTGCTCGACTTTAAATAATTTTATTTAAGCGCAGTTATCTGTTGGTCCTTAATGAGTACTACTGCAAGTGGCACAAATGTACTATAATATTTTTACATTATTTATAAGCATATGGCTGAGTGCGTATAAATAAAAATGGCAAAAGGAAAAGTGGGAAAATGGAAAAAGGGCAAGGGTATCATGGGACATACGTGGACACTCCACTCGAGATAAAAATTATCTGGTTAACATGAGTAAATGCAGTAATAGCACCATTGAGTTGGGTCGTAAAACTTGTAGTTAAGCACACAAAAATATTAAATGGCAACGCATGTATTATGTTGAAAGGGTTTATTAAAGCAATTACCATTTCTACATTAATGATTTTAATGTACCATTTTGACTGGGACTTTGAGCAAGTGAAACAAGTAGGTAAACTGCTGCTTAAAAAGACATCGTGATAATAAATGGCGAAGCAATAACAGTTTAAAATTATTGAAGTGTCAGCCGCAGCGATTCATGCATAATTGCGTGGCCAATAAAACGAATGAAATGCCCGTTAAAACGTCAGCAACGATTATTGGCCTCCGACCCCCTCGATAGTTAAGCTGTGTGAGAGCTTGAATTAAAAGTAAATTGTTGTGTTAAAGCCTTTCGGGCGACGCCGAAGGGCGGAGATCATTAAAAATATGGCTGGCACAGCAGAAAGCAGCCAGGAGGCGGCTGCAGGAGTCCTGCGGCAGACAGCTCAGACAGTCGGAGAGTCCTTGCTGGGACATGGACGGACTGGCAGTCAGCACATTAAAGGTAATCACAATATTTATGTGCGTTTAACGAGACACTCGGCAGGCGAAATGGTTGAAACAAATCATTGACAGCTGCCACAGCAGCCACACATTTGCGGTGCTCTTCATTGCATTGTATTTTTGGAACTTTTTTCGCCTCCATGTTTTAAGACATTTGTGTTGTTTGTGTTTTCCGTTTATTGCTGAGCAACTTGCCACAATAAATCAGGTTTTTTGTTCTGCTTAAACTCAATCTCCCTGGAGTCAAGTCGTAGGCACATTATGTTGACAAAAAATGGCAGCCCTAACAAATTGAATGTGAATCTTGCAGATTATTTTGTGAATATTTTATTAAACTCGCATTAGAGATATAATCTTTTTTGTAGCGATTTTGCAACAAGCGAAAAGGCTGTTTTTTTGGTTTTTATAACGCTATTTGTATTTGAATGATGGCTACTGTTGCAAAGCAATTAACGGCAAAATGTTTTTTGCTGGTCTCTGTGTTGAAAACTTTTTGTTGTGAAAATCGGCAATTTTGTTTGGTTTGAGTTTCCTGTGTCAAATAGGTTGCCACACAAATTTCCAGTAAAAAACGCCCAATTCGGATACATTTAAAAGAATGTAAATCAGTGTGTACTTCTAACGAACTTTGGGCTTTGGGCCTAGGCATTGTGACCCAATTTCTCAAACGATTTAACTTGAATAAGTAAATTAGCTACATTTATCTGCATTCGGGTGAGCAGAACAACGAACAACGAAACGGAATGTAAAAGATTCAATTAGGCATATTGGAGTGGAGTGGCAGCAAATCAGTGGCACATTCAGCTGGAGATGATAAACTTTGGGCTGAAGTTTCCGGCAGCAGTGCAGCATACGAAAATGAATTCGTGGGGAAATGGAAAAGCGGGCAAAAGTGATAGACAGTCTGTCTGCGTATCTTTGCTGCAATCATGAAAGTATGTGTTTTGCCAAGAAGCGTGGGCGTATTATAGACAACTTCCTGTTATTGCCGGCCCATCCCATGTCAGTCCCGCCCTTTTTTTTTTTTTTTTTTTTGGTTCGAACCAGCGGCATGTAAAATAAAATTTGTGAAGTGTAAAGTCAGCCCGAAAAGTCAACAAATCAATGGCGGAGTTTCATTTTTACTTTGGGTCCTCTTTTATGTCTGTGAAACACGTAAAGTTGCGATTAGCCCGAAGTTCAATGGTAAATGGATACAAATAAATTGAGGGGCTTTATTCCGCGATAAGAACGTGACGAATGGCAAATCATTGTCCCTTTTAAGATTTACAGTTCCGTAGATGTATAGCTTTTAAAAGAAACTAATGTCTTCTGTGATATAGGACGCGATTTGACAATAGAAGTTTTGATTTTTAAAGCAACATTTTCAAAGCTGCTCCCATAGAAATCTTCCCCCGTTCTCTACGTGTTGATTTATGAAGTTTGCTTTAGCAGCTGCTAAAGCACAAATATAAAACCGAGAATATCATAATCAATGCATCAAAAATGTCAGTTGCTGGGAATTGAAACAAACCAAAGCTGGGAATGCGATTTGCAATTTTACACGCACGTATCTCTGTGCAAATATGTATCTTGGGGATGGAATGGGATGCGAATGGGATGGGGATGGGGATGGCGTTGGATTGGATTGGATTGGGCAAATAGAGCTCATACGTGATATGGCTGGCACTTCCATTGCATACATCTGGACTGGCTGTCTTCAGCTCGGATCACTCCTGCTCCTCCATTTTGCCTAATGTTTTTGACGTCAATGGGTTGGGATGCAAGTGAATACGGTCGTTTGGGAGCTGAATGGGATTTCTGCTTCAATTCACACAATATCTTTTAAGGAGTACTCAAAGGCAAACTTCACCTCACATATGTTTACACAGCAAACAAAAAATGAAAATATTCCGGCCTCTCTCACAACCCCATAATCATGGTAGTTCTTTGAGTGCTCTAAATTTTCTATCCCTCAAATTGGGTTTTTGGTAATGTTCAAGCTGGGATAATTGTGTAATCAAAATTGTTACAATATTTTTCTGCGTGCAATGTTATTTATGCGCATTTTGCGATCCTATTATCGCCACACAAGGACATGATTAGCCAAAGTCCAAAACTTATAAGCTCGTAAAATTGTGTAAAAGGAGACCCCGCATATGTCGGCCGGATTGCATGTCAACGCTGGCCACGGCCAAGTCAACAACTTCATAAATATGTCGAGCATGTGTAGCTCGGATGACTGGCCCCAACATCCTCAACTTCCCCAACATCCCCAACATCCCCAACTAGAAAAGTTCTGCTCCTCGGAGGGCGGGACCCTCTGGCAGAGATTTGTGCCACATCATCGCTCCTGGCTGACCATTTTTACGCTTCCGTCTAACAACAAAATGGCATTAAACGCAGATCAATCACAATCAACACCGCTGACCCACATATCCCCACAAAGATACATGACTTGTGGTCGTGGAGCAGGGGTTAGAGATTGATTTTGAGTCGGGAATTGAGTTGTCCATATGTACATACACGTACATATACTCGTATGTTGTACAAGTGTGCGGTTGAGTGTTGACTGCTCATAACTGGCTTTCCACTGATAGTACAACCTTCTTTTTTGGGTATCAAAGTTTTCTATTTACTCGACCTTCTGTGTTCTGTGTGTTCTGTGTGCCTCGCCATTTCGCCAACTTCCGCACTTGCTGGTTCAACAAATGAAGCTGCTAAGGAACTTGAGTTTTTCTTTGCCAACAAGTGCACTTGTTCAACTTTATCTTGCCTTAATTTCTCTATTAATTGGCAAACAGCATTAAAGCTGGCGTTCTGCAAGCTGCTATGGTGGCTTCGCTTCTTTTTCCCAGTTGGTTAGTGTAACCGCCACTTTGAGAGAAATTGTCAACTATACATTTTGAAGTAAATTTAATTTGCTGTCGAGTTGCGGGGACTTTGACTTGGTTTATTCATGCACATCAGTCTGGCTTACTTTCTATAACTCACAACTGGAGTTGAGGTCTTTTCAGGTTGAAGCACATTTATTTGTACAGCTTGCGGACATTCCGGCAATTTAAATGGGTCAGAACGTATCTGACAAAGTTACTTTCCTATTCATTGCTGTGGTAATTATCCTCAGAAGAACTTCTGTCCGTATTGTCCTTATTGTCCGTATTTAATTGAAAATAATGAATTTCTTCTTTGCCTGTATTGTATATTTTAACTCAATTTAATATACCTGTCGTCTATTCACTTTGAGTGTAATTAAAATGTGTTAGGCAAAAACTCTTTACAACATAAGTCTTGTTTGATTTTAATTAAAAATTGCTGAAAGCTCACAGTTTTTGTGATATTCAAGAATTTTTGTTGAATATACTGTCATGACTGAAATACTTTAGATCTGCAAACAATTTACAATTAAATTTTGTAATCAGTTGGTTAGCTATTATTTCAGTTTTCTGATAATGTACATACATTTTAGGAAGTTGTTCAATAATATTGCACTTAAAAGCCGAAGTTTTGTTACGCCTTGGTAAACCTTTTTATAGAATATACTAGAATATTTTGATAGCTACTTAATCCGGAAAAGAACTGAATTTAAAATTAATTAGGCTGCATCCAGAATAAAAAGGATTTTAATGCATTCCGACAATGATAGTTTACAATGTAGTAAGCTCGTGTAATTATTTTCAAATAATTCATAACGAATTTTCTAATAATGCCGCTGCCAAATTTAACGAAATGCCAACGATTGTAATTAAATAAGCTTTAGCTGTCAACTGGCAAATATTTCCCTAGACCACTAACTAACTAAACGGAGTGTTAAAAGTAAATGAGAGGGTCATGAGTAATTTGAAGTGAAATTCCGATCAATTTGCGTAGCTGGAATAAAATGTACAATTTAGCGAAAAGCGAACTGCAGTCCTGGTGCAACAAGCATAATTGAGTCGCAGTCGCTGAAATTGAAATCCAGGCGAGCAATTAATTGGCGAGCTTAGCATGAGTTCGCATTCAAATGTTGAGATTAATCACTGTCAACTAAATGCGAACGAATATATAAATTGAATAGATACTTAAGCGCTAAGAGGGCGACATGGACATGGAGTCCAAGGCACATGGCGCTTAGAAGTTGCGCAATCGCAACGCGATACTCACTCAAACTACTTGCCGTGGCATAAATTGCAATTGCAATTGCAATTCCAATTGAATATTGTGCACTCGGAATGGAAATTGAAATTACACTTCGAATTCAAATTGCAACTGTGTTCGGTGTTAAGAAAAGTGTGTTAAACAAGCGGCACTGTCAATTGGCCAGCGATTTCACCGGAGGCGATTGACTTCGATTGACTTCGATGAGCTTCGTTTAGTCGGAGTATCTTGTCTTACTACAACTGAGTATCTCGAGCTGCACACACGCGTTGGCCAAACTAATGACTTGATTTCCATGCAAAATTAATTGTTACACAATTGCTCGTTCCTTTGTATTTGAATATATTTTGTTTAGAATTTTCGAAAATATTTTTTAAATATTTTTGAACATATTTTAAAACTGCTCACAGCTTACTAAACAATGTTTTATTCAGCTTCTTGAGTTGTTGACAATTTTTACGCACTTGCCAACGCGATTTTTGCCACGCGGCGTTAACAGATTTCGCGTCTGGTTCAAACAAAATTTCGCATTGAACTGAATTTCTGTGTGTGGCATCGTCGTGCGGATTTTCCTGTTTGGGCTGCTGCTGCTGCTGCTGCGGCTTCTGATGTTGCTGCGGCTGGTGTTGCTGTTGCTGCTGTTGCGCCGACGATGGCAACACGAAGGCACACGACAAGTGACCTGCCTGATTTCACCCCACATTTTCAGTTAGCCGGCTAAAGAAGCCGACAACTGAGCAGGCCAACAGCTGTTCTTTGTTTATGTTGCCGGCTAACAAGAGCTTATTGTTGGGCAACATTCCGCAGGTTGCGAGCTTTCTTATCACGCGCTGATAACAGCGCCGAATGATAAGCTAGATACCAGTTTTACCTATGCAAAACAATACGTAAATACAGTATTCTTAATTGCATATTTTGGGTAACAAAGCCAATTGCATCGCCATGTTTATGACTTTAATTGAACCCAGTGAAGTGAGGCACACAAAAATTCTGCTGACCCAAATACCAAAAAATTGTATTTCCAGTTCATTCAGTTTTCTGTGAACAGGCAAAATAAAACAAAAAAAAGGGAAACACGTACCCCACTGATCTTTAGTGTGTATAAAAAATGGGCAACATAAAGAAATGCTGCGTTCTGAATTCGTGACAAAAAGCCATCAAAATTCAGAAAACAATCATCAACAATCAAAGTCGAGTCGGTAATTTTTTATTAAATGCCGAAACAAAACAAAGCGACAGCAGCTGCATTTATGAGAACGCCAATGAGCCACTCGATTCGAATCGCAGAAATTTGTTGGAAACTTTGGCAGCATCCCATAAATAAGCAAATTTATTTGTGTGATATCTGTAGCGGCAATTTATTTCGCTGTAGCATTTATTTATTGTGAACATTTTGTCATAAAGCACACGGCCCAGAAAGACGGCGAACAGGAGGAACAGTATGAAATTCTCGCTCGTCATGTTCGTCTGTCAGCGGGGATACTTTTAAATAAATAAACATAAATAATAAATAGCTCTTAAATTAAGCAAATAAATAGGCGTACCATTATTTACTCGCCGGCCGTATTAATATATGCACTTTTTCAATATAAATACAATCGAGAATGATGAAAAATCACCAGCTAGTCGATAGCTGGTTGCTCTTTATGCGTACATATGTACGTATATCATTATATAAGAAGTTCCATTTATAACAATAAGTTACAAGACTTTCAAGAGTACTTAATAATTGTAATTTACTTTACGACTGCCTACGATTTATCACTTCTTATTGAATTTAACAAGAAAAGTGCTCGGTTGTGAAATTCTCATAGCATTGCTTAGCCATCAGACCAAAAATAGATAACTAAAATCGCGCAAGTGACGAATTATGGGTGGGCAGTCGCAAAGTATTCGGAAAATTGTGAAAAGTCTTAAGGATCTTGTTGACAGGCGACAAATTTATGCGTGAGGGAAGTGCTGCAACAACACTCACTTGCCTTTTAATTGACTCGGCCTGCAATTAAAAATGAAAAATAAAGAAGTGCCAGTGCAAGCATTTCTTATTTCATGTGCATTGCGAAAGCTGTACAA
This sequence comes from Drosophila orena, assembly GCA_005876975.1. Classification (NCBI taxonomy): domain Eukaryota; kingdom Metazoa; phylum Arthropoda; class Insecta; order Diptera; family Drosophilidae; genus Drosophila; species Drosophila orena. The sequence continues at coordinate 6,767,274 of VCKV01000282.1, read as the reverse complement.
TTTGTGGTTACCATTTGGCTGATTTATCTGCGCTGGGGGGGGGGAAGGGGCGACTTTTCTGGGTGATAAATTTCTTGGAAATGTCTCCGCCTTAAGCAATTCTAATGCCGCGTCCCATTCAAATTTATCGTTTCGCATAACGCTAATGACTAATATTCATTTTGGCCTGGCTCACGTTCTGCTGGCCACAATGCTTCTGTAATTCAGTTGGCAGCTTGCAAATAACCAGTTCAAACACTCCATTGTATGGAAGAGTGGCCAATCAAGTCCGTTTTGCCGGAACAACTAATAATGGTGATTATTTTTCCCATCACCATGGCAATGTCAACATGGACGTCATTCAGATGGGACTCAAAGGCTTAATGGCAGCTTCTCTGCGCATTTGCAACAAATAAAGCCCCTCTGACCTTTGTTGCTTCCTCGAATGTTGCAATATTTATGCGCACACACACATGCAGCGGACGGAAATTCAAGGAAATTCAACTGCAGGCCAGTATCTTAAATTATAGTCCACTGTCGTCGGCCGTTCATGGTTCATTTATATTTATGACTAGGATGCACACCAAACGAATTAAATGTAGCTGTAGGGTAGGGTATAGGGAAATGAGGGGGGTGTGCAATAAATGAAAATTATTCCCACCGATATCATCTCGTTCCTAATAACATACGCATGCAACAGATTGTCAACACAATGATTTGCTGGCAGAAAGGGGAGAAGGCCGCCTGCAGTGGCCCGCAGCACACGCGTCGTATGCGCAATTTGCATAATGAGGATATGAGGCAAGCAGTTGGCATGGGCATCGTGGGTTCTCCGTTTCAAGGCACCGTCCCCACGGACAGATGACCCAATTTTTGAAGGGTCCTCCAGCACTTTATTGAGCGCCTTTCGCAGCGCCCATTCGCTTTGCATTCCCTTTACGTCTTAAGTGTCTGTAACCTGAGGCAAAGCGGTCTATTTTCAGCAGTCCAGACATGGCCTTAAAGCTAGTTGCCTACTTACGGATTCCTCCAACGCATTCGAGTCATTCGAGTCATTCGAATCATTCGAATCGCCTTGGATACACGGCAGCTCGACGAGGTTCAAAGGTAAATAATCGGATAAATATTTGTAATAATTTCTTGAGCGATGAACCACTTCCAGGCCACTGCCACACCCACACCCACTTCCACACTCACAATCAGATGCAGCTCATTAGCATTTGATTTGGCATCGAACCGAAGAAGTATTTCCGGCAAAGCGGGCAAACATTGAACCTTTGCTCTGTGTCATTGCCATTTGCGGTTAGTTGAGCGGCAAAAGGTAAACAAATTGACGGGAAAACTCCCTCACCACCCGTGGTTTGAATAATGAAGATGTGTTTGAGGTGCGAAAATAAATTTGGTAGCAAACGAAGCGCTGGTGAGTAATCAATATGAATGCTATTTGGATGCAGAGATCTATCATTCAGTGGTAAATATGTACATATATACATACATACATGCTGTTTGTATGTGCAAGTTAATCAAATGTGTTGGACCCATTTTGAAAAATAACCATAATTCCGAGCTTTCCGATTATGTTGATGAATGCGGAATACGATGGAAATCGAACAAGAACACAATGTTTCACTTTATTCAAAAGATTTACACAGCTGTGTTCGAGTCACAAAAAGAAAAGAAGTACATATTTAAATAACAGACAACATGGAGCATGTTTCCCTCATATTTTTCCAATATATCAATCTAGTGAGCTAGAGTAATAACTTTCAACACCTTCCTATATCTCTCATTCATTTTATCTAAGTCATCCGAAGAACATACATAAATGTAAAATATTTCAAATACACTTTATATATAACTGTGCAATTGCGTTTATTGGCACAACTCGAGGTCAAGGAAAGTTTGTTTTGGTGAAGTAAACAGCCTTTGGATGAAGATGGTGCGCCCAATTCGTCGCAAGGGAATCGAGGAGGTTTACGGATCCAAAATGGATGCCATGCATCCAGTCAAGTCGGTGGCGATATCCCATGCAGGTATGTCCAAGAAAACTGGCAGAACTGAGAGATTGGGCCCAGGCGGTCCAACTGGCGGTGGAGGAACCATTAGCTCCCGGCAAGCCGATGCTCGCACTCAGCGCAGTTTTGTCACCGAAAACGATTACTACATCACCACCAATCTGCCGTTGACGGCGGCCAATCTGCGAAATTCGCCCGGTTCGATGGCGCAGCCATCAATATCGCAGATGGTCCAGCCCGGCCATGTCCAGCCATCTCCGTATAACACCATGTCCTCGAGGCGAAACCAAATGGCCAACAAGGCCAGTGGCCGTCAGCCGCCGATGAGCAAGGTGCCGCATTTTGTCCCGGCCGACAGCACGGTGAACAATAATGGCTATGGCATGTCCAAGCCGAAGGAGACCTACCGAACGCAGCACCGCGGCAAGGGCAATACCCAGAGGCACGACTATCCCATGGATGACAGCGCCGACTTCTCCGATAAGGAACTAATGGTGCCCCAGCAGCAGGGAAACATGGGAAATGTGCGCCGGCACAATCAGCACTCCCATGCCCATCAAATGCAAATGCAGATGCAGTACGGAGTGTTGCCGCATCCGCCGCAACATCAGCTCCACCAGCAGCAGCAGATGTCCACTCACAACCATCTCAAGCAGCAGCAGCTGCAGCAGCATCTGCAGCAACAGCAGCGCCTCCAGCATCCGCATCCGCATCAGCACACCCATCCGCACCAGAAGCAGCCACGTGGAAGACAGCCGGTTACCACGAGCAAGTTGCACGTGAGTACCGCCGATGACGATGAAGAGAAGGAGGACGATCCCGAGGAGTTCTTCGAGCTAATCCGCCACACCGTGCAGAAGGCAGTAGGAGTGAGTTTTGCACCGATTCCTTAGCTGAATATTAAATAATACATTACACATTCTCATTAGAACACCATATCCGAAGCTGTGGTAAAGAACTTTCGCGATCTGAGTCACAAGATCGAAAGATTCTCGGGCGAGCTGAAGCAGACAAACGAGAGCCTGGACAGACTGCAGGAACACGTCACTAGTAGTGAGTTAATTACGCTTCTCCTAATCATTTTTAACAATTTTTTCTTTTTTTTTTGCATCTGCAGAGATAAATTACTATGGTGAGGAGAACTCCCGACACTTTCGGTACTTGTGCATGAAGTCCGAGTACGATAAAATGTTCTACCAGCATCAATCGCTGATGAACGGAAAGCCAACTCCTGAGATGTTGAGTGTTTCGAAGGCGAACTTAGAAGCCACAGCCTCAGCCAGCAAGAACTTAACACGGAAGCCATCGAAGCCACACGCTGAAAAAGTGTTGAGGAACCATAGCAAAATGCCTATCAGCACAAAGAAGGACATCAACGAGTCCGTGAAGAACTCCGGTGCCTATCGTAGCGTCTCCAAGGCTCAGCAACAGCAAGCAGCTGCACGAAAATCCTCGTCGGACCAAAGTTTAGTTGTGAAATCCGATGAGGTGGACATGCGAGAAGTCCTGGTTCATTTTCAGCGCTACTGCAATCAGGTGCAACTTAAGGATATGAATGGTCAGGTGGCAGCTGAGCTGCCCAGTCTCGAGGACATTTTAGTACCGAAGAGTAACTCAATCGGCGGACTTTGTGAGCCAGCAGTCAAGAGCTCCAGGACCATCGCAGGCAGTCAGAAAAAAAAGAAGGATGACGACACAGAGGTGGGAACACCCATCGAGAGTACGGATGAGACCTTCACCGAAGTGGATGACTTCCAGTTCTCCTCGGACATCTCGACCTGCAGCGAGGACGACGACTGTGGCCTCAATTATACAAGTGGAGCAACCACAGCCCGGCCAAACCGCAAATTAAATCTAAGGGCAGCCGACACAGGCGCCGGAGATGGTCAGTAGTGCCACTGGACTAGATATATACGTATATATATGTAGTGCTCAGCAGATTGGACAGATGAAGGAGCAGTTGAGCTGAAGAAAGGAACCCTTTCCCAGAAATCTTCTTAATACTTATTTGAATATTACTTTTGGCATGACCTAAATTTTTCCGATAACGTAAAACAAAAAAAAATTGAATCATGTTTCGACAAATAAGCTATAAGTTATCGTACCTGGCGTACATGTATTAATTGAATTTATCTTTAGGAGCGCAACTAAACTATGTTCAAAATTCGAATTCTTCATTCTTATTGTATTATTTGCACAGCTTAGCTTACATTGAGCATAAAACTGGCCTATTTGGCCCTTGGCAATCCCAATACCCGCTTAGTAATGCCCATTGGTGTCACTAATAACTGCATATTATATTATATTGACTGCAAAAAGCAAGAGCCAACTGAGCTGGCCAAAACAAGGCATCACCCCCCGGCAACCGGGTAAAACTGAGTCGAGTGGAAAATAAGGCCTAAGACCACCCCCACTAGCCACTAGCCACTAGCCACTAGGCCTAACCTGCAGCTGCATTTTTATGGGCTTACGAGTGTGGCGGTTCTGCCAGTTCTGCCAGTTCTGCCGCTAGTTCAGTTGGCCAAAACAGTTTAGACGTGCATGTGGTCCGTTGTGTTCCGGTGACACGTGTATATTGGTGCGTTTATTCAAAGTGAAATAAATATTTAAATAAAATACCAAAAAGCGAAAGGCCCTCAAGTGAAACTGAAATTACTTTTTGGCCAATTAAAGCTAAGCCCCTGGAGAAAAAGAGCTCTGAATTAAACTTATGCAACGCGGCCAAGTGAAAATGGTTATTTTTCAACTGACGTTGCGTTTGACGTGAATTAAAAGTGTTATGCAAAACCCCGAAACCCGGAAAAGCGCAATACGAATGTCAAAGCCCAAGGCCCGAGTGTCGTTTCTACTTTCAAGGATATTCCACTGACCATTTGCATTGGATAGCCATAAAACTAAATGCAACATTTTGATAAGCCAAATGGGATGGCAAATATCGTGCAAGCTATCAAGTGCCGAACTGTAAGACTGGCCAAAATTGCAATTTCTGATCGGCACCTTTGACAGGCCACCCTTTTGCACCCTGAAACCCGAAACCCTTTTGCTCAGCAAGTTGGCTAATTGCAATGACCAATATTTGAACTGGCTTCGTGGTGTACATATTTATTTGTATAATTATGGGAAAGTGTACACTCGACGCGGAAAGCACTCAATTTTGTGAGTGACTGTTTGAGCCAATAACCATAACAACCAGCGAGTGCCGGGCCTAAGCCAAGTTAGTCAAAACAAAACGGCCAAAACAGGTGCAAAACATTGCCACATCAGTGTTCCGCCTTCGGTTTTCCAGGGGGTGGGTTCGAAAACGGAAAAACTAAAATAAAACAAACTGAAATCGAGGCAAACAAAAAAATCGAATAGAACATAATTGCATTGTGCGGGCCACTGCAATACTGCACCCGTTAACACAAGGGCTTACCAAATCAAATTGGTTGTTCGTTGGCCAACAATAAATATAACATACGAGTATATGTACACGTATGTATGATTTGAGTGCTGCGTACATCACTGGACAAATATAAAACGAGCAACGTTTAATTGACCCTAAAATCACTGAGGCGTTCAATTTGTGTTCCCTTGTTCTTCTTTCTTTTTTTTTTGCCAATTGCTGTTACCAAAAACTATTGTGGCTCCGACTGTCAGAGGGCCCAGTGCGTGAGTCTGTGTAATGAGTGTGTGCAGTGCCATGAATTCCAGAATTCTGCTTCCACAAAAAACTCTATTGATTTTCCCGAAGTGAGAGAATATGCGAAACAGAAATATTTTCCAGCGCATTACTTTGCACTGATAGTGGGGAAAATCACGAGGAAACGGACATGGAAAAGTGGAAACTGTGCCAAGCCAAAGTCTGTGCTAGTGTGACAATTTTTAATGCGATTAAAGTGCAGCACTCTCCACGCAGTCGGCCAAATGCTTGAAGTGGCCGGCAAAAATGGCAACAGCTAAAAATAAAAAAAAGTGCAATACTGCACAATGGCTAATATCCAACTTACCAGTTTCTTTCTCCATTCTAGCAACCAAAAATAAAATAAAATGATATCAATTATCGGTAAATGTTGAAGGAACGACTGCTGCATTGCTTAGTTATCAACGGACATTTTTGTATTTAATTACAAAACTTTAAAACTTTAAAACTTTAAAGATGAAGGTCATGGACGCTTTGCAATCTGGACGGAGAAAGCCATTACCAGTTGGTGAGTGCTCAGTAAATGTCGTAAGGCAGAAGTGAAGTGCAATGGAATGAATGGCCACTTGAGGGGATTTCTTATTCCCGGAAAATTTCAAGACCTGTACTTTTCTCGAAATGCCATTCAGGTTCGAGTTGGTGTAGAAAATCCCATTGCAAATATGATTAAACTGAAATGCCTTATTGAATAATTCAATCAATTACCCAGACAATCCACTTCGCTTTTAACAAGCCACCAAGCTAGCCAGAACAAAGGCACTTTCATTTAAAGGCAGGAATCAACTTGTTTTTAGTTTAAGCGAGTGTATTATTTTTCCCATAATTTTTGGAATATTAGAAGCGTTTAGTATCGTTCTTGTTAATCTGATAACTTATGCGAATAAGATTTAATCCATAGTACTTCTCCACAGCGCTCGTATGCATCCTAGTCACAGTGTTCTGCATCCTGGAGTGCCATGGAGTGGAGCTGACATCACCCACCAAGAAGTCCGCTCCCCTTCGAATAACCAAACCACAGCCCACAAGTCAGCAGGCCAAGTCCATCAGTATTACCACAAAGGCCCCAACCACGGTGGCTGCAACCACCGATGATGAAGTCCCCAGCTCCAGCTCCAGCTACAGCTCCGTCGATGGTCAGCTGGCCCCGCTCATCTCATCCACAACCGAGGGAACGAGCAGTGGAACAACTGCCAGCCTGGTGCCCGAAATATGTCTCAATGGCCTGCAGTTGACGGTCAACAGTGCGGATGAGGGAACGGTTATACGGAAGCAGGAGGAGTTTGTCAAGATACTCGAAGGAGATGTGGTGCTCAGTGTCCTGACCAAGGATCCCGACTCCGCGTTGTTCGTTATCAATCGTGTGAACCAGGCGAACCTTATAATGGCCGACTTTGAAATTGGTTTGTAAAGAACCGCCGTTTATATGCACTAAAAGCAAATCTTTCATATTGAATTGCAGGAATTCGCGCCATCAGCATCGATAACGCCAGCTTGGCCGAGAACTTGCTCCTCCAAGAGGTGCAGTTTCTGCAACAGTGCACAACGTACTCGATGGGCATATTCGTGGACTGGGAGCTCTACAAACAACTGGAGCCAGTTATCAAGGACTTGGAATACAATATCTGGCCAATAGCGGGAACGCGGGCGCACCTCTTGCCCAAAGTAGCGCACTTGCTGCATCAAATGCCTTGGGGCGAAAAAATCGCATCCGTGGAAATAGCAACCGAAACGCTGGAGATGTACAATGAGTTCATGGAAGCCGCTCGCCAGGAGCACATGTGCCTCATGCACTTCAAGAGTGACGAGAATGTTTACATAATGTTTGGCAATAAGCTAGCTAGTCACTTCAGGGAAAACGGAACTCTATTTTCCGTGCCCACCGATAGAACAGACGATGAATTTCTGGCAGGTGGGTAACAACTTCATTCATTTGATTTATTGTTTAAGTTGAAAATAAAGCCCAGTAAATGTTACCTTATATTTATATTATTTATTCCTTTACTGCTTAATTCATTTTGTCTTTTTTTTTAGACTTACCAAACAGAGCTTTTGTCCTCATGGAAAACGAAATTGACCTGAGCACTTCCGTTGAATTGGACGCCACGCCCACCGCTCTGGACGAGATCCTGATCGGGAAGAGTGTGGTGCCATCGCGAGTCCTCAGCTTCGCCGGCTCCATAATCGACCTGATGAACTGGCTGCGCGGTTCCCTGTCCAAGCACTGCAAGCGCGGTGAGGAGCACGACTTGTATGTGCTGGAGAGTTGCTTCAACTTCCTGAACTTCATCGAGGACTGGCGGACATCGGAGTACCGACAAGCCCATGACACGGCTGAGATCCTGTCGCTGCTGCTGATGCGCAAGCTGGGTACGGCCATGAACTTTCAGATGTACCAGAAGAAAGTGCTGACGCTGGACAAGATCACGGGTGAATCGCGTACCGAACTGCGTGAGATTGCGTCGCAGAACTTTGTGACCAATGTGACCACGTACTACCACTACAATCGAGACAATCACACCAGCTTGGAGCTGAAGACCAAGTTCGGTCAGGTGTTCAACTGCCAGTATAGCGCTGGTGATAATAGGCGGTATCCATTCCTGTTCGATGGCGAATCCGTGATGTTTTGGCGCATCAAGATGGACACATGGGTGGCAACTGGGCTGACGGCTGCTATCCTGGGCCTGATTGCCACGCTGGCCATCCTGGTGTTCATTGTGGTGCGCATCTCGTTGGGCGACGTCTTCGAGGGAAATCCGGCCACCTCGATTCTCCTTTTGCTCTCCCTCATCCTCGTCTTCTGCTCCTTTGTGCCCTTTTCGATTGAATACGTGGGGGAGCAGCGTAATTCGCATGTGACCTTCGAGGATGCCCAGACTCTGAATACCCTGTGTGCAGTGAGGGTGTTCATCATGACCCTGGTCTACTGTTTTGTTTTCTCCCTGCTCCTCTGCCGCGCCGTGATGTTGGCTTCTATCGGCTCCGAAGGTGGCTTCCTATCCCATGTGAATGGCTATATCCAGGCGGTGATTTGTGCCTTCAGTGTTGTGGCTCAAGTGGGCATGTCCGTGCAACTTCTGGTGGTGATGCACGTCGCCTCGGAGACTGTGTCCTGCGAGAATATTTACTATGGTCGTTGGTTGTGGGGCCTTTTGGCCTACGACTTTGCTCTGCTGTGCTGTGTGGGCGCCTTGATACCCTCTATATACAGATCCCAACGCAATTATCGGGAGGGCATACTCATTGTCATTGGATCGGTTTTGATTATGGTGATTTGGGTGGCCTGGATAGCGCTATCTCTATTCGGGGACGAGTGGAGGGATGCGGCCATTCCATTGGGATTGCAGGCCTCTGGTTGGGCGGTACTGGTGGGCATCCTGATACCGCGCACCTTCCTCATCGTACGGGGTATCGAGCGGTCGGATATTGCCCAAGCTCTGCCTTCACTCACTTCGCTGGCTTTCGCCCAGAACAATCAATACTCCTCGGAACAGGTGGGTTCCTTGGAAATTACCAAAACAAAATCTTAGCTGAATCTTAACTTAAAAATCTATTCTTACAGAGTGTCTACGAGTGCGTGAATCCCGCCATGCGACACTGTTCCCAGGAGGAGGTGAACCACCAATCGCCTAGTGAGATTCCCACGTTACCCCTCCGAGGAGGTGGCCCACGTCGCCAGCAGTTCTTCGCCAATCTCCGCCAGGCCAATGCCAACATCAATCCACAACGTCCTCCACCGCGACCCCAGCAGAGTCCCTCCCGATCCTCGGTGTCCTCGCTGCCGCCCTCGCCCGATCACAGCAAGATCACCCGTTTCTAGCCCATGAGGGCATAGTGAGGCACTTCTAGTCAACGCTCCCAGTACATTTTGAATCACTGACGAACCAAACACTTATAGAAGTTGATGAAATAAATAATAAATCGATACAAATTAATGTAATCACAAGCACTCTTTTGGGCCACCAATCTGGGCCGAAGCGCTCCTGTAATTTTCGCATCGCAGCAGATATTTTTATTAGAACGGTTTGTGCGCCTGCTAAGTGAAAGCTGCGAAAGCTCAGCGACTTTCGCCTCCTTGCTCTTTCTTAATCGGGCTATAACTCTAATTGGCCGGGCAAACACGTGACAGGGCAAACAGCGAAAGCTAGACGAGCCGTAGGAGAAATCATCTAAGGCGAAACAACGACGGCAATCACAGGACCCGATATCCTTGTGCGTCACGCGACATTGGACGCCCATTTGTTTGGCCTTGGGGTAGTGGGTGTATGGCAGGGAGGGCCTACGGGAGGACGCTGACGTCAGGGTGACACTGGCCGGGGCAAGAACATTGACCATGGCACATGGACAAATGCGCAACAAGATATGCTATCAAGCCGCCACAAAGGCCGGCAAAAAAAAGCGAGGTTGCCACAAACTACCGACTACACGCGACCATTTTAAATGGCGCCGATTTTGCTGACAATGCCACGCGCAAAGCATTAGAGGGTTAAGGATGGTGGTCGGTGTGAGGCAGATCCTACAGGAGATCCAGTCCAACCTCAATAAAGTTATGCTTTACCATGTAATCTCGCCCGAAAAGTCCTCACAATCTGTGGTCTGTGGATGGCATACTTTTCGGGGCAACGCGAAAAGCGCTTTGTTTTCCGCGCTTTTTCCTGCACTGGCCGTTGGCATAATTTGCACTTCATTTGCCGACACACAAAAAGGAAATGTCTTGGCCTGCGAAGGATAAGGACAAGGATTCGCTCGTGGGCGTTTTGCTCTGATTGCCGGGCGGCGATAGCGCTGCGAAATGAGTTTTCCCCCGCTTGCCATTTTCCTGTTTATTTTCGTATGGCCGCCATGTTCTTGCGTCCTTGCGTATGCTTTGGCATAATTTCCAGCACAGTGTTTGTAATTAAATTCCGTGCTTCTGTGCGAGATTAGAGGAGAAATATGTTAGGGGAGGGGATCCCTGCAACCGCCACCCATAATTGGCCATGTGGAGCAGCGCCTAATCTTGAATTCCGGCTGGAGTGTGTGTGACACTTGACTGTCAAAAGCTGTGCTACGTGACATTATTAGCAATGCAGTCCTGCCGCAATTCCTCTCTCGTCCTTGCCCCCTTGCCTCCTTGCCTCCTTGCCCCCTTGCCCCTTGCCTCCTTGGCGTGCTGCCGGCTACACAGCGGTCCACAGGGCGTATGATTTATGACTATGACAGAACTAATGATGCCACATTCGTTAGATGGCAGGCGTGCGCCCAAAGGCGAGAAAACATCGAATGGCTCATGGATATCTATTTATTTTTGTATCTGCACATATATATATACATATATTATGCAGTGGGATGTGTTTCTGTGTTTCTATCTATACAATACAAATAGCAAGTCAAGCCTCAACGCGTCACCGGCTGTGACGTCTTGGCCCACGCTTAGGATAGCTCCAAAAAACAATCATAAAAGTCGCCTCCACTTGTAAACTTCTAAGTTTAGTTCAATCTGGCAGAAGAAAAGTTTTTCCTTTGTCGAAACACACTGCGTAACATCAATTTCTTGCACACCAACTGGTGGGTGAATCATTCAGCAGCGTTTCCATCGGTGTGACGACATCAACCCATCTACCGGTGAAAATCAGAATCAGACATTGCGAGTTAAAGTTCGGCACGGAGAGAAAAAATGTATTCCAAGTCTTTTCAAGCTTAAAACAAAGTTAATGTATCCTTTAATAATAAGTAATTCAATCATTTACATTTGCCTGCAAAATTTATTATAATAAATATTTTTTATTTTGAAACGATTGAACGTAGTTTGAAGTGCTGAAAATATTTCTCCAAGTATGGGAGAACATTGTTTAAGAATGCGTATCTACTGTGGCATGTCGCCAAATGTGCGCCACGTCCTGCGAGTCGCCTGCCATTTGCCTATATTAGTCATGCGGCCCAAAAAAAGACATGTGACGCCCGAGATACGAGCGCCACCCACTCCCAGGCAGCCAGGCAGCCAGGAAGCCAGGAAGCGAGGAAGCCCCCACTTTACCCCACACACAAGCTTTTACTATGCGGAGACGTCAGAGGATGGCGCTACTTTACAACTACAGCGACATTGGCGGGAGTTTTCCGCCCCACCCCCCACCCCCACCCCTTCCTCGTACTTGGCAATTTTCCACGCGACTCACAGATAGCGGTGAAGTCAAAACAAAAAGCTTTTCATTCATCAAAAGCAATCGGGTGCAAGTGAGAAGGATATACGGGCGGAAGAGGGACGGAATTCAGGTTGAGTTTGCGCCATTTGGCAGCTCGTCGAGCTATTTTTCGCCTATTCTGCGGCTGGCTCTTTGCTATTTTCGACACATTTCACTGGCCAACTTGACGAAGCTTCTATTTCTGTGCACTGGCTTTTCCTCTGCGGTTGTTGCTTTTCCCGTTTTTCACTTTGTGACTTCTTCAATTGCGCTTTGGGGTTCATTCATGAAATTTGACAAGCCGACTCGCGTTAACCAAACAAAGACGGCTCTCGAGCTTTTCTTTCTTTTGTCATTTTAATTGCCCTGGCCTGGCTATTTTTGGATAGCCATTGAGCTCGCGATTATAGATTATATATTTTATGGGTTTGCACAATATCATTCAAAAATCCATATTTGGTTGCGGTAATTGGATACCTAAGTTGTATTCCCTTAAGCATATATTATAATATGTGACATTAAAGTTTCTTAACTCAGCTTTCATTATTCCTATGATAAGTAGAACAACTTTAATATATACTAAAAAGTAAGAAAAATGTACCATTAAGTTAAAAAACAATAGTACTAGTAACATAAAGAACTCATAGAGTTGCCCTATCCAAACGAGCTTAGTGTTCCATTTCAAAGTGAAAGTCCTTTTAAAGAACAGCAGTCATAACTCAAAGACTGGCGAATTCTCCCGCTCCAATTCTCCGCATCACTTTCCCTCTCTGCGAACAGCTGTCAGCTGGTGGCCCCCACTTCGCAAAGCTTTCGTCAAGTTGGGGAAGCTTTTCCAATGCGATCCACAGCAGCAGGAGCAACATCCTTGAACAAACGCATTGAAGTCCAAGGGGCTTTTCACGTTAGTACGCGACGTTGACTCCGAGAGAACGGACACGAGGGCTAACAGACGGCTAACGCAACGGGATAATCGCTGAGACAGGACCTCTCACACACGCGCACTCACACGCACACACACACACACACGCACACAAGTCGCAACTCGGCTATATATATATTGTACAAGTATATATATGTATAAGTGAAGCGCCAAGTGCCAGTGTCCTAGAAATTAAACACAATACGAGAATAAATCCAAATCGAAGGCGATAATGGAAAATTAATTGGTAAGGCCCGCGAATGAAGCGAAGTAAAGGGAAAGTGCAAGTGAAAAGTGATAGTAAGAAGCAGAAATTCACACACACACACACACACACACACACAAAGCCTCACTCATACACACACGCACGCACACAAAGGAAACGTCATATGCCAGAGGCATTGACAGGAGTCCATGGAGCCCGCATTTTGTGTATCCTATTTTGTGTGGCAGCGCCAGGAGGAGGAGAGCGTGTCCTTAGCCATAGTGGCCAACAAAAACAAAAACAAGCACAACACAATTACAATTACACCGTGTAGTTGCCATAATGATAGATTTCAAAAATAAATTGAGCAAATTATCGTAGAGAACGTGCCCCGCTTCGAAAGTCTAAAAATACACGCGCGTCGCCAAGTTGTCGTGAGTCCAAAGTTCCCTTATTCCCATCATCAGGCGAACAACAGCCAATGTGGATGTGGATGTCGAAGGGTCTAAAGTGCCGCAACAGACTTTAAATTATGCATGCACATTGATTTTCCTTTTGCCGTCGTTATATCCCCATCATCTATATCTATATCACCAGGCCATCGGCTTTGTTGTCGCATGTTATCAGCGGAACTGGCGTCCTCGACGGCTTTGTTGAATGCGAGTTATCAGCGCAGCAACGGCCCCCCAAAAGGTAAGCATCCGGCTGGACCACACGGCGTATGGGTAATGGAAAAGCACTTTATTGATTAGGCCACGGCAGGCGCACGAAAACAATGTTAATGAGTGCTCATCATGCTCAACGGAGGCTAAAAATGAAAGGAAAGCTATCTGGGATAAGCGGCATGAGCAGGCCTAAGCAGAAAAGGTTTTCTTTTTCAAATTGGGGATAAGCTAAGGACGCGCACGAGTATATGATTTAAGTATCATTTGGGTTAATAGGGTTTGAGATGATGTTTCTTAAAGGTGTACTTTTAGGTTTGAAGTATAAGAAGTAACAAAAACTCAGAAAAATTTGTCTCGTTCAAACTAATCAAATCGCTAGGGAATTTAGAAGAATTTTCGGACTTACTGCGCTTTGTTACCAAGAACTCGCTTCCCACTCTCTTGATTAAATAATGCTCACAGGATCAAAAAACAAAGCTTTTCTGTTGGCCGAACTACGACAAGCTCTCCTTTGGCTCTCTGGTTGCCCTTCACAAGCCATAAATTCAATCAAAATGTCATAAAATACATTTATAACTCATTTACAGTGCTTATTAACACATACGCAGAATGGGCGCCAACTCATTAACGCCCCCAGGACATGAGTTGATACGTCCTAGTTCCCAGGTCCCAGTTCCTTTCCCACTCCGAATGCCGCGTCATTGTTGGCACTACAACTGCTTTTAATCTGATTTCAATTATAATTCCATTTTACTGCACTAATGTCGTTTGGCGCCCACTGCCGGCTGCTGTGGCTCCCTGTGAATGGCCTCGAGCCACCCACTGTCCGCATCCAGTTGCCACCATGGACCCACCCACCTGATAGAGGAAGGCCATCAGGAGCGCGACCCACTCGGTGTAATTTCCCCTTTGTGCAACGGCCTTTTAACGCAATTTATTGGGTCTGACAATGGCCAGTTCCTTGCGCCGATGGCGTTAGAATTTCCATTCGAAGTGCCACCGGAAGCACGGTTATAAAATGTCAACAACAATGCTAACCCAAAACAGTTGCCACACATCCGGTATGCAACTCGCTTGTGTCTGTGTGGGTTCTGCTGACGTTTTTCTAACGATTTTTACGGCTTGATGTCATGCACCGCGGTGCTCGCTTGTTTTTCGCGAAAATTTCCAGCGGCATGCAACAAGGAGTCGGGCTGAAATTGACTTTATGGCCTGCATTCAACCAGGCAATTGGCTTAATTATACAAATTGTTTGGCGGATTATAAATTACACTGCAGTTTGCATAACGAAGTAGGTAAAATGGGCATTTCCCAGAAATCGAATCAAGCGCTCTAAAATTGTTTTTCTCGGAATCAGCTAACTCGAAAGTCCTAAATGACTTTCCATTCATTAAGGTACATTATTATTTTCATTAAACAAACAACACATGCTTACCGTTTTGTTAAAAATAGTTTTTCTACTTTCCCAACCATTTTGTACACCAAGTTATTGGGTTTGTTAGCCGTCAAGTTCTTGACGTGAAAATCGTGTGCAATCCAGTCAGTAACATCCGCCTTCTATTTTTATATACCTCGCAGATGAAGTTTGCCCCTCGACAATATATGACAAGTGCCACACAACGCCAGGAGCAACAACAGGAGCAGCAGCAGCAGCAGCAGCATCAATGACCAAGCAATTGACAACGGCAACTGCAACAAATGCGGCATCCAGCATAGGGCAAGCGGGTGATTTGGCCCCCACGGTTGTATCCCCAACCGCGCCAGCCACAATTGCGACGGGCGGAGCAGGAGGAGCAGGAGGATCCTCCGGAGCAGGCGGAACCATTTCACCTGTCAGCGAGGCAACAAAGACTGCGCCACCACCACAGCCCGTTGAGGAGAAGCACTCGAGTAGCGATGCCAGCGGCAGATCGGCGGCTCTGGAGCGTGCCTATGTGCACGATGTGTACGAGCACTGTGAGGAGCCCACGGGTCCCGTCCGCCCACGGATGGCCCACTTCCTCAGCGGCCTGGATCCCGGCTCCGTGGTTTGCGACGTGGGCTGCGGCAGTGGGAGATACCTCACCCAGTGCAATCCGGCCATCTGCACCATTGGCGTGGAGCGATGCTACCGCCTGAGCAAGGTGGCTCACGAAAAGGGCGGCGAGGTGAGTTCGTTATGGTAAAAGTCCGTTCGCGATTTGAGCCGTTGCTAAGCACCTTGACTAATCACATTACTAATCACATTACTAATCACATACTAATTGAAATGAAACGTTGGGTCCTAGGAAGCCTTAGTTAACCGATGATGATGGGTTAAGTAACTATTGTTTATCAATATTTATCCGAGTTGACCCTTAATGCATTTATTGGTGTAACATGGTCTTCGGGGAGGCTTTAGCCAATCTTGAATGGGTCCCCATGACCATTTGAGAGGCGGTTGAGGTTCAGGGGTCGCAAAACTCACAAGTAGCAAGTACAAAATTCCAAATTCGGGCTTCATATTAAAGTAAGCTAAACCTTTACAGCAAAGTGTGTTTATATACAGCTTTTTACAAGACGGAACTAATGTCATTACCACTACTTTAAAATCTGTATAATTACCTTTATTTACCTGTATTTCACCTGCAATGCAAGCAATGATGACTGCGCTCTCATCGAAATAGCTACATTCTTCGAAAACCTGGTCTTAACTTTATTACTTTTTTGGTATCATTAAGGTCGCACGACTCGAAATCGGATTAAGCTCGCCATAAAGTTCCCAAGTATGTTCTTGATTAACTGAATTCGCAAGATGAGCACCGCATGAACTCATCAAGCTTGTGTGCAATCCAATTGCAGCCTGCTGCTAATTGCATGTGTTCGGTGTGGTCGTGTTTTCCTTGGAGTTCCGCTCTCTTCGCCATACAAGTGACCCATTTTCCAATTCCCCCCTAACCAGCAAAAGTTCGAAAAGGGGGCAGTGAGAGGGCCAGGAGGGTAGGGCATTCGCTAGATTCAAATGCTGGCTGCTCCACTTAACTTGGCCATTAGCAGAACGCATAAATTATGCTTATCATTGGGTATTATTTGCACATGTTCCGTCCGCCGGCTGCATTGGGAGTTTTTAGTGGCCCATAATTGCAATGGTCCACAACGGTGCCGTAAAATGAGTCATTTGGAGGAGCAGTTAACCAGGCGGAGCCCATAAACTGCACATGCTTGGCAGCCAAAAGGGATGCATAATCGCCAATTGGATTTAATGCACTTCCAGCTGCAGCAGCTTCCGCTTCAATTTGGATCCCAAATGGGGTTATCACTGATATTTAATGAGTGAATGCATGCTGCATGAGTGAATTATTTACCCCAACCTAATACGCATGCTGAAATAGCAACCAATTTGGCTAAATTGTGAGAGTCGTTTGGGGAATTAGAGACTTCTATTGTTGGATTCATACATGTTTAATATAGGTTAATCTCCAAGAGGCTTTCAAAGTTCGAGTTTTGAAATTTCAAGAAGCTGCCAGTAAGTTGGTCCAATTTGTTAGCCATGCCTTATTCCGCACTCCTTCTTATTAACGAAATACACTGTTCCTCGGAACAATTGCGTGAACAATATGTCCTCTGGCGAGCTCAGAAATTGTAAAGTTTATGGGGTGGAAGAGCACGCCTCGAACTTCTGGGCACAATTAAGTGATACGCTCGGCTATGTCATAATGAACATGAAGTACAGCGCACTTAGTTTCCCCCCTTTCCCCCTTTCCCCCTTTCCCCCGCCCCTGAACAATATTCGCTCAACAATGACACAACTCTGCTGCATAGTTTTCCCCATTTTCTTTTGTCCCGCTGCTGCTGCAGTTGCTCCTGGCAGCCCACAACCCAACATTTCCTTTTACAACGAACAACAATAAATTGCGATCCCCCTTCACCCCCCACCCTTTCACCTCCCCCCTTCCTGCTGCGCGTGAAACCGACGCTATGGTGTATAGCGAGTATAGCCAGCTGCCTGAGGTATGCAATGCTTTTCGCCATAATCTATTACTAACGCTGGGCGTTTATTTATGATGCCATTTGCAGGCGGAGCGGAAAGCAGAGCCCGAGTACCATTTCTCAGCAAGAACGGGCTTTTCATTTGCTTTCCACTTCGCCGTAATCGACAACACGCATTCTTCGCATTTAAATTGCTTTCGCGTGGAATTGACAGCAAGGTTGCAGGGGCAGCAGCTGCTGCATTTCGCCCACCGTTTACTTAATTCATTTAATAACGTGCCACATTGCCATGAGCCGACTGGAGTTTAGGTGCCTTCAATTATTATTGCTTGCCGGCGAGTCCTTGACATTTAGTCCTTGCCATCCTTGCCATGATTGCCATGATTGCCCACATGTGTTTCTAATCACTGTTGCCCGTTAATTTGCATAGCGAAACGCATTCGATCGGAATTTATTTCTATTTGCTTAATGTGCATTTGCCTAATGTGCTTAAAATACAGCCGACAGCAAATGCACAAAATTCGCACGTGACATGCAAGCGAATGCAAGTTTTGCTGCGGAATTGCAAACTTTATGCAAAACCAATTTAACTTGGTCCGCGCGCACAAAAGTTGCAACTTTCTGATTTCTGCAGCTCGTGCATGGCCTGATTTTCAATAATTTTGTAAAGCAATAAAAGCGGAGCAAGTGGAGCAAGTGGAGCACCCCAAAAATCGGAGCACTCCACAGCTCGAGACATCCTCGTAAATCTCGTGAAACCGCCCCGAAAAATGGCGCATACAAATGGCTGAAACGAAGAGCATTGCCGCAAACATAAAAAGTGAAACTCAATAATGGCAGGTGCAGAGCGCTTGGTTTTCTTTCTGGGCCAGGTGAAACCTGCAATTTTCAGCTGGCCCCAGGCTACGTACTCGGGCTAAAGCGCCATTTAAATAAGCCGCAAAGAGATACTGCATAAAGGACGACTATATGTACTCTATATATACGAGTATGCATACTATATATTTTCCATTTTCGGCTCAGAGTGACGCCGCCCGTCTTTTCGTCTTTTCGTCTTTTGCGCTGCGCTTTGGCCTCATTAGCGTGCAACGTGGCGTATGCGTAACGTGTTTCACCCTCACCTGACACTCGGCGCCGCCTGAAAGCCCCGTCAACATAAATTCCAAAGGCGTCATGTGCCCGACCCGCGTGACACAACACACACATCGCATCCACACACAAAAGCCCAGCCGCCGTGTGTGAAAAATGGCCACTGCTATAAATACGATTTGTATGGCGCTCTAGAGAAAAACATTGCAAATAAAGGAAAACTGTCAGCGTGCGCATTCATCGAAAGGAGAAACTAAAGTGCTGGGTATATACAAGTGTGCTGTGGGCGGAGGTGGGGCCGCAGATGAATGGGGCTGCATCAGAATGCATTAAGAGTCATGCTCATAACCGGGAAACAAAGGATTGCTTACCTAAAATGCATGAGATTCCGTTTGTTTGCTGGGGCGTTTCCACGAGCAAAATACAATGATTCACTTCATACTGTGTAGCTAGAGGAATAGAGCACTTAGAACTTGTTAATTTTTCTACGTTTAAAAAGGTTTCTTAAAATCGTATCTTATTGTAATGGAAATGTTATAAGAGAACAACATTTACCAACCGAAATTAGGTTTAACTATTTTTGCTATTGAAATGCAATTCCAAGATCCCAATTCCTATGCTCAATGCCAACGCCCATCCAAAGCTCAGGGCCGAAAAACACTTATGTTAATTGATATTTGCGAATGACTTCAAGCTCGAAATGGCTCAGTCTGAGTTCCTAGCCACCTGGCAGCAGCACCTGAAGCGGAAAACTCTGGCCAAAGTGTAAGGCTGGGCGGGTCAAGGATTTTTATTTCTGCAGGAGAACACACCCACATCCATGGAAAGTGCAAGTACACACAGAAATTTGCGATAACAGTTGAGCAGGAAGCGGAAATACAAGATTGCAGCAAATAAGATGGCTTTCTATCGAAAAAATGAACATACATATGTATGTACATATATAATATCTTTTTCCAATATTTAATCTAGTATTTGCTCGGGTAATGTAAAATTGATTCCGCAAACGGGGATTGAGAGCAATGAAATTTCCAAGGAAATTGTGAATTTATATTGGCTGCAAATTGCATTTCCTGGAACAGCTTGAATCGATATTAAATTTATCCATTGACGCGCTCCGCAGTTTGTCATTCGATATTATATTGAACGAACGGAATACACCTTTGTTGGCTTAACTCCCCTTCATCCCAATGATGGTAATTGACACCGTCGGTTCTGGCCATGACACGAAAATGAATATAAATGGCCTGGATATGCCTGCACGAGCGCCGGTTTTCGGCCACATTGTGTTAGGTCAGTTTATATAAAAGTATTCAACTTTCGAACAGCACTTTTCCCCCAGCGTATATTTGAATGACAGATGGTCGAAGCCAACTTCCAATCAGCCAGCCACACAGAGATAACTTTGTTTTTCCAGCGTGCAAAAGTTACTAATTGCCAAATGATGTAGCCAACCAAAAGGGATACTGCTTGTGGATTATTCAATCAGGCTGCAGCGCTTTGAAATGGAAATTCTCCACTTCGTGCCATCTATCCTGAATGCTCAACTTTTCTCAAAGGCGATTGGTGGTCCTGTTCGTGGCTTGCAATTGCATCATCTCCTCTTACTTACTGCAGCTTACACTATTTCTATAGCATACTTTTGCGGGCAGCTCCCGTGGGAGTTTTCTGGCCAGGACTCGATTTCAGCGACAAGAGCACGATGCCGGCAGTCCTGACCCCACAAAGAGACTCCTGCGAGGACTTATCTTTGACACAGCTTAATTGGCATGGCTTCCCCGGAGATCGCTGCTTGGCCGGAAATTCATGGTGTTGGGCTACCACCTGGGGAAATCATTAAGTCCGTGAATCAATCAAATTATAAAAACAAGATAGAATGCTATACTCGAGTATCCCCCGACTATCAGATACCTCTTACTCAGCTAGTGGAAGTGCGAAAGAGAAATCACATAATTTCAAAATGTTCCCTCTTTTACTCTACGAGTAACGGGTAAAATAATGCAAAACTAAATATAGGAAATTGCTGAAACGAAAGCTAGAACTTAAGCGACGACCATGAAAAATTATATTGCTAATATTAGTAATTAATTGGAAATTCTATGAATAATGCACTATAATGAAAGCCTCTTGTTTGTTTCATGTTCCAGGTGGCACTGTGCGACAATCTAGAACTGCCTTTCCGGGACGACAGTTTCGATGCGGTGTTGTCGCTGGCGGTGGTGCACCACTTTGCCACCACGGAGCGACGTGTCCAGGCACTCAGGGAACTGGCTAGGATCCTAAGGATTGGTGGTCGGGTTGTGATCACCGTGTGGGCGCTGGAGCAACGACATCGACGCTTCGAGTCGCAGGATGTGCTGATACCCTGGCAGCCACCAAAGAATCGAAACTACTCCTACTCGGATGAGGAGGACGACGACAATTTCCAGCCGCCTTACCATGCCTACACCGAGGACTCTACGAATTCCAGTCGATCGGCCGGAGATGGGGACAGCTCCAGCCTTAGTTCGTCATCGCCGGGGGAATCCTGCTACAGCTTTGTTCGCCGGGCCATTCAGGTAAACCAAGGAAACTTTCGCTCTTTATTGATCATTTGGTAATTATTATTATGTTCTGAAACCATAGAAACTGGCCCGTGGACGCCGGCATGCGTGGTTCATGGACTCGTGGTCCTCGAAGGACACCAAGAACGACAGCAGCTTGGACTACGAAGATGCCAAGGATCTGCCCATCGAGCTGCGTCGCCTGGAGGACTTTGAGGACTTTCCAGATCCACCACTATCAGCTGGACTCAAGTCCCGCAGCCTGGGTAGCATCCTGCAGCCGCCACCCCGCCAGATTGTGCGCTCGCGCTCCAGTGTTCCCAGTCTAGGTGGTCCTCTGATTCCTGGTGAATCGAAGGCCAGTGCAGCGGCGCTGCTACTCAACGCTCCGGAGAGCCAGCAACTTCAGATGCAACTCCAATTGAATGGAAGGCATTCACCCACCACCACGGCCAGTGCTGGAAACACGTTGAGCAGGAGGCCAAAGCTCATCAAGCAGAAGCAGTCCTTGTGCGACGATGACGCCGCCACGCCACCCGCACCCGAATCCTTTCAGGTGGTAAGTAGTCTGAATGGCTCCAATGGCGTGGTAAGCAGCAGCTTGTACACAAAGAGTGGCTGCTATGCTGGCAACTTCCATCAGCATGCCTCTTCGACGTCCACGCCTCCGTCAGGTGATTCTGCTGAAGGAGGAGCCACCGGAGTACCCACTGGTGCGCCCACTTTCCTGCGCAAACAGAGCTCCCTCAACGAGGATCTGATGGCCTGCAATCGGCTGAGGGAAAAGGAGAGGGTGCGCAAGCGCATTCAAAAGCAAACCTCGCTGAATGAGGCCTTCCTCTGCAGATCAGCTCTGTTCTCCAAGAGACTGCAGGTAATCCGTGAGGGTTTCACCACCAAAATCAAGAGCTCGACAGGCAGCCTGGAAAGGGTGACCAAAACGGGCATAAGTAAGCTGATCCAAAACATCAAGAGTGGACCGCCGGCGCAGCCGAACCCTGCCCAGCATTCCGCTCAACTGGACAAAAACCCCGTGCTGAATAATAACAATAAGCAAGGAGTGGTGGTGACGGCTCATCAGCACCACCATCACCACCACCACCATCCTGTTCACCATCTGTCCCACTTGATTCTGCCCGCATCCTCGACGTCGGGTCCTGTGACGTACTGCAGCAGTGTGGAGTGCACCATGGGCAATCTCTGTCACTGCAGCCAGTATCAGCAAGAGTGTCCCGCCTGTGCGGATGGCGGTCAGGGTGACAAGGCGAGGAGGCATTCCCGGGAATCCGGCTCGGACTCCTCCAAGGACAGCAGCCTGCAATCGGACACTAGTATCGAGTCCGAGGACAGTTTCGCTTCGGTCATATTCATACCCAAGCCGGAGCAGCACCAGCAGCAGTTGAACTACCAGCAGCAGCACCAGAACTCAAACTCCAGCTCGAGCAACTCATCCTCCAGCAATGGGCAAAGGGCACAAGGAGCCGCTGGTCGGGATCAGGGGGTGAATCCCGGCTCTCGATTGCCGCCCACTCACTCAGTGCCAACGTCGCCGCTAATCATGCCCTGCCCTCCCACTCCGGCTCATTCACCGGCTGCCATCCAGGGCACGGTGACTTCTCCGCCTCAGTCCACATCCGCCGTTTCCGCCGCCATGGCCATCTTGACTCCACCCTCGAAACCCGCTCGTTTCAGCTTCGATGAGGCCCACATCAAGCTGCAAAAGGAGCAGCATGTAGATCTGCAAAGGGAGCCACCCAAGGAGAAGAAGGAGCCACTTAGGGAGCCGCCAAAGGAACCACTCAAGGAATCGCCCCCGGTGCGTAGGATCACCCGCCAGGCCATCAGAGATCTGCCCCCCATTCCCAAATTCCGGAAACAGCAATCTCTGCAGCTGCAACGTCAGAGTTTTCCCATCGTTAGGCGAGCTTCGGGATCTGGCGTGTCCACCTCAGCATCCACGACATCGCTGGCCACCAAACTGCTCTCCCTGGAGCTCTTTAATCCGGCCACCGATGACCTGGACAGCGATTCCAGTGAACCCTCCTCCCCCGACTCCATAGACAGTGTTATAAGTGCACCCAGATCGGCCAAAGTGCCCTCGGGAAGTGAGGAAGGAGAAGCCGCGAACTCCGCGAACTCCAATTCGGCTTCCCAGGACGAAGGAGAACCCAGCTTGGCGCAGCTGATTAGCTTGCAGCAGGAGCAGTACCACAAAGGAGAGCTCCAGATCAATAGCTCCCGGTCCCAGGCCGAAGATGATATAATCCTGAATGCAGATAGTGCACCTCTCCTGCCCGAAAAGAGAGAGGCTGCACAGAAGCAGGATTGTGCGGAATTCGCGGAACAACTGACTGCCCAACTGCAGCGGGAACTGGATGACAAGACCAATCGCACTGAGTGCCGGTATCTGGATGGGATCGGAATGGGAGATCTGACCGAGATTTTGGGTGGCGGTAAGAAGCGCTCTAATGGTGATCTGAGTGCTTTCCGGGATGAGCTCAGGGAACGCCGTCTGATGCTAGCTAACCTCTCCACGCAGCCAAGTCTGCAGCAATCCCCGGTGAGCTCGTCCACCTCATCACTATCCTCTCAAACGCGCAGCTTCACCATCCAGGAGGAGGATGGCGAGGAAGAGGAGGAGGAGGAGAACGAGTCCAGCTACTCGCTAGGCGTCTATGAGCACTGCAAGATCTCCAAGTTCAACTACAAGCGGAATCGACACTATCAGCTGAACCCGGAGACAGCCTACCTGCTGCAGGACGATGGGGATAGTGATGTGCGCGAGGATGAGGACGATGTCATACCAGAGGAGGAGGAGCAGGAGGAACAGGATGAGGATGCGGAGGCCGAGGCTCTGGAGGCCCGCGGTGGCGATCAGTTGGGCGAAGGCATGTCGGACTACGGCCAGCGCAGGCGCAACATGGCTGCCCTGAAGGTCCAACCACCGACGACCCAGCAGCAGCAACCTCAGAAGGAGCCAAGCCAGGCGGCGAGTCTCCAGCAGCGGCCCTCCAACGATTCCCTGGAGCACTCGAACAGCTCCACCAACTCCCTGGACAGCCCCTCCCAGGGCGGAGCCAGCACCCACCACCGCTACTACCATGTGTTCCGCGAGGGCGAGCTGGACGCACTGATCAACCACCATGTGGCCAGCCTGCACATCGTTAGCTCCTACTACGAGCGGGCCAGCTGGTGTGTGGTGGCCGAAAAGGTGCAGGTGTGGACCATCTAAGCGCCCTACTCTCAAACGGGTTAGTTTTCTATTACTGGGACCGGAAGCATGTATACCAGAGCAAGAAGAAACTCAAACAAGTTACATTTTCTTACTATTGTTTGAATATATTTTGACTTTATTTTAAGTTACACGGACAGTCTGCAAGAATACTTGAATTAAGTGTGAAAATCTTCTTGGAGTATTCAAAATCATTAATTTCCTTAAGGCGTAGCTGACCCGTTTGAATCCCTGCTCTATCCCTAGCTGTAGTCTCTGATCTGATGCCCCCAAAGGAATTGTTAAATTTAGTCTATTACTCTAGTCGGCTGGCGATTCGGGGCGGGGAAGGCCCGTCCTGGGAACCAGCACTAATTTATTGTTAGCAGGCCTGCTCAAGGACGCGAACGCAGGATTGCACTGCATTGAAATCCAATTTCAAGGGAGAACGTAGCTGTAAGAACGAAAACCAATCGAATCGAATGCGATAACGAAACAACGCAAGCTAAATACAAATCTTACTAGTTATACGAGCATATTCTATATACAACGATCATCTGTTTGTATCTTGCGCTATCTTTTGCTATGTTCCAAGCACTTTTTGCTATAATTTCGAAGCGAATAGTCATCAAACGTCCATTACAACATATACCAATTATACAAGAGAAAATCAAGATACCAGTTAAGCAGCTAGAACATAGTAATATAGCAACTACATACACTACATGCATGTATACACTCCTTAAAACTGCAAAGTTAATAGAACCCTATCTAAAAATATCAATAACTGCATTTAAATCTATGAGAGAACCGTACATATATCGAATGCAAAGTAAAATCAAAAATATATACACAAAACAGTTTTCCAAATATTTATATTTTTCACCTTTTTAAAGCACTCTTTTATTTACCTTGATTAGATAAAGTAACTCACTAACCAAACTCACTTCCCAAAAACGGCCAATAAGACGATTGTAACATAAGCCTATGCCTAAACTTAAATTTTTGTCAGCTTAAGAATGGTTATTTGAAAAATAACGCAAACATTTTCAATAAAACCAAATATACATATACATATATACCTATACGCGACTGTACATGTGTTTTTTAGCTAGCTAAACTAACTTTATACCGTAAAATAATAGAACAATTGAATAAATATTAACTAACGTTGGACGCAACACTAAATTACAACAGATAGAACTCGATTTGAACCTATTACTGCTCGAAATGCTGAAACATTATAAACATTAAGTATTTGCTGGAAAATATGTATAATTTGCACAAACTCAACCAGGCGCACACGAACAGAAGAGACACAAAAACCCAAGCTACAAAACCATCTGAAATATTTAATATTGATAATTTGTAATGCATTAACAACAACATTAAATAAACTAATAATACTTACTGAACTGAATCTGCGTTTCACAAATTAAGTTCATTTCTCCTCTTAGCTCAATATATCATTGGGAAATGTTAAGCAATATTGAATAATCTAAAACGAAATGAAATTAAATTAAACAGAAACTGTTTTCATTTTTTGAACAGTTTTGAAGGCGCGCACATTTTCTTTCGGCTTATGGTCACCCTAAGGAAATCATCGCCAGTCGACCAGATGCCATCACTAGATGAAGATAGGCGACTTATCGATAGGCTTTAAGTGCTATCAGTTGTGGTATTATGGACGGAATGGAAGGCGGTACACACATAATATAAACATCCAAATAACAGCCTGTAAACCCTTCGAAAATTCCCATAAAAAAAGAAACAGTGCAAGTTCCGTGAAGCCAAACCAACCAAAGTGCTGTAGAAGAAGGTAGTGAACGTCTCAGGAATTGAAGAAAACACCAAGGATTACGAACAAAGATGTCCCTCGACCAATTGCCACTCCCCCTGCTCAACGAAAAGCTGCCCCATTTAGCTACTAAAATGCAGTAAAAATCGCACAAACAACTGTTAAAACACCACAACAAGATGACCCAGAAGCCAGGCGAGTGGGCCAGTGCCCTTTTGGCCCGTTTCGAGGATCAGGCAAGTGTTTTCCGTGGGCTTTTCCGCAGTTGCGTTTGTCGCAGGCGAAAAAATGTACCTGCTGCTCTGCCTCTTCCTCCCCCATACATGCTCACGGCGACCTTGCGAGTGTGCGTGCCTCACCCGCTCCGTCTGTGTGAGCTCTCAATCAAATGCGGGAGAGAGCGAGATAGCAACAATAACAAAAACACCGGTTCCCGCATGAATGAAGTGGAATTGAGCAATCTGAATGGTTTACTTTTTCAGCTGCCAAACAGAATCGGAGCCTATGGCACGCAGGCCAGGATGAGCCAGGACCAACTGGTGGCCTGTCTGATCCACATATCGCGGTACCGCTTCTCCCTGGTCATATCCGGCCTCACCAAGATGCTGCAAAGGGTCAATGAGGCGGTAAGTAGTCCAATAGCCTTGAGTATACTCCTTTAAAATTTATGATGCCTACTTCAGGGGGCGGGGATACGATTAAAGTTGAACCCTTAAACTACTAAACGAAACATATCATTGCAGGCACTTCAAAATCGCCATGAGCCAGAGCGTTGCTACTTCGAGTCGCTGGTCATCATACTGACCACTCTGGAGCGCTGTCTGACCAACCAGACCAAGGACACAGCGCGTTTCGAGGAGGCCATGAATGTGAAGCTACTGCTGCGCGAAATCTCGCAGTTTGTGGATGTCCAGAGCGACAGCAATCCGAATGCCGCCCAGCTCAAGGCCCTGGCATCCAAGGTGCTCTTCGCCCTGTCGCAGAATCACTTCTCGGCGGTGTTCAATCGCATATCGGCCAGAATTCAGGAGCTGACATCCTGTTCCGAGGAAAATCCGGATTACAACGACATAGAATTAATTCAACACATCGATATGGATATGATAAAGCTAACCAAGCTGCTGCAAGGTAAACCAACTTATCAATGTTAAGGAAAGATTAAACAACGTTTTACATTTCCAGAAACCATAACAAAGTTTCGATCGAAGCGTGCTCCACCTTTGATTTTGCTTTACTCGCTTGAGAAGGCTATTTGGAACTGGATTGAGTACCATCCACAAGAGTTCCAAGACCTGCAGCGAGGCACCAATCGAGATATATCCACGTAAGAGGAATAGCAAACGTTTTTAAAAATCCACATCTATTGAATATGTTTCATTTAGCTGCTGGGAACCACTGATGGACTTTGTAGAGTACTTTAAAACCGAAAACAAGAAGAGCAAAACTCTTGTGTGGCCTCTTCAAATGCTCTTGCTGATATTAAATCCCTCTTGTCTCGAGGCCGTCGTCAACGAACTTCAGCAGTCGGAGAAAGAGAAAGAAAAGGACAAGGAAAAGGTTGCCTCGAAGTCAGCGCAATCCACTTCCCGGGACAAGGACTTCTCGGCCAAGCAGTTCATCGAGAGCATCAAGAGAGGCTTGGGCCAGCACTCACCATCGAAACAGGTGACCGAATCTGCTGCAATCGCCTGTGTGAAGTTGTGCAAAGCATCCACCTACATCAACAACACCGACTCCAATAATGTGGTCTTCAAGCTGGTGCAATTCTTTATCAATGATCTCAAGGCACTGCTCTTCAATCCAGCCAAGCCCTTCTCTCGCGGACAGGGTTACAACTTTGCTGATATCGAGCTGATGATTGACTGCTGGGTGTCGTGTTTTCGGATTAATCCTCACAACATCGAGGCCCTAAAGGTTTGCCTGAATTTGTCCTCGCCGCAGGCTTACCATTTTGTAATTGTGTGCTCTCTGCTAAGGTAATTCATTTGGATAATTCTATAAATCTTGTATGACTTATCCATATATACTTCCCACTATAGGTTGGCTCACATATACGTCGACTTCCGTTTGCAGAACAAGAACCCCTTCCGAATAGTAAACCAACCCAGATTGGCTTGGTGGCCACAGACGGATGTGGTGCACTACCGCTCTGCTGAGCTAAGAGCTTTGTTTACGGATACGCTCAACAAGGCCACCCAGGGTTATATAGCTCACACGCCACTGCGCTATATAACATCCCTGACGCTCAAATCTAAAGATACGCAGAAAGGTTTAACACGCGCCGAAGAGGGTCCTGCCCACAAAATGTTATTGCTGCTACTCGTACGGCTAATTCATGCTGATCCCACGCTTTTGTTAAATGTGAGTTCTTAAATACTTTTACCGCTAATACACTCATTTTAAACAATTCTTCTGTATTCTAGACACAAGGAAAAGTAGCACATGAAGTACAGAGCTCCACTTTGGAATTGATCAACGGTTTAGTTAGTTTGGTGCATCAAACTACCATGCCCGATGTGGCACAAGAGGCTATGGAGGCGCTGCTCGCTCTGCACGCCCCGGAGAAAATAGAGGTTTGGAATCCAGAGGCTCCGATCAATACGTTCTGGGACGTTAGCTCCCAGGTGCTGTTTTCAATCTCGCAAAAGCTCATTCAACACCAAATTGCCAATTACACTGATGTCTTGAAGTGGCTACGCGAGATCCTTATCTGTCGGAATACGTTCCTTCAGCGGCACAAGGATTATGCACATGTGGGAAGTCAGATTGCCATTTGCAAGCAGGCTCACATTAAGATGGAAGTCGTTTTCTTCATGTACCTGTGGAGTGTCGATTTAGATGCGGTGCTGACGTCGCTGTCGTGTTTTGGATTACTGTGCGAGGAGGCTGAGATCTGCTGTAGTTCGGATGAATTAACAGTCGGCTTTATTATGCCGAATTATCACATTTACCAGGAGCTCGCTCAGTTGTCCACATGTAAGTTTTTATCAAATTCATCATCTAGGTTTTTGTTATTTAAATTTCCATTTCAGCTGCAACGGACTCTCGCATTTGTTTCTTTGACAACACCCACGGCAATGTGCTGAGTCGTCTTACACTTCAAAAGCGCATTATGACCCTATTGCGCAAGATCGAGCACTGTGTCCATGGCGTTCAGCCCGCCTGGGAGGAGACCTTTCGCAACTGGGAGGTATCCAGCAAGGTTTTGCAAACGTACCCCAAATGTAAAGGAGAAGATGGCCAAGCAGAGGTCTTCCATCGTGGCATGGGCAAGCGGCGAGCGAGTCACCAAAGCTCAGAGCACGATCTGGAGGAACAAATCAACGAATGGGCCAATATGACTTGGTTCCTACTAGCCTTGGGTGGCGTCTGCCTTCACAAACGCAGCAGCAGTCGTCAAATGCTGCTGCAGCAATCGCAAAACAATGCTTCTTTGGGCTCACTTGCTCAAAACTCTCTATACTCAAGCTCCACAAGTTCCGGACATGGCTCTCTGCATCCTAGCACGGTTTCCCTATCCACTCTTCCCCCAGCACCGCCACAAGATGTCAGCTATTGTCCTGTAACACAGTAAGAATTTATATTTAATTTTAACATGTCCTTTTTCTAACCATTAAATTTTCATTATAGATTCGTGGGCCAACTATTGCGCCTGCTGGTCTGCAGCAACGAAAAGATTGGCCTCAATATTCAGAAAAATGTGAAGGAACTGGTGGGCGAGGAGATGTCCACCCAACTGTATCCCATACTCTTCGATCAGGTTAGAGCCATCGTGGAGAAGTTCTTCGATCAGCAAGGCCAAGTGAACGTCAATGTGACCGACATTAACACGCAGTTTATCGAGCACACCATCTACATAATGAAATCGATTCTGGATCCCAAAGCTAACAAAGATCCCAACAACGATCAACCCTCGCCCTCGGAACATTTAGGTGTTACAAGCATCGAGGGCATGATGCTAGGAATAGTGCGCTATGTTCGTCACCTGGATATGACTGTTTATGCCATTCGAATCAAGACAAAATTGTGCCAGCTTGTGGAAGTGATGATGAAGCGACGCGACGATCTCGCCTTCCGCCAGGAGATGAAGTTCCGGAATAAGCTTGTTGAATACTTGACCGACTGGGTAATG
Source organism: Drosophila orena (assembly GCA_005876975.1). Taxonomy (NCBI): domain Eukaryota; kingdom Metazoa; phylum Arthropoda; class Insecta; order Diptera; family Drosophilidae; genus Drosophila; species Drosophila orena. The sequence goes on along the minus strand of VCKV01000282.1, from coordinate 6,736,927 downwards.
GGCACCTCTCATCAGATTGCACCGCCCAGCTCGGCGGATGCCGCTATTCTCACCAACACATCCCTCATCTTTCGCGATCTAGACCAAGCCTGCATGGAGGCAGTGGCAGCCCTGCTTCGGGGCCTTCCCCTTCAGCCTGAGGAATCGGATCGAGGGGATTTGATGGATGCAAAGAGTGCGCTCTTTTTGAAATACTTTACCCTATTTATGAACCTGCTGAATGACTGCATTGACAGCTCTGAGGCGGAAAAGGAAATGAATAATACACCACTATTGCCTCCGCGCCCTCGAATGGCAGCTGGAAAACTGACGGCTCTGCGAAATGCCACCATCCTGGCCATGTCCAATTTGCTGGGTGCCAATATTGACTCTGGCTTGATGCACTCCATCGATCTGGGCTATAACCCAGATTTGCAAACCCGTGCCGCTTTCATGGAGGTGCTCACTCAAATCCTGCAACAAGGCACCGAATTCGATACCTTGGCTGAAACAGTTTTAGCTGATCGATTTGAGCAACTGGTCCAACTAGTTACAATGATCAGCGACAAAGGAGAACTTCCCATAGCCATGGCGTTGGCCAATGTTGTGACTACATCCCAAATGGACGAGTTGGCTAGGGTTCTGGTTACCCTATTCGACGCCAAACACCTGTTGTCGCCCCTCCTATGGAATATGTTCTACCGCGAGGTTGAGGTCTCAGACTGCATGCAGACACTCTTCCGTGGAAATTCTTTAGGCAGCAAAATCATGGCCTTTTGCTTTAAGATATACGGCGCTAGCTATCTACAAATGCTACTAGAGCCCCTAATTCGTCCACTTTTGGATGAGGAGGAGGAGACCTGTTTTGAAGTGGATCCAGCTCGCCTGGATCCGACAGAAGACATTGAGCAGCACAGGAACAACCTGATTGCCCTAACCCAGAAGGTGTTTGATGCTATTATCAACTCGTCGGATCGTTTTCCCCCGCAGCTGCGATCCATGTGCCATTGCCTGTACCAAGTGCTAAGCAAACGCTTCCCGAATCTGCTGCAAAACAATATCGGTGCTGTGGGCACAGTCATCTTCTTGCGGTTCATCAATCCCGCCATTGGTAACATTGTAGAACTATTTTAGAATACCTTTATTAATATTCGCTTTGATTTCAGTTTCGCCACAGGAGTTAGGAATCGTTGACAAACAGGTGCACAGCTCGGCAAAACGAGGTCTTATGCTTATGTCCAAGATCCTTCAAAACATTGCTAACCACGTGGAGTTCTCCAAGGAGCAGCACATGTTGTGCTTCAACGATTTCCTGCGCGATCATTTCGAGGCAGGGCGACGGTTCTTCATACAGATTGCATCAGACTGTGAGACCGTGGATCAGACCTCGCACAGCATGAGCTTTATTTCAGATGCGAACGTATTGGCCCTGCATCGCTTGCTGTGGACGCATCAGGAGAAGATAGGCGACTATCTGTCAAGCAGTCGAGACCACAAAGCGGTTGGAAGACGGCCCTTCGACAAGATGGCTACTTTGCTAGCTTACCTGGGACCTCCCGAACACAAGCCTGTGGATTCGCACATGATGTTCAGCTCGTATGCACGCTGGAGTTCCATTGACATGTCATCGACCAACTTCGAGGAGATCATGGTCAAGCACCAAATGCACGAGAAGGAGGAGTTCAAGACCCTCAAGTCGATGAACATATTCTACCAGGCCGGGACAAGCAAATCTGGCTATCCTGTCTTTTACTACATAGCAAGAAGATACAAGTAAGAGAATCACAGATTATATCTATTTAACTTAGTAATCTAACCCTATTTTCATTTTTAAGGATTGGAGAAACGAATGGTGATTTACTGATTTACCACGTCATACTTACGCTGAAACCATTCTGCCACTCGCCCTTCGAGGTGGTCATCGATTTTACGCACACCTGTTCGGATAATCGGTTCCGTACCGAGTTCCTGCAGAAGTGGTTTTATGTCCTGCCCACGGTAGCTTACGAAAATGTCCATGCAGTGTACATCTATAACTGTAACTCGTGGGTGCGCGAATATACCAAGTTCCACGATCGCATTCTGGCACCTTTAAAGGGAAATCGCAAACTTTTGTTCCTGGAGTCGCCCAACAAACTTACTGATTTCATCGACGCGGAGCAGCAGAAATTGCCTGGAGCAACTCTTTCGCTAGACGAGGATTTAAAGGTATTTAGCAACGCGCTGAAACTCAGTCATAAGGACACAAAGGTGGCCATCAAAGTGGGTCCCACCGCATTGCAAATAACATCTGCAGAAAAGACAAAAGTTCTGGCTCACTCCGTGCTCCTGAACGATGTATACTACGCCTCCGAAATTGAGGAGGTGTGCTTGGTGGACGATAACCAGTTCACCCTGTCTATAACCAACGAAAGTGGCCAGCTTAGCTTTATTCACAACGATTGCGACAACATTGTTCAAGCCATCATCCACATCCGAAATCGATGGGAGCTTAGTCAGCCGGACTCCGTGACGGTTCACCAAAAGATCCGGCCAAAAGATGTGCCGGGAACGCTGCTGAACATGGCGCTCCTCAATCTGGGTTCATGTGACCCCAATCTAAGGACTGCTGCCTACAATTTACTGTGTGCTTTGACCGCTACTTTTGATCTGAAGATTGAGGGTCAGTTGTTGGAGACCCAAGGTCTTTGCATACCCTCCAATAATACCATATTTATCAAGTCCGTTAGCGAGAAGCTGGCCACCAATGAACCGCATCTGACTCTGGAATTCCTTGAGGAGTCCATTCAGGGCTTCCAGCGCAGCACCATAGAGCTGAAGCATTTGTGTTTAGAGTACATGACACCGTGGTTGAAGAACCTGGTCAAATTTTGTAAGTCCAACGATGACTCCAAGAAGCTGAAGGTTTCTCAAATTTTGGACAAGCTCATCAATTTAACCATTGACCAAAAGGAAATGTATCCCTCAGTGCAGGCCAAGATCTGGGGATCGATTGGACAGATTCCCGAGCTGATCGACATGGTTTTGGATAACTTTTTGCATAAATCGATTACATATGGATTGGGATCACCACAGGTAGAGATTATGGCTGACACGGCAGTGGCTCTCGCCTCAGCGAATGTCCAACTGGTGTCCAAAAAGGTCATAACCCGGATATGCCGGGTCATGGACAAATCCTGCACAAATCCCACGCAATATCTGGAGCAGCACATGATGTGGGACGACATTGCCATTCTTGGTCGATACCTGCTCATGTTGTCCTTCAACAATTGTTTGGATGTGGCCACATCGGTGCCATATCTATTCCACACCATTACGTTTTTGGTATGTTCAGGATCCCTGTCGATGCGAGCCTCCACTCATGGCCTCGTTATCAACATCATTCACTCGCTGTGCACATGCACAAATCCCTCCTTCTCAGAGGAGGCGCAGCGAGTTCTTCGACTGTCCCTGGATGAGTTCTCACTGCCCAAGTTCTATCTACTCTTCGGCATCAGCAAGGTCAAGTCGGCAGCAGTTACAGCTTTCCGCTCCAGCTGCCGTCACCCTACAGATAAATGGCTGGGAAATGAAAGAGTTACCCAGCCTCTGCCCGCCGATCGGGAGCGTTTATCACTACCATCGCTAGAGGTTATCACGGATGCCCTGCTGGAAATCATGGAGGCTTGCATGCGTGATGTTCCGGACTGCGAATGGCTCAACACCTGGACATCTTTGGCTCGCAGTTTTGCTTTCTGCTACAATCCAGCTCTACAGCCTAGAGCCCTCATAGTTTACGGATGCATCAGCAAGAGTGTTACTGACCACGAAGTTAAGCAGTTACTTCGCATCCTGGTTAAGGCCCTCGAATCTTTCAACGATCTCATTCTGATCGAGGCGCTAGTAATGTGCTTAACTCGCATTCAACCACTACTCCGGCCAGAGTCGCCTATTCATCGGGCCCTCTTCTGGGTGGCCATCTCGGTATTGCAGCTGGACGAGATTACCCTCTACGGCGCTGGACTAGCTCTGCTTGAGCAAAATCTGCACACGCTCAAGTCACAGGGCTGCTTTGATAAAAAGGAGACCATAGCCGAAGTCATGATGAAGACAAGGGAGAAGCTGGAGTGGCATTTCAAGCAACTGGATCACGCCGTGGGCCTCTCCTTCCGCAGCAATTTCCACTTTGCCCTAGTGGGACATTTGATTAAGGTATGCTTATACCCGTTACTCGTAGAGTAAAAGGGTAGACTAGATTCGTTGAAAAGAAGGTAACAGGCAGAAGGAAGCGTTTCCGACCACATAAAGTATATATAAAAAAAGTACTAATTTGCATTCAAATTTAGAAATATATTTTTTTTGTAGAATTTCAAAAAAATGAAAATGTGTCCCAATACTGAAGTTCTAAGCTCCATAACTCAACTTATCTTAATCGGATTTTGAAGTGGCATACCTCTAAATGTTTCTAACGCAATTCTCTAAAAAACTGAGTTCAAATTTAGAAATTTATTTTTTTTTAATTTTTCTGTCATTTTTTTGATGTTATGATGTTGTAGTAATTCCAAAAAATGAAGCAATGTCCCAAAGCTGAAGTTATAATCGGATTTTGAAGTGGCATACCTTTAAATGTTTCTAACGCAATTCTCTAAAAAACTGCATTCAAGTTTTGAAATTTTTTTTTTTTTAATTTTTCTGTTATTTTTTTGATGTTATGATGTTGTAGTAATTCCAAAAAATGAAGCAATGTCCCAAAGCTGAAGTTATAAACTCCATAACTCAACTTATCTTACTCGGATTTTGAATTGGCATACCTCTAAATGTTTTTGGCGAAATTCTCTAAAAATCTGCATTTAAATTTAGAAATATTCTTTTTTATAATTTTTTTTGTCATTTTTTTGATGTTATGATGTTGTAGAAACTCAAAGAAATTAAGAAATGTCCCAAAGCTGAAGTTCTAAGCTCCATAAATCAACTTATCTTAATCGGATTTTGAAGTGGAATACCTCTAAATGTTTCTAGCGCAATTCTCTAAAAAACTGAGTTCAAATTTAGAAATTAATTTTTTTTAATTTTTCTGTCATTTTTTTGATGTTATGATGTTGTAGTAATTCCAAAAAATGAAGCAATGTCCCAAAGCTGAAGTTATAAACTCCATAACTCAACTTATCTTACTCGGATTTTGAATTGGCATACCTCTAAATGTTTCTGGCGCGATTGTCTAAAAAACTGCATCCAAATTTTGAAATTTATTTTTTTTTTAATTTTTTGTCATTTTTTGATGTTATGATGTTGTAGTAATTCCAAAAAATGAAGCAATGTCCCAAAGCTGAAGTTATAAAGTCCATAACTCAACTTATCTTACTCGGATTTTGAAGTGGCATACCTCTAAATGTTTCTGGCGTAATTCTCTAAAAATAAACATTAAAATTTATAAAATTTAAAGTCCATAACTCAACTTATCTTACTCGGATTTTGAAGTGGCATACCTCTAAATGTTTCTAACGCAATTCTCTAAAAAACTGCATTCAAGTCTTGAAATTTTTTTTTTTTAACTTTTCTGTCATTTTTTTGATGTTATGATGTTGTAGTAATTCCAAAAAATGAAGCAATGTCCCAAAGCTGAAGTTATAAACTCCATAACTCAACTTATCTCTTCGGATTTTGAATTGGCATACCTCTAAATGTTTCTGGCGCGATTCTCTAAAAAACTGCATCCAAATTTGGAAATTTATTTTTTTTATAATTTTTTGTCATTTTTTGATGTTATGATGTTGTAGTAATTCCAAAAAATGAAGCAATGTCCCAAAGCTGAAGTTATAAAGTCCATAACTCAACTTATCTTAATCGGATTTTGAAGTGGCATACCTCTAAATGTTTCTAACGCAATTCTCTAAAAAACTGCATTCAAGTCTTGAAATTTTTTTTTTTTTTAATTTTCTGTCATTTTTTTGATGTTATGATGTTGTAGGAATTCCAAAAAATGAAGCAATGTCCCAAAGCTGAAGTTATAAACTGCATAACTCAACTTATCTTACTCGGATTTTGAATTGGCATACCTGTAAATGTTTCTGGCGCGATTTTCTAAAAAACTGCATCCAAATTTGGAAATTTATTTTTTTTTTAATTTTTTGTCATTTTTTGATGTTATGATGTTGTAGAAACTCAAAGAAATTAAGAAATGTCCCAAAGCTGAAGTTCTAAAGTCCATAACTCAACTTATCTTAATCGGATTTTGAAGTGGCATACCTCAAAATGTTTCTAACGCAATTCTCTAAAAAACTGCATTCAAATTTATAAATTTATTTTTTTTAAATTTTTCTGTCATTTTTTTGATGTTATGATGTTGTAGTAATTCCAAAAAATGAAGCAAAGTCCCAAAGCTGAAGTTATAAACTCCATAACTCAACTTATCTTACTCGGATTTTGAATTGGCATACCTCTAAATGTTTCTGGCGCGATTCTCTAAAAAACTGCATTCAAATTTAGAAATTTATTTTTTTTAAATTTTTCTGTCATTTTTTTGATGGGATGATGTTGTAGTAATTCAAAAAAATGAAGAAGTGTTCCAAGGTTGAAGTTTCCAACTCTATAAATCAACTTATCTTAATCGGATTTTGAATTGGCATACCTCTAAATGTTTCTGGCGCAATTCTCTAAGAATCTGCATTTAAATTTAGAAATATATTTTTTTTGATGTTTTGATATTGTAGCAATTCAAAAATGTCCAAAGACTTAAGATTTAAACTCCATAACTCTACTTATCTTAATCGGATTTTGAAGTGACATACCTCTAAATGTTTCTGGCGTAATTCTCTAAAAATAAACATTAAAATTTAGAAATATATATTTTTGATGTTATGATGTAGAAATTTGAAATAATTAAGAAAAGTTCCAAGGCTGAAGTTCTAAACTCCATAACTCAACTTATCTTAATCGGATTTTGAAGTGGCATACCTCTAAATTTTAATTCTTTAATTTACATTTTTAAGTTTGTTTTCATTTTATTACTTTTTCCAATTTCTACCGATATTCCGGAAAATGTATGTAACTGAGTAACGGGTATCTGATAGTTGGGGAATTCGACTATAGCATTCTATCTTGTTTAATCTAACATTAACTGAAAATATTTTTAAACTACGGATATCATATCTTTCAGGGCTTCCGCCATCCTACACCTACGACGGTCTCCCGCACCTCTCGAGTGCTGACGATGCTCCTGGGCATTATAGCCAAACCCCTGCATCGGGACAAATTCGAGGTAACACCGGACAGTGTGGCCTATTTGACTGCGCTGGTGGCTGTCTCCGAGGAAGTCCGGTCCAGATGTCACGTGAAACATGCCCTTCCGCGCTGGCCAGCCGATCTTAGTAGTAGTGTGGAAAACGGAGAAGCATCCGGCGGAGTGCAAGCAGTTAGTTAAAAGAAAGTGAAATCATAGGGACCAATGACATATGGACGTTTCTTATAGATTGGCCTGCCCCTGTCACGTCGCCAAAAAAGTTGGGACATCCTGGATCAGTCCGCTTTGCAGTTTGCCCGCCAACACAAGGTGCCCACTCTTCAGGTGAGCTTATAAGATCTATCAAGCCGAGCTGTAATTCCCACTTGTTCGAAATTCGCTGTGCAAAAGTTGTTATAACCATCTGCTATGATAACTTTTGGCTATCTATTTGAGTTTATATATTCAAACCTATATATCCTATATATCCCATCTACTATGTAATATCAACTATCTATCGAGATCAGCCGTTGCATAACTAATAATCGTTCAATGATTTTTTCTTTTTCTCTTTTTATGTTTGATTTAAATATAAAAAACGTTACATATCACAATGTATACTCGTTGATACCATATTTATGCCATAATCTGCCTGCCGAATCTTACATATAATTGGTGCTTGTAACTCTCATCAATATCGATATTACTATATGTCCTATATGAACTCTAAACTTGTAACTGCCACCTGCCACTTCTACTACTACGCATGAACATTGTCATTTGATTTACGTTTGATTTGGTTACCGAAACCCGCTAAAACTACAACTCGAACATCAACACTGTGCAAAATCAACAACCACCACGAACACAAAATTAAACTCCGTAGAACGCGCGAGTTTTGTTCAAAACTCAACGCTCATTCTCGGTGCCGACAACCAAAGATCCGAACAATGCAACCGGCATCGAAGAACGTCAGGTACTGCTCAACAAAACTTATCTCTTAGCTAAGACTAACTAACTACTACCCCACTAAATCCAGTATGTTTAAGTTTGCTACTAAAACCCATTCTAAAATGAGGTCATTAATGTATCGCTGTAATGTCATTTAGTTTGGTTACACTTGCATGGCACCGAATGAAGGCAGTCAAAAAGCCATTCAATCCACTCTACGCATTGCCAACATGCACATATCGTATGTAGATCGTTCGTAGATCTTTCATCTTCACTAGTACTTTTTTACCATATCTGTGTGTAATTCAATGTCACATCAATTTTATTACAAATCAATATGTTTCTGAACAGGAACGCGGTTCGCGTTCGTCGGTGTCCAACGAGTCCAACGTACTGCTCGATCCCGAGGTCTTGCCTGATCTGTCCATACAAGCCCTGGTACTGACTGTTTTGGCCACCTTGGTCAAGTATTCTTCGGATGAGGGCGAAACGCGCGTTTTGTATCAGTATTTGGCTGAAGGATCGGTGGTTTTTCCAAAGGTGTTTCCCGTCATGTGAGTCTATACATTTCTATCGTCTTTCGAGGAATGTTAATAGCATTTCTGATTTCGTAGCCATTCACTGCTGGACCAGAAGATAAACAATATCTTGTCAGTGTCACACGATCAAGTGGTGCTCAACTCTGTGCAGAACATTATACAAAATATGCTGGCCAGCGAAGATCCTTCCCAGCAGCAGCTGCACTTCCTGCAGAGTTGTGGATTTGGCGGACTCTGGCGATTTGCTGGTCCCTTCACCAAGGTGGGTGCCTAACAGTGGGCATTGCAAGGAATCCAAAAATGTATGATTGAAATGTATTATTTTTAGTACAATATGATGGGCGAGTCCTCGGAGCTGTTTGTCAACTGTTTGGAGGCCATGGTTGAGACCTGTTTGCCAGGCGATGAATCCGCCCCTGTGCCACCTTCCCCGCGTCCATACAACCTGAGCTCCAGTCTGAGTAGCCTGACCCTGGGATCCCCCACGGATAAAGGTTAGTATCTGGTAGATGTTGCTTTAGCTTTTGCCCAAGCTATACCGTAATGCATTGCTTTAACCAATAGCGTTTATTTTTCAATAGCAAGACCCATTGAATGAACACAGATTTTTACAAACAGTATTTACTCAAACTTAACCTTTTCTTTATATCACACCAATTGCGATATATAGCATTCTCATCGGAATCATTAGATTTTTATGACAATTGCCCAGGCAGCGTCAGCAGTCTGCGACGCGCCTCACACAGCAAATCACGCGCCAAACATCGAATTAACGACAGTCCATCACATTGAACGTTCCACAAGTAAAATACGAAAATATTCAAACTGCAACTTAAGACAAAATAAGAATAGCTGAAAACAATGCAACAAAATAACACCATGATTGGAAAACATATGTATTTCGTAGTTATATAAGCTTTGCCAAATGGAATTATTGTCCCAACACTCCAAGCGATTTCACTTTTGTAATAACAAACACAGTACCCAATATGCTAATTGTTAATCTCAAAAAGAAAGTCCAATGAAAATTACACAAGATAATGCACCCAAATCGCACACGCATTAGCAAATTGATGTTGAAGATTTGAGAATTATATTGATGATAAATCTGGTACCTTGAAGCATTTACAACATATTTTTGACATAATGTAGGTGAATTCAAAGCACCTTTTGTAGCGTAGAGTAGTGTTGTCATATCTGTTGTTCAAAAATTAAAAACATTCAAATATAATTCGCGATAGCTAAATTATAACAGAGATCGAAAATATATATTTCTGATAAATGCATGCCAAGAGTACATAAAACTAATGCAATTTAAAATAGCTGACAACCTTTAGTTATCAGTAGCTCCTAATTTAGCTAAGAACAAATACTAGACACAGGAAATACATCAAGATTTTATATATTTTCATTGACAACTATATTTTATACGAGCCAATAGATAATTGAAGTAAGTCTAAGTAAATTAAATAATCTTCACTGCTTTTTTGCCCTAAATTTCCTTCGCCCCAATTCGTTCTTCCCTCGATATGTTTATGCAAGTTTTGTCTTACTTTCAGCTGCATGAATAACAACTACAAACCCGCGCACTAGACGTACCACACTTATCGCAAAAGTAATGCGTTTCCTAAATCTGTTTAAAAAGTGCTTTTAGAGAACGTGAAAACCCCCACAGAATGTCGTACAAAATCATAGAATATTTATACAAATATATATATAAATATATGTATGTATAGAATGTCCAGAAGCGATGGCCACTGAATGCGAAAGGAGGAAATGAACGCGAGAATCGATGTATGAAAACAGAATGTATATAATTGTATGTGTAGAAGGGAGTGGATCGAGGATACTATAAGCCCCGTAGAAGAAGATATCGAACGGAAATATTTTTAAACAATTACCGAATGTACTGTACATTTTAATGTTTGCAACCCACAACTGCAACTAGGCACACCAAGTCCACCAGTTCCTCAAAGGATGACCGCGACCAGGCGAAACGGAGTTAACCATGAAAGCGATTAAAGGCAAAATCAAACGAAACGAATACATGAACAAGAATAACTTAAAGCTTTAAGAAGACGGCATGTTGCACATGTCGTTTGCATTACTTTGTATTATAGATGAATCTCCCCGCAGCAAGTGTATCAGATGGCATTTATATATTTTTTTTCTATTCTATATAATTTTATTTTGTAAAGCAAGTTCACCTCTCATTAGTCCATACTAATTTATTTCATCAGCACATTTTCCAAGAAATTTCTAAAACACCAAAAACTAATCGAGTTTAAGCTTAAAACGACCCAGTCCGCTTTAAATATAATTTAGTTGTAAGCACAAACAGAGATTTTAATCGAAATAGAGTTGATAAGCGAAATGAATCGAACCAAAATAAAAACTTACGAACGTTACACATTTGTACCTCTTATTAAACAATAAACGAAGCAAATTAGTACGTTACACTTACTTTCTAGCACATGGATTTTAAACTATATTTGGCGTTATCCGCAGTAAACAAGAAAGTTTTTTTAAATAGATGAGCAAAACAAAAAAAAATGGAACTGGATTCTATACATTATTATTAATCTAAATGTATATGTGTGTGTTGCTATATGTGTATTAAACGAATATGTATCTTTGTAAATTACAGACACTTGAAGATATTTATGAAATGTTAATGTCCCAAATTTATCAATGTACAAGAATATCGAACAAATTAATATACTTTCAATTAAAATGTTTATTATATATCAGAACGTTTCTTTTATTCATATTCCTTTTTATGATCCCTGATCTGCCCCATCTACTTCCATAAGCAGGATGATTCATCATTGTCAACAGTTGATCCCTCTTTTAAAATCTTCCCCTCATGGAAATTGCCGCAATTGAAATCCCTGTTTTTGCATATGGCTGTCTTCCTTAAGTCGTCCCAAAACCCATATCAAAACATTGCCACGCCGATGATCTCAGAAACCTCCCCCACGAAGAAAACTGGAAACGAAATCAGTGCCATCAGATGTCAGCAAATGTCGCCGGTGCCCTGGGCTGCACTGTTTGTTAACTTCTCGATTTCATGGCTGCGATTGCAGCGACCCCGGGTCTTCAATTTGAACTGGAACTCACCCTCGGGCAGGTGGATTCCGTCAATGGCCGAATATCCGAATACCCAATCTCGCAAAATGCGCCGAACAAGTGTCACAGCTGACCGAGGCCGAGGAAGCGGGCAACCGGCAGCAGAAGTGCGGCACAATCCCAATACTTGTGGGAATGTCTCCAGTACACTTTCTCACGATGCACATGCACCGACCGATCGACCCATCGCAGCACCGGCTGCTAGCCGCTTGCCTGGGTGGTGCTGTGGTGCTGTGGTGCCGTTCCGTTGGTGGTGGTTGCTGCGGTGGTTGCTGCTGCTGCTGCTGCTGATGGTGCTCCGTGCCCGTAAGTGTAACGCAATGTCGCGCCAAAGAGGAAATGGGGTCTGTGTGACTGTGCGCCAAAAGGGAAGAGGCCACACTGCAAGAAAATTCGACTTCTTAAATGAAAACATAAATTAGAGATGGATTATAAAGACTTCGGTACGTAAAATTCTTTATATTGTATTGTTTTGTAGCAGAGAAAATCAAGATATATTTTAGTTCCTGAAACTAGTATGCGTAAGAGAAAACTATATTATATATTATATATTATTTCATATATTATAATATATATATTTCTGTATAATTTAAAGATGTCTTTGCTACTTCGGTATATTCGAAATAAGCAATCTTTTCGCCCAGTGTACCTGCACGCACACAAGCAGAAACCCACACCCAAGTGCAACAATGGCACTGCCTCGACGAGATTGGCTCTTTGGCTTAAGTGAGGACGGCACGCATGGGGCACGGCTCTCTCTTCCCGAGGGGAGTGGGAACCAGGGAGCACGGATGGCTGCCAGGCAGGTCGAGGTCATGTCGATGCCGATGCCGATGTCGTGTGTGCGTGTGGTGCGCTGCTGGTGGTGGTGGTTGATTGCTCCGGCTCTTTCCTCCTGCTCTTCTGCGGAGACCCTTCTTTAGATTCAGACTGTTGCGCCGGCGCACGGCAACAGCACGAGGAAGAGAGACGTCCAAAGAGAGTGAGCTACTAGCTCGGGCGGAGATCCGAAGAACGTGTTATTGTGCCCTAGTCAATACACTGAAAATAACTTCGAGGCATTGTAATACATATATATAGTATATATATAATAATATGAAGCTTTGATTAAAAATCTTTAAGCTAATGAAATATTTTCTGTATTAGTTTACACTTTTTGATTTAAGATACTTTTGGAAGATGCGATCTTTTTTTGCTTTCATTTGACCTCAAGAAACTTGTATACCAGAAAAGTGTTTTTTTGAAAACATAGTTTTGAAAACTTGTATGCTACAGCATATAGATTTTGTTTTCAGTGCAAGAAGAGAGGCTCAGCGGCTTCCGCCCGATCCAATTTTTTTGATGTTGCACACGTGCAGCGCCGAGGGAATCTTGCCACAAGCAGAGAGTGACCCGATTGATGCTTCGTGCTGATCGTCGGCGTGTAGGAGCGTTGTGATCGCTGTGCGTGGTGGCAGTTAGGGGAGGATTTCGATTTCGCAAGTGTATGGCACCAGCAGCTACAAAAAGGATCAGCTTACCTTGCGGCAAGATCATTTCTCAAGTGACTACCGTGCAGTGCGGAGCGGCAGCAGCGACATCGCCACATCGCAACTTTATTTACAAACAAGCACAACACCAAATCAAAACCGACTATACACAATGGCCGTACAGGGTCAGAGATTTATGACCAAGACTCAGCATTACCGCAAGGTGACCAAGCCCCTACTGGAGCGCAAAAGACGCGCCCGGATGAACCTGTATCTGGACGAACTTAAGGATCTCATTGTGGACACCATGGATGCGCAGGGCGAGCAGATCAGCAAGCTGGAGAAAGCGGACATCCTGGAGCTCACCGTCAACTATCTGAAGGCGCAACAGCAGCAGCGTGTGGCCAATCCGCAATCGCCACCACCCGACCAGGTTAACTTGGACAAATTCCGGGCCGGCTACACCCAGGCTGCCTACGAGGTCTCACACATATTTTCGACGGTACCCGGCTTGGATCTCAAATTCGGCACCCATCTGATGAAGCAATTGGGTCACCAGCTCAAGGACATGAAGCAGGAGGAAGAAATCATCGAGATGGCCGACGAACCAGTAAATCTATCCGACCAGAAGCGCTCAAAGTCTCCGCGAGAGGAGGACATCCATCTTGGCGAAGAAGTCTGGCGCCCCTGGTGAAGGGCATTCCATATATACGCAACCAATTAACATTGATAGCTTTACCACTCAGTTTCATTGAGAAACAATCCAAGTTTTCCAAGGTCTAGTGTAAACATTTGCCTCAGAATCGTATTTAGTTGGTAGTTGATTTGATATGATGTGATGTTCCTGTGATAGTTCTTAAGTTCGTATTTTGTATTTGATCTCCCATAGGCTTACTGATTCATGTATTTAATTCGCTGTAATTTATTTCATCATCTTTGCAAGAGCTTCCCCACCGAGCTTCCAATTAGTCTCATTAAGAACACATTTTTATGTATGCTTTAAAATTATATTTTTGCTTTACACCATTAACTATAAGCCATGAACGTTTGAATAATAAAATAAACATAAACTGAAACTATAAAATTATATATTTTGGACTATTAACAAAAGAGGGTGCAATACGTTTAATTTTCCTAGTTATTCGGGTTTTTCTTATTGTCAACCGGCTACTCGTTTTCAAAACTGAGCTTTGTAGTAAGAAAGGCTCAACAACTATTCTTTCCACTTATTTTTATTCCCTCTTATCTGGAAAATATTTTAAAAACAAACCTAATTGGCATGATTTGTGAATATTGATACATTACCTTGGGATGTTTATCATTCATATTTCTAATTGCCAAGTAACTTTAGACTCTCCACTTGAATTCAAGTCAATTGAACTCCCCACTTCTTTTACAAATCCCTGCAATGCACCACCCATCCATCCATCCGTTACAAAGGTCCTGGAACGCGAGCAACTTACAGCCGAAAGTGTGTCCACAGCGAGCCACACGCGAGCAGCGCTCCAGGATCAGCTTCGCTGGCCCCTTTTACATGTCGGATGGAGGGAGAGGCAGAGGTCCTGCCGGGTTAGGGGGATCGGGAAGTCGAACACACATTAAGCACACTCGACGCACACGAGCAATGTTCCCACAGGATCATAACAGCCGACCAACAAGTGCAGGATGCCGCTGTCCTTGTCCCTTCCTCTGCCACCAAACACGAACCCGATCCAATTTGGAATGCCAACGGTAAACAGGAAGTCGTCGAAGGAATCGCAACGCCTCGTCCTTATTCTTATCCCCATCCCCCTGGCGGAGATCCTCGCTATCGTGGGAACCCCAGAGGACCCCGATGAGATGGCATAATGCAGGCAGTTCATTATCCTTATGCCCCCCACCCTGCCCTGCCATAGTCAAATCATAACACACAAATCTAGACGGCACAAACGGCAGCTGTTCGCTCTGCAAATTCCCATGCCCATGCCCAAGCCCATGCCCATGTCCATGGCCATGCTCGGCTGCTTTTTGCGGGCAGGTGAGCGAGTCGATGTGAGAAACCGAGTAGGAAAGTGTTTCCCACGATCCTGGCAGCGATCCTGCTCCCTGGCCCGTTTGATAAGGGTGCCGGGGCCAACAATAAGAAATCGCCCGAACAATAAGGAGCGGTCTCAAGGAGCGGAAGGGTCGGTACCGAGCAACCCTCATGCCAACACACGAAGCGTGTCCCCGTCCCTTTTGCTCCTCGAATGCCAGCACACACGACGACGACGATCACGATCCCTTTGGCCCATTTTGGGGGTTGTTTCTGGCCAGCTATATAAGGCCGATCACCGAAGGTCTAGCAACACACAACGTCTTCGACCGTCAGAGCAGCCAGAGCTCAAAGAACTCAGCTTACACCAAAAATACACGAGAAGAAAAAAAGAGGAACACACACAATGTCGTCGCTACAAATGTCCGAGATGTCCAAGACCTATCAGTACCGCAAGGTGATGAAGCCCATGCTGGAGAGGAAGCGTCGTGCCAGAATCAACAAGTGCCTGGACGAGCTGAAGGATCTTATGGTTGCCACCTTGGAGTCCGAGGGCGAGCACGTCACCCGGTTGGA
Source organism: Drosophila orena (assembly GCA_005876975.1). Classification (NCBI taxonomy): domain Eukaryota; kingdom Metazoa; phylum Arthropoda; class Insecta; order Diptera; family Drosophilidae; genus Drosophila; species Drosophila orena. The sequence continues at coordinate 6,721,072 of VCKV01000282.1, read as the reverse complement.
GAAGGCCGACATCCTGGAACTGACCGTCACCCACTTGCAAAAGATGAAGCAGCAGCGCCAGCACAAGCGGGCTTCCGGCGATGAGAGCTTGACTCCGGCGGAGGGCTTCCGCTCCGGCTACATTCATGCGGTCAATGAGGTCTCCCGTTCACTCTCCCAACTGCCCGGCATGAATGTCAGCCTGGGCACACAGTTGATGACCCACCTGGGACAGCGCCTCAATCAGATCCAGCCAGCAGAAAAGGAAGTGTTGCCCGTGACCGCTCCACTCTCCGTGCACATTGCCAACCGGGATGCCTACTCCGTGCCCATTTCACCAATCTCCAGCTACGCCGGCAGTCCCAACTCCAATACCAGTTCGACCAGTCACTCCCTGTTGACCACCATCGACGTGACCAAGATGGAGGACGACAGCGAGGACGAGGAGAACGTCTGGCGTCCCTGGTAGAGGGGATTACTTCATCCCACTACAGAAAAGAACCAAGGAGAGATCATAGAAAGTAAAAGTCTTCCGAGTCATTGGATTTCCCCCAGTGTACTCCCAACTAGTTATAAGTAAACACCATACCCACCACACAAAGCTTTAGACGAGGACGCGCAGTTCATGTGATAACTAAATAAATAATAAATTATATAGCTAAAATTGAGTGATCACGACTTTATCTCCCACTATCCAGTGACTCACATGCAAATTGCTGGGACACTCCCATGTCTAAACAGTTGCCAATTACTTGCGGTCTAGAACGGAAACGTTAGAAACGCAAAAGCACCTCTTTCTGTAGCCTGTAACTTTCTGTAACTATTCGATCGCCCCACGGATGCACAAACACGAGCGTCGGACAAAAGAAAGCGAAAACAATGCCAAGGCCGAGACAAGGAGAATTAAGCAGAAGAACTAGAATGAAAGAGGCAGTCCAAAGCCGGGGCTACCGATGGACCCCATACACTTAGCCCTAACATGGCCTATATGGCCTATATGGCATTTGGTAGGAACTCAAACACGTGTGCGGACAATAAGCGAAGGTAACAGAAAGTATTTGAGTCTTATCTGAGCGTATCTAATCGAGTTACGACAATGTCGCTCAGACTTAGAAGAAAACAAATGGGCATTGGGTCGGGGAGAAACCCAAGAAATCCCAAAAAATCCAAAAAATAAAAAGGGATCGAGTCATCATTCATCCCGCATCCATCCTGATTTCGCTTTGTTCCCCTCGATTTTTTGTTTCCGTGATTCTCCCTGGCCACTCGGCTAGAAAATCGTGTGCACAATGGTCAAGGTAAGCTATGGGCACATAATTGCTTCGGATCAGGTAAATGAGTGTCTTGCCCTAGGGCAACTTGAAGATGGAGGAGCTCCAGCCGGGGACAGGATATCGGTTTTTTTGTTGTTTCTTTTTTATGGCCACTGCCTCGAGCCTTTTTTGATTTTTTTCTTGGGTTTTTGTTCGTTTTTTGATTTGGCTGACCCAGCATCATTTGGTTATCGGTGTGCCAAGACCAGTAGCCGATCCACAGACGCCTCTGTCCTAAAAATCGACGCAGGGCACATCGAGGAATAGTCAACGAGATCGGTATCAGGATTGGCTTGGGACTAGTCTGGGCTGCCAGGGTGTAATAAATTTCAAAAGGAACTGAATTTATAGAGATTTTTCAGTTGATTAAAATTCTGTTAACTTGCTAGAGCCGAAAGTAGATTATCTTGAAATCGATCTTCTTCACAACAGCCGTAAGTGCTTATACTTAATTTTATATTTCCGTCCTTTTGTTTTCTTGGGTGCCAGCAATTATTTATGGAAATCAATAAGATTTATGGCGTAGGGTTACTAGCTTGTAAAGGATTTAATTTAAATTGTTTTAAGCCACATAAGTAATTCTTAATGTTTTAGAAATATAGGTGCTAGACTTGGAAATTCTGTGTTATATTAAACCCTATTCTCCACTGAACAATGTAATGTTTCAATGTCACTTCCACCCTAAGATAACATAAAGTGTAATAAGGGACACTCCTTAAGAGCCATGCTAAATTGTAGCTCACTTTCGATCCTTGGCCATTCGTGGATGATCCGATCAAGGCGACACAACTATGGACTTGACAATAGGAGGACCAACAGCAATCCAAGCCGAGCAAACCCAGTTACCATACCATACAATGGGCAATAAGAAAAAGTCGGTTATAGGGACATGCTGAGCAATCGCACCCAAAATGCCAAAAGGAAATGCTGGCACAAAAGATACTTAATCTTATAGGTAAACCCGATGAATGATGAACGAATGGCGGCGACGTAACCGAACCCCCGATACAGCAATCCGGCAATCCGGCGATCGAGCTCGAACGCAAGCCCAAGTCATTAAAAACTACAATACACAAACTGCATACGAATCACTCGAAGACCGAGGCCCAAAGAAAGGGTCTGTTTTTTTTTTGTTTTTAGGTAGGGGAAGGGACCGAAGACTGAAGACTGAAGACCGGGGACCGTGGCCAGCAAAAAAAAAACGAAATATCAGAAGCGAAGATCGTGAGAAAATGGTTTGGAACGTGGTTCTCACACGATCGACACACCTGCCCTTTTTCTGTGTGTGTGTGTGTATCTGGCTGGGCTACCACTGTGTGTGTGTGTGTGTGTGTGTACTTTTACGAATTCAAGATACAAGACCACTTACGGGCAAGATCACGACCGACTCGAGCTGCGGCTATATGGCTATGGATCGACATGAAAGAGAAAAGCAGCGTGCGGTAAGTGTGTCTCAGTCGAAGATTCTGCTCAGCTTCAGCTACAGCTACAGCTACAGCTACAGCTACAGCTTCGACTTTTGTGCATTGGCCAACATTGTAATGACTGTGGACACACGATCGTTAAGAGCGCGCCGTGTGATCTGTGCGGGAAAGGGGGTGCGGGGTTTCCAGGGGGCAACAACTATGGGTTCGGGCTCGGCGCATGCGTCGCTGTTTTGTTGAACGAACTCAATTTAGTTGGTTTATGACCAAAAAGGCGACCGAGAGCGAGCGGGATGCACGAGGAGATCGGTTATGGAGATTCGGAGTGGGAGATGGTCGTTGTGGAGCTGGGGAGTTGGGAGCGCTGCAGCGCTGCAGCGATGCAGCGCTGGAGAGGCACCCAACCACACTTATATGGTGTGCTATTGACTCTGTAATATCTTTAATATGGGATGTTGTTACACTACATTGGCACACGCTCTTGCTGCCACTGGACAAGCTGCCCACTGGTTGTGTTTGTATGCGATCGTATGGGAATGGGAATGGGAATGGGCATGGGAATGGGATGGGAATGGATGAAGATCGAGGCACGAGTGCCGCCAGACCCATCCTCCAGCCTCCAGCCTCCATGTGCAGCCCATTGCCAGGCCGGTTTGCCGCCGCCTCTCCTTTATTAAGTGGTGGTCTTGCGCTTACTTTAATATGGCTGCATTAAGCCTGAGCGGCGTGCGGAGTATTATGACTGAAGTAGGTGGCCGGACCCGCGGTGCCTGCGATTGGGGGTCCACCGACACACAGAGGTCATGTGATGGATGACGTGTGGGCTCTACTGTACCTCCTGTCACAAGACTCGAAATGGGTTGGTTGAGGTCCGCACCACGGAAAGGGATAATGGAGTGCTTAACCCAAAATCAATAATTGCAACCTTTCTCCATTTGTTTTCTAAAAAAAACTATTGCATTCGTTATACGTCGTTTAGCCAACTACATAGTATAGAATTTACGAAACATTCCATTTATGAGCACACCAATTTTGAGTCATCATTGAGTTTCGCTTCTGAGTTAATCAGGTATTAGATAGATATGGAAATGATACCCACTCTGAAGTCAGCAATCATCATATTTAATAACCTCTTACGAATGACGCACGTTTGGCCAAAAATGAAAACCAAAGCCGACAAGCCGAATGGGAACCCCTCTAGATCAGTTTCGCAAACGAAGCCACCCAATTAGCCCGCGGCTATGGCCAACATAGCCGCACTTTGTCAATCTCGGAGTGAAATGATCGCCATTCAACTGGTCCATCGCGAAATAGATCACCCATTTCAGCGGACTACCGTTGAGCCCTATAAATAGCCGTTTTGTAGCCCAAAAAAAAAAGAGGAATAAATAAGCGGAGAAGCGCTAACTTGGCCGTCTCGATGCCAAAGTTACGTGACTAATCACATTTTCTGAAGATTAACAGCAATCAGCGACGGCTCGAACGGTCCCAGACTCGCGACGACCTGGTAAGTAGTCATCATCATAGTTGTCCGCCAGACAAAGGCGCTGAATCCGAGGTTCCGTAATCGAACCGCACTCCGATACACATACCCTTGCCCCTACCCCTACCACTACCCCTACAGACTTGGAGTTTTAGGACTTAAGTGCCGAGACGGTCGCGGTCGCGGGCTTAATTTGCAATGTCTGACCGCCGGTCCGCCGTCCGCCGTCCGCGCATGTGCCAAGCGGTCAAGCGCAGTTAAAGCTGTCAAAGGCTGAAAAAAAAACTAGTAAATATAAAACAGCAAAATCTGAAAGAATGAAAAAAACGAGCGAAACACAATGACCACAATGCTGAGCCATTGACAGCGGAGCCGCGGTTCTCACACTCGGCGGGCCTCATAATAAATGACGTTTCCTAGAACTGACTTTTTGCTTTATTTTATTATTTAATTGCGACAGCGCCGGCGCAAAACTTCCCGCAGATATATTGTACGTATGTATGTATGTATGTGGTATACCCCCTGAAAGCCCCGCATACCGCATACCCTCGGAATTCGAATTCTCGGGGCATAATGAGGCCAGGCCGGAGAGACCAGACGATAGTCCGAGTGTGGGAAAATATTCAGCGACTTCCGGCTGTGGGCTCTTTGCGATTCGGTTCACCACCACGGAGTTTTATCTCTAATTCGTTACTTGTTCTAAGCGGTTTCTTCTTTGGGTGGCTTTCAGTTTGCGGTTGGACGCCCACTAAATGTCTGGGAAGTCTGAGTAATCAGTTCTATGGGAAATAAGTAAATGCAGTGGTTCTTGAGTTGGAATTTCATTTATTTTCATTTCTTTGCGATCTTAAGAAGTGAGCAGCTGCAATCTCTATAGCCGGAATTTGTGGCTCTGCTAGAGATCGTTGGCTCTGCGCTGGGCTGCTGGGAAAGCTAATCCTGGGCAGCGAACGATGGTCTCCAAGGAGTTCGGTGCGGTTTCAAGTCCAGCACCTCGTTTTGGGGCAACGATTTGTAGAAGCCTTCCGCTTGAAGGCGTTTCAGGTGAATGTCATCTGGAGTCCAGTTGCTCACCAGGGACGCCACATGGGGCCAGAGGTGGAGCTGGCTTCGCTGGGCGCCGGGCTGCACGCTCCGCTCTCCAAGCTGCCGCATTCCGAGGGAGGTGGGGTGACCATAGCCTGATCCTCGACTGGAGCTTGGAGGGGCACTCCGATGGGCAGCGAGGGAACCACCACTTGCAGGTAGTTCAAACGATGGCCAAGGTGACTCATCAGCTGGGTGCCGAGATCCACACTCACTCCGGGAACAGCGGCCAAAGTTTTGGACACTTCATTGGCAGCATGAACGTAGCCCGCCCGGAAACTCTCGGCGATGCTGAGCTTGGGATCGGCACTCGGAGACACTCCACCGGAGACGCTGGTCAGACGCAGCTGCTTCTGGGCACGCAGCTTCTTCATGTGCTCCACGGTTAGCTCCAGGATGTCGGCCTTCTCCAGCCGGGTGATGTGCTCTCCCTCCTGGGTCAGGCACTCCACCATAATGTCCTTCAGCTCGTCCAGGCACTTGTTGATCCTGGCACGGCGCTTACGCTCCAGCATGGGCTTCATCACCTTGCGGTACTGATACGTCTTGGACATCTCCATTTCCAGAACCATTTTGCAGTAGTTGTTCGGTTTTATTTTTTGGCAGAGAGGGTAAAGTAAACTCGCGTAATCCACAGGTCGCAATGTTCCACTAGATTCAGACTCGGAGACTCTGTGTGCACGCAACGAAGTCGGAGCTTTGAATGAGTCGGCTGGCTCTGGGATCGGCCTTATATAGCCTCTGCCACCCTGGGAACCGGGCAGTGAGTGCGAGCGGGACACTCATTTTGCCTCGTGCGCGGCCTGCTGCTGTTGCCAGCGGTGGTTTCAGATGGCTTGGTGGTGCTGCTTGGTTCGTGGTGATGGTGATGGTGATGGTGGTAGTGGTGGTGGTGGCTTCTGTTTTTTTGTATATTTTTGCCTGTATATGTGAGGGCAATAAAATGACTTGAGCGGGCTGCGCCTTCTCGCTCTCTCTCCCTCCCTCCTTATGTATGTGCTGTGATTGTTATACCGTGGGAAACTGTTTCGCAGCCGATTTCCACGACGACGACGATGACGACGGCTGGCCTGACTTCTTCTGATTGTGCATGCTTGGGGTCTTGTACGATCCCTCGTCCGTCCTTCCGTCCATCGTCTCTCTTGAGCGGACAGACGGACGGACGGACGGACGAGCCGCCTTTAAGAGGTCTGTGCGACTTGGGATCCCAGATACGATGCGAGGCGAGCACATGCCTTCCATCCATAACAAGATGTTTGCATTTCAATTCATTTGTATGGTCGACTATGGTCGGGGTCCGGTCTTTTGGGCTTCAATTCGGTGCGGTTGGGTTCGGTTCGGTCTCAAGTCTTGCCATGTGCCTTCACCCTTTTGCAGTAGCTTATGGCACGCTGATAATTGTGGAATCGTCATCGGGCCAACCCGAGACGGGCCAGTGTTTCTGTTTCTTGCTTTTTTGTTAGCGCTTTATGGATCATTGATTGGATCGTGGTAGTCGTGGGTTTCGTGGGACGAGCATTACGCTTTTCGTTTACATGATTATTCTTGATTGTCGGTTGGGGATCGTTTGGGGATCAGCCTGGGGATCGGTTGGGGGTTTTGGGTTCGCTCGGGGATCTTGGGTCGTCGCTCGCTTCTATTTGTAGACAATTACCATAGCGACTACGGGCTGGGAACCGATCGAAGTCGACGTGTGCGCGAAAGTCGGTTACAATCGTAATGGTTGTTGCCAGCACACGCTATAAATGTTATGGCTCGTGGACTATACTCGATACATATATGTATATATTTAGCACATTCGGTATTTATTTTTAGCGCTATATCGTCGTGATTCATCAGCCTTAGATGCCAGATCTCCATCCGGCGGCATCTGACACATCTCGGATCGAAAGCTCGGGTTTCTCAACATTTAATTAGAAGTGCCGGCGACGATGACGCTCGCTGGCGTTCATTGAAAATGACACGAGCCCGGCTCATTGGCACACAAATAAGGAATAACAAAAGCACCAAGACGGCAGCTACTCACTATGTGTATATAAATACAAACTCAAATAAGACAACTTAAGGCTGCCCCTCGACGCATTCCAAATGAGCTACAGTTAGCCGAAACAAAACAGCAACGGCGATAAACGGGCCAACACAGTCGGCTAACAACTTATCTAACCGAAACGTTTTGTCCGCTGGACCGGGACACTTAAACTGCTGATGGCAAAAAGCTGAATGCTCCGGAAATGGCTAATTGGATTTTATGGGGCGGCAGTGTGTCAATCTGTTAGGCGAAGGGTGGTGGTTGCACTTTTGGGGTGTGTTGGTCGCAGAATATTTGCAGCAACCAATTAGGGAGTAATTCCTATTGGACTATTAGAGATAAGTTGCTATAAAAAAATGGAAAAACTTTAAAATATTTAAAAAACCGAGGTAGCTTCAAGAAAACTGAATCTTCTCAGTTTCTAATGTCTGGAATTGTACTGTGAATATTCTTATATATTAGATAATACGAAAAGTTATTATAAACAATAATTACCGAACAGGATAATACAAAAATGTTTTTTTAGAAACAACAAAGACTAGAAAAGATGATCTACATTTTTTGAAAAATCTATTTATACAACTAACAGTAAAATAGGGGCTCCAATTATAATTCAAATAATTAAAGTTTTCGGAAGCTCCAATTTCCAAGTAGACGCTTTAATAAATGCCTATGCACGCCTCTGAATGACTTTCCTAGCCTAACTAGTTCTGAATCACTGTCCTAACTCGAATCATTAATTCCAATTGCAGCAATTAGAGGGAACCCAGTGGACGAGCACGTGCCCCTAATAGATTTCATCCACTGTGCCCTTATAGTTTGAAATGCTGAAACCCAATCTGCTGGCCCATGAAGAGCACATTCTGTGCATATTGTATGGCATAATAAGGTAGTGACGATAGCCATGAATCATTTCAGAAATTTCATCAGATTCTGCAATGCTCGTTGGGGTGTAGCGCATATGGTCAAGTCGCTGAAGACCAACTGGTCTTTATACACCCAATCATCCAAAGATATAGCTGCACATACACAAGCATACATACATACGAGTATATCGCGAAGACCTCATTTCTCTCGCTTTATTATTTCTCTTGCTTGCTTTTTTGTTAAACAATTTTAGTGCTTTATTTTTTTGTCGATGGCATACGCACGCGCGAATTTCAGTGCCCCCGCGGAGTTGAGCGATCGCCCAAGGGGGCGGAGCGGCAAGGGGCGGGGCACGAGAGCGTGCACAACTTGGAGATGGAGACCGGAGACCAGAGACCGGAGACGGAGACGGAGACCCAGAGCAACAACACCAAGCAGTGTGTATGGCCATAGCGTGTTGTTGAATTAATTTATATCCAACAGTGCGCTTTCAACTTTATTGCGCCGCGAAAAGCAGCCAGCCAAGTCAGCAGTCGGCCGGAGGGGGGGAGAGAGCCCCTCTCACCCCTCTGAAAACCCCTCCGCTTAAGCCCCACTTGAAAGCCCCCCGCAAGCCCACAGATACACCAGCTCACAGATACAACGCACACCAAGCAACGCCAGACCGTGGGAAACAAACTCGTGCCAGTCGTTTCATTGCTGTCAAATAATATCTTGATGGGGATCAACTTGAAAAGATTGGTTGGGGCTTGGGCCCGAGCTCAGTCCGCCGCTCCGGTTCCCCGTTTCCCTCCCCTTGGCCCTCATTCGCTGGTTGCCGCTGTTTAGGATGCGGTCGACGCTTTTGTGTTTTTCCCCCCCTTTTTTTATACAGCTTTTCTCATTTTTTTCGTATTTTTCAGATCTCTTTTTTAATGCTTTACACATTTGTTCGTCATAGCCGCGCGTTAAGTATGTGTGTCCATGTGTGCACTCGAAAAAAATGCCCATGTGTTGGCACTTCAGCAGAGTACTTTTAGTAAGTTCTTTCTAAATTATAACTTCGTAGGCAGTGCAACTCGGACTTGCACTTCAAGTAACCGATTTCGTTAGCGTTTCTTTTGAATATTTCTCAAAGTGTACGCATGCTGGCATTGGCATCTCAAGTGGTGTATGTAAAGATCCAAAAAGCCACAAACCAGTTTGCCATCCGCCAAAGCCAGTGGACTCTGCTCTGTGGCTGCTGGGATGCCGACACATACGATACTCCGCCTGGAGATCACATAAAAGACCCGGCACACCTCCTACTGCAGCCTCAGACCCCCGCGTGGATGGATGCCCCTGCTCCTCCGTAGCCACCGCCTTGTGAATGGCTCCTCCGCCTGCTTTTATGCACTGTTTGTTGTGTATACACGGTCGGGCACTTGGCACGTTGCCCATTATCTCTCGGCGACTCAAACTCGAAATGGTAGTGAAGCTGAAGCTGAGGCTGTGGCTTTTATTTTTTGTAAAGATTTCGAGTGCATATATCATATTACCACCACCAGCAGGCAGAGATGCATCATCATTCCCGGCCTCCACTCCACCAAGTGTAAGCTGTCAATGGCCCCTTGACAGGAGGCCCCCAGATAGTGGCGATCCCCCCAGAAGTCTCCCACTTTACAACTTGGATCTGGAGTCCTATTTCATTCGATTTTTCCCATAAACAGCTAGTCAACTATTCGTGGCAGGGGTGCAATCTGTGTGATCCATTAGTGGCACTGATAAAAAGCGAACCATAAAGCGGGATCCCCTAACCAAACAACAAGTCATTAAAACGTATCTCTAAGTACGCGCATTCGTATCTCGCCCTCAGCTCACTTTGCACACACTTTCTCCCTGCGCCTTATCGGGTAATCCCTCTCCCTTGAAACAATATTGAAGAAACCCTCCCTATCGCTCCACACGTTCAGCACACTTGGGCCGCAAGAATGGGAATTAATTAAAATATCTATAAGATACCCAGCTCACCCCTGGGGAGTGTTTCCAAATTGAAGACAAGTGGCAAGTCCGTATTTTATTGGTGGTGGTTTCGGTGGTGCATGCTAGTGAATGCTAGTGGTAAATGGATGCATCGAGCCCTGTGGGAAAGTTGGAAATCAAAACACTATAACAAGTGATTCGAGATGCCTATACAAATAGAAGATCCAACCCCATGATCCCCTATGCCCTTTTATAGGCACGAAACCGGAGCCAGGACGAAGCAATGTGTGGGAATGCGTGGGAATGGTCCTGCCGATTTGAAACTCAGAAACGGTCCCCTATGCCTGCCTTTATGTTGATTGCCCATTAGGAATACAATTTGCAACTCCTTTGCCATGATGTGATCCCCTTGTTGATCCTGGGCTTCCTTCGGTGTCGTGAGAAATTTTACCAAGGAACACCTGCCCCGTATCGGTGTGTCCTGGATTGCCAGTGTGTTGGTGATTTTTTTCAGGTCCTCTCGGGGATTTCTCGCAGCACTTGAATACGTTTCCGAAAATTTTGAGGCCAACGAAAAATTGTTTCCCACACTCGGCGGACAGTTGCAGTTTCTGTAGGGGTTTGTTTCCTTTGCCGATGCACTCTTCGTCTCGTCTCATCCCGTCTCGTCTTTACCTGCTCCTGGAACTGCCCCCGACTCCTGGTGAGCGTCGTATTTCAGGTTCTCCGCCCCGATTATCTCGGCTCTTTGAGGGCGAGGGTCTGCGTACTCCGTTTCTGTCTCTGTTTGTTGTATACCCCGTCCCTTTCTGCGGTGCGTGTCGTTGGCAGGGGTCCGTTCTCGCCCTCTCTGTCGCTCGAGCGCACAGGAAATGCACTTCGAGCCGGGCCGTCTATAAAAGCCGTCCGTTTGCCGGTTGGGAAATCATTCTGACATCGTCAGCCTTTCAAGCAACACGCACTCTAACAAAACTACCCATACAATTTCAACCCAAAAATGTGCCAACAAGTCGTTGTCGTCGCCACCACCACCACCAACAACAAGATGAAGACCAGCTACAGCATCAAGCAGGTCCTGAAGACGCTCTTCAAGAAGCAACAGAAGCAGCAGAAGCCTCTGGGCTCTCTGGAATCCCTAGAATCCGTCGACAATCTGCGCAACGCCCAGGTTGAGGAGGCCTACTATGCCGAGATCGATGAGAACGCCGCCAACGAGAAGCTGGCCCAATTGGCCCACTCTCAGGAGTTCGAGATCGTCGAGGAGCAGGAGGAGGAGGAGGAGGACGTCTATGTCCCAGTTCGCTTCGCTCGCACCACCGCCGGCACCTTCTTCTGGACCACCAATCTCCAGCCAGTCGCCAGCGTTGAGCCCGCCATGTGCTACTCCATGCAGTTCCAGGATCGTTGGGCCCAGGCCTAAGAACCCATTGCCTTGCCCATCCATCTTCAAGCTTTAAGAACTCTACAAAACATTGTGATAGCATCAGCGGCTTTAACTCCCCAACAATCTCGGCGATCCAGCGCTTCCATTAGTTATTAAGATAATGTGATAGAAAAAAGAAAAAGAGCTTTAAAACAAACGTACAAAATACAAAACAACAAATATCAAAATCAAATTCATTCATCTTATAAATGAGCTGGGGTTTTGGGTAACACTTCATGTATCTTCTCTCTGAGATTGTTATGATTCGCTTGGCATTCCACATGAATGAATCGCTTGTTGTCCTAGCATAAATATTGTTACCGAAGTCATCGTGCCAGATAAGAACCTCTGCTGGCAGAGATATTCGAGATATTTCCAGAGTATGAAACAACAAGGGAAAACACTTGAATTACTTTTTATGATTTTGGGGTAGTTTACTGAGTTCCAGTTGATTATGAAATAGGGAAAGAGTATTGCTTGTATCTGTTTATTGTTTACTAAAATGAGCTGGTTAATATTAGGTAAACAATCATTGGACTGAGTAAACAAACTAATGAATGAATATCATAACATTGAATCAATAATACCAGTATTCCACGTAATTTCATAGTTCAGAAGGACATGTGAAAATTTGTTATTATGTTTTGATATTTGCCATTGAATTGTGGAATATAATTGTAAGTCCTTAAGAGAAGTGGCGGTTATGTGATTGGTTTTAAGCGTGCTAACTATTGGATCGAAGTGTCTTGGAATCTCTCTGCAATTCCAGTTCTTTTAGAATCTTAGAGGGAATGCTATAATTGACTTTGGCGCAATTAAAATACCCCTCTAACTGGGTCATTGAAGAAAAGTGCGACTGCAGCACATCCTGCAAGAAACCAGCCCACGCTCCACAAGAAAGTCAATTCCACGGATAGCACTGTCCCAAAATGGTCAACCTTGTGGCAGCCTTGTCTTGTGGCCATTGTGGCCAGAAGGTGTGATGTGCTCGCACTCCGGCGAGATGGCCGCAAGCCAAGTTGGCCAAGAGCCAAGTGTTATGGCTATCACCTTGGCTAAGGCCACCATCGCCACCTGTGTGCGTCCAAATATGGATGTCGTGCGCATAACTTCACGGCAGCTCCTGGCAAACAGGCTGGTTGTCGCTTGTCGTACAACTTATTTATGAGTCGGTGAGGGAGTGGAGAAAGGCCGACAGGCGGGGAAAAGCCCAAGAACCCGGTGAAAGATTGCAGAGCCGAGAATCGAGAATCGAGAGCCAAACACCAAAAACCACAATTAAAATGCAACATGTAGACGTCAACACCTCAAGACATCGAATCACATGCCAAGGCGTCTCGAGGCGGACGTTGAAATTGGGCATAAAAACAGTTGCCGCAAAAGATAATCGCCTTGGCTAGGGAATCACAATCCACAATCCGACGCAGGTCCCTCACACGATTCCCACTCTTTCACACACTCTGTCCGTCCTTCTCTATCAATCTCAAACGCATTTTTCCTACACTAAAAATGCAAATTGATGTCGACAGCAGGGGAGGAGCAAACGAAGGAGTTGGATAAAATCAAATAAAAGGCCAACATGAATAACCAGAAAGATCGGGAACAATTCGAAAGTATCCGAGGCTTCAAATGCTCTTTCTTTACTGTCATTAAGATATTCCAGATTTAGCTTTATTTGGCACTATTTGGCACTAAATAACGAGTACATATGATTTCCTTAACATGGTTAAATAGAGTAATTATTTATACGTATTTCACAATTATATTGATATAGATTTATGGTATTTATAAAAATCAGAAATATATATTCCTTATAATAATGCTGGAACAGCAATACCCATTCAAAAGTGAAGAATGTCTGGTAGCGCCGTGACGTAAATTAAGTAGCAATATAAGTTTTTGTTAAATTGCCTTTGACAGCACATAATTAATTTCGTATGCAAAGCGAGGCTTGTCTGCACGAAAGAATTGAAAATTGGAAGAAAGAACCCATCATGGAATGCCGTTGATAATGCTGATGACACTGTTCATGCCGATGGGCGATGATAGCGATGAGTCCGGGGGACGCAACTCCGATGGCTATCTGGATGGGCAGTGGCTCATTTGCATACCTGTGCACCGAGTCAACCTGATCCTGTGCCGCGCTGTGCCGCGCTGTCTTGGTCGTGCTTCTTTATGTTTGGCTTTGGCTTTGGCTTTGGGATTGTAAAAATGGGAGTGAGAATGGGAATGGGAATGGGAATGGGTTGTGGCTCGTAGTCTTCGGTGATGGGTTTAATGGACGCGTGTGTACCCAATTCTCGATGACCAGCGGAGCGGCCTTCGCGTGCGTGACGAGCATTCGCTTAGCGGTCATTGATTGGCCAGGCCTGTTGGTTTTGGCCAGGTCTATGGAGGGCGCCGTCAGCAACAAGTGTGTGAACACCATTAAACGGTGATTAGGCCCGGCCACCACGCTCCCTTGGCCACCGCCGGCTATTGGGATTCCCCCCACCCATCTTGTCTTCTGTGCGGCGCGACGAGAGGCCTCAATTACCATTATGCCCCATGGAGATCGGCCGTTTCGATGAACTGTGCAACAATGTGGGCGGTCAGAATGTTGTAACCGAATTAGAACGAAGTGTGTGGCGAGAAACAAGATCATTTGTCACAACTTTTGGAAGTGAAGGGAATGGGGGTTTCTTTTGGAACATGGCTCTTGGTTACTATTCTATAATGAGCGGAAAATTATTGTAAATGAAATGAAATTATCAGAACGTTGATAACATAATCAAAACTGCAGAATGCTAAGAATCAAAACATCCGATAGAATGATGAAAAAAGTACCACGCAGTTCCTAAAAAACATAAGTCATCTACCAAAAGTAAAACATTACCTCAACTTGTGCATCTGTAAACAATGATATCACAAGCATAGCAATAAGAGCAATTTAGAAGTTTCTTCCCCGATATTATCAATATTTTCAGACAGAATCGTCGATATCTGGTATAAACAAGATAGTAGCGAGAATGATGAGGATGTTATGAAAATAGGCTTTTTTTGCCAGACAGCAGACAATCAAAATTAAGAGTCTAGAAGGTGAGTCAATATTAACCTTATAACCTTACTTAGGCAAAAAGGCACACCATCGAAGGGCAAACCCATGGACCGGCGATCTGGATAAAGGCGACATCGCCTTTGACCTGTAAAAAAGCTCATCTATAAACAACTATCCAACCAACATATACCCAAAATAAGTATACCCTCTTTAAGGGTATTAACACAGTTGCGCAGCGAAACAGTGCCGGTACCTTGTAGAACTTTGTAGACCACATAAACGAGTTTTTGTTTGGGCTGGCTGATAGATAAGCAACCGCTCTTATCAGCGCTCTATAACTGATATACTATCTACTAGTAGCTCGGAGAGCCATAAAAATATATAAAAATCAATGAAACTTCAGACAGTCATACCAATTGAGATCGATAGCTACTACAGGGAGAACCCATTCGTCGGTAAAAACCCACAAAACAAAGAAAGTAAAACAACATCAAAATGATGAGCCACACTTTGACCCTTTGCTGCCTGGCGCTGGTGGCATGTGTATACGGAAATACAGTGTCCACAAACGACACCGCCTGTCCAACTTTTTGCCCAAGTATCTACAGGCCAGTATGCGGAACTGATGGGCAGAACTTCAAGGAGTTTGCCAGCACCTGCAACCTAGTGTCCCACAATTGTCGCCGCGAAAGGAACAGCGTGCAGGGTGAGTAAAATACAAATAAAATAGTAGGGATTCCGATCCTAAAAATCGATGTGATTCCATAGCCTATGTTGCCACCGATGCCGCCTGGTGCAGCTCCGAGTTCGTCGAGAATCTGCACGAGAAGTTGGGCAACTTCAAGCTGGAGGTTAAGGAGTGCTACAAGCCCTGCTCGATGATCTACCAGCCGGTGTGCATTACCAATGGAAAGTATCGTGCCGAGTTGCCCAACTCCTGCCTGCTGGACAACTTCAACTGCGCCCTGCAGGTTTCCGGCGCCCAACCCGCTGAGCTCTTCCGCCTTCTGCGCGAGGAGAAATGCTAAACGGGATCGGTCGTCAAGTCGGAACAATGAAAAGGACCATCTTTGTACGTCAAAGTCATCCTTTTGTCTTAGATGAAAATACAACCCTACGAATTTATGAGACATGAGTAAACGACTTGTTAATTGGGGTGATCTCAGTGGTGCAGCGAAAGTGAAATGAATATCAGTTGTTGAGATTCGATATGGTCAGCATCGGAAATTTGTAATATCTTTAGAAATGTTAACCGGTGTCTTAGACTACTTATTTCATTTGTTTCAAAAAAAAACCTTGGTTTAAACTAGCCTTAAAATGTTTAGCAACATATAATAACTAATTGTTTGCGGATCTATCTTTTGCATCTTTCGTTTGTCCAAATGTTCGTTTCCTAAAAAAGTATACTATAATTCAACCGCTAATTTAGTGCTTGTGGGTTTCAAGTTTCCTGTCCCGACACTGTTTTATATCCGTTTGTGCTGATAATTATTGGATCCAAAACTAATTTGACGGATATTCCCATTAACCGCAAGCTTATCACTTCCCCTGATAATGGTTGCTTTTCATTTGCCGTATTGTGGTTAGCTCCAAAATATGACCGTATAAGCAACATTTCATCCATGAATTGGTATTGTGATATAGCCATGTTAGAATTCCTCCTCCCACTGAGGACGCCCATTTTACAGGTTCCATTGACTTGAGCGCCTAACTGGGCACATTAACACAGGATATGGGCTTGCCATCACCCTTAATTCTTGTACGCATAGTCTGGGAGCATCGACGTGACATTCACCGCAAGATGATACCAGCTTGCACATCTACCACTCCTTTCAACTCCTTCGATCGGCTTACCAACCCGTCTGAGCAGAGCGCTCATCTGTCAGGGCTCATTAGGTTGCACTCATAACATTGCTTCCGTTATCCTTTGCTCCGATCTTCGTTCTTCCGTTATGCCAGTACTTCATAAGATCGGGTTCTTCTTTCGGATCCCCCAGAATGATAAAGCAGAATAGGTGCCATTATCAGTTTCTCTTGTCTGGTACCCCAGGATGATGGATCAATATAACATGGATTGTTCCATAAGGTGACGGTAAACCAACCGATGGTCCAAGTTGTTAATCGCATGAACAACGAATCGAACTAACAACTGGAATAACCATAAAACCATAAAACACACTGGTTTTTATTATCAGACTCCTTGGCCCGGAACCCAGTCAATAATAAAACATTTCCTTTGCTTGTTCTCTTCATCTGTATAGTACAACATGATTGTTTATGTTTAATTTTACATGCAAATTAGTATCACATCAACAACGTTAATATTGCGCAGGGAAATAAATAAATGAAATTACAATAATTAGGGGTACGACCCCCATGAGCATGAGATCTATTCAGTGATGATCGGGTGAGGTGATTCTGGGTGGTGGTGGGTGGTGGAGTACTCGTACAACTAGCATAGCGTTCCGGGCAGCTGACTGAAGCTCTGGCAGAGCAGGGCGTGCAGCAGATCGTCGTCCACTCGATCCTGGGTGTTGGCCCAGAAGAAGGTGCCATTATCGGTGCTGATGTACTGGAGGGGCAACTGCAGATCCCAGAGATTACTGGGCAACTGTGTTGCACTGCTGCTGTTCATGTTGCTGCTGCTGCTGCTGCTGCTGCTGTTGATGTCGCTGCTACTGTGATGTCGATGCTGGCAGTTGCGTCCGTGCTGGCAGTTGCCGCAGCTCTGGGCGCTGACCTTGTCCACATGCACGCTGCTTATCAAAGTGGGTGTGTTGGGCGGCTGGGTGAGGGACTGCTGCTCCTCCTCCGGCAATTGCCTCAGCTCCAGACCGTACTTGTGGATAGACTCCTCTGGCGTTGACTTGGTTTCATCTGCAAGGAGCAACTCCTGCTGCTGTTGCTGCTGCTGTGTGTTGTTGAGATCCACGTTGTTGGGATGGGCCAAGGTCAGCTGGGCGGTGCGACCCTTGCCACCCACTTTCAGCAGGCGACTCAACGGCTTCCACACGTTGCGCATGCGCCGTGTTGACTTCGCGTTCGATGCTGTGGCCGCTGTCAGCGCTGAAGTGCTGCTGGCTGTCAGGTTTTTCGTATCCAGATACATGTTGCTGCGTTGCTCTGCGGCGGAGCTTTTACTTGTGTTTTGCTGTAATGTTGTGTCGTGGACAGCGAGCGTTGCGTGTGCGCACCTCGCAAGAGCTGGTCGTTTACTGATGCTGCTGCGCCGGCGTCGCTCATATTTATATATGAGGCGAAGTTGCTGCGCTGCCGATGGCCAGTCAAGAGTGAAATCGTACGCCGGCTGATCTCACGAGCGGCTATAGCCCAAGCACCGTACGAAATTTGAGTGCACTCTCACACACAGGAGAACACTGAACCACAGCCGGGCCGGGGTGAGAGGTGAGCCCGCTGGAGGAGGCGGGGGAGGAGTCGAGGCCTTTTTATGTGCGCGTATTTCCCAAATAAATTCCAACAGGAATCCACAAGCTCCAGTCTTCTGTGTGTGTACTTTTCCCATGCACGTACAATCGACAAGGGCCGCTTGATGAGTTTTGGCTGCAGGTAGATGAAGACTACGTTTCCGCACAGTGGTTCAAGCGTGTTGGAAATTCGAAATCAAATATAAGTGGAACTTCAATTAATATCCTGATAAAAATTATATGGAAAATATGATAATCAGAAGTAATGATATTTGATTGAATATACATACACGTATATTTAACATATTTGAACGAATATTACAGAGAACGTGTTGTATTTTCTTTCTTGGGCTCATACATACTTTTTTTTACATAGCATACTTTTAGCTTGGAACCACTGTGCGCTTCGCCTGTTCGTCATTTATGCACGACTGACTTTGTTTTCACATTCACACGGTACCCAGAGCCCGGAGCCCAGTAGTACATGGCTTGTTGTCCGGTCCTCAGGCTTCGAGGCTCGGGATTTCGGGTGATGTGGATGGTGGTGGTGGGGGGTTTAGGGCCCGCCACAGAGCCGTCGTCGAAGGGGCCCCGAATAGCACCTGTTCCCTTCTGCGAGCGTGGGACTAAGACGCTGCGCATTTCCGTCCTGGGGAACCGGCAATGGTTAGGGCAAAGGCAAAGGCAAAGGCAAAGGCAAAAGGCGCAGGCGTCGCCGCTGTTCGATGTCGATGTCTTCGAGTGTGGGAAAGGGCTTATAAGAATTTCACTTGGTTTTTCGGCTTTTTTCGGGCCACTCTTATTGTTGTTGCCTCTGCTGCTGACGCTGTTATTTCTGTTTCCTTTCGATGTGATTTTTGTTTCGGCTGAGCAGCTGTTATTGCTACTTGTTGGCCTGTTTGTTGTCATTTATAATCAAGGCTCGCAGAGCCCGGCGCTGATAAGTTCATTTTAAAAGGGACTAGTCGCAACGAGGAGGGGATTATGACATGTTGTGGTTCACACGCTCCGAACTGGGAACGGAAAACGGGATGGGAATCGGATGGCATAAGTATGGGTATGCTATGGGTATTGCTATGGGCATTGGGCATGGGTATGGGGGATCTAATGAGGCCGTGACCTCATTCAGGCAGCAAGTCCTTGCCGGATCGCAGGTTCCCACACTGCACAACAATCGGAGTTAGCTGCCATAACTAGTTAGGCCAGCTCAGCTACGAATCGGGTTTTAATTTTCTTCAAACTCGTACTCGTACATATATTTTGTGCCCGAAACTCGTGCCAATCGCGTGTGCACCGCACGCTTGCGCACCAGAGATCTCTCGGCGCGACTTGACTCTGTTGCCTTTGGCCGCTATTAATCTTGGCTGAAACACCACAAACTCCCCAACTCCCCAGCCCCCCGCCAGCCCGCGCACTTTTGCCCCCAATCAGCGTCTAGGCTTTGAACTGCACGTTTGCCAAATTGAAAGCGACTGGCTTGGCAACACGGACACCGGCTGAAACTCCAACTCGGAGCTCGGCTTCCAAGCCAGCTCCGACTCCGACTCCAACTGCGATTGCGATTGCGATTGAAGCTCCAACAGAGGCCAGCTTGTGCCTGGGCTTGTGCCTTTCAGAGACGGACTCTGGTAGTGTTAGGCGATTCATACTCTCACTTTGGGACACTTGAAGATATTAGGGGAAATACCCATGATATATATGATATGATGCCATGTATATTTGTTTACCTAATATTTCAAGATTTAGAGTAACTAGCTTGATAGTTTCCTAACAATCTTATGGGTGAGCAGTTCCAGCATTCTTATTTTCCAATTTATTATCTCCCCCTAGAGCATTGGCCATTCACTGCTCTATGAGCCGACAAGACTGTCTTTACCCATCAGCAACTATTTGGCTTTTTAGCTTTTGGTTCACACGACTGGCGATGGCAACAAGTTTTGTGCAGAACTATATACACATCGGCAGACAAACAGACGTGCATATATGACAAGCAATTAGTGTGCATTGAGGTTAGTCGAAAATGGTTTTGCGGTCTCTCTATTGCCGTCCATCGGTGTCTGCCTGATTATTTTGCATATTCGCATTACTCATACGCCACGTGTGCCGGCCGAGTTGAAAGTTGAGGCATCTTGAAAGGCGACCCATCGAAATGCCTTGAGAGTCTTAATTGTTATGGCTCCAGTCAGCAGAAAGGCAAGCCAAGTCAAGCCAAACGGCTAACGGAAGTCATGGCCAGAAGACAAACAAACAGAGCGATTCTGCAGCATCATGGGAAATGCTTAGCCAGGCAAAAAGCACGGCCACAAAAAATAACTCCGAGGCGTCCAACCACAAGTGTCATATTGCTGCGATGGTGATAAAGTCGGCCCAACAGCAGCTGCGAAAAAAAAAACGGGGCATAAAAAACAGGCACCATTTTATACACTCTGTGCTGACCAGTAGCCCTGAGATCAGCGAATTAAAAAAATATGTGGAGGACGGGCGAAAAATGAATCTTAGAACGACAACCGGATGTTAAAGTTTATTACGAAAGGCGACAAATGCCGAAGGGTTGGTAATCGGACTATGCAAAAACAGTTTTATTTCTTTCTTTTTGGAACCCCCAACGCGCCGAGATAGCGAAACTGTTACACTTAATCGATACGCTACAACGAAAAGTCAACCAACAGCCCAAGCCATCGTGGTGCTTGTGCACTGCGAGAAATGTTTGGCATTGCCAAAAAATTAAAAAAAAGAAACTCTAACATGAATTATACAGATTACATTTAAGTATAGCATCAAAATACAATTTCACTTGTTTCAAAATGAGGTGATCTATTTTTATTTGTAAATAGCTTAGTTGCTTATAATGAAATGGCTTCAAATCGACTGAAACCCCCCAAATAGGACCACGTTTTTTTCTATGTGCAGTTGTGGCAGTCATCATCATCAGCCAAGCATGCGACATAATTGCGCGAGTTAAGGCTGCCCCTCCCCCAGGCCACCCCGCACCAGTTCGCCCACTGCCCCCCATCGGCGGGCTGACAGTCAACCCGCTTGAAATCAACCAGCAGCAACAGCAACAACATTTCAGCAATCCATCGGATCGCATCACAATCCAGCCATCCGTCCAACGTGTGGGAAACACACGACAAATCTGTTTCCCACGGTCTCGTAAAGTAGGCACACCGCACACACACACACACACAAACACACAAACACCCATCCCCAACCACTGAACCATGGGACCCACAATCACATAGGCTACTGCCTCGTAGGCTCCCTCGTGTCTCATTCTCATTGTTGGTGTGAGCGGTACGGAGCAGCGGGCTTCGACAGCGAATGGGAGCCGAGCACTGTCATCATTGACAATAAGTATGACACGGACGAGGGGGGTTGGAGGGGGGGGCCGTGGAGCGGCCTGAGAGACACGCGCAGAGAATGAGATCCAATCCGAAAGCCGACTGTCGACTGCCGACTGCTCAGTTTCCCTCTGGCCATGCAATCAATTGAAGACGACGCGCGCCAGAGCACCAAAGCTGCAGATACAGATACATTTGTATCTGCGGCGGGGCACGCTCTCGCTAGCTCCCATTGCATGCACCTTGGTTCGAAGTCGAGTAGTTTCGGTTAACACTACTAAGTCTAGAATTGATGGTATTACTTTCAGATCTTAGAAATATAATTGCAGATGGTTTGTACATTTTTATAGCATACTTTTTGGAGCTCGAAGGATTAACAAGCGTCAATCGTATATTTTAAATAAATATTATCAATTGTATGCTCCTTTGCTACAGTTTTATAAACTTTATAAACTATGTAAGTATTAAAACCATGTTTTTTATAATTTATTCATTTTGGTACTTAATATTGACCTAGCTTTAATAACGTCCTTTTATAAATTCATATTTTATAGCCTACTTTTTAGAGTCTTTTTTAAAAATTACAAATTATTAAAGACAATAAAGATAATACTCAAATGTTATTAAGAAAAATGTAACAAAATAAATAATTGAAAATAAATGGATTGGATAGTATAACTATACACAAGTATAATTGCTTTGGGAGTACTACGATGACTTCCTCCATTGATATAATTCAACTTAGTTAAAATTAAGATATAAAGTCTTCAACATTTGGATGCTTACTAACAAGATACACAATTCCTCAGTGATGGTCCCACTGTATCCCCTGCAGACGGTCCAACCCCCATCGATGGCCTACAGTAGCCTCTCTTTGTGCCGCTGCCGAGCGCCGCTACCGATCCGCGACCGAAAAGAGCCGAAGTGGAACTCGATCTTGGGCCCGAGTGCCTGGGAGCATGTGTGAGTGATCATGCGGGAGCTTTGTGGCCGGGAGAGCCCGATCCCCGATCGCCGGGAGAGCCGGGCTGTCATATAAAAGTAGAGCTGGGAACTAGTTTGCCACTCATTTCGTAAAAGTGCCGCCACTCGAACGCACCGCAATCGGTGGAACGCGCAACGCACGCGCAACAAACTCGTAAAAAGAGAAGCCAATCTATGAACGCAACCAAAATCAGAAGTGATAATGTGCAGTTGAGAGACTAAATGCAAAAGAACAATCCTTAAAATACGCATAAAACAACCAAACGATCATGGTCATGGAGATGTCCAAGACGTATCAGTACCGCAAGGTGATGAAGCCGCTGCTGGAGCGCAAACGGCGAGCCAGGATCAACAAGTGCCTGGACGATCTCAAGGATCTGATGGTGGAGTGCCTGCAGCAGGAGGGCGAGCACGTCACCCGGCTGGAGAAGGCGGATATCCTGGAGCTGACCGTGGATCACATGCGGAAACTCAAGCAGCGGGGTGGTCTTTCGCTGCAGGGAGTGGTGGCTGGTGTTGGCAGCCCACCCACCTCAACCAGTACCGCCCACGTGGAGTCCTTTCGCTCCGGCTATGTGCATGCTGCCGATCAGATTACACAGGTCCTGCTGCAGACGCAGCAAACCGATGAGATTGGCCGCAAGATAATGAAATTCCTATCGACGCGACTAATTGAGCTGCAGACGCAGTTGCTCCAGCAGCAGCAGCAGCAACAGCAACAACACCAGCAGCAGCAGCAAATACCGCAATCATCGAGCCGCCTATCCTTTCCGCTGCTGGGAGGATATGGGCCGGCGGCCGCCGCTGCCGCCATTAGTTACAGCTCCTTCCTGACCAGCAAGGACGAACTGATCGATGTGACATCCGTCGATGGCAACGCGTTATCCGAGACGGCGTCGGTCAGCTCGCAGGAGTCCGGCGCCTCTGAGCCCGTCTGGAGGCCCTGGTAATTGGGCGTGCCCAATATGGAAGATCCATATCCTTAACATTATAATCGCAACCCAAAAAATGGCTATTGACCGTTCTGCAACACGATCCGTTGTCTTCCAAAGTAAATCATATCAACCTAAGTTAATTGAGGTCTAATCGATTTCTAAATGGTTTTGAAATACTTTTAGGCTTAGTTCCGATTATGGTATATTGTAAATTAATTGTTTAATTTCAACTGTGATATAACTAAAGTACGATGATCAGTGAATACTATATATATTCGAGTGCGCTATTTTCCTACTCCAAAAGTTCCCTAAGTTTATTAGCTCGTTGCGCTCTCCTTATTGTTTAGCCTATATTAAGCTTTAAATAGTTTATAAATGTTAATTTATGATTAGTTGAGAAAGAAGAATCAAAAATACACTACCCAAATAAAATAAATGATTTCAATTGAAAAGGCAAGATTTTACTTACGGGCTATTGCAATCAATTGGACAAATTTTAAAAATGGACTATTATCAAACTAAATAATATTATGCAAATTTAACCGAAAACTGCTATTTCTTGTCCCAGGCCGTCAATGTTGTTTACTGCCCCAATAAATTACCTTTAATTGGCGTGCAGACACATCAGCTTTAATGTATGCAACACATTTTCAACTCGACCCTGATTCATTCCCATAAGCAGATCATCTAATTGGAGCCTGTTTTTACCACCAATCCGATCGGCAATCAACAGATCCTCTCTACCTGCTCGAGAACTGGAACTGGTTGGCATTGTGGTCCAAATCAACAGGCCCAACAACCCCCGACTATCCGCACTACCTGCTGGCAGGTAAATTGATCAACAATAAGACCAAAAAAGGTTCAGGAATGAATCGGATTAGGGTCCGCTCGTTTTTCAAATGAGTCATGCCAATTAAGAAAGGACTTCGCTGCCTATTTATTCACTGTGTTGATTTGTAAACGGAAAATTGGAAACGGAACAATAAGGGGTAACATAGAATTTAGATACCCATTCAATTATGCTTTTCGGGTGAAATGTAACACAATGTTGGGTAAAGATGAGCTATTTTGGAAGTGCGATGTAGAGGAAGCCCCATTTCATATGATTTTTCAATGATTGAAAGTAAAAACAGTGGTTGATTTCATTTAAATTGTATATATATTTTGATTTTTTGTAAATGTTAAGTAAAATGTATCACAATTTTTGTAAAGCTCTTCAGTTGAGTTGATCGGCTTGCGTGTTAATTTTTGTGGAATGGTGTCAAAAATTAACGGAAGACGTTGATTAAAGCTGGAGATTCAATGGAAGACATAGTTGTCGGATAATGGATGCAGGTTGCAGGATGCTGATTTCACTTAGGCCTGAACCCAACGATCCTGGGGGATGGCGATGGCGTTGGAGGTGCTGCAGTAGAGGGGCTCGACGAGATCGTTGTCGGCTGGCAGATCGGAGACGGCGGTCCAGAAGAAGGTACCATGAGCGGTGCGGACGAAGTGAACGGGCACGGTGGGCAGTTGCTCGAACTCGTAGTCCTCGATTTCGCAGGATTGGGAGAGACGCTCGTTGGCCTCGTTCTCGCAGGACTCCAGGGAGGCGCAGATGGAGGCGGACTCCAGATCGGCGTTGCGGCTGTTCTCCATGGATTCCAGAGACTCCAAGGAGTTGGCCTTGAGGGCGTTCTTCAGATTCTGCTCCTCCTCGACGCGCTGCTGCTGCTTGAAGATCTTCTGCAGCAGTTTCTTTACGCTGTAGGACAGCTTCTTGTTCGACTTGATGGTCATGGTGTTGTTGGTGTTGATCTTGTTCTGGCACATGATGATGTGTGTTGGAATTTCGTGTTTAGCTGCTGTGTAGCTGAGATGTGTACTGTACGAAGCGTTGAGCTCGAATGATGCCTGATCCTCGGAGTCAGGGTCCTTTTATACTCGCCAGGACGTGGAGAAACCCGAAGCCGAGCAGGTCACAAAACACCGAGTGTGGGAAACTACAAGGATACGTGTCCCGAAAAATCCTATACACAGTGCGGATACATGGCGAGGCAACAACAAAAACGGCAGGTGTGTTTTTCGAAAAGGGACTGCATCGGCATTAACCTGCGTGCGTCGGAGTGTGACGGCATGTCGTGCCGCTCCGCTCGCACCTGTTGGAGGTGCGGGCAATTTTATCCTGCTGCAGGATCGTGAGAAGCGAGACTTTCTACCAGTTCCCACAGTCTCGGTTCGAAAGGATCCTTTTTTGAAAAGGAGATTCGTTTTTTCCCTTTTTCTGCCGATCACTTTTGGTTTTTATGTGCACTTATCTTATTATGTAGGCAGTGCGAGCGGGACGGACGATGATGGAGCCGGGGGGCGGGGGAAATCCCTTTTCCATTTCTCGAACACGTGTGCAGCTCGAGAACGTGGGAGAATATTTTCAATTTTCAACGCTCGAACGGAGGCGAACAATTAATGGCCGAAACCAGAAGATAAAATAGCTCAATAGGCAAACAATCCAGAGAATTTGAGGGAGTAGGGGGCGCACAGATCCCAGATGAGGGACCAGGAATCCTTAACTGCGAGCATTTAATGCGCTGTAATTTGAAATTTATCAAATTGTATGTGGAGGCGAGGCGTTGCCCGAAGGAGCGAGATGGAGATGGAGATGGAGATGGAGAAGGAGCTGGAGGACAAGGATCGTCGACGGAGGAGTTGCTTTTAATTTCTGTTGCTGATGGCACACAATTAGCAGGGGACCGATTCGTATTATGATGGGTACAAAATATGTGAGAGGGAAGGAGGAGCAGGATCACGAGGACGAGGACATCGTTGGAGGAGCACACGCACAGCGAGCGCCTGTCCTTTTTTTGTGCGGCTCCTTCTTCATTTTTTGTGTGGATCGTTGATGGCGCGTGAGGCGCTGAAGCCAAGGTTTCCCAGGATTTCTTTCGGTTTTTTGTGTCTCGGCTCCCTCTGGATATCTTTGGCGTACTTAATGGATTGTCCTCTGACTTAACCATAAATATTTGGAACCCGGTGTGAGTTGGGACAAATTAAGCAGGACTCCTCGGTGAGAAGTTGTAGGCTGGCGTTAACAGATCGTCCTGGATCTCAGATCTATTGAACTGCTATGGAGGTGATGATGATTATATGGTTGCCTTTGTTGGCTGGATGGGTGTTATAATAGATCGATGAGCGGGTCAAAGGATGGGATAATTGGTGGATACTTTTGGATCCTTTTTCTTCCAAGGAAAATTAGGGTACCAATACAAAAAAATACTCAAGATAACTGTTAGCACTGGAGCTGTTTCAAAATAATTAAATATATATTAAAGTCAAAACAAGTCGAAGCTGTTTGCAACGCATTTGTGTTAATAAAATCCGGAAACCCAATCTTATTATAATTTTTTGATATTAAAAAAGCCTATTCAAACGATTTCAGAATTTAAATAATTAGTTCTGACAATATAAAATTGGTTCAAAAAATAAATAATAAGACTTTACAAAAATTTCCAAAACACCAATTGTTCTCATGCCCAAGTCTCAATTCAATTTTTGTACAGCTTCATTTTGGCCTGGTCCTGAAAAAGTCATCTAAAAAAGACAAAATGCTGGCAGAGAACTGGACCAAATTTGGGGATTAAGAGCTAAAGCCATTTCAATAAAGTCCCTCCTCTTTTCGATGCAACAAAGTATCTTTGATATGGAGGCAGAATATTTCTATAAAATCCCTTGTGTTTATCACAACAAGAGTTGCCTCGAATCTTTTGAATATCCTTTGCTGTATCAACAGTCCCAAATTATTGAATTACTTCTAGGAAACTGACCTTTATGGCCCTGGTCGATTCTCCCAGTTCCCCGTATCTTTTTTGGTTGACTCATGCTACCGCATTATTCGGACTTATTATGCACGGATTGTGTCGATCTAATTGTGTTTTGGTCCTTTATTTTTTCGGTTGACTCATTGCCCCCAGTTTTCCTTCTGATGGTTATTTTTTGTGTTCGTTGTTTTTTCGTTGTTTCTGCACTTTATTGTGTGCCCACGTGCAGGGGCCAAACAAATAAAAATAGTTAACCATTTGGATGGGAAACCAAAGCCCCGCTGGGGGTCTTCAAATTTGGCTGCCCCTGCAGTGGTTTTTTTCTGGGTTTTTTGGTGACTACTGTGGTGCCTTCTTTTTCTCCATCACTTCGCTATCTTCCAGTGAAATCTTTGGACGAACACGTGCACTGATTTCTTATCTCAGCTCGATCATTTAAGGTTCCAAAACTGTGGATTAGCCCGACGCACACAAAAGAGGAGAAAGAGAAAGAAAAAAATAAAATAAAAATAAAATCAACCTGACCCTGGCAGTCCATTGTCTTCCTACCCAGTGTTCAAAGGGGGGTGGGTATGATCGTGTTTGTACACGTGACGACCTCGTTTCGCTCACAGCAGGGTGTTACGATCGAAACTGCGGCCCCGTCACGTCCCTCGTACCACCACCTATCCAACTAACTATCCATCCAAAACCCATGTATCTACCATATCTACCCATAGTGCGGCAACGTGATCAACTTGCGAACGTGGAAATTTCACACATGTGCGTTCGATTGTCGGCGGGAAAAGCCCACCGATCATTGAGGCCTTCCCTGCTCATCCTCCTCCGGTTTCCGCAGGTCCAGTTACACCGGACAGGACTTCCACACCCACGCCAGCCGAAGGATGTGCTAACTGCCCGAATCTGTTACGGTATTTCCGTTTACATTTTCCGTGGTCAGCAGCGTGAACTTCAAACGAGGCGTGCGAAAAATTCCGTAGAACGAAAGATGATCTGCACTTGAGTTGGCCAGACGAGATGAGCTATACGGACATAGTCGGAGCCATGTGCACAACCGTAAGCATAACAATAACAAGGAGTCGCTAGAAAGGTTCCAATGAACTGAGATAATACGAATACTTGATGACCTCTAAAAATGATAGCTAAAAATGAATCTGTACATAGAACGTGCTCATAACATATAATCCATTGTCTTGCCAAATAAACTTAAACCAAACTAAACTATTTTATTCTGAAAATGTAACGTATTTATGTTGATAATAAGTTTCGTTGATTGAGTAGATGTTTCATTTCCAACAAGAAGATACAATCCAAGTCTTCATAATAATGCAAACTGTGTTGGGGTACGACCCGACACTTAAGTATGAATATAATCTGGTGAACCTACGTGGCGGTTTCTTTGGTTTTGTAATGATAAAATAACACAGACAGTAATCAGTGTGGTGATGCACCACACATGTGGGGTCCTTTGGATCCTCGAGTTACACAAAGACATTGCACTTGACACGAGACAGCGAGACATGTCTTTTATTTTTGGTTTTTATATTTTAGTTTACAAATTAGTATGTGCGATGGTGTGTCGCATATGCGGGAGGCGAGTTCCACGAATGCCGTGGCCATGGTCGTTGTCATTGTTGGTTTAGGATATCATCGATCCGAGCCTCAAGGAGTCCCGTTCCTCGATCCCCGCCCATCACTCAGCACGCACGTGCAGGGCACAAAAGCGGTTGTAATTGACGGTTTAACTCGATGGGCCCGGAACCTCCCCTGGCTGACAAAAACGGGGAAAAAAATACCAAAACGATATGTGAGCCCTGTCCAGGGGTTCGAGGGGTATGCAGATTCGACAACACTTTGCAACACGTGCAACACCACAGTGTTAAGCTGTTGATCGAGGCGTAGACAGGCCTGAGTCTTTTTTTGTCTCCGGTCCTCGGGGGCGTCGCTTGGTCAGGGGTTTGACTGGGTTTATGGCCAGAGGACCTCCTACTTGGACCCGGGGGAGTTCAACTCGTCGCCGAGGAGGTCGCAGCTGGGGTGTCAAGCACGGATCTTGTTTAGATCGATCATCACATGGGGGAGGTACTGCTTAATGTGTGTCTTTTACACAAAAACTGGGGAATTATTCTAATGAATTGCTCAACAAGGGTTATAATCTTTCAAAAGAACAACACAATATTCTTGAAAACCTCTTTTGTTCATATAGATAGCATTGTAACAGTAGTACTTTTTTTTTAAATATTCTTTAAAGCTAATTTTATTCTATTCTTTACCATATCTAACATCTAAAACATAGCAGAGCTATCAAAAACCTTCGGCATGATCTTACTAAACTTTAACCTGTTTATGTAAAAGTTTTAAAAACTATTTCAAACCTATCATTATTCAAACCCTAAAAATCCATTAATGAGAGTTACCTTTTGTTGTTACAAAAAATATTTTTGGTTTTCCCTTTGCTCAAGACTTATGACAAATAAATCACATTAGATAAATGAGATATCTGCAAACCAAAGACCTCGAAACCAATTAGAAAGTTTAGCGATGATTGTTGTTAGTTTTAGTAAATAAATAGACCAAAGTATTTAAGTTTTTGTTTTTTTTTATTTTATAACTATTAAAGCTGTTGTGGTGCTCTCTTAAAACCTAATCCTTAATAAACTAGTAAAGCTTGAGGTGTGCTTATGATCTAGGTAAAGCTGTTATCACAATGTTAACGATTCAATTGGAAGACATGATTCGTTGCAGCAGAAGTTGCTGGTGGAAGACAGGATTCAATGTCGATGCTGAAGAGGATTCCTCAGCTGGAAGACTGGATTCGATGTCGTTGATGATGATGGTGATGATTTACCAAGGACGCCACATGGTTTCTTCGGCTGGCTTGGGGCTGGCGGCGGATTGGGAGTCCTCGTTATCGCTGTGGTATCCCGAGGAGGCGGGGCTGAGTGGGCGTGGGGTGGAGGTTGGTACTGAAGTCTGGACGTGATCGGCTTGCAGCATGCGCTGGAACTCGACGCCCAGATGGGTCATCACTGTCTTGCCAACATCCACACTCATGGCCGGAGTGCAGGCCATCACACGGGAGATCTCGCTGACGGCGTTCATGTAGCCATTCTTAAAACTATCCATGGGAAGTGGGGAGACTGGCGCCTGCTGCTTGACGACCTGTTTGCGCATGAAGACAAGTGCCGCCTCCAGCATCTCGGCCTTGTCCATTCGCAGGATGGCATCATCGCCCTGGAACTCGGCCACCAAAGTCTTCAATGTGTCCAAGCACTTGTTCATGCGGGCACGACGCTGGCGCTCCAAAAGTGGCTTCTTCACCTTCAAATAGTGCTGGGTCTTGGAGACGAAAGCGGTGGTGTTGCTGCTCTGTGGTGCCATTTTGTAGTGTATAGTAGATTTCTAGATCTGAACTGCTTGCAGGATGCTGCTCGAATGATGCTGGATTCCTCGACTGCACCGGCTTTTATACCCGCAGCAGCCGCAGTAGCAGCAGCAGCCGCAGCCGCAGCAGCAGCGTGGAGAAGGTCCTTGCTGGAGGACCTGCTACCTGCGAGCACCGTGAAGATCTGGAAATCTTATTGCTATGCTGTGCGTGCGTGGGAAAGGAAACCGAAATCGTTG
The DNA here is from genome assembly GCA_005876975.1 of Drosophila orena. Classification (NCBI taxonomy): domain Eukaryota; kingdom Metazoa; phylum Arthropoda; class Insecta; order Diptera; family Drosophilidae; genus Drosophila; species Drosophila orena. Next base: position 6,690,384 of record VCKV01000282.1, on the reverse strand, counting down.
TGCAAAGAATGAGTTTTCAGGCTGCTTTCCTTGGCTCCCATTGTGTGTTTTTATTCCTTTCAATTGTCTAGCCAAGGAGTGTGGGTCCTGGCGACGCATTGTAACTGCAATTAAACCGTAAAATGCTGGCCAAGACGTGGGAACGTGGTGCTCAGAATTGGGCCCAATTGTCTGCGACAAACTGAATCGGTTTGGGCCAGCAAATGAAAATCAAACTCGGTAAAATTGTAATTGTCTTGTTGTGGCTTACTGATCTTTGGATCGTTGAAAGGACCGAAGGAGGATCGTTTAGATCCTTTACACCAGTTACATAACTAAGTATGGGATGTTCGAGGTTGATACACAATAATTATTTCGGTAACAAATTATGGATAGGAGCCCATCAAATGGGTACATCCCAAGTACTTAATATTTTAAGGATTCGTTATCTGCCCATGCAAGTAATTATGGAATCCAATTCATCACAAACAAGCACTTAATACACTTTCTAGTCATGGTTTTCTTAGGGTCCCTTCACCATCGCTGCCCCATAAATCCAGACCCAATGCTCGGCCGATCCCCATGCCCACTCCACCGACAACCCTTAACGCTAACCCCAATCCCCATTCCAGATCCAATTCGAATCCCGAGAAAGTGGCTGTCACCGTTGTTAGGGGTCTTGAGGGGTCTCTCGGTTTGTTTTGCTCGATTTTCATATCGTGAGAACCGCTCGAGACGCGTCGTGTGTTTCCCACGCGATGTGCACACCTGCCATTTAAGACGCTTATATGGTTACGATTACAGGCACGGATACACGGAAAGCCGCCGAGACACAGATACTCAACACAGACAACCACTTGGCCGTAAATACACAGAAGCAACAACCAGATGAGGGCACACATTTATCTGTCGGCACACATTTATTGCGCCGGCGCGACGCTTATTATCAGCCCAAGTAGCAATCGTCGTGTGACTGGCTGATGCACTGACGGATTGACTAACTGCCAGACTGACTGCCAGACTGACTGCCGTGCTGACTGACTGACTGGCTGACTGGCGAACTGAGAAGCCGACTGATTACTGCCTGCTTTACTTTAGTTTTTCACTCTTGTCGCCGTCATTGACGATTGTTTAATTTAAATTGCCGGCTACCAGTCGGCGGGCTTAATGATTATGGCCGGGCCCAAAGCCGAAGCCAGAGCCAGAGTTGCCATCCAAGTTCCGTGGAACTTGTACGCAATAGTTATTTGTACTTTACGACATGGGCTAATTGAACGAACGCACCCGCAGAAGAAGTTTAACGAGCCGTCTGTCATTGATTGAAGTGGTGAATGGGAGGGAGGGAGATGCGGAGACATGGGGCGGGGGGGATTCGGCCTGTCAATGGGCAATCAAATCATTAACGTATCCAAGGTGAGTGAGAATCCCCAGTAGCGGTGGCCAGCTAACTGACAGCCACTGGATGGATTTCAATGATCACATCGCCTGACTTACGTCGACCGTTCGTGGGCCAATCCTTTGGAGGGATTTATGCCGGACCACCAGTTTGTTTGTCAGGTAAATGTCGTCGGCAAATGTTTGCGCAGCCATAAATTAGCCAGACGATAAGTGGACAATTGTTGGCCGACATTAGCACAGAGCCCACAATCCGTGGGATGCTTAGAATAATTCGGAGTTAGCTTTTGTGAAGAATGGTCACTTCCTGGTGTTAATGCGATTGTTCTGGCATTATAATACACATCATGGGAAAGACACCCAAGAAGTAGCTGGGTGTACTGATGTTTCTTTTATTTATTGTTAAATGAAATTATAATTACTAATGCTTTTATAAATCGAGGTAGTTAAGGAATGAGATAAGTTATTATTAAAGCCCAAGGTATTGTCTTGATTAAAGACCTTGCTTAATTACCCTATCTTATACAATAAAACGTATCTCAAAGGTATCTTTCAGCAGAAAAGATACCCCTTTCATTTCTCTCTATAACAATGCCACACAGTCAATCATTCTAAGCGCTTACCATTCAAACACAATTGACTCCCCGCCAGCAATCAACCTCAAACCCACTTCATTTGCAGCTCGTGCCGAGCTCGAGCAACCCTCGTCCGAATGTCCAACTCCCAAACCCTGGCCCACAGACAACAAACACTTCAGAATTATGAGCCCATATAAGTTGAATTAAAACACTATCAAAAGACGCCACCACAAGTGAAAGCACCTTGCTCTGGCGAGGATTAAATATGCTGCGGTGCTCCACACACGTGACCAACCCACGTCCAATCCGAGGAGCAGCACTTGTTCTGCGCCACGCGTTTGGCCCACCGCCGAGCTTTCCAGGCCCAAAAGCAAACATCAATCAGGTGGAAAGCGATTGGGAAGCCAACGCGTGACCCAACGGCGGGCGAAGCAATTAACCAAAGTTGAATCAACTCGGCAGCAGCGGCAGGAGCAGCAGCAGCAACAACATCAACAGCAGCAGCAGCAGCAAGTGCAATATGTGTCAAAAGGGGCAACGGGCACAGCAAGAGCAACACCAACAAGGAACCACCACCACCACCACCGCCACCACCACCACCAAGGCAACGAAATGAGCGGGGCTGTGGCCTAAATTGCAAACAGCTGCCACTCGAACCGTGGGATACTTTTTCCCCTAGCCTCAAAAAATCGAGATATACGCTCAGGATAGGGGAAGGAAGGCCCTTTGCTGTCGAACCTTATCCATGGGAACCACAACTTCTCAACGCTCTCAATATTTATTCTGTATTGAAATGGAAAAAAATGAGGATGGCTCGAGAAAAAAAAAACGAAAATCCAAAGGGATGCACCGGGAGTGGGGGAAAACGAGATTATCCTGCACGTGTTGAGCTTGCTGCGGTGTTCCTTGCGCTGAAAGCGTGGCAGGCGAACGTTGTGCAGATACTTGGGATGATGTTGCTGCTGCTCCTGCTGCTGCTGCTCCTGCGCGGAGTTTGGACATGTGTCCGCCACATGTGGCACTTGTTGTTTTGGGTGGTTGGACTTTTGGGTGGTGGTTGTCTGGTGGGCTATAAAAGCGCGCCACTTGCCATCAGCCCACAACAGTTGCAATTTGAGAATCAACGCGCTAAGAACTCTGATCTGTAAAGTGATATAAACCATGTCGAAAGTAAAGAACTTATTGGCCAAAATGCTGCAGCGATTTGGCAAAAACAGCACACATGCCGACAGTCAGCGGTACGATAGCCTGGAGGAGATTGCCCAGAACCAGGCAAACGAGAGGATGTTGAGGGCAACGCAAGTGGGCTTGGAGGAGCACCTGGTCATCTGCTTGGAGACGGAAGCGGGCAGCTTCTACTGGCACTCGCAGTAGCAGCAAAAGGAGGCGCTGGAGCAACACCACCTGTCAGAGAAATCTGAGAAGAATCATTGCTGAGAACCAAAACATCCGATTTCGAAATTGCTCTCATGTCAACAACCGCAATTATAGTAAATAGTTAGTTGCAACAGGCGTAGCACTACAAAAGATGAAGCAGCAAACATCAATAACTACTATTATTAGTAGCATCTTCAACATCAATAACTACAACGTTAAATCCAACAATACAATTGGGAATTGGGAATGCCTTGGCTGAAACACCCAACTGCAATTATAATTGCAATGACAACCAGCTACACTCCAGAAAGCCACAAGTTCAACTGCAACAACAGCAACATCAGCAACGGCAAACCACGAAGCAACCGCAGCATTGCCAATAAAATCTACAATAGCTTGTCAAAAAGCGAGAATATTAACAGCCGAAACAGTAGCTGCCACATAAACTATAGCAATTGCAGCAATGTCAACAGTAGCAACATCTTAAGAAATCAAAGCATCGATGACAACAACAGCATGCAGCACAACAATCTCAAGACAACAGCGGCAACTTCATCCAAAGCCGCAACTTCATGGGTCCAAAACCGGTAGTTAGATGCGACCAAAGCGACTGAATGGATGAATGAATAATACAAAACATATCATTCGATGAATGAATGGAGCTGACGAACGATCGTGCGAATCGAATTGCGTGCCAGCAACAGGTATCCAACTAGTCCGGAGGATGCCACTCAGACATCCTCTCCAGTTGGAGGCCTCCAATGGTTGCCAATGATAAATATTAAATACATTTGTGATATGAACCCAAGCTAGTTAGTGTAGTATAAATGTTATTAGCTTATAAGAGATAAATTTACAAGAAATCCACTAAAAATGTCGCTGTATTATTATTATTACGTGAGATATTGGGTCCAATTAGATTCTCATTAAGAGGGAATCACCAAGCGTATAACTTCGTCAAATCTAATAGGCGGCTTAAGACATGTCTTAAAAAATGCTTTGAACAAACATTAATTAGATCGATTGTTAGCTTTTTGTATTCACCTGCCGACATTAACTAATTGAAGTTTGTTAGTGGAGAAAACCCTCAGCAGCCCAACTGTGCAGCTAATTGATATCTAATTATTAAATCAACCGCTTTGTAATACATCATATTGGACGTAATAGGCTTAGATTACAAAGAAACGCTTTCGTAAATTAAAATTCCAACGAAGCCAAATGCAAATCAAGTCAAGCCCTCTTAAGTTGACAACATCCCCGCATATCCGGGCATCAAAGCTAATCGCAGCAAATGATAATCGCCGCCCTGTCATTCCGCACAAAATGATAATTTCCTGTCGCCGATTCTCAAGCTCCAGGCCTGAAAAAAAATTTAACTCTTTTTTTTTTGTTAATTTTTTTGTTTTTTGCATTTCATGCGATTTTATTGCGCATGCGTGGCGCGCAGCAAGCTTCTGTTGGGGCCCTTTGGCTTTTGTCTTAAGCTGCCCGCGTCTGTCGCGCGTTTGGCGTGCCACGCATGCGCACACATATTCAATTACACGGCAGCTACATCGGCTGCCCAGCAGCAGGAGCAGCAGGAGCAGCATGAGCAGCGATTAAAGCGATGCAATGACAATAAGCCAACCCCGATGCGTGCCCAAATGCTTGCCCCCTGCTTAATAAAAAGTGGAAAAAGGCGGAGTGGAAAAAACAACAAGAGCCCGGGGAGCTGGCCATGTGCAGTTCGAGAAATTTTCTCACAGTCGCCAGAAAATTGTAACGGCCCGTTGTGCAGCACACTCTCAGCACGCAGTGCACACGCACACACACACACACACACCCATACACTTCCTGCCACAGCCAGCGCAGCGTACCTCAAACCGGCCACGTATATTGTTTATATAGTTAACGAATGCGATACATTTAATCTTTAGTGTGTGTCAATTTGCCGTACAGTCATTTAGTTTGCATGTCCCTCGTCGATCCATCGAACAATCATCCCTTTTCTGGGCCCGGGTCCCACGATGATGATGATGTCCCGACGTGAGCAGGAATACCATACGCGTATATGTATGCCACTTAGCGATGGACGAACCCATCCGATCCGATCCCATCCCATACGAACCGAAATCCAGGGACCAAGTGTTCAACAGAAGCTACAATTCAGCATTCATAATTGACAAGAGCTGGAGCGAGGGAGAGGGCTATATGTGTAGGGCCCGCGATGGACAAGAAAAAATTAAATAAAATAAAGGGCAGGTGGTAGTTTTTTCAGCACTACCCGTGACTCGCACTAGCAGCTCGGTCAGATTTACAGTGGTTCGAATCGAATGGAAACTGGTTGAAAATAGGTGAGGGGTCAATTTCGTTGCAACCTCTAAATTCTTTTAGTCGAGTAAAAAATTTCACACCACATCGATTACTAAATCCAAGAAGCACTTTCCCAATAGTTTTTTAGTACACCCATCTGGATACAGTTATCCCGAAAATAGAGAGCCTGTAAAACGCAACCTTCACGAACCTTAATTTTTTCCAAGACTCAGGTTCCCACACACCGTCACAACTCACAAAATTATCCGTAGCAAGTAGAAAACACCTTCCACAAAAGTCCGTATATTTCGACCAAATACGCCTAGAAAAACCCCTAGGAACAAATTTACCTTTCCCACGCAGCAAATAGTTAAGGAAAATTTTCTTTACAAGTAGGAAGACATCGAAAAATCCATAAACACTTACTCTAAAACCTGCAAGTCGTAAAATTGCACGCATCTTCCGTTTGGTAAAACCCCAAGAATCACATTCCAAAATTCACATTTCCACAACTTTTAAAAGAGGTTCTGAAATTAACCGTAGCAAGTTGAGAACAGGCAACCAAAAATCTGTAAGGTACTGGTTTCAAAACCTGCGAGTCCCAAAATTGCACACATCTTCGTCCTGGAAAACCCCACATCCGACAGCCCACAACTCGCATTCTCACGATCCCTACACAAAATTTCTAAAACTTTGCCTAGCAAGTAGATAACAGGATGCGTAAAATCCGTAAACCTTAAATTTCACGTAGTTGGAAAAGCCTTGAAGACTTCATTCAAGCAAGGCACCCTCAAAATTCCCGCATGTGTTTCATCGGTTTGGCCCACTGTGCCATGTGCATAAGGGCTCGGAACTCGGAGCTCGGACTCGGGACTCGCACACGGGCTACCTCCGATTATAACTTATAACACCAACGAGCGAGAAAAATCTTGTGGGAAACTTGAGGGCAAAGTGTTTCCCACGATTCGAATGTCAGTGGAAAGGAAAACAGAGAAGCAGCATGTGCAACCACCGTCGCACCACCACCACTGCACCATCGCATCTTCATCCCCTGCCGAGACTCACACTAAACACCTGGGGTCACAACAATAGCACTGAGAATATATTTGAAGTTCTAGAACATGTTTGGATGTTCAAAAACTCTGTCGTGAACTTGGCTAATTTCCTTAGATCAACAATGCTCACAAAAAAAAATACTTCAAAAGAAGACCATTTAAAATGATTTTGGAAATATATATAATGTACTTCTCAAGGTATATAGAAAATACCTTTTGCTAGGCTATTAAATAAGAATATATATATATTTAAATATAAATATATAAAATATAATATTTAAAATATAAATATAAAACCGTAAAAGAACTTCATATTAACGTAAAGAAGTGTAGGTGCAATAATTAAATAGTTCATACTGTTTCGTCCTGAGGTGTTTTCCAAACTTGTTTGTGGAGAAAAACCCACCACCGAAAATGCAGGCGAGAGGATCGTGTCCCAGTGACTGAGTAAAAGTAGTTTGCTCCGCAGGTGGTGGTTCTTCGGAGACTACACAGCTCTCTCTTCTCTCTTTCTCCAAGCAGCGTGCGCTGAGCACGAGACGCTCTCACAACGGCACGTGCAGCTATAAAAGCAGCGGTAACCGGAGACGAATGCAACATTTCCAACGCAATCGTCGTGCAGTCAACATCTCAGGATAACCTCCTCCGAAAGATAGAAGAAGTTCTTCAACAGGTCATTCTTCAAGTTACCGATACCCACACACACAATATAAACAAAACCAAACACAATGGCCACCAAATACGAGATGTCCAAAACCTATCAGTACCGCAAGGTGATGAAGCCTTTGCTGGAGCGAAAGCGTCGTGCCAGGATCAACAAGTGCCTGGACGAGCTCAAGGATCTGATGGCCGAGTGCGTTGCCCAGACAGGCGATGCCAAATTCGAGAAGGCCGACATCCTGGAAGTTACCGTGCAGCATCTCCGCAAGCTGAAAGAGTCTAAGAAGCAAGTTCCGGCCAATCCCGAGCAAAGTTTCCGTGCTGGATACATCCGGGCAGCCAACGAAGTGTCCCGCGCCCTGGCCTCCCTTCCCCGCGTAGATGTGGCCTTTGGAACCACCCTGATGACCCATCTGGGCATGCGTCTCAACCAACTGGAGCAGCCCATGGAACAACGGCAGGCAGTCAACACTCCGCTCAGTATCGTCTGCGGATCCAGCTTGAGCTCCAGCTCGTACTCCAGTGCCAGCTCCTGCTCCTCGATCAGTCCCGTTTCCAGTGGATATGCCAGCGATAACGAGTCCCTGCTCCAGATCAGCAGCCCCGGACAGGTGTGGCGCCCCTGGTAAACTAGAGATCCACTTCGAGGGACTGAATTCCCGACGGGCAATCACGCAATTGGAACCGCAGCTTTAGAAAAAATGCTTTACAATGATCCTCATTTATTTGTTACGTTACCAAGTTTTAGGTTTTTAAGTTAAGTCTGTGATAGGGCACGCTTTATTAACTTTTGTCTTAAATCAATCGAGCAGAAGTCTGTTTTTTACTCTACATATATACAAATGTTTACCAGCTAAGAGATCTCAAGAAGACAACATGAAAAGATACAAAATGAAAAAAACTTAAATACAAATCAAAGTATGAAATGAAATTAAACAATCGTCTTAATATTTGGGAATTTCAATTTTACAGCACTATCCAATACAGGATCTTGAACCTTTAAATTCCAATATGAGGAAGGTTCTATAATTCTTCTTGAATAAATGAATTTAAATGTCCAATTTAATAAAATTATCGTGTGGACTAGCTAGTTAAGTACACGTGTAAAAGAATGGGCTTCCCATTAATTATGTTCATTATCTTAAAGCCCATTATTACCTTAAACGAGGTACATATATTAATAACAAGTTTCAATAACAAGTTAAATATAATAGTAAGACATGATCGACTAATGACACACGCATGATCCAGTTAAGCGTGAATTTAATAATATAATACGAAACTATATTATATTTTTATTGTGCATTCGCACAACGTATTTATTAATATTCTAATAAAGCCACCTCTTCATCAACAGACTATCAAAGGAAGGTAGTTAGCACCCTGCATCACAATACATTGTTAGAGACCCCAAATGCCGCATTAAAATATGTCCAACAATAAAAGGTCAATAAGAATGGTCAAGAAAGATGTGAGGTCCAGCACACGTCTAGATTACTTATCGCACAATAAACCCTGTTATTTTTAATCCCTCCAAGTGATTCCTTTTACAATTAATCAATCAAATTGCATCACTTATTGGGGGTTGCAAGAGCAGTACGTGAAATCATAAGTATTCAATACCAAACTCCTATTACAATATTGACCTATGACACCCAAAATACTGTAAGAAGTGAAAGCATCCCTACACATTACAATAATCAATGACATTATTTTCGACCCATAAAATGTCAATATTAAGACCCCTCAATATTTGTTAGGGAAATATATACAAATCCATCTCAATTAGTAAGTGAGGAAGTACCATATCCTAGGCGTTTGCAAGGGAGGGACACAAATCCCATAGGTAGGCATTGAAGTCAGAGTTCAATTAGTTTCCTATTAGACATAAACATTCCTTTTTTTCATTTTTTCAGTAATTAAAAGTTAATTTGAAAGTGAAACTTATTCATTTATTCACGCTTTCACTTAAGTGCATGCTTAACAAAAGATTTTTAAACTGCCTAATATTAGCTAATTAACAATGAGTTTAGAAAGATATGCCAATACATTATAAGTTCCTATTGAATAACTAAATACAATTATTTTATATTGGCCCTTCAAATCAAAGGACCTTTGAATCCTTTGATAACTTTAACAATCAATAAAATATTACTACTTATTAGGACGAGTAACACATTCAATCAACCAACATCATTAACATATATAGTTTAACAACAAACTATTCGAAAAGTGAACATCAATTAACCGGTGAAAATTTACTAATTACCAATTAGGGGGTTGCAGGGAGTCAAGTATGTGCATCCCATAGGTAGGCATTCCGGCACAAGGCCCACCTCACCTCACCCTGGGCATTGAGTACTCAGCCTCAGCCACGAGTGTGGCACGCGGGGCACACTTTCTGCGCCCGTTTGACCCACGTCCCCCTGCCAACCACCCAAAAACCGAGATCAGACAGCCCAAACGATGGAACGATCGAGCAACCAAGGCGACCCGGCACGAAGCCAATATGCCACATCCACTAATTGTGTCCAATAAACACTCGTCGACGGGGCAGTGTGGGAACGGAAAGAGGAGATCTCGGAGTTCGCAGTTCGGAGGTCGGAGCAGGAGTAGGAGTAGGGGCTTATACAATCATCGTCTGCTGGCATTGATGAAACAATAAGCGAGTAGATGGCACGGCAGGATAACAATGCCAGAGCAGCCCACGCACAACCAGATCGGCTCCCCTGCCCCTGCTCGTCATCCTTCGATGCCATGTACCCATATATGAACGTTCGTTCCCATTCCAAACACGACAGGATGAGGCAGTGAAGTATGCATTAAGGATAATAACACCGGCCCAGAAAGCAATGCGAGCAGCCAAAAACAGCGACAGCTGCAAAAATGTGCCCTGATCCTTAAACTCGAAAAAAAAATGAGAAGCGGAGCGGAGCGAAGCATGTGGCCAAAAGGGAAAACAAACGAGAAAAAATTGTGTGAGAAACTTACTTTCAGCTCGGTTCCCACGCCACGAGCCACAAGGATTGTCCTCCGTCCTACGAAGTTGCAGCTGTTCCTTGCGAAAGAGACGGCACCAGCGGCGCTCAGCCGTGCGAGCGAAAGAGAGGGCAGGAAAGGTGCGTATCAGAGGGTGGATTTCAGGGACCAGGGAGCGGTATAAAAGGACGGGACCTCGGCGAGCAGAATATCACTCACGATTACGCCGTCGAGCAGGCAACAACAAGCCGAATACAAAACTTTTCAAACATTTTTTGAAACTACGTAACCTACTACCAAAACAAAAATGGAATACACCACCAAGACCCAGATCTACCAGAAGGTGAAGAAGCCAATGCTGGAACGCCAGCGACGTGCCCGCATGAACAAGTGCCTGGACAATCTGAAAACACTTGTCGCCGAGCTGCGAGGTGATGATGGCATCCTGCGCATGGACAAGGCCGAGATGCTCGAGTCAGCTGTGATCTTCATGCGCCAGCAAAAGACAACAAAGAAGGTGGCTCGGGAAGAGCAATCCCTCCCCCTGGACAGCTTCAAGAATGGCTACATGAATGCCGTCAACGAGGTGTCACGTGTCATGGCCTCCACACCTGGCATGAGCGTCGACCTGGGCAAATCGGTGATGACTCACCTGGGACGCGTCTACAAGAACCTGCAGCAGTTCCACGAAGCACAGTCCGCCACCGACTTCCTCCAGAACTCGATGGACTGCTCCTCAATGGACAAGGCTCCGCTCAGCCCCGCCTCCTCCGGATATCACAGCGACTGCGACAGCCCCGCCCCCTCACCACAGCCCATGCAGCAGCCCGTGTGGCGCCCCTGGTAAGAAGAAGGGGTTAAGTGGCAGGAAGGTGAAGGTGGAGTGGGAATGGAAGAACCAACCAACAACGCATCTGTGATAGCCCAACTGTGATGGCAACAAAATAGCAAAATTAAAAAAGCAATTAGCAAACAATTAAAACATATATAAACCAATTTAAACGAACATCACCACAATTTATTTATTGGAATTTTGGGAAGGTACTTAACCTTAGTTGGTGGCAATTGGAATCCTTGTTGGTAGTACCAATTAGGAAATATCAATAAATAAATATCCACTTTTAAAATGGCCATTTAAAATCCCATTCCTTTTGGTGATGAATTAAATGAAAATTATTTTTACTAAAATACCTTGTTGATTATACCAATTAGGAAATATCAATTAGTAAAGATCCACTTTTAAAATAGCCATTAACATTTGGCAATGAATTAAATTAAATTTATTTTAGTTTACTAAATATAATAATTTTAACAAATTTCATTTATTTAAAATTAAAATAAATTGAAAAACTATGTTTAAATACTAAATTATTTAAAATGGAAATATCCTTAACGGTAACAAGATTAAAATCAGCCAATCGGACTAAATTACATGATAATGATTTATTTATTTGAAAGTACGCGCCAACTACACTTAAAAAACATATTGGAACTAAGTTAACTATTTATTGCGGAATTTAATTCCACTTCTTTATTTTAATTCGTTTCTTAAAATGACTTTTATCACCACAAGTATTAAATTATTTGTTTTGCAATCGTTCTGTATTGTAAATATTAAAATTTAAAAATATAAGTGCATTAAACATTAATCTAATTATTTTGCAGAGTGTAACTAGTTCGATTACACGTGCAGAGCCCGCACTTCCCAACACTGGCCCATGCAACACTGCTCCGCCGAAGCGAGTGGCCCGCGATAACAGCCCCTCGACACATCGATAGGCGATAGCGCAAATTGCATACCTGAGACCGACGCGGTCTGTGTGTCGCGGATAGGAAAATAGGAAATTATAAATAGAAACGGGCCGTGCCGATGCCCCAAAAGCCACCCAATTGCCAGCTGCCCCAATCGGCGAGGATACCAAGTGCAACCGAGGTGAAAAAGGCGTGCAGAAATTGTTGCAAAAATATTTAAGGCGAGAACGCCATTTACAAGCCGCGTTTGTACAGCGAGTGCGCGTGTAGTAGAGCCGGAGAGAGAGAGCCGCTGCCGTTTGAGTGTGTGTGTTCGTGTGGGAGAGCGAGAGAGCGCCGCCGCCAAAGCTGCCCAACACATACACGAATGGCAGACACTTCGCGGTCGGTCGGCAGAAACAGGCAATTTTATACGGGCGAAAAGTTACACAAAATAATTTACCCACTTTTCGGTGGCGAAAACGAAGAAACTGTAAAAAATGTATCAGAAAATTATGTGCAAAACATAGAAATATCTTGCGATAAAACGTGCTTATCCGGGGCATAAAACTGGTACTGCCATTATCTCGCTTTTTTTTAATTGCTTTTGTTTATTTTTTGTATAGGACACAGTATAATTTTTCTTTTGCGCTGCGCGCGTGTGATTGTGTGAGTGTGTTTGTGTGATTTGGCCACTCGCTGGTTTCTATGTATGTGCCCGTATCGCCGAACAGAGTTGCCGCTTCCAGGGCAAATCATAAAAAATATATTGGCTGTACAACTGAAAAATATTGAAAAGGGCTAAGCAAGTGAATTCTATGCGGATAAGCTGGAAAATAGCAAACAATGTACATCAAAGAAAAGTGTGAGCAGTGTTTCTGCTGCTGTGCGCGTTTGACACAGCATGGCAACCCTGTTTAATTGCAGTCTGTCTGTATATGTTCGCATGTTGTTTGTGCGGAGTGTGCTGCCTTTACGAACGAAAAGTGTTTTATTTTCATTGGATTAATACCGCCCCGCTTAACGGAACAATCGGCTTAGTGCGTACAGCGGCCCCCGAAAATCGAACAGTGATTTTGCGTAACAATTTCAGGGGCCACATGCAACTGTGCGCTTGATTTTTCGGCGGTAAACACTCACACTCGTACCCTCGCTCCCGTTTCCTGCGCCAGTGTGCGTGTGTCTCGCTGGCTCCGCGCGCCTGTGTGTGTGCGTGTATGTACGTGCGTGCGAACGTATCGAAAAAAATGGTGCAAAAATATGAAAAAGCATAACTAAGTAAATATGTATGTTGTTGTAAAATTCCATTCGCAGGATATGCAAAATGCGAAGTAGTCCGGACATGGAGTGCCACTAAGTGCCGGTTCCGTCTGCGGGAAAACCAATTAAGCAGATCAACTGCCATCGAAAAAAATATTATAAAAAAAATAAAAAAAGAAAGAAGAAAAAGAATAGCTAAGAAAAAACAAGAGCCATAAAACGCTGGGCAGTAGATATTAGTCCACGTTTTGCGAGGAGTTTCTGTGCAGGAGTGGAGTGCTCAGGGATAACCGGAAGGAAGCGGCGAGCGCAGCAGGAGGAGCAGCAGGACTTCCGTTCCGGGTAAGCGGTGTCCACCTCGGAACTATCGCTCTTGCTCTAGCCGGCAACATACCAGCCTAACAACAACATGTATCCCTCACCGGTGCGCCACCCCGCCGCCGGGGTAAGTTCACCCGCCAGTGGGTCCCACCTCTGACCCCCGAATCCGTGCTAATCGTGTTTATGTCTCTCTCTCCCCGACCCGTGCCACATGTGCCGCCCACGCATGGAACACCAACAACCTATTCACTATTCACGTCCAAATAGGGACCACCACCTCAGGGTCCAATCAAGTTCACCATCGCCGACACACTGGAGCGCATCAAGGAGGAGTTCAACTTCCTGCAGGCGCAGTACCACAGGCAAGTATCTGATGGAATACTCTGAAATGTTTGCCATGTAAACATTACTCGAATCATATTTGCAAGGGATATACATGCCTTATCAAATTGTAAATACTAACAAATCATTGTAAAATTATTCAAAATCGTCATCATAAGATAGCCAAGATACGCATATAAATATTTGCCAACTTTGTAATTGCTATTACACCAAAAGTAAGCAACAATCTTTGAATACTTAATCAAACAACGTATCCAATTTAAAACAACGGATATTTTTGCACTCAAAGATGTGTGATATTAGAGCTAAGAATGTATGATCCGCGTAGTATGCAAATATAAGTCAGATAAAAGTAAATTTGTTCACACTTTCGAATAACCCAATGGCACAGTTTTAATGGGTTAAGCAATAGCCATTCAGAAACACTAGTCGCCAGAAACAAGTTGAGGTTAAACCTATTAGAACCTTCTACAATAATATGCCCCAAAGAAATCACATTTTAAGCCTTCGCCTTAACCGCCATCGTATGGAACTGTGCGAGTGTGAGTGTGGATGTGGATGCTGCGTCTGCGTTTTGCTAAAAGTAAAACAAAAAGCTGAGCAAACCGGTTTGGCGCGCCATATGCGCCGCTGTCATAGGATTAACCTGCGCCGCCTCAGCCGCAACTCCATGCTCCACAATCGCCGCTTCCTTGCGTTCTTGAATTCAGTTCGCTTCCGTCGCCCAACTAATTTGCCCGTTGATCACTTTTCCTGTGAATTCCAGCATCAAATTGGAGTGCGAGAAGCTGTCGAACGAGAAGACGGAGATGCAGCGCCATTATGTTATGGTAAGTCGTCATGATCCGCAAATTATCGAGATCCCCCAGCTAATGCCCCGCCTTGCCCTTCACCTTTTCAGTACTACGAGATGTCCTATGGCCTTAACGTGGAGATGCACAAGCAGACGGAGATCGCCAAGCGGCTGAACACACTGATCAACCAGCTACTTCCATTCCTTCAGGCCGACCACCAGCAGCAAGTGCTGCAGGCGGTGGAGCGGGCGAAGCAGGTGACCATGCAGGAGCTCAACCTGATCATTGGGGTAAGTCGATCGAGGACGGATGATGGATTCCGCGGCAGCAGCAATACGGCTCAGCCATTCCCAGTTAGACACGAATAGGGGCATGGTAGATTGGGAACGCGGTTGCCACATTGAAAAGGGCAGATATTTAAACCATAATTAGTTTGCAGGCTACTTTCAAAACTCTTACAACTTGTATAAAACTTAAAGAATCTAACGTATATATTAAACAGTATTTGTACACAGAGAATATTTGGGGGCTTATCCTAGGAGTAATTAAACTGAAGATCATTCCCAAAAGTGGCAGCCGTTTAGAGGGGATTTCGTATCGGTTTAGTTTGTTCATTGGGCAACATTTGATTTGAGTTTGTTTTTCTACTTCCTAATTTGTTATGATTTCGCATTCGACCAATCCAATCTAAACAACGTTGTGCAGCATCAGCAGCAACATGGAATTCAGCAACTTTTAGTAAGTTTGTTTCGTTGCAAGTTAATTTCTTATTGTTTGTTTACTGTTGCCGTCTGCCGCTGCATCCGCCGAATGTGCCACTGCCACAACTGCTCCAGTGCCTCACTACCTCCTCCTCCTTTTCTGATTGTCTGTCAACGTTTATATTATTTCAATAACGCTTCAAACGCCGCCAATTGTTGTTGCTGTTTTTATTAACCCCACATGGTCTTTGCTTATGAATCGGAATATAAAAATAGACAAAATGCAAACTTTCTGTCATAAATATCAATACGTTACCGAGAATGAATCTATTCAAATTATATAAAAATCGAGGAAATCATCGAATTAATGGAACTCCACGCTTGAACTGAAATAGAGATTTACTATCTGCGTGGGTATCCAAAATTGCATAAATACATATTATAATTAGCAAATGCTAAATCTGAAATTCGATTCCCTGATGATAAGAAAACGATTTAATTTAGTCAACTGGTTACTATTTTAATGCGAAATAAAAATACGTTTAGGCAAATACCATTTAGTGTTAATGTTGTTGTTGTGTTTACACACATACACACACATTTCAATGCTTTCATTTACCCACTGAGCACGATGTTCATTCCGAAACCCAGCAACGCCCACGCCCGATTTCATACGATCTCATGGTTCCATTGCAGCAACAGATCCACGCCCAGCAGGTGCCAGGCGGACCACCTCAGCCGATGGGCGCACTGAATCCATTTGGCGCCCTGGGCGCCACCATGGGCCTGCCACACGGACCCCAAGGTCTGCTGAACAAACCGCCCGAACACCACAGGCCGGACATCAAGCCCACGGGTCTGGAGGGGCCAGCAGCCGCCGAGGAGCGATTGGTGAGTACCAGCCGCTAGATCATAATTCTGCATATTTGGAGCTCATTTTCATGCTGATGTTGCAGCGCAATTCGGTTTCGCCGGCCGATCGTGAGAAGTATCGCACACGCTCGCCACTGGACATCGAGAACGACTCGAAGCGTCGAAAAGATGAGAAACTGCAAGTGAGTATCGAGCTTTTTTCGGTGTTAGCATTATACACTGGTAGTATCATACATTATACCGCGTGTGCGGTTATATTGCCATAACCGATTACTGTCATCTCATATCATCTCATCTCATCTGAGCTGTTGCTGTCTCTCAACTCACCAGAAAATCAATTCCGTAGTTTATCCATTGTTGTTGTCTAATTCTGCTAACACTCTACCCAAAAATCATGCTAAACAAAACCTAAATTGCTAATTTATAAGAGACAAAAAAACATCACGTTTCAATGGTGCCTGTTCCGGTTTTCAATTTCTCGTAGTTGGTTTGAGGTGTATCTCAACTTTTAGATTTTTATTTAAAACAGACGTTTTTAATAGTCTACAAAACTAACAACCGTTGTAGTAAGAACTAATAACTATTAAATGTGGAAATGTAAATTAAATATGCCTTTAAGTTCTACTGATTTACTTTATTTTAGATTTTATATTTCAATAGTAGCGTGGAATAAGTATTAACTAACATTTTAACTAGTTTTTTTTCTTTAATTTTATTGACAAACTTTAAATAGGATCCCTAATCGTAATAATTGACCATATAAAATTATGTGAAAACCAGAACAGGGCCTAAAATTTAGCTACTAACTATTTCTATTGTGGTTGTTGTTATTGCTGTTGTTCGTTGTGGGTTTTTGTATGAATTTTGATTTATATTGTTTTGTGTTTTTTTCAAAATTATTTCCAGGAGGATGAAGGCGAGAAAAGCGATCAAGATTTAGTCGTAGATGTTGCAAATGAAATGGTGAGTTGAGTGTCGGCCCAGATTCAATGCAACCATTCCCAAATTTCCCAAAAAAAAAAATTAAGAAAAAAAAAAAGAAACAAAACCACACCTTTGCTATTACATTTATCATCAAATGCGAAAACAATACTAAATGCATACATGTGCCTTGCAGGAATCCCACTCACCGCGTCCCAACGGCGAGCACGTGTCAATGGAGGTGCGCGATCGGGAAAGCTTGAATGGCGAGCGCCTGGAAAAGCCAAGCAGTAGTGGCATCAAGCAGGAACGGCCGCCCTCACGCTCCGGCTCCAGTTCGTCACGTTCCACACCCAGCCTCAAGACAAAAGATGTGAGCCCAATTACAATTACCGAACCCAGAAAGTGTAGATGCTAATTGAATCTCGTTCATTTAGATGGAAAAGCCGGGCACACCGGGCGCCAAGGCACGCACACCGACACCGAACGCCGCTGCACCGGCGCCAGGCGTTAATCCTAAACAAATGATGCCGCAGGGACCACCGCCAGCCGGATATCCGGGTGCACCGTATCAGAGGCCGGCCGATCCCTACCAGCGTCCACCGTCAGATCCAGCCTATGGACGACCGCCACCAATGCCGTACGATCCGCACGCCCATGTGCGAACCAATGGCATTCCACATCCCTCGGCCCTAACGGGTGGAAAGCCGTAAGTCATTTACTTTACCTCGGAATGTATGGTCCGAAAAGTAGACTATAGGAATTGCTACGTTTATTGCTATTCAGCATTTAAAGTAATCCAATGCAATTGATGCAATTGCAAAGTGCTATGTAGTCGATTGTAGATGTAAAATGTATAAATGGACACTGATAAGAGCTCTTTCCTTATCATTTCGCTGATCGTGGGTCAGTTCCTCTTCATCGCTCTTCGCACGAACGTGGCGCGATTGATTACTAATAGTTTCTTTTTAATTCAACATCAAATGAAAAGAAAGTATTTAAAAACGGATCAGCCATCACAGCAAAAAAAGAAGTAAATAAAGTGGGGGTTCAATTAGCTAGTTTCAATGTAGTAGATAGAGATTAACAGAGACAAGTCACTCGACAATAAATGATTACATTAATATATTAAACACCTCTTACCCGTTGCAGTGCATACTCTTTCCATATGAACGGCGAGGGTAGTCTACAACCGGTGCCGTTCCCGCCGGATGCGTTGGTGGGCGTTGGAATTCCGCGGCACGCCCGTCAGATCAATACGCTGTCGCATGGAGAGGTCGTCTGTGCGGTAACCATCTCCAATCCCACAAAGTACGTGTACACGGGCGGCAAGGGCTGCGTCAAGGTATGGGACATCTCGCAACCGGGCAACAAGAATCCAGTCAGCCAGCTGGATTGTCTGCAGCGAGATAACTACATACGCTCGGTGAAGCTGCTGCCCGACGGCCGTACGCTGATCGTGGGCGGTGAGGCGTCTAACCTGTCCATCTGGGACCTGGCCAGTCCGACGCCTCGCATAAAGGCGGAGCTAACATCGGCGGCGCCCGCCTGCTACGCTCTGGCCATTAGCCCTGACTCGAAGGTGTGCTTCTCGTGCTGCAGCGATGGCAACATCGCCGTGTGGGACCTGCACAACGAGATCCTGGTGCGCCAGTTCCAGGGCCATACCGACGGCGCCTCATGCATCGACATCAGTCCGGATGGCTCCAGGCTGTGGACGGGCGGCTTAGACAACACGGTGCGCTCCTGGGATCTGCGCGAGGGTCGCCAGCTGCAACAGCACGACTTCAGCTCTCAAATATTCTCGCTCGGCTACTGTCCCACAGGTAAGGCAACTGCCCTATGACATAATCCACTGGAAATAACTAAATAACACTTCCTATCATCCGTAAGGCGACTGGCTGGCTGTGGGAATGGAGAACTCGCATGTGGAGGTGCTGCACGCATCGAAACCGGACAAGTATCAACTGCATCTGCACGAGAGCTGCGTTCTGTCGCTGCGCTTTGCCGCCTGCGGCAAATGGTTCGTTTCCACCGGCAAAGACAACCTGCTTAACGCATGGCGAACACCCTACGGTGCCAGCATATTCCAGGTGAGCTTATATCATCATATTCAATGAAATCCCTTTTAAAATACTGCCCATTTTTCAGTCGAAGGAAACATCATCCGTACTTAGCTGCGACATATCAACTGACGACAAATACATTGTGACGGGTTCGGGCGATAAGAAGGCTACTGTCTACGAAGTTATTTATTAAATCCACAAAACCATGCAGTTTTTTCATTTTGTAATAAGCTCGTATAGTTTTTATTACAACAGCAACAACAAAACAATTAACTACAACAAACAAAATGTTCGAAATCATGCAGATAACAACAGATAAACAACAGAAAAACAACAGCAGCAGCATCGGCAGTAAAAAAAGAAAAAGAAAAGGCAGAAAGGCGGCAGTAGCAACGCATCAAAAAGCGAAGCAAAAATGAAAATTCTATAATATATATACAAAAAGGAAAACTAAAATTTTAAGCGTACTTGTAGCTACTAAGCCTAAGCTAAGTCCAATAAATAAAAACAAAACCAACAAGTTGAACAACACACAAATTGCAAGTAAAAAAGAATTCAAGCAAAATGAGAACCAGAGCGAAATAAAATGATAATGCATGCGAGCAACAGAAACGAGTATGTTGTAAAATTAACAAAATGAAACCAGAAACAAAAACATAAACATTAACAGAAACAGTCGGCGATACCTACCTACGTTCATCTAAACATAAAAAAACAAATAGGAGGATAAGTGGAATAGTCATTGCAATTGCAGGAGCGTTGAGATTATGATTACCAGCTGAGCAAAAAGGGAGTTAAATACGATGCGAGTGCTTTTAGTTTGTTTTATGTGAACGGTTTTTGTAATTTAGCTGACAAGTCAGACAGCGAATGCAACAACAAATGTAATTTTAAGTTGTCAGTTTCCTTACCTCCCCTCCCAACGCCCCTCCACACATACACACACACACCACACCCACAAACACACACACACACACGAAAAACACATTTGCATAAAAGAAGGTATATATATATATATAATTATAAATGAATATACTTAGTAAGCATTTTAGTTAAGAGTTTTACATTATAAATTAAACACGGAAACCACTTTCGAAACACTCACTCGCATTGGGGGTCAGTTTAGAGATCAGAGCAGTCGGCTTTGCTTGTATGTAATTTGAATGAGGAAAGAGAAATGAGGAATGTGTAATGAGGAAATCGAGGAATTATTTGTGTGAATCAAACTCAACTCTTCAGAACCAAGTGTAAAATCCTATATTTTGAGCAGCTAAGCACAACGGAGCCGCATCAACAAAATCGAAACCGAAAAGTAGAACACAGCTAAATTGTTTAGTGTTTAGAGTATATATGAAAACAACAGAAAACGAATCGATTTATATATATTTACAATTATATATATAATGCGAGCGGCGAAATTGTAATAAGCAAGAGATAGAGTGCAGCACACGCTTCGATTTTTAATTTTACAAATATTATTATTATTGTGGTTATATATGTATATAATTATATTATAAATAATTGAAGCAAAACGAAAAAATAAAAAATTATATGTAATCGAAAGTAAATCCCCTCGGATTGCATCTAAAACACATCCGTGGTGTAGACGCTTCGCTGGCGCGGCAGTGGTGCTCCTTGCTGGCGGGACATTTTCGTGTGCAACTCCCGCAATCCTTCGCACTGGCGCCCAGAAATCTGTCGGAACTTCTCGATGGCGATGGGCAGCAGGTTGTCCACCAGAAAAATCTTGTTCTTCATCACAAAGTTGGGCTGTAAAATGGCCAGCTTGAAAAGGATTTCGTTTAAGCTGCTGTCTAACTTACATCCACGGCCATGTCGCTGGGCGGTTTCAGCGAATGCTGGGCAATGAACAGCTCTTTTAGAAGAAGTTCCAGGCTTTGCAGTAGGGTTTCGCACTTGGCCAGACAACCACAGTACTCGGTGAGCTGCAGGAAGTGTCTGATGAAAACCACCGTCGACTGGGTGAGATTAATCCAGGTGTCGCCCGTCGCCTGGGCTCGCACATCGATACCCAAGACGTCGAGCTCCAGGAGCAGACGCTTCAGATTCGACTTGGTCTGCAAATTGTACGGCTGCCAGCTCTCCTCAGTGCGACCCACGGAGTCCAGCAGTCGCTCCTTGGATTCCTCTATCAGCGCCTCCAGTGTAGTGCGCAACAGACCTTCCAAATGATAACTGATGTCCAGCCCAATCTCTGTAAGCTTCGTCGAGGGCTTGCGCACTCGCTCCACACATTTGGCCACCGACTCCAGGGAAGTTCCCTTGGTCAGGTAGTGCTTGATCAGTTGGCTGGCAAAGTATTGCAGCTCCGCATTGCACCAAACCACGAGAGCTGCAACAATTAGATTCTAGTTATACTCAAATCCAGACAGGAATATATAGACAGGCTGTAGCTTACCACTCACGCACGCCGGTTGCTTCTCAAAGGCGGTGAGAAAATCACATGCCACCTGCGCCAGATCACAGAAAAAGAGTTCCGATATATCCGCATTATTCCTGCGCGCCTCCCGTTGCGCCACCCGCAAACTGACAGCGCAGACCTTCAGCAGAGTGGCACTCGCCTGGCGATAGCGACCCATCTCTACAAGGATCTTCAGGGGCCGCTTGGCGGCTCTCAGAGCGATCTGCAGATTCCGATTGTGACTGTTGGACAACTCCTTGAGCAGCACATTGATCAGCTTCAGCTCCTGCTGCTTCACCTTGGTTTCGATGGCGTCCGCCTGTGCGACCTTTTTCCTGTTCTCGTTTCGCAAGAATTCCTGTGTTCGCTTGATCAGCTCCTGGGCGTCTTCGAAATGCCGCTGGGCTACCAGGGTCTGAATCTCTTCACTGGCCGTGCTAAGCCACTCGGGGGTCTCATCCTCCAGGGATTTAGGCTCCCCGGGACTCTGGGGTGTGGCTTCCTTCTCCGGCGTCGAAGCTTTTGACTGCTGCTTGGCCCGAGTTGGAGGCTGTGGCGCCTGACCCTTTTTTGGTTTCTTCTGCTGGTCAAAGCGAAAGGCCTCTTCAAGCTTCTCGATCCACTCCGTCTTCCCAGCAGCCGTGATGCTTTGGTAGATCTTGGAACCATCTGGAGTGATAATATTAATAGCATTCTTGACGCCATCCAAGTCCTTAATGTTGATCACGGCTATTTTTTTGGGGTCGTACTCGGTGAGGAAGTCCAAGCGCCTGGAAAATATTACTCATTAGTTTTTGCTGAAGCTTCAGCTTAGAAAAACCCAACTTATCATGCTTCACTTTGCAGACAATCAGTACATCGTTGAAGAGGAAAAAGAAGACCCTCTGGATGGGTCGGTAATCATTGCTGTCCAACTCGATGAGGGCTCCCTCGTTCAGGAAGGTCTTTCCCTCCAGATTGCCATTGAATCCCTGGACCATTTCCTTGACCGCCCGCGTGGCATGACTATTCTCCAGGTCATCCGTCGCCGCAGTGCTCTCCGCCTCCAAGCTCTCTGCCTTCAGGTGACTGGAGGTCTTGCCATCCGTCATGGTGGCCAGAATATTGCGCTGTTCAATCAGAATGTGCGACAGTTGGTACATTTCCGACTCGAGATCTGCGATGGGGACATATTAACAGAGGTATATTGATATTGAGGGGCGTAAACTACGTGATATCTCCTTGGCCGTTTGTATGAACTCCATATAGTTCTTTTTGCATGTTTGCTTGAGCGTTGCGGCCGTAGTTTCGTTGTAGGCCTCGATTTCCTTTTTTCGCTGCTGCAAATCGCTGCCACCCACACATTCTCGTGTCAGGTCCTTGGTATCTGGGAAAGATGCACTAATTATTATACCGATTAAGACTACGTAGATATAGAAAAACTTACATTTCTCAACGCTAAAGTTAAAATCGTCGAACTCCTTCATGATTTTGGTTGGAACGTAAACTGCAGCTGACGCAGAGCCATTCACGACGAGCCGCGGCATCATGAGGCGTCGATTGTAAGGTTGCTGATGCATTAGAAAATGCCATGTTTTCACTGCGGATTACAAATAATAATATTATATCAAATGATAATCATAAAACTGAAAATATTTTTGTTTAGTCTTAAACAATAAGATTAAATATAAAAACCTTTGAAAAGTTTTATTCGAACTCAACTCTAAGATAAAAGAAATCAAAAGTTGGATTTGTTCGTAGTTCCCATTAGGATTTTCACAATATGTATGATGAAGTATCAAAACCTTATAAAGGTTTTATTTGAGCTCAACTTAAAAATATAGAAATGAACAAATTTTATCTGTTAGAAATCCACAAATAAAAGTTATCAACCATTGTTACTAAGTGTGTTGTATTGTAATAAAATAATAATTTGTTTCCCACCTGTTGCTAATGCACTTAGGTGCAGTGTGAACACTTCCAACATAAGTGCACCGGCAAAACTTCTTCTTCCCATTTAAACTATCCTCATGGAAGCGCCAACACGCCTGCCCACCTTACAATCGCACACACCCTGCGCTTTTTGTTTTGGTTGATGAGTAATCTTTAAGAAACTCCGTCATTCTTCGTAATTGAATCTTAAAGCTAAGAAATCCTTAAACATGGACTGGTTGTTCGGCAAGAAGATCAGCCCCGATGAGATGCTGCGCAAGAATCAGCGGGCGCTGAACAAAGCAATGCGAGATCTGGACCGCGAGCGGATGAAAATGGAGCAGCAGGAGAAGAAGATTATCGCGGATATCAAGAAGATGGCCAAGGACGGCCAAATGGATGCCGTGAAGATCATGGCCAAGGATCTGGTGCGCACACGGCGGTATGCCAAGAAGTTCATGCTGATGAAGGCGAACATCCAGGCGGTGTCCCTCAAAATCCAGACGCTCAAGTCCCAGAACACAATGGCACAGGCCATGAAAGGTAAACATTTGACATGCAGCTGATTCATTGGCTTATCAACGGATTATGCTCGCTTTTCAGGTGTTACGAAGGCCATGCAGAACATGAACCGCCAGCTGAATCTCCCGCAAATCCAGAAGATCCTGCAGGACTTCGAGAAGCAGTCGGAAATGATGGACATGAAGGAGGAGATGATCAACGATGCTATCGATGACGCCATGGAGGACGAGGGCGACGAGGAGGAGACGGATGCTGTTGTGTCCCAGGTGCTGGACGAACTGGGTCTGCAATTGGGCGAACAGCTGGGTGACCTTCCTTCTGCCTCCGGTTCCCTTTCCATAGCCGGCGGCGCTGGCGCCCAGAAAGCACAGGCTGTGGCCGCCGGTGGTGTTGGCGGCGGTGGAGCAGCCGGTGGCGTTGGCGGCGGTGGAGCCGCCGGCGGAGGTGGAGCTGGTGGAGGCGGCGCAGGTGGACCGGGTGCTCCCGATGGCAGTGGGGCCTCATCGCCCATGTCCGATGCCGATGCGGATCTGCAGGCGCGCCTGGATAAGCTGCGCAAGGATTGAGCCGATCCCAAGACCACTGCCTGTCCATTTTATGTAAGAGCCACCACCCGTTTGTATCTCCCAGAAGCGAATGTTATATTAAAGAGAATGCTTGTGATTTTCGTTCCCTGCCTGTTTGAAAAATCGATGAGTAATTACCATTTACAAGCTACAATGGGTACAACTAGGTAGTGCTGCAATCGCACAGTCAATTTATAACAAATTCGCAATACTTGTGCTATGCAATATTCGGTATTTTAACAGATTTATACATTTCATGCCTGTCTTCAATAAAATTAAGCAAAAGAGTTTCCAAAATCATTAGCCAATTAGCATATACATATATTCGGCTTTAACTAAAAATGTAAAACTGTGTTTATCTGGATAAAAGAAGTAATTTCTGCACTTACTCTAGTTATTAGGTACCCATATTTAAATTAAAAAGTGAACACAACACTTGTATAAGCAAGCTAATTGTTTTAAATGTCATAATGTGAACAGGTGATTTCCATTTATTGTTTCAACTAATATTGTTCAACTAAAATACCTCTCTTCAAAATCAATCCATTTGCTTTAGATAACATACGTGTAGAGTTCCAGAATTACTTTTGCCTACAACTATTTTCTACCAGATATTAAAAAGTATGTGTATGCCTCACTTTTTCCTTAATTGGGTATACTTCATGTGTGTATCTTGTATCTTATCGGGGTGAAGAAAAAGTGCCTTATGCATTACTATTAACAAGCGTATATATTTTTGGGGTACAATTGAATGGTAAGGATAGGACTACACACATAAGCGGAATATGAACACGAAATCTAGAACCCGCTGGCCACCAATATCTTCTCCACCTCTCCAAACACCTGTTCGGCATCCGGACTGGCATCGATCCGCTTCACCTGGCCGGCGCCCTCGAAGTACTTGATGATGGGCAGCGAGTCATTGTTGTAGGTCGAGATGCGCTTCTTCAGGCTGTCCAGATTGTCGTCCGTCCGTCCGGAGCCACTCTGGCCGCGGCCCAGACACCGCTGCACGCACACATCCTCGCCGCAGTCGAAGAACAGCACAAACTGGAAGTCCACCTTCTCGGACATCTGGCGGTTCCATCCATCCAGATTATCCTGATTGCGTGGGAAGCCGTCGATGAGGAATCGCAACTTGCCCGACGCCTTCATCGCGTTTTCCAGCAGCGAACACGTGACCTCAACGGGCACAATTTTGCCATTGCGTATGTAGTCCTCGATGAGGTTACCAAATTCGGAGCCCTCACGCGAACGCTCCTCGCGCAGAAGATCTCCGGCCGAGAGGTGGGTGAACTGGAAGCGATCCACTATCCGGGAGCACTGGGTGCCTTTGCCGGCCCCGGGACCGCCCAAAACAAAGACAACCTTTGGCTTCTCCACGTTCATGATTCCGATTCCGATTCCGATTTTGTGTGGTGCGGCTGTGGAGGTGGAGGTGTTGAACCTTTTGCTGGCCTTGGGATGTCGCAATTGCTGCTGCGTCAGTGTTGATGGTGCGAAACGGACTCCTGGTGACCCGCAATCGTTGGCAGCTGCTCTCCACGTCGTTCGTGCCAAAGCCCGCCACATTGACGACTGAACTGGGGCTAATTGGATGCGTGGTTGGTGTGCGCGAGTGTGTGTGTGTGTGTATGGACTGCCGCCTGCAGTACACCTCACCACTGTTTTCCACTGGAATCGTAACACCCTGTGACGTCACGCACAAGCGCAGCTGTTCGTGGGCGTGCGTTGACCAACACTGGCGCCGCATTTAGCGCGAAGCGTACCAATTTGAATGGCATTTTGTGCAGTTTACTTCCGGTAAAATTTCAGAAGTATTAAATGACTTTTTTACTATATTTTTGTACTGCGCTTTTAAAGACAGAAGCTCTACATTGCTGTTAAACATACGCCGCGTTGGATTTTCATTCTTTTTATTATCATACATATGTATATACTACCTACTAAATAAGTCTATTAAATGAGCTGCGCTTGGTTGTTTTGTATCAAGTCGGCCACTAGTTGGTAGGGAATAATGTGCTGGGAGCCGGCCGCCATGTCCACCTCCTCATCATCGACGCCCACGATCACAGCGGGCACTGTAAAGCAAAACAGGAGCTAAGCGGTAATCTTGATTAGTTGGTAAAGGTTTATACCCGCCACATTTGCCTTAAGAAAGACATGGCTCATCAGATTCGGGGTCACAATCCTCTGCTCCGCCTCTCCTCTTTGCTGATTGGGCATGTACTGAGTGGCTACCTTGTGGAAGTACTCATCCACATTACTCGCAAACTCCTGGGCGAACTTAGTCTCCTCGGGAGACAGACGTTTGTCATCCGGCTCACGACTCGCCTCCTGGTTGAGGATGTGTTGTGTGAAGGTTTCGATCTTCTGCAGGCGGCAACGCAGATAACTGGCCATTATGTAGCGCACCCTCTCTAGTTCCATCGAGTGCACCACCGCTCGGAAATCGTTCTTGTCCAGGTCGCGCATCTGCTCCTCCATGTGGGCCACCTGGGAGATCATCAGCTCTAGCATGTCCGCCTGGCTGGGTAGAATTTCCGGCGCACACATTTCATTTATCCAGGCAGTTTCTAGGGTTTCCAGGACCTGGCCAATTTAGTAGGTGAATAGTTCAGTTTTCAAGAGCTCAGTTTGGATTTACCTTACCTTCTGCGCTGTAATCTGTTCCATATCATCATCATCTTCATCCTCCAGTCCTACGCCTTCGGTGTCATCGATTTCCAGCTGGGTTTCGGCCACATCTTCTACATCCGACATGGTTTTATTTATTTGTTTATTATTTTGCAGATTTTGGCGCAATTTTGCGATTCCTTGGGAATGTCAAGGCAATACTACTTTTGACGTTTTCCACCACTGTTTCGATTGTTTTTACTCCATGTGAATGGCAATATTTACACGCACGTCTAATCGTTATCGATATCATAAAAGCATGCGATGGCAGCCGCACAACAAACTGAATTCCAAAAGAATTTTCGGGTGATTGTGGAGAAGATCTTCAATCACTGGCAGGATCTCCGGCTGGCGGTGGAGCATGGCATGGGCGGACGCAATGGCCAACAGGTGGCTGCTCAAATACCATAAAACAGTCTTCTTTTCTAACCTAATCCGAGTGCTCTTTTGTAGGTGGCCATAGAAATCATGGATTACACCTACCAGTACTGCGTGTCTAATGAAAATATCACGCAGGGCGAACTGCAGGAGGTCCTGGAGGAGCTGATGGACCAGGAGTTTAACACCCTGTGCGACGACGACTCCATTCCGGAGATCTGCCGAAATCTGCTGCGCTACAAGTTGTTGGCCCAGCAGAATCAGTACCCACAAATAGAGGCTGAACTGAGCAAACTTCCTGCTGGCAAGGAGTGGCTGCGTTCGGATGTAAAGATCAACTACACGCCCATCGATGGGGACTCCTCCTCCGATGAGGACATGGACGACAGCGACGAGGAGGACGATGATGAAATGGGCCAGGGAGACGAGGACACTCCCAGTGGCAGTGGTCGGATGACTCGATCGCAGGCACGAAAGCAGCAGGCTGAGGAATTCGTAGAACCAGAAGAAGGCTGGACCACAGTGCGAAGAAAGTGATTTTTTTGGGGATCATTAAAAAGAAACCTGTTAGTTTTTTTTAGTTGTAATACGCTGTATTTACTTCCTGGAGGTCCAGAA
Organism: Drosophila orena; assembly: GCA_005876975.1. Lineage (NCBI taxonomy): Eukaryota > Metazoa > Arthropoda > Insecta > Diptera > Drosophilidae > Drosophila > Drosophila orena. Next base: position 6,661,967 of record VCKV01000282.1, on the reverse strand, counting down.
AACGTAGTGGTGCGATAGGTGCACGCGTCACAGGTTGGTGGAAAGTCCTGCACAGGTTGCAGTTCACTGGAGAAGCCTTCTTTGACGTGGAATCCTGGCTGTCCTTGCCATTTTGCAACTGTGACCAGGAGGTGAACTCTGTGCCCTTGGGCAGCGCTAGCTTGGGATCCACCACTGAGTGAATGGAATCAACATCCACGGTCATGGAGAGATTTATGGCAGGGTAGATGAGAAAGGCAAAGAACCAGGCGAAGACCAGCACCAGAAAGGGCACAAATACGGCGAAATACTTGTCCGGCAAATACGAGTGCAGACCAAACTCCACTGGCAGCAGGGCCCAACTCACGTAGACGAGGAAGAGGACGGTAAACAGCATATAAAAGGCGAAACCATAGACCGCCCTATGCGGAGTCGGAGCCGGAGTGTGTTCCGGCATTGTCGTTGCTCTCGGTTATTAGTTTATCTTCCTTGGCGTCTGCGAACTGCTTGATGGTGTCCTGGCAGAGGAGCAGGCCCTCGAAGAAGGAGGTGATGGCAGTGCGCAGGCTCTTCACTTGATCCGCCTGGAAACTCACAACCAGGACATCCTCTTCCAGGCTCAAAGTTTTCTGCACGAAATTCCGGCGCGGCTCCTGGTCGACACTGAGTACTTTGTAGGCGATCTCGGCCAACCGTTTCGTCTCGAACGGCACTCTTATTATGCTGGCGAGGAAAATGTTACCAATTTTATATTGAGCTATTTATTAAATGGTTAACATACGATTCATTGGGTTTATTTGCAATTTGTGGCATCATAAAAGTTGTAACCAATCTGAAATGCTCACATGTCAATGTAGAAAGTGAATGGCAATTTGTGAAGAAGAAGCAACTACCGGTTGTTTATCTCGCGAACAGCTGATTAAGGAATTCTAATATTTAACAAGATAGAATGCTACAGTCGAGTTCCCCGATAGAGTGGGCGTGGCAAAAGTATTTTGGCAAATCTGTAGAAACTTACAAACTACATAAAAAAATATCACATATTTTGCATTCTAGCTTTTATAGTTCACGAGATCGAGGCTTTCATACGACAGACAGACGGACGTGGCTATTGATCCTGATCAAGAATATATATATTAATATATCAAGAATATGGCATATCAACTGCCAATCTAAACATTAGCTTCTTCAATTTGTGGTTTCTTTATTACAAAAAAGGTATCCCAATATCATTGCGTCAAACAAATCCTTCTGCTAAGTGGTTACTTCTTGGACTTGACGACTCCCTTAGGAGCGCCCCTGGGTGCGGGCTTCTTGCCAAGGGCCTTGGCACCTGGCTTTCCGGCTGTCTTTCCCGCCGGCTTCTTGGCGGCGGCCTTCACCGGCTTCTTCTCCACAACCTTCTTGACGGGCTTGACCAAAGCCTCCCGCTGGCTCTTCAGAGCCTTGACGATCTTCTGCTCCTCGATGAGGAAGGCACGAACGATCCTCTCCCGCAGACAGCTGTGGCATAGGACACCTCCGTAGGTCCGGGACACGGTCTTCAAACGCTTGGACATCCTGGGACGCTCGCTAGGCCGGGAGGGCGTGATCCCGTGGAGCTTCTCCTTGCACTGACCACAGCGTGGCACAGTGGGGTTCTTCTTCACGTACTGGTACACCAGACGGCCGCCGGGAGTGCGCACACTGTAAACAAATGGAAAACTCCTTAGTAACCTTGGATATCCAGCATATCATCTGCCACTCACATGCGCCTCTTGTTGGAGCGGGTGTTGTACGACAGACGTCGCCTCAGTGTCAAGCGTTGGACCATTTTGAAGCTTCTGAATCCAATTGGGCACCCGGAATAAACACCATTCCCCAGGAATTCATGGAAAATATCACAGAACAAAGTCGGAACAGCATAAGTGCGTTGCCACTACATAGCAGGCGAGTTTTGCATCATTATTCACGCCACTAAAGCGCTTTTTGCAATCAAAATAATCATTGAAATTAAAACACAAACCTCTCCGGAAATCAAAAGAAGGAAGAAGAGCAGCTAGAGCTGGAAGAGAAATCGATGAAAATAATTGCTATCGATAATTTCAAAACATCTTTCTTTACAACAATAAACTGATTAAATATAAAGATATAGCAGCCAGATATTTATTAGCACTATACTTATTAATTTGTTATAAAGTAAAGTAAAGTGAAATGATGAATTATTAGAGTTTGTGCAGCCCTGACCCGCCACTCTACTGAAACTTATCGATAGCCTGTTGATTACCAAACTCCCATCTCTATTGCTTAAACACGCGGCTGTTTTGTAAATAAAAAAGAGTTCTTTCAGTTTTCAACTAAAAACATGAGTTTTCTGAAACCCAAGACCCACATAGAAAAGGGCGATGTGGTCATTCTTTACTTAAGTGTCAGTTCCATGCATGCCATCGAAGCGGTGCCCGAAATAGTCAACAAAAAGGGCGAAACAATACCGCATATCTTTCAGACCAATTATGGATCGCTAAAAGTTGAAAGTGAGTTAAAGTTATAGGTTCCCTGGATCGTCCTAACCCTTATCCCTATTCCAGATATCATCGGCGTGGAGTATGGAAGTAAGGTGGAGCTTTCCAAGGGCTGGGCCCACGTCCTTCAGCCAACGCCGGAACTCTGGACACAGACGCTGCCCCACCGCACGCAGATTATTTATACGCCGGATATCAGTATGATTATCCACCAGCTGGAGGTCCGACCTGGTGCCGTGGTGGTTGAGTCGGGCACAGGATCAGGGTCACTGTCGCACTACTTTCTAAGAGCACTGAAACCAACTGGCCACCTGCACACATTCGATTTCCACGAAGCTCGAGCGGATCAGGCACGCGACGAGTTCCGACGACATGGTATCGCCGACTTCGTCACCGTCTATCACCGGGACGTTTGCAATCTGGGCTTTGGCGCGGAACTGGATGGAAAGGCCGATGCGGTCTTCTTGGATCTGCCCGCGCCCGATCTCGCAGTGCCGCACGCCTTCAAGGCGTTGAAGCTGTCCGGTGAGTGGCCAACATCGCGTTGACAACTAGTTGTCAGCGCCCTTTTGCGGGCAATCCGGCAATCAGGCGGTTATGTTGGGTTAACTGGGATGGCCAGGTACATTTACATATGCATTAAGTGGGCAAAATGTGTACAACATGCGGTACCTAGGAGAAATTCGTTTAGTTTTGGATAGTTGGAAATCTAGTTCTAGTGAAATGGCGTTACAAAATATTACTACCATTTTTAAAACATTTTTAAGGAAACAGGGGCTTACTCCTCTATTTAGATAGAATGGGAAATAAGATTTTAGGTTGTACCTAATTGGGAAAAAGGTACCAAACCACTTTGTGTATCCCAACACTGTCGGCCGCTCAGTCAGTTATCCATCCAGTGAGCCAAAGATCCAGTCAGCTAGTCAGTCCGGCTGCCATTTCACCGTGTTTGACATTGAATGAGCCCGCTTTTGACACTTGATGCGGCCAAGGCAGGCTGACCGGGCGACTTTGTCATTAGGCGGATGGGAGCTTCAATTGTACAGCGGGCTTGCACCAAACCTAGGGTGCTACTGTATTGGAGGCACAAATATAATTTCAGCAAATGAAATACCAAAAAAATAGGGAAACCAAAAAATAGTATATGCAAATCTTTAGAAGCTATAATAGAGTAATTATTATTAAGGGCGCGAAAGAAAAGCACCAACAATGAGTAAACCTGATTTCCCCTTCCCTTTTCCGCAGGAGGTCGTTTCTGTTCGTTTTCGCCCTGCATTGAGCAGTCGCAGCGCTGCATCCAAGAGCTAACCAAGCTGGGCTTCAACGAGATTGTTTCCTTGGAGGTGCTGCAGCAGGAGAACGTGGTGAAGACTCGCACGCTGCCCGTCATCGATCTCGAGTTCCTTAAATTGCCCAAAACCGATGAGACGACGACGGCCGCGAATGCCGAGGAGAGCAAGGCGCCAAAGGAGGTGAAGAAGTACCTGACCTCCAGTAATCCCCAAACCCTGCCCGGTCACACGGGCTTCCTCACCTTCGCCACTTTGCCACCAAATATACCCAAGGCCTGATGAATAAACTTGAATTTACTTTTATTTGAGCCACGAACCACGAGCTTCATCATTCGTCGTAGGAGTAGGAGTACGAGAATTCCTCGAAATACCTGCGTTCGCTGGTCTTTACAGATCCGCAGTGGTAGCATCGATGCGGCTTCACTTGCTCCTGCGTCTTCCGGTTCCAGGACTTTCTCTCGGGCGCCCAGGGAGTTCGCTGCTCGGGAATGGCCACCTCGGTGCGCTCCGGATTGCCGCTGCAGGTGGGACAGCGACCCACAACCGTCGGCTTGGGCAGCATGCCATAGATAAGTGGTCCCGGCGGTTGTTTTCCGTAAATGGTAACCACTTCCGGGAGGCTGGAGTACGGGCGGGTGGCAAAGAGCTTCTCGCGGTTGAGAAAACTGAAATAATCAGGTGAGCAGAGTTTTGTATACGGAGTTTATTGAAAGCAGTTCCATAAAAGCATTTTTCCTTGGAAATGAAATGCACATTACTTTGATCAATAGGTCATTAAAGCTGTTGCTAATTGGAATTATAAATATGTTGCTAAGGTGAAAGATTGAGGCGAATTGAGAATACGCTCGTTTATTGGCGACTATCGACTAATAAATCAGTAATAAATACTTCAAGTATAAATAAAATCAGTTAACATTTAGAATCATTCTCAAATCCATTACCGTATTTAAACACAAACGAATGCCAATCATTTGTATTCAGGCAGAATAGAGAGAGGCTACTCACTTGGGCCGCGGTTGCAGCCAGAGGTTGTTGATGCGCTTGGTGCGCATTATGTCGCCCAGTTTCTGGAGGAGTCTCAGGTTCTCCCGCTCGATCTGCTGCTGGCGCTCCCGCTCCACTTGCTGCTTCTTCCACTTGCGCTGCACGTGCTCGTGGGCGCGCGGCGAGTGGGTGTCGATGGCTGGGCGGGCGGACATGACCTTCTCGCGGTGCTGGGCGTACCGCAGTTGCTCCCACGGCTGCTGCAGCAATTTGTCGCGTCGTGAGATCATCTTCGGTGGCTTCTCGGAGGGCAGTTGTTGATGGGCTAGTGAGTGGTTGCTTACTGTTTAATCCGTTTGAAATCCGCTGTGTTTGCCACAACAAACAAACAAGTGTCGGTGTGCGGCCATAACAACCTTGCCAGGACAACGGACCCTCGCCGAATGTTGCACCATCATGCTGGGATTAAGTTCAACAACCAAACGGTGGAGCCGAATGAACCAAGTAGTCCAGGCGGCGGCCGCTTTGCTCAGCTGTCCGCCGAGTTGTCCATCCGCGCAGAGTGACATCTCCAGTGACTCTTGACTTGCAAATTTGCAGGCCACTGCCAGTGCGGTTGTTACATAATTCTGGGCCGCTTCTCCTGCTTGTTAGGTCTGGCCAGTTCTCCAGGATTTCTGTATTTCTGTGTAGTAGCCGCGCTCATCGAAAAACACCGGACTTTGGTGTGGCGGCAAAAGTTCCTTTCTTCTTTGTAGCTGCTGCCGCTGTTGCAGCCGCTGTTGCTGCTGCTGTTGCTGCTGCTGTTGCTGTTGCTGTTGCTGCTGCAACTGATGTTGCTGCTGCTCATATGTCAACCGGCAACAACTGGTTGCCGTGCCTCCGCCGTTCTAAATACTCCTCGTTTAGTGTTTTGATGGATGTTAAGTGCCAGCCCCATATTGAATTCAATCATTTTGCATCGATGGCAGTGGGTTCTCGGTAGTCATTCAGTTTTTGCTATCCTCAAAGTGCTCGCAGATCGCTTTGATCTGGAAATCCGGAATTTGTTGCGGCTCCTCGCTGATTAGCTAATGGTTATTACTGAAAAACAAGAGGAATAAGGCACATACACTCACTCCTCCCATTTGCTGATTTGGGCGGCACCCAATTAGTATGTAATAAATATTCATTGTTTATTATCAAAGTCTTGCCTTATGACCTTTTACGTTCAATTGAATTTACATTTTTCAGATTAGAGATTATGCCAATGTGTTGTGACACGCAATTTGAAACTAGATTTGAAAACGGTTGAAATGAATTTCATTAAATTAGCTTGCTGTTTTCGGATTCAATAATTGTTAAACTGACGCCTTGTTGGTTTCTCTTATTAAAAATGCATGTGCGTGTATTCCTTATATTTTGTAACAATTGAAACGAATTCGAATTTTCCACAGAGATATCAGTTAACCGATCTGAGTGCTCTTTGTACTCACTTATTATAAGCTTGAATCATTTTGCACGGAGCTGGGAGGCTCCTACTATTCTTCCCCTTGCCCCCTAGCCAAGTTAACCAAGTTAACCAACCATCCAACCAACCAACCAACCAACCAACCAACCAACCACTTGCAATTCCCATCGATCCTGTCAAAAAGCGAGTTCGGCGCAATTGTTCTCGTTTGAAGTTGATTAGCCCCCCGTTGTTGCTAACAAAATGTATCTATTGTGCTCGGCTGCAGCGGCCAATCGGCGGGTAGTGCGTGAGTTGGCAGTATTTGGGGGAAATTAAAGGGTCCACGCCGCATTATTGGTAAGTTAATTGGAAGATCGGTAATGCGATACCCACAATGGCAACGTGTTGCTTATCACAGCTCACCTTGTTAGGCGCTGGGCCATTATAAGCGGGATTATCTTGTTTGATGAATCGACAACTGTTACGAATTTCCACCATTCAGCTCCGGAGGGAGTCTCGTGGGTCGCCGCTTTTCACCTTTGGCCGAAATCGAAACCGAAATCGAAATCACAATCGCTTGACCGCGCCGCTTGACTCGTCACTAAACACCTGCTTAGTTGTGCATAAATTTCATTTGCTTATGATTATTTTTATTGAAAGTTTCCTCGCCAAATGCCATATAATTGTGCCGGCCCGTGGTCTCTGTGGTCCCGCTCTGATGGGTGATGGCTGATGGGTGTGTGTGCAGTGTGTGTGCGGTGTGTGTGTTACCAGGGTGCAGCCTTACGCCCGCCAGCAATATGGCCAGTTTCTCACCTTTAGAAGCCGGCCCCAAAGTCTCCGTTGGCGAGGGACGAGCGCAAAATTGATGGCAGCGAGTGCCGCTCGGTGAGTTCTGGGAATAGTGACTATGCGGATACCCTTTAAGGGTATTTCATTTTATATAATAAAGGCTAGAGAACAATGCCTTTCTATCTCGAGTAACCTAACTATTGGCCTAACAATTAATAATATGTTTACATATTTAATAGTATTATATGTACATGCAAGAGTTACTAAGAATAGAAACCGCCTTTTTAAATGTTCACAATTTGATTGGCTTGCAATTAACAATAATTACTACTTTAGAGCTGCTACTTGTAGAGGAATTTTGCAATCATACCCCATATTTGAAAGCACACACTTCAATGTGCGAACATGGCTTAGGAAATCTTCACTCTTTTGGCTATTTAAAAACATATCGATGGCAAGGCATTGCAATGCCCATTTACCCAATTTTGCAATTGACCCGATAAACCTGGCTGCATTTAGGGAACCCTTTTGTTTTGATTAGCACTCCGCACAGCATACAAAGTGTATACAGAGAGTATGGCGGATCTGGGCCCTGTCCATTTATTACAACATGAGCCGGCAAACGGCCACAACTGCGGAAAGTCAGTTGAAAACTGCGATTTGCTGTCAGCTAATAATAATAATTTCGATATTGAAAATACGTTTCCTTAGTTAGGTACGACACTAAACGATTTCGCCCAGTCGCTCGGCGACGGCGGTGCAGCCGTGCTAAAAGTCAGGCAGACAATACCTGCACCACCAACTGCACCACCACCAGCACCACCACCAGCACCACCAACTGCACCACCGCCTGGCAAGTTGACCGTTGGTGGGGGCGTGCTATTTGCTGCCGCTGCTTCTTCCACTCCGTCTACCCCTCCCCCCCCTATTTTTTGTATTTTTTTTTTGCGGACAGGTGGTGTGTGGTGTCGATGTTGCCCGGATCGTCGACTTTTGGCTCAGACTGCCCGATGCCCGATGCCCGTTGCCCGATGCCCGTTGCCCGTTGGTGTTCAATATGAGCCACAATTGAGGCATTTAATCGAGCATCTCTTAACACGCCTTGGAATGTTGACTTATTATTGGCCCAGGCAGCCATTCGTACACCCTCCGCATCGTCCTCGGCCGCCCGTATCTGTATCTGTGCGCTGGTGGTGGTGTTGCCAGCAAAAGTATCTGCCGGGTCTGCCATCCAGCGTTGGCCAGCAAAAAGGAGAGACTTGCGTCGGTGTCAGGAGTCTGTAGTTACCTCACAGTAAAAGCGTTTATCATCATTAGACTCAATCTAAAGACGTTTTCGGCCGGGGTTATCATGTTGATTATGTTGTGTGAAAACAAATTACATTTCTTCTCGCCCTCTCGCGTTTTAGCGTTTTAGCACCACTTGGTGGTTCTTATTCCGCTGCTGGCTAATTACGTAGATAATCGCTGATTTCAATTGTGCTTATTGACAAACCAATTGGCCAATGCCACAGATGATTTTTGCTTTGCCTTGCCTTTGCCTTTGGTTTTGGTTTTTCCTTTGGTTTTGGTGAAAGGAAAGCCTTTTACCCGAGCCGTGAGAAAAAAATATAGCAAAGTCGAACAACAGCGGAAAATATTTCCAATTTGCTAATGGCAATAATTGTTTCTACGTTTTGTTTTTACCTCAAGTACCAATGCTTGGCTATAATTTGTTCTTTTATTGTTTTTCTCTTTTTTTTTTTTATTATTTTTCTTTGCACAGCTGTGTTCTATATAGTTGCTGTTGTTGCAAGTGCCATTGCCTGCAGCTGCAACGACAACAGCAGCAACACACAACTGCAACTGCAACTGCAACGGCAACGGCAAGAATAACTGCTTTAGCAAGGTTAAGTTTGGCCCTGACTGCCTGACTGCAGTGGACAACAAAGTAAACGTGATATAAATAGTGTTTAGTAGTGCTTAACAATGTCATTTAATTAGTGAAAGTGGGGGTTTTGAATGAAATACATACCGAAAACCATTTAGAATCTTGCAAAATTTAAAAATAAATGAAATAACTCATTTTAGACTTACATACACGTATGCAGTTTGAAGTTTAAGAAACTTCCATTAATTTTAATCTTTGTAGTTCAGTGTAGTTCATTTGCCGTGGCGTGGAAAACCGAAAACTCCAACTCCAATAAACATTTTATGCACTTTTAAATGCAATGCATTATTGTAGTTGCACCGATAACGTTATATTTTTTTCAGCTGTGTTTTTTTTTTTAGATTTGTGCCACACACAGTCAGAGGAGAAAAACACAAAAGCAAATATAGTGGCACCAGGGTCAATGTCGCACCTTGACGCTGCAGCCAATATAAAGATTTTGAAGCCGATTTTTTTTTTGTCACAATTTATTGCATTCGGCTTGGAGTCGAGCGTTTTGCCATTTTTATGTGTATTATTTTATTTGCCTGAATCTGTGTGGCTCGACCATGCTATCTTGTCAACGCAATCGCCTATGAGTGTTTCTTTTTTAATTAATTAACAACAATCGCATGGGTGTCAATGGCATGCCTAGCTGGCACACTTGGCTCCCATGGACTGGGACTTTAGTGTCCTCGGAATGCCGAAAGCGAGTGGGGGGGTAAATGCTCCTTCTGTGCTCAATCCCAAAACACCGAAAAAATGCACAAAAAGTTTCTCTGCCAGCAGACAACTCTGAGCTATGCAGAAACTACAACTCAACAGGTATGCAATGCCAATCAATAAACTTTCGCACAGAGAAGCCGCAGACAGCTCCATTCTCGATTCTCGTGGCTCCATGAGAACTAATTGAGCCATTTCGAGGTCTATGATAATCGTTTTTGATGCAGCAGCCGGCTGAATCCAACTGGCAACCAAACGAAGCCAACGCCTTCACATTATCCAAGAGGCAGACTATGTCAACTTGAAGCTACACAGACAGCTTTAGTTCTATATAAGATTAAAATATGAGAAAAATTGGCATGCAAATAAAGCAACATTTAAAGAAGGATCATCAATAACATTCATAAATTTGTTTAGTATAGCTATATAGTAAGCAATTGTACTAGTTTATCTGACTTTTTCTTACAGTGTGCAATAAAATTAAAGTTTTGTTTATGAATGGAATTACGCGACGACATTTAGATGGCCAAAAGAGCAGCTTGGCCGGGCCAACGCAGCTGGAAATCGAGAGGCCGCCGACTCGGCTCAGATTCACAGACACTTCATCTAAATGTCAGGCCATATCTAGCGACACTCGCAACACTCGGATTCGCACCAGCCGGGTATCGGATTGGTCTTTGGTACTTGGTACTTGGTACTTGGTACTTGGAGCTGGACATCTCTTGGTTACTCCGGTCTCCGGTCTCCGGCTGTCGGCTCTCTTTGGCGGCTGCTTTGGCCAAATCAATTGAGCCGCCTTCCCCCATAAACGAGCCAAAACAAATGACTCCGACTTGCCACGAGAGGCTGGGGCTGCAACTACTCTGCTCTTGGGACCCGGGGCAGCTGAAGATCATTAGTATAATTTAAGTAAATTAAACGCAGCGATTAGGTTCGGGATACAGCGGTCCGCATCGAGTGAAATAAAAGCAGGCAGGACGGAGGGGCAGGCGCAACAAACGGCACCAAGTATTCCCCAATCGCTGTTGTCGGCAAAATGCTTGTGTTTATTTAAATTTATTGTAACATTTTCGTTGGCGATTTCAATTTGTAAAACAAGCGAGCAAACAAGCTGTTAAAATATAATGATTGGCACCAATGGAGTTGCAGTCTTCGGTGCTGCGGACGGGGCCAAATCGGACTCCAAGATGTGGGTTAAACTGGCCGCATATGCTTATCCGATTCCCGGGAGATGCTTAAAGTGAATTTATGCGGCGTTTAAGCATTGTCCGGCCAAAGTATTTTCGCTTTATGATTGCCATGAGCAGTCGAATGCATAAACCATTTGGCATTGAAAACTATCGGTTAGCATACATTGTCTTTTTGGTTTTCCTTTTATTTTGTAATTTTTTTTTTTGTTTTTTCTTTAGCCAGCCAGTAGAGTTGGGGGCTTTTTCCCACACAGACAATGGGCCAAAACGGCGACAACTGAGTCTGGGCTGGCTGGTCTGGTCTCGGATCTCTCCGCATCGTGTGCAATATGAGGAGCGATGCAGAATCGACTCCCAGTGCAACTGCAACTGCAGCAGCGATCACAAAAGCTCGCAAGGAGCCAGACGGAATTACAAGAGCAGGGCTGCGGAACAATGCCGAAATGCAGGCAGTTCAATTGAATACAGTGGGTCACATAAGCGAATCAACTCCTTTGATAATTTAACCATTTCTGATTTCAATTAGATCAGTTGGATTTCTTTTAAATCAAAATGTATACATAAGTGAAGACATTCGAACCTTTATATTAACCTTTTTATTAAACAATACACAAATATTTTGAAAAATATGAAATAAATTCTGTAAAGTTGCCATCTTTTCGCAAATGCTGGCCACTGTGGCATAGCAATTGACAAAAGCCTCGAGTACTCCGGCACCAACAGAAACAACAACCACTGCAGTGAAAAGAACAAAAAGCGAGTAACAAACAAATAAACAGTCAGTAGAGTCAGACACAAACAGCAATTCATATTTGCTCTGATTTATATGGCGTCTAGAAGTTTTCCATTTTTATTATGTATCATTATTATTATGATTTTTTCCCAGGCCAAAAGGCTGTAGAGCTGACTGGCTTTTTGTGCCCTGCTGGCCGGTGTAATCAATCAGCGGAAGGAGCTGCTACGGAATGGTGCAGATCCCGGTCTGGTTTTCGGTTAAGGATCTCTCTGTTGCTCTCTGTGCGCGAGTTGGGCGAAAATTAATGTTCTTTAATTTGCAAGTTTGTGTCCTAAGTCTTTCGTTTCGGCTTGCCACACACAGGTTAAATTGGAGTCGAAGGGGGGCGGTAAGGGGTGGGGCTGGTTGGGGTTGCTATTGTTGTTGTTGCTGTTTTTGCTGTTGTTGTTGTGGCTGTTGTTCCCCAGAAATGTCATTAAAGCGCCACACAGATCTTCGTTGCGGCTGGGTGTGCAAGCGCATTTTGATCTCCTTTGAGCCAATGTCAATTGCTGGCATCGCCCGCGGATCGCAGAGACAACAGAGAAAGATCTGCATAGCTTGATATTCTAATTGCTGAAATTGTTTGCCACAGACAAGTGTGCTTGTGTGCGGGCTTGTGGCTGCCATGCCCAATGAATAATCATTGAAATCCGTTCGTTGACAAAACCAAACAACAGCAAAGCGACACTAAGAGAAATTAAATCTTTCAAATTTTATCGGAAATTTGTATATCCCAGGTGTTTTTTTAAATATGTTAGTTCTGGGTTTTATTTATTAAATTATTTATTTATAAAGTTGTCTTTTTCGTAATATTATAAATCAAAGGTTAGTTAAGTAGAAAACATCTTGCAATACCCAACTTTTTTTCTAACTCTATGTTTTATTTAGTTGATGAGCATTGTTGCAGGTACTGAATGGCATTCAGTATTATTCAGTAGTATTGCTCATACTCCAACCTATATAATTATATATTTATGTAGATCTGCTAGTGTCAACTGGCCAATGATCTGATTTTTCTGCGTGGAGGAGAAAAAATGGGATGCCTGCGCTACATGGCCCTGTGTCTCCTGCCTCTTTTGGTGGTCCCTGCCTCATTGGCCTCCTCATTGTGTCGCACTGATCCAAATCGCATCAAATTTTTCGCTGCACTCGTTTTCAGCTCAGTTTTGCTGTTCCCCTCGATTTCTTGTGGCTGGCTGGCTGTGTCTGCGGGTCTCCTCCTTGCTCTTTGCGCTTTTCAATCAGATATGAAAGCTGGAGCGCGTCTTCGCTGTTGTTGTCGCAACGCAGCTTTACTTTACTTAAGTTTTTTTTGTTGTATTTTTTTTGGTTTTTTTTTGGTTTTTTTTTGGTTTTTTTTGTGGGCCTGTGACTTGATTTTCTTAATTAAATTTTTTGCTACGCCGCTGCCAAGGCTATTGCCGATCCTCCGGCTCCTGCCGATGATGATAATGGGGGTGGGGATGATGTGTGTGTTTTATAAGTCGAATGTTGTTGGCTCAGTCGCTGATTTGAGGCCCTTGATAGGCTGCGCTCGTTGTTGCCGCAGTTAACACACTCCCACAACCATTCCCTTCGCCAAAAGTGCATTCACAAATTTGGCCAAAAAAAAAAAATCGAATCGAATCGAAGCGAAAAAAAGGCCACCAAAATCAGCTTCTTTTGCTGCACAATCTTAGGAGCCATTACGTGCACTTGGCCGCTCAACAAGAACTTGAACCTCATTAACCCATCAGCCACCCGAAAACAATTTGACCCGAGCTCAACTCCAACGTACTACCACCAAGCACCCAAAGTTTCAGCTCGGTTCGATGCCAGCATCATTTACATCATCATTCACAATAAAATAAAAGTGCACACGCCCACTTAAAAGGGCCCCATAAATTGTATGGAATAATCAGTTTCAACATAATTTATTGTAATTTACGAGTGTCGGCTAAAGCGGGCCACAAGTATATATATTTTTATGTGCACAGGCGTATAGCACTGACATTGCCAGAAGAGGAGTCGCCGCCGCCTGGCCTTTTTTTTTATAGAGCAGCTAAATGCTACAAATGAAAATCCTAAACGAAACATTGAAAGCATCTTGATAAGCAGCCGAGAAACGGCAGGCGAACATTACTTTTTTTGTTTAGCTGAAGGAGAGCCAAAGTTGAACCCCAGACAAAGTTGAAGTTGAAGTCGAAGTCGAAGTCGAAGTCGATTTGAAGCCGAGCGTGCAAACACCTTGGAAACTCCATATTTCATTGCCTAATAATATTTTTGAGGGCGCTGCTTCATCTAGATGGGATTTTGGGGCTTTGAACTTCTTCGCATTACACATCCAGTTCCTACACTTGGGGCCTTTGTAATTGAAACGATTGTTTTGGCTGGGCTCACTTATATTTCCCTTTTGTATCAATCACTCAATAAAAATTCAACGATCAATCAATATCAGCCCATCAGCCAAAGCAGATTCCCATCGAAAGCTGGGCTTTTGTTTACGAGCCATCCGCATACTCGTCCGAATACCATTTTCAATCAGAATTGAAATGTCAGCGGATAATAAACTTCAAGTGTCAATGCGATCGCAGATTGACAAGTCGACAGACCGAATATCCTTTTTCTTTTGCTCCTATTATCGCCGTTTCGCAATCATTCAAAGTTTCATCGTAGCTTCGTCCGTGGTCCTCGTATCTGTATCTCTATTTTTGCTTTTCCGATTTCATTCACAGATATCATCGGTTTGTTTTGCATACGATTGTTCAGCTCATTATAGAGTGGCTATTTATAAGGCGGCACAACACAAAAAGCTTTGGCATTGGCGTTCGTATAAATTGGGAAATTTCACTTTGTTGCTAAGGGTAAATAACCTTGGGTTGCTATTCGGGTTTTAATTGCTATTTCCTGGACTTGCCCAATAAATTTCTATCTTTAAATAGTAAATATTAAAATAGCTTGCTTTACCTCTTATTGATTTTAGAACAATCCCCTTTTTTAAAAGGCGTACCAATTAAATGTGAAACTCTTTCAGGCTCGCCTCAAACTTCATTTAAACATCAAGCAAATTGCTGGTAATTTGTCTAGGTGCCCAAAAAGATACTAACCAGGCTGGCAAACGTTGGAGCCAACATTTTTTCCGTATTCCAGCTGATAGATCACTTCGGTTGAAGTATTGGCAAATATTTGCTTGTTTACTTTGATTAAATTTCGCCGTCTAAAGCGCTTTCATTCTGCAATTATTCAGCGAGCGTAATAAGTCTGCAAAACCCGCCATGCTAACTGCAATTTCTGCGAGTTCAAAGTGCTTAGTAGACTCTGAAAAGAATTGCAGCTTAAGCTACACAGTGAGAAGAGAATATAAGCTTTGGCAGTATAAGATAATATGATACGTTATGAACAACCTGGAATTATTACTATATATTCCTTAATTATTGCTGAAATAGGAAAACTAGATTTTTCATTAAGGAGTCTTTAATATCAGTTTAAATATAATATTTGTGTATATAAATATGGCAAGCACTTTGACCTATTTCTTTCGGTGCAGAGTCAGGAATTTTAGCCTTCCCCAGAGTTCGCTAATTTGCCACTGAGTGGAGGACTTGACTGGGGAGTTACCTTTCCGTTGACCAGGTCGGCGCGCATCTTCCCAGCGTAATTTAAACTAAATCGGTTTGCTGACCGAACTGCGTACAGCTCCAAAAGATCCCCAGTTGAGGTCTGGCCCAGTGTAATGGCTAACACGGACAGGGCCACCACACACACACACATGCGAATAGAGCGGCTGCGGTGGGAGCCGTTGCATGTGCAAAAGCTGGCCCCGTCTTTCGGCTCCGTCTTCTCGTAATAATCAATTATTTCTGTGTAATTTATGGTAATGTTCAGTCATGATGGATTGACTGCTCTAATGTCGCTCTAAATCTTTGTAGCTCGCTTGCCGGGGTACGCTTGCCAGCCATCCTCCATAGCCATCCCACTGGAGCCTGCCCCAAAAGCCAGCCAAATCCAAAACTAAAACCAAAAACAAAACCAAAACCAAACCAGAGCAGTGTGGTTCCAAGGAGCGGAGATCTGGCCCAGGCAGGTGCAATTGCTCAGCTTGGAGAGATGTTTCTGCGGCGCACGGGTCTCCCACTAAAGGCTGGCCCGGCTGTCTGCCAAAGAGCCGAACTCCAAACTGCACGGCAGGTCGATGAACAATGGGTGCTATCAGTGAAATATTTTAGGGATTTTAAAGTAGAACCTAAATATTATTCAATTATTTGTTATTAATATAGAAGAACGAATATTCACTCCCCTGCCAAGATGCTATCAATATATATTATTTTTAGAAAGCACCCACTTTGTGATCTTATTAGGCCCATGGTGCAGCTCGCTTCTCTACTTCCGTCACCTCGCCCCATCTCCAGATGCCTCACCTTCCCGCAGAGGTAATATGTAGCATATGTTTTCGTAAGTTTTTTCTTGTATTTTGTTTAATGGCAGCTTAGATTACACTGGACTCCGATGGGCAGGTGTGTGGGGCATGGTGAAAAACAGAGCTGCGCATGTTGGCTGCAGCTTCCCCCCCTGGAAAAACGATGCCCCCCCGGCGCCCAACAAGCCCATGTAACCGATGTTTAAAATTGCTCTGTGATTTTCGTGGCGAAATTAATGTTAAATAAGCTTTTAGTTTATGTCCCGCCACAGCGTTGATCAATTTCTCAGTCACCTGGTCCTCTTCTTTTTCTAGCTGCTTTTCCTACTGCTGCTGCTTCTTTTTCCCCTTCTAAGCCTTGTCTGGTGCATCGGATGATTGGATTTGTGGCTTGTTTATGTGTAAATTATGCTTGTACACATTTTAGCCACAATTGTGTATAAATTATAGACGAATTATTATGTTTGCTGTTTGGCTTTGGTGCGGCTTACATATTAATATAGCACCAAAAGCCGCCTCCTAGCATTTGAAATTCAAACGATGCTAAGTGTGTGTAGTGAATGGCTGCAGTACGAGTTGCATTGAAATACAAATGGGGCTTACAAAAAGATAGTTTTGAAGATGTGGATAAAGTACCCAAATATGAGAATTATTCATATAACAATATGTATAAATATTATTCATATATAATTCATATAACAATATGTATAAATAATATTCATATATAATTCATATAACAATATGTATAAATAATATTTCTCTTTTTTTTTGTAGCCTACATAGCTTGGCATTTATTTGGTAGGACATCCTCATGGCCAACTCTTCTTCCTGACTCTTTCCTCACGTTACGACTTTCATCCATAGCCCTTGGTGAGGGCGGAGTGGAATATGTTTGGCTCTTAAGAGCTGGGGCATTAGTTTCGCTGGCAATTGCTGTGAACTGCATAAAAATGATTTGGCATGCAGTGGCAGAGCGAAAGCACCGAAATCACCGAAATCACCGAAATCACCGAAATCACCGAAATCTCCTCGAGGGCCTGCTTAGTAGGTGGTTTCAGGTTTGCGGAAAGTAAATGGTTAGGGCCTGGGAAAGATCCATAGAAAATGGATCTTTGAGGGCCTGAGGCTTGGAAATCCTTAGGCCTGCCGTTGTGTTATGCAAATACCTGGGGCAACATCATCGCCACCAGAATCAGCAGCACCACAGTCTGCACCACCACTGCACCACCAGCACCACCAGCACCACTCTGGGCACCACCCTGTGTGCAGCACAATGGCTACCGTGCGCGTGCAACAGAACACGTACAAAACAGCAGCTGTTTAACATTTATTTGCCTATTTATTAATTTCATGTAACATTTTTTCCTAGGAAAAGTTCCACAATGCGAAATCAAAGCCAAAAGGCAACAAGCTCGACGCATTCTCTTGACGCCAGGCAGTCGCCTTGGGTTTTGCTTTTGGCTTTTGAGTTTTGGACTGCGACTGAGACTTGGACTGGGCTTGGGTTTGGGTTTGGGTTCGGGTTCGGGTTCAGTTCCAGGGTCTTCGAATTGTCCAAGCTATCCAGCCGGGCCAACTGTTTTGGCCCAAGACAATAAGCCAAAAGCCTGGGGACTTCGGGAGGGACTTTTTGCCATACTTCTCCCACTATTTGACTCGGTCTCTGCGCTCCTGCGACTGTTTATGTTGCTGCTGCGACTGTTGCTGCTGCTGCTGCTGCTGCCACAAAAAGTGTCGTGACCCCGGCCAAGGCATTGCATATGGCCAGGATTGTGGGAGGCTTAAAGAGCAGGAGGAGCTTGGTGGAGCTGGCGGAGCCGGGTGGGGCAGGGGTAGCCGGAGGAGGTCGGACGGTACAAAAATTACATGTTGTTCCTGTTGAAATGTTTGGTTTTGTGCGCCCAGCATTCCCATTGTCGTCGACGTTTATTTATAAATTTCTTTGCGTTGTTTACCTTTTGAAATACTCTTCATATTCGGGTAACTAAGTTAAGTCAATATAACAGAGATTTTTTATTTTCTTATGTAAATGCTTGGCAACAGAGGTTGTATTACAAGAAGCTGATGCATATGTTTCAGATTTTTTACATATTTTAATTCAATTTATTATTCATATATATTTCCATGCGTGTTAAAGAGAAAGCAATACATCTGTTACAAGATTTTAAAAAGAGCGAATACTTTTATACTTTCCCACAGGTTTTGTGTGATTTGGTTTTTTTTTTGCTAATATGAAGAAATAATAATAGGGAATTATATGTAACAGTCCTCGTGCTGCTCCTGCAGCCTCAGCCAGGAGTCGTCGTCTCCTCGGCGATTGCCGCGCTTACATAAGCATCTCTGGCTAGGACAAAGGAAATGCAAAAATGCCAAAAATCGCACAACTCAAAAAAATCGCATAAAAAATAAAACAGTCGAAGCTGAAATACAGAGAACGCGAACGCGAACGCGAATTCGAATTCGAGTAACTTGCACACAAAACGATTCTGGCACCCATGAAGAGCAGTAGTGGCCGATGGATTTGGGGAGCATCATCTGGGGACGGGAGGATCATCGAATCGGCCTGGGCGGGTGGTGATCGTGGCACATTTGCATACAATGAGGCCAGGACTGCGGCACACACCCTCCCCCACACCCACCGTGGCAACTCGCCCCTCGCCCAAGTGCTATATGTTATCTGCGACTGTGACCTACACCAATATTTCTGAGAATGCTGCTGTTGGCCGACGTCGTCGCCTGGAAGTGTGTCGTCGTCGTCCAGTCCCAGGTCTCCATCTGCAGCCCCACTGGTGCACTGTGAGAAATTTATAGAGCACACGTAACACACGCATTTTTAAAACTTACTCAGAATCCGAAAGATATCAAGAAATCACAAGACTAAATACCTTAAGTTATGTACTGATTATAGTCTCATTATAAATGATAAAATGTAATCTGTAGAGAGCAATCTTTTTTTGAATTAAAAGTCCGATTCGGATGGCTCTTTCGCCAAGTGCCTTCTTCCACATCCAGCTAGCCAGTCACATAGCCAGTCAGTATCTCAGACAACCGCCAACGGACGACGACGAGGAGTCATTCAATCGCGCCAGCTGCGGCGTCTACATCGTCAGCGTTCCGTTCCGTTCCGTTTAGCTTAGGTTTTTCACTGCTCTCTCGCCTTTTTGTTTGCTTTGTATTTCTCCTTTTTTCCTTTTTTTTTCCTTTTTTTTTTTGGGTATTTTTGTTTTTTTTGCTTATTTTGTTGGCCATTCTACTTACAATATTTGCTGGATATCACCAAAAGATCTCGGCAACAGCAGCCGCAGCCGAAAAAAGGAGCCAGCCTCCTCAACGGGCGACTCTCGAGTGGGCCTGTGTGTGAAATCCAACTGTCTGGCGTCTGTTCTGCGTCGTCGCCGAGGTTTCATCGAGGTTTCATGGGTTTCCATGGGTTTCATGGGTTTCATGGGTTTCCATGGGTTTCATCGGCGGTTCGTCGTCACCATGAAGTGGTGCCTCCAGTGCGAGTACTTTGAAATTGAAAATGTCTATGAATGCTACCCAAACTGGGAGCATTGATGTGGGGGGAGTGGCTTTCGGGCTTAAATTTTCTATTTTTTCCACTCGCTGGTTTCTGGGCGAAAGCGAATGATTCGAATTTGGCTGGCAGTTCAGAGTGCAAGGCATTAATGGAGCCAGAAACCCAGGAAAATCATGACATTTTCCCATCGCGTTATTATGGTAATCATGTGATGATCAGTGATCTAAAGACACATTGCTGAGATACTCGCCTTGTTTATGATATGTGTGGGGGGATTTAGGTCAAGTCAGGCTCATTAAAAGCCTAATGGGTTTATATTGGCACTTTAACGAAATCTGCATTTTTCGTATGCGCCTTTTGTCTTCAAAATGCACAAATGCAAATTCGAAAATTTCATTCAAATATGTCGCAAAATACCTAAACGTTTACGACTTAATCGGAATTTATAGAGTTTAAAGTTTATTGGCAATAGAAATTGTAATTGCCCATTAAGCAAACATTCATTTTGTGCAGGTCTTATTGTCCCCTTTTGGATGACATAATTTATTCGTCCCACTAAAGAGAAACAACTTCTGCAATTTTCTTCAAACGAATATACTTTACAAGTTTGTTTATTCAATAGGCAAAATACGAAAGCACAGTAATAAATAGGTGTATAAATAGGCGTTTAATAAATAAAATAATATAATTAACCTAGATTTAAGTGTAGATGCACATACATGTATCTGCAGAGTTACTTGAACGCGATACAGAAATACAAATAATCGTAAAAAACTTTAAGCACACGCCATAAAAATGACGCTATTAAAAACGCTACAACTAATAGAGCTCTCTTGGCATGGCCTATGTATATTTTCGCTTCTGTTTCTACAGTTTGCGGGCCAATCGCAAAACTAAAAACTAATTTCCGAACGCTAGTTTCATAGACTCATACTTATTTTTAAGTGTTTTTGTTTTCTTCAAGATTGCACATACAGAATGGGAATTGGGGATAAAAACAAAAGGGCTGTGCGGGAATCGCTTAAATTAGCTGTTATATCGAGAAACGAATGTGTTTTGCGTTTCCTTCGTTTCGTTAGATAAAAATAATTTAAACGCTAAGATGACAAGTGGCAATTAATTTAAGTGTGATTATCACCTGGCCGCCATGGCAGATATCCCATCTCCCATCTCCCATCTCCGATCCCCGATTCCCGATCCCCGATAACTCCCCGATCGATCTCTGATCGCTGGGTATTTCCAAGCCTAGCTGGTCGGTCACTAATTTTTTGTATCTGCAAGATACATATACGTGTATGTATGTTTGCGATGAAGGGCGGAGGAGGCATTAGCATAAGCGTGGCATGTGCTTGGCGGAAGCCTATAGCTTATCAATAATTAAGCTGCCTCTTACTAGTTCTCGGCTTTGTTTTGGTGGCCTTAATTACTTAGCGATCGAGTGCCAATTGGCCGCAGTTTTTTTGGAAATCGTGCCAGAAAATTAGAAAAAAAAAGAAGCAATACACACTTAATACTAACCTCTATCCTCAACCGGTTCGCCGGCATCCCCATGGCCCGTGGCCGTTGGTATCGGTATCGAAATGGGTATCGGTGGCACCACCACCACCCCCTGACTTTCCCCCTCCAGAGAGTGCTCCCCACGTCCATGATGAAGTGCTAAGTGCTGGTGTTGCTGGTGGAGATGCTGCTGTTGTCCAAGTAGAAGCTGCTCGTGCTGCTGCTGCTGCTGCTGCTGGAGGGGATTTTGGTGGTTCTGACTCTGGCTCAAGTGCTGCGAAAGATGCTGATGGTGGTCACCAGTTGGTGGCCACTGCTGGTACGTGACCGGTACCAAAGGATCCGACATCCATTCAAAACTGAAGGCAGGTCCTATGGTCTGGGTGCTGCCCAAGCCACTTTGATGCGGTGTGGCACTCGTGGGCGTGGGGGGCGTGGTCGTGATGCAGGGACTCAGCTCGTGGGAGGATCCGAAACTATCCAACGAAGCCTTTTGCGCCGATTCCGACCAGGGTGGACTGGGGTTCCATTGCTCTATAAAATCCGCGGGATCCGGAGGCAGTGACTTGTTGGGTAATCTCGGTCTCGTCGGCACTATTGTGGCATATATAACTGACGCATCACTACTGACCACCGATGAGGTGGCATAAGCAGCAGCCGGATGAGTATGGATGGCATAGCAATCCGGTTCCGGAGTTATCGCCGCCGCCGGAGAACGTTCGGTGTGCAAGTAAAGTGGTTCCAGCTTGCGAGCCCGCTTCTTGGGCGGTGGGCTCGTGGACGATTTGGAGGTAGGCGGATTGGGAGTACTTGTGGCATTCGGAGCATTCACGTGGCTATTCACTTGGCTGTAGTCCACGGGCTCCTGAAAGCAAAACAGCGGCTGATCCTCCTTAAGCTCGATGGCTGCCTTCGCATGATAGACTCCACCATATGTTCCCATATGCGGATGATGGTGGTAAGCTGTCGCCGGATGGTGATGATGATGGTGGTGGTGCGGGTGGTGCGAGTGGTGTGGGTGATGGTGGGTGCCAAAGCTACTGGCTATGCCCAGATTGGGCGTTGCGCCACCTGGAGTGGCCGGTGGATGGGTCGAATGGGGACTGTAGTAGCCGCTGGAGGGAGTTCCCGGCGGGACACGGATTCCACTGTCCAGCGGCATGCCGAACTGGATCTTCGACTGGACGGTATAGTAGTGATACAGCCAGGAGTTGGCCAGCATTATTGAGGCCTCTCGATCACTGTAAAAATATAATAAATATACATAGGTTGTCTTCTATTACATATTTCTAAATTACACTTTTAGATGTTTACAAGTTTAGATGTTTTACATTTTAGTTAAATGTGTTTTAAAGTTACTGAAACTTACTTGAGTACTTGATTTGTGCACACGATAACAGGTTGTTGCGTGGAATCGGGACTATCTCGCACTTGTAAGACCACGTGTACCCACGTGTATTCTCCGCTGGATCTCTGCATTCGTACTAGAAGAATGCAACTGCGATCTTGTTCCGATTGGATAACTGAAAGAGTTAACAAATATATACGTTCAGAATTTAGGTATAGTAAATAGTAATCGACTTTGTCGTCTTGGGGGTTTTTGCGGTTTGACTGGTTTGAAGTAAGATTCATTTAAATACATTTATTAGACTTCCATTGGAAAAATCCATTCCATAGGAAGGTTTCACCGAAGCCTATGTCTTATGAATTGTTTTGAATAAATTAAGCTGTATTATAGATTAATTAAATATGTATTTTGCATTAATAGCAACCATATTGGTTTTAAAGCTTTTAATGGCTTATAGGCAGTTTGTTTCACCATTTGCATTAAATTATTTCGAGTAAAATAATATGCATTTGAGCCTTATCAAATGAAATGTCGAGTTATTGGCTATAATAGTGTTAATTAGACACTTACTTAAGCTGTGTTTTTTTTGCGCCTCCGTCAGATTATCGCTGTGGATCAGATTGTACCAGGATGTGCCCTGCAGAGTCGACTTGTCATAGCCCAAATGAAACTCGCCACTGAAAGCAATAAAATAACGATAAAAATCATTTAACTTTAATACTAACTATCAGTTCACATTTATCTCCGCTACTCACTTTTTATCGATATGGGCTATTTTCATGTCCATCGAATGGATGGTGGTGAAGACGTTGGTGGCACCTTGGACAACACACTCCCTGGTCTCGGGCATGGCAATTGGAGTGCAGGTGGCCAAGAAGACGGGCTCGTTGCGACTGCAGAGCGGCAGGAATGACAAATAGTGACCCTGGACCAGGACAACCTGCAAATACAGAGATGCAACGCGTTTAGCTTTGTTCTCAGATTGCCCCTTGTTTCGTTGCGACATCGGCTCCCACGAAAATTGGCGCCCAACGTGGGGCAGCTGGGTGTACCTACTTTGGCCATTTTTGGACCGGCATGCCGTCGTCTCTCTCATAGACATTTTACTCTGATTCCATAATTTAAAAAAGGCAATCACAGAAATGTTTGTATGCCAACTCCTCCACAGAAAAACCCACCAGGCAGTCTCAGGCTCGTCGACTTGGAGCCATTGTCTCCCAATTAAAACGTGCCTGCATTTATTTCGACCCAACTGCAATTGCATTTTCGAGGCTTATGGGCCGACGCCGCCGCCGTCGCAGCTTCTTCTGCTTAAATGCAAATGCAGCCAGTCCAACGATCCTGATACCAAAAAAAAAAAACAGCCTCCCGATCCCCCAAAAACCCGTCGGATGACGCAGACGCCACAGTCTTTTGTGGGGTTTGTTTTTCTTTAGTTTTTTTTTTTGGGTTTTTGGTAAATGAGACGACCTTAGACTGGGACCAGGCGCCACTGCCGGCGACGTCTCTTCCCTTTTTCCCTGGCTTTTGCTTTTTTATATTTCGATGCTTTTTGTTTTTGGGCCTTTTGTCTATGGGGTATGGCCGTCTGGCACACTGGTTACTAGCTCTGAACTATGCCTGACCTCATTCATAATTATTTATTGGTCCATTTTTATTGCATATTAACGAGTGCCGGCCTGGGAGTGAATGTGCTTGCATTTTCCGCGGCTCTGGGCTCGACTTTGCGGGTTATCGCCAGTTCAGTTCATGTGGGTCTCAAGTGTCGAGTGTGCTTGGGATTAGATTAGGTACTCATGTATGTTCTGTGCAAGGCTGGGAATGGATTGCTCATTCAAAACACTTAGGTCTCTTGAAATACAAGTATTCTGGTCCTTCATATTCTTAAATGGTTTGCAGTCTTAGTGATTGGTGTCTTTTGCCTCCATTAGTTTTAGTTTTCTACATTAGCTCCCAGGTATACCATTAGTATACCAATAAACAGGACAATACAGTAGTATTCCCCACTATCTGTATAATTTTGTAACATCTAAACTTTCTTCCTTATGGTGAATTGCATTTCCTGAGCCAACAAAAAATTAAAGGCCCTGCGAAAATCTCACAGCCAGCACTTCCTGCACCTCATTAAACTGCCAGCGCTCAACTTAATTAAAAACGTTTTCAGCCGACTGTCAACGCCTGAGCTTATCTCCATAATTTTGCTCACTGCACATCTGCGAGAAGCGAGAAGCGCGGAAAAAAATGGACGCGGCCCGGATCGGCAAAGATATGAATAAAAGTGAAGCGACCGCCCACCACATGGTGCACAGTAGCAGCTCCAACAGAGCCAACATCCATGACCAAAACGGGTAAGAGTTGCTGCCACAGCCAACGCTTCGCTCAACACGTTGACAGATTTGGTCTTGTCTTGTTCAACCTGCGGCTGAGATGGCTGAGATGGCTGAGATGGGGAAGACAACTTCATATGGCCGCCTCGTTTTATTCACATCACCATCATCATCATCATGATCATCATCGTCGCGCAGGGAGGCGGCCAATCAGAGCAGCTAAGAAACCAGGTGGGATGGGGTCTGCAGCACCAGTGCCAGCAATGCCACCAGCACCCACCCACCCGTTTCCCATCAACTGTCATCGTTTGTCAGCTTATAGAAAACCCGGCTCGTTGCCAAGATGTATGACCAGTTGGCCGCCGCCGGCTCAAACGCATGGTACGAGTTCTGCTCCAAACTCGCAACTCGCAACTCCATCTCCATCTCCAACTCCATTTCCCTGCCCTCATGCATAATTCATGGGAGAGCAAGATGTCGATGTTGAGCGGCGGATTGGAGCGGAGGAGCCTGCAGTGTGGTAAAGTGTTACACGCAACACGCTTCCCAGGTGATTCATTCATCAATTTCTGTCAGAGACTTACACGCGCTTACTCATCCACGCAAGAATGCACGGAGAAAAATTCGGAAGCCATTAACTATTTCCAAATTCACAAATGAAAAAGGGATATTAAACTATTAACTAGTTCCAAATTCACAATTGAAAAAGTTATGTTAAATAAAGAAGACAGGGGTAGAGAGAGAACCCATTTTCTCCATCTTGTAAAAGGCAATATAATAATAACAAGAGTTCAATATATAATAATTATATAAGATTTGAATGTTTCAGTGCATTGACACTCACCTTCTGATCGCCGAAACGCATTTGCCGTCGCGCATTGCGGCTAACATTCATGCGACAGAGGAACATGCGATGCTCGCCCTCGAGACTGGAGGCGCCACCAGCACCACCGGCACCAGCGGCACTTCCATTGCTGGACGTTGAGTCGCCGGCACCGCCAGCACCGCCAGCACCACCAGCACCACCAGCACCGCCGGCACCACCGCTGCTCGCCTGACTCGAGCCACCCGGCTGCGGTGGCACGTTCCTGTTCAGCTCGGCCTGGATGTTTGCGTGATCCTGTTTGTCAATGATATCGTAAACGGAGTCACCGTGTATCAGCAGATCCTCCTGTAACGAGAGCGGCAAAGGGGACATGGTTAACACGGGTTTACACTGGTCTGAAAATAACAGCGACTGGTACTTGACCAAGATTCAGCAATGACAAGGGTAATTATTTAAGTGATTAATTCAATGCAAATTAAAAACTAATAATAAATAGGACATTCAAACTAAATCTCAATTAGTCAGCCTATTGTTCTAATTTGTTTATGATGACTCAGAAGGAATTTGCATGCTCATCGCCGTTTTGGCCAGTTGCCTGCTGGCCGTTTATGTCATGAGCTTTTATTATTGTTGACAATTATGGCCACAGCGAAGGAGAGAGCGATCGAGCGATCGAGCGATCTACCAATTTATAATGGCAAGCCGATGTGGTTGTAATTTATTTATGGCCACTGTCGCTACATGACACATGACAATGGCAACTTGTTATGGGAATATGCAAAAATCGAATTCAAATTATGATGCCCAACAACAGCAGAAACATCGGCAATGCTAAAAGCAACTGCAGCAGCAGCAGCAACTGCAGTAGCAGCAGCAGGAGCAGCAACAACAGCCACAATGTTGCCAAGATCTATTGACATTTTTGGCAGTTTGTTAATTAACTTGGCTGTTGGTAGTTGTTGCTGCTGCTACCGCTGCTGCTACTGCTGCCGTTTCTCAGTTTTTGCCGCCACTAACTAACTCGGAGCCTTGCCACAAATTAAAAGGTTGGGCAAGCCACTTTTGGGCCTGTCCATGTGCACACCAATTCCGTTTTTATTGTGTCCGTAATTATGCCAACACATGGCATACGAGTGAATTTATGAACTTCACTGACCATTTAGTTGCTGCCGGTGGGTGTCTCCCAGTTCTCCACTCCCTCAACTCCTCCGAACTCCTGATAAGGCTCGGCACAAAGGCCAAGAGGCTGTCAAATGTCATGGTTGCCAATTGGCTTAGTTGTGTTGTTTTCCTGCAATTCTTTTTTTTTTTTTTTGCTTTTGGTTCTGCTGTCTTGCCGTTGGCTTGTTCTTGTCTGCATTTTGACTTGCGGAGTGGAGGAGGGGGAGTGCAACATTTAGTTGATATGAAAGGTTGCCTGGCCGAGAAAAAACAAGTGGAGCGTTTCCTTTTGATATGAAGCTGATCAAGTTTTTCTTTTTTTCGGCCACGAACATATCCCAGTTCTGGGATCACAGGCCAGGCTCTGATTTATGGCAGATTTTGGTGGGGCACAGACATTGCACATACGCCCCGTTGCACTGGCACTCGACGACTTCGACTTCGAGTTCAATTTCGACTTCGATTTCGAGTTCGACTTCGAGGAGCCGACAATCACCTGGTCTCCTAATCTCTGGTACCTTTGTCAATGTCGGTTCGGTTATGTGTAGAACGGAGATATGTCACATGTGCCCCGGTCGGCTAGATTTATTTAAGCCGTCGGTTCAAATGCAAAGTGAAAGGCCAAGTAAATAGAGTCGCATGTACATAGATCTATATATATATAAATATATGCATGCACATGTATAACCTTGCTATTTAAGCGGCATAAACGTGCAATAAACAAAGCTTGGAACACGGGCAACACGGCAAACATCGAGCTGTGGCTGTTTTAAGGAACCAGCAGACTTATATAAGCTCAATGAATCGGGTCTCTTTAGGTCTTTAGACAGTTGCTAACTTGTCAACGGGAGCAGCAACAACATCAGCAACTAGTACAGCACAAAAACTGCAACAAATATGTTTGCTGTTGCCGCTGCTGCTGCTGCTGCAGCGTTGATGTTGCTGCTGCTGCGCTTATGTTGCTGCTGCTGATGTTGCTGATGTTGCTGCTGTTGCTGCTGTTAGGAGACTATGACATGCTCTGACGACGACAGGCATCGTCGTTTGCCTGTTGTCGCTTGTCAGAGATTTGTATCAACGATTGTAACAATTTCGGCCCCCGAAACAGAAAACCAGCCCAAAACAATCCGCAACTTTCGCAATGTCTTACCATGGAATGGCCCAAGTACTCCGCTGCATTATCCGATATATAAAGCAATTTGCCATTTTGTGTGAGCATCATCAAAAAGCCGGAGAGTGCCTGCAAGACAAATACGTATGTGAATACAGGGTGGTGATTGGTGGTAAATTAAAAAATGTTCTTAATCGAAAGATGAAATCTATATCAACTTATCATATAACAAGGTTGCCAACAATCATCTACTTGAAAATGCACTTATTTAAACATCATAGCTTGCTACTACGATTTTTTTTCTAACACCCCCTATTTGAAAGAGCATAAATTGAATCTTGTGTCGGAAATGCAAATTCATTTTCGCGTCTGAGCACTAATCAATTGTTAGCCCAAAAGCCTGGCCTAAACCCACGTTGACAACCGCAGCAAAGCTCCCGATGAGAGCCGAAAAGGGGAGTATGAGTAGTAGTACTCCTACTGTGGTTATAGTATTTAATTCAGTCACGAGTGTGCACAGGTATGTAGATCAATCTCGACCGACTGGAGCAGTCAGTGCCAGGCAGCTTGACTGACTACTGTCTTCTGTCTTCTGTCTTCTGTCTTCTGTTTTTTGTTTTTGGCATGGTTTTGTCTGGTGGTGGCTGCTCCTGTAAAACTGTGGCTTTTTCCGGGCATTTATTGTTTGGCCCGCTGGCTTTTGGCTGATTTCCTCTTCTCGCTTTTGGCGCAGCAAGTGGCGGCGAGCAAAACGATTTCTGACTTATGATATGGCCAGCTTTTGTGCCATTAATAGAGTTGTTTTCCCGGGAACTTTCGGTTGAGTTGTCACCGCATTCGCTTAAATTGAGTTGTTTCCCTCGGTTCCCTGCCTGGGAGCCTAATCGAAATGTCATCGGGATTGAAAATTGCCGAGTCTATATGGTAAATGAACGCAGATCGCGCTGATTGGCTTCCTAATTACGCTCTGATTGAGTATGAATTGTGTGGAATATTTCCTAGGAAGTGAGCTACTTGCAAAACACAGAATTTAACACAGAAAACTTAACTAAAATATATGTATATTGAACAAAAAATGCAATTATTATTATTCCTTCTTTCTTACCTTTGAGAAGCCAATATTTGGTGTTGCTGTCTGATGATGAAGATGGTGCATCGCATTGTGACGTTTGAAAACTGCAACGAGAGGGGCAGGGGAAACGGATACATGAAAATAATGCTAATTAAGTTAATTGACCTTTTGTGTCTGGTGGAGGCGCGCCCTGCCGATCAAGACATCCGTATGGAGTACGGGTGAAAAATATTCACTAAGTGGATATGAGTATTTTCCCATGGCGGTAATTTGTATGCAAAAGCCTGGCTAATTAAAAAACTATCTGTTAATAATAGACTCGATACCTCTCTAACTGGTGACGGCGATTGTTAGATGCATTTGATTGTTAATTCATTGATTATATTCTACATACAATGAGCAACGATGTTTGCCGCCTAACGAAAACAAGTGAATCACAAAAAGGAAAATGTGTCATTGTCACTAAGAGCGAACAACAACAACAGCAGCAGCAACAACAGCAGCAACTTCAACGATAGTGGCAACAGCAACATCAGGCTGCGATCGCCGAGTGCAATTGCTGTTTTGCAGCTGCACTGCAGGCAGCATCAAGATCAATTATTTTTAAAACACTACGAGATACTCCCGCACCTGGCAAACAAAACAAAAACCGAAGAGAAACAGCCACAAAATCAGCATCAGGCTACAATCACCACGGCAACAGCAACAGCAGCAGCCGCACCAACAACTGCAGCAGCAGCAGCAGCAGCAACTGCAACAGCAGCAACCGCAACTGGTAATTTCATTGAACTTGAACGGAAAGGCCATGAATGCAGTCAGATTTTCGCTGGGCCTTAATATTATCCACTATCCGGGCTGAAATACTCAGAAATCCGTTTTGCCAAGAAGTCTGAATCAGCCAAAATAAAACTAAAAGGGGAGTGGCAGCCAGCTCAATGATTTTCCACTTTGCTACAATATACAAGGGCAAGGGAATGTAGCTTTATTATAAGCGCTATATACCTTGCTGAACGGAACTCAATGTAAGGTCGCAAGGAAAAGAGGCCTGCAAAGTGGCTGGAACACATTTAGGGTATATTAATATATACTTATATATTGTGAAATTAAACACATTGCTCGACAACCGAACCACTTCGCAGCTTTATGGCCTTTTTTGCGGGATTTGTTGGCAAACACGACACTACTAAATGCTAGCCAATTATACGGTCTTCGATCTGAGATCGAAGCCGCCGGGCTCAAGATCTTGCATACAAGCGAAGAACGGAAAGAAGCTCATTGTATTGAAAACTCAATTTCGTTTTATAAATATGTATTTCATTAATCGCGACTATCTCAGCAGCCACACCCACCCACATATGTATCTACACGGCTCAGACGGAGAGCAAACGAATCCATTGAACTTGGCGATGCAAAGATACACAGATACAAAGCGATTTCGATGGCGTGCCAATATTAACACAATTTGTGATTATAAATGCTTTTAAACGGTGCAATGACAATGAACAACAACAGCAGCAACAACAGCAGCAACAGCAGCGAAAGCACACCCAAATAACCCAAAGATACGAGATCCACAGAACGCCGACTATTTCTCACACTTATGGGAATGTGTAGATGCGGAGGAGTGCGATGGATGGGGTTCGCAGAGAAAAGAGCAGTACTTAAGTTTAATTTTTTGCAATTTGTAGAACACATAAATCGCACATTTTGATTTATCGCAATATTTATAGCAATGCCAGGCAGAGCGGCTCGTTGTTACCATTGCAATTGTGAAATTGCCTGGCTCGACTTGCAGTTTGCAGTTTGCAGTTCGCAGTTCGCAGTTGGCAGTTTGCAGTTTGCAGTTGGAGGAGTTCGTCGATGAGATAGTATAGTGCAGTTTAGTATGGTGCCAGGATGCTGGATGCTGGTATGCCACGGATCTGCAACAGTTTCACATGGGTTTCCTCCAACTTCTCGCTCCGTTTCGTTTCTGTCTGCGCACTCAGATGCGAGCCGAGAGTTAAGAGTTCCCCAGTCTGGTGTGTTATCTATGGGCCTATGTACCGCACAACGCTAATTTGAAAAACAATTTTCGTAATTATCCACAAAAAACAAAAAAAAACCAAAAAAAAAAAGCAGAAACAAAACCAAAATGAAAAAATAGCAGCGCAAATAGGTAAGTAAAGAGCGAACGATCTTGTTCGGTTGCGCTTGCGTTGACCTGCGCGCATGCGCATTAAAGGAGGATGGGACCTCTGGGGACCGATCGAAATGGGTCCGTAGGCTCCGGGGATCGGAGATCAGGGGCATCGGGGGATCGGGGGATCAGCGGTTTCAAGGGGCCCCCGAGCAATTTTGGCCCGCCTGGAACTGGGTGCGTGCCTAGACGGCGCGGCAATTACTTGGCCAAAAACAATTTCAGCCGGGCATTTGGGGGCCACGATAGAGGGACACTCGACATATGAATGATGTTGGTTTAAACCGAAGCGCAGCCATGCGCCTAGCGGTTTCCCATTCCGACTCAAATGAAAGTCGGCGGTGCACTGAGCCAAAAAAGTGCTGATTTTCGAAAAACTCATGGTGACATCTCGAATGAATTTCAAATGGAGATTGTGGATTAGCGTGGTACACATACCAAGCCCTTGATTAATATCTCTGGTTTAGCAGTACAAACAGTGCTTAAATAAAAGGTTTACATTTCATTTGTGCAAATCGAAATCATATGAAAGAGTGTAAGAGATACGTGCTAATGTGCTAATCAATTACTAGCCGATCAATAGCTGTCTGATAGTTACTTTGTAGACACACGGGTAGCTCTCAAGATATTTTCGCGCAGTGCATGACATTTTGGCAATTGCAGTTGCGCCGTTTTGCCGTTTTGAAGTGCAACGGCGGTGGGTCCTGCACTCGGCAGTCTCAATCTTCGCGGCTGCGCCAAGTCACAATCACAGCCGCAATCTCCATCTGCTCATGACTCATGCATATTCAATCAGCGTGCAGCCAATTATCAGCATGCATATATGCATTTTTTGTTTGGGTTTGGGATGCAACTTACCTTGCTGGAAGTAGTTGGCTTTCCGCACATAGACACAAACGAGGGCCATCAGTTGCAGCTGCGAGAGGCGCTGGCGCGTCGATTGGGGCAGCGGCAGGAGATCCCTCAGATTGGCTATCTCCGCATTTATGAGATCGCGCCGCATCTTCGAGGCGCCCTTCGTCGATTTGTTTGCATCGAATCTGCAATGGTTGAGTGGAAATGGATATGGTTAAACAATTAGAATATATGGGCTCGTTCGCAGCTATGGCTTAATAAGTGTGCACAGTGGACACACCGAATGGGGCACCACTATCCACCACTGGGGGCATGTGTTTTCACAGCCCAACACTCGGGCGTGTTTCGTTGCCATGCCAAGTGTGTCTCCGCATCGCTCTTGGGCTTATTAACCCATTGCGCAGTGGTTATGGCCACTTGGGAATTCCATTTATTGCCAGCAACATTATTCGCATTTTATTGCCTAGCACAAAGTGGGCAGGCAGCACTTGCTACCAACATAAATAAGCCAGCTAACATTTTATCTATGTATAGCTATATTTCTTATTATACGGAACTTGATTAGGTGTCTTAGAAAACGTGGTTAATAAAAATGTAATTAGGAGATTACAAATATAATCGGTTAAGGCAAAGCGTTTTAAATTTTACGGAATTTAAATACATTAAGCTGGATTTCATTCTACTTAAAGTTTACCACATTAATCGTCGTAAGATCACAACATTTTACGCAATTTCAATCCCCATCGCAATCAGTACTTATTCAGTCAAGACCACTTTATTTGCCGTTCGATCCGCTGACCACAATGGGTTAAGGATGGCTCGATGCATAAATAACTCATCGCGCATTTAAAAATCATACGAGCAGCGGTATGTGGCTGTGGTTCAGCGGTGCAGCGATGGTGGTGCAGTGGTTCGTTGGCTGGCTGGCTGGTTGGCTGGTTGGCTGGTTGGCTGGCCGGTGGTTGATGTGGGGCACACTTGCCACATGCCTTGTGCGGAAAAATTGTGCAAGTAGGTTGGTCAGCACAATTGTTGTTGCTGCTTTTGGGCACAAGCGGCAAAAGCGTTTAGCAGAAACTGAGAAACAGAAACTGTCCGTGTGTACTTTTGTGAGCATATTATTTACAAGGTTGAAATCATAAATCATAAATTTGTCTTTTTATGCAGTCGGCGTCGGCGGCTGCGGCGCATGCGGCACATGCGGCGTATGAGTATTTTTTATTTATGCTGACGTTTTCTTTGCCGGCCCATTGTTGCTGTTGTTGTTGTTGTCGGCGATTATTTTGCAAGCCTTTTTTATGATAAATATTGGTAATATTGTTGTAATAACAGCAAGTGCCCGCGCCTTATTCGCTTTCCTCGCTCGACTGTCTGCCATTTTGCCGCTGTTATTGCCTCTAAATGGCCATGTTAACATTTAAAACAATCTCACTGCGTCCGTGTGACTGTGAGTTGCATGCAACCGCCGCTTCAGAGGCATGCAATAAAACAAACCGACAAAAACAGAAAACAGACAAAAAAAGATCTCAAAAAGAAACAGCAACAGAATCGAACGCTTCGTTCGCCTTCTGGCTTTGAAATATATTCATGCTTCAGGCCTATTCACTCTTGACCACTTGCAATCGGAGTAGACCATAATAGAACAGTTTTAGCCAGGGCCCAGAATCGAAATTGAGTGCTCGAGTGGCTCGCACTCACTCACTGGCCAACTGGCCAACTGGGCAACTGGCGCGCATTTAAGTCAAGGTGATTTGTACAATTAAAATGAATATTGATTTAAATGCTGCGATTGCGAGTCGCTCACTTGTGCTCCACCAGCTGACATATATGTTTTGGCCTTTCAACTGGGCGGTCGGATTGTGTGGGCTGCGGTGAAGGGTCAACCAGAGAATGAACTATCTAAAAAATTCCAAAACTCTATTTCTTGGAGCAAATAACATTCGTTTATAATAAATGTAGATAAGTTTAGTCCGTGTGATTAATTGCCAAACTTAACATGTCCACGTTTATAGCGAGAGTGTATATTATATAATACCATAAAACATATTACAAGTCTACCATTTCTTTTTTCTGCTGCTGTTCTCTTGACCCCCTGTTGATTGGTATCTGGTGAGGACCAACTTTGGTCATTTCGCCCCGGCTAATCCACTCAGATCCTCCCACACATCCAGTTGGTAGGGTTCCTCTCCCAATTAGCTACTTAAAAATGTCAAAGGCTTCTGCGATCTGCTATCTGGCTGGCTATTTGTGGCATAATTAATAAGTTTCTCAAATATTTATCATAAACAAGATGCCAGCGGTGCAGGCGATAATATGATAATGCCATCAGCCTTTCGTAATGCATGGCCAAAACACAAAAAAAAAAAAATGTAATGTGGGGAAAATAAAAATCCAAAAAACGTGTTAATGGCCAGGGAGAGATATATCAGATATATAAAGCTGTTGCGGGTGGACGATGGCGGATGGTGGATGGAGGATGGAGGATGGGGGTTGGAGGTTGGAGGTTGGAGGATGGGGAGCCCAACTGCCGGCTGTAATCTACATCAAAATTTATCTGAGTGAGCGAGACATGTCAACATTTCTTAATATATCTATCGCTACCTTGAAATCTGCACTAAGTAGCACCAACTTGTTGGCCGTTCGCCCGTTGTGGCAACTACTGTACAAGTTGTTGTTGCTAATTAAAAGCATAAACACGATTCTTAGCGAGGCGTTGTGGGCTCATCCAGTGGCCACTGTGTTGGTGGCTCTCATCGGTG
Source organism: Drosophila orena (assembly GCA_005876975.1). Classification (NCBI taxonomy): domain Eukaryota; kingdom Metazoa; phylum Arthropoda; class Insecta; order Diptera; family Drosophilidae; genus Drosophila; species Drosophila orena. The sequence continues at coordinate 6,627,336 of VCKV01000282.1, read as the reverse complement.
CATCGCGGTGGCTGAAACCTGGAGCCACATGCTTAATCTGCCAGTGGGGATCCTTTGGCGCAGTGGAAAAGATCTTAATCAAGTCTGGTCCAGCCTGAATTCAGGTCCTCGGCCCTCTCTGACTAGATAAAAAAAAAATACATTGGACTGGCTACCGAAAACTTAACGTGCTCCACAGAAATTAGGCACAAATCTTGTTGGCTCAGATTCTTCCGATTCCGATTCCGATTCCGATTCCAGTGATCTCAATGCCTATCGCCATCCCTCACTAATTAGCACAAAAACCGAGCGGGTAACATAATGCCAAACTATTAACTTAAATGGATTTTAAATGCGCATCTATGGGGCTGGCTCAGATCCTTCCTCTTCGACGGACTTTTATGGACGGTCCGGGCCCACAGAGCGCCATCGTAAAAATGTGGGCAGCGAATAAATCACAAGACCACTGAACTTCTCAACCCACCCCAAGCTGAACTCCACCCGCTAGGGCTGCACAGAGAGAAAAGGGTGCAAGTTCATAGGTATGGTTTCTAAATGAATTAAGAGGTAATAATTTGAAGTTCATATTCAATTTTAGGAATTGAATTCAAAACTAATGCTTTTTCTTCTGGGCTTACAAATATCGACGAGCATTCTGGTATTTAAGTACATCGTAAAAAAACAAATTTCAAAACCTTGATTAGAAAACGAGTTGAAGTGATAATAAACTGACGATAGAGATATAAAAGGATCATAAAAGATCAATCCAAAAATCATGCCTAGTTTTTTCCCCGTGCACGTATCAATCCAAAGCCGAGTTTTAATATGCATCAGGGGCGTCAGTCGGGTTGGAGGATTCCAAATCCGATCCCGATCCCGATCCCGGCGCAGTCCACTCGCCAGACCATCGAGTCCCAGAGCCAACCAACCAACCAGTCAGTCAGTCAGTCAATACCAATTGCAGGCCAAGAGAAACACGAAATTTGCGCAAATTTTTATTGCACTTTTTCCCGGAGCGTCTTGTCTTCTCCTCCGCTGACTTGACTTGTGCGAATTGTCTGGTCGCAGACTAGATAACTCCCTATGAAAACCACCCCCCCTCCCCCTCCTCCTTCACCCCTTTTCCACCTTTCTAGCACTGTGTGTGTGTGTGTGTGTGTGTGTAATTTGGGCGAGTTTATTTGCCATATTCCCACGATATAGTTCGGCCAGGCTATTGAGCTTGCGGGCAGCTCTAATGATTTCTGGCCGCTCCGCTGCGCTCCGTGGCCCGCCCTTTGGCCATTCTGTCCAGATCTCTGGACGCGCACAGCTAAAAAAAAAATAGTGCAAAACGGCGTATAATGAATGCCAGACCTCTCAAACTGATGGGCAGTTCGCCGGGCAGCTCCAAAGCTGGAGCTTCGGGTAACCCTAAACCCCAAACTGAACCCACACCGCGTTATTTTTTGCTTTTTTGGGTTGCTGTATTCGGGATGCAGGCAAATTAATTGCCCAGGCGCCGCACAATGATTTCCATTGGGGTTCGCTTTCGAGGATTTCTCGGAATTTTTTTGTTCAGTCGGATGCAAACACTTGTTTGGCCTGCAGAACCTCGCGGGTGCCTGGTGCCTCATTGTGTGCTGCGTAAGTCGGTGGCAGTAATCGATACCTTTCGTTTTGCCAAACGCACACCTACAGATTAGCATCGGGGCGACGTTTAGCACAGAAAAGAAAAGGAGCTGGACAAAAAGGCAGCCATCTAATAAGCCCGTGGGCAGCTCGGCGGCCTTTGGCCAAATTATATGGCCGGGCCATAGGTAAAAGTGGCCCCGGGTGAGCATAAAGTGTTATACGGCCTGCACTCGGGCTTTTACGAGTATGTTTATAAAATGGTTTCAAAATTGCGCCGTAAAGCTGGTCAAAAGTGATGCAATTCAAATTTGTAATGCTGCCGCATGGGTATTAGATAGATATTATAGAGCCAGGAAAATGCACTTCACTTGCCATTAGGCCAGTTGGCTTAAAAAAGATGAAGCACAGCCAGATATCCACGTATATCCATATCCTTCAATTATCTCAATCAATTAGCTTACTTACGAGCTTGTGGGTCCGTAAATCGCGGCCATATAATTTAGTGCTCTCAAAAGCTCATAAAGAAGTCTGGCGGGCAGCTACTGTGTTTATTTTGACGCATATATTTCAAAAATGCGAGCCACACCACCGCCGAGCACCACTATCTGCCCCACCGCAGCAAGCCACACCGAATGTAAACCACAGAGCGACCGCAGCTGAGATTTCAATGCCTGAAAAGAAATGAAATCAAGCTGCTGCTACCGTCCACCGTTCGATGCTGATGCTCTTGTATGTTTGATTGGAATCTTAGCCACAATTTAATGATGGACTGCCAAAAGCACACTTCGATGATTGGCTCTTGGACATCGTCATTTGCGGGAGCTGCGAGCTGCGATCTGCGAGCTGAGAGTTGCGAATGAATCTCCTCCGACGCCGCCGCATAATTTTTCATATTTTTATGATTTGTTGCTACCGGGTACTAAACCCGTTTCTTTTTGCTGATTTTCTTCTTTAGGTTGTTTTTTTTTTGGTTTTCTGCTTTTTTTCGTTTTTTTTTTTGAGTCTGAGCCTAACCATGGAGAGCGGCTACCGTTGCTGCATTTGCTTTCGATTATCTTAATTTGCGTGCGAAACTGAGTTTTTTCCTTCTCCGCCCGTAAGCCAAGCCCCAAATTGTGTGTGTACGGAAATTTTCCCATGACTTGGTTCTTGGATCGATCGCTGGCACTCTGTATACTTTGTGCCCGGCGGTGGCTTGGCCAGAAATTACCCCAACTATGGTACGGTCTCTGATCTGGTCTGGTCTGGTCTGGCATAGCATGGAATGGCATGGTATGGTAGGGTATGGTATGGTATGGAATGGCTCATCGGCTTGGAACTCTCGGGATTGATGGTTTGCTGCCGTTGCACTTTACCGTCAGGCAATTAGCACAGGGATGCCGCAACTAAATAATTTGGTAAGCCCCAGGGCAGCTCCATGGATCTTGGCCCGAACCCGCGGCAAAGGTGGCGCACTTATTTGCTCAGCGTTTGGATTCGAATCCGTCAGATAATGCCTACCGAAATCGATTTGACTCGCGTCACCAAATATTGATCCAAACAATTTGACGATAACGGAAGTCGGACACTGCGAGAAAACCAATTTCGGGGAAATGCGCTTGGAAATACACAAATATTTTTTTAGTTAAGATAATGCCAGTAAGTTGAACCACTAATATGCATCTAAGTGTAGTTGCAAGCTGGCAATATTCAAGTATTCAGCGATATGCATTCACTCCAAAGGTATATAGATTGGCAAGTGTATGACTTAAATGGCACTGACCAGTTGCACAGAATCTTTTGCAGTGCACTGTCCATACTGAGATCTAGTGCAGCATTTACTGCACCGATAGCCGGCCGAGCTGGGCAAATAGCTCCGTTCGCTCGGCTGAGCGCTCTTCTCGTGAAATGTGTTAATGAAATTAGCAGCATAAAATTGCTACCAGAGCTAGACCCCGTGCAGTGTGTTACAGATAGCCGAACGAAATTGTATCTTAGCCAAATGTCCGCGGCATGCTAATTACCAAAATTAACACCAACGGCGCAGGCCCGAAAGCAAATACGAGCTCAAACTCAAACAGAATCCGTACGCAACGGTTTCGGTTAGTTTCACTCAGGAAGCATCCGGCAGATGCACTTCACAAATGTATCTTTGGCTTTGACTGTGAATCTGAACTTTTCCTCGGCTTCCTTTGCCTTTTCTTCGACTTGTAGATTTTTTTCTATTTTTTGTTTCTTTTGTAGCTTAGTTTAGTTTTTGTGGTGGCTTGAGTGGAGCCAGGTTTGTTGACTCTACGGCTGGATGTGTTAAAAACAACAAACGCCGGGGTTTCTTCGTTTTAATTAGTGCCATTTATTATTTAGAGCATATTGATATAGTTTTCGTTGTTTAACGGTTGTTTGTTTCAGTGCGAGGCGTGTTGTTGGCACTTCTCGTTCGAGCATGGAAAATATTTATAGAAATCCGCCCGATTTTACTACTCGCAAACCACAGATTTTACAAACTGTGCCCGTGAATCTAAAGTAGCGCGTGCTTCGGCGTGCGAACAATGAACTTTTTTTGGATGGAAAACAGTTTGGAGCTCAGTTTTCGATGACTGGGAATTCCAACGAATCCATGTGCTAATTGATAGTTCCACGGGTCACGTAAAATTCAGATGAATGAACTGATTTAAGCCAGTATTGAAGTGCAGCAATCGGTTATTTGGAGAAATCATATTTATTTTTCTGGCACAACATTTCCCCTAATTAGTTGCTCCTTAAAAAACGCTTCAAAATAATTATTCAAACGGCCTAGCTGCCACTACAAAATGCTCTAATTTCAATGGGGGTACCGCATCCGGCTCCGTCTGCAAAATGACACCCACCCAAAGGAAGGAGAAAAAAATAAAGGCTTGAGCAGGGCAACACCTACCCAAGAAGCTCCCACACAAAGGCAGGATATTTCCCAAGTAAAAGCGAACACAAGAAGGGGAAAATCGCAGCGGACAAAGAACGAGCCATCAACAACATCACACGTGAGTTTTACACATTTTCAGAAGCAACGGCAGCCACAGGAGATGTGGCTAACTTTGCTGGCATCTTCCCGACTTTGTCGTCGATGCCATGGGACTCAGTGCTTCCTCCTGGTGTGGAGACGCCTTTTTTTTTTTTTTTGCTTTTGGTGCCCCATCGTCGTCGTCTTCGTGGACGTCCGATTGCGAACGTGGTAATGTCAATCGCACTGTGCGGGTTTAACTTATGGCAAAACATTTGAAGCACTAATTAATTGGAGCTAAATAAAATGGCACAGCATCTCCAGCTCAGCGCAGCTCAGTTCAGCTGGCAGTGGATTTTGCGCGTTTTTCGAATCGAATCTTCGCGAATTGGCGCTGTGGGTACGGACACGGGTACGGGTACGGGTACGCAGAGCGACCGGAGAGATTACGAGGACCAGATAGCTGCGAACTACAAGTTGCCAATACAAGAGGCCATTAAAAGCGGCAGCAGGAGCAGCAGCATCAGTACACCGCGAAAAAGGGTTGCCAGTTAAGTCTGATTGCTATTAGCAATGAAACTTATTTAGATTCAATTACTAAAACCAAGTAACTAACGATTAGGTAGCCTTCTATAAATCTATTGATTCTAACTACTTTTAGTAGTGCAATTTCAATAAATAAATAATTACTATTAAAATATGCAGCCTCAATAGATAAAATACTTTGTGAATATGCATTTTATATAAAGGTCTTTATAAAGTTAATAAAATATTGTGGCAACCTAGTAAAAATCCACTAATTGCCTCAAAAGAAAGCTCAATTTTCTTGCAGTGCATTTGCAGAGGAAGAACTAACCCGAAACAAAAGCAGTGAAAACCCAGGAGGAAAACAGCGACGAAGAAATGGAAAGGAGTCTGGATCTTGGCCCAGGCAGCAGCAAATGGGCTGAAAGGAGGCTGTCGCTGTTGCCAAATGCGAACTTGGCCCCGTATTTCAAATTCGAATTGACAAATATCGAAGCGTGCGAAACAAATTGAAATTAAAAGTTTGCATGTTGGCGCTGTTTGTGATGCGTGGCTGTGTGGAAACGGAGATAAGACTGAATGTTGGCGCTAAGAACTTACCTTGTAAACATGCCGGCTGTCTGTTGCTGCTGCTGCTGCTGCTGCTGCTGCTGCTGCTGTGTTGCATGTTGCTGCTGTGTCGTCTGCGACTGCTGCTGCTGTTGCATGTGCTGCTGCTGCTGCTGCGACACTGTTGCTGGCGTTTCATGCTGCTGGAAGTTATGATGCGTATGCATCTGGTGCTGCAAGTGATGCTGCTGCTGAAGGTGTTGCTGCTGTTGCTGCTGCAGTTGCAGCACATGCTGCAGATGCTGCTGCTGCTGCTGCTGCTGCTGTTGGTGGGGATGTTGCTGCTGCTGCGGCTGGAGGGCGTGGGTGGGCGGGGTCACTGCCGTCACCTTGTCTAGGCCACGTTTATTATCCGCATACATGTCGTCGATTGCACGTTTGCAAATATTTGTTACCAATTCTAAAAGCAGAAATGACAAGACGTTTTCAGCACTGTGTCGCTCGGATTGTCACGGTTATTTGGCCAAGATCTTAGGCGAATCACAATGGGAAATAATGATAATATCAATCAATATGTGGATCTTAATGAAAGTCTGCAGACTCTGCCTTTTCGATTTGCTAATGAAATGGAACAACAATTGTTGATTGGGTTTGTATATTTCATACGTTGAAAATAGTTCAAGATATTGTTTGAATTGTCTGCGGCACAAAAAGCACATTTTGAAGGAACTGATTTGTATTGTTATTGCCCAGTTGAACAATTGCTCGCTGTGCCCCGTGTATCCCCAATGCCCTCCAATGAGTTGGCGCTTTTGACGTATTTCTTATTTGGGCACTTCGATTGCATAAGGAGTTAAAGTTGAAAATGATTTATAGCATTTGCTTGGCGTTTCGCTCTCCGATGGCGGATAAGTAACTAGGGGTTAATGAAATGTCTTACAACACAAATACTAAACACTCGACGGGCTAGGATCTGTGTTGATCACATTTGAAACTCGTTAAGTCTTAAATAATGATCAATCAATTTAAGATTTGGCTTTCCAAGAAGCGACCGAGGCTTGTAAATGTTTTCATGAAAAGGGAAATCCGTATGTCTTTGTGGAAACAAATTTGTGTCAGTCTGAATTCACTTTAATACTTCATTACTTCATTACAATTATCAAGGTAAACTTTTCATATCGAATGAATATATTTGAATATACTGAATATAATGAATATATTTGCGTCGAACATTTTCTTTTTTATGTTTTATATGCAAGCCCAATACTATGATTTGACTTCTAATTTAAGCTGAGTTAGTTGGACTCCTAATATTATATGTTGAGATGGCTTTAAAGAGAAAATCCTTTAATTTTTTAAAACAGCTTAGTGCTGTGACCTACATACTTTAACAAATATTTGTAGTTCCAACTGGTGCCGCTTCTCCTGGCCAAATATTATCTGGCTAAAACCGAATCACGCCACTATCACTTTTCTTATATGTAACTCAAAGCCAACTCGGACCATTTCCAGGGCACTTGTGATGGCGCCAAGAAAAATCTTCAGAATCTCTTCTGGGTTCTGCTGGCCCCCGGCCGAAAAGTGCAACAATTGAAATTAGTTTCGTTGAGTGAATTTCAAATTTCCATCTCGAGTATTCACTACCGTCTGCGGGGCCGGCGTCTTGGCCTGGCTTTTTGGGCCTTTGCTGCAACTCATTGTCAAGTGAACTTATCACCGAGAAGGGAAACAACAAGCAGAAACGACGGAGATAAAAAAATTTGTTCGAGTTGACGTTTGGAGTGTCATCGAGTCGATGCTTGAATTTGTTTGGAGTTGTTTGAATAGGGACCACCAAAAGTCGTTGAATGAAATGAAGAACTCCACAGATATATCTCATTGTGCGCGACTTTGACTGTGTGTGCATTTGATTTTTTGGGCTAACGGCTGTGCTCTGCTCGCTTTTTAAGTATTTTGTTGTTATTGATTTCTATCAAAGTTAATAATGAAATTGGTAAATTACAATTTGGGTGCGGGTGGGCGGGGGGTTGGGCTTGGGCATGGACCTTGAGCTCAACTTACCTCTCTGCTCGAAAGATTCAATTTGCGATATCCATTTGGTTATAGAGCTAGCTCCAATAGCATTTGGCATAAATGATTATTAAATAATTCACTTCGATTCGCCACAATGTTTGACACTTTATCAATAACTTGTATTTATTTTATTTATTTAGGTATTTACTTATATTATGATGGGGTTATGCGGGGTTTCTATTGCACACTATTTGCTTTGATTATTGCCTAATCTTTGCATTGGCCTTTACATACATAGGTATTTTTTCATAGAATCATTGCATATTCATCACTTTGATTAAATCAAGATTTATGGGGTTTCTTTTCGAGAAAATACTCGGCTATAATTTGCAAATCAAATGGACCGAATGACGCACAACATATCGCGTTAAGTAACTTAACTTAACTTAAGGCCCGACGATAGCAGAGCCAATTGGCGAACACAACTTGATAAAATACCGACGGCTTTATGGCTCAGCACCTCTGGGTCTCTGGGGCTCAAGCGAATCCGTTCCGTTTCCGATCGTATAAATCCACAAGATCACAAAATCACAAAACCACACAAGAACCTCGGATCGAGGGCCACACAACCGTGTTGAATGCGCGCGTGCACCTTTCTGTGCGGATCACCGGAGCGACACAGAAGCGGCAAACTTGATTTCGAAACAGGTAAGGTGGCTTTCGTTCAGTTTCAGCCAGTCCGCCGATCTGGCCAACATCCCAAGCCGGGCTCTGCATGTCCCTGTTTGGCAGTGCTCGTGTGTTGGTGCCCAGCGGAGTGCTCGCCCAATGAGAATGCTGATCATACACTGCTAGAACAAGTGTGCGCGATTTATTTCATTAGGTTCGTAAGTTGAATATATTAGATACTTCTAAATGGAAGCCAAAATATTATAAACGTGTTTTAATTTGGTGTATTTTTATTTATTATATAAACATTGTAAATAATAAGTTTTATTTTTTGTAATGTAATGTAATGTAATGTAATGTAAAGTAATGTCTGAATATGTTTGCTAGATAACATTACCTAAAATTTAGGTTCAAGTGTTAATATCAAACAGCTAAGAATCCATAGTTACTTTAAGAATTAAATTAAATGTGCGATTAAATAATTTATATTTTATGAAATGCCTCCAAATTTTGGGTCAGTGTACTCCGCCTCACCATGCTCCGCTGCTCACAAACAAGTTAACGCACACTATCAACGACTTGGCCAACTGACCAATACAAGCAGCGAAGCGATCATTTTGTAGACGCCTCTTTCAACACCAACAACAGGTAAACAATCGAACACACAGCGGGGCGCTCTTGCCGGTTTTCGTTGCCCACTCAGCTGTAAATCTATTCAAATTAGCCATAAATCAATTAAGGCCGATAAATACTATAATAAACCAAGCCAAACTCGACTCGCATGGGGGAAATACAGATAAAATCTGTGAATACTTTACATAATTTCTAGTTAAGTCGTAGGCTTAGTCAGCTTGGGCTACACTTTAAGCCAACTTTAAGATGTGCTGGCAACTCTGCTCATTTGTTTGGCTAACACATACTTGAGTTCGTGAGTGTGTGTTGCGCTGCTCGTTGATTGGTTGCCTGTGGCTATGCTTGTTTAAAAACTATTTACAATTTTTTTCCTCTTTCGCTTTGCTTTGGCTTGACTTTCGTAGTTTCTGGTCAACACAAAAGGCGGCTTAAACTGTGCGAGCCAATCGCAATCAGATTTTACCCGATTTTTCTTGATTTCTCATTTTTTACACGCGTGTGTGTGTGGGTGCAACTTAGTCGCAGTCTTTTCCACCTAATTGCATTCGATTAGCAAAACGACTTTGATCTGGGCTGCCAATGTGAAAATTTAGATTGATTATAATGGTGGAAAATATAGAACGTTCTAATCACGATTGATGATATGTTTCTCTTGCTATTAGGGTCTATATATACTATCAACTCATAATAATTTTTATATATTTGGTTGACGAACCATGTAGACTGTAGAAATTGTTTCTCGTCCAGAATATTGTAATGAATAATTCAAATACGAAAAGTTTTAAAATCACTTAATTTGTTACTTTGTTTGTGTTTTCCTGAAATGTCTGGCCTAAATAGTCAAATAAATCACGACTTTCGAAATCATCGGCAGACATACTCAACATCAAATTGCTGTCAATGACTTGGGAACAGGACTCGTGTCTTTCTTTTTTGCTTCTTTTACCTGATGGCTAAGAATTTAAGCTATGGAACTTGTAGGGAAATTACCATTCAACCAATCGAAGCATAAACAAGTCGTGCGTTATATGCAATGAATATTAGATTAGCCAAAAATGTCAGTCCAATCGATTTGTGGAGGTGTAAGGCAGCAAGAGTCCAACAATTGAATACAAATTATTATATTAATTGCCAGAACTGCCGAATGGGGAACAGTTTATTGATAATTTTGCATAATTTATTGCCTTAATTTGTCCATTACTTTTAATGGATGACATTTGAATATGTGCTTCGGTGCAAAATTTGAAGCGTAAGTTTGCAAATATTTTTCTCACCAAAAAAGTAAATATTGGGAAGTAAAGTGATGTTGTATGGAGATCCATAGAGATTTACAGAAAGCCACACTTACCAGCTGTGATGAGTCATTGGCTTAGACATACATATATCAACTCGTAGTTAAGAACTTCGGCTTGCTCTTTGAACTCTTGGCGGTCGCGTGGCTCAGGAACGAGTCATTCAGTTGCACTTTTGGTGACTCAAACACGTCGGGACTATCGGAAGACGGCTTGAATATTAACTAGGGGAAAAGGTAACAGAGTGTTCTATCCCGCATCGAAATGTTTTGGGTCAAATACTCGACACGGCGGAAGTCAGTCAGTCAGGCACGCGCTGCATTCGAGACTTTGGATTCGAGCGATCGGCAAAGATCTGACCAAATAATTGCTGTAAGTACCGGGTACCCCTTTCCTAGAACAACTTCAAGAAAATATGTACACTTATTCTATCATTAGATAGGTAAATGGTGGAATAAAATGCTTAATCATTTAATCAAACTCCCGTTCTTATAAAATGACCCACAAACAAATCTAATATCTATAGATCTATAATATCTAATATATAGTATCGCTGATCAAATCAAATTATAAATCTGAAGATATAGTACATTCCTTTTGAAGAGATATATCCCATACAGATAGATTAATTAAAGCATTTTCTTCCCGTGCTGGACTGCTGCTCCACTTTGCTCGTATCCCATTATAGCCTTCCTTTGTTTTTCCTTGGTATTTTGGCCCAGAGCAGTCCCACGCCTATAAAACGTAAGCGAGACCCCAGCACGAGTCAAATGTCGTATTTCATTAGACTCAACTCATGTAAACGCAGCGGTGTCTTGGGTCCTCAATATCCCCCACAGCCGATTCGGATTTCGAAGCCAATATCCCATTCCGGCAGAGGGCCAATAGAATTGTAAACACATCGGGCCAATGATCGCCCCCACAAGGAAATGAAAACAAAGGAGCGCAAAGCGGGAAAATTCAGAATTGAATTACATGAAAATGCTCGGTGCGTTTGCGGAAAGGAAATCGTACAAACTGGTCATGAAAAATGCATCACTTGACCAGGGCGCAGACCATAAAACGTTTTGCAGCCGCCAGACGACGGCGACGACAACTTGGCCAGAACTTGGCCAGAACTTGGCCAGAACTTGGCCACAACCCGGCTTATGAACTGCCTCCTTGTGTCTTCGCCCAGGAGACTGATCCTGTTCCCGGCCTGGTGATGAAAATGTACGACTTTCGCTCGAGGCGCTAAGTGAGCTTACAGAAAATATTTCACTTTTTATGGCAATGCAGACGGGTGAGGGTATAGTAAGCTATTCCAGCTGGCTGTTGGCTTTTGTAACCGACTTGCTTATAACTAGGATTTGTATTACACATGATTTTGAATTGTTTTGAGGCCGCTTATTTAATGTAAAATCGCTTTACCTTTATTGCACAGATGGCTATTGTAAAATATTGGTAAAATCGGAAAGTTAATTTATGACTGTGGTAAGTTAATGAATAAGATGCTTGTAATATATTTCTACTGAATGTTTTCAAGGTTTAATGTTTAAGATTGCGAAATTCTATAGGTACATAAAATCCAAATCGTAATCACCCAATTTTATTTGTAATTTCTGGAATAAACATGCCATCCTATCTGAAATCAAACATTTTAGTTGTCAAATAAAATAAATGCAAGGAAAGGGCATGCAGTGATTCGCTGAACTCCTAGTATCTCATTCCTCTTATTTAGTTACAGTTCCACACACACCCAAAGAGAGCGAGAACAAGATACCCGGGCAGACGCCCCGGGGTCTCCTGGATCTTGGGACTTGGCCAAGACAATCTTCAGATCCTCAATCCTCGGAGGCCGGCTTTCAACGATGACGACGACGACGACGACGAAGACGACGACGATGGTGGTGACGACGACCAGCCGTCTAGGTGGTGCTCTTGCCATGGTGGCTTGGTGGCTTGGTGGTGCGGTGGTGCCGACCCCGGCCCACTCTGAAATCAATCGATTCGACATTATTATTAATTTTTCATAACTTCTGCGGCGGCCAGCGCCTGGCGGCCCTCTGTGTGCATTATGGCGCCCTGGAACCCCAGCTCCACGGCCATGTGAAACTAATCTATTTGTGCGGCAAAAGGGCCGCCTGCCTAGTCGGACTGCCATCGACAGTATCAGCCCCATTCCCCAGCACTGAAAACCTCATTTGCGTACAAATTTCAAATTCATCTCTTCTTTTGTAAAACAAAATCATTACCAGTTCATAGGGGTGCTTCATTAAAAGTACACAAAATATCATATACGTAAAACAATTGAAGCGAATGAAACCTTTATCTGCCGCAGCATTAAATTATAAACGTTTTGCAAAATCTTTTCTTTCAGTGCATTGGGGGCTGGCGAACGGACAGCAAAGCGTGTTATCTGCTATCGCTGCGCTTTGATCTTTCACCGCTTCTGCTTTGCATAATAAATTCGCTATCGATGAAAACTAACTTGCAGCCCGATGCGCAGGGCCGGGATTTCCCTGCAATTTGTTTGCCTTTTGGCCATCGGCCGTTTAATTCGATTGCCAGCGCGATTTCGGCTTCGCCTTAACCATTTTATTACAATAGCATAATTTTTTACTATGCTTAATGAGTTCTGCTTTGATTAGTTTTTCACATTGCTGTTGCCTGGGATCTGCTTCCCTGGGCTGCCCCACCTTTTCTGATCCCGCCCTCGCCTGCGATCATCGCTGGCGGCGAAACTGATGTTTGTTGGGTGTTCAGACGCGGCTGGATACTCGGATTTCCACCAGGGCGATGAGGCAGTTTAATGACTTCAGCTGGTCTCAGATTTCATGTTGTTAGCATTACTTATTGAAATGTTTTAATTTAGCAATTGACTTTTATGCGGGCCGGCGGCAAACGGCAATCATGTGGCTATACTGCTCTGGTAATTAGAATTTAACAAGGTTTTCATTTCATTTCAAAATTATCTGCTTGAGCTTGTAACTAGCAGATATATATTATCAGTACACAAATTAAATTATTTTGTATTATATTATATATATTATTTCACAGTCTTTTTTTGAAATGTTTTAACTTTATGTGAATAAAATTGTACTTGAATAACATTGACAAATATGAATAGAAGACTATTGTGAATAAGCCATTCTTCTAAAATATTTTAAACTTCCCGCGCACGACTGCTTGCTAGCAGAGGCAGTAGTGTTCAGCTATAAAGCTTTCTGGTTCCAAGCTTTTGTCGAAATTTGAGTATAAGCAGTTTGCCACCAAATAAAACCGCTTTCGAACTGCTTGTGCCCGCGTGTTTTGAATGGAGAATAAATTCCAATTATATGTATTCAATCGTTTTGTGGTTTTCTTTTTCTAAATACATATATTTGTAGTGAAAGATAAGCCTATGAGTCTTTTGACACGATCTTTTATTAAACTCTGTTTATATTTTTATATACATATATGGTTTCCTTTGACGCACTTGCGGCTTTATTATCTTGTATAAATATAATCATAACCAAGTAGTAAAACAGTGCTAAGCAACTATGGAGTTAAAATTAGACATCAAAGACATAAAAAAAAAATATATATATATAAATATAATTATAAATATGAAATGGTTTCCGCTTGCACACATATTATTTAGCAGTTACATTTGTATTTAGTTTGTGGCCAGACAATATGTCAGTTAACTGAAAATATGAATGCAAATATAATTTAATATTGCTAATAACCGGTTTTGTTACCAGGTGTTTTGCGACAGGTGCGTGCTTTGTTGCTCGCTGCCAAAATGTTATCAAATTTTCGGTATCAGTAAGTATTACACACGTATGTGTGTATTTCTGTATGTTAATCCGCTGGGGGCCATCAGCTTGTGTTCCTACGTATTGCTCCCCATAAAAAGGCGCGTGGCTGCCTTTTGTGTTCGCCATTTCCCACCCTGCATTTGGAGCAGCGACTATATATGTTTAATGCAAATATTTGTATGCAAATTTACTCACAGGCGTATTTTTGGCGACTTTTCGCGATTGTGTCGAAGAGGCCTAGGCAGGGGGCATGTGTGGGGAAACGACAAACGGCAACTGCGGAGAATAAAAATAATTATAAAAGGCACCAGGGAGTTAAATAACTTGAAAGCAAAGTACTTTCGGAGCACTGATTTGTATATACTCTATTAGGTAACAAGTATTAATTCATATTAATCTAAGTTAAGTTCTCTAAACCTTTGAGTATCCCAAATGTTCATTGATATTCTTGTTTATATCGATTTAAAACTGAATTTATAATTAAATTAATTATTTTGTGGTTGCCCTAACAAAATTGGAGCACTCTTTTGAAGGGTATTGGAAATCTGACACATGCCGGGAGAAAAAACCGGGAAAAAAACCAAATAAAAAACCAAACACCATGAGTACCGAGCGGTCGGCGCATGTTACTGTTATTGTTATTGTTACCCACACAACCGCAGTGAACACACACGCACACACACACACACACACCCAACCCACACACATTCACGGTCAAGGCATTTGCAAATTCGATTCTCTGAAATGTCTAAAAATAAAAGATCTCACTGCTGACCGCCGTATCAATTGATAACAACTTTGCTGCCGAGTAATTGTGTTCTTAAAAAATTGCCAGTCGAAAACAAAACAAATACGCATGTATGTATTATTTTTGGCAGGAATAGAGGCCTACACTGAACGTAAAAGTGTTGACAAATACATCAAGTTTATTTACCGCTTATTTAATTGAATTTCAATCTATGTATATATTTTTAGAGTAGTGTACAAAAAGAAATATATGAGTACTATAAGTGAGATAGATGTAAAAATTGTCATTGCATTAAGGTAAATAACTATGTGTTTGTGAAGTAAATGCCATTATCAATAAAGAAATAACACATTTGTGGACTTTAGATAGACGGCAAGATGGTGTTGTTTTTGATGTTTAGGCTATTTCGGTACAGTTTATTTTCGTCTATTCCTTATCAGTGGAAATACCGTGTGAGCGACGCGTGTTGCTCGGGCTAAATTCGTTAGATTTGATTACGCACTTGTATTTAACGGCCGTCTTGATATGGTGGACAGCCCGCAGAATAACGAGCGCGTTTATGGAGCTCTTGCATTGACGCAAGAGACTGACCACGCCCCCGCACTTTATGGCAATTAAATGGCACTTTGGGCGCAGAAATCCAGGGGCGGGAAAAATGCAAATGGCCAGACATGTGCGTGATGCCTTTATGGTCTTGTTCCCTTTGTTTTACGCGGCGTACACGTGGCGGCAATTGAAATAGAAATGCGACCGTGGCCCAGACACCCACGAGCCCATTAAAATCACACATAAGGAACATGATGAAATCGGGGGAAAACGGAGAGGTTCCGCTAGGGAGCCTCCAACGAGCGTTTTCGTTGTCTCATGTGTCTCATGTGCTATGCTAATTTCTCTTTTATTGTTCGCCGCTCGGATTTTGCTGCCATTTACGACGGCAGCAGACGATTAAAGCCAAACCGGAAGTCAGCCATCACTGCCCGCTTACCGTTAGTGTCGCAGGCGGCGGCGCCGCCAACAGCCAAAGGCCATTGAATTGCCTTTTCATTGCGAAAACAGCGAGAAAGGTCGCTCGGAAAATGAATCTTACAAGACAGTGGGTCCTCGAGTGGCAAAAATATATGCATAGCTGTACAGCAGGACCTCGCTTTAATACTGCTAAGTTCGTACGTATGGAATGCTTTCATTTCCGGTATTAAAAATATTACAAACAAAACGCTGGCTTGCACCAGAATCATTTTATTGTAAAGACATCCCACCATTGGGTTTTATATATTAAATGCCGACTTAAATTACAATTTTCTATACATCTATTTTATATGGCTTAAGAATCTCTCCTGTATCTGTGTGCTATATATGTATGTATATAGCAACCCGTCAGCGCAAACACAACTCATTGAAACACACAGGCATCGCAGAGGGAGAGGAAGCAAAAGCAATCGGCCGTAACAAAATTTCCGACACGTGCGACAAAATTGCCTTCTACTGGGATGGGGCATGGGGGGTATGGGGGTATGCAAGGTATGGGAGTGGGAGGTGGTGGGGCCTGGCCCGAGGGTCCGGATTTAGGCAACCAGAAAGGCACGACCAAAACAAACCCGAACCAAACACAAAGCCCTCCCCCTGGGAATCCCCATTTTCGGGTCGTGTTGCTGGCAACAAATGTTGCGGCAACAAATTTCGATTGCCTGAGATGCGTTGGCGACTTTTGAATGCGAATGTGTGTCAACAGTTTTACACAGGGTCTATAAATAATTTCACTTTGATGGATGCTCGAGCATGAGTGTGTGCAAATAAATGATTTGAACCGCTTACTGCAGATAAGGTCAGCGATAGTAATTTAGTGATTACCCTGCGAGCAAAGTCAACTTCTTATTTACTTGATGCTAAAACTCATTTCATTTCAAATAGTGTGCTTAAAATGGCACAAAATCTAGTCATTATATAACCAGAAATAGTTTATTAATTTTTTTGCCAATTTCAATGATATTTTACCAAATCGCTTTGCAACTTTTGTGGGGTGCGCAGTGAGTGCCTGCTGAGCTGCCATTAAAACGACGCTCGCTCGTCGGACCGCGTTCATTCTGCTTTGGGCGGTCGAGGTGTTCGTCTCGCAGTTTGGTCAGAAAACTGGAAAAGCGACGGGAGCTTTGTAAATCGCGCCGAACACGAGCATTTACGTATTTCGCATATCCGCGTTTGTTGTTTGCCAGCGCGCGTGTGTGCCGCAGTGTGTGTGAGTGGAGTGTAACTGTGCTGGTGTGACCGCCACACGCGCAACGAAAGCGAAAGTTTTGTTTGGCGCGCGTGTTGCCATTGGCGTCTGCGAATTTGCACACACACGTTCCCTTACCTAGAATAGATTAAAAGCGTGTGAAAACAAATAAGAAAAAAAATACAGAAAATATAAAGAAGAAGGCAGAAAAGATAATGTTCATTATTCCCAATGAGGGTGCATTAAATTAAGGGTATCTAGAGCGGAAGAAACACGACATCAGCATCATTCCCTCGGAGTCTGGGTAAGTCGGCAGGTCGCGCGAAAAGGTTTGCCATAAATCTCCCGGCATTAGCATTAGCTTTCTGTCTGCCACACGTGCGGTGCTAAATAATAATACAGCAAAAGAAAAAAGGAGGAAAATTGCATTTGACAGCCGACTTCCGATGCCGAAAGCTCTCCTGCCAACTAGAGTGGCTGTCCTCCTGTTCATCGTGTTGGTTTTGCATCCCCCTTGGCCTTCCTTTCCGCCGTATAGGCCAGGATTTTTTGAGCTTCGTGCCTCACCTTCTGAAGGACGAATTTAGGTCAGGATCCGTGGGCTTTATCACATGACTCATGGCGTGTCCTTTGGCATTTGGGCTACCCTTGCTGCGCTTGCATCTGCATTTCGGCGGGCCACATGGCGTATGCGCAATATTGATTTCTTAAGCTCGCTAACTGCGACCTTTAAAGCTCGAACTTAAAGTAGTTTACAAATTACGAAATATATCCTAAATGTTTCAATACAATATTAACGCTCCTTTTATGTCTGTCTTATTTTATACCCCAAATACTCGTGGGAAATAAAAAGCGTAAAGTTCGAATGTTTTGGACTTCGGGGACTTTCAATGTTTACATATATTGCCAGACGAACTCAATTTTCGCAAGAGCAACAAAGTCTAACCTCAGGAAAACAAAACTTTAACATGTTGATGTCTTAGCCCTTTATTTGTTTCTGTACTGGCAAATACCAAGAACTGAGATAAAAAAGTACTTCCTTACTTTACGTAAATGTGTTTTCGGTTTTACTTCAGCCATTAAGACAGCGGTCAAGTCGTGTGAAATATTCTTAAAATGAACACAAAGTAATCATAGACCTTTGTCTGCGACTTGGAAGAATAGAAAAGTAGGGGACTTTTCTGGGCCACTTTTGCAGCTGCTTTTTTACGGCGTACTAAAGAGAAGCGATGGCTCAGCTAAAGTGAATCAAGCTGTGGCTTCGACAACCGACAGCTGTTTGTTTATTTATTTTTTACTCACTTTGAAATCATTGCGTTTGCTTAACTACGATTGTGTACGACATACTCCAGAGTGTGTTGGTTTATATAAGTTTGATTTCATTTACTTGTCCCATACAAATAGTGCAACAAAGAGAAGTTAAGTTCTGGGTATTAAGTCTTCGGTTCATTGGCACTATTGAACCCATACATTCAGGGCGTATTGCTAAGCGGAAATTGCTGTTGGCAGTTGTGGACATTAGACAGGTGGCGAGCATATCTATATCTCTCTGATAGGTAACTCTTGCGCGTGTTTTGGGGGCGCCGCTCCATTCATGACACCCCATGACGCCCATAATCGTAGATTTATCATTTTTGCTCGAGCGCGCGCGCTCCGCATTACAGCAACAAGCGAAGCAGTAAAAAATTGCAAAAATATTAGTCCCATCCGCTATATAAATATAAACAAGCGACAACCCGAGTAGAGCCAGCAAAATAAAAAATACAACAAAATGGATGTATATGTATGTAAAGCTGGTATGCGGATCGTCAGCTTTGGCCCCAAATGAGGAGAAAGGAGAGCGCGCGCAGCTCGGTCGGCGCAACACGTGCGTCGTTAATTCAATAAAAAAATATACACAAAAAAATAATAAATAATAGCAGCAAAAAAAGCAGAAGAACAAGAGCAACACACACACACACACACGCACACACACACTGGCACATGCACGGCCACTCGAGCGTTTTCTCTAGGCCACTGGGCGTGTGGGAGGGAGGGAGATAGTGATATAGCATAAAAGTTCATTAACGGCATGTGAGCTTTCCTCCGCCTGCTTGTGTTGGTGTGCTGTCTGTGTCCATTGTTTTTATGCCGCTCTCTCGTGGCTTGTGTTTCCGATTAACGGGAGAGCGGCTTTATCTCTCTGCCGCACACTAGCTCAAATACACTCGGGCAAAATGAGACCTAAAATGTCGGCGCAAGTAACAAATAAGGCTATATTTAGATGCACTAATGAAGTATTTGTTCAAGAATTGTGAATTAAAATCTTCCGTGAAAGTCTTTAACATAAAAATGTCTTACCACAAAGTCTTCTTTTTATTTTATGAATTTCGTGCAGAAAAAACACAAAGTCTTGTTTTTTATTTTATTCATTTCGTGGAGAAAAAACACAAAGTCTTGTTTTTTATTTTATGAATTTCGTGCAGAAAAAACATAATTTGAATTTATATATATGCTGTCATTCAATAAATGCCACAACTGATTGAAATGCAATATTTATTAATCTTAAATATTCCCTTTTTTTCCGTGCGGATCTCAAGTTTGCGGCATTGTGTGAGTTTTTTTCTGTGTGAGTTTCGCCTTTTCGTGGGGCTCGTGTCTGTGAAATTATCGCGAAGTGGGCTACCGCTGCCGGCTTCTCGGTCGCCGCTGCCGTCGACTGCGACTGAATGACAAAGTCTTCTTTGTTTTCCAGTGTGCTTGGTGCCTTAATTTATGCAGGCAACTACAATATTATTTCTCTTTTCGCTTGGCTTTTGCTCAAGTCGTTAGGCGTCTGTCTGTGTTTTCTGTTGCTGGTCGCACGTGTGCGGGGCATTATTTTAAAGTGTATCATCTGAAAATACTATAGGCTTCGGTCGGCGCTCATGAATGCCAAATGTGAAACATGAGACGGAGGTATAGCAATAAAAATTGCCTAATTGCCTAATTTCCTATGTTATAATTAATTCGGCTAATGGCTTATTAAGAGGATCACACTGTGGGATCCATAGAGATTCATTTAAATCCCACGCCATAAATTACCCTCTTCCGGTCGGAACTTAATGTTTATTTATAGACCAAGCGATTTGGTTGCGATTCTAAATATATAGAATATATAGAGTGAGACATATCAGTTTATTTGATAATATTTTAATATTTAGATACTGCACTCCAGTTCGTATACGCAATATTTATGGTTAGCAACAAAATTCATAACTCTGATATCAGTTACTAGGATGACCGTCTGTGAACTTCTCAATTCAATAGTTTATTTAAGTCTAGTGCTTTACATATGCATGTGGTAGCTGTCAAACAAAGTGGACTCTTGAAATTCCCTACAACAGCTGTTTGCACTTGGCCAACTCAATGGCAAACACTTGATTCGTTACCGGGCGATATAACTAATTGCTGACCCAATAACGACAGACATACGACGCCTTAATAAATATAAATGTAACGTAAATGAGTGCACGCGCCACTATTTGCCCATTCCCAATATACTATGTATATGTATATGTATATGTATTTATATATGCATATACATATATCCAATAAATGAGCTACACGTGCGGCTGAGACAAGCAATATGCGCTGAATGTCCGTTGGTATCTATTGTCTTTACCTCTCCCGTTCCGCCATATATTTTTCGCTCGTTTTATGACCACATTAGCGAATTATATTTCACTGCCATTCAAAGCGTAAAGGCAGCGACTAGGCAAACATAAATTAAACAAAGCCTGGCCAAAAGTTTCGGTAGGAGTTGGCCAACACGCGCCGCTTCTGCTGCTCCCTTGTTTATTGTTTCTTGGGGATGCCCCTTCTGGCGACTACTGTCAGTGAACTGTTTCGGGCACTCTTGTTGGGCCAACTTGGGGTCATGCCAGTCACTTATCTTAAAAAAATGTTGATTTCTGACTGACTCACTGCCGAAAAAGATTGTGCGCCACGAGCGCTACATTTGTTTCGATCGCAATCTCATGCTCGTGCTATTCAAGTTTCCTGCAATGAGTAATCAAGTAATGTTACTTGATTTTTCGATTTTATCTAACATAATTATGTTGTGACATTTGATAACTAAATAGTTTAATTAAAGATCCCAAATGGGATAATAATGTCAGATAATAATTTATTGCGCCAATATGAGTAATATATTTAATTCGATTTATTGAGTTGTAAGAAATAAGAAAACCACGATAATTGCTGCGGCTTACCTGCAAAATATGATTTGTTATTAATAAAGTTAATGGAGTTTGTTTAATAAACATTTTGTGCGCTTCGCGTATTGAGTAGAGCGTGACTGAGCTAAAATATAATTGAATTGTAAAGTTATTCATCAAAAAATATATTTAAATTCATTTTTTTTTGCGACAACAAGTATACGTCCTGTTGCCTGAATTACCAGAATAAACCACACGTGCCCGCAAAAGTCATTAATTAATGTTAATTGCCGCGCTTAACATTTTTATGACGTGCCAATGAAACGAGCCAAACATTATTATTGCTGACCAAATGTCAAACCCTCAAACACTCTTGAAAGGCGAAATTTATGTTCGCAAATCATTAATTCGAGCCAAGCCAAATAATACAATGAACGAGCCTTGTGGCTCTGCTTTACCAACGATCCAATTAGCCGTCACAATGGAGTCCAAAAAAAGGTGAAAAATAAAATCGAAAATATTCCGATAGACATCGAAAATTTGAATCATCATTCCGGCTCTGCGATATGCAAAAATCCCTGCCGTTCTATTATTTAGTGAAAATGACGCACGACCTGTATCAATCACATTCATGTTTTATGTCTTTGGGACATCTTGTTTTGCCATGTGGGCTTAGCAATAAAAATTTTATTAATGCTCTAGGCAGTCAGACGTTTAGCTAATAAGGTTCTTGATTAATTTAAGTCGGTCTCCAAAACAGCGGAACAGAAAACAAAAGGCATTAATGTCCATTCTGCGCCAAATAGGTTTAAAAATAAGATCAATTTTTATGTGAAACTCTTGTTTTGTAGTAATGTGATTTCACTTTGTGCTCCATACATAATCGAGTTTTAGAGTTTGTTTATAGCTACCGAATCTGTATTTTAAATTCCGATAAGATTTCATCACCAGCCGGAATTTTTAAAAACACCCATTGCCCAGTGATGGATGGTTCTTAGAATAAATGCGGTGAGATTAGCCGAAGATTTGCGAATGATTATTTATTGGTCTTGAGTAGAACTTTACTCAGGATTGCGAATGGGAGCCAGATAATGTCCGTCTCTATTTCTGGGGCCAATGTGTTCGAGTAGTTCCGGGTCGTGGTTTTATGTCTGCCATTTCTTGCGTGTTATTGAGTTTTTGTTATCGAGAAGTCATAATTTGGCACACGTGTGCCTCATTTAATTGTTGGCCATCGGCACTTTTTATTGCCATTTTCGCCGGCGTCAATTGGGTTACCGAAATTTCATCATCTCATCTACTTATCGAGAACGCAAATTTGTGTTGTTGTTGTTCGTCTAGGCCACGTTAACGAAATGCAGAAGAAGTGTGAACAAAACCTGCCACTTATTTCGCCCGTAAAAAGGCGCATGCCAACAGTGGGCACGTTTATCCCAACTCCAACAGTATCTAAATACAATTATGACGCATTTTGATTGTCTTTTTGGCTCATTTTTAGTTTGTTTAGTTTGTTTAGTTTCTGTTGTGACTGTTGCTGTTGCTGTCTGGCTTTTAGGCGCATGTGCTGAGATAAGAAGGAAAAATTAGCACTTTGATGACTTGCCAATGGGCAAACATGAGCGGTTTTGCACTGGTAATAAAACTGAAGCTAACTGAATGGGAAATACTCTTAGAAACTTTAATTTTATTATACGAAATTGGTGAAACCAAGAGGCTTTCAATTACCAATTATTATTCTATTATTATTGCGTAAGCTTTTGGGCTACTCACTATTGTCTTATATTATCTGAAAATACTGATTGTACCCCTTTGAAAAATAGAGGAAGAGTATGAGATAATAAATACGCAAGTCTTAAACAAACATGGATCGTGTAAACAATAAATGTAAGACACAGTCATAAAGTAAACATGCTGCGGAAAGTTTTATTCGTGTATATAGATGAGATTTCTGTTTGTTCGCGGCGTCTTTAAAATGTGCCGCGCGTGTAAAGTTGTCAGATAGGGTCAAAAATGTACGGAATTCCCCATTAGAGATTAGAACAACAGAAACACACGTGCGCGCCTGCAATTAGAAAAGAAAGCGAAATGAAGTGCCAGGTGCCAGCACCGCATAATATTAAGTATACGCCCCGAGTGACACATTAGAAATATTATCTGCAACAGCGTGCGTTTTTAATCTAAGCTGCCTTGAGCACCTTCCTCGTAAATAAAAGCCGGATCATTGGGGTTATCAATATTTCAAGACCCTCTTGGCTAATGCAGCCATTGGAAGCTGATGGCACTGAACATTTAGCAAAACGAGACCCCAGTGCAACCTAAACCGCTTACCCAGCCAGCACACAAAAGACAACCACATATGTACAGCAAAGAATGAGTTTCATTAGCTTTAGAACTTGCATTTAACGCCTTGAGCTTATAAGCCATCACTTGGTTGCTACTAGCGATAGGGATAGATTTGCTATTTTCATTGCCAGATGGAAGTATTTTTGTCCGTGTACCCATGTGTGCTCTGATGTCTGAGGGAGTGCTGCGTCCTATGTAAACGAACAATGAGGGCATTGTAGAGCCCGCAGCGTTCAGCGTTACGCATGACAAATAAATTTCAAAATGGCAACGCCTTTGCAGACGGGCGCACACGTTCCTGTAAAATACATACATACGTACATATACATATATAAAAAAACGAGTGCCTTGAACTCTAATTTTATATCAACTACACGTTGACAGTATTTGGCTGGCTCATGTGTCTGCCATGTAGCCGGCGGTCACAACAAAGCCACGACAATTTCCAGAACATAAGGGAACAAAAAGATACTCCATACTCCACTGAACAGGGAAAATCAAATTTCCCTTCCGTTCCGGTGGCGTGTGGAAAGTCATTGGCATACGCAGATTCCATTGTTTTGTTCATACTTCTCGTGCTTTGGCAGCTGACAAACTGTGCGTGTGTTTTGGTATTTATTTGTTGTTCTTGCTATTCCTGTCGCTTGTTTTTTTTTGTGGCGTGTCATGTTGAACAATTATTGGCTAATTTGTAGGCACGCAGCGGTGAGTCCCATCAAAGTTGCTTGATTGACTTGACCTCCAGCTTGCAGGTGGCGGAGCTACAGGTGTTTCTGGAGAAAAGTGTCTGAAATTTATGCACAATCTGCCTTTAAGCCTCGAATCTTGTCAAAGCTTTAAGCACTGTACACTTTCCTGCCTCCTGGCGCTTCCCACAGGATGATGTCCTTTTTCCCCAGCACCTCCCCACCATTCTGCCTTCCTAGTTTGCGCTTCAGGCCCGCACGCGCCGCATTAAACTTGCCACTGGGGCAATTCGTTGAGGCTTAGTATTTGTTACGCACATTTTGGTCCTTTGTTGCAGACATTTTCCGGGCGCCGCTTAAGGGACAAATGGGCACCGAGAAAATAAATTTACCATGCCCATCTCGGATCTAAATGGCAATCTTTAATTGAGTCCTGGTTATCAGCTAATAATTAGCATGCGTTGGACTCAAAAAAAAGTATAACCAAGTGGTTCAACCTTCAAATATATAAAAAAAGAAAGATGTGTCTAAATATTCTGAAGGCGCACATTCAAGTGATTTCCATTCGGAAATAAAATCTTATTCTGGCTCTGCAGATTTTTTCTCCAAGTGCACTGAGCACTTTAACTATCGAATGACGAATAAGACATAAATAATGAAAAGCAATTTCAGCGCATATTGGCGCATTGACATCGACCTGAAAGCGACAGTCAGTTTCGTAAGAGGTGGGTGGGTGATCTGGAAATCGTCTTAGCCGCCCACAAGTATTTCGCATCGCGGACGGGGGCAAATGGGCTTGGAGACAGGTTGCTAAAATGCCATCATGGGCCACAAGCATTTCATCATCGTCGCGAGCGCTTTTACCAAATGTAATTACACTCAAGAGATACACGTGCCGCCGACAGCCGCTCGTTTTTGGGGCGTTTTTCAATTTGAATTTGACTGCCGACAGGCGGGGCTCATCTCCACTCATCTCCACTCATCCCCCGGCACTTGAGCAAATTTGCGTGCCCGCCGGAATGCCAGCCCATCAATATTCCGGCCCGGCCACCCCCGCAAGCCCACTTCAAGTGAGTTTGTTTACCTTTGCCGATGGCTGGTCTTTAGCCAGGATTTGGAGCCCACCTAATGAGCTTCAGCTGTGCTTCGTCTTAAATTCAGCTTCTTCAGCTTCCAGACTGCTGCAAAATGCTAGCTTGGAGATGGGCACGACGTGGACTTGGGTTCAGAGCTTTGAACCTCTGTTTGACTTGGATGATTTATGTAGTTTTAATGTGTTCGTAAATCTGATCTGGCCGAAAACGATTATTTGTTGAACTGGATTTAGCGGGGATTGAATAAACAATTGTTGGGCATTTTTGATTTAAGAAATGTATAAATCATCAACGGATTCCTAAGAAGACTGTGGGTACTCCTTATCTCTTGGAATTCCCTACGCACGCGTTGTTGAATTTAAACAATGTGGTGCCAGCAGATTTTCGGTTCCAGTTCTTATCGACCGCGAAGTATAAACGAATTAATGACCACGTCATATCCGGCCTTTGCCTCAATAAATGTAAACAAAATGCTTTCAGTATCGCACTGCACTGCGACAGATACAATTCAGATTGCTCAAAGTGAAGCGAACCCGAGGGAATTCGTTTCTCTGCATTTAATGTGTTTACTGTACGGCGCATGCAGATCGGCAGCCTAATTACGCACTGAAAACGTTTTATAAATTAATCAATGCGGCGGCTAATTAACTTGCGCCTTTACTTACATTTGCTTTCAGTGTGACTACACGCAGCCAAAAAAAGAGGACTCAAGAAGATGGCGCCCACCATATGCTCGGAGAAGAAGCAGCTGCGGCGACATCATGGCGTGGCCACAGCCGCCATTTCATCAGCATCCACAACCGCATCCACCACATCAACCACATCCTCGTCCTCGTCCGCATCCTTATCCGTGGGATCGACATCTGCAGCTGCTGCCACGCAAGCCACTTCGGTGCTCAACCATGGTGAGTAAACATTGGGATTGCTCAGTAAAAGGCGGTGTGGGAAGTACTCGTAGTTTGACTTATTAGACTTGTTTCATAAGTTTCATATAACTGAATTACATTTCAATTTCAATTTCAATTACTTTGCGCGCACTTCAATCCTTTAATTTGTAAATTTGTAAGTAATCACATGTGAAAGCTTAAACCAATTTGGCTCAGTGTCAATAGCTTGCGGTGGGCGCACGCGGCGTATACGTAACACAGCCCTACACATTCATTGCAATATCCGCCTTGTCTTTTATCTGTTTTTCTTTATTATTGTTTTTTTTTTGGTATACCCCTCATAGTCAGAATCCCCTGCTGATTTGCTGATGTCGTTGGTGTTGGGACTGTTACAAGTCCATTTCCCAGTTGCCAGTTGCCAGTTGCCGAGCCGCTCACGTTACTCGGTCATGTTTAATTAATTTATGTAAACTCGGCCCGTCCTCGGTGCTCAGTGCTCAGTGCTCTGTCCTCGTTTCCCACTTCCTCATTGCCATATAACCATGCATGTGTGTGGCCCGACTAGAGAACTGAAATGCTCGAATGCACGTGCCATGGGCAATGGGCAATGGGCACTGGGCGTTTGGCAATGGGCGATGGGCGATGGGCGATGGGTTCGCAATTGGGTTCGCATCGGGTTCGCATCGGGCTCGCATCGGGTTCTTCACGTGTTGGTCTCCGGTGTTTCATTGATGCTGATACTGCCAATGTTGTTCCATGGAAGGCACGCGAGTTCGGTGTTATGCCACAACAATTTGCGTCAGCAATTGGCTCCAGCTGCTCTTCCGCCGTCGTCGTTCGTTGGGTAAGACAGACACTGCTCGCAAATCTGGCTGGCACATTTATATAAGCGATCTAATGCCGCATGACTGCCACCGAAATAGATATGGGCTCAGTGGGATTGGATGGGATGGGCTGGGATGGGATGGGTTTCGAGTAGCAACACTGCTTATCAAGTATCTGCAAATGGAATTGCATGGAAATTGCAGCTCAAGCCGATTTTGAATTTATGGCTTATAATCAGGATTTATTCGAGATTTAATTGTCAAGGCAGAGTATCTTTAATATAATAATAACGAAATTATCCAGTTAATTAGTAAAGTCACTTTTGGACGTCTAATTGTTACTTGCTTAGAAGATTTTCTTCCAACATTTAACACATCCCCGTCAAATGAAGCCCACTGATTACTCATTAGCCAAGTGAAATGGCCCGAACATTTACCTAGATATTTTCCAAGAAATATTTCACAAGCACACGTAGCCAGGGGCGTCGGCATAGGGGGGGGCTTCCACATAAGTGTGTGTCATAACCTCCAGTGTTGTTTTTGCTGCCGTGCCACTTTTGCCGGGGCTTTATTTACATGTTTTGCACATTCGCTCCGCCTGCTTTTAGCCAAGTTTGCTATTTTTCTCTTGGCTCTTTGCCGCTGACTTTATTGGTGCCATTTCCAAAGTGAATTCATTGAAAGCAGCGCCGTTGTTGCTGTCTTTTTATTTGTGCTCGCTGCTGCCTGCTAATTTGCAGCAACACATAAAAAGCACAAAAATAAAAATAAACCGAAGGAAATACACCGACACAAGCCTTAAATAAAAATGGGTGTGACGAGGCCACGTGCAAGCCTCATGACGCTACAAATTCGAAACCCCCACCCCACCCCACCCCCCATCTCGTCGGCCTTCCCCGGGGAGGCGGCCCTCGAAGTGGGCGTGGCCGCCAGAGGGTTGGAATGTTGGCCAATGCCCTCGACCCTTGCCTTCACCGAAGGCATTTAAAATTTCATTCTCAAGCATCGCCGGTGACTAATTCACCGAGAACGAAGCTAGGCACTTGCCTTACTCCAGTAATTTTAAAGTGTAGCTACAGCCCAAAAGTTGTAGTTTTCGAATAGATTACTGGCTATCAGTTCAATTAGAAATTCCACTGAAGCAGAAGTTTTTTAATGAACAATATTTGCCTTTCTGGTAGTTCATTCTAAGAACTCAAGTTTTATACGAGTGCAAAGGGGTTACTAACTTGCAAGCATAGTAGGTTAATAGACTTTCAAATTCAATCACTGAAAAATTCAAGTACAAAACAGAAACAAGATTCTGGCTTGGTCATGGAACTGGAAAACGTGAGCAGTGTAGGCGAAATTGCTGCATGTGCCAAGTTGCCATTAAACGAAATCGATCTCATATCCCGCACATCGAAATGTGGAAAAAGTGTTTTGGAGATTTTCGACGTGGACGAGAAGGTCAGTTTCTCATCTGATGGAGGTGAGGAGGAAATGGAAATTCTTGATCGTTCAGAGCAGTCCGATGATAGACCGGTGAAAATAGCACACGATATTGACTGTCTGATTCGACAGCTTGAGCGTATGCAAATTGCGATCAGGAAACGTCAAGCTAAGAAGTGTAGCGAACAGATCAGTGAGGAATCCGCAGCCCAAGAGATGGAAACCCGGACCGAGTCATCAGTTGGGTGCAAGCAGCGGGAAAATCAGGGAAAATCTGCAGCCGTATGCCAGAAAAACAAACCACTGAGCGGCAATGAGTTACTCGAGGCAAGGAGTCTTCGTCAGGCCCACAATCGCATTCAACAGCAAATTGACGAAGTGATCTGCAGGTATAATAAGCTCCGCGAGTTCATACACCAAATGCGGGAAAGGATTCGCTGCATGGAGGGCCATCTCATAGATTTAAATTCGAAGACCGAAAAGTATGCAGCCTGGTCCGGCGAAGTTGCCAAGGAGATGACAGTGTGCCAGGAGCGCTACAACTACCTAGTAGAAGCCAAGATGTCCAAAAAGGAGGCAATGAAAACCGACCGCGTCCATTCCACTCGATTCCTCAAGTATAATGCTGCATATCTTACCAAAGCTCGTCTGAA
Source organism: Drosophila orena (assembly GCA_005876975.1). NCBI lineage: Eukaryota > Metazoa > Arthropoda > Insecta > Diptera > Drosophilidae > Drosophila > Drosophila orena. The sequence continues at coordinate 6,598,268 of VCKV01000282.1, read as the reverse complement.
ACGCGATATCGATGAGTTCGTTGGCGAGGTCGAGGATCTTGAGACTCTAATGGCTGAGCTGCACAGGGAACTAGATAGGAAGATGGCTCTTTTCGAAACACCACGCACGAATGCGCTGGATAATCCAGCCGAGTTTCTGTTATCCATGGCTGCGACAGTCAGACTATCCGATGAGTTCCGGGAATCAGGAACAAAACTTGAAGAGGACCTCAATTAGCATTTGCTCATTAAGAAAGCAATATACATGTTTGAAGAAATGAAAAAAAAATTATTGTTAAGCAAGAAAGAAATTAAGAATGAAAAAAAATTATTGTCAAGCAAGAAAGAAATTAGAAATGAAAAAAATTATTCTTAAGCAAGAAGGAAACTAAAAATGAAAAAAAAATTAATAAAGCAAGAAAGAAATGATAAATGAAAAAAAAAATATTGTTAAGCAAGAAAAAAATTTAAAATGAAAAAAAAATTAATTAAGCTAGAAAAAAATGAAAAATTATAAAAAAAATTATTGTTTAGTACAAAAATTTCAAATCAACAAAATTGACCAAAAATACAGATATATTAAGAGTTCTTGGTAATAAAAACAATAAAAAATAATTATAAATGGCTGGATTTGTTCGACTTTTGGCACCAGGCGATCACAATCAGTAGTAGGTTTCTACTGAAAACCAAGTAACCAATTGATCGTTGGTCACCTTCTGGAATTCCTGTTCGCCTGGTAATTTAAACCGAAAAATCTCACAATTTTGACTATAAAATGCACATTTTTATGGCAAATTTGTGGATTTTTTCGATATTTGGCACCAGGTGATCATAATCACTAGCAGGTTTCTACTGAAAACCAATTAATCCTTGGTCACCTTCTGGAATTCCTGTTCGCCTGGTAACTTAAACCAAAAAATCTCACAATTTTGACTACAAAATGCACATTTTTATGGCAAATTTGTGGATTTTTTCGATATTTGGCACCAGGTGATCATAATCACTAGCAGGTTTCTACTGAAAACCAATTAATCCTTGGTCACCTTCTGGAATTCCTGTTCGCCTGGTAACTTAAACCAAAAAATCTCACAATTTTGACTACAAAATGCACATTTTTATAGCAAATTTGTGGATTTTTTCGATTTTTGGCACCAGGTGATCATAATCAGTAGCAGGTTTCCACTGAAAACCAAGTAACCAATTGATCGTTGGTCACCTTCTGGAATTCCTGTTCGCATGGTAATTTAAACCGAAAAATCTCACAATTTTGACTATAAAATGCACATATTTATGGCAAATTTGTGGATTTTTTCGATATTTGGCACCAGGTGATCATAATCACTAGCAGGTTTCTACTGAAAACCAATTAATCCTTGGTCACCTTCTGGAATTCCTGTTCGCCTGGTAACTTAAACCAAAAAATCTCACAATTTTGACTACAAAATGCACATTTTTATGGCAAATTTGTGGATTTTTTCGATATTTGGCACCAGGTGATCATAATCACTAGCAGGTTTCTACTGAAAACCAATTAATCCTTGGTCACCTTCTGGAATTCCTGTTCGCCTGGTAACTTAAACCAAAAAATCTCACAATTTTGACTACAAAATGCACATTTTTATAGCAAATTTGTGGATTTTTTCGATTTTTGGCACCAGGTGATCATAATCAGTAGCAGGTTTCCACTGAAAACCAAGTAACCAATTGATCGTTGGTCACCTTCTGGAATTCCTGTTCGCATGGTAATTTAAACCGAAAAATCTCACAATTTTGACTATAAAATGCACATATTTATGGCAAATTTGTGGATTTTTTCGATATTTGGCACCAGGTGATCATAATCAGTAGCAGGTTTCTACTGAAAACCAATTAATCCTTGGTCACCTTCTGGAATTCCTGTTCGCCTGGTAACTTAAACCGAAAAATCTCACAATTTTGACTATAAAATGCACATTTTTATGGCAAATTTGTGGATTTATTCGATATTTGGCACCAGGTGATCATAATCAGTAGCAGGTTTCCACTGAAAACCAAGTAACCAATTGATCGTTGGTCACCTTCTGGAATTCCTGTTCGCCTGGTAACTTAAACCAAAAAATCTCACAATTTTGACTACAAAATTTTGGTCAAAAAATAATCAGTTTTATTGCCACAACTTTAAAAATTTGGAATGGTATACCTCGTTGCGTTCTTAATTAAATTTCCAATCGAACTGTGTTTAAAAATGGGAACTCTATTTTTTTTTGCCATTTTTGCAAATTTTACAAAAAATGCAAAAATTGACCCAAAAACGATTTTCCCAAAATCCGTCAAAAAGTGATAGGGATCGTTAGCATTGGTAATTAGCTGCTCAAAAAAGTTATTCTTTCATGTTTATGATCATTTTTAGCCAAGTTATAATTAAAATGCCAATAAAAAATATTTTAATTTTTGCCAAAATCCGTTTTTTCAAATTTTGATCATAAAATAATCAGTTTTTTTGCAACAACTCTAAAAATAATTGTCTGAATTCGGAATGGTATACCTCGTTGCGTTCGTAGTTTAATTTCCCATCAAACTGTGTTTAAAAGTTGGAACTCAATTTTTTGGCCATTTTTGGCAAATTTTAATGATGTTACCACTTACAAAAAATGCAAAAATTGACCCAAAAACGAATTTCCCAAAATCCGTCAAAAAGTGATAGGGATCGTTAGCATTGGTAATTAGCTGCTCAAAACAGTTATTCTTTCATGTTTATGATCATTTTTAGCCAAGTTATTATTAAAATGCCAATAAAAAATATTTTAATTTTTGCCAAAATCCGTTTTTTCAAATTTTGATCATAAAATAATCAGTTTTTTTGCAACAACTCTAAAAATAATTGTCTGAATTCGGAATGGTATACCTCGTTGCGTTCGTAGTTTAATTTCCCATCAAACTGTGTTTAAAAGTTGGAACTCAATTTTTTGGCCATTTTTGGCAAATTTTAATAATGTTACCCCTTACAAAAAATGCGAGAATCGACCCAGAAACGAATTTCCCAAAATCCGTCAAAAAGTGATAGGGATCGTTAGCATTGGTAATTAGCTGCTCAAAACAGTTATTCTTTCATGTTTATGATCATTTTTAGCCAAGTTATGATTAAAATGCCAATAAAAAATATTTTAATTTTTGCCAAAATCCGTTTTTTCAAATTTTAATCATAAAATAATCAGTTTTTTTGCAACAACTCTAAAAATAATTGTCTGAATTCGGAATGGTAAACCTCGTTGCGTTCGTAGTTTAATTTCCCATCAAACTGTGTTTAAAAGTTCGAACTCAATTTTTTGGCCATTTTTGGCAAATTTTAATGATGTTACCCCTTACAAAAAATGCGAAAATCAACACAAAAACGAATTTCCCAAAATCCGTCAAAAAGTGATAGGGATCGTTAGCACTGGTAATTAGCTGCTCAAAACAGTTATTCTTTCATGTTTATGATCATTTTTAGCCAAGTTATGATTAAAATGCCAATAAAAAATATTTTAATTTTTGCCAAAAACCGTTTTTTAAAATTTTGATCATAAAATAATCAGTTTTTTTGCAACAACTCTAAAAATAATTGTCTGAATTCGGAATGGTATACCTCGTTGCGTTCGTAGTTTAATTTCCCATCAAACTGTGTTTAAAAGTTGGAACTCAATTTTTTGGCCATTTTTGGCAAATTTTAATGATGGTACCCCTTACAAAAAATGCGAAAATCGACCCAAAAACGAATTTCCCAAGATCCGTCAAAAAGTGATAGGGATTGTTAGCATTGGTAATTAGCTGCTCAAAACAGTTATTCTTTCATGTTTATGATCATTTTTAGCCAAGTTATGATTAAAATGCCAATAAAAAATATTTTAATTTTTGCCAAAATCCGTTTTTTCAAATTTTAATCATAAAATAATCAGTTTTTTTGCAACAACTCTAAAAATAATTGTCTGAATTCGGAATGGTAAACCTCGTTGCGTTCGTAGTTTAATTTCCCATCAAACTGTGTTTAAAAGTTCGAACTCAATTTTTTGGCCATTTTTGGCAAATTTTAATGATGTTACCCCTTACAAAAAATGCGAAAATCAACACAAAAACGAATTTCCCAAAATCCGTCAAAAAGTGATAGGGATCGTTAGCACTGGTAATTAGCTGCTCAAAACAGTTATTCTTTCATGTTTATGATCATTTTTAGCCAAGTTATGATTAAAATGCCAATAAAAAATATTTTAATTTTTGCCAAAAACCGTTTTTTAAAATTTTGATCATAAAATAATCAGTTTTTTTGCAACAACTCTAAAAATAATTGTCTGAATTCGGAATGGTATACCTCGTTGCGTTCGTAGTTTAATTTCCCATCAAACTGTGTTTAAAAGTTGGAACTCAATTTTTTGGCCATTTTTGGCAAATTTTAATGATGGTACCCCTTACAAAAAATGCGAAAATCGACCCAAAAACGAATTTCCCAAGATCCGTCAAAAAGTGATAGGGATTGTTAGCATTGGTAATTAGCTGCTCAAAACAGTTATTCTTTCATGTTTATGATCATTTTTAGCCAAGTTATGATTAAAATGCCAATAAAAAATATTTTAATTTTTCCCAAAATCCGTTTTTTCAAATTTTAATCATAAAATAATCAGTTTTTTTGCAACAACTCTAAAAATAATTGTCTGAATTCGGAATGGTATACCTCGTTGCGTTCGTAGTTTAATTTCCCATCAAACTGTGTTTAAAAGTTGGAACTCAATTTTTTGGCCATTTTTGGCAAATTTTAATGATGGTACCCCTTACAAAAAATGCGAAAATCGACCCAAAAACGAATTTCCCAAGATCCGTCAAAAAGTGATAGGGATTGTTAGCATTGGTAATTAGCTGCTCAAAACAGTTATTCTTTCATGCTTATGATCATTTTTAGCCAAGTTATGATTAAAATGCCAATAAAAAATATTTTAATTTTTCCCAAAATCCGTTTTTTCAAATTTTAATCATAAAATAATCAGTTTTTTTGCAACAACTCTAAAAATAATTGTCTGAATTCGGAATGGTATACCTCGTTGCGTTCGTAGTTTAATTTCCCATCAAACTGTGTTTAAAAGTTCGAACTCAATTTTTTGGCCATTTTTGGCAAATTTTAATGATGTTACCACTTACAAAAAATGCGAAAATCGACCCAAAAACGAATTTCCCAAAATCCGTCAAAAAGTGATAGGGATCGTTAGCATTGGTAATTAGCTGCTCAAAACAGTAATTCTTTCATGTTTATGATCATTTTTAGCCAAGTTATGATTAAAATGCCAATAAAAAATATTTTAATTTTTGCCAAAATCCGTTTTTTCAAATTTTGATCATAAAATAATCAGTTTTTTTGCAACAACTCTAAAAATAATTGTCTGAATTCGGAATGGTATACCTCATTGCGTTCGTAGTTTAATTTCCCATCAAACTGTGTTTATAAGTTGGAACTCAATTTTTTGGCCATTTTTGGCAAATTTTAATGATGGTACCCCTTACAAAAAATGCGAAAATCGACCCAAAAACGAATTTCCCAAGATCCGTCAAAAAGTGATAGGGATTGTTAGCATTGGTAATTAGCTGCTCAAAACAGTTATTCTTTCATGTTTATGATCATTTTTAGCCAAGTTATGATTAAAATGCCAATAAAAAATATTTTAATTTTTGCCAAAAACCGTTTTTTAAGATTTTGATCATAAAATAATCAGTTTTTTTGCAACAACTCTAAAAATAATTGTCTGAATTCGGAATGGTATACCTCGTTGCGTTCGTAGTTTAATTTCCCACCAAACTGTGTTTAAAAGTTCGAACTCAATTTTTTGGCCATTTTTGGCAAATTTTAATGATTTTTACCCCTTACAAAAAATGCGAAAATCAACACAAAAACGAATTTCCCAAAATCCGTCAAAAAGTGATAGGGATCGTTAGCATTGGTAATTAGCTGCTCAAAACAGTTATTATTTCATGTTTATGATCATTTTTAGCCAAGTTATGATTAAAATGCCAATAAAAAATATTTTAATTTTTCCCAAAATCCGTTTTTTCAAATTTTAATCATAAAATAATCAGTTTTTTTGCAACAACTCTAAAAATAATTGTCTGAATTCGGAATGGTATACCTCGTTGCGTTCGTAGTTTAATTTCCCATCAAACTGTGTTTAAAAGTTCAAACTCAATTTTTTGGCCATTTTTGGCAAATTTTAATGATGTTACCCCTTACAAAAAATGCGAAAATCAACACAAAAACGAATTTCCCAAAATCCGTCAAAAAGTGATAGGGATCGTTAGCATTGGTAATTAGCTGCTCAAAACAGTTATTCTTTCATGTTTATGATCATTTTTAGCCAAGTTATGATTAAAATGCCAATAAAAAATATTTTAATTTTTCCCAAAATCCGTTTTTTCAAATTTTAATCATAAAATAATCAGTTTTTTTGCAACAACTCTAAAAATAATTGTCTGAATTCGGAATGGTATACCTCGTTGCGTTCGTAGTTTAATTTCCCATCAAACTGTGTTTAAAAGTTCAAACTCAATTTTTTGGCCATTTTTGGCAAATTTTAATGATGTTACCCCTTACAAAAAATGCGAAAATCAACACAAAAACGAATTTCCCAAAATCCGTCAAAAAGTGATAGGGATCGTTAGCATTGGTAATTAGCTGCTCAAAACAGTTATTCTTTCATGTTTATGATCATTTTTAGCCAAGTTATGATTAAAATGCCAATAAAAAATATATTAATTTTTGCCAAAAACCGTTTTTTAAGATTTTGATCATAAAATAATCAGTTTTTTTGCAACAACTCTAAAAATAATTGTCTAAATTTGGAATGGTATACCTCGTTGCGTTCGTAGTTTAATTTCCCATCAAACTGTGTTTAAAAGTTGGAACTCAATTTTTTGGCCATTTTTGGCAAATTTTAATGATGTTACCACTTACAAAAAATGCGAAAATCGACCCAAAAACGAATTTCCCAAAATCCGTCAAAAAGTGATAGGGATCGTTAGCATTGGTAATTAGCTGCTCAAAACAGTTATTCTTTCATGTTTATGATCATTTTTAGCCAAGTTATGATTAAAATGCCAATAAAAAATATTTTAATTTTTGCCAAAATCCGTTTTTTAAAATTTTGATCATAAAATAATCAGTTTTTTTGCAACAACTCTAAAAATAATTGTCTAAATTTGGAATGGTATACCTCGTTGCGTTCGTAGTTTAATTTCCCATCAAACTGTGTTTAAAAGTTGGAACTCAATTTTTTGGCCATTTTTGGCAAATTTTAATGATGGTACCACTTACAAAAAATGCGAAAATCGACCCAAAAACGAATTTCCCAAAATCCGTCAAAAAGTGATAGGGATCGTTAGCATTGGTAATTAGCTGCTCAAAACAGTTATTCTTTCATGTTTATGATCATTTTTAGCCAAGTTATGATTAAAATGCCAATAAAAAATATTTTAATTTTTGCCAAAATCCGTTTTTTCAAATTTTGATCATAAAATAATCAGTTTTTTTGCAACAACTCTAAAAATAATTGTCTGAATTCGGAATGGTATACCTCATTGCGTTCGTAGTTTAATTTCCCATCAAACTGTGTTTAAAAGTTGGAACTCAATTTTTTGGCCATTTTTGGCAAATTTTAATGATGTTACCCCTTACAAAAAATGCGAAAATCAACACAAAAACGAATTTCCCAAAATCCGTCAAAAAGTGATAGGGATCGTTAGCATTGGTAATTAGCTGCTCAAAACAGTTATTCTTTCATGTTTATGATCATTTTTAGCCAAGTTATGATTAAAATGCCAATAAAAAATATATTAATTTTTGCCAAAAACCGTTTTTTAAGATTTTGATCATAAAATAATCAGTTTTTTTGCAACAACTCTAAAAATAATTGTCTAAATTTGGAATGGTATACCTCGTTGCGTTCGTAGTTTAATTTCCCATCAAACTGTGTTTAAAAGTTGGAACTCAATTTTTTGGCCATTTTTGGCAAATTTTAATGATGTTACCACTTACAAAAAATGCGAAAATCGACCCAAAAACGAATTTCCCAAAATCCGTCAAAAAGTGATAGGGATCGTTAGCATTGGTAATTAGCTGCTCAAAACAGTTATTCTTTCATGTTTATGATCATTTTTAGCCAAGTTATGATTAAAATGCCAATAAAAAATATTTTAATTTTTCCCAAAATCCGTTTTTTCAAATTTGAATCATAAAATAATCAGTTTTTTTGCAACAACTCTAAAAATAATTGTCTGAATTCGGAATGGTATACCTCGTTGCGTTCGTAGTTTAATTTCCCATCAAACTGTGTTTAAAAGTTGGAACTCAATTTTTTGGCCATTTTTGGCAAATTTTAATGATGTTACCACTTACAAAAAATGCGAAAATCGACCCAAAAACGAATTTCCCAAAATCCGTCAAAAAGTGATAGGGATCGTTAGCATTGGTAATTAGCTGCTCAAAACAGTTATTCTTTCATGTTTATGATCATTTTTAGCCAAGTTATGATTAAAATGCCAATAAAAAATATTTTAATTTTTGCCAAAATCCGTTTTTTCAAATTTTGATCATAAAATAATCAGTTTTTTTGCAACAACTCTAAAAATAATTGTCTGAATTCGGAATGGTATACCTCGTTGCGTTCGTAGTTTAATTTCCCATCAAACTGTGTTTAAAAGTTCAAACTCAATTTTTTGGCCATTTTTGGCAAATTTTAATGATGTTACCCCTTACAAAAAATGCGAAAATCGACACAAAAACGAATTTCCCAAAATCCGTCAAAAAGTGATAGGGATCGTTAGCATTGGTAATTAGCTGCTCAAAACAGTTATTCTTTCATGTTTATGATCATTTTTAGCCAAGTTATGATTAAAATGCCAATAAAAAATATATTAATTTTTGCCAAAAACCGTTTTTTAAGATTTTGATCATAAAATAATCAGTTTTTTTGCAACAACTCTAAAAATAATTGTCTAAATTTGGAATGGTATACCTCGTTGCGTTCGTAGTTTAATTTCCCATCAAACTGTGTTTAAAAGTTGGAACTCAATTTTTTGGCCATTTTTGGCAAATTTTAATGATGTTACCACTTACAAAAAATGCGAAAATCGACCCAAAAACGAATTTCCCAAAATCCGTCAAAAAGTGATAGGGATCGTTAGCATTGGTAATTAGCTGCTCAAAACAGTTATTCTTTCATGTTTATGATCATTTTTAGCCAAGTTATGATTAAAATGCCAATAAAAAATATTTTAATTTTTCCCAAAATCCGTTTTTTCAAATTTTGATCATAAAATAATCAGTTTTTTTGCAACAACTCTAAAAATAATTGTCTGAATTCGGAATGGTATACCTCGTTGCGTTCGTAGTTTAATTTCCCATCAAACTGTGTTTAAAAGTTGGAACTCAATTTTTTGGCCATTTTTGGCAAATTTTAATGATGGTACCCCTTACAAAAAATGCGAAAATCGACCCAAAAACGAATTTCCCAAGATCCGTCAAAAAGTGATAGGGATTGTTAGCATTGGTAATTAGCTGCTCAAAACAGTTATTCTTTCATGCTTATGATCATTTTTAGCCAAGTTATGATTAAAATGCCAATAAAAAATATTTTAATTTTTCCCAAAATCCGTTTTTTCAAATTTTAATCATAAAATAATCAGTTTTTTTGCAACAACTCTAAAAATAATTGTCTGAATTCGGAATGGTATACCTCGTTGCGTTCGTAGTTTAATTTCCCATCAAACTGTGTTTAAAAGTTCGAACTCAATTTTTTGGCCATTTTTGGCAAATTTTAATGATGTTACCACTTACAAAAAATGCGAAAATCGACCCAAAAACGAATTTCCCAAAATCCGTCAAAAAGTGATAGGGATCGTTAGCATTGGTAATTAGCTGCTCAAAACAGTAATTCTTTCATGTTTATGATCATTTTTAGCCAAGTTATGATTAAAATGCCAATAAAAAATATTTTAATTTTTGCCAAAATCCGTTTTTTCAAATTTTGATCATAAAATAATCAGTTTTTTTGCAACAACTCTAAAAATAATTGTCTGAATTCGGAATGGTATACCTCATTGCGTTCGTAGTTTAATTTCCCATCAAACTGTGTTTATAAGTTGGAACTCAATTTTTTGGCCATTTTTGGCAAATTTTAATGATGGTACCCCTTACAAAAAATGCGAAAATCGACCCAAAAACGAATTTCCCAAGATCCGTCAAAAAGTGATAGGGATTGTTAGCATTGGTAATTAGCTGCTCAAAACAGTTATTCTTTCATGTTTATGATCATTTTTAGCCAAGTTATGATTAAAATGCCAATAAAAAATATATTAATTTTTGCCAAAAACCGTTTTTTAAGATTTTGATCATAAAATAATCAGTTTTTTTGCAACAACTCTAAAAATAATTGTCTAAATTTGGAATGGTATACCTCGTTGCGTTCGTAGTTTAATTTCCCATCAAACTGTGTTTAAAAGTTGGAACTCAATTTTTTGGCCATTTTTGGCAAATTTTAATGATGTTACCACTTACAAAAAATGCGAAAATCGACCCAAAAACGAATTTCCCAAAATCCGTCAAAAAGTGATAGGGATCGTTAGCATTGGTAATTAGCTGCTCAAAACAGTTATTCTTTCATGTTTATGATCATTTTTAGCCAAGTTATGATTAAAATGCCAATAAAAAATATTTTAATTTTTCCCAAAATCCGTTTTTTCAAATTTTGATCATAAAATAATCAGTTTTTTTGCAACAACTCTAAAAATAATTGTCTAAATTTGGAATGGTATACCTCGTTGCGTTCGTAGTTTAATTTCCCATCAAACTGTGTTTAAAAGTTGGAACTCAATTTTTTGGCCATTTTTGGCAAATTTTAATGATGTTACCACTTACAAAAAATGCGAAAATCGACCCAAAAACGAATTTCCCAAAATCCGTCAAAAAGTGATAGGGATCGTTAGCATTGGTAATTAGCTGCTCAAAACAGTTATTCTTTCATGTTTATGATCATTTTTAGCCAAGTTATGATTAAAATGCCAATAAAAAATATTTTAATTTTTGCCAAAATCCGTTTTTTCAAATTTTGATCATAAAATAATCAGTTTTTTTGCAACAACTCTAAAAATAATTGTCTAAATTTGGAATGGTATACCTCGTTGCGTTCGTAGTTTAATTTCCCATCAAACTGTGTTTAAAAGTTGGAACTCAATTTTTTGGCCATTTTTGGCAAATTTTAATGATGGTACCCCTTACAAAAAATGCGAAAATCGACCCAAAAACGAATTTCCCAAGATCCGTCAAAAAGTGATAGGGATTGTTAGCATTGGTAATTAGCTGCTCAAAACAGTTATTCTTTCATGTTTATGATCATTTTTAGCCAAGTTATGATTAAAATGCCAATAAAAAATATTTTAATTTTTCCCAAAATCCGTTTTTTCAAATTTTAATCATAAAATAATCAGTTTTTTTGCAACAACTCTAAAAATAATTGTCTAAATTTGGAATGGTATACCTCGTTGCGTTCGTAGTTTAATTTCCCATCAAACTGTGTTTAAAAGTTCGAACTCAATTTTTTGGCCATTTTTGGCAAATTTTAATGATGTTACCCCTTACAAAAAATGCGAAAATCGACCCAAAAACGAATTTCCCAAAATCCGTCAAAAAGTGATAGGGATCGTTAGCATTGGTAATTAGCTGCTCAAAACAGTTATTCTTTCATGTTTATGATCATTTTTAGCCAAGTTATGATTAAAATGCCAATAAAAAATATATTAATTTTTGCCAAAAACCGTTTTTTAAGATTTTGATCATAAAATAATCAGTTTTTTTGCAACAACTCTAAAAATAATTGTCTAAATTTGGAATGGTATACCTCGTTGCGTTCGTAGTTTAATTTCCCATCAAACTGTGTTTAAAAGTTGGAACTCAATTTTTTGGCCATTTTTGGCAAATTTTAATGATGGTACCCCTTACAAAAAATGCGAAAATCGACCCAAAAACGAATTTCCCAAATCCGTCAAAAAGTGATAGGGATCGTTAGCATTGGTAATTAGCTGCTCAAAACAGTTATTCTTTCATGTTTATGATCATTTTTAGCCAAGTTATGATTAAAATGCCAATAAAAAATATTTTAATTTTTCCCAAAATCCGTTTTTTCAAATTTTAATCATAAAATAATCAGTTTTTTTGCAACAACTCTAAAAATAATTGTCTAAATTTGGAATGGTATACCTCGTTGCGTTCGTAGTTTAATTTCCCATCAAACTGTGTTTAAAAGTTCGAACTCAATTTTTTGGCCATTTTTGGCAAATTTTAATGATGTTACCCCTTACAAAAAATGCGAAAATCGACCCAAAAACGAATTTCCCAAAATCCGTCAAAAAGTGATAGGGATCGTTAGCATTGGTAATTAGCTGCTCAAAACAGTTATTCTTTCATGTTTATGATCATTTTTAGCCAAGTTATGATTAAAATGCCAATAAAAAATATATTAATTTTTGCCAAAAACCGTTTTTTAAGATTTTGATCATAAAATAATCAGTTTTTTTGCAACAACTCTAAAAATAATTGTCTAAATTTGGAATGGTATACCTCGTTGCGTTCGTAGTTTAATTTCCCATCAAACTGTGTTTAAAAGTTGGAACTCAATTTTTTGGCCATTTTTGGCAAATTTTAATGATGTTACCACTTACAAAAAATGCGAAAATCGACCCAAAAACGAATTTCCCAAAATCCGTCAAAAAGTGATAGGGATCGTTAGCATTGGTAATTAGCTGCTCAAGACAGTTATTCTTTCATGTTTATGATCATTTTTAGCCAAGTTATGATTAAAATGCCAATAAAAAATATTTTAATTTTTGCCAAAATCCGTTTTTTCAAATTTTAATCATAAAATAATCAGTTTTTTTGCAACAACTCTAAAAATAATTGTCTGAATTCGGAATGGTATACCTCGTTGCGTTCGTAGTTTAATTTCCCATCAAACTGTGTTTAAAAGTTCAAACTCAATTTTTTGGCCATTTTTGGCAAATTTTAATGATGTTACCCCTTACAAAAAATGCGAAAATCGACCCAAAAACGAATTTCCCAAAATCCGTCAAAAAGTGATAGGGATCGTTAGCATTGGTAATTAGCTGCTCAAAACAGTTATTCTTTCATGTTTATGATCATTTTTAGCCAAGTTATGATTAAAATGCCAATAAAAAATATATTAATTTTTGCCAAAAACCGTTTTTTAAGATTTTGATCATAAAATAATCAGTTTTTTTGCAACAACTCTAAAAATAATTGTCTAAATTTGGAATGGTATACCTCGTTGCGTTCGTAGTTTAATTTCCCATCAAACTGTGTTTAAAAGTTGGAACTCAATTTTTTGGCCATTTTTGGCAAATTTTAATGATGTTACCACTTACAAAAAATGCGAAAATCGACCCAAAAACGAATTTCCCAAAATCCGTCAAAAAGTGATAGGGATCGTTAGCATTGGTAATTAGCTGCTCAAAACAGTTATTCTTTCATGTTTATGATCATTTTTAGCCAAGTTATGATTAAAATGCCAATAAAAAATATTTTAATTTTTGCCAAAAACCGTTTTTTAAAATTTTGATCATAAAATAATCAGTTTTTTTGCAACAACTCTAAAAATAATTGTCTAAATTTGGAATGGTATACCTCGTTGCGTTCGTAGTTTAATTTCCCATCAAACTGTGTTTAAAAGTTCGAACTCAATTTTTTGGCCATTTTTGGCAAATTTTAATGATGTTACCCCTTACAAAAAATGCGAAAATCGACCCAAAAACGAATTTCCCAAAATCCGTCAAAAAGTGATAGGGATCGTTAGCATTGGTAATTAGCTGCTCAAAACAGTTATTCTTTCATGTTTATGATCATTTTTAGCCAAGTTATGATTAAAATGCCAATAAAAAATATTTTAATTTTTGCCAAAATCCGTTTCTTCAAATTTTGATCATAAAATAATCAGTTTTTTTGCAACAACTCTAAAAATAATTGTCTGAATTCGGAATGGTATACCTCATTGCGTTCGTAGTTTAATTTCCCATCAAACTGTGTTTAAAAGTTGGAACTCAATTTTTTGGCCATTTTTGGCAAATTTTAATGATGTTACCCCATACAAAAAATGCGAAAATCGACCCAAAAACGAATTTCCCAAAATCCGTCAAAAAGTGATAGGGATCGTTAGCATTGGTAATTAGCTGCTCAAAACAGTTATTCTTTCATGTTTATGATCATTTTTAGCCAAGTTATGATTAAAATGCCAATAAAAAATATTTTAATTTTTGCCAAAATCCGTTTTTTCAAATTTTGATCATAAAATAATCAGTTTTTTTGCAACAACTCTAAAAATAATTGTCTGAATTCGGAATGGTATACCTCATTGCGTTCGTAGTTTAATTTCCCATCAAACTGTGTTTAAAAGTTGGAACTCAATTTTTTGGCCATTTTTGGCAAATTTTAATGCGAAAATCGACCCAAAAACGAATTTCCCAAAATCCGTCAAAAAGTGATAGGGATCGTTAGCATTGGTAATTAGCTGCTCAAAACAGTTATTCTTTCATGTTTATGATCATTTTTAGCCAAGTTATGATTAAAATGCCAATAAAAAATATTTTAATTTTTGCCAAAATCCGTTTTTTCAAATTTTAATCATAAAATAATCAGTTTTTTTGCAACAACTCTAAAAATAATTGTCTGAATTCGGAATGGTATACCTCGTTGCGTTCGTAGTTTAATTTCCCATCAAACTGTGTTTAAAAGTTCGAACTCAATTTTTTGGCCATTTTTGGCAAATTTTAATGATGTTACCCCTTACAAAAAATGCGAAAATCAACACAAAAACGAATTTCCCAAAATCCGTCAAAAAGTGATAGGGATCGTTAGCATTGGTAATTAGCTGCTCAAAACAGTTATTCTTTCATGTTTATGATCATTTTTAGCCAAGTTATGATTAAAATGCCAATAATAAATATTTTAATTTTTGCCAAAACCGTTTTTTTAAAATTTTGATCATAAAATAATCAGTTTTTTTGCAACAACTCTAAAAATAATTGTCTAAATTTGGAATGGTATACCTCGTTGCGTTCGTAGTTTAATTTCCCATCAAACTGTGTTTAAAAGTTAGAACTCAATTTTTTGGCCATTTTTGGCAAATTTTAATGATGTTACCACTTACAAAAAATGCGAAAATCGACCCAAAAACGAATTTCCCAAAATCCGTCAAAAAGTGATAGGGATCGTTAGCATTGGTAATTAGCTGCTCAAAACAGTTATTCTTTCATGTTTATGATCATTTTTAGCCAAGTTATGATTAAAATGCCAATAAAAAATATTTTAATTTTTGCCAAAATCCGTTTTTTCAAATTTTGATCATAAAATAATCAGTTTTTTTGCAACAACTCTAAAAATAATTGTCTGAATTCGGAATGGTATACCTCATTGCGTTCGTAGTTTAATTTCCCATCAAACTGTGTTTAAAAGTTGGAACTCAATTTTTTGGCCATTTTTGGCAAATTTTAATGATGTTACCCCTTACAAAAAATGCAAAAATCGACCCAAAAACGAATTTCCCAAAATCCGTCAA
Organism: Drosophila orena; assembly: GCA_005876975.1. Taxonomy (NCBI): domain Eukaryota; kingdom Metazoa; phylum Arthropoda; class Insecta; order Diptera; family Drosophilidae; genus Drosophila; species Drosophila orena. The sequence goes on along the minus strand of VCKV01000282.1, from coordinate 6,582,678 downwards.
AAAGTGATAGGGAACGTTAGCATTGGTAATTAGCTGCTCAAAACAGTTATTCTTTCATGTTTATGATCATTTTTAGCCAAGTTATGATTAAAATGCCAATAATAAATATTTTAATTTTTGCTAAAAACCGTTTTTTAAAATTTTGATCATAAAATAATCAGTTTTTTTGCAACAACTCTAAAAATAATTGTCTAAATTTGGAATGGTATACCTCGTTGCGTTCGTAGTTTAATTTCCCATCAAACTGTGTTTAAAAGTTAGAACTCAATTTTTTGGCCATTTTTGGCAAATTTTAATGATGTTACCACTTACAAAAAATGCGAAAATCGACCCAAAAACGAATTTCCCAAAATCCGTCAAAAAGTGATAGGGATCGTTAGCATTGGTAATTAGCTGCTCAAAACAGTTATTCTTTCATGTTTATGATCATTTTTAGCCAAGTTATGATTAAAATGCCAATAAAAAATATTTTAATTTTTGCCAAAATCCGTTTTTTCAAATTTTGATCATAAAATAATCAGTTTTTTTGCAACAACTCTAAAAACAATTGTCTGAATTCGGAATGGTATACCTCATTGCGTTCGTAGTTTAATTTCCCATCAAACTGTGTTTAAAAGTTGGAACTCAATTTTTTGGCCATTTTTGGCAAATTTTAATGATGTTACCCCTTACAAAAAATGCAAAAATCGACCCAAAAACGAATTTCCCAAAATCCGTCAAAAAGTGATAGGGATCGTTAGCATTGGTAATTAGCTGCTCAAAACAGTTATTCTTTCATGTTTATGATCATTTTTAGCCAAGTTATGATTAAAATGCCAATAAAAAATATTTTAATTTTTGCCAAAATCCGTTTTTTCAAATTTTAATCATAAAATAATCAGTTTTTTTGCAACAACTCTAAAAATAATTGTCTGAATTCGGAATGGTATACCTCGTTGCGTTCGTAGTTTAATTTCCCATCAAACTGTGTTTAAAAGTTCGAACTCAATTTTTTGGCCATTTTTGGCAAATTTTAATGATGTTACCCCTTACAAAAAATGCGAAAATCAACACAAAAACGAATTTCCCAAAATCCGTCAAAAAGTGATAGGGATCGTTAGCATTGGTAATTAGCTGCTCAAAACAGTTATTCTTTCATGTTTATGATCATTTTTAGCCAAGTTATGATTAAAATGCCAATAAAAAATATTTTAATTTTTGCCAAAATCCGTTTTTTCAAATTTTGATCATAAAATAATCAGTTTTTTTGCAACAACTCTAAAAATAATTGTCTGAATTCGGAATGGTATACCTCGTTGCGTTCGTAGTTTAATTTCCCATCAAACTGTGTTTAAAAGTTCGAACTCAATTTTTTGGCCATTTTTGGCAAATTTTAATGATGTTACCACTTACAAAAAATGCGAAAATCGACCCAAAAACGAATTTCCCAAAATCCGTCAAAAAGTGATAGGGATCGTTAGCATTGGTAATTAGCTGCTCAAAACAGTTATTCTTTCATGTTTATGATCATTTTTAGCCAAGTTATGATTAAAATGCCAATAAAAAATATTTTAATTTTTGCCAAAATCCGTTTTTTCAAATTTTGATCATAAAATAATCAGTTTTTTTGCAACAACTCTAAAAATAATTGTCTGAATTCGGAATGGTATACCTCGTTGCGTTCGTAGTTTAATTTCCCATCAAACTGTGTTTAAAAGTTCGAACTCAATTTTTTGGCCATTTTTGGCAAATTTTAATGATGTTACCACTTACAAAAAATGCGAAAATCGACCCAAAAACGAATTTCCCAAAATCCGTCAAAAAGTGATAGGGATCGTTAGCATTGGTAATTAGCTGCTCAAAACAGTTATTCTTTCATGTTTATGATCATTTTTAGCCAAGTTATGATTAAAATGCCAATAAAAAATATATTAATTTTTGCCAAAATCCGTTTTTTCAAATTTTGATCATAAAATAATCAGTTTTTTTGCAACAACTCTAAAAATAATTGTCTGAATTCGGAATGGTATACCTCATTGCGTTCGTAGTTTAATTTCCCATCAAACTGTGTTTAAAAGTTGGAACTCAATTTTTTGGCCATTTTTGGCAAATTTTAATGATGTTACCCCTTACAAAAAATGCAAAAATCGACCCAAAAACGAATTTCCCAAAATCCGTCAAAAAGTGATAGGGATCGTTAGCATTGGTAATTAGCTGCTCAAAACAGTTATTCTTTCATGTTTATGATCATTTTTAGCCAAGTTATGATTAAAATGCCAATAAAAAATATTTTAATTTTTGCCAAAATCCGTTTTTTCAAATTTTAATCATAAAATAATCAGTTTTTTTGCAACAACTCTTAAAATAATTGTCTGAATTCGGAATGGTATACCTCGTTGCGTTCGTAGTTTAATTTCCCATCAAACTGTGTTTAAAAGTTCGAACTCAATTTTTTGGCCATTTTTGGCAAATTTTAATGATGTTACCCCTTACAAAAAATGCGAAAATCGACCCAAAAACGAATTTCCCAAAATCCGTCAAAAAGTGATAGGGATCGTTAGCATTGGTAATTAGCTGCTCAAAACAGTTATTCTTTCATGTTAATGATCATTTTTAGCCAAGTTATGATTAAAATGCCAATAAAAAATATTTTAATTTTTGCCAAAATCCGTTTTTTCAAATTTTAATCATAAAATAATCAGTTTTTTTGCAACAACTCTAAAAATAATTGTCTGAATTCGGAATGGTATACCTCGTTGCGTTCGTAGTTTAATTTCCCATCAAACTGTGTTTAAAAGTTCAAACTCAATTTTTTGGCCATTTTTGGCAAATTTTAATGATGTTACCCCTTACAAAAAATGCGAAAATCAACACAAAAACGAATTTCCCAAAATCCGTCAAAAAGTGATAGGGATCGTTAGCATTGGTAATTAGCTGCTCAAAACAGTTATTCTTTCATGTTTATGATCATTTTTAGCCAAGTTATGATTAAAATGCCAATAAAAAATATATTAATTTTTGCCAAAAACCGTTTTTTAAAATTTTGATCATAAAATAATCAGTTTTTTTGCAACAACTCTAAAAATAATTGTCTAAATTTGGAATGGTATACCTCGTTGCGTTCGTAGTTTAATTTCCCATCAAACTGTGTTTAAAATTTGGAACTCAATTTTTTGGCCATTTTTGGCAAATTTTAATGATGTTACCCCTTACAAAAAATGCGAAAATCGACCCAAAAACGAATTTCCCAAAATCCGTCAAAAAGTGATAGGGATCGTTAGCATTGGTAATTAGCTGCTCAAAACAGTTATTCTTTCATGTTTATGATCATTTTTAGCCAAGTTATGATTAAAATGCCAATAAAAAATATATTAATTTTTGCCAAAAACCGTTTTTTCAAATTTTAATCATAAAATAATCAGTTTTTTTGCAACAACTCTAAAAATAATTGTCTGAATTCGGAATGGTATACCTCGTTGCGTTCGTAGTTTAATTTCCCATCAAACTGTGTTTAAAAGTTCGAACTCAATTTTTTGGCCATTTTTGGCAAATTTTAATGATGTTACCCCTTACAAAAAATGCGAAAATCGACCCAAAAACGAATTTCCCAAAATCCGTCAAAAAGTGATAGGGATCGTTAGCATTGGTAATTAGCTGCTCAAAACAGTTATTCTTTCATGTTTATGATCATTTTTAGCCAAGTTATGATTAAAATGCCAATAAAAAATATTTTAATTTTTGCCAAAATCCGTTTTTTCAAATTTTAATCATAAAATAATCAGTTTTTTTGCAACAACTCTAAAAATAATTGTCTGAATTCGGAATGGTATACCTCGTTGCGTTCGTAGTTTAATTTCCCATCAAACTGTGTTTAAAAGTTCAAACTCAATTTTTTGGCCATTTTTGGCAAATTTTAATGATGTTACCCCTTACAAAAAATGCGAAAATCAACACAAAAACGAATTTCCCAAAATCCGTCAAAAAGTGATAGGGATCGTTAGCATTGGTAATTAGCTGCTCAAAACAGTTATTCTTTCATGTTTATGATCATTTTTAGCCAAGTTATGATTAAAATGCCAATAAAAAATATTTTAATTTTTGCCAAAATCCGTTTTTTCAAATTTTAATCATAAAATAATCAGTTTTTTTGCAACAACTCTAAAAATAATTGTCTGAATTCGGAACGGTATACCTCGTTGCGTTCGTAGTTTAATTTCCCATCAAACTGTGTTTAAAAGTTCGAACTCAATTTTTTGGCCATTTTTGGCAAATTTTAATGATGTTACCCCTTACAAAAAATGCGAAAATCAACACAAAAACGAATTTCCCAAAATCCGTCAAAAAGTGATAGGGATCGTTAGCATTGGTAATTAGCTGCTCAAAACAGTTATTCTTTCATGTTTATGATCATTTTTAGCCAAGTTATGATTAAAATGCCAATAAAAAATATATTAATTTTTGCCAAAAACCGTTTTTTAAAATTTTGATCATAAAATAATCAGTTTTTTTGCAACAACTCTAAAAATAATTGTCTAAATTTGGAATGGTATACCTCGTTGCGTTCGTAGTTTAATTTCCCATCAAACTGTGTTTAAAATTTGGAACTCAATTTTTTGGCCATTTTTGGCAAATTTTAATGATGTCACCCCTTACAAAAAATGCGAAAATTGACTCAAAAACGAATTTCCCAAAATCCGTCAAAAAGTGATAGGGATCGTTAGCATTGGTAATTAGCTGCTCAACAGTTATTCTTTCATGTTCATGATCATTTTTAGCCAAGTTATGATTAAAATGATCATAATCAGTAGCAGGTTTCTACTGAAAACCAATTAATCCTTGGTTACCTTCTGGAATTCCTGTTCGCCTGGTAACTTAAACCAAAAAATCTCACAATTTTGACTACAAAATGCACATTTTTATGGCAAATTTGTGGATTTTTTCGATATTTGGCACCAGGTGATCATAATCACTAGCAGGTTTCTACTGAAAACCAATTAATCCTTGGTCACCTTCTGGAATTCCTGTTCGCCTGGTAACTTAAACCAAAAAATCTCACAATTTTGACTACAAAATGCACATTTTTATAGCAAATTTGTGGATTTCTTCGATTTTTGGCACCAGGTGATCATAATCAGTAGCAGGTTTCTACTGAAAACCAATTGATAGTTGGTCACCTTCTGGTATTTCTGTTCGCCTGGTAACTTAAACCAAAAAATCTCACAATTTTGAATGCAGATTTGCGACAATTGCAGGAAGTGTCCATTAGACCATTTCCCTCATTTACTTTCACCTTCCACGACGGCGTCATTTGTCGAGTGCCACCTTCACGGAGCAACTCTCACGTTTCGCTGCACTGGGGCAAGATGTCGTTATCACGTAAGCCCTATTTTGCCAACCGGAAAACGACTCCGTTCCCATTTGAATGATTCCTCGGATGCAGTGCCATGTGCAGCGTTGACTTCTGGGAGACGCGTCATGACCCTGACCATAGACACAGTGTATTTCCAATCGTTCTGCGCAGGAAATATGAGCTTACATACAGATATGGGTACATGTGGAAAAATTAGCTTAAGCCTGGGAATGAGTTTTCCTTGACATATTCATAAGAGAGCTGAAGTCTTATCTTTAATGATGCATTACTTAGTTGTGAAAAGCCAGCTAATAAATATTTCAGAAATATTTTCATTTGACCTACATTTCTTTCTGCAAGTGGGTTTTCTGAATGTAAGGCACATTTAGCTATATATATTTGGTTGTGCTTCGTTTTCCGTGACTTCCAACAGCTGATGTTTGCAATGAGCGTTGCCAAGGCGTTGCGACTGCTAATTGGTGCGAAAAGCGTTTTCGTCGCCGGAACGCTTAACCCTGGTGCTGGTCACGTTTTTTGCCCACACGCGATAAACACATTTACATGCCAGAAACCCACACAAAGACACTTGCCCACTGCACACAGACAAAGTAATAGACATCGACTGATTAACTTAGCAGTTGAGCACCACAAATGCTTTTCTGTTTTTTGTTTCTAAATCAGGAAATGATTTTAATTTTAAATTTTATTAAATGGGCCACGATCATTGTATTTCGATACAATGTATAATATCAGATCGAGGTTATTAGACTTAGTTAAACTTGCCTTCGAGCTTTGAGCTACGAATTACACACTCAAATGATTTTTTAATTAAAGTTTAGCACTAGCTAAATTTCTTGGTTCACAAGCTAACTAAGTCTCTCTATTCCACTGTTTTATACTTGCAGTGGCCAAAGGTTCGATGAACTCGCTGAGTCGCCGTCGCCAGGTGCGATTGCAGCGCAGGATGCCCAACATCCTTGCCCGCGTGGCCTCCTTCTCGACGGATACGAGCAGCGGCGTGGAAACGGAGGTGGAGATGGAGTCCGAGCAGAGGATGCAGCTGGAGGAGGAGCGCTACTCGGAGGACAGGATCCAGGATCGGAAGCAAAAGCCACATTCCAGCAGCGACAACATCAAGACAGTATTACAGCCGACGACGGCTAGCGGGTTTAGTAGCAAGCAGAACCGATCGGCCAGGGCCAGAAAGTGTGATCGGGAGGTGCCGCTCCAGGTGGAGGATGACCGTGACGGCGACAGTGGGTACGAGTACAGTCAGGATCCCGTAAAGGAGCAGCACGTGTACCATCGGAATAGCGAGGGCCTGCTGTCCATTGCCATCAAGACTATTAAGCTGGTGCAACGCAACCAGCTGCTGCAAAAGCGATTGGCCGAACTGCAGCTGGAGACCTCGGAGTTCATTGCCTCGGTGCTGGCCAATCCGGAAAACCGCCAATTCCGGGACAAAATGTCGCCAAAGGCCGATGCCAAGGTCAGCAGCATGCTGCTGCGCCACTAAATTGATCTGGAAAAATCAAAACAATGTAGCCCCATTTCTGGACGCGATAAGAATTTTATTTGAAAACTTATTTTAAATCATAGCGAATTGTATTTGATTTTGTATATATTCGCTCAGGGAGTTTGAAATCCGTCGCGTACTGATTTTTCGTATTTATTCGCGTTGCTCGGAATGCTGCTGCAACATTTCGGGCAACATGAAAAAAATATTGCTAGCTTATGGGCTGAGCATGTAAGTTACATGGAAAATGTATGTCAAATCCGAATAGATGAAAATCATGTATTAAGTTGTAAATGCGTCTCTGCCGATAATTTCGAAATTCCTTGTTACCATTTTTAGCGTTTATATGGGGTTTGCAAAAAAAAAAAATAAATTATTATACTTATACTTTAATTTATTATTAACATAATCGAATAAGTTCCTTTTGTAAATGTATTTTTAAATTTGACACCAATATATTTTTTACGCGTCCAGAAATCCCATTTTTAGTGGGCTTAGTTTTGAAAAATTCGTACTGATTAAATTTACAAACATATTCATCAAAGTTTAACAATTTAATTATACAAATAATGAAGAAATCGCTATGCTAACATTTACAAAAAAGATAATACTTATACGAATCCAAAAAGTCCAAAAGTGTATCTGTAGTCAATAAGAAAATTGTATGTTTTACAGTTTCTACACTCAAGAATTAATTTATAATAAATCTATCTAATACATATATCTAGAAAACCCCAGCATAATCAATGGAACCCTACGACGCTTTTCGCTTTTTACAACAAATAGATCTAGTAAGAATTAATTGATGTGCAAAGCAATTCGTTTGAACAAAAATACGTAAATTATTTTCGGTACTATTAAACTAGCCGATATATTTCAATGAATATGCCTAAGTATATCAAAACTATCAAAACGCTACAAAGCAACACAAATCAAAGCAAAACCAAAATGCCAACTAAAAGCAAATCTTTCTGAAATCAATTCTAAAACTTTTAATGAACCTCTCTGGCATATTCCACCTACTTAAAGGAACAAATCATCCAACTCACAACAAATGAAATCATCAATAAAATTAGCGACCAATTAAACATATTTTATCTTATCTCTTTTTTTGGGGTTTCTTGGCTCACACGCAGCCCGACATACTCGCAAAGTAAACAAGTCATGGCTATGTGTGTACTTTGGTGTCGTGTCAATAGCACCCAATCAAAGCGTTCAAAGACCGTCTCGGCTGCACAGATTTGACATGGAGTCTGTCATCGAGTCGGTCACGAAGGCATGGATGTTCTGAGAAACGTTGAAAAAGGCTGAGGTTATATGAAGAAAGTTGATTAAGCCTTTTGAAAAAGATGAAGAAGTACTTAGATACAACCAGATTCACTACAAGGCTCATAAGCTTTAGCATTATTAATAATACTTAAAAAAGGCACAAAATACATATTTATTTTTCGCTTTATAAATGTTGTATATATTTAAATTAAAGATTTTTGGAACTCCCCATCAATTGTTGGTTGTAATGCATATCCATCCACTCAGTAGACAGAAAATTATTCAGCAATTGTTTCAAGTTCATTCAATTAAGTCGGTACCCTTAAGCCTGGCTAAGACCTTTTGAGTGTCATTTTGGGCTTAGATTTTGATGCTGTTGGTGGTACACCCTTGTCTGCACGTCGGCCAAGTCTTCACTCAGCACTTAACTTTTATTTTTAACCGCACTCTTGACACTCAAAGCACTTGGCTCAGTTTCAGCCCTCAGATGCGAAATCATAAGTTAACCAAAGCGCAGGTGACGTTGGTCAATCATCGTGCTGCGTTTGTGGCATTGTGGGTGCTCCATCTTTGGGGGAGGAGGGGGGCTATTATTATTGTTAGTTTACAGGCATTATATTGTTTTATTGCGTTTTTTACGCACTCCGGTCACGTCTTCATCTGTTTGAGACACGTGATTTATGGGGCCCAAGTGCTGGGCCCAAGCGACCCGGCCCACTTGACACTGAAGAGTTTTCATTGCAGAAACGGTTGATTTGGTTTATTTTGATGCCGTGATTCGGATTCGGATTCGGATTTGTATTTGGTAATTTGTATTATTTGATATCCGTCTGAGCAGCCACCGTTTGTTGTCTTTGGCTGCCGAGCGTTAAATCGTCAGCGTTTGTATCAACTCAGATTTCTGAGCTGGTTGCCATGGCAAGGTCGTTTCTCAAGTGCTTTTGGGGAGTGTTTGTCCAAGTGATTAAAATTTACAATATTAGTAGTGAGTCACTTGAAGTAGCTGGCCGCCCATAAATAACTTTCGCACTGGCATCAGTTTTGCTGGGAATAGTGCGTTTGTGTTACTTGTTTGTTTGTGCCAATTTTTACACTAAACGTTGGCATTGGAGACTACTTGAGTTTGCTAATTTGCAAATCAAGTATGTAGAATGTGAATTCGTTAGCAAACATTTCATATATTCTGTGTTAATTATGGGAAGGTTCTTTTGAGAATAGGTCAACACATGAGCACGTCAGAGAGTTTGTTTTCAACTTATTACATATCTTTTCCAAAAATCTCAAAACTTGCGGTCTCACTTTCTGCCCCAAGCAATTATTTTTTGGAAACTCCAGCTAAGCGATTATCCATGTATATCCATTATTTAGCTGTTAAAATTTAATTAGCAAGATGCATTGTTTTCTGATCCATAATCAATTATCAGGTCACCAATTGAGTAGTTGGGCGCTTTGTGGAGTACGTGTATGAGCTCCATGGAAGTGAATGAGCCAGGCTATTTTACACTTGCCGAGTCATGCCAAATGAATATGCATAAAAGCTGGGCAAATAGCAAATAAAGCAATGCAAAATGCATTCAAGCCGTTATGCTGAGATTGTGGCTATAAAAAGAAACACATGTACGAGTATTGTACTCAAGGTCACTGATTTTACGATTCACCGAAATCGCCAAAAATAAGATTAAAAACAAAATGTATTGTGAAAGTAACTGCGAAATCGGGCGAGCTAGATGGCAAAGCTAGCCAAAAATGTGTTCAGTTGGCCATTAGAGAGACGATTTGGCTGTTGTTCGTATGCAAATGAGTCTGGGTCAAGCGTTTGTAATCCGCTGAATGCCATCTTAATGATCAGCGGACCCATGTAACCAAGACGATCTGGCAAGGTCGTCGGCGCAGCCGGAAAAGCGCATCAGCGATTCAAATCTTGACATTGAACTTCACCACGGGCAGTCCAATGACTCGTGCCATTATTGTGCTTCCAATTCATCATTAATTCAAAGATCGAAAACCGTAAACGGCGGAAGCACTTCAATTCACCTACTTGATCTTTCGCACCTCCGCGCTAAAAAGTCGGCGACAAAAGTCGCTGATCAACGACTTGGCCGGCATGATTAGGCTTACGATCATCTTCGGATCAGCGAGGTGCTAATCAACATGCAGCAAATTCCCCGAAAATAGCCCCTATATAATGGACGAAAAAATTTGCAAGTTCACCCGATGAACTTGAAAATAAATGGTCCATCGTAAATCCCGCGCGCATATGTATCTTGTATCTTTCTTTCGTGATCGCTCGAACGTAGCGCATTGACCGACTAGCCCGGCAGCTACCTGTGTTGTTAACTGAATTTTTGAAACTTTTTTTTTTTACTTTTTGATCTCGCATAGGCTTCAACGTTGCAGCCCGGCCAGCAACGTTTCATTTAGGCGCCGGACATCAGCGGGCGCGCATGCGCAGTCGTCAAGTGAACTGGTCGTAGTATTGGTCGATCCGGAGTATCTGTGACTTTTAGTGGCCCATTTCTATATACAGAGCATTTCGTAAGTGCATTCTATCGCCAATCGATTTGCATGGATTTTGCGTTGGCAAACGTGTTTAGAATTTCATAACAGAATTTGTGACAATCTGTGCTGATTCGTGTGCGTGTGTGTGTGTGTGTGTGTGTGTTTAAATCTGGTCTTCTGATGTAAACTCTTAAGCATTTAGCAGTGGTTTTTAGTGAGAACTTGTCAAGTTGCTAGAACGACAAAAAAAATGTAGTGTTGCGCTTTTGGGCTAATGAAATGCATCAGTGTTGCACACTTAAGTGGAAAATATGGCGCACCTTTGCTTTTAGTTTTAGTTTCGCAAATAACTAATTAATTTATTAATTTCATTTTATTACTCAAACTTTCTGCAGCGAAGTTAAATTATAAAATGTCTTGTGTTATATCAGTATCAGCTTAATTAGCTTGGTGATTTTGTTTTGAGATATTTTTACGGGCAACCCAACCACAATGTGCTAATTCCTCCTAATGGTCAACTAAATTACTCACAACCATCGTCATTTTTCATATCAGATTGAACAAATTTCATGTTATAGTTATCAAGATCTTCAGCCAGTTCGTTTCAGCCAATTAAGTTCGGCTTAATGACCCACATTGATTGGCATGGTGTTGATAGCCAGAACCTTAATGAATACAACGCCCTTCGGAGGGCGTGCCTAAAGTGAAACCGGCTTTAAGTAGTCCTCTAATCGTCGTAACCGATCGAGTGAATCCGACCACAAGGCCATGGCCAAGATATAGAACTTCACCGAACAAAGACAAAGCCGTGGAATCTCGTTATTGTGGTTTAGTTTAACGATATTAAACGATCGATGAACCAGTTTTCAACCTGGCTACTGTATCGTCTTATTCAACTACTTGCCGGCTTTATTGAGGTTAATTGAAATGATTTATTAGCGTTTGTGCCATTTGGGTCTGCGCTTCGAAAATTCCCAAATTGAGTTAATTTGCATAAAAAAACAGTTGGCGCCCACCACTTTAAGTAATTTAATTTCAAGCTTTTTTGAAGATTTTTTGTGCAACATTGTTTTTTATGAACATCCGCGTGCGGTTTATGGGTCAACGCTTAAATATTTGCAGCGTCTTCGCGATCGATTTATTTTGATTTTATTTGCAATGTTTGCTTTGATTTGGTTTCTTCTTCATTTTAGTTTTGTTTTGACCACGAACCGGTTGGCTAGCATTAACTTCATTTCGCTCCTTTTGCCAAGTCATTATTTTTATTGGCACTTTTGATTTCGCTGTCTTGTAACCCCAAAACCCGTTGAACTTGAGCCCAAAACACGTTCAGGATGAATCGGAGTGCATCGGTTGTGAATAGGGCTCAGAACACGAAGAGAAAAAAGTGAAATCGTTCTCAAGGTCGCTGCCGCCACTCGCATGGGAATGCTAATTATCCCAGAATGTTCTGACTTTCTTTTTTCTGAACGCTAATGGAAGTGTTTTGAGTAGGAAGTTGAACTTTTTATTAAAAAAGTCATAAGCTGTCTAGTGAAATAACTCATTTCGCAGCAATGCAAAAAGTTTTTCAAAACTGCGCTTTTGACGTTTTAACAACAGGCAAGAAATAACGTTGATTTTTAACAAGGCTCTCACTTAAATGGGTTTCACTGAAGAATAATACAGATTACCCACATGCAATCGTAAAAAATGTTTTTGTATTTTTAATTTTTAACGCAATATTCAACGTTGCAGATTAAGCCAAGATGAGAGTCTGTGGAGTGCTGGTCTTCTGCCTGTGGACGTTGCAGGTCACCAGGTCCCAACTTCTTGTGGACTTGGCTCGTGATTTTGAGACCTCCCTGCTGAACAATAGGATCCCGGACACCAAGCGATTCCTGCCGGAATATGACTTCATCATCGTGGGAGCAGGAAGTGCTGGCTGCGTGATGGCCAATCGGCTGAGCGAGATATCCTCGGCGAGCGTTCTGCTCCTGGAGGCCGGTGATCAGGAGACCTTCATCAGCGACGTCCCGCTGACGGCGGCTCTCACCCAAATGACTCGATACAATTGGGGATACAAGGCGGAGCCCACGGAGCACGCCTGTCAAGGATTAAAAGGAGGCGTTTGCAACTGGCCCAAGGGGCGTGGCGTGGGTGGCACCAGTCTGATCAACTTTATGTTATATACACGTGGTCATCGGAGGGACTATGATGAGTGGGCGGCGGCCAACAACTCCGGTTGGTCCTACGACGAATTGCTGCCCTACTTTCGAAAATCGGAGAGGATTGGAATCCCGGAGCTGTACAAATCGCCCTACCATGGACGCAATGGCCAGTTGGATGTGCAGTACACGGACTATAGGTCACAACTGTTGAAGGCTTTTCTGAAGTCAGGCAGGGAAATGGGTTACGAAATTACGGATCCCAATGGAGAGCACCTCATGGGCTTTGCACGGTCGCAGGCCACCATCCGGAATGGCAGGCGGTGCAGTACGAGCAAGGCGTTTATACAGCCAGTTGTGCATCGAAAGAACCTCCATATCTCTATGAAGAGTTGGGTCACGCGACTGATTATCGATCCGATCACTAAAACCGCCACTGGAGTGGAGTTCGTGAAGCAACGCCAGCGTTACGTCGTGCGGGCCAAAAAAGAGGTGATCCTCTCGGCTGGCACCATTGCCAGTCCACAGGTGCTCATGTTATCGGGAGTCGGTCCAGCGGAGCATCTTAGGGAGCACAATATAACAGTGATGCAGGATCTGCCAGTGGGTTACAACCTACAGGATCACATAACACTCAATGGTCTGGTGTTTGTGGTCAATGATTCGACGGTTAACGATGCTCGACTGCTGAATCCCTCGGACATATTCAGGTACATCTTCGCTGGACAGGGACCATATACCATTCCGGGTGGAGCTGAGGCTTTCGCTTTTGTGCGGACGCCCAGTTCCAAATTTGGTAAGTATTAAGCATGAGCAAAATGTATAAATTTGCTTTGATCTTATCTAATTTCCATATATTCACCCCAAAAGCAAAGGACTATCCTGATATGGAACTGGTCCTGGGAGCCGGATCCTTAAGTGGAGATAGGTTTGGCACCATGCGGAATTTGCTGGGCATCACCGACGAGTTCTACGACTACATGTTTGGAGATCTGCAGAACAAGGAGACCTTCGGCCTGGTTCCAGTGCTCCTGCGTCCCAAAAGTCGGGGCAGAATATCGCTGCGCAGTCGCAATCCCTTCCACTGGCCCCTAATGGAGCCCAATTTCATGCAGCATCCGGACGATGTGAGGGCCATGATCGAGGGAATCGAAATGGTAGGCTTAATCTGTTCGAATCCGAATCATAATTAATTAATGTCTTACTTCCAGATTCTCAAGCTTTCTAGATCGAAGCCTATGGTGAAGATGGGTACTCGTTTCCATGACCGACCATTTCCGGGCTGTGGACACCTGAAGCTCGCCAGCGAGGAGTACTGGAAGTGCTGCTTAAGAAGATATGGTTCCAGCTTGCAGCATCAATCGGGCACCTGCAAAATGGGTCCTGCAGCGGATAATACCTCCGTGGTGGATGCCCAACTGCGGCTGCACGGCATCCGAGGATTACGGGTTGTGGATGCTTCGGTGCTGCCCAATGTACCAGCTGGTCACACCAATGCCATTGTGATCATGGTCGCCGAAAAGGCGGCGGATATGATCAAGGATGCTTGGCGCATGCCGATCACTCCCTTGAGCTCATAAACTTACCATTAAGATTGTTATTTATTATTTAGTTGTCGCACACGCCATTAGGTTAAGTTCTCATGTGATAGCTTATAATGCCGCTAAGGGGTTCCTTATTGTCTCAATGGGTTATCTTTTAAGCAATTAATTGCATCCACTACATATATAAGCTAAGAAGTTATAAAAATAGAATCGCTCTTTAAAATAAATGTAATCTTGTTGACTATTTGTGACAGAAACGTATTTCGGAATTTTAAAATTCGCGCCAGGCAAAAAGCTTCTGAAAGCCTTTCATATCAACCACCTTCTGCGCCCTTGGATTTGAAGCTTTTTGGCGGAAACTAAAGACTAAAAAGGGCTATTTTGCAAATTGTTATATTAATACAGTTATAACGCTACTTTTGTTTTTTCTAACAATCTATTTGTATGTATATATTGACTAGCTGAACATAACCATATTTAAATTTACTTTAGACCAGACGTTTTTTACATGTAGAGAACAGTGGCGCCACTGCTGCAAACGTAAGAGATGGCGTGTTTAACGATTTTAGCTTTGCGTTTTCTAACGGACTGCGTAAGGCAATGCTTGCAGCAAAATTGCGCCCTGAATCATAAAATCGAATACTGGAATATTCGCTAGCTGAGGCTAACCCAAAACGTGGCTTCTTCTGCTGCCGAAACCAGCAATGTCACGCAGAGGCATATTTCAGTTCACATGGGAAACGAGACCCAGCAAGAGGCTAATACCAATGGCTTTGCGTGCTCCGCTGAGGATTGTTTTTAATGACCGCTGGCCGGGTAATTGCTGACCTCCCCCGTTGGGAAAATAGAAGCGTAGACAAAGCGCCCGCCTAGCAACCGTTGCGTTTTAGAGGTTCCTTAACCCGGCCATAAAGTTAACCCACTTTGTCTGGTCACACACTCGTACGCATGTGTATGTGCGCGCCATGGCCACGTGGCGTATGTGGAATAAGCCTAATTAAATATTTAAATCGTAGGCGGGAGCTACTGTTTGTCATTACAGGCTCGTGGTATTCTATTATTGGAGATTTACAGTTGCCAAGACAACTTTTAATGTAGCTACATATTTGCAAATATTTGTAGCGCAAATATCTGACCCTTTTAACGGAATTATTTGATAAATGCATACTTTAAGTAAGAAACATTCTACAACTTCAACTTTAGCTTCTTTCGACTGATTGGCATTGCTTAAATATTTAAGCCAACCTTAACAGACGGGAATTGTGGAGCGCAGGTGTGGGCAAGATTTGGCGTATTTGCGGTGAAATATTTCTGCGGGTGCGGACCGGGATGTCTGTTGATGCCATCGCCCACCTATTCAAATTACGGCGCTGCCCGTGCCTGTGGTCATAGGTCAACAATGCGACATTTTGGAGCTCGAATCCGCAATACACGCTGTCAGCCGCAAAACAATCCAATTACGCGCTTGCTGCCTGCAATTTTCGAGCTAATTGTTTTCGAGAATACCGAAATAATGAAACGGAGCCCTAATGAGAAAGAGCAGGTGAATTGGTAATGGGCAGCTTAGTAAAAAACAAAAATAAAGTCAATTTAAGGGAGCTTTTCAAGTCTTTCTTAAACGTTCTTCTAGCCCACGTTTCATACCTGCTTTCTTCCAGTTGCTGCTGTAAAAAGCTGCTAAAACGGATGTCACTCAAGTGGAGTAACTTAAAGATAAGACTGGAAATGCTGCACTTAAGAGCGGAGGGGTAAACGTCTGTATCTTTTCATTGCATGCAAAGCAGCTCACTGACTTTCTGCCCTATCTTCCATAGCTGATCTAATTAGGAATCTCATGACGTGAGAGGGCGACGCCGAGTGAATGGCTCATATAATGCCATGCTCCATGAACTGTGCAATCAGGGCCAGCTATTTTACATTGCATTTACATTTCTTCTATGTAGTGAATCATTTTTTCTACACATGCTTCGTTGACCATTTCGAAGGGCAGACAAAAGACGTAACACTATGTTTCCATCTTTCATTAGGAGGGATATTGTACTCTACTTAAGCAATTACTAGTATATGTATATCCGAAACTTATTGAGTGCCCCATACACCGAATTATGAATACTTGTATAGAAAAACTCAGCAGCTAAACTATTCCTCTTATAGTTGTTAAACTTTTCCGTGCAATAGCTTGTTCTTTTTTGCATTGTTTGCATGGCTTATTTGCAAAAGTGCTCGAAGCCCTCGAAGAATGCAACAAAGCCTGAGAAGTTGTAAACTTGATAAAAAAAAAAAAAACAAAATTAAAAGCGGCCAGTAAGGTCTCAGAAACTGACCAGTCAAAGGTTTAATGGAAGGGAGTAAGGCGTTCCGGCTTAGTAGTTACTTTAAAAATGTTTCGCTTACAGGAAGGGAAAAACTTGCGCCTGTAAAAAAACCAGCGAAGGGAGCAGAAAAGTTGCAAGAAAGTTTCCTGCTTTTGTGTGCAAATATTTAGCACGGAAATTGCACTTGCAACGGGAGAAGTCCTTGAAAAGAATCCAAAGGGATTCTGGCGCGATAATTAAATGCGCACAAGAAGCGAAACTTTTTCACCCAAGTTGCGGTATGTTGCGACTAATTGCATTAAAGTGTAATGGATAGGGAAAGACTTTTCAATTTGTCACAGTGCCTAAATGGGTAAATTATTTCAAAGTGTTTCTGCATAACCAAATCACAGTAAGTCCACGTTCCATTATTATAAATGGGCCACACAAAACTGAAACTTTTCAAAACTGAAACACTTTCGCAGAAAGTTTTCCCCTGATTTCGGGCAAATTGGCCAAACATATGTTGGCGTCAATGTCTGCTGAATTTTGGCGAGTTTGCGAGGCATTTCGAGTCAAAGTCACTTGGCAAAGTACACGTCAAGGCGGTAAGTGCTCGCAAAATATGGCCTTCGTAGGCCAGGAGGGCGTCATAATTTATGATAAGCCAATAAAAATAATTGAAAAACATTAATGCCACGCCGCCTGAGACTGGCAGCGGTTAATGGCGAGCATTGAACCCTGAGCCAAGTGCCCAAAGCCCGGCCCAGAAATGTCCTTGTCTGGCTGAAACAACAGGCAGCTCGCTCCTGGCTGCCTCATCGATTTCTTGGCCAGGGAATCGAAGTGAAATCGGAGCTGGCACTAACCAGGCTACCGGAATATTCAAGTAATGGCTGGCAATAAAAAACGGAGCCATAAAATGGCGAAGAGCGCTGTGGCAGAGAAAGTCAAAGTTGAAGGAGGCCTCCTTCGGTATCGAGACTGTGTGAAAGGTTTGAAATAAATAAAATATTAGATGAGGAAACTGCTGCTTGTATCGATTTCGAATAAAGTTTAACGAAATTTGTCCCCACGTTGCGAACAGAGGCGTACATGATTGAAATACTAACCTATGGCTCTTCACTGATTAGGACTGGCCTAGATACTAGACTTGAACGTCGTGCCTCAAATTAAATTCGACTTTTTGCAAACAATCTTACCCCTTCAGCTGTCGAAATGGCAGTCACCTGTCAGAAAGAACATTTTGAGCCACAAAAACTTTGATTGAGAGGCCAAACAAAAAAGGCGTACTGTTTGGCTTAGGCAAACTGGCTGATTGAGTGATTGGCATAAGCTTGCCACTCTACTATGACATGGATTTTGCTGGAAAAACAAAAATATAATTGAAGACCGCAAGCCCAGCTCCTATAATCCTAAAAAACAGCCATTAACTAATTAAAATTGTGTGCAAATTAAGGAAGATGCAAGAAGGGTTGTCACCACATCTAATCTAATTTGTGAACAAAAACCTTTTAAGATTTTGCGAGAGGCATGTGGCTTTTATCTTGAGAATCATGCTTTTAGGATAACACATTTAAGCAGAGTCAGCAAATTGCGCCATCAGACTCCAAGGCCATAAATCAAAACCAAAACACTCTGATGCCCTCTGCGGATATTGGTTTATTTTTATTGTTGAGTTTTAAACTCGGCGGATGATGCAGGGACTCCGTTGAGTATTTTGTCGCCCATGGAAAGGGATTTTCCGCAGACACGTACGCATATTTTTGGTGCTTTTAATGCTTGTATTTATTAACTCCATAAAAAGTGCGTGTCTGGGATTACTTTTGAATTATTTACGACTGCCTGTGGTGGCTAATAAATGCCAAAGCTCAGTGAGCACATGACAAGACCCATATGATTTGCTTGACGAGATTTTGGGTGATTAACAGCATATCCAATCTCACTCGCTTGTCTAATTGGCTAACATTTGACTAAATGAATAGGCGGACGTGTGGAAAATTGGCCAATACCATCGTCGCACTCTGGGCAATCAACAAAATTTGCTATCCATTCGGACGCTTGGCCTCTGGTGTGGACATAATGCAATATAAATGGTAATTTCCTATTTTAATTCGTCCCGGGTGTCCATATTCGGCCATTTCGACTGTTGCCTTTTGAACATGGTGCCCCATACAGTGTTGCTGCTCGAATTAATTTATGGCTAATTCATGGTTATAGCCTTCTCCTGTCGAGATGCGTACGGAATCCAATAGAAGTGGAAATCATATTAGATATAATACATATTGCTTAAGCTCTAATAATCACTACAATTTTAAAGAGAATTAATGAGAATTTATTTATTAAACGTCTCTACCGACACTTGATTAATAATCAATTCAAATTAAATAATCCTACAGCTGAATATGACGTGATTAGGTATTCAGCTTAGTAAAAGGCTTAAAGCCTTCGAATGCGAAACTCTGCCTCCATTTTTTCGACCCGGATTGCTGACATGAAGGCCCAAAGCTAATATTTACCTGCCGTATTCTAAATTAGGGATTTCGGCTGCATGTTTACGGTAGCCACAACTCACGAACACGTGCCCAAATCCGTCCTGTTTTCATTTGGGCCCAGATGGCGTTAACCCTTGTAGGTCCTTTGTTGACTCGTCGCTCGGCTCCTTTTCATTAATTTCCCGATGCAAATGCAGCCTTTTTTTTTTGAGGGGGTTTTGCCCGAAACAGGACCAACATCCAAACCTTTTAAGCCTTTCATCAGCAAAGTGCGGTTGCTGACAGTTCTGAAAGCTGGAGGAAAGACGTTGAGATGTATTTGCCTAACACTCTACTTGGTCAAATCCTTAATTAAAAGAAGAAACCTATTTTATTTGAGAAATAATCTGATTTGCTATCGCCTAAGCTTGTATGATATTAAATTACAAAACAAAAACGACCATTGAAAATGTGCACTCCGATTTTCCTACCATCCAACCCATTGTGCTGCCATTATCTGTTGTATTATCTATCAATGGGTCAATAGGTTCAGTGTCTGTTTTAGGCTCTTTTATTGCGGGCTTTGGCTATTGACTTTTCCACGCAAAATTAGACGGGCGAAAAGCGCATTCAGGAAATTAGCAACGGGCATTTGAGGAAATGGAAAATCAGGAAAACCGACCAGCAGATAAGCGGTTTGATTGAAAATGAAATTGGACAGTGCTGGGGGTAAACAAACTAGGTGCAGGGCCTAATTTGTTTGTAAATCGGTTTCACTTTCGAAGCATTCGATGAAAAAAAGTATACAGTGTAAGAAAAATTGTTTAAGTGCTATAAATACCGTTAGCTTTAGCCTCGGCAGCGTTATGATACTTACTGCATATTACTGCGCACAAGTTATAATTAAATGTTTTAATCACGGGCATTTAACTGATTTAGCATTTCATTTGGCCAATTAGTCAGTGGGACGCAGTTGCTCACGACAGGTAAATGCGACATCAACTGCCTGCTGCTAAGTGAAGCGGCTTACGTGGTCGTTAATAATGGTTGGGGAGTAAGGATATTTCACTCCAGTTTAGTGAACCCTTGAGTCTGCTTTGAACATGCATCAGCCATAAATATTTTGCGGCACTTACTGGCACTTTGTGATTGTGCTGCTGGCATCCTAATTACATTTTAATGCCACGACATTTGGCAAATTTTATGCGAAACGGTAAAGAGGTCCTTACACGCTCCTACGATGATGATGTGCTAAGGCACATTTCTTTGGCAAACCTTTGAGATAGCTAACGTGGCTATTTACGCATCGAAAGTGTGAAAGCTATTAGAACTTACTATAAGCGTTGCCCTTTTCCACTCACAGGACTTCGCAATCGATGAAGGAAAGTGAGTCCTGAGTTAAGGATTAAATCGATCACTAAGGGAAAGTAAAAGCAAAGTGCTGTTGAATTATGAACCTTTATTCAACTCGCATACAAATGAGGTGCAAATATAAATCCCCCGAGATGAAAGCGAATTTTCCGGAATTAGTTCCGAGTGCTTGACACTGTCTCAACAGAAGGCTGAAAGTGATTCCGTGTTGAAATTTGTTAAGTTTAAAATCATTTACCTGAAGGCTGTAATTAAATATGCAAAATAAAGTTGAAACAATTCGCGAAAAGCTCGTCGCTGAATGCAAATTGGCTTCCATTTCCGTAAGATGTGACCAACCAAAACCCTAAGGTGTAACCACATTTCCATCAAGAGGCAGCATTTTCCATTTTGTTGAGTGGAAAATATTTTTAACATGCGCTACGTCGTGGCAAACATAATTTTCCTTCAGCAGAGTTTCTCTTTCAAGTCCTGAGTATATGTTTATAAATATTTGTGACACGAAATAAAGCGTGCTTTTCTAGAAAATGAAAAAAGTACACCATTGGACCCTGTTTATGTTTCAATTTGTTTTGGCCTGCAGCAATTGAAAATTGGAGCGATGGGAGTGGTTGAGATGTTGTTTGCTTACACGTTTGCATTATGTTTAATTTGCCCAGAAAGGGGATTTATTTTAAAAGCAACAGAAATAAATGCAAGTAAGCGTAAATTGGTCAGATGTGCATAATTTTCATTCCACCTAAATATTGAAAAATGTAAGAGTACATGTGATTTAAGTTTGGAATTTAAGTGCGACCCAAATGCGATGCGCTGCGTTCTCTACGTTCATTTTGGCCAACTCTTAGCCAAAGCAAAGTAACATCCTTTGGAGTCCGTTGTCTGACCCACTCCACTTGGATGTTCAAACAGACGCCGCTGTCAACAACCGAGTGCCCCGGGCCTCCGAGGAAAACTGGCGCACTGCGGGTGCTGGAATTTCTGGCTGGGCTATCTGGGAGCTATGCGGGATTGGAGGTTTGATATGGGCGAAAAGTATTCCTGCAAGGGGTCGCATAAATATTTCTCTAAATCAGAAACATAATTGAATAGCTCTTCTGTCCCTGCGGATATGTTCAGCACTGCTTGTTGCAGGTCTATATTTCAGATTAGGCACTGCCTGGAATATCTTGATTATTGTTAATTGTATTGTATTATTTTAGTAATTTTTATTTCCCTTGATATATACTCTTATTTTTTGTAGTACGTTTTTTTAAGTGCAAGTATTTACATTGACTGTCAGTGGGGCTCTTTTCGAGCCTCTCGAATTGATTTATTAGTGACTGGCCTGTGATAATCTGCACATTATACGATTTTTCCCTCTTTTTTTAAGCCCTAAACAATTGATGGCATCAGCTGAGTCGCCTCCTTCGCCCTTCACTTTCTTGACAAGGGTTCACAAAGTCCGTTTATATTTTTCTTATATTTGCAGCCTGAACATGCCGTCTATTTACAGATTGCGCATAAATTAATTTCTCATTTAATGGTATAACTTTTATGGTATTATTACTTTTTATCTGTGATCTTTATTAAAAGCTTTGCATTGAATGTACGTACAATTGTTGCCACAAAAAATGACATGAATTGATTTAAATTGGATGCGAACACAACTTGAGCCTGATTTTCTGCGAAATTGTCAAACTTCTCGCTGTCTGGAATACAAATGAAGCGCCAAACAGAGTCCTTCAGCAAATATCCTGTTAGCAGCCAATAAGGCGAAGCCCTTCAAAAAAGTGAATCCATTGTAATGCCTCATTATTCTGAGTACAGTCTGGCCAGGACTTTTATTGTGCCTCGTGATTGTGGTAACATCTGGCCAAAAGACATCGCACAATGTGCCTGTAATTGTGGCAGAAACGGTTCAATGGAAATGGAAATATGTTCTGGCGCTCTTGGCTTAAATCCAGCTGGCAACAGCAAATGCAAAGGATGGGTCTTTTGATCGGAACTAGCATTAAACCATTTTAATATTTAAAATATCGTTTACCTTTCGGCAAGGACCAGTTGGCTACCCCCAGTTGGGTGGAGTTGCTCAACTGAATAATTCAGTTCGACAAATGGGATATTCCTTAAATTCTTTAGTGTCTGTGTAGTCCGCAATACTTGAATATTGGATTTTAAAGATATTTAAATTTATGGTAAAAACCATAGTCTGAAGTCGATGATTTATTATATTTTTATCGTAATTTATCAGAACTTCATTAATTATTCATTCAATTTTATATATACCCATTGTCCCGAGACAACAATAAAAACAAGCTGGAACCGCATGGAAATAAGCTAAATTAATTTTCACGTTGTTAACCTCCGCGGAGGAAGAACAAACTTGAGATTGCCGCTGAGCATAAAGCAGATTAGGGTCCCTGACCTCAAGGAGCAGGGACGTGCTCGTTAAGTCCCACGAGGCTGATGACAAGGAGCTCCTCCAGACAGCAAAGGACATTCCAGTCCCACTCCCACTCCCACTCCCACTCCAGTCGTCATTTTCGGGCATTGTGATTGTGATTTGTAATGGACTGGAGGCCATCCTATTTAGATTTTTCCTCATCGCCAGTTTACTCGGCTTACATCTTCAGCCACTTAATTGCCGATGATAAAGGACTTTGCAAACATTAAAATGCTGCCAGCAAGGATGTTCAATCACCTGCAACCTGGGTCTACCTGTAGGTTAAAGTGAAACCCAATTTGTTATGTGTCAGGAGCAAAAGGTTCTCATATTCAATCTGACACTGATCAATGATGACGATTTCTCACCTGCACGATAGCAGAGAGCTGAAAACACGCATTTCTCGTAAAGAAACTCGAAAAGAATGAGAAGTGAGTGGGGCGTCTATAAAATTATACACGATTATTTGTACAATCTGATTTAGTATTATATATTTTATATACATTTTAGCTGAAGATAGCACTTGTTGTAGATAGTAGCCTGACCCAAATAAATTTCCCAAGTTTCGACATTTGTTTGCTTTATCTTGGCGAGCATAACTCACTTGCCAGCTGTTCAAATGTTGTTACATCACATGATGTTTTGGACAATTAACAGCAATAACATTTGTGAAGGCTGAAGCCAAATTGTTGAAATATCCATACAAGCTGGCATAAATTTAAGGATTCAGTCGAGAGTCACAGAGCGCAGCAAACAGGCCCCATCATATACGTGTACAATGTGCATTCCTTCGAGCCGTCTTGACACTGAGCAATGTGAGCAAGTGCCGGCCCAAGAAACAAGGACATTATCGTCGGGGGAGCAGGGTCCTTGGGGCACTGGAGCATTTGCCATTCGGGGAGCACCCGCAGCTGAGGCAGCTGTTATGGATCGGGACGATAGACATTCCAGAACACTATCTCCTGAAATCTGTGTGGCTCCCAGCCGAAAGCTCCACCTTTGTCGGGTTGTTGGGTTGTTGGGTTGTTGGGTTGTTCGGTTGTCGGTCGTCGCCTGTTGTTAATGATGATGACAACCAAAGTTGGTTGTGCTCCTGTCACCATCCACTTGACATGTTCAGAGCCCGCTTTGTCCTCGCACTGTCCGTGGTCGTAATGCCACAGACATATGTCAGTCCACGTCTGAAGTCACACATGTCCTTAGATACGGATGTGGCGACACATGCCAGTCACGGGCTGGGAATAACATATTCCTGTGGCCACATAACACTAATTTTTGAACCAAGCTGAATTGAATACAACTGGAAGTTAATTAATATGTGATTCCTGAATTTATTTACGAATTCAAGTTGTACGAATATAGGGTACTGTAACGTATATAAGGTACAATATGTTTCCTATAGTTTTACTTTTATGTTAAAATATAAGGCACCGTAGTCGGGTTAAAGGTGTTATGGGTTATTTTTGCACTTTCTGCGCAAACTCAGGATTCGATTCAGTCGGCAGCGCTGCCAACGAAGCAACAGACCATAGAATCCATAGACCCGATGAGACTCTTAGTATTTATGCGGCTTTCTAAGGAACCACTACGTGAAGAAACTCACCCAAAAAAATTATTTGGATTTTACGAGTTCTTGACACGTGGGTGTGACCACTTCATTCATTTTTGATTTTCTTACTACTTATGCGTAATAAATAATAAATGATTTAAGTATGATAAAATGATTTTAATTAGTTCAATAAAGAAACGCAAATAATTTATCTATTAGCTTTTATTTTAATGTGTCTTAATTGTAAAAAATAACATATTAAAACTAAGTTAAAATGTGTATTTAATGTAACAAAAGAAATGTAATTCAATGAGGTATACATTTATATATTACTTTTTGATTTCAATCAACGAAACGAGCAAGTAAAAAATGCATATTTATGAAAGTAATTACTCGCACACTTAGCTGGCATGACAAGCAAATTTGCTGAAATGTTTTTCGAATGACAACATGATGTGCATTTTGATTGCCACCATCCACATGATTTTGATTTCCGATTCGGGACTGGATTTTCTCTGGTTTCTATTTGCAATTAAATTTGCATGGTTTCAGCTTAACACCGTATCGTTATTTGCCATGCATATTTGATGCAACTAACGGCAGCAAAAAATGTTGCCGCAAACCACGGCATGAAATGTCGGAAATGTCCACTAAAATCTAAAATCTATCTTCGACAGCACTACGAATATAATTTATTTTTGTACGGTCATCACAGCTGGTTAAACAATGCAACAAACTAGGGCTCCGACTTTTCCGACTGATTGGAGACATCAACACATGTCCAAAATGAAAGGACATTTCATGCATACACGAATAATCTAATGAAAATGTAAAAAAGGTGTACAAATATGCATTTAAATCGGATTGTTTTAATGGGCGAAATTTCATGAATGACTCGCAGACTTTTGTCACCCGAAACCCCATTTAGTTGATAGCTCGGAAAATGCCAACTAGCTGGTGACAACCCGACAAACATTACCATCAGCGCCACTACCTGTCGCCCTCATCATCATTAACCACGGGAACCATGGGAAAGGTGTGGCAGGGAGCAGCGCTGATTTGCCACATTTCAGCTCAATCGCTCCGGCACAAGGAGCTCCGGTTCCAGCCACGATGGCTTGTGGCTCCTAGCCCGCGGATCCATGTGCCACGGAACAGCTGTGGCTTTTTTCTGTGCCGTAATGATGATGTTGCTGCCTGAAAAAGCAAGGCGAGGAGTCACGCAGCCTGGGCAGAAAGCACGGAGCACCCACAATGCCACATTTCTCAGTGTCAAGATGGCTTGAAGGAATGCGGAGAATGTTTGTTGTTCTGTGCGGCTGTCATTGCGTCAGTCTGCCACTGTGTCAGTCCGCCAGTCGCTCCGTCTGGCCAGTTTCTTTGGGCCAGGCTGTGGCACTTGGTTTACGCATCCTGTTTGTGTTCTGCCATGTCATCTGATTTGGGCTCTCTTTATCTTTGACTTGACTGCAGTGCCATGCGCTGCGAAATACAATATAAATGCTGAAGCTCCATTTCTGAAATATCTAATACTTGCCTCAAAAAATAACCTAATATTGTATCTACTGTTTTTGAATCGGTTCTTCTAATGGTTTTACTACTCAAACAAAGAGCAGAGCTTTGTGCTGCAATTGGGGTTTTCAATTAAATGGGTTAATTTAATTCGAAAATAGAAACATTGCAACCCATTTAACCACAAAGCCCTTGCCGCATTCGCCAAGTTTCAATGGACTTGCCACAACTACAGGCATCGCCTTGCCAGGTATTACCAACCAGACCAAAAACGTGTTTATCATTTTAACAGCCAGCCATTTGAGGATTGATGGCAAGCGCTTCAAAGTGCAAAACAATTTTCCAGCTTTTCCCCCCACCAATCTCCTCGCTTACGAAACAAAATAGATTTCGAAATTGAAACGAAAGGCAAAGAAAAAGCAGGCTGAGGGCAAATGGCAGGTGAGGCTGACGGATTCCGCATTTCGCCCGCCTCGTCCTTAAAAAGGATTTTCATGCTGAATGTGCGAGTTTGTGTCTTGGCAGCAATTGGATTTCCATGTTTCCACATTGTTTGCGCCACTCAGGTGAGAAATTGACATCATTGATCGGCGTCAGATTGAATATGAAAGCCTTTTGGGACTGCCACAAAACAAATTGAATTGTATAGATGGGATTTCTAGTGGTTTTCTTATCACAAAGCATTTCAATTGATTTATTTGTGCCGCTTTTTTATTGGGAATGACGGATGCTAAGTCAAATGGATACAACAGGTTGTGACGCTTTTGTACGCTTCTTAGATTACGTTGCGTATTTGAGCCACGATTTGAATTTATTTACTAAGGACGAGCTCAAATTTTTAGGAACCTACTTTACGATTTTCCTCATTTTCCATATTTCCTGAGGGTTTCATAAGCTTGCCAGGTATATTTTTCACCTATTCAATGTTATTTTTTGCAGCTTTCAAGCCAAATTCAAATTCAAATTCAAATTTCTTTAAAGCAGCAACAGTCAGTGGAATGTGTATGTTTTTTCTAGCTATTTTCCTGCTGCAAAGGCTTTCCTTGCTTCATTTCACTTCTGCCCACGATTTCTTTTTGCGGAGGAAGTAAATTAGAATTTCGTTGTGCTAGGCCTGGGAAATTTATGGCTTTTGCCTCGTACACTCACCTAGTAAGAGAAGCCGCAGTCGGCGGCTTGCGCTTCTGTGGGACCACGCGGCGTATGCGCAACACAAGCGATTTATCCGTTTGATGAAAATGTATGAAAATGTGTGCATACATTGCGGCGCCCTAAGCTGGTGGGCGAACCGAAAATTAGCATTCACTGGCTGCCCGAATCCGCCCAGCTGCACTTTAATTTACATATGTGATGGCGCCTTATAGTGATCCCGGCACATCTCGCTATATTCTTGTACTCCTGGTGTGGCTCAGGACCTTTCCTTCGATGTGTTGGCTCAAGGAATATGCAAAGCACTTTAGCCGACAGGATACCCCGGGCACATCCCTGCCATTGTTATTGTCGCATGATGAATTATTCAGACGCCTCGGCTCGGCTGCTCCCCATGGTAAATGGTATTTTAAATATTTAAATAGATCCACGTTAATGGGAACGTCAAGAAGTAGGCCACAACTATTTTATAGCCCAACAGAAGTCTCGATAGTTATGGCTTCCCTCAGCTGCTTGGAATTTTAAAGTACTGTCTATGTTGAAAGTAGTTCTTTAAAGCACAACCTTAGTATCTTAGTACCAAGATATAAAAGATATCTTGAAAATATTAACATGTATTAAATACCTGCACTCGGCAGGAAAACAATGAAATTCCATGCTCGGAATACAATTGTATGTTGAGTTCATTGTCTGCAAATCTTTCGGAAGTCAATACGTACGGGCCATTACTCAAGAGCTTGGACACTCTGCAATAGGAATCCTGTCTTCTTGTCCGTCACGTATTGAAATATATGACCGGAGACAAGGCCTCGGCATTACATCTGCTGGCCATCAAGTGGGCCAGATGCCAGAAGTCCATCTGGCACATTGCCATTATTAATGACGCAATTGACATGGCCAGCATGCAGTGGCCAAGAAATATGGCAACACTTCAAAGGCAACTACAGAGTCACGAATCGTTTGTTAATGCGCGAATGCAGTAAAGAGTTCCGAAAGCCCATTTGTAGTCCAAGAAGTGCATTATTTAAAGAATCTTTTAAAGCACTTGGCTTAAATTAGCATTACCATGTGCAGAACTTAACTTAAATGGATCCACACAACCAATTTTAGCGATGTATAATAGAATCTCTCCTTTATCTTTGCTTTTAACTTTTCTGTGCAGCCACAGGTTTCCCATCTGAACATTTCGTTGACACTGTTTGCTTTGGTAATAGATTTTCTTCTTTTCCTGTCTACCCCCAAGGCATTTTCTCCCCTTGGCGACTTTTCGCTCGGGCGTCCAATACAATAAGAACTTAGGACGCGTTGTTCTGGGTTAATCGATGGTTTTTGCCATTGAATGCCTAGTCCATTGTTTTCTGTCCCACTGCTGGCACAATGTTTGCCTAATGGAAACACTCCAGAGACGGCTAATAAGATCACATGTGACTATTAAGTGGGCCCGAATGGGGAAGCCGAAACTCAGATAGAAGTATGCTAATCCAAGGCCGGTCAATATTTGCTCCTTTTTGGAAGATAGGCAGTTGGAAAAGATACTTACATATATCCCTATTTCTACCCTTCACTTGTAGGTTACGGTAGGCTGTAACGGATAGCGGGTATCTGATATTCGTGGCACTTGACTTTAGCATATCTTCTTGTTTGTTTTGTATCTCAGAGATATGAAGCGCACCGGGTTTCTGGGCCATAGCCTCGCCGAAGGGCGTAAAATTGTACATGCAGGACATCAATTCAATTTGTCGGACCAGAGGACAAGCGGGAAAGTCAAAATGGAGCAAAGTAATATATTTTGCAAAAAGGCGCTGACGAAGGAACGGCGGCAAATACAGCACGTGAAAGTGGAAAATGAGCTGCAGCCTAGATAAGTGAGGCTGTTAACACTTATTCAGGGCAATGGGGTTAGTGCGCCTCGCATAAAACGTAACAGGATTACAACGGTGTCGATGCTGCTGCAATGTTAGTCCTGCTAAAAAAACCTTTACTTTCCTTGGCGAAAAGCAAACATATACATGCCAGGAAGGCCAAAGTTGTTGCTCAGTTGGCAGGAGACTTTTCGCCTCTCTCTTATCCTTGGAAAAATCCACAAGCAGCAGTGGCAGAGAAAACAAACAGAAAAGGAGAAAAAGCCAGGATATTTCTCTGTGATAAGAAGGCGCTGTTTGCTTCAACGAAATAAAGCAAGTCGTGTTTCTTCAGAAAAACCAATACCTTTGTAGTACAAAGGACCAATTGAATAGTTTCTTAAATGAGTTAGATACTTATTGCAATCGCAACTTTGTATTATTTATAAGTTACCATAAAAGCGTATAGTATTCTTACAGAAAATTTAGATTTAGTCGAGATAGAAACGGTAAAACAGTAAAAGTAGTATAATGAGCTTGCAACCAAAGCCTTTCGCTAAGCGGCACTATAATTGACTGTCATTTTCTTTTTGCCAGGTCTGTCAAGCAGCCACATCCGTTTGTCACCAATTCCCGTCACGTTCTGGCCATAAAGCTTAAGCCTGTAAGCCATTTGCAGAGTGTTTATAATTGAAATGGTAGAGGTGGGTAAACGAAATTGGAGCCAGGTCGAGAAAGTCTGAAGTGAAAGCGGATATAAAGCGATTTGACTTGGTGACAACTTAATTTCCTACTCTGCGCTTTATCCGGCAGTTGGTACAAGGACAAGGTAAAACGACCAGCTAAATTACCAACATTTTATATAGCCATGAAAAATATTGTAGACTTGGCAACGAAATTGTAAATGTACTGCGCTATCTCATTTGGCAAAGGCATGGGAAGCTCATTAACTATGAAAAATTGTTGACAAATACAGTTGTTGGTTGAATGACATGTATTCCTCAGCTGACCTGTGGTCTCCATAAATATTTTCCATTAAGTGTAGGAAATTTTCGCAAGACTACAAGGAAGCATAATGAAAAACAGCACAAAAAGGGTTCGCATAATTTGTTGAGCTTGGGAAATCAGGGAAATGGCGGTGGAAAAAGGAAGCTTGGAGCCGACTTACAAATTTGCATTGTGCAGATTGCTTCCGCCGGGGGATGTGTTTTGTTCATCATCAGTTACATACTCGTACACAACGAGTCGTCATTTTTCATGTCACTCGGTTTGGCCCTTAACGGCGGAACACATAAAAAGATTTAAATTTGTACGGAAATTAAACGAATTGAGCTGAAAAATCAGAACAAGCCAGTCTGTTCCCTTCTGTAATAAGGTAAATATCATGACAAAAAATAAATACTAAATAAATTTTGAAATGGGATATAATATTTTGAGAAGATTGTAATTTACATTTAAAAGACTCTTAAAAGAGATATTTTAAGCAATGCATGAAGTGTATTTCTGCTACTCTTATCGTTTTGATGGGAATTAGAGCACAAAAACTTTACCATTTCAAATTTTCCATAAATGTGGATTATTTGTGACTCATGAAATATGACTGAGTAGTTATTATACCCTTTACTCGCAGAGTGAGACTAGACTAGACTAGATTCGTTGAAAAGTATGTAGATATGTCCCAGGGTGAAGTTCTAAACTCCATAACTCAACTTATCTGAGTCGGATTTTGAAGTGGCATACCTCTAAATGTTTCTGCCGCAATTCTCTAAAAATCTGCATTCAAATTTAGAAATTTATTTTTTTAAAATTTTTCTGTCATATTTTTGATGTTGTAGAAATGCAAGAAAATTAAAAAGTGTCCCAAGGCTGAAGTTCTAAACTCCATAACTCAACTTATCTTAATCGGATTTTGAAGTGGCATACCTCTAAATGTTTCTGTTGCAATTCTCTAAAAATCTGCATTCAAATTTAGAAATTTATTTTTTTTTAATTTTTTTGTCATTTTTTTGATGTTATGTGTTGTAGAAATTCAAAAAATTTAAGAAATGTCCCAAGGCGGAAGTTCTAAGCTCCATAACTCAACTTATCTTAGTCGGATTTTGAAGTGGCATACCTCTAAATGTTTCTGTTGCAATTCTCTAAAAAACTGCATTCAAATTTCAAAATTTATTTTTTTTTTAATTTTTTTGTCAATTTTTTTCATGTTATGATGTTGTAGAAGCTCAAAAAATTTAAGAAATGTCCCAATTCTGAAGTTCTTAGCTCCATAACTCAACTTATCTTAGTTGGATTTTGAAGTGGCATACCTCTAAATGTTTCTGTGGCAATTTTCTAAAAATCTGCATTCAAATTTCAAAAAAAATTTTTTTGTAATTTTTTTGTAATTTTTTTGATGTTATGTGTTGTAGAAATTCAAAAAATTTATGAAATGTCCCAATTTTGAAGTTCTAAGCTCCATAACTCAACTTATCTTAGTCGGATTTTGAAGTGGCATACCTCTAAATGTTTCTGTTGCAATTCTCTAAAAAACTGCATTCAAATTTCAAAATTTATTTTTTTTAAATTTTTTTGTCAATTTTTTTCATGTTATGATGTTGTAGAAGCTCAAAAAATTTAAGAAATGTCCCAATTCTGAAGTTCTTAGCTCCATAACTCAACTTATCTTAGTCGGATTTTGAAGTGGCATACCTCTAAATGCTTCTGGCGCAATTCTCCAAAAATCTGCATTCAAAAAAAAAAATTTATTTTTTTTAAATTTTGTTGTCATTTTTTTGATGTAGAAATTTAAAAAATTAAGAAATGTCACACGGCTGAAGTTCTAAGCTCCATAACTCAACTTATCTTAGTCGGATTTTGAAGTGGCATACCTCTAAATGTTTCTGTTGCAATTTTCTAAAACTCTGCATTCAAATTTAGAAATGTATTTTTTTTTAATTTTTTTGTCATTTTTTTGATGTTATGTGTTGTAGAAATTCAAAAAATTTAAGAAATGTCCCAAGGCGAAAGTTCTAAGCTCCGTAACTCAACTTATCTTAGTCGGATTTTGAAGTGGCATACCTCTAAATGTTTCTGTTGCAATTCTCTAAAAAACTGCATTCAAATTTCAAAATTTATTTTTTTTTAATTTTTTTGTCAATTTTTTTCATGTTATGATGTTGTAGAAGCTCAAAAAATTTAAGAAATGTCCCAATTCTGAAGTTCTTAGCTCCATAACTCAACTTATCTTAGTCGGATTTTGAAGTGGCATACCTCTAAATGTTTCTGTTGCAATTCTCTAAAAAACTGCATTCAAATTTCAAAATTTATTTTTTTTTAATTTTTTTGTCAATTTTTTTCATGTTATGATGTTGTAGAAGCTCAAAAAATTTAAGAAATGTCCCAATTCTGAAGTTCTTAGCTCCATAACTCAAATTATCTTAGTCGGATTTTGAAGTGGCATACCTCTAAATGTTTCTGTTGCAATTTTCTAAAAATCTGCATTCAAATTTAAAAAAAAATTTTTTTGTAATTTTTTTGTAATTTTTTTGATGTTATGTGTTGTAGAAATTCAAAAAATTTATGAAATGTCCCAATTTTGAAGTTCTAAGCTCCATAACTCAACTTATCTTAGTCGGATTTTGAAGTGGCATACCTCTAAATGTTTCTGTTGCAATTCTCTAAAAAACTGCATTTAAATTTCAAAATTTATTTTTTTTTAATTTTTTTGTCAATTTTTTTCATGTTATGATGTTGTAGAAGCTCAAAAAATTTAAGAAATGTCCCAATTCTGAAGTTCTTAGCTCCATAACTCAACTTATCTTAGTCGGATTTTGAAGTGGCATACCTCTAAATGTTTCTGTTGCAATTTTCTAAAACTCTGCATTCAAATTTAGAAATGTATTTTTTTTAAATTTTTTTGTCATTTTTTTGATGTTATGTGTTGTAGAAATTCAAAAAATTTAAGAAATGTCCCAAGGCGAAAGTTCTAAGCTCCGTAACTCAACTTATCTTAGTCGGATTTTGAAGTGGCATACCTCTAAATGTTTCTGTTGCAATTCTCTAAAAAACTGCATTCAAATTTCAAAATTTATTTTTTTTTAATTTTTTTGTCAATTTTTTTCATGTTATGATGTTGTAGAAGCTCAAAAAATTTAAGAAATGTCCCAATTCTGAAGTTCTTAGCTCCATAACTCAACTTATCTTAGTCGGATTTTGAAGTGGCATACCTCTAAATGTTTCTGTTGCAATTCTCTAAAAAACTGCATTCAAATTTCAAAATTTATTTTTTTTTAATTTTTTTGTCAATTTTTTTCATGTTATGATGTTGTAGAAGCTCAAAAAATTTAAGAAATGTCCCAATTCTGAAGTTCTTAGCTCCATAACTCAACTTATCTTAGTCGGATTTTGAAGTGGCATACCTCTAAATGTTTCTGTTGCAATTTTCTAAAAATCTGCATTCAAATTTAAAAAAAATTTTTTTTGTAATTTTTTTGTAATTTTTTTGATGTTATGTGTTGTAGAAATTCAAAAAATTTATGAAATGTCCCAATTTTGAAGTTCTAAGCTCCATAACTCAACTTATCTTAGTCGGATTTTGAAGTG
Organism: Drosophila orena; assembly: GCA_005876975.1. Lineage (NCBI taxonomy): Eukaryota > Metazoa > Arthropoda > Insecta > Diptera > Drosophilidae > Drosophila > Drosophila orena. Next base: position 6,549,181 of record VCKV01000282.1, on the reverse strand, counting down.
GCATACCTCTAAATGTTTCTGTTGCAATTCTCTAAAAAACTGCATTTAAATTTCAAAATTTATTTTTTTTTAATTTTTTTGTCAATTTTTTTCATGTTATGATGTTGTAGAAGCTCAAAAAATTTAAGAAATGTCCCAATTCTGAAGTTCTTAGCTCCATAACTCAACTTATCTTAGTCGGATTTTGAAGTGGCATACCTCTAAATGTTTCTGTTGCAATTTTCTAAAAATCTGCATTCAAATTTAGAATATTTTATTTATTTTTTTTTAATTTTTTTTTGTAATTTTTTTGATGTTATGATGTTATAGAAATTCAAAAAATTTTAGAAGTGCCCAAAACTGTTTCAATTTTTACGCAATTTCTACAGATACTCCGGAAAATGTTTATATTCCTCGTTTGCACTTTCACTAGCTGAGTAACTTGACTATGGCATTCTATCTTGTTTTAAAATTCGAATAGCTTAGCCGTGAAGTGGATGTAGAGACTGGAGGGAAATACCGTGGCCGCAAAATCTCGGTCGGAAGTGCAGCTGCCTTCCACTTCATTGGCTTAACTGCAGACCGTTCAACCAGGGCAATATTGTGGCTGCTAAATATAATATACAGTTGCCGGGGCAAAGAATGACTGTGCCGTAAATTGTCCTTGCTAAGTATAACCCCAGGTCCTGCCGTGCATAAATTTCCCTCTCCTCCCACCCAGATATCCTGTTGAAAAGCATTTAATTTCTGGCAATATAGCAGCCCTTTACCCGATGTATCTTTTGGCATTTGCTTGCCTGAGAGCATGCATCTATTGGATTTGCAGTTTGGCAGGCGGCTGTCAAAATGGCATGAAATGGCTACAAGGCTCGGCTTAAACCAATTGTATTTGTTTAGCATGAAATATATTTATTCGAGCTGACAGCTGCACTTATAGGCTTAGATGAATTGGGTTGGAAACACTTAGTTGTACTTGAATATTTGCTTTTTTGCCAGGAAGTTATTTGTTTATAAATCATTTTCATATTTCTTTTCACAATTCCTGTATTTAAACTGAATTTATGGAACAAACAACACAGTTTCTACAAACTTTATTTGGTTTAATAGATATCCTTTCGCACAAGCTCCTCTTTCTTAATGGACAAAGTCCCTTAAGCAGAAGGCACAAATATTTTCCAACGTCATTTAATTAATTAAAGCGAAAGTTCCATAGCCACCACCACGCCCCACATTTTCCGATGGTTTTAATTTTTTTTTTTGTCAATTAGCTGAAAACCGCAGCTGAACAAGGAAAGGCAACAAAGTGGGGGAAACAAACATCAACAGGCAGACCATCGCGATGGGAAAATGCTGGGAGGGAGCCGAAGGGAATGGGAATTCATTAATTTACTTGACCAACAGGCAGAAGAGCTAAGTAAACCACCCAGGAAAACATAACAATTAAATGTGCTTTCTAAGTCGTGGACTCAACGGACTGAAAGGTGAGTGGTCTTTCCTTCAAGTTCACCTGTTCGCTGTTGTTTTTTTAAGCTAAGTCGGAAGAGCATTGAAAGCAGTAAAATTATAATCAAAAGCTGTGGGAATAGTTTACTGATTATAAAACATAACTAGTGCTCTTTAAATTTAAGGGGCACAGAAGACAACGCCCGACAGACAAGGTAAACATGATACTTCGTTTCATATTATACTTCTTTTGCCTGGGTAAACTTTTCAACAAAGAAAAGGAAAACCCATAAAAGGAAAACGCAGTTTGGGCATGAGGGACACGACCGAAAGTTTTCCGCTGTTTTGGCCAAAATTTAGAACGGAAATTGCACTTGCAGCAGACGGGCTCACAATGTTCGTAGTGTGATAATTAAATTGCCATAAAAAGCTGGTTGAAAGTTTTGTAATCAAATTGGGAAAGCAATGCGGCATGCGAAAATGTTTACCAGCAAAAAGTAATTACCACACTGAATATCAATTTACCCTAAGAGCAAAAAACTGTAAGCGTTAAAATTAAATTCAAAGTTTTGGGTTAGCCAAAAAATGCAACAAACTATTCAAGATGCTTGTTACAATATGGCTGAAACTTTTCCTGTAAACATTTTTTTGTAAATCAATTTGTATTGTATTATAAACTTTCTGCCATCAACCATATGGGCAACTGGTGGCTAAAAAAGTTCTTGATAAGTACTGTGGCAAAACAGAAAAATGTTTTTCACCAGGCAGATCAATCCAAGTGATTGAGTAATTGGCCTGAAAATGAAAGGTCGGATGCAGTCGATTACTCATCTTGATTGTAAAATTATTGTTGTATTTGGCTATTGGTCTCTTTAAAATCGTCCACATTAAAACAAGCAAAATGAAACATTACGAATTCGATCGGGGTCCAAAAATGATTGAAGCAAGTTAATCAGAACTAATTAAGGTGCCAAAAAATCCCATAAGGACCTCCAACTTTTTCGCAACAAAAACCAAAGCAATCAGGACTCTAAGTGGAGCTGCCATACTTAGTCTAGATAAATATTTTGAGCAACGGAAATCATATAATTTATTTATAGAGGAAGCCAGAGGATAATAAATGCCAAATAAACGTCAGATTCACGTGGGCATCAACCAATTAATTAGGAATGTAACTCCCGTTTGGATGTCAATCATTGTTTGTTTTTCGTGTATTTAAAGTTGTTGTAGAAAACATTAATTAAGCTCAATGTGATACCAAGATAATGTTCGACCTGTTTTAATTAAAGGCAAGATTTTCCATACGCTTTAATTTAAAAATCCAAATCCTTTTTATCTGGCGTTTTGTTCCCCTGGGTCTAAAGTAAACATACATTTTTCTGTCGAATTTTAAATTAATTTAGGTTGCAGCGGCTCTTTCAAAATTCATTTGGGACCAGGTGGCCTAACCCTTTTACTTTTTTGGGCTTATTGTTTGATAATGTCCTTTAAACGCCTTTGATCTGACTTTGCAGGCGACTTGTGTTCAACAATTTTTCAAATAATCTAACAAGACCTTAAATTACACATTTTTCAAATAATCGAACAAGAACTAATGGTACACAAATTTAAAAAATGAATGCCACTTTATACGATTTCCTATTCACTCACATACAAATCAAAAATGTCAATTTGCGACACCAACTAGCAAAAGCAAGGTAAAAACACTCAAATTCAATTGCTGCCAGAGGGATGGCTTAAGAATAAGGAAATAAGCTTGTGCACTCCCACAACGAAATCCCTTTTTAAAATAAGCCAACCTTTTTTGAAATGCAAGGAAATCGTGTAACGATATACGTATATATATAGTAAGTAGCCATGGGTTACTTTTGGTTAAAAGGACAAAGTAATTTATCAGTATTTTCCGTTTCCATTTCACATAACCTTTCAGTTGTCGCTTGCCACTTTTTGTTTGATTGGATCTTGTTGGCCTTGTGATTTTCTTTGTCAATGCTTATATCCGATTTCCTTTTATAAAGTCAACGTGGTCATAAAATAATTCGCCTGCCATCTTATCAGCTAATGATTTTGCAATCGAGATGATATTTGTTGATTTCAATCGGGATATTTGGCTTGCTTAACTTGTTGGTTGTTAAACAGATTCAAGTTTGCTTTGTTATCACATCAGCAAATTGATTATACGCCCTGTCGGCCCTGTGACATTGTGCACTCAGTCTCCCACGACTTTCGTGTTTGTCTGACAATTTGACATTGCCCGCAGCAGCAAGTTGAGGCGGAAAATGGAAAACTGGGTGGGAGGTGTTTGTTGCGCAAATGTTTGCCATCAAATGCTGTGGCGTGCTGGCTCACTTTGTTTAATTTGGACAACCAGCAGTCAAAACTACAATACCTTCTATAATGTGAAAACTAAATGGATAAGTTTTACAGCTTGTACAATTATTATTTATATAATATATTTAAGCAAAAGATGTTCCAGCTCTTTTGCTGAAATTAATTAAATTTTCCTTTTCCTGAAATATTTTCCTGTCATCCACCTAAATATAAAAAGGACAGGCCAGCAAAAATGCTTGACATTGTTCTCAGTCTCGGCGAAAATCTTACATTGCAGGTTGAAGTATAACTTCTGTTCTACTTATTTAATTTTGTGGCTTCTTTTTATAATCAGATAAGGAAAAGTCGAGTAGCCCTCCCACTCTATTGTCAAGACAACAGTCATGACAAAGCGCAAAATGTGATAATAAAATGCTTCCCCTAGAAGGAAGCTTTGTTCCATTTTGTATTGTTTCATTCATAATTAAATGCTTGGAACACTGCTGCCAGGAGTCACTAAGCAAACATAATTTTTCAAAATTATCTCACATCTGCACATTACCGAACAGCTTGCAGCACACATTAGTTTTAAGAGGATTCAGTTTTTAGAAACTCTACATATTTCTTTGCACACCAAATGGTTGACCATATTTTGATTGTTGTAATTTTGGATTCTGCCTTGAGAGGCGGAAAAACTGAGCAACTGCACACTTCAATTTCAGCATTGCAAACAAAACGATACATTTTCCGACAGCAAAGTTCTAAATTTAAAGGTGAGAGCAGCGCACACTCATGCTAACCAAACAATCCAATTAATTTTCAGCACTTACCACCACATGTGGATTTCTTGGGTTTTCCCGAATGGCAACGTGTAAGCTTAAGCTAATTAATGCGCTTGCTCAGATATTCGCAGCCACGTGTGTGCGTGAGGAATTAAAAATTCACAGAGAATTTTCGAAAATTATGTCTAAGCACTTAAGTAGGTGTTTAGTGCCCAGAGGATGGGGACAACTTGGGTTTTGGGGAGTGAGGTGCCAGCGTGTTAGGATAAAGTTTGCCTCATGTTTCCAGCAAGCCTGTGGTTGAGATACGCCGTTTCCTGTGGTCCTGGTTATCATTTTGCATATTTACCCCGACATTGTGTATCCTTTTACATACTTTTGCACAAGCTGCTGGAGAGCTTATCTGCGAAGTGCTGTCAAGCTTTCAGTTAACATTTTTTTCTAATCCAAAAGGGCTTATCTAATTATGTTAATAGCCTCGCGCTCACTTGCTGGGATAAGTAGTGTTTATTAGGTTTTAAATTACTAAACTTACGCATTTGATTTAATTGTTCTTTGTTAGCTTGAAATATTAAATATCCTGTGCCCGTGGGTTTGTCAGCAACTAAAAACTGATAAGACCACCATTCAATACGCTGATGATGAGTTAATGCCACTAAGCCAACAAACCAAAATCGATATGAATTAATTACTCACATAAGATACCCCATTCGGATTTCCATATTCAATAGCATATTGAGTCTCACAATTTTGCACTTTATTGGCCAGCGAAAAGTTTTTCAGGCATTCGAAGGAGTAAACTTTTAAAACCTTTAGATAACCAATCCAAACTTTGTAACTGCATTTCTTAATTTGTTGAATGTTTTTAGTAAGGCGGTAATTAAAAGTCTAGGAATTTGCTGGGCAAACAACATAAAAGTTTAAAGTACACAAGCCAAGTAGAATATAATAACAAACGAAAATTCCACTAAATGAAGCTATTATTTATTCTTTTTGAGCAATAACGAGAAGTGGCAATAAAAATGAAGGTTTACCTCTTTGGAATTTTTCCGTTAGCACGTGATTTATCACGCCTGGCATAAAATATCCATTGTGATGTCTCATTATTCCAAGCTGAGACCCAAGTGCATTCAGAGCTAGACTTTTATTACTCGTTATGGTTGTGCCAGCATCTGGCAACAGGATACCGCACATAGCATCCGAAATTGCCCGGGATTCTCTTGAATCCGTGTTCTTGTTTGGCTACATTCCAGCTGGTATGGCACATTTCAAAACTGGCGAAGCAATTTGCCCGCCCTATTGATAAAGCCAGACATCGACATGTCAAAAGAGTGAATATGGCAAACTCTTACAAAAATTTAATTCAGGTAAATTTGAATGCGCTCATTTAACGCAGAAAATGTGCAATTCTTCCATTGTCAAGTACTTTTAAAAGCTATCTGTTATTTTGTAATATATCTTGCAAAAGTATTCCTGCCAATTTCAAGCGTGCAATTTTCATGCTCCAGTTGCTTGTCATGTCTCCCATATTGCTGACATCCCCATGCCAAATGACCATGTGCACAGTTTCACACTTTTCTCGCCCTCAGCCATTTTATATTCGCAGACATCTGTCGGTCGTGGAATGGCATCCGATAGTCGGGGACGCGGAAAATGTCAAGTACTCGCATAAGAGAACACATCACACAGGCGGGAAAACATTCCGTGACATCATCATTTGCCAGTATGATGTAGCTGAGGTGTGGCAAGATACTTAACTGATTTCCAGAATACCTGCAACATCTTGGCCACTTTTCAGCTCTCGACTTGTGCCTGAAAGCAGCAGGAAAATGGCTCGAGTCGGTAATGATGATGCTGCAGCTTGCAGGTAGGATGTTACTCCCTTTTTGGTGGTGTGTCCAATTAAGTTGATACATGTTTCCTGGTCTGATTATTATTATATCTTTTCGTAAGTCTGCCTAATTCTCCCACGTGATATAGTTTAATGTAGATACTAATTGCTACAGCTTTAAGGATATCTCTTGCAATTGTTTTCAGTTAAAGAAGACAGTCTTTTTGGTTTCGTTAAGGCGAGCATGTCTTATTCTTTTTGTACAGACTAAATTCAAATAAATTCTTTTTCTTCTCACATACTTTATCGGTCTCGTTCTGAGGTGGAAATAAAATAGAATTTCGACATGCTGGCTAGGAAAATTTATGGCTTTGGCTGCATAGAAGACATGCATGTGCTGGTTGGTGGCTTACGTTGTCCCTTCGACCACGTGGCGTATACGCAACAAACGCTCGTTTTCCGCTCCTGAAAGCGTTTGCATACATTCCGCGGCCCTTCGTTGGCAGACGAAGTTATATTAGTATTCAACTATTCCACTTCTGAATTTAACGAGCTGCAAGAATCCGAAAAGATCCACTTTTCAAGACATTTATTTCACGCTAATAATGTTTTTGTGAACTACTGACAGATGACCATTTATAAATTTTAGGGCATTCACAAAATGTAATAAAAGCTTCATTCAGATGCAGTGCACATTTTCAGGGGTTATTCTAGGCCACTGCCAAATGGTCGATATCAAGAAGCTAGTGAAACAATTATTTTAGTAAAACGACAGTTTCCACTTCCCCATACGATTTTCGTCCTGCATGTTCCAGCCATTACTCAAAGACGTACTCACACAGGATCCTTGGGCACGTTTCGTAATATATGAGCGGACGTCGGGATGCGGAATGGCCAGTGGCCATCTGCCGCATTGTCATTATTAATGATGCAATTGACATGCTCCACATGAAGGACTTCGCTCAAGTCAAGATACATAGAAGTGCGTTTAGGGGATCATTCGACGGCTTGCTAGTAAAGCACTCAGCATTTAATCAATATCATGTGACATCCTTGAAGTACAATGTGCAAACAGATACAACAAATTAAATGTAGTAGATTCGATATTTAATACTTCCCTATTCTTATTCAACTCTCACTTGTAGATGCGTTTATTGCTCGCAAAATCGAGCGAATCTGCGACAAAAAAAGGTAGGTTGGTAGGTACATTATACCAAAGTATTAACCACGGCACATAAATTGCTCGTCGGCTTCTGGTGGGTTGAATGGCCTGAACTCGGAACAGTCGTAACTGAATGGGTAAAAGTGGCTTCCACTTTCCTGTGCTGTCTGGGTTTTACTGTTTGTTTGCTCATCGTGACCCAGTTTCCATGACATGGAATCGATTTGCACCCAATCAATGACAACAAGTGCGGGGCCTGACCCTTTCGATTCCTTAAAATCCAGCTATGGCCATAACTTTGTTCGCATTTCATTCAATTATGCCCTGTGTTGCTGGGAAACTAAACCCAGTTCCCTGCAACTCGAGCTCCATTTAAGGTCAACTAACGAGTTCATTCCGTTTGAGCACTTCGAAATGAGAGAGAATAAGCCACCACTTCAGCTTGGTCAGCTCATTAATTTTACTCAACCGAAAATGAATAATGATGCCCAGACGAGTCAAAAGTGCCCAGCCGAAACTACTGCCAGCCAGGATCGGGGAAAGTGTCTGGGTAGCAATTTCACAGGATATTTTAGTGGTGCTGCTCTGGGCTTGATTGTTTCCTATTTGGCAGCTGTTGCTTGTTTTTCGGCTAGTTTGCGTTGGCTTGCTGTAGTTTGTTGGTGTTTGCTCGCAGCAACTACAAGTAAAATATTTATATTTTTGTTTATTCTTTTTCCCCCACAACTCCCCCCGTTGCAGCTTTGGAAGCTTGGTCGTGTCACCATCAAGGGGTCTCGATTACAAAAGTTGGGAAATTTTGCTGTTGCCTTGTACGCTTTATGCTCCTGCGCTCTGTTTGTTTATGCCTCTTGCTGTGTTTTATGTTTTTGCCACAGTTTTGTTTTGCTTTGCCTTCAGCAGAAAGTTTTTACGGTCAGCCTGGGATGGCCAGACGGTTTTGGGCTTGCTTTATGAATTTTGGCCCGGTTCGGCCCGGTTCCCCTGCATTCGCTTTTCCACTTGACCTGCCATGAATTCTATCACGTTCCCAGAAATGGCAGGCGAATATGTGACGCAGTATTTGGGTTAGGCTGGGATTTTCAGCCAGCTTCGATTTGAACTGGCAGATTTTTAAAAAATATTTTGCCAAACAACAAAGTATTGGCAGAATAGCAGCTACAAAATAGTTGAACACATAGATCTGCACACATTGTCACCAAATTCTTGTTATTTGCAAAATAATACAGACTCGCAGCTCAATATATTTATCACAAAAGGAAATTCTTTTTTTTTGTTAACTAAAGAGCAAAGTAATAGTATTATATTTTAATCAGCAAATTTGAATTTAATTTACCCAACATTACACATGAAATACCCAAAGGGCGACACGATTTCACTTTTCATTTCGGTGTTTCTATCTGTCGTTTTACAACAAAATAAAAAGTTGCCTCTGGGCAAATGAGAAATGCATGCTCTATAAATTAATTCAGTGAAAGGTACTTTGCCAAAATTAGCTTTAAAATTTGAAGCAAATGTAGTGGCAAATAAAAAATGCTTGAAATAAGACGAACTTATCCATTAGCTCGTCCAACTATTCAAATTGTATATTGACTAGCGAAAGGCCATATTGAAAGCCCTATATTACCTCGTACACAGCGGATTCCCAGTGCGAACCACACTTACATTCCATTCACCTGCAGTTGAATCAGCCACTGCACTCAAATTGCAAATTCCCTCATCCGACTACGTGAAATAAACCCAATCCCCCACCTCGCCCAACTTTTGAATTGGGCTGTGACCCAGACCGGCGAGCTCCGTTGCAACTTGAGTTGCTCCGTTGGCCTTTTAATCAAACTTTGCCAGGAGTGCCAGGAGCACCAGGAGCGCCAGGAGCGGAGAATTCTAGGACTAGGAACTAGGACGAAATGGAGAGTGGGCCCCATTCAGGCAGGCTTCACTTTTGCTGTGGTCGCAAACTTTATGCCACAAGTCGAAGCCCCTGGAGAAAGGACCTGAAAGGTGCACAGTCTGCTAGAAATGACAGCAGATGCAGTCAACTCTGGATCAGCACAAATGCACGGAGGAAAACGCAGACACATCTTTTTTGTAGTATTTTATATAAATTCCTATTTGTTTTATTCGATTTTCATTCATTGTTTCAATTAACCAATTCTAGACAGTCATACAAAAAAGTCAACATGTGTAAGTCATACTAACGTGGGTATAGAATAACAAAAAAGTGTAAAACTCTTTAAAATTAAAGCCATCTCGTATGAATGGCATTTTTTTCAATAACAATGTATATCAGCCGCTGTTATTTTGGCATCTTTTGACTCATTCCACTATTTCCATAACAATATGAATATTTTGCATCCACGCAGTGGCCTTTAATAACTAAAATGGGTTTTATATTATGCGTACACAAAAAATAAACAAGCAAGCAGCTTTTGTTGAACTTGCATTTTTAAAATATATTATGGCAAGCCACAAAAGCTTGTAAATTGAATTAATGCGAAATTTATTAATTTGCCGCATTTTTGATTAGGTGCCTGAAATTATATATGCGTATAACCGCTACTAATGCGGAATCTATAATGAAGGGAATCATAAATTATTGCACCAGTTTAGTTCGTTTTTAAAGTAAGCCGGGACTAAAATACTTAAAACAACACACCATCAAAACTCACAAGCTGCAAAGCAGCGAAGCTGTGAAATTTAACGCGCTTAACTTTTTGTGGTCCCATGAACGAGACTCAAGTGGTTGGCAGTTGGTGAAGCCGGAGATGCGTAAAAGTTTAACATCCTCGTCCTTAAAGATGCCGAAATGCTCCAAATACAACGAGGGAGGAAAAGCGACAATACAGGCATTCGTACTTCTCTTAACAAGTAATAAATTACGGGCTTTATGAACGGCACTTTACAACCTACATAAAATGACTAAAGTAGTGTAAGTAACATTATTCTCTGTATTACACCTTTCCTGAAGTATCTCATACCACTAAACTTAAACAAAATCGCATATGCTTCCGGTTCAGATATTTTGTTAAATTATTGCCACCTGTATTGTACAATGCCAAAAAGTGAATTTATTTGTCCTTGTATAATTTCTCTCTATTAATTTGATGAACTTCCTATCATATTCCTATAAAGTGCATCTCTGCATCCACATTGCCTTGTTTTTGAAGTTTTCGCTAATTGAAAAACTTTACACCCTAAGATCCTTTGAACGTTTTTGCCCAATGGAAACATCTTTTGGCGTTTTAACAACATTTTAAATTCCTAAATTTTAAATTCTTGCTCAGAGAAAGTTCTAAGTAAATTGATTTAGACAGCGAGACAAATTTAATCGTTAACTTCTTTAGTACTACTTAAAAGAGTTGCCTTGTTGGAGAATAACATTTTCGTACCATATTTGAGGCTTAAATAATTATAAGATTTCCTTGTCTTCACAAAGGGCTAACAAGTTGTCAACAAGTTTTCTTCATACCCAGAATAACAATTTAATTAAGTGCAACAAGAAACATCCAACGACATCAACATTCCCTACTATCCCCAAAGACATCGTAATTTTTGTCCATTAGCTAAGAAGCCATTTGAATGGGACTCGGTACAAACAAAGAAGAAAGTCCCTTAATGTAGTCTGCAGAACAAATTAAAGTAGACATGAAAGCACACCAATTAAAAGTCCTAATTGCAAAGAATGGCCAGCAACTTTAAGCCAATACTCATGTCAGTTTAGTCATTTGACGTCTAAATACTATTAAAAGCATGGGAAATCAAACAGCATACGCGATTGTTGTCAAAACCCATTCAAACCTATTATAATAAATTGTGTTGGGTATAAATAAATATTTCTTAAATATGTAAGGAGCTAAAGAAGTATTAATAAATATCCACTCAAGTGGCCTGGATTTAGCAGCATAAACCATAAAGTGTATTAAAATAGCTTTAATGCTTAACGGATGGTAGGCATGGTAATAAGTCCTTACGGAAAAGTCCTTACTTTGGGAAAAGGATCCAAGGAAAGGACATAAATTCACGTGTTTGTCGATTTCCCTATTGTTTTCTGAATGGGAGGGATTATAAATAGTAATGGACACTTAAACGTAATTGACCTTAAAAAGGCCTATTCAGGCTGCATGAAATTAAAATGAGTTAGTAGGAAAAGTAATACATCTTTTTCGGTTCCATTGCATTTATTGTTACATTGTGACATTGAATTTATAATAAAATTTAAAGCTTTCCTGTCAATAAACTAAATAAATACTTACTGAATTTAATCATTGCTCCCAAGTAGCTGAGTATGTATCTGGGGCAAAAGCTTAGTGAATCGGACAGAATGGAATCTTGCTGATTCCATTGTTGATATGCCACAATCTTAACTAGGAACTGACAAAGAGAAGCTTCTTCCACTCCACATAAATGGACTTCTGTTAAGATGTCAGCGACAATGACTAAACATAATGGGACAATACTGAATATTGAGAGCTGGTAAACAGCTTGAGTAAAAGGTAAACATTACTGGGCTGAGAATGGCGTCAACTTCCGTTTCCGCCACCAGTGCAATTGAATGTCGTTTCCGCTCTTTTGCTGCCAAAAGAGCCAAGGCTTGGCTTGCAGCTTCCTCCAAGTAACGCAGTAGTCATAGCAACGACTACTTCTCTCTAAATTTAGTTTTTTAACACCTTTCTCTGGGGATAAAGTGAAAGTTCAAAGAACATGTTATCCGTTCTTGTAGTTGGAAGAAATGTTGTGTTGCTAATTCTTAGTAAGGAAGTTGCAGGTTTCAAGCTGCGGTAGTGGCCACAAAAAGCGATGCTGCGGAAAAACTTTGGAAACTGTGTTGCTGATGCAGTGCGGCATTCCAAAGTATACCTACATAATGACAAATTATACTTGGTTGATATAGAACAAAAAGTTCAGTAGGCGAAACGGAAAGGAGTGTTCAACTAACTTTCCCTAAACATATCTCGCTTTAATCCCATCGCTCAGTTCGTACTATCGCTTATTTTTATCCCTTACTAGCGGTGGTGTCTTTCAATTATAAGCGCTCCCAAATTGGCTTACTGAGCAGTGCACTTTATGACCAGGACGTGCGTTAGATTGGCCGTCAGCGGAAAAAGTGCACTGGCTGTAGAATGTAGAACCGACAGTGGATTTGGCTGAAATCGAATGGCATCAGTGAAAAGCAATCAGGTAGGATTCCGTAGGTGATGTATCCGCGAGTTGATTGGGAGCACGAATAAATGTCGAAACGGCAGACTTTGATGTGTGCAGAAGATCTTTTCAACTAGGTAAGTACTAACAATTTAAGTTGCAAGAAAAATACACTCGCAAGAATTTCTTTGCTTGACTGATAATCGGTTCAGGCTTTAAGCGAAGAAAAGCCCACGGGTCGTTTGTGTGTCAATTTCGCCGCATGTTCTCGCCAGGGAAACAGGCAATTAAGTGATGTGCGGTGTGTAGGAAGTGTCCAAATAGGCCAGGGGAAGAACTGCATGCAACGGCTCTCTTAGGCCGACTTAGAGCGGGTTTTAGCCATTGTCGTTTGCACGCACAATTACGTAGGCGAAAAGCGCATCACGGAAATGAAAGACAAGTTCGCCGGATGGGGAAATTGCAATGGAAGCAGCCGGGGAAAACTGACAAAGCGGCCAAATTGACCGGCAGTCGAGCAAACAGATAGGCAGTCGGGTGCACACTGCGTATGAGCGATTCCGCATTGGGAGTGGAGTGCGGGTGGAGGAAACCACTCAGCTGCGGGCATTGACATCACGTGCTAAGCATTTTGGCCTTTTATCCAACAGACATGCCTGGCAAGTTAAGTCCATAAAAGTACGCAAATATATTACCTGGCAATTCCTTCACAAAAACACTGATATGCAAGTGAAGCGATTTATCTTTACATTCAAATGCATGCAAAGTACGTGGTGCATGCAACACATTTACCAAAGTAGGTTTACTCCAGAGCGTCATTATATAAATAAACTTTCTACTGTGCATGTCTCATTTATGGCCAATCTTACTCGTATTTCTTGCTCCCGAATCTTCTGGTTTATTTATGAATGTACCAATGTAATAAGCAGCAAGAATATGGACTGAAATTTGGGGATTTATATTTCTACACATATTTACAAGAGTTGCTTCCGTTAAGAAATCAAATGGCTTTGGTGCCAACTTGTTGTGTAAGCAAACAATGCCAAGCGGGCTCACCTAAGATGACTTTCAAAAACCTTTATGAAATCCCCTGGCAAACCGAAAGCTGAATGTCAGGCTCAAAAGCCTCAATCCTGCTATTCATCGAACAGAGGGAACGAAAGGAGAAAGAATCTCGGCAATAAGCATAAAGCCATTGGAAGATTCGATTTGTGACTGCCGTGAAAGGTTTTCATTTCCAATCACACACAGATCAATAATGTCAATTTTTCACCTGACGCACTGTATGACGCACAGGGATATATGTACATATTTACTCTGATAAAAGGTTTCGTTGAATTTATGTTTAAGAAAATGTTCGGAACCATTTTGTTAGCCTAATGTTTGAGCTTATAATACAAGCACAAGTTGGAAAAATATTCCCTGAACAGCCCTCAACTTAGAATTCTCCTCAGGATGTCAAGCTCGTTTTCAAACTCAGCTGCGGGTTGTCACATGTAATTTTCCGCGGCTAATTCATCTGTTTATGCTCTGTGTAATACCAGATACTATGCGCGATAGAAGGAAAAAGTGTGCTTGGGAGCGCAAAAACAAAGAAATAATAAAAAGCATAATAATGAATATGAGAATGCGAATGAGAATGCGAATGCGAAAAGAGCCCCAAGAACAGACGGGTGACATTAGCATACAAGCGATGACAATGGGGGGGAGGGCCAGGACGAGGGGGAAAAGATCCAGGCGGGCGGACGTTTCAAGGGGCCAAGGCAGTTGCAAATGCCATGGGTTAGTTCGCCTCGCATTACGTATACGCAGCGTGAACAGAAAAAATTACGAATAGTCACGTAGCAAAAGTAAATTCAACCCTCCTCACACTCAGAGTTAGTCAGTGTGCAGATTCCCCAAATATTCAGTATATTCTGCGGTGTGTGCATATGGGCGACTTCTGCCAGCCATTTTAATAATTGTTGGGGCAATTCGCTGGTACTAAACTCTCACTCATTTGCCCGTGGTCAGCTGAGATGTCACCCCAGGCAATGGAAGCACAAAAAAGTTGAAAGCTGGCCATAAACTTTATACTTGTTCATGCTGCATGCATGAGATGTATGAATTGCAGAGTGGAGTGAATATTTAAATTCAACAGTTGGACATGCAAATAGTTCACAAGGCTGAGATATTTACTTTTAATTTCCATGTCATGCATATTTTGTGCAGCATTTAAATGTAGCACGGATTGCAAAAGTTCCTTCAAATTGTGGGATGTCTCACTTAACCAAGCTTATCTGCAATGAGGCCAATACGGCTTGGCAGTGAGTAAAATTTTGTTAAGAACTTTTAAGTCCCGATACGATCTACATTATGTGAAAAAATAAATAAAAGTTTTTATGGCTATGCAAAAAATGGCACACTGGATATGATTATCGCTCTGTTTGTCTGTGCCGCCTTTTCAGTTTTTTATATCCAACTCCGAGCCATAACAAAACAATTTTGTTTACCCTCTGTTGTCTGACCCACTCTCCACTTGGAAACTCAAACAGGCGACGCTGAAAACATCCCGATGCCTCGGGGAAATCTCTGGGAAACTAGGAAAATGTCGGAACGGGATTTAATGGCTGACTGAGCTGAAAACTAGTAAGAACTTCATATGGGAATGAGTTTAAACGTTGTGGAAAAATATTTCATTAGAACTTCGTTTATTTTGTCAGCAGATTTTGATATATGAAAAGTAAACGCATCGGATATCAGCAGGTCCTTTGATAAAAATGTATGGCTTGGTATGAATAACAAAGCCGCAGGGAATTCAATTTCAACAAGTCTCAACAAAAAATGTATTTAATTAGGAACGAATTACATTTTTTAGGATGGGGTGGGTTACAATAAATTATATAGAGTTTATTAATAATTCAGATCAGAAACATATTAGCTTTTTCTGGAAAACTGCACCTGGAACATGGCATACGCTTGATGAAATTAAAATTTTACGAGGAATTTGTCAAAATTCTGCCTGAGCACTTAAGTAGGTGTTTAAGTGCCCAAGGGGAAAAGGGAGAGCCAACACCAAAAGTTGATGTCTGATGTGTGATGTGATGTCAGCCTGATGTGTGATGGCTGCTAAGACAAAGTTTGCATCCTGTCACCTGTGGGGTTTTTTAAGGGTTACCAAGGGGAGCAACTGCGGTTTTCTGTGGGCATCGTTTTCATTGTGTAAATATTTAAGCACTGGAAATCCCTGACACACACTTGCTGTCAGCTTATTTGAAGGTGTTGTCTCGTGCGATGAGTTTTGAATTTTGTGGAGCTGAGCTGGATTATCTAATTATGGTAATCGCCTCACGTACACGTACAAGGATTCTCTGGAGTGGATGACTAAAGCTGCAGGATTGTGTGTTTTATTTTTGGAATAACTGACTTATACCTCAACTCGCACGGACACTTTACGAGGGGATTCACACTTTAAGGCGCACTGCGCCAATAACTTCTGTTTATTATTTCAACAATCGGTGCTGAACCGTGTGGGGTAAATCTTAAGAAGCGAACAAAATATATGTCAGCGGGCATTATACTTTAATGTTTTCTCATTGCGCCAGACTTGGCTTCGTCCGCAGAAAATGGTGGCCAACAGGGAATAAATGTTGGTTGCAGACTGGCAGGGATTACTCATCAAACCAAGTGCAGTCTGTCCAACGTGGCGGAAACCGCACAGAAGGCCACTAGAGACCTGCATTTAATTATCTTTATTTTTAAATTTTCCCAGAAGGTCATTTCCTTTTATCTTCGCACAGCCGTGTCGCAGAATTATGAGATTTCTTTATTTAACAGTAACTTATATTCCGGTCTCTGTTCTTTTCCCATTTCATCAATTAACAATAATTCCAGACAGTAAAAATAATATTTTTTTGTTCTCTATAAGTGAAATAATGTATGTATCAAACAAAGAGTAAATCGTATTATTATAAGGTCACATTCAAGATTCGGCAACTCTTTACCTTTCATGGTAAGAGAATGGAGATCTATTCGATTTGGTGGATAAACATATCAAGATTATATTCACACAAAATCTGAATGAGTAAACAAATCATGTTGAGAGCAAAAGTGAATGGGCCATTCATAGCCACTCAAAACACTCAAGAAATAGCCACAATGGAATGGAAGGTGAGCCAATTAAAATCAGAATAAAATTGCTTTTGCTGATTTAGCAATATGATTCACCCAATATACAGAAAAAGAGAAATAGAGGAGAGTATTTATGTTGTGAGTAAACATAGAAAAGAATTCCTAAGCATATTGACAATGAAATGCTCAAGAGATTTGGAAAATGTGTGTTTTAAATATATTACCAATTTATTTTCAGTATTTTTTTTCTAATTACACATGAATCAATTTTTCTATCCACACACAAGACACTGAAAACTCTGCCTTTAAAAGTTCAAGTTCCGAAGGGAAGCAAATATGGTCAGGAAAAGAAGAATACGTATAAAATGCACCAGGAGACATAAACAAACATACAAGAAAAACAAGAGCTGCAACAATTTTCCAACTTTTGTAATTGGCAGGAGAGGAAGGCGCTGGCCGAGACGCAAAGGAGACAGAATCACTGGGGGAAAACTCACCCAGACAAGTTTGAATGAAAAATTTCAGCAGCTCTGTTCTTTTTTTGGACTGAAAGGAGAAAAAAAACGAGGAAAATGCCGCTGCCAGAAGGCAGCAATCAGGACAAGGCGGAACGGACACCACGAGCAACTAAAAATGTCCTGCCACATTTTCGCACACAGGGAAAAGTGAGCTTTTTGCGGCTTAAAATGCAGATTGTTGGCTTGACCACGTACGGGCTTTATATTTTATGTCTGAGTGGCCCCCTTAAACCCAACTCATTATTCATCTCCGGCTGAGCAAAATTAATGAGCCTGGCGAACCACTTTACCACTTCACACTGTTGTAAAGTTGCCAGCAAAGCATTATTTCTTTGTTTGCATTCAAGTAGCCGGATTAAATGGACTCGTTAGAAACCCAAGTTAGCCAAATAAACTGCAGAGTGATGCATATATAATATGTACAAGTTGCGAATTTCCATTAAATATCAAACACAATTTATTTTGTTTTCTCATCAAAATCTGGGTACTCTTATTTGTCTAGGCTGCTGGGCACTTTTTTGTTCTCAGCCGTATTAGTCCTTATATTTGTACCAATTAGTCGCTGCACATTTGAGATTCACTAAATCTTTTCTAGAGCACCCAATACAATTAGCCACCGTGATTTATTGGGTCATTGATAGCAGATAATGGCTGTGAAAGTGCCGTATTCGGTTCTATTCCGTGAAAATTCGAGATTCACCCTAAGCAGTTAGTTCATTGTTGTTATTATTCAATTAATGAGCATTTCAGGGATATGGTTTTACAATTTTGTAATACTAAAATAATTAAGGCCATCATATTAATTTAAATACAATTCGCCATTCGAGAACAACACTTGAAGAGTCGACAGTAAGCCAATGAATAATTCAGCAGATGCCAATAAAATTAGCAGGGATGGCAGAAAACTCCCTATTTAGCTCAAGAGTTTTGCATAAAAGGATCTCTTTGCTAAAATGATAGCGGTTTGTTTTTATGACCTTCATTGCATACGCAGTATTAGATATATGTAGATGGTTATCATTTTTTTTTGGTATCATTAAACGTTCCATTGCACGGCTGTTGCTCGGGTTAAACTCACCACAATGTAAACAGCAAAATTTAAAAATAGAAGAGCGAAAACAAAGAGAATTCAGAACAAATTCCAGGCTAAACAATGCACGAAAAATAAATGTGTAAGCAGTGCACTCAATTAAGTTCAGGAGTATAGTCCATTGAATTGAATATTTTGCCGCTGTGAAGTGTCTGAGATTGTGTATACTAGCGGTTTCTCCATTGGCCAATAAGTGAGTCAAAACACTTAGCCTAAAGATAAACATTCAACCTAGATTTTGAGTGCAAGAAAATTCAGAGATATTTAATTTCTGTAAACCTAATTTAAATTGCAATGTAAAAATATAACTTTTACCAAAATGAAAATTTCGAAAAATGTTCTTGGGTCCATATTTCATAAAAACTTAAGGTAAGGCAAGTTTAAATGCAAATTTAAATGCAAATTTACTGCGTTTTCCCTCGGCTGTAATTTAAGGCACAACACCATTCTACGGGTTAAGTTTGTTTTCATTTTCACGGCGTATTTCCTGCGCAGACTCCAAAATTGTCCGACTTATTCGGCATCGCAGTCGACGCCGCTGTCTGTCCGATGAAATTCAGTTCTCATGCGGCTTTCATCCGAAACGCACCGTAACAGTTCGCAACGGAATATTGCCAAACAGATACTTTTGAAACTACGTAACGGACTTCAAAGCGACACGTGGGTGTGAAAAAACGGCTTCAGAAAAATCCGCTTCACCGTGTAATTGCAAAGTGTTTGTTAAATTACAAGAAATCGCCTGAAATATAGCTAAATGGTATGGGTTCTTAAGTAAAAAGTTGTAGTTTTTGTGCATCTCCCAACTTATTTTGCGGAATATTTAAATTGATCCACATCTCACCAAGTATTCAAACTTTTTGTCGCTTGCGAATATCCCAATCTACGGATATTATAATCAAAGTATACTACTGTTCACAAACCCAGTTTCAGATGTAAACTGTGAGCTAAAAAAAAACGTTTTAATGAGATGCTTGGAAAAGAAATAAGTCAAGTGGCCTTTCCCCCATTATAATCAACAGTTTTTTCTTCTGAGTTTCGCGATTTTTTGTGTGGCTTAAAGACGATGTGAATTTGAACACTTTTTGTTGTTTCATCTGAATATAAACAAGACGGCGAACAAAAGAGAAGCATGCTCATCAATTATTTGATTTAATCACCATAAGCGAAAGATTGAACTGAGTATTTATGCTTATCAGCCTAAGAGCTTGGGAAATTGATGACGCCCAGTGCCAAAAATATCTAAAGCATTTTCTGAGATTGTATATAAGCGTGTAATTAAATAAAATTGATTCAGATTCGAAACGTGCAAGGAATTATTTAATTAGGTTAAGCTTTGCCACGTTAGAACACAAGGGAAAATATTCTTGTGAAGTTAGTAATTATTTTATTCATCTAAGGAAAGTTGTTCGGCTCCATCAAAAGATTTTCTGATTACGCCTTGTAATTTGGTTTATAAACTTTTACGAAAATTAATTAACCCAAGTACCCAGGATTATCTTCGCCTTCACTCAGTATACACATACATATATATATGTATATATATATACTCGTATGTCCGTTGGCATATTTAATAAGCTGACAATGTATCAGCTAAATTTTTGATCGCCTTTGACAGTGCACTTCGTGCCAAAAATGAGGGAAAGTGCATGGACACACACAACAAAAAAGAAATAATGCGGTAATAAACAATAAAAATAAAACAATAAAAGAAACCGAAAGACTCAACAAAATTGCGTGGAAAAGCAGCTAACATTATGGTACCAGTGGAAAAGGGTGGGACGAAAAGGTAGTCGCATAAATGGCAAAATAACGAGGGCAAAGGCGACAATAAGAGGGGTAAGGGATGAAAGCGCAAAAAAATCCATACACCGAGAAAAAAGGTGTTTTAATAAATATAATCAGCCTACAAATACAACGAGGGAGTTTAGGCTAATAATAAATAATGAATATAAATTATAAAATTATTATAAGTTTAATTATAATAATTTATATAAATTATAAATTATTATATTTATAAATTATAAATTATATTATATTATAATAAATTATACATTATATTATATTATTAAAAATTATTACATAAATTATTTTAATTACAGAAATTATTCTATTTATTTCTGTCAAGTGGTACCTAAACATACTCCAAAACTTGTTTACCCATGTATGGCGAGCTAAAAAAGTTTTGGATAGACCAGAGTTTTCTCCCGGTGCACGAGACCTGAACGGGCAGCAAAGCCCTTGCAAATGTCGTGCGTTAGTACGGCGGCATGGCCATTTAGTTGGGACCGGCGTCACATTACGTATACGCAATGTGCACGAAAATTACCAGTAGTCACGTAGCAAAGCAAATTCCAACTCCACTCTTTTACTTTTTACTACACACGAGCAAGTGCACGTGTGTTTGTGGGCGAGAGTGTCTGAGTGTGCGTGAGGCTTATCAGCCATCATAATAATTGTTCGGGGCAATTTTCCTGCCAAGTCTGACCAAGGTCCCTTAGAGTCCATTCCGGCATTCGACAGGAATAATTACACACACATTTGGCTGTCATAAAAGCGAAATTTTGTTGAAATGTTCAACTGAAATGACAGCACAAAGCATTTACAACATTTCGTGTATTTTGTATTTGCCCCCCTGCCAAATTCGCTTGTTTTTGGTTGTCGGCTGATATTTCACTTTTTGAAACACGAAAACTTTGGCTTTTTATTTAGATTTCAATTTGCATTCTGATGTGTATGCATTTAACGACGCATAAACAGAGCAGCACACACATTAAAAAACACCTTAAAAACATTGACATTTGAAAGCAATTAAATCAAGTGACGTTTTTTCGGCAGTCAAACATCAGCCGGTGACATAAAATCATTAGTGACATCAACAATTAATCAAAGCAGCCGAATCTATGTATAAAAAACAGTGAAAGCTTATTTATAACAGCTTTTCCATTTGACACTTTGGAAGGTTTTTCGATTGCGAAACAATTCACTACAGATTAAAATTCCATTAAATGAATTTTGCAATTAAAACGAAATTCAATACGAGCAAAAGTCCTGATGGCAAATGTATGAGCCCATTCCAAGAATTATGGAGAAGGTGTGACTTTAGAATAGGACAGCTATTGAATTTAATTTTTTAGCTCGTTTTCCCATTTGCATGAAATTGACTAATACATATTTAAACAAAGGTATACAAAAATGTTAAGCATCAAAAAGGGCATAATAACATACAGGCGTGTAAAAAACAATTTTGTTTGCTCTCAAATTTAAATCGAGTCAACTTAATCAAATCGAAAGTTGTCATTTTGCATTCAAGATTTTTCTTCATTTGGATGTGAAAGCCCCTGTTTCAAAAGGCCGACGGCTAAGCTGTAAACCTGTTTGCATATTCTTGAAGAAAAACTCATGCATATAATTTTGTTTTGTGTTATTTCATACTGAAACTCAATTCAAGTTTTCATCTTGCCCGTAATAAAATTTGAATTTCATTAAGTCGGCAAAGGAAACAAACATTCAGTGAAATACCGGGGTGTTTTTCTCATTTGTTTTTTCCTCTTTCTCTCTGTGTAAGGAAAATAAATAGGAATTTCGTGCTTTTCTAGGAAAATTTATTGCTATTGGTTTCACACAAAACATGCATGAGACGCTGAAGTCGACGGCTTATGTTGTCCTTGGGCACACGCGACGTATGAAAGTGTTTTCAGATAAACTTAATTCGGGAAAAATAGAAATCAACGAGCACTAATCTTTGCCGCCACGTAACTTCAGCTGAAAATGGTGAAAATATACTGAAAAAGAAAAATACACGCACTTGAGTCTGAGTCTTTGTTTTCTCTTTATACATATTTGGTACGTGATTTTACACTGAAAACTGTAATTGCTGGATACGTTTGATAGTTTTAACCAGACAATTTTTTTGGAATTTAAAAATGGATTTTAACTTTTACTATGTGTTTTCTTTCTGATTTAAAATCAGTTGAAAGCATGAAATTCGATGGATTTCAGTGACTGACCGCCATCGATAAAGCTCTCATCTATAAATCTTCGATTTCGCCGGCTTTTGGCCCCACGGCAAACATCACGCATACGCCCTGTCGGTTGCCCGTTGCCCTTTTTTTCGTTGAAGCCGCCTGCAGTTTCGCTATTTTCCGCGTAATTGTGCGTGCCAGCAAGGACAACAAAGAGACGAAAAGCAGACGGGACCAAATGTCCTCCACAAGCCCATCCTTTGGCCTGGCTAGCATGAACACCCGGGCAGTGGGATTGGCCAACTGCGTGGATGGTGGGACCTCTGCCGGACTCTGGTAATTGAATATTGAGAATGTGGTATAAGCTTTTCGATTACAAGTTGGGTCTTCCCGTCGGCGACCCAGTTTCCATGTAATTCCATCGATTTTCACCCAATCAATGTTAACAAGTGCCACCCAATCGTCAGTTTCAGACCCTTTTATTGTTCGCTTTATCCCTTCGCTGTTTTTTTGACTGCCGGTAATAGCTCCTTGTTAGAAACACTTTTAATACACGTTTACGATATCGCAGGCTTTTTTTTGTATCTTGTTTAAAGATTTTACAGCAGCAGAATACACTTATTTTTACACAGTTGAATTTTTAGCAACTAAGAAGTTGCCTTACTCCCGTATTTTGTGTTAAGAAACTGATGCACAACACTTGACAAACTTCAAACTTCCTTTGCCCAATCTGGAAATGTTGGCAAAAGACAAGAAAAAATGAAGTCTTAAGTTGCGAACATTAATGTTATACTGTTGTCCGCCATTTAAATAAAGAATTTGACATTCATTTTCTTCCTTGACGGCAACGAACTCATTTGCGTGTGGGCAGTGGAAGTGCCTCATTAGAGATGAAAAATTGTTGACAAATGAAGACTTTGCAGGAAAATCAAGTGCACGGGCAGAAGCGTTCGGCAAATAAGTGCCTAGGCTCGTCCACTGCCGAGCATTATGCAAATTAACTGGCAGGTAAACAGTGGAAAGTGCCTTCACTGGCCTGTTCACCTGGCGATCTAAGAAGCTTATGGACTCCTCACTAGCCATCTAGCCATGTTTGTTAAAAAGGTACACAAAATTCTATCGAGGCATGGCATCTACATCGAAGTATCCTGGAAAGCAGCTAAGTGAAGTATGACTACAGGTCGGTTAATTAAAGGCCAGGAAAAGTTTTCAGCAGAAAGGGCAACAGGAAGATGATTTACAAATTTGCACTCTGCAGATTACTTCCGGTTAGGAAGGATATGATTTGTGTTTTAGTATAAATATCTTCTCTGCTTCGCTTTCTTACCTTATTTTGCATGCAGTTTACTGTGTTCTTTTTTATTTTGTATTGGTTCACGAGAAGATAAATGGTAATTTTTCCTTTTTTCGTACTTTAAGTGAGCATTTCTCTCTTTAGCTTTGATTTATTCAAGCTTGAATAATTATGCGAAAGTGTTTATTTTCATTTGAATGTTCTTAATTTATTCCGCTTGCTGCATTGTAGCCATTATTTTTCGCTTGGCTGTTTCTGTAAATTATTAAATTTCATTTTTCATTAGCGGAATATTCCAAAAATTGTGATTAGCTGATAAATGTGTATGTACTCTGTTGAATTGTGCACTTTAACAACTTCAATTGCCGACGGAAAAGTATCAAGCTGTTGAATTTAAGTTTGACAGATATCAATTGATCTAGATTAAAGCTGTCAGCATCGTGTTTTTGCCTTGTCTACTGTCTAGTTTTTTTTTGGTACCCCATAACACCAAATTGCCTACCTTTCTCAAAAACCTGCAGTTTGCAGCTTGACCTTCTTGGTTGGCGTTTCCTTCAAGCCTTGTCGAGAATCAAAATCCGGAGAATAGGTTGGTTTTGGCCTGAGCCGCAAACTTTTGCCACAAGTTGCCTTTTCTATCCCCGGATCGTGCCCCCAAAGGACGAAAGGAGCAGAGTCAGCCAAAAATGACAGGAGGTCAGGTCGATTTCCGGGCAAAACGAGGCGATGAGGCCACTCCGTTGCGATTAAAGCCATATTTTTATGGAACCGCTTAACAACAATGCCAATCATGGGATGTCCGTCCTCCTGCAGCTTTTGTTCACTCCGCTCAACGAAAATTAAATATCCGTGCGTTGGCTTTTATTAACTAAAGTGTTTTGCATAATGCATGCACAAAAGAGAAAAAATGAAAATTATCCTGCCTTTTGTTCGACTCGCTTTTTATGTGGCACAACCGCGCGGAACGTTGATATTATACGAAAACAGCTTTGTGTATAAACATTATATGGAATTTATTAATTTAACACATTTTTGATGATGCGGCTGGAATAAATGTTGTTTGTATTAAATTGCTCGTAATGCGGTTAATTTCAGCATGACAACCAATTGCAATTCCCATGGGCTTTCATCCTTTACACACTTAAATCATATGGAGTAGGCGCTTCAATTAGGTGACGAAACAATTAACCTTTAGAATGGGCATGAAAAGGGACGTTTGGCAAATCCATACATATCGTGGGCTGGAAAATTCGTACAAATTTGATGTCGTAACCCCTTTGGTATCGGAAGTGAAAACATCAATCGCCTGCAGCATACTTATTTTTATTTCACCCGCAAAACTGGCAACGTCAACTGATGTTTTATTTATTTCAAACCTTTCGCTCAACTGGAGGCCTCAAGTTTCCGCCGCCGACAACTTCCGGTTTTCCTTGCGTTTTCCGCTGAATTTTTATGCCTCGACCTTGTTTTTATTGCGTGCCGTCAATCCGTCAATAAACTCCAAACTCCCATACCTTTTGTTTGTGGTGACTTCGATTTTATTTCGATTTTGTGGACTACAAGCAATGAAGGCGTTGCCTTTCACTTCCATCGGGAAAAGGACGTCGACATGGCTGTTGGGTTCATTACTCCGACTTCCGCTGCCGTTGATTTTCAATTATTTTTATGGACTTAAGTTATAATGCATGGTGCTCCTGGCAGCCATTTCTGTTGATTACTTGCTTCAGGGAGCTCTGTATTTTCCTCCAGCCGAGCTAAGCTTGCCACATTTGTGTAGTTTTTTGTTAACTTGTTCATCGTGCGTTTGACGGAATTCACGTTGGCTTGCTTCTGGCAAGCCGGCTTATTGAAAAACTTTGCCCCGCCATCTTGCGAACAAGTTCTTCAGTAAAAACTTCTTTCTAAATGGTAACAACTTTTTACATTTTCAGCGCCGCTTCGTAATTTCATGCTGTTTTCACCTTGTCTCACTTGCGCAAAATGAAAAAATGTTCAGCAAGTTCATTATTTGTTCGGAGCACGCCTTAATTATTTTTGCATTTCAGCACGAAGACAAATTGAATTGTTTTTTTTGCGCACTTTCATTGTGAATATATTCTGAACAGAGATTTTCCTGTTGCTCTCCTTCTAATGAATATCGTAAAAGTTTGAGCATGAAATAAGTTAATTAACTAGTATTTGGTGCAGCATTAAATTAATTACTAATGATGTACAACCATAGAAACCTTAAAGTTTGATTTTACTCCTGTGAAAGACTCCTTTTCTGTTAGGAAACTCGGCAAGGCAACTCCAAAGCAAAGGATTTCCCCACTTTGATGAAGAGAAGTCGCAACTATTCAGTTGCATACTTTGCGGCATTCTCGAAGTTATTGTTGCAAGAATGGGTGGAGCAATGGAAAATGTGCTGTGCCGCTTGGCTGGTTCAAATTAAAATAAATATGCATTGAAATAAAAGTGGAAAAAGGCAGAGAAGTGAAAAAAGAAGAAACTCCAGGGGCTCACTCTGTGGTTAGTTAGTTCTTTTGCTCCGCAAACTCGTTGCCACAATATGCTTGCAGTTGTTGGTTGCCCTGAATGCACTTTGTCTGATGAGAAAGCCTTTTATGTGATAGTTAGGATTCCCCTTCGAGCGTAACTGGTATCCATACGAAACAAGCACAAACATTACTTGCTAAATTAACTTCATATAATAAAAATAAATGAATTACCTCAGCAGCAGGCAGTTAGGGTGACAATGAAAACTCCCTGGCTAAAATCTCGTCAGATATTTTTCGTTTTATTTGCGAAGCATTGTGGCTGCCAAATGCCATACGTACAAATATCATGTGTCATATATAAAAATATATAAAAATGTATTGCAGATCAGGTGCTTGCTTCACGTTGACTGGTATTTTTTTGTTACACTGATTGTAGGGGCTTCTAAAAGTTTGTGGCTAGAGGCGTAGCATCCACTTCCATCAAGCTAAATACCACAAAAATGCCAAGTCGACAAGCCAATATGTGGAAAATTTAAATTTTCCCATTTGCAGAATTGTTTTTTCCGGTTAAGGGCGCATTAATTAACCGGACTTAACACGATGGTATGTGGGCATCCCACCGGGAAAGGAAGGCAGGCAATGGCATGGCTGTAACCCAGAGGTGTCTGCATAAAATGAATTGCCTGGCTGGTTGGCTCGAATTACTTTCTGTTTTTCGCTCTAAAAGTTTTCCCTTTCGTCGGGCTGCGTGAGACAGCTCACTCAGTTATTCAATATGTCATTCAGTCAAGCCAGTGCAAACACACACCCGACTTTAAATTGAGTTTCTTTGGCCGAAGTTGCCGGCAAATTCGAAGCGCAGAAGATACAAATAGAGAACTTTTCCCTTTGGCCATGGTCGCTTTGCACAATGTGTTGATTGCTGCTTTGTTATTCATGGAATTGCTTAAAAATTTAGATTGCTTGCTAACTTATAAACTACGATTCGACGTCTTTGCTGTTGTTCCACCATTTACTCCAGCAGTCAACTCAAATTAAACAGAGAAATTGCGAGCATTATAAATTGAAAATATGTATATAAGTTTATTCAAATGCCAAAGCGAATGCTGTCCGCTGGCAGCAAGCAAGCTTTAGGCCACCCAAGACAGCCCGACTATTAACTGCGAAAAGGTCAACTGAATTGGCTTGCTAGAAACCTCAACCAACTGAATGGATTTGCACCTGTTGACTGCTCCCTTTGACCACTGAAGCGTGTGAGCACTGGAATCATCGAGAGCCAACAAAAAAGTGTCGGATAACAGAGGATATGGAGGAGCATCGGTGGTGGCTGCTCAATCAATTGCGGTTGAGAGTCATTGAACACTGCATAGAAATAGACGCACACTTTTCACAACGGGTATACTCGCATACTGCTCGAATCGATGTCAACGACTTTGAAGGTGGCACGCATTGTCTGCCAACACCATCACACTCAGAGTTTTCCTGGAAAACAACACAGAAAAGGGGTGGTGTGCGCAGTATTGACACCGAGCACAGCTATTTTGCATGAAAATTCTGAAAGTTCGCCATCTAGGAATATGCAGTCTGTGGCCTTTTCCTCTTATCTCGAGCAGTTCCTTTGAAGTGGCTATTGGCCTCCAGTCACAGGCTTAAAAAGCTGAAAACGGGGCCAACTCTTGCTTGGATGCGTATTTGTATTAGATTGAGTATTTCTCAGTTATTGCGGTTTCCAAATGGGAAATATTAAATAAATATCTTGATTTAAGGACCATTTAAGTGGCATACGAGTCTAATAGTTCCTGCCTATTAGGCCCGATTTTCAAATAAAAGCATTTCAATGGCGCTGATTGCTGTCATCCCCTTGGTAATTGATTCGATCCGCATTTGTGGCTTCCCATTCAGACTTCCTGCCGCCATGCATTTTATATCTGCGGTGCCCATGGTCACGTATAACAGGATTACACGATTTAATGCCTCCAAATGGCAACAGAATATATATACACGTATATGTATATATTTCACTCGGGACGGCCCCGTCAGAATTTCATTGATTGAAAAGCTTAAAACAGAAAAATGCTTAAACACTTAACTAACTGTGAGCTTGGCCATAAGCCCCACTACAAATGTCTCGACACTGGCCAATAGCCGCACTTTGTGTCACGCATATGGAACCCATATCATCGTAAGCTCCTTTTGACCCGGCCATAAATCGACCTTCATTCCGGTGACCAATTTCCCATCGCATTGCGTGCCCGTGGGACATTTTGGCTGGTTTGGTAACAGGATCCAGCGGAGAGAGTTTTGGCCCATAAATAGTGGAGGTCGTTGGGAGTTAATTGGCCTTGACGGCACGTACCCTGGAATGATGAGCTACAGGCTGCATAAAACTTAAATGCCGCCATCATCTTGGTCAGCGCTCTCAAATATTTGCCCACTTAATTGATTCAATTTGCATGTTGAGTAGTTTCGGGCCATGACTATTATAAAGCCAAAAACGCCGTCAAGTAAACAAGTCAACAAATGGTAATGAAATTTCCTGGACCAGCCACTCAGAAACGAATTTCCCCTCTTGAAAATTTGACTGAAAATATACATATACGTTTTATGACAGAGGGTCGAAAACATTTTCTCTAATTTTCCTGCTGATTACAAATTCATATATATTTCTGTGTTCTGTAACCAACTAGGAACAAGCATTTTTTCGCCCTACAGTTATGGTTACGACAGTCACAATTTCAGCTAACTGCAGTTGCAAGTTTGCAATGCAATTCGCAGTTTGCCATTCGCGAGAAAATTGCACTGGCGCTGCAGTTATGCAAATTCAGCTCAAACGAGACTTTGTGTGCCAGAGTACGGTGATATGTGTGTATAGCCTCACATGCGTGAAATTAATTTCTCCCACGAGAGAACCAGGTGCAAGCAAATTAAAGGTAAGCCACCCTTTAGGTGAGCCTGTGTGCTGTGTGTGTGTGCTGTGTGATTACGCCAGTGTGCGCCGAAAAGTATGCAACTGCAACACAAAGTATTTAGCAGGAAATGAAAATTTTTGGGCGGCCATTAAAACGGAAGTCGGTAACCTGCCATTTTTGTTTGCCATTTTGCAATTTCAAATTGTTACTAACTGCTAGCTTTGGTTGTGAATATTTGTTTTTCAAGCAATGGGGAAAATTTATTTAAATTCTTTAAGAGTATCAGTTGAAGGAGAGGGAATGGCTTCACATTCAGCCGATTAATGACATGACATTATCTGCAAAATATTAAATCATTTTATCGTAAAAAATCTGCATAAATTCCGCACCCTCATCAGTGCGAGTGGGGGCGGAACATGCTAGACCCCTACATCGATTGATTATGGCCTACTCGCAAATGGCTAGCTCTTACTCAAAGCCGAAATCATAATAAATCACTTCGAGTTGAGACAAAAAAAATGCACACCCCTGATAAGTAGAGGGTGCTTTCAGCCTGCTACAAAACGCACCCCTAGGTGTTTGTCGCTCAATCAAAGCTGACCCAGAGCCTAATGAGGTGCCCACACCCACCTAGCCCTGGGTTGCCATTTACAGGCAGATTATGAAATTAATGGCCTACAATTGAGAGGGCTACTTTGTCAAGGGAGAAGATTCGGGGATAACTTTGCCTTCATTTTTCATTTTTAATGTGCGCCAGGGGCCAAGCTGGGTCCATGAATACGCGATTAGCTTGCACAAACTTTATTAAAAATTCCGACAATCCGCGTTGGGTAGCATTCAATTTCGCAGGGCGGACTAATTTAATGTCCTGCCAAGGAGAAATGGCTACGTTGAAGGCTTTTAATTGCTCGGGCATAGCTCTTCATTGGCTGCCTTTGGCAGTGTCATAAAAGTTTTGTGGCAGCAGCTGGCAGCGGAAGTTGACGGGCTGTCCGCTTGGCTGCCTTCGTGGCTGATTCGATTGTGGCCCAGTCGAAGCGACAAAATTAAGTAAGTACGGCCAAGTTGCAGAGGCCACAAAGGCTGCTCCTGCTCCTGCGCCTGCTCCACCCTTTCTTCTCCTGCCACTTTTTCCACCTCCGATGGTCGTTAAACGGGCACAATGGCCACTTCGACTCGTGACTGGCAGTGAGAGACAATGCCCTTTCGCCACCACACTACAGATTCTATTTGCTATGATTAAATTCATTAATATTACTTAGGACCATAACAAATAATATGTTTTGTCAATTCATTGTACTTTAAGACTCTTTTCTATTTCGAAAATAATTGAATTTTGGCGCGACTATCGAGGCAATTTCTGGCTGTGTAGCCTGTAGTAGTTGTGGGACCCCGACCGGTAGGATAGTGATGCATATTGAAAGCTGGCAACACAATGAACAAAAGGTAAACTTCATTTGGCCAAGACAAGGAGTGGCGGGAGAAGGGTGGGGGGAGCAGCATCCGTTTCCGTCAACACTGGCACACAATGCCTTTTCCGGCCAACTTGGCTTTCAGCCAGAGGAAAATTGGATGGTGGATGGGAAAATGTGTTTGGCAGCTCGTTCGACTGCTTAGTGGCTAATTTGCAAATAGATGAAAATGCGCCACACAATTATAGCTTTGGCAGTCGATGACTCGCGTTCGATGTCGATTGGAGCCCTTGGGATTTCATTATAAATTTCCACACCTCCATCCACGTTTAGTCAGAGTTTATTACCGCTCTTACCTACTTACCTACTTACCTACTTGCTACCTTATTGTGCTTTTCTTGGCACGCAACTTCAGGCAACTTAATTACATTAGACGAACACATTTGAGCGCCTGGAGTTCGGCGCAAGTTCGGTTGGACCACAAATCAAATACCAACCCGCCGTACGGGAACACTCAAAATCGGATAATTAATGCACAGCACTTGCGGCTGCTCGAAATGTTGCACATACGCCCCGTGGGCCACACGGCAAGTGTGTGGCTGAGCCATAATTTGCAAATAAATATTGATCCACAGTCATGACCTCTGCATCCAAAACGCCAGTGGATAGATGGCTATATCTGTTTGGTGTGGCCAACAGCCACGAGCCACGAGCCACGAGCCATGCAATGATAATATTTATCTGTCACGATGACAGATTCGCTTAAATTGATTGCCAGCCAGTGGAAGAGCGCAATATAGAAATACCGAGTATATGGGGGGGTGGCTAGAGCTGTCAGAAATGTTCAGGGCTCTGGCTTGTCCACTTTGTACACTTTAAAGCCTCAATGGGTCACGCCCAAAATCGCTTTAAGCCACACGCTTTTGGCATTTGGGCCGTCATAAATTGTGTTTCTCGAGCTTAGCTACACTTTCAGTCCGTAAGTCAGGATCATTTGTCATAATTCGAGGGACCCCAACGATGGGACCAGAAATAAAACAAAAACCCAAGAAAAACACTGCCCGAAAGTTGACCCAACAACACCTTGCCCCATCGAAGTGGGGCCATTAAAATCGGCAACAACAAACGGACAACAAAACTGTGGGGGAGTCGAGAACAACATTCGGGGACCACATGGCCAGCACTCGACACGAAAATCGACTGAAAAGCAATTATTTACACTTCGGCAATAAAAATATGGAGCAGAAAACAAAAAAGGAAACAGACAGGAAGCGGTGACTGAGGCGGGGGCGGTATTGTGTCAAAAATGCGTTCTGCAATTTATTACCTTTAATTTTTCTTGCCCGCCAGTCGTTCTCGCAAAAGAAATTGCATTTCTGCGGATTGTGGATAATCATTTTTATGACCATTGCCTTCGTTTATGCTCTGCGTTTCGTTTCAACTTTTTATGAGTTCTCGAGCGCTCAGCCAGAGATTTGAGTGGAAAATCGAAAAAGTTTTTAAGAGCCTTCAATTCGCCTGTTAATTTTAATCCCTTTGGATGTTTCTCCACGCTTGCAGATGGCGAAGTGAAATGAATTCCATGGAATGTCCGCAATTGGTCAACCTGTGAGTCCTGCGAATCCCGTGTGAGTGCTGTGAGTGCCCAGACGATGGCGGTGGGCAGTTCAATTATGGAGACCGCCGCTATTTTGGCCCTGCTGCTTGGCCTTTTCATTCGAAGTGGTAAGTGATTTTCGAGGCAACTCATTACAAGTAATTCAGTCTCCGGCTTAAGCCATGGTATCAAAAACACTTACAATGCATAATTATATCGCTGCTCGAAGACTGTAAGACCTTTGAAATGCCTTTACAGGCTACTGCATAGACTGCTTCAAATGCGTGTCCTACAACGGAGCCAATAAGGCCTGCGACGATCCCTTTCACAACAACTACTCAACGGCCATTTTGGAGTCGCCCTGCATGGGCGGCCGGAAGGGGCGTGACGGCCTATTTCCGGCCACCGCCTGCATCAAGATCGCCGGCTACTACGGTAAGTGTATATGCCCTCGCTGGGCATAGATGATCCCAAAAGATGACTGTATCCACTGTATCTCCTACTGCCCATTTCCAGATGGAACTGGCGAGACGATAACGGTGAGGGGTTGCGCCCTGGACAGCGGCACCCTGACCACCGACACA
Organism: Drosophila orena; assembly: GCA_005876975.1. Lineage (NCBI taxonomy): Eukaryota > Metazoa > Arthropoda > Insecta > Diptera > Drosophilidae > Drosophila > Drosophila orena. The sequence goes on along the minus strand of VCKV01000282.1, from coordinate 6,516,582 downwards.
GAGATTATAAGAATGTCGCACTGCGGAAAGTTCTACTACGATGACAAGTAAGTGCTGAACAGTTGTTGTGAGAACCTCATTAAATGCCTCCTCCTTTGATGGCTGCCCAGGTACGTGCACGGGTGCCTGCAGAGCTGCAGTGACGCGGATGCGTGCAACTCGGCCAGGAGGCAGAGTGCGAGTCCCGCAGACCTGGAGTCGCTGATGAGGCACCTGATCAGCCTGGTGCTGTTCCTTCTGGCTGCCAGCAGGTAGCACAGTGGGCATCTGTAAGCCAAGTATCCGGCGCAGGAGAGGCAGGCGGAAATATGGCTGCAGGCGAAGTGAGGCAGCCAGGAAGGCTGGATGCGCGTGGAAATCGTTTTCTTTTCCTTCGAATCTCTCTGTGTCTAGGATCGCAATCGCACCCAAACGTAAACGCACTCGAGCAGCTGCAGCAAGGACACGCTCGAAAACACACTCTCTCTTACACACAATAACATTATGGAATTCATCAAGCAATTATGTGATTTTTAAGCGAATACTTAACAACTATCAAACAATAATTGATGAACGCGTACGGAAACTATTTAGATGCTAAGCATTCGAGTGGCGAAAATCAAAGAGACACTGCAAACCAAATTCAAATTCTAATTGCAATTATTTTTAGCTCCTAAGAAGGAACCTAGACTTTAAACGCTGTCGCTTAGTGAAAGGCAGGAATGGTTTACGATTTATATACGATGTGTTTTACCTTGGCATAAGTAAGCATTTTTCACCTCTCTAGATGAGTATTGTACATATACAAAACAATTTACCTATTTGTTAAACGAATGCTGAATTTTGGGCAGATTATAAATAGTTGTGTACATGGATTAGTGAGTAAAATTAGCAACGAAAACTGCGAGCTACAAAGCTGTCTAATTTTTCCTTATCTCTTGAGGATGATATCCTTCTTTTTCCTTTGAAGTGATGTAATCCTCATCGTTATTTAAACTTGCGCAAACCGCAAATAGATAAGTCGCTGTACTCGTAACTGGGTGAACTATTTTTCACAAGTCCTAAATCAAGTCATAAATTCCGGTCATAAATGATACAATACGTTGCTAATAGACTTCTGAATCTAGACTCATTTACCTCCAGTCTGGTGCGGTTGATTCACCGGCTGATTGGGTATCATGTCCGGATAACCTGATAAGGTATCGGTGTTCCAGGTGTTGCCTAGCAGCCCGCCAAGAAATAACGATTAGAATTGCTTAGTACATTCAAGCAGCTCAATCGAAATGGACGGTAAGCACTGGCGCATTCCCCTTTTCCGGTTGGAGCCTCCAATTAAGCGGGATAATTTCGCTGACTTGCAGGCAACACTTGGCTTCACTTCAGCCACGGAGCAATCCCCCAGGAAGCGGTGGCTGCTGGTCACGACTCCGATGGCGACACCATCTTCATTGGCCGCGCCTTCTACTGCAACGACATGCTGCCGGCCAAGATTATTCCCAACAAGGGCAAGGCCTATGTGGCCTATGCCAACCAGGAGGTGGAGCTGGAGAACTACGAGGTCTTGAGCGGATCAAACTATACCTGGCTGCCGGGCGAGAACGGAGAGGTTCCTCACGGCGCCGTCAAGGTGGGCCAGAATGTCGACGGAGAGACCTTGTACGCCGGAAGGGGCTATCATGCCGGCAGCTTGACCGTGGGCAAGGTGCATCCGTCCCACGGCTGCCTGTACATTCCCTACGGCTCCGAGGAGGTTAAGATCTTCGCCTACGAGGTTCTGTCCCGTCGCATTGAGTCGAGATAGGCGCTCTATTTTCAGTCTTTGCCTGATAATCACAAATAAATTCGACACTTTTGTAGACCCTCGTGTGTTGTAATCTCCATTAGGTGATCATAAAACATACTTATCGCAAAGTTTAATAACTAAACTAAACACAACTAAAGATTATAGGGTTGAGAGCTTGATAAATACGTGACATTGTATTGGTTTAGAGATTCCACTTGGTACTCGCAGTTTTCGTCCATTCCCCTTTTATGCAGGAAAAAGTTATAAGTTAACAAAACAAAATATAACCAAAGTGAAGCCACATATTAACAACTAAGTTGAAAACTCTCTAAATTACGCGTAGCCCAAATACTTGATTGAAAAGTCGAGCTAAGTTTTCATATGGATACGGAGAACCAATAGGACCAAACTAAATAAAACGAACACTATATGCAAGGGTGGAAGTCCACGGCAATGGCATTTGATATGCATCGATTTCTAGTTTAAATTGTTAATATTTCGCATGCCGGTACTTCATTTTTCGGACTAAGCGAGCTTGCAATGGTTTCCGCAAATAAAAATCAACAACTATGTATAAACAAGTGGAGAAGTTTTGATAGAACGCAACGGTTTTTGATCGATGACAGACAGGCAAGAAATCAAAATCAGGCAATTCGCATTTTCCCTCTGCTGAAATCGCTTGCTTGCCGCGCAACTAAACGCAAACTAATCGAAAGCAAACACAATACGCACCTTATTGGCTATAAAGGCTCCGCGGCTAAGGGCCATTGAATTCTTCAACTCTCTAACACACAATGAACACAATGAACGACCAAGCAAAGTTTGTAAAAATAACACAAGAGTACATTAAACGTTTCATGGCAAGGCAAATGCCAAACATTTTTGAATGCAAATGTATCTAGCACTTAAGGAGAACTTTATACATATACAATTGAGGCGGCGGAGCGATGGATTAACGATAATTAGATAAACTAGATAACGACGCTACTTGAACTAATCAAATTGAATTGAAAATCGAAATTGAAACTGTTTCCCCTGCAATTGAATGCGTGCGTACAACTTTTTCTAGAGCAACATTTTTGGGCAACTGCAGCATTACGAACTAAACTATCAGCATTTCTGAATAAAAAACTGCATACATATATTGAAAATTCAATATCGTCTATGACTTTTACTAACACTACACATATTTACAAGCGTCCCACGTGCGTTGATTCAATCAAGCAAACTCTTCACATAGGCGGCGTCTTCCTGGACGAATTTCTCTGACTGCTCAGCAGGCACTTCGACCTCGGTTTTATAGTTGTCCAGGCCAATCTCCTCCTCCTTCTTGATCAGAATGTCCACCACGTTCTCGCAGGCCAGCAGGCAGTCACTGTCCTTGGCCACCTTGGCCTCCCACTTGTGGTACTCCCGCAGGATCTCGTAGACGCCCCTGGAGCGCAGAATCTCCCGGCTGCGACGTGTGGAGCACAGTTGCAGCAGACACTCCAGCAGCATTTTCCGCAAATCAGGATCATCTTCGCGCGTTTTATTTTCAGGCAGGTACTAGAAAAGCAAGGTTGGTAAGATGGTCGGCTATTTTGTATGTATGGTTCTCATCTCACCTGCAGTTCGATGGGCAGCAGTTCGTTGTCCTCGTCGCTGAACTCTTCTGGACCGCACAGCGGCTGCAGGATGGCCACCAGAATACTGCTCTGCTCGTTTAGGATCACATCGTGGTAGACCGTGTCGAAGCAAACGTTCTTCAGGATGCCAATGGTGCCGCCGCGCCGCACCACACTTCCCTCGAATGAGGCGAAGGGCAGCAGCTTCTCCAGCAACTGGTACTTCCGATGGCAGCACAGTTCCCTGCCCCGAGGAACCTGGGTCAGATTGCAGAAGATGGGCGCCAGGTAATGCAGCTTGGCCTTCTTTTTGTTGTAGTCCAGCTGTGCGAAGGCTTTTGCCAAGCGGGGCAGCGTCTGATCATCTTTCTCCAGCGTGTCCAGGATCTCGTGGACCAGAGATTCCACCCGCGTTAGGTTGCTCAAGACCATGCTCCAGGGATCCGCCAGATCGGATTGCTCGTTGGTTATTTCCTTGGCAGCCACTTCCACGATGGCAAATGCCTGGAAGAAATACATATGTTATATGTTATATGTTAATAATATTACATGAAAACACTTACCGGTTGCAATTGCTTCGCCAGTTGGAAAACTTTGATTGCTGCCTCCTCTTCGGCTGTTAAATTTATTAAGCTTAAAACCGCATCCTTGGCCACTGTTTGGTTTTCATCGAATGTCAGTCCGAAAATGGCCATTAGCATTTCATCCAGCGAAAGTATTGCCGATTTGCCCTCCGAGCTGCCAGTTAATCCTGCATAAATACAAATATTCAAAGTAAATAAATACAATGTGCCACCGGTGACGTCACAGTTGTCCACAACAAATCCACGTGCCGCCGTGCAAACTCATTTTCCTCGAAACACACCTAAAACATGGGTTAAGGCTACAGCCTTTAAGTCCAGTCGTTGATTCGGTTGCATGAATTGCACCAGTTCCCTCACAGTCTCCATTTTAGTTATATTTTCCGCGATTATTCGTAGTTAAGTTCTGTGTTTTGTTTTTAGTTGCCAGTGTGACCGGCTCTCAGTTTGGAATTCATCCACTCCGGTACCGTACCAATCGATTACTAATAATCGAAACAAGCAGTGCAATCGAGGTGCGTGTATTCGCTATGAAAGGAGCGTGTATTTGCTTATTTGTACTCAAACCATGACTGTCTTGCTAACTATCAAAAGCTGCTTGCTGTATGTTGGTTACCCAACAAACAATAGTGGAATAAATCATTTTGGGGATTCCCAAAATTACGAAATGAAACAGTATGAATTGTTTATTTTGAACTAAGCAGGATATTAATCTAAACTGAATTTAAATTCATTTATTGTATTATTTTTATATGTATAATTATCGGCTCAGCCAGAGGCCCGAGTGCCACTCGGGGACTTTTTTTGATGCCCATTTCGTTCTTGGGTGGCGGCTGCCCTTGTGCTTTTCACTGATCACCTTCAGAATGAACCGTCTGACCTGGTGGACATCGGTGAAGATCCCAGGCATGCCGGGTTTCTTGCAGGCAGGACCCCAGGCCACGATACCACAAAGTTGATCGCCAGAAGTCACCGGACATCCGGCGTTAAACATGCAGTCCGTGCTCCTCTTAAATTCCTTGGCACACGCGACAGTTTCGCGCAGGAGGAAGTTGCCGTACGCCGAATCGCAGTTCATTCGGTTGAGCACCTCGATCTCCTCCGTTCGTACGTTTGCCACGGGTCGTGCTCCGTAGGACACAACTGAGAGGCTTTTGTAGGTGCTCAGCGGATGGGTACAGAGTTTCACAAAATCATTCCGACTGCCACGCAGGCGGTTGGTGAGTTGTATGACGGCTACATCCATAAATGTGCCTGGCCAGCGCCAATCCTTCGATACGATAATGCTGCGGATTTCGGCGCTTGCAGGATCATTCCAATTATCCTGGCTATCCTGCCAGTTGTCCGACGTTACCAACTCCACACTCAGCGACTTCAGCTGTGACCTATGAAAATGCATGCAGTTTGCTGAGGTGAGGGCATGAAGGTCACTTAAGTGTGAGGCGCCGCAGACGAAGTCTCGACCATCAATTATCCTTAGCAGCCAAGGGACCGCATGACCACCCGCGGTCGTCCGAATGCCATTCTTGTTCACTGTTTTCACCGGTGGCCTGCCATGCAAGTACGCGGCCGAAGAATTCCACCTATTAGAGTTTGCAATTGCAACGTCCGCCAGGAGCAGAGCGATTGAAAAGATTTCACGAAAATATTTCATAACATGAAGTAGTTAAGTCGGAGCTATACAAAATCGGAATACCTGACAGCGCCGGACACAAACATCCAGAAGTAGAACGATTATTTTCACGCTCATTTGATTAGTGATGGTAGTAATTAGTAATGGGGAGGGCTTTAGACGAATGTCTCCAAGCATCTAGTTAACGCATTTCAAAACTGCCTTATGCAGAGTACAAAATGTAGTCTATTTTTCCTTCCGAAAGAAGGAATTCCCAGGCATCTATAGCATATTTCCATTCACCGAAATGAATAAGCTAACTATTCAATTTTTGTGAAATTAGTTTGTATTTTATTCAACACACCAATGGGTCAACCGTACTACTTCTATAAATGTTTTTTTTCGTTACTTTCGTTGTTGTTGCATTGGATTTTTGCTTCGTCTTTTTAGTGACCTTTTTCGGTAATTTACCTGATCTTTCCATATCACCGGCATTAAAGGCTTCTTCTGTTTCAGTGATGAATCGATGCACTCTTCTGATATTGGTGAATATGCCGGGCTTGGAAGTGTCCTGGCAATATGATCCGAAGGACACGATGCCGCAGAGCTCCTTTTCGTAAACCATTGGGCTTCCACCGTCGTAAAGGCATTGTCTAGGATTCTTGGGCAGTCTTCCACAGACCGATGTGCTCGATAGCTTTAAGTCACTTTTGAATTTGAGACGGCACTCCTTAACGGACATAATGGTCACTGTAGCGTTTCGGGGATCCGGTGAGGGTATCTGCACCTCCGTACTGTCGTAGCCCCATCCGAAGACCACCATCTGCATTTTGGGCTGCACTTTGACGGTGCACAGCCGGATGAACTCAGTGAGTCGGCCCTGTATGGGGTCCCTTAGAAGCACTACTGCCACGTCCATGTACAGTTTCTGGTAGATGAACCTCTCGGGAAACTTAATGGTCTCGATATCAGCAATGTTCTCCCTATCGCAATCGGAGAACGCGGTGCCCTCCACCGTGACACCCTCGAGGCTGTCCCGATACGGATAGATGCAGTTGGCCGAGGTGATCGCGAGTATAGGAGCATAGTAGGCCGCTCCGCAGGCAAAGCTACCATCGGCGTTTAGGATCCGCAGCAGCCAGCCTCCGAAATTGGGGCCAGTGTTGGATGTCACCCCGCCCCAGACGCGTCGAAACTTGGGAGTCTTCAGGAAAATGTCCCTCGGATAGACCTTTCCCTGGCTCTTGGGCAGGCAGGTCCCTAGCAGACAACTCACCAGAAGCCAGCTCTTCGAGAATTCCATTTTGTTGCAGTCGCTGACTGAAGAGTAAATAAGTAATTAAGTTGCTGTATGAAGTTTGCGTAGTAAATTTTTGAACAAATAAGTGTGGAAAATTTCCCTTTCTTATTGCAGACCTCAAGTCGCCGTAAGTATACACTTTCAAGGCGAAAATGCTTAGTATACGAAATGAAATCAATATGTAATAGCACTAAAGGAATGTTGATTGGCAGAAATTGTTCCACTCTTGTTAAACATAATGATTATAGCCTCACCAGTGCGTTTGATACTCTTTCCGTCAGAACAGGCGATAACTTCTTTAATAGTATTATCTACCAAATGAGGCGTACAATATAAGGTTAAGTCTGGAAATTGTATTTGTATATCTATCGTCGAAGTGAAAGAGTGACGATCACCCGGAAAACTCCAAAGCATAAGCGTTGGTAGAAAGGGCCAAGCTCGAACATGGGTGAAAATCTCGGAGGCTGGCTTTACCGTGGCGATTGTAAAGCTGGAGGCTCCCATCAGGGGCGAGAACGCAGAGTTCATTAAGCTTTGCAGCACTTCCATTAGAGACGGCATGAAAATGACAGCCTACGCCTGGGGCTTTGACTCTATGGACATACAGCCGCAGAACACGGACACGAAGACTGGAATCGTGCCCGTCGAGGACTTCAAAACTTGCCGCAAAAAATTCGCAGGCACTGATGTCAAGCTATCGAGCACTTCCTTCTGTGTGACGCAGCCAACGGATTCCAGAAAGTGTCTCTATGATGGAGGTGCTCCACTCACCTACAACACCCCAGTCACCGCAGGGCATCATCCTCGCTTTGGAATATAGGTATGGAATCAATGGTAAGGGTCAGCGGTTAAATTAAGCTTGTATCTTTTGCGAATTATTTTAAGAAATCATCATCATCGTAAGACTAAACTTAGCATGCTTAACCTTAATCATGCTCGCAACAATTTGATTTGACATTCATCAAGTCCCGTACAATTGATCGATTTGATATTTTAAGAAACCAGATGAGAAGCCGGATCATCCCAAAACTGTAATACTCGTATTATTTTTAGACTTAAGCCGCCCCAGACTTACGCACTCGAAGTGCGCAAAGTAAGTCAGAGATGCGGTGTGATGTCATTCGAAGGGGCAGTCATTGTCTCCACCTGAATCGTGATTTCGCACAATAAATTGCGAGCTGTATTGATTTTTAAATGCCGATCGAAGATGAATAACGAGCATAATTTAAGTGAAACTGGTTCGATTCAAATCATTCTCCGATGGGAACTTTCCGCGAGCAAGTAACCCAAATTTGGCATAATTCATTAAAATTCATTCGTGAAATTCATTAAATCGAGTTGGTGTTGTGTGCTTATATTATATTTAGATATAAAGCAGTAACCTTTGTGTTAAATATATTTCATATTTCAAGAGCAACCATATATCACCATACAGCTGAGCAAAACCGAAAAGGCAGATGTCCAAAATTGTTTGCAAGATCAGTTTGGTTTCTGACCAAAAAAAAACCAAGACTAATCGGTCAAAGAGGCGTCAATCGATGAAGTACTGCTGTTATGCAACACCTGTATAATCACTCCGAGCTTTCGGCGTTAATCATCAGAATCATCGAGAGGCTACTCAGAAATGATTGTAAAGTACACTGAGGGAACTCAACTCGAATTCTCAATAAAAGCTGTAAAATAAATGTATACTTTAATTTAATTTGAAGTAATTTACAACTCCCTCTAAGTAGTGACTCTTAGTATTGATCCGCTTAACGACTGGATTTCATAGTCTTGACTGTGTACGTTATTTTTCCGTGTGCAACCCAAAACCAGCTAAACCGGCAGTGACGTCACGTGCGAGTTCTCGGGATTTTCGGCCCACTTGCGCAGTTGCAGTAAGAGCGCCTAGCGGTACTTTCGCCCCAAGCCAAAAATATCAACGCACTGGGGGAGGCTGGGCGGTGTTATTATTTTGGGAACTGCGTAATTTGGGTCTCAAGTACAAAAACCGGACACTGAACCCGGTCGACGACGTCGATCACGGGACTTCCTGATCGTAGGGCTCGCCCTACTGCCGCTGGCCACTCGGTTCTTCCTCTTCCGGCTAATGGCATATGGCCAGCGGATCACGTAGGCCATGCCCTGGGCAATCCCGGTCTCCCGCGGGATGGCTCTAGCAAATTGGCAATCTGGCCACGAAGCAGCCGCCGAAAGTGCGCACCCACTGGAGCGATTGTAATGCCCATCAAAAGGCGGAGACGTTCGCACGCCCAGATCCAGCGACTTAGTCACATAGCCAGTCGCCTGGTAGCCTCATAAACATAATGTGTTTTGCACGGCATCTGGTCCGCATGCCAAATGAGGCTAAAGCGCGTGCGCGGCCCGCTTCTGACGTTACCACTCGCCCATTTAGCCAAGTCAAGACGCATAACCCTCGAAAGCCACAGGTTAGTTTGATTCAAACTCTCTGATTTCAAACTCTTCGCAACATTGCAGCAAAGAAAATATTTCTATTTCGGCTTGAAATTTGTTTCTTCACCTGTTTTCTATTATTAACCCACCTTATTATATGTTCTACGAGTATAAGTTCTTGTAGTGTTAAAGTTCTGCCCCAAATGGCTGCGCTGTCTGCATACAAAACACCTGCGCATTTATTCAAAGTATGAGCTCGTACTATTCGATTCGATGCCAATTGGCAACAACTTCCTTCTTAAAGTGGGATTTCTTTTCTCTGTCATTGAAGCCGAAAACAAACGCACTTTAAATGATTTCCATAGAAATAGAAGTTTACATTTTGCGACTGGCATTAACAACAATCAGAGCGTCCCATGCTGCCGGCATAGTGAGCAATAATTCTTACTTATCTGAGGGGGAGTTGGGTGCGCAGGACGTGTGGCCATCTGATATCCTTGCGGATGGCTATACCATTGTTCTGCAATTTTGTTTCACAAAATGTTGCATCCACAGTAAAAAAAACGGAGGAAGAGAAGATGAAAAAGTAGAGGAGCCCCTGTCTGGCGAAACCTGAGATGGTTAGCGATCTTTGAGGGGCACATCTGTTGCTCTCGGGAGATACCCAGCATATACGATGTGTAATTGACGCCTCAGGAAGCCAAAAAAACCTGTCATCCAGGGATCTTAGGGATCCCAGGGCAGACAGATCGGAAGCAGAGATGACGTTGATGTCTGGATCCGGATCTCGGGGTTCATTGATCAGTGTAATGATCTTCCTACCATCTTGAGTTTCAGTGTAGGGCCCCACCCTACATCCGAGATGTTTTCTTCCGCTCTCATTTAATTCATCCTCTACGCTAACTTGCTGGGAGGTTTGTTTCCCTTACCCTTCAACTGTCAATTTTCCTACCAAAGTTCAGCTACCAAAACTAATCAGTTTCCTGTTGCCGATGGCAGAATTGTGTGCCCGATGCGCGGGTTAATAACTTAACTGCGCTGGCTGCTGGGTAACTCGATACTTTCATCTCTGGAAAGGAGGTGCTTGACCCAGCCTCGTTATGATAAAAAGAGCTTTTATGAAATCGACACTTTTATGAGATCCCGATACCGTTGCGAATGTGACCAACTGACCTTTTCGGGGCACCCTCGTTTTAGGGTCTCTAAAACCCCAAAGCTAATGACCGCCATGAACTCTGACATGCGATAGCGACCGATTGTGCCACAAACCAAGTTGCACTTCCAGAGCCCCGCAAACCCAATTAAGACCTGCGTTACCTAACCCACAAGCCCCCCTTGCGTTTCCCACTTTTCTACCCCAATACTCGCAACCGGCGAAAGTTTCCGTTGCGGCAATTGAGACATGTAGCGGACACATCGAGCCAGTTGCAAGTCAAGTCGAACATGTTGCAAAGGGATGCTTTGGGGCCTGGGTGTTGATTGGTGGGGGGGGGTTGTGTTTAGCTTTATTGTTGCGGTAGTCTTTCGCACGCCACGTGTAAATGAAATATGAGAGTGGGGCGAAGTACCTATCCGCATTGGATGACATCGAAGCTTCGAGAACTCGTTGAGTTCTCCTTTGTCTGTTCCAGGAAATCAGCGTCAGCATGGAAATCAATGTGCCATCAATGCGTTTTGAACGAAGTTTTACAAGTTTTCTTTACCAAAAGTCCTTGGAGATGGCTCCAAGTTTCCACTTTCATTAGCATGTCCCGGCTGGAAAAAGTTTGCACCCGAGATACAAACAACAAGTGTCGAGAACTTACATCACCGAAGCGGAAACTGCCAAAAAGCAAGCCATTTATGTTGTGTTTACCACCCAACTTTCGGGCCAGCGGAAGGAGCATCCAACTCGAACTTGTGTGCAGGAAGTTGGCCAGGCCAAGAGGCGAAAAAAAGTGGCCCAAGCCAGACAGTTTCGCAACGAACTCTGAACGCAGCAGTCGAGCCGAGTGCCAAAGAGTGCCGAGTCTGAAACTGGGGGACCGAGTCCCGTCCCGATTCTCGCTTTTCGATTCTCGATTCTCGATTCTCGATTCTCGATTCTCGTCTTGAGTCTTGAGTCCCGAGGCAAACAGTCGATATGGCAACCAGGCCAACAGAACGGGAGGGGCTGGCCAAAAGGGAAAGCAGCGGACGTGTCCTCGTTCCAGGACTACGACTTCGGCTCGATCCGATGCGATTCGGATGCGCTTTCAGTTCGGGTTCGGTTTTGGTTTCGGTTTCGGTTTCGGCTTTCGACGCACTGCACTCGCTGCGACCAGAGTTTTGAAGTTCCCGCTGGCCGAGTTTCGAATCAGTTGCCGCCGACTTGTTGGGTCATTTGCATATAAATCGATCAGTGCGCCAGCTACCAACCCATCGGAACGAAAGCGAAAAACATTTCAATTAACTAACGATCAATTAGTAGAACTGCATAAGAACGAAAGTGTCGCGATACAGCCGAGTGACTTCCCAAAATATATAATTCACTATCTGAGTGAGTAGTTTCGTTTCGTTTCGTTTCATTTCGTTTCGTTTTCTACTACCATTTCACCTGTCGGCGTCGAAACTTTTGCGGACTTATTTTCACGGCTGTCGAAAGTTTGGCGCCGCAGGAAATTTAAATTACTCTAAAAAACTATTCCACCTGGAATATTCGCCTGTGGCATTCGCCAAAAATGTATTTTAGTGTCAAGTTTAATTTAAAAAAAGTTAACTGCACATACAACGCAGCTGGGATGTGTGGGTGCTCAATAATAAATTCTGTTTCACTGCGAGTATTTAACTAAACTCAACTCACGCCCTGTATTGCATGTATTTAATGTCACGCGATCGATTGCGCCATAATGCTTGTAACTAAAATGATTATTAACTAATACTTTTTTTATGGAGAAAGATGTCAACAGCAACCGAGTGGTAAAAAATTTAATAAGCGGTGACTTGGGATAGTTAAAATTTAACGATGCTAAATGGGCTTGGTTTTAATGACAAAAAATAAACTTTTGCTTGGGGTGTGAGAATTTCGAACTTGTCACTCATTAATATTTAAAGAACTCATCGCATTTGTTTGGCGTAGCAAAAGCGTTTCCCGTGATAGTAATTATTCAACGCAAAGGAAATGCTTGCAATAAAATTTAAATGGCTTCAATTACCTCGAAATTCGTATACTTGATAATCCGATCTACCTGCATTAAGGCGCCTGGAAAAGCAGACAATCTGCTGGAGCACATTTATTCCCCCGGATTCCGTGGCATTTGCCTTACACACGAAACTGTCGCTGATTTGATTACCAAAGAGCAGAAGGAGGCAATGAGATGAAAGCGACTCCACCCGCACAGGAAGCCATGAAATTTTAATTTAACTTACTGCCATCTACGCATTCCTGAGCGTCGAAGCTGCCTCTTTTTGGGGCGCTTTATACTGTATAAGCATCAGCGCTACGTGCTGTGGCATCAAACTAAACATGAGCGCAGTGCAATTTTATAGCGCCATTGTGGGTAATTCAGCTGATTTACCAGGATCAGCCAAGCCAGACACATTTTTATGCTGGGCTCCTTGTTGCTTACATTCAATTAGGCGTTTGCACGAATCGCGAAAACGAGGAAAACCCGAAAACCGGAAAACCGGAAAACCCCCCTGGATAGTCCTTTTCCTCCGCCGCTGTGCGTATGTGTGCGTGTGTTTAATTACACATTACGTATACGCCACATTTGACGCATTGTGGCTACTGTACTGTGGCTTGTATATTTTAATTAGCGCCTGAGAAAATACACCCATCTGTTTGCTTCTTGGCTTCTGTTTGTTTCGTTCGTTACGTTTTTATGGTTTACATTAGTCGAAAATTGTCGCCTGCATTTTTATTGGCCTATTACTCGTTCCGTTTAATGGCCGAAAGTGAACACATTAAAAGCGCCAAACTATCCAGGCGAGAAGGTGATAAGCTTGCATCGGGCGAAATAATAATAATTAAAATTGCATTTAATGGCCCTAAAAGTTGCGCTTTCGCTTCCAGCGGTATATGCAAATTTATCCATTACATTAGCCGCAAACACAATGGCAAAGTCGGAAAATTGCAATTAAATGATTTATCTGGAAATTGGGTAAGAGGGCATTCATCAATTAAGTCAATGGGGCTGCTTGGCTTAAAACGAGAGCATGGCACATATTTCCCAGGGCAAACTGTGTTTCCCACATAATTACATTGAAACATTCTTCTGCCTGAAATAATTTGAAAGTCCAAGGGACAGAGACAAAGAAAAGGACGAGCGAACCAGATGAGCTTCTGAATAATAACTCAGATCTTCTGGATAGCCAAATCCGCAACCCCAACTCATTTTGAGAGCTTTCTGTCCTTTGGCTTTGTGACAAACTGTCACTTCGCAATAATTACGAGTCTGAACTTCTTTGTGACCTGTACCTTTTTTCAGCCGGACTCTTAATGAGCCAAAAATATGAAAAGAAACATGAAGATGATGGGCGAAAGCCTTACGTTGCCGTGGACAAACATTGCATTGGTTGTTGGTGCTGCGATTTTCACGCTTGTATGGTTTTCCTTTTTTCAGGCGCCCGCTTTTCCTTTCCCTTTGAGGGTGTGCCTCTTGTTTTGGGGCCTTCACCTTCACTGGCTGCGTTTGGGCCATAAAATATTTAAGGACCTCTGAATGCACTCACACATTTATGAAAGTGTAAATATTTAATGAGGAATGCCCTCTGTTTCATAGTCAGATTTCAGCGACGCTTTTCCACGATTGCTTTGCCCTAGGCTGGTGGTTCTATCCGGACATGTTTCACACATCGGAACACCTAGAAATACTCAGGTCCACTTGGAAAAACTCCAGTCTTCAATTTCTGCGGTATAGGTATCTTTTAATAAACATGGAACTGCGATACAAACATTTGGTATAGTACTTGTATATCTATTTCTACTTATGTTACATATAATACAAAATATTTGCACTTTCTTGCAGTGCAGCAGGAAAACGGGGCAATGGGCTGCTGTGGTTTTACCGGTCTTTTGTGGCCCGTTAGCGGTTTAACGTTACATGTGGCGTATGCGTAATGTCAGACTTTTACTTCCCTGCCAAGCAAACGGCCAAATGGCCAAATGGCCAAATGGCCAGCATGCATTATTAACTCGCCTTTGTCCGGCTATTTCCCATTTCCTTTCAAAATCCATTAGAGGGTGCATGTGAACGTGACAAGATTATTAACTTTATTATGAGAAGCCTAATTAAATTGGGTGATGAATGAAGGTCGCGTAAAATAGATGCCGTTCTTACTCAATCAACTCACGCAGCAAAGGCAAAAGGCACAGTGAGGATAACGAATGCGGAAACGGAAATGGGGGCGTGTAGTTATGGTAGGGGACAAGTCAAGACAAGCGCCAGTAATGAAAGCCATTAAAAATGGCGGCGGTTTAACTGGAAAATCGATACCCGACTCGCAGGAGCAAAAGGAGTGAACAGGCAAAACGGAAAAGAATGCAGGTGAACCATATAACTATATACGTGTAGCCCAGCTGTATGTGCGCTTGTGTGCCAGGACTCCACCCAGTTTTATTCAATTTTTATAGTTATCAAACACACACATGCCAGCTTAGAGTCGCCTTGAGGATACCGGGAGTATATCCGCATTTAGAAAAAGGGGTATGGCCAGTTGCACGTATTATTATTGGGTGCTAGGCGGGTATATATTTAACCCGCAGGATGATATAACCAGCGCATCGTTTGCGGAAATGAAGACATGAAGCAACTGCAAGAGGATTTACCCGACAATTTCCTGCGATTAGCTGGCACGCAAAAAGTCGGGCTCAAATTAAATGGCGGGGAGGCAAGATACATACATATATTCATGGCCATAACTCATACAGGCCGAGTTGTTGATTTCGCTCAGTCATCGGACATGAATAATGCCGCCTAATGTGTCGCCAGGGAATGGCTAATGAAAGTGCTCGGATAGATCACGTTCCGAGCGCAACAAATTGCCAGCTACCAGTTATTAAACTCTGCCATTAATTATATTTTATTGCCAACATTTTCGCTAATATTGTAATATTTGAGTAAAAAATAGATGTGAATACATTCTGTGACTGTGGAATAATTAACGATACCGAGAAATCTGTTTACCTTTGGTATTCTATTCATTATTCAATACAATAATGCGTAAATAGCTGCAGAATAAACAAGTGTAATAGGTAAGCTTTTCAAAATACCATTAAGACCATCCAAGGACACGCGTTTTAATATCACAGATGTTTTAGTGTGTTACTTTGAGAATACATCATCTGGAAAACGCGTCATAAATTGCCCAATCTGCTGGCGAATTGTGTTCATTATAAATGATTGGCTTGCATTCTTCTCCAGACTTCTCGTTATCCCTTCTAAACAATCAATTCCGACCAGCTTACCCTTTTTTCCGTACTGACAGCAGAGTTATTTTTCAATGCTAATCCGAGCAGCACCTGCGACATGTCCACGCGCATTCCAATTGTGTCACTTTGGCTTACACAACAACCCTATCACAGCGCGCCCCTCTGCCCTGCGCCGCTTAACCCCACCACCCTTAACCCCAGAAAGCCGGCCACCTCTGCTAACATCAATCGAACGCGACAACTAAGCAAACACAGTGCGATGGAAAGTGCAAGGCGAAAGTGCATTAAAAATTCATTAGATGTATACGTACGTTGGGTCCCAACATCCAGTGCATACACGCAAAATAAAAATTCCTAATTCCATTTTGGTAGTTTTTAATACTTATCTTCAAGAACTTGTGTGGTTAAGATACAATTGGTGGGTTTTCCATTTGTTTTCGTATTCGTGATGATGGCTAGTGAAATATGGTAATAAGGCATTTTGATACAAATATTTTGTTGTATGATATTCATTTTTTTCAACTGTGCAATCACCCTGATGGGAAAAAAGTATCAGAGGAAGCAAAACATTTGATTTTCGAAGCTCCACGTCGTCCGACGATGTCA
The DNA here is from genome assembly GCA_005876975.1 of Drosophila orena. Classification (NCBI taxonomy): domain Eukaryota; kingdom Metazoa; phylum Arthropoda; class Insecta; order Diptera; family Drosophilidae; genus Drosophila; species Drosophila orena. Next base: position 6,500,326 of record VCKV01000282.1, on the reverse strand, counting down.
CGACGCCCCACGGAGCCTGTAGACCAGAAACAAGGCGCCTCTAATTGGCACAAATTTTCAATGAGCCCCGTGCGCGCTGCGTGATCATTCCCTGTCCACGGTCAGTGGGTGGTGGTTGGTGGTTGGTTGGGTGGTTGGGTGGTTGGTGAGCCGCCTCTCATCGGCTGAGAAGGAAATCCCCACCCCACGGGCATTGGCCGCTGTGCGGTATTTTAATGCCGGGCACGTAGACGAGCGCACTAATGGAATTAAACAAATTACTTTATGGTCTGGTCCAGCGGCACAGGAAATGTAAATTTCAGCGTGGACACGACCACTTCGGCGAGGAATTCGCAACAACTCTCCAGCCATCTTATGGCCACCTGATCCGGAGCACCTGCAATTCCGGCTAAGCTGAAGATCTGCGCCTGCAGTCCCCAGATGGGCATGCAATTTTCAACGCTAAACTAGTTGGCACCCGGAGCACTTGGAACGTGCTGTTGTCGTGTTGGTTTTCCCACTGTTTTCCCTCTGTTTTTCCTCGGCTCTTCCATTTCCTTTTTATGGCGCCCAGGCGAATGTCCTGACAATCGTCAAGTTCATGCCGAGCTGCTGTTCTTGAACCTTGTGCCAACTGTGTGTGGACGACTGTGGCAAATAATTGCAGGGCCAACACTCCACGCAGCTCCTCAAGGTTCACTGACATTTGTTGGGGCGCTCAATTTGATTAAGTGCTGGGGGATTGGGCGGCGGATGCCTGGATTGCCGGATTGCCGGATTGCTGCATTGCTGGATTGCTGGATTGCTGGATTGCTGCATGGAGGGCCGGAGCCAGCTCCCCGGTTGCCCAAGGCTGGGAATGGGACTCGCAACGAAATGCAATTATGTGCAAGCTCATGACACCCGCCAAACACCCGCTCAATGCCAGGAGAAATTGCATTAGACCTCGACGGCACAAATTGTTTATTACTCACGCAAGGCGAGTTGTCCTCAGTTCATCAGCAAGATTTGCATAGCCAAAGTTGCTGCGCACTGTGAGAAAATTGCTAGCCATTTGCGATTTCAAAATATAATGTTGGAAAATATTCAAAATTTGTATGTGTGCTATTCTTTTGCCTGACATGAGCAGTAGCCAACTTCTTGTCCCAACCATTTGGTAGCACTATATTAATGCGAGAACACTCTTCTTTAAGTGGAAGGTGCTAAACTAAAGGGTTAATGGGCGGGCAGCTTACATTTATCCTTAAGCCGAAAAGGAAGGGATTTGTAGCGCTCAGCTCGGGCACGTCTGGCATTTACGCCAGTGCATACATTCCGGCGAAGGTAAACTGGCAGACCTCCGGTTCTCCGTTTTTAATATCCCAGCTAAGGGTGGCGATGGCGATGGCGATGGCGATGGCGATGACGAGGGGCAGAGCATGCCGCTGTCACACTCGAGGAAAACGCTTTTGTCCCTGCACAAAGATGGCAACAGAAACAACAGCGGTACAAGTGCGTTGAGGGCGAACTCCAAAGGTTTTTCTGAGGTTGGGCCTCCGAGTGCCAGAAGGTGACAGCTGCAAGGTGGGTCAGCGAGGCAGGGAAAGGATGTGGGCTTCGAGGAGGTCCTGCGAGAAAGGCCAGCTTCTAACAGCATTACACTGGCACTCTGCCGGGGGTAAACGCCTTTACTCTTTACTTTTTTCGACGGCGATTTGCACGCTGCACTGCACAAAGGCAAATAAATGCAGGCGTGTGGGAGCGAGTTCCTCTATTCGAGTCTGAATTTGTGTGAGTACGTGCTTCTTCAAAGTCCCAGGGGTCACCGGTACCTACTGGCCATATGTACACATCAAAAATAAAGCATGACCAGTTGCATGGTAACTATTTTTTATTAAAATAAAAGGACCTCCCCCCTTTTGCCTCCCATGAGAGAGTTCATCATTTGTTTTCTTTTGAATTATTAAACATTTATATACACGTATGTATGTATATGCAGTGAAATTGTGGCTGTTGACGTCTTCCCCTTTTCGGTTCGCCCATAGAAAGCCAAGGTTGCAGTACTGCGTTGCAAATAAACACTTCTAAAGCTCTTAGCCGCACATTTACAACACCTACGTCTGTGGTAACAAAGGTAAAACACTTTGCCGTGTCTGGTTCTTCCAAGAATCACTTTTTATCTATGCATAATTACTTAAATAAAATGCCTGTCTCCTTCTCGCCGGAGGACGTGGCCACTTCAGGGCGAAAGTGTAGTATATGTATCCTCTAGCATTGAAGTGCTAACGTTGGCGTTTCAGAGTTTGTGTTTCGTCAAGCGAGAGAGCTGGAAATGGGAAATGATTCAGGGGAAATGCAAAACTAAAATCTGGCCAGGATGTGGTATGACTCTTATTTTTTTGGGTGCAAACTCAGGGCTCCTGTTATGACGAACTTGGCTTGTTTGTTGCTCTTGCCTGATGCCGAATAAACAAAGTTCCGGCGCTGAAAAGTGGGTTCCTCGAAAGCCCTAACTCGGCCACCCCACTTGGCACAAAGGCAATAAAATTTTTGCATGACTGCGGGCATTATTTTTGTTTTTAACTGTTTTGTGTTTCCACAGCAAGCTGTTGTACTTTTTTTTCCTCCCCTTCAGCCCAACGTTATGTACTTTTGCCTTTTGCCATCGCTGAAGCTTCGCCTAAAAATGCGAAGCAGGTCAGGTCAAAAGGAGAACTGAAAATCATATTTAATTTATGCGCTATTTATTTTCCATTCACAACTCGATTAGATTTTGTTTGCTAGGCCGGCAAAAGTTTGGCGCCAGTCCCGAGAATGCCAATCAGCATTCATACGCATATGGAAAACAATAAAGCATTTTGTACTTTTCCGTAAAGTGAGAACGCACTCCCTGTGACATTTTTTCCCTTCTGCAGTTTCCGACTGCCAATGGCACTTGATATGCAAATTGTTGGCTGTCATGAAAATATGCCCATTAATTTTCATTGCCATGCCTTCTTTTTTTTGTGTATTTATTTTCCTACCGTTTCGCCCCAAACGCAAACGCAAACGCAAACGCGAGCAACACATAAACAATTTTTATTTGCAAGTATGTACGTCAACGGCGCTAAGCGTGTTATCCCATCTCACGTGTCTGGGGAGGCGAATTTTAAGAGCCCGTTAAAAATGAGAAAAAAGCCCGGACACGTGAACCACGCTCGACTTCACCGACGCTGGTAAATTTTCCACCTAGCCACAGGCAGCTGCATAATCACATGGAAAACGCTCGTCAGAGCTGAAGAACTCCGCCCAACACGTGCTAACTAATCGCTGGAGCTCGTTCTGCCGATGTCTGACTGTCAATGACAGATAGCTGGGACCACGCGGCGTATGGGTGTTATAATTTACAATGTGACTCCAGAGTAACAGTGCAGCGGTGGAAAGTGACGAGCATTGTGTTTCTGGGTACCTATTTTCCGCCATGTCTGTTCCCTATCAGTTCCCGATAGTTCACACTCGTACAAGATCATCATAAATACGTGTGTGTCTTTAAGTCAACAGCTAACATTTTCTTTTGCTTTCCCTTTTCATTTTCTTTTCTTTTTTAAGTAAATTATTATTATTGTCAACGCACACAATTCAAAATGATGGACAGATAAATAAGGTGCTTTTATGCCAGCCAAGTAATGAGCAAACGCGCCTGAATGTAACAATTTGCACGTCTAGACACCGGAGCGAGTTGCTCCTGTTACTGGTAATTAAGGCTAATTCGTGTTAGACTTGGCCAGAGCACGGTCTTCAGCGAGTTTCTAGCATCATTAATCACACCACTTTAGTGCAATTATAAACACACTTCATTCGGCGCTGCAGCATTTTGGACAGACACGTGGCAAGCCGAAATAAGCACAGAACTAATCTCGCAGCTCCGTGCTCAGTTGTCGGTGTCCAAAAAGCTATTTTCCAGTAAATTAACAAGCGCAACAACGAAGTAAAAGTTTGCTTACTGATATGTGCATTTCCTGTCGACTTTCAGCAAACATATTTCAGAGGAAATGTTAAAAACATGAGCGAAACACCCACTAGAGACCGGAGCGCACTCTGCGAAACTCTGCGTACTGCTGCCCCTGTGTGTGTGGCATGGGAAAGTGCACCATGGCGTATGAGTGACACATAAAACTTTAACGCACACTTTGCTGAGTAATTTTTGGCCGGCATCAGATACCGCAGATTGCGGGGCCATAAATTATACGGCCGAGCAGCCTGTCATCCTGCAGCTCTTTGGCTCTCATGTAAACAAAGCCGTAAACGGCAAAGGCGAATCTCGAGCAGCTGCCATGGGGAAATTCTCAGTCTAATTGCATTCATTTAGCATGCCAAAAGGAAACGCAGCTTCCGCCGCTCAACGCCTTCAGCCAATCACTTCGGCCTTAATCATTAAGACGTAGTTGTAAGCCGGAAATCCGTGCGCACTTTCAAGTGCATTTCCGCCTTGGAAAATATAACGATAACGAACTGCCGTGAGCGCGATGAAAATTGTCATTTTTACGGCACTGCAGCGGAAATGGCAGTGAGTGTCTGGCTTTTCTCTTCACTTCTTCGAATTGGCCACGTGCGCTCAAGTGTATGCTATGGATTTAAGTTGACAGAATGCCAGATCGAAACTATTGACACGGAAATTTAAAGCCAAGCTTATTGCTCATCGCCTTTGGTTCGCTTTGACATCCAACGCCCTGGTTGCATCGCATCACTTGGTCGAGGAACATTCTGGCCCATTCTCCGGACCGTTAATAACGATGGAGCGTGTCAAATGCGTACAAATATTGCCAAGAGCAGCAGATTGGGTGGGGGTGATAAAAGTTGAACTAATCAATTTTTCGCATGATTGATGCCCAATTGTGCTGCATTCTTTGTTTGCCCCCGAGCTCCATTTGACATTTGTCATCGACGGCTCCAGACAAACACGTAGTCACACGGCGAAAAAAGCATAACCATATGAGCCCTAGAAAGTTTATGTATGAAAACTTATAGAAGCAACAAAATGTGCAACACATTATGTGAAGAACTATTTCATTTTATGCATTATATTATTAAATAAAAAGGACCCGCCTTTGTATTAAGCAATTTGTTGTGTGAAATACCTTTCCTGAATGGCTCTCTCCACTTCTGACCACACTGGGGCACATTTTGGCTCTGTACCGGACCAAATTCTTTCAGTTGACTGTGCAGCGTCAGAAAAGGACTGGCCAAGGCGAAAGTTGAAAGCTTTCCCAGTTCCCAGACCCCGGACTCCGTATAATCGCATCACCGAGTCCTGCGGCTTCATGTCAGCCCTTTTTTCCAGTTGATGCGGTGTCAGCGGCACTCTTTGTTGGTCTTCTTGATTGGATGTTGTGCCGGGGAAATTGTCATATTAAAAGTGGCCCGTAAATCGGGCTTTCTGCCGCAGCGAGCCGAGCTAATCAAATATGAAATATGAAAATGTGCACACTCGCAGCTGTCGAGCAATTTTGAAATTTGGAATTTTGAAATTTTGAAATGACATTAGCTTGTCGGTTGACCAAATGCAAATGTCAGCTTTGGTCTGGATGTGGGCTCACCTTTTGACATTCCGCTTGGCCACAGAAACTCATCTGGCAATCCCTTCAGCCGTTTCAAGTGTCGTGCTAACAAAGTGCAATGCTCAAGGCCAAAAAGCCACTCAACTTTCAGGATATCTTGCAGGAGGATATGCAAAATGAAAAATGCTTAGGGGACAAATCAATTGCCCGGCACAGCTAAGCAATGGAATTGAGCTGTTTGTGCGCGCAACAGTGCGAATGCGCATTATCTTCAAGGCCAGCTCCATCAATCAGGAAAGAAAGTGTTTGTGGCGCAAGAAAATTGTTGCCATTTTTTAATATATTATATTTTGTAGCCAAGTGGCTAGATAAACATGCCTTTAAAACGCGTGCAATCGATGATAGACGACTGAATCGTGTGGCTTCATTAAATCCGCGTGGGGGTGGGTGAAAAAGCTATTTACACATTTAATTGACGCATTCTATTTTTGGCCGAAAGCGAACCGCATAAAATGCCGCCATATTTTTCACAGCAGCAGTGACGACAAAAGGCACAGAGAGAGTAACTCAAAATGTGGCAACATGCGTAGTAACAACAATCGAAATGCTGGCCTGTTAAGTGGCTGGGCAAACAATTTTATGGCCCGCTGCCTGTTTGCCTGGCCTTTCTGAATATTTATCGCTAATATTGGTTATATAGCCGCCATAATAACAAACCGCGGTCACAATAATCACATGTCCGATATACAACACATAGCCCATTTAATTATCTTGTGCGAATTTTCATCGAAAAGGCAAACTTTGACGCGTGGCTGATTTCGGGTTGGGCTCGTATTGCCGAAGTTTGGTTTTCTGATTTGCTGGATTAATTCATATATGGGGCAATAGCCTATCTGCGGACTTCGCCTTGAATTCTAACACTTTTGCCGGCAACTGTACGCATTCATTTTGGGCATTGAGCTGCGGTAAAAGGTTTGCCTTTTCAAGTGGCAATTGGCTCGAGGGGCTGCTGCCAATTAGTACTTTTGGCGCCAAGTGTTTTCGCTCTTGAGTGCTTTATAAGGCTATAGAGCTGTAGAGGAAAATAGCTAGCAACATGGAAAATGAACAATAATTAAAGTGAGTTTACAGTGACACATTCACCGACAGGGTGCCAATCATCTTGGAAAATTATTTCAGCGGAAAGCCCCCATCTCGGCAGGCTTATTCATTGGCATGTGCACCTTGAACCCGCCACCGGGTGAAGTCGCATCCATTGTCGCCAGACAATAACAGGTCCGGGAGGATGGAAATGACTGGGAAGAGGAGAAAACCATGTCCGAACTCAGTGAGCGCCCTTCAACCCGAAATTCCCAAAAGCCAATGCACCGGAGGCTCCAGAGAATACGCCTCGAAAAAGCAAAAAATATAAAAACAAAATATCGTGGTGGGGACTGCAATTCTTGGCGTGATATTTGCAAGATTCAAAATTGCTTGCATTCATCGCATATATTATGAACGCTATTTGCATATTATTTATTTGCACGGGTTTATTGAACTGCACACTTAACCCCTTCCTTCCTCTTCGAAAGCGGAGCAAATAGTCGGAAAGCTTTCGCTGTTTGCCCTCTGCCCACATTTTATGTGCCTACATTTCATTTTTTTTATTTTTTACATTTAAGTAAATTAAGCGAGCCGAAATAAATTCAATTTCCCAGCAGCGGAAGTTAATGTAATATGTAAATGAGTGTATGCGCATCAATTGCATTTTCCACTGCACAATAATTGCATTTTAAATGCTTTTAAATGTTTTTAAGGTCAAACAGCAGCTGCCTTTTAGCCACTGGGCAATCAATCAGCCTTGCATGCAAATTATTTGTGCTCTGTGAGTGGCTGGCCAACGCTGCGTATGATGGATGCACGAAAAGTGCATAATTGGATTTGTAATCAATATTGATTCGGGCCAAAAAAGAATGCAATACAGAAGCCAACGCCAATGATCGATAGACAAAGGCAGCAGCCATCTCAATAGTTTTGTGCCACTAACCCAGTTTTTCGGCAATGGCCGGTAAGGGGGAGGGGGGGGGGGTTCAAACTTGTTCGTTGAGGGGTTAAAGTACGGCAGGACGTTAACCCACAGCTGACCTGATAGCCGAGTAATTCAATCCCTTTCTGGGCAGCATCCTCGTCGTCGAAGATCGCCTTGAGGTATTAAGTTCCTTTTAGCCACGTGCCAGCATCCTTCAGCTCCTCCGCCATCCCGCCGTCCACGATCGCAAGTAAATATCGAGGGGGGATGTTTTTTTCAGCTCTTCGAGCTGATTTATTTGGCCGGCACACACTGTGCGGCTTGTTTGTCCACTTGACGCTCATCACGTTTGGCTATTAAGGCCATTAACACTTCCAGTCTTCTGGCCCCCGACTTTCCTCTTAGCGCCGGCCTTTTGACTTGGTTTCGTTTTTGCGCCTTTTTTTCTGGGCCATTATTTGAGCAGGGTGATTTGGGCTTATTGAAATTGTTGGCGAAAGGGAGATAAGTGTCTTAGTAGGATAAAAAGGCAATATGGTCCTCAGCTGTGATTTTTATTCCGTACTCTTTAAGAATATTCTTATTTATTTTAATCTTCATGGGAGCAAACAACGTGAATGAGTTTTTCCATTACAAACGTTTTCCATATTTTATGGTCAAATGCACGTGGGTGTAGGAATTGTTTTTTCTTCAGAATTACTTGTTCGCAGCTTGTCACCTTGCAACTTGTTGACGGAATGGAAAGTTTTTAATTTAGGATGCTTGAAACTGTCAAACTTGTCATGTTTTTAATGCAATAATGGCGTTTAGTGAGTGCCCGAACGTCAATCACACTTTGTAGCTACCTTCAGTTCAAATATTTCAACTAATTTCTACTTGGGCGATAATTTAATGTGGCACAATCTATATCACTAATCACTAGGTCTCATGAAAGTATCATACCCAACGATACTCTAATAAATCACTAGATAGCGTACGAGTACGTGTATACATATGAATATTTATCAATTTGCTAATTAAGGCTTTTATAAAATTGGTATGTGTACGTATGAACTGTGCAATCAGCTTAAGTTGGTCTACACTATAATTATAAAGCAAGAAATACAAATTAAAAATGTTCTGGAACTATTTTACTAAGCTTTATTAGGTTTTTGTTTTACTTTATATCCTCTTTTATAATTTGTTCTTAAAGCATAAATTTTAGGGCTTACTACGATTTTAGATATGCAACATATTATATATATAATACATATACATATTCTTAGCTGACCTACCTACTAGTCTTGCTGCAGTTTAAATATATAAAACCATATTCAAGTGATTTCACTCTTGCGCCATTTTTATTGGATTTCGCCGTTTCGCACATCGTAAAACCAAGAAATATAAACATCATTTGACATGCGTGACTGGGGTTTAAGCTCGTGCTGAACTTTTAAGCCATGCTTCTGCCGCGTGCTCTTAAAAATTGATTCCAGAACATCATACAGAACAAAATTTAATCAATTTCGCAAACGGCGAAGAATTCCCCAATTGACTTACTTAAAATTTATTGCATTCGCTGAGCTTCCGACGGCTCTGTGCCGCTCGTAAATCAATGGACTGAAAGAACTTAACTATTCTTAATGAAAAATTATATCAGTCGATTTGATTTGTCATTTAAAGGAAGAGTAATAGAGAGCTGACTGGAAAAGTTTGCTGTCTGGTTATTAAGCAATACCAATCGATTTCATTTGTTCGTCGGAGCAATGGAACAAAAATGTTTCTCTGCAATGGGAAATTTACATTTTATTTTATATTTAACTTGGACTTGCAAGAAGGTATTTCTTTCTTCTTTTATTTGAAGAATGCTCTTCGGAAACCAGATGGCTCGGGGACAAAGGCGACTTTTCTTAATTGACTTTCTGTGTCAGAGCTGCTAGAAAGTAAAAAGACTGCGAGCTGGACTCATGGGAAAGTTGTATTTAATTTGCTAATTGTTGCACTTAAGGTCGAGAAATGCGAAATTTGCGTGCCACAAAACGGAAAATTAGTCAACAAAAGACGAATGCGCAGCGGCAATGTTTGAGATCGTATAAGCGCGAAAATACATTAAGCTGTCAATCTTCATTCCGCACACAAACTTACGCAAGTCAGCCGACTGAAAATATTTTGGCAACGTTGAATAGCCTGGGGGCAAAGGGCAGGGGGCACGTTGAGTGGCACTTTTTGAACTTTGGCATCGCCGAAGTTTGCCTCAATTGATTCGAGTTGCCATCTGATGCAGACAGACAGACAGACACATCCAGAAATTCAGTCAGCTGCCAAAGGGCAACAAACAATTTCGCTAATCGACTTAAATGGAGGCACTCAAAATGCTTTCTCAAAACTCGACAGGTGAAAAATTCGAACTTCACAATTTGCCTTTGACAAATCTGGGCGGAGCAACTGATCATCCACCACAGAGTTCAATGGGTCTTTTGTTGAACATTAGCTGACATAACTTGAACTCAACCTTACTTGACCTCGATGCCAAAAGTCGAGTAATCAGTGTCCTTTTCAGGGCAAAATCATTGATTTATGGCAGGCAACCTTTGTGACTTTGGCCAACATCCTTGTTACACGAGAGCGTATGAAACCTGCCACCTTTCGACCATTGATATGCCAGGGGAATATTGAGTTGGTTTCGACCCAGAAACGCCCAAAAATACAAAGACATTCCATATACTTGTGCATACATCTACACTTAAGCTGCAACTGACAATAAAGGTATTATTGCTGTTTGCATGGGGGCAGGAAAAATATTTTCCCCATTTTATTGACTCAACTATTTAGCAAAATGATTGTTTATTGTTAGTTTTCATTGTCTGTTTGAATCGCATAAAATGTTAATAAGTCAAGAGCAGGCACAAGACGATGACTCGCATTTTCCATATTTTTCCAATCTTCCTACCCGGGGCTGAATATTAAATAGTTATTTTCCTGTTTATTCTGCAGCTTTCCTGTCCGCAATGTCAAGGTCGTTGTCGCATTGTCGTTGCCATCCACTCGGCTGAAGCTAATTTCATTGGGGAGGAAAACGAGGGGATCCTGCCAGAAGGGTAAGCAATTGCCAACAATTCCCAATAGGAAACGAAAATGGTAGGAATAAAATAACGTAAAAGGGCAATAGGCCAATGGATACCCTAATCGAAGCTGAGAAGTGCTCAATTTGAATTTAAAAATCTCTTTCATAGTGCGCTTAACTTGGGCTATTTTATGCTGAAAGCATCCCTCAATGAATTACCATTTTCAAAAGAACTGAATAAATGAATTTTAATTCCATGGAGTGCAGAGTAGAGTAAGTGATACCTGAGGCAATAAAAGCCAATTGCTAAACGTTGGTTTTTTGTAAAGTTTAAAAATGTACTTCAAATTCATATTTTCAAATAAATTTTCCTACCTTATTTTATGAAGTAAGCTATAATAGCTAAAATTGTTGGCTTACTCTATCATTTATTATCCATATTAAGGATAAAAAGGGTATTTAGCTTTTTGGCTTGCCTCAAATTTCCCAGCCAGGCTAAAATAGCAGCTTCCAGCTTTGTTCTGCCCGAAATTTCAATCAGTTTTCCTCACACATATGTGCTCCTCACTATATTGGCTCGTTTGTTTGTGCGAGTTTCTGTCGAAAATCATAGTTATTTTGGGGGCACGTGCACACACACACACTCACACACACACACTCACACACACACACTCACACTCACACGATTTCTTGGCTTCGAAATTTTCTGAATTTCTCCTGACAGCTGAATCCGAAAAAAGTTACATAAAGCCTCATTGTTTCGGCCCAAATTGCAACTTTTGATTAGCACTCTGATGTAATAATCAACTTTGGGCCACAAATCCTGCCATGGCATTTGCTGGGCAGGAAAAGCGTTGCTGTTGGCATTGTGTGGGGCAATTCATAAATACATATTATTGACTGAATGAAGGGTTTCCTTGTGCCGGAGCACTATTATTATTGGCCTGCCATACTCTGGAGATGGCATCGAGCACTGCCTCTTATTTATGGAACCCCTCCACCTCTGAACAAGCACTATTGTGAAGTGGCGCCTATTGAGTTTCTTCGGTTTAAATGGCTAAACATTCCGAGCGCCTCTGATCTGAAGTTTTTCCGCAAGTTGAGCGCTTTCCGTGCCATTTGCGCTACTGTTGCCATGCGGACTGCGAGTTTGGGGAACTACAACGCAAAGTAATTGCTCTGGGTGTTCTTGTTCGACCCAAGTGTTAAAGGTCGTTTAGTTCACAAAGAATGTAGGTTGGCTTTAAGCCCTAATACTAAATACTGTAAAATTATACTACATATGATTTGAAATCAATTTCAGCACTGAGTTTAATCAAACTGCGTGATATATTACTTCACCATTGTTCCGCTCTGGGTTAAAAGATAAACGTTCAGCCGATTACGTCTTGGAGGGATATGAGTTACTGCTTATCAAAGGCCAACAGTTTTTGCCACATGCAATAACACGCAGATAGACTAACCAGCAGTTTCATGGTCCTTCGCTGCTCATAAATGTCAAAATAACAATTGCAGTGTCTTTGAAGTGCAATCTTTTCGCTCAGCTTGCACATTTAATGGCGTTCCACACTCATTGCACTTTAGCTGAGCTCCGAACTGGAGACGCCAATGGCTCATATTTCCTAGCTGGACTCTGTTTATGATGATATATTAATGCGCCAGCCAAGAGGTGCCATAAACTGAAGCCACTTGAAGCCACCAGCCACTCGATGGCGGTGTTTTGGGGGCAGGGGGTCCATCGAGATTGCAGCTCTCGGGATCCACATGCCAAACATGTTATGCCTCGCACATATATTAAACGCTTAGTTATATGCTACTTAACACTTCCCTCCATTTATTTTTGCTCTAGAGCGAAAATTGTTTATTTTCATTGCCATAAATTTTGATGGCCAAGCTGGTCGTGCCATAAATCTTCCAGCTTAATCCCGCTCCTCCCGTTCGATAATGCCTCTTTGCATCGCAACCTCGTTCGCATGGCTTCAGTTCTAATTGCTTTTCCAATCAGCTGCATTGACTCTAGTCTCTGGCCATAGAGCCTGGCTATGTGGAAAAATCAGTGGAAGGAGGCGCCTCATGCGTCAGCTAAGTGTCAACTTTTTGAAATTGCTAATCATGCGAGGAGCACACAAAGTCAGCCATTCAGTTCTCCGTCCGAGCATGGGGCCAAATGACGTTATGTGTTTGTTCGATAAACAAAATGTTGTGGCTATAGAGACGTTTTAGTACGCACACACAATATATGGGCAATATCTTCGTTTCGTATATTTTGCTTTATGGCTAGGCCAACACACTTACCCACATGCTGGCCAGCTCTCAAAGGGGGAAAACGGAAATACGAGCTGGAAAATGGGTCAACGGGTGTGAGTTCCCAGAAAGTCGTTTTTCTTCATAAAGTTCACGTCAAACGTTCTCACGTTCCTTAAAGCGAAAAACTGAACTTCCAGAATTGTGGTAGAATTGTGGCGTCTAGGCGTATACTTAACTTCGTTGCTCAATTTTTCGTTACTTGTTAAGAGCTGCCGCATTTTATTTAAAGGAATTCCATTTTATATTTGTACACAAAATTTTTTATGATTTGCAACACAGAAGCGTAGACGTCACTTCTTGTCTATTCTTAGAATTTGATTTACGGCAAATAAATGAATGAATTTGAATGTGCAAACTCGATGAAACTTTTTCAATGCGCACATTGCGTATACGCAGTGTTGTACGTTGCCTATTAACTCACGCTGTGCGTAGGCAATATTTCCTCCTTTGCCAGAGAACTCATTCAAAGACTCGCAGTATACGTAACGTATTAGTTCATTCATTAGAAAAAATAAATTGTATTTTCGTGTTTTGGCTGCCTGCCAATAGCCAACTGCAGCAGCGAAAACTTACCTCACGTTTTCGGTGCCGTTGCGGTTAAATTTATCGCGAGATAAGCCACTGGCCACTTTCTAATCGCGGCCAAGTGATTTGGCATCACCTTTGAGGCTTTCTGTGTGTCAAAGTTGGCCTCATCTATCACGGATGCGGATGTTTTTGGTGCCACACTGTCCCTGATACAACATTCCTTGATGTCATATCGATTTTCACCAGACCACATGCCCCATTCCTGGCACTCCCCCCACCCATGGAGCTCTTCCCCCTTTTGAATTGGACACGAAAAAGTGTCAGTTGACTGACGGAACTCGTGTTTGCGAAATTGTTCGATTATCTTGTCTTCGCATTGTTTTTTTTCACTTTTTTTTACTGTTTTTTTCACTTGGTCATGTACTCCTCCTTGGTGTTGGTTTTGGTTTTCGCCTTTGGCTTAAAGGTGTTAACTTTATCGGTCCCACTGGTCAGCATTTGCCCGTATTTTGTTCATTTACAATGCAAACACTTGTTCGCCGGAATGAAAAGACATTTGATATTCATCGCTCCGCGGTTGGTTGGCGTTTTACCATTTTATATAATTTGTTTTTCATTGAAAAATATGAAATATAAATTCCCTTGCAATATACTTTGGCACGTACCACTGGGCCAGCAAACAAAAAGAAAATAAATAAATAAATAAGCGAAAACAAAGTATCGAAAACAATTGAAGTGAATAATTCGGCTGAATTCGAGTAATTGGAGACTTGAAGTCATTTCGCACTGAGGATTGCGACTAATGCGTTACAAATTCGATTGCTTTCAAAAGATTTTTAAAACTAACTGAAGAGAAAAACCAATGACATTTTATTTCCTGCCGAGCTATTAATCAGAAAAGAATGTTAGGCCTATAATACAATAATAAATTCCCGGTATGTTATCATCTAGCCTCTAGAGCTATTATAAAGTATTGTGCAATTCATATAAACAAACTATTTATTTGTCCCCGTTCAGTGCTCTGCACTTCACTTCCTCCGGTTCTTCCCCAGCCTCAAACGGGTTAATAAATACCTAATAATGGGTTCATTCGAAAGTTCTAGTCGGATCCGCCTTGTCAATATCCGGAGTAAATAGCACCCATTAGGGTCCATTAGAACCACAGAAAGTGATTGAATAAACATTACCGTGGATCTATAGCGATTATAGTTGATCCGAGGGCATCATTAAACAAATGCTGCCAACGTCATCGGTCAAAGTCTGCGAAGCCATGGGACTTTACTCAGGCAGTTTAAGATAATTTCGTTGAGCACTTGGTTTTCTATGGCGTTGCAGTGGCCGCTTGTATTGACTCTTTGTATACTCTTTCCAAGGGTATATTCATTTCATACAAAAGTTTGCCAAGTTTGCAACGCGCTAAATGCGACAAAGCCATCCAAATAGATATAGAGTCGATATAGCCATTTGATCATTAAGCTATACAACGTTTTTTGACAATTTATAATTTCGGTTTTAATTTGATCGAAAAGGACGACATTATAGTATTGAAAATTGAAAATATTAGAAAAGTACTCATAGTTTCGTTGTTTCTGCAAGAGTATATAAGTTTCGGCTTGCCAAGGCTAGCTAGCATTCCATTATTTTTTTGCAACCTTGCAATTTTCAACACGATTGCATTTTGTGACCACAACAATGGCAATTATAGGGGAGGGGTCACCAGGTGGGCAACCTGAAGCCAAACTGGCAACCAGCTCGCTTAGAACCCGGTTCAATGAACCCTCAACTTTCGTTAGAAACGCCATTCCGGTGGCAACCACAGAAAGCGATTAAATTAACCGCCGCCAATAATTAAGGCAATTATAATTTTCGATTTTTTTGCAACTGATAGTTTGATAGTTGGTTTTGCTGCCAAGAAGCCAACGTTTTCATAGTTGATGCGAATGCAGTGCAAGACCGCAGCCGAAACCGCCAAAAGCCAAAAATAACAGCAAGTACAACGAGGTAACTATCTGTAAACAAGTTCAAGTCACTAACGACTTACAAGTTCAACATCTATTCTCGACTTTATACAACTTGTGGGCAGCTTAATGGGTATATTCTCTGCATTTATCTACAAAAGTTCTAAGCTGTGAAGTTCAGACTTCAAATAAAATGCAATTGACTGTTGATTCTATGTTTGTTTTCAGAGCAAACAAACATATAACATACAAGCACAAGTGAAAAGCATTTAGATAAGTTGCTGCCCACAACGAATTTTAACACTTCCACTGAATTTTAACTTTATTTCAAGTAAGACTTTTTAAACGACAGAACCAACATTTATTTGTTTGATGTAAACACTGAAATAAGAAATTTAACATGCCAAATACTCCATTAATGCTCCAAACATATTAAATTAATTAAATGTGTCCTTCAATTATTGCAAAGTGTACACCAAAGTGTATACAGTATGTGACAGGCCATTTCTTGGCCAATAGGTTGTTGGCCATTACCGTAACATGTGTGTAACTTTGGACCAATGACAAGCTTCTATTGACTTGGTTGTAATTAATGTTCATTAACAAAATGCAATTCATATTCCAATTACGGTCTCTGGCCAACTGGCTGTGAGGAAACTCTTAGTATGTAATTTCATGACCAGTTTGTATCGATCCAAGTCGGTTGTTACAAAACTGATTTGCAAGGGAAATGCAAGATTTTCTAGCAACAGCCGAGAGCCCCTCGTAGAGCATTAACCCGCTTATCTGGCTGGAACTTTTCTTTTACACGATTTCCATGCCAGATTTACGCCACTCGATGGCCTTGAGGTGGTGCTGGTTTTTTCTTTTTTTTTTTTTTTGTTCATAATCATTCCTCGGAATCGAGAGCTATTAATAGCTGAAGTAAAACCGCCAAGAGGTCGCACCAACTGCAGGCGGAGCAATTATAAAGTCATAAAATATAGACATACTTTTGTTAAACTGATTTACCTGCTCGATTTTGTATTGCTTAAACGAATATATTTATTACTTACACCGCAAAAAAAGGAGCTTCTTTTTGATGTTTTGTAGAACTTGATAGATCCAGTCTAGCTGAATTTAATAAAAATATTTATAAAAGAGTACTTTTATGAATACCTGCTGAAAAGCAGGTATAGCTACAGCTTTAAATATATCGGGAAATGCACAAGAATTATGTAAGATATATGGTAATTTTCCGTGCGCCTTATATACACCATCAGATACATATTTCTCCCTGTGCCACATTGTGTATGAAGTTCACTCCACAAAAGGCCAGCTGTACTGCCCTGCAATAAGTACGAGTATATGTATTAAATCAGGGGGCTGGGGAAGTGGATGGCCTAGCGTGCCGCTGGTGCGTTAAACTGAACGATATTATTTGGGCCAATAAAACTAAACGGTTCGGTTAGCCGAACACACTCGTTAATGTAAATGAGTTTTAATTAAGAAAAGACCACATTGCCAATCCATGGACACTGTCAATCCCCCCCCCACCCATCCTTGAAAAGAGCTGATTTAAGTGCAGCAATCGTAAGTTTAATTAATGACTTCGCCTGCCACGCCTTCTACTCGCATTCTGAGTTTGCCCTGATAAAAGCACAAATCGTAATCTCTGCCCGATTTAGCACCAGACATCTAGGTCATTATGGTACGCGGATGGGCGTGTGGACTTGGTGAAGGGCGGCAACCCAAAGTCTCCGACTAGACAAGTAGCAACCAAATAGAGTCGGCCAAATATTTACTTAAAGTTCATAATTCTACTGTCCGCCTCGCCAGCCCTTTGGCCTGACTTTATCACTTGACTGATAAGCTCTCGAACCGCTTGTATCTAGATAAAGCTATCTGACAAGTCGAATGCACCGAACGCCAAATTACTGTCAGCCTTCGGGTATCAGTTCCTGAATGATCCAAGATGACTGGCAAATGCAAACTGACTGTATTCGGGGTCTTAATAATAATGGGGCCTTAAACTTTTTATTGCTTTATGGTGGAAAGTCACTGGAACAATTCATATACCAGACAGAAACACTTTCATTGAGTGGGTCGTAAACCAATTGGCTGTCAAAGATTTTGACACTGATTTTGGATATGAAGTTTTCCATTGTTTGCATTTTTCATAAATTCAATTTGTTTATTGTATTACAAATTGCTTTCGTATTTCCAGCCTAGGCTGCAAAATTTTATTTGTAGGGAACACAATGATGATATCATTGGCAAGATGCTTGCGCATAAGAAAGATACTTATCAGCTGCATGACAAGATACATACATGATAGCAACAGTAAAATAGATAAGATTTGTAATACGATATTTTAGCAGCAGGAAAGGCGTAAAAGATTTTAGCATATACCTGCTAATTTCCAGATATATTCTATGGACTATTAATTCTGGAAGTCATTTAGTCTTATTTAAATGTAATAAAGTAGCATTTATATGCAGCGACTTGGGGGATTTTTTGAGCAGTTAAACTTTAGTTTCGGCATAGCTGTGACACCATATCCATCAATCAAAAACTATAACTAATTAACTGAAATTTGAATATGATAACGCACAGCCACGTGAACAGAAGAGCTTGTCTTATCTAAGGTGAACCGCCTCGGCAGATTGGCAAGGACACACTTCGTTGGTTTCCGCACATATTGATGGTATTGGAATTTAAAATTAACGTTCAATAACTATTTTCGATTCGAGACATTTGCATGAAAACTACATGGCATTGCAAAATGCTTTTTCCTACTCTTGTTGGAGGTTCCATACGCAAAAGGTGTCAATCATGGCGATTTCTTGACATGGTCGCGGTTCTTGGCTAAGGCCAAACACAGACATTCGAGGAAAACTATTTCGAGTTGAATTTCCCACATGCCTCTCAATAAATTATCAACTAGACCCAAATACATTTCCCTCTCCGCTGGGAAAACGCCATGTCAGAACGAGGAAAAACAACGTAGGCCTCATTCTCAATGGCGACCTCGCCTTCGAAAAGAATTGGGTCATGATAAGACAAATAAAACTGCCAATTAGTTGGGACCCATCACCCATCACCCATCATCCATTAACTGTGCGACAAAGGCAAACCTCAAAACTCAATTTAAGTTCAAGGACCACTAAAATGTCAACAGCCAGGACGAAACGAAACTAAAGCGAGCCAGGAGGAGCTCCGTGGCATGCTATATATGCAGTTAATGGTGGCCACAGCCGTGGGGCACATACATGTGCGGATTTCGGTTGCATTGCGGACAGTACAGTGAACTTTCGCTAAACTGAATTCGGGAGAAGCCGACAAGCTTGAAATGTTGCACTTAAGGAATTCCCTAGCTACTGTTACATTGCACCACCAAGCGCGAAAGCTTGTTGCAAGTTAAGGGGACAACCTAAGAGTAAACACTAGCCAATGCTCACTGTACTCTTGTTATGATGAACTGTTCGTCGGGTAATTTGATGTTTGGGCGGCTATGAATCTGAAATGTGACGCCAGTGCATTGAACTGGCCCAGCTTTGCATGAATTCGAGTGCCATACGGGGGGCATTACCACATCGGAATTATCGGAACCAACCGTGTTAACACACAGGGCAGCCCACAAATAATTATAATCGGTGGAACAAAGGGTCGTGTGGGGTAAGTTTCTCGATTATTCAGGCGCAGCCACAAGAGGATTATTAATGCGGACAGATTGGCCAGCGTAGCTCGAAGATGCAGTCGGAGTCCACCTTTCGGGCCGGAGTTGAAGTTTCCAAGCTGTAATTGAGACGAGGTGCACAGAGCCAGCTAATTACACTGCTGGCCCGTAGAACTTGGTAATTGATTGTATTAGTTGAAGAAGGGTTTTTCACTTATTTCCCACAACATACAGCCGTGACAAGCGCCCTCCAATTCATAAGTTTTTAATTGAATTCAACGCAATTTGTCTGCGCTTTGTTCTTGATGCTGCTGTTGCTGCTGGGAAATCGATACTGATTGAATTCTGGATTCTGAATTCTGCACTCGATTTGACATCGGACAAGCGATTTCGATTCGAGGTCAAGATTAGCCAAGCATTTAAAACGTTACGCTGCGCAGTTATTACTTATATTTCGCGTAGATACTTATAGTCGCGTCGAATTAACCACACGCGACTATTTCAGCATTTACATACCTAATTTATGTGGACTTTAGCTCAACGGTTTTTAGTTTTTTTCTGTTTTTTCTGTTTTTTTTTTTCAGTATCAATTTTTCCATTCGAGAAAAAACGTCACCAGGGGCCAGACACTGAAATTGATGACAGCCAGACGACATCGGCGGAGAAAACGATGTTAACTTGTTTTGCCATCGGCCTATTGTTGTTACACAGAGAGTTAACGAGTTAATGGAAAAGTTTCCTACTAGAACTAATAAAGAGAGTGACTGAGTTGGCTATAATGGTTTGTTTGCCTTATGAGCTGTATTTTTGTTTTGCGCTGGTCATGCTCACAATTAAATCGTATTCTTCTTTCATTTGCATTCCGCCAACCGCAAAAACAATATATTAATGCATACGGACAGATATATGAAAAAGTTTCCAGCCAATGGCTTTGAGCCCTACTTCAATTTGCAATGGAAACTGTGTTTTTTTGTGTTGGAAAGTTTATCATACTTATGGGCATTGATACGATACTGCGTAATGTAGGGTAAAGCCCCGACGAAGTGGAAAAACTCGGAGGGGAAACTGAGTTACATCGCACAGATAAAAAGTTCTGCCAATATTTGCTTTTTTGCTTTCGCTTTCGTTATAGCCATTCCCTTTGCCGCATTTGATTCAATTATAAGCGGATAAAAGAAGGCGAATATCGGTATACACATATCGGTACGGTATATTCCCATATTGGCATAATCGCATCAGCGCGGCGGCGAAAGTAGGATCTGTTGGTCAAAGCTAATTGAATTGGATTTACCGAAGCCAAGCTCAGCTCCCTGATTGTCTATTAAAACTGTTTGCCCGGAACGTAATCGTATCAGGCAACGGAAACTGTCAATATTTCGTGTTATTCAACAAATAATATATACATGCATGTATATATTTAAGTGGATTCGTCATGCCGCCTGTCTCACCTGTTCGTTTCCTAAAAGGGCTGCCGTCAATTAGCAGCAGACTTACCAGGGCTAAATATTATTATAAAACTGCCTACTTAGGGGAGGAGCCACTCGAACCTTTGGCTAAGTGT
Organism: Drosophila orena; assembly: GCA_005876975.1. Lineage (NCBI taxonomy): Eukaryota > Metazoa > Arthropoda > Insecta > Diptera > Drosophilidae > Drosophila > Drosophila orena. The sequence goes on along the minus strand of VCKV01000282.1, from coordinate 6,479,768 downwards.
GAAACAAATTAGCGCCTTTGCGCGGGCCAACCCATTATTGCGGAAATCACTCTACTCGACAAAAAATATGATGTATGTGTAAAAATAGCTAATGTTATGCTAAAGTGTCAGAAAAGCGAGCAGCCGGCACAAAATTCGATTTATCCAACATTTGTGTATCTCAAAAAATATGACTCGTCAAAATTGTATTTAGCTTTTCATCTTGTAAAGCGCAACTAAGAATAATAATGCATTCAGGATTCAACAAGCTTAATATGATATGACAGGAAGTTATAAAATGATATCGCAAGCTCGCATTGTCAGTTATCGGAAAATGTGACAAAGTTCGTTGAAAGCATTAAATGCATTGCGGCAATTGCACTCCACCTCAAAACCCCAAAAATGTTTTTAGCTTGCTGACACTGCCACAAAGTTCTTATCAGGTCTTCACCTCAATCGAAAGCCCCATAGCTCAACCGAAATTGGTCCGAGATAATTTCCCCATTTGGGCAATGCAATCAAATGACTCGATGGGCTCGGCAACATGGCAACCTGGCAGCTCATTATTAGCCGGACCTGATGGGCTTTTAACCAGTCCAAGGACATGCGGCTTCATGATGACCAAAAGTATATGCCCCGACTGCATATGGTCCGGTAAATTAATGGCTTTGCCTCAGTCAGGGCCTGTCCCTATCGCATTAAGTTTTCCATTTTTGGTATTGGGGGAATGCACACACGTGTAGGCGACACACCATAAAAACAACAACTTTTGGCTTTGGAGGAGATCAAAAATGCATACCTAGTGTTGTATACATTTTGTAATTAAGTATGCACAAATTTGCTATAATTGCCACTAATTGCCACCATTCTGATGGTAATACTCAGTGCAAAGCACCATTAATCTTGAGCAGAGAAAGAAATCATTTTCTGTGCGCTGCACATCACGAAAATCGCACCCAATTTGGAGTGGACATATGAAATTATCAGTTCGCCAACAAATATGGGCTAAATATCATTTGTATATGTATTTTTTTGGTCTTATGGGGCTTAAATGCTTTAATTTCATCGATAAACACGTGCACTGTTCTGTGGGGAAGTCTGAAGTCCGTATGCGAGTGCGAAAACTTTATGTAAATGATTTTTCACAGCCAAGCACTCGAAATGCATACGAAAAAGCGCACGTCAGGAGTGACGTCACATTTGAGCCCGAAGTAAAGTCCGAAGTCGAAACAAAAGCGGTACGAAAAACCGGCTTTCACATAGACTGGCTCAGATGGACCGACTCTTTGTGGCTGGCCTGGGAATCACTCTGTTTTGGCTTTATCTCGGACTCCATGTTATTCATGCTCTTCGATTAACCAGATCACGTGCCCGGTGAGTCCCCCAGCGATGGTCGACAGACCAGCCCCCTCAGTTGGTCGGTCAGCAGGGTGAATAAGTTATTGGCCGGGCTGTAAGCATATAAATATCACTGGCACTTTGTTCCCGGGTATTTTTTTCAAAGTAGCGATCTACCTTTACTCACGCCTTAAGTTTATCTTTCCGCCGAGTCATGCAAATGAGCGCATTATCCAGCCAGTGCAAATTCTTAGCCCGATCATCAGACGGCGCTCACACAGCCGAGCTCAGATACTTGGATACTCGGATACTTGGATACTCGGAACTCGACCCCACAGATACTCACAATCGGCTAGCTAGGTACATGTGTGTGTGTACGGCATACACACCCCCAGACGGAACTGCAAACACCTGTCCACACAAATCTCGCTGCAATTGTCGCTTACCATAAAATGTTCCTGGCAACAGGGCCAAATTAAGGGTAGAATGACCTATGAGCCCTATGATATATGACTTATAATATCTTAAATAGATTTAATGCAAAATGCTGCACTCACTCGGTGCCCTTTTATCTTTGCGGTGTCACTTACAATTATTTCAGATTTTGCAAACTTTTTATAGTGGCTCTTTCATTGAAATCAATTAATATTAGGTTTGTCAAGATACAAAACTCATTGAATAGTTTAAATTGCAGCACACATGCACATTTCAATTGACCACGAAAGCGGAGATCCCCGCAAGAGTATACATATGTAAAGCTAGTCGGCAATGCGGCTTTGATCTCAAGTCGCAGATATATTCTATCCCATAAAATAAATGAAATTCGTGGAAACCCAGAGTCTGTCTGCATGCGTGCGGAAACTGCTAATTTGAGAACAAAGTGAATTCTACTGCGATTCCCTTTTGAGGGCGAACAATGAGTGCCTATATATGGGTATTATCAGTACCTGCACTCGTATTTGATCAACTGCGAATTGCCTTTTGTGTTCCACTATCAATGAATAATCAAAGCCGCACTTCCTTCCTTAGATAACAGTCTGGAAAATGAGAGCTCCGCCTTGATTTCATTTGGATTCACATCACCGCAACCCGCAGTACTCGTATCTACCGAAGGGCGAAGCGTTAAAACGAGCGTTAAATTCACACCCCTTAAATGCCGCTAAGAGATCGCTTTCACACTTTAAAATGCCATAGATAATGTACACAGGGAGATCTTTAGATCGGCCCAAAGTAAATATGAATTAGTCGGCGGCCTTATTGACTCAACGTCACACGCCGTAGATGGATGGATGTTCCGCTCGGATGGGTTTTAGTTAAATGTAAAAGTTCGGGCAAGTTTGCTATACTCGCATGTACCTATGATCGATGGCTGGTGGACGTTGATCGAGCTCCACATTGATAAGACGTTGTGTTAGGGGCGGATGTTTGAGTTCGTAGGGGATTAGCGGCGATAAAATTCGATAGAGAAAGTAAATTTGTAGATACCGTAATTGCTTTTCCCTCCACTCTTAAAAACCACATTTATTTTGATAATCCGCAGACAAATGGCTTCATCTATAAATATATTTTAATTAAGGCACAGCATAATTAAAATACATAAATCTTCTCGTGTTGATTCTTCTGGCAAATCAGCAATTAAGCGCGCCATCTTTATCGGCAATCATTCATTTCGCATCTATCTTGTGGCATTTTCACGACTCGTTGGCGGCATCGCAGCTATTAATAAGTATATACGTGTATCTCCTGGCGTAAGTAGGGCATGCAAACGCCGCTCAGACCTGACACAAAAAAAATTGCCCAGAAGAAAATTGCTTTTCTGTTGATTTTTCACAGTCTCCGGTCGCGTGTTCACAGAAAAAATATTCGGCTCGTGTGTTCCATAGAACTGTAGCGATGATGAAATGCACTGCTAAAAATAAAGTCCTCGCGTACTATATGCTATTTTGTCATATATGTATATATTTCCATCTTTTCGTACTTATAGTTTATTTTGTATTTTTCCTGGTAATTTATGCTTTTATATTAATTTTTAGATATGCGTGCATATTTTCCGAGAAAACATCGATTAAAAATCCAAACTTTCCTTGTGGCAATGACTTTTGGCTTGCTGCCCCAAACTTTTTATGACTACTGGGAACCGAGTAGAACTGGCGATGAGCTCATTAGAGTAGTCCGTTCTGCGGTCATGTTGTAAGCGACTGATCGTCCGATTTGTGTACCGACTTGAGGGCATAGTGCGTAGTTATAAAAAGACAGTTAGCTATAATCAAGAGCCTTCATGCGAAGCGGGCGTGTAGGGCTGAGTGGGTGTGGCTGCAGTGCGATTTACGGTAATGGGCTATAAGTACCTATGACGAACCTCTGGACAGTTCCCCGGTTGAAAAAAATGTACTTATATGTCTTATCGCAAAACTTCCGATAGCCAATTGTTTGGAGCGTGCCGATTTGAAAGTTTGACAAGTTGAATTATTATGTTTTCTGAGTCATTGCCGAGCGGGTTTTTTGGAAGACGGAGTGAATCTGCTGTATCATCTTGGTCCAGCGTTTATTTCTATTTGCTTTTAATTTCACAATCAAAACAACAGTAATGAAACCGTGCCTTATCTTACGGACATATCTCCCCAAGTGCCATCTCGCTCTAATTTGGATTTTCCCTCTCTCTCTCGCTCTTTTCTTGCAGCTGGCGCCCAGCGGTGGGAATTTCATCAGCTGTTGTTGTTGTTTATTTCGCAGCAGCAGTGGGCCTAATAAAAATGCAATTTTTATGGTTAAGAAAATAGAGCGCGGCCGCCGTTGTGTTGCACATTGGAAATTGTGCAGAAGCCAGAAGAAAATGTGTCTTGGAAAATGGAAAAGCACGAGCAGCAGCAGCAGCAGCAATAACATTGAGTCAGTGATGTAATACAGAGCAAAAGTGAAGCGCGGCAATTGGCATTGCAAAAAAAGAAACAGATTATACAATTTGTGTTGCTGCCGCACTGAACTAGGACAACAGCAGCAACAACAGCAACACTTGCAGCAGCAGCAGCAGCAGCAACAGCAGCAGCAGCAACAACAACCACTAGTGATAAAGACCGGCTGGCAACAGAGCAGCGGCCACTTGCAGCAACATAATTTCAAAGTCGGAGCGTGGGAATCGCAAATCGCGGCAGTGGCAGGAAAACCAGCAACAGCAGCAACAGCAGCAACAGCAGCAACATCGGACTCTCGTGGCTCTCCGGAACGCTCAGTTCGCTCCCCGTTCTCGCGCTGGCGTTGCTCCGTTTCGGTCGCACGGCAGGCGCCTCTCGCTCGCACCCGCTGGGGAGCAGTCGCGTATATTTGGAGGCGTTGGGGCGACCGCTCACGACAGTTGTGCTTGGAACGCTCCGGAGTGAAGATCGTGCTCGTCCGATCGGTGCGCGTGATAAATAAATAAATACACGGCAAACAAAATTGAGTGAAGAGTCAGTCAGACGGTCGCCAGACAATTGACAAGACACGAAAAATCATAATAAACACAAGTGGAAGAGCAACTGCTTGACTGAGCAAAAGAAAAGAAATTGTTTTTAACAAATCTCGCACGCAAATTAGCAAGCGTTCGCAAGAAACAAACCGCATACAATACTGAACAGAAAAAAGATATTCAACCCAAATTGAAAAAAAAAATAAGAAAACAAACCGAAATTATTTGGCTGCAAATGTGAAGAGACGAGAGACAGCGGATATAAGCCGAGTGAAATTTGTGTCATAAGCAGAGCCAAAACAAAACCGCGAAGCCAAATTCAATAAGAAGGCCATAAGTGACTGTGAAACTGTAAAGTGATGTGTGGTAATCGAAAAACAGCATAAAGAATGGCCATAGACCTCCTGATCCTGGCCCTGCTGCTCGTCTCGTTCCTGATCAACCTGCTGGCGCTGTGTGCCTTTTGGATAACGCCCGGCCTGAGGACCACCGCCAATCGCTTCACCATCAACCTGCTGGCCATCAATCTCATTGGCTGCTGCATCTTGGCCCCCACATTGTTCCTGGGGCTGCCGGGCAAGTCAGCGGCAGCATCCACATCCAACGCCGAGACCCTGGAGTTCTTCTCGAAGCCGGGCAACCATCAGGTGATACTCCGTCGCAATGGCCAGCTGGTGGAGCAGGATGGCGTGGTGGTGCGAAAGAATATCAGCGAAAACGGCGATACGGTGGAGACCTTCTTCAAGTGCAACGCCACCTACTGTCGCGAGTTGACCATCGATGAGCGCGGCGATGGTGGCTTCGTTATCACGGAAACTGAGACCCACGAAGAGAACCTCTCGGCCTTTGAGAGTTCAACCACGGAGGCTCCTTTTGTGCCGCCCGTCCAACTGAGATGTTGGTCCATTGACATGACTGCTGCGCTGGGAGCTCTGGCAGTGCTGCTCGTGGTGGGGGACACCTGGTGCGCCGTTACCGATCCCCTGCGCTACCACAGTCGCATTTCGGGCGTGAAGACCTGGATCTTCATTGCGCTCACCTGGGTGGTGGGCATACTCTTTGGAGCCCTCTCCGCCTTCCGAGTCCTGGACTTTGAGGCGGACGCCCTGTTCAGCAGACAGCGCCGCCTGGCAGTCACGTACTTCAACATCAGCAGCACCAACAGTATTTTCGGCGTGGTGTACGCCAGTGTCTACTTCATCGTAATCATCCTCCTGCCCTTCGGCTTCGTGTGCGGCATGTACTGGAGGATATTCAGTGAGGCGCGCGGAAATGGGCTGCGCATGCGCCAGAATGGATCATCGCCGCTCCTGCAGAGCGCCTTGAATCTGACCGCTGGCCAGCAGGCGGCCCAGGCCAATCAGTTCGCCAATAGCTTGTGTGTTCATCGACATTCCATATCCTCGGCCAGTTCGCATGGCGGCAACAGCAGCTTGGGCTTGGGCGGCCTGCAAATGCAAATTGATCAGCGCCAACAGCCGAGGAGTTCGCCCAGCTGCCTCCGCAGGGATTCGGCCGCGAAAGTCCTTCTGCCCACCATCTCCGATGATGGTGGCTCAGATGCAGAAAGTGGCACTGGAGTTCAGCTGATGCCCGTGCAGGAGCACTCACTGTCTGATAGAAATCAGAATATTATGCTGACTCTGCAAACAGCCAGTGGTGAGATCAAGAGGAACTACTCCGCCAGGCAGCTGCCCCTGTTGGGCACTTCTTCGCAGGATCTGAGGGAGACCAATCGTCTGCAGGGCATTCGCCAGGTGCACAGTTCCCCCAATCTGCACAAGTACACGGAGCTGCGCCAGGATTCCCTCAGCGAGGAGTGCGGTTCCCCGCATCTTTTGGGCCACGCCCAGCGGCAGCAGCAGCAGCAGTTGCATCTGCAACATCAGCAGCAGCAGCATCATCACCACCAGCCACATCACCCACACTTCAGTTCGCCGCGCCACCAGCAACACGGCCACGCCCTCCAGATACCCGCCATTCACGCCTCCCCCAAGGCTCTGAGCTACATGAGCTCCTTGCGACACCGTCTGAGCAACGCCAGTTCGCTGTTCAAGTACCGCGAGGAGTCGAGAGCCGCCCGCATCAGCATCCTGGTGGTGGTGATGTTTGTGGTCTCGTACCTGCCCTTCGGGCTGCTGGTACTCCTGCAATCGCGACTATCGGCTGCCAATTTCGGCGGATCCTCCCAGCTGGCCATCTTCATGATCCTGCTGGCCAATCTCAGTTCGCCATTCATCTTCGCCTACAGGAATAAGAGGGTGCGGCGAGGAGTCAAGCGGCTGTTTGGACTGCATTCGTCGTCGGGGCTGCAGCGCAACTGCAGCAGCAGTGTGAAGACCAATGGCACCGCGGGTCCTGCTGCAGGTGGTGCACAGCTGCAGCGCAACAGCAGCAAGTTGTCGCAGTACAGCAGCAACAGCTGCAGGTACCTCACCCCGCAAAGCTCGCTGGTCGGTCAAGTGCCGGTGCACACGACCTTGACCTTGAGGCCCAACAGCAGCTGCAGCACTATCATCAATTTCGGCGGTGCCAGGGGTTCAGCGGACTCCGATGAGCAGCCACCGGCAACACCACCACCCACTGCAGCCGCACCACCGCCCACTCGACCACAGCGCCCCAAGCTGCAGAGGGGCATCACCATTGTGGAGCACATAGCGATAACACCAACCACGCCCCAAAAGTTCCAGAATCGGCGCGCCAGGCTCTTCGACATGTTCTTCCGCAGCTCCAAGAAACTGCAGGCGGGCTGCCAGAGCCAGAGTTTGCCCACTGAGGTGTAAATGGGGGAGTTATGATAACTATAGATTTAGGAAGGTAAACAAACAAACACTAAACTCGCTTGCTGAAGAATTCTAAAAACAGTATTCGTAATTTGTAAGTTTAGCAATTAACAAAGACAACTGTTTGAATTTGAGTTTTAAGAGCAGATCATGCTGTCCTAGAAGCTTCACATGCCAAAAAACGAAACCACAAAGAAAGTCAAGCTAGAAAGTTTGAGATGCTTTAAAGTAACACAAAAACAAAACAAAACAAAACAAAACGAAACAAAAAAAAACAAAGTACCTTTTAAAAAATAGAAAACTGTGTACAAGTCAAATTAACAAAGATTGAGAGTGACGGGAGTTAGAATCTTAGGGTGGATATCAAACTGAAAAGTGGAACCAAGCCAAGCCAAGTTGAGATCGTAATCAATGTACCTAAGCAACTTGCATATGAACATTTAATGTTTTTACTCAGATGAAATCACAGGAAAATAGCAAAGACAGCACAGCTTTTTCGAACTTCCCCACTAGCTTATTATTTATTGAAGCGATTGTAAATATTTATTAGACATCCACACCGCGCAAAGCTTTAACTCCAAAACACATTCTGGCTAAACACGCAGAAGAGACGCATACATTCAATTCATAAGTTAATTAAGTCAATGTGCAAAGCATATGTGTATTCTAGAGTTTAAGTTGTAGAGCCGAGTAGTCTTACACCGAGCACCTAGTGCCGAGCAGTGCTTTTCCATTTGGCCAACTGGAGCGTACTTGGCAGGCGGCATTTTCATATTGAAAGTGCATTTTGGCCAGTGCACAGTTGCTTTTCCAGTTGGCCGGAATGTCAGAATGTCAGAATGTCAGTCAGCAGTTGGTTAGCCTTTGGTTAGCCAGCGGCTATTGGGCCATTAAGTCAATTTGCTTTTTAGAACACCGCGGGCATTGCGTGCAGCTAAATACCTCATTAGATTTAATTTAAAGTGCGAGATGGATGGCGGCAATAGGTCAAAGGTCGGAGCCATCGACACGCCCCATGCATAATGCATGGAAAATGTTCGATTGCCCCTGGCATTTGTACCATTTGCTTTAGCAAGCTACGGGCCAGAAAGCTTTATACCTTAAGTTCTCCTGCTTTCATTTCCCTTGGCTGCACAACACCCAACAAAAGCAAAACTCACACAACAAAAAACAACCTCGAATTTATATTTCTAAAGTTTATATTTTATAAAGAGTGTGTGCATGGAAAATATCTATAAATATTCATGTGCATGTGTGTCGGACAAAGGAAATATTTCAAAACCAATTATTGTGATGTTGAGCAAGGGGGGCAACCAAGAATGTAATTTCGAAATGCATTAAAAATAACTTAAAACATGTATTAATAGTTATACTATATACAAGCTTATGTGTGTGTATACATACTTTACTAAATACTAAATAGTGATATTTTTTCAAATTTATTCAACTGTCATTCGCTAAACCATTCGATGTAAGCGCAAAAAGCAAATGTAAAACAAAACCAATTTCAATGTGACAAATTAGCTTTTAATCCGAAGCGAAAAGCAACAATTGCTGGCTGATGCAAGTCAAATCCGGTCTATGCCAGCCGAGCTGCTAATAAATTCGATAATGAAACACAACCAAACCATACCAAACCACAAAAAGAGCAAGAAACTATTCAAATAAAAGATTATGTGTCTTAAAAGAATTAATTATATTGACTTTTTCACTGGGGGTTCACTTGAATTGGGGGCTTGATGGCGGTTCCAGCATGCCCACACTGATCTCCACATCTGCAGCACCAGAGGTTGGTCCAAAAAGTTCTAAGTTCTGAGCTCGCACCAATTAATAGAGACCATAGACCATAGACCATAGCGATTCGAGGGAATTTATCGATCCAACCTGCTCTCAACTTTGCCGACAAGAGCTCTAGAACACGAACAAACACTTAACCAGACGGAGGGGCGCACGAGTTCAGCATTTCATTCAGTGCTTCAGCACTCGATTGCCCGCCCGCCACCCATATCCGTATTAATTGATTCATAAACCGAAAAGAAACAGCACGCTATATAATAAATACTTTATTTTTTCGGTATTTCGGCATGATTGTGACATACGCGTGTTTCATTTCAAAATTAATACAAATCGAGAGATACACGGAGAGAAAGGCTTGTGTTATTTTCACTTGGATACCAACGACATACGAGTTGGTTTATTGTTAGCTCAACAAATGTAGAGCTTAAACATGGGCCACTATTTTTCTCAGTACTCCGTCTCCGCAAATCGAACAGCCGATTTGATTGTCACATTTTTGAAAAAGGGGAAAGCGGCGGAGGTGTCACGATGTCATCTGTATATGGGAGTCGGTGATTGGTACGAGTACGGGTTTGCTACTTAGAACCCGACCACGGAGATCCAACACTTGGTCAAGCCAAGCGAATTGGCGGGTATTAGAGGATTAGAGGAGGGTCGCCTGGGCGTTGCAGTGACTAATGGCTTGGCAACGGGCAAAATATCAAAGAGCCATGGCTTACCTCAACAACTGACTCACCCCGCCGATCGGGGTAGGTCCAAGTCAAGAAATGTGATAAGTACGACTGATACGACCATATAGACGGGCTAATTTTTGCAGCAATGCGGCGACAACGAAACGTCTGTGTTTGGTCTTTCAACAGAAAAATGCGGCACATAAACAAAATCACAATCAAAAGAGCTGCAGAAGCAAGAGATGAATCTGAAACGCCGACCAGATTCTCGGACGCCCCAGTGAGTATCTAGCGGATGCGTTGCTGTCCCTCAACAAATCGGTCACCGAGAGCGTCGCACTTATTTATTTACTTTATGATTCACTGCGCGTCTCGCTCTATGGTGCGTTTAATATGCCTCGATGAGGCCTCTGACATTTCTACCCATCACTCGGCGTAAAAAGACTTCTGTTGTTTGCCAATTGTGTGCCCGAAAATAGAATTTCCAGTTTCGAGCATGACAGGCGGTGTGAACAGATTGACTGAAATATCACAAACTTAATTAGCATATATATTAGCTCTTTTTAATTAGGTACACGGTCTTTCTTGCGTGAAACGTGAAACATGAAACACGAAACCTGAAACGTTTACACGGGCTCGAAATAAAAGAAACAAACTAGTCGCTTAACTAAAATAATTGAGAAGCGCCGAGAAGGGCCCTTGACTCCGATTGATGGGAAGCGCGTAGAAGTGCCATCGAAACACTCAAGCGCAGCAACTCCAACGCTCAATGGCAATACGTGTAATTAAATTTAAAGCTCTACAAAATTATTGGATAAATTAAAAAACAATTTTCTATAGGTGTGCTTAAAATAGGCGTACTCGTAAAGCCAACTAATTTGTTGCAATATGGCTGCATTACCAAAAATGTCAACATGCTTCTGTAGTGTGAAGCCATAAAAATATTAATTTGAATAGCTGTATAATTTAATAAAACTTAAGAGTCATTAAGAAAACATTTTCGCAGGCCCGCTGAGTTGCGAGACAAGAGTAGAAAAAATGCCAAATGTCGTTAGAACAGATTTTGGCATTTGGCACAGAGGCACAAATTTCGATATTTTCTTGTTTTATTCGCAGCACAAGCGGTCTACACAAGCAAGAAACGAATAAATTGGATTTAAACGCCAAAAACTGTCGAAAGTCAGGTGAGGAGCAAAGAAGGCCGTGTGGGTGGACAAGCTGCTGTCATCTTAAGCAAATTTGTCGATTAGGCAAGAGGAAATAAACATTGCGACTGCGACATATTGGTTGTTTTTTTTTTTCCCAGATCCGTCGATATGACACGTCAGTGCGTCATCTGATGTCAAAGCGCGGAAAACTAACGACTGAGCAGAGATTATCTAGCCGCTGTGTCAATGAACCTTACGGAAGTTTGGGCCCAATCTGGCATAGGTGCTCGCCAAGAATTAAATATCAATAGAGCCATAAATCTAAGCGGTTTTGGATTTATCCAATTTGCATGTGAACTTGAATAATCCGGGTGCATTGACTCGGCTGCACACCCTTGAGCGGCCAGAAAAATCAACACGGGCGTCTGATTCTCAGATACGGCAATGGATTTATGTTATGTTCAATATTTTTGGGATCGGCGCTTTCCGCGAAGTGCTCCCTGTATTTACAACAGCTGCAGTCCGTCCGCGCTGAAGTGCTTTGTTTTTTACAAAACTACTGCTCGATTGAAATCTGCAGACTTAGTCAAAGTCAGGCCATGTTACTCGTATAATATGCAAATATACGACGGGCCTTATCAGTCCGCGCTGTTATCGCTGATGGGGCACTAGAACATCTAACAGCATAATGAAAATGATTTAATATATTTGCCTGTGCACACAAACACACGAACTCTGCTTTTTCTCGAATTTCCACAACAAGTTTTAAAGTAGAGTCAAGTTTTTGGCGCCGTCCTAGGCCAAGAATCTGAAGAACTGTGCCTTTCTCACGCAGCTTACACTGGTCTTATCTCGCCTACTAGAGTATATACTAGAGTATATATAAGGGTATGGGGAAATGGGCCCATAAATATGCCGTCAGGCTGGCTGTCTCTGTTTTTGCCTCCGACTTATCGCTGACAGTTAACCCGCTCACGACTCCCGATCCACTGATTCGCAGTCCCTCTGTCCGGGTGACGGGTGACGTCACAATGGCAATAGAAACATATGTATGTACACGTATGTAGGCATCGAATGTGGCCCACCTCCAAACACCTCCACCTCCACCTCCACCTCCCGTTCCCGGAATATTTGAACCCACACAGATCCGAGGCCAAGGGATGTGTCGGCCGGGCTGTGATTGTGGCCCGTCAACATTCAGCCAAGTTCTCTTCATGGAATATTCCATGACATGATTCAAATATTGTCGCACAGCAAGCAGAAATCTTGGAGCTGGGGACTTGAAGCTGTCCTCCCTGTAGTTGTTTATGAAGTTTTATTCTCCAGCTTATCAGGCGCCGTTCTGGGCGGACCTTTTTCGAAAATATCCACATTTTCCAATCATTTGTAGCATTCTGCCAATAGTTGCCGGTGCCCTACCTCTGCCTCTCCTCTACTTAGCATATAAATTATATGTAGTTCTGTTTTGGCACGTGCTGCGAAACACTATGAAATAAATCGTTAAGTGCATTTCTCGGGCTGACAAAATTAAATTTATTCGTAAGTGCCAAGGCTAAAGGGGAAATATATAGATTATTGCGTTTCCCAGAAGCTGTCAAGTGTGGATTCGTGTTCAAGCAGGAGCATCCAACTGACACTCACTGAATATTGAACTTTGTTGACGATATTATTTGCAAATGTTTCCAAGAAATGCTGTTCCACAAGTGTAGGGTTGCCTTATTTAAGAGCTGCTAGGTCTCCCATTTGGATTTTATCAATTCTTATTAAAAAACGAAGTAATTACAGATCATATTTTTCTTAAACACAAAATTGTATATTGTATATTGTAAGGTTGCCTCTATAAGAAGCACACCTCTAATAAGGCAAACATGCTCTGCCCCTTTTACCAAACTGTGTATGTGCACAATTTCTCAATTAAATTCGACAGAAGATTCTGAGGGGGGGAGGCTGTGTTGTGATATGTGTCTTGTTCTCATTATTGCTGCCAAATTACGAGCCCGTCTATGAGTAAGCAGAGACAAAGAGTCGCACCAGAAGACGACGAGCTATTTTCTATGCGATGCACACGGGTTCCCATGCTAGATTTAGCCACACAGCTGTGCCACCCCATGCTCGCAAATAAATTCATTTCCGCATGGCTATATCTTTGGTAACACGCTCGCCTGAATGGCCGTTTAAATATTTATTAACAAGAGGGTTGCACAAAAAGGTTTATGGTTAAACAAACAGTTGCTACCAAACAGCAAAACGGTTGGGCAATAATATTTGATTTGTGGCAGCTTGGTCGCCAGTAGCTTTAAATGCTTTTTTACAGTCGACATTTTCGGCTTATTGCCAAACAGTTGACTGACTGCACTTTTGGTTCATGCACCTTGGCAAAGGGCCAATAACTGGAGCTAAACGGATGGGGGCAAAAGTTTTCCCGAAACAAGCCCAAAATACTTGTATCATAACTGTGGCTCTCAAACTGCTGTTTGATTTGACTGTTTGCACAAAAGCGAGCCGGGTCGAACCAAACTTGAATACAGCTAAGCAAATATTAGCCCGGCTCAGAGCAGCTCAGCCAGATAGCGAACTCGTCGGCATCGGCAGCAGCCGCAAAAAAACATATTATCACTTGTGTACCAAAACATTTTTATTTATACAAGTTGCTGAAACTTTGTTTTCCCATTTTTTTATTGGCAGCTCCTTTTTGGGCGCCACTATGTCGGCATTGTAGCGCTCAATTGGTGGATGGAGCAGGATTTTCTGCGGGGCAGTACACCGGCGGAAAGCGAACAGGAGTGTGGAGTTTCATGGAAGAGAGTTTGTGGCAAATTGATTTAAAATAAATGGAAGTACACATTGGCAGTACGTGCCAGCTGCAGCGGCACAGGTGGCGTATACGTAATGCTCAGCTACTGATTTTGTCTGAATCCTACTGCCAAGTAAACCAAAGTCGAGTGGATTGGCTTGTGCTTTACGCTTATACACCTACAATACTTATGAAGCGAATTGCTTTAAGTAGCTGAGAGGCATTTGCAGTTCTTTTGGCTTCACTCGTAGAATCCTTTAGGGAATCAATAACTTTGTAGCCACATATAAATTGCGGTTATTCTTTCAGCCTGCAGTTGAAACTTTAAGCGACATTTTACCATCCTAGTAATTCAGTTCTGTGCTCTACTCGACTCGATTCGATAGAATCGGCTTGTTTGCTGACTTCATTTCCCAGCCAAGTGCATCAAGTCGTGAATTTTGTATGCCATTTTGTGGCAGAGGAGGGTCGCTTCGCGGTAAGGGAATGGCAAAAGGAGTGAAAACAATGGCAGTTGCGCCGGATGCACTTGCATTTACATGTAACTTCAAGTCCATTGGGGAAACAGCGAGTTGAATTGTGTATTAAAGTTGCACAAGAGTGGCGGCTGAATCGAACTCGATTTGCGGAAGCCAGAAGTGCAAAAAGAAGCCAAATTCCATCCAAAGGGATAAATAGTTAATAAAATGCAGCTAGTTTTAATGTTTTAAAATAAATGTAGTTGTGCACAGTTCTTTTATACTATGGTATATATTTCGTAATATGCCAGTAGGTTTATTTATAGACTCCTGTTTACCGACGGAAAAACGAAAATGGAAATATCCATAAAACTACTTTTCCTTAACCAATCCTCTTTACCCGCCCAGCCCACTATTAAACATTTCAGGCCCGGCAGCTGACGTCCTTGCTATTGAAAATTACTGGGTTTCTGCCGTTCACGCCAGAAAACCGGAAAGTGGCAGTGATGGAGCAGGGTGTGGAGTGCAGTGGTGTGACAACACTTAGGGTTAACCGCCAGCCGCCGAGCCACCCGAACCACCCACTCCAACAGAGCCACCACTGCCACCAGAGCCACCATTGCCACCAGAGCCCCCATAGCCAACGGGTCCACCCACTTCGGCCCAGCCCAAAACACTCTCGCCCAGAATGTTCTTTGCCTTTGCTTTATGGTTCATGGCGTTCTTGCCAGCCCGCTTGCATGCCAGTTTTCCATCCTGCCAGCCTTCTAGCTTGTTTGCCATCCTGCCCAGAATGCCAGCATGTTAGCCTGCCTGGCATCGTGAACGTCATCTTCATCTTCATCGGGGGAATGGAAAAACTCGAGGAGTGACTAAACAGCGCTGCTGCACTGTGATTAGGTAAAGAGTTGTTCGCTAAACTGCTACAACTCGGAAAATATTTCATTGAAGACCCAAAGGAGTTTTTCAACTGGGAAGGAATTAGTTTATTTTAAAGTGCGATGAGTCCCAGGCAGTTTGAACAATTTTTGTTACTTAGTCAATCATTCACTTTGGTAGTTGCTGGGTTTAAAGCGTAGATAAAAGGCATTCATAATAGGTGGAAGCTAATAACTTATGATTCGTTCTATTCTTTAATTAACTCACTTGTAAGAAAATATTTGTTGTTTTGTGAGTTGGTAGGCCTTAGCGTTTGGACCTTCAGTGTACTTCCGGAAGCTGGAAATTTAGAGTGTCTTAGATAATTTGAATGATAAATATGGGTTAAAGCCCGCTGTAGTTTTTGTTAATATGCACATTTTACATATATTTTTTGGTGTTGTAAGTATATCAAGCCTGTAATCTACACCCTGGCAAACGTTGCCATCGAAGTGAGGCGAAAATGTTCAAGTGTTGACAGTATTTCTTCTGCCATCCGCAGCTGCGTGTTGGCGTGAGGAAATGAAAACCGACAACGATTATGCAACAATGCTTTCCATCTTCTTGCGGGGCAACCAGCTTCCCATTTTCCCCATTTCCCAGCACTGTGGGCACGATGATGAAGCGCTGGCAGTGGAATATTGTTTAAAAAATGCCACCGACCGAGATGGAAACTGTGCAAGCACCTGTGTGCACCTGTGATTGAAATCGAAATGACACCCCCGACCGCACAGCGAAGAGCAATCGATACGGAAGTGCAGCTGTGGTTCTGCTTTCGACTTATTATTTTTGGCCATTTCCCACGGCGAACTCATTCGGAATGGAAGTGGCAACAATTCCGTGCCACAAAGCTTTCAATATATTCAAGCCAATACATTTGAAACAAAGGGATGTGACTTGCATTTTAGTTTTGAAAATAATTCAAATTATTGAAATCTGTATAATAGAGTATAATATACTCGCACTTAGTACCAACAATTTGTACTTAATATGCAGGATTTTACAATTTTCTTTAACTAATACCCTTAAGTAAGCCATTTTGTTTTCGGTAAAGTGTAGTGAGTGGGCGATTGGTTGGCATAGAACCAGGCAAAGTCAAGGTCGGACCCAGGGCAACTTTAGCAGCTGTTTGCGTGCGGTTGCTTTTGAGGCGGAGGCCGTTGTTTTATTGCATTGTCATGTGGCAGCAATTGAATTTACTGTTGCAGCTGCAAAACATGCAACATTTTGTGGTCAAGCGCACGACACGTGCTCACCGGGGGCTGTGTTGCATGTGCTGCATGTGTTGCACGGTTGCTCTTGCTGGTCATATTCCAACGGTCCAGCGGTCCAACGGGGCGAATGGGTGATCTGACAAATTGCCGACAGAAATTTCCGCCGGATTTTCTTCTTAATGGCACATTTTCCATAAAGCTGTCAAACTCCTGACACTCTGCACTCACTCATTGACTGGCAATTTGAATTTGATTTTAGAAAAATTCGGCCAATTGCCAAACATTCGTATACCTCTCTTTGGTCGCTAGTCACTGGAGTTTTTCCATGTATTTTTCCTTCTGTTTTATTTACGCAAAGTTTACAGTCGAAAAGCCGATTTTTGTGTATTTTTTTTTTTTGGGTATTTCCAATTGACGCTGAGTTTTGTTTATGCTCATGCTGTTGGTTTGGGATTTTTTATTTTTAATCTTGTTTTAGTATGCTAGAAATACCAGTGCCTAGGCCAATTTTAGCACAACGACTTGGGAAATACACTAACTAACAAGCTTCTTGTTGATAAGTGCAATAAAATAGGGTTTGCAGTAAAAAATCTCAGATTTTTTTTTAAAGAAATTTGAAAAGGCATGTAGTTTGTTATCTTAAACAAAACACCGACTGATTTAACTTTATGAATACCTCACTAATAAAGGGTATATGGACTGCAAAATGAATATGGTGTGGCGAATGGACAACATTTGGAATGCCTCGCAAATATAAATTGATGCTACAGTGGGCTAAAAGTAATGCCGCTGACGTTGAACTGTATAATACTTATACTTAATTGAATTTAATGAATTTTGCCAGGCGTAGATGAAAGTTCGTATTGTGGAATTATTTTATACAAGTCATTTTCGCTTCACGCCCAATTTCATTAGCTAATCTTTTTGCCCCACTGTAATTTGACCTCCAGGTCAAAGCTGCGCATGCATTCAGAGTCGGAAAAGCGAAAAATTAAAATAATAACCCAACAATAACAATAATTTCTTGTGTGGAATTAATAAATGCGTATAATAAGTCCGCTGTTGGCAGCAGCAACAAAAGCTAGCTCATAATAAATTTGTGATTCCATGTATTTGTAGTGGCACATCTGTTGATTAAGTAAAGTAGATTTCAAACTGCCATTTCGGGTTTCCCAGCCAACTCGCTGCGATTGCATCGGCCTTTTGGGATTTCGAATGCGTGTAGTGGGTGTGGATTTTGGTCTAAGCCAAATTGGCTCCACTTCGATCGATTTAAGCAGCGAAGCGATAGCCACTTTGGGCAGCACAGTGTACAAATACAAATTCAACGGGTTTTAAATCGTTCATCGCATTGTCGCTGGCATCTAAGTTTGTTTGCTTCGCTCCCCCAGCGGGAAAAGTTTAAACAATTGGCGAAAATCACACAGCAGAAAGGAGAAAAGAAAAGCAAAAGAACGAAGAACGGCAAACGGCAAATGGCAAACGAGTCCCAAACAAATAATCATGCCAAACACGCCGAACTGAACGCAAGTGTAGACTTCCACTTCCGGCGACGATGCACTGCCCATTGAGGGTCACTCCTCGGCGACCTTTGCTCTTTGACAGGTCAACTGTCGCCAAGCGCTCTTGTGGCTGTGCCACGACTATCGAACTCACGTTCGCAGTTGAAAATAGATTTTAATCACGGGTGGCCGCAAATAAATTTCAACCAAGGCAAATGAGGCTAAAATTGGCTTTTTTTGGATAACAAACATGCGGTGAATGAAGAGCGAAAACTGCGAATCCAAATTGACGTGATTAAAATATTATCGAAATCAAAATAGTTCTTGTATCGCTTTTTTAAATAAATGGGAGAGCGACTGATGAAGGGAAATGGCACCTAATTATGTGCTTTTGTTCCAATTGATTTGAATGGGAATGCCAGAGCTGTGAGTAATACAAATATGAATCCGAAGCGAAATACTATTTGCCTGTGCATGAGCAAGTTGCTTGGTTGTTTGGTTGTTTGGTTGTTTGCGAGATGACCTAACCGGGCAGGGTTCAGTGCACTTGATCACTGAATGCATCTGGGCCCTGTCTTCGGCCTGGCCCTTAAGTTGAGTGCTTTTTGGACTTGACGTCTGGCAGATGTCTCTAACGTCACCAGATGGCTGAACCTTGGCCAATTGCTACTGCTGACTGGTTTTGTTTGCCCAGCTTTGAATGGGCTTGGCGACCAGGTGTCTCTCGACCACATTGGACTCTGCCGCCTGAAAGCGATAAACAGACCGATAGTTAATTGTTCATGACGGTTTCTTTTATATAAACGTATCAAACGTTTAATGTGGAGCCAACTGCCTTTGGGTAATAAAAAAAACAAAGCCAAAACCGAAAAGTGCCTACTCATTTCGCGATCTGAAACTGGGTAAAGGGCAAGACGCAAATAAATTTCGAACAGCATTTGGCATTTGAATATTAATGACTGCCTTTCGGGCACTGGCAATAAAGGATTTTGTTAGGCATTTAGCGTTGTTAATATGAAGATAATTGTGCCAGTTAAAGCAATTATAACTCACGTTCAATGAGTAATAGGCAGCCAGCTCGCAGTGGAAAACAATTTCACATAAATGATTTCAATGATTTGTGGGCTCGTGGGCTTATTAATGAATACCTTTCCGTTTTTGGCGTCAGTACGCTTGCCGCCTTTATTTTTTTAATGTATTCCGAAATTGCCTTATCAATTCTTTCCTTTCCGCGGACCATTTACACTTTATTTCCAGATGTGTCGCAAGATATGCTTCCGCATTTTACTCATTGCAATGCAAAAGAGGTGCCACATCTCCATTGCAATCGGCCGCAAATGAAAATAAAAGAGCAGTTCGATGCGAACAATAGAGCCGCCACACGAATGCTGTGCAGAATGCCACGGCGCCCTAAAACCACTTCCGCTGTTGCTGCTGCACGTAATGCCCTGATCCGATTCCAAATCGGGGATATCGGGGATGTCGGGAATATCGGGGAAGCCAATAAACGCGACAACTGATTCGCATTCCAAATGAGAGGCGCGCGTGCTGGGAGCATTGAGCCCTTTTTTGGGCGTCTATAAGTGCCAATATCATTTGATTTTACAAATCCCATGGAAAGTGGAAGTGTACCTATGGATTAGCGCTCAGTTTGCCGAATGAGAATGCCTATTGTTAGGCGTGTCTTTTTATGCGGATTTGGGATTTCATTTGGATTTTCATGTCGCTGGTCACGCACTGACAGAGTTTACAGGTCAATGAGCACAGCTCACGCTTTCAAGAGGTATAACTCCATTGTTGGGTCATTGCAGAAATAATTAAAATATTCAAAAATTTTATTTTAATATCAAATCTTTTTTAGTGGTTATTTTTATCATATATAACAAATTTAACATATTTTGAACATGCTTATTTAATTTACTATTATGTTAGGTAAGTGCATACAGCGGTCGACTTGAGCTGTAGTCTTAAAACTATTTTAGGCATTGCCATTTCGGAGGCGTGTTATGTGCGGATTTTAATTATTTAAAATGCAAATTTATTTTTGATTCAAGTCCACAATAACTGATTGTATTCGCTTAAGAAACGGCAATAAGCTAAAACATGTTTGCAGTCTTTTGACGCCCAATACATGTGTCGGATATTTATCACTGCCTTTTTTTTGTCTTGAAGAAATTCGCCCATCGACAGGGCTGGAAAATCTTGGACGCATGAGAAGCATTTAAATAAACATTATAGAATTCCGCCAAATTAGCTAAAATATACAATAGCTATACAATTTCACCATGACTCGCAGAAGCTACGGAAAAAGAAAAAAATTTCCAGCTTAAATTAAATGGAATTTCCCATTAGGGATTCCGATAAAAAGCAAAGAATAACGATTAGGCGAAGTAGCTAGCATTGGACACTTCTTCGAAGTTGAGATATCGCGAATTGTGTGCTTTGTGTTTTAAGGCATCCCTCGTCACAGGAAACATGTGTTTGCATAAAATAAGACCAAATGACCTAATAAATATTTATGAAATCGATTGGGGGAGCAAGGGGAAAGACCAGAGAAACTTGTATAATAAGATTTCCTAAAAATAAAGCCTCAAGTCAAATTAAAAGCCGTCAACGCGTAAACTCGAAATCCAGATAGTTCGATTGCCAGACAACTCGGCGACGCAAGTAGCCGACTTTGAAGTCTTGGCAACTGGTTATGCGCAGAACTCTTGGTCAGTCGAAGGCAAACTGGGACCACGGAAACTAAACTATTCACAAATGCCGTTAAAGCTCGAGAGTCTAAAGATCTGAAGTGGACGATTTCTATTCGATCTCGGGCTGAATCAATGGACTCGCCTCTTGCTCCGCTTAATTACCCATTTCGTCAACGATACGCTCAATGGTTTTGATTAAATTATTTGCCAGCCCCACAAACGGCAAACAAAAAGTGACAAAGTGCAGGCAACAAACTGTCGGCCTGGCCCACAAAAGCCAACAACGAAATACACACATCGAATCAAATTAAGCCTTGTGAATCGAGAAACGGCCAACAGAAATGGCCACTTTTCTGGCTTATGTCATCCACGATGAGTTGCAATGGCCAGATAATAACTAGATAATGCACAGTACATAGTTTAAAAAAATATTGTTAATTTGCAGAGATTGAAAAGTTGGCTAAGTCAGCGAGCAGAGACGAATGCCCGCAATCGCCCCCACAAAAACGCAAAATGCGAAATTGTCACGTCAATAAAAAATATTACCAACAATTGGCTCGAGCCCACAAATCTGAAATTACATAAAGCCGTCTGGAAATTGCATACATTTATTCAGCGAGTCATTACAAGAGATGTATGCCAAAGGGTTATTATTTTACCGGAAGTCGTGGGTCTATCACTAGGTATAGGAATTTTCTATAAGCTGCATTCTTCATAGTCACTTTACAAGCAATATGTTGCTATTGGCCATCTGAGTTGGGATGCCAAGATGTAAAGTGAAGGAAAAAAAGGAAAAAGACAAAGGAATCTGTGGCCGAATTCACAAAGAGTAGGGGTAAAGATAACTTTTACAGCTATTCACTTTCCTTCATTATGTTACAATAGCTTTAATGCTATCTCAGCTTACCAGCAAGCGAAACATCGGACTTATAAGCTTAGTAAGTAGTTAGTATAAGATAAACAAATTTGAAGTTGGCTACTGTTTTTTTTCCGGGGACCAGCTTATTTACCAATTGAGCTTTTTATTGTTGTTGAGTTTCACAAAATCCCTTGAAATGAAAGAAAAACTTTCAGAACCTTCAATCAAACGCCCGTAAAGTTAAATGAAATCGTCGTTAGCCAATAAATTTGATATAAAACCACTTTTAAAGTTTTTTTTTCATGTTTTTTGTTTGGCTTCCCATCTGTTTTTTTTTTTCCTTTTTCCCGCTGTCTTCCTGCCTTCAGATAAGAGAAAACTTTTCGGATAATGAATTTATACCTTTTTGTGGCTGAAACAATTTCCGCACGGCTCAGGTCAAAGGGCACGTGGGAAAAAGAGTGCCTTAAACTGAAAGCGCTGAGAAAGTCAAGTCTACGCATTCGAAAGTGAAAGAAGAGAACGGTTCTCGATTTAGAGTCATTAGCTATTTATAAATAGAGTGCATTCCCACTTTCGGAATGGCTAATGGGGTGAAACAATAGAATACAATCGAAGCCATTGCAAAGTCGCGACTTTCTTGAGTCTGTTCAAGCGACAGCTGGCAATTTAATGAAATTTATGCGACAGCGTCTCAGACTCAGTCTGCCGATTCGATTTGATCGATTTGCGTCGCTTGCCGCTCGCCGCTCGCCGCTCGCCGCTGATTGATTTTTCAGTCTTGGATTCGCTCGCCGTTTAATTGCCCGGCCGCCTGAACTTGGGCCATCCAACACACACGCCCGTGGAAATTTTCGCACTTTATGCGAGTATTTAAAAGGCAAATTCATGGCAATAT
This sequence comes from Drosophila orena, assembly GCA_005876975.1. Classification (NCBI taxonomy): domain Eukaryota; kingdom Metazoa; phylum Arthropoda; class Insecta; order Diptera; family Drosophilidae; genus Drosophila; species Drosophila orena. Next base: position 6,457,268 of record VCKV01000282.1, on the reverse strand, counting down.
AAACCAGCGCACATCAATCAAAACGAGGAGCCAGCCAACCAGCCAGCCAGCCAGCCAAGCAGTCAGTCGGCCACTCGGCCAGCAGTCAAAGGTTCAAAGTATCGACTGAAGGCGAAACGCGACTGCAGTTGGCCAGACGAGCAGTGAATGCAAAACTGTTCGGCGTGCTCCGCCATTGACAATGGCATTGACGCAACCGAAACTCTTCTGTTTTATTTTCTGTGCTATTTTTTGTAGTGCATAACGGAAATGCCGTCGCTCTACTAATTCTGCAATGCCCAGGTGATACAGTAGTCGCTCGAGAATACACGACACTGATATTTATACTTTAGAGCATGTTGATCTAATAACGGAAACTAATTTCTTTTTAAAGTCTACTACATATTGTGAAGTACATTGGTTATGTGACAAGTAATGGGAAAGTTGACTAAGGAAAATTAGTAAATAATACAAAAATACATAAACATATTTCTGTATTTCGATGTAAGAAGTTACTTATTTGCTAAGTACATATTTTCAAATAAAATAGCGAGATGTGGCTTTTTTTGTTTAGTAACTCAAGTGACTACTGTACATTTCGTGCCTTTCTGCCTTCACGTGCTCGCAGAATGATTTCGTAATAGCTCTACGCATACGCACAGCCATCGAGTGCGAGCAAAGTGTAAAGTGTTCGGGGTAAGTCAGATGAAGTGTAAATTAGAGAATGTGGAAGCTGGCAGCTCTCGTGGCAAATTGAATCCAATTGAAATGTGGACACCTAGTGCAATTGCCGGTCATGGGGGCCAGCTTAGGCGAGGGATGATGCTCGAACTTCTCCATTTGAAATTAACAATTTACCTAATCCGGCAACCAGTGCGGAAGCCTTTTCAAATTGCTTTCTCAGCCGGTTAAATATCTACGAAAAAGTTGCCCAATGCCAATCCGCTCCCTTTCTTCCTGCGACCCGAAATTCCAGTCATCAAAAGGACTTGAGCCCCGTAAAGTGCCTTTAAAACTGCGCACTTGAAATTGACGTCAGAGACCTAAGCCTTATCCTTCAAGGCGGCAAGACTTCCTTCACCTCCATCCTTCCCCGTCACCTCCAGCAATTTCAATTAATTTCAGAATCAACTGAGCGCGAGTCATATTTCTCAGTCCGGCTGCTTCGCCGTCGCTGGAAATGCACGAGCCGGAAAAGCGATGAAAACTCAACAGTTTCCCACAGTTTTGCACTATTTTGCACACAGTTTTGTTCCATTTTGCAATCTGTAATGGAAAATCTAAATGATGAAAGCCTTTTGTGTGTTACGTCGCAATGCTAGAAACTTTAATTGCACAGCGCCACTGAAATGGCTGCCACCAACCGCGTTTTCCACCACTTTGTCCTTGAGGGACAGGGTTAATTATGCCAAAATATTTTGTCAGCTTCACGTGGCAAGGGGAATTTGTCGTTGACAAAAGGACATTAGCCGGCATTGTAGCGAGGCTTGTGAAATCAGAACTTCCTTTGGCCGCCGGCTTTGTCCTTGATCCTGCCACCTCCCATTTGTCGAGCTCTCATCCTGGCGTATACGTAATGTCGGCGACTTAAGGTCGGCAGATTGCGTATACGCCATGTGGGTCAATGAATTAGAGACGCCAGTTGTCGTTAAAATTACTTTTTCGCTTTATTCGTTTATTTATTTGCTTTTGTGTGCCATTTGTTAGGCCTTACAAATGTTAAGCTGTAATGACGTAGTCAGCGATTTGATAAGGTTTATTTGTAGCACTAGGAATAGGAATATTTATTTTTAACATTTATGTAAATAATCTAAAAATCGAAGAATTAATTGCCATTAAATTAAACTCGTTTTTAATTAGCCTACTTATTTTTTATTTAAAGAATTGCATAAATTCTAGGAACTTTGTTTTATCAATTATTTTATCAGTGTTCATTATCTTCACTAGTTTGGTCTACTGTTTTCAATGAATGGGCATTTCCCCGAGATAAGGTTTTAATTTTAGTCAGCTATGTCATTTATAGCAATGTACACATAAAAACTGGAATCGGATAGCTACGATGCCAATGATTAGTTTAGTCATTTTCTCGACTTTCTCGAAACGAAACAGCTCTGATTTAATTTTGTTTACCCTGCCAAGTGCCAGGGGAATCCCTGCCAGCTGCTAAAAGGCTTTGCGTGTTCCATTTTCCGGCTAAATGGAGTGGCAAGGGTATGCATAAGAATATAAAGTATAATAAGTTCCCTCTCATTACACGCTCGCGGCAGCCAAACGTTTGCTCTGCGGTCCACCCATTCGAATTAAATGCTACTCATTGCACTTGCTCATTAGAAAATATTTGCACATATAATTACTTGCACTTCCCAGTCGCCTCAGTCGTCTCAGTCGCCTCAGTCGCCCGATATCTTCCCATGAACATGGGCATTATGCATTATGCAAGCTCACATCTCTACTCACGCGATGTCGGTCTCAAATCAACGCAACGCGTCGCAGATTGCATTTCAAAGGCATTTTAATTGCACGTGAGTGAAAGGCGGCGGGGAAAGGGGGGAAATCAAAACGTGGGGAATCATCGGGAGAATGTCAAGGCGTTGGGAAAGTTCTATGATGCAATGGGAGTGAAAGTCGGAGGCAATGGAACTTTGAGGGCCGCGTTCGTTCACCTGAATCTCTGCGCCCCGTTGGTTTGCTCACTTTGATTTCATTTGTACAGCAGCTGGCGGCATCTTTGTGGCTCCATTTTCGTACGAGTGCACTGTAAGAAATAAACTGTGTGACTGTGTAGGGCATTAAACCTTATATACAGAGACAATTTCTTTTAGTAAAGAAAAGAACAATACAATTTTCAGATTTTTTATATCTGAGATGAATTTAAAACTATAGCATATTATTTGAACTACATTTTTATAGAATTTTAGAGAATTTTCGCATCTATCGTGCACGAGCATCGAGAAATGTTTTCATGCATCTTTCCCCTCTCATTGCGATTTATTTGTTCTGTCGATTATGGCCGCGAATTCGTGCAAATAAGATAAATGGAGTTGTCAGAATTGTTGTGATTGCTTGATTGTCATGTTATTGTCAGCACTGTGTTTTAACTCCTTAAAGAGTGCTCAGAACAGTACTGCCATTAATAAAGAGTTCCGATGCACGTAAGTTATTCATGCTGAAATTGCTGAGTAAGGGGGACGAGTGGGTTGACTTCCAGAACCAAAATCAATTTCCTGTCCAGTTGGAAAACTTAGCTCTCTGCTTCTTTTTGCATACATTTTATATTACCCGGAGCAATAGTTATATCCGTTACTCGTAGAGTAAAAGGGTAGACTAGATTCTTTGAAAAGTATGTAACAGGCAGAAAGAAAAGTTAAGTATATTAAGGAAACGTAAAGTATACATATATTTTTGATCAGGATCAATAGCCGAGTCGATCTGGCCATGTCCGTCTGTCCATATGATAAATGATGTTGTAGAAATTCAAAAATATTAAAAAATGTTCCAAGGCTGAAGCTCTAAGCTCCATAACTCAACTTATCCTAATCGGATTTTGAAGTGGCATACCTCTAAATGATTCTTTTGCAATTCTCTAAAAATTTGCATACAAATTTAGAAATTTTTTTTTAATTTTTTTTTGTCATTTTTTTATGTTATGATGTTGTAGAAACTCAAAAAATTAAAAAAAGTGCCAAGGCTGAAGCTCTAAGCTCAAAAACTCAACTTATCTTAGTCGGATTTTGAAGTGGCATACCTCTAAATGATTCTTTTGCAATTCTCTATAAAACTGCATTCAAATTTAGAAATTTTTTTTTTTCAATTTTTTTTTTAATTTTTTTATGTTATGATGTTGTAGAAACTCAAAAAATTGAAAAATGTGCCAAGGCTGAAGTTCTAAGCTCCATAACTCAACTTATCCTAATCGGATTTTGAAGTGGCATACCTCTAAATGTTTCTGGCGCAATTCTCTAAAAATCTGCATTCAAATTTAGAAATATATAAATTTTTAATTTTTTTGTCATTTTTTTTATGTTTGATGTTGTAGAAATTCAAATAAATTAAAAAATGAACCAAGGCTGAAGTTCTAAGCTCCATAACTCAACTTATCCTAATCGGATTTTGAAGTGGCATACCTCTAAATGTTTCTAGCGCAATTCTCTAAAAATCTGCATTTAAATTTAGAAATTTTTTTTTTTTCAATTTTTTTTGTCATTTTTCTGATGTGTGATGTTGTAGAAACTCAAAAAATTAAAAAATGTGCCAAGGCTGAAGCTCTAAGCTCCAAAACTCAACTTATCTTAGTCGGATTTTGAAGTGGCATACCTCTAAATGATTCTCTTGCAATTCTCTAAAAAACTGCATTCAAATTTAGAAATTTTTTTTTTTTAATTTTTTTATGTTATGATGTTGTAGAAACTCAAAAAATTGAAAAATGTGCCAAGGCTGAAGTTCTAAGCTCCATAACTCAACTTATCCTAATTGGATTTTGAAGTGGCATACCTCTAAATGTTTCTGGCGCAATTCTCTAAAAATCTGCATTCATATTTAGAAATTTTTTTTTTAATTTTTTTTTGTCATTTTTTTGATGTAGAAATTCAAAAAAATTAAGAAATGTCCCAAGGCTGAAGCCCTAAGCTCCATAACTCAACTTATCTTAATCGGATTTTGAAATGGCATACCTCTAAGTGTTTCTGGCGCAATTATCTAAAAATCTGCATTAAAATTAAAAAAATTTTTTTTTTTAATTTTTCTGTAATTTTTTCGATGTTGTAGAAATTGGAAAAAATTGAGAAGAGTTCCAAGACTAAAGTTCTGAACTCCATAACTCATTTTATCTTAATCGGATTTTGAACTGGCATACCTCTAAATGTTTCTGTTGCAATTCTCTAAAGATCTGCATTCAAATTTAGAAATTTTTCTTTTATTATTTTTTTGTCATTTTTTTGATGTAGAAACTCAAATAAATTAAAAAATGACCCAAGGCTGAAGTTCTAAGCTCCATAACTCAACTTATCCTAATCGGATTTTGAAGTGGCATACCTCTTAATGTTTCTGGCACAATTCTCTTAAAAACTGCATTTAAATTTAGAAATATATAAATTTTTAATTTTTTTTGTAACTTTTCTGATGTATGATGTTGAGTAACGGGTATCTGATATTCGGGAAACTCGACTTAATCTTGTTTTTTCATAAGCTTAATTGAAAACTGAAGGAAAGTACAAGGCAAAGTTTTTCAAGCTATTGTTCAGCTGCAAATCTTTAAGTTTTGACTAACTACATTTTTAAATGTGAATGTAGCTTGTAAGGTCCAATATAGAACTGTAGAGGCACTGAATCCACTGCTCTTTCGCATGCCAGTTGAGTTTGTTACACACTCGTACCACACCAGACACCAAGGGGGCACAAAACGGAAGAACGGAAGGGGAGACACCCATAGCCAAGCAATTTGTGTCGTTTTTGCCGTCTCATTTGGCACACGGCCAGTGCATTGGGCCAAAATGCAATCGAGTGCACGCCCGTCTGCCAGCCTGCGATTCCGAGCGACTCCGCGTGTCCGGCCCCCTCGCAACTATAAATTACATTCCATTAAAAAATCATGCCGCGACGCACAAATCAACATCAACTCAATGAACATAAATTGCCAAGACGAGCTGCTGGAGCGAGGGGTATGTGAAAAATGGGGGTGGTTGACAGTCGCTGGGCGGCGCTAACGGATCGATCGACCTTCACATTGGCCGCCATGGCGACGACGACGGCGACAACGCACATGGCCCAAAATGCACACAAGCAGGGCCAAAAAGAAAGAGGGGATTGGCCAAATGACAGGACTTTGTACTGAACGGCCAAGCGGTCTACAGTGGGCTTATGAAGTACTAGATCGGGTGAATTTGGTATGAGATTATGTAGGAGAAGACCAATATAGTGAAATATAAATTTGAAAAAAAAGTCATTTAATTTAATAACGCTTTTGATTACTACACTAAAGCATCAATACATTTACAAATATTTTCAAAATGAAAATTTTTACTTTTTTCCAGTGTAAGATTTTACTTATTTTACATTATCAGCCTGGTTGAGTCATCCATAAATCCCGCATTCGTCATAAATCTCGCAGATAGATCTTAATTGGTCCTGTCCACGGTGCGGCTAACGTAACGCATTTGGGAGCCGACGTCCGACGTGGATTCCGGTGCCTTCGAGGTTTCCATTTGATGGCCACTGTCCAGTCCACTTTCCAGTGGATCCAGAGTTCGTTTTGAGCTACTTCTGCTGCGTCGGCGTTTGTGACACGCAGCTGGTTTTGTTATTGTGCCCCCGAGTGATGTTTGCAGCTAATTAGAAACGCCCCATACCCAAACGCCCTCACATCTGGCCAGCAAAAGCAATGTGCAATTACAGCTCTTGGGAAGGAGAGGATGTCTCAGGACATGTGCGATTTGGCGATGATTTGGCTTTCGGAGCGGGCATGTAATTAATGGAGCGTGGCTTGAATTATGCAAAGCTCAATCAACTGCATTTCGCAGACCTGGAATCCCTCTAGCCCGCCCAGATCTTTTGCCCTCCCCCCACGGTGCGTCCATTTCCGCCCGAACACGTTGTGTGCAACCCCATCCACTTCCTCCTCGGCGCCACATGACGTGCCGTTGATATTTATGCCGTCGCCATTGTCGTCTCAGTTCTCGGAACTTCATTCAGCATCCCCTCCAGCTCAGAATTCAGGACGCAGGACTCGCTCCTCCTTTGAGCGTAATCAGCAACGTGCCAGGGCAAGGTAGAATCACTATCGCACCGCAGGAAGTCGAAGGATACAATGTATGTTCAATGCACTGGAAATAATGGGAACTCAACCTTTCGGCGAATGATAAATATTTGAACTTAAATACATAATCATGCAATACAACTGCCCCATTTAATATTCCTAACTAAGATTAATTTCAAGTATTATATGTTTTAATTGGGCTAATGACATTTTCATCTTAAATGTTTGAATGTGAACTGTTTTTCACCTTGTGTTCGTTGGAAGTGGAGTGATGGGAAGGTGGCGAAGGGCTGCGAGCCATGCTGAATCTAGTTTAGAAACGTTGCAGGACAAGATCCTGTCGGCAACGTGATGATGTTTACATCCTATGCAAATACAATTAATTCCACTTTTGTGGACAATCTTTGTGCCAGCAGGTCTGTGGGGGCGAGTGCAAGTGTGGCACAGGAAATGTTGACACTGCCACGGGCATTGCAGATCAGGATGCCAAATGCCAGAACCCTTTTGTTGGATTTTCCTGCCGGTCCCCTTAGTGGCTGTTCACCCCGAACACGAACACTACGAAATTTCCTTTTTATCTTTAGACGAAGGTAATCGATGACGCAATGCTATAAACAAGTCGTTCATCCCATAGCTATAAATCAGGCATAGCCCGAAAATAATCGTAGGTATATTGACCATAATCGAAAATTAAACTCAACACTCAGAGAAATTAGCTTACATATTAAGATTAGGATTACGCTACAATATTCATAATTCCGTGAATGCTGAACCTGCCTTATATAATTCATCTCCTTGTAGTTTCATTTCTCTTCGCCATGCTAAAAAACCCCAGAGTCATCCTATCATCGAGTTTCTCTGTCTGGGCGTTGCGCATTTGATTTGGGTGTGATTAAGCGAACTTCGCACCTCGCGAATACCACAAACCCAATGGAAAAGGGTTCACGGTGCAGAATACGAAGCTTGTTGCACGCTGTGCTTACATTTGCATTACCAATAAACGAAATTGCAAATTTTAACACCCCAAATCTCCCAGATTCTGTTATAGCTCCAAGGTTTGCGGCTTTACCTTTAGCTATGTTAATATCAACACCCCAAGGCTATGGGCAATTGAATTTCTTTAATAGTATTACCCCTCTTGGGGATAGTAGAAAAATTCGAAAAATGCTAGCATAGAAATACTAAAGGCCATGGAGTTTTAAAATGCTGTGTTCTTTTGTAATTTAATCAGAGCTTGAAAATTTACTTAGCCCCAAAAAGGACAGATAATCAGCAATTCTTTTACGGCATCGTTGAAATGGAAATTATACAATAAGTTTTGAAGACGACTTGGTTGCAAGCCCACAGTGCTCTTTAAACTGTAACTTCCAACTGTAACTTAAGCCTGGAGGTATGCAACGATTTTTAATCAACCCAACAAAATTAAACCAATTTGGGTTTCTTTGCTCTTAAGGTTTTTTTATTGAAAGATGTTACTTCAATACCCTGATGTATGCGGATGTAAGTTCATTTGTTGTTTTTTATTTCTTGTATATTGGATGTACAGCTGGTTATCGTTGCCGTTTTCAATAATGGAGGTTTTATTTCACAATAATATTTTAAGCTTAATCCTTTCGATAGGTATTGTATATCCTTCGTTCGTGTCTGTTATATTTTCACATTGCACTTCAAACAATTGTGTGAATAACAACGATATGCAGAATTTGCAACTTGAATAACGTGTAAATTAAAACATGCTTTGATAAATATGTGGGTTAGTCATTGGTACAATATTTCTGTACTTAAATATGTACTGTGATAATGACGTTGCTGCTTTTGTTACTACCTATCGCGTTTCGGATAGAGAATCAGAGATGGATTCGAAGAATTCTAGTAACAAGCATTGTGCCCCAGCACAGTTTAGAAGCCATTGGACACTGAAGTCCAAAGTTGAATATATAAATTCATATATTTTTTTTAGTATTTTGCAACAACAAGTTCTCTTTTAACAATGTAAATATATGTATATAATGTTAATAAAGTTGTTTTGGGGGCTTTTCGGGTTTATTGTAATGTGTTTGTTTATTCTCGTCATTTGTTTCACTTATACTTATCAATCATAAATATAAAGTTTAATAATAATTATAATGGTAAAACATCGATTTTCATAGTGGATCTTTTATAAAACATTAAAAAAATTCAAAAACTTTGTGCGACTTCAATGGTTTAAGCCTTAAACACTTAGATGTTGTTGATAGCGATTGCTGTTGTTTTCACTATAAAATGTGTTTTTAGCCTAGCGATTTACGACATATCTTTTTGTTTTCATTGAAATCTTGCATAATCATAATAATAGAATAGAAATTGAATAACTTCAACAATAATAGGTTCATGTGCTTAAAACTAAAGATAAAATTGCTTCTCCATCGAACATATGCATTCCTTTCTTCTGCACTCATCATTTAGTTGTTCTCTAAAATAATATTATAGTATATAATATACTTGCAAAAATGTCACGTACTACATAGATACGAGTATAACATGTTTTGAAAGTGTAATCGTTCATCTCTTCTTTTTTTTGGGTTATTTTTTGTAATGCTTGCTTTGCTTAGCTCTCGAAACTAAGGTAAAAATAAACAAATCTGCCAAACATTTCCAGCAATCTGCTTCGTAGTTCTCTTCATAGTTGCGTGAGGCCAAGGTCCACCCAAACGCCCTAGTAGGCGTGGTTGGCCACGAACAGGGATCCGGATCCTTCACCAGCACTTCCGGCAACGTACTTGCCCTGAGCGGCATCTCCGTTGGCCTGGGAAAGGGTAAAGAAAGCGGGGAAAAATGATTAATTTCGTTCTGCAAAATATACTGGAAAATGCGAAGCCTAATGAGAAATGCCTACTCCTAATTATTACTTAGTTGTAACTTGGCGAGCCGCAGCAGAAAAGTTTTTCGGCCAGCTTGAAAAGTTTTCACACTGATTTTTGCTGCGCTCGCAGAACTTTTGCCACTTTTTCCACCTGCGGCAATTTTATAGAAACTTTCCACGCATCCAAGCGCACGAATACATGCTGAAAGTTACAGCGCAAAGTTTTGCAAAATTTAATTTTCCAAGTTCTTTGGAGGAAAATTATGATTCGATTATATATAAGTAAGAGCGCTCAGGCCGTATTTTGCGTTGTTTTCAGCTCGACTGTCAGGTACAGATATTCAGATTTATTGTTCTTATTAACAGTAGAAAGTTTGCAGCAAGCTTTAATCTAAGTAAGAAAATATTCTACAATCTATACAACAACTTAGCGCAACTAAGGTAAAGTAAATAAAATCATAAACGAGGTATAAAAAGAAATATATAATTTATTTCTGTTCGTCGGTATAAAACAAAAGGCTCTAGTGTCAAAAATATTTTCATTAAGATCTAGTCAGTTTAAAGGTAAAAGGTATACGAAAGGCTAAAAGGAATATATGTGCAGTTCCATTGCTGTAGGAATGTAAATGCCTCCCATCTCAGTCCAGCTGGGCCTCGGCCTCGATCAGTAACTCTTGCGGATTATCTGCACTCGGATTGGGATATAGCTTCGCTCGATTCTGACGCGGGATTAGTGCGTGGCATTTGGGACTTAGTACTTGTGCTGGGCGACAAAGAGGTTGGCATTGCCGGCAAACGACGGAATCGAGCCGGGCACGTAAATACCCTGGCAGGCCTGGGAATTGGCCTGTGGAAGCGGGAGGAGAGCGGGATTTCGGTTGGGATTAATCAGATCTTGGGCTTTTGAGGATTAGGTTTAGAGCAAGCGAGGCATGAGTGACATGAGCATGTACATGTATGTTAATGGCGTTTGCGATAAGGCGGTTTTAGTTCAAGCGGCTATAGTTCTCAAGTTACCCCATTTAAGCTCGTTCTTCGCCATCTTAAGGCAGCAATTCTTCTTTTCTCTGCTCAGTACTTGTGATCATCCACATGCAAGTTATCTTTACCAGCGTAACCCTTGACCGATCCAGCTGTATAGTTACCACAAGCCGCCTCACCATTAGCCTAAGCATGATGAACATGGGATTATTGATGATGAAATTAATGTAAAATGTAGAAGAACTTTGTAAGGAGCGAGAGAAGGTTACATATTGTGAATGTTGGGAAAAGGCATTTTAAAATAGATTGGATTTTAATAATGGTATAGATAGATGGGCGAGAAAAGCAACCGTTGAAATGGGAGGAACATGATGGCATAAGAATTGGAAATGGGATCAATGGTTGGGATTAAAATAATATTTCTCAACCCGTGCAATATTCTCTTCCGAAGCAAATACCTGACAAACGTACATTCACCACTTAAATAGCTAACTATAACCAATCATACATAGATGTAACTATCTGAGGACTCACCTTGGCGCGCTTGAGCAGCTCGTTCTGGCCGGCGGCGATGTTCTCCTTCTTTCCAGCCCAGGCACGCAGGACGGAGGCCTGGAGGGCACGACCGTACGAGAAGGTCAGGGCCCATGGGCGGATCAGGGGAACGTTGTTGATGGCGCTCAGGTTGACGGTGGCCTCCTCCTCGGACTGACCTCCAGACAGGAAGGTCACGCCTGTGGACAAGCAATCGATTAGATAGGATTCATTGAAAAACCAAGTGCAATTTGAAGAACTCAAGGTGCAAGTATTTCCAGTTCAGAGACACCTGTTCTTTAATCCGGTTGGGATTGATGACTCACCGGTAACGGCGGCGGGAACGGTGCGGCGCAGAGCCTGCACGGTGGCCAGGGCGATCTCCTGGGGGGTGTTCTTCTTGGCCGACTGTCCGGCGGTGACCATGTTGGGCTTCAGCAGAGTACCCTCCAGGTAGACGTGGTGGTCGCTCAGGGCCTTGTAGACGGCGGCCAGGACGGTCTCGGTGACCTTCTGGGCGCGGTCCAGATCGTGATCGCCATCGGGCAGAACCTCGGGCTCCACAATTGGGACGATGCGCTGCGACTGACAGATGGAGGCGTAGCGGGCCAGGACATTGGCGTTCTCCAGGATCGACTGGTAGGATGGGGTGTTCTTGCCGATCTTCAGGACGCAACGCCACTTGGCGAAGTCGCAACCGTCCTTCTTGTACTGGGCGCAACGGGCGGCCAGGTCATCCAGACCCTGGGTGGTGACCTCATCCTCGGAGCCGAACAGTGGGACCACACCCTTGTCGACCTTGATGCCCAGAATGATGCCCTTCTTCTTCAGGATCTCGGCGAAGGGGGTGCCATCGTCGGCCTTCTGGTAGAGGGTCTCGTGGAACAGGATCACTCCGGAGATGTTCTCGGCCAGCTTGGGGTCAGTGCTGAACAACAGCTGACGGTAGGCACGGCGGTTGTCCTCGGTGTTCTCCACGCCGATGTCCTGCAGACGCTTGCCCATGGTTGGGCCGGACTCGTCGGCGGCGAGGATTCCCTTGCCGGGGGCCACGATCCGCTGGGCGATGTCGCGCAGCTCATCCTGCAGCTCCTTGCTGGGGTAGTTGAAGTAGGTGGTCATTTTTGAGATTCGAGTGTAGTTCTGCAACACGTAAATCCATTTGCATTTGAGTCGGTCGGTTGTTGTTTTGTTGGATGCAAGAGAGAAGCGGACATTGGATGTTAATAATTTAGCTAGCGTACTCCGAAGCGGAGTGGATAATAGGAAAGCATTGTGTAAGCAAAGAATTTTGAAACTGTTTGGGGTAGAAAATGAAACTTAAAATTTTGATAGATTTGTTTTTGAAATGTATGACCCGCACAGTCTGACAACCCAAATGCAATTATTCAAAGCTACATATGTTTTCACAGAAATAATTTGTAGATAACAAGGGCTACTGAGGTAGCTATCAATCAATTGGTGGATTACTTTACCCAACTGACCTAATTATTATTACTATTATCTCAATAAAATAAAAAAAATATTTACAAAGGTCGAGCCTTTTAAAGTGAAATTCCCAATTAACCGATCAGACACATTGAGTCATTTTCGGTATTATATCATCTTATTTTCAGTGTCAGGTCAATGTCACTGCTACTTTTCCCACTTCATGAATATTTTTCCATTGAAGATAATAAATGCCTTGCTTGGTAGTGTTTTCCACAGCTGATTTGGTGGCAAAGAGCGAGTAATTGAACGAGATTTAAGGCGCATGCCCCGAAAACGTGCTTTTCTCTATATCTACAGCTCTTCTCTCCCTCTTTTTTTAGTTTTCTCCCACACTCTCAGCATTTACACATAATATGCTGAATTTTAATAGAGCTTTTTTACAGGTTCCCACAAGCATCAATGAAAATTTCACATTCCAGAAAAATCCTCTTTTTAATGTATATACATTGTTGCAATAAATAGCACTGCACTGTTTGGTTTAGCTCTAAATTATTTTATATAGTGTTGGTATCCTTTTAATAACTAACAACTGATTTAAGCGTAGAGCACAAAGAAAAACCGAACCAACCTCGACGGTGAATTTTCAGTAACTGAGCAAAGTCTCGGAAACCTCGGCGATAATTCCCTCTGATGTAATCAAAGTCATGGAATCTCCCCTCTCGCTCCAACTGCCTGCATCTGTCCTGCTCACACCCGCATAATGCGTGACGTGGATACTTTCACTTTTATCGCCGCTGCTGCTGCGCTGCCCCTGCAGGCAGCGACGGAAACGCAGGGCGCATGAATTTTCGCCTGACATTGAACAAGGTCAAGCAACACGCCTTAGCAACAAATGTTGCCAGCGAAATTTGTTGCTTACGAAATGCGAATAGAAATTGTTGAAAACCGAAAGTCGTGTGGCGTGTGAAGAGCGATAGAGATGGCAATAGCCAGCGCGAAAGAGACCGAAAAGTATCCAGCAATACGTAGATACAGATGCGAAATCCTCTGCGATGACTAAAAACTACGTTTATACTTGCTTGACATTGACAGTGGGCCAAGGACTGGAATGGCATAAATGTCAGGCTATAGACTAGACCACCGCAACTTATCGCGAAATATTGTTTACCACATCGCCCACATTTCCCACGCCATATATTTAACACTTTGTATACACGTGAATAACCTGCGGTTCCTAAACTGAACAGATGTACTTTCTAATAACCTGAAATATGTAATTATTGCTATTACTTTACTTAAAATCTTAATAGTTTGGGAATTTAACTTTTTTACTAAAAATTTTACATTTTTAAGTTGAATTTTCTTTGTGAATATTATGACAAATATTATATCTCTAAAATACAAATCGTATTTTTTATAATTTTATTTCAAAACAGATATTGCAACACTCTGCACAGAACGACACGAAATATGTAGCTCTGTATCTATAGAATGAGTTATCTATAGATGTTTCGGATTCACTCAGGAGACAGCACCCACCTACACTTGCCGGCAATCAATCGAAGACTGAAATGTTTCGGAAACTGGGCGAAATATATACGATGACAAAATAGAAGGAGGAGCGAAGAGCAGTCAACGCATAACAAAAAACAATCAAAATAAATTTACGCTCCTATCAAGAGACCGTTTATAAAAATAAACCGACACATGTCCGTCTATATGTATCTGTGAGCTGGTACACAAAAAACAAGCTGATAAAAAACGACCAACGAAATCTACATAGAGACAAAAAGTTCCATGGAATATGGTAGAAGTTGCTCCGGAAAGATGAACAAACAAGTTATACTTGTGCTCGCATTTTGTATCTCCTATCAGTGAAAATTTTGAATCGAAAGCGACGAAAAAACGAGCCCCCAGTGGCGTTGGCGTGTTGGTTCCAAAGGTTTCGCATTATCATAACGAGATCTTAGGTCCGGCCTCCTCGAGCGCAGACAGTGGGTCAAAGGAACATCCACCAGGGGAAGATAGTACTACTACAGATGTAATAACTACGAACTGACGTCAATTGATTAGCTGGGTGGTAATTATTATACATACAAGTATTATAAAAACTACCTAACTTCGAGCACGTACTTCCATACTATCTACTATCTACTTGCCCTTCTTATGTGACCCCAATAACTTTGCTGTGGTTATTTTGTACTGCGGGAAGATATTCGAAAGTATCTTATCTAGTCTTATTTCATCGATTAGCTTTAAAAATACTTTACAACTAATGAGTAAAAAGCCATTAAGGTATATATTTCTATTATAAATTCTTCTCAGAAAGCTACTAATCAAATTTAAGGAAGATACAGAAATTCCTGAAACATCGAAGGCATAACAATGGGTTGTTTTTAATGCTCAAAGTTCTTCTTGAAAATCCTAATCAGGATCAGGTTGACCTTGAAAAGAAGTCCTTGCCACTCCAAAACTTGTTTCCTGTACTTTCGGAAACAACCCTTAAACTTGTGCCCTCTCTTCTCATTTGTACGCGCTACTAACTGCTCTCTTTCATTCACTGATAACTAAATTAAATGGTAGGTACAAAATGCAATGGGCAAAAACATGGAGAGTGTAACACGGGAAGACGTCAACAAACCGATGAATTTGCGATGACGTTGGCCAATTGAAGTCTAAGCGAGAGAGAGAGAGAGAAATGTATGTATTTCCCGATGTATTGTACATGCATTTAGCATTTGCGCCAACTATTTATAAAGAAAATCCGCATCCGCAGCGGCGACCACAAATTGCAGTTGAAACCCTGCCAATAAGCAAATGAACTCGAGTGGAAGAGCGAATGGGAGGTGGGAATGGAAAGTAAGAGAGCCGGTTGAGCCGGTAGAGAAAACTACTCGTACTGCCGCTGTCATGAGCCAAAAGTCACCCGATAAGGCTTCTTATCGCCTGCAGTTAACGCAGACCCTCCCCCCCCCCACTCTATTTGCACCGCAGTGCATAGGTCAACAACACTAGACCGCCTCGAGGTTCTAGAACTTGTCATAAAAGTTGCGAGCACGCGGAGATGTTGAGATTAGAGCGTAATTAAACTACTCACTAACTCGCTTATAGATTGGGTGGGCTGCTCTGTGGATTTGGATTACGAAACAGCCAGAGAAATGGGAACGATTACGCGACTTTTCAACTGCACTGCCGCCGCGAGTGGGGGAAATTGTATATACTTGTATATCTGAATTTTCCTAGGGGCACTGCGTATCACGCCCACTCACCGAACTGGAAACTGAATCTGGGATGTGGTGGTGATTAGCTGCTGGCTACTGGCTGGGTCCGCTGCTGCTGCTGCACTGGAGGAGAGCGGTTAACGCTTTTATTTTCGGCTCGAGTCGCTGCTGTTGCTGTCGCTGTCGCTGCCGCTGCCGCTGTCGCTGGCGCTGCCGATGGCTCTGCTACCGCCGACTGCGGCGTCAACGTGAAATTCCAAAGCGAAATAAGCGAGACATGCCGAGCGAGACCCCAAAAGGTTGTTTGGAGGTCGTCGCCGGCGGTGTTGGGCAGGCGACTGAGCCAAGCGCTAAAAATGCCCAGATCCCCAAACGGACGGTATCCAAAATAAAGCTCGTGGCGAGAGCTTTTAGTGGGGGAAGCAACCCGTTAGATGAGAGTTCGCTGCAAGCTGGAGCTTAGCGCGCAGCTTTTAACTGCTTGAGCTTTGCTTTGGGCGGCACAAATTGAAATAAAAATACAGTAGCTATCTGTATCTGTGAAGTACAATATCTTAAGAGCTGAAAAACTATTCAAAAAAGATTTGATTAAAATAGTAACGAAATGTTCAGACCAATAAAGTCGCTTGTTGCTGGATATACTCATCCCATTCAAAAGCACCTTTAATAAGTGAGGTAAGTGTGCTTCTATGCTTTCTTACCCTAAACTACCATCAAAAAAGGAGGTGTTATCTGCACAAATATTGGTATCTTATAAGCTGTCAACAGCATTTCCTATTCCACTTAAGCATTTGCCAGTTGAAAGTGGGGAAGAATAATTAATATGGTGTATTTTAGCCCTAATTACGAGCGACCTGCTTTGCTCGGGGCGGTCAATGAATTTTTCGTGACCATCAGCATCGGGCGCTTCAGAGGCAGCGCAACAAAATCGAGGGGTGCCAGCAGCAGCAGCTAGGATAAGCGACTTTCACGCCATGCCTGACCTCCTGCAATGTTAAAGGACTCAACCCCCTGGCACTGCCAACAGCTGATTGCGAGTGCATACTGTGAGAAAATATCCCCCTATTTTGCCATACAATCTGCTTGGGCAAAAGAGAAATGTGCGCTCTTCGAATTGGCCTAATCCGACTTTGGCATAGTTTTCTGAATGAAAAGAATGACTGATGAACAGGATTTGACATATCAAGGATTTCAGTTAGTTCATGGATTGTGTATGCTACGTTTTCTTCAGTTAAAGTGATATAATGGCTTAATGTAAATGCCATAATGTGCTTACCTAATGAAGGAACCTTAGCCAAAGTGCTCTTCATTGTCCTCGCTCTCTGCGCCTCCTGGCTTCGTCCTTAGTCCTTCGTCCTCTTTCGGTCTTCGTGCCTGCCTCACTCGCTTCCCAGTTTCGTTTGGGGATCCTGGCTCAGTTTTCAGTTCAAATTCGTGCGTCGGCCGGTCGAGTTGTGTGCCAAACGCTCGGCACCTGTCGCCCAACACGTGTTGCGTTCCACTTGCGCTGCGCGTCTCCTTCGCTCACCCGCGTACACCGCGGCGTATACGTTACGTACTGTGGTGCAAGCAGGCGAAATAATATCTGATTATGCTAGTTATGTGAACCGAAAGTGCAGTGCATGAGAGTCTGAAATCCAAGCACAAGCAGTGTTCTAACTCTTATTCAATTATAGAGGAAGTACGGAAAAGAGTAGTGAGTTTGTGGCTCACAAGAATGATAAATTGTTTTCCCCGTTTCGGTAAGAAATTCAGTTCAACCTGGTACATTTGTTCAAGATTATGTACAGATCGGTTTGTTAGCTATCATAATTGCAAGTACAGAATACAGTTTACTTTCTTGAACCAATATTCATGGTTAAATTGTAGTTTCCTCCTAAATTAAATGCTAGGTTAAAAAATACTAGGGTATAAAGATATTTTTTAAGTGAGTTTTCTAGCCTTTAAAGCTCGATTGTATAAGTTCTCCTTTTAAATTCAACTTTTCTTCTTCTAAGAGTTCCCAAAAAGCGAAAGAATGTGTGCAACAAAGAATGCAAAATAGTTATCCCGGGCTTGCTGAGTATTCAGCATACATACCAATATGGGTTTCGTATGCAGATTTCTGCCAGCCAGAGTCATAATATTGAGCAATTGATGAGAGCGCGTTTAGCTTGGCTTTGTGGCACTCGGCTCATTAATATGCGGAAGGCGACACAAAAACACTCCCCCGCGCCACCGCCCACACACATTCACATACACACACACAGGCACACACACACACACACAGTCAGGGAAAATGCTTGGCTTCCCTAAACTTGTGTCTGTGTTTTGTCTCGTCCTCATCTGCATTTGCCCGAAACGAGAATGAGAATGAGAATGAGTATCCTATAACCGACTGAGCAGCATCCTGCGTGCTGATGATAATGTTGATTCCTGCCTTCCGCAACAATTTGCTTTGAACCTAATCCGCCCCTTTCTCGGCCACGCCCTGCAGCTATAGCTTCTCCAAAACTGGAAACTCCAACCCGTCTTCGGCTCACATTTCACTAGCTTTTGTTGTGGCATTTATAAATGCCTGTTACCTTTTGCTCGTCTCATTTTTAGTCTTGGTCAGGACAAAGTGTTTATGGTCTCTGGCAGTTTGAATTTTGTGGCTTGGATTAGGAATCCCTCATGAAACGATACAAATTGCGTTTTCCTATTATTTGTCAGTCTAGATTTGCAAAGCTATTTGGAGATTGAGTTCAATTGAATAGAGAAAGCCATTCAATGGAGCAGTATCTGATATGAAACGAAAACTCAGGCATTGCAAGCTAATTACTTTTTACTCGATGTGTAAAGTTTTTTTATTGGAAAATTGTGGTTCAAAACTCAAGCATAAAAATCCCCAAAATTGATGTTTCCATTCAAGACATCATGTATTGGCTTCAGTCTGCTTAGAAAATAATTGGCTCACAAAAGAAAATGTTTGCATTAAAAAAAAACCTTTTATTGTATCATATACTAAGCCAAAATAACTCTTTAATTTTTTGCTCTACTGCTCATTATTTGGGCATCTGCTGGGCGATTCGATCTCTCATTACTTGTGGCATTCCGCAACATATGTCGTTTTATTTTGGGTCAAGCAATTTTTCTGAGAGATTCATTTGATTCTTACGCCTGCAATTGGTTATCCACTCGAGCCCAAATTATGCACAAAAAAAGGGGAATAAAAACAATAAAGGGGGGACCTCCAGGCGAAGGTCGAGGCAAATCAAACAAATGGCAAGAAACATGAAAATGTTGTAAAATAATTTCAATTCATTCCTAGGCCATTTCACATGCCTCTGGGTTGCTGTTGTCCTTCCACTGCTATGTTATTTGTGCGGTTTGCTGCTGCTTTTCCGGTCCCCGAAAGAATCCCATTCAATTTTTGTGTTCAGCTTCGCTTGTTTGCGGACTAACAAGAATGAGCGAACAGCGATAGGAGCACAATACACCGACACATGTGTAGGACATCCTTGTTAAAGTTTGATTCGAGCCCTTTGTATTTCAAATATTATTTCACTTCACCACATGGGTCCCGCTTCTTTTAATTTATGCATATATCTATCTTTAAATAAATTGCGAAGAAGTTTCCACTTCTGAAAGTTTGAACCTGGTGGTCTGGAATGTTAAATTAAATAATGGTATGTTATATTATTGGCATCGACTTGGGTGCAGATATAATTTTTGCCATGTACCATTTTTACATCTACTTAAATGTATCACAATAAGCTAGCTTATATTGCGCACGTGCGTTAAAAGAAATTCTCCTGCTCAACGTTTTGAACAATAATAATCTTCTAGGAATTAATTTGGGTCTGTTCCCCCCACCCACTTGGGGAATTTGTCTGGTCATGCGATCAGCTGCTATTACCAAGGCTTTTAATGATACGTTTTATTATCCTTGTAAAATTGAATAAGCATAAGCCAGTGGAAATTCCAGTATGGCCTCCAGCGACTGCGGCATTGTGGGTGGGAAGCCTTATCGCAGTGGGCGGTGTTTGGCGGCATTCCTTAGAAATCCCAAAACCTCCTTGGAGCTACAGACATTTTCTGCAAGGGGTGATGGTGGGTGCTTTGCGCATTGACTGTTTGCTACAATTCGCTAGTGAATGGAATTTGGAGCTGAATGAAAGGAAGTCGGGGGGTTTGATTATAAATAACGTAAAGTAAGCGCACATGAATGCATTTTGATTGTCTGCTGTAGTTTACGGCACGTTTCCTTTATTTTTTGCCGCTCCTGCTGCGGGAGTTGTGAGGCAAAATGGAAATGAAAGACGACAAACTCGCTCGGCAGTATCTGTGGGCGATGGGGGGCGTGGCGACTTCCTTAAATGGTGCACTAATGTAGAAAAGAAAAGCATTTTTATATTTATTTGCTTGCCACTTTGCATGGGAATTCCAACTGCAACGAGGACATCGCATTTCCTTACTGCAATTTTCCAACGCGCGCACTCCGGTTTCTTCATAGCCACCCCACCCCACCCCACCCCACCCCACCCCACCCCCAGTTTTCCTTATTTTTCCCATACTTCCTACTCGTCGTCTCGCTTTCTTCTCTTCCCAACGTTCGTTATTTTTTGAGGCCATACAAAATAATGTTTCATGTTGCAATAAATGTACGATTCAGTCAGTCCGCGCACCCCTGTCATTTCCCTGGAACCCCCATCGTTCGTTCCGGCATATCCCTACACCCATGGCAGGCACTCAGCAAAAAATGCATATATGCATGTATGAAATAAAGGCAGGGCACATGCATTGCTCATACGCAGCGTTGCACGCAGTTATCCTTGCGCTCATTTCGTCCTCTGTCTGCATTTGTATGGCGCTCACTTTTGAGCGGAATGCGATTTATTAAGCCACCAGCCATATTTAATATTCGTCAATAGGACTTAAATTACTCACTACCTGCCTCACTACTTTCAGACTTGAGTCTCGAGTTCGATTTATCGATCCTTAGGAATTAGATATAGCATACAGATGTGGTTAAACTAAGTAGTGTTTAACTAAGAAATCAAACGATTTTGTTCAGCATTTAACATGTAGTGAGTGTGAGTAAGAGTGTTTTAACGAATCAAGTTTTTATTTCCGTTCGTGAAATATTAAATTAACTGCTACGTAATCCCAGGATTACATTAATTTTTGCTTCAGTTGGCTATTTGCCTTGCAGCAAACGAGATCTCTCCGATTTAATTAAATATCCCATGTTGTGGCTCTTAATTTCGGTTTACATGACGGTTGTTTTAAGGCATCAATGTTTAATGAAGCGCCAAACGTTTTCGATTTCGCAGACCCGTCCTTTGTTTGTCGTCCTTCGACGTCCTTCGCCTCCTGTTAACCCAACTGGGTCTAATTTGGCTTCCTTCTCTCTGTTGCTGTATTAATAATTCGTGCGTTGCGTTTCAGTCACGTTTTGCATGTCGCAAAATATTCGTGGCGCGTTGCCCTTGTCAATGTTGTCATTTCCTGCTCATCGTCGACTCTGTTGATTTTTGCATAATTTCGGTTTGGCCAGATAGCTTTAACCGCACAACTTCGCCGCAAAAGTAATATGGTGACGTAGAAAATCGAATCTCTGAGAAACCGAATCCATAATCAGTAGCAGAAATGGCAAGAAAGACGGGGCAGATAAGGTATCGTCCTAGTTTTCTGTAGCGGAATGTTTTCATTTTGTTCGGAGGCATCAGAGCATGAAAATCAACATTCTGGTTGCCAATGGCCCCTCGCTCTGAATTCAACTTCTATTTCTATGTGACCTGCTGCAGAGTGCAGCACCAACAGTTGGCATGAAGATGAAAATATGGGGGGACAACTAAAAATGGGAAAATGGAAAAATGCAGAAAAGAAGCAAGTGTTAACATAATCACAAGAGGAATAAAAATGTTGGTTTGTGCAGTAAACTAAGAGGATTTAGAATGCTTACTTTGCGGAAAACAATTTTGGTTAGCTGCATTATTAAAGTCTAGTGAACTTTTCCTGCTTTTACCAAACTTGCGTTTACTGTGTACTTTAATAATTCTCCGGCAGAAGTACGAGTAATCCTACTTAAAGTGACATAATGGATCTGTCAATGCTGCAAAAACTGCTCTTATTAAAATAGTTTTAAATACGAACAGCTCAAGTACCTCTTGGCCCAGCATTTCCATTTGCTCAGCTTACCATTTCATTTTGGCCATTTCTTGGTGCTTCGGCTCAACTTGGTGGCCGAGTTCTGTGTTGAAAACTATTAAAGTAGTTTAGCTTAGTTCCCCTGTTTCGGGGCAAAACTTTAATTTCACTTTCTGGGACAAAGAATATATAAATATTTACCCACTTGGCCCGCTTTGCCAAGCCATACGGGGCTTCAATTTCTTGGGGAAATATTTAGAACTTCGCTTTCCCGATTTTCCCCTGGCCTCTTCGCTTAGTTCTCTGCCACCTGCCAAGGCTGAAGCCAAAGTTTATGTCGTATGCGAATAAAAACTACCGAAATAAAATCGTATGGATAAAGTATTTCGCCCCCCAGAACTTTTCTGCCCAACATCGGGGGAAACTATTTAAATTTTCTATGATTTCTTTTTTGGGGTTCGGTGATACGCTGGCTTAAAAAAAAGAAATGGAGAGGAAACTTTCCTATAAATAATTTTGCATTTTTATTGTGCATTTTATGCATTTTGTGCGCGATTTCGATTTGAAGTTGGGCTCTGAAATAAATATGAAAAGTTTTATTTATGTTTGTGGGGTGGCGGCAAAGCCAGGAAAAAGGGGGCCTGGCTTTGGGCTTTGGAGCTCAGTTTGTGTTCGGGGCCAGGAGGAGCTGGGGATATTCGGTAGCACAGCCGTGGGCGTTATATTTATGACATTTGTTTGCCAACAACTTTCAATAGCTCAATCACGCCACCCGCACATGCAATAGGCTAAGCCAATTTCCCGGCTTTGAAACACCAGGCTTGGGTCAAAAGGACTCTTTCTAAAAGCAAACAAGCAAGCTTTCAGATTTTAGATGGCTCGATGTTTGAAAATAATATTTTAATGGAGTTATTGAGGCTTAAAGGAAGTGTGACTTTGTTTCGCAAGTTCTTCGTTTATAAAGTAAAGCGTTTGAGCAGTTTTCAAAGTTACAATTATACTATTTTTGTTAAGATTTTGTTAAGATCTAGAGTTGTGAGTATTCATAATTTACACTTTTCAGCTAGAAGGCCGAACACCATCAATGTGAGTGCTGCGGAGTGCGTGCTCTTCCACTAGAGCTCCGTGCCGCTCGGGGGCAATGAAATCGCGGAAGCTGCCAAAGGGCTTCGTGCTTTGTGGCCTCAACTGTTTGACCTTTGTCTACTTCCCCCTCGTCCTGCCAATCCTGCGATGCTCGGCCGGAGCGGCGTCGTCGGCCAGCGGCGGTGGCTCAAAGAGCGCCGACGACTTCGACTACCGGATGCAGCGGGTGCGGAATGTCCTGAAGGAAGTGCCCCTCATCGACGGCCACAACGATCTGCCGTGGAATATCCGCAAGTTTCTGAAGAACCAGCTGAAGGACTTTCACTTTGGCGGCGATCTGCGGGAACTGGCTCCCTGGTCGTCGAGTGCCTGGAGTCACACAGATCTGCGCCGCCTCAAGGAGGGCATGGTGTCCGCTCAGTTCTGGTCCGCCTACGCCCCCTGCTCATCCCAGCACCTGGACGCAGTGCAGCTGACGCTGGAGCAGATCGACCTGATTCGTCGACTTGTTCAGCTCTATCCGCATCACATGGCGCTGGTCACGACTGCTTCTGGAATCGAGCAGACGCACCGGACTGGCAAGATAGCCAGTCTCATTGGCGTGGAGGGCGGACATGCCATCGGCACCAGCTTGAGTGTGCTGCGAATGTTCTACCAGCTGGGCGCCAGATACTTGACTCTCACACACACCTGCAATACACCTTGGTAGGTTCAGCTTATACAGACAGACTTATTTATACAGATTATATATCTGTATATTCCTTAATTTTTTAGGGCGGACTGCTGCAAAGTTGACGAACCTGGGAAGTACCCGCACATAGGCGGTCTTTCGCAGTTCGGCAAGGTGAGTTGTTCCCCCGCCAGATGGTCTAATCTCTAACCCTAATCCATTCCAATTCCCATCGAGCAGCTGGTGGTCAAGGAGATGAACCGACTGGGCATGATTGTGGATCTGTCTCACGTCTCGGTGCCCACGATGCTGGATGCCCTGGCCGCCTCGAGGGCTCCGTTAATATTCTCGCACTCCTCGGCGCACGCCATCTGCAATAGTTCCCGCAACGTTCCCGATCATGTCCTGCAACGCATTGTGAGTCCATTATGGCGACATTAATCTGGGGGCACATTAATCTATATACACCCCCTTCCGATTCCACATCCAATGCAGGCAATAAACGGCGGTCTGGTTATGGTGGCCTTTTATCCGCATTTCGTCAGCTGCTCGGGACAGGCGACATTGCACGATGTTGTGGGTAGGTGGCTCTTGGCCTGGCCCTGTGGCCCAGTGGCCCAGTGGCTCTTTCGCTGGGTGTTGGTTGTGCACTATTAATCTTTAAACTTGTGCTTTTTGGTCTTTTTGGTCCACCCTCCAGCGCATATCAACCACATAAGGGAGGTGGCCGGCATCGATCATGTTGGCATTGGAGCTGGCTACGACGGAGTCAACTTGTAAGTAGGGGAACTTTTGGCCCGCACTGCGGCTTCAATTACATTTTATTTCATTTGCCAAATTATGGTCTTTCTATCGTTTCATTTCTCCGCTTTCTTCGCTCTCTCTCTCTCTCTCTCTCTGCTTTCACTGCTTTCCACTTAAGAGTGCCCAAAGGACTGGAGGATGTGTCCAAATATCCGCATCTTTTTGCTGCCCTGCTCGAGTCTGATAAATGGTCGGAGGAGGATATTGCCAAGTTGGCTGGCAGGAATCTAATACGTGTATTCAAGGAAGTCGAAGCGGTGAGTCCACAGCAAAAAACGTACAAAAATTGCTCACTTTTCTCTGGCATTTCTCTATTGTTCACCGTGCTGTCCCCCAAAGGATGCTTAGATACTCTGACAAAGAGTGTTAGAAACTTTCAGAATGAAGGGGTGAGCAATTAGAGTTGCAAAGAAAATCCTGTCTATTCTCTAGTTCCAAAGACATTAAGAAAAGCTAAGCTGAAGCTCTGAAGAAAATTGTTTTATTAAGAGATATTGTATAGACACATCATTTTTCGAGTCGGGTCTTGTATAAAATTAATCTTTTGTGGCATATGTTTTGTGAAGCTGAAAGTATATTAGGGATATTCCAGAGCTAACCACACTTTGGCTCTAAGTACGTTGCCAGAGTATTAAAAATTGTGTCCAAGCGATATTATTTTTTTAATATTTTTTCTAGGTATTAGGCGCGTACCTGACCGACTTAAAGTCGAAGCCAGTCCGAGAACTAAACACACATTTCGCAGCAAACAAACAAAGAAGCTGGGAAAAGGACATTGGTATGGCATCCTCGGCCTCTGCTTTTCTCTCTCTCTCCCTCGGCTGTTATTGCAGTTGGAAAATTCCTTTCGCAAGGATAAAAGGAATAATGTGGCTTTGCAATGGAATTTGCACATACTTGGAGTGGCAGAGGAGTGGCAAAGGAGGAGGATGGCGAGGTTAATGGGGAACTGGGAGGCGAGCTGGCAGGACATTGGCTTGACGTCGAAAAGACGCAAGTTGTGAAATAATTTTAAAAGGATTTTCAAATGCTTATTCCGATATTTATACACGAGCCTGACCATCGCAACCGAAGCAACAGCTTCCCTCTGCAGTTTGTTTGCAGGATGCGGTCAGCTTGTTTGCCGTCTGCTCTCCGGCTGCTGGATGCAGCTTATGGTCCTGCGAATGGGATTGGGACTTGGCTTCGCTCTGGGATTTCTTTCACTGCTCCACGATGACTATGTCTGGGCACTCCAAGCTCAAGCAGCATTCAATTTAGATCAATACGGGATGGGCCACAGCCAGAGCCAGAGCCAGAGCCGCTCTAGGAAGTTACTCCTCGGCATTGAACGGCACTCGAGCGGAGGCTAGTACCAGTTCAAAGACTTGAAAGTGGGTTTGTTTTTCAGTTCAATGGCTAGAGATAGTTTGATAGTTGGGTGCTTGGGCGGTTCGACGCATGAATGGACAGATAGATGTATGACTAAACGATGTAGACAACACTCCAGCCTGCTTAAATAAGCTTGTGGGCTTGCGTGCTTCTGAATTGCAAAATGTGAAAAATGCACTTCAAATTAACTGGTAGGCTGAGTGGAATGGCAATTAAATGGTGGTGAAGTCTAACACGCTTGTTATTTTCTCATCAAATGGGCAAACCTATCCATAAAGTTATTTTATATGAACAAGCCTTTCAATAATGAAGGAGATGATACCATGAGATTGGGTATTGAATAGCCCAGTTTATGGGAAGTTTTCCCGCTGCTTTCTAAATCTAAATCGCTTCAGCTTGGCCAAGTTGCTCCTTTGGCTGGGATAATTCAAAGATTTGATATGAAAAATAAATCATATGCCGCGTGAACCGTGACCAAGCTCCGAGATTTCATTGCTTTTGCTGATTACAAAAACCTCCTCCACGTTTCACCCATTCTGAGCCCAAGCACCCATTTTGACCAAGTTGAGAAAGAGATGCCGCAGCATTTTTTAATTTAGCTCTTGGTCTCTAGCTGGCTGACTGAGAGGCGACCCGGCAAACTTTAATCATATTCTCGCGGCGTCTCCGCGGTCTCTACATTGTAATTAGTTTTAGTTCAGAGCGGCTGTATAGTACGTAGAAATACTTAATGTCCGTTATTACAAGGCCTTGCAAGGGGCTCTTACCCCATCAGAGGGAAAATGGTAATGAAAATGGTAACAGCATAAAAATGAGGCTACAAAAGTATTGCCTACTTTGCAGCGCGACTGATTAAAATCGCTGAGTTTTTATTGCGCTTTGCACTCAGCAAGCAACCATATAGCACAATACACTCTTTTTTTTACTGCTGTTTATTACATGGCCATAATGCTCATTAAGAATTGTATTTTAATACGTTTCTGTTTGCTTCTGTATTTTTTCGCCCTTTTTTTCAGCCGTTTGCGGTAAAAAGTAATTAAAAATGTTACCCAACGCCTTTTATCTTTGGCCAAAAAGCCCAGAGCATTGCAAATTAAGCCGGGCCATATATACTTATCGCAATGACATTTGCCTTTGTTTTGCATCAGCAGCCCAAGACTGCAGTTCATTGAACCGAACTCGAAATCCCAAATCCCACAATTCAATTCTGGGAGCGGTGAAATAAAATACGTTATAGCCTACTTATGAACGTCGCCAAAAGCTCGGCTCGTAATGCAATTAAATAATAACGAAAAGCGGGTCAAATGTTCAATTATTAGAAGCTTAATGCTGTTTTGCGTTGTGTGTACCCATGGGACTAGGTCGGTCATGGCTGTGATAATTAAGCAAGTCATAGAAATTAGGCAAAAGGCCATTTTAATGATTGCCATCTGGCACAAACACTCACAGGAACATGTATACGAGCACAAACCAGCACATATATAAAATACCCTTTTAGGCTGGACACGCACTCGGTCGAAATTCCGAACAGGGTGTTCTTAAAATCTTACTCGAAACGATTTCTCGAGATTTATGAATCCTTGACTTACATGCTAATAATGGAGATAATTTAGGCAGCGAGTTTTAAAGCCTATTGAATTTATTATGTAGGAGAATCTTCTTCCTAAATAAATGTTTATGCCCTCTGATAACGTTTCCTATTCTATGTGTTAAAATTGTAGATATACAACCATTCGGTATAGATTGGTATCAATATTAAATGATTTTCTACGTCCCTGTAAGTTTATGGCCCCATAAATTTTAAAACGCCTCAAAACTAAGTGCATATCTGAAGTCGCATAAAACTAGCAGTGCTCCGATCAGATTTATCAGAAGTAACCGGTTCTGGGAACACAAGCCCAAGGACATTTGGGACGACAAGGATGGCCGCACATTTGTGGGCGGTGGGGGTGGCCAGTGGATCTGTTCCGAGAGCCATTCCCATAGCCATAGCCCATGAACATGATAATTTTCTCGACGCCAGTTTTTATCTACACAAAAGCAGCCTCGTCGGGGGCAAGGAAAAGCCAAGGATTTCAGGCTCTTCGCTGAGCCCACACCCCACCCCACCCCACTTGTGTTTGTGTAAATGTATCTTTTATTTTAGCCTTTTATATCTAATGCGAGAGCGAAGAACAGAATTTGGCACGACACATCGCCCAAGTGGCGGCAACGGAGGCTGTGCCTCTCAGATGGCCAAATGGCAGCAATTTGTGCGAGACAAATTCATTTAAATATCTTTCACAGCCCTTGTGTGCACTGCAAACAAAGTGCTTTGAAATGGGGGTCAATACCATCTTGGTATAAATAAGTATGGCAAAAATTTAACTTTCACTGCTAATATTATTTTTTTATACAGAGATGAAATGGTGATTTTATTTAGATATGGTATATTTTTTTTTTATTTAGTTACGGAATGTAAACAAGTTTTTTCAGTTTCCATGATAGATTACCAAATAAAACTGGTCTCTTTGCATTTAATGATAAATATCTCTCACTTAAACCTAAATCAAAATTATTATTATATAATCGGTTAAAATCTAAGATGCTAGTTTTGTGTTTTGTGCTTGTAAAAGTGTTAAAGTGTTTGCGCTGACCTTCTGAGAATTGATTTGGATCTCTTCGCTGGGAAATGCGTTGTGTCGCGGTGGTGTGGGTATTCATTTTCCGCTTTGAACTCATGACGCAAACTGTAACAGTGAACAGGGCTTTTCATTTTCACTGAATGGACAGGGGCGGGTGGGGGAAGGGGAAATCCAGCTCAAAGGCCGGAAAAGTCTAGCCAAAAGGCAAATGGCTCAAAGTTCGCATAGTTGTTGTTGTGCTCCGCTGTTTTGTGTGAGTGGGTCATGCACACAAAGTGCAATGACTGAGCCAAAGCTGACGTTTTATTGTTGTTTGTGTGGCAGGGCGCACATAAAGCCTCATAAAAAAGTCGTAAATTCGATTGTTGTATGGCAAACAAAACCCAGGAAATGGGACCAGCCGACCTAGGCCTCACCATCACTCCCTCAAAAGGTGTTTGGTGTTGAAAACAAAACATTTTCTCTCATTTTATTTCGTTTTTTTCCGCCCTCCCTCCCCTGCCTTTTTTGCTTATGTGGCATTAAATGTGCTTCAACTTTTGCCAGAAGTAGGAGCTGCCTGTTTGGCATTCAGATTTTGGCCTCTCTTTAAGGATTCACTGCGCTTGTGTGTGTGTGTGTGTGTGTGTGTGTGTGTGGAGTGCGTAGCTGTGTGTGTGAGTTAGACATGCGGAAGAGGTTCCCATGAACATTTAACTCTGCACTCTTGTTTTCGTGTTGAATGACATCCTTTTTTCAAGCACCCTAGCTGAGTCAGGAGCAGAAAGTTTGTAAAATCCCACATCATTTCTAGTGCTTGCTAAGATCAATTCCAGTTTTAATCTCACACAGTCGCACAATAAATTTGTGTAAACCCATTTGCTAATTTTGGCAAGAATGTTTACCATAACTAACATGCAATTCCAATTTTGTTGGCAAAGCGCGGCACTAAAACTGGCGAATAATATTAATGCCATATGAAGGAGTACGCGAGAAGTTCCAAGAAATCATTTCTGCATTTGAAAATTCAAACAAAACTTTGGCAATTACGCTAAATAAGTTTCGTAAGTTGTGCCAGCTTGGCAATGGAGCATTGCAATCAATTTTCATCAATCAAGTGCAGCTGTCGTCACTACCACACCCACACCCACAGCCACACACGCATGCATAAATAATTGCTCTAATGGTATATTAATCCAATCAAATGTACTTCATTTACTTGCAGGTGCGCGATCAGATGGAACTTTTGCGAGTGGCACCCATTGATCAGTCAATTCCAGCCGAGGACATTATGGGCCGATCCTATTGTCGTTATCAAGGACCAAGAACGTGATAATTTCTCCATTTGTAAAGTTCACCCATATGCATAGCGTTTCATTCATCGCAAAACTGTGGCGAAAATGGCTAGAAAAAATTATGTCAAGCGTACGTGTTGTAAAGTGAAACTTGTTTTAGGTTAATTGACAAAGTTTTCCTCCTCTCAGCTACTGACGATGTTGTTTTTGTTATTGTTGCTCTGTGCGTGTGACTGTGTGTGTGTGTGTGTGTGGCATGATGCTGCACAAACACATGCAGGCGAGCACACACACACACAAACACATTGGGAAAAAACGCCAACATTTTGCTATCGCTCAGAGTCGAGCAGCTGGCCAACCGCTGTTGGTGCACTGAAAAAAGAATCAATCAATTTTCATAAAACCTAATTGTTTGTTTTGTAGATTCTCCGACTAAAAGTTACTAAATCTTGCAAATTGTATTTCATTGATATATTTTAAGATTTAAGAATTGCAACGAATTGTGGTTTTCCATAAACTTTGATTTCATTCTCAGTGCACAAAACTTTTTGCTCAGCTGGCATCGGCCATAAACAAATACAAAGTGGCAAGAGGAGACCGCCACCTACCGCCACCAACCGCCACCCACCCACAATCGCCCCCAATGACCACCCAACCCTTCTGGCCCCCATTCCCGAACTAGCCAACATTGTGTAAATATCATTGCCATGTTTGTTTTTATCTCTAGCCGTAGCTCTAAGTCAGACAAAAAAGAAGGAAAAGCTAAAGAATGAGAATGGGATGAGGAAAAAAACTGGAGCACACAAGCGCTAAAAAAGTAAAGCCTATAATAGCGAAAGTAAAGCACACTTAGTCTAAAATTATTAAGCCGATAACAAAGTGGAAAGTGGATTAGAAGAAAAGCCGAGGCTAATCACAAAAGTCAAGCTCAATGTTAGTACAGAAGGAAAATCTAATTTTTCATCGTGTATTTTTTCTATGAAAAAGTTATTAAAGTTTACAAGGAATATAGAGCTAATAGTTAATGAATTAAATACTGAATTTATAAATGCGACTTTTGGTGAGCTTATTCGGATCTGATATCGAATAAAGTTCGTTAATCTGAATTCATTAGCCCGCACTCGCAGCAAACGATTTAATTATAAAACATTATGCGTTTAAGGGGTTTTTAATTTCGTTATGATCCTAAATGAAATTCCCATTTAATTAGTTAATTAACATTAAACATTTAATTAGCCAAGGTTTACTGCAAAACGAGGACAAGCAAAAAAAAAAAGGAATGTAATTCAATGCACGAATTGAATGTAACCACATTTTATGCATCATTTGTAAGGCTTAAATGCCAATCTTTTAATCAATATTCAAGTAAGGCGACGAATTCGAATAACCAAACGAATAGCAGCGAAATGATAAACATATTGTATAATTAATAGATCCATACAAAATTCAACCCGCCAAAATTGCAAATAAGTTCACAAGCAAACCAATTAAGCGAGAAATAATATTAAATAAATATTGTATAGAAAGCAAATGGGAAAACTACAAGCGCGTTTGTTCAAGAACTATTTAACTCATATACCCACACTTACTCACCTGTATTACACACTATTGTATAGATTTGTACGCTTAAACATTTTGTTTTCGTTTAATCATCAAATATATTTTTCATTTTTCGAAGGGGTCTACAGAACTTTGTCATTCCCCAGCTCACTTTATCAATTCAATTAAACAGTTTAGTTCAAAGAAATAAAAAGGCGTTGAAAAATAGATCAAACCAAAACATATTTCATGGGCGAGCAAAACAAAAAGGCGAAGAATAACACATGTGATCAAAACTAAAATTAAATTACAGATCTATATTATTACTACTTATATATAACTATAATAATTTAATGTTTAACAACAAACAAATCTGAAGAAGCGATTACAAACGAATTCAACCCTTTTTACTGCTGATGGTAAAAAAAGGGGAAACACTTTATTGATTGCAAATAGCCTACAATAAAGTGGGAAACTTTACTGTAACCGTATAGGAAAATATTTAAAAAAAATACTGATCATGTGAACAGTGTTTTGACACCCTGTACATATTTGTATGAATAATGATCAAATAGTAATATAATTGTATGGAAGTATGTCAAGTTGTGAATTTGAAAATAACCAAAAACGAACAAATAATAAATTAATTAATTCATATGTGTAAATTGGACGATGTCGTAAGTGGCCAGCAGGAAATACCGAAACAAAACATAAATAAATTCATAAAAATTATAAAACTAACTGAAATGGCTCAATAATTATTTTCGACTTACTTCGGAACGGGTTATTGCGGAAAACTCGCTTTCCACTCAAGGAAATCAGGGAGTGTGAGTGAGACGCCTCAACAACCATCAACACTTCCAGCTCCACTTCACATTGCTCGTCCTTTGTTCTTATTGCGATGATAGCACTCGAAGTACACATCCTGCCAGCACTCGGGCTTCTCATCCTTGCCCCGCCCATTTATCTGTCTGAGTTCTGTCAGGGGTTGGCTTGTCAATTCGAACGTAAAAATAAAAGGATTTGCAGTTTCAGTTTGTTTATATCAGCGCATTTTATACGCCCTAAGCCGGGTTAAGATAAAACTCCCGTGCTCTCCGACGTAATTTATTTCCGCTTTGGTGGCCAAAACAGTTCAAACAGTGAGAAATCATGGAATTTATCTCGTTTTTTCGGGACGAAGGTCAAGCAGCTGGAATCCGCTTGCCGCAAAACCACATAAATGAATGCTCGTAAAACTTGCAAATAATTCACAATTTTTTTTTGCTTTTTTTTTTTTTTTTTATTTCTGGTTGGGGTGAGGGGTGAAGGGTGTGGCGCTGCGAGCGTTAAAAACTATGCATCAAACGGAACGAAATGTGTGTTTTACATAAAATTTCAATTAAATGAAATAAAGTTTCGGTTTTTCGGGATTCGTCCTTGGCACTAAAAGGACCCGATTGCCGTTGGCTGGCAGCGCACGTCTCGTTTAAATCATCTCGCTGGCAGCTGGAATGAAACCCGCAGAGGCAACAACTTTTGTTAAACATTTGTTACCAGCAGCCATACTGCCATACCACTGCCATACCACTGCCATACCACTGGCAGCCCCTACAGCCATCACTTACCAGTGGAAACTAATAAAAGTAATAAAACCCAAGAGCAGAGAAATCGAACTAGAGTGAAGCGAAACTGGCGCCAAGTACCTACAATGCTCCTTGATACTGGTAAGAATGCTATGTTCCATTATTTTCGGTATAAAAAATAGTATTTATAGAGGTTTACTGCGCTAACTTAAAGTTAAATATTTGTTTGTAAATCAGTAGGTATCAGGGAAGCTTTTTACACAACAGCAGGCTTGTTAAGTTATTATGGTATTAATTTTGATTTGACATTTTAAAAATACACAGCGCACTAGTTCACCCGAAATCCTCTTAACATAAATCGGGACTTGTCAACCCTAGGAGAACCAAAAATATGAAAGCACTAAAAACTCGGTAATAATAAATAAATATAAAAAAAGGATGCGAGTGACCGGGTAGGGAAGAAAGACGGCAAAGTGAAATAAAAAAATCATACTAAACATTTTCGTTTAGTTTCCAATGACGATCTGCTGACCCACCGACCACCGACCACCACCCACCGCCCACCGAACCACACACACCACCCATCTCACCGCAAACATTGTTGCCGCCTTAACCCGACTTTTGGTGCCACCTCCGCCTTTGCCCATGAAGTGCCACCAGAAAGGATTGCTCTACGCCATAAATTGTTGTATTTTATTGTCCAATTTCTTTTTATTATTTTTCTGCGTTTCTTCTTGCTTTATTTTTTTCTTATTTTTGCTTTTTTTTCGCGTTGTGTTGCTTATGCTTCATCTAGTGCCTGGCCTCGAGTTTTTTTCGGGCACTTTGAGCCACATGCTGAGTTGTCCTGGTCAACTGGACCAAGAACCGAACCCCGCACAAACTTAGCCGACATTTTCATTGTCGTTGCTGGAAAATTGTTTTTCAAATATAAAATATGATCACAGACACGGGCACACTGAGAAAAACTTAAAATTTCTTGTTAATTATAATTTGAAGAATATAAAACTTAATGAAATTACATAAGTACTGACATGTTAGTATAATACTCCCTTTTTCCGCGCACTTAATCTGCAATAATACTTTAATCTGTTTTAAGAGTATTAAATATTATAGTATAACGATAGCTTTTCTAAGTGCACAAAAAAAAACAATTATATTTTGAATTATTTAATACTCACCGGGATTGCAGAATAAGTGGCCATTGAAGAATTGTTTCGTTTTCTCTGGCTGAGCTCCCGAACAATTAAGAAATTCCTGAAATATTCAGAGTGTCAGTGCAGAACAACTCCACCGTTCTTGGCCTTGTTGTACTTGAAGTGGAAAGTGCAGAACAGCAGGTGAAAATGTCTTCTTTTGGACTGTGAAAAGTTAAAACGAAAAGTGGTCATGCTGTGGGGCAGGGCGGAGCGAAAACTGAAAAAGAAAATCACACAAATCGAATGGAATTTTGAGGGGAGAAAAAGTAAACTGTATGCGATTTCATTTTCGCCCAACAATGCGTATGCGTAACGCGGCAAACATTTTAATGAGCGTTTGCATAACAAATGCGGTTTTCCACACTCGTTCAACCAGAGAAACACCATCCATGGCCGCCCGGGAAAAACCACAACTCCACCCTCTTACACAGATCAAAAGCGGCTGAGTTTTCATCCGAACTGGAACTGAGTAACTGTTACGTGCAATTACATATAATGATGATGTTTATTGTGTAATACACTCAGCCACACGACCCTTTGATTGTTATGATGATTAAGCGACAATAATGATGCTATCATGATTTTCGTATCGCTCCGTCAAAGACCATTTCAATTTATAAGAATTGATTTTGTATTAAGCAAATTGAATAATTTATAACGCAGTCACGGGTATTTATAAAATCCACACTCATATCCTGCCTCGTCAGCATTTGCGCACCCCATCTGATGACCAATTTTCATAATTCAGACAATAGGGCGCTCGTTGGACTAAGCCCTCACTAAGCTGCGAACAGATGTCCCTTCCCCATCCCAGCCCCAGCCCCAACTGACCACTATCTGAGGCTTTGCTCCGGGCTTAAATGTCCTTGAACGGAATTTGGATAATTTAAATTCTTCGGAGGGAAAGGGTGAAAATGTTGCTCACTGCGGAAAAAATGGCTAAAGTTACCAATCTACAGATTTTATACCACTTAATATTCGCATTATTTATTTTTTAACAGCAGAGCTAAAAATACTGCATTTTATAACATTTTTTCCTTGATTATCACGTACTTGTAAGTGGGAAATCTGCCTGAAAGCGACATATGCTGTTGACAACCACAAGGCAATTAATGCTTGGCACCACAAATCCTTGCCGCAGCATCGTAAAATATCAAAAAGTTTCTGAAGAGAGAAGACGAGCTATACGCCGGAATGAATCCAATTATGTGCTTAATCACTAAGAAGCCCCAACCGAGAAGGGATTCCTTGGATGTGAGCAGTTTGGGGGGAAAAAAGCGGTCGGACGTCGTTGACAACGCCGGGAATGTTTGAGTGTGAAGTGATGACGATGGCGACGTGTTGTCAAAGTGACAAGTGCCCACATACACACCCACACACCCACACTGCCACTCACTTACCCACCCACTCACATACTCATTCAGGCTTACTTGCTCATCTACGCACACTGCCGCAATCGTAATGGCATGCACAGGAAAAAGAAAGGGGTAAGTTCCATCTGACTATGAACGTAAAGATATAGCCAAACAAATATATATATACATACGATGCCGCAAAGATAAATACATCTGTATTTGTCTAATGAGCCTATTAATCTATGGCTTCTCTCTCAACTTTCTGTTTCTCTCGGTGCAGCTACACTCACATACATTCCTGCGTAACGCTCCTTCTCCCAGGCACTTGGCTCAACATGTGGCATGGCTTAAGGCGCACGGCCGGACTGCCTGAGCCTTTAAGCATTAAATACTTTAACACACAAGCGCTGTTAAAATTTATTCATGGTCGTTTTTAATGCCGGCGGGATGGGGTGGAAGGTCCTCGGCAGGACTTGACATGCAAATGTCTGAGTGTGTGTTTGCTCCATGATGGGTGATGGAGCCCCTCCGATTGCTCGCCCTTTTTTTCATCCGCCTCTTGCTCTCTGCTGTTATTGTTAAGCATGCTTTTCAAAAGCTATTGAATATGTAACCACCCCCGATGGTCCGGTGCCGAAGAGTCATCTTTTTTGGCCCCCATTTCTGGACCACAGGGCTCGCATAATGGCCATTTTGTACACTAATGCGGCGAAAACCCCTGCTAACAGACAATCGTCGGGTATTTATTTATTTTATTTAGTATTAAATAAATGCACAAGCTAATGTGTATATGTATATTTCAACAAAATGTAATATGTTTTATTATTTAGTAATATGTCAATATATATTTTGTTTAATTTTATTTCTTTATTACATCCTGATCTCATCTCATCCTAAGATGTAAGCTTTTTCCGCTGCTTCAGGAATGCTCCTTAAATTAATTCATTTAAAGAGTATCTTCTTGTGGGCTTTAGCATGGAAAATAAATAAATCGTGGTGTTTTTTTGCGTTCCACTTGGCCCGCTGTGCCTTTTCACATGAATTCCATATCGTCCTGGGTCGAAAGGTCCTTTTAGGCGTGGCCGATGGGGCCGTTGTGATCCAATCACTGGTTAAATGGTGAGCAAACTGGGCGGCGGGGGGTTGGAAAGGAGCGACATGGCTTTCATTAGTCGTGCCACCAGCGAATCAATCCCACCCTTGTATCAATCGACATTCTGCTGAAAGCGGCAATTTAACACTTTTCCTGCCAGGGAGCCGATAGGGCGGGCGCTCCTCTCAAATATTTAAACGTTTAATTTTAATTTTCAACTCTTTCCGCCTGCACACTCAACCCTTCATTTATTCTTGGTGGCCTGAAACGCCGGAGGCACAACACATGCGCCAAATATTTGTCACTCTGATGCCTGTGGGCTTGACTTGGCAGTAATTTTCTCATTTCCCACTCCTATCGCCATTTGATTTGCTTAAAGGTTAAGTAACTGTGTCATCCTGCCCGGATTTCAAGAGCAAGGACCTTTGCCTTCGCTTCCGCAAACAACGCTCACTGTTGACACAATTAAAAGCTCGGAAAATTATAATACAAATGTTAGTCGAGTCGGGCGCAAATTAGTGGGGCAACAAAAAAAATAAGCAGATGACTTTTGACTTTTTCGGTGGCACCAGAGCACGAGCGCCACACTTTCCTCTCACCAGCAGGATGTGGAGCCTGAGAGCTGGAGATGCCGAAAAGGGAACTCCTTCAAACATCAGTTGCTGCCATTTCCGCATCCGTTTTGCTTTGTTAGTCCGCTTCCTGTTTCTGTGTCTGTTTTTGCCACTGTTACTTCCACTCCTGCCCGAGATTGTGTTTGTATTTGGTGTCTTTGTGCGATTTCGGTTTCATTGCACCCATTGCCGTGGTTTCCCATTGTTCTCGGCTTCAGCTGCACTTAAAATGTTTATAAAGTTTTCTTTCTCATGCCCTTTCCATGCGCAAATAGAGCCTTTCCCTAAAGGATGAAAGTGCCCCGTCGATCTGATAAAATTCACACCGTCCTTGGTCATTACACAGTGAAAATATTTATTGAAAGCTCTAAAAAATTGCAAGGAAGTAGGGAACTGTGTTTTGAATATCCTTGTTTTCTGAAAACCAACTTAGGCAATTTCGAATGATTACCATGAAAAGGGCATAGAATCTACGCTGTCTTCAACCAATCCGCCAATCCGGTTCGTTTTTGCCGGTCTTTATTTGTTTCCTCAGCAATTTCTTATTCCTGCTGCTGAAGCAGTTGCTTTTGTTGCTGCAAAGACTTCAATTGTATTTTGGTAGTACGAACTTTCGGCGACTTGTTGTTGCGGCGGAATTTAGTATTGCCTGGATGGTTTCCTTTGCTAGATTTGCAATCTTAGAGCTTTGTCAAATGAATCTTTGATGAAATGAAACTATGCCATTTCATTTCAGTGAAATTTTGAGAGCTATGTTTTCGAGCACTGATGCTTAGTTTTTCCGGTTACTGTGTGTTTTCCACTTGGACTGCTTGACCTTGTAACCAATTGGCTGCCGGTTCTTCAGCTCAATTACTTTGTATGTCCAGAACCTACTTGCTACTTGGCATTAACATTTAAATGTGGGCCTTCCGAAAAAAAAACCCATGGCTTTGGGGCCTACAACACTCCTTTTGTTCTTTTGCAATTTCATTTGCCTTACTCTCGAACTGGGCTCGTTCGTTTTGGCTTTATTTTTGCAATGAAACTGTTTGTTGCTTCTTGGTTGGATTTTGTATGTGCTTTTATTTTTGTGTACTTTCCTTGTTATTTTTGCTGTTTAAATATGCCGCAGTATTTAGCATGACAACGACTTTGACAACGGCAACAACCTCCGAGGGACCCAGGCCCTGCTATGCCCCCAACCGAATTTTCCCAGGCTTCCTGGCCAGGTTCAACAGACTTTTCCAACTGCCAATATTTCATTTACTTTTTACGTTTTCCCGGCCACTTTTCTCCATCCCACCCCACTGCCACTCCCACTGTCTCTATCGCTATTTGTCTCTGACCCTCTTTGTCAAACTCTCCCCGGAATGTGTGTTTGCTTCCCTGTTTGCCTGCGGCTTTTGCTTGCTTTTATGGAATTAATTAAAACTTCACTGTGCTCATTTGGCAAAAAGCGAAGGGAAAAAATCAAAATAAAAAGGGGAGCCCAAGACAATGTTTAATGTGGTTTTTGGTCCCAAAACTTAGCTCGAACAATGGACCAAATTGAGTCCAATCAGTGGGGACTAATGTAAGCAAGCTTAAATTCTCGTTATGCAAGTCCTTTTAATGCCACTGGAGAATTCTAAGCTCTGACAAACTTTAAGAACTAAAATAAATACGTACTTGCTTCTCAAATATGAATAAGCCAACAAAGTGTTTGCCATATTCGTTTTGTATCCGGTTCGCTTGCATTTCTGTCACTATAACACAGAAACAAAAGGGCAGGATTCGCTGAATTTCAGTCGAAAGTGGCATCCGTTTAATGACAAATTCCAAACAAACCGCTCGCCTTTTTCCAACTAACAAGCCAGCAAATCCAATCCAATGCCCAAACAATGCAGACAAAGGACAATCCTCTCGCTTTGAGGTTTGGGCCATTCCACGTGTCTGCGCCTGTGTTTGGGCCATCAAGCCGCGCCGCTGGCAGTGAGTAGCCTGATTTTATGCATTTTATTATCTGCCTTAGTCACGTTTCAATTTACGGCCCATTGGCGGTTACAATTTGCAATCACGTTTCGCTGGCAACTCACAAACGGTAGCCAACTTTCTCCAGCCTGACACCTTTATTAGGGTCTGGCACCAGCCACTCCAACTCCTCCAACTCCTCCAAAGGCTCCAAGTCTGCTTCAACTCTGTTTATCATATGCCCACCGAAGTTGGCCCCCTTTTGCCTCCTATTGTTGCACAGAAAAAAACTAGTGTTAAGGAGTTAAGGTTCGAGAAAAAATCTGTGTTATCATTGGGCTAGAATAGTTGTGGTTGTTGTGTACAATAAATGTCTCATATTTATGATCTACCAAAAAAAATTTTTAAGAGTGCTGAGAAGTAATTAAAATCAGGTATTGCAAATTCTGTTCAGTGATACAAGGCTTGTTTTAGTTTTTGAATTTATTGCCATTTCTTATTACTCCCGCCTCTTCGTACACCGCAGACTTTGCCTTTGTCTTGCGTTTATAACTTATTTTCCCGGGCAGGTGCAAACGTTCTTGGCCCTCGTCTTACCTTTGCCACTGTCTGTTTGCGTCTGTGTCTGTGTCTGTGGCTGTGGCTGTGTCTGTGTCGATGTCAGTGTCGGTGGTGTCCTTCTGCACACCTGACCCGCACGTCTGCCTCGGCTTCATTGTTATGTCCTTTATCTATGACGGTTCATTGTACTAGTGGTACGCTCGCTGGCTGTAAGGAACAGCCAAAGACCCCGGACAGACTCAATTTCATTCCCTCGGCTAGCACCTGTAGCTCCGATTGCCTTTGTCTGGGTCACGTGGCCCACACGGCGAAAAATACCACAGCACAAACGAAATCATTCGTACTTTATTCCTATTATGAAATCAAAAGTCACTTATTACAGCAACTGGCAGCTTTAGAGCTGTGACATTTTGCGGAATGGTTTCTAGTTCATGCAGATATTTTGCCCAGTGTATTAGCTTCGCCTTCTACGTAGAATCCTTACCCAGTTCAGACTGCAATCGTAAATTGTAACTTTTTATTACATAATTTCTGTCATTACCCTGCAAAAGGCGAATGGTGGGTGGAATTGGCTGGCCGCCGTTAACCCACGTCCTGTGGCCATATTCGTAATGACTTCAATACATTTCGACTGTCGCCGCCTGACTGACGTCGCCTGCTCCCATTTTCCGGCGCCCGCTTTTCCACCTTTTCCACCTTTTCCACCTTGCCTTTTCTTAGCTGCGTGCTGCGCATACATACGAGGAAGTGGCGGTTCAGTGTTTCTCCTTTATGAGCCTTTTACTGCCCAGCCTGGTAATGTTAATTTAAAATGTAATTAGTTTAAGTAATGAACACACTTTTGGGTCGCTCTAGTGCTCGCCGCATTTTTATCTACCAATTTTCCAACTCATTACGAAGGGAGTGAAGCATTTGGGGTTTCCTCAACCTCTTTTTAATGTCTGAACTATGCGATTTCCTTGAAAACTTTTGAGTATTTTTTAAAATGCTTTTACACTGTACATATTTTCTAAATTCTATATTATAAATCCTTAATATACTTACACATCTTAAATATTAAATATACCCGCTGTATATTAGGTTTGCAGAACACCTGCATCCACCTAGCTTAATTCCTGGCAGCATTTTAAATGAGTTTTCCCGTTGGTGTGCATAATTTGCCCATTTGCAAGCAACTTTTATCCCACTTCTGCCATTTTCCCCTTTTGCTAATTTCTCTGGCTGCCATCATAAATCAAACAGCCTTTTGATCATCAGCGTCGGACGGGCCGAAGGACGAGTCCAGATGGGGGCGGACTGGCAGAATGGGGGCGTGGCTGCAATCTGGGAGCAGGACTCTAATTAGCCGCCGCCTTGCCGGCAACTAGCCATCCTTTGGCTTGTTAGCTTTGTCAGCTGGCTTTTTATATCTATTTTCGCTTCATTAAACCAATTTCCGTGTCGCTGTCAAAACAACAATTGATTTCCGCGCCAATCGCCAGTCCGCCAGCTGAGTCCTTTGAGCCCTCATCCTGTTCAGCGCTCGGGCTTTCCGTTTTCTTTGCTGCGCTTTTCACATTGCCCAGCAACTTTCCTTTTGCGGCTGGCCACTTGTGTTTACATTGGCAGCTGCTGACAGTAACGAGTTGTTCTACACACGTCCAGGCTCATGTCCACTTCCACTTCCACTTCCACTTCCACGTCCTTGTCCTCGTCCCCATCCTGCTAGTCGCACATATCCACATCCACGTCTCTGTTGCAGCTCATCACCGATTGTCCTTTGTCAGCACATCGCCTGTTTGTCTATCACTCTGGCTTCCACAGCGTTAAAACGAAGGAACTTCGCACTTGCAAAATATGAAAAGGAACAATTCGCAGCAAGCCAGGGGCCAAATGGATCATCCAGCTGCAAAACAAAAACTCCATCTGTACTACCACATATCGATGCTGTTATCGCTGATGTTTGCAATAATAGTTACCGCACGCTAGTATGTATACGTTACTCTTTAGGTGTTGGGTATCTTGGATCTCTATAAAATATGTTACTAAACAATTAAACAAAAATTCATATAGTTTATTCAAGGAAGAAATAAATTTATTTAAATTTTTGATAAAAATATTAACAATCTCTTGTTTAAATGCGAACTTTCCCAGGACAGAGCGTTTGTGTGATCATTGATTTTTCCCTCTACTGACTCTGGATTTTGGTTGCGCTTAATGCAGCAGAAATTATTTGCATTCTGCTTGGGCTGCCATTTTTCTCACTGGAAATGCGAACTTCTAGTTGCTGCAGCACGTTGTGTTGGCCCGGCCAATATGATTGAGCGACTTTGGCTGGCACACGTGCTGCCAATATGTGTCTGTTTGCCATGTGGAAAGAGCAAAGGCGTTGCGAGGAATGGTCGCTCTGCAATGCAATTTAAATAAATATATTTCTTGCCTCTGCCGCTCCCGCTAGCCAAATATCGGGAATACCATCAAAGTCAGCAAGTCGAGCAAACAAAGCGGCGGCTGCAGCATGAGCAGCAATGGCAGCTTGCAGGTTGGGTGGAGAGGAGGAAAGTCTAGTTGGTTCAGGGGTACGCATAATTTACCAATGCGTCCTGGGAAAGGAGTCCTTTCTGGTCCCGATACGTTTCGTTGTGTGTGAAATTATTGTGTGCCCTTGCCGTGCGATTTACTTTGCCGATTGCAATGAGATACCATGCCGTTGCACGCTGCGTATACGTAATGTTGCGATTCGCGCGCTCAGTCAAGCATGCTGGCAAATACATCTACCTCCACTGGCAGCAATATGTATTTACATTTTGGTAGAACACACACGCGGACAGATCCATATGCACAGCGGTACAAATGTTCAATATGGCTTTTTTGGCTGCTCGTAGCAGTACCCATTGCTCCTCGGGCATATCACTTTCGTGCTTAGAATATAAATCCCAAGCTGAAAGTCATCCAGATAATGCAATATACAAGTAAACAAATTAAATGCATTTGCTTAAAGGTGTTTTTTGTTAGACCAAAAAGCTTATCGAAAAGCACGGTATTTCAAAGCCTAAGAATCCGTTTAAATGTAAGTTAGTTTTTGGTTCTGATATGACTGGATGGTTTGACAGTCATTGATCTGGCTCATGCCAGTTGGCAGCAGCCAGTGGAGGTGAACATTGATGCCGATTTTGGCACTGTATCCACGGAAAGTGGCAGCGCGACATGGCATTCTCATGTAACCACTCATGGTGGATATTTGCATTGCTTATTTTAATTTTAAATTTGGATTTAACCTTTAACCGTTTGGTCAAAGTAGCCGGCGACTAAATTAAAATACTATTGCTGATTTACTTAATGGGTCGCCCAAAGCGAATTCGCCATGAATAATTTAAAATATTTATCGCTGCGCCATTCGGGGGCAATGGGAATGCCATAACACCATGCCGAGCAAATTATGCACATTAATGATATCAAAATGTGCGAACAAACATTTGAATTACGGTCCCACACACACAGCGACCGGCTAATTGTATGTGCGATAGTGTGAACTTCATTTTATTAATTCATTTAAATTCATAGCTCAATATTCACAAACTCCCCCAATTTCGATGGAGCATAAGCTTTATAATTAGATGGCTGTCCCAAAGCAGAGATACCCACCCGAATTGTGTCGCTCCTTATTAAACTATGTATACGCGTACGTATGGTATATGGTCGTAGAGGTCGTCTATTTTACTAATTCAGCAGGATTGCCCACTTACGGGTCGCACAAGCTGGACAATCTGGCCAAAGGAGCCTGGGCCATAAACACTTCATCTCACTACAACTCACCTGGGCAACACTCTTCGGGGAGGCGGGATACATTAATGGACATCGACGTAATCAAATAGCAAATTTGCCTGGTCCGGTCCTTGGGGTCGAGTGACCAAGGACTACTCATAAGCTGACGTTTCCAATTCGAGTTTTATATACGAGATACGGCACTTCACTTTGCTTCGACATTCATGAATTCATTCATAAATTATTGGTCCCAGTGCAGTCATAAAGCGACCGAGGCAACCACCAAATATCAGGCGATTGCACATGGTCAGCAATTGGGAGTGGGGTTTCAGTAAGAGCGGCGGGCGAAGGAGCCAGTGGGTCAGTGGGCGGTTTTGGGTGGGAGGTCCTGAGTGGGAGCCCATGTACTGACTGAGCTTACGCAAGAACTGCTCCTTGCTCCTCCCGTGCCCCAATTTGCTGTTGGCTGGGAGCTAGTCGATATATATCGACAGCCCTGGATTTGCGAACTTTCAACCGCTGCTGCCCATAGTATGATTTTCTCTTGAATTCATATCTGCAATTGCATTCTGTATATAAACAATCATTTGGCATGACAAAAGTCATAATTCCGTAATAGGCAATGCGGAGTCTGAAGACAATTCTGTATGATTTATATTACTTCATATTTCAAGGCCCAGTTATATTAATTTGACAGGCCTTGATTTGTGAGGCTTAACTGCTCTACCCACTATGTTTATTATGTTTGTTCTAGATTTAATGTTCGCCATGATCATTAGGCTGTGCAACAGTTATATGTCGTGTAAGCTATTTAATGGAAAAACCAATTAAAAAATATTTTCAGAACCCTCGATTTTGCCAATTTTACATTGCTCTTAAAATGTTAAGCTTACGCTTGACCCCCTCTATTGTAATTAAAAATAACTACACATATCGAACGCGGTGGCAATGAAAAACTGAATTTTCGTTAGTTTCCCAACCCCAACTGGGATGCCGTTTCCCAGAGACTCCGCTGCAGTAGCAGCCATGACAAATGAATTGATTAACAAACAGACAAATGCTGGCACCGCATCAGGGTCCGTTATTGCCAGCTCCACAAAAGCGGGCCAGAACGAGCGGATCAATATTGCGTTTCGCACTCGGCTGGGGCTGTATTGCAGATTGGTAACTGATTTCCACTGGTGAAAACTGCCGGCAGGCGGGCGGAGAAAGTTGATGACTAATAAGCAT
This sequence comes from Drosophila orena, assembly GCA_005876975.1. Taxonomy (NCBI): domain Eukaryota; kingdom Metazoa; phylum Arthropoda; class Insecta; order Diptera; family Drosophilidae; genus Drosophila; species Drosophila orena. The sequence continues at coordinate 6,412,754 of VCKV01000282.1, read as the reverse complement.
CTAAGCAGGCCGAGTGGCCAAAACCAAACTGGGCAAAACTGAAAAACAGAGAACTGAAATCTGGAAAAACGGAACGAGGGACATCAACATTTTCCACGTGTTAGCTCACCCATTCACTTGGGTGTGTGTTTGTGTGGGTGCGTGGCAAGTGTGTTTGTGGGTGTGCCTCTGTGTGTGTGTTTTTCCATGCAATTTTTGAGAATGAAAAAACAAAAGTTTGCCAGGGCGTTCGAAACAGGACAGTGAATGCATTTTGATTGCATGCACAGTGGTCACAGCCCTTTTTTCTAAAATTAAATATATTATTTTGATTTCATTTCCGATTTTGCACACATGAAATAAAATTGTATTGATCTAGCTTCATTAAATAAACTTTAATTAAAATACGAGTACATTTACTCGACCATAAAATATATAATTTTTTTGATGTTTGGTTTTTGAATGTATTATTGAAGGTATTATAAGCATTTTTGGGTTTTTTTTAAGTTTTCAGGCACTGTAACTGCCACATGCTTATGCCCATTTCTATGGTGTTGTTTTAAGCCCTGAGCAAAGAGCAGGAAAAAATCATTGCATAAATTTTCCAGCTGCAACAAATATGCAAAGAGTTCAGTTTAGTTCAGTTCAGTTAAGCCCAGCAGGGTCTTGTTGGTCTGTTTGTTGTTCAATTGCCGTGTGGCAATGGCTGGAGGAGCGTTAAGGGCCAAGACTTTGGCCAACAGTGTACAGTTGCTGCTGTCAGTACATTGCCACTTCTGCCAATTAAAGTGACACACTTACTGTTTGCCTGTCAACAGGCCAAATCCCATAACCGCACTGCTGCGCCCCTTTCTCTGCATTTGACAGTTGCTCATTTATTGCCATTTCTAATTTATTTCATGTGACAGTCATTGTCCATTTAGGATTTATATGCAGCAAATAATAATGATTTTGGCCCGCCCAATTCCTGCCCACTTCCTGCCCACTTCGATTATTGTCTGTTGTGGTTTATTGGCTAACTGCTGTAAAATTGATAAAGTTGACTCTGAACATAATCAAAAGTAATAAATATTGTAGCTGCTGTGCTTGAGTGCAATCAGAACAGCATGGCGTCACATGTTCCCGTAGTCTCGCCCCTTCTTCGGTAAACGAATTTATTTGATTTGATTTCATTTGGCCCAATTTGGGCATGCCTTTGTCTTCGATTCCACGTGCGAAACACTTCGCAAATCGAATGAGTTGACTTTAGGGGGTGTGAGTTTGTTAGACGTAAAGTTTACTACCTTTTCTATAAACAACATTGATATCTGACTGTCTGGCTTTGCTTTTCGACTGCGAGTTTGATTAACTTTTAGTCAAAGTCAATAAGCCCAAATTGTAAAGGGTTGCCGCCTTACAAAATAGTATGCATTGCCAAATAGAACATCCTCGAACCTTAAATATTGGAAAACTCTTTTCTTTAATATATTTATTATTATTTTAATGCAAATATTTTACTTCATCAAGCATAACCAAAACAAAAATTAAGGAATAATTAATATTGGTTTTGAAGTGCTGAACAGATTTTTAAGAAAACTAAAGGCATTGCGAATATTTGATCAATTTTCGGCACTGACATTTTTTCTGTCATTTGCTTAACCCAACTCAAACAAAATATGAAGCAAACGAAAAACGAAGACGTTCGCATAGTTTTTCCTTTTTTGACAGAGGGGAAAGACAATTGGCAAATGTGTGCCAAGTGGCTCTCATGCCACATAACCATCTATAGTAACCATCCAGCCATCATATGTGTAGTTGTGTCGCCTCACAGTCAACTTTTCTGCCAATGTTGATAGTTCCAGTCTTTCTATTTGTGTGAGTGTTTTGCACTGTGAACAAAGCTATTTCAATACAAGTTTTTGACTCAGAAACTTTTGTAACCGAAATACGTGGGAACTGTATGCTTTAAAGCTCAAGAACTCAACTCAATTCTCTTCAGATTGTTTGGGGCAACAATTATTCGATATTTTTTGATTTCCAACTAACGCTTTTTCGCAGTGCATGTCTTCTTGCTCATGTTTGCTTGATTTGCAGCACTCGTATCACGGAAAATATCAAATTTCAATAAATCAAATTCAATTTGGACAGACACACATACGTAGATGGGTGGCACGGACACACAGGCAGCCAAACATTGGTATCCTGTGCTAGTAATATGTCTTTGTTTCAGTCGCAGCTAAAATATTTGCTCAGTCCTGTTGTCATCTGCCGTCCCGCTTCGATCTGAAGGCCTCTCGCTCGCACTCGCACTCCCCTGGGCTCACTATTTGTCCTGCTTATTTGTCTGACTTGGCATGTGTGCGATGGTGTGGGTGCCGGGGTGTGCGTGTGTTTTCGCATTTGTAATTGTATTTGTGTATTTGATTGTCATCAGTTTAATACTCACAAGCCAGCACACACACACACACACACATACGCAAACACACACACACTTGGGCAGCTACTCGACCCAGGGAAGAGGAAGAAAGGATCCTTCCATGCTCAAGGGCATCATTTATTTGCGGCTGAGTTTTATTGTGTATTTTCTTCGATATTATATGGGCTGTGTTACGTAATGCAACTGCGCCAACAGCTTGCCAAATTATGTACGACCAAATTATAATGATTGAGCCCTTTCGTATTATAACAATTATTATTACACTGTCAACAAAAAGGGGCGCCTATTGGGTATATATATGGCTATTAAAGCTTACATTTATAATTTTTGTTCAAATATTTAGAAATTAACATTTTCTTGTACCTCCTGAAAAACTGGTATTGATCTTAGTATATATTATGTTATGTATGTATATGCAGTTGGATTTCTTTCATATATGTATATGAATGTATGTGGGATGTCATGGAGGGATGAAAAAGGGGCGTGACCCCTGCCTTAGGCTCAACGGAAATAATGTGAAAAACATTCGCTTCCCACTCTCTTCGATGTCATTGTGTGCGTCGCCGTCAACGGTTGATAAATTCAATTTATTTTTGCCGGCATAGTTCGGCTTACTTTCCCGCATATTTTCTTTCCATTTGCAAGGGGCGGGGGAGTAAAAAGAAATTAGCCAGCGGCTGATGATGTGGCTTAGGCGCACGGTCGCGCACTCACACATGCACATAAGCGGAGCCGTTCAAATTAAATGTAGCATACTTTTATGGGCCAGTGCAAAATGAAACCGAATACCAAATTAAGTTGGTCCGGATTTCCCAAAATGTTGGCGGTTTAACGTGAAATGGCTCGAGGAGCAAACTTTTGCAAGCAGATTCTGAAAAAGAATTCAGCCTTGCGAGCTTTATTTTCCAACAGTTATCTAGTACTAAGAACTTTATTATTTCATTTCATTCACAGCGTAGTTTGTTGGGAAAACCATCGTTAGAGTTTTAAAGCGTTAACTGTACCATAAATAGGCCAGACAACCATTTCATTTTTCTGTTTCACCCTCGTATATATCACAAATGATTCATTATCCCCATTTCCGCAATGGGGATTACTCGTCTTTTTATTAATGTAATTTGCCTGGCCGAAGTCGGCTGAGATTCCTTTAATACTTTTTGCGATTGTATCACATTTATTTCCTTTGCATATTTATGCTTACCCAGAGATACACAGATGGCAAATCAAATCCACTCAGGCATAGGCACTTCCGCTCTTACTACTCAAACTAAATACATTTCCGATGCGCCATATTTATGAATACCGGGACGCAATGAAGTGTGGGCTGAGTTGGGTTCAAATCAGTTGATTCAAATGATTCAGATGAGTTGGAGTGAATCCAATGGCGGGGGCGCGGGGATCGGCCTTTGGCCCTTTCTTTTTCGTTATGCAATGAAATGGCATTCGCCATCGTTGTCACTTGATGCATAATTTTTCAAGCTCTCTGCCTGTCGCCGTGTAGTTGTTGCACATTTATAACCGACAGCCAAGGCACACTAGAAAAAACTAGGATCACTTCTAAATATAATAAAACTATTTAAATCTAAAAATAGAAAACTAATCTGAATTACTTAGTAAAGTTGTGAATTTCAGAAAGTAAATATAGTGTGTAAGGATTAATATCTTATGACAACGTTCTGGTAGTTTTTGAAAGTGCAGGTTAAAATGATTGCATTTATATGGGGTAAGGTGAAAAGCGTGGAAAGCGGAAAGTGGAACGAGTAGGCAGCCAAGACAACAGCGATGCCGTGACTATTTTAGTTAAATTAATGACGCTCTATTTGCCGAGCAAGTGCCCCTGCCATGCAGTCAGCTTGAGGCTGTGATAAGTGCTGCTGGCATGAGAAACGGCCAGAAAGCAGGTGCGCCAGGTGGTGCAGAGTGCTGTAGAGTGGTGCAGAGTGTTGCAGGGTGGTGCAGGGTGGTGCAGGGTGGCGCTGGCGGAAGTGCTGCTGAGCAGGAGGTCCTGTCACCTGGACGACGGCTGCCGGCATATGCCACGCATATATATCCTGGCAGACCCACTTAGCCTGCTAATCACATGGTGCTCCGGCCATGTAGTCCATCAATCTAATTATAAAGTAGTGTAACTATTTGACCAGGAAAACCAAGTAAATTTGCGTGCAAAGGAGGTTTGAACGCAAAAACCAAAATGAAATGGAGTAAATATAATACTGCAACTGAACGACCCCCAAATGTTCCCATCAATGCGCGATTATCGGGTTTAATTATGACCCTCAATTGGGGGGATTTTCATTGGCAAATAACCGAAAATATATCGAATTTCCGGCCGCAATCAGCAGCGGTTAATGCCCGCAGCTCAGCTAAATAAATTCGCTTCGAAAAATTGAGTAAAATGCGGAAAATGCCGCTAAAAATAAAAAAACTCAGTTTTATAAGCTTAACAGAGAGGCCACTAAAGGGTTAAATATCGGATAAGGAATCTGTTATTTTTGTGTTTAAATGAAAACGAATAAATGTCCGAGTTTGCCAACAAAAATTCAAATATTCTCCCTGAAATTTAACCAAGTTCATACTCAACAACGCTTATGTGAAGTGTCATAAATAGTTTATTATTATTTTTGTTTTAACTTGTATTGCCCGAGACACTACGTATTTAAAATCATCCTTAAGCTTCGACAAAAATTTGTGAAGTGGAATTGCGGAAAATTCTCGCATGTTTGAAACATAAAATTTTAGTTTGACAACTGATTTGGGCGTGTATGTAAATGCAGTACGAGTGCGGCAAAGCGAGTAGGATTCCGAATCTAAATCTGAATCTGAATCCTTGTTCACTTATGTATGTATCTCCACTCTCCATCTTGATGTGTATGCAAATAAACATGGAGAGCTTCGAGAATCATTCCAAATGCACAGGGTCGGGTGATATGGGAGAGTGATTCTATTACGTCTGCTGCTGCTCAACTCGGCATAAAATTGCAAAACAAATTTTATTATTGAAATTGAAAATCAAAGAAACTTTTACTCGCACAGCGCTTTAGCAAATGCGAAAAATATCTGAAAAAAAAAAAAAAAGGCTGCACCTAAATGGCGATTTTAAGAGGGCGAAACTTTTACTTCGATTTTGATAATTTATGAGCTTAACCGGATTGAAAGACAACTCCAAGGAAGTTCATGTAAACGCACAAGTCCTCCTCGAATAAATTTAATGTCGAAGCGTGATACACTCAGCGAATAGAAGGAAACAATGAATGCATAAGTTAAGGAAAATATGCGAAGTGACAATTTTTGATTAATAGTTTTTTTGCCTTTTAAATTTGTCCTAAAGATCCTTTTCCAGAGCGGGTGTAAGTTGGGAAATGCATATTTCTGGTATTTCTAGAACAAGAAGAGGTAGTGTAGGATTCCTGGCAATGGCATACCAATTTGTATGCAGGTAACTGGCAAGGGAGCCCATCTTGATGCGCCTTTCAAGCTTAGAGGGAATTTCAATTATTTTATTAGCCACATGAGCAGGCCAAGGCTTGGGGTTTCTTTTGAGCCGAGAAGGGATAACTTTCCGTGCCAGGTGAGAGAGTTGGCTGGTGCGGCAGGCATTGTTGGCCGAAGGCGATTATTATGAAATATGTTGCATGCTGGCAGACGGTTGGGGCGGGACCAGGTTCAAAGCCAGTGGCTGAGTGGGTCCTTTGCATAAATCTTTCATGTACTGTATGAGAGCATATTCACTAATAACCCAATATCCCTTTTTTCCGGGGACTGGGCAGCCAAAAAAGGACAACTATGTCCTTTTAACGGGCGACGGGGCGTGGAGCGGATGGCTTAGTCTATCGACGCTAGTTTTCGTATTTAGTTGAGTGCTTTGTTCTGGCGGTACGGAATTGGGACATTCTGGCCTTGCCTGTGCATATTTTTAATTAAAGCACAAAAGGCCACAAAAACAAAAGGCTGTTAGGGCGACGATGCAGAGGAAATCCCTTTTCGGCATGAGCCGGCAAATAAATGAAATATTTATTAACAACCATCCGACATTCTTGGCATTTTTGCGAGCGTAAGTGAAAAGCCGAAAGAAAAATAAAAGCCAAACAAAACCATAAATGAATTCAATTACATTAAGTTTTTCTTTCGCCCTTTTGTATGGCTGCGCACGTTGGCTGTTCGCTGTACGCTGTACGCTGTTCGGTGTTTCCTGCTCTTTGCTCTCAGCTCTTCGCTCTTCGCTCTTCGCTCTCGACTGACCCCTGACCTCGCCCCTGAGTGAAGGGGTATCGAAATCGCCAGCGTATATTATGCTTTATTCAATTCCCCACACTCGCCCAACCGAGCCATAAAAAACCGAGGGAAGGAGACCAGACCGAAAAAGTATTAAAAAAAAAAGAAACAAAAGCACGGAGTATCCAGCATCCGAAATAAAGCGCAAAATAAACAAGAGACGAAAATTCAACGTACGCGAACCGCAGCAATTTAAACAATGTCCAATGCAGTTCCAAGTGGTTTTTACGCCCAACGCTCCACTGGCTAACCAAAGGCAACCGTGGAGATCCGCCGCCCACTTTCACCCACTTTCCCCCACTTTCCCCCACTTTTCCCACTTTCCCGTGCTGCATAGTAAAAGAAAATTGTTAAGCCCTAAAGGGCATCATCAAATAAAGATGAATATGGTGCAGGTTCTTTTTACTTTCAGCTCCAAACAAGTCGACAGCCGAGGTCAGCGGGGTCAAACAGAGGATCGAACTAGCAACAATTGCCAACTGATGGAGGGAAAATCATTAAAGAAGCTTAAAATAGCGTGGTATAACTTTGGCATTTTAGTATTTAAATGTTATCGGTTCACGTAGGTAAAACCAAATCCAGCAGCGATAAGATGCACCTTACTTGGATCATTTTCTAAACAGTGTCTTACCATTTTGTAAGGTATCAATTCGGGCCTAACTTTAGTTTTAAGCCCTAGCTAAAGTTCCCAACAAGTTGCTCAATAACTTTTGAATAGTTTTCCTTGGTGAAATCCGATTATGTGAGTCCCAGCACTTACCGCATGTTGAATAGTTTCAGTTCATTGATAACTGGCACCGCAATATGTACAGAAACTTGCAACACAGAGCTTAAGACGACCACCAAGTAATAAGTTTATTTACATGCGAGCTGAACGGAGATGCTCATTAAAATGTATTTATGCTGGTCGTGGGATGAGCGTGCGTGCAGAGAAACAAAATTAAAATATATTACTTAAAATTCCTAAGAAAATAATGGATAAAAAGTTTTTAAGAAATTTTAATTAAACTACCGTTTGAAACGATTGGGAACTAAGTCTTCACATGCAAACCCATTGTTAATGTAACTAAAATATATTGGATTTTCGTTTTCTACATTTTCTTCTGTGTAACCTGGAAAACACACCTTGAGCCACCGGGGATTATCTGCCTGGAACCGGGTGACCGCTTAACCGTGACTCGCTGCTGATATCGATGGAGTGGCCTTAAATGCCAATATTTCGCATTAAAGGCGACCGCCGAGCAGAGTGGATGAGGATGTGGATGTGGAAGTGCAGGATGGGGCGAAGGAGGAGCCGGGCCGGGCAGAAGGATGCGGATGTGGATGTGGATGTGGATGTCCTAGGACGGCAACTTGTCCTGTGGCTCCTGCGGTCGCTGATGCTGCTGGTCGAGGGCGTTAACCGAAAATCGATGGCCGTGCAAATGGAAGGGATGATGTATGCGGTCGGCGTCTGCCAAGTGGAAAAGTTGTGTACGAGTGCCTCGCAACTGTATCGCATTTGCGGCCAAGATACTGCGCCCTGTTAGCCGGAGATGTAATTGGAATTTGCGGCATGGCCTCCACGGTCCGGTTCGGTTCGGCTCGGAATGGACCGACCATTGTTTACTCACTCTCGCTCTCGCCGGCCATGATTAACTGCACCTGCAGACACCGGTGGGCGGCAGGACCTTCCGGTTCCACCCACTGTGTAGTCCACATTCCGGACCTTCGGATCGCCGTTGTCCGTAATGCAAGTCGTCAATCACCGGCGTTGCATCTGCTTCTGGCCAACATGGGTGTGCCCAAGTATCGGCGTGCGAGCGGGGCCAATGCTAATGAACCCTCATTAAACACTCGCTACGAAAACGGTCATAAGGTTCATGGGTTGCAACTGCGCTGCAAGTGTTTAACCAAATTAAAAGTGCATCTATCACTAGGAAAAGTGTGGTTTATATGCTCTTAGCAAGATGAGCACTTCGATGTATTCGGCATAGAATCTCAATTATATCAATTTAATTGCAATAAAATGATTAATTCAGGCTGTGTTTCTTCCAAACATATTTAAATAAATCTCGGCTGACGTTTCAGTTGACAGTCAGTATTTTTGGATTGAGCTTATAAATATTCCCTCGCCCATTTAAGTGTCGATTGAAGTCCCATAAGCCGGATCGTAAAGGACCCAGGACTATAAACGGTGCTTGGCTATGAACTATGAAGCAGGAATGACGTCCTTCCCATTTCCCCATCGGTAACCGTCAAATGCAACAATTCGCAATGCGATTTTATTAGTCGTATGTGTGTGCTGTCATAAAAGCGATTTACAGACGGGGAGCTTGAGGAGCTTGTCCATAAAAAGGCATGATAAAGCGTTTTGCCAGCGCTGCTCTTCTTGCCCAAAATTGTTCAGCTCCTTTTGATCTGTCGAGCATATACTTGTTGGCCGTTGTTCTGAGCCCTCTTCAGGCTTCATTTAACTTGGCTGGCACTCAGCGTTTGTCAGGCCGCCCATTACCATTATACCTGGCCATATTTCCAGGCGGGAGGGCGTGGCAGCCACCTATCAGTATCATCGACATAAAATAAACATGCATAATGGAGCATCTTAAATGCAACTTATTTTGCATAGTTAAGCATTTGAGTGGCACCCCTTCTCCGGCGCTTTTCCCATCGCCGTCTTCTAGTCCCCGCTTTTCCCACTTCAGTAACTTTGATACTTCCACTCGACTCGTCTTGCCTCCAGTTTCCAATGGGTGGCGGGTGGTTGGGGCAAAACAGGAAACTAAATGAAAATATCTAACGCTGGCAGCTCCTGCCGCCACCGCAAACCGCACACAGTGGCTATGAAAAGTATGCCCCTTCTGTCTGGCCTGAATGGAGCTGCCTCCTCCCGTTTTTTGCCATGCCATTTTTCGCTGCTTCTAGCCAGCCACTTGCCATATACGAGTGCACACCAATTCCCTTGTCTGTGCTCCAGACTAGCCATTTTTGCGCTGCCATTCTCCGGAGCCCAGCTTTCTGCTTCTGGCCTCCAAAATTTTTGTTTTTATTTTGCCACAGCAAGCAGACCTTTTATGCTTAAGTAAAAAATTTAATGTTTCCTCCATTCTGTTTTTCTGCTGTTTTGCCTTGTCCAACATCACGATGATGAGCAGTCAAAGAAGCAGCCAGAAGCCCGGCCAAGTTTGTCTGCCAAGAGAACTGCGAGAGGTATAAGCAGACTATTGAGAAAAGTAAACAACACACAGCATAAGTTAAAACTATATTAGAGTGAACCTGGATATCAGCTTTTAAGAACTCTTACAAAACTTATTTGCTAAACTATTAAATAAGCAATTAATTTCTCTTGTCATACATTTTTTAAACATTTTTTGAGTGACATACTTGAAATTGCTGTTTGATATGATTAAAGCTGTATTACCACTGTATCTTAGAGCATTACGTAGTCGCCTCTGACAATCCGCATCCGTTGCACCCTTCGTTTGGTCTACAGGCACTTAGTCGGTTGTCTGGGCTGCGTCTTCAAAGAGCATTATATTCAATCATGGGGGTTAATCATTGGACAACGCTCTGCACAATCTCACTGACAGCCTGGAAAACTAACTGACAGATGGACGGACTGTGTGTCGGATAGTCAGTTAGCTAGTCCGTCAGTGGATGTTTTGCTTTGCAAATTATGCATAAGAAATGCAGCAGTTGAGCCATTAGATTGAGTGGCCCACCCGGCGTATGATTGATATTTCAATAGGCGGATTTGCTTTGTTCGCCGGTGGCGAGGAATTCGCTCGACTCACGCTAATGACTAACACGGGTAATTATAATGGCCCTAATCCCACCTACGCACACACACGCTGCTCCTTAATTGGGTGCTGAAAAACGCTAATTATTTCGTTCAGTGAATGCGCCTTTTGATAAACACCTCGTAGGTCCTTTTTGTGCTCACTCATCCTAATTAGTTGGCTGAATCTTACCCATACGTTCTCTATAAATAATACAAAAGTCAAGGACCAAGGCGCCGCCTGATTATCAGGAAAATATCTTTTTTTGGCCTAGATGCGACAATGGAACACATTTAGATGTACTTTGTTATAGTCAAGGTCTAAGAAAATCATTACGGTCGCCTATAACGACAACTCGAAGTACTTTCGTTTGTATAAAATTAATAGGGCTTAGCATTATACTTAAGCTCAACTTACTGCACTTTTACTGCTTTTTGTGGGCGCCTGCAAAAGGACAATGTAGTGAAAATAGAGGATTTGAAATGCAGCGACTTAAAACACTTGCTGTCTAATTTGAGTTACCTTTTTGGCTCGGTTGTTCATTTCTATTTGCTTAATTAGCGGTCCGTATGACAATGAGTCAACCCACTCAACCTGCCAGAGAAACCGACAACCTCCAAAAAAAAAAGCGGAAGCTAAAAAGCTTATATGGAAAATGTTTTCCTATTGCTATCCATTAGTTCACTAATGACATGGACTGTAGAAAAGTTGAATGTTTCACTTTGACAAATTCATTTCATTACATGTAAGTCAATTAAACACTTTTGTCATACATGCGCAGGAAAAATGGATTGAACATGTTTTTGAAAATAAAGGGTCATGTGCAAATTGTAAGCTAGAACTAAGAAATAATATACATAATATTTTTGTTTTTCTTTTAAATTATATAAGAGGATACTCTTTAAGTTGAGTTTATTGGCCCACACATTCATAGATGTTTATGCTGTGCCATTTCTAGCCATAGTTGGCATTTGGTGCTCGCATTGCCGTTGTTGTTCTGCCATTTTTGCGGCTTTCGGCCAACACACATGCAACAAACAGGCAAGCAAACACAAAGAAGACCAACAAACAAAACAAAAAAGTGGCCCAAGGACTGATGGAGGATGCGACTGCAGCAGCCCATTGGATGCGACTGTGAGAATTTCTCTTGGCATTTTATTTAAGCGGATTATTTGGCACATTTGCGCTCGGGTTTTATTTTTTTATTTTTTTTGTTGCTCCATTATTTCGCTTTGGCGCATGTGTGTTTGTTGGGGCTTTCTGGTTGGCATTGGAATGCCTAATGAAAGCATAGCTGCCGGGCATGTGTGTGTACGTAAATTCACCTAAATGATGTGCACCCCAAATATGAGGCTTATTTGGCACAGTGACAAAAGTTATTTAATTATGATTATGCCGGGTCCTTGGTTCTTAGCCCGGCACCTAACTGCTCGTCCGTGCTCACCCGACTGCCCATTTGCACTAAAATTTACTTAGTTCCGTACTAACGCTGCACAGGCTCAGCAAATGTAGACATAAAACTTAAACACGCACAGCCAACTCGCATATACAGTTGTGGTCAAGATAATAATTCTTTCGCCTAGTATGCTCCTAAAAACTTTGTTGGAAATGAATTGCAAAAAACTGCTATTTTATGGCTCACAATGCCACCAACTATATTATGCACATAGTTAGTTCTAACCCTAACTGCTCAAAGGTAGAACCAAAGGCAACTATCGGCCTGTTTGGAGTGCTTATTTTAGCCCGAATCACGTTACATGTTAACTTTGGCGCCAGTGTCAAACGCTGGACTCATGTCGAACGCACACTCCCTGGACTCAACTTCGTCATTTCGTCCGAATGTCCTTGTGTCCTTGCTCTTGTGATGTTCTCGGTGTAAGGGCCATAATTATTTCCAAAATAATGTACCAACTGAGTCAGTCAATTAAGATATCTGAACCAAAGTACTCTTGTCCTTGCCGTGTTCTGCCAAATATTATTTCAGCTAACACGATGTTGGACTTCCCTAAACTAGTTGTGCTACTGAAAACGGGTTTGCAAGCCTATCAACACATACATGCTCCTAAGATGACCTCCCAAATAAATGCTAATTAACTGAAGTTTTTATTGATCATGTTTATTATTAGTTAGTTTATAAACTGCGCACTTTAAAGCCTATTAAATTGAAGTATTTAGAAGGCAGGGCCGAGGGCTTCGTAGGCAGCCAGTTGATCCTCCATTCATATATTTATCTATAATTCAGGCCGACAGTTATTAAGCCCCCTGGCTATGAGTTTCAGATATTTGAATGCCCATTGTCGACGCTCTCTGGCGTTGGCTAAAACACTAGCGCTCCTGTGCTTATATACCTAATGAAAATTAATGCTTGAATTCTTGCATTCTCTTTGCAAGGGCGTCAGGTTGATAATCCCTGGCAGGACGATATCCAGTATCCAGCACAGACCGACCATTTGATTCATTTTAGGTTAAGCCCCACATTTAATTAAGTGAGCAACACTGCAGGCCCAAGAATTTTCCTCCCTAATGCAGCAGAAGTGCGTGTGAAATGAGTGTTAAGCTGATTGAAGTATACAATTAATTAAAGAGCCATTTTCTCGTGAGAACAAGAACGATTTAATATGTCTGTGGGTTACAGCTAATAGCTTTATGGGACTATAAATTACCAGAATGCTATGTGGGGCGGCTTTTTTTCGCATGCAGCTTAAGGGATTTATATTTTTTCACTGTACCAAATTCATTTTATGACAATTGAAAGCCTCCGCTGGGCTTAGTTCAATTATAACAGCTTTTGCCAACGGCCTAGAGAGAAAAGGGCGAATTGTGAGAAGCGTAAACAAATTAAACTCTGACAAGTCGAGAGCAGCGGGGAATGGGCAATGTGAAATGGGAAATGGGATGCAATTGCAGTTCCCTGAACAAATTGCACTTTGACTGCAAAAGGCAAGTTTTAGTGCCCCGCCGGAGGGGAAGGAGGGGAAGGAGGCGGGGACGAAGCCGGCAAAAGTGCCCTCCAATGCATTTGACGGTCGTCCCGGGCGACCAACTGACAACGCTCTCCCTCTGACCTTCTATATCTGCATCCTCTATCCCTATCTGTTTCGATACAGTGAAAAAACAATCCTCTATATCCTAGCACATCCGGAAATTTTAATGTAAAGTTCTTAAAGACTTATAACTTACTATTTGTTACTCACAATAAATTAATCAATGGGTTATATGTATTTTTCGCCTCGTTTGGTGTATTGAAATGGTGTATTTTTGCTAATATTTTCCGCGGTGTGTCCCTCTAGATTTCACCAGTTTTCGGAGCAGTCTAAGGCCAAGAACCAAAAATGCTAAACCAACCTGAAGACGGGAGATGGATGAGTGGTAGCCATTTTATGGGCAACCCAACAGCAACGGCAACAGAAACAGAAGCAGCCATAACAAAAGTCAAGAAAATGAAAACAGAGCTGAAGATGCGATGGGACAGGGGTGGAGAGGGGGGGGGGGGACGAATAAATAGGGGTAAGTCGTGGGAAAGACAGTAGAAATGAATTTCAAGTAAAACGAAATGAAATGAAACAAGGGAAATTACAAAGTTTTAATTCAAACATTCGCATTCGTTGAAAATACTTAAGCTGCAGCTTTTCCTCGAGATGGATGAGGGGCGGCATGTAACTGGGGCGTGGCACTGCTGCTGCACTGAGACTAAACGGAATGTTTTCCTTTCCAGATGCAACCGCCGCCTTGGCTTTCTCCATCGACCTCACCTATACCTTTCCCTCCAAAACAGAGACACACTCACCTGGTTTTCCACCCACCTGGGTTTTTCCCCCGTCACCCATGAGTTTTCCCCCCTGGTTGGCATTCTGATGCAAAGCTGCTTGTGGGCTGCATTTAATTGCAAATTAAAATTCTGCGCACAAGACTTTGTATGTAAAAGACTGGCAGACGCAAAGGATCCAAGTCCTTTGGGGTCTTCCTCGGCAGTAGCAAAATAAATAAATGTTGCCGGCTGTTTTTTGGGATTCAGCAGAAGGCCCTTTTTCCCAAGCATTTACCCAGCACTTGCCGCTTTTGTTTTTCTTTTGCCGAGCGCTCGACAAAAACTTAACACAACTTTACTCTTAACTCGTTTGCCCGAATTAAATGTTGAGCGTTAAAATTTGCCAAGCCAAAAAAATACAGAAATAAAAGGCAAAGAGGGCGGCCCGAAGGAAACATGTCAGCTGCGCCAGCAACAGCCGCAGGACTCCAAAAAAACGCAGGATGAGCAGCGCAGGACGAGAGACCCAGTTGCACATGGGCAAATTAAATGGTTTCCGACTTCCGGCTGACGACAACAGCAAAAATAACAATAACAGCCGGAGAGACGTCTATTTTCTTTTTTTTTCCCCTCTTTGCTCGTTCATTTTGGCGAATATGTATATGCACTTTATGCTTTTATGGCCTGTATTTTTTTCGCCATGTTCGCTGAATATGGATTTATAGCTGACTGAGCGCGAGGAGCGACCCACAAGCGACACATAAACTGTCACCAAGTTATAAATTAGCCGCCACATAGACAAATGCCTAGAGGAATTTCCCGACGTCTGCATTAAGGAAGGCGGATCAAGCCGGAAAAATCCATAAAAAAATTAAAAAGATATATAAGTATTTGGAGCATGCAGCACATGCAATTAGTGTAATTCAAAGAAGCAAAAAAGTGGCTTTAAAAAATACACATTTACTCACTGTTGTTCTCATGTTTTTCCTTTTAAATCATTTAAGTCTCTGATGACTCCACGAATTGTTCAAAACATTAGGCATATTAAATAAGATGGAAATTTGAACGGTTTTCTTAACCTAATTAAGATTTAATATAGATTTAATTCGCTCTTATTGCCTAATAAAACGAAACTCATATTTTTATTGCTTGCTTTGAACTTTGGCCTTTTGTATCTGTGTTTATTCTATTTCACAGAGCAGAGTTCACAGCTTTGAACCCTTTCAGTGTTTCATGTTAAGCCCCAATAGAGTACTAGCCCAATGAATTTTGCCAAACTCTCGGGGAATATTTCAAATGTCACAAACACTTAATTGTTGACCAAATGCTCTTATATATTTGAACAGAAACCAAATTGAGTTTATTAAAAGAAGATTCGTTTCATTGTTACCATTATACATTCAATATTTAGCCCCAAATTGGAAAGGGGATATGCAAATTGTTTTGGTCCCGTCTTTGATGGACAAATTGAATAAAATATTTTGCGGTATTGTATATGTATTTTCCATTAAAATCCTGTGGCAAATTGTTGCCACATCTCCACCTAACTGACTGAGCTCGAAAAAAGGCCACTGAAAGTCAACTAAAACCGCGGCTGGAACTAAAGCCACGTTTGCATATTGTAAAAAAACTCGACAATAAAAAATTGGTACAGCGTGGTGGGTAAAACTAGCTTAGAACTGCATTTATGCGCTGACAAACTGACCAAACTGCAACTCCGTGATGGGAAAAATTGCTGTCACAACACAAAAACTGGCGCCCACCTGCGAATTTGCAGAGCGAGTATGTGTGGCTGAATAAAACCGCTTAAGTTTTCACTCAGCGAACTGTAAAACTGCATTTGAATGGGTCAAAAGAGTACCCAGTCCACCAAGGTGAAAAGGTACCATGAACTTGGTCTGCAGTTGCCTTCAATGTTTATAATAAAAGTGCCCGACTTGTCACACATTCGGGATGCAGCTCGTTTAGATTCTTTGCCATAGATTATGTTTTGATGGAACGCCAGCTGCAGCGGCAGCATCTGCCGCCGCCTGATGATGATTTTAGTGGCTGCCAGATGCTGTCGAGCCGCAAAAGAGGAAAATACAACAAAAAAAACCCAAAGAGAGATTAAAAAAAAGTTGCAAAAATAGAAATAAAAAACATCAAGGAAACGGCGGGAACTGCTGACAGCGGAAAACGAACGTGTAGCTGCGGCAATAAAAACCCAAAAATCCGAATAAAAATGCTGCCAGTGACGTGACGCCGCCGCCGCAGCGCAACTCTCAATTTTGATGGCCACCGCCGAGAACAACTAAAATCCTCCAGCTGGCACTCTAGTTAGTTAGTCGAGCCACTGCCGGGCAAGAAATTCTAAATCAAAATTCCATCCAGCCAGCCAGGGGGATCCAGGTGGGTTAGTGGGCCGAATCAGTGCTGTGCGCTGCGGTATCTATCAGCCCAAGTCAACCAAAGGTTGGTATACCAAAGGTTATAAAGTGGCACGGATGTGCATCTGGATTTTACGATAAAGATTAGAATTATTTATTGAATTCAAAATGTGTATATACATAATACGCTTGCAAGAGTTGAATTGTTCGCAAATGGGGGACAAATTGCAGGAGGCATTCAAGTACCTGAACTAGACGCTATTCTCCACTATTTTTTATCCGCAGCTGCTTTTATAATCCCCAGTGGCCAACACTGGTAAGTTGGTTAGTGGGTTTGCGCTGCTTTGCAACGGTGCGGGCTGGCTAGCCATTCAGTTTGTAAACCGCGCTGCGCGTATAAATAAATATTTACAACTCGTTTGCCGCAGCCAAAGGTAAACGCAGGAGCAGGGGAACGATGCGTCCGGAGACGGAGGTCCTCGGAGCCGCTCCTTCAGGTGTTGAAGCGTTCAAGGACCTGCCCACCTGCCCACCTGCCCACCTGGCCACCAGGTAAAGCTGCGAGCTGCGAGCTGCGGGCTTGAACACCTTTTGCGTCTGACGCTGCCGTTGCCGCGTTAACAATGCAAACTCATTGTCAGTTGTGTTTTCTTATTTTCGTGGCTGCAGGATGAAAACGGTTTTCTTTGGCAGTGGATTTCAATGAATTTCGGTGACTTGTTTAGCGGCTAGAAGGTGTTTTGGGGCGAACGGGGGATTTTCCAGGGAATGAAGCTAACTTTAAAAGCAATCAGGAAGACTCGAGATTATTAAACCAAATTAAGTACTGCAGTAAGGCTTGACTTAAAGTGCAAGGAAGCTCCAAACTAGAGTAATAAAATATACTTTACGACTACTTTTATTACACTCCATTTTCATAAATAAAATAACGTGGAGTGAGGCCACTTTAATGTAAGGAAAATATTTCAGTAGCCGGAAAAAATAGTGGTGATAAAAAAAGCATCAACAGATAGTTGGAGAAATATCGAGTGTTAGTAACATCAAATATCCATAATTAATCCATAACTCAACTTATCTTAATCGGATTTTTAAGTGGCGTACCTCTAAATGTTTCTGGCGCAATTCTCTAAAAATCTGCATTCAAATTTAAAATTTTTTTTTTTTAAATTTTTGGTCATTTTTTTGATGTTATAATGTTGTCAAAAAAGTTATGAAATGTCCCAAGGCTGAAGTTCTAAGCTCCATAACTTAACTTATGTTAATCGGATTTTGAAGTGGCATACCTCTAAATGTTTCTGGCGCAATTCTCATGAAAACTGCATTCAAATTTAGAAATTTATTTTTTTTTAATTTTTTTGTCATTTTTTTGATGTTATGATGTTGTCAAAAAAGTTATGAAATGTCCCAAGGCTGAAGTTCTAAACTCCATAACTTAACTTATGTTAATCGGATTTTGAAGTGGCATACCTCTAAATGTTTCTGGCTCAATTCTCAAAAAAACTGCATTCAAATTTATAAATTTATTTTTTTTTAATATTTTTGTCATTTTCTTGATGTTATGATGTTGTAGAATTTCCAAAAAATTAAGAAATGTTCCAAGGCTTACGTTCTAAACTCCATAACTCAACATATCTTAATCGGATAAAATTTGCATTCACGTTTAGAAAATAGTTTTAATTTTATTTTTTTGTAATTATACCCGCTACTCCTAGAGTGAAAGGTTAGACTAGATTCGTTGAAAAGTATGTAGTCCGATTGGCAAGCAGACGTTTTGATGCCATAAGACTTTGGAAAATTATTTATCTACAAATAGGTTTCCTACAGCGAAGAGCTCTGCCAAAATGTAGGATTTTAAGTCATATAGGGTGAATCCGTCGACAAAAAACGGAAGCGGAATGCATGAAGCAAAACAAAAACTGGGCTTCATGAATTAAAGATGACTTTGCCACGCGTAGTGCCACGAAAGGGGGCGTGGCATTCGGCACCACTGACAAGGACATCGACTCTACGAACAAAGCGAGGTGCAAGTGGAGGAGTTGGATCCCCGGAGTGAGTCCGTCGAAGGATTGTGGAACGGAGGGGCTGAAAGCAGCCATGGGAGATACCTAGGCAACCGAGCGTGACCAAGAACGCCCAAACCCTGTTTAATGTAAGGAAAAACGCAATCAAAATGCGACACTTTTTCAAACACTTGGGGCGCGGAAAACAATGAAAATTTCATTTCTTCATTTCAACGCATGCTCCAGTCCTCAGTCTCAGTGTTCTTGCCTCTGCAATGCCCCTCGCCGTTTTTCCATTTGTTCGTCAGCCAAGAACAATGCTTAAATAAACTATTTATTGTGCTCGCTGCTGGCAAGGACAACGCAAACGAAAGGACACAGCTCCTGGCATCTGAGCAAACGCAATTAAATTTGTGTGTAGCGCATAAATAAATTTTAAGTGGCAGTTTAGGGACCTGCAGTGGCCCGGGCCCACCCAAATTCCACACAGATTGCATAAATCCAGACGAAAGAGCAAATCGAACAAATCAATAGTCCGCAGGGAGCCTGGCCAGAGTTCTAACCAACCTATTTAAATGTATGTGCAGTTTTTAATTTTTTGGCATTTCCTGCACGCCAGTTAAGCCAGTCGGTGGAGGATTGTTTTTCGCCATTTGACATTTTAAATTATTTACCGGACTTTTATGCCAGGCAATAAATATTGAAATATTTGTGTGTGTTTTGCGTGTACTGTCGAGGTTCTTTTTGCTTGAATTTAAATAAATTTCTGCCGCAAACACCCACGCCAAGCAGTTTAAATAGTTTATGTGCAGCATTTGTGCACTTCTATTAGGTAAAATGCATAAATTTCATTTTCATTGCATACTTTGCAGCGCCCGTGCAGAACAAAAGCTGAAAAAAGGAAAACAAGTTCGCATAAGTCCCAGCCCATACGTATACGTATGTAAATGTGACAGCCCGTATGGCACAACCTTGGATGGGGATGGGGATCTGTGAAATCAGTGCGTGATGAGGGGTCTTGGGGTCTCGGGACTTGGGGCTGAATTATAAGCCCCAAGTAGGCGCGCTGCTTTACGAGCCCATAAACAAGATGAGCCCGGGTGAAGGGGATGGGGGGGTGGCAGCGTTGCGAGATTGCAGAGGATGGGCCGCCCTTGGGAGCCTTGTCATAGATTGCTAAAGTTGTTCCCAACTTCAGATTCGCGAGCTTCTCAAGGAGGACTTCAAATGAAAGAAAACGTGGCGATTCAGGAAAATTACAGCTTGGCAGGCTCGTTAATTGAAATGCTGCCTATATGTTTATTAAACATAGTACAGGTATTTTCAAAAATCCTTTATTCCATCAAAGGTTTCTTTCATATTTCAAATATATGCATTTTAAAGAATTGCGGAACAAGGAAAATGTGTGTTACGCATTTGCACTTAAGTTAAATTTATTAAAGTCACAGCAAATGAAATTTGATGCCTATGCTAGTGCTTGGACCAAAGGCAGAGCTCACACCAAAACTGAAGCTGCTGAATTGCATGTGTAAGTCAGGACAGGTCGGCACTAATCAAAAACATAAATTCACATAAAAATATCAAGGAGCAGCATCCACATGGACGTTGATGTAAGGACACCTGCATAATGTCCTTGCCGATGCTAAAGTTGAAGGTTTATGAGCTGCTCACAAAAATGGAAATTGTCTACCCTTGCTGTCACTGTATATGTGTTCCCAGTTATGCATTCATTTACACAGAGAAACTAAGGATAATTTAATTTTAGATACGTATTTCTTCGTTAAAGCTAGTTTATCCTATTGACTGGATATATTTACGAATGTGTACCACTTTTCTATAACAAATCAAGGATCTGCGAGTATGAATGCTTGGAGAACCACATTGTAACTCATCCGTAGCTAAAAATTCGTTGTCGCTGATTCCTACATTCATTATACATTCTATTCAATTTGAAAGATATTTTTCCTCAGTGCATGAGCTGTAATAGTTTGGCGCAGACACCTCGGCACTTAACCAGACTGCTCAGAAATGGGCCTAACTGCCGGAGACACCAGACGACTGTTGACTCCTCGTCTGGTTCGGTCTGGTTGTTGTGTGTCCCCTTGAGTGTGTGCACATGTAATAAGCATAACAACACTAAATGGCTACTTATGCATGCAAAGGCAAAACACTCGGCCCAGTGACAAAAATTGAGTGCATACGAGCACCACAACTACCCACTGCACCATCCCGAGTGCAGTTGTCTAAGCCAATTTCCCCACTTTCCAAGAAGACGTCTCCGGCGACTGGCGGTTTCAGCCAAATGCCGCGTTATGGCTCATTCCCTAAATGGTCTGCAGCTGCAGTTAGCGGCTGTTTCCGGCCTAACTAGTACCGAACTAGTTTCAGCACAGGGAAAAACGGTAGATCAATCTCTTTTATTCACTTAAAAGTATACTACAGCTGAATAAATATTAATATATTTAATATATTAAATAAACTCACATTTATGTGATAACAAATGGATGAAATAGTCTTGTATAAGCTGTGGACCGCAGCTGTATCTGATTTGAATATAAAACAAAATATTTCTCGCCTACCGAAATTAGCTAGAAAAATGAATTTTAAAGTGATTCCATGAAAATCAGCAAGAAAAAGCTGGCTCCCCAATTTGGCCGGCAATCAGCCGAAATATCCCTGTCGCAATGCCCGCTTATCTTGCAGCTGTAACTCTCTGACAGAGCAATTATAACCACATATCGCCTTGTGTCCTGTCCCTTTGGCCGCGGTAATCGCTGGAGGAGATCTGCAACAGTTTTTGGCAGCATTCCGGCTGCAATGGCCATGAAATGGAGCCGGGTTACGGGCCGTTTAGTTCGGTCAATGCGTGTGTAATTCCAACCCATTGGGTCTGCGGCCTGACATCTATGCGATTATACGGCGGTACTCGCAATTTGGGTAGTAGAAAGTAGAAAATCGGAACGGGGTTGCATGTGTCATCTGAGCCCATTGTGCAATTGACAGTCGGTCAGATGAGGGGCAAAACAGCCGGCGGGCATTGGAGGCATTGGAGGCGGAGAGGCGGGGAGGCGGGGAGGCAAGTGACGGTGCCCCATTTGCTCTGAATTGCTGTTCTTGTTTTCGATCGCGAACACACATTGCGCATTTCAATTCAATGTTGCTGACTGATGGCCAAAAGGAGGCGTCGCTGCTTTTGTGGCCAAATGGCCCACGTGCCACATGGCCCCCATTCGGCGATGCTTTGACTGAATGCTCCACATTGTTTGGCTCCCCGAGTGGCAAGTGAAACCAGCTGGAGCTGTCACGTCGGAGCTGCTTTCTAGACACTCTGTTCTACGGAGGTGCAGCTAAAAGCACTGGAATAAACAAATCATTTTAATAGGATTCCTAAGATAAAATATTAAGCAAATTAAATTCATATCTGAATGCCAATATTAAGGGCCAAAAATAATTTCTAGACATTTGTATCTTTTATAATGATATTTCTTAATTCATTACCCAAATATATCGGCATCTCTGAAGTCGAGCTAATTATTTTCGAAGTCATAGCAATGAGTTGCACCTTGCACCCAATGGCATTGAAGTGAGCAAAAATTAAACTTGTTTTCTCCAGCACAAATGAACACTTTCCTTGAAGGTATTTGCTGAAAAGTCCCTCGCTGCGTTGCGCAACGTTTCGCTTTTCTTTAGATATCTTCAGCCCCCATTCCCAGCAGTTATCTCATTTGGGCCCTTAACTTTCTGAATGCATCCTCTTGCCAGACAGCTAGCTGCCCTTTTAGCATATTGCCAAGCACTTGGCTGCCTGCCCAAAGTACGAGTATCACTTGACACGGGATGACCTCCCTTCCGACCCCAAACAACACCTTATCTCGCACAGAAACACACACATGACAGGTGCACGTCTTCTGGATTCGAGGAATGCTAAAATGAATTGCCGCTTTTGTTAAGATTTCTTGCATGCTCCTTGCAAAGGAGCAGCGTTGCAAATGCAGCTGCCGAGTGTTCGTCTTCCCTCGCCTTTGGCAGGAGTTCTTGTGTAACAAGTTCCACGTGCATGTTCTCAACAATGTCGCCATTGCCAGTTGCATTCGCCGTCGTCGTCGCCATCGCCATCGCCATCGCCATCGCTGTAGCCATTGCCATTGCCGTTTCCGTTTCCGCTTTCGTCCCTGGCACCAGAGAACGCTCGGACGCGCTTCCATGGAGAATGTCATGCAAAAACATTAATGCTACCTTTCAACTGCTCCGCACTTGCTGCCTTTATCCGGTAGATAAATTGTTGCTCACACCCCGAGACATTTGGCTACAAATTTTTCCCATTTCTTCACCTGCCAAGCGTTTGTGCATCGCATTAGCCCAGATAAGTGTGTGGCCGAGCGTTTTTATTTATTAATTCTGCTTGCTTAAGGATATTTATGATATTCTCTCGGTTTTCACTAGAATTTATGATATTAAACGAGGATGGTACACAAACTGATTTGGGTTCTAGTGAAGAAGTTGAAAATGCAAAAATCGAAGTGCTGTCAATATCATATTCCGACCCTCAACCCAATTGCGGTTTAGCTTTTCCCCTTTCCTCGGCGAATGCATTTTAAAAATAAATTTTGCCCAACGGTGCAATTTCCGTGCTAACCAATTTATGTGCTCAACAATTGATTTTCCAGTGCAGCAAAGGTAGCAGCCATTTTATACAGGTGAAATAAAAGGCGTCAAATTGGGGGGCGGGGCAGCCGCAAACGGTGCGGCACTTCATAAAATATGAAATTAGATTTGCAAGCAGCTCAAACCGTAGTCCACAGGCCATCGCCCATCGTCCTTTCTGCTCTCAAGCATGTCCATGTCCATATATACATATATCCGGATCCGGATGGTGGTCGAAAGGAAAAACTTAATGCTCGCGCGCGGCCAAAGAATGAAGGAAATTGCTGGAAAGTGCGGGGCAAGCGGATGGGGTGGCCAAGTGGAAGTGGATGCGGAATGGTCATGGCAGAGTCAACCAAGCGACCGACATTGACTTGAATGACTTGACATTCGATCAAAAAGTTCGACGGAGAGCACCACGAACAGAGGCGGAATCAGCAGCCGCGTCGGAGAAAAAAGGAGCTGAAAAAATTGCCCGGATTGGGTAACAAAGAATCCTGAGTCACCCTGAAGTCAATATATTTTTACAAGATTATTAGTAAGCAGAAATGTATTTAGTACAGCACAGAAATAGACTAGAAGAAAGGAAAAATACGTAATTAAAGGTATATTTATGAAGGAATGCAGAAATACTAATGTTTATTTAAAATAATGCAGTATATTTTTGGATTTTACACTCTGGAATGGTTCCCTTAAAATGTAGTCAGCTGCGTTCAGTTTGAAATGGAGTAACTGGTGGACCCGACACTTTGCCCGTGATTTGTAGCGCATTGAATCCGGCTAAAGGGGATTCCCAATTCTGAGGGAAATATATATTTATATATGTATGTGGGGAAAAGTGAAAGAGAAGGGGCGTTGGGAAATACAAAGCGCAACGCGCGGCTAATGCCGCTTAATAGTTTTTACATTTTTTGCCCTGGTCTTTGTTCGCTCGCTTGGCCAGAGACCCAGAGACATGCTGACTTAACTGGTTTGCCCCCAATCCTGCCCAGCATTGAAACTCCGACTACCGTCCGATGCTTTAAGACCCAGCCACCGTGTTCAATAGCTGGAAAATGTAAATCCCATTGAGTTGGTCGCTGGTTTTTTGTACTTCCCTTTTAGCCCGCTGCTTTTTCCATTTTCGCCAGACTGAGGGGTTAAATGCTAAGGCTAATGCAACAAAAGGGGGCGTGGTCAAATGTCTTCATCGGTTTGATTTTCAATTTGATTGCATTTAAGCGACATCCGGCATAAGCTTCAAGTCGTCCGTTGTGTCCGTTGTGTCCGTTGTCGTCCTTTGTCGTCCTTTGTACTCCTTATATTTATATGAGTGAGTATCGTAAAAATTTATCGCCAGTCCAAAGAGTCCTGTCTCGTCCCTCGTTTGACGATTTATGCGATGATTGATGATTGTCGACACATCTTGAATGCAATTTACTCGCTTATCACTCGGCATAGCCATATATGAGTAATAGCCACAACCGAGCAGGGATTAAGCAGTGCAGTGCAGGTGGAGGAGAGGTATTTATTCCGTTTTCGAGCTGTCTGGAACGTTGTCCAAGCTAATAAACATAAATTTGCAGCTTTTCCCTTCCATTTGTTATTGCCGCTGCGAAAGCCACAATTGTTTACATCCCGGACAGCTGCACAGGGAATAAAAATGTCACAGTTTATTAAATGAATGCTGATTTGTGAGTCATTAGGCGCAACTATTTAATGCACAATTTTCAATCCAAATTGCAAACGATTGATATTGAATCCCATTTACATGGCGTACATATTTTTGTGTAACGTTTGAAATATTCACTAATTTATAGATCATTGTGTGTGTTTATAGATCTTTGCTCGTAAAATATAAAAATGCGATCCCTTCGTCGTGGGTTTGAAAATTGGGAGTCACATTTTCCTTCTGTGTACAATTCACAAGGTAAACGAGTTGGTATTGGGGACAACTCTGCTGCTTGACAACAATCAATCAATATTTATGTCCTGAAGCTGGTTTGTAGGTAGCTGTCAAAACTTGCCACAGTCTTTATATAGACGAAGGTATATCTGGAAGATACTTTTCCCCCCAAGCCAGCAGCTGTGATTGTTGCTGGCTCTTGTGGCACTCTAATGATAATGACAATGGCAATAATAGTCAGAAGAACAAGGGCGGCCAAGGACGAGAAATCTCCACCAACCGCCTGTCAAACGAAAGCGTCTTGTTCCCGAACTTTTGTCATTTACACTTTGCAGATTTATGTTTATCCGCTCGACAGGCTTTGGCATCTACACTCCTGCCCGCTCCGTTCGTCCTTCGAAAAATCCTTTGATTGATGTCCAGACTAAGTTAATTACGTGACTCAAAAAGTGCCCGGCAACTGAGACGAACTTAAGCTGAGGTGCTCAAAAACTTTCGGCCTGGCTAGTGGCGCGATTAATTGATTATTTTCAAGGGTGCCAAACAAAGCACTCAGCTCGGGGGCATAATAACGATAATAGCAAAAATAATAGTCTTGAGGTGCTGTCATCATAATGCTTATAACATCTCCCTCTTCCCATTCCCCTCCCCCTCCGCCCATCGTGTGGCAGGCGTTGGCAGAGATTACGCATTAAATAAATCATCGGCCTACAGAGCGCGTTGATGTTCCTAACACTTCACTTTGGCCCGAAGACGGTTGAACGGAGCGCCGGAGTCGAGATTTATTGTAAATAAGCATGATTATCATGGCATCACGTATACGCCATGTTGAGCGCGGCACCCTCAGACAAACAATTGAGATGGCAAGGCCAGCATTTCAAGTATAATTAGCAGTGGCCAAACAAAGGTCTTAGTGGTGGCATTACTTTTTATTTATTTACATATATATGTATATTGCTTTTGTATAGAAATTCCTATCATTTCTAGTCTTCTTTGCGTGAATCTTAAGTTAGTTACTGGCTCGTTCGTCTTGGTTCGTAATACTGCATATCAAGTGACAGAGGCTTCTGATAAAGTGCACTTGGATATTTTGCAGCTTAGGTTTCTCTGCATTGCATCGGAAAATGCGGCATTGCGCTAAACCCAATATCACAGTCACTCCCTGTCACAACTCGACTTGCCTTGAATCTGAGCCTGATACTGCTGTCTGGCTGTCTCCACTCGCTTCGCGTAACCTCAATGTGTTGCCAGCGCCCATCAGAGTCAGCATCCGCATCGTGTCCTTGGCATCCTGCGCCCTATTTCTGGGCGACCAGCACCCACCTCCCACCTCCACCGCCCACCGCCCACCGCCCAACGGCCCTTTGCCACTCCTTTAACCAGCCGAAACGGCAGCTTTGGTCGCATTACTGTGGCGCTTAAAAGGTTAAAACGTTTTTGACTTTGAGCGCCGACGTCTGCAGCCAGCAAATCGTCTAATGAAAGCGACTTTCGCAAATGAAATAATTCCGCAGCCATTTTTTCCGCGGTTGTTGTGCTTTTCGCGTTCTGAATGCGGTTGGGTTGTGCCATTTTAATTGAGCCAGTTTGTTTAATTAAACATTGAAATTAGAAAATTATAAAGTCAAATATTTTAGGCCACCGCGTTGGCGTTGAAATGGAATGTGGCGTCAAGGTGAGATTTTCTGTATTAAGAAGAAGATGTTCTATTTACTTCGGCTTAAAGGTTTCCTAAAGGTATTTCCCTTTAGCAAGGATCCATCTTTCGGGTTTCACAAATACATTTCCGAAGAAATTATCAAAATAATAAAAAAGAAGTTTACTGTGTTTGTGTTCCCTACGTATTAAAAATGTTATTGTGTTTTGGACAATGAAGAATTGGGGAAATGTTGTGCAAGAACTCATCATACGCAAATTAAGCGCATTATAAGGCTCATCGCTGGCCAAATGGCCTAGACAAGGGCTCAAACTGCTCGTTAGATGAGCCCAGTGAACTTTGTGCTCGGGAGGAGATTGCCAACTGAAGGAAACTCCTCTCAAACTTGACCCAGTCCGTGGCCGAGTTTTCCAGTAACATCCAGGCAGCGCTACCTGCTGCAAGAGGGAGAGGGAAAATGGACTTTAAGTCATTTGCAACTCGCTTTTCTATGCTTTTTCCTTTTCACTTTTCGCTTTTCCTTTCCTTTCGGCTCTCTTAAATCTAGGCAAACGACATTCATAATTTTTATTTACTTTCCTTTACTTTCCTTCTCTCATTTTCGTTGCGCCCTTGCCTTTTCTTATTGCATTTTAATGCCCTCTCCCTCGGCGACATGGCGCGTACCACATTTCGTATACTTAATGAGATTTTTCGCAGACATATTTGCAATTTGGTAAGACCAATGTGTAAAAGTTGGGACCGCAAAATATTCCATCCCTTTGCCGGCGTCTTTGGTTCAATTTGAAAGTTTCCCTCCAGTTAAACCCAGAAGCAACAAAAACTAATTACAATCTCAAGTGGTTTTTTTCAACACTCGGCCTTAAAGCTAAATGTTGCTGGGGCTACAAAAAGTATAAAATGGAAATTTTATTAAACAGTGCTGCACGGTGCAGTTGCAGAGCCAGTTTAATTTTAGTTTTTGCAACTATTCCTCCTTTGCTGCTTATTCCCATTCGTAGCCTTATTGCTGTTTTGTTTGTGCTTTTAACTTGGCACTTTGTCCGCGAATTTATTCCTGCTCTTGCTCGCTGCAAATTGCACCTCTGTGATTATGGCCACTTGGCATCGTCTTCGTCGGGGCTTTGCTACGGCATTTGGCCATTTAAGAGGTGCGCCCGGGATGGTGGCTCTAATGACATTCTTTCCCCCAGCGAAATGCACTAGACATTGTTCATTAGGAGCCATGCCCGCTCGTTGGGCACGAACCCAAGACAACTTCAGCTAATTCGCAATTGGCCGGAGAAAGAGCAGCTGCCGGGATTCCAGATGGATCCTCGCCGTAAGACGGCACCGGAACATCTTTCAAAACTTGCAGCTAATCTGTGCCAGCAGTCCGGCGAGCTTCTCCCACTGGGCAAGTCCAATTGGGAACTCCGCTGGTGGCCCGTGTCCTGGGAAAACTGTCAATACACGACTAAAAATTAACTGTTAACTGTTAACTGTCAACTTAAAGATAAAGATACTTTTAAGTACTCAAGCATACACAATGGCTGCTTGGCAGAAAAAACGTACTAAATTATTCGGAATTTTTTAAACATATCTAATTATAATTGTCGCTTTAAATAAGCCACTAAATTTTTATTCGTGCAGCTCCCATTCAAATAGTGTTGCGTCATTATTCAAAATGTCAATGTCATTTCAGTCTCTTGTGCTCTCTGGCGGGTCCTTTCTCATTCAGTGACACTGCAGACTCGTTTTTTGGTGGCTGAAGTCTCAACTCAGTGCACTGACAGCTGATGATTTCGGAAGGATAATGGAGGGGTGTCCTCCCGAGATGCCCCGGCGTTTTGTCATGCTTAGCTGCTGCTGCTTTTGAGGCCTTCTGACAGCCCTCCAGTTTAAAGTTTCATCCAGAATGCGAACAATAGTCGTTGGCCTGTGGACTTCAGTGCCATTTTCGGGCCTGCCTTAAATCATAAGCCCAATATTAGCTTTTCCGGTTATTTCAGGCACTTGTGTCCTTTTTCGTATTTACTTGCTATTTGCCAAGCGGTCCGCAATGGCCATCAATTTATTTAACAAATGACAAACGCTTTGCAAATCAAACAACAATAACTAATAGACAGTTTGTTTGCCGGTCGTTCGTCCGCCTATTTTTTGTTGTTCCAGTTATTTAGTACAAATGGGCCTGAGGGCCGCTTATCTTCGAGTCCAGGCCCAAACAAAAGGGCCGTGTGTGGGAACGGTCGTTACAATCAGACAGCCGCAGTAATGCACCATCGAAAATGTGCGATATAAATGTGTGTGTATAAAATACGTATGCATTATAGCTAATAACCGATTTGCGTGCCCAACGCACATAAGCCAACTCTGAGGTCGGAGGTCGGAGGTCGGAGGTCGCATTTGGCCGACGGCATTGTTGCTATTATCGCTCGGGCCTTGTGTGTTTTTGTTACGGCACAATGCACCATAAATGATAATCTTTTATTAAGTTTTCGTATGGGCAAGTCCTTTCAGCAGGCTACTTGCATAAGTGAAATGGCAATATAGGTTATAAAAGTTACTAAGTACAATCAATTTAAATCAAAAACTTTGATTTTTTATATAAATAAATATATAATTTAGCAGGGACAGAAACCTCTTAGGTAAACCCACGCTCAAAGCTCAATTGCCAAATGATCTGCTATAAGCTTGGCTTAGCAACGACTACCACCATGTGCCAGATCTGTTCCCACCTGTGCTAGTCAAGTGGGGAGAGTTGCGGCCACAGAAGTCGAAGCACTCCACTTGCTATTTTTGATCTTTTAGACGGCTCGTTTAGACGGCTTCATAAGCGCGGCTATAAACACAAGAGACGTCGCTGCCGACGCCGCCGTCGATAAGGCCGATGCTATTTTCGAATTGGGCGATCTGTCAGCGCTACGAAGTCGGTTTTGTTGAGTTGATCAGTTGAATTCAAGTCGTCGGCGAGTCGAGAAGCAAAACGCGGAAACGCTTGGGCAAACAAAGCCGAGAACCTGAGCTGAGTGTTAAGATACTTTAAGTGTGGCTTTGCGCGCGAGTTTTTAGCTTTGACATAAATCAGAGCAATTGCAGATCATAGTTTTTTTGCAAGCGTTGTGAATGAGCCAACTTTAGCTGCGATTATTGTGCAGTGCAGCTTTCAAATCCATCTCAGTGTGGTAATTTTGCAGTTGGCTAATTGTGCAAGTAAAACAAAAATTCAAAACAACAACCACGCTTCGTCTAGTCAGCATACTGCTGTGTGTGTGTTTTTGTGTGTATCTGTATCTGTGTTGTACGCTCAATCTTTGCTCAATCGCAATCTTTGGGCATTGCCAAAACAGGTTAACTAAAAGCAAACGTGTTCTTTACGTTTCTGTTGACTTTTGCCAGCCGCAAAGCCAAAAGTTACTCAGCAAAAAAAAAACAAAACAACAAAAATATAGGGGAAAAACACAAATTACAAGGAAAATCAATAATAGAGTGTTGCCACAGTTCCTGCAATCCGTGGTTTCTCGTCGGAATAAAAGCAGCTGCGGTCCGTTGAAGAACTTCAAGGAGCACAGGTAACCGCAGGCCATTGGCCTCCTTCACATTAAAATGCCGAGGGCTAAGTGGATGCTGAGGGGATTTCCCACTCAACCAGCTCAAGGATGCCCAGATAATGCAGGGCTTCGCATTCCCAAAAGAAAAAACCATTCAGAAAAAACACCAGCTTCGTCAACGACCTGCTCCAATTCGATTTATGCAGTCCAAGGTCAACAGCAACGGCTTTAAAATGCAAACTCAGGCAAAGTTGAATCTCCAAATGAATGCTTCTGCTTTTGCTGCTGCTGCTGCTGCCTTTGTTGCCGCGGCTTTTGTCTCACGTTTTTTGAACTTTTCCGTTTCGGCCGACTTTTGTCGAACCGATGTAAAGATGTAGCGAATGAGATGAGAAACCATGTTTAAAGAAGTAACCTTTAAGAGGGATCATTTAAATTACTGTTGTAGCTTTACTTTATTTGACTAAACAGTTAATATAATATTTATGAGTCGTATATAAGAAATATTCAAGTTCTTTTTAGAGTACTAGGGAAGTGTCTTCTGCTCCAGAGTTGTGCATATTATCTGTCCTTCTGCGAAGGGCCCATAACTGTGGCGCTTGAACAGCCGTTTATAATTATTTAATTTGCTGTCTGTAGCCGGGTAGTTAACCTTTCTAAAATTTACCCACAAACCGCAACAATGAGAGTTGCCGCAAGAACAACAACAATAATCGAGGTGGCCGCGTTACTTGGCACAATTAAAACCGCGAAACTCGACTCGTTAGTTAACTTTGACTTGCTCAGCAAAAAAAGCAGTTTTGAACAACTAAACGCATAAAGGTTACGATGCGCCCACTAAGCTTAGTGATTAAATGTAAAGAGGTGGGCCCAAAGACGGAACCCATTAAACTTTGACTAATTTTTAGATGGTGGTTTAACTAATGAAAAGTTATGAAATTTATGTTGGTCAAGGCGTGTGCTCTTGGGTCTGCTTGCATTAATTATTTCACATGAGTTGCACAAAACTGGAAATCAAGTGACTCACTCACACTTAGCAAAGCATTACACATTATTTCAATTTTTTCAATTTTGGCCAGGAAAGCCATAAAGCCGATGAGAAATATGTAGATCCGTGCAAAAGGTTCTTAAGATCTTGCAAGTCAGAATGAGTGATACGAAACTCGATTTTCGCATTTTATTAAAAATAAACTTTGTCCACCGCAACTCGATGAATGCCCAATGGCATTGTTGGAGAACGAGTGATAAATTTCGCATTCATCAGCTGGCAATTCCATCAGCGGAAATTTTTTTTCGGTAAATTGAAATAATTCTGCTTAAATTGCTAATTGTTTTGACCGAAAATTCTAATTAGTGCATCCGTGTTCAATTTGAAGCACTCGTTAGTTGCCAATTGCCGACGGCAATAAATTGCATTTACCATTTCGGCACTTGTTTGGGACTTTTTAAAGTGCAATTAACGCCAAGCCGCTGCACAATTATTTATTTATACATTGAATGTTTTTTGTTTAACTTTTCCATTTGTCGAGCTTTGACAACTCCTCTTAACTGTGCAAAGTGGGCCTTTATTGAGTTTGTCAAGGCGCATCGTCGTTTTGGCCATTTGTTACATTTGCATGCCAGCCAGCGGATGCCCATGTAATGGCAATTGATTTACAAGCTATGCGCATCAATACAAGCCGGCTAGCAAAAAATTATAGCCATATATAGCCACATACGTGGGTATGTGTGTATATAATTATTCAATTAAACGACCGCACAGCGAGCCAAAGGTAACCGCCAATAAAAGTATTCATTCAAATACAAATAAATACATATATTTCCCCTTTTTATGCGATTTTCCGGCGTGAGACATGGTGCCACGAATGCAATCAAAGTAGAACTTTATGGAAGCGACAAAAAATGTACAAAAAATGACGGCCAAAAGTCTGTGGCAAATTTTATTTATCTGTTTGATTTTATTTGCAAAAAGTGTCAGATAACTGAAAAACATCATAATAAATGAGCAGCGCGTGAGAAGCCAAAGAATGTGCCATAAAAAGGCATATTTATTTTTGGTTTCAAAAAATAAATTGCAAAGGGGTGTTATAATTGCCCTTAAAATATTGATACAATAATTGTCAATTTAATTTCCCCAGCATTTAAAAGATTATACTTGAGTTCAAACGATTTGCAGTGCGGTCTATATAAAATATTTGCTCTCCTAATTATTGGCTGTCTTGACCCATTAATAAATATCAATAAAATACATTTTCATGTTTCTGGGTTCAAAGTAAAGAATTGCTAAAGGAAAGCGTGTAATAAGTGCCCTTAAATTAAATTGTCAATTTATTTTCCCATTTGGCTAAAATAACAAGCATTTAAAAGATTACATTTGAGTTTAAACGATATGCAATGCGGTCATTATAAATTATTTGTTGCCTTATTATTCACTGTCTTGGCCCATTAATAAATATCAATAAAATCAATTTGCAAGTTTCCACACTGACAATCCAGTCGAGTTTAATTATTGTAAATAGCATTTGAAGGGAAGTTAAATCAATTATGCAAATACCCCTAACAAAGTTATGAAATACGTTGGCCAAATGGCCGGAATAAAATTGACTTTGATGCGAAATCAATGGATTCAATTTGTCTATAAACATAAACAGTCTCCAGCGGCAAAAGTAGATTTTCCAACTCATAGCCTTTTGATACCGCCAAAAATGTTCGTGCGAATATGCAAAGTTTCTTTTCTCGTCATATTTGCAACGTTTATACCACTTCCCACTTTCCACTTCCCACTTCCTGACAGCCGACAAACACTAACTGTAATAAGCCACTTGTAAGGCAGCAATAATGTAGATCTATGGATGTGGGCCAGATGGATGTGGGCCCGGCCCTCCTTTCGGCACATTTGCATAATCTCAGGAAAATCTTTGGTAACAAGTAATCGAAAATAAATTTGCATAACAAATGCCAGCTTAGTGAGCCGAGCCAGTGTCAGTGGGAAAAATGAGACATAATCTGCGAGGCTGCTCAGACCAACAATCAATAAATTGTATACAGATGCAAGAAAAAATATATAGACGACTTTCTGCACTGAAGCGCACTGAAATTTAATCAGAATTTAAATTGAAATTCCCCAGAAGCAAAACGAGACGAAAGGTCGCCGCCACTCGGCTATATGTATGTATGTATGTATTTTTGCATACTTTGTACATCAGCAAATAGAACAAACAGCGGCCTCCAGGCAGCAAAAAATCAAAAAAAAAAAACACAAAATACAAAATACAAAATAAAAGAAACAAAGAGACCGCTCCGGTGCCGAGTAATTGCCAAATGTTTACGCACATATGTACGATATGTAATATTTGCATATAAACAGGCATATGTAGCCGCTTTTCATTCCGACATTGCAGCGCTTTTTTAGGGCTCCCCATTTGCATTTCATTTCAAAGCTGGTTTTTTTCAGATACTCCTACTGACTTTTTTTTTCTCGGCAGTGGGAATCGGTCTCCTAGGGGCACACCGAATATATGAAGTGCCAAACGATGGGTTGTGATTTCCTTTGGCGAGCGGAATTCGGTGTTGTTTTATGAATGGAACGGACGGAAAATGCGATGACATGATTTTCAAGGGCTTACAGATCGGCGACATTGAGAGAACTCTTTATGGATGGCATTGCGATTC
The DNA here is from genome assembly GCA_005876975.1 of Drosophila orena. Classification (NCBI taxonomy): domain Eukaryota; kingdom Metazoa; phylum Arthropoda; class Insecta; order Diptera; family Drosophilidae; genus Drosophila; species Drosophila orena. Next base: position 6,378,824 of record VCKV01000282.1, on the reverse strand, counting down.
GCAAATAACAGCACTTAATTGAATTTCCTTTTGTCACCGTCTTAATTGAAAACTGTACCATCCGCCTGTCCGTTCATCAACGTGCCCAGTGGCGAGGCGACTCCTTAAGTCACTCTCGACAGATTATTCCGGGTTAATGACTCTTTCAAGTGACACTTGAACGCTTCTCCCTGCTAAAAGCCGCTTACAGTCTGGCCTTTTTGGCTGGTGGTCTGCGCCAGGCAGGGAAAAAAGGAAAAAAGCCAGAAACACAGAAGTGAAGCAAGTAAAGCAGAATTCAGTTTGCGATTACTCACCCAGCAAAGTTGACTAAGCAACTAAGCTCAGCTGGGAGCTGGTAGCTGGTAGCTGAAAGCTGAAAGCCGTGGCTTGAAATTGGATCACAGCTCCACTTTAGCCACTATTTTCCATTTTTTGGGAAGTTTTTGTTTTTGACTGAAAGCGCTCAACTGTTAAGCCGAATAAAATGCAATGCCAGCGCATTTTTAATTGTTATTGCCACTGTTGTTGGCTTGTTGGCCGCTGGTGTTGACTAAATTTAGTTGAAAACACAGCTGAACCTTGAAAATGAGCGTGGAAATCTGTGCATAATTGTTTGGAAAATGTTTGCACAATTCACACATCAAGCCGTAAACCGAAACAAAAGTCCGCAGCTCGCATGAGGTCGTCTGTGAATTATTTCAATGCGAACTCCATAAAAGAATACTAATTGAATACTGAATGCCGGGCAAAGTAATTACTGCAGAAATATTAAAGGCTCAAACGAATGACCCTCTTTTTTCGGTTAGTTAAATCATAGCCAAACAATTCCTGGCGATAGTCATTGCAAACACTTGAATAAAGGAGAAATACAAAGCATTTGTCACCGATATTTATTTATACCTACACCCAGATAAAAACAGCTGTGTTCAACAATATAAACGCGCCGCAGTTTTAAAATAAGATAGGTTTTCATTTTATGGTATGAAACAAGTCCTTAAAATTATGTAGCCTAATTAGCAATAGTAATGAAACGATTTTACTTTACCTTACAATAAACATTTTCCTATACTTTCGTTTACAACTGTATGAATATGGACAAGAAGCGCTGTGTATAAAAATGCAATCAAATAAATTTGCTTTTCTTTTTTATGGTAAAACAAAATGGCTTTTGACTTGTGCATTTCATGTGCATTTGACGCTCGTTTTGCTGCCCTTTATTTATTTCCTTATTTTACTGTTTCAGGAGACCCCGGAGACCTTTTGTCGTGAATATTTATTTTAGCCAATTAATTGTCGTTTCGATTGAACAACTTTCTTGCCCCCCCTCCCTGGGGGCGAAGAGCCTTAAAAGGCCTTTAAAGCATTGAAGAGGCCATAATTTGCCCAGTGTCTGCTATTGCCATTCACGAATATGAATGAAAATTGCTTGCCCCGCCAGGAGAAAAGCAATAAAAGCCTTTAAATATTTACACACTCAGCCAGAAAAGAGCAAACAAGCTGGCGCGCAATCTTCTTCTTGTATGCAAATAAATGCTAAACAGTTGAGGGCCTGGAATCCCTTTTTTTTTGGCTTTTGGGGGCGAGTGCGTTCGCCAGGATTTTGACTTCAAGTTTTGCCAGCTAACCACACGGCGTATACTTGATCGATTTGCCAAATGTTGAATGTGAGCCGCGCTTGCCGCATTATTTGTTTGCTTATGTGAACTGCTGGGCTGAAAAGTGATTGTCGGTGTCACACAGATTTGTTCTAGCCCCCCCTTTGCCCCCTTTGCCCCCTTCGCCCACTCTGCATTTTCCCCACGGCTGTGTGTTGCGTTTGTCGCACAAATAACAGCAACACTTTGTGTGCAGCTGCATCTGCAGTTGCATCTGGCATGTTATTTGCTGTCTGACGATACCTAAACCCAGCCCCTGAGCCCCAAGTTTCCATTCCCCCGATAGCCGCCCAGACGCAATGCACTTTATGTCTTGATGCTGCTGACGGCGGCGCCAGTTTCTCGGGGGTTTGCTTCTGAAACTGCTTCTCAGCACTGAGATAAAAGGGAAAACTTGGGAGATCTACAAGCTTTCCTTCGTTTTTCCTGATTTTACAGATTTTTTATTGTTCTGTATTGCTTTAAATTACGCGTGCAGTTGTATGAGCATTTTGGTCATTTCGCTTTAAGCCTTTCATTGATGAGTCCGATATTATTTGTGGCATTTGTTCGCTGTGCAACTAGGCTGCTATGTATCTTTCCCTCTTTTGCACTGATTGTCACCAGCAACAGCAGTACAATATCATCATCATCATCATCGTCGTCGCCGCCGCCGTCGTCGTCGTCATCCAAGTCCTCCCAGTCCTCCCAATCCTCGTAGTCCTCGTAGTCCTTGTAGTCCTCCACGCTAATCCTTGTCATGCTCCGACGACCCAGCGACTGCTTCGCTTGTTCCTCCCTGTTGTTATTGTCAAGTGCAAATGTGTCGGTGAAATATGCAAAGACATAAATATTTCAACGTGCTGAGGGTTCAATGGTGCGGGTGCGGGTGCGGGAAAAACTACTGGGAATGTGTGAAAATCACCGACTGGGAACTAGGCATCACGATGCAATCCCTTGCCCTTGCGACATTGGACATTGTCTTGTACAACGGCCGTAACTGACCTTAGCCAATTTCCCGGACATTGCGCACATGCGATTCAATTGGAAGCTGGAAAATTTATGAACCCAGACCGCACAGCTCGTGTGCTCATAAATAGAAATCACATTCGCAAGCTTGAAGCTTCTAGATTTCCATGGATATATCACAGTGTTTATATTTAGTTTAATGGGTAGTGTCCAAATTGCATACACTTTGCAATCATTTGCATTTCATATTAGCCGGCAACGCATGCGACGCCGCTTGACGTCATTGCACTGGAAGAAAATGTTTAAAAAACCACACATCTTCCTCAAAAATATATAATGGAAAAAATATATGGGAGTGGAAAAGTGTGAAATAGAATCTTGTTTATTGTTAAATTGTTTAAATTGAAACCATCTGTCAGTAAATTAATTGTGCACAGCGCTTAGTGTGCGCCTGGTCAATCGAGTCTCCGTCTCCATTTGGGCAAACAACCAAAAGCCATATTCATTGCCAAGTGCAGGCCTCAAGTGCTGGGTCGTAAGTCAAAGATACGGATACTTTACCGCACGAGCTGCCGGTTATGGGCACTTGCGAAACGGCAATGGCTATAAGACGATAGCCGACCAAAGTGCAACCTCGGCTGACCCCTATTTTATGACAGATCTGTCATAGCCGCGTTGATTAACAAGTCAGAATCCGGTTTTTCGCACCAAACTGTGGCTGAGTGAGCAGCTAGAAGTGCCAGCCCCTTTTCCAAATTCGCGAAGATGACTTCATTGTTTGCTACTCGCGGATGCACATTCCTCGAGCTGCACTCAGGTTTTAGATAATTCGTAGGTCAAGAGCGTGGTGTTTTAGGCAGTTCCATCAGTTAGTTGCATAAGCTATCTGCCGGCCTAATCATTGCACACGACGGCTAATTGCCCGGCAATTGCTAATTTCCCTCGGTTCAAAGTGCACAGATCAGGCAATGCATACACGAGAATGTCGAGAAAGTTCACGTAAAAGGTGGTGGTCGGCAATTAGGAAAGATAACAATTATTTAATATTAGCTCAGCCTGTTTGGTTGAAAATACTCCACAACAGCAATTAATTTCCCTCTCAATTTGCACTGTAATTAGAGAGCAATCGGCTTAGAACTATTTGTATGGTTGTTAATGGAAATACACTCGAGTATGTAGCTGTTGAGGCTGCCGGCCCGATTGCATTGAAATCGGATCACCGGTTTATCTTGTAATTATTATGCGATTGAATTCAGACAAAAGACGGCCGTTCATATTTCTTGCCTCCTTAAATTTTATCACTCATTCCGATTGCAACCTGGTTTAATTGCAATCGGCAAACCAAGCGATTCGCTTGCCTGATCGTGTATTTGTCAAAGCTGATTTCGTGGCCGTCATCCTCGTATTTCGACGCTATTTCATTGCATCGAACATGGCTATTTCGGCCAGGCCAGCTGTAAACTAGAATTCTGAATTCACAAATTTCAATTAACATCGCTGGCCAAATACGCTGACTCAGGCCAGTAGGAAATTGCGACTACCCAGCGCATGGTTGCAAAAATACGAGGCTAGGAAAATCGTTCATAACTGGGTGGGTTACGGCTTTCCACCGACATTCGACATTGTGACAGCTTAATTGGGCCAGATGGGGGTTGAGTGGGCACCAGTTCGCCTCAGTGTACGCACATGTCTTATGCAACAGCTGGAAACTCACAAATGTATGCTATTCGAAATAGGGCAGGCCTAAACCACTGCCATGTTTTTGCACAATGGCCTTCAAATAGCCACCATCACATCGATTGAATAACTTACTCATTAAGCTCCTCAAAATATTGCCATGCACAAATACAAACCATATAGTAATCGCTTTAATAAATTAATGTCGTTCAACTTAAGTGACGACTTTATACTCGCTTAATCAAATGAATAAATAAGAATATTTACTATTTTGTTACCTATGCTCTAAAATGTTGTTTACAAACAATTGAATTTGGACAAATAGTTTGTACTACTCCCAAATTTCCACTGTTAGTGCTGCTGTCTGTTATGCGTTAGAAGAGGGACTTCTAACAGGAAAACAGGCAACTAATGACTCGTAATAATTGCGGCTCATGTTCGGTAAGAAAAATAGGCTTCATTAAATACAAAAGCGCTTAGCTGATGGCAAGAGGGCCCCACATCCACATACAAATCCCAGGCAAAGTATAGTAACAACATTGGGAGGAAAACCAAACCAACACGAGCATAACAAACGATCTATGAACATTTCTGGCCATTTCAACAAGCTCGAACATTTTGCGGTTACGCCCAGGAAATTGTTTGTTGGATTTGTGAATTATATTTTGCCAGCAGCCAAGCAGGCAGGATGCAAAATTTAAGCCGGCGAACAAATATTGCAGCATGTGTGCGCCAGTTTGTCTCGAGTGAGTTAAAGTCGGTTGATTAAGTTGTGCGGCAGCCTTTCAATTTTTAGCAGCTCGAAAATGATGTGAAAATGGCATTTAAATGCAAGCAATTTGTTATTAGCCATTTAAGCCTGCATCCCGCAATGCAATTTTCCCCCTGGCCTACGTGGCCGAGTACACGAGGCGTATACGCAATGTGGCCAAGGGAAATGATGTTAAACGGTTAAGGGCCTACAGCCGAGCCGAGCCCTGAAGAGGAATCCGGCTTTGACTTGCGCCACATTATTTGCACATTTGCAGCTCACCGAATGGAGGAGAATGGGCTGCTCCGAATTATTTGCTAACTATTTGGGAAAACATTTTACTCCTCCACGAAATGTGCGGCCATTACTAACACATGAGCGCATTTTTCGGCGCTGTCCGGCGAAATTTTTGTTGTGCAAATTTATTGAGCGTAAAATTTTGTGGAAACTCACATTTTTTTCACCCGCATGTGCCAAACTAAAAATAAACATAAATATTTATCAGTCTGCACAGAGTTGTCCCATCGCTTTGCATATAGATATACATATGTCTGTATGCAAATGACAGTGCGGCGATCTGGGGCCTGTCATTGACCCATTTCCGGATGGCCTCAAACTCGTGGCAAAGCACACAGTTAATGTGCTGGAAGCTTGGGCCCAGCACTCAAATGATTCGCTCAGTGTGCATAGCCAAAACTGATAGAAGTGGCATTCAAATTAAGCGGTATAAGACGAGTACATTTAAAGGCTCGCAGATGTAGAAGGTTACAACGACTTCGGGTTTTCGGGATTACTTCATACTTCAAGCGTAGACCGTATCGGTAGCCGAATGCTTAGTTAACTCTAAATACAGCCCATAAATGCGACAAAAATCGAGACGTAGATACACTCCGCTCAATACACTGTGCGCACAAATAAAAACGCACTAAAACGAACACTCGGAAAAGATGTGACTCGCATTCCGTGGGGGTTTAACGTTTCGGTTATTTACCTGCCTAAAAACAAATCCCCGTATGGAGAGATACGTGTATCTATGGCTAGACAAGTGTCAGGCACCAGATAATCATTTCAGTTTACAACTTTTTCCCTATGCCACGTGTTGTTGCTGCTGCTGCCGCTGCTGTTGTTTGTTTTGGCAAAAAGTTTTTGGCATCCCCTCGACTCATTGTCGCGCCTGCTTTATGGGCGCAGCTATTGCCATTGAAGCCGTCGTGGCCGTTGTTCCTTTTCCTTTTTATTGCGGCGTTTATATTTGTTGGCAGGAAATAGCTTTCGTGTGCTCACATTCGATAGATACAATCGCAGCACGCAACAATTTGCACTTCTTTATGTTGCTGAACTTCAAACTTTGTTTGGGATCTTTACCCCATGTTTACCCCATGCCACCAGCTCCCCCACCCCGATACTTCGGTCCTTTATTTATACAAACATATTTTACCTTTCATGCATGTGCGCACCTGTTCCCCCTGCCATCCGTCTGTTTATCCGGTGCTATGTGTGATTTTATTTATTTCCGACTGCCTGCCAACTCTTACAAAGGGCCCATAAAGATTTCCAGAATGCGGATACAAATCTGTGCAGGCACACGTACCTACTATCCGAGAGATACACCCCGGGCAAGGCCAAGTTTAAAGATTCGTCCGGCCGCAAAACAGTTTCCCTTTCGCCTCCGCATTCCGCAGTCGGATTCTGCAGGCTTTATTACATTAAAGGATACTCGTAACGAGCTTGGGACTTTGCCACTAACACCTTCCACTCCGTGCCTTGAAAAATGACTGCAGCAAAGTTTTATTGTTTGTTTGTAACTTCCAGGCAATCTCCGATTCAGCAGTAAAGGCTGACCTTAGAGCCCCAACGGTGACCTCCGAAAATCTATGAAATCGTAGAAGCAAGCGTGTTTCATTTACCCATATAAATTGAAGAGCATGTAAGGCCATTCAATTTTTTAAAACCTAATTTTAAGGAAAATATTTATAAGGAAGTATATATATATATATATATACTTCAACACGACAGCTTTTGATCATCTCGAATTTCGATTCCTTATTCTTAACTACTATTTTTTCCGCAAGACTTTTGTAATACACGTATGTGAGGAGAGTTAGAAAGGTAGCTATGTGTGTTTCAGGCCTTACAATTCTCTGGGATGGATGAAAAGTTTTAATTAGAGTCCAAGATTCATTCAAATTCCCTTTGGCCAATGGTCTTGTGCTGTGCATATTAATTGGATTAAAAACAAGTTAATTAACATTGAAGTCGGTGGGTGAGCGGTTGAACGAACCGCAGGGCGGATGAGCAATAAGTTCCGCAGCTGTGGCTCCCGGAGTGAATCCACTTGCAGTTATAATCAGCTTAGCACTAAAGTTGCATCATCATCAGTATCTGTTGCATCAGCATCAGCACCAGTATCTGTATCAGTATCAGTATAAGTATCGGCAACAAAAGGATGATTGCTGCAACACATCTGGCTACTTAGATGTTTAAACAATATTTCTTAATTGAAATGCCGGAGGGCAAACCCACTAACATTAGCAGTGACAGCATATAGCTCATGAGCCGCAAAACACAGGGATACCACGATACCAGGATACCAGGATACCAGGATACTAGGATACCAGATACTGCCGTACCAGGGCATTGTCTGGCCCTGCCTTCCATTTTTTGGCTGCAAGCGAACGAGCTGAGCAGAAATTAATTACATTGAAGTCATTTATCAAGAAAGTTTATTTCTTGCAGCCAGAGCTGGCCAAAAAAGCCAAAACTAAACCAAGCCAGCCAAACCAACCAGACCAAGCCAAAACGAAACGGAACGAACTGAAATACAACGGAGTAGAACCGAAAGCCTGGCCAACTCAACCACATCCCGTCAGTTGTTGTTTCCGTTACTTGGTTGGTTGTTGTTATGCTTATTTTTATTTTTACTCTTATTTTTATTTATTTGCCCTGGCCCTGCCTATTGTTAGTGAGAAGTAAATCAATAAATGGCATCGGGCTTTGGATTTTGTTTCTTTTTCTTTGGCATTTTTTTGGTTTGTTTTTTTTTTGCCTTGCGAAAACCCCAGATTCAGCCCCATTGTTTTTTCCGTTGAGCTGTGCAAAATAATTGCAAAAGTTTTGCCCAAGCTGGCAAATTGTTTGCTGCATTTTCGATTAGCAAAATGTCAATTTCGAATGAAAATGAAAATAAAAAGCAACTACCAAAGCACTTGGCCAAATTGTCGTTAACTGGCAAATGCCACTACACAGGCGATTCGCTGGCAGTTGGATCCTGGACACAGGACACAGGGCACTGGTTATCCGGACATCGGGCTCTCTCTCCGGCGACGAGGGGATCCATTTTCAAAATTTGATTTCGTTCGACCCAAAAATGGGCAGTGGCCAAACGCCATCCGCAGCACCATCCGCACGAAAAATAGTGCAAGGATGCGGGGTCGCATCTACATGACAGCAATATCCATCACGGGGCTAAACCTTCCACTATGCTCTGTTCTGGCTTGACGATATACAAAAATTGGTTTAATCAACTGTGAAACAACTGCAGCAGCGACACTAGCTAAAATAGCCAGCAACAACAAAGGCTGCAGCAGCAGCAGCAGCAGCAGCAGCAGCAGCAGCAGCAGAAGCGGCAAATGTTGCAACTTGGCTGGGTTATGGTGACACGAATGGGCAGAACCAACGGCTGCATCTAACTGAAGAGATTGGTTGAAGGAGGACTCTAAATGCCCTATGCAACGATAAAACTCTTCTTTCTAGAACAAAATAAATTGAGCAGATAGGAACAGCTATAAGGTGTAAATTTACTTCTTATAATTTCTTTAAAACTGTTTAATTAAAGATTAAAATAGAAAATAGTTCAGTTACATTGAGTGGTGTTAATGCCATATTTTCGCAGATATATCTTAAATGGGCAAAGACTTTTCAAAAGTTAGATCCTTGGCCATATTCAGCGTGCGCTGATGCTGCTGCGTGGGTCATGTCGGGCTATCACTATCGATATTCACTTTCCTTGTCAATGCACAACAGCAACACCAATTGCAACAGCAACAGCGACAGCAGCAGCAGCAGCAGCAGCAGGAGCAGCAGGAGCAGCAGTGGCCAAGAGCTGTGCCAATTTTAGTTTTACTTATTCCAACTGCTGTCTATATCCACATGGGGACGTACACTAATATCGATTTATGGGCTATTTGCAGAACTGCCGCGAAATGGACGCCGCTGCCGACGGAGTACCGCCAACGGCGCCAGCTGCGACGGCGACGACGGCCAACAGCGATCTGGACTTGGCAGCACGTCGGCGTCTCTTCATCTCACAGCCCTCGACGCTGGCGACGCGCCGCCAGCAGGCGGTTTGTGTGCGGCGGGCCCACAAAATGTATGGCAGCAGCAAGAACCCCAACGTTGTCCTCGACGGCCTGAACATGACAGTGCCCAAGGGTTCCATGTGAGTACCCATCCGAATGGATTAGGATATACGTGTATGTGTGTGCGTACGGACGGCATGAGGTCTACTTCTCAGTTGCATTCAGACTGTGGTGCGGCTTAGATGGTTGCACACATGCTGAAAGTGTCTTTGGCTGCAAGTACTGCATGTGCAGCAAGAGCAATTATGCTTAAGTGCCTTAGAATTAGTTAGAAATGGTAGTGAGAAAAGCAGATAATTACCTTTGATTAGCTATCCTCAATACACGTATATACCTCAATTTGTATCTTTTTTCAATGATAATAACACCCAAACTTAACCTTACAAACAGCTGGCATACGTGATCGGTGGTAAGCCGAGCTATTTCCAGTTTTCCAAGCCAAATGTTTTCATTTTCTAATTGACCGCGGGGAATATGATTTGTATAATGCCAGCATATGCAAATTTGCTGTTTTTCCATCCCAAACTAAGCTCATTAGACGCCAGCCAATGATGAAAAGCAAAGTGTGGGTACAAAACAGAATAAGCGGAAATCATATGCAGCTGCCCACACGCGAACCGCACAGAACCGTGATGACCAAAATCCGAATCCGAATCCGAAATCGAATATGCAAATGTTGGACTGTGGGCATTGGGATATTGGAATTACGATTGGGATTTCGGGGGGAAGTGGTTGCTTACTACAAATGCAAATGCAGTTTCCGCGAGATGTATTGAGCCGTTGGGCTCGCCATTGTTTGAGTTTGAGTGTTGTGTGAATGGCCGCGAAATGTTACTGACCGCAATTAGCACTCAACATCCGACGAACGAATACAGGCGCACACTCAAATGAGGCAGCAAAGTGGCCAAGACGATGAGCCGCAGTCGACAGACTGAAAGTGGGTCAATGTCAGCACGGCGCTTAAAAAACTGTCAAATTAACAGCGGCAACAACAAAAGTAGGCTATTGTGGAGCCCGCAGCATCCATTGAGATAAAAAACCAGTTTTTAAGCCAAGACCAAAACCCGTCTAGGCGATCTTCAGAGTTGCCAGGTCGCACAGATATTGTACCTAGGAAACTGATGTCAGTTTTAAGTACCATAGATTATTTGAAATTTCGAAAATTACTTTAAAAATTTAATTTCATTGTTAATTGATTAACGATGATTGATAAGTAATAGAGACTCTTTAATTTGTCGTTTTAACAACCGCCTTTAATGATGCTAATTGGCATTTAATGATTGCTAATCTATAAGCTAAGTTCATGCTATGAAAATGTTAGTGCATACGATAATTTCGTACCTGCGTTTAAGTTTTCCTATAGCAATTTCCTATAAAACGCTGAAGTTACTTATTCAAAGAATACTAGGTTGACCCTCTATCCCTAGCCAATCACTTGAACCGTGCCCAGGTAAAAACATTTCCAACTAAGTTCGGCAAAATGCAGGGGTATGGCATTAGCCTGGCCATGATATAACCATTGCCTTGATGTGGGTGTTTGTTTTGGTCATTTAGCGAGATATTTCACACTGCTCAGACAGCCCAACAGTCTGACTGACTGACTGACTGACTGACTGACTGTCACACTTGAAAATCTGTGAAAAACCAACAGCAACCACACACAAAAGAGGCGCAGCTGGAAAAAATCACAAAACTGAAACACCAAAATGAAGAAAGAAAAACTGTCAGCGGCGCGTTAGTGTGAACAAGAAGATTTAGCACAAAATATGTCGCCCGGCCTCACACTCCGGACGGAGACTACGGCCTCAGGACTCCGGGCTCGGGACTCCGGACTCCGGACCCCGGACTCCAGACCAGCTTCCACTTCCTCATCCGATTCCCTGAGCTTTTGGGCCACGCTGTCAGTCACCCGAAATGCCTGAGCCTTTTACACTCAAAAATATACATAATATATGATTCAGTAATTCGATATTCGCTACTAAAATGTCTTGGTAGAATACAAACAGGAAAAAATAAAGGATATGAGTGACCACACAAACACCACAGTTATGTTAGTTTTTGTTAAATATTTTCCTCAGTGCACACAGAAATTGGGGGAAAAAATTTGAGAAGATTTGTGTTTTTGTTGTCGCCCAAAACTTTGAGCCGCTTTTGTAGGCGCGGCACAGACAGTCTTTCCCCATTTTCTTTTTTCTTTTTTCTTTTTCTTGTTGTCTGTGGGCTGACTGACATTTGTGTTGTTGAATTCTGTGTCCGTGCCCGTGGAAAAGCGAAGGATGTAGGTGTGGGCGGAAGGTGGGTGGGTGGCGGTGGCGGTGGCGGTGGCTGTGAGCCTGTGGCCATCATTCGGATGTCTGACTGCTTCATGATAAATAATTGTGTTTTGCTTGCTTTATTTGCAATGAATTATAGTTATTTTTTTACCCAGCCGCAGAGAGCAGAAATCATATACGACGAGTATACACTCGTACGGATAGGCAAACAAGACAAGTGTAGACAACAATGAACACTTGAAGTGATGTTTGTGGTCTGGGCCAGAGTGTTTGCAAATAAATCACGCCATTGATGCATAAATAAAGCGCAGAAATTACGCGGTCTCTGCAGCTCTGCGCTGAATTTATGGCCATCGGAGTGTGTTTGATTTGGCGGATTGAAAAGTCGCGCATCGGTTGAATAAATTGAATTGCGAAAATGGTTTTTGCAAATGGCAGGCAAATAAAAGCAAGGCAGCCACAAACTCACAAGCTCCACTGACCCACGCTCTCAGCCGCCAAACCGACAAATTAATTGGTACCATCAATTGGACCCGTAAGCTCTTAAAGATCTTATTACACTTCCTGACAAGTTCTTAAACAAGCACTAGTTGTTTGTTAAGAAAAGTTAAAGGCTGCTTCATATTTTCAAGGAAATCAGAACTAAATTAGATTAGAGCTAGAAATTAGCTAAATTAAGAACAATAACCCACATCAGACACGAAGCGAGCAGTAAGTTCCTCGTGGCTTTCCAGCTCAGTTCACTGGAGTGGTTAATTTGCTGACGATTTCATAATCGACTTCCATGTCCATCCGTTTCCGCAGTCAATTACTTAAAGGCAAAGTGGTTTTCTTTAAGGCGTCGCTGCCAGCAAATTGATCAACTAATTGCTGTCCTGTCCGATGTCTCGTGCGAGTAATTAAATGTTTTATTTCACTGACCCCAAAAACGAAGTGTCCCGCAATGACAGCAAATAAAACCGCAACACTCGAAACTTCGCCTCAAACTTCCATTTTCATTTTCATCTCCACCTCCATCCTCCAGCCCACTGCAAACTTGTTGCTCTTGACCACAGGTCGAAGGTTTTCTTGGCCCGAACAGACGGACATCTTGTGTCTTGTCTTGTGGTCATCGCCGTTTCTGCCTGCTATATTGCAAATGGTATTTAAGTTGAAATCTTTCATTTCACTTATTCTGCCAAGTTCTTCCTTACCTAAATTCTGAAATTACAAGCTGAGGGAGTGGTTTTCATTTAAATGATTTAATTGCAATAATTGAATGAACTGTACGGGATTTTGAGCTTATCCAACGGCAAGAACATAGATCAATTCATTTTTAATTGTGTTTCTAAAGGCGGCTTAATGCTATTAATTCATTACATATGTAGTTATAGAAATTTAGTTAAGAGTTTTAAAATCACGCTACCAAAACCATTTGGGCACGCCCAAAAGCAGGAATGCAGCCTTTCTGGGTGTGCAGTCACCGTCGGGTTTTTCGGATGATAATGATGATGATGACGTGACCGCCATCCTTTGCCAGGTAAAACAACCAGGACAATAACAATGACTGCCCGTTGCCGCCATTATTTTGACATACGAGAACCTGAGCCCACTGGGCGCTCGAGAGGCAGGGTACAGACCAGTTTGGAACAATGCCGAACACGGCGATGTTTTGGGGCGGGAACCCTGCTCCCAGGACCAAAAGGCATTACAATGCTAAAAGCTCAGGGGAAAGGGGTTTCCGAGAGCGCAGTGGATGGGATGGGGTAACATGGGCAACACGAAGAAACATAATGGCTGCTTACAATTTGTGAACGAGCATAATGCGAACATTACATCCGCGCCATTGTTCTTGGCCAAAAGGAGGAGGGACCGGGTCAACAGGGTGGGGCTGGATGGGGCTGGTTGGGGCTGGTTGGGGCTGGACGGGGAGCAGTGGGCCTGGTAGGTGGTAGGTAGGCTGGGTGGCTCAAATTAAATTAAAGCTGTTTAGTTGTAATTGGTCGTTGAGAGGGGTCCAGACAGTGGCCGGGTTTGCCATTTGGTCCCTCCTTTCGACTGGAAGTGACCCTTTTTCTGGGCACTTGACAGCGTCGACTTTTGGTTGTGTTTCGCTCGGTCCCTGGCTTTTTTTGCACTTTATTGCACCTACCACGAAAATGGCGAATTAATGGACCATGAGTAACGCTAAATTGAGTTCAGGCACACATAATAAACTTGGCCAATGTCTGAGATTTTTAATCTCCGCCAGCCGCTTTTAATTGATTGTAAATTGTTATTGAATTATTCAATACAAAGTCAGGGCCAAGGCTGAGGTTAAGTGTAAGCCATTTTGCAGAGCAGTTTAATGGGGTTATAATTATTTTGTGATAAATTGACTACACGTAAAGCCCTGATATTAACTGTCATTTTCTCTCTTTACTACTTGGGGTTCAAATACAGGTTTTATTTGTGCTCCATTTTAATGGTGTAAATAAAGTCGTTGATTCCTGACTTGGCCTTAACAATTAATGTGTTGTTAGCCGTAGATTGATTGTACAAGAGTATAACGCAATCTGAAAATATTGACTAAGTCGTCAAGTGTTCCAAATGATGTGCTAAATAGTCATTGGTGAAAAATTGAAATCATTTCACTGTTTAGACAATATACAAATAGTACCAATAATCGGAGTATAGAGCCAGAATTTAATGTTATTTATTGCAAACTATATTTCGCCGATATCCTAAGCTTAATACTGCAATTGACTTCACGTGTGTTGGCTACGTGTATGTGTTATTTATCTCGACTCGAGTGTGTAGTTATTTGAGGTCAATAGCAAAATCATTATCTACTAATTACAGGCCGACTTATGCATAAACAAAACTACATTTAATGCACCGGACTCAATACTATTGACCATCATGGCATGTGGTCATTAGGCCGCACAAAACCTGCCAATCAATAGTTTGTTTAACCTTATACTGTTGATGTCGGCGGACCGCCTTGTGAATTTGAACTGTATTTGCGTTTGTATTTGCGTAAGAAATTGCTAGCCCGGGAAATAATCGGTCCTGTATCTGAGGCAGTGCGTCAATCGAATTATTATTTCAGTGTCGGCTATTGATGACGTTTGATTTCACTCAGTCACAGCCCGGCAATCACAGGTACACAGTACAAGAATTAGTAAATTATTGAATGCCTTTCAACGGCAACTCAAACGCCCTGTTGGGCTGTCAATCGATGACCAGCCAGGTGACTTTGACCAGTTACAATACTACTAGTTTTCGTGTGTGGCTACGACTTATCCAGCACGAATTAACCAGCACCCAGTGGTGCACTGAAAAGTATTCGAACAATAAATAATGTTATTAAATGATAGACTCTACTAGTACTAGAACTAAATATTCATATAGGGATGTTCATTTCTTTCTGTGTGCAGCTCATTTGAAATTCAAGTGGCTGATGGTAAGTCAAATCGTTTAGCCATGTCACTTTGCCTTGCTGCAATCATATCACTTTTGGTAATTTGGAACGTCATTGGTTATTTGGAAGGTTCACGCGTGGCCCTGAGATATTCCCATGTTAAATGAACCTAATTAATGAAATTCTATAGGGGAGTGGAGAGCGGAACAACCCTTTTTGAGGGAAATCTTAATCGTGACTGACAGCTTCTGGCTGCTGGCAAACCAATTAAGGTCCTGCTTTTCTTGAAAAATATTCAAAAGGCAAACAGAAAGCCCAAAGAGTGTTGCAAGGATTAGTCCCGTCAGCCCAAACCACAACGATAGACTTATTTCCTATTAAAAAGCGGAAATTAAAATCTTTATGGCAAATGATTAACCAATAAGGAAGAGCCAACAGAAAAGGGCCACTCAAAGGGAAATCAGCGGAGAGCTTGAAATTTGGTTCTGGCTTGAAGCTATCACTTAAGAAAAAATCTATTGTTTTTGGGAAAAAATAGCATATAACATATAGCATAAGGGCTGATTAAAATAATAATATTAATCTTATTTTGTATTTATCATCAATGTGGGAAGCTTGCATTGAAATACATCCCACATTGCTGCGTCGCCCTTAAATGCCATTACTGGCCTCTAATATTTTTTTTGTGTGGAGGCCAACAGCCGCTTCAACGCCGCTGAACTGTTTTGGCATATAATTACCGAAAGTGGCCGAAGGCTTAGCCATCCAGCCACATCCCCGTCGCGCCGGAAGTTCAACAGCCGTTGCAATGGCCAGCTTATTAGTCAAATTAGGCATCCAACGGTCGGTGGGAGCTAAGGGCATGGAGCTGGGGGTTGTGAGCTGGGGGAAAGGACATCGCGCCACGTCGAGAGTTTGTTTGCCCATTTAGAGAGGGCCAATTGAAGCGTCAAGTGAGTGACGAGCGAGGGTAAGACGAAAAAGGCAGACAGGACCGGGCCAACGAGTCCGTAATGAAAATCGATTAAAAATGGCAGAGGGCAATCCGCAGCTCCCTAGCCTCAAGATTCCGGCGTAATGGCAAATTAATTGTAAAGTATGCGTCCATTTTGCTTTGGTTTTTGCCTTCGCCTAAGGACACAAGGAGTTCTCTTCCTGCTCTGCGCGTTTGTTTTTTTTTTCTGCCACTTTCCCTGCCCTTGGTCCCTTTGAACGATTGAGAGCGGTATAAAACAATAATTAATTGATTGAAGATTGAAGAGGAATGAAGTACTGTACTGGTCGCGCCAGAAGGCAAAACGTCGTCGAACTTTATAGCCATCGTCATAGAGTTTCCTGCACAACCCGTCGGCTAAGCGGCTTAGAAAATTAGTTCCGCCCGAGAGGTAATATGTTAATTTTCCGCATGTACTTGCCTGCCATCGAGCATTGCAGTTACTTCGCCAGCCGAGACTAGAACTTAATTTAAAAATATCCAAAATCCCCTATATACAACATATTCCAGCAGATAAAATACAAGTATATAAATCTAGCACAGAAACACAATTATTCGCTTATGGTTTCGTAAGTTGAGCCGAAATGCAGCGCAAGGATATCTTGCTGGCGGCTTTCGCCCCAATTTGGTTCACTGGAAATTCAATTTGCATTGGGGCTGTGACAAGTGCAGGATAACCGAGAGCATTCAGCAGCGTTTTAAGGCAGCCCCCTTGCCAGCCAGCCGTTCGAATTGAAATTCAAGCAGCAATTATCCAGAAATGAAACGAATTTCGGGCGGCGAAGGGGAAGAAGCCCGTGCAGGACTCGGCGTATCCTGGCCCAGGACTTTACATGGGTGGCTAGGACGCGGCATTTGAGTGTTGGCCGCAATTAGGAGCATGCGACGAATTCAATTTGCTTAAGCCCAGTGGCCGCTGCTGCCGCTGTTGCCGCTGCGATTGCTGTTACTGGGAAATGTTTAAATAATTGCATAATGCTCTCAAGTCTGAATCGCGGGATCTGATGCGCCCTCCTTGGCTTCTGTTTGTCCATCCATTTGCTGTCAGTGCTGTGATTTTGCGCTTAATTTGCTTAAGCTGCGCTTCATTCTTGGCTTCCCGCACTCCCTCGATCTTTTTCCCAGGCCACTCAAGTGCACTGAGGCGAATTTTGGGAGTATTTAAGACTGCGCGCACAGCTGTTGGTTTGTTTGTAGAGAGCGGTTGTAAGACAGATTGTTGACCGCACAAATTTGCGTAATAATAATAAATTAACGTCGAAATGTTATCTTATTTATCACACAAATACGTGCGATGAACACGGTACAGATTCTCAATTTTTTTCCGTGAATCCTGCGGTTGTTGCGGAATGGCCGGCTGCTGTCAATGTTTATCCGTGTTAACGCTTTTCCTCTTTGCGGCCACGCACTTAAAATGCTGGTAATTTGCAGTGCACAGCAATATCAAAATGTCAGGCTTTCTTTCTTGTGAAGCCGATGCATCCGTCTGTCTGTCAGTTGTTCACTCCCTCCGTCCATCAGTCCATCAGTCCTTCAGGCAGTCAGTCAGTCAGTCAGTCAGTCATTCAGTCAGTCACTCAGTCAGTCAGTCAGTCGTTCATTGCGGCATAGTATGCGCTGTTGAAAATTAACAATTACGCACCGCAAAGGAGGCGGCGGCAGTGGAAGTCCCGTGTTGCGTGTTATAAAAATAAACTATGCCGCAGGCATTACAGCGGAAACGGAAGTGCGCATTAAAATTGTGCTCGGCTGGCATGTGTGTGTATGGAGCCGCAATTAGCAACTCACACGTGCACACACCGTTATGTGTGTGAGTAATTAAAACGGAGTGTGCGCATTTAATAAGTTAAGCGTTCCCTCACCAAAAGCGACTCGCACACTGCACCGATACCTATGATTATGAAACCAGAATCATTATTAAATTAAAAGGGAAAAAGCATAAGGGAAAACCTGTTATATTAATATAATTTTTAAATGGGAAATCTGTTGCACAAGACACTGGCTTGCAATCTATGGATTCGAGCCCTTTTCTGCGGACTAATACGTTCATTTTCCAAGTGTAGATCGCTGTCCAAACATTGCTGGCCAGTCAGATACATAGTTGCTCTCTGATTTTGTATGTCCATTTTCCGGTAAAGTGGGCTTCGTGTATAAATCAGGTGGTGCCATACTTTATGTCCTTTGATAAGGAGGAGCTTACCCCAAAAGGATTATGGGAGCCGAGAATTTACAACTATTTGGGGCGAAATAAATATTTAAAGTGTAGTGTAGCTGGGCAAATAAAATAGTGCAGGTTGTCAGGCATGATAAAACTTTAACTAGCTGGCTTCTTGCGATGCCATGTATGTGAGCACTCTTTTTATTTCCACCATTAGAATACGTTCCCCACATTACTGGCGGCGTTTTTGTGTTTTTTTGTTTGCTTTTTTTTCGTTTGACCTTCCTTCAACGGGGCGTATGCGCAACTTCCGGCAGAAATATTACATAAATGCGAGGCCACAGAAGCCTGTATGGCCATAATGGCAAAATAAGCAATTAAATTACGTTGGCCAGCACCTTTATTTATATGCTGCATCGCCTCAGGCGAGCCGTAAAAACAACAACGGCAGTGCTAAGTAGAAAATTTCCATTAAAATGGAATTATGTGCGTCAAAACTGAATTTGCATTATTTAGCAAATGCATTTTATTCGCTCATTGTTATGCACCCCTGACAAAATGGCTGCCATTGCAATCGCTAAATTGTTAATTACATGGAATCTACGCGTCCAAATTGCATGGGAATTTTGCAATTGGCTTCGCATCCGCACGCACAGCTCAATGCGATAAATTTAAATAAATACCCACACGGACCCAACTCGGATCCGTTTAGCTTGTCAATAGAACAGCAACGAATCGAGGCTTACGACATCAAAAAACAGTAATTGGCATATGTACGTGTATATAGATACAAGCCGTGTTTGAAGCTGCACTCGATGTTGCTGCGTGTTCTATGCAATTTGTCTCTCAGCTGATTTTGTTGATTCACGATACATTGTCATGATTTCATTTAGCCTGTAAACAAATGGCCAAACAAAAGGCCTACACTGTGATTTATTTTGCGCAATAGAAATGGCTGAACAGACAGGAGGGCAAAAACCCATACCGTAATTAAGTGGTTTCAACTGATTAAATTTTGAAAATGGCCAGCTGAAACAACGGTTAAATTTACTTTAAATACGCTTAGAGTTAGATACACAATGTGTGTTCATTTAGATAATAAATGAACTTATATTCATTTAGGGGAAAACTATAAATTAACTCTCATAAAAACTAAAAAGCTGTTTATGATTTAATGTATTTAATGGAAAATAGGTGATTCCATTATCATGCAGGCACTTGATACAAAATCATTTGTCGAAAGTGCTAATGTGAAAATATGCTCGGCTTAAACCATTTGTGAAACCCATTTAATGTATTCTATTTACAGGAAGGGATAATATATTGATTAATAAACTCAAAGTCGAATGGGATGGCAAGCTCAGCATTTTTGATTAATTTGCTCATCCTTGCTGCTGACTTTCGAATATATTTCTTCCTTCCGGATGACTTACGGATATTTTGGTGTAATTTATATAGACTTGCCCCTAGAAGTTAGCGCGAAATTAATGTCTGTCCTTGAATTTTTCATAAACTGCCAATTCAACAGAAAGTTAGCGGCCACACGAGCACAGGACCCTCTGAAACAGACAGATACAGGGAGAACGCGAAAAGTTGGTGGGAAAGTTCGTTTGACCAGAGTGGGCAGTGAATTCTTTTGAAAAGCACCTTAATCAGCAGTAAATTCACAACTAATCAGTGGCCCCATTGTTTGGTCCTTCTTCTGCATTTACTTTCCTAACAAATTCGCAATTGAAGTGCCTGATCACATACTTGCAACCAGCGCATTAGCAAAATCCGCACTTGGAGCGCGGGCCAACTTATTGCAACATAATTACAACTTACAAGAGCTTCGATGCATATTAAGTTCGTACTACAGGGCGTATGGGAGATGCAGAGAGCTGGGATTGCAGATAACAAATTTGAGAATAATTTAAAAATAAAGTGACGTCAGAAAGTTAGTCCTTCATGAAGGTCAGGACCTATCAACTCATAAATTATATTTTCGATATAAGTTAAGAGCTGTCAGTTCTGTCAGTGACGAACTCTTTAGAGTGCTTAAGAATTTCCGCATATTTTTCACATCCTCTCCTTTGACCGCAATCCAATTATAGTTCGTTTTCTTGTTTCTGCAGCTAACCAAATTCAATGTAATTATTTCCTAAACTGTATTATCTCTCGCAATAATTGTGTTTGAATGTAAATTAAATTGCAAATATTTGGAATTTCTCTGCTCATCTCTAGCCGAGATTCTTGACTATCCCCGTTGTCTGGAGCAGCGCATTGAACTTACTTTTAATTATGCTGGCCACATGGACACGGACATTGTTTGCGCTTTGCTTGGCTCTTGGCTTAATAAATTGCAATTGTTTGCAAGCCAAACTTTGCTTGTCCCTCTGATGGCCCAGTTCTGTTGGTTCCCTGGCTGTGTGGATTTTGTAATTGGTTTGGTCTGCATTTGACAAAAGGAATGAAATAAAAGAGTCCGGCTAACAGCAAAAAATGGATTTGAACGCAAGAAAGTTTAGCATTATGGCCAGCGACGGGCGGCAAACAAAGTTTTCGCAAACATTCAGTCGCAGGAAGACCACGTTTTTTCTCGTGTGCGGTTAACGAAGCAAATAGAAAAATGTTGCAAATGCTGTCGACTGGCCCGAGCCGCAGTCAAATATTTGGCCAAAGTTCCATAAACCAAATGGCCAGACAGGAGCGAAGCTAGAACCAACTCTCCGTCTGATTTTGCCATTTAATAAGCAATTGTCGTGCATCCAAGAGCAGTTGATTAAAATGGCAAAAGCCAGTCTAGAAATGAAAATCTAAACGCAAGAGTAACTATTTGAATATGCGAACCCTTCTGAAAATTGTCTAAATTATAGGAAAATAACGATATGCTGGTCACTGATATGCAACAGACACGCTGCCAGACAGAGTGAACAAACAAACTGGACATGAGTGCATCCAGCCAGGGTGAAGGGTCTTCTCAAAACCAGATAACCGGAGGATCGGGGCCACATGTTATTGTTTTCATTTGTTTTCTCATGTCGGAGCAGCCCCCCCAATCTACACTCAAAAAAAAGGGTATACAAACTTGTTATTTTTCATTAAAATGGATATTAAAAACAATCAGCGTACATTGCGATTTGAAATTCAAAAAATGGTTCCTCAAGACCGGAATGCATATTCAGTAACTTATTTTCTATGTGTACTCCCACAAAACGGGCTCACTTGACCAGCAAAAATATTTGGCTTGAAGACGGAACAGGAGGAGCAAATAAGAAACATAGGAAGGAACAAAGAAAGCTAAACAAATGCTGACTCGGCAACCGCAAGTAATAGGCCAAGTCTGGACGGGAGTCGAGGTAACAAATAATAACCGAGCACTTTCCTCTTCCGCTCCGCAGTTCTTTTTGCCCTATTCCTGTCGGACTGGACATGGAATTGTTTAAATTATTTACACAAGCTGGAAAATTAAAATGGACAGCTGCTGTTCAGGGGCTGAAAACGAAAAGCAGAAAACAGTGGAGCAGTGGAGCAATGGAGTAGCTGTAGCAGTCATTGTTATGACTGTTGCAACTGCTTGGGTCAAGTGTTGTGTATTGCGGCACGTACTGTACTGTACATGGGTGTGGATTTTGTGGAGTGGACTGGACTGGACTGGACTGGACTGGACTGAGCTGAACTGAACTGAACTGAGCTGGACCAGTAACTGCCCATGCTGTAGTTCATAACTTTTCATTTTGGCCCCTCTGTGGCACTCCTTCACTTTGTCTTTCGGGGCTTATCCTTTGTGGCAGGCAAATTTTAATTATTACCAGGCAGTCGAGAAAAGGTCCGATTGCGAATCTGTTGCCAAGTCTGAGTTTTATGAGTTTGATTGTTCTTCGGTCCGCACGCATTGCGTATGCGTAATGCGTGCGTCTGTATCTAATTGAAAAAATCAAGTATACGCAATGTTGTGCCACTGCTTTTGACGAAGCACAAGCTGGCAATTGGATGGCCATAACGCACAGCTGTTGCTACATAGTAGCACACTTCCATTGGCAACCCACAAGGGGAGGATTTCTTTGGCATAAACTAATGAAGCGAAGACTACACTGGAAAAATAGAAGAAAAACAATTTTATAAACGGAATGATAACTACAACAATTTACTGCACTAATCAAACATTCTACATTGAAAAATAATCATAGATTTCAGCAGGAGTATCCGGAAATTTCTCGTGGAAAGCTTGCTCAATAATATAATACTTTGCATAAAGACCACCACCAGGTGGTAGATTTGGAATGTTAATGGACATTCTTTTCATCAGTCGAATAAGTGTTTCAAAGTCGTGTACCTCGTGCTTCTCAATCACTTCCTTTGTTATTTTAATAATAGTTTGATCGAGGTTCCTTTCGGCCTTAACGGCATCCATATCGACCTTCGGTGCTCCAGGCAAGATTAGGAGGAGCAGAGTCATATTGTCCCTGCTGCCTTTGTGCAGGCAAATATCCAATATGCTGTTGACAATCATCGGCAGGTCATAGGTCACCAAAAGTCGTGAGCTAATAAATTCACAAACCTCGCTGCTAGTCATCACATCCCAAATGCCATCGCAGGCTATAACTATAAATTCATCATTTTCGGAACGATTGCAAACTGTTATATCTGGTTCCGGAGACACCATCTGATCGACAGACGACTTTGAGGTATCATTCTTGAAATCATAGTCCCCGAATGCCCGGGAAACGGCCAAAGTGCCATTTACCCTTTTAATCATTACACTGCCACCGGCATTTTGAATGCGTTCCTCTTCTTTGGGAGAAAATGGCTTGTGATCTACTGTGCTGAAGACAGCTACTCCCTTTCGCGATATGACAGCACGCGAATCGCCACAATTGGCCACATATATTTTGTCCGGTGCCACGAAAACGCAAATGGCCGTTGAGCCACCTTGGCTGCGCTTATACAGCTTCCTCATATCCTCATCCAGCCGCAGGAATCCCTCTCGTATTCCGGCCTCGTATATGTGCATCGAAAAAGAATCGGCTTCCAAGATGGCATTCAGTAGGTGTTCAGCGCAATGCTGTGATATTTGATTGCCAGCGTGACCATCGAACACCGCAAAGTAGGACCACTTTGAGAAGGGATCCTTCAGGTGACAAGCGGCCGAGTGGGCATCCTCCATTTGCAATCGCCAACCTTGCATAGAACTCACGCAGTAACGCAGGCCATTTCCGTGACCCTCTTGTGCTTGCTTTTCCGTTTCCGGTTTTTCCATAAAGCCACCCATCTTATGATCCAAATGATTTTCACACTGCACTCGAAATTTCCTTGTCTGAAGCTGTATATCAATAATTTGAAATTGAAATTTGAGGCAGGGCTATTCAGAATGAGTTTTTCTCTGTGTACGCTGACTTCTTGCTTTTTTGAAGCATCCAACTTCACTCCAGACGACTGGAAGTTATTGCTTTGGCAGTATCGAACAATTTTTGGCAAGGCTCAATTATTCAATGACAATTCAATTAGCATCGAGCCCATAAAAGCACAGAAGATCTCCCACTCACTCATGGTTAACTTCCAAGCCAAGTACCCCGAAAACTTTCGATTACGGACATCTCTCGACGACGAACTACCGAATAGCTAAACAGATCGGTGTGGGAATTGAATGGCCATAAGAAAAGTTTACCGTTTAATTAGACAGGCAAATAGGCAGCAGTCAGCAGGCTGCAGGGAGCAGGCAACAGGGAGCAGGGAGCAGAGAGAAGGGAGCGTTACAGAGTCGTTGAGGGTCCAAATGTCAGTTAGCTGGTTCCCCCGACACGGCAACTGCTGCTGCTGCTGCTGCTGCTATTCGGTCGCATTCGCATTCTGGCGAACAATGAGCTAAATTTTCCATGGAAAACTACTAAGTAAGCTTGTTAATTAAATACGCATTACCGCCCCTGTAATTGCCTGTGACGCGCTGCTTAGCAACAACTACACCTACTAATGAAATGGGCTGGAACAAGGTGCAGAATGGGCTGAAGCGTATCCGGAATTCCCATTCCGCCATTGGATGGCTGGGGGAGGACACAAACTAATTGTTAAAGTCAAGTGCAAAGTTTCAGCGCCCCAACCATCTCAGCTTCTCTCCCAGATTCTTACCCGTGCACTCGTCAATGTGTCACGGCAAGGTGAACGAAATGATATGGGTGCTGGGTATATCCTGGCTCTATGGAGCAAGCGACTACCTATTAAAAATGTAATTAAAAATGTTTTTGCTCATATTAAAACCAGCCGAAATGCAGAGGAGCACACTTTGATAAGCGCTGAAATTAAGCAAATGGTAACTTCATTTAGCCAATGTGGCCAAGACACATCTGTCGCTAAAAAGTAGTTTTAAAATCGAATACAAAGTAATGATCCCTGCAAATCACGCGACTTGCGAATGGCAGTCTTCAATTAATAAGCGCATAGCTCATTCCCAGCGAAATGCATGCCAGGCGACCTAATTG
Source organism: Drosophila orena (assembly GCA_005876975.1). Taxonomy (NCBI): domain Eukaryota; kingdom Metazoa; phylum Arthropoda; class Insecta; order Diptera; family Drosophilidae; genus Drosophila; species Drosophila orena. The sequence goes on along the minus strand of VCKV01000282.1, from coordinate 6,354,191 downwards.
CACACACTAATGAACTAATATACGTTGAAATCATCAATCACGGCCATCCAGAAGTGAGTTGCGGAATGCATCGGGCTCAGACTAAATGCCGTCGCAGCAGAACAGCAAAATCGCAGCAACAAAAAAAGGTTAATGGGTTGAAATATCAACAGCAACATCAACTCGGGTCGTCAACGTCAACGTCTGCATCGCTGCTTATTGTTTGTTTGCGCTGTTTTCCTATTTTCCTGTTTTCCTGTTTTCCCGACCCAACTGGAGGTGGACAAAAAGAGGGCTTACTAGGGGGCTGAAATATGCGCACACCGCAGGTAAATGTTGGTAATTTGCGACTTGGAATTCTGTTTTTCAGCGTCTGCTTTAGAGTCCCTGCATAGTTTAATGGCAGCGACCTCTTCTAACACGACACTTGCCCATTTAACGCTTTATGGCATTGCATTTATGCTATGCGATATGCAAAGGGGCAATTGCATGCAAAGCGGCGAAATTCGCCACAGGAAACCAAAAATAAAACTGGGCGGGAATACTCAATTGGCCTGCGGACGATGAAATCGCGACGGCCGGAACAAAACGGGGAAAAATATCACTCAAAAACATAGCAGGTGAATTCAATTATCCTGCATGAGCTGTGACCATTCATCCGTATAAATCCATCGAAACTATAAAACAATCTAGTTAGAATAGTTAGAAAGGCTTATACAAATTTGAAAACCCCTGTTATGCTGCTTAAATCTTTATATAGAAGTATGGTTTCATGCTAACGAAACCTCAAATTATGTGAAGGATTTTTTTATCAGAACTAATAAAAGTTAACTTTGAGCTTAATTAAATTTGCACATATTGAACTTTTCTACCACTATTCACTTTTTTCTCTTTGCACATAAATGTATTTAAACGGTTTTCATGAGTTCCAGGTTATTTTCCCATATACATTGCAAACTAGTCTGACAAAAGTTCATTTGAGATGAAACACTCAATTACAGCCAACAAATTATCCACTTTTCGTTAGTTTTATCTCAGCGCTTCAGTTTAGTGGAGTGTTTAATCATATCTGGCTTCATTGTCCAACCCGATGCTTGTTTTTCCCCACTCGCCGGTTTTAACCAACCATCCCCCCCCCCTTTTGGCCAACTCGGGTGTCCTTAAGCTGGACCGAGCGGAGCAGTGCTTTTATTTACCCCTTTGGCTTTTGCTTTTGCTTTGGCTTTGGCTTATACCAGTGCGGCTCTTTCTCCCCCACCTGCAATCGACCTGCATGTTATTCATGGCTAAACACACACCTGCACACCCGCCTGCACACCTAAACCGACCTCAAACCGCGACCCCCGTACCGCTCGACCCCCGACCTCTGCGCCATCTAACTGCCAACTGCCAGACCAACAATTTTCTAAACTCGCGCGCTGCGCACGTAATAAAAAATACGCCAACTTGGGTAAGGTCGTCTAGGGGGTGGTAAGTGGGCGGTGGGCGGTGGGCGGAGGGCGGAGGCTGGCTGGCGCGCTAAGCTGTGCTAAACATTCCCTAAATATATTTTGCAACAGCTCCTCCACACACGAGATAAGCGGCGCACATACCACACCGACCTGAACCTGAACATGAAGATAGTGTGGGCGGAAAATGTGGGGTGTACGACAAGGGCGCTGGGAAAATGGGGTGGAAAATGGGCGCTGGTGGAAATGGGCAAAGGGAAAATGAGGGGTTTTGGGCACTAAGAGAGCGCTCAGAGAATACCGTGCACCGAGCAATGAAACTTTTTGCGCCTGAATATTTTTGCAAAACTATTCACAGTTGATTTTTCACCTGATGCTTTTCATCCTTGTGCCTCGGAAAGTGCGGGTGTGTGTAAGTGTAAGTGTGAGTGTGAGTGTGTTGGCTTGTATCTGTGTTGGCAAGTGCACCTGCCGCCGAGTCTTTGTGTGAGTGCTTAAAATATTTGAGCGGCATGCACACAAGGGCGACTCCTTGCCCGAAAAATATCCGACTATCTGACCAGCAGTGTTATGGCCTCCTTTTGGGCCCAACGTAAATGGAGCTCCAATGCCAGTTGCATTTTTCCGATAGGTTTCCCCTTTTTTCCGGAATTTACAGATTTACCTGTAATTATCTTTCCTCACAATCCAAAGGAATTTAGCCAGGATATTCCAAGGGGATTCTGAATTTAAATGGGTGTAAAGGGAAATGGAAAAGACAGCACATCCCTTCTAAAATATAGTAAATGCATAGAAATTTTACTAAGGAACCTGTATTTGCTGAAAAATTACCATTTGATTTAATTTTAAAAACTATTAATAAAGTTGAGCAAATGTTCTTAAGCTAATCATGTGTCAAAATTGTTATATAAACTTAATGACAAATAAAAGTAATAAGGGATAGAATAAACATTTTACGTATTTACATATTATATTTATTTACATATATTTACATATTAGGTTTTAAGACTATTTTTGGGCAAATCTTCCAACTGAGCCACTCTTACTGGAAGCCACATGCATACGTGTACACTTAAGCTCATTATAAAAACGACTTTAAGCTCAACTAACCATGTGCAATTCCAGATACGGTCTCCTGGGCGCCTCTGGATGCGGGAAAACAACGCTGCTCAGCTGCATCGTCGGACGACGTCGCCTCAATTCTGGGGAGATTTGGGTGCTCGGCGGACGACCCGGATCTCGGGGTTCCGGAGTGCCGGGTCCCCGGATTGGCTATATGCCACAGGTGAGTTGACCTCGGCCATGTTGCGCCTGCTGCTTTCCACTTTCCACCTGAAATCTGCTACATTTTTCATGTGCCTTTTATTATCCCATGCCAGAGCCGACAAAATTAAATCAACGCAATAAAATGATGAAAGCACAAAAGAAAACGTATACCCACTCATCAGATGGAAAACTTTTCATTTTCACAATCCATAAGAATAACTCAACTGCACTTAACTTACATTTGCCTGAGCAACAGCGGTTCCAATTTAAACAAAAATCAAGATAGAATGCTATAGTCGAGTTCCCCGACTATCAGATACCCGTTTCTCAGCTAGTGCAAGTGCAAACGAGAATTTCCAACATTTTCTGGAATATTGGTAGAAATTGGGGAAATAGTAATAAAATAAAAAAAAAACTGCGAGTTTTGTGCGGCTTGTGGGCGTTAGAATGGGCGTGGCAACACAAAAAACTTGCGCTGCGTCTACGTCTTTGGTTAATCTCAACATTCTAGCCTTTGTAGTTTCTGAGATCAAGGCGTTCATACGGACAGACGGACAAACCGACGGACATGGCCAGTTCGACTCGGCTATTGATCCGGATCAATCCGATTAGGATAAGATGAGTTAAGGAGTACAGCACTTCAGCAGTGGGAAATTTTTTAATTTTTTTGAATTTATTCAAAAAATTTAAAAATTTAAAATAAATTTCTAAATTTGAATGCAAATTTTTAGAGAATTGCGCCAGAAACATTTAGAGATATGCCACATCAAAATCCGATTGAGATAAGTTGAGTTATGGAGTTTAGAGCTTCAGCCTTGGGACATATCTTAATTTTGATGAATTTCTACACCATCATAACATCAAAAAAATGACAAAAAAATTTAAAAAAAAAAATTTCAAAATTTGAATGCAGATTTTTAGAGAATTGCGCCAGGAACATTTAGAGGTATGCCACATCAAAATCCGATTGAGATAAGTTGAGTTATGGAGTTTAGAGCTTCAGCCTTGGGACATATCTTAATTTTGTTGAGTTTCTACACCATCATAACATCAAAAAAATGAAAAAAAAATTTAAAAAAATACATTTCTAAATTTGAATGCAGATTTTTAGAAAATTGCGCCAGAAACATTTAGAGGTATGCCACTTCAAAATCCGATGAAGATCAGTTGAGTTATGGAGTATAGAACTTCAGCCTTGGGACGTTTTTAATTTTTTTGAGTTTATACAACATTACACATCAGAAAAATTACAAAAAAATTAAAAAAAAATAAATTTCTAAATTTGAATACAGATTTTTAGAGAATTGCGCCAGAAACATTTAGAGATATGCCACTTCAAAATCCGATTAACATAAGTTGAGTTATGGAGTATAGAACTTCAGCCTTGGGACGTTTTAAATTGGTTTGAGTTTATACAACATTACACATCAGAAAAATTAAAAAAAAATTAAAAAAAAATAAATTTCTAAATTTGAATGCAGATTTTTAGAGAATTGCGCCAGAAACATTTAGAGATATGCCACTTCAAAATCCGATTAACATAAGTTGAGTTATGGAGTTTACAGCTTCAGCCTAGGGACATATCTTAATTTTGTTGAATTTCTACACCATCATAACATCAAAACAATGACAAAAAAATTTAAAAAAAAAAATTTCAAAATTTGAATGCAGATTTTTAGAGAATTGCGCCAGGAACATTTAGAGGTATGCCACATCAAAATCCGATTGAGATAAGTTGAGTTATGGAGTTTAGAGCTTCAGCCTTGGGACATATCTTAATTTTGTTGAGTTTCTACACCATCATAACATCAAAAAAATGAAAAAAAAATTTTAAAAAATACATTTCTAAATTTGAATGCAGATTTTTAGAAAATTGCGCCAGAAACATTTAGAGGTATGCCACTTCAAAATCCGATGAAGATCAGTTGAGTTATGGAGTATAGAACTTCAGCCTTGGGACGTTTTAAATTGGTTTGAGTTTATACAACATTACACATCAGAAAAATTACAAAAAAATTAAAAAAAAATAAATTTCTAAATTTGAATGCAGATTTTTAGAGAATTGCGCCAGAAACATTTAGAGATATGCCACTTCAAGATCCGATTAACATAAGTTGAGTTATGGAGTTTAGAGCTTCAGCCTTGGGACATATCTTAATTTTGTTGAATTTCTACACCATCATAACATCAAAAAAATGACAAAAAAATTAAAAAAAATACATTTCTAAATTTGAATGCAGATTTTTAGAAAATTGCGCCGGAAACATTTAGAGGTATGCCACTTCAAAATCCAATGAAGATAAGTTGAGTTATGGAGTATAGAACTTCAGCCTTGGGACGTTATTAATTTTTTTGAGTTTATACACATTACACATCAGAAAAATTACAAAAAAATAAAAAAAAAATTAATTTTTAAATTTGAATGCAGATTAATAGAGAATTGCACCAGAAACATTTAGAGGTACGCCACTTCATAATCCGATTGAGATAAGTTAAGTTATGGAGTATAGAACTTCAGCCTTGGGACGTTTTTAATTTTTTTGAGGTTATACAACATTACACATCAGAAAAAATTACAAAAAAATTAAAAAAAATTAATTTTTTAAATTTTGATGCAGATTTTTAGAGAATTGCGCCAGAAACATTTAGAGGTTTGTAACTTCAAAATCCGATGAAGATAAGTTGAGCTATGGAGTTTAGAACTTTAGCCTTAGGACATTTTTTAATTTTTTCGAATTACTACAATTTCTTGTCAGGCTACACATGTATTTAATATAAGTTTTAAGTGAACATTTTAAACAGTTTCTTCAGAAAGGCCAAATTGCCTTTCTTCATTGAAGTCTGCTGGGAAAAGTGGAGTCATAAACCAGCGAAGCCGGAAAGTGGGCTGTGTTTTTGCGAGGAAATGGTATTCAGCTGGTGAAAATTTATAACATCCGGACTCCAATTTTGGTTTATTGCAGGAGATAGCCCTTTACGGCGAGTTCACGATGCGTGAGACCTTAATCTACTTTGGCATCATTTCGGCCATGTCCAAGAGCGACATCGAGGATCGCACAGAATTCCTTCTCAAATTACTCAATTTGCCAAATGCCTCCAAATTTGTCAAGAACTTGAGTGGCGGCCAGCAGCGGCGAGTGAGTCTGGCGGTGGCCCTGCTCCATGAGCCGGAGCTCCTCATCCTGGATGAGCCCACGGTGGGTGTGGACCCTGTTTTGCGTCAGAGGTGAGTGCTACACTGTGCACAATTTACATGTAGATGGCAGCTGATTAACTCTTCATTATCCCGCTTGCAGCATCTGGGATCATTTGGTGGACATTACGAAAAATGGTCACACGACTGTGATAATCACCACGCATTACATCGACGAGTGTGCCCAGGCGCATATGGTAAGTAGTCAGAGGATTTCCGGTGAAGTGTTAAGCGGGTAGGGACGAAGGGATTTGGGATGCTCTGTGGCAAGCAAGTGTCAATGGCTCTTGCCGCCCACGCATTGTTCGTCCGGGTGATTTATGATCAGCCGGCACATCCATGTGTAATATGCGGCGTATGAGCAATATTATGCTGCCACTGCCAAGGTGAAAGTTCAGCTATCAGCTCCGGCGAGCGCTGTCAACATGCGGCGCTAAGTGCTTCCGCCTGCCCCTTGGCAAATTTGTATCCTGCCGGCGGCTGCAACAAATCCGTGTCCTGCCCGAAAATGCAAAAAAAAAAAATAGGAATGGCTAAAAGAGGAAGGCCGAGGAGTACAACATTACTGACGGCTGTCTTCTCTGTTGACCCATGGCCGTGGCACGATTTACGAGGCATTTCCGAGCGAGACACATTGCAAAAATTTACTACAGATTTATTTATGCCACCAGCGAAACAGATGAGATCTGTATAGGGAAATATAACTGCGCTAGTCATTTAATGCGTGCAGCAAACAATGAACTCTGGCGCTTTCAGGCTTGGAAAAAATACAAGAATAAATCGTGACAAGGCTCGCAAACAAACGCCCATCACAATGGACAGTTGGATAGACAGATAGATACACGGCCAAAGCGACAGGCTGAGATACAGATACTTGGCAACACGCACGGGATATGCACACATAAAACAAACAGAATCCTGAATCCCAGAGACACACACGCAAGCTCAAGCTCAAGTGGAGTGTGAGATGCATGAATATATCAATGACAACACTCTGGAAAAGATTGATGTGGGGAGCGGCGAAGAAAGTGTGAATTGGGCCCAAGATCGACACTTGAGACACTCTACCAGGCGGCCCATTTAATTTGATTGATAGGGTGCACGAAAATATTCATCAAAACGGCAGACTTTAAGAAACATTTGCTGTTACAGAACATATAACCATTTTTGTCATTATCGGATCATAATTTTGTATGTTAAATCTTCGCGGGTATAGCGAAAAATGGATTCATTGCCATGATATCAAAGGTTAAGGCTAAAGATTACTTTTTTCTGTTGTTTTCGGCTCTGCTTTAAAGTAAAGCTAATCACATCAATATATCGATTCGATTCGTTAGAAATGATTGATTGAGGCAGGAAGCTATTAATCAGCAATATGTGCAGGCAATATTTACTAGTTTGAAAATATTTATCCAAAATACCTATTTACACATTAAAAGCTTCTTATTGCACATAATTCAAATCAAAGCCATTTGGGACCGATTCCCCGATTATGGAAACAATCAGACAGTTTTGGGGCTTGATCTCTCTAACACCACTTGACCCCCAAGGACATTCAGGGTGTTAAATGGCTCACATGCTGTGCCGCTGCCAGCAATTGACAACACGCTTACCCCACCCCCCCAAGTCCACCACAACCCTTTGGTAAGTAAGCCCCACATCCCCCATGTGATGCGCCGGATGGGAATCCGTTGTCATGGCGCTCTGCCGCCAAAAGTCATTGCGGTAAAGAGTTATGGCCAATAAACAAAATCACTGGCAGGAATAGAAAACTCGCCTTTGTTTGCGGGCAATTCAGCTCGCATTCAGCATTTGGCACTTGGGAATCGCACTGGGATTGGGTGTCAAGCAAAACAATCGACTGAGCCGCAGTCCAAGTCCATAAAACAAGGCACAAGGAACGGCGACGAGGTGTTCTGGCCAAGTTAATCCGAGCGTCAGGCGCTGAAATGTGAATTTAATGCGAATTGTTGGACCAAATTTATGGTTTATGGGTTCTATAAAAAACAAACTTGCGGAAGAAGTTCCCACTCTACGATATCGTACGTCCTTATATGCAAAGCCCACTGGAACCACGACCACACGCAGCCGAATGAGAAGTTTTTGTGTCTGTGTAACTTCTGGTGACAGTGCTTAATTGCTCATATTGAACACGTGTTGGCCTCGCAGCTCAGCTCAAATGGAACAGCAACCGGGTCTCAGCTTAGATTGTGCACGCCTGAGCTGGCCCACAGGAAGAAAGCACTGGAAAAAATGACCCGTACTAAAGCCACTGCCATATTTCGAGTACTATCCAAATAAGTTAGTTTTTGACTAGACGAAAGGATATTTCTGAATATTTAAAGGAATTCAAGCAATATTTAAGGAGCTACCCACTTTACTTCACTTCATTCTTTTCGGTGTACGAGTATTATGGCCAGCAGCAAATTGCTTTTTCAGCTTTGTCACTTTTTCGTGGCACGCTTTGGCTTCGGCCAGCTCAAGTCGAGTCCGGGACAGAAGAGGACAAGTCTTCAGTCCAACTTGGCCGAAGGTAGTTATCTGCACATATTTTTCGCCAATTCTGCACGTCACGTGGAGTTCGCCGTAGAGTTTTTCTGCTGGATTTCCTTGTGTACTCTCTGTTTTCTTGCTGCCTTTGTTTTGGGCAGTTTTTTCTGTTGAGTCAACAGAATTGCGTGCCCGAAATGGGATTCCCTCAGCCAATATCTGCTAAAGTAGAGCTCAATGCAGCACAGACAGACACATAAATTTAACTGCCCTGGAGCCTGATTGAGTGAACCACTTCAATGGGAACGTACATGGCACTTGATCTATCTATTCCCCACCCCAGTGGCAGAAGCACCTTAAAAACAGGGGCTTTAAAGTGATTATGGCCTGATGGCAATTTATAAGCTGAAAATTCATGTGGCAATAAAAATGATATGCAGCACGGTGGCAAAAACAGCTATTAGTTTTTTGATTCCACTGCTGCAGCGAGGATGCACTCAAACAAAAGCAGGGGCATTAAACATAATCGTAAAATGCATTTACGACTGCATCCCAGAGTGTTGTTAAAACTTTGCCGTGCTTAAATTCGGTTATTGTTATTTGTATGATGCACAGATTAAAAGTTTTATTTTAATTGAAAAATATTTATGAACATTAAAAATTTGTACGTGTTTGATGGTGTGTCATTGGAGTATTCTGCACATATGTACGTGTATGCAGCACAAACCTTTGCTGCGCCATCGTCTTCACAATTGACCAAACATTTTTATTATAAAAGTTTAATGTGTGAATGATATTAAATAAAGCCGTACTTATAGCGAAAATATAAAATTCTTAATAGCAGCCAAAGAGCAATCCTGTAAGCTAGTAAAATGGGCCACAGCAGGATTTGGTTTTTGTGGCAAAGGTAACTTTGCTCTTTAATGCTGTTTGCTTTTTAAATAATGTGGTGTGTGTGCTGGCAAATATTGGACAATAACAACTTCATGTTGCCTGGTGAAATAATCCAATTAAACGATTTTCAATACATGTGCGTACACTTTATTTCCCTTTAATGTTAATGAAATACTTGTTCAAGATGCCTAGTGGACAGAATGTGACTTAAGGCTAGTATTCCATAACAGAATTTTTATATCGCAAAAGTACAGCATATTTTTCAGCTTCTATCTAAAAAAAAAAGTGTAACACCTACGGTGACTTTGGAACCCACATCAAAGTGGGGTCCGCATTATGACAAGCCTCAACGCCTGCAGTGCCATCGCTATGAGCCCACCCACAAGCACCCACTCGACCTTCCCGCCCAGCAGCAAACCACGAGGTCAATCAACTCGTCCCACACAACAGGATCTCAAATGGCTTCTAGTCGCCCGCTCCTAACAAAGTGCAGCGCTTCACTTTTTTTGACAGACATTGCTCCCCAAATTTAATGTCAGCACTGCTGCCTTTGCCACTGCCTTTGGCTCTGGGGAAATTGTTGGTTGGCCCAAAAAAAGGAAATAGCAGCGTAGGAAAAAAGAAAACAGCAGCGTAGGAAAAAATAAAGCAGTTGAAACAAAAAGAGGAAAGCCAGGACAAAACCAAAAAAAAAAGAAAAGCTGAGAATCGCGTATACGCCACATGGCCACACAGCAAAGACACAGGGGCGTGTCTTCGCCTCCGACTGTCCCCAGTTGTACATGCAGCACTTTCTGCTCTAATAAATGAAATCAGGGAGCGTAACATTATGTGATGGATATATTGTTACGAGTGCTCCACTTCAGCGTTTACTGGTGGGGGGGGAGCACCCGAATCCCTCTTCCTCCTGGTGCGCCTTTAATAGTTGATATTGTTGCATTTCCCCTTGTATAGCTGCCGTTTTTCCGTTTTTATCCTTATTGTTTGTCGCGTAATTTTCCGCATGTTGCTTTTGAGCAGCCAACTCAAAAAAAGACGCAACCGAAATGCAAATGGACAGTTGAATAATTGCTAAAGCTGATGAGTGACGGCAGATACACAATAACCAAGAAAAAATAGCATTACCAACTGGTTTTCCGTTCGCTGATGAAGTGTTGATGTGATTCAACCACTTTGATTGCCACTTTAATGCAGCGTTGCACGTAGCGTGCTATTAAGCATTAAGCTGCAAGAACGTGGCACAAAAAACAGGCTCACGGATTTTATCGAGAGTTTTGTGCGAGTGTACATATATATTTTTGTATAAAACGTGAACGATTTGGGGATTAACTATCCCTGTTACTGTTTGTAACATAATAACGTAGTTAAGCAAATGTTGCCTATGAAGATTACAGATTTTCTATAATACAAACAGAACGAACACTAATGAAAATGCTTTGAGAATACGTATGCTTGGGAAAATTCAGATCCTATGCAAATTTAGGGAATTTCAGATGAACATCCAAGATTTATTTTGCCAGCTGCATATATTCTAGAATAAATTTCAAGCTCGTCCACATCCAGTAAGTGCCACCTACGAACCCAGCCATAAATATCATGTGCATTTTTCAATTTCCTCTGCGTGCCGGGCACGAGGCGAACGGAAAATTATTTATGGCATGCAAAATTGCCGGCCATAATAATGCATATCACATAGTTGGCCAATAAAATTACAATTGGCTGCCTCGCCACGAGGACCGTAATTTAGTTTGCCATTGCAATTCAATTAAGACGTTAATTGGCCCTGAGAAGTCGAAAAGACAGTTGCCAGTCGCCAGTCGCCAGTCGAATTGCCCAAACACACAACATGCTCTGGGGGAAATGGGTGATTTCCTTCCTGGCTGGCCAAAATCAGGAGCCGAACGAAGCCAAATCAAGTGGCAAAACTTTGTTAGCTATGTGTGCGAGTGTGGTTTATTTAGCATAGAATTTGCCTGTGCACTCGGAAAAATCGGGGGGGGGTGGTAAAGTCGGTGCAAAGGGCTCCTGCAGGAGCCAGCCCACTCATGTGCATGCCTAATGAAGCCATCCATTTGATGTGGAGCTGATGAACAAGCGGCGTCGTCTTCTCGGCAAACTTTTCCGCCCGCAGAGGGGCCAAGGGGATGACGGCTGGTCATGTACGGACACAGAAATCAATTAAGTTAATTTCCGCACGTTGCGTGAGCAAGGGATTACGCCGGGCATTGGTAGTCGATAAAACTTCATCGACACATCCACAACAACAACAGCAGCAGGAACTGGAACTGGAACTGGAATAGGAATGGGTATGGGAATAGGATGTGCATAGGGGGCGCAAACTTTGACAAAGATTCTGGGACGCGGACATGGACAAGGACAAGGACAAGGACGACTGGCAAGTCGCATCAAAGTCGAAAAGTTAAATTGGCTTGACGACACTTTGCGGAGCACGCTCCAAATCAATTGACTGACAAAACAGGGATGTTACACAAATCCATTTCAACTTAATTTCGAGGACTCTCGGATGTGTTAGCAGGGGCAGCCAGGTTATAAGCTGGGGTATATTATTATTATTTATTTAATTTTTTACAACACTTTCAGATCGGCCTATTGCGTGGCGGAAAAATGCTGGCTGAGGAGTCGCCGGATTATCTGCGTCAGCAGTATAATGCCGACTCGCTGGAGGACGTCTTCCTGAAGCTCTCGGTCCTGCAGAACATGGGAAAACGCCGTCGATCGTCGATAGCTCAGGAAATTGTGGAGCAGGTTACGGTGCCGGCGATCTCCAATCCCGCCTTGGACATGTCCGATGAGCAGCATGCCGCCGAAATTTCCGGCGAGTTTGGCGATAACATTTCAATGTCGTCCGCGGCTCGAGATCCGATCAGTACTACCGCCCCCGCAGCTCCACCGTTGCCACCGCCCCAGGAGATACCCACATCCTTCTGGTACAATCTCCATGTGATGCAGTCGCATCACCTGCACGCCCTCATCTGGAAAAACTTCTTGTGGATGATGCGCAACGTGGGGTGAGTCATTAGGTTCAGAAAATCATCAAAAACCAGCAAACACATCACTTAAAGTAGTAATACTTGACTGCATTTGATTTATTCACCTCAAACCAGTCCCGCCTTTTTATCAATCGAAGCTCATGCTACTTGTGTTGCATAATAATGGGCCGAGCTTGCCAGTGCGCATCAATTGCTAACCAACTTCGGATGATTTTTCCACAGGGTGATGCTGTTCATCGTGGGCCTGCCCGTGGTGCAGATACTGCTCTTCTGTTACGCCATCGGCCATGATCCCACTGGCCTCAAATTGGCCGTGGCGAATCACGAGATGTCGGGGGAAATGATTATGGAACAATTCTGTCCAGTGCACACCGGATGCAATCAGACGATGCTGAGCTGCCGTTATCTCGATATGCTGGTCAAGAACAAGAGCATGGTTGTGGTGAGTGCAATGCAAATTACCTAGCCGACTTCACCAATGCCCCCCCATTTCGCCATCCCCTGGGAGCAGAAGGACATGAGCAGTGGGCAGTGACAGGACGAAAGATAGGATGCGGCAGTGGCAAGTGCAGATGAAGATGCAGCGCCCAGCCCGGGGGTGCAATATCAACTGTCATTGGCTTTTTGGTTAAATTGTGCAGTGCGAACTTTACAATAACCACTCATGTGGCTTATATCCAGAGCCTCCGATTCGAATACGTTCGCCTTGCCGTCGTCCGCTCCTGTAATTTATTTCAATTTGTGTGGACAGCCGAGTGGCTCCCCCTGTTGGGCCCGAGTGGAAACTGAGACTGAGGCTGAGGCTGAGGCTGCCGGGTCTTCAATCTACTGCACACATCATTTCGTCCTGCCGCACTCCTAAATCACCCCCTCCATATACTTGCCTTTGTCTTGGCCAAATCGCCCAGGCAGTGCTGCCAACTTGGCCAATTTCTAGTTTACACTTGTATCTGGATGCTCTGCGTTCCTAGAAACTTTATAATGTAACTACTGAACTACTACAACAGGAATCTAAATAATTACTTAGATTCAAGAAACCCCACAAGCCAAATAACTATAGGAATTGAAAGTGCAGATATATATATATTTTTTTTAATATATATATATGTACTTTTGGTATAATTTAGCTGTTATTTCATACCAAACGAACAACTCTGCTCGTGGTCCTTCTTCGATGCAAAATGAAGAGGATGCTGCCACTGCCTCCGCCTCCGCCTCCTCCTCCTCCTCCGATGTGGCCGTTGCCCTTGGTGTTGGCGAACACAAATTACAGCTGCTTATCTTTGGCACAGCAACAACAGGCCAGTCGGCCGAGATCATCAATAAATTTACTGAACTGCCATGGGCGGCGATGGCCAGAAATAGTGGGCCAGGGCAGAGCAGAGCAGAGCCGTATTACCGAGGCCAAGAAAAGCCGCTTGTGGCAATTTATTGCAAATTACGCTTCAAAAACAAAGTCGCTTTTGTTGCCTAATTTGAGTTTCGTTTCGGTCGAGGGCTCGACTCCTGGCTTACGATATCATGCATTTTACATTAGACACCATAATAAGCATACTAACAGTAAAGAGGCGTTGAGAGTGTGGGTATTTTTACGATTAGTTTGCACAGCATTCATGTAAAATTTAAACTTGTTAGCAGGTTTGTTGTAAATTTCCGGGAAACCCGAGGATACTCTGCCATACAGTCCTTTCGCGGAATCCGTTTCGACAATCAATTGCGATGCAAAATTCCGATGAAAGACAATAAAACAAAATCAGCATTGAGGCCTCAATGTCCCATCAAATTATCCCGCCAACAGAGCGTGACCTCCTAAACTTTTAGAACATTTTCAAATAACAATATAATAAAGACCGCAATAATAAGGCCAGCAACCGTCCGCATGCCTCAACTGGCAATTTGTGAAGAAAACTTTTTACCTTTGGAAATTGAAAAGCATACCCAAACCGCTGGCTATCAGACTGAATTTGTATAACTTCGGACCAAAATAAAGGCAAAATGGAGAAAAAATAATACGCGACCGTGTATCTTAAGGCCGCATCAAAAGACCCACAGCGAAAGAAGTGGGAGCACGAAGGCCAAGTTAATTTTGGTCAATGAACAGCGTATCAACGTGCCATCAGCACTTGGCTAAAACCCTGCCCCAGCTTACCTTCCCAAGATCCTGTGGGGGATTGGAGCTCCAGGCGGGCCTCAAGGGGGGTCAGGAAAATTTGAATTTTTCTCGTGTACTGAAGTCGAAGCGTTTTCTGTTATTTCAATACCACTTTTCCTACTGCACTTGGGTTATAATGTATTTATCGAGAAGACTTCACAATACTTGGGCAACAGATGCGAAAAACAGATGTTGCCCCCATAATAATTAAAATTTAATTATATATTATAAGAATATAGGGAATAATTCATTTTTTTTGCATACAATTAGAATCGAAAATAATCACTTTTAACGTAAAAGGTAATTTCTGTGACTTTTGGTCCTCGGAACTTTTAAATCGTATTCAGAAAAGGAAAGTGGAAGAGTATCCCTTAAATTTCTTCGGCCTTTTTGGCTTGTGGTTATGTTTTCACCAGATCAAAAGCATTTCCTTTACCCTTGTCTTAACGACACGAAAGTCGTCCTTTGTGTTGTTGGGCCAACCTCCCAGTTTTCTGAAGGCAGCTCCCTGAATGGTTGCAGTAATAATTTTATAAACTTCCCCCACGGCTGGGAGCCCAAAAAAGAAGTCTTAATTTATGGGAAAATGGAGAAACATATTGTGGTCAGCCGATGTCGTTGGCTGTTGTCCTTGCTTCTAATTAAAAGTTCATTAAGCATGAAAATGTAGCTCATTAGTGTAGAATCTGGCCAATTTCATGCTTTTCAATGTTGTAGAAATAGAAAATCTAAGAAATTCTGGCAGGAGAAGTATTATTTGTTTTTGGGAATACATATTTATCTTACTGGAATCATTTGGGTTTCACATTTAGAAATGCTTTTGTAACTCTTCGTGTTTTCAAAGCAAATTAATAATTGATTTAATCAGAGGTCCGCAAATATTTTTGTTTTATCTGAAAACCCTTTTGACTACGCTTCTGATGGTACTTGATTAGCGACAAGCTTTTACTTGAAGAAAGTGCTCGAAAGTGCATCCTTGGCTATATTTTTTCCCCAGCTAGAGAGATTTTATGAGCAAAGTTAGGGCAAAGTCGAAACAAAAATTGCCAAGGTAGCTGTGGAAAGTTTTTCTCCCAGCTTCTTTCGAGCTCATTTGCGTCGGGCTTCTGACCAAGTTGACTTCATTTGCGCATAGTTTGCGGCTCAAGTTTGTCATAAACAATGTTGAAGTTAGGGTTAAATAGTAGCATAAAAGTTGTTCAGGACCTACAATTTGATTGTCTGTAGCCATGGCTCCTCGCATTATAATTTATTCCAGGTCTCTAGTGTAAAGCTCATCCGAATCTCCAGTTCAGGTGGATTCAAATCCACCCTGCGCAACACAGTTTGGCCAGAACCCACACTCACGCACACATCCTTTTCTGGGCCATCAAATCTAATGAGGCCAATTAGACCACACACTCCAGTATGGGCCCCAAAATCGAGAAATGTGTGTGCAGCATTACGACGGCAATTGCGTAAATTTCACGCCTGTTTGCGAGGCGTCTGTCCTTATGCCATTTCCGTTTAAATAACTGCAGATCGAAGCCGCAAAATTGCCCGAACTAAGCCCAAATACAAATGCCAATACACGCAGCCTGGGTTTTGTGGCCAGGCCTTTCTCCCTCGGCTGTGATTGTGATTCCTGTGGCTGTTGTGGCACATAAGTGACTGGCGAAAGTTTAGGCAAAGTTCTACGCCCCTCCAGTTCGATGGTGACTTAATAAATGTGTGAGCACTTCCCGGAACTAGCTCAAGATCCTTGGGACTGCTCCACTTTCTGGTGGCTGCCGCTGCCGATGCCAGTTCATTATTTATTTCACAGTGAAATGAAATTGTTACAGATAACACAAACAACATATTGTTGACAACAAGGAAAACAGGGTCCGCAAAAAAGTAGGCAACGAATCGCAACGCAACGAAAACGCCTCTCCATTGTTGTTGATTTGTTTGCCTCGCTGAATTTATCGCCTGGCGCAAAGTACGCACATTAATTACGGGGAGTTACTTTTATTGTTGCTACAACAGAACGCCCCACATGCAGCAAACAATGCGACAGGAAATGAAGCGGGACACACAAAGAGACAGCGCACAAAGCTGCCAAGAAAGGAAGTGCCGTGGGCAGGAACCCCCGAATCCTGTCCTGACTACCGAGTCCTCGAATCGCGACATGCGTTGCTCAATAATTCAACGGCTCCGATTTTAATTGCACGGCAACGGCGAAAACAATACCCAGCCGTTTGGCATCTGTCCGGGTGGCAGGTGCAATGACTTTTTAAGCTAATTGAATGAGCTTTTGATTGACTGCTGGCATTTACCCACACGGCTGTTCATCCAAAGTCCCGAAAAAAGGTTACATGTTTTTAGCCGAACAAGTCAGCGGCTTAAATGGACTCATAATCTAAACCTGATCTCAAGAAAACTGTGAAAAGCTACCAACTTCATTATGGTTCTCGTTTCATTTGCAGCAATATGTGACCGAAGATGAAATGGCCTACGAGGAAGTAAGGAAGGGAAGAGCCTGGGCCGCCCTGGTCATCCAGCCCAACTATACCGCCTCTCTGATGGAACGCGTGGAGGATGGTCGGTATGCAGAAGACGGATCCATCGAGTCCTCCGACCTGGCAGTACGAATGGACTGGTCAAGTAAATATAAATGCCAACATATAAGTATGTGATTGAGGTAAATCAATGTTTCATATCTACTTTCCAGATCAGCAAATCTCACAGTTGCTCTACCGCGATCTCCAGTACACATTCTTCAACTTTGTGGGCGACATGCTGAGCGACTGTGATGTGAATCCGAAGCTGGGACGTGTGCCCGTGGACTTCCAGCAGCCTGTGTATGGCTATCGCAATCCCAACTTCACGGACTTTGCTGCACCCGGAGTTATCCTGACGATCATCTTCTTTTTGGCCGTGGCTGTTACCTCCGGAGCTATGCTAATCGATCGGAATGAGGGCATGTTGGAGCGTTGTCTGGTGGCTGGAATCACTGGGCCGGAGATCCTTCTTTCCCAGGTGGTCACCCAGTTCACGGTGATGCTGAGTCAGACGATCTTCGTCCTGATCGTCAGCTTCTATTTCTTCGAACTCACCTTGGTGGGTGACATATGGCTAGTGGTGGCACTCTGCATCCTGAATGGACTGTGCGGCATGAGCTTCGGATTCGTCATTTCCTGTGCCGTCGACACGGAGCGAACGGCGACCTATGTGGCAATGGGCTCCTTCTTGCCCATCGTCATGTTGTGCGGAATCATCTGGCCGATCGAGGGCATGTTCCCGCTTCTGCAGTTCTTCACAGCCTTCCTGCCGCTCACCAAGCCAACGGAATCAATGCGATCCATTCTGCAACGCGGCTGGGGCATCGACAATCCCGTCGTCTACAACGGCTTTATCTCCATTTCCTCCTGGGTTCTGGTGTTCCTCGTACTCACCATCCTGCTGCTCAAGTTCAAGAAGGGTTAAGATCCTCTTTCGGGTCTTTTCCGACACAGGAAAGCATGTGATGTTATGTTGGAAGCCAAACTTAAAGTAGTGATTGCTTTTGGCATATATGTATAAAGGGACTTATCATTCGACCACTGAATTCGCATTATTTCCTGTGCCTATTTCTTATGATTTTACTAGGTTTTAAGGGTAGACTTATGCTAGCATAGCCTGTAATTAGTCCTAGCCTTACTTCACTTGCAATAGGTTCCGGATCACCACTACTTCTTAGTATGGAAATTGTTGTGCCTTGTAGAATAAGCCTTCCCATATCATTTTACTTTCATGCCCATTCACCCACAAAACAACATCGAAACATTCTATTTATGTTGTAAGCTCGTGAACGAAAATTTGAAAAGTTTGAATAAATTGATAGAAAAACTTTGCCGAGATTTACCCCAGAAATTATTGCAGAAAGCTTTGCTTTCGGTATTTGTGATTTATTCACATAGGAGAGAGCCCTGTAATTGCTCTGATTGCACTAGGTGACTCGGTAAGCAAACTGGGCGAAATCCGGACTTCAGACTTCGGACTCCTGGCAAACGGCAGACAAAGTTGCCGCATTGTCGAAGTTGGTGCCAAGTGGTCCTGTGGTCCTGTGGTCCTTTCAATCAGTCATTGGTTTTGCCAATATTTATTTACCAAGTATCTGCAATCAAAGACCTCAAAAAGAAAGGACCCCAGTTTGGGCCACCGCTCAGAGACCCTTTCGTCCAGGACATTATTCGAGCGCCTCCCGTAGGGAGATGGAATGTCAGGGGCGATGTCATGGTGGCTCGTTTTCGACACATTTCACATTTTGTGGCAAAATCAATTAAGCCGGAAATGCATGTAGACCATGACTGAGTGAGTGGGTGAGTGGGTGAGTGGGTGAGTGGGTGTTTGGGTGGTTGGGTGGCTGGGTGGCTAGGTGGTTGGCGCACAGCATCCGCTTAACACGAAAATTCAACTTAACAAGCGAACAAAGTGCCAAGGAAGCAAACGGAAAGAGTTACTACCCAGGTGCACTTGAAATATGCGGAAATTGCCATCGAAAGGATTTCAATTAAGTAGACGCTTGATCCGCAATGCAATGGTAAATACAATGGCATTTCATTAAAACGGATATTGTAAGAATTATACAGCATTTAATACTCAGTCAGGCAGGTTGCTTAAAGCCATGGTAAAATAGCAATAAATGCAAATAATAACGAACTCGGAGAATTATTTGTCTGAGTGTGAGTAACAGGCAATAAAAAAGCACACACATGCCGACTTATGCTATTAGGTGTTACATATGCATATGTAGGTCAGCCAGCATGGGGCGTAGTTGGAACAACACTAACTGGATCCACATGTCGTCCGGTTCCGTGACTGCTGCTCTCTATCGAACTGCATCGATGCCAGAACTGGGACTCCATTTATCCGTTCGATGTGTCCAGTGGCAACCAGTGGCACCCAGTGGCACCCAGTGGCACCCAGTCCACCCAAATCCTGGCAAATCAGTCAGACAGTGAGTTTCCACAGGACTCCAGTCCAGAATGGCGCCCGATACGTGTGTACTTACAATTAGATGACCGTCAGCAATCGATAACATTTCAAAGCATCAGCCACCAGGACATTCGAAGGAGCCACATTTACCATTATTTTTCTGGCATTCCGCTTTCGATTGGCGGCGTCTGGGATTGCGATGCCGATCCTGATGCCTCGCCCATCATTGATTACTCGAGTGTAGCTGACGGCGGCACTCGAGCACACAAATTGGAAAATACAGCAGCCATGGCGAGGAGGGAATCGAGGGCAGGGAATCCGAATCTCATTTTCGATGGCGGAGGATTTCGTTCTCATTTAGCCATCTCTGCCTTCTACTTGCCGCTTTTCGCTTTCCACTTAATTGAAAGTTCAAAGTTTTCGTCTTGCCGCTGAATTAATTTTTCAACTTCATAATTTCACGTGCTCCGTGAAGCTTTAATAACCCCTCGGCCCATTTTGCATTTGCCATTTTCATCGCTATCGCCATCGCCATCGCCATCGCCATCGCCACCTTCAGCCGCCAGCCGGCAGCTGCCTTCGATGGCTTTCTTTGTTTGCGGCTGAGTCGGAGGCAATCTGAGCCTTTTCCCGCCATCAAATGGAAGTCCTCTGCCTCTCCAACGGCGTATTAATTAATTGCTCAATTAATTTAATGTTCAGACTCCTGGGATCGCTCGTTGTTGCTTCTGCAGCAGTCAATTGTCCGCTATCTTGGGTGGGTTTTTGAATTTTACAAGAAATGTCAAGTTACGCTGGTAACTAGGACCGTAATCCCTCTTGGTCAACATGAGTATGTATATTAATAGCCCTTCTGGGCAGGTGAACCGAAGAGATTCCATCACACACTGGAGCCGGCAAAGGACCATCCATCCATTCCGGTTGAATTATTACCCTCCGTTTGAGCCCCGCTCATTTTTGCATTATTGATGCTCCATAATTAACCATCGGGCAACCGTCATCGGGCAAGATATCTTCAATTATTCAATCGCAATTAAAACACGCCTACTTAAGGCACACTGCATACGTCGCTCATATGCACTTTATTATTTTAATGATTGGCATTAATTATTTGCGGTGCATAATGTGCAATTTGCTTGCCGGCGGCAAACAGCATCAGCATCAGCATCAGCATCGGCATCGGCAGTGGCATTGGCATCTGAACTGTGGAGCCATTGAGGTGACCCGCTCCATTATCCTACGGTTTGCTTTGTCTGGCAAATTGTGTAATGAAAATGTCAATCAATTTTCCCATGATTTGCCATTAAAGTGGGCGGGCTTTTCCGGACACACATCTACACCTACACCTTCGTGCACTCGCACACTCAATGCCAATTGCAAATTGAGTTCATCTGCTGGCGGCAAATATTGACATGACAGACACATTTTTATTTTATTTTATTTGCATTTTTATATTCCCCACTCTGCCCCGTTTCTGGTATATTTTTCGCCTTTTTTCAATTTCCCCCAGCATCAAGTTTTCCGTATGTGTGTATGTGTGGGGTGTGGGGTGTGCGGTGTGGGAGCGGAACTCCTTGGCTCTCCATCCTGGCGTGTCCTTCATCTCGTGGCTGAGCTTGAATAGTCTGTGTAGGTGGCAGAAATGACATATTAATTTCCAAAGGGGAAACGAAATAATATAAATGGAGTTGTCGCTTCGAGCTTAAGCGTGTAAGCCGCCTCATATTTCTGTGGAATGCTCTGCTTTCCTTGGGAGCACATTCATATGCAAATTGCCGGGCGAAATCTAAGTAAATGTGATCAGGGAAATCAACACTTTGCGTTCGGCTTCCTAGGTAATTGTTTGAGCATTCCATTACGCATATGCCGCGTACTAAACCGTGGCGATATTTCGGGATGTTTCTGCCGTTTTTGATGAAGTCGTTCGCTGTCAGCACGCCAGAATCCTCCATCAATCAACCTTCGATTTTCCACACACCACGTACGTACAAGTGTATGTGGCACCAAAAAGGAGGCTCAAGACTTGAATGGAGCGGCATGGCCGTCAGTGTGGCTTTGAGTCAGTTAGTCAGGCAGCCGCCGCTGTCCATACCTCAATTGAAAAGCACTTTGGAAAAGGATAATAACGATAAATTTTTTATTGTAATGTGTCTTGCAGTGTTTACATGCCGGCTGCGCCTTATGGCAGCTGGGGAGGGCAGATTGAAAAGTTCAACCTAACAGGAGTAGATATAGGAAATATTTATCGAATTTTAAGACAGCAGTTAGGCGAGCTTTATAATTTTGATACAAATAGTTAATAGTTGTAATCTGTGTATATCTACTTATTGTAAACCAATTGAGCGGAGCTATTCATAGCAAAAGCTTAAAGGTTAATTCGCGTAAGTCTGATTTATCAAATGTTCGGGCTTTATCCAAGATGAAAGGAAATACTTGACTAGCAACCCTCGCTGAGCCATAACAACTGCCAAAATAGCGTGTATTGCCATTATTTTCCAAGCAGGGTCTGATGTCTTCGCCGATGCTTTTCCAAGTCCTCCGTTGTCCCCTCCTCTCCCCGTCACCCACAATCCTAATATGAGGACAATTTGCAGCCTCTGCCGCCTTCATGCTGTTGCGCGCGCTTACAGGCAACACTTAATCGGCTTCCGGGGATATTTGGGATTTGGGGCGGAAACCTATTTGTGTCAAGACGCAGCCAGCGTTCCACTCTGCTTATCCACCTACACCTCCACCACCACCACCGCCTTCGCCCTCATTTCCCTGCATTTCCTACCGTCCTTTTGTCGCCGTCCGCTTTTCTTTTTAGGCATTTTCCTTTGGCTGAAGCATATTTAGTCTTTTGTTTCGCCAGCCACAGTTTTAAGCTTGTTTTTTTACTTAGCCATACTTAAAATTTATAACAAAAGAGGCTCCATCTTAAAATGAACTACTTAGTTTTTCTTTTTTATTTTCCATGCGCCGGCTTGAGGCGAAAACATTACCACAATGAAGCCAATTCCGTCAACAGCCCGCGGGCTGTTGTGTACATAAATACACATTTCTTTTGGCTGCTGGGATAGTACGTGATAATGGCCAAGGAGCGAATGACACCCGGCCAAAAGTCAGCCATGAGGAATCGGCAGTCTTCCCCCAGAAATATGAGCACGAGAATATTCCTTGGCCTGCCACGCCTTTTCTCTTCGCCCAATAACAGCAGCCAGATGCTGCGGGACCATTGAAAAATGCTGAGCATCATGCCACATGCACACGTATGTATGTCTATACGAGTTCGTATGGCTAAGCGTCGTCCTGCCATATGTACGTACGTACATGTATGTACGTCTCGCACTGTATGTGTCTGCCAATTCCCTGCTAATGGCTCTTTTGTGAGAGCATTCCCACAGCTTGGCTCAATGAAATGCCAGCGGCAGTTGTTCCGTCCGTCGACTGGTCGCTCATTTTCAGTTATTTCCTTTTAAATATTTATGATTTTCGAAATACCAGTGAACTCTGAGTATTTATACACTCCCAATGCGGCGAAAGTTGCTCGACTTTGCCATGGAGAACGATTTATGAACGATTTATAAGCTATTTTTATTTACCTTCCAGCCTAAAAGTATGCAGAGGGAATTAAATTGATTTTCATATTATGTAAAACACATACATATTTACCCTACAGCGCACCCTATGCAAATGAAAACTTAATTTCGCTTCAGTTAAGGTAAAAAACCAATCTCTTAAGCGGTAAATGAGTAAATGGGTTTTATTATGGGCATAAATTAAAATAGAACAAAAATATAATATAATATAGAGACATGAGGTGTGAGTTCGTTGATATGCAAATTTGTGTTGTGAATAGTTTTAAATAATCCATAGCCAGATACTTTCATTACGAAAAAAAGCAAATACCTTTAATGCATTCATGAAGCCTCACCTGAGTGTAGAGCAAAAAAAATTCTTAAATTAAATAATACCTTTCCGGTTTGTACACTCAATTATTATCGATATTTTCCCCCTGCATTTTGTTGTCAGAGCTTGGAGCCACATTAACCGAAAATATGCCTTCATTAATATTGCTTAAAGCATCTTAGTCTCTATCCGCCGTCTATTGTAATCATCGTTATCAAAAAAAAAAGAGAAAATATGCAAAAACCATGGAAACGATGGCAGCGGCGTCTAAAAATCAATAAATGACACGTGCCTGGACCGAATCACGCATCCGCCATGTGGCACGTTGGGTTGCGACATGATGCCTGGCCCTAGGCTCGGCTCATTTATTAGCCGGCACTCAAACACAGACGCTTCCACAAACACGCAACGATAAAGGCAAATAAAACTTAAATAAAAACGCATTTTAAGTGTGTACTGGACATATTGGTATAATCAAATGTGCATTGGACATTATTCAATCGATGCAGCAGCGTGTAAAAATATATGCGATTACAGAGATATCACCGCCGATCAAGTAATTTATTTTGATCTTTAGATAGGCAATTAATTCTTTACTCTATAAATCCAAGTTACGACGAATGCTTTGGCAGCACAACTGCCTTAAATATAAATTCCTTAAAGTTAAATTCTTTACGCTCCGCATATACTCTTACCTGGCGAACAGCTTATAAAACTGCCCCTACTTCACATGCATTTATAACGATTTTAATGCCATTTTTAAATGCAATTTAATTGCCACCATTGGGCAGAGGGGAAGGGGAAGAGGCTTATCGATGCACATGATGCGCGTGCAAAGCACTTTTAAATTATCAACACAATTTTATTAATAAAAAACGCCGACAACAAGGGGCGCTGCGCGAACCAATGAATACATGCATCAACGGACGATGAATGCAAGGGACGTGTGGCAGCCACTTACAAAACTTTTGATTATTAAAATGTAATCAAAAATTAACTTAATTAACGGTGCAGAAATGCGAACAACAATTTTTTATTGAATCGCTCGACAATAAGAACAACAGGGTGGGGGGGAAAAAAGCAGAGCAAACTGATAATAAAAATCAAAAATAACGCATACGCAACGTGTGCCACGAGCATGACAATGAAGACGGGCGCTCGCGAACGTGTGTCATGCATAAAAATTGCATATTAAAAGATATTAGTGTGAAAATTGATATAAAAATCAATGAAGCAGCATCGAGAGCCGAGCTGACAGCCCGGCGACAACTTTAAAGGGTGTCAGTAGATGGGCTTCTTGTAAAGCGTCATGGCCGTGTACTGTAAGTGTTGACATAATCATTAAATTTTATTGTCCTTTTATAGTTGTTGGTGGATGTAGCCGTTGGTTGTTTTTTCCTTTCTCTTCAGGCATCTTTCCACATACTTTGCACTTTAGTTTTCATGCTGCGAATTAACGAGCAGGCTGCCCAGCACTCCGCTCCTTCCCAAAACCCCTCCACCACTCCTCACCCACATAAATTAGTTGCCCAGCCGCTCCACCCACAGGAACACACACGCATGGCATTAAAGTGGCTTTGGCCAGGACATGTCTTGAGGCGCGTCCTGCTGGGCAATAAAACGTATTTTTACGAGTCCTCCCATTCGAGTGGCACACTTTGCATGCAAGCCAAGCCACTGAGATGCTCGGCCCAGCCCGTAAAGGGAGTCATATCAGCGACAAATAGCGGCACTAAATGGCCACGGATTATAATGATACAAAGGTTGGCCCGACTTCGCAGTCCTTGGAAGACGGCCGCTGCCTGGGCCATTAAAAGTATGCCAAACTAGCCGTGAACTAGGCACAGTCACAGCCAGAAAGTCATCAGCTATAAATGTTAGATTTTACGAGTCACTGCGACTGAGCCTCGCAGGCATCAGATACACATAGTAAGCACTACAAGAAATATTTGAAAAACCGAGTTTCTAAAGTGAACTTAAATAAAACTCATCAATAAGCTATTTCAAATTTCTTGATTGCAGTTCCATGAGTTTCTTTCGTATTAGGTAAAGCCCCATTATTTCTCTCAGTGAGATGAGAACCGACAGGTCCCAGCACGGGACATTGAATAGTTTTTGGTCTGGCGAACATCAATGTCAATTGATTGCAACCCTTTCCAGGACCAGAACCAGAGCGTCCTGCACCACTAAGTGTTTTGTATGCTGACCGATCCCAATGCCATTTTCCGCCCGGCTATTTGAGAGCCAGTGGAGCATGTCGGTTGGATGCTGATTCCTCCATCGGATTTCTTTTTCCCCAGCGCCACGGGATGCTTAAATAATTGAGCAGTTAATCGCACCAAATTGCTCGAATAGAATTCCCTGCACTCTCGACTTTTTGCTTGTACTATTGCCTCCGCTTTTATTTTTTCCACTGACCACGTGCATGATTATGTGGGCTGCCATTGATTGTGTGCTCATTGAATTATGCAAATGTTGCATGGCCTTACAGCAAATTGTCAATGCAGATGGCCTGGCCTCGTTCATTTCGAGTCGAGTGTGAGCAAATTATCCAAAGTGAGAGCAAATTGATTGGCCGCGTTCAGCAGAAAGTCTCTCGGACTTACGTGGGTGAGTTTTGGGTCACTGGACCAACTTTTGCAGCCCTAAGCCGATTATCCAGAAATATATACTGAGCCTGAGAGCAAAACTTTATTGAAGACGACATAATTATGGTACAAAGCATATAATAAATGTTGATATCATCTGTTGTCTTCCCAGAGTCCCATGTACATTTCCATGGTCCGACCGACATGCAATGGTTATATTTTGCGAGGCTATAAATCTTTGATTGGCTTTGAACGTTGCCCCCACTGTCAACACTGGATCTGCGCAATAATTCTCCTGTTTCTCCCCTGTGGCTGCCATTGTTGCAACTCAACTGCAACTTGCAGCCGGCATACACAAATGCCAATCCCCCACCTGTCGTTTTCAGTTACGCA
The DNA here is from genome assembly GCA_005876975.1 of Drosophila orena. Classification (NCBI taxonomy): domain Eukaryota; kingdom Metazoa; phylum Arthropoda; class Insecta; order Diptera; family Drosophilidae; genus Drosophila; species Drosophila orena. The sequence goes on along the minus strand of VCKV01000282.1, from coordinate 6,327,948 downwards.
CTCAGCAAAGCCAATCACGTTCTATGTGCTACATATCCGAAACTCCACGAATCCAGTTCAGCAGCTAAAACAATTCAATCGGATCCAAAAATCCAGCGCGTATTTGTTTTTTCAATGATGCCTGATTATCGAAAATCTAAATTCTACGCGCTGATGATGCCAATGTTGATGATGATGACGTATTCGGGCAGGACCCTCACACGCCAGGACGATGCAGCTGTTCAGGATTCAGGAGCCCCACGTAAGCCCTATTCTCCACCCTCGACCACCCACCCTCGCTGCCAGTTTTTGTTTGTTTTGGTCATAAAGCTGAGCTGAGCTCAGCGTTAAATGTGCGGGGATTTGTCGGGTGGATGGAAAAGCGTCGCCGGCTGATTGGAAAATAGCTGCAGGTGATTGCCTGCCTTTTTCATTTATGAGTGAAGCAAAATGAATCGCAAGCATAACGCAGCAGCTCTGCTTTTTTCCACTCATTTTTATGTTGACATTAGAGTTGATGAGAGGTGAGAACGCTCAACTATTACTCTTAGGAATGATCCACTTTAATTAAAAATTGCTAATTAGAAAGGATGTGAAAGGAACTGCTGTAAGCTGTAAGTCTATACTTGTATTTCTTTAAAAATTCGAATTTTTAAATTATCCACATGTATCGGCGGCATATTGCTCATAAGATTTCCGCATGCAACTGCAAATCTTTTGTTATTATTCCCCAGCAATCCACTCATACACGTGTATGTAAATTTCGCTGACGCATAATTTAAAATTCATGTCACTCAAGAGCCGACGCCTTGGGGGCAGTGGCTCCTCGCGAAGAGCGACAAAATGTCGAGCAATCATAAAACCGCTCGGATACAATTTATTACCAATTTAAACATAATTTAAAAAGATATTGCGAGCGGGTTGTGTTGAAGGAGAAGTTTTGAGACTGGCTCATAAAAGGACATAAATGTCACAAGGAATTTCGGCAAGCGTCGTCTTAATGTTGTCATCGCTCGCTGGAACAGTTCCCATATTCCCAGATCTGCGACTGCAGCTTCATATTGTGCTTATGTGGTGGTCATGATGAACTGCGAGAGACAATGTTGGAATTTTTATTAACCATCAAAAATCCGCGCTTACTGTGGCCGGGAGCAGTGTTCGTCGGGCATCCCCAGGATGTGGGTATCCTTGGATCCTAGGCAAGAACGCCTGGCGTGTGGCACGCACATTGCCACAGATTATCTCATGCAACGCGCATTCCAAACACACACAACCACTAGTAGTTCCCGTTAGCACACTGAGAGAAAACAAGATTCACTTGCCTAAATTGAATAATTACTTTTTAAGTATTTTTTGATTGGTATACATAACTACGAGTATGTTTGAGTAACTACACATATATAAATCCATTTGCCTTTATGCATTTTACTTAACCCCTTTCGTGTTAGGTATTTATTTCTCCGTGAAGCCTGCGACTTGGAAAACGCTCTTGAGCAATCAGCGTGCCCTGGTAGTCATCATAATGGCAGCAAAGCGGTAGCACGCAGTTCAGTGGGGGCGGAGTTGGGGGCGTGGCTGCGGGCATGGTCGTGGTCGGGTTGCAGGCACTTGTGGTCTTAATATAAAAATCACTTTGTGTGTTGTGTTTGCCTCGTGTGCTGCTTTGCATTTCTAAGCAGGCTGAGCGCAGGCAACATTGTTGATGTGGAAAAAGGGGTAGATGGTGCAGTTGAGCCCCAACCCGTTGCTTTTGTTCAGGAGAAACTGCAAGTACAGTGAAGCTATATGGCGGGGGAAAACTTGCAGAATGGGCCTGCATATGCTGGTGCACTTTAAGTGCTGGTCTGAGTAGACAGAAGCAGCAAAAGGATGAGAGACGTATGACGATGACTACTACTTGGCCGGCCACTGACAATGCCAAGGGTCAACGAGGCGTATGAGTAATGTCATAAACAGCTGCCGCCATCGCCATCGCAATCACAGCAGAGCACAGCAGCAGCAGTAGGAGCAGAAAAGCAAACCGAGCGACATTTTAAGCTCTCAGTGCAGTCAGGCGAAAATGTCGCCAGGCCACACAGACAACTCACTGTCTCTTTCGAATTTCATCTGGCCTCTCTCTCTTACGCTCCCACTCTATGCTCTTCTGCTTGCCAGCGTCTTGCCAATCCTCCTTTTCCTCCCATTTGTTTTCAGCTGCCTGCCTGCGTTGATGGCTTAAATGGATAAAAGTTAAGTAGCTTTGAAGTTGGCCAGATTAGCGCGCATATCGCGTTCGCCTGAAAAGGAGCAGCAAAAGAAATAATGAAAGCATAAGCACTGCAGGAGCCTTAAGCACTTAATGGCCAAAAAGCTGGGATACCCTTTTCACATATCCATCTAAGCGGCAATAGTCAAGCTATTAGAAATGTATTTTTAATTGAACAAAAAAAAAGGAACATTTGTAACATAAGTTGGAGTAAACCAAACACATAAAACATAAATTACTTCTTAATTTTGTTCTTTGCTTATGCTTATACCATCTTATAAAATGTGTAAGGTTTACAAATGAATATGCCCTAAGTCGGCAGTTAGAGCTATGAGCCATCTGTCTGCGTCAGAGCCACGTGCAAATATTTTAAGCAGTACGTACAAGTGGACTTTTCCACAAAAGCCGAACAATAAAAGTAAGCTCAGCTTCCAAGCAACTAAGCGCAGTCAGATCCACAGTTCAGTCAGTCAGTCGATGATGCCTTTGTTTGCCTTTGGCTGCCATACAAAAATTGCCAAATTTTTTGGTTGTAAAATTTTCATGATAAAGTTTTCATAAGCTACAGCGTGAGCAGCCGAGCAAGAAACATCGCGTAGAAAGGCTGTAAAAACTAACTGAATTTTTAATTATTCGATATTTCCGCTCAATGAAACGAACTACTTTTTGGCCAGAGCCGCGGAGTCGTGGGTGGTGAGCTATCAAGCAGGGCATAAAATATTTTGAAAGGTTTTCACTTATTTATAAAAGGCAAAAACTGAAGCTGTGGCCTGTTGTCTCAACAGTGAAAGGAAATGAATCACTTGGCATTCGCTTTGACGTGAAAGGATTGAAAGGAAGTGAAAGGAAGTGAAAGGATGTTTATATTCTGCCATACATTTCACTTTCATTTGCACGAAATGTCTGCCTGTAAATTAATGTTTGTTTAATATTTTTCAATTTCTAATTTGAGTACAATATATAGATTTCCCACACTCTTTCCCTAAAAATATCATATATTTAAGAAATGAAGGTCCTTAAAGTTACTCTAAACGGCCCTTATAAACGGCCCAATAAACATTAATTCCCATTACTGGCAGCCTTCGCATCACGAACTCAAGCTGAGTGTGAAACGCGCATTGTTGTCGCTGCTGATTGTTTGGCATTGATTTGGCACAAATTAATAACAATTTATTTATGTGCGCAATTAGTCCAGCCATACGAAATGGCAAACAATGTGAGGCAAAGCTCTCTGGTATATGGCGACAAGATTGGTTGAACAAATACGCATAATTTGCATATTTATGCACTGGCCGCCACTCGGAAAGACCAACAATTGCTTTTATTGCTATTTTTTTGTTTGGGCCTCAATAAACAAACAAACTAACGTTATCGTTTCGCGGTCGCTGTGACTCCATTTATTGTGATTCTGGTTAATATTTATTTATTTGGCTTTCATTTTGTTTGCGACTGCCAGCCCAGCTGCCTGTCAAATGATAAACTTTTAAACAAACCATGCAACATAGCTTCTTATCGGCTCGAGCGTTAGTCAACTTTATGTGTTTTTAAGAAATTTGCCCAGCCAACACACTGTTATATAAATGTACTAATAAAGTCAGTGTATTCCATTAAATACACTTAAGCTTCAATACCAGGAATACTCGATTCGGCGCAAATATGTCGGAATTGTTGTTCCCGGAATTCACGCCCAGGCAACAACAGCAGGACACATCCTTCACTGTCGGATGTCAGTCATGCTGGGCGAATATCCTTCGGAAAATTTGTACAGCCGCCGTGCGTCCTCGTGCCGAAATTAGCAGCTAAATGCTACAATTCATTAAGGTGCCAGGTTACCGATGCCAGGTAAGACTTAATGAAGTTGGCCTACAAAACACGAATGGTCCTCGCATTTGTTTGAGTTACGTGTGTTTTTCGGATGTTCTCCTGTTTGCTTGCCCGTTTTTGGCAGTTTTGTAATTGGACTGAAAAATGCTTGAACACCTGCTGTGACCGTGTGTGTGTGACCGTGTGTGTGTGTGTGTGTGTGTGTGTGTGTGTGAGTGTGTTGTAGTTGCTGGGGTTTGCGCGTTATGGCATTAAAAATGTTGAAATCACACGAGCAGCGAGTAAATATTTTACATTTGCATTTTGACGCTAGTTTTTTTATAGCTCCCCCAACAAATTTGCATATTTTTTGTGAGTACGGGTATGGAGTGGTGTTTTTTCCTGATTTCATATTTTATTCTCGCTTTCGTTTAATGAAGTCAGCCAGTCGTATAAAAAAAATAATACTCTTAACGGAAACGCCCGAGTTTGGGGCACCAACCCCGCGCACCTTTGTGTTTCGGCCAACTAAATATTTGTTACAAATTATGCTCTTAATTAAGTGACTCTGTGAGCGGGGGCTATACAAACACATGCACAGCACCCGAAAAAGCCAAAACAAGGACACAGAAAGGGGTTGTCGAGGGGGGAAGGTGGTGGACGCAAAGTCCAAAGGCTAAAGGATAAAGGAAGCTACGTGGCAGACGCATGACAGCCGCACAAAGCGCACACAAAGCGAAAATAAAAACTGCAGCCCAGTGGCTTAAGGACACCAAATGCCTCTGGCCGAGTCCTTTGCACTGTGCTGAATTGTTTGTAAAATTTGTCAAAAGAGTTTTTGACAGATGCGTGCCACTTTGTCACCTGTGTTGTTAATTAATTACTTAACGTATCATGGGCAAAAATATGGCCTTTTCACGTAACATAAATAATAGCTTCACACAGTCCGAATATTTCGGTAATTGTTGACCCACATTTCCAACTTAATAAGCCAAATGAAATTACAGAGTATCTTACGCCAAATACAGGCCTTGGGAAAATGTTGGCCTGGAACCAGAAACTAAGTCGAATTGGCAGCATTCTTCGGTGTACGTGCCGCAATGACTGGGGCTCCCGTCGCCGGCCAGTTGGAGAACGCTTCGAAGGTAGCCTCCAATTAAGCTCATCAGTTTAATGTGCTCTCTGTCGCCGGGCGGCATTAATATGTGCAGCCCCCGGAGCCCCGAGCACCAAGATCCAAGTCCCGAGTAGTGGACCTCGAACGCCTCTGACCCCGTGACCCCTTAACCCGTGGCCATTCAACCACCCACGTAAATGGCATGTCGACGCTTTTACGTACGTGCTGTGGAATTGGGCGGACCAACGAGTGGGTAGCTGGCCGAATAAAAATGACACAAATTTCAGCTGGACCAGGAGTCGGACTTCGTGTACTATTGACACGTTTTGTTGTAAACTTGGCATTGCTCATAAGCCAGCGCATGGAACAAGCATAATCCTCATATATCCCAGCCCCAGCGCACACATTTGCTTATGACTCATGCAAACACAAACAGACACCCTCACAGACACCAGCGCACCAGCTCACACTGAACAAAATGAATCTCTTTCTGCCCAAAGGAATAACATACTTGCTTTATTTAGCTGTGAAATGTTTTCCCAAACAAGTACGTATAATCGTAGTAGACCCAGTATAATATGGGTATTTTTAATAACTATAATTAATATAGCTTAAAAATAATATATATCGCATCAAGATTTATTTCTCTGCACTGAGAGAGGAGCGGAGAGTATCGACAGCTTTCAGAGCTGAATCTGGATTACGGGTCGTATGTGTAATGCAGAAAGTGTTCACCTCCTCGTCCTTTTGCCGCTGCCGTCTGGGGAGCCTGGTTACTTCTGCACTCGGCTGCCTGTTTATTTGCTGCCATTTTTAGTTGCTTTAAACTTGCAGCTTAATAGCAATTCTCCGCTTGGCCACCACTTGGGCGGCAGGCAAGCCTTTTTCGGAGCACTTGACTTGTTTGTCGTTCCGTTTGTCGTTTGCCCGCCGGTCGGGTGGTCAGTTGGCCAGTTGACCAGTTGGCCAGCTGGCCAACGCAGACATCTCCGTAAACGTACTGTATGTTGTTTTATGTGGGCCAGAGATCCTGATGCCCCTCTCCTGGCTACTGGCTACTGGCTACTGGCTGATAGCTGGTGGCTGCTGGCTGCCGGTTCCGCCTGTTGCCTTTGACAGTTGTCAGGGCTAATACAGCATTTTCCCTGCATCTGCATGTTGAATCAGTTGTCGCACTACTCCTGTATGTGTTACTTAAAGTGCAGTAGCAATATCTGCATTTGAAGGAGCACTAAAACATTTTGATTGGCTTCCCCCCGACTCCATGATGAACAGTTCACGACCACAGATCTGGGTTGCAAGGTGAATCGTTTGACATTTGGCTTGCCTAAGCTGTTCATTGAAATTCTTTTTATAAAAGATCTGTTTACATTGCATTACACTTGGTGCGGTTAATTAAGTTATTCGTTGTTTTCTATCACTGAGTTTTATTTTCTCTTTGGTTGCATGGGAACAGTGGAAGTATCTAATAGAAATATCAAAACGTTCCTCATCTACGATTGCCATTCTAGCATTTCACTAATAGCAAAATCCTGATAAACATTTATTAACAAATAAATGTAATTGCTAAACGAGGGAATGGTGTCTGAAGTTATTTTTGTCTAACAGTTCCCAGCAAGGGGCTTGAAAACAATGTTTTCAATAGGAACAAGCTTCATATAATAGACAAGAATTGAAAAGTGCCGGAAAACGTGCCACAATGCAGTAGGCGATAAGGATTTCCCATTTTTTTGGGGTTTCAGGTAACGGATGAACCAAACCTTTGCTGTTTGATTGTGCCAAAAATAAATATGTCATTGTTCCAAATACAAAACATCCCCAAAAGGGATCATGGGATGGATACCATCGGTTGGATCGGAGGAAAGGGAGCTTAAAACCGGGTAATTTGTTTGCTTGGGGCATTGGCGGTTGCGGGGTCACTTTGGTCAACAAACTGCGATTGCCATGGGGGCGCGACTGAATTCCCTTTGAATTCAGTTTACACATTCCCTCGCAGGCTGGCTCTTTAACCTAATTAAACCGACAAAAGGCCTGCGAGTCCTTTAGCGCGGATCCAGCAGCCACGGTTCGTGTCTTTTATAATGTACTAAAAATTGGTTTATAATTTCATGAAATATTTCGCCAAAGCAGCATAAATTTTGGCCGGCGAAAATTTAAATTTCTCGGCAAACGAAAATTAATGCCATTGTGCGTTCAGCGAAAGTGCCCGCTGACTGTGTTTGTATTTTTACCCCCGAAAAGCAGACCCTAATTGTTATCTATGTAATGTCCTGGTTTCCGTCTCTTAGAACCATTTTTGCCAGCATGCAGCGAAAACATTTTCCTTTGCCATTCTCTGGAATTTTAAATACCTTCGCTGGCTGGCAATGCTGTTGAAAATTTAATGAATTTAATGCGCCACTCCAAGGAAAATGGCCATTTCCGGGGGATAATCTAGGGCGCAAAAGAAAAGGGCTGTCTTTAAAAATATGCGGCACAAGCACACCATTATTTAATTAAGGTGGAGAAATTATAAAGATATCAAAATAATCACAAGTGCAGCTTTCAGCAACCAAAAGCAATCTTGGAATTCTCAGAGGCAGAGGGAAAAAATCGCACCAGCAATTAAACGAGCACGCGGGTGAGATTTTTCCTGGGCAAGGAATGTGATGAGCTTTTATAAATAAACATGAAAGCGAATCGCGGTATTTCAAACAATTGAAAATGATATTTTAGGACCCATTTGCTGACGATGATGCATAATTTATTTCGAAGGTTCTACTAAGATGTCTTCCTAGAACTCATATTACCGATTGAACTCTTAATAAGTGTCTTTGAAAATTATATTCTAGGTCTTCCTAGAACTCATTTTACAGATTGAACTCTTAATAAGTGACTTTGAAAATTTTATTAATTTAAAAATAATTTAAGCTCAAGAAATTTTGTAAACTCAAATTACGAATATCAATCCATTACGTTCAACATTCCCAGAACTTACACTCTGGTAGCCCTTCCAATTGAATGAGCGCAGTTAAACAATTTGATGCACTTAATTTGCCCATTACCCCCACTTTTAATACCCAATTCGTTCTTTGCGTCACGCGCTAACAATCCCAAATAACCTCATGCCTCATGGGCCCAAAACCCCGAACGCAACTTCGGTCCAAGCAGGCGACCATTTATGGCATTTCAACAATTTCAAGTAGTTCCACGGACACTCCCCTCCCCCCCACGGACAACACCCAATAGCCACCGCCCCCAAGGACGCCGCAAGGAATTTTTGTTTATGCTGTAAACTCATTCCGAGCATCTACTGTACGCTTTAAGGTACAACAACGGCGGAAAATGGGGGGCAAAGATGAAAATCCAAGGCAGCAAAAATAGATGGCTGTGGAAATTGTCCTTTTGTCAATGGCCGCGCCACCACATTGCCTATATCAGGCCGCATTTCTCTCTGTGCACCGCTGTTTCCATGCCCACGAAGCCTGTTAACTGTTTGTTAAACATTTTTGGCATTTTAGGAGTGTGTCTTGCCAGTTTTTTTCTTTGCGTTCCCTCTTTGAGGCGTAGGACACAGACAGAGACCCAAGTGTGTTTACCCTGCGATGCCACATCTGTGTTTTATAATCGACCCCAGTCTCAGGCAGCCGCCAGGAGTGTTCGAAAAAATCCTTGAATCCCGGCCAAAAATGGAGGTCCTACCACCGAGCCGAGCTTGAAAATGCACTTGCAGTTTTTCGTCTCACAATTCGACTTATTACCACAGCCGCCTGAAAGTGTGCTATACCTAATACCCTGCAGAATATTTTATAGAATTCTATCGCTCTTTTAATTAGATATTCCCAGCAGTTTAATGGCATTATATAGATTGATTTGTTTATATTTTTCCCTGTGCATTGGCGAGTCAAAGCAGATTGGCAAAAAGCCGAAAGGAGCAAGTACGAGAGGGGAAAAAAAGTAAATTAGTGTTCTGCCACTTTCGGCAAACAAAGCGAGCAACCCACTCGCAGCGAGTGACCCCGGGCCAACCACCCAACCACCCAAACACCCAACCACCCAGCCACCCGGTGACCCCCACTCAGGTGCTAGTTTATGCTGGACGTCCTCCACTGGGCGCTGAGTTATCGCCCAGTTTTCCTTGTGCCCCCCCAGTTCGTACTCCCCCTAGTTTAGCCAGCCAGCATTCCAGCCCAGCAGTTAGTTAGTTTCAGTGTCCTTCAGATTCGTTTTCTGTTGTTGTTGCCCTTTTTCTGTTTGCTTTCACCCTGTACGCTTTGTTTTGGTTTTTCACAACTACCTTTGTTGTTATTTACCTTTTGGCGCCTTTATTATAACGTTGCACCTTGCAAAACAAAATAAAGTTCGCCGACCAAGTGACACGTGGCCATTAAAGCAACCCTCAAATGGGCAGTGAAACTGCAAAGAAAATGCCGCCAAAACACAGCATTTCGGCTAATGGAAGAGTTATGAATTTATAACAAATACACATTAGGGAACCAGGATGAGACAGGGGAGACAGAGAGTGCTCAGCAGGACCTGTGCATAAATTAATTAGCCAGATATACATATATATAGAAAGCGTTCGGCTGATGCTGTGCAGACAAAGGCGGAAATTAATTTCAAATTACGCAGGCGGCGAAACCCGAAACCGAAAACCCAAAAAGTGCGCAAGAATAGCACCGACATCGAAAATTAAAAAGAAAGTTTGTTTATGCCAGGGGTTTCACGAATTCTTTAGGTTTTAATACAACTCTGTTTACTTCAAGTATTTGGAAAATATATCTTTTGTATTTTAGTGTTAGACCCAACAGAAAAATATTAATATGAAAATTTGTGGAGATCCCTGCGGCGAGACAGTTTTGCAAATTAGCCTCGCATAAACTGTGAAAAAGATCCAGCTAGAGATGGCGAGATGGAGAAGCAATTAACATGAAAGGTCCTTGGACCTTGGCGCTGCCTTCGCCTCGGCCACAATTAGCGATAAGCCATGGCCAGAACAGAACTGAAATGCCGACCCTCGAGGGAAACAGCTGCTCAAATTATGGATAATTCCACTGTCGCAGACGGTGTCCTGATTACCCGATAAGGTTCGCCCTCACTCAAGGAGAATTGAGTGTAAGCTTGCCCCGCCCGAATAGATAACAACTAAAAAAACCAACTGTGGGTTAGAGAACATAATCTGGCTAAGTACGTTGGCTGCTCCAGTGAGATGGTGAAAGTTGGGCTCATAAAAGATTAAAACAGAAAATTAACATTTTGATTGCAAATCATATATTCCCAGAGAGAGATAAGCATATACGTGTATTTTTAAGTCAAAACGGTAGGAATAGTTTAAACTGCAATAATTATTCATTATCATAAATATAAGTGGCCTTTAATCACGAGTTGTGTATGGAAATATAAATATAAAATTTTTCAAAATAACAAAATAACAATAGCAATAATTTGGCGATAATTTATGAAGTTTATTTGTAAAGTGATCTAAAAAATGTCATAAATATATTAGACATAAATCCTTTTTTAGTAATAAAATACGAGATAAATTTTGTATTAATTATAAACATTGATCTTATCTTTAGCTTAATTAGATTAGTATACATTTTTGCATGAAATGAAATGCTTTAAGATTGAATGGACCAGCAATCCGCGCTACTCATTCACGCTTCATTGGAAGTGCATCGGAAATTCGTTGCCGGAACCGCTTAACTCGATGCTTAAATTGTTTTTAATTAAATATGCAGTGAAACGAGTGCAGTGGGCTGCATTCACATCCACATTCCCCACTGCGTCCTCGTCGGCGTCCTCATCATCGTCGGTCGGCGGTCAATGGCAGCCACAGACAGCGGAGGACTCGCAGCACGGAATGGAGCAAACCGCTTGACAAATGCCTTTTTAATCCATTTTCACAACAATTACGTGTAGCTGTCTGTTGTATAAGCAGGCGGGGTGAATAAAAAAAACAAGCTTCATGGAGTGAAAAACAATGGAAAATGGCCAAAACTATGCATAAACATAAATCCATGCATGACAAATCTGTGCGCGCCGCGCCGCAAAACTGTCAGCCTCCCGTCCATTTGGCTTTTTGTCCCATTTTGATAGGCAAATGGCACACATTTAAGTTTCGTCCTTTTCCTTCGGGTTGCTCACACTCACATACTCACATACTCGCATACGAGTATTGTGCGAAATACAGCTGCAGCCTCCCATTTCCATCTGCTTGTGTGTTTGTACAAATAGCGTGGTTCGGTGACTGCATGACAGACTGTTAAAATGTCAAAATGACACATTTGCCTAGCGTGTCATTAATATGCGACAGTTTTCCCCCCTTTCCCCCTCTCCACCCCCAATTTCCCGCCCCACCACCCTCTGCAGATGTGGCATTTTAATTTGCAGGCATCGGCATTGGCAACAGCCGCGCACATTGACTGCTAACCGACTGACACAGAAAACCAAAAGCAGCCGACACACGAACGGAACGGAAAACCGCCACCGGAAAACTGCCGAATGAAGAGAGAATTTCCCGAAGTTCTCTCTCTTTCCGAAGAGGTTTCCCCCTATTTTCGCGCTCGTCCTTCGAGCCGTATTTCGGCATAATTAGTATGGGAGGAAGCTTCATCAACAAAGGCAAATGCAATTTCGGGACTCCACATCGCTGACTTCGCCTTGGGTGTGAATTCATTTTCCATTTTCCTTTTCGCCAACCACTCCCACCGCCAGCGAATATTGACAATTTCGGTTGTTGACTACGAGTGTGCGTAAACCCTATTAAGTTAGCATAAGCACATATTTCAAGCTGCAGTTGCAATTCACATAATAATATTAGAAATTATGTCAAGACTTTTGTCTCCATTAGCACGGCAAACTCGTCTTAGTGTTTGAGTTTCTGGAATGCAAAAAATTCAATTTAGCAAATGACAGCATCAACTTTGTCATTTGTTTCTGTCAAAAATGTGAAACATTTTCCCAGGCAGGAGCCAAATAATATGGACACTTTTTTAAAACTTACTCGGGGTACCAAAATCCAAACACAAATCCAGGGTATACCCGAACCAAACGTGTTTAGTTGTGAGTATTGAATTAAAAACAATTCAAACTTAAGTTTATTGGAATGCTTAGGTATGAAAGCGGAATACGAATAAAAACACTGCGACGTATTTTCACATTTCGCAAAACAAATACAGTTTTATTAGAGTTCTTCAAACTGAGCACATTCATTTATTTAAAGGCATCTACGACCAAAGTTTTCCCCGTTTCCGCCGTGCTGGGAATGCCCGAGGTCTGGCTTTTCGTAAAACCCCAAAGTCGACGCAGACACATTTTCATTTCTTAGAGCCATAATTCTTAACTAAATTGAGAACGAAAAAAGGAGCGGTAAAAGCTTGGTCTGGAAAATGACTGGGGTTCCGGGGTGTTCGCCTGCAATTTCGACAAACGGCCGACTGCCAACATTTTTCGGTACTTTTCGAGCGCTAATAATTCATATTTGGCGCAATTTGCTTAGCGGACCCCTCAGCAGAGTCTTTGATCTGCAGTCGCTGGCGCTGACTTGGTCGAAAAACAGGATTACCATCTTTGAGCCCCGTTCTCAAGATACCTTTTCACACGTCTCAATGAGTTCATGAAATTTTTAAAACCAAAACGAAAACAATGCGAAGTAGGAGCATAAAGCTTAAGTGTAATGCTGGGCATAAGCGTGCGTGCCAGGACCCTACACATAAATATATGTATATGTATAATGGAGCAGGGAGGAATTTGACTTGCGTACAAATTGCCTTTCAGCCTGTTTGGCCCTTAGTTTTTGCGTTGAATTCGGAATTTTCACAACAATGCCCGTCATTATTATGATTATTTTTCAAAATCACACAGGCGCACAGCAGTCACAGGTGCCGTGAGTTGTTTTCCAGCGATTCCCGCACTAATCAACAATTTAAATCCATTCTGCTTGGCCCTTTTTCCCGCTCCTGGCCCGACTGCTCATCATTCAGGAAAAGCAAGACACGCTCTAACGAAGGATGTGTCGCTTTAATGGCAGCGCAAGGAAGTCACGCGTATTTTGTTTATAACCCAAAAACCTGGTCTAATGTAGTATTTCGTTGCTCTCGCTGCTGCACCGGTAAAAATGAATACTACTTTTGGGTATAACATATTAACTTCTGGCTCTTAGCCTCTCTTGTATACTTTAATGTTTATCATGTATCAGTTACATTCAATTGCACTACTATTATACAAGTTATTGCAAAAGTAATCAACCATTTGCTAGGTATTTTTCGCAGTGCAGTGCCCTGAGCTGGAGAATGTGTATTCGCCTAGATGGCCCCTAAATCACGAGCGGATGTACAGTGACAGCGTCTTCAGAAGCGACGGCATCTCCAGTTACTTGGGCCACCCCACTCGTATCCGTGTCTATTGGGTATAATTAGTTTCAAATATTTGCGCAAAGGAAATTTAATTTTTCCCAACGCACTTTTGGTAATTTCAATTTTATGCGCAAATGTAACCTGACATTCCGCTCCTAAAAGGGGGCGTGGCAGGATGTGGACTAAGTAAGCCAAGGTAATGAGTGGAAGATTGTGTATGTGCTGCGCTCTGGTATTTGGAAGTTTTCAATTACCCAAAAGATCTCGGTGACATTAAGATTCGGGCGATAGGAACGTGACCCGGCATCGACCGAATCGGGGAGGAAAAAACCTAATCTGGGATTAGAGCGACCAACTCAAAATTTAGTCACGAATCGAATCGAAGTCTGCGGCTGAATATTCTGCAGGCAGCTAAGCCATTAGGAAAATTGTAAAACAAGTTTTGGGGTAAACCGCAAATTTTCATAGCCAAACTTACGCATAAAATCAGTGCAAGAGGGGCGCGCATAAATATTCAATCAAAGACGCAGTAGAACTTTCCAGGCAAACTGCAAACAACAATAAAAACTCTATTAAATACGCATAAATTAAGACCGAGAGTGGAAGATATGGCATATGGGATAAGAGGACGGGAATGGAGGAGATTTGCCACAGACACTTCAGAACTGAGAACTATTTGAGCCGTGTTCACCTGGATTTTATGACCAGCACGGTTTTTAATGCCGTCTCCTGCCGCCAGTGGAAGTTCATGTGCGAACTTTTATGCCTTTTCCCTCGACACAGGCTCATTCACATTCAAATCAAATGAACACATCTACGGCTGAGACCGCAGAGTGGAATAGCATTCAATGGAAAAGTTTTTGGGCTTACCGCAGCAGGACAAAGCCACAGCAAATCTAACAGTTTTCGCTTGGGCTTTAACGCCTTTCCGTGCTGTCCGTAGGCCCCGAAAGTTCAGACAAATTATGCATTAGACCGTTAGTTAGTTAGCTAGTTGGCCAAGTGAACGCTCCTGCCGCAAGCCGCTGTCCGCTCCATTCGGAATTTTGGAAAATTTTAATAGAAAACAGTCCGTTGAACGCCGGCTTGCACAGCGAAAAATTTTCAAAAAAAGTGTCACGGCAGTGATTAAAAATAAGTTAATGATTTTTATTATTAAAAAAAAAACTTGTTTTATAGAATGACCTATAAATAAAGCTCATATCTGAGTGGAACAATTTAAGGAAAAATTATTACTATGGAAGAATTACTTACTGCAGAATTGCTATTAAAAGTTACGATATGCCAAATAATATATATACTTACATATCATTATTTTTCGGTTTCAAGATACAGGTGGCACATTTTTTTTGAGTGATGAGGTTAATCCTTCTATGACCAGGGTCGAGGGTAACCTCCAACTGACGTGGTTGGGATGTGCTCTGGTTCAGTTTGCCGATGACGATGACAGACAGGCAGCTGCAAAGCGCCCGAGCGAAAGTTGCACGTTGAACAGAATTGGCAGCTTCCAGATAGTTGCATTAGTATCTGACAGCCTGTAAAATGCATCGAACGTGGGAAAACAAGTTGTTGTCAGCTCCTGCGGTGCAAATTGTGCAAATATGTTACCGGAAAATTTATGGAAGAGCAAGCACAGGCTTAGGGTAAACATGTTACGACATATGCTCCAAAATAAGCCCTGGGCTCACACAAAAATTGTTGATTCCCCAAACAAACGTGCAAAAAGTTACATTAATCATTAACTTACCTTTCCTTCCAATTGCTGCACAGTAAATCAACGCACAGAACAAACTTAATAATTGACCCGGCAGTATCTGGGATTTGTATAAAGGGCAAAAACTTGCCATCATGCGAAGCATGAAGGGAAATAGCCCACAGCTCTGCAAGCAATATTCCCACAAAAAATAGTAGAGAAAAAAGTTTTTTTAGGGCGCATGAAAGTTGTATTAAATTTTCCACGCGAAAATACGTTCTTGTACATCAAATTTGTACGACAACCAACAGTATGTAGCTTTAACAGTTTCGAAAGTACACACACATGTCATAAAATCCGGCGAGCCATAACAAAACTCAACGATTTCCTACCCGACACATCAACCAAGTATTCCGGGCAATAACTTCCCGTTCATATCACTCAAAATGAAGATTTCCGAGCAGGAAGTTTCCACTGACATCCCCCATCAGTCAGCTGCAACTTTTGATATAAATTTTAATTTTTGCAACTTGCAAAAAGGATTTCTTAGGCGTTGCCCGCCGGCAAACACTAACGCTAAATATCACTCACTAAAAAGTTATCAGGAAATTGTGTGTGTGCCATTGAGGGGATTTATTACGCTTGTCCTTTTAACAAATTTTGGGCATTATTTACGGTTCTCCTTTGCGCTCCTTTGCGCTCCTTTGCGCTCCCACCGCACTTTTCCACGTTTCATTTCACTCTTTTTGCCAGCCCGCAGCAGCTTAGACATTTTTTAAAAGTCACCAACACGCAAGCATTTGTCAATCTCTATCAGAGGGCAAGAGAACCGAAAAAGAAAAAAAAAATAAAAAAAAAATATGGCCAGGATTGGCAGCGAGAGGGTAAAGGCGGGCTCACAAGTCTGAGCCAACCCGCATGCTGACTGCCAATCCTTATTGACAGCGGCACTTCCGCTTTGGCAGCCAAAATAGCTGCGAGCCCCATAAATTAAACTCGTGTGCCACGAATTCAGCTCTTTTCAAACTGTCTGCAGCGAAATAAAAAAAAAGAGGAGGATATTGTAAGCCCCCCGCAGACTGAGAAAGCCTGGCTGCGGAGCCTGAAAGCCCAGCCCTCAAGTTGCCGTGGCCACAATCAGGACATTCAAGGCATTGAGGACACTCGGGACGCACTTGGCGCAAGCCCTCTTACAGTTTAGTATGCGGTAATTGACATGTAATGCGGTTGCGATTGACAACACCAACAATTGCGACACCAACAACCACGAGCACATGCAACAATGTCGCCCACTTCCGGTGGCCATTTTGACTTGTCTCGCAATCGTCCGTTTGCCGCGTGTCCAGTTGTGTGACAAATTTCGATGGCATTCCAAGGCGGCCACCATCCGCATCCGCAAGGCGGGACAAGCCGAACAGAACCGAGCCCAAACTGAAGCGAAACAAGCCGAGGTGAACCGCAAAAACGTACGCCACCCAAAACTTGGACAGAGTTTCAGTTTCAAGCCCATACAGTGGGTTCATTTTGTGTACTCATCAACAATCATCCATTTACAAGGTAATAGATACATAAGTTCTGCAGCTTTCCTGTAGTAGTACCTATAAATTATTTGAAAAATTTTAAAAATTGTATTTTATTAAAATTCATAGTGTCTGTAGCCCACAGTAGCTTAAAGGCCGTCTTGGCTGGCAATAAAAAGCAACCGAAATGAAATGAACCTCATGAAAAATGGCCAAGTGTTTGCCAAGAAATGTTTGGTTAGGTCTCGCTTTTCACCCACTTGCCCTGCCCAATCCTCCTTGTATTTTACTTCTTTTTGTGGGCGAACCACCTGACCATTGAGGCGTGCACTTGGTCCCTGGCAATCGAACTAAGGACACAGGCACAGCCAAGACCAATACCAAAAACAACGCCAAGACCAAGAAAGCAGCGAGCTGGGGAACAACAACCACAGCATGTCAACATAAATCAAAAGGCTGAAAGCAGAAAGCACCCCAGACGATGGGCCAAATGTTGGGGGGCAAGAAGCCATAAGGAATCATTTCTAATCCCACAAGTTCTGGGCTAGTCGAGTCAACATGCCTCTCGTCACTTGCCACAGGAGCCATCAGCAGGCAGGCCGTTAATAGTAAATGATCTAGAAAACAAAAGAAATGCGAAATAGCTCGCAAATCGATTATAAAGTACTTGATGTGCCTTTACTCAAAATATATGAAACACAAAATGTTGTACTTTATCCAGACACATGCCTATAGATTTCATATAAATCAGCAGACATAAGCCATAACCTTGAACAAAAGCAAGTTTCAAAAACAGGGTAAGAGCCCCTAAACTGTTCAGCCAATCTGCTGCATCCACGGAATTTAGAGTTTTTGACTCCGTTTTAGCTTTCGGCTCGCATCCACCCGAGGGAAGGAATAAATTGGACAACCAATTTGCGGGCCAAAAACCACTTTTGCCTCTATATTCGGGAGCTCAGCGCTACTATTTTTTATTCGGCCGAGCACAAGTTAAATGCCAGGACCCTCCGCCAGATACCAATAGCCCAAGACCAGAGGGATTTGTTTATGCGGCTTCGTGGCTTCTGGCTTCTGGCTTTTGCCTGCTTTATGGAGCAAGGTAAAGCACGTGCAAACATTTGTCGTGGTTATTTTGCTTGGATTTGAATCGTCCTTGTAGTTTACAGCAGGCTGACGATGATGCCCTGACACTGATAATGCCACGTCGACACTTGCCCATCAAAAGTGGCCACGTGCACGCTTTGCCGGCCTTAACTTGGCTTCCATGGATTGCTGCGTTAATAGCCGAGGCGATAAGATTGCCTCTGACTGACTGCTGGGCATTATTTTGCAATGTCTACAGTGTGTGACAATATTTTTGGCCGGCAATGGCATTCAATCAGCATTAACAACAACAACAGCAGTATAAAGTAATCCGAGTAGGAAATATAACATCTGGGAGGGAGCTCAGCATTGTGTATTTTCCTTATAGAATGCACAGTTTCGCTTGTTAATTAATGAAAATATCCAGCCTCATATTGCAGGCATAGTCTGTTGGGGAAAATGGATTGGGAAAATGCTTTAATTGCGTGCAAAACTCGATTGCCGAGACACCTGTCCTGCTGCTCGGCTACGTGCATAAAGTTTTCGGGTATATCTTGCCTAAGTTGCATACTGCATTCAAAAGCAGTCAATATTTTGAGAGCTCTGCGAGAGTTTTAACTACAGCTCTCTAACCACTTTAGCATCAGCCAGAAGCGCTAAAGATAACAGCCCAAAATCCAAGCCAAGTTATCCATTCCGCCGCCACGCCATTCGGCTTTTCCTGGCAGCAGCAGGAGCAGTAGCAGTATGGAAAACACTTGCCAAAACAAGTCGCGCACTTTGCCATCGGTTGACGGGCAGGAGGAAGGCAGAGGAGTAAGGATGCGGCAGGCAGACGGCTCGTCTCGAGGACCCCGGCTATATGCATACAAAGCACTATAAAGTTTACCATGTATTCATATTTCACATAGTATAGTATATTTCTTGTGCATGTGCAACTCTTTTGAAGACATAAATTTGCAAAATGCCGTGCGTTAAACAGCTGATGTTTTATGGTCTTCTGAGCAATATGAATGTGCAGAGAAAAAATTTGGAACATTACAATGATGATTTCTAGAAATAAATAACGACGTTGCTGTATTTACTTTCTATACTATACTGACTTTTAAAACAACTATTAATAATTTAAAAAAATATGTTTCCTTTATTAATATATTTTTGTACGTTTTTATACCTCAAGGCACCACCAAACAAAACTTCAATTTAAATACGGTATTAATTATTGTTTACTGTGTGACATTGTGGCTAGAAAGGCCGTCGAACTGCCTTGGCAAAGCAAATTGTATTGCATTTCCACTCAACGCGTCAGGCGTTAGTTGGAATTTCAAATTTGTTTTCGGTAGACGCTTCACCCCAAAAAACCAAACAAAAAACAGAAACAAAATATGAAAGACAAGAGGAAGATAAAAACTCATGCCTAGCCTTAATTTGTGTATAATAAGTGCTCAGTCCGGGCTCGGTGGCGTATGATGAATATTTATAATGCAGAGTCAGTGGCAGCGATGGCGGGCAGCATCTTCATCGCCCAGAAATTCAGTTGTGAACTTTTAAGCAAACAAATGAAAAATGAATTTCCTGCTTATGTTTATGCTTCGCATATGCTGAATGCTCCGTCTTGCACACACTCGCACACACACACTCACACACACACTGACGCACCCTTACAAATACCAGCAAGGCAGACAAAGGCAGAGCGTGAATAAATATTACTCATACGCTGCGTTGTGCAACTTTGTGCAAATGCCAGCGGCAAGTATTTACACCTAGACGAAGCACAATCAAATTCTGCACAAATGTGTGAAAAATGCATAATATCCACAAGCATGTGTGTGTCCGTCCGAGCATCCATATATCCGCATCCCTATGTTCATACACGTATACATTAGAGTATAAATATATGGGAATTGGTGCTGCAAAATGGCTTCCATGGCAACAATGCCGTGTGGCAGCAAGTGCCGTCAGCAGCAGCAGCAGCAACAGCAGCAGAAGCCCAAGGAGAAACAGCAGCTCACGCTCATAATGATTATCCATTGAAATGGAAATGCCAGCCATGGATTTAATATAATTCGCAATGCGTAGAGTGCGATCTGCTGGGCAAAAGTTTTCAAAACTTCATCCCCAAGAAGCAGACACAAGGATGCACCTCAGCATGAGTTGCAGGCCCAAAGAATAGAATTCAATTTAAATAGATTTCCGCTTAGGGGAAATTTAAAAGAAGGCAAAAAAAAAAAAAAAAACGATTGCCTCCAGAGAAGGCAATTGTTAACACTCAGCCAGCGTGCTGGGGCGTTTCCGATATTGTGGATGTGTGGGCGTGCCAATGTGATTGAAAAACTACTAACTACAAACACTTAACACACTCAACCAAGTCCATGTGCGCACAGTGAAAAACATCACTACTTTACTAGTAGTTTTACGTTTTTACTAGTAATTATATAAAAAATATATGAGAAAACTACCACAAAAAAATCGTGAGGTACTTTAGTTATCTTTACACTTGCAGAAAATTATTCTCAGTGCATCAATGCATTGAGATGACACACAAAAAATAGGTGATAGAAAATAAATACGAAAATGAAAAGCTGGCATAACAATTGAGTGATGTTTATTTAGACGAAATTGATATTCTCTATTCGATTTAAAGTGCTGTTAATTGAAATTTAGTTAGGGCACTCTTTAAATACAATAAAATGGCCATTTCGTACTTCAAAATTAGATATATCTGGTCTAGTATATATCAACATATAGATATATCAACAGGTTAGAGCATTGCCAGGATGTCTTCAAGTTAGCTTAGCTGGCAAATATCCTGCTCAAAGAAACCGAATGCTAAGCAAACGTGCGTGCGAAAAAGGTAATTGAAAAATAGTTACCATTTCCTTCGCTACCTGGAGAGAAGGAAAACTGAAGTTTTTCTTTGCCCTCGCCGTTTCGTTTCGACTATTTCTTTCAGCAGCAGTTCGCTGGCAATTGCTTATTTTAGCGCTTCCCATTGGCAATTCGCAATTGCAGCAATTGAAATGCAGCCAAGAGCCTGCCCACTTACTGGCAATTCCCTGGCACTCGAATTAAATTTTAATGAAGTTATTTGAATTTTAATTATTTCGAACTTGTTCTGGCCACCCTGCTTCTTTGGCGCCGCTTAAATCAATGACCGGAAAGCATTATACAATTATATTTATATGCATGCATTAAATTGTGTGTGTGTTGTGTGTTGTGTGTTGTGTGGTGTGTGTCATAGTGTGAGTGTGAGTGCGGCTGTCAGCCGGCGAATGATTTAAGTTGCCGGGCGCAATTCTGGTTTTTTGGCCCGGTCAAGCGACCACATGCCGGCAGCATATTTCAAACTGTCCGGCTAAATCACGACGACCGGGCGGCGAGCGCTTTGACTTTCGGAGGCAATAAAACATAATAATTAACATTTTGCGAGCCGTTTTGATAAATGACGATGCGGTGTTTCGTTTAAATTATACATAACGTAGCATACTTTTCAGCGTTATGCTAATGGCCAAGCTCAGACGCAGACTTGCATGGCAAGTTTTAATTACATTTCGCCCAAGTGTGTGACATGCGGAGGTGTGTGTGTGTGCGTGTGTGTGCTGCATTTCCATGAGACTGACAGCCGAGGAAAAGTGCGAGCGGAAAAGCAGAAAACGTAAGTAATGACTAAATGCGCACTCTGACAGTTTAACATGACAAAAATGTTCTCGTTTCCTTATTTCTGTTTCTGTTTTAGTTTTGTTCCATTTTTTCGTGTCGTCCTTCCGTCATTTTTCCTCTCCTTTTCGCTGAGCTTGATAAATGATACGCCCAGTCACTGGCAACAATGTCCTGGCAAAGTTTTTTCTGAACAGATACGGTTAACATTGTTGCTGGCGCTACACTTTCACTGCACTCGGGTCGGCAATTCGCCTGACCTGCCCCCCTTGGCCGCTTTGTTCGGGGAATCCTTTGAGTGAGCTGAGGGGATTTCCGTCATAAACCATATACAAATGCACCATAAATACGAGTGAGGGACATGAATGTGTTGAAGAAAAAGGCAAAGTCCCGCCGGCAAATGAAATGAAATGGAAAGGCATGCTCAAAGAAAGTCAGAAAAAAATATATTTTTACACACTATATATATATAAAAAAAAAAAATAAATTGTATATATATATGTGTGTATTATTTATGAGTTTGCGGGAAGTGGCGGTCAGAGATTTTTATTCCGTTTCCTTGGGTCCTTTTAGTAGTAAAAGTTGTTTGGCTAAGTTTTATGAAGTCCTTTAATGCCCTTTAAGTATGCTTTTCATGCTTTTAAAATTGTTTTATAACAAGAAGGCTTGACATTTCAATTCATATTTAAAGCTTAAGCTAATAAATACAAACTTTCGATGTACTTCATTAATAAACTTTTCATTTTTATAGTTTGTTTTGTGCTTAGTTTTACTGGTTTGACTTGAAATGTTCACTAATATAGAAATGTTGTATTCATTTCATGAACCCATTTTCTTCAAAATTATTACAACTCAATTTTCTATTAGATTTTGCTCTTAGTTTGCCATAATTAATTTTTAATTCGTTTCAAATGTGCTTTTCAAATATTCCCAAGGACCCACTTCTAGCAGTGTTCCACATTCATTTTTAAGCCCATTTCACTCGAAATTTCCGTGCGCTAAAAGCTTAGGCCCATTTCGTGTCTTTTTAATTGGTGTAGAGCATAATTAATTAACCTTTGTCGAGGTGACCAAAAGCAACAATGACCGAAAAAGGCAAAGGCAAAGGCAAAGGCAAAGGAAAAGGCCTGTGGCAAAGAATTAATGTGATTACATTTCTCCGCTTTGCTTTTAGCGCACTCTTCTATTGTTGTGTCGTTTTAAATATTTAAGGCTAAACAACGTGGCCCTGGCGAATGAGGAACTTAACAAGCTTGAAAGCTGGCCAAAATCTGATACATACATGCACGTATGTATGTACACAAGTGCAAAATGGATGCAGTTGTCGCCAAGAGGCGTTTGCTGACTGGGCAAATTGTGAGTTCCATTGATTTTCAGTTTCACACTTGGCTCGCACAGCATCGCTTTTCGGTGCGAATATCCTTGGCATCCTGACGGCATGCCATGGTTGCATTTTTAATGCGCATTGCAGTGACCGGGGCGAGCAAATATTTAATACAATTTTTAAATTGCGCATACGCCGCTTGTGACTGAGGTCAAGACGCATCCAACTCGGGAGACTCGGGACTCCGTTCTCCTCTTTCAATACACTTCACTTTCAGCTTTAACATTGAATTAATTATTATATAATGGGAAACTCCTAAATATTTAAATTAACAAATATAATGTTCAATAAGCTACCTGGTTGTGTAATGATTTTATCTAGGTATCTAGTATATCGAGTTATCGAGTTACTTCTTGCAGTGGCTTTCGACTTGCCGCTGGCAGTTGACCAATTACGCACGAGCGGGCACGCGGGCACGCAGCATGTTGCTAAGGGGTCGCACTGTGAAATAGTAGACAAACTCGATGGCGCTGAGGATGCTGGCCCCCAGAAAAAGACCCAGCATGCCGCCCATGGAGACCACGACATCCAGAGGCGTGCGAAGGGACTGCCGGCGATACTGATCCGTCGGCAGGAAGGGCATGTCCAGAGTTCCGTTGTAGAACTCGTTTTGATTCCTGACACTGCCGGAAGTGGGAATTTATGCAAAAAGGCTAGACATCGTGCACGGACTACGAGCCAAAAAATAATAAACTTACAATAAGAGCGGCTCGTAAATGGTAGTAATGTCGCCATCATTGCAGGACGGCAGGCAGCCGCAACTTGCATTGTTGCCCTTGTTGTTGTTCACCAGCACCCTGGAATCCGGCTTGATCATACGCGTGGCCTCCAGACACAAGAACCCCTTCAGATCGCAGTCCGGATACCGGGGATCGGCATTGGGATTGTAAAGGAATGACGTGCAGTTGCAGGCCTTCATCTGCAAGCCCCTAATGCACTCGGTGATGCAGACGCTGAAGCTGTAGGACTTGTATAGGCTGTTGGGCGGTATCTCCTCTGGGAATAAGCAGCTGCGGATCTTCGGATCTACATCCCTAACATCCGGATCGTTCTTCATTAAGACCCGGTTAAATTGCATATACTTGCTCAAGCCCCGGGTAATTAGAGGAATTCCGGGGGGAAAGAAGGCCGTATGTGGAATATCTTCCGCATTTATCACGCTGACTTGCACATCCAAACTTGTTACCACATTTATCACAGCCTTCTGATTGGCGGGATCCAAGTCGTTGGGCAGCCAGTGCTTCGAGCCAGGTTCATTGTTCAGCAGCGAGTTGAGCATGTAACAGCGGCCAAAGGGCGTCAAAAGGGGTCGAAAATAGCGGCAGCAGTCGAAGGGTTCATGGGATAGCTTGCACTCCACGAACAGATTCGAGCAGTTGGCTCCATACTGGTGAAATGGCACATTAAAAATTTGGCACTTTATAAAATTTGTATAATTTTTATAAATATTATTTAAGAGCTACTCACCCAGGTTAGGATTCGCCGGAAGTTGTCCAAAGGACACCTTGCACACTTTTCTGTGCAATTAACGGGTACTGTTGCACACTTTCCCTTCAATCCGTTTTCATTATATAAGGCAGGATACAGAAGGATCGAGACACCGGTCTCCACATCATATGAGTAATCCCCGTTCACGTCGTCGCCCAAACTACAAAATTAAGAACGTTTCATTACTAGACCCGGAGCCTCTTGTCAATCGCAACCTGTCTATGTACTCCATGAATTTGGAAAACACATTTCCACGGTAGGCAAGTTCACACACGCTGACTGCGGGAAATTTCCATTTGGAAAACGGCGGCAAACTCTCGTATACAATGCTCACAGCTCGTGTGGGAAAACTGCGCTGATATTCCATGATCAGTTGGTAGCAGCCCAAAGACGACATGAACACACAAATCAGCCAAAAAATGCGTTCCGTGAAGTGCAGCCTACACACCCAATGGCAATATTCAAATGTTGGCTGATTATCACTTCGTAGGATGGACAACTCACCTCGCGTTGGCGATGTAAGCGAATCCTGCCAGTGTACAATTTGTGCAATAATCCTTGATGTTGGCTACAAAGCCATAGCTTCTCTTCTCCCGCAGGACTTGGTCCTTCGCATTTGCAGCTCCACCCATATCGGCTCACCGTAGGCGCTTTATAACCCGATCCTCGAACTCCAGCCCCTCGTGGCGAACTGACCGGTGCATATAAATTGGTCTTGACCAAGCACGACACGCTCAGCTACCACTTGTGTAAATTTGTTTGTCCTCCGTCCACCGAGAGAAAGATCTATCTTAGAGCCATTAAAACTAAATGTTGTAATTAAAAAGAAAACTAAGAAAGATAGCATAATTTAAAGTAAATGAAAACATGGTTGCTTCTGGTATAAGGAAAAATGGTATAAGAATACTCATCCGCTTTTTTTTTCAGTGCAGTAAGTAGAGTGAGTGGGTGGGAGTGGGGGTGGGGGTGGGACGTGGCAACTTAATGGCATGCATGTGCGGTCCCGTCGCCCACACACGAATTTCTTACCAACACCCCACCGCCCAGGCCGCTCATCCAAAGTTGGCATTGGACTGCATGTGAAAAGCCTTTAATTGGTATTTGCTTTGTGCAGGTGTCGCAATAAGGATTTAAATACACACTCACCAGTGGGCGGGTGTGTGCATTTATGTTCACTTGAAGTGCAGGCATTTTGCGGCCCACATGACACAGAAATCAAGTTGAAATTGTCACACTTAAACTGTAAACTGAAAACCGATTATTTTAACAAGGCCGATTCACAAAACACGCGTCATCGACTGCATACGAAATAAGTGAAACATTTTTAATTGACATTTATATGTACGCATTAATTGTATAAAAATTGTTTACAATATAAGCCCGCATTCCAATGAGAGCATTATTCATTTAACAATAAGTATTTGTTATGTATAAACTATTTGATGTTTTCAATGCAATGGTAAATATTGTATTCAGTATGACTCTAAATGGTTTACATAGAGTGTGTTATTTTAACTTCTTTGAAACTTATTTCAAATAATAATATTAGTACTATATAATTCATTTTAAAGTAAAATTAAGAAAGAGTATACAAACTTCTTTCAAAATTGTTGCGCAGAATTGGCTTATAATTTTGAGTTTGCTAACATATCCATTTCTCCCCCAAGATTTTTGACTATCGACCTCTGCTCGATACATTTTGCACCACTTGCTGCCACCTGGGCTTTCATTGAGTACGTTAAACTTTTCCGACACCTTTTCCACCCACTGCACCCAAACCCAGACCTTGAGCCACCCCAGTTCCGTGGCCAAACTTCAACTGGAGTGCAGAATACGAGTATACGTGCACTTGCACTGAGTTATTAAGTAAAATGAGCGACTGCACACACGATACTAAGCGCACACTGATGCAGGACCACCCACACTCGCTCACTCGTGCACTCACACACGTGCATAAATTGTAGTCAACATGTTTTTGGGTGCTTAGAACTCGACGCTAAATTAGAATTATGCAATTACGGCTCATTTGCGCTGCACACGGCTGCTGTTGTCGCTGCTGGAAAAACACTTAAAAACAATTAGAGTGCTTATTGAAATTGGAGCTGGCAACATGCGAGTGGCATGAAAAACTAATGCGAACATTTTAATTATTTATGCATCTCCCAGAACACGCAATGAGGCAAATTGTTTCCTAAATCGCAATTTCAAATGGTAGTGGAGTCGAGCCATTTCTCTGACAATATGCTTTCATTCGTCGGCAAAAAAGGAATAAATTATTGTTGTTCCCAAAAAACACATTTAAAAAAGAAAGGTGTTTGGGCTTCACAAAAAATAGACAGCAGCCAAACAAATAAATTGATAAATAAATATAATTTCTGATTTTCGTATGACAGTATGTTATTTATTATGAATGCATTTTTAAGTAGCTTGGCTTAGGTTTTAAAATAAAATTAAAAAAAAAAATGGGTAATTGTATATGCATAATTTCAAACTTTGATTGTGCACTGGCTTTTCCAATCTCAAAGAACAAAAAAAAATTACCTCTAACTTGAAAAAATAATAGAAGTTCTACACACTCGACTCAGTTTTCGGTCACAATTGGCTAAAAATATAGGCCAAACAAAGTTGTTAAAAATCTAGCATACTTCATTTTGGTCACTTCCTCAGAGATATTGCCAATTGAAATCGAAATTGGAATAAAAGGCCAAAATAAACAAGGACTTCAAAAGCAACAAAACATGCTCACTCGACTTGCAAATATCGAAAAATATTGTTGGCAAATTGCATTCCGAAAATGAGAAAAAAGAAAATATTTTTGTAGACAGCAAAATGACCGACTGACAACCCAAACAAAAAACAAGATAAAAACTTTACGAGTAACGGCAAAAATTACAAAAAAAATTAAAATAAAAAATGTTTTAAATTTGAATGCAGATTTTTAGAGAATTGCGCTAGAAACATTTAGAGGTATGCCACTTCGAAATCGGAATAAGATAAGTTGAGTTATGGATTTTAGAACTTCTGCCTTGGGACATTTCTTAATTTTGTTGAATTTCTACAACATCATAACATCAAAAAAATAACAAAAAAATTAAAAAAAAAATTATTTTCTAAATTTAAATGCAGATTTTTAAAAAAATTCCACCAGAAACATTTAGAGGTATGCCACTTTAAAAGCAGGCTGTAATTAAGTAGCCGATATATGACTTAATTATACCATCTCATAAATTATTTCGAATTGAATTGCTATGTTAAGAGGAACTGAAAAATTCGACAATGCATTGTTCGAATTTATATTTATTAAATACCACACATGACTGCGACACAAAATTGTGCTGCAGGTATATCGATGGAATACCTATCAAATGCAGCTAAAAACAAATCCAGCAGCAGAAACAACCGAACAAGCGACAAGGCAATTTAAATACAAACAAGCACACAAAATTCGGTAAACCAACAAATGTTTGAGTGTTGGACGGAGGATAGCGGTGGAAACACCATTGACGTCGACACACAATTAACTTCAAAATACTCCAAGCCATGTTAAGTGTCAATTAGCCAGAGCTCGAGCTTGGCAGCCATGAATGCGAAATTATACAGCTAAAATATCAAACATATACACTAGTACTTACACATTCAGATATATATTTTATATATAATTGCGTATGCTAAACAAGTTACCGAAGCTGATTATCGCCTCCAGATAGCTGGCAACAAAATTGCATGGAAATAATGAGATCTGCTATCAAGATGGTTTGGCGAGGAATGTTTAAATAGTCGAAGACCAATCAAGTTTAATGTGGGCAGCCACTGAGATCATCATGGAGTTCATCAAAGCCCACCGGCTATATTAAACATCAGACTTATTTGATTTATTCCATCATAGAATCCCAATAATTTATTTGGGCAGTTTACAGTTTCAGTTTCGGGCCAATTACATATTAAAAAAGTTTCAATATAGGCGAGCCTTCAACCGAATGACTTTTGCTTTGGAGTTGAACTCACATAATCGCCAAACATTTCATTTATAATAACCAACAGACCCAAAATGGTCAAAACAGCGGCAATAAATAAAATCGAATATTAAAAAAAATCAGAAATGATATTGGTAAAACATGGAATGACCAAATATAATATGCAGACCGCAAAACAATAAAAGTGGACAGCAACAAATAAAAAATCGATGGCTAAACCAAAACACACAGCCGGCATATACAGCAAAAATCGTGTCCAAGTGCCACGTTTGGTTTTGTCTAAGCGACAGGGCGGGATAGGGCCATGACCCCGCCCCCTTCTCCACCCACTTTTGGCCAAACTTTACTCCCACAACCGCCACCCTCTCGCCCATCCAGCGGTCATGTTTGGCCCGGCACGCTTTTGCAAACAAAACGCTGTTGTTTGTGTTGCCCACATGCGCTGACAATATCGCAACAATGTCGGTCGACAATATCCAAAGAACAACGAACGGTGCTTCACTGCTGCCCCAAACTGCTCCTAAAAGAAAAGCGCCGAAAAACACGGAAAATCCAACGGTCCAAAAAAAACTCCCTGATGGGAATTTCTGCAGGACAAGCACCGGAAAAAAATTACAAATTCACAAATGCACAGATTTTAACTCCTCAAAAAAGTGATGATTCTGGCGGTTTCATTTTTGTTATAATAATCTTTGGCCCATTTGAATTTTAAATCCTTTGCAGTAAAGTTCCACAGCAATGAATCATTTATAAAGAAATGTGCAAGGGCTTACAGTTATCACATTAATACACTTTGAAGTAAAAATGGATCAGCGAATGTACCCATACGAATGTAACATATAAAATACAAAGCACACGTACATTTTTCCAGTGTGTGGCCGTAAACAATTGCAGGAGTGACACTAATGGCAGCTCTACTTTTGCATACCCCAGTGTCTTCCGCTATCCCGAGCTGCCAAGACAAGAAAATCGAGTGCAGAGGCAATAAAAGGCCAATAACAATGCAATAATCATAATAATACCAATGGCAAACCAGCCAGTCGGCAAATGTTGCTGCTGCAACAGCAACAGCAGCAGCAACTGCAACAGCAGCAGCAGTAGCAGTGGCAACAGTTGCTTGCCGTATCAGCAATAAAAGTTGTAACAATTATCATTTGAAAGTGCATTGTTCCAGTTGTCAGATGCGGCGCCTAAGTACTTGCAACAACAGCCGCACAAAATGCAGCTCGTGCCACCAGTGAAGTGGCAACAACAATTGTCTACGTCAGCGACTGGTAAAATTAATATGCACAAACCGCTGCAATTGCAATTTGTTGAAGAAACAATGAAGCGCACGAGCAGCAAAAAAGAAATATTTTATATTGTCGCATAAATTTCAAAACGATAATCACTGTGGAATATCAATTAGTTGGGTGCTGCTGCCTTGGGTATTTGAGTCTTTGTTTAATGTGGAGCAAAGGCTGAAGTAATGAGTTATAGATTTGACTTCCAGTGATATATGACTAAGCCAAGAATTAATTTGCGCAACGCGCTGGGAATACTTAATAGTATTTGCCAACATCGATGACAAACGAAAGATGTTTCAAGCGAAAGGAGAGAGTTTACACAGGGTAAAAGTGTTCAATCAGTTATATAATAGTTGCCAAACTATCTAGTGCAATTAAAATCAATACAGAGCAATTAGCCCCAGTGGCCATAACCTGTCGTCTGCCTGCTGCTCCCTGGTGGCTTTTAATAATGAAACCACATAAATCTTTTCATTAAAGTTCAATTAATCAACAGCCTTCCTGTCACTGCGCATAAATCTCATAATGCACCCACCCACACATGTACACATGTGGCACGGCCCGGGTTCAGAATGCAGAATGCAGAATGCAGACACGGATGCACAGACACAAAACATGGTCACATGGCGCTCTGGAGCTCGATTCCCGGGCCGTCCAAGTTATTTGTCACCATTTCCCCATGGCCGCCCAGCCAGCAAACTGCCGCCCCAATGGCTTTGCCAAACAAATGTGCAATGTGTTGTACTTACAACGAATTTGGCCACGCCCACGGCTTAGCCACCTCCCAGCCACGCCCCCTTGACCAACGCCCCTGCCTAATATTCAGGCAGACAGGTAATAACACTGGCCGACTACAAACATTTACACTCGAGGTGGCTGCGTGATTTCCATGCACTACAAGAAAATCCCATTGCATGCTTGAATTGTTCAACTGCTTTCAATGTTTAGCTATTAATGTTTTATGAAAACGGATCAGCTAACGGATCTGTTAACAATTAGATCGCCCAGCTCAAATGGATAATCCAGGCTAAGTAAGGAGGCACACACTATCGTGTCACGCAGTCAACGGCCATTTTCGGATTAGGAGGAACCATCGAGGAGGAACATCGAGCACCGAGCTGTCCACCAATGGCTGCCAGTCTGATTACATTTGGCCCATTTCGGGTGGGTGAGCAGACGATGGCAGGTGCATGGCATGGGCGTTTTATTGTTTGTGTTTCAGCTGGGCAATTAACAAGCAATAAAAGCATGCAGCCAGCAGCCAGCAGCCAGCAGGCAGCAGCCAAGTTGGCAAATATTAACAGGCCATCGCAGGGAAATGGCGGAAGGATAGCGGGGAAAATCGAAGGACGAAGGCAGGTGCAATTAACGCAACGATTTCGCAAGACCACATCGAATAAAATGTCCCTGGCGTTCGTCGATTGATTTGATGGCACGTCTTTGGCCTGAACTTTTGCCAAACGAGAAGCTGCACTTTGAATGCCAAATGCGGTTGCAGGCTGACACCTGCGTTCCGCTGCCCGAGTTGCTTTTCGCTTTTTATGAATGAAAACCTGAGTCACTGGCCGGAATCGCGTGGGTGGTCCAACGCCCCCGGCAAATGGCCAAAATGCAAATGCACAAAAAGGCCAAAACTGCAGTGGGTAACGACAGCAACAACAATATGCCAGCGACAACAGCAGCAAAAGTGTTGCACGACTTTACGAGCACATTCATTGACTGCAAATCAAAACGTGCGCCACGCCAACGCCAACGATATCGTTCACATACACTGGCAGTAAATGTTGTAGTTTTGCTTAGGTTCAGTTCTTAAGTTCGTAATTAAGTGACACGAAGGCTATATGTTTTACACAAGAAATACAATAGGTAAATAAATATTTCAACCATATAAACACTTAAGATAGTGCCCACTTTTTTCTCCCGTGTACTCACCTCAAGTTCGAAAACGACGGCAAGTTGAACGCCAACGCCGATAGCAATTACCAGGTGACTGCTAACTGGCAAGGTTACGGTTCTCACAGAAACGCCGCGCAAATGCTCGGCATACCACATACCACACACACAAATACCTCTAGGCATTACGCATACGCACTGCATGCCAGGCCAAAAAGGTTTTTCATTTTTATTTCTGGTCGCATTACCGGGAACAGCACTTTTAAATTATTGAGTGTGAAGCATTTAACATTTCAGAGCGGACTGTTTTGCATCGTACAATGGTTATTAAATGGTAAAAATGGTTTCTAGAAAATGAATTTTTGAAAGAAATTTGAATGAATGTGTAGATGTGTATTCATCCTGTTGTATTTTAAAACTAAAATATCCTTGGTAACATTAAGTTGCGGTCGAATTACCTTTTCCCCAAAAAGCTTTCACCATCAAGCGAACAACTTTACAGAATTTAAAAGATTTTTTATTTTCCTCGATTTGTACACACTGTTCTGGCGCTTTCCCTTCGCCCGTTTGTTAAGTACACAGTTTAAAAATAATTGTTATTGGGCCAGGTCCAACAGCTCTCGAGTCCACCTCCGGAGCGAGTGCCTGCCCCTGGATACGGATCCTGGTGCGAATTCCTCCCGCTCCTGCTCCTCCTCCTGCTCCTGCAGCCATTTTCGGTGCTAAATGTCGCACGCACATAAGCGAAATTATGTGAGGCATTTTTAACGACTGATATGCGCCGGGCGCGATATGGCAAGCACACTGCACAGGCCGTGGGCCCATAAAAAAATCCGACGCGAAATTGAAACTGCCGCCCAAGTTGGCCTTTTTACATGCCAGCCACCCACCCATTTTGGCCCAAACGCATGGCCGATGTACGTGAGATTGGGCCGCCGTTAATTGGTAAAAATTGGGCAAAAGCCGGGCCACCTCGCAGCCCAAGTGCTTATGCGATAATGCGTAAATTTTAATGAAAACTTAAAATATGAAAACAAACTCATACTCTTCTCGGGTCGTAAAGTCGCTTGAAGCCGGCGATGAACTTTGGCCTTTGTGCAATGGCCTGGAAGTTGATTTAATGAAGATTTCACCGAATGAATCTCAAGCCTTGGGTTGCTGTCTGTCATGTTGTAGACAAGTGTATAGTATACATTATTATTGAGATTTAGATATTGTATTGAAGTGTATGCGTTTGGCACGTGTCCTGTCTGTCAGATCGTGTGGCTAGAATTTCAATGGGAGGTCTTTATGAGCACACATTTTTGGGAACCACCAAACTGTAAGTTATGGTGGCATCGATTCGATAAGCTTAGCCCAATTTAAAACAAAGCGGTTAGTGAAAAATCAGGGGTTCAATAACATAGAATTATGGAAGCATAGAAACATTGCAATTCAATATAAGCTTTTCTGTTTCTGGTCAAGATAAAGTACATAAATATTGAGATTTTCCAGACATACAACCAAATTTATTTACAATTCATTTGGAGTTTCCTCAACGAAAGGATCGAAATTATGCAGAAAGTCGTTAGCCACCTACAAGACACCAATTCATGCCGGCCCCAATCATAAATCCCTGTCCAAGACCAAAGACCAACACTCATTTCCATATCGAACAATGCAGATGAAGTGGCAAATGTGCAACACAATGGTATGTTACAACATGACCACACACAAGCCTTTTCGCGCCAAGAAATGCCAAAGCAAACACCCCGGGCCGTGTGCCTAATTATGCAACAATATGGCTCCACAGACGACTCTCTCCTTAATCCTTTTAAGGCAAATTAAGCACAATGGCCTGGCCAAAATAAAACAGCAACACAAGAAATTATGAGCAACGAGCAAACGCAACACGATAGCGAAATTATGAACGTGATTAATTCATAGATGGTGGCGCCTATGGCCATTGTTTTTGGCCAGCAACTGCATTTGACCCGCTTCGCAGGGGGATAATGAAGCACGATCCACGACAATAGCCATGCATTCACATATACATACATACCATACATACCATACATACGTGTACATACAGTGGCCTGCAGTTGACATCCACGAACGATGTGACCAAAAAGCCAAATATGATTATGTGCGCTCGATTTAATCTTAGTCGCCTCCTTCGCGCCGCTTCATTGATTTTTCTGAAAGTGTGTGCAACACATGCGAGCCGTGCACATTAAAAATGAAGAGATTTTCCTTGAAAATTACGTCTGCGTATGGGTTTTGGTCACAACGACTTTGTGCTCAAAAATTGTAAATCCAAAATCGTAAAAAAACTGCAGCAAGAGCATGAGTAAGTCCCCCCACCCACTTCATACTCGCCCACCCCACGCACACACAAAATAATCAAAAAGGAAAAAAAAAACAAAACTCCACTCCAAGTAGTTGCCGGATTACAGTCGTTAGTACAGTGGCTTTAGTCTGATAAAGAGTCGGAAAGACGATGAAAAAATTGGCTGCTTAATTTGGTAATAACAATAATTACGCCTGACTGACTAAACGCTGACCAGCGGCCAATTTAATATTGAAAAGACAGGAGCCAAGTGCCTGTCCATTGAATTCCCTAACCAATTCAGCGGGTATTACCGACTCGTAATGATCATTGCTTGGTTTTACGAGAGAGCCAAAGACAGTAAAATGGCCATTACAAAAACTTTCAAATCGTCTGTGCAGTGTACTGCTAGCAGCTTTTTAAGGAAGAGCAAGCTCTGCAGGTTATTCAGTAGGGATATAAATAGTGAAAATAGTGAAAGAGAACCATCAATAAATAAAATCTATCACTATCTAGCCTCTAAAACATAAATCTAAGAGCGTAGCATTAATGTAAAAAACGAATAGCATTAAAACATTTCTATTACATTCATATTATATCATACTCGTAAAGAGCAGCCAATTTTCGTTGTATTAAGTAAGCTACTCGCCATTTTCAATTAAAACGTTTATAGATAATCAATTAATAATTTTCAAGCCACTTTTCAAGTAACTGCTGGCTACTGGCCGGCTGACTCAGCCGCTCCACGCTCAATTAGGTGCAAAGACATCTCGGCTGGCTGAGCTCGAGCCGCAGTGGAGGATTTTCGCAGTTGATCATATTTATTGGCTTTGCGATTAGGCTCGGCGGACTTGCCGATCCGGCGTCTTGCCTCTGGCCTAATTGGGGGATCTAAACTTGAATATTGATGACGGTGTCGGATCGGATCGTATCGGATCGGATTGGATCGGCTTGGATCGGCTTGGATCGGTTTGGTTTGGAGGAGAAAAAACACAACAGTCCAAAATGCGATGCAATTGTGGCTATGCTGGCCGTGTTGCCTGATATTTATCGTACTTAATTTTTCGATGTGTTTGCTGTCTTGGCTATTTTTGGAGAATTTCACGTACGAGACTCATAATTCGTGCGATAATTTACACAAAATTAGGCAACTGTCTAGCCAGCGAACCTTTTAAAGCTATTGGAGCACTCCGATGCGTTTCCCACGCCAATTAGAATTAGTCGTCGGATCGAGCCGAGTTCAATTGAATTTTGAGTGGACCTCTCGAGGTCTGTCAGGTAATTGCAAGGGAAAATTGACAAATTCAATTCACGCTGCGCAAATGGTCCGCAAAATGAAACATCACCTTTTATTCTACTTTGTATTGCCACTTTTATGACACAGCGCGGCTTCCGCTTATAATTTGTGTTAACAAAACTTTAGCCATAAAACGTCCGAAGTGAAACTCATAAAACGAAAATGTGTGTCGGTGCGGTCAGATATAATTAATGTGGGCCAAGTTTATTCTTTTCTGGCGGTTAATCTTCCCCAAATCTCTGCCCCTGGAAGTTTTTGGCTCCCACTCTTTGCCAAAGCAATTAAAAGTCTAATTAGAAAGTCATTAGGCGGAGGCAAGTGCTAAACGGTCAGGTACATAGTAGGCAAGTCTCGTTTTCTAATCTAGATGCAAAACTTAGATTTATAACATCAAAATAATTGGTCAATAATAAGGATGAAGTTCAAGCGATTTGCGTTATGCCTAATAATTTTGAGATAGATCACGTTTCACTACAGAAGTCAATATATTATTTGGTTTCCATGATTTTTCGGTCATAAATTCTATATAATCATACAAAATTCCCATCTCGTTGCTCACTTTCGTGAAGTCTAAATTCAAATAATACACCGCCATGACGACCCATTTCTACTACCCGAACAAGGAGCTGCAGGAGGAACTCATCTGCATATCGAAAGCGTTGGTGGCTCCTGGAAAGGGTATCCTGGCGGCCGACGAGTCCAGTGCAGTGATGGGCAAGCGATTCCAGCTGATCGGTGTGGAGAACACGGAGGAGAATCGCCGGGTATACCGCCAAATGCTATTCACCACCGATCCAAAGATAGCGGAGAATATATCCGGCGTGATATTCTACCATGAAACACTGCATCAACGTACGGATGATGGACTGCCATTTGTGGAGGCCCTCAGAAGGAAGGGCATCCTGACGGGAATCAAGGTGGACAAGCATTTTTCACCACTCTTCGGCTCTGAGGATGAGTTTACCACTCAGGGACTGGATGATCTGGCCAATCGATGTGCCCAGTACAAGAAGGAGGGCTGCAGCTTTGCCAAGTGGCGGTGCATCCTGAAGATCACCAAGAATACTCCTTCACCGCAGGCTATTTTGGAAAACGCGAATGTCATGGCCCGGTATGCAGCCATCTGCCAATCGCAGCGACTGGTGCCCATCATTAGCCCCGAGGTCCTGGCTACCGGGGATCATGACTTGGATCGGTGCCAGAAGGTCAACGAAATCCTCCTGGCTGGAGTGTACAAGGCTCTCAGTGATCACCACGTTTTCCTTGAGGGAACTCTTTTGCAGCCCAGCATGGTGATGCCTGGACTGCAGAGCAATAAGAACCATCCAGCCTCGGATATTGGAATGGCTACAGTTCTCGCCATCAGACGAACTGTGCCTCCGGCCGTTATGGGTAAGGATTTGTGTAATAAACATATGAGTTTTCCCTAATGTATGCATCCTTTTTGGCAGGAGTCCTTTTCTGCAGTGGGGCTCAATCAGAAGAGGAGGCCTCGGTTCATTTGAATGCCATTAACAATGTTCCGCTTTGTAAGCCTTGGGCCATGAGCTTTGCCTTTGATCGGGCACTTCAAACATCGATTTTAAGGACTTGGGGTGGCAAGAAGGAGCAGATCACCCATGCTCAAAATGAACTCATCAAGCGATGCAGGGTCAGTACAAATTACGAGGTATATAACCTCAGAACTCATGTTTTCCTCTCACAAATATTTTAGGCTAATGGTCTGGCAAGCATTGGAAAATATGTAGTGGGGTCCGTGGAAAGCTCAGCGGCCACTGAAAGACTCATTCAAGAAGCCGTCGAATTCTAAGGATTTCTAACATTGTGAAATAATCAAAATCTTAAATATTATGGCACATCTTTCGATTCTTGTAGATTAACTATTGGTCACTCTGGACCATATTAATTTGTACATTTTTGTGGGACTCGTCATCACAACGTGGGACTCGTATTCTGGTTTTTCCAGCGAGTGAAGTGCTCCTTGGTGACTTCTGGCCACCACTTGACCGCAGGCCGTTTATATGATGCCAGCCAGTTGGGGCGAACAAGTCGAAATATGGTTAACAAGCCTGCAAAGAGCAACATGACTCTTGGAGCGAAGTGTCGGCTTAATCCGCGGAGATTACCGGACAACCGCGCGACATGCAGCTGCGTTCAGCGCTCCAGCTACGCAGCAGCTTAATTAACGCAGGCGCATGCCAAAACCCAAAACGTTGGCCATGTGCAACACCAACAGCAACAGCAACAAGTGTAGCAGCAGCAGCACCAGCAGCACCAGCGGCAACTGCTGCAACATCAACACATCGGCAACCCGGGGCTGAGTGTTTCGACTTAATCAGGCTGTTCCGAGCCACTCAAGTTGGTGTCATGTTGTTGGCAAATTAGTCAGACTGCCACCAGGAGTCACGGCAAGGTGAGGAGGGGGTTGCACGCAAATCACAATAATTAAAATTAAAGCAGCCACTAAGTTATAGCCTCGCCTTTTGCTGCAAAGTCAGCTCCTCCCAGTTGTCGCGCACGCAATTTTAAAACAACCAACCACAGCCACATTGGCTCTCGACTGTAAGGGATTAGAAAATGAATGAAAAATGTATTTTATTTTGGTTTTATTTTGGTTTAGCTTATATGACCCTACTCACGAAATTCTAGGGTAGCTTACACGATACATTGCCCTTCCTTAAAGTTGTCGTTTCACCTGCAGCTTGAAGCGTTGGTTTGTCGTTAATGCAATCGCCGTGTATCCCAGAGCCGCGGGATTGAATACCTCCCCCCGTGATCCAACACCTCCCCTCGCCCGCACTCGAGTTTAATTCTGAGTCCCAATCAGGCCAACGCGTACGTCATGTCATGTTAATTGGGCCCCGCATATATGTACGTATACAGCTGCGAGTGTATTCGCCAGCTGTGCATGTGTGTAAATTGCCATTATGCTCATGTTTGCTTAATATGTGGCATACAACACCCACCGAGTTCCGCTCGATTCCAGGCTATAAAGCGGCGGCTATATAGCCATAGCCACTCGACTATGGCGACGGCAGCACGCGACGCGTCGAGCCAATTAAAGCCAAATTATGGCAGCGCTTTTTTAATCACATGCATCGCTCTTCGCTCACTCACTCACTCACTCACTCGCAATCAGTTACTCAGTTTGGCCGCCTATTCAATCACTCATTCGTTCTCTCATTCAGTTACTCAATCAGCGGTTTCAATTTGCCGCTGAAGATTTATGGGCGTGCCAGGCGCTAAAGTGGCATGGGAAATACTGCCACTTAGCAAATTGCGAACTATTTTTTACGAGGGATAAGCTTTATCAGCATGCAGAGCTCTTTTGTCTTTTTAAATATTTATTAATTTCAAAGTCAAAGACAGGCGAGTGTGTGTAAAAACGTGTAATAAATGTAATAATTGTACATTTTCGTCACTTTATTTAATTATATGATTTGTATTGCTTTATGAGTTAAAAGCTTTTTCCAAGCCACTTGGTATTTCATTTTCTTTGCGTGCATGTAAGGTGCTGGGTGCATTAACATACAAATGTAGAATAGTTTTAGTCACTTCTACTGTGCACTTTCATACACGACAGCCGCGATCGCAACTGCAAAATGTTGCTCATTGCCGGCGGCACGCGTTTGTTAGAGACTACCACAGTCGCCAAAGATCAAAGGCAAATAGCCGACCGGCATCGAAACCGATTTAAGTTGGTCTTTAACGAGATTTCCACTTGCCAAACGCCAACCGCCAACCGGCCACCGCCAACCGCTGTTGGCCATAAACGAGTGTGCGAGTCTGGGAAGTGGGAGTGGGCCCAGGCGGCCTTTGGCAACCTGGCGGCGGCATAATTAGAAAAATCCAAGCCAAGTCAGGCCAGGCCAAACCTAACTGAGCCGACGGGGCTGTGGCGCCAAAAGTTTAATTCACAACTCCGGACGGACCGGGCACAAATCACTCAGCTGTCAAACGCTTGTTTTGATTAATTTGGTGTTAATAACGCAGACCGCACAAATCCTGTACCGTTCGGCAATTAATGTGGCCGGGCGGGCAGTTTCTTCGTTTTGCCGGCCAGGCCGAAACCGAATCCCAACTTGGTCATGGAGCGTGAAAACCGAGCGCTTTGACTGAGGATGCGACTTGTGTTAATTGAAAGTTTCGGCCTGGCCATATAAAGTGAGGAAGCCAAAAGTTTCCCTCGTCCGACTTCGATTTCGATTTGGTTGTCTGCTGATAGCCAAAATGTTGCCAACTCACCCGGCCATAAATGGAGGCACACGCGTCGACTTGGCAGATGGCAGGACGAATGGCAAGAATACCTGGTTGTGATGGGTGGCGGAGGTGGTGGTGGTGGTGGTGTTGGCCAGCTAAAAAGTCAAGTATCCACAAAAGCGGGACAGTTTCGCTTTTGGTTTCGCTTTCCATGTGCGCCACATCATCAGGCCAAAAGTAAGAGGTGTTTAAAATGCTAATTTTGGCTTTGCCACCAATAGAATCACGTACAGTTGCCTCCATTTCTCACATGACTAATGACGCCAGTTTTGGTCTGGGCAAAGTTCAACCTGGCTAGTCAAATTGGTGAGGCCCCACTGGTCAGGACAACAGTCTTGAGATTAGTTGTCCTCATTGAAGATTGGATTGATATTGAACAAAACACCGATCTTTCTATTTGATGTAAATATATTATTTTTTATTAAACCGCCAAGACTATTAACATACTTAACCATCTGACCAGCGCTTTCACTGCCATCATGATCAAAAATAAAAGAGGCAGGAGATCAACTTTAAAGTGACCCACTGGCTCGCTCCGTCGTATGCAAATGATTCGGCTGGCTCCACGGCCTCCACATCCCTTCCTGCTGGAGGCTGTCGGCCATCAACGCGCCTGTTCAGCTGTCACCATATGCAGCTTCCTGGCCAGGACAGGCCGAAACGCTACTGACGTCGCCGCCCCCGGGTACTGAATCGAAATTTGCTATGCCAAAATGTCAAAATGTCAATTCGAAAACGTTTAGCAGAGGGAAAAAAGTGAATAAAGAGGGGAACGCAGCGGCGCTGCCAAATGTTGGCTAAGTAAACTTTTTGGCTATTGAATGGACGGACGGTCAGTTCGCCAGCTCTTATAAATATACATACGTACTCGTACATACTCGTATATACAGTATACGACATACACGACAAACGTGTATACAAAGGCGTGTCGCTGGCAGTGGCTCAAGAGCTGGTCAGGTGTAGGCTCGTTTGTCTGTCAGTCGTTACATTTGCTTACCTTTCGTTTATGCAAATGCGGGTGACTTTTCGTATTGCATAAAGTTAAAGCTAGACTTTAAGCTGGATGTTTTTTTTTTTTTTGTTTTTTTTTTAGCAGACTTCAGGAGTCTCATTTCTCGGCGGGTTCTGTCAATGGCCCACAAGATGGCTCACAACTTGTGCCGTCTGCTTGACAATCGTACGACATTTCTGACAAATACTGCCGACACAAAACTCTTTTTTTATTTCGGCTGACGGACAGGCTCTCAGACATGCATAGGCAAAGCCTATGTTGACAGGCCAAAACTAGAAATAATACTTAAAAAAAGTACATCTTTTTGTTGCAAATTTTATGCAATTTTTCAGAGGTATTGTATGTGCATGGTAGTCGAAAGAAACAAAAATAAATTATACACCCAAGCTATTTCGACAAATTCAATGAGAAAAATCTGCAATTTAAATAATGTTAACTGGCATTTTGAAATGAAGCCTATACAGAAAACCATCTTGGACAGTTGTTGCATCATTCAGTTGGTCTCTAGATAAACGCAAAATATGTGGGTGTGTCCAAGCATGGCTTTTCATTCAACAATCTGATTTAACGATAGTATACAGGAAAAGTCCAAGTAGTAAGCTTAACATTTTTTAATGCCTATGGTTTAATTGTAAATATTCACATTTTAATGAATGATACCTTACATCTTTTTTGATAATTATGATGATGCCCGAGGAACTTCTCAATAAAACACAAATAACCGCCGGCAAATTCAGAAAAATTTATCAAAATTAAAACATAAATAAAATACAAGGGAACACGTACGCAAATGCTGGCAGATACCTGTATGTACGTATATATACTTAGTTATGTTTATATATAGGGGCACAGTAAATGAATTCAATTTCGAATGAAAAATGGCGGCAGTGATGAAGATGGCGACGTCGCAGGCATCGCAAAATGCGTGCCTTCGTGAAAAGTGGGTGGAAAATAAGAAATTGGATGGGGAAAGGTGGAGGAGGAGAAGGAACTTTATTAACATTTTTCGCATGCTGCACGTGCAACGTTTGTGGCAGGAACATCGCGACGCGACGCGCCGCGTATTTTGCGCTCTTTAATGAAGTTTCATAAATTGTGAAAATCGAACGTTAATCAAATAAGGAGCGGATAGCCATATACAAAAGGTGGCGCCTTAAATGGCCGACAAACTACAGACGTGGCCAAAGAAATCTGTCAATAAATCAATTAGTGAAATATAAATCAAGTGACAAACGGAAAGCACAAAACACAAAAGGCCGCTGGAGGGCGCTGTGGTGATGTTACCATCTTCTGTAAAATGATAGTTGTGGTCTTAATTAATTGCAACAAATTTAATGTCTGACATGTTGGCCGGGGGGAAACAACCGAAATAGAAAATATGGCATTAAAACTGGCCCAGAGCCACAATTAGCCAAATGACAAAGCCGACACGATTGCTCTGGCTCATAACTCATGACATTTTGCGGTCGCTGGTCGTCGGTGTGGTTTTTCAATTGCCAGTTGATGGCTACAATTACAAATACCCAGTTCCCCTTCATCCTTCCTTCAATGCTAACAATATAGTCGCTTCCTTGTAAACTTCCGGTATTACGCTACTTTTGTAGGCGTACCTCTCGGCGTATGCGCAATGCCCATCAAAGCTCATAAGACCACGGTAAAAAAGAATTATTCTACCTTTTCAGGACACAACACTTAAAAAAGTAAGTTGCTAGATAGTAAATAATAGTAATATCTAATAATCTTAATATTTATCATTAAAAAATACATTTATATTTATTTATTCTGTCAATCAATTAACAATGAATTTTTAAAATGAACTATTGAAATGAACTATGAAAATTCATTTTGCCCAGTGTTATTATTTCCTGGGTCTGACTACTTCTCAAATTATTTCCAAGACTCCTATCGAGAGCATACCAAAACCAAACCTTCTGGTCCGTGGCAAACAATTTTGACATTTGACTAATGCGGGACATTAGTTCTGCCAAAAATTTCTTAATTTAGCGTTAACGCTGCTCCGAAAATTTCCTGGAAGGTGAAATGAAAGGTGGGTGAAACAAGTTGGCTGGGACCGACATGCCAACATTTATTTTGGCCACAAGCCCGTGCTCCGAAGTTTTCCGGAGCTTTATCTGCTCAAAATTTGTCACAGCAAATAAAAAGTTTTGCCTTTCGCCTTGCCACTC
Source organism: Drosophila orena (assembly GCA_005876975.1). Classification (NCBI taxonomy): domain Eukaryota; kingdom Metazoa; phylum Arthropoda; class Insecta; order Diptera; family Drosophilidae; genus Drosophila; species Drosophila orena. Next base: position 6,285,427 of record VCKV01000282.1, on the reverse strand, counting down.
GTTTTTTAGTTTTACGTTTTTCTTATTTGTTTTTTAATCCGCCGAGCAGGAAATAAAGATAAAAACTTAAGCTAAAATAAGTTTCTATAGAAGTGTGCGAAAAAATGGGGGACACGAAACAAGGGCCAAAAGGCAGCGATGAAGAAATTTGAAGTGCAGCAAGCTGCAGTAATAATAAAATAACAGAAATGCAATTAAAAGTCAGCTGCTGGTGATTAGCCGGATTAGGGTCGAACTGGACCAAAGGAAAAGGCTACTTTGTCTCGTTGGACACCATGATAACCTTGAAAAAGGGTTGGGGGCAGCTCAACTTCGGACAATTACAGAATTATGTAATTGCCCGGACAATGTCTGAAAATGGAATAGACTGCTTGCAGCTTTAGAGGTTTTAAGATAATAAAATTATTGACCCAAAGATAAATACGATAATAACTTGTTACTCGACCCCCTCAGGTGGTTGACAATGAGAATCTGGGTGTGAAGGGATAATAGCTTTCAACCGGAATGATAACCTTTAGGTTGTATTCTATTAAATATAGATTAATCTATAGGCTGACGGACCTTTGAAGCCACCCAGAGGAACCTTAAATTAAAGTGGAAGAGTTTTGGGCTGGCGATTATGTTCCTGCCATTGGCCAAGTTGATGACAGTCAACTACGATATTTTCCGCCAACTACGTTCAGGTGCTGGGAAGTGCAGCGCTTCAATATTCATCTGGCGAATATTTGCGTCGCGTAGTTGGCAAATTTTACCGCTGCGCTTATTCGACTGGCTGTTCTTGTTGGCTAACAAAACTTTGGCCCACAAAACCGCACACTCGTACATACACGTATGCACTCGCACAAGCACAACTGTATGCCCGAATTTACGCCCACAAAAACACACTGGGCCACATGCATTGACATCGCTTTTGCATTCACGGAGCATATGTTCCAACTCCCGATTTAGTTTTCGTTTTACGGTTTGAAGTTTCACATTAAAAGCATTTCAGGCAGATAAATAGAGCATAAGGGGAAATGGGACAAAGCCAGCACAGAGAGAGGGAGACGGAAGATAACTGCCAGGCTCACCGAAATTTTGTGTCCCCTTGTCACTGATAAAGTTTTTGTTTTTGCCCTTCTGCTAGAATTATATTATAATTTCAACTATGAGTACTACTCATGCAAATAACTCAAATTAAAGTTGTTATGCCTATGGGGCTCACACACACAACGACAGACCGGAAACCGCCATCTTGTTTTTAGTTTTTGGATAAAAGTTGCGAGCACGCACAAGACTAGCAGACAAACAAGGCCGAAAGGGTTACAAAAATACTTGTTACTGGGTACAACCAAAGACGTTCGAATAACCTTAGATATGCATGGAGTATTACTCTATTGCCTTTGGTAAAAACGTAAACCATACAAAGTATATATATTCTTGATCAGGATCAATAGCGGAGTCGATTTGGTCATGTCCGACTTTCGCTTCTTCTGTCCGTCCGGGCGTACAGTTCCCTGCCATAATCTTAATGACCAGCTCGGATAGATTGGAAGCAGCAAACGTCTTCTTCAGGCAGCACATCTCGCCCAGAAAGCAGCCGATATCCCAAATGTCACTCTTCTCTCTTGTCACTGCCGTACTCCTTACCCTCACACTGGAAACCATGGCAGTATTAGGGTATGGTTACCTATATGTGGGCACACCCTAGTGTGCCCATTATTTTGGATATGCCTAAATCTCCGATTTTGACCATACGCCGCCTGTTCAGGAATACATTCGCTTCATTCGGTCTTCAAATCACTGAATGCAAAACGTGTCTTGTGATCAACTCTCTTCTAGAATATATAAAGATGACTTCGTTACCGAAGCTGGATGTTCTCCGAGCGCATGTAGTTAATGGCACTGAAGATCTGATCGAATACCGCTGTTATATAGTGTTCAGGACAGGACTAGCCTAAGAGGACAATACTTGCAGGGCCACCATTCCGAATAATCGATGTTAGTTTCTCGTTTTTAAGTGGTTCGAGAAAATCAAAATGAATAAATCGCCCCACGGATTGTCTTATCATATACATATATATTTATATAAATATATATATATATAATTATTTATATATATTCCTCGAATTCATTTTCAAACATCAAAAGACTACAGACGGTATGATTATTGCTTTGTTGTTGACATACTTCGTGTTTTTTAGTACCTCGTGTTAATAGAAAATTTCGCTGGGTTCCAATCGTTGCATTGGTTGTCCTTCGTTGTCATTATCCTTTATTGTGTTCCCAAGGATTCTTGTGCCACTCTAAAAAATTCCATATTTTAGACTAAATTCAGAGAAACCCGTTACTCAACGATTGAAAGTACGTCGGGAAATTTCTTAGAAAGATAGAATGGGAGATATTTAAAAATTTTCTGAAATATCGGTAAAAATTGGAAAAAAAAAATAATAAAATTAAAAAAATTTTTCTGCATTTTTTTTTCTTAAAAGTGTAGGCGTAACAATTTTTGGGCGGTTTGTGGGCGTTCGAGTGGGCGTTGCAAAAAGTTTTTTGACAAATCTAAAGAAATTTGCAAGATATATAAAAAAGTGAAAAAATATCACATTTTTCAAAAGTGTGGGCGTAACAGTTTTGGGTGGTTTGCGGGCGATAGAGTGGGCGTGGCAACATTTGGGAATTAACTTGCGCTGTGTCTACGTGTATGTCTCTGAAAGCTGCATGCTTAATCTCAACATTCTAGCTTTTGTAGTTCCTGTAGACAAAACGGCGGACGGACGGACGGACGGACGGACATGGCCAGATCGACTCGGCTATTGATAGTGATCAGGAATATGGTCGGAATACTTTATATGGTCGGAAACGCTTCCTTCTGCCTGTTAAGCTTGTACTTTTCAACGAATCTAGAACACCCTTTTTAGTTACTCTAAGTAACGGGTATAATTACTCATTGTACTTATTTGTACTGGTTAAAATATTAGTTACAAGTACATACTATGGAATTCGAGGGCATTGGATAACAGTTGATTTAGCAAGAGGACGACTACGAAGATGAGAACTTTAGCTGCGTACATTCTGAGCGATAGATAGAGACTAATGAATGGTGCCTAGAAAAACATGGTTTATGTACCATATTTGTATATATATTTTATATATTTATGTATAAACATGTTGATAAGAAACGCGTCTTATAGCGATAAAGAGGTCAAAAAAGAGAGTTCCAAAGTGATAGTATTATTTGGCAAAAACAAGCACATAGACGTGATTTCTTTTCTTACGAGTATAAATGTGTTTAGCATTTGATTATAATTATTCATGTATTGGAAATTTGACAAAATATGCCCTTCACTTTATAAGTTTATAGAATTTAAGTCTATATTCATTTTGATCGATTGCTACCGCTACCATGTAAAAACTTAAATTCAGCATTGCCTTAACCTGATAACTATTTGAATACATCATAGAAATAGTAATAGCCCAATATATGTACGCAATAATAAATTAATGAAAAATTGCTAAAATATCAGTACAATAACAGGTACAATATTATCAATATGCCCCACTCGTTATAAGAAAATTATAAAATATATAATTACATTCGAAAATTGCAATTGTTTACGTACTTTTATAAAAATGTAAAATGTAATTGGCCCATTTAAATGCCCTATGTACACAACAAATTTATTAGATAATTTTACTCTTACACACATACGCACTTTCACTCTTTTTTACGCTATCAACTTTAAAAAGTGTCTGCATAGTATGTTTTTCTAATGTCTTTGGTACAACACTGTGCTATAGAAAACCAATTTAAACTAATAGCCAAAATTAGGAAGATATTATTGCAGATATACTGCAGATTCCACAACTCTGTCAATGTAATCCCTCTTGTCAGAAATCGTGTCCACCTTAATTAGTAACAAAAGTAATTTTCTAATTTACAACAAATATGTCGTTTACCACACAGATTATTTTACACGCAAATTAAGCCGTGTAAACAGCGAATTAGCAAAATTTTTGACAAGCAAACGAATTTAATAACTGATTAAAAGTAATAGTAAACAGACAAATTGATTGGAATTTCACAGCGATTTAGGTAATTTTGCGGATTAATAAATTTGAAAAGTGATACACGTTTATAAGCGATGCATTTCAATGCATAGTGTTTCATCAGCATAGTGTTACAGTAATTAAAAAATTATGCGTCGCATTCATTTTCACTTCATACGCTAAACAATTACGACGGGTTGACGTCATAAAAAGCGTATAAAAGTGCATTTAAACTATCTGAAAAGTAGCCTCCGTTCTCGAGGCGCTTTTGCTGTGCCTCGTCAGCACATCTTTTCGGCCAACAGCAGCAGCAGCATCACTAACGGGAAAGTTTTGGCCAGAAACCAAGAAATGCCGACCACAACAGCAACACACTAGAGAGCAAGGACCAGTCCGAAAATTATGGCCACACTTTCGTTTTTACCAATGGGCGGCGGCAGTGACCAATGCACCAACGAGATAAGAAAAGCATCGGAAGGAAGTGCACAGAGAGAAACCTATGGGCCTATTGTCAACGGAATATTGTCAACTTGAATGAAGCCTTTCAAGTTCCTGAAATATATTCCACACATGAATGTAGATATGTAGATATATATGACTTATATGTAGAATGTGTCGGCTGAAGTTCGCGATTTCAAAATGAATACAGGTGCACCCCATTTTCCACCGTGTGCTCGCTCGAGCAGGAGCATTCTTGAAATGCAGCCAGGCCGCAACTATGTGGCCGCCCATAAAGTTGAGGCCGTCACCAGAGGAAAGTCCCTCTTGCTGGGCTGCAAAAGTTTTTTAGGGCCAGCTTGTGTTTATAAGATGGCCGAGTAGCGGCGTTCGGCTATCAGTTGGCCAGAACTTTACTGCTTACGTTCATCATATTTGCGCGAGAGTTTGCCGACGCAACTTTTCAGGCAGCCCCACGGAGCAGAGATGCCAGATACCAGATACCAGATACCAGATACACTATATAGCATATATGTATGTATAGCGAATGGAAGGGCTTGCGACCACTGCAACAAACTGCAGCGATTGCTGTCAGTTGCAAGTGCTCCGGGCGGCAGGCGCTTGAGACTTCTTTTGAAAATTGTCCAACAAGAAAACCTTAAAACGCCGCCACCCAACCCAGTCCAACCTGCACCTCAAGCTCCTGGCCATCGGCCCAAAGGACATGGCAACAACTGACTGATAAATGTCGCTGCCAAGGCTGCAAATACGACTGAGGACATTTCCTTATTTCCTGCCGTTGTCCGCTGTCCGGCTGGCCGCCTTTTGCAACAGGAAACTTTTAGACCAAAAGGAAACCCAGAGCAGCGGAAGGCATTCTGGGTAGAGTCCTTTTTTATGCAAGTCATAGAAATTTACAAGCCCCAGTGACAAGGACGTTTAGTTTATGGACGCGCAGCGGCTGCAGTGCTGACCACTTGGCTATGCCTGCTAAAATATCAATACCAGTTGTTACGTTGTTATCTATTTAGAAATTGTCCAATTTTATTTCCTTAATAAGCTTTGGTTATTTTTTTTTTTTTTTTTTTGGTTCTATGGTATTTTGTTTAGTTTGCCCCCTTTGAGATTGCTCATTATTACAGTTTCTGTTTCAATGTGTATAATGTATAAAAATATACAATGTAAGAGCTTGGTAACGAAATAAGTTTGAAATTTTCCATAAGTATTTGGATTTCATGAATACGATTTTCGAGTCTAGCCTTAGAAGTGCCACCACTGGTGGGGCGTGGGACATTTTGCTGTTGAAAACTTTGTTACATTGGCATATGCAATTGGGTTTGCTGCACATCCTGTCGACAGCTTGGACTTGCCAAAGTTTTTGCCACTGTTAAATGTTTTCTACGTTTTTATGTCTTCGCCAGCGTTTTTGGGCGTTTTAAGGGGTGAGCAAAGTTTTTAATGAATTTTATAGCAGGCGGTGTTAGGCGATTGTGGGTCGTTTCAATTCGAAGGCGACTCTTACGAAACACAGAGGCGCCCGATAAGGGGGAGGCCAAAGGTGCAGACAGGCAGCGGGCCAATCAAGCTAATCACAAACGGGCTGAGATAGACAGACATGTATGATTATATGTATATATATATGTACGTATATACATATTATATATAGTACACCGATCCGACCGATGCACAGACAGACATTCAGACGTACCGCTTTGACTTTGATGCGCTGTCGCTGGCGTTTTGGCCTGGGCATTAAATGCAGCACATTAAAGCCGCAGGAGCCAACGCCGCCGACGGCTGACAAGCGTTGAGTCAATTACATGGTAATAAACTAATGGACAACGTGCCCGCCTGGCGACAGCGTCACTCGCCATCATCATCACCATTCAGCCTCATCAGTTTTGGACCTCACTCATGCCCGTTTAGCCTCAACACTTGTTGAACTTCCCATGGCCGGCAGAAAAAGCCAACTATAATTGGCCCACAGTGGGTTTGATTCGAAAATGGCACTCGCCCAAAGGCGAAAGTTGAAAACCTGAGATGCTAACAGGCAAAAGGTACATATGTGTATCCGTGATCTTTTTTTTAATACATTATATTGGTTTTAAAAACTCTACACTTTTGTTTTCTTCTATCCAAGATTTAAAGCTCACATTGTGGCATTCACATTGATATAAAACTTGAAATTGCGAATTGCGAATTGAGTATTTCATTCGAAGAGATCTCTAGGAGTGGACACACTTGTTAATGTTCAGGCTGTAGGAGGATCCGGGGGGACAAGAGCCGTGAACAGGACGCTCGATGGTGCACCGATTGTTCTCGGCACTATATCCTGCAGGACATCCGCTGCTGGCAAAGGCTCCTGCCATCAATGACAGGACCAGCACCAAGAGCCAAGTGCATTTCAAAAGCATGTTTATGAAATCCTTATCGAATTCTGCACTTGAAAGAAAATCCGTAGTTTGAATTGGAATACCACGCAGCCGCAACTCACCTTGGGCAACTACAAAATGCAACTATTTGATGGGATGCAACTGAGATGGGTCTTATATACCAACAGATGTGCCGAGCTAGTGATTCCATCAACTCGACCTTGGTCTAATTCTACTGATTCGAACTTGTGAAAGGCAGCCCCATTGCGATAACACGACGCTGATAAGCGGCAAGACAAAGCAGATTTCTTTTCAAATTGTTTTAAATGCATTCGATCGCTTTTCCTGATAACGTTTTTTATTTATTTAGTTTTTGTAGACACACTTATTAATGCTAGCTTGGTATTGCGAGTTGGGTGGGCACTCTCCACGGATGGTACGCTGTACGGCGCACTTGTTGCCCTCCTTCTTGAATGGGGCGGGGCAGTTTTTGGCCGAAACAGTCATGGCGATGAGGGCCAAGATGAAGATGGTGAGCCACGAGAAGTTCATGTTGGTTGCGGCTGCAAGTCAATACACATAACTATTAAACATTGATTGGGCAATAGTTTTCTAAAATCAATCAGAGAGTTAAATCGACTGTTTATAATTCTTTTTCTCTTCATGACTTAATAAAATGAAATTATTTAAAGAAGTAGAGAACACCTTTGAATCGTCGGTTGTCTCTCTTTTTGAAAAATGTTGAGCAAGCTGAAGTTTGGAGCTCTTTCGATCACTTACTTTTTTCTGTCTTCACTTTGTAGATGAGCAAACTGAAACTGAAATTGTCGGCTGCTGCTTTTATACCCACGGCATCATACAATTCGGCCCTCTATCGCATACATGACGCACCTTTGACCCAATTAGTGACATTTAAGCTGGCGCCGATAAGGAGCAGCGAAGGCTTGACACATGTGGCCCGCCGAATGCCTATCTTCATCAGCAAAAGGAAGCGGGCAACAATTCAGGAGAAGGCCCAGGCGGAACAAAGGGCATTTGCGTGGGGTCGACTGCAGTCGACTGGGCTCAGAAGTAGGCGTGAAAAACCGGCAATGGCGAGATGGCCGTGTCGAATGGCAACAGAAAAATTCCGCATGAACCAACTGACGTTAAATTGTCGAGAGAACAGGTGGGGCCAGGTGGGGCCAGGTGGGGCCAGGTGTAGCCAGGCGTGGAGCCAAAGCCAGTGGCACTTTCGGCATTGTCCAGACCCAACAATGGATCCCAGGATTGGGATTGGGTTTGGGATTGGGATTGGTATTGGGATTGGGGGCGCCTGCCTGTCAGTTGCAGGAGCACAATGGGCAGCGCGGCAGCTCTCCAGCGCTTTTGTGCGTTCAGCATATGTCATTCATATACAATTACGGTCGCAATTTTCGATAGTTGGTTGCAAGATGCGAAATGTAGGGGCAAAAAGTGCAGTGAAAGAAATGCGATTTATGAGTGGACGACATTGAATATCCTTAAAGACCACAATCATATGCATAACCACTTTCCATTTGCAATTTATATTCATATAAAACCATAAGATTTAAAAAATATCAGATATCATTAATTGTATATCAAGAGAGCATCATAGATTTCGTTTTTCCAATTTTCATACCAAATGAGTTTTGCTTTAAGAGTAGATTAATGACTGAGCGCGCCGGCAGGGAATATAAATAAACAATTATAATATAATATGTGGAAATAAAATACTTATCAGCTGCCAAGTTCAATTTACTTCTGTTTTCATATAGAACATGGGGTTTTCAGAACACATTTTCGGTGCGTAAAAACTTTAAGTCGAGCCATTCAAACCTATATTATAAAGTATTTTGGTATTTGTTTGTTCCAGCACTTATCAGCACTTATGAGCACTCGAAACAATTATGTACAGAATCTGGCTTTTTCCCGATTGGGGCGTAAATCAATAACACACGAGCCATAAAGTTTCTGTGTCAGGCGAGGCAAGAGCTAAATATTTGTACTATGCACGTACGTTATAGTTTGCATGTGATGGACGACGACAAACTGTTTTCGAAGGAGGCACTTTAGGCGAAAAGAATCCATGAAGTTGGAGCGTGTGTAGTGGCTCATAATTCACTCAACACTCGGATATGTTCGATATATATGGTTGCGTGTCGAAGGCGACTTCTTCACTTGGCCAAGTTGCTTTGGGGGGTTTCGGGATTTGGGTTTTCGGACTTTAGATGTTCGATTTTGGCCAGTTGGTCATGCCTTTGGCTTTGAATTATTGATGGGCGTATTAAGAAGATTAATGTGATGAGCTATGGGGCATGGAGAGTTTTGTCGTTGGCTGTTGTCGTCGGTCATGTTAATGTCTTCATTGTCGGCTTCAAGCTTTACCTTTGCCACCGTTAGCCACCCCCACCCCCACCCCCTTCATTGTGAATTGATGTGTGTGCTGTGTGTGTGCTGTGTGTGTGCTGTGTGTGTGCTGTGTGTGGGCGAATCACTTCGATTGAGCAGCCAGCAAAAGAGCAATAACGTTCATCACTCCAACTTGCCCGGGATATTTCCTCCGTTGGGGCCCGAGGTCGATTGGTCATTTTGTTATACCTCTCAATTCGGTGAGCTGCTTTTTTGGTTGCACTGCGCGTCTATAAGCCATTTTTCTTCCTACCTCACATAAGTTTTAAGCTGTGTGTAATTTATTTTTATAGCCATGTTGCCGACGTAAAGATTGCAAATATGTAGTTGACCAAACCTCAGATTCGGTTGAGCGCTAAAGGAATCACTTTATAAGGGTGTCGAGATTTTTCCGATTTAGCTATACTCACTCGTACTAAAATCTTCAATTACACAGTGTGTGAGTTTCCTAAAACTCGAAATGTGTTTCATAAAAGTGCCTATGATTAATACCATTTTGCATTTAAATAAAGTTGAATGTAATTCACCTTGAATATGAGTCAATCTCAAATCTGGGCAATCATCCTTGCAGACCGCTTTTGATGGCCATGCTAAACTCCGCTGCATTTCTCATTACTGCAGCCGCGAACAGCTCAGTTTGGTTTTCAGCTCTTAGCCCGCTGCTTATTCCGGCGGCTTTTTCCGCCCAGTTGGTCCGGTGGCAACCTCAGACATTGACTTTGGTAAAATTGTGGCACGCCAAGCACATTTTGCAGCTCATCAGTAATACAGTTGCACAACGGGCCTCTGGTGGGGTGGGGTGATGGGCGGTGGGGGTTGGGGGTTGGGGGGTGTTGGGTAGGAGGCGGTAAGTGAAGGACTCCGCTGGGGCAGAGTCAAAGCCAAAACCGAAACCAATGTTGATTTTATTGCTTGCCGCAATGTTTTTAACTTTTGCAGGAGCAACGCCACCACCGCCGCACTGCTGCTATTACACAAGGAGAAATAATAGTGAAACACATTTGTAAAAATGCATAAATTTTAATGGTTGCTAACACCTCAAACCATTATGTTTTCTGTATTAAAAAGATAAGGCTTTTCAGTTTTTAGGATATATATTCAATTAACTGATCAAACTTCAAAATTATTACCTCCGAAATAGGTTTCCCTTTTGAAATCCTTACAGGCCACTATCCTTGCCTCTCCTTTGTGATTTTTCCCGTGTTTTGAGCAGTTCCCCTGGGTGTGGGCAACTGTCGCGTTGCATGTTGCTGCCATTACTGCAGCACAGCTCCGCACAGCATTTAACCACTCGGGCAACAAGGCAACTAGGCGGCCAGGCCAAAACAGCCAACAGCCAACAGGCAGCTAGCAGCTAGCAGCAGCCAAACTGCCACACAACCGGGCCAAAAGCTGAGCCATGCGATGGCAAAACGTGCTGAGTTTTCGTAATTAGTGCACAAGAGTGCAGGCCAGTCCGTTGGCCACGTGCAGGGATTTCCATGGGTATTCGGCGGGGAAGGGGAGCTATTCGGGGGATCGGAGGACCCAAAACACTCTTCAGCCGACGGAGCACGTTTATGTGGGACTGGAGCTGCCTTTTCGGCCTTTTCGGCCTGTTCGGCCTTTTAGAGTTTTAGAGTGTGACATGGAATATGGCAGTGCCTGCGTCATCTATCGCCTTCTTCTGCGAGGAGTGTTGCTCCTGCAGTTGGCTTAAGTAAGTTGTTAGTCGCTGGTCGCGTTGCCTTTGCGCGTCTGACACACCAGTTGTCGCCTTTAAGCCACTGCCTCCGAATATTGAATTCCCAATGAGACTTTCCGCTTTCTGGGGACTGAAGAATAAACGGATAAAGCAGTAAAGCAGTAAAGGGAAGAAAGTTGGTGCAAGAAATTCGCTGTTAAAAATTACCAATTGTTTGTGCAAGAAGTGTATACTCTTAAAAAAAAATAAGGTTTTTTAACCAACTTATTAAAGAAAATGTATCCAACAAACTGGAAACAAAAACAGGGGAATATACATAATTGTTACATTGAAGTTTTTGGCTTACAGACTATGTTGTCTTTGCTAATGGTTATTTAGTAGCAATCAATAGATACAAATAAAACCAGTGGCATAGTTCTATAACTTTTTAGCAGCCCTCTTTATGTCTGCCAGGATTTTTTTTGCGGACCAACGCTAACGACATTGGCAGGCAGCAAACAGTTTTGAGCTGCCATGGCCTTAATTTAACTGATTATGGCAGCAACCAGGCAAACTTTTGGCCATTAAAAAAGATTCGTTTTAATGAGTTTGGCAGACAAGGCAACAAGGTTCCAGCCACCCCATTCGCACCCTCTCCATCTCCAGGGCCATTCCTTTTATCGGGCAGAAAAACTGTCGCTGTTTATCTTTCGCCGGCTGGCAGTCAAAATGCAGCCAAGGTCTGGCCCAAACTGGACCTCAGCTACATGCGCGGATATATGCAAAGTAAATATTTATAACACTCGAAGAAAAGGAATTCGAAATTCCGAAAAAGCCTGTAATATTCGTTTGATTTTGCCAAACACATACGATTTTCCTGCACTTGTAAAAGCTTATACTATCTTTAAAATGCCTAATGTACACCCTAATGCACAATAATTTGTTTAAAATGTGCATATATTTTCCATTGTTTTTTTTTGCTTTTTGAGTTCAAAGTTCGTGCTCTGTTTCGCTGTGTGCATGTGAAATCTGCATTTTAGTGCAATTAACATTTGCGATGAGCGCGATGGGTCGCAGCAGTATTGAGCATTGTCCCCTCCATAAATCAGCATAAATTGAGTGCGCAAATAAAGTAATTGTCCTTTTTGCCATTTACGACTGGTTAATTTCTGGGCCAACACCCGGAGACAAGTAAGACTTTTACCTGCTCCAACTCTCGTGGAGCAATTTAAGTGGCCGATGAAGTTGAGGGCGCTATAAAATCACTTGTTCTGCTAATTGAAAGCCTGGCACAATTAAAGTCGTCGCCTGGCTGCGATTGGGGGGAAAAGGAAAAAACTTTCTCGTTCACTGCACTTTTTCTGGCCGAGATTGACAGCTGTCATGGCGATAACCGCAGTGGGACTCTTTTTGCTTTTTTGCTCCCCCAATTGGTTGGGGTTTTTCCTGCATAAAATGCAGATGCAACTGGCGCACAGCTCATTTTCTCACTGGCAAAACTCTAGCGGCTCGCAGCTTGTGTAATTTCAATATTTCACAATAAATCGCAACGCCGCCAACGCGCTGGACTTTCTCCAACTCCAACTCCAACTCCATCTCCAACTGAAACTCCATCTCGATCCCAAAGTTGGCATCGCATAACGGTTTGACAATTTGCAATGCGCCTGCGCCGCCTGTCACTCCAGTTCAGCTCCTCGGGATTTTTTGGGATCGCAGTCTGGGGATCGTCCCATGAAAAATGCATAAGTGACAAAAAATAAATGAAAAAGAATCGGCGGAGGCCAACAATGGAAATCAAAATGCGGCAGAAAGAGATACTGCTGACCGATTTGCCCGTATATGGACTTGTTTACTCCTCTCATGTTTATTAGTCCAAGTCCACTCCACTGCACTCCACTGCACTGCTGTTTCAGTGCAGTTTCAGTGCAGTTTCAGTTAAGTTTCAGTTAAGTTTCAGTTCGAACGCCTACTGACCGAGTGAATGCCTTTTCGCCACCTCCTCCTTCCATTCAACCCGCCCAACATCTGAAGCTGGGAAAAAATCACAATGCAGCAGGTTATTGGCCATCGTCCGAGGTTTGCCTCAACTGAAATTAAGTCATTTTTCAATGCGTTGTATAAGAGAGTGTGTGGCAAATAAGTGCAATCGTTAAAACTGAAATGTTGGTTTTTAAATTCACTAGCCCTTTTTAATATTCATTTCCGATTTGGGAAAAGCAAAAGTAAATTCAAATAAAGTAGTAAGTTCTTGGCGCAATTAGCTTTGAGCTACCAAGGTTTGAAAATACCATGCTTAAAGCTTATCCAAACTAACTTTAATGTTAAATTTCTCAGATTACCCCTGTAAGCCACGTTTAATCGACGTGAAATCTATCATCAATTTCGGGTTCTCCTTCAGCAATTTCACACACTGTTCACCTCAACGGCTGGCTAGAGGTTTCAAAGGGAAACCGAGCAACCAATTTCCACACCACATTGTGAACCCAATTTAACCCCCGTTTTATAGGGCCACTTTGGGCCATTCGTGGTTTCCTTGGCCAGTTTCACAGATAGTTGGACAAATGCGCTGTCCGCAGACACTTGTAAGATGGAACTGTTGTCATGCCAGAGACGGTGTGGTTGTTTGGCTCTTATCGGGTCGGGTAGCAGTTTAATGACAGTATAATGACATAATCGAAAGGTACTGCTATTTAAGTAAGTGCCTACCTGGCGGCCATTCAATTGACATAGATTTATGTGCGCCATATAATCAATAATTACCAACAATCATGTGAAAACGCGAATTTCCCACGTCGGAGCAATTAATTGAAATGGAAATGGCCTGCGGGCTTTATTGTTGGGCGGAGGAATTGGGGAAAAGTATCCTGGAAAGGGGGAGCCCCCATTATGTCTGTGTTAGACATTTTCTTTGAGGCAGCCGGGGTTTTTTGGCCTGGCTTTGCTCGGCTTGCTCCCCCTTATGCCGAGTTAATTAATGCGTGCAATTTAATAAAAGCATAAACGATATATTTAGCCGCCATCTCCGGCAGTCTCACACAACCGAACGAACAGGCAATAAAATTAATCAAATAATTACGCAGAGCCTTCGGGCTAGAACGCCCAGAAGCATTTGACTTATCAGCGTTCCATAAGCGAGACATTAAAACTGGTCAAGGAAATCAGAACATGAAAACCACTGGATAAAATATATATGTATATGCGTGTATATATTATATTTTTTTTCTTCTTCGTACTGTTTTCACTTGAGCGCAGCGAGGCATTTATCATTTTTAATCGAATGCGGAAACAATGGAGCGCGTCTAAGTGGAGCATTTGATGTGGGCGATGGTGGGCGCCTGTTTTCTTGGCACAAAAACCAGTCGAAGGCGAATCGAAAAGGCCAACGAACAGCGGCAACAGCAGCGGCAGTAAGTGCTCAAAACAAATCTATAATAATTTCTTTTAATTGAAGCTCTTTCACTGCAGGGTCTTATTGCCAGATTGATCGAGTCGATGGCTTAATGAGCTTACTGCAGAAAGTAGAGTTACTTAGACAACTGACAAGGGATGTCAGTTATTTCACAGCAAGTAGGTTTAACAAGTAACTCAAGGTTTAATAAAAGAAAATTTGCTAGCTTACTTTGGAGCAGTCTAAAATATAAACGTTAAACTTTAAAAAGAAGTGCAGATCTTTAGAACATTTCCCATTCGACTCGAAGTGCAATGTTGAACTCACGAATGGCCGGCCAGTATTTGCAGAATTTTTCCAACTTATCGAAGGCTCTTTTTTTTTGTATTTTTCCCCCCCAAACTTTTTCCCAACAGCAGGGTCCAAATGGAAGGCGAAACCTAATGTAGCAGAAAATTACTTTATATGCACATGGCAGAGCTGCCGATAGATGGCGCTACGAGCTCACCAGGCCTCGCCTATCAGCAGTCAATAATCGAGCCAAACGGCAAATTTAATTTGCCTTAAATTGTTGTTAAATGCGAGCAATTGAAATTTATGCCAGCGAAATACAGCGCAACGCCACTCAGCAAAAAACAAAACAAAAACCGTGATAATCTGCAGCGACAAAGCCTTGCCACAGCCTCCCGGCCACCATCATCACCATCATCACCATCGTCATCATCATCAATTTAGCCAGAAATCGGTGACGCCGCCGGTTGCACACTGATTCACACTGTGAAGTGCTAAACTGTTGTTTATACATATATGTATATTAACTGTATAACATAACTAAAAAATACACATATATTTACTTTCTGATAAATATGGGGAGTTTTGGGATTATGGCATTATTACTTACACTACAGCAGCTCGGATTTTCGTTTTTCTTCCAGATGCAATTAAAACCCAAATAGGAAATATTTTATAGTATGCGATTTTACCTGTACTAGCGGAATGATCACAGCTTTTGGCCCAGTGTACGCGGCCCGGGTGAGCAGTTTCATTTTCGGTTTTGCCATCGACGATTTGGCGCCGTCTGGGGGCGCATGCGCGAATGTCCTTGTGCGCTATTTTCTGTGTTTATTTTTTTCTTTTTCGCTCTTTCGACTCGAACATAATAATTTTATAGTGAAAAGTGAAGCAAAACAAATGCGACAAAGCAAATGGCGCAAATTGCCGACTGTCTGCCGAGAGCTGTCGCACTGTCTGTCCGCGTGTCTAACTTAATACGGCATGAAATGTCAATTGGGCTGGCAACCTGCGGGCCCAAATCGCCATACATACAGCCATATAGCCATGTAGCCTTATAGCCATATAGCCTTATAGCCTTATAGCCTTATAGCCTTATAGCCATATAGCATATAGCATGCTAGCCATGCTAGCCATGCTAGCACTCTAATCAAATTCAAAACAAATTTGTGCGAACAGAACTCTTTAGCGGGTTTGTTGTGCGGGTAACATGCGAAAATTGCCAACAAGGCTGCGCCATTTGGAACTGGTTTAAAGTTATTGTCCATCTTTTGATTTTCTTGGGCTGTCGCCGAGATGTTTCTGTTTGCTGTTTGCTGTTTGCTGTTTCAGTTGTGTGTTGTGTGTTTGGTGTTGCTGTCGTTTATCGACAATGTCGTTGGTTTTGCTGTCTCTGGTTGGTGGCACTTGGCTGTTGTTGTTGCCGTTGTCTTTCGTTACTGACTCTTATTGGCTTTTTGGCTCGGTGATTAGTAGGTCAGAGTTTTTCATTTCCAATTGGATATGTTGCACAAGCCACTCACAGGCTCACAGTATCTGGCCAACACGAAACAAGTGTACGAGTGTGTGCCGCCGCTTTTGGCCATATTAGGAAGGGTACAGCAGCCCGAGCAGCCAACCAGCCAACTAGCCAGCCAGCCAGCCAGCAAACAAACCAACATTCAACTACATCGGACATAGCAACTATGACTAGGCAATAAGAACCGCACTCCAAAATCAACAGCTTTGATGCACTCGCTGCACTCGGCGGTGGGAAAGTGTTGTGCCCGTCGAACTCATCACTTTTATGCAACAGAAATGTTTGACCAAGTTGCAGAGGAGTCTTGAGGAAAAATTCCCGGAAACTACAAGGCAGCTAGCGGTTTTGGGAATCAAATATATATACAATGGATCACAATGCTAACATTCAAATGAATACTTACTTTTTTATTAACTCATCTGCTGTTATATCTTTGGCTTAAATTTAAATTCGAATGTATGTATATCTATGCAAGTTCTAAGTATCAACTCTTGTAGCCATAGCTTACATAAGGTCGAGAAGTACATGAGTGAAGTTGAATTTTTCGTTTCAATAATATTATTACAAGCGAGTATGTGGCACTTCTGGTACCGAAAAACAAAAAAAACCGGACTTTAATTGCCTTAGGCCACCTTTTTCGATCGGTCAGCAAGAGCAACAAAACATGTATGTACACGTATATATTTATGCCCCCTCGACATCAGTAAAATTATTTTATTTATCTTACGAGTGGGCCAACGCCTGAGACCGAGTCTCACCTCGCCAATGGCAATGCCAACCAGAAAAAGCATGAAAAACAAATATAAATTTTTATATTTATTTTCGTTGTACTTTTGTGGGGGTGGCGCCAAGCCAAAGACCCCAGCTCGAAACCAGGCTCCAGACCAAAACTCTGGTGGCCTCCAAAAGCACAAAAATTCGCACGAGTATTTAACTCCGAGAGCCAAGTGACACCAACAACAATGACATTAACAGGCTGGAGGAAAAACAACAAAAAACTAAATAACAATAAAAGCAGATAATAATAACAGTCGACTGGCAATCAATTTGAAATTGAAACGGGCCTTTATTGCAGTAGGTGGTTGGTATTTTCCTATAACCGATATTATGGTCGTGCGTAGGATTGGAGTCCCCAAGACTTACACTAAGATCATTGTGACTGTGCAAGCCACACTTTTTTGGCCATCACCAATTGAGGCTTATTATTCGCAATTATAGACGGCAACCCAAGGCGACGCTGCTCTTTTGCGGCTAAAAATAAACTCTGTCGTATCAAATCTTTGAGAGCTTACTTATATGTATGTGTTTTGATTGAATCTTAATGTGCGTAACTGCCAACTGCATGCAAACATCAAAGACTGGGCAATTAATCAACACGACTTCCAAATAGAAGGATGCTCATAATATGCTAAGCAATTTAAGGCGTATCGCCGGCAATCGATCAAGCGAATTTTATGTTTTCTTAACAAAACCTTGGATTATTTTTGACCACTTTTTGCCGCGCTTCAGATAATAAAAATAATTTTTGCGGTATCTGCGCCAATTAAGGCAATACTCCTTCTACGACCAAAATCCATTTAAATCACTAGTCCTCATAAAACTCACAAAATCATGAGTAGACAAACCCCCACGTCAAGTCATAAACTAAAAATCTTTGCCAAGCCTAGCTTTAATATTGTCAAAGTAAAACTTTTTCCCAAAGAATTGCTTGAAATAAACTACAGCTTAAAACTCAAGTTAATTGACGTGCTTACTTTGCTATAAAATTGATTGAACTGACTAAGCAAATATATTTGGAAGATTTAATTAACAAATGAATACATTTAATTGGCATATTTAGTGTATTAATATTAGTATTAAAATTGCAATTTGTAGAATTGCTTTCACCTATGAGCAGACCAATAAATTCAGCTTTGGTGCGATAAGATTAGAATTCAAGCATTTCAAAAATGTAATTAAAGTCTTAATCACATTAAATCACCATTATATACATGCGTGCATATTTATTAAGACTCATTGATTCCCTTCACAGTTTCCAACTGCGGTATTAAATTGCCCCACATTTGCTCATAAGTAAAACAAACTGCAGTTCGACACGATTCGTATAAAATATGCAGATGCTGACATATGGCCTCAATGTTGGCCCGCTAAATATATCAAAATTTATAGTCGCAGAGCCGAGAGGTAGCCCCAATAATAAAAAAGGGAAATAAAGAAAATAATCAACTCACCTGCCACCCTCGAGCACACCTCTTTATACCTCTTTATTTGAGCCCACTTATTTATAAAAACAGACACGCACCCACATACATGTACGTGTATATCACTCGGATGGATATGGATATACATATAGTCGTACTACATGTGTGCAGTCGTGTACATAATGTCGAGCAAACCCAATCGCTGATGTGAAACGTCTCCAATGCGTTGGCGTTTTGTCAACATTTATGGGACTGTAGGGGGCTTTTGGGGGCATCATATCGTACACGTACATGGGAACCTGTGGCAGACGCGCTGCTGCACAAAATCACTTTGATGCGCATCAGCATTGACATGTTGTTGAAATTATTACCCCGACTGCCAGTTGGCATCCACACTCAGTTCGAGTGGCCTTTTATAATTGGCACTCGGACAGAAGTTGGCGCTTGTGGGTGGCGGTTTTGTGGGCTGCCGAGATGCGACACCATGTCCAAATCCTCGTCTACCGAGCACGGGGCTTAAAATCAATATCAATCCTCCCCCCCCCCCCCCCCCCCCCCCCCCCCCCCCCCCCCCCCCCCCCTCCAACTAATTCCAGCTCCTCCGTCCCGTTCATGATGAGTTAATGCCGCCAACAGTCAGCCATTAGACGGGCCAGTGGACACTTCAATCCCACAAAGCCCCCTTTTCACCCATTTACACAGCGTGTCTCCCTGTCATTTCAAATGTCTGATGCTGCTGCACAGAAAAAAATCATTGCGTTTCTGGTATACTCGTACAAGAACTGAAGTTAATTAGTTCATAATTGTGGCTTAACTTAGATCAATCATATCATATAAATACTGCTTAAGTTCGTCCACCCTCTCGTTAAGTTCCCGATAATAGTAGGTATTTTCGCTCAGTGTCCATGTTACTGTCCATGGAGATTTGCATTGGTTATTAGCTCAGCTGCTCATCGGGACCTTCGAACCGCGCGTGTGTGTGTGTGTGTGTGTGTGTGTGTGTTGCTGTGTGCGTTGTCTGCGGTTTCGATTTTGTTGACAATTTGTAGCGTAATTAATTGAACCGAAATTAATAAAAACAACAACAAGCCGCCAATCGGACAGACGATGACGACAGAGCCGGGCTTTTGTTGCACGTTGTTGTTGGCTGCCACTTGGTGTTGCTCCAGCCGCTGCTGTGGCCATTGTTGCGTCGTGTTTGTGGAAGGGGACTACAATTGGCAGCGACGAGTGATACATAATGTTAAATGACTTAAATGCTTGAGTGACGGGGCCAGGCGAAAATACCAAATCACGTTCCTCGAAGCAGCAGCACTACAACGAGCATAACCATCGCTCACGATTAGCCACGATCTTTTGGGGCCTGCCATTTTGGCGGATTCATTTGGCTGCTTTTGGCGGCTTTCTGCCGTTTCACTTTTCGCCCTCTTGTGTGATTTGTTAAGCTTTGTCAGTGGCCGAACATATCCATTACTCTTCACACACGATTAGTTATCGATGCTTAGTTGCCTTAGTTGCGAGCGCTTTTCATGGCTAATAAGCGTTGATTGATATGCACAGGCTACACTATTGTACCGAAAGTGATCCATGTTTATGTCAATGTTCATTTAAATCAAAGTGGGATTAGCATATCGCTGATCTCGAGCTGAAGTTTTATAATTTTCCCATACAAAGTTCGCAGTGAGCGGCGAAAAGACAATGCACTCAATTAAGTAGCAATGAAATATTTCAGATGATTACAATCATTTTTCATTTTAAAGTTTTGTGCCTTTATCACTTAAAGTTCTCTTCACTACTTAACTATTTAAATATAGTTAGATGCATCATTAAAGATTTCGGCCAATAAATAATACATTTTGTGCCTGCATAAGTTAATAGTAATGCATTTAAAGTATTTATTTGATATTAATTTCATTCATACTTTGCGCAACCAATTAAATCGAAATACCTGCAGCATTTACAAAAACAAAGCTCTCAAACAGTAAATTTCATTTATTTATGTAAATCGCAGTGCAATAATTGCCTATTGTCAACCGCTGCAACTTAAAAAAAGTTACTTTACTATGCCATTCATAAATCTACCAACTGATTCATGTGCCCCGCGTACCCACGCGACCCTCACTTATGCAAATCAGAGGTATTCAGAGCTCACAAAAATTAATTATCACTAAAAATGAGACGAATGGAAAAAACAACGTAACCGAGCTGAGGTACAACAACTTAATCGCCTGGCATTTCCGCTCGTCCAATTCCACTCGAAATAGCCAGCTTCCACTTCCCAAAAGCCAGAGAGAAGTAAAGGCAGAACGAAAAGATAACCTGTGCAGGTGGTTATGACCGTGAGGGAGCGTGGGCTGGCCAAGTCGAGTGTATTTCCGCTTGAAAGCGGCAATAGCGATATTTGTAATAATAAATTTACGTAAAATATAAAACAAAATCAACGTTGACTCAAGCCCCAGTCGCCGCCCACTCAGCGACACCAACGCTTTTTTTGTTTTGTGGCTGCAGACAAAGTTAAGAGCCGACAAGGTAGCAACAGCACACAAAACAGCCAGCTCAAACACCGCTCAGAAGCCTGGCCCAAAGCCACACGCTGCTCACAATTAGCCAGCTGAGAGAGTTGGTATACAAAAGTCTCTGCTTTCTCACTGCTTTCCCGTGTGGCGGCCATAAATGGTCGCAGACACGTCTCACGGACTTCCTTAGCCGGATCGCCGGCAAGCCAAGTGGGCCAAGAGGGAAGGGGCTGATGGCTAATGGCTGATAGCTGATGGCTTATAGCGTTCGGGCCCTCCTGCTCCCTCCCCCGATCGATCGAACTTATACTGGGCATCGCGCCCGGCTTTCTGACCATATTAAGGCAATTGCGATTTCCGAAGCTGGCAATTAAAAGCCAAAGCCAAAGCTGAAACTTAGAACATTTGCATAAGCAATTGAGCGACATGGCAGGTGGAGCAGGGGCATTATTCACGCTCAAATAAGATTAAAGGTAATGGCAATTAACACCATAAAACGCTTTTACCCCAGTAACAATTAGTCGAAGTCTTCATAAGTAGTATATTAACTCATTCTTTACATGCATACATGATTGAAATTATTATTGTAATACTGCGATAACTATTAAAGTTTATTATTAATTATAGTGAAATCCTAAAAACTATTTCTTTTTAATGACAGTTTTACAACCCCTCTTGGCCATGTCCATATATTTTTGGAACTGATCATTTGTTTTTTTAATTATGGCTCGCTTATTCACGTTCTTGTCTTTGGGAGTCGTCGTCGTTCGCAGATTAAGCTGTCAGAAGAGAAACACAGCATTTTTGGCTACTTTGCATGTATTTTTAAATATGCTCAGTTAATCAAAAATGCTCATACATATATAATTTGATTTTCAGCTCACTTCGCACGCAAATCAAATTAATGTTGCATGCGTTACTTTTCCACTCTCTTAAAACGTGTGACGACCTTGTGCCATGAAAAATGTATGCTTTCTGGGCAGAAAAAAAAAAATTATAATCAAATTTAACTGTTGTCATCATGATTTATTTACTTAAGAACAAAACGCGACAAACGATGACGAACTCGCCTTCAGACAGAAGCACAAAGATAAATTATTCGTCAGTCAGTCAGTCACAGAGTCGATCGGTCTATTGCCTGCAGTCATTTATTCACGAGTATGAGTATATGAGTATATCGGAGCAAACTGGGGATTTAAGCCGGGTATGTCGTCATAGCCCACAATAATGAGAAAACAACTTGTTTTGCCTGCAGGAGCAAATCCATTTTGCAATTATTTGTCTGTTGTCAGTTAATTATAATTATTTGTGAAGCAACAAAATGCAAGCGAAAAAAAACTATACAACTATGGCTGTAAACAATGCTCTTTGTTAAAAAAAACTACAGAATCGGGTTCCAACAACTGAATTGTGACTTTGAAATCAGCTTAGTAATTTGAAATTAGACGCGACGTGAAAACAACTTGAGAAGTGCACACACCCAATACATCATCTGAAACTGATCGAAACGAATTAGAATAAATTATAAAGTTCAAATAAAATTTGCAGAACTGCTATATTCGAAAGTAGGCGACTATCAGATACCCGTTTAAAACTTCAACAAATACTTCTTAATTACAATATAGGCTGCTGAAAAAACATTGGGACATTTTTTTAATATTCTTGAATTTCTACAACATCAAAAAAATGACAAAAAAATTAAAAAGAAATAAATTTCTAAATTTGAATGCAGATTTTTAGAGAATTGCAAAAGAATCATTTAGAGGTATGCCACTTCAAAATCCGATTAAGATAAGATGAGTTATGGATTTTAGAACTTCTGCCTTGGGACATTTCTTAATTTTGTTGAATTTCTACACCATCATAACATCAAAAAATTGACAAAAAAATTTAAAAAAAATAAATTTCTAAATTTGAATGCAGTTCTTTAGAGAATTACAATAGAATCATTTAGAGGTATGCCGCTTCAAAATCGGATTAAGATAAGTTGAGTTATGGAGTTTAGAACTTCAGCCTTGGGACTCTTTTTAATATTCTTGAATTTTCTACATAAAAAAAATGACAAAAACATTAAAAAAAAAAATTTCTAAATTTGAATGCAGTTTTTTAGAGAATTGCAAAAGAATCATTTAGAGGTATGCCACTTCAAAATCCGATTGAGATAAGTTGAGTTATGGTGTTTAGAACTTTAGCTTTGGGACATTTTGTAATTTTTTTGAATTTCTACAACATTACACATCAGAAAAATGACAAAAAAATTAAAAAAAAAAAAATTTCTAAATTTGAATGCAGTTCTTTAGAGAATTACAATAGAATCATTTAGAGGTATGCCGCTTCAAAATCGGATTAAGATAAGTTGAGTTATGGAGTTTAGAACTTCAGCCTTGGGACTCTTTTTAATATTCTTGAATTTTCTACATAAAAAAAATGACAAAAACATTAAAAAAAAAAAATTTCTAAATTTGAATGCAGTTTTTTAGAGAATTGCAAAAGAATCATTTAGAGGTATGCCACTTCAAAATCCGATTGAGATAAGTTGAGTTATGGTGTTTAGAACTTTAGCTTTGGGACATTTTGTAATTTTTTTGAATTTCTACAACATTACACATCAGAAAAATGACAAAAAAATTAAAAAAAAAAAATTTCTAAATTTGAATGCAGTTCTTTAGAGAATTACAATAGAATCATTTAGAGGTATGCCGCTTCAAAATCGGATTAAGATAAGTTGAGTTATTGAGTTTAGAACTTCAGCCTTGGGACTCTTTAATATTCTTGAATTTTCTACATAAAAAAAATGACAAAAACATTAAAAAAAAAAATTTCTAAATTTGAATGCAGTTTTTTAGAGAATTGCAAAAGAATCATTTAGAGGTATGCCGCTTCAAAATCGGATTAAGATAAGTTGAGTTATGGAGTTTAGAACTTCAGCCTTGGGACTCTTTTTAATATTCTTGAATTTCTACAACATCAAAAAAATGACAAAAAATTAAAAAAAAAAAAATTTCTAAATTTGAATGCAGTTCTTTAGAGAATTACAATAGAATCATTTAGAGGTATGCCGCTTCAAAATCCGATTGAGATAAGTTGAGTTATGGAGTTTAGAACTTCAGCCTTGGGACGTTTTTCAATTTTTTTGAATTTATACAATATTACACATCGAAAAAATGACAAAAAATTAAAAAAAAAAAAATTTCTAAATTTGAATGCAGTTCTTTAGAGAATTACAGTAGAATCATTTAAAGGTATGCCGCTTCAAAATCCGATTGAGATAAGTTGAGTTATGGAGTTTAGAATTTCAGCCTTGGGATGTTTTTCAATTTTTTTGAATTTATACAATATTACACATCAAAAAAATTACAAAAAAATTAAAAAAAATAAATTTCTAAGTTTGAATGCAGATTTTTAGAGAATTGCGCCAGAAACATTTAGAGCTATGCCACTTCAAAATCCGATTAAGATAAGTTGAGATATGGAGTTTAGAGCTTCAGCCTTGGGATACTTTTTAATATTCTTGAATTTTTACAACATCAAACAAATGACAAAAAAATTTAAAAAAAATAAATTTTTAAATTTGAATGCAGTTTTTTAGAGAATTGCAAAAGAATCATTTAGAGGTATGCCACTTCAAAATCCGACTGAGTTATGTTGAGTTATGGAGTTTAGAACTTGACGGACATGGCCATATCGACTCGGCTATTGATCCTGATCAAGAATATATATACTTTATATGGTCGGAAACGTGTTCTTCTACCTGTCACATACTTTTCAACGAATCTAGTATATCCTATTACTATACGAGTAATGGGTATAATAAAACAGAAAAAATTTGTAATCCATACTTATTCAAAACATGAATGGCTTATAAATGAGGACATTTCCTTGAACTTTACTTCGACATGCCTCATAATTCGCTACCAAATCCAAGTTGATCCAAATAAATATCAAGAATGGGTATCATTTATGGTCTGGCAACCAAAGTTCAACCTTAAAAATGGAGATCCGACACAAGTCAAGCTTGGTAGCTGATACCATCTCAATCAAAGACGAATAAACATTTTTAACTATTTTCAAGTGAGCTCGAGCAATGTCTGACTTGTACAAATGAATGTCAAGCGCTGCTGCAGCAGCACATAAAATTAGCAATAAATTTAAATAAATAACTGCCTGGCGATATTAGATCATACGAAATCTCAGGGGGCCGTGTATTCGTGGTACACGCCACTCAAAGCACTCGAAACGAAACCGAAAATCCATCTGAATCGGAAACCACTCAAGAGAGTGTGCCCAAGACCAACTGAGACCGTACTGCGATACAGTGCGATACATACGATACGATCGGATACGATCCCATCCGATCCGGCCAACGCAAAAAGCACCCACACATCGGGTGGATATTTGGGGAAAGAGAGAACTGGTTTCTCTTCAATGACTTTGTTGTGCTGTGTTGTGTTTTGTTGTGTTGTGTTGTGCTGGGATGTTTTGTGTTGGCGTTGGCGAGCGCCAGTGGGTTTCTCGGTTTATTGGTCGACGCTCAGAAAACGAGACTTTGCTGCCTTTTAATGCGGCATTTCATTCATTGATCGTTCCAATAGCGCGCCGCACGCTCAGCGCAGCGGACAAGTGAGCCAAAAGTCCGACTTCGACTGCCATCGCCATCGCCATCGCCGCCCACCTGAGTCGTCGCTAACCTGGCTAACGGAGTCAAAGCCAACTGGGGATCAGTCAGCTGATTTAGCTGCCACCGCATCCCAGGCCAGGCCGAGCCACACCGACCATCCCAGCGATCCGCGAGATATATCTTTTCAGTGCACAGCCGACAAGCGCAGCAGGCGGACGCAGCGCAGCAATTTCTCCGTGTATTTTCGTATGCCAACTCGGGATATTGGATACAGATACAGATTCCGAGATACAGATACAGATACAGAACGCGAGCGACGCGCACCCATAGATATTTTTAGCAACCGGCCTCACGCACACTGCCGCACATATTAGTACCGCCGCCCTGACACACGCGGCTTGCACGTTTTCACGGAAAATCCATTCTTCGAGGCTTTTCCAGCAAAAACACAAGATAAACACACAGCACAAGAATGCGCGAAAACCGTACAAAAGTTCTTATCAATAGTTCTTATAGTTAATCCGCCGCAACTGCAACCGCAACCGTCGCAACCATCGCAAAATCAATTCAAAGCAAAACAAGTTCCAGAGTTTTTGCGGAAATAACAACTGAAAACAAACCTTTTTTGTTGTGTTCAAATGGCAAATTTATGCACGAGCTAATAACTTCAAATCCGAAAAGAATGAAAAAAGCGCAAGCAAAACAAAATTATAAAAAGATCGCATATCAAAATTAGTTGGGTGACTAATTAGAAAACGCGTTGTCGGAATTTCAATTTGCATACTTTTGCGCAACTTTAATGAACCAAAAATTAAAATAAAAACATCAACAAATCTTAATCAGAGTGCACAACTGAATTCAAATCATCCAGAAACCAACCAACCCCGCCAGCTATACATTGTTGGATTTATGAAATCAAAAAGGTAAATTTATCAGACATAAATGTAGAGATAAAGACGATCTCCTCGATCCAATAAAAATAGACGGAAGGCATTCCTCTGGCCAATCGCGATAGTGGGTGGCAGATGGGCCAGGGCGGGTTTTTCAGAAACTTCTGAGACATTTACTTGGCCAAGGTGCTGAAAAGCCAGATGTGTGTGCAGGGGAAAATGTTTTCGAGTTGCTCGGGCGGGAAAACGGCGACGACAGCCAGTTGTCAACTGATTTTCAAAGGTTACCGAAGGAAGGCAAAGCAACTTGGCTCCGTTTGTTTGCGCCCAAAGTAAGGGGAACAGTTTAATTAATGTGTAAACAAAAGCCGTGAATTCCCATCATCAATGAGAGTCCCGCTTAGGCTGTCACTCACTCACTTTAATACGGAGATGTGCTAATCAACGCCGGCATTTGTTTCGCTTAACCATTTGGCTACGAGCGTTTTGTTTGCCAAATAATCGAGTAAAATGGGTTTCTGGCGATTTGGGCATTTATTTATGATTTAATATATTATTCATTTCGACGAAAGCTAAAATAAACTCCCAAAGCGTGATAAAAAAGTTATTCATCGTAAATATTTGCATGATTTACAGAGAAATTTCGCACAAAATATAAAATTTATTTGATCCAGTCAAATTTGAATGATTTTTCTGCCACCGAAAGGCATATCTAAAATTAAATTAGTGGATGAACGCCACCCTATATACAAGTATACTTGGCCACCTCATTGTTTGCTGTCCCCCTGACCCAAATCTCGATCCAATGGGGGAGCAGCCACCCCTCCCCTCTCCTTGCAAACAGGCTAAAACCAATAACAATAGCAGGAAAAAATCAAGAAAAATATAAGCATAAGCCAGCCGTAGGCAAAGAGACCTGTCAAAAAATCAAGCAAATCAAAAGACGATGGGTAATACAAAACCACACAGAAAGCTATCAAAATATAACTCATACGTGGGCACACACGTACATGGATGTGAATTTACACCCGCGGTGGTGGAAGGGAGACAGGGAATGTAAACACGGACACATCACACATACGCAGTGTGTGCCAATTTTAATAAACAAACTCAACGTAAATGGAAAATCAAACACAATCATTTGGCCAAAGCAATGGCAACAAATCAACAGCATGCAAAGCGAAAATGAAATAAAAGGCAAGAAGCCTAAAAAAATCAAAAGACGGCAACAAAAAAATGATGGCTAGAATAACAAATAAGAACTTGCCGCAGGCCGGCTAAAAATAATAGCTGCCAACGGTAGCACACACGAGACAAAAGGCAGGGGGACGTGCAACGTACAACGTGCAACGTGCAACTGGCAACTGGCAACAGCACGAGACAACAGCAGCAACAAAGGAGACTATATGGTATCGGCAACAAAGTCGAAGCCGAATGAAAGATTTTGACGCTTTCCACAAAAAGCAAATTAAGAATCACAAATCGAGGGAGATGAAAAATAGATGGTGCGCTACGAAAATAAGAAAACGAGAATAGTGAAGGGAAATTCAAGTTGCATACAATGAAAACTAATTTTAGAGCTGTGGAAAAGACAGCAACAACAAATCGAATCAAAATCACGGCAGGCACAGAGACAATCTGAATCAGTCGGAGATTCCATGGCGAATCGGTCCAGAGAGGAGCTCCTAAAGTTACGAAACATGTGAACTCAATGCTGATAACTTTTTTTAGATTTAACTTTAACTTAAAAAGTTTAGTTCTGGATGATGATTTTACTACGTCAGCTACTTTTTTAACTTTTCATAGGAGTTTACTACTTCAGTTGGTTTTCGAACTTTTTTAGTAGAAGAAATACTAATATTTATAAATCAAAGTTGCGATCCGTTTACTATGTTAACTTTATCCTGTCAAAAGAAAACATTGTGCAAACTAAGTTATCCACCCTCGTTGCAGCAATGCCTCATGTGGTTCAGTTGCTTTTTTTTCCGTGCCCAAGCAGCAGACGCTTCATTTTCCATTTAACCGCACCCGACTGCCGAAATCCTTGAATTCAACAATTCCGCTTTCCCCGATTTTCCCCCGGAAAACCCATGGGCGCGCAGACAAGCGTGCAGAAAAAGTTCTAAATTTAATGGCTACACCTAAAAATGCAGCGACTGCAACCGAACCAAAACTGAAGGGCAGGCTGCAGGGGGCGGGGTAGTCACTCGCCGGTAGTTTCAAGTGCACTTCTCGGCCAGGCCTGGCTAACTTCCCCTTCCCCTCCCATTCCCCCCACCCCTATCTCCCATACCCACGCCATCTGATTTTCCCAAAAAAAGCAGTACTGCATACATATATCTGTGGAACGGTCCGACCCGCCCACACGCCCCTGCCCCGCCCCTCGACCCCTTCACGGCTCGTCGCACGCACGGCCCGCCTTTTGTCTACCAAACTGCTGGCAGAAGGGAAGAGGAGCAGGGGAAAGTGGTACACTGGAACAAAATTCATCGCCCGCAAAATGACTACGAATATTTGTAAAGAGAGGCACTTTAAAACGCACTGCAACTTTAACACTTTCCACTTACATAATTTTCAACAAGTTATTTGGATATGAGAATAACTTAAAAAATATTACATTTAAATATAACTTAAGTGTAAGAACAATTTAGGACACTTAAATGTGATAAGCAGTAATTCACCATATCAGCTAAATTTGATGTGATTGAACCTACTTGTCCCACATCGCCCTGATTTTTCCCAGTGTCGAAATGAAATGTTGTGCTTTTGTGTAAGAGGAACTGTTCTATGTTTGTTGTCTGCGCATTTCAATTGGGCGCTTTCTGCATTGTGCCGGCGTGTAATTGAAAACTTAAGCAGAGGCGCCCCCACCACACCGCTCACCGCCTACCGCTCACCGCTCGCCGCTCGCCGCTCACCGCTTTATCCACGAAAAGCGCGCAGCAAATTTTGCAATCAACAGAGAACGAAACAGGCCCCATGCACCACAGTATCAAGTGCAACCCGCTCACTTCCTGCTCAACTTCCTTGCAGCACATCCTGTATCCCTCCGGTGGCGCCTCCGAAAATCAGGAGGCCGCTTGTTGCTGTTTGTTCAACAAACGTTTATTAGCCGCGAATACTTTTAATCGCATGCAATTTGTTGATTGCGGCCAGTCGCTGCACTTTCCACGCCTTTCCACGCTTTTCCAACCACCCACCCACCCAGCGAAAAGGCCCACATTAAGCACACGGAACTAGGTAATTTTCACGTTGTTTTGAACCGGAGGGCGGGAAAATTGGCGGGGGGTTGGGCGGGGAAGTGGGCAGGTAAACAGCGGTTGCCGCCCCCCTTTGAAGACGGTGCACAAATTTTTCTGTGCTGTGCGCTTAATTGCAGCTTGTTTGTTGCATGTCGCAAACTTTTCACGATGCCCTTACAACTCAAGTGGCTTGCGGCGGCACTTATGGAATATGGGTTTCGTTTCGAAACATGCTTTACAAATTATTTATAAGCGGAATATATATCTAGATTTTATCAAAAACTATCTGCCATGAAGCATAGATACTACACATTTTCAAGAATCACTTAAGAGTTTTTGGAAGGGCATACAGATTGCATACACGTAGATATTTTTGAACTTCAAAACTTCTGCCTGCAGGGGTCCTTAAGCATTTCTTAGGATTGCGTGGTAAAAATTAATTATACCTGGAATCAGGGGCGAAACGCCAAAAGAAAATGCCGACACGAAGTGAAAAACCTAGCCACGTGTTGAAAGTTGAGGCAGGGAAAGGCGATTTGAATGGAGATTTGCTGGGATTTCGAGATGAGCTCTGCTGCTGAATCCGTTGGAATTCATTCTCTCTTTTTTCATGCAGCCAGACAAACAAACATTAACGGTAATCGAAGAAAAGTGCTCACTTAAGGAGAAACACCTCGTAACTTGTTTAGGCCAAGCCAAGAGCGAGCTCTGGGAATGGTCAAAGCTATGCAACAAGTGTCAAGCAGGCCAACAAGCCAACGAGCCAACGAGCCAGCAGGCTGGCAATCCAAGCCAATGCAAGCCGGATTGGATCGGGCAAGGTGGCCAGAATCGTCTAGTGCCAATTTTGGACAATCTGCACTAAATTGTCCATTTAAGTGGGGCCGGCTAAGCTGACTAACTCGACGTGAGCTGCTCCCCTTAGATCAACTGACTGCAATCAATCTGGCTGCATTTACACCTCTGCATTCAGACTGGCAAACTGGCAAACTGGCAAAGTGGCAAACTGGCAAAGTGGCAAGATGGAAGGCTGGTTAGCTGGCAAACTGGCGATTTATGAGGCCAAGGCACAATTGCAAGGGCGTTAGCATCGATGCAGAAACATTTCAATCTCCATCCACATTCGCACAGACCATGTGTATCTGCATCTGTTTGGGAGGTGGAAGTGACGGCGTTGCGTTGGCTTCATGTTACATTTTCATGTAACTTAATTCTTGCATTAAAATGCATTCATTAACTGTTGCATTTGTTGTTTGCTTCGCTTTGCTTTGCTTTGCTTTGCTTTGCTTTGCTTGGCGTTGTTTTGTGTTGTTGCATTTCCAACCGCCAAACAGTCACCGCAAAATGTATCTGCCCGCATTCAGCTCTCAATAGAGGGGAAAATATTTCGTATAGCTGACCTACCGCACACAAAAGAAAATAATAAACATTACATTTACCGCACAAAACTTTCCCCATTGGAAATTGAGTAAACAGCGCCCTTGGCAATGAAGGGAATTCAAAACTCACATTTCCCTCCCACGAAAAATAATGCATAGCGTTAAATATTTCTGCGAAATTAAATAATCACAATCTACTCGTGTTTCATGTACATTCTTGTGTGACGAATAAGAAAGAAACAATGTAAAATTTTAAATTTAAATTTTAAGTCTAAGACTCAAACATATTTTAAGACTCGATATCTTCGCAATATAAACATCGCAAGCAGCGGAATAAAAATAATACAGCATTCTTTAAACATTTGGGATAAAGCATTTAAAAAATGAACAAAAACTGCTCATCAAAGCAAACGTAATTTTAATTAGTCGAACTTCCATAAACAATTACTCTCATGCGGTATTTACAAAACCAAATTTATTTTTCTTTCACAGAGCATTTAACGAGGTCTTTAAATATTTTTATGAACTTTCGTGGTAAAAGTTTTATTAGAAATTCGTATTTATATTCAAAGGCTTAAGTAACAGAAACTCTGTGTATAATTTCTTATGCCAGGTTTTAATCAGCTTAGAAAATGCAGCGTAATTTTTAGCTTAGTTGTTTTTTCTTCTTGTCACGATAACAGAAAATATTTTAAAAAATATTTGAAGCTTACCCGCTAAAATAAAGGCTTCTAGATAAAATTGTGAATGACACTTGTTTGCGTTTACATTACTCACTAGATGAGAAATACGTTAAACTAATATGGGCTCCCTGCCTGAATGTCCAGAATTCAGCAACTTGACTAAACCATTTTTAGCATTTGTGAAGCCAGCTCATAGACTTTATTGCTGGCAAAAATGACTCAGAAGGCGATCGAGAAGATACTGGGAACTTTGTAGATTGCGCAACGCAATGAGCAATGAGAAATTTCATTTGGCAGACCAATTTGTTCTTGCCCCCTCTTGCTGCTAAATTGTATTTATTAGTTTTTTGGCTTGATGCGTTGCGTTGCGTCTCGGTTTTTCGGCTTCAGTGGGTTTTATGACGGAAGCACTACTCAAGAATCGACTTCAGTTCATTGAAGCCAATTCGAGAGCCGTTTACGGAAGTTTTTGGCGGGGTGGGTCCAAAAAGAAACCGATTCACTTCATTGCACAGACCCCATATGCTGCCCGATGTCTTTCGAAAAATTGTACAAAATTGTTAATTGCCCCGGGATGGGATGGGATAGGATGGGATGGGATGGGTTCGAAAGCTACCTAGAAGACCCTCGACTAAAGTCTGCCTCTGCACTCCACTTTCAGATGAAGTCCAATACGTACGAGCTGCACAACTACGCCGATCTGAATGACATGGCCTCCGAGGAGGCCTCCGCCAAGGATTCGCGGAAGAGGAGGACGGCCAGTGCGCGTGGCGAGAAGTATTCCCTGCGACAGAAGCGACAGAAGAGGGCTTCCAACGAGGATGGGGAAGCCGCCAGCCTGCCAGACTTTCAACTAGAACTGGATCCCAGCGCGGCGCCGGCTAGCAAATCGAGGAAAAATGCACCCACCAAGTCCAAGACGAAAGCACCGCCATTGAGCAAGTACCGCAGAAAAACTGCGAATGCCAGGGAGCGCACTAGAATGCGTGAGATCAACACGGCATTCGAGACCTTGAGGCATTGTGTTCCCGAAGCGATAAAGGGCGAGGATGCGGCCAACACCAACGAGAAGTTGACCAAGATAACCACGCTGAGACTGGCCATGAAGTACATCACCATGCTGACCGATTCGATGCGGGATCCCAGCTATGAGAGCGAATTCATAGGCGAGTGCCTGGAGGAGAGTGCCAATCGGGAGGCGAGAGTGGACTTGGATGCGGGCGAGGAAGCCGAGGAAGCCGAGGAAGCCGAGGAAGCCGAGGTGGAGGTGGAGCTGCCCGTTCCAGTTGCCAAGAAACCAGCCAAGACCAAGGGAAGTGGTAAGAAGAGCACCGCCGCCAGCAAAAGACAGAGCCAGAAGCAGGCCAAGCTGGTGCCCCAGATGCCACCAATAAGTTCCGGTGAGTCGTGCTACGCCACCTCCTCGATTGGATCGCCCGCCTCCTCCGCCTACGCATCGCTCTCCTCGTCATCGAACAGCCACAGCAGCAGTAGCAGTCCGGGACTGGAGCTGGACACCCTGGCGGGACTGAACGGGCTAACCGCGCTGGACTCCCTGCTCCTGGATGCCTCCGACGGGGATTCCCTGTCCTGTCTGAGTCCCGGCTACGGAAGTCTGCTCACTGGCAGCGGGGAGTCCCTGTTGCCCGGCTGCCGGGGGGATCTGCCCATGTCGGGTCTGGAGAAATCGGATGTGGAGCTCAGTCTGCGATTACTCGACCAGAGCTCCAAGGATTCCTTCGACTTTGCCAGCGATCAGCAACCATTGGGCTTTATTAGTTCGTTCTCCGCCCTGGATGGCTATCCTTTCGACCTGCTGCACAGCGATTTTCCGGATATGTTTTAGGCGCGACGCGTATTAAGTCTTAGCAAACCTAACACCCTAATTGTAAGCCTAACCCTCGTCGTAAGTTAGAGTGCGAGTTTTAACCCGACTTTCACTATTAGCCATTACATGCGATGCGCCATTCAGGCGGAATTCATTGTGTCATAGCCAGCAGCTTACAGGATACATCCACGTCCTGCGAAGGTAACAGCTGCTCACCGCCACATCCACATGATAACTCAACTCAACTCAACTCAACTCAACTCAAATAGTGATCTAAGCATTTCTTTGTGACGCATTTCTCGTTATCCTGTAAATAAAGCACCCAGTGTTGATTCAAGACGCCTCAGCCATCTATTCTGTAATGGAGCCTAATGGGGATTACGAAACTTTACAGAGATGTATGTACGTATGTGTATTGGGAAAACACAGTAGACTCTTGGCAAATAATATTGAACGGAGCGTTCCTGAAACTGGGCGATAGCTTTGATATTAGCTATCCTAAGGAGTAAACCGCAGCTTATATAAGATATATAAGATATCCATAAACAGACATCGAAATGGCACGTAACACTTTCAATCCGGAGGAGGACTTCCCGGAAGTGTACAAGGTGTGCAAGCTGTTCAATCCGAGCATTGACGACCTTGAGAAGATTAGAAACTTTATGGATCGCGAGATTACGATGGGACTGAGTCGCGATCACCACGATCGCTCGACGGTTCCGTGCCACTTGAGCTATGTGCAGGATTTGCCGACGGGCAGGGAGCGTGGTCAGTTCTTGGCCCTGGAGATGATGCCCACCAACTGCCGGATAATGCTGGTGAGGTTCAGCAGCGAGAGCGATATATACACCAGTTCCAAGTGCGTGATAATGCCACATACTGTGGCAGCGGGCCGAGGAACCGAGCTCTTCAACTTTCTGGCCACCGGCATTGCCAATTTTGTGAAGGAGAAAAAGGTGGAAAAGGACAACCTGCCGCTGGGCATTGCCTTTGCCTTCACCCTGAAGAAGCATGCCTTGGACATGGGTATCCTGGTGTCGTGGACCAAGGAGTTCGGAGCCCAAGGCGCCATTGGCAAGGATGTGGTCCAGCTGCTGCGCGATGCCCTGGCCAAGTTCTCCGATATATCCGTCGAAGTCATGGGTATCATCAATGTGGGAGCCGGTTCCCTACTCGGTCTGTGCTGGGCCCAGCCGGATACCCGAATGGGCTTGGTCATGGGCAGTATTGCCAATAGCTGCTATGTGGAGAGAGTCGAGAAGTGTGAAACGTACGAGGGTGAGGAGGGTAGAAAGCTAATGATCATTAATTCGGATTGGGCCCATTTCGGGGACACTGGGCAGTTGGACTTCATACGTAACGAATTCGATCGCCAGCTGGACACCGAGTCCATTAATCCGGGCAGCCGGATCTATGAGAAGTTTAGCGGGGCTCTCTGCATGGGGGAATTGGTACGCATTATAGTGCTTCGCCTGATGAAATCGGGCGCCATCTTCGCCGAGGACAGGCGTGATTACATTGGGATCCAGTGGAAGCTGGACATGGTATCGCTGATCGAAATAGTCTCGGACCCACCGGGTGTCTATACGAAGGCCCAGGAGGTGATGGACAAGTTTCGCATACGTCACTGCAAGGAGAGGGATCTGGCTGCCCTCAAATACATCTGCGATACGGTCACAAATCGGGCTGCAATGCTGGTGGCCAGTGGCGTGTCCTGCCTCATTAACCGCATGCACTTGCCGCAGATCTCGATCGCCGTCGATGGCGGCATCTACCGCCTTCATCCGACCTACGCCACCGTCCTGAACAAGTACACCCGGATGCTAACCGATCCCAAGTACAAATTCGAGTTTGTCATCACCCAGGACAGCTGTGGAGTGGGAGCGGCCATAATGGCGGGAATGGCACACGCCAACAAGTACAAGACGGACGCGAAGTTGTTCACTATGGATTACTAGATAAAGTACTAAATAAATTGTAATTATGTATAGAAAGTAATGACAACAGCTGCGTTTGAATCATCCGAGAGTAGAATTGAAATGTACCTCATAAAAAAGTCGTCTGGACTTTTCACTCATTCTCTATTTGGCCGTGTACATAAAATTTTGTTTGGTAAAGGAAACATGCCTAGCCTAGTTCACAACGAAATTGAGGCCGCGGTCAAGGGCTTCCTGATCGACCAGGAGAAGATGGTCGAGGTGGTGGAGCGCATGACCAAGGAGATCAAGATGGGCCTGGCCAAGGACACGCATGCGCGGGCGGTGATCAAGTGCTTCGTCAGCCATGTGCAGGATCTGCCCACTGGCAAGGAGCGCGGCAAGTACTTGGCCCTGGATCTGGGTGGCTCCACTTTCAGGGTGCTTTTGGTGAACCTGATAAGCGAGTCGGACGTGGAGATCATGTCGAAGAGCTTCAATTTTCCCGTCACCCTGATGTCCGGATCAGGAAAGGCGCTATTCGACTTCCTTGCCGAATGCCTGTCCGAGTTTTGCCACTACCATGGCGTGGATAACGAGTCCCTGCCTCTGGGCTTCACCTTCTCGTTTCCGCTCCAGCAACAGGGACTCTCCAAAGGTCTCCTAGTGGCCTGGACCAAAGGATTCAGTTGCGAAGGCGTGGTGGGCAAGAATGTGGTAAGTTTCAGGATGTTTTTAGGGAGTATTCTATAATATAAATATTGATATTTGAACAATACGATTTTCTAGGTAAGTCTGCTCCAGGAGGCCATCGATCGAAGGGGCGATATGAAGGTCAACACAGTGGCCATTCTCAACGATACGGTGGGCACTCTGATGTCCTGCGCATTCTATCATCCCAACTGCCGGATAGGACTGATCGTGGGAACCGGGAGTAATGCCTGCTATGTGGAGAAAACAGTAAATGCCGAATGCTTCGAGGGATATCAGACCAGTCCCAAGCCGTCGATGATCATCAACTGCGAGTGGGGCGCCTTCGGGGACAATGGTGTCCTGGAGTTCGTGCGAACTAACTACGACAAGATAGTCGACAGGGTAACACCCAATCCCGGCAAGCAGACCTTCGAGAAGTGCATCTCGGGCATGTATATGGGTGAACTTGTACGTTTGGTCGTCATCGACATGGTAGCCAAGAACCTTATGCTCCACGGCAACACTTCCGAAAAGATCCAGGAGCGCTGGAGCTTCAAATCCTCTTATATCTCCGATATTGAAAGTGATCCACCAGGAGAGTATCGCTTCTGCAATAAGGTGCTCAGCGAATTGGGCATCGTGGGCTGCCCGGAGCCGGACAAGGAGGCCCTGCGATTCATCTGCGAGGCGGTGTCCTCCAGGTCCGCCAAGCTGTGTGCCTGCGGCCTGGTCACGATCATCAACAAGATGAACATCAACGAGGTGGTCATCGGCATCGATGGCAGCGTGTATCGCTTTCATCCCAAGTATCACGATTTGCTCCAGTTCCACATGAAGAAGCTCCTCAAGCCGGGC
The DNA here is from genome assembly GCA_005876975.1 of Drosophila orena. NCBI lineage: Eukaryota > Metazoa > Arthropoda > Insecta > Diptera > Drosophilidae > Drosophila > Drosophila orena. Next base: position 6,248,494 of record VCKV01000282.1, on the reverse strand, counting down.
GTCAAGTTCGAACTTATTGCCTCGGAGGACGGATCCGGCAGAGGAGCGGCTCTGGTGGCGGCCACGGCTGTCCAAGGCAAGACCAAGCTCTAAATTCAAAGTTTTCCCATTATTTTCCTATGCATTGATAGGACCACGCTACTGCAAATAGTATACAAAACCATAAAATTATAGTAATAGACATAGATAAAAGAGATAGAAGAAACACACCTTTAGTTCATTGAACATTCTTAATCTTAGTATTTCTATCATAAAATTCTAGCCAGAAATCCAATTTAAATTTGGCGCCAAAGCTATAATATATTCCTGCCTTAGTGGCAACGCCAGACATCGATGACCAAAAAATACTCAATCGAAGTATTTTATATATGTGCAGTATTTTCTAGAGCATTTATTGGTAACAAAATCGCTAGCTTGGTATAAAATACAATTCGCGGTCTGGTAACACTTGGAGTTTGCAAACATTTATTTGTTGTCCAATTTAAGGAATTTAAGGCAATTAGGGAACTCCTGCGAGCTTTACCAGGCCAACTGCGGTTACTTCAAGCCAAGGCAAACAGGTGGGTCACCCAGCAGGCCTTGCCCCACCGCCCAGTTGAGCGAAACACCCCATTTCGGGGCCTGCTGGAAAAGGCAAGGCCAGCTGTCCATTTGGGATTGGGACACTCCATTCCGCGCATCAAGATGATTGCCCTAAACCAAATGCATCGGGCGCTGCAGAGCGAGGCCATTAATGCCATAATCCGCCTTTTCAGCGACAACATGTCCCAAGGCGGTGGCGCTACTCCCGCGGGCGGTAATCCCACCACGCTCCAGGGAACCGGAGGGGGCGTGGTCTTCAGCAAGGTCTTCATCCAGCGCGACTACAGCGAAGGAACCTCCGTGAAGTTCCACACACGGCTGCCCGCCGAACTGGAGGGCATGGTGACTATAATATCTCATGTCTGGTGTGATTTGTTATCTGAGCATAGCCATCCCCATTCCCGCGCAGATTGAAAGACACGTCTTCGAGGCCACCATCAACAGGCTAAACGAGTTCTACGCCGAGGCGGAGGAAGGATCATGCGGCACCTATTGCGAGGGCTGCATTGGCTGCATCACGGCCTACTTGATCTACATGTGCTCCGAAACGCACTACGAGAAGGTGCGTCACTTGGGTTTGGATCACTCCCATGTGGGTCAGAGCAATAGAGCCGAAGATAGCGCGCTTGAGTAGTCAAGTTCCACTTTATAAATAGGGATTTGGGTCAATGGTGTCATTAGCTGGATCACATAAGAATCAAACATCGAGTAAAAATCTTTGTATTCAAGCTATACATATTTTTCAAGGTGTATTGGTCACCATTGTTTATAAAGCTTTTTCTGTCATTAATGACTAATTTTATAGAACTTGATAAATCAATTATTCTATGTGCGAGTATCCAGCGAACGAACATCCAGCTCTATTGCCTATTGACCATCCACCTGCACATACCACCCCCAAACTAATGCTCCTCCATCCCCACAGACCCTTCGCAAGATATCCAAATTTGTGGCTTCCCAAAACGAACGCATTTACAACGCCAAGGGCCTGCAGCTGATCGATCCCACTTATCGGGGACTTCGCGTCATAGAGATTACAATATTCGATCGTCCGGGGCGAACGTGACTTCCGCTTTCCCATTCAGCCAACGAGTTTTTCATGTGAGATCAACCAGCCACATTAGCAATCGTATGAACAGAAAGATGAAGGAGCAGAGAGTCCGTTTCAGCAATTATCAAGCAAAAGTCAGCGCCATCGAGTGCGTTTCCAAAAAGTTAATCAATACAAAGCTGTGGAAGCAGCTAAAGCTTTATAACCTATAACCATATGTGTGAGTATCTCAGATATCCCTACCTCCTCAGTTGTAAAACTGACCTAACCCATGCGTTTTCGCATCCTTTCAGCTTGGCAAAGCAGCGGCCGGAGCGGTTTTGGGGCATGCGACTTAGTCACGGGTGTGCTGGGAGTTGTGCCTCCGCTGCAGCCACATACTTGTACGCTAGATTAGCCGTTAATGATTAGCCAAGGCAGTGTACGGCCAGTTAGTTAGTATTTATGCAATAGCAGGCATAGTCATGTAAGTGAAAAGCTACCGAAACTGCATTTTGAGCCCAAGCAATCATCAGCATACACACACATTCGCGTATGTTACAATTGTTTTAATTATTGGACCGAAAGGCCAGCGAGAATTGATTGTTTTGTAATTGAAAAATAAATAGAATTGTATACATCATGTTTGTAGTAGTTACCAACAATTCGATTGTCTAAATTTGTTTCCAATTTTCACGGCATTAACATCTACATAAGTACACACATAGTTCAAGCTTGTTCAGATAACTTTTTCTATACAATACTTAGCGATTTCAAACAGCGCCAAATGAACTTACACATAAACGAGCTGAGAATTGTTCGACTTTCAACATAAATCAGCAACATTGATTAACATAGTTATGTATCTTATAAGGAAAATATATATTGCCGTCATTTAAACGCGCCTACAACTGTTTTCCTCCGGTGGGTGAAGTGAAGTGCACAGTTTGATTTGTTTTCAGTTGTACTTCGCTATTTACTCATCATCCGCGCATATTTGTTCTTGAATAGCATCTTTCGGATATATAAAGGCCTCCAAAGGTCTGTGTTATGCATTCACCATTCTTTCGCAGCAGAGCAATGAAGGTAACCACGTATCTATTGGCACTGGATTCTTCCTGCTCCAGCCTTCGGCAGCCCAGACGAACTCCACCACATCCACCAATTCCACAACCCCGGGTGCAACCCCTACTAATACGACATCAACTACGCCCAATACGGTTCATAGGAAACATTGTACGATCCGTAATGCTCAATATAAAATAGTGCGCAGGATTCGAGTTACCAAGAATTAATGAATCCGGTTAATGAAATGTTGAGCTTACGAAACTATGGCAATGAAAAGATATACCTTAAAGACAGACACCTCAACACATTTTTTATAATTGGTACTGAACAACCTACATTTCTATATATATACATTGATCTTCTTGTCTTTCTGTTCATAAGTGTGTTTCTTTATAAAGCGTTTGGTTTACTTTTTAAGCGTCTGTTTGCCAAGTTATTTAGGTATATTGTTTCTAAAGCACTCTTTCGACTGCTCGGGATTGCATATTTATTTAAGTTAATACACAAAATTGGCTGCCATTGTAAACTAGAAATAAATATTTATTCCAACTAGAGCAATAGACAAATTCTATCTCCCAATATGTTTGACTAGGTTTAGTATCTGTGATTAAAATAGCGTGAGGTTATTGTACCAGATATCCAGATTTGAAGTCAGAAAACTTTCGAGGAAACGTTTATTTCAGCAAGAAGCCTAATAATATACATTTCTACAATAGGCTACTTGTATATTTTTCTATATATGTAGATTTAAAGCAACAAAAGTTATAGGGTCTTTTCTCTCTATTAGATGACTATACCAGCTTTTATCTGCGGACTTTCATTCTCCTTCGGCGCACCAAAAACCAAAGTATAACATCAAATAATAAGTTCTTGTCCAGGTTCCGTCAACAGATTCTGTTCCTACTTGCCCGCGTCGTTCATGTTCTTGGGCAGACTCAACAAGGAGTTGATCAGCTCGGAGTTGCGCTTCCTGATGGGCATGGATGGGCCCAAGGAGTTCTCGACGATCAGCGGATAGCGACAGAGGGTGGCCACTTGGCCGGGCGTGAACTGGCCCACGCCCACGTTGTTGAACCAGTCCAGTAGGTCCCGGTTGTACTCCTTGCGCACATAGCGCTCCTCATCGGGCATGGCCATGGCGGCACAGGAGCCCCATTGGCAGCAAATGACCAGGAGCACCAGGGCGGCGAGGTACGTATAGCAAGCCATTGGTCCGCGGAGCTGGTAGGAAGGCCAGGAACAGGAACTGGAGCACGGGACACCTGCAGCAGGAGACTTGCGAATGAACGTCGGCTGGAATGTCCTCCACTTATATAGCACCCTGGACTGGATGAGGCCCTGCGGGAGACCGCCCGACCACGCAACCCCACAACCACGCAAGAGCGTCAGTATCGGTGTCATCCGCAGGACCAATACATGTCACCCGCAGTCCGTAGTTCGCGGTGGTCCTTCAGGCCAGGCAAATACGGAGTCAAGTTGGATCCACGCAAATATTTGGTTATGCAGTGTTTTATGTGCCAACGTGCAGGCACCTAATCCCAATCGAGTCCGGCGGCATTTGCATGGGAAGGGAGCCAACTGGCTTCGCTATGTGACACTCAGAAAAAGGGAGCACTCCATTTAGACATTAAGGTACTTTTCATCCTTAATCTAATTTCATGAATTATACTCTATTTTTAAATTTAAAGGCTTACAAGCGATACTATGCCACATAATTGGCATATTTTGGCGGTAGATTGATGGCGAAGCTTTAAGCTTTATTTTACATTTCGCTGACTTCGTTTTCTCCCAGTGCAATGTGTGATTAATTTTAGATTTAGTCGTAAAAATACCAGTCAGTGTTAAATATATAACTTAATAGCTGGTGGCGGCAGATGTCCGCTCTGCGAAATTCCAGCTTGTTCCTTTGTTTGATCACCAAACTGTGTAAATATGGCCAAAAAATATTGCGCAAAAGTATTTGGCCAGAGCATAATGCGAATATTTGCTGAGAAATGCCGCCAATTGTCTTGGCCACATATAAAACTCCCAGTGACCGAAATGAGGTTCATCCGAGCATCATCACGCAGCACACTATGAAGCCAGGACAACTGGCACTCCGAATCCTGGTGATAAGCCTGTGCATTTGGCTAACCAACGAGACCACATCCCCACCCTCCACGGCGGCCCCGACGACCACCAGCGCCTCCGCCACTACCACGGCCGCCACCACCACCGCCGTCACCACCAGCGCCGCAACCACCACCAGTGCCGCCGCCACCACCACCACCGCCAGCACCACCACCACCACCACGACGGCGGCAGCCAGCGCAACCACCACCACGTCCTCGAAGGGCCATCGCAAGCGCTACAGGATCAGGAAATGGAAGTACGGGATGAGGCGCAGGGTGCGTGTCTACCGCACCACCACTGCTAGTTCCAGGACCAGGACCCGAACCAGGACCATCCCCAGGACCAGGACTAGGACCAGGACCATGCCCAAGACCAAGACCAGGACCAGAAACAGGAATCGGTTGGGCAGGCGGGTCAGATTGGGCCGAATCAAGAGGCTGCTGCGCCGCCGCAAGCGGAATAGCATCCCAAACCCATAACCAGTCATATCAGTTCCAGCAATAAAAGCTACTTTTCATAACCACACCTGAATAGTTAAATCAGAAAGAGCAATGCAAGCAATGGAAAGGTGAGTAGTAGAGCACTCCTCATAGAACACTATGTGATGTCTTGAATTGCAATGCCAGTTCCACATGTCGTATGCGTAATATATGCTGAATTACTTACTTTGCTCCCAAGATTTCTTCGTTCCAGTCAACAGGTTGCCCGGCTAGCATGGCTGTGCCCAGCCGGAGCACGAACATCATCCTCTACTTACGCCTGCCCGTTCAATGACTTCACGTGCGGCAAAAACATTGACCCAACTTCGCCCACCTAAGGGCAAACATCCCACAGATATGGCGCGGCTGGGTGGTTTTACGATGACTATAACTTTCCATGCAGCTACATTACCACCATTTTGATGGCCAAGGCTCGGCGTCGCTCACTCCAGCGATTTGTTTGCACTGCATTTGTGGCCAGACCCAAAATCCGCTGGGTGGAACGCGGACTCCTCGTTCATCGTTCATCGTCCGCCGTTTGCCGCCTTCAAAGTCAGCTGAAGCATTTAATGGTCGTGTGACTTCGAGGCACACATGGGTAAAACACGCATGGGTTCGATGTCGTTTGGGAAGTCATTTCCAGGAGCGTTTTCGGTATACAATACTAATATTTCAAGGTATATAGGGATAACGCAAAAAAAAAACCTCAAAAACTCTTTATTGAAAAGTAAACCGGAGTTGAGTATTAGCTGAAATTCATTGAAGATAAGCCAGCTCTTCCTTTGAAGCCAACCATCTATACCTTTGCCTTCCGGTCTGCAGTGCGTCCCTGGACAAGCCGAAGATGATTCGTCCTGAACGCACACACAGGACATCGGGACAGGGGTCCGTGGCCATTCACCAATTACGCGCCATTCGCGGCGGTGTCCTTAATTTCTTAAAAAGCGTTTAAACATCTAATGAAAGCATTTGGGGCGCCGCGATTTCTGCTGTCAGTTGCGCTTGCCACTTTGCCGTGTGCGGTTCGCTTTTCCTTGGTCCTTGGTCCTTGCTCCTTGGTCCTTGGTGCTGATTCTCGAGCTGCAGGGGACGACGAAGAGAGGATTATGTCATTGCAGCCATGGCCAAGATAATCTCGACGATCAAGGCCATCCTCACGAGGATCATCTTCAGTGCGCACAGCTTGCTGGCCATTTGGCAGGTGGTGGCCCTGAAGAGTGATATCATTTACTGGGCACTATGTGGACCACTACTGTTGCTGCTGCTCGAGGGCATCTTCACCATCATGATCAAGAAGACGCAGGAGTGGCGCTGGTAAGGATGAAACCGAGTTATCCTGGCTACTCCAGGCATCTGATTCACCTCCGAACTCCAATTGTAAACAACAATCAGTCGATGCTGACTGACGTCATGCCGCGGACTTTGATTTTCAATTAAAAGTGAAATCATGTGTTTGGTGTGTGCCTAACCTGACCGACCACCCACCTCCATAAAACCCACCAACTCTGCGGCCGCACCCCCACACTCAGAAAAAAGTGCCCTCGCTTGCAAAGCAACACACTGCAGTTTACAAGGATTCTTGGAGAAAAATAGTTTAGTTTCGAAAACGGCATAACTATGAATTCCAAACTACGCAAATTCGATAGACAACTTTGTAGAAACTTTGTGAGAACTTTTATTTCGAGTGTAAGTAAGAACTTTAATGGAATTTCGCGGGGGATGGAGGAGGAGGCGTTGTCTTTCGATTCTTGTTTACCTTTCGTCGCATCACTCAGACTTGTTGTTTGCTTTGGGCGTTCGGCTGAGCCACCTCACTTGTGTCCTTTGCCCGCAGGTTCTGCCCCTCGGTGTTCCTCTACCTGAGCAGCATTGTGCCGGCGATATGGCTCCTGGAGCTGGACAAGGTGGCCAGGCGGGTGGGCAACATGACTGCGACCAACTCGACGGCGTACAGTCCGAGCAACTTCAGCATTCCCGTGGGCAACACCACCATCTACATCAGCAGCACCAACAGCAGTGGCGTGCCTCCGGTGGCCACGCTGCTGGGCCAGGCCGGGGTCACCCTCTCGGTGACCCCGGACACGTGGACAACCCTCATCGAGCAGTTCCTCATGCTCATCCTGATCGTGGGTCGCTGGCTGCTGCCCAAGGGCGACCTAACCAGGGATCAGCTCAGCCAATTGCTCCTCGTCTACATTGGCACGGCGGCGGACATCATTGAGTTCTTCGACTCCTACAAGGACGACTCCATAGCGAAGATCGGGTTTCTCGTCTTCCTCACACTGGGCATTTGGTCCTGGAGCCTCATGCAGTTCACCATCGTGCTGTCCGCCACTCGAGGACGACGACCACGAGGCAGTGGATCGCATCACAAGGAGGAGTGAGTCTACTTCATCAATTCATCGCAAAAGTGTAAATGATCATTGGTAAATCTGCGAATCTTTGCTTGCAGACATACAGACTGTTGCCAGAACTGCTGCTGTGGCATTGACGTGTGGGGAATCGTACTCAATGTGATCCTGCAGGATGCTCCCTTCCTCACCTTTCGCCTGCTGATTATCTTCCAGTACAAAATCATTAACTACATGAACGTCTTCTTCACCTGTACGTTTCAGTAATGCCTTCTATTTATAAGCAATTACAATTACTAATATGTTTTTAGGCAAAAACTCGTTGGTGATCATCCTGCAGCTTTATCGACTATATGTGGTGAACGCCGAGTTCTGGAAAAATCGGCGTGAAAGTCGAATGGCCAAGGCGCGTCAGTTCCAATCTCGCAGGAAAGTGCAGGATGCAGATCAGAATAGCATCTACATGATATCCAACGAAAGGGGTGGTGATGTCAAAAAGAAGATCAAGCGGTAAGTGCCGAGTGAAGTGTTTCTTTAAGTGCTTAATAAGCCGCATGAATTATTCATAGGGCCAAGGACAAGGACTATGCCGAGCAGGAGGCGGTGTACAGCAAAAAGAAGAAGGACAAGAAGGACAAGTGGGTCTTGAGCAAACCTCTACTAAAAACTAGATTCTGATTTATCCACTGATTCCAGGAAGAAGCGCAAGCGCAAGGACACTGGCTACTCCACGGCCAGCTCGCAAAATCTGTACTCCACAAAGGCGAGTGGCACGGACAAGGAGACGCGTCGCAAGGACAAGAAGGGCAAGAAGTCGAAGCGCACCTGCAGCAGTTCGCCCAGCGACTGCGAGTTGGCCAGAAAGCAGAAGCGCAAGAACGCGGATAAAAACGATAAGAAGTAGGTAATATCTCGGGACTTCGCTGCTTATCCTTTGACTTAATGCCCGACTTCGCGCAGGAAATGCCGCAAAATTGAGGCAGTTGTCGAGGAGTCGAGCAGCTCGAGCAGCAGCAGCTCCGACTCCAGCAACTCCACTCTGCCCAGCTACGAGGTGATCGAGGAGAAGAAGGCCAGGCGCAGGAAGCACCGCGGAAGTAGTAGCGACACCAGTTCCGGGGACAGCAGCTCCTCCAGCTCCTCGTCCTCCAGCTCGGACTCGTCCTGAATGGAGGCACTTTTTTGGAACTAACGCCAGACGTTAGGGAATCGGTTTTTTTTGCCCAGTCACTTGCCACGCATTCAAGTGGCGGCTGCTGAGCTCCTCTGCCTTTGGGGGGCTCAGACTTGTAGGACCCCAATGGGCGGGTCTGAAGCGTTAATCATGAAAATACCACAGCCCACGGTTTCACCTTTAAATATTGTGAGGTACAAACGAAATTTGCAGTGGGTAAAATTTAAGATTTAAGATGCATTAAATATGCTTTGAATATTTTATATGGATTAAAACGCCATCTGCAAAATAAAATATACAGGCTGTTTGCAGGCTTCCAAAAAACTTGGCATTTGCTATTTGATCGACGTATTTTGATATATTTGTATAAGCTACACTGTGGCATATTTGAATGGATAATAAATTCGCGGGCTCCACCGCGATAAGTTGGCAGCTCCGTCTCGATTAAAGTGGCGCTCTCTTAATTGCCATTTCTCTTAGCCCCATAGAAAGCTTAGCAACGCGAACAGCTGCTAAACTTTTGTTGACACACAGATAGCTCTGATACATTCTCTGTGTGTGTGTGTGCGGGTGCTTGGGGGGGTGGAAGGGCTTCTGTTGGAGATTTTTTGAGAGCGTGTATTTTTGTAATAGCACAATCACAATAGTTGCTGCCGAGCGTCCAAACGCTGCGGACGCGCTTTTCGCTTCGCTCCTCTCGCATTCGCTACGCATTTAGAAAAAAACCTCGCGTAACGCCAAGAGCTTTGTTGTTGTCGAGTGTGTAAGTTCAAGAGTGTGTGTGTGTGTGTGTGTGTGTGAGTGAGCGTGCTTTGTCGGTTTCATCGCATATGTATGTATATGTATGTATACTTGTCACATAAACGCACTATAAATGCCTATTAAGAAAAGTTCTTCGAAAAGAACTCTTGATCATATCTGCAAGTGCTGTCCCCCCCCTCTCAGTGTCCCCATCAATAAATCAACCCAGCTATTTGGCATATACCCCCACAAAAGAACAACAAAAGTGTCCGTCGATAATCCTGGTTATTAACTATTAAGCAGGCAAACAAAACACAGCCAAGCCGATTAACATTTGAACGATTTTAATGCAGCAGGTGTGAATTTTCTGTATTTTTTTGCTCTGTGAATAATTCAATTAATACTTGTTACGGGGCTGACAAACCTTTGGCAAATGGACTCATCGCAGATACAAATGGGCTCACCCCACACACAAGCTGTATATGGTATATATAGACTTATGTATATATACATAAGTATGTACATATATATGTATATTGGGGTAATGGACTGGACTGGATAGTCTGGAACTCAAAACACGTTCGCGGCCTTATAGTTCAGACATTATAGCTCCTTTTCCGATTCTCTTCGGTTTCGGTTTCGTTTTCATTTTCGTTTCATTACTCTATATCTGGGCACGCTTGCTGAAGGTTAAGGCTTCCGCGGCTTAGAGTTACAACTCCCTCCTCCCCCCTCCCCCACAGCTAGCCTGACCCCCCTTGACGCTCTGGGTCCCACCCAACACACGTGTTGTTTTGTTTTCGCTCGTTGTTGTTTTGCGCTTAAACCACCTTAGCCATTGATGTATGGGCTCAGCGGGCCTCAGCAGCTTTTGGCCGAGAATAATCCCGCTCATTGGGGGAGTCTTCGGGAAAACGCTACTGCTCTCTGCTCTCTGCGCTCTGCTCTCAGTTGCCGGTTTTCCACTGAGAAACTGAGTGTGAGCAGCCGCGAGAAAGGCAGCGGAGCAGCGGAGCGAGAAGCTCAGTTACAGAGAGAAAAACAAGGGAAACTCAAGCTTATTTGCACTCGCATATTGTTCAACGATTAAACAGTTGTTAAGTTTTGTGTTGTTTAAGTAGCTATCTAAATACTTGTACAGATAGATGTGTTAGCTGAATTAGAACTACTATTTATTGTATACATTATCATATTTACTATTTGGTCCTAAAACCTGTAGAGCATAATAAAAAATAAAAAATATTGTTATATTACAGTGCCTATTTCTGTCACACCTGTCCGAAATTTTCTTAACGCAATTAATAATAAGATCATTTTATGTATATTTATATACATACATTTCGTTGCCAAGTCACAAAAAAATCGTTCAAAAAGTAAAAAAGCATTTGATGAGAGAGACATTTTCCAGATATTTTCCACGTGTAATAATTTATGTCTAGTTCGCTGGCATTTCATATGCTCGGCCAAAGTCCACAGCTGGCCGGCGACAGTTGCCAAGGCTCAATCAAAGCAGTCCATTGCAGGATGGTAATTAATATCTGGCGCGTTCCTTCGGTTATTGGGGGAAACATACTAATTAGCAGAGAGAATGGCTTGTCAAAGGCAGGCAAATACAAGCCCATAGCCACCCCCACTCAAGGTCGTTCGGGGTCAGGGCTGCCGGCGGTACAGTTCCTCATCGTCATCAGCATCACCTGACAGAACATTTTCAGTATGGCCTGAGCCATGATGCTCTGCAGACACAGATATACATAATCTAAATGAATTGCCGCCGCTGGCTTTGCATAACTCGTTTTCGAGCTGGTTTTCAAGCAACTGGTATGGAAATAATACAAGTGTATTTCCAAATGTGAAAATGATGTGCAGCTGCGGGCTAAGGCTTTTGTTCGAGTGGGCGGGAAATGATTATCATTTCAATTGTTTACCGAAATAAGTTGACACTCTGATTACAGTTAGTTATTACAAACAAAGCGCTGTAGAATGAAAGTGCGTGATAAGGAACATTTAACGCATGTATTTCAGCTCTTTATCGAAGCGAGAATTATTCATTTAACTCATGAATGCATAAATATGTTACTCTTGCGAAAGACAGCAGGATAAACGGCTGACGATTTCCCATTGTCTTCTGACCCAGTTAAGAAACGGCCTTCCGCAGTGCATTGCTTATCTGCCAGTGACCCATTAATGGCTAAGAAATGAATTATCGCATAATGCTGTTGTATTCTCACTACCGACATTTTTTGGGGGCCGACAGCTGTTTTGCAGCCAGTTTATTGAGCTTTCAGCTCTGACGGTTTATGGCCAAGTCGAAATCCCAGTACGTATCTTATCGCTGTGTATAATTCTTGAACCTGAAAACTGTGTTTCTCATTAACCTGACGAAATCAATTGTGAGGGTTAATTTCACGGATGAAAGTCGGATAGTTATCCATGCTTTAATGTGCGTATTGAAATGGATCGTTACGAAACAACCTTATGTCATCGTAAACCAATCCGATGGTGTGTACTGTGTTTGTTCCAGTTTATCGCACACTTAACACAATAATGGATGAGACAAACAGGTGAATTGCTGGACCATTCGAGCATGCAATCTCAGTCACCAAGCCCGCCCATTCACGTGGCTGCAACATGCGACACATTAATTAGCATGCCGAACGCCTTGCGTGCCATGCTGAACTGGCTCCCCGCCCAGCAGCATTGGCCCCCGGCCATTCCGGCCGACTATTATGCATAATAACAGCCAATTTCCAGCTGACAAATGTGCACACGTTCGCCAGCTTGTTGCGCCGCAATTATGCAGCATAGGACCCGCACATCCAAGCAATATCAAACGATTATCGCAAAGTTTGGTATCGCATTACAAAACCCTTTGTTGACCACCTCGGCAACCGTGTGCATCGGGTTTCGATAAAGAGCAACAAACAAAAGGCCCAGCGACGCTATTTGCAGCGGTATAAACGCGATACGATAAAACCGGCTGGCCAAAGTCCACGCGGCGCATGAGTAACAAACTCAGCAGCCAGAGTTCGCATCAAGCATACGCCCAGTTGGCGAAATCAACGATCGAGAGAACAGCCGCTCGGCTCTAGAGAACCACATACATTGCACAATGGCATTTGCAATTCTTATCGATTGCCATTAGATAAGAAGTCCGTTTCTTCACCGCCCTGCGAAGCAAATTTTACATATTTACACCGTTTTCTACGCCTCAACGAAATGCAAAGATTTCCAAGAATGAGATAGAGCCCTTCAATTAAAAATTGAACAATAAATGCCACGCAGACAGAAGAGCACATTTAAAATATTGATTTTGAATTATCAGGGCCAAAATATCTGATGCCGTGCACCGCATACTGAACAGATACTATACGTGCACATAAAGTAGTGCACCTCAACGGCTCGTCTGCCCAAAGGCGAGCACTTGATTGGGTTAATCTGGGCATTAGCATTTTTATAGGCACTATGAAGCATACTAAGTGCCGCTTGTCAATAGAGTTCGCAACCCCATCAATTGGAAGCGGCGAAATAAATAAATTCGCATAAGATAGGCACGATCTGGTCGGTCTAATTAATTTACGAAATTTCCATAAAACCAATTTGGCTGGCTAATCCAGAGGTAGTCGATATCAGACAGATATCGCGGCGCCTGGCATTCAGATAAGACAACTTTCATGCTCTTCAATTTGTTCGAGGAAAGTGGGGGAAGCGAGGGAAATTCAGGGGGAATCGCAAAACGTCAACTCGGTCGCACTTAATGAAACAATGAACGATAAGGAACGATGTGTGCCAAATGAATTGAACTTTTTGCTGTCTCCAATTTGTCGAAAGCCAGGCAATTGTCCGTTGCCGGTCGGCCACTTCAGACCAAAGTACTTGCCTCAATTTCACTATTGCAAGTGCCGAGTACTTTAGGGGCGGGTATAACCGCAACAGCACGGGCCTCGCCAATTCGTATCGTCAAGGTGCCGTTCCAGTCGGTCTGAGATTTCCACGGCGAGCGGTTTGCATTTCTCCGGTCTGCGATCTGTGATCTGCTATCTGCGATCTACTATCTGCGATCTAGCATCAAGTGTAAGTTGAGTGGGCGTGCGGTTGTCATTGTGCAAGCCACATAACTGGCATTCCAACTGGTTGGTTGATTTTCGTAATAGATTTTCCCCTTTTTTTTTTGCCATTTTGCATGACGTACAGTAAACAACGTAGTGGTCGGTTTTTCTTATATATTCATTGTGTCAGGCGCATGCAACATAGCATACTGCGGCATTTTTCCTCTATAAATAGCAGCGCACAACAGAAAATGCGCTGAGAATATTTGCCTGGTTGGGTAGCGTGCTCTCCACACCACGACCCTCAACTTGAACCTTTGGTGGGCCGTCGTACCTAAGGGGCACGTCGCGATGTCATTATGCGGCAGAACAATATGTATCTGACATTTGTTGCGTTCGCATCTAATTGGATTGCAACGGCAGGGAAGCATTCAGTATAAGTACCTTTATTTTTGCGGCTGACAGGAACCTTTTGTTAGCCACATTGAACAGAGCCCCGATGTCTTTGTGGTCAAAAAGCCATAAAGCACCGAAATTAGGAATCTCCCTTAAAGGGTTTATACCCATATGAAAACATTTATTTAAAAATTCTTTTCTGTGGTGAAACAGAGCAACAGTTCCTTTAAATGACACTTTTTTTGTCTTTAATATAGTTTATGAAAGGCTTCGGGTTTTTCGAGCAATCTGCGGTTGTCCTTCGTGTAACTATTATTACACCAAGCCCACGCGTCGTATAAGTAATTTCCCGCAGAGCAGCGTCAAGTAAAAGGGTTATATTTAGCCAGGTTGTTTTCCTTGAAGTGCGACAAGCGGAGAGCAGGAAACCAAAGGGGGACTGCACTTGACCGGATTGTTTTTAGCCCAGTGACGACCATTGGCATTGATATATGGCATGCAGGGGTCTTCGTCCGAGTTCCACTAGTGGATGGGCAATGATTAACAGCGAATTCAACGATTTATTTGAAATTGCAGATAGCCCTGCCTGCAACATGTGGGATGCGAATTAATTGGCCCACAGCCAGTCCTTCGAAAGCACAGGAAGCGCAACACTCGAGCAGAAAGTTGTGAAATGTTTGTTAACAGTTCTGAGCCCGCTCAAGAATCACTTGCCTGCAATGGCAATCCCCCAGTGGCAAACGATGGCGCAGAATTCAAGAACGTGAGGAACAATAACCGAAGCGAAAACAGAAGCCCCCAGTTCGAAGGTGGAGGAGAAGAGAACAGCTCACCGCTGCAGGAAATCGATGAACATTACGTCTGCGACATTGCCATGATGCGAATTGGTGGGGAGGAGAGCCTTCCGGTGACACACAATGAGCCAGTGGATGAGTCATCATCGCTGGCCCACAATGAAAGTACAAACAACGAGAACGAGGTGGAGATCGATCGCCAGGAGGAGGAGCAGGCGGTCAGCGATCTGGTGCGATCGAGCAGTGCCGGTGCCCTTATGGAAGCGTAAGTTATAGTGCAAATCCAATGGAAATCTTATTTTTATCATAAACAAAATTCCCTGCAGTGACAGCAAAAACGGCGGCAGCATGCGAGTGGTCTTCGGCATCCTGGTGCGACTGGTTCTTCCGCTGGCCAATGGAGTTGCCAGGGGCATCAAGGGCATACGCGATGTTCGAGTGCTCAGGGTTCTCCAGAATCTGGCCTCCAGCCGGCAGGCCCTCACCAATCTGGTGGCCTTTGCCGCCAACACGATATCACTAAATCTTTCCTCGGTTCAGGGTGAGTCTATTAATAAATAAACGAAAAAAGTAAGCTAAAGTTCGGTGAACTACACGAAATTTCACTAAATACATATGTAACCTTAATTGCTATTTGTGTATACACATCTTGATGTTTTGCATATTATTTCTTTTCTGTATTCTGTATTCATCAAGATATTAAGGGGATTTTTGTATTTTTGTGTGATTAATTGGGGAAATATATTTTCATTATCTTTTGTCCGCCAGTTTCCAATCGCATGGGGCCGCTGCTGAAGCTCCTGAAAATGCGCAAATCACAGGATGGCCTTGAGAGTCTTCCCGACACATTGAGTGCGCCCTCAACACCCTGCACTCCGTGTCCAACCAGCAATCCGCTGCAGGGTCCGCCCTTTTACACCGTGCGCTCGGACGCCCCTAGCTGTTGTACGATAAACATCCTGGCCGAGCCGCCACCGGGTGAACCGATCCGAGCAGATATTGTGCTCATCCATGGCCTGCATGGATCCTTGGTGAACACATGGAAACAAGGACTCTGGCAGAACGATCGTCAGCCGGTGGAGTTCGAAAGGCCACCCCGTCCGCCAGTACGTCCACCGAAACGACCTCGTCACTCCCGCAGTGCGGCAATTCATCCGGCTCCGCGGGAGAAGCGAGCAAAGTTTGCTTCCCTCAATCGCTGTATGGACACCCCGGACGATTCTCCACTGCGGCCAAGGACGCGGCTCCAGAGATCTGTGCCAGTGCACCCGGAAGACTTCCAGATCAATGCTTCCGATAGCGATGACAGCGAGTAAGTTCATAGGAGCAATTGTTATGAACAGAGTGGCTAAAATATTTCCCCTAAATAGCTATGCTTATGTGTGCGGAGCGCCTGAGGAAATTCAGATTTGCGAGGGCATCGAGTACAGCTTTCCCACTTTTCGGCTAAGGATGCATGACAACAGCCGTTTGCTACAGGCAGAGCTGGAGTCCATGCTGCAGGCCAATGGCAATCCAGGGGAGGGGACCAATGGGAAGGATAACCGCCCGCGTACCTCATCACCAGCCACGCCTCGTAAGGCCGCCCGCAAGAGCAAGCCATCTCCAAACGATCCAAACTACTCCAAGTGCTGGCCTGGGGACTGGCTACCACTGGATTGTCCTGGAGTGCGGGTTATAGCCGTTAACTACACCACTGATCAGTACCTTTGGAGACCGCTGTGGAAGAGCAAGGAGCCGCGCTCCAGCTTGATCCAAAGGTCTCGCGAAATGGCCGAGCTGCTCATCCAGCATCGCGTGGGCCATGGTCGTCCAATTATCTATGTGGGCCACTCGAAGGGTGGACTCTTTATCAAGCAACTGATGGTAGATGCCTGGGAGAGTGGTCGTCCTGTGATGACGCCGCTTTGGCGATCTGCTCGCGGTTGCTTCTTCTACTCGGTGCCCCATCGAGGATCCCACTTGGCCAGCATCAAGGCGCCACTACTCTCGCGCTCCGTGGAGCTGCTAGAGATTGAAAAAAGTAAGCCCAAATAGATGCAACGGATAAGAAATATCAGCTTTAATATTGTGATATTGTTTTCCATAGATAACAAGTACCTGCTAGACTTACATCGGCGATTTGCGGGACTATACCATCTAGGTCACCTAAAGATCGAGGTCTTCAGTTTCGTGGAGACTGCCTTGACACTCATGTCGGTGCTGTATCTTCGCATTGTGGGAGTGGACTCAGCGGGTTAGTCCTTATCAGAATAATGCGTTTAGGTTTTAGAATAGTTTTAATTTTTATATGTATTTTTATACATATATGATAGCGGATTATTTTCCTTTAGCTCGTATTGAAAAAATCATGCATTAGAAAAATGACAAAAAATTTAAAAAAAAAGATTTATAAATTTGAGTGCATATTTATAGAGAACTGTGTCAGAAACATTTAGAGGTATGCCACTTCAAAATCCGATTAACATAAGTTGAGTTATGGAGCTTAGAACTTCAGCCTTGGGACATTTTTGAATTTGTTTGAATTTCTACACCATCATAACATCAAAAAATGACAAAAAAAAATTTAAAAAAAATTTTCTAATTTTGAATGCAGTTTTTTAGGGAATTGCAAAAGAATCATTTAGAGGTATGCCACTTCAAAATCCGATTAAGATAAGTTGAGTTATGGAGTTTAGAACTTCAGCCTTGGGATATTTTTTAATTTTTTTGAATTTCTACACCATCATAACATCAAAAAATGACAAAAAAAATATAAAAAAAAAATTTTCTAATTTTGAATGCAGTTTTTTAGGGAATTGCAAAAGAATCATTTAGAGGTATGCCACTTCAAAATCCGATTAAGATAAGTTGAGTTATGGAGTTTAGAACTTCAGCCTTGGGATATTTTTTAATTTTTTTGAATTTCTACACCATCATAACATCAAAAAATGACAAAAAAAATATAAAAAAAAAATTTTCTAATTTTGAATGCAGTTTTTTAGGGAATTGCAAAAGAATCATTTAGAGGTATGACACTTCAAAATCCGATTAAGATAAGTTGAGTTATGGAGTATAGAACTCCAGCCTTGGGACATTTTTGAATTTGTTAGAATTTCTACACCATCATAACATCAAAAAATGACAAAAAAAATTTTAAAAAAAATTTCTAAATTTGAATGCAGTTTTTTAGGGAATGGCAAAAGAATCATTTAGAGGTATGCCACTTCAAAATCCGATTACGCTAAGTTGAGTTATGGAGTTTAGAACTTCAGCCTTGGGATATTTTTTAATTTTTTGAATTTCTAAATCAAAAAAATGACAAAAAAATTAGAAAAAAATAAATTTCTAAATTTGAATGCAGATTTTTAGAGAGTGGCGCCAGAAACATTTAGAGGTATGCCACTTCAAAATCCGATTATGCTAAGTTGAGTTATGGGGTTAAGAACTTCAGCCTTGGGACATTTTTGAATTTGTTTGAATTTCTACACCATAACATCAAAAAATGACAAAAAAAATTAAAAAAAAAAATTTTCTAAATTTGAATGCAGTTTTTTAGGGAATTGCAAAAGAATCATTTAGAGGTATGACACTTCAAAATCCGATTAAGATAAGTTGAGTTATGGAGTATAGAACTCCAGCCTTGGGACATTTTTGAATTTGTTTGAATTTCTACACCATCATAACATCAAAAAATGACAAAAAAAATTTAAAAAAAAAAAATTTCTAAATTTGAATGCAGATTTTTAGAGAATTGCGCCAGAAACATTTTGAGGTATGCATCTTCAAAATCCGATTAAGATAAGTTGAGTTATGGGGTTAGAACTTCAGCCTTGGGACATTTTTGAATTTGTTTGAATTTCTATGTTCTAAAACTTTATAACTTTCTTATTAACAGATCCTGGAATTGGTGACGTCTGCGGCATTCGTCTTGATCATCGAGAGATCTGCAAACCACGAGGACGAGATTGTATTTTGTACAAAGAACTGGTGAAAATGATTGAGAAGGTGTGCTGAGCACTGGGCGAAATTGGAAGACATTATATGGTAAAAAGTGTACTGTATGTAGGACCTGATATATTTAAAACCATAATGTGAATAGAACCGACAATTTGATGATAATTACGCGTACCTATGTATGAGATGTCACAGCATTAAGCTGGGACACACTAAATGTTAAAGCGCCGCTTTTTAATTAATATTGCATAGCAAAGGTGTTCATGAAATTTTATTCGGCTATCCATAGCTCAAGTTAGTTATACACATTATGTTGCCTTTATTTTAAGCTTAATACGAGCAGATAAGTGTGCTCAGACATGATATTTTGGAATTTTTGTGATCGATTGTGATCATTTTTCTAGCACTTTGTTGTGATGATCCCCCACACACCCGTGAATACGTTATTGATATTGTACCATACTTAGAGTTTGCTAGTTCTATGAATCTATCTATCTGTAAATCGAAACCCACACCGCTGTAAAATGTTACCAACGAAGACACAATTGATACATATTTGAATTTCCAGAGAATTAACAAATCGATGTTTTATACCTATTTATTAAGGATTTAATTACTAAAACCAATAAAAAACTATATTTTATAAAAACCTAAATAACGTAAAGTGGTTTTTACTCGATATGCATGAAAAAATTCCAATATATAGGTCAATAAAACACAATTTTTGTATGTTTTCCATCATAACTTATTTTTTAGTATATTTTCCAATAGTTAAGGTTGCGTTCATTCTTCTTCGCCATATCTTTGTATTCTCTAAACAAACACCGCGCTTTCTTAATTTTTCACTTAGACTCTTTTTAGCCGTGCCAAATTTCATTGTCCTGTTTGTTGGCCTGGCTGGTTGATAGTGGCCAATTAACTTGCATCAAAATCTTTAACACGAATCGTTGGCAGCTCAGTTGCTTGAAATAATTAATTTCGCTTGCATGTACAATGCATATATAAATTGCATAAAAAATACATTAGTTTTTTTTTTCGTTTGTTCAATTATGAATAGTTCAAATATTCCGCTCTGATTGTAAAACGAAGAAACCAAGCCTTTATATGTTTACACAATTTAGTTGTTCGCCACTCTACTAATGAGGTATACAAAATGTGGGCTTAAATGCGAACTAAAATTACAAAAATTAAAAAATATACGCATAACTAATTTTATGTTTAAATGCGTAGACTTAGTAGAGAGTGTGCTAGGAGCAGCAGTTTCGCCAAAGATAAGAACATAATAATTGTTTGCTTACAATTTTAGTGGACTCTTAGTTAGAGTGGTTTCCGTTGGCCAAAAACCGTTGCAAAAGTCGCAATACGCATTTCTATCTCTGTCTTCCTAATAATTAATTTCTGTATTTCTTTATTGTTTTTGCGCTTAAATAATTTAAACATTTATCACATCCACTTACACGGCGATCACAATCGCAGCTATTTTACTTAATTTCTCCAGTTCTCCGCATCATCATTTCATCCTCGATTTTTCCAAACACGTACATTCATATGGATTTCTTATGCCTAATTCTATAACTTTAGTACATAAATTTTCTTGTTGCCTTTTGATGCATATAATAGTTTAGTTAATTTTGGTTTTCTTAATGTTCGTAACGTTTAAAATGGATTTTTCCTTCATTCGATTCGTTCTATTTGTTTTTTTGTTTTGTTTTGTTTTTTATTTAGTTAGGAATTTTGAGTTTTTCTTTCGGAATATATTTTGTGTTTAAATGCTTTTCGTAGGTTAAAGTTCATTTTGTGGCTTTTGAGTTTTGCATGCACATTGGTTTTGTAAATTGTAAAATTATTCGGCTATACAAGCTGGTAACTCCTTTCGGTGACTCGGAAGTTCAAAGTCTGCGGCTTCATTCCGCTTGAACACAAATCAGATTGTTTATTTACGGATGGTCTAAGTCGCAACTAACTGGGTTCGAGGTGAGTCTACTTTGAACATTGCTTCTGGTTGAGTGGAAAGGTACTATTGTTTATAGTTGTTGGTTTTGTTCTGCCTCAGGGATCTTAAAGGTTACCTTTTGCTATTTAATTATTTGTTGGTATTGCACTTAGACTCTAAATACGTATACAGTTACAGTTACAGTTTTCAAACACATTTTGTTCACATTGAATATATATATATCTATTTTCTCGTACTTGTTTTAGTCATTTAAAAACGTATCTCCAATTGGTGTCATATGTGTGTGTACAATGTATCTGCGACTTGCATACGCCAGTGGAATGTATATTCTATATTTCTATAGTTGGTAGGTTTTTGGGTTTTGGGGGGGTAAGTGTGTGCATGGTTGTGTTTCTGTCTCTGAATCTCGTAACAATTTTCGCATCTCGTTTCGCACAGAACAACAGTTCACACTTCGTTGTGTAGGCTACTGCTGAATCAACTTTCCAATTTCTATCAAAAATAATATCAGTGGAATGGAGGATGCAGGAGCTCGGGTTGTGTAGTTTCTCGTTTGGCGTAGCTTTGATGTCGAGGTACGGCTGGTGAATTTATTATGTAGGTTACAATTCGGCTGCAATGCGATGGATTATGTGGCTTATTATAGAGTTATGCAATATGGATGTGTGCACAAATTGGAATTGTTCCTTTTTCAAAGGGAAAGTGTGTGTGAGACCGAGAGCACAAAAACAAGAATGCAAAATGAATATAATCAGGTACATTTGATATATCGGTTGTGTAAACAAAACAAAATGCAGCAGTAAATATGCGGAAATTAAACATTAAACATTTCACTTAAAAAAGGACTACAAATATAAATAAAATAAAATTACAAATATAATTGAATAGTTTACGTTTTAAATCGGAATCGATGTGAACACTTGTGACTATTGTGGTTGAGTGGTATTTGAGTGGTTTGAGTGGTTTGGGTAGTTTGGTGGTTGAGTGGTTGAGTGTGGGCTATTGCAGTATTTGTGGTTTTTTGGCTGTTCTGTTTGCGTATATTTATTCTATGTGAGTGTAATTGAATTTTTTGCGGCAATTACGAAGCAATTGTTAAACGTAGTAATTATCAGCGACAAATATTGTAATGCATACTTGCGGGCTGCGCGGTCTATTGCTATGTGCTTATGTATTTCGGTGTGCATGTGTTATGTTATGTGTGTGTGTGTGTGTGTGTGTGCATCGAAAGCAACAATAAATTATGTTTATGTGTAAGAAATGTTACATGTAAAAATGAGCCTCAATTAACGAAAAAACAAACAAAAACTAAACAAATACAAAAGTACGGTAAAAACGTTGAAACGCGACAAAACTATAGCATACAACTTAGCGTACGTGTTTTGTATACGAGTGTATGTAGATACATGTGTATAAATATGAGCTTAATTAATCATTTCTCCCATAGTTCCATAGTTTCAGTTACTAAATATTTACATTTATAAAATGTACTCTTTATAAATGCTAATCATCGTAGTGATCTAATCATCATCATCATCATCCTCTCCATAATCAATATTCTTTTGGAATGTTTCGAGCTGTGAATGTGGTTTCCTCTCCTATGTATATAATTTTCCGCCCATCATTTTCCGTTCCATTTGTTTTGTTTCGCTTGCTTCTATGTAGTAGCTTCATAAAAATACTGCTTGCTTCACCCATTGGGATCCACCTGGGCACGTCGATGGACCACCGTCGCCGCTGGCCAAGATTGCTTGACCGCCGACGAATGGTTTACGTTAACGGACGCTGGTCCGTTGGCAGGAACTTTGGATGCATTGTGGCTGAACGAGATCGGATTGCCATTGCCTCGCGGCTGACGCTCCTTGGCATTTGCTGATTTCTGGCTAGTGTTAGTGCTGCTATTGTTATTGTTGGTGGTGTTATACGTACCACCCCCCGATTTGGCCACATCGGCGGGCAGTTTGAAACCATTGGTGAGGCATACGGCCGCATACTCGCGTTCCGAGGTGGGTGTTAAGGTGGCAGCCGCCTCCTCCTCGGCCAGCAGGCAAATTCCATCATTGGAATTCGAGTGGCGCACGAAGTTGGTGTGAAATTGTTTTTTACTGCTACCATTGCTGCTGCTGCTAGCACTGCTGCTACTCAGGCTCCCGCTCCTCCGACTGGAGCCACCTACACCACCTCCTCCCCCGCCGCCACCGCCGCCGACCACACCCAGTCCAGGCATGGTGGTGACCAATGGCAGCGAATTTGGCGGCACAATCACCTCCAGTTCGGAGCCACTGGGCACCGCACACTGTTTGGAGCTGCTCAAAGCCACCGCGTTGGGTGGCGTATGCCTATAGGGTATATAAAATGCTTTCGCCTCCTGCAACATGGCATCCTGCACGGTCTTTCGCTCCGGCGATGTTCCACCAACTCCGCACAACGGCAACTGCGATAGGTTGTGAACTCCGGCTATGCCCAAGTCGCCCTGAGCCGCTCCATCTTGATCCGATCGCCTCGCCACCTGGACACTCCCATTGCCATTGGCCAGATGAACAACTGCCACGGCCGCGGTGCTGGTCTGGTATTCCAAACTGTGCTCCGGCAGCAATTCAATGTGATAACGAGAGCGCGGAATAAGAGTCTGCATCTCGTGGCAATCCTGCTGCAATGTTCCGCCACTCAGACCGCCGGCACTGTCTCCCGGCATCCCTGAGGCACTGCTCAGATTACCGAAATTAATATCAGTGGGTGTGGTCAGGTGGCTGGGTCCCTGGGCGCGGGCCTTGAAGTTGCGCTGCTGGAAAATTATAAACAGCCCAAAGAGAAAGACACAAGCTATGGACAGCAAAGAGCCAATGGCAATCCCGCTGTAAACCTCCGAATGAGATGTTTCGCTTTCCTCCTTCAGCCAAGTGTGGTTATTATTTATCATGTCGAAGTACATGGGAGCTCCTGCTCCAGTATCACCCATCACGCGAACTGCCACATGGATTTTCGCCGTCTCCGAGACATTTGGGAACTAACAAAGATTATGAAAATAAATATAGCGAACGGGTACTCCATATGTTTTAATTACCTTATATGAGCATTTGGTGCACTCCTTAACAATAGCTTCGTGCGTTACATTGTCCAAGGACCAGCGGATATCATAGTGATGGACCCGCCCATTGGGATTAATCGGTGGCTCCCACATCAATTTCAGGCCATTCTGTTTAATTAACTTCGAATTGCTGATGGTACCAGGAGCTATAAAATACAATCCTTGCAATGTGGCAGTGAGCAGCAAGTGCGTGTGTTACTTACGATCCTGCTCGGTCTTCTCATCGATGTCGCCATAGAAAATATGTGTCTTGCAGTTGTAGAAATGCAGATTGTAGCGAGTGTCTGGCTTAAGACCTGTGACCAACAGCAACGAGTTGGCAATATTTCGATCCTGACACTTCGGATCCTGACTGGGCAATGACATCTGTGCTTGTATCTCAGTGTGGCACTCCAGCACGCAAGTCTCATTCAGGCTGTCCAGAAACTTAAAGGCCAGCGCCCGAGACTCACGGGTGACCAAACGAAAGGGCATATTTGACTGCTCCGAAGTGCCATTCTCGATCTGCAAGGGAAAAATTTGTTCAAGCCATATTAGCACCTGCATTCAGATGGGGTCCTAGAGAGATGACAAAATAATCCCCTACAGTACAGTCTACTCACAATCTTCCACTGAACATAGCGAAAGTCCTGGCCCAGGAACTCATTCTCGGTGGTGATGATCAGCACTCTCATTTTGATGCGCGTGAAACGCTGCAGCAAGATTCCTGTTACACTGGCATCCACCACAAGGCTAAATATGTCATCCTCCAGTTCTAGGGTGTCATCGACAACGTTGTCCTCGTGCTCCACATTCCTCAGCACTGTGGCTGCCGCAGATTGATTAAGAGGCTGGACCGTGGTCAGATGGCGTCGCACCTGGTCGGCTTTTTCCTCGACAGAAGTCAAGGTGCCTAGTAAAGATCCATTCAACAGTTGTGCAGGATGCGGATGGGTGTGGTTGATCGAGAACTGCAGGATAAAATACTTCTTGTTATCCAACTGACCCTGCGACCACTTGACAAACGTGTCATTTCCTACGGCAATGGGTCGAAGCATTACTAAAAAATATAAAGAGTATAAGAAATTCTGCTGGCACTTCTAGGAAAGTTATATACACTTACATCCCTGGGTGCAGCACGTGACTGGTGTACTTCTTAGCGAGCTGAGAATCATCTGCTGGGGAACCAAAGTTCCTGTCCTCACCTCTGTAGTGGGAAATAAAACACGGGTGATCAAGGCGAAGGGCTCGTAAACGGGCAAATCAGTTGATATCACCACGTAGGAGGTCTGATTCAGCTTCATGGGCGAAAACGAGGTCCAACTGTGGGGATTATTCCTCACAATATAGACCACAAACATTGACGTTAGGGTGCGGCTGTCAAATGTAATGTTGATCGAATGGAAGCTGTGCGGATAGCAGCGAATGTTCTGCAGTGGGTTGACCTCCTCGAGCTGCCGGTTGAATCGCAGCTCACCCGTCGCCGAATCCTCACCAGCCACATTTCTGGCCACACACTGGTAGATGCCCTCCTCCTTGGAGTCAAACGAGTGGACGTGCAACTCATTACCGCTAATGTACCGTGTATAGGAGCTGTTCAGATGGACCCCGTTGTGGTACCAGGTGATACTCGGCTCCGGATGACCCTCTGCCCGGCAGGTAAGTGTCCTCGAGAGACCAATATACACCACCTCGACGGGCAGGCGACTCACAATCCTCGGTGGTGTTGTCACAATCACCTGGAAGTTTTGCGTTTCCAGTGGCGTTATACAACTGTAGCGTCCTTCATGCCGGTCTATACTAGCATTCGTGATGGAATAGGCGACACTATTGTTGCTCAGGCGAACCATCTTGTTGTTCGCCGGCTGGAGGTACCACACAATGGGCACAAAGTCTGCCACCGCGTGGCATTGCAGCAGCACGGATCCGCCGGCGGCAACGAAAACCGTTGCATTCTGAAACGCCGGCAGTAGTTGGGCCTCCGAAACGGATGTCTCTGTTATACCCGCCTCGTTTTTGGGATAAAATGTAGCATCCTTTGGCTCCACTTGCAGTTGCCAAATGAACTGACGGTGCGTCTTGCTGGCAAATGTGTTCTGGGCCACGCATCTGCAACGGGAATAGTGGATAGTGGACAGTGGATAATGGATAATGCATAGTGGTCAGTGGTCCCGTGCGATAATTGACATGGACAATGGCCACAATTACAGCCAGCACTCGGCCGCCGCTAAGTGTTAATTAATGCATTGTTTAAGGGCACACCGGCGGTGCGAGTGGTGCGTGAATGCTAGTATGTGTGCCATGGGAGTGGGTCTGCTGATGGAGTGCCGCAAAAGGTGTTGATTTTGCCACAAAGGCGAAGGTGGAGCGCAGCGGCGGCGGCAGCAGCAGCAGCAGCAGCCAAATGGAAAATTGCCCTCGGACTTAATTTAGTTAAACTGGGCAGATCGGGATAGCAGTAACCGAGCAGAGAAACTATACAAGTACATATATAGCAAGTTAAATGTGCATGTGTTTAAAAGTGCATCAGGGAAACTAGCAGTTAACTTTAACTGCATTTTGAAGGGCTGTTTAAACATGATTTAAACTGATGTTGATTTAAGAGAACCCTTGAACTGGATTTTCTTTTTACTCACTTGTATTTACCCGCCTGTTCCAGACGCAAATGCCTCAATATTAGGGTGCCATTTGACAGGATGAGAGCACTGCAATAATCAGTAGTTTATTAGATATTTAATATACAACATGTAATCGTCACTTCAAGCGTGGGTCAACCCATCCAGCTGGCAAGCTCTCCAAGTATATAGGCATATGTATATACAAGTCTTGGCCCGCTGCTCGATGCTTCAACTCTGATCTTTACTCGCCTGTTGTCATTGGTTAGGGAATCGTTGCCAAAGTACCAGCTAAAACGGGCAGCTGGAACACTCTGAAAGGGGCAGCTCAGCACGAGCGGTTTGTTTTCTAACGCACTGATGTTGGCCGTCTGCTGTTGGCCAGGAAAGAGGCGCTTGAGCACTGAAAGGCATAAACACATCAATTACAAATAAATTCGTAAATGTATCTTGGGCTTTCATTTAGTCTAAAGGACCAACTTACCTGGATACTCGACAGTGATTATGTCGGATATCACCGCCGACTCATCCCACTCGATCTTGCAATAATACTCGCCGCTGGCCTTCTCATTGGTGGGCAGACGCAACGTACCATTGTCGTAGATAAAGAAGTCATTCTTGCGATACGATACTTGCTCGACTACCACGTCATTTCGATACCAGCTGCAGTAGATGGGCTGGTTGTCTGTGCCACAGATCGAAAATGTCAGTAAGTACTCAGTTCTATTGCATTTCTATTGCATTTCCTTGCAATCTCATAAAATACTCGAACACTTACCCTGATCGTGGTTGTAGGGCGCTAGGATGGGTATGCATGGCAAATAGTACGGGGAGTGGGGCTTGCTGATGGTCAGTCTTGTGACGGCGTGCTTCTGTATCTGCAGATATGGCAGGAGTGCGGTTGAGTTCTTCGGTTGGGCGACGGCGGCAGCAACTGCAAAAGAGCAAAAACAATTGATTAAGAATCTGTGCTTGGCGCGACGCGTCTAAATTATTGGTTCCAATAATCCTCCGCCCATTGCCCAGACAATAGACAAAAGGCGGACAATGAGTTGGGCAAAGAAACCGAGCCACAAAAAAAAATTTAAAAAAAAAATGAAAATGTTATTTATATTCTAGCTTAATCTATTGGCTGTTATAAATTTCACGCTTTTCACTTAACACCGCCCCAGTCCGCCCATACTCCCACAACTGCATCGAGGTTTTTACTGCAATGCCCATAAATACCCAGAGCACACAGAAAAAAATCTGAGAAATAGAAACTGCCAAGCAACGGAGCCGTGCTGGGCACAGGGTATTGCTATGCACTGAAACAAAATCTCTAGGCATTCGTTTTGAAGAAAAGATTCAAGGTAATCATATCATTATCATTCATGTAATTATGAAAATTCCTGATTTAAATTTGAAAATTCGTGATGTAATTATGAAAATTCCTGATGTAATTATAAAAATTCCTGATGTAATTATGAAAATTTCTGATGTAATTATGAAAATTCCTGATGTAATTATGAAACTTCCTGATGTAATTATAAAAATTCCTGATGTAATTATGAAAATTTCTGATGTAATTATGAAAATTCCTGATGTAATTATGAAAATTC
Organism: Drosophila orena; assembly: GCA_005876975.1. Classification (NCBI taxonomy): domain Eukaryota; kingdom Metazoa; phylum Arthropoda; class Insecta; order Diptera; family Drosophilidae; genus Drosophila; species Drosophila orena. Next base: position 6,220,548 of record VCKV01000282.1, on the reverse strand, counting down.
CTGATGTAATTATGAAAATTCCTGATGTAATTTTGATAAGAATCAAATAACATCTAATCGGATCAGATTAGATAACACATTATGTGGGCACTGGAGGCGCATTTTTTTTTCAGTGAGTTTTGGGGCAATGCTTCTAGCTCTGGTTCTGGGCAAGTCCACGGCTCTGGTTTTCGGTCTGTGTCCGAGTCCGAGCTGGAGTCTCCGCTACGTGCTGCAGGCGTGTCCAGGCAGACTTGGCGTGTTAATTAATTTTTCTGCTGCTGCTCTGCTGTTGACGCGACCATGGCGACGTCTGCGCCCGTAGCTGCAACGGTCCGGCGGTGCGTATACGTGATATTAAGCAGTTGAAACAATTACATGGCCAGCGGGCAGCAGTGGAGATTTGCATACGACATTGTCGAAAGTCGTCCATCAGGCATCACATTATCTATTAGCAGAACAAGTGAGTTCCAGGGAAGTGGAAATGATAATGGCCAATGCCAGGTTGAGTACTTGACGGGTGAAAAATGGCCAAGTGCGGCAGTGGAACCCCTTAACAAATGTCGGGACATTAGTCAAATGCGTTGAAATTTATGCTAAAAATGCAATCAACTAGCGTTCCGCTCGACGGACATCCTCCAGCCCCCCTAGAACACAAAAAAAAGAGCCCCATCACAACCATGCAGCTCCAATCAGCCTGCCACCCAAGTGGCCAAGTGCACTCGGTTGTTGCCGAATGCTGAATGTGCTGACTGCTCGTTAGTCAGTCACAAATTGTGGCAAGACGGTTGGTTCTTTTTTGCTAGCTGCGCTCGGAAACTGAATATTTGTTTCGGTTTTGATAAATGGACTACTATAAATTAGATAATTGCTGAACATGCTGGGAGGGATGTATCTTAAAGCTCTGGCTCTAGCTCTTTCGACTCTGGAATTCGCCCCGCTTATGTTGCATGTTTGTATGCAATGTGTTGCCATTTTTATTGCTGTAATTACACGCAATGCCCCGGCGGCAATTTGACGCATGGAAATGCCATCGATGGCCACGTCAGCAATGGAGCTACTGCGTCCCGCTAAGTGCGGCACATTTACAAACACAGAGTGCCCTCCACGGGTGAGGGGTTGCAGGAAGCTCGGCCCGAGGGGAAGCCACAGGTGCACAGAGAGAAATCGTATAAAAAAATGTATAAAAGTCTAAGCTGTGAACACTATGAACACTAAAACAAACAGGAAGAGTGTTTACGATCTCTGTATAAAAAAAAAAACACTTAAAAAACTTAAAGTACTTTTAGGCAATAATAACCAACTAGACTAGGATATTAAACAATTGCTTATTGCTTTTTCCAAGTGCAAGTGCAGTAGCAGTTGCATGTGCAACCAGGGCGTAATTGTTATAGCGTAATTGTTTCAATGGCGGGGCGTTTAATTGCGCTTTGGCAACTACTCCGCCGCTAACGACGCTCGGTTTTCGAGAGTCAAAGTTCAGCGATTTTTTTGTCATCCAGTGCGCACACCTTGCCGTGCTGCAATTCGCCATTTGTCATCGCCTGTTTGAGGGTTGGATACTCGCTTGCTCGGATACTCGGATACTTGGGTGGTGAAGTGGAAGGAGGATGATGGCAGGGACATGTCAGCAGCAGCATTACCCTTAAACCTTTCTGCTCGTGTGTGTTTCGGAGTCGTTAGCGGGAAATCGTTAAGTTTGCAGATTAATTGCTTCGCTGCTCGAGGAGTCAATGCTCGCACAGAGCCATCTATTTAATGTGCTTGACATTCACTTGCAATTGTAACTATTTCACAGCTTTCTAAACTGGCTGGCTTGGGAGCTATCAATTGTGCTGCATCGCTTCTGGAGACCATCATCGCGGGCCATAACTCAACGCAGCTGCAAACAAGATCGGCAATCTCGGTGATTGAACTGTCATGACATCCAGCTTTCGTCCAGACAACACGTTATCTATCTATCTTCTTCTATAAACCATGCAACCCTATATAATTTCAGCTCATTTGTATTAAAATCTGTCGTAGTCAAAGCAATGCATAAGTCTGTCCCAGTCCCAGTCCCAGTCACAGTCGCAGTCAAGTCCGCGCAGAGGAATGCATCCCAGAATCGTGCTTGAATGCTGTTTGACAAGTATATATACCTACAGTGTACAGTATATACTCCCATCTGCACTTACTAAGTTGTAGCAAGTTGCAAGTCAATAGTGTGGGGGGCAGATTGCAGCAGAGATGGGTTCCTTGGTTCCTGGGGAAAACGAGAAGGCGGGCAACTGGGCGCTGCTGCACAAATTTGCATAGTTGAACGCACGTCGCCGCACAATGGGAATTCAGGCGATCAAGCTGGGAAAATTTCTGGTGTCAATCAGCCAATATTACAATATTACAGCTCAGCTTAACTTTTTCCACCAGTGATTGTATAGAAAGTAGCTATTCAACTAACTAGGCTTGCAACTGTAAGCAAGGGAACATTAAGGGAACATTTTAGTGGGAACAACTCATTCCCAAGAATGATGGCTATCTTAGTTTAAAAAGGATTACATTTTAACGAGCTAAACTCGATCGAATCTCCCACAGTGCGGCTTCGCCACAGTGCATTCCAGGCAGCAACTGTTGCTGCCGCTGCCGCTGCTGCTGCTGCCTCTGCTGCTGCTGCAGTTAATGATGAATGCAACTGCAACTGCAATTGCTGCTGCAGCAGCGGCACATAAATTGCCGGCTGCTGCGCCGAGCTTATCAAAACGGCAACATCTTGTGCATAGATAAGCCGGCTTGCCTCTGCCTCTGCCACTGCCACTGCCACTGCCAATGGCTGGCATCGGCTTCGGCCTCGGCCGCCAACTAACGGGTCTGGGCCCCCATGGAATTTCGCAAATTCAAATTGCCTGGCATCCTTTAATGCCGCTGCCTCCGCTGGCACAGCTGCAACTGCAGCGTTGGCACACTTTTACCGCTCCAAATCCAAAGGCAGCGGCAACATTTTATGCAAAATGCAACGCGCACGAGATAATTTATCGCCTAATGACGTGCTGTTCTAAGGTTGCCCGCGTTGTTGTAAAATGCAATAATAAAATGTGCCTGCAGCAGGAAGATGGAAAGAGTATGAAAAACGCAAAAAAAAAAGGAATGTTCATTCTAAAAAATAAAATTAAAAAGGAAATTTAAATGCCGCACGAGCAAGCAGCATCAGCTGGGAGACGGAGACAGTGGAACGGGTTGCCAACTATTTGTGCACCATCAGATCGCTACCCCTCCCACTAATGGCATGTAATGCACAGTGAAAAAGAGTTTCATCTCCCAAATATTTCATTACAGTGAATAAAAGTTACATCTCCCAAATATTTCACAAAAAAAACAATTATCATTTGAGGGAATTACAAAAAAGTACTGCACTTCCCAATTCGGAATTGAATAAATATATCCCATTAGACGTACTAATGCTTTGATGGTGCCACATTTCAATTATCCACAATTTCAGTTAGTTTCAGGGATTCCTGGCGAATTCCTTGCTGTGTCTAGAAAGCATTCTTTGGGGCTGTGGTCTGCTGTCGCTTCGGGGGCGCTCAACGAGAATTTATGAATGTGCAAATGCATACGACAATTTCGCGCATAAATGTAAGCTCCTGCCATGCAGCAGGGGCATTTCCAAGGGGAACGGAAAGCGGGCTTGGAGGAGGAAGACGGGGACACCCACCGCAAGACTGCGGAAAGATGGAGTAGATGGGAAAAGCTGGGTTGGCTGGGGTGGCTGGGGAATCTGGGAGATCGGATGGCAGTCGAAGATGCGTGTGCACATTCCATGGCATTCCGCTGCGGCATGTGGGAAGTTCTATGGTTGCACAGAAAGTATCTTGTAGCTCGTGTTGCTGCTGCAACAGCAACAGCAACAGCAACAGGAACAGCAACAGCAACTGCACAACTGCAACAACTGCAGCAGCAACTTGAATCGCATCTATTGATTGCACACAGTTCATTGGCGCGACGTGGGGAAAGGATTGGGGCAGGGGGAAAGTGGTTCGAAGTGGCTGGATGGCTAGATGGCTAGATGGCTGTATGGTTCAGCTTATTTGGGTTAGCAGTTCAAATAGTTTTACGTGCTGTTTTGATCAAATTTCCAAATGCCAACGAAGAATTTATTGAAAAGTCCAGCAGGCAAAAGGGGCAACTTGCAACTGCAACTGCAACGGCAATGGCAACTGCTATAATTTCTCCATTCGGTGCTGCATTGTTTGCCTTTTGCTTAAGCTGCATATGGCTGCTCAATTGAATGTCTGTGGTTCGGTGTAATTGAGTGGTTGAAAATACTCGGAATGGCAACTAGTTAAGTTAAATGTGCCTTTGCCACATCCACACATAACTAACCGCCCACAACTCCAAGGCATCCTAACACTAAAAGCACATACGAGTATATGCCAGCACAAATACTTCGACGACGAGGACTTGGACGAGGACGAGGACTTGGGCATTCGAACCACTTTAGACAATGGCGGGAATTTACTTGGCAAAAGTCAAAGATAAATTGCTTTTTAACCTACAAGCTCCGTTCTTGGTTAGTTGGTCCTGCGCTTTGTTTGTTGTTTGCCACATGCCACGTCCCCTTCCCTGGCAACTCCGATCCCCTTTATCACTGCCACACAAAGCATTCAATTGACATATTTGGTTAACTTTTGGCGCTCTAGAAAATTCGCATTCAGTAGTTGGAATAAATTTTCTTTGGCAATTTGCATTGCACGCACAGGGGACAAGACTCGGGGTCAAAGTTGGAGCTTGCACTGAACAAAATAAGAAGGCACCTTTATGAATGCAAGCTGTAGGCCCAAGATCTGATTTTAAGTATAATACTATAGATAGGAGATTTTTTTAAAATGCTGCTCATTTTCAATACAAAAGTAAAAGTTTTGCAACATTTGCAGGTCGTCAGGTTAAGCATTATACGCCAGTATCATCATTTTTAATATCAGTTTTTCCTAGTGCCGAGCTTGGATGAATTCCTTGGCCTGGAATGAAAGTGGAATGGAATTTTATCTAAATGTTGTTCGGGGCGTGTTGCCAGACCCACCACTGTGAAAATTGTGTTTGTGCAAAGTCGGGTGAATCGCCCCGATATAAACGAGTCAAGAACAATAGGAAACGGCTTTGTTCGAATTTACTTCGAGCCGAGGCGGGGCAAATATGTTAGCCCGAAAGTTTTCTGGGGATTATTAAAGGATTATGGGGGATTCGAAATGGAAATTGGCGCATTTCAAATGCTGAATGCGAATTAAATGGAAATGCCAAACGAGTTTCGATTAAAATCCCGACTATCTGCTGCCAATTCAATTGTGCCACCCGAGCCCCAGCTGCCTTTCTTCTCCGTAAACAGAACCTAATTGGCCACTTAGCAACTGGCAGAATACACATCAATTCTTGCTCCATTCGATGCAGTGCAGCGGGCAAATAGTAAATACCTTCCTGGATTTGGAATGGCCAACTGCCCAACTGGCTAAAGAGCCAGGTTGCCAACTCAATGGCGCTGTCACAATAGCGGATAACCAAAATACAATATGCTGCTGCCCATAAGCGAACTCATTTCCGCTGAAATTTGGCACCAACTTTTGCAGTGCTGTGCATTGCAGTGCACAGTGCCGCAGTGCAAACATTTCCCCCTCAATAAATCATATTGTAAAATTTCCGTTCAATATTTTCGCCGGCTTCGTAAACAAACAACGAGCAGCGGCAACAACAAATTGAAACTGCAAAGGAGAGAGACGAGTGGGTGTGCGAAAGGAAAAGAGTTGGTACACAGGCAAAAAATTCCATGTATTGTATAATAAAGATCTTAAAACTTTCTCAGAAATCAGGCAGTATACAACATTCAATCAAGGTGAGTACACAATGTTCATAAGACAGGCTAATATGATCAATATGTTAACTGATTATTTCAGTACAGATTGGGTAATCTTTAAAGAGTTACTGAGTGAAATCCTAACCATTGCTAAATATAATAGATTAGTCCATAAAATTGTTGATTATATTATATCATTTATTGCTATAAGTATTCTCCTCCGTGTAAATGGAGTTATCCGTGTAAGTTTTGTTTGGCCACATTGTATGCTAAATGGCGAAATGTGGAATGTGCGTTTTACCCAACGCTGCAGCGGATGAAAGGAGGATGTGGCCGATGATGGGCATGAGTTGCACTCTTGCGCTTTCTGCCCCCTCCCCCCGCTCGCTTGCATTTTTAAATGGGTTAAACGTAAACCATTTACCAATGACTCAATGCAGCTTCCTGGAAAACCGGCGAACCCGTACCCACATGCATTAAAACCAAATAAATAAATAAGCTGCCGATGTGCTGTTGTTGAAAAAAACTCAGCCAAAAGAAGAGAAGTAAGCTAAAAATAAAGGCAGTCCAAAGGAGAGCAACAACCACGGACAGGGAATGAAGGATGGCTGGTCAATAGTCAATGACCAAATAGCAGAAAATAACAATGTTGCCAATGGCCAACGAACCGGACAACAGCAACAAAAACATCAATAAAATAATAAAAACAAGCAAACAGAGACCACAAACCAATAGTCGAGCCAAGCCAAAGGAAAACGAACAAAACAAAAAAAAAAAAAAAAACAAAAACCAAACAAAAAAAATCGAAGGAAATTATAAAAATGTTTCAGTTCAAGCGGGTAAATAATACACACTTGCAGGAAACATTGAACAAAATTGGTACTTGTACTCCGCGTTTGTGTATTTTATAGCTGGCAATTTTTGGCCATGAATATCGTTTAAGCGTCATATGAATGCATCACTGGTTACAACCAATTTTATTTGCTGATTAAAATCATAAAAAATATAGCTTGGACTTGGGGCGATTTCTACTTGCTTTCTATTTAAATAGCACTCTAACATCTGACATTTATTATCAGTAACAGTAAAAGTAAAGGTAGTGCATTCATAGTGTATTCATATTATCAGCATAGTACCCAAGATATATTCAATATATTTTTCACGTTTTTCTTTGTGTAAAAAAGCACTAAGATTTCAGGCAAGAAAACGAGACAGATAAAGTGGCAAAGGGAGAAGAGGAGCCCAGGGGTTTTTTTTTTTTCGGTGGCCAACGGAAGCCGCCGAGGGAACTTTCGTAAGCTACGCAGCAAAGTGCAACCACAAGCCGCAGTCAGCAATTTCTGTCATGGATGGGCGTGGCATCCGAGGGCGTGGGCGGTCGCAGGCTACAATGTGTATATGCAACGTGAGTATCTGTCTGTCTGACTGTGTGACTGTGTGAGTGTGTAGGTGCGTTATTGCGGTCTGTGTCCGGCGAGCGGCAACCTTCTACCAACTACCATCGCCATTTACCGGCACACATCCACAATCACAAACCCATCAACGTCGTCGTTGACTCGTCATCCTCATCGTCATTCTCGTGATTGCAAGTGGCACGTACATCGGAGGTCAAGATAATAGGACCGCAATTCAGAGGTGTCCCTTTGCTTGTCAGCGAGGCTGCCATGCAGCTTAAGGTCAGATAAGTTTAATATTAACACAAAATATTTGGGTGGAAAATGTAAGTGCTATTCTTAGTGAATTACTTGACGTTCATAATTATGGTTATTTATCCTGTAGCAGCGGCTTCATCAATACTATGCATTCAAGAAGTCCTCGAGTGAGGTTTTCGATTATCATCATGACCGCAGTTGTTGCTCAGGGGTGTGCTTTTACTATGATTTCTTTCGTGCCGCTATTACCGCCCATAGTAGAATGCTGTCCCACATCCACATCCCATGGAAGCTACCAAAGCTCGCCCGCTCGCGATTATTATGCATCATTTACCAGGAAACATTGTTGCAGTCAATGCCTAGAGGGCTTCCAGGGTTATAAAAAAAGGGGTTTTCGGGGGGTTTTCGGGGGGTTTCGGGGACTTTCGGGGCCTTTCCTACCGCTGATGGTTTGAGGATTCAACGTCACGAACATTGCTGGCGACGAACGTGCCACAAAATGTTTTACCGAATGCGAATTGCAGGAAAAATTATTGTTATTATGAGTTGCTAATTGAATGGAGTTGATGCGGTGGCCACCCGAGGGAATGGTGACGAGCTGGGATCACTTAGTGGGCATACACTGTATTTTAGGCTGAAGCACAAATTGGCAAGTTTATACAGCGTGTTTTGCTGGCCCAAATGTGATTCCCAAGAGTCTTGAAAAGCAAAACATATTTTAACTTGATACCCAAGTTATGTAATCTGTCTGCCAACTTTTGATACTGTTGTTTACTTCAAAAAATGTCCAGTTTGTCGGGTAAAAACGCTAACGTGGCCCTTTTAAAAATGCATTCAAATTCCTTGGAAGCAATCTTAAGGAATATATAAAGTGTGATAAACAAAAATACAATATTTTTTTCTTTTTAATTTTATTTGTTTTGGTATCAAATTTATTTAAAAATTTCCGAATTAAAGTGTTTACTTTGTATGCAAAAGTTTCTCTCGCTGATGCCCATGTCATATTTATCGTGAAATCGTTTTGAAATATTCATTGGCAGACGGAAACAAAAGTAAACTGTCAAATATTGACAGCTGTGCATTCGCATAGCTGGGGAATCAATACAATAAACACAAACAAACCCTTGTCAGCGTGTTGACAAGCCAAGTCAAATTTCGTTCAGTGCATGCCAGGCAAACTAACTGTACTATACAAAGTAAATAAACGAAGAGTGCAAAAAAATTTGCATTTCTTTAGTGCTGGAGCATGGCCATCATGGTGTGTGTAATCACCGTCTGTGAGTGGCCACTTGCCCCAGGTGCCCCTGGTATCCACTGATATGCCCCCACCATCCCTGTCCCTCAACGCTGTCAATGTCAAAGTCATACATACATGATTCCCAACATGCCGAAGCCAAAAGCGAACATCAGCGGCAACAACAAGTGTAGCTGCAACACCAGCAACACCAGCAACATCCGCAGCAGCAGCATGCTACTTGCAACCAAGGAGCAGGAACCCAGAACCCAGAACCCAAAGCCCACAGCCCAGAACCGTGTATCCAGTACCCAGTATCCAGTCGCTGAAATTCCATGCGCATAATTTATTTAAAGATTCTCTCAATATTGGACAAACATCGTCTGCAGGTGAAATCTATTTGCATTTATCGTTGAGCCGGAAAATTGCAAAACTAAACTGCAAACTGCAAACTGTAAACTGCCAACTGGATGGCATTCTCGAACACAGATACACACACACACACATACAGTCTTACGAGCAGTGAACCAAAGGAAGCTGGGAAAGTTCGTGATTTCCCTCGAAAATGCGTTTAATGTGACGCTGTTGCGTGCAGCGGACAGGCGCTTTACTCTGTGTATTGGGTACTGGGTATTGGGGTATTGGGGTACTGAGCACTCGATTTGAAAATAAAATCGAATGAAACTGGAGCCGGAGCTGTTTATCCCTCTCGGCTCTCCCAGGATCGATTCGCCAAATTAGCGGCAACATGACTTTTTGTGTTGCAAATAAATTTTCCATCACAAGAAGCAAACCACGCGCAGCGGAAATTAAAAGGAGCAGACAGACGAAAAAGGAGGAGCGAAGCTGGCGGATAGGAAGTCGGAAAAACCGCCGATGAATTGGATAAGCTCGATGCGATAATGAAACATTCGATTCTTAATTGCACGAGGCTGGCATTTAATTGTAAAGTGAATTTAATTCACTTAATACATTGTTTGGGCCTTCATTAAGTTAAATTAAAGAATACTGTCCATAAATTAGAAGAACTAAAGCGCATTTCATTGACAGCGTATCTGCTTAAGATCCCACTCGATTATTATTATAATCAGACATAATCTTGTACATGTACTGACAAATAATATTTACTCGGGAATAACAATTACATACCCTTAAAAGAATAGTGTGTTTTTAAGAAGCACCCCCTTATCTTAATTACAATCGATGGTTTTAATCAAATTCATGGCTATCTGTTCTCGCAGAGTGCCTATTAGTCTCCCCTTTCGGGACCAGCGTTTGCCACAAAGTGTTGCAGTCAACACGTTTAATGGTTTTGCATTAACTTAAAGAGGCATTAGTGCGTAAGTATGCTGTAATCTACAATGCGAAGGGGAAAATTGGCTGCCAGCTGGCTTGTGTACTCCTGCGGTCTTCGCGTGGACGACTTCTGGCCTCCTGGACTTCTGGCCTTTGACGGTCAGACTGGCCAACAAGTCAACTGGACCGGACCAGGCGGTCGGGCACTGGACGCGTTCGTTGTACTTGTTAATTGCAGCGGAAGCACTCAATTAAAAGCGCGTGAAACGTACGCGCTACCTGCGTGTGTATGTGTGTGTGTGCGGGAAAAAACGAGACAGGCGATATGCATACGAAAGAGAGGGGAGATATTTGCTCTGAAGAGACAACCACTGACTGACTGACTGGCAGGCAGGCACTGGTGCAAATTAAGGCTACAGGAAACAAACAAATGCGGCGTAATCAAAAAGCGGTAAATGGCTGACACTGTAAATAGTTTATAGGCAAATGCATAAACTTGCAAATTGCCAGCAAACAAATCCAGACAGACCAGTACCAGTATAGATCCAGGCCCAGACCCAGACCCATACTCCAGCAAATAGCCAGACAGCAAAAACTAAAACCCATCTGTCGAATGGGAAAAAAGCAACAACGCGGCGGGAATGCAATAATGCAACTGTTTGTCAATGTTTGCCGAGACTAATTAGATGGCAGCTGAGCGTTGACTGATGAAAGATGCATGAGGGAACCTTAATTGGATGTGTGATGGATAGCTACATATGCCGATAGATATTGGGTCGGATAAGGCCGCATTTCGAACATGAAGCATTTGGCAACTAGTTAGCCAAATTTCTGTTGTCACTCCGGCGGCGCAGTGGCATGAATTCTAGATAATCGATTAATCTTTATCTGCTTGGTATCTAGTTGTTCGTAGTGTAGCCTATCTCGCAGATCTCATGGTAAGTGACAGCTACAGCGCTGAGGACGCATCGCATCATCCATCATCTGGTAAGCTCATCTATCAATAAACATGACCTGCCTGCCCGCTGACTGTCAAATTAATCCATCAGGTTGAGCTGCAGCGTTACCTTTTTGCAACAGTGTCGGGTAGGAAAATAGATAAGCAGGATATTTACCTTATCAGAAATTTAAAAATACAATATTTAAATGGACCAAAAATCCACATTTTCAATTAACTTACATTCTTATAATGTTTTCATTCAACAGAGTGAGAGAATTCAAGCTGAACTCGCAGACCCAGCAGTTACTCGGTTTAAATTCATATCTTTTTTATTCGTTTTTCATAGCCCTAGATGGTTTTGCTATTATTCTGACCGCATCTGTTCGCTCGGCACGCTGGCCACAAAATCGCTGGCAGAAAGCAGCCGCAAAGTGCCGGCCTGGACATTGTCGTGGGGCAATGTTGCAAGTTGCAACTGTTTGTTGTTGCGGCTGTCGTGACATCATAAGGCGAAATGTCAGCAGTTTTATTATCAGAGGCACACACGCATAACTCGTCTCCTCGGAAACAGAGAACAGAGAACACAGAACCGAGGAAGTAAGAGCTGCAGCAGCCGCGCCTCTGCCTTCAGCTGTTGTTGCAGTTGCGTTCTTGTTGGGGGCATTCGCACAGTGTGTCGCATAAATAATGCAGTTCATTATGTCATTTAGCGGCACGTTGCGTGAGCTGTGAAACGGGCAACCAAGACACCGCAGCAGCACCAAGGCACTGAGAAAAATGACATATAAATACTAAGCCTATGCAGTCACTTAGATAAGTCTGCCAAAAATGTGCTAAAATGTCTGGATGATTTCAATAACATCAGAAATATTAAAGGCAACGGTATGCTCTCGCTTATTCAGCTTTCCACTTGTTAAGTATGAAACGTACATGGATTTTCTCCTTGTGCATCTGTGGATCACATGCCTTTTGCTCTCATTGTTGCTGCACACGCCAAGTGCGGAAATGAAGTTGTCAATGAGCCACTTCCACAATTTATGACCGCTGCGATGCTGCGGCAACCACCGCCTGCCAAGATCTTAATTATGACTTGAGTAATGTGGAATAAACGATAAAGCGTGCTCACGCAAATACCCGTACACTGCAAGAAGTACTTGCTGCAAGTCCGGCCAGCTAGTTTGCAACATAGTTTTCCCCGTTGGCCGAGTTGGCCCAATCAACTTCATAAATCAAGCAACCTCCTGGACGGTTTGGTTATGGAATTGGAATTGAAATTCGGAATCGGTATGGTAATGGTTGCGAATTGGGGTTTACGGGGTATTTGGTTTTGAGAAATGAGAGTAAACGCCGGCGACCCGCTCGTAAAAACGTCAAATAAAATGTGGCGGCCATTTTTGTGCATTTGCCAAATTTGCGAAATTTAATTGTAGCGAAAAAAATGTGCAAATTTATGATGATTTTATGGCGCTCTTTGGCCATCTTTGGCAACTGACCAGCATGAAAGCGGGCCTAAAGCGCTTTTTCTGGAGCAACTGGCTGGGAACTACATTTATTTATACTTATGTGCTGGCAGTTTGTTTGTTTACTTGTTTTTGTTTGTGGACCGGTCGAATGTTCGCCACAAATCCGATGATTGAGCCGCGGTCTTGGGAAATAGAGTGCGCCGTCTGGCGTTCGAACAAAGCCTGGCATTAAGGAAAATCTTCATCAGACTTATTTTATTGAGTGTGGAAATTTCATTGTAACAAATCAATTAATAGCTGGCCCTGGGAAGAGGAAACTCCTGGGGGGGGGAAACTGAAGTCAGAGGGGACCAGGCTGATTGTTGCTATTTGGCGCCGTGTTTTGGCTGTCGGCAATCAGCAGTAATCAACCGTAAGTGGATGGGGTTGGGTGGCAAATGGCTGATCCGGAATCCGGCCCCAGAACCGGAGAACCGGAGAACTGGACCCCAATACGGTGTCAGATGACGTTGCCAGCCGTGCCAGACATTACGTCGCACGTCTGAGTGCGCAGGCAACGCCAATAACAACGGGCAAACTGGAATAACCCATCATCGAAGATGGGAATACCCTTGCTGATCAGAAAGGCAAATGCCTTATTAATACCACATATTAATATTTATAATATTTGATCGAAAATCGATCAAGTACAAGTGCAAACATTTTCAATTCCTAATCAAATTCAACCGAAAGCTGTTGTGGTGTACTTTAAACAAGTAGGTTGTCATCACATAGAATCAACGTATAATTTATTATACTTCAATTTAGAAATGTAATTCAGAGTGTCAGCCATTTGGAATTGTGAAAGCTACCCCCTTGCAAGGGTATACACACCATGATGACGCCAACACGATGGCAACACGGAGAAGTCGACCGGTTGCAGGGCGGAGGGAACTTAATCGATTATGCGATTTAATTGAACTAAAAACGCTTAATAAGCAATAAAAGCTCACACAAGCACAAACCCAGGCGCCGGGTGAAACAAATTAAAAGTAACACTTAAAATTACACCACGTAGACGTTGGCTAATGAAAGGAGCCGGAATGGCATCGAACAAACCCTCCTCTATGTCCTATTTCTATTGCCCTTAAAGAAAGGTATAATAAAATTTCATTTCCTTTCAAATGAAATTGTGTGGGGTGTTGAAAAGCGCTTTTAGCTGACTGGCGAAATTTAAAAACACAACTACACACTGGCGAGCGGAGAACGGAGGACGGAAGACGGAGGTCAGAGTTTAAATGCTGTTAAACACATTCATTTATCAAATTTGGTTTTATTAATTCGCCCCTTAAGTGGGTGGTGTCCCTGTTCGAGTGTTGCGATTATTTGGGCAGCATGCTGCCTCCGTATCTGTATCTGTGGGCAAATGCTGATGCTGGTGCAGATTCGGCGAAGAATGAGCCCCAATGGCAAGCATCAGCATTCGGCGTCAGTGGTCTTAAGAGATTATAAACGATTCCTGGAAAAATGGCAGAGTGATTATTCCATGTTGCCATGGTAGCTAAGCCAGGGACCAAAGCTCTGCTGAGCCAACTGAAATGCTGGAATGCGAAACGAACGGCAAATGATTCATTAGCAGAAAATATATTTGTCTTCCCAATTTCAATGGGATTAAGCTGATAGGAAGTTCTAATATGCCGCAGCTCTACACACTGTTTGGTCATTGCTGTTGAAATTTTTGAATTAAAATATTTCAATTATTATACTAAATATTTGCTTGGCTAATCATAACCGCCGGCTAGCTCGCATACACACAATTTCTTAAGAATTCTTACTTAATTATGGCCAAAATTGTTTGTTCATCGTATGCCTAGCAGAAGGCAGTAAACAAATCGCTTTTGCCTAAGTACGTACGAGAATCCTTCAAGTTCAATGAACGCAGTGCGTGTGCGAGGACTTGCAAGCGAAACGCAGATGTGAATGGGGTATACGCAATGCACTTTAAGAAATGCAGTATATAAAAATATATATATAAATAGAACGGCTGAAATGGCACGTCTCCAGAAGCACCAGCAAAATATAATATTTTTTTTTCTAACAATCATTGTTTTTTAGTTTAAATGATTTTTTTTGTTTACATTTGTTGCTTTAAGACTTAAGACTTCTTCACAAGAAATGTTTATAAATTTGTTATGGGTTCAAAAATCAACAACTCTAGCTTACATAAACATAACCAGCTAATTAATATTAATAAGTGGCGCATTTAAGTGCAAGCCTTTGAGTTAAAAAAAGCCAAAACGTTTGTTTGCCAAAGAAATACATTTTTTATTAGTGTGCCAGTGCGTGAGTCAGTTTGGCTGGAGAGTGCTTTAAATTTAGACAAACAACAAACATACACAGGCAAACGCACATGCAGACACAGGCAAACAAGCCTTTACAGTTGTTAGATGGTGTTTGTGTTTGCCTAAGTGGCATAGGCAGCACTCGCCACGCACACATATACAACGCGCATATGCGAGCGAGCACAACGTGGCGTATGCGTAATGTGCAATTTGTTCTACAGCTGTTGGCAAATTGCAGCTCGCACACACTAAAAACCAATTTTATGACAGCCAACATATTGCCTGGTTTTGCTCGGAAATTCGATAGTCAACCAAACAAACAAGTGCAGCGGGGGAAATGCCAAAAAAAAAAAAAAAAAAGAATTGGCGGAAAATCAAACAAACTTTTTCGCATTTAATAGCATTCATTAACCGCTTGCCCAAATAGACCTGATAATTGGAGTTGCAGCGCCAGCACACAAAAGAAAAAGAGGCAAAAAGCCTCGTGCATAAACAAATTAAAATTAAATATTACCGGACAGCAGGCCGCCAACAAAATTGCATCCAGGTGCCTCATGCACCGTGCATGTTTCACATTACTGCTGCCCAGCGCCCAACAACGAATAATGCAATAATACAAATAATTCAATAATAATAATAATGAAAGGGTTCCGGCTCCACCTGGCCATCATGGGGAGAATGTCGAGAATCTGACCCCTCGGTTCCAGCAGCTTAATGTACACACATAATTGAACACGCGCCACCATCAGAAGCGAACCAACTCAATTTCCCCGTCCACATCAAGCCCACACGCTCGCCCACAGATACAGATTATTAAATTGCCATGTAAAAAAGCAAAAATCAATAAAATTGACTCTATATCTAGTGATGAGTACGGTAATGAAACCCCGCAGCAGCGAAGTGAGTGGATAAGGAGCAATTAAAAATTCTTTAATTCGATTTGCTATCAAGTTACATGAGGAGAAATGTTTGAGCTTTGTAGTCGTTATAAAATAAAATGCAAGTGGCTTACATTTACACGGTTTAAGTGTAATTAAATATATGGGAGTCTAAGCTCTAATTTATTAATTTAAATTCATTTTTGAAAATTCAATTATATTTTAAAGGCACCACATAACCGAAATTTGTGCAATTAATTTCCAATGAAATGCAATATGAAATCCATCCAACTCCGGCTGCCAATCCCTTGGGCAGGAAATATTTGGAAAATTCCAAATCGCATCCTTATCTAAGATAGGACCACGCCAAGTCCTCGATCCGACAACCAGGACTCCCAGTCGCCAGTCGCCTGTGGATATGCTTGCAGCGGAAATGGCGTGCAAAGTGAATCGGATGCGGAACGTTTAGGGAAATGTTTAGGTTCAAATGCAAGCACATTCCATTCGTATTGCATTCCCATTCCAATTCCCGTTCCCAGTTCCTTTCCCTGCCCGTGTACGTATATATGGTATCTACCCACCTATCTCTGGTATATGGGAGAAGCCTTCACACATGCCGGAGTCCAGTCCGGAGCCCCATTTTCCGGGCCCGGGTTTGCTTATGGGTTTGGGTTCCTCCGTGTGTGCGTGGCAGTTGAATAACCTCTGATGTCGGCCGTGCCATAGTCTCTATCTCTCTGTCTCTCCCGCTAGGATCCACTCACACACACGCACACACACACACACTCACTCGCACGCACAAACACACCTACAAAGCTCACGCACTCACACTATCAGATTATTATGACGCTCAGTCAGCCATTACGGTTTGCTCGGGCTACTTCATTACGCTGCGTGTTTGCACTCACATCTACTCATACGTAGTACGTACACTCACGGCTGCGGGGGCGTTTCCAGTAAGTCAGTTAATATAGCAGCTAGTTGGCTGCCAGTTTGGCCAACGGAGAGAACCAGAAAAAAACAACGACGTCGGAGTGGCAACAACATCAACATATCCACAGCCCGACAAATAGAACCCGACCAACATAAGCGCCATTCAAGCTTTTTAGTTCACTTCAGTGAAGCAGCAACAGCAATGAGGACGACAAGAACATCAACAGCAGAAATTGGGTAGCTTTTGGGTGGATGGATGCGAATGGAGATGGAGATGCGGATGGGGATGGGGATGGGGGGTCGCCATATGGGGGACTTAGGGGTGCTTTATGGGGGGCGGTACCGGAGGACAGAGGAAAAGGAGTAAAATTAACACGTGGTTAGAGGTTTACGCTCTCTGCCCGATTTGACGCTGAGCTGGCTCAGCTTTTGTATATATCTCATTATGGCCTTAAATGTGTGACTCTGTCCAAGTACACAAGAAGAAATTGTGATAAAGCCTTAATAAGCAAAGGAGCATAAAATGTAAGTTTTTGCCGAATAGGTTTCTACAAACCAATCAAGTATCATTTTAATAAAATGCAGTTCCTTCCTTAATTGATTTAATTAATGACAATCAAAGTCTAGAAAAGTATATGTTTTTCTTAGTGTATATGTGTGTGGCTTTGAGTGGAGATGCATGTATGTCCCTGTGTGCGGTATTTACGCATTTTCCCTGTCGCCCTTGTTTGCCCACCCCATTTTCCTGACTTGTGTCACACCGTTGAGGCTAATGAAAAGCGGAAATGAAACTTTTGTATTAAACAAGTTCTCCTGCTCCTGCTTTCTTTTTTGTGGCTGTGTGCGTGTCTGTCTGTGTGTAGGCGTGCTTGTTGTTTGTTTGCATGTCTGCCCCTCGTGCACCGCCAAGCCTTTCAACTGCCTCCACGCACTGTTTATATTATAAAACATAGCAGATTGCGTATACGCAGCGTGCGCCACCAAATTGCCTCAGTTCAGACGCCCCGCCAGCTTGGCCTGTTTTTCCGCTTTTCTTTCATTCCTGTTCTGCTTTCAAGCCGCCTGTCTCATAATGCGCTCGGATTAAATGAAGTCCTATTAAAATAAAGTAATTTCTTTCGCGGCTAGCAAATACAAGGCCCACCTACGCAGTCCTTTCTTCTCGCAAAATGAGAATTTTACTCGTTAAAGTACAACAGAACTAAAACTGAAAACAAAAGCGATTGCATTGCCTGCTAAATGTGTAAAATACGCTTAGTCTTTTGGTTACATAGAAAAAAGAACAAAAATAAACTAGGGTTTTTCCAGCCAAGAGTAAACTGCGTGTTAATGGGCAGGGAGATAGAATGGCCAACTAAGAGAATGGCTTGCTGGGAATGGGCGCCTCCAACAAAAGGAAAAACACGAAATATGAAAGAGAGAAAGGAAAGCGAAATGGAAAATTTTATGCAAATAACATTTCATTTAGTTGGCGGGGTATTTGCTTAAAAATGTGCAGAGCGAGCAAATATTATATGAAAAACTAAATAAAAATTAATTGAATTAAGCGATGGCAGCAAAAACAGAAAACTTTTGTTCCACGCAGACAGAGGGAAAAAAGGCACGAATACTGCGGAGAGTTTTCATATTTTGTTTGCTCCCCCTTTTGTTTAATGAAATCCCAGCATAAACTGCACGGATTGTAAAGTTTTATAAGATTTAAAAGTTGTAAATGTAAATTTGAATCGGATCATGGCTGTGCGATATGCACTTCAAGTCTGTTGTTCTGCAGAGAAAAACTCTTTGAACAATGGGTTAATATGGAGTGCTTCTTTTTCAGCAAGTAGAGATTTAAATGCAAATAAGTTCAAGTTCCCTTCAGGAAAACTTTACTTGTTGCCTTTGTAATTTTCGTCTAGGCGAACTTTTGCAAACCATGTAAAAATTCTTCGGCACAACACAATTTTATTAATTATTCTGTGCCTCCATCCTTAATTCAATTTCTGATTAATTTAAGAAACTTTAACTCGATTCGAAAACAACAAAACAAAATGAAAAAAAAAAAACAAAACCTAAAATAGAAGCAGCAGCAAAAGTTAGCTGCATTCGAAACTTTTTCCACCGCAAACTTCATAAAATAAAACAAATTATGGCAACGTCATTGCTATCTCAACAGCTTGTTACAACCATCCCTCTGCGGGAATCCCCGCCGACTGGATTTGCTCCTGGGTCGCAAATGACGCCATCTTGACAGAGCCAACAACAATAAGGCCCGGGCCTGGCCTGAGACACGATATGGGTACACCACATATGCAAAAGTCGTCTGCATATATGGTTAGACGCACTGCCAGACAAATGCGCGTCAAGTTGACTGCATGTCTCGAGGCAAGTCATTCACATTCGTCATCGCTGCGCCAGACTCCATCAGCGCCAGTCCGCCCCGCCGGTTGCCAGTGCTCAGTTGCCAAGGTGCTAACCAACGGCAGCCCCACCAGCTACAGCTACAGCTACAGCTACAGCATCAGCAGCAGCAACACCCACACAGGACATCCAAGCCAGCCACACACACACACACACACACACACACGCACGCGAGCATGTAATGTGTGTGCATGGAGTCGTTCACCGGCACAGTTTGCGGACTCAGCCAACGCTTTCGGTAGCAGCTGGCACACTAAGAAAAATTTCTCACAAATAAACAATAATCGTATGATTTGAATAATGTTATTCAATGTTATGAATTTCACCCATTTTTAATATTTTACTTTACCTTACTTTACTTTTTACTTTAATATACTTAATACTTAAAGTGATTTCAAATATTTAGAAAAGAATTTATTTTCTTAGAACGCTCTAAGGACTGAGCGTAGACTTTTTCGCGGTACATATTCATCATCAGTCGCAGTTGCAGTTTCAGTTATTAATCTAACGCAATGCAATGCACACACGGCTGTAAAGACCGCCCACGCCCCATTACCAGCCGAAAGCAGCGACTATGGTTATGAGCGTGACTGTATGTTAGCTGCTCCATTAGTAACGCGCGTATTTTGGTAGCTGCGACTCGTGTTCGCCAAATGAGTGTTTGGCCAAATGGGTCTATGGCCAATAAATCGAGGTGTCCCAGAGAAAAACTAACTATGGGCGTGCTTAAATTGCCGTTTAAGCATTTTTTATGAGCATCATTTATCAAAGTTAGGTTTAATCATTTTGCAGAGTATAGGAGACAAGGCTATGAGGGTCGCCTTGGTGACACCACCAACAAAAAAAAAAAAGAACATAAAGTATTGCAATTTAATTTGCATAAATTGAGCAGGCAAACAGCCACCCACAATTTACAACCCACACACACACACACACACATACACACACACACAAAATGCCAGAAAAATACCAGTAGAGCTTAAATAATTTCCAAGCTTACTTCTAACACTGCAGGCGGCAACAACAATAGCAAAAAGGCAAGGACAAGGACGAGGACAACAAAAAGGGTTTTCGGGCAATTTTGTGCCTTTGCTCATTTTGCCGGCATTAAATTTTTGCATAGCGCAGAAAGCACATAATTTGAAGCATTATGCTAAAATATGCGTTCACTCCCATCCGAAAAGGAACATTTTGATGGGATGGGGAGGAAGGGCGAAGGGAGTGGACTGGAGGTCTTAGGATGGGGGGAGCCAAAGAACATTTTGCAAGAATTTCCTGCCTCATCCCAAAAGTTTTTTCTGTGAACAATTTCATTATTAAAAATCTTGTTGGTTATGTCGAGTGCAGAGCACTGATAAGCAGCAAAAAAGGATGCTCACAGACGCCATCCAAGTGAAACTCCCGGACAGAGGGTAAATTAGAAATTGTGCCCTGGAAACGACTGGCAGCCGGAGAAGAAAACCCATTTAAATCAAACACATCACAGATGGAATATTATCATATTTATGATTATTATATGGCCTCAGCTTAGAGCTTACTTTAAGCCCAACCAATTCAAACTCATCTGCATAATTTCTAAGCTGCTTAAAAACTCCGATTTGTGGCAGTAAGGTTAAGACAGATGTTGTGCCAAAGGTGCCGCCTCCAAATACAGATTATAAAGTTCGCAGTAAGTACTGCAGTACTGAGAAACTCCGTATCGGCTTAATTTATCGAAACAACAAAGCTTCGAGTACGGGAAATTCCCTCAAGACCATGTCCATTGACCATTGTAAGTCAGTGTAAGTACCCGGGCATATACGTGTAAGTGCGTTTGCATGCATATTAGTTCCTGGCCATATCTTTCCATCCTTGGTCATCATCCGCACAGCATCTCGACAGCATCTTAATTAGGAGTCCGTTTCGGGTAAGTCCGCAATCTGCATAACAAGCATTTGCTTGGCTGGGCTTGGTCTATCTTAGTTTTAGTTTTGATGCTTTGGTCCTGGCACATACGTATGCTCTAATTGGCCTTCGGCTCCGGGTCATGATCCCTTGCCAGGTGGCATACGGTATGATTGTCAGTTGTGCACACAGAGAATAATAGAGTCCTAGCACACTAATTGGATGAAATTTCATATTTAAATACCCCATTTTGTTGAAAAGCAGATCTTTAATTGTTGTAAAATAGACTCAAATTAGGTTTATAAATATAAGAAATAGGAAACAAATGAATGGGAGTTAAGTCTGGAAAAGTATTTTTTCAGTGCTGCAATTACGATAGTTTGGCTTTTTTGATGCCTGGCCCCCTCATGCACCTGATTCTCAAGTAAATTTTCCGGTTGATGATGATTTCTGGCAACTGTGGGACAGGTGTTTTAACCCCTCGATAACCCCTTGATGAAAACTTTGCCAACGGCAAATAGTGCTCATGTGTGCAAAGCCGTTTCAGCTGTTTGTTGTGTGCACTAAAAATTGAATTGAACTGCAAATGCTGCTTGGAATTGGGATTGGGCTGCAATGCAGTCCGATTCGGGGTTCAAGGGTTACTTTTTCAACGGAATCCCCTTCGAATTTGTTATGCGGTAGACTCTCCTCGATTTTGGCACACACTCACACATTGAGAGATGGCAACAAAAGTTCAATAGCCTCGCATACACAGGCACACATGAACACTCCCCGAGTTGTGAGGACATCAAAATGCAAGCGTTAACCGAAACCTATCCTAATATGTTTGAGCTTGATGCGTTTTCATGATGTTACCTGACTCCCGGGTCTCTGGCCTACCCTCACATCCTTATGTCCTCCACATCCTGGCAGGCATAATAATGACGTACACACACACACACACACACACACCAGCGAACACCCCGCTCGCACGCACACAGATACGAATGTCAGCTAAAGTTTATTGCATTGCGACATTTGAGCTTCAACACTCAATGTCTGAGGTCTGCCGCCTCTGCTTCTGCTTCTGCCGCGGCCGGCATCGCTGCCTCGGCTTCTGCCGCTGCTGCGGTGACCCGCCCGCCGCCCCAGGATTCCAGGTCCTGCGGATTCAGAGGGTTGCAAAATTCCCACTGCATTCGCTTGAGATCCGGCGGCGGGCGCTGCGTCAGCGGGCAAATAACAATGGTCCTTATGTATTATATAACGAGCGGAGTGTACATAAGCCATGCACCGAAAAAAACAAGTTCACCAATAAGGAGTCTGAAATGTAAGTCAGTCAACATAAATAGTTTAGTGCACAAATTGTATAACGATATAGCATATTTATATGTCATATTATTGAATATTGAAAAACCAGACCCCTTCATAAATCAATTATATCATGGCCCATCTTATAGCCCCTTTTCCCTCAGTGTGCGAGTGTACGCACGGGTGTGTGTATCGAGTGTATTGGTGCGTACCTCTGGAATCCTTATGAATCCTTTTGCATACACACACATTTTTTGTGCCTCCTGCGTTGTTAAACTTAATAAACAAAACCATCCCAGACAGAGCGAATGTGGCAATCTAAAGCCGAACCATCTGTCATAGATACTGTCGGTTAATATTGATTTTTTCCTTTTTTTCATGCTTTTTTTGTTTTTTTTTTCGTGTTTTTTTTGTTCCTACCGTTGAGGAGGACGACCACCAGCAGCGATAATGTTGCCGATTGTTGGCAACAATGGAGACGTCATTCTGTCCCTCGTCCTTTTCGCATTTGTTTTCCTACCTGACTATTTGCATTCAACTTGTAAATAATACAAAATGCAAATACAAATGCATTGACTGCCAGACGACAAGTCAAGCCAGGCCAAGCGATACGAAATGAAAGCAAACCAAAGCAAACCAAGTCAAACCAAAGTCGAGGCAAACCGAACCACTTTTGACGCATTAACGTCACTTTAGTTACACTCACTCACTCACTCACACACTCACTCACTCACTCACACACATAGAGTGAGCGCCGAAGGACCCCGGCGGCGTATACGTAATGTGAGGCAGCACTTCCATCCGCAGCTCCATTTCAACGCAAACAATAGCTAATAGTGCTACAAACTTACACCCACAATGCCCACACTCGCACTCACATTGCCATTGTCAATATTTGCCACGAATGCTACTCCACTTTTGCTTCGGTGGCTGCAACAGCGGTAGCGGTGGCAGCAGTGGCAGCGGCAGCGGCAACTTTAGCCAGCTAACTATGCAGCAGCCAACTGGCAGCCAGGCAGCGCGCAACATGTCGAACAACATATTGAACAAATGCATTTCAATAAGCCAACATCAGCGGCGGCAACAATAACAGCAAGCGTAGCAACAACATCGACCATAGACGTTGCCGTCATCGACAAAAACCGCCAACCACAAACAACAACTGCAGCAATAGCAATGGCCCAGCATCAGAATCTGGGAGGGGCATGTACTTACACTGATAAAACGTATTATCAATAGTTTGAACATTTGATGTTCACAAGATTTGTAGCTCAGTTGCCTGAAACTGGTTTATCACATATGCTTTCTTTCCAAAGAAGTGTGAAGAGCTGCGGAAATATGCTTAAGAATTCGCGTAACTTAAAGTATGGCTTCAATCAAAATATAAATAATTTTAATTGTACAACAGATGATTCCAAATGTAATACAATTTTGTTTTTTTCAATGTAGGTAGGTAAGCATTTGAGGGTTCCTGAGACGACATCGGAGACAGAGGCCAAAGCCAGGGCTTCCACTTCCACTTGCGTGCGCTCTGCACGCTTCAGCTTCAATTGTTTGCATTAAAATTGCACTTCAGCTTCGACAACTGCAACAACATTGCCGGCAAGCAGCACCATCCCGCAGCAGCAGCAGCAGCAGCAGCAGCATCCCGCAGCAGCAGCGGCAGCAGCAACAACAAGCGGCAACAAACGGAAAGAAAAACCACAACAGAAACAAAGCTGTCGCTGGTGGCAGCTGATGGAACCACAAAAACCCGACCGTAGCTAAAATAGCATGGCAAAAATCGTTTTTGATAAAATGAAAAGAAGCGAGCGAAATGAGCAGAACGGGCAATGGCAGGAGCAAAGATTGTGGTTTGCTATTCCAGCTTTTAAGTAAATATGCAAATAAAAATAGCAGCAAGATGGGAAGTTGGCAGCAGCATCCAATCCAAAATCCAAAGCAAAGCAAAGCAAAGCCAACCAATGCAGAAGCAACAGTCAGAGTGACACGATGGGTAAGCGATACCGGGAGCAGGAGCTGGAGCAAACTATGTGAGCAAGCTATCAAAATGTTGCCTGCGGAGGAAAACGGGAAATTTCACTTAGCCGGATCAGAATTTGGAGCGAGTGGTGGTGGGCAAGGTGGTGCGAATACGAATCTGTGACAGTCAGGCGCTATCAATGACAAATGTCAATCATATTTTGAAAAGCAATTCAGACAAGCTTTGCATTTTATTTAGCTGTCAGACAAGGAGGCGGCAAATGCGAGTGAGAAATCCTTAAGCTGCCTTACAAAATCCCATCCTTACCATTGTCGAACCGAATTTAAGCATCAAATTTCTGGCACAAGCGCACACACGCATTGTGTACTGCGAAAACATTTCGATTATAAGAGTTGCTTGTTGCCGTTGCATCGCTCAAGTGTCATTTATTTTGCTCAACTTTCCACTCTTGCCAACTATTGACATTTGATGTCCTTTCTCCTCCAACTTCAACTTCGACTTCAACTTCGACTTCGACTTCGACTTCAGCTTCAGCTTCAGCTGCAAGTGCAGCCAAATGCGGAAGGAAGCATCTCGCACAAAAGCCAAGGAAGTCAATGTATATACAATTTTTAAGCGCTTCATAGAGCCTGATACAGGCGAAAAACTTTTGGCCATGGTAACTTCCCTTTTCCGGCGTCAAACTCCCGATGATGCCCGACGTCTGGACCGCATTTTCCGCTCTTGCACCCCCTTGGCCCCACCCTGCCCCTCATCCTGGCAGCGTCCTGTCGTCCTGTCAGTGTCACAAAAACCCAAAGCGGAGAGAAACTTTACTAACTGCTTGGAAATTATGAAAAGTTTCGCTTCCAATTTCTTTTGAGGATGCAATGGAACTGTGTTAATGTTTTTGCATTCATGTCCGCTGCAATGTAATCCAATCAAACTTCATTATTATAATGCTGTCAACTGAAGCGTACGCAAAATCTCTCAGACGCTGGGTGAAGGCAAAATGGTAGGGTTCTGGGTGGGAGATATATACAGACAATGAAAGCAAATACAGGGTAGTAACGTTGCATTTACTTTCAGGCAATATTACGTTACAATTTCCACAGAGAGAAAATCTTATAAAATAATACCTTTTGCATATGATTGGAAAACCTAATCTAAATATAGAAACATTTGTGTAAAGCTTACTAGGCAACCAACCAACCACTCAGTGTTGGCCTTTCACTTTAAGGAATATGTTAAGCAGTGCAGCCATTTAAGAAGCAATAGAGTGAGTAATGCAATGTCTGTCGAGCTTTTTTCCTCAGTATGCAAATAGAATTTCAGTTGCAGTTCTTGAAGTCCGACTCCAGGGGAGGGCAGGGAAAACTGGTATAAGTGGCCAAGGCTGAAGGCTGAAGGCTGGAGGCTTCAAGCATAACAGATATCAAGGCAGCAAAGCAGCAAGGCAGCAAAGCAGCAAGCAAGGCAACAACAATGCGACCAGGCTGAAGAGTCGGCAAGCAAAATGCCATAAAAGACTTTAAACAAAAGCAAAATGAATGACACGCTGAGGATGTTGTGACGATGGCGATATGACGATGTCTCGACCATGGCCTACGACAACGTGATTTTTAGTAAGTTTCGTTGTGCCTACGTCTGCGTTTGGCTGTGGTGGTTTCCTATACATACACAAGTATGTGTATATGTGTATATGTGTGTAGCTACAAGTATGTCGGTCGGTGGTCGTGTGTCAATTTAATGTCTGCTGCCCCGACGTCATCGCCATCCTCATCATCATCATCGCAACAACAACCATCGTCATCAAAGTCGACAGTACCCATCTCCGTTGCAACTCCATTATGTTCCATACGAGCGTTTCCATCTTCTCATTTTTTATTTTATTTCTTTCTTTTTTTTAGCGTTAGCCTTTTCTCTTGGTGATTTACGTCGCTTTCAAGCATGACGTCAACTTGTATATATGTAGCTATATAGCAGCGCAGTTTCGTGACGGAATACTTAACAAATAACCCGAGAAACGCAACAGAAACGGATGTTACAAAAGGATCCGACAGCTACGTATCCAGCATTTAACTTGTATCATTAGTTTCTTGTTCAAAATAAATGCACAAATAATATATAAACAGCCAACCTAACTATGTGTTGATGGAAATAAACGCTTTAGGCCATTTCCCACTATGAAAAGATACGACAGTGGAAATGATAAAATCAGCTGGCAGTTGAATGAAGGATCTAAGTCAAGTCCCTGCATGGGTTTATCCTTTGGGGTTATCGGCGGACGAATACTTCTGCCCGAGTGACGGATACAAAAAGGCTGAGAGCAGCTCCAAGTTTCGTCTATGTGCACTGCATGCGAGTGTGCGTGCAAGTGCGTCTGTGTTGGTGTGTGCTTGTGTGTGTGGGAGTTCTTGTATTGACAGAGTGAGCAACGTTTTACAATAGCCGCCATTACGGCAGAGTGACAGGGGGCGGGGGCGGGAGTGGGAGTGGGACAGCAGGAGGGCCAGAGCGAGAGGGCTGACACAGCGTCTTCCACAGAAGCGTTTGCTTTTTGGCAGTTCTTTATTATGGCTTCCGACTACTTGCGTTGAAGGAGCCAGCGGGCTTTGGGGGGAAACGGTTATTTGATTGCCTTATCGAGTTTTATGGCTTTATTGAGTTGGGCCCCCGGGGGCGTGGTCGGGTGGCCGGATTGGGGCGCTACTGTAAGCGAAACTAATGTAGTTGCTGTTCTTCAGCTCTTCGACAAAAGCAATCAAAAGGGAATCGAACTTGAAGTATTATGGACTTGAGATGTCTTATTGCCACCCAAAAAAAGCGCAGTCTGCTATCGAAAAGTACAACAAAATTGCTAACCTTCTAGGCCTGAAGTTTTAATTCAAAGCCAATACCAATTTCATGCCGTTGTTCGAATAGCTTGTTGCATTTGTTAAATTATTGGCATACCTCTAAATGTTTCTGGCGCAATTCTCTAAAAATCTGCATTCAAATTTAGAAATTTTTTTTTTTTTAATTTTTTGTAATTTGTTTGATGTTATGCTGTAAAATTTCAAAAATGTCCCAAAGCGGAAGTTCTAAACTCAATAACTCAACTTATCTTAATCGGATTTTGCAGTGGCATACCTCTAAATGTTTCTGGCGCAATTCTCTAAAAATCTGCATTTAAATTTAAAAATTAATTTTTTTTATAATTTTTGTTAATTTTTGGATGTGATGATGTTGCAGAAACTCAAAAAAATTAAGAACTGCCCTAAGGTTGAAGGTTTAAACTCCATAACTCAACTTATCTTAATCGGATTTTGAAGTGGCATACCTCTAAATGTTTCTGGAGCAATTCTCTAAAAATCTGCATTCAAATTTAAAAATATATTTTTTTTTAAATTTTTTTGTCATTTTTTTGATGTTATGATGTAGAAATTCAAAAATGTCCCTAAGCGGAGATTCTAAACTCCATAACTCAACTTATCTTAATCGGATTTTGAAGTGACATACCTCTAAATGTTTCTGGCGCAAAACTCTAAAAAAATGTGTATTAAAATTTATAAAATTTTTGTAATTTAATTTTTTTATAATTATAAAAGGCTATACTAGATTCGTTTAAAAGTATGTTACAGGCCATATAAAGCTTATATATTCTTGATCAGGATCAATAGCCAAGTCGAACTGGCCATGTCCGCCTGTCCGTCCGTCTGTCCGAATAAACGTCTCGATCGCAAATAAAGCCACGCCCACTTTAACGCTCACAAACCGAACAAAACTCTCACGCCCACACTTTTAAGAAAATTTTAAGTTTTTTTAATTTTATTACTTTTTTCCCAATTTCTACCGACATTCCAGAAAATGTTGAAATTTCTCGTTTGCACTTCCACTAGCTGAGTAACGGGTATCTGATAGTCGGGGAATTCATTCTATCTTGTTTTTTGTAGGTTTCGTTGTGAATTTGGGTTGAATATGGATTGCCTGGTAATGTCTTTTGGTTTGGGGTTCCTTTTAAAAGGGTTTCGGAGTTGGCTGCCACGCTTAATGAAGCAACCCTTAAAGTTTGGCACGTCTCGGGGCAGCCAGCAAATGAAAATGAAATTTCTACATGGAACGAGTGCATTGAACTTCGCTGAAAAAAGTTCAGTTTGTTTAGCATCCATTTCTGTGTTTGTTTGTATATTTTTCTTGTCTCGCATTACGCTGTAAGCGATGATGAAATTGCGAAAATAAATCGCCCGTCCATTTGTTCTAAATATAATGTTAGGAAAGTAGGGATGCCCGCGTGACTCGGCTATCAACCAATGTTTGAAAAATGTATGGCTTTTACTTAAAAAAAATTGACTACTAGCTAAGCAAAGCCGCATGGTTACAAATGTTCTTGCCTAATTGACATGATACTGCTGTGCTTACTGCCCTCTTCCGATGAAATAGCTTTTAACAAATGGCAATTTTAATCATATTTCATTTGCAAGTGAAAATCGCCACTCACGCTGCTTCATAAGTCCAACAAGAGAGCACGACACTCACGCTGGCATCACTGGCTCAAACCTTTTAATGACTCAGGCAGCAGGCGCCGGTCCTAATTTGCATAAGCACAGCTCAAAATTGCCAAAAAGAAAACATATTTTTTGCGTAATCAGCATCAATGCGACGACTCCTTCTTCCGGCCTCTGGCCAAAAGAAACCAAAGCGAACCGAAACCGAAACGCACCGAACCTGTTTCTAATGGTGGGAACTTTCATTAACCAACTGCATGGCGACGACAAACAAACAAAAAAAAAAAAGAAAAAATAATATTGAGAATGAGAAAAATAGCAGGCAAACTGAAACCGGCCGGCAAATGGCGCTGCAAATTTGTTTATGCAAACGAGTCGCTCGCGGTTTGGGGAAGTGGAACTGGGAACTCAGAACGGAATACTGGAAACTGAAAACTGAAAAACTGCGGACCGGACGCCGGCAATTTGACCGAGTTAAAATATGCGCCGCTGACGTTTATGTTAATTTTTTTCCACCATACGATAGTCAGCCGAAAAGTAATAATAATAACAAAAAAACACAACGCAAGGAAAAAGCGGCAAATAAAAATGTAACCATAAAATTGTGTATAAAAAATTAAATATACCATAAAAGTACGGAGAATGCATGTCACGTTGCCTCGTTGAACGACGTTGCCGATGGCAGCAGCTGCAGATCCGCCAAAAAAAAAAAGAGGAAAAAAAAATGGCAACTCAAATTTGAACCTCGTTGCTGCCCCTTTTTTAATTGCAGTTGCAGGAGGAATAGCTTAATATTGTCGAAAATTCATTGAGACAGCTAACCGGTGCTACCGACGAGTTGACCCCACACAGTCTACACTCATTCGCTCGCATTTACTCATTAACATTATCTACCCTCCGGGATCTGCCAAGTTTCCAGTTTGTCTGCCCGGCTGCCGTGTGTCCGTATCCGTATGTGCTGAATTTATTTCATTAAAATCAAATTAACTTGTGATAAATGTTGCGAAATATATCATAAGAGATAGGAGCGACTGCGCTGCGAACAATGCTGCCCGCCGAATGTGTTCAACCCCCCAACCCCCACACTCAGAGAAATAGTTGCAATCAAACGAGGATGTACAAACATACATCATAAACATTTGTACATATCTCACACTTTACACAACACTTCTAGATATGAAAATAATAAATTGTAGGGTTTAAGATATATGCCATTTGCATTGAGATCGTTTTGGATATGCGGTTAGGTTAGTTTTTCTGAGTGCAACAAACAATGAACCTCCTATTTGATATTTATCTACATTTAATTTTACTTTTATCCCCTTCCACACACTCACATAACGTGCGCCGAAAAGTGAAGTAAAGTCGGGGTAGTGGAAAGAAAAAGCAGAAGGCAGAGGGCAGCTCAGCTTGGCCATCGTTGCCAGAGGAATAAAATGCCATATCTGATTATGTAGAGCACATAAAGCGACGAGGGATGTGGGAATGGGGCTCGGAAATGGGGAAGTCGAGGCAGCTGGGCGGAAAAAAGGTGGCCAATGCGGAGTTTGGCCATAGGAGATGCCTGGCATATTAGCGGAGACATAATGGACTAGAGATAAAGTAATGGCCGGTGCACTGGTCAGCAGGAGCACCGTCACCATTCCCATTACCATTACCAGGAGCATCATTTGCCCAGTCGGCTAGATTGCCAGTTGGCCGGGCCAGGCAACTTTGCCAGAGATAACCAGTCCGGTTCAGTGGAATATGAACTCTGCTTCGGGGCAGCCAGAATCGGAGGAGGATGTCAGTGTCCGTCCACAGCATCAATGACTTTGACAAGCCCAGGCAAAGCAGTGTCAAGGATTGCCTGATGAAATGATGTGGCAATTTCTTTGCATACCCAACACTCAAAAAAATTGTATTTAATTTTAAGCTAAGTTGATACCTTCCATTCGTAGAACGCTGGTGAATTCTTTACAATTAATCCCCAATTGAAAACGTGATAGTTACCTGGAAAGAAACAAAATAAATAAAACATTAATGCCTTGCATAAATATAAGTTCGTTCCTTAAATTATAAAGACTTAGAAAATGAAATGCATCTGTTTTTGACTATTCTTCAACGGTTGAGAGTTGGAAATTTACTTTCAGCTTAAAATGCTGAGTATGTTTTGCCAAGTGCACTCGCTTTTGTGAAACCTTTCAAACTTAATTGCCACATTATGTGGCAGTGTTCCAAGTTGATGCGTCCAACTTGGCATATTTCAATTGTTAATCCAGCGATTGTGTGTGCCAGTGCCATCAACACTCCAAACATGTCAAGTGGCGAACGAAACTGGCAAAACTTTCCCGGCCAAGATCCCACAAAGTTTTTGCTCCCGTCGAATGGCTAAAGTTTTCCTGCCCAAAGCCCAAAGCCAGTTTAGTTCAGTTCATCTTCCTGTCACAGCTCGAGCTGCAAAATGTAATTGAAATGATTTATACAGTTCTTTTCTGTTTCTGTTTCAGTTTCAGTTTCAGCTTCAGTTTCAGCTTCAGCTACCAGCATCAGCTTCAGCATCACCATCAGATTCTGTTTCAAATTGTGCCTTCACAGCCACAGAACAGGAGACACGAGCTGAGCCATCACGCATACGTCCTGCTGCCCCTCATCGGATGAATATTTCACAATCGACTGTGACACCACGACCATGCACCGAGTGCAGCCCCTACCGAGTGGTCCGCTTAAAATGCAATTGGCAAATTACGGGCATGCCGGCAACTTGGCATTCAGCACGCGCTCGCACTTTATCATATCAATTTCAATTTGACTCGAATTAAGGAGGAAACGACAGGGACAGAAACCGAAACAGAAATACTGACACCGCAGCAGGACAGCACTGTCTGTACAAATAAGCCCAAAATAGCTTAAAACGCAAAAGTATAATTACAATTTAGGCAACACTTAGCACAGGGCCCGAATTCCGTGCCTCCTGCTGAGGCAAGGGTGAACCAAAAAAAAAAAAAAAAACAAAAAAAAAACACAGGAAAAAGAAAACAACCCAAGCCAGAATAAATAGGGGAACAGGGAACTTGAAAAGGAGCTGGCAGGAGCAGAAGCTGCCTGCCAGACCCTTCAAAGGCTCGAAACGACAGGCCCAGAAGACAGCCCGCCGGCGACGGGAGACGATGGCGTGAAGTGAAACTGCCAGTCGCGACAGCTGAGCCCCAGATCCAGATCCCAGTTCCCAGTTCACAGTTCCCAGTGCCCAGTTCCCGGTTGCCAGTTGCCAGATCCCCAGGCCCAGATCTCAAACCCGGCTCAGTCCCAGTTCCGTGTGCCACGAGCTCAACTTGAATTATGTGCGCCCTGTCTGCCAATGTCCTTATGAGGGTGTGCGTGTGCACTCGGAGAAATAGGTGATCAAAATCGTAAAACTTGAAATATATTTCGTATGTCCATTTCTCGTAGCATACATAATAGACAAAGCCTGGTACCGACATTGGTAACTGGAATAATTAGTACACGAACATTCGAAGGGTTTCCAAAATCTCAAATGCCACTATGCGCACTCGCTCAGTGTGTTCGTGCTGCACAATGAATGGGTCCAAGGAAGTGGCGTTGAGTACTAGCATAAGGAAGCATGAGCTGAGCCAACCGAGCGGCACCCGAGCGGCAGAGCCAGGCAGCTTATGCAAAAGCAGGGTATAACCAGTCCAGGGGAAGCTGCTTGGGATCTGGCCTGGTAGGTATCGCTCCCTGGTGCCCCTAGCTCCTGGCACTCTCCCCAGCCGCGTCCTTTGTGCGCTTTTGCTATCATTGTGGAAGGAAACGCCGCTCGCGCTAATGATGACGATGATGTACTGCAGGACGTGTTGGTTTTTGCTCTTTGCTCAGTTCAGCTCAGCTCAGCTCGTTTCTGTTCTGCTCTGCTCTGTTCGGTTCGGTTCGGTTCAAAACAAATTAAAATCAACCAGGAAGACGGAAGACTGCAGAAATTGCAGTGCAGTGCTAAGGACAGGATGCCTCCGCCGGCAGACTGCTTTACATGATAATTTTATGTTTTTACGTAATTATGCTAATGGATGGATTTGCCAGGCGCCCGAAACCTTGCGACTTTGTAAAACTGTAAATTTATATCAAAG
This sequence comes from Drosophila orena, assembly GCA_005876975.1. Taxonomy (NCBI): domain Eukaryota; kingdom Metazoa; phylum Arthropoda; class Insecta; order Diptera; family Drosophilidae; genus Drosophila; species Drosophila orena. The sequence goes on along the minus strand of VCKV01000282.1, from coordinate 6,187,898 downwards.
TGTTAATTATGCTAGTGAAGCTAGGGCCAGCAAAGCCGAGCCAAGTCGTTGGCCATTTAATGTACTGCCAGAAACAGATGCCTCCCATATATCCGTCAATATCTTCGCAACCATATTCTTGCCTACCTGGCGCCCATGTGAGCGCATAAATTTTGCGCCTTATGTCATGTGAGGAGCAAAAAAAAAAAAAAAAAAAATCCAAAAAAAAAAGGAAATGCCTTTATGATTTGTCGCAAATTACTTTAGAAAAGTTCGGAACACCGGGGCTCACGTTCGACAAACAACAATAAATCATGGCAGTGGGAGCAAATGTTTGAAAGCCATTCTGGTGCACATATGAAAAAGTTTTCCAGTCGCCGCCACCTGTAACAGAATTTAATTAACAAATTGGATCTGCGTACGGCAAATGTACATCAAATGCTTCATTAGGCACTGAAACATCTTGATTTCGTATGCTGCTAATTTTTTGGTCAATTTGCCAGCAAAGTGGTTACAATACACGTATGTGTCATTGATTAATTGGCAGAACCTCATCGAATCACATTTATTGTAATCTCCCCACGTGCTGTAGGCTGGTTTTCTTCGCGGTGAAGAAGTAAATTGCTTTTGGCCATTTTCGACGTTTGCTTTAAGCTTACATTTGTTTACTTAATTTTTTTTACAGACTTTCACAGTGCCCGAAGGCCATTTTAGTGTCCAAAGAGATCAATATAATGGTCTATAATTATGTATAATGAAAGGGGGGATTGGGAATCACAAGAGCTTTTTCGGCAGTTACTAAACATCGAGTAAGTTTCCAAACCAGTTTTGGGAGAACAAACCCAATTATTTTCACATCTAAATCTGGCTTTAGTGTGATTTATTATGGTCCCATCGAATCGAAGAAAAGAGGATAAATTTGGTTATTAAATATGTAAACTACCTGTAAAAATGCATCTCAGGGAAATAAAAAGACAAAAAACTGTTAATCTTCTTACTTTTTTGTGTGCAAAACACTCGGAAAACGGGTAAAATAATTAAATAGAAAAATATGTTAAAAAATCGCTTTTATACGTTTATATTTCGTATGCCAATTTAATTTTAGATTTTTTTAGTGCAGCTATTCAAACACGAAATGAAATCAGTCTTTTCGTTGTTTCTACACTCCACGTGAAGGGGAGACACGCTCAACCTGTTTGCCTCATAACTCATCTGAAGAGCGCTCTTCACGGGAAAATATAAATTTTCCGCTACGAAATCCAGCCCTGAAGAGCCTCCAGCTCACCTGTGCCATCCGGGCCATCAGAACAAAACAAATAGCCTTGTCATTTATTCGCCTGGCCTCGTTGCTAGGACACATATTGAATGGAGGAGCGCATGGAGCACTGGCTGGAGTCCTCTATCAAGTGTTTCTAGTTCCTATAACAGCCAAATTGAGTGGGCACCGGCTACAGCGATCTTATCTGGCCAGCGATGACACGTGCTGTCCTTGCCTGGACTGGACTGGGCTGGACTGGACTGGACTGGGCTGGACTGGACTGGACTGGGCTGGACTGGACTGGGCTGGAGTGGACTGAACTGGTCTACACTGCGTATACGCAATGTGTCGCAAGTGAAGCGTTGCTAAGTGGGTTTCGTTATTAGATGACCGCAAATTCTATTAGTATGCCCGGAGCGAAATTAATTAGGCTCGCAAATCAACAAGTGTGTTTGTGCCGGAAAGCCGTGATTTTGACTTTTCCCATCTTAAATGAAATATTCAATGGTGGTTGTTGTCCATATATTTCGTAGCTGCCAATTTCTTAATGTATGTACGTGTAGGTACAATGCCGGCACGAAATAAAAACCAATTAATTATGGCCAAATACAATGTAAACACAATGAATTGAAGCGAGGCACAGGCCACAACGACAGTGCCACGAGAATCATTTCATAATGGCAGTCTGGGTAATTTACGTTACGTATACGCACAATATGACGGCAGAAGAGAGAAAACATTTAAGTGGATGTGCCAGATGAAATTAAAAAATGTACAAACAAATTAGGTAACATTATAAAAATATAAGAATTTAATCTTATCGAAATCAAGCGTAATAATCCTTTCGATAGTTTCAAAAATCATTATTATTTTGGAGCTAAAACCAGTAATGAGTGTATTTTTTCCGAGTGCCATTGACTTCAGTTCCAGTTTCAGCTCCACTTATTATGTAAGCGAGCATTAAACTACTTGCATAAATCACTTGCCCGGCAACGGACACTGCCTTGGGGCCCTGGCGGTGATTAATTATTGGAAAAACTGCTACAAAGGACTCGTGAGTCTGCAGCCGAAATCTCTTTCAGCTCGTTCCATTCATATATCGCCGGTCGCCGATATGTATATGTATATTGCAACAAATATGGAATGTTTTTCATTTCGCGCATAATTCAATTGATGTTGGCATTTCCATTTAAAAGCAAAAATAATAAAAAGAGAAAATAAAATTGAATCATAAACGCACTTTCCTTCTCGACGCAAGGAGTGCGCGCCGCTGCGAAACATTACACGGAAATAAAAACATTAAATTCCAATTCAGACTTTATACAAAAACTTGATTTGTAATCAAGTTTCCATGGGATACTAATATTAATGATGCCCACTAAAGCTGTAATGTAAAACTGGCCTGTCTTATCAAGTCATTTATTTTATTTTCCAAGAACTAATAACAAAACTAATCACCAGTTTACACATTTTTTTCTGCCGTGCTTATCGCAAAGCTTTACAGGCCCCAAGGACCGGATGTGTTGTTGTCAGTTCTCCCCGAGGGCAATATGACAATTAGTTACCAAAGCAACAACAGAAATACCTACAAATGACAGCAAAATACACACGAGAGTGGGCAGGCTAACATTTCTATGGGGTGGTCTATATATGGATGATGGAAGTCCTGGATGCGGAGGACATGGAGGACACACACACACACACCGCACAACATGTCCGCATGGCAGCCATTTTGGTGGCACCAGAGGACACTCAATGGTGGCCGCAGGAGCACGGAGTGAAAAGTCGCTTCGATGTTGAACGATACATTTAGTTGATTTTTCACTGGGAGCAGAGCAACGGCAACCATTTAATTAGAAAATACGTATACGCCGCATGGTACGTGCTTGCCGCCGTCACGTTGCCACGACAGCACGGAATCAACCCTGTCAACTAATTCATCAATTTTTCTCATTTTTCTCGCAAATTTTGTTTTAATGATTTCTGCACCGCCTTCGTTCCACCGGCTACATTGGCTTTTCAATTCTACGGCTTGTTTTGGCTTTAAGCTGCGCACCGAATCGCCGTGCTCTGCATAATTAAGATAAGTTGCACAGTGCTCGAAAGTAATTAGTTGAGATATTTATTACAATTACCTGTCAGCGAGAACGAGTGCACTTGGAATTGCGTGTAAATGAACTTTGCCAAGTCAAGTCGTGCACTTGGCTCTAACTATGTTAATTTGTGTGATAGTTTGTCGTGGCTCCAAATGTCAAACGGTTGGCGGTACAGTGGGTCCCAAAGTTGGCGGCCTGATAAATGGCCTAGTCCAAAAAACTTTAAATAACTTGTTATATGCCGACTTAAACCCATATTACCGCAAAGATAAGCGTTCTCATTAAATATATCGCTTCGAAGAGTTGGAGGAACCCCCGAAAAATACATTTCGTGGCCGAAACCTCTTTATTTTCGGGCCATTAAGCGTGCTGGGCAAAGGGCAAAGGCACGGAAAAAAAATGAAAGGAAAAACGCCACTCTAACCCGGGGAGAAACATAAAAAATATTTCCATAGACTTGTGGACTTTATACTTGGCCAACTGCCTGGCATCACAACCATTCTTAGGCAATTAAGCTCACTGTGCCAGATTATTAGACAAGATCTAGCTAAGCGGATTAGCTGTAATGTTAATTAAAACTTTATCTCAAACCCCGCACTCTTTGCGAAACTAATTTGCAAACAAAGTTAATCACGTTTCTCGCATTGATATCCAATATAAGCCGCAATGATTTCTAAATACTCTTGCATATCGCACATTTATGCAAATCATCTGCGAGTGAGCTAATTGAGTATTAATTAAATAGCAGTGCTCTGCCTAAGCCTCCGTAATACATGTACACTGAGTGGGATTATGCTTTGTCAAGTATCAATAGTCGGCAAATGAAATCGAATCAATTATGCCGGCTATGCGACTGCTCAACTGATGAAGCCCAGCCAACTCCGAGAAACTATTCGCACACAAAGACTACGTGTGTATCCATAGTAATCTGGATGGGATGCCTTATAAGCCAGGCAGCAATTTGCATAAACAATTAATCATGCAAAGCGCGAAACGTGCGCAAAATTCGAAAAGAACAACAAACTAAATTTAGTTGTGCCGCAGACTCGCTAGAAAGGAAGAAATACATCCCGGCAACCTATCCACCATGTCGATGGGCTAACAAAGGGGAACTACTATGGCCCACGAGCTTGTCTGAAATTCATAGAAATTGCACCGCATATGATTCAATTTCGCCTTTCAGCCAGGCGACTTGCGCAGAGCCTGCTCAAAACTGGCAGAAGGCAGCAGGCAGCAGGCAGCAGGCAGCAGGCAGCAGGCAGCAGGCAGCTAGCAGCTAACAGCAGCGCCAATAAACGTGGCCCAAAAGAATGCAGTCCGAAAACCAGTTTAGCGTACAGCCTGTGGACTTCTCGATCTCCAGCGCGCAGAGCACTATACACCGAAAAATACACGATGGAAAAGCAAACAAAAATACAGCAATAAAAAACACAGAAGCGGTAGCAGCCCAAATACACAGGGAACAATACATACTATATATGAATTCGCATCCTTATCTAAAGCCCTTAATGCTAACTAGAATAAGCCTTTTTGTACCTTTAAACACAAAAGTTGCAGGAGCACAATGCTAAAGCTGCAAGTTAGAGTAATACAATGCCAAGTCCAATTTTTTACCCATTTCGGTGGCATTTCTCAGTGTATACCACTAGCAACAACAACAAGTGAACCAAATTCTTTTTAACGAGCTTGCACGAACATTTGATCCCGCGGACCCAGAGCAGCAGGTAAGTGGGGTTTTGCCAAAAAGCGCACCAAACAAGAGCAACAAAAAAAATTAAAAACCAAAAAAGGCAAAAAAAAACTTAAAAAAAAAACAGAAGAGGAGAAAAATAAAAAGGCGAAAAGAAGCAGCCAAAAAGCCGAAAGAAAAAAGTCAGTGCCAGCCATGGCCAAGCCAAGAAGTGTTAAACCCGAGCCAAGTTTTTGCCTGGCCTGTCCGTGTCCGTGTTCATATCTCGTGTCAATTTGCAAGCTGACTTCTTTTTTATATTTATTCCCTGGCCATGCTCTCCATTTATTTAATGCTTTTTTAGTTGAGTTTTGGTTTTCGCCTTTACTTTTTGTTATTCGGCGCAATTTAATTGCAAGCGGGCACACCTCAACTTGAGCTTCTTGTCTCTGGTATAATTTTTTTTTGGCTTGGCTTTTTGGTGGCTTCTCCTCGGTTGGCTAGGTTTCTAAAAAATGCCTGAGACACATGCAACGCCACTAGATGGACGATAATGGCGATGGCTAAATATAATTATATATTTATGAAATTAAGCGAATTATGCTAAATGCACTTTATTATTTAGTTAACCGCACCATCGCCGAAACATTTCCCGTCGGCCACTTCAATGCCACCACTTCATTCATGGGATCTCGGTTTTGGTGTTGGCTGTTGGATTTAGGTTCTCGGGAGTGGTTCTCCTATCTGGGGTCTGCGTATCCGACTGGGCCCCTGGAATCGGGACAAAGATTCCGCCGAGACGGCGGCGGCAGACTGACGGACCATTTGGGATCGGCATTGGCCGCTGGTGTTGATTGGTAAGCGTGGAATACAAATTAATGAATTACACACCAAGCTCGTTTCTTTTGTCTTCATGTCCATAAGCTGCTTGGCAATTTTTTTAATTTATGCTCTTAGTGTCTTTGTTTTCTTATTTTATTTTTTTTTTTTTTGCAAGTAGTCATTGATTCTGCAGAAGAACTGTTATTTAATAACTTTAAAACATATGCACAAATCCACAAAGGCTACATATTAACAAATTGGATTTAAAGAAGAAAAAAAATGTGTATTATCCTTGTTAACTTTTCATAATCAAATCCCCTTGAATTAACTCTTTAATATCTCCATTAAACAAACATAATTATCTACACTAATTATGTGCCAGCTCAAATATTCAGATTTATGAGCTTGTGTGAAGTTTCAAATCATATTAATCACTATCTGATTTTTTGCACGCAGAACATTCAATTATAATAAAATGCTTTAATCGAATAATGTGGAAAATTCCATTTTCCAGTTCACTAGAGCTTAATTTATTATGCGTATATGTAATTAAATTTACTAAATGGTAAGGTAGATTTCTGAAAATTAAAAAAACACCGAAACACGTTCTGCGTATTTAGCTTCACAGTTTTTTGTAACAAGCGTGTGCATATGCTCAAATTCATTTTGACATGAATCTCTCTTGACACAGATGAAAAATAAAATAAAAAGTTACATATATGTGTATATATATATATATTTCGATAACAAAAATTGTATTTTAATGTGAGTAATCAAGTTTGCTCAACCAAACATTCATTTATTTGGGACATTTCTCGCTATTTAACAATTTATGGTATACATTTAGCAAGCCGCCCACACTTAAAACTTAACAGATTTGGCAAAGCAATAAACAGAAATGAACAACAAATTTGCGATGAAAGCATATTCACACAGAACATTCCACAGACATGAAATTGAAAGCCAAAATATTTGGTATCTTTTATTTTCTTGGGGGTGTGCTTTTTTATCGCTATCACCCCAAATGGGACACTCCATTTTCGTCAATTGATTCGCCTGTCTGGCTCTTTCAAATACGCATTAATTTCATTTATTGCAATCATCATTGTTGTTCCTGTTGTTGTCATGGCGAGAAAAGCCAACGCAAACACGAAACTTAGACGGAGAAATTTCCGAGGTGGGAGATGAGCTGCTGACCAGGAGGAGGAAAATCACCGGGGGAATGGGGCATTCCTGGGCACTGATTGTGTTGATTACGCCGATGACCCACTTCGCCTGCCAAGGCTCCTTCTCTTTTTCTTTCCCGGCGGAACTCGTGCTCCCCACCCCCTGTCCCTGTTCCACACAGGCAAATTCAATGAACTCGAAACTTGCTGATAATACTCGCAATAATAACAATAATAGTAGTAATAATGTTGTTTTCAAATGACAGCACAGACACGGGCGAAAAAGAAGGAACTAGATGGGGTGGTGCGAATGGCGTTGTCACTCAAACTTGAACAGGACCAGATAAATGGCATTGGTGAGCCAGTCCCCTATTTCTGCTGGCCATTTTACACTGAGCCAATAACCTATGCAAATATCGCATTTTATAGATACAGGTCTTTTATGTATTCTTCGATTATTTTTTAACAAATAAAAAATGATTTTAAAATTCTCGACTATTTTAAAAAAGAACAAAAGTAACATATTTTAAAATAGGTTTGTTTATGAAACATAAAGTTCATCATTTCGTATGCACGAGCATTGAGTTCGCCTAACAATAATAACAAACTACTTGAAAGTCGCGTTTATTTTTAATGGCAGGAACAATAATACACACACACACTCGCACACTCGCACGGCACAACATACACACAGGGGCTGGCTCCCACAAATTGTTTTGTTTTCTTGGCCACACAGAGTGACTAGGCAAAAAACTAAAAGTTCGGACACCTCCGCCTCCCAAAATCAACTATGAAATCTGCTTTTATGCTCGAACTGGCTGAAAACATTTCGTTCGAAACATTTTCGTACCGAAATGCCGACACACCGACATACAGGTAAGTGTTCTCCGGTATCGCAGGTATTTCAGGGGATTTTCGGGGGGCACTCTATACACCTATATCGACATGATCGGACAAAAAGTTCTTTGCCATTGGCAAATTGTTGATTTGCTTCTTTTGGGTCTCGGTGTTTTGCTTCTTTTTTTTTTTTTTTTTTTGTTTTGCTTTTGTTGGAGTTGCAACAGCGCGGCAAAAGCGTCAATTACCGCTTCTGTACACCTGTACCCGCCGATATACCTATTTTTTTGTACCACCCTGTTGTTTGTCAATAATATGCGTCATTCTAATGCGAAGAGAAAAATAAATAAATAGCACGTAGAAAAAATGCTCGGCTTACACGTGGTACTACTTTTAATGGATTTTATTTGTACTTGCCACCGACGGACGAAGTTGCCACCAAGTGCTGGCCGGCGGTGGGCGGTGGTGGGAGGGGTTTTGGGTCTGGTTCAAGTTGTAAGTGCTATTTCCATTGTTGTTCGCAAAGTGTTGCTGTTGTCGGTGGTACTATGCGTAGAGCAGTCAAACGGACAATGACAAACCATATTGTTCGAGGGCGAGGAGAAGCGAATTCCGATCCACGAATGAACCACTCAAATTGGTTGGATATACAGTTGGATATATACATTGAAGAATGGTTAAACAATTGGGCTGGTGAAGCATGCGAGGGGCTTATAAATCGAATCAACTGGTCATGTATCGATCGAGTGATAGGCCAAACAAAATGGACGTACAATCAGTTAGCCCCTGTTCAATTTATTGGCTTGTTAGGCGAATCGATGGGAATTTGTTGTCATAAAAACGTAAGTGCACTGAAAAACCTAGCCTGGTGCAGGCGAAACAGGTCAATATGGCAGTTCAATTAAACTAGAAACCTGGAATTTCCTTTGCCAATTACTTTTATCAAACATTTTTCGATTTTACAACACGCATTTCAGTCAACTCCAATGAAATCTTAAGCACTCCAAAGCGTTTTCCCACTTTTATTTAATTCATTTAACAACTTGAGCAGCATCTGCGCCACACGCCGGTTTTGGCCATAAACATTTGAACCTCGCGCTTATAAGCACTAAACATATCTAATTGCCAAAGTATTAATATGACATTAGGGCTCTGGCCATTCGGGTCGCAAGTCGGGTAAAAAGAAAAAGCGCCACGTCATCTAGGCCACGTTTGACAATGTTTAAAGTGCAGACCCAGTTTGGGTTTAAGGCGCGCTTCGGTACGCCGTTAAAGCATCTCATTTTCCACCATTTATGGCCCAGGTCCACGCCCACTCTGCACTCCACTTCGCTGGCGGAAACTTCAAGGCACGCCCGCCTCGAATGGGGAAAAGTTTTCTAATGCGGCGCCACGGCTACGCAAATTCATGCCAACTAACTTCTAATAATAATTTTAATTGCCAAACGGCAAACGGCAGCATTCTGGCCGTAATGGCGGAGTGGGCCAGGAGTCGGCTTCCTTTCCCTTTTTTAATATTATATATATTTTTTTTCTCTCTCTCTCTCTCTCTCTCTCTCTCTCTTTCTATTTTATATAAACATTTCGAAGAAGTTGACGCATAGCACGTGCTGCAGATGGGGGAGCAGAAATAAAAATTTGAAATATCATGCTGACTAAGGGGGATACTTTCCGTCCCCATTTTATTCCAATTTTATATTTTTCCCATTTATTTTCTTTCAACTTTCTATGAAATTTACAGTTTGGCTGGGGCTCCCAGAACCAAAAGCCTTAATATGCTTATGTGCCGAGCAAGCGTAAAAGTACCACGAGCAAAAATCACACATAACATGCCTGTGTGCCTGTGTTCCCATATTAAAGTCAAGTTTACTCCATGATTTCTCACCTGTAATGAATGAAACTCAATTGGTTCGTATTAAATGGGCACCTGTAAGTCGTCTGATCGTCTGGTGTGCCAGAAAAGCGTTTCCTAAACAACTTAATTTCTAGATTGTCAACACGATGAAGTAGTAAACAAAAACTTTCGTCATTGCCGTCTAGACGATTTTATTAAGAAACACTTTGTCTTGACCATATTTCATAGTTTGTCATTTGGGAGTTGAAAACGTGGAGACGTAATCTATGATAACTTGCAAAACAATACAAGTGTAAACAGGCTGAATAAATAATGAAATATTTATATCTAAATTTAGAGTAGATATCTACATAGAAATGACAAATAATGTGGCTACCTAAAATTAAACAGCACACAGATAAGAGGGATTAGTGCTAAATATAATTGAGTTACTGAGAAAAGGGATTGGAAAATAATATTTGAGTTACTCATTTATTTTGATCAAATTTCTTTAAGGTTTTCTGCATTTCAATACGCATTTTCACACCTTCAACAGCGGAATTTCCCCCTCATTAGTATTCTGGTAAAATGAAGGAGCTCGTCCACTCCAACTTTCTAATTGAACTAATAGAATTCGTTATATTTTTTATACGCCATCGCACGCGTCAAAAGATAAGAGTCGCTGCGAATCCGGAGGGGGATGATTTCCTTATAATTGTCAGCGGAGGTGCAAAAGGAAGGTCCTCTCGACCCCCTCCTTTCCATTAGGGGATTATGAAATTTATAAAATATTTTCCCAAAGATTTTTCTCGCCACGAAAAGGCAAAAAAAATCTTTGCTCTCCTGCCAAGTGCTAACTGCCGTCGGGGGAAAGGTCCGCGATGTACTTAACTGATTTCCGAGAATTTTCACACAAACACAGCTTCACAGGCACAGGAGGGTGTCGCTGTGTGTGTGTATGTGTGTGCCTTGGCGTGTGTTGGTGTGGAGCAATCAGTTTAAAGCTGTCAGGACAGCGGCAAGGATTTTCAATGAGGCTATAAACCGGAAACTGCTGCGAGTAATGCGACGCAGGATCCTCCCGGCAGAATCATCATCATGTGGCCATTGCCAATGCTCGTGCGAGGATACTTTAATCAGAGCGAATGCGCTCAAGAACACACACTTACGTGGATACATCGAAAAAAAGATAGTTTTGAACATCCGCAAGGGAAAGTGGTGCGACAAGTTATAAAACCCCTTGTTTGAAAGCCAATATCAACCTACAGTGTTCCAGATGGGCATAATGCATAACAATAAAGGTTACATACAAGGTTAATTTCTGTGGTAGATATCTTCAACTCAAGGTATCTACAGGCAAACTTGTTCTAACGTTTCTAGAAAGAAAAAATAACGTATCTGTAGTAACTAAAAGTTAGTTACAACGGTATATCTCCACATTCGTTGCGAATATTATATAAATCATACTTCTTTGTGGCATTTAGTTGGCATTAATACATTTTTCTGATAGTGTAGGACTTTGTGCTTGTGTCGGTGGCGCTTTTCGGGGCTTAAAAGGCGGAGCTGGAGTGGAAGTCTGCTAGTTTCGTTCCCCGAACTCCCCTATACTCTACGTATGCCCCCCTGCGCAACGAATGTAAACCGGCGCCTGGAGCATTTTAGGCTCATCGTCGTCGTAGTCATCCGCATCCGCATCCTCATCCTCATCCACATCCCCATCCTCACCGCCCATCACCCATTGCCCATCGCCATCATGGCCATAGTGGGGCACTCATCCAGTCAAGAGCGGGGAAACGGCTTGCAGTTGTGGCCTGGATGAGCCGATTTTCTGTTTTCTATTGCGGGCCGGCAAAACGTTGACTCCTCAAGTTGTTATTTCAACTGTTTTTGCAGAAGCCCCCACTTTTCCACCGAGGGTGTTGTTATTGCCATTTGTTGTAACGCTGCTTGAGATGTCAAATAGCTGAGCGCTCTTGCAACAGCAACAACAGCAAATAAAGCAACAACAACAACGCAGCAGGAAGCACTTGAAAATTGAAATCAAGCATTGGGGCGCCACTTTCGCAGTCGCAGTCGCAGTCGCCGTCGACGTCAACTGCGAAGCTAACGCAACTTAGAGAAAAACAACAAGAATAACATCTCGGCAGAGGGAACAAAGGTCCTCGCCTTCCTATTTGCATATGAATATGGAGCACTTGGAGGCAGGGCAGCTTTTGGGTTGTTGCTTCCCAGCCAGCAACAAGAATAACATCACCATCAGCTACAACAACCACAAACGATTTGCTGTTTGGCATATGAATAAACCAGCAACAACAACAACGATCCGCAACGAAAACTTATTGCTGATGCTGTTGCTGTTGCTATATACCCTTAGACTAAAAGCGAGTCGCTGTCCCTCGTGGCATAAAAAGGTTTTCGTCTACCAATAAGTTGGAAAAGTTTTCCCTGCATTTGAGATAACTTATCATAGAAGTTGCATGTAGAAAGAGCATTTTTCAGCCGAGAAGAGTGTACAAGTCTTCGACTTCGCTATGCATGGAGCCCATCCACTTCGTCTTGGCTGTTGATGCCTCGGGAGGTTGTGGGTTGCCCCCGTAGCTTATGGTGTGCCTGCAGTGTATTGCCGGCGGCAACAATAACGCTCAACGCTTGTTGCTTTTGTTGTTGCTTTTGTTGATGTAGCTGGCAGTGCTGGCGGTGGGCGCTAGATGGCGCCACACGCCGGCGAAAATTGAATAAGAGGCTCGAGTTGAAGGCAATTGCCGAAGTAGGCAGGCAAGCGGAAAGCAGGAAGCTATACCAATAACAAACACACACGCCGTAACTGAAGGGACTCCCACACACATGCGAAGTTTATGCGGCGATGTGTAGCCATCAAATATTCCAGGAAAAATGCTTGAAATTGCATTTGTACAATGTAATTAGCTAAAAGAACGCACTGCCAGCCAATATAATAAAGTTACAATTGCGAAATATATCTTTAACTTAATGATATCAATATGTTTTTGATAGTTTCACATGATAGTACAAGCCATCCTCTACAAATAAGCAACTTCTTCTGTTTCCTTTGCTGCTTTTCCATGTAAGAGAGAATAATGAATGGGACATAGCTTCCACTTTTCCCTGGCTGTTTTGCAAATTGAAAACTTTATGAAATCCCCCGCATGAACGTGGCAAGCACACACACCCACACACCCACACACTGGCACGTAACAAGGAAAAGTTATGTAGTGTTCTGCGCCATGTTCCTTCGGATACCTTCCCCCATAGGTTTTCCTCTGGTTTCCTTTCCTTTCTTTTCTGTTTTTTATTTTCCCCCTTCGTTTTTGCTTGTTTTGGGTAACTTTGAATTTAATGGAAAATTTATTGACGACATGCCGCTTAGTCGTTTGACTTGGACTTTTGCCTTCGCCTTCGAGGCAGAGCCACCCGCCCACAATTTCGCCATTTCCTGGCCCCCAACTCCACCGCTCCCATCCTGGCTGCTCCGTCATGTGTGCAAAGTTTTCGCATTCGGTTTGCTTTGGTCGGGATTCATGAACTCGCCCATGCCCTGCACTCCGGCTGATTCTGATTCTTCCAAGCAATTGGGGATAAATAGTTGATGATTGTGTGTGGTCGGTGGGTCGCTGGGCTCCTTGGAAGTGGGAGGTTGGCAAGGAGACAGGGAAGAAATCGGAAAAATCCGGCGGTACTGATGAATGAGGGATGGCCGCTTGATGTGTCTCGGATTGATTGATTGTCCCTTGCAATCCAATATGTTGCAGGACACTATTTGAATCGATTCATGCGGGTGGCACGGGAATTACAGTGATAGCTCGCCATTTGCAAGGATATTGCCAAGACTGAGGCGTTTTTTTTTTTTCCACCCAACCGCCTGACAATTTTTCTCAATATAAATGCGATAACAGGAAGCAATTTGTATTTACTTAAATGTACAATTAATCTGTCCTTTCTAACGAATTTAATTTGATTTAAATTGTGGCATTGCTGCTGCCGATATTCAATAAAAACAAAAATCTCTTTAAAGAAATTTAAATACCTGCCGAACGATGGCCGTAAACTTTGTTTAAGGCCGGCACACATGACTTGCTTGGCCAACATCAAACGAAAAACTTGAATTTTTCTATTTGAATTTGTGGTTCTTTGAAATGCTTACATTAAAAACGTGGGAATGCTGCAGATGACTGACGATTGGGGGTGGCTACAAAACAGCCTACAGAAATACAGGTGCTTCCACAACTTGCCATCTAATTGGCCGGCTTGAATCACAAAACCTCCCAGCAAAAGATAGACTTGTTTGGCTTTGACTTGTTCACTTACAATAAATTAGAATTATAACCTCGCTTAGCCAAATCAACGACGCAATAGCCTCGCAATAGCCGGCGTACATGCAAAGGGGGCTATTCCGAAATCCTGGTGGTAAGCGCGGGGGTGTAAGCCCCCCAAAAGCAACCCCCAAAAAGCGTAGGGCAGATGGCGAATATATAAAACATTCAGAAATGCCGCGGCAAGGGGTAGTTATCCAGCCTGACGCCACAATCCTCAGCGGAATCGTGCCGCGGAAGACCGAAAAACTTTTCTCGCGTGTTTTACCAACTTTAATATTTCATGTTGCTGATTTTCTTTATGGGATTTGGCCGTGGAAATCCCGGGGACAAGCGCCCGAACGAAGGAGCCCACACCTCACTAGTCCCAACCCCTTCAAACTCAACAAGTTTTTTTTTCTCCACGCTCCACGCTGAGAGTCTTGAAAGACCTTTCGAGTGGAATGCGGACACGCCTGCCATGTTACGCCATTAGTTTATGATTATTGCCTGGAGTTTTGCGGGTCCCCAGCGGAGTTCCGGCTGGCACTTTGAATCAGTGTTGTCAACTATTTTAAAATGAAATTTAGCCACATTTGGGAAGTTCAAAAACCAGCAGCTGCTTGGTAAATTGCTTCAAGAGTGCTGGAACAACATGCTCCACCTTTTCTTTTAAGCTTGGTTTAGAAATTTGTTTATAAAAATTAGTGTTAGATTAAAAGCTAAGCGTTTATGTGTTTACTACATTTGATCAACCATTGACGCACATTAAAAATTCTTATTTAAATCTGGTAGCCTAAAAACACTTCAATGTGGGCGGCAAAACTGCCAAATTGGCATCACAACTGCGAATTGAGAGTGTGAAATAGGTGAAATAGAGGCAACCGCACTCACCTGTTGTCGACTCCTTGGTTAGTGTCAGTCGTCCATTGTGGTCGGTTAGCAGCAGCAGTAGGATCTCAATCAATTGAATCACAAAGAGGCGACGATTGTAAAACAAACACATTGCAATCCGACTTTTTTGTTGTCACCGCTTTCCGGCTGGGGCTCCTTTTTTTGGCCCAACCGCGATTGTAATTATAAATATATATCTTTCTATATCGTTTCGCGATTATTGGAACGTTAACGAACTCTTCACGCTTCCAGTCAATACGATTAGCAAGAGCATTTTCTCGATTCTCCGCTCACTGCGATGTTTGGCGTCGGAAATACATGGAAATCGGGGGAGAAATCAAATCACCGAATTTTATTTACTAATCTAATGCACACACCCATGCACACACACACACACACAAACGCCCCCACACACAAAAGTATGCTAATACATTTGGGCAGAGGCATAAATATTTTACGCGTGCAACAGTGCGTATACTCAATTTGTTAAATAGTCCGCACAAACATGCCGCCAACACGATGGCCCGGCGCCAATGTCATCAGTTTGTCACCGCTCAAATCGGGAAATTGATGAGGTGGTGGTTTTGGGGTGGAAAACCTCCCCAGGGGACAATGAAAGTACATACCGAAATTGGATAAAGCCATATTTAAAATTAACCAATTTTCAGCTTCACTACGAGATTTATCTTTGCGTTTCTAGTTGAGCTTTTGCTTGCGCCATTTTGCTATCAAATGGAAAGAAGCTCTGTATGAAGAACTAAAAGTTTCAAGTTATTTTTAATATTACTGATTTACTTGATTACACTTTTCAAGCCATAAAGTTTTGAGAAAGTTTTCTAAAAGCCAGAGCAAAGTTTTTCCCCTTGGTTTCTGTTGTTCTACGAACTGCAATTATTCCGTCATGGTTTTTCTGAACTTTATGTTGTTCGCCAATCCAGTTATATTCTATTCTATATTATATGCTACTATTATACCAAGAACTATAACTTCTTTAAAATAAGTTAGAATAGAATTGCGTTGAAAATTACTCATCTATATTATATTCTGTTGTTATACCGAGAACTATAACTTTTTTAAAACGAGAATAGAATTGCGTTGAAAATAACTCTTTTACCGTAGATATTTCTGCTGCTATTAGTTAGCATAATAACTTCTGCAATAAAAAATGGATCCTTCATCCTGGGTTTTTTTCCTTTTTACCTCCCTTTTTACTTCCTCTGACGACATCCTTTTATCGGCCTTAAATTTGTACTGGCTTTTTGTGTGCGCTCAGACCTAAGCTGCGATAAATTCGCAGATTCTACGGCACAGATTCTTCATCTGCCATTACGCACGCATCTCCATAATAATGATAGTAGTCATAATAATAATAATAATGATGATGATGGCGGTGATGATGCCACATAAAAGGCGGCGGAGCCCATTTCAATTTCAATTCCACAAAAGGCGCGTGTATCTCCAAGATACATTTCTATCTCGAGAGCGCAAATTTGCGCGGCAAACCGAAGCTCGCCAGCAAAAAATCGCATATATGAATGCTAAAATACATTTCGGCATCGTTGGCTTTACTATTATATTGTTGATGCCTCTGCTATTCGAACTATGAAAGGCTTTGCAAAAAGTATAGCACATCGCAGACAAACTTTTATCCGTATGACAATTGAAAAAAAAGAACTCGATAAATCAAAAGAAACATGAAAAAAGCGCTTGTGCGAATTTGAGCTACGCTTTTTTGTTTTGAGTACACCGAAAAATAAAACAGAAAGTAATTGGATTGTGTTTACATGTCTAATACCACTTAAATTTCAAGTAGAATTATACTATTAATTGCTCTGGCTTAATGCAAAATAAAATAAAATAAAATTTGAATGCTTGTTGAAAATATAAAGTGAATACTAGTTATTTGTTTTGTGTACTGTGGCGTTCATTTGTTTATAGCCCTGCGATATGAAACTTTTGGTCGTTTACAACTTTTCGAAATATATTGTATAGTATTCAGTTTTGGTAAGATAAAGCCAAAAACTGGGAGATGAGCAAAAAGCAAAAGCCGGCTGAGCAAAGGAAATCACATTGGGGTAGTTGTTGTTATATAAAACAAATTGTATGCGAATTTTTGCACAAAAACACACAGATACGCGGCGCACACAAACACACACACACACGTTCAGCCGCAAAATCCGGCGCTCAGGAAAACAGAGAGCGAAAGAGCAGATGAAGAGGACGAAGAGGAGGCGGAGGATGGGGATGATGAGGAGAACAAACGAATTTCAGCAACGACGCAAATTTCGATTTCCTCGAAATTTCTACCTTCTATTATGCTCGTTCCTCTGCCGACTGCTGCTTCTTCTTGCGCTGCTTGTTTGGGCATCATACACTTTTTTGTTTGCAAAAATAAAAAATAAGAAGAAGAAAACAGAGAAGAAGAAGCAACAGCGGCGGCAGCGCAGCTTACTAAGCTTTTTCGCTGCCGCCGTTTTGCTCCTTGTTTTTGCTACGCTCTTGCTTTGCGTTTGCTTTTTTGGGTATTTTGCTTTTGCGTTTTTTTGCGTTTTTTTGCCTTTTGCGTGAGCAAGAAGCAGCAGCAACTACTGCACTTGGAGTTTTTCCCTTGCTACATACATATGTACATATATCCTTTTTGCCGCTTTGTTTGTTTGGAATTTCTCAATTTTCAAATTCTGAAGCCACCCACACACACACACGCACACGCACTCCCACTCGCACACACACGCACTTTACGCTTTTTTGTGCTTTGCTGCGTCTCCAGTTTCTTGTTATTTCGCCCTTTGTTGTATTATGTCATAATTTATTTGTCGCCCAGGACTAAACAATGCCGGAATTTTGCACAATTGATAAAGCCAATGAATCACATTTCGTTTTCATTAGCCCCCCCAATCGTGCTGTCTCGCTCTATCTGGCTGCACCGGCTTCTCTCTTTTTGCTTTTTACTTTTCCTGCTACCTTTGTTGTCTTTTTTGCATTTCCGTTTTACGTTTGTGTTTCGCTCGCACTCACGCACTCAAGCACACAGACGCACACATAGCTGCAATTACTGTTGTTGCCCAGCTTGTTTAACTTTTGTTTGTTGTTTGCCACACACACACACGCACACACCCGCACACACAGCGTCGTCGAAAAACGCAAATATCGCGAATTTACAAGCGCCGGCAAAAATTTACTCGACAAATCCGCCCGCAAGTGCACAGAGCGACGCAGCAAACACGTCCAAACAATCTGTTCGCCATCGGAGAACTGAGCGCACCGAGCTTTGGCGCACTGCTTCACTTATGAATGGAACGGCTGCGACAAGCAGCTCGTTCGGCGCGAGAGTGAGAGAGCGATAATCCGAGACCGAGTTTATTCGACTGCAGCATTCGCGATACTTCTTTATCTAATAACAATGTACACAAATGTAACTAAACTTGGTTCTGGGTTAATTCATATTCGATCCTGGGATATTTTGCACAACCTCGACGGAATTTTGATGTAAATTTTGTGGTAAAACTGCGCGCCAACTAACGGTTACGGTTCTTAGCTAGAGGTGGTCTATTGCTGTTCTACAGCGATGATAAAGATATCGATATTTTAGCCGATTCGCAACGGGCGCCGATTTGAATACGATTGCGATCAGATGGAAAACTCGTTTCTCCTTTAAGAAAGCAACTAGTTAAAAACTGCTAACTACTTTATTAAGAGGTTGTCTTGCATTGCCAAGTTCACTAAACTTAAATTAGTCGTAACTGAAATATAGCACCAAAAATATCACTAAAACATCTAGCAAGGACATTTCCTTAACATCAGCTTAAACTTTAAATAAACATATTGGAAATATCGCCCTACTCATTCCAATGAAAAAATTCTAAAACATAGCCAGCAATTACAGCTAATGTTAACATACAAATACCTGTGGGGTAAAAGCGGTTAACATTGCATTCACATGAACATTCACATTGAGCGGTTATAAGAGTGCAGAAACTTAAGAGCATTTCTAAACTCTTTTTACTCGCTCATTTGAACTTTGAAGAGAGCCGGCAACTTTTGTTTTTGTTTGCGACGCCAAAATTTCAATGTCGACGTCGGCGTCGGCAGAGAAAGCTTTTCAAGCGGCGGAAAACAAACAGAAAACGAATGCGAATAAAACAAACAAGTAATACGTAATAAATGCAGTTATTTGTTTGCTGCTTATAAAACCAAGATTTACTATTATTCCAGATTAACATGTATGAAATACGAGCTAATTCATTTTTAAATACATATATTATATTATATATATTATATATTATATTATTATATTATATTATATTATATTATATTATATATTATATATATTATATATTATATATAGACCCCAAAAGTAGTTGACAGTATTCCAGTTAATACAAATAAGCAACAAATTTTGTATATTCTTTTTTTTCAGTTTCCTTACAACATATTGTTAAATTTAATGTTAAAAACGAAGGCGCCAAGCAAAAGGCGGAAATAGAGATGGCACATGTATCCGTTGGTTGTTGTCTTGGCTAAATTGGTGTGGTGCACTCGCTATTGGTGTGACCAGACCACGCGTAGCGAAATATACTCACAAGTGCGAGCGTAAGCGAAAATACCTCTTTGTGGGGAGAGCACTTTTGACTTCTTCGTGGTTTTTCCAAGGCGTCACACTGCAAAGAGTTGTTGTTGCGCGCGGGTGGATGACGAGAAAAAATTGGGAACGCGGATGAAAACAACGGTTGATTTTCACCCAACGCTCGTGATTTTCGACCGCTTTTGAGTGAAGAAGAGAAGCAAACCGCCTGTTTTTTAACTGCATGCCTGCGTGCGGCTGTGTGTGTGTGCGCGCGTGTACGTGTTGTTAGTTTAGACGCGCTGCTCGCCGCGATTTCTGTTGTTTTGTGTGGCCCCTGTAACTACAGTAAATACTCGTGCGAATAACGCGTCAAAAGCGTGCGAAAAACGCAGGGAGAACGCAAGATAGCGCCCTCTCTTTCACTTTTTCGCTTACTCCTCGCCGCCTTGGACTAGCATTTTGTTGTTGCGCAGCCTGCGCGCTTGTGTGTGTGTGTGTGTGCGTGCGTGCGTGCATGAGTGTGTGCTTGTCCTGCGAGCGTGTGTGTGTAAATTCCAAAACATACGCCGCTGCACAGTGGCACAAAAACGAGGGAAACCACGTAACGTAATAGCAATTTGGATGCCCGGCTTTCGGTCTTTGCCTGTGTGCGTGTGTCCGTTTGGGTGTGTCGCTTTGATGTTAATTTTCCGCTCAAGTTTTTCCACTATTCCGCCATTCCATGCAGCTTCGTTGACGAGTTGTCGAGAGGAAGCAACAAATGCGTTGCGTTTCGTTTCTTCTTCCTTTTAACTACGTGATGCAATGCGTTTCATGGCATTCCAACCAAGTGCCAATTAGAATTGATTATTATTCATTATTTCGCTTATTACCCACACAAGCGCGTGTTTGTGCGTTTGTGTGTAAGCGGCTCTCTTTTAGCGCCCTCGCTCTCTCTATCTCTCGCTCTGTCCGACTCCCTCTCTCTTTCAAACAAACTCCAGTGAGCCGCAACAACAAAATGGCAAGGCCAGGCAACAAGAATATAAAAAAAAAAAGTCTATCTTACGTTTTCCCTGGCCGTTTCACGTAGCGCAACGCCTAACGTAATGCGCGAAGCAATCAAATAAATATAAATGAAATGTAAAATTTAATTACAGTGAAAAATGTGGGCGAAACGTGTGCGATAAATAAAAGCCCGAGATAGCGAAAGAAGAAAGAGTGTCCAACTTGGGGTCTGCTAAACAGGCGCTGTCGATGTCCGCCAGTTAGCCACGTTCAGAGACATCCTACGATCAAAACGTTGCTAACGTTGCAATAAAAAAACGCCCCCCCATCCTTTCCCTCCCCCACAACTAATCGAAAAGCCGGCAAGACGACGTCCAAGAAGAAGCAGTCACAGCCGACGCGGCCGAAGACGAGCAGCATGTTCAAGTGCATTCCCATCTTCAAGGGCTGCAATCGGCAGGTGGAGTTCGTGGACAAGCGCCACTGCTCCCTGCCGCAGGTGCCCGAGGAGATCCTCCGGTACTCGCGGACTCTGGAGGAGCTCTTCCTGGACGCCAACCACATCCGGGACTTGCCCAAGGTGAGTGCAAAGCCTAGAAATCCTTAGAAAGAACTGAAAGAACTGAAAGAACTACCTTAAAAGACACGGACTTGTTTCATGGGAAATTAACAAATAAGAAACTTCAAGTTTGAAGAACTCTTAGGTTGCATAGTGTAAAATCCTTTCATTGAACGCCACTCCGATTTATTCGCCAATTTTGGTTTCTTAGATTTCTAGCTTCATCATCCGTAGAATTTTGCTAGCCAGATGGGAAAACATGAGCACATTTGACCACAAATCGAATGTTTACTTCTGCAATGAATAACAGAAAATTTTATTAGGTCTTGAAAAAGTAATGATTCATGGCGAGGAATAGTCATTAGAAAAACCAGGCATTCCATTCTATGCAGTATAATTATCCATCATAAAATACGCAAACAATATACACAGCATTTGAAAAGATAATGAAACATTGTTTTGTATATTGAATTGAACTAAAACGACGTCTTATTGTTTATGATTAAGTCAGTACAAGTTCGGAGAAATTTGGCTAAGGAAAACGCGAAGTTCGGATCAGAAAAAGTTGTACTGTACTGAAAATCAGGCTGGGCTGACTTGACTGACTCCACTGAATCTGAACTTTTGGTGCTGGGTGGTGCAAAACCGTAAATGTCATAGTTCAAAGTGCGTGGGAAATTGAATAAATTCCAAGGAGTCGGGTTTGGTTGAGGGAAAACCCACATCAGATAGTGGGTGGTGAATGAAAATGAAATATTAATAGATGCAGTGTTTGTTTGTGCTAAAGCGGAGAAAAGTCTCGAGTTCACGTATACCTTTCACGTATACCTTTTGTTATATTTTAAATATTTAACGTTATATATAATGCAAAGAAGCCCACACTCCAGATCAATTTCCAGGCAACATGACGGCCTCCTAGAATTATGTTCATAAATGCCAATAGACCAATAGGTTGAACATTCCGATAGGACTGTTTGATCTGCTCAAACCCCTCGCTTTTATCTGTTTAACAACTTTGAACAACGGCCTTGTCTGGCGATGACGATGATGGTGATGGCGATGGCGATGGCGATGGCTTTACATTGGCAAACTTGTCCCACCGAACGGACTGGTCCTAAGCTCAAGGGGTTGATGGCTGGGCACGTAATTTGCATCCCCGGGTGCGTTGACTCCGCCCAGGGCCATTCCTTCACCTACTGCTCACCTCCTCTGGCGCAATGAGCATACATATATCTGTTGTTTTTGTATTTTCCCCGTGAAAAGCCCGCCGTCAGGGCATTCTCCTTTGGTCAGCGTCAGCTATCTGCTGGAGCATCTCGCCGTTTACCATTTACCAAGACAACAATTACGACAAAAGAAGTTTCCCTCGGCCGAGAGCGGAAGTTTTTAATTAATGGGGGGAATTGGGGGGAATGAATCGCCAAGTGGGCAGGGCAGCACTCACTGCCTTTTCTTTGACACTGGTGCAGCCATCATAATGGAGCGCTGGCGTAGCTGCATAATTGAATCTGCAATTACGCAACTGGCGATCAAAGCTCCGCCAAGTGCTGCATTCTAATTAGTAGCCAAGTGCCCCCGATAATAGCCACATAAATTGGGTGTGGTCGCTTTTCCAAATAACTCATCTGCTTCGTTGGCCGGTGAATAATTCTGTCGCGGTTGTTTATTTGCCTTTGGCCGGCGGTCTTCCGCCACGATTGCAGCTGGTAAATAAACAAGTAAACCAGCCAGCAGTCGGACATAAACATTAGTGCTGGCTCGTTGACATAGCAACAAGTTGTGGGCGGTGACAAATAGATAGCTCGGTGCTTGCCGTTGCAGTTGCAGTTGCAACTGCAATTCATTTGCGGTCAGCTTGCGGAGGCCTTCTTGCAGTTTCCCTACTGATTTAACCCAGCATTTGCATCAGCCGCACTCACTAATGAACTTCTAATGCAAATGCAGACCGCTCTTCCAGCTTTTATTGGAGCAGCCACATGTTGCAGCCGCAGCAACTACATGTTGCCGTGGGGCATCAACAGAAACAGAAACAGAAGCTGAAGCAGAAGCAGAAGTTTCAACTACAATGGACTAGTCTGCCACATAATGATGATGTTCTGGCGGCGGGTTCGTTCGAATGCTAAGCAAAATGACAGCAGCGGATGTGATTGTTGCTTCAGTTTAGCTTCTGCTGATGGAATCGCTATGCTCAACCCTTTCTGGATTGTTGAGAGCGGTACACAATTTCCGCGTTGTCATGGCATCGACGTTTGTGGAGGGTACACGGCGAAAAAGGGATATTAAATCGAGATGAATGGCCCACAACGCAATTGATTCTAGGATTCTAGGCAGCTTAGATTACCCCATGATAAGTTTGATTAGTGGATCGAAACTAGTTGTAAACTTTACGAACGTCTTAGTCCCAGCAACAACTACTCGTAACTCTATCAATCTATTCAGGAAGAACCTATTTCTATACGACATATCCCCTTTTTTAAACAATTACATATAGCTGATTTAGTAGTGTACTTGCAACTCTCATCCTCAATTGAATGGCTGCTAACTCGGCGACAATCTGCCTCAATCTGCGGCCATTCGTTTGCCTTCATCAGATGGAGTTGGCTGGCTGGCAATTGAATGGGAAAATGCTGTTTTGCGTTTAGCATTTTCCACAATCATTAAATGGTGCTCCGTCCGCTCATCGCTCCTTCTATGCTGCCACATAATTGCTAGTTTGCATTATGCAACTGCTCGATTTAGGGCTCTCCATCGTTGAGATACCACCGTGCGGTGTAGAACCTACCCCAAGGAAACGACTCGCCCGAGAAATTGGCTTCTTCAGTGCATACTTACCACCCGAAATCCGCACCCATTCACAGTCACCGGCAACCGCTGGCCCCATTCATTTGGGCCAATTAGTCACGCTCGAAGATAAGATACCGAGTAATCACCTTATCGCCTGGCATTGCCCCAATGGGCCTGAGGTTCAACCTGCTTAGCAGACCAACCGCCTACCGCCTACCTCCTACCGCCAATCACCTAGCCTTGCCACCCACACCCCTCCCCCTTTTCGTGGGCTTTTGCTGGCTTTCGAAACCCGAAGCGGAGCAGGTGCCTTTTATTGTGGCTGACGGGGGCGTGGAGGGGCTCTTGTGAAAACTTAACCGGCAGTCTGGCTATTGAACGCACACAGAAAAACAGAAAAAGGCCAGAGCGGCGGCAATGACATCATTTGGCAGTAATCGCGCGTACCTGACACAGCGAACTCGACAACGGCTACGAAAACAGTCAGCAAGAATCTAAAATGGCGGTCGGCTTTTAGTGAGTTTGGCTAAGTGAATGCTACTCACTACTTGCCGCACAACTTGGCTCAACACCTGCTGGCCATCCCCAGAAAATTTACAAGAAGTACACACCAAAACACCGATTTGGCAACTTTTTCTGGCCATAAATGTATCTGAAGATACTGTTAAACTATACATAATCTGTAGTGTATTGGATTTAACTGAAATATTGTGAAGGAACTAAGGTGTGTTAGATTTGCTAATATGAAGATACATGGGAAAATGGGTGCGATATATATAATTTTGTGGCTTTGTAGCTGTGAGTAAGACGCAGTACTCTTACTATCTAAATCTTTCATGACTTTGAAAACAAATGGTCTTAGATAAAAATCACAAGAATATAAAGTAGTTTAACTGTGATTAGCACAGTTACTCCAAAGCATTTAATAAAATAAAGCCATTCTCAACAAGACAAGCAACTGTTTATGGCACCTTTTTCGATGGAGTCTTGTTCCGATTTAACTGCAGTTATCTTATAGCCCCGAGACGAACTGTACCTCACTTGTGGAATTTTTCATTCGATTTATTCCGAGTTTTTCATTTCGTTTTCGTTACACTAAGCCAACTCAACGCTCGTCTCTCGCATTCCCCAGCGTCCACAGCTTACCACTTTTATTCTAGCCACTACTGACTGAGCTTGGGCAAACCGGTTTGGTTTGCCTATAAATAAATAAATGTTTTCCACTTAATTGTTTGTGAAGCCTGTTGTATCAAACATTGCGTCTGACCGAAAGACTGACGAGAATTTTGGTTTGCAGCTGTTTAAAAAGTTATTTAGGAAAACACACATTTATAGTGGTGGTTTATAGTTTGTGGTCCGTGATACGGCAAAGATGCAGCTGAGATTTATGGCGCCTGATACGCTTGGTTATTGCAGTATGCTGTATTTGCATCTAAAACAGATACTAAATTTCCCAAGCAGCTGTTTGTGAAACGAGGAGCGGTTAAGTGCTTTTCCGCTGACTAGCAGTTGGCACTGTTGTTATATTTTTTGTATATTTTTTATCCGGTGGCTGCATCATCTGCCGTTGGCCATAAAGAAAGTCGTCCGTTTGCTGGTTTGCCAGTTTGCTAGTTTGCCAGTTTTCTGGCTTGTTGGCATTGGCATGACAAATGCAGCGGGGCGCACACAAACACTCACTCTACGGGGCTGCAAATTGTGGATGGTTGGATAGAAAAATGAAGATGTACAGATTGGAACAGGCGCCCAGATACACGAAGCCAGACACTACAGCGATTGCGATTCCGATTCCGATTCCGATTCCGACTACCATTCCGAATCCCATTCCTTCTGCGGATGCCACTGGAGAAGCTCACAAGCTCGTGTCTTGTTTGTTCGACGATTACACATATTTGTATATTTTTCGACTCCTCTGTTGCTGTTGCAGTGGCAAAGGCACCGGCAGCCATTTGTATCCACTGGCAGAAATAAAAAGAAGTCCATGACTTCAGGTTTCATTTTAGGCTAAATCAACTTGGATATTCATACAACATTTAGATACAAAAATTAATGGGCCTTAATCACAAAGCATAGTCCTTTGCAGCGCAATAAAGGATAGTTATTATCTCAAATCTTTTGAAGACTTGCAGTGTGATTTTTCGCCGTGTATTTTGTATCTCCAGTGCGGCGTGAAATACTAAACGTAGTCGCAGTCTTCAGTTCCAGCTCTGCACATAATTGCCGCTGTCTGTCTGCCTCTCCGTTCGGTTTTCTGTGTTGTTGGCTGTTCTAGCTCAGCTGCTTTCGGCGGCTGTAGATGCGTCAGTTCAGATATATATCCGTGCCGAAAAATGTATCTAGAACCCGTTTCGTCGCGATTGTACGGCGTTTTCTGGGCGCCTAGTCATTTGCAACATGCACACACCACTTGCCAACTGCGACTATACGGCCATGTGGATACATGGATATGGATATATAGCAGTATGTGCGTTGTGTGAGTGGGCCAGATACTTTTGGCTTTTCAGATTACACTTGCAGATACTGGGGCACATTAAAAAATTGCTGGCGGGCAACGAAGCGCACATTTCCATAGCCCCCACACAGGTCATGGTTCAGTGCAGTTGCACTGTTACTGGACCCTGGATTCCATTTTCCGGATTCCGGAGCCATCAGGGTCTATTAGGTTTGCTTTTAGGCAGCGCAAATTGGTTTTCCGACCGGGCTTTTAACAATGGCAAATTGAATTGTTTTTGTTATAGCCATAGTCTCTGCGCGTCCGAGATATGTAGTGGCCACTGGCCGGTCCAGAAATCGAATTATGCACATGATGGTGATGCAGCTCAAACAGCCAGCAACCAGCAACCAGCAACTTGTCTGCTCGCTGTGATGCAACCTCGGAACCTCAGTTGCGAACTGCTGGCTGTGTTTTGGCCTGGCTAAAAGCCAGCCACCTACCGCCTAGCACTTGCTGTGCGCCTGCTCCGACTAGATACAATAGTAAAAGTGTGCTGCCGAGTGAGTGAGTGAGTCTACCATATCTGTATCTATCTGTATGTGCGCTTGAGTGGCAGACAAACTGGTAGTACTCCATGGCTGCCACTCTGTACTCTGCACTCGTACTCATGGCTATATATGCCGGCCGGCAGACCGGCCGGTAATTTATGGCCAAGATACATACAACAAGCCCGAGTTGCAGCGTGGGCTTTTGTTGCTTGGTAGGTTGCTGCCTGATAGGTTGGTTGGGTGGCAAAAACAAAAAAAAGTATCTTTTGTGACCAGCACTTGGCGAAAAGTTTACAATTCGCATTCATTTTTATTGTCGTCATGCCTTGTCCTCGTTTTTGTCTCTCGGCCATTCACCACCACCCCCTTTTTGGCCCCTTTTGTGGGCCATTTTCATATGCAAGTTACGTTTTTTTTGTTGTATTTTTTTTTTGGCCTGCCCGGACGGACCGCCTGTCTTCCTGCATTTTTTTGCCCCTTTGTCGCTGACAGTTGCAACTTTTTGACGCATGATTTGTTGAAAGGCTTTTCGCTTTTTCTGCTTTTCTGTGCATAAATAGCAAACGGAATCTGGCCATTGTAGGTGGCCAAAAGCAATGCAGCTGACACTGATGGAGTCTAAGCCGCTTTGTCTTTAAAATAAAAGCCCCTTATTCATTGTTGCATAGCATGGTGGTTTCTCTGACATTGACTTTTCCATGTAATCATGCTGAGTGTAATACCTTAAGTGTGTTATGGTATAATTAAAATTAACTATTAAAATTAACTATTAAAGTTAACTATTAAAATTAAGTATTAAAATTAACTATTTACTATTAACTATTAATTAACTATTAAAAATAGTTAAGATATCTTTCAACCTATGACATATGTGAGACGTTCTGGTACAAATTAAAAAGTTATGGTACCATAAATCATTTTGTTGTGTCCTAATGAAAATGGATTTATGGGTTGCCGTTCCCAAAATTCCTTTCGATTTGTATGACCGTAAGTGCCCAAAGCTAGTGTTTCTTGGCTACGGTACGGAATTCGCTTGTTCAGTGCCCCAAAAAAACTGGGTCAACAACTCCAGCACTTGGCCAGCACACCACCAGCACTTCTATTGTCATGTGGGGCAAACAAAGAACGCAACAAAGAATTAGGAAAAAAGAGGGAAAATAGAAAGAATTTAATAAACTTTACGGCCAGAACTACGAATTATTTTCATTATTCTGGTGGCGACTGCTCTTTGGGGGTCGGCACAAAGTAAACTGAAGTAAAGAACCCAGCAACAATGGCCGATAAAAATCGCGCTGGCAGAACAAAAGCAGCGGCTGTTAACCTTGAGGTCTATGACTCAGTGAGTCAGTAGGGGGCGCAACTTTCTTTCCAGAGATGAGTACTACTCCACATTGCAGGAAGGTCAGGGTATGGGTATTTTGGTTTGGGTCTTATATTGGATACTGGGCTGCCCTTCACTTTGGAAAGTTTGCGAGTGGAGTGCCAACATAATTTATTTCGAAATTCGAATCGAAGTCGTGATTTTCATAAATGAATTGTTGGCGACATGTCTTCTGTCTGTCTGGTTAGCTGGCCGGGTCGAAAGGAAAGCTGGCCGAAATGGATGATTCTAATGGTGAACTGACTGTTTGGACGACGGGTCACGGCACTAACAAATGACAACCCCTTAAAGATTTATGACCACGAAAACGAACTAACTGAGTTGCAATCCATTTGCCTTTGTTCGCAAAAGGCTCCCGAGTACGAGTCGTGCTGAGGTCTAAATCTTGTTTTTTCTCTTCTTCTCCGTGCTTGCAGAATTTCTTCAGATTGCATCGCCTGAGAAAGCTGGGACTGAGTGACAATGAAATTGGCCGCCTGCCGCCGGATATACAAAACTTTGAAAATCTCGTCGAGCTCGACGTTTCACGCAATGGTAAGTCCAAGTGTCCGCCTTCAAAAAACGATGAAAACGATGCAAAACTGCCCCATAAACATGCAACAAGTGCCCATGATGCTCTAAATGACATTGATGGACTATAGATTTCGAAAATGTAGATTTCGTTTTTTGGTTAGATGGACAGCACGTGTCCGTTGATTGCGGTGATTGAATGATTGAGTGACGGATAGGGGGAGCCAGATCCATATATCCATCGAGTGCCACATGCGATACCACCGATGTGGCAACAATTGCATATGATAATAATTGCATCCGTGTCTCTGGTTGGAATGGGTTTTTATCTGCGGTTGGGATTGACGAGCCTGCAACTGAATCAGCATATTAAATGACGCATTCAGCTTTCCCTCATGTTGTGGGCAGATCAACCTAATTATGAAAAATGTGGAGCTGCTAACCGCTGGTTTTTTTTTATTATAGCTCTTCCTGCAAACTAATTATAAAGTGTGCTAGATAGATTTTATCAAACGGAAGGGCAAAACATAAACAGCAACGTAGCATATTAAACAATGATACTTAACAACATAAATGCGTTGAATTTAAGATCAATCACACTTACAGATTGAGTTAAACATTAAGTTATTAAATCGCCTCATAGTGAAAAGACTTGCCCGTTAATTCGAAAAAATACCCGAACTTTTAAATTGCCTAATACCTTCTACAGTCATTTATTACAGTCATTTTGTTCACTTTTTTCAATTTAAGTGCCCTTCCTGTTCTTTTATCTTGTTAAATTGCTCTGTGTTACAGACTTTCAGCGGCTTTAAACTCAATTTAAGTGCAAACAATTGCATTGCCTTATCTCTGTTGGCGCATGCAACATCCGTATTGCCGCTGCTCCTTCCATGTTTTCCTACAAGTTCTTCCTCAAACAAAGATGCAGCTGGGATTTTTAATAACTTTGCCCCAGCGAAACTTCTGCCACATAGATAGATGCGGATATAAACGCGCACCACCCGCAGAACCACCGACTCAATCAGCGGCGTAACCCCACATACACGTACATACATATATGCATTTTCCGCTCAAGCGAGCATAAATCCGTAAACAGAAACCCGTAATTGGAGTCAAGTGCAGCTCTTGACGCGACGCGACGCATACGCATTATATTAAATGGAAACGAAATATATATATATATATATATTGAGAAAATAACTTGAATAAGTAAATCGACTGCAGGGCAGGCCACCACGCTTTTCCAACTCAAAATCCCCTCCACTTGACAATATCCATGGCAACGCAACTGCTTACGAGTACCGAACGAATCATTCTCATTCATTCACAGCCCCCGAAATAACATTATAGACAATGACGTCGACGGGGCGCTTCCCATTTCCGTTCAAAGGTTTCAGTTTCACTTGATCGCAAAACGAAATTCAGCAACTTTTCGAGGCTATCGCATTAATACACACAGAAAAACTGCGCAAAAGTACTTACATTCAATCAAAATTCCTTAATTAAATTAAATTGAAAGAACTTCTTTCATATTAAATTAAATTGTTAGTATTATAGTATTTTATATCCACTGCATGTCCACTGAATATGCAGTTGAATAAATACACCTTTTGCTTGTAATATTAAATTGAATTTTCTGTGCACTTGGCCAGGTTGACTGCACTCGTTACCTGGAATATTCGCTGATTTTAATATGCTTTGGCCGGTCGTGTTTGGTTTACTACTTTTAGCGTGTGTTTTGCTGATTGTGCAGTTTAGTGCTGGCAGTTTGCCGTTCATACACATGACCCACAAATGACCACAAACTGATGGCCCAATGCCCGGCCTGCTGGCTCTACCTCTACCAAGTGAATGGATTGGATACGAGAAGTGGTTCCAGTTTGGCATTGCTGTTGAAATCTGAGCTGGATTTTCCTGGCACTGGGTGAAAGGCCGCCCACGTTAGGATCGGTTGAGATTATCCGCCAGGCAGGAATGATTCGGTGATTAATGGTCGTTAAACGGCGATAAGTCGATCAGCGAAATATTAAATAGTCCTATTCAGTGAGCATCATGCTTTCTATTTGCCAAGCGAGAATGTGGCTTTTGTGTGTGTGTGTGTGGGTGGCGACTCCCTCGGGGAAAGCCTTTCACATTCAATTCCTGCGGCGCTTAAGTGCACATTTTATTGAACCCCTTGGGCAAAGGCTGCGGCACAGGTGCTGTAAAAGTTTGCGCACCTTTCTATGTAATTTCCCATGCACATTTTATTACGGCCAACCGCAGGGAAATTGTATTTCTCAGGTTCGTGTGGGAGTTGCACTTCGTTTTTTTTTTTTTGTTTTTACAGCATTTTCCATTTTCATGTTGCATTTTTTCTAAGTTGACTCAAATTAGCCAGCTCGATTTTGTATGCAACAGCTTTGCCAGCTGCAGTTTGCCACAACAATGGACGTTCTGGCCGCAAATTTTGCAAGTGCAACAGCAGCACCAAAAAAAACAATAACAATGACAACAGCAACAGCAACAGCAACAACAAAAGCAGCTGCAACAACAAACAGCCAAACACTCGAGACCAACTGCACTTGACAATAGAATTTTGTACGCGACACTGGCGCGCTGCATTTGCCACCCGCGCCTGCATTTTGTATGCAAGCGACGGCAATAATAACAATTCTAATAAAAACACAAATTCCCCTGGCTCTAGTGGATTTCCGTGGGTGTACTTGTGTTTGTGTTTGCGTTGGTGGGTGCGTTTCTATGGACACAGCTGAGCGCAGAACAATAGCATCCGCTCAGTGGCAGAATAAACAGAACATAACTTAGTCAAAAGCATACATTCGCGTATCTTGAAATATCTTTAAAGGACTGAAAACATAAAACCAAATCCATTTACCGTTTATAATAACTGTCTGAAACAATCAAATAGATACCAATTGTACAATTTTGTAAATAGTTGTATAAACCTAATCACCCACTGTTAATTTGAGATTAATTGAATCATTTTAATTGATCAGCTGGACAGGTGTTGCTATAAGTTCGCCCGCCACTGTGCACTCAAGTACAGGTGTCATTGTTGGTAGTCGCTAGTTTTGCACGTAAATCATTATGACGAGTTGACCCGCTTACGAAAGGCAAGCTAAAAGGGCTCAGTCGACGCCGCTGCCTGCTGATATACTATTTTTCATATTTTCCTTTTTTTTTTTTTGTAACAACCTGCTAATTGTTTGTTTATTTGTTTATTTGCTTATTGCGTTTTCTATTTCGACGCCATATCTGCCATATATTTTCGCCGCTCGCTTGCATTGCAGTTTTTCCGTTTATGGAGAGCCGCTTTCATGCCGTGTTTTGTTTATTAAGTAACCAAAATTCATGTTTTCTCAGTGCCCCCAAATGCGGTGCAGTTGCCAAGCTGGGTTTATTTGTGCGATTTCGCTACTTTTGGTTGCCAGCGAAAATGACAAACAATAGAATTGTGAGAATTTGTCGCTGGACTCTAATTTTTGCAATGGAATGTCGCCGCGATTGGATTCGGTTTGTTGGGGCATACAAATGGCAGTGTATCGTATTGCAGGGCCTGCTAAAATATAAAATTTGATTTTACCCGATTTATCCAGCTGGAAGTTTTTCACTCAAACATTTGCTTTCTAGTTAGTTATTAGAGTGGAAGTACAGACTTTTACTGCCTGCTTTTTAATCAGCTTGTTGTGTTGTCAGCTTCTTTAGCCGATTTTCCCTGTGGGAAACACTATTTGCCCAAAGCTGATTGGAAACCATTGTCGGAATGCCCGAAAGCCGAGCGCCCCAAACTCAAACTCAAACTCAAACACAAACTAAATTAAATGCCATTTGAAAGTCATGCCCTTAGGCCCTGTATGACACTTGTTTCCCCCTTTCTTGCATTTCTGTGACAAAATGTGTGTCATCTTTCCTGCTCTCGCTCTTTCTTTCTCCACATGTTGCAATTGGGGCGTCAACTGGGTCAAAGTTAAAGTGCGCGCGCAAAACGGGGAAAAAAAATAAATAAATACAAAAAAAAAAAATAGAAAATAAAAAAACAAATCGCGGCGCCTCTGTTCGAGTGGCGTGCTCATTTCGTTGTTCTTGGAGACGGTTGGAGCTTGGGGCCCAGGTTCCAAGTGCAGTCACTTTCACACACAGCTTGGGCACAAGTAGGAGAGAAATAAGCCGAAGACGACCCTGGACAGGGCATCAAAAGAACGTCGTGCACTTGAAGAAACACCTACTCAGAGGTAGAGAAATATACTTCTAACTTATACTGAAAAGATATGTAATTAACTGACATATCAGCATAATATGTAAAAAATCATAATTACGGAATAGTTACACGGAAAATATTATAATTTTTTTTTTTATCTTAATATTCTTTAATTTTAGACTGGAACTTTCATATATTACATAATTTTGTTTTATATGTTTAATTATTGGTTCACCTAATACAAGGGCAGCTTTTCAGCAAATTCTTTTTGCCAGTGTAAGCTGAAAGAATTAGCAATGGCAAGCGAAGGCGGAGTAGTCGTAGGGGGAGGGTGAGGAGGAAGAATCGGGGGCAGCGCGAACAAAGGCAAAAATCAAAGCTTTGTCGTGGTCTTGGACGAGCAGCAGGCCATTAGAGTCCATGACTTTGTAGGAAGTTCGCCAAACAGCGATTGTTGGCCCAAAGTCACAGCGAGCCGAGAGCAACCGCCAAGTGATGGGAACATTTCAATGTGCTCTAAACAAACAAACAAATTGAAGAGTGCCGGACTGACGGTCCGTCAGTTGGAGGAGGTGGAATTGTATAATTAATAGCATTAAACAAAAACTAAATCAAAATGTCAGAGGGGAAAAATCAACGCAAATTGAAAAATCATTTCTTCTCACGTCGGCCCATTTTATTCAATACTGTTGATTTGCTGGCCTCTGCTCCATCCAGTTCCCAGTTCCCAGTTCCCAGTTCCCATTCGATTTATTTCGATCGTGTCGGTCTCTGGAGCCCATTGACGTCACGAGGGGATGAGCAATTAAAAACTACTCGGCCAGCAGGCGGCCATCCGACGAGCTTGTACAAACAACAAATCAAAAGTGAATCCCTCGACTTGGCAACAGCGATCGGCCAACGGAATTGAGTTGGCGAAAAGTATAAAACAACAAACATAAATGTGGCAAACAAATCTGTAGGCGGGGTGGGGGGTGGTACATTCATTTATGCTGTACAAATGTTTTGAGTTTCAGTAAATGCATTCATGTTTGCCACACAAATGATAAGCGTATGTTTAGTGCAAAGTATAAAAAGTGAAGAACATTATCATGTTAATGGGCTAATAATTATGCAGGAATGTTTGTGAAACCAAAAAAACTTATCTAAAGTAGTTTAACAAATGAGATTTCAATCGGTTAAGTGCACGGATTAATTGGCAATTAGTAAACAGATAATCCTCCGCATAATTATGTTGCAAAAATGCACTTACGTATGCCAAGCAAAAAAAAGAAGGAGTTATTTCTACTAGTTTAACAGCTAATTGCACGGATTAAGCTGGCAATTAGTTAATTGAAATTATATTCACTGAGTGTCGCAGGTGGCCAAAGGTTATGGTTGGATACTGATTGAATTGGGGGGCGCGGAAAATTGATTACCAAATGACTTGGTGCTGGGTAAACCCAACGCAGGCTCAAAATGTCAATTGCAGATGTGCTCAATCTGTGGAGTGAATGTTTTCGGGGCGGACGCATCTGTGTTCATCTTGTCAGGGGCTTTTCCTAAACTTGTTGCCTGCCTAACGAGCGTAAAACAGTCATTAAATCCACCCAGCCACCCACTCAGTTAAAATGCCTGAGGCTCTTTGTTTGCCTGCTAATTGAATCTGAATTAAAAGCCATAGTCAAATACACTTCATATGCGCTCGTTAATTCCGTTTTTAATGCACTTTAAAAGCACCTGTTGCGCTTTAAAATCGTTGCTGCCTTCTCCCATCATCATCATTATTATCATCATCATCATTATAGTCGCATCTTTTGCCACAATTAAGAGTCATTTACTTATCACAATCTGAACAGCACCTCCCCATCCATCTCCTGCCGTTTCATCTCAACTCATCTCATCTGATCCGAGCTCAGTGCAGTTCAGCTTCTGCAGTCGATGTGGCAATCATCCCGGGATGCCATCAGTGATGCAAACTGCAGATTACTTGGGTTCAGCTAGATAAGGCTTTTCAGCAAATCTAATGGATGTTAGCTGTAAAATATCTAAAAGCATGTATTTATGGTAACAATGGTATATTGCTGGTAATACAGCTAGTGATAATGGAAAGTTTATAAACTGAATTACTGATTTTGCTGAGCATTTGCAAACCAGTTGCACTTGCAGGAAGATGCGAGTTGTATTATTTTAGATGCAATCAGTTGAAGCAGACACCTTTAACTAGGCGCTTGGGACTATAAAATAGCTGAAATGGCTGCACAGGAGAGGCGCTGGCTTTACCCCTGACTCTGCCACCAAAGACGACGCTCAGGTTGAACGAGAATTGTGGTGGCGGAAAGCCATTTTCCCTGTTGACGCTTAGGGATTTGCTCTCAACAATGGCAGCCATAAAATTGCAGGCAAGTCGGGATGTCGGGATGGCAATGGCGATGGCAATGGCGATGGCGATGGCGATGGCGTTGGCGGTGACAACAAGGACTTGGCTTGGCATGGCGCGGCGCCCCAACTAACAGGTCCTGGCGAGGGAACCTTTTCATCATTTTGGATGCATGCAATAGGCGAAATGGCAACGTGCCATGGCAACTCATAACAGATGCCTAGTGCTGGGGATTAAAACGTAACAGAGCCATTGAATCGGGATTCCACTTTTCTTTTTTTTTTTTGCCCCCCAATGATGCAAGGCAAATTGAAAGGCCCTGGATGGAGGTTTTTCTTCTTATTTCCCCCTTCTAGAGCTTGTGAAATATGCATCCTCGACATCATCTTCATTAAGTGCTGCTCGCATTGAGGAAGATGTATGGCGGTGACCTCGATAGCAACACCACACCTCCCACTTTTCCGTCTGGGTCGCCTTGATATACTGACAAATCATTTCACATTTCGGATTCACATTTAACACGGCGCGCTCTTAAAATTTTTGCTCGTTCAATGACATTGAAACAAAATTTTCATATGTGTATTTTCTTTTGGCCCTCCCCGATTTGCGATGCCGTCGTTGTTTGCTGACGTTTCGCATGGCTTGTTTTATTTTTGATGCCTTTATTTCGGTGATTTTTCTGTTTTCTTCTTGTTATTATATATGTATATATATGCATGTTTCTGGCACAGTTCTTCTTCATTGATCTTGTCTGGTTTGTTGAAATTTATAAGCGCTTTAAAATGCAAAAATCGCTACCGCATTGTTCCCGACTGTTTCCCGGCTATTTTTGGAGCGCTCTCACTTCATAACGATAAAATATGATAAACAAATTAAATACATTTTGGGGCCATTTTCCGTTTCTTTGTAGGGCGCCGCGCCTTTATTGCATAATTGCACAAATTGATTACAATTCCGGACGCTATTTTCCAACTGTGCCGGCACACCCAGCATTTCCTCTAATTTCCCGTCCCCAAATGAGTTTCCAAATGTAGGGCCCAAGTGTCCCAATTCTATTTCGATGTTTTTTATTTTTTATTTGTTCCAACCTTTGTGTGTTGGTGTGTGTGTTAAAGGTCAACGAATTGTTTGTCACCGCCGTTGATCTAATGACCGCCAACTGTGCGGCACAGCTGAGCATCTTGTGCCGTTTTGTGTGGCAGCCATATGTTTCCAATTGCGCTGCGCCTCCGTGTGGATGTGGATTTTCCTGGGCTCGGAGATGGGCGAGGTAGGAAAAGCGCCTTGCTGCGTCCATTTGTCTGCAACTGGCGGGATCCAATTTTGAGTGTTTTGCTTGACGGATTGACGGATGTGTGGGGCTGCTGCTGTTTTTGTGCTGCGCCAAAAGGTTTTAGGCCTTCGAAAGAGCACGAGCAGATTGCCAAGGATCGTGGTGCAAAACTGCATATATGGTTGGGTGACTGGGATGCATATTAGCCCTTCATCTAAAAAATTCTTTGGTCCTCCATTGCCAATCAATTGGATTTAAAAATGAATTTGCGCAAGCAAGTATATAAAGTCAAAACACAACGCTTTCCCACACAGCAGATGGTGTTTCAAGTTGTTCAACTGTGGTATCTATAATTGGCCAGCACATTCAAGGCCATGAACAAGGCCTGCTGCCACTGCACACAATGCAGCACAATGTCGGGCTGCAAAAACATAAAGATAAATGTCGGTTTATATTTTTATATAATTTTTAATTAAAGACTGCCGCAGCAGCAGCTCTTGCTCGGGCTGCAGCAATGTGGCTGTGTGGATATGTGGCAATATGGCAATATGGCACTATGGCAATATGGCAATGGGGCAAGTAGCAATGCAGTTGCAAATAAATAGCTTATCGGCAACCTGCCACAACTGGTGACATTCCCAGTAAAATGGGGGTCTATGCCTGGCCACATCCGCCGATTGCCACGAGGCCACAGCCTCGCTCCTCCTGCCATTGTGTGGCCCACACAACTCGAGCATGTCCTGCCTGCAGGACACCAGGACACCAGCACACATTTCCCCCCTCATTTCCGTCATGTTGTTGTGTTGGCCTGTCGCGGCGAGTTCGCGTTGCGGGTCGGTCCCACGTGTCGTATTAGTTGGATTGAATGTGGACACATGGGGCAAGTCAGCCCGCGTTGACCGATGACGATGTTTCGTTTGGTTTCGTTTCGTTTCTGTTTCGTTCTGTTTCGTTCTTTTCTTCTGGCTTTTCCGGTGGTGTACAAGTGTTTTCCCTCCATGTATCTGGGTCAATTTAAACAGCGGTGAAAAGGCTTGAGGCCATCCCACACCTACTGCAACCTGTCGTTTTGCTTTTGCTGCCAGTTTTGTGGCTTTTATACGAGGCTCTCGTGGAAAAGCTTTTGTGGGCGTGCTGGTAAACAGCGCACACATACATGTTTACCTCCTGTTTTCCCATTTCCCGGGTCCTTTGCGTGCGCATTTCCGCTTTGGCAGCTCGAAAAATTTATTCGATCAACAAGTTTCGTTTGTCATTTTACGCTTCGTCTCGCTCTATCAGCGCGGGCCCAAACAATAATAACGAAATCCATGGCCAAAAGAGGTTGAAACTTCGCCCTGTATATATATGGACATATATACGTACATATGTATATGCAAAACTTAATAGTTTTTCCCCACAGAAATTGCCAGACTGCGAAATGAAAATCGTGCGCTTTAAGAGCGAAAAACTGAATTGATAGACAGTGACAAGGCCATATGCGGGAATCTCTCGCTCAGTGGGTCTCATGGAATATTTATAGCAAATTTATTAATATATTAACGCGGCCCTTTGGAGCAATTCATGCGTGAGCAAGTCAATCAGCCGAGCAGATAGAAATGTGTAACCCGATAACCAACGAGCTTGGCTTTGGCTTTGGCTCATTGAAAAGCCATAACAGCAATCAGTAAACAATATGTTTTCCCTTCTTCCCGTTTTTTTTTTCCAGATATACCCGACATTCCCGACGATATCAAGCATCTGCAGAGCCTGCAGGTGGCCGATTTCAGTTCGAACCCGATACCCAAGTTGCCCTCGGGCTTCTCCCAGCTGAAGAACCTGACCGTCCTGGGCCTCAACGACATGTCGCTCACCACATTGCCAGCGGACTTTGGCAGCCTGACTCAATTGGAATCCCTGGAGCTTCGCGAGAATCTGCTCAAGCACCTGCCCGAGACAATAAGCCAGCTGACGAAGCTGAAGCGTCTGGATCTGGGCGACAACGAAATCGAGGATCTACCACCCTATTTGGGATATCTGCCTGGTCTGCACGAGCTTTGGCTGGATCACAATCAGCTGCAGCGTTTGCCGCCGGAGCTGGGACTTCTAACCAAACTGACCTACCTCGATGTCTCCGAAAATCGACTGGAGGAGCTGCCCAACGAGATCAGCGGACTGGTCAGCCTGACGGACCTCGATCTGGCCCAGAATCTGCTCGAGGCACTGCCCGATGGCATTGCCAAGTTGAGCAGACTGACCATTTTGAAATTGGATCAGAATCGATTGCAGCGGTTGAACGATACTCTCGGAAAGTAAGTAATATAGCTTGATTTAAAATATAGTAAAAGCCAACCTTTTGAAATAAAACATTTACACAGTTCGGATTTGCAGTTCATAACGTTTGGTTATCTTATCGTGGTTATAGCACAATATTTGCCAGGTCCAAACAATATACTTGTTATACACGTTACTAGTAGAGTAAAAAGGTATACTAGATTCGTTGAAAAGTATGTAACAGGCAGAATGGAGCGTTTCCAACCATATAAAGTATATACATATATTCTTGAACAGGATCAATAGCCGAGTCGAATTTGCATTCAAATTATCTTAACTTATCTTAATCGGATTTTGAAGTGGCATACCTCTAAATGTTTCTGGCGCAATTCTCTAAAAATCTACATTCAAATTTAGAAATTTTTTTTTTTTTATTTATTTTGTAGTTTTTTGAATGTGATGATGTAGATGTTTGTTTCTGGCGCAATACTCTAAAAAAATTTAATTCAAATTTAGAACATTTTTGTAATTTAATTTTTTTATAAGTATACATTGTAATTATTATTACTCTGCAAACTAATATTAATAATTCACTATTTAAATTTTATGATGTATCTAAACTATCTTATTAATCTTGTATCTTTTACTATAGTTGCGAAAACATGCAGGAGCTGATACTCACCGAGAACTTTCTATCCGAGCTGCCCGCCTCCATTGGCCAGATGACCAAGTTAAGCAATCTGAACGTGGATCGCAATGCCCTGGAGTACCTGCCCCTGGAGATTGGTCAGTGTGCCAATCTGGGCGTGCTGAGTCTGCGGGACAACAAGCTGAAGAGGCTGCCACCGGAGTTGGGCAACTGCACCGTGCTGCATGTGCTCGATGTGAGCGGTAATCAGTTGCTGTATCTGCCCTACTCGCTGGTCAATCTGCAGCTGAAGGCCGTCTGGCTGTCCGAGAATCAGTCACAGCCGCTGCTCACCTTTCAGCCGGACACGGATGCGGAGACGGGCGAACAGGTGTTGTCTTGCTATCTGCTGCCCCAGCAGGAATACCAGCCAATTACCCCAGGTGAGTTTGGATGAGTCAGCACAGAGCTGTATAACTTGCCCTGTGGCTTAACCCACCCAGTGCTTAAAGGTTGCTCCACATTTGGCGCTGTCTGCTCGCGGTGGGCCAAATTTGGCCAAGTTATGCGCCTTTATCAGCACCTGACATAGATTCCACATTGCCCCAGCCCCCGTATCGTTGTGCAATATCTTCCATCTATGCTCGCATTTCCGCGATAAGATAAACCGCGCAAAGTGAGCAAACATCGCCAACAAACGAGCGCTATCCAAGCTCTGTACGTTGTATACCTTTCCCAATCTAATTGGGTGAACCAAAAAATTTATACAAAACTTTTGGCAAATCTTTAAAAATTTCAATTTTCAATGTTATACTCCCAGCAAGTTTTCACCTATATATGTGACTAAATTTATCTTCTAACCGTGCTTCAGCAAGAGCACTTTTTCCATAATTCTGTTCTATACTGATTTCGATTATTTTCTTTGCATTCCGCCACGTCACGCGCTCCTTCCAACATTTGCACTCCACTCACCCTAAACCTCTATTTTATGTTCATCCAATCCAATCAAAGACTATCCACCCATGACGCTTTATAGATCAAGCGAAAAATTTGATTCGACGGAATTCTTCAGTTATCAGCAAAAAGGTTTGCGTTGAGTATTACCTTCTTTGTCAGTATCAATACAAAATAAAAATACACGCTATATCTGCCTTGTACAGTTAACAAGTCCATATAGTAGAGTTACTAGTTTTGGCTAATTGAACTAGTTACGTTGGAAATGATGTTTAAATTCAATTGTTATCAGCTTAAACTCTACTATATTGGCTCACTTCATACTTGAAGCATGACCACTCAGCATTTGCATGCCCGCTTTGTTTTGAATGTGAACTTCAGAACTTGTACTTTAATGCTCTCTGATTACGAATGTTTTGCACAGAAAGTTAACTAGTTCCGAATACCTAACCAAATAATTCCTAGAATGAAGGCCATGATCTAATAGCATACCACACCTAAACAATCTTTCTAACAATCCATGCCGGTTGACATTTTAACCACCATAACCCTGTTAACTTGGGTTCTTTATAGATGCTAGCTAGCATCGCAGCTCCCCAACATTTTTGGTTTTGGAAACGCATCTTGGTCTGGCCAAAAGCCAGTCAGCATTGACAATACCTGTGTTGAGTGTTTGAAACAAAAACACTAACCGGTTTTCTCCAACACCCGAAAATGACGTCATGACAACAAGTTGTTTTGGTTTTTGTTTTTCTTATAAGTTGGGTGTCTCAGGACCGGGCGTTGGCTGGAAAACATGAATGCATGAATACATATATGTTTTCTGAGAATACTCTCACACACGCAACGTATCGCGATGGATGATAAAAGTGTGTTCGATTTGGCTTGTTTGATTTGATTATGTTATTATTTTGTGTTTATATTCCATTCATTTGACGGCCCATGCGTGTTTCCCATCGCCGATCGGTGCCGTTTTTTGCCGCTGGTTCCCACACCCTGAAAAAAACCACTTGCACTGGGGAATGGCGAGCGATTGGGATCTATTTGGCCCCCGAATTGAGCAGTCTTAGCTGCCCTCCAGTGGCAGCATGCCAGATCAAAGGGGCCAAATAGACGATTTGTTTGTTGTTGGCTGCTAGTACCGAGATCCATTACTGTTTCATCTGCCGACCCATCCATATTCTTCCCAGGCATATCCAGAGTATAAGGCCCTGCCATTTGGGGCACTTGAGTGATGTCAACGGTTGTGACGTCATAGCGCCAAGGAGTGGCAGCGGGCCGCTTTTCAAAAAACTGGGGCAAGATCGCCGAGCAATGTAATTAAGTGTATGACGCTGTGTTGGTTAATAATATTAATCGCACGGCTTGTTTCGAAGTGGTACGTGTGTGTATGCCACCAAAACTAACTGTTGATTAATGGCCTGTCACAGGAGCTACAGTAGGACCTGGCTGGCTTGAATTCTTGATTTAAAAAAAACCCGTTTAAATTCCTTATCACTGCCAGTAAACTCCTTGTGATAAGTGACTCAAATCTCTGAGCTTATATGGTTCAAAATGCCATTAAATTGGTTACATTAATGCCTGTAGATATGTAAATTAGCTAGCCTAGAGCTAAATTCGCTTATCGCCAGTCTTCACTGTGACATTCACTGATTGAGTGCCGCATGAATCAACCTGTATTTGTTGTTACCAATGTTGCTATTGTGGTGTGGTTTCGGTTCTGTGGCGTAGTTGCTTCCCAATCGAAATGAATGTATAAGTAGATATTGTAACTGTTATTTGGCTTCAAAACGAGTTTTGGCCTATGCGATTGCCTATAAATAGCGTATATCATCAGCATATTTGGAGAACAACTTGTCTGGTAACTTCGCAACCGATCAACCGATCAATGGTCAATGACGGATTAAGTGGACACACAAATAACACACATAACTCAACCAATTTGGATGGATGTGTGAATAGTTTCAAGATCACGTCGCCATTATTGTTTTTCCCGCACATCTTAGAGCCATGTAAGCCAGCTCAAATTATCCAATTAAAGTCATGGGACTCGGCTCGGGCTGTATGCCCGAGAAAACAAGAGGAAATAATTTTAAATGCGCAGCACCAGACACGAAATGGCCTCTTATTATTGTCATTGCCATTACAAGTCGTCTTCTATTTGCATAAATCTTCATCTTGGCGCTTACTTAACTCAGACTCCCCACTGGGGGCCACTGAATTTGTTTGCCTATGCTAAAATCGGTAACGATTGTAAGTTACGACTGCGCCGGACATTCAGCAATTGTGGCTGTGGATGGATGCAGCTACTTGGGCTCAGTCAGTGGCACTTCCTGCCTCGAAAAAGCGGTGATTTGCATTTGTTTACTGCCGCAACAGCCGTCCATCCCCTGCACTTGCTGCGTAGATAGATTGATTGGCCGTCAGTGGCTTTGGTTGGGGGTTTTGGAATCCGTGATTCTCGGGGGGTGGTAAAGGCACTGATTGCCTGCTTGCCCCCACATGTTGCAACTTTTATGTTGTTTACCCGTGATTGTGGTGTGAAAAATTTACGGCGCGCACACTTCTCATAAGCGCTTGATGGATTAGCCAGTGGGCTTGGTTGGTCCAGCAGACCTGGCCAGCAGAATCTGGCCAAAATGTTTACGCTGCGGCGTCCAAAAATAGTGGTTTGCCAGCTCGTAGTTTTAATGGGTGGTTTATTTATTGATTTGTGCAAAACCAAAAGCGTAGACCATTAAGCGTTTTGAATATAGGTCCGTTTGTATATAATAAATATCGTTGTATACATATATCTCATATATATTATATGTACATAAATATATATCCCAACTACGTATTAAAAGTGTGTGCATGGGCATGCAGTTCACTAATCCAAAGCCATTTTGATCCACACAAAACACCTTGTTGCACTGTTGATTTATATGCTAATAGAATTCGTTTGATTTGCCCCTGAAACAGCCCGTGACCTGGAATCCGATTCGGAGCCGTTCGAGGAGCGCGAACCATCGCGCACCGTGGTCAAGTTCTCGGAGGAGGCCACCCAGGAGAAGGACACGCCCTTCGTGCGCCAGAACACGCCGCATCCCAAGGATCTCAAGGCCAAGGCGCAGAAGCTGAAGGTGGAGCGCAGTCGGAACGAGGAGCACGCCAATCTGGTCACCCTTCCGGAGGAGGTGAGTTCTGGTCCTAGATACGATTCGAATGCTAAGCTTCTGCTGTGCTTCCATCGATAGGAGAATTCGAAGCATTTTTCAGCGCAAATATACGATTGCTTTCATACGTTGTTGTCATGCTGTTTTGGCTGCATACTAATCATAGAATTAAGCCTAGAGGCTAAGTAGCTTGAGTAGAAATAGACCAAAACTAACAGGGTATTGCTGAAACTGTAGCTGCTTGGTTGATTGGCAGGTTTATTATACAATTATACATGTTTAGAATATTTGAACTACAATGTAAGTTACACACACCTTACAAAATGTTTTAAGTAGAACTCAATTTTACACACTTTAGTCGAGGAGCTGTAAAGTGCCATGTAAAGTCAAGTAAATACAAATTTCCCTTTTCCTCCTCAGAACGGCACCAAGTTAGCCGAGACCCCAACTGAGACCCGAACCATTGCAAACAATCACCAACAGCAGGCACACCCAGTGCCGCAACCAATCGTTGGTGTAAATTCCAAGCAACCAGTGGTTGTGGGTGTAGTCACACCAACCACGACGATAGTCGCCCCAGCCGGCGTACAGGGTGGCTCAGAGGGAGCCAGCTCCACCGCCAACAATGTGAAGGCGGCAACAGCAGCTGTGGTGGCTGAACTAGCAGCCACTGTTGGCGGTGGTGATGAGGTCCAGGATGACGACGAGCAGGAGGATGAGTTTGTAAGTTTTAAGATGGATAAATATCACATATCCTTTACAAATATTCAATTTACTTCTCAGGAATCCGATCGCCGTGTGGGCTTTCAAGTGGAGGGCGAAGATGATGACTTCTACAAGAGGCCACCCAAACTACACAGAAGGTAAGGAATATAAATCTTTAGCTAATCAATATTGGAAGATCTTTGGATCTAATTTGACTATTCACATGTTATTTTCTTAGAAGTCATTTATTTTAAAACTTTTCTATAATTTTATACTTAGGGACACTCCGCATCACCTGAAGAACAAGCGTGTGCAGCATTTAACCGACAAGCAGGCCAGTGAAATCTTGGCCAATGCCCTAGCCTCCCAGGAGCGGAACGATACCACACCGCAGCACTCGCTGTCCGGCAAAGTGACATCACCAATTGAGGAGGAGGAGCAGCTGGAGGTGGAGCAGGAGCAGCAACAGCAGCAGCATCCCTTCGACTCCTCGCTCTCGCCCATTCCGGCTGGCAAAGCAGCAGAGGCTAGCACCGACCCAGGTAAATACCGAAATTGTTTCAATTAATTACATTTATATTGCTCTATCTGTGAGTACGGTGTCCAAAACAACCAAAGTGCTTTGGGTGCAGCAGACTGGCTGGGAAAGCCAGGCATTGATGGGAAATCGATATGA
This sequence comes from Drosophila orena, assembly GCA_005876975.1. NCBI lineage: Eukaryota > Metazoa > Arthropoda > Insecta > Diptera > Drosophilidae > Drosophila > Drosophila orena. The sequence goes on along the minus strand of VCKV01000282.1, from coordinate 6,143,068 downwards.
AAGTGGGCGGGCACTGGTAATTTTCACTCATTTGCCAACTGGGTGACCTGTAAGGGCAGACACTGAAGTGGAAACTTAATTGGCATCCTCTTGGACCACTTTTTAGATGCAAAGTGAAACCACAAAGGGACCACCCATACCCATACGCTCTTTTAATTGTTTTTAGCTCTCCACACGCCACCCAAACATAAAAACACTCCACTCTTTTTTTTTTTTTTGGATCTAGGCCTCATCAATGGGGCAGTACTTCCGACATAATTATATCAGCAGCAAAAAAGAGAGCCGAGTCGATTAAAAGCGCGTTATGGCAGCGGAATACTACAGGTGTAGAAACCCAGTTGGGCTTGTGAAATACACGCACCAGTTGAGCGTTAGCCTGGCCTATAAATAGGCAAGGCACGTAGTGTTTGCCTGCTTATCGGCTAACGATATCAGCTTGCAAAAGCTGATAAAAAATGAGCAGAGATAGTGGAAAAACTGTGCAAACCTCACTCAAACAAGCAGAGGGTAAACAAGCAAAGAGAGCGCGCCGAATGACGATAAAAAATGTGGTGCAAATGAAACTGAAATGAGTTGCCTCATTATACACATATGCGGCTAGGGCTATATGGCTATATGGCTATATGGCTAAGGCTACCTGGGAAAACTGAGAGTGAGAAGAGAGCTACGGAGAGACTAGAGTCTAGAGGCCTGAGACCACATCGAGTGCAATTGCCAGACTTTGCGACCGGGTCTGGGCGTTTGGCCCACTCGCCGCCTGCTTTAGTCATTCTTCAGTTACGCTTGCGTTTTGTCAACGTCGCGAGAGACGCGCTACATTCGTCAGCAGCTCACCGTACATTTGCACTTGTTATTATACGGTCTTTTATTATTTTTGTTTGCTCCTCAATTGGCATTCAAAACAGAGAGCGAGCGAGCTATGGCCAAGAGTCCCGAGATCTTGGCCAATAACAATAGCAGAAGCTTCACACGCAAATATCAACACCTTGACTTAGTCATAAAAGCAGAGGAAAACAACATTCATTTCATTGTTAAATACTTCTGCTATGGAGAGTGTGAAATGCTTTTTCTTCGGCTCTACTTTTTCTGCTTACGTGTTTTGTTGTCTCGGGCTCGAGCGAATATTGTTATCGATTTTTGTCCGCTTTTTTTGTGCGCCATAATTCCTTTATGGAGGTGTTGAGGAGGAGGCAGCGGGTCATTCGTCTGGAAAGTTTCTCACGTTGCGCATACGCAGCGTATGATAGCCCCAGGCCGTAATTGAATTTCAACTGCAGTTCTCCGTCAATTCAAGTGTTCAAGGTTGGGAAACGGAACAGAAGGAGGGAAAACCCCCAGGCAAAGTAGCCGTCCCTATTTGCATTTGGGCTGCAGTGCATATCCCCGAAAATGAGCTACTTGAAAGTAAATTTAGTCTTGTTTATATAGCAAGCGTTGCCGGGTTTTCTGTTGGATATTTGCAGATGGCAAACATGAGGAGTGTGCTCGATTCGGTTCGGTTCGGTTCGGTTCGGTTGTGTGCATATCCGGTTTCCCGGAATTTCCTTCGCCTTTGCACAGATTTTTCTGGCTAGATATTGCAACCGCTTCGGCAATACAATCAACATTTGCACAATTCCTTTGACATTTCTACGCTCATGTCCTCCATTTTTTTGTATACATTTTTTTTTGCTGAATTCTGGCAAACAATAAGCTGCATTTGCTGCACATTTCCTGCAGGATTCTTAAAGCACGGTTACGTTCTCTTTCGAAATAGAATGGTACCGTCCGAGTCGACCAATGTTGGCCAATAAATAAACCGTTGATAAGCTCAAGGCAATGGCATTCATTATTTATGTATTGTGCCGTTGATTGCATGGGATTCTTATTGAATTTTCCCCAGTATGTTGCGTGTTCGTCAATGTGCTTGTATATTTATATGTATATGATTCTTTGTCGGTTTCCCGGTTTGTTTGTTCGGTGCGCCCTTTTCATCACTGTTGTAACAAAGTATGCATTATTATTTGCTGTTCTCTTGCAGCTTTTGTGCAAACAGCAATTTAAACTATTTGCAGTTGGCATTCCTTCTATCATTGGCATCAAACAAACACGATTTCGATTTGGATTTGGATTTTGGCTTACTGAATGTTTAAGTTTTGCGAATGGAATCATAGCCCTGAACTCAGGCCTTGTGCTCTTCACAGTTGCATGCTAAGTTTATCGCTTAAACCGCTACTCCCCAGTGACGGAATTTTCCCAACCCCCCCCTACTGCCACCAGTCGTGACAGTTTTCCCTCCCCTTTAAATAAGAGGAAAAAATGGGGGGGAAAAAAAAATGTCTTCCCATTTTCGCGCTAGAAAACAAACAAAAATGCAATAAACGCCAGCTGCAGCGGAGAAGAGAGGAGCATGTTCGGGTCAAAGAATTTCACTGCGTATTTTCCAATATTTTCGCCGCCATGTTGATAGCATGGAAATGTGGAAAATTCGAGTAATTGTCACTGAGGTGGCTGTCTGTCCCAGCAAACCAAACCAATCCAAGCGAGCATCGGTTTGTCAACAAACATGGATGCGGGAATGTGACGACCTGAATTGTTGCCCTCAAAATGCAATCAAAATGAACACACACCCGGGCTGTTTTCATTACCAAAAAGCGCTTTTCGCGCCCATGATATCATCCGTTTCGTTTTAAGCACATTAATCAGTACGCAAACCTTTGCTGCTGCCCCACTGATATCGGGAAATAACGCATACGACAGGTGGACCAAGGTCATTAACTGCCACTTGACTTTGCTGTACTGTGGGCTGTGTTGGTCCCTTGTTGTAATGTTCCTACGTATGTGTCCAAAAATTGTGTAATGATTCAGAGCCGCCTTATCGCCAGTTTGTTTTACTACTACGGTTTCGTTTTGTGGCCTTTTCCCCCCTTCCTTTATTTTGGGCCTTCTTGTTTTGCTTTATCACATTGGCTTAGGCATTCCAAAGTTTGATTAGATAGCAGTGTTGTGAACGCACACCCCTTTCAAAAAATGAACATCGCTCCATTGCAGTGAAATTCGAAAGAGAACAGACAGTTTTGACGGAGGGAGCTTAGTGTGGTTTTGTTGTCGGGATATTGCTGGCTGATTTTATGCTCCCATAAAAACTTTGTTCATTAATTTTTGTCGCCACATTTAAGCGGACGCCGCACGGTCGTTTTTTGTTGATTTCCAAAGCTTAACACTCGCAATTTGTCAGAGGCTGCAGCATCGCTACCCGCCGTTTAACCTGGTGGGCAATTAATCATGGAACCTGCCAGCATTCCACAACTAAAGCATTTTCCATAAGCGCCTGAAACAAAATAAGACAAAATAAGAAAAAAAAGTGCAGATCTCGTGGATTGCAAAAGGGCTTTAATTCGTTTTTAAGCGCACTCGAATCATTCATTGATCTCTTGCCATTGATAATGTCGAGGTAATTAAAATCGATTGATTCCATGCGGCCATTGCCTTCAATTCCATCAGAGTGGAAAGCGAAATTTGCATGAACGGGGAAGAGTTGTGGACCAAGTTCCCCTTTTTTTTTTGTTTCCACTTGTCACAACAAATGTGACAAGTTGAAGCTCCAGGAGAGTGCCGTCCACATCTTGGCCACAGAATGCCGTGAGGAAAAAATAGTCGAGTGAAATATGATTTCTGCCTTCTGGCATGTGTCCAAGCTGTGGGCTAATTTCCCAGGGACAGAGACGAAGACTCCTGGTCAGACCACATGGCCATTTACATATAAATGACAAAACAAAAAAAGAGCAGCGAGCTGGAGAAGCTGCAGGATTCCCGCTCCATGCCATTGATTTGGAATTTTGGAATTTTGGCATTTGTCAGCTAGCAGGAGATACCGATTTGTGATTGCGATTCATAGCGAGCGTGCAAATGGTAATGCATTCGAGGAATCATCATTTCTTATTGCCACCTCTTCGTTTTACGAGTTGCTCTCGTCTTTTGGTATATTTAAATTTTTATATGTTTTTGCTTATGCCATTTATTTTACGGGTGATGAAGGACAAAAACGATGGCCTTACTTCGGGGCTCGGGGCTCACCTCATTCAGCTGCATGCGTGATGTCATCGTAAAATGCTTAAATGCCCGCTTAAGTGGGTGCCGCAGAAAGTTCGCAGGCACTCTGGCAATCAGTAAAATAAGTCTGATAAGAAATATGAGGAAAACAAATGCTATTATGCGATCCTTCTTGTGCAGTTGCCGTTCCAGTTCGTATTAAAACTTCACTTTCCTTGCCTTGCCCCCCGAGAAAGATTGCCTACATTCCGGCGTCCTCAGGAAGCGGAATAAAAACACACAGCACGTGTCATTTGCTCTCCTCCCCGGGAAAAAATCTTATTTTGTTTTATGGCTTTTTCTCTGGTTATTGTTGTCTCGGACCGTTTTCCTCCCACTCATCTGGGTGGAAAGCCTGAAAAGATGGCTTTATTCCGAACGCATGCATGTGGGGGCGAAATATATACATATCCATAAAAATATCTTTCGGTTACACATTTGTCCGGCAATTCAGAGAGTCAAATTGAGAATGAAGGCGATGGGTTGTTGGTGTTTAAAACATTTAAACAGCATACTTTGCTGCTACAACACCTTTGCTTAAACTTCTACGCCATTGAAATTGTTGAATTATGAAGCAGAAACAAATTTGGGTCTGCAAGCAAAGGAATTCAAATTTTCTGAATACCCCACTCAACTTACCAAACTCAATAATGGTACATTGAGTGAATGGCATTTCGGTTTGCAGCTGGAGTAGTAGACTGAAATACGGCAATATTAATGTTGACTTGACAGGCAGACAGGAGTCCATGGAGGTGAGGCTCAAGCTGAGTGCCCCTGTCTTTTCATTTATGCATTGATTAACATGAAAACTCGCATACAATTACAAAGTGAAATTGTCTCAAGAGCCGACTCCCTGTATTCCCCGTCCCGCCATCCTGGCTTCGAATCCTTGACAGTCGATGGATGTGGGGATGGGAAAAGAAAATGATTTTGTTGGCCAAAGTGCCGACGGATTTATTGAGTGCAAATCAGCAGTAGCGAAAATGAAAGCAATAAATGTGCTCCTGAGAAGGGAAAAGTTACTGGTGCTCATCTTCCTTCCACCACCTGCCTGCCTTCCAGTCTCTTTTTTTTTTCGACCTGAGGGACGTCTGAGAGTTTTCTGGCAGACTGTCTGTTTATTTATTTAATAATTATACAAAGTCGTTTTCTCAGCTGGGGGACTTGGGGGGTCTCATTCAAGGTCGTTGCTTTCATGCCTGTTTCTAGTGGGGGGGAAATATGGCTTTGGCAGCGGTTCATTGACTGCTGTTTATGGCCAAGTACCAGCTGCTGTTGGCCAACTTTGGGTCATTCAATTTAAATGTCATCATGGTAAAATTGATGCTGAACGCGAAGCCTTTAGGTTGTTGCTTCGTGGCAGGTGTTTCAAATTTGATTAAATCAACGCAATAAATGTTTAATTTCACTGATGCTCTATCGCATTGATGGGGTTTTCCGTTCCGATGCACTTGAATGCATGCATATGGGGTACCCACTTAGCCAGCAGTCTCTGCTTTTATCTATTCCTCTGGCAGACACAGATCGATTGCGCTCCTTTAGCTCGCTCCTCGGTAGCATGAAAAGTTAGCTTCGCATATTAAAAAGTGCAGTCAAATAAAAAATAGGTTGCCTCACAACATACACTGGGTGTCTGGACAAGATGCCTGCCAGCTGCTTATATTAAAAAGTGCACTCAGATAAAAAGCAAATCAAGCCATGTTCAATGTCAAAATCAAAGTCAAAGAGGGCAACAATACCCTGCCCCGAAATGGTCAGCGCAGCAACGGAAACTTTAGCTACTCCGGAGGTGGAAGTGGTCGTAATAGTCCGGCGATGAGCAGCCTGCGCAGCTCACTGGCCTCCTCCAATCGGAGTCCCAGTGGATCACTGCAGCGAAAGGGCAAAAGAGTACGGATAGTGACCAGCTATGATCCGGTGGATCGGGATTACGAAAGGCAGAGGCAGCAATATGGTAAAAGTTCAGGGATTAAAAAATATAAATATATTCCTTCATCTTGATTGATATTAAATACAAATTGATGTCTTTTTTCCAGACAACTTGGATGGCGTTACGGAGCTGCGTTTGGAGCAGTACGAAATCCACATCGAGCGCACTGCCGCCGGATTGGGTCTGAGCATTGCCGGTGGCAAGGGCTCGACGCCCTTTAAGGGAGACGACGATGGCATCTTCATATCAAGGGTCACCGAAGCGGGACCCGCTGATCTGGCTGGCCTCAAAGTGGGCGACAAGGTGATCAAGGTCAACGGCATTGTTGTTGTGGATGCGGATCACTACCAGGCGGTGCAGGTGTTAAAGGCCTGCGGTGCCGTACTTGTTTTGGTGGTGCAGCGTGAGGTGACTCGCTTGATTGGACACCCCGTGTTCAGCGAGGATGGCAGTGTGTCCCAAATCTCCGTGGAGACGCGACCACTGGTTGCGGATGCCCCTCAAGCTGCATCCATTAGCCACGAGCGTTACATCCCGGCACCCATAGAAATTGTGCCCCAACAGCAGCATCTACAGCAACAGCAGCCCATTCAGCAGGTGGCTCCAGCACATAGCTATTCGGGCAACGTTTTTGCCACACCCACTGCCGGACAATCGGTGCAGCCTGCGGCATCTGCTGCGCCCAACGGATTGCTACTGAATGGCAGGGTGTGTAATCCACGAAAACCAATGACCAAATCCCCCTCTCTGACATTTCACTCGTTTCCCTCGTCTGTCCCCTTACTATTTGTGATTGATTTCTGGTTTTCGATGTGCGGTCATTTCAGGAGGCGCCACTGAGCTACATCCAGCTGCACACAACGCTCATCCGCGATCAGATTGGCCAAGGACTGGGCTTCAGCATTGCGGGCGGAAAGGGGTCGCCGCCGTTCAAGGACGACTGCGATGGCATTTTCATATCCCGCATCACGGAGGGCGGACTAGCGCACCGTGATGGAAAAATTATGGTGGGCGACCGGGTGATGGCGGTGAGTGGGAGGCGTTCGAGAGCCGGACGTTTCAATCTCTGACCCCGGCTAATGGCATTTCCCTGTACAGATTAACGGCAACGATATGACTGAAGCCCATCATGACGCAGCCGTCGCCTGTTTGACTGAACCGCAGCGATTTGTGCGTTTGGTGTTGCAACGCGAGTACAGAGGTCCACTGGAACCGCCGACGAGTCCGCGCAGTCCGGCTGTGCTCAACTCTTTGAGCCCATCCGGATATCTGGCCAACCGACCGGGTGAGTATACAGGAACACTCAATAGATTTGAACATTTGCAACAGAATGCTTCAAAATGCTGAACACTTGCTGTCTTGTACTTGTATTTTTCATGCGCCTTAAATAACCAATGGTTTTTCTCATCACCTCCATTTCCAACAGCTAATTTCAGCCGATCGGTGGGGGAAGTTGAGCAGCCGTACAAGTACAACACCCTGGCTACGACCACGCCCACACCGAAGCCCACTGTGCCAGCCAGTATAAGCAACAATAATAACACTCTGCCCAGCAGCAAAACCAATGGATTTGCCACTGCTGCTGCCGCGATAGAGAGCTCCGCGGGGCAACCAGTGCCCGCTCCCCGTCGCACCAACTCCGTTCCCATGGGAGATGGAGACATTGGGGCGGGATCCACCACCAGTGGTGATTCTGGCGAGGCTCAGGTAAGGAAGTTGGATTATTAACTTTAGTAGTTGCGTAGACAATAGTCTAGTTTCTGTTTAGCCAGTTGCACGTCATTATAATGTTGCCCATAAGCTCGTTACCTTACTTTTTTGTTTTCAACAATCATGATCAGTCGGTAGGACTAAGATAGAAACAAAATGTATAAGCTTGCGCTGCAGTATCTTACATATATTTTTAATCAGCTAAAAAGGGTAAGTAACCGAAATTTAAACTGTTTCTTTAACAACAAACTGCAGCGCAAGTCGTCCAAGCAAATTGTTGTTGATATTTGGCGTCCAAAAACCTAAATTCAAAACTTAAACATGAACACACTAAATAGTCATAAGATACCTAATATGTGCTAATCCATTTCTCCGCCAGATTATCAATTACTCATAACACTAGCTGCTAGATCTATATATTTGCTCATCTACTCGTATGTATAACGAAATTGTTTGTGTTTGTTTTGCATGTGCCCTGTGCGCCCTGTTTGTCCTCCCAATATATGCTATATGCTCATTTTGCATACATAGTCGAATATATATTATGATCGACCGTTTAAACACTAAGTTTGCACCGATTTATGTCCCAGCTTGTAAGCACCCATCGAGAAAAAGAGCCAAAATGCTAGGAGGCGTTTGCAGGATTGTATCTAAATTAATGATATTCATAGTTAGGCACGTTAGCTTAGTTCTAGATCTAACGATGGCTTCATGGCTTCATGGCCCATCATCCAAAGTGAAACCAAAATTTACAAAAACCAACATATTTTTGTTTTGTTTCTTTTTCTCTGATCAACCAACATCCCCTCCAAAATCAAAAACTTGTTCAAACCCGATATTTCCGAATACTTTGCTAAAACCACGTATAACCACGTAACAACCAACGTACATACCCAACCACGACCACGAGCAGCCCTCCTCGTTGCGACCGCTGACCAGCGATGATTTTCAGGCGATGATCCCGGCACACTTCCTCAGCGGCGGCAGTCAGCATCAGGTGCATGTGGCCCGGCCCAACGAGGTGGGCGTGAGTGCCGTCACGGTGAATGTGAATAAGCCACAGCCGGATCTGCCCATGTTCCCGGCGGCACCCACCGAACTTGGCCGCGTCACCGAGACGATCACCAAGTCAACGTTCACGGAGACGGTGATGACGCGCATCACCGACAATCAGTTGGCGGAGCCGCTTATCAGTGAGGTGACTATCTCCACATCCCGCATACACTAGAAGCGCGTACAGTCGCTGCCCAGAGTCCAAGAGTTAAAGAATCGTTGTGTAAAAGTCACAAGCAAAGTTATCCGGACACGGACACACGTTATCCTGTAGCTCAGATGACCTGAAAATATGTAAAAAACAAAAAATAATAATTTTATAGTGTATCCAGCACGGAATTTGAGCTTTTCTCGCCACCGCACATAAGCACGCACACCCGTACATGATGCACAACACACACCAAAATTGATTTAATTTAATTCAAAATTAATTTATGATTTATATACTCCACAATTGGCACACTTTGACCCATCGGCCGCGCATCCTATCTACAATTTGATTTTGCCCAATAAATGTATGTGCGTTTTGCAAACGATTTGATTTAACTATTGGTCCCCAGTTTGATGAGTTCATATGTTTCATGCCAAGCATTATGCAAAACATGCACATTTACAAGAGTTGTGATTGCTCCGACTAATTGAGTAGCAGTTGAGATGGAATTGGATTAAGTTGGTTATGGCAAGGAACTGGAAAGTACTATTAAGCGATTAATCAATTCAATTGAATTCAATTAAATGTGGAAGAACTTTGGCATGCCACCCGTTTCTGTACCAAGTTAACTTTCTCCTTACTAACACTGGATAAATATAGTTTTCCATCTGTTTTACAAAAATTCTGGTTTATGTTTCCTTTGTTTTCCTTTATAACTTGAAACCGACAACAATATTTATTAAAGTGGGTATTTAATGCTCTTCAGGGGTTTCTAACTGTTTATCTCTTTGGTTACTAAGTGCTGCTACAATTTTTGATAGCCAGGCCAACACTTGCATACTTACTGTTCTTTCACAGTAACCTAATCTATAGAATTGAACGGCAAAGCGTCTTTCGTTTGAACGACAGAATGGTTTACTCACTCACTTTTCGTAGAGCCACTTCAGTGTCATTGTCGACGTAAAGCAAATCCCGGCAAGAAATCCCAGAGAGTCTGTGCATGTGGCAAGCTTTGTCACTTGCCACTTGCAGCATAAATAAGTAAACCGGCAAACTATGCTACATGCAAATATCCTTAAATAATAAAGTGAGTGCATGCCGAAAAAAGATTTAGCAACTCTAAATGACTCGCAAGAGTTCCCAACAGCGTTTATTTTGTGTGCGCCAGAGTGTGGCCGTAAAGTAAACTTTTGATATTTCTGTTTGCCTTCGCAATCGGATGGAGATTGTGTCTGTCTCCGGGGCACGGATAAATAAAACATTTAATTGTTTTTAATTTATTTTCCCCTTCTGCGCTTGCACTCCGCATCGAAGCGAGTTATCCGTTGGCTTCGAACTCGAATGTACAAGTATTCAATTTCTTGAGGTAATTGGCAAGAGTTAGTGGCAGTGTTTATTTGGCATCTTGACACGAATGCGCCTTTGTGGACATGTCTGTGCCGCTGTCAGCTCTCAGCTCTCAGTTCTCAGGAGATAGTTCCGACTTTCTCGGCAATGAATATAAAACAGAAATATTATGCTTTGATGTTGCAATATGCCAGCACTTGAGCTAAACGATGCTCACCTCAACCACAGGAGCCGCAAAAGCTTTGTTTAAATCTGTGTGAAAATGCGTGAGCCTTGAAAATTCAGCATAAAGTGGGCCTTTCACCCGCTCGTTGTGCATGTTGTTTAATCTAAAATTAAGTTATTCATAAGAACAGCACTAAACGTATTCATTATTTATTGAATGTGAATCACTCTTGGTACTCGGTTTTCATGTTTAAGGAATGCTTCGACTTAAGTGCATGACTTGGTTTTTTGGTGTTTGGCTTGTCTTGGTTTTTGTGTCTCACGATGTGAAACCCCCCTCCCTGAATTTGTATGTACATTTTAATATAAATATCACCAACAATTTTGCACCACCATTGAACGCCAGCACATGAGCACCCTTCATCCATGGACTCACCTAATACACGACAGACTCAGTAGGATTCTTAGCGTTAGGCCCATTGATCTGTGTTAATTTTGTGATGTGCTAACACGATTTCCCATTCTCTGTCCTGTAGGAGGTGGTGCTGCCCAAGAACCAGGGCTCCCTGGGATTCAGCATCATCGGCGGCACGGATCATTCCTGTGTGCCCTTCGGCACTCGAGAGCCCGGCATTTTCATATCGCACGTAAGTACAGACGGATATATTAACTAACAATTACCTGCAGCAGCAGCTGGCGAAAAAGTTTTCGAATTAAAACACTCGAGTGGCCGCAACTTGTGAATGCAAATGAGCTGCTGCTGCTGCTGCTGCAGAACAATTGTTCCGGATCCACTGGCTCGGAGGATGGCTTCATTATAAGCAGCCAACTAAGCCAGCTGCCAGCTCGAAAGTTTCAAGTCTTTTGGCCATTTATGAGTATAACAATTACCCATGGGGTTTCTCCTCCTTAAATCGGACAGATTGTGCCCGGCGGGATTGCCTCCAAGTGCGGCAAGCTGCGCATGGGCGATCGCATATTGAAAGTCAACGAGGCGGATGTTTCCAAGGCCACACATCAGGATGCTGTTCTGGAGCTGCTGAAGCCAGGTGATGAAATCAAGCTGACCATTCAACACGACCCACTGCCGCCAGGATTCCAGGTAAGTTTCGTGGACTGGAAAAGTTCTTATGAACCCATTTTAGAATGCTTTTGTAATCGTCCTGTAAATATGTATATACGCTTCGAATCTACTTCTTACTCCTCCTCTATAATCAATTTTTGTATACTCTGCCACTGCTCACAAACAAATTCAATACGCACAGAGCATAGAAGTAGTTTATGTAAAAACAGAGGTAAGCTCCTCTTGGCTTTGAGAGGGGAAATATTCGCAATTAGCCAAATGCCTTTTCCTGTTCATTTTTATTGTTTGCTTTGTTTCGGCCTGATGGGAGTACCGATTGTTATTTGTCAGCGTTTAAGCCGAGTCCTTGCTCATTTCCATGCTTTCCTAATTGTTAATTGTAAATCGCAGGAAGTGCTACTCAGCAAGGCGGAGGGCGAACGCTTGGGCATGCACATCAAGGGCGGCTTGAATGGCCAGCGCGGCAATCCCGCCGATCCCTCCGACGAAGGCGTCTTCGTGTCCAAAATTAACTCGGTCGGTGCGGCCAGACGGGACGGAAGGCTTAAGGTAACGTACTGCAACTATCTTGGGCGATTACGGCTCGCCCATCTTTGTTGTCTGTGGAAGAACCCGATTGAAACTTTTGCCGCTCCTCCGTTCGCTTCAGGTGGGCATGCGTCTGCTCGAGGTTAATGGACACTCGCTGCTGGGCGCCTCGCACCAGGATGCGGTCAATGTGCTGCGCAACGCTGGCAACGAGATTCAATTGGTTGTCTGCAAAGGCTACGACAAGTCCAATTTAATTCATTCCATTGGCCAGGCCGGCGGCATGAGCACTGGCTTTAACTCGTCTGCATCCTGTAGCGGTGGCAGTCGCCAAGGTACGTAATCGTGAGCTTATCGACCCAGTTGAGTCCTTCTTAAATTACTTTTCCTTTTGCTTGCCCAGGCTCGCGTGCATCGGAAACGGGCTCGGAACTGAGCCAGAGTCAGAGTGTATCCAGCTTGGACCACGAGGAGGATGAGCGTCTGCGACAGGTGCGTACAAAAGTTAAGGAGCAGCTTGGGCATGACATTAATAGCTACTTCCCCATTCGCCAATAGGACTTCGATGTCTTCGCCTCGCAGAAACCAGACACACAGCAGCCAACTGGCCAATCGGTTCTGGCAGCTGCTGCTGCCATGGTGCATGGCGCTTCGTCGCCCACACCACCTGCTGCCACCTCCTATACAACTCCATTACCCACAGCCGCACCAGTGGCATCTGCTGATTTAACAGCACCGGACACGCCAGCCACACAGACAGTGGCGCTCATTCACGCAGAACAGCAGGCCCATCAACAACAGCAGCAGCAGCAGCAGACGCAGCTGGCGCCTTTGGGTCAGGAGAAGAGCACCCAGGAGAAGGTGAGTGACTGGACTGGCCTTGGAACATTCGGTGAAAACTTATGCCTCGTTGTTTCGCTTGCAAATTAGGTGCTGGAAATTGTACGCGCGGCTGACGCCTTCACCACCGTGCCACCAAAGTCGCCATCGGAGCACCACGAGCAGGATAAGATACAGAAGACGACGACGGTTGTCATATCGAAGCACACGCTCGATACGAACCCAACCACTCCCACAACGCCGGCGGCACCTCTTCCCATCGCCGGTGCAGAGTCAGCGAACTCGACCGGTGCTCCTTCTCCAGCTGTTCCAGCATCCACGCCCGGCTCAGCGCCAGTTCTTCCTGCCGTGGCCGTGCAGACACAGACGCAAACGACCTCCACGGAGCAGGATGAAGACGAGCAGTCGCAACTACAGGTATGTACCCACCTGACCGTGGATGCACGTCTCTTGTCTTGGCTTTAATGCTGTGTGTGTGTGTGTGTGTGTACGTTTTTCAATATTTGTGTGTGTATTTTTTGGTTGAGTAAAATACCTGTCTGTGTGCGAGCTTGGGTACCCAGATCCAGATCCAAGTACAGAGATACACCCATGTAACAGCTAACACGAACCGACAGTCGCCACCCCAACAGAAAACTCGAATCTAAACCCGACCAATCTCTTAACTTGATTTTTGTTTCGTATTTCGCTTGTTATGTGTTTGTGTAACTTCACTAATGCCTTTGTCCTGTCACTGACATTTCGTGTCCTGTGCTTGGAGTGCGTGCGTGCGTGTGTGTGTGTCACAAACTTTAAAATGTATTCAAAGAAATGAGATGATAAACCAAAAACACCATGCTACCATCCATATTCACAAACCACAAAGGTCACAAAAAAACTCTTGTTGTGATAAATTTGGCATGTGTTGCCAGTTGAAAAAACCGTAAAAACGAAAAAAAAAAAAAACGAAAAACAAAAAAATCATAGCTACATACACATATTTTCAACTGAATTCACAGGTAACAGCATGATAGCATCAGACCATTAAACCTACTGACTGTAACTAAAACCAAAATAATCATTGCATCCACTCGTTCGAAAGCACTTTCATTCTCTCATGTATACACGTGCACTAGCAGCATCGTATTCCACATCCATTTCGTGTTTTACGTACTTTTGTTGCTGCTTCGAGGCGATCTTTTTGTTCAGTTGCATTTGAATTAAAAGTGAATAAAAAATCATAGCCTATCTATATGGGCCGATTGGACCTGGGGGCGTATGAGTTATGTATTTGTTCTGCATGCGTGTCGGGCTTGCGCTTAGCTGCTCTCAGCTCCCCTGAGCTGCTCCTTTACTTCTTTCGCAGAGGAGTAGATGGCCCCACATTTATTGATATGGCAGCAGACAATTTATTATTTATTAGCATTTTGGCTGCTGTTGCTGCTGGCTTTCTGAGAACGTCCTTTCTTGGTCTGGCTCACTCTGATCATTGTTCTTGTTGAGTTTCATTCTTGTTGTTGTTGTTGTTGTTGTTCGTGTTGCCGTTGTTATTTATGCTACTTTCATATTATATTCATTTCAGTTTGCGTCTTTACTGTTACCGTTCGTTGGTACCTTTGCCCCCACTGCGTAGGCGGCATTGTTATTATTGTTAACGTTGATGTGGTTCTGTTTGTTGTTGGCTTTAAAGCATGCCCCATTTGAATTTGCATTGAAAGCAGTAGGGAACAAACAAAATAACGAAAAGGGAAAGATATCGGGCATACATTACATATATATACAAACATAAACCTACTATATAGATGGCACGTATAATAAATGTAAATGTGAATAATTCAAAAACTGCAGAAAGAAAATTTCCATTAAAACGTCTCTCTTATCTTCTTCTCGTCCTTGTTCTTCTTTCATTCTTCTGAATTCCTTCAATAATGTGCGCGCTTTTCAACAAATTGTTGATTTATTTTTACTTTATGTTTTTTTTTTTTGTTTTATTTAAAACATTTCTTATTGTTTTCCTCAACCATTTCGCAATCTGTTCCGTTGGTTTTGCATCGTTTTCCGCCCGCCATCGATTTCATTGCAGCTTACTGCTGAGCAGCGCATTGCTTAACAAGCGGATGTTTATCACCATAAGACTGAATATTTAGTTTAAACTGACTGAATACAAATGCTAGCAGCCAAAATGAAAGGACAGGAGGCAACAGCTTGGGTGTGCAGGCTCTACTATTGTATTCGTACCAATGGAGTTGCAATATATACAAAAAAAAAAAAAAAAAAAAAAAAATAGGATTTGAGGAAGCGTGTTCAAAGGGCCAAGAGTTACTACTAATAGCGCTTTCGTCCCGTAATCCCCCACTCGAAATTCAATCAAAATCCGAACGCCCTCAACTCAGCAAATGGTTTCAATGTCTTCTCGCTAGAACTCTGTCGCCACCTCCCATCCAATTGTTAAAAAGTGTGTCCTTATCAACAATAACGGCAACAAATTCACACGCCTCCACAACCTCCACACATCCCAGACAATTGTTGAGATGAAAGGAACTCAGTACCGAAAATGTGTAAATGTATTTATCAACGCGGAATGCTGTAATCTTGTCGCCATTTTGCGACATAAAGTATTCCACTTATACATGTAGTCTTTCGATGTTTATACTTTGTGAAACGAAAACTGTTTACTACATAACACGCAGAAGACACACACACACTATATATTACTAAATGTGTAACAACGTGTGGCAATCACACACAAAAGGTCCAATTATGCAACTGAATAATACTCAAGAGATGAATAGAATCTTTCCGACAAAAACTAAAGCCGATGACAAAGGGCATCTTGTTATAACCTTTTGAAAGAGCCAAGCTATACCTATACCTATAGGGATATTTTGTTAAAGTATCTACGAAACTGTTACCACATAGTTGAAACCGAATTCACACCGTATATTGATTGATTATCCTTTATGCCAATGGTTAGGTTTGAGTTTTCCACTTTCGTTGTTACCTAATGATAGTTAAATTGAAAGCTAGCTAAATGGAATTTAAAGTGTGAATTTTTGATGTCAATAAATCTTAATGTATTTGTCGTATAAAAACCTCAAAAAATGGGTCAAACTTTTAATTGCATTGTGGTTTTGGGATGACCAAAGATTGAATTCTCCGAAGTTTCTTAGTTTTTGGCCACGAAGTTTATTAATTCACGAAACTTTTCGTTTCGTTTGATTTCGTTATTTTCCTTTTGCCATGTAAATCGTTTTTGTCTCCGCATCTGCTATCTCTCTGTATTTTCGTATCGCCGCTGTTCGCTATCGTCACCGTGTGCCGAGTTCATCAACCCAAAATCATCACCCAGCAAATTGGCCAGAAGAGTCCCAGTCGCAGTCGCAGTCGCAGTCACTCACCTCATCATCAAGCAGAAAATCACTGGTAATTGGCTAATGGACGCAGGTTGCAAAGGAGCACCAAAAACAAAACCAAACAGAATAGTACAACTCTTGTGTGTGTCGTTCCGTACCAAAGCATCATCAACTAAATAAAGCGCACCCACATTCATCCCACTGTTTTACCGAGAATACTTCACCACCATTTCACCCACTCACCATTAATGCTGCACACTGCAATTTGTGTTTCAAGCTTGTGTGCGATGACGTTGCACCCGAAAAATACCAAACCAAAACCCAAACTAAAACGAATCTATACCGAACTAAATGAGCAATCCAACAACAATTCAAACTCTAATAGCAACGAGGCACCCAGACTCCAGATCGCCTGGCCCCCGGAGCACGTTACTCGTATCAGCAGATGCTGGAGTCGCAGGAGGAGAACCTAACTTCTGGCAAAGCCACCCAAGCGAAGCCCAAGAAGGCTGAGCCCGTGTACATTATAGATGACGAGGACGATGATGATGACGATGACGCAGATTCCCAGCGGCTGGACGACATCGACGCTATCCAAGAGGAGGATGAGGAGGACACGGAGAGCTCTCCGCCCTTGGAAGTGCAGTCGCCACCTTCCTATGCAGACACGGATTCCGATACCTTCGATCGTCGGCGTGGGCGATATACCAGTGACTCGGAAAGCGACTGCCGGCCGTACAAACTATCGAGATCGGGACGCAGTACGCCGGAATACGGTGGTCATCGCAAGTCTGTAAGCTTCGATCTCAGTGGAGACGAGCGCTCCAAGTCAGACTACGAGCGATCCCGCTCCCGCACTCCAGATTGTTATACTAGGGCCTACGATTCAGAGCAGGATACTCGCGGATCAGGGCGTAATCGCTTGCCGCGCAAAGGCATCTTGAGGGCAACTAGTCCGTGCCCCACGCTGGAAAAATCGGAACCCATTGTGCCAGCAGTGGCACGCATCCGTGATGTGGAATCGCCGCAACTACAGCGCGTCTCACGGGCCACTTCCCCTGAACGACCTGGCGAACTGGACCGGGAAAATCCATTCCGTCACCCCACTTCCGAGGATGATGAGTACACGCGGATAGCGAAGGAGGTCAGCAAATCGCCACGTTCGCCGCGCTCCAGCCGCGAGCAATTCTTCTTTGGCTCTTCGAGATCCAGCGAGGATCTGCTGGAGCAATCCCAGTCACAATCAAGCGGTCACAGCACTCCCAACACAGTGATCTCCAAGTCCACGGAGAATCTCACCGGCACGCGGCCAAAGATACCGCCACCCACTGCTCCAAAACCGCAATTGAAGAAGGCGAACCTGGTGCGAAATGTAGCACTGGAGACATTCCAGGCCAGCGATGTGGGACAAGGTGATTTTACGGTGTTCGAGCACGACGCCAGCACGAATACGATCCATCCCGTGGAGGCCAAAGTTCCCGTTAGGGTCTCAACCAAGACGAAACCGAATCGGCCGAGGGAATCACCACCGCCGCCGCCAGTGAATTTCGCCACCCTTCCGAAGTTGCCAAGCACGCCAACCTTGCGAGAGGCGGAGGAGTCCATCTACATGGAGGCCCTGCCACCGACGCCCTCGCAGCTTCGTCCCCACGAATTCTTGCACGAGAACTCGCCGGACAATATTCTGGTGTCGCCGCAGGAGCACCGCGAGTATTTGCTGCGTGAGAATGAGCTGAGGAATCAGTTGAGGGCACCCTATGAACCCGCTCCACCTGTACCCATTGTCGGCGGCGGATATTCGGTAACGAATCCCTTTCTAGATAGTTTCGACACCGACATTGACAGCCTGCCATTGCCACCACCGCCCACACCGCCTGCCCAACACCAACATACACGTCATTTGCATGAGCCGCCGCAGTTTCCGCAGTTTGCGCCACCACTAACCGCTAACGCATCCACGTCTCCATCTTGTTCTTCCAATGCTGCTTCTGCTGGTGGCGCCACTAACCGCTTGATGGATTCGCCGCAACGACAGCTGCTGGTCGCCGGGTCGCCCACCCAGATCTTTCCCACGGCCCAGATACTGCCCGTGCAGTATGCCAGTTTGCCGCAACCGCAGCAGCCCAACACGCTCACCCTTAAGACCGTTTCCCCCTCTTCGTCCCAAGACCCCAATCAGCACCTCTTCAACCTGGTACTCCTGCCCGGCGACCAGGTGGCCAACAAATCCTCGCCAGCAATGCTCTACCTGCAATCGGTGAGTGAATCGAGTGCCAAGCCCTGGAGGGGGCCACCACCTCCTCCGCCCGTAACCGTGACCTCACCCACGCCCTCGTATGCCGCCATGAAGTTTCCGACCTTCTCGGAAATTGTTGTCAGTCCCGATGCGAATAGCAATTACCAAAATATGACCACTGCTCGCGTTGGCGTTTCGAATTCCTCGCTGGCCCACAGCACCAGTTCCTTCTCCGTCGGCTCCTCCAGCTCTTCACTTCTCTTGACCAAAAATTCGTCCTTGGGAGAGGGTGGTGTGCCCTCCAGTTATTACGAGACGGCCGAGGAGATCTACTCGACCATCGAGGAGGAGGCCATCTACAGCAACACCGCCTTCTTTGATTCGAGGCGCAATAGTGACACCTCGGTATCCTGTCGCGCCTCCAGGTCGCCCACACCGCCACCTCTGCCTCCCAAGCGACCTTTGAAGCCCACCAAGTTGCGTACCGCCCCCGCTCCGCCGCCAGTGGCCCAAAAGCCGCATGGCCTGAGGGGCATGGCCAGTTTCAAGCTGCGTTCCCAATCCCAGCCGCAGCTGCAGGGGGCGTGGCAACAGCCCGCTCTACCTCGAACGCCCACCACGCCCACGGGCAAGGAGACAACGGTGTAACTTTGAGCCGGAATGAAATCTAAGAATAAATCTAAACTGTTCGCCAAAGTATTTCCAAAGATACCTTACCCAGTGAATACCATCACCTCAGACTTGCTTCGAACGACTTTAAAATATGTGTAAAATAACAGTCTATTCCGCTACAAAAATACTTCAGTACAAAATCTGCTTAAGTGAGTTCACCAATAACATAAAACATTAAACAAAATAGTGAGAAGCAATACCCATACTTCATTGTACTTCGTAAATACCAATTGCAAAACTACTTTAGCAATAAATCGATAGAAAATCTAAGAACTCAAGGTTTTAAAACATGTTTTAAAAATGTTTTTTTTTTACAAGCAGATATTTGCTTCCCACTTAATTGAATAGCTTAAAAATATTGAGGAATAGCCCTCAGCAAAAGGCGATTTTAGATTTATTCCACTTCAAAAATCGATCCACCTCCGGTGGTAGACCAACCACTTTCCTTCGGTGGTGTTCAACGATGACGATGCACTTAATTGCTCCTAAGCTGACCGCAGAACCTTCACATTCCCGCTGCCAACCCGTTCTCTCTGTTCGTCCATGTCTCTGCTCATACATTTTAATTAAATTCTAACACCTTTTTGCCATCAATTAAATGGCCCAGCCCAGCCCCTTGCGTTCATCTAGCTCTCTTTATTTCTGGAATCGACTGCAATTTTCAATATTTTCATTCCACTCGCTCGCAATTTAAATTGATTGATTTGTGGGTAGTGTCTGCGCTCCGAACCTGCTGCACTTGCAGGCGGCCAGAAGGGGTGGCACACCTTTCCTGCTAATTAGATGCAACTTTCTGTTGACTTTCGAGACACCCTCGCCTCGACCCCCATCGACCGACTACCCACACACGTTCTACCTACTTTGCCACAAAATTGCAGTTGAAATTGAGCAGCAAGCGGTTGAAGTTTAATGGGCGCCACCTCGTCCTCCAGCTCCTGCTCCTGCTGCTGCTCCCGCTCCTGCTGTCACCCGCTCACCTGGCTCCCTCACTCCGGCCGAGTCTCGGGACAAGTTTAATTTGACGTTGATTGAAACGGTTGGCTGCTTATGGTCGCCCACCTGCAGTTACCACGCCCACTGGGCCATTAATTTTTGCTGCTGCTGATGCCGCCGCTGCCCATTCTTATTATTGCCTTTTGTTTTGGAAAAGCAAAAAATACAAAATTACAAAAAAAAAAAAAAAGAAAAACGAATAAACGAGTGGAAGGAAAATAATACACGAAAAACCAACGAATAAATAAGTAGTATAACGAAGAAAAATACCTGAGTATAAAACGAAATAACAGAAAAACAGACAGAAAACACAATTTTACAATTTATAAAGTTCATTTCGCCCTAGCGCTGCTAAGTTGATTTTAATGCTAATTTATTTTATCAAGACAAAGAAGCAAGTTGAACATTTTTAATTGCATACCTTAAGGCAAATAAACATTGCGTATTATTCTTATTTGCGTTTCGTCGGCTCTTTTCATTTTGTCTTGTCCCCCTCCTACGGCCATGTATTGTGTAAACAGGGTTTTGAGTACTCGAAACTCGGAAAGCGATTGTTTGAATGGGAGCGATAACCCAGCACCCAAATGGGCCAGTGACCTTGACTCACTTAGCATTTGTGTCTAATTGCGTCGTGACCCCAATTGGCCAAGAGGCACTAACTGGTTGGCGACCTGTCGCATTCGCACCTGGCCCTGCACTGATTTCTTTGTCGACTGGTTGCCCCGTTTAGTTCCCCATATCTCTGCTGCTTCTTTGTGTTGCAATCTTATCGCAAAGCACTCGTAATTGCCTAGCGATAAAAAAGAGTTGGTTACCTCTTATCAGCGCCTTATCTCTCACCCACTAACACTGCTCGCATGGTCTGAATAATTCAATGGCTTATTGGCTTTTAATGCGCTCGCCATTTTGGCCCTCACACGTATATGCAATACACACTGGGACATCTCTGGGATCGGTTAACACACACACACTCACACACCCACACACACACACTCACATTCTCAACACTTTCATGGCTCAATAAATTCCTATTAGCTGGACTGCTGAGCTGCTGAGCAGGGCAGAAAGCAGCTCCTCCAGCACTGGAGACTGATGCTGATAAACCAGCTCCATGGCCGCCCCACACCGCCACGTTGTTGGCTCTGCGCATTGACTTTAATTGAAAATCGAAAAATCCGATACGAAATTATTTTCTCTTCTAAAAATACAGCTCAGTTAAGCTGGCACTCCTGCTGCTTTCACTTTTCCCCATGCACTTGCCCGGCCCTTCACTCCATCGCCCTTGGTTCTACGGCTTGGTTTATTTATGAGCTCTCGGACTAGTGTGGTCTGATGGTCTGATGGTCTGGCTGCTCCTTGCTGCTCCTTACTGCTCCTGGCTGGAGGGTCGAACCCCACTAGTTCGGTATAAGGTTGCAATTTGTGCAGTTTAACGCTGGCCTTTGCCCTGTCTGCCTTTGTTTTGTCTCGGTCGTAGGGAGCCGGCCGCCTCCTCTCTTCCCCGTTGTACTTTCCTACTTTCCCACCCAACTGCTGCCATTTAATGACTTTGTCGTCGTAGTCGCAGTCATCGTTGCTCTGCAGGCACTAACTATCCAGACCGGGTTGGCTTTATCTGGCCACTGTGTCTCATGTTGCCCAGCAGGAGGAATTGCATGAGAGCATAAAACCGACAGTACACACGACTTTGGGTGATAAATGGCCAGCTCCGGTTTGGTTCGTTCCGTTCTAACCCACGCAGCTGTAATTTGCGCCCTCTCCAGTTCAATCCGAACTCAAATCCCAACCCAAACTCAAGCCCACAACACCCCACCGTAAATTATATGCCCCGAGTGCAGGCCACAGCAGCACAGACCCGAAAATGTCGGCTTGGTCACTTTATGATTGAGCCAGCCTATGGCTGATCCTGCTAAACTCGAACCGAAACGCCCTTTCTGGGCGTGGCCAGTTCTGGACAAACAGACAGACTGTCCGACTGCCTGCCTGCCATCCTGCCTGCCTTTTTAATAAACTTGTGTAGTGCCATCAATTTTCTTTATGGCCATTTCGGATTTTTCAGCGCTCGCTTTGAAAATTGCAGTTTTTCCCAGTCATTTAATTGAAAATATGGCTGAAGGCTGAAGGCTGCCAGCGTTTGAGCTTTATCTGTTTATTGATTTTTTCTTTCGTTAAATAAATCCTACAGATTTCTTCTTTTTTTTTTTTCTTGTGCGTTGAGTTGCTAACAAAAACGTTTTGCAATTTTCCAGTCAACACCTGCCAGCAGGGATGGAGCAGAGGAGGAGCAGCAGCAGCAGCAGCAGGACGAGGTTAGAGCCAAACCCACACCGACTAAAGTGCCTAAATCGGTTTCCGATAAAAAACGCTTCTTTGAGTCAGCCATGGAGGATCAACACAAGCCCACACAAAAGACAGGTGAGTCAATGGGTAGCGCGAAAAGTTCCCTGATTGAATGAGTGGCTCAATGATGTCGCCGTGCACTTTGCCCAAGCCGGTGGTCCTGCCACTTAAATCTCGCTTCTTGGCCCAAGTTGTCAATCAAACCACTTATCTGCGGTTGCCAAGCCACCACAACGGTGGTCGTCACCTTTGCTCGGCTGCTCGGCTGGCGTAATTAGAAGGGGGTGGAGGAATGCGGGTGGAGGTATCCTGGCGCCATTTGCATGACAAAGTCTGGAGCTGTAGTGGTGGAATCCACTTAGGCAGCTAAATGGCTAAGCTGCATCGGATCACTATTTATTTAATTTCCCGACTTAATAGCGGGGCAATGTCCTTAGCTTACACTGATTTTATGCACTCTCCTTTCGCTTGCAGACAAAGTTTTCTCATTCCTGTCAAAGGATGAAGTGGAAAAGCTGCGACAGGAGGAGGAGAGGAAAATTGCAACATTGCGCCGTGATAAGAATTCCAGATTACTGGATGCCGCCAACGACAACATTGACAAGGATGCCGCACACCACAAGAACAAGAACAAGAGCAACAGCAACAGAAAGAGCAGCAGCGGCGAGGATAATGACGACAGCGACCAAGAGGAGGAGGACATCGCTCGCGAGGATTCCGTTGACAACGCCGCTCTGGGGCACTTCGATGATGCGGAGGACATGAGGTGAGTGCGGATGTGCAAAGCTCTCATTTCGGATTATTGGTGCTTGCATTATGCGCTTTTTATGTTACATCTGAATGCACAGACACTCTATACACACACTCCACACCAATCCACCCAATCAATCAATCTATCAATCACCCTTCACCCCATGCGATATTATGATAAGCATACACCCACTCACCCACGTCCCAACACTCACACTTACACTCACTCGCACACTCAAACTCAAACTCAAACTCACACAACTTTCACGGTGTTTGTGCATTTGCTTAGTATAATCTCTTATGCAAAGTTGAATTTTTAGTTATATTGGTGAAGTTTTTCCGCTGCCTTTTGGTTTGGTTCT
Source organism: Drosophila orena (assembly GCA_005876975.1). Taxonomy (NCBI): domain Eukaryota; kingdom Metazoa; phylum Arthropoda; class Insecta; order Diptera; family Drosophilidae; genus Drosophila; species Drosophila orena. The sequence continues at coordinate 6,119,504 of VCKV01000282.1, read as the reverse complement.
GGTGCCGGTTCTCTTACAGCTGCTTTTACTTTTACATATGGGTTGCTCTTAAGTTTAGATGCCTTCAATCGTTCACATTCAAAAAAACACCACACAAAACACCACCGCTTTATTTACTATCCATGCAGTCAACTGACGGAGCTGCTAATCATCATTGAGACTTAGTGTGTTATTAAATAAGGATAGCGGTCTATCGCTGAGTGTTCTTTAATAGTAAGTACACTCCTCACCACACTCACACACACATACACACACACACACAGTTGCATACGATTATAAGCGTCTAAGCCCTAAGCAGTTTAAGTTTTATGTAGCACTTAAGCGTTGTATGGACTCGTAAATCGCAGCCAGACTCCCAGCCCTTAGTCTACTTAAAGTGTAAGGCAAAAAAAAAAAAACAGTGAAAATCTCGAGAGGGAGGTGGGGGTCGGGGAGGAAAATGACGGAAAAACATGTTATGGTTCTGGCGTTGAAATCTTTTTACTACATAGACCACGCCCGGTGGGCTTCGAATCTCATCTCGTGTATATGATAATCTAGTCGAAGCGGCAGAAACTCAAAAGTGTAAGTACATCCGCTGCTGCTTTACTTAATTTTTTGTTCTGGCATTGCGTATACGCAATGTGCGCCTCCGGGCCTTCACCCTTGCTCTTCCATTTGCTCCTCTTCCTTCCGCGTGGGCGTCCTACTCCACTCCACTCCACACTCCACTCGTATTCCCTGCGGCACAATGCCAGCTGTTTTTACAATTGAATAACTTCATTTGGGCGTTCCGCAAATTGCGTTTTGTGCGTTTGCTCCACTCAACTGGGCGGTGCCAGCTCAGGTTCGTATACGTATTTAGATTCGGATTCGGATTCGCTACGGGTCTCCGGCAATGGATCGGCAAACGAGCCACCAGGAGAGCATCACTCAACACGTACGCATAATTCAGTATCCGCTGGGAATCGATGATTTTATGCTAAGTGTGCTGCAGTGAATTAAGCGCCGCGAATGTAGGAGTTTCGGAAAAGGGCACACTCGGATTTGGTTGGCTCAAATCATATTTTGCACCCTGCTCGAAACGGGCAATTATAATTAGCGCAGTGGTAGCGGAGTGGTGTGTGGCAGGGTGGCAGAGGGGCAGGATCCACTTGATGGGTCCTCAAACCACTGTCGATGGCATGCAACACGTAGCAACCACAACCATTGTGTCAAAGGGCAACTAGTTTTCCCTCTGTGCGTGAAAAAGGTGCCAACCAGCGGCGAACAAACAAAAACAGAACAATGAAAGAAACTAAAAGCTTATGCCAGGTGGTACCACCCACCCAACCAACAAAAGCGCCACCCATCCGCCCACCATGGCAGCCATTTCATACGCGGAGCTGACGCTTATCAGCCAACTTTCACACATATGTGCTCCGCTTGGTTGAAGGACTCGCAGTCGTCGCCCCCACGCGATGTTCCAGTGGCTGGCTCTAACAACATTATATAATGAGCAACAACAAAGTAATTTAATACAATTTCGCCCCAAAGCTGTTGCAGGAAAACATTAAAAAGAGCGCAACCACGGAGCGTTGGCAAAAGTCGCCACTGGAATACCCTTCTCAGGTCATCAGCCCAACGATCAGTTGACCAGTTGACCAGTTGTCTGACCTCTGCCATAAACAAGAACACACAACCTGCTGTTTATGTTTTGTGTTAGTTTATGAAACTGTTTAGTTTATCTGACTGATTAGAAACTGCAACCTGTTTCCGGCCACAAGGGTATTCACTGTGGCCACAGAGGAAAAATGAAGAAGTGATAAAAAGACAGAGACGTGTGACAGCAGCAGATATCATATATCTTGACAACGGGTTCATGACATTTAAGGACTCCGTACTCGTCCTTTGTGCTTGCGAATGGAATTAACTCTAAGAATAGAGCTACATTTCCCGAAATGCATGGAAAAGAGAGGGCTAATTTCACTTTAGCGTTTATGTACATGACATTACAAAGCGTTCAAGGGAATTTCCAAGGAGACGGACGTCCTGTAACTCTTTAGATATGCGATGCTTCTATTTATCTTTGCCGATCACCAGCGGCATCTTCTTACATTTGTGCGCAACAAATCAAGCCGCAAGAACTAATCATTAAATGCTTACAAAGTTGGGAATAAATATCTTATGACTTCATAGTCCCGTGGAGCGTAGAATTCGGCGCAGTTTTCCTAGCAGTCGCCATCGTCTGGTTGTCAACTTGGCCGAGACGACGAGAAGGTGGCCTTGAGGTGGAATCGGTTGGGGCACAGCTGCCAAAAGTTCGGGAACGAAACGGATGGAGATCCGACCACCCTGCGCCGTTCCCAAAAAACCCGCCTGCCAGCTGGCTTTACAACTTTACATGCATAATATAATAAATTGAAATGTGTGTTATTATGTTGCTCGGGCCGTAGCCTTGGAATTCATAACGAGGAAAAGAAGATAAACATGTTAATAACCTTGTAATAAATTTCTAGCAAGAATTTCTACTAGTTTCGTTCCTCTTTCCTGTTCTTGTTTACATTTTTCCCATGCATAAATTTTGTAAAAAAAAAAAACAAACAAAAAATAAAAAAGAAGTTGTAGTAGAATATATGCCGAAAAACCCATATCAAATTAGCCGGCAAGACAGTGTTCTCCAAACTATTTGTATTTATATTCAAATTAAACTCGTCTAAATCTATAAAATTTGTGGAACACAAAAGGCTTGCCAGATCCGTGTTTATGAATTTTATTTGCGACATCAAATTGGCTTCCGTGACGACGAAAACCTAGTCTCGATGTCGGCAAAACGCAATCGAATTCTTAGCCGTGCATTAATCGTCTAATTTATTGTTTGATAATTTATGTACTATTATTAGTTCTGTTCCGCCGGGCATCCTACCATACCACATATATGTATTCTGCTCGACTCCGTTGATGGCTGATCGCCGAAGATACCGCCGGATTCTGCAGATACTCCTACATATACAGATGCAGATTGAGATACTCCCTCGCTCTCGCTTTCAATTGGTTTGCTTTAGTGTTGCATTTGACCCTGAAAAATATTGGCAGCGATGAGACAATTGGTGGATTTTTGAATGTTTTGTGGTCAGCTGAGGAGATGGCGGCGCGGTGTCGGTTGTTATTCTTTTTTTTTTTGATTTTTTGTTTTTTTTTTGTTTTTTTTTTGTGTGTGTCTTCTGTCGGTTTTTATATTAAATTTTTTACATTTAAATGTATATGTTTGCGGCCGTTTGCCGCTTGGACGTTTTTGTGATTTTATGCAGATGAAAATATTTATGTTTTGTTGATTGCGCATAAATTAATTTATATTTTATGGCGTTGGCGCTTCGTTCGTTCCTCAAATGGATCGCGCCGCGGCGTATGCAAATCGCACTGCCGTTGTCTGTGTGTCTGATATAAAAGCATAATATGACCTTAAGCTAAAATGAGGGCGTTAATGATGTTTTTGTTTTCCTTTTCCTTAGTCTATTTTATAAATTTTTTTGGTTCGCTGGACGTTGTAGTATGCGTTTCTTTTTTGTCGGCTGATTGTTTTGTTTGGGTTGTTGCTTTTTTGGTCACATTAATATTAATTACAACGTCGTGGAAATCCCAGCTACATTTTGCCGCAGACAGAATAAAATCCCCGTGGATAAAAGAGAACCAAACCAAACGAAAAAGCTGCGGAGATTGCTTTGCCGAAGGAGCATTGTGTGTTTATTATTTTACAATTAGCTTGACTCTCTGCACCTTTTTAATTGTACACCACAAAAAACCTTTCTGTTTCTGCTTTCCAAACCACTTTTGCAGGAATCCACTCGAAGAAATTGAAGCAGTATTTAGAAGTTAAACTAAACTAAGCTCTGACACCCTCACTACGACTTGTGCGAATGTGACACGTTTATTAACCATAGCTTTAAGTGTAACCTCCATATAATACTATGTATGTAAAGTGTTTATATCGAACGAGACTTTTTTTCGAGACTAAGCTACACCTACTGAGGCGAGCAGTAAACCAACTAATCTGCAATATAAAGTCATTTTTATACTGCGACACGAAAACGAAAACTTTTTATACCCGTATGCCCCGTAACATGTTAACGCCGAAACGTGAACTTTATAGAGTGACAACTACCACAAAACTCCGCCCCCACAGCCCCCACAGCCACGCCCACTCTCACCTGATATGGATAATGGCATGGTGTTAATGCCACATGCTGTGTCTCCCTTTTGCATTTTATTAGCCTAATTATTTCTCTCTTTTCAAATTGCCCAACTTTCCGAACAACAACTACTAGTCTGTCTGAGTTGGCTACACTTGAAATTTTTCAGTACACATCCTGCACACTCACACACCTGCAGCACTTCTAGGACCTTCACACACACACACACCCACCACACACACACACAGATATACCACACTATACTTTACTGCACACGTATACTAAACACCCGTACACAAACGAACTCCAGTGCCTTGTGTGTTGCTTGCATAATTTATATGCGTTTTGCATTTTTGAAATGTTTGTTATTAAAAATAATGATTTTTAGAGCAGGACAAGAAGTCCAATTAGTTGTCTGTGTTCCTTTCGTAATGTCACCTTTGCCCCCCGGCACTTTTTCAATTGCCACAGATTAATGTGTGTAGATAAAGTCACGATTTCACGCAGTCAGACATGCAGTTATTGTCGGGTTAATGTCAACTTATCGCCTTAGCGATTTGAAATCCTCGGATTACGATGCATTTACCACGATTGTTACTCGTTAAACATACCAGAATCTTGAATTTAATTTATGAAAACTCAACTAATTTACAGGGACTCGAGGTGTTCTATTTATATGCCCATTGCAAGAAGTTAGCGTTTATAGTTCCTCAGTTTTATTTCGAAAACAAGCTGTCAGCAAAGCAAATGTATTCCTAAAGTCTCCAGCTGGTTAAGTTTTACGATAGTCAAACGGTGTTATAACTCTCGATATATTTTATAAATATTTATATGTTAATATCTGTGAACAAAGCAACCACATAAATAAGAACTGCTTAACGATGTATTTAAATAACTACTGACTATGGTTATGGAATCACACCAATATCATTACCATTACCATTACCATTACCGTTACTATTATTAATCATCCACATACATGTGTACGTATTTGTCATCGATCTGTGCCATACATATTTTATGTAACTTTGTTATTTTGCATACAAAAGAAGTACAATTTATGATACTAGAAATAAAGGCGAATGATTTAAATTAGCTTTACTGTAATTTATTTATCCCACCAATCAGCACATTTCTATAATTGTTCAACTTTAACCAATACTCAAGCACTCTTTGGTTGTGGTTTTTGCATTATTTAGCTCACCCACTGGTTCCTTACCACTGCCACTTGACTTTTATTGGGGTGTTTTGATTATACTGGCTTTCATCATAATGAGCAATTAGCAATTGAAAGATGAAAAACAATCATTTAGAGCTGCGAATGGATGGGTTTGGGCGAAAAGAAAGTTTCATTGGGCATTGCATAAATCTGTCAATTGCAAAAGTTGAACGCGGCCGGAGTACGTTTGTGGGTCTGGCTCCCAGAGCATAGAGGAGAACATAGCTTGGATTATTGTTGGAGGCGCTCGGTCGAGTGCAGGGGCAAAGTTCATTTAAAAGTCGAGAGGACAAATGAATGAATAAAGGGAGCAAGGAGGCAACGAAATGAGCAAGAAAAGAATCCACTAGAATATTATAAGTGCAGTTCGCTGGGTCAGGAGCTCGGCGCACTTTGGCTACTCCACGTAGCCTTAGTTGGCTGCTTCATTCCGGATCCTGGCTCCTCCAGATTCCTCGGGCATGACATTTGCGTAGGTAGCGAGAGTGTTTCAACGAAAAGTTTCTCTCTCCCTTACCGCCGCTGGTGCTCCAAGGACCAAGGACCAAGAACTAAGGAGCCCGGCGGCGTTCAAATTGAAAAACATAAATCACTCAAGCAGAAGTTGCTGCCAGCGACTTAGTAGTAGTAGAAGTCGTAGTAGTATGTAGTAGTAGCCCCGGCTTTGTGTGAATAATTTCGTATTAAAGTTAAATTGAAAGTGTGTAGCAATTTGTTAAAGACTAAAGTCAGTTTAGCTGCAAGGAGGGCATAAAAAAGCCAAGCGAGCGGATAGGCCACAAAGTTCAGACAGAAGGAAGGATGGATTCCAGCCAAAATCCCACTGCAAATAGTTCTAAGGCGCTTTATTTTAAAATTAATTTTGCATACTACTATGCTGCTGCCATGCTGAAACTCAGTGAGCATATATGTATATGTACGACCATGATTATGTAGTGGAAGACGGCCCTTGCCAAGTTTTACGACTCCACACAGACAGTGGCTCCTCGACTCCTCGACTGCTCGACTCCACGCTAATCTCCAGCTGCCATGTTATTGCACTTGTTGGCAAAGTTTTTCAAAAAGTGATTTTGTCAGGGGTTTGGCGGCTGGGGTCGCTTTCTCCTTTCGGGCTGCAAACTTTACGTTATGTTTCTTGGTTTTTAATTACAACAAATTCGACTTGTTATGCCAAAAAGTTGCCAGGGATACCAGGGCACGTACGCAAGTGTGACTAAAAGAAATTAACGTCATTATGTTTTGTAACTGCTCATATCACGTGCTAACCGCATCTCACCGATCTACCCTTTGGTTTTGACAAGCAAATAATTTGATTAAATTTACATATATGTGTGTGTTGTTTTACTTTTGCACAATTCGAACACGAAAACCAACTCTCAAAAAATTATGACAGAACCGCACAAAGTCTGGCGCCGACAATGCCACATGCCCCCAGCAAAATACCCAAGCAGAAGTTGAAAGCGAAACAGATTGAGTCGACTCCTCCCACACCCACGGCACTTGATCCGCCCAAGCCCTCGCTGCTGCCCAAGCCAAAGGTCAAGGTTGTCATTCCACCAGCACTGCAGCAACGTCTTAAGCAGCAGCAGCACCAGGTGCAGCAGCAGCAGCAACAATCCCAGCCCGAAGAGCCCTCAATTCCGGAGGAGGAGCATCAGCAGCAGCAGCAGCCGGAGCTGGAGCCGCAGCCGGATTCGCCCACCGCCGCAGGGGGCAGTCGCATACCCGTAAGAACCCTTAAGGCCGAACGCCGCGCCCTGGCCTTGGCAGCCCGCCAATCCGGACTTAGTGTGGAGGAGTATCTGAAGCGACTGGAGACGCAGGATGATAAAGAGTGCCCGGTTTCGCCCACAACGCCCACTGGCAATAGCCGTTCCATGATTAAGTAAGTTGAATGCGTGACGGTCAACGAGTTGACATGCGTGCAGGTCCAGTTCCATGTCCAGGCCCCCCTCGAAAGGTTACAGGTCAAAAGTGGTCCACATGTGGGCGTGCGATATGCCAGAGACTAGCCCCTGGCCTAGGTTGGACTATACAGAACACCCACACCAAATGCACCCACTCACGCGAGGCAATACGAACAGCTCTCAATGTTTCCGTACATGTATATCTTTGTATATTTCTATATGTCGATTGGAACACCTACTTCTACATCTTTGTTTTTAGTTAGCGGTGTCTGTTCTAGCCACACCCACTTTTCCTTTCTCTGTCTGTAAATACAATAGTCATATCTTGTAATTAGTTTTGCTTAAGCCGGAGTTCAGATTGAGTACCAGTTGCCCATACATTTTGAGCGGAAGTGATATATGCTAACCAACTGATTCTCGTCCGTTTAGTGCTGAGAAGCGCGCCTCCTGGCGGGCAGCTCGTCTTCGATCACTGGAGCAGGGAGCCGTCGAGGCACAAGATGTGATCAAGAATATGCGCAAGATGACCGACGATCTGATCACCCACGAGTCCAGGGCCAGCGAGGTAAGTTCCCCAGTCGGGGTGAAGTCCATGAAAACTAACCGAACCCATAGCCAAACCCAAAAACCATATACATTAACTTGCGCCCGATGAGATGAGGAGGAATGGCCCGAAATTTGCCTGCGAACATAACCAAAAACGAGCAAAAGAACCCACATAGCTACATGGTTTGCTTCACTAACTAACTGCAAGAAATACTAATATCCTTCGGCCTTTCGATTGTAACTAATGAAGGTGCAAAATCGAAATCAGAATCCCAATCGAGATATCGGGATCGTGTAACGGCAAATGTGTATCCCTCATGAATGAAAATTGCAATTGAAATCTATTCCCCTAGCTAATACGTTTTACACCCATTTCTCTATCTCTCTTATTTATTGTCTACCCACTAATCAGGCTCAGCCGAAAATAGTCTTTCCAAAAATTGCCATAAAATCGAGCGACGGTCCAGTCATTGTGCGCGAACGCGAGAAAATCCTCGATGAGAAGATTGTGCGCCGCACTGAGGAGGTGGCATGCCCCATTACGGGGCGACCTCAACTGCGCACCGTCGAGTACATTGAGAAAATCATCGAGACGGAGGTTAGAGCCAGCAAATCAAATTCAAACCAGCAATTACTGTATTATATATCAATTGGCACCAATTTGAGTTTCGTTTGAGCATTATTATGGGTTGCATAATGTGTCCTAGACACATAATATATACCTAATTATCGGCTCCTGTTGCCGTTGTGTTGTGTGTGTTTTGTTGTACCCCAGCAATTGTAGCCATTTAAGTTGTAGCTGCGTCCCGTCCCTCCTTGTAGTCCTTGTAGTCCGTACTTCCGGTTGCACATTAAGTACATTTTATGCACCCACACCCGCCATAAAGCACTCGCCAATGTCTCTCATTGTACAAAGCAAACATCTCACGCAGAATTCGCGGCATCGTCTTAATTATTTTATAGAGCTCATCATTTTTATGGTCTGTTAAAAATGTCTGTCCGTCTGTCCGCCTGTCCGCCTGTCCGTTCTTTCGTTAGACCTTCTCGGATTTCCTTGGCTCTCCATTCCGGGAAAGTTTGTCCAACTGCTGAGCGCCACGTTGAGTAAAACAAATTTTAATATCCTTGGAGCACTCAGTTGCCAAGGGGATTTTGTTGACATTTGCCAGGCTTACGTACGCGACCAGGTGCTTCGTGCTTCGTGCCTCACGCTCACGCCGCCCAGTCTTGGGCGGAAGTGCAGCGCATAAAAAGGACAATAAGCCACTTTTGCGAGCCACCTACGCCAAAAAGGTTTGCGCTCTTCGAATGCGGAGCGCGCGAACGAGCGGCCAAAAATGATTTCAAGTTATTGTTTGGCATTTGAGTGTCGCGGTTTTCTTTTTTTTTTTGAGGTCGAACCCTCGAAAGAGTTTCATTGTCTGTTTTTAGGGTTTGTTGTTGTCACGTGTCTATAAAGCCATAACGACTCAGTCGACCGTCATTTGACTCTTGATTCTGGATACAATTTTTAGTATGCGAACGCATTATAATGACGCGCTGCTTTTTATGGCCGAGTCCATTAAAATTAAGGCAAAAGTTTTTTGGTTTTTGGCTGCTTGCTCGCAGGGGCAGCCGACTTTTAATGAGTTTCAAAATAAATACTTATATAAAGAATGCAAATAAAAACAAACAAACCAGGCAAACACGCTAAGAATTTTATGCGCTATTGTTATTCTGCGGGCACGTGTTTCGGTCAGGTTTTTTTTGCTCTTTGTTTTTTGGCATTTTATTTTCAATTTGCCAACGAACGGAAGGAAGTGGCATCAGAAACAAGCCAAAAGAATGTCAACGGCAAGAAAGAAGGCCTTCTGGCTGGCAAACTGCAGTTGCATCCCATCTGTGCAACTGCAAGCGAAGCTTTAGCAGTATCTGATTCTGAATCCGAATACGGCTGTGGTTTCATTCTGGTAATTCGAGTGCAAAAAACTTGCCTGCTGGGCAAAGGAGACGGAGACCCGAGCCTCCCTCCTGTCCGGAGGCTGACCCCGTTGCATTGAATTCGCCGCAGGATGTCGCCGGAGCAGGCTCTGTTCTCGGATTGCCTGTCAGCTGCAGTTTAGTTTCGGCTTATCGTCCCGGCCGGGATTCTTATGTGCTGGAGTCTCCCGCCCCAGGACCAGATGAAAATGCTGGCAATTTTCTTTTTTAGTCGTTTGTCAATTTGCCTCATATCACGTATACGACTAGGCTGCCCCCGAGCGTGCCAGCTTCTCGAAATTCGCCCAGGTCGTGATCGGATCAACTAGAACTTTAAAAATGTTGCACGTTCACTACACAACCAGCCCCCCACCCACCCACCCATAATTACTAACTTTAACTAACACCTGTACCTGTACATATAGACATGCGTAGCCTTCACCACCTGTTTTTAATGCATCACTCCTTTTGGCCTGGCTCACATCTCAGTTCACCCGTCAAGCTGTTTGTTTTCCACCTGGCTGTATATTGTATTAGCTTTAAGCGCTTTGAGTGGGACACACATCTCGGGTTGCGGTGCCTGCCTTCTGCTTTTCGCCATCTGCTTTCTTGGCCTTGCTTCCATTAGTAGTTAGTGTGCTGGCAAACCGAATGCACAACGTATCCGACTCATCTACACTTAGGTGGAGACCTGCAAGGAACGAATCATATCCTTGGAGCTGCAGGTGCCCGAAACGGAGGACGAGGGCCGGCTAGATGACACGCAACCGCCACTGGAACTCGAGGCGGATGACTTCCAGGACGACGAAGATGACGACGACGATGACGATGACGAAGATGATGATGAGGAAGAGGAAGAGGAAGAGGAAGACTACGAGGATGAGGATGAAGATGAAGAGGAGGACACCGCCTCCATTGTGACCGTGCAAGCGAACAATGAGAAGCTGTTCCTGCGCCACGATTCCGATGCCTATGGTCCTTCGTCCATTGAAAGCGTCGCATCCGGCAAGGTGCGCATCAAGCCCACGCCGCTGTCCCTTCACCAAACGCTGGCCAAGGAGACCACAATTGTGGAGGTACTGAATCCCGTCATCGGAGGCGACGGCAGCGCCCGCACCATCCACGTGAGCGGTGGCATGCCCTTCGAGGAGGACGCTTTTGAGCAGGGCGCCGTGGCCGTGCTGCGCAGCGAAACTTTCGTGCTGCCAGGAGCCGCCGGCGGTGGCAGGTCTGAGTTGTCATTAAACGCTAAAATGAAAACCGTGCTCGAGGAGCTGCTGGAGAACGAGCGCGTCAAATTGAATTTGCAAAAGAGTCTCGAGGGCGAGGAAGTGGAGGACGATGACGAGGATGAGGACGAGGACGAGGATGAGGACGAGGACGAGAATGGCAGTGCCTATGACGACGCGCGGGACGATGTGGGGAGCGCCTATAGCGATGCCATTGACGATGTAGTTGACTTTGGCAGCGCCACGGTCACGAGCCGCTCAGCTAATGATAAGGACGATGCCAAGAATGGGAACGAGCAGCTCCTCGAGGAGCTGATTAAGGACAGCAACCGCAACACAATCATTGCTAAATTGGCGGGCCAATTGTCAGACGATGATGAAGAGGACGATGAAGAGGAGGAGAGCAGTGACTCCTCGGACGAGGATAGCGATGACTCCGACGAGGAGGACAACGCCCAGGAGCAGCTGAATGTCACCTATGTGCAGGGCGCCCAGGTGATCGAGAATCTCAATACACTGGCCACGGGCGGAAAGCTGCAAAAGTCGCAGACCTACACCACCATCAAGCAGGCGGAGGAGCCAAGGGAGGAGGACACAAAACTGGAGGAGGTGCCAACCTCGGAGAAGCCCTGCGGAGCTGATACCCTGGCCCAACTGCAGGCCGAGCAACGCGCCCTGGCCGAGATCTCAAAGCAGTTGCGTAAATCGGTGGAGGATTTGCTCAGCGCCGATGGCGAGACGGTGGTGGAAACTCAAAGGACATACACTTTGCCCGCTCCCAGCGATAGTTCAGCCGTGGTCACGGTCACCGAGGTGGTCAAGAAGCAGAAGAAAAGGAAGAGCGAAACCGGGGAGGAGCTTTTCAATCGCCTCCTAAACGCCGGAGAGTCGGAACGCCAGGTCTTCGACCGACAGCAGGGTGAGACCATCACAACCACCACCACGACCACAGAGGCTGTGAGCTCGGAGGACAACGAGCCGAGCACCAGTGTGGTGACCACCACGCGGACTGTGTCCAATATTGTGACCAGCGGCATTCCCAGGCCAGAGACCAGCAAGCAGAACAACCGCAGCAGCAGCAGCAACAACAGCAGCAACAGCAGCAATAATAACCGCAACAAGAACAAGCGAAAGGGCAAAAAGAAGTAGGGGATATCCGGCAGCAGCTGGAAGGAAATGGGCTGAAGTGTTGAAGTTGCGTATACGCCGTGTGGTGGGTATGGGTATGGGATCCGAGTATGTGATCCGAGTGAAACCTTACGCGCACAACCTTCCGCACAAACCAACTCACTACCCACACACGCACACACACAGACAGACACACACACATACAAACACACATATCAGCGTGTTAGAGGGCTCGTTGTCATCTCTCTACATTAGAACCACTAATTGTATACATATGTATATTATGTATGTACGATATTCGCATATGTATTGATAATTTTAATTAATTGTGCAAATAATGTGTCCCCTGCATTTACAATATCCCATTTGTTACTAATCATCAAAGTGTACGCATTAAAACAAAATATTTTCATTGCAAATTAAAAACAAATCAAATTGCCGAATGAAATATTGCAAGAATTTAACTGCAAATTTAATGTTGTGCAGCAACCGCAAAGAAACGACAACAACACGAAACAAATCGCCACACTGAGCCCATCAGAATTGAATTAATACGAGAACAGCATTGGAAGTAAAAAAAAGACAAAAAAAAAGGGAAACAAAAATCTTATTTAATTGATTTAAATAATTTCACTTTGTTTGCATTTAACTATCATTTGCATACTGCATCTGGTTTTTCTCCCTCATTGCGTTTCCAAATGGGCTTTGCTTATTTTCCGCAAATTAAATTTACGTTTTATGTTCTAGCACAAAAAGTAGGAGCAATCCCAAATCCGTGCCCAGCAGCCGGCCGAAGTATCCACGATGATCCTTCACGAGAACCATTTATAAACTTTAAGCATTCCCGACTGCCCGAGTTTTTGGGGCACACTCTTATTAGTTTTAGCCATAAGCAAACTAAACACGCAACTAAATGAAACTAGATTCGAAACGAAACGTCGAGAGGCGAGAACATAAATCAAATAATCGTAAATAATAATAGTAGTTAGCAGTGTGTAAGAGCGTCCAGTTGTAATCCGTAGTATGTAACACATGGCATAAGCACAACTATGACAAATGTCCTATGGCGATTTCAGTTTCCACTTTTATACAAATGTAAAAATATTTACAAGCAATTTTATGTAATACCTATATGATATTTAGTGTGTAAACTCGTCTTTTTATGAAAACGAAAGCGAATGCAAACGCAACCCGAATGCAAATAAACAAATTGTATGGATTTTTATTTAAAAAACAAAAAAAAATTGTGTACATTTAATTTGCCGGCGAGGATCTCGTCGTATTGGGCGATGCTCTATGGCATCTGAATGTGGATTTTTTTGTCATCATATTTGCGGGGGCGTGTGTAATTACGTCAACAGTATTCTCTGCATATAATGCACATCTATGATAGACAGCGCTGCTATTTATGAGCCGCTTCAAATTGTGTGAAAATGGCTGAGACTCGGCTGAAATGATGGTTAGTTAGTAGCATATAAATAACGCACGTCAGGTAAGTTAAATGTAAACATTTTATTTACATATCCGCTTCTCCCCAAAGATGATAGTTTTAAGAATAGTTTACTCCTCAAGCCAACGAGCATGCTATATTTCTCTGAGTGCACTTATGTAGTAGCCATTTTGATTGCGCTGAGCATAAAAATGTGAAATATTGTTAAAGCCGAGAAATTTAAGGAAGGGCTCCGCATTTATTTATGCGGCACACAACACCCAGCACACATGTCCCGTGCTCCTGCGACGCAGCGGAAGAGGCTGCCACGCCGTGATGGAAGATACGGCGCTAAGGATACGGGACTAGAACCTGGTTCTGCAACTAGGACGCTCAACAAACGTCTTCCGACACGGCCTGTTGAGACAGTGAAATAGATAGACAGCTGCCAGGTCCGATGGCGAACGGGATAGGGGGGCAGTTGCTAATGTGAAAATCGTTAGAATTCGCTCAGTACGCAGAACTTTCCACCGGAATCGCCGGGCTCACGTTCACTTCTCTGTTTGCTGCAGTGTGCATAATACGATTTAGAGTGCGCAGCATATGGGGCAGATACTTACATCGGTATGCACTTGCGTCAGCGTCTTAAATATTTCATGCCCACCAATCGAATTAAGCCCTGCTGCTGAATGCTCCCGCTGATGTAGATGTTGCATGTTGCAAGTGTAATGTTGATGGTGCTGTTGCTGTTGCTGTTGCTGTTGCTGCTGCTGCTACTGCTGTGCCTGAAGAAGACAAATGAATGCGGCGCTGGCGGTCCCATGTAGGCGCCCTTGACCGCCCGCCGCCTTTTTCACGCTCTCCTGGCCACGATGCACATTTGCATTCCGCATTTCACTGGCCAGCTACCCAGCTTTCAAGTGCAGGATCCACTGCAGCGACTATGGCGACGCTAATGCAGATGCAGCAGCAGCAGCAGCAACTGCAACAACAGCATGCCCAGCAGTAATATCCCAACCAGCAGCAGCAGCAGCAGCAGCAGCAATGCGCATTAATCAAAATCTCATCTTCGTGGGTGGCAGTCGCACAAATACAAACACCCACTCAAATACGGGCCACGTTGTTGTTTACGTGTCCGCAGAGCAATGGAAAACAAAAACAGTTTGTCATATTTTAATACACTCCAGTGGTCCGGCAATGCAGCACATACAGGCGGCGCTGTCGTGGCCAAAAATCCAGCCAATTGTCGTCCCCTGTCACATTTAATAGGATTATGCTTGGTTAAACACAAATATCCTTGCACGTACACACACATACATACACATTCACACACACACACACACACATAGTCGCACCATGGGTGACACATAAATTTACAGCGTTGGCTGTTTGAAATTTTTCACATTACACACATAAATCCAGCAAAGATGGTCGTCGAAAACCTCTTGAAAAATGTCCACTGTTTGTTTATACAGCCCCGCACATATGCTACATACCTGCACCGACACCTACATACACACGCAATGCCGGCAGGTATGGAAGCTCGTGTGTGGCCAGGTGAGTAGAGGTCCTGGTCCTTGGTCCTTGCTCCTTGCTCCTTGCTTCTTGCTTTTTGGTCCTTGGGCGCGTGCTCGGCGAGCTATTTGCCGCCGCCCGTTGCTGAGTTATCTGGCAAATAATGGAACGTGCTGTGCAGATGATGCGTTTTCATAAATTTTAAATAAGCACAGCAGCTGGCACAGGACTCCCAGATCCAAGAACCCAGAACCCAGAGCACCAGCCAATGCCAATCCTTTGGAGCAGCTGAGCGACGGCGATAGAGAGACAATGGAGGACACTCTGTGCTGGTGCATAATATCAAATTTTATTCGAAAGTTTAGTTGCGTTTGCTTAACGCCCGGCTCTTAAGTTGGCTGATTCATTTATCAAGCACTTTATCAGCAGCAATCGGTGGGAATGCACGCTCCGACGGACAGTAAAATATCCACAGAGGGCTATATTAGATTTGACCCGAGAGTTGCGCGGAGAAAATGCAAGAACTTTAAATCGAGTCATCAATTGAATAGTTTTCCAATAATAGAAGCCTAAGATTGTATTTCATAAAATATCTTTAAAATACTCAGTAGGAATATCTGTTGAGCTAATAACAATATCTACGATTGGAAAAGCATTTAAAATATTTAAAATATATGTTAGAATTACAAGAATCTATTTGCACTTAAGTAAAGTAACCTCACCTCCCAATATAGTTTCCAAACTGTACGCTGATTATATAAACTTCACTTTGTTGCGCTTTTCTGCCCAAGTGTGTCAAGTTGATCTCAGCGTGAGTTACTCTCCGCACGGGAAACTCGGGAAAGGGACATTGGAGCAGGGACAATGAGTGGATAGCTCGCAGATGGGCTGATGGCTTGATGGCCTGATGGGCTTTGTCTAGCCCATAAAAATGCATGGCCCGCATTGCAATTTTGATTGCGATGCCCCCGTTGGCGAAGGGGGACTTGTTGTTGTGCTGCTCCTTCAGCCTGTTGCTGTTCGGGAAATGCGGAAAGCGATGGAAAGGCGCATGCGCTGGAAGTGGGACACAAACTGTTGCAGTTGCGAGTACAAAACATTGCCCCTTCGAGGGCCATTTTATCCGCTGCCTTATCCAGTCTGAGGCTTTAATAGTTGTTTGCGTGGGGCAGGTTCCCCAAAAGGGACGTTTCGCTCGGCAGCTCGTCGTCTTGGTCGCCATTTCGACTGGAAGCCTATGCAAAGTTCGCATTTTGTTTCTTCGCTGCCTGGAATGTGGGTATTTGGGCTGGCTTTAGAGCTGCTGCTGGCCCAGCTAGCTCCACCACCCCCTGAAAGCATAACAGAAGACCGTGGAATGGAAACCACCAAAGCCCTGAGGCCTTACCATCTTTTCCTTTTTTTTTTTTCTTTTTTTTTTTGTTTGCCTGTCCTGGCGCTGTTCTTCTTTTTCGCACCACTGCGGCAACGGCTGCTTTGCAATTGCAATTTTCAAGGATATGCTTGAAGCAGATTTATATGGCGGGCTCAGTACGTGCGGAATTTATTAATGCCGCCCTGGAGAAGCTACCCCGTTTATTTTCGATTTTTTTTATTTTTTTTCGCCATCGCCATCATTAGCTGGAGCAACAATGATGCCACCCACCGCCCAATCAACCACCGCCAAATGTTACGTAAGGTGAGTGAGCGGCACATCGAAGTTCGCACATTAATAATGAGCTGTGTTTGTTGTTCGGCTGAGAGTGGTGGCAAAATTTGAATTGCTTGCTTGTGCTGCATTTTCTATTACCAGATTTCCGACTCCGACTTCAGAAACGCAAATAGGAACAGACACCACGGCACCCAGCGTGTTTGTTTGCCAAACCAGCTCCGCGAACTTTGGCTCCCCAATTTCGGACTGTAGATGTCAGTTGATGGGCCGCTTTTCCGGAGAAACTAGGGAAAAACGGCGCTCACGTACGCGCATTAACGAACTTCGGTGCTTAAAGTGCAGTCGAAGGCAAGTGCAAACAAACAGACGCCAACAAACGAAACCCACAGCGCTTCACGCCGTAAAAGTTTATCCGTGTTTGTGCAGTTGCCCAGCATGCTCCATCTACCCGTGGTAATGAGCTCCAAGTCCGGGAAGAAAGACCAGGTGGCGCGACTAGTATCCATGGCTTAGCATAATTTATTCCGCCAGAGTTGAAACCAACGCTTTCAATTGCTGCGAAAAGGTTCCGTCCAGAAGGTATTATAAGGAAGTGTATTGAGTTCCCTCGATTAATTTTCCAACCATCTCGACTGCCGTTAATTAATTTCCATACATGCCGCGTATGGATAAGATAGTCGCAGGCAGAATCCTTGCAAGCTGGCTGCCGTACCGGCACTTCATCAGCGGTGCAGGCGGGAAGAAATCTGTTAAATTGGATGGTTTTCAGCTTTACGGGCAGGAAACTCCCATTCTCAATTTGCATACATTTTGATTGTGATTATCCCGGGCCACTGATTTAAATGCGGACGGATAAGGATGTGGCTCGACGCGGGCGTCACTGGCGACACGGGCGACGAAGCGAACACAAAGGATAATGCCTCCTCGACTGCCTGCATGTGGCAGATGGACCGCTGGCTGCACCAGCTGCACCAGCTCATTAATAAACACGGTGTCCTGGCTACAGTAACAACTACAAGTGCACATGCATACATACGCAATTCCGCGGCTTGTACGCCGCTTTTCCTCATCCGCCGACGATGATGAGCTTGTGGTCAGCTGGTCCATTTCAGGCTCATTGTTTTCCATCGGTTAATGGCCAGCCTGTTTTTAAATCGCCCGAACGAAGTGTGTGTATGTCGGCGGCGGCATACATACCTACAATTTTTTTAAATTCCTTTTTAATTAAAATAGCATTAACCGAGTGTGAATCGAAATGTATCCACCGATGGGCCAATGTAATTATTGCGCGCTTTCAAACATTAAGTTATGCAAGCTATTTGGTTACTGCGCTTACTCGAATAGTTTATTACTGTTTCAAAAGATTGTTTAATAAAATGCGACAAATTGTAAAATATTTGTATAGTTATAAATTATTTTGTTATACATATTAGCTTTAATATCGGTAAAGCCCTAATTGTTTAGCCCACTTGAATGCTTGAAGTGCAAGTCTTCTCTGTGCAAGTCTTCAAGTGCATTTTGATACAAAATGCAAATAGAAATGCTGATTGCTATTACATCGCCAAAGCCATCCTTGAGTGTCCTTGCTGAGCGGTGGCATTCAGAGCCGGAGAAATGAACCCGCGATGGAGGACGGATAGCCCGCTGCTTTCATTTCTCATCATCGCAGCCAGCTCAGAAGCTCAGCAGCTTTCAGCAGGACTTGCTGTCTGTTTCAGCCGCAGTAGCAACAACTTAACTGCACTCAACATTAGTTTGTTATCAACGCTCGATTGCTGCGGAAAATTGAAAAATATTGTCGCAGAGTGCAGGATGCAGGATGCAGGATGCAGGATGCGGGGTGCAGGATGCGGGATGCAGGATGCGGGATGCAGGATGCGGGATGCGGGATGCAGGATGCGGGATGTGTGATGTAGGATGGTGGATTTGGGTTGCAGCATCTGCTGCTTCATCAGCGCCTCCTGCGGCTCCGCCATCCTAATGATGGATTGCGCTGCAAGTGTCTTAAGCTCACACGCGCACACTCTTCAAATAAAAGTTTTCAAATGTCGCCTATGCAGGCGCTTGGAGGAAATTGTCTAACCCAAAAAATATAAAAGGAGCAATCCCAGCCTTGCTCCATTTTGAAACTCAAAACTTTGCTTTTGATTTTGCATGAGCCCTCGTTGTCGCTGTCGTCTCTAAAACTATTTGGGTTGTGCTGCTGTGCGGGCTGCTGGCTGCTGGCTGATAAAGCGCACCCATTTCTGCCTTTAAGTGCACTTTAGTTGCGGAATTTTGCGTTACAATATAAATCATCTTGATCGAGCGACGGCGAGTGTCTGTTCGAATATTAAAGCGGGTGCTTTAAAATCGAATTTAAGCAATGCATTTCTTTCCGTTGCAGCAGCTGTGGCAGACAGATAAAGGACTCGAAGTAAAAAATCGTTCCATATTTTTCCAAGCCATCGCTTGGCAATGCAGCACATGTACACGTACATATATATGCTTGTAGTTGTAGTTATCAATTTTATAAAATTAACCACCCCTCGAGCGTTGGTTGTGATAATTGAAACACGACGTTCAAAGTTGTTAATTAATTTCATCTTTGTGGCAGGTGAATGGACAACTTGTTGCACTCAGCCTCTTAAAATCTACCAGTCGTTTGTCAACTACGCTTTCGGCAGACACGCTAATGTGGTCAATGCCAACTGTTGCCACTGTGCCAGTTGGCCAAAACGGCAGAATGGCGAAATGGCAAAATGGCAGGATGCAGCCGGAATGACTCTATAAATGCATCTCTGCACTCGCTCCCCGCTGCCCAATAAAAGTCAAGTGCATGCTTCGCTGGCAGCGTTCCAAAGCGAAGGCGATGCTGATGGTGATGGCGTCGATGGGGAAAGTGGAACGGGAATGCGATGCGGCAATGGCGAACGGAAACGGAAGCGCGCAAAAAAAATTACGACTGCAAAATGGCGATGGGGCTGGTGGCATGTGGCAGGCGGCAGGCGGCAGGCAGCAGAACCAAGATCCGAGAACCACTAAGTGGCAAAACATGAACAAAAACTTTGTCCGTTCTGCGGCCGCCGACAAGTTGAAACTAATGACAATTTTGTTGTAATTAGTTGCGGCTTTGCCGTAAACCAGCAAATGCGACGCCAACAAATAAGTTGTCAGCGGACTTAACTTAAGCAATTTTCATAGTTCCCATCGTCGTTGGCGTTGTCGTTGTCGTTGTCGTTGTCGTTGTCGTCGTTCTGGCAAATCTTTTAGCTCAAATTTGTCGGAAATGAGATTCATTTGTTTCCCTTGTCGAGATTGTTTGAGTAGAAAAGATTGTTGCGTGGGCGTATCCATTTACCCGATGGCAGATTACACACGAGGCCACCGGCTGCCAGATATTTCCAGAGGTTTGTTTCACACCCAGTCACCTTGGCTTTTAATTATTTAAAATTGCAGGACTGCAGCTGCTGCTGACGTGTCCTGTGGGAGGATATACACGTGCATACACACACACACACAGGTCTGCAGCGCAGGACCACAAAATATTTGCAACAGCATACGAGCTGACTTAGCACTTTGGGGCGGAGGCTAAAAATGGCATTTCATAAATTTTGGCAATTAGGAGCTGCCCGACAGGCAGAACGTGGAATGTTGGCGTTACGCAAGGACACACCCAAAAGCGGCCAATTGAGGCGCATCCTGCAGGCAAGAGGGCTGCTCAAATGACCTACTCTGAATTGTAAATTCAATCCATACTACATCTGAATGTGCCAGCACATTTTCGCACCGTAAATACGCACATTGTAAACTTTATCGAGCGGATTGTGTGGGTGGTTCGGTTGTAAAGCAATCCAAGGAGGTGGATGAAAATCTTTATGTGCCGCGCAGCGTCTTTATTTTGTGCACCGCAAGTGAAAAGTGCGATTGTGCGGGCTGTGCCGCCCACATGCCGAAGGATCTGTTCGCTTGAGCAGCGACTCCTGATTTCATTTATTTGCACTGGAGCCCCCACACAGCAGGATGTGCCGAACACACGTCCTGCTCCGCTGACAGGTCCTTTGGGCGGGGTAACTGTCATCGCAAATTGATGATGCGCAGCGGGCAAATGAAATATTGGAACGACTGCAAAGTGACGTTCGAGGCGTGGCCAGTCGATTTCCACTGTGGTCACTCACTCGTCGTCTAATCAACATTTAATTGTAGTTCTTGTCCGGCATTTCATGACTTTTTTGCTCTGACATACACAAATATTTTCGGGGGGGTAAATATTTCCTGTTTTTGGGCCGGCATTTGCATTCGGTGGCTGTGGGGTCAAGTGGGGCATCGGAGGCGGGACATCATTTGCATATCATAAAAATTCATGCCATTGCTTTTTTGTTTACTTTTTAAATTGAGCAACCGCAAAAGTTTTGCGTTGCATTAAGAGCAGCAAGTGGAATTCATACTCTCCATCCAGCTTCAGTTCTCATGCCACATCCACGTAGTCTTGGCTCGAAATCACATAGGGAATCACATTGCGACTTAGTTTCGGCTTGGCAGTGCACAGAAAAAACAAGATTAAATGCTATAGTCGAGTTCCCCGACTATCAGATACCCGTTACTCAGCTAGTGGAAGTGCAACCGAGGAATTTCAACATTTTCTGGAATATCGGTGGAACGAAAAAAAACTTAAAAATTTGTAAAAAGTGTGTGTGTGTGTGTGTGTGTACTTTTAAACGAAGTATAGTATACCCTTTTACTCTACGAGTAACGGCTATAAGTACAAAAAAATTAAACTAAACAAATTTTGTAAATTTTAATGCAGATTTTTAAAGAATTGCGCCAGAAACATTTAGAGGTATGCCACTTCAAAATCCGATTAAGATAAGTTGAATTATGAAATTTTGAACTTCAGCCTTGGGACATTTTTTTAATTTTTTTGAATTTCTACAACATCATTCATCAGAGAAATTACAAAAAGAGTAGTAAAAAATAAATTTGTAAATATGCGCACAAGAGAGCTGCTACCAGTTAACTGGTTAACAGTTAAGTGCAGTGGAGGGACTGGGCTGCCTGCATTGAATTCCTGATAGAAGTGTGAAGCGTTCAGATTGTGAATTTTAAGGTACACTCAGAACAAGAACAGATATTTTAGCATATATTTAGAATATATTTTTGCATATTCCAGCAAATGCGTAACGGTCGATTATAGATATATATAGACTCGATTTGAATAATTATAATCGAATGATAAAAGAAATCACGTCTATGTGCCATGGATAATCTTGTTGTTGCCAAATAATACTATCACTTTGGAACTCTCCTTTTTGACCTCTTTATCGCTATAAGACGCGTTTCTTATCAACATGTATATACATAAATATATAAAATATATATAAAAATATGGTATATGAACCATGATTTTCTAGGCACCATTCATTTGTTTCTATCTATCGCTCAGAATGAACGCGGCGAAAGTTCTCATCATTGTAGTCGTCCTCTTGCTAAATCTACATCAATGGTCAAATGCACGTATGTACTTGTAACTAATATTTTAATCATAATATTTATTTTACAAATAAGTGTAATAAATAATTATACCCGTTACTTCGAGTAACTAAAAAGGGTGTTCTAGATTCGTTGCAAAGTACAAGTTTAACAGACAGAAGGAAGTGTTTCAGACCATATAAAGTATTCCGACCATATTCCTGATCACTATCAATAGCCGAGTCGATCTGGCCATGTCCGTCCGTCCTCCGATTTGTCTACAGGAACTACAAAAGCTAGAATGTTGAGATTAAGCATGCAGCTTCCAGAGACATACACGTAGACACAGCGCAAGTTAATTCCCAAATGTTGCCACGCCCACTCTATCGCCCACAAACCGCCCACAACTGTTACGCCCACTCTTTTAAAATTTGTTGAATTTTTTTCATTTTATTATTTTTTTCTCCAATTTTTACCGATATTTCAGAAAATTTTTAAATATCTCCCATTCTATCTTTTTTACAGAAATTGATACACAACGTACTTTCACTTGCTGAGTAACGGGTTTCTCTGAATTTAGTCTAAAATATGGAATTTTTTAGCTCGGTACGGGAAGCCTTGGGAACACAATAAAGGATAATGACAACGAAGGACAACCAATGCAACGATTGGAACCCAGCGAAATTTTCTATTAACACGATGTACTAAAAAACACGAAGTATGTCAACAACAAAGCAATAATCATACCGTCTGTAGTCTTCTGATGTTTGAGAAAGAATTCGAGGAATATATATAAATAATTATATATATATATATTTATATAAATATATATGTATTTGATAAGACAATCCGTGGGGCGATTTGTTCATTTTGATTTTCTCGAACCACTTAAAAACGAGAAACTAACATCGATTATTCGGAGTGGTGGCCCTGCAAGTATTGTCCTCTTAGGCTAGTCCTGTCCTGAACACTATATAACAGCGGTATTCGATCAGATCTTCAGTGCCATTAACTACATGAGCTCGGAGAACATCCAGCTTCGGTAACGAAGTCATCTTTATATATTCTAGAAGAGAGTTGATCACAAGACACGTTTTGCATTCAGTGATTTGGAGACCGAATGAAGCGAATGTATTCTTGAACAGGCGGCGTATGGTCAAAATCGGAGATTTAGGCATATCCAAAATAATGGGCACCAAGATACATGCCCAGACTGTCTGTCTGTCACTGTAGCACATTGTTGTACCAAAGACATTAAAACAAAACATACACAAGCCATACAATTTGTTGTGTACATAAGAACTTTTAAATGGGCCAATTACATTTTACATTTTTACAAAAGTACGTAAACAATTGCAATTTTCGAATGTAATTATATATTTTATAATTTTCTTATAACGAGTGGGGCATATTGATAATATTGTACCTGTTATTGTTCTGATATTTAAGCAATTTTTCATTAATTTATTATTGCGTACATATATTGGGCTATTACTATTTCTATGATGTATTCAAATAGTTATCAGGTTAAGGCAATGCTGAATTTAAGTTTTTTACATGGTAGAGGTAGCAATCGATCAAAATGAATATAGACTTAAATTCTATAAACTTATAAAGTGAAGGGCATATTTTGTCAAATTTCCAATACATGAATAATTATAATCAAATGCTAAACACATTTATACTCGTAAGAAAAGAAATCACGTCTATGTGCTTGTTTTTGCCAAATAATACTATCACTTTGGAACTCTCTTTTTTGACCTCTTTATCGCTATAAGACGCGTTTCTTATCAA
The DNA here is from genome assembly GCA_005876975.1 of Drosophila orena. NCBI lineage: Eukaryota > Metazoa > Arthropoda > Insecta > Diptera > Drosophilidae > Drosophila > Drosophila orena. The sequence goes on along the minus strand of VCKV01000282.1, from coordinate 6,095,531 downwards.
CATGTTTATACATAAATATATAAAATATATATACAAATATGGTACATAAACCATGTTTTTCTAGGCACCATTCATTAGTTTCTATCTATCGCTCAGAATGTACGCAGCTAAAGTTCTCATCTTCGTAGTCGTCCTCTTGTTAAATCAACTGTTATCCAATGCCAATTATTTCGATGGTATGTACTTGTAACTAATATTTTAACCAGTACAAATAAGTATAATGAGTAATTATACCCGTTACTTAGAGTAACTAAAGAGGGTGTTCTAGATTCGTTGAAAAGTACAAGTGTAACAGTCAGAAGGAAGCGTTTCCGATCATATAAAGTATTCCGACCATATTCCTGATCACGATCAATAGCCGAGTCGATCTGGCCATGTCCGTCCGTCCGTCCTCCGGTTTGTCTACAGGAACTACAAAAGCTAGAATGTTGAGATTAAGCATGCAGCTTCCAGAGACATACACGTAGACACAGCGCAAGTTAATTTCCAAATGTTGCCACGCCCACTCTATCGCCCACAAACCGCCCACAACTGTAACGCCCACACTTTTGAAAAATGTGATATTTTTTTGCTTTTTTACATATCTTGCAAATTTCTTTAGATTTGCCAAAAAACTTTTTGCAACGCCCACTCGAACGCCCACAAGCCGCCCAAAACTGTTACGCTCACAGTTTTAAAATATGTTGTATTTTTTTTCCAGCTTTCCAATTCAGAAAATTTTAAAATATCTCGCATTCTATCTTTCTACAGATTCGGTTATAATTGGTCCACGTTAGTACTTTCATTCGCTGAGTAACAGGTTACTCTGAATTTAGTCTAAAATATCGAATTTTTTAGATTGGAATCACCGACACGATAAGGAAGGAATCCCAGCGAAATTTTCAATTAACACGAAGTGTTAAAAAAATCACAAAGTATGTCAACAATAAAGCAATAATCATACCGTCACACTAGGGTGTTCCCAATTCAATCCAGAGATGGTAATTTGTTTAATGGGTCGATATAGGTCACCATACCCCAATACTGCCATGGTTTTCAGTGTGAGGGTAAGGAGTACGGCAAGAAGAGTGACATTTGGGATATCGGCTGCACTCTGGGCGAGATGTGCTGCCTGAAGAAGACGTTTGCTGCTTCCAATCTATCTGAGCTGGTCATTAAGATTATGGCAGGGAACTATACGCCCGGACGGACAGACGGACATGACCAGATCGACTCGGCTATTGATCCTGATCAGGAATACATATAGTACTTTATATGGTCGGAAATGTTTCTTTCTGCCTGTTACGTACTTTTCAACGTATCTAGTATACCCATTTACTCTACGAGTAACGGGTATAATAATCTATAAATATGTCGAATGTCGAATTCCAGTGTAACATTTAAATTACTAAAAAATATGATATCAATAATAATATTAGTTAACAATATTCTTATGCATTTCTGAGCAGAACCAGTTTAAAATGGAAAATCTTTATTAACATCAGAAAACATCTCTTATTGTCACAGCCATTGTGTGTCGATCAAAAATCAATATGGCATTTATGGACTGCCAAAGAAGAGGCAATTCGTGAATATTCAAATTGGCCTTGTTGTTTTAAGCTGTGTGTGTACGTCTTCTTTATTTTTTGGCTGTGTGGCATTTTCGCTACAACATTTTTGAGAGCATTTTGCTTCGATTTTTCGGCTGCCTCGGCGATGGTCGTACTGTAAGTCCTGCAGGCAAGTCCTTTCCCCGGCGGAGCAGTCCTGCTGCTGTGTCTCACAATGTGCTGGCCATGTCTGCATATAAATTACGCCGACTTGTAGTTGTAATTTCTCTTCACGTCTCAGTTTGTCTTGTTTCGGCCCGGCACGCACATAAAATACATCAATGTGTCTGTGTAACTCGAGTGGAGGAGCCGGCACATTTCAAGTCCTTCCACTGTTCGTTCCGTCGTCCTTCAGCTGGCCCACTGTGCAGTATCCGAGTCTCCACTTGCAGTTTTGATTTAGTGCTCTTACAGCCAGTTCGTAGTTGGCTTTGTCGCTTTTGCTGCGCAACTTTAAGCCACTGCGGAGTTGAATTTCACGTCAGGCTGAACTTAATGATACCTTCCGTGTTTTTGTTTCTCGTTTCCGCCCTTTTGCCTGGCCGGCCTGGCAGGACAATGACATCCACTCAACCGAGTGCCCTTTCGTACGTGTGTGTCCAGGAGCAGCGTTGTCCAGCGTTGAAATATTGTTTATTTACCCAATTAACGATAATTGCTTGGATCAATAAATTTATATTTGCCGAACGCGCCACGAAGGCGAAAACCACACATAGACTCCTGAAGTAAAGTGAATTGTTGTCGCAATCCCAGCCAGCAATGTGTCATTATTTCTACCCCATGGTACACTGCCACTGCTGCGGCGACATTAATCATGCCTAGAATGGTCGTCGTCGCCTGTCTGCGCATTAATAAAGTCATTACCATGTGCCAATCTCTGGGATGCCTTGTACCTTGCTTATCGGCCCGACCAGAAGAGACCCATCAAAGCCAAATGACATCCATTTCGGTACAATCACAGCTGCAATTCGGGCAGTTTGTAATAAATTTTGCAGCGTTTATCTGGCGGCTGACAAGCGGAAGCGCCTAAAGGCGGGCAACACTTTTTTTTTTTTAACTGCATATTAAACTCTCGCGGCCGCATTAGAGTCACGTAGAATGTGAAGAGCTTGCGCTTTAAGCTTAAGTGGCAATTTTACAAAATAGCAGAGCGTAAAACAAATTTCTTTTATGTACTCGCAAATTGCTAGCCAAACTTTTCATATAAATAAATATAAAGGCGAACAAAGCGAGCACAGTGCGCGAACGGCGAATACAAAGTACAGTACAGTACAGTATACAGAACACAGAATGCCATCCAGGCCACACTCTCATAACAAGTGTCAATGGTGGGGCGGACACTATAAACATAAAAACGTCTTGCCGCACAAAAAATTTCTTTAAAAACTTTGCGAGGCGTGGCGAAATTGTGAAGCGTGTTTAGAAGCCTGTTATTATTGTTGCCACCGCCGTTGTTACTGTGGTTGCACCGAAAAAAGCGGCCTAAACGGGCTAAAAGCCTTCAAGAGGCTACCAATTGAAAGGTTGGGTAATACGCAAGTATAACTTCTTCGATTAAAAACTTCGATTAAATGCTTACTTCTGGACACCCGTTAAAAAAGTATGTGCATCTTTGCTCAGAGCATTTCCCTTATTATTGCTTAAAGTCAAATGTTTAGCTTTCGCTCAGTGTATTGCTGCTGGGTCGCTTAACGGCAATTGAATGCCAGGCTAAGTGGCAATGTGTGCGAAGGCGTTTTGCTTTTGCAATTTGCAATAACCAAAGCATGGCCATAAAAATATAGTTGCCATCCTAAAAATCGGGGGAAAGTGCCAGTGAAAGAAAGGAAAGAGACAGCTGGAGTGGGCCTAAAGCGGGATGGCAGCACAATGAGTTTTTGATTACTTTGAAATTTCTTATTTGCCTTTCAGTAAGCCGGGCGACAAAAAATTTTCGCCTCGTTATTGTGCAAATATTGATAAGCGTCAGTCACGGCCTGCTGTTGGCCAAATCCGAAATCCGAAATCCAGAATCCGACACCTTCCCATCATCCTTGCCAGCGCCGTTCTGCCACTTTTATTTGTTTCGCAATCAGACTGCCAAGTGACATTTTGGTGGTTGTTTGTTCAGCGCGGCTTATTGCCGGCCTAGGTTTTCCATTGGTTTTTGCCAGTTGGGATCCGCTGAATGGAACGAAAACAAAGTTGATTTCCATCGAAATCCTGAGGCAGTCGATAATTAAATAGTTCCGCTTTCGGCCTGCTGGAAATCATTCCGCAAAATAAGCCAATGCCACTGAAATTGGCTGAAGTTGACAGGCGTTCGCCAAATTGAAGAATTTCTGTGTGTAATAAATTTGAAACGTGACGCGCGGCGGCGCTAAAGGCAAAACAAATGCGAAGCTTATTGATGGGGGGAGAAATGGTATCTGCCTTGGACGGGATATGAATGTATTCCCATTTCTTTTTGCATCACCCACTTGCCACCCAAAAGTTTGCATGTCAGCGGGTCTGATAGATCTGTCACCTGCTCACGTACGCGCCGAACGAAGGCCATCCAATGTTTGACAAACATGATAACCTTGGCTAATAATTTATGAAATTTGCCATAATAAGCCTGACCAAGTTCATAAATTGCACGGCGGCTAAAAGCTGAATGTGCCCATTTAATGTAGCAGCTGCTTTAAGGACATTCGAGTCCTGCGAGCACGTGCAACTAGTTTGCTGATTGATTAAACCACGCAACATCATCTTGAAAGGCCAGCAACTGTATACACGCATACATACACGAGCCAGGACGTTCAAGGAATTGTTATTAGATCGTTTGCTAGTTCCTCCACTTGCTCCTCGTACTTTCGCCAAGTTGGTTCGCTGCCGACGCGGATGCTGATTCCGCCGATGCGGCTGCTGATTCCGATGCTGATGCTGATGCTGATGCTGATGCTGATCTGACGTGGACGGCACACGTGCTAAAGTCACTTTTAACGGAACAACACGGCATCACTTAACGCGCTCCCCGCTTTCGCCGTAACAGCGGTAGCCCCCAATACCCAAACCCCAAACCCGAAGCCCCAATCCCCGACCGCTGACCCCGTGACCCCGCCCAGTTGCCAATCCCGAAGCCCATGCCCATTGAATCGGACGTGACAAGTGCGGGCAATGGGCGATATCCCAGCATGGGCCACGATTCCTGCTCATTGTCATGTGCAGCGCATAAAGGGGCGGCATCGCTGGATGGTGGGCGGGGCCAGGAGGATGTCGAGTGGCGCCCAGGAATACCCAATATGACAGCCCTCGGCGAAGTAACAGCGAAAGTCAAAGCTAAAGCCATTCTTAAAGCATATCAAGTATACGCAGTCAGCCCTTCGTTTAAGTCAAGCATGCCATAAAATCAAATTCCCAACGAGCTGATGAAATTACTTGCAAAAATATTTAACAACTCGAGTGCGAGCATGCCAAAAATCCCAATTGTTGTCAACAGACAAACACTCGTTGTCCTCTGGAAACATTAGACAGTTGCCAAAATGTACTTGGCCTCCAGCAAGTAACAGGAAAACATTAAGGCTTGACCCACTCCCATACCAAATGTGAAATTGTTTGCTTCAATTAAGCAAGAGCTGGCCCACTCGTCTGAGCATATTTCACACAACAACCACTCAACGGGGTGCACCTACATAGTGGGTATTATGTAAATATGTTAATTCTCTCTTGGCCCGAAGACAAAGCCTTATGCTCGACCACCGCAGAGGGCCGAGTTCTGGTGACGTTTTCATTAGAAATGCAAATGGGCATGGCGCAATCTTCAAGTTCAAGTTGCCGATAAATTTCGAGATGCGGGACTGGGAAAGCCCAGGTCAGCCAGGTGATAGTTGGGTCAACCAGTTTGCTTACCAGACAGCTTAAATCTATAAAAGTCGCTTGCTGGCCTCGCTCCATACTTGATTTTCCCCAGGCATTCTACTGAAGATTCATTCCGCTGCCTTGATTGTGTGACTGCTTTCATTACGTATACGCAGCGTTGCCCCAAATTTATGTCAGTGCCAGTGAGCCGCGAACCGGCGCTATATTAACGCCTATGTGTTCTTATTTTCTAATTACTATATACGGTTGACTATGGGCGTATCTGGTGGTGTATCTGTAATTAGTGTTTTGCACACACATATTCATATCAAATGCCGGCATAGTCGCTGCTTAATAAATTAAGCGACAATTTGCACTGGGACCGTGCTGTTGCTCGTAAAGGGTCGGGATCCTAAAACTGGGACATTAGGCTGGCATTAGGCAAAGGCAGGCCTGCAATTAAAATAAAATGGAGAGCTCAAGCGTCGACGACAATATGCACTATAAGGCAGGCAAACACACATTTTTGCACAGGATGCGTACTGAGAAGACCTCGAAGATAATTGATTGCCTCCTTGTGGCTGCCAAGGATCTCGCACTAAGCTGCAAATTTATTTGCCGGTCTGTTTGCTCTATCCATGTAGATAAAGCATAGAGCTTGAGAGATTGTCTTAGATTCTGTCTATACTTTATGTTTTTTCCTATTGTTGATTTCCTGCGGCACAAACAGAAATCTCTTTGGTGGCCCCCTCTTTTTAATAAATAATCTCGAACATTTAGCTGGCTGGTTGCAAGCAAAAAATACATAAACACGCAAAATAATCATCAGCATCTGTCGTCGTTGCCGTTTGATTGTCAATACAACATATTTTTATCGCTAACACAATTTGCCAAACAAATTGGCCAGCTCGGCGCAATTTGATTTGATTTATTCCTTTCAGCACTCTCGGATAGGTTTTTTAAAATATTGCTTTTTTTAGCATAAGCTTTAGTTTAGTTTCAGCTCGGCTCGGCTTGGTTCGGGTTTTTGCGCTTGCAATAATTGATATCGGCTATTTGCATATCAAATTTAATATATTTGCATATATTTCTTTTGCACAGAGAAACGATTTTGCGGCTAGCCAGTCAGCTTTTTGGTGAATCGCTAGGTATGCGGAAATTATTTTGGCATATTAAACTCGTATCTGGAAAAGAATAGAAACGTTGTATTCTAACAGCCGGCAGCTCCAAACATTTTCGCAAAAGAAATGCTAGAAGCAAACAAACTTGCTTAACTGCGGTTTAACTGGCAAATTTGTCGCCCGTAAATAAAGCTTATCATTTAAGGAAATTACTAATGCTCCAATTTATGGTGAGGCGACAGATTTGATTGGATTTTTGCACCTGAAAGGCACCGCCCGGTTTCGACACCAGCCAGGTGATAGCCGAATAAATGAAATGCACAATCTTATTCGTTTCGTCTTTTTGCTGGTTTCTTTGCCAGTACAATGGCAATAAAATAATTTGGGGGCAGTCTTGTTGTCCAGAAGAGAGAAAGACTAAAAATAATGGATAAAATAATAAACAGTGACAGATTTTGTAAATAGATCGATTGACCCAAAAGGCCATTTACATAAAGTGGTGCCAGAAATTCCCTCCCGCAGATTTTTTTTTTTTGGTCCGACGGGGCCGTTTTTTTTATTTATTTATTGATACGCCAACGTCGTCCGACCGCTATTATCTTCGATTTCGAGCTGGAAACTCTTTCCCCGCTCATCCCCGTTTCGACCACATTTTATGTCGCTGCTGCGTGCATCTTTTATGTGCGTGTGGCGCCCGAGACCTTGAAATTGTGGCTGGTTTGTTTTATTATGCTTACATTTGATTAGTTTGCATATGGCATTGCCACCAGCGACTAACTTGGCTGAGATGCTGACATGCTGACCAATCTGCGATCCGCAACAGTTGGCAGTGGTGGCAAAAGGTGGGGCCGCACACAAAGCCAAGACAAATTGTTTTTGACTTCAGTTTATTGCTTGGAGTGTGAATCTTGATTAGATTCTGGTCAGCGTGGAATGGGGTGCTATCATATCATACCATCATTAGATATAGAATGAAAGACGTGTGTGTGTGTGTGTTCCGCACAAGATGTGATGATAGCTGAGCGGATTTCCTCACAGACCCCATATTCGGGTTACTCATCGCTATAGTTATCCGTGATATCAATCAGTATATTAGTCATAACTGCGATTGGCATTTGCCACTATTGATTTGCAAATCGGTTTGGCTATCTTAAATATGGATCTTGGGTATTTCTCCTTAATTATGCAAATCAAATCAGTTTTCAGCGGATTTGTTGTGGCTGCTACCCCCCCGCTCTGCTCGAAAACTTTGCCGAAATAAAATAAAAAACCATAATTTTTATGATATCAATAAACCATGATGAAAAACGTGATAATCGCTGATCAGATTAAATGGTCGCCTGGCGCCAGCTGATTACCGCCGAATTCCGAGTAGCTTCGGGTGCTGGTCAACAGTAAAAAACCTCAAGGTCGCAACGGTTGTTAACTTTATGGCTTCTATTTTGCAAAGCCGTGTTTTTGCCACAGGTTAAATGGCCAAACGACGAGCGCCGGACCAATGGACAGATGGACCGTCGGATAGATGGATGGATGGGTGGATGGATGGATGGATGGATGAAGGAATGGATGCGCAAAAAAGTTTGGCGAAAATTGATTTCTATCCATTTCAGACCCATTGTTTTTCAACCCCAACACAGTCCAGTGTTTGGGCTTTAAATGGCCAAGCCCTAGAGCAGCCAGTCCCAGATCACATACACCATACACCATATACCATATACCATATACCATATACCATATACCATATACCATATACCAAATACCAAAAGGGGACGCAATAATCGCTGGAAATTCCCAGCTAGAAATATGCGGCTAGACCAACTAAAAAGTGTAGAAAAACCGAGTCGTTTTCGAACTCGTTTGGATGCTCCGCTAAATGTTTTAGCATACAAAATATGAAGAAAATTATTTCATTTACCGAAAGCATGACCATTTATAGTGGCTTTTGCTAAACAAGTTTTCAGCCCTTTTCTGGCCGTTTCCTCTGCTGAGGGCCTGCTCCATTGGATTACAACTTGACGGGTAGGGTCTTTTGCCCGAACATTTTCGATGATGGTACTACGACTTGGACTGAGATCGTTGAATTAGCATAATGTCGACGCCGGCATTTGCAAGAATAGGGCGGCAAGATATCGATGCGCTTTGTTCACGTCGGCTTGGCCATTGTTTTATCGCACAAGCTTCGTTTTTCGAAGGTGGATAGCATTTCAAGAGACAAAAGCTGCCGAAGAAGTTACCAAAAAATGCTTCGAGCCAACAAAAACAACGGTGGTAAAGTCAGCATGAACTTGAGCGCAGTATAGTGACACCGATCGTTGGTTTTCGTATAAATATGGGACCTTTCATTGATGCAAACGTCAGACACAATCAAGTGGTCAAAGTCAAAGAACTAAATTCAAAATGCGTGCCTTCATTGTAAGTATACGATCGATCGTCGACACCAAAATACACCAAAAGGATACCAGGGATTACCATGCTGTTTTCTTTATCTCCAGGTAATGTGCTTGGTGGCAGTCACCTGCGCCGATAAGCTCGGCTACAACTACCAGCCCGTGGCCCACTCCAGCTCCGGACTGTCCTTCGCTCCCGGAAGTGGTAGCATCGGAGGATCCATCGGCAGCGGTGCCGGTCTCGGTGGTCTGAGCAGCTTCGGTGGTGGAAGCGTTGGAAGCATTGGTGGTGGCGAAGCCCTCAGTGCCCCCGTCTCCTACAGCGCCCCCGCCTCCTACAGCGCCCCCGCCGCCTACAGCGCCCCCGTCTCCTACAGCGCCCCCGCCCCCGCTGCTGAGCTCCAGAAGGAGTTCTTCACCTACACCGCCAACGAGGCCGACTTCGATGAGCCCCAGCAGCTGGAGCGCGTCTCCTCTGCCCTGAACAAGGCCCTGCGCGTCGTCTTCATCAAGGGACCCGAGAACCGTGGCCTGGAGAACGCCGCCCTCGCCCTCGCCAAACAGGCTGCCCAGCAGGAGACCGCCATCTATGTCCTGAACAAGCAGGCCGATATTGGAGATCTGGCCAACAAGCTGAACGCCATCCGCAACAACAACAACAACAAGCCCGAGGTGCACTTCGTCAAGTACCGCACTCCCGAGGATGCTGCCAACGCCCAGCGCGCCATCCAGGGTCAGTACGACCAGCTGGGAGGATCCAGCCAGGCCCACAACGGCGGTGTTGCCCCCGTCCTGAACTTCGCCTCCGCCGCTCCAGTGCGTCAGGCCGCCGCCCAGAGTCCCGACAACTCCTACCTGCCATCTTCGATCTTCCGCCGCGTCTAAGTCGCTCGTTTCGCTCCTTTTGGAATCGAAAACGACAGCGATTTTTGACTGATATTAAATCGTAGTTTTTGTTGACTAATGCTTAAATAAATTCAATTCTTAAATTTAAAAACCAATTTGATATTTTGTATTGCATTTGTGAAACCCAAAAACTTTGCAGGGTGACTTCATTTCGAACGAAACTTTGCAGGCTCACATTTATTTCCCGCGACTTTTTTTTCTTGCAAACTTGGCAAGCGCACATCAGTTGGGGTCACATATATATACATTTCTTAGCAAAAAGTTTATACCTTAAAATTTTTCAACAATTTATGAGTTCTGTACCAAGAATGGGTTCTTAAATTTCTGTTTTAATATGATTTTATTGATGGAATATGAAATATGGGTTTAAGTGTTCAAAAAATGTTGCATACTTATGTAGGTGGAATTAACCCAATGAAAACAGCACAATTTAGACAATTAGATAACTTTTATTCGAAAACAATCTTAAACAAGGCATTTTTCTAGTGGCGCAGGCGGCTTAGGATGTTGGCGGGTAGGTAGTTGCTCTGGGGCACCTGTTGAGGAGCAGCACGTGCGGGAGCAGCTCCCTGAGATGCAAAGTTGATGGCATTTGCCACGCCTCCGTGGATGGACTGGCTGGAGCCGCCCAGCTGATCGTACTGCGACTGGATGGCCCGCTGGGCATTGGCAGCGTCCTCGGGAGTCCTGTATTTGACAAAGTGCACCTCGGGCTTCTTGTTGGCATTCTGGCGCACGGCATTGAACTTTTGGGCCAGCTCGTTGATATCAGGCTGCTTGTGCAGCACATATATGGCTGTTTGCTGCTGGGCTGCCTGCTTGGCCAGGGCCAAGACGGCATTCTCGTAGCCGCGGTTCTCCGGCGACTTGATGAAGATCACGCGAATGTTCTTCTTTACCGAGGCAAGAGCCCTCTGCAAAGCAGCCTTGTCCTCGAAGTCGTCATCGTTGGCATAGAAGCTGTAGAACTCCTTGTGAACTAAGGCCTGGGGAGCGGCACTGTAGCTAACTGGTCCTGCCAGTGCAGCGACTGGGGATCCACCAAGAGCCCCAATACTGGTTGGCGCACCTTGTCCGTAACTATATCCGGACAAACTACCGGCACTTGCCGCTGCCACAATGCTTAGAATAATGAGGGCACGCATATTGACCCGATGCCTACGAGGTGTTCTAGACGAATGAATTATATCGCATTCATTATCTACCTTTTATACCGCCAACGCGACGACGTTTTAAATTAGACTAGAAAATCTAGTCAATTGAGCCGTCTAGCCGCTTTGGGAACACGGCGATCCCTCTGGCGGAACACGGCGATCATTGATCTCCGCTCACGAATCGTGACTCGCGAATGGCCAGTGGCTATTGGCCATCGGGTTTTCGGAATGCTGTTAATCTGCTAACATAATTTCGCTCTTAACACATTTAACACATTGTTTTGAGCCAAAGGCAGCTTCAATCGTGCCGCCGACTGAGATGTGATTCCGAATCGGAGTCCAAGTCCGAGCTAAGATCCAGTCGTTTTCCGATCTATAGTGATTCACCCATAATTGGCTTATAATTTATGCACAAAAACAAAGAAGAAGAATAACCGATCTCTTGGCTGCTTGAATCCGATTGTTTTGTTATTTGCTTGAATGTGTATACAGAACCGCTTATTGTTAATGATTTCAACAAAAAAGTGATCGTCAGCTTAATAAAATTAATGATAAAACTTTGTTTTTATGGCTAATCAGGTTTCGATTGGGCATAAATCTTCTTTGCCTTCGTATGTGGGTTGCACTTGAGATTCCTTTCTAATTGTACGTGACACACGACGGGCTTCGGAAACCAGGTCATCTAACAGTTGTTGGCATCTCCGCGACCTTGAGCTGTCGGCGGGAGAGAACCAGTTCCTCGTTCGCCGGGAGTCCGATATTAATGCTTCCCGCTGGCCAAGTGGGTGGATCTAATCTTGTAGACGATTAATTTGGCGGCATGCGAGTTGGCTCTGTCAGACAATTAGTCCATCGATTTGTATGGAAAGTCTCGGTGAGTATGATGCGGTGTGTTGGACTCATAAAGGAAACCTGCTCCGAACTGCCTTCCTTATCTTGATGTCGTCAATTCGAGATATTTATAGTTTGAAGGGCACTTTTTATACCTAACCCATCCGCACACAATCAAGCCGAACAAGGCGGACTTAATGCACCATTAGCTACTATGGCAAAGCCGCAATAAAAATGTCACTCTATAAAACACATAAGATACATAAGACCTTTGTTTGAATTTTCGTATTTAAATTTCAAATTTCTTGTGGTAATTATGGATTAGTCAACAACGTGTAACAAGAAGAATGAGTTCTTCAGTCGAGATGTGCTTAAGTTAATGGAGTCCACGACGTAGCCTTCCTAGAAACGCAGACGACGGAACACCGAAGATGGCAGGTAGGAGTTCTCAGGGATCTGGGCGTTCACCCTCTGGACGGCGCCAGCGGAGGCGAAGTTCAGGGCGGGGGCGACACCACCATCATGAGCTTGAGAGGATCCTCCCAGCTGGTCGTACTGACCCTGGATGGCGCGCTGGGCGTTGGCAGCATCCTCGGGAGTGCGGTACTTGACGAAGTGCACCTCGGGCTTGTTGTTGTTGTTGTTGCGGATGGCGTTCAGCTTGTTGGCCAGATCTCCAATATCGGCCTGCTTGTTCAGGACATAGATGGCGGTCTCCTGCTGGGCAGCCTGCTTGGCGAGGGCGAGGGCGGCGTTCTCCAGGCCACGGTTCTCGGGTCCCTTGATGAAGACCACTCGCAGACCCTTGTTCACGGATCCAGCAGCGCGCTCCAAAGCCTCAGGCTCATCGAAGTCGGCTTCGTTGGCGGAGTAGGTGAAGAACTCCTTCTGGAGCTCAGCAGCGGGGGCGGGGGCGCTGTAGGAGACGGGAGCGGCCAGAGCTTCGCCACCTCCTAGACCTCCAAGACCGGAATCGATGGATCCACCACCGATGGAACCACCACCGATAGAGCCTCCACCAATGAAGCCTCCTCCAATGGAGCCGCCTCCAATGGATCCACCACTGATGGCGCCACTTCCAGGAGCGAATGACAGTCCGGAGCTGGAGTGGGCCACGGGCTGGTAGTTGTATCCCAGCTTATCGGCGCAGGTGATTGCCACCAAACACAAGACCTGGGGGCATGAGGAGAGAAGTGTTATCCTGGCGTATAATCCTTTGAGTCCTTGACCGCGCTACTTACGATGAATGCGCGCATCTTGAGCAGATTGTTGGTTCTTTTGCTTTGAGGTATGAGTTGCTTATGTCTCTGGCTAGGAGCGATCTTTATTATTTATACAAATCCATCTTGGGGGCTGATAAAGACAAAGATACCGCCGCGGCGTCTGCTGCACGGAGATCTCTTTGAAGCCACTGTGTTTTGCCGCCTACAAAGGTTTTTGCTTCCTCGGTTTTTTGAATGTTCGTTGTGGAATTTTTTGGTTGCGTTTCAATGGGCAGAGTCTGGTCGTTGTGGGTTATTCAAATATTTCGAGTTTCGTCCAATAGTTTACAAGAATTCATATGAAATTATAAAATTAATATGTCGCGAGCACGTCGGAATGAGTTTATCATGCAGATGGGTCATAATTAGGTATTATATGAAATACATTTTCTTTACAAATTCTTCGGCAAGGCTAAAAGCTTGTTTTATGTAGCACATCTGCACTTGGGTTTTCCGACTAAATGACAATCGCTTAGTCATCATAATCGTTTTCGACACATCTGTTTAGTTCTGATTTATGGACATGATGCAAGCGCTAAATTTAGCAATTCGTCTATTGAGATGTTTGAAATACCGCCCCCAGTTCATTGATTCATTTTTTCGCATATATTACTAATAAAATAAAGTCTTCGCTTTGGAGTGGTAAAAACGATATGTTTATATATTTAATATTTTGCCTTTTTTTGTCATAAAAATATTTAGCCTACATTTAAAATATGCGGAAATATTTTAATTTATTCCTTCTCCAGTACTTCGAGCTTGGAGTAAATTTAAAGTCCTTGGTACGATCATATTTTGTTATGACAAATATCAAACGTCAAGGTCACCAGGAAGCTGTCTTGGGAAACACAGCTAACAAATTTCTTATGGATGTTAAAGCTCTTTAGCTCTATATTGCTACTTGAACGAATAAATACGAATTAAAAATTATTACACCTATCTTTTTGAAATACTCGTAAAAATCGATAATAATTTCCCATGAAGAGCTGATGTTCTTGTCTAAAAGCCAACATTGTACTCCACTGATGGCGTTATCAGCAAGTAAACACGATAGTTAACTTTACCACCCCATATAAGATAAAATATAGAATATTTGGATTCAGAATTTTGTATATTAATAATCAATAAATTTCAACAATAAGATTTAACAAGAACAGTCGACGCCTTCATCTCAAAGTCGTTAACATATTTACAAACGACGACGGAAGATGGAAGTAGGCAGGTAAGCGTTCTGAGGGATCTGAGCATTGGCCCTCTGGACTGCACCAGCGGAGGCGAAGTTCAGGGCGGACGCCACACCACCGTTGTGAGCCAGAGAGGATCCTCCCAGCTGATCGTACTGACCCTGGATGGCGCGCTGGGCGTTGGCAGCATCCTCGGGAGTCCTGTACTTGACGAAGTGCACCTCTGGCTTGTTGTGGTTGTTGCTGCGGATGGCGTTCAGTTTCTGGGCAAGATCTCCAATATCGGCCTGCTTGTTCAGGACATAGATGGCGGTCTCCTGCTGGGCAGCCTGCTTGGCGAGGGCGAGCGCAGCGTTCTCCAGGCCACGGTTCTCGGGTCCCTTGATGAAGACAACGCGCAGTCCCTTGCTCACGGATCCAGCAGCGCGCTCCAAAGCCTCAGGCTCATCGAAGTCGGCTTCGTTGGCGGAGTAGGTGAAGAACTCCTTCTGGAGCTCAGCAGCGGGGGCGGGGGCGCTGTAGGAGACGGGAGCGGCCAGAGCGTCACCACCGCCGAAGCCGGAATCGATAAAGCCACCACCGATGGAACCACCTGCAAGGGATCCACCTCCTCCTCCGATAGAGCCGCCACCAATGAATCCTCCTCCAATGGAACCCGCTCCAATGGAGCCTCCCTCAATCGAACCGCCTCCAATGGATCCACCACTGATAGAGCCACTGCCAGGAGCAAAGGACAGTCCGGAGCTGGAGTGGCCCACGGGCTGGTAGTTGTAGCCGAGCTTATCGGCGCAGGCGACTGCCACCAGGCACAGTACCTAAAGTAATCAAGGGTTATCCACTAGTTCTGACTTTGACGGAATTCCTGGCTTAGCCACTTACGATGAAGGCGCGCATCTTTAGTTTGGGCTTGAGGTTTTCTTGGTTCGGAGTACAAATTGTTTCTGCCTATGACCACGGCGACGGTAACTATATATACTAACCCAACTTCGAAGCTGGCGGCGCAGTTTCTCGAAGACAAAGCGCTGATGCTGCTAAATGTTTTGTCCGCCTACAAAGTAGGCAGCGAACGGCTTTTGTTCGGGCTCGCAGAGCAATTCAGCTTTGCATAAGTGTTATTATAGGGAAAAGCTATTAACCAACAAGCGAATTGCAATAGCCGCGGACAAAGCCAGAAACTTGAAAGATCTAGATTAAAAGCGATGTGTATTGGTTTATATAGATTTTAGTTTTTTATTCAATTACATTTCTATAACACATTTAACAACTGGCAGCTTCCTTTCGGCCCTTAACGGATGCGCAGGCGACGCAGGATGTTGGCGGGCAGGTAGGAGGTGCTCGTGGCGGCGGCTGGTGCGGAGTAGTTGGGGCCACCACGAGCGGGAGCCTGGGGGGCAGCGGAGGCGAAGTTGATGGCGTTGGCAACTCCTCCGTTGATGGACTGACTGGATCCCCCCAGGTTATCGTACTGCGACTGGATGGCACGCTGGGCATTGGCGGCATCCTCGGGAGTCCTGTACTTGACGAAGTGCACCTCAGGACGCTGGTTGGAGTTCTGGCGGGCGGCATTGAATTTCTGGGCAAGATCGCCAATGTCGGTCTGCCTGTTCAACACATAGATGGCGGTCCTCTGATCGGCAGCCTGCTTGGCCAGAGCCAGAGCAGCGTTCTCCAGGCCACGGTTCTCGGGTCCCTTGATGAAGACCACGCGGAGGCCCTTGTTCACGGAGCCTGCGATCTTCTGGGCGGCCAGAGGATCCTCGAACTGGCTCTCGTCAGCCTCGAAGGTGTAGTACTCCTTGTTCAGTTCGCTGGAGGCCGAGTAGTCCGGGCTGCTGGCGGAGTAGCTGGGAACATTATCGGAGGCGGCTCCCGTAAATCCCGCTCCATAGTTGTACTGGGCGCAGGCGGCGCCAATCAGGCAGAAAGCGATGAGGAAACGCATGGTGAATATTTGGTTTTGTAGGCTGGGTGTGCTGAAGAGGCAAAGGCCAAGACTGAATCCTGAGTCTGAGGCGAGCAGCTTATATACCCATCTGGCGTTGTTATAGCCGTCTTAGAACTATAACCGACACTATTCCCGTCGGCTTGCTCTATAACTCAACGAGTTTTTTATGCAAACCGGTGCGTTTATGAAGTGATTATGCAAAACTATCCAAAATTTCTTGCCAATCCATCCAGTCGGCGACCCCCGACTTACTGACCAACTGCCAAAGCCAAATTCTCGACCGGTTCATGGCGCCGTGATCTATTCTTGACCGGGCCAAAACTGCCCGGAATTCGATTAGGGAAAATGCTGCAAAACTATCAAACCCAAACCCGTTTCCAAAAAAAGTCAGAGCCCGGCTATAAATGTTCTGATGGTCGTTAAAGTCAAACACATTGTGATGCATTCTTGGAGTTCCGCCTACGAAACGATAAAAGCCTAATCTATGCATACTCCATTGATAGTTTATGATTTGTTGTTGCTTTCTGTTTGTCGCCTTTTCGCAATCGAAAGTGGGTCTAGAATTTTAAGCGACTTTTTTGGCTTGAGGTTCAAAGTCGAAAAGAATGTCGGAAGCTTGCTTTGAACTCTGGGCAAACCTGTTTTAAATAGCCTGGGAACTCCACACAAATCCCCTATATAAGCGCCAGAAATCTCGGGTCGCGTCAGTTTAAAATTATATCTTAACTGACAAACAATCGATGTTTAAAAGCATAATCATGAAAACTGCTGTGTTTGGCACAGAAGAAGGATATCTTCCACAAAAGTTCTGCTCTATTATCTGCTCATTTCTGTGATAAAAAAAATGAGATTTCAACTTTTGATAAGGCTTTGTCATCTCAGCTAAGCAAAGGAAACTGAATTTTTCGTAATGAATATATTAATGTTTTTAAAGTTAAGGTAAAGGTAAATTTTACCTGATCACCTTTTGGAAATTATGCGTTCACTGTTCCTTACAGTTGGATACATAAAATAATCATTTCATTCTTTTTCATTGAAAGCGTAACCTTTTTTTTTAAAAAAACCATTTTTCTAACCGTATTGATCAGTTGACTAGATTTATAAGCCTATATCGGCCTAATTCTGTTCTGTGTACCGATCAATCCTAAACATCAAATCAGATTACACTTATATTTTCGTTTTATTTATGGAATAAATCAACATGATAACTAGACAACAACTCAACATTCGGTAAATGTCGCCTAGCGACGGAGGCGACGGAAGATGTTGGCGGGCAGGTAGCTTGGTCCTGGAGCACTGGCAGAGGTGCTCTGGACAGGAGCGGGCTGGGAGGCGAAGTTCAGGGTGGAGGCAACACCTCCATTCTGGGACTGGCTGGATCCTCCCAACTGATCGTACTGACCCTGAATGGAACGCTGGGCATTGGCGGCATCCTCGGGAGTGCGGTACTTCACGAAGTGCACCTCGGGCTTGTTGTTGTTGTTGTTGCGGATGGCGTTCAGCTTGTTGGCCAGATCTCCAATATCGGCCTGCCTGTTCAGGACATAGATGGCGGTCTCCTGCTGTCCAGCCTGCTTGGCCAGAGCCAGAGCGGCATCCTCCAGACCGCGGTTCTCGGGTCCCTTGATGAAGACCACGCGCAGGCCCTTGTTCACGGCGTTGGCAGCCTGGTCGGAGGCAGCTGGATCGTAGAAGTCGCCCTCGTTGGCGGTGAAGGTGTAGAACTCCTTCTCGAGTTGGCCCTGAGGAGCAGCGTAGTTGGGGGCAGCAGCGGATTGGGATCCTTCCAGGGAGTCAGCAATGGATGCACTGGGTGCAGGCGCGATAGCGGGCGCATCGTTGCTGGCCGATCCATATGGCTGGAAGCTTAATCCTGAGGCAGAGTGGGCCACGGGTTGGTAGTTGTAGCCCAGTTTGTCGGCCGTGGCCAAGGCAATAAGGCAAAGGACGACGAAGGAACGCATGTTGACTGTTTGGATTGCAAAGATGAATGGTTACTGACTTACCGAGCCGATATTTTGGCTTTTATAGGTGCAATATTCAGTTCTTCGGCTGCATTATGAGGCGTTATGAATTATGAACAGTTCGAATTTGCCTCAAAATGCATAATAAAGAGATTAAAATGTTAAGTTTATAATACAATTTTATGGTTCTTCACACTGCTGCTGCGGTTGCAAATATTTGCATGGCATGTTTGCATGTTTTTACTCGCTCTGCGGAAAGCGGCATGCAAAGAGGTTCATAGTCCGACTCGGATTGCCAAATCAGATGGCGCCAAGTAATTTATTAAGAGACCAATTATCGAATTATCTGATTTGGCGCTGACATGGCGCTGCGGTGCAATTTTTAATTGGCAACCGGCCTAGGCGATCAAAAATCGTGTATATATATTAAAGAAAGATGGCGGCTATATTTAGCGATGAGTTCGATTCCTCACTTCCGGCGGATGGAAGGTCGAATCCACCCGCAACATTTGCATAAAGCCGCTAACACAACGACCAAGACGACAAGACAAAGCCGCTGAATAAGGCAATAATAATTTGGCGAATCGTTAAAATATTTATTTTTGGCAGCGGTAACGCGACTAGGCGCGCCTCATTTGCATGTGAAACGGACTGTCAAACGTTTTGTTTGCTCTCGGACCGATTTGGGTGACACTTCTCATCCCGTGCGAACTGGGAATGGGTTCGGATTGGGTTGATACACATGTAGACACAAACATGAGTGACAAAGCATCCATCCAAATAGCCCCAAATGGGGTTTACGATGCTCTTGATGCTCTGTCCGCGGCTTTTTATAGCCAGATTTTATTGATTTCAACGATAAAGCTACATGAAAATACCAAAATGGCAAGGTTGGCCCACAGCACTGGCCAAAAGCGGCGCAGAAGAACACGCGAATTATTGATTAAGGCAGCATATTGAATTTAATATGAATTTTATGGCGCCAGCTACGGCTAACACATGGCCCATACCTCTTCCTTCTAAGTTTCTAAGTTGACCTCATGGTGCAGCCACCCGCTTCGCTTGCATATTTTAGCGGGGTGGTACTGGTACTGGAACTGCCTGATCTAGGTGGCTTCGACCATTATAATTAGACCACTTTATGCAGAGCGTTTTGCATAGCTGTGGCTTTCATCTGCATAAAAGCAAAGGAGCCATTAGACACCATCATCAAATCCCACAGCCACCTCACCCGCTCAACATGCGTCAGTTCTCCGTAGTTCTTTGCCTGTGCCTCGCCGTTTTGGCCAGAGCCGATCATCTTGGCTACAACTACCAACCCGTGGCCCACTCTGCCTCAGGATTAAGCTTCCAGCCATATGGATCGGCCAGCAACGATGCGCCCGCTATCGCGCCTGCACCCAGTGCATCCATTGCTGACTCCCTGGAAGGATCCCAATCCGCTGCTGCCCCCAGCTACGCCGCTCCTCAGGGCCAACTCGAGAAGGAGTTCTACACCTTCACCGCCAACGAGGGTGACTTCTACGATCCAGCTGCCTCCGACCAGGCTGCCAACGCCGTGAACAAGGGCCTGCGCGTGGTCTTCATCAAGGGACCCGAGAACCGCGGTCTGGAGGATGCCGCTCTGGCTCTGGCCAAGCAGGCTGCACAGCAGCAGACCGCCATCTATGTCCTGAACAGGCAGGCCGATATTGGAGATCTGGCCAACAAGCTGAACGCCATCCGCAACAACAACAACAACAAGCCCGAGGTGCACTTCGTGAAGTACAGGACTCCCGAGGATGCTGCCAATGCCCAGCGTTCCATTCAGGGTCAGTACGATCAGTTGGGAGGATCCAGCCAGTCCCAGAATGGAGGTGTTGCCTCCACCCTGAACTTCGCCTCCCAGCCCGCTCCTGTCCAGGCCTCCCAGCCTGAGGCTACTGCCCCCATAAACTCGTATGTGCCACCTGCCACTCCAGGAAGCTCCTACTTGCCCGCCAACATTCTGCGCCGCCTGCGTTTCTAAGTTCCTGTCATTGGACATTCTTTGTTATTGTTGAGATTTTAGCACGAAATAAATTTGTTTCATAATATACATTTTCAAGTTTCTTTAAACTTATTTATAGAGCTTTTTATGGACATTGTTCTATTAAGCAATGTACATTCCTTTTATAAGTTTTATAATGAAATTCCCCGAGAATTATATCCTGAAATATACAGATATACACCACAGCTTGATTTTTCATTTAATTGATAAGCTTATACCGAGTAGGCTGGAAGCGCATTCCCGACATTACAGTGTTATTGTTTGGATTAAAAACCGAATAATTTTGTTTGCAAATGTAAATTGTTAGGTGGATTAGGTATATAATCGGCTAGAATTAAGTTTCCGAGCCAAACCATTTTCGCATTCGGCGGCGGTTGCCAAACGAGTTCGAGCTGCGTTGAATTATGAGTCCGTCCGGCTAAGCTGTTTGTGAAAATTGCAAATGAGCGGAAACCTAAGATGTTTCCTCTGCCATCGCTCTGTATAATCTGGTGCGTGATAATCTGTATAATCTGGTGTATAACATATGGCTTATCGGCTACTTGGCTGCCCATGCCTACGCACTTCGCGGTTCGAAATTGAGATGACACTCGGTTTGACAAATTGCACGAGACATCGGACGACAGACGACAATGGTCAAATGCCGAAACTCCATTGGGGCGGGCAATTCAAAATTGTTAAGCTGGGAAATTAGCCCAAAAGCGTTGGGACAGAGTCTTACTTTCAATCAGGCCCAGCTCGATTTGCATAACAAAATGGGCGAACAAAAGAATGCGGCTACTGCATAGACAGACAATTTGGAGCTTGGAGCCGCTACTGCCCAGCCCTTTGTCGCCCTTTGTCGCCCTTTGTCGATTTACATAAAAATTTTGTTTTTCCGTAAGCTGCAAGTTCATCAAATTTTAATCAACGCCGCCGCCAACGCCACGGCTTCTGCCTTTGCATCAGCTTCTACCAATAGGTCTAGACCAAATCGAGCTCGGCCCAAAGCCGCCAAGTGGAAAAAGAAAAACCGAAAAACAGGTTAGGCCCGCAGACAATGCGTACCTTATCGCGATCTCCAGCACGCTGGCATACGCCTGTTCTGATTGACGCCCCTGCCGTGTCGACCAGGCCATATAAATGCCTCATCGGCTCAGCTCGACATCATTCTGACTTCCGACTCCGGAGCTCCAGCTAGAACAGCAGTCATTTAACAGCAAGATGCGCGTCTTCGTCGTCCTGTGTCTCGTGGCCATCGCCTCCGCCGACAAGCTCGGCTACAACTACCAGCCCGTGGGCCACTCCAGCTCCGGACTGTCCTTTGCTCCTGGCAGTGGGTCTATCAGTGGTGGATCCATTGGAGGCGGTTTCATTGGAGGAGGCTCCATTGGAGGAGGATTCATTGGTGGTGGCTCTATCGGTGGAGGAAGCATTGGAGGTGGATCCCTTGCAGGTGGTTCCCTTGGTGGAGCCATCGGTGGTGGCTTCATCGATTCCGGCTTCGGCGGTGGTGATGCTCTGGCCGCTCCCGTCTCCTACAGCGCCCCCGCCCCCGCTGCTGAGCTCCAGAAGGAGTTCTTCACCTACTCCGCCAACGAAGCCGACTTCGATGAGCCTGAGGCTTTGGAGCGCGCTGCTGGATCCGTGAACAAGGGTCTGCGAGTGGTCTTCATCAAGGGACCCGAGAACCGTGGCCTGGAGAACGCCGCCCTCGCCCTCGCCAAGCAGGCTGCCCAGCAGGAGACCGCCATCTATGTCCTGAACAAGCAGGCCGATATTGGAGATCTTGCCCAGAAACTGAACGCCATCCGCAGCAACAACCACAACAAGCCCGAGGTGCACTTCGTCAAGTACAGGACTCCCGAGGATGCTGCCAACGCCCAGCGCGCCATCCAGTCGCAGTACGATCAGCTGGGAGGATCCTCTCAGTCCCACAACGGTGGTGTGGCCCCCGCCCTGAACTTCGCCTCTGCTGGCCCAGTGCGTCAGGCCGTCGCCCACATCCCCGAGAACTCGTACCTGCCGTCGTCGGTGCTGCGTCGCCTGCGTTACCGCCACTAGGAAGTGATGTGCCATAGGTTTTAGCTGTCTTATTTGTTGACTTTTTGTGTTATCTATTGATTTGTCGAACGAAGCGCTCAAATACAATTCTTTTTTTAATTAACTGGCTATTTCTGTCCTGTGTGTGGGAACTTCGCTAGCCATAAAGCTGTCGGGAATTTTTGACGATTGAGCCACTTAGTTCGGGTTGAGTGGGAAATTGCAAAGCTCGGCGTTTATTACACGCCCGGAGTGGCAATAAAAATTCCAAAGCGACGGCGCCAAATGGAATACAAGTGGAAATCAATAAAAAATTTACATGTTTTGGGATGCAGAGGAAAAAAACAATCGATGAAAATTTTTTTATCATAATTAAAATGTTAATCTGCGTGAAGTAAAAGGTTAGACAAACTATTAGCGCTCAAATTTATGGCAACTGCAAGACGGAACCAAGACGGCATACATAATGTATGAGTGATAACAGAGTGGCCGGATGAATGGCCAATAACAAAGAGTCAAAGTGGTCAGCGGCAGAGCTTTTCAAGAGCACCCACTATACGCTCGATTAGCATAAGCAGAAAAGTGGCCGAAGTTTGTTTAGAAAAGTCATACGAATTATGCTCACCACCGCAATGATTAAGCAGAAAAACAAAATCCAAAGAAGCCAGCCAGCCAGCGGCAGCAGCAAACTTAACAGATAATAGCAGAGCAACACAAGCGGTGACAAAAAGCGAATGGGGAATTGGCCAAACTGCAGATTGGCTGATACAGGAGCATTGGGCGATATGCTCGGTCTGAGGTGCAAAATCAAAGACAGCCAATTAGAAAACCAAATGATGGCCATTAACATAGAGTTGCAAACTGCAGTGATTTCGCATAAAAGTCGGGCACGTCGTGGAGTTGGACATACTTGCCTTCGATTCAGCAAGCCGAACGGAGTTATCCACCTACACACCAAAAATCAACATGCGCGTCCTTATTGTAAGTACTTTGGAATCAAGGACCTATAATCAGTATCTCATACTGATACATATTTTCAGGCTCTGTGCCTCGTGGCTGCCGTTACTGCCGGGAATGGCTATAACTACCAGCCTGCAGCTTCTGGCCCAGCTGCCGCATCCTCTGCTCCCTCCGGATCCAGTTACTCCCCCTCGGGGGCCGCTAGCCAGGATGCCCCCGCCGAGTTCTATGGGCCTGCTCCCGCTTTCGATACAGCTCCCTCTGCTGTTGCCTCCAACTATGCAGCTCCTCAGGCCGAGCTCCAAAAGGAGTACTTCACCTACACCGCTGATGAGCGGGACTTCGCTGAACCAGCTGGCTCTCAGCAGGTTTCCGGCGCCTTGAACAAGGCCCTACGTGTGATCTTCATCAAGGGACCCGAGAACACTGGCCTGGAGAACGCTGCTGCGGCTCTGGCTAAACATGCTGGACAGCAGGAGACGGCCATCTATGTCCTGAACAAGCAGGCCGATATCGGAGATCTGGCCAACAAGCTGAACGCCCTCCGCAACAACAACAATAACAAGCCAGAGGTGCACTTCGTCAAGTACCGCACCAGCCAGGATGCTGCCAATGCCCAGCAGGCCATCCAGTCACAGTACGATCAACTGGGAGGATCCTCCACCATTCAGAACGGAGGCGTTGCTCCCGCCCTGAACTTCGCATCCCAACCAGCTGCCCAGCAAGCGGCCGCTCCCTCGGCTCCTGGTAGCTCCTACCTGCCAGCTTCCCTTTTCCGTCTCCGCCAATAGGCACTGAACTGACCTCAGACTGACCCATGATCCATCAACGATTCCTACGCACTCGCTGCGACCCACTTTGCCTAGTATGTAAATCCCTCGTATTTCGATATGTGTCGCCAATAAAATATTGTTAATATAAAAGAGTGTTGTAACATATGATGGGAATCGCGAATTTTGTAATACTTTTTCGAACGACATTGAACTATTTGCCTTATAAGGTTGGCAGTATGCCCGATTTGGATACATTCATCCCACCACTTTCGAGGGCAAAATATTATAAAATGCTTGGCCCTCTTGCGATTTTTAGTTAAATGTTGTTTGCTCTTCGCACTGGTCATATCATGCTGGGAATAGTGGTGAGTTTATCTGGAAATTGGCAAGGTTGTGGCATAAGATCATAAAATTTGTCCTAGTTTCTCACGTTGTTGGCCGGCAGCTCTGCGGAACTGGGCTACCAGTATCAGCACAATAGCTATGAAGGTGCTGTGAATAGATATGGAAACGAAGCAGTTTTGGATGATGAACGATACCCCCGGCAACCGGGTAATCACTACCAGGAGAACGCAGACTTTCACAAGTACTTCTACGCCTTCGAGGCTCCTTACGATTCTGTGGAGGAGGCGGATTTAGCGGAAACTAAGTTATCATCCCTTGCCGAGAAGAACCTCCAAGTCGTGTTTATCAAGGCTCCGGAAAATAAGGCGGTGGTGGGTGCTCTAAACGCCTTGGCCAAGCAAACCAGCGAGGATAAGACGGCCATTTACGTACTCAACAAACAGACGGATGTCAATGAGCTGGCAAGCCAACTAAGTGCCCTTAAGGCCCAACACAAACATAAGCCACAGGTTCATTTTGTTAAGTACAAGACGGAGGAGGAGGCTGCTCAGGCCCAGGACTATATTCAGGCCCAATACGGCGGAGGATCTTCGATTCCCCAGCCTGCAAAGGCATCCTCCTTGGGTTATTATCCTCAGCAGCAGCCACAGTATGAGCAGGTTACGCAATCTGAAGGGTATCCAGCTGTCCAAGCGGGCTATTTGCCGTCCCCTCAACTGTCCGCCTATCAGCCACAGTCCGGATATCTGCCACCCTTGCCCAGTTACTCCTCCATTTCCCAGGGCTACAATGCTGCTGGATCTGCAGCTGGAACTGCCACCATTGGACAGATCGATCTGCCGCCTGTTCCCGAGGCTCAGCAGGATCTATCGACCAGCTTTAATGATGCCGGCGTGGACTACCGCTCCGCCAGATCAAGGCGCTTTCATCTTGGGACCAATGAGCGACATAGGCGTGGTAGTAGCAGGATGGTCTTTCCCTCATCCAGTCCTGGAAAACGCCTGCGGCTCTGAATAGGCCACCCTCTGCCAAATTAAGACATTAAATTAGTGACATAAGACTGCCCAAGGGGTGACTAGTTATAGCTGCGAATAAAGCCCAATATCTACACGTATCAATGAATTTGTGCTTCTTCTGCACAGCCTAAGATCTCAGCTGGAGTTGTTAGTTTCGGTAAGCGGCTTATCAGCCTAGGCTAAAAGCAAAAAACATCAATATGACGTGTAAATTAACAAATCAGTAGCTATAAAACGTCGCTCGTAAAAATACCTGGAGAGTGAAAGTGGAGCTGCGGAGGTGTAAGTCGTTGGCAGTCCAAACAAATGGCTTCGACTATGACAGGCGACAACGATGGGGAGCAAATGGCATATGAAAATATGTTATAACTAATTCAAATTGGGAGCTCATTTGTAAATTTTATGCGAATTAAATTCAAGTTCAAGCCGGGCATCAGGTCAAACGCACAACCACACTCTTAAGTGGGTATATAGCATATTTATATAGAGTTCGCTTTTGTTTCGGGTCTTGCAAAGCCAGAAAATTTGCATTTCAAAATTGAACGACATTAACATGGATAATCGGAGCAGGCAAGCAAACACACAAAACCAGAGCAGCAAACGTTCGCAGAAATCGTTTATGGGAAAACAGATGCAAAGATGCGAAATAAAATAAAATCATAACGATGGGGCGACGCGGCCGAGAAGTCAGCTTACTTTCGACCTCCTATTTGTTTGTGTCGTATATAAGGATGGTTTTGTTGCTGGGACTGGATTATAACCAAACAGCGCGTCAAGCGGTGAAAATGGCTAGAAACCCATTGCGAGTGCGGAATATCGCAGCCATGCTCTCCTTGTTGGTAAGTTTGGAAGTGGAAAAGTGGTCTTTACTGGAGAAGAATTAACTGAATTTCTTATAGTTACTTTGGAATTTCCTTGGGACTTGCCATGGCTTGGGAGAAGTCTATCTGCCGGCTGAGGACGAAGTGTCATCTGGAGGAAAACTGACCACGGAGTACTTTACCTATGCGGCTCCACCGGAGGAGGACCGGGTGGCGCCATGGCAATCGGCCAGGGAATTGGCCAAGGTGCTCTCCCCTCCACAACAGGTGGTGTTTATTCGAACGCCGGAGACAAATATATTTTCACTGACTGCTAAGCAACTGGCGGTGAGCAATTCCCTGGACATCTTTGTGCTCCACCAGCAGGCGGATGCAGATGCTCTGGCTAAACAGCAGGCTGCGATACAACAGCAGGTATCTGAGAAGCCGTCAGTTCATTTCGTAAAATACAGAACTCCGGCGGATGTTACTAAAGCTCTAAGCGCCTTGAGAAGCGATTATGATCGGTTGCCAGGAAATAGTATTAGCAATGCCATAGAAAGAGCCGATGTTCTGCAACTAAAACCACAAACAACTGAGACACCAGTGATCTTCAAGATCAGGCCAAAAGATAGCGATTACTACGAAACCCATGAGCCGGCAAGCGAATTGGAAACGGCCAAGTTGCAGGCGCTATTTCGGGAATATCTGCCACCGGGAAAACGACGTTAGTTAACCTATGACCTATAGGCTAGTCCCAAAGATTGTTTAAAGGTTATTTAAATTAATTGATAATTAGTTAAAATCAATTAAACTGTTCCTGAACTTTTAAATATATATATATATCCACATACTTGTGGAAACTTTATGGTATAAATCATTCAACTTCAACTTCATGAAAATTGATACCCATAATTTGCTACGCCAATGGATAGTTCTTATTTAATAATTTAGTAGACGTGGGAGCCAGAAACTGTTATAATGGAAATAAAAATAATGTCGTTGGTTATTCGAATCGGGTTGAAAGTAGTATACTTCAAAGAATTCCGGTAATTGCCATTTTAATGTACCCGCTACTCGTAGAGTAAGAGGGTATACTAGATTCGTTGAAAATTTTGTAACATGCAGAAGGAAGCGTTTCCGAGTATAAGTACTATATGTATTCAGGATTAAAGCGGAGTCATTCTGGTCATGTCCGTCTGTCCGTCCGGGAGTATAGTTCCCTGCCATAATCTTAATGACCAGCTCAGATAGATTGGAAGCAGCAAACGTCTTCTTCAGGCAGCACATCTCGCCCAGAAAGCAGCCGAGATACCAAATGACACTCTTCTTGCCGTTCTCCTTACCCTCACACTATGTATGGTGACCTATATCGACCCATTAAACAAATTACTATCTCTGGACTGAAGTGGGCACACCCTAGTGTGTCCAATTTTTTGGATATGCCTAAATCTCCGATTTTGATAATACGCCGCCTGTTTAGGAATACATTCGCTTCATTCGGTCTCCAAATCACTGAATGCAAAACGTGTCTTGTGATCAACTCTCTTCTAGAATATATAAAGATGACTTCGTTACCGAAGCTGGATGTTCTCCGAGCTCATGTAGTTAATGGCACTGAAGATCTGATCGAATACCGCTGTTATATAATGTTCAGGACAGGACTAGCCTAAGAGGACAATACTTGCAGGGCCACCACTCCGAATAATCGATGTTAGTTTCTCGTTTTTAAGTGGTTCGAGAAAATCAAAATGAACAAATCGCCCCACGGATTGTCTTATCAAATACATATATATTTATATAAATATATATATATATAATTATTTATATATATTCCTCGAATTCATTTTCAAACATCAAAAGACTACAGACGGTATGATTATTGTTTTGTTGTTGACATACTTCGTGTTTTTTAGTAGCTCGTGTTAATAGAAAATTTCGCTGGGTTCCAATCGTTGCATTGGTTGTCCTTCGTTGTCATTATCCTCTATTGCCTCTCCAAGGATGCCTGTTCCAAGCTAAAAAAATCCATATTTTAGACTAAATTCAGAGAAACCCGTTACTCAGCAAGTGAAAGTACTTCGTGGATCATTTTCTGTAGAAAGATAGAATGGGAGATATTTAAAAATTTTCTGAAATATCGGTAAAATTGGAGAAAAAAATAATAAAATGAAAAAAATTCAACAAATTTTAAAAGAGTGGGCGTAACAGTTGTGGGCGGTTTGTGGGCAAATCTAAAGAAATTTGCAAGATAAAAAAGTGAAAAAATATCACATTTTTCAAAAGTGTGAGCTTAACAGTTTTGGGTGGTTTGCGGGCGATCGAGTGGGCGTGGCAACATTTGGGAATTAGCTTGCGCTGTGTCTACGTGTATGTCTCTGGAAGCTGCATGCTTAATCTCAACATTCTAGCTTTTGTAGTTCCTGTAGACAAATCGGAGGACGGACGGACATGGCCAGATCGACTCGGCTATTGATAGTGATCAGGAATATGGTCGGAATACTTTATATGGTCTGAAACACTTCCTTCTGTCTGTTAAACTTGTACTTTTCAACGAATCTAGAACACCCTTTTTAGTTACTCGAAGTAACGGGTATAATTATTGATTACACTTATTTGTAAAATAAATATTATGATTAAAATATTAGTTACAAGTACATACGTGCATTTGACCATTGATGTAGATTTAGCAAGAGGACGACTACAATGATGAGAACTTTCGCCGCGTACATTCTGAGCGATAGATAGAAACTAATGAATGGTGCCTAGAAAAACATGGTTTATGTACCATATTTGTATATATATTTTATATATTTATGTATAAACATGTTGATAAGAAACGCGTCTTATAGCGATAAAGAGGTCAAAAAGGAGAGTTCCAAAGTGATAGTATTATTTGGCAAAAACAAGCACATAGACGTGATTTCTTTTCTTACGAGTATAAATGTATTTACTATTTGATTATAATTATTCGAATCGAGACTATATGTATGTTATACATTTCCTGGAATATGCTAAAATATATTTGCTATCTTCTCTTGTACTAAGTGTATCTTAAAATTCACAATCTGAACGCTTCACACTTCTATCAGGAATTCAATGCAGGCAGCCCAGTCCCTCCACTGCACTTAACTGTTAACCAGTTAACTGGTAGCAGCTCTCTTGTGCGCATATTTAAAAATTTATTTTTTACTACTCTTTTTGTAATTTCTCTGAGATCTCAGGAACTATAATAACTAGAAAGTTGAGATTAGGCATGCAGATTTCAGAGACCTAGACGTTAAGTGATGACGTTTGTTAAATGATGGTGCCACGCCCACTCTAACGCCCACAAAACGCCAAAAACTGCCACGCCAACACTTTTGAAAAATGTTTTGATATTTTTTCATTTTTTTATTAGCCATTCCAGGTGAATGCGTAGAGTGAGTTCATAAATAACTCAACAACTTCGAACTCGAAATTCTTGTAAACAAATTTAATTTAAATTTCAATCAAAAAACATTTAGTAGTTATGGCGAAGGTGGTTGTTAATATAAATAATTAATTACTCAGCCTTCGAGTGTAACATTTTACGTCTGAGTTTCCGCCCCACACACTTTGTGGATTATCTTCAAAGTATCTCTTAGATAATCATTAAGGTGTTGGTAACCGACTCCCGACGCCAAATGTTTTCTTAAGCAAATGTCGCCGACGCCGTTGTCGCTCGCAAACTTTTTAATGAGCTGCGCGCGGAGTTTTCCCACCGCTCCACCCACATGGAACCGCTATTCCTGCACTGCCCTCCAGGACGCAGAATTCTACGACAGGCGGTACTTTAAGAATGTTTCAACTAAATTACGCCACTACTCGGCAAACAACATGGCAGGAAAGGGTAGGGAGGGGAAGGCGCGGAGAAGACAGGACACAGGGGCTGACATCATTTCGCTTTGCAAATTGTTTTAGTGTCAAAGGTCAAACACACACTTACATACACCCGAGTGCCACACAGTGCCAGAGCCATATGACACGGCGAAGTGCAGCCGTAAAAAGGCTCCCTCTTCTGCTCCCTTTCCTAGTTCGCAGCGCAAATCTGTTGAGCAAGTTTTAGTTTAAGCATTTTTGAGCAACATGAGATCCTGGGCGGCGGAGGACGAGCTTCGCTCGTTAGCGGTGCCTGCCAAAAACTTTGCCAGTCACGTCAAAGCTGCCGCTCCAACAATTCTCCCCAGTCCTCCTCCAGCCCACAGGCACTGCCCTTCAGGTGGCTTTTTTTATTTCGCGGTATCTCCAAACACTGGGGAACATGAAGCTAAGCGCTTTAATCCTGAATCCTGGCCGGCGGCAGCTCATGACTTGCTGCAATTTCTAGACAGGTGTGTCCAAGGTCCAAGTCTCGGATTCCACCCAGCAGCAGCAGCAGCAGCAGCAGCAGCTGCCAAGTTTGCGTGTTTTCCAATCTTTTCATCGTTTTTGGGGGCTCTTGCCTTGTTTGGCTTGCCATCTCCAAATTAGGCGCATTTTTGGCGCTTCTTTTGCCTTTTTTTTTGACCTACCAACTTTGGTAAGAGTTTCGCTGTGCAGCGGGGACGGCTAATAGCCAGCATGAGTGGCCAAATGCTGGTTGGAGTCATCATGGCTAATCCTAGAATACACGCCTAAGGGGAATCCCAAACTTTGAGCACGAAGGTGCTATCAATCCATGAGGATTGATACCATATACTATATGGTATATCATTGTTAATAATATTATTTAAATTGAATTAAATCCAAATAACACTCATCCCAGCTGAACTGTCAAACGAAGATTGTAATTATGAATTTCTTTCTTGTATCTTTGATGACCCCTCGACCCACACAGCTGCTATTCCGCAATTTAGATTCTTATTTTGCCTTGGCCATCAAACGATGCCGAAAAAGTTTAAATTAGTTAAAGAACTTCATTAACTGAACCGTCGAAAAAGATTGACGCTTTCGACCCGTGCTGCGCAGTGGAAAACGCGAGCTCGTGGAAAATTATGAAAATTATAATTATCGGCTTAAGCTGGCTAACCCGGAGCACCAACTGCCAACTGCCAACTGGCAACTGGCATCCATCCGCCAGATATTATCGCCAAAGCCAGTAGCTGTTTATTTTCCAAGCATTTCAACACAGTGGCTGCCGTTTTGGCCCGTCTCTGCAGCATCCAGATTGTGTTTTTTATGGCCTGTCGTAGCCAACACAAATCAATTAGATAATGTGGCAGTGTCGCTGGCGTCAGGCGCATTTGCAATCGCAGTCCCTGATGGGCCATGCATATTTATAACCGTCGCAGAGTGCATTTAAATCGAAGCCAAGACAAACGATCGGGGGACTGGCGATAGGCCTATGTCGGGGAATACGCTTGCATATTTAAACGGTGGGGCATTTTAATGACGATCGAATAGCAACGAAATCAAATTAACAACGCTGCGACGGCAAGGTCGTTCGTTAGCAGGGGATTTCACTATCGCTGTTGGCCAAAACTGGGTCTACTTCGTGGGAGGGGTGAATGCAGTGCCGCGTCTTCAACTATAAAAGCCACATTGGGCCGAACTCCCAGCATTAGTTCCTCCTGTCAGCTCCAATTGCATACAGCTTCCAGTCACCATGCGCGCTTTTATCGTAAGTCTCTTTAGAGGTTTGGGGAATCGAACAGAAAAGTATAAAGCAAAAAATCATAAAATCATTTAAAACCGTGTAGCTCCTCTGTCTGTTTGCCGTAAGCTGCAGTGCCGATAAATTGGGCTACAACTACCAGCCGGTGGCACATGCCGATGAGGGTCTGTCCTTCCTGCCCGGAGGTGGTCAGGTGATTGGAGAACTTCCGTCGCAGGTGTTGCTGCCCGTGCAGAGTGGCGAAGCGGTGCTCTCGCAGCCCATTGATGCCTCCATCCAGGCACCTGTTGCTCCCCAGATTGCACCCTTGGTGGAGGAGTTCCAGAAGGAGTTCTACAGCTACGCCGCCCCGGAGGAGCAGTACGATGAGGGTGCCAGCAACCAGCAGATCGCCAACTCCCTGAAGAAGAATCTCCGCGTGGTTTTCATTCGCACTCCCGAAAATCAAGGCTTCGAGCGCGCTGCCCTCCAGTTGGCCAAGCAGTCCGCTCAGCAGGAGACCGCCATCTATGTTCTGACCAAGCAATCCGATGTGTCCAACCTGGCCAAGCAACTGAATGCCCTCAAGAGCAGCTCCACCAATAAGCCAGAGGTGCACTTCGTCAAGTACCGCACTCCGGAGGATGCGGCTAATGCCCAGTTGGCCATCCAGAACCAGTACAACCAACTGCCCGGCGTGTCTCGCATCTCCAACGAGGGTCGTGCTCCCGTCCTGAACTTTGCCTCGTCCGCAGCCCAACCTGCCGCCATTGCTGCTCCAGCTGCTCCAGCTGCTCCCAGCTCGGAGTACCTGCCCGCCAATGTGGCAGCTGGCCAGGATTACCTGCCACCCAATCTGCGTCGTTTCCGCCTCAAGTAAATGGTCTCAAGTGAATTTTCAACGGTACCGCTTCCTAACCCAGTAAATCGCATCGAAAAGAAAACACCAAGCTACGCCCATCACGTGCAAGTTAACTATCTTTTAAGTATCCATGTAGAGGAATAAAATTTGTTTTGCTGACAAATTCCCGATGTGAACTGGAAAACTCATTTGCAGCCTAATTGCAGGATTCGGCCCTTTCCATGCTGCGCAACCGAACCTTTCCGTTGTGCGAGTTTCTCTTTTTGCCAGGCAAATCCTGCCAGCGCATTCGTGCGTTGTCCTTTCACATAAAATCCCTGAAATAATAGCCTGGATAAAGCGGCAGGCATGTCATAAAGTCCAGCAACAAGTTGAGCCACCCACATGCCACCCACTCATATTGCCTCCCGGGAAGTGGAACGAAACCGCACCCACACAGCCATGGAATCTCCGGCATATGCACAATGGTTTTATCCCATCCGCCATTTGTAATTGGAGTTATTAGATTCGAAATGAAGTGGTTGCAAAATGGCCCGGTCTAGACCCGGCTCCAGTATCCGTCCACTCTTTGTAAGCCTCCTCGGAATCGGTGTCTCCCAGTGATGGGAAAACTAGATGAGTACTAGTAGGTACTAGGAAATTTACCAAACTATTAAGGGTATGGTATATGCTATATGGAGTGCTTGTATGAACAGATATATAATATATACAATATATATTGGCTGGTAGCCTAATTTCATGCTAATGGTGTGTAAGTATGCGTCAGGATTTCAATGCTTATAGTCAGGTACCACTTTCCCAGGACTTCCCTTCACTGGTTCTCATTGTTGCCAGCCCAGCCGCTCAGCCCGTTGCGGTTTGCATAAGTGGCAACGTCCTGTTGCAGGTGAAAGCTGCCTGTATTGCTGATCTGTGTCCTGCCAGCTGGCAACACGTATTGAGTGCGATTGTGTGCCCTTGTTGCAGGGTGTGAGCAGATACTGCCGTGTGAGTATGTGCGTGTGTGTGTGTGGGCGCCTTGATGGCTTCCTGCTTCCGTGGAAGGCAAACTCATCATGCGAGATGCCAGCACACATGGCCCGAAACTGAACTATGCTGAGGCTTTGGTACGCTGTCGAGTGGAGTCCTTAAATTTCACTTAGACGTAACATAAGCCCGATATAAACGCAACTCGACGTTGCATGTATTCATGGCCATCAGGCCATCAGGCCATCATGTGTGTCTGTCTTTTGGCGCTGCAGGAATCGCACGCTTATCAGCAGCCGAGTGCAAACTGAATCCGTTTCTCTTGTGCGGTACAGTGGCAAATCGCTAAAGCGTAACGACTGCGACAATGTGCCAGCTATGCGGGATGATTGGGGGCGGCAAGGATCCGGGGTCCTGGTAATTTAGGGCACCATAAACGCTGTTAGCTTGTCTGCTATTTGCCGTCTGACTGCGCCCAGACTGCTGCCTGTAATTAAGGTGATATGCAGCAGTCAGCCGACCGAATCGACGACGAGAATGCCAAGTGCGTGTCCTGTGCGTGGGGGCCAACATATCGGTGTGTGGGTTGTGTGTGTGTGTGTGTGTGTGTGTGTGTGTGTGTGTGTGTGTTTGCTGTGCTGGTGTTTCTGTGTTAATGAGCAGCCCGCTGTGCGCACAAAATAAATTATTAAAACGACATTCACGGCACTCTCAAGTGTCGCCGGTGTGCATAGCTCCTTTTTGACGCCCTGAGATATCAGCAGTTCTTCCACAAAGCTCAATGGCTTTAGCAGAACGAAGGGAAGACACCCTGCAAAAGCATCTGTGACGAGAGGGAATTTTAAAAAATGCAAGTACGTGTGTGTATGTATTACATTTGCGTCCACTTAACGTTGGACAATTAATCCGTCTGAACTTGAATTTTTTAATTTTTGCTATTAAGTGCATTGATGGAGTGCTTTAATGGCAATTTCACAGTTGAGAGGTTAAAGGCTTTGAACGTAGAGAAAAACACGCGTATACGCCCTGATGTCAACTGGTTGAGCAGCTAAAAACATAGCATGCTTTTAGGCTTGAATTTATTTAGTGCGACGTTTGCAATTGAAATTTGAAATTTTAATATCAATTAAGGCCAATTT
This sequence comes from Drosophila orena, assembly GCA_005876975.1. NCBI lineage: Eukaryota > Metazoa > Arthropoda > Insecta > Diptera > Drosophilidae > Drosophila > Drosophila orena. The sequence goes on along the minus strand of VCKV01000282.1, from coordinate 6,060,864 downwards.
AATTTTTTAAATTTAAAAATAGACTGTCAGCTTGAATATAAGTGACGTGAGCTGCAAAGTTCAGGGATGCACAGAAGTTAGAATGTTACGTATACGCCCCGTAGACTTATAGTTCAACCAATCCGAGATTAAACCCATGTTGTGATAGGTCCCCGGGGAAAGGATTTGCAAATAACTCGACCATTTCAATCTCACCAGCTGATGGCTGCGGTTGCCCAGCCACACACACACAAATACAAATACTTTGCCGAACTCGCAGGCAAATAATGCAACTGCTGAATATATATACACTGTGTTATTCCGATATAATTCGCAGCGCGAAACTTTATGGCAAACTCTGGCAGAATCGGAGCATTTGCTTTTGGTCCCACGGCGGTAACCAATATTTCTTTTCAATTTTTGGAGGGAAAGTTTGGTTGTACAACTAAATATTTTGACATTTGTCCGCATGCAGGCAAGGCAGCAACTTTGTTCGCTGAGCGCAAATTGAAATGTGCTCGAGACAGTTCAGTTCAGCCGACTCCATTGTTTTTGGCCCAAAGCGAGTGCCAACAAAGTTGCTTGCCTTTGTTAATTTGGCAACCGCCCATGCAGGTGGCAATGAGCTAGGGCGCCAGGGACCAGAGCCAAAATCCGGCTAAGAGCCGAGGAGGAGGTGGATGAGGTGGAGCAGGTTGAGGTAGAGGTGGGGGTACCACACCCAAGTGCACTTGCAGTTGGCAGTTGTACGCCATGTTGTCGCTGTCAAAAAGTTGTACTGCGCCTGTCGCTGCTGCTGCTGCTGCTGCTGCTGCTGCTGCGGTTTGCTGCGCAATAGTTCGGGATTTGTTGCAAAAAGTGTTTATTGGTGTTTCCCGCGAGCTCCAGAGCCGGGCTACTCCATGAAAATTCAGTTATTTGGTCGTCATCGGCATCGCCATCATTTCCCTGTGCTGTTTGTACACACAGCGCTTCGCTGGATGTCAAAAGTTGGCACACATGCTGCGAGTTTTGGCTCATTAACCGAGCCACTCTCCGCTGCTCGAATGCTGCATATTAATTAGTCGACTTTTGGGCGCTGCCATGTATAATTAAGCAGCGAACGAGCCTCTTAACAAACCACATCCTGTCTGACTCCTTCGCTTGCCATGGACATGCCTCATTAGCGGCAAAAGCGAAGGCAGCAGCACGACCACCGCAAAGCCGAAAGTAAAGACAGGTTGGGGATATGCATAAGGGTAAGGATAAGGATGGGGGCAAGGAGCTGCCAGCGTGCCCCACTTGCTAATTTAATATTTATACCTTAATCAAGGCAGAGTCGGAAAACCCTTTTGATGGTCTGGGAAAATGGGGAAATCTGTTGATTCGTCGATAGCCACATTGGTACGGGCCGACGATGGCCCGGGCGTTAATTGCTCATTTCCATGCAATGTTGTCGCTTCGTCCACTCGCCCCGGGACATCCTATATCCAGCTGTCCCGATGCCCTGATGTCCTGATGTCCTGATGTCTGTCACACAAATTCGGAATCGATAGCTCGCATCTGTCACCAGGCACACAACCACCCCCTCCTCCGATGTGTACAGGGCTTTGATTCCGTAATGAGCCAACCGGACTCCTTGCACCTTTGCGGTGTCCTGGGACGAAGGAAGACGGCAGAGGAAAAATAAGGCGAAAGAGGGAAAATACTCGGCCATTGTGTCTTGGGCATTGTTGTTCGTCGGATGAGTTTTAGGGCCGTGATATCCTTGGCTCACCATTTACTCCTCAGCTTATCCTTGCGTTGATTATTGCGGCCCGTCCCCTTTTGCAATTTCACTGAGACTTCTGACCTTATGTGTCCTTTGTTTGTGCTCCCTCAATTTCCCTGCACATTTAAAAGGATTAAAAGGATATTCGTCAAACGAAAAGTTTCGCAAGTTTGTTTAACGCACTTGTGGGCTCCTCGGCCGCAAAATCCTGTCTCTCGACCCCCTAAACCACAAAAAAAAAAAGGGAAACCCCATTTTATGGCTCAAAACCCCCTTTTTTGTATGGCTGCCACTTCGTTGTGTTTTTCTACATTTGCCATTTTTTTCGCCCAGCTTTGGGTCTTTTGTTTGCTCGGCCTGCTTTTAGAGGTGTGTGCTTCTTAACTGGTCCTTGAATGAAACGCTTTTGGCCTTTTGTTTTCAACATTTATTTTTTAGTTCGTTCTCTTTACCACAAATATTCGTATTTCTGTATGTATATTTAATATGCTGTATATCCCTTTCAGTGTAGTAGATTGGCCAAGCAGTAGGCGCCATAATTTGGGTTGAGTTGTAATCGTAATTGTTGTTCTTCGTTTGTTAATTTACACTTTAAACTTTACACTTAATTCGCTCTGCTGCCCAGTGTACATATAAATATTCGTGGCTTAGTATAATAATAATACACATAATCCACACATTTTTATTCTGCATTTGTCTTGCATAGGTTGCAGTTTTTGCAATTGTATCGCTCGCTTGGTATGTCTGTATCTATAAATAAATATTTACTTTACGTTTATCGAGTTCAATTTGTCTGGGTTTCTTCAATATTCAGTTATTATTAGTAGCCTCAGTAATGCTATTTATCTAGACAATTTCTTAGACCTTAAAACATTTTATACAATACAAATCAGGGAAATTCAAATTAGGCTGAATTCAATATCAAATATTTTCCACGTGATTTGTGCATGCGATATTAATGTTCGATAAACAATGGGAACAAAAAGTTAAAGCTTTTTGTGGTGTAAGTGTGTAAAATTAAAAAACATACCTTTTCTCTATAAATATATATATTTTATACACGCTTTTTTATGTGATTTCCTTACGTCGTCTTGTATACATAATTTCAATATATATTTTGTATAATTTCATGTTTTTGTTCAATACGCAGTGATATGTGTGACTGGAAGATTTTGATGTGAGAGAAATGATAAAGGTAGGCGTGCATCCGATTTCCGGACAAAGGCTTTTTGCCCGGCCATCTGACATCATCGTAATACTTTCGACTTATCAAAATACAACATTTAAATACATATTTGTATAACATGCGTTCCCATTGCATTATAATGTCATTTTCTCGTCAACATGAGAGCCCATGGCAGCCAAGTCAACATCCACTTATATGACTTGGAGAAGCCTCAACAAACAATAATAACTAATCGGCGCAAATACCATATGCTAGGCATGAAAAATGTTAATTGGCTTCCGACTTTCCGACTTTCCGACATTCCGACTCGAGAGGCTGTGGTCTCTTTGTATTGGGATCCGAAAATGTTACAACATTTATGATATGTTTTGCGAATTGCTGCGACACTTAATGTACTCTTATTTGATCTATATAAATATTATCATCTTGCGTTTCGCTTGCACTGGACACCTATATAGAGTTTTTACATAGATACACATTACATAGATATGCTCGATAGGGGCTGCATAATTAGCGACGTGACTGGGATAAAGTAGCTCCGAGTCCTTGGCCAATTATGCATATTCATGCGTATATTTGCTGAGACAACAGACGACTGAGTTGAAGACAACACGCAGTTTGCATATTTATACAGACAAATAGAGAAGAGTGTGTATGACGTTTAGGAAAGCTTTTCGGGTAAACTGCGGATGTGTTGGCGAGTGTAGAGAGTGATGCGTTGATAGGGTGTTTGCACTTGTTCATAGATTGGTGGGAAACATTTACTAGTACGAGTGATTTACAAACCCATAACTAACTGGGAAATAGCTCCCGTATACGTTTACATAAATTAAATCATCTTGAATTGAATAATGGCTGAAATTAGCATACCATAATCATATCATTACTAAAACGATATAGTCTACGGATTTGAATTAAAACAGGAATAAATTATCGATTCGTTTTAAAGCATTTACATTTGTTTGTGTATAAGTGTATCATTGTTTTTACTTATTATTCGGTTTTACGTTTTTAATTTAGTTCTTAGTGTATGCAATCAGTAAATTTGCATGCACACCTATTCGTAATGTATAATTTATAAATGTAATCAATTTTTTTCTGTTAATAATAGACAGCGTAGCATAGGAAGACGTCAATACCTGCATAAGACATTTTAGCCATATTTTCATACATAATATGAACTTTGTTTTCAATTATTTATACGTGATGTCACCGTTATCATAATTAAGTATATTCCATTTATAAAAAATTCTCGTAGTTCGTTCAAGCATTATCCAGTTGGTTTACTCATCCGCTTTCACTGGCCAAAAAACTACATGTACGTGTGCTCACAATGAGGACAACCCTTGGAAAATGTTTCAACTGTGGCAAGATTTCTTTAATTTGCAGTTGTAATTGTTCTTTTGTTAATTGTTATTTGGTTTGCTTTAACGGATTTCACTTGCTCAAACTGTTGGAGAACATAGCAGGTTTAGTTGTTATACTTAATTTATGTTTGGTTTTGCATTTCGCCGTCGAGTAGAAGTCAAAAATAGAAGCCTAATTACACACACAGTACAGACAATCATTTATGTATATATACTTTGGTTTCTTGTTTGTTTTTGTTTTTGTTTTTGTTTTCGATTTTAGAGAGTATAGACTAGTCCACTAATTGCTTTACATATATTTACTTTGCCGGGTTGTCCGTGGTTGCTACCATCTTGCTTTACATAGTTACATTGTTATGCTACGTGTTAAAATGGTTCTTCAGCCATAGACACTTAAAGCGCGCTCGAAAATAATCCTTCTAAATACACACGAAATGCACCCTACTTGCTGCTAAGCACTGCGACTAGGCCGCTCCTCAACCGGCCCAAAAATAAAAAAAAAAGAGAAAAGAAAAGAAAAGAAAAGCAAATTCTTAATGAAAACAATTAATCGCAACGGCAAATATTTTCCTAACTACACACTAAACGAACCATTGCAACGATAACCATTTACACACAACGAACCCAAAATTGAGGCTCCAAAATGAAAATAAATAAATAAGCGTCGTAATGTGAAGCGGAGTCGTTCCGGAGTGGGGTCACCCATTACGCGACTAACCCTCCGGGTGCGACCCCTTCCCTTTCTCGGGGTCACCACGCGCCGCAGATTGCGCCTCTTTTGGCTCCTTTCCTTTGGGTTCTGCGGGCTATTTTTCGCTCCGCCTTCTCTTATTTTGTTTTGGTTGTTTTCTCGAAAATGTTTTCAACACTGATTGTTTCTGTAAGCTTCTTGGTTTAACTGTCTAATTATTTTACATTTAAACGTTTTATTTCCGGGGGTACGTTGGTACGTTGGTACGGAGGATTCGGGTTACGGTACTGCTGGCTCCTACACTCAATTGCCCCAATCTTAGCCTACCCTCAGTTAGCCACATCCCTAAATCCCTATCCTATCCGACTAGCCGCCCAAGCGCTACAATACCGTAAAAAATATGTTAGCTTTGAGTGTTTTTTGTAATTCGATTTGGTTTGCACTACAGCACTAAGATCATGCATTTTAGGTACAAGCTTCGTAGCGACTGCTTTGAAACGCCTAAACGCCTAAACGATAGCCTCAATCATTTCTGCTGGCTACTTGGGATTTGAATTTCTCTGGGTTTTCTAGTTTCTTCTGGGTCTTCATTGGGTTGGGTTCTCGGGGTGGGGCTGAGCCTTCGCCCAAACAGCTGACAAGGTCGAAATCAGTGGGCGGAGCACCACACCCTTGACGCACTGACCTTGACAGAGCGCAAAAACTTTGGTTTCTTTGTTCTGAGTTGCAGTCGCCTCCTATCCCGAAACTTATGTTCAATTAGCTATACAAAATCCTGCTCGGACTACAAAAAAAGTCGGACTGAAAAGCATTCTACCCAATTTCCCGTCCGACTGCAACTTAATTACAAACATTTCTCTTTGGCATTGCGGCCACACAAAAAAAATAGGGGGAAAATCCACGCCCGCTTTCCTCGGCCATCTGCAGTTATTTACAAGTAAACTATTTAAATTGGCCGACCAAGGCGGGCACAAATGCTAAAAATGTTCTCTTAGTCCATTGTTGGTTTCTTCCTTTGCCCTCTTTGAGCTGCACTAATTTAGCTGCTCGATCGAGCTCATGCTGGGGAAATAGATTAAAAATGCAGTGTACAATTTACAAAAATTCCAACTTGTTTTTTTCCGATGCTGCTGCTGCTGATGCTGATGCTGCTGCTGCTGCTTTTGTCCTTGGGGGATGGGGATGGGGATGGTGATGATGTGGTTGCCCTTGGTTTTGCATTAACAATACCTTCTGTGCGAGTATGTCGGTGGTCTTCTCCTCTCCTCCAGCGTGTCCCGTTCGCCTGCATCCCGCATTTTGTGGCATCTAGTAGCTGAGGGGCAGCAGGACGAGCAGCAGGAGCTGCGCCAGCGACCACAAGTGCGTCACTACCGTGTCATGTGCCCTCCGTCCGGCGGAGGTCTCATTGCCATGTCCGTTTCCATTGCCCAGCGCCGCCATTCCGATGCTCGGCGGAGCCGTCGACGTGGAGGAGGCCAATTGTCGCTCCACCTCAACTGCAAGAAGTAGAGAAAATAACACATACAGAAAGTGATAAACAATGTACGGAATAATTAAAAAAGCAAGCATCCTCCAAGTCTATTTTCAAGTAAGATTTGCTTAATCAAGGTTAAGGTTAAATTCATAAATTATAAACAAATCAGTTTAACTGAATGTATACTTCTCAAATCATACAAAACAATTAAGCAAACAGAGTGTCACGCGATATATATAAACCTGACAATATGAGAGGTCACAGATAGAGCAACAAATCAATTTGGAAAGCAAAGTTTGTGCCCACAAAAATGAATAATTCAGAGCAGTGATAAGTCCCGCAAGTTATCTGGCCGAAATGGCTTACCGCCGAAATCGAGGCACAAAACCGCAGAAAAGGTCGCCACGTTGATCGGGCCAAGAGACAAAACTGCAGAAGTCTTGAGCGCTGAAAACTTTTCGCATAAGCGAACTGATGGCAGCTCCTTAGGGCGGCATAAGAAACAATTACAGAGTGAAGCATTCTTGCCAACGAAGTGGCAGTTGCCCAAACAAATGACGCACTTCACGCAACATAAATAACACGCATACGCCCCTTGGTACAAGTGACAGTTGGCAGCCACTCGGCCGGCAAAGAGGTCGAAAGACGAGACTACGAAGCCGCTGCCGCCGGCCAAGAGCGATGGTTATGGGGGCTCACAGGGATACAGAAGGGAAAACGACCAACGAACAACGACCAACGACCATCGTGAGTCATGGGCCTGGTAATGTGTAAATTATTTTGTACAATTCGGGACAATTTACAACTTAAGGCACAATGACTTGGCTGGGACTTTAGTGCTAACAACCGGCTCGTAGGCAAACAAAGCTGGCAAAAATATATAAATTAACCTTTGTTTGGCCTGCTGTTCGGTTGCCAAAGAGGTGGAGTAAATGGAAATTAAACGTAGACAAAGCGGCGAACATATGACGCCCCCCTTTTTATGTGCGACGCCAGTTAGGCAAACGAGGAAATTCAAGAACGAAATACCTAATCTGCCAGTTGAGAGAGAGGAAAAGCATTGGCTTTTGTTTAAAATTCCTCGTTTGGATTTTGTTTTCCGACAGTTGGGCAAATAACAATGCCCCTGCACATTATCATACAAATTTATTTTGCGAAAATTCATCAGTGATTCAATCTTTCATTTCATAATTTCGTGGCGTCGAGGACATTTTTGATGAGCTCACTGCTCGTAATTTCAGGCGAGTGTGTTTCGAAACAAATATTTGCTTGGTGTAGCATTAAGGAATATAAAATAAATAACGTAAGTATATATGCGCGGGAAAACAGGAAGCCAATGTAGGCTGTCGCTTTATTCAAATCACGCATACGCACCGTTATCGGGTGGAAAAATGAAGCTTAATAAATGTAAGAGCTATCTCTTGTTTGTAAACATATAATAAAAAAAAAGTCATTTTATTTTTTACTCTCTCTCTTTAACAAATTTTGAGAAAAAAGGCAACAACAATATAGGTATATATTATATATATTAAAATGTAAATTAAGGTCAGTGTTGAGTGAAGTCAACGTTATATTTCAAGACATCATATTACGATTTATTTTCTATTGTAATTACTAAAAAAATGTAACCAGTTAGCTAGCTTTTAGAACCCCTTCACTCACCTTTCACCGAGTAAGTCTTGTAGTCCGCGTACTGCTCACCCTGGCCCACAGTCGCCGGAATCGTGGACAGACAGGTGATCTCCATGCGACTGTTGCTGCCCACGTGCTCCTCGGTGAGCTCGATGTTCAGCTGGCTGATGCTGAACATGCCCTTCTCCTGCTGGGCGGCGGTAACGGCGGCCGCTGCCGCCGCCACCCCGCTTCCTCCGCCGGGATGAGAGAGCGGTCGCTGGTAGCCCGCTGCCAGCTGGTTCATCGGTCCTGCGTTCGACGGGATGCCCAGCTCCTTGTTCATGTTGGGTGCCTGGGGACCGAAGCCGCCGCTGTTCAGGGTGCTGCGTATGATGCCCAGGGCGTTCTCGTTTATGTGGCGCCGATACTTGCGGTTGCTGTTCCTGCAACATAAAGTGAAAGTGTGGGTTTAATGTGCCTATGCCTGTGCCTGTGCCTGTGCTTTTGCCTGGCAATTTGCACACAAATAAAATCGTAAATATTTGCATTTTATGATTGATGTGTGCAAACGTGAAAAGCAAAATAAGAGTCCACGAAAGTGAGAGCAGCTTTCACATGCCGGGCACGCACATCTGATACCCATACAATGCCTCATGGATACAGCCCATATAGCTGTCTTCATTTTCGCGAAGACCCCTGAGTAATTGATAGCCGTACAACAAACTTCACAAGTCTGAATGACCCCTGTATTGCAAAAGAGGCTCATTCGGTTTCCGAGAAAGAAAATACCATGTCAGAGATTATTGGGCACATGAGTACGAGTTTTCCTTTTTTCTTTTTGGCCTCTTTGCTGATTGGTAAGGCTTTCTAATGGTTCGCCTGCATTCCGGCCAGATTAGTTTGCATTATTCAGCCGTATCGCACATTGTGAGTCTAATTAGCTTTTACGACTTGGCTTCATATTTGATAAGAAGCCTGAACGGCATACAAATGAAGCCGGATCTGCGGATAAGCGGTTGTGTGGCTTTTGGGCTCCCAGATCCCTTCCCCTGTAATTACTCTGGGGATGTTCGTTTGTTCATGTACGGCGACATGTTGCTTTATTACAAATTCAAAATGACAGCGAAATTACCTTTGGTATTGCCAGGATACACACTTACACTCGAACACACACCCACACACACACACAGATTCTTGAGGAAATAATGTCGAGGCCATAAAGTTTAATGCAGTCTAAACAATTGCCAGCTGTGCTAGTTTATGGCCATCATTTACATGTGTAGGATATGTCGAAATTCGTATGACAAAATCGCCTTTAAATTGGAGTGAAAAGCGTTCACTTTCGTCACATTTAAACAATTATACCATTTGCATATCTCTTGTCCTTGCTGCCGGCTTTCCTGCTTATGCAAATTGCAAAGTAAATGCTATAGAATTTTAGCACAATTATATTTAAATAATATTCAGCTTAAAGTGCACTGGCTGCAAAACTCGCAGTCTAAGTCGGAGAGCAAGGATACGAATGCCGCAGGCACTCGCCCTGATACAGCAAGGTGTCAGCAAAAAGTTGCCTTTCCACGGAGTGTTTGCTTCTCTTTCAATCTTTTCCGATGTGTATGTATGTATATACAAGTGTGTTTCAGAATATCCAGACTTCCTCCGTGCAACTGAAGCACTTGACAACTGGGAAGGAAAATGGGCAAGTGTCATGCAAATTGTGACGGCACAAGACGACATCTGTATACGCTTGCAATTCCTCACAATGCGAACTCAAATCGGAAAAGTAATATTCATTATGGCCATACTCGTACAGTGAAATTTGATTTCATTTGCATCTATTAAAGTCGGTAGCACTTTGGGTCTAATCAAATGGTCAAAACCAAAACAATCTGCACGTGAATACACCAGATATTGGTTTCCTTGCCAAAATGTACAATTTTTTTCCATTGAATTCCATTTTGGGTATGCTTTGCAAGCCGTAGCACACATAAAGGTCAAACAATTGGTCTGGAGAAGCGTTCATGGAGAACCCAACCAATATCCCGTAGCAGTAGGAGAGAAACCGACAGCCAACAGCTTCGATAGTAAGCCAGTTAAGCCAGCAAAGCAAACAAAAATGCGGGCCAAAACCCAGAGCAAATGCACAACATCCTTCCATAAGCCTTCGACAGCTCCAGCTCCAGCTCCAGCTGCAGCTTCAGCTCCAGCTTCAATACTAGCTCCAGAGATGATGACAGCTGGTAGCTGCATCTAGGGCATCATCAACGGAGCTGTTGTTACTGCGAAGCTACTTCCACATCTACTTCCCCCGCTGCAGTTGTCTTACTAAAATTCCTTATGCAGCGCACTTTTCGCAGGAAACGCTGCCACCGGTAGTGGAAACAGGGCGAGGAGCTGGGAATTTCAGGGCAAAACAGCTAGAACAACAGCTTCAGCAGCCGTGGCAGGAAGCTCAAGTTCAAAACATAACAAACTTGCCGAGCAATTCAAATCAGACGGAAATGCGGGACCCGGTGTTCCGTCCTCGTCCCTGTGCTCCTTCTCGTCCTTAAATAGTGTACGTGTGTGTGTGTGTGTGAAAGTTATGAAACTGCTGTCTGGCATGACACTTTAAATTCCGCCTTACCCTTGGCAAGAAACTGTGGAATATCTTAACTTGCAGCTGACATGCAAAACCGCCTTCTGGGTTTTTTTGGCCCGGCCCAAGGCGATAATTTGAGAAATGCGCCTAATTAATTGATAAGTCATGTAGTTTCGTTCTGCTCCCTGCTGTGGAATATTTATGTGTCTCTGGGCCACAAAAACCGCAGTCTAATTCCGTTTACAAACGCAGCCAAACGAACCGAAAAGGCTTCGATGCCAGCGCAACAGAACCTATTAGCAATTTATGATAGACACGGCAGTCCAGAAATATATCGGAAATAGTGCTGCCGAGTTCCTAACTCCTCGATAAAATAATCTAAATTGTTCAAACTTTGTTAATTGTGGAACCATACATATGTATATCAGGACCAACATGGAATAGTTCATGGAGCCTATAAGCGTTACTGATATGAAAAGCAATCATTTTTGTTTCAACTGTTCTTATTTATTAGAAAGTTTTTGACGGCAGACGATGATAGCAGTTGTAAAACATATAATCCCACAAAATCACCGCTTCAGACAAATTTTGACGTGCCAAAGGATAGGGATTAGATACTCCGATCGATGTTACAATTCCTTTTCATTAACTTCATTGTTATTGTATGAAACTTTTAGCTTCCTTCTCGCCAGAAACCAACCCTCTGTACAACCGACAGCACTGAAGGGTCCGAGCAACAAGATTTCCAATCGAAACGAGAGCATTCGACCCACCATCAACCCATCAACCCACTTAGCTGGAACAAGCAAAGCAACTTAAGTGGGCGCAAGGGCTACGAGCAAAACCATGAATTTCTTATGCCGCCGTGCACAAAAAGAGGTCTTGAGATCGGAAACCGGAACTTGGGTGAACCGCAACTTGGCAACAACAGGCAAACAACTACAACTACAACTACAACGGCAACTGGCAGAGAAACCAAACAGATTACCAGCCAAACTTTTGGCCAAAATCAAATCCTGGGCCGGGAGTTAAAGCCGCCCGCCACTTCGTACTCCAAAAATTACACAGCGCAACGCATGCAAATTTTGTTGCCAAGTAATTGCCCAGGGCCAGCTAATTTGTATTAACTATTCATGGGTGTAAAGTGTTTCGTCATCGGCGGCGATGCCAAGTCGATGTCGACCTAACAAGTGTATAACTTACGGCTCAAATGCGCGCGCGCACAAAAGAGCGCTGGAAAAAACAAGTTTTAAACTGGGTTAGCCACCGACAGCACACTGGCAGAAAAGTTAGCATCCGACAAAGTAAATATTTTAAAATGTAACTAGATATTTAAAGCTTTGATCATTATATGAAATAAATAGCTTTAATGCTGAATAATTTATGTCTTGCTGCCATAAGCAGTTGCTTGTCCTTTTGGCCAATTTAGAGTAATTTTTGCAGTGTAGGCCGACAGGAAACTCCACTGGCACCATTAACTACCTTTGTACCACCACCAGCACAACTGACAACGGCAACTGCTACGCGTGTGAAATTATAACTGACAGCAGAGCTTCTTTTGTCGCCACCGACTCGTCCTGGCATGCGGTTCAGTGAATAATTTATGCACTATAAAGGGGCAGCAGGCCCGCTCCATTTCGCCGGATCCGAGGATTCCTACCTTCACGGCAAAAACAGGGCCAAATGTCAGTGAGAACTGGGACAGGGAACGAGTTGTTTGGCATTGGAATGCAAATGCGAGAACTTCATTAAGTGCCCCTGAAACTATTTATATTAATTGCATGCGTGTCCTGCTGCCAAACCAATATTTCCACCTCCGCTGGCCAACTAATTAGAGGTCAAATCAAACGGAAAATTGTTCATTAAGGGAGCGACAGACAGAGCGATCGCTCATCACTTAACCCACTTAATTTGGAAAAACAATTTGATAAATTTAGTTTAAATCAAATTATTACGAAAGCAGTTGGTAGCCTGTGGCTGCCACACATGTTGCACGCGACTGCCGGCTACCAACCGCTGGTAATTGGCCTAATTGGGCATTTATCGTCAATCACGAAGTTGCATGTTCATGTTTGGCTTGAAAAATGCATATTTCCGTAATTAGCTTGATTGCATTTCGATGGAAAGCGCCACAGGGCCAACCGACATCGGGGCTAAGTTCATTACCGGCGTAACAGTTTGACAGCCACTGCGGGCAGCCCTAAAAGTATGCAACGAATGTCCCTAACCTTAAGTTCAATTGGGCAATCAATGAATGAATCAAGCATATCAAATTCCACAATGAATGCTATCATAAATGCCCAATAATATGTAAATGGAAAACACAACACACAGCAAAACACAATAAAACGAAACCCTAAACCACAGAAAAATGCCACAAGCGATATGGGGTTAATTTGCATAAATAGGTATTTTTTGAATGCGCCCCTTTTGTTTTTTGTGTTTTTGTTGCTGTTCAGTGTATTTACGAAATCGAAACTATAAACCATAAACTAGATACGGTGGACAGTCAGCAGAGAGTCGCTGTTCGATTAGCGATTGATTTGTGTTTCATCTAGCCTGTGTCCACTGCCACGGTCTACCAATTTGCAATTGCCGGAAAGATATATTGACTGAATTAATTAATATTGAATTTGACCAATCATTCGCAGAATTCTGCGGACACTGTAATTGATTTATTTAGCTTTTCTTCCTTTTTCCGCCAGCTATTTGGCTGAACTGCAATTAATTAAATGCGACGAGCTATGCAAATCGCCTGGCATTGCTCCACTTAAGTGGCCATAATTTCTGGTTTGGCCTACCAACATCCAGCTCCGTCGTGGTTTGTTTTTGCATTTCATTGCCAACGAAATTGGCAAACCGTTTTCCAATTTATGCAAACAAATGCTGGCGGATACAGTTTTGAGGGCTTTGCGTCACCTGCAACGCGTATTGGTATTAGTGCTGGACTGGCATCAATGGCATGGGCTACACCTGCTGCCTCACCACGAAGATCTGCATCTTGTTTTGGACCTGATTGGGGCCGGGCTATAAAAACGCCCCTCGACCAGATGGGCTGCAGCATTAACAGTTTACACCTCCCGGCGTGCCCAACACGTTAACAGATTCGATCGAGGAGCCATCAATATGCGTGGATTTATCGTAAGTTTAAATGGTATTATTAGTTTGAAATAGTTGGATTAACGCGAGCTTTCTTTGTCAGATTTTTGCTTTCTTGGCTGTGGCTCACGCTGATGTGGGTGGCTACAGCTATGGAGCTGGCATTGGCTCAGGTGGATCCATCTCTGGAGGCTCCCTATCTGGAGGTTTGATCTCAGGTGGCTCCCTCTCTGGGGGATCTTATTCCACCGACTACGCTCCCGTACACACCGAGTTCAACAAGGAGTTCTTCACCTACTCCGCTCCCGAGGCCGATTTCGAGGACAACAGGAGTGTCAATGATCTGGCTACTTCGCTGAAGAAGAACCTCCGTGTGGTTTTCATCAGGACACCCGAGAACAAGGGTCTGGAGAACGCCGCCTTGGCCTTGGCCAAGCAGGCTGCCGAGCAGCAGACCGCCATCTATGTCCTGACCAAGCAGGGTGATCTGTCCAGCCTGGCCAACCAGCTGCAGAACCTGAACCATGTGAGCGCCAGCAAGCCGGAGGTGCATTTCGTCAAGTATCGCACCCAGGAGGACGCCATCAATGCCCAGCATACCATTCAGCAGGAGTACGAGCGTCTGGGTGGCTCCTCCACCTCCCACAACGGAGGCGTGGCACCCGTCCTGGACTTTGCCACCAAAGCGCAGCAGCAGCCGCAGGTGCAGCTGATTGATGAGCGTCGGGCTTCCAGCGGAAGTGTAAGCGTCGGAGACCTGGAGTCTCCTTCGGCAGGATATATTCCACCACCAGTCGCGGCGCCCAGTTCCCAGTACCTGCCTGTGAAGAAGGTCAAGTAGGAAGCCCGCAAGGCCACATTCTTATTTACGAATTAGTCCACACATTCTCTCCTAAGTGCTAGCGCATAAAATATAAACTTAACTTAATGTATGCCCGATATACGTGTATTGTTGCTGTCGAGATTAATGCAGGAAGTCATTGCATCGTCGTGTAGCCACTATCGGTCAGAGCCTGGGCTGTAATTAAAACTAAAAGCGCATTGGCATTGGACGGTTTGGGTTGAAAAGGGGCCGTAAATTTAAGTGCATGCCCTCTGACCCCGGATTCGTTGGCGGCGGCTTATGGCACGTCACCGACGACCACCGTTGACCCGCCCTAAAGTACTACCAACATACACGCGATCAGGGCCAACTGGTCTGGAGCTAATTACCGCCGCACAGAGCCAATTTCTGGCGCTTCATGACCGCAACCAGTCGCGACATTTAATGGGCGCCCTTTTGAGGGTCAAGTCGGTGGCAATTTGGCTCTGCCACTGTTGCTGCCATGGAAAGCCACACTGAGAATTAAATGAAAATTACTAGCTGCATTTAGGAGCGCGCTCCTTTGTTGACCGACATGAAATATCAGCAAGCAAGCAAGCAAATAGAACCACAAAACTTCTAAACCAGAAAGTGCTTTGTTTTCGGTTGCTCACCAGTTGTTGGCGGCAACCAAAGTCCTCCTCCAACGACATACCTCGAAATAATTTTAAAATGCAGTTTTAATGGCAATTCCATTTGCAGCGAAGTGGCCAGATTTCCCCGATGGAGACCACGAAAACAACGGCCATGGAGCTCTTATTAAAGAGGTGTTTCCCGTGGCCGATTTAAGCTGCCGCTTGTTGGCATTTTGGATTGCCATTCGGATGTATCGTGTGTGCTGTGTTTTCGGGCGCCTCTGGTTTCTGGCACAAAGGAAGTGTGCAAAGGGCAAGCAAGCTGCCGGAATAAAAGCCACGTTGCAGCTAGACGCAGACAAGGACCTTCAGACCTGCCCAACATTTAGTACTCTGCTGGCGTGGGCCTGCCACAAAAGGCCTTACGTGTTGCACAAACATAAATTGTGCAACAACGTGTAAACTACTTTTTGACTGCATAAAGCCCACGATTCCCATTCCTGTTGCCATGTCCTTGCTGGCCCATTCTGAACCATCTTTCTTATGAACACAGCACCACTTACCCTTGAGAGGGGTAATATCCCATTGAAAGGTAGGGAAAGTAATATACCTTAAGATTTTAAATTTAATTAGATTAAATGTCTTTCTATTTGATTAACTTAAAGCGCTGTTTTATAAACGCTGAGGTTACAAACAAGTTTTTTTTAAGGGTATATATTACACAACTGAAATGTATTGTTTTCGAATTTTTCTTTGCGAATAAGGGTGCATTGTGTTCGTTGTGCAGAAGGATTCCCTGCTTTGCTGCCCATTTCCCCCGACAAGTGTTCATTCAGAGCTACGTGTTATGGCCTTTTCAGCCGTGCAACGTCTGCTCGTTGCCTGCCATTCAGTTTTGTTCTTTTCATGTTGCAATCTTAAAGGGTCTTCAAGCCGTGCTCCAGAGAAAATAGGAGGCAACAAAGCCGTGCAAGGCAAACAATACGTCATATACTCCTACACTCCGGCAATATGAAAGCCTTTTGATGTTCCGCCTTTCGAGTGCCACTTTTCTACCCGTCTGTCTGTCTGTCTGTTTGTCTGTCTGTCTGATTGTCAGCAGAATGGTCGGTAATCACGTTAAGCGGTTAATTACTTTGCATGGCTGATGTCACAGTCTACTGGCACGCATTCAAGTGACCCCAACGCAATGTTTTATGAGACCCATACTTGCATATCTTGCAAGGTCACTGGGCTCAGAGGGCAGTGGGCGGTGGGCGGTGGGCGGTGACATTAGCATTGCATTTGCATAAAATAACATGAATATTTTCGCAACACCCACACACGCCGCCCACGTTGCACAAACTTAATAAACAGCGCAGTTTATTCCACGCCTGGCCAGCCAAGCAACCCACACACTCACAAACTCAAACTCAAACTCAAACTAAAACACAAACACAAACATGAACGTTGCGAACCCAAGGAATTTATGCACATTGGCATGCACATAAACGCTGCCTGTTACTGGTTATTGTTGCACCGCTCGGCCTTGTCCTGCCTTTGTTTTCGCTGCTGTTGCATGTGCACTTTTCCGCCAATCCCCCAATCCCCCATCCGCCCCTAGGCTTGCCACCCCGTGTTGCAAATTTCCACTTTCCACTAGTTTACGCCAGGCGGCTGCATAAATATGCAACGCTTATCACATGGTTTTATGGCAGAAGGGCTTCACAGTTTTCGTTACGGTCGGTGGGCTGAAATCACGCCCACGTAAGCCCATAACTGAAGCCATCTACAGGTGTCTGCAGGTGGTCTTTTAGGGATAGTTAAGCCCAGTTCTGCAGGTGCAGAAATATCGTCTACAAGCTGATGTAAATTACAATGTTATCGTCTCGTCATAGGGCAGAATGAGCATTCCAAAATGCTTATTAAACATCATACTATAAAGTGCATTACTGATGTGAATAAGTAAAAATGTGGATTTTTTTTGATTTTTGGCCACAGGAGATCACAATCAGTAGCAGGTTTCTACTGAAAACGAAGTAACCAATTGATCGTTGGTCACTTTCTGGAATTCCTGTTCGCCTGGTAACTTAAACCAAAAAATCTCACAATTTTGACTACAAAATGCACATTTTTATGGCAAATTTGTGGATTTTTTCGATATTTGGCACCAGGCGATCACAATCAGTAGTAGGTTTCTACTGAAAACCAAGTTACCAACTGATCGTTGGTCACCTTCTGGAATTCCTGTTCGCCTGGTAACTTAAACCAAAAAATCTCACAATTTTGACTACAAAATGCACATTTTTATGGCAAATTTATGGATTTTTTCGATATTTGGCACCAGGTGATCATAATCAGTAGTAGGTTTCTACTGAAAACCAAGTAACCAATTGATCGTTGGTCACCTTCTGGAATTCCTGTTCGCCTGGTAACTTAAACCAAAAAATCTCACAATTTGAAAAAACGGATTTTGGCAAAAATTAAAATATTTTTGCATCATTAAAATTTGCCAAAAATGGCCAAAAAAATTGAGTTCCAATTTTTAAACACAGTTTGATGGGAAATTAAACTACGAACGCAACGAGGTATACCATTCCGAATTTAGACAATTATTTTTAGAGTTGTTGCAAAAAAAACTGATTATTTTGATCAAAATTTGAAAAAACGGATTTTGGCAAAAATTAAAATATTTTTTATTGGCATTTTAATCATAACTTGGCTAAAAATGATCATAAACATGAAAGAATAACTGTTTTGAGCAGCTAATTACCAATGCTAACGATCCCTATCACTTTTTGACGGATTTTGGGAAATTCGTTTTTGGGTCGATTTTCGCATTTTTTGTAAGGGGTAACATCATTAAAATTTGCCAAAAATGGCCAAAAAATTGAGTTCCAACTTTTAAACACAGTTCGATTGGAAATTTAATAACGAACGCAACGAGGTATACCATTCCAAATTCAGACAATTATTTTTAAAGTTGTGGCAATAAAACTGATTATTTTTTGACCGAAATTAAAAAAAAACGGATTTTGGCAAAAATTAAAATATTTTTGATGGGCATTTTAATCATAAGTTGGCTAAAAATGATCATAAACTTGAAAGAATAACTGTTTCGAGCAGCTAATTACCAATGCTAACGATCCCTATCACTTTTTGACGGATTTTGGGAATTTCGTTTTTGGGTCAATTTTTGCATTTTTTGTAAGGGGTAACATCATTAAAATTTGCCAAAAATGGCCAAAAAATTGAGTTCCAACTTTTAAACACAGTTTGATGGGAAATTAAGCTACGAACGCAACGAGGTATACCATTCCGAATTTAGAAAATTATTTTTAGAGTTGTTGCAAAAAAACTGAATATTTTATGATCAAAATTTGAATAAACGGATTTTGGCAAAAATTAAAATATTTTTTATTGGCATTTTAATCATAACTTGGCTAAAAATGATCATAAACATGAAAGAATAACTGTTTTGAGCAGCTAATTACCAATGCTAACGATCCCTATCACTTTTTGACGGATTTTGGGAAATTCGTTTTTGGGTCGATTTTCGCATTTTTTGTAAGGGGTAACATCATTAAAATTTGCCAAAAATGGCCAAAAAATTGAGTTCCAACTTTTAAACACAGTTCGATTGGAAATTAAACTACGAACGCAACGAGGTATACCATTCCGAATTCAGACAATTATTTTTAGAGTTGTTGCAAAAAAACGGATTATTTTATGATCAAAATTTGAAAAAACGGATTTTGGCAAAAATTAAAATATTTTTGCATCATTAAAATTTGCCAAAAATGGCCAAAAAATTGAGTTCCAACTTTTAAACACAGTTTGATGGGAAATTAAACTACGAACGCAACGAGGTATACCATTCCGAATTTAGACAATTATTTTTAGAGTTGTTGCAAAAAAACTGATTATTTTGATCAAAATTTGAAAAAACGGATTTTGGCAAAAATTAAAATATTTTTTATTGGCATTTTAATCATAACTTGGCTAAAAATGATCATAAACATGAAAGAATAACTGTTTTGAGCAGCTAATTACCAATGCTAACGATCCCTATCACTTTTTGACGGATTTTGGGAAATTCGTTTTTGGGTCGATTTTCGCATTTTTTGTAAGGGGTAACATCATTAAAATTTGCAAAAAGTGGCAAAAAAATAGAGTTCCCATTTTTAAGCACGGTTCGATTGGAAATTTAATAACGAACGCAATGAGGTATACCATTCCAAATTCAGACAATTATTTTTAAAGTTGTGGCAATAAAACTGATTATTTTTTGACCGAAATTAAAAAAAACGGATTTTGGCAAAAATTAAAATATTTTTGATGGGCATTTTAATCATAAGTTGGCTAAAAATGATCATAAACTTGAAAGAATAACTGTTTTGAGCAGCTAATTACCAATGCTAACGATCCCTATCACTTTTTGACGGATTTTGGGAAATTCGTTTTTGGGTCGATTTTCGCATTTTTTGTAAGGGGTAACATCATTAAAATTTGCCAAAAATGGCCAAAAAATTGAGTTCCCATTTTTAAGCACGGTTCGATTGGAAATTTAATAACGAACGCAATGAGGTATACCATTCCAAATTCAGACAATTATTTTTAAAGTTGTGGCAATAAAACTGATTATTTTTTGACCGAAATTAAAAAAAACGGATTTTGGCAAAAATTAAAATATTTTTTATTGGCATTTTAATCATAACTTGGCTAAAAATGATCATAAACATGAAAGAATAACTGTTTTGAGCAGCTAATTACCAATGCTAACGATCCCTATCACTTTTTGACGGATTTTGGGAAATTCGTTTTTGGGTCGATTTTCGCATTTTTTGTAAGGGGTAACATCATTAAAATTTGCCAAAAAGTGGCAAAAAAATAGAGTTCCCATTTTTAAGCACAGTTCGATTGGAAATTTAATAACGAACGCAACGAGGTATACCATTCCAAATTCAGACAATTATTTTTAAAGTTGTGGCAATAAAACTGATTATTTTTTGACCGAAATTTAAAAAAACGGATTTTGGCAAAAATTAAAATATTTTTGATGGGCATTTTAATCATAAGTTGGCTAAAAATGATCATAAACTTGAAAGAATAACTGTGTCGAGCAGCTAATTACCAATGCTAACGATCCCTATCACTTTTTGACGGATTTTGGGAATTTCGTTTTTGGGTCAATTTTTGCATTTTTTGTAAGGGGTAACATCATTAAAATTTGCAAAAAGTGGCAAAAAAATAGAGTTCCCATTTTTAAGCACAGTTCGATTGGAAATTTAATAACGAACGCAACGAGGTATACCATTCCAAATTCAGACAATTATTTTTAAAGTTGTGGCAATAAAACTGATTATTTTTTGACCGAAATTTAAAAAAACGGATTTTGGCAAAAATTAAAATATTTTTGATGGGCATTTTAATCATAAGTTGGCTAAAAATGATCATAAACTTGAAAGAATAACTGTTTCGAGCAGCTAATTACCAATGCTAACGATCCCTATCACTTTTTGACGGATTTTGGGAATTTCGTTTTTGGGTCAATTTTTGCATTTTTTGTAAGGGGTAACATCATTAAAATTTGCAAAAAGTGGCAAAAAAATAGAGTTCCCATTTTTAAGCACAGTTCGATTGGAAATTTAATAACGAACGCAACGAGGTATACCATTCCAAATTCAGACAATTATTTTTAAAGTTGTGGCAATAAAACTGATTATTTTTTGACCGAAATTAAAAAAAACGGATTTTGGCAAAAATTAAAATATTTTTGATGGGCATTTTAATCATAAGTTGGCTAAAAATGATCATAAACTTGAAAGAATAACTGTTTTGAGCAGCTAATTACCAATGCTAACGATCCCTATCACTTTTTGACGGATTTTGGGAAATTCGTTTTTGGGTCGATTTTCGCATTTTTTGTAAGGGGTAACATCATTAAAATTTGCCAAAAATGGCCAAAAAATTGAGTTCCCATTTTTAAGCACGGTTCGATTGGAAATTTAATAACGAACGCAATGAGGTATACCATTCCAAATTCAGACAATTATTTTTAAAGTTGTGGCAATAAAACTGATTATTTTTTGACCGAAATTAAAAAAAACGGTTTTTGGCAAAAATTAAAATATTTTTTATTGGCATTTTAATCATAACTTGGCTAAAAATGATCATAAACTTGAAAGAATAACTGTGTCGAGCAGCTAATTACCAATGCTAACGATCCCTATCACTTTTTGACGGATTTTGGGAATTTCGTTTTTGGGTCAATTTTTGCATTTTTTGTAAGGGGTAACATCATTAAAATTTGCAAAAAGTGGCAAAAAAATAGAGTTCCCATTTTTAAGCACAGTTCGATTGGAAATTTAATAACGAACGCAACGAGGTATACCATTCCAAATTCAGACAATTATTTTTAAAGTTGTGGCAATAAAACTGATTATTTTTTGACCGAAATTTAAAAAAACGGATTTTGGCAAAAATTAAAATATTTTTGATGGGCATTTTAATCATAAGTTGGCTAAAAATGATCATAAACTTGAAAGAATAACTGTTTCGAGCAGCTAATTACCAATGCTAACGATCCCTATCACTTTTTGACGGATTTTGGGAATTTCGTTTTTGGGTCAATTTTTGCATTTTTTGTAAGGGGTAACATCATTAAAATTTGCAAAAAGTGGCAAAAAAATAGAGTTCCCATTTTTAAGCACAGTTCGATTGGAAATTTAATAACGAACGCAACGAGGTATACCATTCCAAATTCAGACAATTATTTTTAAAGTTGTGGCAATAAAACTGATTATTTTTTGACCGAAATTAAAAAAAACGGATTTTGGCAAAAATTAAAATATTTTTGATGGGCATTTTAATCATAAGTTGGCTAAAAATGATCATAAACTTGAAAGAATAACTGTTTCGAGCAGCTAATTACCAATGCTAACGATCCCTATCACTTTTTGACGGATTTTGGGAATTTCGTTTTTGGGTCAATTTTTGCATTTTTTGTAAGGGGTAACATCATTAAAATTTGCAAAAAGTGGCAAAAAAATAGAGTTCCCATTTTTAAGCACAGTTCGATTGGAAATTTAATAACGAACGCAACGAGGTATACCATTCCAAATTCAGACAATTATTTTTAAAGTTGTGGCAATAAAACTGATTATTTTTTGACCGAAATTAAAAAAAACGGATTTTGGCAAAAATTAAAATATTTTTTATGGCAAATTTGTGGATTTTTTCGATATTTGGCACCAGGCGATCACAATCAGTAACAGGTTTCTACTGAAAACCAAGTAACCAATTGGGCAGTCTACGTCCCGATCTGGCTATATGGAGTGCAGATCTGGGGTATTGATGCAAAATCGAACTATAAACGCATAGAGGTCTTGCAAAATCGTGCAATGCGTGCCATCACCAACTGCCCATACTACGTACGTGGCTCAACCCTTCATCGGGACCGGAATCTGCATACAGTGGAAGAGCAGATCTCAAGGCACACAAGCAGATACAGTGATAGGCTAAAAAGACACCACAGCATGCTGGCAAGATGCCTACTCCCTGCCTCTAAGAAGGCTGAAAAGAAAGGGCTTTGCCAAAACAATTGGACAGCTTTAAAGACCCTCTCGATGTTTGAGATTTTGTTGTTAGTCCTCCCGCGATAAGTGAGAGGTTTGGTTATATTATTTATATGTTTAATTGCAATGTTGTGGTACTAGTACTGCATGTACGGGTTCGTCGCTTTAATAAAACTAAATTTAAAAAAAAAATCTAGTTCTTGGAATTTGTTCTTATATTTATTATATAAATCCCTGCTACGTAGTCTGTAGCAGTACTTCTAGTCTCACTTTACCCCGAAGAGCATCACATATTCTTGATGTTACAGGAATCCAATCTGTTCCTTGGCTGCCATTACCTCAGCTTATGTTAAGCGTTGGAGCCTCGCGAGCTTTGAATATAAATTATTTCATATTGCCATTGGGCTCTCAGCGAAATTAGTTCCGCCCCAGACCCTTCATCACAGCCTTGCACCCACTCCAGGACTACCTGCCACATCTACTTACAGCAGCAGCAGCACTCTGAGTTGTGGGAAATTATTTATAAAATAGTTTTCCGCACTGCTCGTGCATTCGGTTTGGTTTCTTTCCCGCGGCAAATGCAATTAGCATTCGCTGATTACCCGGCGAGGAAATGGCACGAGTGTAAATTATGGTTTTTACTTTATGGCAAATTAACCAAGTGGGTTTATATCGCACACACATGAGCCTCGCTAACTTTTAACGGCCATAAACTCTGGATTCAACGGCGGCTGAAT
Organism: Drosophila orena; assembly: GCA_005876975.1. NCBI lineage: Eukaryota > Metazoa > Arthropoda > Insecta > Diptera > Drosophilidae > Drosophila > Drosophila orena. Next base: position 6,037,390 of record VCKV01000282.1, on the reverse strand, counting down.
TCGAAACTTTTTGGCTTATGCTAATGGGAAAGCCAAGCGGCAAGTAACCGTCTTTAAATGGCAAATTCATTTGCCAATTACCAGGGGCCGTGACATTTGAGCTGATCCAATTTTTTCCTCTTTACCCCATCCGTACTCTGTCAACCCACTCGGCCAATGGAATCGGAAGGGTTGGGTTGCTGTTACAATAGCTGCCAGGCCATGAATGTGGCTCTTGAGTGCTCTGTATTCAACTTGTTCGCAGGACCATTTATATTTCAAGTGGCTTTAACCCCAGCCCCAGGGCTCCGACTCCTAGCCCCCATCCACCAATCTATGAGCCCTCCAAGACGTGGCACGTGGCGTATGTGCAATGCCGACATCAAAGAGCAGCTACTTCGTGGAAGCACCAAGCGAGTCGTGGCTTTCATTAAGCTGACACCTCGCCGACGCCCACCCCAATCCGCTCTTGGCCATTCCTTCTGGTCGTGCCACAACACGCCCGGATCATATACTGTATATACGTGTACTACCACGTCCTTACACTCCTCCAAAAGTTAGAGGGCCAAAAGTTGTTATATTGGAAAAGTTTCTTCGCTTGATTTTTAATATCACAGGTGAACGTAAATAATTTATTGCATTCATTTACGTTTCACATCCAATCGCGCCACGTAAAGATTTCGAAAACCCAGCCAAGTGAGGGGCTCCAGACCACAAGGAGCCACAAAATTTATTTATGCGTTATATAACAAAAGGCACAAGACGCCGGGCAAGGCAACAAGCTCTAACAATGTGCCAACAGCCGTTGGCTTTAGCCGGGCAAAATCCTTTTAGACCATAGATAAGGAAACTTTAATAAACACGCCACACACGCAACCTGGAAAATTGATAAGAATATGAAAAGTTTGCCGCGCTGGCGGTGCGAAAACTTTTCATGCCCGGCACATGCCCTTCGCTTACCTACACACCTAGTACATCTAAGCTGGTTTCTGAAAGTTGCTGCTTTTTAATTTGTATAGCCCATAAATACAGTTCAGGGTCCATCCGGGCAACTTAACGGTCGAGATCGACGTGATTAATGTCCTTGCATTCCCGCCTCCCCCACTCACCTGTGCTTCTTCATCTCCATCTGCTGCTGCTTCTTCTGCTCGATGTTCTTCTTGTTGCTGTCGTAGTTGCGCTGGTGCACCTCGTGGAACTCGCCCACGTCGTGGTAGTTGGCCAGCGATCCAAACGGATTGTTGTAGAGGCTGCCGTGGTGGCCGTGCCCCTCATGGTGGTGCGACAAAAAGTGCGGGAACTCATCTGCAATGCCGAGGAACGGATTGGCGAAAGGAGCACAGGTCAGCAATCAAACTAATTAACGTGAATGCTGCAGACCCTCGTTTGGAGCTCAAACAGCACCGGAATGCCGCATTAGCCAGTGGTGATTCACAGCATATTGTCTTGCCAATTGCAGATACACGGAGAGAATAGATTTTTAGCCAGCACAAGAAATGGTCCTGATTACTTTTATTACTTTAGCTAACAGTATTTACTTTAAAAACAACTATTTGAGTGATGCCAAAATATTTACTTTTTTTTTGATTTTTTACTATTTGTTATACATATTTTGTTGTGCGGAATCTTGACCATTCTCTAGTTCGACCAGTCTCTGTTCGCCGTGGACCATCACCCGCTACTCACCCGCTCGTGCTCCTGCTGGCCATCGTAGGCTTTTGTCGTAGCGGTCCATGAATTGGCCAACGGGGATGTGATACTGCTGATGGTACTGGTTGAAGTACTGCTGCTGGAAATACTGCTGCTGCAGCTGCTGCTGACTCAGCTGCGTCTGCTGCTGCTGCTGCGTGCGGCGCTGGTGCTGGTGCTTCCCATTGAAGGAGAACACGTGGTGGGTGCGCACGTACCTGTCCTCCACCTGTCGATACACAAAGGAGCCCGTGAGGGCGATGAGTCAGTGGGCGAATTGGTTGGATGGCCAGCGCACATGACGCGGCCAGCGCAGCAATAACAATTACAATGGGCAGCGCACAGAAGTCACTTGAATGTCAAATCCCATTGCCCATTCCAGTGCCACATCTGGACACGAGCGTCCGGCTTAAATTAAATATGGATCAGGCCCCGAAGGGCCAGTCCCACATCTGGCCATCTGCTTGCCACACAGTGCTGCAGTTGCTGCCATTTGCTGCCACTGCCGGCGGCGCGCGTTTATGAATAAATTTCATTTTAGAGTTGCCCGGGCAGCCATAATGAATTTATATAAATTTCACTTCCTCTCGCCACCGCCGACAGCAGCTGGCCAACGGGCATGTGCAATTAAAACGAAAGCTCTTCCTGGCCGCCCATGTAGGCCATAATTATAAAATGGCTTAAACTGATGTTAATCTTAATGCACTGCATGCCACATACGCAGCCACAGTCACATCCACATCCCCGGGCAGTCGTTTCCCACTGATTAACCCAATGTCCGGCGGCACTTTTCGCACATACACGTACTCGTAGATGCCGCGTCCCGTAAATAATCCATTGCAATTGGACTCCGATTACGCCAAACAATTGAGTCGCGCAATCGGCGAATTGCCCGTTTCAAATATCACGCATACGCACCTTCTTCCCATTGATTAGCCACGTGATGTGCGGCGCAGGGCGACCGCGGGTGGTGTTGCACAGAGCGAAAAGTTTCTCGCCCACCGCGAAGGGCGTTCGCTTGCGAAACTTAATGGTGGGCGGACCCGTCTGGGGCACTGCAAGTACAAGTGTGGGGGGCATGGGTATACCATAATTAGAGGAGTTGTTCACGGCTGGTGGTGGGATAAGGCAAATGGTTACGCACAGAACACGCTCATCAGCTCGTCGGCGCTGGCCTTGGTGAAAATGGGGGTGTCCGTGGAGACCTCGCAGTAGAACTGGCCGGATAGATCGAACTGGACATTCTTCAGTGTCACCTGCTGCTCGTTGGAGTTCTCCCACTGTTAATTGAAGGGGGGCGTAAATGGAAAGGACAAATTAGAAAAATTAGAAAAATACACAGACACAGAAAGCTCATTAGGAAATCAATTGATCAGAAAGACATGTTGCATGTGCGACAAGTGCTCTCCAATTAGCTGCCACTTTCGGACTTGGATTTTGCCATGTCAAATCCAAGAATGATTACACCAAGTCGCGGAATGACAGCGGTAATGATGATTGAATAAATAGTTGGCCAGGATACTCGCATCTCGCACTTGGTACTTACGTCAATTTCGGCTCCCTCGATGGTCGAGTTACGAAACGGCGGATTTCGCCCGTTTATAAATTCAAAGAACTTGCCCTTGTCAACCTTCAGCCATGTCACCTGCAAAACAAAGAACATTTACCAATATTGAAAGAAAGCACGCCATGTTTTCCCAGCCGCCCCCCACCCAATCAGATTCGGTTTGCGATTCACTCGATTCATTCGGCGATTGCTGCTTCTGACAGTGATTGAATGCGTCAGCTTTGATGGCTGTCCTCAGCCCAAGGATCACTTAATGCTGCAGCGGGACATGCTCGTGTATGGATATGGCTTAAATGGTGTTGCGCAATTTCGAACGTTGCGCAATCTGACCAAAAAACGCCTTAATTCCAGCTAAATGCCAGCTGCAGAGCACTTTAACTTGGCAACAAGTTGCGTTAACTGAATAATTTCGACGGCGAGCTGTTGTTAGCGCGTTAAACTGTAAGCTGTAAATAATAAAACGTTTTTATCGGAATGGCAATGGCACTGGCATTCCACAGAGTAAGTGGGGTGTTGGCGCATGTCTCCCCATGCAATTAAAAACAAAATCTACAAGCGAAAATTGCACTGGGACACAAAAAGTTGTTTCCTGTTTTTTCGTGGGGCGTGGGCGTGGGGACGTGGGGCTTACGACAACGACAAATATGAATAATGAAAATGGAAATTAATTTCCATGCGCAAGTTTTCCACATTCAACTTAAAACTAGCCGAGCTGACAACGCTTTTCTGGCCGGATATGCGGCTCTTGTCGACCATTTTTAATTACGCCCAGCACTTATTTATTATGCATATTTTTTAACGCCCGCACTTATGTGCTTACTTTAATCACATTTCAGCGGGGTATTTCAGCGGCGGATTAAAGTTGAAAAGTAATTTATTTTTCTTGTGGCAACAGTACTTTGTCCCTAATAACTGATAACCACAAATGACTCTTGAAAAACGCGGCATTTGCATATAAAGTAAGTCGTGGTGTACTCCATTACTCTACGACTAACGGGTATTTTAGTTAATTATTGTTTAGTCAACAGATTAGTGGGAATATTGCGTAATTTAAAAATTAATGTATTTCAAATCCTTTTCCCTGGATGCATGCTTGCTTAATCTCAACATTCTAGCTTTTGTAGTTCCTGAGATCGAGGCGTTCATACGGACAGACGGACGGACGGACGAACGGACAGACGGACGGACAGACGGACATGGATTCGACTCAACTATTGATCCTGATCAAGAATATATATACTCTATATGTTGGGAAACGTTTCCTTCTGCCTGTTACATACTTTTCAACGAATCTAGTATACCCTTTTACACTACGAGTAACGGATATAAATATTAATCTAGACCAGATCAGGTGACTCCACGTGTGTCCTGCTCCAGACGTCTGGTGATGGCCCGCCCGATTGACACGCGTGGGACAAATTGCACTGATTGCACGCAACTTAATAATATTAATGTGCTTATTGAATGTGTCCGCGGCAGGCGAGGCGTATGCGTAATTTGTGCCGCAAATGTTGCCATTACTCAAGCCAGCGTCCTCGTGTGTGCCAGCTTGTGTGTTTAGCGCTGTGCGGGTCAATCAATAGTGGCCGCACAACCACTCAGCCACACGGGGTCATAATGAGGGGGCAAACACCAACGGGGCGGCAAACATACTGGAACTGGAACCTCGGGATCTCGAATGGCCGGCCATTAGCGCACTCTAGGACCGCCAGACACGCACCTAGTTTTATCAACCACTTGTGGTCGTTTCAAACATTCTCCCTCGCCTGGACATGCAACTCCCTATCGCCGCAATATCGCCAATGGAACTCGGGTTAATGAAAAACAAAGGGCCTCCTGATATTTACCTTTTCCGCTGATGTTTGTTCGCTTAGTCAGAGCGCGATGTGTTTACTTTGGCGTGCCTGCCTGGGCTCGACTTCATTTCTTTTGACTTTCGGCCTTTGTTTGTGTTTGGGCTTATTAGGACATGCATGTGGGACGAGTTCCCCCATCCACACAGTTGACACAAATAATACACACAGTCTGAAAAGTGGTAAATCAAAAGCCCATTAATAAGCGCTGGGACGCCCAATTCCGATTTTCGGGCCCAATTGCCCCAGGCATCGGACGCACTTCGTAATTAGTTTATTTAATTTGAATGTATACAACCGGTAGGTATAATTTCTTTGGGCAAAAAAATTATGTCCTACATGTGTAAAGGATCCCCTTACAGTTAGCGTTTGCGTTTTAATTGCCTTTTTAGTGCCACTTCCACACAATTTGCCACGCTTCGTGCAACAATTCGAATGGCGGCTAGCCGAGCGCACTCGCTTATATAGTTAATTATACTAATTAGCTATTGCTCTGGTCCGCCCACAACTCGACCGACTGGCCAAATAAATAAATGTCTACATTTGAGTGGTATGTTTGGCTGTTTTGGCTGTTTGGCTGTTTGGCGGCTATTTGGCTATTTGGTCGGTCAGCTAATTGTGCATGTTTCCCGCCCCGGAGCACACTTCAAATTTGCACGGCCCAGCGGCGCATTAAATTTGTTAGTTGACACTTTTGGCGGACGCCGAACAGGCAATGGAATATATCCCCGCATTTCCATGCAAATGAGACACCACAATGGCGGCTTAAAGTTCCACGGGTCACGATCCGGAAACACGACATGGAATTCCGTGTACTCCATGTTGTTCAAGTGGGGTTTCGGCTTGGCCAAACAATGGCTTTCACTCGCCTATAAGTACGTGCCCCCTCACTGTCAACTTCAACATGGCTGTGTTCTAAATCCATCTTGGTTCCAGGGAAAATTAATCAATATGCAGGTAATGTTGGCCAGCGGAGCTCTTCCATCGCGAGCCATAAAATTTGTGCGCTTTTTTATGGTACTTAGAGCGAGCAAAACGTCAGGTTGACCGACCTTCAATCGGCATCGGTATGAAAAGTGCCACCAAAGTGGCCACAGCACAAGTTCACAACTAAATTGAAAGTATACAGCGGAAAATTCGTTCACTCGGTCAAGTTTACTCCTCTATGGCAGTTGGCCATAAACCCAATGGGCCAATGGCCCAAAGGCTTGGCAATGATTTTGGCGTACGCAAGTGCGTGTCTGTTGATATTTCGTGATGGAATTAAGTAAACTGAAGTGAAATTAATTGCCACCAGTCTGAGCCTGAGTCGATGTTGAGAAGCGGAAGCGGTAAAAGGTTTACGGCCCGGCCCGGCACTACGGATTCGATGGAGCGGAATGGCACTTTGAGTGCAACTTTTTTTTGTGGGCCGAGTGGGTCCGCGATGCGGGATTCCTTTGACTGCCACAAAGTTGCGGCACGAAACTTGTGCTCCTGCCCGAAGGATACGGCTCGTCGTCGTGGTGGTTGTGTTTGTCACAGTGCCGGAAACTTTTCGCCCACAAAATGGTACAAGGCGAACAAAGTTTCTTTGGCGCTGGGCCGCCATGGACGGCAGTTTTTATTTTTCAATTTAAAGTTTTTAATGCACTTTCCATAATTTATACGCGTATGCATGACATGCAACTTAATCCAATCCGCAGTCACTTACCTTGAACAGTATTTCCGGCTGGACATTGTGCGTGCACTTGAAGGTGGCACTCGATCCGCGCTCCACATACCGCGGCACCACCAGATTCACCAGCACATCCGATTGTCCATCTGAAACGGCAGAGAGGTACGAACATGTGAGTATGCATACGAGTAAGTGCTGGCAACAAAGGAGCCATTACAATGAAAAGTTCGCCCAATTGTGGCTTAATTGAAAAAACTATTAAAAGGCCTGCTCGAATGGAAAGTAATCGGTAAAAACTCAGCATGACGCCAAATTTGCAGGCCATTTTAAACGTTCTTTTCTACGGAATTTCGAAATTGCGACCGGTCCTCGAGCGAAAGATACCCCAGTGAACTGGCAGATTACGGGTCCTCGTCCTTCGACCTGGCTCAATAAATCTTAATTTGTTTGCCAAAGTGCACATGAGAAATTTTTGCGCCTGCATGCCGGTGGCCGGAGTGAGTGCGTCGCTCCTGCAGCGGGGGTGTCAAATATTTGCAGCCCCTTCTGGTGACACCGAACCTCCATTTTTCACACGAAGGAACTGGCTGGACAGGATGGGGGTTCTGGGCTATTTGGGTGGCGTTTAAACGACAGTTTCCCAGCCAGCACGTACGACCAGAGTGCCGAGGCACTGAATTGAGCTTTACAAAAAATTGAAAATATATATTTCCCAGAGTTTACACACATGGCTGACCACCGCTGCGTATACGTAATGTCAGCGTCTGTTCTGCCCGGCGGTTGATGACATTTAGTATGTGTTCTGGGCAAATAACAAGCACGTTAAATGAAGTCACTTCTTCGGTGATTTCTTGGCTACATGAAATGATGAGAAAAACTTTGCATGTGCCATAAATGAGGCAGACAATCTGGAAAATGCCATTGAAAATTAGCCCATTTTTTGCTGGCGCCAATTTTCGCAATTGCCTTTGGATATTACTTGTTCAAAAATCAATACTTTTCAATGTGCCAGCGCTGCCATTCGCCATTCGCCATTCGCAATCATAATTAAGATACAAAGTGGACCAGGGCAAACACATTGCCCCCATTTGGAGGCCGTATCCTGTGGCGCCAATTCCGTTTCCATTTTCATTTATTCACACCACGCGTCCATCGTCAGTCACGCAAAATGTCAACGACTGAGTAAGTAAAAAACGTGTCTGACAGCGCGAAAAATATGGAAATAATCGGATAACGCAAAGCGAGGAGAACAGAGCCCAATGAAGCGTGTCAAGTGAATATGTGTGTATGTATATATGTGTGTAGGGAATGAATGAATGGATCGGCGAATGGAGGCCCGAAACAGTTGGCAACTTGTTGCAGGACATGGCATAAACATGGCCAACCTTCAGCGGCCTGGTATCGTAGCCCCCAGCATGACGTACGTGTTCGTGCCGCACGCTAACGAGCCGAAATTTGCGAAAATTCAATCAGGGCCCAGTCGGCTGGCCAGGACCAAGACCAAGACCAGGGCCAACGCTCGACATCCTGGCCCAAACCGAATGGCAAACCGCAGCCGCAACAGGAGAAGATGGTGCCAATGTCTACGGCCAGAGGTCCAAAAAGAGCCACTGTCAGTCATCGGACACCGATGGCTTTCACACAGAAGCTGCTGGCTTCACAATCATGTCGGTTTTTCTTTTTCTTTTGACAGTTATGTCGCAATACTGCTCGTCATTTTTCAGTGCTGGCAGTTGGCCAATATCTGTGAGCATAACGAATTTGAACTGCACGACCGCTGACAAGATGCTCAGCAACCGCAATTATGCTTCGTTGGCTGGCAGCCTGCAAGAAAAAATTCATTACTAACTTTGGCAAAAAATGGGAAAACACGAAGGGGCGCTTCAGATCCTTTGGGTTGTGCAACAAGCTGCGAGACGAGTTGGCAGGAGGCTTAACATTTCCACTCTCCACTCACTGGATGGATGGTTGTTTGGTCGGTTGGTCGGTTGGTTGGTTGGTTGGTGGGCAAAAAAAACCGAGCCAACAGCATTTCTTTGTTCGCGTTGTGCTTTTTTACAAGCGGAAATTGATGATTTTCCACGAGTTGAGCGACAATAAAGCGTGCATGATGTCAGAAAAACGCAAATAATCAATCAATCAGCATTAATCAACGCCCTATGCGGCAAGACAAGCCAAAGTGGGCAGCTGTTGCAGGAGGGGGCGTGGTTTTGGCAGCTGCCTTCATTTTGACTTTAACAACTGGATTAGGCTGCGCAGGAAATTGATATTTATCGCCACAAAACTCGATTCGTCAGTAGATAATATTCAAGTGCTGTGAAGAGATTCATGGTTTGCCACTTTATTGATTTCCATATTCATTTCGATATTTCAGTGCTCGCACGCCTCCGCTTCATTGGAAAAACTTGTACACAGGTGTTCAAAAATACACACGGCAAACCACAAACCGATGGCATAATAAATGTTTACCTCCATCCCAAAGCATTTAGCTTGAGTTGCTGACCACAGGACCACTAACCAATAACTACCTACCATTGAGTTTGAGAAGCATGCACTCCATTCGATTCAGATAGTGTGGCCAAGGCCATGATTAATGGGCCAACTATTAAAGTCAATAATTGTTTGCCATTGGATAATTTAAGAGCTTCAACTGGACAGATGATTGATTGAGCATGGTTTGTACGGACACGCCGCAATAATTAAAGAGTTCCCTCTGTCTGCGCTCAACTTTTTCCGCTAATTAAAATAAAGTCAAACAATAAAACGGAAAAACAATGACCATTAATATCGGCCACGTATTTCCTTTGCTTGCCATTTCAATATTTGATCTGAGGCCATTAAGCGGAGTATGTGTCCAGAAATATAAAAATATTTATAAACTGCTGGGGTAATGGTCGAAAATACATTTTGCAGAGTGCTTCATCTTGCTGCTTTTGATAGGATTAAAAAATAGGATAGGATTATCATAAAAATCACATAGGTATACAAATAAATGGAGTATTCGAAAACTGAATTTTCCAAATATATAAAATTAAAAGTAATAAAACAAAGAAGTAATCTGACAAAGAATACGCTTTTGTTCCCAGTGTAGCTCCTGCTCCAAAGACATCCAATAATATCGACTTGGGGTCAGCTGTCTTGACCCGTCTAACTGTCAGTTGGCCTCCCAAAGGCGCCCCAGTGTCCTTATGGCTGGGAGTCATTATGGCTGAGTGGCAGACAATGCTCGGGGCATTCACATTCCATGGAGTTCATTAGACACGGGCAGCTGCCAAAGCGGCATCAGCATCGGCATCCGCATCGGCATCCTGCGCCGCAACCCACACTTTTCCAAACTGATTTCCTGTCCTCATTACGGCCGTTTGTCTGCTCCGCTCTGATGGGCATTTGAAGTCAGGGCGTGACTGTCAATAATTTTCAATGCTCCACTACCTAGCGCAGTGGACTTGCCATTTTCTAATTGATTTGTGGCCACGTGGCTAACCAATTTAAATGCATGCTTGATTGGTAACATAAGCGTAGCCAGGCTGCGGACTAGTCGTCGTGACTGGCAGTAAACGTCCACAATGTTTTTAAAGTTGACCGCACAAAGCAAACATTTTCCTAGCCAAAACTCAAACACACACACGCATTCGCACATACACGTACACCATGGCAACGAAGCCATGGAACACTATCAGCAAACGTAAGCCAAACAATAAAACGGCAAACACCCGGCATTTACCCACTCTGGGACTAGGACGAGGACTACGAAAAGGATAAGGCCATAAGTCGTTATGCTACCGAGGCGTTCGTTCAGAAACTGTAAGCACTGGCTTTATTCGGCCTGGCCCTTTGCGTGGGCATGGGTCCTGGTGTCCTTCGTCCTCTTCCTCCGTCCTCCGTCCTCCGTCCTTTCATTCGGGAGCGAGAAACAAAAGGCCGAAATAAAAGGCAGACAAGGTCCGCCGGCATGTTCGAGGCATAAAGTAATTTTATAGAACAAATCACAGGCATTAGCGGATATAAATCCAGTTTATCCCTGCCAGTGTATGCGCTCGTGAAATTCAAATAACTCGGGAGGGCACGCAACATTGGAGGGAGCAAGAAAAATGCTCGATTGTGGCCTTTTCCGGGTGTCCTTGAGCTGTTTCTGGGCTTGTAATTCCATATCCCATCCGACCAGAGGCTACATGCATGTAGCAACTTATCCACCGTGGAAAGCAGAGACTTTTGAAATGGCCCAACTCTCCTGGGAGACAAATAGCTTGGCCTTGGTCACAAGGAAACTGGCATCAAAGACGGTCCCAGCTGAGCACACTCCATGTTTCTTGCTGGTCAGACTTGAATGGCTTTAAGCGGGTTGATATCAAATTGAATTGCCCTCCACACAGGACATCTCTTATTTTATTCCTTAATTTTTACTCGCACATTTTAGTCACATTTCTGAAATTAAATCACAGCCCAATGGCGCCATGAATGGAATCAAAATCAAAGGAAAAATAAAATGAAAATGAAAATGAAAATAGCCAACGCGATGTTGTCGCCTACAGCCCACATACACAAACACTGGGCTGGACTGGCTTATACAAGCCCCCTTTGTACACCATGACCGACAAAAGTAGCCAATGTAATGGCCAAAACAAAATATGAACGAAATTGAGGACCGTCCAGGGCCAGAACCAGAATCAGAACCAGAACCAGAGCCAGAATCAGAAGCAGAAGCAGAATCACAAGCAGAGCGCCACAGGAAGCCAACTTCCTGGTTGAAAATTTTATCTGGTTGGCCATGGCAGCGACTACGAAAATGAAAGAGCCCAGCTAGCAAGAAAGGACGAATAAAAAAAAGTCCGAATCCGTTTATATGTATATGTATAAGAAAACGGCTTCAAGGACACCTCATGCTGCTGGTGCTGTTGCTTTTGCTGCTGCTGGCGGCTGCACAACTACAGGCGCAACTACAACCACCACTACAGCGACGTCTAAGGTCCTGCCCAGGCACGCCCACAGGGTTGCCCAGCACGTAAAGTACATAGCAGGCCATGGCACACCACGCCACACTGTACAGCACGCCCCACGCCCATTCACAAGGCCGTGGAGCGAACACATGTAGGCCATGAATCTCATAACGAGTGTTAGACATGCGCCACGAGCCTCGCACTGTGGCCCAAAAGCACCAACACATGCAACCAAATTCCATCCAAAGTACGTCTTAAAAAATGAGCTCCTATATTCTGTGTTCCTTTCGAAACATTTAAGAATTTTAGCTATATATAAAATCATAATGGGTTGCAACAGATTTAAGGCCTAAAGATAACCAAATATACACAAATATACACAATAACCATTAAGATACATCTTGTATGCAAACTGCGCTTACTTAGCTCAGCCCAAAAAATGACCGTATTAGCCCACAGTTCGCTGTCTTGGTGTGGGTGCGCTTTGAGCCCAATAAGTGTGTGAGGATGGCCAACAGTTGCCGCTCCAGTAAGCGCGACCTGGACCAGCCTCGTAAAGCTGCAGACCATTAAAGAAATGAAAAGCAAACGCCGACGACCGAGACTCCGACTGCGACTGCGACGGCGACGGCGGCGTTGGTAAACACATAAAAATGCTTAAATTACTTTTAAGGGGAATTATTTATTATTAATGTGTGGGCCATGAGAAGGAACAAGCCACAACAGGGAATGCCGCAACCATGCCAAACAGCAAAAACGAGACTAAGCCAAATTAGAAGGGCCGACAATTTGAGTTTCAATCATTTTGCATTTGGCTAATGCGTATTTCTCATTTTAAAAAGTTGTGCGCCTGGCAACGCAAATGCAATTTTAATCGAGGGGATGGCACAAAAGGGCGCTTGTTTTGCTCATTTCCGGTTGCTACATTTATTCATATTCCACAAAAACATTCCACAATCGGTTTGGCAAACGCATTTCAATCATTCATGACAGTTGCAGCAAGTGGCAAGTGGCAAGTGGAATTCCAGACTGCATTTGACATTTTGCCGACCACAAATTTTGGTGGAACATACCGATTTGTTTATAAGCAAGTCCGAATCAATTTCGGAACGAGCACTATTTTCTAGTCACCAAAAACAATTAAATGAGGAGAATTATTTATTTATTTTCTGGTGTCACGACGTGGGGAGAAGTGACATGCGCAGCTGTTGTACGATTTTCAGAAAATTGAAAACATTTCCGCCAACCCATAAGTGTGTTTTTTTTTTGTTCTTGTTGTTTTGGAGCCGCAACAAATGTTCGGAAACCGCAGGTGGACGTGGAAAAGTGGGTGCAGTGGTGGGCGGTGGGGCGATGGCGTTGTTCACGCCCACGCCCACCTGGACAATTAATGGGTGCCGAGGCCACGTGCTGTCCAAACCAAGCGGTCCTGACCGCCATCACTTTGAGCCTGCGTCACAATTATGTTTGGTATTCGTAATTCGACCAGAGAAAATATCCTTCGCCTGCCGGACGGGCCTTTTGAAGTTGGCTAATCTCTAATCTACACAGGCATTAGTCCAGTGACACGACCATGGGATATGGAAACTGGACGGGGGAGCAGCTGGGCAGATGGGTTGACGAGATGACGCCATTGGCCCTGCAGCGTTTTTCGAGCCTGCTGATGGTATTGACATTTATGCTTGACCCACAGTTTGACATTTTTTTTTGTCGCCCATTTTCATTCCCGCCGTTCTTCCGCATTTTTTTGTTAGCTTCATTTTGGCCAAAAACAAAATAGAACAGAACGTGGGGCCCCCATTTTTTGTTGACACTTGGCCGCACCTGCTGTCTGCCTGTCTATTTGTTTGGCTAATGTCTGTGGCCAGGACACGGGTAGGGTACGTACGTCGAACATGTGATATCGTTGGCATAGCCTGGACTATCCTGGCCTGGCTGTAAATGCGCATTAGTCGAGGGTCGAGGGTCGAGGGTCAGATGGAACCTATATGGCGCAGAATATTTGCGGACTGCTAATAAGCAGCTCGGCCGGCGGCGACAGCAAAACCCTCGTCAACAACCTTGGCCAGAACTTCAGGACTTGTTGAAACAATGCGCGTCGCACACAAGTTCTTGCACAATCAATGCCAGCCCGGCTTTGTTTGCTTACCACTACCACTACCACTACCACTTCCACTCCCAATCCCAATCGCAATCGCAATGCGAATGCGAATGCGAATACGACGGCGAATTCCAATTTCTCCTGTTGGCCCGGGGCACCATTAAAAAATCAACGCCCGAGTCGGGCTCACAAAGTGCCTTCATTATGCGAATCTGAGGCGAGTCCTGCCATTCCTTTTCCGTTCTTGGCCTGAAAATCGGTCGTCTGTGCATTTCGGCCAAACGCCAAACGCTTAGCCAGCCAGGCTGAAAGCAAATTTTCTGTACGCCCAAAAGGCGTAACAATCAGGCTGTGGGCATCATAAAATCTATATGTAGAAGGGCCTTTGTTTGGACTGCATGATTTCTGGCGATTGTAATCAATAATTTACGCATTTTCATTTTCGGCCAGCCCCAAGGAGGCATTAGTGTTTGGGTCGCAATTACAAAAGACACAAGTGGCAGCCATTCAGGCGTGCACTTATGTGTGTGTGTGTTCATTCCCTTTTTCCTGTCCCTTATTTTCGTCCTTTTTTTTTGTTATTTTTTGTTTTTTTTGGCCAAGTTATCCCCCAAACGCCTATCCTTAATTCAACGCTGCATATATTTTCAGTGCTCTCAGGCAAAATAATTCGGCTGGCCCCAACATCATTTGCAGTCCTTGAAGAGTCCTGCTGTTAATTTGCTCGCATTTCAAAGTTATTTATTCATATTTAAGTTTTAGAGCTTGCTGCCTGCACTTTCCATTATCCTATGCCATTATTGCCAAGCATCCCACTGTTGCCTGGGCCATTATTCAGCTGGTAATTCCCCTAAGGATTCTGTTTACTTGAGTGCGCATGTGGCTGCCAATTGACGCGTATTTGGCTTTGTGCTTTGCTCTCTTATATAATACACAATTATTGAGCAGCGCCGTGATTGCCATTTTTAGCAAGCGGCGAACCATGCAGCTTGTTGAATAATAAGCAGCTTATCCTTAGTCAGGAGCGTTTGCTCGCGATTTTGCTGTGAGGAAGCTTTGCGGGGACTTTTAAATCGACTGGGGCTGGAGCGAAAAATGCGTGGGCTATTATTAAGGGTATTAATAAGATGGTATTAATAAGTCGCCCGCTCATTACGCATACGACACGTGAGCCTGGTCACAAGTCAAGAAGGCACAAGAGCGCACACTCGTAAGCACCTACCATTAGCATTATTAATTCAATTTAACGCTTGGAATGCTTTATTCATCCGTGGCCTCAGCTTAGTAGGTAGAGGCGCTCATTAGGCGCTAGAAGGCTGAGTCACCTGCCGAATATTAACTGCAGGCATTAAATACTTTCGCGCTTAGCAATTTCATTACAGTCAAACATCACTAAGCCGTCTGATCGACATTATATTAATAAATATAAATCAAATTCCAAGTTATACATTGCCAAAGATATTTGCACAACATTTTTCCAGAGCTAATCAGTATGGAATTATAAATTATACATTTCAAAAAACCACAAGGTTAGCTCTGTTGCATAATGTCCTTGCTCACACACACACACACACACAAACACACACTCACACACACGTACCCAGAGGCCACATCATGGGAATGAAAACATTGGCAGTAATTGAAGACTCGGTGAAATTAATTAAGTAGCTGGTGTGGGAGATGAGAAAACAATCTACTACTGGCTTCAGGCTGCGCTCGCTTTGTTTGGAAGCCTTAGATATTGAAAGCAGTTTAGTTTTAAGCGGAGATAATTTGAAAATCTCTTTAGAGGCTTGCCAGCTTAGAATTACGTTTTACTTCCGGCTGTGGAAATGTACAAATTACTAACCGACCCTTGGGCACTTCATCGCATTGTGTGTTTGGCCGCTCTCACTCAATTTGCAGTAATCACACTTTATTTGTCTCATTTCTGGTGTTCATAAAAAGCGAAAAGTTCGACCTACTTTTTTCCCACATTTTCCACATTTTTCTCGCTTTTCCGTATTGTTTGTCATGCGTTTGAGCGCGTGCCTAGATTTTAGCTAGTGTTTTATTGCCTACTTTGGGTCGTCCCACTCGTGCAAGGACCCAAGGATCTAAGGACCCCTTCGCCCGCCACACACACACTTTCAAGTGAGCACACACAACTGCACTAAAACAAAATTACACCCACTGGGGGTGGGCAGTGAGCAGTGGGCTGGGGATGAAAAACAAAACATTTGCCTTTCATTTGCGCCCCCTTTGCATAATAAAAATGTGTAGTTTACTTCCATTTTTACCGCCCCACCACCCCGAAACCACCCCGAAAGTCGACCAACTTTGCTAGCCCTTTTTCCAGGCATTTGCCGACGTTATTGTTTGTTTGTTCTTGTTTCCCCGCCCATGCGAACCCACCCACCCATCGCCCCACCCCCCATTTTTCGCAGTGTCTCCGTGGGTGCGGCTTGTACGAGTATGTGTGACATTTCCGGCTCTGTTTAATTTTCCATTCAGTCTGCCCCACTCTTTCCGCCGAGTTATCCCCATTCTTTTTTTCGGCATTTAATGCGAGTTCTTTTTCACTCGGGCCTGCAATAATAAACTTTTTAGTGCCTAGACATGTTTTTATTTAGTTGAAGAGGGCTGCCAGACAGGAGAGACACTGGGTATTTTAATTAATTTTTGCCTACTGGCGTCGAATCGTTTTCATGTGCACCATGCGGCCTGCTAACGCCTGCCTGTCGCAGCAATACAATAAAATACAAGGTTCTTTTGGCCGTGATTAAATTGTTATGGCTGAGCTGTAGGCAAGGAGCCCATCTCGAATCTGCTGTTCCGTGTGGCCTCGAATCACGGATTTAGCAGAAGCCAAAGAAGCTATGTATATGTATGGCGCCAATGCCTAATGACTACGGATTGAATGCTGGCTGTACTTCTGTGATTTCGATGGCCTGGGACAGGTTCAATTTATGCGTTTTGCTGTCATTTGTTTTGCTTGACCACACGGCTATGCTAAGCTCTTTCGGATCCCGGGGTCCACAAATTTATGCGCCATCACTTTGGTCTTTGGCATCCGGCTGCCTTCCGCTCAAATCCCTTAAAACCTCAGGAAAAAGGCAACAGCCAGGATCATTCATTTCATTTATTTTGCAGAAACTGCCGGCAGCGCTTCACTTTGGCCCTGCTTTAAACCGCTCTCGACCTTTGTCAAAAGTTATGCGGCCCGAAAAGTTTGTGGCAAAAATCAAACTGTGGATAATGATGAATGCGGCCAGCAGTTTGTGGCACTTGGCATGTGGGCCTGAATAATTACCGCATCGCTGGGTTTTCTATTCGGGCTCGAGTCTTGACTCTTGTCTCTGAATGGGCAAACTTGGTCAATTTACATGTCGATGTTAATAGCGAATTTTTGTCAGCTCCTTCGCATTGCGTGTGGCCATTCAATTTATGGATTTCCCTCAAGTTTATTTGGGGTCGAGGCTCTGATTAGGGTTTGCCTGGCCGAGATTTATGCTGCAGTTGTTTCCTGCTGTGAGCACTCCTATTAGGGCTCATTAAGGATCAAGTTCGAGGGGCGGGGTGGTGAGTGGGTGAGGCAATAAAATATATTTGTCATCGGTTCTGCTTTAATGGAAAAAAGTGGTGGCTGACAGTACAGCGGACACAGCGATGCTGGTCGGTCGCTCATAAACTCATAAATTCGGTGAAAAATGGCAAATCGATTTCGCTCCTTTTTGCGGTCATTGTTATTACAAAACTGTCAGAGCTCCGGACCAAGTGGAAGGCAAATGCAGGCGCTATATCTCCAGAGCTCACCTCCCCCATCTTCAAGTCCCCGGGCAGTTGGCAAATCCCTTTTGATAAAGTGCCTTTCGTCCTTGCAGGCAGACAGGCTTCTCCGAGCTTTTGGCTTGGAGTGTCGCATTATGGCCATTCTCGAAAAGGCAACGCCTCGATGGCTTCGCAATTTCCAGCTCAGTTCGCTTTAGTGGCGGATTTGGCAATAAGAGGCGGCCAGATTTATACAACTGCTTTCATGCATAATTATTTGCTGACATCTTAATAGTTTTTCCAAGTCTCCTTAGTCGCTTTGACGTTTATTTCGGCAAAGTCAATTTTACAGCCAAAAATAACTGGCAATCGGCTGTGCATTCCTACTGCGCGAAAGTGGAAAAGCTGGCTTCATAAATATTTTAGATCCTACACTTAGGCATAATTGTTTTGCGGGAGCTTGCCATTTTTATTTGCTTGCTGTGATCCGCAGTGCTCATTTTTGTTTTTTTTTTCTGTTTTTGTATTTTTGTAGACCCCCGTTGGAGCAGCTGGCATCTGTCAGCCACACATACGCGTGTATTTATTGGAGGCCTCTTAATGGGGCTCCCGTTTAACGACATTGCCAGGAGCTCCATAAATAATGCAAATAATAGAAAACGCTGAAATATAAAATTCCGTTTCCTTGTTCCTCGGCTGCTGGCGCCCAGTCTCTGTACTTGCGTCAATTTGTCGTGTGAGCAACTTTTCTTGATAGGCCAGCAAGGAGGAATATAGCATGCCGATAAACCTGGCTGGAATCCCCGACTTTCTGCCTCGCTCTATTTGTATGTCTTTCTCTCGCCTTCTCCAAAAACAAGCTTAAGTCCTTGTCGTCCTTGGCGTGGCGACGCCACCTTGGGGCTTTTAAGTTTGACGCTCGTTTATAGACTTTGCACACTCTGCATTTACTTTACGGCGCCGCTGATGCGGCTGATAATAAGACCACGCGGCGTATGCGCAATGTTAGGCTGCCAGGATGGCTGGATGGCAGGCGGGCACAGAGGCAGAAGAAAACAATGGAATCAGCGAAAGTTGCCCAAAGTTTTTACAGCCCGATACACACACGCCTCAGAGACACCTATACAGGATACAGCAGCCAGCATCCAACATCCAACATCCAACATCCAGGATACAGCATTCAACATCCCGCCAGCGGCCATTCGACTCTTGAGGAACTCTCGAGCCGTGCTTTTGTTTTGCCGAAGCTTGTTTTATAACTTTTTGATTGTCTTTGCGCCAAATTTGTGCAAAATTGCTCAAGTCTGTGGGCCGTGATGCTGCTGTCTTGCTGCTCGCACCTGCAAATTGTGCGCGGCATACATTACGGCTGCCATGTATAATATTTGGCCTAATCTGATTTTTGCCACTCAAGTTAACTTCGACGGCGGGCGAGTCGAAACTTTGCCCGCTGGCAGAGCAACAATTTATAGACCGTTTACAATATTTATTTCGATTCGTAGGCCAACTTTTCTGGCCTGGCCTGGCCTGGCCCCCAATTTGTATGACTTTATTTCTGTGCGAGTGCGGTGAGAGTCCATTAAAGTGCAACGGCAGGGAGGCGGGGAAAGTTTCATTAGATATGCCAAAAGCGTCTTTGCACAAGTCAGTACTTGCTAGTCCCGGGGGCGGAAGGGCCAGAAGGAGCAGCTAGCTTTGTCAAAGTCCTCACATGTCATACGGCAGACAGGCTGGCTGGTAGCAGGCATCCTGGCGTTTTGGCATCCTGGCGGCAGGCAGCAGGCAGCAGGCATCCTGGCATCCTGGCATCCCGGCAACAGCCACGCAGTCAGTTAGTCTGCTGCAGGCTACGGGCGTCCATCTACCCGCCTGTCGTCGCCTGTCGTCGCCGTGATGTGTGTACACACTGAACACATCCTCGTCGTAGTCCTCGGAATCGTCCTTCTGCGTCCCCTTCCTGCCCCCACATTGTTACGTCTTCAGTTGTCCTGGGGCCAGGACGAACCCTGCCATTGAGGCTGCAGCGAATGCACATGTAGAGCAGCCACAGTTGCTGGCGGCTATAGCAATTATTACATCTGTATGGACATGTGGCCACATTAAGTATACGACGCGAAGGCCAGGCAGGACCTGCGGCTGTTGCTCCTCCTTTCGCCCAAGTGGCCTGGCACAATATTTATTCAAATGCTAGTGTCGTTAGCGGGCAACGCGCTGTTTAGCTAGGCAAATTGATTTATGTTTTGCTTTAATTTCAAAATTAAATCCATCTTCAAGAGCTGGGCAAACACAGTGTGGGCATCGGCAGGATTAATCCTTTGTGCGCCAGTATGCCCGTCACGTGCGCCTCTTGTTGCTTCAGTAAATAAGTGCTCGACAGTCGGTTGGCAACTCAATTAGACCATCAAGCGAAGGGGCTCCCTAATGAACTCCACTTCGCTCCGCCATTAAATCCAACCACCAACCGCTAGCGCCCACATAAATAATTCAATCTGAACAATTTCAGCGCAGAAAATCAATAATAATCGCATCAAGTGTCGGAGGGCAGCTTCGATTACGCCTTCCCGGGCAGACAACGTGTTTAAATTGTTAAGAGCCCGCCCACATCCACACACACTTCATCCAGCTGCTAATCTGTGCGGGCGGAGGAGCAAGTCGCTCCATAAAGATTCATTTCGTTTAATGACTTGAAATTGATTTCACTGTGCCATCGGCGCATTTTATATGACGCTGCCTCAAGGATGCCCCATGCCCCATGCGCCATGCCACATGCCCCACTCCCGGGTGGTGAGGGAGGGGGTTGGGGTAAATTGCAAAAACGTGCTTTACGACAGGAGCGATGATCACCGTTTGGTTGGGGATTCTGCTCCGTTTTTATCCCGTCTCTGGCTCCTTGGCGTATTAATTTTTCAGCAATTACGTTGCCAGCGACAACGTGAAATAGATACTGGCGAGGAGCCAGTATCAACCGCTTTGCGAGTTTTACAAGCTACTCATTGGTTTTTTGATTAACTTTCGCTCGAAATGAAGCTGTAATGAAATTTAATTTTGTGGCATACTTTGGGGCGCTCATTGGTTGGGTAATCAAATCAAACTGCCAGAGGCAATACCCATTAGCAGTGACATTTGCAATTCATCGAACGCCCCAACAAGGATCGCATGTTGCAAGTGAGCCCCGCTGCTGCTGATAAGCCAGCAATTTACAATTTATTAAAATTAAAAGCATGCGCAACCTGTAAACTGGCCGGCCATTGCCCACTCCCATATCTCACATATCCTGCGCCATTTATGAAGCCCCTTTAAAGAACGCGACCGGACCGTGATGGTATATTTATGAAGCAAATAATCGAAGCGTGCCCAATGAATTATTCATGAGCCTTATGGAAAAGCCAGCAGCCAAAGGTGCCAGGTGCTGAGAACGCGTCCAGTGCGTGACTTTCGTCCTTTTCGGAGGGCCAAGAGGACCCATTTGGCCCATTTGGCGTCCAGCCGCCCACATACCTGCGCACTATTTGCAATTAGCCACTCAAAAACTTTCATTCATCAGTTTTGCATATGCATAAAGTTGCATAGAGTTGAACAGCGATTTATAAAAAAATGTTTTCGGTAAATACGAGCAGCTCAAACAAGCCCATAACTTGATTATTGATCTGTCTCTACTAAAAGCCAAAAATAAAGTTTCCCTGGTGTGTTGGGATTATTAAGGGAAACCCACTTATCTGACCTACTCCCACAGCTGAAGTAATCCAAGTAATTTCTGTTTTATTAGTATCTATCCAAACAGTAAAACAAATTTCTAAATTATATGTACAAAAGCAACGCTGCTAAAAGGTTTCAAATTACCTGACACATTCCCCCTTTCTCTAGGGGGAAAATAAATTAATTGTTGCACTAGTATGTGCTGTTGAAACGTAAATTAACAACTGGAATAGCTCATATTTGCATAGACCCCTAATTATGAGTCTGGCCAATTTGTTCTATTTTTAATGTACCCAAACTATTCATCAGAGAGCAATCAGAAATGCCACTAGAAATGGGAAAACCAAACATGAAATCCACAGGAAAAGTACTCACTTATTGGCTTTGTCTGCTGTAATCCTAAAAGTAATGCGATTATCCAAAACCTATTCATATTTTCGTATTGATTGGTTCCAGCTGCAGTGGCAGATGGGGTAATAGCCTTGTTTAGCCTTAGATTGAAATCGAAAATGGGCACTCGATGGGCACTCGGTACGTTGGCAATATCTTAACTGTAGCACTGGAGCGATCTGATTATCTTCACAATAATAAATAGCAAGAATTTATCGGTGGCTCGTTCTGGGAATTCGGGGGGCTTCTACCTTTGGCACCACCACCAAACCCTAAACCTAAGCAATTATCGATCGCAGTTTCGATGTGGGGAAGGGGAGTTACATGTTTGATTGAACGCGCGCAGCTATCGAGAATTGAGAATCCTGCGGATCGGATCGCGCGCACTCGCAGGACTCGAAGGACCTCGCCGGCAGGTGTCCAGCCCAGCTTTTCACTTTCACAGTCACTCGGCACTCACAGGATGACCGTTCACTTTCGATTACACTACACTACACAGCACGGCGGACCTTTCGGGCTGAGGCTGAGGCTGAGGCAGTGGCTCACTGGCTCTGGCTTAAGACCACTGGCTCCGGGGCTCTTTGCATGCGCGCACTTGTTGTGCTCGTCGCAAGCGTTTATCCTAGACTGAAGTGGCAGGCGACACGCACTGCCAGCCTGGAAAGTGGGCGGCTCAGGATACACCCACACCTGCCGCCCCCTTTTTTTAGTGGGAGTCGAGCCTTTCCAGCCACTTTTCCGAGCCAAGCGCGTTGAGCGAATGGGAGAGTGAGAGCGAAAGCTCGTCGGAGCTTTTTGCCGCTCACTTATCCGGCCAGTTGTTGCGCCACGGCAACAGTTCCCTGCCGAATCCTGCCCCGAATCCTGCCCCGAATCCTGCCCCGAATCCTGCCCCGAATCCTGCCCCGAATCCTGCCCCGAATCCTGCGAGTCCTGCCTGAATCAACAGGCTGCCATTCGGAGCCATTCCATTCCATTCCTTCCACTTTGCTTGCGGGCGGCCAAAAGCAGTCGCTTTAAATGCATTAAGTGTGGCCCAGCCGCGGGCCATCTAGCCATCCAGCCATTCTGCCATCCAGCCATTCTGCCGACAGCACGTCCGTCCGCTGGCCTTGTTTTTTTTTTAATTACCCAAGCAATTGTCTGTAATTGGTTTCTGTAAAAACAATTTGTGTTATAGTTTCTTTTATCGAATTATAGCATAAACAGTCAATTTAAGAGCTGTCGCTCGTTCAGGAAATTTTACACATGTTAGCGTGCAAATCAAATGCCTCTAATTGACTCGGAAAAAATGATACTGTTAATAGTTTATTTCCACCAAGGGCTTATTACTTATTCACATAATTTACATATTCACAACTATACTCCGTTTACTCAAACTATAATTACATTAAGAAAGCATATATTTGTCTTGAATTACTAAAAAGTAGTTTACATTTCCCACCATTCTCCTCGTCGAATATTTAAACGTGAATCTACAATATTGTAATGTGGCGTTCATGAATACCGAATGTTGTCTTGCCTTCCTGGCCAAGTCGCTCTAATTCATGCGACGGCTTCCGCTCCTTTGACCATGACAGCGCATTACTCATTCCCACTAATATCCATGTTGACAGGTATCTAGTGCCGTTCCTATTCCGATTCCGATTCCGATTCCGATTCTGACTTCGAGAGCCGACAAAATCCTTGGCTTCCTTGGCTGTAGAGCTGTCATCGCCCACAGAGGCTCCGAGTGGCATTTAAGCTTTGATGGAATAAATGAGCATGGAATTATTTTAGCTAATTAACCAGGATCTACATCTGTGACACGTGCGAAACTTCTTGCCGTTGTCTATTTTTTATGGGATTTCTACTTTTTAAATTAACGACGGTGTGCGAGGAGGAGCACTGCCATGGCACATGGCCATAAAGTTTTATGCTCAGCCACGAGGATCAGGACCTGCGGGCGTATCCTGTCCGCGTATCCTGCGCATGGACGCATCATTTTCCCCACGTCCGTACACTTTTAATTACAAACAATCAAATCAGTTTGTGTTTATGTTCCTTTTTTCCGCCCCGCCATCCTGCTGGAAATTGGACAGGGGCCACATCATTGTCACAACAAGGACCGCGGACAGAACAGCGAGGTCCTGCACTGAACGAAGCCGAGCCACCATTTTGTTTTTCCATGTGTGTTTGGACTTGGGCTTTGACTGCCAGCCTGTCATCATTAGTGACCACAACACAGAAGTTGACATTGCGCTAAATGGGAACATGGCCATGGGTCGCCGACTTGTTTGCTTGCGGGGATGTGCTGACATATCCAGTCGAAGGTATTAAGTCATAAAAAGTGTGGGAGCCGCTAATTTGCGAAATTATTTTGCCGACCTTCACCTACGCCAACTGGCCAACTGGCCAACTGGCCATCTGCCACTAACCCACCTTAAACCTTGGAATAATTCCCTTTGTACGCAACCAGAGAGATATATCCCTTTTCTCCACTTGAAAACTAAAGAAATTGGGGCATCCAGTTCGCGTGAAAAATGGAACAAATGCTAGTTGGCAAATATTGGCCCATATTGCAGGTCCGCTATTTGTTTATGTAAATGCGAAGCGGGTTGTGACAAGAGCCTAACGTTTGCAGTTCGTGCAATTAAAACAGGACTACAAATACATTTTAGAAACAAAAAGTTATGAATTCCGCATGCAGCCACGTGAAGTAAAAAACACACAAAGCAATCAAAAAAAACTGTTATGCTCCCGTTTAGGAAATCTGTGATTGTTGAAATAACAAAATGGAAATATACAAATTTTAAACGCGAAACTCAAAATGTTTGCTTTGGCTGAGGTCATAGGAAATTTGCTGGCTGTAAAAAAAGAAACATGACCCCGGGCAATTTCCAGCACTCAGCCACAGGAACTTTGGACCGCCCCGAAATGCCTTACCATTTGGCCATGTTAAGTTGGCAGGACACGCGTCCTGGCCAAAATGCAAGTCAAACCGGCGCCAAAACAAAAGCTCGGCCTTTACTCTGTTTTTTGCGTTGCCTTTTCGGCTGCTGAACAACAGCCAACAAAGCTCATTTACACGGGAAATAGCCTAAGTGCAAAAACCATTTAAATGCAAATTAAGCACAAAGTGAAAACATGTGAACAGAGAGGCCGAAACACATGCACACACACACGTACCAAATGCTTGTGGAAGCCAAGTATTTGGGCCATGCTCCCGGTTTTGGGCTCCTAACGTGGCTTACACATCGGCTCCGGTTTCGCAGGAATGCCCAACAACTTTGGGCTGCTCTAAATGTAAAATAGTTTAGCGCCGCCAGCGCCACAACAAACAGCTCGACCAGCAGGATTGTGGACGAGTGATCCCCATGTCCTTCGGCCCCTCGGCCCCTCGGCCTGCTCGGTCTGTGATTTGAATAAATTCATATGCATAAATGGGCCAGGGAAGTCAACTGCAGCTGACAAAATCAACAACCTGCTCGCAATGCCCGGTAATTGAGTTAAAGATTCAGGTCCCAAGATATCACCTGCCGCTCCGATGGTCCGATGGTCCGGTGGTCCGGTGGTCTACGCTCGGTGGTCATTGCACCGTTGTCCGGCAACTTCACGAGCAATTTACCCGCTGCGTATCAGCCACGGGCTAATGAAGTTACACACAGCCAGCTGCAGGGGTTGGTTTTATGGCCAAGGTGCATTACAACGAGCCATGGCTGCCGGCGATTGCACACCAGTTGAATGAGCTCGGCTCGATGGACATGGAAAGCCAGGGGCTTCAACTCCTGGGCCCTAAAGGCTTCTCTCCGGGGTGGCACCCTAGGTGACTGGCATTAGCTAGGGCTGGAAATAATTTATAGCGGGTTTTACATTGAAGTTGGAATGGCATTCATGAGCTTTGCCTGAAACATATTAAATACATGTGCATTCCCAGAATTTTCCGAGTCTAAGCTTCTATAATCATAGCAAAAGTTTTCACAGAAATGTGCCTTAAGAACTTTCCAAATTCAAGCCAAGTGATTTTCAATTTAGTTATAACTTTCGACATACTTTATCTTCGTTTTTTTTTTTCATTGGTTGCTGAAAACATACATATTTTTGGTTAAAACATAATGGGGACAACTTTTGGCCTTGGTTATGAGCTTGAATGCTTGTATCTCGGGCAAAATGAGGCCCACAGGTATGATACGTACTGTTTTAGACAGCTGGTGACCTCAGCAAACCAACGAAAATGACTTTTTTCTCATTTTTCATAAGGGGTTACATCACATTTTTTGCCAAAATTGGCCAAAAATTAACATATTCCAATATATACATCAATCGATTGGAAATTTCACTACGAGTTCAGCGGTATATAACATTCTATACTCCGATCGTTATTTCTCTTCCTTTGATGAAAATAAGAATTTCTGGTGAAGTATGGTGAAAAATTGAATCTTACGAGTGTTTAGACCATTTTCAAATTGTCATGCCTACTGCTCAAAGGGGCACAACAACCCCAAAAATCCCCCTCGGCTTCGCCACTGGCCAATGGCCTACTGCGATGGCTGTTACTGCAAGTGTCGAGTGCGCAATGCGATAGTCTTTGATTATATCACGCCAGGAGGACCAAATTCGGACTGCGAGAGTGGGCGTGAACCCGATGCGAATAGTCCGAGTGTTTGCTTTATTCATGTGCACTAAACAAACAGGGTACGGACATCGCTCCCCCGAGCAAAAGTGGTGCAGGTGGTGTGGCTGAGGGCGTTGGATACGAGTGTAGTGGTGCCACCTCCCCAACCAGCCAGCTGCAAATTGAGCAGCCAGCCGCAATTATTTTTACACGGCCTCGAGGAACGAGTGGGAGTCATTTAACACATTCCGCAATTGAACCCGATTTGGACTTGATTCAGACATTTCGAATGGTGCTCTTTGTTTGCCAGCGGGCTTTATTATTCAGCCTGTTATTATTTGCCTGTGCGTGACAATGGGTCACTGGGGAATAGACAAGCAAAAAATACTTGTCCACATTAGTACAGTTAGTTTTCATATCAATTTATCGATTAGATGGCGCACAAGTGTGCACAAGAAAATAGCACTTCGCAAGGGGGAATCAATCTGGCTCAAAACGCTCAGTCCGATTTCTAAGCCAGGTGCCAAAAAGTTGCACAAAGCACGCCACATGAATTAAGCCGTATAGCGTAATAAAGCCCTGCTCGTGATACTTGCTTCGACATTAGCTTGTTGATTTTGTGACTGTTCCGATGATGGGTTCATTCTTGTAAAATCCTATTAACTTTCATTGTTGTGTTGTGCTGTGTGTGTGTATCAACTGTCACAATGAAGTTGTGTCTTGCACGTTTTGCTGCCAAGAGCGACCCACATTCGTTGTGCTCACAGTTCATTTGATATTAATATAGACTCTGGCCACTGGCCATTGGTCACTGGCGACTGCTGCCCATGATGATAATGATAATGATAATGATAATGATAATGATGATGATGCTGCTCCAGCTCTGCCGTTGCCGCTACATATGTTTTCATTTGTTTGACGCTGATGATGACAACCCTCATCAAAACTTTGTACCGATGGCCGCTCGATTGCTCGAGCGAGTGGTCAACGGCTGTTGACAGGCCACTTTGACATCGTGTGGGTCCTGCGAAAGGACATTGGCCGTGTGTACGCTGTATGGTACAGTGATACATAATTAAAAGGCCGAGGTCAGCGGGCCGGGGTAACTTTTGATGGCACGCTCGGATATACCGAAAAACACAAGGCAGGCACACACACACCCTCAAACCACACACAATTTAACTTAATGGCCAAAGGGACAAAGTTTCTGATTTTCAACATAAAAGTAAACAAGTTGCTTCCAGGTAATTTATTAAGCCTCGACCGGCCATGTGCAACCCAAATTGGCAGCAGTTCGAGCTGGATGGAGCAATCGAAAAAGGCAACCGAAAAACGCAGAGGTGCAAAGTCAATGAAAATCAAGTGCTGAGGGGGCGGATATGGCCAGCCCGAAGGCTTTTGGCGAACTATGAGGGATTCAGATCCTCAGGGCCCCGAGGAGCGGACCATAGAAACCGTTAGAGTCAGCGAACACATGGAGAAATCATTTGTAAAAATTGAAATCGAACAAAGCACAAGTTGCACAGCAAAGGGAGCAGAAAAAAAGCAAACTGCCACTGGGGCTCGGAACACAAAATAAATGTACAACACCAGAAAGCCAGAAGGAGCGAACGCAAGCGAGCGGATTGAAAGGCAAAGGTTGGCTTCTGGTTTTCCAGCTCGAGCGCGCTATACAAACTGACTTCAGACTTCCTGCAGCGACAGGATGCAGCCCCCGGTCATAGTGGCATTCGAATGTGAATGTGAATGTGAATGTGAATGGGAAGGCTCCGCCAGCAGCGTCATGTGCGGAACATGTGTTGAAAACGTGTTCAACACGGCCAAATGACGGCGGCATCGCTCAAGTATTGTGTGTGCACGAGTGTGTGTGCCATTTGCGCAGATGGAACAGGATCTAACGCAGGAACAGGAGCAGGAGCAGGAGCAGGAGCAGGAACAGGACCAGGGCCAAAATCAGCAACAATTCGCTGTTCATGTGTGAGCAACGCATGCAGTCGTGCATGGCGATGGCGGCTTAGACGCGCATCTTGAATGACGTTAATGCGGCTAAGCGGGAATCTTAACGCGACACACGACCGACATTTACCCACATACATACACGTATATGGTATATATGGCATGGTATATATACAGCATACGTATTATATATATATGCAAATTGTCGGCCCCATCGCTCTTTACACTATCTATAATAGGCAAGCGCTTGTCTAGTCATTGAATGCATGAATCGATTGAATCCCACTGCTGCCACACGAGGCGTATACGTAATGCTTGTTAATTGCGAGGGTGGGGCGACTGTGTGAAAGGACTTGCTAACTAGATTACACAAGCTAGCGAGTTCACCTGTAGAGCTGTGTATTTTCCAAGGTACAATTATGTTGAGTCGCGTAAATGCTTAAAATGCGGATATAATAACATGCTCCTGACCTTTTTCCCATCAATTAATAAGCGAGTGTAACGATATCAATTAAATGAATGTAAGCCAGATTTTTCCAATGATAAATTTCGCAAAAATTGATACGGCTGAGTATCGTTTTTCTTTTCGGCCACCATTTGTGGTGGCTCTATGGATGGCAGCAAGGAAAGATTGGGTAAACGGAAAAGCACAGCTGCGGCTTGTTGCCCATTTATCCTTAATTATATACACGAAATCGGATTCGATTCGGTCCAAATGATGAGCACACTGACTGCCATACAAAACGAGCACAAGGCAACGGCAACAAGTCAATAAAATCCGTTAAAAATTAATGCCGCATTGAAGAGCGCACGAAACGTTTCCAGCCTGATTGGCACTTAATTTACCATTCAATGGCCGGCCGGCTCTTGATTTCCAACAGGCCTTTAGCCGTTGTTTTGTTAAATGCAAATGCGTTGACTTTTTGCGGCACTGTGTGTGTGTGTTAATTAACTGCCCGGATAGGTATGCTAATGCAAATAAAAATGCAATTGCTCCTAACTGCCACGGTTATGGCTATGGCTGCCAAACGGTTGAGTTACGCTCGCACGTGCTCTTCGCCTGTGTGGGTGTGAATGCGAATGTGAATGTGAATGCGAATGTGAATGCGAATGCGAGTGCAGGTATTCGCCTGAGTGCACCCAAACGCTTTTGCTGCTTGGGCGATTTCAATAACGCAGCGTTACATCGATGCTGGCGAGGAGCTGCGAGGAGCAGATCCCTGCGAGTCTGGCCCTCGATGCCCCAACCAGTTGGCCCCAAGTTCGCCATGGTCAGATAGACAATTGATGCTCTTCGCTTGGCTTGGCGTGGCTGCTTAACCTGCCAGTTGGCCAAACTTCCAGCACCTGAGGGTGGCTTTCGTGCACCGTAACAAAATGAAAAATACAACATATATACTCACTTATTTGTACTTTAAAAATTGTTGAAAAAACTCACTGAAAGCCAATGAAGTGAAGCCAATAAACCTGCGTAACGCATCACCCGATTCCCATTTCCTCGCTAAAGTATTGCTAAATTTGATTGTTATCCAAAATATTACTTCACAGTACGAGTATATGCCACGCATATGAATACGTAATATATTCCTCGCTGTGTGCAAATGTCAATGCTGAAAGTGTCTGGCAAAACGAGTGTGAGTGTGTGTCGATAAGTGCACACAATCCATTCGGTATTCAAATTACTTTAAATCGCATTTGTCTCGCGTGTAGCGAGGTGCTCGCTCAGCTCTGCTCCCGGCACGTCCTTTCCACAGAGTTGCAGTTAAATTTGCAGCAGGACTGCCAAATCAAATTTAGTAAAAGTCACTAGCAAACGAGTGGCTGAGCAAACACAGATACAAATGCGCACGTACACGTATGTATGTGCAGTTGCCGTACGATGTACGTACACGTATGTGGGTGTGTGTGTGTGTAGACTCTGTCACAGACAGAAAGTCCGAGTAGTTTGGTTTTCAATTAAATTTATGGCTGGTCAACACAAAGGGGGTTCCGGGGTGGGGAGTAGTTTTGAGGAGAACTGCCAAGGGAGGGCTCGGCTCACTTTAATGCCTGAAAGCTAGGAGCTAGAAAGGCGAAAAGCGAAAAGCGAGCCGAACAACGGCAAAGTTCATTTCGGCGTGAAAGGACGAAAATCGATTAGATCCAAATCTTTTAATAAGTTTCATTTCCGTTTTGTGCTGCCTTTCGGTTGGGCGCTGTCTGCGGCCGAGTACGGCCTTGGTTGCTGGTGGGCGGAGGCACTCCCCTTTCAACTTTCAACGACCCTGGTGGGCGTGGGCACTCCCATTTGCATTGCGACTTGTGGGCTGGAAACTGTCTTAGATCCGCTCCCTCTTCCTGATCCCTTTTATTACGTATATTAGGGTGCGATTTGGAAATTGCGGTTCAATTGAGTTTCGGTACTTGTCGACTGCCGGCAGTCAAGTGGTTGGCAAGCAAATTAGGCCAAAACCAAGCCAGCAGTAAAACCCACACCCACAGCGTGGCGCGATTTATGATTGACTGGCCAGTCAAATCTGAATCCGGATTGTAGTCGATAATTCGTTGGCGATTGTGATCTCCGCTTGCCAACTCACTTGTGAATGTTTCATGAGTGGCTCCTGTGTTTTCGAATTAGGGCATTAACGAAGCTATTCCAGAGAAAAGCTAATTGTCTCGAGGTTGACTGTCATGTAGGCAATCAGGTAGGAAATGGTCGGGCATAGAAATGGAAATGCCCACCCTTCACCAGCAAATTGCTCGCTCGGAAACAAAAGGGATAATGATAGGCACAGCGGGCTCCTGTTTCTGCCAGGACACATGGCCAACAGAAAGGCAGCCGCACTAAGCCATCCACACCTCACACAGAACTTACACTGCGAAAAACTAATGAGTGGGCTAAGCATATGCTTACTTTTAGACACTACCCTTATTTACTTTTACCAACCTTACTTAAAATTAGATACTCAAGTACTAGGTACTTTGAAAACACGGATTTTGGCAAAAATTAAAATATTTTGGAATGGCATTTTAATCATAACTTGACTAAAAATGATCATAAACATGAAAGAATAACTGTTTTAAGCAGCTAATTACCAATGCTAACGATCCCTATCACTTTTTGACGGATTTTGGGAAATTCGTTTTTGGGTCAATTTTCGCATTTTTTGTAAGGGGTAACATCATTAAAATTTGCCAAAAATGGCAAAAAAATAGAGTTCTGATTTTTAAACACAGTTCGATTGGAAATTAAACTACGAACGCAACGAGGGATACCATTCCGATTTCAGACAATTATTTTTAAAGTTGTTGCAAAAGAACTGATTATTTTATGATCAAAATTTGAAAAAACGGATTTTGGCAAAAATTTAAATATTTTTTATTGGCATTTTAATCATAACTTGGCTAAAAGAGATCATAAACATGAAAGAATAACTGTTTTTAGCAGCTAATTACCAATGCTAACGATCCCTATCACTTTTTGACGGGTTGGGTAAGTTGTTGCAAAAGAACTGATTATTTTATGATCAAAATTTGAAAAAAACGGATTTTGGCAAAAATTCAAATATTTTTTATTGGCATTTTAATCATAACTTGGCTAAAAGAGATCATAAACATGAAAGAATAACTGTTTTGAGCAGCTAATTACCAATGCTAACGATCCCTATCACTTTTTGACGGATTTTGGGAAATTGGTTTTTGGGTCAATTTTCGCATTTTTTGTAAGGGGTAACATCATTAAAATTTTCCAAAAATGGCAAAAAAATAGAGTTCCGATTTTTAAACACAGTTCGATTGGAAATTAAACTACGAACGCAACGAGGGATACCATTCCGATTTCAGACAATTATTTTTAAAATTTTTCAAAATTTGAAAAAACGGATTTTGGCAAAAATTCAAATATTTTTTATTGGCATTTTAATCATAACTTGGCTAAAAGAGATCATAAACATGAAAGAATAACTGTTTTGAGCAGCTAATTACCAGTGCTAACGATCCCTATCACTTTTTGACGGATTTTGGGAAATTGGTTTTTGGGTCAATTTTCGCATTTTTTGTGAGGGGTAACATCATTAAAATTTGCCAAAAATGGCAAAAAAAATAGAGTTCCGATTTTTAAACACAGTTCGATTGGAAATTAAACTACGAACGCAACGAGGGATACCATTCCATTTTGGCAAAAATTCAAATATTTTTTATTGGCATTTTAATCATAACTTGGCTAAAAGAGATCATAAACATGAAAGAATAACTGTTTTGAGCAGCTAATTACCAATGCTAACGATCCCTATCACTTTTTGACGGATTTTGGGAAATTGGTTTTTGGGTCAATTTTCGCATTTTTTGTAAGGGGTAACATCATTAAAATTTTCCAAAAATGGCAAAAAAATAGAGTTCCGATTTTTAAACACAGTTCGATTGGAAATTAAACTACGAACGCAACGAGGGATACCATTCCGATTTCAGACAATTATTTTTAAAGTTGTTGCAAAAAAACGGATTATTTTATGATCAAAATTTAAAAAAACGGACTTTGGCAAAAATTCAAATATTTTTTATTGGCATTTTAATCATAACTTGGCTAAAGAGATCATAAACATGAAAGAATAACTGTTTTGAGCAGCTAATTACCAATGCTAACGATCCCTATCACTTTTTGACGGGTTGGGTAAGTTGTTGCAAAAGAACTGATTATTTTATGATCAAAATTTGAATAAACGGATTTTGGCAAAAATTCAAATATTTTTTATTGGCATTTTAATCATAACTTGGCCAAAAGAGATCATAAACATGAAAGAATAACTGTTTTGAGCAGCTAATTACCAATGCTAACGATCCCTATCACTTTTTGACGGGTTGGGTAAGTTGTTGCAAAAGAACTGATTATTTTATGATCAAAATTTGAAAAAACGGATTTTGGCAAAAATTCAAATATTTTTTATTGGCATTTTAATCATAACTTGGCTAAAAGAGATCATAAACATGAAAGAATAACTGTTTTGAGCAGCTAATTACCAGTGCTAACGATCCCTATCACTTTTTGACGGATTTTGGGAAATTGGTTTTTGGGTCAATTTTCGCATTTTTTGTGAGGGGTAACATCATTAAAATTTGCCAAAAATGGCAAAAAAAATAGAGTTCCGATTTTTAAACACAGTTCGATTGGAAATTAAACTACGAACGCAACGAGGGATACCATTCCGATTTCAGACAATTATTTTTAAAGTTGTTGCAAAAGAACTAATTATTTTATGATCAAAATTTAAAAAAACGGACTTCGGCAAAAATTCAAATATTTTTTATTATCATTTTAATCATAACTTGGCTAAAGAGATCATAAACATGAAAGAATAACTGTTTTGAGCAGCTAATTACCAATGCTAACGATCCCTATCACTTTTTGACGGATTTTGGGAAATTGGTTTTTGGGTCAATTTTCGCATTTTTTGTAAGGGGTAACATCATTAAAATTTGCCAAAAATGGCAAAAAAATAGAGTTCTGATTTTTAAACACAGTTCGATTGGAAATTAAACTACGAACGCAACGAGGGATACCATTCCATTTTGGCAAAAATTCAAATATTTTTTATTGGCATTTTAATCATAACTTGGCTAAAAGAGATCATAAACATGAAAGAATAACTGTTTTGAGCAGCTAATTACCAATGCTAACGATCCCTATCACTTTTTGACGGATTTTGGGAAATTGGTTTTTGGGTCAATTTTCGCATTTTTTGTAAGGGGTAACATCATTAAAATTTTCCAAAAATGGCAAAAAAATAGAGTTCCGATTTTTAAACACAGTTCGATTGGAAATTAAACTACGAACGCAACGAGGGATACCATTCCGATTTCAGACAATTATTTTTAAAGTTGTTGCAAAAAAACGGATTATTTTATGATCAAAATTTAAAAAAACGGACTTTGGCAAAAATTCAAATATTTTTTATTGGCATTTTAATCATAACTTGGCTAAAGAGATCATAAACATGAAAGAATAACTGTTTTGAGCAGCTAATTACCAATGCTAACGATCCCTATCACTTTTTGACGGGTTGGGTAAGTTGTTGCAAAAGAACTGATTATTTTATGATCAAAATTTGAATAAACGGATTTTGGCAAAAATTCAAATATTTTTTATTGGCATTTTAATCATAACTTGGCCAAAAGAGATCATAAACATGAAAGAATAACTGTTTTGAGCAGCTAATTACCAATGCTAACGATCCCTATCACTTTTTGACGGGTTGGGTAAGTTGTTGCAAAAGAACTGATTATTTTATGATCAAAATTTGAAAAAACGGATTTTGGCAAAAATTCAAATATTTTTTATTGGCATTTTAATCATAACTTGGCTAAAAGAGATCATAAACATGAAAGAATAACTGTTTTGAGCAGCTAATTACCAGTGCTAACGATCCCTATCACTTTTTGACGGATTTTGGGAAATTGGTTTTTGGGTCAATTTTCGCATTTTTTGTGAGGGGTAACATCATTAAAATTTGCCAAAAATGGCAAAAAAAATAGAGTTCCGATTTTTAAACACAGTTCGATTGGAAATTAAACTACGAACGCAACGAGGGATACCATTCCGATTTCAGACAATTATTTTTAAAGTTGTTGCAAAAGAACTAATTATTTTATGATCAAAATTTAAAAAAACGGACTTCGGCAAAAATTCAAATATTTTTTATTATCATTTTAATCATAACTTGGCTAAAGAGATCATAAACATGAAAGAATAACTGTTTTGAGCAGCTAATTACCAATGCTAACGATCCCTATCACTTTTTGACGGATTTTGGGAAATTGGTTTTTGGGTCAATTTTCGCATTTTTTGTAAGGGGTAACATCATTAAAATTTGCCAAAAATGGCAAAAAAATAGAGTTCTGATTTTTAAACACAGTTCGATTGGAAATTAAACTACGAACGCAACGAGGGATACCATTCCGATTTCAGACAATTATTTTTAAAGTTGTTGCAAAAGAACTGATTATTTTATGATCAAAATTTGAAAAAACGGATTTTGGCAAAAATTTAAATATTTTTTATTGGCATTTTAATCATAACTTGGCTAAAAGAGATCATAAACATGAAAGAATAACTGTTTTTAGCAGCTAATTACCAATGCTAACGATCCCTATCACTTTTTGACGGGTTGGGTAAGTTGTTGCAAAAGAACTGATTATTTTATGATCAAAATTTGAAAAAACGGATTTTGGCAAAAATTCAAATATTTTTTATTGGCATTTTAATCATAACTTGGCTAAAAGAGATCATAAACATGAAAGAATAACTGTTTTGAGCAGCTAATTACCAATGCTAACGATCCCTATCACTTTTTGACGGATTTTGGGAAATTGGTTTTTGGGTCAATTTTCGCATTTTTTGTAAGGGGTAACATCATTAAAATTTTCCAAAAATGGCAAAAAAATAGAGTTCCGATTTTTAAACACAGTTCGATTGGAAATTAAACTACGAACGCAACGAGGGATACCATTCCGATTTCAGACAATTATTTTTAAAATTTTTCAAAATTTGAAAAAACGGATTTTGGCAAAAATTCAAATATTTTTTATTGGCATTTTAATCATAACTTGGCTAAAAGAGATCATAAACATGAAAGAATAACTGTTTTGAGCAGCTAATTACCAGTGCTAACGATCCCTATCACTTTTTGACGGATTTTGGGAAATTGGTTTTTGGGTCAATTTTCGCATTTTTTGTGAGGGGTAACATCATTAAAATTTGCCAAAAATGGCAAAAAAAATAGAGTTCCGATTTTTAAACACAGTTCGATTGGAAATTAAACTACGAACGCAACGAGGGATACCATTCCGATTTCAGACAATTATTTTTAAAGTTGTTGCAAAAAAACTGATTATTTTATGATCAAAATTTAAAAAAACGGACTTTGGCAAAAATTCAAATATTTTTTATTATCATTTTAATCATAACTTGGCTAAAGAGATCATAAACATGAAAGAATACCTGTTTTGAGCAGGTAATTACCAATGCTAACGATCCCTATCACTTTTTGACGGGTTGGGTAAGTTGTTGCAAAAGAACTGATTATTTTATGATCAAAATTTGAAAAAACGGATTTTGGCAAAAATTCAAATATTTTTTATTGGCATTTTAATCATAACTTGGCTAAAAGAGATCATAAACATGAAAGAATAACTGTTTTGAGCAGCTAATTACCAATGCTAACGATCCCTATCACTTTTTGACGGGTTGGGTAAGTTGTTGCAAAAGAACTAATTATTTTATGATCAAAATTTGAAAAAACGGATTTTGGCAAAAATTCAAATATTTTTTATTGGCATTTTAATCATAACTTGGCTAAAAGAGATCATAAACATGAAAGAATAACTGTTTTGAGCAGCTAATTACCAGTGCTAACGATCCCTATCACTTTTTGACGGATTTTGGGAAATTGGTTTTTGGGTAAATTTTCGCATTTTTTGTAAGGGGTAACATCATTAAAATTTGCCAAAAATGGCAAAAAAATAGAGTTCCGATTTTTAAACACAGTTCGATTGGAAATTAAACTACGAACGCAACGAGGGATACCATTCCGATTTCAGACAATTATTTTTAAAGTTGTTGCAAAAAAACTGATTATTTTATGATCAAAATTTAAAAAAACGGACTTTGGCAAAAATTCAAATATTTTTTATTATCATTTTAATCATAACTTGGCTAAAGAGATCATAAACATGAAAGAATACCTGTTTTGAGCAGGTAATTACCAATGCTAACGATCCCTATCACTTTTTGACGGGTTGGGTAAGTTGTTGCAAAAGAACTGATTATTTTATGATCAAAATTTGAAAAAACGGATTTTGGCAAAAATTCAAATATTTTTTATTGGCATTTTAATCATAACTTGGCTAAAAGAGATCATAAACATGAAAGAATAACTGTTTTGAGCAGCTAATTACCAATGCTAACGATCCCTATCACTTTTTGACGGATTTTGGGAAATTGGTTTTTGGGTCAATTTTCGCATTTTTTGTAAGGGGTAACATCATTAAAATTTTCCAAAAATGGCAAAAAAATAGAGTTCCGATTTTTAAACACAGTTCGATTGGAAATTAAACTACGAACGCAACGAGGGATACCATTCCGATTTCAGACAATTATTTTTAAAGTTGTTGCAAAAAAAATGATTATTTTATGATCAAAATTTAAAAAAACGGACTTTGGCAAAAATTCAAATATTTTTTATTGGCATTTTAATCATAACTTGGCTAAAGAGATCATAAACATGAAAGAATAACTGTTTTGAGCAGGTAATTACCAATGCTAACGATCCCTATCACTTTTTGACGGGTTGGGTAAGTTGTTGCAAAAGAACTGATTATTTTATGATCAAAATTTGAAAAAACGGATTTTGGCAAAAATTCAAATATTTTTTATTGGCATTTTAATCATAACTTGGCTAAAAGAGATCATAAACATGAAAGAATAACTGTTTTGAGCAGCTAATTACCAATGCTAACGATCCCTATCACTTTTTGACGGATTTTGGGAAATTGGTTTTTGGGTCAATTTTCGCATTTTTTGTAAGGGGTAACATCATTAAAATTTGCCAAAAATGGCAAAAAAATAGAGTTCCGATTTTTAAACACAGTTCGATTGGAAATTAAACTACGAACGCAACGAGGGATACCATTCCGATTTCAGAAAATTATTTTTAAAGTTGTTGCAAAAAAAACTGATTATTTTATGATCAAAATTTAAAAAAACGGATTTTGGCAAAAATTCAAATATTTTTTATTGGCATTTTAATCATAACTTGGCTAAAAGAGATTAAAAACCATGAAAGAATAACTGTTTTGAGCAGCTAATTACCAATGCTAACGATCCCTATTACTTTTTGACGGATTTTGGGAAATTGGTTTTTGGGACAATTTTTGCATTTTTTGTAAGGGGTAACATCATTAAAATTGGCCAAAAATGGCAAAAAAATAGAGTTCCGATTTTTGAACACAGTTCGATTGGAAATTAAACTACGAACGCAACGAGGGATACCATTCCGATTTCAGACAATTATTTTTAAAGTTGTTGCAAAAAAACTGATTATTTTATGATCAAAATTTGAAAAAACGGATTTTGGCAAAAATTCAAATATTTTTTATTGGCATTTTAATCATAACTTGGCTAAAAGAGATCATAAACATGAAAGAATAACTGTTTTGAGCAGCTAATTACCAATGCTAACGATCCCTATCACTTTTTGACGGTTTGGGTAAGTTGTTGCAAAAGAACTGATTATTTTATGATCAAAATTTGAAAAAACGGATTTTGGCAAAAATTCAAATATTTTTTATTGGCATTTTAATCATAACTTGGCTAAAAGAGATCATAAACATGAAAGAATAACTGTTTTGAGCAGCTAATTACCAGTGCTAACGATCCCTATCACTTTTTGACGGATTTTGGGAAATTGGTTTTTGGGTCAATTTTCGCATTTTTTGTAAGGGGTAACATCATTAAAATTTTCCAAAAATGGCAAAAAAATAGAGTTCCGATTTTTAAACACAGTTCGATTGGAAATTAAACTACAAACGCAACGAGGGATACCATTCCGATTTCAGACAATTATTTTTAAAGTTGTTGCAAAAAAACTGATTATTTTATGATCAAAATTTAAAAAAACGGACTTTGGCAAAAATTCAAATATTTTTTATTGGCATTTTAATCATAACTTGGCTAAAGAGATCATAAACATGAAAGAATAACTGTTTTGAGCAGGTAATTACCAATGCTAACGATCCCTATCACTTTTTGACGGGTTGGGTAAGTTGTTGCAAAAGAACTGGTTATTTTATGATCAAAATTTGAAAAAACGGATTTTGGCAAAAATTCAAATATTTTTTATTGGCATTTGAATCATAACTTGGCTAAAAGAGATCATAAACATGAAAGAATAACTGTTTTGAGCAGCTAATTACCAATGCTAACGATCCCTATCACTTTTTGACGGATTTTGGGAAATTGGTTTTTGGGTCAATTTTCGCATTTTTTGTAAGGGGTAACATCATTAAAATTTTCCAAAAATGGCAAAAAAATAGAGTTCCGATTTTTAAACACAGTTCGATTGGAAATTAAACTACGAACGCAACGAGGGATACCATTCCGATTTCAGACAATTATTTTTAAAGTTGTTGCAAAAAAACTGATTATCTTATGATCAAAATTTAAAAAAACGGACTTTGGCAAAAATTCAAATATTTTTTATTGGCATTTTAATCATAACTTGGCTAAAGAGATCATAAACATGAAAGAATAACTGTTTTGATCAGATAATTACCAATGCTAACGATCCCTATCATTTTTTGACGGATTTTGGGAAATTGGTTTTTGGGTCAATTTTCGCATTTTTTGTAAGGTGTAACATCATTAAAATTTGCCAAAAATGGCAAAAAAATAGAGTTCCGATTTTTAAACACAGTTCGATTGGAAATTAAACTACGAACGCAACGAGGGATACCATTCCGATTTCAGACAATTATTTTTAAAGTTGTTGCAAAAAAAACTGATTATTTTATGATCAAAATTTAAAAAAACGGATTTTGGCAAAAATTCAAATATTTTTTATTGGCATTTTAATCATAACTTGGCTAAAGAGATCATAAACATGAAAGAATAACTGTTTTGATCAGATAATTACCAATGCTAACGATCCCTATCACTTTTTGACGGATTTTGGGAAATTGGTTTTTGGGTCAATTTTCGCATTTTTTGTAAGGTGTAACATCATTAAAATTGGCCAAAAATGGCAAAAAAATAGAGTTCCGATTTTTGAACACAGTTCGATTGGAAATTAAACTACGAACGCAACGAGGGATACCATCCGATTTCAGACAATTATTTTTAAAGTTGTTGCAAAAAAACTGATTATTTTATGATCAAAATTTAAAAAAACGGACTTTGCAAAAATTCAAATATTTTTTATTGGCATTTTAATCATAACTTGGCTAAAGAGATCATAAACATGAAAGAATAACTGTTTTGAGCAGATAATTACCAATGCTAACGATCCCTATCACTTTTTGACGGGTTGGGTAAGTTGTTGCAAAAGAACTGATTATTTTATGATCAAAATTTGAATAAACGGATTTTGGCAAAAATTCAAATATTTTTTATTGGCATTTTAATCATAACTTGGCTAAAAGAGATCATAAACATGAAAGAATAACTGTTTTGAGCAGCTAATTACCAATGCTAACGATCCCTATCAGTTTTAACGGATTTTGGGAAATTCGTTTTTGGGTCAATTTTCGCATTTTTTGTAAGGGGTAACATCATTAAAATTTGCCAAAAATGGCAAAAAAATAGAGTTCCGATTTTTAAACACAGTTCGATTGGAAATTATACTACGAACGCAACGAGGTATACCATTCCGAATTCTGACAATTATTTTTAAAGTTGTTGCAAAAGAACTGATAATTTTATGATCAAAATTTAAAAAAACGGACTTTGGCAAAAATTCAAATATTTTTTATTGGCATTTTAATCATAACTTGGCTAAAAGAGATCATAAACATGAAAGAATAACTGTTTTGAGCAGCTAATTACCAATGCTAACGATCCCTATCACTTTTTTACGGATTTTGGGAAATTGGTTTTTGGGACAATTTTCGCATTTTTTGTAAGGGGTAACATCATTAAAATTGGCCAAAAATGGCAAAAAAATAGAGTTCCGATTTTTGAACACAGTTCGATTGGAAATTAAACTACGAACGCAAC
Source organism: Drosophila orena (assembly GCA_005876975.1). Taxonomy (NCBI): domain Eukaryota; kingdom Metazoa; phylum Arthropoda; class Insecta; order Diptera; family Drosophilidae; genus Drosophila; species Drosophila orena. The sequence goes on along the minus strand of VCKV01000282.1, from coordinate 5,996,479 downwards.
GAGGGATACCATCCGATTTCAGACAATTATTTTTAAAGTTGTTGCAAAAAAACTGATTATTTTATGATCAAAATTTAAAAAAACGGACTTTGCAAAAATTCAAATATTTTTTATTGGCATTTTAATCATAACTTGGCTAAAGAGATCATAAACATGAAAGAATAACTGTTTTGAGCAGATAATTACCAATGCTAACGATCCCTATCACTTTTTGACGGGTTGGGTAAGTTGTTGCAAAAGAACTGATTATTTTATGATCAAAATTTGAATAAACGGATGTTGGCAAAAATTCAAATATTTTTTATTGGCATTTTAATCATAACTTGGCTAAAAGAGATCATAAACATGAAAGAATAACTGTTTTGAGCAGCTAATTACCAATGCTAACGATCCCTATCACTTTTTGACGGATTTTGGGAAATTGGTTTTTGGGACAATTTTTGCATTTTTTGTAAGGGGTAACATCATTAAAATTGGCCAAAAATGGCAAAAAAATAGAGTTCCGATTTTTGAACACAGTTCGATTGGAAATTAAACTACGAACGCAACGAGGGATACCATTCCGATTTCAGACAATTATTTTTAAAGTTGTTGCAAAAAAACTGATTATTTTATGATCAAAATTTGAAAAAACGGATTTTGGCAAAAATTCAAATATTTTTTATTGGCATTTTAATCATAACTTGGCTAAAAGAGATCATAAACATGAAAGAATAACTGTTTTGGGCAGCTAATTACCAATGCTAACGATCCCTATCACTTTTTGACGGGTTGGGTAAGTTGTTGCAAAAGAACTGGTTATTTTATGATCAAAATTTGAAAAAACGGATTTTGGCAAAAATTCAAATATTTTTTATTGGCATTTGAATCATAACTTGGCTAAAAGAGATCATAAACATGAAAGAATAACTGTTTTGAGCAGCTAATTACCAATGCTAACGATCCCTATCACTTTTTGACGGATTTTGGGAAATTGGTTTTTGGGTCAATTTTCGCATTTTTTGTAAGGTGTAACATCATTAAAATTGGCCAAAAATGGCAAAAAAATAGAGTTCCGATTTTTGAACACAGTTCGATTGGAAATTAAACTACGAACGCAACGAGGGATACCATTCCGATTTCAGACAATTATTTTTAAAGTTGTTGCAAAAAAAACTGATTATTTTATGATCAAAATTTAAAAAAACGGATTTTGGCAAAAATTCAAATATTTTTTATTGGCATTTTAATCATAACTTGGCTAAAGAGATCATAAACATGAAAGAATAACTGTTTTGATCAGATAATTACCAATGCTAACGATCCCTATCACTTTTTGACGGATTTTGGGAAATTGGTTTTTGGGTCAATTTTCGCATTTTTTGTAAGGTGTAACATCATTAAAATTGGCCAAAAATGGCAAAAAAATAGAGTTCCGATTTTTGAACACAGTTCGATTGGAAATTAAACTACGAACGCAACGAGGGATACCATCCGATTTCAGACAATTATTTTTAAAGTTGTTGCAAAAAAACTGATTATTTTATGATCAAAATTTGAAAAAACGGATTTTGGCAAAAATTCAAATATTTTTTATTGGCATTTTAATCATAACTTGGCTAAAGAGATCATAAACATGAAAGAATAACTGTTTTGAGCAGCTAATTACCAATGCTAACGATCCCTATCACTTTTTGACGGGTTGGGTAAGTTGTTGCAAAAGTACTGATTATTTTATGATCAAAATTTGAATAAACGGATTTTGGCAAAAATTCAAATATTTTTTATTGGCATTTGAATCATAACTTGGCTAAAAGAGATCATAAACATGAAAGAATAACTGTTTTGAGCAGCTAATTACCAATGCTAACGATCCCTATCACTTTTTGACGGATTTTGGGAAATTGGTTTTTGGGTCAATTTTCGCATTTTTTGTAAGGTGTAACATCATTAAAATTGGCCAAAAATGGCAAAAAAATAGAGTTCCGATTTTTGAACACAGTTCGATTGGAAATTAAACTACGAACGCAACGAGGGATACCATTCCGATTTCAGACAATTATTTTTAAAGTTGTTGCAAAAAAAACTGATTATTTTATGATCAAAATTTAAAAAAACGGATTTTGGCAAAAATTCAAATATTTTTTATTGGCATTTTAATCATAACTTGGCTAAAGAGATCATAAACATGAAAGAATAACTGTTTTGATCAGATAATTACCAATGCTAACGATCCCTATCACTTTTTGACGGATTTTGGGAAATTGGTTTTTGGGTCAATTTTCGCATTTTTTGTAAGGTGTAACATCATTAAAATTGGCCAAAAATGGCAAAAAAATAGAGTTCCGATTTTTGAACACAGTTCGATTGGAAATTAAACTACGAACGCAACGAGGGATACCATCCGATTTCAGACAATTATTTTTAAAGTTGTTGCAAAAAAACTGATTATTTTATGATCAAAATTTAAAAAAACGGACTTTGCAAAAATTCAAATATTTTTTATTGGCATTTTAATCATAACTTGGCTAAAGAGATCATAAACATGAAAGAATAACTGTTTTGAGCAGATAATTACCAATGCTAACGATCCCTATCACTTTTTGACGGGTTGGGTAAGTTGTTGCAAAAGTACTGATTATTTTATGATCAAAATTTGAATAAACGGATTTTGGCAAAAATTCAAATATTTTTTATTGGCATTTTAATCATAACTTGGCTAAAAGAGATCATAAACATGAAAGAATAACTGTTTTGAGCAGCTAATTACCAATGCTAACGATCCCTATCACTTTTTGACGGATTTTGGGAAATTGGTTTTTGGGTCAATTTTCGCATTTTTTGTAAGGGGTAACATCATTAAAATTTGCCAAAAATGGCAAAAAAATAGAGTTCCGATTTTTAAACACAGTTCGATTGGAAATTAAACTACGAACGCAACGAGGGATACCATTCCGATTTCAGACAATTATTTTTAAAGTTGTTGCAAAAAAACTGATTATTTTATGATCAAAATTTAAAAAAACGGACTTTGCAAAAATTCAAATATTTTTTATTGGCATTTTAATCATAACTTGGCTAAAAGAGATCATAAACATGAAAGAATAACTGTTTTGAGCAGCTATTTACCAATGCTAACGATCCCTATCACTTTTTGACGGGTTGGGTAAGTTGTTGCAAAAGAACTGATTATTTTATGATCAAAATTTGAATAAACGGGTTTTGGCAAAAATTCAAATATTTTTTATTGGCATTTTAATCATAACTTGGCTAAAAGAGATCATAAACATGAAAGAATAACTGTTTTGAGCAGCTAATTACCAATGCTAACGATCCCTATCAGTTTTAACGGATTTTGGGAAATTCGTTTTTGGGACAATTTTCGCATTTTTTGTAAGGGGTAACATCATTAAAATTGGCCAAAAATGGCAAAAAAATAGAGTTCCGATTTTTGAACACAGTTCGATTGGAAATTAAACTACGAACGCAACGAGGGATACCATCCGATTTCAGACAATTATTTTTAAAGTTGTTGCAAAAAAACTGATTATTTTATGATCAAAATTTAAAAAAACGGACTTTGCAAAAATTCAAATATTTTTTATTGGCATTTTAATCATAACTTGGCTAAAGAGATCATAAACATGAAAGAATAACTGTTTTGAGCAGATAATTACCAATGCTAACGATCCCTATCACTTTTTGACGGGTTGGGTAAGTTGTTGCAAAAGAACTGATTATTTTATGATCAAAATTTGAATAAACGGATGTTGGCAAAAATTCAAATATTTTTTATTGGCATTTTAATCATAACTTGGCTAAAAGAGATCATAAACATGAAAGAATAACTGTTTTGAGCAGCTAATTACCAATGCTAACGATCCCTATCACTTTTTGACGGATTTTGGGAAATTGGTTTTTGGGTCAATTTTCGCATTTTTTGTAAGGGGTAACATCATTAAAATTTGCCAAAAATGGCAAAAAAATAGAGTTCCGATTTTTAAACACAGTTCGATTGGAAATTAAACTACGAACGCAACGAGGGATACCATTCCGATTTCAGACAATTATTTTTAAAGTTGTTGCAAAAAAACTGATTATTTTATGATCAAAATTTAAAAAAACGGACTTTGCAAAAATTCAAATATTTTTTATTGGCATTTTAATCATAACTTGGCTAAAAGAGATCATAAACATGAAAGAATAACTGTTTTGAGCAGCTATTTACCAATGCTAACGATCCCTATCACTTTTTGGTGGGTTGGGTAAGTTGTTGCAAAAGAACTGATTATTTTATGATCAAAATTTGAATAAACGGATTTTGGCAAAAATTCAAATATTTTTGATTGGCATTTTAATCATAACTTGGCTAAAAGAGATCATAAACATGAAAGAATAACTGTTTTGAGCAGCTAATTACCAATGCTAACGATCCCTATCAGTTTTAACGGATTTTGGGAAATTCGTTTTTGGGTCAATTTTCGCATTTTTTGTAAGGTGTAACATCATTAAAATTGGCCAAAAATGGCAAAAAAATAGAGTTCCGATTTTTGAACACAGTTCGATTGGAAATTAAACTACGAACGCAACGAGGGATACCATTCCGATTTCAGACAATTATTTTTAAAGTTGTTGCAAAAAAACTGATTATTTTATGATCAAAATTTAAAAAAACGGATTTTGGCAAAAATTCAAATATTTTTTATTGGCATTTTAATCATAACTTGGCTAAAGAGATCATAAACATGAAAGAATAACTGTTTTGATCAGATAATTACCAATGCTAGCGATCCCTATCACTTTTTGACGGATTTTGGGAAATTGGTTTTTGGGTCAATTTTCGCATTTTTTGTAAGGTGTAACATCATTAAAATTGGCCAAAAATGGCAAAAAAATAGAGTTCCGATTTTTGAACACAGTTCGATTGGAAATTAAACTACGAACGCAACGAGGTATACCATTCCGAATTCTGACAATTATTTTTAAAGTTGTTGCAAAAGAACTGATAATTTTATGATCAAAATTTGAAAAAACGGATTTTGTCAACAATTTAAATATTTTTGATTGGCATTTTAATCATAACTTGGCTAAAAATGATCATTGACATGAAAGAATAACTGTTTTGAGCAATGCTAACGAACCCGTTATTTGTTTACGGTGCCTGTTCGTTCCAAATACTGGCATCGTAGCTCAGCTGCGGCTTTTGACCACGCTTCTTTTGGACGCCTTCGCGTCGCTGCTTTCCTTTCAGTCGGATTAATTGGCTGCGATGTGACACACACACTGGCTATCACTCACACACACATTGTAAGCTGCTGGCGCTCACGTATGCATACGGATGCCACGTCAACAAATCATTCACGCGGCCTGAAAGTAGGCAGCACTATTTTAACTTATTGCCGCTTTACGAGCACTTCAAGTTTTATTGCAGTTTTTCATTACTTTTCCGCTGGCCAAAATGAATGATGTGGCGAGCTGGCGATTTCTGGTTTCGTTTCGTTTCGTTTCGTATCGTATCGTATCGTTTCCTTTCGTTTGCGCCATTTCCTTTCATTTCGATTCGGTTTCCATTTCGCACTTTTTGCGCTTTCACTGGCAAGGCTTTCGGCACATTAACGACATAAGCAGCGACTGACAGGACACGCCAACTGCTTGGCACGCACGGCCGGATGCCTGTTGTCCTTTGTCCTTTGTTGGCTTTAATGCGGCTTAAATGCTGCTTTTCGAATGGATTTTTCATCCTTGGGGTGCTTTAAAGCCCCACCCACATGCGAAACTAATTACACGTTTAGATGTCCCCAAGGACGGACTGGGTGGATATGTCAAAGAGCAATTAAAAATAATCGATATGCAACACGGCCAGGCGCCAAGTGAACCCCAACCCCCGCAGGACAATTAAATTTAGAGCTCCGCCCCAAAACGATAACAATTTTTCACAAAGGATTAGAGAGCTGTCGGCAACACGTCGGCACTTGGCAATTTTTGCAGCATTCGATTGTAGTTGCTGTTGTCCCAGCAAATTACTTTTCCCCATGGCCAATATGGCAGCTGCCCCAAACCGCAGCGCCAACTGTTTGTTTAATTAAATTGCAAAAGCAAGCTGAAACGAAAATTCCCTTTACCATTTTCCCATCCCGTTTATTTGGCTGCAAGTTATAACCGTTGAGCTGACCAACCGGCAGCAGTCATTTGCATTAATTGAATAAGAATTACGCTTTAATCCGATATAGACAATATAGTCGTTGACCCAAAGTACCGGGCCAAATGGCAGACATTTTGTCGGCACTTCATTTTATATCCCGAACATTTTATTTCTACGACCACTCCGCTCCTATTTTTGGTGCTTTTATATCGCGCTCCTTGGAACTTGGAACTTACGCCACCGCGTACATAGCTAATGCCAGACCCACGCCAATTGTTATTGAATCCGTCTAAATACACGGAGAAGGAAACCCGAGGATGTGTAAGGAGATCTGTTTCGCAATGGGGGTGTGTGCGGGCTGTCAGGGAAACCTGGAGAACTGAAAATTTCTTGTCTATAAATAGAGAAGCGGGCATTTAAAATTCAAGTCTAGCCCACCTGCCAGTCGCCGCTGAACGGCCTCCTAATTAGCCCTAACGACGGCACATATTTTATATTTTATCAATCCTTGACCCTGGGGCCCCTGGGGCTTGGGAAACTGTAAATTGTTTTCAATACTCGAAATTATTATTATATTATTAAATTATTCATGAGTGTGGGGTCTGGTTGCCATCTGCCCGAGGGCACTTAAAATATGAAATATGACAGAAACATGCGAGATAGGAATCAGAGTCTCGTTGTCGTCCTCGCAAAGGAAAGCGGGCTAAGGGGATGTAAGGCACATGACAGGATCCCTCTGGCCTCCAGCCATAATGCTGGGTGGTTGGCTGAGGAGGGGTGAGAGGAGGTTGCTCTTGAGTGGCCAGGAAGTGGCTGGGAGGGAACCAGCTGGTTCCTGCCCCTTGCTGCATCTTGGTTTCTGCACGATAATCGCCTTTAAGGTTTCATGTTAAAGCTGTCACTGTTCGTGGTTAGAAGTCTGTAAATGGCATTTTAGTTCATTCTCATTCTCCTTCTTTTTCAATTTCTCTCTCAATTTAGCAGTGCGAAAGGGCAAACTTCAGTGGATCATAAGTTTTCAGTTCGTTAGGCTGGTGACGTCAACGTTCTCAAAAAGGGATCCTTAGACATATTTAAAAGCATGTGTCTTTTTCGATGTTATTCTTTGTATTTCTAGACGTATAAAACTAGCTCTTAAATAGGTATAGTCAATAATATAGATATCCAACTACTTTCTGCGCCGCAACGCCGCTGGCAAATATTTTGTGAGGGGAGTGACTGCCTGCACCTGATTTTGGGCACCATTCTGATCCTGGACGTTAATGGCAGCTGGTGCTGAGCTAAAATCCAGGACGGGTGCGACGCCCTCGTCCGAGCTGCGGGTGCTGCCGCCCAAGGAGTCGAACTGCTGCTGAATGAGCTGCTGGGCACGCACCGCGTCCTCCGGAGTGCGGTACTTGACGAAGTGCACCTCCGGCTTGTGGCTCTGGGCCTGATTCTCATTGGCCAGCCGCTGGGCCAACTGGCCCACATCCGCCTGCTTGCTGAGCACATAGATGGCCGTCCGCTGCTCACTGGCCTGCTTGGCCAACTGGAGGGCTGCGTTGGTGAGACCCTGGTGTTCCGGCGACTTGATGAACAGCACGCGGAGATTGCGTTTCAGCATGCTGGCGATGTGCTCGGTGGCCTCCCGATCCGCGAACTCCTCCTCGGGCGCAGCGTAGGTGTAGAACTCCTTGCTGAACTCATCCGCGGCAGCTGGAATCAGTTGCTGCGTGTTCTGCTGCACAAGCTCCTGTTGCTGCAGCAGCGTGGGTGTGGAGCTAAATCCTGTGGCCTCCGCATCGATGAGTCCAGCAAAACGACGGTCGCCAGCAGCAGCTTGGTAATTGTAGCCCAACTTGGCTGCCGAAACGGAAGCAATGAGGAAAAGTAACTGGAATTGAGAAAATTATCTTAGTTAGCAAGTAGTTACATGGATATATTCTCTTAATTAATAAACTGGATACACGAATTGGAAAACTTCGTTAATTTATTTCACTTCGGCTTATGTTGCACTTATAATCTTGTTCACTTAATTTTTCTTAGCTTTCATTTTCTCACCAGAAATCCACGCATCTTGAGCAGATATTTTTGATGTATAGTGCGGAGGATCTGTTTACCACTCTCTTAGTTTGCCAACTGACGTTCGGTGTTTGCATTCCGTTGGTATTTATACAAGCTCGTGGAATGGGAAATTGGATACATGAAAAATGATGGGACTGCAATGTGGCAGCGTTTTTTGATTTGACTTGGCTATCGGGATCGGGATCGCATCGGTTTCCGTTTCATCTTTGGATGCTGCAACCATCGAACTTCGCACATTGGCAACAGTTAATCAGAGATAAATGAGCTTTTAAGCGTTGACACAAAACCCCGTCTCAAGTTACGGGTTAGGGGAAATGGGGAAATGGGGATACCGCTCGGAACCAGTTTCTTTTTTTTACCAGACCATGCAATCTTAGGGCGTTGCTTGTCTTACATAAATCTGCGGAACTACTCGTGTTTGGGCGGACGAACATCAAAGCCGCTTACTGCCACAAAAACTATGTAAAATATGCATAATTAATTAATTAGCCGGGCGATTGCGATTTGCATCTTTTGCGGCAGGTTATGAACCCGGTTTGAGGTTTGAAGCTCGCTTTCAACCCCATCGTAGTAGTGTCGAGTCCATCAATACCGTCAGTCATCGCTTGGGTATCGACAGCAATTGTGGCTTCTGCCGCAGAGTGGAGTGTTGCTGTGGACTCAACCAATATTGGAATATTCCGTATATTCCGAAATGTCCGTCCGTAATCTTCATCTTCACACATTGCCGCTGTTTATCCGAGCATTGGGTTTCCTGGTTTCTAGCCAACAACAAACGCCTTCAATTAGGCATACATGGAACAGCAGGACACAGACGCAGACGCAGACATTGCATAAACAATATTTAACAATAAACAGACACTAGCACACACTCAGATTCACATACGAAACGACTCACTTCCTTCGACGAAGCACATTCTGGGCCAGTTAATTGCTCTGATTGTTTCACATAAATCTCCAGAGTGTTTATCTGTGCGTGGGTGGGTGTGTGTGGATGCTGACGATGTGCTCTAATTGATAAGGCGGTCTGAAGAACAACAGAGCTACCAATTGAATTCACCATAAACCAGTTAAGCTGCACACCGCAACAAATTTGATGAGTATCAACAATGCTTGCATGTCAAAAGAGGCTAAGTTTCCTCAGTCAATCTTAAAACATCAATATTGTAGCATGTTTTTTTTAACAATGATTACTCTTATCAGTTATTTTTAAAGTCAGCATTAAGCCTCAGCATTAAACTTGCAATGCAGCATGAGGTGCGTTTTGCTCTCAGTGCACGATATTGTGTGGCTGAGATTTATAGGCCTAAATCGCTCGAACATTCCGTCAGGCAGACAGTGGAGCAATGGCCAGAAGCAACAGGCTTCTCGGCCAGACCCCAACAATATCCATTTATGCGCATAATGAGTAGTCATACATCAGGGATGACTACAGCTGCCGACGGCTTCTCATCATCCCCACTTTCATCCAAACGTGGGCCACTCCGCGTCCAAATGGCCAGTGGCCGGCATTTACATTTATAAATATGCATAATTTGTTAAAGGCCAAATGAAATCCAGAAAACTGCCTCGAGGGGGACTCCAGCAAAACGCTCTTCTAATTTAATCATTTTGCCCATTGGCACCGACGAATTCATTTAATTTGTTGCCAGGTTGGGGGCTTGCAAAAAGTGCTTACGGGCCAAGTTTTCCAGGGAGCAGTAAAACCTATCAGCCTATTGACAATGACACCCGCAAAAGGCAGCGTGTTTGTAAGTAAATAAACTGTCCCGGGGCCAGGGAACCATAGAAGGTATCAGTTCGCCTAGGTTGCCGGGATTCCTGTTGTTTCCGCAGTTCGTTGTTTTGGTGATGGGAGCCTTGTTTACTGTTTATCTTTGCACAGAAGACAAACAGAACTAAGACCAAACAATGACAGTAACAATTTGGCAACGTCAAAAGTCGTGGGATGATAAGATTTATTTATAGGACCAATCGCAGTGATTGGCCAGTCTGAGGAGGAAACTGGGAGTGGGAGTGGCAGTGGCAGTGGGAGTGGGACTGGGAGCTGATGCTTTTGTTAATTAAAATTTTGTTGGGCACGTGTGTCACGGAACCTGGGTCATAAATCATGACATCAACAGCAACGGCAGTGGGGTGGTAAATCAACTCAATCACCCACCCACTTCCAAGGCACCGCCGACTCCCCAGAGGCGGCAACAACAATTACCGTCAGATAATCATGCCCATTATGTGGGGCGCCAAAAACACAAATCATGACAGCATTAAGAGGAACAAATCGCTCCCCATCTGAGTGGACAAAGGTCAGCAGACCGTTATTACGCACAATTAGGGTCTGTATGCATTACAGAACTATCGAAGACAGGGTGCTCAATTAAAGGGCAATTACCAAATATTAGCTAATGGCCGGCAATTGACATTTGTGTCTGGCCCAGAGCGGATTGCTCTACGACTTTCGCAAGGCGCAAGAAAGAAACCAAAACAGAGCGCCAGGGGCATTAATATTAATGAACTGCTCACACACGCGACCCCGGGCAGTTCATTAAAGTGTCAAACACTTTGTCCCGCAGACATGTCCAACTTGGGTCTCGGTCTCCCCAGAGCAACGACCACAGAGCCCCGCAAAGACCCCGAATTCGAAAGAAAGTGGCCAAGAGCAGCAGCAACTGAAACCGAAACAGCGATGCCAAAACCTGTTGCTCTCTTGGAAGCTGTTTGCTGGGATGGGACGACTCCAACGACAACGCCCAATTGACCCAAAAGCGGGCAAGCTGTCACTATTAATGTGTCATAAATCAAAAACTTGTTACCATGTAAAAACGTAACATTTTGCATTTTGACCGGGCATGTAACCGAATAGCTTCCCAGTTACATTTTTTGCCACACTCGCTCTTGGTCGTCGTGACACCATCGATGGGCACATGATATCGCCGGCTAATTATGATTGATGCTTCCAGAGGCTCCAAGTTCAAATGAAGGGGATTTCTAGGGGCCCCATTTAGGAAAGTGCAATATTGAAGTGCCAAATGATAGGCGATATTTGACAGGGCAAGTAAATGGCACGAAATATTTAAAAGAAAAACACACACACAAAAAAAGGAAATAAAAAACAACTAAAAGTACAACTTGGACCTGCCTTTGCCTTGTGGCCACGTTTCTACGCGGCCTGTCTTGGACGCTGAAAACAATTAGTATGACAATTTATCATATGGCCACAGCCAGATGATTTATGAAGGCCTAAAAACAACACGTAGCCGACACGTTGTGTTGCGTTGCGTTGCGTATACGCCATGGAGTCACTCGCCGACCTGTGTATGTGTATGTGTGTGTGCGTATTTGCTTCTGGGGGTGCGTCACATGTTTGCCCATTTCCTTCCTTCCTGCGGCCTGCTTGCTGCCTTTGTGCTATGCAATTTCTAGTTAATAAATATTTCCGGCTACAGGCAAATGGAAAAACAAAACAAAAAAAGCTGACAGACACGCCCGCCAAGGAGGCGTCTTCAGGGCGGATATCGCGCAATTAGTTGAGTCAACAATTAAAACTGTTGCCCTTTTTCACACAAGAGTGCAAATTTGGAATGGCCATTATTAGAATATATGCTACACGTATGTGAGAAAACTATAAATCACCCGCAATGAAATGGATACGAAAGGAAATGGCTGCGAATTATTTCCCAAATATGGCGTCATATTCAATATCTTTTCCGCAGAGTGAGCCTCAGCAGGACAGTAATCCCTTTACCCCAAATCCTGCAGCTATCACATGCTCATTCTGGCATATTAATTGGCTTTCATTAATTATATTTTGAAAGCGTGTCCGGGACATGGCGAAAATAGTGTTCCATAATTAATTGATGTTCATAATATTAAGGAAAAGTACATACATATAAAGTGTGGTCATTTAATTCCCCAGCAGGGTTCAAATGGATAAAGCACAAAAGTATATCCTGGGAAGCTTATTGCCGTTCTCTGGTGAAAGTCTTTAAAAGCTTGATGGAAACTTTTTGTAGAGTTTCCTGTACACAAACAAATTGTGTAGAAAACCATTTAATGAGCTTTCTAAGCTTACTCCAGTACATCGGAAGAAAAACTACATAATAAGTCTAAGAAATTCGATCTCAATGAAATTAAATCTTGAAATTTACAGAAATCTCCTGAAAAATTATGGTGTTATATAAGTTTGAGTTCAGCATATGGACTTCTTACCCATTTCCCAATCTAAACAAATTGACTCCGTTTTTTCTTAACTTTTATTTACAAAATTAAATTCTCTTTCTGCTCAATTACATGGAAATGACAAAACCGCACCAAATGACAAAAGCAAAGTGAGTGCTATAGGAAATAATTAAATTTGCAATCAAATATCGGTTTTGCATTAGCATTCACATAGCTTTCTATAATTTTGGGTGGTAGGGTGCATCTATTGGTGCTACTTCTTTGTATCTACAACATCAAAAATCAACTTAACGGCCACATAAGATACTCCTTGCCTTTATTTTGTGGTTTATATATATACGTATCGTACATTTATGCATATATATAGTTAAATATTCGGTGTATGTATATAATGGTTATTCCACAGTTGCCGCCGACACCTCTTCATGTGGTTTTTGATTAATAATTACACATGTATGTACTTCATATATGGTTCTGTGTATATATATATAATTTTTTATTCCTCTCGCACATTATCGGTAAACTTTAACAATGCGCTGTATCTCAGTTATTAGACTAGGTAAAACAATCCGTATCTGTATCTCTCTGCTCACCGCTTAGGTTTATGCACTTGTACTTTAACATTTGTTTATGTATTTTCATAACACACGCTCCGTTTTACGTTACAATCGTGAATCTGGTTTCACGCAATTAATGTTACTATGTTGTGGTTTTTTTTGGCCCCCGAAAGAAACTGAAAGGAAAACTATGTATGTAAATGCATTTTACACGTACGAGTTGTATCCAAATTAAAGCAGATTTTGGCTCGCAACCAAAGTTAAGCGACAAACTTGTTCCGCAGTAATGAGATTAACATTTTATGTTTTTGCTAAGTATCCTTTAAGTACATATGTATATGCATGTATGTAGGTATATTCGTGTATATATATAGGATGGAAAACAAAGGACATAGCTTTAAAATACGTGTAAATACTTTGTTTAGCTTGTATTTTATACTAGAAAGAGTTATAAGTCTACAGCATAGGACGCAGTTAAAGATAGGGTATGCATACATATAGATATTACACATTTACATATGGTTTATCCTGCTTTCTTTGTTCTAGTTTTATTATATATCTCTATTCCCCGCCTCCTAGTCCTGCTACGCATTCACATATACCTGCTATACCTGTTTTCTATGTTCTTATTTTGTGGTTGCCTTTGATATCGACTACAGAGTTGGCTAGGACACTCAACGGATTATGGTGTTGAGTGCAGAATTTTGTTAAATCTGTTCTACTGTGGTAAATGTGCGCTTTTGCAAAATCCAGAAATAGTTCAAACAGCGAATGAAGTGATTTTATGGCACCCTGGGCGCTTAGCTCACCAAATAAGACAACCGATTACACAAACGGAAATGCTAGAGTACATTCCTTGCTTAAATGAACTCTCAGTTCTACAGATCCAACACAAAGGGCAAATATTAGAAGTTACACAAAGGAAAAACACAATCAAAATCAAATGTTTAATGTGAATCAATCCTATTCCAAAATAAAACACAGCCAGCACTTTTATTGAACCTCACACTAAACTCGTTGATAAAACGCCAAGCTGCCTAATGGACGTCGCTACGCGGATGTTTATCTGGACCTGACCTCTGACCCCCTGCGCGACCCGCCCTACTTCATCTTCTTGTCCTCGTGCGCCTTCTTCACAATGGCCAGCTTGGAGTGCGGCGACGAGGGCTGCAGGGTGCGGTAGGGCGCCTCCTTGGTGCCATGCAGGACCAAGGACCATTCCAGCAGATTGCCGTGTCGGGTTTGGGGCGAATTGAAGCGAGCCTGTGGGCGGATTCATGTAGATAGGGCGACTATATATAGGCTATTTATATACTACCTCCAGTTTCCAGGTCCCCTGCGGATACTCGCCCCACGAGTGAGTGGTCATGAAGGGCCATTTGGTGAAGCCATCGCGGTGGTCATCATCGTTGGCGCGCCTCGACAGGATCATGGATCTATAAAGCAATAGAAATGTATTACCACTTTTGAAATAACCAGAACAAAATTGAAGACAATTACATAAAATAAAATATTATAAAATAATATCCTGAATTACACAATGCTTATTTAATTCACTTACTTGGTGCCCATTGGCGATGTAAGGAAGAGCTCAAGATCCCCGCGTCGTGAGGCATTTGCCGAGATCACCGCCTGCACATGTTCCAAATAGTTGACCTCCGTGTCGGTGCCCTTGCAAGCATCGGTTTTGATCTCCCAGAACAGCGAACGGCCCATAATAATGGCCCTGCGTTAAGGGACAAGAAGGATGAGCTGGCTCAAGTCTAGAAGTAGTTCGTAGTGTACTCACTGTGGCTGGGTAAGCTCGCCTGCCTCGCAGTGATAACGTGGTGGCACTGCATGCCACTGCTTGGATAGTGTGACCATGGCGCCGGCGTCCAGCACTCCGAACCCGAATAGGTGGTTGAACTCCAGGCCCACGCCGTTCATTGTCCAGTGGAATCGGTTCTTGGCATCGAACAGCGAGTTGCGCTTCGATGTCAGCACCGTGAGATGCTGTATGTCCCGCCAAGTCAGCTGCGGACTGCCAAAAAAGTGTGGGTTTAAGTGGGATTAGCATAAATTCATAAAGTGACAAAACAAATACACTCGAAAAAATGGTACTCCCTTGTTCGATATCCAACAGATCAAATAACTGCTTTTAACTACACGTTTTTAGCAGATTGTGCTCTGCTAGTTGTTAGTAGAATGGCAGTAAATAAACTTATGATTTGCTGGGCGCCACCAATACTTTCGAGTGTATCAATCCGAGGATTACTCACTTGGCCTCCAAGGCCAGGGCAAAGACGCCCGCTGCTTCGGGCGCCGCCGCACTGGTGCCCGAGTGGGTGGTCGTGCACTTGCCATAGAGGTCGGTGGTGGCAACGCCCGTGTTGGGGTCCTTGGCTCCGTTGCTGAATGTGGACGCCAGCGTGGAGCTGCAGCTCTCGTCGTAGTGGGCGTTCTGGCCGTCGTTAATGGCACTGTTAATGGAAATGGTCCACATGGAGGCGGCGTAGCCGTCGCAGTTGCAGTCATCTTCCTCGCCGCCGTCGCCGGATGCCCAAACATAGATGTTGCCCAGGCCATTTCGTCCCTGCGGGTGGTGTGAAAGATTAGCCATAAATTCGAGGAACTGGACCTTGTGGTCCCCAGCTCAACCGTACCTCATTGACGCCCTGGACTATCGCTCGCATGGTGGCATTCCGGGGACCATCCACGGTCTTGCCATCGTCGGTGGGACCCCAGGAGGCGCTGTAGATGTGGATTTTGTGCGGCTCGTGGCCCATGGAGTTGGCCTCGATTAGGTCCGTCATGTACGGCTGATCCAGCATGCGAATGCCTGCGGAGCGGGCGATAAGTATGCATTAAATCTAATGGCGGAAATTATAAATCAATATTTATACGATCCCCGCCAACCGTCACTTTCACTGGTCGTTTTATGGCTATCGTAAAAGTTGCAGTGCATTTCCCAGCTCCATCTGTGTTTGTTCGAAATTCGCCCGATTTTTCACATGATTTCTCCCCGGCGAGCGATAAAAAATATGACAGATAACGCGGCTGGATTTGTGGCCGCACTTGTTGCCTCCCCATTCCGAAGAAAAGATATCTCCCATTTTATGTAAAAATCACATTTCATCAAAGCTCAATTTACAATGATGGAATGATGAACTTTACACTTTGTTTATCACATATGTGCATGGCTGAATCTGACAATTGATTTACCACGTCTTTTCGCGGATTACAGTGCGTATGCGTAATGCGATTTATCCGCCGAAAACTTTGGCGGTCAGGACCTCGAAGGCGTCGCTGGACACGCGTATGTATACTTATATATATTTATTCAGCGGATTCTGCCAAAGCCACTTACCTGCGATTTTGCTGTCATAAGCAACGCCAACGCCGCAGATTCCATTATTTCTGGCAGCAGCCACTTCGCCGGCACAACGAGTTCCATGGCTGCAAAATGTAGTAGCGGACGAGGATGAGATAAGGTAATACATTTACAGAGCATCCTGCAGCTAAGCAGCTTAATAAAAAGTACTCTCCATTAAGCAGCTCGCATAAGCTGACAAACTATCAAGTGAATGAAGCTCCATTGTCAAGTGAAAAGAGCATTCAATTCCGCAACTGCCTTTTAATTAGTCAAAGTTTTCTTAGCGAGAACGAGGACAAAGGCAGCTTAACCCATCAACTTGGGCATGCCATTGAAATCGTATGACACAAACAAATTATGCTCAACATTCCAGTTGGCTGTCGAGGACATTTTCGCCCAAAATCGATAGCTTTCCCCATTCGCACCCACTTACCTGTTGAACCAGTCGTCGGTGTATCGGGGATATGGAAAGGGATCGTTGCTGCTGAAGTCATAACTGGCCTCGGCGTTCTGGAAATGAGCAGATGGAACCAGATTAAATGCGAGCTGAAATGTGTTGTGTGCGGTAAGTAGGTTTTGTTGTAGCTTTTGGGAAAATTATTCAATTTATTTGTGGCAGCAGACCTCTCACTCGACCCGTTTGCATATGCATGGCATATAAGCACTAGCACTTCGACGATAATAATGGTGGAAAGTTTTAGTGTCAGGGAAAGTTGAAGCTTTTAGCTTCAATTTCCTGCCAACTTGTATTATTATGCACATTAGGGGTTTCAACGGTTCGTTGTGAAATTGCACATATAGAGCCACAGCAACTGTTGGCCCTTTGGCCATGAATAATTCCACACTGGCAACCGATATGTGCAGTAAGCCAAAATTTAATTAAAAGCTCGCCAGTGCCATTTGACGGAAAGCGTAAATTGAAAGGGTTTCCAGCCATTCCAGCCATTTCAGTAATTGTGCGTGTGGGTTGTACTCACATAATTGAATTTCAGATCCGGATGCATGTAGTCCACGCCTGGGCAGAGAAAACGCCACAATAAAGTGTAAGATAATAAACCAGTAGATTGAATTTATACACTCATTTCCGAAAATACTCACCATCATCCATGATGGCCGTCGTAACATTCTTCCCGGTGATCCCCTGGGCCCAGGCAGCCTGCACATTCAGATCCAGCCTGACTTTGCCGCCATTCTGGCCCGTGTTCTTGAGGTACCACTGCATGGGAAAGTAGGGGTCAGTGGGCTCCTCGTCAATCCGATTGGCCTCGCCCACTTTCAGGTCGAACTTCATGCCGTGAATTGCGGGCACCGCCGGTCGCAGGCCTCGTTTAACCCGCTTGAATCCCGGCTGTTGCACGGCCGTATGCACCTGCGGAATGGGAGAGCCCATTAGCGTTAAGGTCGACGTGGTAACCACAAAAAGGGGCTATGCTGATGGGCCATCTGTCACACAACCCGAACTCCATGTCAGTCCCATGCGGGTCATTGAAATGCGTGTGCGTTTCAACCCAACGCTGTACAAACAGCTGTGAACAGAAACGCAACGACCTTGTTTGCATGCCAATTTCCATATTGTCCTTCCACCTTCCACCCAATAAGTGCCCACTCCACGTGCCTTGTGTGCATTGTGCACCCTGATTACCGACTATGGCCTATTGGCACGTTCCACTCCGTTGGCCAAATGGACGCCCAACCGAATGCAATGCAATCGATGTCCGTTATGCAGAACGGCAAACAATGTCCGGTGCAAACTATTTCGGGAGCTTGAAATGAACTCTGGCATTTGACATTTGTGCGTAAGAGCAGGCACATTGTTGTAAGCTGACCCATGCAATTGTGTGATTCGTGTTTTCCCGCCTAATTTATTGCAAATTATAGGAGTTAATGGGGAAAGAATGTTTTATTTAATGAAATAAACGAGTGGTATACTAGGATAATCAATGGGAAGTCCGGCAAAATGACTTACATACCCCAGTGAAGTAGCGTGAAAACAGAAATATGGTTTTTCCAGGACAGTCCATGATCGTAATATGTACTAATGTGAAATCAATGTGGCAAAATTGCAAACTGCCCCATTAGTATATGTTTCTGTGTCTGTATTCCAAGCCATTGATTGCATTGGGCACGTTCCTACCTTTTTTTCGAACGAACTAACAGCAAGTGTGCCAGTTTCCCTTTCGACCTTGATGCGAATGCGAATTTCCTGCATTTCCCTCTCTCCCACTTTCCCATTTCCCCACTTTTTATACTTTCACTCACCGCCGGATGGCTCTTGAGGGCCCGTGTGTGCGTCAGACTCCGCCTGGAGCGGGCATGTGGAAGGGTCCGGTGCTTGAAGTGATACTCGTGTCCATCGGCGCCGACCAGCTGTAAGGAGTCCAGAATGCAGGGCAACATTTTATTAGAGTGCGTGGCATTTTAATTGAGGAAAACACATTAATTCTCTGCTTGTTTTGTGCCTAGAAGCGTGACCCGTAATTGCGCTCTAATTGAGTTTGGCCCCAGCCATTCCTCACACATTCTGATGGAGGGGTGCGGGGGGTTTGGGTGGTGGTGTGCCCATAATTGTGCTCTAAATTGCCAGTCATAATCATCATCTGCTGCTGGAGCAGCAACTTCAACATCATCATCATTAATTGGCTTTGGTAAATTGAGTGCCAGCAGCCAGTAGAGCCAGCATCCAGTACTGGCTCAGTCTGAGCCAGTAATTTTCCATTTTTCCCCACTGCAATTTTAGTGAACGGGATCTCCAGTTTCCACACGATACGTGACGGGCCTTCGGGCCAAACCCACTTTCACTTGGCCAATGGCAGGCCGCCCTTGGGAAATGGACCACTATTTTCGGCCTACACGCTGGCAAAATGGTCTTTTATCAAGATTTTTCGCTTTGTACAAGTTGGATTTGCCTTCCAAGTACTTGTAAACACCATTTACAGTATGGAAAAAGGAGGCATTTATCATGCTCTGGTTCTACCGTACTATTTCCCTAAGTGTACGATTTTGATCCGCCTGCAACATGTTGCTCATCCCTGAGCCATTGGAGACTCGAATGGCATTTGGCCAGCTGCTGGGCGTTATATAACTTTGCCCTTTTGGACGGATGGCCGGATGGCCGGGCGGGCGACTGGCGTCCTGCATAATTCAGGCTTACATAGTGATTAATTAGCAGCTGTGCGGCGTTGAGTGCCTTTGCTATCAATTCATAATTCGCGCAAATGCGCATCAATAAAACGGCATCTGTGGGGAGCGGCGATGACAATACCCATCAATTTGCCAGCCAAATAAGCCCAACTGCGAATCTATTTTTAAGAAGCGCCTCATTACCACAGCCAGCCACAAATTATGAGGATGTCGAATTGAAAGGCTTCCCAGCAGGAGCGGTAAGCACACGTGGGTAATTGCCTTAACCCAGCCAGTAACTGGCTAAACAAAGGGTTTCCCTCGCAGTTACCATCGCAGTTCCATCAACGTGAACTTATGCAAAATCCGCCCACGCGGCCATTTTAAGGATTCTCGCCCGCTTCGCAGCAGCATTAAATATGAATAAGGACATTTGGGTAAGCGAACTGAGGCAGAAGAATGCTTTCACTCCTTTCGTGTTGCGGCATTTATGGCTTTTCTGACCGCTGTCTGCAAACTTTCAATTCAGCTTCAACACTTTCGCCGCAAAGGAATGAAGGTGCGCGGAAAGGGTTGCAGGAATAGCAAAAATTGCTTTGATCAGCGA
The DNA here is from genome assembly GCA_005876975.1 of Drosophila orena. NCBI lineage: Eukaryota > Metazoa > Arthropoda > Insecta > Diptera > Drosophilidae > Drosophila > Drosophila orena. Next base: position 5,976,476 of record VCKV01000282.1, on the reverse strand, counting down.
AAAATGCGTAATTCTGAGTAAACGTTGCGAGCGTTTAATGAATTTCTAGTGAAATTAACAAACAAAATGGGAAACCCTTCGCTGGTGCGCACATAAGTCGAAGGCGGAAAATCAACGGACGTAATTAATTACTATTAACAATGAGGTAGTTCAATGCTTTCCCTTAGATATAAGTATGTAAGTAAGTTCCAAAGAAAATATATGTTTTTATTTGAAATATGTATATATTGTTCTGGGTCACGCCCTATTGTTCTTGATTTATGAAGCTCAAACACAAGCTTAAGACCCTGACAGCTATCACAAGCATTTCCCAAATTAGGCGACAGAAATTCGACATTCATTTACAGACATTGAGTCATAAATTGATAAGCTCGCAGCCAGCCACGTCACCCATCACCACCGGCACCAGTCGATAGATGGCTCCGCCCAAGCGGAGGAATATTGGCGGGGTGGATTCAAGCGCCAGTGGTTTACTTAGGCGCCAAGTGCCGCGCATAAGTAAGCGGGAAAACAACGGCAAGGCGCGCAACTTGAGGGCCATCAATCCGTTGACTGCTGTCAATCACGACCATCCACAGACAGTTTGAGTTTGTCTATTTTTATGCCCTGTTAATTTGTGTGTAAATTACTCAATGGGTACTGCAGCAGCTGGCCAGCCAGTTTAATGGACTTCCTAAGCATGTTGCCAGCTTACAAAAAACTGGAGATAGATAGCGATAGATAGCGTATACGCACAGTGGGCGCTCTTCACCGCACACGGCACACAAATAAGGAATGGGAATTAACCAATCTGGTCGACATTTGACCACATGCCGCTAAATTGCTGGCATATTTTTAGATGTCCCGCATAATTTGCGGATTTTTCTTCGTAAGCACACCATATGGTATGCCGCATCCCCTCCCCCCACTGCCGAGTGAAAGTCAAAGTGAAAACAAAACCTTCAGTCACTCGGATTTATGTGGGTGGAGCTAGCTGAGCGCAAATATTAAGAGCAACAAAGCAGGACGTCTAATGTAGCAATATAGCTGCCATTGTGTCTGTGTGCACGGCTCGCCATTATAAATATAATGTGTCACACGGGGTGATAACGGGGCTAAAATAAAGTAAGGACAGCTTCGTGGCAAATGGCAGCTGTTCGCCACCCCCCTTTCGCGCTGTGTGTGTGCGTATGTGTCCAAGTGTGTAAGTTATTCAAGCTTAACACCACCCACACGCAAAAGTTGGCGAAAAGCGCACGTGTGTGCGTCTGTGCTTGAGACACACACATTGCTCATTCCTTAGCCTGCCAAAATGGTGTCTATAATTAGTTGGCTGTCGCATTTAAATAGCAAATAGCAAATTTATTAACGACGAGAAGCCGTTGGCATCTTCGACCCTGCGACACTTGTTGCTCCTCGACAGGACAACAGCTGTGTAGTTACATCACGGCCAAGGAATTTCGGTGTGGGCGACTTTATCGCCGGGTCGTGGCCACAACTCGTCCGCGCCATGACACATCATTTCTCTTGGCCCGCCAGCATCAGAAATTTATGGATTTCCACTCGCCCCGTGCGAATGCATACAAGGTGAATGGAAAACCCGCTGAAAAAGCTGAAATATCATCAGTTGTGCTGTACATGACAGCTTCGCCCGTATCTACTATATACAGCCATGTATTTATGTGCCGCAGATATTTCACAGTGCCTGCGAAACACAAGCAGCATACAACAATGGACCAATGGGCGTAGGTAAGGGGCGTTTGTGTGTGCCCTGGGGCTTAAAGGACTTTAAGTTGTTAATATAGCTCTCTTTGTTTACCTTAATCGAATTCTTGCTGGGTCCGCTGCCGACAGCACACAATGGTGGACATTCAACAAGTTGAGCAAACAGAACTGCTTTAAAAACTGATCAAATATTTAGTTTTCAATGGCCAAGAAATGTGTGCGCTACAAAGGGAAAATAGCTTCCTTTTGAATAAAATACGCATTCTTGTAACATCCTACGCCATAAATTTGTTATTTGCATGCATTAGCATACTTAATCTAAAAATACTGGCGGCTATATTCAATATTTCCTCCGACAAAAATTGAAAACATTTCCAGGAAACATAGAAGCACTCACTGCCTTCCACATCCGCAGAAAAGTAGGCAACAGAATATGTGAATAGCGTATGCGATTCATCTCCGTTAAAAGCCATTACGCAATCGTCGCGTTTCATTTGTTTCCCAATATTGAAGGCCCGAGGAATAACCATTCATCAATTTGTACGCTCAGTTGGCCAAAATGCCCCAGTTTAGTTAGCCAACCAACGTCAGAAGCAGCGGTTATCAAGGCCAGGCGCAGTCACTTTATCAGAAGGTGGCTAACTTTTCTAGTGGCATTAGCCGTCAATAACTACTGGCATACACACAATATAGATAGCAGTCGGGTTAGCATGTGATAAATGTGTTCGCAGTGCAGCTGCGCTAATTAGGAAAAATAGCCGTCCTTTCCGCCATGCTCGCAATTAATCAATCAATCAATCAATAATGGGAAAACTTGTCACTGCACTATTGTGTTTGCATAAATTATCGCTACAAGCGCAAATCACTTGTGCCGACTACTGAAACGAACGGAGTCCCAAATGATAGCACTTTATCGCGTTGCTATAGGGAAAAGCCTCATCAAGTGTTTTCTCCCCCATCTTTCTGTCAAGAGTGGCACTTTCATTCAATTGAAAAATACGCCAAAAACTTGCGTGTCTTTGCTGCGCTAAAACAATGCAAATAAGCGTGTTTGGATTGACAGCTTGGCGTTCCGCACAAATCCAGTCGTCAATAAATGGCATGCAAATTTGCACAGCCTTAAAATTAGAAGACCTCGATGGCAGGTGGCGAATTGGAGAAATGCAAATGAGTGTCCTGGCCCAGGACTCGTGAATAATTCAGCAGGATGCGGCGACAAAGGAAACGGCAAAAACAAACAGCTGCGCTCAACTCGACTAATAAGCTTTGATTGAGGCTCCTGGCATGTGCCCGTGATTATGGCGTTTGATTTGCCGACTGGATCAATGGTTAGACTTGCACAAATCGAATTAAACTTCAGCCAGTGCCATATACGTGTATATTAGATGAATTTAAGCTGCGACTGCACAGGAAATTACGCTTTGACTCGCAGCTTAAACTGGGTCAAAAAGTAAGGCCAGCGCAATTGAAAGCAGCGGCAGCGCAATGGTAGTAAGCCCTTAAGACGCTTTTCTATTCGGAGCAGGGCAATGTGGCAGGGCAAAGGCAGCTTGGCCGCCAGCACACAACATAATTATCTGGAGCGCTCTGTTGACATTGACATGCCATCGCCGGGCAGACACTGCGTATGAGCGATTTCTCAAAGCACACGGAGGCAGCTCGACACTTCTCGAAGTGGGCAGTCGCTGCAACGAAGGCAGCTGGCAGTTGGCTAATTAAATTTCAAGATATTCATCTAATTTTATCGGAATGAAATTTGCCGCATGGCAAACAAAACTTTTACTCACTGACCTTTCGCATTTGGAGGCGTGCACACGCAAAAGCCAGGACGTTTAAAGAAAATAAAAAATGTAATTATATATTGTGTGCTATTCACACACTCGTTTATCAAGTGCAGACGTTTCGGGAGTGAGGCACTGAAAAGTTTTTTAATTATTTACAAAGAGCAAGCGGCACATTTGGTCTTTGTGCCTGCCTCGCTTTCCACTTTTTGTGGCTCTCGAAGCACTTTTCTTCTCGTTGGGGGCAAAATATTTGACAAAACTTTGGCTCGAGTGTTGATTTATTAAATTGTTTAGCCACAGTGGCAGACCGACAGCCAAGGATGCTCGAAAGGAGCAGGATCAGAGCAGGCGTGGGCGAGGCAGTGATGTGTGCATTAGCGACACCTGTCCAACTGAGACATCTGTGCGGGCCCAGGAGCACGGTCCATTGGTTCCATTATGGGAGCTGATCCACGCTGAGCCCGGCAGCTTGTTTACAGCATGTCTATATTTAGAGCCTGCCTACATTCGCCTCCCCATCAAATGAATATCCTTGCGAAAAACATCGCGAAAAGCTAAGCAGGCACCGGGCTAAACTATACATTTTATGTGACCTCGCTCAAGCGAAACCCGAAAACTTTCTAATTAGCATTAGAGCCCTGTGAAATCCCAACCATTCTCTGGATATCACATTTATAGTTTAAAACTCATTTGTCAAATGATATGTCCAGGGGCAGACAGTGGGTTGCGTAACACAATATTCCCAAATGCTAACGAAAAGCTGGCAAATATTTACCAGATGTTGGGCTTCCGTCGTCACATTTTCGCAGCAGTAGTAGAAGTAGAAAGTTAAGGTAACTTTGGTAATTTTATTGAGCCAGTGTCAACCTATTAGTGCGATCAGAAGTGAATGTAAATCTGACTGCTATTCTATAGTAACTTTCCATATATGTACATTATTTATTCTGCTTGCTCTTCGAAGTCAGTTTCGCTCAGATTTGGCTTACATAAATCCCTTCAAAAGGAAATAAATTACCCTTCTCTTTACCAACTTGCATTATTTACACGAGGCATCACTCTCAGTTGCTGCAAGTTAAACCTCTTTTATGCAGTCCTGTCCATAAACCTCTGCAAGTGTGCGTCATAAACAGCAGCATAAATTTGGAATGGCTTGCAATGCATGTATCCTGTTTCAATTTAAGGCAATGTGCATATTTTTAGTTCTTAATCCTGTTTCAATTTAAGGCAATGTGCTTATTTTTAGTTCTCTAACCATAAATGCCGGTGGCAACATGGAATAACCAAACGGCAAACTATTCAGAGCCAATTGCTGCATTAATAGTCGTAAATCTTCCATCTGTGAGAAATTGTTGTCATCTGGTCCCTACAATAGCCAGCCTTTGTCCGGCAAGCCAGCGAGCTGCCTGCCAGGGCTAAAAATAAATAAATAATGCGCCTGGACTTGGGCCGCAACACTGCGTATACGTGATAAGGCATTGTGTGCGCCGTGGAGGCAAGTGGGTGGCGTGTGTGCCAGTGGTTTTTGGGGCGACGGAGTGATGGAGCTAACTTTTTCCGAGGCCCGGCATCTTGAACTCCAACTGCGTCTCTGTTTGTCCAGCGCCGTTCACTGGAATGGGGTGGTGGGGGGGGGGGGGGGGGGGGGGCGCCTCCTTTGTTTGTCTTGTATTTGCCAACATATGCTGCTAGCCTTGGGTTACAAATGTCCGTACCTTTAATTTGCAACCATCCAAACATCTGGGCGAGCGACCACCGAATTTGTAAACTCGTTTTTCATTTGGCATAATAAATGAAAGGAAAACAGTCAGCGATAAGCAAACGGAGACGAATGTGCCAATGTCAGACCGCAAAGTCATTTCAACATTTGTCTTTGCAGATCAACTCTGCCCGCTAAAAAGCAACAAAATATGGCAAAGGGAAACTTATTTAGTTGAAAATATGCGGTCCAACTACGTGCACTCGCTGGCATCTTAATAAGGTCACAACACTGTTGCATAATTTATGAGAAAACTATGGCTTAGCAGTATGAAACTATGCATAGTAGATGAGCGTTGACATTTCAGCAACTGCTGATTATGTAGGACAAGCTTAAGAAAAGCAAATACCTGCAGTATGTGTGGAGAATGAATTACACGGAATAAGGACATCTGAAGGAAAGCTACATACTCCGCATACTAGGGACTCAGACTTTTTTTTAAGGCGCATTTCAGTTATACCGCATTTAAGGATGAATTTTTGTATTTATTATTGCCCGACGAGGCACTCTAAGCTAGAGTGCACATTTAATATATCTCATAAATGGCTTTCCGCCTCATAAAGTACTATCTTTTGATTCGAAAAAATCGCAGCAGCTTTGCTGATATTTTTTCTATGCCCATAAACGTTCCTGTAATAATCTGCTTTTGCTGTTGCAATCACCATTGTTGGTGATGTTCTTGGGACTTAGAAGGGCTTTTCAAACAGCAGCACCAGCAAACAACTAGCGCCTGTTGCCGTTGGCCACGTCAACTGGAGTCCTGACTTAGCGCTTTATGCAAGGATTTGGCTCACAGCCCGACAACGAAGACAAGCGGCTCAAAAGGATGGTGCCGGTGGTCGAGGGGGGCGTGCGGGCTCAATGACAGGTGAGTTTGTTGGCTTTTAAAGTTGGTACACACAAGCCAGGCAGACACACCATGCACGCTCAAAGGCTTTCGGCCCGGTCGTAGGTAAACTTAAATCCATCGCAAAGACTAGTCGCTTTGTGGTGTTAGCCAAGTTTGGAAATTATTCTTGGCCGCTGGTATTAAGCTCCGCCAGCTGCGTGGGCACAAATCCTGCGTGGGCAGTGAGGAGGCATGCATATGTATTCACTTGAGCAAGAAATTGACTTTCGCTTTCTTTACGCCACACAACGCGAGCCCCATTCAAGTTTCAGGGCAGCAATTACACTCAACGCGGGATCGGGATTTATTTAGATTTGCACGGCAATAGCTGACTGAATCTAACGTTTTACTGCCGATAAGGTCGTAACACCAAAGGCAATAAAATCTAAACACACTCATTGTCAAAGTCCCGCTGATAAGATGCGGCGTACACGCAATATCGATTGGAATGAGAGCAGAAGTGAGCCTGCCCTGGGTAAGCAATCACTTTTGGTTTGGGATACATTTTGATTTGTACTGGGCGATAGCGTTTGACGTAGGAGCAACAGATTTCATTTGAGTTTCTTTTTTTCGTTGTTTCCCTCCCTTTTTTTTTGTTTTTTGGGTTTTGATACATGTGCCGCAATTTTATTACGAGGACCACACCCACGCAGAGCATGGGATTTTTGGGCAATTATCTAAAAACGAGTTCGAAGTCCGGAGGCGAAATGCCAACAGGCTGCAATTTGTAATTAAATCGGGTGCTATTTTTAAAACTCTCAGCTCTGATGGGATTATACGAGCAATTGAGTGGGTACAAAATCAATAATACAAGTAATTACGAAGTTACATACATAATTAGACTGGAAATTCCCCACGGGCATGAAGTAAATCGAAAGGAATTAGTCGCTGAAATTGCACAGAAATCCGCCCGTGTTTCGTTTGCGAAGAAAAACATTCCGACGCAATTAGTCCATTTCCCAGAACCTCCATGTACGCCTGTGCAATGCAGGAGCAGTGTCCATGGCAACTGCGGCATGCAATCAGCTTTTGGCTGCGATGGGGGCAGATGAGATTGCGCCATTGCAAACAGCATCGATGTCGCAATGAAGCCATCGGATAACAAGGACCTCTCCATCCGCCAGGAACAGCGAGCCGGGGCCTCAGGTGCCGACTGGATATCGGATTACGAAGGAATAGGAGAGTTAATTGGATTTAGCGCCAGCTTTATGTAGTCCCGCCCCTCCCCCTTTCCGATTCCCTCGATCTCATCGCCGGTCCTCTACTTGTTATTGATGCCCCTAATTAATTGTGTCCGTTGCAGCTCTTGAATTCGCATTAATCCTAAACTCCCCGAGTGAGTTATTGACCTAATCCGAGTGTGTGCAACAAGTGCGCGTCATGGCTGTCAAGTGCTGACAGAATTGGGTAATGGTTATGCATTATTTTGACGGATGACAAACCCATAAGAGGGTTCATCGATGCGAATCGCAAGGCTGCCAGGATTGCAGAACCCTGCGGTGACAGCAAAGTGAAAGTTCTCACAGACTTTGCACAAGGAATTACGAAAGGAATGATTTGTATAATAGGCGAAGATATAAGGACAATACGTCATGATTATGATTATGCATACATCAGTGATAATGGTCAGTCCTTGGCTATACTATTAAGTCGAAGTATTCATTCATAAGTCCGCAGAGAAATAATAAAAAAGTTTAAAACACCATTCTATTTAAAATGATATACAAAATTCGACATGATTTGAGGAAAAATTCGAAGTACTGACCGGTCAAAGTGCCACAGACAGAAGCTATTCGAGTGCAAATTACTGACCTATTATGGTGTTATTTACCCCCGTGTGTGGGCAAGTTTATATTCGCCACATTGACCTTGGCTCGAATGCAATGGCTCCTTAGCATGCAATGCGCAGATTTGCGCCTGTCGGTATGCAACGGAAACTCCGCTGTGCCGACGGAAGTTGGCCAATGCCGCCACAAGCCCCAAAAAACTTTCGCGCTTGCCAGCTGGCCCAAAAGCTGCCTTTGGCATTCCGAGCACGCTCCTGGCACACAGTACCACACACACACAAACACACACACACACACATCAGGACACTCAAGCACTAGGACACCCAGACCCCTTAGAGCAATCGCAATTAACGCCTGACACGCGCCCGACAAGTGCAGCATGTCACCTGAAGCGCTGGCAACTTGGCTCTTCTGGCCCAAAAGAGGCGGCCAACCAAGCCGGCCGTCGGCAATATAATAATTGATTTTTCGCACAATCGACTTACCGGGCCTAGGTTGTCGAAGCCGTACTTGTCGGCCACATCATGGGCAAACGCGTTGTCCACTCCGCGCCGGAAGCGCACCAGGAAGGAGCTGGTGAAGACGGAGGGGCCGCTCAGTCCCGCTCCCGATCCGCCTGCTCCGCCGCCCGCTCCTGCACTGGCCCAGTGGAGGAGCAGGAATGGGGCCAACAGCCAGCTGCATGTGGCTGCTGCCATGGAATTCAGATTGGACGCCTTGGTCCTGCGGGTTCCTCCTGGCTCCCGACTCCTGGCGGCGATGGGGCAACTCTGGCAGCCCGTACAAACGATGAGTGCGTGGGGCGTCCTTTTGGGGTTTTTTTTCCCGTTGGCAGGATACCGATGTGCTGACGAAAAGAAAGGACGCGCTCCACTGCACACCCTGCGTCTTATTTCAGAATTGGGCACGCGAATCGGGTGCCCAGGATCAAGTTGCTCGGCTGGCAAAGTATCCTTTTGTTGTGGTTGCAATTTGTTTTCTTTATTGTGTATTTGGGGCCCGTTCTCTGGAGCTTGTTGTGCTTTCCTTCCGCCTGGAGTTCTTTTTCATGTACTTCGGCTGGGTGCTTTGTGCGCTGCCACGAACTTCACTGGGGCGCTGCGCGCTGAGAACTGTTCGCCAGCGGTACCGACGGACGCCATTATGAATGTCCGCCAGGCGCCAAAGCGGTGCCGAAAGCTCCGCGGCAGAAGCTCGCTCGAAAGCTCCATCAAGCAGCCGATAAGCCAACAGCCACCCGCCACCCACCACCTACCACCCACTCGACGCACCCCTAGCGGAGATACTGCTGTCTTACTAGCTTCACCAGTGGCGTGCCCAGGACTTTTTCAAGGGGTTGTTACTGCTAGCCCTTACAGACAAAACTAGAGTTACGCTAGCAAAACTAGAGTTACGCTAGCGAAACTAGAATTACGCTAGCAAAACTAGAATTAAGCTAGCAATACTATAATCACGCTAGAAAACCTGGAATATAACCATTCAAAAAGCGTATAGTGTGCAATCAGAGTAAAGTGATATCCTGCTTAAATATATAAGCTTGCCAATGAACATACGATAAAGTACATATGTACATGGCTTAAGGATACTATAAACCCCCTTTATCAATTCGACTACGCCACTGCTGGCCTGCTACCGCTCAGCTGCGTTGGCTAAGCTTTCGCTCTGGCTTTCCCCCCTGACTCTGGCTTTCCATCTCGGCTGGCTTTCCATCTCGGCTGGCTTGGCTTTTGCAGCGGCTTTAGCTGCCCGCAGACGTCACCAGCTTGGTCGCCCGCTGCCATTAGCCACCCACCGTTCCGTGCTAGGTTGTAGCCAGTGTTTCTTGTCATTGGTTTACGCTGCGCTCCGCAAACATATGGCAGCATACTTGACTTTCGCCGACTTTCGGCACGACTCGACTGGAGTCGCATGCTCCTCCGGCTCGGAATGCGAAGGGACTACTGACGACTGGAGGAGGACTATTCATAAACATGAGCGCAATTGCCTCTTACGCGTAATGGCTGCGAAAGGGCTTCAACTTTGACCTTAGCCCAAATAGGTTCATAAAGCCTCGAGCACCCAAGCCTTTAAACTGCAGGCCAAGCGAAAAGTGAAGACAGCTGGGGCAACTTTCGCCGGTTTTTCATGCCGACTTGATTGCTGCCTCTACTTTTAAGTGCGAGATGGGACTCACACACTTTGATTTCATTTGCCATAAATTCGGCTTCCCGGGAAAATCCCCTTTTTTAGAGGGCTCATTGCATTTTAAATATCCTTTTATGAACTCCTCATAAATTAAATACGAGTAAAGTGCGTTTCATTGGTAACAAATAAAAGGAAATTCCATTTAAGTTCCTGGAAAACTAACTATATAAGTTCGAAACTAATTTTGAAATATAATGGATACGCAAATAAAAACTAGACAGTTAAATTAAATAATTGTATATTAAAACTGAACATGATGAGGTGTAGTTTTTATTTGTTTTTCGGTGGAAAATATAAAATACTTCTGTATACACTAGATTATTATGGCTTGGGTCTTAAATTGTTCATACATAAAAAAAACAAGCCCAATGTAAGCTGTTACTTTAGCCTAAATACAACCTTTTTATAGTAATTTCATTTAAGAATACATATTTCAAATAGGTTTATCAATAGTGAGAAAAATAAAAAAATAAAATTTTCATTGAAACATGGATTCAAAACCATCGACCATAGCTGATGGTGAGGAATTTAAGTAACAAGTGTAATTAAATGCTAATTTTGTCGAGTTCATTAGCTGCTTCTCAAGCAGCTCGAAGCCGTGAAAAACTTCAACTGACCTATTTATAAACATAGTCTGAATATTGAAACAGAAATCCCTCGCCTACATTTCAATTAATTTAAAACGCTGTCGCACTCAACGAGCTTCCTATCCGTGAATGGAAGTTCAACCGGGGGACGACAATTCACTGCTTGTCGACGACCAGTCGTATCCACCAGTCGTATCCACCTGTCCGTCCTGCCACCTGTGCTGGTGGGCGGCGCGTTCGCAGCCCGATAATGCCGAACATATGGCGAGTCGCATGCGCCGAACGAACGCACAGGCATTCGATGCGAATATTAAGGGTTCCTTTTAAATTACAATTAATTTTTAATTAGCCTTAAATGTACATTTTCAAAGACGCTTTAGAGCTGCATTAATCAATTAGCGTACTCGTATACAGAATGCTCAAGGAAAGGGGCACGCAAGTCAAGCGAAACAAAACGAAAAATCTTAAATCTAACTTTGCTCATCACAATTGGTACTCGCTGTGGGGAAGCTGATTGTGTTCAAGGGCTGGTTACCTTATCGGGTTTCATTTCCGGCTGCCAAAGAGTTTGCCGCGCGCTGCAGGGAACGAAATGATGAGTTTGCTTTGGTCTACAAATGTTTAACTTTGCTGGCACTTACCAAGCGATGTGGCTGGGGACAGGGCGTGCGAGCTGGCATGCCGTTTGATGCGCGGAGTATCCCTTAGCTCTGATCCAGTTGCAGAGGAGGCACTTGTGCAGGCATTTGAATTGGCCGTCACATTGGTCAGGGTAGACACTCCGCTGGACGAATCCCCTGTGGTTGGCATTGATTTGTACCGCTGCAGCGAGGTACGTGGCTTCTTTGGCATTGTGGCCTGTTGCACAGCCTCTTCTAGAGCATTTAGCCAGTCCTCGCCCTCGCTTTCGTCTTCCAGAAATTTCATGTAGAAGGAAGGTCGCTTTGCCGTGTGGTGCCTGGTGGGTGTGGTGCTTGTGCTTGTGCTTGATTCGGGAGGTTCTTGGTGTTCTATTTTGGACTCCAGTTGCTGGGAGGCCTCGAGCAGGAAGAGATCCGTTTCCGAGTCGTTAAGGAAGTCTGCCATTGGATCGGAGGCAGCTGTGGCTGGAAGCTCTGGCTCTGGGGTAGCCTTCTTGCAGGCTGATCTTGTCCGGGCGGCAACAGGTGGCGGAACTTTGGGAGTTTTGTGTGGCATTACTGGTTCGGACACAGCTATCTGTTCCAACTGGCTGTTGAGCCTAGCACAGCGCTCCTTAAGGAGAACATTGGCCCGCATCTGCTGTGCCCGCCACTGCTCATTGTCCAGTTGGCTACGTCTATCCTCGACGCCCTTAAAGGCTATCTGCCTACGTCGTTCCCGCTGGCTCAAGCTGCCTATTTCCGCGGAGTCGAAGCCACTGTCCGTGGTGGCATTGCTGCTTCGGTTCCAGCGCCATCCCACCTCCGGACTTTCGGTGGCCAGCGTCTGTGAGAAAAGGCAGCTGGGCGAGAGGCTGATGTCCAGGCGGGGCGAGAAGTCCACACTGTCGTCCAAGTTGGGCTTGTGCTTGTGTGGTGGAGTGCTCTCCAAATCGGACGTGATTCCCACTACTTTTGATGTGTTTGGCGAGCCGGGAGTGTCCAAGGATACACTTACATTGTGCCCTGGGCGCACGCTCTGCGGTGAAGCTATGGAAAATAAAGATTGATTTATGGGAATTCCTGTTTTTTTTTAGCAGGGACTCGCTTACCACTGTGACGCTTCTGCAGGAGACGGGTGCTTAGCGTTAGAGATCGCCGTTTTAGCGCGTTCTCCATAACTATGACTTAATTGAATAATTACCTGCGATCAAATTATTTAACTTATAAAATTTGTTTTGGTTTGCGACGGAGAATGCGCTAAAAATTTAAGTATGCCGACAGTGCTGCCAGATGGCACTCCTTTAAACACACCTGGTCACTCTGCTATTCAACTAGTTCTGGTTATAGCCCTTTTCCACTTATTCGCATAGTTTATTGGAACAGCCACTTTCAAATATGTACGAATATGCCTTGTTGTTAAAATACAATCAATTTATCTATGTTTTTGTAATATATTGGCTTAGTTAAAGTTAGTTCTGTTGCTTATAGTCCCACCAATGCTAAAAAGCAGTCCAGTGGGAATACACTGGAATACAAATCCAAATATCGTATAATGATGCGCAATAGCAATATATCCGGAATGAATACAGAAATTTAACCAATGATTTATTGTTTATTAAAACGTTTAGTAATTTAATTAGTGCAGATTATTGTAGTATATATTTATTGTAACGCATACATTCTGTCGGGCGGAAGGGCTTCCGTATTTTGAAACAATAAACTCCGGTCACACTGCAAAATGCTTATGGTGATGTGTTAAAAACCGAAATTTCGAATACAATTTACTGATCCAGGAAGATGAACTACAATCCAAATCCGGGTATGCGGAACCGTAAGTGGGAGAACTGTAAGGATCAGGCTACGCAAGCAAGTATACCCGAAGGATGTCCTGTGCAGCCACTCCGGAATATCCCCAGCCGCCGACCGACCGGAATCCGGAGTGCTGTCACTGTTTACGTTACACGTTAACCCGTATTGTGCGAGCTCCTGGCTTCCACTGCATCCTGCTCCCCAGTTTCTATGCCTGCCCTGCGTTTCCGTTCCGTTCTGCGTGTGTAGCTTGAGTGCCTGTGTTCCCCGCTTCCCAGTTGCCTTGTATAAATCCTCCGGCACTAACTAATGATTGCTCTGTCCCAAAATAGCCTCAGCTGCCGGTCGCCCAAGGCCACCGAAGCGTGTCAGTGATGTTAATGCCATGGGACCCTCGGCTCCGATGATGGGCGGTGGCGCCACATTCATGGCCCCGCCCTCTGGCCCCGGAATACTGGATCCCAATATGTACGGAGCACCTGCTCCGGCGCCGGTCAACAGCTATGGCTTCGACCCCAATCTCGGCCAGCCATCGCAGCACATGCAGCAGCCACCACAACATCAGCCCGGATTCGGCTATGGAGCACCACCCCCTCAACAGGCGGCTGCTCCACCCACCTTCGGAATAGGAGCACCCCAGCCTGGGGCTCCACCAACTGGACAGTACCCACAGTTCGCCATGTTCCAGCAGCCCATCGTGCAAGACATGGCCATGCAGTATGGGCAAAAGCTAGCGGATCAGGGCAAGCAGATCATGGAGAATCAGTTCGAGAAGTGGGTGCCTGTAGCCAAGCTCAAGTACTACTTCGCTGTGGACAACGCCTACGTGGGCAGGAAGTTGCGCCTTCTCTTTTTCCCTTATATACATAAGGTGAGTGGTGACACACAAGCGCAGAAACCATATAACTTACATTCCCCTTTTAGGACTGGTCCCTGCGTTACGACCAAGAGCACCCAGTGCAACCACGATATGATGTTAATGCCCCGGATCTCTATCTACCCACGATGGGCTACATCACATACGTGATCGTGGCGGGCTTGCTTCTGGGCATGCAGAAGCGGTTTTCGCCGGAGCAGCTTGGCATTCAGGCCTCCAGCGCCATGGCATATAGCATTTTCGAATTGGTCATTTACTCCTTAGCCCTGTACGTAATGAATGTGAAGACGAGCCTGAAAACTCTTGATCTGCTGGCCTTCACTGGGTATAAGTACGTTAATATAGTGGTCTGCCTAATGGTTAGCACGCTGTTCTTTAAGTCTGGATATTATATTGCGCTGGCGTACACCAGTTTTTCCTTCGGCTTCTTCTTGGTGAGTTTGCCATTGCTATTTATTTGTGGAGCAATCAGTAATTCCACCCCATTTTTTTAGCTTCGTACTTTGCGGACGAAACTGCTGCAGGACAACTCGCCGGCTGCGCCCAGTGGAGCCATCAACTACGATCCGTATGGAAATCCACAGCAATTTGACTACAGCGGCGGGAAAAAGCGGAAACTCTACTTCCTGTTCATGGTCGTCGCGGGACAGGCGCTGTTCGCCTTCCTGCTCTCCAAGCACTTGTATCTGCCAGAGGCGGAGGTGCTGGCGGTGCCCAAGGCCTTTTAACCCACAGGCTTGATAGGTTAATTTGCATACTCCTTGAGTTTATCGGAGCCAGGATGCCCACTCACATGCCGCATGGTTCCGGAGCCAAGGCATTGTCATTTCCAGCATGAAGTTTGTGGTTGTCTCATCTGAGATTCGAGCGAGAGAAGCATATTTTTGTTAGAAACAAACACATTTTATAAATAAATACCAGCTATGAAAACTAATTTTTTATATAATTTTATTGAAATTTTAGTCTCTTTTACTGTAACGTGTTCTTGGTTGGTTTTGCTTGCTCGGCTCATTGTTAACTTATTGGCTAACATCGCAAATTGCCGATTGTTTCTCCTGGTTCGTTATAAAATATATGTGTGAAATGTTTGTTGTGGTTCGGGTTTCAGATTTCAAATTTCCGATCACCGATTTCCGGTTCCTGTTTGCATTTAGTCTAATTTGTTCGGTTGTCGTCTGCGTCTGCATGCTAAAACGTTGCACTCGGCTTGCATCAAAAAATAAAAGGCATACGAATCCATAGTAATAGTAATGATAACAGTTCCTACTTTAGGTTAGTTCGTGAGTTTACATAGTTAGATAGTTCGTCGTTGGTTAGTTTGGGGCCTCGACTGCAACTCAGTACATAGCACAATGTGAAAAAACGTCCACTTCTCATTCCTCTATTTGATTCTGTTTATTTTAGTTCGCTAATGCAGTTCGCTTCTTCGTTCTTTTGCTTTATTTATCGTGTGTAGTGTAGGCTAGCACTTAGTAAATAGTTATAAACATGCTTTGCTTTGTTTTCAACAAATTCCACGTACTAAAAAAATAATACATTTACAACTAATAATTTAGATTAAACATATACGTTTGTTCTGTTGCCTGATGCTGCGTATAGATCGTAGTTATGTTGTACATAGCTATATATCGTATATATATATAAATGTTTATATATATTACGGGTGTACGGTGTGTCTGTGTGTGGTTCATAAACTCATTTAGGCTACATTTGGAATACAAAATACGCAACATAAAAACCTTTAAAACTCTTGCTCCTATCAATAAATTACCGAAATCAATCGCCTAGCTTTAACCTAGATCACCGACTGCTTCTGCTGCTGCTGCTGCTCCTGCTCCTGCTGCTTGACAAGATTACGCTGATAGTTGACCAAGTCCACTTTATTGAACTAAATTACCGTCCCGCCGGGCGCCGCCGTCTGTCCAGGTGACAAGTGCTGAGTGGCGTGCTGTATAATAAGGATATATCATTAAAGCACCACCCGCTGCAAGGGGAAAGATCCTATTTTTGTTGGGAGAAGTGTCCTACTTACCGTGGCATGACCTGGCCGCGCCCAGGTGTAGATGAATCCATCCTGGCACGCCGTCAGGAAGCAGTCCTCGCGAAAGATCAGCGCCGTCAGACGCTCGTGGGCGATCTTCTTGCAGACAAGCGGCTCCAGGAGTGGGCACTCATCGAAACGGGGGCAGGCGGGCGTCCCGATGAGCTGCATGGGATCGAAGCTGCTTACACCGGAGCCAGAGCCCGCTCCAGATCCCGACGCATGGGCGGCTGTGGCCAATGAGGAGTGGTGCGAGGACCTGCTCAGCTTCAGGGATCCAAAACTATGCGCCGTCGAGCTGCTGCCGATGGCCCCAGCCGCACCCGAATCCAGAGTGCTCGAGTGGCCAAAGTTGGAGGAGCTGCTGTTGTTACTCTGGCTGTGGTTGTTGTGTCCGCCAGTGTGGTTGTGTTGGTTGTAGCTCTTCAGCATGCTCATTGCCTTGCGGTGCTGACGGTGGGCCGTCGTGTGGCTTCCGTCATAGCCAGCGGCCTTCTTTTCCGAGCTGCTCAGGAAGCTGAAGTTCGAGAGACGCTGCGTGAGGCTGTTGAAGGCGCTGAATCCGCTGCCCGAGTTGGAGGACTTGTTCGAGCTGTTGGAAGCCTTGCTGTTGTATCCCGAAGTAGTCTGCGATGGCCTCTGTCCACTCCCGCTTCCGCCGCCTCCGTCAATGCTGTCCGACTTGGTGGCGCTGATGCAGTTGGGGAATTTGATTGAGTTGCCAGTGCCATGGCTGCGGTTGTTCTGCTTCGTTGATGCCGCCGCTCCCGCTCCAGCCACAGAGCCTGCGCCTGCATTCGATGAAGTCGAGGCGGGAGTGGCTGCCTCGGTGTCGCAGTCGTCGGGCGAGGATTGTGAGGATATCGTGCAGTTGGCGGTTGAGAACTTGCTGGAACTGCTATTGCTGTGCTCGCCGGCACCGTTTGTTGCGCCTCCGCCCGCTGCCTCCCGTGTTGGACTACAGCTGCCGGATTCCGCTTGTTGTCCAGGGGCTTGACCAGACATGGCCACTGGTCGGATTACCTTGATGCCGTCCTCTGCTTCCGCTTCTTCATCAACGCCACCGTTGAGATAGCCCCTTTCACTGTTTGCTCGCTGCCTCAACACCAATGGATGTCGTAGCACGTCCTCCGTGATGTCCCACAGGCAGATCTGCGTATCCTGACTGACGGAGCCAAGTCTATAACTCATTAGCTTTTCCGCCGAAGAAGCGTCCGACCGAAAGGAGGCCGAGTGTGGCCCGTTGCGGGCAGCGTGTACGGGTGTAGAGTTCCGGTCAAAACCATCAAAGCCACCATTGGCCGTGGAATCTCCGGAAAAGCGCGCCTCTCGCGAATGGGAGTACTCGTTCATTTGATTCTCATCGTCGCTGAAGTCGCCGCCATCCCAGTTTGTGTACGACGTGGTATACGGATCAAAAGCTACCACAGAGACCCAGGAACGATGGCCTTGTCCGCGAGCCACCACTCGTCGTTCGTGCAGCGACCACACGGTCACCAGGTCATCCTCGCCACCCACAACAATGTACTTGCCGTCGGGGGACCAGCACACGCACAGAAAGCCGCCGAAGTAGGAGCGTGCGATTCCAAGCAGCTCCATGGTGTCGTAGTGAAAGACGCGCAGGAAACCGTCCTGGGAAACCACCGCCAAGTGAGAGCCGCAAGGCGAGAAGCAGAACTCATTGACGCAGCAGTTGTCGGTGCTGAAGACCCACTTGAAAAGCGGGTTCCTTGTGGTCTTGGACTTGCTAGTGAGTATCGTATAGCCGTCGCCAAGCTTGAAGGGCTGATAGCTGGGCGCTGTAGCGGCGCAGGGCAGTTCCTCGTTGTACAGGTACAGGTGACCTGAGGCGTGGGCGGCGAGGAACAGGTGCGGTGAGTTGGGTAGCCACTTTAGGCAGGTCACTTTGGTCTTGTCGATCAGCCGCTAAGAGATACACCATAATCAGTTTGCATTTGTAGGGGTCTATATATATATATATATCAGTTGGAACACTCACCTCCTCGTTGAAGAGCTTCCTCACTTCCCGAGGACCAACGTGCGGGGAAACCAGCTGGATCTGACCTGTGGTGAAGCCCACCAGCAGGGGCGCTCCCGTGGGCGTGGCCGTGCTCGCGTTGAAGTCGTGGCAGCTGGGATTGGTGCCCTTGTAGAACTTCTTATCGATCGGCTTGCTCATCTCCGTGCCCTGAAAGTAAGTCAACAAGAGTCACTATCATCTGTTTATGTTTATCTTGGTCGTTCTGGATTGCATTACGTTTTCCTATTATAAGCCTAAAGTGGATCGTTCGCAGTTAGAAACTCTTTAAAGAGCTGAGATTAAACAAAACGTAGAATAATGTAAGCTAAGCTTAAAAACATTATATAATATCTGGAGACCAATGTGTTGATGGGGCTGGAAATGTTCACAATTTGTAATTGAAGATGGGGTGTCATAAACTCAATGCTCTGTGCAACTAGATGCCTTTTGATATGAGTTTGTATAAACAAATCACAGAAACATAAGTCATCGCAATCATGATGGTAACTTGACATTATGGTTTTCCGAAATCATAATCATTTTCACGATTAAGTTGATTGCTTATAAAATATTATATGTATTTCAATGAAAGTCAAATAGGAAACCGGAACGGGCTCGAGTATTTCCGTTTGAGCTAAGATTCGAATGGAAAATGACGTCCAGTGGGATGAAAAAAGATTGGAAATTAACACATTCGGAAAGCGGAGTGGAAATTAGCGGCTCGTTGGCGGAATCAGGTGGGAAGAGCTCTATGCAAGCCCTGCCAAGTTTGCGCCAGCACATAACTATGGCAACAAAGAAGCCAGCTAAAACAAATACAGAAGGAGAATCGCAAGCTGTTGCTGAACAGAATGCCAAAGAATTAGAAACATCTGCTGGGCCGGGGAAACAAGGCAAGCACAAGCGAGGCGATGAGCAATTTGGATGGGCGAAAGCCGAACAAGGATTACTCTATCGGAATGTTTATTGTGTACAACAGGGGATCGACTTTGGCAATTGGACAGGTGCTTGTGCCAATGAGTGGACAAAAGGCTTCCCCTTGCTGCATTTGAGGGTTCCAAGCAAATGGTAGGGTAATCCGCGCGCAGGGATGAGCTGACAAACGCTCACAACAACCGACTGCCTTCGAGCGCAATAAACATTCATAAAAACGCCAAACAAGCGAATTGATCATCAAGCGCTCGAAGTGGAACAAATTAAGCTCACTGGGGGGACACTGCATGCAAATGGCAAGGTATTTTAGCCCCAGCCAATTGGCTGGTGCAATCCGCCTGGAATGCAATCGCCGGCAGCCTCTATCTCTGGTGTGATAAGCTCGCTGCACCTCCCCATGCTCCGCCATCTCACGTGCTTGCGGATGGAGACTATCTCTGCCAAACAATGTTTACCTTCTTGGCTCCCCGAAAGGAGTACACGTAGAGATCTCGTCCGAAGTTGAAGCATATGCGATCGCCTCCTTGGACCTGGTTGGTGGCCACACCATTCTGGTCGACGACACCGCCGTTCATCATGGAGTGCATGGAGATGCCGCCGCCCAGACGGGCCTCCACAGTGTTGTTCCCTGCACTGTTGCTGTTGCTGTTGCTATTGTGGTTGCTGTGGCTGTGGCTATAGTTGCTGTCACCGCCGGCGCCTCCATTGGATATTGCTGTGGTGGCTCCTGCTGCTCCCGTGGGCGACGCTCCTGGCGAACTGCCATTCGTTGTGGTTGTGGTTCCTGCTGCTGCTCCTGTCCCACCCACGCCCACGCCCACATCCGTGCCCAGCTTGCCCTGCGCCGGACTGGGCAGGGTCACCATGGAGACGCGCACCTGCGGCGAGCTCTGGTTGCTGCTATAGCCCACCCGGTTGGGCCGCGAGTACTCCGAGAGGGTCAGCAGGCGGTAGGTGCCCTCGCGGGTGACGAACTGCGTCTTCAGGTCGTCCTTCACACTGGCGTCCAGTTGGTTGGCCATTGCTGGTGCGGCACCTGCTCTGCTGCTGCTGCTGCTGCTGCTGCGCCTTCGCCGATCCACCAATTCCACTCGGCACTCAGCCCATGTGAATGCCAGGTGCCAGTGGTGCTAGTGGTGGCTCTGCGGGCGCTGCAGGTGCTCCTCCCCAGCCACAAATATCGCTGGCTGTCGCCACTAATTAAGCGCCGTGGGGTTGGGCTTGCCCTTCGCTTGTTTTCTTCTTATAATTAGATTTAATTCCTTCACTACACCGAGTTTTGTGGGGCTGTGCTTGCACTGTTGTTGTTTCTGCCGTTGGAGCTGCGTTCGCCAAGTTTTCCGAGTTTTCCGGCCACTGCGCTGGTTGCCTGCATCACGGCGTTGTGGCGGCGGGTTGAGGGTAACGGGGATCGCGGTTATCGCATCGGCCGCACGCTCGCTTTTATTCCGCACAAATTACTTAATTTATTTCTAATTTCTGATTGGGCTTAGCGATGTGAAAAAACGTCGATATTTGCCGTCGATACTTTTCGATGTTTGCGTTGATATCGATATTAGTACCAAGAGCTGGGTACCTGTGGATTTACAACGCTTCTGAGACTGGTCACACTAACCGACTTAATCGATTTAATTTAAGTTCAATAAATTGATTTCGTTATAACTATTTTAAACCAAATAGACATAAGCATGCAGAACCGTTTGTATAATATTTTTGCCATTATTATCATTTTGAAATCTGCCAGACTGTCAGAAATAGGTTTCCAACAATGGTGCCAAGTTAGTTGGTAATGGGCAGCACTGGAATTCTTAGCGCGAAATTTGAATTTGTTGAATTTGTTTGTTTTTGGAGTAAATAAGAAAATAATTATGCTTTCTTAACTTTAATTAAAAAGTTTTCAGTTATTTGGCAGGAAAACTGAATGCTGTTCTATTGTAAATGCCTTTCTTGCTATCTAATTTTCTTCTTGACCTTTTCCATTATTTAGTTTTTTGCACCATCAATGGGAAACCAACGAAATAAAGAAATAAACAACATTCGACAGAAACCAGTGACAGTGACTTGCGTTACTCCAGCAACTGCTAGTGTGTGTGTGTGTGTGTGTGTATGTGTGGTGTTAGCCGGAAATGCATTTGGCATGTCCTGCGAAATTGGCCAGTGAAGAAGAAGAATGAAGCTGCTGTTTTGTTGCCCTTCCGCCTTTCACTTGCTCCCATTTTCTTGTTACTTTGCACTGCCAATTGCATTGAAGCTCCCAGCCAAATCTCGTTTCGGACACATGTCTTTTGTCTTGGCATTGTCACCCCAGGAATTCCCCCCATCAGCTTACTCTGACCAAGTGGGATGGGCAAACAAGCGACGACCTCGAGCAGCGCATCGAACTCGAATCAATCAAGAGCGATTGATAAGAATGGCCACTTGAAGGGCTGGCGTGTTCGTATAAAAACCATCTCCACCGGCCGGAGTATCACCCACTTTCACTTACACCATGCATCCGCCAGGTGAGTTTATGTCAATTCGCAGGACTAATGCTGATTATATCCGCTTAGCTTCGTTCTGGTCACTCGCCAGCTGCCTTGTGCTGCTCCTGCTTCCGTCCGGAATCCGATCGATGTGCAACGACAACACTGAGCCGGGATGCCGCCATCCGGCGGAGCTGCGAATCCCCCAGCGTCATTGTATGGATCCCACCAAGTACTGGCTCTGCAACGACGTCGGCTTGGGGGCCCAACTCTGTAAGTGCCAGCCCAACACCGGATTCGACCAGGACCTTAACGCCTGTGTGCCGTGGACCGCATGGGATTGGAAGCCATGTCAGGAGCCACCCAGTCGTCCTCCTGGATGGGTGCAATGCTAGGAATGTACGAAAGTCCTGGTTCCTTGGCCATAAACACGGAATTTTCAAGCATCCCTCACACTTCTGATTAAAGTAATAACTATCCTAAAATCTACAAATCAAATATTATGCTGTTTTGATTCAATTGGTATTTATAATATGATTTCTGGTGAATACTTTTTTTTAATTCTATAGTTTTCGACTCATTCCAAATTGTTGTGTTGGGTAACCAAAATAATGTAAATTCACACGTATATGGGATAATAAGCATTTGCATTTTCAATGTACGAAAACTAATAGGTTCGCTGGGAATATGAAATACATGCTAATTTATTAGTTTTCTATGCTCAACTATTTGTATAACAAAATTCAGCGGATAATTGGGGCTGTAAGGATTAAATAATTTGTCACGAACTTGAACATAATTTAAGCAAATTATTTACGAAAAAAAATATAAAGGGAAGTCAATTTACATAGACAGCAGTTTAATTATCTATTTATTTATTTTTACCGGACAGCAACTTATGTCATTACAATTGTGAGCCAAATCATTAAGCTGTTTGAATTGAAAAGTCCAAAAATAAACAAATATTTCTAGTAATGCTCTTTGAAGAGCAGCCACAGCTAATAAGGAAAGCGGCGTGATGGGTGCCAAATATTCTTTGGGGCAGTATGTCTCCATGCCCCCAAGATCCCCCCATCGTCTTATCTGGCCAATGTCAAGAGCACGATCCGCGAGAGCGATAAGTCAAGTCGCATATGTATCTCAGTGCGAGTGGCATATCGTGATGAGTCACATTCACGAGCTGCACGGGGAGGCACACTCATTTCTCTCAGTGCCCGGATGGCGGAGATTTTGGCGTGTATTTTTGTGGCAGCGGTGCGATGATCCGGCGATGGCCAGTTGCAATTACAGCTGCAATTGTTAACGCGCGGCTTCTGACGGCCGTTAAGCGGTCTTGACTGACGGGCCACGCCCCCATTTCGGTGGCGCTTTCGCCTGCCGCCAAAGCATTTGTCATAAATCAATATGTGAGGAGAGAGGAGAGAGGAGAGCTGCCCCATTCGGTGGCACTCGTCCTGCGCTCCCCGGTCAACTGGTGGCGACCCAAGCCCTTTGCTGCCCGCTGTCTGGCAATAAGTTGCACTATTTTTGATGCACTCGCCCGTGCATTTGGTGCGGGAATTTTATTTCATTTCACAGTTGTCAGTCAAACGCTTTGTCAGGCCGCCGAGCACATCAATAAGCGGCAAAAAATACGATTCAATTGCATTTTTATTTCTCGCTTTCGGGCGACGTGCGTGCGAGAACCAACAAAATATTTGCATGTAAAAGAATTTTCCGCCAGCCGAACAGAGAAGTGAGAATCAAAGGGATAGGTATATATCGTATATATCGTATGTATCGTACAAATTGTGAAATGAAATTTTAGCATACGTGACGTATACGCAATATATTTAATTGCATTGAAGCCTCCTCTTTGTTTTCCCTCGCCGCTTAATCCCGCTGCAAGTACGTGTATGTTTAAAAGTGAACAGTGACAGTGGACAAAAAGTGGGGCAAGTAATTGGGTTTCGGCTTTTGAGTGGTCGGATGAATTTTAAATCACTGCCCTACCTGCGTGCGCTGGGCAAAATAATGGCCTTGTCTTTGGCAATCTCAAAATACTCGGCGAAATGCTACAAATGCCACACGAATTAGCATAAATCACTGGGGGCAAGGACAACGGCGCCCAGGAAGTGGGCATTTTGCAGCCAGCCAAGTGCCGTTCCTCCCGGTGGCTTCACTTAATGGCAGACATTAATAACCCGATTTAATTTATGGCCCAAAACTAACAAAAGCCCAATCCGCAAAACTGAGCAACAAAGGCCAAGAAGGGCGGCTCGGAGGCCTTTTCCCGACTCCGACTCCAACTCCAACTCCAACACGAACTCCGACTCCGACTCCGACGCCGACTCCGACGCCGACTGCACTGTGCAGTGCAGTGCACTGGGGCAATTACTCAAGTGCGCCAGGACGAAGGACGCAATGTGGCTTAAGGCGCACTCCTGCCTCCGCCGCGCAGCCAGGTGAAATTTGTTGGCCCCAGCCCCAAAAATGCCTTTGAGGCAGTGTTTTGAATTAATTAGCCAGCGCATCCAGCCGGGGCAACAACGTTGCTCCTCCGCTTGTTTGCGGCCTGCCTCGGCTATCTCTGGAAATAATTTACAGCTGCCGTTGATGTCATGAATATGCAAGCAGGCCGACCGGGATGGGTCGTCCGGTATCCGCCAGCCGAAGTGGATGTGGGCCGCACCTGGACAGCTCCAGCCCAGTTCGGCTGGAGCGGAAGAAACAACAATTGGGCAAACAAACAGCGTCATAAAATGCGAGAACAGAGTGGGTTGCTGGGTGCTTATACCAGATGAGCTTATCGCGACCACAGCATCACACCTCAGTTCCGCTCGATAAGATTTCGGTTATCCGTGCGGTGGCGTGGCATGTATAAAAAGCGTTCCACCGATTAGCATAGGTCAGTCCAACGAAAGCCACCCCTGGTTCAAGATGAAGTTCCTGCCTCTGTTCGCTGTTTTCCTGCTCCTTGCCTGCTCCTCCTGCTGCAGCGGAGCTGCTGTGGCCAAGCCAACGGGTCAGCCCGGTTGCCAAACGGCCGAGGAATTGGAGGTGGCACGCTATGCCCACTTCTACCTGAAGAGCTCCTTCTGGGTGTGCTCCACGCAGGGCGTGCCCGCCACCCTCGCCCAGTGTCCCATCGCCACCGCCTGGTTGGATTCCGCCAAGGACTGTGTTCCTTGGCCCCAGTGGGTGTGGTCTCCCACTGTCCAGCCGCCCAGTCAACCCGAACTTGCTGCCTAGAATTGGAGGTGTAACATTCGAAATTAATCAAATTTGCAGTAGTGCGGTAGAGTCAAAAAGTAAAGAAATCAAGCAATGTCTAGTAAAAGTAAATATTTAGTAAATATACACATATGACAAATAACTTACTTACTAACTAGCGCGCGTAAGATAAGCACAAAGATAAATACTTTTGCTGACAGATGGAAAATTATGGAAATTTTACTTAATTCGTAAATAAAAGCCGCACACTTTCGAGAAAATGAGAAAAAGAGTGGGATATATGAACTTTTTAGCTCAATGGTTAGCTGTGTTTTTGCGGGCATTAAACTAAAGCCCTTAAAACAAAGTAAACACATTTGTCTCCGCACTTCTCTCTTTGTTTATGGCAAAGTTTATTTTATTGAATAGTTTATTTTAAAAAATATTTGCGTATGATACGAGTGCGGAAAAACACTCTGACTTCACTCACTTTTTTAATACGTGCTTACAAAGTTGTAAAATATGGTTAAAAATACATTTATTTATCTACAATTATGCAGCTTAAATTTTAGTTACTTGCACAGCCGATAAGCTGAACTTATTTGGGTCAAAGTGAGCCCAGTGTGAAATGGGTACAAACGTTAGCAGATTCGTGTGCGATTCCCAAAGCCTAATGTCCTTCATGCAATTGCTGTCCTCTCACTTTCAGCCATGTCTGGCCGGGACTACAACGGAGAACCGGGCTGCCGCAGTGCCGAGGAACTGGGCCAGAGCTACCGCCACTTCTGGGACCCCACCGCTTACTGGCAGTGCGGCGGGAGCGCGGAGGCGGAGGCGGAGGCGGAGCGGGATCGGGAGCGGGATCGTCCCGCCCAGCTGCACCGGTGTCCGGCCAACGAGCTGTTCTACGACCGGGAGCGGCGGTGCGTGAAGTGGAAGGACTGGCAGTGGACCGAACCGCAGGATCCGCCCACAAAGCCGCGCAAATAAAACAGGCAGCGTTCGCGTACGCGTTCGCATGTATTGAAACAAATTGTCGAAAATATAATTAAAAAGCGCTTTTCGATTTTTCCCGCTTGAGTGCTGCTTAATTTATGCGTGGGCTGCTGCTCGAAGGACATGGTGGTGGTGGTGGTGATGGGGGTGGTGGTGGTGATGGGGGTGGTGATGGTGGTGGTGGTGCCAGGACATAAGCCGCTTTCGGGTGGCCGCCTCGCATGTTGATGCTGGCGGGGATTTGCTCTTGTTTTTCTGTGCCCGCCATACGCCATCCTGCCATACGTGCAACAATTACGTAATGTGCGTGTGGGTGTGGAGTGGAGTGTCCTTGGTGTTCCAACCGGATGGGTGTGGAGGTGGGAGTGGGGATGCGTTCTGGTGGCCCCCTGTTTGTTTGCGCAATTTGGTAAATTGACATGATGGCAATTTCCCATGGTCGGCTCCTCGTTGAGCTTCACGGACTTAACTTCGCTCGCTAGTTTTAATAATTTTTAATTAGCTGCAGCGCAAAGCCCTCAAATGGACAAACAAAATGTGTAGCCAGCTTTGTGGCAGTTTCGGCTATTATTTCCGGCCCGACTGCCCCAAATTTTCAACAGCCGCCCCCGCCTAATGTAATTGCGAAATTTGTTGTGTGCCCCAATTAAATTTGGAATCAAGCGGTGCCAAAGCGGCCAACAGCATTTAATTAATTGTATTTGAATTTGTAGCGTTAGCGAAAGTGTGTTTGTGCGGCCATTGGCCTTCGATCAATGTTAAGCGATTCGTGTGATCCAGATTTTACTTACGCCCTTTCTGTTGCAGCTGCGGCAAAGCGGTAAGCGCTGTTTTTCCGCTTTTGTTTGGCTTTCAGCTTTCAGTGTGCGCGCTTTCCTTTCCTCTATACGTTCGTTTTGTTTTTTGTTTGAAGCGCCACAATTTGATATACACAAATCGATTTACTTGCGCATGCAAATAACTTTATTTGCTTAGTGGGCAAAGGGGCGGGGCGGGGGCAAGCAGCAGCACAAAGGACTCGCACAGGACACACCAGAGCCGAAAGAAAGCAAGAAAGCCAGCAGGAAAGAAAGAAGGAGGCAACAGAAACTGTTAACAAAAAGTCGACAGCAGGGCTTGGCTCAGCAGCCAAACAAATTTGCATAAATCGCAGTTGGTAGCACACAACACAGCCAACACACACGCCCGCCACCCGCCACCCGCCACCCGCCACCCACACATGTGCTCATTCACACCCATACCAATACACATGCGAGTATATGTCCTGATCCAAAGCGACACAGCCATCGACATCGCCATCGCCATCGCCATCGACATCGACACGAAGTGAAAGGCGCAAAGACTAAGTGCATGCTTAAGTGTTTTCTTTTCTATTTACGTGCCACAGCAAAGGAGTGAGCAGCAGAGTCGTTTGTTTGCTCTGTTGCGGCTTGTGTGCCACCCAACCAGCTAACCGCCCACCTAACCGCCCACCTAACCACCCACTGAGCCATCCAGGCACCCGCAACACGCTTCATATGTAAATCAAGGTAAACAGAAATCTGTTACAGCATGATACCATTACAATGACATGCAACGGACCCGGAAAACCCCCCCACCCTGCACTCGGCCGGGCCAAGACCAGCACAGAGTAAACTAGATACTTATACACGTGTCTCATATTGACTACGATATGTTATACAAATGAGATATTGATGCCTCACCATTACAACTCGGGCCACAGCAACAGCACGCCGCCCATTTAGCCATTCAGCCAGCCAGACGGCGTCGTCCTCGAGTGACAGCAAACAACAGGAGGAGGATCCGGAGTGGGAGAGGGAGTGGGAGCAGGAGCGGGAGCAGGAGTAGGAGCAGGAGTAGGAGCTGGAGCAGGAACAGGACTACGCCCAGAACCAGCAGAAGCAGCAGCAACAAATGCACGAAAAGCCGCCGTAGTGGAGAGGCAGGTCTCAAAGTTGGCTGCTTAACCCATTCGAATACCGCTGAAATGTACAACAACTAGAAACACTTTGATTATAAATACAAAGATTGAAGGATTTGCAATTAAATATTGTTATACATACCACTGAAACCACTTCCATAAACTACGTATATTCAAACCCTTTGGCTGCAATGGGTTAACTGGCGGCTTGCATCGATATGCTGTAACTGGTTGGCCCATCAAAAGGTACTGCCTTACGTAACCAGATGCTACCAACTCCAGGGAGATGGCCACATAAGGAAAGGGGAGGAGAAAGGCTCTCTATGTGCGTGTCCAATCGCAAAGCAATCGAATCACACGGAGGGAGATACGGAAAATGGAATGCGGCGTCAAAGTCTGGGGATTAAAGACAGAGGAAATGCACAGAAAACAAGAAAAAACACCGAGTAATTAGAAATTGAAGAGCAAGAGTGGAGGAACGTAGTGCTGACGATGGCTTTCCGCTCCTTGAAAGCCAACCATATCCTTGGGTAATTTATCTGTGTCATTTAATAACAGCCATAAGCAAGAATCATAACCTGGCTCTATTGTAGTCATCTATTGTAGTAAATGTAATCGATGGCATGCAAAACTTGAATTTGATTATTGTTCAGTCAGCGAAGAAAATGCAATTACGATCTGCGCGAAACCAATTGTCAGATCAATATCTCCAAAACAACTATAGTCCTGTGCCCAGGCAAGTTGCAACCTCAAAACAGCGATTACGAATGGGCAACTCGGGCGCAATGCAATGGCTGAATACAAATTTGAAATGTGGCGGAAATTGAAATCGAAGGCGTTGAAGTGATTTCGTCTCGCAAAAATTCAATTGGAATGGCAACAGCAACAGCAACAGCAACAGCAACAGCAACAATCGAGCAAAAGCACCGCAGCAAATGTCTTGCACAACAACCAGCCACACTTCAGCACCACCCTGCTGAGCCACCACTTCCATTCACGCAGCTCCTGGCAGGTCCTGGTAGCTGCTGGTAGGTCCTGGCAGGTCCTTATGGTGGCAAGGCTTCTGGTTACGCGGTTATTTGGCCTCCCCGCACATCCTTTCGCCCTGTGCGCTGGGTGCACAATTTTTCCGCTGCATGCAATTTTAATGCGATTTTGGATTTGATTTGTAACCGAAAAATAAGCCACACAAACTTTTCCCTCTCGAAAGTGGTGTGGTGCTGCGCCAGTTGCCACAACTTGGAGTTGTGGTTGCATTGTAGTCGTTGTCGTTGTCGTTGTCGTCGTCGTGTTGTTGCTCGGTTGTTAAGTGCAAATATAAATTCAACGGCAGCGGAAGAACGAGGGGAGGAACGAAATGGGGGGCAGCGGAAGGGTTTGCACCCTGCTGGGAGCTGGGGTCAAATATTTATTTGTTGCCGCGCACAAATTTTATGCTGCATACTTTCATGCGCCGCTGCAACGGCGGCAACACAATGTGGCACAAGCCAGCAGCACTCCAGCACCACAGCACCCCAGCACCCCAGATTCGCCGTGCAACTGGCTGTGGCACAGTGGAAGCGAGGCGCATAAAACCTTCCGCTGCCATTCAAGTGGAAAAGTTTAAGCCAACTTTTCCAGCCCAAAAGACCCCATACCATTTCTGTTCGCCAGCAATTCAAGCGCGAAAATGCGCGCACTGAAAAATCATTCAACGGAAGCCGCAGAAGAGGTGGCGGGGGGGTGGTGCAAATTGGAGGAAGTCGGGGGCTGCCATTGACTGTCACCACGGAGGACTGCGACTCGAAAAATGCCAATTATGCCCATTCGACGGAAAATGACTTGTACAATGGCCACTGAACGCAAGTAGGCGCAAGTAGGCGGTGCCAAAAGTCGAAAAGAAACTACGAGCGCATTGCGTATGCGCCCTGTTGTCGGCCTAATTTATGCGGACCAGCGCAGCAAACTTAATTAAAGTAGCAACACGTCAGCCAGGGGTCAGAGTTCACAGGCCGCTGGCCTCTGGCAGCTGAAGAGCGGCGCATAGTGGCCACAAAACAATTGTAAACACAATTAAATCCAAGCACCACTGCAGCACTGACTCGTTCCTACAAGACGGACTCCACGGACTACAGCGCCAAGTTTTCAACTACAGAAGGCATTCCATCTTTCAGCAGGCAAAAAAACAAGGCGGAATAGTGTACTCAATTCAAAATTTAAAATATACCCCTTGAGAAAAGTCAAATAAGTAGCGAGATGCCTGAATTATGGTTGATTATTTAATAGAAGCGCAAGAAACATTTTATAAGCGATCAAATTAGGTTTTCTCTGAGTGTGTGCCCGCTTGTGTTGGAGCTATGCTCCCTGGGTGTGCTGATAACATACGACAGTTGTGACTTTAAAAAGCCCTTTTCGCAATTTTTGCACAAAACTTGTGCAGGATTAATGGTCCGAACGGCCCAGGCATCCATGCAATTAAAATGCAACAACAGCGGCAGTGGCAGGAGGGGCAGGAAGAGCAGGAGCAGCAGGAGCAGCAGGAGCAGCTGGAGGAGCAGGAGGAGCAGGAGGAGCAGGAGGAGCAGGAGGAGCAGGAGGAGCTGATGGAGCTGGCGGAGCTGGAAGGCAGCAGGAATCCAGGATGTGGTGGCAGCAACAGCTGCAGGAGTGGGCGGAAATGGAGCAGAAAGATTGCTGTGACTTTGGAGCGTTTGAAAACTCGCATGTGTGACGGGCCGGAGTCCGGAGATAGCCACGCCATTTTAAAGTGGCTGGCGAGGCAGCAAAACGAGCAGCGGATGAGGTGGGGATGGAGGGCAGCTTCCACACTAGTTAGTGCACCCCTTGGGAGGATGCGGATGCTGCGGCACAGCATTGTCCGCAGCCACACACACACACACACACACACACACACACACACATACACAGGCTCCTCTTTCTGCATTCGCCATCATTGTACGGTTTTTGCCCGCAACGGCCAAAGACAAATAATGCAATTTCCTGACTAACTCATTTTGGGTGGCTGGCTGAGCAGCAGGATTGGGACGCCCCATTCCCGGACTACATGCTACATACTCATGTAGACTGTAGTTCCGTGTCACTGACACTTGGCCCTCGCTGCCTGCCCACTCAGACATTTATTACCTAGTCGGGGATGTGCAATCGCTGCGAGTGATCAAAGGGCTGGGAGTTCCCATGGCGGGAAAAACGAGAGCAACGAACAAAAGCTGGTGGGATGGATCACTTGGAAACCCACTAGATCTGCTTTCTGCTTTCTGCTTTCAGCTTTCAGCTTTCAGCTGCCCTGTTCCACGTGACTCCCTTTGGGGCATCTGACGCAATCATTGGCAACTTTTGGTTTCATGTTGCACCACTTCGCACACACCAGCAGCACAAGATTAATGCGGTTCGGCATCGAACTTTAAACTCATTTTGAGACCCCAACGAGGAGAACTGCCACCAAGGACCTCTCGCCAGACGAACATGTGTTCGGGAAACCAGGAGCATGTCGTGCAGTTGGTCCTTGCTCCATGCTCCTTGCTCCTTGCTCCTTGCTCCTCGTCGCTGGCCCCTGTAATTTGTCCCCCACTCGGCGTTGTTTGTTTTGCGCAAAAGTTTGTGGCGACAATTGTTTTGCGCTGCGGCAGCAGCAAGCACAAACTCACATACCCAATCTCGCACATACGATTGCAATTTCCTTGAAAAGGTTTTCCCAACGCCCTGTAATTTTGCTCTTTGCGAGGGGAGAGTCAAGATTTATGTCAAGCCAAACTGTGTCGCAGCAGTTCAATATGTTCAATATGTGGGTATGTTTCAGTATGTGTCACCGCTTATCATATCAGCCCCACCACTCGACCACCGACCACCGCTCATATATCAATTATTTTCCAATCAATTTATAGCTAATAACATTTCAATTCGGACGCTTTTAATCGCGACAGGTGGATAGGTGGATAGCGCTGGAAGAACTATAATTAAAACGCCGCACATACCATCATCAGTCGTCGGCGCAGTTGCGCAACGAGCGCCACTCGGACCACGGGAAGCATCCCAGGTAGCCATCCTGGTTGACGAACGCCTTGCCATCGGGACACGGCAGCTCCTTGGCTCCGTCGCTGGTGCACAGATAGAAGCTGGCCACATCGTCGGCGGCCTGGGGCTGCAACTTGCTGGTTCCCGTGCAGTCGGGCACCGTGGTGTCCAGGTTCACGCAGGAGGGCTTCATCAGGTCGGCGGGCAGGCAGCCGCAGACGGTGGCGTTGTTCACAAAATAGTATCCCGGGTCGCACTCGTCGGCCAACACCTGGCCGTCCAGGCAGAAGTAGAACTTCCTGATGTCCTCGCCGCCCCACAGCTCGTCCTCCGACTGGCAAACATCGGGGGCATCGCTGGTGGTGCCCACGGAGGCGGCGTAGCACAGAGCCAGGAGGCCAAAGAAAATGATAAGTGCTACAGGGGCGATCAGCGAATATCCGAGTGAATAGTGATTGAGATTATTAGGTTCATAGGTTCATTCTAGCAAATATGATACATATCTTAGCTATAAATATTCTGTGAATTTCACTTTACCCAAGTCACAATCGAACGCGCAGTAGTGGAGTTGATAGATTATTCCTAAGGATGCTTACCTTTCATGGTGAGCATGGTGAATCCTTTAGCAGCTTCTTTTCGATTCAAAAATCTAACGCAGACTAAACGAATGGATGGCCATCGAGTGGGCTTTTATAACATTCTATCCGATCGGGCAACTTATCGGGACTTTCGAGAGCGCTACCATATCATTGGCATTGCCATTGACTTGTTGACACTTCCGATGATGAACGTTCTGCGAGGCGTGTTTTGGCTTCTGGTCTTGGCCACAACGCTTATCGCCTGTTTTTCTTATGCAGATAATGACGAATTCTTGGCTCAATTTGCTGTTCTGCCTTTGGCAGATACCACGTCTCAAGTGGTTGGCGATGAGCAGTTCCAGGAACCGAAGTAACATTGATTTCAGTGCGCTATGGTGCCAAATGTGGGCTTCTCACTGTCACCTGGGGCTCTCACGTCTGGGAAACTTTTAATTGAATTCCCTGCCAGTGGAAGCCAACATCGATAGCAAGCCTATTGGAATTTATGTCGATTATAATGTCAACTTTGGCAGAACTCCACGAAGTTTGCCTATTTAAACTTGGGGCTCGCGTAAATAGAGTGCAAAAAGTGGAGAGGCGAGTAGGTAAGGAAGTTGAATTGACAACGTGACTCAACAACAAAAATGGCTAAGAAGTTTTCCTTGTTTTTTGTTTTTTTTCTTTTTCTTTTTCTTTTTTTTTTTTTGTGTTTCACCAGGTTATGGGCTTCGTGTTCTGGCCGCAAATTGACTTCTTTCCCGGCTGCAGCTGTGCTCCTCCATTTGGGCGCTCTAAGCCAAATCAATTAGAACTTTTGACAGCAGCTGGGCCTGCGACTAAATACTACCGAAGCCATTTGAAAATGCTCCATTATCTCGCCAGTGGGGCGTAATTAAATTTTCCACTGATTTCTGCAGCAATAATTTCCAATTTGGCTTCATTTGAAAGGCAATTAATGTCTCTGCTATCGCTTAGATAAGCGATGTGCATGTGTGTGTCTGCTCGTTTTCGGTAGTCCAACACTGTAATGGCACTCTGATTCATTCGGCCAAGTTAGCAAAGGGAATTTCTGACAATCGAATCGATGAGAGAAGGAAATTTTTGGCCAGCTCCTGATGGAAATCATCTTCTCTCGTGCCATTCATTTCCAGAACCTATCGAACGAGAGCACACAACTTTAAACCAGTCCGTCTTATCTAATCAACAAAATGCTGGCCAAGAAGAGAGCGACGACGTCACTGTCGACCAAAATAAAAATGCCCGAAAAACACGATGCCCGGTGCCCCATGGCCCCATGGCCCCCATAGCTGCGATAAGGTTTGCAGGGAACATGGAAAGTCATGCCAATGAACATGGGTATAAAAGCGAAAGACAATGGCGACGACATCCATCAGTCGAGTCGAGTTTTTCAGCAGGAAGCACACTGATAAATTTATTAACGAACCCAGCTTATGGCCAAATGATGAGAAGAGTGTGAAAAAATATCTGAATTTACCACCGAACTGCTGCAGTCGCAGTCCAAAATAATAAAGAGGAAAAAAAAGGAAAAGGAAAAATCCGACATTCGGACAGTGAGCGAGCGAACTTTGTGTGTCATAATAATAAATGCTCCGTTGGCTGTTCGTGATGAAATTATTTATGAAAAATAAATGGAGTAACTCCCCCTGGATGCTGCGCCTGATCCTGATCCTGACCATGCTGCAGCTGCTGCAGCAGTGTATGGCTGCCACCGCCGACCCCGACACAACCACGAATGCAACATGCAGACATGCCACGGACATGTGGGGAGATCCGGACCCCAACATATTCTACGTGTGCTCCGATGGCGGACAACCGCTGCAGCTGGAGTGTCCGCCGGGCAGGGGATTTTTCAGCGGTCTCGGTTATCTGGGCTGTTTGCCCTACGACCACTGGCCAGCTTGCCGGCCCTCGGAGGAGCAGGTGGCCGTCCAGTTG
The DNA here is from genome assembly GCA_005876975.1 of Drosophila orena. Classification (NCBI taxonomy): domain Eukaryota; kingdom Metazoa; phylum Arthropoda; class Insecta; order Diptera; family Drosophilidae; genus Drosophila; species Drosophila orena. The sequence continues at coordinate 5,942,366 of VCKV01000282.1, read as the reverse complement.
TCAGCTGGCTGTGACAGCACTGCCGGCATTGTGCCATCGCCCTGGGCCTCGCCGGATCCCAATCGATTCTACCTGTGCCCCAGCACAAGTGCCACACCGCTGCTGCTCAACTGCGCCGCCGGCAGAGGATTCGTGGCCGGTTCCAAGGTGGTGGGCTGTGCGGACTGGTCACAATGGCGTCGCCAGATGGAGTGCGAGGCGTACTACTGATCCTGCGGAAAACCATGTACTCGCTATATCAATAATCACATCAATGGCCGGGTTTCTGCCTACCCCCTACTCGAATATTTATTAATTTATTGGTTAGTTCTATTCTCTTCATTAGTTCTATCTGTAAATAAAGTTAAAAGTTTGTTACTGATGTGGGTGTTTATTTCAGACTACGGGACTTGTTCAATACACTGATAAGCGAAGCAATTAATTGATAATGAATTCGATTCCGAAAAAAATGTGTGCAAAATCATTTTTTTGCAATGTTACGCTATTTATAAACCAAAATATTTCCGAAATTGTTATATCCAATATCCAATTGTTTTAGTATACAGTATATTATACCCGTTACTCGTAGAGTAAAAGGGTATAATAAATTCGTTGAAAAGTATGTAACAAGCAGAAGGAAGCGTTTCCGACCATGTAAAGTATATATAATATATTCTTGATCAGGATCAATAGCCGAGTCGATCTGGTCAGGCAGTGGTTGCGCCCATAGGCCAAAAATCAAAGAACGTAGTACAGCCGATTTGCTTATAAAGTAGCCAAACCATCTCTAAAATGTCCAAACATATCTAAATCAAACCGATTTTTCTGCAAAGCTAACGGTACTTTCTAAGAATATAACTAAAGTTGCGAGCTTGTGTTTTTTTGCTGCGCTCAATTGCACGAGGAGCATTTCACAGCAGACAAATGTTAACTTTAAAGCAGTTAGTCTCCGTTCATTATTGTTCAAATTGTAAAATTTAAATTGATTTTGAAAGTTGAAGGTATTAACTTTAATAAATTATTTTTGTATTATTTTTTCTATTATTAATACATTTGTGCATTTTGTGAACGTCTTTTTCATGTTTTGTTAAAGTTTTTTATTTTGAATTGTTACATTTTTTTTTTTTTTAATATAAACTATAAAAAACATTTAATATGATTTCTCATGGAACGTTTCTTGCTGTTGCAATACATTGGTTTGAGGTGGCATAAATATTTTAAAACATTCCTACTGATTTTATTTATATTCTTTTAAAAATCTCTAATAAGTAACCGAAGTATTATACATTTTCCATACAAACACTTTATTGCCGACCGATCGCTCTATGGCAGCTATATGATATAGTAGTCCGATCTGACTAATTTTGTATATGAGATTAGAGGTAATGTTAGAAAATTTTGTGCAAAGTTTCAAGCCTCTACCTCAACTGGAAGTATTTATGGCCGCGCTCTCCATACAACGACGTCCAACTGTCCGTCCGGGCGTATAGTTCCCTGCCATAATCTTAATGACCAGCTCGGATAGATTGGAAGCAGCAAACGTCTTCTTCAGGCAGCACATCTCGCCCAGAAAGCAGCCGAGATACCAAATGACACTCTTCTTGCCGTTCTCCTTACCCTCACACTGGAAACCATGGCAGTATTGGGGTATGGTGACCTATATCGACCCATTAAACAAATTACCATCTCTGGACTGAAGTGGGCACACCCTAGTGTGTCCAATTTTTTGGATATGCCTAACTCTCCGATTTTGACCATACGCCGCCTGTTCAGGAATACATTCGCTTCATTCGGTCTCCAAATCACTGAATGCAAAACGTGTCTTGTGATCAACTCTCTTCTAGAATATATAAAGATGACTTCGTTACCGAAGCTGGATGTTCTCCGAGCGCATGTAGTTAATGGCACTGAAGATCTGATCGAATTCCGCTGTTATATAGTGTTCAGGACAGGACTAGCCTAAGAGGACAATACTTGCAGGGCCACCACTCCGAATAATCGATGTTAGTTTCTCGTTTTTAAGTGGTTCGAGAAAATCAAAATGAATAAATCGCCCCACGGATTGTCTTATCATATACATATATATTTATATAAATATATATATATATAATTATTTATATATATTCCTCGAATTCATTTTCAAACATCAAAAGACTACAGACGGTATGATTATTGTTTTGTTGTTGACATACTTCGTGTTTTTTAGTAGCTCGTGTTAATAGAAAATTTCGCTGGGTTCCAATCGTTGCATTGGTTGTCCTTCGTTGTCATTATCCTCTATTTCCTCTCCAAGGATTCCCGTGCCAAGCTAAAAAATTCCATATTTTAGACTAAATTCAGAGAAACCCGTTACTCAGCGAGTGAAAGTACGTAGTGGATCAATTTCTGTAGAAAGATAGAATGGGAGATATTTAAAAATTTTCTGAAATATCGGTAAAAATTGGAGAAAAAAATAATAAAATTAAAAAAATTCAACAAATTTTAAAAGAGTGGGCGTAACAGTTGTGGGCGGTTTGTGGGCGATAGAGTGGGCGTGGCAAAAAGTTTTTTTGGCAAATCTAAAGAAATTTGCAAGATATATAAAAAAGTGAAAAAATATCACATTCTTCAAAAGTGTGAGCTTAACAGTTTTGGGTGGTTTGCGGGCGATAGAGTGGGCGTGGCAACATTTGGGAATTAACTTGCGCTGTGTCTACGTGTATGTCTCTGGAAGCTGCATGCTTAATCTCAACATTCTAGCTTTTGTAGTTCCTGTAGACAAACCGGCGGACGGACGGACGGACATGGCCAGATCGACTCGGCTATTGATAGTGATCAGGAATATGGTCGGAATACTTTATATGGTCTGAAACACTTCCTTCTGTCTGTTAAACTTGTACTTTTCAACGAATCTAGAACACCCTTTTTAGTTACTCGAAGTAACGGGTATAATTATTGATTACACTTATTTGTAAAATAAATATTATGATTAAAATATTAGTTACAAGTACATACGTGCATTTGACCATTGATGTAGATTTAGCAAGAGGACGACTACAATGATGAGAACTTTCGCCGCGTTCATTCTGAGCGATAGATAGAAACAAATGAATGGTGCCTAGAAAATCATGGTTCATATACCATATTTTTATATATATTTTATATATTTATGTATAAACATGTTGATAAGAAACGCGTCTTATAGCGATAAAGAGGTCAAAAAGGAGAGTTCCAAAGTGATAGTATTATTTGGCAAAAACAAGATTACCCATGGCACATAGACGTGATTTCTTTTATTATTCGATTATAATTATTCGAATCGAGACTATATGTATCTATAATCGACCGTTACGCATTTGCTGGAATATGCAAAAATATATTCTAAATATATGCTAAAATATCTTTTTTTGTACTAAGTGTCCCTTAAAATTCACAATCTGAACGCTTCACACTTCTATCAGGAATTCAATGCAGCCAGCCCAGTCCCTCCACTGCACTTAACTGTTAACCAGTTAACTGGTAGCAGCTCTCTTGTGCGCATATTTACAAATTTATTTTTTACTACTCTTTTTGTAATTTCTCTGATGAATGATGTTGTAGAAATTCAAAAAAATTAAAAATATGTCCCAAGGCTGAAGTTCTACACTTCATAACTCAACTTATCGTAATCGGATTTTAAAGTGGCATACCTGTAAATGTTTCTGGCGCAATTCTCTAAAAATCTGCATTAAAATTTGAAACATTTATACCCGTTATACTAGAGTCAGAGGGTATACTAGATTCGTTGAAAAGTATGTAAAAGGCAGAAGGAAGCGTTTCCGACCATATAAAGTATATATATATTGGTGATCAGGATCTACAGCCGAGTCGATCTGGCCATGTCCGTCTGTCCGTATGAACGCGTCGTTCTCAGGAATTACAAAAGCTAGAATGTTGAGACTAAGCATGCAGCTTCCAGAGGCATAGATGCAGCGCAAGTTTATTGTCCAAATGTTGCCACGCCCACTCCTACGCCCACAAACCGGCCAAAACTGTCACGCCCACACATTTGAAATTTCTCGTTTGCACTGCCACTAGCTGAGTATAGGGTATCTGTAAGTCGGGGAACTCGACTATAGCATTCTATCTTGTTTTGGATTGACTTAGTGCTTTTCAATTGACATTGTATTGTTTTGTGTCATTATATAGTTAGAACACACCGACTGTCAGTTCATTGCTTGGATCTACTTATGGGATTAGTGAATTCCAAATAATACCTCACATGCTGTGCATTGCAATTATTGCTCATTTGAGCATATTAAATGATGATGTGCTCTAGAGAGTGCGGCGCATGGGGCAAATCCTTTTGGTTCCCACACTCCCGCAAAGCCACGCATTATCCTTTGCCATTACTCTCCTTTACGCTGTTTTCTATCTGCTGGATACTGAAGGTCTGAAGGCCTGGAGTTCCGGAGGTCTGGAGGTCAGCTTCCCCGCCTTTGATGTGCCTTTTTACTCTGTCCTCCCCTAAGGTGAGATTTTTTTTTTTACGGTACGGCATGGCAGCAGCTGCTGTGATCCGTGCGGGCGTGGCCCTAACCGGCTCTCAGCCCCGTTTACAGGTTTAAGCCTTTGTCCTTGCTGGCATAAAGCATGGCCCAGGTAAACGGCATAAGAATAATGACACATGCAGCTGGGCGGCGCATAAAAAAGAGCGGACTACACCCGAGGAACCCCAGCGGAAATTGCATTTTGCTTTGAGCGCGTCCAGATGCAGGAAATTACTGTCAACTGTTAACGCCCAGTGTAGGATCACGACCCCGACTTCCTTTGTCTGGCTTTAATAAATCTTCAATTTGCATGCATTTCTCTTCGTTTGCGCTTTGCGTTTTAAGTTCCCTATTTTTGCCACGCTTTGCATTCCTCGGCTGGCCATTAATCAATGCCCGGGGATCCGATGGCAGACAACATCACGTATACGCAATTTTAATTGCCACTGATATAAAAGTGTTTAGCGGTTGGGAGGGGGGAGGCGGCAAATTAATTAAATGTTTACCTGCTGCTCTCAGCAGAAATCAATGAAAGCGACTTCTAATTTATTGCGTACCAGAGACCAAAGACGACTCACAGGACTCACAGGACTCTAGCATCCTGCTGACTCAGGCTGGGGAAAAGTAATTAACCGATTGGCAACTGAAACACGGCTGATAATATCCTTGGGAAATACTGCGAAAATGGCTTTAACTGCCTTCGTTTGGTGGTTAGGTTGCTCCATCCATAAGTATGCCATAAATATAGTTTAAGGCAGAGCAATCAGCTGGGAAATCAATAGACCGCCAGCATCATCGATGTGGCTAATAGAGAGCACACTCCATACACGAGGGACCCATGACGCCCCCAAACTTCCACATCCTCCATGTGGCGTCTTTGTTAAGGGACTCTCCATTTCGTTGATTGCCCCACCGCAGGCGCAATAATATTGATCGTCTGCCAATGTTGTTCAGCTGCCCTTCAATTTATGTTCTCTCTTCCTGCAAATTCAAACGGGCTCACAGACACCAGAACACCAGCACACGAGCACACGAGCACACGAGCACACGGGGGTTAATGTGGCAATGCAAATCCCAAATATGGGCAAAAATGCAGTTGAAAGTGACGCCACACACTGTGTTGGCCCTGCCCGGCAAATCCGAATGCGAATGCAAATGTGGCACCAAGGCCAGCACCGGTTAAAGCCTACACAGGATGCAAACAGAGACTGGCTGAGGGTCCGCTGCAATTGCAGTTGCCACTGATATACGGGGCATACAGGCAGGAGCGGACTTCAGGGTCACCTCTTGGCCAATCCGTGCAGGTATTAATAACTTTTGGTTGTTTTATATCAATCATTATATGGGTTTTTGTTTGTATACCACTATACCTATGATCAGTTCATTCTCGTACCACGAGAGTTACCCTTATCAACATTTTTCAGAAGGCAAACACTTAGCCGGTTCACTAGCTAGCCTAAAGTCTGAGTATCCTTTATGTGCCGATGCTAATCAGCGATGAGTGACAGACTTATGATCTCTCCATTTGAAGTGAAACGTTGGAGTCAGATGAATCTATTGCCTGGTGAGGAGCCTCCGCTCCTGGCCGCCTGCTGTAGCTTCAATCCATTTACAGGTGTTTGCCCAGAGTCAATGCATACGCAGCCAGCCGTAAAACATTTGTCACATTTGCATTAAAAGCGGCAGCAAGCCGGAGACCTGCTTTATGTGTGTTTTTGCATTTGCCCACCAGGAACAGCAGCAGCAGCAGCAGCAGCAGCAGCAGCAGTGCTGCACCGTAGCGCCCAATCCAAAGCAAGCCAGAACAGATCCCGTACCCGTACCCGTACCCAAACCGAAACCCACATAGCCACCCGGATGGCTATGCAATTTATTTGCACAGTGCACTTGCCAATTAATTCTTATCTCAGCAGCAGCCATGCAGGTTGCTTTCCCGGCGACTGCATAAATCAATGTGCCTGAAATGATAACTCATGCGAGAGTGTAGTGTAGGACGAAGGGTGCTCCTGCTATACGTATGTACATATGTATCTACATTATGCTCCTGTATTCCGGCACACAAATCGTGCTCTAGATCGGCCTTCCCCCGTCCCCCTGCCGCCCTGTCCCCCTGTCTCCCTGTCCGTCTGTCCGCCACTTCGTCCCTCGATTGGAAGGCCCGAAATGAGACGTTACGTGGGGGGCATTGTGTGTCTAGGAACTGCAGCTCACTCAATTTCATGCTGTCAAATGTGCTGGCAAGATTCGCCTCCTCCGGCGGCACAGGCATATGCCACCCCACACCACCCTCACCCACATACCTTTCCACCCGCCCAGCGGCTTCTAATTGAATTGCACTGCGATAATGGGCGATGCAGCTTTCGGTGGCACCTCCTAATTGAAAAGTGTTGTTCACGGCAGCAGCAGAAAATTTACGATAAAAGTGCCATCCGTCTTGTGAGTCGATTGAGATTTAAGTTGCTACTGAGCCCGAAGATAAATGCTTGGTAAATTGAGAGCAAGGGTGAAAGTATCCAGGGGATTATTAACTCTACGGAATCTGTCATGTGGCATAATGAATTCATTTAGTATTCCATTTGTGATCACCTGTGCATGCATCACCATTACTCATGCATTCTAATTCGATACAAAAGCCAAAAGAGAACTTACTCTGCTGTCGGTGCCAAACAAAATGTGAGTTCAAACTTTGTGTCCGCCTGTGTGTGGATTGGATTATCCTGTGGGCACAATAATAAGTGACTGCCCCGCACATAAATTCACATAATTAAAGCGATCCAATTATAAATGGCTGCGCGTTGCTGGCAGCCTCCACTTCCATTTTGTCTCCGCCGGCTGTCAGCAAATCTGGGTACAAGGACAGGCCGCTTCCTGTTTTCCAATGCCACTGCCAACGCCTCAGGTGAGGCACACTGGAGGCCGCTGGGAAATGCTTGGCGCGCCCTGGTAATTAATTATGTCGGCTGCAATGACGGTGCTGAAAATATCCGCTAAGGTAAGCCCAGCCCAAGGAGGGTAAATACAAAAGCAAAAAAAAAAACGAGAGAAAAATGGAGCCAGGCCAGGGTCGTGGGGCCAGCGGAAACGGAAATAAGCACAAACAGTTGGCGACGGCATGAGAGCGGAGAAGCGAAACAAACAAGTCGCGCTGTGCGCCTTGCCGAAATGATTTATTAGAAACGACATTTCAATTTTTCATCGCCAGGTCTTGGTTCCGCCTTACGGAGTAAGCAATGCGTAGAAATAAATATAAATTTGCCTGTTGACAAAAATGTAGCAATTTCACATGCAACTAAATGCGTATTTCCGGCCGGAAGAGCCCAACAACGTTTGTGCGTGGGGAATGCCGAATGGCGGAATGGGGAATGGGGAATGGGGAATGGCGAATGTAGAGACGGCACTTCCGCCTTACCGCCATTTTGCTGTTTGATTGGTCTGTAGTCCTTGTTGTCTCAAGCTGAGATCCGCTTTGACGAAGGTGCCGTGGAGCGCCATCAGGCTCAAGCAGCGCACAAAGTGTCCTTGCCAGAGTGCTTGAAAGAGCGAGAGACACGCAAAAAGGACAAATCGAGGTACCCACAGAAGCACACACACACACACACATACACATACACACACACACACACACACACACGCAAAGGAAACCGCAAGGAAACAATAAATTTGCAGCAATGCGAAACGGAAATGTTTGCAACGGAAATAGAGGAAACGCAGCACTGCACTGCCACAGCGGCAAAAGTCGCAGTTGTCCTTTTGCAATTGTCGCACGGCGAACGGCAAACAAACAAAGTAATTGGTCCACACAAATTGCCAGCCGAAAGAAAAGCGGCAGAACGAAGAAGATGAAGGTCTGCCCATTGGCAGACCGGGCGAATTGCCACTCGAAAAGGATGAAGAGAGTGTGAGGGAAGGAGCAAGTAATGGCTAGTAAATTTTATTATGACCATGACGTGGCTACACTACCACACTACCACACTACCACACTGCCAACCCACTCACCGGCACATAAATTATGCATATTTAGCTGAGTGAAATTGAAAACTAATTAATTACACTTGCAGCCCGAAGCAGCAGCTAAGTGGGGTGGACCGCCGTTTGCTGGAGAAAAATGTTGTTCAACTTTTTAATTGCCAGCATCAAGTGTTTTTCAAATTGCTCTTGGCTGTAATTATGGTCGAAAAGTGGCTGAAACGTGAGACATTCTGCGCTGGCCAAGGGTCGTCAGCATTGCTAAGCTAGTAAACAGGACGAAGGAGCCGGAAATGGCTGTTGCTTGGGGGTTGGGGGTTGGGGGTTGGGGGTTAAGGGTATAGGACGGGCGCATTGAAAGCCCTCAGCGAAAGTTCAGACACTTGTTGGTTGCGGCGACTCTGCAGCAGTTTTCGTGTTGCCTACTTTCGGGCGACAGCAAAGGGGTACAGTGAATAATGCTTGGAATAATTCATTATAATTGGATTTTACCACACTCGTGTCTTTGCGATGCTTTACAAGTAGGCCTGCGACACCTGGAAATATAGATTAAATCGATATTTTTGCTAGATTACAATTAACACAACCAATAGTTGGTCTTTAGCGCGATAAAATCAGAATTGAGTACAGAGAATGCAGAGCCTTAAAATTAACATTTTCATTTCTCTTGCACATCATTGAAATTTCTTGTAAGCTGTCATGTACAGCCAAGGTTTACTGTACCTCTTAGCGCTTACGTGGATGCTGCGTTCTCAGTGGTGGGGCTGCTTAATGAATTAATATAAGACGGTTACGGGGACGGTGCTGGTGCGGCTCCAGTCAATGGAAAGGAATCGGCTTAGTGTCGCCCGGGCAACTTGAACCAGATTCAGGTTGCATTTCCATTCAGAAGCCCACAGCTGAAGGCTCCCACGAAAACCGCCTCTTCGAGGATCCCTTTGCTAATTCAATGCTTTAAATTCAAAGTGTCAATCAAAGCAGGTATTGATTCTCGTTGGCCCAGCCACGCACGGCTAAGACAGCTGGAGTTGGAGCTGGAATTGGAGGTGGATTCGGATTGGGAATGGGAATGGGTAGTGGGGAATGGGGAATGGGGAGTGGGGAGTGGGAAGAGGGAAGTGGATGGAGGTGGAAAATTCAAAGGCAAATGCCAGCCGGCAGGAGTCACGTACTCTGGCTGCCAAAGGGCAACCTTGCAATCGACTCGATCCATTTTCCATCACCTGTCTGATGCGATGCCATCCAATTGGAAGCCGTAGGCATAACACAATTTGCCTGGCCAGCGCTAAGCCCTTTCGGCTCCGGAATGTTTATCCAAAAAAAGGGTTGCCCTTATAGTAGGACTGACTCCCGGCACCGGCCGTATATTTCACAGCAAGTGCCAGGGGGAGTTTTATTAGTTGGGCAGGTCGCAGCAGTGGGTCCGTAACCCTTCTCAAAAGCATGATACTAATAAAAATCCATGTTAATGTTGCATGAATACCAAATAAATTGAGGCAGCCAACACGTACAGCTCGTGCTCTTTCTACATTTATTGATTGAACATAAAATTGGGCAATTTCATTGACGTAACAATTTTTTATGCCCTAACTGGCGGACGGGGAGCAGTTGTTAAAATTGGCCAAGATGCTCAAAGGCACAGACTTTGTCTTCTGTAAATTATTTATGTACGAGTGTATCCCAGTTCGAGTGACAAATGAATGCCTTGTGCCGCTTAAGCAGCTGTCACCGTTGAGTGTGTGCAACTATGTGTGTGTGTGTGTGTGTGTGTGTGTGTGTGTGGGTGGGAAAGGCGCTTATCGATTTATCTTTCCATTTCCGTTTCCGTTTTTGCAGCCAGATGCAGCCAGTTAGCCAAGCTGCTGCGGTTGCAACAGTGTCACCCCCGTTGTCACCCAACCAGCTGGCTGACTGGCAATCCTCCTCATTTCGAGCCGCATTATTAATGCCGTTCTGCGAGTGCTGGATCTGGCGTTTGTTTGACTACGGATTTTTAGCGCGAATCAATCAAATCACATGACTGCTTGACTAACAGCCAGTGATTTGATTGATGAACTGCGTCAACAGCGAGAGGGACGCTCCTTGCCCCACGATTGCGGCACGCACAGCGCCAGCGGGACAGGCAGCAGGACTCGAAGTCGTCCTGGCCCTGCGGTTAACTGGCTGAATCGCAGAATTAGCTTTGCGACGTTGAGAGCGCATTATTGATTAGTGGCTCGTATCGCCGTATCCTGGTGGAGCATTAAAGATGCCGCATTACGGATGCTTAATCAAAATCGGTGACATCGAACGGGGCGTGATGTCTGCTGCTCACAGCTAATGAATATTTAATTTATTGCTAGGGAGCTTTGGTTTATTTAAAAGCAGCTAAGACGAAGTCTTTCAAGCTCACATCGTCGCTGTACTGTGTTTGCCCATTTCCGTAGTTGCCATGTGTGCGGCATTAGTTTTTTTGTGTGCCGTAATAAAATATTTTATTACTTTTTAAGTGTATTTGGTGCTCGTAAAGTTTTGTTGCCTTCGCCTTCTGCTTCCAGCTCCTTGTAATATTTTTTACATCATTTCTTTTTCATTTTTCGGAATGCGGCATGCAATGTCACATGTGAGCGAATGACTTGGCATCGTTCTTTGGGTATTTTGGCATGCAAATGCCAAGTTGACTGCGAGTCAAGTTGGTGAAAGTCGAAAAATGTCATCCCCTGGCAATGTCCCGAAAATGTCTGAGTAATCCGAGTTCTGATGAACTTAACACGATTGCAACGAAAATGAAGCCTCATTTGGGACTCCTTTTCTTACTGGGCTTCATTAGTGACACAGTTGTGTGTGTATCCAGGTTAGGGCATTTACCTTGGTCATATGAGACCTGAGTTCCCCTTCCTCTTTTCGGGAGCATCTCTCTTTTATGTAAATGTGCGAAAATTTCATCGCACACATGCACATCAAATGAAATTGTATTCCTGCGGCGGGCAAAAGTACGAAAAGTGTGTGTGTGTGTGTGTGTGGGTGTTGGGCGCTGGGCGGAAAAGCGGAAAATGTCTTACTCTCCCACCGGTGGCAGCTGGCATCCGTGTCCATGACAGGACTGTGCTCCTTCTGCTTCAGTTGCCGCTGCGGCTCATCATCATCTTCATGAACGGGCGGTGGTGGCGGTGGCGTTGGCGATGGCGGCGACGTCGACGTCGTTCCCATTTCATCATTGTCATAACTTTGTGTCACAATTTCGTCCTCCTCCAAGCAGGTCCCATGTGTCCACGGGGCGAGCACAATTTTTCGACTAGAATGTGGCCACTTTTTTCTCGGGGCTCCAGCGTGACTTGGAACCTTCAATTTTGGCACTTGAAGAAACAGGCGAGACTTAAAGGTGCCCCCTTGGCTTTACCATTCTCATTAAGTCTGACCTCTCTTATCTCAGTCTACAAAATCCAGCTTCTAAGTGCCCACAGCTAGCAGCTTAAATATTATATTAATAGATAATTATATATTAAAAGAAATTTATTTTTATAGAACATGCCTTGGTTCGACTCCTACTAGGCACTGCATTTTTCTGCGTGATTGTTGAAAAGCTTGAGCGCATGGAATTCCATTTGTTTTCAGTTTCGGTTGCAGCACAGCTATTTCGAAGACATATTTACTTTATTTGAAAATACTTTCCTTATTGTTTGCACACTTGCCGATCGGCCTGTGGGCGTCATTTTGCACCGACTGTGACTGACAGCAACAAAAACAGGGCCAGCAGCGAAAACAAGGAAAAATGCGATGGCAGCTCTTTGGGGCATATTTACACTTCACTTTTTGCCGGGCTGTAAAAAATATTTCACATAGCAAATAAACAATTTCCATGTGAGAGGGGATGGGGTGAGGGGGGCACAGATGAAAGTGCCTTTTATTCGAATTCAGCATACACACATACATATGTATGTGCAGCAGCTAGAACAATTTATTATGTCATCAACTGGCACATACCATACTCGTCTACTACTGTACTTGCCAAATATGCTTAGAAAGCTGAACAGAATTTGGACAGAATGCAAAATGTGCGGCGAGCATCCTTAGGAACTTTGTTGTCACACTGTATAATATGATGATTGAAAAATTTGAAAGTAAACTCTGCTTTGCGAAAGGACTTTGCAGGCAGAAATGCAAGCTACGCAGGATGGCCAAGTTAACGCTGCAAACGGACTGACAAACTGCTTTAAGTGGCCAAACTTTGGCCGAAGCTAAAAAATGCCGGTCGGACGCCAACACAAGTTGGAGTAACTTTTACATTGTAAGTCCACAAGGCAGGTGCCCCAGAGGGAAAACGGAAAAGCGAGGCGAGAATAAATGTTAACAAGATGATGGTGGAGGGAAGGGCAAAGAGAAGATCCACGAGCCACTGGTCTGGACATCTCATTGTTTTGCCAGTGAATGGAAAAAATTAACTGAACCGAACTGGAGTTGCTCAAACTAAATTTGAGGGATACATTAGAACTTTTATTTGCATTCGCGGAGCAGTAGAGCAAAGTTGGCCTGCGCATATTACGCGCAAATGAAATGCCCGGCCAGTCAATGTACGATAGCATAGAGATGCTGTTTCTGGCTTGCCGTCGATTTTCTTTGGCCCCTTTTTCTTTGTCATTTGGCCAAGTTCTTGGCGCATAAACTTTTGCTGCAACATTTGCCTTCCCATTGTTTCCGCCGGCCAAAACCCGCTATTTTCAAGGGTGGCGGGGGCAGCGGAGGTTCCTTGTAACTGCTGCCGCTGGGGGCAGCCAAATTAAAGTGCATTGTATGCTAAAAGTTTTCTGCCAGCAAACCGGAACAATGAAAAGTTCATGAAAATTTTTGCTTCAACGCATAAACAATAAACATAAAACTTTTGACCATTAAAAAGGCGCCCCCTGCCCAAGTGACAGTTGGTTAGCCTGCTTCTGGCCTAAAGAGCGAGCACTGGGTGGTGGTTAGTGGGTGGTTGCAATCTGGCCAAGAGGGAAACGGTAGCCTCGAGTGCTTGCTCCCAAAGTTTTCTGTTGCTCTAATGACAAAAATCGGCGTGAATTTGATGTTTGGCCAAAAAGTTTTGTCACCCCCCTCTCAGTTTTTGTTTCTTCTTCGGCAAGTGAAATTTAGATCTTAAAAACTACAGCAGATTGTCCTTGGAAATCTTTGGAAAATTACTTTAGACGCCTCATTAGAATCAAAGAGGACTGCTTTTAATGCAAGTTTCTGGGTAATTTGGTAACTTAATGGAAGTGTAGGTTCATAATATTGAAGTTCGAGCACAATGAGTTGTTGGTTCTGCTTTTTGATTATTTATTAATATTTGTAGGCAGTTTTTCTTTATCTCCAGCTTATTAATTTCGTAATAAAAGCAGATTTTACCATAACTGGCTTACAAATAAACAAAACATCCGCTCTGAGGATGCTGAGAAATCTCTTGGAATTGCGCGTGCGCCGCGGATGTGAAGTTCTCTTATACCAACAGATGCAGAGATGCCGAGAGATTAGCGAGAAAACAGAGAATCAGAGAATCAGAGAGAAAGGGATTTCTCGATGCTGTGTAACCAGTATTATTCAGTTTGTGTTTACATTGTATATATACAACAAGCGACGACAAAGCCGATTTACACTTGCCAGACACTTGGCACTCGGCTCAAATCGCCAGCCCCCCCCCTTCACGCCATTTCTCCACCATCTTTCTCCGGAGAAACGGGACGGACGGACGGACGGACAAGCCAGACGGACACGGAATTGCTAGCAACAGCTGATGAAGTCTGAAGCGGAGCGGGGCAGCAACTTGCATCGTCACACGGATTTTATGCATGGAGTCATAAAATTGTCGAGTAATTCAGCAGGCATGGCACACCCGAGCCGGGCTATTTGAATTTGAAATAACAATTGCAAGCTGCTCGGCGAGAAGGAAAGTTTGCTCGAACACGGCAATTCGAGGAGCTCTTAAATTTGCTCACAATGAAGCAAACTTTTCATCTGACTCAAAACATTTGTAACGTGCCAGGGGAAAAAATATTTATTTCAGCTCGTATGTCATGCGACTGGCGGTGGGCGGTGGCGGTGGGAGGCGTGGGGGCGTGGCATTAAAACTTTGAGCCATTTTTCAAATTTGTCGCGGTTGCCCCCCCCCAACTCACCAAAAAACAGAAACCCACCGCCTGTGGAATCAACTTGATAATATCACACGGCAAGAGCGTGGAAGTGGCCGGCAAGTTAATGCCTTATAACTACGACTGCGACTGCGAGTGCGACTGCGACTGCGAATATGACCCGACCTGGCGCGGAAACTTTTCTGCCATGTTATAAAATGATTAATGATTATTCCGACCAACTGTGTGCGTCTGCGGCTCTGACCCGCCCTACTCCGCTGGCCAAGTATGCGCCTGAAAATATGTTAACGCTTTTTAAATCATCTTGTCCCGTGTCTGCCAGAGTTTTGAGTTTGGGTGCGTGCCAGTTGTTTTTAAAATATTAATGGTTAGGGAAAATTTGGAAAAGTTATGCTGAGATTGGCGTGTGCACAAGTCGTTAAGGCATAACAAAAAAGAAGTTCTGCCCAAAGAATCGTAAGATTTTGTTAAGCAAAAGTGAATTTAATAGAAACTAGTTTCTCTCAGCTCTGTACATTTTCCGGTCTTTGATTGCCAGTAATCAAGTGGCAGAGTGCGTCTTATTATGGGGTCAAATGGAAATCAGAAATTGGAGACTGCCGGAGATGCAATCAGAAGGCAAAGTACGGCCAAAATTTGGATAAAAATATATAAGGGGATTTTCCCGTTCTTGGCAGTGCAAGTTTATAAGTTGCGTTATCCGAAAAACCTGAAACGATATTGAAAATGAATATAGTTCACAGTTCCTTGCCTCAGTTGCAGCTTAAACGTCTTCAAATAACAAGCAACCAGCAGGCAACCAGCCACCATGATCTCTGCAGCCAATCCCACCCAGAGTTCTTCAGTCTGGCCGGGCAAAGCGCATTAAAGCAAAGTATTTTTGCCAGGATTTTGTTGCTCTTGCTTCTGGGTACACTTAAGCCTTGGCTGGGTATCAACAAACAGTACTTACCAAATCGTTTTCAGCTGCGATGCCAAAAAAGCCAGACAACGTTGGAGTCTACAGACCAGAGCAACCCGAGGTACCAGAGGGACCAGAGGGACTGGTGGAGCCGGAGCCGGAGCCGGAGCCCAGGCGCCCAGTTTGCGGGCGTTCGGGGGAAATGGGAGTGTGGGGCCCTGCTCCGACTTTATAAATTGCATATCGAATTTAGTAATTTTCTGCATTGTGAGAATATCGTGCGTTGCCGGAGGCCACAGCACATGCCTTGCTATCTGGTCTGGTCCGCTCTGGCTGGGCTCTGCTGGGTTCCGTTGGGTCTGGTCTGCACTTGGTGGTGGTGAGTCATGGACTGGCTTTGGCTTGGAGCTCTGCACGTGGACTGCCGCTAATCATGCGATCGCCGGTGCATTGTTGGATCCTGCCTTAAATTCCACGGCCAGGGTAAGGCACTTGCTGACAGCTTCTGTGCGCTTCCTGCAGTTCCTGCTGCTGCTGTTGCTGCTGTTGCTGCTCCTCCTGGCTATTTTTCATTTTCATTTAATATTTATGATTTATTTATGTGCGGATGCTTGCTGGCTGTTTTCATATCGCACGAGAATTTATGCTTTCCGTTTTGGCCGTGCTTCGGACTCAGGTCCTGGGTCAATATACCCATGCCACATCCTCCACCCATCCGAGCAGGCTCTTCTAATTTTTTTGAGCCACAACCTGGGGCAGACAACAATTTCATGCGCCGCTGGCCAGTGACTCTGCAACAATAACCATAGCAGCAGCAGTCACAGTTCCATACACAGGGCTTATTATGCAAATGCCTCACAAAACTTGACCACAATTGCGTTCTCATTTCCAGGACCCAACAGTAATAACAATATCTTTGCTTTAGTTTTTTTTGTTTTTTTTGTTTTTGTGTTTGGATTTTCTGTGGCAGCAGCAAATTTCTCGTTTTCCACTGGCTGCGCACGGAACAACAACAGAAATGGAAGTGCAACTTTTTCAATTAGCCATGCGGCCAGCATTAGTCTTATCATGGCCAAAACCCACCGACCCTTTGCAGCTTCGATTTAGCTCCAAATCAGCCCGAGGAGTTGCTCCAGTCCGAACGGCAGGGCAAACTTTTTAAACACGCTAGCTGACAGCTCAGCGCCATGGGGGCCATTTGCTGTTGAAAGCGGCCAAAACGTTGCTTACACTTGCTCTCACCTGCACACGTATACACGCATACACGTATAATCGATATTTATTTATTTTGGCCATTAAAACAATAACGCAAACAAAAAGTTTTCGGGGGCTAGGAGATGATAGCTGCGAGTGGGGAAACGCCAAGGGCTGTCGTCAAACTGATAAACTTATTTATAAATAAATTAGGTGTATTTAAATAACAGGAAATAACATAGCCGATTACAAACTTTTCGCTTTAAATAAGAACTTAATTAGGGTGAAATATCTTTAGAATAACAAATTTTTATATAAATAAATATCAATATTTAATGGGTATTTCATACAACTACTACTTACAACTACTTGAGCATCTAATTTGTTGCCTGCACTTGACATACCGCATTTCCTTTTACTCGCTTCCCATTCGATTCGCCAACATTTTGTCGCCGCTTGCGCTGCCAATCAACCAGTTGGGCTGCACACAATCCCAGAATAAATAAAATATGAAGCTTATGGTCTGAAAATTACTCAACAGCCGCACTGACCACTGACCTGCCCCCCGAACGTAATAGAAAAGTGAAGCTCATCTAATATTTAGGTTGGCTGAACTTGGGACTTCCGCCTGACCAACGAAGCCAACGCCAACCGCTCGCTGACCGCTGTCAGCCGCAAGCCAGCGAAACATTAACGGAATTGTTCCTCCGTCGGCGGAGGAAGACAGCGGATACATTCTGCTGCCTCATCGCATCCACACAGACACACACACTAACACACACACACACAGACAAGGGGCGGAGATGCGGGCCAAAACGAGAGGCCAGGACAGGCCAACGAGGACGTCCTCCTAGACGGGCTCAAAGCAAAACGAAAATTCCAATAAATTCAATGCGACACAGCAGACACTTGGGAGGACTTTAGGGCATGTCACAGCAGCAGCACATGGAGTGAAGGGAGGCGTGGTGGGCGCTGTAAGGACCAAAAGGAGTAGTTGCCGCCAGACTGACATGGGGGGGGGGGCGGGTTGTGGGGCGTGGGGCGTGGGGCGTGGCTGTTTGTCTCTGTCCGTGGATGTCGGTCTTTTGGTCTATCGTTCTGTGCTGTGAATGTGTGGCAAAGTTCAGACCTTTGACATTTTTGTTTCGGCATGCATTACTCATACGCAACGTAGTCCGCATTAGTCCAATATGAACTCAACTCCCCAGCCAGCCAGCTGGCCGAGCAAAACTTTTCTAATACGGCAAGAGAGAGAGAGAGAGTGAGAGAGAGAGAGACAGGGAGAGAAAATCTCGACATCCCCAAGCTTGGTATTTAGATATTTTAATGAAAATCTCAGCTAATGGCTACGCTCGTACATAAATAACGTCGCGCTCTCGAGTCGGTTTTAAAATATGTCCTGGCATGGACTAGTATCCTGGTGTCCTGGTGTCCTGGTGTCCTAGCATCCTGGTGTATTTGGTGTCTTGGCGTTCGAGGCTCCACAGCATGTGTCACAATTTATATGCAAACTTATCAACGTCTCAGTGTCCCCAGAGCATCGTTTGCATGCATACTACTTGCTGCACATGTCTGGGCCAGGAGCAGTAAGCGAAAAGGAGAGCAGCTCGATGTGCTGTTAATTCCCATGGCCATGCCAGACTCCGAGTCTTCCCAGGATCAGGAGCAATGTCAGCGTCTGCCGCCTGGCAACATAAGTTTGGGGATTTTTATTTGGCGTCTGGCAGGAAATATGGCTCACAGGCTAACGCATGGCAAACGCAGCTGTTTGTCAAACTGGCTGAATAGGTCTCGAAACGCGCTACGCATTTTTGTTTTTTTTTTTGTTTTGTTTTTGCAGCTTTTTGTGCCAAACTTGATGGGGGAGATCTTCTTTTTCTTCTTTTTTTTTGTTTGTTTTTGTTTTTAAAGTTTCTTCTCGCTCTCGTAATGGGATCCATTTTAAAGGAAAATAAAATAAAATTGCAATTATTGCTTACGCGTTGCTGGCAGCCTTTTGTCCCTATTTTTCAGTTGGTTCTGTTCGCTCCTTTTAGTGCAAAGCCCAACAAAGTTTTGCACATTAAGAAACTTTTAAAGCCCTTTTGCCTTCGCTCTTGTTGCTTGTTTGTTACTTGTTGTATTTTCCTTTTGCCCGCCATTGTTGTTGTTAATGCTGTTAACTTGAAGTTAACCCCAAAATGCTACTTTGTACAATTTGCTCCTCGGCGGGCGTAAGCAAAGCAGCTGGAAGTGGCCAACTTGGGGGAGCCCAGAGTGTTTAAATTTAAGTGCGGTAATTATTAAAACATTTGTAAAAACGTTGCGAGCTCAGGGCTGATGAAAAATACTTGAGTAGAAGTGTGCGCTTGTCTGTCCAAATTAACCACGGCTTGAACTTTCCGCTTTCCTTTTCTTTTTTTCTGTTTTCTTTGTTTCGTTTTTCTTTTGGTTGAAAACGCGGTCCTGACTCCTTTAAATTTTAATGCTTATTTCAACGCAAAATTTCACCTGGCCATTAATTATTTAAATTCGCCCAAAATGCTTTTATCATCCGGGACGTTCGTGGAATGACAGCGTCCATCGAGGCGGTGCCACGCCCACTGTTGCCCCCTGTTGCCCACTGTTGCCCACTGTTGCCCACTGATGCCCTGCAGGCCTCATCAAGGCGCGAACATCATGCATGCAAATGAGGCAACATAGCCGCCGAGTGGCAGCCATTTTTGCGGCTCACAAAACTATTTTGCATTTCAAATGCACACACAGCAGCAGCTCGACCCATCACGCATACGCACCGTGGCCGTTGTTTTCGGCCCCTGGCAATCGTGTCTCTGCTGAAATTGAAAATAAATAATGTAAAATGCAGGAGGAGCCGGGATAAGCTGGCATTTTCCATATGCTTACGTTGCTTAGTTGTCTAATG
The DNA here is from genome assembly GCA_005876975.1 of Drosophila orena. Taxonomy (NCBI): domain Eukaryota; kingdom Metazoa; phylum Arthropoda; class Insecta; order Diptera; family Drosophilidae; genus Drosophila; species Drosophila orena. Next base: position 5,922,815 of record VCKV01000282.1, on the reverse strand, counting down.
AAGCACACTTGCGGGCGCTGCAGCTCAGGGATACAATATCTCAAAGGCCTAAGAGCTGAGCATCAGATTAGGGCTCAAACCGGGCGTAACGGGACCTGTTTGAACAGTGCCACACACAAAAAGGTTCAAATCTGTAATTTTAATACTCGAAAAAAGGATGAGATTTTATTACAAACAAAGCATTCGCACTCAAATTCGTATGCCCATTAAAATTAACATACAAATGCGTGGGAGCAGAAATTCAAAACCGTATCCTCTTTCATCTCTACACGTACAGGAGCACACACCCACACCCACACAGCCACACACAGACACACAAGCACTCACACACACACGCAAGCATACACCCACACCAGTGCACTTGGCACTTAAACAAGGATTCGCACAACGGAAAATTGCTTTTAATGTTACGCTTACGCATCGCTGAGTTTGTCTTAGGCTGGCAAAAGGATGTGAGATCCTCGCCTGCAGGCCCACTTAAGAAGTCCTTCCTGCAGAAGGATAGTGAAGCTGAGAGCTGAGAGCTAGAAGCTGAGACTAGGTCTGATTTTAATGGGCTTTGCTCGGCAGTGCATTGCGATACAAACTTAATTTAAAATCAAGCTGCAAATCTGCTTAATTGCGGCAGCCTCAGCCAAACATTACCCCAACCTTATCCATGTGGACGGTTAGGTGAAGTGGCGCCATCAGGGGCGTAAATGGTGCAGTAACTGCCACAAAGGACACCCATTCAGACACCAGCCCACTGGATGGCGATCATACTTGTCTGATTATGGAGTTGGACAATCGATAAGCACTTGACGAGCGTTCAACGCACACAAGCACTCCTAATTAGAGCTCTCATTCCTGGCTCAAATGCGTTGTCCTGGCAGCTGATAGGCGCACTCATGCAAATGCCTCGTGCAAGGACGTTGGGCAGAACGAGGAGTGGAGTAGTGGAGTGCTGAGGGGGGCGGGGGGGCGGGGGACAGATTAAAAGGACACTAAACTGCGACAAGTGTTTTTGGACATAATAGCTACGTACGCTAGGCTGCTGCTAATGAAAATTATAGAACCGATTACGATATTTACCGACCAATGCATTAAGCACAACATGTTCGTAAGCTTTCATTGTTATTTAACCAGCTCTAGGCAATGCTCAATGAAATCCCCGCCGAATCGTATGTTAATATTGTAAATTCATTTTAATTTTCATCAATTAAACGGCCTTGTTTCCATTGCATTAAGCCCAGTATGGCTGAACAGGACACGGCTGGTTTTAAGAGCATTTAAATGCACAGGGCATTACAAAATGGTGGAAAAAGCGGCCTATTGTGATGTCCGCCAGTGGGCAGCGGCTTAATGTCCTTGTGTCAGGACAATGAGATGTGCGATGTGATTGCGGCGTAATGAGCTTACCCATAAATTTACATTTATCGCACTTGAAGTATCTCTCCTCCCCGCAAAACTATTTCCTTCGCGGTCTGTCTTCTTCTGATGGACTCATTAAAAATAGCATTTCAATTTGCCGTGCGGCCCGATCTCCTTTAACAATTATTTAATTACGCATACGCCGTGCTGGCCGTGCTGGCACAAAATCAATTAAGTTTCGTGTGTGCGAAATGCGAAATGCCAAGTGCGGCAGCCGCGTGTAAAAGATGTCCGCCGGGCATTGTTGTCTGCGGAAAAAGTGCATCACATTTTTGGCGCATTTAGTTTTTATGGGCGCACATAAATCTGTGCAAGTTCCGACCGTTTACACGATGTAAATTAGTTTTTAATAACGAATATACATCACTGGCCAAATTTATTGCGGCCAAGTGCGAAACCATTTCTGCAATTGCGTTTGCCTTGCCATTAAATTTGTTGCTCCTTTCCCACGGTCACGCTTTGCTTTGTTATGAATAAAAATTTAACCCGAAAAAAAGCAAACTTTAGTTCCAAATTGAAAAAGTTCCATAAATATAGAAATACATTCACATACACAGCTCTATCGTACCAAAATACAAAAAATACAAAAAATACAAAAAATACAAAAAATACAAGAAAAAAAAAAAACAGAAAAATAAAATAAACGGGATATGCGAACAAAAAAGTTCGAGCTAGTTGCCTCCGCTACAGCCATTTTTTCGCATTTTTTATTTTTTGCACCGCCGACCAGGCTAAAACTCGATTCTGAGTTTGCGGCTATGTGTGACTGGCAAAAATGTGCGGCGGCGGCGGCGGCGGCATAAAGTTTGCTACTTTGTGAAAATTTCATGTCTGCGGCACTCGATAGTGGCCACAGAAATATATAGCCGAGAAAAGTGCTGTCTGGATCGTGCTTTAACTGCTGCCAACTTATTTGGAGCTGCTGCTGCCGTTGCCAAAGTTGCTTTTTTTATTTTTTACACTTTGTACACTTTGGGCTTTTCGTATATTTTTCGCTAGGTTTGATGAGGCTGTGATTGCTGCAGTTGGGTTGGCTAAAAAGGGATTCGTTCCGCAACTTGTGCACTTTAATGGACGCAAAATAAGCTGGGCTTAAGCAAATACCTGAATGAATCAATCATCGCACTCAAACTCGCACTTTTCCCGCTAATTAGACCCGACATTAGGCCAATAGCTAACGATGCTGGCTGATTAATATTGACAAGCTCGATTTGATTGAACCCAAGCAAACATTGAAAGTGCATTACGACAGCTGATTAAGCACAAAGTTCGCCGCAGTGATTAATTACTCAATACTGCGGAAAACCTAGAATCAAATGGGATTAAATTAGCATTGTTGTGAATCAAGTCTTCATTTGGGGTCTTCATTTTCATAGTTAATTCAAATCAATTCTTTTTTTTGAAATTCTATAACATATGATTTCTACAATGTACGTGTATGGTTAGTTTCAATTAACAAGGCATAGGAGGTGAGTAATTTAGTAGTTAGCTATTAGTTGGAAGCCTGAAATGAAATTAGTTTGTGGGTTTCTTTCAACACTCAGCCATCTGAAGCGCTATTTTTATAAATTAATTTTTTAGTCCAAATCGCATAAATGTTTTAATAAAATTCTGGCGTGGAATCACGTGGACAAATACACTCGCTGGCCATGGCATACATATGTCCGGGTCGGCCACAGCGTAATCGAATTACCCCGGCGTATCCTGGCACATCCTGGCTATGCTGGCGTATCCTGGCTTATCCTGTTGCACTGGCCGCGATGAAAGGAAGTGGCAATGGCCCGCTGCCCGGACATTCGGTGTTTGCCGCGGTGTGTTGGGCGTCAGGGCGTTTGGCCGAGGAGGGCGTGGCCCTGCAGAAACAAATATCGCGGCCAGGGAATTTAATTACAAGCGAAACCCACCCCAACCCCGCCAATCCCAACCTCCACCTCCTCTGCCAAAACTCACACACATGTGCATTCGCACTTAGCCTTTATGTGCGGGTTTGCGGTTACGCTTTCCATCCAAATGGGATTTTTCTCTCTGTAGCTTTTCTTTTTTTTTCATTGCTCGCCCACCGTCGTTTTTTGGTTCATTTTAGTTAAACAAAGAATTTAATTAAAAGTGAAACTGAAATTTTATATTTTCAGCTTGTGTGCTGATATAAAAAGCTCTCTTAATTAAAACTTTTGTCACTCTTGCCCGCTGAATGTCGAACAGATTAAATATTATTTTTTCGTCATAAAAAGCGTGGCAGTTGTGGGAGTAGTCAGATGTGGAATTAAGCCGCAGCTTTGGCACAGCTTGACTGGGCTGAAATCAAAAATGTCAACACAATTCCATCTGGGCGACGACGACGACTTTGCCGGGTTAATGCAGTGAGTTAATACAGCCTAACTCTGTAATGCAATTTACTCAAATATCTTTTATTCATATTTAATCCACTTTGTGGCAATTCCATTCGCCTCGCAGTCCCAGGCCATCTGCTGTGTCACTCTTTTCTTATCGTCCTGCCACTGCCAGCCATCCCAGCCAGATATCCCAAGGAGTCAGCCAGCCTGCCATCCAACCATCCAGTCATCCAGTCATCCTGCCATTCCGATTTCTCCTCTTCCGCTGACATCTGCAGACCCATGTAATTGGCATTCGAGTCAAGTGCAATTTTGCCGGCAACTTGGCGTTCTCGAAAGCAGAGGCCCAAGATGCTCGCTGGGATCGGTGGTTGGGTTGCAGTTTATTGCGGTAATGGTAATGCAACAGGACCGCCAGCTAGTCACCTCGTTAAAGGTAATTCCGCACAAATAATGCTCATGACTCCATTCTTTCCATTTCCATTTCCGTTTCCGCCATTTCCGCCGCTGAAGCGCCGACTGCCCGCTGGCTTGCAACCCTGAGCTTGCACTTTTGAATCCTAGTGTCCTGGTGTCATTCTCGTTAGCCGGGGGCGCCTGACTTTTGGCCAACTTCCAGGCATTCAGCCCCACAGCTCCAGCACTGCACTGCACCGCACTGCACATTGATTTTGCAATCAATGTTGTTTTTTCCATCGCCTCTCCTTATCAGCAGCTAATTTGCATAAGTGCTGGGGCTTACTCAGCAGAATTATCATCCTTTTGTTGGCAACGGCTCGTAATTCAATTACTTAGCCATTTGTCTTGGGCACCGAAGTCGCATAAATCATAATGAAAGCCCCCACAAATTTATGGCTTCTGCTCGTTTTACCAGCACCTTCATTGCTCGCTGATTGTGTGACTTGTTTTTCATTACACAGCTGATTGCATGTAAACAATAAATTTAGCAATTGAACATGCATAAGACTTCGTTACTCGCCTTCGCAAAAACGAAAAGGGACATAAATCCGCAGGACGAAGGCGATAAAAAGTCGAGTTGGCACTTGGCACCTCCGAGTGCTAGACGGTACTATTTTATCTGTTGGGTTCAGAACTTAAGCCGCTTACGATTGCCATGGCGTTACTAATCCCCCCCAATTGACATGGTCATCATCGCAGTTACTTACCATCTTGATTGGCATAGCTAATGAGCCCGATTGCCGGGTGTGCTTGTTAATGAAATGCCGAGTGTATATGTATGTGTATGGCAGAGAACGCTTTATGCTTTTTACCACCCAGCTGCCAGCATTTCGCCGATAGTTGGGCTGGCAAAATTGCTTTAATTGGGCTAACGAAATTCGCTGTTGCCACGCCCCCTTTCCATTGAACTCCTGCCACCACCCGTTCCACGTTTCCAAGGGAGCTTTGTTTGTTTGCATTTGTCTGTCTGCCTGACTGCTTAGCTGGTTGGCTGCCGTTTTTGGCTTTCCGCACATCTCCGCCCATCTCCGCCCATCTCCGCCAATCTGCGCTCCAGCTTTTGCTGCTGTTGCCGTTTTTGTGCAAAGTTTTTGGGGCGGGAAAAGCTGGATCTGACAGTCCCGCTGGCTAGGTAGGTGCTAATAATCGATATTATTTTGTTGTCTCTGGCAACAAAAGTTTACAGCGCTTTTTGCTGGCGTTTTGGCTTCGAGTTTAAACGGGAAACCGTTTGAAATCGAGTTTGAAATGCACGTGTAATGGGAATTAAATTAAAATCACTTTAAAGCTGTCTACATAAGCGGCAAACACTGGCTTTAAACCGGAAATCCTAGTTTTAGGCATTAACATGAGACCATTGTATTTAAATAGACACATTTTTTGCTGAGATTAGGAATGCATCTTCAACTATCCGCTAGGAATTTGATTTATTTAAAGTTGAATCAGTAGATAAATTTAAAGTACTTTCATAGTTTCGGAAAAGTTAAAGAATAAAGTGCACTTTATGTGTGGCTTTCAACGGTTCAACGGCTTGCTTTGTTTCCGGCTCTTCTAACTGTGCCAGTTTTTTACCCAGGCCGTGCATCACACTTTTGCCTCACTGTACCACTGCACAGTGTGTACTCCGCTCTCGAAATGTGCCTACGCAGGCTTTTCTCTGTTTTTGCCGCCCTTATGTCTTCTTTAATTGCTTTTGCGCACCAATAAAGCCTAACAAGCAGAGGTCATAAAAATACTTTTGCCCAAAACTCGACTTTATGTCCATTTTTTCTGGCCGCACTTCTCCTATTCCTGTGCCACCGACTTCCTGCCCTGTTTGCTGCATTGCTCTTTTTGTCAAGCGCTTATCATATCCTGGCTTTTGCTTCCTGCGAACGTTATCCTGGCAGTGCCGTTGCGCTTCCTGTGCTTGTTGGAGTTCCAGGAGTGGCAGCCGAAGGGGTTGCTCAGTGCCCTGCTGTCTGCATATGTTGGCATTTATATCCATCTATATGGCTCTGGTATGTTAAATTTTGACTTGCGCACTTTTTTTCCTCCTAGTCCCTTTGGGGGCCGAGCAGAAAAACGCTTACTTAATGCCTGAAATGGCCTCCTCTTGGCAAATGAAATGGGAAAAAAGAAAATCTCATAACTTGTAGGAGTAACTGAGTAGATCCGGAGGCTCAGCTTTGGCCATGTTTATGGTTCCACATCTACGTTGCATTTTTGGCTCAACTCTGGAGAGAGTTGAGCCGGCCAAGTGGTGGCTACATAAAATCCAAATTGAATTTTTGTCATCCCACTCGGCGGTGGCCATCTAGTTTCTTTTTTTTTGTTTCTGTTCGCGTCTGAGCCATTTATGCAAACGCAGCTGCGGCAGCTCAGGCACGTCCTGCATTCCAGAGCTCTCATAAAAAGGACATACCATACCATACCGTACCATACCATGCCAACCCATGGCAGGCAGGACCCTGAGCACGTGTCATCGTGGGCCGATCCTGATGGAGAATGTGCAGCCATAAATCATGGCCAGCAAAAAAGGCGTACAGTCATGTTCATGAATGAGTCCCTAATTACAATATCAACATTGTAATTGCAAATCCGTCCGGATGGAGGAATGCTGAGGCAAAGGAAACTGGATCTGTCAGCTGCTGCATCCTAGGATAATCCCCTGTGTGGAGAATGGCGACCATCGCCTTGGGTCATTGATGTTGCCACTCCAGCTGGTTTTCGCGTTTCTGCCATTTCAGCATTTGCTACCTTTGGTGGAATTTTTAGAAAAGCGCATTGTTGTCAGCGCGGAATGTCAACGCTGTTGGCAGGCGCCATTGTCACAAGATCTGCTCGCCAAAAACAACACAAACAAGTGGCAAATGCGCCAGAGGAGCAGCTAGGAAAATCCTAGAAAACGATGCTGGTTGGCCGGCAAAAAGTAGTTTTTCATTTGCGCCATTTGCCGCTGCCGGCTCTCTGCTCCTGCTGCTGTTGCTGCTGCTGCTCCTCCTCCTGCCCCCTCCTTTCAGCCGAGTGGCATCAGCAGCGGAAGCGGAAACGCAACGCCATTGTCACAGGGAGCCACCCCTCACCATTTCCTCCCCCGTGCCGCCATCTCCGGCCGCTTTTGGCCGTTGTTATTGTCATTGGAGCAAAACATTTCCGCTGACATGAATTTCGCTTTAGCGCTTTGTGTGTTTTTATTATTTTTCCGTTTTTCACTGCACCCAGGCGTTAGTTTATTTTTCCCTAATTCGTATTCCCTTTGTGGGTCAGGGCAATTTACCAAGCTGCGCTCATAATTAAAATCCAGGCACAGAAGCTTGGTCAGTCCAAGTGGATTCGTGGCCCTCAGAGACTGCATCCGTTTTAGCCACATATTTAAAAATTAATTTGACTAAATTGAAACAACATTGGCCAGATTCCAAGCCACACACACACACACACACAGTTGGCACAATCCTTTTTGCCTGATTGAAATGCAAAAACCCAATTTGTTGAAATTCGAATTGGCAAGCGAATGCAACAAATCAATCAGTTTCCATCAGGATATGGTCGATCCTCATGTGTGTGTGTGTGTGTGTGTGAGTGTGTGAGTGTGTGTGTGTGTGTGTGAGTGAGTGTGGAGTGTGTGTGCTTGTGAAAGAACACACACTGCACACCTGGTCTAACCCGATGTCCATTCAACCAGGACACGTAATGTATCAATCTATTTTGCGGTTTATTCCATGGCCCAGACATCCACCGCATCCCCCAAACCGCCGGCGTGGTCGCCAATTCGTATTGGCCAAATGCGAGTGGGGGAATTGAATTAGCAATCTCCTCAGACAGCGTGTACTACCAATGCATAAAAGATTGAAATCAATTTGGCAGCCACTTGCCATTCAAATACTCGCATTTCGCCAGTGCTGAAATGCAGTTTTAAGTCACTGTGCTGCAGCATTATTTTTATGCAACGATTTGTTTAATGTGGCCAACAAAAAGTGCTGTTGCAGCAATTATTTCCGAATGCTTTCAATGAATCTATTTTGCAAATAAACAAGTTCGTTTTTTTTTATACGCAGCAAAACGTGTACAAATATTCAGTTAACCAGACTTTTTTCGTTGTATTTCGATTTGCTGTTGATTGTTATTTTTCTTTATTAAACTTTTTAAAGCCAGAAAAAAACATTTATGATTATGCAAAACACTTAAAACAACGTTTTTTGTATAACTTTGTTTATTATACTGTGTTAACTAATGACGATGTTCATTTAACATGTTTATAGTTAACTGATTTGCATCGCTAACGCAAAGTTAGTCACAAATGTTGAATAGATAAAAACAGCGAGTTCACAGAGTGCCTGTCATAAAGCAAGTAAACCAGTTAACAGCCCTGTTAACTGAGCAATGACACTTGCCAACACCATTTTAGTCCGAGAGTTGACAGACATTGTTAAGCGCTCTCTTCATTGTCCTTCCTTCACTTCCAATCTTTGGCAAACGCCTTAAATATGCATATTTTTGTAATTAGAAACTGGCTGAGGATGGGGCGGGGCTGGTGGTGGGGTGGGGGAGGGGGTCGTGGCCCTGGGCCAAGTTAGCGCAAAACATTTTTTGCCGCCTCAATTAGTGGCAGGGCGTGGCTGCTGGCCGGGCAACTCCAACAACACCAACACCAACACCAACACCAGCTCAGTCACGTAGTCAGCCAGTGAGATCTCATTAAAATTAAAAAGCTCTGCAAAGCCATCGCACAGGGACGGCGTGGGTGATTTCTTACATGGGATGCAGGGGGGGTGCTGCTGTGTTAAATTTGTATAGACAACATGGGGGCGTGTAAGCCGGAGCAACACTTGAGGTCCAAGGGCTGGCTGGCAGGCAGGCAGGCAGAATTTAATGACTGAAATTGCACAAAGCAATGCTCGGATGGGCGGAAAAGGACAACGATGCCCATATAACTCACAGTGTTGCAGGACCTGCTCTCCATTGGTGCAACTTTAATTAAGTTTCGATTTAAGCCCAAGCAGGCGCCCACATCGATGATTGTGTGAAAATCAAAATATCCAGCAACAGGGCGGGAAATTGGCAAAGCAACCAATTTGCTCCACACTTGGCTTGCCTTGGCAGGTGAAACTGCAAGAATTTGCATAATGCAAAGGGAGTCTGCAGGAAAATCCCTGGCCAAATTGGTGATGCTGGTAAAAGTTACCCTTTAAGCAACAAGTTCATTTCCCTTATAAGAGAAAAATTCTCTATTTCTTACAGCCGAAATGAAGATTTATGGCCCTATCGTGGTCAGATAAAAACCAAATTAATATGCAAGTCGTCATCATTTGCATTTAGGACGCTCTAAGTAATGGCAAAAGTTTTTTTCATTAAACTGTCACTACTGGCTAACTGAATCTTTCGTGGTGTCTGAAACTAAATGCTGCAAGTGCTGGAAAAGGCCGGAAAAGGCTGGAAATGCTGAGAATATTGGGCGCATTATTCACCGAGAGTTGTGGCCTGCAATTCGTGTAATTTCGCCTTCAATAGACCATGCTCCTTGCAGGACTATTCTAATGGCCAAAGCGCCACACCCTCTTCTGCTGCTCTGGGGGCGCCTTGTAAATATGACACAAATGGGTACAATAAATTGAAATAAATGCAACACGGGGCAGGCGGCAACAACGAGTGGTAATGTTCCGACCACAGGGGAACTTCAACAGCATTCGTCGGTTATTAATACTCTGGCTTTTGGGGCTGGGGGTCAGTAGACACTAGACTATAGCGATGGCAGTAAAATAAATTGGTGTCATGTACGGCCGGCAAACACTCAGTCAGCAGCAACGTGGCAACAACATTTGTGGTTGTATAACCAGCAATTATAAAGCCTGCTCCTGCCGCCGTTCCATTGCCATTGTTGTTTCGGTTATTATTGCTACTGCCAAGTGTGCTCCTTCCATGTGTGCGTGTGTGTGTGCGTGTGTGTGTGTGTTGCAATTTTGGAATAGAATGAAATATAAATATTAAAAATTGCGCATATGCATAAAACACAAAGGCAGCGAGGGTCCCAAAAATAAAAACAATTCAAACTGCAGCCCTACCCAACTAAAAACCCACTAGAAAATCCTCTTTCGTAGAACTGCGTCAGTGTTTCTGTTTCTGTTTCTGTTTGTGTTTGTGTTTTTATGTTTATTTAGATGCATTACGGTTCGTTGCTATTTGCAGGCACTGTGCGTCCTGTCCGGTCCCTTTTGCCAGTTGTTTGCATATCCATTAGCTTAGCTTTTTTATGTTTTATTTGCGTTATTTGTGCCATTTGTGCTATTTGTGCGGTGCTCCTCGGTTTTGTCTGTAAGCTCCCGCATGTCCTGGGACCTTTTGCATTCGGTTGCAGTTCGTTAGAGCTTGGGGAAACGGTCAGGGGCAATGCCATAAATGTTATGAGGAAATATTGCCTTGGCTGGCCAAAGTCAGCACATCATCAATCTGCATGTTAATACATATTCTGCCACTGCACGATGCCGAAGCCTGAAGGATGAAATCAATAGGTAATTCATTGTGCATTTCACTGGAGCGAGCACAATGGTAATGATGCCATCGTTACTAAAATGAACTCATGAATTAATGAACGAAATTTGATTCTATCTAATTACGATATGAACGTGTACGTAATGAGGAGGTTGCGCATACGCCATGTTTAATGTTGCATTCCGTATAGAGTGCGCTCATAAATTACGCATACGCAACGTTTGATGTTGCAGTATATGGTAGGTATGGTAGTATAAAGCCCGGAATTTAATTTACTCCACAAGAGAAACATTCTTAATTATCTTCTCCCGCTTCTGATTGCTAGCCAAACAAACATGGCGATGGCAACAGTTTCAAATTGTATTAAAATATATATATCTGCGAATGCGCCGAACTCCGGCTTTCGCCCAACATGGTCGGTCGACTGGCCGTGGCCAGTGCATCCTGTCCACTTCCGGCGCCAGGACCAATTCAAGCTGCTGGCCTGCAGCCTGTCATCCTGCCATGTCATGATTGTGATAAATGACGTAAAATGATGCCAGCGACAACGGGAACGACAGCCCTGTCGGTCTTCGTTCTGCTGCCAGGATCCTCTGCCTGCCTACTCACCTCCCCCTTATCCTGTACCCCCCCCCTCCCCCCCGCTTTGCACAGCTCTGCACGTCTCTGATATATTTTTTATGTTTGCAAACACACACACACACACGCACACACTCATCAGAGGCTGTGTAATTTCGGGACATATAAAATGCAGCCTGCAATTTGCCGCCGACTTTCAGCCCAGTCTCCTCCTTCTGGAGATGCAGCCAAAAATTGTACTTCTTTGGCTTGTTTGCCTTAACGAAATTGAATTTCTTGTTGGATCGCCCCCACTTACCAGACAGCCCAACCCATCCGATCCCAGCCCATCCCAACCCATCCCATGGTTAATAATTTAAACTTGTCGTGTTAAGGCAAACACTCGGGCACAAAAAATCATCGCGAAAGTTTTTCCGATTGTGCAATTAAATAAGCAAACACTCATGGCGGGCGCCTTAATTAAAATGCAAAGGGCTTGCAAGCCAACATATTTACACACCGGCTGCGGGCTGGCTGCTCCATACAGCCAAGTATATTTGGCTCCCGCTCAGCTTTTCCGATAAGAGTGGAAAAACAATAAGGAGCCAGGCGGGGCAAAAAGTTGCCGGGGGAAAACCTAGCTAGCTGCATGGAAACGAGCACATTACGCGAACGTAGCCAGGATAAGCGCCAAGTGCTTAGGGGCCATGGCTGTGCTCGGGAAATTGGCTGATAATACACCTTAACTGGCAACTGGTAACTGGTAGCTGGTAACTGGCAACTGGCAAACTGGCAACTGGAGCAAACTGAGAACAGGAGGTCGAAGGATACACATTAATCTGCTGGCTAATGGATATTGGCTTCGAACGCACTCGGAGAAAAGTGCCTTGAACTCACTGTGTGTCTATTATTTTGACTTTAAAAGGGTTGCCGTACCAAATAAGTGCATATACCATAAAAGCGAGTTGTTCAGCGCAGTGATGAGGTCTCAGAAATAGTAACAGTACCAACCTATATTAATTAGACAAATAATTTTAATTAAAATTCCAAGTGTCGCTGCTAAGAGGGCTTCACAAATTACCAGCGCGGAAGAGCAACATGAAAGTGCGCTAGAAATATTGAAATCACGTACTATAATTGAAATATTTATGCCGTACACAGGACATTTGTCTTTCACAGCACCATAACTCTCGGAATCGAAACAATACTACCTATACCCTGTGGCTGGGGCTTCCCATATTTATGGCCACACTAACAAATCGTTGCCTTGCTGAGTACTAAATAGTCGCTGCCTGGTGGTAAGCAAAGTGGCAAGCTTTCCATAAATCATTAATTACGATTTATTGTTGGCAATTTGCACCTTGCAGAGGCCAATTTATGTCGCCCACTGCGATGGGGCGTAAATAAGGCGCAGGCATTGCCATTGCTATGGAAAGTAACCGATTGTTTACGGCCGCCCACTAAAATATCTGTTGTCAACAACTAACCGTTGTCTTGGTAGTTTTCCATTAGGGCCATTGTGCGACCACGTACATAGATCAAAAGTGTGGCAACTGCTCGTACATTTGGCTTATTAATCAAGGTGAGTCTTATGCTCTGCGAAGCACAATGAAAATTTCAAGCAGCAAACTAATAACGCACGATATTGAGCCGCTCAACTAGAAATTATTTTAAATATGAAGTAGCCGACCTGTGGGCCTGAATATTTAATTAACGCATAATTGATTGTAGGGGGAAACTGTGAGAGCTCAAAAGCAGATGAAATTAAATATCGCATGCACACACATATGCATTTTTGCTGCTGTCGTAGGTTTCAATTCACAGAATATAATTTGTATGCACACAAAGGAAATGCAAACTTTCACATTGTATTTGTATTTGCGCTTAAATGTGTGTGAATGTGTTTACAATTGTCATGAATATTGCAATTTATTTGGCTTCTGCCGTCGTTTTTGCACCCAAAAACATTTGTTTAACAACAATTTGTGGCCAGGTTAGCTCTGCTGCAGTCACTTCGATTGCCCAGCCAGCACCTGTCACTCCCCCCTCGCCTGTGTCTCGGTGTTAATTTGATATTTTATTTATTGTTGTTCAATATTTATACATAATTGTGTTTGCGCTTTCACTTTTATGGCCAGTGGACGTGTGTCTGCTTCAGATCAGAGTTTTAAATCAATTAAATCCAGGAATGGCCACAGAAGTTTCCCTCGTTTATTGACCGGCAGAGACCCCCTGTTAAGTGAGTTCAATTAACAATGAACGGCAGCATTTTTTAATTAAATATGATTTGTTCCACCTGAATACAGCTACTCAACTGTGAATTATTTCATATTCATGCACATTGATCCTCAGTAAGGGGAAAAGCGTGAGTAAAGTGAAATGAACTAATAAAATACGATTCGATTTATCAATTCAATACCGTACTTAGCTGGAAACTATGGAAAATAGTATGTACCTTGAATGGTTTGATTATTTTAAAGCCCCATTGCTCATGTCGTCTATAATAAAATAGGCGATAATAGACCCAGTTAATTCCCGTAAACACGATAAAACAGTCGCCATAAATACTAACAATGGCTTATGCTCCCTATAAATTTTTTTTTGCAATCGATTTTCGTAGTAAAATCAAAAGGGTTTACTTAGCGTGGCGCTGTCAGCAGTTGAGTAGGGTAAATACGGCCCCAATCAACTCGTCTACAATACTATCAACATCAACGTTGCCCGATTTGGGGGCATAATTTTTATAGACCTCCCCTGGCGCCCCCTCCTATCGCCTTAGCGGCGATATTTGGTATTTGGAGCGCATTTTTCCAGGGGGCCTTGGTTTTTTTCATCTGGGTGGGGAAAGTGGCGGCAAAATGGCGCATGTCAGAGTCAGCCAAGCAGAATGTGAATGCATTTTTATAGCCAGTTGAAAGCGTAACGTGATAAAATGCTTTGCGAAATTTTGTTGTGAGCCAAAGTTTAGACGCCGCCAGTCCGCAGTTTGCCCTTGGATTTTCCAAAACGATGATGATGAGGTGGGTTTCCGCGCAGCTCGGGGCTCTATGTATATATATGTGTGTGTGTGTGTGTGCTTGGGTGTGTGTGTATGTGTGTGTTTGGGTGTGTGTTTGTGCATATTAAAAGTCCTCACCTACGCAACCATATGCCAGACTGCGTCGACCTACGCCGGCATGTCTGAAACTTTTGCTGATAAGGTGGAAAAGTTGAAACGTTCATAAATCACGACACCAGAAACTTGTTTTCCACTATAAATATGCAATGGCCCAAGCTCACCCGTTTGACCCAACAACATTGCTGCTGTGCCCAGTCTTTTGATTTGCTCATTTTCTGCGAGGGATTGGAAGATGGTTGGCCGGGCAAAAGTCAAACTGTTTATAATCCCCGACAGTGTGTCAGGCCAACTAGTCTGCTTTGCCGATCGCCCGCCTAAGCCAAGGACTTACACTTGGCCAACTCCAACTCCAACTCCAACTCCAACTCCAACTCCAACCCCATCGGCATTTGGGGGCCAGCCGCAGGCCAGGACGGCCAAAGAGATTTGCAACACTTGTAACACTTTGCCAACATGTTTACCTCGAAATGCTTTTGCATTTCCCGACCGGCTTTTGTTTGACTGAGTGCGGCTGCAGATGCAGCTGCAGTTGCAGGTGCACATCCTTGTTGCCGTGCCCCCCATTTTTGTTGACCTCTTGGGCGGTTGGGTTGGATGCTGCTAATGGCACATGCCACCACCCACACTGTGTCACCTCCACCCACTTCTCGAAGGCTCTTGCAGCAGATCCATTGTCCTGCTTTGTGTTTTTGTGCTGACATAAGTAATCGCTCTGATTCTGTGGCACGGCTTGTGCCGAGGCATGTACTACACTCACTGAACAAAGATGGCCATAAAGTGGTCGGAATGTGATTGCCACTTGAACAAAAATGGGTTACGTCAAAAAACGTTCTGTTTATGACAATGATAGCTGGTTCCTTTTCTTATTTGCTAAATTTAGGTATGATAGCTGATTCTTGTTAGCTAAATTCAAGTTTGATTTCCAATTCAAGACTAGAATTCTAATACACATATTTGTATTTAAGTTGGTAAAATCGCATTCAGATTTTAAACATTGTGAACTGTATTTTCCTGAGTGCAGGCTTCCAATTGATTTATGTTCGACAATAGTGTTGTCGTTCACTTTTTGGTTTTTGGGAGATCCCTTTTGTGTGCCCAAGGCAATCCCAATCCCAATGGCTATCGCAATCCGAATCCCCTTTGACCCCATGGATTGCTGTAAAGTTTCTTTACTTGCGGCTTGCCATTAAGTTGTTAAGTTATCTATGTAGTATCGGCATTTCGTGCGGTTGGAAACAAACATTACATTATATTGTTGTAAATGTACGAAATTAGAAATTGGCCGGCACAAGGCGATGGTTTAGGATGCCCGTAAGAGAGATGCAGGCCCATATCTTGGCCATCTTGACCGCAGTTTGTCTGTCGGACGGCTCTTGTTGTTTGTGGAAGCCACTTTTTTCTGTCGGCCAGGCCATAAAGGCGATGGAGAACGGACGGTAATAAAGTAGAAACGTGCAAAAACTAGAAAAATGTGGTCGGAGCAAATAATAGAGAGAACTTAGCACAAAAATGCACAAAGTGGGTGGAGTACCATAAAGATGAAAAAACCCCAAGTGGAAGAAAAAAGAAAAAAGTGAAATTCGACTATGAGCAAAAACGAGCAAGTTTTGGCTACGTGCAATTCCTGCTCTCAGGTCACTTTTGCGGCATGTCAAAGGTTGAGGGTTGAGGGGGCTGTTTTGGGGGTGTTTTGTGGACTGTAGCTTTTGGCCATAAACTTTCGCCTGTTGAAGCGCAAAGCAACAGAGCACCACCGGGGTTAGTCGTGTGCGGAAAGTGGAGATTGCTGGCTGAGAGCTCCGGGTGGATTAGTGCAAAAATATCTTCCCCTTTGCTTCTATAATTCTTGAGCAACATTTAGCATACTTCCGGTTTTGCGGAGAAGAGTATTTAAGAGTATTTCACCGCCCTCTACCGCACGCAGTCACCCTGTTTGCAGCGATATCCTGTTGGGCCTTCGCTTCAGTTTCAGCCAAGTATGTCAGTTAAACAGTGCCAAGTGTTGTAAGTCAATTACCTGCCACTGAGCGGAAATCTCCGACCGCTTACATAAAGCTCACGTGTCCTCCCTCCCACTAAGCTCAATCTTGCCACTCGATGTTGCCTACTTTTGTGCGCTGCGCTGTCTCACTTCGCCGCTTCGACTGTCAGGATACAAAGCAAATTCCCAATGCAACGACTGCATTATGATTGTCACTTCAAATCCTTGAAATGCTGATTGAATGGACGGCAATTCGCTTGGAAAAGCCAGTCGGGAGTCGGGAGGAGTGTGGGGGGGGCAGAGCACTCGAATGCTGACGCATAGCATCAAACATGGAGTGCAGCTGAACGTCACGCACTTGGCTGTCGCCGTTTTTATGCTGCCAATAATTCAAACTGCTGTGCGAATGCAAAAATGACAAGCCAAGTTCTCGGCTTTGAAGTGGAATCGCAGAATCGCAGAATCGATGCGCAGAAGCACTCAGAAGATAACGACTGGCGACACAAACGGCCGGAGCACATCTACATGGCAGAACCCACTCCCCACTCCCACTCCACTGGTGTGGCATAATAAATGAACTGCTATTCCCCAGTCACGTCATTTAATAATGCAATCCCAGCCGAATACTGAGTTCGCTCGCAAGACGGTACAATTAATTTATCATCATAAAATTACGCAATAAATTTTGAAATGGAAATGCCCTGACCGCTGTCAAAAGTTTCCGGCTTAAACTAGCTAAATTATTCATTTTGCTACGCAAAGGATGTGCACAGCAAATAAAACTTTACTCTCAAGACAAAATTAGTTACCCGCAGAGTAATCGGTTTTACATGCATTTTCTTTCGGTGTGCTGTAAGTTTGAAAGGCCACCAATTTCGACCATGAAAATCTTTAAGAAAGTTTACGTTATGAATGGAAGGCCGAAAATAGGTTGCTCGCCAATAGCAACAGAATGTCGAAGAAGCTCGCAGATGAAGTTGAGTCTGCCCATCTGCGTTAGACACGAAAAGTTCCTAATTGAATTCCACGGAAAGTAGTGAGAATCTCGTTATGAATGGCCAACTGAAATTACTTGTATCAGTTGAGGCAACTGGATTAAAATGCTTAATGATTCCAACTTTTGTCTCGGCCAAATTGCGTTTTAAAAAGTGTGTTTATAAAATTACGACAACGAGTCAGACCTTGGCGAAATCAATTGAAGGAAACTTTTATCAACTTCATTTGCAGTGCCGTTTGCCTAATTAAAGTCAACTTAGTTTCGTGCTGGAAAGTAATGGCAGACGAAGTCAGTTGCAGAAAATGTAGCTTTCTTATATTTTCCGGCAATTCGCATGTCAATCATGATTTGCACAGAGAAGTTGGCTCAGTTGGCTCAGTTGGCTCGGTTGGCTCAAAAAAAGAAAGGGCAACAGTAACTGAATAAAGGTAAAGTGAAACTGTTAACTCCATAGCACCCGTAGCACGTTTTTCATTTATGCGCATGGTGGCCAAAAAAGGGCAACTGACACTCCCAGTTGACATGCATTGAAATAGAAGTAAGTTGCCCAAGTCCTTGTCGCCACCTGCTAGCAATTGGCACTCTGGAAGGTAAAGTTTGACAAGGTGTTGACACGACACCTGCTCGAGTACAGTTTATACACTTTATACAGTCGAATGGAAAGCGATCTGAATACGAGTACATAGTGTACATACATAGGTTGGGCTACAATTTATGGCCACTTAATTTGACTGAATTTTGCGATTCATTAGTTGATGCGCCGCAGCCAACTGAATCTGCTAATTCCCATTTGAAAATTGATTTGCTGTAATTAAATTTCAATTTGCAAGGCATTCAGTTGGAAAGCGCATACATAACTAACTAATTTGACGCTCACCTGGTGTCCAATCTATAATATTTCATGAAACGAATTATTGGCACCTTAATCGATGCTAATTATAAACATTTGTCCTCCTAACATGCACGATTTGAAATGGCCATGAAAGTGCCATGAAAGTGCCATGAAAGTCTAGCTGTACATTATGCATGAGCGGGAAATTAAACTCGAATGTTGTATACATTATTTTACGCTTATTTGCATTTCGATTATGCTCGGTTTTATAACAATAACGGAAGGTGTGGTAAGAGAGGCACTTCAAAGGTTTAATTCGGTTAGAACGCTTGCCACCTACAGTCCTGATTGACTCTCCTGCCTGTCGGCTGTCAAGGCGTTCTCAGCTTGAAACCATTATTTTGATAAATAATTGAATATTGTTTCATTATACGGCACAACTTGCCATGTAAATGCATTGTGGCTTCTGCTCCGGCTGCTGCTGCTGCTGCTACTGCTGCTGCTGCTGCTCCTGGCATTCTGGTTCCTGCTGCCGACATCAAAATGCAATTGACTTTTCACTATATTGCAACTTTGAGGTTTTATCGGTGCTTGTGTGTGTGTGTGCCGCACACACGGCACCATGGCCATGCATGGGTGTTGATTACAGCAGCCACCACCACCACCACCACCACTACCACTACTACCACTACTACTACTACTTCTACTACTACTACTACTGCACACTGCAGCCCGATGTCCTCGAGTGCGTGTCTGCATTTCCGCTGACGAAGCCTTGTTGCCAATTTGGCAACACGACCACAGCTGCCAGCGACAATTTGAGGCAAGCAGCACTAGCTGGAGTGGAGTCAGTTGTTCCGACTGTTTTGTCTTCAAATTTGGTAGCAATTCAACCCAAACTTTGCCAGTGACTTGGATGCGATGTGTGCACTGGCTGTGGACCACAACACTTTGGCTTAATTTACCGGAAACTTTTCCGCACAGCGTCTCACATATGAAACTTTTCCATTTTCATTCCGCTTTCCACTCGCGCACACTTCCTGCAGGCACATAAATTAGACTCGTCTATTTTCAGCAGCTGTCAATTGACATTTTTCCCGCAAAATGAAGCCATTTAGGCAAGTCGAGGGCAAGCCAATCTTCTTCTTGGGCGAAAAGTCATAAACCAGCCGCTCCGCTGGCTGTGCAGCATAATCGTTATTTATGTGAGCGCGTGAAATGTATAAAAATGTTGCCTTTAACAGGCCATAAAACTCCACAGTGCCACGCGATATGGCGACCCGTATTTCCGTTACTCGTGCGCTGAACTGCCATTTTGTGCAGCAGGCCAACGTGGCGTATGCGTAACGTTGTATAATGCATAGGTCGCTTTGGATATGATTGGATTTTTTTGATTTTTTCGGCGCTTAAAAGGCATTGAACGCCAGCAGCGCCAAATGGAAGCAGCTGAATGCAACACTCGGGATAAAGATTATTCCCACAGGTACAAATCTTGGCTTTACTGATAAATAGTACCCTTAAACTATTTTGAAGCAAAGACACTACACAAAAATGTAAAGAAATGGAATATTTTGATTTTAAGTAATTACTTTCTGCCATTGGCTGCGCCTCACTGCATTTTACTCGTGAATTGTTTTCAGTGCAGAGGCAGCATCCACAGCTTTGGCTTGGATTCCCTTGCACACAAACACCGCTGCTGTTTTTGATATTCTTGCTCCTGTTTAGCAACATTTATCGCCGTTTTGACATAAACACACATACGCACTCACACACGGGTAATGGGCGGGGTAATAAGGCTGCTGGAGAAGGGGGAGCGGGAGAGGGAGCGGGAGAGGGAGCGGGAGCGGGAGCGGGTTGGGAACGACAGGCAACACATGCTTGGCAGCCATTTTCACATTATTTTGTAAACAATTTTAAGTTGAATGGAAAATGTTTATGTTTTGCAAGCGCCATCGCCATCGCCATCGCATGCTGCACCCTATTTAACTTGTACTTTAACCATTTGCAGTCGCCGTGCTGAAATTCCGCATTTATTTTTCTTTGGGCGTGTGCGCGTCTGCTTAGGGTTTTAGCATGCGTTATTAAATTTATTGGACTTGACAGGAGCGGCCTTATAAAGCACACAAATGGGTACGTGCAACCGCACGGCGCCATAAAAATTATATACATTTTTTCACATTGTTTATTGTGATTGTAGAATAACTCAACTCTTTGCCGCCATCAGCGGCTCACTTTTGTTGGTGTGCAAACATTTACACTGCTTTTCATTATGCCAAAGCACACCCACACAGCCATGTTTATGCAAATGTTTGCTAAATAGTTTACATCTTCGTGTCGTGTGTGCATGTGTGCGTGCGTGCGTTAGTTCACTGTGCTTCACTGTGCTTTGGTCTCGTATCAAGCTTCGCATGAAGCCCTGGGCATATTTGCATAAATTACCACAGAATGACAGAAAACAATGGAGCACCACCGCCGAGTAGTGGACAAGGACCCCCACACATATATTGGTTTTCTAATACAGTGAATACTGGTCGCGCAGAAAATGCACTCTTTACAACTTAAGATCTGTGTGGGAAACTCATAAAAGTGTCTAAAAGTGTGCAGTAAAACATCAACATTCACTTTCGAGAAAAACCAAGAGCTTTAGCAATCACGATGGAGAAGAATGTTTTCGCTGGTAAATAATTTGGATCTCCTCTATCGCGCTACGCGTTTCGGGTTTCCGATCCTTTAGACGCAATCCTTGTGGCACGGGCAGCTACCGACAAGCCACGAATGCGTAATATTGAAGTGGATTGATTGATCTGGCACATGTACGCTTTGGCCTGAAAATAAATTTGATTTTTTCCACACTCTGGCTGCCTGTTTTTGACATGGGCTCCAATTAAAGTAACGTGCCACGCCTCGTAGCACGATTATTGATTGGTTGCTGGTCGTTGGACTAACTGCACTCACTCACTGGCGCAGAGCTTGCGTTTTCCGCCGGGCTGTCATGCCCTATATTATAACATTAAGGACTCCTTTGGATGACGCCTCTGTCGACTGGGACATTATTGTTGCATACTTTTTAGCATGCGCTTAATTACATGGCATTAACAATGTGCGCTTGTGTTAGTTTGTTTGTGTGAAAATTATGCGCGTTAGTAGCATTTTACATGCTGTACGGTTTTTCTCCCGCTTTTCCCTCAAAGGCAGCTCATATTAATTGAACAATTTTTTAGCATATTTTTTTGCTCGTTTTTGTGATTACTATCGCCGGACATTTTTACGTTTTTTTTGTTTTTCTCCCACTGACCGCTGAATGCGAGCTGCTTATTAGGAGCCACCGTGTGGCGGGGTCTGCGTGTTTATAATTCACACTTCTGTTGAATGCCATTCGGGGAGTGCATTGCGCAATGCAATTTCTCGCTGGCAATCGGAACAGGGATGTGGTTGTGGATGTGGCCGGCGTTCCAGATGGCTGTTTCCGCCCAGGGGGAGTGGCGAAATGAAGTCATTACCTGTAGTTATGGCATGACAGACTTTAGTTGTCGTAAATAGCAACCTTAGGCAACGCCTCTGCCATCAGCCAACTTCTCGGTTTTGGGCCAATTAAAGCATTAGGCCCACAGTGGCTGGTGGAATGTGTGGCGAATCGCTCATATAATTCAGGGGCCGTTGCGTGTCTTCAGTCGGCAAGTACATAAAATATTAAATCCCAAAGTTAGTTTGGGAGTTGTTGAAAGCTTAGCTGCTGGCTTGTCCACACGCACTTGCTAAGAACTATAATATATGGAATATCCTGCTGCGTTTCAAATTTGCGTATTTATTGCCCAGGGGCTCGGCTTTATTTCTATTTTAATTCAGTGTAAACAAATGTTTATGTGGGACTTCCTTTTGTTTCCATAATTTGCGTTTGCTCGGTACTGCAGATTTTTGCTTCATTTCGCCATTCTATTTTCGCCCCACGTGTTGACACTTGCCAAGTGGCAGAGCCCGCGGCCATTTCACAGGGCCATTGTGCAGCCGCATTTGGGGCCATTGTTGTGGACTCCACCCACATCTCAGCTCGTTAGGCCCAGTGCTCTCAGCACAATCACGCGGACACTGGCAAAAAATCGTAGAAAATCTATTTAAAGATTCTCGTATCGTTCATATCATGTCATGTGTGAATTTAATCGATAAAGTTTATTTATAATCAAACTGTACTTTTTGTATGCATAATGACATTAATATTTAATTAGCATATTTATAATATTTTCCTGACAATATTTTTCAGAATATGGAATATACGTGGCTAACTTTTCGAATAGCAGAACAAAAAAAATGTGTAATTAATACATTTTATGCAAGCAAAGTTAATTAAACGTAGAACTGAACATGCCTGTATGTACATTTTTTGAACTTTGCTACGAAATTTATTTTCATCATAAATTTCATAGCTAACTGCTGTTTGAGTGCCCTGTTTTTTTCTATGCATACAAGCACACTCTGCAAAAACGAGGACAAGGATGAGTGTGGAGGGCACTTGAAAGCGACACGACTAATTGGAGCCAGCTTTCTTACATACGATTAGACGTTACGTATGCGCCCCGTTGTTCGGCATGTGCCAAATTTATGAGGGCCTTTTTAGCCATTAGGCGCGAGCTGTGAGCTGTGAGCCAAGAACACAGCAGAGAGAATAGTGAACAGGGAGCAGGGAGCAGGGAGCAGGGCACCACCCAAATGGGTCACAAAACTGTCGTCGATGGGGCGGGTCATCGGCAGACAGCCTTCAAATGCAGAAGCGTCGGATAATTAACGACGTGAGTGAGGAAACTGCTGAAATGGCGCTAATTGCAAAGCAATCGTCGCACGTGAAGGACTCGCTAAATCACGGTCTCTATCTCTATCACACGTTCCCCGGGCAAATAGCCACCATTATGGACGCTCGACTTCGTTCGGCATTATTTGCTCTCTACTTTCGGATGTGCTGCCCACGGGGAAATGGCCAGGATCTAAGATGACGAAGGTCAATATGCCTACACTTAGCCCGGTTTGGTTTCCCATTTCTGGGGTCACCGTTCTGGGACTTTGTGTGTGTATGTATACTCCAGTTTTTATTGACAAACGCATAAAATTCGCTTGAACCTTTTGTTAACCCAGAGGACACCTTTTGGCCACCAGGGTTCTCGTTCTCGGTGCCATTTCCTGCCGTGTCCTTTTTCCGAAACGCCTGGTTGTCGTTGGGTTTTGCCTTTCATTTCGCTTACTTAAGTATTTATGAGCTAGCAATCCCCGGAATGCTGTGTGTCTTTATTTGTGCTGCTACTTTGCTGCCTTCTGGGCGTTAAATTGAGTTGGCCCACACATGGCCACACCTGAGCGATCATGGAGTTTCACTTAAGTGGAAATCTTTGGTTTTGGTTTGGTTTTCTCTGCTTGCCACTTTAAGTGCTGTGCCTGAAAAACTTTAAGGACTCGCCCAAACAAGAATAAAATATAGCCCACGATTACACAAAACTTTAGCTTGTAATATCCAGGGGGAAAAATTTAGTGCATTTGCTAATTTCGCAGCGGAAAAAAAGAGCTGTAAGCCGAAGCGGTTGGCGTTTTTTATCGCCACTCCTGTGCCATAAATATGCCTAGATGGTAGTCGGAACAAGGAGGAGGAGTTGGAAGGACCAGCCAGGACCAGCCAGGACCAGCCAGGACCAACCGGCTTGGACCACACAATGTCTCTAAGTAGCTACAGCACTCCGGGGACCAATTACCCCATAGAGCCGGATCGAGTCAGGTAACAAGCTGGGTTTGACCCGCAGCCCTTCGAGTTTTGTCGCTGGCAAAGCCAAAAAATTAAGTTACGTTTAGGCAAGCGAAAAAGTTTGGCCCAAAGACGGTCCGTCCCGCTCCGAACGGCCATATGTTTCACTAATGGTCGCGCACATTGCGGCCATTAGGATATGGCACCCAGCAGGTGGGTCCTTCCACCCCGCGGGTATCTGCCGGCCAAGGATTTTGGCATGCCAGCCAAGTCCTTTTCCCTTTCCTTTCTCTCTCCCTCTCATCGAGTCCTTTTTCTGCGGGAGAGAGAGATTGGACATCCGATTTGGAGAAGAAATGTAAAGATTAAAGTTAGGGAAATCGCTTGAAAGTACATGTATAAATCAGTCTGCTTGGCATCAAATGTAAGTGCTTGATGTTATTGTTATGGTAAGATTTGATTGGCATTTTAAATCCAAATAAATCCTAAAAGCATTTTAAACCGAGATAGAATGCTATAGCCGAGTTCCGCGACTATCAGATACCCGTTACTCAGCTAGTGGAAGTGCAAACGAGAAATTTCAACATTTTCTGGAATGTCGGTGGAACGAAAAAAAAAATTAAAAACTTGTTAAAGGTGGGCGTGGCAAAAAGTTGTTTCTAAGTCTAAAGAAATTTATAAAATATATAAAAAAAGTAAAAAAAATACCACAGAGTTTAGAACTTCGGCTTTGGTACATATTTTTGAATTCCTACAACATCATCACCATAACATCAAAAATATTACAAAAAAATTTAAAAAAAATACATTTTTAGATTTGAATGCAGTTTTTTAGAGAATTGCGCCAGAAACATTTAGAGGTATGCCACTTCAGAATCCGATTAAGATAAGTTAAGTTATGGAGTTTAGAACTTCAGCTTTGGTACATATTTTTGAATTCCTACAACAACAAACATCAAAAATATTACAAAAAAATTTAAAAAAAATTAATTTTTAGATTTGAATGCAGTTTTTTAGAGAATTGCGCCAGAAACATTTAGAGGTATGCCACTTCAAAATCCGATTAAGATAAGTTGAGTTATGGACTTTAGAACTTCAGCTTTGGTACATATTTTAGAATTCCTACAACATCATAACATCAAAAATATTACAAAAAAATTTAAAAAAAATACATTTTTAGATTTGAATGCAGTTTTTTAGAGAATTGCGCCAGAAACATTTAGAGGTATGCCACTTCAGAATCCGATTAAGATAAGTTGAATTATGGAGTTTAGAACTTCAGCTTTGGTACTTATTTTTGCATTCCTACAACATCATAACATCAAAAATAATACAAAAAAATTTAAAAAAAATAAATTTTTAGATTTGAATGCAGTTTTTTAGAGAATTGCGCCAGAAACATTTAGAGGTATGCCACTTCAGAATCTGATTAAGATAAGTTGAGTTATGGAGTTTATAACTTCAGCTTTGGTACATATTTTTGAATTCCTACAAGAACAAACATCAAAAATATTACAAAAAAATTTAAAAAAAATAAATTTTTAGATTTGAATGCAGTTTTTTAGAGAATTGCGCCAGAAACATTTAGAGGTCTGCCACTTCAGAATCCGATTAAGATAAGTTGAGTTATGGAGTTTAGAACTTCAGCTTTGGTACATATTTTAGAATTCCTACAACATCATAACATCAAAAATATTACAAAAAAATTTAAAAAAAATACATTTTTAGATTTGAATGCAGTTTTTTAGAGAATTGCGCCAGAAACATTTAGAGGTATGCCACTTCAGAATCCGATTAAGATAAGTTGAGTTATGGAGCTTAGAACTTCAGCTTTGGTACATATTTTTGAATTCCTACAACATCATAACATCAAAAATATTACAAAAAAATTTAAAAAAAATAAATTTTTAGATTTGAATGCAGTTTTTTAGAGAATTGCGCCAGAAACATTTAGAGGTATGCCACTTCAGAATCCGATTAAGATAAGTTGAGTTATAGAGTTTAGAACTTCAGCTTTGGTACATATTTGTGAATTCCTACAACATCATAACATCAAAAATATTACAAAAAAATTAAAAAACAATAAATTTTTAGATTTGAATGCAGTGCTTTAGAGAATTGCGCCAGAAACCTTTAGAGGTATGCCACTTCAGAATCCGATTAAGATAAGTTGAGTTATGGAGTTTAGAACTTCAGCTTTGGTACATATTTTTGAATTCCTACAACATCATAACTTCAAAAATATTACAAAAAAATTAAAAAACAATCAATTTTTAGATTTGAATGCAGTTTTTTAGAGAATTGCGCCAGAAACATTTAGAGGTATGCCACTTCACAATCCGATTAAGATAAGGTGAGTTATGGAGTTTAGGACTTCAGCTTTGGTACATATTTTTGCATTCCAGAATAATAACATCAAAAATATTACAAAAAAATTTAAAAAAAATAAATTTTTAGATTTGAATGCAGTTTTTTAGAGAATTGCGCCAGAAACATTTAGAGGTATGCCACTTCAGAATCCGATTAAGATAAGTTGAGTTATGGAGCTTAGAACTTCAGCTTTGGTACATATTTTTGAATTCCTACAACATCATAACATCAAAAATATTACAAAAAAATTTAAAAAAAATAAATTTTTAGATTTGAATGCAGTTTTTTAAAGAATTGCGCCAGAAACATTTAGAGGTATGCCACTTCAGAATCCGATTAAGATAAGTTGAGTTATAGAGTTTAGAACTTCAGCTTTGGTACATATTTGTGAATTCCTACAACATCATAACATCAAAAATATTACAAAAAAATTAAAAAACAATAAATTTTTAGATTTGAATGCAGTGCTTTAGAGAATTGCGCCAGAAACATTTAGAGGTATGCCACTTCAGAATCCGATTAAGATAAGTTGAGTTATGGAGTTTAGAACTTCAGCTTTGGTACATATTTTTGCATTCCTACAACATCATAACATCAAAAATATTACAAAAAAATTTAAAAAAAATAAATTTTTAGATTTGAATGCAGTTTTTTAGAGAATTGCGCCAGAAACATTTAGAGGTATGCGACTTCAGAATCCGATTAAGATAAGTTGAGTTGTGGAGTTTAGAACTTCAGCTTTGGTACATATTTTTGCATTCCTACAACATCATAACATCAAAAATATTACAAAAAAATTTTAAAAAAATAAATTCTTAGATTTGAATGCAGTTCTTTAGAGAAATGCGCCAGAAACATTTAGAGGTATGCCACTTCAGAATCCGATTAAGATAAGTTGAGTTATGGAGTTTAGAACTTCAGCTTTGGGACTCATTTTTGAGTTTCTACAACATCATACATCAGAAACATTACACGAAAATTAATTTAAAAACATGTTCTAAGTTTGACTTGGCTTTTGATCCTGAACAAGAATATATATGCTATGGTATATACTATACCATGGTCGGAAGTGTTTCCTTCTGCCTGTTACATACTTTTCAACGAATCTAGTATACCCTTTTACTCTACGAGTAATGGGTATAATTACATTTTGCGACTTTATACATAGCTTTAGAATTAATAGCTTATTGTTCAATTAATATTACCTCAAAAGCTTAATCAATTTTGATGATTGGCTAAGAGGCTTGTGAACCCACATTAAATAATAGTTAAATGCGGCGATTAAAGCTGCAGATAACATTTCGCAAATGTACAAATACAAATAATTCTACCCAAATTGGCCATATAATCCGAAATGTTTGATTAAATTGCAGTGCTGTTTGTTTTTCTCTTCGAGCAAAATTAATGATATTTGAGACATTATCCGCACTAAGCGCAGTAGGCATTTGTTGAAATACATATCGAATGCATAACTAGTGCACCTGCTGTTAAACGTCGCTTAGCATTTTCTCATTAGTTATAAAATCATTTATTTGCGATGCAAATTGATTGAAGTCAAATGTGGTCGTGTGCCGCATGAACTAATGGCGCACATTTCGTCTCGGATTTCAATGAAATTGCATTTGTGCATGACCGAATTACCAAAACTTGAGCAATCATAATAATAATTATGCAAAACGGGGACGGAGGTGCGCAGGAAACACCTGGAATTACGCACACACACACACACACACACACACATTAGGACCAAAAGGACGATGCGACGTGGCGAGGACAAGTGCAAATTACTTTGGCATTGTTTGGTCGTCGTCTCTGTGTTTATTTACTCAGGCTTGCCTGATGCAAGTATTATGCAATCCGGGCGACAATAACCTTATCAATGTCTCTGTGTGCAAATGCAAGTTGCCCGAATGGAAAATGCGACCTCCTTGCTGCTCCCTTGTAGCCGAGAAGTCAGCTGAAGTTTTCATGCAGTCGCATCATCAAATATCAAAGTTTGCCAAACTCATTTAAGTGACTCTGTCGCTCTGTGTGTACTTTCAATTAAATAATTGTCATTACAAGTGTGTGTCAATAAGCCCGACAACGCACTGCACTCGAAGTCAGCACTTTCCGCTTTGTTAGGCACTCAGATAATCCTGTCCAGACATTAATCAAGCCAGGCGCCAGCCAACTCTTACCCCGCACAACCCAAATCACGAAATGAGGAATTTATGCAAAAAGAAAATTCGAATAAGGAAAATGAGATTGCTTTAGAGGGTGGCAGAAAACAAAAGGTAGCACTAAATTGAATGCAAATTTGTTTCCTTTTGCCGACTTTTGTTCAGATGTCCGTGCTGAGTGCTGAGTGCTGAGCCATCAGAATCGCTGACCCTCTGCTAATAATGATATATGAAGGTGAGCCGTTCGAGGGGAACACATAAAAAGCCATTTAAATAAATATTAATTGCGGTTGTAGACCAAAAGCACCCAAGTCCAGGGAACTCTGCCTAATTGTTTTTCGTTCATTACATCGCGCCCGTGGGTTTTGTGGCAGACAGCAAACATATTTCCACAGCGTCATTAAATCACGGGTAAGAAGTAAAAGCACAAATAATCATTTAATTGCCTTTTCAGTCCCGGCTTGAGTCGCAGTCGTTACCCCAAGCCGGCAAAGTGTTGCCCATAAATAGTAACTACTGTTCAAAAGTGAAGGGCTGCGCTGTATCCTGCAGGATGGCGATGGCAGGCGGGCATGTGAGGCGCCCAGGATGTCCGGATGAACCAAAGAGCATTTGCACACTCCACAAAAAAAAGTGGTCTCAAAATGAAAAAGGTTTAGTATAGTTGTTAGGGTTTACTAGTTTATTAAAATATATAATGCAGTTAAGCAAAAAAAAAACTTATAAATATGTTAAAGGAAATGTTTACAATGATGCTTATGCATTTATTTCAAAATAAATTTCAAACATTGAGTTCATGGTAATGGATATTAAGTAAAATTCACAAAGGATATCTAGTTTATTTTAGCTTAAGTTTGTACAGAGTACGTAGAACGTGCTACTTAATTTTCGGAAAAAAGAAAGACATTTCGCCTCAATAAAATGATTATCCTGTGAACCCTTTTTTGTTTTGGAATTAGTTATATATTTATTATTATTATTATAAACATTTTTTTTCAGTGCACCTCGCTCTCGCTGATGAGTGAGCAGAATGCTTAATCATGGGCAGGGGGAGGGGCGGAAGTTTTGGGGCGGCAGGGGAAGCGGAAATGATGCTCGCTGGCAATTTATTTGAAACCGCATAAAACAAGCGACGAGTAAAAATGTATCCGCCGCTCCCTTAGAATGTTGCCGCTGATTTTGCCATGGACCGAGCGGCTAATGAACAAACAGAGGAGCTGCGCAGATAGGGAACGGATGATGGAAACCTCAGTAAACAACTGCAGTGCTGGTAAATAGACGCCGGCAAGGACTTGGCCCGTAAACAGGCTGGCTCCGGCTGCATAAGCAAAAACAGAGGGAAATGGCAACGGCAAACCGACCAAAGCTGCCAACTAGAGCAACGTTATTAACTTGAATAAAAATATTTACTGCCCGTCGAGCACTCCAGTTATCAATGGTGATGCAGCAGCAGCAGCAGCAGCAGCAGCAGAAGCAAAAGCAGCAGCAGCAAAAGCAGCAGCAGCAGAAGCGATGACAAGTCGTGGCGAAGGCTGCACTGCATCCCATCCATCCAGGACTTTGATGACGATGACGATGACGATGATGATGATGGTGATGCTGCTGCTGCTGATGATGATGAAACGCAAGCACTTAGTACGCTGCCGGCATTTACTTTGGCACTCACTTTTTTCGTCCTTGTTTGCCCACCCTGATTAAAGTTTATTTTAATTTGTTGCTGTTGTTCTTTGCCGTGCTGCTGCGGCTTGGCTTGATGCTTCCTGTTCATTTTTCCTCTTTTTGGTTGAGTTTTTTACTTTTGGCTTCTGCCGCGCTCCCCGTTAAGTGGCACAATTTGGTGGCCGCCGCATCAGCCGCATATCCCCCCATCACCCCCACCAACCCCACTTCTCAGCCATTCTTCATAACGCATCGCCGCTCAGGCGTGGCCCCAAGTGCAGTCGAGTGCGAAAAGAAACCGCGACGGCTTGGTAGGTGCCAAAAAGGGGGGCCGGCATCCCCAATTTCACCTGGCTTCATTCTTACAGGCATCCCGGCAACTCCATCTGCGACTCAAGGTGCCACAGCCCGGCCGGCTATACATGCGCGAATTAATCTTAATTGAAATTCCTTGGCGTATGTGCCATATGCTGTTTGCTCATGCAGATGTCGGGCCGTAATGAAATATTAAAGGATATTAAAATGCTCGCGCCGAAACACGGGTCTTAAGAAGTATTTGCCGCGAATTAAATTTCATTTTCACATTTCGGCTTCCCAGTGGTGGAAAATATTTGCTATAAGTGTACCTCGCACAATTTCATCTTCAGCTGTCATGAGTTATTATGGTTTTAGCTGCAAAATTGAATTCCAACAATTGCTTTTACGCACACAATTGATTTTAATTTTAACCAAAATATGCAATAATATTCAAGCATAAGTATTCAACAAATTAAATTCTTTGTAAACAATCGAATTCTATTCAATCGCCGTAAAGAAGAAATATCGTGTGCAAAAACAAATAACTTCGTTTCCCATCACTGAACATTGAGGGGTGGCAAAAGCAAAATAGGAAAAGCACAAGCAAAAGCAAAAGCAACAGCAAAAGCGAAAGCGAAAGCAAATACCCATGAGGTTGGATTTTGCCTCCTTAAGCTCAGTTTATGTTCCATTAAAATGTTTTAAAATTCTATCCCACATGTATGCCCAACCCCATATTCACATATTCCGCTCTTGCGCTCTGCTAACAATTAAGCAGGATGCTAATTGTTTCACAAAGCATTCGCACTTCGTCGCTTCCCAAGCACCATGGCAAAGTGCGCCATGCCCCATGCCCCATGCCACATGCCACATGCCCCCGCAAAGGATGCCCCTCCATGCCAGGATGCGGAGCTGGGGTTGCCCCGATGTTCGCCTTCGAAGCGTCCAGCTTAAATTGAAATTTAATGCCAGGGCATAAGAAGCTTAAGCCCTCTCCCTCAGCTGGATATGGTTGTACACATGTTAAACACTTTTTTTCCCACCTCCAGCCATCCAACCAGCCAGCCATCCAGCCAACCAACCAGCTAGCCAGCTAGGAATCCAGCCAGCCTTGCAGAGTTTTTAGTTTGAAATCCTTTGGCAGATTGCTAACCAAATGCCGAAAGAGTCCTTGACTTGCCCACTCCTTTCTCGAGCTCTACTCCTGGATTCCCCAATGTGTAGCTGTGCAGATTCTAATTTGTATGCAAATCAAAATCAATAGGATTAACCAAGTTACATAGTTGGGAAGCATTGTCGAGTTTTTCCATTGCCATAGAGCTGCTTTCCAGCAAAATTGTTTTCTCAAAAATATTTCATGACTACTGCCGCACCTTTTCCCCCATTCGCAGGTGTGGGTGTGTGTGTGTGTGTGTGTGTGTGGGTGTGTGTGTGTGTTTTTCGTCGATTGCAGATAGTGTGGGCTTACCAAACTTTGCTGCTTTGCCTCATAAGTGCGAATTTATGTTCCAATGAAGTTACCTACCTGACTTGATTATGAAAACGAGCACAGGTCCTGCCTGGGAGTCGAAAGTGGCCCACTGAAGTGTGGGCCATGTGGAAAGGCAGTGCTTTAAAAACAATTGAAAGCGCTTTCTGGGGATTTTGGGAAATCTGCAACACAAAAATACTACTCGCAAAAGTAGGAATTAAGTTTACGTAAAAGTTAAGTACAATTAGCTGCTTAAAGCAATGTGCAGGCTTTAGCTAATAGTGAAGTAGTAACTAATAGTTTTGAAAGTATTGGTTCAATATACCTATACAATATATGAAAGTATTGGTTCAATATACCTTTACAATATATGAAAGTATTGGTTCAATATACCTATACAATATATGAAAGTATTGGTTCAATATACCTCCAAGGACTAGAAGCACCAGATCGAAAACGCCATATATTACGAAACTTGGAGACCAGAGCAAACCGAGTTCGACCAACTGGTGGGCCATTGTTCATTTCTTACTGCCATGCAAATACCACACACACACACATACATACACACAGAAAGGACACACCAGCATACGTGTAAATATTTAAAAACTTACGGCTGTCGGCAAAGAATAAAGGGAATTACTTGGGTGTGCGAGTATCTGGCTTACGTTTAGCCAGCGGTTCTGCAGTACACTCGTATGTGGCATCCTGACACTTGGCGCAGACGTAATCCCCCGGCCATGCATCGCTATCTGTGGCGCATGTGGCTCCCGTTTCCGTTTCCGTATCGGTTTCCATAATCGCCAGTGCCGTTGCATCGCTTTTGGTTGGGCGGCTGCTTTGTGCACTCGCAGGTGTTCGCGGCACTTTTCGCCATGTGTCATGGCAAGTCAGCAGATGCAGCTGGCCGGGATTATGGCTCCAGCTGCGGAGCATCCGATCGAACGTGGGGCGGTGCAATTAATTAAACTGATTAGTTGCGTTTCGGGCGGCAAAGAAATCTCTTTCAGTTGTGCTAATTTCATTAATGGCTGGCTCGCCGCCCGCAGCCGCGTGCCATTTTGCGTACAAGTGGCGCATTTAATTAGGCTAATAAAGTAATTCATTCAGGCAGCGAGTGTAAATGAAAGAAGCGGCGCGAAAGGAGAACGCAGATCCTGTGCCGGAGTTTCCCGCCGCGCGCGCCAACTGCTAATAAAACAGTCATAATGAGTTAGCAGTAGTTGGACCCAGGCCCAGGAGGCGCTGAAGTGGGCGGCTGGCTCTTCGCCCACATGTGTATGTGCATACATACGTGTATATATTACATACATCCTGGCTGCTCCTTCGTGCCTGGCTCAATAGAATTAAATTATCCCAGTTAGTGTGTGCGTGTGCGCGTTGGCTGAGCTTGTTGCAAGTGATAAACTGATTAGCACTTCGCGCGTCGCCCTCGCCTTGCAACAGGACCTCGCACCACGAACCGCGGACCACGGGCAAGGGACCATGGACCAGGACCAAGGACCTGCACCCAGGAACACGGATACCGCACACCAAACTTCGGGCTGCTGACCATGGACTCCTGACCATGGATTCCTGACCATGAACTACCAATCATAGACTGCTGATCATGGACTCCTGACCATAGCGGGCTGGACCTTGAAGCGGGCTATGCAACAAAATGGTTACTCCAGCGTGGGCAAACGTGGCCTGTAAAATCAGGATATAATTAATTTCATAAATCATGCTCAATGCATGCGTACATTTATGGGTATAAATCATGTAATTAACTGGAGCATAGTCCCGACCCGGGTCAACATATGGCCAATGGCCAATGGCCAATGGTCGCTGGCTGGGCGACCGTTGGCCATGGAGGCCATGATAAACAAGATATTAACGACTTAATTTACTGCAGCCCGTGTGCCGCGGCAAGTGTCTGCATGGCCATAAAGTGCAGGCACGCAACACAAATATAAATGGTTGAATAAATATGTATATGTATATATGTATGTGTAAGTGATGAGAGCTAACGTGGAGTGGTGCAACCTTTGGATTGCCACATGCAGGATAATGTTAATAATTTACCGAGTGGCTTAATTATTATTATAGTTGTTTGCGAAACGCAAGGCTGCTAGTTGCAAATGTCCAGGGGGAGAGATTCATTTTAGGAGGATTTGTCATTCATCAATCACAGCGGGAAATACATTTTGTTTAATGTGCCGAGATTGTATTAAGTATTATATATTTTCTGGGTGTACTTGTATAGTTTTTGTAAACCCATATACCCCAATCGATTGGATGTAGCGCATTTAACTCTGCGTCTCTTGTGTGAAATTAAAACGCTTAACGGTCGTGCAAATTTTCCCCTTCTGGTAACCCTTTTGCTCGGCTACTGTGCACGATAACCGCCAATTTTTCAATAAACTGCAATAAATGTTTATCCATTTATATGCTTGATGCAATTCTTCTTTATGCTGCTACTGACGCCGTTTGTTTTTTAAAACCAAAGGTTGCAACAAAAAATGGAAAAAATGAAAAAAAATGAGAAAAAAAAAATGAAAAACGCAGTCATATTAATGGCCGTTCTGCACTGTTGGCCAACCACGAAGTACTGCCAGTCCTTTTGACGTCAAATTGGCTGATTTAAGTAAACTGTTTTATTCGCCGGCAGCCTATTGTGGCAGTTAAAAGGGTTATAATCTAGGGGTTTTTAATATTAATATAGAATATTAGTTTTTATATTAGCAATATACGTATATGTAACTGCCTAAGCGAACATTTCAACGGACTTGTCCTTTTTGTTGAGTTGCTCTAACAAGACATAGGCTTTGCACTTTTGCACGGTGGGTCTGAAGCAGTGTCCATAGAAGGCTGTTTCCTTAAACTCTGCAAGCACATATGAAATGGTTAACACCTATAGCGAGCGTTCACTGTACCCTGCAGCTTACTGTACGCGTCCGGTAGCTTGCAATTGATCATTTCCATTTCGCAGGAGCTCTTGAAACTGGTGTAGCATCTATTATTATAGCCACATACCACATGATCGACCCAAGCAGCGCAGGTGATGCAGTTGCCCTCGCCCTGCGTGGCGCTCAGATACGACACTTTAAGCTGGGTTTTAAGCCCGTGTCAGATACTCAATATGCCGCACACTTACCCGAGAGTAGCAACCAAAGAACCTGCATGGTCGACTGGTCGAGGGAAATGATCTTGCCCCGCACAGCCGTGAGTTGTGGAAATGATTGGGTGTGGCGAATGGATTTCAGGGAATTTGCATAATCACCGCCAGACTCAAGCCGTGGCGAGGCCTTTTACTTTATTACAAATGAAATTAGAAGGGAATTATAATTGCTGTAGCATATGCAGCAAGGCAGTAGCCCAGGAACCCGGAACCCAGAAACCGAACTCTCTGGATGTTGCATGTTGCCGCCGCCAGCAAGGAAATGAAAACGCCCCCATGTGAGCCAAAAAGCCAACGACCTGGGCAGGGCAGGCACAAGCTGCAGGGCGGGGGGGGGGGGGCAGGAAAAAAAATAAACACACCAGAGTCGGAGGAGTCCTGCCGCAGAGCAACTATAAAAAGGACACCCTGCAACCGTGTGTACCGGGGAGTCTCTATTGGTGTCAGCCAGCAGCTTACAAAGTCAGACGCGTGTGTGTGTGTGTGTGTGTGTGTGTGTGTGTGTTCAGTACGAAGGACGCTCCCAGCTTTTAAGTATAATTTTCCAGATACACAGGCCGAGCCACTGGCGTCCAGGTGGCAACTGCTAGACAAAAACGATGTGCACGCCCCCACAAAAAACACACACCCAGACAAGAGCATGGAGGAGCACAAGGACCAGAAGGACCAGAAGGAGCAGAAGGAGCAGAAGGACCAGCCAGCTAAACGAGTAGGTGGAGAAAATTTAATATGATTATGTTGAAGTAAATTGCTTGAAACAAATGTTGCATGGGCATCCGCCCAGCGATCTCCACCTGTGCAACATACATACATACATACACCCCTGCATGTGCATATACATATATATATTTGTGTATATACACCCATCTATCTGGCAGCCAGACTTTGATTCACTCAGTTGGCAGACCTTTAAAAAGCAATTAAGGACAATGCGATTTGGCCCTCGAAGGCTGCAAGCTGTCAACGAGTCGAGAATGGTGGCAAGTAAGTGCTCCGCTTATTGTGTGGCCAATGAATTACGTTTTGGGCCTCGTTTTGATTTGCCAACAATATAAATAATAAATTTGTTACAGCCAGCAAACAAGGCTTAGATGGATACGGATTGCAATGTAATTTCTACATTACGATTAATAGCTTCAAGAAGCCTAATGAGCGAAAATCATTAGAACAATTATGACCGCCTCATTAGCAAGCTGTCAAATAATGATATGGCATTATTGCTGTCATTCAATGGATGCGGCACACTAATACTAATTATAATTATCAAATGATGTGCAGAAAAAGCGTTAGCGTTGAGAACATTGTTGCCAATGTCTGCGATGTGGCATGCCGCCGTTGGCAAATCAATTGACATGCCTGGATGCCAACAACCGTCAACAGCCCTCAGTCCATGATAATTAAATTGCGCATTGAATTTTAATGCAATTCAATTAAAATATAAAATATTTTCCATTTTCAATTGGTTCACTGGAGCGGTTAGCTGTCGCTCGACTCCGAGCCACGTAATTAAATTAATCAACGATGCTTTCATTCGTTCATGCCACCATTGCTGCCAGCGTTTATTTGCTACCAATATGTGATACAATTCGGACAACTCGGTAATGCCTATATTTCTGTGGAATCAATTAATCGAATTGTAAATATCGCTTCAAACTCCAAGGCATTAGTAAATTCTTCAATTAAATAAAAAATTAATATAAAAATTAATACATTGTAAAAATTATAGTAAAAATAGTATTCAACTTATATGGATTTTCTAACGTGTGGCCTACCGAAAAAAGCTCAAAACTTGCCCGACTATTACAAACTCATTGACTTTGACTTAGTTGATTGACTCCTCCCGTTCCGTTCCCAATCAATTGGCTGTCGAAAAGTCAGTTGATTTTTTACCGGTGAACCGCAATTGCAATTGAACGTACAAACCCGAAACCAAACAGAAATTTCTGATGCTGTCTGCGGCTTTGCCTAATCGAAATTAGCTTTGGCCTCAAATAGGCGGTGGCAATTAGCCATCGCCGCGTTCTGGTGGCTGCCAGCTGGTTGCAGTTGGGAGGTGAGCGGAGGTGAGCGGAGGTGGGCGGAGGTGAGCGCCCGATGATGTCACATTCAATTGAGAGCACGGACCGACATCCATTAAGCCACTGTCATGTTGGAGCCCCTTCCTTTTTTTGGGTAGCCAAATGCTGCACAAGAGCGAAACAAAATAATTTAAAGCCTGGATGGAGCAGTCGACGCACACAGCAGGGCAAAAAAACAATTATCTTCGCACTAAAGCCAGTTACAGGCTGCCGCAGTGGCAAATGATTGACACAAGGCTGACAGGCATTGCAGCTCCTGACATGAACAGGATCAACGGGGAAACTCGGCAGCTCGGCAACGCGGCAGCTCGGAACTGGAAACTCGGAGCCAGGATAGACGCTGCCAATCTCGCGCTGATGTTTTGTAATCTGCTTAAATGTAAAGTTAACTATTTCGCCCATTTGGTCAATGGTCGATTTGGTCAAGGCAAAACAAAATGCAAAAACACTCACAGCGAGCAGCAGTGGGCAACTTTTTGAGCAGTGAATGCATGCATGTGATCCTGTTTTTGTAAAAGCTCTGCGGCTAAAATGCATTCACATCGAGGGTCGGGGGTCGAGGGTCGAGGGTGCTCGTCATTTTAGGCTGATGGCGTAGTGCCACTTTGGCCAGACCCTGGGCTTTCAGGTCAATGGTTTGGCCAGAGCACACACACACACACACACACACACAAACGCAGTAAGGGCCACTTGAGAGCCATCTTCCACGTGGCGTATGAGTAATATCCGCACAGCAGGTGAATGTGGCACGGTACGGCACGGCACATTGGGGCACCAAGACGTTGCGGCCTGTTAATTTGATTTCTTGTCAAAGCAAACGGCAGGTGCCAGCCAGCAGCAGACGGTAACCAAGGACGCACTTTTGACTTTCTCCGGTTTGCCGTTGACGTGACAATTTCACACGCAACGCACACGCTCGCGTTTGCTCAGCATAAATAAACAATGGCTGACAGGATACACAGGATACACGAGCAGGTCCTTCTGGTGCTGGTGCTGGTGCTGCTGCTGGTGCTGGCTCCTTCGCCGCATCGAAGCGTTAAATGGTTAACTCCAGTCATTTAGAACTCATTTCAGCAGGCAAACCAGCAATATAAAGTCTTTAGCAAGACGGTCTTAGTGCACGGAAAAGCCACCGAAAAGTGCACTCCAAGTGCAGTGCTTAATTATGCAAACTGCAGCATTAAATACATAATTAAATAGCTCGGCCATTGCCATTTGCATACTGAGACCAACAGCAAAAAAAAACACCAACCCACTAGCCACACTGGCCAATGGCAGCTTGGCAGCTTAAGTCTTCCGCTTACAAAACCGCGCGCTGTGCTTCATGAATTTCATACAAAATGGCAGGCGGTTGAGCAAGGAGCTACATAGTATGGAAAAGCTTCATAAAAATGGCCAAAGCGCATTAAAATCGTGAGCGCATAAAAAGAATATTTTAAGCTAACCAAAAATGGTCGCTAAAATGGCGGGCGAGCGACTTTGTTGGGAAGAATGGGCGCTTAAGCTAAAACGCTCCACCAAAATGGCCGGCAGAAAAGCGAATGATAAGCGCCGTTTTTTATGGAGCCCAGTGGAGCAGGCGATGCATGCATAACGCTGCAAAACGGTGACACATTTCAATTGGTTGTAGCCCGGAAAAAGTGGCAGTCGAGCCTTAAATGCTCTACTAATATGCATTTAGCCGCCGCCTTTTCCCAAAAATCTCCTGCCAAAATATGGCTATTTGTATTCTTAGTTTAGTCAGGTTTTCTTTTCTACTGTAAGTACTTTGTAATACAAGATGAGACGCTGCCTCACAAGAATTGGTAATAGTGCAAGGATGCCCTAAGAGATGGAGCAAGATGTAATTTCACTAAATCTCGAACAACTTTGGCTACCACGTACCACGTAGCTAGCACCTGGCTCGTTCTCTTTTAGGGCATAAATCGCTTGGTCTAGTGCGGGGATAAAAATCAACACCAAAGAGCTGCGTTTTTTAGCCTTGCCACCATGAAAAGCGTCCCACACACACACACACACACACGCGCAATTGGATGGCTGTGAAATTGACAATATTTCACTGGTAAAAGCCGAATTTAGTTGCAGTTTGGCATCCGTTTTGGCCCATTGAACTTTGCCGTTGATTGCGGCAGCCCCTATAAAAAGAGACGAGAGCTCAGAAGGGCAAGGAGAGAAAAAGAACGAAATACATTGCCTGCCACAAGGGGTTGCCAATTCAGCGGGCCTCTTTAAAAGCTGGCTAAAAGCAGTCAGGCCGACAGGTCTCAACTGGGCCTTTAAGATGGGAAAAAATAAGGCGCAGCCAGGCGTGTAAAATGTTATCGCAACATCAAATTTCATACATCATAAAACATATTGGCTTAGAAAGTAACAATTTTGATTGCGGTAAGACGGAACACAGTAATGGGATCCTTTTGGGGCAAGCTGGCGTGGCACGCAATGAGCCGAGATGCTGAGACAGGGTTCCCAGCACCCTAAGCGGCTTTTGGGTGTGCCCTGTGTGCCCGCTCCTTGCGCGTCCTTTGCCTGTCTCCCTATCGCCATCAAAGGATCTGTAGCAGGCTTCACGGCGCCTTTAAGTGGGCCATTCCGGGACAATTTTTGGGTCATGGCGACAACGCCATGAGCTTCACTCTTATGTGGTAGTTTTCAGGGTCTGGATTCAGACGCCCAGACAACGAAATGACTTTATAACTAGCTGCCAGCCATAAAGCTCCACCCACTGGCCGGATTCTTCGATTCCAAAACTGCTGCTTCTGCTGGCGCTGTTGCTAATCATTGATTCGGCTCTCGGCTCGCTGGCAAACTTTTCACTTTCCAAACTTTGGCTGAAAGTCAGCAGCGAAAAGGGCTCGAACAACTTTCGCTTACGGAAACAGGAAGCGATCGTCTTCGTTGAGTTGGGCACTTTATTTCACCACTGACGTGGGCCAAAAGTTAAGGGGGGCAACAGATGCCGCTCCACTCGAGGCTCAGGTATAAATCAGCGGGAAAAATCAAGTGTGCGGGCCGTGTGTGCAATTAATATTGGCCCAGTGCGTGGTAGCTGGTAGCCTGGAAACTGCAGCCGGCGGAAATGGCTCGAAAGTTCAGTTGGCAGTGACAACAATCGGGTCGACAACCTGCCAGGCAAAAGGCGACATGGGGCACGGGGCACGGGGCATGGAGCATGGGGCATGGAGGCGTACGTATATCCTTGCCCAGCCACAGCAATGTCTGCCCGCATTGTTGTCAACCTTTTTGTCGTTATCCTTTTGTCTGGCTGCAAACGTGGCCAAGTGTGACACAACTACCAGCACGCGATCCAACTTCTGCTTAGACACATTCACTTTTACGTCAGTCAAATTGCTGGTGTGTCGCTGGTTATCCACATACAATTGTGGTCAAAACGGTGTTGCAAGAGATGACAGAATGAAAGTAATTTAATTTAATTTATCGCATTCATTTCGAGCACATTTAGTATTTACCAATCGCATATAAACAGCTCAGTGTGGTCAAAACGGAGGTATGACAGTCATAAACTCATTATTAATTCACGCATTCCCATTAAACTTGCCTGCTGAATGATTAATAATCTGTCATTTAATTGCGTATCTTTGCTGTAATCACTGGTTGATACCATACATATTTGATATAATTATTGCGTGCATCTCATTTTTTGTTTAGTTTGATTTAAAAGGTATGCATGCCTTTGCTAGAAATAAGTATAGCTAAGAATAATGGGTTAGTTTTTAATATTTTTTTTTGTAATTAAAGAACTCCGATCCTCTGTGCTAAAGAGTTGACCTCAACTATGCACTGCATATGAGCGCTCTGCTCGGCTCAGCTGGCTGTTCATTTGAATATTTCATCTGGCTTTGACGCTGCACTTACTTTCGTTGCTCGTTCCGGGTGCACTTTAAGCCAGCTCCTTGCCGCTTGCCACAGTTTATGTCGCCGGAAGTTAAGTTTTCACATGCGGTTAACGTCGCCTGGAGAGGCGGCATCCCGCACCGAGCCGTCCTCCTTTTTTGACCCATTTGCCAGGCCAGGGAATACAGAAGACACAAGACAGAAGACAGTATCCATAAGACAGAGCAAACTGTGGGGCTGTCTGGCGTTCCTGTGTCATCCTCATGGCTGCATCCGCATCTGCATCTGCATCTGCAGCTGAATGTGAATCTGAAACTGCCATCCAGTTGAGTTTCCGTTTCAGGCAGTTTTAGCCATGCATCTGAGGCCTGTCGGCTGCATAAATGTGAATGCAAATGCGGGACACACACGGCACACACGCCACACACGCCACACACGCCACACGCTCGTTCACCTAGCTTATATATTGTGTAAATATGAAAAGTACTTAGTGCAACAATGCCGGATTATAGTTAAATTTATTAGCTAGTGTGTGCAGCTGGCAAATGGGTTGATGCACCACTTTTGCTCATCCTTTTGGGCCATAACTCACTGTCGTTTAGAGCGTTTGTGGCGTTTTGGTGGAAGCAGCAGCAGCAGCAACAACAGCGCTAGCTGACTACATTTTCTTGACTGACTTTGCTGCTAATTAGTTTTGCAACTTGTGCGCTCGGGCGGATGCATCTCGTGCTGCGTTCTTTGCTTTGCTTTTGGCTCAGCCATGTGATAAGTGATAAGAGCCTCAGCCAAATTTAATTTGCAATGCAGCCACAAAATGTTGTTTATCCAAGCAGTGCACATCAGCTTTTGTGGCAGTTGCAGTCGCTTGTTTATTTGATGGCCAAACAAAATCTCTGTGCAACCCCAACCAAAACGAACCCAGCCATCGAGTTGTAATTAATGATAGGGAAACAGAGATGTTTCCTGCTAATTGACATGTGTGGGCTGAATGAGCCGAAGTCCAATAGATATTTCAAGACACGTGGTGTGTGCGCTCAGGAAATGCAGAGATAAGAATGATCCAAGCTGAATACCTCTACTGACTGCATTAATGATAAAATATAATTGGAAAATCCACTTCACATGCTGCACTGAGTGATTATGCTTCAAGGGCCTGGTCTTCTGGAAATTATCAAATCAAATGCATGGCTGTAGCTAAATCCGACTTAAAGAGCGACCCACCCACCCACTTTAAGCAGCCAAAGATACATTTGCAAACGTTTCCAGTTTTTCCGCTCGCTGCGCTCCATTTGTATCTTTTATTCTGCCAACTGTCAGCAGCAGAATCACAATTTCTGTGTCACTAAGCACTGAATCCTCCCTCAGTGTAATTGTCAAGCAATTGTATTGGATGCTGATAAACGGGGTATATATACATTATCCTGTACTCGAAGGACTCAATGCACTTGCTACGGTAGCAAAATCTTGAACAACTTTTGATACAGTTTTGAATCTAATCTTACCCGATTTATATTTGCAAATTTACTCCCATCTAAGTTTTATAATTCTATTCTATAGCTCTACAGATAGTTATAGAAAAAGTGTACCGAAAATTCGGTGAGTCCAAAACATTTTCTTTTCACTTTGATTTCTGTTGCGATTTATTGTGTGACAAAACCAAGTTTTATCCCTGACATTTTTTCCTTACATCGACCATTTTTCTGTTATTGTTGCGATTATTATGAATCCTCAGTTGCCTGCCGGTCCGTTTTTTAATAAATCATTTCCGCTGCTTGAGCTGGGGAATATTATTTCCGCTTCCGCTCGGCATCGTCCGTTGTGCCCCGTTCCGTTCCGTTCCGGCCAGCATTTTGCATGGCTGGATTTATCCAACAGTTTTCAGTTTTCAGCTTTCAGTTTTCACGACTCGGCCACAGCCGGGAAACGAAGAAAGCAGTTGTGAAAGCCAAGCGGAGAGAAAGCAAACGGTTTGGAATCATTGAAATAATTGGCAAATCGATTGAAGCTCCACCGACAAAAGGATTGCCATGGGGCCATTAGGAGATTAAAAACTACCCAAAGCTAGCAATTAACCAAATGGAGAAGAGGAAATAGCCGAAGTCATCCAGATGCCATAGCAAGCCCCGATCTATCGGTATCTGGTACTTATATCTGCAATATCTGCAGTATCTGCAGTATCTGCAGATATTTCCTTGGGAAATAAACAACTCGGGCGGAGCTCAGCATGCGGTGGTAAATGGCAGTAAAGCAATAACTGTAACCATTTCTTTTTTTGGCAACTACACCCTGGCACACACACACACACGCACAGTGGGTGTCCTGAACTAATGTCACCACAAAACCTCAAAATAAAAACCCGAAAAACGCAATGCGATCTGACCTCAATGAGCGCTGGGATTTGTTCTACGCTGGCCACAAAAAAAGAGATACGGAAACAGAAAGGATATAAATAGTTCAAGTGGGTTGCCGTCTGCTGGAAATTTAATTCGTTTGTTTGGCAACAATTTCTGAGAAATGCCAGCGAAGAATTGGAGCGCCAGCACTCCAGCAAAAGGGAAAAAAGGGCACGAAAACTCCGACAAGACAATCGACAGATGGGCGGGCCAACTTTGCTCCGTTTCTGCCAATTGCGAGGGCTGAAATGTAAGCGTTAAATGCATTAAACTTGCACAGTACGACTCGAAGGAGCCTGGGTACAGGTGAGCCAGCTGGTACAGGTGAGCGAGCGGAAACGGAAACTGCTAAATAAGCTCACTGGGCTACGACGAGTGGAGGAGCAACATCTCCTGACTGTCAGTTGTTGGCAGGTGCAAAAGTGGAGACGCGCTAACTTTAACCACCCATAACCACACCATCCATGCCCCACTCGCAGCTTGATTGTTTAAATATTTCATGAGATCTTATGGCAAGTACATGCTCAACCCTTTTTTGCAGCCCTCCCCCTGCCACGCCCCTTGATGTATTTCATATTGATTCGAGGCTCGCGTGCTGCACTCGCTGGAAATAAAATCAACAGCCTCCACTTGAGTACCCCCAACTGGGGCGCAGATCGCACATAAATACCATGCCAGACCATAGAGGACTGACTGTGCCTCCCAGCTGACGAGATGGAGGGCAAAAATGCATTTAAAAATTAACAACCCATCATAAAACAGGGCCAACAACGCGGAACAAGTCCTGGCCATAAAACAGTCTCGGCCCTTACTGGCCAACCAGATCGAGTACTTGCCCCCAC
Source organism: Drosophila orena (assembly GCA_005876975.1). NCBI lineage: Eukaryota > Metazoa > Arthropoda > Insecta > Diptera > Drosophilidae > Drosophila > Drosophila orena. Next base: position 5,878,653 of record VCKV01000282.1, on the reverse strand, counting down.
GCCACTTGAATAAAATATTAATTTATTTATTTAACTTTTCGCTCTTTATGAATCTCGTAAAATGCGTGAGGCCTTGCATAAATTTGAATTTTCTACTTTTGTTAGCAAACATGTTGGCACAGAAGTAAATTAAAATATTTATTACTTTTAAAACAAATTTGCATAAAGAGAATAAAAGATCAATATTAATTATTAAAATAAATTTACATTTTTTAATTTGTGTTTTAAAATACAAGAGTGTTGTATTTTCTTCGAGTACATACACATATAACTTAGCTTTGCTATCATCGCTAACCAGAATCGTTAAATAAATAAACTTCTCAAATGGGCAAGGATTACTGGGATTTTCTACAGCGACTAGCTTGATCTTTGTTCGTCTGATCTGCCGTTGAAAGTTGGGCCATCAATTCCAGTTGCCACCTTGCCCCAAAGGGGAGAGGGGCATCCACCCGCCGCCGAACATGAACCAATTAAACGATTAACTCAAGTGCAGTTTCAATGGCAGCAACTTAATTTACCGCAAACAACCGCAGCAGTTGCAGTTGCAGTTGCAGCAGGAGTAGCAGCAGCACAAACAAACAGCTCGGCAGGATTCGCGGCAGTATCCCTGGCAACTGTCCGAAAGTTGTCGAAAAGTTTTCAAGTGAAATAGCTGCAGTTGCAGCAGGGGCAGATGCAGGGGCAGCAGCAGGGGCAGCATCACCGAGTGCCCCATTTCCTGTGTCCTGTGCACTTTCGAACTCGACTTGGCCGGCTAAAAGCCAACTAAGAAACCCGGTCACGTTATGCACATTTCGCTGCACTCGGCCAGGATAGCTGGTGGCTGGTGGCTGGATGCTGCAGCTGCAGATGTACAAGTAGAAGTAGCAGTAGAAGTAGAAGGCGTGAGGAAAACAATAAGCGGACGGTGCAGAAGGGACAACGCTCACGTACAAAGGCCAAAAAACGCATTTCATGCACACGGAGAGCGGGAATGAGTGAAACAACATCGCCCCGATGAAGACGCGGCTAAAATCAACGGCCAGCATGGCCAGAAATATTGGTGGCAACAGTTTCGCCAACGTAAATTACCTGGAAAATACGTGACTTTACCGCGGAACGTGCGAGTTGGTCGACGTGCGGCAAACGAAGGCGGCGCAATGGAAAGGAAAGGCTGAAAAGTGCAAACAACAACAGCAATAACAGCGTGCCAGCGAAAAAGGACACTGGAAAAGCAAGCAACTGCATACAGTTGCTGTATCCTGGCGGTGCATCCGGTACGCCTGCCCAAGGATCACCTTTTCCGAGGCCTCGCTGCTGCACGTGATGGCAACGCGTCCAGTGCACTTAATTCAATTTGAGCCACCGCACCGCTGATAAGCCGCCAGCAACGCACCACCAACGCACCACCAATGCACCACCAAGGCACCAGCACCACCACCATCACGTGCCCCACCGAAAAAAACAAAACACAAGATTCGAAATGAATATGGCATAATGCGTTGCGCTCCCTTAAATCAATTAGAGCCTTCATAAACGTCAAAAGTAATCCACTCGATCCACTCGCATCTGTGGGCCCCCAAGTTCCAAGTGCTCCGCATTGTTCTACTCCATCTAGCCAGCTGTAGTGACTCTTGAACTTGACATCTTCCTTGCGGGAAATCCCCCATCAACGTTGCGCTGTCACTTATATTTTTAATCTCCTCCAGCAGCAGCAGCAGCAGCAGAAGGCGACACACTGGGAAAAGCACGGGAAAGTATATATGTTTAATTGGGGGAGTGTAGAATCAAGTAAGTTTGCTGCCACTGCCACCCTATTTTCTTCTTTTATTTTTTTTTTTTTTTGGGAGAGCGATTAACGCGAATGCGCAATTGAAATTAATTGTCAGTCAAAGTGGAAGTTGTCTGGCGTTGCAGTCGAAGAAGACTCCATCATCCAGCACGCACGTGTTTAAAGCGGATTTTTATTTATAACTTCAGTCCAAAGAGGAGCCTGAAACGCATGCCACAGTCTGGTAGCCGCCTTCTGCCGCCTTCGTGTTGCGCACACATGTGGCGCAAATTATGTCAACGTGGATTTGTGGAGTCAAATCCGCTTCTGGGCCGATACCCATCCATCGCAGAATGTGTTTATTTTCGGTCTGGAGGCGGCAACTCTTCCCCTCTGAGCCGCCGTGCAACACAATTTGGATTAATAAACTTGCGTATAAATTACAATTCCTTTTGGCTGGCTGTCTGCAATGTTTATGGTATGCTGCGCGATCTTTGCCACCGGCGGAAGCATCAATTAGGCATCGGAAAATGCTTGAATCACTTGGGAGTGTTAAGGCCACGCGACAGGATGTTTATGCGTTGGAACCCATAAACCAGTTTGAAATATTTGATGCGATAATACCTGGCACCTAAACAACAACTAGATGCAATGCTATCGCCTCCACTTGCAAGTTGCAACCCGTTTCTGCAGATCTCCAGGAACTGGAACCCTCGGCTGCACGCTTCATTTATCCCATAATTTGCATCTGCTGGTGCAAAGCTATTTTTGCATTTGCGAAAGTATCTGGCATCTGGAATCTGCTCGAGCGGCTCAGAGATGCGCCAACTTCCGGCCAAGCAGCATTTGCAAATTAAAAGTGCAACTGCAACTGCAACTGCAACTGCTAATGCAACATTCACATATGTTGCGCATGTGCCGCTGCAGCAAATGCATCGCTGCCACTTGAGGCTTGAGACTCGGAAATGCGGCTCATATGCATATTTCAACGCCTTCTCGAGGAAAACAAAAACGGTAGCCGACGAACCAAGCGAAACTCACACAAAATCATATCAAATATCGAAGGAAGCTGACAGCCATGGGATAAACAAAAAGACAAAATATGAAATATGAAATAACAATAACGCCGAAATGGGAAAACCGAAAAGGGAAAGGGAAAGGGACAGGGAAGGGGAAAGGAAGTGGGTGGGTGGATGGGGTTTTAAGAAGGAAACAAAGGGAGTTCAAAGTAAAGTAGACAGTGCGGATACAAGTGGAAACTGAATACTCACTGGGAAAATTGAATTCATACACATTTTTGGTACAATTGCGGATAGTTGACACACCCAACAATTACTTGGTGTTATATTAAAAGCAGTAAGCTGTCTCTAAATATATTCAAACATGATTTATCTTAAGATCAACTAAGCACTATCACATCATTAATGAATAGCTTTAAGTAGTCACTTTTCCTAGAACTGCTGGTAGGCCTTCCCGCTTTTTTACAGTGCCTTTTCCCATATGGGTTCACTCCAAGCCTTTGTTTGTTCCTCTCGGCATGTGCATGAGTGTTTGTCCAAAACTTGGTAATGCCATTTGCATTTCCCACGTTGTCAGGGGGGTGGGGCGGGGAAAACTCGGGCGCAGCACTGACTGAGGCAAAGCCAAAGTCAACGTCAAAGTTGAACGTGTCAGATACAATTCCATTTGCCGGAGCTGCAGCGCAGCAGTTTCTGCTGGGTTATGTCTTTGCGCATTATTATTTCGGTTTTGGGCCAAGGAAGCTGCCAGCTGTTAATTGGAACTCGGACTGCCCTTGTTTTGGGTGCCGCTGTCATCCTCGCTTACCATGAAATTTATACAATCTTTCTATTTGGCAGCGCGCAGCTCGTGGAACTCGGGGAAACAGTAAGATAAATATACAAAATTAACACGTACTCAGGTGAAAATGAGCAGGTAGTTACCCATGCGATAGCAAGTGTGTGTTCTTCTGTGTGAAAGGACGTCCCACACACACACACACACACAGCCATGTAGCCACAGACCACCACTCGTTGAGCAAATAACCCTAATAAATAAGCCAAGCTAAACCGATTCGAGAGGCAAGAGGAGGGGAGATGGGAGAAGGGAGAAGGGGAACCGGGTTCCAAGCCAAGATGTTCATGAAAAAAGTTAATTAAGGTGTTTGCCCCACAACAACAACAATAACAACAACAACAACAACAAGGCCGGGCATTATATGCTACATAGATATTTATCTCCCGGCTGGGGAAAATGGATCTGGTTGCATGCCGCAGAGTGTTTGCCTTTGAAATGTTTGTCATTATCGTCGTTAACTTTTTGATGAGTCGAACGTGTGTGATAAAAGTGTCACATGGATTGAAAAGAGCGCCGAGCGAAAGGAAAAGAAAAACTAATAACGCAGACGCGCCGGAATAAGTTTGTACGTGTGTGAAGAGATATATGCACATACATACATACATACATATATAGAATGTATCTTTGGGATAGCAATTGCCATTAGTTTATTGAGAATCTGAAATTTATGGCTCTGCGTGTCGTGGCCAACCACGCACAAATGGTCACAAATCTGGACGTGGAACACATGTGGGCCTGCCTGCCAGTGGTTCCTCCGGCATCTGTGGCACGTACAAATTTCATTTGTTGCACTATTTATGTGCCGCCCTGATGAAAATGAAATCAAATTAAATTTTCGGCACAATTCAAAGTGAAATTTTGCAGCTACCATCAAGCCAAGCAAATGAGGAATAAATCTCCCGAAGTGCTGTGTGATCTGTGTCCTGTGCGCTGTGTTTTCCCATGTGGGAACGTTGTTGAATGGGAAATTGCTGGAATTTCCTCTCGGTCCGAATTACATGCGCATATTTAGGTAATATCTTAGATACTTACAGCAAATCCTAGGTATTTCAAATGAAAAACACGGGCAGCGTGGCAAATGTGTATTGATGTATCTGTGTATCTGGAGAAATTGCGTTGCTTTCTTTGATTTAACATGCAGTTATTTGTTTGCGGCAAAGGAAACGAAATACTTGAAATACTTAAAAGTTCGCAGTAATAAACAATACATTTGTTGCCACATTTTACAAATTGTATCATAATTCCGAAGTGTTCAGGTAATTACCTATTGGGAAATACAAATTGAAAGGGAAACAAAACAAGGCAGCAATGAAAATTTTACATGAATTCAAAGATTATTCATAAGCATGTCCTCGTTTTCCATACGCCGTGCATAATTACAGAAAGCACAGTTGCAGATGGATACGATTTCCATTTGCATTTCCCCATTTTGCCCATTTTGCCCATTCCCCATCCTTGTCGCACTTCACACGCTACTCCCCCGGGAGCTATGCCCCATCCTTGTCTCGCATTAGCAGAACGCACTTCCACTTCATTTGAGTCGCAAGCGGCAGAGCGAGAGGGGCGATGTTGTGGAAGTGTGCTCTTAATTGGCAACAGCAACAACAACATTACATTTTACATTTTACTCAGTGAGGACTAATCAACTAATAAATCCATAATCATTACGTATGCTGCCTGAGATGCTTGTACTTTGAAGCCAACCGGTTAAACGTGGCTAACAAGAACTGAGAACTACTGGCCAACAACAACTGCCGGCTTTTCCCCCAAAAATGAAAACAAAACAGTAGAAGGCTCTCTCTCTCTTCCTCTCTCTGACATTTTCTCTTATACTCGCATACAAAGTACCTGTATTTCGAATTTATTTCTCTCTCGCATGACTTTATCGCATGCGATTTGCTTATAGTGCAACGACCACAGACACGAAGATAATTCGTGTATCTCTCTCTCTTTTTCTCCCTCGCATCCGTACTAACGAACGGTGTTTGCAGGGTAGATGGACTTACTCGACTCAATATGTCGCTTGCCACACATAGTTAAGGCACATTATACATTTTATTATTATTATATTATACATTTTTCATATATAAAATCATAGTCATCTTATATAAAATCATTACATTACAAAAAAGCACGATTTCTCATATTATCACATTGTTTTTTTTTTTGCTACAATATCTGCTTTACTTTCAAATAACAATTCTTATCGGTACGTCAACAATATCAGAACAATGTTTCGCATATTTTTCCTCCACGCTTTTGTTAAAATAAACTGATAATATGTAAAAAGTAAACAGCTGTAACTTCGGTCGTTTTTCAATGTTTAAAAAAATAACTAAATGGGTATTGTTATTTGATATTTCACTTTCTCAAGTTACCATGGAATAATTTAAAATGCCATAACAAGGTGGTGTTTTGGGAAGTTATAACCAAACTGTTAAGAAAGAAGATACTATAAATTATAATATATAGACTGTGCCAAAAATAATATGATATTAAATTAAATAAATATAAAATTAAATAGTGTGATTAAAAGTTAAAGTAATTAATGTTATTCATTTATTAGTTTATTATATATTCCAATTGCACACTGAGTACTGGGTATCTCGCTTGCGACTTCGCCAATTCTCTTCTTTCCCTCCGCAGTAAGCGCTCCGTCAGCTCTTCAGCTCCCAGTTCTCCTTTCTTTCCGAGTCGAGTTTAGTTTGTTCCGAATCGCCGACGTGAACGCATGCTTGTCGCGCTTGCAGCAGTTGGATTTTGGATTTTCCCAGCCAGAGTCGCGCGTTCGTGTGTTGTGGGCCGCTTTTGTTTGTCTCTTTGTGGCCATCTATTTGGCAACCGATGCGAATAAGCCAAGTTAAGAGCTACGCAACGCAGCACAAAATCAAGAAAAAAAACAAGAAACACAAGGCGCAATTAAATGCAAATGTGTGAAAGTGTAGCAAGCATTTAACCAAAAAAAAGACGCGAAAAATCGCGGCTTCAAAGTGCGAACAAGCGCGAACAGAGAAGCTAAACAACAGTGCGTGATTGTTCGTGCCAGCTTAAGAAAAGCCAAATAAATATTAATATTTGCCCAAGAGATCCAAGAGGAGCAGCTAACCTCACATTTAATACAACACGTATTAAAACGGTAAGTATTTGCGTCTACTTGTTCAGTTATTACACTTTGAACCGTGCCATCTCGCTCTGTCTCGTTATCTACCATTCGATTTTGCTTTGTGCTAAGCTTCGCTTGGCGCGCGCTAAGCTCGGCTATCTCTCTCCCACTCGCTGATCGAATTGATCAGTCCAATTCGCCTATAATTGCACAGGAAAAAAATATTCGTAATTGATTGGTCATCCAGTAATTGGTTGACATTTTGTGATGGTCAATGCTGACCACAGAGAGATAAAGTCAATTTGAGAAACACATTAAATAAGCTGAGCAATATTTGAAAATATATTTAAAGTCTTAGATGATTTCTATACTAATGTTATGAATAACATTTGAACTACTAGTACGCAGCGAAAAACTGTTTTTTTCCTGTGCAAATAAGCGATGAATAACAGTTACAGCAATTGTTACCGTTGCACAATTTTCCCCAGTGCTTGTGTGTGTCACACTCTTGTGGTCCACAATTTCCGAGGTTTTTCTCGCCACTTTCCCGGGAAATGTGCAAAATGCTGCAGTACAGCAGCAAGTGCTCATCGGCCTTGGGGTGTGCTTTGCGTTTTGGGCGACCCATGAGCCAAAAAAAAGAAAGATGAAAACAAAGCCACACGCACTTGGCTCAAAGCTCACGAGCCAGCATATTAACACTCAAAATTTTGGCCAAAAACCAGTTTGGCATCGAAACAAACAGACACAACAAAAGTTTATTTACTACCAAAGAGAGCTTCGTTCAACAGGTTTTCATTGCGGGGACTTTTATTTGTAAATACTAAAGGTGGGAATTTCTGGGTACTGCAGTTCTGCTTTGTGCCATTAAACGAACGTGATTTAGCCAATTATTTATAGAACCTTTCGATTGAGAGTAATCAAAGTTTCCTGTTATCTGGATATTCCATGTGGCAGAAGGGCTGGTGGTTTTTAGTCGGCTTTGATAGGGGAATTATACTGACGGCCTTTGTTGTATTAAATTACGCAAATTTATACAAAACTCATCGATGGAGTGTGCTGAACAAAGGGAAATGAAATTCAAGATTCGGGATAACTTCCATGATACATGCCTAAAGTATCATTGAGTTGACATGGACTACCCATACCGACATTACGTTTCTTCGGATACGTATTTTCAGAAGTATTTCTCCCATTACTTCATTGTTTGGCTTATCCACCCTGATCTTTAAAAAGCAAAAGTTCAAAAGTTGTTGATAAGAAATTATTATTTATTAAGCCTTATCATCTAACAATCCTCGTTTAATCAACAGTAGAGCACACTGGTTCAAATTATAAAAAATAAATTTTAAAAAGTACAAACTAATAAAAATTGTTAAAAATTGCTAAAATCTTAAGTCCCGTCTGACCTTCTGATAAACTTTGTTTCTTGCTTTTGATTGATTCAGTATTTTCTTGGTTTCCCTTGTCCATAAGCCTCTTCTTAGTTGATAACGTTCTTATGAAAACCTCTATATGAAAGACCCAAAGATTATCAAAGTTCAACGCTTAACTCTCAGAAGCAGCTAGAATTCAAGAACAATGTTTTAACAACAATTATACAATACATATAAAAATTGGTTGTACTTTTCCCGATGGTAAGCACCCTGCCATTGAGTTCCTTTCGCCTGCGGGTTTTCCCAATAAGTGTATTCTCGATTTGGGTTAAGATTTTTCCTCTGTGGCCCAGATCAAAGGCAAAGAGCTTTCAAAGCGGCTATAACAATGGCGGCAACTGAAAAAATGTGAGTCTTCGTCTGTGAAGGTAAAACTGCGGAAGTCATTTAACAGTCTACTTAACTTCTGCCAAAAAAAAAGGGAAAAAAATAGAAGGGAACGAAAAAAATGAAGTGGAAAACGGCAAACTGCAAACGTTCAAGATGCTCAGCTGGGCTCTTTGGTCTTGGCCACGTTAGAAAGTAGCTGTAATTGTGGCTCCGTTATTGTTATGGCCAAACCGCCACTAGTTCAACTGCGGGCGGTAAAAGTTGCCCAAAAATGAATTGTCATACATAAATATTTCTGCACTGCCTGACAATGAGAAACTCATTTGAGATTCATAGTATTCTCTTTTTTAGACGTTTGTTTTTTTGTTTTTCCTCTCATTTTTGAGGGCGTTTGTCCACTCGGGTTGATAAGCATAAGCTGACTGCGCCGCTTTGGTTTTTACATCTGCCAAGTGTTTTTTAGCTTTCTGCTATTTCACTCTTCGTTATTAGCGACTTGTGTTGATAATTAGCACGGCTTTTTAGTCGGCTTTCAGCGTTTCTATGACTTGCGGTCCGCTCAGCGGGATGAGTCAGCTTCCTAAGCTGAAAAGAGCAGTACGATCCATCCACCATATGTCTTACTCTCCCGATCTCAGATCAGCGGGTGGCTAAACCCAAAGTCAAACCAGATCGGTGACGTACTCGTGTACATGGGAGACAGACGGCTACACGTGAATATCTGCTATTGAAATGATAATGGTGATACATATCGATTATATAATATTTTCTTATATCAAGTATGTCTGCTCTACATGACGATATTGTGTCATATTAGTAGAATAGTCAAATGAATTGAGTATTATCATACCCGGACTATAGTTATCAGCTATTTAAGCATCTGATTTCTTTCGGTGTCTTTTCAACGTGTGAGGTTTTTTACTCTCCAATCAGATTGAATTGAGATAGACCTGCCTGGCCAGTCCCAGGGCTTATTGCGTTGCATTCAATTAATTAATTCCAATTTTATTGCTTCAGCTGGCCATAAAATCGTGAGGGGAGGAGGAGGAACCATAAGTTCCCCACTGCGACATTCTCTCGGTGGAGGGAAATGAAGTCGTTGCACTTGCTATCACCCTAATGCCTTCATCAGCTGCACAAACGAAAACTCTCATTAATTTTCCACTGTCTGTCTATCTTTGGGTTATCTCTCTATTGTTTGTCCCCGTAACCGTACCTGTGTTCTTTACCTTTTTTTTTTTTGTGGCCCTACCTGCGTGCAGGAGTTTTCCTTCATGAAGTTTTTGGTCGCGACATGTTTGCTGATCCGTGTCCTGCGCTCTGGTCTAGTTCATTAGATGGAGTTGGCTAATCGATTTCCATAATCAAACAGATGGCGCCAGAATGGGAATGAGACACACCAAATGAAGCCGTGGCAATGTTGATATATAATAAACCCCGTGGCAGGGCCAATTAGGCCTTACTCCTCACCTGTGACACAGCCACATATTTTCTCATTTGAATAAAGAAACACGACCACAGCAGGGGAAACATTAGACGCGCCTAAACGTGGAAATTAGCGGCCACGAAAAAAAAACCGGGACGAAAAAATTCCAAAAAAATAAACATACCGAAAAAGAGAAATTTAATTAAAGCCGCATAGAAAAAATGCATAAATTTTAGTCACCCAAAAAACACCCACCTGGCATGTAATATTTGTAACCTCATTGTGGCGGCGGGGGAAAGGCGGTGTAATTTTCACGGTCCCCGATCTGCAGCTTTTCACCAACTTGGCGGGTCAGGCCGGCACAATGATTAGGGTCAGCGTGGGGTGGAAAACTCCTGCCATCCAGCTGGAAAAGGAAAAGGAAAAGCAACAGCAACAGCAGCGGCAGCGGCATCAGCAGCAGGTTGCCAACAATTTTTGCTTATAATTTTCCGTTTTTCATCCTCCTTTTCTTTTCGGCCCGCTTTGTTCTGGCCGAGATAAAAGCATTTGTCATTAGCATAAAATGTTCTGGCTCAGGTTTTGATCTGGAGTTGGGCCCAAAAAAAAAAAAAAAAATACAAAATGGTAAGAATATTTGAACTTCATTAGTGGGCCAGCTAGCCCAAATGGGCACTTGGCTATAATTAAAATTTAAGCTAATTTTAATGCTCAGAAAAGCGGGGAAAGGCAAGTCGGCAAGTAGCAGTAAGTCAGCAACAATTTGGGCCAGATATTAAAAATACCTCAAATGGTGAATGTCCAACGCTTGATTTGGCTTTAAGAATGGGACACGAACGCAAAGTGAAAGATAATGGATTGGGAAAATGGGAAAACCTACGCTTTTCCATTGATGGGCATTCACTGATAAGGAATGCCCACGCAACAATAAGAACAGGAAGACACGTTTGTTGTAGGTGCCAGCAAAAGACGATCGAGTCATCATGCCTCGCCGAGCACCCTTGGTGCCCTTGGTACCCTTGGTACCCTTGTGAATGTCTCAAGATTAAAGTAGCTGATAGCTCAAAACTATACTTAGATGGCCCAGATGCCACGATAACACCACTCCCGAGGGCCAACACTCAACACTTTGCGTGGATGGTCTGCAATTAAAGGCACTTCTGCGGCGACTCCTACCAACGTTAATGATTGATATCCGGCCATTCAGCCTGGGAAAATGTTTAAGCACACACACACTCGTACTCCACATTGGCTTGACATGATCCCCAATAACCGAAAATGTCAGGAGCCAGCCCCTCGAATTTACATCAATGGCATATCTCTTGAAAATTTAATAGCACATTAAGGGCGGACAAGGACTAACATTTGCATTCCTAATGAGACGCCCGCCACACACACACCCACACACACGCACACACACAGATACTCAATCCGTATCCACGTCCATGTCCAAACTGCAATTGGTGGGGACAGTCGGAATTATATAGCAATCAGTCGCGGACTGAAATGTGTCAATATGTTGCAGACAGGGGCACATGGTGTGGCATGGTATAGGTATGTCTGCCATTTTTATGCAGGCTCTATAAACAATTCACTTCATCCAGCAAAATCGGCGCAAGACTGATGGCCAGGGTACATGTAAATCAATACACAAACAAATTATAAATGCAAACAGTGACGGGGGGGGGGGGGCTGATGGGGCTAAATGGGCCAGACAGGAGCGAAATGTCCGACTGTTTGCACAGATTGACGCCATTAAAATCAACATATGACAGTTTTTGTGCTCTTTCCATGGACCCTGGCCCTGGACACATACCAATGGGAATACCACTTATACAGTATATATGTACATATATGTATGTATAAATCCAGGCCACCTTTTAGATGAAAGTCAACGATAATCGGCCAGTGACGAGCCGAACCCACCACAATCAGAACTAAAAACCCAAGAACCAGACACGAAGCCAAATCTGAGCTGGATGTATCTTGCATGTATTAAGCTGCCCGCTGTGTGGATCCACACGAGAGGTCGTAAAAAACAGAGTGTCATAAACATAAAATTGATTTTGATTCTTACGTTGGCCCCGCTATCTTTCGGGTCTTTCCCACTCTCTCCCAATCGCTACGTACGGGTATGGTAAAAATCTGTTTTGTGGGACAGCTTGGGGAGTGCTTAATTTTTAATCGAGTCGCGTGGGCAGACCTTCACAAGGGGCCCCCATATAATATTGATTTCAGAATCTAGCCGAATCTAGCCGAATCTAGCATTCCAGTACACATTAATTGCTGTTATTATTAGGACACTGCGCATTAATTATGAACGAGCTAGCGTAGATTATATCATAGAAGTGTCTGAACAGCCACTGTCCAGAGGCATAACCATAGTCATACTTTTTAATGGCCCATAAACCTGAAGGGACAGGGAACATTATTGATATTCTCTGTATACACACATGTACATACATGTACATATATGTATGCCTAATTTATGGCCCAGTCAGCAGTCAGCACAGAAAGTTTAACGAACCTGCAGCTCAAAATCGTAACTTCTATGGCTCCCGCCCATGATGATGATGGTACGCCTATCTGCCTCGCAACAGGCGAGTTATTAAAACTGACAAGTAAGTCTGAGGGACGCCGCCGCCACAGAAATAAGCGAAGCTAAAGTCAAGACTTCAAATTGAAACTCGAAAATGTATTGCAAGACAGCATACAGTGCGTCACGCATTGTTAAGGCAAGAGGAGTCGCACAGCAAGTTGCTTTATACAAAAACAGCGTGGCGAAAACGCAAATAATGTGCTCTCATGGTGAGGTAATCAAAACGGAGAAAGTACAAGTGTTATTTGCAATAGGGTTTAGCAAATGTATATCAAATCAGAGCAAAGATTGTTTATTGTTGTTTCAGAAACTTGTAATAACTTGAATTTACTTATAGACATGAACATATACAGTGTTGGAAAATATAATAGAAACACGTTGGTTGATTCATTGATTTTAAATGTTGTGCTCAGAACGAAAGTAATATTTTTTAATCTTTATTTTTTTAAGTTCATATATAAGTATATTTCACAATAAGGAACAAAAATATTTTTTTCAACTGTATATTAACTAAAAATAATTAACTTCATTTTTGGCTTATGAGTGGCTTATGTGCTAACGGTTTATCCACCCACGATTCTTGTTTCTATTATTTTTTCCAACACTGTATTTGATTAGTTTTTTAACGCTATTTTGGATAAACCAAACAATTTGCAAAGAATAGTTGTTTCGGTAATATTAATGACATATAAACATATAAACTTCTCTAGAAGAACTTCTAGCCCCGAAACGCACTGTACTTTGGAGGCAGGCTTATACAAATGCCATTAGGAAATGACTGTGGCTTACTCACACATAACGGGGTCTTCTTCGGTTGGACTCGTCGTGATTGCCGCGTTGTGGCAACACCTTTGATGCGGCTGCGCATGCGCCGTGAATAAGAAAAACTCGCGAGGAATGCATTTTCCAATAATTTAGTTAGCGCGATAAAGTTGGAGATGGAAATTGGGGGCCCACTTGAGTGTAATGCGATTTTGCGGCCGACCAAATTACTGATGGGATCGGATCCACCTCGATTATGTTAATCGAGAAGGGAACCTAGCGTGGGAATCCGGCCCATCAGTGCCTTACAGCTGAGATTTCCACGTAAGCCGCTTAAGCCGAAGCAGGAGGAGTGGGATGTGATTTCTTCTTTCGCCGCCATCGCCACTGGCAAACAGACGAGTCCAATTTTGGACTCTGAGCCATTTGACAAATAAGACGTTTCATGTCGACATCGGCGTGCTATCCGTTTCGTTTCGTTTTGTAATTATTTTGCCAAGCAGCAAAATGAAAAGGAAAATTCTGTTTTCATGAAAACTGTCAGAGGCCAAAACTAAAAGCAGACACAAGATAAATAAAGCAATGCTTATTGCAGTCCTTTGGCTGTGTGTTTGTCATGAAAACAGGACCAAAGACCGACAAACAAAAAACCAAAACAAAATAGAAAGAGAAAAAGGAAAAAAGCAACGGAAGGCTGGCAAAAGAAAATGAAGCTCTAGAGAAAACTTTCATCGTTTGGTCGAGAAAATTAATTAAAAGATAATGATGAATTCGCTATTTGAGTTCTAAACACATACACACAGAGAGATATTTTGTCAGAAAGCAATTAGAAGCGGCAACCAATTATGCGAAATAGTTTGCCCAGCCAAAGACCCCTTAAACTCGGTGCTCTCTGGGGTCCTGGGTTCCTGGGGTCCTGGGGAGCTGGGTTCCTGGGGTCCTGGGTTCCTGGGTTCCTGGGGTCCTGTTGTCCTGGGGTCCTGGGGTTCTGGCCTATCCCCCAATCGGTCTTATCCGTGTCAGCCCGCCCAAGTCACCCTGATGACCTGTTTGCATGTCTGCCACTTTGCCTGTCGACACTGAAGCGCTGCCATGCTAAATATTGATCAATTATGTCGGTCCTGTGGGTAAACTTGGCAATTTGAGCTGTCGCTGGCAAATGCATTCACACAATCCATCAAGCGAGTTCGTTCTAATCCAGTACATTATACTCTTCTTTTCTATTTGCAGGTAAGCTGAAGCACTGTGGAGCTTTAAGTATCCCAAAATTGGGATCCTTTCCTTTGAGTGAGTATGAGTAAGGATTTATTTTGAAGTTGGGTCGTTTCCTGCCGGCTCAAACGAATGGCATTTGCTTTGTTTATCGCATTTCAATTGTCTGCAATCGCTCTATTTATGAGAACTCAAGCATAAGCTGGCAATGAATCTGTGTGAACACAAAACTTTCCCACACAAATTCGACCTGCCAGCCGGGGGCGTGGCTGGCAGGCTTTGGCCGCAGGATAAGTGCATAAATATATATACATACGTGGTACATATATGAATATTTAAAAAGCTTTTCAAGTATGATTTAAAATACGCCATCTAAAGCCCCCCGGGCTCGCATGTGGGTGGATGGGTGGGTGGGTGTGTGGCAAACTCTGTGTGTTACGAATTAACATTCAGTGCGCCCCGAGCACTACACTCAAATGTTTGCCGGGCATTTACTCGTCGCAAGTAACGTCGAGCTAAAAACTTCCTCTGACATTCATTTCCCTCACGGAGCTGGAAGCGCTTTTTGTTGTTGCGGCTGGAAGATAAGCAGATAAGCCAAGTTAAGGGGATTTTCATGAAGATGCAGAGGCAATACTGAAATTTCACGCCTCAACGGCATATCGATTAGAATTGTTCAATTTCAATTATCATCCAGGCGCAGGCGGGCGCACGGAAAATGAAAAGATTTTCCCAGATGATGACAACGATAATGAGCAATGGGCGGCGGATTTTTCGGACGGCCCATTCGAGCGGGAAACATGGGAAACGTGAAACGTGAATTGCATAAAATTTAACACTAAATAGAAAAAAACTGCTGACTTTCAGTGGAGTCTCAAATTGGGATTCTCGAGAGCGCGCGCCCCTTCTGTCGATTGATGCGCCAATAAAATGAAATAAAACAAAATTAATGAGCAGCCGTTCGTGCTGAGCCATCACAGCAGCATTGGAAAATTGCGCAAAATAAATTAAATTAAGCGTTTGTTTCCCAGGATTTTTCGCCCAAAATCGAATTGCGTCGCGTCGAGCCGAAGATGTATGGCATTTTAAAAAGTTGTAGCCCAATTTAGCGCAGTTGATTGTAAATAAGTACATCCACACATATACATATACACGTATATAATACCTACTCACAGAAACTCACAGACGACGACATCTTCAAAAGCAAAGCAAATCGAAAATCGTGACAGGAATGCATGAGAGCCGACTTTTCCCAGGGGCAACTGATTTGGCCCTTTTTCACTCCGGCTTATTTATCCTTAGATCGCCTTAATTGCAGCACACAACGGCACACATTTGATTCAATCAAACACAGTCATTGATTTTGTGTCTTATTATTGCGCCTTTCGCTTACTTTTTTTTTTTGTATTTTTTGGTTTTTTTTTCATTTCCAATGACTTCTTCGTATAATTGAAATTGCTTTTACTTTTTTTTTGCTCGATTCCCTTATTTTGTCGTGATGTAGGGAGAGGGCGATCTGGCTTGGAAATTTATTTAAAGCGAAAGCATTTTCAATTAATTTTCCAGCAGCGGTTTTGGTGCCAGCCGACAACACCGCAAAACAGCCGCAAAGAATTTTATTTATTTATATTGAGCTCGCTGGAGCAAAAGTGTCAAAGGACGAAGGACGAAGGACGCGGGATGCTCGGAGTCGTTTCCTTTTTGCTTTTCATGTAGATTTTATTTGCGACAAGCAGCCGCGAGTCAACAAACATAAGCACACACACCCCATACCCAGGCCAAGAAATTGAATTTTACATGTATTTTTAATATTTACCAAGCGGCATCAGCCAGCAGCCAGCAACAACAATAAAAACGAAAGCGACTTGTTTGTCTTGTTTGTTGCCCCAAAGGCAGCTTCAGTTTTTGATGTATGAATACCCTTGTTGCAGGACCCCAGGTCCCGAAACTTGCTGTTGGAGTTTGCGTTTAAAAGGGTAACACAGCTGCAGGTTTTATTTTTTAAGAATTACTTTTTATTATTCTTTCCGATTTCCTCTACGGCCACTGTGTGTGTACTTTTTTTGGTTACTCTGTTGAAACTTCGCCCAATCGATAGTTTTAAATATTTTAGAAAATGTAGGTTGGCTTCAGTGCGCACTTTACTATCAGAAGGCAAAACCTGATACAATTTTAATTTCAGTTAATTTAGTTTAATGAATTCAGTTCTAAGGCTTTTGCCCTCAGAACTTTTGGTTTCTTTTCTAAAGGATACTCCTCATTCGAGGCTGTCCTGTCAGTCAGAGAGCCTCATCTGCATCCTTTTTACCGCCGAGAAACAAAAACTGAAGACAAAACATATTGAATTTCACCGCTGTCTGTCGCTTCTTTGCCGCTTGGCCCGCGCTTTGTTAGCATTTTTCTTTTCGGGTCCCACTTGCCATAATAAAATGGAAAATATTTGTTAACGTTTTTATGCAAATCAATGACGCTGGCTCGAGCTAAGCAAGCGGCATTGCCACAAAGGAGATGCGGGCAAGAATGAGGCTGAAATGGTTGGTGGGTGAGAGGGGTGGGGGGCTGGTGAATTTATAATAAAATTTTGACATGGCGACAGAACAACTTGACAGCCATAAAACATCAAAAAGTTATCGCTCCATCGCCATCCGCATCGCTCTGCGAATCCCTCTGCATCAGCCTCGGGCGGATGGGATGGACATGTGTCCTGGCTCCTTGGAGCAAACCGTTTTCTTATTTTCTGCTGGTGCCGTTCGTAAATTTAAAATCAAGAAAATGCGGGAATTACGTTTGTTTCTCCCTTCTTGCCTCTTCACTTCACTTCTCTTATATTT
This sequence comes from Drosophila orena, assembly GCA_005876975.1. Taxonomy (NCBI): domain Eukaryota; kingdom Metazoa; phylum Arthropoda; class Insecta; order Diptera; family Drosophilidae; genus Drosophila; species Drosophila orena. The sequence continues at coordinate 5,861,347 of VCKV01000282.1, read as the reverse complement.
TTTTTTTGTTTTTTTTTTGTTCGTGTAGCCCTTGTTTTCATCATCAGGCAGTGAAATGCATAAAGTTTTTCGCAAAAGTTGTTGGCTGGATTTGTTTGTCGCAAAGGGTCGAGAATGGATGGTAGTGGAGTGGGAAGTGGAGTGGGATCGAACAAGGAATGGGTAGAGCCGAAGGATCTGGAGATTGTGAAAGTTTACCCCGCTGTTCGCTGGGATTTTCCTGGGGTATTAGCGTTGTTAGCCCCACGTTTTGCCTGTGTTATACTTGATTTCGCCTTCCATTGCCACCCAATTCCGTGTGCCCGCTCTGCCAACTTTCCTGGTACTTTTCCTTTTCCCACAGTTGACTTGACTTCAGTTTGCCTTTGGCCCCGGCGTGAAATTTGCCATGGTGCGTATGTGCGTTTTTTGGGGCAAGAGATTTGTCAGCGCAAGTCGCAAAGGCTCGGCAATCTTTTTGCTGCGGTTAGAGGCGAAACCAATTTGTAGATTTGAAAAGTTTCTCCTGAAAAGCGTTAACAGGACACTTTGAATATTACAAAAATGAGGAGGGGATCAGAGTCCTTCCAGACATCTTGGCACTTTTTTTATGCTTTTTTGACACTCTCTGCGGCGGGAAGGAGAAGCGAATAAGTTGGCAGGCAGCTGACACAGAACGAGAAGTTCGCTTTTATTAGCTGCAAGAGACCCTTCAAGTATCTGGTAATAAGTTTTCAAGATTTTCCCCGATAACCAAGAAAATGGAGACGGACTTTTACTCTCGGATTCCTGCATTCTTTTGTGCCCAGTCACTTGGGACCTTTTCAATACTCCATGCCGTGCTCACCTTTTCTGCCATGCCTTTCAAACGAGGCAAATATAAATTCCGAGATTAAAATCTATATGGTGTGCATATTTCGCGCACCTTGACTTGTTTGTTTTTTACCGAGCGCCCTCCATGCTTCTTTCACTTTCAATAAAAAAGCATAATTCTGGTTTTACAACGCGAGGCCGCCAAGGATAATGCCTTCGAATCGCCATACCAACGCACACCGATAGGGCTGGCAAACACATTCCCCCGTCCGACTGTTTGCATGTGCGAGTGTGATAAAGGGGATTTAAGATTCAGCGAGCGATAAATTGCGGTAAAAGGTGTCTCTCATTCCGGGCAGCAAGGATCCGGATCTGTATCCTGCGGCCGTGTTTCGCTGATAGCCAAAATCTCTCGCATTGAAAACATGATTTTTAACTGGCAGAGCTGAAAGCAGAATACGACAGCCTTGCCTGTACCTTCGTGTGTGAGAAGGCTGTTTGCATGGTGCACAAATGAAATGAGATTTCCCAGAAGCAGAGATAGAAATACTTACTCACTTACAGATGGAAAAACTCTGTTGTACCTACTGATGTTTCTGATATTTAAATGTTCACTTAAGATTAATAGTTGATATGACCATTTTAACCATTTTCTTGAGTAGTAGCATCTTAAATTGCGTGCTGCCGGAATATTAAGTAATATAACATAATTCTCATCATTTTTCTCTCTGTGCACAGGCACGCACACAAACGCGAAGGCAGACTAACGCACACACACAGAGCCATATGTGTACGTGTTCCCATTCAGGTGGAGCATATGAGAAATTCTCAATTTGAATGCAAACATGTTGGATTATTATGATTTTCTTCCTACCGTTGGCAGTTTTTCTTGTTAGTTTGCTTGCTGGCTGGCTTTTTTTGTGCTCCCAATGTGGTGGTTTCTAAGCGCCAGCTCCTGGGTATTTTCTGTGTGCGGAATGCCTTTGCTGGGGATCGCTTCTTTTTGCACCGTGCTGTGTGACAAGTATTAAGTGCAATCAAAAGAAGATTTACAAGCGTCATGAATGAAATATTTGCACCACATATGGCCGCCGCACACACGAACGATTCACAGATTGTATCTCTGTTCTCTGTTTCTATCTGCATCCGCATCTGAAAACGTATCTGCACTTGCGCATAAAAACCCATTTGACGTGGCTTCATATTTATGGTTGCCCAGCCCATTATCCCAAAACCAAACACTTTGTCTATCTTGATAAGTCGCAGGCGACTTTAATTATTGATTATGACACAGAAAACCAGACAACTGTTGGGGGGGGGGGGGGGGGGGGGAGGGGAGGTGTAGAAGTCAGGAGGGGTCAACTGGCAAAGTGAAAGGATGCGACATCGAGTTGGGGCAAAAACTCGCTAATAAATTTGTAGCTCTTTGGTACGTGAAAGCGTGGCTTTTGCCCGCTTGGCTGTTTGTTTCGACTCTTTGGGATTTCGTTACATTTTCCCAGGCGCCGATAGTCGCATGACTTTTGAATAACCTTTCCCACAATTGTTTGCGCTCGTTGTGCACCAAATTGCACAGACAATTTGCCGTAGACTCAGTGGATTCGCAGCTTCAGATTCGGATTCAGCTTGTATTCGAGCCACAGTTGATTGGCGCAACTCGCTATCACATTCGCATATTCATGATGACACACACATGTGTGTATGTGCATGCATAACTAAGCAATCCAGTCGGCAAACTGGAGTTCGCCTCCATGATTTAGCAATTGAGACGACTACAGCGATGACGACGAGCCACGATTAAGATGCGCCATCTGGCTGGATTACATTGAATTGACTTTGGGACCATAATTGATGTCTTTCCAATTCACAGGGACTCTCAGCCGTATGGCTTAAAAGTCGATATCCCGAGCCTGAGCCCGAGCCTTTGATGTAATACGAGCACAATGCGCGCTTCTCGCTTCTGACACTCCCCAAAAATTAATGATCTGGCAAGCCGCAAAAACCAAGCGAATTCGAGTGTGGCTCTGGATGGCAGTTAATAAACGAGCCCCAACGCTCATGAGTGGCGGCTCTTCTGGTTTCACTTGGGTTTTAGCTTTTGCAGCAGATTGTTCACTTTGAGTGGCACTTCTTTAATTAATAATCCATTGCCTGCTGATAATTGCAAGAAAAAAAGAGTGCCTCATTAGCATGAAACATAAATCCAAGACGAAGATGCTAGATTAATTCAGCTGAGTTATAATATATCGTAGTCTTGAGTTCTTTAAAATATTTGAAAATTCCAGTTTGTAATCTTGACTGGCTTTCAGTAACTCATTTCCGAAAATGATTCTTGCTATCAAGCTGTCAAATATTCAGAGCCGTTAAAAGTTCGACTTGAGCAAGCATTTAGAAAGCGATATGTTCGAACCTTTTTTTGGGCAGTTATCGGAAGTTAATGGCTGCGCTGATAATTCCCCAAATTGCTTCTCTTGTCTTTAGAGCACAATTTACGCATCGTCGCAGGCGAAATGATGTGTAATATGTACATATGTACATATATACTATGTGTGCGCCAGCTGGCATGTGAGTGGCTCGTAAAATGGCCGTACACAAAAAAAATTGGGCTCGAAACGGCAGTAAAAATCGATGCAGGCCAGATATACACCGCTGGCATGTGTGTGTGTGTGTGTGTGTGTGTTTTTTTTTTCAGAAATTTAAAGCGTGTTCGTTCGGACGAAGAACCGCGCAAAATAATATGCTAAGGTTTAAGGTAAAATGCGGAGCGCACGGCTGTGGCAAACAAATATTGCGCATACGCCGTGTTAATTTGCATTGTTATCAGACGCCGCCACTGCGGTTCGCTGATGCGCATCCTTAGAGGCATGGCCACGTCCTCCTCGCTGCCGCCTCTCCACGTGGCGTATGCGTAACTCCATACACGTCCGTTTGTTTTTATGCCGTATGTGTATGCGTTATTAAATTTATTTGACTTGACGTGCTCATACACACACACACACGCACACGCACACACACGCGCACACAGCAGAAGGGAACAGCAGCAGAGTAGAAAATGAAATGAGGATGCGGAAATGGCTACACAAACATCGGCAAAGGACGAAACAGACGGAAGTTGCGTTCCAAGGTTCCCAGGATTCGGATTCCAAGTTTTGCGGCTGCTGGTGGCTATGCAACTGCCCCAACTGTTCGCCTTTACATTTCTCATTCTCATTTAATATTTAAATTGCTTGTGGTTAAAATATCTCATGTGCTCTTGTGGCAATTTATATTTTAAATTATTAATTCTGCCTTATTACGTTACATACAACCATTTGTGCTCTCCCCCCCCCATTCCCTTTACCATTTTGCCAGCTCAATTTCAAGCTCGACTTCATATTTATTCAAAAACATACGCCATGCCCAAGCATCAGCTCACATGACTTAGATTTTTTGGATGGGGCGGATTTGCTTTTGGGTTCGCAATTGAATTTGGGCTCTCTTTGGATTTCCTATTTGCATTTCAAAAGGAATTTTCAATTAAAATGTCAACATAATTTAGAATTATATCTCGAATCTATTCCACTCGCTCATGTAAATGGGATCCAGGCTGGATAATTTAATTTTAACATGTTCTCTATTCTTTCAAGGAGACGCATAATAGCCTTGGAGCAAAACTAAAATTGCATGTTGTGTAAACAAGAAAAATAACAGATTTACTTCTCAGTATTTGCATGTATCTTAAACGTTTCTGTAGAAACGTTCGATTTTTGCAGTATCTTATTCCGATACCATTTCATATTTTCATTACTTATTTCTTATCAATTATTTTTATGTTTGCCGTGAATATTCTAAAGCCGATGCACAGAAAAACGTGTGCTCTTTGATCTTCAAAAATATATGTGCATTTGTGTCCAATTTAATAGGAGCTTTGTAATTTATATATCCTTACCGATAACCCAGCTGGATTCTATAAATATCGGTTAAATGTTTTTAATCATTTCTGTGCACTTGCCTTCTGTATATGGATGTAAGAGCACTCTTTGATATGCACTTAAACTGAATAAAGCCAGATAAGAAGGGGCTGCTGCCATGTACAACTCAGTTGCTCTGACTATCAGCCTGAAATCCCCGCAGCCCCCTTGCGACTATATTCATATCGTTCTTTGTGCCTGATGGGTATTAAAAACAAATACATTTTATTCATGGCTGCATGTCAAAAGTTTTCGTACATGCCGTCGTTCTCAATTCCTTTGCATACAACATTTTTTCTCAGTGGATGGAAAAGTTTTTTGCTTTCATTCGCATGAGTCGCATGTGAATTTTATATCCTTTATTTACGCATAACTTTTCCTCACGCGTTGCACAACAAAAGTTTGTAAAACCGCAGAAATGAAATTCGCAGAAGTTGCGCGTTACTAGAATGGCTGATGCAAATGAAACTTTAATTTGTATTCATATATATAATATAAGCCATATTTTTGTTGAGTTTTTTTCATAAGCTGCACTCCACAAAATGGTCAACACGTCAAGTTTACGGGTTTTGTTATTTAAGCAGATAAACACGCTAATTGGTTGGCATTATTTTAAGCTGCTTTTGTATGTTGCCTTATTCCAATTTGGCATTAAAGCTCATCAAATGCTTATCTGCTATCAGCGCCCAGCCTACTGCCAGAAGCTACAGATCCTAACCATACATTAGGAAGCCCGTGGCACACGTACACAAAAAATAAATGGGAGCCTTAATAAAAAAGGAAATGTCGCATAGTCGCGTGTGTGTGTGTGTGTATGTTTGTGTGTGTGTGTGACAAATGATAGGAAGCCCTCGGGAAAGAAGGTTTAACAGTTCATAGACCCCCAAAGCAGCCGCCCAGTATTTTTCATTAGGCGCGAAAAATATTAAACAGACGGCAGGCAGAAATGATTATCCTGAATCTGGCAGCCGGCGGTGGCGATGATAACAAATTACGTATACGCATCACACATACGCCGCGTTGTCGCAGGAAAGCTCATCAGCGGGATCTGGCATTCCGCATATACATTTTTTTTTTGCCGCCTGTTATATTTAAGCATCGTTTTAGCCGCACTCGAGGCAGCGTCTGGCTGTGGCAGTTGGCCCTCTAAGCTGTTGTGATTGTCAGTTGCGTTGCTAAGCTGTTTCAGCTGGAGTGAGGGGGGGGGGGGGGGGGGAAAAAGCAGGAGGACTAGGAGAGCTAGGAGGTGGAGGATGATGGTACCATCATCAGCAAACAATTGTTTACTCTGCCAGCGATGCGTGTGCTCGGGTCCTCGGGCACTTTATTATATTTGTAATATGTATTATGACATTTCTTTTATGGGCTTTTCCCTCTTACCCGATGATTTGTCGATCGAGCAATCGGCACGGCGCAGTGCGTTAAGCATTTATTAAGCCCAAATGCGAGGGTGGCATAAAAACCAACTTATGGCCACCCAAGCTCACGCAGGAAGTGGGCGTAATTGCGTTTCTATGTTTGCTATTTGTATGCCTTCATGTGTTCATTTCCGCACGCAAATAAACAGGATAAAATCAGGCAATGGCCAGAGATTCAAGCCAGCCAAGTGCCACACACACACCCCTGCTAGAAATTATTGATCGAAATACAGCAGATGGGGATTGGTAGTGGTGGAGTAGTGGTGGGGGGGCGACTTCCTGCAAATGATCCCGAGGCCACATAAATTCATTCTTTATGAAACCCAAGCATGCCAGATTGAAAGGGGTGTTGACAAATCCTGGGGCCCCAAAGCCTGACCTGCGGCACTTCATAAAACGTAATCCGACTGCCAGGGCCGCTTATGACAAACATAATCATTAAGCCATTATTATTATTACACTTATGGCGGGCGGGGCGGCGCAGTCCCCCAACCCACGCACATAAATTACTCGAGGATATTGTGGGTTGGTCCAAGCCGTACCAACCCGAGCAATTCTCAATGATTTACGGTCCATATTCCAATTGCCGGCGAAAAAGGATAGCAAAGGATGGCAAAGGATGGCAAAGGAGCCAAAGGCGTCGCCGCTGCGTTTCCATCGATAAACAACACAAAATGAAATGCAATTCCAAGGGAAAATGCAAAAGGAAGCTCCTCCTGGCTGCCAGGAGCCACGAGTCCTGCGACTGTCTGCGGCAGACCATCCTGCGTATCAAGTGTGTGCACAGCCTGACTTGTCCATCTATCTGTTTGTCGATATTGGAAATCCGATTTTATGGCTTTTTATTTCGTTTGACTATGCGCTGATTTTCAATTGCTTTCGCACTCGCTCGGCGCTCACCCCGTTTTCCTCGCCCATCATTTTAATAATAACTTTTGCCAGGGATGCAGGACCTTCTCGTCGGGGTCCTTGCTCCCTTTCTTTTTTATTTTTTTGTTTTTTTTTATATCCCAGTACGGCAAATTGTTTGTCTTTCATTCTCCACTACCACTTGATCTCGTTCCCTGCGGTCCAAGCCTTATTTTTGATTTTATGAAATATTTATGTCTGGCTTTGGTCAGCAGGGAAATTGATTTTCCCGACCACCTCTTGGGGCCGGAGTTCCCCATTTCACTTGGCCTGTCACGTACATGTCCTGCGACAGCCTGTTGAGAAACAATTACAGTTACGCCCGGCGTCCAAAAAGGACCACGCCCCTCCACGTCCTCCGTGCGAAACAGGTGTTGACATGTGTCGCGGCAACGAATTAATAAATATTTTATCATTTGTATAAACACAACATTTCATTAATTTTTATATATTTGTATTTGTGGCCGCCGGCATGCGCGCATATCCTTTTGTCCGTGACTATGCATATTCTTCTTAATTAATCGGCCGTGTCGCGCTGTCCTTTGTGTAAAATTATTGGTAAATGCAGCCGGCAATTAAATACTTAATGCCAAAGTGCAGAGTTAAACAGCCGCAGCGCAGCAGAGAAACCAGAAACCAGAGGCATTGTCAACATCATCATCAACAACAAAGGCAGCAGAGCCAGAATCGCCATTATCGTTATGTTAATGGAGTGCCGGTCCAAAAAGATGGCCATAATAATAATAATATTAATAATAATAATAATAATAATAATGACAATAATGATAATGATAAAAACGATAATGTGGACAATACCTTTTTGCATATTTTCAGTATTTATTATCAAATGCTTTCAATTGGGTTTCAACCAATTAATTTTCATAATGACCACATAGCCGCCGTGCTTCAGGAGCGACGTGCAATTTCAATAATTTTAATTAACCCATAGACAGTGCTTAATGTGCCTGTAAATAAATTAATGTGCCAGGCGGCAATGCCGTAATGCGCTAAGCGGTATTACGATTGTTAATCCTTGCAATCCCGAATCCTAAATGCCTGAAACGGCATTAGCCACTTTGACACTTTTAATCACTGTTCTTGTCACTCAGTTACTTCATACTACTTTCATACAGAACTGCATATTAAAAACATCATTTTTCATTGCCCCCCGAAAAAAGTGGGTGGTAAGCAGTAGTAGTAGTTGGCAGTGGGTGAAGGTCGCACGCACATGACGACAGTCATCAGTCAGTTGGTTAACTCGCTGTGGCCCGCTTTTGGCCCGCTTTTGGCCCCCTTTTGGCCCACTCTATGCGTTTAAGTGCTTGTTTGAGGTTTACTCGCAGTGTGGCCATAATCTGCCACAGACACTTACACACAGAGCAGCGACGTCAACAGATAAATAAACAAGGACGACAAGGACAGACAATCGTCACAAGACAGAGACGGGGCGAGTGGATATAAACGATGTCCTGGCATAGCCTGATTAATGATGTTGCGACAATAATTAATTATATGCCTGCATCGGGGGGGAGTGACGCCCACTGAATGGTTTGGGTGTGCTGTAAAATGTGCGATGTGGAGTGGGTTCAGGAGTGTTCAGGGTTTTAGTGTGGCCGATACCGCAAGTATTTCATTTCATTCGCGCAGCGTTTTACATGGCTCGGTGTTGGTATGCCACAAAAGCCACTAAATGCTGCCTAAGCAATTGTTTCGGTGGAAAGTGGCGTGGGTGGGTTGGGCTTTATAGGAGGGAGGTTGGTGCAACCTCAATATTTACCAAATTTACCAAATTACGCTTCTGCATGTAATGGTACTTACCATGCTACATTTTTAAATGGGAACAAGCATCTAAATCTAATCAACTAGAACTCTAAGACCCCCTTCAGAATTTTTCTGTACCCTCCTACGTTCCAATGTGAGCTGCTAGCACGTCAAAATATATTAGACTCGATTGTTATCGGACACTCCTTTAGCCACTCAAGTGCTGGCAAAGCTTTGGGGTAGCAATTAAAATGCAATTCAAGATATTTCTGCATATCCCTCGCCTCGAAAATTCTTCGCCCGTGTTTTTCGCGTTCATTGCCAGCGCGTTTTTCACCGTTTGCCAGTGTGTGAGTGCATGATTTAGACATTTCAATTTGCATGTGTTAACATGCAATGCAAAAAGGATTCGATTCTTATCGCTGCCACATGCCAAGAGCCAAAAAGAAGCACTGGCTGGCGGGAGCAGTGCCCGAGTCCTGTCTGTGGATCCCGGGAACTGTTGGCCAATACAGAAAGCACTTTTCTCCACTTTCCTTACTTCAGTCGGAGTCGAGGTTTATAATGGCGCAACTTCCATGGCATGCGATGTGCAGCACACTCCCACCTACTCAAACAGACATATGTACATATCTACATATGTACATATGTATACGTGCTTTTCGCTATCCTTACCTCTCCGCAAATGTGGAAATTTGAATATCCTGCGGTAATTTCCACTATTTTTAGTACTTTGTTGCCCTTTTGAACTGTCATTACGGCGGCTAGCGGAGTTGAGTGAGGAAAAAGCTAGAAGGAGTTGTCGCAATGGGTTAAGTGACTGCCTGCTGGCTTTTTGGGGTGGCGCATCTTGTGTGCCATTCACGAGTTCCTTCGTCCTTATTCCTTCGCCCTTCCGTTTTCCGCTTCTCCTTGTGCCCAGCCCCACACAATCCTTTATTTGCATGCGAGTTGAGTTACTTTTTATGGATTCCTGCATAAGCGTTTGGGTTACCAACAAAAAATACAGCGACCATTTATATATATACATACATATATATATTTATAGAACTTGGCAAACTCACACAACTTTGATGGGGATTTTTGATTACTTCTCAAATGGCTTCCAGCTCCATCAAGTGCCCCACCGCCACTCTTTCACCCTAATGCGCAATTAGAGCGCCATTCGTTGATTGAGAAATTAGCCAAGTTTGAGCTGCGTCCGTCAAAAGACCGTTTTCGGCGTGGCCGAAAGGACTTATGTGGCATTAAAACGTTCAGAAGCCATTCTTCATTATGCTGGCCAGAAGCGGATGACTGCCAACGACTGCGGACGTACGTGGTCATTGCGTGAGCCTCCATTTTGGCCACTTTCCCAAGCATATTTCTGTGTGCGTGACAATTGTCCGTAGTTGGGCAAAAACTTGGAACTCACATCTAGCGTTGGGTGCTGTTCAGCATGCCAAATATGCCATGAAATGCTCTCAAGGTACATTACAAAAATACTATTTTTTTTTTTTGAAGAATTAGTCTTAGTTTATCACGAAGCTAAGTTATTTTTACAGGTATTGTACAAGTATAGTAGGAACTTATTTAAATTCAGATTAAACTTTCAAAATCGAGCATTACATTTTTGCTCCGTGTATTTACCCATTCACTTTCTCGTCTCTTCCTAATAAAGTTGCGACTTGGAGTTTCGGTAAAATTGACCAGCTCCACTCGGGCGATTTCCACTAGCACATTAACCCCGAATCGGTTAAAACGCAGCGAGAGCTCCACAAAATTGGCACGTTAAAAGCGTCTATAAAATGCATGTGTAAACAAGCCCCGAACTCGTGTCCAATTATGGCCGGCACACACGGATTGGGACAGGAGCTGGTGTGGCGAGCTCGAGGAAAAAGGCGCTTTGGGGAGATGATGAGGGGCTGAAGCCCAAAGCAAACTTTTATCTAAACAAACAGCTCGTTTGGGCCAGGCCAAAATGGACGGCAGTTGGCTGGCTCGCGGAGAAGCGAGGCGCGGCATGCTAAAAATAAATGAAGACATTAGCGACGCTCAAATGACATGTTATCGACTTTGAGGGCCAGCGGGCCAAGCGATGGCGGACACCGCAATTACCGTTAGCAACACACACTGGCACACACACATGGCCATGTGTGTGTTAACCTGGATCATAAATAAAGAGCTATAATGGAGGTAACCTTTTGGGGGCAAAAAATAAAAGACAGAGAGAGCGAGAGTGAGTGAGAACAACGCGGCTGTGACTGCGTTTGCCTTTCAGCTTTTTTAAGCGCGCTTCAGATTCTTGCGAATGATATAGGAACATGCAAACTTCCGGCGGAAGTGCAGGCGCGCGACAGAGACGGAAGACCATTTCCCCCGTACTCCCAAATACACGGACACGAAAAACCCATTAACACACACGTACACACACACACACGAGTGCATACACACACACACACACACACTTCGTTTTGGGTTGCCGTTTTTTATGTGTTTGCGATAAATTCTCATTTCGCCGAGCTGCGCTTTTTCGCCGCAATCAGTTGGGTGGAAGCAACATAAATATTTTACCATCCAGCCAGACTGACAGACAACCAGACAACCAGGCAAACGGCAAACAGCCGAACAGGCGAAGGGTCCAAGGATCAAGGGAAAGGACATTGGACAGGACATGCTCGAAGGCGATGGCGATGCCGATGGCGATGGCGAAAAGGCCACCACATAAAGTTGCAAAAGTTGCGGCATTTTCAAAATGCAAATTACCATGTGCGAGTTCTTTGGACGCCTTACCCTATGCCCTCTGCACCCCTAACCCCCCCCTCGACGCCCCGCTAGCACTCAATCAAGCCACTCGAGCCCATCAATTAAAGGTCATTTACATGTCAATGCAGCGACCGGCGGCCGGCGGCAAATAACGAGAACAACAGCAACAAACCGCAAAGTTTTACACCCAGCACAACTTCTCTGTAATTGAAGCATTTTAGCCCACGTCATTCCACAGATTTGTATGGCCAACTGAAAACAGGGGCGTCGATTACTCAAAAGGGGGCGTTCAAAAGAAGGGAGACCAAGGTGTCTAGACATCATTAGTATACAAGTTGTGCCTAAGTCCAAGAAATTTGAGAACTCTTTGTGAACTAATTTTGATAGTTACTTCAAAACGAAGCATCTGATGTGTGAGCTTAAGAGGACCCCTTTGCCTACGCCTCTGCTCGCTGACCCTTGCATGTTTATGGCCCCCATTAAGAACCAGGCTCCTTTTGGTTGGGCGCAAAAGACTTTTGTTACGAAATTGCATTTGCTGTTGCCAAATACTTTGCAGTTTGTAATTTTAACTGCGTTGCAATTTGTTAAGTGCAATGGCCAGTGTGTGTATTTTGGAGAATTTAAGTACAGACCCATGGTGTAACTATAGCCACAAAAATAAAGTTATTAAAGTCACGAAAAGGGTTGCCAACCAAAAGTTGCCTAATGGAATTATAAGCTTTTGAAGCAGGGAAGTGAATTTAAAGCCGCTTAAATAACAGAACAACAGAACTAACACGCAAACGCATATCGACCGCTAAAGCATAAACTAAAGCCAACAAACGGGCCTTTGTTTCGTCAACATCATAATGTCGCCCGCTGTGCTGCTTCCGCGACAGCGGCTAAAAGTTCCGCTCCCCCTTTTGGCCAAGACCACCCAGCCAGCAAACAGCAGCAAACAATCCGCCCAACACCACCCACTCACGCACTGCGACACCACAGAGTGTACTACCCTGATTTGCATTTTCGACATTGTTTGGCCCGATGATGAGTGCCACGCCTCCGTCTCTGATGGAACCCATTACCATCCCAATCCGCACTTGGCTTCGACGGCAATTTATGTGTTGCATTGTTTATGACAGATTTATCGCAAGTTAATGACATGCGACCGCTGATTTATGTAGCCAACACAAATATGCCAACGAAATGACGCGGAGCTGACAGACAAACGCATACTGAACGCCATCCGAATGCTATCTGAATGGTATCTGATGGGCGAGGATCTGCCAGATAAAAGCACTAATGAGCACACCTCCGCGGATCCAATGGGAATATATTCCATTCGATCCGCACTATTGGATGATTGCTGCAAAAGCTGCAAGTGAAATCAGAACGCCGCGTGGGATGGTTATTTTCACATTAACACAACTGCACTTCTCTTTTGGCTTTTTAACTTCCTTGAATATATCCTCAGAATATATCGCATCCTATCTTACACTGCATTTTCTTCTTTACCTCTGTTAATTGATATTATATACGGATATATCACTGTGGACGGCTGTCAACGTAGTGACGAAGCGCACCAACGCAGTGTTAATACAATAAGTTCTAACTTAACGTGTTCTTAAGTATCATTCCTTTAGCGAATTTTTTGAAAGAGTATTTGAAGTTCGCCCCATCGAGTTTTCAGGCTTCCATTGTGCAGTTTCTTTTCCTTCTGTTGGCTGATGCTGTAATTTTAATAATGAGAAATTGTCAGCGCATAAAATGAAGTCCAGACAACGCCAGCTGACACAACAACCCACAGTAGTGGACCTTGCTGAAGAGCATCCGATTCCCAGGCTGCCGCCACTTTTAATTTAAAGCTGTTGTTGATGCTCGTATATAATAATAAGTGCCCGCTCTTCTTCTTGTGTATACTTCCTTTCTGGTCCCTGACATGCAAATATTTATATGCCAGCGTTGAACTTTGTTGATTACAAAAAAAGGCGAAACGGAAAGGAACTCGAGGAACGGAGCAACAAAAGTGAAAAGATTTTTGTATCCTTCAGATAGGTTTTTTTTCCCCCCCCCAGTTGGCTGAGTGATTTCGAGTTTTTCATTTTCGGGAAGTAGGTTAAGAGAAAAAACAGTTTTTTCAAGGCTTTCGTTTTGCTTTCCTTTGTACGAATAAGTTTATTTGGCCAAAGGTCAAGTGTAATACAGTCGAGAGTGATGTGCTCGTATAAATTCTGCACTTATGTACATATACATATATCTGCACGATCCTTTGCGTGATGTGAGAAATGGCCTATTCAATTCGGGCCTCCAGTTTTTTGAGGTCAGCCATATATTTCAATTAGAGTTGAACATGCAAAGCATAAAGAATAAAATTCCAGCGGCATGAAGTCAAATATTTTCCGTTCTTACTCCGTTTTCTTTTCTAGTTTTTTTTGTTTTTTTTTTTTGGCTTTTGTGAAATTTGAATCCCAGTCTAGAGAAACCCATCGTGTGGTAATGCTAATAAAAGATGATTTATGCGTGTGGAAAATGAAGCACATATTCTCGTGCAACTTCCCAGAGAACTTTGTTGTGGTTAATGCGTGCGACTCGCTTCCTGGCCAACAAGCGGCAGCACCAACGTGGCCATATCGACTTTCTAGTCGTCGAAGAAGTAGAAGAAGGTAATTAACACGCTGCACAACAGCAACCACAACTCAAAACACCTAGAACGTCAGCAGCTAGAACAAAGCATAAATCTACTTTCCTGCTTCAATGCGCCGGCTGCGGTGAGCAAACGTGATTAGAAAAGAAAAACCAAATGCGAGGGAGCCACCGCACAAGAACTAGTTTTCTTTTTCCATACCTTTGGCATAATGGGAAATCGAAGCCGCAACAAACGGTAAAAAAGAGGGAAAAACAGCCGCAACTGTATAAAGAACTTTAGCTAACCATGTTGCCTGGAATTGGTAAAAGGCCATGCCGAGGAAGCTTAGAAAGTGCTGTGGAAACCAAAGCAGGCCAATGAATCGTTTCGGCCACATTTAAAAGGCTTTTCAAGCTCAGCACAGCGGACTGGCTAAGTGCAGCCGAGCGCGAATTATGCCCATGAAACATGTGTTGCAAAAGATACAGAGGGAGTTGCAAGTTGCAATAGAAGTAATTACAAATGCACAGCCATTCGGCATTCTACATTATACATACTAAATGTGCCGAACAAAGGCTGCAAATTGCTGAAAAACTCATACAAAAGAAGGGAGCCGGCGAGTTGCATGAATGAAAGACCCAAATGCATACACAAATAAATTAGCAACTAAACAAAAAACAAAGCCGAGCTCCAGCAGCAGCTGCGATGTAATTATGTAAAAATGTAGGTGGGGCATGCATCATCCGCATGAGATATGTACACGTGCATGTATGTATGTACATGCTGCACATGTTTGTTGTTCGCCGCAGTTCGCCTGGCAATGTGGCAGCGTGGCAACACATTTGCACATTTCATTATTTAACAAAAAGATGGCAGGGCAATAAAAATGCTGCCTGCAGCATCACTTCTATTAACATCCATTGAGAGCTGGCCGCCCTAAGCAGGCCTCATTATGCAAACATCCACAGAAAAGCTAGAGCTTTACAGCTCCCTAGCCCATGTCTATTAAAATTAAAATGCGCTCGGCTCGTGCTTTTTTTTTTTTTTGTATAATCTTTCATTCGTAAAGTAAGAGAACCAAAATTGCCACACAAACGCGGAAAAGAGGCAGGGGAAACTGGTCTGCCACTTCAGTGATTTTCAATATGAAAATGCAGCCAGACACAGCTGACTGACAGACAGACAGACAGACAGACAGACAGACAGATAGGCGGCCAAAATGGGGGAGTTTGGGGTGGCATGAATGCATGTTACCGCATGCTTGGATGAATACGAATGCAGGAGCATTATGTGGCAACAGTCAGGGATTGCGGTTTTCAGCCTATGCAAATTAGCAGATATACATATAACTGCCATAAACGCGTTGCAAGCGGATAGTAGATAACAAACTGCTCGCATTTATCGCAGCCATTTAAGAAACTTATCGGATAGATAATGGCCTTTAAAGACTTGTCTACACCGAAACAAACAGGGCACCAAGAAACTTATAAATCTCCTTTCAAGAAAGTAATAGCTTAATCGGTAGTTGTGAATCACTTATAATACATTATGTTACATACTTTTAGAAAAATAGACAATTCGGATTAGTTTATGTTTTTTTTTACAATATGAAGTGATTTTTCTGTGCATCTTAACAGTTCATGAAAACAGCTGTCGATCCATAGGAAATTTAAATTGGCTGAGGTGCTGAGGTGGTGAAGAAAATGTTTCGATAATCTCTGCTCAACATGCCATGTAAAATGATGAAGAAAATCGAAAGATTACGGCGAGGCGAAGAGCATGAAAAGTCAAATAAATATTTGAGAAAATACAGCAGACATATTTGGTATTCATTCAATTTTGGCTCGATTCCCTAACCCCGGAACAGAAGAAGGCAATTGAATTAGAAATTCCTGAGAAGTTGTCAGTTTAGATAACTGGCAATTTGTATGCGGCGAGCAATTAGAGCATTTTTGGGCCTCAAAATAAAATAACAAAATAACAGACACACACGAATGCGACAGACAGGCGGAGATGAGCTGATGAATTTAGTCAGCAGAAGCTGGCCATGCATATAAAATAAACAAAGAAATACAAAGGATGCTTCCTTATTTATGGTTGAGTCCCAGAAATATATTCAAATATGCAGATTTTGCCAAGTTTATTCCCCCAACCCCCGTTGTTCTTGTTCCCTTTTTTTCACATGGCAGACAGACAGACAGCCGGCAGGAAATAACCGAATTACAGAACACGACCTTTCCCATTTCGAGCCGGGTGAACTTTGTCATCTATTTGCAATCTGGGCTTAGTTCTTAATTATTTTCTTGAAACTGTTTCGTGTTGGCAAACAAGATTGCTTTTTCCATTTCATTCGATTGGCCCGAAATGCAAGGCAAATTGAATAAAATTATTGCAGAAGTTTGAATATTCTTTCCGAGGGTTTTTTGTTGCCAGAAGATACTTATTGCGAGTGATTCATGTCAAGTTGCAGCAGCACTCAGTCAACGTAATCCTTTGGCCGCCTCTTGTCTGCATTATACGCTCTTGACTTGCAAATTGTTTGCGGTTATGGCTGCATTGCAAATTCTAAGTAACAGCCAGCTTAATTAAATTAAGCATACACATCCAGCCACGCCCTTAAGCGGCTGCAACGAGGGGGCGACATCGCTCATGAATAGGCATTACGTATACGTTGAAATTTAAGTGGCTCACACACACACACCACACACACACCACACACGTGTCGTGCGCACACACCGAACACACACTTGAAGGCACACGGACACGGCTTGTTTGCCACTTTTGCGTATGTATGACATAATTAGTGTCATAATGTGACACATACACCCTTGCACGAGTATGTATGTATGTGTGCCACTTGTCTAGCAGACTAAAAGTTGAAAAGTCTCTGAAGAAATGGCCCCACCACACCAGTCATTTGGAATGCTAATAAGATGCCCTACGCTTTCACCTACATACAGTACCTCCTCTTTTTTTTTTTGCGACCCCTCTGCTAATTTGCATATTTTTCACGCTTTTTCTTGCAGTAAATTACTTAAAAATACATTAAAAATGTTCAACGGGCTGCAGCTGCATCTGTAGCGGACGCCAGGATACAAGGATAACACTTCAACCTTTCTCCAACCCACGAGGACAGTTCTCTGAGCAAGGTAAGCGAAAATAAATATTATGACTGCTCTCCTTGCGCTACTTGTAAATATTCATTACACATTGTATAATTAATATCCGGCAAGCATAGGCGGTAAATAGAATACAAAAAATCCTTTTGCCTCTCCTCATTTATATATCATTAAATATTATATTATTCAATTGGCGCACAGTTTTCGTTTAACCCTTTTGTTTTGTTGTGGTTTTCTGTGTAATTGAGCATAAAGCGAACTACAAATATAAATAAATTGCATTAAATAAATAAAGGCTTGCCGTAGACAATAGAAAAAGGGCGGAAAAAACGGAAATGAAAACCGCAATTATTTTCACAAATGTGCAGCACATTGGTATAAAACAAAAAAAAAAAAATCCGAAAAGAGCGCACAGCACTTCTAAATTTTCAGCACATTCCACAGAGAGTTCATAACTCTTTACACTCACTGTCGGCCGCACAACCAAACACACACCCACTTGCACACCCACACTTGGCACTTGTTGTTACTTTTTTATTGCCACCTCTTGCCACACCATCTCCTTCGCTCTTTTTGCGCAATGCAAAATGCGAAAATGCATTGTGACAGCCATTTTTTTTTTAAATGTCAACGGAAGGAGCGCGAAAAAATACGTATACGCCACAAACACTTTGTCGCCGCTGTGTTGCATAAGGAAAAACACTTTTAAAACATTTTCAGTGCCGCTTTTATGGGCGTCTAAAAACAAACGGGGCGAATAGAACAAACAACAAAAAAATGGCTGAAAGGCTTTATACCGCGGCGGCCACTATTAATGTACTTCTGTTCTTTTCTTTTGCCGCTAGAAGTGGGAGCGTGAGAAGGTTCATAAAGTATAAACAAATCCTGTCACGCACGAATATCGACATTTTGCTATACAAAATTAGCTTACATTAATGTAAATATCACAAATATCACTTTATTTTTTATTATAACACGGCTCACGAGTACATTTTCAAAGGCCTTTCACAGCAGCATTGCCACCGAAAAAAAATGGTCGTAAAGAAGCACCTTGCCCCCAGCAGCATGCAACACTCCAGCAACACATGCATACATATAAGCTATCTCAAATATATTTTGCAGCTTAGCTGCAACAGCCCCGTTTTTTTCTGCCACATGTAGTGCAGTAGCACTTGGAGTTGGTGGACGAATTATGCGTTAAGAGTGCATCCCTGCGGCTTAAAAAGAGCTGAAGAATTTAATTAAGTTTTGACAGAGTTTTTAGCAGAGGGCACGAAAAACCCAGCTGACCAGGCGAACTGCGTTTAAGCCAATCACTGACAACGCAGAGCGGCAAGAGTGCGAAAAAAAAATTGGTGAAAAATGTTTAAATTTTCGCGCATGGCTTTCAATTTGACGCGCTGCTAGAAAACACGAGCTTTAGAGCCCACTTAATTGGTTTTCGCTAGGCAACGGCAACGGCAACGGCAACGGCTGCTGACCGCAAATTAAAATAAAAGCGTTGGCCAAAACACACGAAGGCCAATGGCGTATTTGGCCCAGGTGAAGAATAAGCAAAGCGGCTATACAAAATTTAAATTGCATTCCCAGTCCGTCCGTTTTGGCCATTTTACCCACCGAATGCGGCAGCGACCACGTGGTGAAAGGACAAACACAATGTGCACGGCTTATTTGACTTTATGCAAATTGATTGCATAAATAATTTATGATTAAGGATCGAGCAATAATTTGCCAATTTAAATGCACAATTAGTTTAATTGATGCGCTGTCACACGCCCACCATCACCGAAATTCGAAACAAAAAAAAACGATGTAAAAAAGTCGACATGAAAAAACACACAAGCGTCAAATATTCAGCTGCAATCCGAGCGATACAAACTCGACGGCTCTGTATTTGACAAATAAATAATAAAATGTTTATTTCCATTTCGAAAATGTTGCCATGTTGACAGTCTGGACAGTACATAATTATGCAAAATTCAGCGCCATGCCAAATAAATAAATGAAATAAAGTTCCAAACAAGCGACGGCAATTAAAATTAAAAATTAACAAAATATTTTTGCCAGCATAATCGCACCCACACACACACACACACACACACGCTCAGACACAAAATTAACACCCGCACATGGATGGCATCGAGTTAAAGCTCATTAAATTTGCATTTGCATACGAAATGCATAGTTTCGACACCTCGCATGCCCGCCCTGCCCAAAAATGCCATCTTCATTGAATGAAGAAGGGCTGAGCCCTTCTTAGCCAGAAAATATACACATATATTTTAACGAAAAACCAATTAATGCAGCCAAGCGGACGGGCTGCTCCTGGTGATGTTGGTGCTGCAACTGAAATATTTTGTATATCATGCATATTTTGTATATATGAAAATATGTAAATGTACAAATTTCATGTGAATTACCATCAAATTATTTTTTGGTTCGGTGTTCACGTCACTCCCGCCAACAATTATGCAAAATATGTGTGTGCTTATGGCAGCTGCTGTTTTCAAATATTCAAATATAATTAAAAGGTTATTACCAGACGAAACTCCTCAAAATTAATTGCTTTGAAATCATAGAGCCGAATGCCAGATTATTCTTAAAACTTTAAATACAACAATGTTTTAGGTAATACCACATGGCAGGCATTTTCAACCCATTTTCAACCCATTTTCAACTCACTGTTTCACTATCTGTGCAGCCATCAGCACTTTTTACTCACTCAGTTTTTCATGCACTTTCCACTGAATCCTCGCGGAACGTTCATTAAGTTCGAGTGTTGGTCACAAACGTTGCGCATAAAGTGCACTTTACGAATTCGCGCATTTTTATGACAAGATTTCAGCTTTTCATTTTCATTTTCATTTGAAACCAAAAGGCCACGAAACTCCGCACCCCCGTCATCTATTAAGGCTGTAACGAAATTTTTATTTACTTTCTTTTATTTGTACTTTGATTTAATGGCCATAAAAATGCGGGGCGAAGGAGCCAAGTGAACGCGCGTGCATAAAAATCACAAGGCACGCTGTGAATTTTAATACAACGCTGCGTATACGTAATGATTTCACTTCGCTCGTCGCCATTTTGATTTTCCATTTCACCAATAACTGCTGTTGTTGTTGTTGTTCTCCTTCTTCTTCTTCTTGTGGTTGCTGTTGTTGTTGTAGTTGCTATAACTGGTGACTTTAAATCTCCCTTATTTTTTAACCCTGCAATTGAAACATGGAATTGCATTTATTGTGCGGCAACAATGCAAACAGGCAGCACTGAATACTGACAAAGTCCTGGAAAATAGCCTTGTGACACCCAAAAAGTAGGCAGAGATTTTTGATTTATCACCACACACACACACACACACACACACCGCATATGTGAGCGTGTGTGAGTGAGTGGTGCAGTCGCATATATATGAATACTTATGCACATAAATTGAAATGAAGTGCCAGGCACTTTTGTGACCGTTTCAGAGATTTTAATCTTTATTTATAGCCAGTGCGGTCGGCATTGTCCTGCGGGCACATCCTGCGTTTTCGCGGCTATTGGTGAATTTATGTTAAGCAGCCTCCGCACTCTCAATCATTTTTGTTGATAAACGTTAATGTCTCTATAAACGCGTGTGAAGCACATACTTGTACATATGTACATATATATTTATCAACATAAATGTCCCTTTTAAACGTTAATCAAAGCGAGGCCAAAATCTATCAGTGTCTATACATATTTAATGCCTAGCCCTAGAGGCCAAAAGTTCAACGACAAAAAAGAACTCCAAACTAACAATATATGCACGTATAGTAACAATAAATAACCCAAATCAGAATGGGGGCAAAAAGTGCCAAATTCGTATGGTTTTCGGCCGACAATGAAGGGCAATCAATACTTTTTTCTGGCCACTGCAAAACCAAGTCGGCCATTCATCGGATGTGGTGACGGTTTGCCTGTCCGTCTGTCCATGTGCAGTCGTTGCATAAAGCAATCAGTGCAAATATACACACAAAACAGTGCTCTTACAAATAAATATTGCATTGGGATTAAGTCCGTCACAGATAACTCTATTCGCATGGCATGATTTCGCTCTTTTTCCCATTTGTGTCCCCAATTCGGAAGTGTCACGCTGAAATATGTTTTTACTCATTTTTTCTGTTAGGGCAAGTATAGTGATTTATTTAAAAAATAAACATCTTCACGTGTTTACATGCTTGTTTATTTAAAACTCTCATTAATTCATTCCTGGAAAGAATTTTGTTAAGTAACCCAACGACACGCTAAGAGCAATCGGCACCAGCGAAACTTGCCAAAGTGTCTTAATTATCGCAGCTACAACTTCAGTTCCACCAACTGCCAACTGCTGGCCAAAAAGAAAATGACGGCCCCTATTGAACTAAACCGAACCGAACAAACAACGCGATCAAACGAAGCAATAACCGGAGCCTAAATGGGCAACAAACAGCAGGGTCGTGTGCGATTATTTATAACAAGCGCAAAATGTGCACAATTAGCGCTATATACGGTATCGGCCTATAAGTGGGGTACATTCGGCGGCCATAATCATGGCGAGCCTGCCATTTAGGGCTCCATAACTTTAAACGTGACTCACATTTCAAGAGGGGAGCCGGCAGTGCGGAGTTTGGGGAGCTTGGGTAGTTTGGGGAGTTTGGGGACCGGCGAATTAAGCTGCATACAATAAAACAAAGCGAAAATTATGAGGGCCAACAGCCGTGGACGGGAACAACAGCAAATAAACGGAGACGACAGGGCGAATAAATAGAAATCAGGAAAGCATAAAAATGCTCAGGGACCGAACGACCGACAAACTTTGAGTGCAGCGAAAAATTAAGTAGTTGGATAGTAGTCGGATAGTCGGAACCTGCTCAGTCTCCAGTCGCCAGTTTCCCCAAAGAAACGAGATGCGCCTCCATCCGCATTGGTAATTGAAGTGTACACGTGCGTCCCCTGGCAATCGGAGTTGGTGGGCTGGTTAGCTGGCCTTAAATAGGTTGGACTGGCCAGCATTATGCTGTATTATTTACAATATGAGGGCCTGCCACTTAGATCCCCATACGAACCCACAGCATGGCCACATAAAACGCCGTTTAAATGAACGCTGGCCGAGCGTGGAATGGACGACATTTTCATTTACGATGCCAGCGCGGCTCAAGGAGGTGAGGCCAAATTGAATGCGGACGGACTGGGTGTCTATTATTTTATTTCTATTCCGCCGCTAGCAGGCAGCAGGCAGCCAGCAGACGGTACAGTAAAGCAATGAGGAACAGAACCCACGCCACCCGACGTCGAGTTGTTTATTTATGTGATGGACTGTGCGTGTGTGGAAGTTGCAGATAAATTTACTTAGCCGCCCGAGGAGAGCGCTCCAGTTGAGCAACTCTGTAGCTTAAGGAAATGACAAGTTGCAAGTAGAAGAGTGGACTTGGCCAGGGAGATTGATGGTGCTGGAATAATGAAGCGGGGCCGAGGCGAGGAGATGTTCCAGCCATTGTCTACCCACACAGAAAGAAACGCTGTGATCCTGCGGATTTCCAAATTTAATATAATACTTTCAAGTTGTAGTATCAACTCACCTACAGTTGTCATCTCTCCAAAATTCATATTTGAGTGGCAAAAGCGGTAGATTAATGTTTCATAGAAAAGTGGTGGGGGTTTTGCGTGCAATGTCTTGAGCTTGAGTTTGCAGTGCGTCATCGCCTGGCGAGTGGAAATCAATTTACGTTAAATGTTTGCTCATCCACCGAATCTAAACACGGCCGGCCACATCAACCTGGTCTGACAGGATGTACGCTAAGTGAGCCAAGGAGCAAGTGGAGTGGTGGACGATCGAAGGAGCAGTGGAGGAGTGGTGAACGGTCGAAGGAGCAGTGGAGGAGTGCCGGAGTGGAGCAGTCAGCCGCAAAGTATCCATTTGAGTGACTTTGGGCTGGATGCGAGACTGAGCCACAGAGCAAACAATTGGCCACTGGCGCTTCTGCGTTCTGTGCCACGGCAAACAACTGGCTGTGCAGCAAAAACATCATCATCATCAACGTCATCGCCATCATCACGGCCTTATCGTCATCGACCTGGCCAACAAGAATGGGGCCTATTAAACTTGAATGCGTCACGCATGCTTGCTGGTTCTTCTGTTGCCCCAAGAGGTGCTCCTCCTGCACCCTGCGCCACCACCTTGCCCACGTCCACTGCTCCACTGCCATTACCATGGGCTCAACAAGTTTTTGCATTTGTCTCGGGCACGAGCGCATTATGCTTAAAACTTTGCACAAAACTTGGGACGACAACATGATTAACAGACAAATGACATTACAAAGCCTTTCACTTGGCGACTTCTCCTCACTTTGCCAAGAAAATGACAAAAAACAAAAAAACCAAAAAAAAAACCGGGGGGGGTAGGGAAGGAAAAAACTGCAGCAGCGCCTTGCTGCCTTTCTATTTCCCAGACAATGAGCTGGCTTTCAACGAGATCCGAAGAGGCAGTGGCCCTTTGCGATGGGATGGATATATGGGGGAGTGTCGGGTGGCGGGCTGGAATGCGCAAATCAGGTCTTAACCCCTTTTTCTTTCATCTGCTTAGCTGTCTGCCGTAACTTGAACTTTCAGTGAGCTGTGCAGCTGGCAAGAGTAATGAGTGAGCGAGTATCTTATGGATTTGGCATTGTCGCTGACTTTGAAGTTGGTTTTTTGTTCACTTCACTTGGGTCTCGCCTCCGCGCAAATGTTCAGCTCTGCTGATGCATTTACTAATAGAAATTTTAAATTTAAATGCCAGCATTTCTTACACTCATCCCGCCCTTTGGCGGTTTGCACTTAACGCAAAGGCGTTACAGCATAAGCAGCTTCAAGATATTTTCAATTCACAACTGCTCCACTGCGGCTCCAGCACTTTCGTTTCGAGTCCCCACTTCTTTTGCCTTTGGAATTTTGATGCGCTTCGGCTGAAATTCTGCAGAAGCGTAGGAAAGTGTAAGCCATAAATAATGAAAGCGGACTTAATGTATTCATTCGAAGGATGTCTTAACCTTGCGAACCTTGCGAACCTTGCTATGTTTGTGCATAATTAGCTCAGGAGCAGCAGCTTGGGAGCAATTCCAAGTAGATGTTCTACATTTATCACTGGCTTTCAGTAGGCGGCACACAGAAATACAGAAATATGTATTAATTGCAACTAGATATTTATGAAAGGTTTCTCCGAATGCCAGACTTGACATTTAACACTGTAAATTATATTGTAACATTGGTTGAGACACTTGAATGTGCTCGAAGACATGGTCTTAGTACAAGTATTGTGGCACTCGATGGCTTTAATTAATTCCGAATAGCAGATATGTATGAATTCGGTTTGAACATATAGAATTTCTTTTGTGGTTTTAATGCTTTAGCACAATTATATTCGTTTCACATAATATTCTTCTGTTCTGCAATTACTGAACTGCAATCTTTCATTCAATTGTATTGGGAAGAAAAGCACTGCCACATTGCCAATCACACACAATCACATATCGAACAGTTTCCAGTTTTGCGATATTAAGACCCGCTTAGAGACTCTTCACATGCCGCCCCCAAAAACATCTTGAGATGTGGAGTACACAGATGTTTACTTAAAGCTCCCGTTTGGCAATACATTGGCCCATCTGGTTGGCTATATAAACATGTCTCGGCTGCCTGTTCACCAAAGTGTTGGAGGCGATGCCTGTAAAACCAGAAACATGGGGCCAAAAGACTTGCAAAAGTTTTTGGGGGAATTGAAATCCTTTGGCAAACAACCGAGCAGCCGCATACACACACACACACACATATGTATACTCGTATGTACGTGTATACATATCTCTACACACGCACACATTCGTATTGAAAATGGGGGAAAATGAAACATTGCCAGTGCAGTGGGATACAAAAACCGCACTTGGCCAGACTTTCGGTTTCCTAGCAGCTAGGGGCTAGGCGTTAGGAAATGGAAAATGGAAAATGGAAAATGGTCGAAGAACCCCAGCCCTTACTCCCTTCACGAGTGTACTTCACATGCGTGTACGAACTTTTCTGAAGCATTTGTAAGTTTTTAATAAGAAATTGTTAAACAACTTGTTCTGCTTTTTTTTTTTTTGTTTTTTTTTTGTTTTTGCCTTCCTTACTGCTTCTTCGGAGCCTTGGAGTGGCTGCTGCTGCTGCCGCTTGGCAGAAATTGTAGTAATTAGTCATGTTGATTGATGAACGGGCTCAATGCGTGTGTCTGTGTGTGTGTGTGTGTGTGTGTGTGTGTGTGTGTTTCACTCGTATTTCCTCTTGATATTGCAAAAATTAATTTAAAGGGCGAACAATATGTCAACGCCATTTAAACACTTTGGCATTTGCCGTAATCCCGACAGTCGAGCATTAAGAAAACTTAACCATTAAATGGCTGGCTGGGTGGTTTTCGTACTGACGGCATCCGAAAGCCAATTTTCCAAGAGCAACCTGCGGGCGGTACGACTATTAAACATCGGTCTTGGGCACTCACACATACCGAAGTAGGGTTTCCTCTCGGAAAGGCTTACATTGTGTGCTCCTTGGGTGAGCAATAAAAATCCAAGGTGGGAGCGAAGTGCTTCCTTCGAGCTCCAAAACTCAAATTCTACACACACACAACCTCATTGTGCCATGCCTGCGGTTGTAATTTAGTGTGCCTAATGAATTTAGTACCGTTACATACCGGAAGTGAGCATGTGAGTGCAAAAATGCGCACTCAACTGGAATGTCTGTGAATCTTCATGGGGTCTGTGCGTGTGTGTGTGTGTGTGTATGGGTTACTACGTGCTGGTATTGAGGTTTCACCAGCATCCTGTGAGATGTGTGCGCTGTGTGTGAAAATGTGTGAAAAATCTGCGCTCTGGCAAAACTTCGTTAACCTTTATTAACGACACGGAGCGTCTAATTAAACAAGACAAAATTTTAAATCGAGCGTAACGCTTGCGCAGGTATGTGTGTTCATAATTTCCCAGCATGTGTGTGTGTGTGTGGGTGTGTGTGAAATGAGCAATTATTTTTAATTGCCTGGCGGGATTAAATTGGGTGCCAGAGCAGGATTCAATTAATTGGCACGGCACCAAAAAGTTCACCAAGCAAGGGCCACACTTCTAGCCCGATTGCCCAGAGTAAATGTTGTTCCTCTATATTGTGGAGAAGGAGCAGGAGTAGCTGGTTCCGCTCCAGGCGAGATGTCAACAAAACGGAGCACAATCCGCCCCAGATTAGATTGCATAAACAAAACGCGCTCAGGATATCAATTGGGATAGGAATGGAGGAGGTGCCTGGTTCCAGGTTACAGGTTACAGGTCGTTGCTGGATATTTACACGGCCAGCGTGGCATAAAAGCGAAAAGTAATTTTCCTAAGTGAATATAAATGTTTAAAATTTTGCCAAGAAAAGCAGCACAATAGCCAGTACGCTCGGCAAACTGACTGGCTGACTTGGCCAAGAAGAAATCTAAAAGGCAAAACACTGTGGGCGAAGGTAGTTTAGAGCCACTCATTGGGTGAAAAGTGCTTAAAGTTTAATGCCAAATTGAAGTTGGCCAGGACGAGGAAACCTTTGCCGTTGCAAAAACAAGGTGTCGAGTTCCAAACTCCTGTGGCCCAACAAAGCGTGTCCATTTTGCCATCTAATAGCTTAAGGGGAATATGGTCGATATCTGCCATCTGATGGCTAACAAACACTTGGCAGACACAATGCCTTCAATTTGCAATAACTATTAGCATTAGCATTTAGCCATATTTCGATTTTCAAAACAAATAACCTGTCTATCCATCTACCTATCTGTTTTCCCATCAAAATGCCCTCATCGGGATCGAAATACTGCAGAAATTTAAAATGGCCAACAGTTGCAGATTTTTCAGTTGCCCAGAAATTGATCAAATTTTGCGAGCTAACGAAGCACAGCTAAGATTATGTTGGGGAACTCAAAAATCAATATAATCTGCACAGCCAGGGGCCAACCCTTGGAAAACGTCCTAATTAATGAGGAAAAGTCACCAATTTGAAAATCAAATTACAGCGCGCATAATTAAATTGCCTTATCAAAATTTCATTCAAAAGCGTCTGTGGGTGGAGGGCGAAATATACGAGACTTTTTTTTCTATCAGCTTTCTTTGGCTAATGGGACAGTTGACAGTGAATGCAATATGGCCTAAAGTTGCCGATTTTATGGGCGACAGCATGAAAGCCAAAAACTTTTAATTGAATTCCTTTCAAATTGTACGTAATGGGCACAATTAAATTGTCACCATCAGATTGAGAGGACGTCAAGGAATAGCTGTTGGCTGAGCTGCTGGCTCAAGTTCTCGCAGAGCTTTGGCCAAAATCTCGTATTATGCAGCACTCGAGCGCATGACAAATTCATTAAATGCACAAAGACCGTAAAGTGCTCCACTGTCCACTGTGGGAGCAACAGGACGAAAGGATGTCGGTCGCCGGACGAAGAAATGAAGAGAGCGTTTTACAAAATTTTATACACTCCCTGACCGTAATTACACCACACAGAGGTAGAGGGCATACCGGGATTACAGGGTATGGCGATTGCAGTCGGATGGCGGGAGATGGGAGACGGGAGATGGAAGATGGGAGACGAAAGACGGGAGAACAGTAGTTGGGCGTGGTTTCGAGGTGAGCCAACCATGAAATGCAACATGGCAGAGGAAGCGAGTTCCGAGTAGCGAAAAGGATGTGTTCTCGTGCCATATTTATACACGAGCTGTGTTGTTGCCACTAGGTGACTTTGTGTGCTTTGTGTGTGTGTGTGTGTGTGTACGTCCTTTTTGCCCAGGAGTCATCCGGATTTTCAGCCCCACAAACGTTGGCATTTAAATGAAATTCATTTCTATGCTGCTAATGAAGCATTTTGAACGGGCTGTCAAAAATTCTGACTCGCGCCTAATTAACCGTCCCTGATTAAGCCGCATTCAAAGGACTTTACGCACCGACGTGCAATGAGCACATTTGCCAAATTTCCAAATTTACTCCATTCGGCACTGGCAAATGTTTGTATTCAAATGTTGTATTTTATTTCACCTTCATATAATTACGTAAATGTTAATACCGCCTCCGACTCGCTGCCTTTTCATTACATTTCGCGACTTTGCTGTACTGTCTGTCATTATGAGGATGACAAATGCGCTAGAGTTTACTTCTTATTAATTACGGAGTGCGCACTAAAGGGAAAATCACCTTGAGTACGTTATAAAAGCCATAAACAATTTCGTAGAATAACTAGCGTATAATTAATCACAAGGGTGTGTTAAATATCAATGGCATTATATTTTCTATGGTAGCACATTCTTTCCAATCAACTGCCACACATTTCTAATCATTCCTTTGGAATTTCTCTATTTGCAGTGCAACCAATTGTCCATCATGAGTCGACTAAGGACGGCATCCGAGCTGGCAGTGCTTCTAGTGATCCTGCAACTGGTCCAGTGGCCAGGAACTGAGGCATCCTTTGGCCGGGATGCGTGCAGTGAGATGAGCATCGACGGACTCTGTCAATGTGCACCCATTATGTCGGAATACGAAATCATCTGCCCGGCTAACGCGGAGAATCCCACGTTTAAGCTGATCATCCAGCCCCACGACTACGTGCAGATCATGTGCAATCTGACGGACACCACGGACTACCAGCAGCTGCCGAAGAAACTGCGGATCGGCGAGGTCGACCGGGTTCAGATGCGCCGGTGTATGCTGCCCGGCCACACGCCGATTGCCAGTATCCTGGAGTATCTGGGCATAGTCTCGCCCACGACGCTGATCTTTGAGAGCGACAACCTGGGCATGAACATAACAAGGCAGCATTTGGACCGTTTGCACGGCTTAAAGCGATTCCGGTTCACCACCCGCCGTCTCACACACATTCCCGCCAATTTATTGACGGATATGCGAAATCTAAGTCATCTCGAACTGAGGGCAAATATCGAGGAAATGCCAACGCATTTGTTCGACGATCTGGAGAATCTCGAGTCCATTGAATTTGGTAGCAATAAGCTGCGGCAAATGCCGCGTGGCATTTTCGGCAAGATGCCCAAGCTGAAGCAGCTGAATTTGTGGAGCAATCAATTGCACAACCTCACTAAACACGACTTCGAAGGTGCCACCTCGCTGCTGGGCATAGATATTCACGATAATGGCATCGAGCAGTTGCCGCACGACGTGTTCGCCCATCTTACGAATGTCACGGATATCAATCTGAGCGCCAATCTCTTCCGCTCCCTGCCGCAGGGCCTATTCGACCACAACAAACACCTGAACGAGGTGCGTCTGATGAACAATCGGGTGCCCCTTGCCACGCTGCCCTCGCGACTGTTTGCCAACCAGCCGGAACTGAAGATCCTCCGGCTGAGAGCTGATCTGCAATCGTTGCCCGGTGACCTCTTCGAGCATTCCACACAGATCACCAACATCTCGCTGGGGGACAACATGCTGAGCACTCTGCCCCCCACTTTGCTGGAACATCAGGTGAACCTGCTGAGCCTGGACTTGAGCAACAACAGGCTGACACATCTGCCGGATTCACTCTTTCAACATACCACCAATCTGACGGATCTGCATCTGGAGGATAACCTGCTCACCGGCATTAGCGGGTAAATACATTTTATAGTTTACTATATAGTTTCAGGCCAATAAACTTACAATTATTTTATTTTTATAAAAAAAAAAGGCAAAAAATAACACAACATTTTTTAAAAGTGGTGTAACAAATCTATTCCACCTAACCATCTTACTCTACGATTAACTGGTATAATTACAAAAAAATTATAAAAAAAAAAAATTCAAAATTTGAATGCAGATTTTTAGAGAATTGCTCCAGAAACATTTAGAGGTATGCCACTTCAAAATCCGATTTAGATAAGTTGAGTTATGGACTTTACAACTTCAGTCTTGGAGCATTTTTCAATTTTTACAACATCATAACATCAGTAAAATGACATAAAAATGAAAAAAAAAAAAATTTCCAAATTTGAATGCAGATTTTTAGAGAATTGCTCCAGAAACATTTAGAGGTATGCCACTTCAAAATCCGATTAAGATAAGTTGAGTTATGGAGTTTATAACTTCAGCCCTAGGACATTTCTTCAATTCTTTTAATATCTACAAAGCTTCCAAAAAATTACAAAAAAAAAAAAAAAATTTTTTTAATTTGAATGCTTTGTTTTTTAATTGCAGCGACATATTCAGCAGCCTGGGCAACCTAGTGAACCTCGTAATGAGCAGGAATCGACTGCGCACCATTGACTCGAGAGCTTTTATCAGCACCTCTGGACTGCGCCATCTGCATTTGGATCACAACGACATCGATCTGCAGCAGCCATTGCTGGACATCATGCTCCAGACCCAGATCAACTCCCCGTTTGGGTACATGCAAGACCTTTTGACCCTTAATCTGCGCAACAACTCGATCATATTCGTCTACAACGACTGGAAGAACACGATGCTCCAGTTGAGGGAGCTGGACTTGAGTTACAACAACATCAGCTCTTTGGGCTACGAGGATCTGGCGTTCCTGTCGCAGAACAGATTGCACGTCAACATGACGCACAATAATATACGTAGGATCGCGCTGACCAAGGATGTGCACTTGGGCGAGGACTACAACATTAATCTGGTGCATGTGGATCTCAACGACAATCCCCTGGTCTGCGACTGTACGATCCTCTGGTTTATCCAGCTGGTGAGGGGCGTCCATAAGCCGCAGTATGCCAAGCAGTTCAAGTTACGCACAGACCGATTGGCTTGCACCCAGCCAAATGCCTTGGAGGGTACTCCAGTGCATCAGGTGGAACCCCAGACGCTCATCTGTCCGCTGGACTTCTCCGATGATCCCCGGGAACGAAAATGTCCGCGCGGCTGCAACTGCCATGTGCGTACCTATGACAATGCTCTGGTCATCAACTGTCATAGTGGCAATTTGACTCATGTTCCCCGCTTGCCCAATCTGCCTCAGAACATGCGATTAATGGAACTGCATTTGGAGAACAACACACTGCTCAGGCTTCCTTCGGCCAATACACCAGGCTATGAAAGCGTCACTAGTCTTCGTCTGGCTGGCAACAATCTAACCAACATCGAGGTGGATCAACTGCCAACCAATCTCACCCATTTGGATGTGAGTTTGAACCACCTGCAGGTGCTGAACGCCACCGTGCTGGCTTTCCTTAATCGTACAATGAAATGGCGCTCAGTAAAGCTGTCTGGAAATCCTTGGATGTGTGATTGTACCGCCAAGCCGCTGCTCCTCTTCACCCAAGACAACTTCGAAAGGATTGCGGATCGTAATGAAATGATGTGCGTGGACGCCGAGGTGCCCACACGAATGGTGGAGTTGTCGACCAACGACATTTGTCCGGCGGAAAAGGGCGTGTTCATAGCCCTGGCTGTGGTGATTGCCTTGACTGGTCTTTTAGTCGGTCTCATTGCGGCCTTTTACTACAAATACCAGAAGGAGATCAATACATGGGCGTATGCTAACAATTGTTGCATCGGTTTATTCACGGAGGAGGATCTGGACAAGGACAAGAAGTTCGATGCCTTCATCTCGTACTCGCACAAGGACCAGAGCTTTATTGAGGACTACTTGGTGCCGCAACTGGAGCACGGTCCTCAGAAGTTCCAGCTCTGTGTGCACGAACGCGACTGGCTGGTGGGCGGCCACATTCCCGAGAACATTATGCGCTCCGTGGCAGATTCGAGACGAACTATTATTGTGCTCAGCCAGAACTTCATCAAATCGGAGTGGTCGCGCCTTGAATTCAGGGCGGCTCATAGATCGGCACTGAACGAAGGACGCTCGCGCATTATTGTGATCATCTACTCGGACATCGGAGATGTGGAGAAGCTGGACGTAGAGTTGAAGGCTTACCTGACGACGAACACCTACCTGAAGTGGGGCGACCCGTGGTTCTGGGATAAGCTGCGATATGCCCTGCCCCATCGCAGGCGCGCCGGCAATACTGGTAATGGAGCGCTCATCAAGACGGCGCTGAAAGGTTCCACAGACGACAAGTTGGAGTTGATCAAACCGTCGCCGGTGACGCCGCCGTTGACCACGCCCCCAGCGGAGTCTACCAAGAATCCGTTGGTAGCGCAGCTAAATGGCGTAACCCCGCATCCGGCCATAATGATTGCCAACGGCAAGAACGGTCTGACAAATCTGTACACACCCAATGGCAAGTCGCATGCTAATGGCCACATCAATGGCGCCTTCATCATCAATACGAATGCCAAACAGAGCGACGTATAGGACTGGGAGAAGGCGGAGCTGTTCCAGTTCGATCCCGATGATGAGCTATTGTTCCGTTAAAGAGAAGCCTCCAAGAAGACCACTGCCACCGATGAGGCGGTGAAAGCACCCAGCTGAATGTAAAAAGTCTAAAGAATATTATCGATTTCCTCGTGTTTGGTCAACTTACAGTCGCCCCCTTATACTATGGGTTTAAATATCTTGCGCTTGTGGAAGCTCTAGGAAAACTTAGTGAAAATTTCAAATTTCAATATTTCATGTGGCCTTTGTTGACGAAAAATGAAAGAAAAATTATTAGTTTGAGGAATGATTGAAACACAAGCTAGTTTTACCACATCACTCTGTTTTAAGTGTTATATGTAAGCTTAGCATAGACTCCGTGCAGACTCTTGTAGACATACAAATCTCATTTATTTAGTAATTATTTGTACACTAGGATTATTGCAAGCTGCCGCATACAAAACTGAGAATAGCTCAATGCTAAAATGCCTTTTGAAATGACCACTTTTATTTATATTTTACTTTTGCACAGAATCTCAAACGAAATGGGAATCTGAATTTTGAACAAATCGAGCTTTATTTCGAACTAGCTACTTATTATTCGTTAGAACGCAACCTACAACTAGGTGAACCACTTGCAATACACATACGACGTATCCAAATAGTAGTATAGACTCTGTAATTGTGTGAACAAACGCAACAAAAGCAACCGAAATGAAATACAAATTGCCTTCTTTGTATGTATGTACGTATGCTATATATATAGACCCCAAGGATTCATAATCGATTGCATACACACCCCGTCTCTGTACATAAGCTGGATAATGATTACTGTACTTTTCCAAAACGTATCGCACAGCAGATTCAAGGTCCCACACACAACTATCACTAGTATCAACTGTAATCTCACGCCCATTTAAACGACGCTATATAAATAAGTACATACCGCGCGAAGACATAATTCAATGGACACACATTATATCATGTCATCTACCAAACAATTAGGTTAGCTCTTCATCCATACGAGAACAGAATATCGTCTATGATACGTAAATGTAATTAAGCTAAATTATGTGTATATCGTCTAAGCTATAGATTGTCTCTGATATGTAATACCTAAGGTACCTACAGATTTATGCAGACACACTCATCTACTCTGTATGCGTATATTAAATCTAATTGTATATGAAAAACACATACAACGCAAATAAAATATATTTTAAAAATTTAAACTTACCACCCTATTCATTTGACCCATCCAAGGTAACAGAAAGGTAAGATACTACACTTAATGGATTCATATATATTGTTTTAGATTTTATTATGCATACATTTAAAAGTGTACACTCAGCCGTTTAAATTGTGGCTCGCCTTATTGAACTAAAAACAACACAAGACGCAAACAAAAATGTAAGTACAGATTGCCTTAGAGTAAAATACAAATCGTTTCAAGGGAATACCACATACAAGCTGCACTTGAAAATGTTAAAAATTAAATCACATATTTTATGGAATTGAAAAAGCTGCTGCGCTACACTGGTTATACATACGTGTGCATTTAGCCCTCAGCGAAAATACGATTTAAGCAATTGTCCTTTGCAATTCTCTGGCGAATGCAGGCCGCATTTGACTATAGCTATAGGTACGGGTTAGGTTTTGGATTTTCCTTTACATACGAAGGGTATATAAAATATATAATGTGTATATATATGGTTCCGGTAATTGGTTTTCGTAAGTCGTCGTTGTAGCCTACGCGTATTGTACAGTTTTATATCAGCAGTTCACCCCCATATCTTATCCCTACTTTTCTACTTGTTTTCCTTAGTTTTCAATTGTTTTGTTTAGCTCACAATCAGTTCCAGTTTTCAGTTATGTCTTCTTTGGTGTCCTATGTTACTCACTTTGGGATCTTTGGCGACTTTAACTAACCACCCCCGCTCCCCTTCCACCACCATGTGCCCCAGCCCCATCATCATAATGGCAAAGAAGGCGTCCGACGACGACTTGGCTTAGATTGGGCCCACCTAAAGCAGCATGTCGTCATCGCTTTCGGTGAACTCTCCATTGGGCTCCAACAGCAGGTTGGCCTCCTCATTGGATTGCACCTGAAATGGGATGATGAGCAGACCGCAACACATTAGGTAACGAAAACAAATGTTCAGATATTTTAAGAAAAAAACAAGAAGAACGCAAAAACATGTTTTCGAATGTTCAACAAGGTATATTTTAGAAAAAATCTGTAAGTAAAATGTAAAATGTAACTCCAACAATGAAACCCTGAACGCTTAAACACACACATAATTCTGAGGGATTTATCAATTTTCTGGTGACTTACCCGGGAGTATCGCACCGCTGAGTTGCTGCGCCGGAAGAGGCGACGGACGCGCTGCCTCCGCGCCGGCGAAAAGGCCAACAGGCCCAGGCACGTCACGCAGAAGGTCACCGAGAGAATGGCCCCCAGGATGGCTGAAAAGAGCGGGTACAACGGGGCGGATAAGTGACGGATTAAGCGGAGAGACCGTTTGGGCCAGCTGCACTTACTGCCCACGGACGCCGTTGGCCCAATGGGAGTAGCCGCCGGATTGGGACCAGCTGTTGTTGTCGTTGTCGACGTGGCCGCCTTGGTTGGCTTACCCGCTGGCGATGCCCGGGTGGTAGTGGGGCTGGTGGTCGTGGTGGTGGTGGAGGTGGTACTGCTGGTGCTGCTGCTACTGCTCGTAGAACCATTGGATACAAAATCCTGCTGGGCCGCGCCAAGGGAAAGGAACTCACAGATGCTCGGCGTTCGCTGCACATAAAGCAAATTGCATTGCTGGTCCTGCAAGAAAGCGGATTCGTGTAATTAGAAACTTTCTTCATTAAGGGCTGGGCAAAAATAAATAAATAAATTGATATGGGTATGGGGGCATAAATTCCAAGTAAAATACGACTGGACTCCGGCGCGAATTCGTGGCGCAACAACTGCTTGCTGCTTGTTTCCGCCGGCATCCTGCTGCCTTGGTGAAAAAGGGGGAACAAAAATGGAAAGGAAAGGAAAACCCTTGCTGCTGTGTAACACTTTCACCCAAAGACCATTTCCGGCGCGACCAGCGACTGCAAAATGAAACAGCAAATGTGCGCATAATTTAAAAACTTTTGCGGCGCAACTGCAACTGGCAACTGCAAGTGGCAAGGCAAAAACGCTCGCTGGCTGCCTGGCTGGCTGGCTGGCTGGATGGCTGGATGGCGAGCTGGCTAAAACTTTCCCGTCACGGCGAGGCGCCGCACCAGACACGAACATGTCCGCGAGGAGGATCGGGCGACTAGGTGGGGTGGTTGGAGCCGGGTACAGGGAACGGGGAACGGGGAACGGGGAACAGGGACAAGCGAGGCGGAAAGGGGGCAACGCATTAAAAAGTTTGCAGCCATTTAAAATCCCATTTCATTGAATCGCTAATTTTCCAGCAGCGCCGCTGCCAGTTGCAGTGCCAGGAACCTTGTACACAGCTCCTTTTTGTTGCTGCCCAAAAGTTGTCCTTCGTTGTGCATACATACAGCTTGCTATAAATGCACACATACACTGCAAACGAAATATAATGTCTGCTGTTTAAACAACAAGTTCTAAGCAAACCCAGGCTAATTTATCAATCATAGTTTCAATGCTCCAAGGCAACAAATAAAATATGACTTAAATGGTTTTACTTCGAAAGCAGTCTCCTGCATTTCAAAATATTGGTTATGAGTTTATTTTTTTAGCATTTCACGGCTGAATTATTTTCAAAGTGTAGCAGCAAACACTCTTTTCCGCTTTGCAGTTCAAGGATTAAAGCGTGTTGTGTACTTCCAGCGATTAGCTTTTCTTTTCCCCCATTTCAACATCCCTGCCAAGCTGACCAGAACATCTTGTTCGGCTTAACCTGTTGAGTGAGCTAAATTAGTCGGATGTATTAGCTGTGTGCAACTCGGAAATGGAAATGGAAATATTAAAGATCCCGGAGAGCGTGTCAAGCAATTAACATCATCGGATAATACATGCA
Organism: Drosophila orena; assembly: GCA_005876975.1. Classification (NCBI taxonomy): domain Eukaryota; kingdom Metazoa; phylum Arthropoda; class Insecta; order Diptera; family Drosophilidae; genus Drosophila; species Drosophila orena. The sequence goes on along the minus strand of VCKV01000282.1, from coordinate 5,824,761 downwards.
CACGAGTGGCAGCCCAAACTACGTTCGATTGTTGGCAGACGACAGTCGGTTAAAGGGGTTTGGCCAGTGGGATTCGGAATCTGCTATGTGGGCAAGCGATGTGGGAGGTTAGAGGTGGGAGGTGGAATATGGGGTGTCAGAGGCGACAACCCGCATCTGTGACACGACCCCCAATGGCGACGGCATTTGGAAATGTTTGTCGGTGGTGGCAAACAGCTTGCAGCCGGTTTAAATTTGGGTCAATTGCCTGGTGCCACAAATGCAAAAGCGAAGCCAAAACAGGACGCCAGAATCGGGTCCTGCTGTCCGGTCGAGTGAAACATAAAATCGTCTGACTACTATCGACCTAGAAAATGGACCGGCAAATATTTTCAATCAGCATTGCATCTCCGGGCGTAATTTTTGGGTAATGGACTAAAATGCGGTGCGATGATGACCGTCGAATGTTTTTGGCGTTTTTGTGGGAGGCGATGGATTGGATGTGAGAGTGGGAGTGGGAGTGGGAGGGCAGCGACCTCAAGCACTAATTGCAAAACGTTTTTCGGACAACGACTAATGCAATTGCAGTTGGGCCACTAATTACGATGCATTGTGCTTGGCAAAATGGGGAAATATTTCTGCAACCTGCGGTTAATTGTCGCCCAAGCAAAACAAACAATTATTAATTAGCTTAAAGAGAGTCGGGCCTGCATGCTAATGATGCTGCCTTCCAGAGAAGCCACAACAAAGTCGGATACTTGGTCATTAGTCAAAGTGCTGCAGGCAAATGCAACTTAATTATATTATTACACACACGTGCACTTTGCAGGTGCAGCATAAAAGGCGTGTGTGGTATGTAATTTAATTTACCCCGACCAAGAGACTTGGCCATCCCTGGCTAATTCTACTACCAAAGTCCAAGGGTCACCTGGTCAATAAACGAAGGGGTCACAGTGCGAACAATGCGTGCGTATCTCTTCATCTGATCCCCCATTTTGGAGCACCTGCATCCCTTGATGACAACAAAGACTGGGGCGACACGAATGAACCCGGGAAACAAAAGCTTCAACCAGCAGCTAAGAGCTGGTGGAAGGTATTAGACAAGAAGCAAGAAATGCAAAGCGAACCGCAAAAACAGAAAATATGAAAGGACAAAAGACAAAGGACACTGCCACGCCGAGGAGGGCTGAAATGAGAAAGATGCACAGGCAAAGCCGATTGCCAAGTGGTAAGCATAACAAAGGATACCTGCCGCACTCCGAACCCTAAGCTCCGCATCTCCGCATCTCCGCAGCTCCTGACCTCCAATGCCCAACCACCCCAACCACCCACGGCCTTAGTCGCCACCCAACATTACCACCACCCACTTTTTAAGGTGGCATAGCTGCTGCGCCAGTTAGTCCCTTGTTGCCCTTTTGCGCACACATATTTCCTACATTTTCGCTTTGAAGCCCAAGCTCTGTGCCTTGTGGCGAGACTTTGAGAACGGACCCGCCGACTGCGAAGATTTCTTGTTCGCATTCACAAAGCAGCCAAAAAAAAAGGGTAAAAAATATAGCTTCAGGTAGTCTGTCTTCGTGTACACTTGCTGTTTAACTGGCCAAACAAAATTAAATTAATAACTCTACAAATTCTACAAACACATTCCACTTTCAGATTCTTATAATGTGCACAGTAGCTTTCAAAACTTTTAACTGAAACATAAATGTTGTAATGTAGTATTATATATATTATACCCCCTGATAGAGCATTACAAGAAAAAGCATGCAAAATATCCCCAAAGTTGCCATTCCCGCTGTGTTTCTTTGATGCGCATTTGGCACAGCGCTGAAAAGCGTGCTACACTTTTTGAAATCCTTGGAGAAGCCAAGAAAAGCCACCAGATGCCATGCCAACCGATTCAGGTGGGAGAATACATAGAATACTCTGTACTTACGCTCGAGATGGTGCTGCTGCTCTCCGTCCGGTTGCTGCATATCAGCCGGATCTGGACGTTCATCGTGCCTGCAAGGAGTGTAAACATAATAGGGCATTAGTTTCGAGAGCACTTTAATTAGTTCAAATGTACCCCTCAATTCAAAACAATCTTAACCCTAATAAAGGCGAACAAAAGCAGCGGCACAGCAGGAATCCAGAAAGCCAGCCTTTCCACTTTTATGGCCCAGACAAAGGCAGGCAATCTATGGGCACACACACACACACACACACTGGTAATATCCTTATCAAAATTTGAAATGATACAGCATAGAGCACAAGGGGGTTAGGCAAAGTGGATTGGGCCTGGACACCGCAAAGTTATCGCATAAAAGCCAAAAATAATTATCACCACAGACGACAACACAGCTTCAGCTGCTGCTACTGCTGCTGGTACTGCTCCTGCTCCTGCTCCTGCTTCTGCTCCTGCTCCTACGCCGGCCAGTTGCCCTGGATTCCAGCAGGGTCAGGCTGCTACTGTTGTCGGTCAAATGGGTATATTTGAGTGTGGATGGAGCGGGGTAATCAAAGCCTTCAGCTTCGGTCGCAAAGCCACACAAAATCTACAACTCGTTGGGATTTGGGCTAGCCAGGGACCATCGCCTCCTCCTCCGGCATCCACCCACAATTCTGGTATCTGCCAACGCCTGTCACTGGGCATATTAAAATTGTCTGATCGTTTGCAGATTGCGCATTGTCGTCCCACAATGGCGAAACAGTTTGTGTGCGGCACACAGAGTTTTAAAATAATACCATTTTACGGTCAGGGCTGAAGACAATGGAAATGTGTCATAATTAAATCGTCGTCAGTTTTATTTGTCAAAATAAAAACTTTTTGTTTTAATAGCAAAGTTTCAAGTGCCATGCAATGGCTCGAATAAAAATCATTGTGCGAATACAAGCCAGCTAACCCCGATGGCTCGGGGGAAATCTCGGCATTGGAAGCCGGATGCCTCTTAAGCCCCCACAGAAAAAAAAACTCAAACCCAAACCGAAACACCCACCTCCAGTGCGATCCAACTGTCTGCGCTCTGCATGCATTAAATATTCATGCAGTAGTATCACATCAACCAAACCAAAAAACAAAAATGTATAGAAAAAACAGGAAAAGCGCCAGAGAAAAAGAGAGATTTTCACAAGTGCAGCAAGATTATTTTACCGCATTATCTCGCAGACAGTTTTTTTCGTATGCTTGATATTTTTTGTATAATTCGTTGTTCTTGTATAATTTCAAGCACTCGGCTGGCAGACGAACAAAAAGAATCTTAGTTTAAAAGCAAACGGCTACCCGAAAATGTAGAAGTTGCTAGTACGGCGCCGCTGTGGAAAAAAAGAAATCGCGAGTGCCAGCGACAAAAATTACGCGATAAAATGCCGCGAGGATCCAAATAGTGTGATGGGGATGGTGATGGTGGTGGTGGAGCAGCAAGAAGTGCCCAGCACGGAAAGTGCATTGGGCTGTACGCCAAATCTAATGCGATTCCTACGTTTTCACACAAAACAGCCAAAAGCATACCAAAAGCAAGGGGGAAAAAAAGGGCGAGCGAAAGGCAAACAAAATGGCGGCAATGCGCGCGTGTTGCGCCAGCGGAAAGGGAAGCGGAACCGGAAACGGAAGCGACAAGCGACTAGCGACAACGCGGATTCCCCCGCTCCTTGAGCCGACCGAGGGAAGAGCACCGGAATATGTAAATCGAATTAGCCGGACTGCTTCAAAAGGAACCGCAGAGCACTCACCTTCCCGACCGCAATTAGGCGACTCGTGTGTGAAGAATATGTTGACCAGCGCCTGCGAATAGTCCGTCATCGCCTTGCGATGCGCTCCGCAAATATTTACCGACATCTTTGTGGCGTTGTAGTCAATCTGTAGACGGAAAAGTGCAATTTAGAGTACTCAGCTCGACAGCCATTCAGCTCGGCTCACCTCAATCGTGCCATCCTTGGTGAACGGCGCACTCTTGAAGTTGAAACGCCGACCCAGCTCGTCGTGCACCAGATCGCAGGTGTCCGCACTGAAGGTGCACTCGTGCGGCGGACAGAAGACATTGGTCGCCCACTCGAATCGGTAGGCGCAGTCCTCAATCGAACGCAGCACGGGCTGTCCCTGAAAATGGAGGTGGAAGGGGTTGGAACCATTAGGTGCATGCAGCAATTTGCTACTGAAATGGCTCCACTGGCCATGAAATAATCGCATATATGCAGTCTTTTAATGTCCACAGAAAGCCCTGCCAAATGGCGATTTCTCTTGCAAAAAGTCCTGAATGTGCGATTTTCTGGTAACGCACTACACAAATCAAATTTTGAAACCAAAATACGCCCCTAACTATATATTTCTAGGCATCATTAATGGCAAATATTATCAAATTGGAAGGTGGAATTAATTAGTATTTTAAGTATCCTCCCAATTAATGAATAGTTTCAGCATAGTTGCAGCAGCATATAATGCATTGTTTTGAGCAGTGTACTTACCCGACCGGTACGCATATTACAGTTGAAAAGGATGTGCGTGGAGAGCTCCGTGGTGTTGTCGGTGGGACAGGGGTCTCCCCTTAAGTAAACCAGCTCGGCGAAGGTGCGATTCCGTTGCGTCAGTGACACCAGAGGAAAGCCCATGCTCTGCGGACGAGAAGGGGTAAGAGGAGCTTGAATCCACCTCGGAAAAGGCGAAATGTTTAACTTTATGTCTGAGATTGCGGCAAATAACTCGAAATTCCTGTCTGAGCCACGCACACGTTCCTGTGTCGCCAGCCCCTGGCTGTTTCAGCTTGTTGCTATCGTTGTCGTCGGTCTCCAGGCCAACCAACATCGAATCAGTCGGATTCGGTGTGGAGTGGCCGGCACATCGATGCGATGATAACTGGCATGGCCAAGAGCCAGCAGGACATGCTGGTGCCAGTCAGCACAAACGACAATTTAATGGATAGTTCAATGGCACTGAGCACCCGACCAAAACGAACTGAAGTTACTTCCTACGAAAGTACATAAAAAGCACAAAGTATTGAATATCCTGAGTAAAAATAATACAGAGCAACCCTTTTGCCTATGATATAATATGTACTATTTGAGGTATCCACTAATAAGCGTATATAATATAGTTACGGATGGCAATTAAGTTAAACATACTTATTTCTAGCATGCTCAATGAACTAGTATATGATTGTGTTTCTCAAGACCCTTAGGATCGGCAAGGCTTTCGACCAGTTCGTCGCCTGGGCAGCTGTTGCTGCTGCCCCATCGATGGAGCACGCTAACTGCTGCTATTGGCAATCAGGCTGCTTAAACGCTGCCAGCTATCCAACTAGCCGGCCAACGACGTGAGCTTAATGCGCAAAAAGCAGGGATAGCAGGTCCTGTAAGTGAGTATCTAGTGGGGCGGGGAATGGGGGCAAGAGGGGGGCAGAGGGGGCAAGAGGGAGGAGAGTGCATTGGCGTTCGAGTGGCACAAGATTTATGCTCGGGTCAACAAGGTCGATGGCGGCAAGCGTTGCACATGTTGTCGTCTCATCTTAAACGTATTAGGAGCAGGAGTTCCAGTGCCAAGCTCCTTTGCTCCGAGCTCATTTCGTATGCAGCTCAGGCGATGTTTTAGCAGTTTGCTCTATTATTTATTGCTGGCCGTTTCACTGGCCAGTTCGTCCCTGTGTGAGTCCATCCCTTTTGAGAATCCATTTGAAAATCAAAATCGCAGCTAATGCGCCATCAGCAAATACACAACGAGATTGCGAGAGGGATGAGCACCGTGGCCTGACCTTCAGCCGAGAAATCTCATTAGCATTGGAGGGCATAGGAGGGTATAGGGTCTAAGGATCTGAGCAACTGAGCAACTGAGGAGCCAGAGGGAAATGGGGCACATTGAGGGGACTGTGTCGGCCGGCGCCAGCTTACTGACTTAAAACACAGGCAGCGGTGCTGCTGCTGCTCGGCAGTAAGTTTTCCCAGTAGCTTGCTGTGCAAAATTTATTGAAAAACTTTCTTATCGCATTTGAACAAGCGAGTAACTTCTCTGTATGTTTCCGTTTGCCAGTGTGCGTGCGCCTGGATATTTGTGATTATTTTTTTTAAGTTTCGCAAAACTTTCCTCTCAGGGATAAGAGCGAAAAAAAAGGAAATTCCAGCGACGACTGGCCGGCCAGACTGAAAGTAACTTAATTGTTTGCAGATACAAATAAATGAGTTGCAGAAAAAAAAACCCACTTCCACAAAGGACACGGGGCCAGGCAAGGCCAAGCTCACAACAAGGAACAGGAAAACAAGAAGAAAATCTTGACTTGATTGTTGGAAAATCTTTGGTCCAGCCAGGCAAACAAATCGAAAACTTTAATGCTCTGCAGAGCAGCGGCGGCAGATTAAAAGAACTGTTTCGGATTCTCAAAAGGATTTCAGGACACGACATTTATTTAGGAAGCTGCTTCTAATTAGTGGCAAAACAATGGAGGTGGAGGCAGCTTATCCTTTAGGTTTCATTCCGTATTGTAGGGGAATGCTTTTCTTTGTAGAAGGAGCGGTGAAATGATATGATTAAATGAAAAGTAAGTTGAATTGACTTAGGCGTATTGGAAAAATTATAGAAAGTTAAGTACGCATAGGAATCCTGCAATCAAAGGCATTTGTTAACTTGTGAACTTCCATATAGTTTTCCAACTCAAATCGAAGGCTGCCGGAGGAAAAAATAACAAGGCCATGTCCGAGTTGAAAAGCAATAAAGATTTCCGCAAGTTCAGCGATTCGCTAGGAACATGCCAGCGCAAAAGGACTCCCACTCAGGATCGTGAAATGGGCCGCATGGGCGGGTCATCTGGCCTGCGGTCGCATTGACATTATGGCCTGGCCGAGACAGAAATTCACAGGAATCCATGGAACTACAACAACAGTGGGAGGAGTGGGAGGCATGACATTGAGGGCCAGGACAATAACTGGGATAACAATAAGCACAATGGCGACGAGAAGGACAGGCAGGACGAGTTAAACCCCGCATTGTGGGGATGCTGCTGGCAAGGCATTCAGCTGTTTGCACAACAATTTGATCAATTTCGTTATTAATCCGATTTGATGGGGCGAAGAGCCCCCGTCGGCAGCCATTTTGACGATTTTGTGGTTATTGTCGGAAGTGCAAATGCAAATGCAAATGCAAATGCAAATGGAGATGGAGATGCATCCACCGCAAGCTGGGGAAGCGAGTAGATGAGTGGAGATGGGCTGGGGTAATAGCTCCTGGGAGTGGGGGCCAATTGCCATGCCAGTCACATGCCCGTTGCCAAATTTGCACTGGCACAAGTCAAACGCCCCCATCGAGTTGACAATGGAGTCCCTGCATGCCAATGAATTGACTCGCACTCGCAGCAATCCAAGCCGAAATTCCCAGTAAAAATCAAACGTGTCGCTGATCCGGGGCTTCCTTTAAGTCAAGCGCACCAGGCGACAAATGTCTGGTGTGCCAGTTCTTTAACCCTCTAAAGACAACTAGAGTTTTCAAGGGAAGAAAGCACTCCAAAGCAACCAAAACTTAATTTTGATGATGTTCTAGAAAAAGTACACTAATGAAGCTAAAACTTTTCGAAGCCTTCACATTTTTAAAAATATATTGAATAAATTCTGAAGAAGTTTTCATAGTTATTCAAGTATAACAATAATGTCATGTTAATAACATAAAATTGATACCAATTTATCTTATGCTTGTGCTAGGACTCCTGCACGCTACTCAGCCCCAAAACTATCCAATGAAGTATTTTGTGTCGTTACTTATCGGTAACCGGAGCTCTTTTGTGCACAGTGGGTTAATGGAATCCCCTTGGGACTCGGCAATGCTTCTTTCCATTGTAGCTGTTAGCCTGGGGATATGCAATGGCAGCACATTAAAATATGTGCATGCGATAACGGCTGAAGGGGGGCGCTTAGGGTTGAGTTCGGTTGGGGGGATGCCAAGATGCCAATGCAGGCGACAACGTTCGACAACTGCCAATGAGTGGGCTTGGGCAGGAGGCCACCAGCAGAGGAGGCGGAGCAGCAGGAGGAGCAGGAGGAGCAGGGACACCAATCGGAATGGGGAGCAGGGGCGGTTGGGGTCCGTTCAAGTGCGCGTCAGCAGCTACGAGCAGCACATTTCCGTTTCCGCACACGAAATGCTCTGGAAACGAAGCATTTTCAAAATGCAAAACGTGGCGCAAATGTAAACAGAGATGGGGGTTCCAAAAGGTACACGGAGAAATATGATTTCCATTTTTTTTTTCTTTGATGGGTAAGTTAGTTTCGTTGCAATTTATGAACATGATTTTACGTTTATGGTTGCAACATTTCAAGATACTACGCATATTTTGTGCATATTATACTACGCATACTAGTGCATATTTTAGGTAGTTCATTTGAACTGATAATGAAATATGTAGTTATGGAGACTTATTCTGCTTTTATAATACATATTTATATTTTTATAGGTGAATACCGCACATGTTTAATAGTTTAAAATAGTTTTCTGTGATTTATTGACAGAGTGCCAGCTACAAAAATAAAGCAAAAGAATTTTTATAAAAATATATTTGCCATGACTGCGTTATTTCCAGGCTGATGGCATGAAAACAAAGCCGATGGCACTTTAAGCCGCCACCCATTTGGAGCCACATAGAAAAGCCCATCCGCCCATCAGCCCATCAGCCCATCAGGCCATCAGGCCAACCCCCCACTGAAACCTCCCCGCTAACGGAAATGCTTTACAGGGCACGTCGCCGGTAGGCAACGCCCCAACCCCCCAACCCCCCCGACCCCCTGCCACCTCATCCTCCCATCTTGCCCCTCACACCCACACATGCCCACATGGATGCTGCTGGCCGCTAAAAGCTGTTTTTACAGATATTTTAGCCCCCAAGCCGCATTCTGCCATTTCCTTCCGTTTCGTTCCGTTCCGTTTCGTTACGTAGCGCGACGTTACGTTGACTGACCTTACGTTACGCTCACATATTTCACTCGCGTGCTGCCAGCCACAAAACTCCGACCCCCTGCAGCCATTAGAAGCAGTGGCGGGTACCCTACACTTTTTTCAAAGGGGCGCGAGAAATTACAAATTAAGAATGGAGGAAAGCATCAATCGGTGTTGCCAGCTTAGGTGCTTTATAGTTTATTTGTTAGCCTTTTAGAACTCAAGTGAGTATTATATGTTTCTATGGAGATATCTCTTTGAATGCCCCCCAAGGGGCTGCCACTGCTTTGGAGCCCCCAGTTCCTGGCAACTTAACTGCCTCCTATCCGTACTTTCCGCATCCGCATCCAACTCCAGCGCATAGCCATTTCCAACGCGTACGTGCTTATTTTTTAGCAGCTTGAACAATGTTTTTGCTCCCGGGAAATTTGTGCAGCTTGTGATAAAAGTTAGAGCCGGAAGGTGCCAGAGCGCGGGGTCGGAAGGCACGAGGTCGACATTTCGGGCCTGGCATACGGAAAATGCAGTGGCAAGAGCGATTGCCTCCCCCTTGGCATGCATCCATTGTCGCATGCAATTATTGTGCTGATTGAAGTGGGGCGAGTGCGGTTGGCGGGGCAACTTGGCGGGGAGCCCCATAATTCATCCAACTTTCACAACAAAGACGACCTGGCACCAAGCCGAAACTCAAGCTGCTGAAGGCCGCGAAGGACACACATTCGAGGGGGCACGCAAACAAAAAGTAAATTGAATTCGCAGTTAAATTCTTATAATTTCACAATTGAATACTTCGTACTTCTCCAGAAGAATACAGAGTTCTCAAGTTCGAATTACCAGTGGAAATAAGAAATATCTTACATCATATATCATCGCCAACCTAAACGAATTTATAGCATACACCCGATTAAATCAGACCCATTTTTTCTATGCGTGTGTGTTATGGTCTAATGGAAAAATGTATGAATTATTGAGTCCAAGCAAATCCCCTCCAATTATCTCATTCATTTGCAAAGATTTTGCCCGGCGTTAGGTATTACGAATAGAGTCAGGGGTTTTTTTTTACCATTTTGTGGTCCTGGGTGAAATCTGGATTCGGGCAAATTTCATTGCATACTTTTGTGGGCTTAAGTATTTAGGCACCAAAAACCCCACAGAGTTGGACAGTTGCTGGACCACATGCTCAGCGAGGAGATTTTTGGCATTAAACAACTTTTGGCCGCTGTCAACGGCAGACAGTGTGAGTCCGAATACGAATTCCCAGTCCGCCAGTTCGAGGTTGGAGGTGGGAGTTGGGAGTTGGGTGTTGGGAGGTGCCTCTTAATGAAGCAAGCAAATCCACTAGTCAGTCCCATGGGCTCACAAGTATGCTGGCCTGGGCGGGAGCTTTATGGTTTTTTCTCTTGGCCAGTGGGTTGTGGGCGAAGCTTAGCAATTAGATTGCTGCATATTTAATGCATGAATGGCAACGCAATTTTGGGCATTTGACCAAAGGGCCACGAGCATATTGAGGCGTTTATGAGGTGGAAATACGAAGAGGGAGTGACTCAAATTACGAGCGATCCCCTCAAACGTTATATGCATACAAAGAGTTTTAAGCACATAAGCGGCTTTCCTTCACGTGGCCAAAACACCCGGCCCCCTTGTGGCCCTTGAAGTATGCATGCACACAGCTAGGCTCAAAAGAATATGTCTTAGAAGCCTGCCTATGCCTATGTTAACCTAAGAATACAAAATAGTAAAGATAAAGGAAACTTATTGCTTTCCTTCTACTTAATTTAGCTTTATAAATTTTTGATTACTGAAAATATAACTTTCAGTACTGTTACTAATTACTTGCCCCCAGCTGTGCGGATACGTATGTAACGACGTGGATTTTCGTGTGGGTGGTACTTACACGCTCCTCCTCGGGGGCGCCGGCGGCCGTCACTTTGGCCATGCAGGCAGCAGATCCGCCGGCACAGCCTAATTGGTATTTGGGCACTAATGGACGGCACACATTCAAAAAGAACTGAAAAGAAATAAGAGGGTGAAACGGAATTGGAACGGAGTTGGCGTGGTTTGAGTTGAGTGGCAAAGACAAAAGCCAGCAAATTACGGTCTGAATTGGCATGGTTTTTGGACTCTTTCACCAGTGGGAAATCAGGGAGTACAACGGCTCACCTTGGTCGACTTGGGCACCAGGTGCTCCATGCTGGCCGGCAGCTCCACTCTAGCCTCGTAGTTGTCGGTGGCGCTAATCAATGGCGTTAGGTCGATCAGCTCGTCGCCGCTGCTGCCCAGTCCATCGGTTGTGTGGTCCACGTACGTGGTTGCCTTGCATCTAATCGGCTCCCGGCAGGCAAGCGGCGTCTGATATTGGATCAACAACTGACAATTGGAGTCCTCAATTATTTTCAAAGAATCGCTACCGCCAGCAGTGCCGACTCCATTGTCCTTGGTGGCATTGTTCGCACAGACAAACTCGATTTTTGTCGACCAGCGCCTCATGCCCGATGCTGTGGAGCATTCGGCCCCATCCTCGTACAGCAAATACAGCGAACCGGTCTGATTGAAGCGCAGCTGCGAGTTGGAGTTGCCCAGGCTGATGGTCGTGGAATTCTGCTCGTAACAAGCGCCTGCAAGTGAACGGGAAGCGCACGGATCAATTGAGTGCTCCACGCCTGGGCGCCAAGAGCCAAAAAGTCAGAAAGAAAAACAAAGACCATCTCAAAGGCAAACAAAACACGAGCATGGCCGGCAAATCCTGGCCGAAAAAAACCTTAGCCATCCACTGAACACACTCAACGAAATGTTTTTTCTAGAAGTCACTTCTTGTTTGTTAAAAAGAATCTCTTTTCTCTACTCATCTTACTTCCTGAAGAATTCGCGTTTTGCTGAAACTCTTACTTTTTGACTTGACTGTAAAGTGCACTTATTTTTGACAGTGCATTACTGAGCACAGGACTTCAGCGTCCTGCAAATGAAGCGTTACCCGCTTAGGGCAGGAATAGGGATAACAAGAAGCGGCAGTAGAAGCGACTGGACATCAAAGCCAAAATTAATTGTTCTCGTTGTTTGTCAACTTGCAAGGAGGATTTTTTCAGTACCCGAACTGCGAGAATGGCCAAGCAATCGGAAGGCTTTTAGTGCCGCCTCCTGTCCAGAGTGGCATCCAGATACAATGGGAACGGAAACGCATCCACACAACACAATGCATAAATGCCAGTACATTTGCTTCGGTTCATGTACTTCTTTTGCGGAATTTCAGATTTAATTGGCTAAAAATAACATTAAGTTGTTTGGATAGCTAAAAGCGTCCTGACAACCCAATTTTATGGAAATAAACAGAATCTCCTTCTCGCACAGCAGTTGTAGTTTCTGGCTCTTCCCATTTCGAACTACCATTTCACTTGCAACCCAACAATTTTGAGCAATGTCACTCACATTTGCCAGATTTTGATTGAGCGCCCTAGAGCAGACAGCATTGTGATTGTGATTTGACTAGAGTATGGTAATTTCAGACCCCTTCACTCCACACTCTGTGCCCAATCCACAGCTCCATCCACGCTCCTTCCACATTTTTATACTTTATTGCAGACATCGGACAAGTATCCACACTCATGCAGGATCAAGAGCCATGACCAACAACGAGGGAATAACAAAAAACGATGAGAAAAAGACCAATTGAGGTGGCTTTTGGCAAATCGAAAAAGAAATCGACTGTCAACTAAATTGATAAATGACATTGTGGGGCTGCGTGACAATATACGAGTATGTACTACTGTATAACCCAGGGAAAGCATATATGTATGTATCCATGTACGTATGTATATTCCAAATAGGACCTGCTAGTGTCCTGCGGAAGAATGCAATTGAATTTAGCAGACCACAGACTCAGAAGAACAGAAGACGTCCTCTGTGGATTTATTTGAACAGACAAGCGCAGAGCGAAATGTCCCATCAGCTTTAAAATGGCCTAAACAAGGAGTTTGTTAAGAAATATAAATATAAGCTTCATAACGTGTATGTACCAATTATGTACCAATTGAAGCTTAGCTCAGGACAAGATTGAAACAGGTTTAAATAACAATATCATTGGGTATATTTATAGACTCCTTTGAGCTATTATTTCGACCCCAAGTGTGTAACACATACGGTTCAGGATGTATACGTGCAAGTATACACCTTGGGTGAAAATCATTTCCTTGTCAAGATTATCCAACGAGATTGACCTGGTCACAAACACACCGACACACCGATACACACAACACAGCAACACAGTCCCCCAAATTGAATTCCAATGCAATCTCGGCACAAAGCAGCCTTGGGGCTCGCATTGCGGTCATGAAACAAAACATTGTTTAAATTCCGCCTATTGCTGAGAAGGGTTAAATATAAGGAGCTGACTTTGTGGCATTGATAAGGCGAGTGGCAGCGGTAAGCCCAAAAATATTTCGGGGCCCGAAAAGCGAGGGCTGCAAAAGGGCAAAAAGAGGAACCCGGGGCAAATTGAATTTCAATAAGAAAACATCGAGGCAAAGGGCCAAAGTAACCCTAAAAACATTGACCATCAGCCGGCAGCAGTGGCGGGCGGCAAAAACCCGACAGAAGCGAGAAAAACAAATATAAAACGATTTAGTAGCTGCCTGATGCCACTTTAGATGGCGCATCCAGGCCAAACAGCTGCCGGCAAGTGTTAGTCACGGCTGGCAGGAGCAGGAGCAGGAACAGCGGTTCGGTTTTTGTCCAGTTCGGGGCCAAATTGAATCTGCCCGCCAGCAGCAGCAGCACCAGAACAAATAACCAAGGAACCCTGGGCATCCGGAGCCCCCCATAAAAAGGAGTAAAATGCGAAAACAATAAAAACAGCAAATTGAAATTATAAACAAAGCGGCAGCAGCAGCAGCAGCAGCTCAAGAAAAACAGCAAGCACAAAAGTGCTGTGCCATTGGATTTTGATACTCTCCAGATTTCTACAAAATATGACATGTTATTTCATGTAAACTACCACAAAAACCAAACCGCCATCTTAAATATAAACTTTGAAGATTAAACAAGATAGAACGCATAGTCGAGTTCCCCGACTATCAGATACCCGTTACTCAACTATTGGAAGTGCAAACGAGAAAGTTCAACATTTTCTGGAAAATCGGTGGAACAAAAAAATTATGGACTTTAGAACTTCAGTCTTGGAACATTTTTGAATTTTTACAACATCATAACATCAGAAAAATTACAAAAATAAATTTAAAAAAATAACTTTCCAAATTTGAATGCAGATTTTAAGAGAATTGCTCTAGAAACATTTAGAGCTATTCCACTTCAAAATCCGATTAAAATAAATTGAGTTATGGACTTCAGAAGTTCAGTTTTGGAGCATTTTTCAATTTTACAACATCATAACATCAGTAAAATGACATAAAAATGAAAAAAAAAAAAGTTTCCAAATTTGAATGCAGATTTTTAGAGAATTGCTCCAGAAACATTTAAAGGTATGCCACTTCAAAATCCGATTAAGATAAGTTGAGTTATGGACTTTAGAACTTCAGTCTTGGGACATTTTTGAATTTCCACAATATCATAACATCAATAAAATGACATAAAAATGAAAAAAAAAAAAATTTCCAACTTTGAATGCAGATTTTTAGAGAATTGCTCCAGAAACATTTAAAGGTATGCCACTTCAAAATCCGATTAAGATAAGTTGAGTTATGGACTTTAGAACTTCAGTCTTGGGACATTTTTGAATTTCCACAATATCATAACATCAATAAAATGACATATAAATGAAAAAAAAAAAAATTTCCAAATTTGAATGCAGATTTTTAGAGAATTGCTCCAGAAACATTTAAAGGTATGCCACTTCAAAATCCGATTAAGATAAGTTGAGTTATGGATTTTATAACTTCAGTCTTGGAGCATTTTTCAATTTTTACAACATCAGTAAAATGACATAAAAATGAAAAAAAAAAAAAATTTTCAAATTTGAATGCAGATTTTTAGAGAATTGCTCCAGAAACATTTAAAGGTATGCCACTTCAAAATCCGATTAAGATAAGTTCAGTTATGGACTTTAGAACTTCAGTCTTGGGACATTTTTGAATTTCCACAATATCATAACATCAATAAAATGACATAAAAATGAAAAAAAAAAAATTTCCAAATTTGAATGCAGATTTTTAGAGAATTGCTCCAGAAACATTTAAAAGTATGCCACTTCAAAATCCGATTAAGATAAGTTGAGTTATGGATTTTATAACTTCAGTCTTGGAGCATTTTTCAATTTTTACAACATCATAACATCAGTAAAATGACATAAAAATGAAAAAAAAAAAAAAATTCCAAATTTGAATGCAGATTTTTAGAGAATTGCTCCAGAAACATTTAAAGGTATTCCACTTCAAAATCCGATTAAGATAAGTTGAGTTATGGATTTTATAACTTCAGTCTTGGAGCATTTTTCAATTTTTACAACATCATAACATCAGTAAAATGACATAAAAATTAAAAAAAAAAAGTTTCCAAATTTGAATGCAGATTTTTAGAGAATTGCTCCAGAAACATTTAAAGGTATGCCACTTCAAAATCCGATTAAGATAAGTTGAGTTATGGACTTTAGAACTTCAGTCTTGGGACATTTTTGAATTCCCACAATATCATAACATCAATAAAATGACATAAAAATGAAAAAAAAAAATTTCCAAATTTGAATGCAGATTTTTAGAGAATTGCTCCAGAAACATTTAAAGGTATGCCACTTCAAAATCCGATTAAGATAAGTTGAGTTATGGATTTTATAACTTCAGTCTTGGAGCATTTTTCAATTTTTACAACATCATAACATCAGTAAAATGACATAAAAATGAAAAAAAAAAAAAAATTTCCAAATTTGAATGCAGATTTTTAGAGAATTGCTCCAGAAACATTTAAAGGTATTCCACTTCAAAATCCGATTAAGATAAGTTGAGTTATGGATTTTATAACTTCAGTCTTGGAGCATTTTTCAATTTTTACAACATCATAACATCAGTAAAATGACATAAAAATGAAAAAAAAAAATTTTCAAATTTGAATGCAGATTTTTAGAGAATTGCTCCAGAAACATTTAAAGGTATGCCACTTCAAAATCCGATTAAGATAAGTTGAGTTATGGATTTTATAACTTCAGTCTTGGAGCATTTTTCAATTTTTACAACATCATAACATCAGTAAAATGACATAAAAATGAAAAAAAAAAAATTTCCAAATTTGAATGCAGATTTTTAGAGAATTGCTCCAGAAACATTTAAAGGTATTCCACTTCAAAATCCGATTAAGATAGGTTGAGTTATGGACTTTAGAACTTCAGTCTTAGAGCATATTTCAATTTTTACAACATCATAACATCAGTAAAATGACATAAAAATAAAAAAAAAAAAAATTTCCAAATTTGAATGCAGATTTTTAGAGAATTGCTCCAGAAACATTTAAAGGTATGCCACTTCAAAATCTGATTAAGATAAGTTGAGTTATGGACTTTAGAACTTCAGTCTTAGAGCATATTTCAATTTTTACAACATCATAACATCAGTAAAATGACATAAAAATGAAAAAAAAAAAAATTTCCAAATTTGAATGCAGATTTTTAGAGAATTGCTCCAGAAACATTTAAAGGTATGCCACTTCAAAATCCGATTAAGATAAGTTGAGTTATGGATTTTATAACTTCAGTCTTGGAGCATTTTTCAATTTTTACAACATCATAACATCAGTAAAATGACATAAAAATGAAAAAAAAAAAAAAAATTCCAAATTTGAATGCAGATTTTTAGAGAATTGCTCCAGAAACATTTAAAGGTATTCCACTTCAAAATCCGATTAAGATAAGTTGAGTTATGGATTTTATAACTTCAGTCTTGGAGCATTTTTCAATTTTTACAACATCATAACATCAGTAAAATGACATAAAAATGAAAAAAAAAAAATTTTCAAATTTGAATGCAGATTTTTAGAGAATTGCTCCAGAAACATTTAAAGGTATGCCGCTTCAAAATCCGATTAAGATAAGTTCAGTTATGGACTTTAGAACTTCAGTCTTGAGACATTTTTGAATTTCCACAATATCATAACATCAATAAAATGACATAAAAATGAAAAAAAAAAAAATTCCAAATTTGAATGCAGATTTTTAGAGAATTGCTCCAGAAACATTTAAAGGTATGCCACTTCAAAATCCGATTAAGATAAGTTGAGTTATGGATTTTATAACTTCAGTCTTGGAGCATTTTTCAATTTTTACAACATCATAACATCAGTAAAATGACATAAAAATGAAAATGGTTAATCTCCTGGCATGCTTAATCTCAACGTTTTAGCTTGTGTAGTTCCCGAGATCGTGGCGTTCATACGGATAGACGGACGGACAGACGAACATGTCCAGAGCGACTTGGCTATTGATCCTGACCAAGAATATATATACTTTATATAGTTGGAAACGTTTTGTTCTGCCTGTTACATACTTTTCAACGAATACCCTTTTAGTATACCCTTATACTCTACGAGTAAGTAGTATAAAAATAAGCAAGAAATTAAAATCCTAATCTTCTTAATGCCATGTATAATGGTTACCATACATGAATGATGCGTGCCAGATAATTTTTAAATTATATCCAAATGCTTTTACTTAAATGTTTCAGAGGAAATAATATCTTTTAGTTAATGTGCACGTGTTAAAATATGTTTACACTGTTTTTAATTCCTTTATAGACTGCAAACCACACTAAATTTGTTTAGGCAATTATTTTGAAGGGGCGCATTAAATGAAGCCTGCCTGATCGTATCACATAGTGAAATACGTATGGATAAAGCGCCAAAAATGGAATTTGTCCGGGCCCACCATAAATAAATATGAAATGCAGAACGAAATCGCAAATGAAAATTACACGGAATGACAGGAAAACGCATGCTGCATAAGCAATTAACAGCAGCAGTTTTTGTGGGCGTGGGGATTTGTCAGCGTATGGGGGCGTGGCCATAACTCACTGCCAGGCTGCTGAGTGGGCCAGGGCCAAGCCCCCTGCCAAATGCCTTCAAATATTGAATTCAGCTATGCAGACCAGGAGATTTTAATGCCCCATTCGTAACCCATGAGTTGGGTTGCCTGCAATATGCCGTCTGCCAGTGTCAGCTGGGCGCCAAACAGCGAACGTGCAACGCGGGGTGCACCGGAGAAAAAGTATGTTAGTTTCCACACTTAAATGGAATATACGTGTATGTGACTTTTGCTGCCGAAGACTAGTGTTAAGACCCCGAAAATATAATTTATTCTCAATCTTTTTCAAAACTTCGTTTTCAAGCACTAGTTACGTAAATTTGCAACATGGCCGTAGAGTGTCATCGGATTTTTTCAGTGCAAATAAGCGCCAGCTTGTTTACAAAAGCTCGGGCACGTCCTGCGCCCCACTTTCGCGCATGTGTGTGCGTCTGCTATTTGCCTAACAAATGAAATTTTCATGTAGGTCTCTGCCTCATGGCCTGGACATCAGTTTGGCAAAGGGGAGCACAGCCCAGCACAGCACAGCACAGCACACACTTATTTATTTGTTTAGGCCCAGCAGTGGGCCATGGTATCCTCTCCACAACGCCGTGTGTCTGTGTGAGCCGCGAGTGAGGCAGCCAACCGAAAAGGACGCGCCAACGGATATGCGTCTGCAGTCAACTACGAATGCAGGACACCCAGAGCGAACACCCAGATACACATCCTTGCTCTGCGTGAGCAGAAGGGCCATGGATACCAGATACCAGCTACCAGCTACGAGCTACGAGCTACCAAAAACGAGACACGTTTCACTTGCCAACGGCCCGCATCAGGAAAAGTTGTTATTTGCCATGGCGAAACGTCCCCTATGTTGATGCAGCGCATACAAGGCAAATAAATAGAAAAATATCAAAGCTGCGGATATGCTGACATTATGTGCTATAGGATTATGCTTTGGACTGGCGGGGTAAACCATGTGTTGATATTGAAATTTCGCTTCACTCAACTATATAAAATATGAAGTTATAAAGTGTTAAACTCTTCACAAATACAGCAAAGCATTTTGGTTTCCATCTTAGCCAACATATTATATTAAGGATTCGGAGGAACTGAATTCGCTAAATTTGAATATAAAGTTTAAGCTAAACCAAGTTAATAATAATACATATTAAATTATAATAAATTATAAAAATAATAAATTATAATATAATAAATTATAACATGTATACTCGCAGCAGACTGGTCGAAAAAGGCAGAGCATCAGATGACCGTCGAAAGCATTTAGCTTTTTACTGACGTCAAAAAAATGTAAATTGAATTTTCACGTGGAATGGAAGGATAGGCAAGGGATAGCGGGATTGGCTGGCCTAATGGTCTGACCAACCCACGTGCATATACACATGCACACTCGTAAATTATGTAAATATATGACGGACCACATCACAGATCTAAATCATTATCATCATACCACGGCATTTACAACTGCCAACACACAAGTCCGAGTGGGCGAGTGTATATGGACAGATGTAGAGGGACCTACAAATAGCCACTCGTGTGCGCTTTAATGGAAACCGGATGAAATGGTCAACACTTGACCGGGCCCTTCCCATTTTTTCCGACATTCCTATCCGGTTACCAAGACGATTATGGCCATGAGAGCCACTCGAGCAGAAGAGCAATAAAAAATCATTAATCCCGCACAACAAGAGTCATCGAGGCAAAAGGGTTTAAAGCTTTAGCAGGTTACGCTTTCTCTAACCCCTTTTAATTATGACTCCCTTTTGCGAAGAAAAAGTTTTGCCTCAAATCTATTTTAATATGTGAGTCCGCAAAGGGTCCACTTACCGCCATTTTCCTGGCAGGGCGCCCCAGCATGGGCGCACACAGCAATTGTATAGTTCTTTCCATCCTTAAGCAAAGTGTGAGCTGGCTTAGAGCTAAGCGAACTCAGATCCAACCTGTTAAGGGGGCACCTCAAGGACTTAAAGTGGATTCGATGTACTTAAATATATGGAAAACTCACAGCTCATTTGTGGAGGTGAAGGCCGTGCACGGTTTGAGATCATTACAGGCCAAAGGCGTTACAAAGTTGAACTGGTAGGTGCAGGAATCGGCTCCTAGACCCGCGAACTCCGGATGGGCATTCTGAAGGATAGATATGAGATTAGCATAACCATTAACCTGAAACTCTAAACTACGCACCCTGATGAACTTGTCACAGCTGAAGTAAATCACGCTGGTGTAGTTTGCACTGGAGTTCTTGGCACAGGGCTTTGGCGACTCATGCCTGAGCAAAAGCTGCCCATTCTCCACCACCGGATGCGTTTGTACATTGCCAAAATTGATAAAGCTATTGGGAAAAACATTTGACTAATATATTGAAACCAATACTAATCAAAGTTTTACCCACCGTTCTTTTGGATTTGTGGCTTTCCTGTCAAATAGGCAAACGCTGCTGCCGGCTGGACACATGCTATTCTCTCCGTATAGCACCGGTTTACAGACATTGATCACAAAGAAGGCTCCCTGACGATTGCTAGTGCGGTAGTTACTATCACTCAACGGCATCAAGTCGAAGGTTCCATTCGACTTGGTGTCCCCCACTCTGCAACTATTGGATTGAAGGCCATCGGGAATGGAAAGGCAGGCCAATGGTGTCCTATAGGAGATGTAAAAAGAACAGGCATCGTTGGCCTAGAAGAAGCACATTAGTATGTTAATAAAAATGATAGAATCTAAAGTATTAAATTAACAAACTCAAATCCTTACGTAAGCCGTTACGTGCATTGGCTGCGCATCCAAAGTATAGTCGCAAATGAGCCGTACATGCAGCTGGTAGTTTGGATTGTCGGCAGTGGCATTGTCGCATTTAGCGCCGCTTTTATACTTCAAATACATATTTCCATGGTTGTAGAACAACTCATGCTGACCACCTGAACAGTAAATGCATCTAAGCGTTTGAGATACAGGTATAGTGGTGTTCAACTCACCCAAAACATACTCCTTTCCCAGTCTTTTGAGGCATGCTGCCACATTACTTTTACCATCGCAGGTTTTTGTAAGATTTCCGCATATATTGAACTCGAATTGGTCGTCTCCATTGCTCAAGCTCTTGACCACATGGCCCAAATCCGAGTGAAGGCCACTGAAGTCGAAGGTGCTGTCATAAATGGGCTCCTTGATTTTACATTCCGTGGTGGAGAATCTCTAAAGAAAATTTATACATAGTGTATAACAGTTTCCTACATTTTTTCTTAAGAGAACAATGGACATTTTTTATGACGGTTCTGCTAGCGGTTATCGCTCCATGATTCAACTGATTGATTTCTTAGCCGTTCGAAATATCGGCCAACAAAGACTGGAAGTGATAAGCGTTTAAAAAACATGCAAGTGGGGGGCGTTAAACTGTGTATCATCCAAAAGGCAACAAGTGCGCAGTAAAAACAAACAAACAGCCCCAAAATAAACGCTCGCCGCCCACTTGTCGCCCACGGACTTCCCACTAAGCGCCCACTTACCAGCTGATCGACTGCGTCAGCGGCGACACTCTCACCGCAGCAGAAAAGCAGCAAAAGCAGGTAAATCGCAATTTGGGAACGCATCTGCTGGAATGTCAATAAATGCAATGTATAGTTCCTGCATCAATTTACATAATTTTTGAATGTATCATCCCACCTGACGAAAATTTTCCTGCGTGGGAGCTGCGCAGTCCTTTTGCAAACTGCAGCGCATTTTTGGTCACCTGCAGGCGCTGAAATATTGGCACAAAATGAGTCAAAGCGCTGGAAAGCGATTGCGGTTTGTTTCTTTTACTGTTTTATTAGTGATTCCACCTTTAAGATTAGCGTTCCTTATTTTTTTTGCCAACAAAAAGCAATTTGGTTTCTCTTATCACCAGCTAACTGTTTATTTTGAGAGAGAGCCAAGTTGTTATTGCTTTTCCGATTGGCTCTCTGCTTCGATTTTTCCACGACAGCTCGCAGGTATCTTTATATTTTGCGCAGCACAACAAATCGAAAATCAGCGGCGGCGCAGTTGCACGAAAGGTATAACAACGAACACCAATAATGGAAACAATTACTAATTCAATTCAGCTGAAATATACCTTTTTCGTCAGTGGCTAAATTACCTGTCCAAACAACAACACTGGCACTCGAAACTGTTATTTTACGTTTACAGGTGAATGGCAACGGTTCTAAAGAAGACGAGCTGTGTTTGTGTGGTAGCACTGGTGAAACAGCTGTTGCGCTTTTGTAAATGAATATCAAACAGGTACATGTACATAAAACTGAAACTATTAAGAAGCCGAAAACATGCCGTAATTGTGTAGAATATATGAATGCGCTGTGTGCCTAGTCAATTGCCTAATTGCCTATTGTAGTTTTCAGGCTATATTCAGATTATCCGAAATAACACATAACTTTCTTTTCATTCTTTTATAGAACGTAATTTAAAATTGCATTTTGGCGCCTTGTTCGAATCCACGGTGCCAAGTGAATGGCACCGGCAGTGTGGCTACACTGGCCAAGAAAACAGCTGTTGCGCGTGGAAAAACTGCATTTATATTGTTATTTACTATTTTTAACCGATACCAAAATGGCCGCAAATATAGCTGCCGCCGCTGCAGCTGCCCAAGAAGTAGATCCTGTGCTGAAGAAGGCCATCAAGCTGCTGCACTCAAGTAATCCCACCTCGGCGGCCGAATTGCGTCTGCTTTTGGACGAGGCATTGAAGACTCGTTTTGGCCCGGAGAAGAGTTTGACCAACAACATGACTCCACGGATGCTGGAGGATGAGGCCAACTTTGTCGGCCGGGCTGCCACGCCCCCACAGCAGCCCATCAATGCGGACGAGATCATCAACTTGACCAATTCACCGGACAAGGAGCCCTCCGATTCGGTGGACACCATTGCGGACTCGGATGACGGCCTGAGCGCTGTGGGAATTGTTAATACCGGAGACACCGGCGACTTTGGCGACCTCAATTGCTGCGTGTGCGGCGAGATGGTTTTCACGGCCACCAACCGGCTTATTGAGTGCTCCAAGTGCGGTGCCATGTACCACCAGGAGTGCCACAAGCCTCCCATAACAAAGGAGGAAGCGGCCGATGACCAGGAGCAGAACTGGCAGTGCGACACGTGCTGTAATAAGCCAACGAGCAGTGGAAGGACAACATCCTCTGCAGCGGCCGTAACGCCAACTGTCTTTATAGCCGACGAACCCATGCCGTTGACCAACAAAGCCAAATCGTCGGCAGCCTCGTCGCGCTCATCTAACTCTTCCAACTCCTCGTCGCCTTTTTACAGACCCGAGCCCAGCAGCTCCACCAATGCCAGCAGCAGTAGCAGTAGCAAGCACGGCCACAAGTCCTCCTCTTCGTCGTCGTCCAAATCGCACAAAGAAGATCGATCGTCTAAATCCACGACGGCGCCTTCACTTAGCGCCATCGGCAGCCTGGAGAAGCACAGCAGCAGTGGCAGTGGCACCACCTCTTCGCGACGCAGCAGCTCCAGCACCAAGTCCAGCTCCAAGAGCAGCTCCTCCAAACATCACGAAAGCGGCAGCAGCAGCAGCAAGCGCAGATCAAAGCAGTAATTTAGCATTCCTTATAATTAAGTATAAAGTTTAAATCTACATAAGATTCTGAACATTTAATAAGGATTTCGAAATTAAACCAGAAATCATTTCAAATAAATGATTTTTATACATGATACATATGTACCTCGAATTCAATTAACCGCATAGACTTGAGGATATACATAGGGAAAATAATTAAGTTTTTTATTATAGAGGTTACAAATGTAAAAAGAAAAGCTCCTATCGTTGGTATTTCCGCACAGTGACGGCTGGTGTGCGCGGACTACGACCGGATGTGGAGGAGTCGCCTTCGTCGCCATGACCGTTTACCTTGCGAAGGTTTACTCGGGTCACGGGAGAGCCCTCCTCCTTCGAGCTGGACGCCAGACTGCGGGATGAGGGTGTCCGTGAATCAACCGCAGCGGCCTTATCTTTATCCGCCCTCTTTTTGCGTTTGACATTCACAATCACGTTGGCATCCATGCTAACGTCAAGCTCGAAGTTAAATTCGTAGGTCTTGTTGGAACGCGGCTGCGGGGTAAGGTCATCGTTGATCACGGTCTTGCCACCGGGACGCCCGCGCAGCGAAATAGACGGGCTGAAATTTATCTTGGCAGTGGGAGTTTTGAGCCGCGCTGCAGTGGGCGTCTGTGGCTTTGGGCTGGCCTTGGGTGTGCTCCTTGGCTTGGGACTAGCCGTGGGTGGAGCTTTCTCCCTGGGAGTTAACTTCGGCTCAGTCTTAATGCGCTTTTGGTTGGGTGTTGAGCTTTCTGCGGCAGGAGCAGCAGCCACTCGCTTCACGGGCGAAACTTTGGCCTTTCGGGCTGATGGGGAGACCTTTTTAGCTGTCTTCTTGGCGAGTGGTCTATCTTCCTCCTCATCATCTTCGCTGGCGGAGATTTCCTCGTCTAGTGATGAGTTCAAGGCTGGCGAAACATTTTTCTTTGCTTTCCTGGCTGCTGCTGCTTTGCTCGTGCCGGGTGGACTGAGGTTATTGTTGCTGCTGGTCTGTGGCTTTAGACTGAAGTCGAGATCTCCGCTGTTTGGAATTTTTAACTGTTTGAGCGCACTTGAGAACCAGTTGCGGCACTTGTCGTAGTCCGGCTCCTGATTGTGCGTTAGTTTTGCGACATATTTCATGAAATCCCCAATCGGAGCGTGAACTCCCTTCGGAAACAGCGTCTTGAGACTGTCTCCTATGTTATCCATAAATGCTTCCTTGGCCTTCTGAACTTTGAGAGGTACAGTCAATAGGTTCTGCGTCACCCATGGCAACTCTGCGCCCAGCCACTCGATGAGATTGTAACCGAGAATTTCCAAATCCGCTCGTCTGGTAGGCACGCCCAGATGAGCATCCCTGGATGTGTATTCTATGGTGCCATTATGCATCTTCTTAGGGTCCGGCTTGAAGTCGCCTGTAATGAAGTGTGAGGCCAGACCGAAGTCCACCAGGTACGCCTGCGCAGCGCCGCCTTTTCCCAGGCCCAGCAGTATGTTGGCCGCCTTAAGGTCGGCATGAACGTAGCCAGTGCTGTGCATGTACTGATAGACGTCTAGCATCTGAATGGCTAGCCGGTAAACAGTGCCCTCGGGCAGTCGCTTGCCGTTCTGCTCCAAAAACTTGGAAAGATCGCCGCCATAGCGCGGCATGACTATAAATCGATGCTTTTCACCATTGACCTCCACGGAACCATTGGCCAGAATGTAGGGCATGCCCAGGGATTTGAGGCCATGCTTCTCCTTGAACTTATTGATGTCCTCCTGCTTGGCGTTGCGCAGGTAGAAGTGCATCTCCACGAAGAGAGGACCATTGCCATGTGGCTCCTGAAAAAAACGGGGTTTAATGGGGAATCTCCAAAGAGGCAAACGAGCAGTACTAACGCATTTGACTACCGCATCGTAGTTCTTTTCCCCCACTTTGCAAGCGGCGTAGATCTCGCCGAATCCACCAACTCCAATTGAGGTTCCAATGCGCCACTGTCCCTTGGCCAAATCGGTAAAAACTGTGCCCTCCTTCACCTTCTCCGGCATCGCGTAGAGCTTGCTCTTGGCCTTCTTAGCCGCCACCGCCTTCTTGGCTGGCGCAGCGTCTTTGCGCTTGGCTACACGCGGCATCCTCTGGGTAAGATCGTAGTTAAAAAGCGGCAAGGTACAAGATTTACAAATTCCGCTCAAAATGCCGAGCCATCAGGGTTGCCAATTGGCGCGCGGAGAAGCGTCATGCAGGGTTGTCAAGCGAATAATAGATTTGCGAATTTTTCAAAGCACGACTGTTTGTCGAAAAAGTGTATTTCTAGAGTTGTTACCCTTTTGGTTAGGCATTGAAACGTTAAAATATAAAAAACAGTCAGTTTCCACCCTATTTTATGATAAAGATAGCCTCGCAAATGGCGCCACTGGCAGTATGCGGCTAAAAGTGGAAGCTTCCATATAGTGGTGAGCGCATATCGATAGGCTAAATATCGATTATTTCCGTTCCACCCCTGGCGTCCGCTGACGGCGTCTTTTTCCCGAAAAAATTTCAAGTAGTCGAGACCGAATTCCGCAGAAACAACTCATACGCTTCGGTTCCGAGTTGCAAACAAAATAAGCATTCCCACCGCGACAGTTACAAACATAGAGTGCCCCACAGCCATTCGCAAGCGCAGTTAGCAGGCAGCAGAAAAATCGATTGAACAGAAATGGTAATTTTGCGGCGAATTTTGAGCGGCAGCGCAGCTTGCTTTCTGCACTGCGCGTGCCCTCCGCGAATTAAATATTGATTCGGATTGCGGGAGACGCACAGTGCACTCGAGTGTGGACACCACGTATGCCGCAACAACAAGGAGCCTCGAAATCGGCGGGCATTTGTTATTGTGCTGCTGTGGGCGATCGGCCGTAACCTCACTTCGGTAGCAGTGCCACCATTTTGTGTTTTCTACAACTTGTGCCATTTCCTACATTATTTTGTATAAAGAACTGCATTGTGCTGTGTTCTCTTCGCAGGCTGGCGGTAAAGCAGGCAAAGATTCAGGAAAGGCCAAGGCGAAGGCGGTATCGCGATCGGCGCGCGCGGGTCTCCAGGTGAGTTTTACAATCTGTACCTCGGTTTTTTGGCGCCTTTTCGGTACCCACCTCGCCTGCGAGCATATTCCACCACACAAACAGGGTGTCCGCTCTCGGCGGCCGTGGGGTTGACAAAAACATAAACAAGCCAGTCGCCTCTCCAATCAACTAACCAGGAATCCCCTTCTGTCGCACACAGTTCCCCGTGGGTCGCATCCACCGCCATCTCAAGAGCCGCACTACGTCACACGGACGCGTCGGAGCTACCGCAGCCGTTTACTCCGCTGCCATATTGGAATACCTGACCGCCGAGGTGAGTGCGACCGCCGAGTTTTCCCGCCGCCAGCTTTTCTCTCGCGACACTCTTCCCGCTCCAGCTACATTTTCCTGTTGACACTTTCAATGTAAACAGCATTTACTTCAAATATTTAAGGAACAGCCCTTTCTTATTCCGAAATTCCAACAGTTGCATACATTCCACTTTTCTTATTGCGTACAGTAACTACCATTTTCCCGCTCCAGTTGAAAACTCGAGTCTCTTATTGACATTTTATGTGGAATGAGTATGACGAAAATGTTCATCTTATTATGAAATATTGACTCGATTAAAATAACTTCCTACTTTTCATTTTATGTATAAATCTATTCATTTTGTACGAAGTATACATTTATTTTTATAGATGTTTTTTACGCCTGTAGGGAGCTGCACTTTTCCCGCCATTTTTCCGGATAAAACATGTACATTTAATTTTTTTTTATTGTTAACATCTACACTTGTTTTAATGTTTTAGTAATGTTATTTGTATTAGAAAAAGTTTGTTCTTGTATTTTTTTTACTACACAATTTCGATGTTTGTTTCGGTAATGAGTCGTAGAAGTAAATAAATTGCTGTAACTTGTGGCACACATCATTTTCTACTCTTACGAATTGAACAACTTAATTAATTTGTTTGGTTTTCGCAACCATTTCAGGTTCTGGAATTGGCAGGCAACGCATCAAAGGATTTGAAAGTGAAACGTATCACGCCGCGCCACTTACAGCTCGCCATTCGCGGAGACGAGGAGCTGGACAGCCTGATCAAGGCAACCATTGCCGGCGGCGGTGTCATTCCGCACATACACAAGTCGCTGATCGGAAAGAAGGAGGATACGGTGCAGGATCCGCAGCGGAAGGGCAACGTCATACTGTCGCAGGCCTACTAAGCCTGTCGGCAATCCGGCATTCGGACGCCTTCGGAACATGCAACACTAATGTTTAATTCAGATTTCAGCAGACAAGCTATCAAACCGACGAGTTGTAATCATTTCTGTGCGCAAGCACATATTTCTTATATACAACGTAATACATAATTATGTAATTCTAGCATCTCCCAACACTCACAAGCATACAACATACAAAAACAAACACACAAAACGTATTTACCCGCACGCATTCTTGGCGAGGTTGAGTATGAAACAAAAACAAAACTTAATTTAGAGCAAAGTAATTACACGAATAAATTTAATAAAAATTATAATAAAAACGCCAATCCTGTTATTTCCAAAACCCTGACAAGAAGTTTACGCTTGTGTCGATGAATGTAAAGTGTTGCAACTAGCTGTAAAAGTACAAGTTTTTCTTAATTGTGAGAAGCATAGTATCGCGTAAAGTTCAGTTTTAATTTAGCTCGAACCCACACTATTTGTAAACCCAATAAATGTGTAAATGCCCAAAGAGAAAATATCCCAACTGTAGCTTTTCACCCGAGAGATAATAATTAATAGACTGACTTTTCAAAATGCGTATTATTTAAAAGAAGTTATCATGAATTTAATTAACCAGCGAGCATTTACACAAAGACTTGCTGAAAGTAGACATTTTTGGATTAAGGATGAAGCAAGTAGCAACTACAAAAGTGAAAAATGGGTTTTGGCCTAACCCAGGAGATGGGGCTGAGCCCGCTGGACATCGTCGCAACGCTCCTTTAGGTCCTCGGGATCCAGCTCCAGGCAGGCGCCCCACTCCACCAGGGTGATGCGATGGTCCTTGTTGGAGTCGCAGGACTCGAGGAACGGTGCAATGCAGTGCTCGAGACTGACCAACGGGGCACGGATGGGGAACAGCTCGTGGCGGGAGACGGAACGATCGGTGTCGCCGTCCAAGTCGCACCACTTCCACACGGCAGCGTTCGACCAGCGACGCGAGTTGTTCGTCTCCGCCTCCAGCTCCATCTGCATGTAGTGCTCGGTCAGCTCATCGCGCTCGGCCAGGTCGCGCATCACGTTGAACAGCCAGTCGCGCATGCGCCTGGGGAAGTCCTTCAGGTCCTCGCCCTCGCAGGATCTGGGCTCGTGGCAGGCGCCGTAGTAGTCGATGTGCATGTGGGCGTTATCCGGATTGGTGCAACCGGGCTCGTCACTGTCGCACCAGCAGCGCTGCTGGTACACGGAGCAGTCCGACGGCCAGGTCTCGTTGGTGTTGGTGCAGACCAGGCGGCGGGTGTCCACCTCCTCGGGACACTCCGGAATGCACACGCACTTGGGCTTTTCGTCGTGCATCTGGCAGATCCGACCAGCTCCGCAGCTTATTGTCTCGCACAGATCCACCTCAACGATGGGATTGAGTAGATTGTGCTGCACTTCAGCCAACTTGCTGGCAATCTCGTTCTCCCGCTCAATGTCCTTGATCTGCAAATGTAATTCAGTTAGCGATATAATTGTAATTGATTAGAGGCAACATGCCATGGTCTTCTCCTCCAGCAGGCGCAGGAACTCCTCCTCGTTCTCATCGATGTCGGACAAGTCTAGGTCATCCAGCAGATCATCGGTGATCTCCGTGGAGGCCTGAACGTGGCTCAGAGCCAGCAGGCCTAAGCCGAGCAGTAGCCAAAGAGAGCGCATCTTCATTCGCGATCTCAACTGCAAAGGTTCCAAGTGATCTTAAATTAAAGCATTTAAGATTTATATTTGTACGCTAACCCAAATATTCGACCTTCTCTTTATGAAACGGCGTTCTTGTGGTGGTTATCTTTTAAAAACACTATATTTACAATCGAACTATAAACCTTCTTCCGCTTCAAGAAGGTTATCGACTATACCTCGGCTGCGTTACTGTACTCCACTGGAAGTCTTGTAACCACCACCCTTCAAAGCTTTTGCCCAAATCGCTAATGAAATCATATATATATTATATATACATACATATATGCAAATGCTCCATTTGATGTGAATATACCTGATTAGAGCTGACCTTAATCCTATTGCTAAACTACATTCTCAAGTCGAGCCGAATTTTCGTAATCATTTCAAGACGTCGCCACAGTTCCATGCTCTATCCCAGCACATGTGCTATATGTCCTATGGAATATGGCACATTAGTTGCCCAACGACACAGTTGGCTTATCGCAGGCCTGACTTGGCCCCACCGCCGCTTATCAGGATTGGTCGCTTCCGTTTTGGGCAGCGAGATGTGCTTAATCGTCGCTTTTGTGTCGCAAAATATCAAGTCAAATGCGCTGCTATGTATCTGGCAATTGAGAAATGTATACGCGATCTCGGGGTAATGGGGCTTCCAGGAATATCCGAGTGGGATGCTGTTGCAGTGCATTCCACATGCTGCACATATACGCGTATGTATACTGCAGCACACATGTGTCTGTTTAATTATACCGACGAAACTAACAACAATGACGTGATGCTGCGTCCAAGAAGCAATGTTTATGTCGGCTGGGCCAGTGAATCGTGGGTGAGGAAATGCAATTCGCAGTTGACCTTGCAAATCACTCGACTAGCTTTTTATTCTGGTAAATAGCTAAAAACTCTAAGCTCTGACCAATTAATTGGTCAATTTTATCGAAAATCAAGCCCAATTGATGACTATTTGCCAATAAGCAAGGAACATTGAACTTGAAGAACTCGGGCCAGAGCTGAGCTTGCAGAAACTTGAGGAACAAGCAAAGTATCTGTATTTGTCACACACTTGTTTTTAATCCGATTACGACACCCAATCCTTTGTTTCACTCGGCGAGTACTCACTGTGCGGTTGATGAAAAGTGTTTCCTTTCTAATGTCTAATCGCGTTGGCGGATGGCAAGCGACTGTTTGCCTGTGGAAAAGCTTCGGAATGATTACGGATCGCCAAAGTGGAGCAATGTCCATGTTTTGAGATCGCCTCCAACGTGTTGGCTCCCAACATGTTCGCTTGGAATAAAAACACTGAATGCCTCGATTTTGGTAGCTCTTTTTATTGGTTTTACTTTTCAAAATAAAATAAAACAAGACCTCTTCTACGTACCTCATTTTATAGGAAACTTTAGGTCTGGTCTTTTGCAACAGGCCACTCCAGCGTTGCTCCGGGTTTTTATATTGGAAAAGAAATGTGTGGTTTTGCTTAGAAAAGCGTAATAAATAGTTGTTGACATGCTACACATAAGACAGGAACTTAAACGCACTTATAAAAACTCTAGTATATTCTAGATGAGATCCGTTCCTAACTTACCTTACGAATTAACTTTGTCTGAAGCGTTTTATGGCTTAGTTTTGCTTGGTTTATACGAATACGAATACGAATACGAGTAAAATATGTTTAAAGTTAAAGAGAAATTTGTTTGTATCTAGAATTGCATTACGTTAACTAAATCTTTGGGTAAATAGTTTATGCTATAGCTAAAGAGAAGGAGACATACATATCGGCAGCTAAAACAAATACATAGTGTTGTTTTTATTTTGTATTTATTTAAAATAAATTTGGGTATGGGTTTTCATAGAGTTCGGTTAAGTGATAAGTTGTATCTCATTAATGTAGCATAGTAGCTCAAAATGAATCTTGCAAATTGTCGACTAGACCTCCCTTATCTCAATACTGAATTATATTTCATGATCAATTCAATTCAAAGCCCTTGGCGTGCACCACAGCTTAAATATAGGAGAGAGTCGAGAATAAATCGTAAGTCTAGTTAATCTGAAAGCATATACATTTTCTTAGAAATTTGCTTTTTCCGGTGTATATATATGTATGTACATATGTTTTCAAGTTCGTCATGAAATACAAATTAAGAGATAGATAAATTAACATCGTGGGAGGCTAGATTAGAAACCTTCAACATCATTACAGTATATACATAAGTGTCCGATTTGCTTCTTGTAAAAATTGACATTTGTTTTGATATCATCTCTTGTGTACAATAATAGTTAAGGCCACGCCCGCCAGCCCTGCGTTTGATTTTATTTGTGATCCGACTTAGCTTCGAATTCTTATATTTTCTTTTTGAGTTTTTTTTTGGACGTATCTTCTTATTTGAATGGTTAAGGTAATACATAGGTATCTACGATTAAACTACTTGTTTTGGGCCAATAAGCTCAGGCTACAGCTCCGTGATTTATGTCTAATTAATTGATTATGACTGGCAATTGTTCTTTGACATTTGCACGAGTTTTCATTTTTTCAGATAGAGAGATAGTTGTCTTCAAATAGAGAGCTTTGTTCATATTATATCGTATTTGGGCATGTTCTACGATTCAGAGTTCCAAAATTATGTCTAAATTAATTCGAATGGGAGAAGAGCTCGCTTCTCACAATACGTTGTATAAAATATTTATAAATAGTCTGGCATAGCTTAGGTCAATCGTAGAGTTATCAATGGTATATCTTAAGTGTAGAGTAAAATCGTAGTTAGTTGTCCTATGATAGAGAGACAATGCGTTAAGTTTCCTGTTTAGTAACTAAGCGAGTGTGGCCTAGCTTATGAACGAGCTTATTAAAGAGTGTCTTGATTCTTGAGCTTTAGCCGCCCAAAGAGCATCTAAATCAAAGAGAATTTTACACATTAGTAATTACAAATTAACACGTACTTCAGACGTAGTGCATCAATGGCGTGTTGTATATGGGTGGCAAGACGTATTAAGGGTAACTCTTATGCATAGGCCACATTTAAAACAAGCGACTAAGCGGGTACGGTTACTATGTCGCTATCTACTCACCCGATCTAGCGGCGATACTTGCTGTTGGCACTGCCACCGGTGGCCACAGACCCATTGGATACGCCCACCGCCTTGGCACCAGCTGCCGGGGGAACGTTTCCATTAGGCGGCGGAGCTCCAGCGTTGTAGGCTGGATATGTTGTCTGCTGGGGAGGATCTATAAATAGTAGCTGTTCGTGATCACAAGTAATTTTTACTGTAATCCACTTACGGTAGTTGTTCGGCGGAGCTGCCGAGTAAGGATTCATACGGTTGGCGTTCATAGTGTTGTGTTTTGATGGTCCGCCTCCGTAGTTCTGCTGATAGCCAGTGCCGAAATTTGGCTGTGGTGGCTGCTGTTGTTGTGGCGGCTGCTGCTGGTGCGCTGGAGGTGCTGCACCCGGCACTGGTGGCGGCATGTTCCAGTTACCTGGAGGCGGAGCCGGTGGTCCATTATGACCCATGGGTGGTGGCACTGCCCCAGCCGGCGGCACCTGTTGTACTGGTGGAGGACAACCCCACTGGCTGGGGTGCCACTGCGGGGCACCCGGTGGTGGAGGTGGCGGTGCATTCCAACCATTTTGTGGCGGCGGATAGGGACCCCAACCGTTCATCTGCGGTGGTGGTGGCTGCTGGTAGTAGGGCTGCATAGGTGTTGGAGGTGGTCCCCAGTAGTTGAAGTTGGGTGGTGGTGGAGCGCTTATCGGCGGTGGTGGCTGTTGTTGGTAGGGGGGCATGGCCTGTGGGGGCGTTACTGGTGGTCGGAAGCCAGGTGTCTGCATGTTGCCATTATGTTGTTGTTGTGGCGGACCCGGTTGTTGCTGCTGCTGTTGCTGATTGAGCGGCGGCTTGACACCGTTGGCCAACGCACCAGGCTGCTGCTTGTCTTTCTTCTCCAGGTTATAAATAGACTTCTTGACGTCCACGTGCACGTACTTAATCGAATGTTGTTTTTTAACTAAACAAGAGGATGTTTTCACAATTAATATATTACCGGTTTTGCATTTTCGATTCTATACTTACGGATGGCCTTATCCACTGCATCGTAGTCGTCAAACTCGACGAAAGCGAAGCCCCGACGCTTTCCAGTGGTTTTGTCAGTAAGCAATTTAACGGAGACCACACGACCGAATTGCAGGAAGTATTCGCGCAAGCATTCCTCATCGTGGTTGTCCTTGAGACCGCCTACAAACAGTTTCTTCACAGATATATTGGTCTCGCGCGACTCTCGTTCAGGGCGCGGCAGAGCTCGTTTGGCTTCCACAGTTCTGAAAGCGAAAGGCTAAATGGTATAGATCTATTCTTGGAATGGTATGACCCCCCAAGGCTATATACTCACTTGCCGTCGATGATGTGGGGACGGTTCTCCTGGGCCTTGTCCACCATGAGGGACTTTGTGTATGTAATGAAGCCGAAGCCGCGAGATCTCTTGGTGGCAGCATCGCGCATCACCACGACATCGACCACCTTGCCCCACTGGCCGTAGAACACCTTCAAGTTATCCTCTGTGGTGTATGGGGCCAGCCCGCCGATAAAGAGCTTACGCAAGTGCTCCAGCTCGCATATGTCCTGCTGGTGGAAGGGTGGGAAGTGGGTTAGGTTGGGTGGCAAAGGGGGTGGTATGTATGTATGTGCACTGGGGAACGAATTTAGGTGCGTCACTCGTCGACTCGCATACATGCACAGAAATGTACATGTACGTTCCGGTTCGTTTTCCGGCCAGTACTTACATCTTCCTCGCGTTCCGAGATCACAACTGCATGGGAGGACTCCTCCGCTTGGTCCTCTGCCTTCACCATTGTTTTAGCGATTTAATTAGCTCGAAATTTAACCGAAATTAACAAACGAAAAATCAAGTTGCACGTTATAGGTCGAAGCGAAAATGAAAATTGTGATGACAGCAAAGGTATCGATGATTTTATATGTAGGTCTACACTCGTTGATGGTTTCCGATAGACTGGCTGGTTAAGGACTTCGCACTTTCGAATGATTGCAATATTTCTGAAAAAAGAAGACTAGCTTGCTATGCAGGAAAATAAAATAATTGAAAAAAAAACTGTCATAAGTCACCTCACGAGGAGCACCGATTGTGCGGCCTGGGTAACCCCACGCTGAGGTCCCCGTAACGCATCTGCTGAAGTTCGGCCAGATGATAAACTCACATGCTACACGCAACTGATCAGGCTCTACCGGCTGAGGAACAACAATTGAAAGAGACATCTGTTTGTACATCTAAAAAAGGAAGCCATGGACATTTATTTGGCTGGAACTACTGGGGGATAATACTTTGTTGCATTTTGAATATTTTAATAGGCATGTTTAAATTCGATTGGAAATAAAACTTTTAAGTATTGGCTGTTACGCTAACGCGCCTATCGATAGTTTCGCCCATGTTATCAGCAGCATGAAACAGATGGCTGAGCCCAGGGCTGCATTATTGTTTGTTAGTTTCGCTGTTTGGTTTTTAACAAATTTCTTGGTTTTCCCTGAAAACTCTCTCTTATATAAACAAATCAAGTGCAAAATGCTGTGTCCATAACACATGTGAGTTCGTTTGCAAAGTGTGATTCTTTCGAAAAGTGCAATCCCTCAAGGCTGTTGTTTTAAAGATTGCCTTTATTCAATCTTAATCTAATCTATTAATAGGCGTTGTTGTTTATTGGCGTCGCTGCTGATGCAGTTGCTGTTGTTGCTGCTGCTGCCGCTGCCGCTCGAACTGGAAATCAATGTCGGTAAAATTGGCATCCTGCGTGTTATCCTTTGGCAGTGCTGCCGGCGTCGCTGCCGCGGTATAATAGTTTAGGCCCATGCCCACAGCCACGCCCCCAGTGACGCCTTCGGGAAGTATGGTCGTGGTGGCTTGACCCATTTCCTTAAATTACTTCCGTTCCGAAAATAGAGATATAAATACCCACTAAAATCCTCTTCACGAGTTAAACATCAGCCAGATATACAAGTCCCTTTATTTTATGTTTATTTAATGTCAGATCTTTAAGCTAACTCAAAACTCAAAATCTGTGATATCTGCATGCATATGATCACGATCATGAGCAATAGGGAAACCCACCTGTAGTGCTGATCGATTTGAGCCTTCTCAATGCGTTTGTCCTTGGCCCTTCGGTTCTGGAACCAAATCTTGATTTGCGTTTCGGTCAGGCGCAGTGTTTCGGCCAGCTCGAAGCGGCGGCTCCTGGAGATGTACTCGTTGCGGTGGAACTCCACCTCCAGGCGGAGGGTCTGCTCCGTGCTGAAAGTGGTTCTTTGGCGGCGTTGTCTGCCCTCCTTGCGTCGCCTGCGAGCCACTGAAAGTCAGATGCATTGGTTTCCTCATTATCAATTTGTATAGAAAATATCTAGTTAGCTATGTATATCAAAACGCCTGTGTTTACCCATTCAATGAGTAACAATAACGACATCCCTCGGATAGCATAATTTTTGCACAGCCCACCCACTCCACTTATAGAGATACCAACACAATGGAGATGCTAGAGCGAAATTAATCTTACATTAATAAACCATTAAGTTACGAGCGGTTGCGTGTTGAGTCAGTTAAACAAATAACCACTTTGATCCGATTGATAGGGACCCCAGCCGTTCATCTGCGGTGGTGGTGGCTGCTGGTAGTAGGGCTGCATAGGTGTTGGAGGTGGTCCCCAGTAGTTGAAGTTGGGTGGTGGTGGAGCGCTTATCGGCGGTGGCTGTTGTTGGTAAGGGGGCATGGCCTGTGGGGGCGGCATTGGTGGTCCGAAGCCAGGTGCCTGCATGTTGCCATTATGTTGTTGTTGTGGCGGACCCGGTTGTTGCTGCTGCTGTTGCTGATTGAGCGGCGGCTTGACACCGTTGGCCAACGCACCAGGCTGCTGCTTGTCTTTCTTCTCCAGGTGATAAATAGACTTCTTGACGTCCACGTGAACGTACTTAATCGAATGTTGATTTTTAACTAAACAAGAGGAAGTTTTCACAATTAATATATTATCGGTTTTGCATTTTCGGTTCTATACTTACGGATGGCCTTATCCACTGCATCGTAGTCGTCAAACTCGACGAAAGCGAAGCCCCGACGCTTTCCAGTGGTTTTGTCAGTAAGCAATTTAACGGAGACCACACGACCGAATTGCAGGAAGTATTCGCGCAAGGATTCCTCATCGTGGTTGTCCTTGAGACCACCTACAAACAGTTTCTTCACAGATATATTGGTCTCGCGCGACTCTCGTTCAGAGCGAGGCAGAACCCGTTTGGCTTCCACAGTTCTGAAAGCGAAAGGCTTAATGGTATAGATCTATTCTTGGAACGCTATGATACTCACCTGCCGTCGATGATGTGGGGACGGTTCTCCTGGGCCTTGTCCACCATGAGGGACTTTGTGTATGTAATGAAGCCGAAGCCGCGAGATCTCTTGGTGTCAGCATCGCGCAACACCACGACATCGACCACCTTGCCCCACTGGCCGTAGAACACCTTCAATTTATCCTCCGTGGTGTATGGGGCCAGCCCGCCGATAAAGAGCTTACGCAAGTGCTCCATCTCGCATATGTCCTGCTGGTGGAAAGGTGGGAAGTGGGTTAGGTTGGGTGGCAAAGTGGGTGGTACGTATGTATGTGCACCGGGGAACGAATTTAGGTGGGAAATTTACATGAACGTTCCGGTTCGTTTTTCGGCCAGTACTTACATCTTCCTCGCGTTCCGAGATCACAACTGCATGGGAGGACTCCTCCGCTTGGTCCTCTGTCTTCACCATTGTTTTATCGATTTAATTAGCTCGAAATTTAACCGAAATTAACAAACGAAAAATCAAGTTGCACGTTGTAGGTTGAAGCGAAAATGAAAATTGTGATGACAGCAAAGGTATCGATTTTGTATGGTTTGTAAGGTCTACACTCGTTGATGGTTGCCGATTGACTGGCTGGTTAACGACTTCGCACTTCAGAATGATTGAAATATTTCTGAAGTAAGAAGACTAGCTTGCTATGCAGGAAAATAAAATAATAGAAAAATAAATTGTCATAATCTCGACGTGGGAATGCGTTAGCTGTCATCAAGTTCTACAAAAGCAAAATTAACACTGAAGTTTCGATGTCTGACTCACCTCATGAGGAGCACCGACTGTGCGGCCTGGGTAACCACACGCTGAGGTCCCCGTACCGCATAGTCAGGAATCCGCATCTGCTGAAGTTCGGCCAGTTAATAAACTCAGAGCTCCGGTCGCAGCCACTGTGCCTCACATGCTACACGCAACTGATCAGGCTCTACCGGCTGAAGAACGACAATGCAAAGAGACATCTGGCAAATAGACAGGCAGCTAGTTCTCTTCTCTCGAGGAACAGCAGTGAGACAACTAATCATGCGGCTAGTGTGTCCACCACGCAATCCTCGGAGGACCAAGGACCAACCACCAGCGCGGCGGCGGCGGCTCAAAGAGCGAGAAGCCAGTTAGTGGCATCCAGTTCTTCCGAAGATACACTTTTCTCCGATGACTACGACCCCAACTCTAATCTCAGTTTGAATGCAGTTAATGGCACCCGATTACCGAATATCCAACCGATTCCAAAAAGGCGCCAGTTTGTACATCTAAACAAGGAAGCCATGGAGATTTATTTGGCTGGAACTACTGGGGGATAATACTTTTTGAATATTTTTATAAACATGCTTAAATTCGATTGGAAATAAAACTGTTAAGTATTGGCTGTTACGCTAACGCGCTTATCGATAGTTTCGCCCATGTTATCAGCAGCATGAAACAGCTGGCTGAGCACAGGGCTGCATTATTGTTTGTTAGTTTCGCTGTTTGGTTTTTAACAAATTTCTTGGTTTTCCCTGAAAACTCTCTCTTATATAAACAAATCAAGTGCAAAATGCTGTGTCCATAACACATGTAAGTTCGTTTGCAAAGTGTAAGCGATTCTTTCGAAAAGTGTTGTTTTCAAAATTGCCTTTATTTAATCTTAATCTAAACAGTTTAAAGCTCAAATAAATGTAATCAATTAGTAAGTATTAGCAAATATTAATAGGCGTTGTTGTTCCTTGGCGTCGCTGCTGATGCAGTTGCTGTTGTTGCTGCTGCTGCCGCTGCCGCTCGAACTGGTCATCAATGTCGATAAAATTGGCATCCTGCGTGTTATCCTTGGGCAGCGCTGCCGGCGTCGCTGCCGCGGCATAATAGTTTAGGCCCACGCCCACAGCCACGCCCCCAGTGACGCCTCCGGGGGGCATGGTCGTGGTGGCTTGACCCATTATAGAGCTCATAAAACCATTGGCCACGACAAAGTTTCTGAAAAATTGATTACATCAAAGTACAAAACAATTTCGAGCAGGACACAAGCCACCCCACCCCTCAGCCAAAAATACGAAAAAAAGGATATCGTCTAATTGGGTCTGAGTGCGCATAAATGTCGTAAAATTAATTTCGTGTTAATTTTATGTTAGCCATCAATTAAACTTGTGACATTTCCTTAAATTACTTCCGTTTCGAAAATAGAGATATAAATACCCACTAAAATTCTCCTCACGAGTTATACATGAGCCAGATATACGAGTCCCTTTTTTTATGTTTATTTAATGCCAGATCTTTAAGCTAACTCAATCAAAATCTGTGATATCTGCATGCATATGATCACGATCATGAGCAATAGGGAAACCCACCTGTAGTGCTGATCGATTTGAGCCTTCTCAATGCGTTTGTCCTTGGCCCTTCGGTTCTGGAACCAAATCTTGATTTGCGTTTCGGTCAGGCGCAGTGTTTCGGCCAGCTCGAAGCGGCGGCTCCTGGAGATGTACTCGTTGCGGTGGAACTCCACCTCCAGGCGGAGGGTCTGCTCCGTGCTGAAAGTGGTTCTTTGGCGGCGTTGTCTGCCCTCCTTGCGTCGCCTGCGAGCCACTGAAAGTCAGATGCATTGGTTTCCTCATTATCAATTTGTATAGAAAATATCTAGTTAGCTATGTATATCAAAACGCCTGTGTTTACCCATTCAATGAGTAACAATAACGACATCCCTCGGATAGCATAATTTTTTCACAGCCCACCCACTCCGCTTATAGAGATACCAACACAATGGAGATGTTAGAGCGAAATCAATCTTACATTAACAAACCATCAAGTTATGAGCGGGACTAAACGTTTCCGAATGCGGTTGCGTGTTGAGTCAGTTAAACAAATAATTAACCACTCCGATCCGTGGTTCCTCGTCCCTTTGCGCCCCCACCTGCCAGGATCGCGTTTGTGGTGCGCATTAGAAGTGCATTTACCACATAGTTTCTGTGTTCTATGTGTTTTTTATTTATGTTTCTCCTTTTATTTCGGCAATCTATGCTGATCCGGGAAAGTTTTAACAATGCCAACAGCTGGCTGGCCGTCATCATCATCACCATCACCATCATTCTCGTCGGAATTCTCGGCATCATCCGCTCTTTCGAGTTTTCCATTCTGTCGCTTGATTGTTTGCATTCGCAGTGTCGCCGACGATGAAGCTCAACCAAGCGCACATTATGCCCCACTTCCCCCTGCAAAACCAAGCACCTGCCACCCAGCAACACCCACAGCTACCCACATCTATCCACACCTACCCCCGAGCACCCACTCCATTGTCAATGGTGCGGTTTAGAGTCTAATTGATGTAACAAGACGAAGCTGACAAGTTGCTCGGTGGTCGTGGGCGGGGATTTCCCGGGAAGGGGTTGCTTTGTGGGCGTTGTAATCTCTAGCTCTTGCTTGATTACCCCTAGTCAGAGTGGCTCTAGAGGGGCTTAAGCTCTTCCCTGATCCCTTCTACCCATTCGCTTGCCGAACGTTTTTTAAATCACGTGTGAAATTCGATAGCCAAGTGTCCTTTGGACGGTTTGTTGTGGCTGAAATGAGTTTCCTCGTTTAGCCCTCCTCGCTTTCTGTTTGTGTTTGCTTTTTTAGGTTTCCTGCCGAGCTCAATTACAATGCTAATTTTTTCAGACACTTGTTATTTTTGAGATTTGCCAAACTTTTTCATGTAAGTTACTCAAATAAGACTGTGTATACTTATAATTTAAAGATTGAGTACTTATAGTAACTATTTAGCGAGTGTAGCATTTAAAATATCCACTATTCTGCATTTAAAAAGCGTTTGGAGAATACTTAACTGGTCACAGAAAAGAGTTCAAAGTTATTATTTATTTAGTTATATTTACCCATTATCAATATCGGCTTAACTTTGATTTCTTGCTTACAAAACCCATTAACCCATCACCCATTCACCTTAACCTGCGATCATTTTCATTAGCCGACGCATTTCAATTTTTTCGTATCCTCACCCCACCTCCACACCTGGCCAGTGGCCACCGCATCACCTCATCAGGAGCAAACGAAAAAGCCGCAAGTAAACGAAAACTTTCACGGCTCAATGCGTTTTAATTTTTTCTTCGCATTCAGTTATTTTTTTCCTTGGCTAATTTCTTTGCATTGGGGGTCAGCAGCAGCTCATTGTGTGGCATTGCTTGGCATTGCTTGGCTACTCCACCTCCGTTTTGTTTATTTTTTCCCCACTGATTTTACACAATCCTGGCCAGCGCACTCGGTGCGGTGGTGTGGGGATATTCAATATTGTAGCACTTGCGATTAATAAGTTTTTTGCGTATCCGACTTTTTTGCAGTTCCTGCGGAACCAAGTTCATCTGGGCTGCACCTGCGCAAGCGTGTGAAATGCTCATCACTTCCTCTGGGCCTTTTCAATCGTAACTTTCGAACTCTTTCGGGGATCGGGCGGAAATGTTGGCTCCCCTGGGCTTCAGCTGTCCGCGATGTTTGCTCCTCAGACGTGGCGCCGAGCGTTGGGCCTCCCTGGCCCGCCAATTGTCGGCCAGCGGCTCCCAGGACGACGCCGGCAAGGATGCGGCCGCCCAGGAAGCAGCAAGTGGCTGTGCAGACAGTGGCACGGCGGACAAGGAGACAGCCAAAGCCAAAGATAGAACCACCAAGGGGCGGAAGCGACTCAGAAACATAGAGGTAATGTAAGCTAGTAAGTATAGTACTCACCGCTATTATAGGCAGATTATTGATCAGTTGGTGAGCTCGTTACAACAAAATGCCAATATACAGATCAATAAAAGGATACATAAAAGTTCTAAGAACATATCAAGCTACTGAGCAGAGCTATTCAAGGATTGAGTCCATAATCTCTATCCCATATGCAGCCGAAATCTTCGCACAATCCTGAAATGGCTTCCTATCTTGAGTGGAATGTTAGATGGGGGAAACTACATAGGACAACCATTATAATAGCCAAAATATACATAAGTTGTATTTCTCTTAACAGATACCTCCCGAACCCACCACCTGCTGCATGTCGGGCTGCGCCAACTGCGTTTGGTTGGACTACGCACAGACGCTGGCCAAGCTGCTGGGCGACAATGATGAGGAGGCGCGCGAGATAGTGCTGAGCAAGATCACCGACCCAAACCTGAAGATGTTCCTCAGCCTGGAGCTGCGCCAGATGGCGAGGCAGCGGGAGGAGAAGGCGGCGGCGGAGAAGGCAGCGAAGCAGGGAAAGCCAAAGACACCGCCCTCACCGTAGTACAAATCTCTACTCGCCCTTGTCTAAATATCTAGTTAGGACCAAATTCGTAGTAGCTCAAATTTACTCTTGTACTTAGTGTGTAAGAACTGAGAAACCTCACAATAAACATATAAGAGTCTTAACTGAGGCGTTTTTTCGGTAGTTCTGTTTATAAGCAATGAATCTCTGAGCTCGAACTTCTTAAATTTCTCTAAAGCATTGCAAATATCCTGGATATTGCTTAAAACCAGTCTTAATTAACGTTCGTTTTTTGTAATGTATTATCTAAAACACTTTTGAGGACTCACGGAATGCGGAAAAGCCGGCGCTGAAGTGCGGGTCACTTGGGAAACTGGCTGGGAATCCGTGTGGCAGGCCAGGATTCGCTGTTCCGCCGGCGGCAATAGCTGGCGGCGGACTCACGTAGCTGAGTTTCTGGTGCACCTGCTGCGAATGATGAAGATGATGCTGCTGGGTGGGATGCTGGGCGTAGTCCTTGGAGTTGCCATAGTAATCGTAGGCGGGATAGCCGGCCAGCGAAATGCGCTCATCGCTGATGGAAATGTCCGGCGAGGAAACACTTCCGCCATCGCTGTGGTAGGGCGTGTCACAAGGAGGCGGCTTGTGGGCGTGTGTTCCGACGTCGATTTCCCCATTCTCCGAGGAGCGCCTTTCCAAGTGCCCATAGAGTCGTTCGAAGAACTGTCGCGGCGACGAAGGACGTTGCGGTACGGACAGAATCGCGGTATTCGAGATGGGATCTATGCTGTCACTTCTTTTGATGGCCGGCGAGCCGTCGGGTGAGCCAATCTCAACCTTTTGGCGTTGCATTGCGTTCAAGGATCTGCCGCGGAGCTGTCCAAACTAATCACTTGGGTAATCGGCGAGCGACTGAAGTGCCATAAATAAGGCTACTTCCGCTGGTCAAGCGACGCTTATCCTGACGTCGACGGCGGCAGAGGAACTGGGTGAAAAAAAACAAAGCAAATTACGCGGCACATCAAAAAATTAACAGCAGCAGCGGGGGCGCCTAAAATGCTGCTTACTAATAATAATAATAAAAAAAGACCCCCTCCCCTCACCAACAAGCACCTGAAGTGTGGCCTGCAGCCCGATTTGATTGGCTGAAGTGCTGCGCAATTAACCCCTAATTTTACTTCCGGCCAAAGTTTCAGTTAAGGGTGGCAAGCAGTGTGCCTGAATAAGCTCCGCCTTATATTCGGCAAGTAGTGCATATGGTTCACATAAGCAGTGTGTGTTCACGCAGCCCTGGGCTTAGCAAAGTTTTAACCCATTAGCGAAGACATCCACCACAAGAGCGAGATCCCTAGAGATGGGCAAATACCGATACTTCAATATATTTGCGGTATTTTTTAAGACTCTGGCAAACGGTCACTCTAATTCGTGAAAAGTCTATATAAGCATCTCAATCGCGCCATTATCTGCAGTTTTACATAGCGCGCGGGAGAGATCACATCAAATCGTTTCGCGGAGAGTCGGTGTCGTGGATAATATCACTGTGGATAATGTGTTCCCAAAACTTCGTAAACTGCGTAAGCATGCATGCATGTTTTGGGAAAGAAATATCGGTGAAGTGATAGTGATCGAGACAACGAAAACTAACGATTACGGTTATGTTGTCAATCCGTCTGCGCTGCGCACTCGATTCGCTTGTACCGTTAGTTCGCGCAGCTGTCGCAGCCTCCGAAAGTGCCAATAAAGAATAATAACAATAAACAAAGACCAACAAGTGGTGACGAAAATAAAAAGAAGGTACGCTTTAGTGGAGCATCGACATCCCTTCGCTTTTAGCCAATTTCGATTTTGTTTACCGAACTTACCCCCTCTCCCCCCCCACACTCAACAAAATGGGAGAAGCGCAAAAAACAAATAGAAATGGGCAGAGACAGGCCAGCACAGAAATTGCACCGACTTTTGTTTGTTGCCTTCTGTCCGGATATTAATTGAATGGCTTTTATTTGGCCCCGGCGTGCATTTGTGTTTGTTTCTCTGACGGCGGCTCTCCGTTTGAGCAATGCAAAAATATTTGGTTAAAACTCGTTTCGTTTAAAGCGTATTTGGCTTAAGCCCGCGAGTGTGTGATTTTCAGTTGCCGACTTTTTTCCATCCATCAATTTTCGTTTTTGTTACACTGACATATGCAAATTTTGGAACATTTTTTCGTGCGTTTTATTTTCTGAGCTCAGTTTATAAATACCTTCTGGGTTACACAGCAAAATAAAATCTGGATTTGAACCTGGATTTAAAAAGTGATCAATCTGAAATTTAATCATTTGCAAGACATTCGCATTTAGAGACTTACAAATAGTGACTTTCCACTTCTACATATATTTGTGCAAAATAAGAAGCAAAATTAGTAAAAACCATAAAATAAATATACAAATATTTAAGCATAGTGTTTCAATCTTTAGAATGTTTCTGCTGTTTATACATTTTTGTCGTGTGTAGAGCCTCTTTTGGCATTTCCTCCTTCAAGCTATGCTTAATAAACCGAAACCCACATGTTATTCATTCTGTTTTCCATCCGAAAACAACAAGCAAAAAAAACAATAAAATCGGCCTTTTCATTTCCATTGACATTTATGAGCGGCGCTAAGGGTGCACGCTGCCCTCTCGCTCGCACACAGCAACTTCCTGCCTCACGCCGTCCCGCTCGCACGCCCAAAGGCGTGGGCAGAGGCTTTCGAGGGGTTTGTTGTGGGATTTCTTTTGATTCCCTAATTCCCACCGCGGGATTTCTCGTGGGCTCGTTTTCATTATCCTGCGCATGCGCAGCATATTACGGGAAAATTGTTATGGAAATGAACGCGGAGTTTTATGTTTGATTAATAGAAATGTCGCGTACTTACCAATTATCAGCGCAACAACAACGAATAACAGCTGTTGGCAATGTGTGATGGCCACTTACCGTTAGAAATGCGAGTGCAGAATGTTAATAAG
Organism: Drosophila orena; assembly: GCA_005876975.1. Taxonomy (NCBI): domain Eukaryota; kingdom Metazoa; phylum Arthropoda; class Insecta; order Diptera; family Drosophilidae; genus Drosophila; species Drosophila orena. The sequence continues at coordinate 5,779,865 of VCKV01000282.1, read as the reverse complement.
GTGGCAGTAAACACAATAGTGACGAATGCACATGGGTTAAGTTAAGTCTGCAGGCACTGATTGATTTAGGATAAGAAATGCTTGGGGTTCAAAAATCGTATGATCTGTTTAATATTAATGTTTACAAAAATGGTTCATTCATTTATAAGTATTTTTTGTTTATTTCGTTTTTACTAAGATAAGCCAAAGAAATTGTAGTACTCCGATATGGCTTTCCCTTAAGCTTGGTAAAAACTCCCTTGGGAATGGCAACAATGAAAAAGTTAAAAATAATTGAAAAGGCATTCCGAATCAACTTTATGGCTTTTCCCATTGCCACTTGGCTTGATAAAAGATTGACACGCATATGCGAACTTCTGACTCGCACCGTACTAATCCCAGTGTTTATGTTCCCCTATCTTTGCAGTGCCAAAAACGTCTGACACACTTTAGTGACTTGGACGGATGATCGTTTTCACTAATTGCTGACACACATCATTTCCCTAATTGGCAGTGAAAAAGAGTAACAAGTGCGAAACGAGAGCAAACGTCGAGCGCAAATTGAATTTACGGTGCCCCATCAAAGTCAAGTCGGCCGACTCCAACTAATTTAATGATCAAAAGTAACACATTTTTTTCGCATTCGGCGGCAGCCGCTGAGCGGTGTTAATTGAAAGTGTCACGCTTCGTCTCAATAATAAATTTAATTCCCATCGACTGGCTTTCGTCTATGTGAAGTGAGTGCCCGAGTGAAATGCGGTCGGTGGAAGTGGCTAAACGCGGCCCATCTGCCATCTTCTGGCTGGCCACAGTGCTATTCGTGGGGGCGGCACAGGCTGCCACGCCCTTCGCGAAGGAGTACCGCGACGCGGGACTCTTCAATGGCAACACCCTCGTCGATCTGGACGGATCCACCACCCTGGACATGGGGCTGGAGAAGCCCACCAGCAGCAGCGGTCTAAGCGGTGGCTTCAAGTCGGAGTCGTCGGTGGTGCTGCCCGGCATGCTGCAAAATTCAGGTGAGCTTCATCAAATGGGGTATCTAATAATAACCAAATATGCACATATATTTCAAATAATAATATCACAAATGTCTTAACTTAGATAGGCCACTTTAACAGAATTTGAATATTAGGAACATTGCTTCTTTTTCAGTTGTATTAGCTGTTAAAATAGGATTTTATGGGTGTTTTCAACTTGGTTTCTATATGTTTCCATCTTCTCGGCTAATGGACTAAGTGGAGCCATCATCTCAGTTCTTCCCAGAATTAAAAAAAAACAACCTTCATTCATGCTCGCCTTATCAGACCCAAAAAGAGCCCCAAATAAAGCGTGTGTGCTCCACTGAGGGAAGAAAGGAAGTGTTCACTTGGCCGCCGCTTCAGGTATACAAGCGTTCATATGTGCCGGCGCTTATCTAACCTTATCGCACAACTCTTTCCTGGGACCCCTTTTGTGTCTCCCGATCTTCTCCCGTGTCTTCGGTCGCAAACAGACCTGCGCCTTGGCGGCATCATATTTCCGAAATGGGGAGGGGACACAAAAGTGGGGAACAGATTACTCGAACAAGTGTATCTGCTGTCTGCCGCTTGTCTCTCCCTTTTGCATTGTGTCTGTCCCGGTTTGAGATGGTCCTCCCCAGGTTTTTTCCCTGGTAATTCAATCTCGGCTGCACTCGAGATAGAGAGAGAAGGAGAGAGATGAGTGCTGCCCAGCTGGCAACCAGGATGTCAACCGCAGCTCCAGGTTCCAGATTCGAGTCCCCATACCTATGTATGTATGTATGTACCCATCCCAATTGCAATCCCAATCCCAATCCCAATCCCATTCCCGTTCCCGTTTCGGGCACGCTCGGCACATCCGCCAAGCAATTTTCCTGCCTCATTATAACGAGATTAAAGCGTAATCACGGGGAGAAACCGAAGAAGACGTGTGCTGGAATGGGGCTCTCGCTGGAATGGGGTCTCTTTATAGTTTTAATTTCCATTGCTCATTTGGGGGTTCTTCGATCTTTGCCAAAGTGCGAACTTCCTGTCCTGTCCAGTGAAAGGGATCTTCAGTCTCGAGTGTCGAGTGTTTACCTTTCCATACTGTGTCGCCTGTCTTTTTGGCCATCCAAATTCTGTTTCCTCCCACCCCGTTCGGTATTTCGACTGATTTGAATGTCATTTAAGCCGCTTAACTTGGCCCCCTCTTGGCTGCTACGTTTCTGATTTTTAAGTTTTTACGGCTGCGTTTTAAAGTTTAATGGTAGTCCCATTTTATGAGCGTGAAAATGAAAGTACTTTCGTCAAGTCACACTCACTGTCTCCGTCTCCGTCTCCGTCTACGTCTCTGTCTCCTTTCTCCTATCCCTATCTTTCTCCGTCGGCCTTTTCTTTTGGAGTTTTGTGGCCCTCGACTTATGACTCGACAGCAATTTAGGGGCTTGGGTGAACTTACGGACGTAAATCTGTGGCTTTCTTAAATGTGTCATAATTAAAGGCAACATTTTCGTTGGCCGCTATGCGGGTTGGGATTTTCCATAACCCTTGGCTAGATTTAGATCAGATTTGGATATGGTCGAGATCTTTGGGTGGCCGGGCATATTCCCGGAGTAGTATCGAATTTCCCGAGCTAGAAACCCATTAAATCCTCACAGTCCATTTCTCTTAAAATAGGCTATTTCCAGGCATTTCCTGAATTCCTCGAGAACTGAATGGGCACCTAAAGAGCGTTAAAATAGTTGCACGCCTTTGTGAATACATTTTAATGCCTCATTAATGCCGTGTTCTTTTTTCCCTCAACCTCTCCATTCATCGCGATTCCTGGACATTGGCCAAAAATATGAAATGCCTAAGGGGACTACCTGAATGTTCTCTGAGCTGAGAGAGAGTTTTTTGTTTTCGGGTGCCGGGTCCAGCGTAAAAATTTCAGCAAAGCACGCAAACTTTGGCCCAGGGACCAGTTTTTGGTAGCCTCTCAGCTCAGACTTGGTCTTTTCTTGGTCTTGGCTTTGGCTTTGGTTTGGTCTTGGTCTTGGTCTTGGTATTGCTCCGAGTGCTGGGTTCCCAAGTTCCCCAGTTTCCGAGTACAGTACGCAGGCGCAGAGATCTTGGCAGGAGGCTGTTGTCGCTGCCGTTTCTTTGGCTTGGGGTCCCTGGCACTTCAACTCTTCAGCATGTATTTAGATAGGCCAACGTCGAAAGATACAAGCGGCCTGTATCTGTGAGTTCGTGTTGCTCCGAGTGTGCTAGTGCTCACAGACCGGGCTAGAATAATAGTTACTTACTGGATGTGTTAAGATCACTTGCTCATTTATTTAGTTCGCTGATAACCAGTTGGGTTATCTGAGAAATCCAGCAGGATTTTGTACTTTTTGCTTATCTTAAAGTAGAGAGGAAGGATGTACCAAAGAAATCTCATAAAATTTAAGATCTCTTGATGTCTTTTTCGACCCACTTTCGATCTTTATTTAATTTTGTCTATAAATATATCTAGTTTATATAAATAGTAAACTGATTATACTCTTGGGCTCAATAGATAAGAAATCGTGTCATAATACACTTGAGTTGAAATACATTTTCCAAGGCCCAACCAGTGCTATTATCTTGCCCCCAGTTGTGTGTGCCTCGGCCAAACAAAGCCAGCCGACAATCGTAAAAACTAAACGACGAGAGAATTTATGAGGCCTCAGCCGTAGTGGAGTCTCTTCAGTATTCAGTATTCTGCATTCAGCATTCGGCTTCATCTTGAGCGGTATATATGGTAGATCAAGTGCCAAAGTCAGAGGGAACGGGCATTCTTCGAGTTAGATAACAGTGGCCGGGCCAGGTTTTGTGTCATGCAAATGCAGATACAGATAAAAACCGAATGCAGTTTTGCAGTAGGAATATATAAATCAAGGCAGCAGGTAGCACAGACAGGGCAAACGACCCAAACGAGCCATCAGAATGGAGAATGCTGAACAAAAAACCTAGAATGTGAGGCACAAAGTGCGAAATATCCCACAGAGAAGGTGCATCTGTTAGATGCATTTTGCGCTCAGCATCCCGCTCGTTCCATCGCTCGTTCCCTAGGCTCATACCAACCGAATCACACATCCCTCCATCGGTTAACGTTGCCACGCTAATTTGACGAAAGCCCATTTCATGGCATTTTTCCAGCACGGTCGGCGATTTCATGCTCCGAAATCGGACTCTCTGCATCAGGTACAGGTAGTTTTTAACACCTGAAAACCGAATCGTTTAGTGTGCGCAAGTGTCTAGCCTCCATCCACGTCCTCCGCCACTTCCACGTCCACGTCCACGTTCACGTCCACGTTCACGTTCACGTTTACGTCCACTTCCACATGCACTACCTCCCACCTCAGGGGCCTCGTGTTTACACCTTTTGCGAAAAGTCAGGAAAATGAAACGGTTTCTTCGCATTTTATGGCCCGAACCTGTTGTGTTGAACCCTCCCTCCCTCTGTGATTTTTCATTCTTTTTTCATTTTTTTTTTTTTTTTTTGGTTATCCCATTGTTTGTTTTACCAGTCGTTTGTTGTTGCTATTTATTTGTTTTTAATTTTACATTCAAAAAAAGAACAAACGCGCATACGGTTAATGGATAAATTGTGCAAGGCGCTGGAGGAGTATACGAGTATATTCTATTCGCATTGTTTACAAAAAGGGAGAGGAAAAGTTTTCGGTGCAGTGCAGCCACCGACTTTCTATATAGGCAAATTTGGTAGATTTTTATCTACAGACAGCATTGTTTGCTGTTTTGGCCACGGGACATACCGACAACCCAACTAACAACGCAACCGAAGCAAAGTGCAACAATTTGGGGCCATAAAGCAGCCACCTACGTTGAATTTAACCCGGCTCTCCCCTCGAATTGCATTGGCAAACAAAAGACAGCACAACGTAAACAGGTGTCTCGAAATGTTTTCCTTTCTGCGCTTTTGCTGCCCCTCTGGTTTTTAATTTGAAGAGTAACCGAAACATTTTTGTTTTTGGTTTTGGCAACGGCCAACGGCCAACGCATTTCCCTCCCCATTAAAATGGGGGAAAAAAACCAAAAAATCTCCTCCCACACACTCACGCAGCTAAGCAGCAACTTTCGATTAGAAAGAAAGTGCCAAACAAAAAGTGAATGTTACCCAATGAGTGGAAGACAACGGAGGTTCAAAAGAAACCCAAAAGTGCCATAAAAATATGCCATAAACGCAACAAAATCTCAGAAATCAATTGTGATCTAGTCGCGTCTCTTTCGCCCGCAATCACTCCGTCTCTTTTCCCACAGAATTCCGGCAAGAAGGGCAGTGGAGGCGATATATGTATGCTATACTCGTGACGTAGGCGTTTCGATCCGGCGCCGATCTCTTGCAATCGTGTCGCCCTCACTGCTAATAAGACTTGACACAGAGACAAAAAGTTAGGATTGATATATTCTGGTAAACGAATCACATTGCTTTCAAATAATTTCCGTTTGTGATACTACATATCTATCTATTTTATAACTATCCTATAGATTGATTATAACCTGTTATTGGACAAAGTTATCCAACAATATGATAATCAGACCAACAAATTAAAATAAAAGCATATTTTTAATAGGCACCAATTTGAATTTGAATTCATATCCCCTAGCACTTTTTCTAACGAGACGCATACTGATATGAATCAATTTGGTCGAATCCAAAAGCTTAAAATCCAAGATGTTTCTTTTTGTGTTCCCTTATTCAACTTTCGAGTGTAATTTGATTGTGTCTCTGTTGGTTTATTTGGCTCGCTGATAGCCGGCTGGCTGTTTGCCATAAACATCTCGTAAATTGAAAAGCGAAGTCATTAAATTTGAATCTCGGCGCAGCAGTTGAAGTTCATTTGGAAACTTGACGAGAATACAGCTGCAGATGCGGGCAGATGCAGATGCAGATACAGATACAGATGCAGATGCAGATGCACATATAGATGCAGAGCATGTGCATGTGCAGCCACAACGAAACAACAAAAAACGCAACGAACTAAACTGAAAATTAACAACATTATTGTGTATTCATTATGGTTTGGTTCTGACGTCCCACATGCAGCAGTTTGTCTAATTGAAATAGAAATCTCTGGCTCTCCAGCAGTTGCACACATGTTTTATTTCAAGTTTTGACTTATGTTCTGGCTCACTCCGTCTCCGTCTCTGTCTCCCTTTCTCTCTCTTTCTTTCACTTGACATTTGAACTTCGGCGTGCAACCGCAACATTCAAGTTGCATAAATACCTTTTGTTCCAGCGAAGACGTCGCTTTTTGTCTGTTGCTCGCTGGCTTGTTTGTTTGTTTGTTTTTGGCCTTTTCCTTTTTGGCTTCTTATACAATGACCTAGAAATTTGGCTTTCTTTTTTTGGCCTTTGTATGCACATGCTGAAGAAGATCCATAAATTAATGGTACAACCTCAAGATATGGTTAAATGTACAAGCAGTGACATTGCTTTATGGTGGTTCTTAAAGCAGAGGTACTAAATTAAGAGAACGCGGAAATATCTTTTGAATTTGTCATCGATTAACATCCATTCAATTCTAGATAACATAATCTCATGCATTTAAAATGAATTTCAACATGGCCTTTGAAGCACTAGCAGTAGAGTAGAAAATGTTTTAGCAGGTTTATATAACTGCAACCCTAATCATCATATAAATGATCAGCTATTCGACTACTCCAAAGTACCACGCTCCTCCCTGCCAAACTATCTACGTTTAATGTTCAAATATTTTCTGCATTTATTTTAGCAATTTCGCAATCGTTTAACATCGCTTTGACCTCCACCCGAGGCGCCAGCCATCTCTCAGCTTTTCTGCACTTTTTTGCCGCTTTTTTTCTGCCTGGCACCCACACGGAAATCAAAGTCAAAGCCACAATTATTGGCTATAAAAATACAAGGGGGGAAAATTACCAATTTTGCAGCTGAAATGCTTAACAGAAATTGCTTCCGCACTGAGCAATTTGTCACGGCAACACACCCTCAGGGATTGCAGTGCCGATCTCGGATCGAAGTGCCATATGACAGAATAGGCAGGCAGTGCGAATTATAAACCGACTGATCCGATAAATGATCAAAAAGCCCAGCGCCGACATCGACGGCCTGTTGCCAATAAACAGTCAATTATTGCAGACAGCTGAGTGCATAAAATTAAATTCGAATGGGCTGGGGGCACATCCGTCAGTCAGTCAGTCAGTTAGTTAGTCAGTCAGTCAGTCAGTCAGTCACTCAGTCAGTTACTAACTCAGTCAGTTACGCAAATCTCGCCAACAGGCGCGACGGCAATTGGCCAACACTAAAAAGTATTATACCATTTATTCAAAATTATTTCCAAAGTCAATACTTATTCAAATGTTATCCTAAATTTATTGCATAAATGGTTAAAAAGCCTTGCTGTATTCTTCTAACATTTACTAATATGATTCTACTTCCGTAAGTAGAGCTACTGGAATATCCACTTCTCTGTATAATATAAAACACAATACTTTTGAATGCCATTTTTTCCGGTGCAGCAAAGATTTGCATTGCTGCTGTTTGCTGTTTGCTGGGCTCGGTTACCTTGCTTCGACTAATTCGACGACGACTGGCTAATTTATGCCAATTTATGGCATGTGGCCCCACCCCTTGGGGCGGTTCCCCGCCCACTTTCCCACCCAACTCCGAGCCGTGAGTGGCGCAGGGCCATATCTTATCGCCGATAAGGCCATTGTTGGTACTGGACGCGCAGATCTGTGGCAACACACTGCCTGTTGCGGGGATCTTCTCTAAGCCGCTTACAAGGTAATCGCTGCGGAGTGGTGGCAATATTTTGATCAGCATTTAAATGCCTTCGAGCGTTCGCATTCAAAAATAACCCAAATATTTGGGGCTATTAAAAACTTTTCTTTCAATTGAATGGACATGGCTGAAACGACAAAAAAAAAATACAAAAATCGTTTGGCGCCAATGAAAATTTCATCATCGGCGACATGGCGACAAATGCGGTTCGCATTATTTTTGGGATTTTCTTTTCGCCGCTCTCTTCGCGGCGGCATTAAAATTAGTTATTTAAACGACTTTTTATTTACACCGAGAAGGTCGGGGGTGTCCCATGTTTGAGTCATAAAATCGTTATTTTATAGTCGCGTTTACATGCTTGAAAACTCGTGGACAGAAAAGTAACGAATGCGCTTCATTAAAATGCTGTAACATTTAACATACGTAAGTATGCTGCATGTCTGCAGTGAGTTTTCATTGTTTTGGTCGTATATTCATAAACATTCCTCAAGAGTTGATGACAACCAATGATTCTTGCCATATGTGCTCAATTTAAATGGTGTAATATTCGAGATTGCTATTTTATCAGCGCATCTATCTATTTTCCGCACAGCTTTATGTTTTGAATGGAGCTTTTATTATTTAATGACATCTAATGTTTCTCGACATACCTCAATTTAAATGCAATAACATTGGAGATATGCATTTATGAAATGACTTCTCATCATTCAATTCGTAGGTTTCGAAATATTTCACGGATCTGTTCTATCGTTGATATGCAAATGAAAACTTTCCACAGCTTTATCTAATGGCTTATCGGACTCAAGATTGTATTCAAAGAAGTGCGGTTTCGAGTGGCATCGATTGATATTGATGGGGATCAAGAAGTTATCCACTTGATGTGTACATTGTTACACACTTCTCGCTGTGTTTTGTCATAATTTTAACCAATTTATGCACATTTTTCCACATCTACCGTTAGTCGCCGCATGGCTTATCACGTTTCTAACGGTACACGGTCTGTGGTACCTCCCCAAACCCCAAGAATCCCCGCGGTATCCCACCTGCCCCTCGGGGGCTTTTCTGGCTCTTTGTTCGCATATGATTATCGACTGTCTTCAGGGGGACAGGTGAACGAACCTCACTACTGGAATGACTATACGAAATGATCGATTTCATTGTTTTTTCGCCAGCCGTCTATTTCACAAAAATATAGTTTTTGAAATATGCATATCACATAATTTATGCATGAAAACTTTTAGCTAATGAACCAAATGGGGGATAATTAAGGCAAATTTATGGCAAGAGTTCCCTGAACCCTCCAGAAATATAAGATCATTCTGAACTTTCACCGCAGCCAATTTGACATTTGATGTCCCATGAAAACGAATTTATAAGCGTGCCCCATTTTTACCATTACCCCGCCCACTATTTATTTAACAAGAAACAAAAGTGTTAAGACCCGAAAAGAAATGTGTTCACATTCAGGCTACAAGTTAATTAGCCACAGAAATAGACAGCGAAGGAGCGCGAGAACAGATGAAAAGAAATCAATATGAAAGCTACACGGGTACAAGATACATGGGTATCCATAAGATAGCCAGCCGGCCGTCCATGTCAACAAACAGTTCGACACGCTCGATCGACCATTAAAATTGTTTTGCCCGGCGATCGGTGAAGTGAATGTGAATTTCATGTTCCATTGGCCAGAACTCTCTCGATCCCGCTCAAGATCTTCCCCGATCTCCAGCCAGCGGTATCTGTCACAGATCTGAAGGGGCCTTTGGCAATCATAAATCTCTCAACACCTCGGTGAGATTTGATCTAAATTTACGCTTAATAATAAACTCTCGGTTCCTGCCAAAAGTGAAGCAAAACGACGCGAACGTATTATTCGCAGGTCAAAGACTTGTCTGACTTGGCTTAATGAACCCTCATCCGCACCGCTCTCTACTTTTAAATAATTGCAATAGCCAAGGCCCACATACGTGTACAACTTGGCTGACCAAGTGCCTCAAAGTGAGACATGGCCACAACAGATTTTGGGCCATAGTGCGATGATTGATCGTTCGTGCGCCACTCTAACAATGCGAGAAGCTTCCAATCCCAATATCATAAAGTGGGAAGGATGGGAAAACCACTTCAGTACACTCATGTTTGGTAGGCTTGTTTGCTGTCTTTCTTGTTTTATTGTCTTTGCGATCGTTGACATTCGATTGCTTCACCATGGTCAGCAATCGATTGAAATCGTATACATCGTATGTGGCACAGTGCGTTTTAAAAGTTGTTGGATACGATAAGAAACTCAGCAGATAATAAGGAGTTTCTTAACCATAAAAATGCATTTCGAATAAAAATGCAGCCTCTAGTGTATCTCTCAGCCAGCACCTTGCAATTAAAAACCCAAATAATTAGTTAATTGGTTAGTTATCATTAGTTATCATTAGGAAGCTCATAACAGCTTTGGCTAACAGCTAATGAGCATTGAAATTCAATATCAATATTTTCGAGGCGCACTGTTGCCGCGTATCTGAATGTTTCGATCTAAATATAGCGGGCGCCGTGACACTTGACTATATCTTGTATCTCGAACGCTTGACCATGTGCGGTTTGCGACCAGTTTGTGGGCGTGTCGTGGATGGGGCCGATCGCCGATCAATGAACGACCAAGACAGAGGTTAATGCTAAGGCGACCAAGGCTAGTGCATCGGAATTGTGGATCAATTGAGTGTCGCGGCTTTCAGGGGCTCTGTTTTTTGTAGTCCAGTGTTCACAGTTACAACCGTATCTATGCCTTAAAAGGCGGCTGTCTTTGAGCCTCGTGTGTCATTGCCGGCCGGAGGGGCTGAACGCACATTAGCGTTACAGAAAGGCACAAACCCATCATAGCCATATCAAATTTCGCGGCTAGGCCAAGATAATTGATTGGTAGAGTCGGTAGAGTCGAAGCTGTAGATGTAGCTGTAGTTGGAACTTGGCTTTCGGCTTTGGGTTTGGCTCAAAGTCAAAGCCGCACGCCCGCAAGTGCTGACATTTGTTCGGTGTCACGACTCGGCAAACTGGCAGCCAGAAGACAACTCCTGGCATCTTGAAGGCACAAACAGTTTGTGTTCTAAGTCGGGCGCATTGTCAGTTAGTCAGTCAGTTAGTCAGCTAGTCAGCTAGTCAGTCTGGCTGTTAGTCACTCACGAACTTTGGAACTGTGGAAACTTTCTTCCGTGCCGCAGAATGGCAGACAGCCCAAAGGAGGCCCAGCATCCACCCAGATGCTCATCATGATGTCATTGATCCCGGACCGACCATCTCTTCCCAGTTGCAACACAACAGGCATGGAGCATTGTTCTGCAGGAGGCACAAGTTCCCGTCTCCGTGGGTTTTATCGCCTTTTGCTGATCGGCTGCAGCTTGCGGTACTTGCTCGGTTCAAGAGTCAGCACTTACTAGCCACAGTGGCGGTCACAAAAAGATCACTCAAGATAGCCGCTGTGTCTAAAACATTCATGACCCTTCAAAAACGTAGTTAAAGTGTGATTGGAGTACCTTAAAAGCCACCTGCCATCATCACTAACTACTTGCTGAGGGCAATGGAACTATAAATTATTATGTACATGGTTCTAGAATAGTTTGTTTCCCCTTTTTTTTTGTATGAAGGATGTATCTGTGCTTCTGGTGCTACTTTCTTGACCGCTTCTGTATCTGCCACATGCAGTTGCAGTCGCAGTGGCAGATGCAACCAACAGTTACTGGCTGCAACATTTTTGCGAAAATTAATTTAACATGACCTGACGACTAATTTTGCAAGTGCTACCATGCCCCCAATCGCCTCAAAGAAGCCCACAAAATTTAATTATATAGAAATTTTCGGTTTTGGGTAAATTTTCTTTATGACTTCATATGGCTTCGGACAGCTGCAAACTTGGCGGCATGGCTTTAATAGCCTCAACTTTTGGCAAAAAAATACGAACAAAAAAAAAAAAGAAAATAACGAACCCAAACTTGTTTTGGCCCCAGAAACTGGTTCTCTTGGCCAAAGAAGAAGTTTTCTGTTGTTATTCTTTTTTGTGGATTTTTCGTGAATTTATTTCTAAGTTGGGCAAACGCGAAATAATCGTTGGGCCGGCGGCGCAGGCCAAGTCGAAGCTAAGAGGCTAAGAGAAGATATTAACTAAATGATAATGCTTAGCAGGTAGTTAAGGGCTCGGTCCGGCCAGAAATTGCCTCGTCCACGAGCTGAAGTCAGCTTCCTCCTACCCCGATCTTCTGAAGCGGAAGTCACCATTTGTGCTTTTTCTTCTATGGCACTTTATAACTACGTGCTTTTGGCCAAGTCGATGGCATTTCAGTTCGCCGGCTTTACTTGGCGATTTCCGCTTCTGTTTCCACAAAACTCTGATTGACACAACGCAAACTCATTGAACCAACAAGATCAGAACGTGAAAATCCACTTGGAAAACCGTAAGTCTGACCGGCTGCCTGTCTGTCTGTCTGTCTGTCTAACTAACTGACTGTTTGAGAGCTGCCCCCAATGGAAATTCATTTTCATCGCCTCAATCAACAATTTAATTCAATTAAGTTTTGAAATGTTTGTGGCACGTCGGCCGAACTGCATGAAAAAAATAACAAACACTACTGTAAACGAAAACAAAGCCCCAGCAAGAATGCAACTGCAAGGCGCACCAAATGTGTTTAATTATCAGAAACGGAATTTTCATGAACCACCAACTAAAACAAATGCCAATAAAAAAATGTGCATAAATTTGAAGACAGGTCGCTGCTGCCGGCAGAACGTGCAATTGGCCACTATGGAAAATCGTTTGGGAATGTTGGCCAAAAACGGTGCTGTGTGCTTTCTTGGTACCGGCTGGTACGCCAATCTTGGCTAGCAGATCGTTTTCCTTCCCAGGCAAGTTCAAAAAATTGTGTACCAGCTGAAGGGGAAAGAGTGATACAGTAAGTCGTTATTAACACATTTTTAGGAGTTTTATTATAGCCCATCTGGGTGCATAAACATTCCCAATTTAGAGAAATGCCGTCATATCTTTTATTCAGCAAATAAGTTGACTTTTAATATCATTAACCTCTTAAGGAATCATCCATAAATGTTGGCGAATAGGAACAGGTCTCATTTGCATAATCGTTTTGTCACTCTAGAGCGGGACTCTTCTCCTTTGATTAATGAATGTATTAATATAGCGTTAATGACTTGGACCGGACAAATTCATTCCAGAATTAGCCCAGATTATGCCAATCCGTTGAACAGCTCTGAAAAATCGGGTTCCTAAGATTTCTGAGCTGCTGCTTTAAGCTGCTTAATCCCAAACTAGTTTGGCTATTAAGTCTTTTCGCGGGGATACGTTTCAATTTCGCCAACTGTATTCGGCAAGTGCAACTGCACAGCAAACCGAGGCAAAAGCTAATCGACGGATCGCGACTTGTATCTGTATCTTATAAATACACCACAATTTATGCATTTGCTCGCATTTGCCTAAGCAAAGAACCGTTAAATGTTCGCAAGCCTCTTAATTAAAGGCCATGGAATCCATAGAATCAACAGCCGGGGGAGAAACTCAAGCACTTGGCGGCGCAAAATGATTTCGTTCTTGTTCTCCTTTTATTTTCGCAGTGAATGGCCGCCACTTACAGAACCAATTTACACGGCCGAAAAGCTTGCTCAATTTATGTGAATGTGGATGAGCAAAGGCAGATTCAGATTCAGATATACAGATACAGATATATCTGGTATCTGAAAATTCAGTTTAAACAAACGCCGCATGACATTGAACGGCAGACGGACGGCGGAATTCTCTCCGTTTCCTCCATAAATTTTGGCCAGTTTTGTAATATTTTGGCCATAAACAAAAAGTACTGAAAAATGGTTTCTCTTTGGCTTTTAAATGTATATTCCTCTGTTTCGAGTAAAGTAATTAAGAGTCTCATTGAGAGGATAATAAATCAATTTCGCTTGGCTAACCAATTGTGAGAAGGGAGAACCACCGTAGAATGCAATGCCAAAGCCAGCGATTTGCAATAATGCTGATGATGATATCATATGCGGGAGGAGGAGTGCTTCAGCTTGGCAATTAGCCGATCTGGGTGTTTTTGCATTCACTGGGTAGTCAAGCTGCTTATTACACAGAACCCCGATTGCCGATTGTAAATGCTATGACTTTGGCGGCCGGACGGGTTTCAGACGATCTTATATAACCAACTGAATCGTGACTAATGGCAACAGCTTTGCGTTTGCTAATATGCATGGCGGCTTATCATTCACTTCTCGGTATCTCTTGGGAAAGGGGGTCAGAAAAATGGGTACTTAACTGCCCAGAATCAATTTGAAATATTAGGATTGTTTTACTTTACATTCATTGTCTTAACAACGGTTACTACACTCAGCCTATCTATTGTTGATACAAGTATCAGCATTGACCTGAATGCAAAACCATTTACTGATCTTTCCGTGTAAGTGTACTTTCGGATTACAGAGTTGCTTCTAAGCATTATCTTTTATTGATATTTACTCATATAGGTGGTATCAATGAGCTAAGTAACAAAGTTTACAGGTAAACGGAATTAAATATTTAATTTTCAGGCATTAGCTTTCATTGTTCTTAAGATGATACTTTGAATGTGGATGATTTTAAAGAGCTTTCATTTTGTCATCAGATCATTGGGGATACACATGATAGAAGTTGCTCACGCGGTGATCAAGAGCGTTGAACCTCTTAAATTTTTGTGTATTTCTTCATTTTTATGACTTTTGGAAGTTTCCATTTCAAGAGTGTGGAATAGGTTTTACACACATGCTCAGCTTAACAAGTGGAATTGTAAGGATGGGAGAAGAAAAACAGTGGAGAAGGTGTCTGGAAAGTAATTAAATAATAAAAAGTAACTCTGAGTGGGATGTACATTAATTTAAATGCCATTTAAAACAAGGCAAACCCGTTGAATCATCGCCATTAAAATGTATGATGACAATGAGAAAACTAATAAAACTTCCCCCATGATTCCCAGAATCTCAGCTTTAAAATTATGTTCTACCGTTACGCATTGGGATCCATGCTGAATCAGTTTTTTAGTAGCTGGTGATCTAGGTTTAATTGATTAATAATGAACATTTTTACACAATTTATTCACGCATGATTTCATGTTTCGATGGGCCAGTTGAACCCAAGTTCAAGTTCAGTTGGCACAGTTGGCGGCAGGAAAAAATAAATATAATTAAAAATTATTATGTCACGCAATGTTTACGACTGTTTGTCGGCTCATTGCGCAATTTAAGCGAACGCTTCGATTTCTATCCACAATCGATGGAAATCCGAAATTGACGTAATGTGTTTTTGATTGAACATTTTGGGGCACGTTTCAATACCGATCAGGCGCCGCATGAGTTGCCAAATCAAAACTACAAGCAGTTTGTGAATGAATAGCTTTAAATTGGCGTGTTAATGACAACAACAACAACAACAACAGCAATAATAATAATAATAATAACAACAACAACAGCAGCAGCAGCAAGCAACTGCAAAACTGTAAACTTAATTTTTCAACAATATTTTTCGCAACACTGTTGGGTATTTCAGCCGATTTTGCCATCACAGCCGCAAGTCAGCGCGCGCTTGACCCCAAAATGAAACTTATAAATTGATTTTTATTATTTCTTCAACTTGTTGAACTCAATCAATTAGCCGGAGATAACTCGATGTGGGTGTCAGAAATGGCAAATTGTCGCCGAACGGGAATTGCTTGAAATTTTTCATCGCTGACCTCTGGTCTTTGAAATCTACTATAGTATAAGCTTCAGATTCTGCTTCCCTCATAAAAACTCATATTTTTCTTTCCTTCTCTCTTGCAGGTAAACCAACATTTTCCATATAGCGGTACTCGTGGAGCTCGTGGTGAGCCATAATAACATGCACACTTATGGCCACAAGGAAAAGCTGAAAACTGAATAATTATTCATTAGCCAAGTGCCAAAAGCGTATTCAAATGAAGTTGCCCATGCGAAAACCCAAAACCGAAACATGTGTCAGCCATGTCAATGCGTTTGGCCCAGGCCAAAAACCCCACAGTCGAAGCTCGAGTGCATTTGTGCTCTTTGGCCAAATGCGGTTTTTTTTCGTTTTTATTTTTCAACGGCTTCGAGTTGCTTAGGATGATTTTCCCCCTTTTCCATGGCAAACGATTTGCCGGCGGAAATTTCATAATCATGGTAAAATGAAAATGTTACATTTTATGAAAATGTATTATTATGTCCATCATAAAAATGTCATTGAATGACACTTGCGCTTGTCCGCTGCACTCCAAAACCACCTCCACGGAATATTTTGACAGCAGCAATTTCCCGGTCCCCCTGAAATACAAATAAAAACCCCCCACTCTCCCCCGCTCTCCACCCCGTTGATTTCCCAACATTGCCACAGCCCTCTGCTAATTTTTGTTGATTCAAGCAACTTGCATTTTATTTTCAACTCGGTCGCGGCGCCAACGCAGTTGTATAGACAGGGAAACGAGCAAATTATTAATAGAGAAAATCAACCGAAATTGAATTAAGTAATTTTCGGTTTTTTGGGTGAACTGCAGTCGACGTGCGATCGCAATTATTGCCACGATTTGCGGCCATTTCCGCTTGGCTGCCGCTACTGCGCATGTGCCACTTGTTGTGGGTCGGAAAATGGGGGGTTTGGGGAGCGGAAATACCTTCTAGTTAAACAATCTTTATGGGGCGAGTGCTTAATTTTGTTTTTGTTAATGGTTATGGTTTTTTAAATTGCTTGTAATTGAGGTGATGATATGATCACACCCAAGAAAAATTTGAAAATGCCGTGGCCTCTAGACTTTTTCATGAGCTCATATTAATGCTACAAAATATATAAATGTATACGTTTAGGAACTTCATTTTTAGCCAAGTTTATTTTAAATGCTTTTCATTCTGTACAGATTGTAAAGAAGTTTGTGGATGGTTTTCGTCCGCGTAGTGACGAAGCGCACCAGGTAGACATCTTAAATATCAGTTGGCTATAATCCATTCCAATATTTCCACTGCCGTTGGGCGTTTAAGCACCATTGGGTGGTGCAACATTTGCTTCGCCCATGGGGCACATGAACTTGTTGCTGGGCACCGTTCACTTTATAAGCCCGATTTGCTCGCTTTCCGTACTTTGTGGACTCCAGAGACGCGGTGCGCCTTTGGTTCTTTATCTCGGCAGTGCTACGGTCTCTTTTTGTTTTGGGTAATTAAAAGCAGCGTTCAAAGTGCAACTGCTGTGGGCTGCATTTGCATAGACATGTGTTCAAACATTTGCGTTGCGCTTTCTTGGCTGACAAGTGTTGCTGTTGCTTTGCTGCTAATGCGGCTTTTGCGGCTTTTACGGCTTTTCGAGTCGCGTGGGCGTTTCAATTTAAACAAAATATCCAGTCTGCGGGCCACGGTTTAATGGCATTAACAATATAGACAAGACACGCCCAAGCCAACAAGCCAAGCGGCTGACTGAGTGACCTACTGCACTCAAATGATCGGCGACATGTTGCAGTCACAGCAGCGAAACAACATGTACAACATGTTTCTCGGCTGAAACAAATTCTGACACCTGAATTTGCTACGCATTTTCAGGGAGTCATTAATTAGTCAAAGTTGGAAAGTTTTCACACACTCTTTTTCGATATACTCGTATATGTTTTTGTTGGTGAAAGTTTCGCTTTTGAGCAGATAGGAATTGAACTCAGTTCGGTGCGATTCAGTCGGGCATCGCGGGTCAGGCCTAGATTCATTTTTCATAATTACGAAATCGAATCGTACATTACCTTGAGCTCAAACTGCCGAATGGGAACGGGAAACTGTTGATGCATCTCTCAAGTATTTTTCATATTCAATGCTTCAAGCCTTTGTGGACCATATTTTTGTGAGATGCGATACCCTGGAAAAAGTTAAGTAAGTGCTGGGGTATAATGATGAAGTATGCATTTCGTGCATTTTGTGTAGACAACTAGACGGACTACAAGGCTACAGTGACATTTAGTTTCCCATATGTATGTACATACATTCCCATGTGCATTTCCCATATACATATGTATAAATTGGGTATCTTCTGTTCGATGCTCCCTTTTTCCGGGCTGCATTCCGTAGCTCATTTTCTTTGTCTTTTTCTCAAAATGCACTTCAAGCTGCAAGTTTTGAAGGCTCAAGTGGCACTGGAGTTGTCAGCTGTTGTTGCCGCATTGTCGCTGTGTGGCTTTAAATGCAGCTGCGGTTTCTTGGCGGTGGCCCGATCTGTCTTGGCCTGGTCCGCTCCGCTCCAATCCGATGCCATGCCATCATCCCATCCAGTCGCAGTACAAATCCGAATCCGAGCGGGCTTTCGAGCCATTAGAAGCGCATGTCTGTGGCCGTGTCGACAACAATCAATTGCCGGTGAGCGCATTTTATTGGCGTCATCAAATTGGCTTTCCGTGGAAATCCGCATTGCCGGAACGTCAAGCCATCGACTTTCCCAATAGAACTTCGGAGCCAAAATGGTCATCATCATAATCGTGATGGCCAGGGCGATGATCATCTGGGACATGGCCGATGAGATGCTCCGATTGTTGCTGACTGCCATAAATACGAGCTGACATTGCTTGGCATCTTTTAGTGGCAATGCGGCTCGGCTCGCCTTGGCTGGGCTGCCCGCATTCTGTGGCCAGGAGTTTTCCTCTGGAAAAGAGTCCCCAACTCCCCGAGATGTTGTGAGTATGTGAGTTGAAAAGAAACAGTATTAATTGTTCAAACATACTCGAACACACGAGCACACACTCGCACACACTCGCACACACTCGCACACACTCGCACACACTCGCACACACCTTTCAAGGAAGCATTTTCCGAGCTTTTCACATATGTACTACGATATATGTATATGTCATGTGCGCCTGCTTCATTTTCCTTTATTTGCACGATTTTTGCCATATTTCTCTCTTACTTTGGAGCACGATCCTCGGATCTTGGATCTTGGATCTTGGACCTCCCTCCCCCAAAATGGTGGCGACATTGTGACGTCGTCGTGTTCGCTGGCAGATTATGATCAACATATATATTTGTTTGTAAGTACGAACGTATGTATATGTACATAATATATGTGTATGCGAGTATGTGTCTTGTGTCTTTGCTGTAACCATGACAGCGAAATATTTCTGTTGGTGCCGAGCTGCCATGTGTGAAAATATTTATTTTCCATCTGCTCATGCGGGCCTGCAATGGGAATGCATTTAATGGAGCGAGGGGATCGGGAGGTGGGGAAAAGGGCTAAAGCTCTTGATGCATCCAAAATCGGAACAAACAAATCTCAGTGGATGGGCTTTTCTCGGTTCTTGAGTGTATTTGGGCAAGACCTCAAATGGCCTTTATAGTTTTAAAGCCATCAACTCAATTGAAGAGGGTTTTCTGAAGTGCAGCTTTATGGGGCAGCTTTGAACTAGATTTTTCACAAGCTGCAATTGGGATCAATGAATGCTCGAGGAATTTCGGTAGGAAACAGTTGGAGTCAACTAACTTGTCATATAAAGTATCATAAAATAGTACATTTCGCTTATGAATTATGCATTAGATAGAGTAACTTGCATCTTTGGATCATATCGATCTGAGTAAGCAATAAATGTAGAACTAATACAATCTGAACACTAGTGCAGCCCAGTTACTTATTAACGGTTAAACTCTGGCATTTCATTATTCGAATACAGAAAACTTAATTGAATATCTTGTCCGAAACGGACTTTGTTTGATTTTCAAATTGCAGTCTTTGCATGGCCATTAACCAAAGTTCTTTGTGGAGGAGGAGGGGCTACGAGTTCTCATGTGGCTCTACACTGGGCATAATTATGCTGCTGTTGCCAGCCGCAGGTTCTTATAGAGGAGGTTTTTTACCCGACTTATTTATTTTGTCTGGCTCTTTGGCTGTTTAGCTGCTCATTCGTCTTTTTTTTTGTCTGTCTGTTTGTTTCTTGTCTTGGCTTGTCTGTGCGGAATTCGGTCAAGTACTCTTGGCTGGTTTTGTTCGATTTGATTTGTGTGACATGTGGAAGCTGTCGGCTGCCGCATTATTGACACCTTATCGGGCGTGAAAATCCAAAAGGCCCCTCTTCGATGAATATGCATGAGTGGAATTCACAAAGCCCAGGAAACCGTGTGGTAAATGTTGCTTTCTACGCATTTGTTACACTTTGAGACACGCTCTCCTGCAAAGTAGCGCTTATCATTTGCCCAGAAATTTAATTATTTCGCCTGTCAGTCAGTCAGTCAGTCGGCAGAGTCCCGAAAAGAAAGAAACGTAAAGCATTTTTTAATGAGCCACTACCGACCGACCTTAAAAAGAAAGTCAGGCGACATGTCTGGGCTAACTTGGATAAGTTTGGACTTCGTGCCAACATGTTTCTGCTGTTTGTATTGTATTCCGTATTCCGTATTTTGTGTTTTTTGTGTTTTGTGTCTTGTATTTTGTATTTTGTATTTTGTATTTTCTGAGGTCTCCCTCGAGTCCCCTTGTTCGATGACTCTGCTCATTTGTGGATCTCTTGTTGGCCCAGGCCTTTTTTCTTTCGCATTTTTTCGAAAAAAAAAGGGGAAAAAAAAAACTTACGGAAGCCGTCGCTGTCGAAGTTGTTACTCTCATTTTTTGGTGAAAGAAAATCTCCGGCTACCGTTTGTCAAGCAATTTCTATGGCCACAGCAAAGAAAGGATAACCATCATAATTGATTGAGCCAGGTTGTGAGCGCAAACAAAGGTAAACCTTGGCTGTTTGCTCAAATGTCTGGTGAATAAATCAACCTTTTATCGCCACTTCTTCATCAGCTGGACGCGGAAAAAATTGCTGCTTCCATACAAATAACTAATTATAATTCACACACAAGTATGTAAATAGCCCCCTCCCCCCTAGGGTTAATATTTGAATTCGGCCAGCTTTCATTTCGCCGGCATGCAATTTTTTTTTTTCGTTTTTTTTCTTTTTTTTTTGGCTAATTGAACGAACGGCCCGCTGACATTATCATTGGCCACTTTCCCCGCCAAACTGCGAACAGAGAAGCTACCGAGCAGCCAACGGGCTGTCAACTTCATTAGATTTGATTGCAACAAGAAATATCATGGAAAACATTAAACGCCTCTGAATAAATTCAAATTAATTGATAAACACAGAGAAACCGGAATAAAAAGAGAAATAAAATTATCGGCCATAGAGGCAGTCAGCGTTTAGCTGGCCAATTTGCAGGCCAAAAACTGCAACCGTTTGGAAAAAAGACACACAAAAAAAAGCAAGTTGGTGGCTGCGCATGCGTCGCCAGATTGCGCAAGTCCACTCGGTGGTGCAGGGTGGTGCAGAGTGGTGCAGAGTGGTGCAGAGTGGTGCAGAGTGGTGCAGGGTGGTGCAGGGTGGTGCAGAGTGGTGCAGAGTGGTGCATAGTGACTGCAACCAGTTGGCAGAGTTTTGCGTCGCGTGTGTTTAACTTTTGAGCAGATTTTGTCGCATTTTTTTTCATTTCGCTGTGCAGGCAGGTATTTGTTTTCACAACTCCCCTTTCGGCATCCTGGCTCCATCAATGGCTCTATTTGATGTAAACCGACTGGCTGGCCGGCACTTTGAACCATTTGAACTTTTGGCTTTTGTCTGATTTCGGTTTCTGTTTCTGTTTCGGCATTGCTTGCCCCATTCACCCACCATGGGGCATGTTTTATTTGATATTTCTTTTTTTTTTTTTTTGTCTACTTACCAAATGCTACGACATTTCGTCATGCTAATCAGCATGGAGTCACTCGTTGGCTAATTGGCTTAGACGGGCTAACTGGCTGCTTTGGATCTGGCTTACGATTTGTGAGTGTGCGTGGCTATCAGATTACTTGACATATTGCAAAATTAGATTTATATATGGTCAGATGGGCCGAGGAATGGGGAAACTTACGCTAGAGTGATGCGGGCTCGTTGCAGCTGACAAAGAAAATAATGCGGTTATCCAATGGAACTTGATTTATCCCAGAGCGAGTTTTACTTTCTAGAAATCATTTGAATAAAATACCTTGAAGATCATTGTGCTTTCTGCACGTTACTCAACCATTTCTTGTTTATCATGATCACTTTAGAAGACGGCCAAAATTTAATGAAGGAACTAAATGGTGCTGTATTGATTGTCTCTAATGAGCAAAGTACCCATTAAAATAAAGAACCCCAGGGCTAAAACTATGAATTGAATTAAGACCGCTTAGGGCCAATTTCACTAATGATGCAGAAATATCTAAGCTTTCAAAGAGTGATTGGAATTTCTTGGGGCTTTCGACATAGAAAAATATTCAGTTTATTACGAAATCCATAGAATTTCGAATCCCCATGTAAAGTACTTGGCTTATTAATGAATTAATTGGAATCTGGTTCAAAGGTTTTGTTTTCTAAGAGATTTTTTATGGAGTATTTGTTGTTTTGGAGCGACAGCCTACAAAATGTATGGCTATCTGATCTTAAAACAGTAAAGTGATTTGATTGAGTGGAGGATTACCTACGCAAACTGTTTCCTGCAAAGATTGTAACTGTTCTCGATGGAGATCCCGCCCCATTTCCGCCCCATTTCAGCTGATTGAATTTCGATGTATAATAGTTTTCTCAATCAAGTGCAATGCCAAAGTCAAGTCGCTCAATATTATAGAGGTTTTTCCCCTACCCCCCATTTGCATTTACTTATTTATTTATTTACTTGTCTGCCTATCGGTACTGTATCTTTTTATTATGCAAATGCAGGTGGTGTGTGTCTGTGTATGTGTATGTGGAAATTATGCAAATATCAGTGGGCCGATTGTGCCTTTGCAACGTGCTAGCCAATTTAATTTGTGACATTTGCTTAGACGATTTTCTCCATAAGAATTTCGAACTTAGTTGTCTGTGACTGGAAGTGTCCCTCATTCGCCCATTCCGCCATCTATCCCCCCCCATCCAATCCCCTCAAGAATTTCCGCTGTGTGTGGGCCTGGAGCTGAGCTGGTTACCCCAAGGAACTTGCGACTACATGAAACAATTAAACTCAACATGCATTTATGTCAAGTTATTCGCGCTGCGCCGGCAATTA
The DNA here is from genome assembly GCA_005876975.1 of Drosophila orena. Classification (NCBI taxonomy): domain Eukaryota; kingdom Metazoa; phylum Arthropoda; class Insecta; order Diptera; family Drosophilidae; genus Drosophila; species Drosophila orena. Next base: position 5,757,062 of record VCKV01000282.1, on the reverse strand, counting down.
GAGAGCAAACCAACTCGAAGTGGGCAAACTGCAACGCATGATCACTGATCGCTGCGCTGGGCAGTAAATTAAGCAGCACTTCCACTTCCATGTGGTTACGGCCACAGTCCGACAGCTGCGGTAGTAAATTTGATTTTTATGGCTTGAAACATGTTGCCAATTGGCAGCCAACTGGCCTGGCCAGTCCAAAAAGAGCAAGGAAAATTGCGACAAACAAAAAAAATAAAAAGAAAAAAATCTGTTTTCCCGATATCTGTCACCAGTCATCGAAATGGAAACCTTGCCGACTTTTGAGGTGTTAATTTGGCCACATGCCGAAAGCTTTGGCCATAAATTCAAGTCGTGTTCACGTCGCGCGCAATTAGCCTGGCCAAAATCTTTGGCTTTGCTTTTTCGATTCTTGATCTATGGATGTTGATGAAGAACTTGAAGAATGGATTTTCATGTGCTGTCCATACACCGAACTTGGAATTAAGATCTGCTAGCTGTTTGGTTGTACCTTTTGCAGATCAAAACACATAAGATTTCATTGAAATATTATTCTTATACGAGTACGAGTTATTGCATAAATCATTTTTGACACGCAATAGTGGACAAAGTCTGTTTGGTCAGCTGAATGTTAATTACTGGTCGAGCAGCCAAAGTCAAAATACAATCTAGAGAAATAACAAAAATCCAATTTCAAAATACTCAGTCGAAGTCTTTTTTGTTCAGCAAGTAAATCGTGACAATCATGACAAAAATCGAACGGATGTTTGAAACCGGCAAATGCAAAAAGCCTTCTTGCCTTGTTTTGTGTATTTTTTGGCTGGCAATTTATCACAAAACAGCGAACAAAATCTACAGAAAATAAAAGATTGCAAGCCTATAATTTTGAGACAGGCGAAATAACAATAAAATACAAGCAACAATACTTCATAATAAATTGTCGTTTGACGTGTTTGAAATGTATTGGCAATTAAAAACGCAATTGAAGCAAATGGAGTGAGTTGAAAGGGCGGGACAGATTGGCGCTCCTTGATGCAGTGAATCGCTCTGGGAGTCGTATATTTATGAGTAGTAGCAATTTTGGGAGTTCATGAACCAAAGTCTGGGTGTGTAGAGCTTGGTCATGATACCCAAAACCAAACCAAATCAAATCAAATCAAAGGCAAGTTGAGTCAACAAAGACAAAAAGACACTAAGGCTAAAGTTTTGCGATGATATTGGAATTGATTTAAGTAAAAGACGTTTGCTATAAACAAAGTCACAGAACTCTAACAAATTCTTGGCAATTTGTTTACATTTCTCTCTTTAAATTGCTTATATGACACCCAATTTCCATAGAAGAACACAAACGCTTCTTGGGCCAAAGTTGTGCTCCCATATTATTTCCGCTTCTGTGGTGTCCCTCAAAACCTCAAAAATGCTGATTAAAGGTCTTTGTTCTGTCGATTTCGTTTGCTGATGCCCATCGTCCCAGGTCCGCCCATTCTCAATTTATTTTGCCATATTTTTTGGTCGGCTTTTGCTTGCTGCCCCTTGCCTCATTTCTTGCGAGTTGCATGTTGGAGTCTCCAGTTGAGTGCAGTTTGCTTAGGGCGCACTTAAGTACCGTTATTTTAATAAACGCCATTTGCGCATGCGCAGCCTCAGTTGGCCCGGTTTTTTCCCCCCGTTTTTTTGGGTTACATTTTTTGTGTGGCCCAAAATACTTTCTTCACATAAAAGAAATTGAATTACTGCTGATGGCAAAAAGCTAATTTGGCATTGCATAAGCATTTTCTTTGCCATTTTCTGTGAGGTGGAGTGGGTGGAAGGAGGAAGTGGCTCATAAAGTATGCCATTTGTTTTTCGTAATACTTATTTACTCTGGCCATTGCATAGAGGCATTGTTTGTTTATTTTCGCTGCGTTCTGTTTGTCGCCTTTTGCATAAACATTTATGCAAATGTCAAATGTCTAATTGACAAACAAGAGCCAAGTGCTCGCCTCGCCTTTTCCCTAAAAAAGTGTACGAGCGCCTGTATGCGGATGTTGCGACTATCGGATACCTGGGATTGCTACGATTTTGATGATTATTCCGAGCTCAAACTGGTTTTACTACTCAAACGTTAGTCATAGAACTCGAGATGCTAAAATGTTTCATAGATCTTGGGTCTACGAAAAACTGGATTACTCCAAATAGCTCATACCCTTGAGTTCCCCGAGTACCGAGCACAAAATCCATGACAGTGACCAGGCATTGTCTATGCTGGCAGCAAATTACAATTTACGATCGACGATCAGCGAATCGAGCCGCGCTGTGTGTGCGACAGCTCCACATTTTGTCAGCTCCACATTCTGTCGGCGGAACCCTCTGATTTGGAACGACCTTGAGCCTTTGTGCGGCCCAATGGAGCCGGAGAACCACCCTTCACTCCGCTCCGCTCCACTCCACTCCCCTCGCTGGATGGATACTCAATTATCTAGATATACGCGCTATAAAGTGATCTAATGAATTTACTTTATGCGTGTTTCATTTGATGGCGATTGTCCGATAAACATTTTATTTCGCTTTTTATGGCCCTAGCTGGCTGCTGCCTTGTGTCTTGTTTGTTTTGAGTGAAAGTAATTTGGCGATTATATGTATATTCTGTTGTGTTGTGTTGTGTTTGGTGGCTGTGTCTATATCTGCTGACTGCTGACTGCTGACACGCCTAGATACTTGGCACATCATGTGCTAGAAGCTCAAATCCGAGAGCTAGTCCGCCGATTCTGTGACTCATCCAAAGAAAGTTTAAACAATGTCTTTCGGGCTGTTAATGCTCTGCCCTTCCCAAACACCAGAAACTGATGATCATGATGGTGATGAACGTAAATATAGTTGTAGTCATCAGGGTTTTATGCTTGCTGGATGCCTACAGCCACTTATTTAGTCAATCATTTTGCAGCAGGTGAGGAGAAATTTAAGTCTGGGGCGTGGCTGAAGATGGGCTGGTCCTGAATTATAAAAGTTGATTTTGATGAGATTGTTTAATCATGGCATAAGTTAGTATCGAAGTTTGAATGGGGGAATAAAAATCGATTGTATTGAGATTTTCCATCGTTATGCGGCCAATTTGGCCCATCTGCCTCTCTATCTTTGATCTGATCTCCTCGAGGATTGCGCTTGAGTTCATAGCAATGGACAAATTGATTTGCCATATATAGTCTGTATCATTGAGCTCTATCCACGGAACCGACCAATCGATATCATTATCTATATCGCTTCAAGATCACAGCAGTCTGCCATTGCAGAACATTTACATGATCACCTGTGGAAGGCGCACGCATTGAATGCATTGAATGCATTGAATGCAATGCATTGAATTGGAGTTGCAAGTCGGCATTGACAGGCGGACTAAAGGCAATCATCCATTTAATAACCAATTATCATTGATCAACTGCACGCCCAGTCCCCAGAGATCGGATCGAGCTGGAATACCAAAAGAACGACCGAAAGACAAAACTCTGGCCAACTGACCACTGACCACTGAGCAATATCAATTACGAATTACATCTGATTATCCGCCTCTGCCTGGGAATTGGCCATTTCCATTGCCAATGCCATTGCCATTGCCTTGGTCGCGATCATGGCCACAGCTCTCAGGATTCCAGATTCAAGATTCAACATCCATCCCAGATCTGGGGTATGGGACTCCAGATCCAACTCCCGCCTGGGGGATGTGTGTGTCTGATTAGCGCATAAACAAGTTAATGCCATTGATGATGACGATGCTGAGCCACCTGAACAGACGCCAAGTGCATTGCAATGGGGGCCGGCCGACTGCATCTGGATCTGGATGCGTACGTGGTGCGATGTTATTGTTTTCATTGGGTATCCAGTATCAAGATATATTGGGCAGGGCCTCCTTCAGATAAGACCCAACTCCTGGCCTGTTTGGGAGTCTCGGTGCGTCTTCGACTTCGTCGTCGTCGTCGCTGTCGTTGTCGTCGTGGTCGTGGTCGGTTGACAACAGAAACTGTCGGCGGCTTGGCAAGCTTTTGATCTTCACGAAGTTTTTAGCCGCCGAAGCCGCTGGCAAGAGCCTGTACCATGTTGAACTCTCCCAGTTTTCGTCGTCTTCCTAGAATATGTATATGTATCTCCTCCTCTGTTTGCCCAACACTTTTTAGGGCGGACGGGGGGTGGCGATATGCTAATGTTGTTTGGGTTTGGGCAGCCAAAAGTCAAACACTGTTTGTTGACGTTACCTTGAATTCGTAGAGCAACAAGCGACGACACAAAAGCCCCAGAGCCATGCGAAGATCTATGGCAAACAAAGATGTTTGAGCTATGTCATGTGTTTAGGGCGGACAGATCTTGACATCATAGTTAGGGTTCAATTGCTCTGGCTTCGCTAGGGATCGTCGTCTGATTTGCAGTTCATGTGAATGCTGTGGGGAGTATTGGAATATTACCCTGAAATAGTACCTAGTTTCACATTCAATTAGATGTACATATTTGATTTATAGCTATATAGTTAAGTTAGCTATAGTTAATGCACTGCAATAATTTTGAGATATTTTTTTCGTGGGTCAAAATATATGAATAAATAAATACAATAAGCACACCGCAGCTTTTTAGATACCAACTCGTTATGTAAATATAGGGAATAGACTTATACTTAAATCCTAGAAGTGTATTTTGGGAGTCACCCTCCCGAAAAGTCTGGGAATGATTTAATTCGTCGGCATTAACGTGGACAATTGTCTGTGGGAGTGCTGTGACTTGTGTGCTCCTATGCAAATGAGGGGACAATTATGCTGATCAGCGCTAATTGAGGGAGCCATAATGACCCACAGAGTGACTAACCCAGTTCCGTTTGCATCTTTCTCCTCCCCAGGCTGCCCGCTGACTACGAGTTCCCACTGCCTGCGCTGCAACAAGGCGGGCTGCATCAAATGTCCAATGTACCTGGTGACGGACACGAGGCAGTGCGTGGATCAGTGCCCCGCCGGCTATTTGGACCAGTGGTCCGCCCACACGGAGTTCATGGGTCGGGTGTGTGTGCCCACCGGCTATTCTGGACCACTGATGGCCGCACTGGCCGGACTTCTCGGTGGCTTCCTCGTTTGTCTGTCCCTTCTGGCCGTCGCGGTGATGTTGGTCAGGAGGAAAAGGCGGCGAAAGTCCATCAAACAGAAGCTGATCAACGAGAATACCATGGATCGGGCGGACTTTATGAGGCAGCTAAACGAGATGCGTCCGAACGCGGAGTACTTTCTGGCCATGCTGAACGATACCCGACGGCAGATCAGGAAGCTATATTTGTCCGGTGAAGTGGCAGCTGCCAACTCGTACAGGCCCATAGTCCGGGATCTGGCCAAGCTGCTTATTCTGCTGAACAGACCCATTGAACTGATTCCCGCCCCGCCGCCAGATTGGTCCAGGCTCTACGCCTGGTCGGAGCAGGCCCTGGAGCGCTACAAGCCTCAGGTGGGCCAGCTCATCGACTTCTTTCAGGCCTCACACGGTCACAGTGCTGGTCACCACGAGGTGCTCTACGCTGCGCCAAACAAGAAGAAGCAACTGCAGCAGCCCAGCATCTTCCGGCAACAGGTGACGCCCACGGCGACGCCGCAGGGAGTGGGCGAACTGATGGCCGGCGATCGGAGCAGCAGCGCCTCGGCGCAGCAAAAGCTGCACCTGTTTGGCTCGCTGATCAGCCTGCACGAGTTCGAGGAGCCACGGGCTTCGGATCCTTTCGGCAGCAGTTTCAACACGCTGAAGAGCGGCAATCTCATCTCTGATCTCAATGCCAGCTCGCTGTGGCTGGAGGACGAGTTCTACAAGCTGGGCTTTCGACCGCAGGACGAGATCACCACGGAGCTGTAACCGCATCACAAAACTCATACTCAAAACTTAATGGAAAATAAGTATTACCCCGGCTGGCGGCGCTAGCCGTTCGAGTCTAGCGCCAGTTCAGCTGGGGAAAGAGGCATTTGCGTGCACATTCCGCCAGGCCATCATCATCATTCAACTCCATCGACAAGCTATTTGGGAGGCCATTTAGCCGGAGGCGCTAAATGCCCACGCTTAGCGCTTAGTTAGATCAGTTAAGCAAGCAAACTAGTCACGTAAAATCACAAACAAAACCATCAACACACTACGATGCCGAGGAGAAGGAAAAGGAGCAAATGCAAATGCAAATGGAAATCGCGTGGAAATGAATTTAGTTTTATGGATTTTACAAAAATCGCAACTATCATGTAACGAACAATATTTAATATACACGCTGTAGAAATACTTTTCAAATAATAACTAAGATGATAAGCAGTATAAAAGCGATACTTATAGCTATACCTTATGTAGACAGAGATTACAAAGCCTAGCGAATACGAAATGGATAATAAAATCGTGTGCCTTAAGATTGTAAAATATGTAACAATTTGTATTAATAACCAGGCGCCGTCATCCGACCAAGTCAGCCAACGCTAAGGCTCCTCGTACTTCCAGAGTATGTCGGGTTCTTCCTTCAGCTTCAGCTCGCCATGTCACGTGTCTTCTCGAATTGTTTCCGTTGGGGCTACGCGGTCGGGCACTACGTTCCGCTCGTTGACCAGCCGGGACAGCTCCTTTGCATCGTAGCCGATCAATAACTTCAAATCGCAGTCAAATTTGTATGCGAATCGCTTGCCGGACACCTTGGAGATCATATCCCCATCGTAATAGTAGCGGAGAGCCCTTGATAGCTTTTCATAGTTCATGGCGGGTTTGTTTTTCTTCTCGCCCCAAAGGCGGGCCACCCGATCCGGATCAGTAAGCTTGAACTCTCCCTCGGTGCCCACCCATTCAATGATGTTCGTGTGCTCGCAGTCGGTGAGTATTTCCAGTAGGAACTGCCACAGTTGCACTTGTCCATTATTGCCGGAACCGATGGTAGTGTAGTTTGTGGGACTCATGGATGTCGGAGAATTTTCAACGGCTGTGAACAAATTAGATGTCAGATTGTCAGTTCACATTGCTTTTGCCAAAGACACTAGAATAATAAGACGCGTTACGGCCATACATTGGTTTTGCAGTATGCAGCCACGTTTTTGGTGGCAATAATTGCTCTCTCCCAGTTCGCTTACAACAGAGAGCATAAAAATCGAAAAATAAAGTACAATTGCTTGTGTGAGTGAGAACAGTAAACGAAAACGGGTGCATGTGTGCGTAATTGAGCAAGAAGAAGACTTCCGGTCCGAAATCAATTTTGATAACATTAATCAAATTCGTTTCTTATATGATCTAATAACTATTTAAAAATTGATGCATTGATTTTTTTTAAGTTATATTAATATTCGTTAGTTAAAATCGCCGCTCAAATTACCTACCGTTCGCAAATAAACTTTACACATAATTTTTTATTCAATATAAATACGGATATTATTAAAATTTGGAAAAATAGCAAACGATGAGCTCTATGCTTTAAGCAAACGGATTAAAAGGAACTACAAACAAAAACAAAAAATTTGACGCGCTTTTCTACACATTCAAATTTGCGCGGTTTTTAAAAAATATTCAAATTATAATGTAACAAACACATTCAACAAAATAATATTTGCAATGCAAGTTCTGAAAATTGAATAGTAGTTTGTACTAATAAATGTACTAAATAGTTAAAAAACTTCACATGCAACCTGTTTATTGCAAAATTGAATTCTTTAAGCAGGAAATCACTAACTTCAAATCGCAAGCTGAATTCTCTAAGGACATATTTTCTAGTATAAAGTAATTTATGAAATTATTTAGGTATTTTATGTACACTTATTCACCTTTACTATTTGTATAGTTTATTTAAGTAATTATCATGTTAAGGAAATGCAAAATTCGAGTTTTTTACTTTTTACTTTACTTCGAGTACAAATAATATAGCTTGAAAGTCCATAAACTTCTGAAGTGAGGTGCATATTGTGTCAAATTTACAATATATGAGCATACGTGTGCACCCATAAAACAAAAAATAAAATAAAAATTCAAGAGAGCCTGGAGCCAGATCGAAAAAATCGTGTGCAAAAAAATCATATGGCGTTACGCATCTTTTTATTTTAGTGTCTTTGGTTTAAACTTTGGTGTAATTTTCTCCTCTACTCACAATCGGAACTCTTGACGGCTTGGTAGGATTTGCGCATAATCCGCTGTTCGAGGGAAAGGGTGCCCCCTGAGGTAGTTGATATGGCAGTTGCCGACATGATTCTCGGTTGCTTGGGCTTCCTCTGCTCCTCCGCCTGTTTGTGCACCACGGATACGAAATTGCACTCCTTTAGCAGCTGGAGGTGGGTCCAGAAGATGTTGTCAGGATCACGGGGCAACTTTTGATTGAACTCCTCGTGCGTCATTGCGCAGAGCTCCTGACCGTTCATCTTCCAGTCGCTTATGTTGATGCCACTTAGCTCGAACTGTTTGACGGCCCACTCCAGCCAGTGGGCCACGTGAGACTGTGTCCATTCGATGGCCGCCTCGGGTATCTTCAGGCGTATCTGTTCGCGCTTAAACTTGCTGTCCAGAACCCAGTTCAAGACTGGCTTAACATCCTTGGGCTCAACAGATTCTTCTTCAGAGTCTTCTTTGTGCTTGCGTTTGATTGGAGTTTTGATAGGACTTTCGCTGGAGGAGCTCTTCTGGCTGGCCGTTTCCGGGGGCGAGAGCTGACCCGCCACCTCCTCGGCCATGGCAGCCAGAGCCGCCTCCGTGGGCTTCAGGACATCGGCGATGTTGATGCGTTTGCGAATAGTTTGTATCTGCACATTGATCTGTACCAGGCCTTCTCCCTTAACGCACTGATCCACGAGATTCTTGTGGGATTCCAGCTACACGAGATTGGGCGCTTAAGTAAACATTTTATTGTCCGGCAGATAGACTCACCTCTTGTGCATCCTGCAGCCAAAAGGTGTAGTAATTCAGACACACGCCTATTTTTTGCTCAACAAGTGATCTATGGTTAAAAAATTTGGGTTATTTGCATGGCAGACAGGGGTTATCTTCGCCAGACTCACTTGAGCGCGCTGAGCGGCTCCCGGATGTCCATGTGCAAGATGATTATGTCGTCCGGCTCCGCCTCTGTCTCCACATCGATGTTATCCTCGAACATTTTACTGGCAATCACTTCCTCTGCAAATTGTTTACAATTAATATTTTGGTGCAACAACAGGTGCTTTCCAATTGGGAAATCGCATTATCCCACTTACCCAGGGCACCGCCAACACTCAGGCGGCGAATTAGCTCGTCCGACAAGTCATTTCTGCTGGCCATCGTGGCTTCAAATCGTAAATAACTCCCGATATTTACTATATTTTATTAACAAATTTGTCTCGTGGGTTTATTGTTGCATCTTTAGTGTGACCGTAGGCGGCTGGTGTGGCAACTCCAAATAATACTAAACGGCGTTTGGCCAGGGCTGCACAATCATTGGCCAGTATTGCCACCAGTTCAATTTGATTTCAAATTTTGGCGGCTCTTTTAAATATAATACAATTTTCAAAATAATGTAAATAAAAGTTTCTGTTAGCAAGTTCTCGAATTAATATTTACCTTATGATGAAATTAATGTCTAGAGCCACAAAAACTAACAAACCCAAAAATGTTTATTTAGTTCTTAAAGAAGACATGATTTTGCTCTACTCTCTACTGGTAAATATTTGTCCACATTTCAAGTTCTCTTTTCCTGTGTACACAAATTCATTCATTAAAAACTCGTAATAAACTTTTTTTTTGCCATGCAAATTTCTTTCATCACAGGCTATTAATATTTCAAGCCTAACGATCTATAAGAATTAGCAATCTGGCGACAAAATGTGTGCTCGCCCCCTCAAGTGATTTCCTAGAAAAGCCATCGAAATTAATTGAGGAATTCAATTCGCAACAATAAATTGATGCTCAAGACACCCACTTGTGGGTGAGTGGTTCGCTCTCCGTCCGATATCTTTTCGCCACTTTCTTTCGGCTGAAGACTCAATTGGCCGCCACAATTGGCCATGTTTGTGTGTTTGTCGGCCTGACTAGGAAGTACTTGGATGTTCCCACTGGCAAGTGAAGTGGCAAAGTGCTGCTCATTTTCAGCTAATGCTGATTAAATGCCCCGTAACACGATCAGTGGGTCAAAACAGTGGGACAAAGCATGCCAATTGTGTTATCGAGCAGAGGACAGAGGATAGGCTCAAGTGCACAGCGCACTTGTTAACACAAGCGACTTTCCATGTTCCATGTACCGAGATACGGACAAAGACGGCTCCCGACCTGAATCGTCCGGAGTTGGAGGCATTACCTCATGGTGTTGACTCAGTTGGCGTTGATGAACGATATTTGCTTGCGAATATCTCCCTGAATATCTCGCTCATGGAAATGTTTGAATTTGATTCGGGCTCAGCTAAAAGTGATGCAATGTCTTCCAGGAAAGTGCTGGCACATCATCAGCCCCATTTTTGCAACCTTGCAACTTCATTTTCCCCGTCCGTTTCGTGTCCAACAACAAAGAAAACCAACAAACTAGAGTGCGGGCATGTTTTGTTTGAGGACTAAACGCGGCTTTGTTTATTTGCCCGCCAAGCTGTTGACTAATATTAGCCAGCTGGCCAAATTCAAGCGCTTCGGGTCAGCTTGTTGTCTTATTTTGTGTACTTGCCAGCCATTGGCGTTGAGTCATTGTCAAAGTCGTCTCATTTGGGTATTATTAGATGTGAGTGGCGTTAGGCTTTCTATCTTTCTCTCTGCATTGTATGCTGCCATTACTCATTGTATGCTAATGAGGGCTTATCTCATTACATGTTAAGTATACGCCGCATTGACCTTCGCGTAGATCGAAATCTAGGCAGACCCAAAAATTGTCTAGGTCATGACACCCGGCTGCAGTGGGGATACAAACAGATGCCCGAAGCCAGGAATGACAACGTGGAAAACTCGCTACAGTAAACCGATACAGTACATAAAACTATGCGCAGTCATTGTGGCGCCCTCGACTGCCAGAAATTCCCATATACTCGGCTGCCAAGGACCGTCGAAATGAAAACAAAAATGAGGAAAACAACCCCTTGGGATTTTCGCCTCTGGATTATTTGTCGGCCGAGCGTTCAACTCCACGGAATTGCGTCACTGGATGGCCAGAATTAAATCAATAGGGACAACTCCCACGCGGAGCGCCAAAGTGGAGCACCAGAGCCCGGGACTTGGAGAATTTGCATTTCCGTGGCCCATGCTGAATGGCCAGTATTTGGTATTTGGGTCGTCCAAGGATTGCTACTGCCATTGCTAATGCTCTAGCTGCAAGGACATTTCAAAGGCGGTCGGCGCTTCCGTTTCAGCTTTTCATTTCATAATTTCTGGTGTTTAATTAATTGGTTTGTCGAGTGAGTTATGGTGCCTTTGCGGTCTACACCTAGAAACATTGGCTTGAATTGGGGCCAGGATATGAACTCGTTTGTGACCCGCTTTCCATTGGTTTTCCGAAACAAGTCTGAATTATTTATTGGCCAGTTGAAGGCAGTGCAGTCACGTTATTGATGAACCGTTTAAGTGCTTGGCCAGGAAACAGGACATGGATGTGGTCTCCTTTGGCTTACGCTTTCCATCATCTTTGGGCTATTTCCGATATTAAAAATCCACCGCTCGTGGATTGAGTCACTTCTGCTTTTCGGATTCATTAATATTCTGCGATTGTGTCACCACTGGCCAAAATATGGCAGCCAGCAATTATTCAGATGATTAGCGTACAATTGCGGAGAAGCCATCTGAGTCATCATGGATTATCTATCTCTTGTCCATCTATCACTTAGGAACCCTTTTCCACTTTATTAAGCCAGGTGAGCATATTTGATAAGATCCCTTATGAAACACCTAAGATCTATACCTAAGCGACCTCTATCGAACCATTGAAGCCAGCTATGCTTTACTTTACTTAAATTTAAAAAAAAGGAGTATATTATTAGAACTATGCACTCAAAATTACTAAATGCTCAAACTATAGGGGGAATGAAATATATTAATATTAAAAATTAATATTAATATTAAAATAAGACTGCTTTGGTTAACATAGTCAGCAGTTACAGAGGCAACTAACCTTGTAATTAATAAAGGGATTCTACAAATTAAAAAAGCCGTCGAGAGTATTTGTTTTGAGTGTTCAAAGTTCAGCTGTTCGCACCGGCAAGCGACTGCCTTCGAACTCGAACATGTTCGCTGGCAGCTGGCTGGCTGTTTAATTCGAATCGCTTTCAATATTGAACGGCAGTCTTGTGGCGCAATTGAAACGCGACGGTTTGCTTTTTCGGAGTGCGGGTGCTGCCAAAATATCAGAAGTAAACCGAAATAAAAGTGCCGACCGCCGCGAGTTTTGTTTTTGGCCAACTGCGATTGCTATAACGCTTATTTGATTAAGTACGCAAGTTTTGTTACTTTTCTTTGTTATCTTAGAGAGCGTGCGTGTGCGTTTTTGTTGCCTTTTGCACAACCACAAAGTGGGCGGAATTTGTTGTGTGGGCGTTTGTTTTGCCATTGAGAACACAATTTCAGCGTTGGCTGAAAACTAGTTAGCCAGATATCACATGTTGTAGCATTTAAAATTCAACTTCTTGCACAGCCAAAACGGTTGAACAAAAGACCGGCAGGCTAAATTTAAAATTTGTAACGAATATAAACATATAAAACAACAAATTTAGCTGCGTGACATTGCCCCTTGACGGCCAAACAACAATAGGCGGTTTCCATCGATTTCCATTCGCTTTTCTCCCCCCCTCTAATAAAAATCAAAATCGAAATCAAAATCAAAAGCACACACGCACTCACAAATGCACGCTATCAACAATCAAAGTGTAGCAGTCGCTGCAAAGTTGCATATGCTCGAGATAAACCAAAACTAAAAATCATACCACAATTTCTTGTTTCATTTTGGAAAACAGCTTGAAAAAAAAATAAAAAAAAAAGCAGAAAAATCTGAAAAATGCCCAGCAAGCTGTAAGGAAAGCCTACAAACTGTGTGTGGTGGTGCCCCAGCCAAGTGGAAAATTGAAACGAGGTGAGTTTGGCAATCGTTTGGATTGATTTCTGATTTTTGGGCAGCATGTGAATGGGGCGAGTCCGAAGTGACCCGGGCCACTATTGATTTTGCTGGGTGTGGGCAGGTGTCCTTCGGCCGAATGCAATGCCGGTTCCGAGTGCTCCGCAGCAGCTGGAATTCCCAAGGACGCTGCCTGCTGCAGTGCTTGAACTTTTCACCTCCTGTGAAAATCCACCGCCCCCTGCCCACCGAAACAGCTGGGAAAATTCTCGTGCACGCTCTCTCTCTCTCTCTCTCTCTGTGTGTGTGTGCTGTGTGCCTTCGCCGGCAGCGTTTTCCGCTTTTCCATGTTGCAACAGCACGGGAGTGTTTTCCATTTCAATGCAACGCCGAACAAGTGGCAGCAGGCTCTCTCAGCCGGCGCTTAAAAGCGGCACGTGGGTGGCTCTTTGGCTCCGGTGGTGCCCCAAGTGGTGCGGGTCCCCAGACCTGCACCACCACTGCTTATCAGAGACATTTCGGCTCCCAGGGGCACCACTTGGTTGGCCGTTTGCAGTGGTTCCATAAAGTCATTCTCAATCTTTGAATTTCTTGCGGAGATTTTGTAAAATGGTCGTAGATATTCAAGGAATATATATTATAATCTAAAATATCTTATATCTTAAATGTTACATTTGAGATAAATGCAAGTTTATCAGGGAAATTTCACCTCCCAGTGATCAGCACTTTTTTGGCCGTGCAAGTAATTTTCAAACTTTGAATTCCCTCAGGGTGAATAAATCATGCCGATTGCCATTTTTATAGATGTTTCGTATGAATAATAGCACATTTTCATAATGTGGTGTTGACATGTTCTATATGATGTTGTGCCGCATGCCAAAATTTATCGATTTTCAGTAAAATCTTGTCTCTAGATCTGCCAGCAATTTCTCACGGTGCATGTGAAAAGGCAGTTCATGTTCAAGCCTTTGAGTAAATGGGTCGCCTACAAGTATGATTTTAAAAACTATATTTACACCAAGCCCACTCAATAAATTTGCCTTTGTTAATTTCTCACTGCCTCCTTGCGCTGCACTTTTCGCATTAATTAAGTTTCAATGGTGCCCAATCGGGCGGCAATCAAGTACAGTGGGCACTCTCCCTCTTCGACAAGATTGTTTCAGTTTTACTGGCTTTACAGCAGTTTTAATTTAACACTACAGCGATTTTGTCGGCCTTTCAACTTTCAGCACATGTAAATGTAAGGCTTTATTTAGATAAAAGTCCAGCGATAAGCGCCTCGCAACGTAAAGAGTGTGCCAAAAATGTTAAAAATAAAAACAATCATAATAAAGTACCATAAAAGGGGCTAGTTGTATCCGTTCCATTGTATTTTCTGATGCGAGGGTTCCCTTATCTGTTTATTTGATTTTCATTCGGGCATGAGCTCATCGGCGGCTGCAGATTCGGTTTCGCACCCAGGTAGTGCAGGCAAAAAAGATCAAGTTTCCTATATGGATTGGTTGTACCCTCCAGGAATGCACCCTCCGAAATTTTGGGTATTGATTTCCCATTACTTCCCCTTTTGGCGCGTGTTTTCAATTCATTTTAATGGAATTGCCCTGCGATTGTCCCTTTTATTCGGGCAAAATAAATGTTTTCCGATTTTGTAACCCCTTTCTGATTGTTATTGTGTGATTTAATTTCTAGCCGCTATGGCTTCTTTCGCTGCATTTCAAAGGCGGCTATTTGCATAATTGCATTTGCCGCACATACATACGTGTATATAGGGCGTCCCAGCTTTTTCCACTCCAATTTCAGGCCATATTTCCACCCGTGTATTTGTGCCACCCATGGAGTTTCAGTTGATTGCTGCGTTTTGTGGTTTCCCGTCGATTTTCCCCGTCGAATTGGATTCGGCTTACCTTTTTGTGGTTTCGCACCTTGTCGGGATTTAAGGGAAGTGAACGGGCGGGATGAGAAAACCAGGCTTATATCTCAACGTTCTTTGATTCTCATACAAGAAATGTTTATTATTTCATGCGAAATACTCGTATATCTCAACTGAAATCGCATTCCATATTTGGTTAATAAATGTTTAATAATAAAACAGATAACATTCCTGTTACTTGCCCCTTATCAACATAATTTTCTCTCTCTTTTCTGTTCATTTCCACCTCAAACATATGGAGCATTTTCGATTGTGTTTCCAGTTCACCATCGGTCCGCCCTTTTAATGCAATATGTAATGGTTTCTTGCGTTGGTTGATAGGCTTTTTATTGCACAATTCACGCGTAATGTTTATTTTGTTGTCTAGCTTGGGGCCCCGCGGTAAATTGTTGCTAGTTTCATGAGTCATTTGATAAGAACAAATGATAATTGTGGCCCTGCTGCAGCTAAAAAGAAATAACAACAATTAGACGAGGCACCACCAGTTCGCCCGCTCATGAAAATGGAAAAGCGAGCGGGCCGAAGAGCAAACACAACTATTTCAAGTGCAAAGTGAGGCGAGAAATTCTTTCGCCCACCCATTTCATTTTTTGTGGGCGGTGGGCGGTGGGTGGTGCGCGTGGGCGTGGCGAGATTTCCTAACTAGCCCGACATTTTCCACTCTCACTATCACGCTCTCCCCGGCCTTTATTCACAAATTATTCACACACGAGACTCTACTCTATATGCAACATCAAGCAAGCACGCAACAACACAAGCAGCTGTCGTAGGAAAGGCATAAAAATTTTAAATTTTTGCTGCCACCTTCAAGGTCGCCGAATATCGTTAAAATGCCATGTCGTTGGCTTCACGAACCAGAGAACAGAAAGCATTTGTTTGCCATTAAGCTTACGTGTGCAGATCAGCTCTATAAATGTATATAGATACATATATACATGTATGAATATATGCACAGACGATTGCACAAAATTGAATATGTGAGCGCCAAACTTCAGTCATTCATGAGCCTCACATGATTGATAAGAAAGACGGCAGGCAGCCTGATAAACTCACCGCCCAATTGCCACTGACTTGGACCGAGTGTTATGAATATTAATGGTCCGGTGACGTCAGCAAGTGCATTTGACAGATGACAAAACAAAAGATCAAATGCAAATGGCGAGGGCAGCCAACTGAATGAAGATGAATGGGGCTTTGAATGAAAAGGGCCACGAGTCACTAAAACATACTATGTGCCCCACACAGAAATCCAAAGATTTGCCATTCATTTTACCTACTTTTATAATATATTTATATATTTTATGTTTTTAGACCAACAGAAAACAGAGAGATTTCGCTGTATTTCCACTCTAGTTATGTTTTAATAATTAGAGTAACTACTTCTTGGGCTTAACAACACATTGTTTAAATAAAATAACATTGTGGGTGAGGAAGCCAGAGTTACGAAAATATTCACGTAATCATGAATGAGGCAGCACTTTTCTCATTACCAGCGAGCGGGAAACTGACAACACTAGACATTTTCATTTGACTTAGTCGGCGGACTGACGAAAATAGCTACAACCACCTGCAGCACCCAGGGCGTAACTAATTTCACACAAAAAACAACAGAAGTGGTGAAAGGGGATTTCCTCGAAAAGTGCACCAAGTTACCATCAGATCAGATCGGCCATCAGATACATACCGTAGTATGTATACTTTGTACGAGAATGGGTATCCATCAAGGGGTCATAAGCTCAACAACCAACATGCAATGGCGTTAAATTTTTATGCGTGCTATGGAATTATGAGACAGTGTTTTCGGGTGGGAGCTTGCGTTGCAATGGTGGGTGTGTTTTCCCGTTGCCATCGCCTGGTCACGCAATGCAGATGGAAAGCCGCGCTTTTCCGCCTCAAGATAGCTGGCCGGAATTTGCTGTGGGGCAAAAACTTACACCTTTGCAGCCATGACATCAACTTTGCCGGGGAGGGGGGCATTATCTTAATGGAGACATCGCAATTTATTAGATTGTGTGCTCTTAAGCTTATCACGTAAATGAAATATTTGTGTAATCTCCTGTAAATGTAATCTCCTACTTTGCGAAAATTAACTCATACATGCTAATGAAGTGACTTTGGATTTTCACGTGAAGAGTGAACAATTTATAAGGTCAGTGTATGCAGTGATTTACGTTAAGCTTATCACGGAAATTAAATAGCTTTGTTAGTCTCATGTAAATGCTTAAGTGGCGATAGCATCAGCTGCAAGGAAAATTAATGCAAAATATTTGCAGTGAGTCACATTTAGTTTGATCTTAAATATAAGCCAAGAAATTAGTTGACTTATTAGACATGATGGACATGAGTAATCATTGAGATGGTCGCTGTCTAATTGGCCCACTCTTATTCGTGTTCATCCAATTCGTTCGTGGACTTGGAGACCGAAAGCCGCAATAACCTTGAAACGGTACCGCGCTTACGTCACTGGGGTCCACAAATGGAGCCGAAAAGAGGCGTCTAATGTCCGGCTCGGAAGCATTAACCCACTGCCACCCCCAGGGCGCGAACAACCATCAACAACCAGAAGTGACAACGATGAATGTCACCGCGACTTTTGACGGCAGCTCCCCCACTCAATGAACACGAAATTGGAGCGCACGCTTCGTTCGCCCCAACGGTGGGCCAATAAAAGCTCCACACGTCCGCATTGCAAGTGTAGTTGAATAGATATGGCAACAAATTCGGATGATTTACGGCTCCTTCGATAGTGGCAATGGCAACTTGCTCGGCCAGTGGCCACCGGCCACTCATCAGATCACCTATAAAAATAGACAACGAAAATAAACGTGGACGCGGAAAATTCGAAACTAACGCAGCAATTTGGAATTCGGCGAATCAAACACTGATTCGGGACCATTTTTGTAGATCCGCACTCTCAGGCGAACATATGCGGTAAACACATTACCTTAGCCGAAGTCAGAAAAGTGCTAAAGATGTTTATTGGCTTATTCCTATAACCGAAAATGTGCAAATGTTTGTTCAATTAAAATGCCATTCCGCATAGCTACGGCTCAGCAGCTGAGTAATGCCAGTGGTTATCATTAGTCGAATTATGGTGTACCCTGGAATTTGGTTGCCTTTAAAAAGTTGCGCAAACTCATTGATAAAGATGGTCTTAATAAAGTTGTTGTGTTTATTAAGGAGCTAAGAATATTAATCGAAATATATGATAATTATATATATGATATATTGTGTATATTGTATATATATTGTATACAACATCTTGGATACAATTCATTTCTATTGGCAAGTGCCATCATCGAGTTGCTATAATCGCTTTTTCGGTCAAATTGGCTTATTTTCAGCACGTTTGCGGTTAACTTTCCTGGAATATTCTTATAGTTCACTTATGGCACATGGTTAGGCCTCCAAATCGTTCTTATTTCCGCATTTAGATGGTAGTTGTTGCGGATAGGGAACTTAAATGAACTTACATATATGAACATATAAGAACGCTAGTAATACGATGCTCATATTAAGCATACGCCACGTGCGCCGCAGTGGCTTATTTGCAACTGGCGCCGACTTTCCCACCCAGCAGCTCTTTGTAGTTGCTGTGTTCTTTTAGCCACGAATTATGATTGATCTGGCCGGTAAAGCATTTTTGTGGCGCTGACCCAGTTTCGTTATTTACTTTCAATAATATCTATGAATATATTCCGCCTGACAAAAGCGTAACGAAAACGAATTCTGGACCATTGTTGTTGTGCCTTCTGAGCTGTGAGTGAATTGCCTATTTATTTTAATATACTATTCGGCCAGAAGCAGCGGCGAAAAGTGACAACAATGACGTCGTCGCCGAGCTGCGAGCAAAGCAAAATGAAAACCGAGCAAAAAGTGCTATTAATTCGCCATATCCCCTTGAGCTTGCTCTATTGTGTTTGGCTTAATTGGTTTTTTAGTCTGCCCAAAGTTGAACCCAATGATCTGTCATCAGCGCTTACGTATACGTAATATTGGACGCGGCAAGTGGGCGTTTGTAACGCTCAGTAATAATAACACTGACAGAATGGTTATTTCGTTCGTGGTTATTATTAAGTGCTCATGCCTGGCATGAGTAATTATTGGCATTGCAAATTCGCAATTTGTGAACCTGCCAGGTGAAACAATTGACAGAAGCCACCTAATTTATATGTTGCCGTGCGGCTGAAGCACTAAGCATATGGCTATGGTTATTAACACTCAGTTCTCGGAAGCGATTAAGATTAAGCGATTAAAAGAAGAGCTACTATGAAGAACTACCATAATGGGCACCGAAGCTTGTGCAGATTTGGCTGTCGCACTTGTGACCTCGGGTCAATTCTACACTTGTAAGCCCAACTCCAGGCCAAAAAGGCAGACTCCAGGCGAGGAAGGGGAGTAGCTGATGAATAACCCATGAATAGCCCATGAATAACCCAAGACAAGGCCATGACAATTACATAATTGGCAAGTTGTGTGCTGGCAATTAACTCGACACTCCATTCTTGATTGATGGCGCCCGTAGCGAGTGTAGAACGAGTGTCCTTTGCGTTCAATATTTACACTCGTTAAGCAATAAAATGATTGAACATCAATTGAACCACTTTTCCCATTTCCCATCCCCCATTTCCCATTGTAAGGGCTGTCGAAGGCCGCACACACAGATTTAAACCAATAAATGTCGATCTAAAGTGCGTAATGTAAGCGCTAATTGTTCCAACAAACCACCAAAAGCTCTTGCACTGGGAAGTGCGGGTCATCGCGGGTTCAATGATTATTAATCAAACGCCAGTTTAATTATGCGACTTGTTAGAGACGGACACTCGAACTGGTATTCATGTAATCACTCAGAATCCCCGACTTTCCCTCTGCGGTCTGTGGCTTCAATTAGAATTCGTTCCGCCGATGGAATTGATCGCCCAGCGAGTCGGTCCAAAAGTTGAAAGTTTACGAGTTGCTTTTTTTGGCATTCGATTGCTTGAATGAGGCATTCGGTGCTTGTGTTCTTGGCGCCCAATCGAATGAATGTCAAGTATGAATCCATTGAAGACCATTTCACTTGATGGCCCTTCGTCGTGACAATTGTCTGATTGTCCCTCCATCTTTATTTTTTATTACTTAATATCTTTCGTCTCTGTTTTTGGTGAAGTATTTTGATTGTTTTCCCCCAGTTGGTGTACGAGTATCTTTGCGTTCCTCTGCAGTTCGTGGCCAACTTGTATCGGGCGCGGTTCTTCGACTTTGCCTCCGCAGCCTTTTTTGTTTGCAATTTGTTTCCGATTTCGTCTGGATAACCCAAACAAACAAGTATGAGTCCACCGATATCCAACACTCGTTTTTGGTTCTCAGCTTTTGGGCTTCGCTTCGCTTCTCTGACATTGAACTTGCCGCTTAATCATTGTCAAAATATACGATCGCGGTTCGCGTTTGCCAACAATAAAATTAAAAAAAAAAAGGGGAAAAAAACAACCGATTGCATTCAGGCTTTCAATAGACAAATTTGGTTTTCCTATGATTTATTTACTTCCCGCTGCTCGTATTTGCATTATAAATTAGTTTTCAATTTACGACACAAACATGGACAAAGTGACATCATCAGTGGTATAGCTTGTGCAGCTCTAGTTGGCGTTTTTTGCTGAAAGAGTTAAAGTTCGCTAATTGATTAATCGACTATGAAAAGATATCTGTGAAAAGATGGAAATTTGAATATTTTAAGGTTTAATCAAAGGTTTTGTGATACTACGATACTATGATATCGGTGGCTTATTATCCAACTATCATCACAGATACTTTTTTGCCGTGTACTTCTCGACATCTCACGTGCTGAAATATTTTTTAAGCAAACAACGAGAGCAAATGAAAACAAAAGTAAATCCGCAAGTCCGTGGGCGCCAACCAAGCAGATGCGTGAAAAATTCGAGGGGAAAGGGTAATTGAGCGAAAAGCGAGCCGGAAATGAAGGAGCTAAATATTCCAAGACGAAATGATTTTGTTGGCTATTCTTAGAGCGCAAGGCAAGCGAATCATATACTCGTATATTTCTCAGTGCAATATAGATCGAATGTCAAGGCAAACTTATCAGCAATGGGTTCAAGTCAAAGGTCTTGATTCCACGCCCCGGTGATTGCAATTATGCGATGTGATTTACTGCCTTTGACCCCCAACAAATGCGAGGTTAACTTTTTTACTTTTATCTTTGGTCATTTACTTATTTTCCTGTTTGATTCTTGCCCCAACCCTCTTTCAGGCCAAAAAAGACAACATCGCTGAACGGGAACTGCTGGGAGGAGGCCAAGCCCAAAAAAGCGAGGACAATACAGCCGTGGATCCATGCGCATTCTGGTGAAATCTCCTCTCTGGAGCTGCAGCTGAAGTTGGAGCTGGTAGATTCAACTGGCAGATAGATTGCTCGGGGAGCACATTTCCGCACTTGCTGTCCCAGTGGAACTGTGGCACCGTGGATCTGTGGATCTGTGGATCTGTTTGTATATACTGCAGCCATCCATCCAGCCGAGATGCAGACGATGCCCGGCCACTTGCACGCCATAGATCTTTGAGGCCAGGCCTGCGATATTTGGAGAGCATTGCTGCTGGTGCCGCAATCGGCGTATAAATTGTAATAAATAGCCAGACAAACGAATACTTGGCACACAACTAAATAAGAATCGAAGAACGCGGAACGCGGAACGAACAGCGCACTCCGCACGCATTGCAACACAGGTTTCTGGATTTGGATTCGTATCCATTCGAGGTGTGGAGTGCATTGGCCAGGCCGTTTGGGTCATAGTCCCCATACCCCATCACCATCACCATCCCCACTTTCTGGACTTCTGCTGACTCCACATAGACGTAGGTCGCGGCCAGAAAGTGTTCCAGGGCAGAGGCAATCGCAAGAGGAGCGAGGTGTACACTTTTGGCACCATGGAGGGCGGTTACGTCAACGAAGGTGAGTTGCCACTAAATCCGTAGATTCAAGTGGGTGCCATGCGATGCCCAAGAATGCCTTTCCTTGATGCAATTCTCATTTTGAGTTTGAAATGCTGTTAATTGCATTGAGATTTATTGAATTTCATTAGGCCAGTTTCTTCTCATTTCTTGCTGCGCTAAATGGCTCGAAGTGTAAATGAAGTGCCATGCCTTTTGGCAGTTTACCTTTGGGCCATTTTGAGCATAACTGAAATATGTAAGAAGTGGCTCTTGATAATACTGATAATACTTAGTTTTCATTAGACTAGAACTTATATACATTTTGGATGAAACAGCTTCTGCCTTATAAATATGCTGCTCATATTTTAAATCGCTATAAGACCATTTATAAAGATTTTACATCATTCGATTTATTTCATTTCAAAGGAAACCAATTCGTATAAATACATAAAATTAGCTTTACGCTTGTATTAGTTGGACCGTTGATATATATTCTTGGCTTATTTATTTTCTATAAACTTTTTGTTTTGATCAAGAAATTATACCTCTGGCACGATTTATTCGAAAACCAAGTAATTTTAATTACTGAGAAATGTACATTTCATCAGACAATTATTCATAGTCGCCCACCAGTGCATATAGGATGTATGTACATATATAGGATACGGACGCCATAGAGGCACTTACATCATGCCTGTTTTCGACAATAAATACGAGGATTTTCTCATTCATTTTGCGGTTTCTATGCGATAGGCTCACCTACAATACCTAAAAATATTTCTCGCACAATGCAGAATTCATTCAGCAAAATACTGACACATGTGTGAGCAAAACATTTGACTTTGAATTCGAATTCTGCAAAATCTAAAAAGAACGATGAGCTCTGCACAGTGACACCGAATTCTGCAATTTATCAGCACTGCAAGTGCGATTGCAAATAATTCAAACAGACACTTCACTCACCATTAGTCAGAGCACTGAGGCAATACATCTAGATTTGCAATATTTGTTCTGTTTTGTATTTTTTTTGTTTTTTGTATTTGTTGTATTTTGGCAAACACTTTGGCTAATAGAAATAGACAATTACGTTACCTGGCTGAGTCAGAGCACAACACTAACCCAAAAAATCCCCGAATTCTTCTCGAATATCTGCTGCAGAGGATTCTGACGCCATAATGGGCGTGGAAAGTCCAGGTAAATTGAAAGATCTTCCGTTTAATCACTCGTGCTTATGACCAACGCATAATTACGGGTCTGTGGCGAGGTGGGGAAACTGGATTGGCATATGTATGTTTTGGGCCCTCCCATCCATTTCGATGACGCCCAATTAAAGTCTGAGATATGGGGGAACGAGCTTGAAAGCCGGTTTGCCCACCAGTGAATCCCCCTCATTCCTAGTGCCCCCTAGATCACAAGATCCATTGAAATCGGTCGCTGACACTACATGGTATAGTATAGTATCTGGTGACGCCACAACTGCCCATGTCGCATTCTATTTGTGTTTCATTTGTTTTATTTACATAAGAGGATTAGCGAATGTAAATCGCAGCCCGAATTGGCCATGCCTATCATATTTGATTCTATAAGTAATGTTCTCCATTCAAGTATTGTGAAAAAGCGAAGCGTAAAGTAGTCAGCCCGCTGACAACTGAATGTTCCACAAAAGGCAAAACTGTCTGTCAGATGGATGCTGGAATGCTGGGATGCTGGGCGATTTCAATTAATATTCATTTGGGCGAAGGCAAAAACTGTCATAAATTATCGGTTTTTGCAGTTCCTTGAGCGGCGTCTTCAAGTAGGTGGCGTCAAAAGTGCAACGCGGTCACGTCTTTCACGGTTGAAAATTGTTTTCGGAACTGGCTGATGATGTCATCTCCGTGGAGCCAGCAGTTTTTAAGGACTGCAGGCGAAACAAAACGACAATAAATCGGCGGTTTTGTGAATGCCAGAAACCAAAGTCGAAACCAAAGCTTTATTCCTGGAATTCTTTGGGGCAGCTTCAAGTCTCATATATCTTCTGGCCAAAGCCTTTGGATCGCCTGATGCGGTTTCCCTCTCGTTTGTCTGGCACAAAAAAAAAAACCAAAAAAAAACAGATTAGCTTTTCGTTTATAGAGTTCACAGGAATCGCTGATGGCAGTCGAAATTTATATATTTATTTGCTCTTGAATTCGGTACATACACGTAAACACTCTTCACAGCTGCGCAAATGTTTTAATGAAGCCAACTGAGTGCGCCATTAAATTGTAATTAAACTATGTTTGGCATCAGCATTTATGACATTGGAAACATGCTGTAAACAAAAGAAGTTATTCTGTAAATCAGGCACTGAATTAGTCATGCTTGGTTCGCCATCAAACTGACCTTGTGACCTTGCGCGTGCTGTGAAGTATACATTTTTCGTGTAAGAACATAAATAAAAGCCCAACGATGACGACAGCCTGACAAATGCCAGAGCCCCTAGAGTTTCTGAGCACTAAAAACTGAGCACTAAATCACTAAACAATTTAAGGAAACCAACGAAACGATTCCGGCATCTAAAGCTAAAGAACTTCCAATGATCTACAGCACTCTTCAATGTGATTCAACTACGAGTTTCACTATGATCAGTGATCATCTGACGACTTTATTGACAAAAAATGAGGCTATTTACTCGTACATAATGAGGCCTGATAAGCTATCAAAATTTGCATAAAACTCGCTAAGAAGTCGAGATGAAGGCGTTAAGCCCAACACCTCCCACTTACGTGTATGGCAAATATAAAGAGATCTGAAATGAGGTAGAAACACGTTTTAATTGCCGTCAAACCACTTTTTTTTTCAAATCGTTTAAGGTGTTCAATTACACGACATGGAAAATGCATCTCAGTGTGCTCAATGTCGGAATTTGAATGGGCCATTCGATATTAATTTTATATTTGGGTTCAATTATTTGGGATTTCAGAGTGACACATTTTCCTGAACCGTTAATATGTGGAAATTGCTCGTGTCGCCGCGATTTGATCATTTCTATTTTCCTCCACTGTCCCCATTTCGCTGAAATGTCAGTTTTCATTGTCAGCTGGAAAATGGCATTCTCCACCGCCATTTGTGGTCCAAGTTCAGGCCAATATCCACAATCGCTGGCCAATTGATCGGCTGCAGTAAGAAGAACACGTGATTTGCATTTAAATTGTTTTTGGCCAGCTCCTCGAACGAATTGCAACCGAATTCTTCGCAAGTCGCCGTGTTTATTTGCATTGGCGCCCCGTCGGTTTCAAACACGCAGAAAATATTCCATTCATTACTAAACTAAATATACTTTCTTATAGAACATATAGTTTATAGTATATAGAATAGTCATCATACTCATTTGCTAAGTAGCAAGGACTGCTTGGAGGTCATACTTCTTTGAGGGCTTCCCTTATTTGAGGTATTCAAAGTCGTGGCTTTTTCGCAGTGCATCTAGCCGGTTTTGGCCCTGAACGATTACCGACTTGACCAACAACCGGCGGCAAATGATCGTGGAAATGACGTCAGCTCTTGGCGCTCTTGTGCATACAATTGAAATCAATTTGCAGCAGCGCCAATTGCAGTTGACATATTTCATCTGAGGCGTTTCATTTCAATCCGAGCAATGGAAACTATGCTCATGTGGATATGCAAATTGTATTAGTCAGCCAGCAGCTGAGTTTTCATTGGAGAAGTGGAGAAGTGGAGAAGTCATCAAACTTTGGCTGAATATTTTCGCAAAATAGGAAGTCAACTTTGAGCTGTCTTCTGTCGAGTAAATCACTGCCAATTTTCGGACCAAGAACAAGCCGCCTGGCATTTTCTGTCGATTTTATCTTGCCTTAGACTAACTGCCTGTCAAATCTTAAGCATTTTGCAGCCACATTATTTAGCAGCTTTATCGCCAATAATAATATTAAATAATTTATTTTAATGGTCAGTCTGGGCTAAATGGGGCTAAGTGATTTTCGGTGTAGATTTCAAGCTCGGTCTTGGCATGCAAAATTGTGGTTTTTCTCCAACATTCGCTAACGAAATTAGCTAAAATGGCCAACACAAAAGACCGGGGGCAGCTCGTGACTTAGCCACCGTCACAGTGGTTCGAAAGCGGTGCATTCGATTCGATGCATTGCATCAAAGCAAGCGGCGTTGAAGGCGAAAGATGCTATCCATCAGTGGGCAGTCTGCGGGAAGCCGGCACGTATTTGAAGCCCCTCCAGATTGGCGTTTAATAGTCAGATAAATTGTCGGGCCTCCGGGCACCTGAGCTGCATATAAGACTTGGGGGCCTCTATACGAACGTTTGTCATAATGCGGAACAGATTCTTATCGGCCATTGCAAATGCCAGGCTGCAGTTACTGCAGATACACAGACAGTGGGTAAAGTTAAGTGCAGATATAGATACATATATGTATCTGTAGCTGGATCGGAGCAAGCTTCGCCACCCACACAAGCCATAATTGGATTACTCCAAATTCACATAATTGGCATCCGTAGGCCAGCTCTAAATTAGCGCAAAAAATGAGAGAGACGAGAACGAGCGGAAATGTGAAAAAATCCCCCATGGCAATTAATCAATTTTTTTTAATAAAAACAAACCTTGGGCTGAGTGGCGTAGGCCGTTTCGACGATTGGACACTGACAAGCCCTCGGGCGGAGATTCCGGAGTGTGTTGCGAGGTGTTGCGGGCTTCATTAAACTCAAATTAGCTGCCCCTTTCGTGGCAGCGGATAAATGACGGCGATAAATCAAACACCAGCCAATGTCAAAATTGCGAGTGGATCTGGTGGATCAAAGTGGCTGGATAAGCCACCAACACATGCGACGACATCTGAGGAACTCAACTAAAGCCACTTACGAATCGGTTTTTCGTGGAAAACCTACTCACCTTACTCACATGGGCCAACATTTTCTTAGATCTGAGCTAATGTGGCACTTAGAACACACATTTCTGACAGACAATTATAAATAAAATGTTTTGAAAATATGTACTTTCACCAAGAAGGCGTGACAATGTCACTGCCAGCCAGCTGAAAACGAAAGCCAAATAATTTGGCTCACTGCCAAATAGCTACCGATTAAATGAGCATCATAAAAAAGCCAAGTTAAAAAACAAAACAAAACGTCAAGTTAACAGTGTGCAGTCATAATTTAAATTGCGCATATTTCACGAAACTAAATAATAAGTTAGGTATATTTCTGACAAAACGCGTGTAACGAGCAAATGATTGGTTATGCGCGATGACATTTTAATTCCCATCAAGGACAGCTGAAGTGGGAAAAAAGAATAGACTATTTAATTATGCAAGGAAAAAAATTACAAAATTACGTGAAAATTTATTTAATGGAAACCCTAGAGGGCGTGTCTACTGAGATGGAAAGTGGGTGGGCCCACCTTATCGATATTCCCTATCGATAAGACTCAAAATGCTAACTGAAGTGTACAAAATTTACATGAAATAGAAGGAGCTTTTCTTTGCAAACTAAACAATTAGCAATAAATAAAATATTCGACATTTTCTATTGCTGAAGCTTACAGGGTAGCTTTTGCAAACTTTTCCATAAGTTTCAGCATTTAACTCCCACATTTTGATGTATTTCTTATGAATGATTCGCAAATATGCCAGCAATTGTAAAACGCTTAGGCGACTTATTACAAAAAACGCCAACCAATTTAGTCGTCAAATCAGAAACTCATCAAAATTGTTGCATGCCATAAAACAATCAAAACTACTTGTAGAAAAACGCAACGTTTCCTCTTATCAACTGCGAAAACTTTTTAAAAATTAAGTAATTTTTTTTCGCTACATTCGCTTGGCTTACGTGTCGTCGATAATTAAAACTGGGAATTGTGTTCAGACTTTGGGGCAGTGAAGTGACTTGAAGGGGCTTCTATTATGGACCCCTCAATAAAGTTTAAGACTATGCCCCTGGCAATCTGAGCAGGCAAGTGCTCTTTTTATACCCTCTTTTGGCAAGTTTGAAGTTTATTCAACCTGAAGCAGTTATTCTGGCCAGGCTCTCGTCCACTTTTTTATGGCATTTCGTGGCCCAGACTGGACATGCAGAATGTTTTTTGAGCAGCTTCACCCACGACGAGCTGCACGGGCGGCTTTCTGGCTTTTGTATCTCGAATCTCGTGGCTTGTTCGGCCAATTAAAATTGGCTAAAACGCACTGACGGCTGCTGCTTTGTTGCCCGGTGGCGTCACAGTCATTTCGTATTGGCAAAATGGGAATGGGCGCTAATTTAATTTACAAATTAGCCGAGCTCGCAAACTGCATGGCAAAGTGTCGATTTGAGTGCTTTAATTTGTCATTTTTTCAGCTACGAAAGGCTGTGCCTGGCCTGAATAATGTAACTAACTGATCGGTAAACTGTGCACAGCGTGCATGACTGGAATTCAGATTTTACTGCCTTTGTAAAGGGTTTCGGGCGGAATTTTAAAAGGAAACTTGGAGCAAAGTATCACGTTATAGATAATTGTACAGATCTGGGTAAACTTGAACTGTATCTTGTCCCATAATAATCATACAATTCATTCACGTCGCGTGGTGTTACAAACGCATATCCTGAACTATTAAGAGCAATTATGGCAAATATTCTACTTCTTTTAGGCATTTAGGCAAAATATTCGGTTCGTTTTGCTCGGGCCTAATGGCAATCGTATGGTAATTGGCGGAGTGAAGCGAATTGCATTTCGAGTTGCACGTCTGTTGGGGCATGAAGTGGCATGGCGAATGGCCGGGTGCCACGCCCACTCTGGGTAAGGGTGTCAACGGCAGTGGATGATAAATCACAGCCCAAACAGCCAGTCTGGTACTGGTACTGGTAATGGTAAAGAAACATTCGAAAGCCGAAGGCTTGTTTGTCGCAGACGAATTACTTGGATGCTGGGATGTTGTCATACCCACTCCAGCATCCCAAGAACTTGGGATTCTTGTGCCTCTTGGGTGCAAAGGTGGCAAGTTCTGTTGGATGTGTCGCCATATCAGCCGCCTGCATGCTGATACAATGTGTTGGGCAGCTTTCGAGCTCATCGAGGGCATCCCCCCGAGAATATCTCCCTCCCAGAATGTGATATACAATTATAATTCCCCCAGCACTTTTGGCTACCGTTGGGTAACTGCAAATAAAGCGACTGGTTTTTGGGTGTTCAGTTTCTTGGTGCTCTGCTCTGCACCGGAAATGTGACCCAAGGGGTCCAGCGCATCTGGAGGAACTTGGCTACCAGTGGAGGCATAATTAGGTGCATTGTCTGGACGAGTTCATTAGCAGCTCACTGGCTTTGTTTTCCCTTTCGCAAGTGGAAAATATTGAATATTAAAGAAATACGAATCGCGCTTTCAGGCGGGTTATGTTAATGTTAATGTCATGTTTCACTTTCCATTTGTTTGCTTTTCATTCCCCAAAGCCGAAATAAAACTGTGTGCAGTGCAACGAAATCGAGTTGGAAGCGGCGGATATCAAAGCAAATGGATTAGGTCAAGCTTGGCCAGAAGTAAACAAGCATTTTGTTGAGGCGTCAAAGCTAATGCCTACAAAGATAGAAAAAAAGCCGAATAAACATTGCGGCGTTTGTGAGTTTGCCGGATGAGGAGTACAAGATGAGATTCGTTCGTGGATGTGACAAGAAATGAATGGTTTATTACCTCGCTGCATGCAACATTAGCGATTGCAGTTTAGCGATCCACGAGTTATATGCTGACGTTTCCGCAGAATTTTCCGGCGGCCACCGCACCACACCCACTAATCATCGACTGAATGGTTCATTAGACCCGCGCGAAATGCGGAGAAATGGGGAAAAAATAAAAGCAGCAGAACCCAACTCCATTGGAGTTCCTCGACACGTTCTGGCCCGAAGTTCACTAAACTCATGGCCGATGGGATCAGTTGGCTCCCCCTCCCCCTACCCCCTCCCCCTACCCCACCCCCTCTCCTTCCCTCGTCTTTGTAAACATTCAGCAATTGACAATGCGAGGCGGCGGCTAACATTTGTTATTGTTAGGCGCAGACATTTTGGCTGCCTCTGCAAAACCATAAAAAAGAGGAGCGTATGGCGCAGAAAGACGAAAAATAAACCCCACATACAATGTACTTTTCTTTAGCCACTTAAGTGGGGGCCAATTAAAAGTCTAACGCGACTTTGTTTGTGACATAAGATCGTCTGTGATGGTCTGTGGTACAAAAGCGCCTCGCGGTGTCAACTTCGATCTTGCAGATGTTCCTACGACCAGATGACCTATATAGCACTTCTCCTGAAGCGAAACATGTGCTTTGATTTTTCTTCGGCGCTGTACTCGCTGTAATTAACGCTGAAAGTGTCAGGAGACTTCCTTTAAGTCACTTTGGCTACCCGAAACAAAAAAACTGGGTCAATAAATCAAAAAGGGAAATGCAAAAAAGAGCTGCCAACAGATCCCTGACACATGGCGAGCATTAAGACGCAGTGAATCAACCCAGTTTCGGACCTCCACTTAAAGCAGGAGTGAGGAGAGCGTGAAAAGGGATTCCATGCCAGTGGCTATCGCAGTTGGGGCATCTTTGTCTGGGGCCAGCTGAATGAAACTCACTTGTAAGCATGACCAGAAGTTGTTTACATAACCCACATACCGCGTACCCCTTTGGGAAAATGGGTTATCATTAAATATGACACAGACACAGCGAACGTATCCAATTGAATCGCACTCCATGGGTAGGTGTGAAGGGGGGAAAACTAACCCCCCCCCTCCGTACATAACATGAACAATTAACGAAAATAACAGGGCAACAGGGCTCCGAGTGAAAAAAGAAGAAACGCTTGTTTGACTGCCTTTGATTTCGATGAATCCGATAAGATACCACTTTTGTTAGGCCCTCCATGGTGGTGGTGGAAGAAAGCAGCCACGGCAGTTCGATGACGTAAATGCGACAATTTCTTTCCAATTAAACGTCAGCTTTGCGATAAGAATGTATCGTTTTTGGGTCTTGCGCAACATAAATATTGTTGTACCACCTCTATACGGTCAGCATATCGAATGAGGTCTTTAAAATGCTGTTAATTGCATTAGAAACAATAAGTAAGAACTATTAACTTTGGTCATCTATTCTACTATTATAAGCCTCGTAAAATGACTGTTTGTGCTAATATTCTTTAACTAACTTTAAGTAAAATTCCCTGTTTACTAATCGCAAACAGTATATGTTCTTCGATTTCAATCACACTTCACTACCCCAAGTTCAAAGTCAAGTAATCAAATTTTCGTTATGGCTGCTATTGAACTCTTGTTAGCGTCTACATGTGCTCTAAATGTTTGTGATGTTTTGGCATTTAACGCATGATTGAGTCATTAAGATACGGAGTAGTGGCCCCCGAGCCCACAAAACTAAAGTAACGCCGAGTAAAACGATCTGGTGTTCGAGTGTGCGAAATGAAATGCAAACAGTTGCCACATTTAGGTTTTATGAGTTAGGTTCGTTTTCGTGTTCGTTTTCGATTTCGTTTAACGACACAGCAAAAGCAAAGCCAACGCAGTTCCAGCCAAACCAGAACGAATATCATAAAACTGCCCGATGGGAAATGGTATGGGGGTTCCGAGTTCGAATAGGTGTTGCCTGGGCATTTGGTTTCGTTTGAGTGGATCAACTGACTCGATGACTCGATGATTCATTCGGCGGTTTCTGTGCACATCAAACTTTGATGTTCATGAGCAGAAAGTGCTAAAAAATATTATGAATTAGGTTCGAAACTGTGAATTTCTGAAATTTTTAGCTGGCGATTGTATAGGCTTTTGGGTGCCAGAGAAATCTTGATTAATAGCACAGGAAATTGCATGATTGGTGGGATCTAATAGAGTTCAATTAAAATGCACCTACGCAATTATAAATCAAACATCCAGCAGCTACTTTGCACATAGAGCAAGCAGTGATTGCGGATATTTATTTAAGCACTTTTAAATCATCTCTGCTTATTTACACACTGGAATCTGGAGGGTATCACAACATGGGCAACTCGGAAGCAATTTTGAGTGCCATTGTTCGAGTGCCGCGTTATTCTATAAATGTGCCAAAATCATTTGGGAATTAAAATTTCCTTATGGCTAATTATAGCTG
The DNA here is from genome assembly GCA_005876975.1 of Drosophila orena. Classification (NCBI taxonomy): domain Eukaryota; kingdom Metazoa; phylum Arthropoda; class Insecta; order Diptera; family Drosophilidae; genus Drosophila; species Drosophila orena. The sequence continues at coordinate 5,725,148 of VCKV01000282.1, read as the reverse complement.
CGTATGTATATGTTGATGTGTCGATCTGCCAAAGTTGAATAACACCGAGGTGCTGAAACACACTCACCGATTGCATGAACGTGCTGCAAATGTGCGTTTGTATTTTTAGCGATATTCGAAACGCTTGGCGCCGCCAATTGGCAAATCGCCTCTGTGTTATTTACACTCACGCATCGCTGGTAAACAACAAAGCGGGGGAAAATCGATTGGGGGAAATGCGAAGGGGCTAGGTGAAGGGGACCCCCCCGAAAATGAAAATGAAAATGAAAAGTCAGACCAGCCCCCTGCAGCGACACGTGCCACTGAACGCATTTTCATTTGCCGATCGCTTCGATTTTTCCCCCTCATCGGTCGCGGCGTCAATTTAATTGAATGCCGTTCAATTTAATTGCCAACAAACCAAATCGAAGTCACCCGCACACATCTACCCTGTACCTACTTTTACTTTTAGTTTCCCACCCCGCATATTATGTTCATGTTCTTTGCTCATCATTTCGCTCACATTGGTCACGCCTATCACATGCCCATTAAATATGGTATTATTAATGATACTCGTACATCCAACCATTTCACCTTGCTTTCCTAACTCATTTGGCTTGAAATTCAGCTTGCTCTCTGTTTTTTCTTCTACTCCTTCTCGTCGAACGCAGCCATCATATCCTATACCAATCCCAAACTGCAAGTCCCATTGATGGCATCGGCCATTTACGCGCCCACCACCACATCAACAGCCGGCACTCCGACATCAGCCAAAATCGCATCTGCATCTGCATCCGCATCTGCATCTGCATCCGCATCTGCATCCGCATCTGCTTCTGCTTCTGCTTCATTATCATCACCACCAGGTCCTTCGGCGGCAGGATCGGCTGCCACATCCTCTGCCCCCGCGGGCGGAGGTCCTTTGCAAGGACTCGTGGCCAAACTGCGTAACCTTAAATTCGACGACACGAAAAACATACGAAAACGTTTCCATTTCGATTACATTTCAAAGGACAGATTTTTGGGTATGTTTCAAAATTTATAAGAACTGATATGTAAATGAGATACAAGAGGTATGCAATAGCCTAATCCTAATATAGTGTACATTCTGCACTGTTAACAATCTTTGCAGCTTTTTAAAAAAACAGAAATTATGTGAAACGAACATTTTAATAGATATTAGGCAAGACTTAACCCAATCCGCATTCTAAAGGCTTTATTAGGGATAGTTTAATAGAGGTACCTCACCATATAAAGAACATTTTGTAAGCCGATCGCTCCAGAAGAGCGCAACTTTTAATCAAGTCGAATTAGCATTTTCATTAACCAAGTTCGTTAAACTTGACGGGTTCGGCATTCCCACATTAAAGTCCAGCTGCCCCGAAATCTCGTCGGTGGGCGTTCCCATTTTTTGGTGGCGCCTCACGCTTGCGCCCACACAATTTCCCTGCGTTGCACCAAAAGCTGGGAACCGGCTCAATTTGAATGTTTTATTGCCGCTTGACGCTACTTAAACTCCGACTTATGCATATTAAATCGCCATTCGTTCGACATTCGGGTGGGGCAAGATGCGATGGAGTGGTTAGCTACCCGCTGCTAATGAAGTAACATCGCACACCCGCCATAGCGGAAATGATGTGGTGCCTCACGTGTTCATCAAAATCAGATTTGGTTGCACCTCCCACTCGGTGTAGGTGCAGCGGGCAAACAAACAATAAATTGGGGGGAAATGGAAAAGTCGAAGTAAAAAGCTTTCAGGGCGCTGCTATCACTGAGTTATGCTTCTTGACAACTGATTTATCAGTGGCATCAGTGGCACACGAGATCCGTGTGCCCCGGTTCAATCAGGTCGCAGCTGCAGGTGGTGCAGTTGCTGTTTTTATTTTCGGCTGCACCACATAAATTCCATCGCACCACCATGGTCGAAGATCAAAGCCGTAGGATGCCGGTAATGGGGAGCGTTTCTTGGAGCAGATGTTGCCCCCCGAATGGCCCGAGATGAACTGCAGATACATTGCAACAGGTGGGGTTGGGGGATAGGTGGAAAATCGATGAGAGTGCACGTTAGAAAGTTACCGCAACCTTTCCACGAAACACGGTCGGTGTATCTAAGTGAAATTTAATTAAAACACGATGGCGTTGCTTCACTGACATACCTATGTACATACATACATATATGCCTTTCCTATAAAAGTGCCATGCGCACACATCATAAAAAGTTTGAGTTCTCCTTCTCCTTTTCCCACTTCAGCGTTCGAAGGCCAGCGGGAAAATGGTAATCGCACAGTGGTAATTGAAAATTCGCAGCACGTGCTTCTGTTTCTGCTCCCGTTCGTCGGCGGGCGCACAGTGGGTGCGAAAAGTATGATTACTTCATGTTATCTGATTTTTATTTATCTACTTCCGCGAGCGTTGGCATTTCTGCTTATCTCGATAAGCACGGTGCTTTGCTTATCTGATGACCACGCACTTGTGTATTTTTAGCGATAGGTTTTCAGATAACACTACCAGGAAAAACGCAGTGGTGCAGCGCTTACTCATCTTAAATTAAGTTTATCAATTTCCATAGAAAATCAATTTTTTTTCATTAGTTTGGTGCTGTTACTTAATTCTAGTGTAGTCATACTTTTAATCACCACTGTTCTATGCGTTTTGGCCCGGGTCCAACAAGTTTGGTACTTCTTCGCTTGTTCAACGCGTTGTTCTGCCCTTTATAATGAGCTAGCTAAGCATTAATTTTCACTTGAGTTAATTTTTCGCCATAAAGAGCGGGTTTAACGATCGGTTTTGGGCCAGAAACTCAGCGGGGCGAATGGAAAACGCGGGGGGGAGACGATTGCTTTTCCACATGTCGTTCTCGACACTTCGCTAAATGGCCCGCTAACATAATGTACTTCTCAAAGCACTCGAGCCTTGGCTAAATTATGCTATAAATCAGTTTGATGTTGCCATCAATTGTTTACACGGACGGAATGTATGCATATAATGCATTGCATTCCACGAATTTCGAAACAATAATTCGATACGAACGAATTCGATAAACAAATTTTGAATGCAGTGAAAACAATCAATTAATTGGACAAAGCATAAACTTTATGGCCCAGTTGTAAAACACAGATATGTGGGTGTGATAATTTCGAACTGCTTATAAAGTTCGTTCTACCACTTGTTCTTTTGGGGGAAATATAAAAGAGGGGAGAAAACTTGTTTCAATTTCACAATCAGAGATTCCTATGCCTTGAGTTGTTATTAAATCGTGTTTTATATATTTTTCAGGCGGTCAGCTGAAGACCAAAAATGGCCAAAAGTATGTCTTCAATGGACCTCCATCGGGGGTTTATGTTTCCAAGCCCTGCCTGATCATCGCTGCCTTCATCACCCTGCTGGCCCTGCTCTTCACCATTGCCATTACCTATTTTGTGACCAGGCAGGGATTGAATCCCAAGCAAGTGACGCCCAGGTGAGTGCTGGTGAACCCGATCCGCATTAGCAAACGGGTGTGGTGGTTCGCCCATCAAGTTTGGCCGGGTATTTGCTTTAGTTCGCGATTCTGTTTTGCATTTGTGCTAAACGTTTTGGCCAGCATGCTAATTGGCAGTCGAAGGCTATATGACCTCATTCGGAAAGTGAAAGCAGTTTATGCTTTTCCTCAGACGCCTTTCGAGGTGTGGAAGGGTCAAGAGAATGCGAATTGGGTGTGACCCGAGCACTTTGCATAAAAGAAGTCCAAACTGATTTGTATCCTTCCACTCAGTTGCATCACCGCCGATCATTCCGATGCGAATGGGACGCCCATCCAAACCGCCGGCTGGGTGAGCATGAATTCTCCGCCGCCCTTGGATGCGGCCACGCCCACGCCCACTCCAATGCCAAGTCCCACGCTCACGCCCACAAGCACACCCACCGTAACCACAGCCTTGGCCATGCCCGGCTCGAGTGCGAAGCCCGAAACAAGGATGGTGGATCCGAAAGTGGGTGACATTCCGGCGGTGGAGCCACCAGCAGAAGTGGAGGATAACACGACCAAGCCCATCAATCGTCCACTTAAACTCTACGAGGGATGGCGTCCACTTCACTATAGGTAAGTGAATCACTTAGCCACTTAGGCCACCACAATTGCTCTTAATGAATATGAAACCAAACATGCGCCAAAAGCCCCTCATTCTGCTTAAATTGCTTTGCATGCTCGCATTTCCATTTCAGCAAAGATGCAGCTGACATCTAAATTGCTCACTCAGATTTTCCACAATTTCCGGCCATTTTTGCTGGCACTGCAAGTGCCGGAATCGATCTCATTCTTATCCCGCTGACACCTGATAGAAAACTGGATCAATTTGTCTAACTAAAACGTTGTCAGCCTGATGTGTTTTGACAAGTTGAGAGAAAAGCCTGCTTTAGATATTAGTATAATAGCTTAAACGAGATAATTGGGATTAAGCCATCACAAAGTTTTGACAAGGCAGTTGCAGCACTTCAACTGATGATAATGTATCTTATTACAGAAATTATATGCAATTAAAGGTGCATTCAGAATCATGATTTAAAGTAGAATCCGATTCCTAATCCGATTCTTACTCATAGTAATGTTGAAAATAGTTTTAAAAGGATTTCCAAAGGGTGTGTTTAAATGGGAAATACATGCTAATAGGGTAAACTTATTCCGAGCCCAGCCGCCGAGCCTGAATCCTTATCCTTGGCAACTACTCCACTGGCATCCACCCCAAGCCAACCCCATTGACGTCACTCCTCTGTGCTCGCGAGTACACATTTACTTTTCTATTTCCATGGAGGGAAGTGGGTCAAGGATTGAGCCGCTGCAGTTCAGTAGTCGCCGTGCACCAGTAGTGGAGAACCAACCTGCCAGCTACTTGCAATCGGGCTAAGAACTTGTTTAGGCCGCCGCAGGAGATGGCCAGTCAGGAGCCAAAAAGACCAATGGTCAGTGGGCAATCGGTTGGGCATACACGTATGCCATTCATCCATCGGTCACACTCCGCAGAAGAGGCGGCACAGATCTAAGGAATGAATTGAGGCACGCCGGCCGACAAGCCGCATGACATAATGCGCCAAATAGATGGCCAGATAGAAAGATACGAAGATAGAAAGATACTTTGCTCAATGAAGATGCGCGGCTCCCCGGCAGCCGCATGCATTAATATAATTGACACAGAAAGCCCAAGCTGGGCATTAATTTGTGCACCGCACGCAGCCTAAAAAAACTAAACTCCAGATGCGGGGAAATCGGATCCACCAGGGGAATCGGTGGTGGATGGAGTCGATTCTCGATGGATGGATGGCGGCAAGTGCAGCACAGTTTTGCCACTCGAGCGGATCGATGGCAAGTGATTTTGCAGCTGCCGATCAAAGCGAACAACAGTGTTGACCAGCTGTATCTGTATCTGTATATGTATATGTATCTGTATCTGTGTCCGTATCTTTGTCTGCTTGGGCGATAGTATCTGAAAGCTCGCTTCCTGGTTGCCCCCAGAACACGCATTGTAAGCCAATCGCCTCAATTAATTGCAACTAGGCGCAAAGCCCGCACCCAGGGGATTCCAGATTGGCAAAGGGGGGGCAAGCTCGGAGTTGGAGTCGAAGGATGGGGCACCACCAACTGGCTGCATCTGCCGGCGGGTCTGCGGCAATCTTGGCATTCGTGTGAGCGAGTGAGCCAAGGAGCCGGGGGAATTGATATTCAATCTATGTGGTGTACTCTAGCATCCATGGGTTAGTCAACTTTCTGCAGAGATTGTACCCATTTGCAATTGTTTAGAGGAATGACTTTTAATTGCGCGACCATTAATGGATCATTAAAAACGAGTCTCGTTAACACCTTAAACACATTTAACTGCAAATCACTGTGTTCAAATGGCTCTTACACTGAGTTCTTCAAGCAATATTGTGCACAATATACTATACTTATACTTACACTTAGAGTATACAAGTCTTTAGCTGCCGTAGAGCATTGATTATTTGTGGCTGCCAGCTAGCCAATTATTGCGCTTCTTGTTTGCTTTGATTTGATTGCTGTGGCGGCTTTTGATGGCATGCATTTCATTTGCCGCCATTCCGGACTAATGGCGGCGTCCGAAGTTCGAGGCAGGATGCAATGGCCCCGAATGGCGAGGAATGGGTGCCAAACACATGTTTGTTTGTGGTCCCCTCTAATTTGCCCTCTTGGCGGCTGATTGATTGACTGATTGATTGGCACTTTTGATGGCAGCGACCTGGCATTTTTGGCCACCATTTGCATTTCACCTGCAAACTCAGATGCATTTCCCGTTCTATTTATATGATGCCATCGAAACTACATGATACACCTCTTCTTGCAGTCTTCTGATTGAGCCAAGTGTGGAAACATCGACCAGCAATGGCAGCCTGACCATCGAGATCGAGCGGGATGTGGCCAAGGTGACCAGCTGGGAGCCCATCGTGCTCGACGTGCATAATGTGAGCATCTCCAATGTCCGGGTGATCCGCGCCCCAACTGAGGGCAAGGCCAGCAATACCAGCAATACCAGCGAGGAGCAGGACTTGGATTTCGACAGCGACTACGGCGAGGACAATGCCACTTTTGTGATCACTTTGGGCAAGGCATTGGCGGCGGAGACCCAGCTGAGGGTGCTGCTCAGTCTGGATTTCGTCAGCCAGGTGACGGACACACTGCAGGGCGTCTACAAGACCAGCTACACCAATCCGGACAGCAAGAATGCAGAGTAAGTGATGGCCCCCACGCCCCGGGAAACTCGTTTAAGGTTCCACTTACTTTCAGATGGATGATAAGCACTCAATTCTCGCCCGTCGACGCGCGTCGCGCTTTTCCCTGCTTCGATCGTCCGGACATGAAGGCCAACTTCTCGATCAGCATAGTCAGATCCTACCAGTTCAAGATGGCCCTGTCCAACATGCCCAAGTCGGGCAGCAGTCGCTATCGCCGTGGCTTTATAAGGGACGACTTTGAGACCACGCCGAAGATGCCCACTTATCTGGTGGCCTTCATTGTGTCCAACATGGTGGATTCCCGAATTGCCAGCGAGGACAGTGGGATGACGCCGCGCGTGGAGATCTGGACGCGACCCCAGTTCGTGGGCATGACACACTATGCGTACAAGATGGTGCGAAAATTCCTGCCCTACTACGAGGACTTCTTTGGGATCCAGAACAAGCTGCCCAAAATCGATATGGTGTCCGTGCCAGACTTTGGATTCGCTGCCATGGAGAACTGGGGCCTCATAACCTTCCGCGATTCGGCGCTACTGGTGCCCGAGGATCTGCAGCTGGCCTCCTCCTCGGAGCACATGCAGGTGGTGGCGGGGATCATTGCGCACGAGCTGGCCCACCAGTGGTTCGGCAATCTAGTGACCCCCAACTGGTGGGACGATCTCTGGCTGAAGGAGGGCTTCGCCTGTTACATGAGCTACAAGGCACTGGAGCACGCCCACCCGGAGTTCCAGAGCATGGACACTCTGACGATGTTGGAGTTCAAGGAGTCGATGGAGCACGATGCGGACAACACCTCGCACGCCATATCCTTTGATGTGCGCTCCACCAACGATGTCAGGCGGATTTTCGATCCGATCAGCTACTCAAAGGGCACCATTCTGCTGCGCATGCTCAACTCGATTGTGGGCGATGTGGCCTTCCGGTCGGCCACCCGAGATCTTCTGAAGAAGTTCGCCTATGGGAACGTGGACAGAGATGATCTGTGGGCCATGCTCACGCACCATGGTCACGAGCAGGGCACCCTGCCGAAGGATATGAGTGTCAAGCAGATCATGGATTCGTGGATCACACAGCCCGGTTATCCGGTAGTCAATGTGGAGCGCCGTGGCGCTGATCTCGTGCTGCGCCAGGAGCGCTATCTGCTGCCCTCCAAGAACACGGCGGACCAGAGCACCTGGTTCATACCCATCACCTTTGAAACCGATGAGTTGCGCAAGGGCGACAACATACCCACCCACTGGATGAGGAGCGAGGACGAAGACGAGATCATCGTGGGCAATGTCTTCGCGCACAACAGCAACAGCGACAACGTGATCTATCTGAATCTCAACCGACAGGGTTACTATCGGGTCAACTACGATATGACCTCCTGGCTGGCGCTCAAGAAGAACTTCAGCACATTGCCCAGGATCACAAGAGCTCAGTTGCTGGACGATGCACTGCATCTGTCGCAGGCGGAATACCTTACCTACGACATACCGTAAGTTGGAAATGTACATATATGAAAAGTAAATGGAATCACTGCATATATTCCCTATAGATTGACCTTCCTCATGGAGCTGTTCGATGCCGTGGATGATGAGCTGCTGTGGATCGCCGCCAAGCCCGGTCTCAACTACCTGATCTACAACCTGAAGAGGGAGCCTGCCTATGAGACTTTCAGGGTAGGCATCCAGTGAAACTGGTACTTTTCAGAGTGTCCTATATATATCTCTTTTAACCAGGCCTTCATGAAATTCATCGTGCGTCCCGCCTTCGATCACTATGGCCTGAATGAGCCGGACAATGAGTCCCACTTGCAACTGAAGCACCGCGCCTTGGTGGCCTACTTTGCCTGCAAGTTCAACTACGATCGCTGCACCCAAAAGGCGCAGATGAAGTTCCGCGAGTGGATGCGCGATCCCAAAAACAATCCGTAAGTTTGTGCCTTAACTTAGCGATTCCCATTCTAAGCGATGGTGTTTAAAACCAACAGCATCAAGCCAAATCTCAAGTCTGTGATCTACTGCACCTCCTTGGCGGAGGGCTCTTCACCGGAATGGTATTTCGCCTACAAGCAGTACAAGACAACCACCAGTGCTTCTGAGAAGGAGGAGATACTCACCTCGCTGGGCTGCACCACCAAGCCCTGGCTGTTGTCCAAGTAAGTAACTATTTTGATCCTTCAAAGAACACAGATTGATGTGCAACAACTTCGTAGGTACCTCAACATGACCATCAATCCTACGTCGGGCATATTAAAACAGGATGGCGCCTTGGCCTTCCGCGCAGTGGCCTCCAATGCCATTGGTCATGAGATAGCCTTCGACTTTCTGCAGGGCAACATTAAGGAGATCGCCGAATAGTAAGTGCTACTTTGTGCGATACTTAGAATGTACTTCAATTGATTGTTGTTGTTTCGAACCAAAGCTATGGCGATGGCTTCTCCACGCTGTCCGAGATGATCAAGTCGCTGACCATCTACATGAACAAGGACTACCACAAGCAGCAGCTCCTGGACTTGGCCACTACCTGCCGCAAATTGGGACTACATGCCGTGGAAGCGGCCATCGATTTGGCCCTGGAGCAGGTGAACAACAACATCTACTGGCGCAGCCACTCGTATCACAGCCTGAAGAACTTCCTTGAGGGGATTGTCAGCGAGTTCCAGATCAACATCTTTTAGGATGGAGGACGTGTGGAAAAGGGGGGAGAACTCAAATTGATTTCAACCAAAAATCGCGATTTAGTTATTGTAACTATTACCATTATTTGTATTCGTGCGCAGGCCTCAAATTAATTTAATCAAACGAATTATTTGCGAAAAGTGATATAAACGTGTAAGTTAGCCAGCATAATTTAGGTAACCGATTTACTTTTTGCAATTGTATATTTATTTATTTGTAAGTCTCGCTTCTCTTCTGCATTCGGCATTCTTCGGCATTGCTCTGCAACGTTCCTATTAAAAATAGAAAGCAATCGGAAAATGCATAGTTCGAACAACTCCCATTCATCACACTAGGCATCAGTTTAAGTCCACAACACAATATGTCTCACGAAATATCTAAAGTGTAAAACCTGTATTATCTATATCTATATGATATCTGTATGATTGTCAAGTACTTTGTGTTCGCACACCTGTAGATCCTAAGTGAATCAATCTAGCACTAAGTAAACCAAAAATCTATTTTGTAGTCGATCCAATCAAGGTGTTTAAAGGTCCTGGGAGGAAGCCGAAGGTGGAAAGCATCGAGCGTAGGAAGATATTGAAACTGAGTGTCCTTAGTACATGGTTTAAATTGTTTGCTAAAGCAAGAGTAGTACACACGCATACACACAAATATATTTATTAATGTACGAGTACCTATTATGTATTTTTTAAAGCCCAACACTGAAATACTTGTATTGCTGCTGCACAACCATGTAAATAAGTTTTAAAGCTTACACTAAACACCTAAATAAACTATGTATTTACGTAACTTTATTCAAAACTCTTCTTCAATTACTGCCTATTGACTTTGATTTATTTTGGGAGTTTTGAACTTGGCGGTTAAAGAAATAAATCAACTGTTTGTGCGGCCCTGAAATTTAGTATTTTTAGCAGTACGGTCTCTCTGACTCGGATCTAAATACTGTTTCGAATTCCGTCGTTCCTCTTGCGATACACTGTTTTTTAAAAACAGATTCAATGCATGTCTTAAACTTTATCTTTAATATTTTCATAATAAATATTTTAAATGTAGAAACAAATTCCATTTACTTTGCAAGTATATAAACATATTTCCTCTAATGACAACCCTAATAATTGGTTTTCTTGGAGATTTTCTGAGATTCATTAAACGGTCTTACTATCAACTAAATTATTGTAAACAAATATTAACTCAGCTTAAGACTTAGAAAAAGTAAGTAAACAGCTTAATTAGCAATAATAGAAGTTAAATTAATGGACTTTACAAATACCAGACCGTTTCGTTGACTTTTACGGTATCAATCACTCCAATACTGGCGTGTTGTTTTGAAAATAGAAATCAGGCTTTGTTTTAAAATCTGTAGTTCAAAGCCTACCTAAACTTTATCCAATTTCATTTAGTGAGCAGAAGGAAGTGGCACGCTTCCGAAGAGGACAGATTCATCGATATCTGGATACACAACCTGCACCTATTTGAGCCTGGCAAGAAACTGACGGAAACCTATGCGGAACTGGAGCCCTTTCTTCGAGATGTTGGCGTGGAGATCAATGTCCAAGGAATCAAGTCGAAAATGGAATCATTGAAGCGAAAGTATTTCAAGTCAGTACATAACTTTCACATGGCGGATCGGTTTGATAATCTCCGCGATTTCAGTTTGCTGCACTCCGACAAGGAGGAAGCTATCACTTGGAGGCACTTCGATGCGATGGCACTGGTGGTGGATGCATCTGCCAACGAGGTCAAGGATTCGGAATGGAAGGACTATACGCAGCCACCGAAGACCTCCCGTAAGAATCCATGGAATTCCCACCAGGAAAATTGATCTTATCACAGATTTCAACATTTCAGACAAAACCCGTTCTTCTGTTTATATGAACGATCCCGCACAACGTATGGAATACGGTTCGAAACTCAAGAAATATTAATTTTTTTCACTCTAAACGGTTTTAGTTTCTTAATAGATACCCCATTCAAAAGCGTCTTCGTGGAAGAAAGTGCTGGGAGATTTTTTAACGATGAGGAAACGCCTAATGTCAAGAGAGTAAGGAAAAGATTCAGCAAAACCAACAACGTTGCAGTGAAGACGCGAAGAGTTTGGCAGCCTGCGGATGAAAGCGTATTCGTTGATGTGTGGGAAGCATTCGCCAGTCACATACAAAGTGATAGGAAAAAAATTGATGTGTACAAGGATATGCATAATGAGCTTCAGCTGCGTGGCGTTCGAATATTACTAGGGGATATTAAATCCAAAATTGAATCACTAATGCGCACGTTTAGGTAAGAACTTTTAAAACTATTTAGCTGCTTTATTATGTTACAAATAATTGCAGAGCACAGCGAGATTCTGTTGGAGATAAGTCCGAGTGGATTCATTATTCAAAGATTTTAAAGATCCAGACTCCTATTGATTTTACAAAGCTGGATGAATTCTCCGAGCCCAGTAGCAGCTACGAAGACGATGCGTCTTGGTTCAAAGAATTGGAGCCAAAACCAGATCCCGAACCCATTAGAAATCCCCCGAGCTCTAACGATTCCGTTGTCAATCAGTTTGACAATCGTACTCAGCCGATCTCTCCCGCGTCCAGCGAAGTTTGTTTTTGGTCTGATCCTGATCCCAGCCATTGCAAGGTGTCTCTTGAAGTGTTGGACCAAGATGAGCCGACAAAGCCGTTTGAATCTCCCTCTATCGAAAAGCAAAAGGCCTCTGAAGAATTTAGTCAATTTGTAACAAAGGAGCTAGCCGTATTGAATGATGATTTGCTAATTGAAGCAAAACGCCAAATATACAATATCATATGTGTCTTGCAGAAGAAACAGAATGAAGTAAATAAAAATCCATAGTGTCCAATTAAACATACCTTTTATGCCAAAAAAAAAAAAAAAAAAACAGGTTCTACCGAGATTTGAACTCGGATCGCTGGATTCAAAGTCCAGAGTGCTAACCATTACACCATAGAACCGCGTTTCAACCCTGGCGCAAAACGAAACATCTACTACCGGTAGAACATTCCTATAAAATAGCCTATTTTGAACACTTATATTTTAAATAAACATTATTTGTGAAATTTGGTTTTAAAAAAGGTCCTACATTTCAAATATTTATATGAAAAATATAAAAAACAAAAGATAATTTGGGAAGGTTCTACCGAGATTTGAACTCGGATCGCTGGATTCAAAGTCCAGAGTGCTAACCATTACACCATAGAACCTTGATACGGAGCCCTCTGCCAAATGACACTTTTCTGCTGCGGGCACACTTTTTGTTGTCCAATGATGTGATTAGAAGGGGATGAAGATAAGGAAGCAATAGTGTATTTTAAATAGAGCGTTTTAATTCAATTCGTTGTGGCTAGTCAAATACATATTTAGAAGCTATGCTGGTTTTGAAACAATCTGAACAAATCTCTCACCTTGGCATTTTGGGGAATTCAATTAAGCCCAGATGTTTGTTGCCAAGCAAGCCGGTAAAAGTTTGTTTGATCGATATACACAAGATTCCCGTATTTTGTTGATACTGCTAAGCCGAAACATGGAAAACGAAAAAAAGAAATCTCTTTTGCAAAAATACAACTTACCACTGCACTATTTGGACTTTGCCCACGTGGAAAAGTGTACAAATGCTCGCGAAATGGAGAAAATCGTCCAAGTCCTGCGCTCCGGCCAGGAAGGACATTATCCGGATTTGCAACGCTGTGCGGAGGAGAAACTAAAGGCACTGAAACCGGACAGTAAGCTATTCCTCTACGAGGAGCAGATAAAGCAGAGCAATGTCTTGGACACAACCGAACTAAAACCAATTCTGGTAGGTATTCCTCTTAATTTAAAGTAAATATTTATGGTGTCACCTCTTTTTTTCTTTAGGATTGGACTGACGCCATTAAAACAAAGGATAGTGCTCTCAATGAGCTGAAGAAAGTTAAGCAGAATTTGAATCTTCCATCTGTGCGTAAACTTTCCAAAATCGATTTGGATACAGAAAGTGAAACTAAAACTCCAAAACCAGCGCCAAAGGCCCAAACTCAGCCCAATACCAAAAATAAGGAAGCTAGGATTAAATCCACGGATTATAGTAAATGGGATAAGTACGATCCCGATGAGGAGATACTACGCATGGATTTGGATGAGGAACGCGACCAGGAGCAGGTGGAAAAAACTATTGCCGCTCGCAATAAATCTGTTGCTACGGATGATTCGAGAAACGAAAGGGATTCTCTTTATGAACGCCTCCAAGCACAGCTAAAAAACCTAAGCCAACTGGAGAGGGAGCAATTTTCTGAAAGGTATATACCATCTATTTTATTATCTTACCACCTATATTAATTATTATCAAAAGACATCGAATGCGTGGCAATGAGAGCTTTAAGGCCAAGGAATATGAAAATGCCATTGAGGAATACAACTGCTCCATTATATACGATCCTGAAAACGCTGTGCACGCCTACAATAACCGCGCTGTAGCTCGTAAGTAATCGTATTATTATTCGTCCATATACCAATTTTTGAACACTTCATTCCCAGATATCAAGTTGAAGAAATACTTTTCGGCCATATCGGATTGCCAGGCCTGTCTGCAGCTCGACCCCATGAATATTAAGGCGCATCTTCGTATGGCTGAGGCCCACAATGCCGAAGGAAGACATCTTGAGGTGATAATGTTTACTACCTTTGCCTTTTAGTTTTCAGCTAAAAATGTCCATTTCAGTCCCTAAGCCTGTACAAAAAGGTCCTGGGCTTTGAGCCAGATAATGCCATTGCCTTGAAAGCCGCGGAGAAGCTGACTTCGTTGTTGGGAGAGGTGGCTCCGTCCAGTGCCACACGTTTGAAAATTGAGGAGATCGATCCTCCGCAACTGAAGACTACCCAACCCAAGAAAGAGGTTGTGAAAAGTGCCCCAACTGCGGTCAAGAAACCCGAACCAGCCGTCTCGGCCAACACACCACCCATTAAAGACTACGATCTAGCCGAGCTGGTCAAGCCGAATCGCATGGTAAAAAGCAACTTGGTGTCAGCCGCTGAGGCCTTGGGAAATAAGTTGCAGGCCACCAAGGGAGGTGCTCCCAAGAAGCCACAAAGTCCGCCTTCGACACCAAAGGAAAGCATACTGCGTTTGCCACAGGACAACCTCAACACCAGCAATAAACTTCTTATAGAGGAGATTTGAAGAACTTGATACAGTATCTGCAGCATGAGGTTTTTACGATTGTAAACTTATTTAAAAATATATGCAATCCTATTAATGGCAAATTCACTCTACTCAATAACAATTTTTCAGCAAAAAATTTAAAGCTCAAAAAGTGGGTTGTATAATTTAATTACAATTTTTTTTTAATATACCGTTGAAATATTTTTCATAAATTTCGTTTTTACAATATAACTTGTATATTTGGTTTCGTCGTGTGTTATCCGTAATTGTATTGATGTTATTTTCAGCATTTTGTTCTTCATCGTATTGTTATTTTATTTAGTTTGGATATAACTAGACAGAGAAAGATTAAGTGCTGTTGGATTGGGTTTAGAGTCGAGTGTACGGTAGCAACACTCATCAACACGTACATTTAACAAATCTTTAGGAATTTCAATACATTATAATATAATAATTTATAAAATGGAAATGTAGCATTAAGTTGTCACCATAAGTGTGTTTGTTATTGTTAAACCTTTGCTTAATATATTAGCCCCATTTAAAATATGCAACATAACAATTAACAATTTCATAATTCTTCTATATTATTCGTTATTTTTGTGATCTCAAAAGCGTTTATTTCTGATAACCTTTGAACGTCACACTCAGTGATACTATTTCAATATATTATTGATATACATATATATATATTAAATTGTGGTAACATATTTCAGCTCTTGGCAGCTCAGTGAATATATGTACGTACAATATGCTCGGTTTTAAATTATCCAATGAGGTTGTGGGCGATATACACATAAATAAAGCTAGGAACTTAATCAGAGCTAAAGTAGGGAATGTTGAAACACCATTGTATACTGGAGAGATGCGCACATATAATGTAAGAAGGGGAACTGAGATGGAGCTGGCTATGTGGCCCAGTTTACTCGTGGGCCTGAGACTCCTGCTGGACGAGCTTGAAGCGCCGGGGTGACTTGATAGATCCCTGGTGTCCAAACACCGACTTAAGCTGTCCATTGTGCGTGAGGACCTTACGAATGTAGCGCGACACGAGGATCTGCGGACGCTGTTAGGGAAAAAGTCAAAAGTTTAATTACATTCCATTGACAGGTTGTTGGTCTGGGTCACCCACCGCTTGCCACTCGATCATGACCTCGTTGGGCGCGTTGACCTGATCCCCATTCAGGCGGTTCAGCAGGGCCACACACACCACCGCTGCCTTGATGCCGGCATGGTGGGTGAGGGCCGCGAAGATGGTGCTCTCCATCTCGATGTTGACCACCCCGTTCTCGCGCAGCTTCTCCAGATAGTCCATCTTCTCGTTCTCGCTGAAATCACAGAATGCCCCATCCAAACGGCCCTGGCCCTCGTAGAAATCGTTGGTGCACAGCGTCTTGCCAATAATGGTGTCGTACGGATCATCGGGACTGGCCAGGGACTTCAGCTCACGGGCCAGCTTCTTGTCCAGCTTGGCAGGGCGATGAATGGTCTTGCCCAGAATGGTCTGTAAAGCAAGGTTTTTCGATAATCTTTCTAATTCGAGGTATTTCAGTTAGACTTACAAACTCATGGGAGTTCCTCAGCTGCCCATCGAGGGCATCTTCGGTGATGATGACGGTGCCGCCGTCGACGCCCACTCCTCCGCAGGTTCCTATCCTGATGAAGACGGGATCCTTGCACTTGGCATGGTACATCAGCTTGATCATCTCGTGCATCAGGATGCTGACCGAGGGTGTTCCCATGCCGTGGCTGACGCAAAGCACCGGACCCACTTTGTACATCGAGTAGCGATACGAATAGGCGCTGATGTCCTGCAGTTGGGTGCCCGCTGGCAACTTGTAGCCAATCTCGTTCATTATGAAATGGGCAAAATTTTCCATGCGCTTTGGTGTGCCGCCCATGCAAACGAACTGAAAGTTAAAGAGTTCACAGAGGCATTAATTAAGTGAGTCTCTTCAGGGGAATAACCGGCCTCGTATTTCTTGTAATCTAAACACGCCGCTTAGGTATGACTATTATTTATATAAAACATACCCATTATTATTGTAAATCGCAAATCGAACCTGTACTAGGTAAGTGCTGAGCTTATAATTCTGACTAAGCATATAATTATCTTAATTGGCAACAGCTAATGAACACGTTTCGATTGTGTCCTACTTGATTTGATAACAATCAAGGTCTAGGTCTGGGTCTCCACCTATTGTCTTTACCCGTTTTAGACTATGAATAATTCAAAAGACCACTCACCTTAACATCGCCAAACATCTCAGGCAGGTTGTGGCTCTCGCTGCCCAATGCCAGGTGATATAGGATGTCCTGGTCCATGAGCTCGATGTTCGAGTTGCGCAATTTGACGGTTCCATCGGGGTACCTGCAATTGAAGCAAATGCAAAGCGAATTAATTAGGATTATATTCTATTCGCAGCCAGTGGGGCCATAAATTTACGCCCACTTCAGGCCAAGAAATGAATGAGTTAATTACTTTCAGCTGTCAGACGTAAATCACACTTAAAAATACTGGTTCTCTGATAAAAGATACGGTTATCTAAGTATTTCCTAGAAATGTGGTGGCCGAACAAGCCCCCAAAAGTATAATCGGTAGCTGGGCAGGAAGAAATTCGTCATCAGGGGAATAATTATTTATTTTTTAGGTAACGCCCGGCTCATTTTTATAAAAACATTTTTGTCACACAGTCATGAATATGCACTCAGTGGTCTATATGTATTTAATGGCCTGACATGTCAGCTTCAAATTTCGTATTTCTAATCAATATTTGAATCAGTTTTGGTTTGTGTATCAGTGACTTTATGGAGACTATTTATAGAGACCCCCCATGCGATGTAGGGGGCCTAGATCGAACGAATAGCCAACCAAAATCAGTATCAAGTGCGTCAATCGAAGACTCGGAAAAAAACATGTTAGAAGTGTGAGCAAAACAAATACAAAATGTGTATGACTTTAGCATAATCAAAATAAATACAAAAAAGCCGTGTAGTCTTGACCTTCATTGATAAGCAACGTTAATATATTTCGTAAGCACTTCGACAAACATCCGATTATAGTGTACTAAGTTTGTAGCATAACTCATATTCAAATCTAAATCTATTTTTCCAAATCTATAGAAATTTACAAGATATCTTCAAAAGTAAAAAAATAACAAAACATTTTTCAAAATTGTGAGCGTGAAAGATTTTGGAGGTTTGTGGGAATGGCAACATTTGGAAACCAACTTGCTGCATGCTTAATCTCAACAAATCCAACAAATCCTGAGATCGAGGCGTTCATGCGGACAGATGGACGGACAGACGGACATGGCCAGTTCGAAACGGCTATTGTTCCTGATCAAGAACTGATTACCGAATCTAGTATACCATTTTACTCTATGAGTAGCGGGTATAATTATTCTGTGATATGAATACAGGGTAATCAGGTAGGCGTCACACCCACCGGTCTGTGCAAATATTTGGCCAACTGCTTGGCCAGTTCTGTTCTCTGCTCGCACTTTTTTCTCGGTATTTACCCAGATGAAGAGGTGGTTTTGTGCCAACACAGCGATTTGTCATAGGGGGAAACCATAGACTGCAGACTGCATTGCACAGACTGCACAGATGGATTTGTTGATTTGATGATCAATAGAAAACTGTTGTTATTTCTTCCTGGGAATTAAGAAATTTCCAGAGCAACTTTCTCGCGCCAAAGGCAACAACCCCCGGGTGTCTTGGGAAGCAGCTGCAGGACGAAAACCGGTTTCAGCATCCTTACCGCGTTATCCTTATCACGTGCCCATCATCAGTTTCGCCGTCCTGCAGCGAGGACCTGTGGGCGCAATCGTAGTGGGCCTTGAAGTCGTGCGTCTGATTATCGGTAATGGTGGGCGGCATGATGTCACCTCTCGAATGTCCTTCCACTCACAAACTACCAAACTAGCAAACTAGCAACCGAACCGAAAGCAGCCAGCGAGCCAAAACAAAACTAGTCACGCGTGTTGACACGACAACGCTTCGAGCGAAACTGAAAAAATTGCATGGGTTTCACCGGCTCTTATATACAGATACACAGATACATATACAGATAAGACAATAAGAAGATAAGACATAAGAAGTTATGCTGCGCAATTGTATAGTTCAAATGAAAATATATTGCAAACTATAAGGTCGTGTAATGGAAACGTGCAAGTCTGGGGCAAGTAAACCTCTACAGAATTGCATACAGCCGATTGTTATCAGTTCAGACCGGCTTATGCATCACTAATTAAGTGCAATTGACTACGAGCCTTGAGGCAAAACGCAGCATAACGGATTTGCGTAATCCAATTATTGCAATTTCGCTGGATTGTTCGCTGGATTTTATGAACAGGGTGCTCGATCAGGTCCAAACAGCCGAACCATTAGTATAACATTTAACTTTTAATACATACACACAAGAAATTGGCTTGGCATTTTTGGTTTTGTATATTTTAAACGGGTTTTTAGCTCCCAATTTCGCTTCACATTCTTCAACTCTGATATTTGCAATTAAGACGCAAAAAAAAACCCAATTCGATTGCTTAAAATTTGCCGAACAATAAATCGGAAACTAATTGTATCGAACTAGACAACCTGTTATCGTAACTGTAAGCTACTCCACTAATAAACAATATTTCACCATGCACAAGAATGTGAGCGGCGCAACTACCATTATTGTAGGCCCAGTCAGCACTACGTGATCCGATGTCGGTGGCTTTATTTCAAGTCAGGCCATTAAATATACATAAACAGACGACAGCGAAAGACAAACCAAATAGGAGCTCAGTGCCCACACAGGCAAACAGAAAGCGAAACAATCAGCAAAAGAAATGGGAGACTTGAACGGACAGAGAGATAAAACAGAAAAGTAAATAAAAATGGGCAAGACTATAAGATACCCCCGATTATAATAAATAACGCTAGCTGTTTTGCATATGTATATGTAAAGTAGAGTTGGTTATCGATAGTTATCAACGTGCCTGCTATGCGATAGTATACGAAGTAACATCACCAGAACAAATGAAGAAGAGGAACTAGCGTCGAACAAAATATAGCGAGTGCAAGGAGTAGAAAGAGCGGCAAATTGGGATCGTGAAGTACTAAAATAAGTCGTCGAGGGATCAAGTGCGAGCATAGAAGTTCCATTGGTTTGTCATACCGCAATTCTTGTTAATATATATAATATATCATTCAATATGTGGTGCCCCACTAGTACAATATACCCAAAAGCTGCGCAAGTAGGAGGTACTAAAATAAAAGAGCAAAAGCAGTCAAAAGGGGGCTCGGCTGTGTTGGCTCAGTGTTCCACAAGAGAGCAAGAGAGTGCGACTGAAAAAGGGGGCAAATAATAACAGAGGCAGAGAGAGAGAGAGAGACGGTGCTCACAATTTGGTTTTTGAGGTCGCATTTTGGCGGTAAGCAGAGTGCGGCAGCGGTGGAATTCATTTAATGGCCGTACTCGTAATTAACCTGGCCGATTCCCCGTAACTACCATTGATGGACTTTGCCAGCTGCAAAGCCAAACAAAAATCGTTGCTTATATAAGCCAAAACTATGAGCGAAGTAAAGAAAACTTATTAACCAACACAAATCATAAAAAGTGGTTCACTATCGATATTCAAGTTTGTTTTCGTCATAACAAAGGTATAGTGCTTCTTGAGGTACGCAGTGTAATTTGAGATGAGTGCGCAATCGTGGCCATTTCAAGTCGTTTCTTTGGGTCATTCCACTTGGTTGGGTACTGTGGGTAAGCTTGCCTGTCACGGGCAGCAACAACGGTCACTGCCATGAATCTAGTCTTTCCTTTGTGAGCTCGAGCACTTGATCTATTTATGGGTGACTTACTTGTTACAAGTTGTATGCACCAGTTACAATTTTTGGTTATTTTAAACTTATTTAATGATTTCCTTACTTTTAAAACTACGTTGCCTCAGCTAACATAAGAACTTTATAACTTTCCTACAGTGAAAGTTCAAAAATCCAGAATCGATTTTAATGTTTTCGGAACTTCTTCGAGGCGTGTAAAAGCTTTTTCCAGCTTAGAAAGAATTATAAATTATATTCTGTAAGGCTGTGAAGCCCATTTCAGCTATACCTTTCCTCAACAGCCCAACAAAAAAGGGGCGAAATGGACAAAGCTATTAAGCATTTCTGCAGGTCTCAGATAAGACATGGTCGGGTAATTACTGAGGGCCACTGGAGGTGAAAGTCAGGCGGAAGGTCATGCCAAGTCCAACAATGAGTCGAGAAATGCAAATGAAGCTGTGGACAATGCAGATGCTTTATGAGGGGATTGAGAAATGAGAAATCCGGCGAGGAAAGCAAAAGTCAGGGCCACGTCGTGTCGTCATCCCAAATTGCATTACTCACGCACCACTGGCCGCGAGCCAAGGATCACGCCCACTCCTTTTTGGGTGTGGGCGTATTGGCAATATGGCCCTTCAACTGGCTGGCATATGCCACGGGCCCGCCCGAATCGATAATTGGCTTTTTATTGTTTTGTCGGCTTTGAACTTGCGACTACTGTGCGTATGAGCAATACCAGTATGGTATCAACACCACCCACTCCGATGCCCAAGGCCACTGGAGGCCTGTTGGTGATAATAGAACGCCCCCGTTTGCTAGTTACCCATTTATTTTCTCACTTTGCCAGCAGGGAATGTGCAAGATACTGGGTCTGATCAATCCTATTTATAGGTCTCAGTTGTGGCTGACATAATGTTTCTGATAGCTGAATGAGCCCGTAATTAAAGGCAATTTGTGGGTAGCCGCTATTATTCGATTACGTCTAAACCAATTAATAACGATTTGTGTCATCCGGGGAAAAGGGACAAATACTAATCTGTTGAGCAAGGCAGATCAGATTACAGCATACTTTTATTCAAAAGTTGTGTATTCCATTTTACACTCTTTATGTTGGGGATAATAGTCTGCAAAATTATAATTTTGCTTATTTATTTCAGCCCTTTAGAGAACTATTCTACATTATACTTTTAGGCGAACCCCTTTTTTACTAATATATTCTTGTGGAAATCAACAGTCGACTTAACTCCCAAGGGATGATATTTTTTTCCTGGTTGCAAGCTGTAAACAAATTGGCAATTCACCTTGCGAGTGCAAATTTCTGTAACACCCGCATTACCAACTTTTGCACCTACCAACAATTGTTGGCATATTGTTAGTCAGCTGAGAAGTTTAGTCACAAAAGTTTATATTTATAGCCCCAGCATTGTTGGCGCTCTTCCGGGCCGAAAGTTGCAGGGCCAAGTTGCGAGTAAGACAAAAACTTGGAATTAAGTCAGCCCAAGTTGGAGCAATGCTGTTAATTTCAGCCAGAAAAGTTAGTTGCGGCCTGGCGGTACTTACTCGTCGAGCTCCTCCTCGGAAAGGGAGGCACTGTTTCCTGTGAGCAGCAGCGACATCTTGCGGTGGGAGCCTGCAAACAGAAAGCGAGGTGCGGGTGAGAGATTGAAACGTAAATGGAATTTTAATAGCGCGTAATTCCAATGTGAAAAGTGGCAGCATCTTTTGGCAAAGGCCATGCTGAGCCCATTTAAATGCGTGCCACATTCGGAGGCCTAAACAAGCTTTGCCGTAGGCTGCAAAAAGGGGCAATAACAGGGGAGAAGGGACTACAGAGAAAGAAATCTATTAAAATTTGGTAACATTTTTAATTGAAATTTAGGGCCACGTTTTAAAGGATACAATTTTATACAAATAATATTTTTTTTGTTTGGTTTATTACACAAATTTTATGCTATTTTGTATGTGTACAGCGGAAAAAGTGAAAAGCGCGCACAAAGCATTTTGACAGCTTTTAATTAAAAAACGTCGGGGAAACGTCACGTGCCAACATCAATGCGAGGGTTCGTGTGTGCTGGAACTTGGGGGATTGTTGTGGAGGGACTCTTTAGAGTCCTTGAAATGTTTGCAAACCCAGCCGGACCAGCCAAATGTTTGAGTTTTTCATTCTGCGGAGGCTTATCCGCTGGCACTTTTCGCATTATTTTGGCCTCAAGATGGGACACGTTCTGCCAACATGAAATGCCTTCCTCTAAAAGTTATGCCATACTTTGCACCAAAGTAAATTTCTGTGTTGGGCGAAAGTTCAAGGCCAGCCACAATTAGCTTGACCAGGCAGCCACTCAAAGGAGCCGAAGAGAAGGGCAAATGCGGAGTCCTCAATTTTCCACTTTGTTTATACTTGTTTTCCAGCAATGTTTACTCGGCTTCTGGCTATGCCTTGAATTTGAAATTATGGGAAAGGGAAGCAGACGGAACTGTTGCATACTTTTCGGGACTTAGAGGCACAACAGGGGATTATATTATATTATATTAAGAGATTTATTGAAAGCGTCTTGGAAAAACAATTATTGGCAGGATATGGCAAAGGTATTTTCTAGAGCTTAGTAATTGTTGTGGGTGGAACTCAAATGATTATGACCCTCAAAAGGTATCCCTAATTATTTATGGCAAGAAACTTATGAAATAATAAGCTTGTTTTTTCGAAATACTCTTTAAATAAACGAATGAGTGACTGATTGGTAAACACGGGTGCTAAAAAGTATCTTTTTAAGTTAATTTAAAGTTTGTCTCTCAACATCATGAATCATCCCTTCACTGACAGCCAAGATAATCCATCTTGGTGTCTGCACAGCTTGTTGACCCATTAAAGTGGATATAGCCTTGAAAGCGTTTGCTGAACCATTCCAATGAACAACAAGCCAATGAATGCAGATATCCAGCTGATGTAGGCAGAAATGGAGGTACATAATGAAATAGGGGTAGCAAAAGGAGAAGGGTTGATACAATTACTGTGCTCCCTATTCTCCCGGGAACTTTTTTCAATTATATCAAGAGACCTCGTTGGCCAGCAGATGTTTTCAAGACAGTGCAGTCGTCGCATCAGCTGGCTTGTGTGTATCCTGCGACAGGATAACACCAAGAATCGAGCTATTGATTTTCTCCGCAGACAGCATTAACAGAGAAAGTTTCTCGTCTCATACACCGTACTGGGCATATTTATTGTTGCTGTCGTTTTACCCGCTCCACTGACTTACGTAAAGAGTTCTAGGTGCTGCTGTGCTTTTCTCCGCCTTTTGTTGGACTGCCTCTTGGCTGTAATTTGCCTGATACGCAAGAAAAAGAAAGAAAATCGCAGCACTATTATGCCGCGTTGCCTTGCCACGATATGCGCGTTGGTATTTCGATTGCTGAATTGCTTTGTTTATCTGCAGGCACGTGAAGCAAACAGGAACACCTTCTTCCCCTTCTTCCACACACACACACACACACCCTCTTTTCCGATACAAAATCCCACTGGCAAGCGGACAGAAGAGCGACGACCAGAGCTGCACGAGGTTTCAACACCAACTGACTAAAGGGGAGTCCCACACAGCGAAATGGCTCGACTCGACTCTACTCGGTCGCAATTCGCTCACTCTCTCTAGCTTTTCACTCAACGCTCTGCAGGAAGAAGCGCCTCGCAGACTCACTCGATTTTGAACTCGGCCAGGTTTTGCCACTGTCCAGGGGTTATTTAATTATATAGCCCCGCAGCTAAGCGAGCAAGGCCAATAGAAACTGTTTACAAATAGAAGTTGGGAACGGTGAGAGGGTGCATTTGGGCTGGGTAATGGATTTCTGTGCAACAGCTGCTGCGCAGACCATTTCACACGCGTTGGTCCTTCGTCTCCTAATTGCTTGCTGACCATTAAAGCTGAATTGAATTATTTTTCAACGTGCACTTAAGAACCTTAAAGGTGTTGAAAATTGGGCAACACGGTGGCTCTCCACCTGTCGTATACGCAACCTGCGTGATGTGGGGGTGGTCGTTGCGCATACGCCATGTGTGCCACATCATAACTGCCCTGTTAAGCAAAACACACCAAGTCGGTATTTGTTTATTCATTTTATTCCGTTTTATGGTGGTCGTAAAGCGCTTCCCATTCGAGCGGATTTAGGAATTTATTGAGCAAAAATGTAAGGGATTTTCTTAATGGAAATGCTGCTGAATACATTAGAATGAAGGGTGCGTAAAATCATTTAAGTGTGTCAAAACAAACAGGTATTGTGTTATGTATTGGATTTTTGTTTATATCAATATAATATGTTGTGCATACTTTTCTTCTTAGCGGAAACAATGAGATGCTAATTTTCACATTCCCCATGGCTAATCTTTTTTTTTTAGCTGTTTACCAGAAGAACTTTTTGTTTAGATTTTTAGAACCAATATTTGCCCAATGCCAGGGAATGTATGAGTCCAATTAGATGAAAACACTGTAAACAAGACAATGAATTTTGTAAGTTTTCCCTTCAGATGAGATCACATCTGTCCGATGGATTTAATTAAATGTAATCAATAGGCGGCTTGACTTTAACTTGACATTGACATTCAAATACATTTCCCCTGTTCTCTATCGCTTAATTTCTAAGCTTTCACATACAGCCGTGTGTACTTGTATGTACACCATTCATGCCCCAAAAAATCGCCATGGCTGACTGCGGCCCAGACGGAGATAATAAGTCCAACATGACACGACACCGACATGGGCAGTAAATTCGAATTACGAATTACTGTGGGCGGAAAGGGCCCTCCCCCAGCGAGGAAGAGGAAGAGCGAGTGGGGGCAGTAGAACGGTGACTAAACGATTCGCTTTCATGGATTTTTGACAATCGAGCGGCGGCTCCGCTTCGAAGGAGCTAAAAACGTTCATTTACTCAAGTGACAAGAAAGAAATCTTCATAGAGATGGCTGGAAATCTTCATAGAGATGGCTTGAAATTTCCATTTCACTGCATAATAATAATCATCAGTATTTAATGCCGGGAATGACATCGTTTCATATCTCATGGGGCACGCAATTGACAAGACATCGCTCATACGCAACGTTGGATCAACAGATGAGAACACAGCATATGGTTGAAATCCACCAGCTGAGGGCCGCGCCCAACCATTAGGAATTTTAATATCTGGCGCGTGTCAATGCGAAGAACACTAGGAAAATAAAAGGGTCAATCACATTTAGCTTAGGCAAAGGGTTCTTAGGAAACCATAAGTTCCAAGCTAGCATGGCATATTGCAATCAACCCCAAGCTGGAAATGTTCATTTTGAGCGACACTCTATGCATTATTTAAAGTTTCAGTAGTTTCAAGTAGCATGTACTATATATTTCCATTTGTTGAATCGATATTTTTACTTTTAGTGTGCATTTCTGTTTATTCAATGGCCCCTGCAGGATATGTCTCTCAAGCGCCCACACAGACGCTCATTTCGCTGATCTGTTTGACAAATAAATACTGATGTATCCCCACCTCGTTGACACGACACTTTGGATGAATTTTCCATTTCCATTTCCATTTCACTTTGCAGGCAGGAAAATGTGACGAAGTCGCATCTGTTGTTGACCATTTCCGCTGCGAGTGTCAACACGGCCTACCAAGAAATGAGACAAGCGTGTTTTTGGGGGCAGGAACTGGCGGCTGGAGGGGGTCGAGCCCGGCATGCAGGATACCACCACGCCCACATTTCAGCACGCAAAAGCGGAAATGCCGCCCCTGGATTTCCGCCCCCTGGACTGAGTGCTCGTTACGTAAGCGAACAGCTCTCTCTAGTTCTTCTCTTCGGGAGAAACATGTTTTCTGCATCGCAGTGCGTTGAACTTGGCCCAATTCACGCAGCTTTGAGTGAGACTTTCCTTTGGCCATTTTCTCGTTCAGAGTGGCGAGCACTTTACTTATTCGTGGCCTCCCCTCCCCTTTTTCCTGCCCAACGGAGGCGTCAAACTAAGCGCTAGCGTTAATCTCCTCCTGCGCTTATGATGATTATGGTGTTTGGGACTGTGGTTACGCATCGCTAGAAAAGGTACAACCAATTTTGGAAGTTTAAAGTCAGATGTTTCAGTAATAAAATAAACATGCATACATAAAATTAAACTTATCGCAAAATGAGAAACACCATTTGTGTTTTAACCTAAATAATTTATTGCTTAATGGGTTATTTTCAACCATTTAACTGAGATTCAACAAGTAATTTCGTAAGAATAGTAAATCAGACAAATTAAAAAAAAGAGACATGAAATTCAATGTGAGAAAGAGCAAACCATATTAATGGAAAACGTAGACCCCATTATACAAATTTCTATGCTTCCTTATCCTGAGCCCCCCCACCCATTCTGCCACCTTTTGCGGCAAGTGAAGATGACTGTGGTAAGCCGAGACCCTTCGCTAATGATATACCAAGCCGCGAATTCCCAAGAGGGAGTGTCGGTCATTAATTGGGTTTGGGGAAAATGCGGGAAATGAAACTCGAGACTCGCTTACGCTTTGCTTTTGTTGTTTTAAAGATCATATTTACTTCAATCACAGCACAGAATACAGAGAATATTATCTAATGGTTTACTTGTCGCTCGAAAGGAAACTGGAAACGAAACTGTAGGGAAAACTATTTCCATGTGAGTGTGAAGTGTGCGGATAAGAAGTAGCGTGTTGGGTGTAATGTGTTTCAATTGTTTTTGGTGGCTGATGGCGTTTGGCATTTGGCGGGGTTAAAAGTCGAGAGAAGGATTAGCTGCAGAGAAAGTCGAGCTAGTGCGGAAAATAAGTGAAAAATTCGAAGAAGCAGTTTTCTTATGTATAGGGTTTTATCCATATAGACTTGTATAATTGTTGACATGTATGTATAGGAGGATTACTCTTTTTTTTGTTATTTTGTGGGCTTTTTTCTCACTAGTTTAAAGTTTAACACACAGCTAACATTTAGAGTATTGTTTATACGCCTTCAGGGCAATAATGCAATTACGTTTGTATATAGGTTGATGTATACTTATTACGTTGCTAGTTACAATTGTTGACTGGTTGTTAGTTCTACAGTAAGATCAGGTTGTTGAAATGTTTGTCTCGTAGTGGTACAGTAGTTTTGAGTAGAGGTCGAGTCACGTCGAGTCGTTCATGATTGTTGCGAGTTGCAAAGAAAGGCATTAAGAGCTAACTAAGGACATTCAAACCGATAAACTTAGATTCAAATATTACAGCTAAACATAATCTCAATGGAGGTTTCATAATTAAATAACTTTGTGCAATAAAAGCATGTATAATAGTAAAATAAAGTTATCCTTAATAGCAGCAGTGTTGAGCACACATATAACTCCTCCACCTCTTTCTGCTCCTTCTATTAGAATAATCTTTTGTTCCAGTTTGGATTCGATTCTTGTTAGGAAACGCGATTGTAAGAATTAAAATTCAGCCTTCGTCCCTTTGACTAAAATGTTGCACTTCCATGTTGTATTTTCAGCCTGTTCAATATAAATAATCGTGCGGAAAGACGGCGCGTGCGGGCAGATAGCAAGGATCATGTTGGTTGCGGTAGCGACGCGCCAGGAAAACAGCCAGGACCTGTGGTAGAAAAGGTAAATTAAACAGTGCTCAACAGAGGTTCAAGAATTTTTAATAAGAAATCAAACTAGCATAAAAGAATTCTCACCATTGGTCACTTGTTGGATTTATGCTTAGTCAAAGAGTAGGCAGTCAAGTGTTAGTACAAATTTTGTCGAAAGTGTTAAAGAAAGTGTGTTGAGAGTAAAGGGAAATATGTTTCTTAGCTGATTGCTTATTTTGGGTTAAACGCTTTGCTCTCTCCTTCTATATATATCTCTCTATAATATGTATATATGTCTAAAGTTG
Organism: Drosophila orena; assembly: GCA_005876975.1. Lineage (NCBI taxonomy): Eukaryota > Metazoa > Arthropoda > Insecta > Diptera > Drosophilidae > Drosophila > Drosophila orena. The sequence continues at coordinate 5,696,951 of VCKV01000282.1, read as the reverse complement.
TATATCAATTACGAACTAACACATTACGTACATAGTTCTGCGCAATGTGATTTAATATATATATATATTTATGTATATATATATCTGTAGATGGTATAAATATAAAGGATGCTTGTATATGTATGGTATGTCGGCCCCAAGGGCTCATGAAATCTTCCCTCGCAACATTAAACATTTAGCAGAAACAGAGCAGATATACATGCACTAAAGAATTTTTGGATGTTTCTGTATCTGAAAAATGTTCTATCTCTCTCACGACTAGCTTCTAATTTAGAGAAAAGCGCTGGGCAAGCCCCGCGGATCCTTTTGATTGCGATAGCGAACTGTTAGCCAGACGCCGACGAACTAAGTGCAGCATGTGGGAATTGGTTTGATAGGAAATTGGATTACTTTCATCAGATATGCATTGATCTGCACTTTACCTCAGTGAAGCTGAAGAAGATGCCCAGACCGCCGCACAGCTTGAAGGCATAGTCGATCTTGTCCTCCAGTAGGGGTCCACAGGGTTCACAACGACAGTCCGGCTCGGAAGAGTGGGCACAGCACTGTTGATTGATCAGCTCGCACGAGGGCTCATTTGGCGGAGGAACCACGGAAGTTGTGCTCGGTGCGGTGGCATTGAATCCGCAGCATTTCAGGCTGTCCTGTACTTGTTTGCGCAAATCCGTGGGCACCGTCATCCATCCTTGCTCGGCGAACTGCTGCTGCTGCTCGGAGTTGACGGCCAAACAGGAACTGGCGATGGAGAACTGGATCAGGAACAGCATGAACAGTATGATCATGTACTGAAGCCGGAGAGGGTCTAAAGGTTAAGGCTAAGCCGGGCAGTGCTTTGAAATATTACAGTTGCTTTCTTATATTTTCACTGGGGGTCACGAAGTGATACCCTCCAGTTGACGTCATGGAAGCACAACAAGCGACCCGGCAGCTACAGCCACTGAGCCACTCATAATTTCAGTCATTACGAGCCCGCTTTCTCTGCGGAAGTGGGTACTTGTCTAAGTACGCTAATTGTTCCACATGCCACGACCTTCGTGGTGTTTCACAATAGCGGTTAGAATAATAGCAGTGCTAGGATATGAAAAAGGTCCTGTGTTGAAGCTACCAACTATTTATCGCTTTAAGCTTTAAGGAAATGATTGTAAGAAGTATCCTAGTAAGATCTATGCCTTAAACTTTAAAGAAATTGTTTTAAATGATTTTAAGAAGTATCTTAGTAAAATCCGTGATTAGATAATGATTTGCAGTTTAAGGTCTCTGCTTTCAATTATTTTTCTTAAAGAAATTCCCTACAGCTTGTAAATAGTGGGATAAAAGGCTAATAATTATTTTAAATTCCCAGAGATAATTCGGCTGCTAATCTATTGAACACGACTGTAGCTGCCTGGTCTGGGCGTTTGTGAATTGATAGGCTTTGTGGTAAAAGGATACGAAGAAGAGCATCACTTGGTGGTGCTTGACGGCTCCGGCGAGTCCTAGCATGGATATGCATATGAGGATGACACCGCAGGCCAGGATCCCGCCCACAATCGGCAGGTTGGTCACGATGGAGGCGGCACGCGCGTACACGCCCACTCCAATCAGCAGGAATCCAATCATCTGGGGGTCGCACACACACAGAGAGCAGAAAAGAAAGAATGAAAGGAGGCAAATGAAAAAGGACTCAAGGATTCTCGTCTTGACGGCAGCAACAACAAATCGCCGAAAGGTATGTATACACGCACACACACACATGCAGATTGCACCTGCCACCGCAGAGAAAAATCAATACATATTTATGTACGAAAATGATTCGATAATGGTAATTTAGTTATTCATTTTCCATTGTAGTTTTTGTTATTGTTAGTCATTGTTCCCCTTCCGTATTTGTTGTTGCTGCTTTTGCTTTGCACAACTGTTGTTGTTTTTCTTATTATGTTGTTTGTGTTTGCTTACCACATACAAAATGTTGAGCGCAATTAGCGCGTTTTTCGAGCAGGTGAAACCGCCGCACATGATTTTTGTTTGTTTATTCTTACTGGCTGCAGAAGATACTGTTTAAAAACGAATTTAGCTAATTGAATTTATTCCGTCTACAGAAGTTTTCACTTTCAATATAGATATCGATATCGATACGATGTCCAGCTCCCAAGCCGATTGGTTTTTTTTGCATTGCTATCGAAATATACGCATTGGAATTTAAACTTTGAAATATGCTCAAAAAGACACTATAATTAAAATATATGTTGATTTCTTAAATAAAATTTCAATTATTTACTAAAGAATAATATAAACAGCAATTGTTTTGGACACAGAGCTGTAGTAACGCATATATGAGTTTTATCGATAAGTTTCCCATTTACACTGTTTTACCTGACTATGGCGGTTTTTCAAATATAAGTTTAGATATTTAAAACGCTGTGTTTTATATATTTATAAACGTTACTCCTAGAGTAAAAGGGTATACTAGATTCGTTGAAAAGTATGTAACAGGCAGAAGAAGGCGTTTCCGACCATATAAGGTATATACATATAGTCGAAAAAATTGAGAAATGTTCTAAGGCTGAAGTTATAAACTCCATAACTCATCTTATCTTAATCGGATTTTGAAGTGGCATATCTATAAATGTTTCTGGAGCAATTCTCTAAAAAACTGCATTCAAATTTAGAAATTAATTTTTTTATTATTTTTCTGTCATATTTTTGATGTGATGATGTTGTAGTAATTCCAAAAAATGAAGAAATGTTCCAAGGCTGAAGTTTTAAACTCCAAAACTCAACTTAGCTTAATCGGATTTTGAAGTGGCATACCTCTAAATGTTTCTGGCGCAATTCTCTAAAAATCTGCATCAAAATTTAGAAATTTTTTTTTTTTAATTTTTTTTGTCATTTTTTTGATGTAATGATGTAGAAACTAAAAAATGTCCTAAAGCTGAAGTTCTATACTCCATAACTCAACTTATCTTAATCGGATTTTGAAAAGGCATATCTATAAATATTTCTGGAGCAATTCTCTAAAAAACTGAATTCAAATTTAGAAATTAATTTTTTTATTATTTTTCTGTCATATTTTTGATGTGATGATGTTGTAGTAATTCCAAAAAATGAAGAAATGTTCCAAGGCTGAAGTTTTAAACTCCAAAACTCAACTTAGCTTAATCGGATTTTGAAGTGGCATACCTCTAAATGTTTCTGGCGCAATTCTCTAAAAATCTGCATCAAAATTTAGAAATTTTTTTTTTTTAATTTTTTTGTCATTTTTTTGATGTAATGATGTAGAAACTAAAAAATGTCCTAAAGCTGAAGTTCTATACTCCATAACTCAACTTATCTTAATCGGATTTTGAAAAGGCATATCTATAAATATTTCTGGAGCAATTCTCTAAAAAACTGCATTCAAATTTAGAAATTATTTTTTTATTATTTTTCTGTCATATTTTTGATGTGATGATGTTGTAGTAATTCCAAAAAATGAAGAAATGTTCCAAGGCTGAAGTTTTAAACTCCAAAACTCAACTTAGCTTAATCGGATTTTGAAGTGGCATACCTCTAAATGTTTCTGGCGCAATTCTCTAAAAATCTGCATCAAAATTTATAAATTTTTTTTTTTTTAATTTTTTTGTCATTTTTTTGATGTAATGATGTAGAAACTAAAAAATGTCCTAAAGCTGAAGTTCTATACTCCATAACTCAACTTATCTTAATCGGATTTTGAAAAGGCATATCTATAAATATTTCTGGAGCAATTCTCTAAAAAACTGCATTCAAATTTAGAAATTAATTTTTTTATTATTTTTCTGTCATATTTTTGATGTGATGATGTTGTAGTAATTCCAAAAAATGAAGAAATGTTCCAAGGCTGAAGTTTTAAACTCCATAACTCAACTTAGCTTAATCGGATTTTGAAGTGTCATACCTCTAAATGTTTCTGGCGCAATTCTCTAAAAAACTGCATTCAAATCTAAAAATGTATTTTTTTTTATTTTTTTTCTAATATTTTTGATGTTATGATGTTGTAGGAATTCAAAAATATGTACCAAAGCCGAATTTCTAAACTCCATAACTCACCTTATCTTAATCGGATTCTGAAGTGGCATACCTCTAAATGTTTCTGGCGCAATTCTCTAAAAAACTGCATTCAAATCTAAAAATTTATTTTTTTAAAATTTTTTTGTAATATTTTTGATGTTATGATGTTGTAGGAATTCAAAAATATGTACCAAAGCTGAAGCTTTAAACTCTTTAACTCAACTTATCTTAATCGGATTTTGAAGTGGCATACCTCTAAATGTTTCTGGCGCCATTCTCTAAAAAACTGCATTCAAATTTAAAAATTTATTTTTTTTAAATTTTTTTATAATATTTTTGATGTTATGATGTTGTAGGAATTCAAAAATATGTACCAAAGCTGAAGTTCTAAACTCCAGAACTCAACTTATCTTAATCGGATTCTGAAGTGGAATACCTCTAAATGTTTCTGGCGCAATTCTCTAAAAAACTGCATTCAAATCTAAAAATTTATTTTTTTTAATTTTTTTTGTAAAATTTTTGATGTTTGTTGTTGTAGGAATTCCAAAATATGTACCAAAGCTGAAGTTCTAAACTCTATAACTCAACTTATCTTAATCGGATTCTGAAGTGGCATACCTCTTAATGTTTCTGGCGCAATTCTCTAAAAAACTGCATTCAAATCTAAAAATTAATTTTTTTAAAATTTTTTTGTAATATTTTTGATGTTATGATGTTGTAGGAATTCAAAAATATGTACCAAAGCTGAAGTTTTAAACTCTTTAGCTCAACTTATCTTAATCGGATTTTGAAGTGGCATACCTCTAAATGTTTCTGGCGCAATGCTCTAAAAATCTGCATTCAAATTTAGAAATTAATTTTTTTAAATTTTTTTTGTAATTTTTCTCATCTATGATTCAACAATAGCAGAGTCGATCTGGCCTGTCCGTCCGTCTGTCCGTCCGTTTGTCCGTATGAACAGCTCGATCTCAGGAACTACAAAATCTAGAATGTTGAGTTTCCAGAGACATAGACGCAGCGCAAGTTTGTTTCCAAATGTTTCCACGCCCACTCTAACCACAAACCTCTCACGCCAACACTTAAAAAAATTTTTTTTTTTAAATTTTTTTACTTTTTCCGAATTTCTACCGATATTCCAGAAAATGTTGAAATTACTCGTTTTCCTTCCACATGCTATAGTGAAATCTTGTTTTATCTATCTTGTTTTATTGAACGATCTTGAGCTTTTAAGCAAACCATATTATTTGAGAGAAAACCTTAAGGTCAAGTCACTTTGAATGAGAATCAGGAGGCTACCAGTGACTGACGAGAAAACCTTATTGACCAGCGAGGTGTTCAGCTCCAGGAGGCCCAGTGGCATGAGTTTATAGTCGATGGTGGCGACCTGGAGCCAGAAGGCATTCACCACTTGCTTGAAACGGGCATCGGCGTGCTGCAGATCGAATCTCTGCAAGAGTTCTCCAGTTCTTCTGGTCTGCAATTAGATGATCTAAGTATTTCTTCACAGTTTTCAAGCAAATGACAATCACCTCCATGAGAGTTTGGTTACTTATCCGAGCCACCATGACGAGTTCCAGGAAGGGCACAGCCAGAAATACTAGCAGAACAATGGCCTGGAAGAGATCGAAGGGCTCCTCGTTGATGTAGTGATCCGCAATGGCCAAGTACTGATTGTAGCATCCCATGGTGATGCCTAGAAGGTTCATTAGCAGCGATAGCACCATGGACCAGTCCGTGAATTGAAGGAATCTCTTTGAGCATTCGGCAGTGACGGCATATTTCTCGGCCAACTCATCCAAAAGATCGGCCAACTCGCAGAAGCGACGCATACGGTAATAGGGCTTATGGAGATTCATCTGGCTAGGTGACTGCAGCACATTGGCCTCCTTAACGCTGCCGTGCAACTTTCGATTTAGCGCAGCAACTACCAAATTTGCAATTACCAGGCCGCCGAAGAAGCAATTATTTATCTGGTTCGATACAATCAGCGGCAACATGGTCTTCGCCGTCGCCAAACTCGTCCAGTGATATTCCGGATGCAACCGCCTTTGATATAGAATCAGGGTTATATAGGCGATAAGGGGACAGAACAAGATCTTGAGTAAGCTGTACATAAATGCCCGCCACACAATCATTGCCGAAATGTCCAGCGAATCAAGGACCTTAAAAAGAGGAACGCTGTTCTGGAATCGAATTAATTTCAATGATTTTTCCCATTGTGTCACGTAATTAAACAGGCAAACGCCGACGTTCATATAGCAATATATTCCAATAGTGTCTCGAAGATTGATCTGGCCGCTGGAAATTTCGTTGTAGATGTTCCAGATGTAGAACAGTGCAAATAACGTGGCCACACATAAGCCATAGATAGCAACCCCTTTGGAAAACACAAACTTTTTGCGCCTGAAGGAGAAGCGCCCGATATAAACGCCGTAAAGTATGTTAAGGAAAATGTTCCCGTAAACACAAATCGTCACCAGTTGGGAATGGAGTTTTCCTCGCCGGAAACGTGCGGGAAATCGACGTGCCAGCCTTCTCAGGAATCGCATTGTACTGAGGATGAATTCGAGCTAGCCACTTTGGCTAAATTGCCGCTTAATTACCAAGCTTCTTATCTGCGATTAAATAATATAGTTGTTAAATGAATCACAGGTATAAGTATTATGTAAGCCGCGGTCAAGCGAGTTCCAATCAATTATATTGTATTATTATGCATTATATTATATTTTATACAATCGTTAGATTGATTGTTAATCAACCTTGAATCTAAGAATAATTTTAATGAATATAACTAGTAATGTTTTTAAAATATAAATATCTAAGAGAATATTTTTCTAAAACTCTATTACAGCATGTTTTCTTCGCAGTAATATAACAATTTGATAATTCTGGCTATTTGAAATTAACGAACATTGCCCTGCTGACCGGTTCACAGTTCACTGCGAGCTAGTTCCGCGCAGTCAAACTGAATCTGCCAGCACTGCCGCGATTCGGAACCACAGCCAGTGAACGGAACCTGAACAGAATTGGAGACGCGACGCAAATGGAAAAGAAAACATAAACGCTGAAAGCTGGAAAAATGCGCTGTAAATCGCCAGCCGTTGGACTGCAAGTGCCAAAGCGCGTTGCCGAGTGTGCCCGTGAATAATTCGCAATGAAATAAGTTTGGAAAATTGCAAAAAACAGCAGCGCAAAGCTACGGAACCCACACACACCCCCCGCACCAACCCCCGCGCACCTAGCGGGCGTTGCTAAATAATTTCTCCGGGGCGCTCCGCTGGACAAAAAGTGATTTTTTTCGGTGGGTTTTTTTTGGCTGGCGTGCGCGTATAAATAAATAGCTGAATGAGCCAGAGAAAATACAAGGCAGAGAAAATAAATCGGAGAAAAATCAGTACAAATCAGCGAATAGAAAGTGTATACCGCCTGCACTTGTGCCTGTATGTGCGTGAGTGTGTGTGCGAGTGTGAGTGCCAATGAGCGAGTGTGTGTGATGTGTGTTTGTGTGCGAGCCAAAGAACACAAGGTGCAAAATGTTTACAAAAAAATCGCATGCCGACGTGAAGAAATCCACGGCCAAGTTGCAGGACTCCAAGAAGGATTCCGCCTCCCGGTTGCGACACCTCCGCATGATATTGGGTAAGTAGAACCTCCATTCCAGATCCTAACATATGCTATAACGCACCTAGATCTTACACTAGTATACTTAGTTTAGAGACAACTCTCGGCATATTTTCGAATATGTTTAAAAACCCTTTTCGAATGCCGCTATTTTCCAAACACTCACAGTGGATGTGCCCCTTGAAACCAAGGTCTTGCGTTGGCGGTTCTGACTGTTAATTATTTCATAATTTATTTGCATTCATAGCAATAACAATGAAACTGGTTGGCTATATTTTTTATGCATATACTGTTTTATTTGGCTTGGTGGGCGTCGTTCGCACCATTTTCGTTCCACGGTGGCTCGCTCTCAATGACGTTCTGCCCACGGAGCGCCAAACAACAACGAAAAGTGGATCCACAATGCTGGCCATTTCCTGTTGGGCGCAAAAGAACCTCCGCATATGCGATGTACCCCACATAGACCGCCCATTCTTCCAGTTAAAAAAACATTAATTTATGCAAAAACGGAAAAAAGATTACAGAAAAACATCTACACATGCTCCGCTATGTGGCAAGCGAAAATGTGTGAAACACGTTAAATGATAAAGAAGCGAACAAGTGGAGCTACAGTCTGGATTCCCTAAGTCGGACTTGTTCAAGACCAGTTTTCTTTATTCCAACTATTTTTTTTGCTTATTTGTTTATTTTCTGCTTTTTTATTTCACATTGAAAATTGTGACTAAACAGCTTATTAATTTTTATATGAGTCAAATCTTATAAAAACATAAACAAAGTCATTTAAATATGTTTTTACATAGTGTATTTATTACACCCTTCAGTAGTCAAAACAACAGGCACAGAGTTCGTTAAATTATTTAAATTAAAGTATTATTATTATTTAAGATAATGTCACATATATTTATTCTTTGCATACTTATTTTTCATTGTTTTTTCTTCTTCTATTGATTACAAATGATTACGCCTTACAGAGTGTGGCCTGTATTAGCCAGCAATGTACAGCAAGTACGGGTTTCCACCTTCGCCACCCTTTCTCAGTGGCTTTCTTTTTGTGTCACCTCAGCGAGCGATTTCCAACAGGTGCCCCCCGCTACAAAAAACCTCAAATACACCTGGCCGCCACCCTCCGGCACACTATTGTTGTTATTTCATATTGTTATTGCTTCCCTGTTGCCATTGTCCCTTGGCAAATTACACGCATTAGACATTCTTCCCAATGGCTGGGTTTCCAATTGTTGTTTTCTAAGCAGTACAATAACAAAATAACACCGAAAAAAGCTGTCCATATTCTGGAAAAAAGTTCCCAAAAATAAGACCATGATTTGGTTATATAATACAATTAAATCACTTTTAGGAGCAGTTCACAAATATTTGTTACTTAAGACCTAAAAGTATTTTAAACGAATATCCCTACTCTATGGTAATATATATTAATGCGACTCCTTTAATATTTGTTGTAATATTCATTAGTTAATATACTATACGCGTATAATATATTACTGTTAAATATTTGACTGGAACTTCAGTTCTCTTTAATCGCCATAGGCATTTCTCTGGTTTTGTTTTCTGTGCAATGATAGTCATCTTCGCTCTGTGCGTTTTGGCCTTCTGCTGAAACCGGTTTCAAAGGTTTCTTACTCTGTTTTACCTCTTTGTTTAGCTTTCTTTTGCTTAGCCGTGTGTTTTGCTGATGACAGCAAGCCGGCAATGGCAGTGAACCGCACCCCCCAACCACCACCCTCTTCCGCCTATCGAGGCCCCCACTTCTCTGATTCATCACAAATCGCTGAGCACCCATCATAACGTGTTCTCTTCGTAACTCGACTTTTAATAGCTTTCTGGCCTCCAATTCACTTGTTGTTATTGGGTATATTGTCATGCGTGACTTTCTATATGGGATAAGTTGGGAAATCATTGCCTGTCTGGATAGGATTTGCGGCCTTATCAGTAGTGACATGCACAGGTGCTGGGCTCGATGTTGCGTCACTATCTTGGTTGTTGCCCCCTGGCGCCATTTTCTTATCACTGGTTCACAGAGAAAAACTAAGTGTACATTTTGGTAATATTTCGGTTAATTAGTTTTTTATCTATGTAATGAAGGCCTTTCAAGTTAATTACATTCGAATGTCAGGTGTATTTCAAAGGGAGTAGAATTTGTATATAAAATCCATTTCGTCGTTAGCTGTTCTCTCTAGAGTAATACAAGTAAACAATATTTACCCAATATGCACCTCTTATCGCAATTGTTGACCTATTTATATGTATTTCAGATAATGTGGAGCTAGAAGAATCGAAGTCACTGTTCGAGACCAACTACAGTCATGTCTACTTCATACTCTACGACACCTTTATTCAAGCCGAGGCGAATCTGAAGCAAAAAGGTAAATTAAGTTATTCTGCGATTACCCCAGATCTGAATATTGTGGGCCCAAGCTGGGTTTTATACTCTAGCAAATGTGTTTTTCTCAGCTTATTTATTTGCTACTTAAAGAGGTTACAACAGCATTGAAAAAAGAACTCAGATCAATGCCAAAATGTGTTGTTTTATGTGTCTTGTGTTTGTTGTAATATTTTTATTTTTTGTAAGTTCTTAATAAATTGTTTCAAGAAGAGTATCCGTAATTCGTTGACTCTTAGAATACCTTCTTGTTGCTTGACCCATTTAATTCTTGTTAATTTGCGCGTATCTTTTGGGACATTTTAAGCTACACCAATTAAGCAAAACCAACAGCGACGACATTAAGTCTGTGCCTTGTTTGGATTTCGGTAATCTTTATGCTTTGTCCCCTTTTTGTAGAGCTAGTTATACCAAAAACAAACGTGATATTCTAAATTGAACTCCTCATCTATTTCTATTTTACCGCCTTTTCTCTCTCTATTTTTGTAAATACCCTAACTGGCAGAACTTCCGTTTCACATTGGTAAGTTTATGTGGTTTCTTATTGACATGATTGACCATCGAACTGCATCCCCTTCCTCCCTGCGACTTTGCTTTTGAACTCTGTTTACCATAACCTCATGTGTCCACGTCCCATGGTCTTTATTCTTGCGCTTGAAATCTCAGAATCGAATACGAATTGCACCATATGCACATCTCTGTCTCTCCGCATCTTGTGCTTGTCCAGACATTTCGATTGCATCCCAATAGCAAGCAGGAATCTCTAATTGGCTAATGGAATCTTTTTCACCCATGAAGCTCTTTTAATTTTTTTAAACAGTGCACAAGGCGCATCGCGAGGAACTGGACGGTTCACTATGGCTGCTGGAGAAGATCCTGTGCCTGCTGCCAGAACTATTGGCCCGCCGGTGGCAATGTCATTCCCTAAGTCGCATCATGGCCAAGCTGCTGCATCTGGGCAACTCGCCCAAGCTGCGACGCGAAGGTGTCAGGTTGGTCAACCCCTTAACAACAATTTGAAGCGCACTCTTACCTCATAATCCTTTTTCAGATACTTCTTACTGTGGTATCAGACACTAGGTGAAAATGCACCAGGCTACGTGCACGCCATGTACGCGGACCTCATCCCTGGTCTTATTGTGCCCCAGAAGGGTGTGGTCGGTCCGGATACAGAGTTCAGTGCCTCGGACTTTCTCACTCATCCCAACATGAAGGCGGACGGCGGGATGGCCTCAGTTTTTCACGACAACGCATTCTCGCATCCCGTGCAGAGTTCGGAAGTCGTTGCCCTGTTGCCACCTTCATCCAGCGAAAAGTCAGCGCCACCGGATCCTCGGGATGGCCTAGAGGTTCTGCTAAACAGCATGGTGCACACGGCGGCCTGCCTGAGATGGCGGGATAATCGGGCCCAAAAGGATCACCGGGCATTTGCCTTCCTGCTACAGCGATTTATGGATGTTTTCCTGCCAGTATTTTCGCCCAACTTCGATGTCAGTTGCTCCATCTACAATCCCCGCTTGGACTTGCCCGTCATGCGATCCATAAACAAAAAGGAGGAGGTTATGGCCTCCTGCGTTGTGGTCCTGATCAACTGGGTGTCACGTTTTACCCACGAGCGTTTGCTGAGCCACAGATTGGATTGCACCTTGCACATGGAGGACGTGGACCATGTGCGTCTGCACGGCTATCAGCAGGGTCTAATTGTCCGGGAAGTGTTATATGTTAGTCGCGAGAACATAAACTTTGTGCACGAGGTGTATCGTCAGGCGTTTTTGCTTAACTTCACTTCGAAGCCGCAAATAGAAGCAATTCGCACAGCCATCGCTGTTTACCGCGACTGGATGACGGGCGAGACTCCTCCACCATTCTTATTGGAGCCAAACGACGATCCACCGCCCCCGTCAAATGCGGGTGGAACTCCCAGGAGCCAACGACTTCGCACACCATCTTATGTGGGCGCTATTGCAGGCTCCAAGGATCAGTTGGTAGTTAGAGCTGGCAGGCAAAATGTGTTACAGGTAAGTAAACTTTTTAATTCCGAATGAATTTTATCTTTAATGTTTTTTTATTTTTGCAGGTCTTTGTGACCAATGCGGCCAACGTGTTCCTGGTGAACACAGCCAACCTGAACATCTGCTTTCCCACCCGCTCGCGAACTTATCGCTCCACGCCGCTGGAGGAGCAGACGGAGATCTGCAAGAAGGTGCTGAATGTGTACCGTACCATGGTTATGAACACGGAAATGGACACGCGCACCTGGGAGCAACTGCTAATGGTTTTACTGCAAGTTACTTCAGTTGTGCTGCACCAAAACCAACATACATTGCCAAATGGCACCACTTTGGGCGGAATCCTGGGGTCTGCAATATTCCAAACTCTCATTGTCACATGGATTCGGGCGCACACCAAAGTGCCTGTAAACGTGCTGCTGTGGGAGAAATTTTTGACTGTTTTGCAATCTTTGACGCACCGCGAGGAGCTCATTATTGAATGGAATAAGACTATTCAAACTCTGACTCGTGTTTTTTCGCGATACACCTATGGCATAAACTTGCTGGATCTACCCCTGGATCGAGTGGCTGAGAGTCGGGCGGAAAAGCGTCGTCGCATTGGCAGCGTCTGGCAGGGATCGGGATCGGGCAGCGCTGCCAATGGAGGCAGTGCTGCTTCTGCTGCTATTAGCCAGAACAGACAGCGGGAATCTCTAGCAGAGTCCAGTAGCAGTCGCTCGGAAGAGACCTCGTCGCAGGTGCCTCTTCCAAATCATCCTCGACCTCATCACCAACACACGCAATCCCAGGGAGGCACTGGCCATGGAACACGACCGATACCTTTAACTCCCATGCTAAGTAGAAGCTACAGCGAAGGAAGCTTAGCTTCTGCGGCCCGGAGCTCGAGGATACGACGTCGAAGAGCGGCCACTCCAAAACCTAAGGTGCTACAGCCGTCACAACTAGCAGAGAATCGCATTAATCCGCAGGACTTGCGGCGAGCCATGTCCCTTGATTCATTAGCGCGAAAAGGTGATGCAGAGGAAACGGACAGCTACCAGGAAGGAGACAATGAAAGTGGAGCGGGCTCGAGGAGTCCGTCACCAACAGCCAGCAGTGGAATCGAAGGTGGATCCATCAAGGATGCCCAACTGCAGATTGATGCGAGCTTGGATGATGCAAACTCTGGTAGTTACGGAAGTGGCAGTAACTCGGGAAGTGTTTCCGGACGTCGCTGTATAATTCTAGGAGGCTCAGCGGAGGGCTGGCATCCAGATTCCACCTCCATCATGTGGAAGCGCATGCTTGGTGCTCTGGGAGATGTTAATCGCATTCCCAAACCGGATTTGCACGCCCAGGTGTTTATGCATCTGCTAGAAATGACGCAAAATCTCATCAAGATCAAGCAGAACCAAGGTATATCTACGGATAATCAGAACACGCCACCCATGCCGACTTTGGTGCCGCCCATTGGAATCGTTGCACCCTGGTGTTACGGATCTCTTTCTTTGGATCGATCCTTCAAGAAAGGCAAACTCTGGGCACTTCAATTGCTCTGCTCACTGGCGATTCAAGGCGCTGTGAACATGCAACAGCTGCCCCTGTTCTATCATGCTCTCCATCAGCTGCTGACTGGCGAGGATCGAGATTTAATTTATGCAATTCTCAAGCACTTAGAAGGCCCTAGGCTCCTAAGTTTGCTTCTGCCAGGACACACTCTGTTGCTGTTGGACTTGGTCCATGCAAGTGCTATATTGCTGACTTCTCTGGAGGTCACTAGAAGTACACCAAGAGCGGAGGTTGCAGCTCTCTTGGGATCGCTGCTTTGCTATCCGTCCTCGTTGTTGCCACGCCCCGTCCTGCAGCCCTCGCCACAAAAGTTTGAGATTATGGAGTGTGCGGATTTGCAAGATCACATCCTGAACATTATGCTGCGGTGCGCCAGGCGGGAGCCTTCTGCCAAGGCACGATGCATCGCACTTTCTCAGCTCGGGCAGTGGCTGCTAATGCGCCTATCTCAACCATTGCCGGCTTTGAATTCTGGAAGGACTAACCTCTTCCAGCAGGCGGTGCCCCATCACAAGGATGTGCATCCTAAGGAGACTCGAGTCTACAATCCGCGCATAAAAGAGGTGTTACAAGTACTGCTACAGGCGTTGCAGTTTAAGCATCACACCATTGCCATTGTAGCTGTGGATTCATTAAAGCTGTGCGCCGAACGTGGACGCCAACTGGCCGCTATTGAAAGAGTTCCCCAGATAATCATCACTGCCATCTGTAAAGCTTTGGAAATTCAAAACGTAACCAAGCCTAGGGATTCGGACAAAGTGGTGCTAACTTCTCTGATGTTGTGCTTGGGCGAATTCTGCATGGCTATTCCGGCTCCTATAATGCTAGCGCCCTTCAACGAACAAGGTGATACGTTAGTGCTCCAGGTGCTCAGGGTACTTCTGCAAGTTGCCTCCGGTGCTCCTCGTCATGAGAGGGTGAAACTGACAGCCGATGATGACTTTGATATGCACATCGCACACGACGATCTTCAAGGCGATGGACGCCTGCCGGAAGCTACCTACCAGACCTCCGAGACCATCCAGAAATGCATTACAGCCATTAAGCTGTGTGCCAAAGCAGTGTCCATGCATTTGGTCACCCACATCGGTCACTTTCCGATGGGAATTGGAGCATCTCGCTTGAGTTCCATGGTCGAAGAGCAGGATGACATTGGCAATGCTGCCTACGGAGGTCAGGTGGAGACGAGACGCGATTCTGTGGAACTGCCTTCTGTTGTTAGTGCCCAAAATATGCAGCTTTTCATGCTGAACTCTGGTCTGGTGGCCAGTTTTATTGAGCTGCCAACACTAAAACTTCCCGGTGGAGGGATAACTGCTGGCTTGGTTACAGCCGATAAGCAAGTTAGGGTCCTAATGCGGGATCTTAATGGCAAGGCCTGCTGGGACGCTTCTATTTTGTATTCAGAACCGCGGAAAGCGGAGGAGTCTCCGCCAAAAACCACACCAAAGATTCAACACACCCAACCGTTGGACTCCATGGCGTCCTCCATGGTGACACATGAGCTGCAAGCTCCTCGACACACTTTACGACACCGTCCGGCAGGAGTGTTGCCATTGGCCAAGGACATGGCACCGGATCTGGATCAATTGGACGATATGTTGGCCTATATTGGTCATACCAGTCCAGAATGTGTGGCTCCCACTGTAAATCAGCTGAATGCTCCAACAAGCAGTCCTCTGAGTGGAAACCAAGAAGCTCAGGCCATTTCGGTAATTCTCAATCAACGCCTTTTGGAGCAGGAATTCGTGACCCACTCAACTCAGGCTCCATCCCCGGCATTGCGACATGCCAGTTCGAACTCCTCACTGCAGCAACCGGATCAGAGGTCACTGCACTCGGCAACAGCATCCTTTGATTCGCTGCCTACCCGCACAGAGATGCCGTTCCAATACTGCCGGCTGCTCTTTTCTCATTTAGGACTAGCAGGCTGGGAACGGCGGTCTAGAACGCACTTGCTTCAGAGGAGCGAGAAACTGATGAGAGAACTGCGAAACGTTGATCTCCAAAAATGCCGGGAAACCCACAAAATGGCGGTTATTTACGTGGCCGCCGGGCAGGAAGATAAGGGCAGCATCCTTAGGAATACGAGTGGAAGCAGCACCTACGAGATGTTCGTTTCTGCCTTGGGTTGGGAGATCGATCTGGAGACGCACAACGGCTTCCTGGGCGGATTACCCCGCCAAGGATGCGGAGCTACAGCTCCCTATTACGCTACGCCCTTTCTGGAGGTGGTTTACCATGTGGCCACCAGAATGCCCTCGGACTCTTCGGAGGCCATGCTACTGAAGACGCGCCATCTTGGCAACGACGAGGTTCACATTGTATGGAGCGAGCACCATCGGGATTACAGACGGGACATTTTGCCCACTGAGTTTTGCGATGTTCTGATTGTGGTATATCCGCTGAGGAATGGTTTGTTCCGTGTGACTGTGAACAGGAAGCCTGAAGTGCCATGGTTTGGACCATTGGCCAATGAGAGCGTTGTAAGTGGCGCCTGCTTGGCCACTCTTATCCGGGCAACCGCAATCAATGCCAGTCGAACGAAACGCGCCGCCCTGCCGCTCTACCAACAATTGTAAGTAGAATTTAAGTGTTATTTCATTGGGGTCTAACCGACTTTTATATGCTTTTCTGCAGCTACGAGGAGCGCAACCGGTCGTTGGACAGCGTATCATCTCGATACAAGGAGAGCACCACCTTCGAGGACTTTGCCAGCCGCATCTACAATCCCATGCCACTGTCTACGCTGGGCACTCTTAGGGAATCCAATGCTAGCAGTTCAGCAGCACCTCTGGCTTCTGCATTGCTGGATCACAATCGTGCCTCCGTTAAAGGTAAGCTGAGCTGGTGGAATGTGGAAATCAGTGATAACATTTCTATTCTTGTAGGTTGGGTACAAGCCTCGATTGATTCAGGCCCCATAATGGGAATTGCGCCATCGGCTTCCGCTGGATCCACCGCGGCCATGGAGGCAGCCACCGGAATGACATCCGCTTCACCGCGTGGCCCTCGAAAACTGGGCGCTCCGTTCAAGAGCGTGACCAAGAAGCATTCCCTGCAGCATATCGCCGTCGGAGGCGGCGCAGGAGCAGGCGGGGACACGCCGCCCGAGAGCCCAACTTTGCCGCAGAGACGCTTTAAATAATACGTGTCCCTTTCCTCCGATTCCCGGTACTACCTGCACCCATTCCCTTCCCCACCAATCGGGCCGTGGGCCAAGCCAGGCCCGAAAAGATGCAGAGAGTTCTAATGCAAACGAAAAGTATTGCGAAACACGTTTCCTCCTATATTAGTTGTTGTAATTTATATCTATCAGTGTATTTAACTATTTATTTCTACTAATTCTACTACCAGTCGAAGGCTTCTCTCTACTATTATCCACTCTCTTTTTAATTTCCTACATAACACTGTGTTGTAATGATTTGCGAATTTTACCTAGTTACAATGATTTCATTTTACGTATTTATTTATAAGTTCGCTCGCCTGCGATGCGGCTGTATTTTGCGTCCACTCAAACACTAATTTGAAATTATGTTATCTATGCAATCAATTATGTTAATTCATTCGATGTATTGTAAGATTTTTTAGTTAATGAGCTTTAAGCATTCGAGTGCAAATTGATTATCAGCTAGCTGAACAATTGCTTTTATCGCATTTACTCAGTTTTAATCACTGCTGCGCTGTTTATCCAAAGCAATCTGTTATTCAATATTATAAATATATTTCTTTCTTTTTATGTCACGTTTTACGCTTGGCAACAAGACGCAAATTCAAAGAATTCGAAAATCGTTTTATGTGTCACGCACAAAATGCAAGAATAATCAAAATTCGAACGTAGAAACTTGCTCTGCCCATTTAAAGCAACACATCAACTACTAGTATTATGTAATCGAGCTATATGTATAGGTAGCCTAGTTATAAGCATTCTCTACTATTCAAAACCCTGTCAACTGTCGATGGCAATCGTCACTAGGAGTGTGAGTCTTAGAAAGGAAAACAAAACAACAGAGTAACTAAAATTGTTCAAACAATCGCCTTTTATTTGTGTGTAAAAATGAAATTGTTACAAGATGATTTATTAACCAGTATAGGGATGTTCTTCATTTGTATTTCACTGCGAATTGTTTCAACGAATTGATCAAATTGATAGATTTATATTTATATATATTTACACCGAGATATGTTAATTTTGTATTTATGTAAAACGGGCAACTGAAAGTTAATTGCAATGCCTTTTTGTTGCACAAATGTTTTATGAAATCTGTAGTCTAATTAACACAATTACCTTTAAGCGAGTAAACATTTTTGTATAAAAAAAAAACAAACAAACAAAAACCAATAAATTGAAAAGCAAGTTAATGCTATGTGAAATTTGTAACTAACACCAAGTAACGCATTATATACAACATACATTTACAACTACGATTTAATATGTATATTAATTTACTAATTTATTTGAGAAACAATCGAGTATTTTTCGTACAATAAATAACGTGAATTTCAAAGAGTTGAGATCCTGCTGCGAACGAATATTCCCCTTCCCCTCTTCGCCAGATGTTGTTAACGTTTGGTAGTAATTAGCTGGACACGCAATCGCTCTACTGACACTCATTTCGAGTCTCCCAGGTGGCCCAGACTTATGGGCCCGGCCGCGAGAGGTCATTGCCTTGACTCCTTTTTTTGGTAGTTCCTTTTTTAGGGGTGATTCGCAGCCGCCCGACCCCCGAAGTGGACAGACAAGTCGGCTGGCTGCCAGGGATCAGAGATGGCAAATGTCTAGGCGTTTACATAGCTGCCAGGACAATGGACTTGGCTGGATGTGGTACAATCTATTGGTAAAGTATAATATGACTTTGTATTTGAAATACAAGGCTACAGATTACGCGGTATATTGTTACACTGTGCCTACAATCACTTTTTTCTTGAATATACATCCCTCAGGAATAGCCACCACTGGCAGGGATCTGAGAACGCTCTATGCTGTTTGCATGGTGCCGGAACCACCACTATCAAGTGACGCCATGCATTTGAATTTTCCCCGGAGCAGCGGCAAATACCCCTAATGGCCCATAGCCGCTTGGCGTGCGCACAGTTCTCGTCGAGCGGCCGTGTCGTCTGAACGTCTCCAGTTGTGGCTTTTCTTTTCCATCGGGTCACAGACATCAAGTTAGTGCCAAGTGTGGCCCGAGCTGAGCAATTCGAGTTCAATAATGCGCACTCAAGTGCTAAGTTTTTGTTTAGCAATTTTGCTAATTGTTTGTCTGTTGTAAACAAAAGACGTAATTAGATGCGGGGTCCGAGTGCCGCGGATCAGAGATGGGGAGCCGACCGCAGAGGATACGTCGGATTGGCGACAGCCTGCAGATGCTAACCCGGGAAGCCAGGAGGGAAGTGGTGCGCTGCGAACGTAAGTGGTTTTTTTTCCAAAAATGCGCATACGCCATGTGGAACATGATTCAATTAATGATTCATCTAAGATTGAGCGCTGAATTCTCTGTAAATGCTACCGTGTTAAAACTACAAAATTTATTATAAAAACAAAATACAAAAATACAAAATTTATTATAAAAACTTCACTAGATAATTTTGCTTAGAAATTGATTGATCACCACCATAACTCAACTGGAACCTTGTAACTCTGTAATATATTCATGTACGTCCCATTATCTGCTGGGGATTTGCATAAGGGGACGACGTCATCGCCAGTTTCAGCATGGGAGCAAGGAATGATTTGCTTGTTTGTCTATCGGTGGCGAAGACCTTATTATGACATGTGTGGAAATGGATTCAATAGAAATCGTCAGGGCTAGAAATGTTTATCGCCTGCGAAAGCCATTCCAAACCAGGGGAAATAGTTATGGTTTTTATTGGGCGCAACGCAGTCTATAAATAAGTTTCTTGTGTGGTAATTGCTTAGTTCGCATTAGCCAAGATAATAAAAGGTGTTATTTATGGTTTCCAAATAGGCTTAAAGCGCGATAACTGTGACTTATGCAAATTATAGATTAAAGTGCAACTTGCTGTTGCGAAATATAATATTTGTTGCTTACTATGAATTTATGATATCTATCATGTCATTCAAATCATCATTTTTTAGATATAAAAAAGGGTTAATAGGCTTGTATTTGCGATAAGACCCTGAAAAATAGAACGGCTCCCAAGTGCCGAGCGTTGTTGTTAGATGGAGTTCTGCGTTAAGCATAAGGTACCAGAAAAAAACTAGATGCCTGCCAGGCACGCGATTTGGAGCACTCACATCGACAAGTCCTTCGAAGGCCGTTTGGCCGCTAATTAAGTTCACCTTGGACGTGAAAAAGCGGCGCGTTCTTTCAAGGTCATCGGCGATAATTGCGGCCATGGCAACTGCCCAAAAGCCGAAACAATGGACTTGGAAATAGAACAGGATATTTGTATTTCCATGAATATCGGATTAATGCTCGCTTCTGATTGGGGAAGCACAGTAATGGAAGATATAAATCGAACTGTGCTTTTGTTTATTTATGAAAATGTATAAATAAACATGATAGGAATAGTGAGTTTTGCAAATGGCAGGGAAATTCGTAAGGGTTTTCTCTAGGCTTATAATAAATAAAGGGAAAATTTAAAATGGAGAGCAGTTAAGTAAACCAATTTGTTTTGAATTGTAAACTACGCTTTAAAGTTATACTCAAAACCCACATTCGCACCAAACAGAATGTAAAAATAAGACAATGATTTCCCATCCCACGCACGATGTTGGCTATGAACAAAACAAGAAAACAAGAAAACAAGAAAACAGTGAAGAGCACGAAAGAACCAAATCAAAACAAAGGCCCAAACGAAAACATAGGTAAGCAACCAGTTGCAGATTTTCGAAATCAAAACAAAACCGAAGAAGCTCGCTCTTGAGAGCCCCTAAAAAACAGAAAAAAGTAATAATATAGCGGGCTAGAACTGTAGATATATCTCTCTGTAGAGCGAATGAGAGCGAGAGAAAGACGAAATCGCTGGAGAATTATGGACTGCCATATAGCGCCTCAGTGTCTGAGCAACAGTCACGAAAGTCGGACGGATTGCGAGCGAATAGAACGCAGAATTTGGAGAAGCCGTTCGGTGCGGTTTATATCTTTTGGATGCGTGGATTAATTTCGGGTTTGGCAATTAACAAGGCCATCGCTTTTTACGCAAATCAGTGAAAGCAGTGTAAAAAGCTGAAATAAATGTCTAATCGGGTAGAAGGCGCCCTCTTTCTTTTGCCAAACCTTGACCTTGGCTCGTGAGTTCAGACGGATGTCACTTTTCCCAAACCAAAAACCCCCATTCCGAACGACTTTAAGCCACTGGAAGACACATATGTATGTTTGAGCGCGGGCAGCAAAAGGTGTTAATTTCGGTTCGTTACGTATACGTAATGTGACAGGAAAATAGAAATGGAAATTGAAAGCTAGAACGAACAACTGCTGTGCGCGGCAAATGTAAATTGATAGCCAAAGTGTTTGAAATACAATTGCTAAATTTGCTTGGGCACCTTTCGTTTATACAAACAAATACACCCGCACACTTTCGGTAATTTCAAATCAATTAATCTCAATTACTTCGATCGCTCAACTGAACAGAATCGAGGCAAGAATCAAAAAGTCTCCGCGCTACATTAAGTTTGCTCAAAAGCGGAAGCTACATTTTTAATCGCATTTGTATATTATATTTCTTATAAGCTTCTGTGCGCTTCTTTGTAATTCCCTCTTTTTACAAAAATGAATTATTTCCCTCGTGGTTTTTAAGAACCACATAAGTGAAGCGAAAACGATAAAGACCGTTGAACAATGTTCAAAATAAATTTTATTTGTGACTAATATTTAATATAATACCGAAAGTAATGCAAGATTTGGGCAACTTGAAAGATTATTTTCCTTATAAATGCTAATGCGCTAATCTTGATTTCCGTCAGTCACGTAAAATATTTCCAAAAAGACCCATAAAAATAGCATAAGCTAAACAGATGTAAGGCAAAAACTATTATTGGAAATTGTGTGTATAAATATCAAAAAAATGTGTTGAATGCGTTTCGGATGTGATAAAATTAAAAACAAAAAAACAATTGGAGCATTTTTAACAACTGGCATGCCAAAATGGAGCTGATTAAAAAATACAAGCAGGGAAAGCTAACCACCAGCGATATTCGTCATATAAATCGTACGTTAATATGTAAACTATATAAATAATTTAAGTATGCTTATTGTTTTCTACAATATTACTGAGGGCAACCCTTGGTTCTTAAAATACATTTTTGTGGTCGGCCTTCGGAGGGCTGAAGAAGGCGAAACCTGAACTAAAACCCAAAACAAGATCCATGAAAACATTTAGAAATTCGAATGTCGTGCTGTGGAAAGCCAATTGGTTAAATTTGAGGTGACCTGTCTGCTGCCATTGACAGCAAATGTTCAAGTCAATTAAAGCCATTTCACGGTTTTGTCCATCAGTCATGGAAGCTGCTTTTTGGGGGCGCGTCTTTGAGCATCAATAAACCGATTGAGTATATGTATGTATTCGTATATTCGAATGTTTTGAAAATTGGCAGAGAACGACCCAATAAATAATTGGATATACGTGAATACACAGTGGGAATTCGGCTTCTCAACTTGTATATAAATTCATTATGTTTTTTCAATTCATCGGACATAGACTAAAGCTGTTGTAATGTTTGTCCTAGATGAAAAACAAGGCCTGCCACCATTTTCAACTGCTAATTTTATACAATTTCAATAGCTTCAATCAACGCATTAAAGGTGCTAATATAAACTTTGTTGTGTTTGCTTATAAACATTTTCACACTTCTCTTGCTGGGTCTACCGATCTTCTTCCTATATCTGTATGTAGTTCATTTGATGCAGCTCTCATCTGTCCATAAGTGGTGGAAAGTTTATTTGAGTGGGTGTAGTTCATAGTACGTATACGCCATGTGGCTCCTGTTAATGGCATTAACAAATTGGCCAAAGTGCCAAACTTCCGGGCGCCGTCGTTTGTAAACAAACACTTAGTCAATGGCGATAGGAAAATAGCTGCTTGAAATGCAAATTTTAATAAGATTAGTAACCTAAAATTGTTCAAATTGTTCAAGTCGACTAACTTTTTTGTGGGGATTACATTCAGAAGCGATTAGTAATATTTATTTATAGTTTTCTCTGTGAGGTTTCGCCCCTTTTTTGGGCCATATTCAATAACGAAAGCTGGCTAAAAGCGATTGAGCTAACGACTGAACAACACTGCTAAATGTTATTTACCCATGTTCCGCAGATGAGAGCGGATTCATGATGGAAATGATGTCATTCCGTTGGTGCCACTTTTCGACGGATCATGCAACGCGCAGTAAATCGCTTCATATATAATATATATATGTATACAAAGTCGGTGGCCGGCCAAAAAGCAAAAAAACATTCCGCTTAATGCGTTCAAAGCACTTGGGGCATGAAAACTGCGGTAGCATCTCGTGATCTATTCCCCTTTATAGATGGGCGAACTTGTAAAACACAGCTGTCCATTATGAACCATCAAATGGAATGGTAATATAATATTTCCCCTGTTTTGACATGTTCCGCCATGGGGCTTTTATTATGCACCCCGAGCATAATCGTATATTTATCCACGAATCTGTTTGTTGACTCTGACAGCGAATTGTTTTCTCTTTATATTTGCGGGAGCAAATATGCGCGAATATTTGCATCAATTGAAATGAATTTTATTGGGAGGCAGTCACGGTATCGACGTCATCTGAAAATTTTTCGCCCCGACTCGTTAACGGAGCTCTATAACATTTGGCATGATATCATGCGGCCGATAGAAACTCACACAAAAGCGTTAATATACGAAGACCAGTTCACAGTTAGCGGTTTCTTACACAAAACAAATATGCTGAACAAACCCAGACGGAATATAACTAGAAAGCCATAAATTATCGAATGGCTAACCTTCAAGCACTCATAATTTCGAAATCCATTGTTCGCAACAGTGCGTATACTTGATCTATGGCTCCTGGCAGAACCGTAAATAGTTGATTTTCCATTTGTGCGAACCATAAATTTCCAATTCAAATTTGTCAGCGGTTTGTTTGATAGAACAACATGTTTGCCAAAGCGTGCCAGAGGTTAAAAGTATGATTTCATTGTTGTTTTTTTATTTTGTGTGTCATATTAAGCATGGGAAATCTAAATTCAGAAAAATGAGTAACAAATGGAGAGTCAAGCCGCCTGGCTTTTGAATTTGCGACAGGCTTAATTCTGCAAAGCATATTTTAATGATTGTTAATCATTTCAAGGTTGTACAAAAATAAGAAAAATTCTTGCAATTTTTTACTAATTTCAGTAAAAACTTTTCCCTTTCTTTCAGATATGGTAATATATCTCATGGTCCTGATAGCAGCATTTTCCATTGTATGGAACATATCGCTGAGCATGATATCGGGGGATCTGGAGGAGGGAATAGTCAGTGCCAAACTTATCTTCCGGGAGCGCAGCCTTGATAAAATGGATGAGCCAAGCAAGAAGATCCTTCATCAGGATTTCATCAAGGCCACCCAGTACGCCTGTGCGAGGCAGTATTCCGTGCAGGATGTCACGTCCGAACCGCCGAAAGGCGAGAGCCGTAAGATAGCCTAAAATGTACTTGTACCTTAAAATCAAATGCAACTCTTTTTTAATAGAAATCTATAAGTTACCGCATATCTATGAATCAATCGAGAATCGACCGAAATTGGAGCGTCTGATTGCTGAAAAGAAAATGGAGGTTATATCTAGCACGACGACTCCACCACCGAAGATTACATTTAATGCTGAGGCAGATCGTCACTTTTTGAGCACAAGTAAGGGTCAAACAGCACATTTGCCTTATTTTGTTTTTAATTAATTTCCTTTTACTGAAGTGGCCATCGATGTTAGGGCCACTGCTTGGAATCGAGGCTCCGGAGCTCAGTTCGTCTATATGTTTCCCCTCATATCGGAGATCGTGGCCATTATCTGGACAGCCATGTGTCTGATTTATCAGACAGGCAGCAAAAAGAGCTCGTGAGTATATAGGTTTCAAGCAGGTAGTTCATGCTCATAATGCTTAAGCCCACTAATATTTATATCAGAGTTCTGCCGAAGCCGTGGCGCATTGTGGTGCCCTCCATCGTAATCTTCTCGTTGATGAGCTTGAGCAGCGTAATCTACACGATCCTGACCAACGGTTATCTGAAGCGCCTGTGTGGCCAACTGAGGGAGAATCTCACAGATCCCAATTCCATCACTTGCGGCGACGCCATCGCCCTGCTGCGTCCCATCATCCACGACCACAACGTATCCTACGATACATATCTGGAGCTGTTCCGCTGCAGCTACGTGATCGGCATGGTACTGTGGATTGTGGCTCTCCTGGTCATGGTGCTGCGATATGTATTTGCCGTGGACTTTCAGCTGGTGGACATTGATGATATGTTCGATAGCGACCGAAATGATCCTACCCAAGTACAGATTCAACCGGTGTACACTGAGGTAGTGCAGCCGAGCAGTCCACAGCACCAGTCGCAGATGCGTCCGAGATCGGAGGATGACTACCATAGTGCCAGGTCGCGTTTGAGCGATCTTGCAGTGCCACTGCTGGAGGTGCAGCGCCAGACGCAGGTTCCGCCAACAAGTTTGGCCTAATCCTGCGGCTAGCCAGCAGATCAGCAATCTCAGGTTTATTTTTATACGTTGTGTTAGTGTTTAGTATATAACTAAGGAATATTTTATCAACTAACCCAATATAGGTTAAGCTTTAGAGGTCCCTCTGGTCGAGAGTCCTTGATCAATCGATATTTCATTGATATTTTTCAACTTGCTAGCGTAGTGAACTCGTGCCTCGATATCAAATGTCAAAAATGTGGTTTAATTGAGGCTTTACTATAACTTATGTATGTGGTCCGCATCGAATTCATGCAACTTAAGGTAGCATACTCTTGGGCTGATGAGATGCCTGGGTAAGCCACATTGTTCATTCGATTCTATCGACTATAACCTCTGGTAACTGAAATCCATGAGTTTTATTCAAAATGCAACACAAAACCGAAAACAAGTGAGAATAAAATACAATTATTACGTATACGAGATGGGAAACTCTTCAAGTTCCAGCTTAAAGCAGTTTCATGGTGATGGTCTTCGTTTCCAGGTAGTTATCCAGTCCATCCTTGCCCAGTTCCCTGCCAATGCCAGAGTGCTTGTATCCGCCGAACGGAGTGGAGGGCAGCACGGCATCATAGCAGTTGATCCACACGGAGCCGGCATCCACATTGTTGGCGAACTTCAGGGCCTTGTTGATGTCATTGGTAATGACGCCGGCGGCGAGACCATATTGCACATTGTTGGCCCGATCGATCATCTCCTCCAGGGAGCTGAACTTGAAGATCGATTGGACGGGACCAAAGATCTCCTCCTGGGCAATCCGCATGTCATCCTTCACGTCCGAGAAGACAGTGGGCTCTACGAAGAAACCGACGTTGCCGATCCTCTTGCCACCAGCCTGCAACTTGGCGCCCTCCTTCTTGCCACTCTCGATGTAGCCCAGCACCTTGGTCAGCATGTCATCGTCGATCTGGGGACCCTGCTGCACATTCTCCTCGAAGGGATTGCCCACCTTGCGTGCCTTCGCCTTGGCAGCTGCCTTGGCCACGAACTCGTCGTAGATCTTCTCGTGAACGTAGGTGCGACTGCCGGCACAGCAGCTCTGGCCGTGATTCGAGAACAGCGCCTCGTGGGTGGTTTCCACGGCGAAGTCAACTAGTGGGGGAAAGCAGCAATTAGGTTTAGGAGTTAGTTTCAAGAAAATTAGCCACTTACTGTCCGCATCATCGAAGACCACGACGGGACTCTTGCCGCCCAACTCCAGGGAGACCCTCTTCAAGTTCGACGTGGCTGCAGCCTGCATGACAATCCGTCCGATGTCCACGGAGCCGGTGAAAGCCACCTTGGCAATATCAGGATGCTCACTGATAGCAGCTCCAGCAGTGGGCCCAAATCCGTTGACCACATTGATCACACCGGCTGGGAAGCCCGCCTCCTTCGCCAAAGCAGCCATGTGAAGGGCAGTCAGAGGAGTCTGCTCCGCGGGTTTCATGATTATGGTGCATCCGACGGCCAGGGCAGGACCCCACTTCCAGGCCAGCATCAGCAGGGGATAGTTCCAGGGGATGATCTGGCCCACCACGCCCACCGGTTCCTTGCGGGTCATGGAGACAAAGCCCCCAGCGGGAATGGTGTCGCCGAAGAACTTGTCGGTCCAGCCGGCGTAGTATTGCAGCGTCAAGATCGAGTAGGTCACATCAAAGAGGGCCTCAGCGTACGGCTTTCCATTGTCCTGGGTCTCCAAGCTGGCCAGGAATGCCTTGTCCCGATCCATCAGGGCACAGAGTCTGAAGGAGAATACTATTCAACTTATTCTACGTGGGACGTGGGTGTAAAACTCACTTGTTCATCAGATTGGTGCGCTGCAGGGGACTCAACTTGCGCCATTCCGAGTCGCGATGGAAGGCTTTCTTGGCCGCTTTCACAGCCAGGTCGATGTCAGCCTAATAAAATGATAGAAGTAATCAACAGGTTTATTGTTATGACTATTTCACCAGCCTATCACTTTCGAGAATGCTGGACTCACCTTATCTCCCTCGGAGACTTTTACAATCTCCTTGGACGTAGCCGGATTGAAAGTGGCAAAGGTCTTGCCCGACACCGAATCAACGAACTCATTGTTGATGAACAGCTATAAATAAATGAATTAGGAGAGCTGGAACTTAGTATACTTGTAAACCCAATGGATGCAATGGAATCTTCCCCCACCTGACAGTGATTGGGTTGGCACTGGTCATATGTGTGCTCAAATTTCATCCACATTCGTGTGCCAGCCAATTGGTGTGCCAGTAATTTTTGCAATTTGTTCATTGTTACTAGCCCAGTTTGTCAGCAATTACCTATCCGCTCCAACAAGTTATCAACCCTCCGACTGGCCCATTTCAATTTGCCGGGGACACGCGATAATGTAAACACTGTAAAGTGTAATTCCAGTCACGATTCCAAATTGTCGAGTTTGTAAACAAGCGTTTTGCTTTGACAATAAACTAAAGTCGTTTGAGGCTGTTAACTGGTGTTGTTTTGAATTATAATTATAATGGTTCGTTGGGCGATAAGAACTCATAAGCCCACCGTTCTTAAACTTTCAAGATGAATTGTTATCAATTGGAAGCAATCATAACTATAATATAGAAGTGGGCTTTACAAGTCAGGTCATTATTACTTTATTTTTACTTTACAGATAAAGAAAGTTTACTAGTTGTTGTACTTAAATTTTGAAACCCCAATTATAATTGGAACATTGAAAATGGATCACCCTATAAGATTCAAAGTCTCATCCGTATCAGAAAAAAAGGCAAGTCCATGCTGGTCTCCTACGAATCTCTCCTTATCAGCATAGAAAATTTCAAACTTATAATTGCTCTATTTTACTAGATCTGTTTATTTTTGGTCCCACATCTGTTGATAACAGTTTAAGCTACCTATATCTATATCTATAAACAAGCCGATTGCTGTTTTTTGATAAATATATGTATGCACAAGTATAAGGAGGCCAAAATCGCGAGTATTTGTACATGCATAAATTGCGACACAAACGAGTTTGGTGTGGGCTGAGTTTAAGTAGGCAACTAACTTTAAATCATTTAACTTGTATTATGGGAAGTGCAAGTTTAATGCACTTAGCGCAAGTGTGAGTGCATGGAAGTAATAGGGTCTTGCATTATTTAATAGACAGCTGTCCACAATATTTATACTCACTTTTGTGTACTTGGGCTTGGCGTTGGGATCGGCCATATTGAGCTCTATATATTTGCACTTTCAAGAACTGGAATATATGTAAACCGGCTGTCTGGGAGTCGTCGCGAAACTGAAACAGAAAAGCTGCCAGATGCCGATTTATATAGAGCCCGATAACTCGCTATCAGCGATTCGTTTCGCACTGGCGTTCATCACCTACTCGCTTTGCTTGTGGTCGTCCTCTGAATTATCTTATGCCGGCCGGCTGCGAGAATACAAACAAAAGATTTTATATAAGAGTGCCCTACAATTTATAGAAGGTGTCCATCGATTTTGTAGTTCATATGGCAAAAAATTAATTGTACTAAAATTTTTAATGCTGATACTAACATGTTACACTGTACAAAATATACACTTTATTTTTGCCATACTTGTGGATATTGATTTATCACAAACAATTGTTCAAAACATTTGGTTGCGATTTGACCACCGAAAGCTAATGGTCGCGGTTGGTGTCTTGGCTAGATGTCTAAACCGTTGTCTTATACGGCTTGTGTCTACGATGTGGTCTTATACGTGAACAATATTCTTTAGCACCCAAACATCCATAAGTAGATCAACGGGAAATATTGGACTTTTTGAAATTACTTCATTAAATATATACAATATAACATAGCTTAATAGACTTATTTGCTAATGTGTTCAGACACTTGTTGTCTGGATAAGCTGTTTGCCATTGTAACTTTTTATGGGAAAGCTTTCGTATTTGTAGGTGCGTTGAACCAGTCCGTGATCCAGAAATTTCAGTTTGCTCAGCGACTGCGCAATGTAGTTGCTAAAACAGATCGGCAGCTAAGTATAGATAGATCAATATGGTAACAAGCCCACCTGTAGTACTCGTAGTCGTAGCGCAGGTAACTGGAGAATGGCTGCAGTTCCAAGCCATCCGGGCAGATCGGATTGCCATGGAGGCTCAAGTACTGCAGATTGGGAAAGAACTTTCTGATCAGGCGCATTGTCGTCGGCAGGTCGCTGAACTGGAATCGATAAGAAATCTCAAAGTTTGGCAAGCAATTCTAATATATACAGTAATTGAACTGTGATTCTCTGTTTTCACCTCATTTTTGTTGAGCATCAGTACTTCCAATTGCGGCAGTGGGCATGTCAGTGTCCTCAGATGTGCCTCATGCATTCGATTGCTGTCCAGGACCAAGTGGCGCAGCTGCTCAAAGTCCGCCAACCACGACAGATCCTTCAGACAATTGTGGCTTAGATCCAGTTGCTCTACATGATCAGCATGGCTCCTAACTAATTCCTCAGGCAGTGTTCGTAAATTCTGTTGCACCACAATAAGCTAAACGGGTAGACAAAATAAATGAGATGCGATTTTTAATCTTGGCTAGATAAGCCGGAATTTCCTACTTGACTGTCGTTATTTTGTGGCTCTTGCATTGCTCTGAGATAAATCGTATAGGTGGTTAGCGAGAGCGTTACCGTATCTTTCGGATACCTCACCGGCGATCTCCTCGTGAGCAACTGAAATGAGTGCTCGATTGTGCTGCAGTCGTAGTCGAATGCTTTTGCTTTTGGGCTGTCTCTTTTAAATTTTTTACATACCCTACACAGAGGAATTTTCTTGGGCATTTGCTTTTATATACGAATTTTGTAGATATTATGAATTATAAATTAGGAGAGTTATAAATTTAGATTGATAAGCAAAGCACCTTAGCAGAATGTAGATAATAGCTATTTGTTTTTAGGCTATATTCAATGATAACGTACTTGGAATCAACAAACTAAAACTTTTCCAAGTCTGTGAGGTATTGTTGAAACTCTTGACTGCAGTACCCGACTCCATATGCTCTTTGTTTGCGTTTAACTTTGTTTGGCTTCTGTGAAGCTTTTTTCCACGTCTGCCGATTTCTTTCATCGCCTGAACTTGTTCAAGGCGATGGAAGAAAGAAAGACGCCAGTGATAAGTTATCAAGTTAAATGACGTGTAGGTGGCGCCAGGGGGCGACTATGATTGCACATCGAGTATACGACGAGTGGGCTTAAATACGAGACCGCGTTTAGTAACAGCCATTTAGGGGCTAGTCCTTCGGCTGGCTTTAAACCTCTTCAAATCGGAACTGGTCAAGTGCAAGTCGCGCGATAAGTGCTCCACAATGGCAAAGAGCTGGTAAATACATTTTTAATTGCCAACTGGCCGGCAAACAGAGATGACGGCCCACTAAAGAGCCGAAGTGAAAAGGCAAATGGATAGACCTACGCGGCCTGACAAGCATATTTGACTGCAAATGGCAAACAAATTGGACTGGAGGCTGGGGGCTGGGGGCTGGGCAAACTAGTGCCAAACAAAAGGGGATGACAGCGTAGGTAAACAAACCGCGAGATACAAATTGCGGCTCACAGCATTTAGCCGGGCACTCAATTCAATGAAACCCAACAATATGCACCGGCAGATGGGTAGATACTCATAAAGTTTTGCGCATCTTTGAGATACATGAAAAGTAATCGGCCTGGCTGTTGCCTGACAGCTTTTTTCGCAGATCCCGCGCAAGAAAACCCTTTACCCTTTATGTTTTGACCGCTGTCAGAGACAAAGTATTTGCCCCTTGCCTTTGTGCGCTAACCACGTTATTATTCCCCTGCTTACACTCTACTTTTGGCCGTAATATGCGTGTGTGTGACTCTATATATAGGCCCTTGATTGCCGCGCGTCTCAATGGGCACTATAATTCAATGTCAATATTTGGGCACAAGTTAAAGTCCATGGCAAGTGGTCTTCGATTCGGTTAGGCGTTGCCCCTGAATAAAATACGCTGGAATAAGTAAAAGCTTTGTGGGAGTTAGTCCTAGTGTCTAAAACTTCCCCATTAAAAAAGAAAGCCTTTCAAGAATTCCTTAAGCCATAAAAACTCGTAGTAAAACCTACAATAACCAGCAACTGATGACTAATTATCAGCACTTAATTCTATACATATAAAAACTAGGGAAGTGCTTAACTTATCCTAAAATTAAATATATATTTCATTAAATTGTTGGAGCAGACTGGTATTAGCCTCATTAGCATTGCCATAGGAACCTGGTCACGAAAGCCCGGTAACCACCCTAGTAATAAAAAGTGCTCGACTTGCTCCAGTTTTAATTACTTCCCACCGGCTGTAAGTGAGTTACATAAAACCGGAGGCAGTGTGATAAGGGCCTCGATAATTGTGCTAAAATCGGGTGACCTTGACGCGGCGGGAATGGCAAGTGGTGCAAAAATGCTCTGGTTGTTTGTGGTCTCTAATTAACGAGATAATCGACGACGCCGATCGCAGTAATCATCATTATGCTCCTCCGGGCTGGCTATTAAGTCACTTAACCTAACGATTTGTCAACGCATTCAAAACGGGGGGAATGCCAGGGAATAGGAGCACATTTATCTGCCATTTGTCATAATTTACGGAGTGTGGGCTGAAGCCCCAGTTAAATATATAACATCTACTTGCGATCTTTTTTTATGAACTTTTTGGAGCATGATTTGCATGTTTTGTTTGCAGTTGCCTTTTTATGTTCGGTGTGGTGTTTGTGGTAAAAGTGAAAAATATCCACTTGCTTTGGAGTGTAATAAAATTATTTAATATGGCAGTCGAGCATTTCTCGGAAATCAGTAAATCATTTTATGTGGAAGTCAAATTTGTACAGCCCAGGTTAATTTGAGGTTTCGGATGTAAGTGAGTGTGATTTTTATGTTAACTTACTTTGGTGTTAACTGATTTAAATGTCGTACTATTAAGTAGAAAGTTTAATAATAGGTCATCCTGCACTTGCCAGATGGCTATCTCTATCATTATATCCACTTAAACCACAAGGTTTGCAGCTGCTTCTACTCCGTTTTGACGCCAAGTGACCTACGCATTCTTCGTTGGCGATGGAATGCGCCTCTCCACTGCCAATGGCCAACTAATCGACTTGTGGGTTCACATCTCAATGACAAAGCCCCAAAGTTTCTGCCCCTTCGTGCTGGCCGCAGTGCTTCTTCTATGGCTTTTGCTGTTCGTGGCACTTGAGTGCAACAAGTGGCAAGTGAAGTGGCGCATCCCCGGTCGCTCCGTCTATTTTAGGCTGCTCCGATGGAAATTCCCCCCAAGAGGGACGCAGCTCCCCGGCAATGTCAATTTGAAGCGATCGAAGGGCACTGAGAAACAAGACTAGCCCAATGCCAAGAGGAGAAGGGCAGGAGATCGAATATTCGACACAAATCAATAACTCATCGATGGACGTGCTACTGCACTGTTGACCTGATTTTCACCAAATTTCGAACCGTCGATGACACAATCTGCGGCAGCTCCTTTGGTCTTTCTCACTCTTCCGCTGGCCAGGGATGGAGTGAATATTATTCTTGTCCTCAAGATTGTTTTCCTTAATAGTATTTAACAAACCTTTTTATCCTATTACTATAGCTCAATTTCTGACCCAGTTGTTCTTTCTGTAGGTATATTTTTGAGGCTTTCGACTTGTAACTCGGCCAAAATGGAACCAAGAGCTAAGGAAATCACTGTTTTTAAGAGCTAAGACCTCAGCTAACGATCGCTATCAATTTTTTTTGGTTCCAGAAAATTTGATTTTTTTGCCAAAATTTTACTTTTTTATAAGGGGTAACATCGTAAATTTTCGCAAAAATTCGTCGAAAATTTTGTTTTCATTCTTGAATGCCAAACGACTAAGAATGTTTTTACGAGTCGAACAAGGTACGACAATCCATATTTTGACCTTGTTTACCCTCAATTTGGCCTGTTTTACTGATATTTCTAAGCAATTTTATCATTTTTCTGTGCCGTGCTTCAATGTACCATTTATTATGTAAATGTTTTAATAAAGATGATATAATTACACTTTTTATTGCATATGCATCCCTACTTTTTTTTTGGAAGCCGAGCCCTTCTTCCCGCTTGACAGTCAGTGCTTGACTCGCTGGGCTTCTTCTTCGGTGGCCAAGTGCACCAATTTCCAATCGATCGATCGGTGACGTAAAGCCCCAAAACCCTGTTGCCATTGCGCACGCCCCCCAGCTTCTTGTGCCGCCTTATAGCCATGTGGATGGGGCTATAGCCATAAGCTACATGTGTCCATACAGGCACTCGACATTTCTCCACCTCGCTGCGTCGCTGCGTCGCGATGCGTCGGCTGCAATTACGATTAATGATTTCTGTGTGTGGACAGCAAGTGGACAAGTGTCTCGATTCAGCTGGTTACTGGGTATTTACTTTCAATCCCAATGGCTGTGTGCACCAAATCCAATTAAACGCCGCTCGCTATTCACTTTATTTGGGTAGCTGCTGTTTTGTTTTATTACTTATTGTTTCGATTTCGTTTTTGACGTTTAATGTTTGGCTTCAATTTGAAAATTGACTTTGATTTTGATTTTGATTTTGTTACGATTGTTTCGTAATTGTTGTCGTAGGTGTTGAAAGTGTCCGCCGTCATCGGTTGACAGTAGTTTGGGGGAAATTTGAAACTGGCCTTGAAAAGCCCTTCGTTATTGTGTTATTTTTGGTCTGATGACTTGGTGTATTTATAGCTTTATGAAGGAATTTGTTAGGGTTCAAGAATGGGTTAAAATGCATTGTATTGCAAGCAATGACGCGTATATTTCAAAGAAACCATTGTCAATGCCCTACGTGCTGAGAAAACATTGAAGATTAATGATACTTAAGAATGAGTGGGAATAATTACATTTAATTTAGAGCTCAAAAATACCCAAAAGTTTGTTTTAAAATGTTACATACATTTACTAGTACTCGTTACGAAACTTCCCATGTATATTATGACAGTTAACGAATACCCGTAGCTTAGTTTAATGTCCTAGCACAACATTTTGTTTTGAGCTTTTCTATTCACTATTTGGATTCCCTGTTGATCACGAGACAAAATGGATTATCCCTTGACTGGACTGGCGGCGGGGAATCACTTGACCCGGCTGGCGAGGAAGTACGAACTGGACAAACAAGTTCCTCGAGGCGTCACATGAATGAAGTTCATCAATGGGACTCGGTCGAGTGTGTAATCGTGGGTCACTTTCGTTTTCGAGCCAGCGATTTAAGTGCGCTCCAATTGTGAAAATAACACTTGGCGCACTTGGCCGAAGGTTGCGGCTGCTGCATCTTTCGAGATGCGAGATATGAGATACGAGCTACAAGATACAAGATACGAGATACGAGATACTCAGCGGAGAGTTACGCATAACGATTTGGGCAAACATTTTTCGCGTTGGCCCAGGGCGCTGATTGTTGTGGACTATGGGGTGGCCCCCTCCTGGGAGATTCGATTTGCAGCCGGGTTTGCTCTAATTTCTCGCTTGTGAGCCCGAAAGACACGTGTCGCAGACCTCTCTCTGCATCCGTATCCGTATCTTCGCTCTGCGCCGCCATCTACTCGCTTTTGGCCAAGTTCATCCGACGCTCTTCGCGTCTCTTTTGATGCTTAATTAAATTCATTTTTCCGTTTTTTTCATTTACCTTTTGTAATGAGATTTTGAGCACTCGGCGCTGCGGACATCGAATCATATAAATTCGGACCGCGCCGGCCAAGTCAGCATCAGTCGAGCATCGAGCTTCTACATCGAAGCATTTCATCGAGCCAAAGGATTACGGGCTTACCAAGCAGCAAAGGATTTCCGATTACCAGAAGCAATATGCGTGTCTCGTCGCTGTTCGTTGTGTGTGTGGCCTCCCTGGTGGCCACCACTTTGGGTCGTCCTGAGCCCCCATCCCCGTACTCCTACCACGGATTACCTCAGCAGCAGAGCCAGCGGGCTTTGCCACTCAATGGTAAGTGTCCAGAGGATGAAATCTAAAAATTCAGATAGATAAATATCAAAATATATCATTATATATAATTGTAGGATTAATTTTTCCTAAAGTTCATTGATTCAAATAAGCTTATGACAAATTACAAATTTGTTTAATATCAATTTTAATTCAATATACAAAAGGAATTTAATTTGTAAATGCTAATATCGTAAATCAAAATATTATTTCCAACCTTAATGTAATCCGTTTATCTTTCTTTTCTGGCCAGCTCACCCCGTTCCCCCGCAGATCTACCAGCCACTGCCGCAGGAGCAGTCGTTCGCCAACTTCGCAGCGCCCCAGCAGACCTACTTGCCACCCCAGATGCAACTGAATGCCATCGAGCAAGTGGCTCCCACTGCCGCCGCCGCCGAGCCCCTGAATGCCTACGATGACAGCTACAACATGGCCCACCGTCTGTCTGGAGTCCAGCACGCCAGTGGCTACAACAATGGACCCCAGGAGACCAAGGTGCACAAGCACATCTACGTCCATGTGCCGCCCAAGGACTTCGAGGAGGAGGATGCCATCCAGACCCGCGTTCACCACCAGCAGGGACCCAAGCAGAAGCACTACAAGATCGTGTTCATCAAGGCGCCATCTGCTCCGGCCATCCGTCAGCCAGTGGTGCCACCACCACCACAGAATGAGGAGAAGACTCTGATCTATGTGCTGCACAAGAAGCCCGAGCAGGAGCAGGACATCGTGATCCCGACGCCACCACCCACCAAGCCATCGAAGCCCGAGGTTTACTTCATCAAGTACAAGACCAAGAAGGAGGAGGCCCCCGTCTATGGACCCCCACCTGCAGAGATGGACCCCCGTCAGGCCACCGCCGAGGATTTCGCTCCATTGGCCGAGGTCGCCGATGTCCTGCCACCCACCACCTTGGCTCCCGCTCCCGAGCCGGAAGTCGAGCAGCCAGCCATTCCTTCTGCGGTCTACGGAGCCCCCACTGCCGCCGCCTATACTGGTGAGGAGATCCAGACCACCTTGTCCGCTCCTGCCAACCAGTACCTGCCCCCCGCCACCGCTCCCGCAGCCCTGGCCATTGAGGAGCCTTCGATGGCGCCCATCGTGGTGGAGGAACAGCCCGAGCAGCGCCTGGCTCCTTCCCATGTGCCTGCCACCAGCTACGGTCCTCCCAGCCGCTACTTCCTGAAGAAGCTGAAGTGAAGCTGGTGATGCCTTAGCCAATTTCACAGTTTGTCATAGTCTAATGTCCATTGGATGCACCTCTACCCAATCCCCAGTTCCCAATTCACACATGCACACGTGCCAAACCTCCCCACATGCACATCTCGTTGTTTGTTCGTTTGTATAACTTGTTACATTTGTTTTAATAAAGAGTAGATAATAAATATCGAATTTATAAAAAAAAATCTAAATGTAATATTCCTCAAACATATCGTACACTTTCCTTAAGCACAGTTAATACTTTAGGCCAGTTAATTCGGATAAAAGGCAGTGAACCAACATTGGATTTCGCATTTCAGTGATTTAATGTTGGCTCATGCCATTATATTAATTATAATAATTGACCCTGTGCGAAGACGTGATCTTGGCGAATTTACAGCCTGCTTAATGGCGTTACGTTTTGTTAATTTCTGCGGTAGGCCCAATTTCGAGGGCTTTCCGCATTGCTGTGCGCAGAAACAAATCGTAAAGTAATGGCCAAAATGGCATGGTGTTTAGTGTTTAGTGGGTTGTGGCTGCAGCAACATGTTGCTAGGATTTCCCGCCAAATCAAACAGTTGGCTGTGCGTTTTGGTGCCTGCGCAAAGCGATGTGGCGACATGTGGGCAAGGAACACGAGGAGCTGCCTTTGCCGACCATCTTCTAGTGTTTCGTGCCCGAGTTTCGTGGCCGGTTGATCAGTCAGTCCGGATGCACATTCAGTTCGCTTTTTGTGCTCGCGCGAGTCGCATCGTTGGTGGGCGTGTTCCTTCACTTCTGTCGGTCGTCCCGCGTCTTGTTACCGAATTCCGTATTCAAAAACACTCATTTCATTCAGTTTGTTGAATGGCAATAAGCAGCTACAATATAATCAGTAACAAATAAACAAGCGACTAAAATCACGCGTCCAACAGTGCGTATACGCAATACGGCAAGTGAGTGTGAGTGCAAGTGAAATTGTGGGCCATTGTTTCGGGTCATTACATCTGGCATTGGCATTGGCATTGACATTGGCAGTCGCGACGCTTGGAAGTCCCCTCCTTGGTGGCTCCCGTTCAATCCACCGCACTGCACCAGGTGAGTTGTAATGGGCTTTGTTTACCTGCTAATCAGCTTGTCCTCTCCGCCGGCAAATGGCTTGTTGTTTCCGCTCGTTAGCATTTGGCTGAGTTTCACACATCTGCTCGGACGTTCGGTTCTGGTTGGGATTAGCTCCGGACACATGACTGTAATTCACGGACAAGTTTCAGACCAACCTTCCTGCAAAAGACTATACGAGTATATTACAATTTTGTTAGCTTCCGACTGCTGTGCCAAATTAGATTTATCAGCCGCTTAGGACAAAAGCCAGTCAATTTAACTCATAAGCTGATGAAAATGAAATATCATAAGAAATTTGTATTATTCCTTTCCGGTAGCATCATCAATCAGCAGTTTCTTGAGCTGCAGCTGCACCATTTTAGTTGCACATAAATAACATAACACATACGCAACGTTGTCGCTGGTTTTTCGTTGTAACCATTGCATGAAATGGACTTAAGCAGGTCTTATCTCCGAAGTTTTCCATCCATTTTGCTTTGGTTGACAACCATACTTAGCCGGGCTAATTGTAAATTATGCAGGATGATCCCAAATTGGCGAAGTTTTCAGGGCTTTGTCCTTTCACCAACTTTGTCCTTGTGCCTTGGGCTGCCATTGTTGAACATGAATACCTATATTGTTATTAAATTCTGTGATTATATTTGGAGGCTTCATTAAGCTTTCAGCTTAAATGGACTTGTGTTACTTGAACGGTTATATCACTTGAGCCTTTTTTATCTTATTTACCAACCCAGCTTATATATAATATTAGATTTATGTCAACGCTTGGCGTTTGGTAAGCGCAATATGTCATTGTTTTAACTGCTTGTATGCCGGCATGTTGCGATTCTGGTTTATTAACTCGGAAAACCTTTTCCGATCTGAGGCATTCGCACATGTATAATACTAATATACTCGAATAACGATAGAGTATAATTTGTCCATCACTTCAAAAAGCATCATAAGTAACATAATAATATATTCAGTGCTAGACATTAGACTGCTCCTTTCGGACACTATTTTTCAATTGGCCACCTTCAATTATAATTCTTCGCTGGCATATAATAAAGAACATTTTTATGAAATTTAAATGAGGAAGCATTCTGCTCAAGTGGATTCAGTGACGTTCTTTTAGGTCTGTTTTATTTACTATACATTTTTTTTTCTTTAAAGCACTTAAAATAAGATAAGCAAAGAAACAATATTGCAGCAACGAGGTCAATTTGTTTACACTTAAAAAATGCACAAGCCCAGAGGCGAAACTTTTAAAACTGTGTAAAAAACTGAAAATTGTATTTTAGGGGAGATAATAAGTTTGTGAGATTGTCTCAAACAATCTGCAAGATGCACTTGCACCACTGCACCAACTCGGCTTTTAATATCGAAAATTCTTTTCCTAAAAGTTTGCTCTTGCCTGAGCAAACGAATTTGTTTGACTGACAAAAAGTTTCAATTCATTCTGCGATTTGTGAACAAACTGAGCCAAATTTCGATGCCTTTTTCAAACAGCGGAATTCAATGGCATTTCAAACCGACCAAACTGGAATTTGTTATTTTTCCGGTTAAATTAAGGTTCAAATTAAATGCAACTGTTGTGCCCCAGGAAAGAAACATTTAACTTGCTGACTTTTTACGCTTCAATTTCACTTTGTAGAAAATACAAAATGATTTAAGAAAAGCTTAGTATAGCAAACTTTTGTGCTTGACAAAATATAAAAAAAAACATAAAAATCCCTGAGACCATTGCTGACATTTGTTGTCCACTTGCAGTCACTTTTACGCAAGGACTGATATTATACGGTGGAAAGTGACCATTAGGTCATTTGTGACAAAAAAAGAGGTAACCAACAAAAGATTGTCTTTTGAACAACATACGTTTTCAATGGCGTGGAAAATAAATAACGTTTGCCAACTTCAATCAGCGATACACGAATTTTCTAAAACATCTTATAAGACAGCGGGAAAATTTTAAGGGACCCTTTTTAAGGACACAGTCGTAGCAAACTGCGTTTTGATGAAAAGGAGGTTTTCGGGTAATGGAATAGTTTTGGGCTTAAAGGATAAAGGCATGCCATTTAACCTCTCTCAAAAACCAACAAATGATGCAGGGCTCTGTTCCTATTTAAATTCAATAGCTGTTGTCATTGGGATGTGCAGAAAATTTAGTTGGAAGCCACCGCTTGAACATGGGGATAAAAGTAACTGATGAAAATATACAAATCACTTGGCACAAAGTGTGAATTCAACCGAGATAACACAGGTTATTCTTTGCTGAAAACATTCTTGTAATTCGGGTTGTCTTGTAAGAGAAACCTTTCAAGTTGTCCCTTTTATTGTAGTCTTACATGGCTACATTGTTGTTTGTCAATGATTATTTAAGCTCTAAAAATAATACTATTGCTGAGTCACTTGTCAGTGGTTTTTCTCACATATGTATTTTCTGTTTGCCACTTATAAAGGAACATATGTAAGTTCTTTAAGATAAAGTCATCACTATATCTTATCAATAGTTACAAAAGTGCTAATGGAGCAGCAATATAAAAGCTGGAATCGCATAGGGCAGCTTTCATTGTAGGAATTTAAGGAAATGGAGTTGCAACTAGGTCGGAAGTATTACAAAGGTGAGAGAACAACAAAAAAAATTAAAAAATAATTTAAAGGA
The DNA here is from genome assembly GCA_005876975.1 of Drosophila orena. Taxonomy (NCBI): domain Eukaryota; kingdom Metazoa; phylum Arthropoda; class Insecta; order Diptera; family Drosophilidae; genus Drosophila; species Drosophila orena. The sequence continues at coordinate 5,656,815 of VCKV01000282.1, read as the reverse complement.
AACTCATGTACTGTATTCCAATTTAGTGTTTTGTATTTTGGCATGGATATATCTGATGCGTCCATCGTTTGGATCCATTATTAAGGACTCTGTAAAATGTACCGAGGGTTCAGTAGCTGCGGACACGGATGACTGTGCCAGTTACTTTCAGTGTATCGACGATGAAACTGTACACTTAAATTGTGCCAATGGAAGTTATTTTGAAGCGAATAATGAAATCTGCGTGGTGGATGAGTTTGGTGTGTGCCCTACATCACGAAGATTATGTTTCGATGGAGCTATTTTTGAGGATGTGAATGATTGCCTGTCCTACGTTAAGTGTATTCACGGAGATCTGGTGAAACAAAAGTGTCCCGCCGGGAGCTACTTTAATGTAATATCGAAAAACTGCCTGCTGTCCCGAACTGCAAACTGTGCATCTCAAGAAGAGATATGTTTGGAGGGAGAACTACAAGTGGACTCCGAAGGCTGTGCCGGCTACCTGGAGTGCTTCAATGGTGACCTTGTGAAGAAGAAGTGTCCCATTGGTAGCTACTTTGAGCCCATATTCAAACTCTGCCAGGTGGATGAAAATGGTGTGTGCTCGTCATCTTCAAATGACTGTAGAGATGAAGAAGTTCAGGTGGATCCAATTAACTGCGCTGGTTATTTCAATTGCGAAAATGGAAAACTAGAAACTAAAACTTGTCCCAGTGGCACATACTTTGAGCCCACATATAAAACTTGTATTGTTGACTTAAAAGGAGTGTGTGTGGAGCCACCAGCTAAGTGCGCCGAAGGAGGACTTGTAATAGATCCTAATAACTGTGCCGGATATCTGAAATGCATCGATGGAGAGTTTGTGCAGGAGAAGTGTCCAGGTGGTACCTACTACGACTCCAAGCTGGAAACGTGTTCAGTGGACACTGAGGGTGTTTGTGTTACAATCAGAAAACGTTGTGTCGAAGGACTGCGCGAAAAGGATACCAAGGATTGCGCTGCTTACACACAATGCATTCGAGGTGAGGTCGAAATTCTTAGGTGTGATTCTGGAAGATATTTCAATGTGACCCAAGCAGAGTGCCTCATTGATGTGGATGAAGTCTGCGGTAGGTCAGCAGTTGAATATGACAAGGATTTGGTACAATTCCGGTATTCGGAGAGTACTAGTGCTGATTTGCAGAAAACTACAAATAGAGATAGTACAGTTACGGATCTTTATACAGGTAGTTCAATTGCTGATTTAAAGGCATATACAGATTCGAATCGACACACGGAAAGTACTACAAGCGACGTTCCTTTGAGCACGGAGAGTTCTACATCCGATTGGCAAGCAACTCATCTAGATCTGCAGTTCACCACCTTAGATAGAGAACGTTTCATCGACTTGTATAAAGTGTATCTAAAGACAGGGGATGAAAATGTCGGCAATGAAGAACATTATCAATATAATGAAAGTACTACCAGCTCAGATCAGAAAACCGAGGGTACTGATGCAGATTTCCAATCTACTGATTCTGCTCTGCTAGAGCTTACATCCCAAAACTCCTGTATCTTTGACTTGAATGGATATTGTGTTGGCCAATCCACAAGCTGCACAGAAGGAAAGAAGCAACGAGATATAAACAATTGCGCAGGATACCTCAAATGCATCGATGGAGTATTTGTGGAGGAGGAGTGCCCCGATATGACTTACTATGATTACAATTCGGATGAGTGCCTCATTGATGTGGATAAATTATGCGTTAAGTCAAGAGTTGATTATGATAAGGATTTCTTAAAATTTCAGTACTCGGAGAGTACTACTGGTGATTTGCCGGAAAGTACAAATAGGGATAGTATAGTTACGGATTTTATTACAGGTAGTTCAATTGCTGATTTAAAAGGATATACAGATTCGAATCGGTACACGGAAAGTACCACAAGCGATGTTCCTCGAAGCACGGAGAGTTTAACTTCCGATTGGCAAACAACTAATATAGATCTGCAGTTCATCAACTTAGATAGAGAATGCCTCACCCATTCGTATAAAATGTGTATAAAGTCAGGGGATAAGCATTACAGTAATGAAGAACATCATCAATTTTATGAAATTTCTACTACCAACTCATATCAGAAAACAGAGAGTCCTGAAGCTGAACTGCGATCTACTGATTCTGCTTTGGTAGAGTTTACATCCCAAAACTCCTGTATCTTTGACTTGAATGAAGATTGTGTTGGCCAATCCACAAGCTGCACAGAAGGAAAAAAGCAACGAGATATCAACAATCGCGCTGGATACCTGAAATGCATCGGTGGAGTATTTGTGGAGGAGGAGTGCCCCGATAGGACTTACTATGATTACAATTTGGATGAGTGCCTCATTGATGTGGATAAAGTGTGCGATAAGTCAAGAGTTGATTATATATATGAGGATTTCTTAAAATTTCAGTATTCGAAGAGTACTACTGGTGATTTGCCGGAAAGTAAAAATAGGGATAGTACAGTTACGGATTTCACTACAGGTAGTTCAATTGCTGATTTCAGAGGATATACAGATTCGACTTCATATTCGGAAAGTACAAGCTATGTCCCTTTAAGCACGGAGAGATATACTTCCGATTGGCAAACAACTGATCTAGATCTGCAGTTCTCTACTTTAGATAGAGAATGCCTCACCCATTTGTATAAAGTGTGTCTAAAGTCAGGGGAAAAAAATTACAGTAATGGAGAACATTATCAATATAATGAAAGTACTACCAACTCAGATCAGAAAACCGAGGGTACTGATGCAGATTTCCAATCTACTGATTCTGCTTTGCTAGAGCTTACATCCCAAAACTCCTGTATCTTTGACTTGAATGGAGATTGTGTTGGCCAATCCACAAGCTGCACAGAAGGAAAGAAGCAACGAGATATAAACAATTGCGCAGGATACCTCAAATGCATCGATGGAGTATTTGTGGAGGAGGAGTGCCCCGAAAGGACTTACTATGATCACAATTCGGATGAGTGCCTCATTGATGTGGATAAAGTGTGCGTGGTGTCAACCCTTGCTTATGAAATGGATTTCTTAAAATTTCAGTACTCGGAGAGTACCAGTGGTTATTTGCAGGAAACTACGAACACGGATAGTACAGTTAGTACAGCGGATTTTAGTACAGATAGTTCAATTGCTGATTTCAATCGATATACGGATCCATATACGGCAAGTACTACGAACGATGTTCCCCTCAGCACGGAGAGTTCTACTTCCGGTTCGCAAACAACTAGAGCAGATCTGCAGTCCACCACCTTAGTCTTCAATCTGGAAAACAGTACCGTCAGTTGTGTTTATAACAATACATTTTTTATCGAAGGAATTCGAGAGGTAGATCCCCAGGATTGCGCTGGATATATAGAATGCCTTGGAGGTGAGGCTAAGAAACTTAAGTGTGATTCCGGCACATACTTTAATGTAACCCAAAGAGAGTGCTCCATTGATGTGAATGCAGTCTGTTTAAGGTTAGATACGACAACTGTTGTCTCCTTGGAAACTACTGAGTCTACTCCAAATTTTACCACTACTGTCGACCCGTATGCCAAATGCTATGATGGTCAGCGTAAGTTAGATCCCAATAACTGTGCAGGATTCCTGAAGTGTCTCGATGGAGAACTGCATGAGGAAATGTGTCCCAGTGGCTTCTTTTTTAATTCCACATCGAAAAAATGTTTGGTTGATATTCGTGCCACTTGTGTCACTAATATCAAATTTTGCATAGAAGGAGTCCGCGAAGAGGATCCCAATAATTGCGCTGGTTACAGGCAATGCATTAGTGGTGTGGTCCAAAATCTGGAATGTCCCATTGGACAATACTTTAATGTGGCAGAGCGAGACTGTCTCAATGATGTGCATAAAGCGTGTGCCAGGACGGAAGTGGATCATAGCCCAGATAAGGTGCTACTCAATGACACTGCTCCTCCGCTGACTATACCCGATGAGTCCTGCATCTTGGACATCAATGGGGTTTGTGTTGATCCTTTTGCCAAATGCACAGAAGGACAGGTCAAATTAGATCCCAATAATTGCGCAGGATATCTCAAATGTAAAAGTGGTGAACTCATTGAGGAACTTTGCCCAAGTGGCTTCTACTACGATCTGCAATTGAAGGTATGCCTGGTGGATAGAAGAGGCATTTGCGTCACAAATATACAAGGTTGCGATGAAGGAGCACTTGAAGAGGATCCCTACGACTGTGCTGGATACAGGCTATGTATTGGAGGTGAGGTCGCAAAACTGAAATGCCCGTTTGGCAGTTATTTTAATTTGTACCTGAGAGATTGTCTCATTGACGTGGATAAAATCTGTGTAAGGAATGAATACAGCTATTTCGAGTAATAATCTGCAATTCATTATGTTCTGGAAGTATTTCTATATGATTAGATAACAATATTTAAATCTAAAAAAAGAAAGAAGAGAAAAGAAAGAGTAATTGCTCTAATCAGGGTAGCGACTTTACCAACCTGATAATTTCATATGATGTAGTCTATTGATTTCGCATGAATAATAAATATGCAGGCATGATAAGTTCCAAGTATATAAATCTAGTTAATTGGGAAGTAGCCATTTGGTAACCGGGACTTTTCGGAAAGTTTTTTATTGCCGCCATCGAAAGCAGCTGTGACTGGCGGTAAGGCGATAAAAGAACTTGAGCATACTAATCAGCACGTTCTGTCCCAGTAATAATCAAGTGTTCGAGCTGATTAACCTGACATATAACATGGATTTCTAGTCATTGTCACTATTAATTGTGAGTCATTCCAAGGCAACGTAAATTATTATCCCAGTAAAATAGAGAAAAGCGAACCAACTAATACAACCCACTTGCATTGTTATTTAAATTTTATTCATATTTTTTCTTCGCCAAATGGGCTAGAAACTAAGTAAGAAGCATTGGCTTATTTTTAACTTTTGTTTTCAATCTTTACATTCACCAAAAATACGTTAAAAATGAAGATGTTCTTGGTGTTTCCATCTTTCGGTGGTGGTGTTGAGGGAACTTCTGGAGCCAGGGTGGTGATGGGAGCTTCCGGAGCCACGGTGGTGATGGGAGCTTCAGGGGGAACCCCAGTGGTCGAAGGAATCTCAGTGGGAACTGTGGTTGGCGTCCAAGGAAGCTCAGTGGAAATCGTGGTTGGGGTCGCCGGTAGCTCCGTGGGAACAGAGGTTGTGGATTCATTCTCGAGGTCTGCCGTTGTCGATTGTTCACCTTCTGGATCCACAGTACTATCAACATCCGGTTCAACGGTAGTCGATACTTCCTGTTCTGCGGTTGTTGTAGACGTCTCCTCAGGATTTTCGGGCTCTTCTGTTGTAGACTCCTCGGAAACTTCAGTAGTGGACTCCTCAGGTCCTTCGGTTGTTGTCGAGGGCTCTACGGGTTTCTTGGTCGTTGTAGTCTCTTCAGGAGCTGCGGTGGTCGAGTCCTCGGTTCCTTCTTGGGGCTCTTCAGTAGTCGTATCCTCAATTTCATTAGGTGTAGTGGTGGTCACTTCGGGGTCCTCGGGTGCGTTAGTAGTAGTAGACACCTCTTCGGGCCCTTCAGTCGTCGATTCCACTCCTTCATCTTTTGGAGTAGTGGTCGTAGTTTCGACTTCTGAGGCTTCTGTAGTTGAAACTTCTGGTGCTTCGGTTGTAGTAGACGTCTCCTCAGGATTTTCGGGCTCCTCTGTTGTAGACTCCTCGGAAATTTCAGTAGTGGACTCCTCAGGTGCTTCGGTTGTTGTGGAAGGCTCTACGGGCTTCTTGGTCGTTGTAGTCTCTTCAGGAGCTGCGGTGGTCGAGTCCTCGGTTCCTTCTTGGGGCTCTTCAGTGGTCGTATCCTCAATTTCTTTAGGTGTAGTGGTGGTCACTTCGGGGTCCTCGGGTGCGTTAGTAGTAGTAGACACCTCTTCGGGCCCTTCAGTCGTCGATTCCACACCTTCATCTTTTGGAGTAGTGGTCGTAGTTTCGACTTCTGAGGCTTCCGTCGTTGAAACTTCTGGTGCTTCGGTTGTAGTAGAGGACTCCTCTGGTTTTTCGGGTGTAGTAGAGGATGTTTTGGTTGTTGTGGAATCCTCTTCGGGTTCATTAGTTGTCGTCTCCTCTGGCTTATCTGTGGTCGTCGATTCATCTTCCCCATCGACAGTAGAAGTAACTGCAGGTGCAGCTGTTGTAACTTCTCCGCCACTGCTCACCTCTCCAAATCCGTAAGGGGAATCCTTGTTTACCGGCACATAGAAGATACCCTCGGCGACAACGAAATTTACGGCATCACCCATTAATACTGAACTGTACGTATCGCCACAGCTGTTCTTGTTGGCGTCCAAGTAGGATTCGCACTTCTTCGAAGGAAAGTTGTTCCACAGCAGCGCCTCCACGTAATAAAGAACTGATTTCGTGTGTGAGCAACTGCCGGTTACATCGATACCACAACCTGGCTGGGATCTGCCTCCGTTCATGTAGAAGGCAGCTTTTCCAATTGGATGACTGAAGCCCAAAACTGCACCGTTTGTCTGGATTGACTCCACATATAAGGCATCATCGCTGGACAGACGTTTTTCTGTCTTCGAGTAACTGATGAGCGGAGACGCCGGATCCAAACCCACGACTTTTCCCACTATGCCAGAGGCCACCTGCTTGGCGGTGTGACCTGCAACGTGGGCGCCCAAACTGAAGCCTACAATTTCCAGAGTGTCCAGGCGCATGCCGTAACCCTCCACAAGGAAATCCACAAGTGCGGCTATCTTTTTGCCAGCTCCCGGGGCTCCGGCCACAGAGGTAGCGTACTCCAAGGAACGTCCACGCAGCCAGTCCACTGCAATCATGTTGTAGTCTCCGTACTGGAACCAGGCGTCGGCTATCCTGGTGTTCACCCCATCCTTGTAATTCGAGTTCCAGCCGTGAATGGTAATTCTATAGAGCTATTGCAGTTAGTTGAAATATAAATTGATTTCTTTTATGCCCACCTGGTTGGATTTTTGGGATTAAAGTTAGAGGCATCGATGGAGGCCTGGGTATCCTTGATCTGCTGTCCAGCTCTAGGGTTCTGCTGCGTGTATAGGTAGAAATTAACCGTGTTGGTGGACAGGCGACCTTCCAACGCCTCTAAGTAGTTCAGTTGGCGCTCCGCCTCCGCTTTGCCAATCCACCTCAGGCCACCATCCCTTTGAGGGACAAACCATCCATTGACGCCATGAACTCGAACCGAAAGTTGGTCGACCGGCCAGGCGCTGGCTAAATACAATTCATGCTACGTTACCAAAAACTATAAATGTTCTATGTCTTTACCAGCAATCACGCAGCCCAGCACAAGAAGGCACAATCTCATCGTTGAAGCGAATATTTAGAATGGTTTTTAGTAGTTCCTCGTACTGTTATTTATACCTTCAGTCTGCAAAAGTTGAATGAGAGCCAAATCTGCGCAATACCAGTGAAGTGATTAGATCAAGTTTAATCAGTGAGATTCTAATACCACGGAAAAATACGTCACTAGCACTTAACAAAATTCTTGGAACCCTTATTTGGGCTCAGCAGTTTCAGAGGATATCTCTAAAGTAATATCATATAGATTTTTTTAAATCTTTCCGATTATTAAATTATTGTATCAACAAGCTTACTAAACTATCATTAAAATAATAGAATAAATAATAGAAATCGCAGCCGCTAAAAACATAACCCAATTTTTGTATTAAAAGTAATTTTTGTATTGAAAAGCTTTCAGTTAAAGTAAATCTAGTTAGTCCCCGAACTTGCGCTCCACAATGGTAGCCCGGAATATCGGTAAAATAAAGCTCACAACAGATTGCTTTCGCTCACAGAGCTTTCACTCAATTTATTAGATTGAAGACTGGACTTAGTTGCCCATTCCGTAGGGAGCATCGCTACGGACGGGAACATAGTAATCTCCGGCGACCATGTAGGCATTGCTGGTGGCTCCCATGCGGACGGAGCTGTAGGAGCTACCGCACGACTTGGCCACAGCCTCCTCGTAATCGCCGCAACGCATGGTGGGGAAGTTGTTCTTGGTCACGGACTCGGCATAGTAGATCACCGAGCGGCTGTGGGCGCAGGATCCGGTCAGATCAACACCGCATCCGGGCTGGCTCTTGCCGCCGTTGGGGTAGAAGGCTCCCTTGCCGATGGGCTTCAGGAATCCCAGGGTTCCTCCGTTGGTCTGGATGGACTCCACGTAGTAAGCATCGTTGGAGTTCAGGCGCTTGTTGGGGGAATCGTAGCTGAAGAGGGGTAGGGCGGGATCCAGACCAATGATGGTGTGCAACTGGCCGTTCCTCACATTCTTGCCAGTATAGCCAGAGACATGGGCGCCCAGGCTGTGACCAATCACCATGGTGTTGTCCAGGTTCAGGCCGTGGTTGTTGCGCATAAAGTTGATCAGGTCAGCCACCTGCTCACCGACTCCGGGAACAGCCAGAACGGAGGAGGCGTAGTCCACGGAACGGGCACGTCCCCAGTCGACGGCAATCATGTTCATGTCGCCGTGGGTGAACCAGGCATCGCGGACTCCGTAGTTGATGAACTCATCCTTGCTAGAGGACCATCCGTGGATGGTGAAGCGGGTGGGGTGGTTGGGGTTAAAGTGAGAGCCAGAGATTGATGCAGACGTAGCCTTGATCTCCTGGGGCGAGTAGCGGTTGGCGTTGGTGTACAGGTAGAAGGTCACAGGGTTCAGAACATTGCGTCCCTCCATGCGGTTCTTGGTATCCAAGTAGGCCTCGGCGAACTCGCGATCCATCCACTCCATGGTACCATCGGCCTGGGGCACATACCATCCGTTCTCACCATTTACACGAACCTCCACGGCATTAGCTGAAGATGCGAAATAAGTGCAAGTAATGTATTAAGGACGATATAGTACTGAGTGTGAAACCTTCTCGCACTTACCCGCCAGGACACAAAAGGCGAAGGCCAAGAACAGTTTCATCATTGCGGCAAAGTCAACTTCAACTAACAACTGTGGGTGGCGTGGTAGCTACTTTATATGGGAGGTGGGTCCGATCAGTCGATCAAATCACAGACAAGTTGAAACATACCACTTAAGATAGGCCACTGGATTGGCCACTCGGACCATCGACCGCCTCGATAAGAGTGGAGCATGTGTTTCGGCAATCTATTCTAAGTTGAATGTCCATCTTGAATATAATTTGATTTCTTCTGGGCCGCGTGTCCCCATGAAGTAGTTCACGTTTCAGATAGGCAACAACTGTTGACGTATTTTTTGATCAGTGCTATTATCATCTTTGTGTGGAGAGATAGACTATCTTTCTGCCAATTTAAATTAAAGGAGTGTCCATGCCATAACACTACTCTTAAAATTATTTAAATAAGATATAAATCTTATTCATTTCACACACAAGTGTATGATTGTGCTACTATTTCATGAAAATTGTTGTGTCGCGTTTTGTTTTCTGGCAGAGGTATCAGTTACATTCTGGTAGCCACTTCGTCAATTCTAATCACTATTTTTTTGCTCACAAAACATCACAGCTGGTCACCAATTTAAATATAAAACAAGATAAAATGCTATAGTTGAGTTCCCCGACTATCAGATACCCGAGAAATTTCAACATTTTCTGGAATATCGATAGAAATTGGGAAAACAGTAATAACATGAAAAAAAACATAAACATTTTTTAAAAGTGTGGTCGTGAGAGTTTTGTGCGATTTTTGGGCGTTAGAGTGGGCGTGGCAACATTTTGCGTGCTTAATCTCAACATTCTAGATTTTATAGTTCCTGAGATCGAGGCGTTCATACGGACAGACGGACGGACAGACGAACATGGCCAGATCGACTCGGCTATTGATCCTGGTCAAGAATATATAACTTCATATGCTCGGAAACGATTCCTTCTGCCTGTTACATACTTATCAACGAATCTAGTATACCCTTTTACTCTACGAGTAACGGGTATAACTAATCGCAAAAGCTTTTGAATCCCGAAATCAGTGAATGGCTTATCAAAGAAATATTCCTTGTGACTGCTAGAAAGGTATTTTAATATTATATCAATATCTTAATTGCTGAGATAGGAAGCATACTTAAAACTTAACATAAACAAAGGAATACACAATATATATTCCTATCAATGAAAACCAATCCGCCAATGAAGATGTTTCCCCAGCAAAACGTTTTGATTAAAAATGCAGAATATCTGAACGTGACAACGTGACCGTGACTTGTCCAAAGAAGCCCTTCATGAATGGCGACTCAAATTCCATAGAGAACAGGTGAACCTATCCTTATCCACTGACGTGCGACAAACCACTTGGCGATTTGACAGTGATTAGCACCCCCTGAGAGCCCTATCAAAATGCAGATAGACTGACAAAAATAGACCACCTGATTTTCGGGAGCTCAGTTTATTGGTACTTATTCTCCAATGTTTTTTATTCAGTTTGCCCAAATGGAGCCTCACTGTTTACAGGCACATAGAAGTGGCCCTCCACATTGTAGGCATTCGTATCCTCTGCCATGCGGACGCGGCTGAAGGTGCTGCCACACTTATTGTCCAGAGCAGCCTGGTAGTCCTGGCACTGGATGGCACCAAAACTGTTCTCGGTGACGGCCTCGGCGTAGTAGAGAACGGATCGTGCATGGGAACAGGTTCCTGCCAGGTCCAAGCCACATCCAGGCTGTTTCTTTCCTCCACTCACATAGAATGTGGCTTTTCCAATGGGCTTCACAAATCCCTTCACACCACCATTGGTCTGGATGGACTCCACATAGAAGGCATCTTCGCTGGATAGACGCTTGTCGGGAGTATCGTAGCTGAAAAGGGGCAGGGCAGGATCCAGACCCACAATTGTGTGGACTCTCTTCTGCCCAACTTGCTTTCCAGCATAGCCAGCCACATGGGCACCCAAACTGTGACCAATCACCTTAAGAGTTTCAAGGGACATGTCGTGATTTTCGTGCATGTACTGGATCATCTCTCCCACTTTGGTTCCAGCTTCAGGAACAGCACGTACGGACATGGCATAGTCCAAGGATTGGGAACGATCCCAGTTCACAACGATCACGTTAAAGTCTCCTTTTGACAGCCAGGCCTTGGTTATATCGACATTCATACTATCGGTATATTTTCCCTTCCATCCGTGAATCACAAAACGAGTTCCATGGTCCTTGTTGAAATGAGAGGCAACAATTGAAGAAGAATCGGCACTAATTTTGTGGCCTTCCGTGGGGTTTTGTTTGGTATAAAGATAGAAGGACACTTAATTGGAACGGAAGCCGATAGGAGAAAAATTCTCTAAGAGGTCTTTAGCTTCCTCTTTGTCCATCCACTTAAATGTGCCATCCTCCTGGGGCACAAACCACCCATTTTCGCCATTGGATCGCTCCTCAACAGGAAGTGCGAAACCTAAGATCCAGAAAATTAATATTTAAGTCGAAATGGTTTTGAAAACCAATTAGGACTTACCCGCTACGAATAATGCTGCCAGAAAAAATATCTCCCTCATATTGGTATCTCCGTAAAATGAAGTGTGCTAAGTGTGCTTCATTACAACGGTTTTTATAGGTTGTAACTTATCAATAGACAGACTACTTGAGATCTGGAAACGACTGTTATCATATGAAACTTGTATATACACGTATATGGTAATAAAATCAACAGATAGTATGCTAATGGCATTAATAAGTTGCTTGTGTTGCGTCTATCGAGTATATGACAGCCCATGGGAATATGCTATCTATAAAGTTGCTCTTTTAAATGTGACAGTATACTGACAGAATACAACACAACTTTTTTAAGTGGCTTGAAATCCTAGCACACTTCACTTGCGAGTACTTGAAAATCGAAATCAAAGAATGACTAAACTGTATTGGAGTGTGCATTTTTGTATTTTGATAAGATGATGAATATAATAGTACCCCTCTATTCGATCTTGCCGAAGGGGGCCTGGCCGTTCACGGGAACATAGAAGTCGCCCTCGACCATGTAGGCGTTGGTAACAGCTCCCATGCGAACTCCACTGTAGGTGCTTCCACACTCGTTGGCCAACGCAGCCTGGTAGTCCTGGCACTTGATGGTTCCGAAGTTATCTTGGGTGACAGCCTCCACGTAGTAGGTCACGGATCGTCCATGGGCGCAGGATCCTCCGATGTCTGCACCGCAACCTGGTTGATTTCTGCCTCCATTCGGATAAAAGGTGCCCTTGCCAATAGGTTTCCGGAATCCCAATTCACCGCCATTGGTCTGGATAGACTCCACATAGAAGGCATCTTCGGTGGACAGTCGCTTGTCCGGCTTATCGTAGGCAAAAAGGGGCATGGCAGGATCCAGACCGACAATCGTGCGGACTCTTTTTCCTCCCACCTGCTTTCCAGCATAGCCAGCCACGTGGGCACCCAAACTGTGCCCGATAATTTCCAGGCTATCCAGGGACATATGATGATGTTCGTGTAGATATTCAATCATTTGTCCCACTTTGGCTCCAGCTCCGGGAACAGCTCGCACCGATGAGATATATTCCACGGACTGGGCACGATCCCAGTTAACTACGATCACGTTGTAGTCTCCTTTCGAAAGCCAGGCTCTGGTGATCTTGACGTTCATTCCATCGGTGTAGCGTCCGTTCCATCCATGGATAACGAATCGAGTGCCCTGGTTCTTATCGAAATGAGAGTCTTTGATTGAGGAAGCATCAGCCCTGATTTCCTTTCCAGTGGTTGGGTTATGTTTGGTGTACAGGTAGAATGACACGTCATTGGAACGTCCTTCGATGAGAACATTACTATTTAAGAGCTCCTCGGCGTCCTGTTTGTCCATCCACTCAAAACTGCCATCTTCCTGGGGCACCAACCACCCATTTTCTCCACTAACAGGCTCCTCAATGGGAAGGGCACTTACTGGAAACCAAGAAAAGTGGTCACTATATCGCAACAATACTGTCTATATCTCACCTGATGCCAAAAATGCTGCTAGAGCTATGAACACTCTCATATTGATATCTTTGCCGAATCTAACGCACTGAACCATTTTACCAGAGCTTATATAGGCTGCATGTTATCAAAAGCTTGCCCATATAAGATCAGGATAGATTATAAGATAATCTTATCATTTGCGGGCTATTTATTCCTTTTTAATAATTGTATTTGTAATCCCCACTGAGACAAAACGTACCTTAAAGGTACAAATAAAATGCTTCACAAATATTTGTAATCTACGTGGTGATTTAATCTATTTCCCGTCAGAACAAGACATTCTCGATTCAAGTGCTTCCAAAATCCCAGTGTACTTCAGTTATAAGTACTTTCTTGAGCGGTGGTAGGTACTCCATATCGATGGGGGTTGCTGAGTATAATTTAGGCGCTAGCAAAATACGACTCTATACGACAAATCGTAAATACTTTCGGAACGCACTATACTCTTCAAATCGGATTAAGTTAATGAATAATTGAAATATAAATGAAATTTTTTTAAGAGAAGTGTTTACAAATTAGCAATTTCCACACTTATTATTATAGCTCTTAAAATTCCAAAATGAAGGAAAGATTATATTTTTTGGAGTATTCAGTAATGTACTTTATTCAGAGCATGGTTCTACTCGATCTTGCCGAAGGGAGCCTCGCTGTTCACGGGCACATAGAAGTCACCATCGACCATGTAGGCGTTGGTAATGGCTCCCATGCGAACGCTGGAGTAGGTGCTGCCGCACTTCTTGTCCACGGCGTCCTCGTAGTCATGGCACTTAATGGAACCAAAGTTGTCCTCGGTGATGGCCTCGGCGTAGTAGAGGACGGAGCGACCGTGGGAGCAGGAACCGGTGGCGTCCACTCCGCATCCGGGCTGCTTCTTGCCTCCGTTGGGGTAGAACGCTCCCTTGCCGATGGGCTTCAGGAATCCCAGTTTGCCGCCGTTGGTCTGGATAGACTCTACGTAGTGGGCATCATCGGTGGACAGACGCTTGTTGGGCTTATCGTAGCTGAAGAGGGGCAGGGCGGGATCCAGACCAACAATGGTGTGGACACGCTTGTCTCCGACAGTCTTTCCGGCGTATCCGGCAACATGGGCTCCCAGGCTGTGACCGATCACCTCCAGACTGTCGTAGTCCAAGCCGTGGTGGTCGTGCAGGTACTTGATCATCTCACCAACCTTGCCTCCGGCTCCAGGAACAGCCAGGACGGAAGAGGCGTAGTCGACGGATCGGGCACGAGCCCAGTCAACGACGATCACGTTGTAGTCGCCCCTGGACAACCAGGCCCTGGTGATGCGTGTGTTCATGTCATCGGAATACCTCTGGGTCCAGCCGTGGATAACGAACCGGGTACCGTGACGCCCGTCGAAGTGGGAATCGTCCACGGAGCCAGACTTGGCCTTGATCTCCTTGCCATCGGTGGGATTCGATCTGGTGTACAGGTAGAACTTCACGGCGTTGGTGCTCATGCGGCCCTCCATCTGGGCTCCGTTGGCCATCAGATCCTCGGCATCCTGCATGTCCATCCACTCGAAGCTTCCATCGAGCCTGGGGATGAACCAGCCATTCTCTCCATTGACGCGCTCCTCAATGGGCAGGGCACTCACTATTAGAAATAGTTTGTGTATTAAATGTCCCTATTGCCAATATGAAGGACAACTCACCTGCTGCCAGTAAGGCGGCAAGAACAAAAAACACCTTCATGTTGGGGGTCTCAAAACAATTGTGGTGGTCAAAGCACTCATTTCTCCCTTTTTATAGGCCTGAAATAATAGCCGTAATCACCGTTAAATGTCAGTAAGCACTTGAGGCTTTGACAGCTTCTCAATAGTAAGATAGGGCCGATAAGATAAGGTTCCGGGTCACAGCTCTAACCTTAACCATATATCTGCATGTAATATAAAAATGCAGATTATAGGGATTGCTCTCTTATAGCGTTTTGTTTTACTACTTCGATTAAATCAAATCAAACAAAAGTGAATTATAGTTCCTTAATTCAATTGTTGCCTTCAACAATAAAACCATCGCTACCTAATGACCAAATAACTCAAGGTAATCGAAAAATGGTCAAGTGCAACCATAAATGTCAATAAAACCAAACGGTTAGTTAGCAATGATACGGTTTATGGATCCGACAAGGAAGCTATAAACTGAGAGTGGGTTTTTCGATAACAAGAAAAATAGTCAATGTTTGTTTAGAAATACAACGATTTGGTAGCAATTTTGTAGTTTATTGAATTTCCATCAGTTAATCATGCCAAAGGGAGCCTTGCTGTTCACGGGCACATAGAAGTCGCCATCGACCATGTAGGCGTTGGTATCAGCTCCCATGCGAACGCTGGAGTAGGTGCTGCCGCACTCCTTGGACACGGCTGCCTCGTAGTCTCCGCACTTGATGGTTCCGAAGTTGTCCTGCTTGACAGCCTCGGCATAGTAGGTGGTGGAGCGACCGTGGGAGCAGGCGCCAGTCAGGTCCAATCCGCATCCGGGCTGGGTCTTGCCTCCGTTGGGGTAGAAAGCTCCCTTGCCGATGGGCTTCAGGAATCCGAGGTTGCCACCATTGGTCTGGATGGACTCCACGTACCAGGCATCATCGGAGTTCAGACGCTTGTTGGGCTTGTTGTAGCTGAAGAGGGGCAGGGCAGGGTCCAGACCCACAATGGTGTGCACCTGGCCGTTGGTGTTCTTGCCGGCGTATCCAGCCACATGGGCGCCCAGGCTGTGACCAATCACGTACACGTCGTTCAGATTCAGACCGTGGTTGTCCTTCAGGAAGTTGATCATCTTGGCAACCTTCTTTCCGGTGGCACCGACAGCCATGACGGAGGTGGCGTAGTCCACGGAGCGGGCACGGGCCCAGTCGACGACGATGACGTTGTAGTCTCCTCTGGAGAGCCAGGCACTGCGAATGTCCGAGTTCATGCTGGCGGAGTAGCTCTGGGTCCAGCCGTGGATCACAAAGCGAGTTGGGTGAGCGGAGTTGAAGTTGGAGGCATCTATCGACTTGGTGGATGCGGTGATCTTCTTGCCCTTGGTGGGGTTAGAGGAGGTGTACAGGTAGAACTTGACGGGAACGGTGGTCAGGCCACGGCCCTCCAGCAGCTCTTGGGCTTCCATCCACTGTTCGGCAACATCCATGTCCACCCATTCGGAAGTGCCGTCCTCCTGGGGAACGTACCAGCCATTCTCCCCATGGACGCGCTCAGATTCCTTGATCGGAATAGCCGATGCTGAAAGGACGTGTTACATTTTAGATAGGATTTGTTAGAACTTTTAATTTTGGTTGTTATATTTTACCGGCCAGTGTAAAGAATGCCAAAATCAGGAATGTCTTCATAATGTCGTAAAGCCCACAACTGATGGTAGTTCAGTCCGAAAACCATTGCTTTTATACTTCACCAGTGGGCCAACTTATCACCGAATGATTAAATCGGTTGGCATTACTTTTGCTGCATGGGAGGCTTACGTACATTTGAATTAATCTGATTGCCGGCCTTACTGCACCTTTTTTTAAAGAACTCCGAATCTAATGGCTCTTCTATATGCTGATTGGCTTATCAATTGCACCATTCGTGGTCGATTTGCAAACTGATTCTTTGATTGTTGGCTGTTAATGACTATGGAATTTTGAGTGTGTGGGCACAACATTTAAATCCAGACACGAGTCATGAATGCCAGCAAACAGTTGCCTCCACTATCAGCTATCGATTACAATGGTTGGCGTCCTCAACTAACTTAATCTCCTGTAAGTCGGGCTAAGTGGACGTAATTGTAGGTATCATTAAATGGGCATTTAACTTAACACTCCAGCGCATTCTTGTTTTGCTCGACTTGTGTTATCTTGGTCAGCTGGTGGCTTGTAATCTGTGTTATGAAGTACCCAACGAAGGTGCAGAGCTGGGGCATTAAAACAAGTATATGACAAGCAAAACTATCTTTATGTAAAAATCAGTTTTTGAAGCAGCAGTAAACCGGAAGTGTAATTTTACAATGGAGACGCTTAACCGGAAGTTACCACTTTAAAAATTGTTCAAAAATTACAGCATACTTTCAGGCACTTTTTTTAAAATGCCGTTTCACTTAATCATCGCTTATTGAGAAATTAATCCAATTAATAACGCGAATATGAACATGAGCACAAACCACATACCACCCACGACTTTTAACTTTATTATTGTAGTTAATTATAGACAGATTCAGTGAGCATTTTGAATTAATACCAAATCGAAGAGTATCGTATTTCATGGGACGCTGGCTCACATACTGATATATGGGTTTTGTCGTTTGCTTGAGCAAATTTAATAGAAACAGCTCGCAAAAAGTCCGACTCGTCCTTATGAAACATTCGCGCGACTAATATTTGCTTTTCCTGCTGGTTATGCTTACAATACACTACTCGTCCTGTTATAAGGATACTCTGGGCCACAAAACTCTAGGCGGAAAGTTGGCTACTTCCCGTCGGGTCGAAAGAACTCCTTATCAGACTGTCAAGAGCTCACTCTAAAAATATCCTATCTGACGATTAACTGAATGAATCTGAAGTAGAAAGCGCGAAACTTCAATCTTCAATTGAAGTATGCATCAGGTGCATATACGCGTTATGGAGTACTTGACATGCCCGAGTGCTAATTGGCCCACAAGGACACACGGTGGTCTACCTCCGGCAGGCAGTTCGTTATTCAAATATTTACTAGTGATGTCTTGTGGGTGGTGCCTTCCACCATTATATTATGCAAATAGATGTGGCAGTTGACTTTGCCACTGACAAAATTGCGCCTGCCATTCGCTCATTAATTATAATTACAAACATGTCATACAAAGTGGGAAAACGCTTTGACGAAACTGGCGGAGATGTTACTGGTTATAGCACAGTGCCAATACATTATATAATACCATTATCATCGCTCACATACTTTAATCGATTTTCAATTTTTTCAGCCTGTCAGATTTATGACAACCAACTGAAGTTTAACATTGCTCTGATTATGTACAGGTATATTTGGCATTGAGCGATGAGAGATAAGAAACCATTCTTATGAGTAAAAAATCATATTTTTTTGCAACCCATTTCATATTAAAAGACTTCGAATTATTTTGTAAGCATCGTTTTTATTGTACACTTATTAGTTTATCTTGCCAAAGGGAGCCTTGCTGTTCACGGGCACATAGAAGTCGCCATCGACCATGTAGGCGTTGGTATCAGCTCCCATGCGAACGCTGGAGTAGGTGCTGCCGCACTCCTTGGACACGGCTGCCTCGTAGTCTCCGCACTTGATGGTTCCGAAGTTGTCCTGCTTGACAGCCTCGGCATAGTAGGTGGTGGAGCGACCGTGGGAGCAGGCGCCAGTCAGGTCCAATCCGCATCCGGGCTGGGTCTTGCCTCCGTTGGGGTAGAAAGCTCCCTTGCCGATGGGCTTCAGGAATCCGAGGTTGCCACCATTGGTCTGGATGGACTCCACATACCAGGCATCATCGGAGTTCAGACGCTTGTTGGGCTTGTTGTAGCTGAAGAGGGGCAGGGCAGGGTCCAGACCCACAATGGTGTGCACCTGGCCGTTGGTGTTCTTGCCGGCGTATCCAGCCACATGGGCGCCCAGGCTGTGACCAATCACGTACACGTCGTTCAGATTCAGACCGTGGTTGTTCTTCAGGAAGTTGATCATGTTGGCAACCTTCTTTCCGGTGGCACCGACAGCCATGACGGAGGTGGCGTAGTCCACGGAGCGGGCACGGGCCCAGTCGACGACGATCACGTTGTAGTTTCCTCTGGAGAGGAAGGCCTTGCGGATGTCCGAGTTCATGCTGTTCAAGTGGCTCTGGGTCCAGCCGTGGATCACGAAACGGGTGGGGTAAGCAGGGTTGAAGTTGGACTTGGAAATGGACTTGGTGGTGGCGTAGATGTGCTTGCTGCTGGAGGGGTTCTTGGGCGTGTACAGGTAAAAGTTCACGGGAACGGTGGTCAAACCACGACCCTCGAGCTTCTCCTGGGCCTCCATCCACTCCTCAGCCACATCCATGTCCACCCACTCGAAGGAGCCGTCCTCCTGGGGAACGTACCAGCCGTTCTCCCCGTTGACGCGCTCGGATTCCTCCAGAGCGTAAGCCGAAGCTGTGAAGAGTAGCATATGGCATTGCTATAAGGCAGTTCTGAGGGATTCGGAATATGTTTCTGTTCTTACCGGCTAGTGCAAAGATTGCCAGAATCAGGAAAGTCTTCATATTGTAGTAGAGCCCACAACTGATGGCTATTCAGTTCCCAACAGTGTCTTTTATAGGTCCCCAGGTGGGCGACTTATCGACAATAGATTAGATCGTAAGCCTTTACTTTGACTGACTAGGTGGTATGGGTACATTAAATTAATCTGATTGTTCACTTTTCTTCATTTTTTGGAATTCCGAATCTGATCGCATTTTTATCTACTGATAGGCAGGCTTTAGTTGGCTCTCCAGACTATTGTATTTCTGAGACACTTATTATCAGACATTTATTTTGCAACGTCGAAAAGTTGAATTCCATTAAGGTATGAATAGTAGAGAAAATGTGTTATGCTTTTTGATATAAGCTGGTTATCTTGGTTTGACAACTTTGTTCTAAAGCAAAACGATAATTCTATTAGCCGCTGTAAAGATCTCATAGACAAATGCTTAACACCCTGTGGTTTTCCAACGTATTTTAATGTTTCTCGCTTGCCTAGTTAAATAATGTTAAAGAATCTTTGCGTTCAGCCTAAAAGACCGCCAAGAAAGCTCAAAATATCTGAATTGCCACCCTTTTTCCAGGAAAACGAAAGACGTTATCAAATTTTTAATGACGCACATATCTACAGCACGAATTGTACGTGATTTATTTTTTTTTGTTACCAACATCATGTTGAAGGGCTCCAGTCTCTGGTGCCTCCCTTAATTTGCAATTTTTTGCTCAGGCTGTGCACATTTTTATTTCTCGATATTGGCTATACCAGCAGAATACCAAACGACGTCCTAACAACATGTAATTATTTCACCTGTTTCGGCATTCCCGGCACACAATTGCAGTTTTACATTATTGTTAATCAAAAATGAATGAAATGTTTCTTAATTAGGGCTGCTGCTATCGGTAGAAATATTTTTGATTGCCACCTTACGTATAATAATGTTGTTGGCCTATGCATTTCAACCGGTCCTTTTATTAAATACCAGAGAAAAACCTTCAGCTATCAGTCAACAAAAAACTTAAACGTGAACTTTAGATGGGCTATTTTTAAATTGCATTATAGCTACTTCATTTTGTACGTTATCTAAAGACACTTCAAGTAAAGCGTAATTTAATTTCATGGCAAGCTTATCAACTGCCTGAGAATACAAAATTATTTGAATAACATTAACGAGTAAATTCCTAAGCATTTTCTCAGAATAATGAGCGGAAGTGGCCTGACATGAGATATATTGACAGAGCCCTAGGTCGAAGAATTTGCCAGGATAATTGATAAAAAATCAATATGGATGCCACCCAAAATAAATGACAAAAAGAGGCTTTGTACACATTTAGACCTTTGCGAAATTCGCAACCATTTTATTGATTTGAAATACCAAATTTACCCTCTTGATAACATTGCCCTGTAATTGCTGCTTTGTGGGGCAGAGTGTTTGGCTGTTTTTTGTTGTCAGTCGATGTCAGAGTTCATTTAGAAAGTTATTGAAACCAAACGAAGCTTACATAAATGCGTCGGATACAGGAACTTTTGTATAAAACATTGCCTAAATTACTTCTTCCGTATTCAAACTACTTTTATCCCCCAAATTTCTAAACTCTAAAGGCAACTGGATTGCATTTGATGATAATCTTTCCCATAATTCTAATAAATTAAATAAATATAAATTAAAATTTGTGAGACATTTCTTTTAATACCTAATTTCATTTGCCTGCATAGTTTTTTGTAAAGTGGCTTAAGCGAGAAACTCTTATACTGGCAGGCGCCCAAAACTATGCAACGTTTTTCGTTCCATTATATGAAATGAATTATTAAGTAGCCGCAATGTAGTGCAGCACATATTTTAGAAACTGAAGTAATTAAGGCCGTACAATTTCACTTGCAGGTTGGCTGCTAACCGTGGAGTTTGAAGAGCCAGGATCCTTGTCCAGAATGCTGAACAAAGTTTTCCACGACTTCAAGTTGGCTTAAGAGTTTGACTTCCGCCCATTGACGCGCTTGAATGGAGCTCCACAATAGCCATCAGATGTTCTACATAGCTCCCCAGCAGCCGCTGCTGCGAAACGAGGATGATGACTACCAGGAGGGATCCCTCAGCCTGCCGGACGCCGCATCCCTTGGTTACAATACCACTGCAATGCCATCGGGCTATGAAGAGGGTAGCTATGGACATGGCTCCACAACGACGCTCAGTGGCCTCCAGTTCGAGACCTATAATATCACTGTAATGATGAACTTCAGCTGTGACCGCAATGAACTTCAATCGGAGGACATGTGGTCCAGTGGCTACTTTAAGAGCATCGTCTACATGCTGTACATTCCCATCTTCATCTTCGCCCTGATCGGCAATGGAACGGTCTGCTATATCGTCCAGTCCACACCGCGAATGCGCACGGTCACCAATTACTTTATAGCCAGCTTGGCCCTGGGCGATGTCCTGATGTCCGTCTTCTGCGTTCCCTCGTCCTTCATCTCGCTGTTTATCCTGAACTACTGGCCTTTTGGCCTGGCCCTCTGCCACTTCGTGAATTACTCGCAGGCGGTCTCCGTTCTGGTCAGCGCCTATACTTTGGTGGCCATCAGCATCGACCGATACATAGCCATCATGTGGCCACTAAAGCCACGCATCACAAAACGGTAAGTCATCAAATGAAAATAATTATGACTTTTTTCATAGTAAATTGCCAGAAGAGGAATATTCAAAAATAGGGAAAATTAAATAATAATTTCTGTGTGAATCTCTAAATGGAATTTATTATTTCATGTACTTTTTTCTTGCCACTAGTTAAGCATCGAAATGAAATGGTCTCACTTTTATTCGTGTAATAAATTTATATAACCGTAACTATTTGCAGTAAGCTGAATAAGAGTATTCATAAACTAGGAAAATATAAAAGCCATGAATTTAAGTACTTTCTCCAAAAGCGTTCGCACATTGGCGTGTCTAGTCAGCGTTAAGTGGACACTGTGGTATTTACATTTGTGTCCACTCTGACCACTTGACCTAAGCTGCGATCCCCAGGGAATGGAGTACCGGTGGGCTTTTAGTAAGACAGCTCACAGTGTTGATTAGCTTATAGAGTAAATCCAAACCATGCGTCAATTTGCTTGGTAGCTGAATACAGCGGGCTTCACTCGGAAAATCTGCCAACCCTCGGTGTCAATCGACTGACATCCATCTCATATGCCGCCGAGTTCAAGAGCTGGCATGGGTATTTCACACTCGGACGACTCTTCATGTCTGTTATATGTGCACAGAGAAAAATGACCATAGTTTATTCAAATATGTTTGTTCTTCAATGAAATAATCAATCAAATAAATTAAATAACATTACAAATAATTTTCGAAGAAAGTTTCCTAGTGTCCGTTTTAAGCTAAGATTTTTTAGTTTCGCAAATTGAACTTCGCTTTTTTTTGCTGTGTTGTCCAAATGGAAATCCTGCTGACGTCAGTGCTTGCGAGTGCGTGACTGCGTTTGATAGTAGTTGTGGGCTACGAAAGTCATCCTTCGTGGCTTCTGCAAATATTTGCGGGGACATAACGTCAATAAGGCTAATAATTATTCAACATGACTGCAATTTATCAGCACGCAGCTACCGAAAAGCGCTCCTTTAGCCAAAACAAACCGAGTGCTCAGTGCTTAATGCCCGCTTATCACGCTCCATCAGCACACAGCATCACTCATACGCCCCGTTGAATCGGGAGTAAGTGTAACAATTTACAAGAGTAAACTCTGGGATACAAAAGAAGCGCTGTAACAATATGCCGAAAATAACCAGCATTCAGAAGAAAATCAACTCAACTACCCATTTTTGGCATTTTACAGCTATGCTATCTACATCATCGGCAGCGTTTGGTTTATCGCACTTGCCACAGCACTTCCCATACCCATCGTCTCTGGACTCGAAATCCCCATGTCGCCGTGGCACGAGAAATGTGAGAAGTAAGTACCGACCATTTCAAACACCAAACCAAATTAACTAAATTCGACCGATTATTATCACATGCGGAGAAAGACATTTATTTTATCAATGAGAAGCTTGTGGTATATTTAACAGATACATTTTTAGAAAATTAATTTTGGCGAGTGTTTCTCCTACTTTGCATTTGTATCTACGTGTCAAGATGATTATGCCTGGCATTAGGCATAAAAGCTGGCCGTACAAAGGGCAAAGGGTACTCGGTTCATGGAGGTCAAGTGGAGAGCATACTTAATGTATTACGCACATTTATGTAGCTTCCTACACAAGCAATTTAAATCACAAGTCATTTTTAATTGCTAATATTTGACTACAAAAGCTCATTATGCTGTCTCGCGAAACTTGAGTTAGATGCAACTGAAACTCATCTGAAATGAGAGTAATGAGAAAAGGTTTTGCAGGGGGCATCACATCCTGTCATTGTTGGCAACAGCCTGAAGGACTTAATATTAAAATGAAACTGTGCACTCAACCGAGAGTCTATGAGCGTATATGCGGGTGTCCTTTTGTGACAGCAGATTCTCGGTGACCACCAGAACTGACCACTTGAAACTAATGCACTGCCACCCGTCTCTGCCCCCTCATTCCATGTGATGTCCTTTATGCGCGTGCATCCATCAGATACATTTGCCGCGAGATTTGGCCGTCGCGGACGCAGGAGTACCACTACACCCTGTCCCTCTTCGCGCTGCAGTTCGTCGTGCCGCTGGGTGTGCTCATCTTCACCTACACCCGGATCACCATCCGCGTCTGGGGAAAAAGACCGCCAGGCGAGGCGGAGACCACTCGCGACCAGCGGATGGCGCGCTCCAAACGTAAGGTGAGTCCATTCGAAACCCTGAAACCCTGAATCTCCACTTTTGAGCCACCGCAAAAACTAATATGCGCTTAAAACTGACCCTTCCGTCAAATCAAATCCCCGTGTGAGTGGCCATGGCTAAGGGGTTTTGTGGGAAAATATACACGTATGGTGACTGGGAAGCAATTGAAAGTACCAAAGCAACGAACTGAAGTAGTATAGTACATCATTCCAGAGTAACTTAAGTTGTAGATACATTTATTGATTGTTGATATTTTTAAGCCTAAGCAATACAATCAATTACTGTTTTAAGTTGTTTTAGCTAATTTTTCGTTTGGTTTTACTATGCTTAACTATTTTTAATCAACGCGTAATATAATATTGAATGATGATAGATCTTAGCAGGTAAAAACGTACTGCATATTCACGGATTATTTGAAAATGGATGGCAAATAATGTTGCTCAATGAGCACATTAACGTACCCTCGAATTTATTTAATTTTTATTATTAGTAAATATTCCCCAATCAGTGAGCCTGTGAATATTTTAAACTTATAATTTAAGCAAATACCAGTAATTTCTTGGCCAAAACTCCTCTTGCATAATTGAAACCAGCAAACAGGAGATGGCGTTGTGCTGACTCTACAGTTTAACCCCAATCGCAGCACCTCGCAGCCAGTGCCTCGATCTGCAGTCAATGACAAGCCCCACTTGCTGGCTGCTCCAAGTGAGCTCAGGCCCAAGACGAAGCCCTGGCTCAAACTGAGCCATCAGCAGGCCGGAGTTTGTGGAAACGACAGCCACGATGACGACAGCTGTCGAAGCAGCAATCTTCAAATTGATTTTGCATTTTTTCCCCTATTTTTCATGCTCCCTGCAGCCGGAGAAAAATCTGGGGTCAATGGGGAGCAAGCGTGGCAAGGCTGGCTTCCTGCTCCTCCATGTTGATGGCATACCCTAGCAGGGGGTAAACTCACATTTTGTACAGCCCAGTGAAAAAATAACAGCTTATTTCTTAACTACCAAAATGAAGTGTTCTAAATTTCTAACGCCAAAATGGATAAAGCAAAGCCATGTCTTGTGATTTGTTCAGGATTCTTTGAACCAACGTATATCTATAAAATGCTTTAACTTAAGATAGTGTGCTTGAACTGTGCTTTAACTTTTTGAGCAACTTTCTGTGTTTTTTTTCGAGGCGGATTTTTTTTGGGGCTGTGGCAGCGTGTCAAATGGCATGTAATGCTCACATAATCACACGGTGCAAGGCGCAGACACTATTTACAATAAACTTGCACGAGCCGAGTTTCGGCAAAAGTAAATGAGAAAAGATTTATGCGGTGCATGTGGTCCGTACTTGGTACAGGGGTCCCCGAACCTATCCACTTGCCAGCTTGAAGCCTTTGCGATCCAACGAGATTGCCATTGCGTCTGCGTACAAGTCGTTGTAGTCGTTGTAGTCGTCGCCTTCGCCTTCGCCTTCGCCTTCGTCGTCTGAAGATGCCATCCAGCGCTTTGTGGTCTTCCAGGAAATCAATTGCGATGAGGGTGGGGATGGGAGTACCACGTAACCACATTACTTGTCAAACGAGCCCCCAAAGTCGATGGCCAATTGTGCAGCTGAGCAGAAGAAGAAGAGAGCCGAAAGCCAGTTGGCCAAAAATGTGGACATGAGAGCTGGCCAAAACGTAACCTGGCCAAATGACTTTCCCACCCTTATATTACTAGTCTTAAATTGAGAAAATATCTCAACCTAAAAATGATTTAGTTCTTTGAGATTCATATCATTTTTTTAAGTATTTATCTAATCCTCCTTTATATGTTTTTATGTTGTCTGCCTTGAATTAAATTGTTTCAGTTCAAATTTTTTTTAAAAGTACACAACTCACTTTTAAGGTAGGCTTTTGCCTCTTTTTAATGGATCCATATTGGTGGACAGCGCTCAGTTGGTAATTAAAATAGCCGCATTTGCCGGGGAATGCAGACACAGACTGCCAGACTTGGCCCAATCCCAGAGATCAGACAGTCATCCGACAGGGACTCCTTCCATCTGCCAAACAGAGAGAGCCCAAGCCAAAAGATGGAAATAAAAACAATTGCTGACAGTTTCGCCCACCGCTGTGCAATGTTACCCAATTTGAGCCCAAGGCAATGCAGCTTCATCTGCCATTCACTTTTGCGATGCAGTGGCTCCAGCCGACCGCCCCCTCCCCGGTGTCCAAGCTCTGACCATCCTTCGATGCAGTTGCCCAAAAAGTGGCTACCAATAGCTATTTGGTTACTTAACTCGGCAACAATTTTTGCTGACTTGGATTTCTCATTTTCTCATGACGGCTCCCTTCGCTCACTTCGCTGCCATCGTCCATCGTCCATCGTTGACAATTTCTTCCTTGTGTCTCATCGTCTTTCGGACATTTTTGCCAATTGGCAGCTGAAATGATTAGCAAATTACTCGATCTCCCCATGGGACCGCGACTGTGTGTCGCAGTTTCCTCGAAATCGAAATCGTAATTGTCGCCCGTTGTTAAAAGTCGATTGAAAACTACAAGTTTATTGGGTAATCTTGCACAGGCTTAATTGCTTGAGTGGGGGCAACTGGAAGGATTTATGAGTGACTCGCGCGGAATAACAATTAAGGCATAATTCTACTAACAAATATAAAAGACAACATGTACACGTACATATGTATTGTCACTGGGTCACTTCTCTCTGTCGCGATAATTCACTTTATTTTTCCTAGGCAAATGGCATTCCCTTTTGCCAATGCACTTTTTCAATATCTGCCAAGTGTCTGCCAAATTTGTTTGCACGAGTTGCAAATCGCAGTCCATCATCTAATTGCTGGGAAACACACCGCGGGCAAAACAATCAGTCGGATTCGGTGATCCGGGTGGGGGGGAATAATATTATTGCTGACTTGGGGCGATGACACTTCATAGTTGTCAGCGGACGATTGCAGCTTTGGATCGAGTACGTGTATCGCCATTACTTCTTCACCCTTTTTTTTTTTCTTGTTTTTTGCACAACCTACTATCGATCTGCTGGCCAACATTTGCCTCTGCCATATGCCATATGCCATCTGCCGTCTGCCATTTGAGTCTGTTTTGTCAAAGTGTCCACTACTAATGTGTAATGTGTGAGGGAAACGCGGATCGTTTGGCGCGATTGCTTCTTGTTTGCTGGCAAATCGTTAATTGCATAATTGACTGCAAGAGGCGTAACTCTTGGCCAGAAAGTGCCCATGCATTGGCCATCGTCCTCATCGTCATCGTGATCATTATCGCCACCGTCATCCTCCCGATATTTGAGCCCCTGTTGGCCGGCCCATGGATGGTCAAGATGCAGACTGATGAGCCATCCCCGTCCAACTGGGCAGGTCCCAAACAGGAGGCGGCCAGCACTCCAATCCACAACGGGTTCCCATTTCTACTTTTTCTCTTTTGCATTTATATGCCTCACAAGGGGTATCTATCATTTTCAAGAGCCTAGCAATATAAGACTTTGATTAGGCTCCACAAAATCTAGTTACTTGTATAATAAACCTAACTATGCTATAAAAAATAGTAGTAAATTGTAATGTTCCATTAAAACCGTCCTTGAACCATGGTTATTAATAGAATTTATTGATTTTAAAGCGCAATATTTGCTAAGATAGAGTATTTTAGGATGCGGTCTTCTTGAAGATGAAATTTCTTGTTTTATTTCTCCGACTGATGCTGTGGCAGACGTTGCAGCCGCGTCATCGTCTTCTCTTTCAGCTGAATTGTGTTAAAATGTTAATTTCGCGTTACGTAATCTGTGTCATATCCAGCAGTCAGCAGGCAGCAGGCAGCCAGTCGGAGTTGGCCGGCAAGCTGGGATCTTCATCATCGTCAGCTCAGCCACATCCCATGGATGCGCGGATACAATGGAGAGTGCATGTGAAAAAAGTGAGAGGATTCCCAGGCTTGGGCAGTAAGTTCGGCTTGGTCTTCCCGCACAGCCGGCTAACAAACACACACACACACACACACGCAGATCCAACTGTGCACACCCACATCCACCCCCACGCACACACACGCTGCGGAACCGAGTGTTGAATGCACTTTGTGCGTTTTGTGGCAAATTAAAAGATAAAACCCACAAAGCCAGCAGCTGCAGAAGCAACCACTCCGCAAACAGGCTGCAATTAGTCTCCCCTTCGTGCGATTTGTTTATCTCGCCGCTCGGATCTCGGATCTCCTCCAGCTGCGATTCCGGTTCCCTCTGCGGATGGACCGACCACCGGATGGGCAACACTCGAGCCCTTCCATGTCATTGATTTACTTACGCCCAATTCATTTCTGTCTATCCCTGCATCTGCATATGGCAGAAAACAACTTTGCAGAAACAAAGATACTTTCAGCTTACAAAAATGTTGTTTTATTTTCGCCCAGGCGTGTAAATGTCAGCATGTTATAGCAATGTAAAAATATATGTATACAATATCTGAATGTTTTTTAAATATTTTCTTGTGCAATACGAATTTTCTAAGCAACTAAGTTGCACATTGAAGAACTTAACTGCCTAAGAAACAAAATGAGCTGTACATTTAAAACCAGCGACCATAAATATACATTAAAATTTAAATTTACCATGAATGCACGTTTAATTGCAGGTTTTCAAAGAAATAATTATCCAAAACCTCCACAAAAATAGTTGTCCTAGGGTAGAGTCCTCAAAGCTTAGGGAGATTTATGGCTCTGCCAACTATTTGAAGAGCCCTAGCCGAATGTTGGCATTCCTAAATCTACGTTAATTATGCAAGAGTCTACTATTTGTTCGCCGTCTTGTGGACAGATCGTTGGACTTTGCAAATGAGCGTGTAGTCCATTCATTATGGAACACAGAAGTAGAAAGACGTTAACATTAGCAATCGACTTTATGTGCAGCTCATTTGGACTGCTTGCCCTCGACTATAAAATTTATCGGTCAATTTTGGCCTAAATCAATAAAACGGAAAACTATGCGGCGGTGGTTCAATGGCCAGGAATTTTGCAGTGATAGGGATCATAAGTCAGCCAAATAATGCCCGTAAATTAAGCATTGACAAAGTGAGAAGACAGTTCGTGTATGTAAATTGGTTTCAAATCGTTAAATGTAAATGCAAAAATGGTAATTAAAGTCAAAAAACCGATAAATTTTAGGTTTAATTATCGCACGAGGAGAATTTGTTGGCCAGAAAGAGCAGCTTGTGGCCAAAACAAAACGCGTTGGTAGCTGCAGTTGGAAGACAGCTGTCCGGTAATTGTGGTTGCATCTGCTGTTGATTGAGAAAACATCTTGTCCAGCAATTGTTTTGCCCCCCTCCCATTCCCCACCTGTCTGTCTGTTTGTGCTTGTTTGTCGGCGAGGTTTGTTTGTTTGGCGCCCGAACAAGTTTATTCTACAAAAGTGAAAGGTTCGGACTTGCGTTCAATTTTTATGAATGTCGACTGGGTGCAATCTGTGTCAGTGACGCACTAAAAAATGTTCGGGGTCCAAGACGAGTGCCCCTAATGGGGATTGAACTCAGTGACTATACTTCATTTGCGTACACTTCAGATAAAAGTTCTATAAGTTATATTTCTTGAAAAGATGCCTTTGTGGCGATTTTTAAAAAATAATGTATCAATCGATTACAAAACAGCTAAACTATATTCATACATCGCCAAAGTATTATGTTCAAGGATTTGTTTAACGTGTAGCCAAGCACAACATAGTAATACTACCTTCCCGCAGTCATTGAGCAAGTCAGTGGACTGCTCATTAATGTTAGAACTGTGCGAGCACATCAAATTGCAGCTGCCACTTTGTCACATTGCGTATACGCCTCGTATGTCGTGGCAGCAAATGAATGGGAGAGTCAGCTAACAAGCCAACCCGTCGACAGCATTTGGATAATGCAAATTTGTAGCTGACCGAGGATGGTGAACAATTCGAGTCAAAGTTCAGCGTTGGTTGCGTAATAATTGGAAGTGGCAAATTAACGCAGATTATTTAAAGCAGATTTAGATAATTTATAGCAAATTCATTTCGAGCAACAAGTGCCCAATTTAAAATGCCACTTAAAAGTTCATCACTCGTTAGCTGTTACAGTGGCATGGCAAAGGTCATCAGATGGGCCAGTCCAGGGAGTCAAACTGTGTGATTGGCGGCACTTTAACCCCGTTTTCGTGTATCCGTGTTTTAGCCACCCAACTGAGGGGCTTGTAATTAAAACGTGAACATCGCCTGCCGGGCTTTTTTTCATCCACACCCCACATGGTAGTCTTTTCCGCCTCCGATTCCAGTTGGAGTGTTAATTTGCTGGCCGGGTGATAGCATCAGGTGCACAATGAAAATCCCATGACCAATTTCAATTTATAAAGTGAAACATCTCAAGCAATTATTCAATTATACTTTTAAGCGCGCAGACTTTTAAAATTACTGAAAATGGGCCAACATTGTGTAAGCCTCTGAGTAAGCCTCTTAACACGTTGTAAATGTTGTTAGGAATTTTCCTCTGCGCAGCAATCAAATGGAAACCAACAGGTAGCTGGTGTCGGACTTGAGAAATGTCAGACACGAACAATTTAGATTAACGCGGATTCCCCCGAAAAGGAAAGGGGTGATGCTGGCTGCACTTTCGAGCCCAACGCTACCCTACCTACCAAGGAAATCCCGCACAGAAATAATTCAAATTGATAAGCCACTGTTAATGGTCAACTCTTAATGACCAGTAGCCACGCCGAAGCGGGTTAACTTGCCTTCGTTTTGTTGTTACTTGTTACTTCATTGTTGCCTGTGTTGTCGACTGCCATTATCTCGCAGTTGGCACTTTAAACCCGTAATTAGTTTACACTTGCGGTAATTGCGGCATAAATCTTCAGCTCGCCAAGTGTCGTAATATTCAAGGCACACATACACATGGCTCACATGCGGAGAAATCCCTATCTGGATCCCTGGAGGCGCACGAGTGTGGCTCTCGTTCCCAACAACTTTATATCTGCACCACCTTCCTCCCAGCACCATTCCCAGCTCCATTGCCAGCTCCATTCCCATCCCATCGGATCCGATCCCATCCATGCCAACTGCCGCAAAATGATTTGTGGCCTTAAGTGGAGCTCTGAACGTCGTGCTCTGAGGAAAATTTAGCAGCACATCGCTGACTTGCGGACTCCTAAAACATGGAAGCAAAAGCTGTTCGACTGGGCTAAAAGTAAAATTAAGTTCAAATTTTAAATTAACACAAAATATTTCCAATTTACTTGATGGAACATAAAGCAAAGTACTACCAAAGCTTCGTAAAAATGTTGAACAAGTCAATATAAGAATGATATGTGTACAGTTTTGTTATTTGCTAAGGTAAATAACATTCTCCCACTTAATCGTTAAAACAGACTTTTCATATATTGTATATGAAGTGCAAACACTGTTGGTTGTATGACTTCTTGCCGCCAGGTCCAGTTGGCCTGCTGTCATGCCATTTTCAAATAAACAGCGCCACTGCAAATATCATTTCTATCCCGACTGCAAATAAAAGCATGAGCATGGCTCCCCTGGACAAACCCGCATCCCACTCTGCACGTAGGAGCATTTGTAAGTGGTTCTCATGGCGAAAGTAATATGGCCATATCATGGTTCGGACCTGGCCCATGACGCAGCATCTGGGACCCGTTCCGCCCTCCGAACAATTGTCTTTGATGGAGCGGGTGCGTGGGTGCCTTTATGGGTATTGTCGCCCCGCTTTATGGAGCCATGGAGCTATTAAGGTGGCGTCTGTGCGACTGTTGCCACAATTGTCCCATTGTCTGCCAGGTACGGAAATGTCGCGTGCTAAGGGCTTCCCCCGTTTTTGTACAAATTTGGCATTTTGGATGGAGTTAATACAACATTGGGGTAACGCGATTGCTGAAGTTCAGTGGATTAGAGGCAATGGAAATGTGAGTGCAGTGTTGCAGCTCATTGGATATTTGAAACCATATGAAGAGCAACATATTGATATGTTAGCTTTTCATTTCATTAAATAATTCAAATACTAAGATAATAGTGGCTAAAACCTCGAAGTCTCAGATTCAGTAAATAAAAGCCGCAACCTGAGCTCCACAACGGAATTGAATTTCGTTGTAATGGAAAATGTTAACAGGATAGATAAAAGGAAAGAAACAGGGTGAAATTGGCTGGGAAAATGGTTTCATTTCGTTTTTCCTCGACCAATCGTCTGCAATGAAATGTGAAAATGTGCGAAAGAAGCTTGCGAAAGTGAAGCACTTTCTCTCGGCTCGATTTTCCCGAAAAGTAAACAACGGTTCTGCATATAAGTTGTAGATACAGATACCGAAAACCAGATAGCTGGCAACCGCCGACGGACCACGACACGACCATGCATATCCGTGAGATACATTTGCTGATGCCTCTGGGCCAGCATTGCGGCGCCTCCACTCGCCTAATTAAAACGTGAGCATTTGCGCTTGCCGAGTGTACGGGAGTAATGACTAAAGGCGAGCACCAGCCACTGCGATTCGCCCGGAGGCACGCATTTCAGATGCATGCAGATGCAGATGCAGATACGGATACATTCGGGTGGCTAATGCACTCGTGAGGATGCTTGCCTCGATAATGGAGCGTTTAGCATAAGTGCGTTAAACTTTTGCGACAACCAGCCTACGGGATGTCCAGTGCAATTGCACTTGCGGTTGCACAATTCGGTGTATCGCATTGTCGCTCGGATGCATCCATTAAATACGCCCCGATTCGCTAAATTATGTGGTCGCATGGGTGACTAAATGGCAAACATGATGCCATTGCCGATGGTCATTTAAACCTCTACCTCAAGAACATTAAATAAAACAATCCAAGTTTTTAAAGCGTATATTTTTTATTGAATAAAACAGGTAACGCACTATAAATGTATCTAAGCCTACACCAAATGACAATTTCCTATCTTACTCACAGTAAATAGCAGATTAAATCTAAGCCTGGCGAAAATTTGCCATTAAATGTAACCAATTCGCCTTTACTATTATTTTATGGGTATTAACATGGAAAATTACAAGTATTAAAAGCTTACAGCTATCTTTCCTGGTCAATTTCTGTCCACGTTTCTATTTGTCTCTTCCTGGAGGGCGAAGTCGTGGCCAAATTCATCTGAGAAAGTAGAAAAAAGCGCAAGTATCTTGTACCGTCGAATGTGCCCCAAACAGAGCCTTGGGTCTGTGGTTATGCCAGAGCATTTCCTGACACGTTTTCCCATTCGAAAGGTTAAATGTTGAGCCCGTTTGCCGAGACTGCGCCGGGTGCGCCTCCTTCGCCTTGGCCAGACACTTTTGCGGACTCCGACTGCCAACTGGCAGACCCACAACTAACAACTCACTGGCTGCAACTGTGGCAAGGTCTGCAAGGTTAAAAGCGGCCAGCTCGTGAATGCGACCACTTGCGGTCGCATTTGCAACTGCTGAAAATCCGTGAATTGCGGATCGCCAGCCACCGGATACAAACCAGTTCCACCAGTGACCTTTTCGTGTCTCGCGCAATTTTCATAAGCCCCTAATCGAGCCGCGTGTCAAGTGCGTGAGGCGCTGCATCTGGCGATGATAAAGGGGCGGGGCAGGTGCCGCAGATCGCAGGTATAGATCTCGGAGCTCCAAGGAGACTTGCCAAATGCTTGTACATTTTTCACAAATTGGGCACGCAAACTAATGCCACGCATCTGTTGCCATAGCTTGGAGTTTCCCCAAGAGGACCCATCAAACCACATGTGCGTGTGCCTTCAACTGGCAAACTGACTTGGGAGTTAACGCTTTAGAGGTCTTTAGATTGCCTTCAATTCGGCACTTGGGCCTGTGCGAGTTGGCCTTGCCACAGAATTCGGCCGCTCCTTAGGCCTTTTCCTTTCGGCCGTTACGCAACAAGTGATAAGTCCCTTTCACTCTTCTTTCACCCGACCTCCTTCACCTCTTTGGGCCATTGATTATCTTTCCGCATTTACGATGAAGTCATTTTGGCAAGGGACAATTATCACCACGTTGCATACGAATTCGTGAACGCCCCGATCCGCCGGCCATCGTCAACATCTCGGGCACGTTCGCTCATCAATATTTGCACTGCCAATTGAAGCGGTTTCGGGTTGTCTTAACAACTAAAATGGAAATGATGACAACACCAGCGGCAACAAACGCCACTCGAGCAACTGCAAAACAAGCAACGCCGGCTACTTTGCATGAATACAAACCGCAACGCGTGATCGGCAAAGTCACACCAATTCGTGGATGCTCTATAATAAAGCAAAAAATAATGGTTGCAGAGTAAAATAAATTTGAAAAATTAAAAAATTTTATTATAACCACACTACCTTATAAGTAATAAAGTAAGTAAACCTGAGTAGCTCCAAATTAGTTAAGTACGCTTAGTGTAGTGAACGTACAGTGCATGCTGATTAAATAAACCCAAGCAAAGGCAGCCGCTAAGTCCACCGTTTAATTAAGCCAAAGTACGCTATGTAATTGAAAGTATAACAAATAATGCATTTTTCCTAATTGCCATTTAATGTTTAATCTACTTATAAACTGATCTGTGCACTACCATTTAAGTAGCTGTTTAGTTTAATTACGAGTGACTACTGCATGTGACGTTAAAACATACTTCAATCGGCAGCGTCTTCATTTTGGATGGCAGTGGCTAAAAGCGAAAGTTAGCCAGCCAGTTCCGATGGGAATCTCAATCTCTTTGTGAACTGGTCATTTATCTTTGAGTTCAATTTGCGCTTACCCAATCGGTTACGGAGGATTTGGGGTTGGGGGTGGTGGTGGCGGTGGCGGTGGCGCCGAGGATTCCCATGGAGATATGGTCACGGCTTGGGAGTTGGGGGTGCTGCATCCATTGGTGAGCCGGTCCATGGTGGTCATCCTTATTGGCGCGTTGCCACGCGCTTTGCAGTCACCATAAATCGCCTTGATTATCGCGCCATTTCAATTGACGGCAGAGGTCTCCTCTCCTCATCTTTCATAACTCGATGGCCATTGCATCCTGGAACCGTGTTGCGTAACCAATCCGGCGATGGTCCAATGGTCCAATGGACCACTCTCTTTGGCTTTGACTGTCATTTGTCTGTCGGCCGTTCTTTCACTTTTCGCTTCATGCCCTTAATTGATTTTAACAAGTTTTCAGCCTCGGCCGTGTTTATCTTGACAATTTCGTATTTCCCCTGGCATAAAGTGTCTTTCCCCCAGGCCTTCAGTGCCTTCAATCAATCCTTAGACCCAAAGTTTATGGCTTATGGTTTGTATTCCGGGCCTTGTGCTCGTGGGCAAAGTGTGAAATCTGAAACCCATTTACGCAAAATACGATTTCATGTTTTGACTTTTGTTTGTGTAAGGGAAGGTGGCTTAAGCTCTGCTGTCAACTTCAATTACTTTTGCCCAAAGTTGTAGGCTTTCAATCGAAATTTAATAAGACCAGCGTAACCGAATTACAAGTTCCTTGAGAGCAGTTGAGGAAGTTGTTCAAGGTTTTTTAATAATTCCCAGCCGTTTCCAGACCTCTTAAAATCTCCGATGTCTAAAGAAGACAAATCAAGACTGCAGAGGATTGCAAAAGTCTTGAAGTAAACTTCATTGCCGCACGCAACAATGGAAAGATACAAAGATACGGCGATACAAAACTATCTGCCGCCCGAAAAGTAAAAGGAATCCCAAACACTTCACGCATATTTACGTCTTCGACGGGGCAATTTAAATAATTGTGGTTTCTTCTAGCCACAAGTCTGAAGTCTTGGCCAATTGCATAAGCCGGCCAATAAAGTTGCGAATCCGACTCTGTGCTTAATGACTATTTGCATTATCTTCTTGCCAAATTACACGGAGTTCGCCCAGAGGAACCGGCCACGTATCGAGGAGTGTATGGATGGATGTCTTTGATGAATTACGAATATTTCGACAGATATGCAAATGCGAATGTGGCTGCCATTGTTGGATCGATGGCCGAAAGACTCGCACGTTTTTCCCTTTCCCAACAGCTTTTCTTCTCTTCGGGTCTCCGGGTTTTTGGGGCACGTGCAGCTGCTGATGGACAGATACTCGTAATGATGAAAAATTGCGCCCAGGAAATGCAAATATGAAAATGAAGAGAAAACACAACACAGCGATTTCCGCTGATTTGGGGGAAAACCTCTTAATACGCCAGACAAAAAGATATTTTCATTAAATATGCATTTGCTCCCTCCACCCCAAAAAAAAAAAACAAACAAATCAACCTCAATGACCGCGATCCCACACAATTTAACCCCCGCGGTTCCCACCGCAACCATAAATTACACCGCAATTGGCATTATAGACATAGTTTCAATCCCCGGATTTCACCTCCATTTCAGCCACTTCAGTTTGGGTGGGAGCCGCAGAAATTTGAAATTCCACTCGGCGGCAAGGGAATCAATTGCAATTCAAATGCAATAAAAGTTTGGCACATGCAAATCCAAGTGAGCGGCATGCCCTTTTTGGCATACAATCCATTTTTCTCAGCGTTTTTCACGACGAAGAGGACATATCCTTCACAGCATAAAAATAATGCTTTTTTGACTTAATAATTTCCTTAACAAAATAAAGAATATATAAGAAATGTAAATAATACATTTAGTTTTAAATGTACTTACATATTTTACATTCATACAACTCTCCCAGCTTTGTCTGTTAAAATGAGTTCAGTGCAAATATTTTGAAAACCACTAATGTGGTGGTAAACCACTGGATACTACTCCTTTTTTTCCTGTGCATCGCTGTTGGCTTTAATTATTTCATTAGGCAAAGTTTTACGATATGCATCAAGAGCAGACTGGCGCACAATCAAAGTCGGCAGTTTCTTTTCACACATTTTCGCTTTTCCGTGCTCAGCAGCATCCAGTTTTAGGATTCATTCGAATTGCACTTCATTTGTAAAATTACGCATACGCCACGTTGTGCTATGGTTTTATGGGCTCTTTTGCATTTATGACTGTGCACCTGCAAGCGTAATTCGCTTATTTTGAGCACACAGCGACACTCACATTTCTCCGGACTCAGGTGTGAATATGATTTTGATTCGGGACTCAAGTTGAGAGTTAACTTAGTGTTGCGAATGCATATGGAGCAACTTCTGTTGAACTTTAAACTCCGCGCCGCCAGAAATGCAGCCAAAGTTTCTGGACCTGCGTACTTCAAAAGTGATATAGGTGAAATGCGTTGGGTATGTGCGAAAGGTGGCGGATGATTAATGTCCTGCACTCGACACGACTTTTCCATTTGTCAGTTGTATAGGAAGCCACCGAAATGCGGTACAATAACACTACTCAGCAAATTGTAACAGAGTGGTATACAACTAAAATTGCGCCCATTAAACGGCTACTGTAAATGAAAGAAAAATGGCTGAAAGTCATGCAAATTTCTGACTGCAGGCCACAAGAACCAGGGAAAGTGTTTCAAGGAATAGAAGTTGCAATTAAATTAACAGCTTCTTGTGGGTCGCAAAGTGGAAGCAATAATTTGCCAGGATACGGGTGGAATAGTGTGTTTACGGAATGGAATGAAAAACGCAAACGCTTTGAATAGGTGTAGAATTTAATGCATTTTATACAAGGTAAGACATATGCTTACTTAATTACATTTCGAAAAATCGAATCTTGTGTGGAAACACCAATTGTTCATTCCAATTTGGAACTGAGATTTGAGGTAGACCTCTGTAAATCCAAATTCAATTTAGGTACAATGGGCAAAAGTTTCTTCAGAGACTCACCAGAACTTTTAATTGCCGCCTGCAAATGAAGGTTAATGACAAACATTTGAGCTCGGCTCGAAGACAGCTAACCACTCTGAATGGCCCATTCGCTATCAGACATTAACATTTTCATTTGCCGGCGACCTTAGACAATTTGCCGCGTTACTTGAATTGCCAAATAGCCAACCGTTAAGCGAAAAACCAAAATATAAAAGCCAACTCTGTGGCAAAAAGTCGTTGACACTAATTAGCATTTAAAAGTGAGCGAGCAGAAACTTTTGCACCGGCAGCAGAGTTCGAGTAGCAACAAATTCAATTGAACTGAACAACTTGAACCGTTGGACATCCGAACATACAATAAATAATAAGTCTGCAGATCTCGAATCGATGCACCGATGCGACGATACCATCGCGAACAGATGGAAGATGCCAGTGACGCGCCGGCGGCAACATGCAACATGCACCAACTGAGGCAACACCAAAAATGTCAAATGTAAAAACGGCGAAACCGTTCAGACGGCTGCACAAGCTAAAAATAAAAAGCCAGTGAAAAACGCAAAGAGCCTAAACACAGAAATCGCACACAACAATATAAAATTTGCACGCTGCCGTTTGCCTAACAAGCAGGAAGTGTTGCTGGGCAGACTGGAGATGGAAAACCGGGGTGGAGGATGAGGTAAAAACCAGCGACAATGGATGCAGGAAGCAACAACTGTCGGCGTCTCAGCCGACTTCCTACCCATCATCCGCCGACCCCCGGCCCGGCCCCCAAAATCATAAAAATCCCCCACTTCCCAGGGATGCGCCCATATTTCGGCCCATTGCGTGTGCTTTATCTTTCAGTGTCAACCTGAAAGTACGAGTATTGCATCTTTGTATCTTTTATGCAACTTTCTGTTGATTCACCGCCCACTGAGGCGTCAGCCCAGTGAACAAAGTTCAAGTCATTGGAATCCCAGATATGCATGTTGAGATGCCTGAGTAAGCAATCATTCCCCCTGACATTTTGTGGGATCACACATAAAATGCAAATGATTTTATAGCCGCACGAAATTTTAATTACTGCTACACCAAACGGATACATTCCAAGGGTTTATTTACAACGTACATTGGAACTTTAGTGGCGCAATAATTTTTTGGGGTTGGTACCAATTTTATTTGGCGATGCAATTTGTTATTTGAACACGAACAGGAATACCCTTAGCTAAACAATATGTTTTATGGGATCAATGTTGCTTCTGTTGCAAAACCTATTTCGCAAAATCCGAATGACATAGCATTCAGTTGTCTAATACTTGCATTTCAATGCCTTTGCAACGCATTCAAATTGCGGCCCACATTACAACTTACTGAGTTGAGCACTCCAGTACACTAAATTTCACACAGTTGACTTTACTCCAATTTAAACGCTCTTTATCGTCCCCAAGGCATTGTGATACCCATTGACTGTTTGGCAGCCTCCGTCGACCGACCGCTGAACGCTGCTTTTAGCTGCTTATTTTTAGCCGCATTGTTGAGCGTGAGATTTATCGCCAGCTGCGGTTTCTTTTTGGCCTTTGGGCGATAGGCGCGCTTTTGGCGCTTTTTACCCAGCGGCATTCGGAAGTTGAATGAAAACCGTTTAGTTTGGCAAGAGGAAAGCGCATACTCACTCTTAAACCATTAGATACCCTTTTTCATAACTTTATTGTAAAATCCGTTAGTAGTTTTTTAAATTTTTAAATATTTGCTAAGGAGTATTGCAGTATTGGTTTTAACCATATGACTACAACAAATGTTAAATGTTTTGGTAAAAGGCCATTTCTTACGGTTTTATTGGAAAAACTTGGCTTAGAAGCGAACCACAGTCAGCCGAAATGCAGTTTTTTTCTTCTGATTACCTACAGAGTTGATACAAACCATTTCCAGGCTGAAGGGGAAACATTTTTTTTGCCATAATTTTCGATTTTGATAAGTGGCCAACGATCATTTCGTTTTCAGCAAACACCTACTGCTTATTATGATCGCCTGATGCAAAAAGTAATGAAATGTGCCAAAAACTATGAAAATCGAATAAGTTTTGTTGGGTAAATTGAGAGATTCTTGATTTCAGATACCAGGCGAACAGAAATGTCAGAAAGTGGCCAACGATCATTTCGTTTTCAGCAAACACCTACTGCTTATTATGATCTCCTGATGCAAAAAGTAATGAAATGTGCCAAAAACTATGGGTAAATCGAGAGATTCTTGATTTCAGATACCAGGCGAACAGAAAGGTCAGAAAGTGGCCAACGATCATTTCGTTTTCAGCAAACACCTACTGCTTATTATGACCCCCTGATGCAAAAAGTAATGAAATGTGCCAAAAACTATGAAAATCGAATAAGTTTTGTTGGGTAAATTGAGAGATTCTTGATTTCAGATACCAGGTGAACAGAAATGTCAGAAAGTGGCCAACGATCATTTCGTTTTCAGCAAACACCTACTGCTTATTATGATCGCCTGTTGCAAAAAGTAATGAAATGTGCCAAAAACTATGAAAATTGGATAAGTTTTGTTGGGTAAATCGAGAGATTCTTGATTTCAGATACCAGGCGAACAGAAATGTCAGAAAGTGACCAACGATCATTTCGTTTTCAGCAAACACCTACTGCTTATTATGATCGCCTGATGCAAAAAGTAATTAAATGTGCCAAAAACTATGAAAATGGGATAAGTTTTGTTGGGTAAATTGAGAGATTCTTGATTTCAGATACCAGGCGAACAGAAATGTCAGAAAGTGGCCAACGATCATTTCGTTTTCAGCAAACACCTACTACTTATTATGATCGCCTGATGCAAAAAGTATTGAAATGTGCCAAAAACTATGAAAATTGGATAAGTTTTGTTGGGTAAATCGAGAGATTCTTGATTTCAGATACCAGGCGAACAGAAATGTCAGAAAGTGGTCAACGATCATTTAGTTTTCAGCAAACACCTACTGCTTATTATGATCCCCTGATGCAAAAAGTAATGAAATGTGCCAAAAACTATGGGTAAATCGAGAGATTCTTGATTTCAGATACCAGGCGAACAGAAATGTCAGAAAGTTGCCAACGATCATTTCGTTTTCAGCAAACACCTACTACTTATTATGATCGCCTGATGCAAAAAGTAATGAAATGTGCCAAAAACTATGAAAATCGGATAAGTTTTGTTGGGTAAATCGAGAGATCCTTGATTTCAGATACCAGGCGAACAGAAATGTCAGAAAGTGGCCAACGATCATTTCGTTTTCAGCAAACACCTACTGCTTATTATGATCGCCTGATGCAAAAAGTAAATTAATGTGCCAAAAACTATGAAAATGGGATAAGTTTTGTTGGGTAAATCGAGAGATTCTTGATTTCAGATACCAGGCGAACATAAATGTCAGAAAGTGGCCAACGATCATTTCGTTTTCAGCAAACACCTACTGCTTATTATGATCGCCTGATGCAAAAAGTAATGAAATGTGCAAAAAACTATGGGTAAATCGAGAGATTCTTGATTTCAGATACCAGGCGAACAGAAATGTCAGAAAGTGGCCAACGATCATTTCGTTTTCAGCAAACACCTACTACTTATTATGATCGCCTGATGCAAAAAGTAATTAAATGTGCCAAAAACTATGAAAATGGGATAAGTTTTGTTGGGTAAATTGAGAGATTCTTGATTTCAGATACCAGGCGAACATAAATGTCAGAAAGTGGCCAACGATCATTTCGTTTTCAGCAAACACCTACTGCTTATTATGATCGCCTGTTGCAAAAAGTAATGAAATGTGCCAAAAACTATGAAAATTGGATAAGTTTTGTTGGGTAAATCGAGAGATTCTTGATTTCAGATACCAGGCGAACAGAAATGTCAGAAAGTGGCCAACGATCATTTCGTTTTCAGCAAACACCTACTGCTTATTATGATCGCCTGTTGCAAAAAGTAATGAAATGTGCCAAAAACTATGAAAATTGGATAAGTTTTGTTGGGTAAATCGAGAGATTCTTGATTTCAGATACCAGGCGAACAGAAATGTCAGAAGGTGGCCAACGATCATTTCGTTTTCAGCAAACACCTACTGCTTATTATGATCTCCTGATGCAAAAAGTAATGAAATGTGCCAAAAACTATGAAAATCGAATAAGTTTTGTTGGGTAAATTGAGAGATTCTTGATTTCAGATACCAGGCGAACAGAAATGTCAGAAAGTGGCCAACGATCATTTCGTTTTCAGCAAACACCTACTGCTTATTATGATCCCCTGATGCAAAAAGTAATGAAATGTGCCAAAAACTATGGGTAAATCGAGAGATTCTTGATTTCAGATACCAGGCGAACAGAAATGTCAGAAAGTGGCCAACGATCATTTCGTTTTCAGCAAACACCTACTGCTTATTATGATCCCCTGATGCAAAAAGTAATGAAATAAGCCAAAAACTATGGGTAAATCGAGAGATTCTTGATTTCAGATACCAGGCGAACAGAAATGTCAGAAAGTGGCCAACGATCATTTCGTTTTCAGCAAACACCTACTACTTATTATGATCGCCTGATGCAAAAAGTAATTAAATGTGCCAAAAACTATGAAAATGGGATAAGT
Source organism: Drosophila orena (assembly GCA_005876975.1). Lineage (NCBI taxonomy): Eukaryota > Metazoa > Arthropoda > Insecta > Diptera > Drosophilidae > Drosophila > Drosophila orena. The sequence continues at coordinate 5,614,616 of VCKV01000282.1, read as the reverse complement.
TTTGTTGGGTAAATTGAGAGATTCTTGATTTCAGATACCAGGCGAACATAAATGTCAGAAAGTGGCCAACGATCATTTCGTTTTCAGCAAACACCTACTGCTTATTATGATCGCCTGTTGCAAAAAGTAATGAAATGTGCCAAAAACTATGAAAATTGGATAAGTTTTGTTGGGTAAATCGAGAGATTCTTGATTTCAGATACCAGGCGAACAGAAATGTCAGAAAGTGGCCAACGATCATTTCGTTTTCAGCAAACACCTACTGCTTATTATGATCGCCTGATGCAAAAAGTAAATTAATGTGCCAAAAACTATGAAAATGGGATAAGTTTTGTTGGGTAAATCGAGAGATTCTTGATTTCAGATACCAGGCGAACAGAAATGTCAGAAAGTGGCCAACGATCATTTAGTTTTCAGCAAACACCTACTGCTTATTATGATCCCCTGATGCAAAAAGTAATGAAATAAGCCAAAAACTATGGGTAAATCGAGAGATTCTTGATTTCAGATACCAGGCGAACAGAAATGTCAGAAAGTGGCCAACGATCATTTCGTTTTCAGCAATCACCTACTGCTTATTATGATCTCCTGATGCAAAAAGTAATGAAATGTGCCAAAAACTATGGGTAAATCGATAGATTCTTGATTTCAGATACCAGGCGAACAGAAATGTCTGAAAGTGGCCAACGATCATTTCGTTTTCAGCAATCACCTACTGCTTATTATGATCTCCTGATGCAAAAAGTAATGAAATGTGCCAAAAACTATGGGTAAATCGAGAGATTCTTGATTTCAGATAACAGGCGAACAGAAAGGTCAGAAAGTGGCCAACGATCATTCCGTTTTCAGCAAACACCTACTGCTTATTATGATCCCCTGATGCAAAAAGTAATGAAATGTGCAAAAAACTATGGGTAAATCGAGATTTTTTTTTTTTTTTTTTTTTTTTATTGTAGACAGCTGTTACTATTTATAATAACTTATACTATAGTGGTTTTAAATTTCTAGGGAGTATTTACATATATACATACTTTAACCTAAGTAGGGAGAATAAAGGATGAATTAATTTTTAATTAATTTATAAATCTGCAAGGCAGATCTGTGGGGGAATGCGTTGGAGCCTTCTTCTCGCCCTCCGTCCCATTATATTACTCCAATCCTTGGTATCTTCAGCTCGTCTTCGATGTCTTTGTTGCGGATGTACCAAGCCGCTCCAGATAGTTTACGCAAGATTTGCGACTGCGCCACACGAATTTTGTTGAGGTGCGACTTTGCGGCGATGCCATACACTTGGATGCCGTATTTCCAGATAGGAGCCAAGACAACCTTATATATTTTGGCCTTGTTGGAAAATGATAATTTGTTTCGAGGCCATGCTGTTCGCCTTAGTTTTGAGCCGTCGAGCAACATCCGTTACATGGCGTTGAAATGTTAGTCGCTTATCCAGAGTGACACCGAGGTATTGAGGAGCTCTCCATGCAGAAACACACCTGGTGTTGTGCCTTTTTTCAGGGTGTACGTCAAGGAAACACACTTTTCCGGATTGATTGCGATGTTCCAGCGAAAGGCCCAGTTCTCAAACTTTTTTAAATAAAGCTGAAGCGTATCAGTGGCTGTATAGACGCAAGTATGTCTGGCCAGGACTGCAGTGTCGTTTGCAAAGGTGGCAACTAGCAGGTCATTGGGATCTGTAAGCGACATGTTGTCAGCTGAGGGCTGACAAAAACTATGAAAATCGGATAAGTTTAGTTGGGTAAATTAAGAAATTCTTGATTTCAGATACCAGGCGAACAGAAATGTCAGAAAGTCATCATAAGTCATCATAAAAATTTGCAAAAATTAAAAATTTTTTTTTTTTCAAAATAAAAAAAATTTGGATGCCATTTTTTAGAAAATGTTTTTCCCCGCTCATCAAGGTATGGCATTCCATATTTAAACAATTTTTTCTTTTACTTCTAGCATTTTAACTGATTTTTCAGGGTATTTTGGGAGTAGAAACTGCAAGACTTGTGCATTTCAAGGCGACCGCTTTTCGTGGACTCAGATGTGAACTCGAACTTGGATTGCAGCTACGATTTGCATTGCCATCCATCGAGTGACATTCGGAGGCAGCGAAAATGCAGATTGAACGGCCGCCGGTTGCTCCTTGGTGGCGGGTGCTGTTGGCCAGGCTTTGAATTCGGCTTAATTCGGCTCTTTGGGCTCTTTCAACTCGAATTCGTTTCCCAGACCGAGCAATTTATTGCAGCCTCAAGTTTGTCAATACACGAAATATCGCTCGACGCTCGTTAGCCAAAACAGTGTTTGCATATGGCAACTCTGGCTCCTGGCTCAACTTGGCCCGAAGAAATGGCCTTTTTTTTTAGCTCTTTTCGGTTATGCAACCACTAAGAGCGATTCAAGGTGAAATCGCAATAGGAAACGCTGCGCGACTGACAGCTGACTGCAGTTGCGTTTTAATTTTTATTATTATTATTCCTAAGAGTGCGAGTTTAAGCCGACATCCTCACTTGCATCAGAAGGCGTAGTTGCGTTTTCCCCCCCACCAGGTGGGAATTACACACAGCCAAGCCACAAAGTCGCTTGTCAAGTGCCGTTTATGAATTGCCGTGATTCATGGGCACTCGAATTTAATTACCAGGATTGGAGAAATGCTCAATCCATTAGCTGCGAGAAATATGAGTAATCTAGTGGGCATGAAAACAGTGTCAAACAAAACGGTGATGTGTCAAAAAGTGAAATACACTTATTGATTTTTAATGTTGGGAGGCGTTTGGGCCATAAAAGAGTTAATGATATGTCCATGTCAACTACTGTATGCTTCTATATTTATTTGAGTCGTCACTCTACCACCCATGTTTTATTTTACGTCCCAATTCGTTCCCCTGAATGTATTTGAATATGTATTTCATGATTTATGTCTTTTTGCTGGTTTTTCACTTAACTAGCCCTTTGAAGCTGCCGCCACAACAAAATTGAAAAATCGCATCGAATCGAACAATAAAAATGCTGACCCGAAAACTGACATCTAATTGAACAAGAGTTGGTTCGAATTACACTCTCTGTCACCTTTCGCTGCTTTTGTATTCGGTTCATTGAACGTTCAGTTGCTATGAACTGATGGACCACTTCATTAAACTTAACACAATTAGCTGCCTGAACACGAAAAGTGGCAGTGGAAAGAAATAAATTGGCTTAAATAGCATAACGTGCATTGATAAAAACCATGTGTTAAGTCTGGCCATTTAACAGGATTTTATTTTGTTTACAAGCTGAAATTACGCAACTCATCAATTCCGTGAGCCAATTAGTTAGTAATGGTTGCAATAAACTAACTAAGTTCATTAAAATGTCTGGCTTACTTGCAACTTAAAAAATGATTATTTAGCCGTAGGCAGAATGAGATCTGCCTAGCCTAATATATTTTGTATATATATTTTTTGAATTTTCCACCAAAAAAATACTTGTTTGTTACTCAACAAAAGATGTAAAATTGCGACATACTTTTTCACAGAAAAGTATATGTTTCAAGTAGTGTAAAATATGCAACTGTGAGCCGAAATTTGGTAACCCCACATTATGCTCCATTCCCATTATGGTTTTGAAAAACAAACCCCATCCGGAGCCAACATTATTTGTGATTTATTTGCCATGGCCCAAACCCCAAGGATGTCTGGCAGTAAGTACGATCCCGCCTGGCAATTACTTTCGCACACCAGACACGGCCAACCCAGATACATATATCGTTATCTGTACGGAGAATCTACGGATCGTAGGCCTCGCACAGTGGCACACTTACACACTCTCGCAGTCACAACCACAACCACAACCGCAATCACAATCACACTAATTCACTCAGTCATCCGTCATGGCACGTATTCGCATTTGTAGTGCGAGGGGCAGGAAAATTTGTCCCCCTTAGAAAATAAAACACAATGCCAGCCGCCCAGAGATCCACAGACAGACATCAAATTATTCGAAATTGCCATTGTTTGCAGAGTGGAGAGACTGCGAGTATCGGGGGTTTTCCTACGATTTTCACTTTCGTTGAGAGCAGAAGCGTGCAGAAATTTTCCAAATTCGACCCCACAAAAGCCTCCGCTCGCCAGGCCAGCTGACGCTGAAGTGAGGGATCGGTTTTAACCCAGCAGCGGCAAAAGCGGCAAAAGCAGCGGCAGCCCAGCGGCGATGAGAGCGAAAGTGCACGACACTGGGTCTCGACTTGGCCAAAATGTGTGGCCAAAACGAGGCGCTCAGAGAGAGCTCTCCAGCACATCCGACAGCGGGAAATCGGCGGTGCTGTAATAAGTTGATTGTGCGGTAATTTCGGTTTCACTTGCCATCCCACACAGACAAGCCGACGGTAACCCCACAGATACAAGCAAGCATGCCGTTAAAGATACAGATACTTTTGCAGACAGAGACACAGACAGATGGCCAAGACAGCGCCTCATTATTGGCCTGCTCGCCACGCATGCGCAGTGCCCAGAAAGCAAAGTCGCATCATCATCACCATCACCATCACCATCACCATCTCCAAAAACGAAAAACCCAATACGAAACGGAGACCCTCTCGCAGATACAACAACTGCTACAATATTGTGGTAGTGGTGCCGTGCATCTGGCTGGATTTCTGTATAAATTGGTGATGCGGCTGCAGTGGTTCGTCAGTGAAGCATTTGATTTGGTCTAATAAACAGCAGCCAAGTGCAATCCGAGGATATAGCAACGTGAGGCACTATAAGCTTTGAGTTAACCCAATCCGTATAACTGAATCCCCCCGTCTTGTTTCTGTTCTTTCCAAAAAAATCATTACATCTGTACAAAACCACAGACCGAGGATTACTGTGGAATAGTGCCAAGTGCTTAAGTGTGTGCGTTGTGAACGAAAAAGCCGTGAATCCGCATCCCCATCTAGTATCTATTACCCATACGCACCGTTGACCCGTGATTGTTCAGCCATGAAAGCCTTCATCCTAATGTCCTGCCTGGCGCTGGCCGCCGCCCGTCCTGAAGCCGGATACAACTACAACCGTCCTGGTGGCGGCGGTGGCTCCGGCGGTGGTTCCGGCGGTGGCATTGGCGGTGGCCTGGGTGGTGGTCTGGGCGGCGGATTCGGCGGTGGCTCCGGCGGAGGATTCGGTGGTGGATTCGGCAGCGGTGGCGGTGGCGGTGGCTTCAGCAGCGGCGGAGGCGGTGGCTTCAGCAGCGGCGGAGGCGGTGGCTTCAGCAGCGGCGGCGGTGGAGGAGGAGGCGGTGGATTCGGCGGTGGATTCGGAGGCGGCTCCGGCGGAGGTTTCGGCGGAGGTGCGTGTCTTCTGCACCCCAGTTCACTTTCGAATGTAATGACCATTTTAACACAAAACATTATGTTATTTACCCACAGGCGGCAGCATTGGCGGCTTCGGAGGCGGCGGCGGCGGCGGTGGCACCACCTTGGTGCAGAAGCACATCTACGTGCACGTGCCACCACCAGAGCAGGAAGAAGTGCGCCAGCGCCCTAACCTGCCCGTTGGCCAGTCCCAGAAGCACTACAAGATCATCTTCATCAAGGCCCCATCGCCACCATCGTACCAGGCTCCGGTTATTCCCCTGCAGCCTCAGAACGAGGAGAAGACTCTGGTGTACGTGTTGGTGAAGAAGCCCGAGGATCAGCAGGACATTGTCATCCCCACGCCCGCACCCACGCAGCCATCGAAGCCGGAGGTTTACTTCATCAAGTACAAGACCCAGAAGGATTCGAGCGGCATTTCTGGAGGTATCTCGGGCTCTATTGGTGGCTTCACCCAGACCAACACCGGCGGCGGTTACACCACTGGAGGCGATGGTGCCTTCACTGGAGGAGACAGCGGCTCCGTCTCGGCCCCGTCCAGCAACTACGGACCACCTGGAAAGTCCGGACCCTACTAAATGGATCTTCAACCCATCGAGAACTCAAAATTGCGAACTTCGAACTCGGCCCAAGATGCTGACTAGTCCTGTCGTTGACATGCCCCCAAACTATCACTCGATTACCACATCATCCACATCACATTAACCATCTCACGATCTTCGACTACCATGTGTCCCCCAATTATCTCAGACCTACACATCACTCCTTTCAAAGGAGGGGCGGCACTTTCGCCCACGACTTTTGTACATAATACGTTTCAATCCTTCCTTTCTCACTCACTTTGGCTATCCACCCTTCGCATCTGTACATTTTTCACCTTCAACTAAATTAGAGTCTAACCTTCAGCCCTGCCTGGAAAATTCTATTAGCTAATAGGCGACATGTGCGGGTTCCATGGATGGGAACCTCATCTGGCGCCCGGAAGAGCGAATGATGATGATGATGATTTGTAGCAGAAGATGATTTAGCGGGGCCTGACTTGCTCCATACATATAAATACATATACTTTAATTATACTAGGCTTAAGTACGTTATGCACAAATAAAAAAACAACGGTGACAAAATTACGAAAAAAAAACCTTTACGATTTATTCATTTCACACTCTTTAGACTAAATGGTACTTAGTAGTCAAGGGAAACCATTTGCTGACCCTGTCTTTTCGCCCATTTTTCCAAAACTAATTAACCCTTTGAAAACCCTTTGACCATTATTCGCATTGCTCCTGTTTTCTATTCTGTCGTTTGATAGAAACAAAGAACACAGCTGACCAACAATTTATATGCTTATAATTAATTTGAATCGTTTCTTGGCCAAGTTTTCATTTAAACTTTCCGCTAAATTGCCGTGGAATGTGTGCGAAAACTTTAAAACGGTTTTAGTGGCTCCAGTTGCACAATGGCCAAAAGTTCGTCTATTATATTATTTAAACTTTTCTGGGAAGAGGCAGCAAGATCGTTCGCCTGAAGTTAATGCTCGGGTTTTTTCCCTCTCATTACGAACTGCTTTGAAACCCTCCAATTTGCGTTCGCTTTATTTTCTTTGTGAATTTCTGTTTATTTTTTTAATTTTGATTTTCTTTTTTTTTTTGCTACAATGTTTTAATACCTTAAGTATACAGACAGCTTGGCATTGTCATTGCCGAACGAGCTTCTTCCTCTCATTTTCGCCCAGCTTTAGCACTTTCACTTCAACGCGATTGTTGCTGTTAGCTTTAACCCACATCAGCCTACTTTTTATTGCAATAATCAAGGTAATTCAGATGAATTCGAAATAAGTTTCCCATGCTTTCCTAATTTTTGATCACAATATACACACGTGATTAAATTAAAGATATAAGTATATTTCTTGGGTACAACCATGGTTTACTCAACTATCACTGCAAATATCACTTTTTGGAAATAAAAATGTAAAGCAAATTGAAACGATTTCGAGGACAGGCAACCAAACCGATGTATCACCCAAATGGGTTAACCAGAAATTGTTGTCTATTTTTCCAAGCGGCTCAGTTCAATTCGGCGTGCTGTGTGCCGCTGCCTTTGTTCCCAGCCTCATATTTCACTGGCATATGCTTCGCTTCCGCCTGTCTTGGCCAAAAACGAACTGCTGCTGTTGTTTTTACCGTGACTTTAGCTTTACCTATAGCTTTTGCCCGCGCAATCAATGGCAATCCGTCATACAAAAGCGTCGCCCTGCGGCACACTTTGCAGGAATTTGGTCGATACCCTCTCCAATCAGATTCAAATTTAAGATATGCTAGTATAGTTTTTTTATTTAGTGTGCCCTATATAGGTATTAGATTGTTTGAAGTGATGTTAAAGTTTGGTTGCAAGAGGTACTTCAATAAGCCTAATTAATTCCGTTTGGTACTCGTGCGTTCTTCCTTGCCCGCATATTTCTAGTTGGCTCATAAAAAAGGAAACGTGTTGGCCAAATGGCCAGAACAGGACAACTGTGGAACAGAACGACCGTAAACAGGGCTTTGCAAGTGGGAAATTGTCCGGAAAAAACTGCTGTTGGGAGCAGAATGGATGAGGTGGCCAATGAATTGAGCCTGTATAGATCCTACCCAAAAACAGGACATGGCTGCTTGAAGTTGCGAAATTTGAAAAGTTTCTAAAGCAGCCCCATTGTTTGGTGCACTTTTCTTTTCAATGGAAATACCCTTTCACTTAACTACCTTATGACCAATTATTTGCATATACACGACTCATTTAAACTGGGAATAATCCAGATGAATATCAACGCCTGGAATGAAAGGGAATTTTTATTTTGCAGTGTTGGCTTAAGTTTTATGTTTCATATCCTGACGAATCTGAAAACACAAATTCACAATAATGCAAATAAGTAATCTTTTGCAATATCTAAAACTAATAAAAACACAATATATGCTGAAAATAAAATCTTTAAGATTCATTTTGCCGGAGAACGCAAAGCAAACATAAAGAGAAATACATTATTTTATCATAGCCGACAAAAGTCTCCCCACAAAAAATATATACACATATATACTGTGGTCCAAACGAAATTTTTTATGACCTATACTTTTCAGTCGGTTTTTTTCATTTCCCATTGCCACGCCAACAATAAATCGCAGCTGCAGCACTTCCGAGAGGTCAAAAGCGAATGGGAGACAGAAATTGTGAGGTATTAGGCTCGCACTTTCGGTTTCTTCGTTTAATTGACAACGCTGAAAGGTTTATGACACTTTGGGCGCTTTAATTAATTGTACGTATTTCTGCCACGCCCCTCTGCCTAACGAAAGCATTTGGTTAATTATAATGTATGTAGTATGTAGGTCGTAAATGTAAATGCAGGCACAACAGCGGAGTATCCCTCAAAACCCAAGAAAATAGCCCTTGACTTAAGGTGGCTTTATCGTGTAATATGGCTTATAGAAAAATTCGGTGGAAAAATAGCACTCATTTTCCTGAATGGAAAATCTCCTTGAAAATGGTGAATTCAAGCCTTGTTCTTCGGACTATAAATCGCATAGCTTAAAATTGCAGCAAACCAAAGTACATTTGGCACACCTCCCTGTTCACTCCCATTTCGTGTTTTGCTTTTATTATTTTATTGGATTATTTTTTATGACTTGATTTTTACGGTTTTTTGTCGTGGTCATTTGGTTATTGCACTCAATTCATTTTGTTCGCAAGTATAGGAAGCCGTTAAAACCGTAAACTTTTGAGTTGGTTCACTAAAGATATTATAAGTAAAGAGCAACCTAATCCCTTCGCTTTGCTGAAATGTGGTCGACTTGTCAATTTTTTAATTAAGCAACCAACAAATTTTATAAAAGTCATCTGAAAGAAATATCTAAAATAATTCGTTCAAATTGAATTCAAAAGCTAAGCTACTGTTTTTAAGGCGAGGTTGCAAAAAGGGCCAAAACTTGGCCTGTAATTTGCCGTGTAAATTAGTAGCAGATTAGTTTGGCTGCCGGCCAAGCAAAACTTTTAATGACCGTTTGATTTTGGCCATTTCACGGATAACAACTTGCGCGTTGGGTGCGCACCTCGACTGATTGCCGGGTTGTGGCTTTTAAATTACAAAAACTATTACCAACTAGGCATCTTGTTTCTCTGGCACTTTCGCAATTAAAAGCTGGTTCAATTACCACATCGTAAGACATGCGGGTGCCCTGAGGTCAGTTGTTATTACCGGGAATTGGTCAAGATAACGTGGGGCACGAGCTAATCGATAAGTGAAATGGATTGATTAATGGTTGTAAGCTTCAAAATTGGCGCTTTACCCTTTTATTGATCCAGTTTCCGTTGGCGGCTGTTATTATTATTTTATACCCAATTTTTTTAGGACCCGGTTTTCTACTCCCACGCAAAAGGGAGAGATTTCCATTGTGCTACGTTGTGAATACAATTTTTTTGCTTTTAACTTGCAACAAGCTGTGTTTGCTTACTCTCCATTCGCTTTCAATGTCATTAGGCTAATAGATAGAAAAAAGCTCCGAGTAATAAAAACTAGCAGGCTGGTCAAAAAAACGCAGTCAAACGCGTACCACGCCTTTTTGTTGTTAATAAGTGGTGTTACTTTTTCTGATGAAAAACTGTAATAACATCCGGAAATAAATGAAGTCTGGCAAAATAAACACAAGCCATAGAAAGCTTGAATAGCGAAATTATGCCTTAAGCGATTTTATTTATAAAGGAGATAAATTAACCATTCTTAAAAGGCTTTTTCTTGCCAAGCAACACTTTATCAATAAATCAAGCTAAAATCACCTAGAATTATGAGCCATTTGGCTGAGACGGACGTGTCCGGTAATTTAATCAGTGAATTACTTTGGAGAAAGGAACTGGAATACAGTCTGCTTTGCACCCCATCACAACCTTTCTATTCCACTCGAAATGGAGCCCTCACTTTCTACCTCATTGAAGCGGACTCGGCAGATCCAAGCTCATTTGTCAGCCTAAGACTTTGATGGCCCAGTTCCAAAAGCTGCCCTCCTCGATTTGGTGGGTGTGAATCCAAAAAGATTTTGATGAATTACAACACGGCTGTACTGAGCCACGAACATGAGCTCATTTTTTATGTAAGCCCAGACGCGGCATAAACTTTGATGGGCGGACTCGGCCTTATCCACCAACCGGTTCAAAACCAAAACAAATCACCGAAAAAGCCAAGTGCCTTGTGATTGCAGCTAATGCCGGCAGCCTCCGCAGCCGGCAATTAAGTCATGGAACTGTCACGCTCAGGTGGCCAAAACAAACTGCCAAAATAAAGATGAAACTAGAGCCGCGGGCGCTGAAAATATAGCCGGCACATATGACATATGGCACAAAAGAGTTAGCAGTTCAGTCGGTGCAAGCATAAAGACTTCTGCAGACGCCAGATGATGTTGCAGTTTCCACCCACAGCCAACGAGTGCACTAGAAAAAAAAGTGAAAATATTTAAGAAATATTTATATTTTAAAAAAGCCATTTACTAACACATTTCTTTCTGTGTGGGGCTAGGGAAAGTTGGTGCCAGAGTTCAGCCGTATGCAGACACATGTTGGGGCCAAAGGTCACAGCTGACGGAGACGCGTGTCCAGGCGTCAGGGGAAAACCAGCATGAACATATTTGTATACACATTCATTACGAGCTTGCTTGGGCGCACTCTGTTTGCTCCTCGTCTTGCTGCTTTGACGTCCAACAACGCGGCGTATACTTAGTGTTGACATTGCTAACACTCCCCGGCTGGATGGCCAACAAACGAGGCATTAAAACGATTCAAACGGCCCACTCGTTAACTTTGCACAGCAACTCAGGACTGGAACGGGAAACTGCATTTGCAATGGCAGAATCGACCGACAACAAAGGCGGCCAATAAAACGACTTGGCGGGTTCATAAAATGCAACTGCCAGCTTGTCCAGCGGAAAACTGCCGCCAGATGCACCCATCTGACATCAGAAAACTGTCGAAGACCGAGATTCGCATCCACAACGAGTATGGAATCAGTTCATAGTCCCCTGCCATTGAACAAGATTCCATTTGCAGTCGCGTTGCCCGTCGATTATGTCATTATATTTGCATGCAAATAAGATGCAATTTCTATCCTTGCAAGTCTGCTTTTCATCTTTGATTTCATCATCTGTTGATCAACAGATGTCTTCCAAGCCAAACACTTGAGGTAATATCTATTCTTATACACTCAAATAAAAAGATTTCAGTTTCTTATATCCTTGGAAAACAATTCGCACAACCAGTTGAACCATTTTACCATTTTTTTTAATATAATAAATATTTTTTTTGGTGTAGGAGACTTTAGATGTGCAAACTGAACTTAACATCTCTATCGTGGTTTTGTTTCATGCCGTAAAACTTTATGTCCAGTTTTTTATTCAGGTGGTCACGTTGAAGAGACGTGGCCCCTTAGTTCATTGTTACAATAAGCTAAGCAAACTAAGCCATTCAGTCTCAGGTTGATGTGCAGAAAAACAATCGAAACTCCTCCGAATTGGGCAACTTTTATAGTACATGTGATATTGAAGCCCCGTGATTTACTTAACGAAATTATTTATGCGGATATATAGAATATCCTAAAAATGTGAGTTTTTTTCCGTTCACGGAATGGTAAACAAAACTCAAACAGAGGGAGAGTTTTATAGGTAACTTGCGTGTCAAATAGGCAGGTAAAATTTATGAAGTTTCTGTTAAGAGAGGGAAAAGTTTTCGCAGCCCAAAAGTAGACACATATCATGGCATCAAATGTCAAATTTGCTTGCCTGGCTTGAAGGAAACCATATATTCTAAACCCCATGCTGCTACGATGAATATAAGTTGCAATGGGCCATAAATATAAACAAACAAGCAAGTATATAAACAAACTCGATGTGGATGGTTTTGTGTTTTATGGGGGCAATTGCAAACAACAGATTTTACGGCTCAACAGTCTGGGAAACAGAGGTCAAGGTCGTTGAGGTTCACGACCGCAGTAGTCCTATAAATAGACTGTGACATTTAGTGTCCTTAAGTTAATCGCCCTCTTCTCCGCTTGCAGATGGTCAAGATGATGCTGACGGTTGTGTTTGTATTCACCAGCTGCTGGCTGCCCTTCAATATTTTGCAGGTGAGTTCCACGTTTCCTGCGGAAAATCAACATTTACCTCGGTTTGTTTTCCAAAGCTTTTGCTGAACGACGAGGAGTTCGCGCACTGGGAACCGCTGCCGTACGTGTGGTTCGCCTTCCACTGGCTGGCCATGTCGCACTGCTGCTACAACCCGATCATCTACTGCTACATGAACGCCCGTTTCAGGAGCGGATTCGTCCAGCTGATGCACCGCATGCCGGGCCTGCATCGCTGCTGCTGCCTGAATCGCTTCCTGCGCAGCGGCGGCGATCGCATGAACGTTGCTTCCGGTGAGATGGCCACGAAGTACCATCGCCAAGTCGGCGATGCCCTACTCCGGAAACCCAAACCCATTAGGTGCCAGCCCCTACACATAGTATCCGTTTCCGTTTCCGTTTCCGTATTCGTATTGTTGTGATTTTGTTTCATTGCAAGCCAGTTGGTGATCACATGGAATCCATAGTCCTTGATAGCCATTGTTACTTTCGTTTTCATATAGCCTTGCATGCCTGTTAAGAAGCACACAGACACGCTACCGCATGAATTGCACCAGCTGCATTTTCCTGTTCACTAGCTTTAAGTTTTAAATCGTTCTCTAACATTTTCCTCTCGTTTCCACGCACAACTGGCGAAAACAAAGGAACGGGTCCAGCACTGCACCTCAATCGAATGAATACATCCACCACCTACATCAGCGCCCGTCGAAAGCCACGAGCGACTTCGTTGCGAGCGGTAAGTTTGGAGCTAAAGTCTTAAGCGTTGTGTGATCTTATTAACATGCTAATACACATTGCTCCTACTCAATACACCGCTAAAAAACTAGAACCCATTGTCGTGTGTCGAGACGTCACCGCTGCGGTAGCTGCCACATCAAAAACTGAAACTGATTCGCCGGTGCGGCGATCGGGAAGCTCAGGTGGAACTAAGGCAAACAGAATGAGCACAGAGATTTGAGTGCGAATACAACGTTAACCAACCAACCAAAGATCGAAGCCCCCATTTTGCTGAGTGTATATGTGTGTGTTTATGAGTGTCCGAGTCTCTCAGCTGCATTGTAAGTGTCAACTCAATGGAATTTTAATGAATGTATATTAAAGGTAATTAATTAAAAGTATATGCAGTATTCACATGCAAGTATTTGATATCGTAAGAAGTAAGATACCCATAAAGCCCATAATTATGCAATGAAAATTTAACTTTCTTAGCTAGTACACGCAAAACGTAGCCTACTTATGAGCGGCGAGCTCGGAGGGTTTCGATGGAGAAGCGTTTTACCATTAAGATTATTGCAAAAGACACCTGTATATTTGATCTAAACATATGGCTAGCTTAAGTAAAAACGGGTAGAAAAATCACTTGACTGTTCCTGTTTCAATTGCTTATTCGCCGAGCACGCCCCACTACCAAATGCGGCACTTGGGCTGGTTGGGATTCATGGGCGTGCCGCGGGCGCACTTGAAGGTCCTAGCAAACTCCTCCGAGTTCGAGAGCACTCCCCGCAAGCGCATCTGTCCCGGGCAATGGGAATCGCTGAGGGCGTAACGCGATGCAGCCGGCGTGTAGGTCTCACACCACAGATTCCCGAACGAGATGAAGAAGAGTTGCTCGTGGGAATAGTGCTCCAGTCCGGGCAACTTGGACCGCTCGCGTCCAACTTCCTTCACGTAGAGGCGGTACGCGTAGAAGGCCTCCCGCATGCCGCCGTTGTCTGCGATATTCTCGCCCAGTGTCAGTTCGCCATCGATCTGCGTTGAAATCAGGTATTATACACTCGTAAATATCGAAAATTTAAAATGATTCATAAACAATGTTTCCTATAATTTGGGTAACAACCTACATTTCCCAAGAATATAATAACAGTTGTACACTGGGTACATATGGGTACTCACATATTCATCAATGTCCGCCAGGTGGTAGCGGCTATATTGCTCCACAAAGCACTCGGTGCGATTGACATACTCGTCGATGGTCCTATTTGACCACCACTCGACCATGTTCCCTGCGCGGTCGAATCTCCTGCCGCTGTCGTCGAAGCCATGTGTCAGCTCGTGGCCCAGGATGGTTCCAATCGAGCCGTAATTGAGCGCCCTGCCGAGGACACAGACCAACACACGGGTTAGGGCCATTCCGGGTGGGGATTAGTGCTAGGTGCGGGTGCTGGTGCGGGTGTGGGAACGTGCCTGGTTCTCTGTTTGCTCGGCTATCTGTGTGCTCAGTGCTCGGTTTTTAGTACTTAGTGCTATTCCTGGACCAACTTACTCTAGACCAAGGTCGTAAAACGGGTATTGCAAAATGGCAATGGGCACAGCTGCAAAAGGAGATAGTGTCAGGATTAGTCACTCCACAAGTAAATGTTGTCCATACTCATGCAAAGCACCACTGAACTTCAGAAAGTCGGCAAACTATCAAACTCAAATTCATCAAAACATCGGAGAATGTTTCAATTTCATGACAAATTGATTTACATTACACTTTAATTAAGCCATTATAAGTTACATTAATGTTTAATTTAAATAGCATTGTTAATTTTCTGCGAAGAATTTTGTAAAACTAGAACAATTTAGCCAATTGCTTTGCCTATTTTCAGTGGGGCTTTTCTTGCAGTGCACTTACTGATTGCATTCGATTGAAACGTATGAAAAGCATTCACATTCGAAGGCGAAGTGGCCCAGCCAATGGGCTCTGGCTTATCCATTTCGTTCAGTTTCTCCATCATCTGCCAGTGGACGAAGTCCATGAGGTTCTCCAAGTGGGTGCTGGCATTCACCTCCGCCCCCTCGTAATAGGCATTTAGCACGGAGGCATTTCGCAGCCAAGGGGGAAATCCGATAAAGCTCTTCATCTCAGCTGACTTTTGAATGGTCTTCCTCTTGGTAGCCGCATCCATCCACGAGGTGGACTTGACCAGGCGATCGAAGGAGCGCCGTATATCACTCAGCATTCGCTCAACTTTGGGCAGCTTTTCCTTGGTGAAGTCCGCGTCGGCCAGGACATAGCTCACTGCCATTCCGAGCAAGCTGTTCACTCCATTGGCACAGTAGAGGGATCTCGGGGTGCTACCCTCTGTGCCAATGGCCACCCGCATGTACTCCGAGTGGAGCAATCGCATCGAACTCGATGTGTGCAGAACCAGCTCCTCGATGGTACTCAGAAACAGGTAGGACTCGATGTGGGAGTCGGGAGTGTCCTCCAGATACTCCGCAATGTTCTGCAGATACGAGATGTCTGCCTGGCTGGTTACTATGGTCAGATTCTGGGTCATTTGGGTATTGCCGGCGTGGCGGGTGCCCTTTAGGATCAATTCCATGTATCGCACCCAGATGGGCAGTGTCTTGGGTGCTATGTTCTTGTCAGTTTGGTTCTGCAGATCCTGCAGGGTAATGTAGATAATGTCATCTGCCGGGTTCTTCGACGGCTTGGTAATGTTTTCGGCCTCCTCTTTCAACTGGTGTTATCAATTAAATATATTACTAATGATTTATATTACGGTGTACTGATATACCTACCTCATGCACCTTCCTTGCTACTTTAACGCCCTGTTTGACCAACTCGGTGATGCCCAGAGTGGCCTCCTCTTGGTTAACATTGGGATCCACGTAAAGCAGATACTTTTCGATGACTTTCCGTACGTAGTGGAGGTAGGCGGTCATTCCCGTGCTGGTCTGCTTGGCTGCCTCCTCCTCGTCGCTCTCCCGCTCCTCCTCGCTGTCGTCCTCATCGTCGCTGTTCTGCATGAAAATGGTCTTGCGGTGGATCTTTCGAAGCATTTTATGGGAGTCGTCGTTGTTGCTAAAGGTAATTCAAGTTACTTTATATATACAACATATTTATTAAACGTATTTGTCACTCACAAAGGAAACGCTGAATCAGTCTCTGGAGTTCCGAGGGCAATGCGGTTAATGGTGCGGTTAAACGGATCCGGAAAGACATCGAACCCTATGATGAGGTCCATGGTGAGGTGTTGTTTAATGGAAACAATGGACTGCAGCCAGTTGTATCTGACATTGGCTGCCTCTGTGGCATATTTGGAACCACTGCCCAGGGTGAGATTCAAGGCGGAGGGCAGAATGGGCAGTCCAAAACGCAGCAGATAGTTGATCAGTGGCTCCAGATCCCGCTTGTCCAGCAGCTTCGTATCCATGCAAGCTCTGTACATGGTCTTGGCCTTGCCCACCGCCTCCGGTTCCGATTTGGTGATATTCGAGCGGAGGAACTCGCGGACTACACGCATTATGTTCGCCTGACGCTCCCGGAACCAATCGTTCGAGGTCACCGAATCCGGACGCGGATGCTCGTTGGCCCACCTGCCACAGGTGAATTGGTAAAAGTCCTCGCAGGGATCAGTCTGCTCGTCCATCGCATAGATGAGGCTGGCCGCTGTGCGGATGCACTCCTTGCTCCGGCAAATCGAGCTGGATTTCTTAACTGGGATATAGCATACAAGTGAGTTTTATTTTGTAATTACTTAAGGTACTGCACTAAAAATATAAATTAATTAATACGTACGGCCTAGGCTTACGACTATGATTGCTATGAGCAGAATGATGACGAGGGCCACCAGTCCGCCCAACACCACTTTGTGGTAATAACTCCGACGAAACCTTGGGACAATGATCACCGGTAGGTTAGATAATGGTCAGAAACTAAACTAAAAGGAGGCGCACTTACTTGGATTGTATGCCAATTAGGTGCGGGGATACGGGCTCGAAGGGCAGCTGCTTGCCATTCGCACTCTCCGTGGCCGAATTGTGTCCATGTCCATTGGCAGTTGCGTTTCCATTGCCACTGCCATTGGCTCGAATGGGCGCCGAAAGAAGGCTGAGGTTACCTGTAATTGGGTTTGAACAATCTTTGATTACAATGCCCGGACTGAGTACTAATTGGTCTCTGGCCAGGCTCAATTAGATTTGAGAAATGGATTTCAATCGATGGCAGATACGCGGCGCTACGTTTTATTAACACTAATTAGTCGAATGTTGTCAATTGTGCTTGTGCCTCCACCACCCATGCCACCCACCGCTTTTCAATGTTCGTGTATACCCTCCTATCTTGATCTGGGACATTTTTCTGTGTCTGTCGCCATTGGACATGTGATCCCATTCCTGGGGGTGTCCCTAATCGCCTGGCTAATGCATACACCTGTCACAGGAACGTCCTGCGAGTGCGGACCTGCATATCCACAAAGACGAAGACAGCAAGCGTTTTAAGCTGGTGACAACGTCCGGTTCAATGGCCTGAAAACATTTCGCGTGTCCGGCAGTAGTTTAACCCATTTTAAAAAACAAAAGCCCATTAAGCCCCACGAACCGATCTCAAATGTGCATGCAGAATAGAGAGACCGAAGGGGTTTCTCTGGTCAAACACCTAATCCCGGTTATTTACGTGTTTGCATACTTCTAGAACGAAACGAAGAATAATAATTCAGGTCTATAAACATTGGTTTTCGAAACCTATAGCTTTTCGTCCTTTGTCAGATGTAATTGATACGTATTACATAATTGTAAAAGACAAAATTCAAAAATAGTAACAAAAGAGTCTAATTCAAATGTTTCGTTCTTTATCCGTGCTGATGTTCAATACTTCCGAAATAGAGGCAAATCTCTTTGGCATGGCCGACGATGTGTACAATACCATTGAGATCTTCAAGGAGGCTGCCAGATTCGAGGCCAAGATTGGAAGACCCTATAGAATGATATCGACCTTAATGGACTGCTTGGTCTTCATGGTGGTGGCTCTAATGGTGGTCGGTTTCATCATGCACGATCGCATTGTGCTGATCAGAAAACTAGCTAGGATCAATCAGAGAAATAACGATGTCGCAACCCTTCAACCCATTGACGTAATGGTCGGAACTCCCAAATGGGCCCTTAAATGGCTATCCACTATAAGAAACACAAGTTTCGGATCGATTTACGATGGATGGTTCCGGTAGATTGAATTTACACGTCATGCATTACAAATCTGCCCAGTCATTTTCTGAGTTCCACAACATACGAATGGATATTTAAGGTTTTGCGGTTAAAGATTTCAAGTGGTTATTAGGCTAATTCCAGCACCATAAATTGCCGTATTATACTCGATTGAATTAGGAACATTTACATACGTTTAACAAATATACATGACTCATTCAATAACAAATGCATTTAGCTGCAATAGCAATAAAGAACATTTCATTTTTCCCCTACAGTTGTGAGTTTACAAATATTTACAAGTAATCTAAAACAGATTTTTAGGTATACTGAAAGTCACCTTTTGCTAATTGGCACTTTTTAAGTTACAGTTCGTGTCTAAATCATTCTGCATTGTTGCCAGGAACTGCGATAGGACTGTGAAAATATACTACTGAAGGAAGTATACTTTTTAAATTATTTCAAATGAATTGCTTATTAATATATAAATTCGCTTGGCGCAAGATTATTTCCTAATGTTGCCACGCCCCCTCTAACGCCCACAAACCGCATAAAACTGTCACGACCACAAGTTTGAAAAATTCGAATTTTTGTGGAATTTTTTTGCGCAATTTCTACCGATATTCTAGAAAATGTTGAAACTTATCGTTTGCACTTTCACTAGCTGAGTAACGGGTATCTGATAGTCGGGTATCTCGACTATAGCATTCTATGTTCTTTTATTCTTAATTCTGGCATGCTTGAAATATTAATCAGCCAATTAATATTAAATCCAAAGGCACTTACCGGGTGTTTGCAATCTCTGCAGGGGCATCGGCTGCTGCTGCAGATTGTCGCCAAAGAAGCCATGGTTAATGTTGCCCGTGGTCCAGATGCGATTGCGATCCTCCATAGCCATGTCATGAGTCAATCCAGTGGAAAGGCCCCCGATTATTGCATATTGTGTGTGATTTTTCCGCTTTTTTAACGCAGACCGCCGGTGATTTTCCTAGGCACTTCGCGGCATATCAATGAGCAGGGTGATGAGCATGAGCCTTATCCGAATGCACGTCACAGCGCCCACATGTTGCGCTTACGCAGGGAACAGTTGGCGACCAAGTGGGAACGGTTGAACAGCTTATCGTTTGCTTACTTGCCGGAATGTTTGCCTTTTTCCACCGCTACTGCCAACAGAAGGCAGTTGCATAATTGGGCATTATGAGGGCCCGAAACGAAAGCTGGAGCTAGAACTCTGGAAAAATCGACTCGAAGTGGAGCCAGTGCAGCGGGTGACTGGTCTGAAGCAGCGACTACCGGCGTATTGGAGCCCGGGCGTCGTCAACAGAACGTATTTATACCGCACCGATACCTGCCTGCCTGCCTGCCTGCCTGCCAGCCAGCCAGCCAGCCAGCAACCGAATAACAACAACACGGCTGGCTGGCTGGCAATGGCAATAGTACTACCAACAAACAAATCAGGCAACCCCCATTAACTCCTTCGGCCATGCAAATGTGCTGCGGCAATTACGAGCCAGCAATGCGGCCCACAGCCCATCTCCATTCCCACCCAGAAACGCCGACACTGTCTGACTGTCCTGCATGTTGTCCATATCCTTGTTTGCAGTACCATCGCTTCCATTATGGGTCGGGTCCATCCGTTTCGTGAAATGTTATGTAGCCGGTGTACAGAAATATAAAAGGGTCATCGGTTATATCGCGCTTCCACTGTGCATTGCTTAACAAACTATTTAAAAGTAATTAGCACCGATAATGCAGGCGTACTTAAAATACAGATGTGCAAATGCCGACTGTGATTATGTATTAAACGTATTTATTTCGCGCACCTTTTATGGCTGGCTGACTTCAGAGGTATGCAGCGTTCGAATACAAATCCCAGCTTATTTCCTCTGTGAATCAGAACAGAACACGAAGGGACGCCGAGTGACCACAATCCGCGCAACGGAGCCAGTGGCGTAATGAGGAAAATTACTTTACAAAGGGCACCCCAAACTATATAGGTGTATATAAAATCGGCGGGCAGAGATATATGGATAGTTGCTAATTGATATGGACGCGGGTGTGTGGCTGTGGGGAAAGTGCATGATTGATGACCCTGGCCAATGGCCAATCGACCAGGACACGACACTGGATTTGGCCAAACAACGGGAAGGATACCTAATAATAGTAATTAAATTGTGGCACTTTGCCCGCCCACAACGAATCCACAAGCATTCGCATTGTTCGGCCTAACTTTGACATAGTTTATTGTGCCTGGGAATCGATAAATACTATTGATTTCCACATGTGCCACCGCCAGCACCTCAAGACACATCGCGCATACGCCCCGCTGGCAGTTGTAAACTTCAGCGCCGGAAAGCCGTGCGATGCATGTCATCCTTTTGCCGGTGAAAAATCCACCCCTTTGGGGAATGTGTTTACACTCACTGGGGAATTATTGTTAATAAGCAAATAAATTGTCCACCAGTCACTCGCTGATGGGTTCAAAGAACTTTACTTTGCTGGCATGTACTTGCATACATTTATTATACATTATCTTTTTTAGCATACATTTTTTAAATCGTTATTTCTATCTTTTTTTTTTGTTGTTATTTTTATTTTTATTTTTATTTTTATTTTTTTTAGCTTTCTTTGTATTCTATGACTAATTACTTGCATTTCTAGCTTAGGCATTCGACGAGGAAGCCAAAAATGAATATATGACACGAATATGGTTACAGTGACTCGACCTAAAGCTCTAAATTAATGTGCACATTAGTCTATGTGTGGATTCTGCAGATTATAGAATAAATCAACGACCCCTGATCAGTTTGGCCTGCCATTCTGTGGTGGGTGAAACTTCATGCTGCAATAAGATCAAATAAATATATATTAATATGTGATCTAGTCAACATGGTTATAATGTCAATGAAGCTGTATATACATTTTGATTTGTAGTCTCAGTCTGATAAGTTCGTCTCCACGAGTCACAATACACGTTCTTCAACTAAAGTTCGATACGTTATAAAGCACAATTTGAAAATCCACCTTTAAACATACTTCGCAAACATCTGATTTGCTGACACTAAACTATCCCATTCAGATGGATCGCCTCGTTGGCAATTTTGAGAACAAGTTTAAGCATTTGGTGAAGGCTGAGAGCAAGGGAATGGCCCTGAAGCTGGTGGGATTCTACGCCGTCGGTTGGACTCTGCGCAAGTTGGTCAAGTGAAGCGGTTGTGCCTAGTCTCAGGGATCCATACAGGTCCCCTGATAGTTGAATGTCCGTCGTTTCTGTTCTGTACCTATTTTAAAATTCAATGTACGAATAAATTGTGGCCTCACCTCAATATCACATTGTCGCAGCCATCGACTGGAGAATCCCATGCTGCAGAATCACACAGTCTTCAAGGCGCACTTGCAGCAGGACGGGATCCTGAAGGGCTGCTGCACCACGTCCAGCTTGCCATCGCTCTTGATGCTGGCCAGGGTCTGCTGTGTGTAGTGCTGCTTGCAGATGGGATTGTAGTTCTGCGGAAAGTTGGCGGCGAAGTCACAGGGTTGGCCCTCTCCTCTGTGGCGAAGGTTTAGGAATTAGTATGACCTCTGAAATATGACGTGTATCTGCGGTCCATTGTATAACTTACTCGCATTCCTCCATCTGAATGGCCTGTTTGTACTCATCGTTATTGACAATGAACTGCCAGGTGTTGTCCGCCGTGATGCCCTTTTTCGGGTACACAAGCCTCCTGGTGCTGCTGCAGAGGAATCGCTCCTCCGCTTCACCAAGGCGAGGACCCACATCCGTGGGCTGAAACTCGTTGCTGAAGAACTTGGCGAAATTGTTTTTTAGCTTCAGTGTGAGGCCTGAAAGGTCCGGGTAGTCGTCCACTTCCGTGCAGAAGGTCTTGGACAGGGGGTTGTCACCCTTGGCGCAGGGATTGTGTTCCTCGGTGAGATTCCTCAGGGGACGAGGTGGCGATTGTGGAGGCCGATACTTGACTATGGGGGAATCGGGGAAGACAAAGGCTAAAATTAGGCAAGCGCCAAAGGCAGTTGGCCAGTGAGTATGGGATCGATTTAGTAGTTAGTTGTAGGGCATGTTAGGGTATCGAATGTAACTGAGCATACGAGTATATGTATAATCAAATATACTTGGTGGTACTTACTGTCCGATGGTTGTCGGGGGGGATTCGGCTGTTCGGATTGCACCTCCGCGTCCGTCCTCTGCAAAGATACGAACGTATCGTTAAAGACCAGATTCAGCTTGCCATTTGGGGAGCGCTGCACTTTGAAGTACTGATCTGGTTGGATCAGGCTGTGATACTGATGGTAATGGCGGTTCATTTCGGGGATCGGGGACTGATTCAGATTCTGTTTCTGTTTCTGGGGCGAATCGTCGCGCTGGGTGGGTATGGGCATGAAGGGTGCACTGTCCGCGGTCGTCTGTACGGGTAGAATTCACTCGTGTTAGTCTTTAGCCAGGTGGCAAATAAGGAAGCACAAAGACAACACACAACCCAATAGGAAACCGAATGAGCAGTGAAATGGGGATGCATTATACAATATGATGAACAATAGTTATAAGAAAGCAGCACCAATTCGTCTCTGAAGCAAGCGATCGCCATTGATTTCAGCTACTAGGCGGTTAATCGAATCAGAGACGAATTCTTAAAAGAAATCATGCATTTGCCTAGGTACACACTTACATTAAAGAGGATAACTCCCTCATCATTGGTTAATTTAAAAAGCTGTTTGATGATACCATCATACTCCTTGGCCTCGTACTGTAGCAAAAATGGCGAAATAAAAAGACAAGACGATTGACTTTAGTCTCGGTTCAGAAGTTTTGACCACACAGACACAATAGGGTTATTAGGAGGTATAGGGTGTTTAGCATAAGAATACAACTGGGTCTGTTTCGGGACACTGTGCTCACACCTGTAAGTGACTAGATGCTGGCTTTCCGGTTCCGTTTTTGCTCGTGAAAGCCAAAAGGGCATTATATTCTGCCTCTGTTTTCGCTGCCCACACCTCGGCCTCGTGTCGCTTCGATAATTGGATATTGATATAAACTATCTGAAAGATACAGGTGAGAGTTTTGTTTGCGGTTCATCAACATTGCCAAGACAACGGACTATATATATTCGTGGGTCGCTGTTCGGGCTCGTTTGTTTGCCACTCTCTCTATTGTCGGCACTAAAAGTTTGAACAGCTGTTTTCCGGGCAAGCGCAGTTTTCTCCCGCCATCGGCTCTATAGTTCTGTTGAGTTAGGACCCGAACCTATATATAACAACAGCAAGAGCCCAAAATCTGAGTTGATAATTTCAGGGAGAGTTGCCCATTACTTAGCAACTGGAAATCGAGAGAGATTATCGCAAATCATTTTATTATCAACGCAAGCAGTAATCAACTGATGAGTCTATTCTTAAAAAAAAAAAATACGGCCGAAATAATCAAACCGGAAGCCAATAGTAACAGTTGCTTTTAAAGCTCTGATAATCCGAAGACCTATCAGCACTTTGTGTGCTATTCCTTAAATACTCGTATGGCATAGAAACGCCTTGATAATATTCTCTAAGCTTGGTAAGACTTCTTAGTATGATTCATTTCCCGAATAAAGTCCCCAGAAACTTCAAAAAGAATTTGCACCAATTAAAATTAGGTCTCGATGAGCACGTATTAAACTCGATTTTAGGTGCCAACCCATCGGAACTTGAATGCCTGAGAACTTTTGCGATTTCTCGGAAATGTTTTTTCCCAAGCTCGACAATCAATTAGCCATCAACCTTTTTTTAAACGCGTTCATCAGTGTTCTGGGTTGAGGCAACTAAGGCAAACATTGGATCTTTTTTCCCTCACAGTTTTAGGTTTTCCGTGAACCCATTGGAACTTAGCTAGAACTCAAAACGATCTTTGAAACCGGTACGCTGCGGAATCCGCGGAAAACCGGAAAGACAAACGTTTCAGGCGCTTTTCAAACGGATTTTCTAGCATTCAGCGCCATTATTACGGACTAATTGCTTTTCACACAGAGATGATCATCCCATTTGTCGGCAGTAAATTACTTCAAAAGTCGTGTGCAGAATGTCTGGCATTGTTTATGACAATTAATATTATTGTAATGCCATTTATTCTATAGAGAATGAAAATTGCACATAACTTGCTAATTGCAATGTGAACAGGTTTCCAGTCTCTGACTAAATTTCAACTTGAAACTGCCCTTCGGCTAATAGAACTGCTAGAACAACTACGGAAAATCGAAAAAAAAAAAAAACTAAGTAAAAAGCCCATAGCCAGAGATATATTGCAATGATATGACAGTTATGTTAGGCATAGATTAACACGAAACAGAAAAAGCAAACAAAATACAGTCGAACTTTCATAGCTGGAACAAGCAACTGTCTCAGAACAAAAAATCAAGTTCTGGAGTCTCAAGCTCTTAAGTTCTTGTCTCAAGAAGACGGCAAATTTGTCAGCTTAAGGACACTTTAACCTTTTATCAGATTATTCAGCTATTTACATATTTGTTTTAAATCACAGTTCTGATTATGGAGGTTCGACTGTTTTGAAATTTGGAAAACTTCTCACCGTGGCAGACAAGGCGAACACTAGCAGCAGGATTTTGAACAGCGATATCCACATGGGCGTCATCATGATCGATCTCGGCTCAATCAATTTGGGTAGCTATAACTATATAGATTCTGTGGACGGCGTGCGTCTGCGTCGGGGCTTAGTTATAGTATTATACGAGTATACGAGTAGCAGGTGATTGGCGGATCGGTGGCGGCTTATACCAATTTTCTTATTTCTACAACTTTGTTATTATAGCGGCGCGCTGCTGCTGCTGCTGCTGCTGCTGCTGCTGCTGTTGTTTTTAGTGATCTGTGTTTTTTATGGGCTCTGCGTATATAGAAAATAAACAAACTGGCACGACTAAATGTTAATGCCGGGCTTTTATATCGGTAGCTGGTGTTACTGTTGCCGTATTTATTTATAAATATTGTGTGCGGTGGCTCTGTGTGATATGTTGGCTATTCCGTTTTGTTTGTTTCCTTTGCACGTTTGCGAGTCACAGGCAGACACTTCAATTAGTCGGTTTGCTTTTCACTTTAGTTTCGCTCTCGCCGCTTTGGTGGAACCGTTTTTGGTTTTTGGTTTTCGGTTTTCGGTTTTCGGATCGGGGTCTCTGATGAAATGCGCTAAATGCGGCGAAATATTGATTGATATATTGATTATAACTGATTTGGCTGATTGGGGGGGGCTGCGTCAATCCACGTTATCCACGTTACACAGCTGATATCCTGCGATCTTGTGCGTCTTGTACTTTTCGGATCTGTGCGCCGGCTTTGAGTGACACGAAAAGCGCGAGATGCCTGCGCTTTTATGGACGCGAAACCATCTGCCACCGATCTTGGGATTATAGCGACGCGCGCTGGGGTTTTCCGGTCAGATCGAGAGTTTCACCATGTCTCCCCGGGCGCATGCAGAGGGTTAAGCATTGACCAAGTTCGATTTCGACTGGGATTCCGATTTCTCGCGATCGAGAACACACGACAGCGAGAGCGCACGTCTGGGAGGCAACTGAAAAGTGGACCCCAAAGGCCGACTCGGCTGCTCCCCAAACAATTGCTCCGTGCTTAAGTGCAGCTTTAAGCAAGTTTGCGAGAGTGCGAGCGGGAGCGGGCGCTGTGCGCGAGCGAGACGCTCGCCCGGGGGGGGTGGGAGCGAGATGGGTAGAGAGAGCGATCGAGCGAGCCAGCGAGGGAGCGGGACGCCTGGGCAAGCGGTCCGCGATTTTATCACAGCTGACTGGAGCGGCACTACTAATTGCGCCTGCTTCACGAAAAACTTAACCAGCCGGAGTAGTCTGAATCATCTTACACTTGGAGAAAAGTGTGCATATCAAACTACCACTATAATGGCTAAATTACATTTGGATAACGGGAAAAGGAGCATGTACTATAAACACTAGTTGTTGAACCAAATACTTATGGCTTGGACTTTATAAGTAATATCAAAATAGTAACCATAAGTTATACAGTTCCGCAGTTATACACTAAGAACAATAATTGTATATTTTTAAGCGATATTAAATTGTTACAATACAGTAGTTTTTTGGCATTTGACGAGCAAATGTCACTTCGTTATCGCGTAATTTATGAAAAATATATAATTATTAGCATCATGTCTCAAAGTCAGAGCTTTGTTTTTAACTAGCGGTATCAGTAGATGGTTATCTGGGGAAGTCAATCAAAACTGCATTTGGAAGATTAGGCTCGCGCTTGGAGCAGGCCGGCTTGGAAAGCAATGAATACTCTTAAAAAATACACCAGGACAAACTTGCCCTTTTCGTCGACCTATTTTGGTAATTAAGCATTATCTGTCAAATGTTATTGAGCAGCCCAGATTAGAGATTTATTGCTTTTTTAATTGGTAAAAAAGAACCGCGGCTAAATGGAAACTTAGTTTATGCGCACCCAGAAAATGTTGAAATAAATTAATTAAAGGTATTCAAAGCTATCCTCTGGCTTACTGCCAAAAAATTTCCCCGAACTGTAAATACCCATGTATGTACATACATATGTATGTGTTAATTACCACCTTCTCTTTCGGGCTAAACCCACCAAGTGTAGGGCTTCTCACAGTCGGCCAAGTTGACCTTTTGCCGGCCAACACCTGTTGCCGCTGAAAGTAAAAGTGCCGCCGGACAAAGCTCGCCAGCAAAGCTCTCGGCACCACCACCACCACCACCACCACCAGCACCAATGAAACTATCCCCACGATGGAGTCCATCTAATGCCTCCAATACGAGTATATTTGATATTCCGAACGGGTGCCGTACACGTCAGTTCCGTTGGCGCACGCGTCATGGGAGTCACAGCTCGGAATCGCTTTAATTAGCCAGCAAGTCGCCGCCTTGGAGCGTGCTGTGGCGTTGGGAAAGATGGTGACTCAATTGGTATTTCCGAGTACGCTGGATAAAAAACCGCATCTTAAAGTCACACACTGCAAATACTCGCCATGTAAGCGGCATCTGACGCAGTCGCGCAGTCGTTGGATGAATGGATCTTTCTTGTGTGTATGTTGATGGCCCAAACTGGATGTCGTTCGCCCTGGGAAAACGGGAACTGCGCTAAAGAATATGTTTTACTTGGCCTACTCATAGATTCCACCATACTTATGAGCCAATGACTGATTTAAGGGCATTTCGCAGAAGCGTCCGCTTCACACAGTTGATTCACTAGAATTTCTTTATCAATATGCACGTAATAAAAATGCAATGAAGGGGAACAGTATCGTGTAAGTAGATGCACGTGATCGAAAACTAAATAGCTTGATGATGAAATTTTTATTATTTAATGCCCCGTCTATATCTGTTCTATAAAATCGTGTTTATTATTTGCTTCTAAGAAATCAATGAAATCAATTAAATCATCAACCGAGCGAACTTTTTCAAAATAATACGTTTGCATCAAACTTTAATGAATCTGCTTGCAGATTCTTCACTTAATAAATATATATTATATATAAAAAATATGAATCTGCTTGCATACTTTGGGGATCTCCTAAACATGAGGTGCATATACTTAGGCGGCTTCAAAATGTGATTTTAAATGAGCCAAGTTAATGGATATAAATACAGCTACCACTATCCTAAATGTTAATTTGAGTTAACAATTAGCAGTTAAAATTTTTGTTAGCAGTAGTCTAAGCTGCTACTTCATTAATTACTTTCAGTGAAACCGCCTAAATTACAACTTATTAGTAAACATTGAATCATACGTTTGTCTGAGAACTTTTTTATTGAAAAAGATCAAGACTTTTTACAATGTATTGCCATAGTTGTAATGTGGTCAACTTTGTAAAGCTCTGAATACCTGTTAATATATGTGTAGATTAAGTGTAATGAGCAGAAATAGTCTTTTAATTTCAGAGGAGCCATAACTTTTCAAACAGTAGATAATTATAAGATTCGCGGTCCTAAGCACCAATTGTTTGTTTAAAGTAACAAATGAAAACCACACAGCTAAAGAAATTGAGGTGCCATTTTCGCAACGTCCTGATTCAATTAGCCTAATAGTTATTAATCGAAAGGGAAACGAGCTCATTTAGGGCGCCCATTCATCGATGTGGCACCTTGGCGATCCAGACGAGCGGCAGATTGGCCAATCGGGCGAGGATGGCCCAAAGGTCAGGGCAAGTCAAGCGAGCCAGCTCGCGGGTCAAGTTAACGCGAAAATGGTAAGATGGTGAAATAGTGAAATACGCTTAATGACAGCCTGCTCATACATGTGTGTCCAAGTGGTCGCAGTATTGCGGCGTGTGTCCGTCCGACTGGATAAATAATGAAATTGCATTGCACATTCAATAAAATATATTCAAACGGGGCACAATTAAAGCGGCACGGCACCTGAGAAAAATGTGGACGCACCGCTTTGCAAAATGCAATTTCAGCCATGACAGCAAAGCACGCCAGCGTGTTTCTTGTGCGTTCGCCTCGAAAATAAACATTCGAAACAGGCAACCAGGCAACCAGGACGAGATCGCGGCAGCAGCTGTTGCTCAATTTGTCGGAATAGGCCGATTCGATTGCATCATAGCCATAATCTCGGCAGTATTATATTTTGACAGTGGAGCAACGGGGGTATGAAAAATGGAGATGCCCCTTGCTGGAGTGCTAGGCAAATATAAATCCGAGCGCCTGGCATGCTTTCACTTTTTTCCTGCCCACCTGGCTGGCGTTCCATATCCATATAGATCCATATAATGCACCAAATTAAATTATGCCGTGCAGTTTCCCCCCCAATAGACACACAAATAAAACATAATAGAAATCAACCAAAAAAAAAAGAAATGCCGAAAACGGGTTCATTTCCGATATGGATTTCAGATATTTTGTCCCCGGCACAGCCGAACATTTGTGAATTTGAAGTTGAAGTTCATTGCGCAACTAACGAGCAACTGCAGCAGGAAGTCGAGGAAGTGGAGTGGACTTTGGTGGCTTTGCTGTTCGATGGTCGATGCTCGGGTATTTTCTAGCATTTCCCAATGAGCAGCGGCCTGTTATCGCACTTCACGTTACACTCTGAAAACTTTTCCCAACACATTTTTACATTGCGCCTATTTATTTTTGCCTGCTTGCTCTGCCAATTGCCCCACGTCAATTAACAAACAAAAAAAAAACAGCGCAACACTAGCAGCCGAGGAAAACCCATGAAAAGTGAGTGAAAAATTAAAAGCACATGTGTGTTTTTGGCCTCGTACTTTGGCCGAATGATGATATAAAAAGATAGAAAAAACCCAAACGCCATAATGGCAGGAAGTGGCACTCTGGAGTCCGGCGCCTTATGAATTTATTTATGAGAAGACCCAGGACATGCATTCCCGTGACAATAATGAATTTATTTTAATTGTAGACTTATTGCATTCCCGTGTTATCTCATCGCTTCTTTCATCTGTCATGAGCCAATACAAATTGTATGTTAAATCCAATCGCTTACTTCCTTCCTTTTTAAGTTTGTCCGGTTGTCGTTCGATAGTTTTTCTCTTTTATCGCTGCGGTGGCGTATACGCAATATTGGGTGCGGGCCATCAGTGAAGTTGAATTGGATTCACTTTCTGTGCATTCAACTTGAACTGAATGGCCACATTGTCGGTTCGGCGGAAACTTAACTTAACCACGAATTATACCGAATTATACCGATCGAAAAACATTTATATCTTCCATCTCCACTCTTTAAGTTGACAGCCCAATAAACAGTAGCTAAAATAAACAAACATTATTAGGAAAACAATTTGGAGAGGTAAAAATGAGATCAGTGGATTTTCCACGAATTGCAAATGGCCTTCAGCTCAGATTTTTGCGCTCAATAAGCCGGTAATTAAGTTTTATCATAAAAAAATTTTTGGAAATATTAAATAGCGTTTTTATGCAAACTTAGAATAGCTCAAAATGGTAATATTCTTAAAGTAGTGTTTTACATTGTATTTTCATGTTTTTCTGCGCCATAATTTGTAAGCACTTTTTTCATCATAGGGTATTACCACTTAAAACCCTTTTACGGCAGCTACCGCCCCCAAATTGCAATTATCTTGTCCCATTTGTATATTTTCGTCGGCTATTACATGAGTCGGGGTTTTTCTTCTTATTTTCATTTTCATTATTTTGCTGCTGTTTGGCTTGTACCGTCTTGTTTTCCTTTTGCTGTTTAACAAATTTACAGTTTGTTAACTACGAGTGCTTAAGTATTATGTTTGGCCCAAGTTTTCTTCATGCTCATTTCGCGTTTTGCATTTATGCAGTTGAAGTTGCAGTTGCTATTGCAGTTGCGACTTCAGTTGGCAGTTGCAGTTGGTCGGTCTGGGCCCATTTCACTTTCGGTTAGATAACCGCAGACCAGTTAGAGGTGGGGATTTTTCCAGTCGTGGATTTGCCTACGTAGGACTTACCCATTTGGTCCGACTTTGTCACCAGGGAATGGAGACAGGCAGACAGGCAGACAGTCAGGCATCTTACCAACATCCATTGTTAACCCCAGCATTGTTAGCCTTAATTGTTTGGCACGTTTACAAATGAAGCGCTTCTGACATAGTGACAGTGAACTCTTACCAAGAGGAGGGCCTAAAGGCTGACTTGCACTCATTTGTCGCAACATTAGATAATGGCTTGCCCTCAAGTTCGCATTGCGTTGATATTTGGGGATTCAGTTTTGGAGTTTGCAGTTGAAGGCTCTCATCAGCAACGTAATTGAGTTCAAGGTTGTTGTTCTCCAAAAGTCGGAGATTGAAGATCTTGCTAGCTTTGGGTCAGGAATATATAACGCTACTGAAGGATTTTTTAGAATTTACACACCCAACACTCAAAATTAGTAGACTCAACATAAATCACTCAACATTCACTAAACTTATTTCTACAATTTCTGTAAATTATTTCTTAAGATCTTGATTCAATCTACAAATATATTGCAAAATGTGGCTAGTTAATCCAAGTGCCAGGGATTACATAACATACAAATAGTATTATGGCACTAAAGAAGTAGAATCTCAGAATATTTCCAAAGCAAATCTTGTCCTTGCTTTACTTTCGATACCAACTTTTCCATTAGCGATCATGCCATTTCAAGTTCGTTGCCTCAGTCTTTCGATTGGGCCATGTCAGAAAACGAAGCCAACAGTGATGTTTCTTGAGCAGTCGAACACGTTTATGCCACCGAACTTAATGAGCCGCATTGCAGTTTTCGGATTGCCACATGTGGATAACACCGATGCCCATGCCGATGCCGATGCCACTCGAAACGCATTGAACCCCAGACACTCGTTTGTGGCCAAGAGGCTGTCATGAAAATGTCGGCAATGCTGCCGAAAAAATATAAAATAAATTGTAACACAAAAAGAGCAGGAAAGAGAGGGCAACACTCTTAACCCCGCGACTAAGAGCGTTCGAGAAGACCCCCAAAACCGCTCAAAATGCACTTCATCGGCGTCTCTCCGGTGATTTCTTTAAATAAGCCGCACAACGCGATTTTCGAGCACAGTTCGAGCTCAGACGTTGCCGAGATATAGCCGCAGCTACAATCCCCAGATCGGGAGACTCGAATCGGTGAAAGAAAGTGGAGAGTGAAATTTGTGTGCGCTGCAGACCGCTGAGACGAATGCCGATGACAAAACAAACGTGAGGCGAAACGGTTCGAAATCGAAGTAAAAAAGTGCGGCGGCCAAAAGTGCCAATTGCAAGTGGCCAAGTGAAGAAAGTTGGTGTGAAGAGGAGACAGCGTTAAAACATAGTTTAAAAATAAAACACAAGCCGAGGACGTCAACGGTAAAAGTGAATTTTGATCTCAATTAGCCGCCCAGCTAATCGAAGGCCCAATTTGAGCTAAATCCACGAAAAACGCAGGAGCACGAAATGAAGGTAAGTCGCAGGATAGTGCAAGTGCAAGTGAAAGTTGATCCGAATACTGGACTAATTGAGCGGTCTAATCTTGGAAATACTTCTCCTCCCCCTCCCCCTCCCCCTCCCCTGTACACCTGCTCATATCTAGTTTATGCAATTTCTTTGGCAAACAAGTTCAAGTGCAAGGCATTCTGCACCGAAACCAGTTTCATGTTGGCCACACATCGCTGACGCTATTAGCTAAGCCTCAGAGCTGCGTGATGTCTATCCCGCGGTCTCGCATAAGTGACTAATAGAGATGCTTTCATTGCGCAACGAATGGATAACCCAAAAATCCCAATCGATGCTTCAGTGCACTCCAAGAGCTGGGCAGACTGAGAGCTTTGTAGTAGACCTTCATTCGCTCGGAACCTTATGTCATGGATCGCAAGAAGCGATGACCATTTGACCGAGTGCGAAGGTAAATGTCGTGCATAATTATTATGTCAGACCCGTTGGCTTCTACCCCTCAGCGGGTTGCTTTCGAAAATCGTTAAGAAATTTGAATACGGCCCAGGTGATGCTATGCCAAACGGAAAACGAAGACGAACCAGGTGAGGCGAGGCACACGTAGCGACAATAAACGGGTTCGTAAACCGAACCTACCGCAATTAAGTTACCAGTCAAAGTTGAGGTAGTTAGATATAGATATGTATACAAAAAAATAGTGTAGGCATTCTGCTCATCGACCATTAAGCAATAATATTAATATGCTAATTATTTGTGAACACGGAATAAGAGAGCGAGTGTGTTTCGGCCACAAAGCCGGCAAATACAACACTTTCACTCTTTGACCAGGCAAAATATTGGCCATAACAATGAGCAAGCAGAAAAAGAAAACAACAAACAGTGTCGGCCAACTAAAAAAACCCATCAAAGAGAAGAGGCTAGGATGGTAAAATGGATTTTGGCCAATATTGGCCAATAGTTTAATATGCCAATGGATTCAAACGAATTTTGCAAACAAATTGCACATCGTTAATTACTCAGCTGAACCATTAATAAAAATTGTATCCAGCAATTAACTTTCAATTATTTTTTGCCACTGTTTTATTATGTTTCTGCTTATGCAATCCCAAAACGAAGAACAATATTTATTTTGATTAATCAGTGCATTTGTATGCAGACTGCAATTGGCCAATTGTTTGGGCCATGGCTAGGGCAATTAATGCATTGTATAAGATATCACAGCATATTTGGCCAGTCATAATGGAAGTTGCGCCATCGCGGGGAGAAAGGCTGCCAATTCAATTAATATTTTTCGAGGCGGTTCCACTTTAACCCAAATAAAAAACTAATTTAAAACGCATTTGTCAAAAGTATCCATTATCGATACGCTGACCGTAATCTGGTTCAATTTCAAGATAATATTTCACAAAGTTTATAAGTGGATTACACAAATCAATGACCAAAAATAAGGCCAACGTAGTATCAACAAATGTTTCCTATAATTTCGTAAAAATATAAAGCAATTTACTGAAAGGAAATGATTACCACTCACGAACATTTATAGCACTTAGCAAAAACGCGGAGGAAGAAAGAGTTATACATACGAGTATATTTGATGAGGTTTAAAATTGCAGCGTCAAGATTATATCAACGTTTCGGAAAGTCAATTAAATAGCTATTTAATTTCCATTTTCCTAAACCACTTTTTTCTTAATCACTTAAACGTTTTCATTCACTGCCTACAATTATAAATACAACTCTAGTTCAGGCATATCATTTTCGGTTACAAGTTATAACGTTTTGATCAAAAAACTAAGGAATTAATCAATTTTGTATTCCGCATGATTGCGATAGCGATTAATATTAATGATAAGGATTAAGTAGATTCCTCGGAGCATTCGCCTCAATAGCAATTAGCATATTGGCAGGTTGATGGAGCATGAAACGGCAGCGAATGCCGCAAGTCAAAGCAACGTTATAGCTTCGCTTTTGGCCAAATTGGTTATGACCATTACCGCCCACCCACCCCCGCCAATAAGCCCAGCCCGCTCAACTGTAAACCGAGTTGAATGGGGGTAAGGATGAGGGGGGTGCTTTTAGTCGGTTCGCATACGCAGATCGAGGATTATGACTTACATTTGTATATTGGCGGTAAGTGGCAGATTATGATTGCACATGGTGTGTGCGTGTGTGTGTGTGGCAGTTGACAAATGAGTGCACAGATGTGGCAAGCGGACAAAAACAGCAACAAAAAAGCGATGGTGGTGCAACACATGGTGCAGAGACACATTTCGGCAATTGAATTTCCTAGTCGCCGACAGCTTTTGTTGGAGCTGTCATGTAAAATTTGAATAGATTTCCAAAGGAATTGCAAAATGTGCTCCCTGCTTACAAATTGGGTGCTCTACTTTAGGTACTTCATGTTTGGCAAATTACTTAATTTATTTAACCGCATGTAGGTCTTCAGCCTAAGTCTTCTGCTGGTGGCCGCCCTCCCTCTGATGTGCCACGCCCTCCCAGCTAGCGATAAGTCCCTCTCCCTGGAAGACACAGATCTGGACAATGAGCCGGGCGAGAGTGTGAAGGAGTCGCAGGTGCAAAAGCGGTCCGGCAGCTTCGACTACGTGGCGCACCTGAAGTCCGGCCTGCTGTCCGGAATTGGCCAGGCCTCCGCCTCAATCGCCTCTGGCAGTTCCGGCGGAAGCAGCGGTGGCGGGGACAGCTACAAGTCCCACGAGATTGTTGTCCATGTAAGTTGACAACGACATTTCTCGACCTGACTATGCGGTTGGGGCTTTTCATCTTTGCTCAGCCATTTTAAATCGAAATCAAATATATGCAATTAATCCATCCCACATTTTCAGGGCAACTCGGTGGACTACGACCCCTGGTCGTTCAAGAAATCCGTGCTGAACACCATCTTCCAGGCGGTCAAGGCCATCACCGGCGGGGTCACCGCACTCAAGGGTCAGCTGATCAAGGGCAGCGGATACGCGCTGAGTGCGGGCGGCAACCTGGTGGCCGCCGGCGGAGACAAGGTCACCGACGTGGGCAAGTCCATCATCAACTCGGCGCACATCAACTCGCACACCTACGCCACTAGTCACTCCTCCTCCGGCGGCGGTCTGTTCGCCAAGCTGACCTCCTTGTCGGGCGGCTCCTCCGGCGGCAGCAGTGTCCACAAGACCGTCTCCGCTCCTGGACCCGTCGTGCATCACGAGAGTAAGTACACTCAGAGAAAACACTTAAGCTTAAATAGGAACTACAAGTTTCCTCGCTCGATGATAGGTACTTATAAGCAAATATAAAGCAACCCGAATATATTTACATTTGTTCAACTCCCTTGTCTCGTATACTAAGAAATTGGACTAGGTCGCGATACTATATTATTTATTCCAATGCATATGCCACTGTCCATTGGACCATGAAATCAAAACATATTGCCTTTCGCTTACGTAACTCGGCTACTGAACTAAATGCATGACAATTAAGCCGCCTAATAACCAACACAGCCGCACCTGGCCAAAACGGAAGAGGCAACTCCCAGCTCCGATTTGGCAGCAGATCCAATGGCCAAATCAGAGCATGGAGCGTACAATGAACCTGGCCAGGCCGGCAACTTTCGTTTTCGCCAGCAACCCGTTCCGTCGCCATCTGCGTCTGCGTTCCACTTTACCCCACTAAATGTCTCCGCATTCGTCTCGTTGCAGCGATCACCACGTACGAGATACCCAGCGGCCACGCCAGCTACGGCCCGCCATCGAAGCCCCCCTCCTACAGCAGCGCCACCCACCAGTACCTCCCGCCGGTGGGCGGGGCCAGCTACAGCGGCGGTGCGCCCTTCAGCGTCAGCCACCCGGCGGCCTTCGAGTCGCCGCCAAGCAATTACCTGCCATCGGCCTATGGACAAGATGGTGCGTAGTAGTCTGGAGTAACAGAACCTTCCAGGTCTCTTCTAAACAATCTCCACTGTACATACTCTGCTTTGCTAACCGAATTCGGTGTTGGTTTTTCATCTGATTATCCATAAGAATAGTATTCTATTTATGGATCAACTTGTAATATATGGCTTGTAAATACGATTATTCAAAAATATTATGTTTGTATATATTTCCTCCAACTTAAGTTTACTTTATATGGAAGGCATAAGGCTCAAAGTAATTGTTAGATTTCTAGAAGTGTATGCCAAAGATGACAATGACGGGACAAATGGGACAAACGTGCCATCAACTTGCAATCGCAAATCACTCAGCTTTATTTGCATACTCAGCCGCCCCCCGCCCCGCCCCCATTTCCCAACGCCCTTTTGGCGGCTCCCATCTTATTTCCGCACACAGCAAACAACGAGCAGAAAGTGAAAGCACCATCATCAGTTGCACATAGCTCGTGGAGACGAGGCAGAAACCGAGATACATTGTAAATACTGTAGATATTAACACTGCCAGTCGAAATCTCTCCTTGTGCGCCTATGATGTATGTGGTCAGGCACCTGGAACTTGTTCCAATGACACATTTCCTAGGCTAAGTTTACTCGATTTTTTAACACATTGCGCAAGCGCACATTAATCGATTCATTGTACATAAAGACATGCGAACATGTTTCAATAATTTATCATATCTTACATTAGTGCGTTAACCACCAATAGTACTTAAGCGAGTTGTACAGATATTAATGGCGCCATTTGCAGTGGCCACATGTCGCATACTTGATAAAGTTGCGCATACGTACTTAGCCAATGGCCCATTTAAGAGTCTAGCGAAACCTTCAATGAAACGCGGACTATCGACTATCCTCATCAGCTAACCAAAACTAAAACCGGAATTCATCTACGATCATCATGCAAAGCATCTTGAAGCTGCCCAGAAATGTTCAAAATGTGTAAAGTAAACCAATCATTTTGTATAAAAAATCTAAACTCATCTAACACAACAAGAACAGTTAACAGAAAGAATTCCATTTCTTAAAAAGTAACGAACCTTTTCACGTCTTGCAGAATTATTAGCTTAATAATGTCGAGTCAGAATATAAATGGCTAATTTGAAAATGTTTTTTCATTTAAAAAATAGCAAGATGATGAACAGTTTTTATACTTTTGAAATACACCCGCCGACTCTTACATAAACAGACCAAGCCAAGTGTAAATACCCAAACGTAAAAACGCAAATATTTAATTTAGTCAATCTAATGAAATCTCATTGCATACACACCTCGACAACAACAACACCACCACCACCACCACCACCACCACAACAAACAACCACATACACCCACCACATACGCCACTCAAAAAAACAACAACCACAAAACGGCAGCGATCAGCGCAAATAGCAATGACTTTAACATCTATGGGCGCCACTCCAAGCTGTCGGATGAGGAAGCCCGAAAGGCGGCGGCGCAGCTCCAGGAGATCCTCAGCTTGCTGCCCAACGGGAAAACTGAGTACACAGCCTCCAAGACAGTGGCTTTGGATACCAGTTTGCCAACGGGTACGGGTTTGGAACAAGCGGAGGTTTATAACAGCTATGGCATACCACTGCCCAGCAACTTGGGCACCTTGGAGTCCCTATCGCACACAGAATCCATAACAGCTGCCTATAATCCCGCCTCAAAGAATCCGGCGGATGTTTACCACCAGATGGCCAAGCGCCCGTCCGCCGAGGAGCTGTACATCCAGAAGCATCCCAACGAGGGTTACGACTACTCACCACCCGCAGCTGCGGCCCCGCCACCGCAAGCTGCTGCGGATTACCGGGTGGAGAACTACCACGCCACCAAGAGTAATGCCCTCAAGGATCTGACGCCCATCATAGCCGCCTTGGAGGTGGCCAAACGGAAGGGAAACAGCCACGGTAGCGGGCCAGTATACTCCATTGAGAAGCAGGTGCACAAGCAGTCGCCCCACTTCCAGTACCTGCCGCCAGTGGTGCAGAAGTCCAAGTACGTGTACAGCGCACCACCGCACCACCAAGGACACAGCGGTGGCTACAAGGTGCGCCGCCAGGTGGCGGGCGGCAAGCACACGAAGCGCGTCTTCCGGCCGCAGGACTACGAGATACAGGATCCACTGATGTTCAACCGCGTGCTGGAGATCTAATGGGATCCAATGGCCCCCGGTTCTTAGCTTATAGTCCTCTAAGTCATGTGCAGCATTTACCTATAAATTATTTATGTTCTCGTTATCGCAATCGCAATCGCAATCGTAATCGTAATTAATAATTAATTATTTATTGAGCTTCCCAGCGATGGTTGGCAATAAAGCGCGCCATTGAATTTGCATCCGAATGTCTAAGCACAGCATGCTCCTCCAAAAGATCCCCAGCACCACCAATCACCCACCCACCCCGCCCACTCTCTTTTCGCACACCCACTTTCCTGCGCTGCTGCACCACCACACATTGAATCGGGAACCCTTTTCTCACCTCTCACCGATCTCTTTGCAGTCTACCATCAGTAGAGGACGATGAGGAAGCTGTGGACCACGCCCAGTTCTTTAACAGCACCGTCCATCTCCACGTATCCTAGAGTTAGTCAAACCGTTCCTGTCTATTTCGAATCTATCAGCTGTCACTCTCCCCCCATTCTATATACACTTCCGATTTGAAGGACCTCGTTAAGGCCTCTCAGAAACTTCAGTTGGCATTAATTGAACTTCCCCATCTTACGCATAAGTATTTAAATTAAATAAATCGTTGATTAAACACCGAGTCTTTTATTGTCTGTCTGCTTGGGAAATTGGGAAATTTACTTTTAGCCGAAAAGTATGCTTCAAAATACGTAAAACACCATGTAGAATTTATGTAAAAGCGTGGCAATTTCATACAGACTCAAAACTACATATATAAATATATTATTTTAAATATCATACATAGGTACCACGTAACGAAAATATACCAGGATGTATTAATCTGTTATTAATAATAAGATTAGGAAAAATATTTTCTATGTGTGCATAGTTTCCTGTTTTCTTATATCCCTGCAAAAATGTTGTGTTGTTCAAGCCTGAAAGACGGCTTATAGCATTTAACTATCCAACTAACGCAGTAAGATCTGTTCGAACACAGTTAAATTTATTACAGGGAATTTTTATTATCGCTTAGAAAATCTGAGGACAGGGCACACCTGTGCGATGAGGACCTAGAAGCAAGGAATCTGTGGGTTAATCAGGAAGATGGGCACTGCAACCGCCTGCTAAATTCTAGCTCAGTAGTAGCCGAAGGTGATGTCGTGCAGCGGCTGGGCATTTCCCTGGGGCAGGGCGTAGTCGCGGGCTAACTGATCCAGCAATCCCGAGCCACCTCCTCCACCGCTACGAGCCTGTGGCCGCGGCTGTGGCTGGAAGCTCGGCTGCTGTTGCACAGGACGAGCGCTGGGCCCTTGGGATTGGCCGAAGCCCACTGGCTCCAGCAGCGGACGTCCCCCGGAGGCGGGAGCCAGGAATCCCTGAGCCCGGGCACTGCTCGGAGCTGGTGAGGCGGGGGGCAGGGCGTAAACGGGCCGGGAAATCCGCACATTCGAGGGACCATCGCCGAAGCTCTGCGATTGCGAGTAATCCGGTTCAGGGCGAGCAGGTCGCTGCAGTGGGGAGTAGAGCACGTCGGTGGTGCGCTGAGCGCCGGGAACCTGGAGTCTTGGCGGTGCCGGACCCACCGAAGGCTGGTGGTGCTGTTGTGGCAGATGTTGTGGTTGCGGCAGCGGTTGAGGCTGTGGCTGAGGAGCTGGCGCATACTGAACCCGACGTGGTGGCTCCTCCTCCTCCTCGTATTGCACATACTGCGGCTGGGGTTGAGGTTGTGGGCGGGGCTGTGGGCGTGGCTGGGGTCGCTGAACACGCTAGGAAATGTTTAATTTTACCAAATTAATTATTCGATTATGCGTGTCTTGCTACTTACATAGGGTTTCTGAGGCCGCTGTGGTGCCGGCTCATCTGCGTAATCTGGTTCCTCCTTGAGAGTTTCATCCACCAGTGTGGGTGGTGCCACGGTGATGCCTTCTCCAGATGGCTGGAAGCCATACTTGTTGGCTCCGTACTCCACTACTCGAACTTTTCCCGTCTCGTCCACATAGCCGTACTTGCCCTTCACCTCGCCAGTGGCCAACTTGGTCTCGATTTTGAAGGATCCATCGGCTCCCTCATAGCCATAAGTGTAGGAGCCATCTTCATTGTGCCTGATCGGTAATGTTATTTGTATTATATATGATATCGAATTGTGTAGTGAGTGTTATTGAATATTGGGATTCGTTACTTGTTGATCTGCTTGAGGATTGCCACTGGATCAGCCCGCGGCGCTTCAGCACGAGCAGGAGCGGCATTAGCCCTCAGCCGAATAGGAGCAGTCCTGGGTGTGTTCTCCTGGTAATCCTGGTAGTCCTGTGACCTCACCATGCCTGCACCTACTATGAGGCAGCCGACAAAGAGCACGCGTTGCATCTGCAAGACAAGCCCATTAATTCTGTGCTGATGGGATATAAATGGGTATAAGTCTGTCTAGTCAAATGACAACCGGTTACTTAATTGCACCCTGTCTGCCAGAAGAGTTCAGTTTCCACCTCGCCCCTGGCCGTCGGAGCACCTTGACAGTGCATCAGAGTCTGAGTGCTGCCCAGAATGCCAGACGGCGACGATGCCTACAAAAGTCTTAAGTCAGGCTGCCTTTCACTTTTCCGCCGGCCAATGACACCCTCAATGCCAAGAAGGAACCAATACCCCGGATTTAGTTACAAGCACTCAAAGAAATAACTTAACTTTCCGTGCCAAAACAAAACCAACTTAAAGAAATTTAATCTAAAATATTGAAGTTATCTTAGGAATTTTGTGAAGAAGTTTCTTTCTGAAGCCATTTCACATTTACAGAAGGTTTTTCTATTGATATTTCCGCAGTGTAGTTGCATAAAGGCCGAGCCCAGTTGAAAGCCCAATCCCAATCCCAATGACACGCGATATGGCCGCTCAGCTGGATGGGCTGGCTGGGCTGGATGGGCTGGATGGGATTAATTGAATGGCCACCAGTGGCGTGGAGAAATGCTACCGGGAAGAAAGATGGCAAAGAAGCAGGGGAATGCCAATTATCGTTGCCCAGCCATGTGACTCCCACACGGCGAACATATCGCAGCTGCAATTGGGTAATCCGGCAGCAAAATCAGAGAGAAGAAAACCCGAAAGAGGTAGGCACGCAAATTATGCATGGGAAACTGGGAAAAGTTCCCACACTTGCCGAAATGTGTTGCAAGTATGCAACTGCGGCAAGCAAATGCCAAAGAAATTTGCGCGAAATTACTGTGACTGTCCATGTTTTTTACGAGTATGCATGCAACTCGTGGGATCTTTTTGCATAAATCACAATAATTGCAATCAAATATTTCAATCAATCCAATTCCATTCGAATTGAGGTTTTATGAAGAGGTTTCCCATCAAAACCCTGAAATGGGAAAATGTTAGTACCAGGTTTTATGGTTTTCTGGTTTCATGGGTTAGTATTCGGGCTAACAAGCTTTGATGGTCAGAATCTAGCTCCGCTTTTTTGGCTTTTACTCTTTTTTGGCATTTTGAACTTTGGTTTGTTTTTCTAGCCATTCCGCATGCCAAAACCTTTCACTAGCTAGGCTCCATGTGCTGCTGTGCTGCTGTGCTGCAGCCTTGGCGCGGACGGACAGGTGGACGGACAGGTAGTTAGATACAGGCACCGATACAGATACAGATACTGGTGCGGATAGAGATACATCCAGGCCACGACATGCTCGGGGGACCCAGTGCGCCGAAAACCGAACAGAAACTGACCAAAAAGCTGACTGCCGCGTGTGAACTGAGCCAAAGTTTGCCTTTGATATTTTCACGCTGGACCGAAGGGGGGAAAACTATGTGGCAGCGGCCAGCTTGTTAGTGCCACTTGTGCTGATTGAAGTTCCTGCAACTTTTGTTTCTCAAGAAGCTGCGTCGTTCATAAATTATGTCAAAATCCAGTTACCAAATTGGGTGCCAAGTGGAGTGGATTGGTGCACTGGATATCGGGCACAAAGACCTGGCCAAATGTCGCTTGTAGCCAAGCTGAACAATTGCTATTGGGGCTGGGAGCAAATTAACGGTTCGCTCGATTTGCATAGCAAATTATGCGATATTTGCACAACAGTCGCCGCAATGACGGCGATGACGTAAGTTTACAGATCAGTACCTCCCCTTTTATGTGTCTGGTGGTCGGTCCCAGACTCAGATACACCCCTCCTGCGGCCACGCATCCAGTGATTCTGTCGAACGACCTCTGATATTTACCACCCACCGACACATATATACATACGTGTATGTACAGTATATATCCGCCCACTCACATACCACTTTCATGTTGAACTGTTGAATTGTATCCGCCGATTGGCTGTTGTATTGTGGGGCCAGCTATTTCGAATTGATTAAGCCCTGAATGCAATCGCAAAAGGCCTTCGCTGGCAACACCCAGCTGAATATCGAGTGGC
Source organism: Drosophila orena (assembly GCA_005876975.1). Classification (NCBI taxonomy): domain Eukaryota; kingdom Metazoa; phylum Arthropoda; class Insecta; order Diptera; family Drosophilidae; genus Drosophila; species Drosophila orena. Next base: position 5,571,918 of record VCKV01000282.1, on the reverse strand, counting down.
GAAGACAACAAAGCACTTTCAATTTCAATTCCAAATCCAAATCCAAATCCCCTAATGAACCGGGTGACTATCTCGGGCAAATCGGCCAATTCTTCGGACCGACTTCGGTGGAGATCGCGTGGAGTGTTAACTTGTGACCGACGGCAACTGAGCCGCCCAGGTTGTTGTATTTCGCTTTATATACCGATCGCGGAAAACCTTTTTCCCTCTCCCATAACGGACCAAAGACCCCACATCCCGCACCGCCACAGCACCACAGCACCACAGCACCACTGCACCACCGAGCCACACCAACGGCCGCAGCACCGCACAACTTCACCAACGAAAGGACGGAGAGCGGTCGCTGGTGGATACGTTTCTCTGGAGAAAAAGATATAAAGATATATAGAGATATATAGAGAGAAAGAGAGAAAGAGAGGCTGCTGAGCTTGATCGAGCTTGAGACAGCGAATTCGCGGGAGTTCTCTCAGTGCTTTGCAGAGCTTTTCCTCGCCAACACCACGGGAATGGCCAAGAATGACCATATTTAACTTCATATGCATTTCATATCTGAAATTCGAACCAAAGGGAGTATATTCAGCTTAAATTAGAAGAAATGTTCCTTTCCAAGGCTAAAACTTCATACAATTCCATTTCACTTGCTTTGCCAATTTCAAGATATTTTCTGACCCCACAGCTTAACGAATTAGGTCAACCACTTGTAGTAAACAATTTAATAAATTTAACAAATTGCTTTCGAAATCAGGGCGGCAGTAGTCTTACCTCTAACTCCGACCTTCCGTGCTCTATGGCAACTACCGCCATTGAGATGTGGCCATCCGCGATAATTAATCAAAACTGTGAGGCCCACAATTTGTTAAAAATGAAGCAAACTTGGTAGGCCGTGAGCCCCTTAAAACTGGTATGCCAATATATTGTATGAAATTATGCTTAAGCTGTCCTAAATGACATCCTGTACACTACATACGTTTACGAATATGATAAATTATAATAACTAACCAAATGAAGGCCTAAAAGGCATATTGTAGGGTATCAAAGTTCACAAACCAGTCAGCCAAGAAATATTTTAAGAATTTGCTTCCATGTAGTTCTCTGTTGTCAACAGTGCGTATGCTTGACGTCAAAGAATATGACGAATATCATGTGGAAATAACAACCAGATCCAAGCAGCGTGTCACTTTCAAGAGTGTTAGCTGCACTCCACTCCTTGGCCAGCACTTTTCCGCAGCCACTCGAAATGGCCTTGCGGGAGTCATTCTGTTGGAATTAATGGCACACCACCACGAGTAGCACTCCGTTATTGCTGAACAAGCACAGGGACCAGTCAGCAATGCAGCCCGCTGCGGAATGGCGATAGTTCAGCTCAAAACTGGTCGGTCGGCCACTGCACCACATTGCCGCAGATCAGGAAACCGTCAGCGATTGTCTGCCCCCCGGTTGTGCCCCTTCTGTATGTCTCAACATTGCCTCCTTCAAGTGCCGCCCATGACGCAGGGCGATTTCCAGTCTTCAAGTGCGTGCGATTGTTATTTCGCTTGTCAGTCGTCTTTTTTCTTTTTTCCTTTATTTCTTTCATTTTTTATTGCTGAATATATCACATTAAAGACTAGTTTCTGTCCGGCTCTTGTTCGTGGGCAGCGGTCTGGGGGGCAAATGGGCGTGCACCTGAACTTGCGTAGACGCACTGCCACGATCAAGGTCGACAGAGTTCGCTAAAAATCGAGATATAACAAAAAACGTTGGCCAATGTTTAAAAAAATCGGTACAAGGACTTTGAAGGAACAGCACTTAATGTTAAAAATGTTTTCACAATGAAACTTCAGGTATCTGCTTTAAGTACGCTCTCAAGAATCTTGGCATTTCCTGCATTTATTTCCACCTTACAAATGTGCATTTCCCATTGATTGAGAACTATTCAATACAATTGAATGCAGTGGGAATGCAAGAGGAATAGATTTTCAATGCAGGACTCGACTTATGGCAGCATCTCCGCCCACGCATTTTTGAATAGGAACCATAACAATCCCATGCCAACGGCTTTATGCCACCTCGGAAAATGCTGCTGCAAAAGGTGTAGTAAGTGCAGCAGCTGTTCGCAAGTTTTGCAGGAAATTCTTGAGTCATGCCAACGCCCCAGCAGCGGCAGACCAGTTTCGCTATTTTGCTCTGCGGAATTATATAAATGCTGAAAATATACAAATAATTCCAAGACTGTAATGTGTGTTTGTGCACTGCTTTTTAAGAGGTGCAGTCTGGACCTGATTCTCCGCTTGTGCCGCCAGCAAAACGCTATACATTTTTGACTTGGCCAACTGGCACAGTGGAAAGGAAATTGAATAGCTCACACAACACAATGTATATGACAAACTATAAATAGTAGCCTTAAAGGTAAGCAGGGAATAGCTGTTAGTTTCAGCTCAATAGATCAGTAATGAACAATTTATTACCTATTTTGAAGTTTTGCAGCCATATATTTTCTAAAAATGGTTAATCATCAGTTTTAACAAAGTGAAAAACCTTCGAAAAATATAATTAAATTACCTTATTAATAGCTCATTTAAGCCAACGAAGAGATAAGTACCACGCTGATTTAAGCTCTTTGTTTGCCTATTGATCCGCGGGTGACTTCCAATTATCCAACAAGCCTTAAAGCACCGCTTCCAGTACCTGCAGTCCACACACCCAAAAGACAAAGGCAGTGGTTCCACCACCCAGCACAAAGTACATAGACCACAGACCGTAGACCATAGACCATGCTTATGGCCAACAGCTTATGGCCAACTGGTCGAACGTTGGTGGCAGTGCATTTGAAAGTGGTTTGGGGCCAGCACATTGCATAAGTGCACCGAATTCCAGTCAACAGCAAATCTACTTTGGTTTTCTATCTGAATCGGCCACAATGCTCGCCTCTTTTTTTTTTTGTTTTAACTCGATCATTCTGTGTTGACGTAATGGCCTAACGATTATTGGCCACTTGCTGGGCTCTTTGCCTTTATTTCAATCGGTTGGATTTTGCTACGATTGCTGCTATGGGCGGCTTAATTGAAGCGGAACCTGGTGGTTGGCTAAATTGAATGCCAAAGCAGATATTTCAAATTCTCCGCGGCACTGAGAACAATTACTGAGCAGGAAACAGCAGCGAAAAAGCTAACGTAAATAAATTGCATTCTCATTATGAACATTTAACAATTAGAACTTAAATGCCTCTGCTTCTTACAGCAATTACAATAACATTTTATGATTTCAGAACACTTTTATTTTCTCTGTAAACGGTTCAGGTCTCGAAACTCGATTTATTACACACATTCAAGAACATACATATATAAACAGGTACAGTAATAGATATATGTGGGGTGTGCGGAGTGACTGATTTATTTGGCAGTAACAAGTTGACATTGTCCTCGGACACTTCAGTCCCTGACTCTCTGGCCCAACTCAAAGGTGATCCCCCCATCCAAGGCTCCTCCTTCTTACTTCCGGCCCGTATAGTCGATGCTATAGGAGCCGGTGTATAGGTTGAGGTTCCGCAGGGAGGGATGATGTTGCTCCGGCAACCCCCTGTATGGCTGTTGCTGTTGGGGATTATAGTAGTTCTGGGCCGGGGGCTGGTAGTAGCGGGGCTGCGGAGACGGGGGATTGTAGTACTGGGGTGTTGGGTTGTAGTAGGGCGTTTGGGGGGCGGGCTGCTGAGGGGGCGGGGCGTAGGCCTGCTGCTGGCCGCGTCCAAAATCGTTTAGACTGAATTTACTGGCCGGTGACTGGGGGCGATTGAACTTCTGGTCCTTGTAGTACACCGCGGGGTCCTCGCGATACTGACCATCGTCCAGTTCGTTGGGTCCCAATGGGTAGGGATTACTGTTGGTCAGCGTGGGTGGTGGCACATTGATGTGGCTGCCAGCGGGCTCAAAGCCACGCTTACTGGCTCCGTACTCTATTTCACGCACTTTGCCCTGGTCATCCACATAGCCGTACTTTCCGTAGACCTCCCCATTCGCGTATTTGGTCTCGATCTTGAAGCTCTTATCGGCCGCTTCGTATCCATATGTGTAGGACCCATCGTCGTTGTGCTTGTCGATCTGCTTGAGAATGGGCACCGGTGTGGTGTAGTCCTGATGTTGCGCATACGCACTGTGGGCCGCAAGAAGCAGAAGCCCCGAACTCAACGTCTGCAAAACGAAAAACAAAGAGGTGAACAGTGAAATCATTTGCATCATTAAATCACTATTTCGGTCACACCCATCTGTAAACACAGCAATTACACATGAACTTTGCGTTTATTGCCTCACTTTGGGCTAAATACCTTAATTAGCTGCTCTGATTATCAGTGCACAAACATTCACTCAAGGACATGGCTGAGTAAAAAGCCAGCAATTAAGTTACTTTTTATCATAGACACTGATCTGATCAAACCGGTTGGCTAAATTGCATTCTAAAAACTCACTGCGCAAATTCTGAAAACAAAACACCTTTTGCATACCGATATTGATGTGGAGTATTGATATGGGATGTAACACTATAAACCAACTGGCAGCATCTTACCAATTTCAACATATCGCCAAGCTTAGAACCAATAGTCAATGTCGAACCGTTTTCACCAATCTCCCAAATAAGTAATGCACTGCGAAAATGGAAAATGTGCTCTGCACTTGCACTCGAGACTCTGCGAATCGAAACGACAAACTCAAAAGAAAATCAGGGCGTGCAACGCTTTTTATACCGCAGTCAACATTTTGCCAAAGCGGGCCAAGAGGGGAAAACACCATGGCAGAAACTAAAGCTTCAAGCCGAAGTCTCTGGATCTGGCGATCAGCTGCGATCAGAAGCCGAAAACGAATACGTTAACTGGGACCCGAACTCCCGATCCGATCCGATTCGAGCCGAGAACCGATTCGATTCGACTTGGCTTGGAATGCAGCATAGAAATCGAAAGCGATCGGCGGCCAGCTGGACGTGAGTACGTGAGTGGGCATACCCACTCACTCACCTCTACAGGTAATTCACTTACCAGCAGACCGACGCGCAGCAATTTCCAATCAGGTTGTTAGCGTCGTCTACTCGAATTCTTGGCCAGCAATTTATGCTTCCAGGCCGCAACACTCACGCATACGCAATGAGATCAGAGCAGCGACAGTGATGAGAACTAGGTACACTGGATACTGGTCTCAAATCTCCCTATATATTGGTACATCCAAGTTGTAGATGCCAACTGGGATGTAAGATAGTATTCTAGTAAACTAAAAGTCTGATCGATTTGTCAAAAGCAAACATATATATAAGTTACAAATAGTAAGTACCTTTGCCATCTCTGAAAACCACAATCCAGAAAAGAATAAAATGCCAGAGCTGAGAGGTGCGGAAGTGTTGCACTTGCTAAGCATTGCAATTATGCAAGTCAATTCCCCCTGAGCTGCTAATCGATTGCAAATACCTACCTGGCCAAACACCTTGCTCCCAGTGAAGTGCACTAGCCAATAGCAAACTGCAACCACAACAAGCAATTCGACAGCGGATTTAGCCATTACTCCTGGTCTGTCAAAACTCACACTTGGGGCAAGGAAAAGAAAGCAATTCAAAAACTAATATGCTGGTATACTGACCTAGTCAATGCTTTGGCTATTAAAACTGGTTGCTGTATTTGCGTCATAGTAACGAAGAAAAATATTCGATGATTTGGCTGGAAATTTGGAGATTTCTAGAATTCAAATCAGTTCATACGCTGTTTTCTTCTTATTTCACAAATAAATCCAATCAATATTAAAGAAATAGCCAAAGTCGCCAAACAACATTCAAAACAAACACAGTTGTCAACCTACATTATATTATTGACGTTATTTTCGTTCATCCAGTTAAAATCACATTCTACACTGTCCAAAATAGGGCAAGTACCCAGTCAGAGAGCAGTGCATGAAATAAATTATGTCTGTCCCCTTTTTAGACCGACAGATTTTCAGCTCTCACTGTGGCAAGTAATGAAAAATGCATACATATAAAATGGCCAAATTCTCATGATACATAATTCATAATTCGTTATTTTCTGTGTAGATACGTACGCCAAACCACGAGTTCGTTAGCCCAAGAACCGCAGACCTTGGTCATGGTTGCATGCAGTTAAATACATTCGCTGGGCTTCTTTTCCCCACTTGAGTATGCATCTATGCAAAGGTAGTCTACTAGAATTTCGTCTATAATTTATAAGAATATCTTTTCCTAAGCGAGATCCACAAATCCACATAAATCCGACAGCATTACCATCGTCATACTAAGCCATCACTTTTTAATGGTCTTGTAGAACCAGTTCGCCTTCAGCGAAAGTGAGATAATTACCGACTAGAATATATGGCTAAGTATCTAGATATATACATGACATATATTATGACAGTTGTATGGAACTGCTGGCTCTTACAACTGGAAGTGGAGTCGTCGCCGAGGCAAAGGCTAAGTAATATTGTCGAAATTAATGCATTTCGGGCTAGGGTATCGCATCAGATGACTCGAATGATTTAGGCACCCTGTACGACCACAACAAGTCTAATGCGGACAAACTCGTTTACTTACTAATTGTAGCGAAAACAGAGTAGGAATTAATAAACTAAATGTATATAAAACGGCAAAACAAAGAAATGATTTTAAAAGTTATACATTCGGGCGTTCCATTTCGAATAAAATTACCGGAGACAAGACAGAATCGTCATTTCAATCAGAGCATTCAAAGAAAACGGTTGTAGTCATCACATTTTGGAACTAAATCATCAGGATGATTAAAAAAGTTGCCAAGTTCCTGAGCATTGTATCCGTACTCCTTTCAGCTGTTGAAGGAGCAAGATATCTTGCAGAGCAACGTAATGAACTATTTTTCAAAAGTTTATTGAAAAAGTGCACGTTAATAATATTCTTAAATGTTTTACTTTCAGCCGACTTCCTAACTTCTTGTGTTGTGGGCGATGCCAACTTCAATGCCTGTCTGACCAAAAATTTCCAGAGTTTCTTCCGTCAGTGGAAGGATGGAATTCCCGGCTACAATGCCGTGGGATCCTTTGATCCACTTTACATCAAGAGGGTGAAGTTCGCCCAGGATGGCAGCAGATCGATAGCTATCAACGCGGATCTGAAGGAAGTCTATGTAGCAGGTGCTGGTCAAGCGTTAGTCTTAGAATCCAGGTAGGCATTTAAGATATTGTGACGAAATCAAGGTTGACCATAAAAAATTCTCAGCTGGGATCCCAATCGCTATGTAGCCAAGGCCTTGATCTCCGTTCCCAAGCTGCGTTTCAATTTCGATTACAAAGTCAAAGGACATGTGGTTGCCCTGAATCTCAATGGTCATGGCAAGGGATACTTCGAATCTGGTAAAATGTTATCTACAATTCATGCGAATTACTATCTAAAAAGCGGCTTTATACAGAAAATACTCTGATATTCCTGGAAATGTCTGTCAAACCGCTAGCCACATCAGATGGTTTTTTCGCTGATGTGCAAAGTGTAAAGGTAAGTTTCCGCGAGATCCAGCAATTCCGCATCCAGCTGGAAAATCTCTTTGGCGGCAACAAGGATCTGGAAGATACTGCCCACACCTTATTCAACGAAAACTGGCGCGAGTTCTATGAGGTACTGCGTCCCGCTGTGGAGCAAACAGTTGGCGGAGTGCTCCTGGATCGTTTCAAGAAGACTTTTGCCTATGTACCAGCTACCTATTTGATTAAAGACTTCCATTGAAACCTACGGATAGGAAAACTAGCCTGTAATCGCGAACTTTCTATGCTATTTTAATGGGTTCTAGATCCTTTAATATCAAATAAGTAGTAAGCATGTGTTTGAGCTTATAACAGATGTATTCTTGATAATAATAATTTTTAAAGCTTACAAGTTTATATTTCAAATATTTGTATTATATTATTATTAATATATTATATTTTTAGATGCTTTTCTCACTGTATATTCGCTATGATGTCAGGAAATAGGTGAATTAAAATGTTATTATATTAAGTAAAATGAGTTGCTCTTGGCCCCGGCATCGTTAGGTTGCTGTAAGTCGTTACCATATATGAGAACCCGAATCTCGGATCTTGACAGTTGAGAATAAAACGCCGGATCGCAGCAAGTAGCCGGCTAGTCGGCTTCAAAGCGTGACACCGTTTGATGTGACTGAGCAGCGGCTGCCTGAGCCTCAGATACAGATACTATTCCCTGAGCTACTTAGATACTTAACTACTTGCTAGTACGGCACCATGAGCAGCACGAGCTACGGCCGCACTTTGCTCGGCATTTGGAGTGCATTAATGGCCATTTTGTGCCTGAAGGAAATCGCCATGGGTAGGTCAGTGGTTTCAGCTGTTGCCTACTATTCCGAAAAGCGTAAGTACATACAAATCCTACAAATACAAATCGCAGTTCCTTTCAATGTAAACCGATCGTGTCGCCCAGCTGCCTTTCTGCCATCTTGTCGGATTTACGAACCGGGCTTCACCAAGTGCTCTACGAATAGCATCCAGAAGCTTCTCGATCAGTTGAACATTGGAATACCGGAGGTGCTCGAGCGGTTCGGTCCATTTGATCCCATGAGAGTAAGGGATATAGTCTTCAAGCAGGATAACAACGAGGTGGCCACCATCAGAGCCAATCTGACTGACCTGGTGGTCAAGGGTTTCGCCAACACAAAGGTCAAGGAGAGTCGGTAGGTACTAAGAATATGAAAATCATACAGGCGGATTATATTTGCACGTATATTTACCTATTGCTGCTGTTCGAGACCATCAAATTCCAACTAAATAAATGTTCTTTGATCTCCAGTGTCAGCAAGAAAGACTTTGGCTGGCAGACCAAAATATTTCTACCGAAAATGAGACTGGATGGAAAGTATGAAATGGCAGGACGAATACTCCTTATACCACTGAGTGGCTCTGGAAAAATTTTTATCGAAATCGGTAATTGAATTTTTTATATTTAAATAAGAGTATAGATGCAAATGCGCAGCTTACACGTTGAAATTCTCGCAGATGATCTTGACATTTTGCTACTAACAAAAACGCGTCTGTATGAAAAGGGTGGCTTCACCTTTGACAACGTGACCTCAGTGCGGGTTCAACAACTAAATCTGACCAAAGTGCGCACTTATCTGGACAATTTATTCAATGGACGCAGCAAGGAGGTGGAGCGCAGTACCAATGAGTTTTTCAACGAAAACTGGCGCGATTTTTATGAGGCCCTGAAACCACTAATCGTTGAGACGGTGGAGAATATCCTTTATGACGTAATGTCCACGGTATTCCATCTAATACCAGCCAACTTTTTCGTCGAGGACATACCAACGCCAGAGCAACTTTATGGTTCCAAGGAGGCGCTTGGTAAAAATAATAGTTGAGTGAAATTAGTTATTGTTTAAATTGAGTAATACAAAATATAAAACGAATACATATATTATTTATTTTATTACTGACTTGCCATTAAAGTTTATGCTCTAATAATATCAACCTTTTTGTGAGAAAAATATACACCGAATTCCCTCTCTGAAAACAAGGAAAATCATTATGCTATTCAAAAACTATTTAAATTACAGTTTACCGTTCTTGTCCACGTGATACGACCGTTTTTTATAGATATAAATCATCAGCAATGCCGCTATTATGGCCAAGATCAAAGTTATGCCACCAATCATTAAAAATAACCACATCAAGGGTCTTGAATTCTTTTTCTGACGTGTCAATGACCCAACAGAATCCGCAAATCCGCAAGAATATCCATTTTTCGGACTCTCTCCATCCCAGCAGACACAAGACCCCGGAGATTCACAGAATCCATTGAGGCACTCGGGCTCGCAAATCGGAAGACAGAACAGCCCGTTATTGTCCTCAAGCAGCTTATAATATTCACCACAACTACACATTCCTTTGATGCAGGTTCCATTTCGGCAGGTCTGATCACAATCTACAACGCTGGGTACATTTTCCTCAAGTTGACAACTTTTATATTCCTCAAGGAATAAAAATCCGTCATCACACTTGCAAACATTGGGAGATACGCAATGCCCGTTGTCACACCCGTCTTTACAAATAGGTGTACAACTGTTTTCAGTTTCCTTGCTGTATCCTTTATTGCAAGAACACTCTTCTGGAGCCACACAGAATCCGTTCTCACATCGTCTTGAGCAGATTGGAGAACAAGTGTTATTCGATTCCATCCTGTATCCTTCATTACAGGAACACTTTTCTGGGGCACTACAGAATCCGTTCTTGCATTCAGCTGAGCAAAGTGGTACACACCTATTTTCATTTTCCATTGCATACCCCGCATTGCAGGAACAGTTTCCTGGAGCAGCGCAGAATCCGTTCTCACATCGTCTTGAGCAGATTGGGGAACAAGTGTTATTCGATTCCATCCTGTATCCTTCATTACAGGAACACTTTTCTGGGGCACTACAGAATCCGTTCTTGCATTCAGCTGAGCAAACTGGTACACAACTATTTTCATTTTCCATTTCATACCCTGCATTGCAGGAACAGTTTCCTGGAGCAGCGCAGAATCCGTTCTCACATCGTCTTGAGCAGATTGGGGAACAAGTGTTATTCGATTCCATCCTGTATCCTTCATTACAGGAACACTTTTCTGGGGCACTACAGAATCCGTTCTTGCATTCAGCTGAGCAAAGTGGTACACACCTATTTTCATTTTCCATTGCATACCCCGCATTGCAGGAACAGTTTCCTGGAGCAGCGCAGAATCCGTTCTCACATCGTCTTGAGCAGATTGGGGAACAAGTGTTATTCGATTCCATCCTGTATCCTTCATTACAGGAACACTTTTCTGGGGCACTACAGAATCCGTTCTTGCATTCAGCTGAGCAAACTGGTACACACCTATTTTCATTTTCCATTTCATACCCTGCATTGCAGGAACAGTTTCCTGGAGCAGCGCAGAATCCGTTCTCACATCGTCTTGAGCAGATTGGGGAACAAGTGTTATTCGATTCCATCCTGTATCCTTCATTACAGGAACACTTTTCTGGGGCACTACAGAATCCGTTCTTGCATTCAGCTGCGCAAACTGGTACACACCTATATTCATTTTCCATTTCATACCCCGCATTGCAGGAACAGTTTCCTGGAGCAGCGCAGAATCCGTTCTCACATCGTCTTGAGCAGATTGGGGAACAAGTGTTATTCGATTCCATCCTGTATCCTTCATTACAGGAACACTTTTCTGGGGCACTACAGAATCCGTTCTTGCATTCAGCTGAGCAAAGTGGTACACACCTATTTTCATTTTCCATTGCATACCCCGCATTGCAGGAACAGTTTCCTGGAGCAGCGCAGAATCCGTTCTCACATCGTCTTGAGCAGATTGGGGAACAAGTGTTATTCGATTCCATCCTGTATCCTTCATTACAGGAACACTTTTCTGGGGCACTACAGAATCCGTTCTTGCATTCAGCTGAGCAAACTGGTACACACTTGTTTCCACTGTTCATTGCATACCCCTCATTGCATGAGCACTTGTTTGGAGAAGCACAGAAACCGTTCTCACATTCATCCTTGCAGTCTGGAGTGCAGACACCTTCCCGTTTTGTGTATCCAGCGTTGCAGAGGCACTCGTTGGGCGCCACGCAATCTCCGTTCTTGCAGCCAGCAGGACAAGCGGCCAAGCAAACATTTTGCCCAATTTTCGTATATCCCGGCAGGCATTGACAGACGTCCGGTGCAGTGCAGTTTCCATTCACGCATTCGTCTTCGCAGACTGGAACGCAGTTCCCATCGATGTTTTTTCTGTAGAATTTGTTGCACTCACATTTGTCGGGAGCCCGGCAATACCCATTGCTGCAGCCATTCTTGCAGACCGGCTGGCACTCAAACGATTTGGAATTCGGCTTGGCAATGAAACCTGAATTGCACTCGCAGCGATTGGGAGCCGCACAGAAGCCGTTGGCTGCCCTGCAGTTATCCTTGCATATTGGCAAACACACCTGGGTACTTGCATTCAGGCCGTATCCTTGGTTGCAACTACATTGGTTCGGCGCTATGCAAGTTCCATTCGGACAACCACTGGCACATTGGGGTATGCAGTTGTTTGTCTTTTCGTCCAACAGGTGGCGCTCGGAACAGACACAGCGGTCCGGAGCTTGACAGACTCCTCGATCGCAGCCCTTGCAGAAGGGCACACATCTGAACGAAAAAAAAAACGTCAGAAATCAATGGACCATTCGGTGTTTTGAGACAAGCTTTATAAAAATTTGATTTGATTGTCGCTAAATGTGTGATTTTATAAAGCCAATGACATGCCTTTTATTACCGCCTAATCAACATTTATTTATCATGTAGTTTATTTGATCACACAAATAAATGTAAGGAAATGCATGAAGCTGGCAATAGAAATTTCTCAAAAGCTTTGGGATTCCACATTCGAATAACCTCCTTTTTGTTAGACTGTATAAATAAATCATTTATAGTTACAGGAAACTGGACTGGGGTCTGAATAAATAAGCAATATAGCACAGGGAACGCAACCTGCTGATGCACTTCTTTTAACTAATACATAACTGTTCTGATTAAATAATAGTTAACTGGCTTTGGTAAAGTCCATGGATCGTATTACGTACCGGTTAGATGGGTCGTTATTAAAGTTTCTATATCCATTCCGGCAGGTACAGACATTTGGTTTCGTACAGGAGCCACTTCCGCAATTCACTTTGCATTGTGCAATGCATCTGAGTCCAGCGCCTGGTACTCTTTTGTATCCCTTGCAGCAAACCCTCCATGATACCGTGCGAGTTCCAGCCCTATAACGCTGAACATTACAGATCTGCGCCGCAACGAGTCCCAAGGTCAGGGAGTATATTACAATTTGACAAATCCACATGGTCGCTTTAAGTATTCAACCGATCCTGGTGCCTATTAAAATATTACTAAAGAGGCCTGCGCAAAATATTTTTACAAACGATTTCGCTTAAAGCACAACTGGCTGAGGACTTATCCGAGAACTCAATTTCAGCAAACCCCATGGAGCTCGCTTGTTTATCGCAATTATATTTTTCTTTACAAAAAGACTGGGAGCGGAGCTTTCCCAGTCTGTCAAAGAACAATAAACCATAATACAAATTTGAAGGCCTTAATTAAATCGCTATAGAGGTCGTTACTCCAAATATTTATCATATAATATTTTCTTCAATATGTAAAGCAAGACTTGGTATTTATAATACAAAATTTACCACATAGCAAGCTGCCACAATTTGGAATAAATCAATATTTTCCATTGACAATATCAACATCTATTTAGCAGAATAAAGGGTATATAATAGTCGGGTCAACCAACTATAGGTTATATATATCTCTATTTCACTATGTAAGTGCAGTGTTATCAAGCTAAGCTTGTGTATAAGAACGAAATATGAGAGCATAAGAAAATGAAGTGAAATATGAGAATAAAGCGGTCAAGCGAGGCTTAAATACCCTTGTCTTACAGATACATATATCGATTACAATTTTCGAACATATCTGATGTGTTTGAACACTCAGAGAATCTATAAAAACAACGACTGTGTGCTGATCAAGAATACACATTTAAGTTACGAACTTCTTACAAAAATGATAATACCCTTGTTAAGCTATTGGTTATTTCAATAGAGGTTATCATAAATAAAGTTATATTTTAAAATTATTGTAAATGTAAAGTATAAGAACGAGACCATGACATAATTCAATTGTCTGGGACTGACATTATCGAGTTCCCGTAATTGTTTTTTTTTGTTAGATGAGACTGAGACTAAAAAATATCTCAGTAAAGACATTCCCGCACAATCTTACATTTTTTGTGTACGTCAAAAATATCTTACTCAATGGAGGTCATACATTCACAGCAATCTCAAAAATATGACATCATTTAAGCGATTACTGAAGTTTGATCCATGTATTTATACATATTGCAGTTATTAGATAAAGAACACATTGTGAACAATTTTAAAGATGCTCGCTCAATTTAATGTTTGATTATGGCATCTTAACTTTTTATTGCACCTCAGTTCAAGCAATTAAGTTTGCCCACATCCGAGCAGATCCGAATACAAAGATACAAACATTGTTTTGTTCGTGCCATAGTTGTCAGGGTATTTTCCAGCTATGTATATATTAAATTGGCTTACCGGTTCGGTTGCAAGGTAAAGTCGCTACAGTTAAAGTTAGCTACACAGCGAGAAAAGCTGCTTCTGATAAATATCCACTTTGTTATTTGAATTTCTTCCATCTGACAAAATTTAATAGTAACATTTGTAATACGCCTCTCTATCTACAATTATCGATAAGTATAAGTATAATTCCAAATAAGTTCAATTACTTATTACTTTTTTAAGAAAACTTATTGATAATTTTTTATTATGTGACGTTCTCGTCACTCGTGCAATAAAAATAGAATAAATTTAGTTTTGCATTGCGAGCAAATGAAAATGGCTCGATTCTGGTATTACCCAGAGACTTCAGATTCAATTCATCAATTGCAGCCGAGTCATCAGCATCGGATATATACTCTGTCCAGATAAAAACTGGCGTCACTACGAGCTGTATCTCATTCGTATCTCGTGCGTAGTAAACTCGATTAAGGATCTCCGCGGATTGTGACTCGGATTCCGGCAGTGACAGTGACGCCAGCTTTCCACCATGCTCCTAATTGGATTACTAATGCTGCTCCATGCCGGCCTCCAAGGAAGCCAGTGCGTTGCGTTCTACACGGTAAAACGTAAGTTACTCCAAAGTACTTTTAAATTGCAAGTAATATGTACTATTGGAGCTATCAACTCAAGGAGTGTATCAAAACGAAAAACTATGAAAATAGTTTAGTTAGAATAGTTAGAATAACTTAAATATGCTTTCTTTGCAGCCTCGTATATTGAGTCATGTAAGATTTACGAACCGGAGTTCACCAAGTGCTCAACTCGCTCCATACAGGGATTTATGAACCAGCTCGTCAAAGGTGAGATATCAATTGGCTAGCCACGACTTAAGCGACTGACTCGTTATTATTCTTCAGGTGTGCCCGAAATAGAGGCAGCCTTCGGACCCATCGATCCCATGAGGCAGGAACAGCTGGTGTTCAAGCAGGATAACAGCGACGTGGCCACGCTTTCCGCCAATCTTACGGATATGCTGATCAGTGGCTTTGGCAAAATGGTGATCAAGGAGAGCAAGTGAGTAGCTATCGATTCCACCCAGCCGTCAAGAGCAATCAATAGTTGCTCCATTGAGGTCGTTGAGCTCGTATAGGCAGGCGAACATCTTTTATGGGAAACTCCCAGACATGAGTTTTTCCGATTTGATACATTATAATATCATACCTATTAAATGTTATTTAACATTGATCTATCAATTAGTTTCGCACACGTGGTATTGCCAGTCTCTATGAACTGCCTATTAAATGAGCCGGCTTTCGGGCTTTTGCATCTTTGAATAATAAAAGCTGATAAATAGGAGTAGAACTTTTAAAAACAATAAATACTTTTATTATTGTATAACTTGTATCTATGCTTTCCCACCAGGGTCAGCAAGAAGGATTTTAGTTGGCTAACGAAGATCTATCTGCCCCAAATGCGAATGGATGGTCACTACCAAATGCTCGGTCGCATTTTGCTGGTGCCTCTGCAGGGAAATGGAAAAATCGTCATGGAAATAGGTAAGTGCGAATGATATTTGCTACTAAATGGCAGATAAACGAATGTATTGCCCCTGACAGATGATCTGGACATACTGATGAGCACCAAGACACGCCTCTACGAGAAGGGTGGCTACACATTCTACAACGTGACTTCAGTGAAGGTACAATTGAAGGTCGGCAAAGTGCGCACCAGAATGGATAACCTCTTCAATGGACACAGCAAGGAGGTGGAAGAAGGCACCAATCAGTTCTTTAACGACAATTGGAAGAATGTCTTCGAGGCACTGCGTCCACTGGTGGGTGAAACCGTGGAGCGAACACTACTAGATCTACTCCACAAGACATTTGTCCTGTTTCCAGCCAGCTTCTTTGTGGAGGACATACCCACCTCCTTGGCCTTGTATGGTCGCAAATCACACATGATCACATGAAAGGGGTTCTATTAAAATAAAATTCCAAGTCCTTCAAGGTGCCTTGGGAACTATAACATATCTATGAATCCTTCATCTAGGTTAAATATAATTATTTACAACTAATCTAACCAATTGTTCCTAAATATTATCCAATTAACACTTTAATTGATTTCTGTCAGACCTCCTCATTAGTGTCTTTCGATGAATTTATTATACTCGTTACTCATAGAGTGAAAGGGTATACTATATTCGTTGAAAAGTATGTAACAGGCAGAAGGAAACGTTTCCGACCATATAAAGTATATATATTCTTGATCAGGAACAATAGCTGAGTTGCCTTTTTGCTACTTATTTTCCCACTTTTTACCGATATTTCAGAATATTTTGAAATTTCTCTTTTTATTTCCACAAGCTGAGTAACGGGTATCTGATAGTCGGGAAGCTCGACTAAAGCATTCTATCGTGTTTCAAAATTCAAAAATGTCGAAAGACTGAAAATCTAAAGTCCATAACTCAACTTATCTTAATCGGATTTTTAAGTGGCATACCTCTAAATGTTTCTGGAGCAATTCTCTAAAAAACTGCATTCAAATTTAGAATTTAATTTTTTTTTAATTTTTTTACAATATTTCTGATGTTATGATGTTGTCGAAATTCAAAAATGTCCCAAGACTGAAGATCGATAGTCCATAACTCAACTTATCTTGATCGGATTTTGAAGTGTCATACCTCTAAATGTTTCTGGAGCAATTCTCTAAACAACTGCATTAAAATTAAAAATTTTTTTTTTTAAATTTTTTTTTTTGTTGAATTTGTTGACACAATTTCTACCGATATTCCAGAAAATGTTGAAATTTCTCGTTTGCACTTTCACTAGCTGAGTAACGGGTATCTGATAGTCGGGGAACGCGACTTTAGCATTCTATCTTGATTTTAATCTTTTTATTCTCTGCGAGTGCCTAGACTAAATGTTACTGTAACTTATTAAAAGCTTAGTTTAGAGGTATCCTAATATGGGATGGCACAGTGCTCCACATCCGGCTGCCAGTTCGAGTCGATAGATCAGTAGAACCAGTCGTACTTGAGATATTCGCCCTCGTGCTTTAGTGTGGCAATCGAGGTGTGGCGCACGTGTCCTGTGCGTGCGAAGATCCTGCGATTGCCCACTGGCTGCAGGGCCCTGAAATTGTCCACCAACGCTCCATCCTGCGTGTCCGACAGCTGACGGAATCGGGAGATCTGCTTGGGCGAAATCGGAATGGGATCGGGGAACAGTATCCAGGTGACAGCCTCCGAACAGGGCGGTGTGGTCAGGGAACCTGGAGAGTCAACATACAGTTTTTAGTTGTGTGACATTAAAGATAAACATCGCTTGTAGACATCGATTCGATGTCAGTAAATCGGTGAGTATTGACTGCTTAAACGCTCACTGAATACCAATTGCAAGTAGAATGCACTGATGATCAAAAATGTAAGACTAGAATTGTTTAGTAACCATACCCTTGTAGGTGTAGAACTTGTCCACATCCACGCCAGCAATCAGCGAGGAGAGCGAGAAAGTGACGTTGAGAGTTGCCTCCTGGTTGGCATCGGCAATCAGATGCAAATGCCGGTTAATGGTCACCAGGCCGGGACCCTCATCCTCGTCGAGCTGTGTAAGCAACACAAATCGGTTCAAAAATCAGTCGAAACAGGCTCTGCAAGCTGCTTAAGCACTCACATTAAAGAAGAAACCCAGGACGGCGGCACCATCCGGATGATTGAGAGCCTCCCCAATGGTCGCGTACTTCTTGTTCCGGTGCACAATGTGCATCTCCATCGTGTAGCGGATGTCGTTAATGACGTGCTCGGATCCCCGGTTGTTCTTGTCGCCCCAGTGGAAGTGGAGACCCTCCAGCTCGAACTCACCGGGCAATTTGGCGCCTCGGATGTAGGGTAGGAAATCCTCGCCCACCTCAGACACATTCACCTTGGGTATGCTGATGGAAACTGAGAATCACCGGATTAATTAGCACTAATTCTACACTGCGCAAACTGGATAAAAATAGGTCATTTCAATAGATATCCACTCAAATCGTACCCGTATGTCCATTGTTTAACATTTTCAGGGGGTAGGGCAACAGGTTGTGGTAGCCAATCATGTCCACCGCCGGCATATGAATGGCCATGGTCTGAAAGGAGGCAAGCAGGCTTAGTTGGGTTCCCGCTTGGCTGGACCTGAAGTTGCTGGTCTTACCCGGCTGGTGGTGATGGCAATTGGGGATTGGGTCTTCCCCGCACAGTGACCATGATGGCGGGCCCAGCGCCGTTGGTTGGGCTCTGAGTAGCCGAAGACATGACTGCTGACAGCTGGAGAGGAAGGGATGTTTACCATTAGTTTAAAGCGTTTGCTTCCGGAACAAAAGGAAAATGAATGAACAAAGTTATATGCAAATAAATGTATTCTATATGCCATTCGGATTTACTGTTTGCAGTCTTTCCACAACGAAACCGCAATCAATTAGCCGCTGGAATGCGCGCTTAGTCCTGAATCAGGCAAAATGATTAAAGTGTTTCCCCACTTGCAGGCGGCTGCCCGTCATCCGCAATCTGCGATCTTGAGTCCACGATTGATGAGTGATCACGTGCCCGTGCCCGTGGGTGCTATTCACCCCCTTTGGTTGACCTTCTCCCGATTTTCCGGGGCTATCTCTGACATATACGAGCACTTGTGAATTATGGCATAATAAATGGGGCTCCGAAACAAATATTTAATGTCTCTTTCTTTTTTAGTCAATGGCTGGGCAAATAAATAACAAAGTGGGTAAAGAGGCTTCCAGGGAAAGCTCGGAAAGAGTGCGGACGCCAAGGGCACGTTCGGGCCAATAATTAGATATCGCTGCGATTGATATTGACTTAGATCCAGATAATGGCGCAAGCAAACAGTTTTCATTATTTTCCAACGCGATTGAAAGCTGGCAGCAAATTCCGTGGAATCTTTTGCAAGGCGAAAGGAAATACTTATTTAACGGCTAATTTGCATGTGATTGGTGATAATTTCAGTTTGAAGAGCTCGCTGCGAATTAACATATCATATGACATGGTTTTCCATTGTGCTATTGTCTGCACAACTGGTCGATAAGGCTCTAAAGCACATATTTTTGTGTGCACTGCTCGTCGATTGATGAATTAGTCTAATTAGTTGTTTATTTGTAGTAACGTATATTATTATTTATATACACGTATATTATTTATTTCAGTCACGGCTATCAAAGTCTTAGATAATAAATTAGTTAAATTGAGTATTTTGTCAGGTATGGCCATCGAGCATTATGTCATCCACTTTATATATTATAAACATATTACTTTGAGCTATTATTTGCATTTGTTCGTTGTAATCGATCTTTTAGGTCCGTACTAATTCGGGAAATAAATAAATACTTCAAAGTCTTAGCACGGAGATTACAGATTTCCATTTAGCATGTAAATAGTGTTTATAGAGCTTACCCACAGCTGACAGATTACATTTTGAATTGGGTTTGAAGTGCTTATGCCTGGCCAAAAGCAGAGAGCTCAACAACTTCAAGTACAGCAATACGTCTAAATCAAATGGCGGCCAATAAAATGTATTAATTGACAGTTTCAAGTGGAATGAACGCCATTAAACTGGTCAGAATTAGCTTCGTGAAGTGTGTACTTATGACTGCTAATGCCACGATCCCACCAATATCGGGTATTGACATTTCGTAATAGACACGAAAGAAGTGTACAAAAAGAACCAATCGAACATCAATTTCTATCTATTCTGAAAATCAATTATTGATCACAAAGAACACAATATTTCGTTTATGTAATAACGAGAAAAGAAATTACAAGAAGAAATACGCCTTCTATTTAGATGAATACAAAACTAAAATCGGTATAAATGGGGTAGCTTTTCTCTCAGTGCACAGTTGCCTGGGGGTATGACAAACCGTTAATTCGTAAATAAAAGTACTTCCCACGATCAGATATCAATTTATGGCTATTTTTGTTTTGGTTCACTATATCTATCTGCACAACTCGGACTCTGACAAGCACAAGTGAGTCACAGGACTTCGTAGAAATGGCAATGCAATTACCTTGCGACCAGCAGATTAGCAAAAACGAAGCCTCGAAGAAAGCGGCCAACTTCATGGTGATTCCGTTCCAAGTTCTTGACTCCTGACGAGCGGCTATAGCACCTTCCGATCGGGTGACGGATTCTAGACTGCGCGGACGTTTCGCTGCCGGAGCACCTTCACAACTTCCTCAGCGGGCAGTCAACGAACTACTTGAAAATTCGAAAGCTGAAATCCCCGCCCGAAGCGCGTGCACCGCTCACACAGATACGTACACACACACCACACACCAATGCAAAAGAGTCGCGCGAACAGCCGACGATCGATCGATCGATGGGAATTTGGCGAGGTACTGGAGGATCGGTACATAGTGCAAGCCACCCCACTAAGTCGCCCACTTAGCGAAATTGAGTCAAATGTAGCAGACGGCTGCACCACCCTGCGTATACTTAACGCACGGCAAACACGGCGTATGCTCAACGTCACGGCAACTCAATGGTACCGCCAGGCCCAAAAGGGCGTCATTATGCCGATCAATGCTGGCCAAAATCAAAGGGTAGAACTCGTCATAATTCGCACCTAATGCCGCCCTCGATCATTCACGATAATATTTTGTTTTGCATACAATTTGCCGATTTATTTGTTTGTTTTCGGCTAGTCACTTCGCGTTACTAAGCCAACAAGTCGCGACAACGTCATGTCGAAAGTCGCTAATTAAAAGCGGAGTCCTCAAAAAAATCGAAAATCCAAATCGTTCGCCGCCGAGGCAATGGGGAATATTCATTGAGCGATTTTCGCACGTTTTCAAGTTTTGGCCATACGAATTGGAGCGCCTTCAGCTTATTATGCCAGATCTGAGCCGTTTTCTCATGCGCTACAGAACGCTGAGATTACACATGTACTCGTATGGGCAGTTCGTGATCCACATGTGGGAATGACAGAGTTTAAAATTGCATATATAAAAGGCACTCCGATATCTATTTATATGTTTATGGTGGCCATTCAGTAGTCACACGAAGTCGGATATTTGCAATTGAATTGTCCAGATATCATAGGCCAGACATTTTGAATGCCAAGGTTTAGAGTGGGATTTCAGCTGCCAGAGCCCCGTCGTAAAAAACTTGAGGAAAGTCGTGATGGAAATGTGTTACTTCTTATTTGTTGAAACGATGTGTATGCATTATGTTAATGCAGTTCAACTCCTTTCAAGTAACATATCAGAACCAATATGATGATCAATTTTACTCCTAGTTTGTATACCATCAAATAACAATGGCATGTAAGCTACAGTTGATTAGAAATATGTTTTTCTTTTGCAAGGAGAAAATCACTTGAATAATCAACTTTGAATCAGGTAATCTAGTTTCGCAAACGATTCGGTTACCGGTTCTATTCGGTCCATTCGGCTTAGTTATTTCCCCGCTGCTAATTTAATTGTTTGAACACGATTGTGAAGAGCCCAAATTATGGCCCAAAAGGTGTCAATATTTGTCGGAGTATAATCGCATGATTATCACATGAGCAGCTTGGCTCTAGAGGAACTCCTCGCCGTCAAAGGCACTTCCATTTGATCTAGCATGCAATTGATTATACAAACGTAAAAGCAGAATAAATCAATATTTGCTAGATTACGCCTCCATATCGATCACTAAGTCAACTGTCAGCATCGATCAATAAATGTGGAATAGTTTGTAAAGAGCGAAAGATGGCTTCTTTAGAGGCGGAACTCACGTGCCGGCAATTAGCAGCCTTTTAGCAGACTATTGTTTATCTGAGGCCCCAAGCTGGGAGATAGCAATCATCTAACATTTAGATGTTAGTAATGAAGCAGTTACAACCACGGCTCGGGGAGCCTCCCAACGCACTTGAGATGCTCGGCCAGTCGCAATAACTCAATTATTTGGCCATAATAAAAAGCATCAATTCCGATTGAGGCGATTTTACGAGCGATCTGGTAACTAGACATACTCCCTGCATATAAATACTTAAAAAGACATTAAACGAGACGCCGAATACGGCGCATACAAATCAGCCGACTACTCTCGCCCAGATTTCGCATAGATGGGCGCACCTGCGAACCGTGCAGAGAATCCCAGATAAGCGCACCAGTTTTATCAATTAAAAACACCTAGACGCGGGCCTGGATCCGCACAGAATACTCTATCAGTGATCGAATATAGCGTTGGCGTCATTCCACAAGCCTCCGATTGTCCGAAATGTCAATGGGGGCGACAGGCGCTGACTTATTTTTGGCCAAAATCGCGACTTCTCCGTCGTGAATGGCTTAAAATAGACCCATTACTTATCAGCCCTAATTGATTAGCGAAGGCATGGGCTTACATCCCACGCAATGCTCAATCAATTCAACGTTATCAATTGTTTTGCTTTATCTTTCGCAGAAATCTTGTGGCATACTTTCGCGAGCAGCGCCTAAAAGATTGAATTCAAAGCGCTTCGTTGCAACGTACAAAAATCTTTATTACAAACTGCAATACGAATGCACTTAGGTAGTAAAATGAGGGAAAAAAAACAATAACCACATTTTTAAACAAATAGCAACAAAAAATGATATGAAACTGCTTTATATGGCAAATATCGACCTGAATATCGCAACTTTGGCAAACAGTTTTGGCTTACTTTGGTTTAGATTTAGAATTTACTCAGTGCAAAATAAGTGCTAAGCTAAAAATCAATACTAAACTACTATTCGAGAAATTTGCACTTTAGGTAAACGTTTTTGTCATGGTTTATGTATATAAATATAGAAATATGAAATAGTATTGACTTCTTTTTCCAGTCCTTGTGATGTACAGGTCATGTCTTACGCTTTTTTTTTAGGTATTTTCGTTTTTTGGTATTCAGGTTCAAGGAGCCAAGCTTTCTATCCTCAAGCTTTCACATCAATATAGAGATTTAATAGGTAGTCATTTGGAGGGCCAAATAGCTAGATCGTTTGAAAAATGGTTCCAATATTTCCATTTTGTGTCATTTTGAAGGCAGCTTAGTCCTCCTTCTCCTCTTTGGCAGACATGAAGAGCTTCTGGCAAGTGAAGGTCAGCGAGTCTACAAAGGAAAACCATATAAATGTCGGACAATGGCACACATTGGGGTTAATGTGAAGGGCTACTCACCAATCGTGCTCTGCACCCATTTCGGCTTATTCTTCCACACGACGCCCACGTAGTGGAAAGGTATGCCAATTATGGTGATTAATACCCCCATTCCGACCTCATAGGGCGCCACATAGATGGGCACGACGACTAGAAAGGCGCACACGATGACGAATAGGGCGGGAATCCACATGGCGACCTGTCACAGCAACAAATATAGTTAGATTTGTGTTACAGAAAAGTTTAAGCTCTTAGATCTAATCGAAGTATTTACATTTAAAACGTTTGAAACATTTTCTATCAGTACAGAGATTTCGTTGGCTATACAACGTCTAAATTGGCAACACTGATTACGCTTTACTCACTTTAATTGGCCGCTCCATGCAGGGACGGGTGTAGCGGAAATATAGAACCGCCGACACCGACAACATTATAAAGAACGATTCCACAATGCTGGCGTAGGTGATCAGCACATACACGTCGCTCACCACCAGCATCACAATGGAGAGAAAGCACTGCCGAGAGGAAAACAGTCAAATCAATTAGGGATTAATTACATAATATCATTTGTGCGCTAATTGAGAAGCACAGCTCACCAGAAAAACGAGCGACGGCAGCGGGGTGTAGCTCTTCACGCTGATGTGCGACAGAATCGCCGGCATGTGTCCATTGCGGGCACCCACGAAGCAGATGCGGGAGGAGGTCATGATGTGAACGGAGAGGCCGCCAAAGGCAGAGATAGCCACCATGACGGGTATGATCAGTGAAAAGACGCCGAGAATCTTATCGCCAAAGGTCTGTAAAGAGATGCGATCAATTAAAGTCATTTGAAAATCCACTGGTTTAATTGACTTTTCCGATTCCGATCAAATTAATTAACATTCCTAGAAATGGATCGCATTTTTGCGACTTAAAGATACAAAAATAGTTAATTGTAGGGCTTTCATTATGTTTAAAAAATAACTGATTTGAAACTTATATAGCTTTTCTTTAAGTCAAAATAGTCATTTTACTGTCTCCGCCTAATCTGATCGGACTGCAAATCGGGGCAAGGTCGCTGAATTCTCACCACAGCGATGGCATTGGATGCGATCATCTCCGAGGGCGACAACACGGCCAGATAAGCCACATTGGCCAGCACATAAATGCCGGTGACCAGAGGCAGTGAGATGTAAATAGCACGCGGCAGGTTGCGATATGGATCTCGCAGTTCCTCCGTCATGAAGTTCAAGTAATTCCATCCGGCATACGAAAAGATACCGGAGTAAAAGGCCACCGACATCTTGCCGGGATCAGTCTCAGTGTTTTCAAAGGGCCTCGTAAAGTTTTCCACGTTGCCCATTACCATCCAGACCAGACCGACCAGGATGATCATAACCAGGGCGGCGATCTTGGTGAACATGATGATGTTTTGCATCTTGGTGGTCACCTTCATGTAGTACGAATTCAGGTAGGTGAGGAAGCAGATGGTGATGGCCGCCAGCAGCTGCAGCGCTACTTTGGGAATGTGGCAGGCTCCGCCGAAAAAGGGTTCCAGCACGTAGGAAGCAAAGGTCAGACCCATTATGGCATTGGTCGTAGGTCTGTAAGAGATAAGAGCACACAATCAGTGGACATTTTTTTTGCAGACTGCATTTAGACATATGTACTGCTGATAATGTCCGCATGCAAAAGTGGAAAAGCAGATATTTGTGCTTATCGCCGAAACTAAGCCGCAAAAATAGCTGGCAATAAACCGCTCAATGCAGAACTCGCGGAACTGCCTCAATAAATAAATTTATACATCGTAGATTAAGTGATAAGGCTCGTTTCACTTTCTATGGCTATACTACACAGTCCATGGCTTAACCTTGAAAAACCAGCTGCATCCAAACCGATCCGAAGTACTCAATCTTTCTAGTCTTATCTGAAAAGTTAGTGAACTTGACCCTGCTTGAAAATCAGGTTCTGAGTACTACCCTACATTCAATTTATGTTATCTATCTATGTTAAAAAAAAGCTTATAATAACAAGAAAAGGTTGATGAGCTATCACTTTTACTCCAATATGTTCCCTTTGGCGATAGTATGGTAATTCGAAATCAATTACTGAAAGCAATTTGATACTGTAGCTATGTTTTCGCAGCAAATGCAGATAAAGAAACTTTACCGACAAAATATTTGAGAATATTCAAACAATATTGACCAGTAAAACTCACACGAATATCATCATGGCATCCCAAAGATACAGGAAGGCCGGCAGCGATCCGTACGCTTCAAAGATATACGCGTAATCCCCTCCAGATTTTGGTATGGCAGTACCAAGTTCCGCGTAGCAAAGGGCACCAATCATGGACAGCAGTCCGCAGAGCACCCAGATGACCAGCGAAGCGCCCACGGACTCCACTTCCCGGATAACGCCTTTCGGTGACACAAAGATCCCGGATCCAAAGATGATGCCCAGGATGATGGCCACTCCTTCGAGGAGGCCCAGCTGCTTCTTGATCACAACCCTGCTGCTGTCCGACTCGGCGGATCCCTCGCGACCCTGAGCTTTCTCGGCAGGATTGGCCACTGGTTGGGCTATGCTGGAGGGAGGATTTCCGGAGCTGGGGGTCAGCAGGACCATTTCGCTGGACGGCGACTGCAGTTCATCGGCGGCGGGCATGGCGGCTATATATGTATCTATTGTGTCCAAGGACTACGGTATTATTACCCCACTGCTCTGTGACACAATCTTCGCACGCGACGTCTGAAAGCGAACTGTAACTGTTTCTTTGCCCGTTGTCCCGTTAATTGATTAAACGAGGCAAGTGTGTTCGTGGGTGTGACTCCGCGTGCGAGCGTGTGTGCGTGTGTGTGTGTGTGTGTGAATGTTTATTAATGTGTTTTTCAATTGTATTGTATTTGGCTTATCTACTCCTGCTCTTCCTCTTCTTCCTTTTCCGCCGGCTAGCGTTAGTTTGTTTTGGTCGGCTCTTCGCTTGCTGCCCTCTCGCTCGCACCGACAACACACCCAGCAGATGAGTCTTTCGCACATAAAACTCGCGATTTGAACGAAAATTCACACTCTGTCTCGCGGAATTCGGTTAATGGGTCTGGTAAATAAGAGCAGACATCGAGGTAACCGCCGAATTGTGCAAACTTTGCGGTTTAATTGTGGAATTGGCACACTATCGGTCAAAGGTATTTCAACCCCACGTTTTCCCGAGCACTGCCGCAGTGTGACCAGAGCCTGCTGACTCTGAAATACCAATTGTTGGTGGGTGGCTTCTCTCTAAGAAGCAGGATGCACTTTTTTATTTACAAATGTAATTTGTTGCCCGTTTACTGTTAGTTTTTATAAAAACCGATCTTAAGAAGTGTTTTCTTCTATTTATATTATTTGGACTGAAAATGGCCGCGTATGTGTGAACAGTCCCAGAACTTTAAACAAGCAGGGCGCGATCTATGGGACAGTGTGACCGTACCGCACACCCGAAGAAATCGTACTTCTTTGGAGACTGGCATTTTAGAAACTGACCAACATGGGTGGAAAACATCGCTAGGAGTGTGGCTCCGCTAAAAATGGACAATCGCTAATTTATTTAATAAAATTAATACGACTTGGTTTATTTGGGTTTACAGATGAGTAAAGTCAAAGAGGGTAAAACTGAGTTTTGTAGTTTCCTTTTATTGGAATATATTATTTGTTAAGAATTAAATAAAATATTTATTTTTCATTTGCTACGTTAATATATAGTTTTGCGCGTGTCGAAAAATCACTCACGTGCTTGTTTCTGATTTCTTATCGATACGAAAAGTAGACCAGATTTGTCGAACGCCTATCGCCAATCGATATCATTAGACCTATTGATGAGCTAAAAGTAAAGCAATTGAAGAATACGGATCACAAAATGGATTTCGGAGCTCTGCTGCACTACGCGAAAAAGAAGAGTGATGCGGCCACTAAGGATGAGGTGAGAACCACACAGGTGTCCAGTTTGTCCCTTGCTTGAGGTTTGAAACTCGGAGAACGTGGTTTCGTCTGCATTCCCTTTGTGACCCACATCTGATCATTCAAATTTTCACCTTTATCGTCAGGGGCAGGGGAAATACTATAGTACCAAGTATGCTCCGCCCAAAAAGGAGTCGAAGGAGTCCAAGCAGCTGTCCAACAATATCCAGAAGTTTCTCCAAAAAAAAGAGGCCGAGGAGGCGAAAAAGAAACGCGAGGAGCGCCAGAAACTGAACGATCTGCTCGCCAAGAGGGACGAAAAGTCAAAGAACAAGATCCGTAAAATGCTGAAGGTAACCAAGTCGGCCAACAAATCAGTGTTGGAGGATGCCAAGGACTGCGATAAGACCATCGAGGGCCATGAGGCGGGCGAGGGTCAGGGCGATGACTACGGCTACGTGTCCACTGAAGCGAATGCTTTTTACGAGAAATACATCGAAAAAGTGCGGGATGTCCAGGAAGACAAGGGATTCGCGCCCAGCAGGCCACAGTCGCTGAGAGATCTTTCTGGGACCAAGGAGCGCGTAAAGGCGGCCATTACCAGGGAAAGAGAGGAGGCCAAGAGTCACACACGTCAGCGGAGCAGTACGAGCACTATCCCATCCAGCGCTACCAAGTCGAAGGAGGCCTCCGTGGCCCGCTCTTACAGTACATCGAAAACACTGTATGATCCGAACGCAGAGAAACGTGAGGAGGAGCGCAAAAAACGGCAGGAGGAGGAACAGCGGCGGGCGAAGGTAAAACGTCCTGCTCAGCCGCCGCCCATGGACTTCCAAGCCCTGCTTCGCTTAGCTGAAAAGAAACAACACGAGCCCGTTGTTTTCGAGATGCAAAAGAAAAAGGAACCGGAGCGTTTGTTGTCCGCCCGTGAGAAACGTGAGATGGAGGAGCGCCAGCGGCAAGAGGAACAGCGCACT
Source organism: Drosophila orena (assembly GCA_005876975.1). Classification (NCBI taxonomy): domain Eukaryota; kingdom Metazoa; phylum Arthropoda; class Insecta; order Diptera; family Drosophilidae; genus Drosophila; species Drosophila orena. Next base: position 5,543,797 of record VCKV01000282.1, on the reverse strand, counting down.
CAACGGCTCAAGATGCGGGAAAGTGAAGGCAAGGAAGGCATTTCAAAATCCATCCCCCCCAATCGCATGGAGTCTAACGGACGCATACCCAAGCTGAATCAAGCCAAGCCAGCCAATCCACCAAGTGAAAGCTTTAAAAAACCAACGACCGCACAGCCAACGAAAAGCAGCTCCAGCTCCACCAGTTTATCTAGTTCCAATTCCCATTCCTCTACCAGTCGCAGTTCTGCTTCAAGCAGTAAGCCCGCTACTAAAACAGTTCCATTGACTGCTAGGCCTGGTCCAACTGCATCGGCGGCTGGAAAACCTAGCTCCAGTTCTAGCAAAGCGGCGGCCGGAAAGACGCGACCGATTCCGTCATCGGATGTTCAGAGATCCGTGGCCGTACGGCAATTCCCGCCCGCAGATGTCAAGAGACGAAAACCTGTCGAACCGCCAGGCAGCAAAAGTAAATAAACAACATGTTCGCTTTTAAATAGGTTTTAGATATCATATTTTGTTCCATTTTTAAAGGACGCATTTACGACGACGATGATGAGGATGAATACGATTCTGAGTTGGATGACTTCATCGATGATGGCGACTGCGAGGAGGATATATCTTCCCATATCCGCGACATTTTCGGGTATGACAAGCGGCGATATAAAGGAATAGACGACGATGATCGTGGGATGGAATCCAGTTTTGCACAAATGCAGCGCGAGGAGTACATCAGCAAGAAGTTGGGTACGTAATACACCATATGGCCAATAAAAGCCCCTCATATTGACGTCATTTTCGCAGGTATGCAAGAGGATCTCGAGGACATGCGCATGGAGGCGGCGCACAAGAAACAAAAAATGGCCAGAAGATGAAACGGACAGGCGGAGCAAACAATTTATTGTATTTATGCCATAGCACGAAAACATCGTGGCGAAAATCTGTTTATGTCCCAGGACAGTATTTCATCCCGACCTGGCCTAATCCGTCGCCATATGGATTTTGGCCGCAGCGCCTTGGCATGTTATGTATATTCCCATATATGATAATTTGGATTCATTAGTATGCAACGACTGAATTTTTAATAATAATTATGTGTGCTGTCGCGCTGGAGATGGCGCTGTGTTAATGCAACAGGAATGTAATGCAGATCTGAAGTGCAGTTCGAATAGATTGGCGGTCAGGAAAACCAGTGAAGTGTAGAGGAAAAGCGAACAGCAATAAACATTTTTTCGCCTTGTCAATATATTTTATTACACAGGAGTGCCCGAAAGTATATGTTTTTTTATCGCATATTTGGAATACTAAATGCATTTTGTTTTATTCATCTGCACGCCAAAAACTTTCGTGTGTTTATTAAAGTTATTAAGTTACTCTATGAATATACTTAAAACGTCTTTAATTTACGATCTTCATTTGTTTTTGTACATAAAATATTTAGAAGTTCATGAAGTTACGACATGCGACGAATTAGAGACATTCGTTTGGATACTTGATGTGCGTTTGGCATTTATTGGAAATCCAATTTAAAGACAATATCCTGAACTACTTCTTGTCCTTGGCCTGCAGCTTCGAGTGGATCATGTCCTTGAACTGCGACAGAATCTTGTTTTCGCGCTTCTGTCGCTCCTCCTTGCTGAACATGGCCAGTGCGCGCTTCTCGTCGGCGGAGTACAGCTGGTTCTCCTTGCGGATACGGACGGCCTCCATGCGCCGATGCCTGCTGCCGCTCATCACATAGCCCACGGACTCGAAATTGGCAATCTCATCGGAAGTTAGGCCGATTTCACCACGGCGGGGAATCCTCTTGCCCTCGGCAATGTAGGCAGCCATGGCGGCACCTTCTCCTGGCAGCAAGGCCTTACCGAAATCCTTTTGATTAAGGCTGCCGCCGGGTCGCAACGAAGGTCCTACGTCCTCGTCGTTGTGCGTGGAACTTTCCTTGTTCTTGGATTTGCTGGCACTCGAGGAGGAGCTCTTCTTGGACTTCTCCGACTTTTTATCTGACTTACGCTTCTTTTTCTTTTTTTTAGACTTTTTGTCCTTTTTGCTGGCAGACGACTTTTTCTTTTTAGGCTTCTTGATACCGTCGGCAGTCTTTTCCAGCCAAACATCTTTCTCATCGGACTCATCTTCGCTGTCAGAACTGGAACTTGAGCTGCTGGACTCGTCGCTACTATCTTCGCTGCTAGAAGAACTTGAGGAGGAACTAGACTCTTTTTTGCTCTTTTTCTTTTTGGACTTCTTTGACTTTTTCTTCGACTTCTTTTCAGCTTTCTTGTGCTTGTGCTTGCTCTTGCCCTTTTTCTTTTTCTTCTTGGGTCCTATGTAGGAACCCTTTACCAGCTCCACTTCGTTGCTTTCTGGCCGGGATGGGCTCTTGCCCCAGACCTCTGGTACGCCGTCCTCGCCAATGCGAACTCTCTGGTTCCTGCGTGCATTTACAGCCTTGGAGTCACCTTTGAATTGGTAGTTGGAAGGTCCTCTGCCTCTATGCTGCGACTTGGACGATGGTTCGGCGGGGTCATTAATGAAACTACCCTCGGAAGCCCGTCCCCGGAAAGGATTCTGCCGCCTATCGTTGTTTTCATGAAAACGATCGCTGGGCCAGCGTTCCACGGATTTTGGGCGGGATTTGCGGTTTCTGGAGGGGCTTCTTGAGCAACTGGATCTATCACTGCTGCTGCTGCTGGAGCTTCTGGAGGACGAGGAGCGGCTTTTACGGCGGTGTGGCACTGCATCCTTTTCTCTGGAGCGACGAGAGTTGCGATTGGAAGTCCTTTCCCTGTGGAGCTCCCTCTCATTCTGCCTGTCTCTTTCCCTCTCGCGGGAAACTGATCTCCTATGTTGCGGTTTCTGGTAAGTCCTTCTCTCCGAGCGGGAACGAGCCCTAGAAACGGACCGGCGACGTTGCCTCTGCCTGCTGCGACTCCTGCTGCGTGAACGCATGTAAAAAATACAAGTTTGCAACAATTTCACCGGAAAATGCAAAACAAACGTTTGTGGTTATTGGTGAACCGACTTCGATAGCCTACCTAATCGATAGTCACCACTCATCGATAGGCAACAGCTGACTAACAGATTTTTGGCGCAGAGGGTCACACCAATTCAAACTTTGCAAATTTACTCGCCAAAATAAAGTTTATTTATCGCCAAAAATGCTGTAATTTAAATATATAAAATATAGGCAAGCTACCAATTGCTACTAATGGCGCGCATTACGTGGAGGGGTCACTCTACTCAGGAGTTGCTGTAAGCATTGAAATATCCCACTCCCCAAATGCATGAGTAATTTGCAATGTTTTGGATTATTGTTTACTTATTCATCAGATCAATTTTGCGGCTTCGTTGGTCATATATGAAGCACTGCTGGCACTCCCTAACCTTCAACGCCCACATGAACTCTTCCTACGCCTCAGACGTCTGTCTGACCCCCATCTTTTGGTTTGTGGACAACTACACTCACTGCCTGGGACCGGTAACACTATGCAACATACAATTTGTTGTTTATATGTTTAAACTCTTTTATATTTGTTCAGTTTTTTGTGGTTGGCGTGGCTGCCCTAACCACTTCAGTCGTTAGTATTGCTTACTGGATTGGCTTGCCTTTTTGGTGGGCCAAGAGTCAGTTGGTGACCTACTTCCTCCTCGTTGTGGGCAATTGGCTGCTGCTCAATGTGGTTTTTCACTACGTTATGGCTGTGATCACGCCGGCTGGTCATCCGCCGGAGGGTGTCTCTCTGGTGGAAGCGGTTAGCATGTGTGGCAAGTGCATAGCTCCCAAACCACCGAGGACACATCACTGCTCCATCTGCAATCGCTGCATTCTTAAGATGGATCATCACTGTCGTGAGTATCTGTAGTTTTCTAAAGCCTTTCGGCTTTACATGAAGTATTCCTTATATAGCTTGGCTCAACAATTGTGTGGGATATGGCAATCATCGGTACTTCTTCCTCTACATGACTTACACCACTTTGGGTTGCCTGTTTCTTATTTTGTTTGGCTTGGAGATCGGCCACAAATACCTGTGGCTGGATCATGGCGAAAACTGGACGGAAATTGAGCCCTTGGAGGGGCAGCCAGTCAAATTTAACCTCAGTGGGCACATCATTCCAGTGGTAATCCAGTGAAGTGACTTTTGACAAGGTCTTTATTTCATCTTTCTTTCTTTTTTTAACTTAAGACACATCCGCATGAGTACGATGAGTTTATGCTGCCTCCAGCAGTGCACAATCTTCCAACACCCATTGTAGACACAGATGCCGCTTTGCCTGGTCGACGACGAGCGCTTTGGTTCATGGCATTCACAAATGTGGCCGTCGTCTTGGCTCTGGGGAGCCTCTCCATCTGGCACGCCAAACTAATCACTCGTGGCGAGACCAGTGTAGAGGCTCATATTAACGAAGCGGAGAGAAAGCGGCACCTCCAGCAACAGCGCATTTATATTAATCCGTATAACTTTGGCACCAAAAAGAACTGGAAGCTGTTCTTGGGCTTGGTGCGCGGCAGGTAAGTTAAACTTCTTAGGGAAGAACCTTTTTTAAGTAACATCATGCAGATCCTTTTGGCGAACTGTGCTGCTTCCATCCTGGCACAAACCCGAAGGTACTGGGCTGAGTTTCCACACGGTAAATGATGCGCCCTTCGAGGACGAGTGGCCGTAATTCGAACGTAGAAGCTAATGTGATGTGCCAGCAAGTCAATATTAAGTTAATAGTTCACGTTTAAGCTCAATGTTATAGGAATGAAAAGCTTTTATTTAGTAAAATGTAGTATTATAAGCCTTTTACAATTCCAAAGTTCACTCAAACTTTAATGCATTAAGATGCAAAGGCATGTACTTTGTTTCCATGACGACTAGAAACACAATGACGCTTTTATACTACTACTAGCTTAATAAAAGACACAACTAGTATATAAATCGTTTTGCGTTGTCCTTGACAGCCTGTGCCGGTATGGCAACTTGTTGCCAGGACAAGGTTAAGGCTATGAGTTTGTTCAATAAGACTAAGAACAAATCAGAACTTAAAGATGTCAAAGGCTTCAGGATCAGAAGATGAGCCTCTGGTGCCAGATGACTTCGATGATGACTTCTACAAGGAATTATGCGACAAAATCCCTGAGGTATCAATCTGAAAAATCTAAAGTTTACGTTGTATTATGCAAATATTATCTACAGGCCACCAAAGCTCTGCGGCAAAAGGATACCCCCAACAATGCGGATAATGTACAGAGGCTGCTCATCTGCGGCAGTCGCTACAAAAGCGATCTGAGACTTGAGAGGGAACGATCCCAGGAACTTCGAAAGGAGATTGAAAGCCTTGAAGAGCGCTTGGAAAATGCGGCTCGGGTCACTAAAATGGACATGGCCACCATTGAGGAGTTACGTGGGGTCATAGGTAAGAAGTTTTAAAATATGTGTAATAAAAATAGCTTCAATAATAGTTTTCAGAGGGTGCCTGGAAGCAGAAGGATGCTGCTCAGATTCGTGAACAATCCGCTCAGGACGAGGTCTTAAGTCTCCGCGAGAAACTGGACGAATCGGAGCAGATGGTGGCCCATCTGAATGAGAAGCGGCTGGCCATGAGCAAGCGGGACGATGGCAAGGAACGGGAGCGTCTCAACGCCGAGATTGCCGATCTCAACAAGCGAATGCAATTGCAAAGGACCTACGCCACGGAACTTGACAACACCATCGAAGGATTGGAGGCGAAAAATAAGGAATTACTCAAACTACTGGAAGTTCGTTAAATGATTACCCTAATCTAACATCAAATTAATCAATATTTCACATATTAGGAAACCTCCAGCGATGCCTGCAACTTGAAACGCAAAAGTGATGTCTTGACCAAGGAACTTTCCACAATGAAGACCGAAGAGTCACGCTACCAGGAGCAAATTTCCCACATGAAATCTGCCAACGAGCACTTAACCAAAGTAAAAGTGCGCCAGAACCTGCAGATTCTGTCCCTCAAGACGAACCTAGAGCACCTTAATACCCAGCACAACGCAGCCAATAACAAGCTGGCCAAGATCACGGTGGATTTGGAGTACACAGTGCAGGAAAGGGATAAGAACAAACGGGCTCTGAATCAGCGCATCAATCTACTGAAGGTGCGCGAGGATGAACTGATTAAGGTGCGCCAGGACAATGGGAAACTGGCCAAGTCCCAGGAGGCGATTGCTCGGAAGTATGCGGTACTAGATGAGGCCAAACGAGAAGTGGAAACGCTGAACATAAGGCTAAGGTATAAGGCTTATATTTAATAAAAGATACTCTATTGGATACTTATCAACATATTACAGAACCCAGCTGGGCACCCAAGACAAGGAGCTGGAGTCAATGCGCCGCGTGGTCCATCATTTCGAGAAGAACAACGAAAACTTGACCAAAGAGCGGGATTCTCTAAGGCGGGAATTGCAGGCGGAGCACCAACAGCTCGAGCAGAGCAATGCACTGCACCAAGAGGCACAACACGAAGTTCGGGCTCTTAAGGACACCATCACCACGATGGACACCAAGCTGAAGAAGCTCAACGAGGACGCCAACAAGCTCAAGAAGGAGAAGACCAAAAAACTGGACGAGATTCAGCACTGGATAGACAAATTGGATGCGTTGCAAAGTAAGGCTTTTAACCTAATGTGCTCTTATTTAATTGCCACACTTTTCCTAGATGAGATGCACTTGAAGGAGAACTACGAGATTGAACTGAAACGCACCATCAGCGACTTGGAAGCAAAGTGCTCCAAGTTCCAGCAACAGCACGATGCTCTTGCCGCAGAGCGCCAGACCCTTCAGCGCAATGTCCAGGTGGCCGATGAGGAGCGGCAGAAGCTTCGCGATCAACTAGTGAATCTACAGGCACTCGTCGAGAAACTTAAGGCAAAGATCGGGTACAGGGATGCCGAGATGTCCAGACTCCAGTTGCAGATCGACCGCATGGAGAAGGAGCGTCGTCTGCTGCGCAACGATATCCGCCATGCCCAGCTGGGTCAGCAGCACACCAAGGCGGAACTGCTGGACAAGCGGAAGGAGAACGATCGGCACGCCAAGTCACTCCAAGAGGACGAGCAGAAGCTGGCGCGTCTGCGCAAGGATGTGGACAACCTGATGAACGAGAAGAATGCTATCAGTGCGGCGCTGACCAAACGCAACGAGGAATACGATCGACTCAAGCACAGCCAGGAGAACCTGCAAACGGTGTACGATCAGACCCAGAGGCAGTGCAGCCAGTGTCAGGACGACATGCGTTTAATGGGCGTGGAGATTAAGAATCTGCGTACAGAAAGGGATGTCTTGCGTGCGGATAGAGAGAGTGCAGCGGATCTGCGCCAGGAACTGCTGCAAATGCATCGCATGCTAAACCAGGAACGAATCAAGGCGCGTGCCCTGCAGGATGAGATGGTCACGCCCATGAACGTCCATCGGTGGCGTCTCCTGAGCGGCAAGGATCCAGAAAAAATGGATCTCCTCGGCCGCATAAGTATCCTTCGAAAGCAGTTGCTCCAGCAGAATGTGGCCGCCTTGGAGCAGGAACGTGCCCTGAACGAAGCCCAACAGCTCTATGCGGCCTTGAGGGAGTTCATGCTCAAGCTTCCCAGCCATAAAGTGCGGGCGGAGCTCAACAGCGTTAAGGTATATCCAAATGGTATTATTATATTGCGATTAATATATTTTATCTCCTAACAGGCCAACCTATCCGCCAAGGATCGCAAACTGAAGGTTCTTAAGGCCGAGCTCAGTGCCCGGGAGGCAGACGAGAAGTCCAAGAAGGAGAAGCTGGAAGAAATGCGGGCTAGCTTGGCTCTAACCAAGACCCAATTGCTAGAGGAGAAGAAGCACAAGCAGAAGCTCCTGGAGGAGCGACAGTTGCTGGAGCAGATGCATTGCTACTCCGCGCCCGCCCAACTGCCTAGGACTCTGGGTGCGGGTTTCAAGATGGTCAGTAGCTTACTCTAGTACTACTATTACTTTACAATATATACATATATATAGCTTTTGAATGATATAAACAACACATTATTTTTGATAACAAGGTTTTCTTTAATGTTCTGAAAGTGTAAAAGATACCCTATCGACGTTGGAGGTGGGCCCCCATATGTAGATATGTATATTTTGCTACTATCACACTGTTCGCTTAGATTAACTTTCGCAGTTGGCAGACATGTCGAACACTTGTTCCGTGAATTCATCATCGGTCGCCTTGCCATTGCGAATAGAAAAATCCCCTCTACCAATGAAGCTATCTTTGTTTTCACGATGATGCAGGCGCAGTTCTTCCTGGAAACCCTCTATCAGGTGCTCCCTGGCCTTGAGGTCGATCTCGTTGATCCTGAGCTCAGCCTTCATGGCCTTGAGTTGGCGGGTCTGACGGCGATTGATGCGCTGCTGGATGCAGAGCTTCTGGCGCACACTCGGATCGGGTAGATATGTCATCTGGCGCTTGAACTCCTCGTGAACGTGCTCCAATGCCGCTAGCTCTTTGGCCTTTTTCTCCCGTTCCACTGATAGCCGTATGTTGCGCTTCAGGAGCTGTTGAATCTTGCGGATCAACTCGAAACGGCGCGGATCCTTGCCCAGCAAGACTCGCCAACGATGGATGCGACAGGGGCGGGACAACTCCTCCGAGTAGGCGGATACCCTGAGCCTCTCCTGGTTGAGCTGTCGCTCCAATCGAATCACATCATGGCGCATGGCCGCCTTGTTGCCCACCTCGCGCTGCATGCATTCGTGTGAAGTACGCAGGTTTACCACTTCCAATTTGAGCAATCTGATGTCCTCCACCCTTTGGTTATATTGCATGGTTCCCCGATCGATGGCCTTCTGCATCATATCCAGCTTCTCCTTTAGCAGGCGCACCTCATCATTCCTCCTAACCATTTGCAAGCCCACCAGACTCTTCTCTTTGGTGACCTCGTCCAGGGCACAAGCCATGTGCTTAAATCGCTTTTCATCGCTGTCAATGGTGTGGGCGGACTGTTCCACTCGGATCTTCATCTCGCGAAGATCCGACTTTGTGCTGGCCAACAGGCGACTTTTCGAGTGAATCTCATTCTGCTTCTGCTTCACAGTTCGGTTCAGCTGCTCAATCTGGTTCTTCAGGCTGGAAATCTCCTTTTCGTTAATGGCCAGCGAGCTGGTCATCTGGTTGATCTGATGCGTCAACTTGGTCATTGTATTCTGCAGCGTGGAGCGGTCCCTGGAGCACATGTCCATCGTCTTAATCAACATGACCTTCTCCGAATGGATCACTTCCATCTGCTTCTTGACGTTCGTAAAGTCCAGCTGCTTCTGCTGCAGCTCCACTTGGAGCAGCTCTAACCGCTCAGCCTTCAGGGCAAGTGTCTCTGTAGACATCAATTTAGAATAATTTCAATTTATAATTGTTTCTTTCGAATGCTCACCCTCAATCCCATCGATCTTCTTGTAGGCATCGTTGAGTTCCAGGCTCTGCTCCCTCTTTTCCCGAGCTATCTTCTGCACCTGCAGGTCCTTCTCGTCCAGCTGCTTGTTGGCTCGAAGTAGATCGGTTAGCAAATCTTGCATTTGGTGACGAATAGTGGCGATTTCGTGTCGCACTCCGGCCACAATGTCATTCAACCGGGTGATCTCCACTCTCAATTTTTCCCGCGAACGATGTATTTCCTCCCTTTGGCGGATGGCCTCATCCAGCTTGGCGGTGGCCATCATTATCTTTTTCTCCTGCACCTTGAGCTCATTTCTAAAAGGTGAGTTGCAAGTAGTTTTATCCACATTATTCCAAAAACATTAATGTACTCACTGTTTTACCAGGACCTGATCGTTCAGCTCCGTGTTCTTTTTGGCCAGCAGGTGGAATCGTCGCTCCAAGAGCACCGAGTCGTCAGCCTTCTTTTTGGCATCCCGCTCCGCTGCACGGCGCGCCATTACGAGATCTGCCTTATCCCGTCTCTGGGCATCGTTGAAACCCTCGGCCACCTTCAGGCTCGTCTGCAGCTTGTTCTTCTCCTCCCCCATGAGGCGCAAGGACTTGGTCAGGGTATGGTTCTCCCGCGAAAGACGATCGTTGCGCTGCTTAAGTGCTTCGTTGGTGGCAGCCAGCTCCACAAAATCCTTATCTGCCTGCATAAGTTCCTGGTTTTGCTGCACTACGGCTGCCAGTTCTTTGTTCATATGCAACAGCCGATCCTCGTACTTATCCTGCTCCACACTACATTTGTGCTCCAGCCTAAAGTTCTCCGACTCGGCTTTCTTCACCCGCGCATTGAGCTTGGAGATAATCTCCTTGGATACCTCAATCATGCCTTCCACCGTCTCCGAGTAAATGCGGTTAGTTTGCAGACGCTTTTGGTAGTCCTTAAGCTCGGCAGCCAGCCGATCGCGCTCCCGGAGGACCAAGCGATGAAGTTGGAGGTCCTTGCTGCGAGGAAAATCAGCTCTAGTAATTTAGATAAGGTCAATGGTAAATGGAGGAAGAACTCACGTTGAGATTGGAACCTGTTCGGTCATGACTCTTGGCATATTTGATTGATCGCCGCGCACCAGCGACATCAGCTGAATCTGCATGGTCTCCTCGCGATTCTTAGTACTGTCCTCGTTCCGCCAGGCTTCCTCCAATGACTCACGCAGGTGCTCCATCATCGCCTCCGAGGTGGCCGTGGTACGCAGGGCCATTTTCAGCTTGTCGTCCGCAGTTCTCACCTTCTCATGCATTTCCCTAGCTTGGTCCACCTCAGAGACGTAGTGCGCGTGTAGTCTGGAGAGGATGTCCACGAACAACTTAACCTTGCCCGCGAGGAAGGGGTAGCGCTCGCTTAGATCTTGCACCAGCTGGTAGGAATTTGAGAAGAACCTCTCGTCAAGATCACGCAGAAGATCTATCTGCGCCGGCTCTATGCTATCTCGGAATCGCTCCTCCAAGTGCATCATCGAAATTGACTTGGAATACACAGAGGAGCTCTTTTGGACCCTGGACATCTTGCGCTGTATGGTTTTCATCTTCTGGGTATCAACTAACAAAGGAAAACAACCGCAAAGGATTGCAGGACAACGAAGAAATCCTACCGAAAATCAAAGAAAAAAAATTAAAATTCAACAAAAAAAAATTGTTGTGTTTTAGTGTGACGTTGAAGTGTAATACATTGTGTTCAGCATTGCTCCTCTCCGAAATTGAGTACAAAAATAAAGTTGATTGGTTTTTATTTAAGCATAAAATTGCATATATTTCTTAAACTCAATTTACAGATTTCTCGTTTGTTACATTCTTTTTACAAGTTTGAATCAGAAAATATATATGTTTATCTTTAGTGTTAATATAGTTGTTATTATTGTTGAAATTCAATTTAAGGATTTCATCTTGCCACATACATCTACGTACTTATTTATTCCAGCTAGGTCAAATAGAAACGAATTAACATAAGCGAATTAATACATATAAAATTACGATAAATCACAAAAAATGTTTCGCAAAAATTTCTGCTACAGTTAACGCCTACTAATCAACTTGATACGTTCGCACAATCGCACAATGATACTCAGCGCTAGAAAAATATACATTTATCTATACCTCTAACTGCCATACAGTAAGGCCTTGGCTAGTGACAAAGGATTTTGCAAAGTTAAAGCTTACGGGTAAAAAACTCTTGTCCACTCTAAAAGGTGCTTCCCTACGTCCCAAAACGAAAAACGAAAATCGAAGAACGGAAAACAAAATGTGATAGTTAAAAAATGCAAGCCGAACTTAAAGCTGGCGCTATCGTCTGATATGAACAAATATCGTTTAGTTGAGTTCGAAGCTTTATTGTAGACACGTTTGATAGACGCTCAGTTGGTCATTGGTTTGTAAATAAAAAATATATAGCTAGGGTTATATATATTTAAGATATATATGATCTATATACGCGGGCCCTGGCTGTGGTCATTTGGCCCCTTCGCATGGGATTAGGATTACGTATAAAATAAAGAAAACAATGTTTGCGGAACAATTGCTATTCACAGTTTGCTTTTCCTCCATCTCGGCCACATTTTTGGTCGTCAGCTGCGCCTTCCAGCGCCATTGGCCAGTCCTAAGAGGCGCTGGCCTGAACGCTCTGAACCCTCTGGACTCCCTGGACACCCATGCCGGAGCGCACCTCGCGCACATAGCAGTCTCGGCAGACGCGAACCGCCTTGGTCAGTCCGTATTTGGGCAGCGGCGCGGAGGCGTTGGAACAGACGCCGCAGAAGACTCCACCGCAGTTGCGACAATGATGACGCCGGCGGAAGGCAGTGAAGGGCGTCTGGCAAGCCATGCATCGCGGTGCCTTGCCATCGGGAATCCAGGCTGGCGGAGAAAGCGTGGCTGAGGTGCTCGTTGCCGACGAGGGCATCTGGGTTTCGTTGTTGCTTTGCAGGCGACGGCGACTGCCACTCCTGGCGCTCACCGGGGAGTTCTGCTCGGAGCTCGAGCTAGTGGAAGATGCGCTTGAGGGCGTGTTACTGCCAACGGAATTGTTGCGCTGTCGCTGCAATTGGATTTGCAATTGCTGCTGCTGCTGCTCCTGCTGACGCAAATGTGCAGTGCTGCTGGTGGCCGAGCTGGCTGCCTCCTGATCCCCCAGACTCCGGCTACGCGTCACATGCGAGCGATTGGTGGAAATCGTTGCTCCACTGGGACTTCCCTCGCCAGGCTGACTCGCCAGATCAATGGTATTATTTCGCTGCATACTGGCGCCGGCGGAATGGCGCTGACCAGTGGCTTGGTTGCCACCGCCGGCGCTGAACACGTTGTCCAGCTCGGGATTTACTTCCTCGGCTGAGTAAATGCTTTGGTTGGAGCCGGCGCTCTCCTGTATCACATCGTTCTCGGAGGCCCGGAACTCGAACAGCTCCGACTCCTTTGTCTTTTCCGGTATGTCAATCTCCTCCTGGGCGGACGACATGTTCATGAGGAACACGCTGCGCAGGATCTGGCGCAAATCGGAGGCGAAGTTCGTTTGCAGCTGGTCGGCCACCCCGGCGATGCAGACGAACAGGCGGTGCAGCAGGTTCTCGGTGCTTCTATTGGTGGAAAATTATATTAATTTTGGGGTGAATCAAAACCACAACTATTTTGATTATTATTTTATACAAATTGCTACTTACTTGAACTTGAGACGCGCCGTTGTGTTGCGCATGGCCAGTGACACATCATCGGACAGCGAGGAGGCGGCACTGGTATCGCCGCTGGCTAGGTTCTGCTCACGTTCGGGCTGAATTGTTTCCGGATCCGCCGCTTCCAGGCTGCAACGCTTGCGACCACTGCGCGTTGTGCGATGCGGATGTGGCTGCCGATGCTGATGCTGATGAGAGTGACGGTGGTGATGGTGATGGTGGTGGCGCTGGTGATGGCGGTGACTGTGACTCTCCTGATGGCGTCCGTTTGGGTGCTGCATTTGCTCCTCGGTCGCTTTGATTGTCGTGGGCTCTGCAAGGGGTTCGGTGTCGCTGCTGGGCAGGCGCAGCCGCTGCAAGGTGCGGGTGGCCGCCAGCATGGCAGCACTGGTGCTGGGCTCTTCCTCCTCGAGTCCCTGGTGATCCTGCTGTTCCGCCGTTCCGTACTCGTCATCTTCGCTGGCCACGAAGTTGTCCGTGAGAGGAACCTCCTGGGGCTGCAGCAGATTGCCCAGATTGGTGTTGGGTATGAGGTAACCGGAGGCACAGTCCGCCGCCACGATGTCCTTGAGCAACTGCTCTTCGTCCGTGTCATCGTCGCTGCTCTCTAGATCCTCTTCATCCACTTCAATATCGTCGTCGTCTTCGTCCTCGTCGTCGCCATCGCTCCAGTCCGCTGGTGGATTAGTGGAGCTTGTCGCCGCCGATGATGTCGAGTCTATCGAATGCGAGGGTGTGGGCGAGGGGGCTGGCGAAGCGGTGGGCGTGCTGGTGGGCGACAGCGACAACATGGACGGAGAGCGCAGCGTAGCTCCCTCCACTGTTGGATTAGTGCTACTGTTGCTGTTGCTATTATGATTGTTGTTTCGCTGATCCACCAGCCGCTCCACAGTCCTGTGCGTATTTGTTGTCCCCATGCTGGTGGTGGTGGTGGTGGCGCTACTGCTACTGTGGTTGTTGTTACTGCTGTTGTTATTGTTTTGGCTGCTGCTCGTCGTAGGATGGACGCTGTGCTCTGGACTGGGCGCTTCAATGCTGCTCGAACCAAGTGGCACCTGGATTAATGAAAGATTCATTAGGCTTCAAATTGTATTTTTTGATTTTAAGTCTAAATCAACCCACCTTAGTGTTGATGTCCTCGTTAGTACACAGAAGCTTCTCCAGCTGATACAGTTCCTGGTTGTTGAGATTACGCAGGAGATCGCGGATCTTGATGAGGATTGTGCGGAAGGGACGGAACATCTCCGACAGCTGATCACCCGGCATGTCCATGTTGAGCGGACCCTTGGCATAGACCACCAAGCCAGCAACAATGGCCAGGCGCGGAATGGAGAACATCAGGCCGGGATCGAAGGCATCCACCATCTCCTGGTCGAGCAGTCCGATCTTCAGAGCTCGCTGCAGCGTCTCCGAGAAGAGGACTCCTATCCACTGCTGCATCTCGTACTCATGGCGAGACTTCACCTGCACCATGGCGCTCACATAGCTCAACTCGAACTCGGCAAACAGTCGGTCAAAGATCTTCAGACTCTCGTATAGCTGCTCCGTATTGGAATCGTTCAAGTCCAGATGCAGTGTCTTGCTGTTCGGCACATTGTTCTTCAAACACTGATCCCGCAATAGGACGCGCACGTTTCCCAAACTCTTGGTCACCGCTTGGGCCAGTGGTCGCATCTCCTTGCTCTCCGTCTCCCTGTTCATAATGGAGGAGCCTGCTGCCAGGCACTCGGCGCCGAACCACAGTTGCCCGGCCAAATTCTCCTGGAGCACCTCCTCGGGGAACTTGGCGCGAAAGGCACGAGGATCACGATCTTCGCCGAGCAGCTCCTCCATTATCAAGTTCGTAATAGCCAGCACTTTGTCCTGCGATTGAAAATGCAATTATTTGGTTTATGTTCACTGCGTTTATGTTCCACTCTGCCCGAAACTCACCTGATTCTGCCGCAGTCTGCTGACCAGTCTGGTGCACCGATCAGGCTCCGCGCGTCCATCGAAGCTGTCCAGTTCGCTGGCCACCGCTGTGAGGGAGCGATCCGCATGGAAGAAGCGGGCCAGCAGGGATTTGTCATCAGCCTATTAAAATAAAATGGATATCCCATTTGGATGAGTAATTGGAATGGGAATGGGAGCGTAGATAAGCAGTGCCGCTCTCTCGTTTTCTCCACAGTGCCAGTTTATCGCAAGTGCAACAAATTATAATGGGTAATCGCTGAACTTGTGGGATCGTGTGACAACTGCAATGGTTTATGGTGGGGTTGTGGTTGTATTGGAGGTGGTACACGATGGCCGAATGGCGATAAGGATGACTCAATAGGCCAGAAAACACGTAGACGCTATCATCCAGGCATACATACGACCGGCTTAATTAGCACAACTAATTTTCGTTGATTTCACAACAGATCCACATATCACGTATGCTAATATTGGGGCCTTACAATGCGGCTCAAAATAATAAATCACACTTGGCTTTCAGAAAGAGCGAGAATTGCGAAAGATGTTCTTTAAATATTTGTATGACAAAATCACTCGTACGCCGAGTTGTTTCACTAAAAGATTCACCTTATTTCTAGTACCTATATAACATTTTTAAAGTCTTACAAATTTGTTCACTTTTAAGGTAGTGAGGAGCGGTTGTAAAAATCTAGTTATGGTGCTATTAGTTGGATGGTCGCTGTAAGATAACCGCCATCGATTTTGCAACCGGTGCTGTAAGCTGATGCCACGAATAACAATTATGTGCTGCATGTAGGGAAGAGCAAAGGGGAAGCCAGCACACTGGGATGATGCAATCTTGGCTGAGCTTTTTCCCATTCAACATGCAACAAGTGGGCTTAGCCGCGATGTGCCTGAAATCTCAATGATCCATTAAATCACGTGGCTCTACTTAAGCGGGGCTGCCAACCCCAACAAATCGCACGAGATGTACCTAGCAGGGAGGGTACAGGGTATGGAAGGGTGCCGGAGGGGAGCCTAGCCTGGCGATAAAGCAAGTTATCGGCGGTTGAACTTGTTTTCACCGGCCTTTGTGTGAGTTGATGTTGGTCGGTTGTCGGGTTGTTTCAGTGTTTCGCATATGTGCTCCGCTTAAATATTGAAAGCGGCAAGAGCAGCTGGCCGTGGTGGAAAGGAAACGAATGCACGAAGCGAAATGTGTTTATTATAAAGGTAAACACGTCGAGTTCGAGTCAAAAGCGTTGACTCTCCGCCTCAAAAGCCAAAACTGCGCAGTTCGGCAGGTTTGTTTTTTATCGCTGGCTCGCTGCGAGTTTGCCAGTTATAGGTAGTCGTAGTCGGTTGTCAATGAGCCGGAGGTTCGAGGTGTTGGCGGGCGTTCACAAAACTTTAACTCACATTCGAATACGAATACGAATTCGAATATATGTCTGCGTACAGCTGGTGAGTTGTTCAAGGGAAATTTGCGCCACAACAAAGACTAATTACGATAGCAGTTGGGATTTCCACACAGCGAAAAACTAAACAAAAATCATTCATATTCCATCTGAACTTGGTGTACGTAAATGTCAGTCTCTTGACAGAAATCATTAACACATTGATTACTGCTAAATCCGCTTAATAACCCACTTAATGTTAGCTATTTCTTCTAAGGTTTTCATTTTAATGAAGAAATTATTTTTTATCGTGCAGTTACGCCACGAAGTATATAAAAGTAATAATGATTCCATATGAGCCATTGCAAGTGAGTGGTTATGAATGAATCACCCCACGCGATTCGATGAATCGATGCACAATATCGTATTCGTATTCGTATTCGTTTTTTACATTTCGTCATAGGCCCAAGGTTAAAGTTTGTTTTCCTTTGTTTTCTTTTTTTTTTCTTTTTTTTTTGCCATTTGTTTACACAACAATCAAATGGGCAAAGCTCTAAAAATGTTTGAGATTCGTTTTGGCGTGTGTTTGGTTCTCTGTTTCAGTCGCTCACTTTGCCAGCGAAACACGATAGGGAATGGCAAAGAGGTGGCAGGAAAAGAATAAGCAATCTAATTGAGAATTATAAATTATATAAATTGAGCAAGGCCATGCGTAAATAGTTCAATGACTGCCCAAGAAGCCACCTCCGCACCCCACGACCCCCGCCGGAATTCCCGCTCCCGCTCCCATTCCCATTCCCATATTCTGTTGGCCGTCATGACGACGCTGGCCAAAACGTTGTCGACGCCAGCCACTTTTTGTAAGTGCCAGTCGTTGTAGCCATTAATTAGCGTCGCAATTTGGACAAAACTGGTTGGGAGCAGGGTAAGAAGGGAGTTCCATGTATGTATGTATGTTCCATGAATGTGCCATATAGAGAGGATAAGGAAGGTACATAATAGTTGATAAAAATTAATACTGATAACTACACACAATTGCATATTTTAGAAATTCGCCTACACTTTGTAGAGCTTTGAAGAATTTGAATGCATTGAGTAAGTCAGAGCTTGTGATAAGCAGGCAAAGTAAGTATACTTTTACTGCAAAACGAGTCAACAATATTTCGCACTGTGCGGAGCCTTGAAGTTAATAATGAATTATTATCAAAAGCCATTTACATGCCTCATAAATACATAAAACATTTAGCCAAATCCCAAATGTAATTAAAGAGTTAAAAACCCCGGCGGCAACAGCGGCTGACAAAAAGGCAAATGTTAAATGGTAATTAAAAATTTCAAGCTTGCTTCGAGCCAAGCGGAACGCACAGAAGTTGGAGGAGGTATGACTCCAAGGATTTGGCTGGCACTTCTTGCCAAGTTGAGATGAAATGGGACTTCGTGACTTATTCATTGTGAATCTTGAATTTGGCAACTGCTTGCAACGGTCGTGATGAAATATTAGGCACTTTTATTTGCACATTAAACTCAGCCAGAAAGAGGTCAAACATTTGAGGAATTGATTCGCAAGCGATATGGCAAAAGTTCTTTGACACTATTTACCTCTAAAACAGACCACACCTTTGGACTCATATCCGAATTTGTTGATATCCGAGCACATTTGTGTTTATCCACTGGGGTTATTTGCTTATCGCCCGGCTGGAAGCTGCCTTTGTCAAGTATTTTAATTGTTGTCTCAACTGGTTTGTGTTCAATCAGCTAATTAGGGTGAGTAACCCCACTCCGCTCCACCCACCCACCAGCAAGTTGCTGTTTACGGACGATAACAGAAAAACACTCACATGGACGGACACCTTGAGATATAGAGCCGTAGTATCGCAAATGGAGGCGAAACCAAATTTGCTGCCCGACTTGATGTGGGTGGGAAGCACTTTCAGTTCCAGTTGAAGAGGAAAACAAATGACGCCTGAGCAAGTCGAAATGCAAATCATAAAAGGAAGTAGTCAAAGTAGTCAAGCTGGCAGTTGAGAATTACGGTCAAAGCCTTCAATTATGAGTAATGAGATATTATGAGTTCAACTTTCTAATTGCACTCTGTAACAAACATAGTAACAACAATAAACGTTTATAAACAAACAGCCACCACAAATTATATAGTCTTTAAAACTCAAGAAAAAATGTTAGATTTTATGGGTACTGATCTCTGGAATGACCTGATTTTAAAACTAATTTATGGCAATCAAGTTTTTAAAAAGTAAATAAACAAGTGTTCACATCTTACTCATTTTGAAATGCAAGCCTAGTAATTATACCTTACTGAAACTTGTGTTGCACGCTCAGAGATTAATTATCCGGAAAATGAGGCAAACAAGCGTGCGATTTCAGTCATCTGACCATAAGGACATCTGCCTGACGTCACAGATGTCCGTAGTGGTGACCATGACACGCGCAACAGGCTGCTTCTCCACCCCTCTCTACCCCACCATGCGTATCTGTATATGTATCTGTATCTGTATCTGTATCCTTGAGTGCAGCCAACGGCAAGGACACAGGCGAGACAGCCAGCCTTTGTATCTATGTGAACGAATATATCTGTCCCTTTGGCCCCGAAGGTTTTCGCACTCGAAGGACCAAAGCCAGGCCGCGTTTGCTGACGCAAGAAGGACTCAGTGGAACTGAAACACGCACTTGACATTGAATATTCGCACGATTTGTACTTTTGACAGCTGGCACGGCGCTACTTCGCAACGATTTCAATTGGACGTTCGCCAATTGAGGAGATTCTCTAAAAATGGCGCTGGAGGTGAATCGCAGGGCGAATGTCGTGACCCCCTAACGATTCAATTTGGTCCCGGCACCTGGCTGTCATCGGTTAATTGAGGGGATACGTCTGGAAAACTACCTCTCCAGCTGGGAACCACCGATCAATTGAATTCAATTTCTGCACAATTCGCTCTGCCCAACTGCAAATTAAGCGAGTAATTTAATTGGCTCAAATTTCAAATTTCAAATATCAAATGCAAGTGCTAAAAGTGGCGAGCTCTTCATAATTTCCCATCTAACTTTTCGCATTCAATAGATCAAATAAATTCACGTGAATTTGTCATGCGATGTTGTTCAATACCAAAAATCAATGACTTGTTAATATAAATATTATTGAATAGCTTTAGAAACATTAATTTCATTTATACTGAAAACTACTCACGCGAATGCGGCAGAAGATATAATTAAAAAACAATTAGGAACAGTTTAAAATAATTATAAACTATTTGGATTCATATAGCAATCTCACGTGACTTCGCACATCAGCTAAATATATTACCTACAACTCAAAGCGCTGAGATAAACAAAAGGTAAGTTGCTATTACTGTTATTAGCCAGTAATAAGAAACTATCGGAAAATGCGTCGCAGTTAATACAATGCAGGCAATTGTTAAGAAGGTGAGAAAACAGTAGAATACCTGTAACTAATCAATAGTATATGCTTACTTGTGATCTAGGGTAAAACCACTCGCAATGCAAAGATTGAGTTCTAGGAATCGGCTAATCAGCCATTCGTATGACTAACCAACACCTTTAAGTTATTAAATGGGCATTGCAAGTTTACCTTTTCGATCTACAGGAATTCTATTGAAGTTGCATTACAACATCTTTAATGTTTCAAGAGGAATTTCGCTGTATCCCTATTTAAGCAAGCAATCCACCAGACGAAAAGAGGAAGACCGAGTGAAAACTGAGTCACGGTCAAATCGTATATAAATAAATGAGCTTGATAAACAAACGAAAGCTACTCGCTAAATATACAGATTCAATATCAGCACATCAGATAGCCAGCCTATATATGCATATACAATTGTTATATATACATGGCGACAGAGAGGGAACAACGGAAATGCTCTATACAGGACATATCGCCCAAACCAAACATAATGATTGGAGCCCAAGAAGCATAAAATTGAAGTCCCCAAGCAACCATAAAATGACTTAACAGAGGAGAAATACATCGAATTATCGCGGGTGCAATCAACTCTGGGCAAACAAAGTGCGCGTAAATTATAAGCCTTGCAAACGGATAAACCGGAAGTCCATTTAAGGATTGTTATTTTCGGTAAACTGTACAGAGTTGAACGAACCGCTTGAGAGTGTCCACAAAATTCACACTTTGCTGGCGTATCGATACGATCAGATGCAGCCAAACCAGTGGCCTTTTTATTATGTCATAATTAATTCAATTTCTTAACAAATCGAACGGAAAATTTGCATATCGAAATTATCCAATGTAAATGCAGAAGCAGAAGGGGAAAAGAGTGGAAAACAGCTGGCGAAGGCAAATCAATGCGGAAGAGATGACAAAATGCGCCCAAGAGACGAATGCCAATAAAACCCATTAAATAAATTGGATAATAATGGATGGGCGGCAGAGCCCAGGAGCGGAGAGAGACAGAAAGATTGGGGATTGTGGGCGCTAGAAGGGGGCGGAAGGAGTCGGGCGGAGAAAGAGGTCACATCATCAGCCCCATTGCATATTCATGAGGCCCTAAAATGTGTCGCAATCGATGATAAACTGAGACCAATCGGGCCTCACATTTTTTTAAATCACTTTGTCACCGCTTATTTCGCAGCTTGTTTTGTTTGTTTGTTTTTTTTTTTGTTTTTATCGGATCAACAGGTTGATTCCGGTTAAATTATTTGCATTTAATGATTAAGATCTGTGAAGTTCGATTTAATGAAATATTGCAAAAACGTATTTACATTTTACAAATGAACAGCAAACATTTTAAGTTAAATTAACAAACTTGATTTCAAGGGTGTCGGCGTCACTCGATAGCGAGCGATTGACAAACTTCCAACTTTCTAGTACTCTAATAACTGCATGGAAGCCCGTGAAACAGCAGTAGCACTAATCAGATTAACCTTAAACTTTAGGGATTGCATTTCACCTTTCTGGAGCCGTGCGTATCGAAATGTGGATGCGATTCCCCCACCGATTTTTCAATGGCTTCTTCTCCTCCTCGCATCGCAGTTGGCTGGGATTTTCCATTTGCTGTGCGCCACTGCCAACTGCTACATATTTAATAATCTTGACACTGCCACCGATAGATAATACCCCTTCCCAGCGCCACTCCGACAATGGCAACTGAGAAGATAAACCGCAAATCGCTTTCACTTTCCAGCGGGGGTTAAAGTGCGTCCGTCCGGCACTCGGAAGTGTCGATAATTGAGTAACCAAACAGCGGACTTCAGGCGGGGTGGTGTGGTAAAGCTGGTGGGTGTGCGGCTCCAGTCGGACCAGCTGTACGTGCAGTACGTGGGCGTTGGTGTCCACACGCGCATCCGATCTTCCGCTCCTCTCATTGATATGCTGACCACAAGAAAAAAGGGGCAAGAAAAAAGTGAGACCCAGACGCGTTGTGCCGCCTTATGTAATCAGCAGTTGCACTGGGAGAAAAGGGCATGCGATGTGAATATGTTAACATCAGTGATATTTTCTGCCTGTGCGGCTGGACAGACAACAAAGTGTCGCCGGCAATTGATAAGCAAGGGTCCGCTCTATCGGGGATCGGAATTGGTATTGGTATTGGGATTGGTATTAGGTAATAAGTGGGACGCAATGGCCGGCGGTGTCTGGCGGGCGTAATGCAATCCGCAATTGAAACCGCCGCCATTCGAAAGTAGGAGAGTGGCTTCCAAGTCCACAGCTGCGGACTGACTGGGCAGCTGGAGTGGAGTGGAGTGGAGTGGAGTGGCCATTGCACTCACTTCGATCTCCTCGAGGAGATCCGACTCGTTGTGAATGTGAAAATTTCACCGCTTTTACTTTTCCCCGACTGACCGTTTGTTTGGCCATTTGAAAAGCGTTTTTATTTTGGGAAACTGTCTGCACGTCTGGCAAAAAGCGTAACGAATAATTGACATATCGCTCAGAGTGGCGGCTGTGGCGGCGGCGGCGGCGGCGGCGGCGGCACGTAGACTGCCTTGGCACAATCTCCTCGCCAAGATGGCCAATGAACCAAGTGGTGGTCCACCTTGGGTCTGGAATTGAGCAACAGCCAGAGAGATTGAGTCGTGGAACGGGGTTTTCAGAAGTGCATCGCAGACCAACGTGCCACGCTTGACCTGTAAAACTAAATTATCAGTTCGACTGGATGCAAGGAAAAGTGATCAATAAGACGGTTAAAGCCCTGTCAGCCTTCAGTCGACGTCAGTTGTGATAACACGGACCCCTCAATCAATATGAAAACATTGTAAAGTAATTTCAGTTTCTGTATTTGTCGGCTGCACAGCAGCGCTAACAGGAAGTTATTGAATAAATATGCGGATTAAGTTGCTAACCAATATTTAACCAGCATTAACCAGCAACCAAGCCCTGCCTTCCGCAAAAAGGAGAGTAAATAAAGAAAATAATCGAACTGGGCTAATAAAAGAAGGGAGCCCAACCAAGCAGAGCCGCGAGCGTGCGCTAAATTATTTGATTTTCGTTTTGGAAATGTTACACAATCTTATCGCAAATGTAAGATATAGCCGACATATTTGGGCTACATGTGTTTTGGAGTCCGATAAGGACGGGACAAACAGGAGTTCCAGCAACTGAAAATCGATGCCCGGAGTGCAATCACAATGAAAAGAGCATAATTATTGCCAGTACCAGTGGAAAATTACTCAAGTTTCTATATTGAGAAGGAAATAATGTCATGGGAAAGCTCGCGGTTAGCTATTGAGATAATGACTTAATAGATGGGATCTCAGAGAATCTAAGCTTACAAACAATACCATTACATCTCGGTTGAAAATCATTGTAATCGCCACAATCATGTTGCATATAATTATTTCCTGTTTGCGGTAATAATACAAATATTGACTGAAAAAACAGGCACCCACTTTTAATATATGTGTATGTAGCTATCAGCGGTGATTCCCTACTAATGGAAATAAATCGAGTTTAATTAGTTTCTGCTGATTAGGTTTGTTTGCTTACTGCATTATATGGGTTGAATAAATGAATTCGGGGGTTACTTCGATTTGAAACAATGAAGTTGAAGGGAAATTATTAGATACGAGTATTTACGTTTCACAAGTCTTGTGAAATTCATTTTTCTCTATTCAATCGATCAACTGCGAGTCAAATTATATTAGTCACTATTTCTGTAGAATCAGTGTTTTCGGCACGATTCACTAGCTACGTGAGCTCAATTCATGAATACACGTTCTCTATACGTAGACATCCATTATCAGTACATTGTATATATTCCCTGGACCGACTTAATGCGTCACTAAACCCCCTAAATAGCGCGTGGATTACGAATACTTGGACACCAGGGACCCCTGGACATGTGTGGCCGGTATTATCAACTAATTTCGTGTTAATTTCATTTTGTTCCCCCAGTGGAAAAGTTGCTAGTAAGCTGACAAAAGAGACTGTCTCGCGTTTTGTTATAAGTGTTTCCCGCGGGAAATTAGAAGCAGGGTCAGGGAACAAGACTCTCAAAACAAGTTGATTAAATCATCCAAAGCAAATAAAATGGTTTAGCTGAATGTGACGAAATATAAAGCCCGATCACGTGCCTTCGTTTCAGAGGAATACGCGCTCAAGAGATTCGCAATGCGATGACCTCAAGAGCAAAAGTGTGGAATTAGATGCTGTAATCTAATAGAGGTGCCTCGAAAAATTGTAATAAAAACAACTACTTTTTTCCATATCATTTGTAACTTTAACAAATTCTTCGATAAATTCTTGCGGACTATGCGTCATTGCCCTTGGAATTCCATCAGAACAAAGATTGCTATAATTATCTTTGAAGCTGATAAAAATTATGATAATATCAATGGCTAAGCTTTGTCAGATTGCCGAGCAAGTTTTTGTCATCAGGTTTTCATATAATTTCAACAGTGATTGGAGCAAAGAATGCTGTTTATCATGACATTTCGCTTTCCTTTCAAAGATTCCATTCGAATTAATTACCCATAAACCTAATGATACCCGTGTAATGATAATTATGAGTCGAAAATATGTGAAAATCTTTAATGTAAGCCGCAGTCAAAATTTGAATTCATAATTTGAATAGTGATTAGAAATGACAAATGCCTGTCGTGCAGTCAGTGGTATCTCGATGTCGCCTTCAGGCTACTTCAGGCTACATCAGAATGCTGTTTATCAAGACTTTCGTAATGTTGACTTGGCAGTCAACAGCTTACATTTGTGGCCCACCTTGGCGGCCTTTACTTTATACTCAACCAGACTAGAACATCGAATTGAGGCCAGCGGCGAGCAGAAGCAAGTCGTTAACGGTGACGCCGGCTGTGCGGCACATGTCAATATGGCCCAAATTAAATGCACCGCAAGATACAGGTTGCTATCGTTGTTGTTGTTGTTGTTGTAGGCACGAGCAACAAGCAGACATTCTCACAACCACAAGCAAACACAAACACAAACACAAATACAAGCAGCGCAAGCACGAGTACAGAGCTACAAACACATTGTTGCACTGCATTAAATGTGTTGTCCAACGGGTCGTATACGCACCGAGTCCATTCATGGCGCAGATGGTGAAAATGAGCTTGAGGCAACTTGCTTTATTTGTACAAGAGGTGTAACATGTAGTGGGTTTCAGAACAGTAGAGCGGTAAATGGAGTTAACAAATATGGTAGAGATTCCATTAAATGGAGTAAACTGAATGAATAAACATATGCAACGTGAATTCTCAATGCATGAAATGATGATCCGAACATTTTATGGTTAGTTAAAAGCAGCATTAATGCCTTGAAAGCAAACGAAACCCAGTAACTACCCAGACTACAAAATATTGGGGTAATAAGAGCTGTGCCTCAACAGGTTTCTTTGGTGTTTATCTTTCTATTTATCGTAACTATTTACTTGTAAGGTCGTTTCATAATGTGGCTTCAATTGCGAAACACACTGTATCCGCATCATTGAAACAGAAATGGGCATTATAATCGGTTGCCATTACCAACCAAGAGGTCTGCCTTTTCTAGCACTTAACTTCCTTCTCTTTTGTCAGAAAAGTTTTACTCTTCGCGTTCATTTCCCCAGCCATAAGTTTAGGTTAAGAAAGCGTAAATAAGTGAATTTTATAAAGCTGGCTAAGGAGATAGGTTTCCCCCCTTCGATTCCCTCGTTTCATTCAGCTAGTTATAGTCGTCCAGTCATGACTTTCTTAGGCTGAATTGTTGAACGGCTTTTGTTGTTGTAATTTCCATTTTGCCAGCTCATGTTTAATTGTTTTGCGGGTAATTTCTTACTTTGATGCTTTTGTTGTAAGCCACAAGTCAGAGTTTATTGTGTTAATGGCCGATTTTCGTGCTGACGACGCAACAGACTTTAATTGCACACCTTTGCAACATGCTCCAAAAACCGGGGGAGTTCAAGACATCCAAAGAGAGAGGAAGTTTTCAGAAACAACCGAATATAATTGTAGAAACGATACAGAAAAAAAAACCCAAGCCATCAACGATTAAATACAAAAATCAGACATTGCCAGCCACCCATAGATTTCACTTTTTTATGGCTTACTTTTGTTTCTTGGCGATTCGGGCCGTAAAACAATTCAATGCCAACTTCAAATGAGTTTATGGCGAGCACACAAAGCCAAGACACATGAGAGAGATATTGTTTGGCCAGCCAGAAAGCAGCGAGTAGAAATACCAGAAACCAAGCTGAGGAACTACTCAGTTTTTGCTTTCAGCAGATAGAAGAACATCACAAATGCCTTTGTTTCAGTAGTGCTGGGAAGACCCGGCCATCGCAATCTGACTACGGAATGCGAATTTGAGCCATGTGCTCAATAATGCTGATCAACCGGCAGACACTCACAAATACGATTCAGTCCGCACCCACTATTTTCGCTTTATACTATTGTACATGGTTACGTATACATTTATGCATTCATCGTCAAACATTTATAATCAAGTATCCAGAGGCAAGCGAAAAAATAAAAAATAAATATATAAAAGTGTTTGCTTTATCGTCTGTACAATACTTCCTATATGTGTGGTGTACGAGTTTAGATGGGAATATACATATTGTATATTGTATTTATGCAAGCGAATTAAATATGGAAGAATGATGTAACGCTATTGGTTTTGGGACCACAGATCCAGTGGCCGCCACATCAGAGATAATCAATTACAGACGCCTGTGGCGCGTGCCGCCTTTTTCAGAGTTTTTAGTGGCCCCCAGTTGCCAGTTGGCAGTTCCATTGACTGCGGATCCGATCGCGTTTTTTGGGATCTGGGTTTCGGGGCAGTCGCCTCGTTCCCAGCCTCCATTGTCTCGGTTTCTCCTCGCCTTTGTCTGCCTTCAGCACGTCGTCGGTTTCGTTTTTATGAAAATTTATATGCACAGACGGAGTGAAAACAATTACATTCACTGCATACTCTTTCGAAAGGTATTACACTTGTATGGATTTCGCCTCATTAATCTGTGCCAGTTATAAGCAAGCTTCTAAGTATTTTACTGTGTAAAGTGTAAATAACGAACAGGGTTGGCGCACCACAAAGCAAAACCATCTCTTGTTTTGGGAATTATTGTAAGCTGAGTGAATTTCCTGGTGCAGTAAAACCTTCGCGTTTAAATCGCCTCAATTACTCATTCAGTGTTTGCTAGTTTCTCGTAGCTGCAATAGAATGCAGCGGACAGGGTTGACACACCACAAAGCAAAGCAATCTCGGATTATGCAACTCGATATGGCAATGCCTTGCGACACATCTGGCAACGCTATCGCCGTGCTGTTTCTGTTTATTTTTGAATCGCAACAAAAGCGACCTCGGCCCAAGAATCTCACTTTGCAGGAGAAAGAAAGTTGACACAATCACAAAGACAAAGACGAAAAGGAAAAAAGAAAAGAAAGAGAAGACCAGGAAGCAGCGGCGGAAAAATTGTGTGCAGTCAATGAATGAAAAAGAAGAGCAGTGATGTTGATGCCAGACGAAAGAGTTGCAAACACACACACGCACACACACACATACACACATGTGCAGGCATGGAAGAAAAGCAGAAACTTAGGACGTCTGTGTGGATTTTCCGTTTCGTTTGAGAGCCATTTTCCACCACCAAGAAAATAAGGAAAACGTACCGTTACTTACGAGCTGCATGCGAGGTGGGCGCCGATAGGGGGGAGGGGGTTTGGGGGAGAAGTGTGTTAATTAACAAAGCAAAGTAGAGAGCAACTAACTACAAGGCATCCGGAAAGTAAACCGAAGAAAACCGTATTTCCATTTCGCTTTGATCACTTTTGCAAAGCCAATTGGAATTTCCGAATGCATTTAGAGCGTAATAAATCATACAGCCAAGTCTTAACAGTCGTAACGAAGTTTTCAATTATTTATGGCCAAAGAGTTATTTGAAAACTGAGGAAATACCAAAAATTAAAAAAAACTTTTTATTGGATTCACCGTTTTTTTTTGCCAACAAGATCAGGGGTTACGAAATGTATTTTTCATTAAAGTTTTCATTTCAAAGTGTTCATAAAAGTTGGTCATAATAGAAACCACCACTTCTTGGTATTTGCTTGCCAATATGTTTATATTTTTATGATTGCCATAAAAATCTCAAAGCCGCATAAACTTTACTTTCCAGCTGTTACACTTTTGTTATTGGAAAACAAACGCAAATCGTGCTTCAAATTGCGATTTAAACGATACTTTCCCAACCCGTTAATCGATAAACACCAAGCCCCTTCGATCACCTGCCTTTAAACGTGCTGCGCAGGCATATCCCACCCACCCACTACACTCGGCGCAATCTTATCTAATCGAAGTGCCAGCTATAGATACAGTACAATACAATATCTTCCCGGCTATTGAGCACTCAAAAACATAAACATCCTAGGCCCTTCTGCCCACAGACCAGACCAGATCGGATCAGACCCGACCAGACATCTGTTTGCCATTTGATTCGATGCCGAGAGTGGAGGAGCCCCCAACACCCAACGCCCGACAAAAGTCTCGACACTGACCTCCAGCACTCCAGGTAACCGAGGTCGCACAAACACACACCGCACAGCCACAGCCACATGTATAGCCATATGTATATCCATATAGGGTGTTTGCCTTTGATTTAATGGATTTGCGTGTAAATTGCTTATAATTTCATTTTTCCTACTCTTGAGCACCGCGCACAAATAGAAATCTGGCGACGGCAATCAAAATGTCAAACGGATTGACTGATTGACGAGCGATCGGAGGAAAACTGGATGAGGGGCACGAAACTCGCTCCATCGGCGATTTATTTTTGGAGCCTAGGGTCGAGCGGTTCACATTTACCGTGTACACAAATTCCAGACACCCGAAATTGGGGGGCTCTTAAAATAGAAACAGACGAACTTGTGTGCAAGGGACAATTCTTTTCCTGAGCAACATAAGTTCACTCACGAAAAAGTTCAATAAACACTTAATATTATAACATTTTCGGATACTTGGCAGAACTGAAAGATACTCCATACCTATTGGAAATGTGTTAAATAATCCGGGTTTTTGTCAACTAAAGCAGAATAATCCAGTTGGTGAATTTCATAAGATATCTATGGGGGTTAATCATATCCTCTAATAGGATCTGAAAGATCCGCCTTGGCTAGTTTCAACTGTAAGTTGGAGGTTTATAAATAGACTGTTCGCTGGAGCTTTGACATTGTTTTCTCGAGTGATTTTCCACAGCGAGATAGCGAGGGATTTCCCCGCTGCGAGCGGAACAGAATAGATCCCAAATTACCAGGCGCAGATACATAAATTAGTTGGCTTTGGCTTTAGCTGCTTTTGCTTCTAATTTGCAACACGAACGGACTGGCGCCATATTTGTTTTTGTTGTTACTTTGGGCATGTGCATGTGGGTGTGCATGTGTTGGTGAGTGTTTCCAATTTGAATTGAGAGTGCAGTTTGCACACACGTATTAAGCAAAAATAAAAAACAAAAACACGCCGAGATGCAGTTGCTGCAACGTCAGCGAATTCGAATTAATCATCGGAAACGAAATGCGGTTAAAACCCAGCTGGCTAACAGGGTGCGAGCGAGAGGGCGCTAGTTTATAATGAGCCAGGGCCAAAGGCTGACGTCACAACGGCACAGTTAACACACACAGCCACATTTGACACCATTTGTTGCTCTCTCTCTCGCGCTCTGTTCACTATTAATTAATTGCGCTGCGCTCTCTCTTGCTTTTATTGTTTTTCCAGTGATAAGAGGCACTACTAATCGGGTTATCGTTCATAATTTATGTGAAAATAAGGGCAGAAAACAAAAACTGTACCTTGGGTTTGTTTAGCCAACGTTTAAAGGTGTCCATCGCAGGAGGCTTTTTCTTTCCAGCTGCAGCTCCACAGTTGTTGCTTTTGCTTCACGTTCCCCCTGCACCACGTCTTCTCCTCTTCCGCTGCTCTTTCTTGTTGTCCTTGCTCTCGCCCAAACACACACACAATCACTCACACTGTACACCAACACTAGCGCGTGCGAGCCAAACAAAACAAAGAAAAAATGCAATTTGTTTGGCAACTGCTAAATGCACATTACTGATTTTAACACTTATTGTGAATTTTGTTTAAATGCCTCGGCCCCTTCGCACTTTGCCTTTCTGCCTTTTGTTGTTCTCCTCTCGCTTATTTCCTTTTTCTTTCTTTTTTTATTTTTTGCTTTTTGCTTTTTCACTTTTCGTGC
Organism: Drosophila orena; assembly: GCA_005876975.1. Lineage (NCBI taxonomy): Eukaryota > Metazoa > Arthropoda > Insecta > Diptera > Drosophilidae > Drosophila > Drosophila orena. Next base: position 5,513,716 of record VCKV01000282.1, on the reverse strand, counting down.
TCCTCACACGCGTGACTCTACGGTCTCAGTAAGTGGAGCTGCATTTCCCTCGCGGAAACTGCGTCGGTTGTCCTGTGGCGGCCTGCAGAGGCAGTGCGTCAAAACGGAGGCTGACCACTCGAATGTCGGGCGACTCGGATTGCAAACTTTTCCATTAAACTCGCGCAGCACTCATCCGCCCTTCGCGTTGCGATGCGATTTCCGTCGACAGCGGAGCGTCCGTGCGTTCGCAGCAAAGTTTTTTTCGATTAGTGTGACCAGTCGGAGTTTGCGATTATTAACTACCAGCAGTGTGGTGTTCTTCGGTTACGGGGAAAATACTGCGGGCGTGTCAAAAATATTCACACCGTTCACACTAGCAACGTGATACTGCTGTGTGTTTTTGTTTTACAATTTTAGTCATAGACTTATACCTAATTATATACTTAGGCTCAACAGTTTGTAAATTGATTATTTTTTAACAATTTAGCAGATGCTAAAGATACGTGTAGCCTCTTTTGCAGTGCTAAAACCTGCTTAATATCGGTAAGTTTTGTAGTTATTTCCAGCAAATAAGAAAGTGCTACCTCTATTAGTAAGTACTTCAACATTTAATTGTAGGTTACTAAATTATAAGAACATTTGGAATTAGGAGAAGCATTAAAAACTTTAAATGCTTCCAATTTGCACAACATTCGAAGGTGAACTAAACTTTAGGCTTGCAGATTCGCTTCCTCGCTGTTTGTCCGTTAAAAGGGTCGAGTCCGCACTGTCCGCTAGCGGAGCTCCGCACTCTGCACTCGCCTAGCACATCAGCCATTTTCTAGCCCCATTTAACTTTCGCTGGCGTTTTCGCATGGCCTGGTCACTAGTGTCGTTTTTGTAAGTTGACGGGGAGGGTTAAAACTCGCGCGCAGAGCTATAATTTTATTCCTGGAAAATCGTCGTTGGCGCTGACCGCGTCACACTGCAACGTTAACGTACGCAACCGAAAGTATTAGCCCTTTGTAGCCGGACAACTGTCAAACGGATTTGCCTGACACGAGAGCAGAAATATTATCAGCCCAACGGAAAGCAATTATACGAAATAAAAATGTTCTCACGACCCAGGTAAGCTATATTTTTTCGAGTTTCTCTGCAAGGACTCGCCTCGAAGGATTTGTTGGTGTGCGCGTGTGTGAGGGCGCGAATTATGTAAGATTTCGCGATGCGGGAGGAGCAACTGCCCCAGCTGGTAGCCCAGTGACCTAGTCACTCGGATCAGACGAGCAGCCGCCAAGGCGTCCGTATATATGTACATACTATGTTCACATAGTATAGCATCCCATTCCTCTTTCTCTGCGCTTCCTCCCTTTTGCGCAGCTTTCGTTTTCACTGGGAAAACGCTGTGTGTGTGCGTGTGTGTGTGTGCGTGAGCGAGAAGGATTCCGATTGGGAATCGCACATGGCCTGGCATTGACCCTTAGTTTTCCCTCCCTTTCCCGCACTTGCTGGTCCCGTTCGGCGAACAGCTGTTTTCAGAATTTTCACTTTTCCCTTGCAATTGCATAAGCGTTTTCGAACTTGCATGCCTTCGTTTTTTGGCTGCCAAACAAGAAACAGCTGAAAAAATCAATGGGCTGCAGAGAGAGAAACGGGGTGCTACAAATAGGTACATACATATGTATATTTATGTGCTTTATATTCGTTTTTTTTCACTTGAAGAATAGGCATCAAATATTTTGTATGAATTTCCTATGATTCATAATCGGATAAGAAGTACAAATAAATAAAAAGTTCTGTTATTGTTTCGCAGTTTCCTACGAAAGCTTATGCAAAATTTTCGAAGAATACTTTTTCATTTTAAAACAATTTACTTCCCGTGTAGCGAAAACGCAACACCTTCAATATCATGGACATGGACATACATATTCGATAGATGGTCTGGCGGAATTCTAAATTTAGTGCATATACCCAAAAAAATGTGTGTTTTGTTTCGCCATTGTCAGCGTTTTTCGTTGCCAAGTTCATCAAAAATGTTTTCAGCTGGCCCGCTGTCTTGCCTCTCGCTCCCACGCCAGCCGTTAGCCAGAAATTCGGCTAGCAAAAAGAAAATCGTAGAGTTTAATGAACTTGGCCAGCTTTTTCCTTCAGACTCCAGTTTGTATTCTTAGCAATGTTCGTTGGCCTTTCGGCCACTACAAATATTTTTGGTAGGAGCGCGCGTACATTTGATGATAAAAAAGGGTATCACTGGAAATCGTTTATGACACGCACTTATTCCGTGTATTTGGCTCAGATATGCGGAATTGTTTAGCACTTGACGTGGTGGGGCTCATGTGAGTATCATTCAAACAAATGGAAAAAATTGACGAATGATAGCGTTACCTAAACGATAATTATCGGCCCAAACTGCTCGCCTTTTGTCGGCGCAAGGCATCTCGGGGCTTCCAGCCCGCCGCACGTCACTAACCGGTTCCAACTTGACCAAAATCCAGCCCCGATTCCGATACCGACCCACTGCCATTCCCATTACCATTCCCATTCCCCCCAAACATGATTCCATCAATGAACCGCAAATATTAGTCACACGCCCATGTCCCGTCATTTGCCTCTCTCGCAATTAGCACCATCTAGTGGAACTAGAAGCTAGCAAAAACATAACAGCAGGGGTCAAAATGATAAGACCTGGTAGCGAGTAATATATGATCTTGCTTAGGCACTTCAACCAGCAACAGTGTGTTATAACCAGAACCTGTTTTTAATTAATTGATGTAAAGAGTTCAGGTCCATAATTTATTTTTCTAAGCCCTTGCAATCTTATCTTGGCTCATTACGCTTCAAAAACAGAAAAACATTTTCAAGTTTAATGATTCAATTGATTTTGTAATTCATTAAATTGATACGCCCACCAGGAAGTACCCAGAAAATTAGCTACTTTAGTTGTCCGCGATGAATATAAATAATAATGTGCTTCAGTCTAAGCGTTAGAAGTGAACTTAACTTGGAGTTCTTAAATAGTTATTTACCAAATAAAAGGATGTAGAAATCTCTATGTATTATAAATTATAATTGCTCCTTCATAATAATAACTTCATAATAACTGGATTAAATGCTAGATGTATGACCGTGGCTGTGCATAGATTTTTATCGTGATGTTGCCAGGCCATCCATCCCCCCTTATCGCTGGCGTTTTGGATTCCGGGGCACAGCTGTAAACAATGCGGCTTAGTTTCCTTCTATTCTGCTTTTCATTTTATATTTTGGCGTGCCCAGCGCGCGGTGATAAACAAAAAGCAGCTGACGTCGACCTTGGACATGGCTTTTTTTCATTCCATAAATATGTGTGTTTTTGTGGGTGGACTGGGGGGCTTCCGATGGCAATGTCAAGAATGTCAGCGGGCCCACCTCAAAGTCAAGGGCTCCCGGGGGGTTCTCCAATTGCTCCGCTGATAAATGATTCACGTAATGCACTTTTGCAATTCGCAGCTTATGTGGAACGGTGGGCAAATTGTGCCGATGCGGCACATCAGCAACAGGAAAGACTGCGGTGGCAGCAGCAACCGTTCCCACAGCTCGACACTATCATGAGGTGGTTGGCGATATCATCTGCCCGTCTCAGGTGCGCGGCATAGATCACATTCGTGATCCCCGACTCAACAAGGTAAGCAACACTAAATCAAATGTATAGTACTTAAGTTTTGTATAAACAAATCTCTCGCTTTCTCTTTCTAGGGCCTGGCCTTTACCCTGGAGGAGCGCCAGACTCTGGGCATCCATGGCCTGCAGCCAGCGCGTTTCAAGACGCAAGAGGAGCAGCTGCAGCTCTGCAAGATCGCCGTGAACCGCTACACGGAGCCGCTGAACAAGTACCTCTACTTGAGCGATCTGTACGATCGCAATGAGCGCCTGTTCTTCCGCTTCCTGTCGGAGAACATCGAGGATCTGATGCCCATTGTGTACACGCCCACAGTGGGTTTGGCGTGCCAGCGATTTGGCCTGATCTACAGACGTCCTCATGGTCTGTTCATCACGTACAACGATCGCGGACACATCTTTGATGTGATGAAGAACTGGCCGGAGCCGAATGTGCGTGCCATCTGTGTGACGGATGGTGAACGTATCCTGGGACTGGGAGATTTGGGCGCCTGCGGCATGGGCATTCCCGTGGGCAAGCTGGCCTTGTACACGGCTCTGGCCGGAATCAAGCCGCATCAGTGCCTGCCAATTGTGGTGGATGTAGGCACCAACAACATCGATCTGCTGGAGGATCCCCTGTACGTGGGTCTGCGTCAGAAGCGAGTGGTTGGTCGGGAGTACGACGACTTCATTGATGAGTTTATGGAGGCCGTGGTGCAGCGCTATGGCCAGAATACTCTGATCCAGTTCGAGGACTTTGGCAACCACAATGCATTTAGGTTCCTGGACAAGTACCGCAACACCTACTGCACCTTCAACGACGATATCCAGGGAACCGCTTCCGTGGCCGTGGCTGGACTGTATGCCTCCAAGCGCATAACGGGCAAGTCCTTCAAGGACTACACCTTCCTGTTCGCAGGAGCCGGTGAGGCCGCCATCGGCATTGCCGATCTCACCGTCAAGGCCATGGTGCAAGATGGTGTGCCCATCGAGGAGGCCTACAACAGGATCTACATGGTCGATATCGATGGTCTGTTGACCAAGAGCCGCAAGCAGGGCAACCTGGATGGCCACAAAATCAACTACGCCAAGGACATCAATCCGATGTCAGATCTCGCCGAGATTGTCTCCACCATCAAGCCCAGTGTATGTCATAAGAACTGCTATTTCTGAAAGATCTTTTGGTTATATCAAAACTAATCAACAGGTGCTTATTGGAGCCTCGGCTGCTGCCGGCATTTTCACACCGGAGATCCTGCGCACCATGGCGGATAACAACGAGAGGCCCGTGGTGTTCGCCTTGTCCAATCCCACCAGTAAGGCAGAATGCACTGCCGAAGATGCTTACAAGCACACGGATGTGAGTTATTGAAAAATGTATTGACAAACTATATTTAATGAGATCATTTAAATGCACAGGCTCGCGTGATCTTCTCGTCGGGCTCTCCCTTCCCGCCGGTCCAGATCGGTGACAAGACCTTCTACCCGGGCCAGGGCAACAACGCCTACATTTTCCCAGGTGTCGGCTTGGGCGTGATCTGCACGGGTACTCACCACATACCCGACGAAATGTTCCTGATCGCCGCCCAGGAGTTGGCCAACTTCGTCGAGCCCAGCGACATTGAGCGCGGATCGCTGTATCCTCCGCTGTCGAGCATCCGCAGCGTGTCAATGAACATTGCCGTTGGCGTGACCAAATGTGCCTACGATAGAGGTACGATACCAATCCCTCGTGGGAAAAAATTAATCCTTAGGGCATAATAGCGAATAGAACAAAAAACATGACTTCCTTGGTATATTTTGCAGGCTTGGCATCCACCTACCCTGAGCCACAGGACAAGCGCAAGTGGCTGGAGAACCAACTGTACAACTTTAACTACGAGAGCTCGATGCCCGCTTCCTGGGTTTGGCCGCGGATGCCCTACATTAAGACTCGTGATTTAGTGCCCACAGAACTCTATGGAAAACAAAGTGAAAATTAATTTTTTTCTTATTTTATTCTAGGCGAAGAAAGCCCGCTCATTGCCGCCATCAAATAAAATAGCAATAATGCGTTCAACTGGTTGATGGCACCGTTCTGTTTTGCATCTAACACACTCTACTACTTCCAAGCGTACACCATCAGCACCAAGCAAAAAAACAAGCAACTGACTACTAACTACCCTAGACTAGATAAATTTCCAGTGCTCTTTTTCAATGTTTGTCGATCGATCCGTTGACACCGACACTCGAACTCAGCGGCAACTTAAAAAACACTATTTAAATGTTGTTAATATAATTAGAGCAATTGAAAAACTGCTGATTCAACGGATCGGTTCTTAAGTGTATTTTCGAATTGTTTATAGTATTATGTATGTATGCGATTGTTTTATATCTGTAAAAATGATCATGTTATTAATTTTGTGATACCAAAACGAACGATACCAAATGACAACAATGACGACTGTGACGGTGACTACGCCTCCGAAAAAGCAATTACGCAGTATTCTATCCTATCACTAAACTATCTGTATTTAATCTGTGCTATGTTTATGGTTTGCTGTAACTTAAATACCCGATTGGCTTCGCAATTCCATTCCTCGCCGCTTGTCATAACTATCCTGCATTCTCAGTGTACCCCAGCTTTCGATATGATCTGCTCTGTCTACTACTACTAACTCTGACGGCGGCATCAAGCGAGCTCTGAAGCTATACTTATATATCAAATTCACGCTTAATCACCCACCCTAAATTCGACAATTGATTGATTTATCTATTGCTATATGCTCCTTTCGTTCACACACAGAGAGCGAGAGGGAGGAAGTAATGTAAATTATCGAACCCCCTACAAACCGACCGCCTAGAGCAATTGGCTAGACAGCAGAGCTAACTGCTTCGAGAACTGGTGAGAACAACCCAAACAACCAATCAACCATCCAACCGATTCCACATGTAAAACAACTTAATTCGCTGCCGTTAACCTCCAACTATCTAAGTTAGAACATTATGCTTTCTATCGATTAGTTCCCTTATATCTGTAGATATATTCGAGCGATAATTATGTTTGTTTTTTAGCCATGTCTGATATTTATTAACGCAATTAAGCAGCTTTGTTATAATTTATTGTTAAAAGGTCAAGCTAATGTGTAACTACAAAACCCTACCCCTTATAATCGATCGGACCGATTCAGCCATTGTACCACTGACTAGATGATGATGATGTGCGATAAACAATAAAACGAAAACACAAATTAAACACCCACGACTCATCTTAATGGGATCCTTAACGCCAAGTACTTGCTGTAGATCTCTTGAGATCTGGAAGCCCCTTTGTTTTTAGAGCTTTTGAGAGAGATTCTACTTTCTGTGCGCAAGAGAATGAGAGGCTTGGAATAGCATTTTATTATTTTGTTGTTTTTTTTTTGTTTGTTTGCGTCAGGAAGAATATTAAGATGTTTGAAAATATTTGGATTTTCCCATAAACTGATAATTGTATTCCGGATCACTGGGAAGCAGAGATGCTGCTACAGTCTCAAAAATCGAGAGATTAAAGCTCTGATTTAAACTCGATTTGGTTCTCTCATCGGCTGCTGGCGGTATAAAACGCAACTTCTCAGCTTGTTATCTCCCAGTCGAGCTTGAAACGTCTGTTTGCCCAGAAATTCACGTCACACTACAGGTTCCGATCAGTCCAGATCTGCGTTTCCAGCGAGATGATGATAGCCAGCAGCCTCGCAGTCTTATATGGCATTGCCGTCTTCTCGTCGATGGGCGTGCAATCTGCCCGAGCAGGTTAGGGCAATTCTCGGAATCCGCGTCGCATGGGATGCTAATGCTAATATTGGTGTACATTACATGGCTCAGACTACGCCGACGACTGCACCACACCGGATGGCGATCAGGGTCAGTGCATGCCCTTCTCCTCCTGCCGCAGCATCGAGGAGCGGCTGACCGAAGCCCAGAAATCCGGACAGAAAGTGCCAGCCGACTACGCTAGTTATCTGCAGAGGGCTTCCTGCGGCGAGTTCAATGGAGTGGTGAGTTCGAAATGTTGGACTTAAAACTCATTACGATAGAATAGAAGCTAAGATCAATGCGGCATTATCAAGGCAAATAAATGAAAACATTGAACATTATCATTCCTTTGTATAATGGAAGCAAAGAATAACCTACTTCGCAAACGCACTGATTAATATAAAAACAAATTCAATGGCGAATAACAATTATGTTACTCAGTCGCACTCATTCATATTCACAAATGTATCGCATAAGCCTCATAGATATTCACATATACACTTGTAAAGTCAACCTGATCAGCAAACTAGCCATATTCCTTGTAATTTATAGATCCCAGATAAACTAGGTCTGTGCTCAAACAAGTACTTACTGATTAACTTTAATGACGTCCCTTCCTCAGCGTCAGTTCTGCTGTCCCTCAGCCCACATTCAGCACAACTCCAAGGTGATGAGTCTGTTTAAGGACGAAAACTTCGACTGCGGCAACTTCCTCAGCCAAAGAGTGGCCAATGGCTACGAGGTGAAGCTCTCCTCCAGACCCTGGATGAGCCTGCTCCGTTACCAGCAGTTTGGGGAGTCCAGGTTCCTGTGCGGCGGAGCCATGATCTCAGAGCGTAGGTGTTCCTTCCATAAAATGTGATTTGAACTTGAATATAGTGTGTATTACTATAGGCTACATCCTGACTGCTGCTCACTGTGTCCACGGTCTCCAGAATGATCTGTAAGTATGCGAATCCCAATCTGGAAACATTCGTGACTTAATCTCCATTTCCGTAGCTATGAGATCCGCCTGGGCGAGCACCGCATCTCTACGGAGGAGGATTGCCGCCAGCAGGGACGCAAGAAGAAGTGTGCTCCGCCAGTTGTGGATGTGGGCATTGAGAAGCATCTGATTCATGAGAAGTACGATGCCCGTCACATCATGAATGACATCGCTTTGCTCAAGCTGAACAGGAGCGTTCCCTTCCAGAGTAAGCCAAGTCAAGTGAATCCCCACCATCCATATCATTAACTGGTTATATATTCTCTATAAAGAGCACATCAAGCCCATTTGCCTGCCCATCACGGATGAGCTGAAGGAGAAGGCGGAGCAGATAAGCACCTACTTCGTGACTGGCTGGGGTACCACGGAGAACGGCTCCTCCTCGGATGTGCTGCTCCAGGCGAATGTGCCGCTGAAGCCGCGCTCCGTCTGTTCCCAGGCCTACCGCAGGGCAGTGCCCCTCAGTCAACTTTGCGTGGGCGGTGGCGACCTGCAGGACTCGTGCAAGGGCGACTCCGGTGGTCCGCTTCAAGCACCCGCCCAGTACTTGGGCGAGTATGCCCAGAAAATGGTCGAGTTCGGGATCGTCAGCCAGGGCGTGGTCACCTGCGGACAGATAAGCCTGCCCGGTCTGTACACCAATGTTGGCGAGTACGTGCAATGGATCACGGACACCATGGCCTGCAATGGCCTGTGAAGATCATCGGCACTCGGCGGCAGTTCTTAGAGTGTGCCTTAGTATTAAGTCCTACCCAAAAATATATTAAACACATATTTGTAAACTGATTTAACAGCTTTGCGGTTTTATTCGAAATGTGGTTTGCATAAAATGACACCTTAAGGGGAAAATGATATTAGGGATTCGATTTGTGGCATAAAACACCACATACCTCGTGGGATTGAAAATCATTACTCCCCCACTCTTTTCCCCCTAACAACTTCAATTGCTTGCGAATGAATCATAAATACATCTTATTACTGTTTGATGCATAAACAAAAGCCGGGCTCAGACAGGCGAATAGTTTAACATTTTCTATGAATACTAACAATCACAATTATTGTGTAATATATGTACGTGTGACTAATATCGCTTAAGTCTCAAGTGATAACCAAGTATATTGTATGTTGTCTAGGGGCCAATCATCTACAGAGGAAATAAGTACCCATTGAGCTATTAATCAAACGCGATAATGAAGCCAATATATGAGTTCACTCGAATTGTCAGACCCTCCAGCGCACTTAAGATAAGCTGATTTGATTAGTGCTTATGTTTCTCCACGGGATTACTGTAGGAACTTTATAAGACCAGACCCCGAGTTTCCGACCTGTCCTAAGTGACGTGCGTTCTAAACATAGCAGGATTTGTATCGCAAACCGCAAATTTCGGGGGGTTTTTTGCACGCATGGCGCACTTTGAGATCTTACCCGCGATGCTGGGAATTTCTGTTCTGGAAATTCCATGTTACACATCGGTCTCATATCCAAAGAACGGGTTTCGATACGGCGGCCAGGTAGCTATGGCTATGGCGACGACCTGCACCATGGGCGAATGGGGGAATTGGAGAGCATACTAATTGAGCAAAAAAGTACCGCCTCAAATGGCTGTCCAGCCCACCTGTTGAACTTCGCCGACGCGTGCCAGTCCCCGCGACTGCAGCGGCAATCTCCAGCCGGGAAATCAGAGACTTGGAGGGGCAGAGATCTAGCGGATTGGTGCCACCAGCCGCGAGTGGGAGAGCCAACTAATCGGCAGGGGGTTTCCTGGAATTTAATCGCTTTTCCCACGCTCCACACTCCACGTTCCACGATCCAAGTTTAACTATCGCTTTTCGGACCGTAGGTAACGATTATAGTTCCCAATCGTTGTCATTATATGTTTTGTGATTTTACAAGGACTCGGTATTTTAATAAAATATAACAAATGCTATAAACACAACGTTTACTATCAGGCAATTGAGTAATAATATTGCAGCCCCCCCTCTAGTGAGTGTAACTTTATAGTATTGTATTGCAGACACACGGCAGTAACTCAATAAGGTAGCTAGTATCTGAAACTAGTAGTTCTCCATGCGCTTGATCTTGTGGAAGTGCCGCAAAACCTGTATCGCCGATCCGGGAATGCGCTCAGCTATTGATCATTATTGCTGCTTGGATTGGATTGGGGATTGTACTGGCGCTTCCCACAGCACGCGAATCCGAGCTACAAAAGCTCGGCACACGACGATCTGCGGTTCATTACGAGTTCATCTGTTCAGCGCGCACGTTGGAGAACTCGATCGTGAACGGGAACGAGATCTCGTAGAGTAGCAGCATCAGCATCCGGACTTGAGACAGGTTTTTTACAACAGCAGGAAGGCCTCCCACGTTGGTTACGGATTATTGATCATAGCAATCAGTCAGGATGGTGTCTACGGCTATCGGACTGGGACTCCTCTTGTGCATCTTGCCCCAGCTGGTCATCAGCCGTAAGTTCTAACTAAGAGATATTCTACGGAAAATGTTTACTATCCCATTGACTTGCAGAGCGCAGTTGCACCACTCCAGCCCAAGCACCCGGTCAGTGCATCCGATACCAGGAGTGCCCCTTTGTGCAGAAGATCATCGGGATCTACGGACGCAATATACCACGGAAAATCCACAACCAAATCAGTCAGATGCAGTGCAGGAGCACCACAACTACAAGGGTAAGTTTTAATGATTCCAGAACACATTTCTGTGCTAAAAATGCTGAGCAAAACAAAAGTTTATATAAACTGTTGTATTTTAAAGAGTAAAGAAAGAAAATCAATTAAAAACTCAATTTTTTAACTCTTTTTGCAATATCTCTCTAATAAATCAACTTGTATTTATGTTTTTAGGACTTCCATCTTTGTTGCCCCAACGAGGCGACCCCGCAATCCTCATCCTATCAGGAGTCCCAGAGCAAGGTGGTCCGATCCGCGGGTGGAAATCTACACCGGTACGATCAACGGGGTCTGCAGCTGCTGAACTCGGTGACCAACTGCGGCAACAAGGGCAATCCCAAGGTCAGCGGTGGAAAGACGGCCAGGCCCGGCGACTTTCCCTGGGTGGCCCTGATTAAGTACCAGATCAACGATCGGCATCCATTCCGCTGCGGTGGCAGCCTCATCAGCGAGCGCCACATCCTGACCGCCGCCCACTGCATCATCGATCAGCCCGAAGTGTAAGTTCCTCATACTACAACTCAAACAATTTCACCACATCATGATACAGAGTTTCTAAGACGATGAAACGAAAATTGGAACACAAATCGATAGTCATTTTTTAATTGGTTCAGCATCTACTTATCTGATGACTAATCTGTGTGGACATGGCATTCTGTTTCTAGAATCGCGGTGCGCCTGGGTGAGCATGACCTGGAATCGGAGGAGGACTGCCACTATTTGGGCGGTACGAACCGCGTATGCATTCCGCCCTACGAGGAGTACGGCATTGAGCAGATTCGTGTGCATCCCAGCTACGTCCATGGCAAGATCAGCCATGACGTGGCCATCATCAAGCTGGATCGCGTGGTCAAAGAGAAATCTCACATCAAGCCCGTGTGCCTGCCTATCGACCAGAAGTCCCAGGAACTGGACTTCGATCAGAGCTTCTTTGTCGCTGGATGGGGCGGAACCGAGAAGGAGACCGTCGCTACCAAGCTCCAGCAGGCGTTGATCACCAGGAAGAGCCTGGACGAGTGCCGCCAGTACTACAACAAGGGTGAGGTGAATGACAACCACATCTGCGCCACGGGAACCGGCATCAAGCACACCTGCCAGGGTGATTCCGGCGGCCCCGTGTTCTTCAAGCACCGCTTCAAGAACACCTTCCGAGTGGTCCAGTACGGCGTGGTCTCCTTCGGCGGACGGCTGTGCGGACAGAACCAGAACCAGCCAGGTGTCTTCGCCAGCGTCATCGACATGCTTCCCTGGATCACGCAGAACCTTCAGTAGTGCCACATCGATACTCGCTTTCCTCAAGACACCAACTTATTTATAACCGTAGTCCTAAGAGTTCTTGTATCTAGCTTTGTATCTAGCTTTGTAAATAACTTTAATAAATAATATTAGCAGCAATACGTAAAATGCAATTTTTATCTCGGTGGAGCTTGGAAAATAAAGGCAGAGGTCTTGAATAAATAATATCCTTTCAAAATAAACAAAATAGCCATGTTTTTTATGCGAAAGCAAACTATAATTAAGTTAAACCACTAAAATGGTGTTCAAGATTATAGATAGTTATAATGGGTCCCGTACATAAGTTTAAAACAATCTTGAGCAATAACTTTCGCTACAAAAGGGCTATTTTAAGTTTGCTAAATTCCAAGGGTTTTTGGTTTTTTAAATGGAAATCTAAAAATTCGCTTAAATCAATAATGTATCAATGCCTGTTCCAAACGTATGAACTGCTCTTCTGACTCATAGCTTTTCATATGGTATATAGCATAGCTTTAGATTTCCGAGTAAAATCGATGTTTATATCACAGATTCTTCAACTTCATCGTTATTGCCATGGATAACACTCCACTTATTTCAATTCAAATATCATTCGGAGCGTAATCATTCTATAAAAACGTTATTTCTCAGAATTTCTATATGGTATAAGCATCATAAGCATCGACTTTTGATCGAAAACTGAGTCATCAATAATGGTAATGTCGTTGGTATGCTATAATTTGCGGTAAACCGCTGCATTTAATGTCTATTAAAAATATGTACGAGTACCTAAGATTTTGTCTGAGAATCCGTCTGGAATCTATGTGGATAGTTTTATATATAACTCCCGGTTAATAGTGAGTAATACTAGACCTAAGACTCCAATATGACTTATGCTTTTAAGGATGTCCATTTAAATAATTGCCTGGAGCGCCTGTTTTATGTGAGCTTTAACACTGAACTAAATCCAAGTCAATAAGACTGGGTAGTTATTTTAATGTAGGCCAAGCGGAAACAATGGATAGATGGCTATCATGCGGCCCATTGTTACCAAAAGCTCGTGGCCGAAAAGAAAATTTGGGGAAACAGTTTCCTTTTTGCTGCTGAATAGTTCACAATGCGCAGTAGCCGCTTCGGATTTTTGCTGAAGATGTACGTTCCTATATGTGATCCCTATAGTTCCCATACTCACCTCGTTTATATTGTAGGATTCTCTACCTGGTGACCTTTTACCACACGCTGCCCTTCTTTGCGAATGTCTCCATGTTGCTGCTCAACAGTTACCTCTCCTCGTCGGTATCCTTCAATCTGGATACTATATAGTAAGTTGAAATAGCAAAAAGTATACCCCCTAACTTATATTGTCTAGCTTGAATTGGAACTCTTCTTTTCCGGCCATTACTGTATGCGAGATATATAACGCCGAGAGGATTTGGGATCTGAGTGATTCACATTTTGGCGTGGAGCACGATATGCATGTGGATGATTTCATTTCGGAAATTGTATTCTATCGAGGGGTTTGCAGCAGCTGCGAGGATTGCTCCAGGATGCCGTGTCCCTCCAACTTCACCCACCTGGTGGACGTGGTACGTTGGGTTGCCTAGCTTGCTGTACTTGCTCCTAGCTATATCCTCGAGTCCTTGCAGTTCCGCACCAAGTGCCATCAACTGCTGGTGAATTGCACCTATCTAAACAAGCTGTTCGACTGCTGCGATCAGTTTCTGCCCCTGCCCACGGAGTATGGACTGTGCTTCTCCTTTAACTCACATCAGGCTCGCAAGGTGTCCCATGTCCAGTATACCAACAACCGGATGACGGGACCGGGACATCTTAGCTTCCATGCTGCCGCCGACATTCAGCTATACGTGCATGCCCCAATCGATGTGCCCTACCAGTTTTCCGAGGGCATGATACGGGAAACGGTGCTGCTGGGTCACTACAAGGAGCTGATCCTGAACGTGATCGAGGTGCACAACGACGAGAGTGTCCAGGATCTAAGCATGGAGCACCGGCGATGTCGCTATGGCCACGAGCATGTGCCAGAGCGCCAGGGAATCTACGATTTCTACAGCTACTCCGGCTGCGTGGTGGAGTGGTAATATTGAATATGCCTATTTAATATAATTGATTCCATGTATTGCATTCATAGCACTGTGCTACTCCAACTCGAGAACTGCAACTGCACCAGTCACTTTATGGCTATACCCGGCCAGTATTACCTACCCGCCTGTGACTATCGCGGCCTGATCTGCCTGACCCGGATCCGCGACAAGATCATGACGGAGCGCAAGTCCTGCGACTGCATGAGCTCCTGCGAGGAGCCGGAGTACAACATAATATACAACTCGGCTGATGAGTAAGCACATTAAGGAAGTTTCATTGACGCAGTTCAACATTGAGAGGTCAAATAAGTAAGTGGGTTACCTAAATTGTAACTTTTAACTTCTAGGGATGATGAAGCCTCAGATGAAGTGTCGGAGATTCGAGTGTCGTTGGTTGAGCTGCCAACACAACGATATGTACGTCGCGTAACTAAGACTATCCTGGATTTCTTGAGTGAGCTAGACTATCCGTATCAAATTCTAGTAGTTTTGAATTCGATTCCGCCTTTTCAGTTTCGCTTGGAGGGCTGGTTGGCCTGTTCTTTAACACATCCGCTCTGCGAATCGTGGAGACCATTGTAATCTGTCTGCGGTACAGAAAAACGATGGTGAAGTGGGTTAAGCGGTTCTTTCTTGGCACAGTTCAATATTTACAGATCTTGGACCAGTCGACGTAAATCACAATAATATCATAAGCTTTAAATCATAGTTGTCTTTCTAAAGGGAGTATGCGTATACCCGATGCACTTGTACGATATGGGCAGTGGGAGCTCAGCTCCGTGTCATCTTTTGTGCCACATAGGCTGCGTTGTCCGGGGAATTGTGCCAGTTGGGCGGCGTTACGAACTGCATCAGGGTTTGCATGTAGTTTGGAAGATACATGAAGCTGGAGAATAGCACCAGGAACAGCATAACCAGGAAGAATCCATCTGATTGCGGAGAGATAATCCGGATTAGCAGTTGGATTTGTCGCGTTTAATTTGACACTCACTGATCAGCTTTTTCTCCCAGGGCTCAAGCATATTGACGCACGTCACCAGTTCGTACTGGCGATAGGCGTGGCTGGCTAATTGTCTTAAATTCAGCATTTTGGATGACTAAAGTCCAATAAATTCGCGTCGCAGGAAATTAAGTTGTAAACAAAAAACATATGATATTTGGTGTTGCCAGACGTTTTATGACTTGAATTGCTGGAAATCGTATAAGCATTTTTATATCAGCCAGCCTTTGACCGTCAACTATGACAACACTGCATGTTAAGTCATAACAGTACTGTAAAATCATATGGCGCGGTTGTTTTGATTATTTGGGATCACAATTTTTGTTTTTAAAGTGTTTTAAAATAAATAAAGCTGCGTCAGGAGCTTATTATGAGCCATAAACTTGTTCGGTAGCTTACAGCAAGTACAGCACTTTTAGAATCCATATAAATTTTGCGACTTTCAAGGGTTTGGGAGCCATCGCAACCTGAAGCAATTGAAAAAAGACCATCCGTGTCCCATGAAAACCTTCAGATATCCTATAAATCCTGCTGGGACATCTCACTAAGTGCCACAAATAAGATCCTGACGGGGAACAAAGCCCTGGACTCTCATTTTGGAGGTGGAATATCCTTGGGTCAACTGGTCGAACTGATCGGCAATTCGGGCACCGGAAAAACGCAAATGTGGTAAGTTCTTAACTATTATTTTGTTATTAACTATAATTTACAAGTGAAATGGTGTTTGTATTTATTAATAGTCTGCAACTTTGCCTAAATGTACAAATTCCCAAGGCAGCTGGCGGATTGGAAGGCAGTGCATTATTTATAGACACCAGGCAGGATTTCCATCCCGACAGATTAATGGGTTAGTAAACGAAGTAAACTGCATATTTCTCTGGTGAAACTAAACAGAATTAATTTCTAGGACTAGCTTTGAAACTGGAAAGGCAGTATGCACACAAAGTTCCAGAATTTAAGGCTCACAAAATGCTGCAGAAAGTCTTTTATGTGAAGTGCCAGAAACTGGATCAATTAATGGCCACAGTTCTCAGTTGCCACAGGCATCTCGTCGATCATCCAGATGTAATATAGGTTCTTAAAATATTGGCTAATATCTCCTTCTTTACTATCATAAAATATTTTCCTTGTCCCTTCTCAACATCACAAAAAATCCATACAAATGCCCAACTAATTTGTATGTGCCTTTGATTGAAAGACCTTTCTGTAACTTTAAAAGCACAACTGTCTCCTTAGATTAAGCTGATTGTAATCGACTCCCTGGCTTTTACCCTGCGAATGCTTGAGAATGGCGCCCATCGTTACGAGATGCTTCTGGAACTGCATGAAAGCATGCGGAGATTGCAACGTCAACACGAATTGGCAGTAAGTCCTCACAATCGATCAATTTTCCTTTGCTTTCAAAATCCCGTCCATTGGCAGTGGGTCTTCACCAATGTGCTCACGCATCGCTACGTCAAGAAAAAGTTCCAAGTGGAGCCCGCCTTGGGGGATCTGCATTCGCACTTGATCAACGAGCGCATCTGGTTTTCGAGCAGCTCTGAGCTTCACCTGGGCAAGTCGTGGAGAACGAGTAGATTAATTAAGGAGTCTGAATGAGCCAGCATCACTTTTACTTTGTGTCTATTTAAAACATTAGCTAGAAATAGGTTTTATTATTAGTTTAAAAGTATAAAATACTTGCAGTAAATACTTTTACATGTTAGAAAGAAAAGTTACCTTGTTAAATAACAAATTAACTCATACGTAGTAGGTTTAAATATGGAACTATCTGATGATGTATTGTGTTTCTTTGGAATAAAAATAAGTTTAGCTAGAGATAAGGATCGAAGCATTAGGAAAGGATAGAGGAGCAGCAGCAGCATGGGCAAACGGCATCCTCAACCAGTTAATTCGCATCGGTACAGAAAACGGATCCGCAACTAGCGCACACCCAGCCAGCTGCTGAGCACTTGCTAAAAGCTCCTCCGGTCAGCTCCACTCCACGACGACCCCGATGCCTATCGATGGCGCAGCTCCAGATTGACAGGCGAGCAACGCCTGATTTATGCGCGCGGCACAGGAATGTGGCAAAGTGTAAAAAGTGTTTACACATACGAACGGCGACACCCAAACCAGACTGCCGATCTCTAGCCCGCGGCCTTTTGATTATACACAAAGAAAAAGTAAAGTGTCATTTTATATAATGATTCTTGGTAGTCACATGCAAAGATTCAATTGGTAAGCCAAATAAATAAATAAATAATTTTAGATTAAATGTTTAGAAGTTTCTGGGTAAGGAACTATACCCTACTCTTTAAAAGTAAGACAGAAAAGTATGATTTGAAAACATTATTTTTTGCGGTGCATGCCTTAGGCGAACATGGAGCTCCGGGCAGCAGCTAGTCACGCATATGCCGCGACAACTAATTCAATTTCCACTTGCCAGAAGGAGGCGGCTGTTTAGCCGAGTGTGCACGCCTAATTGGTAATGCGATCGGCTTTATTGAGGCGCAGGAGTCGCAGCAGCACTTGTGGCCATAGCTCTACCCATATAGCTTAGTCTCTGGATCTGAATCGCTGGATGTGACTAAGCCTGGTGCCTGCTGGCTGGTGGAGCTTGCTGGTGCAGTCACAGGCTATCGCTGTCGCTCAGCGCAAATCCCATTACGTGCGATCCGTTTCGAGCCATAAACATGTAACAGCTGCAGCCGAGCTCCCCTCCCAGTTTCCACCGATACCACCCGATCCTAGCCGAGTTTCCTGGCTTCCAGCGGCGCAACTTGTCGCTCGAACTTAATTGCCTCGGTTGCGCTTATGACTTTCGTGTGCAATGCATCCTCATCCTCATCCACATCCACATACACATCCACATCTCCGCTCTGTGACTGCAGCATTAGAAAGTAACTCCAGCCGGCGGAAAGCTATAGCTATCAACATCGGTCTCGCATCGTCTTCGTCGTCATAGCAAAGTTTGCTGGCGCTATTTTCGACACCGCCTGGCCCGCCATAAATTTCCAACTGCCCTGTAATGCACTTGGGCCTCAAAACTAGAAATGGTCTGACTGAGTCGGTGGCACCGAAAAAAGTTTGTGATGTGATCGGAAAAAGATATTGGGATCAGTAAAATACATTACAGATCAGAATGTGGTATAGATTTTATTTTAGAATCATTTCAAGGCAATGGTACTTGATTTTTGTGCCTCTATATGCACACTAACTTAACTCATTTAATTATAATTATTACGCGAAATCGTAATGCCTAATATTATATGAAATACATATGTTTTACTTCTTTCTTTTTTCTTTTGGTGTGGGTAATTTACCAAGCTGGCAAGTTGAAAGTCCATTTCCCATTTTCCATTTCGTACGGGTTTCAATTAAAACAAAAAGCAAAAAGCCAACAAACATTCCGAGTTACCGAGCATGGCCTGGCAATTTGGCCACGACCTCGTGCACCGCCAAAGTTCAGGCCCAGAGTGGCTAATTCCGCAACACCGCGCCGCCCCGATGGCAGCGCCCGATAGCAAGAGCCATGGCCACAAGCTGCGGCTCCAGGAGGAGCTGCTCCACTCTGGCCGTGAGATAATCAAATGTTGGCCAAAAAGGATTGCACTCACTGCGGCTGCTGCTGCCGCCGCCTGGCTTATTGTTCTGAGAAATTGTTATTAATTGAGTTGTACGTTGCACCTGGCAAGCTTCGATTTGGAAAGCGCTTCACCACTTCTCGATTGCTATCTGCTGCCCAGTGGGTGGCCCAGTTCGGCATCGACTATTGACGTACTAAATGGCCCAGCTCAGCTCATTTGCCCAATTTAATTTGGCCTGGCCATCAATTTTAGCCAGGAGAGCAACCGCGATCTCGTCTCATTTGCATGCCCGTAATTTATGCCCATCAATTAGCTGATTAATTTATTTGGCGTGGAGCGAGAGCTTCGTAGCATCATGCCCAAAACGCTTGTCTAATTAGACAAATGCGCTACATTAATGTCGCCTCTGACATTTATAAAGCGTGGTTCTGCCGCAGTTGGTTGACTTTTCACTGATTTTCTGGCTCCTCTTTCTTACTTAGGGAGCTTCAGGGGGCTTGGTAAATCAATTAATGACCGCTAAGAGGGGCTAAATGGCCAGTGGGACTAGATCCTAATGTTTTGACATTCAAATCGAATTAGTCATTTTAATAGTGATCTTTTGGTAAAGGTCCCTGAGCCAAGATAATAAACAGATCGGTAAATTACTTATTGGTTCGTTTTAAAAGCGCGTCTTAAGCTTGTTGAGCAGCAAAGTAAATAAACGACTCACAATATTGCCTTATACAATTCGATTTATTTTTGTAAAGGTATTTCTTTGACGGTAGTTCCTTTCTTACGACTTTCACTCGGACGTTTCCCAGGTCTATTAGCCAATCCATTCCCCACCTAAATTAGTTTATAATGCTGCTTATAAATGCCACTTGTCCAGCAAGACACGGATGTGCCTGGATCTTGATCCAGTCGCAGCGTGTTTCTCAACGGCAATCTTCGCCTGCCACTGGCGCAAGGGGAAATGAAAATATTTTAATTAAAACACAAACTAAACGTTTACTGCTGGCGATGTTATCCATAGCATTTCATACAAATAACAACGACAAGTCTAACCTGGCTACCAGTCGGTTGTGGTTTGCAACTCCTCCAGGAGCTCTGTGCTGTTGCTGTTGCTGCTGCTGCTGCTGCTGCTGCGTGCAACAAATACGGCAAATGTTGCATGTAACAGCAGCAACATGTGTCGCACAGCGCCTATTTGAATATATATCAAATCAGTTTCAGATAATTTTCTATAACAGCTCGACACACAGGCAAATGGTCGAAACATTTGTACGAGTTCGTTGTCTAAGTCTTTCGTTTTGCCATGCTTGCCATGTTGCTGCTGGAGTTGGTCCTACTTCAACCGCTGCCGCTGCCGCTGCCGCTGCCTGCGAGTGCATATTTTACGCGCTGCATTGTGGCAAGCGGATCGGGCCTCGAAATTAAGTTGTTTTGCATAAAAGCGCCATAAAAAGGCGCAGCCGCGGCAGAGGCAGCAATTGTGATTAGAACGACACGACAGGCACGACATGCGACATATGAGACGATGCATTTGCTGCAGTGGCAGTTGCTGATGTCGCTGCTGCATTTGCCTTTACTGCGTCCTTACATACATACATATATGGCCAGCAATTGTCGGTCGAAAATTGGCGGCTCAACACGAGCGACGTATGTCATCAAATGGCACTGCCATTAGCGATCGCCAAAGACATCCTCGAGTGGTTCGAGTGGTTCGAGTGGATCGCGTCGGTGGCAGCTTCCTGCGGCCAGTAGGCAAATGCTAGGTGCCCAGCTCCTGTGAACCCCTCGGAACAGCGGCAAACTATTATCAATTTAAGTTGGCTAATTGGTTTCAAATTTATGGACCTGTATTTGATATTTATGTCGTCTACGAGAGCTGTGTGCCCCGCAATTTCGCCTGCCTGCCAGCCAAGAGGCCCTGGCTATATGGCTATGTGGCTGTTCCGATCCGATGCGATCCGCAGCGACCGTCGCTGCCTTGGCATGCTGCAAACAACGTAATTGGCTTTCAATTTGCTGCAAATTGTTGCAACAGCCACGACAACGGCGCAAAGAGCCAAGAGCAACCGAGAAACATATTTAGATTATAGACGGATAAAGTTTATGTACGTTCTGTTCTCGCTGGGCAACTTTACTTTAGCTCGAGGACTGGCCCGCTGGCTTGCTGGCTCGCTGGCCCGTTTCCTCTGCCGCTGCCTGCTGGCCGCCGTCCACCATAATTCCAATGAGTTATATGCCCATCATGTGCGCTCCTTGGCCCTTCAAAGTCGAAAACGTATCGCGCGTTAATTAAAAAACAGCAACAACCACCGAAACATCGGCGGACCGCTTGGCAGCAAAAATAATACAGAAAAAAGCGCCAAAAATGCCGCTAAAATTTCGCTCGGCTGCGGCGGTTCGAAAAGGGCGGCTACCAAAGTCCAGGCCTTGGACAGTACTGTTCAATAACTAAATAAAACACTTGAGCCGCCGTACACTGGAAAAGGTTTTTCCGATTTCTCGATTATCATAAAATGATGGACAACAACTAATACGAGTAGTTCGTTATACGATTAACATATATTAGGAGAGTAAATCCTTGAATCTTTGCTTGACTATCTAAACACAACGTATTCGGCCAATTACCCCAAAATGTTTGGTTTTTTTCTGTGCATGGAGGAAGAGAACGAGAGGCAGGCACAATCAAGCGAAAATTCCTGGCATTTTCTGCTTCATTAACAACACACTCATACTCCAGAACCCGGCCATTTCGTTTTGTTCGAGCCGAGCTTACCGCTGACGAAATTTACGCACGTTGTGGTTAAAAAAGCCAGCCACCTCTGCAGTATCTGTTTTTGAATCCACTGCTTCGGGCCTTGATCATCCGCTGAGCTTAGTTTTGTGTGTTGTGTTTCGGCCGGCTCTTTTTGGTATTTTAATTAGAAACCGAACAACGCAAAATGCATTGCTCGCTGCTCGCTGGTCGATTTCGATTTCGATTTCTTTCCTCCTGGCCTTCTGATCTGTTTCGCCGGCCTCACCGTTTGTGTCCCGATCCTGTCCTCTGGCTCGATCCGTTGTAGTGCCCAACTTGCATTTGGTTTTCACATTCAATTAGCGCATATTTCAAATGCGATCGCCGCAATCCCAGCCGAACATATTTCTGTTCGATCCAGACGAGTCCAAATGACAGGAAATGATGCTGATGGCAAAAAGCACCAAAAAAGTTCAGCAGTACAGAGCTGCCTTAAATCATAAGATCGATCTCTAAAGGTCTGATTGCCAAATTATACCAATATAATGTCTGCTCTTTCAAAATTAATAATACGCCATACATGTTTATGTCTTTTACTATCTTTATTGATATTCCTTTATTGCGTCTAGATCAAAGTTAATATAATAAATAAATATTACTACACAGATAGGTATAATACAGTACAAAATCGTTTGAATCTTACCCGGTTACACAGCTACCTAACTACGATCATAAAACTATATTATTGCGTACGATTGCAAACAACTTTTAAAGTCTAACGCGTTGCGGCTGGGTCTTAGTTTAATGCTACGAATCTATCTATAGACAAAATACAATAACGGTAACTGCTAATTTACAGTATTTACAGCTTATACACAATATAGAGCGCGACGATCCTAAATGAGAACTATATACATACAGCTTGTGCTAGCCAAGAAGTTGGTTTCCTTTATATATATCATTACTTTTAAATGAACGTAAATGCGCGCCTGGGTTACACTAAATATCACACTGTGTAGGATGTTGCTTAGCGAAGAGAAGAGTTCGGAATTACACTATCTAACTTACATATATATCCATGGGTGTCCACATCGACATGACACTGTGGAAAACGCCCGTCTAACTGAACTTTTTTAAGTTGATCCACAAAAAAAAAGAGTTATACCTATAGAGAACTTGAAGTTAGAGATTAAAGAGCAAGCCATTAAACTGGTTAGTATTAAGATAAGATCAGGTATACAAATACATTGGCCCAACCTGTGGCCTCGAAAAGCTTGATTAACACGCTTATTTATTTGTGTACCTCATCTTACCATAAACGACCTGGATTTAGAAAAGCTACGTTTTCAACAGAGCCACTCCTTTGTGGAGTACCTCGTAATCCTAATCTATATCCTAGTTTTAATTACGCTACTAATGCACTTGGAAAAAGCGCCCGTGCTGTGGCAATTGGAACTTTGAGCTGGCTGTGGGCGGCTGCTTGGTTTCTTGATTGGTTGGTTGGTGAGATCACGGCTAAACCATCACAGTGGTGGCAAGGACATCGGAGCCCTCGTCGCCCGAGGAGGGTGGCATGGACTTGCAGTTGATCGACCGCTTGCCAAAGTCCTTCCGCGGACTGTCCAGCGAGCCCACCGTGTTCTTCCGCATGTCCGAATTCTGGGTTTTGTGCAGCAGTATTTGGGAGCTCCGCTTGTGCGCCTGCTTCAAACCCGTGCTGGAGTCCAGCTCACGCTCGAAATCGCATGGCGGGAACAGTGGCTGCGATCTGTGCAAGGCGGAACTACTAGCCGCTGAGGCGGCTAATTCCGGAGCGGGATTGAGGCTTAGTTCCATTCCGGTGGCCGCTCGCAGGGAGCTGGTGCTGCCCTTAAGCGGATTCGTATACCTTCGCAGATTCTCCTCGTTCTGCAGATTATTTGACTTCTCCTCCTCGTGACGCAGTGCATCCAGAGAGGGAGTTAAGTTCATTCCTGAACTGGTGCGATAAGCGAGACGCTGCTTCCAGTAAAGGCTGATGAAGACCGAGAATCCCACCAGGACTATAAAGACACCGCATAGCACTCCTATCAGCAGACTGTGACCCGATCCATCGGCCACTCGGGCCGTTTCCAGCTTGACCTCCACAATGGAGGTGAGGGCAGCTAGTTTTGCATGCTGCAACTCCAGTTCCTTGCGATGCTGAACACCATTCAACTGCCTGGAGCTGAGGAGTTCACCCAGCAGACCCACCGCCACTGACAGCTGTTGATCATTTATTTTGCTGGAGGACTGCAAATATACAAAGAGTAAAATAGGGTTTGGATTAGATTCATAAGCTTCAGACAATTGAGTTAATATTTTAAATCTTTAAAATACATTAGGAGGGAATGTGCAAATAACTTACCACAGTTAGTTCAACAGTGTCATTGGTGCCCGTTTTGAGATCGCAGAGCACCATGAGCATTCCCGGATCCTGACCAAGTGTACTCGCCGGCTTCTTAATCAGCTTGGCAGCCAGCAGCACCCTCACCAGGGAGCAGAGGCCCTCCACCGAAGCTCCCTTGCCCACTCGCTCCAGGGCCAAGAGGATGGTGAGACGGGCGCAGTTCTCGTTGACCACGGCCTGATTGGGCCAGCAGCTGGACTTGGCTGGCAGCCGGGGTGGAGCTACACGTCGCGATGGCTCCAGGGCTCGGCAATCTCCTCGAACCGTGCAAGGCGATGAGAGGCAGGTCTCACTTAGTGCCGGAACACACACCTCGTGCTGTTTGCAAACGCCGGACAGGTTCGAGGACTTGGAGAGCGGATCCACCTTATAGCAGTTGGGCAGTCCACACCAGAGATTTGTGCACCTAGAGGTGCCGTTTTCGCAGACACACGCATTGCAGTTCTCATCGTCTTCACTTCTGCCGGTTAGAGCAATATCCAGCCAATTTTGGCTTTGGTTCAGAGCAGTATAAGGGGAGATGGTGTTGCTCGCGTTCTGGCAGGCGGATTTGGGATCGGAGAGCACTAAAAAAGACATATTAAATAGTATTTATAGCCTCTTACTCAACACTAAAATTATATGTTAGCCCTTAAATATTTATAATTGTTATAAAGTGTAATCCAACTTACAAATTTCACACCGCAATCCATGGCGTCCTGGTGGGCAGATGCAGCTGTATCCCCCGATTCCGTCGATGCAGGTGGCACCGCCTTGGCAGGGCTGTGGCGAGCACTCGTTCACATTGATGCGGCAGTCAGGACCGGAGAATCCTTGGGCGCAGACGCAGCGGAACCAGCCCGCTCCCGACTCGCAAGTGCCGCCATTGTGACATGGCTGGCCGCGGCACTGGTCAATAGCCTCGGCGCAAAAGAGACCAGTCCAACCTGGCGTACAACGGCAATGCGGCTGCAGAGCCTTGTCCGGGGCTCCAGGCATGCAGGTGCCGCCATTCTGGCACTGACCGGCATAGCAACCTGTAGCCCGCTCCGAACAGCGTTTACCTACATAGAAGAAAAAATAAATTTACAAAATTTGATTTAGTATTTTAATATAAATCGTAGTTCAATGATTTGAGTTGGTGTAATTGGGTTAGTCAATGTTTCGTACTCCTCAGAAACGAAAGACTTAGGCAACGAACTTATTGCAAATTCATCAAATTTCTTACCTATACTAAACCTACAATTAATTTCTTATTGTAATATATTTGTTAAGCAAAGATATATTTTTCCCAGAAACGAAAGACTTAAGCAACAAACTCATTGGGAGTGTGGGAGTTTACATCCATAGAAAGAGGATTGCCATGACCGTTGGCTTGGCTTGAACTAATCGCAAAAGTAAAAGTGTGCCGACATAGATCGATGTGGCTCTGACTTTATCTGTATCTGTATCTGTATCTAAACTGTGGCCGAATCTATTTTCATTTTCTGTAGCTGTGTCTGTGACAAAAAAGCGAAACGCGTGAAATATGCAAATCGCAAATTAAAAACAAACATAAATCATGGCAAAGGTTTGGCCTAGCTGCGGTGGGCCCCCTAGGAGGTTTCGGCTGCCACATGTGGCAAATACATTCGCCGGCTACGAAGACTGCGACTAACGCGCAAATAGTTATTTTTTTTATTATTTTTTTTTTTTTAAAGCTTCGCGGCTCAGCCGCATTCGCTTCAATTTGAGGCCGTAATGACTGCCGACTTTCAATGTTCAAATAAATGCGACCGACTCGATCGTGTGTGTGAGAGCGTAGCGCTCTTAACTTAACGTGGCCAACACTCGTCTCGCGCCCATTTAAAGCCCCCAAGCGTTGATAATGCGCCAGTCAGGCAGTCGGCATACAGCAGGTTTTTATGCCCTCTCAGAAGGAGTAGTAAAAACTACGCGGTGAGGTTGTACATTTAAATCGGTTGGACTAAAAAACTTCTTGTAAATTATACTGGCATAATCAAAGAGAACAATTGTGTGTAAAAGGGTGTGTTAATTACTTTGAATATGTTGTATTATGCTAACAAATAAAGCAATATAATTGTGTGATTTTTAAAGGATTTTTTTCGCCGTTCATTTAATGTGGATTGATTGAAACTCTAGCCTGCTGTGATACTTGTTACCACTTTCACTGATCCACACTGATCCCTAGGGTATTCTGCCTGCGGCTTAGCACCACTCTTGCAGTCTGCACTTGTTGCAACGCTTTGACGTTCACTTTGGCGGCCTGGCCGCTTAAAGCGCACCCGACTCAGCCCGGCTCAGTTCGCCTCAGTTCAGTTGAGCTGGGCTCATCGCGACGCGACTCATCCCAAATCATCCCATTCCGTCTCGACTCACCTGTCCAGCCCGACATGCATTCGCATGTAAAGTCGCCGTCGCCGTCAAGGCAAATTCCCCCATTTCGACAAGGATTCGGCGAGCATTCGTTGAGATCTGCGGAAAGTTAATGAGTTTGCCGTCTCTGTGCAGCGGTGGATGTGCATCGGGATTACTCACTGTGCTCGCAGAAGGTGCCGGTGTGGCCCACATGGCATTTGCAGAAGGTGCCCACGTCGCTCATCTCGCAGCTGCCGTGTCCGCTGCAGGGCAATCCGCTTGGCTTGGCCATCTTCCTCGTCGTTGTCGCCGATGTGGTGGTTGTCGTCGTCGTTGTCGCTGACGTCGCTAGGCTGACATTGGCGAAGCAGCCCTCTGTTGGATTGGGGGGACATGATTAGGCTTATTAACGCAGGGTTACACTCAGAAAGATATACTACTTATAAAAAAGTAACTCATTTTGTTGGCAAATAAAATATAAAAGTACTCTTTGATAAAACAAGTTTTAAAGAGTTTCTTAACATTTCTAAACTTATTTTCAAAGTGTATGTCTGAGGAATCGCTCGTCTCTCGAAAGACGACAAAAAGCTGGCAATCTGCGATTGATGAGCTTAATGATGTCTTCATCGGGGCGAGATAGGTTCCCATGGCCTCTCGGCAGGTCTGTGCTATTTTTACTCACCGTTGCAGGGCGGTTGGGAGCAAAGCGGACGCAGTTGCTCGCAATGCTTTCCGGCGCGATCCGGTGGACAGTGGCAGTAGTATCCTTCGGGCGTGTTGAGGCAGTGGCCCTCTAGACATGGGGATGGTGTGCAGTTCTCCTTGGCCTCCTCGCACAGAGATCCCGAGTAACCCAGCGGACAAATGCAATTGAATTTGCCCACCATGTCCACACACTCACCACCATTTCGGCACGGTGAAGTGGCACACTCGTCGATGTCCGTCTCGCAATCACGACCCGTGAATCCTGCGGCACAGGCGCACCTATAGTCGTTGACCAGATCGATGCAGGTGGCTCCATTGCGGCACTGGCCCACACAGTCATCCAGATTCTCGGCACAGGTGACTCCGCCCCAGCCCTCCTTGCAGATGCAGGCAAAGGAGCCCGGCTGATTGCGGCACTCCTTGGCATTGATGCACGGTCCGATGGCCATGGATGTAGATGCCACCGCACTGGTCAGAGCGGCCAGAAGTGCAGTACTGCTCAGATTACTCCCAATGATCGCAGTGGCTGTGGTGGTCAGCAAAGCGTTCGCAGCGATTCCGGCGGAATGCGGCGCCTCGCACTCGTTCACATCCACCTGGCAGACATCGCCGTGCCACTCCGGCGGACACTCGCATCGAAAGCCGCCGATTAGATCGATGCAAGTGCCACCATGCTCGCAGGGACCCCCGGCGCACTCATCGATATCTGGAAAGGAATGGGGGGAAATTCAAGCAGATTGTTTAAGTGCCATCAAGAGATAAAGTGCAAGCACTGTGGGAAAATGCACCTTATTAAAAATTATTCCCCAATATCACAATAAAATGTGGTTTATATAAATGAATGTTTTATATATTTTAAACTTTTCTATAAAAGTTTTATAAGTTCCACTATCTATCTGGTTTTAAAACCAAATTTGCCGTATACTATGAACCATTTGTGTATTATCATACATTTTGACACTAGCTCTTATTTTCTCTCCGTGAATGTGTTGATTTTGCTGTTGAGCTCTCGAGCGGCCAAAGCTTGAGCAGGTGGCTCTTAGCCCGGGCTCAAGTCATTGAACTGACTCGCGGATGGACTTGGGTATGGACTTGGGTACGAGCCTGCGTGCCTGGCTTATCGGCTGCCTGAAATCTTCAGGAGACGACGCTTCCTTCTCTATCCCCTTTTTTTTCCTTCAGCAGCACGCAACTCATTTGTTTGTATTATGGACGGTCTGATAAGAAGGGCACCCCAAAAATGAAGTTTTGACCCTTTGCTGGCCATTAGGCCGCAAATAAGGTCAGATTGCAGATCAGCAGCAGTTACGATACTTTTAACTCAATTAAGCAGTATGAAATTGTATATCTAAGTTTCCCACGAGATCGAAAGACTTTTAGGGAGTTTACTAAACAAATATTTACGACTGAATCATGGACTTTAAACCATTTTAAGTGACAATGATATTGCAATCAAACCTTTTATTTGTCAGTAAATAAAGTGGAACTCTTGCCAACAATTGAAGGCCCTTAATTGGCATGCCAAAATGGCCGGTACAAATGTAAATCCTTCAACGCCGACTCATTCGTTTTGGGAATGGCAACTCAATTAGCTTACGGCTTATTGCATTGCCCAGCAAATAGTTTCTGGTGAATGTGTCGGTCGTGCTCCAATTGGAATGCAAAACCGAAGCGAACCAAAGATTTGCCGGACCACCGTGGCAACAACAATCATAATAAACCCATACCCATACCCATATCCATATCCAAACCGAAAACCAAAGCCCAAGCCGGCAACAATAACTGGCTGTGCGTGCTACGTTTCATTTCATTCCATTTCATTTCACTTCATTTTATTTCGCTACAGTCAAATGCGTGTGTGCTCAATTGCATGATCGAGCGGCAACATTGCCGCACAACAGCACCATCAGCCACCAGCAACTTGGCCAGCCACTTGGCCAACTGGCCGGACAAAGAGCCACATTCAGCCGGGCTGTGGCTAATCGCGTGCTGCGGAATAAAATTAAATCAAAACTCACTTATTTCGCATGTCGGTCCCGTCCATCCGGCTGCGCAGTCGCAAGTGAAGTCGGGGGCCAGTTGCTGCTGCAGCTGCAGGGAACCCAGGGACACCAATCCCGGGGAGCTGCTGCCATTCAGCGCCTGCCCCTCCGGCCGCAGGTGATCCAGGCTGCGCATCGAGCTGCTGCGTCTCACCGGCCTGCCCATGTTGCTCCTGCCATGTGATGTGCGATACACTTGGGCTTGAGTTCGGTTACTCGGCTGCAAAGATAACAGATACACTCTTAGACTATGTGCTATGAGATAAATAAATAAATGTAAGCTAATATTTTCATGATTTTTCTTCGAGTGTCTTGTCTTGCAGATAGGTGCAGATGGGGGAAGGCCCATCCAGAGCGTATTAAATTAGTTTATGGCACTGCGAGGAAGCGCATAAATCTGGGACTTACCTTCAGCGTGCATGTGCCGCCGTTGCGGCACGGCCTGGTGGCACATGGGTGCTCCACGATCTCGCACTGCTCGCCCGAGAGGCCCTCGGCGCATGTGCAGCGGTACTTGTCCGGAGCGGTATTCTCGCAGGTGCCGCCGTGCTTGCAGGGCTCATGGGTGCCGCAGAAATTTAAGTCTGTTGGGTGCGTAAAGCGAGACTATGAAATATGTATCACGGCGTAATGGCATCGATATTATCGATAATACCCCCCCACCCTCCTTCCAACATCAAGACTCCCATTCCCATTCCCACTGGCAATTTGCAGGTTACTTACCTTGATCGCACAATATGCCACCCCAGTTGGTGTCGCACACGCATTTCCAGGCGCTGCCGTTGCAGGAACCATGCTTGCAACCGGGATAGACCATGCACTCGTTGCACAATGGACCCCGCCAGCCGGGTCTGCATCTGTGGATTAAATCGCAAGTTTTGATGAGTCTCTGGGTCTGCTTTCGCTGATTGGTAAATGGAGCATAGAGGACCCTAGCCGAGGGGTTAGCTCAAAGTTGAAGGATTCAGCAGCTTGGGAAAAGTATTTCCCCCATCAATATGCCGAGCAGTGATTACGAAATGGGGCATCGAAGACCTTGGCCGAAAGGTGATCTTCATTCGATTGGCTACAAATGAGTGTGTTCCAACTTGCAGCATGGGAAAATGCAAGTCGGCAAAGGAAGATGAGTCAGATGTGCAAGCGTAACATTGATTACAAAATGAGGTGTGGCAGAGCCCAGTTGAAAGGTGAGCTCCATGATAGCATCCAGATTTTAGCTGCAGCTGGGAAATATGTTAAGCCAACGATGGGATGATACTTATTTGGGTTTCCTATTTCAAAAACAGTTGATAAAACACCTGTCTAAGTTAAAGCTCTTCTAATTATTGTATATTGCCAAATAATAATAGCCATTTATATGGCCGGCCCAACAAGCCATTGGGTTTCGAAGGTTATCTGCATCTTGGGAAAACATTCCCCCATTATTCATTCGGCAATTTGGGCTCCGGTGTTTCTTTACATTTCAATTTGGCCTGGGAACGCATTTGGCTCCGGCCAACCACCGAATTGGGTCACTCTGAACTTTGGCCTTGATGCATCAAATGCTAAAGTGGCAGTGCAGCCAGTCGGCCACTTTGGCCACTTCGGCAATAGCCGTTCCTGCTCCAGCTCGAGGCGAAAACTGTGATTTTATCGCTGCAACACGCCAAAGTGCAGCGGGATCAAAGTTAGCCAGCCGGGGCATCGAGTACTGAGCCGCATATTGAGAGGCATCGAAGTATCGAGTTATCGCCCGGCGAGGTGCTAACTCTACAAGCTCCGGGCATCACGTCATGCCCGGCGATAGTCGACATCGCCGTTCGATGTCGGTAATTTATGATTTCATTAAAACGGCAGCCTGTTGTTATCTGGCTGCGAATCGGCGGCTCTGGTTCCACCGGCCTTCCCGGCCAGCAAATCGCAAATGGGCCAGCAACGTGCAAACAGCAAAAGTAATTTTTCTTCTGGCTTATAATTGTTGCGGCGCAGCGGAAATCTGCTGACTTTTGATGTTTTCTAGGCCACACTAATTATTGCTATTTAAAGCCAGGACGAGAGGAGGTGCTCGGCGCGGACTGGTTGGCATGGGATGCCTGACAGAGCATCATGATGCAGTCGAGAAATGCAATCATGGCCGCCGGCTCACGTATTCTGTGTTACGCTGGAGCATTAACAACGGCAACAACCACTGATGCCGCAGCAGCTGCAGCGACTATTGCTGCTGCAACTGCAACAGGAACAACCGAGGCACAAACGTTTTTTCGTGCTGCGGTCCGGGGACTTGCAACTGCACTGTGCGAAATTTACTGCATGCGAATTTAATGCTTAAATTTAATATCTAAAGATTAGAATTACATGCTTAAAACTTGACGATCAAGATACAATTAGGCCTGAAAGCTAGAGCCATTAGATAGATATAATATTCATTAGTTTCCAAATGAACTTGTGTGTTTTCCAGTACACTTTCTGCCACAGCTCTTGCTGCGCGACTCTGAGCATGACCGCTCCAAAGAGGCGGCCTGCAAGTTCTAGCCAAGAAAGCGGAGCAGGAGGAGAGGAGGAGCTCCTGGCCAGATCAGCGCTTGGCCATCGTGCGGGCGTTTGATTAGCCTGCTCTTTGGCCGCGCATCGCATTGGTACTGGCACTTGATTGCAGATTATATGGTTGGTTACAACTTTATAGCACTCGGGTTATCTCCCAAATGGGTAGTTACCGAGTGCGAACAATTTAATAAGGAATGCGGATTGATTGGAAATAAGCCGATTGGATCAGTTTCCGCTTTTTCCCATTTCATTTCAGTGGCAGTGATGGGAAAACACAATTCGCTTTGGTGGCGATTTGTAGTGAAAAACCAAGAGGTGTACACTCATTACTTCATGAATTCTCATCCAATTTCAGTTCTGAAACCTTTCCTAAGCTCAATTTTACTTGTACAATAATGGTGAATTCATATTTTACTTGAATTAAAAAATTGAAAATTTTTCCATTTTTTTCAAATTTTGATGATGGTACCCCTTACCAAAAAGTGAAAAATTAAATTAAAAAAAATTTTTTTTCTTTTTTAAAAGTTTAAATGCAAATTGTTTATGCTTCAAAATGGTGTTTAAAAAAACAGTACCATTTTGATATAGCAATATTTTTGGAGGAGTTACGAGCTTGGGAGTACTGCACTATACCGATTTTTAGAGTAAATTTAAACCAATTTAGGTTCTGAAACCATTTTTAAGCTGGTTTTGACTTATACAACATTCGTACATTCAAAACTTACTTGATTTATAAAATTAAATTTTTTTACGATTTTTTGAAATTTTGATGATGGTACCCCTTATAAAAATTTGCAAAATTGATAAAAAAAAATTTTTTACATCTAAAAAAAGTTGGAATACAAATCGTTTAAGGATCGAAATAGTGCTCCAAAAATGTATACCATTTTGACCCACCTCTTAATTTGGCTGAGATATGACCTAAGGAATTACAGAAATATCCTGCTTTTGTATTAACTTAATTGCCAGAAAAAATGCACTTCAATCTGCACATATAAACAACTATAATGAAACTCCTGGATGTTTCCCAGCATTGACTTGACCATCGACTGATTGGCATTTTCCTGAGAGAAACGCTGCCAACTATTTCACACATTTAGCAGCGAAAAAAGTGGCACTGAATTAAAAAAAAGCAGCACTAGTAAAAAGCGCCCCATGTGAGCTAAAGAACTCATTTCTCTGCCACCGATCTCGCGCAGAAAGAAAGAAACTCTCGGCCATTATCATAACTGTGACCTGGTCTGGCCTGGCCTGGCCTGGCTGTCGATTTTGAGCCATCCGAGTGGCGACTCCGAGGCCAGGGCCATTAAGCCGGCCCCAAAGTTTAGTGGCCACATGCAAAAAAGTGTCATAATCACATCGTTAAGTGGGGTGGCAGGGGGTCGTAATTACAAAGGTGTACAATCTACTCTGCTCTCTACGGCATGATATGAAAATGTGGAAAAAACAGGTATGTACGAGTATATATGTACATAGGCTCATAAAGCTACTTACTCGCATTCGCCCGGACGATCGCACTTGCCGTGGACGGGGTCGCAGCCCGCCTTGCAGATGGCCTCCTCGCAGTTGACGCCCTGCCAGCCATTCAGGCAGAGCTTCTGACCCTCGGAGCCGCAGGCATAGTGACCGAACTGATCGTCCCGCGGACGGCAGAAGGTCGTGCAGGTCGTGTTGTAGTAGGTAACGGCGCATTGCACCCGGACACGGTAGGTGATCCGCGCGTTCCGCCCGATGTGGTCCAGCGTCTTCCACTCCGGCGACGGCAGTATCACGCCCGAGTATGATGTTTCCTCAATTAACCTCTCCGCATCTGCATTTCATGTCATTTCATTCGGTTGGGTTCGGTTGGGAAGTTGGGTGTTTTCGGGTCAGGATTCCGATGGGCGGCGAGCGTGGCATGGCAATTGTTGTGGCGGTTGTCATCGGATTCGGATTGGGATTCGTTGTTGGTGGCATCAACGTTGGCGTTCCAGTGGAGCAGTCAGTGGCAAATGGGATGTGGGCAGAAGAATTTAGTTAGTTGTTGGCACCATTTCGGGCGCTTAAGGATGCACTCAGAGAAGCTATAAGGCAAAACTTGGCAAAATACCGAAGTGAATGTAGTGAATAGTTTCCTTTTTTCATTTGACTGTTGATTACCTACTACTGTTGGCTTTCTCTGAGTGTATTCTCCTGCGTCTTTGCTTGCTAATTAAGCCAAATGCCTGGCTGGCAAACAATAACGAGCAGCGTGCAACAAGCAACATGCAACTAGCAACTAGCAACTTGCAACAAGGGGCTGTGGTAACGAGCACAAGCCTCCAATTGCCACCGCACTTACCTGGATAGGATGTGTTGTACATATCCAACGCCTGCAGTATCAGCGTAAACGACTTCTGTAATTGAACGTGAGGAGAGGAGGAAAGGTGGCATTTAGTTTGGTGTCTTCAAGTTTGACTCTGCGCTGACGCTAATGGACAGTTTAATCTCGGGCTGCCCGCCATGCAAATGAAGACAACGCAACGGCCGGCAAACAAAACAGAAAATAAAAACAAAAAACAAAAAACCCAGAAAACAAACAGCAAACCAACCAACAGACGAACAAAGCGATCAGACAACAAACAAAGCGAACCAAGGCAAAACTAAACACTTTAATTTCACGCAGGAGAAGCGGACTTTCTAAACAGACTTCAGATTGGCCATGTCCATGTCGCTGTCCATGGCATTGCAATTGGCCAAAACAAAATGCGAAAAAGCAACGCAGACCCAATTCTCTTTGATTTTCAGATTTGTTTTCAGTTGATACCCTCACCGAGAAAGTTTATGAATTTAAAGAATTTTTCGGCTGGATTTCCAAATCACTTCTCTTTTCCAACATTTCCAACTAGAAAAGCTTGCAATGGTAAGCTTGTAGATTTGAACATCCTAGAGCATCCACCATTTCGACCTCTAAAATCAAGAGTTTCCTCTGATTTCTTGCAACTCTTCCAATGCATGGGCGCATAAAAATTGAAGATCCGATGATTCCTTTTATTTTTTTTTGTAATTTGCGAGCTATAGAAGATTTCTCGTTGGGCAGAAAGCAATTAAACGTCGACGATGTCTGGATGCCGCCGCTGGATGCCAGGAAATGCTCATTTAGCAGTGGGAGGCGGTCGCCAGTGGATGGCAGATGATGGGCTGGGCAACGGATGGGGGGATAACCATGTAATTGCCCTGGCGACGCGACACTAAATCAGTCCAGAGCAGACATTGGCTAATTGCAGACGGATCACAACATCAGCGATAACAACTTGACACAGTTTGCAAATCCATCCATCCATAAACTGACCACCCTGACTCAAATTTCCAGCCTCCATTCAGTTTCCACGCGCTGACATATCGCTGTCACTTAGTTTCTGTTCCGGGCTCGAGCTAAAATCATGATCCGTCTGGATGTACGGATATATGTACATACATATGTACGTGTATATGGCGCACGGCAATGCCAGCGGAAGTGTATCAATTGAAAATGGCGATGCGTTTGGTTTTGGATTTCATGAAATACGAGATGCCACATATGAACGGGCCAATGGGAGGAAGTTCTGAACTACATGCATGCAGATGGAGGCGGATTGGGTAAATAAGATTCATTTGTGCAACGAAAACAACGAAAACAACGAAATCAAGTAGCTTTCAGTGAGACAATTCTGAATTGGCCAACGAAATGTTTACACAATGTGAAGAATCTTGTCTTTTGGGCCATGGCACTTTCATTAATGGAAGCCATGGGCTAACAAAAGTGTTTCATCTCGAACAAAGTGACTTTTGTGGGGGTAGCGAAATGGATCAAAAGCCCACAGTTTATTTGGTCAGTCATTCATTGATCTTGAGCAAAAAGTGGAACAGGCACCACAAATACAAATACCACTCGAGATCGCTCAATGGCTGCGCACGCGCACTCCAGATCTTCAGGCCATTGGAACTTGGAAAATATTGTCAAGTGAAATTCGTTTGGCTCTGTGGCAGTTCGTATGCTTCAGGTGGATGCTTGGATGGTTGGATGGCTGGTTGGTTGGATGGCTGGGAGAGGTAAAGTCCCTAGGTGAAGTCGGTGTTTGACAGTTACATTGAAGGCCCGCCGATGGCATACTCGTGTGTTATGATGTGTGCTCTTGAGGCCGGGCTCAAGTATTTCCTAAGTCATGTTTATGAGTCTTAACATGCCATTCACTCAATCAGCAGCCGGAGAAGCAGAAGAAGTCATTCAATAAAAAGTGGGACAATTGCGACCATATCGGCAGCTCTGTTTTCTTGATTTTTGTTTTTGTTTTCTTGATTTTTGTCTTTCGGTTTTTTGAAGATTTTCATGAGTTTGTGAAAGGCTTCTTGAGGGTGCCTGACAGCCAGACAAGCTGACTAACTGACTAACTGACTAACCGACTGACTGTCTGCAGGCGAATATTACGCCTGGCATTATGCAGAATTCGCCCGGTATTCCGAACACCCAGTCACAGTTTCGAGTCACTCACATGTGAATTGGGGAGCTGAGGAGCTGAGGAGCTTGGTGAGTTGGGGAACTGGCAAAGGCACAAGATTAAAGCGAAACCAAAGCGAAGCGTAACGTATCGCCATCGCCATCGGCCGAGCGACAAGCGCGACAAGGTAATGTTCCCACGAAACAGGTTGTCCGCACTTCAGGCCACGACTTTACTGCTCTCGGGGAGGAGGGTGGTGCCGGGAATGGTGGAGACACAGAACAGGCAAGCCAGACGAAAGCCCCAAGCACCAACCCAAGACTAAGACCAAGCCAAGACCAAGCCAAGACCCAACCAAGACCAAGACCCGGCTGTGACGCATGCCTGCTCCCCCGCCACAACCCAGCCACAGTTGAACCTGCCTAATGTAAACGGCGGCGCATGCGCATGCCGACGTCGACGTCGACGTGGACGCAGGCGGCGACTGCGAATTCTGCTGCACTCGAAAAATAATTAAATTAATTTGCTGTTCAATTACAGAAATTCCTTCGATTTGAGCCCATAATTTAATGAAAAATTTCATTTCAAAGTGGGCTTATGCTGTAATTAAAAGTGAGTTTATGGTTTGTTAAGCACGATTCATTTATGTTCTAATGGCTTACACAAATAAAAAAGGCTCATAGAATAGAAATTGAAAACTTCAAATGTTTTGGATTTAATTTAAATGAATATAACATTTGAGTGCAAGTGCTCTTTGGCAGCGATTCGCAGTCGCATTAGTTGGAACACCGATCTGGCCAAGGCGTGTAATTGTTAACCAAGTTAGCTTTGAACAGCACCAAAACAGCAGCAAACAACCGTCAGAACAACAGCCGTACATAACAACGAAATAAGAAAAGAGCAAGAGCAAAACTTCGTTTCAATTCTGCGACTACACCCAGTCAGGTTACATTTTTAGCTTAACCGAGTTGAAAGAACGTAGCAGGCCACGTTTATTTTATGTTTTATTTTCTCGGTCCGAGTGTTTTCTGTATGGGCTTTTTTTTTACCATTTTATTCCTTCCCAGTTTGGCAGTCATAAGCCCGCATTATGCTCACTTAATTAACCGAAAGCCGCTTAGGAGGTGCCCGGCAAAGAAGTTCAAAACATGAAACACAATTTTTAATTGCTTTTTTTCGGCTACCAGAAATCGGCTGGCAGAATCTCCGCCGACCACGATGACGATGACGATGGGCTGGCTGGCCAAGGGACTTAACTTTGAGGTGAGCTGGTCGAGATGAGTAAGCCGCTTTCGGTGCTAGCCTTGGCATTTTCACGCCCCATGATTCTGGTTCAGCCCACGCTGGAATTTTGGCCACAGGAAGTAGCGCAAAGAATCGACTCGCTGTGGAAACCCCACATAGATAGTCTCCCCCTCCCGGTTTTTTTGTTTTTTTGTTTCTGTGCTTTTCTGCTGCTTTTCATAAGTACATATTCTTATCAATCCGGCACGAGCTGAGCTCTCGGCTTCGCACAGATCCATTCACATTTCTGTTGCCGGCTAGACCTTATCGCCTATCGCCCATGAAACGTACAGTTCAGCTTGGCTGCTCTCCAGGCGGAACCGAGCTATCTAAAGTCGAAAAACAATAACGAATGTTGCCCACAAAGTGGGAGCTCGTGCCAAAAGCGTGCGTCTTGGTTGCAGAGGGGTAACATGGATGTATGGCATAATACATACATATAGTATAATATTATAGTATAGTGTAAAGTGTATATATGGGAACCGCACTTACCGTCCATCGAAACGTAAAGGGCAGCACAATGGCTCCCACACCCGGATCGCTGAGCACAAAGCTGGATCCACCCAGTATCTTGGTGGTGGCGTTGCCAAACGAACAGCCCGTGGATATGCTGGCACCCTGCTCCGTGGTCTGGTACTCCTTCAGGCACAGCCGGAATGCTGTCGTGCATGGCGAGCAGCCTGAAATTGAAATTCCAGCACGGGTTATCACACTTGCAAATATACATATATACTATAGCCTATATACTATAGAATTGCAGACTTTGCTGCCTCCGAGATTGCATAATTGCCGGGCAACGTAAAAAAAAACGAAAAAAGAGGGCATACATTAGTACAGAACCAGAAGTTTGCAGAGTGCAAATTCTGCTGATAGACCAAGAGCCTTGACCGTCTATTTCTTGGAAGCCAGATAAGAAATATCAGAGAGCTTAGGAATCCAGATGGAATCCAAGAGGAAATATCTGGCGACTCAAAAAATATTGCATAATGTTTTATGTTAATTTAGAAGCGTGATAAATTTAATAGGATTTACTTTAATTTAAGTTACTTTTACGAGGGTTCAACTTTCTTTGACAAGAAAACGCGATGAAAAGTCTTATAACTCACAGTTGGGGCTTTAATAAACTTGAAGATGGACTTACCTATCGTCTTGGTGGCCCTAAGTTCCGCTGGCATGCCGCAGCAATAGCCGTTGAGTAGATGGCTGTTGGTATTTGAGATTTCTAATATTTCCAGCTCGAAGTTACCAGCTGCGGATATCTGTGGTGGAGAACATGGGCAAAATTAACCAAAAATGCCAGTACAACGAAGCAACGAAGCAGCGTCCAGATCCCAAATCGATTCAAATCAATCATGACCCATAACGAAGCCCCCCCCCCCCCCCCCCCTCAAAAAAAAGTGAATCCCAATCGAATAGTACCCAATCCCCTCCCATTCCCAGCTTACATTCCAAATCGAATAATATGCTCAACACTTTATGGATCTGATCCCAGCTCGTTCGCCCGTTGTAAAAGCTAATAAGCCACCTAGGGCGCTCTGATTGGACTGCGGTAGAGGTTTTAATTAAAAACAAAAATAGATGGATCGATACAAGAGAGGAAAATCAGAAGACCGTAGCTCGTAAAGGCGGTAGGCAAATGAAAGGAGCCAGATAAATCTGGCAGCAAATGAAACACGAAAATAATGAGAAATATTTTCCCCACAAAGCGGCTTAACTGTTCGGCTTAGCTCACTTAATCAAACGAGATATCCAGCAGTTTGTATAATTTAGAATGCCTTTGTGCTCCAACTGGCCAACTGGAATCTGTGGGCCCGAGTGGCCACAAATCACGGGCCCATCGATTGGAGCATTTGCCATAAAATTAATAACACATTAGATTGCCGCTCGCCGATCTCTCGCACTCGAACGCTCCTGACAAATGGCACATAAAGTTTAACTATTCTTTGGCAAATCGCTTATCATAATTTAGCCAGGAGGAGAGCCTCCTGCATCTGGAAGCCGCTTGACCATCTTGACCATCAACTTTGTATTTTAGGGTTCATTACCAGTCAGCGGATGGGTTCTGCTTCGCGGAAAATATGCTAATGAAAACTTGGGACTCCCGCATTTATGGTTTCATATTTCAGCGAATTTATTGTCATGGTCTTTGGTAGCTGGCAGTGTTGATAAGTTTATTAGAAATAAATTGCAATTTAGCCGGGCCTCTTGGCTAACGGCATCCACCAGTTTCGAGTCACCTGCAGCTGCGGATGGAGTCTCAAAAAAATAAAGGCCGACAAAAAACGAAACTTCAGCTCGAAGCCACATGCATTGTTGATCATGCCATAGATCAATCAAATGCAATCCCCTCCGTTCCCCCCCTCCCGACATTCTCCGCCAGTTTGTGTTCGGTTTCTCTTGCCGCTTTTTCGAGATTTCCTTTTGTTTGGGCCTCAAACTGAAAGACTCAAAGACTCAACTGCAACTGGGTGCTCAAACTGATTGGGATTCTTGGCCGACCATGATCGAGAGATGCTATGTGGAACCGGTTCTGGCTGCTTACTATTTATTTATCACATTTCCTCGGGCCGTGCTCCTCATTCATGAAGCAGGTGCATCCGCTAATATTCCGGACAAACTTTGACGTAATCAATTCGATTAGATAAACCACCTTCTGGTGCTTAAGGAATTTGTGCTGGCTGGGGCGCCACATGTAAGCTGGCGGGGGGAGGGGGAAAATCGAAACGCTTAATGAAGCCGACACATGAAGTTAATGTGAAATTAAATTTTAATTAAGCCTGCAGTTAGCAGGAAAGCAAAACGAATCCTGGCCCTAAAGCTGGCCAACTGTGCAGCTTGGCAACGTGGGAGCTCGTTTCGCCAACTCATTTCTGATTTTGGGCTTTTTATGCATATTCCGCAGTCAGTTTAATATGCAGCTTATGATCAATAAATGTCAGCTCAAATGAGAGAGATCTTGTGCGGCTTTTCGGACTTTTGGCATCCCAACTTGGCCGAGTAACTGGGTTAATTTCAACTGACATGGGGCCATGTGAACTGCGGCGATATGATCGCGGATTCGCTTGACCAGTTGACTGGCTGTATGGCTGTATAACTGCCTGGTTTTCCCTGGAAGTTGGCCATAAATCGCCGCTACAAAATATTTAACTTTTATTTACTTCATTAACAACTAAATAGTTGCATTGGGACCGAGGTGGATCTTTGCTGCCGGCGACTTTTATCGCCTCGCTTACCCTAAATCAATGCAATCCCCTCATCCAAGTAGATAAATGTGTGTAATCAATTTGATTGCCCACGGTCGGCCACATCCCGGATTGCTCTTCTGGGGACTGGTATTGGGATTGGGACTGGGACTGGGACTCGCCTGCTCCTCGGATTCTAATGTCTGGCTCTCGAGATCTCTGGCGTATTAATCAAATTGTTGTTAAGACCCCGCGCATCGCCACTTACCAGACTACCTATAACTTTCCGACCAACGATTAATTTTTATGTATTTCTGAACCGTTGGCTGCCGTTGGCTTTCCAGCTCTTTGCCTTTTTAATTGCCGCTCGGGGCATCTCCGCTGGCATCTCAATACATGTTTAGGCACTTTGTGTAACACTTTATGACGGCTACACCCCGAAAACTTCCTAGCTCCGGCGATGCTCGACTACCGTTGCCATGTGGGAACCATTTCGGAGAGATGGCTCTCGTAGATAGAACTGCCCACTAATCTGGCGGATCGCCTTTCGGAAGAATCCTCCACGAACCGATCCTATTAAGCGCAGAATTCTTAGTCAGAGGCATTTTTGAAAACGAGGGA
Source organism: Drosophila orena (assembly GCA_005876975.1). Classification (NCBI taxonomy): domain Eukaryota; kingdom Metazoa; phylum Arthropoda; class Insecta; order Diptera; family Drosophilidae; genus Drosophila; species Drosophila orena. The sequence continues at coordinate 5,472,465 of VCKV01000282.1, read as the reverse complement.
ATGACTTTATTTAAATGCCAGTTAAGTGGCTAAGACTTGACTAAGTCAAATTGCTGGTACATGCGTGCATATATTAAAAGGTAATAGATAGATTCAGGTAAACTTGCGTTCACACTTTATTTTTTAAAGGGAAAACTTTATGCCACACATTACTCTCAATATTTTCAATATTATAAAATTATTGAAGGCTGCGAATGATTTCGGTTTGTTTATGGGTTCTACGAATCTTGTTTATTGACATATGCGTGATTTACTGCCTTGAGAAAATTTCAGCGTAAGAGATCTCATTAAAGACAGCTCTTTTGGATGCGCAGTTGATAAATCACTCAAAAATAAACCCAAAATCATCATTATTTACGTCCCCCATCAAAACTTTGCCCTCAGCTATTGCCAATTCACATGGGTTGAATCAACTTTGGCTGTTTTCTTTTGGCCTTTTGCCGAGACACTACACCCGCATGTATTTGGATCTGGGGCTTTTTCGATTATTGCTTTTAATGGTGGGGGGGGGTTCGATCGTTTTTTGCATGTTGGTTTGCTTACCTTATGGACTAACAGTATTAAAATTAAAGCAATTAAGTTGCAGGCAGACTTTAATGATCGACAATCGCGGATCGTCGATGGCAGGGTCGCGATTTTGGGTTCCCGATGCCTCGGACGCTGCCTTTTTGTCGCCGTCTTCTTGGACATTCCCAGGCTGTCTGGTGATTCTATTGTTGATTCCGCCGACGACGACGATGTTGGTTTTCGCCGAAAATGTTTCCTAAACATTTTGTACATTCTGGGGGCGTTTGCGAGCGTGATGCTGGTTGGCGATCTAGATGGAGTTTCTTTCGGATTCACTCTGGATTGGCACCACACAAATGTAAATTCGCTGGGCAGCCTTAATTAGCCCATGTATGCAGATTTTGGTGCCTTTGTTTGGTTCTAAGTTGCCACACACTACACTTGCTCTGGATAGCTGAATAACTGGTCGTACTCTGGATGCTGTATCATTTTCTCCACTTTGCCTTCGTTCTGTTTTCTCAATGTTGTTATCACACACAATTATTTATTATATGTATTTATTATTTATATGGACCTTAGTATGTGCTTCTCTCGTTTTTTGTTTTCTTCACACTTGACACTTCCACTTGATAGGCGATGATGTTTTGTAGATCTTTTGCTGTAACAATTGTCGAACGAAATGGAATTGAAACGGGCTGCGGAAAATCTATTTCACTGTGCATCATCAACGCTAATTGACACGCAGATGCTGCTGCAATTGCAGTAGCGGCAACCGCAGCAAGCCGCAGCAAGCCGCAACAAGTGCCACCAGCCACCGCAGCAACATTTACTTTTGCCAGACCGCAAAGAGCGGCAACGTGCAGCAAATGCAAATGCAATTCAATTTATGTTAATTTAACGCTGTTACTGCCGCTGCCGCTGCTGCTGCTGCAGATGCTGCTGCAGTTGCTGCTGCGACTATGGAGCCGTGTCTTTGGCCACAAACAATTTGCATCTTGTGCGCATATTAATTTACAGATATTTTCACTCTTGCTCACATTACTCATTCTTCCCACCCTGCCCTCTGCCCCTGCCCCTGCCTCTGCTCATCCGAGCCATCCTATTATCCCATGGCCTTTAGCTCCCCAGCCCGCCCTGGTTCCTCCTGCTCGGGTGTTAATTGTCCATTTAATTAAGTAATTTGCTTGGGGCCTCCGCCCGGCTTTGGCACGGAACGGAAGTCGTTGACTTTGAATCGAAACCCAGATGCTGCCGCTCTTGCTCATGCTGCTGCTGCTGCCGCTGCTGCTGCTGCTGCTGCTGCTGATGTGGATGTGGATGTTGCTGCTGCAGGGCATGACCGGAAGTGGCTTTTGCAAGTGGATGATGCAGCTACCTCCCCTTAATACCCCTACTTTCACTCCTCACTCTTGGCAATTTGCAAAACGACGAACTACTGGAGGCCTCAAAACTACATATATTATACCCTGCATCTATTTGCATGCATTGAAGTTCTAGTCATTTCTGGATACACTCTGATTTATCAAATAATTGTGCCAGCAGATCCGTATGGAAGAAAACGATCTGAATAAGCTTTGGACCGTGCTAGATCCGTAATTCGTTGCATATGGTAAATCATTAAGCGGTGCTTGGTACATTTTCCGCGCTCTCTTGATCGGGGGCTTTCCCATGCTCGTACCACCCATTCAGAACCTCACTGATTTCACAATCTCTCTTTTCTCCCTCTGCACGGAAGAAAACTACAGCTTTATCTTCACTTAAGATTCGCCAACTTCCTTATAGAGAGTTGTACATGTGGTATCCAATTCCATTTCCTTTAAATTTTGAAAAAAATGAACAGCTTATAAGATCGCTTCTAGAAAGTCTAATAGATCCAATAGGTTGGTTAGACATCCCACTTGAATAGTTCTGGTAAAAATTTCTCTATGTGCGCCCATTATTATTATTATTTGTATTATCTGCGTGCATTATGAACTAGTCGGCTGTTTTCATTCTTTCTCTCTTTCACTGGGCATGTTTCAATTCCACTTCGTAGTAGCGTGTGTTTGTGTCCCTGTGCTCTGCCTGTGTGCGTTATCAATGGAGCACACTGTGGCCAGCGATTCCCCGGAATGGGGCACTCGTTTTCGCATATTCACATTGTTTGCACTTTTACTTTTCGCCTTTGATTAAACACAATTTTTACGGCATTGTATTTTGATATATTAATGTATTGTATTTAATTGAAAGGTATTTCCGTTTTCCTTGGCTCACACGATCTGGGCTCGGGAATTAATCACACACTATGAAAACACACACAGCAAAATGTCGGCTGATTGTCGATCTTTCGATTTGCTTTTCTTCCACCGAGCATTTGCAGTTGATTGCTCTTCATCATTTGTTGTAATCAGCAAGCAATTTAATTCGATTGCGGCACATTAAACACTTTCACAATTGTTATGTGGACGGTGGCTTTCAGTTTGGGTACACAATAATCCAATTCGAGGAGGGGTTTTACCGTTGACAGAAAAGGGGCTCATCACCGCTCGAAGCACGGCGCTCGACTAAACGCGTTAACCGAATCCTGCGGCATTTCCAGCCCTCGAGCAGCATCCATTCACGGGGCGGAGCAAGTCACGCGAGAGTGCTGCGGTTTTGGTGGTGGTAAAGGTGGTGATGGTGATGGTGCTGGTGGTGGTGGTGGTGGTGGTGGTGGTTGTCTGCAGTCTTAAGAGAACTGTGGCTCGGTCTGAACCAACGAAACCGCTTCAAACTGAACTGGCGACGACTTCCGCTGAGTGCTGCGTGCGCTTCAGGCTTCGACTAACGACTGATTGCCTCTGGGCACAAGTTGCCGTCGATCCCGATCCGAGAGCTTAACTCGCAGCGTTTCTCTGTGTGCTTCTCTTTGGAGCAAACCAGTTTGCTCTTCGAGCAGTGCTCTTTAGCCAGCCGCTGATTGGTCGCACGACTGTATATAGCCCCGGGATCCGGAATCTGAATCGGAATCGGAATCGGCAGTTAATGGAGTTGCTGCCGCTTCGGCTGCTGCACGCATGCGCGCCCGAGGCTCCCGGCTGCCGTTTTTTACGATTCCAACTTAATTATGCCAATAAGTGCATTCTGCGCCTGTGTGTGTGTGTGTGTGTGTGTGCTCCAGATCTAGTAGCTCCAAGGGGGACTGGCAATTAACACCTAATATGAAGGAGCGCTCCCACAATCTTCAACGGGCTGGGAACCAAATCGTATGATACTTGCCCAGCCAATTATTAGGCCCACAGACAGACAGAGCGGCGACTTCCATCCAATTATCTGCTGGCCAAAAGTGTATAAATCAAATTTAAATGCAACTGGCCTATCAGCGCAGCCAAAACAAAAGACTTAAGCAACAAACTTGGCAATTACATGCGGCCAACAAGACAGGCGGCAGCATCTTTGTTGTTGTTGCTGCCATACTGTTGTTGTTAGCGGCTCATATTTCTTGAGGCGCATATCTAAATATCGAATCATGTTGCTGATTTTCCATTGTCTGCCCACCATAGCAACAACAGCAGCAACAGCATGCACAACTGCTGCTGCCTGAACAACAACTGCAACAACACATAGTAAATCTCATTGTGCCGTTGTGACATGACTCTTGTTCGACAATAGATAAAACAAATTGACTTGGTGTGTGCCCAAAATGTCTTCTCTAGCCGTCTCCCTGGCCATTTGGGTCTCCATCCTCCTCTATTTGGTGGGCGTGCTGGGCAGCGGTCTCCCAGCTCCTTTGTCATCTTTTCTCGCTTAAAAAAAGAAACAAAAAAAAGAAGAAGAAATGGAAGAAAAACTGCACTACAATGCCCATTATCAGCTTACATATCTGCGACAAGAGACCCCAGAGCGGCAATTGTACGGGCCACCGAGACGGCAAAGGCAACTGCCAACGGCAACGGCAACGGCAACGGCATCGGCATCGGCATCGGTTTCGTTGTCCAAATATGTTGCAAGTTGGTGTTATTCTTCACACGGCATCATAAATTTCACGTATAATTGACGCTTTCAGTTATATCAAAATTGGCTAAAAGGCGACGACCAGCTTTGCGTTGGTGGCCACCAGACCACAGCCTTCAGCCTCCAGAGACCTCGAGCTGGTGTCCCCAGAGATACTCGTACTATTTTCGCTCACTGTGGCTTACATTGTTTTCGTTTTGATTTCAACTAATAGCAGACAACGACTTACAGGTGTCTTTGTGCGCGTCTCTCATAATTTGGGGGCACTCTGTGTTGGCGGTTTGTTGGACACTTGTTCGGGTTTAATGGCATTTCTTTGTTGGGATTAGCTTTCGTTTTCGGGCCAAGTGTTTTTGCCTTACTACCACATGTAACAGCTGCAAAAGTGGACCAGAGCGGTGGCATAAATCCATAAAATCAAACATATTGAGTAATCAAAATGTTAAACCCACCCTCTCGACAGAGGCTCACCCCCTCGAAACGAAGAACCCTCGTTGGGCAAGTTCATTAAACAAACAGGCAAATATGTTGGCAATTTCAACCAGTTGGTTTTACACCACTCAACATTTTATGACAGATTTTTCAAGTGTTTTTTCCGCCTCCGCCTCCTCGTTTTTCTTTCTTCTTTTTTATTTTTCACTCCTCCTGCTGCCGTTGTGGTGGCTGTTTGCGGTTAGGGCGATTTGGTGGTTTGGTGGTTTAGTGGTTCCGCATAGCCGCATAGTGGCCGCCCTTAGTGCGGAGAATCATTGCCTTAGGTTAGTTGTTTATGAACGCTTTTATTGGCACAGTGCTGGGTCAAGAGATTTATGGCACATATTTTTAGCGAGAAGTTACGGACACTTGAGAGAACACTCGAGTTAACAGACTGGGAATTGGAACTGAGTTCGAGAGGGGCAGCAGTTTTCCCGAAAACCATTGCAGTATTTACCTTAAAGATCTGTGAGTATTAGCTAATAGCATTTTACACTGCTTAGCTAAATGGTGTAGAAACTACGAATTCTATACAAAAGAAGGGTCGCTGAACTGAACGAAAATAATCTGATCTTATTAATTTAAATGGTTATTGCAAGTAAGGGTTGAATGCAGCACTTACTCTTCTTAGATAATATTAGCTTGGCTAAATGAAGTAGCATTATTAAATATGATAGCTGAGCTAAAATAACTTATTGAAATAAGGTTGTAAAGAAAACGAGACTATTCAGTCCGTTTTGAACCGTTATAATATTGGAATATCTGAAGCTTAACTAGATACTATTTAAAACTTATTTCATTGCTTAACTTTTAAGCAATGCTCCTGTGGCTTTATCCTTAGGAGCTGAGAACACAGCCTTGTGTCATTCGTCAGCTTAACGAACTTACCACTCTCCAGTTGGGTAATGAACAGATTTTTTATGTTGCACCATCCATCAATGTGACCACCTGACCTGACCCCGCAATTTGTACCACCTTACCCGAAATCAAAATCAAGGCACTTGTGAACCTCACACATGTGCGCCCACAGAGGGGTAAAACGATAGAGGCACGCCTCATTTAACCCAAAATCCACCCCTAGGCGCTGCCAAAACAAAATCCAATTGCAAAATCAGTAAGGCAAACAGACTGCGAACGCATCGCATTATCACACGAACAAAGGCGATTAATTAGCGGCAGCGGGAGGGGGATGAAAGATATGGAAAAGATATGGAAAAGATATAGAGATCGGAAATCGGACAGGGTTGGTCTCGAATGCGCCGACGCAGGCGAGTAATCGAGATGGCTGCGCGTGCTCATGTCCTTCGCCAACATGTGCAACTGTTACCCAGCGAATGCGATTCAGATTGCATTGCGGCCGCGATGACAGCGAAGGGGTTAACCAAGGGGTTAAGGGAGGGAGGGAGCGGCTTGCGGCAGGGAGTACTCATATCGAGCCCATACTTTAACCCATACACGTGCATATGTCATTTTTATAGCGCTATACGTGTTTGCCATAAATCCATAACAATATGACAAGTACAAGTACTTTAGCGGCAGCCTCTCTCATGTGCAACATGTTTGCACGTTCACGCCACCGCCAGTAGACAGTAGACCAGCACCAGGTATACCCAGGCACATCCAGTGTGGCGGTGTGCAGATGCAGAGACGCCCTGGACCGACTGGAACTCCATCTCCATCGCCATCGCCATCGCCAGCTCCGAATGGGACACCTTGCCTTCCATTTGGCGATTGCGATCGCACTGCGGTCAGGATGATCTCCATGCCGTGCTCCTCATTTGTGCTTCGGCTGCTATGTTACTTGCACTGCAGCATCATCACACTGCAAACAATTTGTGTCACTGCAAAATGGTATTTGTATTAAAGTACTAAGAAAAAACATTGATATACACACATTCTAATGGCTTATAATATTTTTTCAAAAATATATTACAGTGTCATTAAAATATTAAATGTGTGTGTTCATTTTTTATCGCGGCCCAAAAACATTTCTAGGTCCTGTTGAGCAGCAGTATTTAACCTTATAATTTATTAGGGTAATGTTGGAAATTATGTAAATTTTTTTTATGAGTGCTGGGTAAATATTTCGCGCTACTCGCCACCGCCTGACATGATTTACATGAAGTGAAGACGCACGTTTTTATTACATTTTCGTGGCTGTAAGTGCACCCAAGGCAGTCCGGCCACCTAAACCACCACCACCTCCTAAGCACCCAGGCACCACCGCCACCACCACCACCACCTCGTCATCAGCGGTTTGCCTTTGATTTGCGGCAAATGTTACGCACTGACATCGCATCGCATCGCATCGCATGGAGGAAGTGGAAACCAACAGCTGTGCAAGTGGAGGGTTAAATGCGCGAATCATTTATCATTTTTGCTGTTACAATTTTCAAGTGTGCACCGCCCTAGCTGGCCAACTTGCTCGCAATTAAACAAACAATAACCTTTCGAAAACCAAAACCGAAGCCGAAATCAAAATCAGAACCAAAAACCGAGGAAGATCGGCTCATCTCCGGGGTTGGACACTTGTCACTGTCCGGATAAATGTCGCCCTTCTCGTTCGCGGCTTAAGTCGACGTTTTAATTTTAGTTTCCCGCCTGGGTGAACTTTTATTTTTCGGTTTCTGGAAAATTGAATACTTTATTCATCGGAAGATCGTAATCCTCGAATGAGATTGCCTTAGAGTAATCGCTTCATTTATGGAGGATTTTCGTTCTTGTTAAGCTTCATTAGGCTTAAATCAATTCGGTTAGGAGGAGAAATACACGTATATAGCTGCGAGCTGCTCATTTGGGGCCGAAACTTATGTTTACATAGGAAAGACATTTGTTACCTAGGTGGTCCCTTGAGGGTTCTCCTCTTTCACCTCGTTCCCAGACCCATGTAGCCACTGAGAAATTTCAACTAATTAAAATACCTATAAACTCTGCATGTTGAGTCCTGTTCGGCGGCAGCATTTCCAGCATTTCGTTGGAAATTTTCAAACAGAATCGTCGGGATAAGCAACACGCCAACCCAACAAACCCAACAAATGACCAGCCGAAACCGAAGACTGAAAACTGAAAACCGAAAATCGACAAACCCAAAACCAGGCCCTTCGAACCGGCCAAAGATGAATGGTTGGACCTCGGCAGGGTTGCCCAGAGCCCCCCGATTCCCCGATTCCCTGATGCCCCGATTCCCTGATGCCCCCATACCCCATATGCCAACTGACAGCAAACAGAAATCGACAGCCGTGCGGTGTTTACTACTCCAACAAGATCCCTAAAAAAATAACAAAAACCGGGCTGAAAAAAATCGAAATTCACTTCTGATCGCATTGGCAATGGAAGCTGGCCATCAGCCGCAGCTCCACTCAGTCCCAGTCGAAATGGACAGCTGAAAAGGAGGCTGGAATTCCGGCCCGACTCGCGGATGGCTTAAAACTTTTAGCATTTTTAATTAGCGCGTTCTTTGTTTTCGTTTCGTTTCGTTTCGTTTAGTTTCGTTCGTTTCGTTCGTTCGTGCTGGCCATCGAACAAAATGAGAACTGATTCGAACAAAACGAATCTTATTTTCGGGGCCTGCATGCTAATTCTCGCCCAGGAGGCGAGCTAGGACGACCAGAGGCGTTACCTCCACAGGGAGCTGTAAAATAAATCACCACTGGGTCATAATACCAACGAGCAGTGCAGGAAAATAAACAAGTAAGCAGACTATATATTTTAGTAGTAGTTTCCTTTTTAAGTTAAGTTTTATAATTTATCCTAAGTAATCCCTCTGAACTTTCTGGCTACGCCCTTGATAAGTTTTTTATCAGTGTCCAGATGGTGATGCCAAAGTTGACCTTGAGCCCAGCTATCACAGTGTAATTAGCTGGTCTTTCGCAGCAAATATATTTCACCATTTTTCGAGATATTCGAGATATTATGCAAGAAAGAGAACGAAAAGCAGTCTTCTGGAGCGCTGCTAATCTTGTTCAATGTTGGCACTTTAATAACCGTTCCTGAATAGACGGTTAAATTGTCTCCGGTGTCCGGATGCCCGGCCTCCGTGTTCTGGTCGCAATCTATGGAGGTCTATCGCCGCTAAGCCGATGCAGTAAATGCCAGACGAGGATTTATAGCAAAGTACCTTGACCAATTACGCAGGCATGCCTCTGGTGGCTCCAGCTCAGATCCTCCGACTCCAACTTCGATCTTCCGACCATTTGACAACGCATCGCGGAGCGAGGACAAACATAAATATCAATTACGGGTCCATAAATTTGAAACCAATTAGCCAGGCGAAATTGATAACAGTCGTTTGGCTCAAACGCAGCAATTTTCCACCGGCTGAGCTCAGCAGCCAGCGATTTGCAGTCACAGGCAAAAATAGTTTTCCCCCATCCGCGTTGACGAGTCGCGAACGTTGGCAGTGGCGAACGGATGGCGAGGATGCAAACAACTTAATACAAATTGAAGGCTCAAAAGCCAAATGTTTAGTTCTCACATTAAATGTAAACGGCAGCGCTCGAAGATTGGGGCGAGACAATCAGCCACGGCAACCCTGAGATTTCCAAGACAGTGGTGGAGGCAAAGTGGCAGAGCCCCAAAGACGTCTCAAAAAGTGCTGCAGCACACAAGCACATGGCCAAGACAGCGGCAGCGAGCACTACTTAACTTTTCGACACCCAATGAAATTTTCGCACATTACTGCCAAAAGTATCTAGATGCAAAAATATCTGCCGCCGAGTCGTCGCTGCAGTTGCAGTTGCAGTTGCTGCATGCAACCCAACTCGACGAAGAGGAGACTCCATGCCAAGCTCATATCTGCATCTCGGCTGGTAGGCAAATGCAATTTATTATACGTCTGGGACCCGGCCAGCAGCAAGCAGCCAAGCAGCCAAGCAGCCAAGCAGGGAAGATCACCAGATGAGATGGGTGCCGCAGGAGGAGAGGCTGGAGCGTGGTCGGAGTAGGGGTTATCCTCCACACACGCAAACCTTTGGAGTTTTTCTTATTAATACATTTTTAGCCCGTTTGGCTGTGGTGGAGGAGGACCCTCCGTTTCGCGAGGGGGGCAACTGAAATCAGATAAAAAATGCTTCGCACACGATTAGGAATTTTTAATTAAAATATTTTGTACTGCTGTTTGTAGTTAATTTCGTACAAGACTCTCTCTGAGGCATACAAAGTGCCCCAGCCCAAGGAGCGGAGGTTGGCCCAAACGGAGGCCATAAGCACCTGCATTTCATTCCTGATGCAGCGGCTTACCTGTGGCTCTTGCTGCTGTTGTTGTATGCGTGTAGAACAGCACAAAGTACGCGATCCGATTGCCAGCAGTCGGAGCTGCAGCAGTCCAAGCTGGATTTCGCGGTGGCTGGAGGGAACGGGGAGGGGGGGAAGCAGCAAAAGGGTGCCGAGCTGGCATAAAAATCCTTGTGTTTCCTTTTCGCTTTCGTGCCCAGTTCGCGGACTTGGCGCAACATTTCAACCTGCCACTGCGGTGGCAGCATTGATGGGCGTATACATGCGATTCACTGCGCTCCTGCCCCCCATCCTTCCGTGGGCCGCCCCAACAGTTTGCCGTAGCTGCATCGTTTAGCTTAACTCAACATATTTTTAAAGCCGCAATCTCGGCGAGAAGCGCGGGAGGTGGAGGGTAGCGGGCGCGGGCGCATCGATGATATATTTAGTGGCAAGCAAAACGTAAGACTTAGGCAACGAACTCGCGATTACGACACAGCATGAGGCATTGCCTATATAGCTGCGGCATCGCCAATCGCACAGATACAGTGAATACTAGCTGATAATGGGTGTAAATATTATTTGGTTCTAAGAAACAAAAAGTTTCTGATCTTATTTTAATACATTTTATGAGAGAACTAAAACGTCGACTTTGCTAAAATTATTATTAACATGTTTAACTGTAATCTTCTCAATTGTTAATAATCCACAATTTTCTGTACACCTCAAAGTTAGATGCATTTTTTAACTTAATTCACCTGTTGAGCTATCCACTGTGGCTATATGCCAGTTGGCGCTGCCCTGCACGACTTTTTTCATCAGCTCCACTCGTCCTCATTGCATTTGGTCTCGGCGATTCGCAGTGTTTTCATCCTCTCCTTTCTTTCGGTGTTTCATTTTTTGTGCCTTCTCTCTTATATTTGGCTCCGCGCAAATTGAAGATCGTGTTAAACGCTTAAGTTGTTTTTGCAGCCCAAGAGGGCCGAATGGCGGAAGAGGGACGTGGGGGGCATGCAACACATGCAAGCCACAATGCATCATTAGCGTTGTGGCAAATGTGTTTTTGCCACACAGACGCGAGGACAGACCGAGATCGTTTTGTATCTTTCTGCTGAGGAGACCGTGCAACAAGTGCAGGAGACCAGTTCATTGCCTTCCGTCCACTGATTACGGCTGAGCCGTAAATTATGACTAATTGATTAACAAATTCTTTAAACAGAGGAACAGGCAAATGGCCAACACGCACATGCCGCATAAATCAGAATCTGCATTCGAACTTTCCACTTGTCAACGCCGATCTTTTGTAACTGCGAGGTGATGAATCTCCGCCAGCAGACGCATCACGTGCCCAGCATCCACAAGCCAATAAGCCAGAGATTTAAGTTCTCACCTTGAAACGGCTTTGTTTGCATCTGAGCTTGGTTTTAGGTTTTCCATCGCCTGTTTGCACAACAAACATGAGCGGCAACCACTTGGCGGCAATTGTCAACGTTTAAAATGCCAAATGTGTCAAATGCGTTTCTCTTTTCGTGTATCCACCAAATGGAAGAAAAATGAGGCTCAAATGAAGGGTTAAATAAAATGTGAAATAAATTTACCTTTTGCGTGGCCTGAAACAAGCAACGGACACAAAAAGCGCACGCACAGATTTTGTAAATGAAGTCAGGAGAAACATACGAGTATACAAAACCAAAAAGCAAGCTATATTTAACAAAAACGGGGGCGTATTGGATTGTAGGGGGCTAATACGTTGGCGATCGAATCGACATTCCACACTGGAATCGTGTCGTGAGATTCTACACGTATATTTATTTGCATAGTCCATGCGAAAATGAAGAGCTCGAGGGAGTAATGAGTAATCTTTGGCTTGGCAAGTGATTGATTATGCTAATTCGGCATTAAAGCCCATTTGCCGATCAAATATGAGAATTTGTGTTAATTTTTCGTAACTTTCTAACAAATGCCTTTTAAAGGCACTCTCCGTTTATACTTGCGATCTTCAGACATTTTTATTTCGAGACAGGTAAATGTTTTTCCCCTTCGGGCACATAATTCACCTCGAAAGTGACCTTCTGCACGCTGAATTTATTGACATCCCTTACCAAACATCAGATGAATGTAATAAATTTCCATTACTTGGCCCGGTCTCTTCTCACCTTGAGCTGCAATTCTGGACAAGTCTTTTGGCCAGCTTTTAGTGCACCGGGTAATTCGTGGGCACTACGCCTCACAGGCGAGTTCAAGATTACCATAAGGCTTATACATAAATAAAGCCCACTGTTGGACACGAAAAAAATGTAAACTTGTTCTTGCCCAAAGCACTTACAACTCACTCGTATTTTTACGAGCATTTTGAAAACATTTCGAGTCGCGGCATGTGCGAGACGTGTAAACCAAACTGGAGCAGCGCATTTAACGAGTGAGCCACAAAAAGCTAAACATTTGAAAGTCTCCGGTTCGTGCATTATATTAATTTGAATTTTAATTGCAAATTGCAGGCGGCAACGAGTGTGGCAAGTTGAAGCTTTTCGTATGGGTATGGGTAATCGTAATGATTACAAATGCAAGGCAAATACACTTCATTATGGGCCCATTTTCCGCAGACATGTCAGTCCAAGTCGAAGTCGAAGTCGCCGTCAGAGTAGCGGCCACATAATTCACTCACCCAACGGAGGATGCATGCAAAGCAGGAGGAGATTACAAGTGCAACGCATTCCCAGGTTACCGATTTCATCAAAATGATAAAGAAGCCGGCTTGACGGACTGCCTGACTGCCTGACTGACTGGCTGACTGGCTGACCGGCTGACAGAGCCTACTGTTTGCTCTTGGCCACAAGAATGAACATCCATTCCAAAGAACATCCAACAGCCAACAACCAACAGCCAGCGGCAACAATCGAAAACATTTAAGCACTTTGTGCTATGCTCCACTTGAGCCGCGTTGCGTTTCACATTCGAGTGCAAAATCAACACACAAACCCAACGTTACTCAAGGTGCAGGCAAAAAAGTAAAAAACACAATAAAAACACAAAAAACACCAGAAGAAAAACACGAACGAACGTTCGGCGGAGATTTAAATGCCTATCGCAAAGACACATCGACAAACCGCGTCTCCATGGGCAGGGTCCAGTTTTAGACTCCAGATCCAGATGCGGATCGGACTCGGATGATGCAGATCCACTTGCGGGGACGGTGGCACTTGTATTGATCTAATCTAACCACGTCGGCGTATGTACGCCTGTCCACCGCGGTGGTCTCCTTAATGAGTGGGCTTAAGGAAGGTTTTTGAACTACCCACGCAGCCGTTTATTGAGAACTTACCAAGTACAAAATGAGGTGTCAGCCTCACCGATTCTGATTCTGATTCTGGGACTGATTCTGATTCTGATGCTTTCAATTCCAATTCCAATTCCAATTCCAATCTCCAAATCGGTGTGCATAGCTCTGGCCAAGTTTGTTGCCTCAGTCTTTTGTTTGGCCTCAGCATATTTATGATGACAAATATGGCTTTTCCTTGGGTGTGGGGGAAAAGCAGACACCAATCGACACCTTTGGCAAACAAAGCCTTAATGAAGTGCGTACCTGCCACAGAAAAGCCAAAGAGCTAAGAGCCCCGAGCTCTCTGGCCGGCAAATGGAGTGTGTAAATTGTATGGTAAAATAAATACATAAAAGAGCTCAAATCCCGATTTATGCTGGCTTAAGCGAGGCACCGTTCTATAACTCAAATTAAAAGCAATTTAAAATCTAAATAGAAGGGAACCAATAACCAAAAATCCGAGCCGAAAATGAGCATTCCATTCCACGCAAACGGGCCAAGTCGATTCAAGCCCGGTCGGCCAACAGCATTCAGATCAGCTCGACAGTTTGCTCCAAATTAAAAAAGTATAAAACCATAAAGACGACAATAATGACAGCCCGTTGATGGTGACAACGACCATGATGATGATGATGAGGCTTTCGGGGCAGGAGGAATGGACTGCGATCGAGACGAGACTCCGCTGACTAGAGGGGATTGCTGTCTCCAGAGTGACACAGGCAAATGTCTTCTTTGTGCTGGCTTAAACGTGGGCGAGGGTGGCTGCAAGAGTTCAGGATTTTAAAAAAAAATTAAGATATCTTGGTAGTTAAAATAGTTTTTTTTTTATTATTACAAGTATTGCTTATAATATTGCACTACAGATATTTTGGGTAATACTTAAAACAAAGCAGTTTGCTTGGCTTGATGCTTTTGAACTTAGACCTAAGCTGAGTTGACTGAGGAAACATGTGCTTATAGTTACTTGTATGTTTTCAACTGTTGCACAATATCTGTTTTTCCAAAAAGGAATAACAGCAAGAGTACTCTTGAAGCCCTCCTCGTTATATTGCCTGGTCGCATGGCCGCTTATTTTTTTCTTTGCCGGCTGAACCTAATAATCCTCATGACTCGCATATCAAATGACAACAAATTTACTGCGGCCGTCGACGGCGACTGCGACTGCGACTGAGGCTGAGGCTGAAACTCCGGCCACAGTGTCAAATTGAGCGACAATGGGCGCTGGACAAAAAAAAAAGGGGCCACAGTGGGACAGTGGCAACTGTAACGTTTTGTTGCCTTTCATATAGGGATCCCACTCTCGATTCTTGGGTGTGTGCATGTGTGTGAGTGTGCTGTGCATTTGCCGCTTTAATACCTTTTAACACTAATCGCATCGAGCGAAGCGCAATCAGTTGTGATGAGAATATAAATAAAAACAGAAAAAAAACGACTAAAGAACTAAAGAACTAAACAAAAAGCGAACGGAGGGACTGGGATTCTGGCCATGCACACACTTACTCACATATTATACGTGTATATCTGTATATCTGTTCATATATCAAGCGTCGCCCTAGACGCTGAACAAGAAATAAAAATCGTTCAAGTTCTTGGACCCCGCGACGAAGATTTTCTCACGTGTTGTTTGCATTGGTTTATTTTTTTTCGAATTTTGGTTTTTGGGTTTTTGATTTTTTCGATTTTTAACTGCAGAGTGTGAGTTTTGAAACTGGAGCTCTCCTCATCAGCATGAGATGGAGATTTTTGGATTCCCTTTTTTCCTTTTTTTTTTATGAACGCAGTGAATTTTTATGTTCCGATGATGAACTGTGCACACGACCCGAGAAAAGCCACCAATCCGGAGACTTTGGGCGGCAACATGACTCAGTTCGAGTTGGACTTTTGGCCAAGGTCTTCTGGCTGCTTCCCAGGTTGGGAATCATCGAACAGGAAATTGCTACAAATTCTTGATGAGATTTACTATGTGTGTTTTGGTGCCCTAATGATTTCTATTTTATTTTCGTTTTCCTGCAGCCAGCCGTGGAATATATGCGGATCGCTGGCTGGCTGGCTGGCTGACTGGCTGGCTGTCTGTCTGCATCTATATCTGTATCTCCTTCTGCCTGTGGTGCTCTTTGCGGGCACGGTACGTGGCTAAGAGGCCGAGAGGCTACGAGTTCATCCCGGGATCTGTGGCTATGTTCTGGATTCCCATCCAACACATGCGAAATCAGTAGATCACGAAATGAATAGCCATAAATACAATGGCGGGAAAAGCAAGGAGCAGCCACCAGAAAAACAAAAGCAGAAAGCACCAGAAACGCTGACTGGCCAAGAGTAGGACTTACGAACGGGCGGACGGACGGACGGACGGACAGATAGGCATGTAGACATATAGACATATGGGTAACGTTTCGCCATTTAGCTCGATTGCAGTTGCAAACATGCGATTTTGAAGAGGTTCGAATTGGCCAAAAGCGACTCCAGATAGCAACCGACGAGTCTGCGTGCCAAACTCGTCCTCCTGTGGCTCGTTGTGTGGATTAGGAAGAATCACTTGGAAAAAGTACTAAGAAATCAAAATAATTCAAAAGAAATTTTAAGTTAATTCACGTATAATAGGACTATTATTTTTATATGACTATTTGTATTATTAAACTTTTATTTGATAGCACAAAAATATTAATATCATAGAATTTTTGTTGTTTTAAATTGTTATTTCAAACAACATTCAATATCAAACATATCTAGCTACATACTTCTCACACTGCAAAATGAGCGTATTTATTTCGTTGTGTGTAGGATATGCGAGAATCAAATTCCAGCGCTTGGGAATGGAATTTCGAAATTGTGGCAGCCACAGCGGTAGATTCTATGTAAATATAGCCTAGCTATGTTCGAAACTAACCAACTTTGTTTACAGGTCAGCCATTGCGGTTGTAGGGCAGCCAATGCCGAATGGGCCTCTTTTTTATTGGCCCCAAACAAAATAAGTTCTTTTCTGGGGCCATAAAACGTCATTTGACGGAGCTGCAGCTACCAACGTTTACGGCCGAACCGCAATACCGCAATACCGCATTTGCCAACTTCGCAAGCCTTCTGACAACACCCGCTGCTTCTGGCGGGGATTCCGAGGCAGTAAAGGTAGTAAAAACGTTGGGAATTAATTAATCTTCACATGCAACTAAATTAACGCATGATTGCTGGCCCAGCAGCAGCTCGAACCCGAGCCAAGTTCGAGGAGTCCGAGTTCGAGGATTTATTGCATTTATCGGCCAATCGCATTGCGTTTGCAGCTTAAGATTTATACATTTTATTCGGATGGCTGCTCGTTTATTTACCCTTTTATTTTTTTCGTAGGATAGCCAATGCGGAAGTGGCGGTTGACTCGAATCGTTTGGTTACTTCTAATTAAACGTCGCGTAGCCTCAATGTATTTGACTCGATTTGTACGGTTGACATTAATGAACACGGCGTTGACATGCTCTAGCTCCACGACACAAAATGTAAAGAAAAAAATTGGGAAAAACAGGGACCTGAGGAAAGCGATGACACCTCTTTGTGACCACAGCCACATCGAGATGTCTGCCAGTGGAAATCATCAATTAAATTAGCCAGAGTTAAAGCCAAAGTTGTTTGCAGAACATTTGCAGAGCCAGCTGCAAGCTGCAAACTGCAAACTGCAAACTGCAATTCGCGATTTGCCATTTCGCGGTTTGTTAGCTCTTTGCATTTTGCCTGGCCCTGATCCGTTGGCTTCATTTGCATTTGGCCAGAAGACAAGAGACGAGCTGCTGCTGATGCTGCTGCTGCTGCTGCTGCAGTTTCTGTGGCTCATTTAAGTGTTAAAAATGGCAGTTACATGAAACCGAGCTGGCAAATGTTCCGTTTACGTTTACGTTTGTTTCGTGCCCATGGCTCTGTGCTTTATGTGCTTCCCTTCCCCGCTGCTGCCGGCCGAGTTCGTTGCCTGAGTCTTTTGTTTTAAATATTAAACGGGCCCTACAAATCGCTGCCAGCTGCCTTCCGCTGCCGATGCCGAAGCTTCTGTGGCCAACTGCACAAAATTTGTCATTTTTCCCGCGGTTTGGCGGCTCATTAGTCAGGCCGCACATTTTCGTGGAAGGCGCAGACGCAGACAGAAAGCTGCCAGGCGATGACAAGCCAGATTAGAGACCCCAAAACGACACTGTTCCTGCTCCAGACCCTGCTCGAACCCTCCACCCGTCCCGTCCCGTACCGTCCCATCCCGTTCCTGTTCCCGTTCCCGTTCCCGTTCCCGTTCCCGTTTCTGTTCCCACTGATATGTCCATGTACCTCCTCGGAGCTGAATCGAGTCCCAGGCGACCCAAATGTTTATTTGTTTTGCAGACGCAAGGGCTTGACACTTTCTGTGGCGATTTTAATTAGAAGTCGGGAAATGGGAATTTCATTTGGGCTATCAACGGAGCTGGGCAAAGGAGTACAACTCAGCAAATAAGTATCAATTAAAGTTCAGAGATTTTTGAACCCAAACACCTTCTTTGAATGATTTTTTTTATCAGCGAGGCCTTGAATACTGAAATTCCTTTTAAAAAAGTGCATAAGCGAGTCTCTCCGAACCAATTGATGAGTCAAACATGGCATCGCGTGGTTCGCACGCCTTTTCTCGGCTAAGAGCCAAGAGCTAATACAAATAGCAAATAGTGGTAAGAGCCGATGGGCAACAGAGGGAATGTGTGCAGTTCGCCCATTTGCCACTTACCACTCGAGAGCCAAATTATAATTTCATGGCTTATAAAAGTGATATTTGTCTTGCGTTTGATGGCATTCCCATGTACGCGCTCGTGTGGCCCAAACAAAACGTAACTAAAAACATTTCTTCACGCTTCTTTGTGTTCCTTTCGGTGTCTGTTGGCTGGATTTTTGTTGGTTTGTTTGTCCGTTTTCTATTTACACGCAGCCGCCGTGTGCTGGGCAAACAAATTTTAACGCTCAAATGCTAAAAATCCGAATGGCCATTGGGAACGGAACGAAATGCCCGATTCCCAGCGACCGCCAGAATCAGCACCTCAGAACGAAGCGTAAGGAATTCGTAATTAGAAGTAAGACTCCAACTGCTGCAAGTCAGCCACAAATTGCAAATAAAAACAAAGGCCAGTTGTTGACTCGACAATCCAAACAACCATTTCTGGCCCGCTGTTTGGCCAAACAGTTAACACCCAGGCACTCGAAAGTAAATGAAATCGATCCCCGCCATGGCCACTAAATGCTAAACTCTACCATCAACTCCGGAGCTTTAACTCCGCTGACTCGAAATGGGCGTTCACAGAAAACACAATTAAAATTTAATGACGAAAAGGCGGAAAAATGGTTAAGTGCAGTCCAACGTGGCTTGCGCTCCCCGTTCCCTGCAATCTCGGTACGGTCCTTCGAAGTCCCGGAGAAAATTGCCTTTTGTTGCCCAAAATTGAAATATGCAATCATAATGCCAGCGACACAAATGCCGAATTTGGTTTCTCCTAATAGCCACAATGTACAGCCCGCATCGTACATAGCATCGTATCCTACATGGAGCAGCCTCCATCTGTCCATTTCGTTCCGATCTGAACACTGAACAAAAAGTTGTATAATTTATTTTACAACAAAATAAAATAGGTAAAACAATTTTAAATGTTTCTTTGCAATTAAGTCAAGGCATTTGCACATGAAATCTGTGTACCTTGACTACCATAATTTCTCAGCCATACACTTAATTCATTTTTCCCAGTGCGACTCCCTCAGTTTTTCCGGCTTTTAACGGTTGCCGGCCAATTGCAACAAGTGATGTCCCACGCTGAGTCCCCCCGCCTGTCCCAGACTCCTCCTCTTGTTTCCTGGCAGGGCATGGACGGTAAATTCGATTAAACCGCAAATAGGTTTTTGGCCAAGCGGGCGGCCAGGGCGGTCAACTGGTCAATTGACTATGACTTGCGATCCGCGCACATCCAGCTTGCACAGTGGTAGTCCTTCCTTACAATTCGCATGAATGTTTGTCTAAGGCGGATTTAAAAAGGCTAAAAGATTTTAGCTCTGAAAGATCTTCAAATCAGTTAGTTCTGCCTTAAAACAGAACATTTAAATAACAATTATTTAGAGGTTTACAATATTTAAATCTTTTCTTGATGCATTCCCGCCAACAAACCCACTTTGTAGCCACTGTGCCCGGAGAGGCATGCAATGGGTGCAATGGCGGCATAATTTATGATTTCATTAAAGCAGCAAATTTAATCGAACTAAGTTGGAAATCAAAACGATCGTCAGCTCCGCTTCCCAGGCCGCAGCCCATCTACTATATAGCCGCAGCTATAGCTATCATCATCCCAGACCCGATCGGGCAATTTATCGCCTATCGCCTATCGGCTGACCGCGTAAGTGGCACAATCGTGAGTACTGTGGACGCTTTTCGATTGAGCAATGATTTGGTTATTGCAGTTGGAGGCCCAGGCCCCGTTATGGACACTGGGGATCTGGGGATCCGGGGATCTGGGGATCCGGGGATGGGGCTCAGTTCGATGCGATTCTGTTCGGTTCAGAGGGGTGGAAGTGCCAGGTTCTATGAACCAACCTCTGGGTTAGCCGATCTCTCTGGGCCGCCCGATCGCAAAATTACAAGTTGCGGATTATAAAAAGTTGAGAGCGATTGCAGTTTGCCATAAAATAAGTAAATCGCCGCCCAGCTCACGTTCCACTGGCGGCGAGGGAGGTAAATAAAATAAAATGAAATTGAAAAGCCAAAACATCGAGGGGCCAGGCGGTCCTCCAATGGCAGAAATGGGGTTGGAGATGGGGCCTATGTATTGCAGAAATCGACTCACGGATTTTGTGTTACACTTTTGTTGTTAGCAAGTAGCGAATAAGAGACCCTCACTCCCCGATCCCCACTCCGCCACCCAAATCTGGCCAAATCCACGGGCACGGCCACGGAGATGGAGATGGAACAGAGTATCGTGCGGCTGAAGCCGAATATTTTCCGCTGCTTGACGACAGCAGAACACTGAAAAAAAATGCAAGAATCTGCAGGAATAATACTGCAGTGGAATCAACAAGACTTTCCACACTCATACAATCTCAAATATGTAATTTTGTGGCTATAACCAAGGAAATCAGTTAGAATTGAATGTTAACAGGAAGAATGTTTAAGCCTAGGGTGTAGTGTATAAGAAAATTGTTTTATTATATGGGTAATATTTTGTAAATGTGCACGACCAGCAGCTGGAGCAACCACGGCGATGATGGCGACCATGTTGGCCTGGGATTTCTTACTCCACCTACCTACCACAAAGTGGCCAACAACAGGCACTGGCAAACAACAATCAATAGACAAACGTTTGGCTTGTTTTGTGTTTTTCTGTTGCATTGTAAATCAAACGGACCTGAGCAAAACAAGCGAAACGGTATTGTTTTCCAATTGGCAGGCACGCCAGGGAGGAGTTCAACTTCAGCTCCCAAAAAAAAAACCCAAACCCCCCCTCCCCACCCATTTGTGCCTCTCGATCGAGGAGCAGATGGCCCCGCGAGCTTTGGTTCAAGTTGCCACTGAAGACGCTGACAAAGGCTCTCGACCCAGCCAAGAGCACAGTGAGTGCTGGCTAAGATGGACCCCCTTTATACAGACCAATATGTATGTGGTGACCCCCAGCGACCTCCTTATGTTGCCTGGCTCAAATCAAATCGGTCCCTCAACTTGGGCGATGCTCACATCACGCCCGTCCGCTGATGTTTCCTCAATTAACCTTTTTATTTAGCTGACTCGGTTACGTTTCTTGTTTCTTCAGGATTTTCCTCCTTTTTTTGGGTTGTCTGGGCGTATGCGAATTGTCGCCATTACATGGATTGCTTGCTGCTGCTGTTGTTGTTGTTGTTAGCCGCGTTAGCCGGAAAATTGTTTTCCACAAAAAGTTGCAATGGCCAATTTTAAGGAGAGCGCCTAGCGATTGGTAAATGTTTCCCAAAACGAGCAGTGGAATGTATGTAGCCAAATGTTTTAGAAAGTAATTACAAATATCACGTATACGCCGTGTGGGAAACACTCCCTAGGGGTTAATGTGGGATTCGATTGATAGTATTACTATATATATTATTTTTATTATAATATTAAACATATGTAACACATAGGTTAATATAAAAGAAGCTATCTTAAACAGCAAATACCATCCTGATATAAATAGAAACTAAACTGTCCTAGCTAATCAGAGTTGAGTTTAACCCACTGTACAAGAGTGCCAGAAGGTTGGAAAAAAGATACTCCCATGGGGCATCTAATTAAAACTCCACCTCGGAGGAGCGTTTTCCTGCTTTATCTGGCCCACCACACAGCGCGTTTTAGGCCGGGTCGACGGCTACTGGTATTTTGGCCAACAAAAAGGCGTTGCAAGCCGGGTTAAGTGAGGTGATGTTATTTGTCAATTTGTCTTGCCTTAACTAGCAACTGCTGTCGCTGTCCCACTAAAAAGCAACAAGGTTATTAGGGTTAAGCCAAAAGTTTCCGCCACTCACACAGCCACTAAATAAGTATACACACACACACACACTTCTTGGGCGCTTTACATGATATTGTGCAAACAGTTGCCATCATTTTCAATCACATTAATTATGTATTTGGCTGCGGAGAAATCTAAAGGCCCAAATTCAAATCAAAGACCCAAAAATCAAATCGAAACGAGCGAAAAAACATGTAGCACTTGTCAGCGCAGCCGGCAGACAATAAAAATGCGAAACAAGCGACAATTTTTTGGACCTGTAATAAACATCAATAAGAAATCGCTGTCGATGTCACTGGTCACTGGCAGATCTGGAGATTCGATTTCCGATATCGGCATTGTGTCCGCGCTCTATTCACAAAATTTTTATTAATTTAACAATAAAATGTTTATGCAAATCGCACTGTCTTTTTGCTCGCATTCGCATTATAACCCAAAGGCAATTATAATAAGTTATGGCACTGGCCGAGAGCGGACAAGCGGCTAATGAAATTATAAAACAAATGTCCCTCATTATTGGACACTAAACGCCATTAGGAATTCAAATTTCCACACGGGATGGTAGAATCTGCCATTCAGCGATTTAATTGATATTATGGTCGGTTATTGTGATATTGCCGGTCGGTTTCCTTTGGTCGAGGGGTCAAATTTATGTGACAGTTGAAATCGGAAAACAAGCAACAAATGTCAGCCATGGCGTTGGCCAAATGGGTCGTGAATTAAGCCAAACAAGTTGGCAAGATCGATTCGAAATGCGCTTCTCATTATCCACTGGCAGTTGGCCCAAACTATTGGGCCCAATAAACTCGCCATTTAACGGCAGTTTGATGGCCAGCACCACAAACTGCTGTCAAAATGCCCAGCGGGTATCAGTCCATATTTATTTGCATAAATGTATTTTAATTCGAATTTACGATCTAAGACGATCCGATACGATCCCATCGCAGTTGCTCTCCAAGTTTTGGCCTCAGATAATTCACACCTCATTCGAAGGTGTGTGTTAGTATTGGTCTGCCACGCCCCCTTCGCCCACTGCACCGCGTGCGGTCTCGAATATCAAAAGGCAGGGAATTTCTCACGCTGGCTGCCAAGCGAATTTTCAATGCAAAATAATTCAAGCGGCCAAAACGGCCGCTCAACGACAAAAAAACAAGAAAGGCAACAAACTTATTGGTAACAAATAATTTTTGGCGCTTTCTTTATGGCAAATTAGCCGCGGCAATAAAATGCCAAAAACATGTGTCTGTATGGCCGTGCATATGCAGTGTGTGTGTAATAAATAAAAATCCAGAGTGCCATGCAAATGGCACAACAGGCGTAGTATGAAGTCCTCCCGCTCCTCCCTCTCTTCCCTCTCTTTCCAACGACTCGCCGTCTCGCTCTGGAGCGGTACATACAAAGAAAAATACAAGGCGTTTCAAATAAAATATATAACAATCAACATTAGCAATATTTGGCATATACAGTTTTTATTATTCCATTAACAAATTATTGTCAATAAAATCTTGGTGTTATTATGACCGTATTAATTAAGTTTAAAATACTTGGGATCGCACTAAAATAGCATATGATCAACCATAAATGCACTATGTAACATATATCAAATTATTGTGGACCTGACATAATGTCTACATATTATTCCCATGAATTTTTCCCATTATTTCTGTAGTAAGATGGGTAGGCATATCTAGTTTACTTTTCAATCGAGTAACGTCTCATCGACGTACTACAATTTATTTCTGTGTAGAGCTCTTCCTCCTTCCTATCTGCTTGTTGAGTCCGGCCGAACTGGCTAGATAGTCTGGAAAATCGTTGTTATTATTTATTGCCGCCGATATTTTTATGTTTTGCCGAAGTCGTGACTTGGCCAGGTCGCCAGCCGCCATCCGCCATCCGCCGACCGCCCTCCTCCGTTTCTTGGCCAAACTGGCAGCCGCCAGAAGGTGTGTTGCTGGCCACTGGACAGCAGTTGGGCCGGAGGAAATTCCAGCGGGCAGGTCGAGGGAGTGCGAAGACCCAGAGACCGACTGATGGACATCCGAAAGAGTGGGGTTCTTGGAAAGTTTTCGAAGCGTTAACAATCAAGGCATTTGCATCGATTGGTCAGCGCCGGAAGTGGACATTTCAGCTGCTGTTTTGTATGCCACACAAAATCACACACACACACACACACACACACACACACACACTGGGAAGCAGAGCTTGTTGTTGGCCCTGTTAGATCCGAAGTATCAGCTTTGCCTATAAAAGGTTTTATGTTTCATCGCTGATCGACTGCAATCCAATCCAACTCCCACACGTTCCGATACAATACATCAAAGCTCATAAACATGCACGGGCTCACTCCGTTGGGCGGTGGTTCTGGCGGGGATTGGGGGGCTTCAGGTGACGGGACAGGGACTAAGACATCCCAGCCAAGCTGAATTACGCGTTCGATTTAATCAGCCAGAAGAAGGTGAGATGCGGCGAAGAGATACTCTGCTTGAAATATGAGCCAGAGGTGCTTAACTTGACTCATTGCGATCAGATCATCATGTCATGTTGTATAATCTTTCATCTTTTAACCATTGTAGTAATATTTAAAATGTACTCTATTATTTTTGAAATGGCAACATGGATCAGGATATTTGGAGATGCCCAAATAAATCACTATATCCCTCAGGTGTCCAAGCCACTATGAAGATACCAAGAACACGCATCGCGACATTTTGAAGTTACTGCCATGCACATGCACCAAAAATGTAAAAAAAACTTCAACTCAAATTCGAGATACAACACGTTGTGCGATCAGCGTTCGATGACTTCGATTTGCTGGACACGATCGAGACAAAGTCGCTTACTTTCGTTTGGTCATGAATATTAAAGACATTAAGTAGGAACAATAAGAAACAGGGACAACTCAGAACCGCGATCGAGGATGGAACTGGCATTGGCACTGGCACTGGCACCGGGTGGAGGAACCTGCACTTGATGCGCCTCGGTTTTATGGAGGGGGCCTCCAAAGCCCCCTCGTTTTCAGCATTTGTGAAAATGTCCGATCATGTCAAAAGCGTCGCATCCCGTCATACCAGCAAACACAACAATGCAGCAAAGGGGGAAATCCGCTGGAGAAAAAGGATTTCGTGTCGTTTTGTCATCGCATGTTCGATGCCCTGCTCCCTGGCAAATGGAAACGTGAGCCGGAGTCCCCGCCTGGCTGCTTATAAATATGCATTTCTCGATATTTTTTTATACGGCTGCCATATAATTTAGCCAAAGCGAAAACCAATAAACAATGGCCCCGGGATCCGCCGCAGCCGAGTGGAGGCAACTGAAGTTGCAATTTTGCTGTCATCGGAACGCCAAGCGAAGACGCGCCAGATGCCATCAAATACTTCAGGCCGGCGTTACATCAGTCCGACTCCAAACTCCGGAGCTCATCCGTCGTTGGAGGAGAAGTCGTCGCATCTCGATCGATTTGATACGAACTTTCATCGCTCCGCTGGCCACTCGAAGAAGAGCGTCAAGTGCGCCGGGCAAAGATGGGGAGTGGGAACCAAGAAGGGTTTGTCTTTGCAGAGAAAATAAATTTCATGTGGAGTTGCAAAGTTTTGAAAATATGTTTTGATTTTTAAAAATAAGATTTTGAATGCCTATAACTAACAATATTTTGCAGTTGATTTAAATTGATTATCTAATAATCGGTTGAAGTACTTCAAATATTATCATGACTTTTGTCATGCTGAGCAGTATGAGTTTTGCTCAGTGCAGCCCTGTTTTTGGGATGGGCAGCCATCCATCCTATCGTCGGACCTTCCTTTCTTGTCTGGGTGCTACATTTAAATCGTCATAATTCAAATTGCTGTTGGCGTTTTACATAAGTACTCGTATCTGGTACGGGTACCGCACCGATCCCAATCATTAGGCGAAGAAACGCTTTTGATTTTGCCTGATTATTAATGATTTCCGTTCGATTTATCACACGATCGATGGTTGTATAGTGCAAGGTCATCCAAGGAACGTGTTGATTACCAGCACACCGTAATAACAACAATAAATTAATGGGCAGCAGCGGGATTTTCGGGGGATTTTCGGGGGATTTTGAGGGATTCGGGGGATTCGAGGGACGGACAACCCGCTGCTCCTCGGAGCCCCTTTCTTTTTGATGGATTGCGCCGGAGGTATTTGGGCACAACAAATAGGTTTCCCATAGCTATCCACAATGAAATTTGTTTGCTAACAATGTGCGCCAGCCACGGATGGAATATCTCGTTTATTCACAACAATTCCGGGGCGTTAAATCGAACAGCGTTTGTGATGATTCATTGCGATTTAATTTCCAATTTGAATGCTTTAAATGAACTTATAATTCTCATCTGTAATGCGCTCCATTTATCCGGCTCGGCTTGCCCGTTTTCCGAATTTGTACATAATTTATATGTTCCAATTTGGCTACAATGCCACAGGATCGGGCTACAAATATGTAATCCAACACTAATTGGGAGCTCATGAGGCGTCTGCATCCACATCTTCTAATGGCCAGTCGAGTGCTGCAAATGCCGCAGACAATGCTGGCTAAAAATGAAACTCGTTAAATATTTATGAGGAGCACGAGCACCGCCGTACCCGATCCATTCCATTCCTTTGCGACCTGGCTAGCTGGCTAGCTGGCTAGATGGCTAGCTGGCTAGATGGCCGGCTTTCTGGCCAGATGTGTAGGCCATAATTGTGCACAGATTTTGATTTGGCGCTGCAATCGGCAGTAAGTGCGAGCGGCGGACCTGGCCGAAACCCAGCCCCAGGTGCTGCTACCAACTTCCAGTTGCAGTTGCAGTTGCAGATGCAGTTCAGAGGCAGCCCAGACTCCGCTCGGCTTGCATTGCCTTGCCCATGGCCATATACTCGTACTCGAATGGGCCCGCCTCGCACATAGCTGTAAATAAAAAGTGGTAAGAATTATGTGAAGATGGTCCAGACAAGCTTATACCCATCACAGTCAGTAATTGAAAGGATTGTTAAGAGGCAAGATCTCAGGCAAAGACAATTTTTCCTAAATGGATTGATCTAAGGACTGGTTATATAGGTATCCAAATTTGTTGTGGATGGTCTTTTCCATTGCCTCTTACTCACTACACTTTTTACGTGGCATTTATGAGATGGGCATACCCCTTTGCGGCAGACATACCCATCAAACTAAAAGAAGCGAGTGGCGGTGGCCCATAGCTCTCGGCCATGCACGAAGGCGCAACACTTCAGCTCGAGCTCGAGCCGCTGCCCCGGGTTCCGTCGTTGCAGGACCGCGGGCCATGGACCGTGGACCGTGGACCGTGGACCGCCGAGCTGAGCTGAGCTGAGCTGAGCTGGGCTGAGGTGGACCCACAACCTGTTTCGTGGGAACATTACCTAGTCTGGCACTGACTCCGAGCTCCATCGCCAACTTGGGCTGCAGCAGCCGGGCTGAATCGCGCTGACCACTGGGCCGCCAAGTGGAGTTTGGCGTTTTGGTATGGGATGGGATGGTATGGGAGCTGGAGGTGGGGTTGGAGTCGGAATCGGAATCGGAGGCTGACTGACTGACTGACTGACGGACTGGCCGTTGGTGTTGTTGGCCGCTCATAAATGAAACCTGTTAAATGAATGAAATAAAGTGTTATTTGCTCGACTCACAAATGTTTCGTTGGAGCCCCTTTGGGTTCTTTGGATTATGCGCCTCGCTGGGGCTCAGAATGGGGATGACAGCGTGAATGACACCTTGGAAAGGGTGAGGGAAATATTATAATAAAAAATGTGGAGACCACATGGGTATTTATAATAATAACCTGGCAGTTTGCCATTGGTTTTGGGTATTACATTTTTACGTACCAGCTACCGCTTAACTGCCTTAAAGATGTAAAGCCAAGTTAACGAGCTTGCTTACTCTTTTAAGTTGTAATAAACATTCGGTTAGTAAACTATTATATTGAGTTGTCTCAGCTTAATGTTTCATATACGCAAGTATACCTGTATCTGAAAATGCTGCATACAGACAGTAATGATCCATTTGAAGGGCCAGAACCTCACGAAGCCATCTCTAGATCCGATGAAGCCTCGGATTTCTACCTCATGTGTGTGTGCTGGGTGTTTTTGTGTTTACTATGCTCTGGTTCTCGGACTTTGGGAGCTTTATGTTTGCTCGCAGAGACGAGCGGGATCCGTAAGATGTTTAATTTGATTTTTTATACTCCTTCCAGGTTGCCTTCTTCTCCAGACCCGAACTTGCTCTGCAGCCGTGCCCCACGTCCAAATGTCCATGTGGCTGGCTATATGGGTATATCGGTATATGGGTATATGGCTATATGTACATACATAGGTACATGTGTACATGTGTACATGTGTGAGTGCCAGTGACTTGTAAATTTTTTGGATGTTGCTGGCTGGTGTTTTTGTTATTGTTTGTGTTTACCTACAGTAGTTGTGGCCTGCATGTTTTTTTGTTACCTTTCGAGTTGGTCTTCAACTTGAGTTTTATTTTTAACTTAATTTCTGGCCGGCCAAGATGCCACATGCCTCGATTCCCGCGCCGCGGTGCGTGTAATTCATATTTCACTGTACACGAGCCCCGTACACATAATTCGCCAGTTTCGGCCAGGCCATATAATTTGTGGCAACAACAAGAGCGGCAAATTGTGGCCATGTTGATCCCCAACGCATTATACGTACATTTAGCCAACATCTTATAAATGTGCGGGCTTTACATCATTTAGAGTCGCTGCGCAGACGTTTATTATTTCGCGAGATTTACATTTTATTGTATATGTTTTAATTTAAATTTATAACTTGTTCCCTTTGCGCCGCCGCCCCGCCGTCGCTCGTTGAGTTCCCTCGTCCGCCGTTAAATGTTGCCTTAATTCGACAATTTAATTTGGGTTTATGCGGCTTTAATAAGGGGAGCCATAATCTGGAGGCGAAGTCGCCGAGCAAAAAGGGCGCATTTTGTTTGACTTATGTGAAATGAGGAAGCTTGGCTTTAAGGGGGCGTGGCCCGTTGGCTTTAGCTCTGCAATTTTCGAGATTTTTCCTGCTTTCTGGTCTTGTTGCTCACATTTTGCTCGAAGCATTTGCATTTGATTGGAACTTAATTCCGGTTTTTAAGTTGCGAAATTCGGGTCACAGATATTGAGTTTTGGATTAAAAAACTAATGAGAGGCGTCGTTTTCTTCACTCACTAATAACAGTATACGCGTCTTTGGAAAGTTTCGCAAATCGATCCAATTTTTCATAAAAGTCGTTAAAAACTTAATTCTCTTTGAAAGTGAATGAAAAAACTTTTCTGTTCAATGCACTACAACTACAACAAATAATTTAGAGAATGGAAGTCTATTCTTTGCAATCCCTAATCAAACAATTTAATTTTCACGCCTTGCAACACAGCTTAATTTGTATAATAAAATCTTAATTAAAATGCGAGCACAAATCGGAATTTGTACCAAGAAATCATTGAACTTCTAGATAGAAACATGTGTGAGATTCAATTCTGCTTCGATTCGGGGTGAGACAAAGGGTTTAAAGGGCGCCAAGCAGTTTAGTTCCACTTGGTGGCCAGACAAGGTTATATGAGGTCCCAAAACAATTTCTAAGCCAACTAAGATGTTGGATGAGTAATGCGGTCCGCTTACATTTTGTTCCCATGAAGAAAAATATTTAATTTGATTGCGGTTTTTATGTCTTCATTAGCCAAATGCTAGGAAGGCAATAAATTAGAGATTTCGGCTCGGAGGCTGGCGGCTGTTTTGGGTTCGATTTTGGTCTTGTATCTCCCATTATTTCTGGTGTTCGGCCTGTAATGCGGTCCATGCATGAAGATTAACACGTGATTAATGATTTCGATTATTCATAATTTGTTGTTGCTGCTTTATCTCTCGAATGCCCACAAATAATTGAAACATTTTGCGACTGCTGCGCATGCGCACATTCAATGCTAATGCAACTTCGATTTCAAGATCATTAAGCGCTACACGGACATGTACATGCGCTTCCTTTGGCTGGCATTATTGATGACGCCAAAGAAATAAACAAAAAGCTGAAAAAATAAATAAAATACCCACACATCCACACATCCACACATGTGGATGCTGCTCGAGGGGCACGCACCTGTGTGCGTGTTAGCTGCACATTTGAGGTACGCAACTCGTCAATCAGTTGACCATGTGCAACCGGTTTCTGCTCCACTTCCAGTTAAATCTTCTCCCGATTGATTCCACATACCCTCAGATACTCAGATACTCAGATACTGAGATACTCAGATACTCTCATCGCGGGGTTAGATCAGCTTGCTCGGATCGCAGGCGCTGTTTCACGGAAAGATATCCGATCTAGAAGATTACGGCTGTTAACCACTCATTTGACGTGACTATACAGAGAAGTATTGTCAAAACATGATTTGTACAAATTATTTCACTTTATAATAACACAAGTAATCAGCGATAAGAACACAATTATTCATTATAGTGGACTGTAACAAGATTCCCAAGCCTCGACGATACAAAATAGATTCTAAAACAAAACATTAAATGCCATATATTTGGAATATTCCATAACTTACGTGATATTTATTATATTTAAGAACAAATAAAATATTTGCCATAAATATAGCTTGATTGAGTTTGTGAAGTTCTTTAACCGAAAGCACATTCAATCTTCGACTGATACCAATTAGCCACACAATCGAGTTCACTTTTTACTTCAGGTTTTTTTTTTACCATTTTTTTTATTATCTAAGCATGTGTTGATTTTTCCCGGACTCAGCGGCAGCGCTTTTCCAACTGTCAACGGCGCACAGCCGTCGCGTCGAATGATTTGCAGATTCTGTTTGACAGTTGGTCCGGTTTTTCATTAATGAACATGAGTCCATGGCGGATCGATGGCGGAAGAAGGGGAGCGACTAGGAGTGGAACACACGCACTGCATCGCTGGATGGGCTTGTTTTGATTTATGGCCACATTGGAATGGGGCTTGGAGGGGATTCCCGGGCGGCCAGGAGCGTGGAAGTAAGGGGTTGCTCGGCCAGTGGATCGCTCGAATATTTCGTCAGGCTCCAGACTCCAGACTCCAGACTCCAGACTCCAACTCGATTCTGTTTGATTTCGTTTCGGCACCGGAATCGCGCTCCCATCCCAGCGATTCAACCCTAATGAAGATAATTTATTATGCGATGCCGTTTAATTAAAATCAGATAACCCAGCCAAACCGACCAGAAACAACGATCGCTGTCCGTTCAGCTCAGATCACCTCAGATCAACGCGACTCCTTCCAAATGCATACGAAGTCTCAGACATTTACAGACTTCTTGCCAGAGGAAGTTGGCCGCTGCCGAAATGTGCTGCCGTTTAGAAGATATTCTCCTTTTTTTCTGATTTTTATAAACAGTGGAAACAAGGTTAAAAAAAAATGTTAAAAAAAGATATTCTTGAGACTTTGCATAATTAAAATATATCTGACTTCCGCCTCATATATGTGAAGCTTTGTTGGTTAGATCATTCATTATAATATTTATTCGATACAAATTTTTCTGTATTTTGTAGTATCTGATTCCGAAAAAGGCTTCACTGTAGTTAATTTCCCAGACAGAGAGATTTCGCGTTAAGTTCAACAACTGGCGAGCGGCAACAAAGTTGTTGCGGTCAACGTTGTCGTCGAAATCGCCGAATCACCGGATCGCCGGACGACGCCGGTGGCAGCTGCCCGGAATCCCCGATCCCCGATCCCCGATCCCCGATCCGCAGACCGCATCTTCCCATCATGATGATTGGTATTGGTTCCTTATCAGGATCTTGTTTAGGCCATCTCGGTGCTTTGTTGATTTTGACTTTGACTTTTAATGCGCCATTACTTCAGTGTGTGTCCGTGCTGGCGGCCTTCCCTCCGGCTTATCAGCCAGATCAGGCCGAGTTTCACTTTTCCCTCGCCGCCGACTTCCCAGCCCGGCCATCCTTAGTCATCGATGTATCTGTATGTGGTGGTGGGCTTCTCGTTGGATTGCTTGTTTTATTGTTTGATATGCAAATGATTTTTAATTGTGTGGTCGCTCCTTCTTGTTAACCCTTTAAATGCTCACGTGACTTACTCGGACAAAATTCTACCAAAAAAGAAGAAGGGTTTGTTTATCAGTTAAATCTCTATGTAGATATATCTTTTGAAAAAGGAATGAAAATAATCGTAAAATAAATCTACATCTATTACGAATCGGTATTACAAATTCCTGCAATTTTGTTTTCCAAATATTAAAGATTACTTGATATAAGCAGGAAAATTTAATTAAATTAACTATGATTAAATGTTGAAAATGGGAGAAATGTCTCAATAATCATTATTAATTAAGACCTAGTCCTTGTGCATTTTCATACCCATTTTGGACCACACAGAAAGCACAAGACGAGTCACTTGCATGGCAGTCAGCTTAACTAAAGCAACTAATTAAAGCCCAACGGCAAAGCAAATTCGTATCGCCCCATTTTGGCACTTTCATTGTGGATATTTCGCGGTCTGCGACTTGTGGTTTCTCCAATTCCGCTCCAAGGGGGCGGAGCACACATCTAAGTCGGGTCTAACGAGTGGCTAAGAGAGTTATCGAAGGTAAAAGAGGTAACCCATTTAAGAGCCAACCCAAGAGAAACCATTAGGGAAACAGAGAAGCCGAGCGACATGGATCGGGAAAGAGAGAATTTCGCTTGAGAAGGCCAGAAAGTGCGCGCAATTAAAGCTGGCTTCGAGTGCAAAAGGCCTGCAAATCAATCAGTTGGGCAGGTGCGGCGGTTTTGGAGCCACTGGACGACGGGTTTCCTTGCACGGAGGCTGTCCATGGTGTGTTATGTGCTATGTCGGAGTGTCATAAATCAAGGCAAAGAGTGTGAAAAATTTTCGCCATCTGGCCCGACTTGGCCCGGCTTCATTAGTATTTGCTAGCCATGTCCAATGAGTCGCGCTCGGTCGGCATTTTTGACCATTTATGACTTAATTTCAATTATACGCATTTGGCCAAAAATGTTTCTTCGCACTTTGCGGGCAATTAAAATGGCGACACGTGCAGAGAGACAACGACAGTGCCGAATTTTTCAGTGAGGCTGGGAAATGGATCAATATTTAAAGGTTAATGGACTGGCGATTAATGTTAAGGCTGCTCTTGTGGGAAAAATAAATCTGAACAAACATAAAAAAATAACTTTAAACTAGATAAAAAGTTAATGTAGTTCAATAGTTTGTTACGCAAAAAACCACCGATTCAATCATTGCTTATTTTATTTTTTTAGCACTGAGCTAATTTCGTCGTTCATGGCGAAATCAAAAGACTTAAAACACGAACTTACTATTTCCAGTGCTGTGCAACCCGAGCTTCATTAAATATAAATTCTAAACTGATTCGCTGCTAATAACCATAATTATGTTCGCTGGTTGTTTTGTTTGCAGGCATTGTGCAGCCACTTGACACACATTTATGGCAGTTCTTGTGCCCAATCTGTCGGATGCCGCACCTTGCGGAGCACATATCTCCGGATCTCGGCGACCAGAGAGCAAGGTGCAGGAACAACGCCCCAAGAAGCCCTCGACCCCGAAGTTGGTGGCATCGATTTTAGAAAGTCCATCGAGCATTGCAACGGTAAAGCCGCCAACGGAGCCTTTTCCTTTTGGCCACTGCCGCGTCAGGAGCGGAAAAGCAAAACTTCAGCCCGAAATCCGAAGCCTATATATAACTCGATGGCAAAGGCAGCCGCATAAATTTCATTGCAGACATTTGGCCTTTTATTAATTGTTTGACGGCGCCCGTGCCCATGAAGCGGGACATACCCTCCGCCGGCTCCACCACAGCTCCTCCGATGCCTCCTGCTCCTCTTCCCACCTGTAAGCTCCGCCAAGAACCAACCCAGCTGAAGCAGCGGCTTCGGGAGCAGCAGCAGCAGCCACTGCAACTGCATTTTCCTCTCTCTGGGCGTGATGAGAAATTTAATATTGGCAAACGGATAAAACCGCCAGATAATTATACATTTTGAGTGGGCAAAGCTGCGGACTTGGACTCCAGTTCGGAGTCTTTGGTTTTGGCTTTGGCTACAGATTCAGCTTCAGCTTCGGCCTTACAGTTCATGCGCCTCATGATAGTATAAGATTTCATTTCATTAAAGTGCATCACGACGGACAACGGCCAATGGACGGCAGGCGGAATCAATGAGCGGCGGCTGCATAGTTTCCCCCAAAGCCCCCGCGACTGGCCAATCCAACCCCATTCCCTGCTAGGCAGCTACCAGTACGGTACAGTGAAGGAAAATATTATGCTCTTGCCTTGATACCCCCTTCAAATGTCCTTCCATCCAAATGTCAATCAAATATTATCAATTTGATGAGACATGGACTATTAAAAACATTTGATAATTAAAAAAAAATTAACTTAGTACTAGGAAATTTTCTGTAAAATAAGAAGAACTATAATCCTCAGTGTACCTACCTCGCTTACTTTTCTTCTTATTGGCAGATTACGACGGCGGGGTGGCCGGGATGTAGCTGGGCAACTTATAATCAAATCCGATAAAAATTTCATTATTGCTCCACAGCAGCAGCAGCGGCAGCAGCAACAACAAAAACCATAACTGTTTTACAGGTAATTTTGCTGTTGTTGTTATGATTGTTGCTGGCTGCACTTAATTTTCGCATGCGCACTGGAAACCGAGCCATGATCGCGATTTCTTGATCTTCCGTCTTCCCATCCCAGAACTGAAGCCCATCCCCCGATCCCCGCCTGGAACTTTTCGCTCCCGTTCGTGTGCGGACGCCATTTTGCGATCGGGATTGGATTCTCAGAGGCCAGAGCTCCACGGCTATTGCCTTAGCCACTGGAGGTCAGTTGGGTGCGCAGGAATAGAAAGACGCTTTGATTCGAAATGGCAATCTCTGGCCTATCGCCGCGCTGCTCCGGCAGCACATAAATTGGGACGTGATTATGAAATAATTGCAATTCTGTACAATTCGACTTGCGCAACTGAGCAAAGCCAAAAGGTAAAGCCACACGGAAAATAACTACAAAGTATTTGAATCACAAAGAGGTGGTAGTTATATTAAATAGAAATCAATGTGTGGGATTATTTAAGTAAAGTCATCTTTATTATATATTCTATCAGATTTCTGATAGAATACATTAAAATCACTATTTTTCTGAGTGTAAAGGCAATCAGTTTCTGTGACGACTTCGATTTGTACCTTGGGGAGCAACAGCGACCACTTCAAACGGGAGCAGGTGACAGGCGACAGATGGGTTTCAGTGCGATGAGGAAGCAACTGCAACTGCAACTGCAGCAGCATCTGCGAACGCAGCAGCAGCAATATCTGCAGCAGTAATAGGTTGCAGCCGCGAATCTGTCGCCAGACAAATCAAAAGAAATCGCTCTGGAATACGCAACGGCCATTAAATTAACGCAAAAGAAACCCGCTTTCATTCATTGGAGGTTTCAAGGGAACTGAAATGCACACAGATCTCACAGGCACCTGAAATCAATCAATGGTTTTACATGACCTGGGTATGGATTATGATATTCCTTCAAGTCTAGTTTTGATTCTCATAAGCAGGTGAGTTAATTATTCTTCATTTAACGTGGCACTAACTTTCAGTACTTCAGCACTGTGGCCGCAGTTTGAGAGCCACTGGTTCCGTGACAAATCCCCGTTGTCGACATTACACCTGATCCACGTGGAACTCCCTCAACTCATTTGCATCCGCGATTCCCCGAGGGGCCTCCTGGACGGCCCGCTCGTCCGCCAACATATGCAAATTAAATATAATTTCAACACTCGCATTTTTGTTGACTCTGCGGCCGACGGCTCCTTCGCCTCGGGTCCATAATTTACATGAGGTTAACACGCAAGCGAACAGCAGACAACAACAAAGAACCGGCCTTGATTATCAGCGGCAAATCGAATGCACGCACATGCGAAGGATGCAGGAGGGGAATTGGGATTTGGGAGCTGGTAGCCGCTAGCTGGAGCAGGAGCAGGGGTAGCTGCAGCAGGAGCAGGGGTAGCTGGAGCTGGAGCAGGGGTATCTGGTACAGGGGCAGGAACAGGGGCTGGGTGATCCACCGAAAAGGAAGTCAGATCTGAATAGGCTGAAAGAAATTCTATTACAATGTTGAAATATTGCCAAATCATGGCTCTGGGGTAAATAAATTTCCACGCCGCCACTCGCCATGACCGCTGAACCGGGATGGATGGAAATGGAGGATGGATCGGATGCTAGAGGATGGATAGATGCTGGTGCACGGAAAATAATTGCGTGATAAATAAAAATACAAAAGTATTGTTTACTAAGAGAGGTTTATATATGCATGATATACTAAAAAGATATTAATCTCAAAGCATATCTCCACCAACTGGCGGATATATATAAATAAGAACACTATATCATCTTAATAGGTGATGATTCATTGCTTCATGCGATTACTCAAATGGATTTTACAGCTTGTAATATAATATATAATAAAGCATATAATATAAACTATTAAATGCATATTTCAGTCAAGAATTGAAAATAAATATGACTGTATGATGATGAGGATGATTCCCCAGCGGAATGATATTTCTTTCTCTGTGATGAGGAGTACCAGGAGCGTTCATGGAAGCTAAAGTCCCTGGCCGTGTATAAATAAGTAACCTGATCCCAGCAACACGCTGCCCGACAGGGGCCCAAAAACGGCACACAGCTTCGCTTCGCTTCGCTTTGGTCGGGATTGGGATAGGATGAAATGGGTATGGGTCCACAGTACCAGGTCCCATCCCATACCATCCCATCCCATCCCATCCCATCGCACCGCATCCCATCGCATCGCATCGGATCGGATCGGATGGGATGGGATCGGAGAGAAGCGGAACCCGTTTGGAGCTTCTGCAGCAGCAGCGTCTTGCGGCATTTTGATTTATAGGCGATTTATGCACTTGGCTGCCGCGGTGGGAGTGGAACTCGAAGGTGAGATGGAAGTGGGAGACATCTTGACCGAATTCATGAGCGGACAGCTGGCCAGGGTTTATTACATATTACACGGTACATATCGTATCATAAGGTAAGCCTCGACAGGCACGGGAATTTCAGTATTATGGTGTGCGCCAGGCGCACTCACAATGCGCTCGGTTGGAAAGCATTCGAACTCGGTGTTGACTAACAGAAGTTTATAAGGCAACGCTGCGGATGCGGACGCATCTTATCATCTTATCACGGCCGCCGCTTATCTGGGTGTATCAACAGCAACGTTTGCCTCTAGGCCTTCGCACAGGGTGCCCTGTTGGCGAAGAACCACATCAGTCCCATCAGGCAGCTGGGCGGGCTGTTGTTCACGGCACCCTGCTGGATCATCCGCTGCGCCTCCTCCAGGGACAGCTCCACCACCTCGATGATCTCGTCGTCGACTCCGCCGCCACCTGTGGCCTTGTCCGCATCGGTCACCTCGCAGTAATACATGGTTTGCTTGGCACCCGATGAACCAACTCCAGATCTGCAAGGTAATATTCGCGTTAAACTCATTGCGACGTATGTTTATCTATGGATTTATCAAACAAGTTGCTAATGGAGATTATGAAAAATCAATTATGATGATTGAATTATGTAAGGTTTTAGTGTTAGTAGTAGGGTATATGGAATACCAGCGGCTTTAAAATATTATACAATTTTAAAATATTTTAACAATATACATATACAATTATTTACTTAAGTATGTATCTAGCCATGTATCCCAGTTACCTGTAGACCATGACTTCCTCGATCCGTTCCACTGGGACATCGTAGCCACACTCCTCAACCACTTCCTCCCGAGCGATTTCCACCCAGCTCTTGTTTTTGTCCACGATGCCGGCGCAGAGTTCCAAGGTGACGCCAATGGCGGGCGGGAACTCCTTGAGGTCCACCTCATCGAAGGTGCCCTTGGCGCTGGAGATGATGCCGTGGTAGACGGCGGGTCGGAACTGGCGAACCAAGACCAGTTTCTGGCGAGACGTGTTGTACAATATGATAGCCACACTATCGTGCACCTTCAGCAGGTCCCAGTTCTTCTCCACGCCATTCTGGACGTAGTACAGTCGGAAGGGCTTCACGTACGGCGAATCCTGGGGCAGGGGACCCAGCCAGATCTTGGAAACGTTCTCCATGCTGAATTATTGGACTTGGGGCACGAAAACACGGCAGTGGCACTACCAACAGCTGACTGGGAAAGCTCCAACCGGCGACAGGGAGCGACAATCAGATGGCAGCTTTTACTCGGGGGGAGCTTTTCTGACGTTTAATGCCAGGCAGCAGACGGTAATACTAATCGAATTTGAAAAGTTCGTTATAACAAACAAAATAAATGAATAAGTATATTATTCAAATTTATAAAACTAAGTACGCGCAGCTTGTTTATTTATTTACAGCTATGCAGTAACTAAGTAGTTATGGGGCCTTGTGCAGAAAGAACCATAGTAGCCCCAGCAAGCAGGAGGGTCCACCATTAGTTATGGCCCCTGTTTGGACCAGCTTCCTCGACTCCTCCAAGGACATTTCTAGCACCTGGATTTCCTCTGTGTCAACGCCCCCGCCTTCCGAGACCCTTTGAG
This sequence comes from Drosophila orena, assembly GCA_005876975.1. Classification (NCBI taxonomy): domain Eukaryota; kingdom Metazoa; phylum Arthropoda; class Insecta; order Diptera; family Drosophilidae; genus Drosophila; species Drosophila orena. Next base: position 5,433,927 of record VCKV01000282.1, on the reverse strand, counting down.
CATCACACACCTCGCAGTAGAACAATGTCATGGCACTGCTGGAGGTGCCAATACCCGATCTATAATCGTAGACTTGCTGCAGCGATTCCGTGGGCACTTCGTATCCGCACTCTTCAAGGACTTCCTCCTTGGCGATCTCCACAATGCTTTTGTCCTTGTCCACGGCGCCGCCGCAAAGCTCCAAAGTAACTCCCATTTCGGGTGGAAACTTCTCCAGGTCAGCTTCTCCTTTGGACATGTCTGAGGATCCAGCTGAATGTATTCCCTGGTACACCGCGCCCCTGAACTGACGCACGAAGATCAATTTTTCCCGCGATTTGTTGTACAGTAGCACCACCACACCATCTACTATTTTTATAATGTCCACTTGTTTTTCCACTTCGTTTTCGATGTAGTGAAGCCGACCTGGTTTTATCCAATTCGAGTCCTTGGGCATCGGACCAAACCAAATCCTTGAAATACAACTTGGCTGGATCTTGAATCCCGATTTGGCTGATGAGCAGCAGGAGCGACCCAGGCTGCCCAGTAGTTTTAACATGTTTTGTGTATTTGAAAAGCATTACGAAACTTTATAAATAGTTTTGAATGCTTTTCCAACGACAGCGTCTTTTCATATACGTTACTCCTTAAGTAAAAGGGCATACTAGATTCGTTGAAAAGTATGTAACAGCCAGAAGGATGCGTTTCCGACCATATAAAGTATATATATTCTTGATCAGGATCAATAGCCAAGTCAAATTAAGAACATTTTTTTAATTTAATTTTTTTGTCATTTCTCTGATGTATAATGTTGTAGGAATTCCAAAAAATGAAGAAATGTTCCAAGGCTGAAGTTCTGAACACCATAACTCAATTTATCTTAATCGGATTTTGAAGTGGCATACCTCTAAATGTTTCTGGCGCAATTCTCTAAAAAACTGCATTCAAATTTAGAAATTTTTTTGTTTTTAATTTTTCTTTCATTTTTTTGATGTTATGATGTTGTAGTAATTCCAAAAAATGAAGAAATGTCCCAAAGCTGAAGTTCTAAACTCCATAACTGAACTTAGCTTAATCGGATTTTCAAGTGGCATACCTCTAAACGTTTCTAACGCAATTCTCTAAAAAACTGCATTCAAATTTAGAAATTTATTTTTTTTTAATTTTTCTTTCATTTTTTTGATGTTATGATGTTGTAGTAATTCCAAAAAATGAAGAAATGTCCCAAAGCTGAAGTTCTAAACTCCATAACTCAACTTAGCTTAATCGGATTTTGAAGTGGCATACCTCTAAACGTTTCTAACGCAATTCTCTAAAAAACTGCATTCAAATTTAGAAATTTATTTTTTTTTAATTTTTCTTTCATTTTTTTGATGTTATGATGTTGTAGTAATTCCAAAAAATGAAGAAATGTCCCAAAGCTGAAGTTCTAAACTCCATAACTGAACTTAGCTTAATCGGATTTTCAAGTGGCATACCTCTAAACGTTTCTAACGCAATTCTCTAAAAAATTGCATTAAAATTTAGAAATTTATTTTTTTTTAATTTTTCTTTCTTTTTTTTGATGTTATGATGTTGTAGTAATTCCAAAAATGAAGAAATGTCCCAAAGCTGAAGTTCTAAACTCCATAACTCAACTTAGCTTAATCGGATTTTGAAGTGGCATACCTCTAAACGTTTCTAACGCAATTCTCTAAAAAACTGCATTCAAATTTAGAAATTTATTTTTTTTTAATTTTTCTTTCATTTTTTTGATGTTATGATGTTGTAGTAATTCCAAAAAATGAAGAAATGTCCCAAAGCTGAAGTTCTAAACTCCATAACTCAACTTAGCTTAATCGGATTTTGAAGTGGCATACCTCTAAACGTTTCTAACGCAATTCTCTAAAAAACTGCATTCAAATTTAGAAATTTATTTTTTTTTAATTTTTCTTTCATTTTTTTGATGTTATGATGTTGTAGTAATTCCAAAAATGAAGAAATGTCCCAAAGCTGAAGTTCTAAACTCCATAACTCAACTTAGCTTAATCGGATTTTGAAGTGGCATACCTCTAAACGTTTCTAACGCAATTCTCTAAAAAACTGCATTCAAATTTAGAAATTTATTTTTTTTTAATTTTTCTTTCATTTTTTTGATGTTATGATGTTGTAGTAATTCCAAAAATGAAGAAATGTCCCAAAGCTGAAGTTCTAAACTCCATAACTCAACTTAGCTTAATCGGATTTCGAAGTGGCATAACCTCTAAACGTTTCTAACGCAATTCTCTAAAAAACTGCATTCAAATTTAGAAATTTATTTTTTTTTAATTTTTCTTTCATTTTTTTGATGTTATGATGTTGTAGTAATTCCAAAAAATGAAGAAATGTCCCAAAGCTGAAGTTCTAAACTCCATAACTCAACTTATCTTAACCGGATTTTGAAGTGGCATACCTCTAAATGTTTCTTGCGCAATTCTCTAAAAAACTGCATTCAAATTTAGAAATTTATTTTTTTTCAATTTTTTTGTCAATTTTTTGGTGTTATGCTGTTGTAGGTACTCCAAAAATGAAGAAATGTCCTGAAGCTGAAGCTCTAAACTCCATAACTCAACTTATCCTAATCGGATTTTCATGTGGCATACCTCTAAATGTTTCTGGCGCAATTCTCTAAAAAACTGCATTCAAATTTAGAAATTTATTTTTTTTAAATTTTTTGACATTTTTTTGATGTTATGATGTTGTCGGAATTCCCAAAAATGAAGAAATGTTCCAAGCCTGAAGTTGTAATCTCCATTACTCAACTTATCTTAATCGGATTTTGAAGTGGCATACCTCTAAATGTTTCTGGCGTAATTCCCTAAAAAACTGCATATAAATTTAAAAAATTTTTTTTTTTAATTTTTTTGACATTTTTTTGATGTTATGATGTTGTCGGAATTCCCAAAAATGAAGAAATGTTCCAAGCCTGAAGTTGTAATCTCCATTACTCAACTTATCTTAATCGGATTTTGAAGTGGCATACCTCTAAACGTTTCTAACGCAATTCTCTAAAAAACTGCATTCAAATTTAGAAATTTATTTTTTTTAAATTTTTCTTTCATTTTTTTGATGTTATGATGTTGTAGTAATTCCAAAAAATGAAGAAATGTTCCTAGGCTGAAGTTATAAACCCCATAACTCAACTAAGCTAATTCGTAGTTTTTTCATTTTATTATTTTTCCACTTTTTACCGAAATTGCAGAACATTTTGAAATTTATCGTTTGCACTAGCTGAGTAACGGGTATGTGATAGTCGGGGAACTCGACTGTAGCATTTTATCTTCTTAGTCTTCGTTTGTTTATTTTAATAAGTTTGTAACACAATTCTCATAATTTGATTACACAACTCTATAAATGTACTATAATATACATCCCCAAAAGGGTATTAATCATAAGGTCAAATGGTCAATAGATACGATTGTTGCAGGGGCGGTTGACATTAATATTAATAACATTTAGGTATATTTTAATTATCTTATTATTTCACATAAGATACGAGCACAATTTTACCATTTAATGGAACAGGACTTATGAACTCTCTTAAAATCACGCCCGCCCCTACAATTCCTAGTCGAAGAAATAACCATGGGTGAATGCACCATTGATTATCATTTAGCTGCGTAGCAAATATCGCACACACGTACTGGTTTCCCCGGCTGACCCTGGGCATTGAGGAGGGGCAGCGTGTGCTCCGAGCAGGCCTTGCAGAAGATCTCGCCGCAGCTGCGGCAGTGGTGCTTCCGCCGCGTGAGATTAAACTCCCGCTCGCAGGCGGTGCAGTGGGTGGCTATGGAGTCCGGTGCCCAGATACCTGGACTTCCAACCGCCTCCGGCATGGCTTGTAGAGACTGGGCGGAGCCAGAGAGCAGCTGCTGCTGGCGACGCTCCTGGTCCTGCATCTCTGACACCTTCAGTTTGCTCACGCTCAGCTGGATGCCAAGCTCCTCCAGCGTAGTTTGTGCCTCTGACCATTGCGTTCGCAACTTGTCCAGATCAACCTTCAGTTTGCCGTTCCTCTCCTTCTCCTCGGCCAGCTCCTTGAGGCAGCCCTGCAGATTGGATATTTTCTCCTTCAACTTCAGCTCCTTCTCCTGCAGCGAAATCCGCCACTCGCGTTCGATCCTTGACTCGGCCTCCGCCCGGGCAGCCCGCTCCTCACTGGCGGTCACCTGGGTGGTCAGTGTTTGCGACGTGGTCTTGAGAATCTCCCCCAGGTTGCTCTTGTCATGGCTCCACCTGCAGAGGGCAAAATCACGTTTAATGCGGAGTTATCAAAAGAAAACCTACACGTATTTTCCGGACACTTGCAAAGTAACTTCAAGAACAAGGTGTTACAAATATAGTTCCGGATCAGTGGGTTTATATCCCTACTCTTATATCCCCATCTTACTTCTTCTCCAGCTGATCGATGGTGCTGGCCATATCCTCCTTTTGGACCTCCATCTTGGACATCAGCTCCGTTTTGTGCGTCAAAGACGCCTTGCAGTCCTGCCAACGAAGAAAATAAGCGGATGTACCAACGTTGTGATCTTTCGTCGTTTAATTTAATCTCGGTGTTAGTATGATGAAAAATGAAAGACTTGCGGTTCGGGATAAGTTTTATTTCTCTGGGTTCGATTTAGAGGAGTACGTGGATTAGAATATATGCAGAAGTTCCAACGCGTATTGTACTTTGCATGGATTTGTAGATTCATATAGTCTCAATATTTATTCATAGTATATAATTACAATACTTGTATTTGACTAGACTGAGTGTATAATTACAATATAAGCGGTTGCGTGGGAATCCATACGTACATACATATGTATAATAAACATCTGAAGCCTCTTAATCACACTATACATATATACATACATACGTCGTTACAGTATAATCGTATATAATCTTTGTTTACGGGGGCACTGGGATGATAATTTAGCTAACAGGTTGCATACAGTAGTAATTCAAAACCTTTAACAATTCTGGTATTCATTCCTTTAAAGGGATCTGGTCTACGGAGTAAAGGCATCCTATATGGTACACACTGGCTATAGGGTTCTTTTAGTTGTAGACTCCCGAAATGAGAGTCTTGTTAAGCAGTTTCACTTGGAGTTCCGTTCGGCACCTGGATCCGGACTTTGAGTGGCTATCCAGGTCCTTTGGATTTTGGGAGCAATGCAGGCCTGTTCCGATTTTCACATGGTAACTTTAATGGGGTGATCTTTGGATCACACTCGTACATTAGAATTTAACTTTTGTAGGCAATTATTCCATTAAGGGGACTTTAGCAATTCAAATAATAGTACATAAAAAGAATTTATCCTTAGGTATAAATGCAGTCAGGCACTAAATACATTCAGTAAGTATATTAAACTAGTCATAGATTTTCACTGAAAGTAAATTAGGTTTCAATTCAAAAAACATACAAGTTAATACACTTATGTAGAACTCATTCTGTGAAAACCGAAACTGGCCGTATAAACAGAGGATCCTATTCTATAATTAGCTGCTGTTTAGGTTTCTCCATCGGCGGTCTGCTCCCGGCACAGGACATAGTCGCTTTGGGATGCATCCACTCCAAAGTGCTGGGTCACCGCAGCCGCCGCCTCGGCTAGCTCATCGTTCAGGGACTTGGCGGACGTGGGCGTCTTGGCATCCTTGCTCTCCTGCAGCTCCACCGGATTGGGAGCATCCGGCTGGCGCGGTGACTTGCGGTACTTGCTGGGATCGAAGGGCGGAAAGGCGTCCATCTTGAGATGCATACGCTTCATGGGCGGGCCAGCGTCCTGTTTGTGCTTCTTGGTGAGCGCCTCGAACTTTTCCAGATTCTGCTGTCGCCGCGTGTTCGGAGATCGGTCTCCGCCAATGGCTCCGTTCCCAGCTCCAGATCCCGATCCGGAGCCCGGTCCATGGTGTTGCTGGTCGATGAGCTTCGATTCGTATTTCTTTTCTAGCGATTGTAAAATGTTACCAATTTGTGAGGCTTTCGTTTGCAGGCGCGAGACCATCTCGCCCTTCTGTGTGAGTTCATCTTCACATTCCTGGTTAAATTTTAGACGGGATTACTTTTTGACTTGCAGGCTTAAACCGATTTACTTGGGCTAATGATTAAATTATAAACCAAAACTTAAAACGAAAGTTAAATGATACCAAAGCTACGAACCAGATGAGCGAATGAATGTGGGCAGATGAGTTGTGAACAGTGTAATGAATGTTTGAATGAGTCATTTTGGTTGGCATCACAAGGAGTCACGTTGAGATTACTTAGACTCCAACCAAATTGACCCATCTTCATGATGACTACCCACCTGCAGTTTTCGGTACATCTCCAGATTGATCTGCTTGATATCGTCCAATTGGCGGCGCAGGGAGACTATCGTGTCCTGCTTTTCGTGAATGTCCTTCTCCAGCAGTTTCATGGCCATGTCCGATTCCGCCTTAAGGGACACCTGCAATTTGAGCTCCTTCTCCAGCTCGCTGTTCTTGCGACGCTCCTCAACCAGCTCCTCGGACGCCTTTTCCTTGTCCTTATCGGAGGAACCACCCGAACCAGTTGAATTGTTGTCCGCTGCCGGAGTGGACTGTCGCATGGCCTGGTTCTCGGCTTGAAGGGCCAACAGGCTATTCCGAGCGATTGCCAAATCCTCTTTCATCAGGGCATTTGTGGTCGTAAGGGACTCAACCTTAGCCTGAAGATTGCCCACAGTGGCGCTGAAAAATGTGGAATAACTTAGCTGGGGAGCATTACATTACAACAGCCGAAACCCACTTTAGGTGCCTGTTGAGCTCCTCAATGTAGTTCTTCTGATCCAGCACCGCAATCATGTTGCCCTGCCCAGTGGCATCCAGCAGAGCAGGCGGAGCACAGTCTTCTGGAGCGGCATCCGCGTTTCTGGAACTGGAACGCAGGTACAACGAGAAGTCAATGACGCCCTGCTGTGAGTCCAGATCCTCCTCCTTGACGCACAGATTGCAATCGATTACGTTCAAGCCCACCAGAATGCCCATTATCACAACGATCTGAAGCAGGAAGAGATGGGTTAAAGGGAATCCTTCAGAAGATTGCGCGCAATCTAACCTCATCGCTCATCATCAGAGCATGTGGCTCATAGTAATCGAAGAGCGAATCCTCCCGATGCTCGATGAGCGCCTGCAGGTAATCCGATAGCTTCTTTTGCATCAAAGCAATCCTCAGCCAGGCGCGAGCACGGCCGATGTGGGTACGGACAGTGGGCAGATCCCTTACACTCGCCGTAATATCCTGCGCCTCCGGACAGTAGTGCTCGACGCTCTGCAGCAGGTCCCAGAGTTCCTTTCGCGGTCCCAGCAGACCCTTCTTGGGCCGCAATCCGTGCCCCAGGACGTGCTCGATAACGATGAAGAAATGCTGCAGCGGCAGGTGATCCGAGTCCAGCATGCGACCATATCGCAGCGACTGCTCCAACAGCTCCTTAACCACCAACTTGCAGATGTTCACCAGATTGCTGCGCTCGATTTCCGCCGTGTCCCGGGCTGCAAATGGAGGAACGGTGGTTCCAAGATTAAAGACTTGGCTGGCGCAGAAATTTGATTCAAAGCAACTGACAACTGATTAACTGAGTAATGAAATTTTATGTGCTCTCCTGGCTGCTTTTCTTTCTGGCACCCGGGGGTTGTCCCATATACAGTATCGACCTGGCTACTTTGGAGGTGCCAACCAACGATTTCCAAAACGAACTGACCCTGCAATCCATGCTCAGCTCGGAGCTGCGGGATTACCGCAATGGCCTCATCGAGAGGGCCGATGACCAGATGACGAATGCTCCATATTCCCCGCCAAAGCGACACCAAGAGCTTGAATGGTGTAAGGATCTGCCCAGAGAACAGCAAAAGGCGACGAGGAGTGCCCCCGAATCGGATTCATTCCTGGGTACCAATTTCTTTGGCAGCTACCGCAAAAATTGCTTTTCCACGGAGGACATTGCTCTGATATCCGCCCGCAAAGACTTCGAGCTGCTGGTGCCCAAATCCTTTCCGCAATCCCTCCTCACCGACAGCATTGTCTACATGCTACTCCGGTACTTCAATACTGTTAACCAGATCGTGAAGCGAATGTCGGACGACGACACGAGACTCATAATGCAAAGAGCATTCTACGACGCCCTGGGTGGGTACCTTCGCTATTATCTGATGCCCATGGCCCAGTTATCCTTTTATGCCGGACGCATCAAGCTGAACACAGTGGAGCGCTTGGTAAACATTTATCAACAGTGCAAATCGACTCTTAATACGAATGGAAATGGCTGGAAAAGTCCGAGCAAGGATATATTGTCCCAGTTCAAGCTGGAAAATATCGAACCCGTCAAGCTGCGCAAGAGCAGCCATGCCCAGGAGGATGCCTCCTGCTGTACTCGACTAGATCAATCTTGCAGTTCTCAAGAGCCGGATCAAGGCAGTATGATTGTGAGCCTGCCCCGACTGGAGACTGTGGATGAGAATGGCTACCTGAGCAACATATACCTGCCCTTTCGGAAGCGACGCATCTACAACCTTCGTTCTCCACGATCAGAATTTGTCCTGGTGAAGTTCTTCCAAACGCTAACCAGCTGTCATCAGTTTCAGGGCATCAGCCAGTCTAATTACAATCACCAGTTGCTCGCCTGGATAAAGGAAAATCTTGAAATGCACTATGGGGATGATGTGTTCTACCCGGGTCTAGGAGGGATTCTGCAGATCCAGGAGATGCTGTCGAAAGAGAAGAATGCGGAGGAGGAATCCCGGACACCACCCAATGAGGATGATGCTCAGGGATCTCCCTCCATTACCAAGGAGGAATCCCGCAAGATAAGTCGCTCTGCCATTCACTGGCAGGAGACTTCAGAGCCAGAACAGGAGCCGGAGCAGGGGCAGGATCACCAAGACGAATGGCTAACCGGATTGGAGAATGTTCAGAACCGGCAGGAGGACGTGGAAGAGTGCCGCGAGTGCGACAACGATGAGACATTGATTTGGTGCATTGCCGCCTTTCTGACACTGCTCCTGCTCCTCATTCTGCTCATCATCTGCTGTTGCATGCGAAGGGGCAAGAGAAAGAGGGTTGGCCCAATGGATGCTGAGGCTCCGCCGCCGAAAGAGAAACCCAAAAAAGATAAGGAGCCGCTGAAAGCAAAAGAGCCAGATAAGGACAAGGAAAGAAAAGAAGATAAAACCGATACTGATGGAAATCGCCGGTACTACTACTCGGGTTCTGGTCGGTCCACCTCACAAAGATCGGTTCAGGGAAATCGTAAGTAAAAACTTATGGCAACTAAATTAATATCTAACCCTTCTTGTTTACAGGTTATCCGGATAATCCCGAGTTAGATTCCTTCACCTCAACCTCGTCGCTGGGTTGTCAGTTCAACAGAAAGTGCATGCCTATGAAGTTCTCCCGAGCGAAAGGTGGGGATTACTATGCACCAGACAAGAGTCGGGATCAGCTGGGAAAGCAGGTCTCTGCCTTCAAACTGCTTTCCGATGACTCGTCTCCTAGCCGAGCTTCCTACAAGGACGTTTGTAAGCCCACTTTAAAGTCGGCCCTATCCGTCATTCCCTCGTCGGATAGCGAGCAGGACACTAGAGAGAATAGGCGCCAAAGGCAAACCCGAGAAGAAGCCAGGCGGAAGAAGCATAAGGAGTTTGAGACTAGTCGCAAAAGGGAGGTAAGTTAACAGATCCCCGCCTGCTTTTGAAATCCTGAACCCAGAGTCACCAGCAGACCAAATCCTCAGAAGACAAGAAGCAGTCGTCCCCAGAAAGGCGATCGCCCAAACAAGTGAGGATAGGTTAGTTTATGACTAGTAATTTCTTAAATCCAATTCATTAATTTACTTTATCTCTTGATATTCAAATTTGAAAAGTAACGCCGAAAATGGAAGATACATCCGATGATCCTCTTCTGCAGAGGAAAAAGTCTGAAGACAAACCAGATTCCTCTTTCCGGCGACTGAAGGGCGGTGCATCGGTAGGTTTGTTTTTCAACAAGTAATAAGCCAGAATAGTGATCTTGGTGATTTTTTAGCCTTTACAGGAATCTCCCAGCTGGGAAACGACTTTTGACGATAACTAGTTGGCAATTTTTTAACCTGTTATGTTTTTTTGACCACCTACTTTTTTGTAATTGTATATTTTTTGACAAGATAATTAGCCCTTTGAGTTTTAACTTTTAAAAGCAGTTCGTACGTTGTTATTGACCAAAATGAATGTATCAATAAAATACCTCAAGATATGAGCTTATCTGCCTAATTGAAATCCAACATTAAGACGAGCATCCCTTATCCAAGCTGTGATTTAAGTACAGGATAAAAATACCTTTTGAGTTTAACCTATCTATTAAGAGCAAGCAACTAAATGTGCAACAATGCAAAGAGGCATGCAAGTAGATGAAAGATTACAAAGGCCAATATAATCGAGAACCGAGATCAAGCCATTCACACATTTTAAAGGCTTTCCTGCTTAATACAAATCTGCCGCGTTCCATTACTTATAGAACAAAAAGGAGATATATCGTAAATTTAATCAAAACTTTAAGGAACAGAAACAATAACCTAGAGAAGTCTCGAGAAAAGCCTCAAGAAAATAATGACTTGGCTCTTCATGTTCTTCCGATTTGTATGGCCCCTGCAATCTAACAAGAAATGAAGAGAGACTACAAAGTAGGAGCGTGCTGGGCAACAGAGGCATCAAGAAGCGACCTACAGAGATGCGACCACTCGGCGAAGAGGCCAACACTCTGGTGCTGCGACTGGGAGTGCGACTGGGACTGGCCGAGTGCCGAGGAGCCACTGTGGACCATGTCGCACAGCCGGCGGCCGATAAGGTTTTCAATTGCCATAATACCATTGTCGGTGATGTCCAAGGCGCCTCCTCCACCGGAGCTACCGCCACCACTGCCGGTGCACAATCCGGAGAAGCGTTTGCTGCTGCGCTTGGAGCTGGAGCTGGCGCCCACATTGTAGTTGGACCCGAAGCCCGTTTGGGAACTGCTTCCACCTGTTAGTTTGTCACTGGTCTGAGCTGCCAAACTGCCAGTGCCGCCGGCAACATCGATGTCCTGCAGCTCCTTGAGGCACAGCCACTCGCCATCGACGGATACCCGGAAATTGCACAGGTAAATGGTGTCCTGGACACCGCCGGCCAGCTCCTCGCTGGTGTTGGCATGCGACGCTTTTGGCAGGGCAATCGTGTTGCTGCTGTCGCTCGCCTGTTGTTGCTGCAACACCAGGGGTTGCTGCTGTGTCTGTTGCTGCTGCTGCTGCTGCTGCTGCTGTTTCGGTTGCACATGTTGTGGGGGTGGATTCTGACCCTTTAGGCTTTTGGCCGCTGCTGCTTGCGCCCTTGTTGTTGCCGTTGCTCCAGTTGCTGCTGCCGTTGTGCCAGTTGGTGTTGCTGCCGTCGAGGACTTTGCGGACTTGCCAACTTGTTGTTGCCCCGTTTGAGGCGCCTTCTTGGCCGCCGTTGCTCCTGCTGCCAATGACGTCGTGCTGCCCGTGGTTGGCGTTTTCACCGCACTCCTCAAAGGCTTCGAGCTGCTGCCGCTTGCACTTGATCCTGTTGCAAGGCTACTTGACTTAATGCGACTGCTGCCGCTGGTGCTGCTAAGGTTGTTGTTGTTCGCGGACGACAACTTGGTCCTTTTGGTATCCTCGACGAGTCCACGCATTTTGCTGGTGCTTTAAATACGGCTGAGTGTGTGTACGTGGGCGTCCATAAAAATACAGATATATACATATATCGATGTTAGCTGTTCAATAAGTTTGGAGTTTCCTTTGCTGCGGCTTTCCCCCAACTGTTTGCATTACCTTTGAGGAGTTTTCCTTTTGTAAACCTCTTTTTAGGAGGGTTTTCCTTCTGAAATTAACCAAATAACCGAAAATTCTCGCCGCTTTAAGGGTGCACTGTTATCCTGTTGTGTACGCGTTGAGTAAGACTGCCAAAAAGTTCTTTATCCTATTGATTTGTCAAGTGTTCCAAGCTCGCAAGCTCCTCGCGAGCTTTTGTTGGGGGTGTTCTCGATGGTTCTGTTGTATATTGTGTATATATCACCTTTGACACTTTCCCGATGCACTTTTATTAAATTATTTTTAATTATATTAGTTTTATAAGTACCGAAGTATATATTTTAAATACACGAAATTGCTATACTACAAATTCTTAAATAAATTGTAGAATGGTTTCTGAGCACCCAAATGTTAAATAATTATAATAAATTATTTTTTAATGTAAATTTAAAAATATTTTTCTTGTTTTAAATAACTCATATGCTTGTTTACTATTCTGAGAGTAAAGGTTAACCTTTCGCTTATACGCAAAATGAATACTTAACATATTATAGATAATGCAAAATGGAAGACAAAGGTGCTTATCATCGAATGAATAATAGTTAGGACTCACCGCGTTTCAACCGCTTTGCTTTCAGTTTCGATGGCGATGGGGATGAAGCACTGGTGCTCACCACCGCGTCCGGTGCAACAGGTGCAACAGGTGGCGCGGGCTCGTCATGATACGGGTACGTGGTGGTGCCATCGATTACCTCGGAGGAGGCGGCTGCTGCGGCCGCATTCGAGAACTGCGTGGAAATGTGGCTGAAGATCTGCGACGAGATGCTCTCCGTGCGCCGGAAGGTGTTCCGCAGGCGGTCCAGCGATGACGTGGAGGCGTTGGGCGCAGGCGCGGCACCTCCAGGGGGGGGCGTAACCGGAACGGAGACACTCGAGGATTGGGAGTCTTCGCTCCTTTCGCGGCGCACCAGCAGATCGTCCGTGCTCATGGCGAATCACTTACTTCGCGGCGATTATCGGCACACAGTGCGGGGTCACATAAATCAAACCGACGCGATTACAGCCGCTAATTTCGCTTGTTTGCACTTGAAAGCGGAGTAAACAAAAAAGTTTCTCAACACAAAACTAAAACAGCTGTTGCATCGCGATTGGGGATGGGCGATAACTATCACTGGTCACAGTCCACGGTTATCGCAGCTCGATAGGTTTGTTATGTTATCGAACTTTAGTAAACACATTTTAAAAGCATGCACTTCCTTAACGCTTACTTAATAATTTCTTTATTTAGCAGATTTTCTAGCTTGAGTTAAAGCAAGATCGAAGCGATACAAGATTGTGGATATGTTATCGATAAGAAAACTCGAGCAGGTGTTAAAAGCATCTCAGTCTGGCAACTCTGTACCCACTTTTACCGCCAAAATAAATTGATTGCTGGGTTTATTTACGAAAACTAAACGCCGAACGAAAGGACAACGAATGGAAGAGGAATTGAAGCAGCAGTTCGATGAGATGGGCGTGGAGCCAGCGGACTCAGTTCTGAGTAGATGTGCTGAGCTGGCCATTACGTACAGCATCCACGACGCCACCGAGTTCGTGGAGCAATGGATGGCCTTCAGCTTGTCGCACCTACATGGCGAAGATCCTGCGATCGAAAACCTGGGCGACTTTGAGCGCAAGGTGCTGCAGCTGCGGAAGGACAAGGCGGGATCCAAGGCAACTGCCCAGAGGCCGAAATCATATACTCCGTCCGCTGTCCAGGAGACGAGCTCATTGGCCACCTATGGCGTGATGGAGGACGATCCCATGATTGATGACTATTTCAGCGAATCGGCAGTGGACTCCTCCGTTCTGCATACGCCCAAGGCTAAGAAAGATGTGGGTCAGACCTCAAATCTTAAGAGCGGCGTGCTTTTCAGCCCCGCCAGCTATACACCCCAATCAGCAAAGAGGAAAGCAGGATTAGAAACACAATCCAACTCAGTAGCAGGGAAACCGGGCGACATAGTGGATACCTTCGGACATCCCAAACTCATGGCTGGCTCCAGCTGGCAGTCGCAAATGGAGCACACAGTGCCGGTGACCCAAAAACTGCTGCACAACGACGCCCCGCTGACCATAGCCAATTTTGGCTACATGAACGACCTGCTGACCGACCGATGCCATAACCTGCGCGTCCGGTTCAACCAAATTGGGCCTGCACTGGTGGACAAGAAACTTGGACAAGCAGGCGCTGCCGAGTGCATTTGGTATCCGCAGGATAGACAGGTGTTGCAGTCCGCAGGTGGACTTCACGCGGTCGGAATGATTCATTCTGAGGACGATGGTCCCCTGGACGCCTATTCCGCATTTATGGTCGTTATAGATGATGATGTTGAAGATGAAATGGACCCAACCCTCACACTTAACTTCTCCAGGATCAAGTCTGCCAGCATTTTCCCAGGTCAAGTGGTGCTCGCCAAAGGTTTCATACCCAGAGGTAAAACCTTCATGATAGAGGAGATTCATACAGAGCGCAAACTGACGCCAGCGACTCCTCTGCAACTAGACAGGGAACTTCAGTTTGTGGTGGCCTCTGGGCCTTTTACGGACAGTACCGATCTGTTCTACGAACCACTGCACGACCTGCTCAAGTACATCAAGGATCACAGACCGGATGTGCTGGTGCTCACAGGTCCCTTCCTGGATGCGGACCACAAGATGGTCGGCGAACTGGCCGAGACTTTTGATACATTCTTCGAGAAGATGATTGCGGGAATAATGGAGGCAATTGGTAGTCACACCGCAGTGCTGGTGGTGACCAGTCAGAAGGACGCCATGGCGCTCTCCGTATATCCCACACCGCCGCCAACTCTACGCAGAAACTATCCGAATCTACACATGCTGCCCGATCCCTCTCTGGTAGACTTGGATGGCATTACGCTGGGCGTTACCTCAACCGACGTGGTGGATCATCTGCTGAGCCACGAATTCGCTGTGAATGCTGGCGAGCGGATGCACAGGGCCATTAACCATTTGTTTCACCAGGGCTCCTTTTACCCTTTGTATCCGCCGGCGGATGAAGACATGGCCTACGATTCCCAGCTGGCGCTAAAGTATGCCCAGCTCAAACAGCTGCCAAATGTACTCATCCTGCCGAGCGATCAGCGGCACTTCGTCCGCTTGGTTAACGACTGCCTGGTGATCAATCCCGGCCGTGTCGCGGACAAGAAGGGCGGCACTTTTGCCCGGTTCTTGGTGGCGCCTTCAGTGCCGGGAAAGCCAGCCAACATGTTCAACAGTGTGGCGTGTCAAGTCCAGCGCATCTAACCTGACCACTTTGTGATGATGATAAGCATAATGGGAAATATCGCTATCGTTCATTTGCATTGAGTAGGGTAATAAGATCAGTACAAGATTATTTATAACTTTATATATCCAAAACTTCTCTGTAAAATAAATTGAACCACAAACTATTAACAAGTCAATTTATTTTGGCCTAAGTAGGCATTGTAATGTGTGCAAACAAATTCCCTCATTCAGATTCAAGTTTTTGATGAAGCAAGATTTTATTATTTCATTGAATTTATATGGCAGAAATGGCTGGCAAAGTTGTTGTGCCACAGGCTTCAGCTGGAGATGGCGTAGTTGGGCAGCCTTTACCAATAGATAATGAAGATCATACGGACACGGAGCGCTGCTGCTGGATCTGTTTAGTGACCGATAAAGAGGACGGTCTTCTGGCTTGGGTGAATCCATGTATATGCCAAGGAAGCACCAAGTGGGTGCACCAGAGCTGTCTTTGCGACTGGATTGACGAGATAACTCGAAAAGACGATCTGAAAGCCGTTCACTGTCCACTATGCCAAACGAAGTACCACATTGTATACTCGAAATTCGGCATTTTTGCCAGGGCCTTGGAACTCATGTGCAGTCATATTTTAAAGCCCCTATTTAAAGGCCTGGCCATTGTCTTTACGTTGGCCTCTATATATTGGTCAGCAATTACGTTCGGAGCAATTACATATCTGGAGATCGCTGGTCATGACCGCCACGTTTATCAATTAATTCTGGATGGACACCCGTTGGTAACTCTGATCGGATTCCCATTAATCCCAGTTGGTCTGATACTTGGACGCATGATTCCGTGGGACGACGTCTTTTTGCGCATCATTAGAAACTGTTGTTCCAAGCTGCGAAGACTTGCCATGATGTGCCTAGGCCGTGATTATGACCATCAGTCCGACCCATACCCTGATGCTATTACGGCCCCAATTTCAGGATCGCGGGTATTCTGTGGGGCAATCCTCTTGCCCACCGTATCAATATACGTGGGTAGGGTTCTTTATAGCTCTGTCGATGATAGGTTGCAACAAACTCTTCTTGGAGGATTGACTTTCATAGCGATCAAGGGAATCTTAAAAATGTACCTCAAGCAAGAGCGATACCTCCGCCGTAGGAAGCGTCGTATTTTGGACTATACGGATGAAAACCTAGCGGCATCAGCAGGACACTAGGTTATCCCAAGATTTGGAAAGAAGCTGGATGTAATGAGAATATTTAAATCGTAAAGTGTACAATTTTCGTAACACAACTTGCCCATATTGCATCCTTACCACCATTAATAAATAATCGTTAAAGCATTTATTAATTTATGTATAATAGTTTACAGCTAACAGTAGGAAATGGTGTCTAAATGTAATGTACTCCCTAGGATCTCTATGCACGATTGATCGATCCTGTCCCCCTTTACCGAAGTCAACTCTGTATCGAGGGAGCGATCGTCGAAAACTAAAACTCCAATGTATATTTTAACTATACAAAAAATACTGTATGCCGTGTGGGTGTCCAATGAACTTGGCCGCAACTCAGATGCGGTTAAGTAACTGCGCGCCACCTTAAGTAATCCTCGCCTGCCGTCTGACTTCGTTCGCCTTCTGGGCCTGATTCCTGGAGCTGCGTCGTCCAACAACTCGTTCAGTTGTTGGGCTCCTGCTTGTATTGTTATTGTCGGTTGTTGACCCCCTCGGGGTTGTGGCTGCTGACCATGCTGTGCTCCATGTTCTTCACGATCACGTAGTTGGTGATGTGGTTAATGGCCTCGTCCTGTAGCCGCTCCGGCCAGCGCTTCATGTACGATTTGATGAAGTCGCCGAACGTGTCCACCTTATCCGGAGTGCTCTTGTGCGTATCCACGATGTTCTTCACAATGTCCACGAACTTGTCGTAGTCCTCGTGTGACTTCTTGATCTTCTGGTAGTTGGCCACGCCTCCATTGGTGTTGCCACCGCCACCACCACTGGCTCCGCTTCCTCCGGCAGACGTGTTCATTTGCTGATCCATGTTGTTATCTGCAAGGCGGGCCGAGGCAGCCGCAGCCACCGCCGCCACGGCCGCCGAGGAGGCCATGAAGTTGTCCACGCTGCCGGCATTGGGTGGTGGCTGGGAGTGGTCCATAAAGTGCCGGTGCATTCCGTACTCGGTCCTGCAAATTACAATTGTTATTTATAAATCGTGAAGAAGGTGTTGTGTTGCTAGTGCTTACTTATAGAACCCCTCCGTGTTGTTACTATTAAACTCTTGCTGAGACATTGGATTTTTCCAAACTGGTGACTCGGATGTAGATGGTAAACTGCTCGTATTGGACGCACTTGTCATGCGTTTGTCTCTGAAGAGTAATAAGGTATGTAATTGTTAGTATGGAATTGCTGTATAGCAAATATGTATATCAACTGACTTGTAACCGGTGTGTGCGGCCAGACCCTTAAACACATCATCTACTTGACTGTAGAACTTCCAGGTGCTGATGATGCCTGTGGTCTCGAAGGTCTTCTGCTCCTGTCGGTAGCGCTGCGTAAGATTGTTGACTTTGAAGTGAACCTCGAGTGCGGTTACAGGGACGCCCAGCGAGGTTAGCTGCTTGGCCATTGCCACATAAAGATGGCCATTGCGTTTAATGGTGCGCAGCTCATAGGCGCAGACTTTCCATAGTTTGATCAGTTCTAGAACACCACTATCCTCCCATTGTCGGCGCTTTTTGTTGAATTTTTCATACTGTGGAAAAGTAACTGAATGTAATCCTGATAAAGCGGCTGATTACAAAGTCAACTTACAGGCATTTCACATGGGTCTTACTGCCGACAACTGGGATTGCCCGACAATCTTCGTTTGCCAGCTGAAGGAGCACATGAAGCGGTTTATCTAGTGGACTGGCATAGTGTACACGTATACGCTCCTGAAATAAATTGAATAATTATTTAACCTGCATTTGCCATTGTTTATTATTCGGTTACAAATATTTGCATTGCAATCCCTATGAGTTTCAGAGATCCCCAAGTTAGGTTTGCAACGTCTTTGATGACTATTGCATAGAAATTGTAATCATTGATTTTCGATACAACTATGCAGAGTTTCAAGTCACATTTAATCTTAAATTATCATATCATAAAAGTTAAAAACACAATCATTCTGCCAGCTAGTCCAACAGCATTTCTTATCACTTGAAATATAATGCAATAGGAAGTGTTAAATTTGGCGTCCAATGATTTTAAAAGGGTTCTTTTGGCACCCATGTTGTTTGTACCGTAAGTGGTTGGAATCAACAAAGCCCCTCAGTAATCCCAGTGGCATGCAACATATTTTATGACACTAAAGGGTATCCACTAGTCGGTGTACATAGTCTATTTTCAGGCTTTCAATTATCATTAAGCCGGCTCACACACACCGACACAGCTCAGCCGCTCCCGCACAAACACACGCGCATGCAATGCAAACCGAACGGTAAACGGTAAACAAATATTAATTGTGCGAGCGAAACAAGTTGCGATTTGCATGCAGCAGCAGCAGCAGAAGATGAAGGCAGTGAGAAGTGGATGCGGCGACGTTTGGAATCGAAGTGAAGCGGTAACTCAAGTGTACAAGGGAGTTGGGTTCAGATGCGGATGAAGATGCTCCGCCGACGTCGACAGCGACAGCGACAGCGACTGCGACTGCGGGGTAGCAGCAGTGGCGGTGGGGTGGGGGAGCCAATGTATGTAATTTTGCGGGCTGGGGGGAGAGGTTACTTTCCTCGAATACACACACGCACACACTTTTCCCATTTCAGAGATACACACACTCACATCGCAGCCACATCCGATTTTCTTGCGTTGATTGCGTTCTATTGTTACGTTTCTCGCTTTGCTCCATGCACCAACGGGCGAAACAACAACACTGCGACGCCAACAGCGGGGGCACAAAACTTAATAATAAGTCAAATAATTAAATTTTAATTATCTTCAAGAGGGAAACACACGAAAAACGTAGTTTATAGCTCCTACGCTGCGCAGCTCTCGCCATTCGACTCTATAATGATGTTCTCCGCGGGAGCGAGACAGCATTGTATGGCAAGAGCAACAAGGTGTGAGCGGTGCGGCTAGTGTGCTATGGCGTTGCCAGACTGTTGTTGCTGTCGTACGTTGGGGTTTCGAACAGCGCCAAAAGGTGAGAAATTGAAAATGTTTGTTGGGGCTTTAGGCACATAGAACCAAGTCATCTGCCATTTTTCGTGCTCAATATACTCAAATACTTCAATCTCGGCTCGTTAGGGCGCAACAAACCAAGCCCATTTCATCGCTCATCATCATCATTTTCAGCTACACCCCACCTCCTCTGCCCAGCAACAAATCGCTTCTCTTGGAGCATAATGCACACTCACACTCGTACATAGCCACACCGACGCGTATGTGCCGGTCATCATCATCATCATTAGGTTGTGCGATGGAGCAACAACAACAACAGCAGCAGCAACGGCGAACGTCATTAGCGGGCTAAATAACAAAAAATGATAATGTCGCTGCCACAAAGTCATCAGTTGGCTTTGCTTGTGGGGTAATCATCATTAAATTGCACATCGTCTCGGTGAAAAAGTGGTAGAGCAGCGGGGAGGTGGGCGATGAGGGTGGGAAAAGCGGAATAAGAAGAAATTGGGGTAGCGAAGTGGCAATAACAAGGTCACCAAATATTTTTTGAAAGTCTATCTAGGAACTTGGCCAACAGTATTAATAGTAAACTTTGAAATTAATAATATATGTATATACAAGTATTATATTTTATATTTGAATTTCGAAAAACAATATTAGGAACATGTCGTTACAAATAACTGAAACAATATTATAAGGTTTTTAGTGAACATTTATATATTTCCACATTCTTGAAATGCATTTTTTTAAATGTTCAGAAATTTCTAATATGCAAAATTATTTTAATTTTCTTACTCAGCACAGATGGTATGGATAGATGGTGGTAGGATTAGAAAATGATTTTGTCATCATCATCAAGTACAACATCATCTTGCAATCCCCGCCTTTAATCATTTCTATCAAAAGTGATGGACAGTTTAATATTACCCGTAAATGAAAAACATATTAAAAACATCAATAAAAAAAGTTAATTTATTTTTACTGTGGTGTATAGTACTTAGCTTATTGTATTGTGCAATATTTTCAATATATATAATTTTAAGATGGCACCATTTTCATATAATCATATTATTTTAGTACATTTAGTACATTGTTATTGGTAAATGCATGCTAACATCTAATATGCTGTATTTTCACTTTTTCCAAACTACTGACTATTGCATCAACCTCGGCTGTACAGATTACTATTTGCCCCCACATGCTCAGTTTACCCACATTCGCCGGTCATCATCATTAGGTTGTGAGGCGCCGACAGCATCAGCTCCAAAATGCGAACGTCATTAGTTGCGGGAAAGAGCAGCAAGGAACGCGGCTGGACGCTATCATCGGCAATCACCATTAGCCCCGAGGAGCTGCGCAGGATTCCATTGAGGAGGCGGCTGATGGGTGGTAGTAGCGCCCCATCAAGGTCAGCTGATTTGATATACTGGCACATCTATATTCTACGGCTAATCCGCACTTAAGCTGAACGGGGAGCCCGGTACGTGCTCCTCCCCCCACTTGACCACCAGAATGTAGTCGCCGGGATCGCACACCCGGTAGGTCACCCTGTGAATGCCACGGCCCAGATGCCTGACCACCACCTCCTCGCTGGGACCACGCTGCCCCAGCACGCCCACCAGTAGCATGTTGCTCCCCGCTTGGCCGCAGTCCACGGTGAATTCATTGCGCTCCACCAGGCTGACATGGGTGAGGCCCAGGCCACGGCTCTGTACCCTGCTGGCATCCGAATCCAAGATGGGCACTAAAGCATACAAGATGCTAATTGATTATCCCAACTTAGGTGCACTTTTCTTGATAAAACATACCAGAAGAATTAGCGGATTTGCCCTCGATGGATTCGGGAGCACCTGCTATGGCCACGATGATGAATGGTGAGCGGGGCAGGATTACGGAATTGCACTTTATGTGCACCTTGTAGAGACCCGCTCCGGCGGCCAGCTGGCAATCAATCTGGAAGCGCTCCGGATCCAGCTGCTGCAGCCGCACGGGCTGGATGGGCTGGCCACTGGGACCCTCGATACGCACCTCAAAGTTACCCTTGACCCCGTTCCGCTTGATGATGAATCCCAGCGGGCTGTTGACCCTCAGCGCTCCGCTGGGAAAGTGGAGCAGCTGCACCTTGCCGGCGTCGGTCAGCTCGGGTGCCACATAGACGCGCGGCGATTCCGATGGATAGGCATCTGGGGAGTTGCGAGGGCAGAGATTGGTAGTGTATAAATAGCCGGTTCGATGTTTACTTCCTCATCGACGCCACTCACCCGCATCGGGCGTCCGCTGGTAGCGTCCAAAAATACCGCCCTCCTCCGGACTATTGCCCTCCAGGCCACACCCACTCGAACTGGAGGCGGAGGCGGAGGAGGAGTTGGCGGCCTGCGTGTTGAGACGCATCTCCTGTGACACTTTGAACATGCCGCAGATATTTTTGGGCAATTCGAATATAAATCCCCTTCACAAATACAAATAGTTTACAAATATTTTCCCCAAAAATTTAATTGGCGACTGCCCGGGGCGTGCTCCTTCGACCGACTGAACTCAGTGCTCTCCATCCCAACCGCCTCAGCGAAATGCTCTCGAAGTGCCAGATTCTCGATCTCCGATGTTGGAGCTCTCCCCCATCCAATGGGGAAAATGTTTACGATGCTTGTGTGCCGGGCAGCCTGCCAAATATACACAATGCCTTATGCTGATGCGGATCGCCCAGATGCGATTCCCAATCTAAACAGGAGAGTGCGCTGCCCGGAATTCGGTGTCTAGATTGATATAAATCGAAGAAATTTTAATGTGAATCGATAATTTAACACGCCTTATTAATTAAATTAAAACTAATAAGATCGAATTCTAGGATCGCATAGAAGATGGTTGTTTAAGATCCCATAAAATGTACTTAAATAAACTACCTGTGAAATAATTTAAAGACCTTTTATGCATTGTTTTAAAGATTCGAAAGCGTTTGATATCCTTTTTTTTTGACGAGCAGCAATTTAAATTGAAATTCCGAATTTAAGTACGTGGTGGGGTCCAACTGGGCAGAATGAAGCCGAATATGGCTACGGAGTATGTCTGATGTCAAAGCCGTGCTGCAAATTGTGGTAGAGATGCGGATAGACGACCATGTCCGTGTTGGTCAAGTGGCCAGTTTCATAGAGATTGCTGTAGATCTGTGGACAAATAGCTCCTTAGTTATATACGTTTCACTAAGTTAGCTGGCTTACATTCTCGGTGATCTTGAGCGTTCGTATCGCCTCCGCTCGCATGTGCAGCCAAGTGTGGCGCAGTCGCTCTTCCGCATCCGAAATGAAGCCCGGCGACCAGTTCTTCCGCATCCGGAAGAGGTTCATCCGGTTCTTCTCGCGCACCGCCCTCGGCAGCATCAAGGCATGCCGTTTCCGAGCGTCCCGCTTGGCCTTTCCATTCAGCATCTGCTGCTGCTTCGCCTTCTTCTCCTCGATCTGGATACGCATCTTCCGCGCGAGATCCTCGCGCTTTTTACTGGCCGCCGTCTCCGCAAAGATGGACACCTGGTTCGACTGCGCATAGAATCGGGTGTAGTAGTCCAGCTTGCTCAAGTCCGCTGGTGGCATTATCTTCCGGAAGTTCCCCAAATGACTCTCCTCCCAGGCGACTTGCTGTGCCAACGGACATTGTTCCTCACCATCCGGCTCCATATCAACGGGAAGGGCCTCTGGGCTGCCCTTCTGGGCATCTAATTTGGCTTTGGAGGAGCCGCCACCAAGACGCGGACGTTGAGCTGGTCTGGAAATTAAAATATATCTGGATTACTGCTATGAGAGTAGTGATCTGCAACTTACGGGTCTCCCCTGATCTTGAGCAGCCGCTGCTTGACCCGCTTGCGATCCTCCTTGAGAATTTGTCTCTTGTCTGCCAGCACCGCACTGACCAGGTTCAAGGTGTCCCGGATGAGGGGTCGCTTAACCTCCCTGTCCACCTGTTCGTTGGTATGGAAGCTGGGCGAGTGGTTGACCTCGAGGATGTAGGGCTTCAGCTTCCAGTCCACCAGGATGTCAAAGCCGAGGATCTCGAAGCACGCCTGGATCTTGTCGTGCCCTGGAAAACAGGCATGGTAGTTATGCTTCAGCACTGGCCACGCACTCAGCACCGTCTTGATGATCACATCGTCCACATTGCTCCAGAACTCCTCCACATCGTAGTTGTGGCGTCGCATCCAGTTGTTGATGGCACTCAGCTTCCTCTTGCTCCCGCAGTCATCGTTGTCGCAGAGTTCGTAGTGCGAGTTCCGCTTGTTCACCGAGTAGTTGGTCAGGTGCATGTACAGATCGTTCGAGTTTCCGGGCGTGGGCTCCACATACTTGTTCGTGGCAAACCTGGCTAGTCCCTCGTTGTACACGAAGATGCGCAGGGGATCCACGGAAGTGATCAAGGTGTACACCCGCAGATCGAACTTGTAGCCATCGATGAGTAGGGGCTGTAGTGGATACGATGGTTAGTCAGCATACGGAGTTCCTCAAGTACTGCCTTTTACCCTGTGTATGTACGTCTGGCAGATTAGCCGCTCGTGAGCACCAATGGTCTTCAGGTCGTTGGTCAGCCAGATGCCACGACCCTGGGCTCCAGAATCCGGTTTCAGGATGAACGTGCGTTTGTGGTTGATCGCATAGTTCATGGCATCTCCATAGCTGAAATCGTTGGTATCAGTGAGTGTCAGTTCAATGCGAGGTACGGTTGCTTACTCCGCCGGCAGCATCCAGGTCTTGGGAAAGATCTTGTAGTCCTGCGGGAAGAGCTTCAGCATTCGGTTCAGATTCCGCGACAGGAGATCCTTGCGGCAGATCTCGATCATGCCCGGAAAGTGATTGATCTGCTGGAAGCGCTTCATGTTCTTGAACAGCTCCACGCCGGGAAACGAATCGGACCAGAGGATGTTCCACAGCTTGGACTCCTTGACCAACTTGTAGCCCAGTGTCTTGGAGATTTTCCCAATCATGGCGTAGCGCGAGTTGGACACGCAGATGGTACTCCTGGTTTCGCTGGGGGATTATGTTAGAATCGGTTTCCAATAACAAAGCTAATGAAGATCACCTGGCTGGCTGCTCCTCCTCGACGTGCATGGGAGGATTAAGCACTCGAGTGGGACAGTCCACGTGGTAGGTCTTGTTGTTAAGTTGAATGAAGCCCAGCACTTTGGCTTCCGTGGCAGGCATTGGACTACTCTCACCAGAAGATGATCCGTAATAGGGGGGGATATTCTCTTCCACTTCCTTGCCGGCACGTGCCCTTCTCTTCACGCACCGGATCTTCTTAATCCGGCGTCTCGGAGACGCGGGCTGTTGAGGCGGCGAATGCTCCGGACTTAACCATTCCCGGTCCAAGCACGGCTGCTCATTAAGAGCCATGTCCAGAGCGCGAACAACGTGGGTCCTTTTCTCGCGCTCCTTCCGGATCTTCTCCTTGGAGAAGTGGCGCAGCTCCTGAATTCTCTTGAAAAACTTGGAATTTTTTAAATTCATTGCCTTGTCCGCTGCGTCCTTAATTAAAAATTTAAAATTTATCACGTGCTAAAATCTATATCTATAAAATTGATTCGTGTCGATGTGGAGAGCCGGAATTCTTCGTCACGAATAAAAACAGTATTATTTTGCGATGATTGTGTTGTGAAAATGAAAATATATATAACCGAAATGACGCTAAATTCAATACGTCGCTGGCTTGAGTTTTAAATTGTTGACTTGAGGCAATTTGTAAATTTCGTTTTTCTAAACATGATAACACTCACAACTATGTGTACAAAATTTTAATAAAAAATAGTTAAATCATTTACAGTTTTTGCATAACAATAAGTCTTTAGGGGGATATCCTCGCAATGTTAAAGTTAATAATATATTGCAATCGATCACAATATGTGGAAATGGCTTAAATGCTTCTTCGAGCTTTTAAAGTTCGTCAATAAAGGTAACATAATAAGGCACACAATCTAGTCGGCTACAAATGGATCGAAACGCTTGAGCACCGCGTCCATGGATGGTCGATCCTGCGGATCCAGGGCAGTACATTGCAAACCCGCCTCGATGGCGCACATGCACATGTCCAACTCCTTGCCTATCGGTGCTGCAAGGTGCTTTTCCAGCAGCTCCATGCGGTTCTGCCGCCACTGCTGCTTGACGTAGTGCAGCAAATCCTTTTTCGTTTCGTTTTCCGGCACGCGGTCCGTCACCTGGCGCCCCGTGAACACCTCCAACAGCACAATGCCATAGCTGTAGACGTCCACACCCGTGCTGAGTTGTTTGAAGTTGCGGAACTCCGGTGGCAGGTAGATCTTGGTGCCAAATACTTTGTTCACCTCCACCACAGCGTCTAAGGACTTGGGACCCTCGCGCACCAGCCCGAAGTCACCAATCTTCGGCATCAGACATTGGTCTAACAAGATATTGGCCGGCTTGATGTCTCCATGGATCAGCGGAGTGCCTCGCGCAGTGTGCAGGAAGTAAATGCCTCTGTGGGAGTGAAATTAAAAGTTAAAGTTGGTCGATTGGTTCTAAGATACGATAAATCCCACCTAGCCGTGCCGAGGCTGATGCTAAACCGCTGCTGCCAGGTGAGAGCTGGTAGTGGATTTTGGGCTTTGTGCGCTCGCAGGCGAGCTTCCAGGGAACCGCCCTTCATCAGCTGGTAAACGAGGCACGGCTTTCCACCTTTGATGCTGTATCCGTAGAGGGCCAGGATGTTGTCGTGCCGGATGCTGTTTAGATACTTTAGTTCGTTGTAGCTCTGCTGCAGCTCCACCTTTTTTTGGTCGATATTGGGACTGCGGTAGTTCATCACCTTGATGGCCACGTCCAGTTGCTTCCATTTCCCGCGATACACATCTCCAAATCCACCCTGTCCCAGGCGATTGTCCGGACTCCACCTGTCCGTGGCGTTTTCCAGCTCCGCATAATCGATCTCTAGCAAGGACTCGGCTGCCCGCTGGACCGTGCTAATGTGGATGTTGCCCAGGGTCTCCAGGCTGGGTATCTCCTCCGTTGCCGCTGTGCTGGTGCGATTGTTGTTTGAGTTGCTGACGCCCGAGGAGGAGGGAAATGGCGGACCATTGTTCACTTTGACACTGGAATCGGGAGCAGCGCGCAGCTCACTGATGGTGGGCACGCTCCTGGGAATGTACTTGTGCAGATCCTCGCTAACGTAGTCTTTGATCAGTCGCATGGCGTTGTGCAGCTTTAATCTAAAGTAAGAGTCATTTCTGGGATGTTTCGGGTTATTATCAACAACTGACTCACTTTTTGAACAAAGCAAACAAAGTTTGCACCGTATGATTGTACTGGCCGCCCCAAATGTTGAGGAACTCATTGGAGGCTGAGCGGCCCCGCTGTTTTTGACTGCTTATCTGCTCCACTTGATCCGGATAGAGTTTTACCGCCGTGGCCATTTGTTGCCACACGTCCAGGGCATCCAAATGGGCACATAGTTGGGCTCGCACGGGCAGCGGCAGCAGTCGGATGGACATCGTGTTGTCCAAGTGGGAACGCGACCTGGTCCTGTTGCCATTCGCCTGGTTTTGGGCCTGTGCCTCGGCCTCGGCGGTCTCGACGCCACTCATCTTTCACTGGTGTGCGGTTCAACCGGTTGCGACTGATTCATGCGGTCTGCGTCCCCGGATGCAAGCGTGCCCGTTTGGAAAGGGGTTGGCGGCGCTGGGAACCTGTTGCAGCGAAATGAAAATCGCTTTTGGGTAAATTCCCAACTCGATTCGATGAAAACAAGCGGACGACTTGTTAACAGTGCGGCTAACAGTGGCGCAACAAGTGATAAAGCAGCTTAACAGCGCCAAGCAGTCTGGCAGCGCTGCCATTGCTGGATAATAATACACTGTTTAAGATTCTCAACTAAAACGGAAGCAGATACTTAAGTAGTTTGACATTTGTTAAAATTAAACATTAAATAGCTTTATAAATAAATACTAAAATATTTTCTTAATATTACTTAGTGGACTTGAATATCTTAGAAATTACCAATGCTGTTGCTGCTTTGTGGATTTGTGGCATTTTCAGCTGGCCCCAAGCTGGTCACACTGCTCCGCCGCACACCGTCACGAACGCATCACTATCGCTAATTCTTCACATCGCCCATTTATTATTCAGCAAATACGTCAATTAGCTACCCAGCGAGCAGAAAAGCCTCAAGCTGGCGGAGAAAAAGGTCCAAATGGCGCTGTGCCAGACATCGGTGGTGAGTGCGTGGTGGGATCCCCGGGATACGCTATCTGTGTCATCGTCGGTGGCTCAATTGCATCCGACATATGGATGGCATCCTACCAAGGAGTTTCTCCTCCACCTGCTCCTCCGCCTCCTTCCGCCGCCCACGCGGGAAAGTGAAAGCTTTCCCAGTGGTCATGATTACTACACTTGTACTACAGCATTAAGTCCCGCTGAAACTCGAGATATCCAAACTGCAACCTCTGTGTGTACGTGAGTGTGTGTGTGTGTGAGTGCGTGTCTGTCTGGCCATCGGTGTATTGGTGCGTTCATTGGCTTGCAGTTTTGGGTTTTTTGCCTTCCGATTTTTTTTTCCGATTTTCAGAGTTTCCGCGGGGCATTACGAACTCCATTGGGGGTTATAATTAATAGTAATACATGCTGCGTAGCCTGTGCTATTATCGGCAAGTCGGGGCCTCCTTATCGCACGTTGATAAGGCAAAACGAACTACTAGTAAAACAATCGACTGGCATGCCGGTGTACGCAGTATATACATTTGTATTTATACCAGCATATGCCTGGTATGTAGGTATATATACATATGCCTGCATTCGTCGCAAACAAATAATTTGCATAGATTATTTGTGTTTTGCATATTCACATTACAGCTGCGTCTGAATTTTAATGTGGGCTCAAAAGCCACACATATTGCGAGCCACATTTTCAACTTCTATAGCTTCTTTGTAAGGAAATGGGGCTGTTTCACTTTACGTGCTCCATGGACTTACTAGACAGCTGGCTACGAAGCCATC
Source organism: Drosophila orena (assembly GCA_005876975.1). Classification (NCBI taxonomy): domain Eukaryota; kingdom Metazoa; phylum Arthropoda; class Insecta; order Diptera; family Drosophilidae; genus Drosophila; species Drosophila orena. Next base: position 5,405,732 of record VCKV01000282.1, on the reverse strand, counting down.
CCTATTGTTTTATCCCCAACTGTATGGACGCTAATAGCGGGGAGTTGAGCTGCGATAATATAATGAGTGTTTAAGTCAACACAAGCCCAGATTGATCGTGCATTTCAAATTTAATTATATACAATTAATGGCATACCTCTTTCCCCGCAGCTGAAGGTGTACCATGCCGTGATCGAGGACGTCATCACAAATGTGCGGGACGCGTTCCTGGACGAGGGCGTCGACGAGCAGGTGCTGCAGGAGATGAAGCAGATCTGGCGCAACAAGTTGCTGGCCAGCAAGGCCGTCGAGCTGAGCCCAGATTCCAGCGATGGCTCCCACCCGCCACCCATTGTGGCCAACAATCCAAAGGTAAACGAACTGGAAGCCTCGAGTGGACATGTTCATCACAAATTCTTGTGTCTATCTAGCACATAGAAGTCCTCACATTGTATATTTTTAAGCTATGTGTTACCACTTCACCCGAAAGACATTCGAACTAAGATATCTTGCTTTATCTTTCTTATGATCCACTACAATGCAACGCGCCTCACCACCAACATCGACTAATGCGCTGCCTTACACATCATCAAACTCCATTCAAAAACCCATTCATTTCCATGCGCCCTCACATTCAAACGCACATTTCGACTGCAGAGCAACAAGGTAAAGCCATCTGTCTGCAGGAGGATTTCCAGAATTAGGCCCACTAATCCTCTTTCCCTTTGCAGGCAGCCAATGCCAAGGCCAAGAAGGCCGCCGCCGCAACCGCGGCCACATCACAGCCACAGATCGGCGGCAGCGGCTCCGCGTCCTCTCTGGTGGCGCTCAAGTCGTCCGCCGGAATGGCTGCCGGCAGCGGAATGAAGAACGGGCTGGTGCCCATCAAGCAGGAAGTTAACTCACAGAATCCGCCGCCACTGCATCCTACTTCGGGGGCAGCACTGCTGCAGAAACAGCAGCAGGCGGCGAGCAGTGGACAAGGTTCCATTCCAATTGTGGCCACGCTGGACCCCAACCGCATTATGCCCGTTAACGTGAGTTAAATTACTAGAGAACTAGATGCGAATGTGGCTAAGTTTTTTTTTTCTAATGGACTTCACAGATCACGCTGCCATCGCCAGCAGGCTCTGCCAGTTCGGAATCTCGAGTGCTCACCATACAAGTGCCTGCCTCAGCGCTGCAGGAGAATCAGTTGACCCAAATTCTGACGGCCCACCTGATTTCATCCATCATGTCCTTGCCCACCACGTTGGCCTCGTCTGTGCTGCAGCAGCATGTAAACGCAGCACTGAGCAGCGCCAATCACCAGAGTAAGCAGACTCAAATCTCGTTTTTTTTGCGCACCCGTAATAACTATTATTATTATTCTGGAAAATTAGAAAGTCTTGCCGCTGCCAAGCAATTGGACGGTGCCCTAGACTCCTCCGATGAGGATGAAAGCGAGGAGAGCGACGACAACATCGACAATGATGATGACGATGATCTTGACAAAGACGATGACGAGGATGTGGAGCACGAAGATGCTGCCGAGGAGGAGCCGCTCAACAGCGAAGACGATGTCACCGACGAAGACTCTGCTGAAATGTTTGACACAGATAACGTGATTGTTTGTCAGTATGACAAGGTAAGTTCACAGAGGCACGTTTATGAGTTGGAGCTTATGACTAACCTCCTCCGCAGATCACCAGGTCGCGAAACAAATGGAAATTCTATCTCAAAGATGGCATCATGAACATGCGGGGCAAAGACTACGTGTTCCAAAAATCAAATGGCGACGCCGAGTGGTAATGGCAGTTGAGTGCGAGCGGCGGCAGTGTGAATATATTTACAAAAGACAGCAAAAAAAAAGCCTCATCAAATGCGCCTTCAGCCCTGGACAATTGCTAACCAGACAGGACCCTGCATCACTGGAAAACATGACCAAGCGACACCGTCTGCACAGAAAGCAAAGTACTCGGGCCGACACTGTATCTTATTTTAGTTCCATCTGTTTTGTATTACGATAGCTAAAGAGTGTGTTGCAGTCAACCATCTCAATTAAATGTATTAAATAGAGTGCCGCATAACTTTTGTGTCAATAAACAAAATCACTTGTGAAAGTTATAAGCTTGCGTTTCTTGCTACCAAGTATGAGATTCTATTTCAGATGATTCACTTGCATATTTGTTGCATATTTTATTTTGTATACTACAGATATAATGCCGAGAGCTTAAATTTAAATCAGGAAATACTCAAATTTCGGGTTAAAAGGAACCCTAATCTCTAGCCAAATAAAAACCATCTGGATTCATAGAAAGTATGTATGTATTTATATATAGACATGTACATGCACTTCGATCTTGCAGTTAAGGAGTACAGCATTTTACAATTCAACACTTACAACAACAGCGCGGCTAATTGTTAAGGTTCGCATCCTATGTACAACTCGCATTGTACATGCTCTGGTCATCCATCGTCAATCTATGTACATACATACATGCACTTATCCGGTCGGGCATATCGCTCTTGCCTTATCGCCTAAACAATCTAAGTAATGACTAAAGATGCATGGTTGTCTGGCTTACGATCCTAAAACTAATGAAAATGTCTCGGGTGTCTGCATGAGTGTGCGTGTGTGAGTGTGTGCTTAGTTTGTGTATTGCTGGTTCTTGATTCCTACATTTAGTCAATCGAATGTGAGATGGGCTTGGTTAGCGTTTACATTTTATACAAGGTCACCTCTTTCAGCGATTTCGTAACTATAGACAATCAAAATAGGTGTACAAATAAGTTTAAAACAATTTATAATATAGCACAACTCTCGCTCCTAGGTTAGTCCTATTTGGTTTTGCCCGCAAACAAACTTGTGCTAAGCACCAAGCCGAAGAATCCTCCTCCGGGTGTCATTGCAGGACAAGCCGTGCACGTACACAATGATATAACTGCCTAACTAAACATTAAGTCGTTAGTAGCGCTATGTTGATTTCCTTGACCATCTTGACGCGGTGCAGCATCCGCTGCAGTGCGTCCTGCCCCAGTGCTTGCGTCGAGTACCAAACCGGTGAGTCGGGCACGCAGGAGCGCTCGGGCTGCAGATAAAAGACATCGTTGCGGGTCTTCACGCTCTCGGGGCTGTTGAATAAACGTACTATGATTAGCAATACATTCCTTTAAGTAACAAGCACACAAGTCACTAACCATTTAGAGAGATAAAATTCGTAAAGGCGGACGGGACAGCGCAGCGGATTCTCTTCATTCTCCTGCTGCTCGTAGACTTTCTTCTTCCGCGGATTGGCATCTGTTTGAAATAGCAAGTAAGAGCTCAGTTGCTGTGCATCCTAAACTAAGTTGAAGACTTACCCAGACCCGCCTGCGGTGGATAGAATCGTAAGAGCACGTTTCGTGAGCCAGGAACTTTGGAATTCTGTGATGAGCGCTTCCAGTGCTTCATTATATGCGAGAAGGATAACTGCATGTGCTCCTCCACAGTCTGAAAATACAAACGGAATTAGCGCAGGTCAAAAAACATAGCATTGCTTCTTCCTACCGTCAAATTGAAGTGCTTTGTGTTAAAGAACATAAGCGTGCTCAGCAGAACGTGCGGAGAATGGGCGCCCAGTTGCTTACACTCCCACAAGTGCTCCTCCTCCACGCGAGTGACAATGTATTCTGCGAATGTAAAGAAAGATGTTATGTTGGAACTGAAACATTTCAAGGTGATTTTACTTACGCGAATCGTTGTACAGCACGGAGAACTTGCGCGCCACCTCGTCAAGGCACTCGGTAAACCGCTCATAGTACGGATCATAGAAGATGTTGTCTATGCGTCCATTTACATAGAGATATTGCTGAATGCCTGAAGAAACAGATTTGAATAAAATCGAATGATACACTTAAACCCCGAAAGTTAAACACATACCCAACACAAGATAGTAGATGGTGTCCGGCGCATACTCCGTCCCGTTGGGCTTGCGCACCTCCTTGACGAAGAGGCAAAGCGAGTAGTTCAACTCGTCGGCAGTCATTTGAAGCAGCTCCGTCTTGAAGGGCCGCCGGCGCATTGAACTCTTCTCGATGTCCGCGTTCTTCGTCATCACCCACTGCTTCCATGCGTTCACCCCGAAGGTGTACTTAAGGAACATTTGGGCGTCGGGCTTTTCTTGTGGCTGCTGTGCCTGCTGCGACTGCTGCTGTAGGGCCGAGTGGTCCATTTCGCCGCCGCGCTGCCTCTTTACCGGCGACCGACTATTGCGATTGGGTGAGTCCATGACGACGCCTACGCCGCGCTTGCGTCCACGAGGGGTTCTGAAAGACACACAATTTGGACACTCAAGCATTGACTTTTGATTACCATCTTTCATTTCTCACCGTTGCGTGGCATCAAGCATGTGATGCTGCTGGTCTAAATGATGTACTCCCATTTGACCCATTCCGTCGTGACCCATCGGCGACTGGCTGCTGATCGTATTTGCAGTCATCGACGTTTCCAGGTCCACCGTCGAGGTCTGGTGATGGTTGTCGTAGTCGCCTGTGGCCATCTTGAGGGCAATCTGCAGCATATCATCGCCGTAGGGATTATGTCCGCCTCCACTGACATCCACCACTTGCTGTTGTTGCTGCTGCTGGGCGACGGACTCGAGGCTGTTCTGGTACTGCAGCGTGACCAGGCCAGGATCCGGCTTGATCTCGTTGTCCGAGTCGGAGTCTGATTCGTGCTTCTCCTCGGCTACCATTTCGGCCATCATAAGCAACTCCGCCTCCAGCGGATCCTCTGGCATCTTGTCTTGTATCTTTTTGATCTCCTTAAGAATGCCTTGCGCGGTGTTGCGCGTGGTGGGTATGAAAATAGGCACCGGGATTGGCAGCGGAATGGGCACTGGCACGGGGAACGGAGCCGAGTACATGTACATGGGTTGCGGCACGAAGATGGGCACCGGAACCGGGATGAGCACCTTGTTGGAGTAGTCCTTCTCCGTCTGGGTGGCGCAATCCCGCACGTCCGGGGTACACTGCTCGCCCTGGGTCACTGTTAAGGGTTTACAGCTTATGTTCACGTTTCGCACAGACTTGGGATATGGTGGCACTGTGATGATCTTGGTCTCCGTTACCGTAGCCGGGCCGAAGTCCATAGTCGTGGTAGTATTTCGTCTGCCCGGTATTCCCATGTGGGAGCTGCCGCCTGACATAGTGGGCGATGGCGACCGTGCGGAGTAGTCAACCACGTGCTTGCGCGGCCTTCCTCGAGGTGCTGGCGGATGAACGCCCGGCATGGACAGCGGCGGCGGTGAGGGTCCCGAATCCCGGGGACGTCCACGCTTGCGTCGAACCGTCAAATTGCCGATTCGGGCTTCCGTTTCGCCGCTGGCGAGCGATTGCACCGTGGATATAACTGGTAGCATGGTGCCGGATCCGGATTTCTTGCCTCCAATGCCACCTTTTCCAGTCTGCAAGTATCGGGCATTAAGTTAATTAGGTATAACAGTTAATAAATTCACATAGGTTTCTGATTTAGTTGGCATTGAATTAGGTTGAAATGAGATCTGAATAGCGATTGCAACTTGAATTGAAAGTCAAAATGAAGTTCATGTAGCAATAATCGAACCGGTACCCTAAAAAGAGTTGATACACTTCATTTATGTTAAAAATTCGAACACTAATTGCATGGTTACTTCAAAACCTTCGTACAACCATCAAATGTATTATTCAGTTTTCAACTCACCTGGGAGAGCTTCAGTTTGACACGTTTGGGCAGACCCGTGGGAAAGGGTGCCGAGTTTTTGCTACCCCGATTGGATTGCTGCTGGGACTTGGAGCTGCTACTGGCGCCGCTGCTGGGAGCCAGGTCGCTGTCCAGCGTGAGGGGAGCGCGGGCGAACTGATTCTGGAACTGCATAACACACTGGTAGGTGCAGAAGTTGCGCATGGAAGCGTCCGACATGGTCAGGTGATACTGAGGCGTATTGAAGTTGGAACAATTGTCGCATTTGGTCACCGCCCTTGCGGAGATGTTGCAGCTAACGCCGTGCATGGTCAGACAGTTGATGGAGCAGGTGAGCGTCTCCTGATCATGGGGACCACCAATCTGGTAGATCATGTCAAAGTTGTACTTCTTCACCTTGCACCACTGGCAGGACACGATGTGCCTGTTGACAATGATGTACACGTTGATGCACACACGCGAGCAGAAGACCTTGGGTGACTGCTGCTCGTTGTAGATGGTGTAGGATTCGGCACTCCGCCGCTCAAAGTATTTGGCGCACATGGCGCACGGATCGGCGTTCACATTGCTCACAAACTTGAAGGCCGAGAAGCAGGGATTCGAGCAGAAGTAGTGCTCTCTGTCCTCCAATAACATCTCCACCCTCACTGGCTTCTCGTGGTTGCACACACCGCACACATCGGTGCGCAGTTTTCGTCGGGGATTGCACATGCTGTCGTAGCGACGGAGGCAGGCTTGCGAGCAGAAGTCCTTGAACTGATCCTTGTCACCCACCGGGGCCAGGAAGCCCTCCTGGCCACCGCTGATATCCTTCTGACAGCAGGAGCACGTCTTCAGACCCTTCTTGAAGGTGTTAAGGCAACCGGCGCAGCAGAACTGCCGCACATCGAAACCGAATCGCACGCAGTACTTGCCAAGCGCTATGGAGCTGACCTCCTGCTTGCAGGTCTCGCAGGTGGATCCAATGGTGCGCTGATAGCTGCCCAGGCACACCTCATTGCAGAAGTCCATGGTCTCCCACATGAGCTGTTTCTCATCGGTATTGATCTCCGCCTCGCAATCGGCGCAGCGCCTTCGGAAGCTTTCCATCCTGTCCAGGCGCGCCGTCTCTGCCTCCTCCACCGTCCTGGCAACCACGCTGCTCTCTGTCCGTTTGCTGGGCGAGTTTTGAGGTGGCTGAAGCGTTGTGGCGCCAATGTTGCGCACTCGAATCGAGTGCCGCTTCAGCTTGAATTTCTCTGGCTCCTCAGAGTTGAGCAGATTAAAGCAATCGTCATTGCAGATGTAGAAGCAGTCCTGGTCCTGCTTGATGAAGTACTTGCACCGTATCTTTTCCTTGCACTGAAGGCAATCTTGCGTGTTGGCTGAAGTAGCTTCCTCCTCAGGATCTCCGGCCTCGCCATCGCCACTCGCCTCCGTTTCGGCGGCGCCTTCTTCACGAACAACTTCCTCCACCAGGAACTTCTTGCGGCGCACAAAGTACTTGCCAGGGTGATCGTCTAGCAGGGCGTTCACACAGACGGTATCGCAGATGTATTCATACCCACTGGGAACAGGCTCTTGCGGAGCCTCTGCCTCCTCAGCATTCTCCTCCGCCTTGTCCTTATCCTTTTCTTCTGTCTCCTCTGGACTCCTGTACCTGAAGCCACAATTCTTTTTGTCGCCGCACTGCTTGCACTTCTGTACGCTGCCAACGATCCAACTAATGATGATTTTCGGCGTGGACCCCGGTTCACCCGATCCGGCACTGAAGGATTCCTCAGCTGTGGGCTCGTCGGGATCGGGAACATCACCACCGGCCTCCTCTTCGTTTGCTGCTGCATCTACTCCATCTGCTGGCAGGAGAAAGGGATTTACATTAGTTTAGGTACACGCAACAGGTAGATAATTCAAATTCTTGTTGCAAATAAAAAAAGGCAATCAATACAAATGTGAACTCATAAATAAATTCATCGGCGCGTAATCGGAAAATGCAAGTGCAAGTTCACCGAATACGGGGTCAAACTAATTTGATTTCAATTAATTTAAATTCATATATATATATGTATATATATATATACTTTTTTTTAACAGAATCATTACGCACGCTACAAGCAATTTTTTGTAAGAAAACTGAAATACAAAGCAAGAGAAGCATAAATAAAACAATGTAATGCAGGCGAACAAAGATGTTAGTGAGTTTTGCCCAGATATAAGCCCAATCTGCTCACCTTCGGCAATATCTGTTGCCGCCGCCTTAGCTCCAGCTTGAGCATCTGCAGGCAAAATGGATAGAGTAGATGTGGGATTGGGCATTTCATGTTTTTGTGTGGCGCACTTACCAGTTGGCGTGGATGGAGATTCGTCGGTGGCGTCAACGGCAGCTGCAATGTCGTCTTCTGGATCGACGGCGGCATCTGCCAGGGACTTGCCATCGTTATCAGGTGTCTTTGCTTGCCGCTCCTCGGCACGCTCCTCCTCTTCGGCGGCCTTCTCGGCGTTCTCGCGGGCCAATTCTTTCTCAGCTTCAGTCACTTCCGTCTCTTGATCGTCGGGAATGAGGCAAACATCTGATTCCTCTGGCTCCAAAACATTTTCCACTGTATCTGCAATGAATTAAGAGTTTAAGATTAAGAGTTTACATAAACATACATCAAAAATAATCCTAAAACTTACCATCGCCATGCTCGGCTTCACCAGCTTCTTCCGCATTTTCATCCACCTGCTCCGATTCTGCATCTGCTTCGGCATCCGGATCATCTTCATCAGCGGGCGCCTCTTTTTCCCGCTCATCTGGATCTTGACCATTGTCCTGTTCCTCTAGGCTTGTGTCCACTTCATCTCGACCCTCCGGTGGCTCTGCATCCTCGGCCTGGTGTGAATCTGCGCCCACGGACTGCATATCTACATCATCAGCCGTCTCTCGCTCCAGTGCTGCATCGTCTTCGGCTTCCTGCTCAGCTTCACCTTCTGCTTCCGCCTCGCCTTCCGCTTCATCCACATCCATTGCTTCTGGGGAAGCGGGACCACCGTCGACTGCATCTGCTTCAGCGGCAGCTGCCTCCACCTCCTCCGCAGTGGCCTGCAGGGCATCTGTTTCCTCCTCCGCCTCCTCCGGCTCATCCTGTGGATCTACCCGGACGGCTTCTGTTTGTGGCTGATCATCCTCACCGGCTTGAGGCTCTTCGGATGGCGTTGGCTCCTCGGTGGGTTCCTCTGATTCCCCGGGATCCGCTGGTGTACTAGCCGTCTTATCCCGCGACTGGTTATCATCGGCGTCGAGTGATCCCTCGGAGATCTGTTCGAAGTCGTCCTCCGGCTCCTTGGCAGAATCCTCTGGCGGCGGTTTGCTTTCCTGAGCTGCAGCATCCTCCGCTGGCGGCGAAGCGGGTGTATCCAGAGTTTCACTTGCTGCCGCCGCAGGCTGTTCCTGATCCCGATCCTGCTCCTGTTGTTCCTCTGTCCGGGGGGTGGCCGACTCTGGTCGCGCATTGGAATCGGCGCCGAAAGAGTCCAAACTGGATATCTCCTCCATTTCTCTGTTTGATTTTTTAATCGACTTTCGCTGTGCGTTTGTTTATATAGACATGAAAACTGCAACAAAAGGAAAACAAACAACAAATAGTTAGGGCTTGCCTATCGATAACAATTGCGGCGCGGCGGACTATCGGCTGGCCAGGGCCCCACACCATTGCCGCCTAAAATGTGTACACACACACGTACAGGCACACCGACGCACACACACACACCGAGCCCACGGTACAGTGCACGAAAAAACAAAACATGCGCCTCCAGAGAGAAAAAAAAGGGGGAAAAAAGGAGGAGTGTGTCTGTATGCGCCGCTTTGCCATGCAATTAATATTACTGCACTTGCATTATCTTATTTGGCCGCGATGCATGGGCGGCTTTTTCGTACTTTTGTTGCGTTGCCGTACGGTACTTCGATAATCCGCAATCCAACCGCCGACTTTTTTTCGGACAGCACGAGTTTGTTGTGGTGAGCGCGTCTTTACAAGCCGCAATTAACTGCCTTTCACCGCTGCGCGGGCGGGCACATCATTAACGGTCGGCCCACGGTACGCGCAAAACTTTTCACCAATTACCAAACACCTTTTTGCACTGTGCAATTTCTCACTTTCTGGCCACTGTGTGAATTTTCGGCTTTATGTGAGTAAAATGGCGCACCAGTGTACCAAATGCGGCCCTCGCATAACGCATTGGTATATATATTGGTATATGCCGAAAAATACCGAAAATGGGGCATTAAAAAATACCAGTGTAGACAGCGCAACGGGTTGGCAGCCCTGGTCGTTTGACTTTTGAAAAATGTGTCTATAATTTTTGTAACTTGATCAATTGAAAATTATTGAAATATATAATACTTAAATATGAGCAGCGTTCAGTCAGTCATTTCATGCTTCTCGTAGATCAGTTTCCAATTCGCCATATCCCAAAGGAGGCCAATGCAAAGCTATTGAAAGCTGATATTTTATTGGATTACTTTAAGTAAAATGGGTTTTATTCAAGAATCTTGGGGATTTCCATAGTTTTCTAGTTTTGATTAATAAATCCCTCGGCATCCAGTAGAACATTGGGAAAATACTTGATAATCTTGGTGAAGTGTGGGAATTTTTGGGTATTGGCAAAGGTTATCCCATTGATCTCTTGGTACTGCTTCAATATCTTGATGAGCTCATTCGGAGGCACTGTAACCGCCACGAGCCAGTGCTGGATGACGTAGTTTAAGGCATAGACCGGGAGTTTCATCAAACTGGGTTCCTGTATCAAAGATGCACCTTCCTTCACGATTTTCTAATGGATAATTACCTTAGTAAGAGTCATTTTGTATTCCAATCTACCCACCTCGATGCACACCCGCTCCACATCGATGATGTTATGCCGGAATGCCAAGTCGAAGGCTGGGAAGATCCCATCTGGAGGCCATTCCTGTTGCCCCAGTTTCTCTGCAAAGGAGCGGAGCAGCTCCGGCATGTTGTAGGCGCAGGACAGGATGAATATATCTCCCACCAGCTTCAACTGGACCAGCGGCGAGGTCACCTCAAAGGTGTATATAAACTCCAGGAAGATCTCCACGCTCTCGGGCGAAACCCCATTGATCTGCAGCACGCCGTTCCAGTGCTTGTTCTGGTACACGTCCTGCTCCAGTTTGTCGGAGGCGGTGGCCAGGAAGATCCGGTGGCAACCAAACTTTTTGTAACACACACTGACCGCCGGCTCTTCGGATTGGGGGCAGTTGCTCAGCACGTGCACCTGGCAATCGGCATCGGCACCACTGCGAAAGTATTCCAGTCGACGGGTTCTACTCGTGGCGCGATTGGTTCCATCATTCGGAAAACCCGCTGGGATATCCTCCTCAACATCAGATGCAGCCGTGGCTCTGGGAACCACCAAATCCGGTCCCAAGCTAACCGCACTGGTATTGTGCGATTGTTTAAAGCTATGGATCTCTTCCGGGTCATCCGCCTCCTCCTCCAGGTCGGCCCACCCATTGGTGCTTCCCTGGTGGGTTCCGCCGGTAGCCTCTTTCTCAGAGTCTGACATTCCTGCCAGGGAAACCCCAATTTCGAATTCCAAATTGTGTGCTATGTGAGAACAAAGCCCCTATAAAATCCCCAGTCACTATGAACTGCAAGCTACGCCGCCTGGACCTGTTGCGGAATGGCCAAAAGTCGGACTGCGAGCTCCACGTTTGGCATCCGGACAAGGTGAAGGAGGGTAAGCGTTGCCCATGCATCTTCCGTTGCCACCAGGTGATGCTAATCTCCGCCTCCGAGGAGTTCGAGCGGCTGATCCGGGATCCCGAGTTCCAGAAGAACAAGCGAGTGATCAGCGTGGAAGATGCCTCCTCCACCGCCTACGAGGCGCTGCTCCTCTACATTTACACGTACGAGGTGTGCAATGCGGTCACCATTGACATGTGTGGCGACCTCATGCTGCTGGCCGAGCGCTACAAGATGCTGGACTTCATCGACTGCTACATCGACAAGCTGGCCCACCAGGACTGGCCCATTGAGGTGGTTCTGCAGATCTTCCACTTGGCCAGTGAGCACAACCATCCGGCTCTGATGGACCTCGTGGCGAAAGTATGAATTCCCAAACTTTTATCTTGCTTAATCCCTATGCCTTTCCAGAAAATTCTGCCCGTAGCCACCCAAGTTCTCAAGGACAACTCGTTCCTCAAGCTGAGCGTAAAGGAGCTAAAGGCTCTGATGATAATCCTGAAGAAGGATGGAGTTCTTTCCGATCACGAACTGCTGACCTCGCTGAAGAACTACCAGGAGGTGAACAACTTGCGCTACGAGAACATGGAGCAGTTCCAACAGTTCGTTGAGGTGACCCACTTGTTTGAGCACGTCCTCTTCGAAGTGGATGGCACCATAGTTCTGCCCGAAGAAGACAAACCTTCAGCGGAGGAATAGGCTCAGCCATGTAGGTTTACCCAAGGAAATAAACAGGATGCATTACATATCTAAAGAAATCATTTATTGGATGTGGGGGCAAAAAACAAACAAGGTCGAATTTATATCGGCTTATAGAATAAATACTACCTATAAACATAATACCCGAATGAGCCGAGGCCGGTGCAACAAGATAATCTTACAAATCAATCAACGGAAGCGGGATGCCTGGTATACGAAGTCCTAGGAAGCCGTGCGCAAGGGCATACGCACTTCCAGAGGCACCATCACCACATCGGCGTCGGAATCACTATCGGCGTCGGCATCATCACCATCGGCTTCGGCGTCATCACCATCGGCGTCATCACCATCGGCGGCCTCGTCAATCCCCAGGCTCGGCTTAACGCTGAGAAAGTCATCGCTGTCAAGCATCACGTCCTCGTCGTCCCCGCTTTCTGAGAACTCCTGGTCGTGATCCGTCTTGTAGCCGTTGCTCTGGGACTGCTTCTGCAGCGCAGAGAGAGAGGTGCCCTGCCCGAGAATCGGAGCATCGGCATTGATTGCCAGTCCGGTGGTATCGGAACCAAACTTGCAGACGACCGCGATGCGCAGATTCACAATCAGGGAGTAGAGCTTCACGGCCGGGCCCACCTTAAGCTTCAGGTACTTGTCCAACTCCTGGCGCCCCAGCATCAGAAGCGCCCTGCCGTCGATATCCTGGTCGAGAATACTCTTGGCAATGTCAGTGGAATTCAGGGCGCGCTCTAGGAATTCGAACACATCCCAGTTGGTCCAGTGGAGCGGATTGGAGCGCACCTCGTCTAAGTCAAAGGCGCTATTCTGCTGCCAGAGGTGATAGTTTTGCAGGAACTGTGGTCCATAGCCCTTCACAAAGGACTCGGCTATGGCCAGGCATCGTTCATCTGGCACCTGCTCCGCAGCCTGCATTTGCTTTTTCACAACCTTCTCCTGGCGTGGAGGCGTCGTCTTTCGCTGGGCTTGCGCCTTTGCCGCGATTTTCGGCTGGAAAACCTCTTTATGGGAATCATCCTTAATGGCTGGCTTGACCTCCGAACTGGCTCGCTTTGATTTCTTCGCCCATCCACGTCTGATATTCTCGGGCGCCACACGCGCTGGCTTGACCGTCTTGGAGCGCCACTGACGCCAATTCTCCGGTGCATACGGACAGCAATCACGCAAAGCATGCACATTGAGATTGAAGCGCTTGGCGTTGCCATAGCCCCGACATCCCTCCACATCGCAGGGCATCACGGACTTGGCCTGGAGATAGCCAGGCGGAATTTCCAGTTCGTGCGAGGTGGCCTCGCACCAGCCAATGGGGTGCAGATCCGGACTGTCATCCTCCAGCCAGAAGTAGTACTCCGTGGGCCAGCAGTCCAGGTGAAGCTGAACGCGGTAACCCTTCCGCGTCACCACAGTGGCCGGACGAATCAAGCAGGGATTCCGCTGGTCCACCACTTCCAGTTTCATGCGTGCCTGGTACTCCGTTGGCTGGCGTGGTGTGAACAGCTCCTTTGAGGCGGCCATTCCTCCAACCTCTGATATGTAGTCATCCCAAATAAACGCGGACTTCTGGTAGTCCGGCGGAACGATCAACTGCTGGCGTCCCTCGTGCCAGCCGCAGGGATGGATGTACGGTGAGGTGATGTGTACCCAGAGGTCGTAGCAGTCATCCCAGCCGTCGAAGTGGACTCGGATCCGCTCGTCCAGAATATCCGTCACTGTGGCCACACAAATCTTTCCCGTGTCATTCAGATCCTCCGCCTCGAGATGCATGCCCACAGCGAATCCGTTGCGAACTCCCATCTGTTGCTGCATATTCAAATGAGCAAAGAGCGCCCGCGGAGCCGCCTTGCCGCCCGTTTTCACCAAATAGCGCGTCCAACTGAAGCGTTCCGAGTTGTAGTCCCTGGGCGCCTGCAGAACGCGTGCTGTCTCATCGCACCAGCCTGGCGGAAAGATGTCCTGCGAGTCGGCATTCACCCAGAAGTCGTACATGGAGGAGTAGCCATCGAAGCTAAGCTTCAGCCGATAGCCACGCACCTCCACAATGCTGCAGACACAGAAGAGGGAGCAATTCTCCGGATCGATAGCCTCCAGCTTCATGCCGCGCTCAAAACAGTTGGGACTGATGGGAAACGGGTTAGGGAAGAGGTGGATGGGCGCTGCCACATCCTTTCCCTTTGACTTGAGGTACTCGCTCCAGCGGAATGGCTTCCTAGCTTTATCCTTTTGACGGTGCTGCAGCTGTTCTTGTATGGCAGATGGAGATTTCGTTTTGGGTTTGTAGTTAGCCTGCTGCTTTTGTGGCTGATCTGGCACTGTTCCAGCCGTCTGCTCTAGTTGGGTACGGCTTTTCTTACTGTCCTTCTGTGTGCTCAACGGCAGACTACGCTTCTGGGATCGACGCACACAGCCAACAGAGCAGAAATCTGTGGGAGAATATAATATATAATATAGAGTTTAAGGTCTTTGGAGAATGATCTCTTTACTCACGTGGTGCCAGAAAGTCGGCGGCGGGACCGTGGCAATTGCAACGCTGGCACAAATAGAGCAGCGGATGGATGCTGCCCGAAGGCCTGCGACCTTGGCGCTCATACAGAGGCCGCTCGAAGTATGCAGCTGGTCCTTGGCGGGGCTGGCAACGCTCGCTTATCTGCAGGAGGTTGAACTGGTTCAGCTCGAAACGGATGGTGGAGTTCTGCAGGTTGGCCGGCTGCTGGCCGCGCCATTTCAGCATGGACAAGTTCTGCATCATGCTCCTTTTAAATGTATTGGACTTGCTGCCAGGAGATTGGAACACATCATGGTAAAGGGCTCTCTTTCCATTCTTTACCGAAGGACGTGATGGCTTCGGCTCGGCTAATTTGGGCGGCGGCGATGTTTCCGATGCGTTTGAGACGTTCGACGAGGAGGAGGAGGACTTGGGCGGAGTTTGGGGCACCTGCTCATCGCAGCGCAATGAGCGCTCAAAGTCTTCCCTGCTCAGATGCAGAGATTCCGCCTTGATGATGCTTATGCCAGGCAGCAGACTCAGTTCCTTCTCGATTCCCCTGGCCGGCACCTCCTCAACATCGCTGTTGGAGGAACTGCCGCTGGCACTGGAAGAGATTGTCGTCACGGAGGAGTTTTTTCTCACGGCTTTCTTTTTGGCCACCGGTCTGCTGCTGGTGGAAATGGTAATCCCTGGGGGAAGAATGGGCATTGTGATCTGCTTCTGCTTCGGTGTCTCCTTCTCCTGGTGTTCCTCATCGCTCTCATCGTCATCGTCTATGGTGATGGTCTCAATGGGCGTACTGGGCTGCTCGATCACATCCACCTCCTTGGCCATAATGCCCACCGAATGACGACGCTCGTTGCTGGCCACTGGAGACGGGGGATGGTTGGACACTAAGGACTTGGAGCGCTTCAGCTTGGGCGCTTCCTTGGGCACAGACAGCGAGAGCTGAGTGATTTCCTTGGTCACCGGTGGTTGTAGTTGCGGAGTGTCCATTGGCTTCTGTTTCTGCTCCTTGGCAGGCAACGTTTTCTCCTTAGCTGGGCCATTTGTGGAAATTTCCAGAAGTTTAGGAGTTGGTTTGGGTGTTGGCTTGGTTGTGGGCTTTGCAGTGGGCCTAACGTCAACCTTCTCTGGAACTGTACTAACTGGCGCCACTGCCGGCACAGTGGGCGCTTCCTGACTGGGCAGCGGCACTGCCTTCTTGGCCTTAATCAGGCTCATGTTGTTGTTATTGGTGGTCGGCTCCTCCGTGAAAACGGGCATCGTTTTGTCTGCAACAACTGCGTTCAGTTGGCTGGCACTATTATTATGTTTGTTGTTGTTTTGGGTGCTCCTGGTCTTATCCTCGCCACTGGGGTTCGGCGATGGCAGAAGTTTCTTCACATGATTGGCTTTGCCGAGAACGAGGGCATTCGGATTGTTCTTGACCTGGTTGAACTTTACACGCAGCTTGTCCACCGCCACCTTGCTGAGTATGAGTGGAGCACGTGGCTTGAGGGGATTGGCCAGCAGGGAGATTTGCGCAGCCGGGGCCGTGCTGGGAATCTGGACAGGTGCTGCTGCACGGATGCATCCAAATGGAGAGCAAGAAGACAGAGAGACACGAATTAGCTTTGAGTTTTCTTTAATTAGTCACCCGATGGCAATCCGATTGGATCCTCCATTGAACCCGAACCCGATCCCCGCATCACCGCACCCCCTGCGCTCCGATTGATTGCTGATCCAAAATCTTCTCCTCTTATTGCAGCTGCAAAAACCTGATCGTCATCATCGTTGTCGCGTTGCTGCTGCTGCTGTTGTTGTTGTTGTTTTCGCTGGCACCCCGCCTTTTGCATACTGCTATTGATAAAACCAGCATATATACACCATATATATTGAAAATGGCAATAAATTCTTGATGTTTATTTTCCAATTCGTACCGCCCCATCCATGGAACTCAATTCGATGGTTGAACTTATTTCCGAAAATGGCACACGCACACAAACCCTATTAAATTGGTGTTATGAAATGTGCAGCAGTCGAACAACAACTAAAAACTAAGCCCGCAGAGCGATGTGAACAACGAAAGTAAACTATAAAGATTGCCCCGCACCCCACACGCACACACACGCAAATACACAGAGTCACACACACACACACACACACACTTGCAACAGTGTTTCCCATTTTCCGACTGGCCTCGGACCTGGGGATCTGCTCTTCCTCTTCTTAGGCTGGCGACTGGGAAACCAACCCATCTGTAACTCATAACTTACATAACTCGGAAGAGGGGAAACCCTACTTACCCGTTTGTATTTTCGGCGGCACGACCGTTTTGCCCACGAGCGTTAAAGGTGCTCCTCCAGTTCCAGTTGCGCCTACCTTTGCGTCTGCTGCACCCGATCCTCCTGGCTGCGCGGGCGTGATACTGGTGTCAACGGTTAGGCTATTCTTGTGCAAAGGTGTTCCGGAGCGTATGACCACCGATTGGGGATTGGATGCACTTCCGCCGAGTAGCGTGGTCTTGCGATTCGGTGCCAGAATGGCCACCAACGGTTTGCTGGGATTACCAGGCGATGGCAACAGCTGGAACAGGGAAGTAGCTGCTGCTCCACCAGTGGCGACAGCTCCAGCGGGCTTAATGAAATTTGGCACTATGTTGACCGCCTTCAGTTTGGATTTCATTGGCTGGACATTGCTGATGGTGATGTTGCAGCTCTTGTTGCCGCCCATGGGTGCGAAGGGCAGGAAGCGCATCTCATCCTTGAGAGAAGCGAGGAGGCTGTTAGGATTTGGATTTCCGCCGCACACTGAGGCAACACCATTTCCATTCGCGGTGCCCGGAGCGATGGCTCCTCCACTCGCTGGCGACTTGGAGATGGACATATCGCGCTGGAGCTGTTTGGCATCCGCGCTGGCCAACGACCTTGGCATCATTTTAAGTCGCTTATCCCAAGGGCTTTGTATTTGGGTTTTCCCAGCGGAAATCGAAACTATATTCGTGTCTTTACAATTTTTGTACGTTGAGGCGCACAAAAGTTTTTGGCATTTTACACTCTGCGCCCGCGTTAGTATTTTTTTGTATTCCTCTTTTCACAAAACTCTACCGATTTGCAATTGTCTTTATCGTCTGATTTATGCTTTATATACGTCTAATCCGCAATCACTTTTGTATTTATAAAAATCGCAGCGGTTTTTAAGTTTTTGAAATAAAGTTATTGTTTCGCGCGTTTTTTGTTGCACTCATGTGTGTTTCTTGGTTCTAGTGATATACCAACAGTTGGTATTTAAATGTGCAGTTTGCGAATTTATTTTAAATATTTACGGTTACTTTGGGTTTGTTTTTTACCTGAAAATGGTTAAATTATATTTAGTTTTCAGTGCAATAAAAGGATTTTGAGCTGCAATAGTTTGGTAATTAGAAAATAACCAGCAGGTAGCAGTTTCTATGCAACTTGCAAAGTTGTGCTCGTGAAAACCAAAACAATCTGACCCCATAAAGTGGACCATTTGTAAAAGCCGAAGATTAAATGTTGCAATACCTGCACTTTCCTAGCTTGATCTGTTTTATGGGCTTAGTTTTTATTTTATTTTTTGGCAATTTACCCGCGGCCATTGGGCAAAACCCCAATGTCCTGGTACGGTCACACTGAACATATATTGAATTTTGATACCATTTTTAGTTATGCTGCCTTAAGAGTTATGCTATCTCAAAAATGACCTGACCCTATAAATAGCTCCTCTGGTGTTTGTATTCCACCTTATGACCGCATATGTAAGCCCTGGATGAAAAAACTGATCCGATCTCTCAGCCCCATGTTACGTAGCAGCCCCATCCAATGTCACAATAACATAAACCTCTTATCTTGGTGCGGATGAACCACCAGCCAGGGATTTGGGCAAGAGCCCATGGAATGATTCTAGATTTTCCACTTTCAGAGAGTCCGGAGCGCCCATTGCCATAATCCAACTGTTGACTTACCCGTACGCAATTCCTTTTTGCCCGCGGAGCGAATGAAATGTACAGCTTCGGAGGAGGCGGAAACCAGGATATCGGGATGCTGTTCGCTGGCCGTGTGCAGCTGGAATGAGAAAACTTCAGATAGTCAGGTCGCGAGTGTCGAAAGGTGGGCCCAGGATATAAATGCTTACCTGCTTTATCTGTATGATTCGATTGAGCAGCAGTTTGTTTGCTGCGAGGGTACTATGCTCGTTCGACCTCGTAAATGCAGACAAAAACGAATGCCCCAATGAAATCGGGCGGAAAAACTGAACAATTCAGGCACACTTTTCACCAAGTAAGCAATCTAAAGCAGTCCGAGACAATTTGCACGCCTAGCGAAACGGTAGCGTTATGTCGTCCAGCAATATTAAAAACTGCAAAAGCATGTGTGTATTTTAATTTCTATGATCGAACGTCACAGGTGGCAACTCTGGTCGTCAATTCGTGTGCGCCTGTTGTCGGTTATTTTGAAAAAGCGGAAATAAAATGGTCAATAAAAACGCTGTCTTCCATGTTTGGTGCAGCCTGTTTTGGAAACGGGCTATTAATCAGTCTTAAATGCATAAATGCATATCATAAGCTGGCTTTACAGGGGTTAAATATTATAAAGCATAGGGAAAATAGGGAATAGGGGAAATGTTCCAATATCCAACAAAGCGACTTAGCTTATTGGTACACTTAAAACGAAATGTGTTTGCCTACTGAAAAGTTAAAAATGTTTTAAGCCGCACATTAACTTAGCAATTTTATCTATAATATTTGTCAAAAGATTACAAGAGGCGGCTTCTTCTTCTTCGCTTTAAACTTCTGTTAGTATTGGAAAATGCCGCGCATACTAAACAACGGCAGCGCCAGCAGCTAGTGTTGGTCAACGTCCCAAAGGGTAGTTTTATTTTTCGTGTCAATTGTTAAGAGAAATTTGGCAAAAGTTAATAGAGTTAAAGTTTAAAAGAATAAAGAGTACCCTAGCACACTGCCAGCCATGTCCCTGTTAAACAATGACGACAGCATTCCCAACATGGACGAGGATCCACAGGGTAAGTGAAATCTGAATGGAGTGGGTGGAGTCCCAAGTGATGATGTTATCAATTGCTAATCCGCCCAAAAACGCAGTGGTCATTCCGGACGACGAGCCACCGGCGACGGGACGAATGCCTAGTGGAAGGTCCATGGACTCGTTGCGCTCCTCGTTCACCAACCGGAGTTCCACGCCAGATTCATCGCACAATTCCCTGGAGGCCATGGAAATGGCACAGGACGATCGGGAGGAGAAGGCACGCCTTATCACGCAGGTCCTGGAGCTCCAGAACACCCTGGACGACCTGTCGCAACGCGTCGATTCCGTCAAGGAGGAAAATCTCAAGCTGCGTTCCGAGAACCAGGTGCTCGGCCAGTACATCGAGAACCTGATGTCAGCCTCATCGGTATTCCAGTCAACCAGTCCCAGTGCGGCCAAAAAGAAGTAATCTTCTGTAGACCATCGATCCACCGGTACTGGAAACCAAAAACCTTCTCAAATATGCCTTCTCGTTCACGCTAGAGCTATATATGTATATTTTAACCTGTAACACTCGAAATTATGCTATTGCAATGTTATTTCTTTTGCCCAATCGTCGAATTTGTATTTGTTTAGGCTTAAGCTTATGGCGCGCTATGTATTTTATACATAAAAGTAATTTATATAGATAATTAATAAATCAATATTACCCCATAGCAATTGAAGAATTTGAAAAGGGAAACGGGCTGGCAACACTGCTAAGCCAGCTGCAGTTAAAGGTCGTTTAACAAAAAAGCCGTGATCAAATTGCATAACTTACAACATATTGCCATTTTTATTGAATTCTGAAATGAATTTATTTGTATAAGTATTAGCATTGATTAAAAAAACACCTGCGAACATTAAATTTGAAAATTTTGAGCTGCCATCTACGCAACAGCCTGGCAGCCCTGGTCGGCCAGCTGTTTGTCGTGGTCGTGCAACAACAAATTGAGCAGTGAATTTTCGTATTCGGAAAACGTAGAAAGCGTGTATAAGTCGTAGTCTCTGCTCGGAATTAATCGAAAACAGTCCCAAGCCACATGAAAAACAAGAAAACCGATCGTGCTTACACCAGAACAACTAAACGTGGAATAAAAGTGATTGCGAAATACCCTACAAGGTGTGTGTGATTTTGTGCTCTGTGTGTGTGTGGGGAAAAACAAAACATTTACGTTGTGGTTTTTGCTTTTAACGATATTTGTTTGAGTGGGAAATTCCAATTTTAGTGCCCATTAATGGAACGCAAACATTTATCTGGCCTTCCTTTGTATTTGGAGTCTCTTCCCCTCCCGCTCGCTCCTGTGGAAAAAGCAACAACAAAGTGCACACAGCGGCCAGTGTTGTGAAACAATCCCCCACACACACACGCACATGCGTTGCATTTATTGTTTTTTAATATGCACTTTATTTTGAATGCCGCCCACCAACGTCCCGCCAACCGCCACCCGCTCCGCCCACGCATTTGCGTCAACAGAGAAGGCCAGACGTCATAATCACATCACTTGGAAGCGCGGCAGACGTCGACATTTTATGGCGGAAGCAGCAGTGTCAATCTGCGATTGAAGGACAGCTCTAAAGAAACACCCAGATCCCCGCCAGCAACGGCAGACAGCAAAATGTTTTGACCTCCCACTCGGCACAGCTGGAGCGCCCGCTGCTCTTTTCTGTTCCCCCTGGTCACCTAGTCATCCGTTCTCGACGCATCACCCCATCAGCCCTTCATAGCAGGCACAAGATCCACAAACACGGCTAACCATGTCCTTCTCCGACTTCGACGCCATCTACGAGGATGAGCAGCTGGACGAGCTGGAACACTTTCAAGACCAAACGGTGGCGCCGGTCCAGGAGCCCATCATCATACGGGGCGCGGGCAACATGACGGTGTAAGTGGAACTACGTACGGCGTGATAAGCGGGAAAACAGATAGCTAGAATAGTTAAGAGTATAGCCTCATTCAGAAAGACAATACCATTATCAGCTCGTTACACATGTCAATGGTGGATCACACAACAGCGGGCAAATATGCAGTGAAAGAATAAATTAAGGATAGAATGCTACAAAGATCCTATAGATTATTTCCATGGTCTAAACAGGCTATTTGTTTATATTTACAAATGTGGGCCAAGAAACCATTAAATTAACAATGCATTGAATAATTTCTCTTGCCTACAAAATGGAAAATTATGCAGATACAGAAAAAATTACGAATTAGTGATTCGACCATAGGTGTATTCTATTAGCATTGATTGCTACAACTGCTTCGTGGACCTATTTAAAAAGTAGTTCAAGGTTACCGCCACCTAATTTCAATCTAGGCCCTGCACTATGCTATTGATATCGCTTGACCCAATTTATGGGTGAAGGCGGCTTTGCTGCCCAGCAGTCAATTACAGGAAGGTTGCATAAGAGATGAGTCAGGGCAAAATAGTGCTTTACCACACCAATTCTAACTTTCTCACATGCACACTTGCAGTTTCGGGCTGAGCAACCGCTTCAACGCGGAGTTTCCCTGCGGTCTGCTGTCGCGAGTGGCTCCCGAGGAGTTCAAGGCGACGGTGGGCCGGATCAACGGAGTGCTGAAGAAATCCCTGCCCGTCAATGTCAAATGGCTCTTCTGCGGCTGCGTTTGCTGTTGCTGCACGCTCGGTTGTTCCCTCTGGCCTGTCGTCTGTCTCAGCAAACGCGTAAGTCTAATTTAAATCTGGACTATCTGTTACGATCCTAGCTTAAATCCTTCCCTTTTGCAGACACAACTCACACTGGACAAGCTGTTCGAATGGGAGAATAATCATCTATATCATAAGCTGGGCCTGCACTGGCGACTGCATAAGCAACAATGTGATTCCAATTCCATGATGGAGTATGTTATTTTAATTGAATTTATACCCAAAACGCCCATCTACCGGCCCGACTAAGTGCCGGGATAGGAGGAGGGGCGTGGGCACGGTATCGCGGGGTCGTAATGGTAATTGTAAAATAAACACTAGCTGCTAACACTTTGCTTTAGGCGTTTACGGATCGTGCTAATCAGCAGAGAGTAGTAGAAGTACACTAATCCATAAGACAGGCAGGCACAGCACACGAAACGGGCATTACCTAATTTAGTGCACTTGCAGATTGTCATTTTAAGCTAGTATTATTTAATTATTTGTTTGGTTCATAACAAATTTTTGCAAGAACTTTAGGCGGTAAGATTGATTTTTCGTAACTATAGGGCGCTCTACTTTTCCCGATTTCGTTTATTTGTAAATTTTTATTTGTTTCCCAAACTAATGCAATACTATTTAATAAATTTCTTGATAGGAAAGTTAAATGTATTTCGTAAAGATGTGTTTTTTTAACTGCATTCATATCAAAGTGTACCACATGAATATTTTTTGAACTTATGATTATAAGCCCACTTCCGACTTCCGATTCCCGATTAAATTCACACTTTTTCTGTTAGTGTACAAGGTACATATATATTTTGATATATATCATATGGTTACCTAAGTATTTTGTGGTTTCAATAACTTTACAGCACTTTGGGGCATAGACGGTCGATGAACAATAAATACATTTTAATTTACTTTAGGTTTCATTTATGTATTAATGCTTAAATATAATCAAGTCTTTTAACAATGCGCGGGTCTGGCTCTAGGAATATATATATATATATGTATATATATATTTAGTATATATAGCTTAAGGAATGCGATTGGAATGAATCGGTATTAACAATGGTGTTTGTCTTTTTGGGGTAATACTTGGAGATGTGTTAGGAAGTTGGGAAAAAGCCATCTAGTGCTCTCCGCTAATGATTTCCACATTGTTGGAGCCCTCGGACATGGCTAGAGTGGACATTTCCAGGTCGCTGTCATTTGCCATGTTCTCTTCTTCTTCGTCACCATCGTCATCCTCTTCCTCATCGTGGTCGTAATCATCATCTTCATTGTCTTCATCTTCTGGCTCTCCCATAGTTTCCTGCACATCGTCATCAGCATCCCCTTCTCCATCTTCATTATCCTCCTCGCTTTCCAGAGTTTGAAGCTCGGTTTCTGGCTCGAACGGCAGCTGAGTTTCGGGAATGACACCGTCCTTATCTTCTCGTTCCATTTTAGCTGCCTCTGAAACTCCACTGACCAGCTCGTTGGCGGTTCTTAACAACGCATCTGTTTGTCTGCGCAGCGTCCGCATCACTAGCGTGTCCTGCTTCATCTGGAACTCGTGCTCCCGCCGTGTGATCTCCTTTTGCTGCAGAAAGAAGTCCTGCAACATCTCCTTCTGCGCCACGCGCATGGCAGAAGCCAGTTGGCTGAGTTCTTTGGCCAACAGATCGTCCTGACGCTTCCTGCGCAGCTTGGTGTCCTCCTCGCTGGACTTCTTTTTGCTTTCCTCACCAATCGCAGGGTGAGATCGGATGTCTTTCGGAACTGAACCGTACATATTGCTGCTGCGCTGCAGTTTTACCGGCACGGGCATGCCCATCACCGGACTTTGGCCCAGTCGACGCTTTCGCGGCTGGAGCTGTTGGTGCTGCAGCGGTGTCAACTGGTGGGAAGACATCATGTGAGCCTGTCTGCTGGTGGAAGCACCCGCTTGTTGCCCAGCCATCGGATACTTCGGTGGCGGTCCGCGGCCCATGAGACCGGTCATTGTGGACGGCGACTGCGGTGGACTGGACACGGACTGATCGATGTCAGGAATCATCCGCTCCGGACGCAGCGAGTAGCCCGTATCCCTCATTGGCAACGTCTTCATGCGCATTCCTGTCGGCTGGACACTTATATCCCTGGGCACACGCAGCCCGGATTGACTGCTATTCGGATTCTGCTTCCTGGGTAGCATTAACTTGCTGTGTGGGTGGACAAAATTGATGCTGCTAGTGCTCGGTAGTGGCACGGATCGGCTCGTCTGGCTCGCACTGGATAGGTGCTGTCCCATCTTGGTAAGCGTCGGTGGCGGGCGATCGATCTGCAGAATCCCGTGGGTGGGTCGTCGCACCTCGTCCTTGGCAAAGGAGGCCACACGCAGGGGAGGCGGTGCCACCGGCGTGGATGAGTAGGCGCTATCATCGTCGGTCTCATCCAGAGTTACTGGTGGCGGCGAGGGCGAGGCTGGCGCAGTGGGCGGCGGTGTATTGGTGGTGTCCATGCCCAGATCCATGTCTGGTTCATGTTTTACGGACACTATAAACGGCATGTGGGGCACATCGTCTTGGTCGCCGTTGTCGGCATGGGAACTTCCAGCCTCGTAGTCGAAGCACTCCATATCGGGCTCGGACACCATATCATGCTTTTCGGTCGTCTCATAGCCTGCAAAACATTGAAAGGTATGTTATAAATAATCACTTTTTTATTTCCTTAGTTATGGGAATCTCAACAATCATTCATTTTGGCTATTCCACTCACCTATATCAATTGGCTCGGGTTTAATGGGTCCCAGCCGGAAGCCGAATATGGGGTGCTCCACACCGAGAATATCCTCCTTGTTATCATCGCCCGCCGTTTTGGAACTGTCCATCGAATTTCCGCATTCACTAAGGCTGCCGTTGACATTGCTGCTGCTGCCGCCTTGATTAGAATCGCTTAGCATTCGGCAGAGTACGCGGTAAACCTCCTCCGGCACCACCTTGGGCACTCCCGTACCATGACGCGTTGTTGTGTTGTACGTGGACTTGAGGAACTTCCACTTTGTCCAGATCTGAATGCTGGACTTCTTCACGTAGCCCTTGCTGCGCATCACTTCCTCAATCTGCCGGAACACCTGCTCGCTTTTCATGTTCCGGTCGTTTAGCTGCTCTAGGGCGTTCAGGTTCTGCATAATGCTCAGCATCTCCAGCATTTCGGCCCGGCTCCACAGGTTGCGTTCCGGCCGAGAGCTAAAGCTGAGGGAGTCGCTCTTGACGGAACTGCCGGCGGAGTAGGGTGGCGACATGTGGGCCTTAATGCGCATGGGCGTCAGCAGTCCGTCGACATCGTCCACCACGCCGTTGCCCGTGGAGGCCGTGTGCAGGAGGTGGTTGATGTCCTGGCCGCTCGGATTGCTCTGGATATGACCTTGGCTCTGACGCATATTGTGCTCCACTTTGCTCAGCAGCCGCATCTTCGTGTGAGCGGCCACCGTCGTCGGCGGAGAGGAGCTGCTGGCCGCTCCGGCAGCTCCGTGGCTGCCAGACGACGAGGAGCTATCCAAATAGCGTGGCATTAACATGGATGTGGCCCTCAGGGTTCACCCTTTGATCAAGTTCCGAAATCGCCGAAGCTGTTGGAAAATATGCGAAAGAATATTTCAATATTAGTTTTAAAAATTGTTTTTGAAAACTTGAAAACGAATTAATAATTTGAAAATACTTGAAAATTCAGGTTTTAGACTTTGAACACCTTGTCAGTCAATTGGAATGATAAAGCTTAATCTATGTTGTACTACATGGCAAAATCAGGCAAATATATAGTTGGCCTAAAAATTACTATAACTTTTTTGTTTTAGCAATCGAAATTTATTTTTGTGTGCTCTAAAAGTATGCTACGATTCATTTCCAAACTCACATCTATGATGTTACATAAATGACAGATATTTTGAAGAGATGATTCACTGCAGGAAAACTTGATTCGGATATTTATTTTTCAATCAGCAAATCGGCTTCCGTTTGATATGTACATATACTCCAACCCACCCGAAATTCACTTCACAGATGGTTAAAAAAAATGCTGGCTATCTGCCAGCGAAAAATCCAGTTTTGGACTTTTTGTGTCAAAAGTCAGGCAGTCGTGGATTCGGTTATCTTTCGGTTTTTGGCTTTCGTCTTCAGAATCCACCACCAACTCGATATTTACTGGCATATACACATTTGTTTGTGTAGTTTGTGTAAAGTTGCCGTGTTTCCAACTGTTTAACACATTCCGAAACCGAACCGAAACCGAAATCGAAACCCATCAAAGGTGGCAGCTCACCGACACGCTCACCGTAGCCAAATAAATACACGAAAAGAGCTTACAAATCTAAAGCGAGGAAACTTATATGTACATATATATCATTTTTATCGATTTTGATTATTTCAAAACGAATAATGGCTGCAAAAAGCGAACGTAAAAAACGAACTCTCCCGCACACAGATACACTGCGACAAAGTGGCAAGTGGAACACACTCAATAACAGAACATTTTCGAGATAGTGATTTCCAAATGCAAGTAAACAAGATAGCGTCGAATACCGTATACAGCGTAGAAATACAAATTTTAAGAAGCGATTACGCATCGTACAATTCGGAGATTGATACGCCAGTACAGAACAACGAATATGAATGAAAGCGTGGAAGTTACATATAAAGATTCGTAGTGGCGAGTTGAAACTAGAATCGAACCTCAAACTTTGAGTATTTTTCCAGCGACGACTCAAGATTCGCACAGTGGTTGGGGGTAGTTCGAAAATCTGCTTTCAGAATGATATATCACTTGATGTTAAAAGCAGATTCTTTCTTAGCAGCTCCAATTAACCAACTAATTCCGAACTTGCAGAGTAACCACAGATTCCGAGGCGGAAATGTAATTGCCAACTTAATTTAAATCGCCCGCAGAGCACTGTATTGAAAAAGATACGATAATAAGCAGATAGATGTAGCGGGGGCTGGTGTGCAATTGGCGAGAGCCACTGAGAGAAACTAATTCTTTTACTCTCTGCTCTCTTGCCTCAGCTCGGCTCTCCCACACACACACACGCACACACGGACTTAGGGCGCTCACGAATTTACGCTTGTTATGTGCAGTTGAGAATTTTCAAGAAAAAGGAACAGAACGTAACTTTCCTCCATAGTGAATAACATCCATTGACAAGTGATGTTTTGTATGGCATTTTTCGCTAATTGGTTAATGACAACGGTTGATAACTTAATGCACATGCCTTCCAATAAGTTTCAAATAATTCGACTTGAACTATTTATTTCCCAAGCGGAGCAACACCTTGCACACCAACACACGCACACGTACAAGCTCACCACACACACACACACACACACACACTTACCAGCGAAGAGAGCGGCGAGAGAGTTAAATATACGAGCCGTTTTCAAGCGTCAAAACTGAGGCAAACCGTCGCCGTTAACGACGATTTCAATACTAATTTTTAAAACTCGAAAAAGCGACGAACGGGCCTACAAAAACCCAACTATATACACGGCCACTTGTGTGCTTGTGTGCGTGTGCGCTACGACGTTATATATTCGTGTTCGTACTTGTATTCGTATTCGTATTCGGAAGGTACAAATAATGGTTATGGTCGCTAGTTGTTTTTGAGATTGCGAGAGATTGCCGGAGAGACAGTTGCCTATTATTTTTTATTTTGCCTTTTCTTCTTTCGCTGCCATTTACGTTTTTATTCCGCTCTTTTTTTAAGAACGGGGTTATTTCGGGGAATATATAAATTTATGGGTTCGCGCACACACACACACGCACACACTGCATATAAAAACTGCAAAAAAGCTACAGTTTTAACGTACATATGTATGTAGTATACACATGTTGAAATCGAGTATAATGATTTTTCAAGTTCTGTTTTCCGCTCGGCCACTGCCATTCACCGTGAAATGAAGAAGACACGAGCGGAAAGTTTCAGACTATCTCTAATCTACAGATCCAATAATGCAGATTAAGTTATTGGGTGCTCAGTTTGAAGGTTCGAAACTTTGGGGCAAAGTGAATTTGGATACAACTTTAAACCAGTTCCACAACTGAGCTCAGAAACCTATTTTTTTGTTTGTTGCGTTTCAGAGTATTGAAATGAATTAAAAAGTATTAAAACAGTAAGAAAAACTTAATATATTTCCTATACCCTTTTCAAGTTCCTGTGGGAGATTACTTTTGGTGCGCACTGTAGTCTGAGCAAAGTGAACGCAGATAATCGCTCTCGACTGTAATAACTTGCTTTTTTTGTGTAATAGCCAAGATATCAAATTTCCGTGGGCCTTTTATGTATCCGATTTCAGGTTCTCGTCGACGGGGGCATACTGTAAGTCGGATTCTCAATATGAAACCGAACTTCTGTCAAGCTGTGTGGTAAATAATGTTTTCGTGAATCCTTGTTACAGGTGAGAAACTACCCCTTTGCGAAATAGGAAGTTCTTATTATACAATATGTACAATGTATGTACACGAGTATATAAACGACCTGCTGAATACTTGTTCAAAAAAATCCCATTCAGCCGAGCTTCCTTGAAGTTTTCGGGGTGGCAGATGCTGAGAATGCGAATAGGTTGTATCTTGTATCGTATCTGAAAGCCATGTGCTTAAGTCGAAACTAGATTTACAAGTATTGGGCGGGCCGAAAAGATGGGTTGCGGGGAAGCTGGAGTTTTTCGAACTCGGAGCGGTGCCAGAACAGGAAACTTGAACTCGAGTGCAACCTCTATGGATGAGCAGCAGAGCAGCGGCGCTGGGAAAATGCGGAAAACCTCTTTTTTGCCTTAATTACGCATTGCACTAGTTCTAAGAAAATCCAAACGGTTTATCTGAATTTCATGTAAATATATAAATGAATAATACGCGGGCAAACCTTGCAAACAACGAAACGAAGAGCGCAAATACATGCATTTTCTTATCATATCGAACTTTGTATTAATACATACATAGTTCAGTTTCATGGAACAAATTTGTAGAAAGCACTCAATTGCAAAAATAAAGAGCCGATTGCAAATTATACTTTTTAAATGTTTTTTTTTTGTATGTTTAGCGGACAAGCCTTGGCTGCCAAGAAGACTTTTGAACTTATATATGTATGTATGTACGTGTTGCAAATTACTGCTATCGAATTTATTGTATCGGCCTTGTCAGGCAGCTGCTCGTTTTTTATAAGACTCAACCATTTTATTCGGAAATCTTTTATTTTTAAACAGATTGTTGTTAAGTTTTAAATATATAAAAATATATTTTGAGTCAATAAAAATTCGAACCTGAATGCCGTACCAAAATTTCGTACCAGAATGTTGTACCAAAATTACCATATCCCATTTACGTACCCCATGTACACCATGTACTCTGTACCTAGTGAACCGTACCGGCCATTTCTCACGATATGAAAGCAAAAATGTTATATACTAACTAAGTCCCGTACCGGAGTATTTGGTGCCGGTGTAATTGATGAATATTTTAAATTAAATATATCATATTAATTAGAAACTTAATTTCTAATCAATAACGGTTGGGCGTTTAAAGTTGTTTGATAACGAAGACTTATCGATTATTCAATTTTTTTTTTATAACGAAGACTTATCGATTGTCGCGCAATTATCGCAGTGCTGTGGCCGGTGTTGTGGAGCCCTGGTTGGGGTAAGACGAAAGTTCTGCGCCCCTCGCGAAAATTGAGTTTGGGCATGTCGGAGTCTCCGGGAAAACGGCCGAAAATCGGACCCAGCGATTGCCTGTCCTACTTGCAGGTGAATTGGGTACATCACGAGGACTGAGCTCTAACAGATTGTGTGCTTTCCAGGGCCTGGGAGATGTCCGCCCGGAGGATGCCGCACTGCAGCTGGCCCAACGAATCCAGACGGAGGAGGATGAGGCTTCGCAGGCAGACACGTGCAGCGGTGCCAACCAAGCCGCCCTCAATATCAGCTTCCGGGTGTACTACCACATAGTGCACAAGTATGAGCTGCGGGACTCGCACTTCGAGGATCTATTCCAGCGATTGACCAGCGAGCAACCCACTGCCTTCCTGATGCTGCAATCCATTCTGCTTACCGATCACTGGAAGCGTCTGGATGCTGAGCTGCTGGAGGAAAAATGCACCACTGCCATAATTGAGGCTCTGCAGCGGAACAATCCCAGCCTGATGGCCGTGCTCAAGGCCACAAACTTGCTGGTAAAGAAGTTCCCCAAGCTGAAACTCCTTCCGCTTAAGCTGGAGCACTTCTATCACTGCCTGCAACGCCAGACGCAAACGGGATCCCGGGAGGAAACGCTGACGCTGTACAACCACTGCTGCAAACAGCCGGAAAGAGCTTACTCCTACTTCCGCTTGATTGTGGAGTTCTGGCCATGGACGAATCGCAACAAGTACTACCTGCTAAGCGGTGCTCTCAACTCGCATTCCCTGCCTGATCTCTTGGCGGCCACTAATCAAAGCGAAGAGGAGTTCTTTAATGGCCTAAGGCTCAGCCTGAGCTATAAGGGACTTCGGGCAGCCAGTCAATATCCCGTGAAAAGCTTGAGTAACCAGCGCTCCCCGGCACTACTTGCCGCCAGTGTGGAGCTGCTGCTCAACGGAAGTGTGGCCGAGATACAGAACTTTCATTCACAGTGGTTCCTGCGCATCCAACAGCGGGAGGAGTTGTTTGAATTGTTGCAGGCAAATCCTCAGATTGTGGAGTTCCTGGCGTCGGAGGAGGTAAGGTCGCCGGGCGATCAGTTGCGTCTGATTCTGATCTTCAGCATGTTCGCCAAGGAGATATATGCCACCTCTAAGCTGCACTTCTTCAAGATCAGCACAGAACTGTTGACCAACTGCAGCCAGATGGAGACGGAGGCGCAGCTATTGATCTTTCGTTTCCTGGTTGATAATCTGGGAAACTTTGCCGTCGAGGACTGTCTGGATTTCTTTCACAGCTTTGTAGAGCGACATCGCTGCCTGGAAAGCTCAGAGTTTCGGAACACGATGCTGGGTAAGATGCCCACGATTATCAACCACACGGCCAAGCACTTTCATAAGGTGCTCAAGGCGGACAGCGGAGTGGGTGGCCATGCGTTGGCTCAGAACATCAAGCGATTCTTCTCACATCTTCAGCACCTGATTGAGCGGGACATCCACAGCGAGGTTTATCAACCAAAGATCTTTGCCCTCAAGTTGCTGGAAATCCTGAATCGGTCGCTATATGCAGAACAAGTCGCCAAAAATGCAAAAATGTGCAGTCCCCAGCAGAATCAGCGAATGGGAATTTTTCTCCTGGAGCAAGGCGTATTTCGACCAAAGGAAATGGCGCAACAGCTCTTCGATACCCTCAACAATCCACAAGGTTTCGATGATGCTTTGGACCTGACTGTGTTTCTGCTCATTCAAATGGGCCATGTGGACAGTGAAAAGTGTGTGGAGCGTTGCTTTGAGCTGTGCCACACATCTGATATGGATGAATGCTCCTTGGTTTCGCTCTACGCACAATTGGCGGTTACAAAAGATCAGGCTGGAATAAAGATATTTGATGGATGCCTGAAGCAGCTTATCGGCCAATTAGATACGTTCTTCGAAGATCCTTTGCAGACTGCAAAGAGTGAAGGGCATCTCTTTGGTTATCTTTGCGTATTGGACGAGGTGGTCAAGGCTGGCTTGGCAGTGGAGACGCCTCTGGAGGACTTGTTGCCATTGCTAGAGAGAATTCTCACCGGCATTCTCAAGTTCCTCAATGTGGCCAACGCCCGACGACAGGAAGAGGCAGCCACTGCAGCCAGTTTCCAGGACATGGACGAGAGTCTCCAGCTGCTGGTTAGTGAAAGCTTCTTCAAGTCCGATGGCGAGGAAGAAGCTTGTCGGAAGTACTTACTGATGAGCTTCTGGTTAACTTTGAAGGTGGGTATTTATAAATCCTAACTTTCAACAAACTAATCAATCGTTTTACCGTCTGTAGGGCTGTTGCGATCTGGCCACCAGCATTGGGTGCTCCCAACTGCAGACCTCTGCTAATACAGTAAATACCGAGGCACTGCGTCGTTGCCTCAACATTAATGTGTCTGTTTTGACGCTTTGCCGGCACAAAGGAGCCATAGAGGCGGCCGGCGTGAGCATTGGCAGACTTACCCGTGCCATCACCAGTAGCTTGGAGAGCAGCGATTCGGGTTTCCAAATGCTGCACGATTGTCTAGAGCGGGAGCTGCTGACGGAAAGCCGTCAAGTAAGCACTACGCGACGTGGTGCCGGCTTCGCCATAATGTTCCTCCACGTGCTGAAGAACGACAATCCACGACAGCGACTGCTGCTCCATCGCGCTGTGCAGCAAATTCTTAAGAGGCTAAATGAAAATCGATCCGCGGAGAGTGTTTCCCTTGATAGCAAACACGATCGCTGGGAGGCATTGGCCCTGCATTACCTTTGCGTTCTCGTTCGCGACACAGAACTGAGGCCTGCTATGAGCAAGTACTACAATGAGATTCTGCTGGTGGCCATGGAGCACATCACCAATCCCGAATGGACCATATCGAATGCGGCACTTCAACTTTTCGGCGCCAATCTGGGCAAGTTGGTGGGACAGCGCCAGGCTACCGAGTTTGACACACGTCCCGCTTGGGAACCCAGTGAGCTGGACTACGACGAATTGGGCTGCTTGCTGCCCAAGGCTTGCGAGCACATGCTGAGGTGCTGTGATCGCCAAGAGCTCACGTCCTCCATAATACTCTTTCTGGCCTTCCTGTCCAAGGTCGAGCACTTGCGTACATCGGGTGGCAAGGAGCCGAATCCACTGCTAGTTCGGTTCCGCCGACTCAGTTGGCGTTTGTTACGGCACAAATGTGATCAGGTCCGCCAACTGGCGGCCACCTGTTTTGTGCGCTCGCACGAATTCCGCTGCGATCTGCCGGCGGCGCTGCTGGCCAGCGCCAAGTTGGCCGCGAGTCTGGAGGAGGAGAACTTCTACGAGGGACTGATTTACACCCTGACTTCGGGCGTGCTGAAACTTAAGCACGAAGCACGTCATGTGTGGAGCGCGGGTCGTCTGGAGGGATTCCTTGAAGAGCTGCTCACAGCGCTGGATGTCACGGAGCTAGTTCGTCGCTTCAAGCCGTACACACGGAACGTGTTGTTGGAACTGCTTAGACAGCTCGGTAGTACGGATAAAGCGGCTCTCGTCGATTCCCTTGGTTAACATTAGCAAATCTAGTTTTATATAAACTTACATTAAGCCAAAAAGTAATATTTCCTTGTCAACGCTTTTACAACTATTCAAATGACGCATTTAATGTTTGTACGCAGTAAACGTAACGAAAGTATCTACCAAACAGGGATTTCTAAAATAACGAATGAGAAAATTGAACTAACTGCGCGATCAGCTGAAACCCTCGCCCGTCTCCTGTTCCATGGCCTGCAGTTCCTGCTTTTCCAGAGCCTCCTGCGCCATTTGCTGCATGGTGCGACTGAGGATGTTGCGGAGGATGTGCGGCTTGCAGTGCTCCTCCAGCCAGGGGATAATGCCGGTGGTCAGTTGCTTAAAGTTCTCCATGGGTATGTGCTGAAATGTCTCGAACATTTCCTCCATGATGGCCTGGAACTACGCAGAGGGAATGATTCCAGCGAATTTGATACAGCAAGAAGTTCCATATTTACCACTTGAAACTTGGACTCATCGGTGAGGCGTGCCTCCTCCGGCCCTGGATTCGCCTGCTGATGCTGCAGCA
Organism: Drosophila orena; assembly: GCA_005876975.1. Lineage (NCBI taxonomy): Eukaryota > Metazoa > Arthropoda > Insecta > Diptera > Drosophilidae > Drosophila > Drosophila orena. The sequence goes on along the minus strand of VCKV01000282.1, from coordinate 5,371,767 downwards.
TGTTCTCGTAGCCGTTTTTTATGATCCGCAACGCTGTAACCTCCTTCTGAAGCGCCGACCCCTCGTCTTCCTGCTTGAGCTTCTGCTGGTTAAGGTAGCCTATATACTCAATAGACTTCTGCAGGATCAGGGCCTTGCTGAGCTTGTAGCCGGAGGAGTCGTTGGGCTGGCAGCGCGGCACCAACTCCTGCAGGCTGTCGTAGCCCTTCTTGATGGCGTCCCGCCGCTTCTGCTCCGCCTGGGTGTGCGCCTCCCTTCTCCGCTCCTTATAACTAAGCGTGGAATTGGTGGCCGTGGAATGGCGCGCATCGCCGCTATCGTCGTCGTCGTCTGCGATACAGAATAGCAACATGAGAGGCAGACAAAGTACAATGTAATAAAATGCTGCTGATAGCGAGTAATTCAATGCCAGTGCTTTATCAGCTGCCCCCCGCCACCACACTCTCTTCGCCAACGTGACCGATCTTGACCAGCGTTCGCCCACCTGTATTGTGCGCCGAGGAGTTCGGAGTGTGAGTGCTGCCCGCACTGCTGCATCGCGAGTAGTGCTTGTTGCTGTGGTCCTGGTCGTGCTCCATGCCGAAAACGTCTTCCTTGCCGGACAACGCGTTGTTATTATCGCTCATAGTCAACTGCGACGTTTTGGAATTCCCAAAACAAAAACACCAGCAAAAGTGTGACCGTCGCGGGGTATCTAGAAATGCCTCCGCTATCTATCAACCTTAGCGTTGTGGGATAGTTTTAAAACTAGTATTTTTATGAGATCTATGTGGATTAATTATATAAAAAGTAAATGGCTATAAGAAGACGTTAAGGTACCATTTCTACGTACTATGATTGTGATTATTTTTATTTAGTGATATGCTATTCTCGAGCTTAACAAAATTTACAGTTTTTTACATAAATGTACAAAATGTAATGTTTATTTTATTTTTACATGGTATTTATAAACATTATTTTTATTACTTTGTGTAGTAGGGTGTAAGTGATGTATGTCCAATCAGAGAACGATAGCTGTATCGATATTTCGGCCACCTCTACCGGTCCGGATAATGACTTTTGCGTTTTTTTCTTGTTGAACTTTGCCGTCGTGTCGCTTTCTTCGGGGTTATTGCTTAAATTAAGCGGGTTTTTGGGCTATAATTTGTGATCGGCGGACGCACAAGGAATCAATCATGGGCCTGCTGTACGCGCTGCGTGTGAGGGTCATGAACTTCATGATTTTCTTCCTCTTCATCATCCTAATCCCCAGTTTGCCGCCGCGCACCACCTTCCCCTTCAAGGACTATTCGTAAGTTCACCCCGTTTCTATTGACGTAATTCACGCCCTAATCCTTGGAGAAATCCCCCATCCGTACAGTGTGACCCCGCCCAAAGACCTGAAAGGCGCTCTGGAACCGAACTTTCACCTGGAGGGTGCAGAGCGACTTCTGGAGGGGCGGGTTTACGGCCCGGAGTGCCTGATAGCCCGCAACAACGAGATCTACACCGGTATCCACGGCGGTGAAGTCATAAAGCTAACCTCCAACCATGTCACGCATGTCACCAAGATCGGCCAGCCCTGCGGTGGGTATTTTCGAGTCCATTAAAGGGAATACATTTCATAATACTAATCCCCCTTGCAGAGGATATCTACGAGGAGTCCAGGTGCGGTCGTCCCTTGGGACTGTCCTTTGATACGCAGGGCAACAACCTCATCGTCGCCGACGCCTACTACGGCCTGTGGCAGGTGGACTTGGGCACCAATAAGAAGACTCTGCTGGTCTCCCCCGCCCAGGAACTTGCCGGCAAGTCCATCAACCGCCCTGCCAAGATTTTCAATGGCGTAACCGTGAGCAAACAGGGCGACATTTACTGGACGGACTCCTCGTCGGACTTCACCATCGAAGACCTTGTCTTTGCCAGCTTTGCTAACCCCTCCGGCCGGTGAGTTCATCGCATATTTTAGCATAGCTGTCTAATATTGCTAGTTTTCAAAGTGATAGCTGTTCGGAATAGGGCTACAGTATGACCTCTTTAGATGGAATTTGTGTATACAAGAAGTTTTTTATATATTTCATTATTATTTAAATGTGCCCAATTAATAACGTTGGTAGCGGACTAGAGGGATTCACCTAATTACACTCAATTAAGATTCCACGCTTGCTTGAGTTAGCTTAATTCTTATAATTAAGGGACAAGTTACACATGTATGACTGTAAGACGAACGCAAACCGGTTTCTTGATCGGGTCCAATGGTTACTTTAACGGCCTGTGCTTTCTTTTACCTTTCAGTCTCTTCAAATACAACCGCTCGAAGAATGTAAGCGAGGTGCTGCTGGACGAACTGGCCTTCGCCAACGGATTGGCCCTCAGTCCCAACGAGGACTTCATCGTAGTAGCCGAGACCGGAGCGCTGCGTCTGACCAAGTATCACCTGAAGGGAGCGAAGGCCGGTCAGAGCGAGGTGTTCGTCGACGGACTGCCCGGTTTGCCCGATAACCTGACGCCCGACGCCGAAGGCATCTGGGTACCGTTGGTCCAGAGCGCGGATAGCGAGCATCCCAGCGGCTTCACCCTGTTCACTCGCTTCCCCAGCGTGCGCCTGTTCCTGGCCCGCATGCTGGCTTTGTTCGAAATGCCCTTCCGTTACCTAAACAGCGTGTTTCCGAACAAGTTCTCGCAGCGATTCGTTCACTTCGTGGGCCACATGGAGAGCATCACTGTGCTGGCGCCAAAGCGCAGCACTGTCGTGCGTGTGGACTGGAACGGCAACATTGTGGGCTCCCTGCATGGCTTTGACAAGTCCGCCGCCACGGTTTCACACGTCCTGGAGTTCCAGGACTTTTTGTTCCTGGGCTCCCCCACCAATCAGTACTTAGCGCGCGTGAAGTCGCCAAAGGCCAAGCAGCCCACGCTGAAGGTGCGCAATGTTCGCGTCGAGGGCGAAGGTTTGGAGGCGTCCATTGGTGTGCCACCTAGCACAGGCACTCCTAAACCCAAGGCGGCTACCAGCACCACCACTCCGAAACCCACAACGACAACTACTACAACCACGCCGAAGCCCACTACGACAACGACAACGACGCCAAAACCCACTACCACAACGACAACCAAGAAGCCAACGACCACTACCACCACCACGACCACCACCACCACCACCACGACTACCACACCTAAGCCAACCACTACGAAGCCGCCGACAACTAAGCCATCTACGACTACAACAACCACCACTACTCCTAAGCCAGCTACTACTACTACTCCAACGCCCTCTAAACCGAAAGTCAAACGCACAGTGCCTGAGAAACCCGCGCCCGTAGAGGAGGAGATCCCCTCGGACACACAGCCACCTAAGAAGGAGAAGCTCAAGGTCATCAACAAGCAAGGCGTCAATGTGGAGCTCTAAGATCGCAGACGCATCAGCTTCCTTCTCATTTTATCGGGGATATTCCCAGGCGCGAGATTAGTTTCTTCACTTAGTCAAAGCCTATTCTGATTATTATCTTTTCCCTCCAAAATCTTAACCAATTTTGGGGAATATTCAATGGTTTCTTATTTATCATGCCCCAACTCAGGCCAGTCGAGGCCAGTTAATTTTAGTCGAAATGTAGCTAAATTCAGGCTAGCCGAGTGCCGCCTAGCTGAGATGATCCTCGATGGGCAACGCTTTATATGTTTTAGGCTAACATATAATTCTGTTTTGCTTAGGCACTATATACATTCCATTCCCTTTTGCAACCGAAAGTGCATTCCGTGTAGTTAAGTTAAATGTAAACAATGCCCCCATATTGTTGAACTCGAGCAACTATTGATTTTGTACTGATTTTTTCTTATTTTCATTAAAAATAAAGGTATTTTGTAAAAATAGACGTAAGCCTAATGAGGTTGGTTGTCTTAGACTAACATTAAATTAAGATTAGCCAATAGCTATCACTAATTTGTGGACACCGACTGACTGATCTTGGCTCGTCCGGCCGTCTCCTTGGGATCCGTCCAGGCCCAATCGGCATAGTGGACGCAGCGACCCAATTCCTCGGAGTACAGCTGCGACTGCGGACAGCGCTGGAGACGAGCCCGTGTGCCCTGCTTGTCGCACACCCAGTAGGCCGTGGGATCCCAGTAGTTCCGGAACATGCGGTTGACCTCATCCAGACCCTGGCAGCTGGGTTCGCCATTGTGCTCATGCGGCCGGCGCTTCTGAATGGGCAGATGTGCTGATGCGGTCGGCATTTTCTTGATTTCTTCAATTGATTTGGTTTTGGACAAAGCTCTGAAATCAAAACCGGAACTGGGCATTAGTCCACGATGTCAAGGCATGATCGCCGCCGCATAAATTTACTATAATTCTTGGCAAGGCATTTGCCCCACATATTTTACTGAATTGAATTCTCCCTTTTCTCTTACCTTGTGCTATTTCTTCTTTGCTAGTTATTTTTAACGGCTAGCAGCCTGTTGCTCGCTGTTGCTGAGTTATTTCACTTCTGATTTGTCATAGCGAATCATATCCCGCTTAAATACCATTCCGTCGGACGACGTCGACGCCGCCGTCCGCTGCTTGGGCATAGATAGCGTTGGAAGTGTCTGGTTCGAGGGCCGATTCCCGATCCGATTCCTACGCTTTCGTTGTCGGGCAACGAGCACTTTTTATCTACACGTATGCATGGGGCCCGCGAATTTGCACGGTGCGCGGAAAACTCAGTCGCCTTGATCTTGAGGCACCCCAAAGGGTAGGTGGGTGGGGTGGTTCTCTTGGTGGCCAAGACCGTGTGTCACGTGTAGTCGTCGTGGTTTGGGGAATACGCCTAGCGCGGACTGCCGTAAATTTCGCACAAAAAACGAGCGCAAACATATTTGGAGAAAAAATTAGGTAACAAGTTCTCAGGTTGAAACCGCTTAGTGCAGTGAGAAAAATTAATGTAGCAATACTGTACGTAATTTTTAAATTTCATATTTCTTGAATGCAGTATAAACAGTGCTTTGAAACAGTGCTCACTGAAGTAAAATCGTTATCAGGTTCATTAATTTATGAAATACAGGAGATTCCTATTTAAAATTAGGGAGCTGGCTTATTTCTCTGCGTGAACAAGTTTCCCGTCTGTCTAATCGCCAAGGGTTGAGGGTTCAGAGTGCCGCCAGTGTCTTCTGAGGAATGACGCCATCGGAAAGTGTCAACAAATGCATATAGTTGGCACACACTAGAAACGGCTGTCAATAAACCCCAGCAATCCAGCAGTTGGAGGTATTAGCAGCCAGATCACGCATCCGCCATGTGGTTCGCATGACGAGCCCCCCTATTATAGGCGCTAGTCAGTAACTTTCCCCTCGGCTGGAGTCCGTGTGTCACCTGTTCGCGTTAAATGAAGGCAATTGCCAGCGACACCTTATCGCCCAACTACATAGGTAATCAGCTGAAAGCCAGACGCGTCTTACTCCGGTTTCGTAGGCGTACGGCCCCTTAATTGATTGGCGAACTTTATTCACGTGATCACTCAGTGGCTGAATTTCTTTGAGCCCCAAATGGCTTGGGCCATCCAAATTGGAAATAGTCGACTGTCTGGCGATTATGCGCGCACGTGGGCAGCTGGTGGTCAAAGTTGCCGGGGCCTCCGGAGCACGAGCTTCCAGGCCGGTCTGGCGATCGAGACGTGCTCGATGCGAGGTATGTACGAGTATGTCTAATGTCTAATAAAACAATCACGATCGAGTGGGGGATCGTCAGTAGTGGACTTGTAGGGGAATATCTGCCTCATGACTCTGAAATTTCACGAAACGGCGAACGTGTTATCTCGCAAGCCAGAGGAGGGAAGTATTTCATAATCGTTATCAAATTATAAAGAAATTTAAAATACCACCTCCATTAACTATTTATAGACCTCTACGAGTTTGCTGATTACATCCATAAAAAGTTAAACTTTTTTTTCTAACTGTAAAGCCGCACGGACTTTGGTTCGTCGATGGGATTGAAAGTGATATTTCACAATTCCCTTTTATATTTTCTAAAAATGAAGCCCAGCTGATAATCTCATCCAAAACACAGTTCCTAATGGAATAATTTCAGTTTGTCACGAGCAATATTTAAAAAGTCTCAGTAAAAACAAATGTATTTATGCAAGTACGTCACTGGACTCGAAGGGAATATTCCATACAAAATTTCGGCTAGACATAGTCTATATTCCTTGAAATGAAAGAAATAAGAGGCTATCTATAAAGACTCAAGCAATGTATATTTGCAAATGACCTTTAAATAATACGTCACAATGAGACAACAAATTTCTTTTGAGCCTATGTGAAAACATTCGGTTGTGTTGCTATTTATTGGGATAGTTTAATAATTTGTATATAATAATTTAAGTTGTAATATATTTAACATAAAACTGACTGTAACCAGTTAGTAGTGCTATTTGGTGAATTAACATTTACGCCCACGATACGAACAAGTTTAGCTTTTCAATGGACGCTGTTTTCCACATGGCAACTAGAAACCAGTTCAGCACATGATGTTGGAAACATTAGATAAGCAATATTTTTCCATTTCGTCACCATTTCGCCAGGAGCACGTGAGTTGCGCGTCCATCGAAGTGCTGAAGGTTATAAATATCTACTAATTGATTAGTCATACATGGGGGTACATCGTGAAATTGGGGGCTTTCTCGCCCCTCGAGCGTTGAGTAGTTTTGTGGAACGACGTAGATTTTTGTGGGTATACATGTACATACGAGTATGTGCGGTGGGAATACAATAGATTTCGATGTGCTATTCGCATTTGAAGATATGCGTTTTCATTATTGATTTCTTATGGCTGCAACAGCAGAGCCACGCCCCCCAGAATCCATCGCGATGGGCGTTCGCGGGTCTTGAGGTTAAAGGTCCACACGTAAGTATTGCCCCGTGACCTGAAAGCACCAAAGGGACGTAAGTCAATTAGGAAGCGGGCGGACAAAGGATTGGGTGGACGGGTCTCGTGCATCTGGGGGAATGACACCCACCTGGTCTTGTACAAAGGACACTCGTAGACGCGCTGCAGCTCCTGCTTCTCCTGGACAATGGACTTGATGTAGATGACGGGCATGGCGCAGAGCATCTCTTTGGGGCGCAGGGCCACAATGGAGTTCAGCTGGCAGTCCCAGCTGGCGCCATCCATGTACAGGTCGTGGACAAAGGCGCCCTCCATGGGCGGCAGGCTATTCGAAGGATGTCCAGAAGGGCAGGCAAAGATGCAGTTAAAAATCTTGTAAGTACATCTTTAAATGAAAGTGCACTTTTAAGGGATAAGGCATAAGTTTTTTAATGCTATTCATTTTTTTTTTTTCTTATGTTTTTATGTTGTAGAAATTAAAGAAAATTGAGAAATTACCCCAAGCCTGAAGTTCTAAGCTCCATAACTCAACTTATCTTAATCGGATTTTGAAGTGGCATATCTCTAAATGTTTCTGGCGCAATTCTCTAAAAAACTGCATTCAAATTTAGAAATTTATTTTTTTTTTTAATTTTTTGTCATTTTTTGATGTTGTAGTAATTCCAAAAAATGAAGAAATGTCCCAAAGCTGATGTTCTGAAGTCCATAACTCAACTTATCTTAGTCGGATTTTCAAGTGGCATACCTCTTAACGTTTCCAACGCAATTCTCTAAAAAACTGCATTCAAATTTAGAAATTTTTTTTTTTTTAATTTTTCTGTCATTTTTTTGATGTTATGATGTTGTAGTAATTCCAAAAAATGAAGAAATGTCCCAAAGCTGAAGTTCTAAGGTCCATAACTGAACTTATCTTCATCGGATTTTGAAGTGGCATACCTCTAAATGTTTCTAACGCAATTCTCTAAAAAACTGCATTCAAATTTAGAAATTTTTTTTTTTTTAATTTTTCTGTCATATATTTGATGTTATGATGTTGTAGTAATTTTAAAAAATGAAGAAATGTTCCAAGCTGAAGTTGTAAACTCCATAACTCAACTTATCTTAATCGGATTTTGAAGTGGCATACCTCTAAATGTTTCTGGCGCAATTCTCTAAAAAACTGCATTCAAATTTAGAAATTTTTTTTTTTCATTTTTTTTCTCATTTTTTTGATGTTGTAGGATGCCCAAAAATGAAGAAATGTTCCAAGCTGAAGTTCTAAACTCCATAACTCAACTCATCTTAATCGTATTTTGAAGTGGCATACCTCTAAATGTTTCTAACGCACTTCTCTAAAAAATTGCATTTAAAATTAAAAAATTTTTTTTTTTTGAATTTGTTTGACATTTTTTTGAAGTTATGAAGTAGGAATTCCAAAAAATGAAGAAATGTTCCAGGGCTGAAGTTCTAAACTCCATAACTCAACTTATCTTAACCGGATTTTTATGTGGCATACCTCTAAATGTTTCTGGCGCAATTCTCTAAAAAACTGCATTCAAATTTAGAAATTTTTTATTTTTGAATTTTTTTTGACATTTTTTTGAAGTTATGAAGTAGGAATTCCAAAAAATGAAGAAATGTTCCAAGGCTGAAGTTCTGAACTCCATAACTCAACTTATTTTAATCGGATTTGGAAGTGGCATACCTCTTAATGTTTCTAAAGAAATTCTCTAAAAATCTGCATTCAAATTTATAAATTTTTTTTTTTTAATTTTTTGTCATTTTTTGATGTTATGAGGGTTAAATTTGAAGTGCTTGGAAAACTAAGCCAAAACAATCAACTTACGTGACGTCGTCCTTCTGCTTCTTGGTGACATCGCAGCTTATGAGCATCCTGTCCAGCGGCAGGTCATGTTTCCGGGCACTCTCCTGCATGATGGCGGTGAGGAAACTCTGCGGATTAAACAGTCCGCCCAGCCAGATGGCGCAGGGCAACTTGAAGTCATTGAGCCAACCGGCCAGCTCCTTGATGCGATGCAGCAGATCCGCAAACCAGGATTGTAAGCCCAACATGCTGGGATAGGCCAGTCGCGCCCAGGCAGCCGGCACATGATCATAGAATATAGCGTGATCCAATCGCTCCATCTCCTGGGTAATGGTGAGTTCGCCCCTCAATCCCAGCATCAGTTCACGCAGGGATCGTTTGATTTCCCGGATCAGTGCGTTCATCCTTTCGCATTCCTGGAGAGCCACCACCACGAATGGCGTCTTGCGTTCCACGCGATTGAGCAGAGCCTGCAGATTGAACTCATCCTGCAGCTTGTCCAGGAAGTCGTCGATCATGATCTTGACCAGCTCCTCGCGCGGTGCTCCGCAATGGGAACTCAGTTCCGATTCCCGCGGTTGCAGCTCAAAAATGGTGCGCAGCAGCTGCTCGGATGCGGTGGTCAGGAAGCCAATCTCCGCATTCGGATGCAGACCATAAAGCAGTGGACTCTCCTCCGGCAGCATTTCCGTAATGTACAAGTGATAGCCCTCGAAGTCGAGATTCGGCGGTGCTGGAAAGCCGGGGCACAGCTCAAAGTCACCGTCGATGAGATCCTGCTGCAGGAGCTCCTCCAGATAGGTCTGGCACAGCCGGCGGTCCCAGTCATCCGTAATGTGGCCACCGTACATGATTTCTCCAAAGAGATAGCGCAGATCCTCCCACGGAATCCGATTGCTGCCCTCCAGATAGTTGTGCAGTACATTGGACGAAATGGTGAGGTCACCAATGTTGAAGGGGTACACCTTGTTCCAGCCCTGTGGTCCAAACTTGCGCCTTTCGCCGGCCACCGCATGAAAGTAGCAGAGGGCGAACAGGATCGACTTGAACTCCGCCTCCTGGGTGCAAGTTTCCAAGGCGTCCTGCGAGAAGTTGTCCCATGCCTTGTGCAGATTGGCTGCCATACCCGATGGCGGTTCATTTACCACCTGAAGGGTAAACTTTGAGTTATGTATTCGAAAAGGATCAGAAAAAAACATGCCTTCAATGAGGACTCCAGAATGCCCTGTGGAATCACATGGTACTGAGGGTCCGGAGCCGGTTCTGCGCTGATGAAGAGACGGAAACTGGACTCGCCCCGCGACTCGCTCTGCAACACAATCCGCTCGATGAGCTTCTCCAGCGTGGGCAGCCAGTTAACCACTAGGTGGATATTTTGCAGGATGACCCACTGCTGACCGGATTCCAGAGCGCCGATTATGGCCTGCTCGGCCAGCAGCTCCTGTCCCTGGCCCAGTGAGATATTGACCAGCGTATCGGACTCCGAATGGAAACCCTGTCGCTGGCCATAACGCTCCACATCCCTAATGGGATCCACACCGGGTGATAGAATGAAGAACGCCGGCGTGGCAGCATTCAGCTCCTGAAAGATGGCTCCAAAGGGTGGCGTTTGGATCTCGGCATACGCTCGACCCATTGTCTGCTCCACAAACTGCCGCATGGCGTAGGTCATGCGATCCGGCCTGAGTGACCGGATGATGCACAACTTCTGGAGCGGAGTGCGATGCTTCCATTCGCCAGGAAACTGCTCCCGCTCGGGAGCATCGCTGGCCATGAATTTCCGCCAGCGCTTTGTGTAGTTCTCCATGTCCTTGTCAATGCCGTAGAAATGCTCGATCAAGGTCAGGGACTTAATGCCTCCCCAGGCACTCCGACCCACGAAATCCAAGGGCGATAAGGTAGTGGGATCGTGGGGGAATCGCAGCAGGAAGTCCGTTTCGTCCTTGGCCACCTGCTCGGCGGCTATCAGGATGCGAAGGGTCATGTGCGAGGTGAAGGTCAGCTTGTCCGCCTCGAAGAGACCTCGCAAAGTGTAGCGATAAGTCTGCAAGGTAATGGATTCCACGAGGTGCAGAACCCGCTTCTCATAGTTCTTGGATTCGGCGGCCATGGCAATAGCTTGCCGGAATACGTTCATAAAGGACTTCAGCGAGAACTTGTAGATTGGATTTATGCGACTCAGATCGGTGAGTACGAAGTACAATATAGCCGCTCTTTTCGCAGCCGATCGGTATATATTCCGGGTATCATCGATCTGCAGTGTCGTAACCCTGGCCTCCCGCACCTTCGCTTCGATTTCGTCCACAGTTCGCTTGGTGTTCTCCAAATTGATCACCAATGCGTGATCGTCCAGGACATTTTCACCCGATGAAGCTAGCCTGGCGAGAAGCTCATCCTCGAGCGCCTTCAGCGATATCTTAAATTTGTTCTGCTGCACAGTGACTTCGGTTTTCATCTGCTCCAGATCCGGTCTTTCAATCTTAACCACCTCGGCCAGAAGCTGTTCCTCTAGCCCATCCGGCGTGACCGTAAAGTTAATCAAGGTGGTTTGCGCCTGCATTTCCGGCTTGTAGTGCGGATTGGCCATTTTGGTGTGCAGAATCAGGCGGAAACTGGCATGGAACTCGATCTCCTTATCGCCAATGCGCAGATAGCGCCCTTTTTTGATCAGTGCCCGGCTGAGCAGGGGCTCAAGAACCGTATCCATTGACTCCTCAATCTGCTCGATGAGCACCGTGTTCCCCTGTGAGATGCTCTTCTCCAGTGCCTCCAGGAAGCCCTTCTGTCGCAGGCGCAACACCACTAAGGTGGCTCCAAAGCGATTTTTGATCCACTTAATGCCCTGCCTAGAGATGATATCTAGATTTTCGAATTATAGATTATGGATAGACCTACAGTTGGGGATCAATCATCAGCGGCCATCTGGTGGAGTACTGCAGTATGGTGGCATTCTCCGTTGACATCCGATCCATGGGCAGACCCTCGTTGTTCCAGGCGGCTATTTGGGCGTCATCCGAGAAGAGGGCCAGGGTGTCCACACCCTCGGTGTGGGGAATGTGGGGCTGTTCAAGCGAAACGAAAGATTCCGCTTAGCTACCAGCAACCTGGTGCAGTGAAAGTGTGAACTCACATCGATTTTGCGAAAGTTGGGCAGCCACATCTTGTGCTGCAGTTCCTCACGATAGCGGCGCGTGAAGCAGCCCACGTACGACAGGAATGAGGAAATTAGCAGTATATCTCCGGGCAGGGTACCAATCTTGGCCTGCAGGCTACGGATAAAATAAAAGGGACGGGTTAAGTGGTAATCCCCTGCCTTTGATGCCAACAAATCGTATAAATTACAGTAGCAGCAGGAAGCTTAAGGTTGCAGCATCGCCCGACTTCCGCCTGCAGTCTGCCTCCTCGCTTCTCCGCTGCATTTAAATTTAAATGAGGGGAAATTGAAAAAATAATGATGTCGGAGGAGGAAGTAGCAGGAGTTGTTGTTCCAGCCTTTGTTGCTGACATTCCCAACCAAGCTGGATGCTGCATGCTGGATGATGGGTGATGGGTGGGCTCTAGCTGCAGCACCAGCACTAGCTCCAGCTGAAGTGGTTGCATAAATTATCGGAAATTGCTGCATGCCAACTCTTATTGAAATATTTGAGCTTATTATGTCAAAGCCGCTTGGCAAGGGGCAGACTCCTCACAGGGCAACTTTTTGCAGTGCTTGCTTAAGCTATTTTCAATTAGTAAGCCCTAGTGGTGGCCTGGCCTCTTCTCTGCCAGGCGCACTCAAGAACTGAACATGACAACATGATTTATGCTCATTTATATGCACATTTATATGCTTAAAAGAATAATTGAATAATCTGATAATTGCTAGAAGAGGTTCAGAGGCCTCTGCGAAACGGGTGCCGAAATAATAACACAATTTCTTGAAATGCCCAAAACATAAAACATCTGCATAGATCGTTGTTGATTTAAGCCCACTGGCAGGGAATTTATATGCACGCCACTGTCTGCCATTTGTGTGGCATAATTGTTTTTTGCCGAAAAATATTGTGTTGAATTTTGGTGAAATACCTGTCAGGTGGCATAAGAGCATTCTCATTTAGAACGGATAGAATTTTTCGAAGGCAGCCCGGACCAACTATGCCAACAGCTCCAGCAATAACAACAATAAGTTGGCAAACAAATGCGAGTATCCTGCAGGAGCCCCTTAAATGTGTGTGCGTGTGTAATGTCATTGTCAAATATGCAGAAATTTATATGCAAGTCAGAGCAGCTTACCCTTCTCACCCTTCTCACCCCTCTCACCCTTCTACCTACTACACATGAGCTGCCCAACGCCACCCACCAAAGGTACAAACAATTTGCCGTAGCGGGTCAAATTATATTTTCATAAATATTTGAACAATTCTCACTGGCAGAGTCCAGAATCGAGGCTGTTGCTCCTTTGCCAGCAATGCATTCAATATCCAAGGATCGCCCATGCTCACCCATACACACACACACACGCACTCACACACATACACGTGCGCATCTAGCACACACATAGTAAAGCCCTACCCCTACACAGTTGGGAAATTTTTCATTTTTCGTAATTCAATACGTATTTCATATGCATTTATATTCGGACCCAGATCCCCCGGCGATTTAGCTGCTGACGCAGCCCATTTTGTTGGGGTTCAGTTGCTCCGTTTTGTGTGCGGACTCTGCAGTTGTTTAGGTGCGAAAAATGCAGTACTTTGCCACCCCAAAACACCCAAAAACACCCCAAAACACCCAAAACACCCCAAAACACCCCAAAAACCACCATCATCATCATCAGCATCAGCAGCATCGATGGACGCCCTTTACGGATTTTCTTTTGGCTTGCACGCGCACTCAATTGAATTTCAATGAATGCAACCAGTCGTCAATGGGCAGCCAAAGGTGTCGGAGTGCTCTGCGTGTTGTATGAATGTATGAATGTACGAATGTACGAATGTATGAATGTACGAATGTATGAATGTACCTGCTATATTGCCATTGACATCTATATGAATTTGATTAAGTTTTTGCCCAATGCTTATTGCATGTAGCCTGATGGTTTATATAATTGATAGTTGGGCGCCCCACTGCTTTCGGTCCTTCGCTCTGAATGAATATTCTGGATATTCATGACCCCAAAACGTTTGCGTTTTCATTAGTCTCCCATTCAGGTGCCATTAAATCGTAACGTTTTTGGCACAACTTTGCTGGTTACTGATAATTTGGCTCTTTGAATCAGCTAAGATAAACCTTATTTGGGCAAATGGTGTTGGCACATGGTGATAGCTTTTCCAGTAATATTGGCACGATTTCTAGCTTTGCATTGCATGTTTTTCCATTCAATTTGATTATTTTCGATTTTTACTGAGATCAAACAGAATTTTCACTATAGATGGCAACGTAATATATCAGCAAGCATTATCTGGAAATATTATTACATATTGAGCTGGTTTCTATTACCGGTTTTAGGACATTCGTGTTGCAGATAATTAGGAATAATAATATGAAAGCCACAATGGCAAATGAGTGAAAACCAAAAAAATGAACCAAAATATATTGTGTTACATTTGTTATTTTTCACATTTTATATTCTACATGAAAAGTTCATTTGCATTCATTCTATATCAAATAGAATTTAAAAACCAATGCAGCGTAATTGTGGGTTGAGTTGCAGCCAAAAGTTATGCAATATTTAATAATACAGAAGTAAATTCTTATTTTTGCTCTTTCCAAGTCTACCGAATGAAAATAATTATGTTTCTTTTGAAAGGTTCTGTGTTTACAAGCTCACTTTATTTTCTTTTGCTGCGCAATGGAACGAATTCAAAATGCTTGACTTGATTGCTAATAAATAAAGGGCCATAAATGAATTTGACCTAAATAGAGAATATTTTTCCATCATTTGATCATTTTATAGGTACAACCACAAGGCTTTGCTTGCAAACGCAGCTCAGCTATAAAAGTAAATTATCCATATGACACGCATGAAGACATGTTGCATACCTTGAGGCGCTGAGATATATCATGTAAATTTCCAGCTCTTCACCGGCTGCATCAGTGATTCCCATACGTAATCCATGGGGAGAGGCACAAAGCCCACGTTTCCATCAGCCATGTCCTTGGAAATCCTAATAGGCTTTGCCTCCAGCTCACACGCTGCCTGCCACCTTTCTTCCAAGACTCGTCCTGTTCCCCATAGCCACCCACCATTGTGGCAACTTTCACACTTGTCAACTGCAATTGTTGGCTTGTTAGGCAGGTGCCTTGCACCTTGGCTCGACATTTTCGTGGCTGACATCATCGGAGCAGCACGAGATGGAGCTGCAACAGATGGGCTTAGCGCCAGCCCCACTCCAACCCACTTGGCACGAGTATGACAAGTTTGCATACCCCTATTTGGAGTACGTGCCTCCGGCTTGGAGCTGCTTAAATGCATTTCGGTTAACTGCCAATGATTTTTGCAAATTGCCGTCACTCCTGGCGGTTCATTGCCTTCCGACGAGTGCGCAATCGAGTGAATGAGCCGGGTTCGGGGACCCCGGAACACTCTGCGCCAAACGGCACCGGATAAATACAATTTACGGCCCTTTATTGCCGCAATGGCCCGCCAGCAAGCGGAGTTCTTATGCACTTTGGAAAAAAAATTGTTAATCGCCTTATAAAAGCTTTTTCAACATGAACTGGAGATATAAGCAATAAACGTTTATAAGCACGAGGTTTAGGGTATGTAACTGATTTTCCAACATATAATACATAATAAGAATACAATGTATGAATACTCTGGTATAACTTCCATAGGCTAAGGTACCCGTTTCAGATAACTCACATATTTTGTTCAGTGCAGAACCACCTCTACACCCCCCTGACAAGTGGCTGGCGAAGCAATTACAGCTATGGCAAACGCGCACAGAATGTAAATTAAATTTAATAATTGATTACGCATAAATGCAGTGCTATAACCAACCGCCCGCAACAACATGGCCGATGGACTCACCTCTGGACGGACTCCTTCCAGCGGACATTCTCGTTGGCCAGCCCATTGACCAGCCGATGGGCCAGGTCGATGGTGAAGGCGGTCTTGTCCGCCTCCCGTTGGCACCTCTGCTTCTCGGCGACCGCGTTCTCAAACTCAGCCTGGATCTCGGCCAGCTTGGCCTCCAGATTGTTGATCTTCGCCTTGAGGTACTGCAGCCGCTCCCTGGCCTCCAGCAGCTCCTGATGGGAGTCTTGTAGAGCCTGCTGCTTGGGTCCCACGATGAGGAAGACCTGGTGATAGCGGTGTAGATTGATCACCCAGGCGCATAGACCAGCGGCAGCCACCGATTTTTGCACCACCTTGTCGGGATTGAACTCGGGATCCTGGAGAGCATATAGGTTACAATGTAGTTTGCCCCCCCCACCAATCATGTGTAGGCCCACCTTCAGATACTCTTGCAGAGTTTCAATGATATTAGGATGTATGTTATCCTTGTTGTAGTTGAGCAGATCGTTGAGGAACTGGTCCACGCGCACCATCATCAGCTTGGATGCCTTCCAGCTGCGATCCCTGGGAATCTTGCCATTACTGGCCAGCAGAACCATGACGGCGGCACAGACATTCACCACCGCCTTGGGAGGCGATCCAAAGGACTTGAGTTCGGTGAGATTGTTTTTGTTAAGGGTGTTAAGAGCTGCTTGGGCGGCCACCAAGGCCGGCTCCGCTTGACGCAGATCCTCCTCGCACATCTTGGTTTTCATCGACACATCCTCCTCGATGATCCGCACACGCTTTTCCTCCTCGGATGCGATGTACCTTTCCCGCTTCACCTTTTCACTTTCGGCGCTCACAATCACAATCAGTTTGTCGGCCGCCGCGTTTTTGGCCGCCAATTGAACCTCCTGGATGGCCAGTTGGTGCTGCGTGTGGAATTAGAAAATCCGTTTAATTGCGCCAATTGAAACTGAAAGCCAAAATCAAAGCCAAAGTGAGCTGAAAACTTTTGCGCCTGGCGCAAATAATTAAAGCCCCGGCACGATGGCTCAATATTTACGCAGAGCAACTTTAGCGCAAAATTGCGGGCACATCCGCACAAATCCGAGTGAATTGAGGAAGTGTTAAGTGAGTTAAGTCTTGCTTTAACCGAAATAAGCAATAATATATTGACTTTCAGGTAGTATCTCAACAGAATGTTCCAAATTAAATCGATGTCTATTGGTACTCTTAAGAATATACAATGTTTAAACAATCCTTTTAAAGCGGAAGATATCCATTCTTACCCATTCCACTACTACCATCACTAGGAAACAGACGCGATGTAAAACTGGAGTGAATACTCGGAAAACGAAACGCCTTTTGTTCGGGGGAAACGAATTCAATTAATTCAATTAGTTTAAATAACATTTGGCCTGCTCTCCCACTTCACCGCCGACACAGTCGACTGGATGTTGTTTAGCGCCGAGGAGTATGCTACGAAATAAACGCGATGCCGCTGGACCTACACTGCGTATACGCGACGTAACCGGAAACGGCGTTAAAAACTCAAAGAATGGCAACGACCTTCCGCCTCTCCGGTTTCCGCCATTGATGTTGCCCGGAGTTGGACAAGTGGACAGCAGATTTGCTGCAACAACAATTCAATTAAGCGCACTAATTGAATGGCGAACGCTTCGCTACCGGATCGAATGGCAGTGTACCATTGAGAGCTGATGCCCAATGATGATCGATTTTGCGGGCACCCCGCGTTCGTGTTTAATTAATATTTGATAGCAGACAGACACAATTTTTAACTCTGCCGAGATTGTAATACTTTTTATTTGTGTTTTTTTTTGTTTGCCACGCTGGCAGGAGGTATTATTTGAAGCCCACATTCGTGTGCACAATCTGTGTGTGCAGAGTGGAAAATAAGTATAGCTGAATTTAAAAAGGAATCTTAAATGAGCATTTAATTTGCTTTCGATCAGATTTTTGAGTTCAGAACTTTAAGGGTTTAATATCCAATGTTGGTCATTACAGATATTGTTATTCATGTGGCATGTTTTCGTTTTTTAAATACATACCCAATGATATTATGGTATTATCTTTACCTATTTTCGTGAACTTTTTAAGCCCCATTCAGAATTGATGTGCCAGTGTATTAACACCCGCGAACCGGACTCACCGCATGCACATTTCACTCCCATATGCCATATGGTCGCCGTGCCGCATTCGACGGTCGTCCACTCCATCATTTACTCACCTTCAGCGTGTCCACCTGACGGGCGCACTCCGCCAGCTTGGACATTCCGCTCTGCAGACGAGCGATGCGCTCGGCGAACTCGCCGTTTTTGTCCACCAACAGTTTGCGGTAGAGGAAAATGTATTCCAGAAAAGTTTTCGGGGTCGTGTAGTTGTAGCGTTTTTCATTCTGCAGATAAATTCTCGATATCTGATTCACGGTACCGTGGACGTAAGCCATAAAGCAACCGATGGGCGGCACCAGAGCGGGCTGCATGGAAATTTGGGTGGGCGAAACGGAAGGAGCACATGGATCAGGTCAGTCGGCATTCGTCCTGGTTCCAGGACGGACTTAAAGTGTCCGGCCTGACGGCTTGCAGTTGTAAATTGCGCCCGACAGACGCATAAATAAGAGAACGGGCTGCCATTGCACTCGAACAAATAAATGCCAAGAACATTTCGACAAATAACTCAAAAGTGAGTTTTTCCAACATAATCTTTTGTACCATTTCCATATACAGTAGTAGTCACACTCACCTCCAGAATACCACTGATCTCATTGAGGAACTTCTGGGAAACGGACTCCAGGGCGCTTTTTGGCCACTCGTGGAACCAGTCGATGGCCGTGCGACTAATGATGGCCGGGAATTTTCGGGCCCGCACCCGCAAGGTTTGACCCACCGGCGAGAAGCAGAGCACCACTTTGAGTAGTCGCCTTACCTTGTCCACAAAATAGCGCCAGCAGTTCTCCTTGGTGTCCAGCGTACCGCTCTGTTTCACCTCGTTGCGTATCCCATTTGTGATGGTGTCCAGTTGGTCGTCGTTGAAGAGCTCGGGAATTTCACCGGACGCCAGTAGATCATTAATCAGCATCAGTATGGACTCGTCGGGAATCTGTGCATCCGAGATGAGAAACACAGAGGCCACATTTTTGAGGCCCACCTTCATGTAAAGGCTGCCGATTTCCTCACGCATATCCAGCAGCCCGAATCCTCGCTTGATTTGGATCTGCGACACACTTAGGGAGGATATAAAGGCAGCCAGGCGGGCCAGAGTTTGCTTGCCGGAACCCCCGACTCCAATCAAAAGGGCATTTCCCCGGGGACTCTCCAAGATGCGATTGATTCTGGCAATAAAGTAAAACATATATTAAATTATATAAATAAAGTAGTGAACATTTAGATTTTATTTACCGACACACGTGTATCATGGCATCCTCGAAGAGAACGAGGTTCATGTAGCCCACCACCTCGTTGTAGCTTGCTTGAGCCTCAATTAGCAGTTGGTACAAGGAGTCCCAGCTCTTCAGGGGCATATACTTCTGGTCCACCAGCGACTGGGCAAAATGGCTATATATCAGCGGCTCGGCAAACACAAAGTCCTCGTCGAAGTCCTCGAAGTCCTTCTTGAAAATATCTCGGATGGACGATTTGAACGACTTAATGTCGTAGGGATCCACCAAGCGATCGTGGTAGACGCGAAAGGCCTCGTGCACGTAGAGCCTCATAAGTTCAGAGGGCTTTCCGCATACGGTGCCACCCAAGCCCGATGCTCCACCCCCACCCACCGATGCCGGAGCACCCACGCTATTCATCAAGCCCTGATAGATGCCCGTGAGATCCCGCAGATTGAACAGGTAGTGGAACTTGAGGGCGGTGGGCAGAAAGGCATACTCCACGCGACGGTGCAAGGCAATACCCACTCGCACCAGCAGGCTTCCAATGGATCGAATCTCCTTGCTAAAGCCTTGGGCTGGACTCTCCAAGTGACTGCTCAGGATGTTGCCATAGATGTGATGCAGCGTTTCCTCGCCCGGCGGTGCCACCGAAAATACACAGAAGTGCCGCTGCAAACGTGGATCAATGGTAAAGGAGCCCGCTGTGGGATTCATGCAGGCTGCGAACTGACAGTGCCGGATGTCCTTTAGCTGCAGCCGCTGGCGGTCGTACCTGGTCGGAAGATGACTCCGAATCAGTAACCACAGCCCGCACACGGGAGTGCACTCACCATTGCCTGTAGTCCATGAACTGTCGCATTATCGTGTGCGGCTGAACTGTGCCGTAGGCATCCACCTCCGGCATGTTCAAATCGTTGACAAAGTAGATGAGCCTACGCTTCGGTCCACTTGGAGCATAGCAGCGTCCCGACTTCTTCTCCAGCGGTCGGTCGAGCATCTTCTGGAATATCTCCGAGCTAGTGTAGAAGTTAAAGTGCGTGGCCTGCACGGTGGTCAGAAGTGGCGTGGCTGAGGAGGAAGCCTTGCGGCGCACAACTCCGGCTCCTGGAGGATTACCCGATTGCTGGTGATGGCTGTCGGCAGCAGTTACCGCCGACACGGCCACTTCGAGCAGTTCCTGGTCGCTGGCATACTGACCGAACAGTTCCCGGAAGATGGCACCTTTGCCGCAACCAGAGTTGCCCACCAGCATGCAAGCCAGGTTGCGGTCGATGAGCAGCTTGAGAAAGTGGGCCAGTCGAATGGTCTCCGCAGTGGAAATCAGCACATTCTATTCGGTAAGTGGGAATCGTACATACATATATCTTTAGTAAACGACCAGATACTATTAATTACCTGTAGGGGAGTCTCTGAATCAATTTGCCCCTCCAGAGACTGATGGGCGGCCAACTCAGACCAAGGCTGAAACTTCAGTGTCTGGACATTCAGTTGATAATCGAACACAGTGCCTTGGCTGGGCAACTTGATGTCCTTGAACTCGCCTATCCACCACTTGTGGAACTCGCGATGCCAGTCGATGATGACATCCTGACTTAGAGCCGAACCAAAACTCCAAACGGTGGCGTACACAAAGATCGTTTCCAGGGCCATGACCATCGCCTCATGGGAGAGTTCGCCGTGATGCAGACTGTGCGGATTTGCTGCTCCTCCGGCTGCACTTCCTCGCCCTCGTCCATCCGCATTTCCTTCATCGCTGTCCAAGAGGCACTCCAGCAAGTGGCAGGTCATCTGGATCATGGCCATGTCCGTGATGGGCGTAATGCGCCGGAAGTCGCGTTGCCGCTGCATCAGGCAGGGAAAGTACTTCTCGAAAAGGGTGGTAAGGATGCCCCTCTCAATCATGTCCACCCTAGTTTCCAGCCAGGAGGATACATAGCTAATGAAAGAAAGAGGTAAGAGTGTAACAAAATGTCTGTAAAAAATGATATAAAAAGCTGTATTCCTGTTGGAAGGCCAAACAATTGAATATTTTATTGCATTGTTTAAGTTTTTATACTCGCTCGAAATGAATTGTAAAATTGTTAAAAAATTTAATTTTTTAAAAAGAAAAATAAGAGTGTTCAACAGCTTTTTAAGTATTTATATATAATTTTTACAATGAAAGACCACTTTGGATTACTCACGGCGACCAGCCCAAATCCTGCGGATTGATGTACAAAATGCCCGCCCGGGAAACAGTGGCAGGAGTCGCCGCTTTCAGGTGTCCCACCTCGAAGAGCAGCCTCATCTCCCGCTTCAGGGATATCCTCTCATTACTGGCCAGCGTCAGAATCTTGTTGTCGTCCATCAGCGTGTTAAGACTCTCGATCCACATGGGATCAATGTCGCCATCGAGGACTATCCACTTGGGATTGCCCGGTGGCATGTTGGCTTGCTCCCTCATAATGGAGGAGAACAAGCCATCCTTCCACTCCCTCGTGGTGGGATTAACGATGCCGAAAAGCTCATCATTGGACAAAGCTTTCGGATTCAGGACATGACACACGGGCTTCAGCTTCTGGATGCGATAGGTCTCTCGCAGGGTTTGCCATATCTTGGTCTTTCCAGTGCCCGCATTGCCCACTATGAACACCGAGTGCCGCACATCGAGCAGTTCCTGCAGTTGCACCACCTTCATAAGGAATCCCTCCTCCGGCTGCAGCTTAATTTCATTCACCGCCCTCCGTATGGTTTTCTCGAACTCAAAGACCCGCTTTCGTGGGACATCCAGAGCCGGAAAGAGGTCTCCGATGAGACCCATAAATATGGGCACATCCTCTGTGACAATCTTGGGTATGTTGAAGTCGCGCAGCGCTCGCATCAGTACCTGATCCTCGGGCCGACTGTGGTCATCCCGCTTGAGGGTGCCCGCTACAACCAGGACGGACTTAATGGCCCGCAGGCCCCAATCGTAGTGATCCTGCTTGGACAACAGCTCCTTGCACAGCGTGTACAGTGTGATAAATTTGCGGGCCAGCAGACGGGCATCCTGGAAGCCTTCGGCCATTAGCATAATCTCACAAATCAAGGCGAAGTCCGGCACAATCATGGCGCATGGCCGGAACAGGGTCTTCAGGTTCTCCGGCAGCTCAGTTCGGCCGGCGTAGCCGGGATTCATGGTGATAAAAATTCCGACCGACGGCTCCAGCGAAATGCGCTCGCCCATAAAGATAAATTGGGTTTTATGCATCTGTAAACAAGAAAGAGGAGAAGGAGCAGTAGACAACAGGAGGACACTACTGAACAGACACTACGAGGTCCTGGTAAAGCAATCAATGCAGAACGGTGCAGAATGCTGCAGGATGGCGAAACAGAGGAAAGGTGACTGAAATCAATTTGCAAGCGGACGGCGTACCTTTATCGCCTCCTGTATGGTCTTCACCTGGACGGCCACCACGGACAGGACCTCCACGCAGATGCGATTGAACTCGTCAAAGCAGCCCCAGGCTCCCGTCTGGGCGAGTCCTTTGTAAATGTTGCCACAAGATTTGTAGTCCATTTGCTCCGAGCAGTTGAAGACATAAACCATTACGCCCAGGGCGCGTCCCAGATCCTTGGTGGTTTCCGTTTTCCCAGTTCCAGCCGGTCCAGCGGTCGCTCCGGCCAATCGCAATCGCAGGGACTGGGAAAAATCCAAAAGCATTCGTGGGTAGAGGTGGCATATGTAAATTGGTAGCTACATTTATTTTCCACTAACGAGTTGTTTAATTTGCCGCAGGCGGCGATGAATACAGCTCCTACGAAACTGATGCGATGCGGTTTTCTGCAATCACCTGGTTATGCTGCACTCAATTTAAACGTATTTCTCAATTGTGGAGAATGGCTGGCTGCCCGAAGGATGTTCTTGACTTGGAAATAGAGCGTTTATTGTAAATACTGCAAGATATTGTGAGCTACGCAGATGGATTGCAACATAAATTGCCGCTGTGGATTTAAATTTGTACCTCGTTGAGAAGTGTTTTTTATTGATAGTAATTATAGAAATAGGTAGGCTTGTTTCTAATCAGCATTAATTTAAGCTATTTTAATTGAGATAGGCTGTGACATGTGCGATTTTAGATAACTAAATGCAATGTTCTCGCTTCCAATGATTCGGAAATATTAGATTTATTGTAATGTGAAATATGAACATGATTGCTTTTGACATGTATGATTGGTTTTCCGCGATGTTAGTTTTCACACCTTCGTTTTGTGAAACTTTCCGACACATTTTTAACAATATGATTCGCGGGTGTCAGAGATACAATATCTGATATGGCAGTCGTGCATGAAATGTTCGACAGACAATGCAATAATCTGCGCTTATTGCACACGCAAATTCATTTAATTTATTGAATTTCCGCCCTTTCTCATTCTTGTCAGTCACAGCCATCAGTGTGTTTTTGTCTCAAATGGCTTTAACTAGCTGCTGATTTTAATATATTCAAGCCACGGGACATTGCCTTTCAATTATTCAAAGCCGAGCTATGGACTTTACATTTGTAGCGGATTTCCGCTGCTAAATCCATTAACGCCCCCTGGCAGGCGTTGAAAAGGTTTATATTTAATTCAGGGCTCGTTAGAAAGGATTTGCATGACTACAAAGTGTAGCAGCTATTTGCCTTTATTCAATTAGTATTGCGTATACGCCACGTGTTTGCCGTTTCACTTACCTGCGTCAAGGTGATGTAACAGCGATCCGTTAGCGGGGTAATGACTAGTCGCGACGTGTTACCCAGATACTCGTAGGCATATCGGAACTCCGCATCGCAAATGTTGGCGAAGCAATCCTCATCCCCTCCGCCGCAACTTATGGCCGTGCTGGCCCTGCCACTGGAACTGCCCGTCTGGTCATCGTCCCATCTGTGGCGCAGTTGGCTCTGCCACTGGAAGGCCAGCGAGTTGTCCACCTTGGAGGCTATGATCTTGCCCACCACATCGCGGGAGTGCACATCGATCGTGCAGATGGTCATGATCTTCTGGCGATCTCCGGGCGACAGTTCGCCCAGCAGCAGATTGATCAAGGCATTCAGCTGGGCAATCTGACGCTTGTGCAGCTCCTTCATCACACCCTCGTAGCCCTCCTCCATGCAGGCAAAGGATCGGTTCACATCCGCCGTCCAGCTGATTTGGCTGCAGCACAGCGCCACCTGGGCGGGCCAGTCGTAGAGCCAGAGCTCCCGCGGCTTCTCCCCAAAAACGCGCAGGGCACGCCGGAATAATTCGTGGAGGGTACTCCTCATCTGCTGGATAATGGCCCGCAGCCACAGTTCCACTCTACCGCCGCAAACGATGAACGCCGGTTGTTCTGGGTCGGCGGAAACGAAGGGCACATACTCGTCGTTCTCCTTGGAGTGCATGCCCAAGGCGTTCGGGGTATTGGTCTCGTACTGCAGCCGAAGGATGGAATCGAACAGTTTGATCAGGTGCCGGTCAATCACCTGCGGATTGTTCCCATTGGACAGGATGTCCAGCAGATCGGCGGCGGAGATGAAGTAGAAGCGTGGAAAGGCCAATCTTTTCGTCTCCAGGTAATCATTTAGCGCCTTCTCGCAAACTGCCAGCCGATGTTGCAACTGCATTAATTGGGGAAGGACACCCTCGTGGCGCAGCACCACCTGCATGACCACTCGAACTTCCTTCACCTGGAAGAGAATCCTATTTAAATGCCCATAACTTCTCCATGGTTTGACCCACCTTGGCCAGCAGTGCCGTGAAGTCCTCATCGATCCGCTCAAAGTTGGCGGCATCCGCTGGCAACTGGGCGCGAATATCCGCTGATCCGATAAAAATACATTCTAGGTAGATCCACTTGCGCTGCACCTCGAACCAGTTGGCAATTAGAGTATCGATGCCTCCCAGAACTTTCTGCCAGTGGGTAAGCTTGTCCAGGAGGTACTCAATGTGCTTGGATGTTGAGATGTTCTGCAGCTGCATCTGGTTGTCGTCCAGCGTTTCGATGAGCTCCTCCGATACCTTCAGCAACTGAATATGGGGACGCGTGTGGTGCTGCTCCAGCTCGAATTCCAGGTGCGCCCACGTGGCCCTGATCTCGTCCAGCACTTTGGTCACCGTCATCTCCTTGATGGCACGGTCCACAGTGTTTTTGATGTCCTCCTCGTGATGCTGCAGTTGCAGGGTCAGCAGCTGGGCCAACTTAGTGGATTTGTTGCACTTGTACGAGAGCTGTAGTGTGGAAATCACATATTACGCATACGCCTAGTCGGTCTAATTATTCCAGAATTTGAATGCATTTCAACGGAAGCGATGTCTTAGCCGGTGCACAAGAGGCAAGGGATTAATTCACTGGCAAAACACTGTGTTGCACTTTGTCATATTTAAGCCAGCACAAAAATATTTTATGCAAGCATTAAAAATATAAGTTAGAAAAAGGATTATGTTTCGTATCATGTGCATATTAAAGAACTTTTGCGATTTGGAAATGTAATATTTCAATTAAAATGTATATATTTTTGTAGACTAGTGTAATTGATTGCTTTGAATGCCATTTGGAAGTTTCCTCGTTGCTCACAATACACAATATTAATCACACATTTTGACCAAATTTCGGCAAATTTAATTAACAGTACTGACTAATGCCGTCCATCAGCCAATTGCTAGTGCTATTATGTAATGGAGACAACGCCCCACAAGCCGAAGGAATGCCATTCAACAATGCACATAATCCGGAACCCAGGATGACCGATGCCTAGTAGCTGTTTTCTGATTGGGCTTAGATGCGCAAATGCGATAACTACATTTTAATACATGCTTTCAAATGATGCAGACTGATTCGGTTTCGTATTACACTTCTGATTATGATTTATACCTACCAGCTCCTCCATGGCATGCAGTCCACTCAGCTGAGCATGAAGAGATAAGCGGGAATTTTGATTAGATTTTAGTTATTTATGCGACCTGTGATCTGTGATTCAATCTAATTGCTCTGATAGTCTGAAAGATTCCCACTGCCCGTAATCAGTGACCCTTTGTGTGTGCAAATCACAAGCGCAACGCAATGTGACAGGTTCTGCAGCTGCAAAGGTTTCCGGCTGGCTGTTTAACAACACATCACCTGCGCTAATGTGTTTGCCCAATGTGCGCCATTGTGCCCGCCATGTTAACTGGGCACAAAGAGACATCAGCCGGCGGGCAGATTGCCGGCTCCATTGCTCCGCTGTTGGCACGCTCAATCATTTGGAAGGACGCACATACCGCACCATTCCATTCTCGGAAAATCTCGCCATTGTGCTCACCTTTGTTAGCTGCATCAGCTCCATCCAGTGGCGCTCCGTAATTGCCGGATTCTGCAGCTCCGTGATGGCCCTCAGCGAGGCGACCAGTTCGCGCAGCACGCCCACTATGTGCGCGTATGGCGCCCACTCGCGGATGCACTTGTCCAGGGTGCGCAGGTCGCGGGTGAACTTCTTGCACTCGTGCTCCATGTCATCGGTGTCGATGAGCAGCCAGGGCGTGGCGTGCCACGCCACGATGCACGACTCGATGACGCGCACAAAGTCCCACAATTGCTGCCGGCGATGGGTCAATTATTAGTTTTGCTGTGCCAACAAGGATATGGTTAAGACATCTCTGGCTTGTAAAACAACAAAGCGTGTTGACTTAAAAATAATGATCAATATTAAGTAATTCATGTTCCCAACTAATGTGTGCATACGCGTAGGTAACAGATGATGTGTTTATCTGTAAGCTTGTTTTAAAATGGCTAAATGACATGTACTCACCTTGACCCTTCGCAGCTCGACCTCGCAGAACTGCAGGGTCGTGGGATCGGGTGGCTGGATGTCCAGAAGTCGGGCCCAGCGGGTGTAAAGACGCTGCTGCCGGCGGAAGCGGTGCAACCGGGTGTAGACTTCATCGCAGATATCGTAGACCTGCGGGCAGGGCACCCGGAAGAACTGCAAGTAAACACCGATGTATGCACTCTTATGTATGAATAATGGAGGCCACATCCATTCTCCACTCACGGGCATCTTCTGGAACTGCCGGGCATAGTGCTGCAGGTGGCAGGTGTGCAGGCTGATGAGAGCGGCCACACGTTGTTGTTGGTGGAAGCGGGTGTCCTGCAGCGCCTCCTGCTTAACGGTACTCGCTTGCTTCAGCTGCTGCCACTGCTGCGGCAACTGCTCGATTGCCCGCAGCAACTGCGGCTCAAACTCCACATTGTAGGTCTTCAGTAGACCCATGATTTCCTTCAGCGGCTTGAACACGTTGTCCGCATAGGGTTCCCTCTCCCGGATCTCCGACATGATGGCCAGGACGCGGAGCAGGGCGGCAAAGTCCTGGCGAGCGATGTGCAGCTGCAGCGTCTCGTAGCCGCGGGCAATGAAGGCATTCAGCTCCTGCAAAAGCAGTTTCCCCGCCCCACCCCATTAAAGCTGTATTCAAACGTTTGGAGGTGCGCCTCACCTTCAGAGTTCCCTGGACATAGCGAAGTAGCCATCTCTTGCACAGGTGTGACCACTTGCAGGCCAGGTTAAGGAGTCCATACTTGAGGGGCTTGATGTCGAGGGCCAGCCATCCGTTGATGCACTCCCTGTTCTCGCACTGGTCAATGGCATCGTGCACTTCGTTGTAGTTCTCGATCTGTGGAAAATGTGAATGGTTACGGAGTGACAACTTCCTTTGACTTCCTTCCCTGCCCTAATTTATTTCCTAATTTGCCACACATGTGTGTTTTTCGTGTGTGTGAATGGGTGTGTGTGTGTGTGAGTGTGTGTGTGGCAGGATAGGTTCCTTTGTGCTGTGTATATATTATAGTGTTCTACCGCTGCCGCCGGTTTATTAAGAACACCAGCTGCTCCAGAGGCAACGCAATGGCTAGTCATAAATAAAATGCCGGCCAGTGATTTTTCGTGCCCTACTCCGGATGTAGGGCATCACTGAACTTGTGTCTGGGACTCGTTATGCCAAAAATATGTTGAAATTAATCGTATAACATTACTGAAGGAATGAGGCTTTTCTATTAGTATTGATGGAAAATTAACTATTGAAACTCGTGTCGCTTTTATGCAAACATTTGCTAACTTTCAGGAAGTTAAGTTTGAACGTGTTAAGCATTTTCAGTGTCCTAATTTAGCTGAAATTCTTAAGATTAGACCATTTACACTTCGTGGCTTTCCTGCTGCAGAATTTCCTTATTTTATTGGGCAAACACCCAATTTCCCGCCATGTCCATGCACTTTGACCATGATTTGTTGTTGCGCGCGTGTGTGTTTGTGAGTGTGAGTGTGAGTGCGAGTGTGCGTGTGCCTGTTGGGTAATTTATTGCATACTTTTCGGGGCGTTTGATAATTGTTTAAAGAAAATATTACGCATACGTCGGCGATTTGCCTGCTGTGCTGCAGGAAGTGGCTCCCAATTGCCCCAGAACATAAGTCAACGACGCCATGTGGCGGTTAAGCAGTTGTTTGGTGTTTTGCTTTGTTTCGTCCGGGGATCCTTTTCCTTTTTTCGCTTATTTCCTTCTTGGCCCGGTCAGTTGCCACACATTTGACCCTAAATGGTTGGCATTTATCAAGCGTTATTGGTCTCAGGGGCTACATGGCGTAAATTGTGTGGCTGCCAATTGAGCGACCCACTCCCTGCCTCCGTTCGTCCGTTCATCTACCTCCCCTCCCAATCTATATCTGCTCCCAGAACTAGGGTGTGAGTGTCGCAGCCACTAAAGCTGTGGGCATTCGGCGCCCCGGGGGCATTTCCTTTGCCTCTTCCGGCTCACCTCCTTCTTAAACGTCTCCATGATGGCATAGCCGCCGGCGCTGACGTGGTGCGTCTGCTCCCTGGCTGTTTGCATGCACGCGGCCAGCACCTCGCCGCTCTGCTGGGTCCACAGGAATGCATAGGCCTGGAATTTGGCAGCGTAAGACGATGCCGCCTTCACCGTATCCGCCAGGGCATCGCGTATCGCCCTCTCGAGCATATCCAGGCCATCGGCTGGGAAACGAGAAATATAGGAAGAAAAGAACTGAGATCTGAGCTAGCCATACCATTTCTAAAGAAATATTTAAGGAATAAGTTCTTCAGATTCAGAAATAGCTTATGACGTGAAGCTTTGTAAATGATTACTGACAAAAATCGGTTAGCAACATATAAGGTGGACAAAAAATACGAAAAAATATATATGCCACAAGAAAGGGTATATCACAATGCGACCACTTATTGGGGTGGTGAATTCCTTACCAGTGCATTCCATTTTTTGACTATACGCCTTGGCGGCGGCCAGCAGGTTGTACTGCACGGCCTGGGGCTTCGGATCGCCATGTTCCTGCTCCTGCTCCTCCTCCAGCTCCTGCTCCTGCTCCTCCTTCAGCTGCTGCTTCTGCTCCTGTGCCGTGTCCTGTTTTGGCTCCCACTTCAGCTCCTGCTCGTACGCCATCGTTGCCGTGTCGTCTTCATCATCATCTGACGCGGCATTGTCGGCCACAATTCTTGGCATGCAGTCGCATGTCTGTTTTATATCGAGCAACAGCTGCTCCACAATTTGTTGAAAATTATTTTCCACACTTGCATCAAAGGCGGGCGAAAAGCGTATTTCCGTTTCCGTCAGTTCCAATTTTACTTCGAAGAGCGGAGCATCGTTGGCTGTGGGCGGTGCTCCTCCGGCACCCGCTCCACCCGTGGATGTCGCCTGTGGCGTTGTGATTTGCTGAAGGACTAACCTCGCCATGCTGACTGTACAGCCGGGATCCACTGGTGGAGCTGTTGGCGTCGTCATTGCTGTTGCTGTTGCTGTTGCTGTTGCTTTTGCTGTTGCTGTCATTTCTTTGTACAAATACTCTAAACTGAATTACACGGCGTATGAGTAATGTGAAAATTAAATTTAGTGTTCAGTTTGCTTTGCAGCTTATTTCGTTTGCTGGCTGAGCCACGCCCCCAATGCGACCGCCCCTTGCGCCACCACCAGCCCCCCAAAACCCCTCTATTTTTGGCTGACGTTGTCTGCATGCAATCACGAAAAGTGCCGCTAAGTGAAACATGCAATTGACGCATGAATGCCCGGCCCCCGGCAATTTGTTGTTGCCATTGTTGCCCCCATATTGCTGCGGTCGCGAAGTGTGGTTGTTGCAGTTGCAATTCCAATTGCAGTTGCAACCTGCACTTGCACTTGCACTTGCACTTGCCACTGCAGGTGTCTTTCATTTTTGCGGTTGCAGTTGCGCGATTTCGTGCTCATTTACTTGATTAGTTCTGATGAGACATGAAAGGAGCTGCCAGCGTGCCGAAATGTAATGAAATAGTTGGCTGTCTGCTGAAGAAGTGCAATTGATTGGCGATGAGTGCTACTGACAATGATGATGATGATAGTGATGGTGATGATGATTGTGGGACTTTCAAGTGCTAGGTCGGGTCGGGCTGCTTAAAAACCTTATTCTCATCGCCTCGCGAACTTCGCGGCAAATCAGCTCATCCACGCTGGCCAAATACTTGTTGTACTGCCGTCGCTGCTCCTTGGGAAACTCACGAACAAACTGCAATAAACACAGATCAATAGTTTTAAAGGTTTTTAGTTTCAAATAACATAATGCATGCTGTACTTGACTTGAATCACTTGACAATGCTTTGAAACCCACCTCCTGCACACTGAGATCTCTGGAGTACAGCTGAAACTCCTGCGACTCGTAGTTGAAGAACAGACAGAAGTTGGCAATCAGCAGGCGATTGAGCAGCATCTTGGTCTCGTCGCACTGCAGCAGCCGCAGACGCACTCGGTCCTGTTGGTGGCGCAGATCGAGGAGATTGCGACCGTATAAGCTCCGTTGATGCAGTGGCTCCCGGCTCCAGCGACGCATGCTGGCCAGGATTGCGTCCAGGTTGCCGTGCGACTGCTGCAGGCGGTCAAATAAATCGCGACTCTGCTCAAAGATGCCCGCCACAAGTTCATCATCTGTAGTTTTAGAATAAACTTTCTGATTCTAGAACACATATCTTGAGAGATTCTCTCTAGAAGGGGATTCTCTTACCGTAGTGGCGCCATGTGAGTTGCTGACAGGCCATTTCCACGTGCTCGTCGATGGCCGCCAGGTCATTGCGAATTAATTGGAGCTCAGCTGCGGCACATTCTCCGGAGCGGATGCCATTGTAGAACTCACCAATCTTGATGAGCCGGATGCGACGTTCCCAGTAGGCATCTCGGTGGCCATAGAGCGTGAGCAGCGGCTCCGGCAGCTGGAAGAGATCGCCGGATAAGCTGCCAGTGAGCTGGAGAGCCAGCAAATATTTGGTCTCCTTCAGCAGGCTAAACAGCACTGGCGAGAAGTTCTGATGCAGCTGGCTCTGGTCCTCCGATCGGGAGAGCACCGATTCATCTAGACCCTGGACAATGAGCTTATCGACGCACTCATGCCAGGAGGTCCAGATTTTCATTTGCAGATTACTCAGCTTGGTGGTCAAAATATTGCGACGCGAGAGCAGGGAGTTCCACTGAATGGGCAGGGTCTGCAGCTCCGATTTCTCCTTCAATCTATTTGTATTTTTTACGTGTATATAACATATTTTAGAAGGTTTCTTTAAGTGTACTTACAACTGGTCGATGAGTTGGCCTAACTCCTTCGCTCCAAACTCATCGCATCGACTTATGTGCTGTTCCAGCCACATCATGGCATTTGCAATGGGTGGAAAGTTGTTGGCCAAAGGTAAGGCAGCCAAGCCGCGAATTTCATAGCCCAGCAGCACCTCCCCCACACTGTTCTCCAGCTGCTCCATTTCAGTGTCGTAGATGTGAAGGATGTGCGGCAGGACTCGAGCCAATTCCGGTCTCACAGCTTCGCGTTGCAGCAGGGAGCCGAACATCAAAGTCAATCGGAGCAAGTGCATCCAGCTGTGACATTGTTCAAAGGCCTGCAGCAAAACCGTGGCCAGCTTCTGCTCCAGCAATTGCATTCGGCTAAAGAAAAGGGTTTGCTCCCGTCGAAAGCATTTCCATTTGCTGGCCACCGTGGCGGTGAGATCGATGTCCACGTTGCTCCACTGCTCAAAGAGCACCTTAAACTCGCCGAAAATCTAGCGTAAGATTAAAGATGTAGAAAATTTCTACTTTAAACCACTTTACTACCCACTCACCTCTCGGACGCGTTCAGTCAGCATTTTGCCCCGCAATCCGCCCACCTCCAGCTTCTCCAGCTGCTGAAACTGCACCGCTGCCTCGAAAACCTGACGCAGCTCCCCCAGTTGCAAGGAGAAGCCGTCGAGTGTTTGGCCAAACACATCCTCGTGGCAGAAGCGCCACAGCTGCTGCTGGTCATCTGGCGATGGAGATGAAGCCGCCGCAGCTGCTCCTTCTGGAAGAGCGGGCAGAAGGACCTGGCTGCCGGCATAGCGCTCCTTGTAGTCCAGCATTCGTTGTCTGCAGAAGTTCAGTTGAATACATTTGCTCTTAAATATTTATAGTACAAACTGTAATGAAATTGTAATGTGTCCCTAAATAGAACATTCAATTTGTAATTGAATTTTGGCAGTTTGCTAAGTAATGAAAAAGTGATTATCATTCATAAAAGTTTTCATCAAGACTTGTTTATTAATTAAATAATAACTGTGGAAATATGGCAACAGTATGCAAAGAATAAATATTTAAGCAGGCAGCTACACATCATGTTAAGTGAAATAATCTTACTTGAAAAGTTCCAGAACCTCCACGGTTCGATTGATTTTTAGTAATCCCTCGTCAGCATCACCCTGGAAAAGAAGCTGCAGCTCGAGATCCTCGGCAGCTCGATGCACCAGCATGTTGCAGATGCAGCGCAGCAGCACACTCATCCGTTGGGTGCTTCGATAGTATCTGGCATTGCTCCACACCAGGTGCACTATGTGGACGAGTGGCGCTACCAAATCGTGGCCATTGCTGAACTGAACCGAATTAAATGCGGCAGTCTGGCGGAGCAGGGGCTGCAGCCAAAGGGACACATCCTGTGCCTCCAACCAGGCTGCCACTAGTTTCCGGAAAGCTGCCGCATATGGCTGATAGTAGACCGACTCGATTCGCTCCAAAATCTGGGCCAGAGTCTTGTGCGTGGACTCTCGCAGCTGTTCGTAGATATTCTGTAAGTTAAGCTTCCGGTTCGTCCAGAATCCAATCTCCTGGGCGGGCAGGGACACCAGTGTTATGTGCTTTCCCTGATGTCCGGATGACTGGGTGGCCGAGCCCAGTGGTTGACACTCGGAGCGCTCCAAAACAATGTCGTGCATTTGCGTAGTCCAATTTATGAACATCTCCTCCAGAAGGTTGCGGAATTTAGGATCCAGAGCCGGTCTTAAATGACTGTAAATATCAAGACTTCATTAAACATCCCAAAAGCTGCCCATTAAATATAGTTTTTGTGTTAGATGTCCGTCCTTTTTTCTACAATGATTTAAAGTTCCTTAATTGGTTTTATTTGCAAATTTATTAAACGAAACTTTGTTCATGGGGAAAAGTTGTATAATGAGCGGAAACATTTATTGACCTAATTCGGAAAAATTTGCACTTGACTTCCCCTTTTTATGTTGCCATTTGTTTTTAGCATTTTCCCGTTCTTAGTTTTCAATAGCAAACTGATACCAATCCAAATGGCTTGATGGTTTATTTTGATTTTTGCCGTTGGTTGGCTTTCAATTTTGTCTTTATTGAATTGAATCGAACATTGTGATTTGCCGAAGCAAAATTCTCTTAAAACATTTTAAAGGCTCTCGACGTGCGTATCGATGGCAATTTTGGCTAAATTCAGGACAATTTTCTTAACAATGCTGATGGCCAGCAGACGATTGCTATTTCTTTTAATAGTTGTAATTTAATTAAAAGCATTTGTACGATGGGAAAATAATCGAAGCACTGCATGGCCAAGGGGTAAACAACTTGAATTTCCCCCGGAATTGCTAGCTAAATAAATTTCGACCAATTCATGCGAAAAGTTATGCCAATGAAAATCAATTTGGTATCATGAATAAGCCTTTCTCTCTCTGGCCACATAAACAATACCAAATAGCTGCTGGGGCGACATCTTCCACTCCAAGGAGCTGGATGCCAGGGCGGAAGACAATGTAAGACAATGGCCATCCTCCGACGGCTGGAACTTACCCTTGACTCACGTGGGCAAACACTTCCTCGACGATTGTTGGCGAAACTAATAACGATAAAATTGTGCGATTGTTGGTTTTGCCCTTAATCTGTTGGGATAACAATAAAGTATATACAGACAGTATGTATACGTATCTATCGCCCGTAGACACATGAAAAGTTTTGCCAATTAAGCGAAATACTTCCAAGACAATGGTCGGAGTCGCTTCAAATGGGTTCGGTTGGGGAAGCCTCATCCGCCCACTCGAATCCTCCGCCCCACTGCACTCAATTAGATTAATTTGATGAGATACCGCAGCTGCCGGCTGCACTCGGGGAAAAATCGACCTTTTTATAAGCGGTATGGCTCTTGAATTGTAAATACAAAATGCTTACTTAGAACTCAATGTAATAAGGAGAAAACCAAGATTGAGAAAAAAATTATAAAAGATAATGTCTGCTTGCAAGGTCGACTTTTTCCTGAGTGTACCGCCAGAATGACCCACCTCGGTCAGTGTGTTCCGCACCTCCTTGATGCGCGCCTGCAGATCCTTGCGAACAATGGCGGGCCACTGACTTTGAGCCTGCTCCAGGAGCGGCTGCAGAACGTCGTCGAACAGCAGCGACATGGTCTCGATTTTGCTGTGCACCGGGAAGTCGCCGTACAGGACGCTCTCCGCAAAATTGGATGCCGTCAAGGGTCCGTCGGAAGTATTACGGCGCACAAAGTAAGCGCACTTGCCGCGTGGCACGCCGTCCAGAGTCGTAAAGCTGGAGGAGGCGGGCGGCAGCGGGATGAGTAGGGCGCCGGGCGTGGCAGATACCACGGCGGACACGGCGGCCGTAACTGTGGCCATGGCCTCATCCTCCGGTGGCAGCATGGCGGCTGTGCTGGTGCCACGCGCACTCTGCACCGAATACGGCAGGTACAGGTCGCTGAGGCAGCTTCTGGGCACCAGATCTCCGCCCGGACTGATGGTCATCACCAGGACGCGACTGTGGCCATGCTGCCACTCCACAACAATGCGCTGCACATCGAGTAGTGAAAACAATGACAACCTTGATTCACTTTCATATTCATATTCGTATATAATTTGATACAAATTATAAATTTAATGAAGGAAACAAAAATGTTAATGATGGTGACTAAAAAGTATTGCTTTTTCCTTGATTTCCGTTACTTTCGCCTTGTGCAACAGTCGCAACTCACCCGCAGATCATCGGTGGCCATCATTTTGGTCCATTTATCCGGCTTGAGGCGCATTGTGGTCGTTGTGTAGGCGGCCACCCGCTCCAACCTGGCATCGCTGTAGTCGCGCTGGACGCGCTGCCGACCACCGCTGTTCCCGGTGGGCAGGCCCTCCTCATCGCTGCTGGCCATTCCCGCCGCATCGGACATCGGTCAGTGGATCGCGTTGTGGGAAATCCTCGTGAGCGTGTGCCGGCGGCTGCGATGCGGCAAATCAAACAACTCGGCGCGGCAACTGGCGTTAAAATGATGATGGGCCCGCGTTGTGTGACCTCTAATGCCGGGTGGCCAGTGGGCGGTGGGCGGTGGACGTGGCGCCAACCACGCCCCACATATCGATCAAACTTCAAATTCGCATTAACGGGGGAAAAACACTTTAAAGTGTGTGCTCGCGCAGCTATTTCAAATGCGGAATGCAAGAGGGTAAAGTTTAGCCCGCCACCAGAAGGCCCATTCCACCTGGCCAACTTTAATTGCACACGAAGTGAGCGAAATGCAATTTCCGTTTTTCTGAAAGTTCTCGGCCCAGAATGGGCTGCTCATAAGTCAACATCAGATGGTTTTTGGTTAAGAGCGCGCTGCATGCAAATGATGTGCGGGGCTGCTCATTTTCAGCGTCCAACACGGCGTATGCTTAATGGGCGCAGCTGATCGAATGTCCTGGCACTTGTCCCCTTGGCAGTTTAAGTGCCAAGTCATCAGCAGTGCCAAGCAGCACAGGCAGCAGTAGTAGCAGTCAGTGCATCACAAATAGTGCAATTTATGGCTGCACATCCTGGTTATCCTTTCCGCTCCTCCCACCTCGCAAGTCAAGCGCCGTGAGTGAGTGACTGACATATGTCAAGTAACAGCAGCAAGTAGTTGGTGTTGCAGTTGCGATTGCAACAAAGGCTCAGCCAGCATAGTTAAAACGCTCTGCAATTACCGCAAGTACACATGTGAAGCCCCTTAGCCATATATTTAGTACTCGAGTACTCGACCCAAGTGATGCCCTGGCGCAGTTTAAGGTACGAGTATTCCATACTTCTGGCCAAGAGTTTACCATAACTTGGGAGTGGCGCTCTCTACTTTTTATTCGCCATAAGTAGCTTATGTTGCATTGACAACTAAAGTAAAGTAAAGCGGGTTGCTTGCCACCAATCCCCTATCATTCTTCTGCTTCCAATGTAGCAAAGCATGCTATAATATGGCCGAGCCAACCCGAACTTTGTTTAAAACCTGCTGACTGCTGCGTATTATGATGATGTTGATGATGATGTTGATGGGGATGGGGATGATGTTCATGGGGATGATGGCACGGCGATGTCGGCCATTCTGGACCGCTGTGTAACTTTGATGTGAACTCCACTTTTAAATATCAGCGTCACATCAAAAACAAGTGCTTGGCAACCCGCAGCTCTGCTCCCATTTCTGGTCGGGATTGGTCCCTGGCAGTCTGGCACTCTGGCACCCTGGCACCCTGGCACCCTCGGGACAAATGCATTGCCCTCATTTTCGGAGGCAACCGCAACTGTGGAGCTGAGCTCCCTGTTCGGTCGGGCGGTGGATTTTGGATTTGGATTTGGATCGGGGGCGTCGGTTCTGGTTCTGTTGTTAATGAATTTGCTCAAGCTGTTTGCGCACAGCTTAAAATTCACTCTTGCCCCAGGCTGGTAGCTAGGAAACTGAACCACACAATGAGAAATAATGGAAATCATTATGCTGAATTATGCTTTATTAAATATGCGAAACACAATTAGTTGGTAAACTTGGTAAACCTCTTGTTGTTTCTGTGCATTTTTGACAAATATCTTTAAATTGTTAACTGAATTTTAATTTAATTTCAGATCTGGTAATTATATTTATTTTCTGTGCATCAGTCCCATCTGCACTCGTTTGATCCATAAACTTGTTAATATAAAAACATATTTGAATAAGCATTTCAGCAATAAAAGAGATTATTTTACATAGTTTGCACAGCAGGCAGCAGGGGATCCCAGGCCAGGTCCTTATCGGATGGCTCTCGAGTCCAAAGCTGGTCCATTTGGCTGTCTTCGGTCCGCTCATCGGCCATAATGTCCTGGCCAAAGTGGGTCCTTGCTGTCTGCGGAGCAAAGACGTGCATAAATAGTGCGACAGTCCAAGTCAAACATTGAAAGCAAACGAAGAAAATATGCGATGGTGGTCGGATTGAAAGGCGAGAGGCGTCGGGCGGAAGCCGCAAGAAAAATAAACTTCGAATTGATTTTAAAAGGAATGCCTCGCTGGCCCCGGCACACTTCAAATTAAGTAAATCGCACAAAAGCCGAGCTGTGGACGGCGCACGGAATGGTCAGATGGACGGATGGACGGATGGACAGTGGCCGGCACTGAGTCGTGGAAAATGAAACTGTAAAATGCTTTTACTACATTTTCCCGCCGAGTGGCTGTTGGGTTCTCGTGCTCGTACTTTTTGAATTTATGCCAAGCCTCGATCCGAACAAGTTGGCTTGTACTTTATGAGCGAGCCCTTGCCTCCCAATACCCGATGCCCGATGCCCGATGCCCGATGCCCGATTCCCGACTTTTCCGACTTTTTCCGGGCTGCAGCTGCTGATGAGTTTCATTATGTGCGAACAAATCATCACATGCCACTGGGCTGGGCAATGGAGAACGGCAAGGGGAGGGAAAAATCTGAGAAGGGGGCTCGGGAAATGGGGGAAACTCGGAGGCTGGGCGGCAGACTGCACGGCGTCGTCCTCGTTTAAAAGCAATTTCGTGCATTTGTTAAGGACACGCGATTCGATGTGTGCGAGGAGTGGCAGTGTGGGGAAAGTCAACACTATTTCATTATGGACAAAGACCATTTCCATTTGGGCATATTTATGGGAGTGCGGGCATGCAGCGGTGGCTCTTAAAAAAAAGAAATGCGTTAGGAAAATGTACGAGGCACTCAATGAAAAGCCGGCCCAGCAACAAATCGATCAGCGCACAAAAAAGATAAATACAAAGCGGAGCGTTTGACAGGGCAAACAATGTCAGTTCTAAGCCATCCGCCACTGACCAAACTTGAAACAAACAA
Source organism: Drosophila orena (assembly GCA_005876975.1). NCBI lineage: Eukaryota > Metazoa > Arthropoda > Insecta > Diptera > Drosophilidae > Drosophila > Drosophila orena. Next base: position 5,333,384 of record VCKV01000282.1, on the reverse strand, counting down.
AACTGGTGAAACAAAACTATGATCGAGGTATTAGACCGCTCAATACTCATTACACCGCCTTTAGTCTAGCGTTAACTATGCGATAATACTTGGTATGCGTTATGGTGACGTTCACTTTCGACAGCAGACTTATAGATTGTTTTCATCGGTAACAAATCATCTCTTTGCACAATATACCCACAGTTCCGATAATTTGAAGTAAGAAAGCCTGGAAAAATCGCCAGCTAGCCAGAAAGGAAAAGCAAACGAAGCCAGCCAAACCGACAACTCCTGCCCAGCTGTTAGCGGCATTGTGTGCAGTCTAACGACAACATTCAATAAACAATTCACAATTGATTGACAAACGGACGGGCGGGCCAGTGTTATTCGGATTCACTGCTGACGACTGCCGATTGACGACTGACCAGACGGACTGGCTTCTGTGCTGTCCATTGGACACTGGGAAAACGGCCATGAATGAGCAACCACGACAAGTCAGCGGAAGGATGTTAGTTGGAGTGGATGAGGAAATTGAAAGCGAATGCTGACAACAACAAAGTTGGGCCCAAACAAAAAAACAAAAAAAGAAAAAAAAAAAAATAGACCAGAATAGGCGACAGAATCGGAATCGGAATCGGAATCCACCGTCCGAAAAAGCAGGCAAATATAACGAGAGTCCGCCTGCTGGAACAAAAACAATGAAAGCAAATTTCTATGCGGACATCCGGCGGCGATTAGACGCGGACACTGAGCAGTGAACAGTGAAAAGTGAACAACACTGGCCGGCCAATGGTAATCGATTGTGGTTAGTTGGCAGTTTTTGGTTCTATTTAGCAGCAAGAATATTCACACTTCCCATGGGGGATTCCCGGAAAAATCTGACTTTGACGTAGGCCAGTACTACCACGAATTATATGCCGGCTTTTCGAAGCCCTCCCCATTTCATTTTGCTCACGTCGCAGTTGGTTACTTCCGGTCTTGTTGCCACCACCTCAACCTTGGTATTCAAATAAGTCCGAGAAATGAAGTGGGCAAAGTCGACCACTTTATACATCAGCTAACTTAGGAGACATCGTTCGCCGCAAGGCAAGTCCCGTCCCAGGTTGGGCGCCACAAACTCTCCGAAGGCTTGGAAACAGATAGGAACAGATTTGTGTGTTGGTCTCCTGGGTTGCAATCAACAAATGCTTGAGCCTAGAGTTCATTCTCATTGAGTTCGGAACTTACCTGTACAGATTATTTTTTATAAACTTTTTCTTCTGACCCATTTACCAGAAAATATTCAGATGCAATGGCCTTGTGAATATGAATTAGCCGATCTTTGGGCCGCCTTGGCTCGTTTGGTGGGCCCTAATTAAAATCCCTGCCCGGCTAATTGCGCGCGTGACTCTTGCAGCTCATTAGCTCGGCTCCCGTAGTCCCGTGTTGGGCATAGTTTGGCAATTGCTGGCCAAAAGTTTGCAGTGCAACAACAACAGTGGCGATATAAAGATAAAGATAGCGATGGAGGTCAGCGCAACGTTATGTAAGGCTGAAGTTTTGCAAATCCTTTTGGCAATTAGATACTTGTAGCCGGGGACAGGACGGATGAAGGACGAGGCGACGGAAGGAGAAACGCCCACAAATATTGCACAAGTATCAAGTATCGTCGCTGGCCGCCGTGGCATTTCGCAGTGCAAATATCCCATTACTCGGATGAAACTTTTAATTAAAAAGTTGCCAATGACAAACGGGTTGGGGTTGCCGGGTCGGTCTTCCCTCCTGCGACCCTGCTGAGAAATCCGCCGTAGTCTCACCAGTAATATTCGGTTCAGTTCAGTTCGGTTCAGTTCAGTTCAGCTCAGTTCGGTTCGGTTCGGTTCGGCCAATGTGATATGGTATATGGGGAGTATGCCATGGGATCCGGATGAGCTGACTCAGTCTGGCACGCACGTAATTGAGACAAACTTTGAGACAGTAAAACATTCGAGTGGCTCCTCGGGCAACGAGCCGTGCGGGAGGCGGTAGTGTCCGGATGCCAATGAGAAAATTACGACATTTAAACCCGTAGGTTAAGTGCACGTGAAATATTAAGTTTAGCTGCTTGAGAGCACACTAAATCTTATTGTAGGTCATTTGTCGGCTGGCGCATTCCCGTGGCATCCAATTGGGGACCTAATTATAGCTGGCTTGGAGTGGGTTTGGTAAAGGGTTTTTAACCTGAGGCGTTACTAGGTGATGGTCATAAATTTTCTGCAGACGTGCCTTCTTCGAGGATTCATTATCACGGACATCAAAGTGATAGGGTTGGCTTACTACAGCCAAACAAATACAAACCCTTTTTTTTAATTGTAGGCTTTTTTGAGAGCAAAAATTGTATGCCATAGACCACCATAATTGAACTTTCGTTTCATTGTCTTCGCATGTATTACGTGCAGGATTATCCCAGCAATATTGCAGGACATCATGTGAGAAGTAAAATCTCGTTGTTCATTATGCCGCATTGGAATGCCGGATTAGCTGGTCCTTGCTCGGAAAAGTAAAGCAGGAATGGTTGAATGGTTAATATCAGGAGACCGGGAACTGCACTATCCGATCCTGTCCAGCAATGCCGAACGCATCGCTTGGAAATTCAGTCGAGTGTGCCACGCTGTGGAAATTGAACATCGGAGGCCGGATTTTTGCAGTCACAGCCTGATGGGGGAGAAAGTGTGGCAAGGGGTGCGGGGGTATAAGTGCGGCTAATTATACTGCCAACGGCAGCGGGGCAGCTGTAAGGCTGTGTGGCGGCGGTAAATGTTGCGATTTTGCCAAATAATCAGAAAAGGCTCTCAACATTTTACGTAAAGCGAAAATGTACGGGAAATGTACAGGACGTGGGCACATTGAGGGGGCGTGGCACACGGCCAGTGCCTGGCGGGCCGTGAAACGCCAGCGGGAGCGGAAGTTCACTGGTCGCCGTGTTGTTGCTTTGTTACGTTATCTAATTACAAAGGAATTGTGCGGCAACGTCACACAGTTGCCGGTCCACCGATCCCGCAACCATCCTTCCAACACTGTACCCATCCCATCTCATAAGGGGGCCACCATGCCAACCTATCCCATCCCATCGTATCCCATTCCATACCATCCAAAACTGGGCTACGGCAAAATATTATTTCTGTTCAAATGCACAACATGGGTGCATGGGCTGCGGGCATCCGATTGATATATGCAGATGCGTGCTCGCAGTCCGAGTATCTCGGTCCGCCCGTGAAACCAAACTCTACTGAACAGCACTGCCCGCAGTTAGTTACTTTCCCACCCACGCACACATGCACACAGTGACACACGCACACGGGGGAGCACCCACACACACACACACACACACCCTAAATACACTTGTGTCTAATAAGTTTTATCCGAACGGTCAACGAGGCGTGCACCCACACAAACACAAGGACAAACCACAGTTTTGGTACACTGCAAAAAAAAAGAAAGCTAATGTACAACTATTTTCATTCGAGTAATGATTTCAGTTTGTTTTACAGATAAGTAGAGCTTAGCAGCGCGTGATGAGAAGAACACCTCTTACACTTGAACTAGTTAGTCTCTCTTGTGTTCGATTTCTCTCAGTGCATCACAATGGGTGTCAAGCGATGGGAAATGGTCGATGGGTGGTCCATAAACAAATGAAGGGTCGTGCTTCGGGGAACCCAGCTGCGTATGCGGCATATTTGAGCGGGCATGGCGAAAAATTGTCAAACTGCCGGCCGCGGCCCCAAAGTCAGTTAGGTTGGCAATCTGCTTAGCCGCTGCAAACCACCCGCCCACCACCCACCCAACGCCCACTTAGCGACCCACCACCCCCTGTTAGACCCACCCATCGCCGCAATCCACTTGCATTTAAATTGTGAAAATATTTGGACGCTGTCGTCCGGCCGTTAAATGAAAATTGAAGCTAGGTCGCCCTTTTGACCGTGTGCCGTGCAACCTCTACGCAAAAATTCTTTAAACAAACGGGGTCAGCACGGATTTTTTTGTTTGGGGTTGGTAAATTTAAGGGTCGCTAATTGCGTGCTTGTCAACACTCGAAATAAAAATAATATTTGCAACAATTAAAAGAGCGCCGACGCCAACAACAGTTTGAGCGATTCAAAGCCACAGGACCAGGAAACACATAAAAAAAGGACTCCAAAAAGGACTCCCCGGCAATCCGACTCTGCGCCATGATGCATAATTTTTCAAAATATTTTAATTATACATTATAAAAGGGACAACCTGCTCAACATCTCGAAAGGGAAGCATCAGCCAATTATGCAAACTGTAAAAGCGGTGAATCCTAAATAAGGGAAAAGCTATGGGAATTGCTGCTCCACCCTGTTTTTCTTTTTCATAAAAATATTACATTTTATTTAGGCAATTTATAAGGATTTTTTGCAGCATTGTTTAATTTCAATTGAAAAACTCATAATATTAAACGATTTTGGACCACTGAATCCGGCTAATTTTTTTTCGAATTTTTTTTTTAAAGACCCAAAATGCATAAGGATATGACTAAATATGTCACTTAAATATTATAATGTAAAAAGTTGAAATTAAACTATGCCTTCTTGAGTTTATTTATGCAAAGATCACTTGAAGAATTTTGACAAACGAGATAGAATTTTGTTGGACGCATTGGAGTTTAGGAGAATCTACGAGTCCCCGGTCATCGTTACAACTACTACTTCACTGGACTGGGCCGCTTGGGCAGGTTCCGTTTGAGGAGCTGCCAGTTGATGCTGGTCGGTGGAGCGGTGGACCGCTGCTTGGCCAGCTTCTTGTGACTAGATCCCTTCGAGAGCTTGGAGCGGGCGGAACTCAAGGCGCGGTACTGACTGACACTGCGAACCACTTTGTTCGCGGCCAGCTTGCTAGCCACCTTGTTTCGGAATTTGCGCTTCAATATCATTTTGCCATGGCTAATTTGGCTCTTGGGACTCCCGCTCTTCGGCTTGACTGGACTTTTTTTGGACAACTTGAGGGATGACTTCTGCGATTTGCCCGACTTCGTGGACTTGGAGGACTTCAGTGACTTGGAAGATTTGCCCGATTTGAGAGTCTTCAATGACTTCTGGCTCTTGACGCCCTTCTCCTTGCTCTTTGATTTGAGGGACTTTAGGCTCTTGGACTTGAGGCTTTTGGCCGACTTTTGCTGGGCGACAATGGCACCACCCTTGGAGCGCAGATCGACCTTTTCCGGAGCCGGGCCCACGGCGTATTTGGGCATCACGGCCGGCTTGGATTGCAGAGCACGATCCGCCTGGACAATGGCATCGAAGTTGCCGAAAACCTGGCGAATATTGCGATTGACATACTCCAAATACTTCAGCGACGAGTTGCACAAGCTGCACTTGGCGTTCTTGTCGTTATCCTTGTTGTTCCGAATCAGGCTCTCCAGGTATAGAAAGTTCTTGGCCATGTTCTCGCAGTAGCGACACTTGGTGGTCTTCTCCATTTGGTTGGGCGTGTGATCGTAGAGACCGGGCTTAGCCTGCAGATTTAGAACCGAATTGTGTGGCACTACGTAGTCTCCGGAGGTTGGTCGCTTTCTATGAGGGCCCATCATTTTACGGAATACCGAAATTTTGTTAAAATTTTTTAGGAAGCGAATGTTTCTGTTGGTTGGACGGAAGTAAAATGCCGATGAACGTCTGATTTGGATATCAAAAGGATGTGATTTAAATTTCACAGCCTACCTGAGGCATATTTTTTGAATGGTTTTTGTTTTTAGGAGGTCAGCCAAACCAAAAAAGAAAGCCTTATTCTAAAAAGTCAAATACAGTGGCATAGAAATTCAGGGCCACCTGACATGGTGCCTCAATTAATCTCAATTTCTTATCCATCAAAGGCCTGGCCAATTTGTCGGCGAATCGGTAACCTTGCCCTGCTCAATTATCGATCAAATAAATTGCAGTGAATATTTAAGGACTTGTTCCAAATTAAATTAAACGCTGCCTGGCGAATTACCCTTGTACATACACACTCGCTGGCTAGGAAATAAAGGACTCGTTTAATTTCTATTTCCTTGGGCACAATTAGCGATAATCAGCTGGCAATGGCAGTCAGCATTTTGTCGCTGGTCCCTCGCTTTTCCCACTCGCATTCGCATTCGCATTCGCATTCCCATACCCAGCACAACTCCCCACCCATTTCGCTTTGTGTATTTGGGTCAGCTCGTTGCGATGTGCACAATAATTTATTTCATTTCAAGATCTAATCGGGACGTTTTAGTTTGTCGTGCCGTTTGTTTTGTCCAGACTAACACATTTTTAAATGTCCTCTGACCTTGGGCTCTGATTGCGGGATATTATGTAAGCTAATTAATGGGAAAATAAGTGTGAATGCGGAATTGAATAAATTATTTTTTATAACCGACTAAAGCAATAAAGTTACAGCGCTTATTCTATTGTCTTTCAATTAAATGATTGATCCTGCATTCTTGACCATCGTATTTGCAATTCAATTCTCGTTGCACGTCTTTATTTCGGAATTTATCATGGGGCAACATTCGTCGTCAGTGGCCCGCCATCAAATTGTTGTGTTGCACACATCCCATCAAGAGGATGCCACCCACTCCGCCAGACAATTCCCTGCGACACATAACTTCCAATTGAAAATATCTTGGGAAGTCGGACACACACAAGTGCAAATGCCAATAACACAGAGAGGAGAACTTGGCAGTGGAGCTTGGTAGGGGCAGCTAAGACACATAAACTTGTACATTCACCCGTTGCTTGTGGGCTATAAAGTTGATTGTTCATAAATGTACGGGGCGTATACGTAATGTCAGCTAGTGCACTACAGCACAGCAATGTGCATCGAATCTGGCGAGGATGGAGTGAGCTACGGTTGGGGCAGAGCTGTAGTCATAAAGTGGCAGGGTAATGAATTTATTAAAAGTTCATTTTGTTTAGCTGGCAAAACGGTTGTCTTGGGCCCGACTTGGCATGTTGGCCAAGTTTACGTAAATGGCCCACTGCATGCGACTCGAAAATGGTGAGTGTTAATGTTAATGGATTTGTGCCAAGTTCTCGCCGTGCATTGTTGGCTCACTGATTTATTCGTGGTCAAAAGCGGGACACTGTTTTGCTGTTTTTTTTCTGTTGTTTTCTGTTTGCGTTTGACTTTGTGTGCTGGCACACTTCTACCATTTTTTCTATTTTCTGCTTTTGACCCACAAAGGTTGCCCGGCATGTCCTTTCCCGCTCTAACGACTTCCTGAGACGTTGCACACATACATACATCCGTGCGTACTTTATCCAATTTGCATGCCACAGTCGACGTCGAAGTTAACTTGGCTAAGAGAGGACCGAAGTGTAGCTGGCCACGCCTTGTTTATTTTTCGTGCCTTACGTGTTTATCGCCTGCAAATGGCGATTCTGACCGAAAAGTGAAAGCAGTCGCGCCTCTGGCTTTCCCAGCTTTTTCTGGCTTTGCCTTGAGTGGGTGTCGTGGGTGGCTTGGCTGTGCTCAGAGTTCAACCTGCTCGGCATTTCAATATCAACAGAGGCATGCATAATTTCTTCGGCCGAGCCTATGTAAATTTGCTCGGAAGTGTTCTGCTTCGAAAATGTGGTGGTGGTGTTGCTGGTGGTGCTGCTGTTGTTCCACATTTTCCACCGCGTCGGCATCGAAAAGCGGGTCAACTTCATTTTTCGTGCTGACCCACAACCGCAACAACAACAACAACAACATCAGGCGTTTGATGTGCGAAAGCCACAAACACAAATTAGCACAACAGCAGCAACATCGGCGGCAACGGCGACAACAACCATAATTTCTTTTGCAACAGTGCGATTTTTACTGTGATTTGGACATACCCACACACACAGGCACACACAGACACACACAGGCACACACACACGTACACACTTGCATTCGATTCGCGTTTTTGGGTTTTACTGCCTTTGGTTGGGTTTTTATTGTTATTACTTAACGTCGACGCTGCCGACGCGTTCGTTTGGTTTTCAACGCCGCCTTGGCATAAAGTCCAAAGTGCAAATGCTTTGCGGTCAGTTTGGATTTGAAGTTGGCCAGCAACGCGACGCGCAGCTCCTGCGGAAAGTACAAAAGGCAGATCCTTTCGGGAAACACCTTTGTTTGCCCATATGTGCTGCGGTTTTCCCTGAGTTGTTGGCTGCTCTCTGCGGTGGTCACCTTGCGCCCATCCGCTTGCCACTCGCCGGCCCACAAGGAATCGCTCAGCGAAAGAGGATGCGTTTATCCTGGCAACACAATGGCTGAAAGGAAAAGCAATTACCAGTGAACAAAGCCGAACTGGGTTTTCAGCCGCAGCCCCAAACGAGATTTTTAAAGACACTAAACCGTTCCCAAGGGTAAGCAAATTTAGGGGTATCTTTACTTTACGAATTTATTAAGTACTTTACCTTTGAAACTGATATGTTGGCAAATCATGTCTTACACTTAAATAGTATAATATTCAGAAGGTCGTTTTATTCTGTTTTGTTTCTCAAAGTTATAACACTCACAGCCCAAATGTATGAGAAAGTTGAATGAAAGGGTTATTCTTAGAAAGTTATTTTGATATAAGTATGGTGCTTTGCATCTAAAATTTTCATAAAGTTTCATTAAATTCGCAAAAGTTCTTTAAGCGCCCTCTATGTATTTAAATTGCCATATTATTTTTGCTTAAATAATCCAGTAGCTAAATAAAAGATCTTCGAAGGCTCTTTATGAATTTGGTGCTGATGAATTTTATGACTTCAAAAAGTATAACACAACACAAATATTCTGTATATATACTACAGGCAAATATTTATTGTGCTCGTTGCAATATTTCATAAAAGTTTGTATATTTTTTTGTGAAGTTTGCCTGCAGCGTAGAAGGAAAACCAGGCAAAAACCGTGAACAACTTTAACTTTTATATGAAAATAGAAGCGCGGCTCTGATGGAAATTAAAGCGCTGCCAAGATGTTTAATATCGCCACCTGGCTGGGGGGAGGGAAGGGGAGGGGCGTTGTGGAAAGATCTAAAATAATTTTATTTGCCACACATTACGGCAGACATGCAGGACACCATCCGCCATTCTCGTCCTGCGAGTTAAACAAAACTTTTTACGCATAGCCAGGACTCGGAGCGCATTTTAGCTAAAAGCATTTCAATGCTGTTAACTATTTTTGATGGCGTTACGCACTATAAACCCGCCCGAAAGAAGGCAAAAAGGATGGGCAGCCAGTGTATCCCGAATAACCGCGTGGAATGGGAGCTCCATGAAATGGAAATCTCAACGGAATTGAAACACTTAATTTGCTCGCAATTTGCCAACCAACCCACATCACTTGAATGCGATGCATATGTACTTATGTACTACGTGCACCTGCCAGGGAATGAGACAAAGCCGCTTAGCGATGCATGGACGCCCTTCGTGCGGTCTGGATGGGAATGGGGATGAGGATTGAGAGGTAATGGGAATGGGAGTGGAAATGGGAATGGGAATGGGAATGGCGCTGGGGATGCAGTGGTGGATAGGTGGCCTGTGGCCTGGTTGGGTGGTGATGTTGCGTTGCGTTAATGAAATAAAAATTAAGCTGTGATGCCAGCCAGGACGAATTAATTGTGTGTCGCCAAAGGGAAACGAATGAGCTGCAGTTCGACGCAGTTCCGTTCAGGATGCTCTCAGTTGGCCAGCGGCAATGAAAAGGTGTCGGCAATTAAGTGAATTCAGCACTTGCTATTGACTGGGGAATGCCAGCTGCGATTCTAAGGGAATGCTGGAGAATGGCAGCGAAGTGGTCAGTTGAGGTTCAATCAGGATGTGTGCATATAATGGATAATTAATCTTTAAGCTGCCGGCACTGGCAATCCTCCTTTGTATTAATTAAGACAAGCCACTTATCGATTTTAATTAGGGGCAATGGTAAATGAACGCATTGAGTTGCAAGTTTGCGGGAACCAATTTATACCAGTATTACAAAACTAGTTAAGGCAGGTCATTTACTATTCAAGTATAACGCAAAATTTAAAATAATAGGAAATTTCACAGATTCCGGTTGATTTTATATACGTTTGGATAACCTTTCCTATCTCTTTTGGCACTCAAACCATTTTTGAGTTGCAACTTCGTTGTTTTTTGTTTGCTGGTGTGGATATTAATGGGGCATGTGTTGCTCCGGCTGGGGCAACAATGTATCCGATGGAGTTTGCCAACACCATGCCAATAGGATTAGCACAACAAAGTAGCGGGCTGCGAGTATGAGTTTGAGTATGCATGTGCCAAGTGCGTGCCTGAGTGCACCTGTCAGGGCTTTTAAGTCATCCACCCAGTCATAGCTGGCTAGCTGGCTGTGTTCGTGAGCCCAGCCACTGACAACTTGACAGGACCGGCCGAGGAACCAGGTCTTGGAACCCAGGCCCAAGTCCATGGCTCGCATTCACCAGTCTGAGCAGAGCCAGCAGTAGTTGGCCCGTTTAGCAGTTGGGATCGCCAGAGCAAACAAACAAATGGAGCCTTCTCACTGGGTCGTGCATGCGGGTGGCTTATGCTCATGTTCTGCTCCTGGTCCTCCTGCTGCACCAGTACCACCGGCAAGGACATCATCAACAAGTACACAATGTGCGACCACGAGTGCGAGTGCGAGTGCGAGTTGCAGAACAAGGGTCCACAATGAGCTGCCAAGTTCAGTCGCATAAATGCATAAGCCGCAGCACGCATACGTGTACATATGTGGGCAGGGCGATGGCAGGTGGGCAGCCAGATAATCACGCCGCACACGGAATGGGTGGAGGTGAGCCTCCAGGAGACAGAGAATTCCAGATTGCACCGCTGCGGACCCACTTTAATTAGGGGCTCTGAGTTTCGGCCACGCCTCGAGCATGGCCAGCAAAAAGGGGCTGTGGCTATACTCTGCAAACGGACGAAAGAAGCCAAGATCAGAGCTGCGAAAATCAGAGGGAAAACTTTGAAAAGTTTACACAAATTCCCCAAATTCCATAATAAAGTCTATGTTTAATGTCGAAAGTTGAAATAATTTTATAAATGTGTCTACAAGTATGCACACATACACGTATGAAGGAATTCCAAGCTGCATTGATTTTTGTGGCTCATTCATGATAAAACTATAAGTACACATGAAATAAGCAATAAGTAAACACACAATTTCTGTTCATTTTGAATAAAAAGAAGCCCAGGATTTATCTCAAAATCGCTTTAGATATCCTGGATGCATTCTTGGTAAACACACAGAGCGAATCCCTTGCCAATCAGCTGCTGATGATTAAGAGCATGCCAAGTTCGCTGCTTAACAGCAGCATTTGGCCCTTTGTGAGTGTTCAAATGCAGCTGCCAAAAGTTGTCTTAACTTGAGCACACTGTGTGCAGTTTCAGTTTATTTCTGGGGCATTTAAGTGACTGGCCGCCATAGCAGGGGTTACTTGGGATGCTCTCCTGCGATGCTCCGGCTCCTGCTCCTGCTGCTGCTCCTCCAACCCGTGATCCCTGAAAACTAGAAAACCCCTCCGGTTACCACCAGTAGTTGCTGACTGCCTTTGACGTTCCACGACGACTAGGAACGGGTAACTGGGTTTTTTTTTTTTGGTTTTTTCTGGCTTTCGCTGCTGGGACGAGTGGAATGTCGGCCAAACTAACACATCCTGACACAAGTCAAGAAATTTATGAGCTGTAACGTTGTTGGCTGGTGCTGCTGAGTGCCGATGGGGATGAGCCAGGAGTCCATGGGTGCATGTGTGTGTGTGTTTTTGGGTTTGTGTTGCCAGGCATGAGGGCTTTTGGCTTAATTGAAATTTAAACGTTTAACTCTCGGTGTCAGCAGTTAAGTCCTTTGTTTTGGCAGCTGTGAGCGTTTCGTGCAACTGACTCTTGGCCATTTCCATTGGCGCAGCCACTACAAGTTGTAACAACTAAATCGACGAGTGCAGCCACTATGCACACACTGTGTACACTCAGCTGGCCATGATTGTTGAATCGAAAACCAATAAACGGTGAGGGAATCGACCCAATTATGCCACCGAACTTTTGTAAACTTCACCTGGTGATTGGACCAGCCAGACACGCAAGTGGAGGCATTAAGCCCAAACGCATGAGCCAGCAAGTGGCCATTTTGGCTGGCATGGCAACCAGTTGGCCACCACAATAACACGGAGCATGCACCGACCGCTGGCCCAACCACCTGACCCACCTGAGCCACCTGAGTGGGCGGTAGCCACTCACATGCTCACCTGGGAGCCAGTTGTGCTGGGGATTCCAGTTGTGCCGCCTGGCCATGTCCAGTGCCACTTGCTCTCCGCTTAATATAAATTTGTGCAAATTTGTGTGTAATAAACCGGGATGCCGGGAGTGTAACAAATCCGCCAGCGACAGCAACTCAAAGGCACCGCAGCAGCAGTAGCGAATTTCTGAGCTATGCGAAAATGTCAAGCATTTTGTGCCTGTGTGTGCTTTCATTTCATGTATCAACAGCCTTGTGTGTATTTTCTTCATTTTTTTCCCCTTTTTTTTCGTTTTTTGTTTGTATACTATACAGTATACTTTATGCATGCCTGCAGTGGACAGTCCGCGCACGCTCGTTCTCTCGGCCAGAATTGCTTAACGGTATGCTTTGAGCCGGAGCGGAATTGGCCCGGCTATGCCTTTGGACCACTCTCTCGCGATTAACCTGCGGAATGCCAAAGTCAAGCCAGGATCGTGAGGTGGCCAGGAAAAGGGCAGCGGCAGGTTTGCCCCACACAAAGGGCGACTTCATCGCATTTCCATCCAGAGCAAACAGTTCATTTCCTACACTGAACGGTGTACTTACTTTGTTGTACTACACAGTACAAAATATTTGCTTTCCAAATGTCCTAATTGAAAGAAGTATGTGTTCTTTTGTTTCGATTTCAGAAGAACTTAATAACTCTTGGATGCCCTTAGTATTTGTTTCTTAATTTACTTTTAATTGGCCGAAAATGTAATCCGAATAATCCGAGTAATTTTCGCTAAGTGCCCTTATCTTACCTATTTCGTGGACTCGGCCCTCGTGGGTGGAGTGGCTTTCCAAGTGGTTTTTCAATGAAGTGTTAAGTAGGCAAAACTGCCTGGTTGCCTGTCCTCTTCAGCGCGCGCATATGTGTGTGTGTGTGTGTGTGTCCTTAGCTATTTTAGCCAGGACCCTCCACTACCGTGCTTCTGTATGTGTGAGCCTTGCTGTGTGCTTAGTTGTCGCAGGACTCTCTCCCGACCGCTCACCTGGCAAATAGTGATGCGGTCTGTGCACACCTCGCATCCAGAATGCCACTGGAAACACCCCGCTCCGTCGCATTGCCATTGTTTGATGGTGGTTATAAAGCTGACAGCTGTCAGTTGGCAGTAAATTTGCTAAAATGTTTATTTGCCAAGCGGCTAAGTTTGCGTTTAACAGCAGGGCACACAGACACATTCACACATGGCCACCACCGCACAATCACAGACGTTGTGTAAGGCCACAAGGATATATTCGACCAGGGCCAAGGACCAAGGATGCCCAATGCCCCGGGACGCCCTCGAGTTGGCCAGGTTTAATCATTTATAAACAGCTGCAACAGCCGCTGCTACTACAAATATGCGAGCAATTCCTGGCATGGCTGGCATGACAAATGTTTTGGTACTTAATAATAGAATAATTATGGCGACACCATACTATAAAACGGTTTAATGATTATGATGCTCATATCCACATTTCTCTGCAGGACAGCAGGGGTCACACACACGACTTTGTGTGCATGTGTACACTGTGTTTGAGTTTAATTGCTATTTGGCAATAATGCGACTCTGGCCGGTTGTCCTTGAAGCATTTCCGCTTGGCCCACTTGCATTATCTGGGCCAATTCATTTCTACTTGCCTGATGCCACTCAATTTTCAAAATTTGTCGATTGCCCAGAAAGTTTCATTATTATTTAACCTACAGTTTCATTAAACTCGGTGAAAAAACAGGGTATCATAATGGATTACAAGTTTTTAAAGGCAATGACATGTATTTTTATAACCGTTACTCGTAAAGTAAAAGGGTAAACAAGATTCGTTTAAAAGTATATTCCAGGATGAAGAAACTCAAATTATCTTAATCGGAATTTGAAGTGGCGTTCCTCTAAATGTTTCTAACGCAATTCTCTAACAAACTGCATTCAAATTTAGAAATTTATTTTTTTAAAATGTTTTTGTCATTTTTTGATGTTATGATGTTGTAGGAACTCCAAAATGAAGAATAAATGTTCCAAGGCTGAAGTTCTAAAGTTCATAACTCAACTTATCTTAATCGGATTTTGAAGTGGCATACCTCTAAATGTTTCTGGAGCAATTCTCTAAAAAACTGCATTCAAATTTGGAAATTTTTTTTTTTTTTTATTTTTTTGTCATTTTTTGATGTTATGATGTTGTGGAACTCCAAAATGAAGAATAAATGTTCCAAGGCTGAAGTTCTAAAGTTCATAACTCAACTTATCTTATTCGGATTTTGAAGTGGCATTCCTCTAAATGTTTCTAACGCAATTCTCTAAAAAACTGAATTCAAATTTAGAAATTTATTTTTTTTCAATTTTTTTGTAATTTTTTTGATGTTATGATGTTGTAGAAACTCCAGAAAATGAAGAAATGTTCCATAGCTGAGGTTCTAAACTCCATAACTCAACTTATCTTAATCGGATTTTCATGTGGCATACTTCTAAATGTTTCTGGAGCAATTCTCTTAAAAACTGCATTCAAATTTGGAAATTTATTTTTTTCAAATTTTTTTGTCATTTTTTGATGTTATGATGTTGTGGGAACTCCAAGAAATGAAGAAATGTCCCAAGACTGAAGTTCTAAAGTCCATAACTCAACTTATCTTGATCGGATCTTAAAGTGGCATACCTCTAAATGTTTCTGGAGCAATTCTCTAAGAATCTTCATTCAAATTTGGAAATTTATTTTTAAAACTTTTTTTTATCATTTTTTGATGTTATGATGTTGTAGGAACTCCATAATGACGAAGGAATGTTCCAAGGCTGAAGTTCTAAGGTCCATAACTCAACTTATCTTAATCGGATTTTGAAGTGGCATACCTCTAAATGTTTCTGGAGAAATTCTCTTAAAAACTGCATTCAAATTTGGAAATTTATTTTTTCAAAATTTTTTTGTCATTTTTTGATGTTATGATGTTGTGGGAACTCCAAAATGAAGACTAAATGTTCCAAGGCTGAAGTTCTAAGTCCATAACTCAACTTATCTTAATCGGATTTTGAAGTGGCATACCTCTAAATGTTTCTGGAGCAATTCTCTTAAAAACTGCATTCAAATTTGGAAATTTATTTTTTTCAAATTTTTTTGTCATTTTTTGATGTTATGATGTTGTGGGAACTCCAAAATGAAGACTAAATGTTCCAAGGCTGAAGTTCTAAGTCCATAACTCAACTTATCTTAATCGGATTTTGAAGTGGCATACCTCTAAATGTTTCTGGAGCAATTCTCTAAAAAACTGCATTCAAATTTGGAAATTTATTTTTTTCAAATTTTTTTGTCATTTTTTGATGTTATGATGTTGTGGGAACTCCAAAATGAAGACTAAATGTTCCAAGGCTGAAGTTCTAAGTCCATAACTCAACTTATCTTAATCGGATTTTGAAGTGGCATACCTCTAAATGTTTCTGGAGCAATTTTCTTAAAAACTGCATTCAAATTTGGAAATTTATTTTTTTAAGCTTTTTTTTGTCATTTTTTGATGTTATGATGTTGTAGGAACTCCAAGAAATGAAGAAATGTCCCAAGACTGAAGTTCTAAAGTCCATAACTCAACTTACCTTGATCGGATTTTGAAGTCGCATACCTCTAAATGTTTCTGGAAAAATTCTCTAAAAAACTGCATTCAAATTTGGAAATTTATTTTTTCAAAATTTTTTTTGTCATTTTTTGATGTTATGATGTTGTAGGAACTCCAAAATGAAGAAGAAATGTTCCAAGGCTGAAGTTCTAAAGTCCATAACTCAACTTATCTTGATCGGATTTTGAAGTGGCATACCTCTAAATGTTTCTAGAGCAATTCTCTAAAAATCTTCATTCAAATTTGGAAATTTATTTTTTTCAAATTTTGTTGTTGTTATGATGTTGTAGGAACTCCAAAAAATGAAGAAATGTCCCAAGACTGAAGTTCTAAAGTCCTTAACTGAACTTATCTTAATCGGATTTTGAAGTGGCATACCTCTAAATGTTTCTGATGCAATTCTAAAAAATTTGCGTTAAAAAGTGGAAATTTATTTTTTTATAATTTTGTATGTAATTTTTATGATGTTATAATATTGTAGAAATGATAAAAAAAATCAAAAATGTGCCAAGGCTGAAGTTCTAAAGTCCATATCTCAACCTATCTTATTGGATTTTGAAGGGGCATTTTTGAAAAATGTTGTGATATTTTTTCACATTTTTATTTCTATTGATTTACAAAAATTGTTTTACTATGCCCTCTCTACCGCCCACAATCCGCCCTAAACTCACGGCCACGCGTTTACGGGTATGAGTAACGGGTATCTGATAGTCGGGGAACTCGACGTAGCATTATATCTTGTTTATATTGGTTTAAAAAATGTGCAGTGCAATGTATGCAACTATAATCGCCAGGCGATCGAAAAAATGATTGATATAATTTTTTCCCTCAAGTCTATTGCCTTAAAAAATCATGAAACCGTTTTAATTTCGTAAATAATGAAATACAAATGTTTCGTGGCTGAAAATCGTCGACAAACCGTATTTTTTGGCCGTTGACTTTTTGCCACCATATCATCGTTCTACGCTCCGCCAGCTAATGGAGCTCAAACTTCCAACTGGGAGGTGAGGAGAAAAGTAAAATTTTATTGCATTTCCCGACCAACTGCTGCGAGCAGCGTTTCTTTTCGGTTTTTATTATTAATTTATTAAAAGCCCGACGCCTGTCGTCTGCCGGTGGCTTTCATTCTCTTCTACCGACTGGGATGTTCAACGCCTCGTAAACCTTGCCAAAATCATCGCCAACTGAAAATGGCAACTGGCAGTGGTTGTGGCAGTAGCAGAAAATTAAATGTAAATCCGACGAAGGCAGAGAAATCGCCTGAAAGGCAACAAACGAATCGAGCTTAATGCCCGGCAATCGCCATCAATGAGCCTTTCCACTCCCTCAGTACCAATCCAATCCAATTGGCGTTCGCTTTCGAGCTCTTGTGTTTATATAATTTAATTTCGAGTTGCAATCTGCTCGATAGGTTTTCGCAGATTTCCCAGTATTTTTTTTTTTTTTTATGCGCACGCGGATTTAGCTTGAGCATTCACATGATTATTATTTGTGGCCAAAAATAAGCAAGGAATTTCCGTTTCCGCCTGCGGTGGCGTTTTTCAAAAACTATTTTCCACGCGATTTAACACCGAAACTCACTTTGATATCGCGTGAAATGTGCGCCGCTTATGTGTGAAAAGGGAAATTTAAATCAAATGCAGAGACAGTGAATTTTTCATAGCATACTTTAGCGGGCAACGCGAGCGCGGAGGTCCTGTCAACGCGTTTGTGCGCAGTGGGGGATGTTTGGGCTGGGCTGGGTTGGCAGCTGAATCCCGGCTTCTAGCTGTCTATTTCGCTCTTTTGCCAACCTATTCCCGAGATGCCACGAGTGTGTGTGTGTTGTGTGTGTGTGTGTGCGTTGCTCACTCTTTGATAAAAACCGAAATTAATTATTGACGAGAACATTGCCGCGGATGTTGCCTTTGCGTCCGCCCGTTGAAAATTTAAAAGGCGTTCGACTGAAAGAAGCGCACACCGCCACACTCGCACTCCGCACTTCCGTTTCCGCTTAAAAGCACAGAATGTGTTTGCTTTGAACTAGCGAAACTGTCAACGGCAACCGCAAACTATCGGCGGCAAGAAGGACCCGCATCAGAGAAGCCCTTAGCCAAGCCAGTTGTGAGCAAACAAATTAGTGTTTAATTATACATAGACAGTGCCGTGGCCAACCCAGCCCAACTCAGCGCCACCATCATTAAACGTGAAAAAATGCATCAATGCGGCGTAAAATGAGTGAAAAATCCAGCGAAAGCCAACAGCGCAACAACAAAGACAAACACAAGCACAAAGCCAGGCAGAAAAAAAAGAGCACAAAAAGCGGGTCAGATACTAACCGCATTAGAGGATGCAGAAGCGTCCGAAAGCGGAAGTGAAGCGCGTGACGGGGCCGGCCAAGCCGCCTCGTCTGAAGGCCGCCAAAAAGCAGTTGCAGTTCGAGAGTCCGCTGCCGCGAAGGACACGCGCCAAGCAGCAGGAGCAGCAGGAGCAGCAGCAGGACAACGACCATCCTCCGCAGCAGGAAAAGCAGCAGCAGCAGCAGCAGCAGCAGCAGCAACAGCAACTGCAAAGGCAAGAGGCAGCAGACAAAGTCATTGCTATGCCGGGCAGCAGCCAGGATGCGGACACGGATGCGGCAGCGGAAGCAGCAGTGGACGTGCCAGAAACAGACCCAGATCCTGCCCAGCTCACAGTGTCACAGTTACAGTGCTCATCCTCCGCTGCAAGAAAGCGTCTCGCCGAGGGCTGCACCAGTCTTATGTACGCCTGTCAGCGGGGCGACATTGTCCAAGTTCTCGCCCAAATGCGCGAAAAGGTAAGATGGAAATGCACTCAAATAAAAACCCTCTGCATTGTACTTTAGTTATTATTAAAAGATCTGTGGATCTCTATAATATTCTACTTTATTCCTAGTTTTTCAGTTTTCAATCCAATTATTTACAAAAACAAACAAAAATTGCATCAAGAACCTATCTATGTAACTACCCTATTAAAGTTTTAAGTGCAACTATGTGAAATAGTGAAACTATCCAGATAGACTACTTTCGTGCATTGCAACACGTGTAAAGTCCAGGGCGAACAACAAGCCAGTTGCGAGTGTGTAATGGAACAGGACTTGCCGGCTACCATAAAGGATAATGGCTAAGCCGAGGCGGTCCAAGCATGACAAGTTGACTTCTTCCAGGTCCTCGCCTCTTTGGCTCCCAAAAAAAACCAAAAACAAATCCAGTCATCTTTTTTTGGCCGACGACAAAGGCCCAAATCGAGGCAAGGGCGTAGCAAGATTCTAATCTTTCTGCAGTCACGATGAGCCGGCAGAAAGCTTAAAGCCGAAATGGAAAACCCTTCCGAAATCTCTGGAGTCGTGGCAGTCAGGGGCTATGGGGGGTCCTTAAATTTCCGTTGCAGTCATTTCGGCGCATTGTTCACAGTTCAGAGCGCCTAATTGCTTCATAAACATTTCTACAACAGGCTGGGCCGGCACAACAAAGGCGAGTTGAATTTGAATGCTGTAAATGGCAGGACATTTAAAATTGACAAAATAATCCCCCAAGCTTAGTTATGCCGGTCGAATGGTGAATGCTAAATGGTTCTTCTTCCACTCTCCTACTCATCCTCGCTCCTAGCTCCTTGCTCCTTTTGGCCCCATCATGACCATCATTTGATTCCGTTTCGACTGGTCCTTCAGTCGTTCAGGCGTTCAGTCGTTCTGGCTCGTCCTGGTGTCCTTGGCCGTTCATCAAGCGCCTAAATATGCCAATTTCACATTTAATTGAAATTTGAAAAGTTTTTAATTGAACGCAGATAAATTTTCAAGGCCTGCTTTCTGGAAGCTATAGCAGCCTGGTCATGTCCTCGGAAGCCTTTCGTCCTGCATTCCTCTCGAATTTACCCCCTTTCCGTCCATAGAATTGTCATGTTGCTAGTTTTGCAATTATTCGCCCAGGCATTGTGAGCTCTGACAAATGCCTTCATTTCCGGCCAGTTGGCGTGCCTTTCGTCCTGGAAATTGATATTGACGCCAAATTTGATGTGAAATTGGCCGACATTGAGTATTGCGCACAGTTCGACAGCAGCGACTTTTTGCGCAAATACTTAGATGAGTTGGGGCAAAATGAGCGAACCGACCCCTTCTGTAAGCTTACTCGGTCATGTAATTGGTAAATGACATTTCTGTTGGCCAACCTTGGTCGAAGCACGAAAAATAAAGCGCCCTTTCCAGCGATGCCAAGCAGTTTATTTGCCTGTGAAATATCGCAAATGCCGGCGATTATTACTTACTTTGTGGGCCGCGTTCTTTATGAGCCTCATAAAGTGGAACAGAAATATGGCCGCATTTGGCATTTTCGGTTTTGCCCCGCTGAAAAACATCAGCGAGCCAATGGGAGAGCCCCAGCGAAAAATTGGTTTTCAACTTATGGGCAACGAGGCGTATGCGTAATGTGAATGTGCAGCGCTTAGTTCAATTACTCGGCGAAGGCGCTGTGTTTGTATTTTTGGAATACGAAATCGTGTCGCGGTTCAAGGTTACTCAGTAAATCTGTATATAATTACATCGCCAGCCGCTGACTGATATTATTTATGTTCGGCTGCGTCTATATCCTTGTCTCGTCCTGAGCTTATGGCCCGTCTTGTTCTTTATTCAGTTATATCTTGTGCCTGCAGGACATATTTTAATTTGTCTTGTCTCCGCATATCTGTGACTCTCTGTTTGCAGCTTTGATAAGGCCGCCTAAGCTATTAAAAGTTTTAATGTCTTTAATTTGCCGCCCTCTCTGGCCAACAGTCATTCCACATATTTTTTTGTGTTTTTTGCCAAAGAATAATTAAACAGCTCCACTTGGCTTTGTCGCCTCCGCTTTGCTGCTATGCTGTTTATTAAGCGCTTCTGTATTTTTGTGGATATATTTTAATGGCGCTTATAGTCTGGAGGACCTCTTGAACTATATGACTGGCTCTCTTTATTGGATTTCTGTGTTTTCGATTTATTGCTGTGTACAACATGGCGTATGAGTAACAACTATTGCAGAGCTCTTGCCAAAGCTGCTTAGACACACATCGGAAATATATATATATATATATATGTACAAATGTATATATATATATAGAAGTATAGATATATAGTGGCTTTTGTGTAGTGTAGCACAGAGCGCTGGTGGCTTCTTGGCTTTTTGAGAGCACTCAAGCAACATTCATCGACGTTGTTTACTCGCCTGCTATTGTTTTGCTTAAACTTTTCATTGATGTTGGTTTTTCCAGCCACCCTTCAATATCTTGGGCTCTCGTCTTTATTGTCTGCCTGGCCTGTCGTTGTTGTTGCTGCTGCTGCTGCTGCTGCTACTGCTGTTTTTACCAATTAAGACTTAATTTCTTAGAAAATAAAACTTTTTGGCTCCTGGCATTGTTGCTCCCGTCCTTCTGAATTCCCCGAGCCCTGTGCCCGCCTTTAGTTAATGTTAATGGCGTAATTGTCCCACCTTCGCGTGTAGGTCACTTCTCGCTACAAATACTGGTAGCTCCCGCCTTCAACTTTAAGCCGCAATTTAGCCGAGAGTTCGAAGCTGAAGTTTTACACCGCAAGTTGGTAATTGTATGTCTATCTAAGTGGGTGTGTGTGTGTGTGTATATGTACCGCTGCCTGCCATCCCTCAGATTGCTGCAGGTGTGAATTATTTATTTTCACTTAAGATTTGAAGCGGCCCACAGCACCGCAGCTCCTGCTCCTTTTCACTCCACTCGGAGTGTCCCAGGCTGCTGGCCATTGGCTCCTTTGCACGTTGGAGCTTTAAGTAAAAGTTTTCGTTGAAAAGTCAGCTGCAGAAGTTGATTTAAGCCAACCGAGAGCCGCAAGAGGCTCTTTTGTTTGTTGCAAATAATGTAATAACAAAACAAGCGGCCAACTTTTTGAGGTAACGCTGAATAGGGTTGCATGTCTGACAGAGATCTCAGCAGGCATACAATATGTCCCACAAGAATTACAACAGACTTATAATCACCAATGAAACTATGAATGCAACAAACAATTGTTTGTCAAGCCAATTTAAGGTATATAAGGTAGGTATATTATAAGGTATATAGGTATATACCCAGGCTCAACCTTTCCAAACAGGGTATGCTGAACCTAAGGGAAAAGCAAGTGGGAATTTCGGTGCGGCCCTGGGAGTGCCCGAAAGTTGTCGTTGAGAATTAATTTGAAATTCAGAAAGCCCGGTGTGTCTTTCCCTTTAAAATTGGAGCACCTAGTTGTTTAGGGAGTGAACAGCTTCCATTAGCTGCTATCCATTGACCTTCAGTTGGCATTTTTAATTACGCCCGTTCACAGCACTTTCCCTTCCTGGCCCTTCGCTCTCCTTGGCCATTGCCTTGGCCGCTCAATCAACGTGCAAATTATTATCAATTTGGCCGAAATGGCGAAAGAAGGACTTGGTGGCTGGCGCAATCGGATCCTTTTCCGGTGCCAGGCTTGGCTCCGGCCACGGCTTGGTAATTTTAATTGCGATTTTTTGCCACCCCTTTTACGCTGCAGCTGCAACAGTGCTCAACACGTTTGGCACATTTTGTTGAAAATTCATTAAAAATGACGTCGAAAAAGTTTGCATTTCGCCCAGTTTGCTCCCTCCGCTTATTCTGTGTGAGTAGCACTGGCTTTTCAATCGTTGTTTCATTTCATTTGATTTCATTTGATTTGCCTTCGCCTTTACACTTGCCGCTGACATTCAGATTACTTCACGGTATCTATTTAACTTCAGTCGCAGTCATTTGAATTTTTAATTAATCGCTCGGCTGTTTGCCGAAAGTCAGGTGAGGAAGGAATAAGCCAACAAAAGCCAGAAACAAGGAGCGATTGGAATCCAATCAGCGCCAAAGGATCCCTCTGATTGGATCGAAATATTTGCCAAATGCTGACCCCCGCCCGACATTTGCATGCGATTTCGGACAGTTTTGCATGTCCGCATACAATTAATTAGGCTGCGAGGCCCCACAAATGTCGAAATAAAAGTCAGCGTACCCAACGAGTTAAATTAATGGCAAAATGGTGCTGGTCTGAGGTTTTGGTCATCATCAGAAGTTGGCCTCGGCCTCGACGAGCGTCACTGGGCTAATTGAGCACAAAAACCCATTTCCAATTGGGTGGAGCTCCCCCAACTTTGGCCGCCGGACCATATGCGTCGGCTTAGCCGGACAGCTGTCCAATTAATTAGAAACCACCAGAAATAGCAGACGGACTATGACGAGGATGACTCTCTCAGTTGAGTCGACTCAACTGACCAAAGTTTGCATTGGCAAATTAATTACTGAAATCGTAGAAATTTGTCTTGCCATGGATGCCCACAACTGTTTGGCTTTCGAGATGACTTCCTGGCCAGAAGTTGCCGTGCTCCCAGCTGCCCAGTTGGCCTGGCCGAACTTGCAGTCCAACTGGAGTTGGAGCACATAGGATATCCGTGTATGAATTTGTATCCTCCTGCTCCTCCTGCTCCTCCTGCTCCGCCTGCGCATCCTGCGCCTCTGATCCGGCAGCCTTTTTGCTCAAGGAAGCGCCCGGCGGGCTAATCACATGAGAGGTCCGGGTAGGGCCAAAAACTTTTGCCTCGGCATCCAACAATATTTGCTCCGAGTGCATAATGACAGTCAAAGTTGACACAAATGAGCATAGCTTGTTACTAATTTTAATGCGCTTCGGTGCACAGTTGCTACTCCTGCCAAGGAGTGGGGGAAGTCCTGGCTGGGATTTTTGGGTTCGGAGCGGGGCAGGACAGAAAGTTTTTGTTGCGGAAATTACTCGGGAATGCGGCACTGACTGGCTGCTTATGCATAATTTTTAATTGACCAAGTGAAGTTCGCCAGCTCTGAGTTTCTAAAATATTTTGCAAGCTAATTCGATTTGGACAAAACTTGAGCCATGACTTACAACTTACAACTTGGCCAATGAATTATGCAGGCGACATGGACGCCATCCCTATCTCCACCCTCATCTCCATCTCCATCCCCATCCCAAGCCCATATTTGCCATGTTTTCAGCTGGGTATCCATCTAAAGTATGCATGAGCCGTGTACCCAGAATTGAATTGCCGTTAAAGCGGGAAAATTGCTCATGATGTTTAGCAAACATTCTACCACCTGAGATTGGAGATTGGCGGAGGAAAGTGGTCGGGGTGTTTTCCAGCAGCTCAAACCACCGGAAAAGTTTGTAGATCAAAATGAAAGTTTGCCGTTGTTGTTAATCCGTAGCACGGCATAAAAACTATGCAAAAGTTTAACTACACAGCGCAGGGAGCACAGGTAAGCAGGATTCACGATTGCCAAGGACTCTCGCTTCTGGGTTCTGGATTCAGGATTCAGGATCCAGGTACCCGGTTCCCGGATCCCGGATCCCGGCACATGGCATAATAATAATCCGTGCGGCAAACCTTTTGATGAGTTCAGGCCAAAGCGGATGAGAAAATAGGGGGCGGAGGGGGAATGGCGCTTTTAGGGGGCCCCGAGCCAAAGTAGCTGTAAATAATTGCCAAAACTACTTAAGAATGCTGCACACTGAAACGCTTCCTCAAGGATCAGCAGGTGGGTTGCCGACTGGCGGGAAATCGCTGGGGCAAAGGATTGCCCAAGGCAAAGGGTGGAGGGGAAGGGGAGGGCGGGGGGGGGGGGGGCAGAGATGCCGCAACAAAGAGCCCGATGCCAGCCAACTGCAGTGAACGCAGCGAAGCGCTATTGTTGCTGCAGCCGCCAACGTGGCACTAATTAGAAGTATAAAAGGTGCCACAACAACAGTTAGAGAGCAGCATCATCCTTGCTCCCCCTGAGCTCCTCCCCCCCCCACCCCCCGCGCGCATCTCACCTGTATATATCCTTGCCGCCTGCCTGAGCAGCAGTTAAGCTTTGTCTGTCGAGCATGCAAATTATAGTTGCGGCGGAGGCGTCTGCCGACTTGAGACATTGCCACGCCTACAGTTTCGCCTACTAGTTGTACATACGTGTGTATAGCCGCTGCTACCGTTTCTGGTTGTGAGTTAAGACAGCTATGATACGGGGGGTTCTTAACTGCATTCATCACTGTAAGTCGGAACGACAAATTGCCATTTTTATTGAATGAGATTATTAGCAAGTATTCCAAACTGGCAATCACACCACTTAAGTTGTAGTTTTCTAATTAGAAAATCGCAAATATTTTCATAGTGAAACTGAAGCCTCTAAAATACTTTTTGCCTACGCCCCTGACTTCATGCGGCTGCTACCTGCGCACTTTGCCGCTTACGTTAATTAAAATACATCTTGAGGGGCCGGGCAAATGTGATTAACATATGAATGGCACATTGTCCGCATAAATTTGCCATTGAGCAGGACTCTGCCTTGTGGCTTCTGTGCCCTGTGGTCACTTGACATCTTAAGCGGTGGTAGACAGGCCGCAGCGGTTGCGACCTGGAGGCGCCCCTAAAAGAGTTTCCGGTATTTGGGCGCTGTACGGGGTTATCCAGGAGTTATCCTGCTGCCGCAGGACATGCTGGGCGCCTGTTTTCGGGATGCTCCAGCCTTTTAATGTGCCATTCTCCCGACGCGTCACACATAATTATGGCGGATGTGCTGCCCAACGAAGCGTTAAGTCGAATTCTCGCTTCCCGCCCGGAATCCCCAGGATTGCTGGGTACCCTACCACCCCTCCCACCCCGCCAAGATGCCAGTTGCCATTTGTGCCCTTTCATGGCTCTCAGGCCATGCATGTATTTTATTTTTTATGCATTACCATGTAACTGTGTGCTTGCTGTGTTATTGTTGCGGCGGCTGCGTCGTCTTTCATTATTATTTATGCTTTATTTATATTTGTACGCACTTCCTGGCTGTGAGCAGCCCCATGGAACTTGGAAGCGGGTGCCACACGGCGTATGCGTCATGCACGCCTACATGCTCGTGAATCAAAGGAGTAGAACACAAGCACATCCTATGACTTCTGCGACCACACTTCCATCTCCATCACCACCATCTCCATCTCATTGTTATGCTAATGGCCTACGATATATGAATAATAAGCCCGGCCACTGCGCGACTGCTGACCGCTGCGTTTGAGACAGTGATTTCGAGCAGATCCTGTGGGTCCTGTGGAGTTGGTCCTTTGACGACGACAGTTGTCGCTTCAGCTATGCAAATGCCGAAAAGGGAGGAAGTCGTCGTCGGACACGAGGGAAGTGGTCGAATATTTGATATCTTTATATATGCTTTCGAGAGCAACGCAAATTGTTTTTCCCCCTGTTCTTCCAGGACTCAGCCACCCACCCATTCAGACTTGCTCGTGCTGTTGGCATATAAATCTGATGGCCCCTTAAGCCTCGTATGCCTGTTGGGTGTAAAAAACCCAAAGGAAGTTTTAAGTTTAGTTGTCGTTTCGGCATTCCCGGAAGCTCTTAAAGGCAGCAGCCGCATACAACACGTGCATAAGGCTGCTCAAGGATCCAAGGGATGAGCTGCCTGGATCGAGATGAGCAATCGTAAAATGTGAAATTTAATGTCTTCACCAGACTAACCAGTTGCTCGAATCCTTTTTCAGCCGGACAGCTGCCATAAATCGTGACTTGTGCCTTTTAATGCTCACCTTTTGTGTTGTTTTTTAGCTCATTTGCCATTAATCTGGCGAAACTAAAAGTGAGATTACCCAACGCAGATGGGCTATCTTACCAGATTTTTTTCAGCATATATAGCCAGGATTTGGTTAAATTTTGCACCCTATTAGGGGATAAAAGTAAAGGATCTAGAATTTATATTAGTTATTATAACATTATAATCAATACATACGAATTTGTATTACGCTTGTTTTTGAAATATACAACAATGTTGTATTTAAATGGAACGCTATAGCGTGAATTTGGACTGCAAAATATTTTCCGCTTTATTTGCTGTTCTTTTCTGGGACCTACGTATACCTCGGGAAATTATGATCTTTCTCCCATTGTTGTGACCCCATTTTTACGCGGCCCAAGCACGTTTTATTTGTTTAAAGAACTATTAAAATGGCATAAACAGGAACTCGAATGGCGATGGCAATCGCCTCGTGTTGGCCAACTGGAATGGCGGGCAGTAGGACTGTTGGACTGTTGGACTGGCTAACTGGCAGTGCCAAAGTTTTATCTGGCCAAGAGGGGGAGTGGTGGGGAAAGCGTATTGGAGGGGGCCAGCTGGTGCTGCCTTTGGAGCATTGGAGCATTGGAGCATTGTTGTTGGCCGTATTTGATTATCGCATTTCATTTTGTGTCGGGTGAATGTAGAAAGTTGAATGCAAATTTGCATGACACCAACAGAAGCGGCCAGTGGGTGGCAGTGCGCAGTGGGCAGTGGGTTGTGGGTGGTCGA
Organism: Drosophila orena; assembly: GCA_005876975.1. Taxonomy (NCBI): domain Eukaryota; kingdom Metazoa; phylum Arthropoda; class Insecta; order Diptera; family Drosophilidae; genus Drosophila; species Drosophila orena. The sequence continues at coordinate 5,306,293 of VCKV01000282.1, read as the reverse complement.
AATGCGAATACGGCAACAATCACACCAACCATCATCATCATAATAATAACAAAGCAGACAGAGCAGACAGAGCAGAGAGCAACACTGCCCCATCCTGGGATCCTTTTTATTTTTCAACCATTGTGTGCCCGGGCCAGCGGAATGTTGGGCGATGGGTTGTCAAAGTTTTTAGGTATCATTTCAGTTTATTTGAATTATTCATAATCCGGACGGCAGCGTAAGAAACAAACAGCAACTCAGACAAGGCACGGCCAGCAGAAAAGCTGAAAAAGCTGGCCAAAGATAACGGAAGCAGCAAATAAAAATCATTCATTGTAAACATTTTCCCCTTGCTGCAAAGTTTTTTCGGTAAACAAAAAAAAAAGGGAAACGTAGCCGCAGCTCAAATTCGATTCAATCAACAGAGAAATATGAAAATCCCACAGATCCCAAAGCCGTGGAAAATATATGAACCATATTCGGTGTACAACTGTAAATTAAGTGAGACATTAAATATTTAACTTGTGCAGAATTAAGTTTTGGGGTTTATTTTACCGAGCGCTTTGCACCTGTTGAGCCCATCCTGCAAGTCCTGCGAATCCTTTGGCCATAAGAAGCACTTTCCCTGCTCAAAGCAATCCCTTCAAGTGCGCCCATGCAACACGCAAATGCCTGATAGTCAAAGTTCACCATCTTTTGTTGTTCTTGCCACAAGAGCTTCGCCTACTTTTTGCCACAGCTATTGAACTCTTGTTTGACTCATGCTAAAATGTGCAATAAATTGAGAACTTCCCGCGGATCCTGAGGGGCATTGGGTGGGCGGCTGGGGCAGGAGGGCGGTGAAAGGTGAAAGGTGGCCTCCACTCGTCTCACGACAGTCTTGCAGCAGTCACGCGATATCCTTTGCGCGATATAAATAGAAAGGCAGCGTGCCCGAAATGTTTGTAAAAATTGAATGTTGGTTAGAAAAGCAACACAGTCAATCAATCAGCCATACTGACAAGATAAACACCAGATGCACTGGGAAAAAACGCGTTTTATTCATTTCAGGCACTTTCAGGTTCTTGATTTTCTCTTTTTAAAAAAGGAAAAGAACTAAAGAAATATATATTCGAACATTATATACAACATCTCATTTGACTCGGGAGTACATTTTTAAGCATTAATATTATTTTGCATCAATTTTTGCCTAATTTAAGCCATTAGAATGGTTTGTTTAAGCTGAAATGAGGAAAATTCTCGTCCAATAATGGAATGATATACCTCTATCGGCTCGTAAAAACATACGAAATCAAATGGCATTGTCAGTAAAAAAAATTTTTTTTTTCAGTTTTGATCCATTTTTTGCAAAAATTTGTGATGTAAAAATTAAAAATTTTTTTTTTTTTTTAAATCAGATAAAAAATGATAGGTATCGAATTCTCTGGTCATTAGCTGTAAAAAACTATATATTTCCTAGATTTGACTTAACTATTGGTTAAGTTATAGCCCAAAACGTAAAAAATCCTATTACTAAATTTACGTTTTTAGTGCAATGAGAATAATATTGATCAGTGGATTTGATTTAAGCCATGTTCTAGCTGGAACTTTGAGGCAATATACCACAACTTGCCGCAATTTAACGAGAAATAGTTGAAGTGTCGCGCAGTAGCTTAAAGAAACTTTGTGGCATCTTAAATAGAAGTGAGCTTAAGAGGGACATTTTCATTTTTTCGAGTGAATGGCCAGTTGGGCGGCGAATGAAGAGGCGTGGAAGCAGCAAGAAATTAGCACAAACTATGCCGCAAGAAAAGTTAGTTGCAAAGCCTAATAAGCGGCGCCCATGGGCGCCCCACAAAGGCGAGTGGAAGGAAAGGGGGTTGCCCCAAGCCCACCCACATTCATTCTCATCATCCGCCCTGTTGGCCGACGATTTGCCAACGTTTTCACTTTCACATTTGCGTGTTGCCGCTGACGTCGCTCCTCTGCCGCTGTCGCTGCTTCTGCCTCTGCCTCTGCTTCTGCCTCTGCCTCTGCCTTTGTGTCGACGTCGCTGTCGTCGCATTGCGAATTCCTGGCGGCAGCGGGCAAAGTTTTAGCATACTTTTCGGCGGCGGCGACAGTATTTTTTGTGCACTTGACATGTTTTGACACGCTGCACGCTCCACGCTCGTCGCTCCCACCCGAAATCCTTTGGCCAAAAAGGACGAAGGAGGGCCGAGGCTCCCGGCTGACGGACAAGCCATGTTCACCGCGCCGCTGGAGTTTGATATTGTTTTGCGCGCCAAAAATGCAAGCGATAATCTGGTGAGCCAACACACCAGCCCTTAGCAACTCACCACGTTGCCCAGGACAACGACTTACAGTCCTTCTCGCAGGACACACCCCTCAACCACCCACCCACCCCTTTGCAGTTGCACCTTCCAGGCGTCGCCGCCAGCATTTGTTTACCTCCGCTGTGTTGTTGCTTTAGTTACTGACCAACAGCGGTTCGCAAAAGGACATTTTTTCACGACTGTTTTTCGTTCTGTCATACGTAGCTGCAATCATTTTTGCATGATTAACGCGGGAATATGTTGAATTATTTATTGGCCGGCCATTTTTGTGCCATCGCATTTAATGTGCTGCCGGAGGAGGTGTGATGCGTTTGGAAAAAGTAATTGCTTTTGCCCAATCAGCCACTCGACACTTGCACAAAAGGCCTGGCTGACAACCAATCGACCAACAACAACAACTCGCCGGTTAAACAAACAACACAACAACTACAACAACTACAACAACTACAACAACTACAACAACTGCAACACTCGCTGCACACACTTATGTATATTTCCACCAAAATATTTGCTGGCAATTAAGCCGGAGACTGTGAAAATTACGCGATCCATCAAACGCTGCCCGGCGGCAAGTGGTAGGGGTTGGGGAAGGGGGTGGAGGTGGAGGTGGAGGGGATGGACGCGATGCAAATTGATGCAATATGCAAATGGCATTTTAATTAGTTTATTAATCGGCTGCGGCCTCAACTCAGCAGGTGCAATCGCCACGCCCGGCCATAATTTTCCGGGCGGGCGAAGTAATTAATTTTTGAACCCACCATCCAACGCACTTAACTAACTAAAGTGGCTCTGAATTTTGCTCCTTATCGCTGCACTCCATTGCATCATTGGACGACAGCCGGAATTGCTGCGGCAGCGGGACCGAAGCCACCGCAACGCGCTGCACTACTGTGCCGCCCAGGACTCGGAGGGGAGCAAGGACCTCGTGGCGGCCGCCAGCATTGCGATCGCAGCCCCCGAGCTGCTGGAGTCGGCGGACGAGGATGGCTTCACACCGCTCCACCTGGCCGTCATCCAGGGCAACCTGGCCATGGTCAATCTGCTGCTGGCCAACAAGGCGGATGTGAATGCGGTGGACAATGAGGGCCACTCGGTGGTGCACTGGGCCACAGGTGAGTAAAGCGGTTAATCCTCACAAGCTGCCAGCTAATAGAGACTTCCAGTTCCATTTATTTATTGTCGACTATTTTGCTGTTTCTTTTTTTTCACACAAACCTATTGATTTAACAACTATTTTTATTGGTTGTCCAAAAGTAAACTATTTATGTTTGAACTGTTTTATTTAAACAACAATTTGTTTAACAGCAGTTAACACTTGGCCCAGACATATTTACATTGAACTGACCAAACAAAAAGCAGCAGTAATAGCATTACAAATACTATTTCAACAATTGATTTAGCACCGCATGCATTCTCCAATTAATGACATCAAAAAAGTTACGCATTTGTTGACTGCAAAAATGACGATTAATCAATAAACTATTAGGCATGATTAATGTTTGTGGACAATGGCAACAATTTCTAATTAACTTTATAGTTACAGACATATGTTGATGGAAATACTTTGTCAATATGATTTAATTTATACAAATATTTTTCGCATAGTAATTAGACTAAGTGCATCCTATGTTTTGCAGTCTGTGGGGAGGTGGAGTCCTTGCGAGCGGTCCTTGCAGCAGGAGCCAGTGTGGCCAAGCCGGACGCCAATGGTGGCACTCCGCTGCACTATGCCGCCCAGATGTGTGGCGCCAGTCATGACAGCAAGCAGCAGGCCAGTTCCAGCACCAGTTCCAGGCTAGCCCTCGAGATCCTGGGCATCCTGCTCTCCCATCCCCAGAGCAGTGTCGATGTCCAGGACAAGGATGGTCGCCAGCCACTGTTGTGGGCCGCATCGGCGGGCTCGGCAAAGGCAGTGATTGCCCTGGTCAAAGCGGGTGCCCGCGTGGAGTCGTCGGATAAGTGGGTTTCCCAGGTTGGCGCTCCTAATTCCATCATTAAATGTATCTAAATGCTTTCAGAGATGGCCTCACTGCGCTGCATTGTGCTGGTTCCCGAGGACACACTGAGTGCATTGACACCTTGATTGGCCTTTGTGGTGCTCCCACGGATCTCATCGATTCCAATGGCTGCACAGCCCTGCACTATGCCGTAACTTTGGGCCACGCTGATGCCACTGCAAGATTGCTGGACCTGGAGGCTGATCCCAATCGCCAGGATCGCAAAGGACGCACACCTGCCCACTGCGGCTGCTCCAAAGGTCAGTTCGAGACCTTGAAGTTGCTGAAAGAGCGTGGTGCTAATCTCTGGCTGCGCAATGCCAAGGGTGATCTGCCGCTCCACGAGGCCGCCGCCTCGGGTAGAAGGGAGCTCCTGGAGTGGCTCCTTACCCAGCGGCCCAAGCAGGTGAACACCACCAGCAATGATGGACGCAGCTTGCTGCACATTGCGGCGGCCAATGATTACACCGACATGTGTAAGCTGCTGCTGGACTACGGAGCAGATGTGAATGCCGTATATCGGAATTCACGAGGATTGGTCCTAACCCCACTCGATGGAGCTCTGCAGCGTGGTCATCGCTCCACGGCCAAATTCCTGCAGGCCAACGGCGGTCAGCCGGCCAACAAGGTGCGATTGTCGAGCAGACGTGCTGGGAATCCCTTTCACGAGACGAACGCTACCGACATGGTGAGACCCTTAAAGTATGTGGAGAAGGAGGAGCTGCACGATCTGCGCAGCTCCAAGAAGTATGTGGTGTACCTAAAACGCACCGATTCGGATAATGGAAACGGGAATGGTAAGGAGGATGAAGGCGATGGGGATTGCAGTTGCTCGGAGCAAACTTATCGAAAGGAGCAGCGATTGAGGCACGTTTGTCGTCGCCACAAGAGAAGGCAACTGAGGAGGCGCACCAGCAGTTGTGGCGAGTCCAAGCACGAGAGGTGCAGCGAGATCTGCCGCTCCAAGAGCAACATCGAGATTCGGAGGCGAAAGTCCAGGGAGCGGTATGCCAGCACTAGTGAGTGGGAGGAGGAGAGTGCGGAGGACTCCTGCGAAAACTGTTGCTACCACAAGCGACAAAAGGATCGAGTGGTTAGCCGCAAGCGTTCCACGTCCTCTAGAAAGCTGAAAAACCGAGACAACAGCGATCCGGACGAGGAGAATCACACGGCGCCATCATCGCCGGAGAAGGGTTCGCGGAAACCACTCACTGTCAATGGGGATCATCAGGCTGGAAACGGCAAGGAACAAACCACCAGTGGCAAGGAACGATCACCATCCGCCAGCAGGCATCAAACGCCACCCACTAAGGAGGGCACCTTCATCAAGTCACCAACCCAGAGCGCCAAGAGTGAGAAGTCCGCACAAATGGATAATCTCTTGGTGGAGGAATCTCATGCTGTCGAGCTAACAGATGAGGAGCAGGAGGCAGCCAAGTCGGTGGTCACACAGGTAGACGTGCATCACGATGCAGAAGAGATTCAGACTTCCAAATCTTCTGAAGAAGCACCGCCGGCAGAGGAAAATGGTAAGGAGAAGGAGTCGGAGCAGGAAGTCAAGCAGCTCCAGCTGAGCGAGGAGGAGACGCAGTTGGTCTCCAAGGAGGTAGAGCAGGTGATCAAAATAGCTGCCACTGCGCTGAGCAGCGAGTCCAAAAGTTCCAGTGAGGAAAAGCATGTCGAAAAGGCCGTTCCCAAAGAGGGTCAAGAACCTGGGGAAAAGCCTGAAAATGAGGTTAAGGAACACCAAAAACCTCCAACACCATCTGCACCACCCCCTGAGCCAACCACACCTCCACCACCACCCAAGGAGGAGGCCGCAAAGCCACCAAGTGCCGCAGAACAACCACAGCCTAATGCCAACACGGTCGAAGGGGTGGAAACTGCGGCTACAGAGCCAGCGTCTGTTGGCAAAAAAACCGAACAGATGGAGCAGGCTGCAGCCAAGCCGAAACCAAATACCAATCCTGGTCCCACACCTCCACCCACCGCGCCGCCACCCGCTCCTCCCACTGCAGAGCCCAAAAAGCCACCAGCAGCACCGCAGCCACGCCCATCCACAGCACAAGCGCCCACTCCACCCCAGCCGGAGCCACCGCAGAGGGAACAGGAGACGAGGCGCTCTTTTACACTCCTGCCTTCCGATTCGGCGGACGATGACCCACTTCTGAATCCAAATTCGAATCCAGCAGCCTCAGCTTCCGATGAGCCGGCCGGTGAACGGAAATCGAGCTTCCAAGTTCTGAAAAGCGATGACTCCCTGGATGAAAGCACAAAAAGATCCGGACGCAAGGTCGACTACGAAGCGGGCAATCAAGTCTTTAAGGTGGTTAGCGAAGCGCCGTCTTCCGTCCAGCTGCCCAGTGCAGCGGAGCTGGAGAAGATGGACTACGAATATGAAGAGTACGAGGACGAATACGATGATGATGAGAGGGATAGTATTGATCCGGAGCACGATAGCGCCTTGCGTCGCTTTCTCAGCAGTGGCAATCGACATGGAGTGGGAAATCCCGGAATGGGAGCTGGAGCTGGACCCGGAGCAGGAGCAGCCGGAGGATCCATGGCGGATGAGGCATGTGAGGGCAATGGAAGGAAGCGACGCCTCAAGAAGCGCGTGCGCAGCGGCAACAAAACGCGCAGCAATTGGAAAAACTCTCAGGATTCGCGCGATGGCGCCAACATGGCTGCCTTGGCCACCACCAAGGACCAGGATTCGGGCTTTGAGCCCAGTCCGCGGGCAGAGCGCAGCAAGATACCCACACTGCGCTCCGCCCACACCGCCCACATGCCGCGTCGCCCCATCTACGCCACCTTGGACGGACGCTCCTGCAGCAGCCGGATGGAAAACCGCAAGCCGGGAGACAAGGGTGCCTGTGAGATGGGCGCCGTCACCAGGTCCATACAGCGCAATATAAGGAGGTGAGTGCACTGCAGAACATTTTTAAAAATCCTAAAAACTATTTGAAAGTGTTTCAAGCCCAAGTGATGGGTATGTTGTAGTGTAATATTTTGAAGATAATAACTTTAAAGTACCGTTGTGTACTGAATTTCCAGAAAAATATGTACAAAATCGATATATGCAAATGGCATTCGTTGATGTAAACTTATACATTATACGATTTTGGCCCGGTGGACGAGAAAGCGGTACGGATTGGCCGTGATTGCGTGGAGCTGCGACCCCGGAGAGTTGATGGCGAGATTCATTCATTTAAATTAATCTCCAGGCAGTTAGTGGCGCCAACGAAGCTGCCTTTTTGGCCGTAGATTTATACACTTGATGCTTGATTTTAATCAACTTGAATGTCCCACCGCCCGACTCGCATCGCATTATATCACGCGCGCACTTCAGCGCTACAGTGGCGGCCATGAGGTCCTCTTAATGTAATCGGACTGGCCGAGGCATGCCGCCTTAAAGTTAATTTAGTCAGCGATTTAATAGCCCAGGCAGCATTTCTCATTTCTTTTCTTGGTCCTTTTGCGAAGGATGGCCCTTCGCTGTTGCGCTGGTCAGCAAATAAATTGCCCAGCTTCCGTTCGCCATTAAAACGGGCGCTTTAAAGTTATTATAATGCGGTTAAAGGCAATAAACGCGGCATTAATGTACTTTTCTCGTGTACTTGAGCATGAACTATGAGCTGCTGTTCCTGAATTTTAAGCCTCGAGGATTAACGTCTATGATAAGATAACAGGTGGCTGGCTGAGCTGCTTGTGGCACATTTATTGGTGACAAGTGCTTAATTCAGTTATGCCCTATACACCCTATATACCGCCTTAATTGCCCCAAAACATTATGAAAAAAAATGTTTGGCTTGGCCGTGCGCAGCGTAAATCATAATTTGGTCAAGTCCAGCACCGTGGCAATGTCCTGGCTGATTTATTCCAGTGCCCTCGAATGGCACAAAATCTCGTCCGCTGCCAAACCGCTCTTGTCATTAGCCGTAATGCTCATTTCCGGCAAAGAGTTGCTCATTTTAATTAGCTGCACGGCATCGGGCAGAGATCCGGAGAAAGTTGCGCAAAAAGTGGCGAAAGGCTGCGGGAAAGGATACCCACCTGCGGTGGGATATTTTGTTTATGCGGAAACTTGAACAAAATATGAAAATTAGCCGCAAGCAGCCAGTCGTACTCGCTGTGAAGCAAAGACTTTGGCTCCGTTTTACAACTCACTAATGCTAATTGTAAATGGAATTAGTGCAGATTAGCGAGAGCATTTTTAGAGGTCCTCGAAGGCAAGGACGATTACCATTTGTGCTGTTCGCTGTTCGTTTGCCGAGCTGTTTGTGGAAAATCCTTTTGTGTGCCTCCGGGGGATTTCCCCCGCGCACTTGGCCGCACACTCACACTAGCATTTAAGCCAAAACTCGTGTTGCCTTGATTTAATTCTGTCATTCTATGGTGTTGGTGGCGCGGATCGATGTCGTAAGCTGTTGCTCAAACTTAAAAGTCAATTGTATTTATTTATGGTATTTGCATAAGCCGGGACCGCCAAACTTAATTAAAAAGCGTAAGCTGACTTTTATTAATTTTGCTAATCTGCCTTGTAGCCCATGAATAAATTTGCAAACATTCACCGAGAAAGAAAAACAAAACAAAACAATAACGTAACGCAACGAAAACAGAGGCAAAATCCGGCCGGCGAGCGCATTTCATAAATAATTCTTTCCACTTGACTAATGAAAATATTTAACTCGGCTGTTTGCATAAGCCGTAGCGAGAAAACCAGACCGAAACGGCACGAAAACGGCAGGAAAACGGGCGAAAACGGGAGAAAACGGGCGAAAACGGGAGAAAACGAGAGAAAACCAGCGGCAAGATTGCGCCATGTTAAGGTTTCGACAAATACACGGCGTATACGCAATATACGCAAAACCGAAAGTCAAACAAGTGTCTTGCTCAGCAACTTTCCGAACAAGTTCCTCAACAAGTCGGCGGGGTGAGTCAATTAATTCCTGAAGACTATATGGTTGGGCATCGGTGGGGGCGAAAATCCAAATAGAATTTACTTCGCAAAGTTGAAAAAAAATGGGAAATAAAAAAGTAAAAAGTGAATCCATAGCTCCCAGTCGAATACTTTGTGTGCTGGTGGCTGGGGGTGTGTCGACCAGGAAAATACCATGAAAAGTGTGTAAATAGAGACTTTATTTTGTATTTCGCATTGCGTGTTTTTCATTTTTCATTTTCCATTTTCCATTTTCCATTTCTCATTTTATTTTTGCATTCGCATGCTTTCACACAGACCCATCCGGGCAACTTTATTCTGTTGCCTCGCTTTGGCTCCGAAGAGATTAAAATTTTATCTGACGCATAAATTAAACAAATAACTTACCGGTGCGTTGTTGTGTGCGAATTTTGCGTGTCCCAAAAGCAGCAGAAGCAGCAGCAGCAGCAGCAGCACAGGTGAGATTTGGGATTTATAATGTGCGCTCACGTAATTGACGTTGTTAAATATTTGGATTTCGTTTTTCGTCCTCAAATGACCCGACTCTAAGTTTATCTCTCTTGTCCTTGGGTCTGATTTTCTGTTTTTTTTTCTCTTTTTTTTTGTTTTTTTTGGCAGAGCGAGTGACGTGCTGGAATTAGCCATATTTGCTAACCAACCGACTTTAAAATGTTGATTCCTATCGTCAGTAGTAGTTGCTCCGGAAAATTCATTAAACTTTGAGCGATTAGCCAAAGCCCTAGCCAAACGATTTTCTTGGTTTTCCCTCGCAAATCCAGACAGCCAGCTCACTCGGCCACTTGGCCACTTGGCCAAGTTTGAAGTTTGAAGCACTGGCTCAAATATATAGCCGTAATGAAAAATGAAGCGCCAAAGTTTTTCGCGAGCCGCAGACTTTACGCGAATTTCCAAGGGGTGCGACTTTGTCAACACTTTTGGCGGCCATCGATTTTCAAAGGGAGTCGTCGTCTTCTGTTGCACTTTTCCGCTGGAAAACTGCTACCCTGGATATGCAGGTATGCAGGCCACGTCATTCTGGATTCTTTGGCGTGTTCGTGGGCCAGCCATTAACACTTGGCAAAAGGTTCGCGCAACGCTTTTGTGCTGCTTGTGCGGCGCACAAATTGCTGGCGGGCGGGACACTCGTTGTTGCAACTTGTGCAGCGCTTAATTTCTTTGCATTTTGTTGTCGTTGTCAGTTGGAAAAGTGAGAGCTGCGCCTATCCCAGCACGGGGATGATGGCGATGATGGTAGCGCTGGTGGTGATGGTGGTGATGGTAGTGATGGTGGTGATGGTGCTGACTTTGCCGCCGGCGGGTTTTCCACTTCATCCACTTTGCCTGCGCACTGCGTGCACTTTTTGCCTGTCACATTTGTGTCGCAAACAGGAAGAGGTGGTACGTGGGTGGCTGTTGGGTGTTTGGGTGGCACGTGGGTGGCACGTGGGTGGCTGTCAGTCAGTGGGTCTTACGGCCGGTGGGACAGTTGGTCGCTGCGAGCGTTGCAAGCAGTGGAAAAATGTGCCACACAAAATCAACGCGCACAAGAAAATGAAATGAAAGTTGTACTAGGCGAACGTAGAGCGGAAACGGAAATCAGTGGCAGTGGCACAAGCGAAGGGCGGTGCGGGGCGGTGCGGGGCGGGGCGGTGCGGTGTGGCGGGAAAGTGGGCGAATAAAAAAATATGCCAAGGACAGTATTGCAAAAAGTATTTGCACAAAGCGAAAGACTTGCAAAGAACTCAAGCGCAACCGAATGGAGCCAAAAGCGAGGCGTAAAATTGAAAAGCGCTTCGGCAAACAAGTGATGACGATGGCGAAGATGAGGATGGTGGGTTAAGATGGCCACGTTAAGATGGGCCATGGTCGTGATGATGACGATAAAGACGGCAATGAAGATGACGATGAAGATGACGGTGGCGATGGCGATGGCGATGACCACCGATGATGACCACTGGTGGGGCAGCAAAACAAGCGGAAGAACGCTGGCGCGCTTTGAAGTTCGTTCGTTCTACGGGGATTTCTCTTGGCTGCTTGGCCAATTTATTACGCAGCTTTTGGCTCACAAGGATTCTTACCTATTTATTGCCCGCCTTTCCAGCCATCCAGCTAACCAGCCAACCATCCAACCATCCGACCTACCATCCATTCCACGAGCAATGAACTTTTGTTTCAAAGTCAAATTGTTTTGCATAATTTCGCGCAGCGCAGCCAAGTGGCGAGCAGTGTCAAGCGGTCTCCTCCCCAGCAAAGGCAGCTGCCGTTGGGTAAATAGTTTTCCAAAACGCCGCTCCAGCTCCGCCGCCTGGTTTCCTGCACTCCAAGTGCCCTCGACAAATTTGCTTAGTTTTTTCGGTGAATGCGCCGCTTCTCTTGCGGCGAAAAGGCTCGGACGTCATTCGTTGATTTAGAAGAGTCCGTTGGTTCGCAGTTGAGTTAAGGCAGCAACTTTCGAGGGGCACCCAAGATGCACATCCTTATCCGCATCCTTATGCCCCCAAAGCGCTGAATTTCGCTGTTTACCTAATTTTTAATGAAATTTCTAATAACATTTTATGGCTTAGTGGAGGGCGCCGTTGGCGGCTTTAATTTGACTCGCTTCGTTTATGCTCGCTTGCTCCTTTTTTTCCGTCCGCTCCTCAATTATTAATAGAATTTTTTCCGCGTACGCACTTTAGTATTTTTGAAATTTTAATAACATGATGCCATTTATTGCGCTCTGGCCTGGATCCTTGGATCCTGGAGTACGCGGAGAAAGGTCCTTTGTCAGCTGAACAGCGGGCGGCGAACTGCCTTTGTCTGTGACTCGCGAAATATCAAAATGACAATTTACGTACATTTGCTAACATTTATTTTGCAAAGCCCTGGCACACAGATACTTATTCTTATTCTCATTCGGATTCAGATTCAGTATCTGGAGTTGATGGCGGCATCACATTGTTCATGGCACATTGTTCATTGTGGCTTTCAATCTCCTCCATTCGCAGATATTACATGGAACGCAAGATCTTCCAGCATCTGCTGGAGCTCAAGTCGCTGCAGATTCGCTCCAGTAAGCTGAACGAGGCGGTGCTGGTGAAGCGGGCGGTGGATGACTACCACAAGTCCTGTGTCCTTTTGGGCGGCGAAACGGGCACGCGACTCCGGCGCTACAACTTCAGCGAGTACACGTTCAAGAACTTCGAGCTCTTCCTGTACGAGACGCTTAAAGGACTCCAGCGTCCCGGCACCAACAACTTCCAGAACATCAACGAGGTGTACGAGGAGGTGGGTCGCTGATTAAGTGCCGCTCAACCAGCTGCCTCATCCAAATCCATTCCATTTTCAGGCGGAGCGCCGACTCAGTCCGGACTACAATGCCTACGAGAAGGCGCTGCAGTGCACCACCAAGACGCACCGATGTCTCCATGCGGCCCATGCCTACACGGGAATACCTTGTGCCGCTTACAGTAAGTACTCCATTCGAGAACTGCCTGAAAATTTAAAATCTCAGCTTATTTAAGAGTTCCAAAGCGAACAAAGCTGTCTAGAAAAACCTTATCTATGTAAAAACCAATTCTGCCATTACAAAAGTTTCGAGTAAATTCCTAGTAAATACAATTTTTATCTATTTTCAATCAATTTATTATTACACATACTATCGGTAAATATAATATTTTGTAGCCAAATAGTTTTCGTTGTAAATTTCCAATAACATATCGGTGTAATTAACTTATGGATTAGTAAACACAGCAGGTAGATAAAAACGTGTGTATATAGCAGAAAAGAGCTATGCAATCGGCTTTATTTCGATTGGTAAAAGAAAAATGTAGCATTGACAGCGCAGCACTGACAAATTATTTAAAGAGCCGGAATATTTTTGTTTGCGGCATTAAACTTTTTCTTTTGCTGCCGCATCTTGCTGCTCCGATTCGCTGGAGGGCTTTAAGCGGCTCTGTGCAAGCGTGAAAAATGGCACCAGACGGGCTTTGGCCGGGCCAAAGAGTCAAATCGCCTGGCCAGCGGGTTGGCAACACTTTCGCCGGAAAGGAAAAAGAGTGGGTCAAGCGTGGAGGGAGCGGACAATCGGACAATCGGACACTGGTATTCAAAGCATCTACTTGGCCGGCTGCCGGGCATAAAAATATAAATCCTAATTACGAGCAGTTTATTCGGTGCGGGGCAAATTAAAAAAGTGTTCTCGACCCGGCTTTCTGGCTTTCTGGCCCTTTCAGCTTTTATTACGTCTTCACTTGCCTGCTTCACTGCTGATGCTGGAGCGGAATGCTCAAAAGGATGCGTCGGGCTTATCCCAAATTAAAAACGCATTTATTTTACCAGCTCGCAACCGCTTTCATTAACGTGCCCTTGTTTATGCACAGTTATTTTGCTGAAAGTAGCTATGTTAATCCCGCCGAGATGGCCCTTAATCCGGCAACCAAAAAATGGGTTACCCCAGGCAGCTTCGCCATTTCTTATTACCAGTTGTTTTTGCCCATGCAATTTAGCTGAGTGTTGCACTCGGCAGGACACCTGCCAGGTGATGGCAGTCCATTGTACTCGTAGTTCGCTGCGATCATCAACTCGAATCATTAATCTAATGCGTGTCAACGGTTCTTTGCATTGCAGTTCCCATGATGAATCACCACACGATGCCAAAGTTCGGCTTTGGACCGTACAAGAAGACGGGCAGCGTGAGCAGCTTCTTCCTGCCCAAGATCCTGACCAGCGGCCGCGCCTCCAGCGGCAGGGTGGGCGGCATGGGCAGCGCCACCGGTGGCCGCTGTAACCACAAGGTGGCGCTGGAGTTGTCGCACGGCAAGAACAAACAGCTAATTTCACTGCCCGCGGAAAAGCTGGACAGCAACAAACGATATTACGTAACGTTCACTGTGAAGGACTCCTCGGGGCCATCGGCGTACCAGCAGCAGCAGCAGCAGCAGCAGCAGCAACAGTGCGGCAATTCCGCGGGCGGCAAGTAGTGCCCACCGGCGGCGCACTTTACAGGCGAATGCGTATACGTAATGTGGCGCACGGTGCGTATACGCCATCGGCCATCGTCGCGGGATCCTGGGCCCGTATCTACCGGCTGCATGTGCTGTCGCTGGTTGTGCCACTGCTGCTGCTCCAGATGCATTAAAACAATGCCAACGCAACATTTTGTGTCGCCGCTCCCGCCGTTGTTGTTGCCATTGTTGTGGCCACCCGCGTTGCCTTTTTTCCATTCGCTTCCTGTCCTGCTGCTGTAATAATGCCATCGAAAATGGGAATGTCTACAGGGCGTATCGCGCACCGATACCTATTAGTTTGGCAAACTTAAAGTTTTTTAGCACTTAACAATCCTTTGGCTGCTTAAAATGGCGTTTGAGAAGGAATTCATTTAAATTGTAACTTTCATTGCTTGCTGCTCATTTGTATTTGTAGCTGATAACAGGGTATTTGGGTGTCCAGACAATACCCTTTGGCACCGCTGTTGTTTCTGCTGCTGCACTTTAAGATGGCCAACTGCTGATAATGGATGATGGCTCTGCTCTGCGGCTGTCAGTTGAAGTTGTCACGCCGGCAGCGATGCAGCGGGAAAAGCAAAAGCAAAAGCAAAAGCAAAAGCATGAGCATAAGCAGAAGCAGAAGCACCAGCAATTGCTAAGGCAACGGCAGCTTAAATTATGTGGTCCTCCAACCCGGGACAGTTCAGATGTTCAGTTGTTCAGTTGCTCAGTTGCTCAGTTGCTCAGTTGCTCAGTTGTTCATTTGCTCAGTTGTGCAGTAGTTCAGTTGTTCAGTTGTTCAGTTGCTCAGTTGCTCAGTTGTTGGGTTGTTCAGCTCCGCGCTGCGTTGTTTGCCTGTATCTCGTATTCTTTTTCGCCGTCCGTTTGTTTGTTTGTCCGTTTGTTTGTCCGTTGGCACTGCCGCTGCGCTTTTATTTCAGTTTTTCATTATCATTTTTTGTCGCAGTCGCTGGGTCGCAGTCGCTGTTGTGCGGGGAGTGGAAGGGGGGAGCTGGCATGCTCCTAATGCCGCAGATAAGCGTTGTTATTAACGCTCGGCTTACCAGGACTAGGAGACAGGCGTGAGGACATGCCACCCATCGTCGCTTTTGTCCGCAGAAAGGACATGCAGGCGGCTGGGGGAGCTGGGGAAGCTGGGGGAGCAAGAGGAGCAGGAGGAGCAGCAGCAACAGCAGGAGAGCAACAGCAGAAGCTAAAGCAGATTCAGAATCAGCGAATGAATAAATGTAAAATATGTACCGTGCATTTCTTTGGCATTTCAACATTTTTACTTTATTTGCAATTTTATTTACTTGTCTGCTTGTGCGCTCGCCCTCCCAACCCATTTTTCCATACCATCCATACCATCGCAGCCAGCCAAGCCATTCAAGCCGTTGTTTGTTTGTTTGCTTACTTGGCGCTGAGTGCATTGTAAATGGAGAATAATTGCATTGCATACAAAAAGCGTCGCGATTTTTAAATTGTATAAGCGAACAGGAGCAGCAGCACAGGAGCAGCAGCAGCAGCAGCAGCACAGGAGCATCAACAACACAGCAGAGACAGCAGCAGCAACGTGCGCCGTAAAATGATTTCTTTAAATATCAAATTATAAGAGCGGAATGCATAATAAATTCCGCACTTGAAGAGCTCTCGTTTCGCGTAGACCTAAGGCAGCAGTTGCAAAATAAACGTTGAAAATGTCTAAATTTCATGCGGCAGTTTCATGCATTTCGCACACACTCGAACCATTGCCACACGTGGCCGTAGTCAAAACAATGTCAAAAAACCGACTCCGGCCCTCAAGCCACCAACCCACCCACTCAACCACCCACTGAACCACCCACTCACCGCCCACACGTCCTTGGCATAGATGCGAAAAGCTGGCTGATTGCTCGCTTCGCAGGCGCCGGTATCATTATTTCAGCATCTGCCAAAACGACGACGACGACGACGACTGCCTCTGACAAAAGGAAGAGGCTGGCTAAAAGGAAAACATTTTTACGGCATTCTCGGCAGCATTTTGGCAGCCGCCTTCACTCCTTTCCCTTTTTGGGTTTTTTGCTTGTACAACGGGATGGCATTCTTATGGCTGCCATGAATGTCAGTCGCTGGAAGTGGCTCCAGCATCTGCGGCGGCCACTGCAGCTGTCAGCCAGCCAGCGAGCGCAATAATCACCGGGCTCAATCGAAGCCATTATGAGTGGGGGCAACCATTCGGCCATCCGACTGCTAATTGAATTCCAAACGGGCCCGTGCAGTTGGGCCTCCATTTTCCGTTGGCCAGGCTGACAGCCAGAAAGTAGAGATGACCACTGGCGCAGAAGTGGCTGGATCAAGGGTTATAATGGCTCGAATTTGAGATATTAATGGTTCTTCTGTCGCCTTTTATTACCGTATAAGATTGATAAAGCATATTTAGTAGCTAATTTCAAATGGTTTTTATATCGAATGCATTCGTTAATTTTAATTAAGCTTCTAGTCTATCAAGCCATTGACCCGTCTGAGCCATTTTTAATAGGCCATCAAAACATACCGATAATAGCCAGACTGTCAGACCCCCAGAAAAATCCCAATTTGACCAATTTATAGCTGAAGAGGAAACGCCGTTTGGGGGCTTTAATATTTCAGCAGTCCTGTCCGGACTAAGTGCGCCTCCGTGAGTGGTGACAGGGTATTTTGAATGGCCCAGGACTCGGACATCCAGGGGCGTCGTTTAATTTATTTAAGCACGCTGCGGCTAAGGAGTCACTCCAGCCTTCGAGAAATAAAAGAGCAGCGACAGAATCACAGGAAGTGGGTCCTGACTGACCCCGGATTTCATTTCGATTTGCGCACTTGCCAGCAAATCTTCGGATTTATGTGGCTTTATTTCTAGTCCAAGTGCTGCAAAGTGCGTTTGGGCCGGATGAATGGAAGGGGGGTTGAAGGTTGAGGTTGAAACTTAAAATTCCTGGCAATTGCCGAGGAAGCTGCAACGAAATGAAAGCGCCATAAAATTGACAACAACAGCAGTGGCGAAGGTGAGTTGGAAAGTAGAGTGAAAAGTAAATCCGCACGTGCCAACCCAAATTACGGGGAATACTTCAGCAGGGGATTGGAAATGTGAGACCACAATGCAGATCCTGGCAGAAGTGTGTCTTGGCGTTCATGGGGCAAGCTCGGTCCGGTGTTCCATTACCAATCGATTTACCTAATTCGATTCGAGTCCGGTGCGGTATGCAAGTTGGAGCAGCTAAAACTATGCGACCAATTACGAAAAACGAGCGTGAATTCTGCAAAAGTTTTTATTGCAAAATGTTTTTGGCACACATGGCAACCCAAAAAAGTTTACGCCAGTATATGTTTTAGGTACTCATTTTAGGGCAGTCTCTTGCTAAATGCCAACGAATATATTTAAAACATTTTAAGTAGCTTGCGGTGAGTGTTTCATTACCAATCGATTTACCTACTTAGTTGTAGTCCAAGTTTGCGCTCTGAAAAGTATGCAACAAATTACGACAAACAGACTTGCATTCGCAGAAAGTTTCCTTGGCAAACTTTACCTTCATGGGCGCTGGCGTTGGCCCACGCGCTGCAAATTTGCCTCCAACTGTTTTAATCTCCTGTGCATGCCAAGGACGCCCAGATGGGCCAATCCTTCAATCCACCCAACCACCCAACCACCCACCAACCTCCGTGCCCCTTAAGCTTAACAGCCTTAATTCGAATCCACGGCTTTTGGGGCGGCGGCGGACTCTCGTGTTTGGCTTTGGGGCAGAGGGTGTGGCATTGGGGATTGGCAGTGGCAAAGGAAAAGGAATCCGAGGGCAAAGGATACTGATGGGCTTGGGCAAAGTAATGAAGGCGGTCTCCATTGACCGACCGCCTTGCCGATGTTTCGATTACGCGCCTCAAGTGGCAATCAGGCTGCATCCGCGTCTGCAGCGCCGCAGGATTTGCTCCGCATTAATAACACTTAACCCCTGGCCAAAACCAAGCCAAAGTTGGGCAAACAGGACTCGGATTCCGGTGGACCAGGTCGCGGCGGCATTAATCTTCGCTTTGATGTACGAATCGGCGTTTTAATTGGAATTGATTTGAAAGGGCCGGCTGAATTTGGTTTGAATCTTGTTTATTTATTCAGTATTCAGTATTATTAACACACTCAGTAGTTTCGACTTAGTTATTAATGTATTTCACTTTTAAGTTTGCGCCTCTCGCACGCATTTAAATTTAATTTATTTATAAATCTAACTTCGCTTAAAAACAATCAGTTTGGTTTTGTTCAGAGTGACAGAGACAGAGAACGACATACTGTTTCCATTTGTATGCATCTATATATGTATGTATATATACTTCAATTTATTTTATTACGCATACGCACTGTATATTTTGCTAGTCTGCCATTTCACTTTATGTTTGTATATTTGAAATTAGAATTCGAATTACATTGGAGTATTGTGTAAAGTGTATGGCGTATTATTATTATTATTATTATTATTATTATTATTATTACTTTTATGTCGTACTTTGCTCGGTTACTTTAGTTATTTATAACATTTACACTGAATTCGCATTTATTGTTTGACTTCGAGTTGTGGGTTGTAGTTTGAATGTGGGGGGAGTCTTGTGTGAGTGGAATTGCTGAGGACCCTGGGAATTGGCTGTTCACTCGACATTTATTCATTATGCACTCGAGCATGGCCCACTTGGCTGTTGTTTGTTGTTTTTTCGGCTGTTATTCATCTTTGGCCGTCGGTTCGGCTTACTGGGGTAATAGAATATTCATGGAATTGCCATAAATAGCGACTGAAAGTGCCGGCTCAGGGCGGAAAGGGCGGAAAGGGGTGGGCCGAGGGCCCAGAATAGCTGCTAGCTGTTGGAAACATTTCAATATTTCAATATTTCAATGATCGGACAGCAACAGGATGGGACAGACTTGAACTGTGGCTAATGAATCCTATATGGCTATGCAGACATTAATGGATAAATGGCCAGATATTTGCACACATCCGAGGCGGATACCTGGTGCAAAGTCCGTTGGCCAATAACTCTTTGTTGGCTCTATGAGTCTAATTACACTTTCAATACACACGGCTTGCTTACTACTACTGGCTTACGGGCTAGTTGTTCATTAATTACAATTAATATTTAACATTTAAATGCAGTTTGATTAATGTTTGCCCGTTCTCTATGTACAGTCGATGGTGCAACAGCAAAATGAGTGAGTGAGTGTGTGTGTGTTGTGAAGTGAGTGGTGGCATTTATTTACATGTTTCATACTTTTGATTTCAGTTACAAGTTGGTAGCGTATTTATAGCGCAGCTTCTGGTTTCTATATTTATGCTCGTATTTTTTGATTTCGCATCCGCCTTCAGCGGCTTCAGTGACACTTAATGGCTGACAATTACAAAATGGTTTATCCTTATCTATTTGCCTTTTCGCTTAAACGTTACGCAACACGATTTACCTTTACGCTAATGCATTTAAATTTATGCTAAAAATTTACAGCTATGTTTAATGAAATGCCCGTGAATTATGACGCCTCACCGCGAGCGAGTCTGCGTGTGTGGGTGTCTATGTGTGTGTGTGTGTGTAGATATTTATTATTACTTTTTACAATTACTTCAGCGTTGGATCCAGGGTCGTAAATTCCAATTCGCCGCGCGGCAATATCAGATCCGGGTCTGCAATATACACTTTGGTTGGTTGGTATAAAACAAAGTCAACAACAATGGCATATGTGTAGAGGTTGTGGGTGTGTGGGTGTTTGTGTGGGTGAGACATAAATTCATGTGAGAGTGAGTAATGAGTTCGTGTGTGGGTGTGTGTGTGTAAGTGTGGGTGTAACCGGGAATAGAGAGACAAAGGCAAAATGTTTATACCGATTAGTTTGGTTTGGCTTGTTTGGTTGATTTGATTTGATTTGGTTTGGTTGCTTTCTATTGCTTTTTTTGCAGATTCACAACACTTGCAAAATGACATCATAACACAGAGAGTTGCAAATTATTATTTGAGAGGCGAAAAGAAAAAGAGAGCCATTAGCAAATATGTACGTAGCGAAAGCGTGACCAATTGTGCGCCGATAACAAAATAATATAGCATCTAATAAAACGCCACAACAACAGCAACAGAAACGGAAATCACAAGAGATAACAAGAAACATCCACATCAACAACATTTCGATATAAATATTCACTTTATTTCATGGCGACCTGCTCCCCATTGGCCCTTCCGCTCGTAAACGTAAAATAATTCAACAATTTCTTAATTTTTATGGCACTTTTCGCTGGAGTTCTGAGCCTGGGTGGGTTTTCATTTTTTTTTTTTTATTGTGCTCCGACTTATTGTGTCGCCCGGGCGAATCAAGTGAATCATATGAATCAAGTGAATCTTGAGCGTCATCTAGCGCTTGTTGTTTACGATTTTGCAGTTTGCTATTTGACGTGGCTCGGCCCCAGCACACTGTGATATTTTATTATTATCGCCTTTTATGTCACATTTGTGTGGCGTCTTTGGGCCATAAAGGCGCACAAACTAAGGCAGCTCTCTGGAGTTTCTACGTGTGCGTGTGTGCGTTTACTTGGGAGGCTGTGGCTGTGGCTATGGCCTTTCACGTTTACTTTCACGCCATGGCTGGCAGCATTAAAAAATGTCAAAAGTCGCAAAAATGTTGCCAGCCTGGGTGGGCCCAACAAAAAGCGGAAAAACCTACTAAAGGGAATGGTGCCAGGGCAGGAAAGTGAGAGGGGGATGAGGTGGGGCAGCGGAAACGGAAGTGCGGCGACAAATGAATGAACAGCGCTGACATTGAGGATTCCGGACAGCGAGTGCGTGTGTGCACAAAGAGAAATTTGTATTACACAGAATGGGAAATCGAAAATAATAATCAACCCACAAGTTGCTTCCAAACAGTGGAGTTGAATGAAGGATTCCGCTGAATGGTCTATGTCATTAATTAATGGATTTCTCCCAATTCTCAGAAGCACTAAGACTTCAAACGCATTCCTTTGGATTGTTTTTAATCCTTTTGAAGATCATGTGACTTTGAGGGCACTATAGGTAGTAGGTAACTCGTTACCAGTTAATTGAGAGTTATTTCTTGCTGTGTAATGCCTCTGCTGTCGCATAAACAATGTTGCTCAGGCAAATTCTGCGGCATTTTTTGTGGCACGACAGAGACATCAAAGTGAGAGCTCGCAGACCGACACACACACACACGCACACACACATGTGCTTTAAGGAGTCTTTAAGATAATGCCACCATGCCATCCCATCACATAGCCGCAGCAAATGGCGCCGTGTGCTCATTTCGAGTGGCTGCTGTGTGGCTGGGTCTCAACTTTGTCTAATTAGACGAGTGCCGCTGGAGTGCACATGGAACCTACAACCTACAAGCTACAAGCTACAAGCCACCAACCTACAATCTAGCAGATACAACCGACAACCCACAATCTAGCATCTGCAACCCACTCGCATTACTTACAATCCAAATACGCATTGAAAAAGCCGGGCCAGCAAGGACGAAGGCCACACAAACGTGGCTCAGACATTCGCGACTCTTGACTCACACAAGCAGCAAGACAAACAGCAACAATGGGACAAAAACGCGATGCTGGGCCAAATGAATGGAGCAGCATGAAATGAAACAAATGTGCACAAAAAAGCAGCAGTTCCATCTCATTCCATCACCACCACCATACGCAGATCTGGCTGGGGGGGCACAAAGGGCCAAACGAATTCGACTGCTCTGGGGGATTCGCCCTTCGTACCTCGGTGCCAGTGCCACCTGTACGGTGGAGCACGCGGCACTGGCATATGCAATTAAAAATGCTGGCTAATGACAGCAACTGCCGAGATGTAAAGATGCGAATGGGTGTCTTTTGCTGGCCGTGAGTTTGTACACATACACGTATGCATATATACACATTCACTCTCGTGCAGTGGCTCATTTGTTTGCCTTGAGTTACGGCGCTGTAAGCGTTTTGCTCTTTCCAGGACCTTTTTATTTCAATTTGACAGCGCTGCGTATGAATTCCTCGGCAGCAGCGGCCTGGGAAATTTACTGCCCCAACGCAACACTGTTCTCTTTAGCGAGAAAGGAGGTAACTAACATTCAATTATAAGAAACTATTGGATCACAAACTAAATAAGGAAAATAACAACAAGTAACATTATTGGAAAGTCAAAACAGTGAAACACCAGCATTCATACGATCTTGATCAGAGCTAAAAACTCTAGTTGGCGAAGTGTCCCCGTTCTAATGAAAATCTCGATGAAAACTAATAGATTTTCTGCCCAATCAGTAATCAGTAGTCGAGGGAATCGCTTAAGCTGCTTTGCAGCTCAGTGTAATCCCAGCGAAGAGTGTTCCCAAACTGTGTGTTTCTCGTTGTCATCCGGGCGCAACAGCTACAAGAAAATTTTCTGGACCGCTCCTTTGGCGCACTTCAGCCCGACTTTGGCACTTGTTAGTGCCATGTAAGCCAGTTGACTTGGTTTACGTTCTGCCGGGTGAAAGGGCAGCACTGGAGCGGGAATTGCCAGTGTGGGTGTGTGGGTGTGCGGGTGTGCGGGTGTGCGGGTGTGCGGATGTGTGTGAGTCGTGTCATGTCACATGCCCCACCAACCCCCGGCGCACACATAAATTAAACAGGCTGGCTGGCAGGGGGTAGTGCAAAAAAAATAAAGAAAAAAAGAAAAAATAAAAAGTGATGATATTAACGAGCGGAAGGACATGCTGAAAGTAATGAAAATATAAAATTAAATCGCTGACAAAATCAAATTTAGCTAATTTGCGACATTTGAGCCCACGCATCGGGTGCCAAGGGAAACGGGGAAGGAGCAATGATGTTGTGTTAGCAATAATATCACGTATACGACACATCTGCCCATTAAATAATATTTGCATTTGCCGGCATGTCGGCACATCAGACGCAGGCTGAACTCACTGGTGTTTGTGTGCCTTTGTGCTTATTTTTGTGTTTTAATTTAGTGCTTTCGAAATAATTAAAATTTATGCAATTCAAAGTTAAAACAAAGTCTGCACGAGCTGGCACAGCAAACAGAGTGAACTGGGCTTAAAGCGAGAGTGGGTGAGAGTGGGCGAAATGGGTTAAAACAGCAAAATATTTTGCAAATTTGTTGCTGTCTGAGGCATGTTTACGCACATAGTACATATGTTTGCTTGCCAGTGCGTCGACTGCGCTCCGAAATTTATGCGATTTATCCCAAAAGAACTTGGCACTGCACTGAGTGATACATGAGCGACATGGAGTGTGGAGAACCCCACACTACACTACACTATGTAGCTGCTAGTGAGGAAAATAAACAGAAATGTCAACAAAAAAACAAAGTCTAAGCAAACAGCCTCATGTGCCCGGACTTCCCCGATTGTCTGGGGGCTATGCTATGCATTTATCCTTTTTTAAAACAATATTTGCCTGCACTCTCCAATGCGCCAGTCTAATGTGTATGTAGCCTTGAATTGCTGAGGGAAGAAAAAGCTCATATGCTCCAATTAGCTTGGATTTAATATCTCTGATCCATTCGGCAGAAAACCCATCTCCGCTGCATCAAAACCGAGTTAGCAATCGCATCAAAGCAAATCATACGGAATGCCGCAAATGAATGGAAATTTTTTGGATATTTTTTGCGGCATTTGCCTGGCAACAAAGCCAAGCTAAAATAATTACAAATGCACAAAGGGAATAAAGGAAATCAGATGAAAGACATGTGAGTGCAGGGATGTGGCAACGTAACAAGCAAAGTAAATTGGGATGCCAAATGGACGACAAATTAAAATGTGAAATGGAGCAAGTACTGTAGCCATGTTCTCGGGCACGGGGATATTAAAAATACTTGAGAGGCGAACGTCCCCTGCATTCTACATCTCCTGCCAAATTCTACTGCCAAATTCGACAGAGAATTTTTGGGTTCAGACATGGCTGCCCATCTGCTGCAGTTGCAACTGCAGCTGTTCCTGTTTCAGCTTCAGTTTCAGTATCTGTATCTGTGTCTGTTTCTGTTTCGGTTTCGGTTTCGAGTTCGGTTTCTGGCTTGGGTTGTGTCGTTCGACCTGCTGCACGGATTTAGTTACATAAAATTTACTTTGCATACATTCGGGCGGCCAGGCAGTGTGTCGGCTCCCAGGATCAGGACATAGTTTCGCCTGGGGCATGGCCAGGACCACGCTCGAGATGGTGGAGTTAGTGCTGCAAGGCTGGCTGGATGTAACGAGCAGGGGCAGCAGCACGTCGCCTGGGTGGATGGATAACATGGTATAGAGTTAGGAGTTAGGACTCTCGCAAGGACAACTGTACTCGGCGAATGTACTCGTACTCGGTTACTTGTGGAGAGTGGGGGCTCACTACATTGCTTTAAATACTGGGCAAGGTATTTACAACTTCAAGTCGAGGATTAAGACAGTTGGAAAGCAAGTGGATAGTGTTTCGCTACCTACGGAGTTGGTTAGATTCCAGAGACAGGAAAGTGAAGACAGAGCAGGAGGCAGAGATATAGAAATAGTGAGGGGTAGTACTATGGCTAGGTCAGGCGGGAACTTGGTGGATGGGTGGTCTATATCGGGTGCCCGGCTAATGCGAAATATCTTCCAAATACTCGACTCTAAGCGCTTCAGTCGCTGAACTCATTCGAAATCGAAATCGAAATGGAAATCAAATTGAATGCGAATCAACGCAAATGTAACGAAATTAAATACTTTGATCTGCGCTAATTGGAAAGGAGTGTACTCGAATGCCATAAGCTACTTTTGTGAATGCCAAATGGGGGGCAATTAGTTTTTCATTTACATGTGCTCCAATTCATTAGTTGCCAGCCAATTTAGTGTTCAACCGCATCATTAGCGCCAGCTCAAGCCAACCTAATTGTTTTGCCTGTGGTGCGTTGATCTCCGGCGCGTCCACCACGCAAACTACTCACATGCCAGATACTTAACGAACTATTAAATAGCAAATCAATTATTGCGCAATCATAAAATATTAAAAACAATGTGCGTCTTGTTATGTGAGCTGCCAGCTTGAAAACAAATTCGTGTTCGTGTGCATTCCAAAACGATTTTGACAATTTATTCGCTTTGCATTGTTTTACTGAAAACAAGATGTTAAACTAATCTACATAATGGCTACAAATCATGTGAGTAATGTGTACTAAATATGTATATACAGGCAAGTGCACTTCTACATAAGGCAAATCAATCAACTAAAGCTACGAATACAAATACAAATTAATATCCAGAGCGCACTCGAGTCGCAACTCAAAAGTTCTTGAGCAAAACCAATTGGGGATGCAATCACAATCGCAATCGCAATCGCAGTCTCAAAGCACGGATGCATAGATACATGGATAAATTGATGACTACTTGACTAGGACTACGGATAAATAACTACATACTACATGTACTACATACTACAGCTTGTTGAGTATAGATTTTGGAATAGTACCGTTTAGGCTGGGCTGCGCGTACTGGATGAAGCTCTCGGAGATGTAGTGATGGGGTCCGGCCACGCCCACAATGGCCCCGCCACTTGACCCAACGCCGCCGGGCATCGGCATCCCGCCGCCACCGCACAGGTGCGAGTTGGGCGGGGCCACCCGCGCCCTAATCTCCGCCGCCCGTCCGCCGCCCTCCTCCAGCTCGTTCAGCTCGTCCTCCTCGATGTACATGCTCGGCACATCGTTTCTGGCCGGCCTAAAAAATGGAGAAAAATGCAAAAAGTCAGACAGTGAAAAATACACGGCATGAAAAAGTTGAACGGCTAATAGTTCCCGAGGTGCGGCGAAACAGCTTAGCAAACTGGACAAACTAAGCCAGCTGCCGGCTCTCAGGCGACTCGAATTTCAATATAAACAGCTACATTGAAAGCCCCGCAATCACCTGGGGAACTGGGCTGGGTGAACTTTTTAAGTGGGTGGTGGTTGGGTGGTTGGGTGGTTGGGCTGGGAAAACCAGGAGGCTGCGATGCACACGGCGGATGCGCAATATTCGCGTTTTGCGCCTCTCCAAAGCGGATTTAATGCGCGTTTCGCTATCGACTCGGCACTCGCATTGATAAATATTGGCAAAAATACTACCATTTCCCTTGAGGACCCTCGAATTTTCATCAGCCTGCCCGCTGGTCCATTGTAAATTAAATATAACCCAATGCCGACGGTGGAGCTTATTACGCCGCACTCGGCATCTGCGTCTCTCTCTTATCAGTCAGATATGCAGATATGCGCCCATGTGTGCATCAAATATTTGCACTAATACTTTGCCGCAAAAGGCAAATCATTAAAATTTATGCATAGACGCACATGCGACTGAAAAGAGGGGGGGGGGGTGGTTACCACCATATCCAAATATGTGAAGGGGCAGAGGATGGAGGCGCAGGTGGGTCCGTTTTATTTATGCACGCCATGGAGCGCGTTTGACAGTTGTGATGACCATTTAATGACCCGCATGCGATTCGCTTTGATGTGCCAGCGACTATTTTCAGCAACTATAATTAATATTTCGTTGGGAACTGCTTTGAAGTGGTTGCCCGAATTCATTATTGAGCAATCAGTGGGCCGGCCCGAAATCAAAGAAAGGCGGATACCATCGAGGTTGGACCTGCACCACGTCGATACAAAAGCTGGGAGGCGGTACTCTGTGTTTATTTTTCATTAGCCAGCAGGGGGGGGGGCGAAAAGGGGGTGGCAAGGACGAGCTCATCAGCTAAGCAGCTGCTTAATTATCCACCCACGGGGCGCGACCCTTTCGCAGATACAGCGCTGATTTCCTATCTTAAATGGAAACTCTAACTTGTGCGGCTGCCTCGTTTCCGGACCTCGTTTACGGCCATTCTTTTCCGTTGGACTTTGACCCTGTTGGGCTGCCCGGCCGGTCGTCAGGTGCAGGTTTAATTAATTTAATTACAGACTAAGCATAATTTACTGGGCAGGTGCGTGCTCGGCTCTAATCGATTGGCGGCCTCAAAGTGCTTAGGCGATCGCCTTAATGAACCCCACATTTACCATCAGGTCTCAAATTGGCCAATTTAACCTTTCTGCAGGCAGGTGAATTTAAAGTGGGGCCCCATTGATTGGGCGGCCATTTTTGCGCGGCTGTCATTTAATTAGTTTCTGCGTAATAGTCATAAAAATGTGAGATTTTTTGGTTTAAGTTACCAGGCGAACAGGAATTACAGAAGGTGACCAACAATCAATTGGTTTTCAGTAGAAACCTCCTACTGATTATGATCACCTGGTGCCAAAAATCGAAAAAATCCACAAATTTGCCATTAAAATGCGCATTTTATAGTCAAAATTGTGAGATTTTTTGGTTTAAGTTACCAGGCGAACAGGAATTCCAGAAGGTAACCAACAATCAATTGGTTTTCAGTAGAAACCTCCTACTGATTATGATCACCTGGTGCCAAATATCGAAAAAATCCACAAATTTGCCATTAAAATGCGCATTTTATAGTCAAAATTGTGAGATTTTTTGGTTTAAGTTACCAGGCGAACAGGAATTCCTGAAGGTGACCAACGATCTATTGGTTACTTGGTTTTCAGTAGAAACCTGCTACTGATTATGATCATTTTAATCATAACTTAGCTAAAAATGATCATAAACATGAAAGAATAACTGTTTTGAGCAGCTAATTACCAATGCTAACGATCCCTATCACTTTTTGACGGATTTTGGGAAATTCGTTTTTGGGTCGATTTTCGCATTTTTTGTAAGGGGTAACATCATTAAAATTTGCCAAAAATGGCCAAAAAATTGAGTTCCAACTTTTAAACACAGTTTGATGGGAAATTAAACTACGAACGCAACGAGGTATACCATTCCGAATTTAGACAATTATTTTTAGAGTTGTTGCAAAAAAACTGATTATTTTATGATCAAAATTTGAAAAAACGGATTTTGCCAAAAATTAAAATATTTCTTATTAGCATTTTAATCATAACTTGGCTAAAAATGATCATAAACATGAAAGAATAACTGTTTTGAGCAGCTAATTACCAATGCTAACGATCCCTATCACTTTTTGACGGATTTTGGGAAATTCGTTTTTGGGTCGATTTTCGCATTTTTTGTAAGGGGTAACATCATTAAAATTTGCCAAAAATGGCCAAAAAATTGAGTTCCAACTTTTAAACACAGTTTGATGGGAAATTAAACTACGAACGCAACGAGGTATACCATTCCGAATTTAGACAATTATTTTTAGAGTTGTTGCAAAAAAACTGATTATTTTATGATCAAAATTTGAAAAAACGGATTTTGCAAAAAAATAAAATATTTCTTATTAGCATTTTAATCATAACTTGGCTAAAAATGATCATAAACATGAAAGAATAACTGTTTTGAGCAGCTAATTACCAATGCTAACGATCCCTATCACTTTTTGACGGATTTTGGGAAATTCGTTTTTGGGTCGATTTTCGCATTTTTTGTAAGGGGTAACATCATTAAAATTTGCCAAAAATGGCCAAAAAATTGAGTTCCAACTTTTAAACGCAGTTTGATGGGAAATTAAACTACGAACGCAACGAGGTATACCATTCCGAATTTAGACAATTATTTTTAGAGTTGTTGCAAAAAAACTGATTATTTTATGAGAAAAATTTGAAAAAACGGATTTTGGCAAAAATTAAAATATTTCTTATTAGCATTTTAATCATAACTTGGCTAAAAATGATCATAAACATGAAAGAATAACTGTTTTGAGCAGCTAATTACCAATGCTAACGATCCCTATCACTTTTTGACGGATTTTGGGAAATTCGTTTTTGGGTCGATTTTCGCATTTTTTGTAAGGGGTAACATCATTAAAATTTGCCAAAAATGGCCAAAAAATTGAGTTCCAACTTTTAAACGCAGTTTGATGGGAAATTAAACTACGAACGCAACGAGGTATACCATTCCGAATTTAGACAATTATTTTTAGAGTTGTTGCAAAAAAACTGATTATTTTATGATCAAAATTTGAAAAAACGGATTTTGGCAAAAATTAAAATATTTCTTATTAGCATTTTAATCATAACTTGGCTAAAAATGATCATAAACATGAAAGAATAACTGTTTTGAGCAGCTAATTACCAATGCTAACGATCCCTATCACTTTTTGACGGATTTTGGGAAATTCGTTTTTGGGTCGATTTTCGCATTTTTTGTAAGGGGTAACATCATTAAAATTTGCCAAAAATGGCCAAAAAATTGAGTTCCAACTTTTAAACACAGTTTGATGGGAAATTAAACTACGAACGCAACGAGGTATACCATTCCGAATTTAGACAATTATTTTTAGAGTTGTTGCAAAAAAACTGATTATTTTATGATCAAAATTTGAAAAAACGGATTTTGGCAAAAATTAAAATATTTCTTATTAGCATTTTAATCATAACTTGGCTAAAAATGATCATAAACATGAAAGAATAACTGTTTTGAGCAGCTAATTACCAATGCTAACGATCCCTATCACTTTTTGACGGATTTTGGGAAATTCGTTTTTGGGTCGATTTTCGCATTTTTTGTAAGGGGTAACATCATTAAAATTTGCCAAAAATGGCCAAAAAATTGAGTTCCAACTTTTAAACGCAGTTTGATGGGAAATTAAACTACGAACGCAACGAGGTATACCATTCCGAATTTAGACAATTATTTTTAGAGTTGTTGCAAAAAAACTGATTATTTTATGATCAAAATTTGAAAAAACGGATTTTGGCAAAAATTAAAATATTTCTTATTAGCATTTTAATCATAACTTGGCTAAAAATGAGCATAAACATGAAAGAATAACTGTTTTGAGCAGCTAATTACCAATGCTAACGATCCCTATCACTTTTTGACGGATTTTGGGAAATTCGTTTTTGGGTCGATTTTCGCATTTTTTGTAAGGGGTAACATCATTAAAATTTGCCAAAAATGGCCAAAAAATTGAGTTCCAACTTTTAAACACAGTTTGATGGGAAATTAAACTACGAACGCAACGGAGTATACCATTCCGAATTTAGACAATTATTTTTAGAGTTGTTGCAAAAAAACTGATTATTTTATGAGAAAAATTTGAAAAAACGGATATTGGCAAAAATTAAAATATTTCTTATTAGCATTTTAATCATAACTTGGCTAAAAATGATCATAAACATGAAAGAATAACTGTTTTGAGCAGCTAATTACCAATGCTAACGATCCCTATCACTTTTTGACGGATTTTGGGAAATTCGTTTTTGGGTCGATTTTCGCATTTTTTGTAAGGGGTAACATCATTAAAATTTGCCAAAAATGGCCAAAAAATTGAGTTCCAACTTTTAAACACAGTTTGATGGGAAATTAAACTACGAACGCAACGAGGTATACCATTCCGAATTTAGACAATTATTTTTAGAGTTGTTGCAAAAAAACTGATTATTTTATGATCCAAATTTGAAAAAACGGATTTTGGCAAAAATTAAAATATTTCTTATTAGCATTTTAATCATAACTTGGCTAAAAATGATCATAAACATGAAAGAATAACTGTTTTAAGCAGCTAATTACCAATGCTAACGATCCCTATCACTTTTTGACGGATTTTGGGAAATTCGTTTTTGGGTCGATTTTCGCATTTTTTGTAAGGGGTAACATCATTAAAATTTGCCAAAAATGGCCAAAAAATTGGGTTCCACCTTTTAAACACAGTTTGATGGGAAATTAAACTACGAACGCAACGGAGTATACCATTCCGAATTTAGAAAATTATTTTTAGAGTTCTTGCAAAAAAACTGATTATTTTATGATCAAAATTTGAAAAAACGGATTTTGGCAAAAATTAAAATATTTCTTATTGGCATTTTAATCATAACTTGGCTAAAAATGATCATAAACATGAAAGAATAACTGTTTTGAGCAGCTAATTACCAATGCTAACGATCCCTATCACTTTTTGACGGATTTTGGGAAATTCGTTTTTGGGTCGATTTTCGCATTTTTTGTAAGGGGTAACATCATTAAAATTTGCCAAAAATGGCCAAAAAATTGGGTTCCACCTTTTAAACACAGTTTGATGGGAAATTAAACTACGAACGCAACGGAGTATACCATTCCGAATTTAGAAAATTATTTTTAGAGTTCTTGCAAAAAAACTGATTATTTTATGATCAAAATTTGAAAAAACGGATTTTGGCAAAAATTAAAATATTTCTTATTAGCATTTTAATCATAACTTGGCTAAAAATGATAATAAACATGAAAGAATAACTGTTTTGAGCAGCTAATTACCAATGCTAACGATCCCTATCACTTTTTGACGGATTTTGGGAAATTCGTTTTTGGGTCGATTTTCGCATTTTTTGTAAGGGGTAACATCATTAAAATTTGCCAAAAATGGCCAAAAAATTGAGTTCCAACTTTTAAACACAGTTTGATGGGAAATTAAACTACGAACGCAACGGAGTATACCATTCCGAATTTAGACAATTATTTTTAGAGTTGTTGCAAAAAAACTGATTATTTTATGAGAAAAATTTGAAAAAACGGATTTTGGCAAAAATTAAAATATTTTTTATTAGCATTTTAATCATAACTTGGCTAAAAATGATCATAAACATGAAAGAATAACTGTTTTGAGCAGCTAATTACCAATGCTAACGATCCCTATCACTTTTTGACGGATTTTGGGAAATTCGTTTTTGGGTCGATTTTCGCATTTTTTGTAAGGGGTAACATCATTAAAATTTGCCAAAAATGGCCAAACAATTGAGTTCCAACTTTTAAACACAGTTTGATGGGAAATTAAACTACGAACGCAACGGAGTATACCATTCCGAATTTAGACAATTATTTTTAGAGTTGTTGCAAAAAAACTGATTATTTTATGAGAACAATTTGAAAAAACGGATTTTGGCAAAAATTAAAATATTTTTTATTAGCATTTTAATCATAACTTGGCTAAAAATGATCATAAACATGAAAGAATAACTGTTTTGAGCAGCTAATTACCAATGCTAACGATCCCTATCACTTTTTGACGGATTTTGGGAAATTCGTTTTTGGGTCGATTTTCGCATTTTTTGTAAGGGGTAACATCATTAAAATTTGCCAAAAATGGCCAAAAAATTGAGTTCCAACTTTTAAACACAGTTTGATGGGAAATTAAACTACGAACGCAACGAGGTATACCATTCCGAATTTAGACAATTATTTTTAGAGTTGTTGCAAAAAAACTGATTATTTTATGATCAAAATTTGAAAAAACGGATTTTGGCAAAAATTAAAATATTTCTTATTAGCATTTTAATCATAACTTGGCTAAAAATGAGCATAAACATGAAAGAATAACTGTTTTGAGCAGCTAATTACCAATGCTAACGATCCCTATCACTTTTTGACGGATTTTGGGAAATTCGTTTTTGGGTCGATTTTCGCATTTTTTGTAAGGGGTAACATCATTAAAATTTGCCAAAAATGGCCAAACAATTGAGTTCCAACTTTTAAACACAGTTTGATGGGAAATTAAACTACGAACGCAACGGAGTATACCATTCCGAATTTAGACAATTATTTTTAGAGTTGTTGCAAAAAAACTGATTATTTTATGAGAACAATTTGAAAAAACGGATTTTGGCAAAAATTAAAATATTTTTTATTAGCATTTTAATCATAACTTGGCTAAAAATGATCATAAACATGAAAGAATAACTGTTTTGAGCAGCTAATTAGCAATGCTAACGATCCCTATCACTTTTTGACGGATTTTGGGAAATTCGTTTTTGGGTCGATTTTCGCATTTTTTGTAAGGGGTAACATCATTAAAATTTGCCAAAAATGGCCAAAAAATTGAGTTCCAACTTTTAAACACAGTTTGATGGGAAATTAAACTACGAACGCAACGAGGTATACCATTCCGAATTTAGACAATTATTTTTAGAGTTGTTGCAAAAAAACTGATTATTTTATGATCAAAATTTGAAAAAACGGATTTTGGCAAAAATTAAAATATTTCTTATTAGCATTTTAATCATAACTTGGCTAAAAATGATCATAAACATGAAAGAATAACTGTTTTGAGCAGCTAATTACCAATGCTAACGATCCCTATCACTTTTTGACGGATTTTGGGAAATTCGTTTTTGGGTCGATTTTCGCATTTTTTGTAAGGGGTAACATCATTAAAATTTGCCAAAAATGGCCAAAAAATTGAGTTCCAACTTTTAAACACAGTTTGATGGGAAATTAAACTACGAACGCAACGGAGTATACCATTCCGAATTTAGACAATTATTTTTAGAGTTGTTGCAAAAAAACTGATTATTTTATGAGAAAAATTTGAAAAAACGGATTTTGGCAAAAATTAAAATATTTCTTATTAGCATTTTAATCATAACTTGGCTAAAAATGATCATAAACATGAAAGAATAACTGTTTTGAGCAGCTAATTACCAATGCTAACGATCCCTATCACTTTTTGACGGATTTTGGGAAATTCGTTTTTGGGTCGATTTTCGCATTTTTTGTAAGGGGTAACATCATTAAAATTTGCCAAAAATGGCCAAAAAATTGAGTTCCAACTTTTAAACACAGTTTGATGGGAAATTAAACTACGAACGCAACGGAGTATACCATTCCGAATTTAGACAATTATTTTTAGAGTTGTTGCAAAAAAACTGATTATTTTATGAGAAAAATTTGAAAAAACGGATTTTGGCAAAAATTAAAATATTTCTTATTAGCATTTTAATCATAACTTGGCTAAAAATGATCATAAACATGAAAGAATAACTGTTTTGAGCAGCTAATTACCAATGCTAACGATCCCTATCACTTTTTGACGGATTTTGGGAAATTCGTTTTTGGGTCGATTTTCGCATTTTTTGTAAGGGGTAACATCATTAAAATTTGCCAAAAATGGCCAAAAAATTGAGTTCCAACTTTTAAACACAGTTTGATGGGAAATTAAACTACGAACGCAACGAGGTATACCATTCCGAATTTAGACAATTATTTTTAGAGTTGTTGCAAAAAAACTGATTATTTTATGAGAAAAATTTGAAAAAACGGACTTAGGCAAAAATTAAAATATTTTTTATTAGCATTTTAATCATAACTTGGCTAAAAATGATCATAAACATGAAAGAATAACTGTTTTGAGCAGCTAATTACCAATGCTAACGATCCCTATCACTTTTTGACGGATTTTGGGAAATTCGTTTTTGGGTCGATTTTCGCATTTTTTGTAAGGGGTAACATCATTAAAATTTGCCAAAAATAGCCAAAAAATTGAGTTCCAACTTTTAAACACAGTTTGATGGGAAATTAAACTACGAACGCAACGAGGTATACCATTCCGAATTTAGACAATTATTTTTAGAGTTGTTGCAAAAAAACTGATTATTTTATGATCAAAATTTGAAAAAACGGATTTTGCCAAAAATTAAAATATTTCTTATTAGCATTTTAATCATAACTTGGCTAAAAATGATCATAAACATGAAAGAATAACTGTTTTGAGCAGCTAATTACCAATGCTAACGATCCCTATCACTTTTTGACGGATTTTGGGAAATTCGTTTTTGGGTCGATTTTCGCATTTTTTGTAAGGGGTAACATCATTAAAATTTGCCAAAAATGGCCAAAAAATTGAGTTCCAACTTTTAAACGCAGTTTGATGGGAAATTAAACTACGAACGCAACGAGGTATACCATTCCGAATTTAGACAATTATTTTTAGAGTTGTTGCAAAAAAACTGATTATTTTATGAGAAAAATTTGAAAAAACGGATTTTGGCAAAAATTAAAATATTTCTTATTAGCATTTTAATCATAATTTGGCTAAAAATGATCATAAACATGAAAGAATAACTGTTTTGAGCAGCTAATTACCAATGCTAACGATCCCTATCACTTTTTGACGGATTTTGGGAAATTCGTTTTTGGGTCGATTTTCGCATTTTTTGTAAGGGGTAACATCATTAAAATTTGCCAAAAATGGCCAAAAAATTGAGTTCCAACTTTTAAACGCAGTTTGATGGGAAATTAAACTACGAACGCAACGAGGTATACCATTCCGAATTTAGACAATTATTTTTAGAGTTGTTGCAAAAAAACTGATTATTTTATGATCAAAATTTGAAAAAACGGATTTTGACAAAAATTAAAATATTTCTTATTAGCATTTTAATCATAACTTGGCTAAAAATGATCATAAACATGAAAGAATAACTGTTTTGAGCAGCTAATTACCAATGCTAACGATCCCTATCACTTTTTGACGGATTTTGGGAAATTCGTTTTTGGGTCGATTTTCGCATTTTTTGTAAGGGGTAACATCATTAAAATTTGCCAAAAATGGCCAAAAAATTGAGTTCCAACTTTTAAACACAGTTTGATGGGAAATTAAACTACGAACGCAACGGAGTATACCATTCCGAATTTAGACAATTATTTTTAGAGTTGTTGCAAAAAAACTGATTATTTTATGAGAAAAATTTGAAAAAAACGGATATTGGCAAAAATTAAAATATTTCTTATTAGCATTTTAATCATAACTTGGCTAAAAATGATCATAAACATGAAAGAATAACTGTTTTGAGCAGCTAATTACCAATGCTAACGATCCCTATCACTTTTTGACGGATTTTGGGAAATTCGTTTTTGGGTCGATTTTCGCATTTTTTGTAAGGGGTAACATCATTAAAATTTGCCAAAAATGGCCAAAAAATTGAGTTCCAACTTTTAAACACAGTTTGATGGGAAATTAAACTACGAACGCAACGAGGTATACCATTCCGAATTTAGACAATTATTTTTAGAGTTGTTGCAAAAAAACTGATTATTTTATGATCCAAATTTGAAAAAACGGATTTTGGCAAAAATTAAAATATTTCTTATTAGCATTTTAATCATAACTTGGCTAAAAATGATCATAAACATGAAAGAATAACTGTTTTGAGCAGCTAATTACCAATGCTAACGATCCCTATCACTTTTTGACGGATTTTGGGAAATTCGTTTTTGGGTCGATTTTCGCATTTTTTGTAAGGGGTAACATCATTAAAATTTGCCAAAAATGGCCAAAAAATTGAGTTCCAACTTTTAAACACAGTTTGATGGGAAATTAAACTACGAACGCAACGGAGTATACCATTCCGAATTTAGACAATTATTTTTAGAGTTGTTGCAAAAAAACTGATTATTTTATGAGAAAAATTTGAAAAAACGGATTTTGGCAAAAATTAAAATATTTCTTATTAGCATTTTAATCATAACTTGGCTAAAAATGATCATAAACATGAAAGAATAACTGTTTTGAGCAGCTAATTACCAATGCTAACGATCCCTATCACTTTTTGACGGATTTTGGGAAATTCGTTTTTGGGTCGATTTTCGCATTTTTTGTAAGGGGTAACATCATTAAAATTTGCCAAAAATGGCCAAAAAATTGAGTTCCAACTTTTAAACACAGTTTGATGGGAAATTAA
The DNA here is from genome assembly GCA_005876975.1 of Drosophila orena. Classification (NCBI taxonomy): domain Eukaryota; kingdom Metazoa; phylum Arthropoda; class Insecta; order Diptera; family Drosophilidae; genus Drosophila; species Drosophila orena. The sequence continues at coordinate 5,269,668 of VCKV01000282.1, read as the reverse complement.
ACTACGAACGCAACGGAGTATACCATTCCGAATTTAGACAATTATTTTTAGAGTTGTTGCAAAAAAACTGATTATTTTATGAGAAAAATTTGAAAAAACGGATTTTGGCAAAAATTAAAATATTTCTTATTAGCATTTTAATCATAACTTGGCTAAAAATGATCATAAACATGAAAGAATAACTGTTTTGAGCAGCTAATTACCAATGCTAACGATCCCTATCACTTTTTGACGGATTTTGGGAAATTCGTTTTTGGGTCGATTTTCGCATTTTTTGTAAGGGGTAACATCATTAAAATTTGCCAAAAATGGCCAAAAAATTGAGTTCCAACTTTTAAACACAGTTTGATGGGAAATTAAACTACGAACGCAACGGAGTATACCATTCCGAATTTAGACAATTATTTTTAGAGTTGTTGCAAAAAAACTGATTATTTTATGAGAAAAATTTGAAAAAACGGATTTTGGCAAAAATTAAAATATTTCTTATTAGCATTTTAATCATAACTTGGCTAAAAATGATCATAAACATGAAAGAATAACTGTTTTGAGCAGCTAATTACCAATGCTAACGATCCCTATCACTTTTTGACGGATTTTGGGAAATTCGTTTTTGGGTCGATTTTCGCATTTTTTGTAAGGGGTAACATCATTAAAATTTGCCAAAAATGGCCAAAAAATTGAGTTCCAACTTTTAAACGCAGTTTGATGGGAAATTAAACTACGAACGCAACGAGGTATACCATTCCGAATTTAGACAATTATTTTTAGAGTTGTTGCAAAAAAACTGATTATTTTATGATCAAAATTTGAAAAAACGGATTTTGGCAAAAATTAAAATATTTCTTATTAGCATTTTAATCATAACTTGGCTAAAAATGATCATAAACATGAAAGAATAACTGTTTTGAGCAGCTAATTACCAATGCTAACGATCCCTATCACTTTTTGACGGATTTTGGGAAATTCGTTTTTGGGTCGATTTTCGCATTTTTTGTAAGGGGTAACATCATTAAAATTTGCCAAAAATGGCCAAAAAATTGAGTTCCAACTTTTAAACACAGTTTGATGGGAAATTAAACTACGAACGCAACGGAGTATACCATTCCGAATTTAGACAATTATTTTTAGAGTTGTTGCAAAAAAACTGATTATTTTATGAGAAAAATTTGAAAAAACGGATTTTGGCAAAAATTAAAATATTTCTTATTAGCATTTTAATCATAACTTGGCTAAAAATGATCATAAACATGAAAGAATAACTGTTTTGAGCAGCTAATTACCAATGCTAACGATCCCTATCACTTTTTGACGGATTTTGGGAAATTCGTTTTTGGGTCGATTTTCGCATTTTTTGTAAGGGGTAACATCATTAAAATTTGCCAAAAATGGCCAAAAAATTGAGTTCCAACTTTTAAACACAGGTTGATGGGAAATTAAACTACGAACGCAACGAGGTATACCATTCCGAATTTAGACAATTATTTTTAGAGTTGTTGCAAAAAAACTGATTATTTTATGATCCAAATTTGGAAAAAGCGGATTTTAGCAAAAATTAAAATATTTCCTATTAGCATTTTAATCATAACTTGGCTAAAAATGATCATAAACATGAAAGAATAACTGTTTTGAGCAGCTAATTACCAATGCTAACGATCCCTATCACTTTTTGACGGATTTTGGGAAATTCGTTTTTGGGTCGATTTTCGCATTTTTTGTAAGGGGTAACATCATTAAAATTTGCCAAAAATGGCCAAAAAATTGAGTTCCAACTTTTAAACACAGTTTGATGGGAAATTAAACTACGAACGCAACGGAGTATACCATTCCGAATTTAGACAATTATTTTTATTATTAGACCTGAATCTGCATACAGTGGAAGAGCAGATCTCAAGGCACACAAGCAGATACAGTGATAGGCTTAAAAGACACCACAGCATGCTGGCAAGACGCCTACTCCCTGCCAGGCCTCTAAGAAGGCTTAAAAGAAAGGGCTTTGCCAAAACAATTGGACAACTTTAAAGACCCCATCGATGTTTGAGATTTTGTTGTTAGTCCTTCCGCGATAAGTGAGAGGTTTGGTTATATTATTTATATGTTTAATTGCAATGTTACGGTACTAGTACTGCATGTACGGATTCGTCGCTTTAATAAAACTATATATTAAAAAGTCATAAGCGGGGAATGCGCAAGAAAGTATGCTACGTTTTTCGCCCACAACTTGCACGCGGCTTTTCTTCATCCTCGGCTGTCAGTCACGTGCCCCACATAAATAATTCAGTAATTATTTCTGCACACAAACACACACACGCACACGCAGCCAACAATTTCATTATTAGTTTTCCCAGCATCCGGATAGATACGGATGTGGATGTGGATGTGGATGTGGAGACCACAAAACAAAGGACTCCCGACTCACCGCATGCTCTTGCGCACCTCCTGCGGCTCAGGTGGCCGCGGCCTGTGCCGGCAGACCACGACGATGCCGGCCACGATAATTGACGTCACCACGACGGCGCCTATCACCACGACGGCGGCGAGTATCAGCAGCGTCGATTGCTTCTCCGGGCCGCTGCCCGTGCTGGCGCCGGTGCCCAGGCCGCTGGAGCTTCCGCTGCCGCCCACACCGCCGCCCCCATGATGCGTTGTTTCTGCGGGCGTTGGGTCCTCGGACAGAATGGATTCATCTGGAAGGCAAAAGGAGGGATACTATTACTACACTGATACAAAAAGAATCCAAATAAAGGTCATGCTGTTCTATACGGGTATACAGGCATTAAAGGTTAATACTATTATATAGATTTTAATATTTAACATGGACTATTTGGCAGTGTTTGCAAAGTGCTTTCGCGTTGACTTTTTCCAGTGCACCAACATGGATCGTAGATGGAGCTTCAGATAGTTGGAGGGCTCCTAGCAATGATTTGTTATTTGCTCGGAATTAGTTTGATGCTCCTGCTGATTTCTGTTTGCCCCGCCTCGCTGCCGTTTATTTATTTATTTGTTTTTCTGTGATGTGCCGTGGCGTATTCTCTTGCCTAACTGATTGCTTTCGACTGTTTGCTTCTTGTGTTTTCCCTCTTTGGCCCTTGCGAGCGGGCAAATTGGGTTGAAAATTGAAATTAGCCAAATCGCTGGGTGCTCTGTTATGGCAGATCTGACGGTATGATAAATAGTGGCTGCTGCGGAGGAGAAATTATGAAAATCAAAGGCCATTTTGGCCACTTATTACCAGCGATTAGACCTGATGGCACTTGCCGCAAAGCCTCGGCAATTATGAGCAACATGTGAGGCATTGTTTATATTTATTAGATTTTCAGCCAGCGGAAATTGCAACATAATGTGCGAGCCAAGCTCCAGGGCCCGGGCCAAACTGATTGTAAGATGATCCCCGGGCAAGATTTATGCCAGACATTCGTTAATGCCAGCCAACCCCCCCACAATCATTTTCATTGGCATCCAAGCGTTTCCGCTCCATTTGCGGGCCGCCAAAGCAACGGCCTCGGAATTGAAACATTGCCAGGACCAGCTACTTTCCTTCAGGATTTCCAGATTTTCAGATTTTCATGACCTGCTCCTGGTCCTGGGCGCCTTCTCATCGTCGTGGCTTTTGAAGTGAGCGTTTGAGTGGAAATTGCCTACACCTGCGGCTCAATTTAATTTTTGTTATTGCCCGGCCTTTTGCACTGGATCTGGATCGGCTGGAATCGGCCGGCTTCTGATGCCATGGCTCACAGCATCTCAGCCTGTTTTTTAATCAGTTTGCTCCATCCTCGACCTTCGTTTTGCCTTTCCCAGCATTGTTTTCCTTATTTATACGGCTTTGATGCTTTTTTCCCCCGGCTCAAGTGGCCACTTTGCCTGATATTTTGCACGTTTTCTTTACCCGGCGCAAAGTGTAATAAATTCTCTTGATGAGTTCTGCGTAAACTGATTTAAATCAGCGTCAGCTGATTTGGCTTCATTTTATTTATATTCTCGAACTGGTTTGTTTGGAAGCCAACCGCCTCGGAATTTATCGGTCCACATATGCCGGCGAAAATAATAAAAAAAAAAAACTGCGTGGGCTAGGTGGTTGTTAAAATTCCGCATAAATTAGAAGGATCCCCAGCCACCAAAATGGGGATTGCCAAGTCCAAAGTCTCGGCTGTGTAATCACAGAGGTCGAATGTACGAGTCTGTGGCAGCCCATTAACATACATAAGTAACTCGACAAGAAAAGCTGGGCAGCTGTTGTTTCATGTAAATAAGTGTAGGTTTCGCCAGCGAATTGAGTGCGTCCCGAAAATCTAGTGAGTGCGGTTAATCGAACATTTGCGTATCAAATGCAATTAGCCCCATTAAATCGGGCAATATGACTGATTTATGGCTAACTGGGCGAAGGAAGCGCACGAAAATGGCCAGAGGAGGGAAAATGGAAGTGGGAATGGAAATGGAAATGGTAATGGAAATGCAGATAAAAATAAAAATCAGCATGAAAATAATGACAACATTGTTGTCGTACTCGTAGTTGTGTGCGAGCTGAGAGCTGAGAGCTGAGCGAGCTGAGAATGGTGAAAGGAACAATAAAAGAAAAGTGTCTACGGTGGCCGTTAAGCAAAACGAAAATTGAAGCAATTCCGCTTACGCTTGGCTCACGGCTCACGGCTCACACAAACACATACGCACACAATGGTGCTCGCAGAGGACCTCATACAGGACCTCACATGCACGCACACAGCGACAGGCAGTCGCATTATGTCGTTAGGCAGCAGCAAAATGAAGAGGCTGTTGCTACACGCCCCTGCGTATACGTAATATGCGTGTGCCCCACTCAAAGAATTGATGGAAAATGCTGAAATGCTTTCCGCTCCACTGCATAACTCAGTCAGTGGATTAGAAAAGGGCGTCTCGTCCTTTGGGGTGGCCCTACACTGGCATCCCAGCTCGAGAGGCGGCAGTTAGGCCGTCTTCAGGTTCGCATCTCTTTGCGCTCTAAGGACATCCCAGTGTCCCTGTGTCCCTGTGTCCCTGTGACGCCATGTGCGAACTTTTCGCGGCGGCTGATTGAAGACGATTTCCCCGAACTTGCGTTGATTTGAAAATGCAGTCAAGCGTTGAATTAGACAGTTCCGTCCTCAGCTGTTCAAGGGTTCTGGTTCCAGTTTCAGCTCAGTTCGGTTTCGGTTTCAGTTCCATGTTCAGGTTTTTGGGTATTTTATTGGCCTTGGAAGAGAAGTGACCCACAAACTAGCAACTCGGGCGGCCATAACTTGTGCTCTTTATGTGATTAGCAGGAGAGTTCTGCCTTTCTTGTTTTTGAGCTTCCGCCTCTCAACTGTGAAGTATCGGGTCGCTGTTTTTGGATAAAAAAAAACAGGCGAGGAGACAGGACAGGACCGGACCGAAACGGACGGGATAACACTTGGGGATTGGGGCACTCACCATATGGTCCCAGTTGGGCGGCCACGCGTACATTCTCAATCACCACCGGCGGCTCGCTTCGTCCTTTGGCGTTGACGGCGTAAACTAAAAATTGATATTCACGTCCCGGCTCTAAATTATTCAAACGAAACTGTGGACTGTTCTCCTGCATGCGGAAGATGGGTGCAGATGTCGCCTGGAATTATAGACATTTATGTTATATAGCTAAATATATACGTATACACTAGATATGTGTGTATGTTTTGGCTGATTTGGGATGCGGGCATGACAAGAGGCGCATTTTTAATTCACTCGCCACACGCTGCAAAGTATGCTATGTATTTTTAACTTTGCTGTCCCATTCGCAAACCCAACGCATAAATAATTGCTCATGCCTGAAAAATACGGAGGCACAACTGTACTGCTGGCCACGGAGAAAGAGAACGAGAACAGCAACTGAAACTGAAACAGCAACAGAAACAGGACACTGTCTAAAATTTAAAACTGAATATCCGTTTGCCGTAATGGGACACAATCGAGTGAGCTTCGTTGGTTACGCACAAATTCCCACTCAAGTAAGCGTAAGTAATTTATGTTGTCCTTGCGGCACTTTTCCAACCTCACTCCCTGCGAATGTGTGTGTGTGTGTGTGTGTGTCCTTTATCTAGCATGAAACTTTAAAGCTGACTGCCAAAGGAGCAACCAGGGCGTGGGTCAGAGTCCGGAGATGATGTCGGGCCATCATCATCACCACGCTCATCATCGTCGTAACATTTTCATTTTCATTTTCATTTTCATGACCATCCTCGTGATGAGCTTTGCGCTTGGCTACTTTGCTAATAAACTCGCCCGGCCAGCTTCAGCGCTTCATCAAGGCTGTTGAGGGCAGCCAAACGAAATGAAATGAAATTTTCATATGATATTCCCATCTAGGAGTGACAGAGATAATTTAATAACTCAGCATGCACTCCCCGAGTGGCTGGACAAAGGGTAAAATCATCGGACCCAGGGACCAGACCCACAGCATTAATTATGTTGTCCCTTTTACACTCGAGTTGAGCTGAAGAAAACCCCTGGCCACGCACCCATGGCACCCATGGCACACCCAAAATACTTATTAATAATTCAAGCAGAAAAGTCAAAGGACATGCACACTAATTGACCATATGGATTTCAAGTGAATTATTGCACACTCAGCTCCACTCGGCTCCACACTCTCAGATCTATCTTATATGCACCCCGATTCTGAATCTGATTCTGTAACTGATTCAGTAACTGATTCTGTTTCGCTTTTAGCTGGCAGCTGTTTGCCGAAGCGTGAGTAAATTTTAATTTAATTGAGCAATTTGCGTTTACCCTGCCGGAACTTATCAACTTAGACTAACTGGATTCGGGCGGGGAATCCAGATGCAGCGCCACTCACCTGATCGTTGAGCGTGGATATCTCGTTGTCGCCCAGGCCGATGGCCTCGCTGAACTGGCCACGTCCCTGGCCCGCCGATCCGCCCGGATCTGCCGAGTAGAGTGGGTCACCGCCCACCACCTCCAGCATGAAGTACTGCGAGAGTCCTCCGTCACTGCCCGCCACACAAACCACCTCCAGGACGGTGTCGTTGCGCAATTCGCAGGCCTTCGGTGCCTCCGGGGTGTCTGCAGAAAAGGTTCGAATGGAAACAGCGGGATGAGAGGGTATCCAGATAGCAGTTAGTCATAGTCATAGACAAGCCGGGACTTAATGGCCCAACGGCCACCCCATCCGTAATTGCATTTAAACGCAGCTCCTGTCGCCTTAAAGCGCCACTTTGCCGCAAATGAAGGCGTTGCCCCCGTTAAAACAAAAATAACGACTGGCGACTACGCCCCTAAAATTATGAAATCAGCTTTAATTTTGGCCCAAGGGTGCGATGCACAAAGTGGGGAGAACTAAATTGGTCTATAATTCTATACTGTCTTTAAAATGTTACCAAACTTAGGGTGAAACAGAAGAGCTTGCTGTTTAAATGGGAAAATCCATTTTTACCAACTAACTTTTGATTTTTAAAGTGTTCAAAGGGTGATTAGTATTGATAGAGCTAAATTTACAAAAATTGCAATATTATTTAAGAGTTCTATATGTGTATGTGTTTCTGAAACGTATCAAAAATCTTTCCCCGAGTGCATCGCAACGCGTCTGTGTACTTTGCATTAATAACCATCCAAGTTGGCCACGTCCTGGAGCAACGACAGGCAGTTCAACCTGCGGATTATTTGGGCAACATTTTGGCAAACTACACCGGTGCCGGCGACGGCAATGCCACCCAGTCCTTCCAGTCCTCTCCGTCCCTTCACCCGGCACACGCTCGCCAATTATGTAAGTAGATCCTTATGTGTGCATAAGAGATAGACTGGGTGGAGGAAGGCGGACGGAGGACGGAGGACGCAGGACTCCGACACCGGCATCGGCATCGGCATCGGTGGCAATGCCGACACCAGTACTGTTTAAATTGCGGCGAAGATGGAGGTAAGTGCCGGCATCTTGTGGCAACAACTTCCTCGACTCGACTTGAGTAGGAGGGTGAACGAAGGCGGAGGAGGCGGAGGATTCCTCCACTTCCAGTTCCACTTACTTGCCGGCAGGATGTGCACCAGACATGGCGTCGTTTGGCGGCCCACAGCATTGCTGGCCCAGCAGGCCAGCGTTATTAACTCGGAGTCCGTTTGGGGCAGGTACGTCACCGTGCTGGCCAGTCCGTTCGACTGTATCCTCGAGTTGAGCACCTGTAATGTTGGGTAAACAGACGGGGATTAGGGCGGCTTCATTGTGCGAACGTAGGCAGAAGGATCAGATGCACTTCCCCACTCGACTCGATTCGACTCCACTCGACTCGACTCCACTCGACTCCCATCGAACCAAATCGAATTGAAATCAAAGCAAACCCAGAGCATCCAACCAAAAACGAATCCCAGTTCGGGGGGGCATAAATATTTGAAGGCAAATAAGTTTTTATTGCAAGCCAAACGAATCGAGCTGGAGCCGGGATAAGTCATCCTGTGGCCAACCGGGCAACGGGTTTCGTGCAGATTTTCAAATAACTTTTGCGGTAAATGAATTACTTTATTTATTGTGCACAGCTGTCCCAGAACCGACATTTCGAGCAAAGTCGATTCACATATGCAAGTCTTTTCGGTTCGTTTGGTCAGCCATTCTGCTATTTTTCCTCCTCCATCTACTGTCTTTCTACTGTCTTTTTGGCATTTTCCGCCAGCTCCGCCAGCTCCGCCAGTCCTCCGCCGTGCACCTAAACGGTTTGCATTTGAAATTCCCTCGAAACGTCGGGTGTGTATGCCCCACCATACCGAATTTATACATTTTGATTAAATTTTAATTCAGTCACGTACGGCGCTCGATTCCCCACCTCGAACCCCATTGTTCGTCTGCTCTGAATTGTCGAACGAAAATCCCAGACTACCCTCGAGTATTTAGCACAAGTTCTGCTAATAGCACCCGACTTCGAACTTGCCACCATACCACCCAATCGCGCCCATAAAATCCCACCCATCTACTCCTGCCCACTTCTATGCTTCCGGACTGACTGGCTGCATGGGATTCCGAGTAATTGCGACAGTCGGACCAAAGGCTCCGGCTGCAGCACGTTTCCCGGCATAATTACAGACACAATAAGTTCGGTTTGGAATCCGGACGAGGCATGCACCTTTGCCCCAGTCCGATGCACGGAGAACTAACTGCTTTGAACTTGATTCCGAACAGCAATCATTGTACGAGCATTTTATGAATCAATTAAATTCCAATTGTTTTACCAATTAATAACATGAATCCATTACGTTTTCATGACAGAGCGATAACTGATAACTGAAATATATTTATGGGTAAAATCTATCATTTAAACGTGTATTTTTTTGCCTGTGCCCCAGAGTGAAAGTAGTACTGGTGCGCTGACTTACCGGCGACACGTTCCGGGTATTGTTGTACGTCCAACTGAAGCGCACGGAGTCCGGCGGATCGGCATCCACCTCGCATTTGACCAGGATCGAGTGAAGGCTGACGGCTCCAATGGAGGTTTGTTCGGTGCCCGACTTACAGCGCGGCGAGACTGAAAGGATGAGATGAGGGAATCGGGAGCTTCATAAATATACACCGAATCGAGTTGTTAGGCAGCAAAAAGTTTCCATTTTAAATTCGTTCAGGCCACCCCCTCGGTGCGCAAACAACTGCCGCCCACTCTCGGGGGGATGTAGCCCCCCACAAGTCTACCCCCCCCCCCCCACACGCAAACCCCCTCAAAATACACACAAAAATATGAGGCAAGAAGGAGAGGCTGGCGAATCCAAAGGGAAGTCGAGCCAGCTACATAGCCTTGAGCATAGTAATTAACATGTTTCCGTTGCACGAACGAGGGTCTTGTGTTCTCCAGTCTTCTCCTTTTTTTTATCTAGTCCTCCTCCTTTTTTATATTTATTTTATGTGTAGCTTAGCGTGGAAATCTGTGTGCCAGGTATCGAAAGAAAAGCGAGTCGCTCGGCGTTTACTTTCACTTGCCTGTAAAATGGGAGCAGATATGCGGAAGCACTGCCTTTGGCCCCCGGGGAAATGTGTCTGTCTGTCTGTCTGTTTGAATACTCGAGTATCCCAGTATCGCAGTATCCCAGTATGCCAGCATCACAGATTGTCTGCTGAAAGCCGCCTTTAAAATGTAAGTCACGCCGAGGCGGATAAACATTCGAAGCTTCATTACTACGTTCTTGGCTTTTATCACAAGACGGCTGCATTTCACCGTCGAATACTTAAGCCATCTGTCTGCGAACTTGTTGCTGTTGAGAGAGTGTGCCTGTGTGTGTGTGCGTGTGCGTGTGTGTGTGGGTGCCCAAATATGGGAAAAGTTACCTAAAGCCCAAACTCAATGCAAAGACGTCTCCCTGCGCAAAACTTTCATAATTTCAAATATAAACTACTTAAACTGTCGTAGGTCCTCGAGAAGGGGCTGCAGCAATGCATTTCCCATTTTCAAAGTGGCAGCCAAAAAGATGCGGCGGCACTGTTCCGGTTTTCCAGCATTGGCAACACGAAAAGACGTTTCTTTTTGCCTTGCCTTGTAAGCTGACAACACAATAAATGCGGCCAACAATGGGCCACGCACCATCGCTCTCTGGGATCCCATTCTCGAGATTGTATGCGAATGGCAAATGCCATATGTGGGCACACGAGCCCGGTCGAATAGTGTACTTAAGAACCACTCGAGTTCCTTGGTCGATTGTGCAGGTTTTGCTCTGATTTATGCAACCAAATCGCTTGTGCGAGCAGTAGTATATGAAATCCACATTAATCACCTCAAAAAATGGCCAAAAGGCATGGGAAATTCGACCCGAGGCTGTGAAAAAATCGGTTTGCTTGCAACCGTGAGGTTTATGAAAAGTTTGTTGGGCGGGCGGAAAATTGCGAGTGCTGGATTTATAGGCGAAAGTTTTGTCAGTGCGTGTGTATAAATCAATGGCGGTTGTTTAGGCCAGCGGCAGCACGAATTTCAGAAATTTAACAATTGTAAACAAGCGGACAACAAACGCCGACAGTTACAGATGAAGTTAGCGACGGTCATGCATCATTTCTAAGCAATTTCCCCATCCGCCCCGTTGCGCTGCCCCAAAAAGTTGCAAACTCCCATATTCCGGCAGCCATCGCTTGTTGATTTTGATTTTATTCTGCAGCTTCCGTTTCCGGCTCGCCATGCTGTTTCATCACGTCCTGGCCCCCACTCTGCTGCTCCCACATACACGTATACACACATACAAATGCACATAGTTTGTGTATATAATATTTTATTTCGCAAGTCGTACTTACACTGCACTTTTAAAGTGAGGCTCGAGCTCCGGGTTTCGCCCTCCGTATTTGTGGCACCGCAGGCGTACGCCCCCGCACTTTCCCTCTCCAATTGCGTCAAGTGCATTATTTCCGTGCTCTCGCCCGACATTCGCATGCCCTGAAATGTGAAGAAGGGGTTATTAAATCGGTACAGAATGGTCTGCGCTTGTGAAATCCAGCACTCTAAGCTGGGCTTTAAGTTAAGCGATGAAATCAAAATATAGCCTGAGATTGGTTAAAAATGCATCCACTTAATTCGAGCTTTTTTAATTCAATTCAATTCAATTCAATCTGATGAATCTTTCTATAAATATTGTTGCACACTTTCCTATCTTTCATTTCGTTCAATTATTTATTAATTATTATTTTCATCGTACATATACGAGCACAGGCCATTTGGCTGTACATTTGAGAGAAGACTGAAAATAGAGTATGATTATCAAATCTGTCGCTAGTATTGTTTCAGTCATAAATCAAAATATGCCTATTTAAATAATTATGTAAGGATTTTCTGGCAATCGCTGTATGTTTAGATATATTTGGTGATATTAAGAGAATATAATTTTGCATTTGATGACTTTTTTTTGGGCACTTTTCCCTATTTGCTTGCGAATGCACACACATGTGCCGAAAAGTATTGTCCCACTGGCCTGAGATGGCACAAATTGCGGTGGTGCCGGATGCATTGTCGAGTGACCACAGCACCCACAGTACCCACAGCCACCATCACCATCGCCATCAGTAGCAGCACTAAATGGCAACCACAATGGAGCCAATGCTTCCCGACCGGCTATTTGCCATTTCCCATTTGGTATGTGGGTGAATCGCTGCGGTTGCCGGCGCCTAATGCGGTCTTTTAGTGGGCCAAATAATAAATGGATTTTATTAAATCAAATTAATGTATTTTTCGGCATTTAGCGTCCAGCATTTGACGCTCGACTTGAACTGCTCAGTGAATTTTTCGCTGGACAAGTGACTCCATGCGAATGCAAGTGCACCATTAGTAAAGCTTGACTATGGAATAATTAGATTATGCATTTAGTAGCGAAATCCCCGCTGACATTTGCACACGCATTTAATTAATTCATAATAATAATAGTAATAATAATAATGCAATTTAAATGGCTTAAGCTCCTTCCAGCTATACACACACGTGTGTGTGTTCCATATCATTGACAGCTAATTTGCGCCAACGCATTTGAGTCCTCTGGAAACACGCGTTATAGATACGCCGCAAATTGGCCATGCTGCATCATTTGATTATTTGTAAAATTCATTAAAAAGCCATGACTGCGCTGATGGAGGACGGTAATTGCATTGGCCCTTGTGCCATAATGCATTTAACAATGCCGAGCGGCAAAGTTGGGAACACACATTCATTTGTGTACTCGTATTCGCTCGAAAGTGGCTTTAATTCGATTCCTCGCAGGGATTTCATTTTGTGTTTTGCGCGTTTCAGAGGGCTCTGAAAAGTTTAAGTTGACCCAGTGCAAAAAGTTTGCCAAGCAAAAGAATGATAATAACAATCTATATATGGCAAAACTAAGTCTCTTCACAACTTTTTTGCGCACATTTGGCCAGTCGTTTTTCATAATTCCTTGCCTCATTTTACCCGTAGCCCATTAATGCCACTGCCAGAAGTGGGCGAACCGAAAATCAAAAATCAAAGTGCCCCAAATATAGTAAAGGGAAGTTTTTGGAAAACCACCCCTCGACGGCCAAATGATTTTGGCAATTTGTTAACTGGCTGGCCAAGAGAGGAGAATGGCATGGGAAAATATGAGCTCGGGTTTATGGTTTTTGCTTGTTATGAAAAATGATGATGTGCCATGTGGACAAAACTGTCAAAGGATGTCAGAATCATGCGGTTTAATAATAAAAACCCAAGACAAAGTCACAGTCAGGCGGTCAACAATGGTTGGCCAGCACAAAATTGGCACAAAAATAGCACAAAAAAATATCCAACTGTGTCCCGGGCAATGCCAATCTCTTTCGGTTTATTTGTCGCATGATAAATAGTTAAATAATTTGCAACACGAATGGACTTCAATGGGCATCGTGAGCCAATTATAAGACGTTTGAAAAATGAGCCCAGCATTTAACCACCATTATCCTTGGGCACAGCAGGAATGCCAAGTATTTTCGCTCTTGCAGGATGCTGCCAAATTAAATTAAACCGCAAAAGTGTCTGCTTCTAAATAGCCACAAGAATGCGAACGCCTTGGGCCCACTTGGAGCAATTGAAAATAAAAATTTATAAAAGTGTCCGATACAAGTCAGCTTGTGATAATGAAATGGACGATGATGAGTGGGAGTGGTAGTGGGAGTGGGAGTGGAGTACTTACATTCTTGAACCAGGAGTAGCTGGTTACCGGCGGCCTGGCATCTGCCCGACATTTAAAGGTGACATTCTGGCCCTCGGCCCGCGTCACCAGCCGGCTGGGATCTTCGTTGGCCAAGTGCACCGATACCGTGGGCGGATCTGTGGAAAGAAGATGCGAGTAGGGAGAGAGTCAGTAAGTAAGTAAGTAAGTGCGGCATCCGGCTTAATGAGCGCAGCGAATTGCTGAATAAAAGTCAAAATAATAAACGGCAATGGGCCGGGGGGAGGTGAACTCCGGACTCCTGGCTCCTGGGCAGCAGCAGCATTGCGTAATGTACTTAGCCCCAGCTGCTGCTGTACAACCAACATCCTTTGGGCTGAGGAATAGCAGGCCTCGTCCTCTTGACCACACGCCAAATGGGACTATTAGTTACGGTTGTAAAAATCTAATACGCGACCAAGACTCTTGGCGCCACTTGGCCCCAGCCAGTCTTTTGTCCGCCATCCTCAAAAGTTGAGTATGGAGCCGGGACCAACTATGGTGGCAAATGTCAATGACGTCGGCTGAACGGTCGAAAAAATTACCGACATTTATGCTGAATTATTAAAACGAAACACAAAATGAAGAGCTGGCAAATCGAGTCGACTGCTGGTCTGATTTGAGTGCAGGTAATTCAGATTTCCTCAGTTCACTACACGTCGAAAAAAGGAACATTCTTTTATTGGAATCTTAAGTTTAAGCAAAATGAAACGAACAAACGAAACTCTGGTAACGACAAGTTTAAAAATAAATATAATATTAAAACGTAAAAATGAAGGTACTAAGGAATAACTTTTATAAGAACAACAAACATAAGCTGGATCCGGTTATTCCCAGTGCATCCTGCCATACAAGAAAACTTCGACGAAAGCAGAGGTGGGCGGTAATGTAAAGCGGAAGTCGGAAGCGGATGTTGCAAATATTATAGAGGCCGGCGAAGAAAAAGGAAAGCAATAGAAACATAACGGTGCAAATTTAATCAAGGCAAGTCAAAGAACACGACATTGAAGTCAACTTGACTGCATTTTATAAGCCGCTTAGCAAGAGGCGGCCAACAGGTTGATGTGGCCTCCAGCCAACTTGGTTGGCTCCGCTCCGGATCCGTTTTGCTCCCCTGGATCCGTTGGCCTTAATAAAATTACGCTGGCTCCGGCCGTAATATGCGTCTAATTGGACTTTCCTCGGTCAAGCCCACACAGAAGCTCACACATGCACACTAAAATGGGCCAGGTCCCGGGCAGTTGTGTTAAGAATACACAAAAGCCTCCGAAGGCCATGGCCTGGATTCCGGGTCCAGACCCACACCCAGACCCAAGCCCAAGCCCAAACCCAAATGCCCAGCAGCCTTTATGCCGCAGGCCACACTGCTGCCCATAGCTGGCTACCAGCTCACCTATCGCAAAGGAGGAGGAATATGCCCGTACTGGAGTATGTACTCACATGCCACACGGATGATGCGCTTGTCCTCGATGGCGCCACCGGAGAACCAGGGATTCGTGGCGCGACACGTCAGCTCGGCATTATCGTTCTCCGATGTTACCTTCAATGTCAGGATACTCGTGGTGATATTCCCGTCCTGCGATTACATAAATGGGAGAGAAGGAACGGCGTATTAGCTATGGAAACAATGATTTTGGATTATGTATTTGACGCAAAATATAATATTAAAGTCCTAATAGTATTAAGTCTTAAGACTTAAGCTGCTTTTGTCAGCATACCAGAGCCCTTTCTTGACTGAAATTCTATAACCTTTTTTTATAGAACTAGAACTACTAGAACTACAAAAGCTGGGATGTTGAGATTAAGCTTGCAGCTTCTAGATACGTAGACGCAGCGCAAGTTTGTTTCCAAATGTTGCCACGCCCACTCTTATATTTTTTTCCATTTTATTACTTTTTTTTCCCAATTTCTACCGATATTCCAGAAAATGTTGAAATTTCTCGTTTGCACTTCCACTAGCTGAGTAACGGGTATCTGATAGTCGGGAAACTCGACTACAGCAGTTTATCTTGTTTGTAAATATTTTAGATCTTTATAGAATAATACACGAGCAGTATATTGATGTATCATATTCCTGCGATACTTTCAATCTCTGAAATGTGTGGCACTTTTAAGTGAAACTTAAACTTCTTTAGAGCTGCCATGTATCCCTGTTTGATAGGCGGCCTTCGTTAGCTCTTCTTCAGCACTGTGGCCACTCGAGTAGCATTTTGCAGCATGGTCTTTGAAAATAATGACTCGAATTTCGAGCTAAGCCGATGTCCGTGTGCAGCAGTTTACCCAGTCAGCCCCAGGAATGGCGATGTGGAAGCGAGGCAGAGGATCTCATGGCAAACTGGGTATTAAGTTACGACATCAACCAGCTCCGAGCCCCAAAGTCGAGCCACGTTTTGGCAACAATCGATGCCGGGCTGGGCCAACTAACAAGCGCAGGACTCTTCGTGTGTGGAAATCTGTCCCCCAGATGGAAGTCGAGTCGGTTATGCACGAGTTGACTAATGCCTGACGACGTTTGGCAGCAACTATCCATTTACATGGCATAATTAGAAAGCGAAAAAGGCAGTGGCAGTGGCAGTGGCAGTGGCAGTGGCAGTGGCAGTGGCACTCCGAAGAAGGCAACTAATGGATGCCGAAAACTGAGCCATCTCCGATACCATCGCCGATGTGTAGGCGAAAGGATCTGATAAATGCTAGCCGTAATAGAAAAAAGCGCTAGCATTTGCCAGCAGATGCGAGGGCGAAGCACGATGGATTGCAATAAAAATTCGCACATTAGCCGAACCATTGGCCTTTGGCTGCATGGAGTGCAAATTTGTGCAGCTTGGCCAAAACTTTTCGCCATTGCAGTTCATCAAAGAAGCGCCGGCTGGCGGAGAGTCAACTTGTCCTTTCGTCCTTTTATCGCTCCCCCTTTGCGGCTGCCGGGAAAAGTTTGACCGGCTCGCATTTGGGGTCACCCAGTGGTCGCCTCGGTTGCCTTTGTTGCCTTTGTTGCTGCCCCGAGAATCAGGAGCTATTAAGCGCCGCACACTGTTATATGGGATGTGAACGTTGTAGAAGCGCCTGCTGCACTGCGGCCAGCTATCAAATGTCAAACGCTCGAAGCAAATTTTCCGGGCACAAAGTTGCGTTGCCCTGGGAACGACAACAAGAACGAAAACTTTCTCCTCGCCCAGCCATCCACTCCGTGCGCCATAAAATAGTCAGACAATTTCGGGCAATTTGGCTTTTGGCTGGGACATCTACTCACCTCCTTGTCGCTGTGCACGGTGACCTCGGCATTGCGGATGGGCTCGCCATCGAGCAGCCAGGTGATCTTGGCCGCAGGATACGAGCCCCAGGACTCGCAGCGAATGGGCATCGGCTGTCCAGCGGTCAGCAGCTCGTTGGGAGTGGCAATCTTCACGCGCACCGGTTTCACTGGGTATGGAAAAGAGCACAATTGTTTACAATACGAGTATATATAATACATATATATAAAACATATAAAAGAGTTCAATAAAAGAACCCTTTGGTCAACAAGTCAACTAATCAACGAGTGTTTTCATGGCTCGAAGTGAAATGCAAAACTTTTATTGTCAAGTAGCTCGCGGAGCTGTGTTGTAATGAATAGCAAATGTTTATGGGACATGTTGTGGGGTCGATGACTCACAGTAAACCTGCACGGTGACATCCTTGCGGACCGGATCCACCAGCCGTGTTCCCTGCGCCCGGCACTCGATGCGAATTCCGTAGAAGTCCCGCGTGGTGGTTCCAATCAGCAGCTGATTAACCATCACGGTGGCGCCCTCCTCCACGGATGTGTGGCTGGTGCCGATTAGCTCGGTGTCGTCGCGCCACCAGGTGACTTTGGGCGGCGGTCGTCCTGCATGGACAGAGAGAGAAAGAGAGAGAGAGAGAGCGAGTGAGAGAGTGAGGTGGTGAGATGATGCGGCAGGATGTGGAGGATCCTTGCAACCGGTTGCAATTGACACTCCTGAGTGCGATGGTAAACAATGCGTCTGACTGCGGTTGTTGTGGCGCTGACAAACACAGTGAAACGCAGGACAGTTAAGTGGGTCAAACCACCGCAGTGCGTTCGAGTGCACGGTAAAAAATGAGGGTTGCTATTAAAGAGGATTAACAAGCTAATGGCGTGCATGCATTTTTCACGTTTAGTTGACTGCTAACATAAGCTGCGCTTAGCTTACACTATTAAAGAGCATTTATGTTGCATACATTTTTTGTGTTTAGGTTTTAATTATCGTAATAGAGCTTAGAGTAACGCCATTACTGATTACTTGTAAATAAATTAAATATAGTGAGAGTGTTTTGTAGTGATATTTTCAACAATGCAGCTAATGTCAGCCGCCTGACAAGTACAGCCTGCAATTTGAAGCTGTTAACTCACCGCCTCTCACTTGACAGCAGAGGAAGAGCTCATAGCCCTCTCGGAAGGGTCCTGCCATCTGGGATATCTCCTTGCCCTGGGCATCGAAGATGCGCGGCTCCTCGGGAGGCACTGAAATGGATGCGAAATATATTGCGCCACTTTAGCGGTCAGGCGATTCCACACACTGGTTGCCACTTACCAACTAGGGTCAGGTTGTGCCTGAAGTTGCGCGTTGGGGAGTTGAAGAAGTCGACGCGACACCGATAGACGCCGCCATCCTCCGGCTTCACATCGTTGATCTGCAGGCGGGAATCCTTGGGATTATCGCCGATGCTGAAGAACAGACGTTGCCCCAGATCGCTAGCTATGGCCGCATGTGGCGCCAATTTCACGTTTCCGCCCCGCGAGTCCAGGCTGCAAGGGGAGAAATCAGGGAGGCGAATGTACAAGTGTAAGTGAGGGGGCGTGGCAGCATGTAGCGATTATTAGATGTCATAAATAAGCATATGCGAAGAGCATAAGTTGGCCGACATGGCTCCTTCCACCCTCGCATAATTTGGGTCCATAAAAAATGACGCTCAATTTGCACACCATGAGCCAGGAGTTTAGTGTGGAGTGTGGCAGGACGAGTATTCCATCCTGTATTCCATCTCCAGCTCCTTTCGTCTGCCACGCGACTTTGGCAGCTTTGCGCAAATTGCAGTAATTTGTTGCTGTTTTAGTAAATTACTCAGTTTATTGCAGGACTCTGGGGTGGCCAGCGCCACTGCTCCGGCTGCATTTCCACGCTCATGATTATCGAGTACCGGCCACTTCACGTGCACGACTGGGCTGACACAGATCCGGCCCCCCCTTGCCCATCCATGAACCCCTTTCTAATGAGTGCTCCCGAGAGTTTTCCGAGTGTTTCCCGGCAGCCGGCTGCGGCACGCAAAGTCGGAAGGCATTTGCCACTTGGCATGCGGGGCACACGCTGGCTGCCACAATTTATATTGAAAATTTATCAGCGCAAATTTATGAAAAAAAAAAACGAAGGCAAAAAATAATATCATGATGGCTACGGGTCCATATGCGTGTGTGCGTGAAAATTTGCTACACTTTAGCAACGACAGCCGTAATCGGATGTGCTTTACATTTATTATAACAAAGTGGATTATGACGGGCGCATCCTTGCCCCAAAACAACCTCACACACACACACTGCTGTACTGTTGTACGCGTGTGTTGTATGTGTTGTGTGTGTTGTATGTGGCAGCTGCCGGAAATAAGCCAAAAGCGCTCGGCGAGAAAAAAATAACACGTAAGGTGTAGCAAAAGGATGCTGACGATTATTTCACGCTCCTGATGGCCTGATGGATGGACGGACGGACGGATGGATGGACGGATGGACGGATGGATGGATGGATGGATGGCTGTCTCGTAGGCTCTCGGAGTGGATGATTGCGCACCAGTGACCCCCGGGATATAGGAGTATGCACATATAAAGCAGTAGTTTTCGCTCACCTGTACAGAGGAATGCCCGTGGTGTCCTTGAACCAGAGCAGCAGCTTCACCGAATCCTGTGACGTGGGCGGCGTCAAATCGCAGGGCAGCTCCACCGTTTTGCCCAAAGCGGCCCAAACCAATCGAGCGGGTACTGAAATAAAAAGAAGGTTTATTATATCGCTGCACTTAGAGAAACCCCTATTAACTAAGTTCAAAAATATACGTTAGAAGCCCTGTCAGCATATGAAATATTATATTTTGACTAGGCTAGCTCCTATTTAGCCAGAAACCATTTGGGTTCTGGAAATGAAGCTTGCTATCATTATTTTCATAATATTTATAGCAAGCATTCTTTATTTTCAAATAGCATGCTGTTCTCCAAATTTGATTTCAACTGTGTTTTTAAGAGCATATCGATTTCCTACTGATTTCTTTGTCACTTTTTTTCTCTTTTATTTTATTAGCTGTCGTCGGCAATCGAAGTTGATTCTGGCGAAATGCCTCGCAGTGCGATATATATTTATTTATTATTTGCACTTCCTGCATGATTCGGCTGATTGTTTGTTATTTTAACACAATGCTTCCGCTTGCCACTCGCGGCAGCCCCGCCCACGCCCACGCCCTCGCCGCCGAAGACGGTCAACGCCCCAGCGCCCACACCTGCTGGAAGGGCCACGCCCTCAGACACCCTCAGCCGCCCACAGCCGCCCACCATCTTGTACCGCCGTTGTCGCATTGTCCTTGCTCCGCTTCCGTTCGCCGGTTGTCGTCACCAGCGTCGTTTGCCGTTGTCGAGCTTGATGTTTCTTTTTTGGTCCTTGTCGGCTTCTCCTGCCAGGACTTTTTCTTCCTCTTTGATTCGACAGCGAAAAAAAATGATTTCTGTTGAATTTGTGTTGGGCCCATGTTTTGTGTTATTTTATTTGACAGGGCAACCTGTAAAATTTCCACATTGTTTCCGCCCGAGCGGCTTCTTTTATTTTTGCTCCACCTGTACAATAAAACGGCTGTCGCTTCGTTTGGAGGCCTCGTTATCTGGTTCCTTAAAGCAAAACTGTGTGCTTGCCCCAACTTGCCCCAAAGCACAGCTCGGTTTTTATGCAGTTTAAATTCCAAACTCAATCGGCTCAGCCTTTATGGCTTAATTTTAAGCGACACCATACACTCTGGCCGCGCTTTTTATTTTGCGAAATAAACTTGAAAATATTTTTTTGCCCGTGTTTTTCGCTGCCCTTTGATGGTTTTTCAGCGCAAGTAAATGGGATTAGAGCGCAAAAAGAGCCGGGAAAAATGTATGCAGAAGCGCAAAAATATTTGCACATTATTGAAGTCCCAAAGCGCAGCTCGTTGGTAAGCTGTGTTCTTTTGGCCGCAAAGCCAACGAGTTGGCCATTTGTTATAAGTTGCATACTTTCCGGCGCGCACTCGCCGACAACTTGAGTAAAATGGCAAACAAAATGGCTGGCAAAATGGCTCCTTCTGCCGGATTCTCTGCTGCAATTTGTCAACGCTTTGGCCTGCGGCTGGCTGTGCAAATATGTGGCCAATGCGAGAGGAGACGACACCTAACCCGTAAATCCATATGAATGGCCTCGGATATGTGTGGATGCGGATATGTGTGGAGCCAAATGGCAGTGGCTAAATCTAAATCATGGCTGGCACACCAACTCCCCCGCCCCCTCTGAGATGGAATTCAGGTCGAACTCCTGCATCTGACCAATTATGCAAAGCGCTGGGAGCACTTTTTGATGTGCTCCACCGAGATTGAGATCTATTTATAATTGCCTGTGGCATTTGCCCAGTTGTTAGCGCTCCGTGCGCAATGATTTATGGCCACATTTAATTCTCCCATTGGCAGTCGGACGACGACGAATCCCTCGTCTTTGATGTGCCTTCAAAAAGTTCCAAGATCCAAGGCGAACTGGCTCTACCTGGGCTGCTCCCTCGTTTTTGATGTTTTGTTTTGACACATCACATTATTTCCGCCTATTT
The DNA here is from genome assembly GCA_005876975.1 of Drosophila orena. Lineage (NCBI taxonomy): Eukaryota > Metazoa > Arthropoda > Insecta > Diptera > Drosophilidae > Drosophila > Drosophila orena. The sequence goes on along the minus strand of VCKV01000282.1, from coordinate 5,248,200 downwards.
TTAGCCACTTGTAATTTACTTAACCCATCGAGTTGGATGCACAGGGGCGCGACTAGAGCGTGTAGCACTCAATTGGAATTTGGACTGCATGAGGGAGTTTCTGGATAGCTCATCATTTGTGCATCGGTGCATTTGACAGGCTCTCAACGGCATGAATCAATTAATTTCCATCGAATTCGTTGAGTGTTTATGGCTGTTTTATAATTCCAATTAAGACAATGGGCTGTTTTCGATTGCGTTTGCCGATGTAGTGAAAAATGGAAATGCATTTCGGATGATCTCTCTGCGGATTTCACTCAGTCGCGCACACACAGAAAGTGTATTTTGTTTTATTTTTACGATTCAACCATTTCCCACTGGTCCGTAAAGCTTTAAGTTTACTAGGGAAAAATTGCGCATACGCAACGTGTTACTTTGCATGCATAAACCAAGAGCAGCTAGCTGCTTTTCGTGCCCCATTTGGCCGGGAATCCACTGCCTGGGGCTCTCCGTGCCACAAGGCCAGAGCCCCAAGACAACGTTGCATTAATTATGCAGTGGTTGGAGGCCTTTGCGGCTCTTCAAGGCGAGATTCGCTCTTTGGGTTTAAGATATCCACGTAATACAGCCAGCGGATATATTTAATTGATTTTTTTTGGTTTAAGCGAACGTTGGCTGCAAGCCAATAGTTTAATGAACTTTCGGCAAAATAAACCCACGGCAAACGGAAAGTGTTGCAAGAACAATAATAGAAAATCAACAAAGCGCTTGGCTAAATAAACTTTAACTCACAGGCTGCCCATTAAGTGTGCCGTGTCATTGTAAACAGTAGGCAAAAAAACAATGAGAGAAAAAAAAGGTATTTGGCAATCTTTCAACATTTGAACACTTTTTTTTTGTTGTTTGAACAACATTTGGTTGGTTCTATTCAATTGATATTTAAAGCGTAAGCGAATGGAATTCAGATCGGGCCATTGGGGTTGACACATAACACATAACACATAACACATAACACGTAGCACATACATAACATATTACACATACGCACTGTATGCGCAGTGTGGTTTTGTTCTGCGGTTGCGGCTTTGTCTTCTTGGTGAATGGTGAATGGTAAATGGTAAACGGTGGCTGTAGGATGGTGGCTGATGGTGAGCTGGTTGGGGTTTGATTGAAACGTTTGCCAAACGCACATAAAAGTCAATTACGCAAAATATAAGTTAGTTAATTAACTGAAATCAGGGCGAGCTCAGCATAATTGTCTATGTACTATGTGTCCTGCGCTCTCGATCCTTAGCCCTTTTTTTGTTGTGCGCGTATTTGAGCTGCTGCCTGCCATGGGGCTGCTAATGAAAAGTTTATTTAGAACGGTGGCAAGTCGGAACTAAACCAAATTACAGGCAATTGCCAAGATAAATATTTGAGTTTCACTATTCAGAGCGGCGGCAGCAGATGCTACACTGCGCCAGTTTGCCATATGCCCTTCCACGCCCCTTTCACGAAGGGGATCGCTTCGATGCTTCTACTGCCTCTTAAATATTTCATTCAGACTCCGGCCGGACTCTGCTTTTTCATTTCCTCAGCCCCTCGAACGGCCGACCTTACTTACTGCTTTTTATGCCACGACTGCCTTTGCCGCGTTGGGCCAAATTGTTTACATTTAAATTGTACATTATGGCAAACACAGACACACATACATACGCACACACACACACACACACACACACACTTGCTTGCCACAAAATGTAGCAAGTTGAGAGCGAAAGTGGTTGCCATTGCGGACGGAGGTTCGTTCTTCCCTTCTGCTCCGCCCATTTTTGGACCCAGCAGCTGTCGGGTCACGCCCCCCTGCCACGCCCCTTTGTAGTGTAGTCAAAGTCGTCAGTGACCCTAATGTACTTTCTCACACTTTTTAGCATGCATTACGGGCTGCCTAACATGGTTGCCTCCATTCAGCGTGTGTGTGTGTGTAAATAACTTTTAAAGTGCTTTACTCGCACACTCACACACTCACACACTCACACACGCACACACACTCACATGCACACAGACTCTCGCTTTGCTAGAAATGTGAGTATGAATATTTACTTATAATTAGAAATGCCAGAATGTTTTGTTTTCCCTGCTTCAGCCTTTGACTTTGCCCCTGCGTATTTTTCTTTTCCAGTGTTCCTGTGTGTCTCTGTGCGCTTGTTTGCTTGTGTGTGTGTGTGCACTTCCGGTTGCCGCCATCTTTGGGGGCAAATAAACCCCAAAAAGTGCTTAACCTGAGTACATGACTCTTGTGTCCTATGCCCCTTGTTTGCATTACTTCGTTTTGGCCAAAACACTGGTAATGTACAAATTAAGAAGTTCCCTACACTGGGGACAGACACAAAAAAAATAAATGTACAGGAATTATTTAAATGCAAAATGTTTGTTTCGCGAGTGTCGCGAATTCGTGGCGCCAAAGAAGTCGAGCAACAAATGTTAGCGCCAGGCGATTCAATTAGGCGAAATATTTCTTGGCGGCCCCCTCAAACGAAATGTTCCCCAACATTCTCTTGTAGGCTTATTAATAACAAGTGTGTGCACTGATAAAAATAACGCTGTAAGTGCAACATTTGTTAGCTGTTTGCAGGTGAATAAACAAGCATGTGTTAGCCATTAATACACTTGCACAAAAAATCGTAAAGTATAATCTAGCAATGCAATGCTTAAGAACATTAAGAAATGGTTTTGTTTAAGAGGCTAAGACTCTGTAAGTCTGCACTCGGCTCGCTTTATGATTTGTGTCATACAAAAACGGAATTCTTGTGGTAGCAAGTGCTTATTTCCGTTGCCACTCGTCCAGCAGTTTTTTTTGAGAATTTTCTCACAGTTCAGCTGGGGTTTTTCACAAATCCGGCAAGTCGTTGTCGATGGCGTTGTGGGTCAGCCAGCCAGCGAAGGCGGCCACTCTGCCGGCCTGGCAGTGAAAGTTTTCAAATTAAATTTTGCGACGCCATTTTCAATTAGAAAACTTCTCGGCCAAAGTCTCTTGCAGAAGCGCGACTCACTTGCCGCTTTTCCGAGCGCCCGCCACCACCCACTAACCACCCACTTACCGCCCACTTACCGCCCACTTACCGCCCACTTGCCCCATTCGTCTGCTTGTGCCACATCATCGGTTCAACTTGGCTTTAGCGTTCTTGCCCAGATTTTCCAGAGACCGAGAACGAGTCGGCGAAGGACCTTCTTGGCGCTGCGTTGCTTTTGCTTTGCTTTCAATTAAAATGCGTTCGCTGTCATTTTGGACGCCGTATTGCACTGGCTACGTGATTTAATAATAAAATACGAAAAATATTCCAGTCAGCGCCTTGTTGTCCTTGTTGTCGGCCATTACGTGGCTGCTTTTTTCTCCTCTTCTTTTTCTGGCCATTTTCTCCGTTGTCCTCACTCCGGGTTATGCCTCTTTCTACTCGCAACTGTTGCTCGGGCTTCTGGGGGCTTTGGGGACTCAACTCGAGAGTCGGCAGGAGCATTTAAACAACACATTAAATTTGGAGAGCGATTGTGGACGCAGTGCAGCAGCACTCGCTTTGCCCAAAACTAAAATCCTATTAAAGTGCATTGGGCCAAATGCATGCCATGTGCATTATTAATGGCAAAATTAGTTGCGGCTTTGGTTAATGTTGCCGTAAGCTGATTTCCTTGATTTATGGGCCTCTGCGCGGCCGTTTGCGTTTAATTATTTATTTGCTTAAACAGTTTTTTAATTGCAATTGATTGAATGCCACTTGCGGCATATTAAAATTTCAGAGCACCGCAATTACTGGGAATCGCAATAGCAAGCGTGGTGAATGGCCATTTCATTCCACGTTAATTGGATGGTGAAACTGACCTCCAGTAGGTTCGACAGGTCGCTCTAATGGCGCGTAAATTACTTGATTCCAATTACACCACCAACGACCGACCGACCACCACCCAAAACAAAAGCCGCTGGGTGTGAGGCACACGAAACGAATTGCAGCAGCCGCAGCAGCTGGTACACATGTCCATGAATTATACAAATTTATGCGCTTTTAATTTTGGACCAAATGTAAAAATAACAAGCCGCGCCGCAGGACGAAAGTCAAATACGCTTTCCGCTGTCGCCAGCAGCAGGATTGAGCGCTGAAGTCTACCACGACTAGTCAGCACAATTTCCATCGCTCACTCGAGCTGTTCACTGTGCTGGCTATGATGGAAAACTCAACCGCAAGAAGCAGTCGAAAGAGCTGCGAGTGAGTAGGGAAACGAAACTGGAACTGAAACTGAAACTGAAACTGAAACTGCAAAACAGTGAAAATGAGCAAATAAATTAAAATGCCAGCAATGGCACACAAAGCAGCCGCACGGCATTTAAAAAGTAAAATATGGCAACGACTTGCTGCAGGATATTTTTCGCCGACACAGCAACAACAGCAGGGGCATTGCTGCCGCTGCTCCCGATGCTGCTGCTCCTCCTGCTGCTCCTCCTGCTGTTCCTCCTCCTGCTCCTCCTGCTGCAACATGCAACACATGCTGCGCAACACGAGCCGTTGCTGTAGCTCCAGCTGGAGAGGAGGTTTTGGAAGAGGAGCCGAGGCGCAGCTACAGGACACGACAGGACACAGCTCGCTTGGCTGCAAACAGGAGCAGCAACAAAGGCAGCAGCAGCAGCAGCAGCAGCAGCAGCAGTAGCAGCAACCTCAAAACTGGGCCAAATGTGCTGGGTGCTGTGTGCTGTGTGCTGTGTGCTGGGTGCGTTGTGGGTTTGACAGGGGCATGGCACATTATTTACACGCGTGTTTATTATTTTCAATTAAAATGCAGAGGGCAAATTTCGTAGGTAAACATGCGACAGCGACCGCCTGCCTTTTGTGACTCATGTCACAGGCAGCAGCAGCAGCAGCAGCAGCACAAAAACGAAAGTAACACACAGATACCGTATACAAATAGTTCGAGCAAGCCTAGGGGCAATTTATTTATAGTCGCTTCTTTTTCAAGTTGTAAAATTGCGTAAAAATCATTTTTGAATTTGTGCCAGTTTTTCGAAACAGCACAAAGCACAACAGAAATCGGCCCTCTGGCAACCGAGCACTATGAGGTCAGGGACGTAGTAGAAAAGGGGCTATTACCAACAATTATTTTGGGCACCACAAAGTGCAGTTTAAGCTGTACCAAGTAATTAATGGTCATTTAAAAATAACTATGTACTTACTATTTATAAATTGGGAGGCTCAGTTGAAAATTTCTTAGAAAGCGTTCCCCATAGCCGACGCCTCTGTGGTAGGTACAACCGATTTAGAACTAAGGCCCATACACACATTTACACTATACTATACACTATACACTTCAATGGCTTCGTTGCCGCTTCGAAAATTTCCCCCTGACACGAGCTGGCCCAAAATATTTTTATGTGTTTTTAATGCAATTTAATTTCGTTGCCCACGTACCAAAAAAAAATGTTGGAAATATATATTTATATATTGTACTTCGGTGGAAAGCCGGGGGCCCAGGGACATATTTGGATTTGGACAGAAACTGAAAAATGCGTAAATGTTTGCCGTACAGAGCCCAGTAATTCCGATTTAAATAAATCAAATTTTGTGACAAAAAATAAGAAGAGAAGAGAAGAGAGAAAATGAGGCGCTGGGCTTTTCCAGGGCCAAAATGAAAAGTAAGACTGCGAAATGTAGAGTGATTGGGCGCCACTTTGGGCCAACGCACGGCAGACATTCGAGCAATGCCTCCAGTCAGCAGTTTGCTACCGGAGTGAAAATCAATTTAATTATAGCTGACAATTAAATTTGCGCCGAATTAACAGCGACACTTCAGTGTATTTTTTAATCCCACTGGCAGTAGCAGTCGCCTGGCTCCATTTTCCACTCTCCCGTTGGACAAATGTCGCGCTGATTTCTTGTCAAACAATTTTTTAATCAGTGTCGCTTCACTAGAGCTGTCCTCGCCCTCCTTTCCCCCTCTCCCCCTCTCCCCCTCTCCGCCTCTCCGCTTTTCCCCATGTTGGTTTGGGGCTTTTCATTTCGCTGCCTGTTCCTCCTGCAGATGTTGGCGCCGCGCATCCTGCATCTCCTCCGCCACAGCGCACCACCGTCCCATCCGCGTGGCCAGAAAGCCAGTTGGTCCTCGCATTTACATGGCTGCTGCTTAATTTTTGGCCGCCAGCTGGCCTCGATAATTGCCTGCACATTTTCGGGAACGTTAATTCTGACACTGGCGTGCCGAGCAGCTGACTCATTGGAGCTAAAGCGCAGCGTCTGCTGCTTAATTTGACAAATTCGCATGACGCCAAAGCGGGAGGGCTAATTAGGCGCCTTGGCTTTGTTTTCGGCCTGTTCCCAGCTTCTCAGCTTCCCCGCTCCTCAGTTTCCCAGCCTCTCAGTTTCCCAGCTTCTCAGCTTCCCAGTTCTCGGAATTCAGAGCTCAAAAAAACAGCAGCTCGTAACTTTTAACGACGATCCAGAATCAAGACAAGTGCCGCCAGCAAGTTTGTTTGCCTTGCGTAAACAAATAATTAAAATAATGTGACGGGGCAAGTGCAGCTGCCTGCCGGCGCGTATCTGTAGTATATGCAGATATCTTAGTATCTGTATCTGTATCTGTATCTGCAGCTGCATCTGCGTTTGCCATCAAGCGCAACTTTCGAACGCCCCCCACATGACAAGTGCACATGCAGATGCCAAGTCATGGGAACTCGCCGCCGCGTTGACTTGCACTTTGGCCCAAATTTTGGCCTACACTCCCACCCACACTGCCAGAAAAAAGGAGTCAGATTGAAAGTTATTTCAGCTAAATAAGAATTATTGGTAAATATTTCTTCATTTCAGCAGATACAATTTCGCTTCCATTTTGAACATAAAAGTTTGGAAAACGTCTTGAGTTTTCCTCATGATGGGGCTTGTTTTCCCAAGTGCACAACAATGTGTTGTGCATATGCTGGAAAAGCTTTTAATTGTTTGCTTTTGTTTACCAATGAGGCAGTTGTCGCGACCTCCTTCGAAGCTCAGCACTTGCTGCTGCTGATTGCTCTTTTTTGTTGTTGAGCTAATTGATTTATTTACTGTGTGCGCCTGTTTTGAAATAATTTCATGCTAATTTGCTTGTTAATCGTTCGCCTCCACCACCCATCAACACCCACCACCCCCCACCCCATATGAGTGTGTGTGTGTGTGTGTGTGTGTGGTGTGTGTGTGTGCTTAGCGCCATTTTGCCTGTGACTCAAAGGCGAAGCTCCAATGAAGTGTGAAGTGTTGGCAGCCTTTTGCGTTTGCCCCTCCGCCGAATGTTGTTGTTTTGTTTGCTTTGCTGCCGCTTTTGCCGCTACTGCTGTGCATTGATTGCTAATGAGCAGGGGCATTAGATGATTTAGTGCCACTCAACCCATGATCCCCTCCATCCCCCCTATCCCCTCTATCCCCGCTATCCCCGCTATCCCCGCTATACACACGATTCCCGATTCCCGGCAGCGTTTTGTGAAAGCAAAACAAACACACATTAGAGAGTTCCACTTTCTCCGCCCCCACTCGCATCCCCTGCAACATTTTGCCCCATCGCTTCGTTTTGCTGCGTGCATTTGACACTTGCGCCTTTCAATTTCTAGAGCCATAAACCAAATCGGCAACGAGTTCAATTCCAAGCTCAAGTGGCCATAGAACCCAATGCCGCTCAAAGGACATAAGCCCCCATCGTCCATACATACATACATACATACATACATATATCAAATATATGGTGCAGACGAAGAAAAACTACCTACTTAAATTATCACCACATTAGCATTCCGATTTGTCCATTAAATTTTCCACTTGAAAAACTAAATTTTGTCTTATCAGCTTGATCAAAAACGTAATAAATTTGAAATATCATGTCGACTATAAATCGAATTCCAAAGCATTTTCGCATTAAACTTCTTGCTAGTTTATTCTACGTGGGGCAGCAATGTGCAATACTTTAGTATTTTCGCTTTTGAATCTTCTAAAGAAAAGTACAAAGAGCAGCCATATGCATAGATTTTCTAATTTAAGATTTTATTCACTTATGGAGCTGATTCTTCAAGGTGTTTATGAACAGCGAGAACTGCTGCAGACAGAGTTCGTAATCAGAAATCAAAAATTGAACAAATTAATACGAAACTTTCAAATAAAATGCAGTGTTGGTTGCTTAGAAAAAGTTTATACTTGAGCATGCATTTTTCTCGACTGATAGATGACCAATTTCTGCGCAATTTTTTCTCCATGTGAGCTGCCTGGTTTATGACCACGCCCAAGGAGCCTGTTTGGAAGGCTTTGCTATCAATGCTGGTGCTATTTTGTATCTGCTTCGGCAGACTGCCATAACTCAGACGTGGCGCACTCAATTTGCTTACTTGGCAACAGTGTGGCAAGATCAGGGGGCAGGACGTGGTCGTGGGGCATGGGGCACGGGGCATGGGGCATGGGGCAGGGGGCAGGGGGCACACCTCTGCGACAGACGCGACTCCCTGGCCTTTGGCTGCCCGCCCAACTATTGCTCGCCTTTTTGGCCATTTTGTAGCTATTTTATTTTGTATTTATTCGGCGCTTCTTTTGCCATTTTATGCTGTGACATTTCAGCGCTGGCTTCGCCGGCGACAAAATCCGTTTTATTTATATGCAAAATATGTAAATTTACGACCAGCACGACCCGCTTTTTCCCCATTTTCCCCATTTTCCTCCATTTCCCTCCTTTACCCTCCTTTTCCACCGCAGTCACCGAGGGAAAGGAAAGGAAACAAGTTGCGTACTTGTATTTTATGCACAGCATTGCATACTTATGGGCCACAACAAGATTGAATGTGTGCTGGTGTGTATCTGTGTGTGTGTTTTTTGCTGGGCGTGTGTGTGCTGGTGCTTAGATTTACATGTGTGATTTCGATAGAGTTTATTTCATGTGCCGAATCGCCTTGTCCTTGATGGAGACTAAAGCCCGAAAATTTACGTACGCATCTGCATATTTATGCATTTCGATGGTGTGGAATAAAATGAGTTGCCTCAGCCGTCTGACAATAATTTAGATAATTTTTGTTTTAATTAAACGCACAGCTGACAAACTGTTCAGATTTATGGGTCGCTGGCCATAAATAAAACCTCCAGCGACCGACCAACCGACCGACCGACCGACCGACCGCAACTGGCCAAACTGGGAATGAAAATGCCAAGCTTAAAACGCTCGCTGCATTGTAATGTAATTCGTTCTAATTTATTTACTCCGACCAATGCAATTTATGGCAGTTGTTATTTTACAACAGCTGTATTCCTGTATTTCTGTGCGATATTCAATTTGCAGCAATTTATGGCAGCGTTTTATGCAAATCCAGCGACTAATCACCGCGCCACACGACTTGCCGAAAGGCAAAACTGTTGGTAAATTAAAATTTAATAAAAATGCAAATTACCCAAATTGCAGCCAGCCGGCCACGCCCCTTCCGTCAACGGCAACGCCCATTTGACTAATTTTCAATTAACCGCTGGGCGGAAAAATGTCCAAGTCAAAGGGTTGATTTCAACTGGCCATCAAAAGTTCGCCAAGTGGAAAATGTTGCAAAATAGAAAGACAAATGATGGGGAGTGGGTCCTTTTTGGTTTCGCTGTTGTTAAGTATTCACAAACGAGTTGATTACGTGTCTCACATAGATTTGCCCTTTTCACGATTTCACAATCGAAATGGAATTTCCACTGCAAAATTGGCCAGGAAAAATCACCAAGCAGCGCGGGGCAAGTTAACAAACGTTTGCTTGGCATGTTCAAGTGATAAATTCAATTTTCCACTTGAACGCCACAGCGATCCCCATTCCACAATGTGTGACTAATGGCGTCTACTGGTGAACCCGGTCAACGTCATCCTATTTCTGCTCGGCGGCGGCGGCAATCAAACAGAAATCATAAAGGCGTGTTGTCCAAACATAAACATAGGGCTCGCCTCCTGACTTTGGATCCCAGCGAACAAAGGGCAGCCCCGCCAGTACGCCCATCTCACAACCACATCCCCATCCACATCCCCGCGAGAAACGCGTGCCGTGCGGCGATAAAAATTACAAATTCTCACACCACCTCCCACTTCCACTTCCACTCGCAGGACCTTCGGCTGGAGGTGTGCACAGGAGCGTTGACTCGGACTTGGAAGCAAGGATGCATTGATGGGTGTCCTGGGTGTCCTGGGTGTGCCGACGATTGCGTGATTCACCAGACACAATACAATATTAATCGGTTGGGGATTAGTTGGAATTACCCAGACAAGTGACTAGACTTGGTCACAACGGCAGGCGGTTGGTTGTTGACTGTCAGCTATCAGCTAAAGTCAGATTTAAAGAGTGTATTTCACATTTTTATAAGTAAGACTGCTTTTTTGTTGCTTTGATTGATTGCAACAACTGCAATTACAGCCACATTCGGTTCTTCCTCTCAAATGTTATGGATAAACGTTTAAAGTAACAGCAATGTTTTTTGGCATGAAGTGAATTGTCGAAAAAAACTGAATTATTTAATTGTTATTATTATTTTTTATGGCATATTTCCATTTGTTTGCAAGTGGCGCATTTAAAAGTAACTATGGTAGCTACAGCTACCCAGTTTCCACCCCAAAGCCACCCGCTGCGAATTGGACAGACAAACCATGGAGTGGAGCGGAGCGGAGCGGAGTGGAGTGGAGTATAGTGGGGGGTGAAGTGGACAAATAAAGGCGCTCATAAAATTGAATTTTTTATGACTAACGAAACGAAACCCATGCCCCCGAAGGGTTAATTTCGGAGTGAACTGAACTGAAGTGGAGCGGAAAGCGGAAAGCTGAAAGCAGAAAGCAGAAAGGACAAAGTGCAAAGGGCCAAACGCTGTTGTCGATGGCAAACGTTAACTGATTTGCACCTTTTGACTTTCGGCTGGCTAACAAACAAGGTCGATGGTGTGATGTTGCTGGTGCGCTGATTAACGGAAGCATTACTCACAGTCCGGAAAATCGATGGTGGGGGAACTTGGGGATGCCAGGGGGGTGATGGGGCGTTCGGCGGGCACTCAATCAAGTGCAAAATGCAAATGCAAATGCGTTGAGCAGCTAAAAATACCAGCAACAAAAGGGAAGTTGCGGCCCATAAAAGCCGTTGGCCAACAGCAGCTGCAAGTGCCAGATCTTACGCTACCGCCTGCCACACCCCGCCCCCCCTCCTCTCACCCTCCTCTCAATGCGACTTTATAGAGTCCCTCCAGCGATTGTAACCCCCAGCCCATTCATCCTTAGTGTTGCATTTATTGCGCTTGTTAAAGGCGTCTAAAAAGGGAAGCGCGAGCGAGAGAAACAAGTTAAAAAGTCATAAAATGATATTTATTTCATTCCGCTGCCGCGTAATGCGGCACTGCCAGCCATCAGCAGCCTCGCGGGTGGCATCATCGCCAGACCCCAGCACGATGATGAGGAATCAGTACACTGCGAGAAAAACACAGCCAGCTAGCTCTTCACCAGCTAAAGCAGTGGTCAAACTGATACAGTAAGTTACGCAACTGAAAGATGATTGAAATTAATTTGATAGCTATGATTATTGTTATTGATTCGCAAAGGACAGAGCATAGCATTAGGTATATATTTAACTAAGCCAAGTTAATTTCCTGTATCTTAAACCATAAATTGTTAATTTGGCATTGTTGCATAAGTTATTACCACTTTATAACTCACAATTGTCAACCTTGATTTGGCAAGCTATTATCAATCATAGAAGTATACACTTATTATTTGCCGTGTATCTGGAGCACAAGGCTGAGCAGCTAGAGCGGCACCAGCTGACACCGAAGCTGGCCAAGAAGCAGTTCCGTAGATTTGCTTTTTATTTGAAATTTATATGCGAACTCGCCGCGTCCCGTCTCCCGGGGAAAAGTCGGTGGGAAACGCACAAAAAAGGATCTATGCGCTGGAAGGATGGGGTAACTGCCTTTTCACACAACTATTTGCCGCTTTTATGGAGTTGAAGCTTTGACTTCTTGGCTGCTCGCTGAGCCACTGGAAATGGAAATGCGCCAGCGTTGTGGCTTTTTAATGTTTTCTTGTTAAAGTTTATTGAAAAACTTTGGCCAGTCACGTTTGAGTAGTCAGCGGGCGCAGTAACTTATACATACATACACGTATATAGCTCTGAATACAAGCACATACTCAGCTGGACCGTACAGGATAGCTTATACTATGTACTAGTATAAGTATGTATATGTATATGTATATATTTGGATGGTGCGTGGGGGAAAACGATTTCAGCGATTCGTTTTCCCAAACAGAAATGAAACATCTGCAGGAGTGCACGCCCCGACGCCCATGAAAATGGGCCAAAAGTGATTTCTTCTGTTTAATAAAGAAAACGGAAACTTGTGCATACTACTTTATCTATTCTTCTGCCCGACAGGGGGCGTTTGAGTGCGCAGGGCGGGGGCGTGGTCGTGTTTGCTCATAATTGAAATTTCGCGCTAAACAGGAAGTGGCTATTGCCAGCGCTTTTGTTGCGGCCAGTTCAAGTTGTAGTTGTTCGAGTCGTGTTGAATCAACTTGGTCTAAAAAGCTTTTCCGAGGGGTTTCGGGTGGTTGTTGCTGGAGTGAGTGGCACATGGCCGAGTTGCGGGGAAAATGCAGTTCATAAACAACAGCAGGAGATGCGAAAATGCAATAATATTTATGAGAAACACTCTGCGACCGGGGATGGGTGCAGATCTGATGGCGAGATGGGCGAGTGCAAAAGAAAATTAAGACCGGAGAAAATGTGAAATGTGTGTGAAAAACATATAGAGCGAAGTGGCAGTGGAAGTGGGATTGGAAGTGGGAGTACAAGTTCCATCCCGGGAATTGTCATTGTCTTCGCATCCAGAAACTACACATGTTCCTATACTCGGACCACTCGCCTTTTGTGGGACCAAACAATGGAGCCTCAAGTTTAGCACTCAATGGTAGTTCTTAGACCAAGTTTTGCTCGATATTATGTCAACATATCGATCGCTGGGGCTGCACTTTTGTGACCCAGCCATTGAAAGAATCCCAACTTTTCCGCTTTTTAATGAAACCCCATATTTAACTACTTGATATATGAGTTTTCTTGAATTTTTAATATAAAGTTAATCACCTTTTAATGCTGCGCCAGAATGAAAATGTACACAGACAGAACTTTGCATACATATTAGCTGCATATTCGATGGCTTTTTTGAATTTCTTGGTAGCTGAAGAAAGTTTGGGCTGCAAAGGTGAGTAATATTGGATTCTCCGCCCGTCAGGCATTTCGACGTCAATGTGCAAGTCTGGTTCTATCTTTAGTTGTATTGCTATAGTATTTTACCTGGCTGGACATTCTTTTTCCCTGGCATTCCATCTATCGTGGTGCGCTTTTCCTTTCCGGCACTCCCTGCATTTCCCGCTGCATCAATTTATTTTCCACTCTCGCGTCGGTGCCGTCTGTCAAGCCAGTTGCGCCCCCCTTTGCAGTTTCCCCCCGGTTTTTCCCGCATTTTCAACACACACCCCATCCATTTCCACCGCACACACGTACCGTGCAGTGTGACATGTGCTTCCTCTGTTGTATTTTTGAGCTCCCTCCCCAACATTTTTGTATTTTTTTGTATTTTTTTTATTCGTATTTGGTTGCACTGCTATTTTCCACATGTGAAATTGAACTTTGCATCTTGCTGCGACGCGTCGCAGCTACAGAGATACAGAGATACAAAATGCAACGAATTTTCATTTGCCAGCGCCGATGTTGCACTTGACTTGTGGCGCTTCTGCCGCCTGTGCACCACCGACAAGCATCTCCACCTCGGCATCCACATCCCAATGCGTCCCCCCATCCCAATCCCCCAGCCATTGGAGCACTCCAACACATGGTGGGGCATCCATTCTGACCGCCTGGCAGCGCTTATGACGCTGTTTTGACACTGCGAACGCGCGCGTGTTTATAAATAAAATATTTATGGAAATATATATTTGTGAAATTTTTCCACGCTTCTTCGCTGGATGGATGGATGGATGCTTGCTGGTTGTTTGCCGCACATATGCGGCACCCTTCAGCTGCATCTGCATCTTTTGCTGCTGCTGCTGCTGCTGTTTTTCCCTTTGAAGTCCATAAAAATTAACAAAAAATCAATTTACAACACAAACGATGCGCTGATGAGGCGAGTGAAGAAGAGTGAGTAATCCATGGGTAAATACTCGTATATGGCGCGGAGTGCCCTTGTGGATGTTTTCGTGTTTTCATTGCAATCGAATGTGCGCTTAGTGACGCCGCCTGTGATCTAAACTGCCACGCCCACTGCCCTTGGGGTGGTTTTTCTGCCAGTGCATGCATATGAACACTTTTTGCCAGCGTGTTGATTGCCCATCAAAGCAAAGCCAAGGCCAGCGAAAAAGCAGCAGGAGCACAGCAAGCGATTTGCATAGAGCAAACACACAATAAGTCTCCCTAATGCCAAAAGCGCTTCAATGCTTCTACACTGAACAAAAATTAATGCTATAGAAGAAATATGTGGAAGTAAATGGAAATATAGCTGCTACACACTATCATACGTGATCCCTTGATCTTATTATATCATGGCCATATCAGCAAACCTAAATGATTAATAAATGCTTAATGGTTTTAATCATAGACGATTAATTAATTGGTATTAGTCATTTTTGAATTGTAATATGTAATATTTATGCTGAGACTAAATTGAAAAGTGATTGGAAGAATGATTTACGAAGTCTGAATCTATTTTTTGCCGTGCAGTTGTTGCTGTAGCGTCAGCAGGAACATAAAAATAGCGACGATTATGATGAAAATATTCATGCGACAAACGGAAGCCATATCTCCTGGCTGGTTGGGTCTGGAGCTCGTTCCCCCAAAAAACACGCGATGCGCTGGGACTTGTTTATGTGCCAACGATACGCAGCACATTTGGATTCCACTTAAGGCGTCACCACGTGTGTGTATGTGTGTGTGTGTTGGCCACAATTCCAGATACACGCCGAAACTCCTTTTGGCCGGATCAATAGCGAGTCGAGTCACTAGGAGTCGCGCCACTTGAGGGCTGAAGCTATGGGGGGGATCCTTTTCTGGCCAAGCTGAAACCGGAGTCAGACGAGGATTGGCGCTAATAAAGCGGCAAACGTAATTAAATTTAAGGCCTGGGATGCTCAGACAAAAGCCAAACGTCCATGACGCCCAAGTCGGAGAATGTCTAAATCCGAGTATAGAAATTCAATTTACTACAAAATCCCATGCATCGGTGGGCTCGACGCTCGACGACAAATGGCAGCGAAATAGAAAATGCTGGAAAATGTGCCTCGATATCGGCAAATCCTGTCATAAATTTCAGGCGCCTGTGGCCACGACCCAACCCCAACCATCCTGCTCGCCGAAACAAGATCCTTTAAGGCAACAAAGGAAGGCGGCACGCAGACAAGGAACCCGAAAGGAAAATATGCTGATGTCGATGCCGAATTATGATTTGTTTTTGTCGACTGGCCGGCGGACAGAAAAGGGGCGGCATCAGACATTGGGGAAATGGGATTTGCCCCAAGGTTACCATCGACCAACTACTCGCAACAACAACCAGTTGAGAGTGTCGTAAAAAGCACAAGGCAACGCCGGTTTGCCATCACTACCCCGCCTGCGATATGGAATCCTCGAGCGGACCCAACACATCCTCGACCTCGCAAATTATAAAGTTGTTTGGCCAAAAGTGCTGACGCCTCTCGCTGGCATGGCTGGCAAGTTTTGTCTTCGTTTTGAAAAATGTGCCAAAAGCCAAGGCGAGAAGCGCTGGTGGAAAAAGTTCTGCACGTTTTATCTAACGCACATTGATAAGGATTTTTGGCAGTCGTCGCATGATTTGCAAGTTTGCACAAAATGCTTCAGCAAGATGAACGTTTTGTGCAGACGTGAGCGAAAATGCGATGACCTCTTGGCATAGTTTGGCTCCTTTCTATTCCCATCTTCGGATTTACATTCCGATGATCAAGTGAAGTGGCCAGCTCAGCGCGCTTATGGGATTGCGAACAGGTGTTGGCCAGGGCCAACGGAAATGAGGTTTTGGGTTAAATGAAGAAAGGGCGTCTAAATTCAAGTTAAGACATCTTAAATCAACAACTTTAAGCTAGTTTCTTCTGCACTCAAACACTAGCAAATGCTTTCCATATTAACATTACATTTTGCCGAATCGGTAATCCCAAAACCCATTTCACCCCAAACGCCATTCCTGACTTTTCATATTTACTGAAAACTTCCGCGCTTCCCACCAAATATTCCTGCATTTCAAACAGTTCTCTATTGTCTGGGCAAATCCTAATGACGAGTGCAGACCATAACGAGCAAGACTTCCCTTCAATAATTCGAGGGGAAACCAGCAGCTCGTTACTGCTGCAAATAACTGACTGAGTTTGATGCTGACTTTCCTTTCGAACCACAGCCCGAATCCGAAACTCCTGCCAATCGTTAGCAGTTATTGTTATTGCGAGTAATACAGTTGCCGTTGGCTGGCGGTACTCACTGTTCTTTTGAAAATCCTGCGACTCCTCGTCCGCCGAAACCGATTTCAGTTGCTGCAGGCAAGTCAACAGGACCAACGTGAAGCCGACAGCCCAAATCGTTTTCCCATTGTCCGTGCATCTCGTCCGTGATTTTCGATGTGTGTTGATGTTGCACTTGCAGTTGCCTTTGTTGCTTCTGCTGTTGCCGGCTTGTCTTGGCCAATATGTCGTTTGCATGGCTGTTGTTTCGGCTTCCAGTGTTTTTGTTGGCATTCCGCTTGTTGGCAATAAAAGCTGCATGGCTGTCATTTTGTCGTGCTTGCGGTGCGTTGTGCCAAACGCAAGAACGTCTCGTCATTTATGTGGCAAACTTCAATTTGACCAAAGTGTCAAAGAAACAAGCAGGAGTATACAAGTATTGCCAACGAGTACAGAATGTTGCAATTTGCAATTGCCAGTTGGCAGTTGGCAGTTGGCAGCTCGGGTTTCTCTGCGTTTCTGCGTTTCTGCGTTTCTGACCTGGCGCCAATAAACACGCGTCTCCTTGTTATGGCCGCTCGGCTATTTCCGCTTCCGCCGTTGGCTTTAATGAAGCGCCAATGTACACTTGGCCCATAAAAAGAGCATTTCCGTCGAGCATTTACGAATGCATGTCCGTGTGAGTCAGATCAAGTCCGTAGCATCGCTTAATGTGCTTTTACATGTTCATTCGCCCTTTTATGGACATTCCTTTCCTTATTTTGGTGGACTGTTGGTCGGGAATCCTGCAAATAGAAATCCAAACGTCAAAACATGAGTAAGTGCTGATTGTTTTTGGGGGAGGTACACAAGAAAAAAATTGCCAAAAATATTCAAAATGTTTAAAGAAAGGAAAAATATCCGAAAACCTATTTTATAGATGCTCAATAAATGTTATGTTTATTGATCCCATATTATAAAACAAATCCAACACCATATTTTTATTTAATTCTTGTACGGTTTTAATTCCAGTGTGGTAACAACTGGCTAGCAGAAATATGAAATGTGCTAATAAAAATGTTTATACGTTGGACGTCAGGCAAATTGGGCTCGTAAAGAGCTGGCCGAAAAGGGTAAGGCCAGAAGTGGAATCAAGGAGCCCATAAGACTGACTCACAAATAAGTCGAAGTATTCGGAGGACTCGAGGGGAGTACACTTCTCGAAATTGGTTGTTTTATGTGGCCATCGCATCGATGAAGTGTGATTAATGGCGCGTTTCAATGTGAGATGCGTAATTAAGGCTGTAGATTTATGTGCTCGGTCGCAGCTGGGGCATGACCTTCCCACCCCCGGATACCGCACCCCCTCCCAACGCGCAACCCGCGCCTCTCATCTGCTTAACCCCCGGGTTGTTGGCCCATTAAATCGAGCCCTCGCCGAGTGCTGCTTTATCACCTAGCCAAATGTTGCCGCCGCGCCTTTTAATTGCGTGTTTTCGTGGAGCACGAGTGTCGACAATTAAACAACGCATCCAAATTGATAAGCCGAAATGAACTCGAACTTGCTGCGCAGCCCCGATGAAAACCGCTCGTGCGTCGCGGTTAGTTGGCCCTTAACCCACTGGTGTTGCATTAATGGAGTGAAGACGAGCCGCGTTGCAGGACCTCTCTCACTTTCACCTTAACCCAGAAAATGCGCGCTCGCTTAATTATGCAACATTTTGTATCGGCAACCATGCGACAAGTTTTCTTCTTTTCTGAGTGCGTGTGTGTGTGTGAGTGTTAGGCTGTTTTTAATGAGCATTTGTGGACCACACACACACACGCACACTTGCGAAATTGATGTGTGCGCCACGGAGTGCATATAAATAATATATATTCTCCGCGAAAAGTTCATAAATTTGTATGTTGCCATTTGATTACAAGATAATAACTTGAAATCCTGCCAAGGAGTATGCCTTTTTAAGGGGTGTATATGCTCCGCCCCATATTCCCTTGCCATTACACTGAAAGAAATGTATAAAATTCGTTCACTATTTGATGTAAATGAAGTTGTATTGAAAGCTAGTCCCAGACTAACTAAGGCAGCGTACATATACTACCCTTTGAATGTATATGGGTATTTTCTTTCGGTGTACCTGTATTTCATGCTTTTTTTATTCCCGCTTTTCCTGTTACCTGCCCATAAATTAGCCGGGGCGAGATCCGAGGCTATTGACAGTCAAACTTTGCTCATTAGTACACTTCCGACAAGCAACGCATGTTGCTCCATCTGTCTGCCCCCAGGAATATAGCAACATAAGAATATCTTGTATATATATAGCCCTTTTGGTGCGTACATTTTGTATTAGGTTAGCATATTTTATTGCTGATTAATTAACTGGGTTCGGCCCAGACGACTTCGGAGTTGCATTGTGACGTTTCGGCCTGAACTTTAATGACACCAAGTGGAAGATTTGCTAATTAAAAAAGTTTGCCAATGCGAGCACAAAACAGCAGTGGGCCAGGCTAATGAAAGGCAGTTTCCCCCGGACCGGGCCAAAGGGAAAAGTTGAATTTCACTTCCAGGCGTTGGTTGCTGCCAAGTATCGTATAACTATGGCCAACTACTGGCGCTTAAAGCCCCAGTACGGTTAGTTCGGTTAGTCCGGTTAGTCCCAGTTGGGACGCATTTACCGACAAAGACTTAGTTGTCCAATTTATAAGGAATTGTGTGTCGAAAATAGCACAGTTTGTCCAATCGAAAGCCTCTGAGAAGGCTGGCTGGCTGATCTGATCTGCCGGCAATTCTGGCATTTTGCTATTTTGCTATTTTGGTAGCTGCCAGCCGCAGGCAGTCTACATGCCCACTTGCCTATTTGCCTATTGATTGGTTTTACTGGCCAGGTGCTACTGCCATTCAGCCGCCCACCTATCAGGCATCGGGCATCGGGCATCGGCATCGGGCATCTTTGCAGATTTTAGCCTTGTCAAATTACCACAGCCATTCCATCATCGTTAGGCCCGGCTACCGCTTCTGCACCCACTCTTGGCGCAAGCGGGGATCCGGGAACCCGTCATCAGGGCTCACAAATTTATGGGCAAATGCTCAACTTTGCCATAAATGTTCATCATAATGTGACACAATTTCCTCAAGATTTAACGCCGCATAAAACCTCCCGGAGCATTCCCATATGGTAATGGTGGGGGGCCAAGGAGGCGGCATTGCGTGTGGGAATAGAAATGGAACTGGGATTGGGTTCGAGAATGGGAATGGGACTGGGACTGGGAATGGGACAGGGACTGGCAATGGCAATGGCAATGGCAATCTGGGGGCGGAGGAACTCCCTCATGCATTGTGCAATCCACATGCTCAATAAAGTCAAAGACGCATAACTCTCGGCGTAAGCGGGCGATGGCAGCTGGCATAAATTTTGAAATAAAATAATATGAAGTGAAATAAAATATAAATTCAGATGCAGTCAGTCAGTGAACGCATGCAGGCGACAGATAGACGCAGTGTGAGTTTAACTGACAACCTCCACCACTTATCGGCCAGCTGGGAGCGGCTCCAAGAACGGGGGGCTTAAAGGGGCTGCTTCGCGACTGGCGAATGTGGCAGCGTGTGATATATCATAAGCATGCGTCTGACAAGCGTAAGTACCGCCGCTGTCACTGTCACAGGACGAACAGGACCAACAGGACGAACAGGACGAACAGGACGAACGGGAGCAGCTGAGTAGCGGCGGCAGAAGCGCCAACTTCTTGGCGACGACGCGTGTTATTACACCATGCGGCATACTTTTAGCGCCACTCAAAGAACATTTCGCTGGCATTGTTGTGGTGCACTGCGAGGAATTTCGCGCTCAAATGTGTATGCATACACATGATGACTATTGTTTAAGCAGCAAGCAGCATATTATTCAAGATTTCCCTACACTTGGCAGCATTTAAGGTAGCATTTTAGGGACTCGCCATCCTAGTTTCCAGTGTATCTGTTTGTGTGTATAAATAAAAGTTGAATTATGACAAAGGGAGCCAGCAGTGAGTAGCGGATGCCGGGCCAGAGGAGCCGCCAACCTGCCCACTATGGCCTGATAATGCGCTTGGCGCTGACTTGCTCGTGACTCGGAGCGTGTGTTTGCCGCGTGGTGTGCGTGCGAGGCGTTTAACATGTCGTATGCGCAATTTGTGAAATATGTGAGAACAGAGCCTGCCAGCATGAGCAATAAGTTCTGCTCCTCCTTCTGCGCTCTGCACACTCCGCACACTCTGCACACTCTGCAGTGTCTGCATGTGTGTGTCTGGATGTGTGTGTAAGTAAGCAATTAGTTGCCTTTTCAGCTGAAGTAAAAGCAAATCGGGCGAGTGGCAAGCGGGGCGAAGGGATAAGCAAACAGCAGCTCATTAATATCCTTTATGCGTTTATTACATCAGCAGGCGGCGTCTTATGAAAAAGCATAAATTAATGCAGAGCATCGCTCGCAAGAGCGGGCAGAAAAAATAACAATTAGGATGGCAAAAGGCAAAAGGCAGTTGGTCGAATCAATCAGACAATTCAATATAATTGGCCTAATTTATTTGTCACGCTCCACTCGGCCAGTCGGCCAGTCGGCCTTCCCCATGCGTTTCGCTCGGAATATTCCAGATAATTGGCAAGACGATGTGCAACATTTTGTGTAATGAAAATTAAAAATTAATGCTCAAAAGGTGGGCGCATGCAAAAATGCTTTAATCAAATCCCCTTTGGTCCGGGTAAATATTAAATATGCTTTTGCCTCGCTTTTTATCTCTCTGCTTTGCGTGCGGGTGTATGTTTCACTTTTTTCCACTTGATTCTTGTTTAAATAAATATTTGCCGTCCAGGCACTGACCTTTTGGCCTCATTGCGTCCCCTGCATTGATTGAAGTTTTTCTTTTCCCTGTTGTTTTTTGTTGTTTGTTTTTTGTACGTATTTTGTATGTTTTCCCCATAGATGTTCATGTTCGTTCGCACTCAGTGGATTCCAAGCTCATGTTTGGGCAGCCGGCCAAGGCAAACAAAGGAGCGAGCTCCATGTCGAAGGCTCCTTGCCTCACATTATGCTCCTCAAATAGGAATTTATTCATGTGTTTATAGTGGGCACTTCAATTTTTCATTCCTTCATTGAGAGATTACAGTCTTTGATTTTACTCGTTCCGAAATTTCCATTTTTCTTCGGCTCTCAACTTTCGGCTTTTAAGTTAAATGTGTAGCAATACAGCAGAGCAAGCTGTGGAAATGGTTGTAGGTAAGAGCATTATAAATGTATTCCTATTTAAGCAGAAACAAGTTCTTAAGAGTTATGTACGGTTTGGCAACTTGTATAGCTTTCAGCACAGGCTGTTAAAATTCAATTTTTCAGAGCAAAACTCCTGATATTTGATTAAAGCCTCAGAAAGTGAATGGGCAAGATAGCATGGCACAAAAGGTTTAAAAACCAAGGACAATGGGCTGCCGCAATTCACTTTATCTTTGTGTTCTGGGCGCCTTGGGCCATTTTCCTGTGGAATCCGGAAATCACAAAGGGAAATTACATAAAAAACTACTCCATTTGACTAATTTAGTGCACGCACACGGGATGTGCGAAACTTTGTGGCCAGAATGGAATGGGATGGACACAGAGAAGTTCTCTCCTCCCTGGACGGCTGTCAGTCACAGGAAACCCAGTCCCGAAACTGCTGGCCAGGCATGTGGACGCAGAGGAGCCAGCGATTCACTCTCCTCACCTGTCGCCCCAATGCCCTGACAGCTTTATATAAATAAACCAAAATGGGTAAACACGACGGCTGCTGCTTTGGCTGCGGTTGCCACCAAATTTACCTTAAATTTGACAACATGCGCCAGGATCACAGGTGGCGCCGCTTCTGCGGCAGACTTTCATTTGGGGCTTGGCCCCCAAATTTAGCTCACATTCCAGCCTTCCAGCCCTTTGCCGAAGCCCGGCTCATCCGTCAATCATGTCGGCGATTCCTTATTTATTTACACACTCCTGGCTGGCTTTAATTTGCTGTTCGCATATTTTCCCAAAAAACTTTGCTGTATATTAATGCCAGCACATTTGTTAGCGACAAAGTTTTCCATTTATTCAATTTACAATAGCAGCTGCTGCAATTAAATTAAACGTTTTAAATTGCCAAATATATTTACACCCGAAATTTGAATTTAAATTGAAGTTAGTTGGCCAGTTAGCCGCACAGCATTTCCCTTTGAACGCCTTCTAATCCTTCAATTAATAATCTTCAGCTCTCAACTTTTAGCCCCACAAAAAATAAAACATAAAAACAAAAAAACGTGGGTGAGCCCAAAGTTTCGGATGATTTTTTCCCCCATTTTGGTTCGGTCGACGAACCCTTTTTCGTGGTTGGAATTTTTTGTCAGAAACAATTATTTAACGGTCGCTTCTTGTGTTTTGCATTTTTATACACGCTTGTTCGCAGAATTAAATATCTAATTTATCAAGCCTTCAACGCTGGCATTGCCAATAATTAAATTTCTCCCCCACGGAATGTGGCTGGGGTCTTCATTTTCAGTTTTCCCATTGCAAACTGATGCGGGGGAAGCAGATGTCAACTTTAAGATTTCAGCTTGTCACCTGGCCTCACAAAAGGCTGTTGGCTTGAGGGGGCGTGACAGGGATCATTTCATTTAAAACACATGACGTTTAACCGACACCCATACCCACACCCACACCCAACAGCACACCCACATTCACAGCCACCCACCGCCATGCCAAGAGAACAGGACCCAGATGTCCTTTTGGTCTTGTTTTTGTTAGCTTGTCTCAGCCTTGACTGACTTTGTTTATCTTTCATTATTTATTCTCTTATCGGAAAGCTGCGATAAGGTCGACGGCAAAAAGCACACATCACACTGCCCCAACCATTGGCCATAACTAATTAATTATGCCTTCTTAAAGCGCCGTTAAACGTAGCTGTGTGCGTTAGTTGTGGTATATAGTGTAGGTGCGAGTATACGTATACGCGTATGTATTATAGTACATACGTTTGGTAGTGGTCGAAACGGAGCTAATCCACTTATCCCACTGGGAATCCGCCGAGTGACGGACTGCTGAACTGATGGCCCGAGTGGGGGAATACCTGGCTGCTGGCCAACGAAATAGAACAGAACAACTTGCAACTTGTTTTCGTATTAATTAGAAAAATAAACAAAGCGCCAAGCGCTGAGAAATCAAATTAAAAGTAAATTGAGAGCAGATTGGGGGAGGTGGGGATGGATTGTAAGAAGCACTGAGAAATCGGATGGGGGTACCCTTCTCGGAAAAGCCAAAACCAATTATAGACTCTGGCAGGGGTAGCGATCTATTTTTCCTTGGGGAAAATGACTACTACTGCAGTGCTGCTTGTGCTCGTACTTCAAGTGTCTATCCAAGTATGTCCGGGGATATATTTACTTGGCCATTTAATTAATAGTCATGAATACCGAATACCAAATGACACAAATGCATTTGCATGCGGCATTCTAGATGCTATATGCTTACTAGAGTCGAAGGAGCAGATATTTTTAATTAGCCTGCGGGCCAGAAATAAACCGAGCAAAGGGGCAATGGAATCGCGGATTCTTGACATATTGCCAGCAGCTGAGAGGCGGCAAGATGCATGAGTACGAAATGGCTGAGGCGTAGCACGTGCCGCATCATGGAAAATTGTTTGCATTTTCCGCCACACCACCCCATCGCAAATGGACCAAACTGGTGGGGCGTAGGGGTCAGGGGTTCAACTCACACACACACCCCACCCCAGTTATCGGCTACTTAAAATAAACAGTTTAATGTGCAAACTTTTCGGGGGCTGCCTCGCAGGAACAACAAGCAATCAGGCGGAGATATGCAAAAGGACCTCGTCCTGTTCCGACCATCTTTTCGTCGGGACAAACAAGCCATTCAGCCATCCAGCCATCTAGCCATCCAGCCATCCAGCCATCCAGCCAGCTATGGCCAAAGTTTTTCGGGGGCAATCATTAAAATTCATTTCCTATCGACAGTCAGCAGGGACACACCCGCACACATGTACTCATGTTATAGATGACGCCATTTAGTTTGAATATCTATGGCAGCACATATCCACATCCTTCGCCTTCGCATCTGTGCACACATATGAGGTCCTTTCTCCCATCTGCTCCCCTCTCTCTCTCTCTCTATCTCTCTCTCTCTCTCTCTTTCTCTATATCTGTCCCTCTCGTTCGTTCTGTAAACAGCTTTCGCTGTGTATTTTCACAAGTGCCTCAGAGCGATTTGAATGCGGCAATTCCTTTTGAATTGATCCCAAAAGTGACCTTTGATTTTCGATACGATTTCAGTCATTTTCACATGGCCCCAGCTAAAAGTCTCCAGCGACTTAGAGAGCCACAGGGAAAATCGGCACCGCAGAAAGAGAGAAAGAGATCGAAGCACGGGGGCAGAAAGAGACGGCCACAGGCACAACTCAAGCCAGCGAAGCCATTTTGTGTTTGTAGTTTGAGTGCCCGCATTAGTGGTGAATATAAATTTAGGTCCGTGGACCCGAAAACAGCGAATGTGGCATGGCTGATGGAGCATATAGTGGCACCCCTAACCGAAATCAAAACCGCAAGCGAAGCCAAAAGCCCCGGCGACATCCTCAGCGACAAAAGCGACGAAACGATGGCAGAAATCAAACTAAAACTTCCACCCATGAAAATCATAATTCAAACGTTGAAATCAGCGCACAGATTTTCCCCTACGCATATGCGTAGGCACAGTTCTGGCCAGGCGAATAGTTCTCAATGCTGGAAATATATCATTTTTAATTTTGAGACTCGTTCGCTTTCAATAAAAAAAGCTATAGCTCAACACAATCTAGTTTTCAGATTAATTTCCTTTTGATTACAAATTATTACTCTATAAATTGTAAACTGAGCTTGCTCAAGCTGCTGATTTAGTTATAATTGTCTACTTATTAGAAGCATTAATCATATAATTTTGCTTGGCACTGTGCCACCAACACGAACACCCACTCCGATTGTTTCGTGTGTATACAATGGCAACTATTGAAAATACGCAAAGCCTCTTTCGGCGTGTCCTTGTGCTGGTTCTGTGATTCCGATGCTCTGCCTTTGACCCCCGGAAAATTCCCAAATTGCGCCCGGAAAATAGGAGCTCCAGCTCCGACTGCTCCTCCCTGGCCATCGAAAGTTCCGAATGGGACGGCTGAATGGGACGCGTGTGCGTTTTGTTTTATTGCCAGCTTGGAAACGCTGCCAAGCCGTTTTCCACTGGGTTTGCTTAGGGCAAACACTTTCCCCGCTCTTTTGTTGGCCCATTGTGTGCGGGGATAATCGAAGCCATAAATAACAGGCGCGAAAGCTTCGCGTTCCCGGCCTCCTTTCCGTCTACCCACTTTTTTCCATTTTTTTTTTTTTTTGTATTTTTCGGGCTTTTTTCTGCTGTTCACATGGGGATGGGGTGTACGATAACAAAAGTGCCAAAAGTGACAAACAGCAGGCGAGCGTCAACGCCAAAGCCACCCATTGGCCAAAGCCAACTCGTTAGTAAATCCAATTTGTGCGTGAATGTCAACAGTTTCGGTGCACAGTCACAGTTAGAGTTACTATTACTGCCACGCCTCCAGTTCGCCCCCCACCCCTTTTGCACGGTGGAAAATTCCGGAAAATAGCCACGGCCAACTGGCGGCAAAAATCGCGTGAGCTGACATGTGACCGAGTTACGGGACGAGTGGCATTCGATTTGAGAGCGTTTTTTTAAATCAATTAAAAATTTACATTTCATTCACACAATAAATAATTTGCATAATAACCGAGCGTACACAGTAAAAACAGTCGAACACACAAACTCACACGTAGGCTCGCATAATTAAACGTTTAATATATGCACGCGAACAAAAAACAACGAATTCCATATGGGTCGCATTTTATAAACAGTTTTCAATTAATTACAGCATTCGGCCAAACAGGGCGTTTTAAATTCTGGCCAAAATGGAGCTGCTGCATCAGATGGCGTGTGATGCATCAACAATGATTATTGCATACAATTCGGTGCTGTTTTCATAAATTCATTTGGCGCACGTGCTCTTTAAATAGATTTATAAGTTTGCAATAAATCGGATCGCGTACATAAGTATGTATGTATCCATATTAAAGAATTTTGAATCCAAGAACCAGCAGTCGTTGGATTGATACCAACTGCAGTGCTGGCAAACATAAATCGAGGCTGACTGTGATAAATTTAGACCCTCTGGCGACAGCAAAAGCCAGACAAAATGTCTTCTCGAGAAATATTTCTCCAGAATCTGGAAATGCAGTCGGCTCCAAAGGGATTTCTGCGGCATATTCCCCAAGGTTTCCGGAATTCTACGGCCGCCTTTGAAGCCATCACCCATTCTCCTCCAGAATGTCTGGGTCGGCGTTCAAGTCAGCCAGTCAGTTCTAACAAAGTATGTATCTATACGAATTCACCGAGCAACGACCACAAGTGCAAAGACGGCAGGCACATTAAAATCAGTTTTAATTCCACAGTAAAAACACTGACCAGCAGTCGGAATGCAAACACTTTGGAAAAGCAAAACAATTGCCTGAAAACCAGGCAAATCAGTTCAAGGAAATAAAACAATATTTAAATAAATCAAAATTAGCATCAGCCGCAAAACTGCTGTCGAGGAAACAAACCCAAGGCAAAAGCAACTGCAAAGGCACAAAAGTACGAGTATCTACGAGTTACAGTACAAACATCTGTGTGTGTGTGTCTGTGCCTGTGCCTGTGTATGTGTGTGATTTTGTGCCTGTGAAGCGAGGCATGTTTTACATAATACAATTTCCATTTGCCGAAAATAAAACACACGACTCTGGCAACGTGCTAAACAGACTGCAGACTACAGACTACCAGTAGTCCCAAAATCCACACGATTCGGATACATATGTATCTGAATCGGTAGTGGGAGTGGGAGTAGCTGTATCTGTATCTGTATCTGTATCTGTATCTGTATCTGTATATGTATCTGTATCTGTATCTGCATCTGGGGGCGGGGGCTGCGTAGCTCCAGCGTTCGTCATTTTAAATACCAAATATATTTTGATTCCATTTTGGTCAAGGCCCCGAAAGCTTCATCTTCCTCAATCGGCCTGCGGTTGCCTGGCCACAGTCTGTTTCTGTTCTGGCTCAAATTGACATTGAGTTATGGCCCAGTTCCCCTTCAGATGCCACAGTATCTCCGGTCGGACCGGAGTTCCTTACTTTTTAAATGATTTTCAAATTGTACTGTCCAGCAGCAGAACAAATAAACAAGCAGCATTGAAATAAAGAGATGATTTATGTTCATTTCAGCTACCTACACTCGCCAAAGCCTTTAATAAATTCCATAAAAAATGGTCATATTTAATTGTCGGCCAGTTTGGTTGGATGGGGGACGGAAAATGTTAATAAATGTCAAGACTGTTTCCACTCAACTGACAAAATGAGCAACGAGCTTGAAGTTGACACCGACTGTCCACCGCAGACAACGTCATCAGCGTAGAATAAAATAAGATAACCCAGCAAGCGGGTGGCGTTGCCCCACCATAATTTGACATAATTTATGAGTTTTCTATTTATCATCTCTGGGCTTCTGGGGAAGCTGGGGAAGCTGTGGAAGCCATGGAAGCTGCACTTGCATCCGCAATTCGCCCCGCATTTCACCCTGTCCAAGTCAAAGCCAAAGCCAAAGCCCGTTTCGAAATGTCAAATGTCAATGGTGATTGTGCGATGCCGAATCTGTGAGATACGAAACTGCATCTGAGGCACACATGTTCCGGCTCCCACATGGCATTAGCGCCGGCCCAGCCGTCTGAGCCCGGCCTGCTGCTGATCTCTGTGGGAAATGGGATCCCCTGTTCCTCGGCTGTCAACCCCCACTTCAACCCCACTCCGTCACCCATAAAATATTGCCACTTGTCATCGATGAGGCGACGTCCTCATGTTGTTCTTGTCATTAAAGTCGTAAGCACTGTCACGTAGCTGTCAATTCGAAAAAATCGCATTAGCCAGCAGTAGAATCTACATGCTGCGGGCACAAATTCGGCAGAAGTACTTACTCCTGCAGAGCAACAAAAATCATACTGTGTAATGATTTATATTCCACGAATTCGTTTGTTTTCACGACGCTGACCCTGTTTGCGGGAAATCTCAGCTTCAAAATCTTCAAAAGTGGCACATTTTAGAGCAAACTGGAGGACAATCAAATAATTTAAGCTGCTAAAAGGTAAGTAAATAGAATGCCTTTGTATCCCATTTAATTGGAACTTGCCGCATTGACTTTAGGTCCCTTATTATGAGCATTTGGGCTTTGTGCTTCGTGAAACACTGAGATTCCCTTTGTATTGCTGATCCGATTTTTTTGCAGTGCATTTATCTGCTTATTATGTGCTAGATGGTGGTGTGCATTATGTATGTGCATATTTATGACAACTGTCACTCCAGCGACTTGACTGCCGCCCACATCATTGGGAGTTTAGGGCCCGGAGATGGAGATTACCGGGTCGTAAAACCCGACACTCAACTGGAACTCAACTGGGTGTACTGGGCAAGTTGGCCGGGCAGATAAGAAGGCTCACAAGGCTGAGAAGGCTGAGAAGGCTGAGAAGGCTGAGAAGGCTGAGAAGGCTGAGATGGCGAGCACTTGGCGGGCTGCACATAATTAGCGGTGGCCACTTAACTAGCACTACTTTTCCCTTTTCCCTCCCTGCCGCTACTAAATGTCAACGTAAATTTGCATTTTTAAGGCGCATAAAAGGGGGGCTTACACAGGGAGGCAGCCGAAAAAAAGGTAAGAAAAGTACGTAGAATCCAAGTGAGAGGTAACAAAATGCAAAACATGCGCAACAGGAAACGGGAAACGGGAAACAGGAGCGCGCGACTAGCCGCAGGACTTAAATGCTTTTAAGCCAGCGACACTGCAATGAAAGAGGGGCAAAAGTGGTTAAGGAATTGTCGTTCAAACATGGCGTTCAAACATGTGCATTTGGAAAAGGATACGGATTTTCCGAGGCTCCACGTTAAACGCCTTTTCAAAATGCTCGTGCCGCGCAATTGAAGGCAAAATCAATTACAACAAAATGGGACTGAAAAGCATTTTAACGACGGCATTCAGAGTTCGCGCGAGCGGCTTTCATTCAATCATTTACATAAAATTTTATTTAACAAGCGAATTCCAAGGGCTTTCATTTTTAATGCAGCCCCCGCTTCTTCCGCCCAGATTCCAGATTTCCCAGGACTCTGTTGCCAGGACCGTCGACTCCCCAGCGATGGCTGCCACAATCCGGTTGAACATGTGTGTTGTGAGTGCCTTTAAGGCGTGCATGCATATGGCATGAAACTTCATTATGAGAGCTTCAATAATTCTGCAAATAAAATGCCAGGCAGTCGAAGGCAAATTGAAAATCCAGAATGGCAGGCAGAGGGTCGAGCGAAAATATTAGCATACTTGGGGGCGCAGTCGAAGTTTGTTTGCCGAAACAAATTAACCTTGAATATGGCACATAGAGTCCTGTCAAAACGGAGCTGGGCTGGGGAAATTATGCAAATGTGCTCGACACACACCAACAACACCAACAACACCAACAACACCAACAACAATGGATGTCTCCGATAAGACCGGTGCTATACTAAGAAAATTGTCTGTCTGCCCAACTGACTGACTGCCATCTTGTGGCTTTGGCTTCTGGGAAAATTTATTAATTTTAAGCAGAACTCTGGAGACTTTGACGCCAGCTAGCTGATAAGCAGCCGCACGCTTGACAAAATCAATAATGGCAATACAGCTCTTGTTTCAGTTTCAGTTCCAGCTACAGTTCCAGTTTCTGAGTTCTGTGCTCTGTGCACCGTTCCTGTTGGTATTTGCATGATTAATGAAGCCACGTAATTGATTACAGGGCCACGCCCAGGCCGAGCTAAAAAAAAAAACAAAAACGAGAGACGAGAAAAGAAAGCAACACAGGAGGAAGAAACAAAGGCAAGCCAAAGGCAATGGCAATGGCAGCAGCAACAGCAACAGCAACAGCAACTCGAACTTTCGCATGATTTTGTATCATCGAAGGCAGCAGCAAGGCACACAGCTGATTGATGCGTCTGTGGTCGGGACAAAGGCACCTCCAACGCCACCACCCACCGCCCACCGCTCACCGCCCACCGCCCACCGCCCACAGCTAGTCAGCTCCACATTCCCGCAGCCGCATTCCGCCCGACTTCAGTGTGCTCCTCCAGACCCATTTTCATCTCGATCTCCAGCATCATAATGCGACCACGCACGTGCGTGTGGCACATGAGTACACAGCAAACAAAAACGTTGACTTTAAAGGCGCTAGCTGCTGTGGCAAGAAGTCGAAGTGTCGTGTTACCCAATTATTTTGAGCACACAACATAAAGCAGTCCATATTATCATTATTATTTAATGCCAAGATAGATGTGTTAGCCAAACCTGTGACTATCTACAAATCTAACCTACTTATTGGCTTGGCTTGAATAGATACCATTGAATCGTCAAAGTTCTGATCTTATTGGATTGCAGGACCAACTTAGGAACTAGCAATAAGTCGCAGTGTATCCGGCCAGATCCGAGGCTCCGTTCGAGCCATGTCAGAAGGACATGAGGAGAGCTGGCTGTCATTGACTGCGGATTGGCGTTGTCAACGATGCAGCGAGCAGGATGACAAAGATGATGATGCAGCCGCTTTCAAAAGCAGCAGGAGATAGCTGGGTTGGAGCAGGGGTTGGAGCATTGGGGGGTCGGTGGTTTTGGGGCGGAAGTCGGGCATTCTCATGGCTGGTTATTTATGCGTAATTTCTATGCACACACGCAGAGGCGCTCCGGCTCTTCGGCTCATCGTCCTGGCATGGGAATGGAATGGAACGGAATGGGTTGGTTTGGCAAAGGGGATTGGGGGTTGGGCATCCTGGATGGCGGCCACTTCAGTACCAAGCCCGCCCCAAGTGGTTGGCTTTGGCTTTGGCTTTGGCTTTGGCTTTGTTGGCCCGCCTTTGCCGTTCGTGGATCGGAGCTTTAAGGCCCGGCTGCTCATACAGGGCGCACAATCATCAATCAAAATCAAAAGCCAAAGTACTTTTGACATTAATTTATTCAAAGGGGCTACAAGCTCTTTTCAAACTGCACAAACGCACCGCAAAATGTGCGGTGGAAAGGATGAAATTTCGAGACCCACTCACACTCACTCTGCACTTGTGACCACTTGACCATAATAGTTATTTAATTTCGAATCGATGGCCTGCAAATTCCTATCCATATTCGGCGAACGTAAAAATATTCTAATTAATATTTATGAAAGCAGCGACGACGTGCTTGGCATAAATCAAAAGCATTTGAATAATAAATACGAATTATGCATTTAATTAAGATTTGCCACAAAAATCCCCCATTCAGCGGTTCGATTCGATGAGATGGCTGTGGCGTGAGTGCAGCAATTCAGCGATTCCATTTCCATTTTCCCCAAAATTTTCCTCTTTTGCTGTTTTTTCTTTTTTTTGCTGTTTTTTTCGTATGCCATTGTATATGCCATGCTACCTGCATGTGTGGGTGTTTGTTCGCTTTGGGGCTAGCGAGATTTTGATTTCCTCAGCTTGCATCAGTCAAAGCGAAGCGGGCGACAGTCGCAAAAAAGCAAACCCAAATCGAACTCACGAACGCCGGGCGTTTTCAATCTAAATGCAAATGCTTGCGGTGTGCTTTTTGTTTCATCCTTGAGCCGCGACAACAGCAGCAGCAGCAGCAGCAGCAGCAGCAGTATCCGCAGCAGCAGCAGCAAGAGCAATTCAGTTGAAATCGCAACACAGAAAGCCAATTAAGCGACTCAGACATTAATCGAAGCTCGTTGCAGATATCGCGGTGGAGCATCTCTTATAAAAAAGCAAGGTAAAGGCAATTCGCCGTGCTTAATGCAAAAATCGCATTTGGTCAACAGCATTCCGCATCCTGGCAATTGTCCTCTTTGCTCGCTCTCCTTTACACGGAGATTTTTCGAGGACTTTTATCAGATCTTCAGTTGTATTGGTATATTAAAAGAGGTTATCAAAAGTATAATTATAGGAAATTTATAAATTTTACGTTAATTTGAAGTAAGTATTTATATGAATATACTCCAAACATGAATACTCCAAAGCAGTTGCCTAAAGTCTGAGCTCATATTTTAAATAAAAAAAAAGTGGTTATCATTCAAGTGCCAAGCATTTAACTAAGAACAACCACTAGATTTGTTCTGTGTACTCGATTTGCCGATACCAAGTAACGATTGCACTGTAACTGGATGGCCATGTTAATGCCCATTTCCAATTCAATTGGTAGTGTTCATGTTGGCTCCATAGTTCCTATTGCATTAAGGGCCAATAAAAATTTACAAGCAACCTACACGAGCATCTCCCACCGGCGAGGGGGCTTTTCCGCTGCTTAAGTGTGTTTGACATGAGATAAGCTCGTTTTCCCGGCTCGCTTCGTTTGCCTCGCTTACAGCGGCAGCCCGAGCAAATTGATAAATTATGGCACAGCCGCGAACAATGGCTCATTGGCTCATTGAGACCGAAAGCAGACCAGAATTGCCGGCAATTAGCTGGGCACAGGCAATTAGCATGATGGTTATGGGATAGGAGGTGCCCAACCTTATAACATGTCCATCGCCAGCCAGACACTTGAGCTTAGTGGCGGGGTCAAGGCATTCCAGATCCATCTGCGATGGAGACGTGGAAGGTCAAACGCAAGTCTGGAGCGGAGGATTTCCAGCCGAGGCCCATTGATATCGATGCGTATGCAAATCACGGCGAGCACTTTGGCGGCATTAGAATTACAAATATCCGCGAGGAGGGGACTTTCCACATTCGCCGGGCACAAAAGCTGCGACGTGACAGCACGCAAATAAAATCGAAGCCTACCACCACCACCCAACCGAGCAGATTCGGCACTTGCAAATAGATACAATGTAAATATGCAAAGTGGGGGCGGGTGCAAAATACATAAATCAGCACGGCGACTCGATGTGAAATGAAATGCAAACAGTGGCGAAAGCCAAGATGCGGAAGCATAATTGAACTTTGAGCCAGCTGCGAGGAGGGAACTTTCCAGCTTTTCCAGACACTCTCTGCCTCTCGCTCATTAAAGCCAAATGCAATTTGCGCCGATAATTTGCAATAATTTGCATACTACGTGCGGATTTTCCACTGCACCTGCAACACCCACTACCCCCACTCCGCACTCCCCACTCACGCTCAATTTTCCCCACTCGCTTTTCCCGCCCACGTTGCACTCTACGTGCTGCAGCCTTTTAATTGCACGGCTTAGCCGTGGCGCGTTGGCATTTTGTAAATTTCGTTAATTGGAAAATGTGCCAGGATTCATTTTCATCTATTTCCCAAATGCCCCGAACGCCATGCGTGATCCTCCTCCTCCACCAGCAGCGTCAGCTGGTGAATTCAGCTCAAACTGGATTTATTCTATTCGGAGCTTAATGGAATTTCCAAAATGTTTATCGCCCAAAGCGATGCCATTCGCTTATCCTGCATGCAGGAGTCTCTTCATTATGCACAAGTCGCTCGCAGGATGTTTTCCGCTTTCCTAGCCATCCTGATTGTATTTACCCATAATATTTATCCATTTTGCCATTGCCCCCGAGCTCTGGAGCAATTGTTCCCGCTGCAGGATTTATTATGCATAAAATTGCAGCAGAAAGTCAAATAAAATATGTATTGAAAGTTTTATTGTTTGGCAGCGCAGTGATGCCAACGCTTTTCCCATTTACCCATTTTCCCCATTTCCCGCCCACATATTTGCACACACGAGTACGAGTAGTACGAATTCCATGTGGAACTGACGCTTGTGACGCTTGCAGCATTTTGTTAAAAATTGAATTCCTTCTATGCATTTACCTAAATTTAATTCCTTTCCATGCTGCTGCCCCAAACTTTCTGCTCGCAGTTTTTGCAACGCTCCGCTTCGCCTGCTTTTGTTTCGCTTTGTTCATATTTTCAACTTTGTGCTGCTGCTTTTGAGTTCGCCTCATATGCGAGTGCATATGCTCTGGATTTCCATTTGCTTTAATGGAGCGAACTCTGGACAGGCCAGCACATACAGCATATGGCGTATATACGTGCCGACACCGACTCAGGATCAGGATCGGGATAGGGACCGGGATCCTGGGGGAGGGGCAGGGTCGTTGGCTTTGCAAATATCCTGCGGCTGTTGCGTTTATAGGAGAGCTTATATTTAGCTATGGGGTGGAAAAGTAGCTGCACAGTGGATTTTGTGATTTGGTTTTTATGTGCCCCATATGGGGCAGTGGCCGGGAATCCAGGCATCCACGCACATGCCAGCTTTGGGTTGGCTGCAAGGCGGCAAGAGGCGCTTAGCGGAGTCCATGCATGGATTTGGCTGGATTGTTGCCAAGGTTGCGTAGCCAGGAGAAAGTATGCCGCCAAGAGAATGAGGGGCATGTAGATTTCTCGTTTTTAGCAATGGATTTATGCGGAAACCGTAGGTGGAGTCCTATTTGTTTTTGTAGGCAAAGAGGGATTTGCTTAGAAAGCTCAGGAAATGGATTCATCAAAACATATTTCTTTGGTTAAGCATAAGTAAGACTGTAATGATGGAAAGTATTGATTATTACGTCGTGCAAATTTAAATTACATGCCAAGTTTCTTCACAACTTAGTTGGAAAATTCGCAAGGAAATATTCGGGTTGTAGTAGATTAAAGGCAACAATTTAATTTTTCCCGCCCATAGCAACAATAATCAGGACATAAATCCGAGCCCTCAAGTGACCATCACTACAGCATCCCACTCAAAGATGAGATGAGATGAGAATTTGAAAAGCAAACAAATCCGTCGTCCCATAAGCAAACCCCGGCTGTTTGTGGATCCTGGCTAGCTGGCCAGGGATCTGGATGGAATGGAGGGGCATTGCGAACTGAAGGCGGAGCCTGAGGCACGGACTTGCGGCTACAAATCAGAAGGACCAACTTACCCCGGGTGCTCTCTCTGGTTTGCCCTGGCTAGCTAATCCAAAAGACAGAGGAACTTTCAAGGCCTTCCAACTGGCGAGTTGAATTTATGTTTTTGCTTGGCCAACAGATAGAGAGCAAAAGTTTTGCTGCTCGCAGCTATTGTTCCAATGCACTGACCCGTACTTGCAAAGATGTCTGCATAAACAATTTGTATCTCCTATCTGGTAGCTTGTAGCTTGTGGCTTGTATCTTGTATCTTGCGGATGCTCCGATGCACTTTCACTTTGCCCCGCCAGACGATGACAATTGTGATAAATTATATGCCACACGACCGATCGGATCGGATGGGAATCAGAATGAAAACCAGAGGGGGTGGGTCTGTTGCGCCCACTCTGGAAAACACACGCACACACACACACACGATACTGAGATACTGACCACTACAAATGAAACCGCAGTGTGTTATTGTGTCATTAATTTGTGCGCTCTTTTTGTGCGGAATACTCCTTTGTATGGCTGCTTTTTTGGCGCTTAAAGTGCGAAAACTGACTGGAATTAATTGATGATCCGCACGCAACTGAAGTGCGGCGTTGGTTTGTTGGTAGGCAAATGGGAAATGGGAAATGGGAAATGGGAAATCGTTAATGAGGCAGCGTGACGCGTTCACATTTCCATATGATTTAATGATTTACGTGGGGTTCTTTCTATCTGGTCTACGCACTTTTACAAATTTTCCGCAACTCACTTCTCAGTTTTGCTGTTTGTTTTCCCGCACTTGGAGATTCATTTTCATTTCCATTTCCCGCTTTCGGCTGTTATTGCTGCTCGTAATCCGCTTTTGCCCCAAATTTCAATTTCAATTTCAATTCCCTTTCCCTTTTTTTTGCACTGCAGATTTTTCGGACTTCGCCTTTCCCAGTTCTCTTCAAGTGTTTTGATAACTTGAGTGTATTATTATTCATCCGGCACGTTGTGTTAATTCTATTCTATTCTTTTTTTTCTTTTTTTTTTCTCTCTTTTCTGTTGTTGTTGATGTTTATTTTTGGTGGGCGGTAGGCTGGGCGCGGCACACGAAACGTGAAGGATGCGCAGCACTTACGGCAGTCGAGAGTCACGCACAAATTGTCCGCCGCCGCCTTTTCCTTTTCCTCTAATTAGCCACATAAATTGCAAGTTGGCGAGGGCCAAAAAAATGCAAAACACACTGGAGAATCTTGAGAATCGCAATCCCTGCAGAGTGGCAAGCGCCAGATACAATGGCACAGATACAATGTGTAGCCAAACACGCTACGCTATAGCAGCACCCGCACGACGAACCAAACGCTGTGAGCCACGGATAAGAACTAAACAACAATCGCAGCTGCCGCTGCTCGGCTGCTGCTGCCGCTGCTGCTGCTGCTTCATGTTGTTGCTGCTGCCGCTGCCGCTGCTGCTGCTGCTGCTGCTGCTGCGGGGCAGCAACACATGCCGCATATCATTCACGCTTTTTCACTTCGGACGGAGACGAAGTTCGGATCCGGTGGTCTGGTCACGAGTCTGCTGCGAGTGGCGGCTGGCTACCGCACTGCGCTCTCTCGTGCCGCATGTTGCTCGTGCTCGTGTGTGTGCCGCACACCGGGCAGCAACACCGCGCGTGCAACATGCGGCCAGGACGTGACCTTTGGCAACTGGTCGAGTGTTGTTTTGGCTTTCGGGCGCGCTTGCAGCCAATTAATGGGCCACTCGCCATGTGATTTATTGGCACCTCTCATAAATCCCCCCCCCCTCCCTACCGCTCCCCTCCACCCGCAAGCAGGATAAGCAAAAAACACATGCATAATTTCCATAAATCTTTTATGGCGGCGTGTAAAAACTTTCGGCAGGCCAATTATGCGGCCCGAACTAGGCATTAATTTGACAGCAAAGTGGCCAAAAGGCTTTATCCCTCCTTGGGGGTCAGGCTAGGCCAACGCTGGCCACCTTCCACTCAGCCGGCCCTCGAATCGTGTCCACAACTTACCGCATAATTGAGTTAGCCCCTGGTCGGCGGCATGTGCCAGCTTTTGTTGTCGTCCTGGCGAAGGATTATCAATGGCCTTTGAGCCTTTACCATCGCCTGTTGGTTTTGCCACCCGAATTGCTCAATTCTGCTTTGATCTGTCGTAAGCTGTGGGTGATGCGGTACTTAGCCATTATTGGTTAATTCTAATTTAGTGTGTGCTTCGCTGTAGATGTTTAAGTAAATACCAAGCAAGGAATCTAGTTTTATTTCTAGGATTTATAAGGAAATGAATGGAAATCAAGGAAATGAATGTAAAATAAATCTAATAAATGAATTGAAAAGTGTTCAAGCTTGCAAATAAGTAAATTGTAAAAGCTTATGAATAATTTTATTGCACATATGTAAGTTCTATTAAATCTTTCTATGCTAAAATTAACTTATTTTCCTTTTTAACTCAATTGCCCTTAGGCGCACGCAACATGCTGCTACAACACGGGAGAATGTTTCTAAGCAATTATATTTTTCCGCTCTCTCGCAGCATGCTGCCTTCGTTAAGTGTTGCAGAACAATGTTGAAGAAATACGAACATGTTTTTCCAAATTGACAAGGAAAAGTAAAACGTTTTTAGACCCACAATAAATTGTTGATAATTATAGAATTAAATTGAAATCTCTTAATTTTACTCTTATTAATTTTTGCAATAATCTTGTTTTGCCAAAACTGCTCTTTTACTCTTCAAAATGAAACTGAATACTTTAAGAAAACAAGTTCAAGCAGTTTCTTAAAAAAAACCTTTTTTTCTAAAACTTTTGACTTTTGATTTACTTTCTTGCACACTGAAATTGAACGCCGCTTCCGGCTGGCCATAAAAATATTGGCTGCTGTTAAATGGAAACAGATTGTCGCATGTTAATGCAGTTGCACCTGGCAAGCTGTTGCACCTCTAAGCCACCATGCCACCCAGGGCACTTCGATGGCAGCTCGACCTCCGCTTTTCCCGGGGCATTAGCCTTTTATGCAGCAGCGGAGATGTTGCAGCTTCAGCTGCTCGCCCGCGGCAACCTTCACACCTATGCACATGACGCATTCGTTTTGTATGGCCACTGCAGAAACAGAAGCGGTGGAAAATAGAAAGAAAATGGCGTTGGGCGAGAAAAGAAAAGCGCAAATAGGATCAAGGATAACAAGGGCATAACAAATGCAATGCAGGCAAGCGGCATGGGAGCATTGCAAATGCTTTTAAAGCAATACTTGATGCCAGCTGATTGAGTGGCTAATGGGCTTTTAACACGAGGAGCCCAAGTGGGGAGTTCCAGTGGGTCACGAGGGCTAATTGGCATGTGCTTCCACCCCAAATGCTCCATTAACTCACTTTTAGTTTCAATTTTCAAAAAAATACATATACATTTAACTGAAATTTCATATCAGGACTACACATTTTCAACCCTTCTATCTCTAGGTATATTGTTCCATTTATGGCCTGTAGCCTAAGCAAACTATTTAATTTACTATATTAAATATCAAATTAAATTTGGAGCAATTTAATCATCTTTCAAGATAGTTCTTTTCGGCGTGGCTATAAAATTTGTGCATTTGTCTTGCAGTGGAAATTGGTTTGCCGGGTGAAAAAACCTAGCTTATTTCATTTTAATTGCTTCACAGTCGCAGGACTCGGCACAAACACACACACACACACACAGAGGGGGAAAAGGATAAGAGACGCACACACAATCAACTAATGCGGTTGTGTGCCAACCTTTTGTGTGTGTGTGTGTGTGTGTGTGTGCTCATTAAAAAGCGAAGCAGCTACGCAGAAAAGCGACATTTGCATAAAATGCCAGTGTGTGTGTGTGTCCCAAAAGCTGGAAAAGCGTGCCACTGACACACAACTGTCACTCACACGCACTCAGACACAGGACTCTCCCACACACACACACTGGCACACACACAGGCACACACACAGGCACACACACACGCAGACAAGTCAAAACTTGCAAATTTTAATGCATCACAAGATTTCAACAACTTCCTATGTCTCACAAGCCGAAAAATCATCACCAGCAGGCTCGCAGCTTGAAGCTGGAAATAAAGAAAATCTCCAACTGTCATGTCACGTGCCTTTTCCCACCGCCCCCCCCCCCCCCCCCCTGCCATTTCCACCCGTTTTCTACGCACACTCCTTGGCTTGGAATCTGTTCGAGTCTCATTAAAAGTGGCTGCCGTTTTGCCGTTTTGGCCCTGGGGCAGCCAGAGTTTGCTGGCCTAATGAAGTTTCCCTTAAAAGGGTGGCCCCCTAATCGGGCCAAGACCTCTCTATTTCTCTATTTCTAGGGTATATTTGATAGGCGGCACTTGACTGCCGTTAAATTGTCGTTTCCTTTTTTGCGCAGCCAACTAGCTGCTCCAATGATTGACAGCTGGACATTGTGGCTGAGTGAATAACTCACAGGCCGACAGGCCGACTGGTCGACTGGTCGACTGGCCGCTTGATTTATGGGGGCGTGCCCCGGAGAGCCGTGCTTTGGCGCTCAATTAAAACGGAACCAAAGTCAAAAGTCGCCGAGAGACATGGGAAGCCCACGGAGTCCTAGCTGCGATGGATTAACACATCTCCCGGGGCAACATCTCGCCGGCGACAACCCTCATGGCAAGGTCTTTTGCTCGCAGGCTGGCCTGTCATATAAATCAAGCATAATCAACGCGAAATGCGGCTGGGCTCTTCATAGATGGACTCCGATGCGAGATTCCCGGATAAGCTGCACTTGGAGAAAAGGGGGTTCGCTATCTGTCGATGCTTAAAGCATCTCAATATCACAATTGCCCCCTGTTAATAATATGAGTTATCACAAAAATACATTTACAATATCTACTAATTATACAGTTTCGAATTTGTCTGATGTTTTATAACTAATCTGATCATTTGCAAATGAAGTATCGAGCTATTTCACAATGGTACACTCGAACTCAGCCCCGTTTCTCGCTGTGCACGAGAGGGGTGAAGACATCCGCGGGGCGCATAAATCTAAATTACACTGAACCACCATGGGGATTGTGGCTGAGAACTACAAGTATGAGGGAAAGTCGGCTCAAGATACAAATCTCCCCCGCCGAATGTTAGATGGAAAGTGAGAGGAAATCGCTGGCACTCGTTTGCTTTGTTTGTTTGCTTGTTCGAAATGTTTTCTAATCGGCCAAGGAGTCGTTCGTTCACACCTCCCCGCATGAGGGTTCCTTAATTGCGAGTTATTGATGAGGCGCCCCGCCACCCCAAACGCACACTTCAGCACCAAACTACCACCCACTAAGCATTCAATTTTCAGGAGAACACAGCACCTTTGGCAGGGTGGGGAAAAGAAATCCGTAATATGAACTGTCAGCAAAATGAACCTTATGAAAAGTCATTGACAGGAGCACCACAACAACGACGGCAGTCAGGGTTATCCTGTGCCCAGGTCCTTCAATAGGTGCGTGTGGGCGTAAGCGGCAAAAAGTGAGATGCAGAGCAGGGTCTTCAACGTGTCTACGTGTGTATGTGTTTATGTGTGAGGAAAAATCTGAAAAGGGACAGAAGCAGTGAGAGTGAGAGTGAGAGTGAGAGTGAGTGAGAGAGTGAGAGGGGGCACAAAGAAAAACAGACAGAGAAAGGTAGACAGAATCTCATTTGCGGTCATGTTGGCGTGTCAAAAGCGGACAACAATGACAACCTCAGGAGCAGAAACCAGAGCGGCAGCACCAGCACCATGGGCAACAACAAGGCTATCAGGCTCTTCCACTTTTCCACTTCCACGTCCACTTCCACGCCATATGGCAACCATTTGCCTGC
Source organism: Drosophila orena (assembly GCA_005876975.1). NCBI lineage: Eukaryota > Metazoa > Arthropoda > Insecta > Diptera > Drosophilidae > Drosophila > Drosophila orena. The sequence goes on along the minus strand of VCKV01000282.1, from coordinate 5,207,018 downwards.
ACATTATAAGGAGGAGCAGCCAAGGCGGAAGTATTACTCCGTGACGGGGATCAATGAACTCGATATACCCTCACTTTGCGTCCACCGCTGACGCCTTTCGGTTAACAGATTACTATCTTTCAAAATATTGTGGGCATACAATAGGTCGGCTGATTGCTGGAACTCGAGTTCATCAAGCCAACTCATGGAAATAATTTAATTGATCATTTCGCTATCAGATGATTCTCAATTTCTAGGAAGCCCAAACTCATTAAACTCAATGCCTGCGACTGACTTGCTGCTCAACAGAATGAATAACAGTTGTATGCACGACTACAGGTAATACTTCATAGTTAGGTTCTTAAGAAGTGTGCAGTTTTAGCACCATTTATGTGGAGTTTAACTTTTCCACTGCATTGTGGTGTCTGCCTGCTGTTGCATTTTTTATTCAACGCCATATTGATTTTATAATTCACAATGAGTTCCTAATTAGCCAAGCCCATTGGACAGCGGTGCTGGTTTTGTTTTTTTCTTTTTCGGTAGCCGCCCTCCTTCGGGTCCTGCGAGTCCTGCGAGTCCTGCGCCATCTGACCTGTCACAAACATGCCGTTCGGCTCATTCAAACCAGAAAATTCGAGTCTTTTCGGGGCCGTCGATTGGATGGGTGTGTGCCACAGCGAGCTCATCCGCTGATGTATCCGTTGCCGGTAGCGGGTGGCCTCTGTAGCTGCCATCGAGTGTGTCTGAGTGCCCGACAGCGGCATTGTTCGGTTGGTCCTTTTCGTCCTTCTGGTCCTTGTGCGCCGCTGCCTTGCTGTTCGTAATTATAAATGTCAATGCCAATTGGGCGAGAGCTTCCCCGCCAATTTCACACTTTTCAAATGGAAAAGCGACTGTGTGTGTGTGTGTGTGTGTGAGGACCTCTCATTAGCCGCAAAACGCTCGCAATGCAGTTGGCTAATTGAAAACGCGCGCCTAATTACCGATAATTGATCTGCTTTAGGAGTGGAGTTGATTGCAACGCAGCTGCCTGATGACCAAATGCCAACTTCAAATGGTTATTGGCCGCTGACCTTTCACCCTGGCTGCGTGTCCTGCTGACATCAACTCCGCCCCATTAGAGTGAGTCCTGCGAGTCCTGCGAGTCCGGCGAGTCCGTCGAGTCCTGCCCTTCGTCCTGCGCCTTTGTCAAGCAAACAACAACAGCAACAACAACAACAGCGAGTGGCGACCCTTTCCTGCCAGCATTTTCAAGTGTTTATTCCTGGACACTTCAGGTCCCTCGCCCACTCCCCTCGCCCATTCAGAGTGTACAATGCGAGGTGTGAAGTTTTTTTATGGTCAAGTGGTTTGCTTTCCTTTTTTTTTCGCCTTTGTTTGTTTGTTGTTTTTCTCCATGCCTCAAGCGGCAGGCTCGCCAGTTGTTTGCCGGACACTAATGACCACTCGGATCTTATCTGACACAGCTTGTTGATCTTAGCCAGGTCCTGGCCAGGTCCTGGCCACGCCCACTCCACTCCACTCCACTCCACTTCCACGCCCTTCGTTCCACGCAAACTGCAAGCATTTGCATTTTAAAGTGCGCAACTGCTGGCCGCGCATAGTTTTGCATACGCTGTCCATAAATAATAGTTTGGGTCTCTGGAGTGTGTATGCTGAGGTTTGGCAGGATCGAAAGTTTCACTGAAATTCCCTTGTGGTTGTGTAAAAACCATGAAACAATGAGCCAAGTCGCCGCAAGCGGGAAGCTTAATTACCTGCGGGGCAGACAACAAACCTTTGCACCACAATGATTTTCAAAAACATTCACCATTCACTGAGACTTCCGCTCAAGCCAGATTAATTTTAGTAATACCCTGTTTTTAGTACAGCATTATAGTCCAAGTGATAGCCAAACTAGCTCCTAATCTCACAAGTAAAGTATTATACGTATAGAAAATTCGTATTTCCACACACTGTGCTTAGGCAAATAAAAATACAACCAACAAGTTGCCAACAGTTTGTGATTATTTAATCTAAAGTTATTAGACCAAATTAAAGAACAAAATCTGCAATTTACTGGCTAGCTCAGCGTGATGCACGTGTATGTGTACGTACATACACGTATGTATGTATGTGTTTCGATGCCACAAAAATTTGGGGATGCTGCAAAACTTTATGTTTGGAGTGCTGCTCGCTGAGTGAAATTGCTGAAAAATAACTGAAACACTGTCAGCGAAGGCAACAACAAGCTCAACTTTCCAGATCTGCGCAAAAAGTTATATCCACCCTACATCAACAAATACAGCAAAAACTGAAGCCGGAAAAGCGGGCCGAACGCACTTTATTACGTCGAAATGTTTGAAACATTTCGAAGTGAGTGGACTTAATTCGTGTACACAACACACGCGTCGATTTTCGTCGGCGGTGCGAGTAGTTTTTCCTATTCCTCTAAGGGACCAAACTACCGCTGCCACGCCCCCTTGCATTCTGCGAGTTGGCACACGGCTGGAAAAAAGGCGGGAGTGCATTTCCCAGCCAGGGAATTTCGATTGGCAACATTTTTGCGTACCTTTCCCGGCTGCCTCGCAATTTTGTATGTGCGTAGGTACACTGGAACAAAAGTGGGAGCACATGAAGAAAACAACAAAACATTTGTACATAGAAGAAACATCTAAGGCCAAAAAATATTTTCCATTTAAAAGGCATATTTTAAGACATTTATTTACCATATTTAATGAAATATATCAATCTTTCGAATGACGCAAAGTTGAATGCATTGAAAAATGTAACTTTTTCGCAACGTGTACCTGCGGCGATTCGAATGTGAGTGTGTCTCTGCGTTTGCGAATCGCAATCTTCAATAAAATTGTTTCGGCTTTTATTTTTGGCTACGCTTTCCATTTGTTTAAAACGCAAACTATTGTGAAAGGCAACAAAGACACCAGAACAGAGAGAGAGAGACAGCGCGAGCATCACCTATCCCACTCTATGGCCACGCACACGCTTTTATGCCCCTTGGGTTTCCCCAAGCCCCCCTCTTCACCCTCTTCCCCCTCTTCCCCCTCTTCCCCCTCTACCATTCCACCCATGTCGAACAGCTCAAACCGGGCAACCTTGCAACCTTGCAACCTCCCAGCCACCCACTTAACCCCTTCCTTGGTGGGCACAACATTGTTGCTCTTTTTAACGCTTTTGCAATTGCGCATTGTATTTGTTGGAATTCTGCTGTTTTTTTCTCGATTTTGTTTGTGCTTTTTTTCAGCTGCGAATGGACCGCCGGTAAAAGGGGGTTTTCAGCTGCGGGTTTACAGGACGGCCACTTTATTTTCATAGCCGCCTCTTTCACAGCCGCATAAAATGCAACAACAGCAAATTGGAATGTGTAACCGCAACTCGTAGTTAATTTTATTTATTCCCAGCTCCATTCTCTTTTTTTTTCAGCCAGTCGGCCCTTTTTTTAATTGTCCTTCAACGCTTTAAAGCCGGCAGCTACGATTTCTGGCCAGGATGTTTCGTGTGTGTGTGTGTGTGTGTATGGGTGTGTGTGTGTTGGCGGACAGAAGCGCAGCAGGATTCGTGGTATCTGTCCATTCGTCAATATGATTTAGGGGCGGTCAAACAACTCGGCAATAACATAAATTAGGCAAATGCTGCAGATAAATTAGCAGAACCCAAAACAATTTTACGCACTCCCGTCACAAAGTGCAGCCAACGAGAACCGGAGGATCGGGACATTTGTTATTGTCCTTACCGAATGCCAAATAACTCATAAATGCAGTAAGCCGGGGGCGTTTTTGGGTGGCTAGCGAGAATGGGATCGACAGCTGGCCCTGCGTGCAGTTGGCCCATAAAACGGGACAAACAAAACGCAGCCCCTCGGGACCAGCTCTACATTTACATCCGAATATCCAGCTACACGGACACAGATACACGTACGGATACAGATACTGATACAGATAGAGATAGGGATAGGGATAGAGATCTGAATACGAGGGAGTCAACTGTGCACGAGCCAATATTAATTGCAATATTTGCCGCTGGCGATAATGCAATGTTTGCCGGTTCGATTTCAAGGACATGCATTATGCGTATGCGCCCAACTAATCGTTTTGCCTGTTGTTCCACATAATCACTGCCCCATTAATTACAAAATGCGTGCCATCTGCCTGCTGCATAAGCTGAATCCTTGCAACATGGAGGGCAGGTGTGTGTGTGTGTGTGTGTGTCCACCAGCGGGAGTTCCAGCCGAGGACTAGCTGCGCACACGGGGAATGGCGGGTAACTGCTGTTATTTAAAATCATTTCACTGCAGGACGACTTCCGCGGATGGACGATGGAGGCGAACTGGGACGTGTTGGGCCATCCCTTCCGCCCCTGGAACGGAAGCATTGCAAACGTTGCCAAGGAATATTTATCGACGCCAGCGGGGCGGCTGAAATACGAGAGCCTTTAAGCCCTTATTTTAAGCCATTACGAGCCCTGCAAAACCGGAATATCAGTGGAATTCATATAAAAATGGTAGAGGAAAGCTGATTGCTTTGCAGCTCTGCAAAGGGTCGCATTCTTATGTTTCATTGTGTTAGCTACTCAACTAAGAATATCAAATTTAGAAAACATCATCACGTAATTATGAGGATGGTTTTTAAATTCGTACAAAACAATAGAACCACAGAATTGGTTAGGACTAAGTAAAAGCAGAATTTGCATAGAGCAGCCTGGCTATAAGGGAAATGGCATGCAGAGCGGGGCACTCACAATTTTGTCCATAAAAGCATTTCGAGAATTTATAATTAACAGATTCCCATGCACTCGTTGCACACTTGGCTCCGTGGCTCCTTGGATCCTTGGATCCTTGGATCCTGGACTCTGGCACTGCCACTGCCACTGCAGCAAAGCTTCCATTATTCTGTCATCCTGCCGGGCATTTTGAGGGCTTCATGTGGCCATGACAACAGAGGCTGGCGAGGAAGTGGCCTCGTCTCGGTGACAAAAAGGAAGTGCAATCAATTTAAGCGGATTGCGGAATTGGGCCGTCTTAAAGGGGCGCCTTTAAGCTGCCGGGCATCGAAGGCCTCGGGGTTCAAAGGACATGGGGTAGGTCGGATCGGACACCTGTTGGTCGCGTTGCATGCAGGGTGACCATCGGCAGTCCCACTTCGAACCACTCCGGTGGCTGGCAATGGGAACTACCCCAGTCCAGTCGCCGTGGGACGTCGGCAGGACCTCCTGATGGCCGCTATTCAATTTTTAATCGATCTGTGCAAATAGTCGTCCTCCGGTTATTCGATTGTCCCTGGCCGCGCTTGTGTGGACAGCTGCCCTGAGATTGGGTCGCCCATGTGGCACGGTCGCACGGAGCAGCTGCAGCAGCTGCAGCAGCGCTTTATGCCCGAATTACGCTCGATTTATGTTTATCTCTGAATTTACGAACCTGCATGTTGCCACCGCGACACCGTTCAACTCGAATGCACAGCACCACGGTTCCCTCTCTCATGCAATTGGGAATCCGAAAAGGAAGTTCATTCTTAAAGCTACCATACCTTTTAAGAGACTTTTCTTTAATCACACATTAGCACTTACTATAGTGCCATACTATAATTCATTAAATTTACTCCGCATCTGCGGCTTGTGGCACTGACTTGTGCTTCAGATTTCAAGGCTAATATCATTATAATGCAATATGAAAGGCAGTCCAGTACAGAACAAGGATATAATCCTGCAACTTAAATTCCTGCAGAGTATTCGGCGGCGCCTAAAATCAGTATGCCCCTAGGAAAATCTCTTCATTCAGTGTATTCACACCATACACCAAACCACACCCATGTTGTTTGGTGCCATTTGTGGGCATTGATTTGGCTTGGCGGTTTGGTTTGGTTTGGGTTGGTTCGGTTCGGCTTGGTTTCTGTTCGTTTCAATCGAGTCGATTCCATACCATACCATACCATTCGATGCGATTCGATTCGATTCCATTCCATTCGATTCGACGTTGCTTGTTGGTTTTGGTTTCTGCTCCGTTCGGCGCGGAGCTGCACTGCTTTTTTTCCACATTTTTATTGCGTTCGCTGGCTGGCCGTTCATTTTGAGTAAAGTCCAGTTTATTGCGAAATGAAATGCGGCAATCCCAGCACCGATATCCACCTCCAGCCCATCCATGGCAGTCAGACTGGTTGGGACAGACTCTCTCAACGAATTCACGTGAATTGTTCATTCTACTCGATGTTTGGCTAATTGCTGTTTTGTATTTTTTATTCACCTCAATTGCTTTGTTTTGATTGACTTATTTTTGGATGGCTAATTGCGACGATTTAGGCCGCATTTGCCAATAAATCCCCAATGGAGTTGGTAATGGAATTGAATTAGTAACAGGAGGCTGCCATGGAGCCTATCGCAAAGTTTGCGCCCTGAAATCAATACGTGTGAAAACAAAGGAAATGCGCAAAGCTGGCAAAATGGGGAGAATGGGGAAAATCGGGAAAACAATGGGCCATATAGGAGGAATTACGCACAAGAAAAGCGCATTTGAGCCAACTTGTACGTGATTCCGTGCGGAAGTGAAAAATGTTTGCCCGTCGTCAAACTTTTCTCGCACATAAAACCGGAAATGGGAAAATCCGAGGAAGCATTTTACCCACCGCCACGACATCGCTTAAACGCAATTAATTAATTGCATTCCAGTTTGTGCACTCGCAGCCAACTTTCATTTCATATTGTGCGGAGTTTTCAATTGTTTCTAATGCGCCGCCCTCACGCATATCAACCCCAGTTGGAAAAGCATTAGGTCGCCTAATTTTGTGCGATTTTTATGTGCCCTTTGCATGGCATCCGAGCGTTTCTGAATAAAATATCAAACTGATGACTCCGCAGATGCGGGTCGCATAATTAAGCCGTAAAAGTAATTGACGCCTAAGTGGCGAACTTTTGAGCATAATTCACTGGCCGACTGGACCAGGGATTCCGTGCCGCAGCCCACACGCCATGGACTTGGACCCACATTTGGCACATCATTTTGCTCAATCACGACAATAAAATCAAATATCAGAGACTAAGCCCAGTCGGGGAAATACCAAAATGCCAAAATAAACAACAACAAACAACGGGCTGAGGGGTGGAAAATAGAAATAGAAAAGTTGCGAATGCATTTTATGGACTTTTTATGACTTAAAACTTATGTGGCGGACGAGACGGCACAAGACGATGGAGCCAGGAGCGAGTCGAATAAAAATCTCAAAAAATAGACAGGGCCAATGAAAAGCTTAACAAATGCCATATAAATATGTATCCGACCGAACATGTATCGGTATCTGTGTATCTCCGGATCTATGCCACACTTTCTGATTTTATGGGGTCAATCCAAATGTGTACGGGATGGGGAATGGGGAATGGGTCATCTTGTTATTGTTGTTGTGTCCCAGTTGTGTGAGTTTTGCCAAAAACTAATAAAATTAAATTGAATTGCTTAAAAATTGCCAAAAATGAGACAAAATGTCGAAGGGGCGCCACAGGCAAACGGTTATGAAGAGCCCAAATTGACGGTGTGGGCGTGGAATGGCATTTCCCTTTCCCCATTCCCCTTTGCCCATTTCGGCTGAGAAAACACCCAGCTTATAAGGGAAAACAGCACTCAGGCTCCTCGACCACGTTCGCGCATTAAAGTGTTTTTGGCCAGAAATTGAATATTGAGTGGTGGCTCTAATGGCGACAAAAGGGCAGCAAAATCAGTGTAGGCAGATGCTTTGAATATCATCCGTATTTTTTACATAAGCAAACTTTTAAGAGCTCTTACATTTCACGGAATGATCTCAGCCTTTTCTAATTAAAACTGACTTTAAATTTTCCAAGAACTGAAGTCTTCGGTTGTCATGGACAAAAATCGAGCCGCCTTTGCAACGACAATTTTAAATTGAAATTGATATTGAGAATTTCGGGCTGTCTGGTTGAAGATGGCGTCCTCAGCTTTCCCTGCTAGACTGACAAATTGAATTGCGCAGATTGGGAACGATGAGGACAAGGACGAAGGAGCTAAAGGCTGAAGGTCCTTGGCCCGACCGCAATATTAATGCAATTAAGAGCGAATCGAAGTCGTTGGTCGTTCGTATCCGCATCGAGCTGATATCCGTGTCATCAAATTCATCGACGGTAAACGCATCAGCGTGTTGGTAATGAATTTAGGGAGGAAATGCAATCAAGCGCATGGGAAACGATTACGTTCCATTTTGAGTTTGGCGGCCCATGCGGCGTATGCGCAATGTTTTGATTGACAACGCAGCGCCATATTTATGCCAAATGCAGAAATCTGTGCAAATTTTAATAATTAGTTGACTGCTGGCCAGTGGATTATCGTGCGACACGCACACATAGAATATTCAATTTCTGACCACAATGTCACGCCCCCACAAAAAAGGAAAAAAAAAACAAGATAGAAAGCTGTAGTCGAGTTCCCCGACTATCAGATACCCGTTACTCAGCTACTTTTGTGCGGATTGTGGGCGTTAGAGCAAACAAGTTTGTTGGCAAATCTATAGAAATCTACATCATACATAAAAAAGTGAAAAAATATCACAACGTTTTTCAAAAGTGTGGGCGTTACAGTTTTGGGCGGTTTGTGGGCGTTGGATGTGGGCGTGGCATGCAGAATTTTAGAGAATTGCGCCAGAAACATTTTGAGGCATGCCACTTCAAAATCTTATTATTCATTCATTCATTATTCATTCATTCATTCATTCATAACATCAAAAAAATGACATAAAAATTAAAAAAATACATTTTTCAATTTGAATGCAGTTTTTTAGAGAATTGCGCCAGAAACATTTAGAGGTATGCCACATGAAAATCCGATTAAGATAAGTTGAGTTATGGAGTTTAGAACTTCAGCTTCAGGATATTTCTTCATTTTTGGAGTTCCTACAACATCATAACACCAAAAAATTGACAAAAAAATTGAAAAAAAATAAATTTCTAAATTTGAATGCAGTTTTTTAGAGAATTGCGCAAGAAACATTTAGAGGTATGCCACTTCAAAATCCGATTAATATAAGTTTAGTTATGGAGCTTAGAGCTTTAGCTATAGGACATTTCTTCATTTTTTGAGTTCCTACAACATAACACCAAAAAATTTACAAAAAAATTGAAAAAAAATAAATTTCTAAATTTGAATGCAGTATTTTAGAGAATTGCGCCAGAAACATTTAGAGGTATGCCACATGAAAATCCGATTAAGATAAGTTGAGTTATGGAGTTTAGAACTTCAGCTTCAGGACATTTCTTCATTTTTGGAGTTCCTACAACATCATAACACCAAAAAATTGACAAAAAAATTGAAAAAAAATAAATTTCTAAATTTGAATGCAGTTTTTTAGAGAATTGCGCCAGAAACATTTAGAGGTATGCCACATGAAAATCCGATTAAGATAAGTTGAGTTATGGAGTTTAGAACTTCAGCTTCAGGACATTTCTTCATTTTTGGAGTTCCTACATCATAACACAAAAAAATTGACAAAAAAATTGAAAAAAAATAAATTTCTAAATTTGAATGCAGTTTTTTAGAGAATTGCGCCAGAAACATTTAGAGGTATGCCACATGAAAATCCGATTAAGATAAGTTGAGTTATGGAGTTTAGAACTTCAGCTTCAGGACATTTCTTCATTTTTTGAGTTCCTCATAACACCAAAAAATTGACAAAAAAATTGAAAAAAAATAAATTTCTAAATTTGAATGCAGTTTTTTAGAGAATTGCGCCAGAAACATTTACAGGTATGCCACATGAAAATCCGATTAAGATAAGTTGAGTTATGGAGTTTAGAGCTTTAGCTATAGGACATTTCTTCATTTTTTGAGTTCCTACAACATAACACCAAAAAATTGACAAAAAAATTGAAAAAAAATAAATTTCTAAATTTGAATGCAGTATTTTAGAGAATTGCGCCAGAAACATTTAGAGGTATGCCACATGAAAATCCGATTAAGATAAGTTGAGTTATGGAGTTTAGAACTTCAGCTTCAGGACATTTCTTCATTTTTGGAGTTCCTACAACATCATAACACCAAAAAATTGACAAAAAAAATTGAAAAAAAATAAATTTCTAAATTTGAATGCAGTTTCTTAGAGAATTGCGCCAGAAACATTTAGAGGTATGCCACTTCAAAATCCGATTAATATAAGTTTAGTTATGGAGCTTAGAGCTTTAGCTATAGGACATTTCTTCATTTTTGGAGTTCCTACAACATCATAACACCAAAAAATTGACAAAAAAATTGAAAAAAAATAAATTTCTAAATTTGAATGCAGTTTTTTAGAGAATTGCGCCAGAAACATTTAGAGGTATGCCACATGAAAATCCGATTAAGATAAGTTGAGTTATGGAGTTTAGAACTTCAGCTTCAGGACATTTCTTCATTTTTGGAGTTCCTACAACATCATAACACCAAAAAATTGACAAAAAAATTGAAAAAAAAAAAAATTTCTAAATTTGAATGCAGTTTTTTAGAGAATTGCGCAAGAAACATTTAGAGGTATGCCACTTCAAAATCCGATTAATATAAGTTTAGTTATGGAGCTTAGAGCTTTAGCTATAGGACATTTCTTCATTTTTTGAGTTCCTACAACATAACACCAAAAAATTGACAAAAAAATTGAAAAAAAATAAATTTCTAAATTTGAATGCAGTATTTTAGAGAATTGCGCCAGAAACATTTAGAGGTATGCCACATGAAAATCCGATTAATATAAGTTTAGTTATGGAGCTTAGAGCTTTAGCTATAGGACATTTCTTCATTTTTGGAGTTCCTACAACATCATAACACCAAAAAATTGACAAAAAAATTGAAAAAAAATAAATTTCTAAATTTGAATGCAGTTTTTTAGAGAATTGCGCCAGAAACATTTAGAGGTATGCCACATGAAAATCCGATTAAGATAAGTTGAGTTATGGAGTTTAGAACTTCAGCTTCAGGACATTTCTTCATCATTTTGGAGTTCCTACAACATCATAACACCAAAAAATTGACAAAAAAATTGAAAAAAAATAAATTTCTAAATTTGAATGCAGTTTCTTAGAGAATTGCGCCAGAAACATTTAGAGATATGCCACATGAAAATCCGATTAAGATAAGTTGAGTTATGGAGTTTAGAACTTCAGCTTCAGGACATTTCTTCATTTTTGGAGTTCCTACAACATCATAACACCAAAAAATTGACAAAAAAATTGAAAAAAAATAAATTTCTAAATTTGAATGCAGTTTTTTAGAGAATTGCGCCAGAAACATTTAGAGGTATGCCACATGAAAATCCGATTAAGATAAGTTGAGTTATGGAGTTTAGAACTTCAGCTTCAGGACATTTCTTCATCATTTTGGAGTTCCTACAACATATAACATCAAAAAAATGACAAAAAAATTGAAAAAAAATAAATTTCTAAATTTGAATGCAGTTTTTTAGAGAATTGCGCCAGAAACATTTAGAGGTATGCCACTTTAAAATCCGATTAAGATAAGTTGAGTTATGGAGTTCAGAACTTCAGCCCTGGAACATTTCTTCATTTTTTGGAGTTCCTACAACATCATAACATCAAAAAAATGACAAGAAAATTGAAAAAAACTAAATTTCTAAATTTGAATGCAGTTTTTTAGAGAATTGCGCCAGAAACATTTAGAGGTATGCCACTTCAAATTCCGATTATGATAAGTTGAGTTATGGAGCTTAGAGCTTTAGCTTCAGGACATTTCTTCATTTTTGGAGTACCCACAACAGCATAACATCAAAAAAATGACAAAAAAATTGAAAAAAAAATAAATTTTTAAATTTGAATGCAGTTTTTTAGAGAATTGCTCCAGAAACATTTAGAGGTATGCCACATGAAAATCCGATTAAGATAAGTTGAGTTATGGAGTTCAGAACTTCAACCCTGGAACATTTTTTCATTTTTTGGAGTTCCTACTGATGTTGTATCTATTGATGTTGATCTATTCTATTTCCTTCTGCGTGTAACATACTGTTCAACGAATCTAGTATACCCTTTCACTCTAGGAGCAACGGGTATAAAAATAGATATGTCACACGAGAGAGCGGAATAAAAACAGACACATGGGGGCTGGGATGTAAATTCAATTTTAATTCTGTTGATGAAAAATAATATTTACATGATTGGCGGACGGAGCAGCAGGGCAACGAAAAATAAATAAAATGTATGGCAGGCGAATCAAATTTAGCAATTCATTGAAATTTTAGTTGTTCTCGCAAGGCAAATAAACGCAATTGAAATGGTTGTGTATTATTATTCTTTTTGTATTTCGGTTACGCAGGACAATCAATCAGCTTGTCAATGCGGACATTGGCCAGCGGAGCGGATCATTTATTTACTAATATGTCAGCTGTGAAATATTCCCATTTAAATTCTAAATCAAATAACCGCAGTAGTGAGCAGCCAACTTGAGCGTGATAAACGAACGCTTGTTTAAAGAGTCTTTAAAGCGATTTCAACACCCGTGGAACCCGAGTCGCAACCGCGAGTCTTGCAGCAAATTAGCATAGCCTAATTGAACACAAACGGCGTCCAATTTCAATAAGGCGCAATCCGAGTGTGGAGCACTACTGGTCGCCTAGCCCCTGGTCGTGAAATCGAAACCCGCACTGAATGGGGCAGCCAGTGATGGTGTCTGCGGATTACAGAGCAGCTGGCTAATTTGGGTTGGTTTCCAAAGTATCCCAGAAGTAGGAAATCCCATTCGAAATCGGGAATTCAATCTGCCACTGCTTTATTTAGCAATGCTAAATCTATGGAAATACCGAACACACTTCTATCAAGCAACAATCAATTTTGTTATCTATCTAATTGAGAATTTCAGTTTGATTTGAAAGTCATTGCAATTTCCAGGTATCTAGAAGTATGTAGTGGTATGTTTTTCATCCCAAATTCTCTCATTTTGATATTTTGTAACCCACTTTGTAGACCTAGTATTGAGTCGTCGAAAACTTAAAAGTTTTCTAGTTGTTTTAGCTATGAAAAGGCTGACAAGCCATCACTAGCGCAGAAGGCATCCGCTTGCGATTTATGACACCGCAATCGGTCCGGCAAAGAGATGCTGCTGCCTGGGCGGATCGAAAAGCATTGGCCAACCCAAAGTCGGGCGAAATGAGTCTCTTTGGAGCTCTTTATTATGACGGATGCTGCGGGGTGTGGTGGCTGGTCACTGGAAACTGGTTACTGGTTACTGGTTACTGGTCACTGGAACGGGGACATGTGATATGGAGGCGAGCATGTCATCTGGCATAATTGCCAGCGCCAAGTCAGTTCTGAGCAGTATGCAAATCGCATGCGGCAGTAATTAAAGGAGTACTGTTCGCCACGAAAAGGAAAATTGGAAATAGTGATGGTTATGCAGAGCAAGGATATACATATGTGAATGGCTATATGGAGGAGAAGCCTGCGGGAGAGAAGCCTGTTGGCAGAAGGGCCCAAGACACTAAAACGTTAACAAAGTTGCCGGTGAAAAAAAGTGCAATTCGAAACAGTTCAGCAGCGTACAATATTCCTTCCTTTTTTCCCTGTGCAATGCTGGGGAAAATTTTTGATTGCAAATTTGTGTTTTCTTTGCCTTCAGTGCGCACTTGCCATCCAACCACCTTACCTTTTTCAACGCTTTTTCACCGCTCTTCCACCGGCGGTGCCAAAGAAGATATATACTACTCCTTGGGCTGCCAGCACGCATTACCATTGATTAACACTCATTCAATCTTTTGCCGTGTGCTCCGAAACTTTCTTGCACAGATTGAAATACAAAGTTTTTTGCTGAGCTTTAGTTGCCACTCTGCATTCGTCGTCCCTCTTTCGTTTTCCACTTATTTGGTTTTCTCGTTTTCCCCCTCTTCTTTTTTTTTGGGGGGGGTTAGGTTTTTGTGGCACATATTTCTTTACTTTACTTTGCACTTCACTGGCATTGAAAGTCTTCAACATGAAAAATAGATTTGCCCCGTAGCTAAACATAAAAAAGTGGTTCAATCGAAAGAAACTTGCGAAATGCTTGGAATTTTCATAAATCAGCAATAATTCCTGAAATATTGGAAGTGTCTTTGGCATGACGATAAGCCATTTAAAAGGCTGACTGGTCAGCTAAGTGGACCGTTAAAGCAAGTAAAGCAAGTTGGCAAGTAAGTTCTATATATTTTTTTGGCCAACTGACTAGTGAAAAGCGAAAACTTTACGCATTTGATAGAGGCTTTTTGGCTGGTGGGCGTGGCAGCTAATTAAAGTCAAATGTATGCCATTGCGCAGACGTCTAAAGTTGTTTTGTATAGCTTTGTTTTACTCGAGTTCAGCTGCCAGTCAGAGGCTCAACTCTCGAGTTCAGCTCCGTGGAGTACAATTTTTAATGGGCCAAGCGTTTTAATTACTTTGCTACGGAGTGTGTGGGTGTGTGCGGTGCGGAATCTGGGTGAATCTGGGTGGATCTGGGTGGATCTGGGTGGATCTGGGATATATCTGGGATGGCTTGCAGTGGGTGGTGCTGGGCTGCAGCAGCGGTGCACTGCGCTTAAGCTAGTGGAACATAATTACTCGTCTGTAGCGCAACTCCCGGAAGTCAGTGGCAGCCGCAGTCGCCGCAGCGCCGGAAAGTATGCTGCAGGAACAGCGGCGATGGGCGCGAAATCTGCCATAAAATATTTATATAGCCTGCAAAATATACCGCGTATATATGTCCGACATGCCCAGCTGTATGCATATACATATACAAATACATATACATATACATATACCTACATATATATGTGCCACTGCAAACAACAAAAGTTGGTTGCGCAAAATCAACGCGCTCGTTGCGAGTTTAAAGTTTTTCGAGTTTGTTTGAATTTTGTTGCTAATTAATTGCGAAAGTCAGTGAGATTTTCATACCCATTAGTGAGCGGGGGGTATATGCAATCGCCTTCTGGCTGATTTAGAAAATATGTTCAAGCCAAAGTAACATAAACGCCAGAAATTTTAAGCGTTTTAGCGTTAACTTTGGCAAATCATCAAAGTACAGGGTATCAGTTTAGTGTCTTCTCAACTCCCCCATCCGATTTTATTTATTTTAGTTCCTCACAGTTTTACTTTTATATTCCGTTGGTACTTTATGTTTTATTTCGTAAACAGGCCCCGCAATTTTTTATGATTTAACTTAGCTGCTTCCCTTTTTTGATTAACTGAAAAAGTGGAGCACGGCGGCTGGGGCGTGGCACTGCCGCCCCTCTGTTTGCATCGCGGGAATCGCCTGACTACCACTCCATCAACATGTATATTTATCTTTTCCGTGCAAGCTTGTGGTTGCAAAAAAATTATACTTTTGCGGGTGAAAAAGTTGCTTACAGATGATTTTTTATATGTTGCCCATCGATTGTTTACTTAGTGCAAAGTAAGTGAGTAAGTTTAAAATAGCATGTAAAGTGTGTAAAATGAACTATGTTTGGAAATTGAATGCTTGATAGCCGGTGACTGAAGTCTAATTACCCAGTTCGTCTGCTTTGAAGTATTAGCCCAGTCAGCATGGCGCTGAAAAGTAGGCAACGCTTTTTGTGCATGCCACACACGCTCACTGCCGAAAAAATGCGAGAAAAGAAAGGAAATGGGAGAAAGGAAAGCAGTCGGTTGTCGGTGGGCGGGGCTGGCGGTGCTGGCGGGGCAACAACATTAAACTGCCCACAACATGCACTGGGCAAATGTTGTTTGCGGCACTCGTTTGCTGCCGTTTGTCGGTCGCCGCTCATAAAAGTCAAACTATTTTTCAATTTCAAATTTCACTGCTGCAGCTACAAATCTTCTTCACAGGGCCTAGAATTGTTGTTGCTGTTGTTGTCAGAGTCTGACCCACTGGCCATAAATATGCTGCGTGCCACCAGCAATGGCAGCAGCAGCAACAACAGCAACAGCAACTACCACAATGACAGTGGTCCTGGGCATTTTGGCACCCCAAACCCAAAGAGCCCGCAGTAGATCAAACCGACTAGGGGCCAAAAAGAAATAAGCCGGAGGCAAAGTGTGCAGCAAGGGGCCAAAATGGAGAAAAATAAGAACCACCGAGCAATCCTTTTGTGGCATGTCGCAGGCAGGCAAACTGGCTGGCTGGCCTACTGCTGCACACGCATTGTGTTTTGGCCAAAAGATGGAGTCAAAACCGAAACCAAAGGAACCCACAAGTCGGGCACTGAGCAAATGCCAGCGAAACAAGTTCATCAATTTGCTTTTCATTGCTATGGTAACAAGGATGAGTACGTACACTTAGGCTAGTATACACGTATATGCCAAAATTGGCAGTACATGTTTGGCTAAAGGTATTGAAACTTAGAAATCGGAAATTTCCATTCTGCTACCATTTTTTGGGCGGTGCATTGAAGCTATTCTACATCCACAATCGTCTCGCTCTGAAGTTTTTGCATTTGACGCAAAAATATTCATGGCAAAAAGCCGAGTAGGATAAGCAACCGCTGCTATCCGACTATTGGCCATTTGCTAGTCACACCCGCATTCGAACATGGCCAAAACAAACATGCATTACTTTTGGCACACATTTCGCTCTCAAGCTGTGTTTGTTTTCTAAATTTTGATCACGTTGGCTGGCCCTGACCTCGCAACCCCCCCCCCCCCATTCACTCTTACCCCCCGTCCTCCTGCTACTTTCGGCCTTTGTCCTCCCGCTCATTGTTAACAACTTTTCGGCGTTTTATGTCTACATGCGCCGGCCATTGTGGTACGCTTCTGTTCCTGACCACTCGACCATATTGGTGGACAGCGTTGGACGCGGAGAACAGCCTCGTATTTAACCAGGCCAAAAGCACACAGACACCTTCAAAAATTAAAGCGCCACATAAACGAATTAAATCACTCATAAGAAAAAAGTGCTAAATGCGAAATTTGCATTTACAATCCGAACGCTGCACTGTTGAAATATGGCCGGCGTTTTTAACCGCCGCCAATGGGCGGTTGGGTGCTCCATGGGGGCGTGGCTGGTGGACTGGTGAACTGGTGGACAGGTGTCCCCGTACTTACACACGAGGGGAGCATAAATATTTACAGCATTTTTAAAATGATTCGTGGGCGAGTCCTTTGCCATCTGTTGCCGTTCCCAGGGCTGCAGCATGTAAAACTGCAATTAAGTTGTACACATTGCCCCCCCCCCATTTACTTTATCCGCCACTCCGCCGCACAAAAAAAAAAAAACTGACCCAAAAACGTATACAAAAATGTGCTCTCCATATGTAATAATCGACCAGGTCCTGGCAAATAAACTGCAAGTCATGTTGGAGCAGCCAAATAATACACACACATACGTGGCCGAACAAAAAAAGGAGAGAAAAGGAAATACCATATCCTGGCAAAAATGACAGAATGATAGACAAAGTGAAGATGTTCTTTGCATGGCAGAGCTGAAATTGAAACGGCCTGCAGATAACCGAGTCAATTAAAAAGCAATTCTAGTGCGCATTTAGTTAACCCAGTGGGAATTTTTGTGAATGGCAAGTGATATAGAAGACTGGCCAAATGGAAAATTCATGACAGAAAGCAGAAATAATTACCGCATGAATCGGGGGAATCAAGTGTAAGCCGAAATGGTTTACAGTTTCGACTTGCGAAAGTTGTCAATGTCACGACAACTTACTGCTAATCATTGTAATGCCTCCGGCTCAGTGAGTCGACGAGGACACGGAGAAGGCTTCGTTCGCCGAGAGGATGGATGGCAAATAAATGAGTGCTGGCATTCCAGCATCCTGCCATCCAGGCCGCATGATGCGGCTGACTTGGCCAACTGTAAACGAGCAATAAATGCGGGCTCAAGTGTCATAAGTAGCTGACTGACAAAGCTGCTATCTGTATCCTTGAGTTTGTATCTCAGCTCGAGCGGCGAATCGTGAAATATTAAATACGCCCGTGTCGGTGGCATTGTTCAAATTAAATGGATGGCGCGGTAGCCAGTAATGTGATTATGTGAAGGAGATCCTCTGACTCAGCCTATTGTCGTCTCCTGTCGAGTTGGCTGCACTTCAACTTCAACCTTTCGCCTCCACTTAGGCACGCCCGATTGAGCAGCAAAAGCTGTAACTCTGGATTTGGTGTTTCATAATACTTGCCATATATATATATCTTACATTTTTTTTTTACCACTGTCATCGTGCGGGCTATGAAATCTTTAGCCAATGAAGGGGAAAATCAAACAAGAGATTGAGCTGCGCAGCCAATTATGTGCCACGTCACGGGAATTTCTGTGTTGTATTCTGTTCTGTTGGGTTGTGTTGTGTTGTGTTGTCGGTGGATCCTACAAAATCAGAGCTCAGACTAATTAAACGAGAGCCCAGCTCCGATGCAGCTTAGCCGGAACTACTTGGTGAGCTCACCAACACTACAATGGCAACTCATTGGGTCATTTTGCAATTAAGCTGCAGTCGCATGTTGCCGGCGAGGGTCATAAAGCCTGCATCCCATGTATCCGCATCCGTATCTATAGCCTCGGCCATACTCCGAGACCGAGACCGATTCCGTGTCCCACTCCGCCCCCTCTGTCGTCTGATGATGATGAATGAGTTAAGCGGCCGTTGCCATGTAGCTGCACGTCTAATGAGATACTTTTTCTGCCGCTGCCACAGAAGATGAGGACGAGCTCTAGGATCCGGCTGGGCATGGAGGTGGATATGGTTCCGGGTGCAGCAGCAAGGATGAGCATGTGGCCGTGCCCGTGGATGTATCTTCATCTGCAAGTACACCATTAGTAGCGAAGGGTCAGGCGACGCCTAGCTCAACTGCAAATCATGACTTGCCCCCTTTGGAACACTGGAAGAAATTTGCCTAATAAATTAATAATAATAAACAATTAATAATTAAATAAAAACTCAAGAGAGCTTTACTTTTTAATAAGCTTAGGGTCAAAGGAGTTCATTTTCATTAGGCCGAATGCTTGAAGGGAATGCTGATTTTCATCTATACATTTATTTTTAAATGGCCAGACTTCGCAACTCAGTTCGCCAGTGGAGAAAATCGCCGTCATCGTCGCTGTCCGTCAGCTCTTCCAACTATGTAATCTATGGCATGTCAGTGTCTGTATCTGTATCTGTATCTGTATCTTCAGCCATCTCGCTTATCTACACTCTCCACTCAGGAGAACGCACAAACGCAGAACGTGTATCTGTGTGTTTGTGTATCTGTGTGTCTGTGTTTGTATGTATGCATTGCTCGATGCGTGCCCAGGCACTAATTGCGTCTAATTGAATTGCAATTGACCGTGAGTTGGCGTATTTTTCATTCGTTTTTGCCGACACCGCCAGCGTCGATCTGAAGCTGGAGATATATCCCCTGGCTTGGGGAGCATCGGGTGGAAGCGGTGGAGCTGCAAAGTGGGAAAGTGGCAAAGTGGGTGGGAAGCTGGGGCAGCGGAGGCGACAACATTGTTTGATGAAGATTTACGCAGCTGCTTTGATTTGTGTCAACAACGCCCGCCAACAACGACATCGCATTCCATCCCATATACACTTGCTCATTCATGGCCCCATCTCAATCATTCGGTTGGTCATGGCGCCAATGATTTGGATGAGCAACTGCAGGGACTTTAACAACTGGTGGAGAAAGGAGGGGGCGGGACAATTGATTTATAATGACTGTGAATTTATTTGGCCAGCTATGTGGGCAGTGTGTATGCCTGAATGAACCATCGCGGCCGATGAATTATTCGCTTAAATTAAAAGCTTAATAGAATGCAGATTCCTGAATATTCACTGAATATATGGCCAGTGATAATTGTGGCTGATGATTTTCTTGACTGATTTTAGCGTGTTTATATGGCTAGCTGACATATTTACTGCCAGCTTGTATTTAATATTAAATCAATTAGCCATTGTCACGCATTAATAATTAAATTCAATTTGCTTTTTCAGCGTCATCGACTTTCCATTCTGTTCCATGCTGTTTGACATGTGCATATAATTATATTAACCATCTCGCAGCGAATTAACTTTTTGCCTAGCAAAATTGTGACATTTGTGGGCTGGGAAATAGTTGGCCAAGGAATTACCAGCAGCGCCACAGCCAAACGCCCGCTTTCATTGGCAAATTAACAACTTATACGCCAAAAGTTTCGCCAGCAAAGTTACCCAAAAGCCGAAAGTTGCCAAGCACCTGTCCCCACCGGCTGGCTGACAAAGTTGCCCCAGCAGTCAACTTGCAACAGGATCCTCGCGCTCTCCTTGCGCGAGAAAAAAATGCGCAAAAATCGAAGATGTGAGAAAAAAGTACTTGAGCGGTTTTCAATTTGATATCAGTTTGTTGTTGCTGCTGCTGCTGCTGCTGCTGGCTGGTGTTTCGTTTGTTTCCCGACTGTCGGTAGGATTCACAATTTATGTTTACAACTTGCCAGCACAAATAAAAATTGTATTTTTATGACGGCTTTTTCGAGGGCACAAAGCACAAGGCACACAGAGCAGCGACAGCTTTGCCATGCAATAAAATAAAATATTGTTGCAATGCAGCGATGGCAGTGCGGCCCCCAAAAAAAAAAGGAAAATTGTCACTGATATGTCAAACTAACAAAACATAAAGCGGGCATAAACAAAGAACTGAACCGAAAACCAGAAAACTCGAACAAAAAAAAAATGACCAAATCCAGAGCATGGGCTGCCCAGGGGCTTAGGATTGAAGGACCAAAATACGCAGGACCCGCCTGATGTGGCACAAATATTTAAAGTTATCTGTGGAAAGTTGGCAAGTTCTCGGTGCCTCTCCACTTGTTTGTCTTTGCTTAATCTTTTGATAGAAATTTGTATACAAAAGTTGTTCAATACCCGCCCGCCCGCACCGCACCGCACCGCACCGCAGCCAACCATTTGGTTTTGGCCAAACAAAGTTTGCTACATTATTTTCACAAGCGCACGAACTTGGCACAAGGTGTTTTTCTTGTCATTGAACTTAAAGGTGAAACTTTGCAGCAGATCAGCTAGCCAGCGAATGATGCAAACGTAGCTGATACTGAAAATTATGGTGATGGCGATGGCGATGGTGCTGGTGATGGCGATGATGATGATGCATCTTATTCTATTTTGGCCATAAGCCAGAGTTGGCTTTCTTTGTCACAATTTCTGCTTAGCTTGAGCTTCTCTTATAATTTACAATCGTGTACCGTGAACTTTGCGCTTGATTTACACTTGGCTGACGTCTGCGTTTGCTTTGTGTTACTCAGTCGGTCTCTACTCGTGTACAAGGCAATATATCTGTAGCTGTATCTTTGGCAACCAACCCACAAGCCGCCCACGCGGCAGCAGCAGTTGTCCTTTGTGTCCTGTTGTTATTTACAACGTGCTTGGGCGGACACCAGCGCACCGCACAGTTAATTTGACGTGGCCAATGGCTTTTATGGGACGTGCAACGTGGCGTATGCGCAACAATTGACTGACTGACTGACTGACTGACTGACTGACTGACTCGCTGACTGACTGAGTGACTGAGTGACCGACCGTGCTAATTAGAGTCGCAACAATTGACACTTGCAACATAACTCAGCGCCTCAAAAGGTGTCAGCGCAATTAATGTACTTAACATGCAATTTTGGCCTGCTGCAACACTCACTAAATAACACCAAATAAATATAGAAGCGATTAAGCGCCACTTTTAGCCGCAGGTCACATTTGCAAGCCAACAATGCAAGTTCATGTAATACTTTAAATGCATTTGTTTGATTTGAAATTGCCTGCAATGGTGCAAGGACCTTAAAGTTAAGCTTACAGTATCACTACATGAATCAAATTAGGGGGTGAAAAGTTTTGAAAGCATCACGAAAATGGCATTTGCCTTTCACACATCCACTGCACACATCACTTTTTATCGCTATCATTCCTTTGACTTGGGAACACTGCACTTGACGATTTGCCAGCCATTGCAAGTTCTTCATTTGCCATGCAAATGCAAAATTAATTTGCACAATTAATCAGCCACGCCATCTCTAGCCACCCACACACTGGATACACTGGCTACACTGGATACACTGGGTACACTGGTAGCACACACACACACACGTACACAGGAGCCCCAATATGGACTTTTGGCTTTTGCAAAAGTGCAGTGAACATTTTCATTGCAATTAAATTTAGCACAAAAAGTTGGCAACAAAAAAAAAAAGGGAGAGGGAGAGGGAGAAAGATGTCATGTTACTGTCAGTGGCAAAGAGTGAAGTGCTCGCCAAAATGTTGCCATTTGCATTGCCACTTAAACACACATAAAGGCGGTCACAGGGGCATGGCTGTGTTGGTGCCGCAAGTGGGGCGGCAGTTGGGGGAGTGGCACTCGCACATAGATGGCTAAAAAAAAAGGGGTTGGGAGGCGGGAAGGGGGGAAAGGGCGACGGTCGCCGGCACGCAAATCGAGTCAAGTTGAATAGGCGGAAGTAGAGCAAGAAATGCGATTGCCAAATTGAGTTGAAGGTTTCGCTTGACTGTGTTTTGTTTGGCCAACTCCATGAGCTTGGCTGCCTCGTCGTCCTTTTGCCATCGCCACTGCCAGAGCCAAAATCAGCAGTGGCAACACCAAAGCCAGAGCACAGCGAATAAATATTTTACATTTTCAGATCACATATTAAACTATGAAACAGTGCAATATATTCAATTTTAAAGATAAGGATAAGTTTCTTTGTAGGAACTGATCTTAAATATTATTTTTTATTTTTTCTACAGCAGTGAAAACTTGTCTAATTCTCTGCATATTTTTGCTACAAGTTCAATGTATGGAATATCAACTGTAAAGTGAAACCTTTTTGAATTGATCTGGAGTTTATTTAAAGTGCAGCGCCTAGGTTTTCGGTGACGCTGCTCCTGCAGCTCCCAGTTTTCAGTTCGCAGTTCCCAGGCACTTGGCACTTTACTGCAATTTTGTAGTTTTGATAAAATTTCGCAAGCATATTAAAAAGTTTTGCCCAACTTCGTTTTTACTTTTGCACATGCCACACGGGGGGACAGAGAGCTGCTGGGGGTCAGGGGCGGCGGTGGCGGGGGCGGGGGCGATGGCGACGGGGGCGTGTCTCCGCACATGCCACTGACAGGCCAAAAGAGGAAGCTGTGCCTTATGGCTCTGCCAGCCACGGCATGTTTGCTGCAGCTGCAGCTTCTGCTGCAAAAAAAATAAATAAATAGAGTACAAAAACTAAAAAAAAAATAAAGTAAAAAAGAAGTATATCGAAGAGGGAAAAGGAATGTTAAAAGCAAGCAGTGCACTTTGCTTTGCTATTTAATTTTGCCGCTCAAAGGCCTGACAAGCTCCTGAGCAAAATAGAAGAATACATTTTCCGGCAAACTTTCGCGACTTGTTTATGCGAAATAACCAATTAAATTCGCGCACAGCGCTAACTAAATATTAAGTTCGCCCCAAAAAAGATACGCCAAGTGGTATTACTATGAATTACGCGCAGACACAATAGATACAAACACGCAGAGTTCATAAAGAAAACCTAGTTCGTGGGCTAAAACAATTATTTATTTAGTTTTTAGCTTGCTTATAATGTCAAATAAACAACTGAAAGGACACGCTTTTCCTGTTTGAACGTTTTATTTTGGTTGCGTTACTGCAGCAAGCACGGCCAGCAATTAAACTCAATTGAGTGCTGCTACATTTTTGTTCAACAATTTGTATGGCCCTCTCGGTGTTTTGTGATTCTGCAACAAAAGCGCATTTAATTCGGCATTGCACAATGCATAAATCTGCTTTTATTGAAAAACCAAAGCCAGAAACTGACCTCACACCAAACGCACACAGTTGGCAATGCACTTGCCGTTGGCTTTGCTCGGATTTCAACTTTAAAATTTAAAGGCCAGCGCCGGCTTTGTTACCAAAAAATCATCATCGAATTGTTGACCTACTTGAGGGGCCGAGTGTCAAGTAAGCTTCTGCTTCTCTCCTGGCTTAAACGAGACTTTGGGCCCGGCTGATTGTTATGTAAAGGCTTGCTGTCTCGTCGTTAGATTGCTAAGAGCTTGTTAGAATAATGGCTAAATCGATGCACATGGTCAGAAGCCAATGCACGCAAGATATCGGTCGAATGTCGGTCTACACAGATTTTTGGGTAAGAAAACTGATTGTGCAAACAATTTATACAACTTTATTTATGGCGCCTAACTGACTGACTTGACCCTTTCTGTTGGCCCAGGCTGGGCACCTAAAAATAGCAAATACATTTTGGCTTAGAGGGAATATTTTGTAGTAATTAAAGTAGGCAATGATTTTTTGGGATTTAGGAAATTTCAGAACTTGCAATAACCGTATTACTAGGAAAAATCCAATTTCGTGACAAAGGTCAACCATTAAAAAGCTGCATTTTGGTCGGACTCGTAAATTATATTCTCATTGTGTTTGCCTTTCAATGGCCGCTTGCCTGCACACACGCACACGCACACACACACACACACACACACCACACCGCACACACACACACATGCACAGATACTGTGGCGTAGAAAATCGCATTGTCAGGCTCTCGTTAGGCAGATGCATGTGTATCTTTGTGTGTTCATGTGTGTTTTGGGGTAAGAAAAAATGAAGGTTCGCCTCTGGACGTGTATTGGTTTTGTCGCTGTGGTTATGCGCGCTATTTCACAGATACACCAACACAAGCACGGCCGCAGCGAGACACGCACACAGGCGCACACACAATAAAAATGATTGCATTGGCATGCAGGATGACAGGATGAGCGGTGGTTATGGGCGAAGGGTTGGGGTGTTATATGGCAAGCCATGGAGCAGCCGGGCTGCATTTGATGGATGAGTTCGAAGCCATGAACCAGATGTGACAATTCAAATGCCAAAATTCAGCTCACACACACACATAGGGCTGCCCAAGGGCGTAGTAACTCAAGGGGAGTTGTCAGAACATGGCGTATTTCGCTATCTAACGATCCCCCCAAGTCCACGCACCTGCTCACACAGACCCTAATATTTCGTGTTAAAAAATGCATCGAACAATATGCGAAGCGGGCCAGAACCCACGACTTTTTATTGAAATTGAATTGTTGATAAGTTTTGTCAACACAAAACGCAGCTGAATTTAAATGGGTTTAGCTCTTCAAGCGCCCACACACATTTCGGGAATTCAGAGCGGAGCCTTCTGACGTAATTGATTTGCTTGAAATTGCATTTGAAGTACGGGGCTAAGCAATTATCAATATTTTTTGTGCGCTAACTGACGTATTCAAGTGTTTACGAATATGAGTGATGCACCGAGAGAAAAGCAATGATTGTGTCAGTGTTTAGCGTTTGCGTTGACAAAACGTTATAGATTATATCAGGGTTGGCTTTAAACTAAATGGGGTTTTAAGTGATTTATATTTCAATGTGAAATATATTATTGCACACTGTCAGATACTTTCACACGTTTCCTCAATTGCCCATAACTTATTTCCTAAGCTAAGCAATATTATTGATAAGCAAAAACCGATCAATTTGAACCTATAAGCCCGCAATGCATATTTTTCTCTGCTTCCGAACTGCTAATATTTATCTAGACTAATTCGTAATTCATTGACTGGACACTCCGGGCACAAATGCAACGTGGAGAGCCCTTGACTTGGTTTAGCATAGGGCAAATAGCCCCAAGCGAAAGCCGGTCGAGTTCAACAGCCTTAAGCCGCAAACATTTGGCATTTTATTCGCTTGCCGGCGATGATGGTGATGATGGTGATGATGGTGATGATGGTGCTGCTGCTGCTCCAAGTGCCGGTCAGTGTGGCAACAAATGTTGCCAAATCCTGTGCCACAATTCGTTTCATTTGCGGCCAACGGGTCGCAGGCAGGAGCCGCCGACCCACTTACCACAATAACCCACTTTCGTTGCCCGTCGTTGGCCAACATGTTGCTGACCCAAAACCGATGGATACGGTACGAGCGGTACGAGTAGTTGGCTAAGAGAGCGCCTGCGCTTTGGGCCACGGCCCGAAGAGAAAGGGACTGGGTTTGGCTTGCCATCTCTTTGCGAATAACGATGCTGCTCTGCCCAATTACTCAATAGCATTTCTCAATCGCTTCAAGCACGCGACTGTTGGCCATAAAACGCCCAACTCTTGTTCGCTGTTAAATTAGCCCATTGCCAGACGCAAAACAGGCCTTTAATTGCCAGACGAAACTGTTAGCTGGCCATTCAGTCATCCGGCCAGCTATTTGTCGACTGGCTTACAACTGTCAGAGCACAGCTCGCATTGGCCTGACAAATGGCTGGGCCTTAAGCCTTCTGGTCTAACTAGCATTTCAGGCGAAATGAGCATCAAAAGTACATCGTGGAGCACCTGAATTGTCTACGCGAATTAGTCAAGCGACAAAAGGAGCAGACGCGCAAAACGCAAAAAGCAACAAAGGACACGATTTATACACGAGGCAATTAATACTCGTGGCCTCGCCCAGATTGACAAAACGCTTAAAGACATAAGCTGCAAGGACTCGTGGATTCGCTGGCGTTGCAGCAATTTGCAGCTCATTTAAATTGCAGGCGCGTAAATCAAGGCGGCAACATGCAGCATTTGGCGCCCAGGGCAGCGCGTCCAGGCGCCAGCTCACAAATCAAGCGGCAAATTGAAATTGCTTGACAAGGCCGCAGAGTTATGGCATCCATAAAAAGAGTCCTAGCCGTGCCAGATAGCAGCGAAGAAGGCACAACTAAATGATGATGGGCAAGGACAGCAGGGCTGTTCATTCACTGGGCACAGAAATGGTCGCATTTCGTGAATATCGCCTTGTATTATTAAATAATGAAGGCATAACTCTGCGTATACTTGATTTTTCGCTGAAATCGGTGGAATCAAATAGGTACACAAAAATAATAATGGTTATAATGCGTACACTTGATTTTTCGCTGAAATCAAGTAGGTACAGAAAAATAATAGAAACACCCCCAGAATACGACCTGGCACATTTTCTTTCAACTTTTCCGTTCAGTAACACGTCACAACTCCACTGAGTTAGTTTAACAATTTACTTTTATTTTCAAAGTTGCTTCCTCCGAAATGTGGAAACTTCAGGCATTTCTTGTGCAAATCTTGCTGATGGGCTCCATTTTGAGCACATACTTCCAGCCCACCGTACTGCCCAACCTCGTGCCGCAGAAGACGATGCTCGAGATGGGACTGGAAGCGCCGGCGGATCGATTGGTGGTATTTGTCACGGATGGCCTGCGAGCGGCCACCTTTCTGGCGAACAATGGCAGCGATGTGCCGGATCTGAAGGACATATACCGGAATCAAGGTCGTATTGGAATATCACGCACTTGTGCGCCAACAATGACGCGACCTGGCCACATAGCCATATTCGGCGGCTTTGTTGAAGATCCGGCAGCTGCTTTGGTCAACTTTCGCTACAATCCCAGTGATTTCGATACCGTCTTTAATCGCAGCAGGAACATGATCGGCTGGGCGCACAGCAATATTGCCAGCTACTTCATGGATCTACCACACGGTGGTGCTCCATTAAGATTTGATACGTTTATGGAAAGAGATCTGCCGGAAAAGCTCACATGTGACAAATGGGTTTTCAACAAGGTTGGGAATTTCTTGAACAACAGCGACAATGTTCGAGAATGGCGCAATCGCAAGCCGGCCGTGTTCCTTGTCTACTTGGCCGACATGGATATAGCTGCTCATCGGTTCAAGCCACTGAGCAAGGAGTTCTTCATAAAACTTCAGTACACACAGCGTGGTATTAGGAATACCTATGAGCTCTTCGAACGCGTCTTCAATGATAGTAGAACCGCTTATCTGATGACCTCCGATCATGGCATGAACAATCAAGGTGGGTGTGGGTGTGGGTGTTGATGTGTAAGTATCAAATTGTATCTTAACCTTGTTTTTCAGGAACCCATGGTAGTGGTAGATCCCTTGAAGTGGAAACACCCCTGTTTATGTGGGGAGCTGGTGTTAAGCGAGAGGAAATCGATATTGATGCCAACTTCCCCAAGAAACCCAACATATCCGAGGTGGAACAGAGCCAACTGGCGCCACTGATGTCAGCTCTAATTGGACTTCCACCGCCCATGAATAATCTAGCCCTGATGCCAGTGGGTTATCTCAACGTGAGTGATGAGTACCAAGCGGTGGCTCTACATCTGAACGTCTTGCAACTTTTGTCGCAAGCTGAAATTCTTATGAGGCGCCATGAAAGTGCGTTATTTTACAAGTGGCTGCCAAAGTTTGAGCAACTCCACTTAGACCTAATTGATCAGTATGCGGCCAAATTTGATTTCCTGAAGGCAGAGGGCAATTTAACCGAGGCGATGGAGATATGTGAGGAGTTTGGAAAACTGGCGAAGAAATGTTTGGCATACTACCATGAATATTATCAAATTCCGTTGATGGTGTCCACCTCACTGTCCTACTTGATTTGGTTCTACTGTCTTCTGCTACAACTGACGAGATTGTCCAAAGGGGATAAAGTACAAAGAAGGGGATATATGACTTTATCCACCCTGATATTGATAATGATCGGTATTCTGCTAATCATCACGCTGGAACTGCAAAATGTGCCGCATATCACAGCATTTTATTTGATTCTACCAGTTGGAATGTTGATAATGACTCAGGCTGAACGTCCTGTGAAAGGATTCTTTATATTGCATCCGATATGGAACATTGGATTTATATTACTGCCTGCTGTGTTAATAATGGTGATGACCTTCATTTATAAGCACCTATGGATGCTATATGCGATTTCCGTACTCCTTAACAACCGCAGAGCCCTTCGAAGGCCCTCCATGAAATTGTACATTTGGCTTGTCCTGGCTGTATTAATAACTGCCATGATATTTGTGGAGCAACGCATTAAAAAGGGACTACTGAATATACCGCTAAAAGGTGTCTATGTCCTTTATATAAGCATGGTCTTGGCCATAATTCGTCCTTTGATCTTAGGACATCGACATGATGCCCGAGTCTGGATCATCAACTCAGTGACCATGATAATCGGAGCTTATGGAGTTTATCAATATAAGGCCAGTATACCCGTATCGCCTTATGTGTACGCCGTCACTTGGTCATTTCTTTTATTTGCCTTTCTCTCGATTGTGTATTTTGCTAAATCTCTGCCACAGGCCAGAAAAAGATTGGAACTTATTACCATCAACATCATTACCGTTCTCAGTCTGCTGACCAATTCTTGGTGCTGCCTGAATGTCCAAATCGTGATAACTGAATTTATATTTGGCCTTGAGGTTCACGAGGAATCCAAGCCAGCCAAAGGAAGTGAGGACGCGCCGAAATCGCTTAAGAACATAAGGGGATTCTATCGCTTTGGATATATGATTCTGCTTTACTTCTTTGTGACCTTCATCCTGGCTGGACACTGGCTATCCTCGTTTTTGTTCAGATCAACAACCGCTCGCCTGTTTTATCCTCATTTTTCGCTTCTTATTGCCGGCAGCCTTGTCATGCTGAAGATTTTACTGCCATCCCTGCTTTGCATATGCGCTCTATGTGCCATGGTTCCATTTGTCCGGGCAAACAGCCGATCCATTCTAATCTGCGTTTTTCTGATCAGCGATGTCATGGGCCTCTACAAGTACTACTTTGTGCACAATCGGGGAGCTTGGTATAAGGTACGCACCTGTTTGGACCATATCTTACTCACCCATGCTGTGAACTTCATGCAAATGGGCGGCATTTTCTTGGCTAAGATCTTCTTGCGCAATACGACGATGGAAAAGCCAGTGCGAAAGACGGCTAGGACTTCGCGAAACGTTTTGGCACCCGAAGAAACAGAGGCCTAGTATGTTTTTTGGTAACGTGTAACTAAATTCGCAGTGTATGACTTTTGGTATTCAATTACAATCTAAATTTCATGTTAATCAAATTTATCGAGTTTATTATGCAACAAAAATAGCCTCTGTGCCTACATTAGATCATTAATTGGAATGTATTCAATTCATTTCGTTAAGCTTTTAAGCCTTTGACACAGCATTTGTCGCGCCCTCAGCCGACCGGATGTTTGATATTTGTCATAATAATTAGCTGGCATTTGCCTTTTGGCCTGCACCACGCCACTCCCACTTTTTGGGTTTTTGGGTTTTCGGGGGGTCGAAGGACGGTTGCCGGGAAACGACTGATTAAATGAGCTATTTGGCTCCCGTTTTCCGCCGCTACCTAATACAATTTCCTTGCTTTTTTCACACCCTTGCAGCCCAAACCACAAACGCTGCGCTTATTTTTGCGATGTCGTCGCCCGTGGAGCCTTTGTCGCCAGCTATTTTGCCTGGCCTGGCCAGCACCGACAGCTTGTTGAGTTTATCCTGTCAATACACTCATGTCTCATGGCCGAAAAGGGAAAAGGAAAAAGGGAAAAGTGGCGGGATTGGGCTTACACTGAGCCGGCCGACAGGATTGATCGGCGGACTGATTGATTAATTGACACTTTACACATTAATTAGCCTTAGAGGCCAGCCCATTCGGTATATGGCTTTCGTCCTTGGTCTTAAGGCAAATGTTGATTTAGCAGCTGATCCACAAAAACATTGGACACTCCACTCTGATTAGAAATTATGACAACTTGGCCAGCAGGAGTCTTTGGCTTGCATATGCTGGCCAAATTTATCGCTGATTAATAAACTCATTAGAACTTTGCTTGTTTACTAGACGCAGCAGCAGCGAGTTCACCGAGTGAACGAACTTTCGCCAGATTTAATTGGAAAAGTTGCGATGCGGCTAAGTCAGTCGTTAGTTGGTCAATATTTATCTGGCCCGAGCTTAGCACATCTCTGGTACAAGCCGTCTAAATACAGTTACATCTCGGCGGGTTTCTCATCTTTATTTTCCATGGAAACCCCCGAAGCGACGGAAAGCCAAAGCCAAGAATAAAAGGATACATATATATAGGATATATATATATATGTATATATCGGGTGAAGACAAAGAATTATGCCATCTTGTTGGTTATTAATGAGCCGCAGCCCCCGGGGAAAGCTCAGAGCTCCGATTCCCTTTTGCATCGGGCCAAGTTTCAATTTGGCGGGCTCCTAATGAGAATGCATTTGAAAGGTAAAATGATTAATGTCAGCGCCAGCTTGGGGCCTTATCTTTTTGTGGGTTAACCGCCGGGTAACCAGCGACGTGGATTTAATTAAAATAAAAATGCTAAACTTCCCGGCAGCGGCAGCTGTCATGGCCAAAATGTTTTTTGGCCGAACTCATTTGGCAATTATTACGTTTGGCAGTTAATTAAAATATTTGTAAAAGCCATATAATTTCATGCGCGAAATTGAATTGATTTCGCAAATATTTACCAGTTAGAAAAATGCACTCCATTGCGATTTTTGTGTGTTGGAAAGGTATGCAAAATTCATTTCGGTTTCGTGTTCTGGTCAGTATTAATTAAGGGTCAGATCCCCTGGTAATTTACCAACTTATAAATAATATACGAATTTATGCCCGGTATGTTCAATAGTGAGTTTATGGTTTAGTCCAATTTTGAACTCTTCGAATGCACACTTGCGTGTATTTTTTGTGTTGTTATTTTATGCGGCAGTGGCTCGATATGGAAAAAGCAGCAGCTGTTGTTTATTTTTGCCCAATGATATTGTCGGGGTGCAAATTAGCTGAAGCCCAACGGCAATTTAATTTCCTATTTCGACTCTGGGCTATCAAGCCAATGAATCATATGCACAGAATGTTTCAAATATGCTTAAATGTTGTATTCAAATTTAATGAATGCCATTGCGATGTGAATTGGTTTTTTTTATGTTAAATGCGCAAAACCAAAATAAAATCTATAAACAAACCGTGCCGTGCAATTAATTATGCGAATTCTTTTGCCAGTTGGCATTTATATTTGCCATTTTGCAGTCGTCTGCATTAGCTAGTATACGCAACTATTTAATGAAGTTGAAATAGTTTTGGAAATATTTCCTAAGCCGTTGCAGTTCGCATTGGCCCTTTATTGCAGCTGCTGCATTATTCAACTGGATTAGCAGGGAACACTATTTTGAATATTTCGATGCGTTCGAAATATACATGTACATAGGTAACTATCGCCAGGATAACTTTGTTGCACGTGTCATATAAATATCTGAAAAGGTACCAGTAACATTTTGCTAAGTGTGGCTAGAACTAGAAGCTGACCCGACTATTGCCCCTTTTGTAGTTATATCTCTAGGCCATTGAAAGTGATTCACGGCCATGCGAAATCTGCCATCTTTAATAAAATACTATCGCACTTTTCATCACGTTGTGACCTGCAAACAAAACGGAGCAACTCACGTGCCCACGAAAATCCGAGAAAGTTGTTTGCCATTCGAAGTCGTAATTGAGTACGCCGTGCGCATGTATAAATAACAAGGCAATGTGTCCTGGCCCCGAAAAGTTTCGTAGTATCCCCTTTGTTTTCTATTAAACAATTGACAAAGTGCCATGTCCTTGGCGCTGGCTGATGCGACTATACATATAAATTATAATTTAATAAGAAAACAAACGAAAAATTCAATGGCGCCATAAACCATAAAAAGGCGCTGCAAAGTGCTCTATGGCTCTGTGTGTGCGCGGATGTGTGTCGAAAAACAATAAGCAAACAATGGCCAGGATGCCAGGATGCCAGGACGAGAGTAAACATTGAAATCATCTTCGATGGCGGAAATCGAGCTCACAGGATCGGGGACGAAGGCTCGATTAAGTAGCATAAAGTGATGATAAATGCGACATTGAGCAACAATAAATTGTTGCCTTTTGTCTTTTGCTTTTACTGCCGGCAGCACTGCTGCGAATTCTACGGGTCCTTCGAATCCTGCGAGTCCTGCGAATCCTGCGAGTACTGCGACTCCTGCGAATCCTGCGACTCTTGCTCCCCAGGATTTCGTACTGCTTGCCATTGACGTGTTTGACTTATTGACGCTGCGTGCCGGGATTAGCGATGCGGCCCACACTGCGTATGAGCAACGCAAATATACCGAAAATCATAAAGCATCGCTGATTAGCATTTGTATGCGTGTGTGCGTGTGCATGTGTGTGCGTGTGTGTGCGTGCTTATATTTTCGCTGCTCATTCAATTGTTTATTGGTAATTTGAAATTCATTGGACAGCAGCATCAGCCGACAATCCTCTTCAGTTTATGGTCCTGCAGACCGCGCATTAAAATCAATCGAACTGAATCCCGCTGCCATAAATTTCTGGGGCAACTAATTATGCAAAATGGGTAAATATTTTAAAGCCTTCAGAATTTTAAACAAAGGCTGGCATAGAAATGTGCACTAAGGCAATATTTTCTGCTGAATACCATTGGGCAGTTATAAGCAATTTTGGAAACCTTTTTAAAAACAATTTGAAGTTTAGACTTTCATTTTTACGATAGCTAAATTGATGTTTTTTGCTATGTAATTGATTTGAAACCTCTGTAGGTCAGCCAGCCAGCGGTATTCCCTGGAAAACTCGACGGTCACATCTGAGCTGCATTTGAGGCACACTTTAAGCTTCATTGCAACGAGCATGCCCCATGGCCAAATGTGAGGGCCAAAGTTTTCCACTTAAAAAACGCGAAGTTGCCTCAATGCAGGAATTGTTTTCTGTTCTTATTTTTTTCGTCGAACCACCCACACCGCCAGCTTGCCGCTCTTGGATTTCAGCTCTTGGGTGCCTAAGTTTTCTCCAGTCTTGGCTGCAGTTGGCCGCAAGTCGTGCCACTTGCCACAGGAAAGCCAAACCGAGCTGCTTGCTGCACAGCCCGAGCTGAGTTCGAGATTACTTTGGTTTACATTGTGCTACGTTTGCGGCTTAAATATTGTATTAAGTTTGCTGGCTGGTGATTGGAAAGCAACTGCACATAAATAGAAAAGAACGAGAACGAGAACGAGCTGGTAGCAGGCGGCAGGCGGCAGGTGGCAGGTGGCAGGTGGCAGGATTCCCTTAGCAAAGTTCACCCCATGCAGCTGGCCGCATTTCATTGCAATTTTGCATTATTTGCAACTGGGGCTTGATCGCCGCCAGTCCATTGCTCTGCCGCATTCGAAAGCCAAGTTAGCAGCCACTTGAGTTTGCTGGCTGCTATTAGCCGGGCCAACAGTGCCAACAGGAGTGGCCAACAGGGGAGCACCGGCAGCATCCGCAACCGAATGCCAGTCGAGGCGGGCCGGCAATTGCTTAATTGCAACTTAAGCTCAATTTTCCTGCTGCTGGCACCGACGACCAACTTCTCGGGCAATACTCTGCCCCGTCAGTCTGGACCTTGTCTGTTTGTTGCTGGCACATACAATCTTGGCCAACTCACAATCGTTGCATGTAATGACTGGCATTTGCGGCAGCTCCGATATGAGGCCCGGGGTGAAAGCGGAATACCGGGCTATGGGAGGGACTGTACGGGCATAGATAAACAGGCCCCCCCCCCACTCGAAAAGCACCCGGGCTAAGCCCTTGAGCTCCGGCCACTTAAAACGTAAAGTTGCCCAGGTAGGTTGCATTAGAATCGCAAATCCCAGGGCGCTAGTGCCAGCCTTAAATGTAGTTTAAGTGTGGTCTGCTGCTTGCGGCATTTGCCAGCCGCAAATGATCATTTTAGTGGCGCAAATCGAGTGCCAAAACATCAGTGGGCCTTGAGTTTCCATTTTTGGTTTTTCGCTATCAATCTTTGTTACCAAAATTCAAATCGTTGCCATGAGCTTGCCAATCCTATCTAGCAGTTCCGTGTACGAGCCGTCAAGTGGCCATGAGGAGGAATATGAACTGGACTTATGCATGTGGGTAATCTGTAGTTTATCCTCTAATAAATGTATGCCTCAAATGTTTTGTTTGTTCAGGGAAAAGGAGACCAGAGAGCAGATTATCAAATGCATTACAGAAAACGCAGACGAATCCTCGGAAAAGCTACCTGAATGCGGCCTGAAGGATATGGGCTTCATGGAAGCGAACGAAGATATTTGTTTTGAATTCGCTTGCAGCAGAAAGTACATGGTCGATGGATTGACCGACCTGCTGGAGAATAAGATATTCACCGATCTGACGGTCCTTGTGGGCGATCGAATCTTCCATTGCCACTTAGCTCTCCTACAAGCGTGCTCCAACTTTTTCATGCCATTCAATCGAACGGATGTCGTCATGTTAAGCACGGACATGGTCACTCCGATGGGTTTTGAGATTGCCTACGAGTGGATTAGCCACATCAACGCCAAACTGCCGCGGCAACACATTGTGGAGGTCTACTCGACCGCCAGTTACCTGAACATGACGGAACTGAGCGAACACATATGGGGTCGATTGGACAATCCCAAGATGATCAATGGACTCGGAGCGTTTACGTTGTTTTTAGAAGCTTTGCCCTTTAAGGCGAGCGTGTTGCAGGATCTGATGTTGGGTCGCATCCAAAACTACTTCTTGATGGCCGTCGCCACGCAGGAGTATCTCGATCTGGAGCCGGAGCACGTCTACCAGATGCTTAGTCACTTAAATGTGTGTGTGAATTCCGAAATGGAGGTGCTCATGTGTGGTGTCCGCTGGTTGTTCTACAACTGGCCAAATCGTAAGAAGTCGGCGGTGACTATAATGCAGGCCATACGCTTCAATCTGATGCCGGCCTGGTATATTACTCTTTTGAAAGGTCCACACTCCGATGAGCAGTTCCAGGAGCTATTGCATATGCCGGAGGTGAAATCGATGATCGATCTGGCCCTGTCCTTTTCGATCACGCACAGCTTTTTGGAGCCCACATCGCCGTTGAAGGAGCCGCTCCAGATGATGAACCCCCTCGAACGCCAGTGGGTCTTCAATGCGGACACTCGACATCACCACCGATGCGAGTGCTCCAATTGGAGTTACCTAACATTCAAGTTATTCAACGAGTACTTGCAGCACATCATCATCGCTGGCGATCGATTTGTGCGCTCCCTGGAGTGCTTAAAGCCTGGACAGATGATGGACTGCTGCCACGAGGCCTTGGCAAAGAATCGTTAAATAAATAAGCCGAAGGAGAGTACTTAATCGTGGGCCCATATCGTTTCATTGGCTCAAAAACACACCCTTGGGTGTCATATAATTGCCACACATAATTTCATTAGCCGGATAGTCGTCCTGTTTTGGGCTTTGGTTTCGCATTCGCATTCGCATTCGCATTGGCATTGAGCTGTTCCAATTAGTTGAATGGCTGGCATTTTGCTCAATTAATTGTCAACGTTTATGAACTAAGCACTGGCTTGTTGTGCGGACGTGTTGTGCAGGTGTGTATTTATGTTTGCCACACACAACAAGCACACACACTAACTACCGTGCACTCCAACCAATTGGAGAGTTCGCTGGAAAATCGAGCAAACACACTAACATCACACATGCAAATGTCAATGCCCCGGGATGTCAGGGCGGCAGAATGAAAAGAACGAAAAACACTTTTTGTTTAAACAACAGCAAAGCCAGGGCAAATGCTGTAAAAGCGGGAAAAGCGAGGAAAAGCGGGGAAAAGCGGGCAAAAGTGTGAAAAGCAAACCATTCGACAGGCATAATCAAAATATTTTCGCAAAAAGCAACACAATTAACATGCAGAAATCAGGAAACAAAATGAAATCGATTTCACGTATTTTTTTTCAGCACTCATTGCATTGGTCTTATTTGAGGCTTTTCCAGATTTCACAGCAAATGTTTGAATAACTTTTTGTTTACCTTTGTTCCACCATTATCCTGCCTTCATAAATTTTTAGCTGCAGCATTAAAACAATAATGCAAATGCAATTGTTTTGGCCCCGCGATCCCAATACAAACAAAAGGCCAAACAAAAAATATAAAAATTCATCGTTTTTTTTTTTTGCTTTTCCTGAGCCCGCGTAATTTAATTGTCTGCAGTTGAGGCGCCATACGATAAATCAATTAAAACAGATTAAGCTTCAGAGCATTAAGGACTTTTTTAGCCCTGCCACGCCCCTGGTTTTTTTCAAGCCAATCCTAAGGGGCAGCTGCGGCAAATGTAATGCGCTGATGCAAATGAAAATAGATGCATTTTTCAGGCAACTGCAGCGCCACAATAATTGACGCTGAATATGATGAATGAGTGCCAATTACAAGTGAGCGAAAAAGAATCGAAAGGCGATTAATGAGTCCAAGAAAGGCGCAAATCGAATGCCGCCAAGTCAGTGGATGAATACAAAGAACTAAGCTCCATTTTAATTCATTGCTACACATTGCTACAATGCCAATGGCCTTGAGATGATGAAGTGCAGTTCGCTGATATCTTTGAGTTCATGTTTCCCATCCCACCAGTTAATATTGAGGCTTTAAGCTGTCAAAGCCACCTTTCACTATCCAATTGTTTGCATGGGCAAACTACGACAATGTATGCGCTTTTGATCTTTCATTGCTCTTTATTGGCTGTTGCACAAAACTGATAATCCTATTGTGGTTTTGCTCGTTCCCCTTAATTGCCCTTACACTGCGCTTTCACACACCACGAGCACACACAGAGAAAATCGGCTTTAGTTTCCATGTTTTGCGGCGGCTGCGTTTTTGAAGTTCCATTACTCAAACTCTATGGGTAAATCGCTTCAAGGCTAAATCGCATGGCTAAAAACTCAACTGACAATGGGTGGATGGGTGGCAAACTGTTTGGTGGCAAACTTTCTGGTTGGCCCATTGTTTCAATTGTTCGTTCGACTTGCCGAAAAGTTGGCCAATTCAGCCGACGGCTGGCCTTTACAATTCATTCGAGTGTTTTTCCGCAGCTAAAAGGTCGCCGCACTTATGGCCTGATTAGCTGCATAATTGTTTTTGGCTAATTTGATTGAGTAAATTCCAATTAAAGGCGTCCTCGATAAGATCGCAATGCAAGTCGTCAATAAAAGATAGCCATAAAATGGGAAATGCATTTTCAAAGCACACATGACTTATGTTTAATGCACAGCACAGTTGAACAAAAGAAATATTACTGCAGGTGTAAACTTTGCTTTATGTATTTATAAATTGGCTTACAAGTGCTTAAGCTATCTCACTACAAATCTTCAATTAATCTTTTTCCCTGTCGAGATGCATTAAAAGTGCAAATTACTATTGGTTTGCGATTAAATCGAGAAGGAATTTAATTAAGTCCACGTAGATGCGCATTGCAAGTGGGACCTCTGCATTTTCGGGGCTATTTTTCAAAACACTCGCCCCGTCCGACCACAACTACAAGTATGCATAATTTGCTGATTGCAATTAAAAGCAATTATGCTCGGTGTCCTGCCAACCACAAACTCATTAGCTTGTTGCACCAAAACCGCAATGCAGCATAACCCACAGCAGATTTGCAGCAACAACGACGAATATTACTTACACATATCTGGGGGTCTGGGCTCTGGGGTCTGGGGTCAGGGGTCAGGGGTCAGGCAGTGTGGCACTGTGTGAGTGGGTCGGGTCAGCACTATGCTGGAGGGTCACCGCTCACTTGACCCGCCTTTTGGCCCAATGGCCAAAACGATACGGCCAAAGGGATTGCCGAAACGAAATCGAATCGAATCGCTGGCAAAATTGCACAGCTTGACGCCATCTTTTTGCACAGCCAAATCCTTGCCAATTTTTTCCTTCCAGCTTTCAATCTCCTTTTTTTCGTTTTTGGTTTTTCGTTTTTCAATTTTTTGTTGTTTTTTTCTTTTTTGGATGCAGGACACAGTTTTTGACGTGCGTGTGTGAAGTGCTTTCAAACAAAATGGTCACAGCAAAGTGCCCACAGCTCTGCAGGACAGAGGACCGGGTTTGTTTAGAAGGTTTTATGCATATGTCCGACATGTGGAAAATTCCATTAGGAAGTTTTCTTTGTTTGCATACATTTGCATGCCTCTGCCATCGCCGCACCCCCCCGCCCCCAGTCACCCGCACAGTATTCACCCACTTTCTGTGGACTTCCATCAGAAATAATTTATTTGCGGCAAGGAGCTGGCCAAGATTTTTATTATTATTATTTTGTAATGGTTTTCAAGTGTTTGCAGCTTGCTCTACGGCACAACACTACAAAGCCGGGCCCAAAAGAAATGGCAATGATTTGCATAAAATCGATTAAACATTTTCAGCAAATAAAATGCATATTGAAATGAAATGAATAGAAAGCAAGCCAAAAGCACCAGCGCAGCAACAATCTGCTCAGTTCTTGCCCAAGCC
Organism: Drosophila orena; assembly: GCA_005876975.1. Lineage (NCBI taxonomy): Eukaryota > Metazoa > Arthropoda > Insecta > Diptera > Drosophilidae > Drosophila > Drosophila orena. The sequence goes on along the minus strand of VCKV01000282.1, from coordinate 5,168,010 downwards.
ATGGGCCATGATTCTTACGAGTTGGCCAAAGTTCTGCTTTTTGTTTGTTAAGTGGGCAGGCTAAGCAGGATAAACCAGTGCCCGTCTGTTGTGTGTGCCCAAAAGATTTATCAAATATTGCCCAATCGATTCACCTTACATCGTATATTTCCTATATTTCATTGCAAAAATATTGCCCGGCCTATTGAAAAGCAATAATGGCGAAATGAAACAAAGTGCATTTAGGCCAAATTGCTTTGCCCAGAATCTCTATAAGAATCAGGCCGCATAATGAACTGGCTTAATTTATGTGCTACCCGTAGAGTAGAAGGCTCAAATATTTTTCAATCATTAAAATATGGAAAATCCACACAGACATTAATTACGCTCAGACAGCAATTACACTTGCGACTTGAGGAAATTGACAGGCCAGCCTGAAAATTTACATGTGCAGATTTGAGCAAACAATTTGGGCATCTGGAAAAGCCTGCCAGCCACGTGAACTGGCTTAAATATGATAGTACGTTGCAATGTGCAATGTGCAATGTGCAATGTGCAATGTGCAATGTTAAAGTGGAATTTTAAGCAACGTTTAAGGCAAAATGAGATGTGTAATCCAGTTTGGCAAACAAATATCAAAGCTATTTGTATTTAATTTCTTAAGCAAGCAAAGTTAATTAATTACTGGGCGGGCGGCTTAAAGAGCAACAGAGTTGTTCAAGATGACCTTTGTTCGGAACAACAATAATTTAAGAGTTTGCGCTTCAACTCGCAGCAAAACTCACTTAGCAGACTGAAAGCAACTGCAATGCAGGGGCAGTAGAGTGAATCAAGCTCTCACTCCGGCATTAATGGCAACTTAAGCTGCCCTAAGATGCAACAAAAGCGGCCACATCAAATATAAATGATGCCACCGAAAACAGCTGGCCACGCCCCTTTCGAGTATATACTAGTATATACATACTGTGTATATATATATATATATACAGTTCGTCAGCTGAAATGCAAATGCAAATGGAAGCGAAAATTAACGTGCATTTCTCTCGTTTTGGCGCACAAAAGCCCCGCAGGCCAACGGCAAAAAACAATTTCGGATACAATTTAAGAGGGATTTTGTTTTTGGCTCTTGCTCTTATTATTGTTATTTCCGCTCTGCATGGCTAATGAAGCGAAACGGCAACAGCCAGCTAACCCTGAACTACAAACACCAGCAGCTGAAATTTTTCGACAACTTTCGACTGCGGTCGCCGGCTCAAGATACAAAACTGCAATTCAATTGCCCGCCAGGCAGCCAAGTAGCAGTCCGGGCACTTTAAGGCCAGTACTGCGGAGCACCAATGAAAACTCCAACAAAAGTGTACGGGCGAAAAGAAAATTGCTCGCAATAAATTTCGAATTAAATAGAAATTTGCACAGTCAAATACTGTGGACGGGTTGGTTGGCTGGGTTCTTGGATGGGGCAAAAGATACCGAAGCCGGAGTGCAAGCTGGCTGGAAAAAAAAAAATGCAAATCTCAACTAATTCTTATAAATTATTTAATAAGAAAAAGTCAAATGATTCATTTTTAAGCTGCACCCTTCATCACCAAAGCTCAGCTGGAGCACAAATGCGGCGAGCAAAAGAAGCGAGAGCTAAAAAAGCCATAAAAAAGTGCAGCGAAAGAGAGAAGTCAGGACCGGAAAATGGCAGAGACTGCGGAAAAAAGAATGGAAAGCTATCCGGAAATACCCTTGCACACTAAATTGCCAGCTGAAATACCGATTTTCTTAAGCTCATCCAGGATTCATTTGTACTTTTCAAGTGCAAGCATTTTTATACTGATTTTTTATAGCTACCTCTAAACTTATTATCACTATTTCCAGTTTGCTAGACTGTTTTTGCCTAAGATATCACTAATCGCCACACAAGCTGATATCAGAACTTGAGGTGCGTTCGTCACTAGTCTTAACCTCTTCGAGAGCTGCGCTGCAGGGTGCGCTGCAGGGTATCAAAACTGCTTTTCGCAAAGCATGCTTTGCGCTGTGCCAAAGCAATTGTACAGTGCTTTCCCAGCAAAACGGTGATGATTTACCGCCAAACTGGAAGTGAAGTGATGTGACTGAATTGGCAGCTTGTGTCGCCGCCACTCGGGATGCAAATAACTTTGCATGCATCGAGTGGGAATGTGGGAATGGGAATTTCCGGGCAAAAAGCCCTTTGTTCGATGCCAGTAGTCAATATAAATGTGTCGCACACCTTCCGGGCCAGGCGGCACTGATCGTGCGTGAGTTAGAAAATGCGAAATGTCGACCATCGCATCGCATCGATTATTAATCACGAGCTCGCTGGGCACTCAGTGGAGCGAGCGCCACGCCCTCTGTCGGCGAAAGGGGAAAGTGAACGCGTACAATGGGGCGCAGCGTTTTCCTTTGCCTTCGCTTGCTAAAAAGCGGTAACAAAGAGCCCAGAAGAAATAAAAAACAGTGCTCAGGGGGGGGATGGAGAAGGAGTGCTGCTGGTGCTGCAAGCATGCAAAATGTTGAATGTTGTGCACATGGCAGTTTATTCATGATTTCACATATTTCGAGCCACGCCCACCGCCCATCATTGTTGGCAAAAAATATTGCCTCCGTGTGTGTGTGTGTGTGCTTTCTAAGGATGAGAAAGTCCCTAGGACACCCGCACACACACACACACTTACACTTGCACGCTGAAGCCATGGCTTTATACCCGATTCTGTTTTTCAACAGCGCGCGTTCCTTTTTGCATTGGACTTTTGGTTGCACTAAGACTAACTTTTTTCCAGCTGCTTCTTTGTAAACTTGCATTTTTATGGTTTTAACATGTTTACTTAAATTCTTGTGTATTTGTCTTGCTGGCGTGGCTGTGACAAATGTTCAAAACTGGTAGTAGCTATGAAAAAAGCGACGCATTAAATTGCTTTCTTTTATATTGCATGTTACACCATAAAATAACAACAAAACGAAATAAATCGTTGATGAAAAACACAACATTTATCTAGCACACAATTTTTGCTATTTTAAATAAATGTTTTTAGTCTAGTTATCTGTACTTCACTGTAGTCTTCACCACCTCATGATGTTATCTAGAGTATACTCCAAATAAGACTCCAAAGGTGGTGTTGTCTATAGAGATCCGATAATTTATTCATGACAAGCCGCTTTTCAAGACCCCTGGTTACCGCAATCAGAAGAGTTGATTATCTTAATCGCGATACGTCTTTATAGACTATGTGGACTGATAAAATCTACAGTGCACAGCGGCTTTATAGTTGTCCGCAAACATTAGATAATTGAAGTCATTTAATAAGTGTTCGCAGTCCGTTTCTCCAGTTAGTGTTCCTAAAACTTCGTCTGCAGTATGCCGTTGACATACGTTCTCTTCCAAGTGGCAGTCGCCTTACTGACGATCGTGGCTTATGCACTCCATCGAAAACTCACGTACTTTAAGCGGCGTGGCATTCCCTATGATAAGCCCCACCCTATCAGGGGAAACATGGAGGGATTTAGGAAAACGAGGACCGTTCACGAGATCCACCAGGAATACTACAACAAATATCGGAACAGCAAGGCCCCTTTTGTGGGATTCTACCTGTTCCAGCGGCCCGCCGCATTTGTTATAGATCTGGAGCTGGCCAAGCAAATACTGATCAAGAACTTTTCCAATTTCACCGACAAGGGAATATACTACAACGAAAAAGATGATCCCATGTCAGCGCATCTCTTCAATTTGGATGGACCCCAGTGGCGTTTGCTCAGAAGCAAACTATCCCCAACTTTCACGTCCGGCAAAATGAAGTTCATGTATCCGACAGTTGTGTCGGTGGCCGAGGAATTTATGGCTGTGATGCACGAGAGGCTGTCGGAGAACTGCATCCTGGACGTTAGGGATCTGGTGGCCAGGTTCACGGTGGACGTCATCGGAACCTGTGCCTTTGGCATCCAGTGCAATAGTCTGCGAGACGAGAAGGCCGAGTTCTTGCACTTTGGCAGGCGGGCTTTGATGGAATCTCGTCATGGCAATCTAGTAAGTAGCCTCATGCGCAGCTATCCCAATTTGGCCAGGCGACTGGGTCTTTGCCGAAACACGGTTCGTATTCAGAAGTTCTATCAAAGAATAGTTGAAGAGACTGTCACTTTGCGTGAAAAGGAGAATATCAAACGGAATGATTTTATGGATATGCTGATTGGCTTGAAAAATCAAAAGAATGTGACGCTGGAGAGTGGCGAAGTAGTCAAAGGACTCACCATGGATGAGATCGTTGCCCAATCGTTCGTGTTCTTCATTGCTGGCTTTGATACCTCATCCTCCACAATGGGATTCGCCCTCTACGAGCTGGCCAAGCATCCGAGTATCCAGGACAAGGTGAGAGCGGAGCTGGAGCAGGTTCTGGAGCAGCACGATCAGAAGTTAACCTACGAGTGCATCAAGGATCTGAAGTACCTCGACCAGGTTATAAGTGGTAAGCGGTGTGCTTATTATTTAACTCAACCCAACTAAACATAAAATGTCGCCTTAGAAACTCTACGCCACTATACCATTGTACCCAATGTGGATCGAGTGGCCGCCAAGCGCTTTGTGGTTCCTGGCCATCCCAAGTTCGTCATCGAGGCTGGACAGTCGGTCATTATTCCGTCATCGGCCATACACCACGATCCCAGTATTTATCCCGAACCCAATGAGTTTCGGCCGGAGAGGTTTTCTCCAGAAGCATCCGCCAAACGTCCTTCGGTTGCCTGGCTGCCCTTCGGAGACGGTCCTCGCAACTGCATTGGACTGAGATTTGGACAGATGCAGGCTCGCATTGGACTCGCCATGCTCATTAGGAACTTCATGTTCTCCCCATGCTCGGAGACACCAGATCCATTGATCTTCGATCCACATTCCTCAATTTTACTCGGAATTAAAGGCGGCATTCATCTGAAAGTGGAGGCACTCTAAAACTTACACACACTTTTTAAACTAAGAATCAAATAATCATAACAGCTGGCTCATTATTACTACTTACTTCTTTCCCAATTCCATTTTGCCAAACATCTATAGATTCAACTATGTATGGTACTGAGTATACCATAATGAAGCGACCCGTTTGGCATTGCATATGCTGATAGCATTTTTATCCTTATTGCTGGTCTCAGCGTTTACCAATTACCGGCAGGACGACGGGACTCCAAGCCACTCCACTCCGCTCCACACCCATTTGCCATTTGGTGGGCTTTAGCTTTCGCTTTAGCTCAGGCCCGCATGTATTAATTCTAATTAAATTTGTTATTCAAAACGAAGCTCGGGCACGTCCTTGCTAGCCATTTTGCAAGTGTTAACCTTTTTCCCGGCCTCCTTCCGCTGCCCAGGACCACGTTAAGCCTTCGAAAATGGACCAGCCGTCGGATTGGCGACGATTTGCACGCCAAATGGAGGCGGAAGGAGGCGAGAGTGGGCGGGGCATCAACCTTGACATTTTTGCTGCCAGCTTCTGTTTTCATTACACTAATGAAGTCATGCGCCACAGTGCGGTATGTAGGCATACACATTTGCGATACGGCATGGCCTGCTGGCAGTTTTTGGGTCCAGATCCAGCAGATCCAGCAGATCCGCAGCCAAACGACCGGCAGACACATAAAAAGGTGTACTCCTGTGAGTTGGTCGGCATTTGTGTGCCTACGCCCGCATTTAGCAGTGGCAGCTGCGCCTCATTACCCCATTTTATTGTGCCCAGAGTGAGTGATGCCCTGGCATCACGGTCTTAACACCGTCAAAGCCCTACACCCTGGCACATAATTAATGCAAAATGCAAACGTACATACATACATACATATGTACATACATATATGGCTGCTCGCAGCACCCTCATAACGCATACGCCGTGTGGCCATAAGGCGCTTTAAGGGCTTAAGATTCCAGTTCGCACAGGCTGCAGAGGTCCAGAAGTATTTTAAAAATATTTAATTTCCAAAGAAATGAATAAGAGCAATGCATGTCAACACAATAAGGTAGGTCCATAAATATGCTTTATACAGATTCCATTATCTATCTTCACATGTTTATAACAAGCTTTGCCTGGTTTTTGCCCTGTTTTAAAGGCCTATAATAAAGGTGAGGCTTTAAGACTTTGAACTTCACTAACTGCAACTGCAAGTCAAGTGAGCTGGCAGTGCTAAATTGTAAGACGACAGAAATATTTCAACAGGAATTTACGACGCGAGCACACTAAATGCTCATTTAGTTTGCACTTTTATTTAGAAACTTCTTTTGCACGTTTGCCAAATTGTCTGCGGTGGCCAAAAGCCGCCAACAAAAAGCCAGCAGCAGCAACAACACCAGCAATTGTGTGTGCTTCAGTGTGTGTGTGTGTGTGTGTGTGTTGGCCAAGTGCAATAATAATGAAGGTAGGAGGCGTAAATTTCGCTTTGGCTGCTGGGCGAGAAAAATGGTCTGACTGCAACGAACTGGGCACCCCATGGTGGCACTAGGATCTGGATCCTGCGGCACCCGAACACCACCTGAACAGCCACCTAAGCAGCAAGCCCACAGAACCCACTCACCTGTACAGGTGAGCCATGTTGTCAGCGGAAGGTAGCTACAAATTCTCGTTGCAAAAGCTTTTAGTGAATTTATGGCAAGGAAATTCCTTTCGCTTCTGCTCGAAAAAGCAGGCTGCACTGCTGGTCGGTCGTTTGTTTATGTCTTGGTCCTCAGATCCAGACTCGAAACTCCCAGCTCCAAACTCCCAACTCCCAGCTCCCAACTCCCAGCACCCAACTCCCAACTACCAACTTCAAACTCCAAGCTGCAAACAGCAAACTGGCGGCTCCACAACACTTGGCATGTGTACAAGCGGCTTTATAAACTTGGCATTCGGGCCATAATGCACTCACAATTTAGCCAGCTCAGATTCGCACACTGGTGGGCCTCACAAGTGCCTAATGAGCCCCAACAAAGGCGTTCTGCGCAATTTTCGCAATTGAATGCCAAAACTTTCGCATTTCGGCATGGCAGGGCCGAAACACACTGGCAGCACGCACAATTAATTTGCAAGGAGCTCACGCACTTACCCATCTAGGTTGAAAACAATTTGCCATATGCATTTCCACAAATTTGCGAGACTTCTTTGCCGGGCTGCTTTCGCTTTTTTCTCCTTTCCTGCCAGCTGTACTCGTATCAATTACCTGGCCATGTTTTGCAAATTGCCAACAACCTTGAAGTGTTGAACTCCGCCCCATTTTCCCTTTTCCTCAACAGGCAGTCTGCATCGTGTTTTATTTCGCCTTGGCCAAAAGTTGATTCAAGTTTATTCAAAAACAAATTTAACTTTTAAGTCATCAGCGAGCTCGGCGAAAAGTGGAAGATATGGCCTCAAGGCAACTGCCATATGCTGCAGTCCTAGGTGATGCCTACACGGAGAGAAATAGGTACTCTCTTCTACTAAAAAAAAAGCTGTTAAGTTCCATAGTTTACCTGATTATTAATTATTGTTTACAAAGGTAAATAAAGTTGATAAATTCAAAAAAATTATATATTAAACACATTAGTTGAAGTATTGGTTTGCTGATCAGTAAAGTGTCTTCTGCTCACAGAATTTGTTATTTAAACGAATGCATTTTCTCCAGTGTAAATATTATAACTTCTCTGAGGAACTTACCGCGCAGATTATTCTGATAGTTTTTCTTTCAGTCGCATCCAGCGCGGTAGCATCTTCTTTATTATTTTCCTTTCGTGGAATATTTTATTGTGAAAATTACGTAAGCCTGCACATGCAGAGCTCTTGGAGAAAGCGGGGAAAGTGGGGAAAGTGGGGATAGCGGGGTTAGTGGGTGAGTGGGGGCAGCGGGCTTATGCATCTGGATCTTTATTCTGTCTGCCATTGTTTAACTGGAAGGACCTCGCTATCGCACTCCTGTAGGCACGTCAGCGAACCGAATTCCCAGCAGTATTTGCATTCAACTTAATTGCGTTTTAAGTAGATTTGTGGTGAGATGTGTTTGTGCGGATGCGATTGTCAGACGGCATTTACTTATACCATAGCTTTCAGCCTTTCTTACAGGCATTTCCTTGAAAACATATACGCCTGTGTGCGGTCGCTGGCAGAGCTTAAAGGTAAATACAGCCCGGGACGCATACGATTACAGTGGAATATCGAAATACAAAGGTGGCCGGATAATTAAGATGGGAAAATATTTAATGAAATTATTTCACTGATTGCGACAAGGAGTCATTATTTTCGCAGGAACATGAAGGCAACATTCAAGTACTTAAAGGCATTGCATGCCACAGGCAACGCATATACACAATTAGGCTGCGTGTGGATTTCAAGGATATTCGTAAATACTCAAGCATGGGGGTATCCTGTCAGCGCTTTTGTATTATAAGCATCGACATTGTTTCAACGCGAAAATCTCTGCAGCTGTCTGATCCGAGCTCGAGTTCTTTATTTTCCATTTTCCCTCGCGCCGGCACACGTGTCAAACTAATTTCACATTTTGTTGCCGTTTATTAGCCGGCGCATTTGTGTCACCTGCCAAGCTGCACCACGCCCACTCCATTGAATGTGCCACCTCCACAATGCTTTTGGCCCATTGAAATTCATAAAATATTTGCACAGCGAAATGGGCTACAAGGACTTCGGGACTTCGGGCGGCGTATTATGTGTCAAGCACGTTTGAATTCAAATTCAAATATTTGCCAGTGTCGACAAACAAATAAGCGAAAATATGGTAAACAGCAATAAGCAGAATCTCGTGCACGTCGGATTTGAGTCCTTGTGCAAGGACTCCGCATCCTAATACCCATGTATGCAAAAATCTTTAGCACCCGACTGAAATGCCGTCGTCACCTTGGCAGTCAGCTGAGCTGCTTGTTGCCTCAAAGTATCTCAGTCTTAATTTCATACACATTGGTAAATATTCAATGGCCAGCTCGAGTGTAAGCTCGTCATGTGTAACATCCACAGGCGGAGGGGAATCGGCTTAAAGGCTCGCCTTGTCCTTGGCCTCAAATTGATGAAAACACCGAGCCGGCACTTCCTAATTCGACTAATCCCGTCTGCCCAAATGATCCGCTCCAAAACAAGTCTGCGAGCTGAGTAATTTTTAATATTAGATATTGCTTTTTCTGAGCTTTAAATAAAATTTAAATTTGACTCTTTGAAATCATATATTCTTGCAAACAATACTGTCGCTACATTTTAGCAACTTTCTGCAGCAAGAGTTTTGAAAGTTATGTTGGGAGTCACAGAGTAAAATTTTCGGTAACTCTACACCGCAGTGCAATTTGTATTTGTTGGAATTAAATATATATTTTCACTTAATCCAGCACTATAACTCTTTAAGAAAAGAAAACCGTAGCCAAATGGGGTGGGGATGGGGAAAATGGAGCGACGACTTGTTGTCAATGAATCGATTATGATTTGTGGCAAAAGTATAGCACACTTATAGGGGCTGCCTACACAACTTTCTGCTGGGAATATATTTCAGCGCGAATTTGCACATTCGCAGTGCCAAAGAATGCGCCGAGGGGCAATAAATCTTCGATTGTTTGCCCCAAAGAGGGGGCAAAGGATGTGTCCTGCTGTCCTGGTGTCCTGGTGTCCTGGTGTCCTGGTGTCCTGATGCCCTGGCGTCCTAGTGTCCTTGTGTGCGGGTGTGTCTGGATGTGAGAGCCCGGGGCAGGACATTCATTTCGGCCATTTCGCAGCTTGCGCTTCGCTCGCCACATTTACTGGCCTAATTGCGCTGTCTGCCATCCAGCCAAATGGCGAAATAAAAAGCGCAAGGGAAGAAATCGAAAGGCAAACACGCAAACAGCGAGCTGTCATTACGCTTCAAATCCCCAGCAAGTCCTCGCTACTTTTGATAATTGTCCCAGTGACCTTTGCGCCGAGGCAATTATGCGAACAGAAAAACATACTCGTATACTCGTATCAATGAACTCGTCGCAGGCCTCACCCCGTTTAACCTTGCCAATTATAGTGAAAAATAGAGTCAAGCATTCCATTCCACGTCTGCGATGCGAGCTAAATATAAGAAGAAAATAAGCGAATTCGGCAATAAATAGCTATAGCCATCGAGAAAATATATATTTGGCTGTCTCTCTTGGCTGTCTCTCTTGGCTGGGCAGTCCTGTCCGATTTGGAGCTCCAAGTCGGAGGACTGCAGGCGACTTGGACTCGCCGCCAAGACAAGATAAATGATGTTTCCAAACTAACACACACGTACAGCTGGGGGTAGCCCTATAGCAGTGAAAATGCTCAAATAGCATGCGAAAATTTCCGCCTAGGATATACAATCCATAATAATAAACGGTCTAAAGTAAGTTGCTTCATACTTGAAGACACCTTTATAGTTGGCTTTAATACCTTTTTAGATTCTAAAAGCATTGGCAAACTCTTGTTAAAATCCTTTCCTAAAACGCAGAAAGTTTCTCATACACTTGCCTTATCATCTCGGCCGCAATCGTATGTGTTGTTATCACTTAGCTGGCCATGTTAGCTGCCATTTTCCTGACTTTTTGCAATTGTCTGGCCCGGGATTGTGCGGACTTTTGACTTTTCCGTGCTTTTTTCTTTTTCTCCAGTCCATCTGCGCTTTTTCTTCACTCGCCCATCTCTCATAATGATTGGCCGGTGAAAAATGCAATTATTTTTGATTGTAGTTTAAGGTGCCATGTTTGCATTGCGCGCCAAATGCCGCACATTTATCACACATCCTGCCCCACAAGCAAGGGGAGGACATTTTTGCAAGTCGACACGAAGAAAGTGACATGGAATTTATCGAGCCAGTAGCATTTGTCAGGAAGTGCCAATGGCTCTAAGCCGAATTGAACTTTGTTCCTATTGATTTTCAGCACAGCACAGCACAGCACAGCAGCCTCGTTCTCTTTTTCCGGTTCGATGCTCTGGGCGATGCGTGTTGTAATTTTGGCAATTTAAATGCCATTAAAAGCGGCGTAGCCCCAAAAAGTTGCAAATGATGTGCGAAGGATGGAAATGTTGCGAGTATTGTACGTATTTATGCAATTTGTGGCAGCTGCTCGAACAACCGCAGCTACAAGACACATGTAGAGCACTCAACACCATTCTGGATGCCAGAACCAACACCACCACCACCACCACCACCACCATCACCTCCACCACCACCACACAAACAACCACAACACAACTGCCATGGAATTTTCAATTAAATTGCAAAATCAATTTTCTGCAAATTAGCATATTTATATTTGCATATTTTTAATGGGCTGACGAAAGCGGAGCACAGGTCACAACAGGTGCGAAAAGGGAAATTGTGCCAAATTAAAATCAGATAACTCGCACTGACTTACACTAGACCACCACCACATATGAGTCCCCAAGTTGGGCACTCCTCCAGTCGTCATCAGCATCTGTTCCAGAGGAGCGTGCCTAATGTTCAGCCTGCAGCATTAGAATCTCCTATGTAAAACCAAAATCTTCTAAGCCCACTAACCGCACATCCACTTCCTGGCATCTCCAAGTCAGCACTCCTTGCGGCCACGTGTATGGGCACTTAGTAGTCCCATTGCCTATGGCATATCATAACCATATAGACCACACATCTTACGGCCGGAATTTCGATAATTACATTTAGCAACTGCCGCATTATTGCGATTGGGTAGGATGAGCAGTACTCGAATGAGATACTATGTTAAATAAGCCAAAAATCTGTTTGAGTAAACTTTCAACTTCATGCATGTAATTAAAAATGTGAATATATCTAGTCATTATTTAGCAATGAACTAAGCTGCAACTTAATTTATTCCCATACATAATCGATTTAAATAATTTACATAAATTTCACATATGTATATATTACATTTATTTGAAATAATCACTGGAAATCACTGGTACGAACTGAGTTATTTGTTTTAAAACAACATCTCTTTAGGTTTCGGTATATATACTTGTAGTTTGTGGCTTTTCTAAGTTTAATTGAATGCTCAAAACTTTTGCGCCGCCCCATTGAATTGAATGTCCCCCAACCGCATATACATTTTAATTTATTTATACACGTTTTTACCCCAAACTGGCGAAATGGCTTGCCCCAACTCGGCGCACATGTGTGGCCACCATTTTGGTATACAAATTACAAAATTATACAAATCAACGCCGCACAATTGCTTCAATTGAACCCCAGACCAGAGGCCTCAGCTTCAAGGGTCCTAGATTGCGATTCTCATACAGCAGTGGGGGGGTATACGAGTATACCTCGATTATATACCTCGAACATTCCTGGCGGTGATGGTGTGGCTGGCAGAGATTAGAGTCACTCCAGACGAACAATCAAAGACAAAGCGTCCTCGACACCTGCGCGGAATTATGAAGCCCACTCGCAGACAGGGAAACGCGGCTGGATCAATCGTTTGGGTGGCTTGGGTGGTTTGGGTGGCTACTGGGTTTTGTGGGTGGCCTTTGGGTTGCAAGGGAGCGTAGGGGCGAGGGGGCGAGGCAATTAAGTCATTATTTTGTACACAAACACATACTGATATTCCCGCCAAAGGCGTTCGTTCGTTCGTTCGTTCTGCAGGTGTTTTACAAGTGTGCAAACAAAGTGCCACGGTGGTTGCATAAAAGCCAGTAAAGCGGATGTAAGTGTCTGCCTTCTGTGGCAACGGGCTTCGCATGCGTGTTTGTTCGCCTCCCCGTTTGTTTGCCAGTCCTCGTTGTGGTTGCAATAAAGGCATGCAAATTTATGTGGGGCCTCACTCCCCTTTCTCCCCTCCTTCGTCTTTTCCATATTTTTGATAAGCAATTTTCATCGCCTACCCCCCCCAACCCACAGGAGTTGTGAGTGTGTGAGTGTGTGCGTGTGCATGAGTGGTGGCGAAATGAAATTAACAAATCATTTCACTTATGGCCACTGGGGCATCTGCTGCCACTTGGCTCTAACATCGCTTTGATGCTAATTTGAATGGGAAATGTGTCATTTCGGGTGATTACAAAAGGGATCTTATCAGCAGGCAGGCAGGCAGCCTCAGTTGGGGACGACAAATTGAAACATTTTTCATAAATGTAATGGAGATTTTTTGACACTTAATTTATTCAATTTTCCAAAGTGTTCCACTCCACATATTAATTGGCTTTCCCCTGGCCGATAATAGCAATTAGCCAATTACAAAGCACCAGCCGCCACTGGGAGAACCTCTGGCAATTTTCAGTAATGCCACAAATGCCGGGAGAACTGCACGCTGCCTCGTTGCTTCACATGAGGCGACTGATGAAGTGCTTGGGCATTCTGCCTTTTGGTCAGAATGTGTTCGCGAAAGTGTTTTGCTATGTGCTGCTCTTTATATCACTGGGTTTGTCGAGCTACTGGCGGTTTAGTTTCGACTATGAACTGGACTACGATTTCCTGAACGATCGATTTTCCAGCACCATCGACCTAAGCAACTTTGTTGCCCTAGTTGTGGGGCATGCGATCATCGTAATGGAGCTACTGTGTGCAAATTGCAGCAAGGATGTGGATAGGCAGCTGCAGGCGATCCATAACCTAATAAAGTTGCAGTTGGGTACACTGGACAAAACGGATCGTGTGCGGAAATACTGCAATTGGATCTACGGATCCCTAGTCGTACGATGGCTAATATTTATCGTAGTGACTGTATATAGTGATCGCGCTCTTACCTTATATGCCACCTATTCGGAATTGGTCTTGCTGGCTCGTTTTTCCGAGTTCACACTGTACTGTGCTGTGATTTTGTTTCTCTACCAAGAACTTATCGTCGGCGGCTCAAATGTCCTGGATGAGCTGCACAGAACCCGATTTGAGATGTGGTCCATACGCCACTTGTCACTGCAGAAATTGGCCAAGTTGCAGGCAATCCATAACTCCTTGTGGCAGGCTATCCGGTGTCTGGAGAACTACTTCCAACTAAGCCTGATCACCCTGCTCATGAAGTTCTTCATCGATACTTCTGCATTGCCCTACTGGCTCTACCTCAGCAGAGTGCAGCACACAGCAGTGTCCATCCAGCACTGTTGGTATGAGCGACTTCAAATATACAAGTGTAAATGCATTCTTTTCCCACAGATGTCGCCATGGATGAGTGCATCAAGCTGCTGGAAATTGTGGTGCCCTGCTATGTCTGCACACGTTGCGATGCGATGCAGCGAAAGTTTCGCTCAATGTTCTACACAGTCACTGCAGATCGACGTAATAGCCAGCTAAATGCGGCTTTGAGGAGTCTAAACCTTCAGTTGAGCCAGGAGAATTATAGGTTTAGTGCAGGCGGCATGGTGGACATAAACACAGAAATGCTGGGAAAGGTAAGCAAATTTGAACAGTTCGTAAGTAGTTAGTGAGTACTATAATTGATCTATTTCCCTAGTTTCTTTTCGGAATGATCAGCTACATTGTGATCTGCATTCAGTTTAGCATCAGCTTCAGAGCCAAAAGTCTGAACACAGTCGCCCAAAACAGCACATCCACAAGTGCGCCCACCTAAGTGACCTCTTCGAATCGATTATTGTTGGGCAGTCTAGTCGCGTGCTTATTAAATTAAAGTCAATTAACCTAATTAGCAAAATTGATGTCTGCCCGTGCATAATCAAAAAAAAAGGGACAAGAGGCAATCAAGGCAGCAGCAGGCAACAGCAGCTGGCCGAAAGTCTACTTCACATAATTATTCATGCTTAAAAATTCTATTATAAACTTTTGCCAACGGCCACTGACCGTTCGTGTAGGACTAAGGACTCAGGACTCAGGACTCAGGACTCAGGACTCAGGACTCAGGACTCAGGACTCAGGACTCAGGACTAAGGATGCACGGAGGTCCTGGGGATACTTGTGCCCGTTGGCCACGCACGGCCAATCTGTCAGGGGTTCATACGTAAACTAATGTATCTGCAAGATACACTTGTAAAGTCGCTTGTTTCCATAATGCCCCATTAAAAGGAAAAATATAAGATAAATCTTCAGCGCAAACGTATTAATAAATGAAAGAATATTTACTGGTCTGTCAGCTTTGCGTTAAGTTGCATTTCTTCACTTCATAATTGTTTCCAGGAAAACAGCATTTTGGAGTGTAAGTGTCCTTGAAGCATGCCACTCAGCCAATGGCTGCCACGTACAGATTCGTGGCCAAGTGAGCGTGCAGATTACTCATACTTTCTTTATATATATTCGCACGAGTAGGCTCCACGTTGGGGCCTAAAGCAAAATATCCAGCGCTCTATGATAAATCGAATTGAATCTAGTCAGTGTGGGTGGATGTCAAGTCGAACAGAATCGTGCTGTAGGTCATGCGGCAAATCTCAAACTTTGTAGGCCACTTCATTAATCAGGATGAATTTTTTATTTATTCACTTTTAAATTTGGGAAAAGTAAAATCCCCAACAGACTGAAGGATCCAATAAACTGCAACTGTTTGCTGTCATATGCGACATGACAATGCTCTTCTTCCGAATTGACTTAGGCTTCTAACGAGCTTCCTGACACTTGACACTTTGGGTATCTGGCAAATTTCTGCAGCGGCTGAAGATTTTATTTCATTCACACTGGTTTTGGCCGCAACACTGCGAAAGTAATATGTTATAAACATCTTTATATTCAAATATTCGAATATACATCGTTACCCTTTTTAAGGGAAATATCTTAGTATTTTCAGATCAATTTACGTTTATACTTGTATGTAAAAGGTGATTTTTTTTCTCAGTGATCAGCTGTCCGTAGTGAGAGCCAGGGTGCAAAGTCATTTCGGATTTTCATTTCACCCATCGACGGGAGCTTAAAGAAGCCAACTGCAGCTGCAATGGCTTAGGAGCACCTGAAAACGTTTTTGTTCAGCAACTCGGGTATATTTCCAGCTCGAAGTCGGCTTATGTGTTGACACTAATTAATGCTCAAGAGTCTCCGCCTGAAAAAAAAAAAAACCGCCTGATTGGTAGGGAATTGGTAGGGAATGGCAAATGTTCGTGTGCTCTTGCCGCAACACTTTGGCAGACCCAATGGCAAATAATAAAAGGCAACTCATAATCGTCTCATAAAAATCAGATGTGCTCACGCACATTAATGCACATAGACGCCAATGGCAGTATGGCAGTATGGCAGTATCCCAGTGCCATGAGTTCTTTGACATAGACAATGGCGGCAATGGCACTCATTTTGTAACGTTTATGCGGGAAATTCATAATTTAAGTATTAGGTATCGTATGAAATTAAAAAATATAAGCATAAAAAATGGCTTAGCTGTAAGATTACGGCTAGAGTTGCCACGAAGCAACTTACAAGTTATTTCAGAGTTTCCACGCAGTGCTTTGAGTAACTAGTCCCGTTTGATGTGAGTTTTGTGCCAGAGGAAACTTCGTAGTAATGCAGTAGGTAATAATTTATTCAAGTTCGGACCAAGGACACATATTTTGTACGTTGCTTCGTTATTTGCCCCATAAACGGAGTAGGTATTTGCTTCTTGGCAGTGACAGACATGAGAGTGGAACACAACCAGGACACACACTTTCGCACACTTGCTGGCTGGAGGGACTTTTATAGCGACACGTAGTCAGGCACGTTTTGAAGTGCAGGAAGCTCTATCATAGACAGAAACGAGCGTCTCTGTGTGCGTGTGTCTGCGTGTGTGCATGTGTGTGTGTGTGTGTGTAGTTATTACTTTTATGAAGCATGTGATTACATTTTATTTTTAATGCTTTTAGTAAAATGAGGTTAGTACACACTTGGTTAGCGACAAATTACATTTCTTCTTTTTTTCGCCGTCAGCTTGCCCGTGCAGGATGCGAATATTCGGTTGGTTTTTGGCCTGGATTTTGTAATCTTCGGCTGCGTCACAATATTTGCACTCGCTAATTGTTGTTGTCATTGTGGATGGGGGGAATAGTGCTTAAACCATCAACCATTGCCTGCATTAAACATGTGCACAATTAACTTCCGCTTCCGGTTATGATTGAACCCGGCCATATTTGAGCCGAGCACGGACATGCAGGGCGTACGTACAGGACAAACAGGACATACAGGACATTCGGGGCCGATAAGCCATGCTATAAACACACACACACACACACGCGCACACACACACGCGCACGCACACTCACATGCTGCGGTAATGTGCGTGGCTGCAGTTAACTGTTTGCATATTAACGACAAATAACCCACAATCTCGCAACCTTGCAGCAGTATTATGTATCGATGGACGAGCACGCCGAGTGAGCGATAAGCACTAGATAATATTCAGGACCTGCCATCGCAAAGGATACCCTCCTAATGGTGCCCCAGCAGAGCTTTAATTTAAGGCATCAAATAGCAGTGTATGGGAGCGGCCCAATGCCATTGTTTACACACCGGACATTTTGCCGGGGGTCTCGGTTTGAGTTTCAGTTTCAGTTCGGGCTCAAAGGGTGCAACAACCACTGACGGGCATTTGCAAAGCCAATCGGGCTAAAATCAGCAGCGGTCGCGATGCCCCACATACCAATTAACTACATAGACAGGCTTTGGCCAAACGAATTATGTGCACATTATATAGGAACCAAGAACTAGCCATAGAAGTGGATATTTGATTCAATTATAATGCATAAGGGCTTTAAATCCGAATATTCAATGAATATGCACTTTAATAAAATATCTAAAAAAAAAGGGCTGTAAATTGTAGTACTGAATAAAAAAAGAGCACTTTGAAATGCGTTTGGCGTTGCCAGAGCACGTGCACACATCAATAGAAGTCATTAAAATGCGCGGCGAAAACTAACCAATGTTTGGATATCAATGATATTGGGGTTACAAAAAATAACTAATTAAATTGAACACATGGTCAAGTGTATTAAGTTTCGCCTGCGCCGACCTATGAAAAACCCTTTTGCACGGCAAAAAAAAATAAACGAGAAAAACGAGCCATTACGCAAACTTTTCAAAATCATTTGATTCGCTGAATGGAGCGGTAATTAAAACAATAATCTAGCCAATACCGCGGGCGAAACTGACTGAACCAGGTCAACCAGCGAATTGGCTGAAGTGATTTGGCATATTTATGGATATCATGGCTATATATGTATGCCAGTACACTCGAGGCTGCTCCGTAGGCAGCTGCCATTTCACTTTTGAGCCCGACTGCCTGTGCCCAGTGCTCTCAAAAAAGTCTTCGAAGTCCGGATCCGGCAGAGTTTCCTGCCTCCTGGATTGGAGCTCTGCCAACCGAGCTGGGTGGAAATAATAAACAAATCGAGTGGGGCAAAATGTTGACCAATATTTCAGCTAGGCTCCTTAGTTGCCGGTGACTGGATTGGTTTCGTATCCTTGCCTTGGGATCCGGAATCGGGAGTTGGTTGTCCGGACTCCCTTCCATCCGGATTGCCATAAATTAAGAGGAGGCAAGTGGGGCGGACTCCAAGCGGCACCTGATTTGTTTATTTGTGGCACACACATTTTTCACATTTTGCCTCCGTCTGTTCACGTCGCACATTCCAAAAATTTCAAATGCCATCGATGGCGCCACACGAACAGTTTTTAAGCTGGCAATCTGGGAGCGAAGCTGACAAAATGCTGTGGCAAATCCAAGTCGAAATCCAAAAGCCGATACGCATCCATTGACATGTGATAGTATTTGCTCAATGCAAACAGACATGCAAAACATTTAATTGCTGTGCAAATGTTTGCGGAAAAGTGCTTAAAAACTTCTCAGCACGAAACACACAGCACGTACTTAATTATTTGCTAGACAAACAAGGACAAAAGGGTATTTTCCCACTGCAATCGCAGTTGCAGTTGCAGTTGCAGTTGCTACTGTTCATTTCGTCGACCTCTAGCAGAGGTCCACAGACTCCATAGACATACAAATAGCCAGGGGATTGAGTGACTAAGGAGCTTTATGGCAGGGACCTTGATGTCATTGTTTCATTCAATCCTCGCCAGCCCTACAAAGCACTCACAATGGCTTCGTGTTTTTTGGGCCAGCCCACCTGGCTGCAGCAACTTGTCACCATGGAACTGCAAATCGTGGTGGCAAATCGTTAACTGATCTCTGTGCCGGAGTGCCGTAAATTCCAGAGGCTGCCAACTTTTCAACTGCCACGCCCACAAAGTCTGTGGGTGCAGAAGTTATGCCCCGGGGCAATGGGAAATGTTCACACCATTCGTTTTGTTGGGTTTCTGAAGTTGGTTGGCCAAGAACCATTAGCATTAGCACCACTAAATAGAAAATTTGGCCGGAATCCAAAATGCAGGCACTACACCCGCTGCCAAAATGTTTTAAATGCACTTAAGAGCTGCTTCTTTTTCCTGGCACTCCTATTCAATGGGTTTTCCATTAAAATTCAATATTTCGATTGGCCAAACGCAAAGAAATATTAATCTATTTTCGCAACACAATTTGTTTATGCGTATATCTTGGTTTTTTTTACTTCATTTTCAATCAAATCGAGTTTCTGCATTCGGATAGTCAGAGATAACTTTTGAGCAAATCTCAATGTTTGCTGTTGAACACTCTTGTGTAATTGAAAATAGATTTCTGCAGCTTGAAGCTGTGGTTTGAAATTGTCTTTGGCTCAATGGCCTGGCTTTCATCTAAATAAATTACTCGAAACTCTTGGATACTAATTAAAAAAAATCGTTTGAAAAGATTAGGAATTTGTGCATTGCATTGCGGGCTGTGTAAATGAAAGCACTCAAAGCCAAAAGCCAAGTGCGGAATAATTTGCCAAACATCGAATAGGGGCTAAGGAGATCAGCACAGCATTGGCATTCGGTTGAAGGCCACCAAAGGGATGGCCACCATGTGCTCAAGGACATGGGCAACCGCTCAATCAAGCACAGATAGCGATAGCTTAAATCGCTCCATCTTCCATATATTTCAACCGACTGGGCCGCTTAACCCCAACCGAATTGGATCATTTGCAGGCTATCTAAACGCGCCAATGTTGCTACTGCTTTTGTGGCGCAACAAAATACGGCACAATAACACTTTGACACAACATTGTCATAACTCTTTATAAGGGCCATGGGCGATGGGCGATGGGCGATGGGTGTTGGGTTGCTTTTCTTCGCTGTGTCAGTTGGGCAATATAAACAATGGCTGAGCTCTGGCCCTAAACGATTGCTCGTGGCTGCCACACAAGTTGTATTTTTCAATATTGTTTTTCCATGTGATTGAAGCACAAACATTATTAGCATACTCCTTGGCTACTTGTTCGTCCCTTCCTTGCCCATCCCACCAACCAAGTCACCTACCAGCCACCCAACCAGCCAGCCAACCAGCCAGCCAACCAGCCAGCATACAAACAAGTATATATCTGGGTATATAGTTCCGTCTACATTATGCAAACATACATCAATAACCTAGTAGGTTGTAATGCACTTGTCTCGGCAGGCGAACGCCCACTTTTTGGCCCCCTCTGTATCAGGAGATGCCACCGAACCCCCTCGATTTCCATGGACAGCTGCGGCAATATGTTGGCGCTGCTATTGGGTCTTCAACGATATGCAGAGGGCCATGCGGATGTAATGGAGCCATGGCTGAGCAAAGTATGGCTGAAGGCCATTATTGGAACAAATCTTTCTGTTTTTGGCTGCCTTTCGGAATGCTATTCTGGTGAATACACTGTGCTGCTGTATGCCCATTTATAAATGCACATAAATAGTTGGGTAACATTAGCTAATCTTTCAAGTCCAATTTTCCATTTTGTAAACCAAACTACAATAAAGAAAAATCTAGATTCCAAACCTTGCCCTTTGGATGCCGAAGATGAAGTTGAGAGCTCGACTAATCTGTTAACACACACACACATTGGAATAAGTAGGGCATCAAATTGCCGCCTAATGGTAATTTGATGAAACTAATTTGATAACAAATTCAATTTGAGAGCACCCAAACTCTAGACGTTGGCCAAATGCATTTGGGCCCAGTGTTGGTGTTGCTGGGTTCGGATGGGGGCGTTGGCCGGCTGAGGTTTTAACGCCAATGCAGATTGTGACACATTAGCACAGACAAACACGTAGACGCACACGTACATATATTCGCACACTGGCGACAGGAACAACAGGAAAAGCAGGAACAACGACAGCGAGGGCAGTAAACAGCATACATCCTGTGGCAGGACTCATGTAATTTGCAAAAGTTCAAAGCTTAACAAACTGTTACGGGGAAAATGCAAATGGCAAATGTACTAGATTTGCAGACCTGCCTCTTTTGCGAGCTCCACGCTGTCTCTGTGTTTGTGTGTCGAGTCAAACAAAACGTAATTTAATCGCCCTGCAACAACAAACACCCATTCAATCATTGAGCGCCACAAATGGCGCATTCCGTACGTTGCGTATACGTAATGTGTGGGTGCTGGGTTTTCCAGATACGCATACGCAACGTGCAACCATTTCGGCAATTAGTGTGGCAGTTCATATATAATTAAGCCAGTTGCAGAGGCAACCCGGAAAGGAAACAGAAATTGTAATAGTAATAGCAGAAGCAGCTAGAAGCAGAGGCAGCAGCCTAAGAGTTAGCATAAGCAGCACCGGAAACGGAAGTTGACTTAAACATTGTTTGGTTGTTTTTTCATTTCAGCAGCATATTCGTGCACAAACGCATGCATAATGCCGCGCTAAAGCCAGCTCAGCTGCAGTCTCTGCCCGCATCTCTCCTGGCTGAATGCCCTTACACTGAGAAAAATAGTTGTGCCTTTCATTTATAAACTGTTAGTATGTGGTATTTCTATGGTCAAAAGTACGATAAACTTTATGTGTAGCACACTTTTAGACTAATTTTCCAATGTTTTCAAGCCTTTAGAGATTTTTGATACTTTTGCATGTTGTTTGCTCACCTTAAGACACGAACTTAAGAACTTTTTGCCAATATCCCGGTGTAGACAAACAGGCGACACCCGGGGGAGCCTGGTGGCCCAGCAGGGGATCCTGGACAGCATCTTGCGCAGTGCCCAATTGATTTTCACGGTGGCACGGGCCGCAGGGAACGAGGCGAAGGACGAGCACGAGCACCAGGACGAGGACGAGGACGAGGACAAGGACGAGCTCAGTTGGGCCTGTCTTGGTTGTCAACCGAGCTACTTTGGCCCATCCACGCTTGGCTTGGCACAAGTCAAAGCTAGTTGGAAGTCAATGCGCTTGAGTGCATTGTGGCCCGGCTTTATCTTCCCATTTCGGGTGCGCTCTGGTTTTGTTTCAGTCTCACTGTGTATGTATGTATATACTGGCTGCGATATTTTGTTCTTTTCTGCTCTGTGTTTTGTGTGCACTCTTGATTTCCTTAAGCTGCTGCAATTAAAGAGTGCATCCTTGCCGGCAGCCAGCTATTATTTCAGACGAGTGCGCCACTTACAAGCTAGCCGAAAACTTTTTAATATGCTTGCGAAATTTTGGCAAAATTGCAAGTTAAATAAGTAAGTACAAGGCAAGCGGCGATGACAATGCGTAGACGAGCAAAGCAAACACTGAACGGCGAAAAGGACTGACAAAAGGACTCGTCGAGAATCAGGACTTGCGACTGGCAAGAAGGAACCATCAATTTAATTTCCCGCCCAAGTCAATCCAACTTTGGTGCAATTTGCGTGACAAAATGGGTAAAAGAAAGGCGAAACTGGCTAAGGGAACTCAGTGGTGGAAGCCACAAAGTTTGATTGCAATTGAGACAAATAGCTGAGCTGTGCGAGCTAAGAAAAAATAGAGAAAAAAATCACCACACTACGCCTGCCGCATAATAAATGTTCTGGCACCTTTGGGAAAAACTTTTGAGCCTTTGCTGGCATGTGATGCATTTTATGGATTTCCGATGCGCACACACACATGGCCCTGCTCAGAAAAGGGTATTTCATGCAGCTCTGCATTTAATTGAATTGCCAGCAATAAGCAAAGGCAGCAAGCCACAGGACTTTTTGTAACCGGCACTTTTGCCAACTTCCCCCGTCGCCGAAGGACAGCTGAAAACTTTGCGAGAAAAGCCCCAAGCCGAATTCAAATATTATACGCTTCCAGCTATTTCCCTTTCCTTTCCTCTTCCCTTCCCTTCCCTTCCCTTCGCTTCCCTTCCCTTTCATTTACCTTTCGCCTACATATCAGGTGTCAAAGGGAGACACGAAATTGTCAATAAATGTGCATCCGTGCACCCACTTGCCATTATTGCATCCGAGCACAAAGCCACCGCCGAAGCCACGATTAAAAAGAATTCCAAACCTTAATCAAATACGCATGCCCATTAAACTTTTTCAATTTAAAGCCTTTGGGTGTCAAGTTCTGCGGTCTCGTGCGTCAACTCATTAAAGTTGCATGGCAACAAAGTTGCCAAGTCACCTCCGCAACAACTCCCCAAAGGACTGCAGCTCCGCTCCACCACTCGAAGCCCCAGCTCAAATGGCATGTCATAAATTTCAGCCCCCAAAATGTATCTCAGCGCATGCGAGGAGCAACAGTGCCCCGCATACAATATGCAAATGAAATTATCAAGCCCATCCTGAAGCCAAGAGCAACGCATTAGGAACTCTTGGACCTTCTCGGTCGATGTGGTCGGGTCGGTTCGGAATAGAGTGCATATTCCGTATACGGACGGGCCCAACTGCTGACCAAAAAATATGGACCAGCACTTCGGCCAACACCGCATGCAAATATCGGCCCAAAGCTGAGCCTGAGCCAGCTTCTGGAGCAGAATTAAAAACTGAGCTGTTGGCCGAGTCAGTCAAATGGGAGTGGGGTAATGCCATTGAAATCACTTCTGCTCGGAAATTGAGAGGATTGCTGCCTTCAAGTCGTAATGAAAATTGCTAGTTTGCCAGCTCACCGCATTTGCTGAAAAGAAGGTCCTTCAAATTAGGAAAGCAAACACGTTGTGGTGAGTATGTCTAGATTTTTCTACGAAATCCTTTTAATGAATTCTCGCACGCAAACAATCTTTTACATGGCTATATCAATACCTTGTACAATTAATTGTTTGGCATACAGTCTCACATACTACTATTACTATGCCAATTTAACCAACATCATAATTAATAATTAGTAAAACCAGCACGCAATTGCATACCACGACCAAAACTCCGGTTGCTAGCCATGGATCAGCAGGTGATGTCGCCCTAATCGCATTTAATTAGAAAACGCAAATTATGCCACCGAAAACTGGCACTTGAACCCGCCAAGTTGGCATTTGGCATGCGGCCGGGTCTTGGCCGCAAACTCAGCATCCAGCAGCCAGTATCCAGCAGCCAGTATCCAGCAGCCAGCAGCCAGTATCCAGCATCCAGTATTCCGCATCCAACATTCAACATCCAGAATCAGGCTGACACGTTGCCGCACTTGCTGGGCTTTTAATGAAATCGCTTGGCATATGCTGCGACGAGTGGCTACGGTGGTTGGGCGGTTTTGGGTGGTTCGGGTGCGAGCGGTTGGTTGTCAGAGGTCGGTGTCAGTCCCACACACACACCCACACACCCACACACCCACACACACACACACACACACCTGAAGTTTTATTTCAGGCGGGGGTCAGGTGGGTCACCCCGGCAGTCAAAGCTGACACGCACACGCACATATTTAGGCCGGGTCGAGTGGGTGGAGTGGGTGGATTGGGTGGAGTGGGTGGAGTGGGTGGATTGGGTGGCGTAGGTGAAGTGGGCGGCGTGAGCAGGAAACAGGAAGTTGGGCAGCTGGGAAGCGGGTAGATGGCCCTCATTGCGCCCGACTGTGATAAGAAAGTGTCAACACAAACGTGACAAAGCTACAAATGTTTAATTTTTATGGCTGTGGCCGGGCATTTGCCTTGGTTTGCGGGCGGTTCACGTTGCGCGTGCCACGGCGCTTAACTCAACTTATTTACAGTTGGCAAAGGGTTCGAGAGATCCTGGCCACATTTGGTCAAGCGCTCCGTTCTCCGTTTTTGTGCCGAAAATCACGTTTTTACCGTAAACATGTTGCAAAGTTCGCGGCTGTTTTATCTTCTGGCATAGTTTTCCCGCTTTTCCCCACTTTTCCCCACTTTCTCCCACTTTTTCCTGCTTCCCAGCCAGCCAGCCAGTGGGCCAATGGGTTGAGAACGTGTCACATGGCATAGAGAATAAAATGCTGCTGCTGCTGGTGGCTGGCTGGCGTGAAATATTTAAATTTAGTTAAGGCTTAGGCACTCGGCATTTGTTTGTTTGGCCAGCTGAATGAAAAACTTGCTCAAGCCAAATTTATTTAGTATATATTTTTAAGGCAAATAGCAAATCGCCAGAGAAAACATTTTCTTGTGTTTTTTTTCGTTTGTTTTTGGCAGGACTCTGTCTGCTTGCTGAAGAACACAAACTTAATTTCTATGCAAGTTTTTCGGCTTTGTTTGGCTGGCTAAAATTTTAATGCACGCCAAGCCCACATAAGAGTGTACTCGAAAGTACC
The DNA here is from genome assembly GCA_005876975.1 of Drosophila orena. Classification (NCBI taxonomy): domain Eukaryota; kingdom Metazoa; phylum Arthropoda; class Insecta; order Diptera; family Drosophilidae; genus Drosophila; species Drosophila orena. The sequence goes on along the minus strand of VCKV01000282.1, from coordinate 5,142,714 downwards.
CACACACACACACACACACACACACACACTCACACACACATCGTAACAAATTCGGAGGCATAATGAATGTGCAGCAACATTTTTGATGGCGCCCGCTGACAACAATAAATTACTTTTGGCTTTAAACGAAAACCATTAGCATAAAACTTGGCAACAGCAACAACAGCGGCAGCAGCAACCAGCCAACAACATCCTTTTAACGCGGATACTAGGCATATAGGCATATAGGCATACTGGCATACTAGGCGTATGCGCAATATTTGTCTGGCTCTAATTTTAGCCAACAATTTGCCAGCACTTACATGATTAAATTGCAGCCTCAAACGCTGATGATGATAATGATGATGATGGTGATGGGGTGGCGGCGACTGGATACCAGTAATGGTGTTGTGATGGCTATGGAAAAATGAGGAGGACGAACTTTTCAAATATGCGAGTCTTTTAATTAACTTGCCGGCACTTGTGAAGCTCTGTGTTTTAATATATTGTACGAATATTCCGTTTTTTTTTTTTTCAACCCTTGTTTTTCCATTTTCTTTCTGGCGAAGCACGCTTTTATTAAGCGTTTCATAATTTCATGCAGTAAACTTGCTAATTGCGCCGCCTTGCTTCCTTTTTCCTCGGCACTCGACTTCACTTCACTTCACTTCACTTCCACTCCACACAACTCAACTGAGCTCAGCTCAACTCTCAACTCGTTTCGGTATGCCGCCCTTTTGGCCAAGACTCTGCCGGCCAAGAAGGCTGCCAAAAAAAAAATGAAAAGAAAAGAAAAGAAAAGTGTGTATAAAATAATAGGAAAACATGGCAAAGGACAGCCGGAGTGGAAGCCTGTGCGAATTAGTTGCACCAAAGTGTTTTCCGTTTTTAATATTTCCACCGTCTTGGGAAAAAGTTGCAGAAGGAGCAGAAAGCGAGCATCCCGGCCACTTAGGACACTCTTGGCCAGGGCTCGTCGCTTTTCAGCCGCCTTGGTCACTGGCTCGCTGGCTCAATTTCCGCTTTTAATTAAATGAACATTAGGCCAAAAGGCTGAGCCCACAAAAAAGCCACCAACCACCTGACGGCATTTGCCACTAGCTGCATTTTACATTGCAATCGTTGGCCAAATTGCGCGTAAATTGCATGCAGTTAGTTTTAAATTTTAAAATTAATTTTTAGCCGGCATTTGCTGGCCCGAACTGGCCTTGCTTGCCAGTGTTTGTTTGTGCTTTAATAGCTGTTAATATTTATGAACTGAAAGTTCAAACAACAAACAGCCGAATACGGCCAACTGTTGTCGATATTTAACGATGCATTCAGTGGGCGAATTTGTGTGCTGCGAGAACTGGCTTTATATTGGATGCCAGCCAAACGGGCCTAAACAAACAGCAGGCGTGAATTGGCTCGTAATTATTCAATAACAGTTTATTTAAAACACACCATTAGGGCTTCATGGGTGGCGATACTGCAATTTATAAGCTAATCTACATTTTCATAGCAATAACATTTTGAAAATTAATTAACAGATTGGTATTATATACTGCGTATTTATAGTTGTTTTTTTCTTGAGAATTTAAAGTGTTTTTTTATCAGAGAATTAATTAAATTTTACAAACTATATTAGTTATGAAATAAATTTAGGCGGAAACGGTTGTCAAACGGTTTGCACTGGGCGATATTTTTCTTCTCTGGCATAGTAACACAGGCACAGCAAGATAAAGCAATCCAAGGCGACCAGCAACTTTAGTAAGTTCAACTGCAGCAGTTGCATGCGCAACACTTGCAAATCTGAAGTCCATATGAATACCCATTAGCTATATATATTAGATATATGCATTCATATACTCAGTAGTTCGCACTTACCTTCTTCCTGGTGCTGTGCCTGCAACAATTTCAGCTCCAGCTCGGGCAGCAATTGATCGAATTCCCTGTCAATACTCATCCTAAAAGTCACAAGGCCATCGGATGCAGTCAGAGGAATATTTGCAGTTGGAGCTGGCAGGACGAAATCCGACAATTGAATCGTTACGAACAGGATGCAAAAGGAGCTACTGAGCCGAGACATTGTCGATCAGTGTCGGTTAAGAGGAGAACTCCTAATGGATGTGCCCGTGTCGAGGTTCCCCAACACTTGCGTAAATATCGAAATAATGAACACATGCTGCGTAGAGTGTTGTGGCTGGTACTTATATGTATTTGCATTGTCGGTCTTTAAATACACCAGCCAGAAAGCAGCTGGCAAACAAACAATGCCGAGCAATATCCGATGCGAAGGTTAGGCGACAGAATTTCCCCTCATGGCGGTGTAGTACTCGTGGATGAATCCGTTGTGGTAGTTTCCACCGTCGATTCGGTTCTGGATTCCGTTGTGGTAGCCGTCGTTATTCTAGTCGTTGTGGTTTCTTGGGATGGCGCAGTAGACTCGGTTGTGGCAGACGCTGTGCTTCCAGTTGGCGGTGATTCGCCTCCATCATCGCCGGAAGTAAAACTGCCCAAAAGTCCCAGGACTCCCTGTGCGAGAAAAATAAGTATCTTTATAAGCAGCAGTTTAAAGTACATAGTTGAAAGTAGAGTTCTGAAACCAACAAGTCTATACAATATTTGTATTTTGACAACTTTTCAGCCAAAGTTCTATTTTAAGCGACACAAAATCTCTCGTTTACCAACAAATTGTCATCGTAAAAAGGTGCTATACCTTTAAGAATCATTTTTAATGGCTTTGGTTTTTTCATACTCCTAGCTACATTACCTTTGAAAATTCATCCCATATGCCGTACATAACCTCAGCAGCCAATTCGACCGGTGCAAGAATGCCCTTTGGTGGCGATTTATGTACGGTTTTGTTGTGGCTGCTGTTATCCGAGTCTTCGGATCCAAAGATACCGTCAAGTAGGCCGTTTTCAGATGAATCCCCCCGATCGGTAATCTTGTCGAGGAAAATGCCATGGACACTGGCCAGACAGCCGAGGAGGCACAACCAGATTAGCAGCTTCATGACGGTCTGTGATTGAAATAGCTTTCTTCTATCCTACACCAACAAGCAGATGTGATCAAATGTCTAACCAGAAGCGAATACAATTCGTTTTTGACGGCTGCTCCCGAGCCGACTATGCACAATAACCCTGAATCTAATTAAATGAACGGCTGTACAAATATCTGAAAAGACCTGACATCATTCGCCGCAGGTGCGACTTACTCATGAATGAACCGTGTCGTGAAATAAGTAGACATAGGAAAGTATTTATATTATGGCATGAACGTGATCAAACATTCATGCGGAAATACTTAATACAATACAACATGTATACTAAAACTATAGCTATTAGCTGAGGTACTTTGAACTGTAACAGAGTTTATTACTTACAACAAAAGATTTTATAGATAGTATATCTTGAGTTATTCTCAGCTAACAATGACTAACTTGTTGTTGAGTAATAAGAGGATAAGATATACTTATATGTTAACTATGAAGTTTAAGATACATATTCTTGTGGTATACAAATAAACCATTGTATATTTCCTTGAGACATGGTATTTGAGCACCGCTAAATATGATTTTCCAGCAAATGTGCCATAAAGGCCATTCATTTCATTGCGCCGTGATACTCTCCAGCAAAGTCGGACATCTAATTGGCCCTAATATCGCTGTCATCCGCACTTACACCCCAGTTGCACTCAGCCAGCATTATGGCTTTGATCTGACTTAGACATATGCCCAGGATAACGGCGTTGGCGCTGGCAGATGCATTTGCCCTCCACTTCGTGGGGAGCGACACTCGAGCGCATCGAGTGGAAGGCGGTAGAAAAGCATTTCAAATGCATTCACGAGCAGGAGCGTTTTAAATTACTCCCAACACTCCCAACTTGGGGCAAATGTGAGGGCTGATGACTCAGTCATTTGGTGGAGGACATGGCAGTGGATGGGGGCTCCAATGTTCAACATCCAAGGAGGCGATGTGAGTGCGAGTGAGCTTTAATTAATATGCAGCAATTGCATGTACACTGGGCTGGGCTATCTGCTGCCACCCAATTGTTTATTTATGTGCACTTCCTATGCCATCTAATTAACTGAGTGCAGCATGTGGATTACCTGTCATTTCCACCCGTTGTTTATCGCCTGTTTCAATTGATCAAATTTGCTCGAGGAAATCAAGCGTCCGCACAAAAGCAGCTCCCAAGTAGCAGGCACCTAATAAAAACGGGGATATCCCAGCAGAAACTAGCAGTCTCATCTCTTGGCCCCGCTGCCTGATCTATGGCACTGCAAGTGTCACATAAATTACAAGCGGAAGCATCAAAATGCTGTCAAATGAAGGCGGGGTAGTCGAAAAGGATTTTCATTGCTGCATTCTGGAAGCGAGTTTCACTTGCAGTACACGGGAAAAAAAAATCTTACGTGTGACCAAGGCACCACATGAACTTTATTTCGATGCAGTGTGACCATACCACATTTGGAGGGTGCTCTTTTAGGTGATAGGCTTTGGCTAAATGCATAGCCACTTGGGTGGACAGGACTTTTCTCCATGTGCACCTGCTTGGCTCGATTTTGCTTGGATTGTTTGGGAGCTTGGCGTTAAGTTTTTCGCATTGGCACTTTGTCTTCATCACAGGCGACGAGCGGTGGCCGCAACAAGCTCATCATAGCCATCGACGGCCGCATCATCGTCTCTTCATCTTCATTCCCATCGCCGTCGTCGGCGTGCTGCTACATAGCTATAAACATCAATTTAGCAACGAAAATTGGTTTTCAGATAGCTTCCACTCACACACACATACACACCCACACATACACATGTCCACGCACACTTCTTCAGCTGGAGAAAAATTGTTTTTCGCTTTAAGTGACAAGCAGTGAGAGCGAACCGACGACAACTTTGTCGATGGCTTAGTTCGCGTCTTGGTGTAGTGTTCCCGGTTATTTATTTGTTGTTTTTTGGGGCCAGAGAATTTCGTCATGTCGAACCATCCATGTGGAAAGTAATAAACTAATAAAAGTGAGACAAACACACTGAAAATATATCTGTAAAAATGTATCTGTGCTTTTAAAAAGCTGTTATTTCGTGGCTTTGTTTCACATTTTAACAAATACAAATTTGTATGTTTATGGTATATTGATGACAAGTGAATATTGCAGAACTTCGGGCGTTGACATTGAGACGAATTGAGCACACCCATGCTGAGCCATAAATTTAACATTGCATAACCGCAGGCGCATGAATAAGACATTCAAAATGTGGCAAATGGAATGTGCAAAGCTGAACCGAAAGCCAGCATGTATTGATGATGATTAGATTGATTGAAAATTCAATAGAGTAAGCCGAGATGGCCAGACAATTATCCAATCCTCAGCCACTCCATGGTAAAATACCATGCAGAACCTGTCATAAACCGCAAACACAGACACACTCGAAATCAGCACATCACTGGCGTCAAAAGCGAAAATTATTTAAATTTATGCCCGGCTGGAAAAAGGAAAACGTAGTAAAAAGCGAAGACGGTCGAAATGTGTGCCAAATGAAATTCGTTGAAATTTTATGCAAACCTCAACAAATTGTCATTAAAAGCGGCAACACATACACACACACACACACATCCAAACAGCACTTGGCCATAAACAGAGCCGCCATTTGACCGGCCATATTTATGATGTGAACGACAAGACAAAATGGACTTCCGGCCGCCAAAAAGGAGCGAGAAAGAGAGAGAGAGAGAGAGAGAGAGAGGGGGAATGAGTTTTGGGGCCACGGGGTTTTGGCTCTTTGCATTTTAATAGACTGACCCAAACGCTTTTGGAACCACATGCAGAACGCGAAAATACAAACGCCTGCACATGTATGCACACACATATATACATATATATACTTGTATATGTTAGACGTGGACATGTGTGTGTGTGTGTGTGTGAGCCATTTGCAATGCAAATTGGCAAAAGTTTAAAAAATTTATGCGGCTTTAATGGCACCTGGCGACTGCAGAACGGACCACGGATCCAAAAACCAGACCACAACACACCACCCAGCACCACAGCAACTAAGACTATTCGAGGAAATTATATACTAAATAGCAGAATAATTTTTTGGCATTTGTGCTGCTCATTTTTTTGCCCTCCTCCCCACGTTTTTGTCGACTACATTAAATGCAAATTTATGCCTATTTGCTGCAAGAAAGTGTAACGGAACCTTGCTGTTGCTAGCTGCTTGTTAAACTCGCATAAATTTCGCTGGCGGCTTCCCATTTCGCCTGACACCAAAAGGATGTGGCACCACAGATGGAAGGGGATTCACCTTTTTTCGGTCTGAGGCGCGGTACCAGTTGTGTGACGAAAATGTATATTAAATAAAATCTTTTCTATGGAAAAGGTTTAACTTTTACATTACATTTATTTCGGCTGCCTGCTTAGGTCTACCGCAGAATGTTGCAAGAACCTTTCATCTATACAAATAAGTTCTCATTAAACTAATTATCAGTAAAAGGGGAATTTCGCAATTTATGGTAATCACTACATGAGGCAAACAAGGAAATAGGATCTTAGGTACAAACCGAGGTATCACTGAATAGAAAGCAACCCACTTACAACCGAAATATTGAGCGATTCATCAGAGCCATGGGCGTGCCTTTGGAAGGGGTAAAATAGAGGGATTGGCAATGGCTGAACTATGGCAAACTATCGCCACTTGCATTGTGCATTCGAGCAATGCTCGCAACTTATTGTTGTTATCGCTCTTTGCACTTCTTTTGACTTCTTTTGGCTGCCACTTGGCAGGCGAAACTCTTTGCAACTTGGCTAAGTAAAATTTATGTGCATTTCTTGTGCGCTTCTGTCCCTTCGGTGTGAAATGTGCCAAGAAATGTTTGGTTTTGTCCGCCATTTTTTGCGCTCATAGGCGCAGCATGGCGGGCAGTGGAATTGGAAAAACGTTAGCTTCAAATAATTAGCCATTAACAATTGGCCTCGCCAATCGGAGCAGCAGCGACTTTTGACCGTCTGTTGCCAATTTCCTGTGCTGGCCAAAAGTTGTACGCTTTATTGTGCCTGGTTACATCATCTTGCGTTGCACTGGCAAATTGCTGCCCTGCTGCAACTTTTTGCAGCCGAATGGCGCTCAATAAAACGATTTATGCTGCCTGCGCCTTGCGAGCCCTGAAAACTTTGTGAACTTTTGCCAACATTTGTTTTGTCTATTGCCTTGTATCTTGTGGCATTTCTGGCAGCCCCAGGCTCTCAGCCACTCAACTGACTTGGCCTAAAGTCTCCAACTTATTAGTGCAGTTTATCCAGCAGCAACGACTCAAAAAGCTGCGTGCGGTTTGTCTTGGGCTGCCCATAAATCTCGGCGCGGCAAGTTTTCGGCTACGACCAGCAAATAAACACCCGTGGTCATAAATCAGGGCGCTGCAACATGGCCAGCATGGCGAACATGACGTGCAACATGCACTGCACCAAAAAAACTGCATTCGGATGGGCTAAGAAAGAAGGGGCAGATCGAAGTTCCCTGGGCGTGGCTAATGCAAATCATGCAGCCGCGACAACAGCTGCACATTTTGGCCAAATTGGCCTGGCCGTAACCGCTTGGCTAACTTGGCATTCATGGCGCTGTGATTCTGAACGCCTCTGCATAATTTATCATTCATTTGGGCTCATTACCCGTTGCAGTTTTGAATAATAAAGGCGTGGCCGGGGCATAAAAAATAGATGTGCACTGCTAATTGAAGCAAGTTGCACGTAACTTAAAGCCCCACCATGTCAACACCATTTGGGGCTTTGCGAAAATTCAACAACCACCTGGATTATATTCTGCGGACTTGCCACCCGCTGATGTTGCATGTTCAACAATCGTTGTTCGATTTGTGGCTCCCGCTACATTTTGGCCACTGCCAGACTGCAACTCATGTCATGTGTGACAAAAATCGAGCATTGAAGCCATTGACAGACGCAATTTTGGCCAGCAATTGTAATTGGTTTAGGTCCTGGTTGGCAGTTGTAGTTGCAACCAGTTCGAACCATGAACCATTCGTTAATTAACATGTTCGTGGCTTTGCTGGATGTAGCTGTCCATGTCCTGCAGCTACCTCATGTCACTTGGGGTGGACCTTTGCGAAGTAATTGCAAATTCACTTTATTTATCTCATTTGAGTTACTGCACTCACTCGCTCACTTGGTCCTAATTACTTTGCAACTGTTTCTTAATGGTAAATATTTAAACTGACAAAATTGTACTTTCACAAGCATATACCATACCATACTTGAAAAATTGAGCAATTATTCAAGTAATTAATATTTTAGTAAGCTAGATAAATAGGAGACAACGAGGCGCATCAGTGATAAATGGAAAAATTACTTTCGAAATAATTTTGGAGCTTCTCCAGTGAAATGTAGGTCCACTCAGCTATCCAGCTTCTATGCAAAAACCTGCCACCGTTAAGCGAATCATTTTGCACGCGCAATGAACTCATCGCCAGCGTGGACTTAATCAAATTTCGTAGCGCAAAATAGCTTGGAGAGCAGCATTTCCCGTTTCGAGCATTTCCGGCACGTTTTTTGGGGCGGACGGAATCTTAGCATACTTTCGAGCGCGCTTTATTGCGCTGTCAGTGGGAGTGGGCGTGGGCGTGGGCGTGGGTATTATGCTGGTAAATGGAGACGAGGGCCCACGTTGACACACTTATTTAGCAGCTGGCCACGGCAGCAGATCCACGGTCATCCTCCTGGTCGGTCGGGCATCCCTTCCAGCCCTTCTGCCCCCCCATTTAATCTGCTCTTTGTGCGCCGAGCTTGTTGCACGCTTCACGCTCGCAATGGCACGCGGCGCATAAATCAATGGCAACGATCTTTACGTGCTGCCTCAAAGTTTCTCGTTCAACATCCGCCACATCTAGAGCACTGAGCGAAAAAACGGGCAGTTCGCATAGAGAACTGCCTAGGCTTAACTCAACTTTATTACTAAGGCAACTAACAGATGCCCACGGATCTTGAAATGCATGTGTAGTGCTTTAATTAAAACACTCTTTCACTCAAGTGAGGGAAGTGTATTTTTCTAAGTGCACGAAACCCCTGCTCTTCAGTGCTGCTCCCACCAACACTCACGCGCCTTGCAATCTTTATTGCACATTGCGGCTTCCGGTTGGCGGATGCGGATGCGGATGTGGATGTGGATGTGGATGTGTGCTTGTGTGAGTGCGCCCTTGTTTGTGCTTGTGCTTGTGCTTGTGCCTCATTTTAGTTGAGAACGCGGCATTAAAATGCATTTGGCTTTCAATTTACTCGCACTCGCGTAATATTTTCATTAAGTGTTTTCTTCTTAGTCATTTCAGCCACGTTCTCAACCTCCATCTGCTCGCCCAAACGTTTGCAAACACTTAAGTACTCTAAATTGTTAATGAAATGTTAAATGGATCGGAGTGGCCGAAGGAAAACACAATTCGACGCCTGCTGATTGACCGTAATGAGCCAGTTACGCAACAATATTCATTAATTAGTAATTAATAATGACCCCCGTGGGGCAGAGGGACAGGTGTTTGCCACATGTGGCATTAATTGCCCAGGGCAAGGTCGATGGTGGGCCAAATTGAATGGTCAATTAACAGGGGGCAGAGCAATCACAGTATTTGGACTAATTAGTATGGTGACCGGCTTACGTTCGCCGCTCTACCAACGAATTTCCTGCCAGCAACTGAGACCTCAAATGTCATGCAAACAAATTCATTAATTTCAGCAGTCGAAGCAGTAACTAAAAATCGATGAGTTGACACAAAAACAAATGCATTTAGTGAGCATGCTTCCGAATTGGTAAGACCCAGCTGAACATAGAAAAAAAAAAAAGCCCAACTAACAGCAACTGAAGTGGAACGCACAGATAGACAGCTGTTGATAACGCCCAGAAACCGTACCAGAAACCAGACACAAAACATGTGTAGGATTGCCAAATCCTCTGACTCCCCATCTGCACACCACGAATCCAAAAATGTCCCAATCCCAATCCTTATTCGTATCCCTATACCACTCCTCCATCCTCTAGCAGCAAATGCGCTTGTCCCATGCTGATCCCTTTAGCTGTTGAATTGCAAATTGTTTGTATCTGGCGTCAACAATTTGTTTTTTGTCTCCGCTCGTAAGAGCCTTATGTCGGAGTAATGGCAACTATATGATATAGTTTGCCAAGCCAGATTATTAATGTACACAGCTATGCTGAAAGCCAGTAATGGCAAGCTCTTCCCCTGCAGATTATCAACTTGGAAATGATCTCGAGCTGGCTGCTGCGATAAGCTTCTTTGAATAATCTAGGAGTTTATTAGATAAATACGCAGAGAAAAATACGCAACCTTATAGTTTAAATATTTAACTGGTTTTTTCATACGTGACATGTATATTATATTGCATTATGTATGGTACTGTGTATGCAGTAGTATTCAAAAAAAATCAAAATTAACAAATATAAATGTTTTCTTCACGCACTTTCACATTGGCGACTTTGGCAGCAAAATGAGGGCCAAAAGCAGGGTATTCCGCGATCGTTTTGATCTAGATCCCCCATCTTTTTCGCATTTTTTTGCCCAGTTTTTGTCGTTCGCTGACAAAATGTCCGCCCATCTGTCACGGCAACCGGCAACAACTTTCAGCCAGCGGGCAGGCATCAGCAACAAGCAATCCGAAACTTAATTTTTTTTCATACCCTACATGCGCAATTTGTATGATTTCCAGCTGCAGTTTTTTGGATGCGCTGCGTTGTTTGTAGGTTGTCAAATGCGTTTTTCCCACTTGTTTTACAATTTTTGCTTTTGCAAGAAACAAATTTGAATGCACAGCAAATGGCAAATGAGCAAGTGCATTGTCAGGGAGAATTATTAAATTGCTGCGGAGCATTGGAGGCTGGAAAAGTGGGTGCAAGTGGGTGGCAAGTGGGTGGCAGGGGGTGGCAAGTGGGCGTGGAAAAGGAGGCAAGTGCCGCTTAATGGTCTGGCCATGTCGTTTAATTTTTTTTTTTTGTTTTTTTTTCCCGGCGCTTTGGTTGCATTCTGCTGCATTGTGCGCTAAATACTTTGACGTCTTTTTATTGTGTGCTCTTATTTTATGCATTAAATTTGCTTATTTTTGTATATTTTTTTTTGGTTTGGCTTGCCTGTTTCGCCCGCAAGCATTCGAGCCATTTGCATTTACATATGCGCATTGCTTGCTGCAGATTGTATTTAATTAAAATTTGTTGTAATTCTAGAAATGGCCGGCAAATGCGGCCATAAAGCAGCCCCATGACAGCCGCAAGTACGGACCCGATTTAAGTGCGTGCATATGTAGATACTCGTATACCATTTACGGCGTTTTCGATTTTTGGCCAACACTGCGCGTATGGCACATGGTAAATAATGAATGCCCAAAAATGCAGTAATTTATCGCCATGTTTATCTGCTACTCATTACTAGGCAGCAGCAACAGAAGCGGCAAAATCTGCATAAATATCAAATGTGGCACATGAGTGTGAATGTGTGTGTGCGTGTGCGTGTACGTGTGTGTGCCTGTGCCTGTGTGCGTGTCATTTTTCGAGGGCCTATGGGAAAAGGCCATTGCAAATGGAGATAAGCAAAATTCAGTTTTGTTAATGGCTCGGCCAATTCAATTTGCTCGTGTGCCGCGGACGTTCATCAATTTCGCTGGCAAATGCAAATAGCAAAATGATAGGCAAATATTTATTGCGGCCCGCATAATGAGTGAGAAATCTTGTTTTGGCAACCAAGTCAGGTGCCGCACAGTGATGGGGCCAGGAAGCCAGCTCTAATGGGCCCAGAAAGCAGGCCAAGAGTTAAGCCCAAAGGGATAACTTCCACAGCAAACCGTGCATTTTGCATGCGAAACAGCATCGTCATAAGCATTAAAACTAATGCGCCGAAAAGTAGACTATTAAAAATGTAAAGTCAACTTTATTAGCTCAAAGGAAACTTCTGTCATTTATATGTGTGCGCGTGCGTGCGTGTGTGTGTGTGAGAGAGAGCACTTGTGCGCCTGAAATTTGAGGCAACATTGCCAGAGATGTCTGCTACTTAGCTCCATAGAAGGGGCGAAAGTATGCTTTCACAACATACAAAATCATTCATCCTGTTTTGCTGTCCTATGCCGTTAAATGCTTTCCCAGCCAGACTTTACAGACATCCAAGGGTCAGGCCACTTTGTTTTCTTTGTGCGTGAACTCCAGGTTTGCTTAAGCCCTAAAAAATCATTTCTTATCGTTGGTAAAATGGTATATCTACAGATTTCTATGTACATATGTACATAAGAACGCACGCATATTACCATTCAGCAGAGACGTTGGCAACGGCCTCTCAATTGCCAGCAAAGTTGGACAAACACAGCGAGCCATAATACACATGCTGGCTCACAAACTAACACATTAGGCGGCATTTCCTTTGCCAAAGTTGGTTGACTTCGTTTTTGGGGCTGCGACGGCAACAACAAGCAAATAAACTGACAGACACTCGTTTCCGTTTTCAAACAAAACAGACGCCATATTTAAAATTCCAAACGGGCGTCCTGGCAACAACAACAGCAACAACAACAACAAGAACAACAACTACTTTGGGCAATATAAGCAGGCAAACAAATGAAATAACAGAAAATTGCCGTTTTCTAAAAACTTTTGCTCTGCTTTTTTTCCACTTATTTTTTTTTTTTTTTTTGCTTTTTTGCCATTCTGGCTGCCGCTGCCAAAACAAAGAATTCAATTTAGTGGGTCGTGCGTTGATGTGGACAGGTTCATTGAACGCGGCGATTCCCCCCGAATGCGCATAAATTACGCACCATCCACGACTCGAAACTAATTGTGAAGTTATGCCAAGCGATTCGACGGAATGCGCCAGCGAAAATCGAGTATCCGCTCAAAGATGACAGCGTGCTCGGCTTGTTTGGCATTCATATCGCCATGGCATTTTGCTGGCCAGAAACGAGAAACGAGAAATGAAAAGCGAAGAACGAAGAACGAAAAACTTGCTGACCGGTGGCCGTGACTTCCGTGGAACAGAAATGAAATGAAAGATTTATTCCAGATTCGCATGACGAGATAGTGCGTTGTGCTCTGTTGTGGCAACTGCCATGGCACAAAAGACACGTAGGCCAATAAAAATGCCATCCTCGTTCGGCTGGGCTTCTCCACAGCCGGAGTTGTATATTATGCTAAAATGATTTGTGCCGCCAAATTGCACTAATTTTATGGCAAGTGCATGGCGAAAACAATCAATAAAAGATAAGAAGTTTGCTTGGCTTGGGTGTTGGAACTTTTATTCCAAGGTACTTCAAATTGATGGAGTCAGGCTTTCTGCATTCAGCAAATATTTCACAGCTATAAGTTGAGCCGAAAATCTTCGATTTCTTTTTTTTTCTGGGGTTAACCATTCAAAGTGAGTAGCTTATATGGCGAACTGTGGCTAGGAAGGAGCGCGTTTTAAACAGAAGTCAAGCCCTCCATCAGAGCATTAGAGAAATCTATAAAATCGCTGGGCCCGCCGGGACGCCACCCATACATGCCAATAAAATATTTTATCAAACGTACGTGCTGCTATTAGTCTCCCGACCCCACTTGCCAGCCCCGCCCCCCGCTTTCCATCCGCCCCCGTCAGATGTACGCATATCAAATGACGGCGTTGATGTGTTGAAAGCCCGGGAAAGACGGCAGTTGAGATCGGGATGGGGCGGTGCGGGGGGGAGAACGGATGTGCGGGCGGTGGTGGTCAACCCTTTTTTACGGCTGGTCACTGGAGCACTCCGGCTCTATGGCAATCCGGCAGCCGGGCAGTACGGCAGTTCGGCATTCCGGCTCCGGTTCTGGTCACTGATTATGCGTCGTGCGGCCATAAATTTATATTGAAAGACGTGCGCTGTTAATCAAATTAAAGTGTTTGATTAAATTTTAAATAAAACTCGCACTCTGTGTGTGCGCTGCATCAGCGGGGCAGTAAAAACTGTACAAAATGGCTATATATAAGGTTATGAATGAAAATTAATTTAAGAACACGTGGCGTATGCGCAATAATCAATTTATGAATTATGCGCAAGATTATTAATTAAATTCTCTTGTTCTGCGGCAAAGCGATAAAGTGCTAAAAGGACACCCATTTAAGCCCGGCTCTAAAGAGAATTTCGAAAACGTGTCACAAAGTACGTAGATATGTACGTAGATACCCAGATACGCAGATATTCGAACACACTTTTGGCACAAGTGGTGCCGGCACTTTAAAGCGCTTAACGGGCCAACTGAAGTTAAATAACAATTTCACTGCTCATTAACCCTAATTTGTATGTAAATTTTTCGGCTGCCTCGGTGGGTCCTTTTCCCCCTGGTGAGCCCACGAGCCCACGGGTATGCAATGGCGCCTCTCTCACTTAAAAAGGCCAACTCCACGCCATTTTGTATGCTTTAAGTAACGCACATGACACGGAACGCCGGGAGTTACTCCTTCTCTATGGTAGTAGTTATACATACACGTATAGTGAAGGAAATGGTCGACGGGGGAGGAGGTGGCCATTATGGAGCATTCGCTGGCATTTTCTTCAAGTTGCAAATAGTGCGGGGCATGCAAAGTGCAGGAAGCGAGAATGAGTTGCTTTTGGACCAGGCCAAAACGAGCAAAACTGCTGGCCAGAGATAGCTGGGAAAATGAAGCGAGAAAAAAGCGAGGAAAAGCGTGGAAGATTGTTTGTCTGTTGCCCTCATTCTCGCCTTCCCGCCATGCAATCCCAGCCCAACCCAACCCAACCCAACCCAACCCAGCCCGAGTCCAAGTCCCATCTTCCATTAATTCATCCGCCATGGCGGCCAAACAATAGGCCCGGCATTCCAGCGTGGCCACATTTGGTGGCTGGTGCCGAAAATGGTCCCTTTTACTCCGTTTCAAAATTGGTAATCTTTTTTTTTTCATTCTTTGGTGGTAACAAAAAGTTGTCAGAGGGGAGCCAAGAACGCAAGCCGCTCGTAATTAAAGGGAAAACTTTTTTTATGATTCTTAGAGCAACCAACTTTTTCGCCTAAAAAGGGTATTAGTTATGTTTTAAAATTTATTTTATTAACATAAATTTATCATATTATATTATTATATTTTCTGTGAGTGATATAGTTGATTGTGATAAACTATATATTATTAAAATTAGAGCGATTTGAAGCCACTTGTTTTATGCTCGCCACTTATTTAATGAATATATGTGCATTTTAAATCATTTTTTCTCCGAAAATGCAGCACAGTTTTGGCCATTTCACTTCTTCGTTTACACTTTTTGGAACGATTTTTTTGGCAAGAATTTTCGTGCACCAACGTTTGCGTCCAAGTGGCAACCGGGCATTATTTTTGCAGCCCCAAATGGACTTTCGGCAGTCATTATCGGTATGTTATTGTTGCACCACCGGCCAGCCAGGCGGCAACAATGCCGAGCAAGGATCGACCAGGACTGACCGTGCGGAGTGCATTAAAACAAAAGTGAGTGCAAGTGCATGTGCAAGTGCATGTGCATGTGTGCATGTGCGGACACTCCGGTCGCCTCGCAAGGATATTCGCAAAACAAGGACCTCCAACTGGCAAACGGCAAACAAGAAATGACAGCCGTGCAGCCTTGTGCCATGCAAATTCAATAAATTACTGCAACGACCATTAATTATATTTTAAATTGCAATGTCCACACTGGCACACTCCAGTGCGAAAGTTTTGTTTTTGTGCCACCACCCCCCCTCCCCTTAAGTTTTTTTTTCGTTTTTTTGTTTTTGCAAGAACGAAGTGAAAAAGTTGCACTCATTCACCGGGCAAATTGTCGCAGTTTATCTCCTCCGCACGCATCGAAAACAAAATGCATATAGCCGCAGTGGCACACTGCCACGCCCCCCTGGGCTGGCGAGCCGCCCATTTGTGTTGCCAATGAATGCGGCGCAACAAATAAACCACTTTTGGCCATTGCCCGGCATAAAGGATAAATAAATGCGGCAAAGAAAAGAAACGACAGCGGGCAACACAAATAAAATGCTGAAACAATGGAACTCCAGATGCAACTTCAACTGCTGCCCACTCCCGAATGGGTCGCCAGTACAGTACGCCCTCCACCGAACCACTTGCTGTGCCACAGCATTATTATCGCGTCGCGTACACAATTCTCGAGCCGGGCCTGTTGACACTGGCGGCATGTCATTAAGGGCGACGTCAGTAGCCAACCGCCGACGTGTTAACTGCAGCGCGTCCAACTTTTAATTGGTTTTAAGTCACAAGTTAATTTCCATAAAGCAAGGGTAAAGCTCAGAAAAGGTTGAGAAAAAGTAAAGCATGGGGAAAATCACATAAAAACGGGCGGATAAAATAGCAAGGAAAGTAAAATCGATCTCACAACAAAAATAGTTAAATTGAAAGCTTACAAAATATCAGTTAATTTAATTAACTGATAGAATTTAGATGCATGTAAGTATTAACTTTCTAGGTTGCGTATGCGTTGTCCTATTTCTTGGGCTTGCCCCGCTTGCCGCGCTTGGGTTTCTTCTTAAATGGCCCCAGACCGCGGCGCACCATGGTGCCACGCCACCAGGCCTGCAACCTGACGGCGCACTCGATGCGGTGCATCTGCAGGTCGAGGAGTCGCTGCTCCTCCTCCTTTTGGGCGCGATACTCCTGCACGTAGGTCGTGCGCTCCTCGTAGATCTCTTGGTGCTTCTGCAACAGCTTCTGCTGCTCGAGGATGCGCAGCTCCCAAGCTTCAGCCTCGCGATCCACCCGTCGCATCTCGCTGACATACCGCTCCTGCCACTTCGTGATCCTGGCCTGCAGCTCACGGATCTCGCGCTGGCGATAGGTGCGGAGCTCAGCACTTACCCGCTCCTCACGTGCCAGCTTCTGTTTGATGTCCAAAATATCGCGTAGGTAGGCCCGCTCGGCATTCTCGCCCCAAATGGTTCCTTGGGCCAGACGACCCTCCTCCCAGCGCTGCACCAAGCTGTACTCGAGGTCATTGACCCTTGAAACGCAGCGCAGCTTGTACTTGGTGTCGGCAATGCGCTCCTCCAGGTCCTGCAGCTTGTCCTTGGTGGTGCACTTTTCGCGTTCGAGGTCCAACCTGAGTTTTTTCAGTTCATCCTTGGCCTCCTGCAGCTGCTGGGCAGCCTGGGACTCCTCACTTTTGTTGCCGCACAAGGCGGCAATCGCTTGCTTTATGTTCTCCAGACCCTTATCCTCGAGACAAGGAGTTTCCATCACTTCTATCTCAAGGTCTGCCAAGTCCTTGTCATCGAAAGACTCAATGTTCACTCCTTTAAATGCTTCCTTCTTAACATCAAACTGTGCGTCCTCAAAGGTTCCCTGCTGTTCATTAATTTGCAGGCACATAATTTTCATTTCCGGAGCAGCATCTTCACTTTCTAAATCCATCGGTTTCTCCTCTTCTGTTGCTACATCCTTATCCTGCGCATAATTTGTCTCTGCCAAATCCGGATCATTCATGGCTACTTCGAAAATCGCTCGCAGGGCGTCCATATCCCTCTCGAATTTCAGCGCATCTAAGACATCTTCATCAAGCAGATCGGCATCGTTCTCCTGCTCGCCCAGCAGGGATTCCAGTCGGGGCAGGACCTTGCCCGTAATGAGCACGCGATCCGGCCTCTCCTGCTCCCCCATCGACGAACTGCGTCGCCTTCGCAGAGAAGCGGGCAGCGAAAGCGGTTTCTTGGCATTTAAGCGCTGGGAACGCTGCTGCAGGACCAGCTGATTCAAGGTGTTCCTGTAGACGGTCAGCAGCAGGATGCGCCGCAGCTCCAGCAATTGCGCCGTCGAGTGTCCTTGCGACATGGCAACTAATACCGAAATGTGTTGCCCAGCGAGACAATGGGCTTATGGAAGCCAATCCCTGGAGCTCCCCTCCCCCAGCAACAGTTGCTAGGCTGTGGAAGTTTATAAATGTTTGGCTTTCAGCATGAACTCGGATTTTCCCCCACCCGACTTTCAACTTGTGACTCATGTACGCCTCCTCCTCCTTCTTGGAAAAATGCTTGAGCTCGGGACCTGGCTTGCATATTTCATGGCTGTCATCGTCCTCGTGGCTTACGTGCGAAAATGCCCAACTGACTGCGTCAGACCCCTTATTGCACGCAGGACAGAAATCGTTGAATTTATTTGCCATCCTCTGGCTCCTTCGGGTCCTACTCCTTCATTTTTCCCTTTCGCTGCGCATCTGTATCCGTGTATCTGTGTATCTGTGTATCTGTGTATCTGTGTGGTTGTATCTGTAACTGGAGCCGCGTATCCTTGGGGTTCATTCACTCCTTGGGCATGCAAGTATGCGTCTTCGCCCATCGCCTTCTGCGCTTGGCTTATGTGTTTAACCCAATAAATGCCGCGCTGATTGCAAGTTAAATTATTGGCGCACAGGACTCCAGGCCCGCATTACAATTAAATTATCGCATTAACCGCAAAAACCTGCACGCCGTTCGCCATTCGCTGCTCTGCGACTCTGTTTTTACGACCGATTTCCCAGCATGCCCGCAGCGACTGGGCTTAAAAATACCATAAGTACATGGACCTCTTTGGCATTACACGGTATGGTATGACACTACGATTACCCTGGATTGTGGGGGCACAACACCACGAGTGTCCTTTTTCACCAAACAGTCAGAACGCAGAAACTTAAAAAGCTAATAGATATGCTTTCTTTAAGTAAGTATGAACAAAATCCTAAACACACCTCATGGAATAGGTAGCAAGTAGCCCTGATCCGCTGCGAGGTTCATGGAGCGCTTTAAAGGCAAACCGCCGAAAGTGGTCAATGCACCGGGCGGCGGTGTCTGGCGACCAGGCCCTGGTGAAAAATGGCAGGGTGGACATTAATTTAATGCCCGCCGATGTCTCGCACACACACGCTGAGATAGAGAATGAGAAAGAGACGGCGCGAGGCGAGCAGAGAGAGACGGAGGGAGGGCAGTAAGAAAGAGATGGGCGGGAGGGCAGAGGCGCACACATGGGGGGGTGGGGGCTGGGGCAAAAGCAGTTCGCACTTGGCGGTCGCCTCTGCTTTCAGCTGCCATTATTTTTAATAGACTCGAGAAGAAAAAGTTTTCAGTTTTCTACTTCATTGACTGCAAATCGGCAAAAGAAGCTCTCGGGTCGCGCATTGCCGCCATTTCAGGACCGTTAAGGATGTTAAGGATGCCAGCCAAAATTAAGTGCCCCCCCCCAAAAAAAAAATGTGCTCTGTGCAGCGCCTGATAAGCACTCACATACACATTTTGGCACAATTGCAGCGTAAAGTCAAACACATAAATCGCCCGAGTTCGCCACAAGCAAAATTTTCCAGCAGCGGAAAATGTTCAATTTCGATTTAGGTTTCACCACGCCCCACCCGTCTCCGTCGCCCATTTCCAATGCAAATGCTCGATTATGACAAACTTTTCATTGATATCCTTGTGCGCACTCAGCCAATATCCAATCAAAAAAATTACTTGAGTGCCAGGCCACGTCAAGCTGCCAGGATATTAATAACTTCAAGGTCCTGTCGCAAATTGTTCCGGCTAAATAATAAATATGTAAATACTTCTTGGCCTCTCAAGTTCGCCAGACATCCGAATATGTCACAGTTGTCTAAACTGTCATGTTGTCGATTTTTTCCAGGAACAGGTGTATTTATCTACCTAAGTTTATTAGATATTGCGTTCTGCTGTTTAATTTTAAGCCGGAGTATCTCCGGGATTGTGCTCCGAAAAGAGTTTATTGCTTTATTTTCGCTACCCATATATGCACTTTGAGTATTTTTGGACAACGCTTGAAGAATGACGCGCATTTCAGTTAACCGAATTGGTAGCGACATGGAAGAAATTGTCCGTGGTTCAGGTCGCTTGGCAACCAGTTTATTTTGCCCTTATGCGAAGGTCAAGGAAGGCGACTAAAGGGGTTTCTGCTAAAGTGCAATTTTTGATAATACTAAAAATATCCATGGGCGCTATACTTACTTGGTTCAGCACATCCTAAGCAAGCTAGAAAATGCTAACTGCTATCAAACTGCTATCCCCTTTTAAACAGCGCCCCTGATCCTTGCAGATCCTGCTCCTGCCCTCCTGAGCCATCAGGAACCGCGGAGATAACCTGCCGCACATATGACACGACCCCATCCCGGCCGTTTGTTATCCCCCCCCATGTAAATAACCAAAATTTTATATTGCGGCCCGCAACCACGGCATATACTATACATGTGCCACATGGAGAGGAGCCGAGCCAGGACGAGTGAAGCCACGACAACGACAACGCCAAAGCGAAAGCCAAAGCCAGGAGCAAGTCAAGCAGGACACGGAGTTGCTGCGGCTTTGGTGTCGCTGGCAGGAGCAGGAGCATGAGCACGGGAGTGGTCACTGCTGACGCTGGGCAGGCTGATGATGGCAGGCGGACATACGGGACACACAGGACACACAGGACACACAGGACATGCAGGACAGGCAGGACACCGTGGTGAGCGTGCGAATATGTCAGCGAGTGAGAGAGGTCCTGTGCTGTTGTCTGCGGCCGGGGGAGTGATAGACGCCACTGCCATTAATTCACATTCAGGTGCCACACGCTTGGACGAGCACAAGTGGTAACGTCTGCACTGAAAAAAAACCGGTTAAGTTAGGTGCCCACAATGTAGCTAACAATGTATATTAATTACCAGAAAATCCTTAAATGAACGTTTAAATATAATACTAATAAAGGCAGATAAAATATTATTCAGCAATTCACACTGGGATATTCTAGTAATAAGCAATACTTTTTTCTAAGTGCACAGCCAATTATAAATGTTTTAATAAGTGCTATCACAAATGAAATCTAGGATATTTGTATATAATGCATTATAATTACATATATTTCATACCATTAAAAAAATGCGTTTTTTTGACCACATAATATACCACAAAAGACGAGTAATTTTCGCCAGTGTAACTGGGGGTGCGAGTGTCCGACAACAACATGTGTTTACACTCATCAGAACAGGAATGGAAGAAGCTGGGCCCACTCGTGCAGGCAAATCCCGTGCAATGCATTATAAATGGCTCCGCCGGGTCCTCCTGTGACCCCAGACGACCCTCCACGTTTTTTGGCCAAGAACACAAAAGCTGGACGGAGTTCAAAAAGAAGTGACCTACTTGCCGGCCGTGTAATTAGTATACCACACAGGCCGGGCCAGGGAAAACAAAAAAAAGAAACCCAACGACAGCGGAGTGTAAAATTCATGAGGCGAAAAATCGAAAGTTAGTTGCCGCCGAGCTCCTCAATGCGTGGCACGTTGGGAAAGCCGACGAAGTCGACGAGGGAAATCGATAAGGGCCAAGTGTCCCTGGCCAATGCCAAGCAACCACCAAAATAAATACGCAAAGGAACCAGCACCAGCACCAGCACCAGCACCAGCACCACGAAGGGCCAAGAAACCGGGCAGCCATGACAACGCGACTCAACAAAACAAATGCCAATCACCCATACAAACTCGTATTTAATGCGGCTATTCGAATAAACTTGCCTCAAAAATAGAACACACTGTCGCGTTAATATACCCGTGGCAAGCAAACTGTGTCAATAGCGAGTAGTAGTTCTGCATATGGCCAGTTGAGTAAGAGCCGCCAAGTGGCAAGGTTCGCAGCGTTTACGGCCAGCAGTCGCAAGGATACTACGAGGATACTCCGCTTCAAGCCATGTTTCCCCAAGCCGAGCTCGAGAACTACAAGCTGCAGGTGGAGCTGCTGCAGGAGAAACTGCAGCGCAGGTGAATATAACCAGGAGTATAACCAATATGAATAACCAAATGATATAACCATGGGGGTATGGTCCTCAATAATGGGTTATTCATTATTTTTAGGCCATTATTTCACTTTTAAACCGAGTTAACATCCAAAGATCTAACAAAAAATCAATCAAAAACACTAAGAAATGTTCCACGGCTGAAGTTCTAAGCTCCATAACTCAACTTATCTTAATCGGATTTTGAAGTGGCATACCCCTAAATGTTTCTGGCGCAATTCTCTAAAAATCTGCATTCAAATTTAGAAATTTATTTTTTTTCAATATTTTTGTCATTTTTTTGATGTTATGATGTTGTAGGAACTCCAAAATGAAGAAGAAATGTTCCAAGGCTGAAGCTCTAAAGTCCATAACGCAACTTATCTTAATCGGATTTTGAAGTGGCATTCCTCTAAATGTTTCTGGCGCAATTCTCTAAAAATCTGCATTCAAATTTAGAAATTTATTTTTTAAAAAATTTTTTTTTTTATAATGTTTTAGAAATTCGAAAAAATTAAAAAATTTCTCATAGCTGGAGTTCTAAACTCCATAACTTAACTTATCTTAATTGGATTTTGAAAAACGTGATATTTTTTCACTTTTTTATATATCTTCTAGATTTCTATAGATTTTCCAAAATAGATCGATTTTGCCCACTCTAACTCCCACAATCCGCACAAAACACTCACGCCTACACCTTTAACAAATTTCTACCGATATTCCAGAAAATGTTAAAATTACAGTAAAGAAAAAGGTTAAAACTTTCAGTTTGACTTTGGTATTAATTATACATGGTGAATAAAGTTACTTAAACGTTAGCTAAGATTATTTATTGTATCATAGCTGAAGGTCATCAAATGTTTGGAGTGCCCTACCATAATACCCTTTCGGTGGAGTATTTTGAAATGCCCTTTGGCACAAAAGCCATGGCCATTGATTTGTGTTTGTCAGCTTTGGCCAAGCTTTTCGTGTGCATGTGCAGCAGCTTACCAATGATATTCATGTCCTTTGACTCGACTTTCTTCTCGATTTCCTTTCGTGCAGCGAGGATAATCGCCAGCAGCTGGAGCACAAGTTGGATAAAATCTTGCAGAAGCGCAGTGAGCTGTAAGTAGCTTTTGTCATGTGCCCCAGAAAGGTAAACGGATATGTGTTTGCTCTCCAGCGACAAGTCGGTGCGCCACAGGAGCCGCCAAAAGTACCAGGACTTCCTGGAGGAGCAGGCCAAGCGCAACGAGCGCAACAAGAAACTGGTCCACATGCTGGAGCGCATCGACGAGCAAACGGCTGCCATGTCGCAGCGGAGCGAGCGGCTTAAAATGATGAAGGTAAGTCCACTGGCCAGCCGGCGGAAATGTAGAGTCAAGCACACTTGGGAAATGCAGAAAATGTTCCAAAAGAAAATTCAAGACATCCCAAATGGGTTAGAAAGCCTAGCCAATTTGTGAAGTACTTAAATTATACACTTAAAAGTGTAAAGCTAACTAAAAACAGAAACTACTTGTGTTTTCGTTTGTATCATTTGTATATGCAACATTTTTCCATGTGCATCACGCGAAGCCTCTATCTTCACCTTTCTTTTCCCGCTTTGAACAGCTGCAATACCAAATGTACTTTGCGAAATTGGTGCAGAATCAAACATTGCGTTGCATCCAACAGACGACGACATCGACGGCTCCATCCGCCGGCGGAGTGATACCTGTGCTGGTGCAACCGCAGCCGCAGGTGACGGTGACCAATCCGCAGTCGACGCCACAGAACTGGACGTTTGCCATGGCCACGCCCACGCAGGCGGGCATGCTGTTGACGCCCCAGTTTGCCGCAGCAAGTCCAGCTGGCTCTGCAGGTCCGCCCATGCAGCCCTCACCCATGCCGGCCGGTCATCCTGTTTACTATCCAGAGCTCTTTGGCGGAACTGCAGCTCCCCTCGGCACCTCGAACCTGTTCGATTTGCGCGCCACCCTGCGCGCCTTTGATAATGAGAATGCCGATTTACCGGAGCGCATGCAGCCCCACTTGACAGGTGATTATCAGGCGGAGCTGGGCGGCAGGACCCATTCTACAGCAGCAGCAGCAGCAGCAGCAGCAGCAGCAGCAGGTCATGCAACACCCACATCGACTTTGTCCAGCCAGGAGAGGGGTGCGCGGCAACTGAGCAGCACTTCCTCCACGCTGGCCACATCCTCGTTGACATTTGATAAATTGCCAAAGACATCGTCGCCTTCGCTGACGTTAACTGAGCTGCCGAATGCTGGAGTGGCAACTTCTGGCCAGGATGTGGGCGGGCAACCGCAAAGGGAAGCCGGCGACCTGGATGGCTGGACAAATTCACGCGTGACTAAAGTGGAGTATGAAAAATCACCAACTGTCGTTGGCCATAATGAGCCGGGCCAGCGTCATCAGCAACAACAGCCAGAGCAGATACCACGCCAGCAGCAACATCAGGAGCAGCAACAGCAGCAACATCAGCCATCCCACGACTTCGAAGCATACTTTGGCGAGCTGAAAATCGATGAGTCGTCCTGGCAGAATGGCCATGGCCAACCCACACCGACATCCACATCCAGCGCCCACGAAGACAAACGCCCCTTGAACGTGCGTTCCAGCGAGTCGGGATTAGGAACTGGATCTGGAATGGGAGCGGGTGCGGGTGCGGGTGCAGGATCAGCGGTTAGTGGCAAAGTTGGCATCAGCAACGATTTGCTGGACGAAGTCAAAGCCAGTCGGGCGGCACTCGAGAGAGCAGCGGCTGCGGTTGATGAGCAGCTGGCAAGGGGTAATCAATTGTCGCCGCCAAGCAGTCAGGACCCCAAAACCGGTGTGTCGATTGAGAATATTGAAAATGCCATTTACGGCGAACGGTTGACAGGGGCAGCAGGAGTAGGAGCAGGAGTACCAGCGGCAGCAGTAGCTGCCACAGCAGGTGAGGCGATGGCTGCCGCACCAACGAAGGGATTTTTGGAAAATTTGGCAGCCAACCCATCGCCAGAGGAACTTCAGGAGGTGGAGCAACAGCAGCAGCAACAGCAGTTGCCACAGCACGTGGAGCCAGAGTTGTCCGGGTACGGGCAATACGATGCCAGCAGTTATGGCGATGCCAGTGAGCCCATCTATGCCAGCATCGATTCCGCCAACCTGCAGCCCATGCAAAGCGCAAATGTGGAGCCGCTTTACAGCGAAATCGGAAATCCCGCAGACTATCAGCAACAGTCGTACGCAACGGATGCGGGGGCAGCTGCTGCAGATGTGCCCGCAGCAGTGGCAGTCGAGGGTGCAGCAGCTACGCTAGATACCACCGGTGGTGGCGAGGCACTGCCGCAGGAGTACTCCAATATTGATTATGGCAACTACGAGGCCGATCAATATGCGGCCGGCTATGATCCCAATGCCTATCCGGGCTATATATACGACGAGGCGACGGGCCAGTACATAGCCGATCCCAATGCCACCCAGTATGCAGCAGATGGTAGCTACTCTGGCCAGGAGTACGATGCCAGTGCGGTGCAGAGCTATGACTACAGCGCCTACGAACAGCAACCGGATCAACAGCAGCAGCAGCAGCAGGAGCAACAGGAGTTGCCAGCACAGGAGCAACTGCAGCAGCAGCAGCAGCAGGAAGTCTATCCAGAAGCAGAAGCCACACCGGAAGTGGAGGAGAGTCCAGCCGCGCCGGGGGAGCCACCGGCACCACTGGCCACCAGTAAGCCACTCAAACCCACATCGATACTCTCGACGACAGACAAACAAGCGGCGCCTAATGATGCGCAGCAGCAGCAGCTAAAAAAGAAGAAGCGCGTTAATTTCGTTGACAGCAGCGAAACGGATGATAGCTCAAGCGCGAAACCGACCCAGGCCGCAAATCCAGGACCTGCCGCCCCAAGTCCTGCCACGCCCCCAGCCGGCGGGGGC
The DNA here is from genome assembly GCA_005876975.1 of Drosophila orena. NCBI lineage: Eukaryota > Metazoa > Arthropoda > Insecta > Diptera > Drosophilidae > Drosophila > Drosophila orena. The sequence goes on along the minus strand of VCKV01000282.1, from coordinate 5,117,088 downwards.
GGCAGCGAGAGTGATTTCGATTTTTCAACCGGCAGCGAGGCGAAGAATTAGAACAACGCTGAAAACATTTCGAGCACTAATTTGTTGCCATTTGGGTTAACCAACCAGCCCAGCGCCCAAGCCACCCAGGCCACCCAAGCCACCCAATTCAATGTGAACGACCGCCTCGATTTATTGCCAATGCATTGGGCGACGAAAAAAATTCGGAAAAATCCCGGAAACCCAGAGTGGAAAACGGAAAATAGAAGCGAAGCGACCAATACGTGGCAAGCAGTAGTTTTCTACCACTGGCAGAGGAAAATGGCGAACCTCAAGCCGCACAAAAAAGTTGCTGCTTACTTAGGCGACGACGACAAACTAACAATGCTCGTTTAATTCAACAATTTAATTTAGTTGCATGTCAAATAAAGCGAATACACTATACATTTCGAAATAAAAATCCCTACATTTGTATTGTGGTAGTTTAATTAGATCATATGCATTAAAGTTGGGTAAACAAATGCATTGATATTACAGTGATTTTATTCACTGGCTGTTGTGCATTGTTTAAAGGCCTAGTATTACTAGTTTACACTGAGTGCACAACAATAGAGCATTTACTGCATTTTAATGCATTTTTTGTCGCATCTGTTTACCGCGCACATTCAGCCTTGACACAATTCAGCTGTTAACTGTGCGTATACGCAATATTTCGCATTAATACTTCGCGCTGACACACACACACACACACACACACTCGTTTCGCCGCCGCGAATGTCCTGGGAAATATTTCATTAACGACATTGGTAATAAGATCAGCAGCTGTTGCCGCCAGGCCGCAATTTATCAAAAGTGCAATTGTCTTTGCCGCGGGCCTCGAAATTACCTCAACCCACCCGGCTGCATTCGCTGGCCCACATTGCTGGCCGGGATCGCTGGCAATGACACTAATTATGTGCGGCCAGGCGGTTAAAGCCACGTCCAGCAAATATGCTGATTCCCGATATGAGGAGCAGATCTGGCGGCGGCCAACAACTTGGCCAACAATTGCCAACTTAATTGAAATTATGCCAGCCAAAGTACAATGCCGCCCCATATAGATGCATACATACATATATACATTATTGCATAAGCGTGTATATACATATATATACGTGTATACACATGGAATTTTAATTTGATTCGCAGCGAAGGCAGTGAAAGCGTTTATATTTTCATTTCCGAAAAGCGCCTCCAACTGTTGCTGACAGTTTTCCATCAACTTGAGTGGCCAAGGACATTTTCCTTTCGCTATGCGAACTTCAAGCGTCATCAATGCGAGCGATCATCACAATCAATGGGCTGCATTTTGTTATGAGAGAAGTCCGGTACTCATTTTCCGCACCGAAGGCAACAATTTTATGAAGTTTTTTAATTACACTTCAAGTCACTTAATTCGCTGCCGACTTAATTTCAATTAATTTCTGCAACCAACGGGCAACAGTACAAATGTAATTAATACATATAATTGGCCTGTCGCAATGTCAACAGTCGAGCATATCAAACAGTTAAATCAAATGTCAATCAATTTTTGTGGTCAAGTGATTAAACATTTATCAAACCATTGGGAGTACGCCGCACTACACGCAACTGTCCCTTTGCATATTTCCGTATATTTCCGTATATATCCGTATATTTCCGTAAATTTCCGTATATTCGAGTTTTCGTACTTAAAGCCAATTACTCGCATAGCTGCGAAATTGGTGGAGTGCCGGGGTAAATAGACTAACAGCCCACCCATTGAGCATTGAACCCATTTTTGTTTCACTTTTTAATGAGTTGAACATTTGAAGCCGTACAAGCGAAAAAGCAAACCGAAGTGAAATGAACGAAGAAAATCGAGATGGCAAAGTGGCAGCGGAGGGGCAAGGACGATGGACGATGGACGAAGGGAAAAGTGGTGCTTTTCCAACAGAAATTCGCAATTAAATGTAACACACAAAACCTCAAAGGCAAATGGCAATATAAAATGTAATGGGCCGCATTTAAATTTCCTCAGTTGGGGCAGAGAATTCAGACAAATTTCCAACGCTATGTCACTTCAAATGAAATATTTGCATTGACCCAAGCTTTTAGCATCGGCAAAAAAAGTTTTAAATTCCAGCTAATGACGTCGCAGGAAAAACAAGAACAAAAAAAAAACCCCCTAATATCCTTATCAAGCAGCTAATTGCCGACTCGATTTACAGCAAATGGAAATTCTCCATCAAATATCCTTTTGAAATTAAAGCCAAAGCACTCTCGAAGTGCTTAGGTAAATACTTGTATGTGTTTGATTGGAAATTACATTGGATTGGATGTTTTTATTAACGCACCGCTACGAAAAGCTTGTAAAGCGTTTTTGTCAAAGCTCACATTATATAATAAATACCATATGCACGTTGTGTGTCCTTGTCAGCGCTATTCAAAAATAAATTGCAAAGCAAATCAAATCGACACGTCGCCGGTAGAAAGGATAAAGGATTATGGCTGCTTCGCCCACAGTCTGCATAATTGAGTGGCGCTTATTTATGCACCCCCGGCAAACAACAGGAGGGCCCCCACCCCCCTCCACACCCAATCAATGCCAATGCATCCCCAGCAGAAGTCGCCGTATCCAAAGGACTCCCCCAAGTCCACAGCGCACATTCCCATATTCCCGTATTCGATGTGTGCCAAAGAAGGTAGAAAAAAGTATAATCAGTGCTGAAATTCAATTTCGAAATAAAACGCAAACGCAAATCGAGGAGCAGAATTTTCAGTGCCATCGAACATATGCTGGGTTAGGGATCTGCTGGTGATGGTGATGGTGGCGATGGTTGTGCAACGTGTGTGTGCCACACCCAGTGGGGCAGAAGCAAACAAGGTGGAACGGCAGGAGCCGGCATACGTGGCGTATGATTGACGGTTATGCAAATGACATTTTCGGGGTAAAGGCAAGTCGTTCCCTGATCATATTTATAGAGCAGTTATGGTATGAATAAAGAGTTGGCTTTGTGGGGAGCATAAATGATGGATTGAGCCTGTCGGAAATTAATTTCCACTTGTAGTTACTCGAGTCGCAGTCGAAAGTTCTCAAAACTTCTATTTCAAACGTCTCGAACAGCACACACACACACACACACACACACACAGCATAGGCATTATTTTCCCAATAAAAATGTGAAGTAAATTTATAATTCTTACCCAGCTCAATGGCCATGCAAGCAGTAAAGTTTCCACAAACTTTAAGCCAGGTTACATATAACTTCTGGGGCTCGCTGATACAATATCCCTTTGTTTCGGAGCGGCCACTAACAAGCCTTTATTTGGGGAATGGGCCGGCTGTATTGTCAAAACGCAAACATTGGCCAATGGAGATACTATAGTATTCGGTACCCGTTCCAGCTCATCGGGCGCTGCACTGACATTAACGCTAATTGAAAACATGAAAGGCGATACACCAGCCAAATTCCCCGTGCACACCGCCATCCGTGATGATTAGTGCACGTGCAATGCTTTCAGCTTTCTGCTTTCAACCCGACTGTCTCTCTGTCTCCCTGTCTGTCTGTCTGTCTGTCTATCGAAAGCCCGTCGATGTGTAGTCTCCCATGCCACCTGTCACCATCCTACCCATCCGCCCAACCGCCCAACCGCCCAACCGCCCAACCGCCCAACCGCCCAACCGCCCAGCCGCCCACCTGGCCACCACCAGCACTTCTCACCTGACTCCGGCGGCGTTTTCCTGTTCAATTTCGTGCTATTTTCATGGTGAAAAGATAACAAAAGTTCTTGCCTCACTTTGCCGCGTTGGCAGCGTAAGAGTTTCCCCACGTTTTTCCGCCAACTTATTATTGTTTAAATATTTACACTAAAAATGGCGACGGCGGCAGCAGCAAGGGTGCGATTCCTGGTGTCTTGCCTCGTGTCGTTTTCGTTGTCCTTGTAGGTGCAGCCATATGCGAGGCAAGTTCTCCCAAGAACTCCTCCTTGTTTTTTGGGGGGGGAAGGGGGCACAAAGTTTGAGAGCCATTTCCACTTTGGGGCTCGAACTGGAGCCATGGCATTGTCACACACTTGTCTCCTGCGTAGCGAGGCTTTGGGCTCCCAATCCAGACATTGCCCGTGGAATACATACGAGTATGGGCACTCAGAAAAAGCCTAATACAACGCTTGCCAACTTTTAAAATAAAAGTTTTTGAAGCTGTTTACTAGCAGCCAACGAATACGTGAAAGATTAAAAAGGTTTTCTAATAATTTATATTTCTTACTGGTTGCCACTTAAAGTCCTGCGGTTAGAACTCACTTTTTACGTACCTAAAAGTATGCAACATTATTTGTTAATCGTTTTGATTGAATGTTTTTTTCGACAGCATGTGATGTAGCTCTGACATTCGGATGACTGTATTTTTTTCAGTGTCTGCATTTTTTCAGCACAAATTTCCTGGGGACTTTGGATCCTTCCAACAGGCCATCACAGGCTGCGGTGTTCAATTCTGGATTACTTTAAACGGGTGGCATACCCACAGTTGCGCCTTACTTTGCCGATTAGTCGACTCTCGTTTTTGGGGCAAGCGGAGTTCGCTGATGATGTGCATACTTGTGGGGCTACAACTGGGAGTATATAACCCGATGTCGGATGCTAATGCCAGTGCTCACACTCGCAATCGCAATAGCACTTATTCAGATGATGGGGCAAATGTTTTCGCATAAACATCACGTCGGTCACGTTTCACGTTTGTCCGTTATAGCTACATTTACAGCTTTGGCTCCAGTCGAAGCTCCACTTGGCGCTGCTCTTTTCAACTTTTTCCTATATTGTTGAACTGCAAATGTTGGGCCAACAGTCAGCCAGACACGTATGACAGTTTTACTACGATGGCAAACAATGCTAATAATCATCATAATGCTTTTGAAGTGGCGCAAATATTTTCCAAGCCCATAAACATAAATCAGTAGGGTGATGGTTGGTTGGTTGCTTCATATGTCCATGTGGGTATGGTTTAAAACTTATCAACAAGCTGTGTACAGCATATATAGCATTGAATTTACGTCCAGTCACAGGGAGAACGTGGAGTTGGGAGTGGCAGGCACTGCCTCCTTGCACAATTTGCAATCAGGCAAAACTAATTTGCCCAATAAGCCGCAGGCGAAGAGGTCAAAAAGGTATTTTGGAGCCCAAAACGACAGTTGCAGCCGTCGTCGATTCGTGCTCCAAATTGCACAGATAATGGAGCAAAATCAACTTGAGCTCAACTGATATTGACAATTCAGTGCCACAAACACTGGGCAGAACTTCCGAACTTTCTCAGCTGCTTGCGACCAATTGAGAGATTCCCAAATGACAGTGGAATTGATTTTCATCGATATGGCCGAAACCATGTGCTCCTGCATTTCATATTCATATGCGAACGTGCTCCTGGCACTCGATTTCGATTGTGATTGTGATTGTGAATGTGAATGTGAATGTGAATGTGCCAGTGACTGTGACTGTGCCTGTGTCTATGTGTGTGTGCGTGTCCCTGGCAATGGCAGCTAACCGCAATGTAATTGATGTGGATTGTGCTGTGGATATGCCGTCGAACCTCCGGCGCACCCAGTCCGCACTTATTCATGTTGTTATTCATTAAAATCCCAGCTGAGTGCTTTTGTCTCTCACGAGAAGGTCTCGAGTGGGTGGGCGGGATGACTCCTTTTGGGGCTAATCTGCATTGTCTGGCTGGCAACATGGAAGACAATCGGCAGCTCGATGGCAAGGATACTTGGATACACGGCTACACATGTCGCATTGTCCTGTTCCTCTCAGCCGGAACTTTAAGTTCTTACAGCGTTGGACATGTTTCAAGTTCGTGGGTTTCGTGATTTGAATAGAGCTACAAAAGACACTGGGAGAAAACCAAACAGAGTAAATAGTAGAGTTGCACAGAAAACACTGAAGAAGTTGTCGATTGTAAGGGAGTCTTACAAGTCTGTGTCTTAGCTATAAGTTGTAGGATATGAATGAAATATACTTCTCAAGCTAACCAGTTTAAGCTCATGTAGCTGACTTTTTCATATCCCTTTGCACGTATCGCACCTACCAATAATATTCTTATCCCTCGCATCTAGAGGCTCCGCTGGAATTTTCACTTTTATTGTTTAAGCTTTCAGCACAGATTGTGCGCGTATTATTGAAATCCCCTTTGTGCGCCCCAGGCAGGCGACACACGCCATCTCGGAATCCCGTGCTCCAAACTCCTTGCAACATGCCCCACCACCGCATTCCACGCCCAGGTACCCATTGTCTCGCGTGGCCTGGTGGCTTAGGTGATGCCATTACCCAAGAACTCCAAACGCCGGTGCTCCGTCTTGCGATTTGTACAAAACAAAAGCCTTGCTGCGAATGGCAAAGTTATCTGAAAGCATTGATTACATATTGATAGCAAAAGACAGACTACCAGTGCCAAGTCAACTAAAACCGCCAGCCACAAGCGGCAGAAGCGGCGAACGGATAGATCCCAGCTTTAGTACCAGCAAAAGCTGCCATTCAGGAAAGCAATTGATACTTCCTTAAATTTGTTCCGCATCCTGGCAAGCGATTTCTACTCGGATAACGAAACACTTATGGCGCAACGGAAGCTTATCACATGCTCCAGGTGGCAATAAGTTGTGGGTAAATATTCATTAGAAAGGCTCAATCGCATTAATCGGTCAGATATTTCGGGATCCGCATATTTTAGGCTACACAAAGGATTGAAACGCAAAACTCGAGGAAGAAAGGCGCAATATTTGTCAATGCAATAACTTGCTATTCGAGTGTTGTAGGTTCATAACTAATTGTATATGAAACACACTAAGAGCACCTTGACAAAACAACACAAGCATTCAATCGAAATTAGATCAACTATAAGAATTCCTTCCTAATAAACCCTGTGCAGTACGATTGTGTTTGTGCCCCTTGGGACTCCAACTGCATCTGGGAATCCCCTTACGCTGCATCTCCCTATTAGGATGCGGAACTGCAGGAGCATTAATGCTGTCTCCATGACAACAGCACGTGATCCGCTTTATGGATTGAAAATAGGGGGAGTTGGCGAGGTCCTTGTAGGTGATGAGTGGGTAAGGAGTGAAGTAGGTAGGTGCTGAGTGGCGGGGCAGGAGGCAGTGCAATTTAGTGCGCCATGGCCACGGATATCCGTTTAATGGCCATGAATACATAAATAATAAATAATAAAATTGTATTTGTTTATGGCTCGCAGACACTCGCTTACACACACACACACACACGCAGTTACACACGCAGTTACACTGCCTTTGTGCGGATTTATTTACCTTTGCGAATAAAATATATCGATATGCGTATAAATGTGTATTTTTTATGTTCGAGTTAAATGCAATTTAAACAATGCACAATATATTTATAATAAGAATGATAAAATGCAGTGGGAAAAAGCGGTTTATATACGGACTATCTGTTCGCCAATGCCAGAGATTGGCTATTAAGGCCGTGTAAGTCTGCGCCTGTGTGTGTGTTTGTGTGTGTATGTGTGTGTGTGAGTGAGTATGGACGAGCACTTCCGATTTCCTGTGGCTTGTTAAAAATTATTTAATTTTATTGTATTCCAATTGTTTGCTGCGGCAGGGAGGAAACAATAATCCAAAGTCATTGTTACTTCGCTGCCCTGCATAATAAATGTGTAGCCCCACATTCCAGGACCTCCATTGCCACCCACTTCACCGCCTCGTCACCTCGTCCATGCTAATGCATGCAATTTGCGCAGCTCTCCAAGCTGAGTGTCCTGGAACCGATGGTCATTTGGCCTTTTTTCGGACGGGTTCGTCTCAGCTATGAATATAAAATAACAGCCCTTTTTTTTCTAGATTATTATACATGTTTCTAAGAACTTCTAGATTTCAAAATGAAATGTTCAAATGAACATATTGGTCAAGCAGAACCATATGTTCATACTACACTTCCTGGGCATTTAATAGCATAGTTATTTTATTCAGCTATCTCCTCGGCTGAGTACATGGGCAGCACTGAGGTGAAGTGGTCCAGGATCAGGATATGTTGCTGGGCAAATTAAAAATGCCATCGGCACGAAGAGCAGCATGCAAATGCATGTCCATGTCATAGAGTTACACAAAGTGCTTAATCAAGCTTAAAAGAAAAGGACTCGAAAGGGAAACATACATGGCCAGAGTAACAAGGAGTAAAGAGAGTAGGGGCAGCCTAACCGAGCCATGGCAGCTCGCAAGGATCAGGATTCGGATGTGATGGTGGTGGTGGTGGTGGTGTGGCACTCTCATTGACTGTGCAAAGTGAAGTGGAGTAGTTTAAAATTAAAAAGGACACTTAATCCCGTCAATGTCTTGCCGCCGCGCCAACCAACCCCATTCCCCATCCAGATCGAAAACCTGGTGTGTGCATGTGGATCCTGGGAACCAGGGATCCAGGGAAATTCCAGCACGGGATTAGCAGGCGGTTGGGGATTGAACAGGAGGGTGTTTTCGTTTGATTTGGATTGTGCAGGGGCATCAGCATCAAGGATATGGATGGTGGGTGATGGGTAATGGGTGATGGGTGGTGGGCGATGGCGCCAATGGTGACGTTGGATGTTTGCCCACTTTGGCTCACAAGAAGTGCAATTATGTGCACAAAATGGAAAATGAAGCAAGAAAGTGGAGCAATTGAAAGCGACAGATGGAGAGATGGAAATGTGTGGATTCACATGCAATCGTGGAGAGACAATGCTGATGACTGGCCAAAGACAAAAACAATTTAACCCACATTTGCATGGAATGCATGGTATATGGCAATTACCAGCGTTATGACGTGGAAATTGGCCGGGCAACGGTAGATAGACATCGTCCTGGGCAACTGGCAAGCCCACCCACACTCGAAACACGCAGCCCATCTTATCTGTGTACCTAATTAGTGAAATGTGCTTGCCTTGGTATATTGAATAATTAGGTAAGTGAGTAGTAGGCAGTGATGGGTAAGGTACACATTTGGCTGAACCCGTCTGGGTAGCGAGATATTTTAGGCTATGCATATTGGAAATTACAGCCATTTTCCCATTAGTTATTGCCGGACGAGGTATTTTCGATATTTCATATTGCTAATTGTACCATATTCCCATTTTAAACAATTCAATACGAGACTACAATTGCCTCCCCTCCCGATAGCTTGAATACTATTGGGTGGGTACCCACAGGTACAGTGTGTCCATCACAGAACTTGACTCACCTGCCAATATGGTCTGCAGTTGGATTTTAGAGCTCATCCAACATGGTGTCCAAGAAGAGCCGTCTCCTGGCCACCGCCTTTCCATATCTCGACATCTTTTCCGTGTTTGCCCTCACGCCGCCGCCCCAAAGTTTTGGCCACACTCCACACAGACGACTCAGATGGTACTTGATGACCTGCTATGTGTGCTATGCGGCCGCGATCCTGGTGATGGTCTTCTTTGTGACCTATGTAAACATTATCGCCATCGACGAGGAGGTCCTGGAGTACAATGTGGCTGACTTCACCAGAGTGATGGGTAACATTCAAAAGAGCCTGTATTCGGTTATGGCCATCGCCAATCAGCTTAATATGCTGTTTAATTATCGCCGGCTTGGCGATATCTACAAGGACATTGCCAATTTGGAAAACGATATGGACGAGGCAGCGCAGTGTTTTGTTGGACAAGAACAGCGCCATAGCTTCCGCTTTCGCATGGCCCTCTGTGTGGGCATTTGGATGATCCTGATGGTGGGTTCCATGCCTCGGTTAACGCTAACGGCCATGGGTCCTTTTGTCAGCTGGCTGTTCAAGATTCTCACCGAGTTCGTCATGATAATGCAGCAGCTCAAGAGTCTCGAGTATTGCGTATTTGTACTCCTCATCCACGAATTGGTCCTGCGGTTGCGCCACACACTGACTCAGCTGCAGCAGGAGTTCCAGGACTGCGAGCAGCAGGACATGCTCCAAGCTCTGTGCGTGGCTCTAAAGCGCAATCAGTTGCTATTGGGACGGACTTGGCGGCTGGAGGGCGACGTGGGCAGCTACTTCACCCCGCCCATGGTGCTGCTGTTCCTCTACAATGGCCTGACCATTGTTCACATGGTCAACTGGGTGTACATCAACAAGTTCCTCTACGACTCCTGTTGTCACTATGGTGGGAAAGTAGTCTCATATCTTGGGAAATCCGCAATCCTTATGCTGCATATTTTTCAGAGCGTTTCTTTGTCTGCTCTACGCTGATAATTAACCTTCTACTGCCCTGCCTTCTATGTCAGCGTTGCATTAATGCGGTAAGTTTGCTTACATCATTTTATATTCAGTTTCTTAAAATATAAATCCATCTAGTATAACTGCTTTCCACGAATCCTGCATCAGATTCGCTGCACATCCGCAGAGTCCAACTTTCCCATGTTGACCAGAGGCTTGCAGGAATACTCCCTGCAAATGGAGCACCTGAAGTTGCGCTTCACGTGCGGCGGGTTGTTTGACATCAACTTGAAATACTTTGGGGGGGTAAACTTCAGTTTATCTGATAGCTATAATAATTCGCTGACTAAGATTTGCTTGCAGTTTCTCGTCACCATTTCGGGTTATGTCATAATCCTCTTACAATTCAAAGTCCAGGCAATTGCCGAGGATAGATACAAATCAAGTATCAGCGCCTAGCGGATTGAGACTCGTTTAAAGGAGTAGTTAAGTAATTAATGTAAATGGTACTTTTCTCTTTAATCGAAAGAAAATAAACGAAAGAAACTTACAAATGCACACTGATTATCTTTTAGTGTTTAATTGCAGTCATGAATATTTAAGAAATCTACTTTGAAGGTTGTGGGTGGTCAACATATTTGGCAGTTCAAAATTCAAGTTCTTGCGAAAACGAAATATTTTGAAAGCAATAACATCACTTAAATGACAGATATAACGTGCAATTCTATTATAAGCTAATATCTAAATGTATCTTATTGGTAAAATAACGTAACTTCCGTTGTCTACAAAGTGACTTCAATATAATTAAATGTTCAGTGGCTAGAACAGCTAGCTGATTATCTTGTCCAACTAACTAATAGAAGCAATGACAGCACCAGTGACTTTCTACAACTCGTGGGCGATGGAAGCCAAACGGAGTCGCCTGCTGACCACAGCGCGTCCTTATCTTCAAGTCTTATCCATATTTGGTCTTACACCCCCAGCAGAATTCTTTGCCAGGACCCTTCACAAGCGACGCAGGGACTGTTGGATTGCAGGATACAGTATCTATTTAATTGCAATTCTTCTGGTAGTGTTCTATGAATGCTATGCGAATATTGTGGCCCTACAGCGAGGAATTCATCAATACCATGTGGAGGACTTCAGCAAAGTTATGGGAAGCACGCAAAAGATTCTTATAGTGGCTATGGCAACTTGCAATCAACTAAATATACTACTAAACTATGGGCGCCTTGAACTTCTCTATAACGAAATACTGGATCTGGATCTAAGGATAGATAGTGCATCAAAGGGTTTTTGTGGACAGAGGCACTGGTGGAGCTTCCGACTGAGATTAGCGCTTTCCGTTGGCCTGTGGATGGTGGTCATCATAGGTGTTATACCACGACTAACTCTTGGACGCACTGGACCCCGCCTTCATTGGGCAAACCAAGTACTCACCCAGATCATTCTCATAATGCTGCAACTCAAAGGTCCTGAGTATTGTCTATTCGTTCTACTGGTATATGAACTGATTTTAAGATCACGCCATGTTCTTGAGCAGATAAAGGCTGAGCTCGAGGACTGCGACTACGGAGCCAGGATTCACGAGTTGTGTGTCACCTTGAAGCGGAACCAGTTGCTCATGGGAAGAATCTGGAGATTGGTGGCTGAGATTGGAACGTATTTCAAATTGTCCATGACGCTGCTGTTTCTCTACAACGGACTGACCATTCTGCATATAGTCAACTGGGCTATCATTAGATCTATCGACCCAAACGATTGTTGTCAATTCCGTGAGGCGCCTTCATAAGATCATCGAGGAATGCCACTTTATCTATGCTTATTTTAGATCGACTGGGATCCATTACTTTTCTGACGATCAATCTTCTGCTGGCCTGCTTTTGTAGTGAGTGTTGCGTAAGAACTGTAAGTGAGCCTTTCCAAAAAATCAAGTTTTACCTTAGATCTACAAACACTTTCAGTACAATAGCATATCACACATTCTTCATCAAATCGGGTGTTTGCCTGCAGCTGAAGAATTTCAAATGCTTCAAATGGGACTAAAGGAATACACTCTGCAAATGCAGCACTTGAAGCTCCTATTCACGTGTGGGGGCCTATTTGACATCAATCTCAAGTTATTTGGAGGGGTATAAAGTGCCATATTTGATTACACTTAACACTTTCTGGCTCATTTTCAGATGCTGGTTACCATATGTGGTTATATTATTATTTTAGTTCAATTCAAAATTCAGGATTTTGCTCAGATAAGTGACAGACAAAATACTACCGATACGTCACAGTAAGATAAAATCGGTAGTTTAGTGTTAAGTTGCAAGGACAATCAGAAAATACAATTTTGAAATGGTTTATATCAAGCTCTAACTGCTCGTAATTATTTAACCAGCCACCATTTGATCAGAAACTCAGATGATCTTATCAAATTAATTAAAATGAAAGTGCACAGCTGTTCAGCAACAGACTTACTAGAGTTCCCAGTGACTTTTAACTTCTCGCTGGACATGGAAGCCAATCGGAGTCGTCTGCTGACCGCAGCACGTCCTTATCTTCAGATTTTCTCCATATTCGGACTCACGCCGCCAGCTCAATTTTTTACCAGGACCTTACATAAGCGGCGTAGAGGGATTCTAGTATTGGGCTATGGCTGCTTTTTAATTACCATTTCCCTGATGGTCATCTATGAGTGCTACGCGAACATTGTGGCCCTGCATAAGGATATATATCGGTTTCACGCCGAGGACTTTAGCAAAGTGATGGGAAATACGCATAAGGTCCTGGTGGTAGCCATGTTCGTTTGGAATCAACTGAATATTCTGCTGAACTTTCGGCGCCTTGCGAAGATTTATGTTGATATTGCGGATCTGGAGATAGAGTTGAATAAGGCCTCTAGGGGTCTCATTGGTCAACGGCACTGGTGGAGCTTCCGTTTCCGGTTGGCCATTTCTGTGGGATTGTGGATAGTGCTGCTGGTGGGTCTAACGCCGCGATTCACCCTCGTGCCACTCGGACCCTTCCTCCACTGGGCAAATAAAGTGCTCACCGAAATCGTTCTGATAATGATACAACTGAAGTGTACAGAGTATTGCGTGTTTGTGCTCCTGACTTATGAACTGATTCTCCGTGGGCGCCACATCCTCCAGCAGATCGGCGTGGAACTTGAGGGTAACCACTCAAGGGACAGTGTTCAGGAGCTGTGTGTGGGCCTAAAACGCAATCAGTTGCTATCTGGACGCATTTGGGGATTAGTGAATGAGGTCAGCTTGTATTTTAGCCTATCCTTGACGCTTCTGTTCCTCTACAATGGACTGACCATTCTGCACATTGTCAACTGGGCTCTCATCAAATCCATCAATCCAATCGATTGCTGTCAATATAGTAAGTGGGTTTTCAAGACCAAAAGAAACTTTACCTATAGACAAGTATTTTATATGAATAGTGCGCTTTGGGACTTGCCTCTTGCTGTCGATCAATATTTTTCTAGCCTGTTTATACAGCGAGTTCTGCATTCAAACAGTACGTATGCCTATCCCTTTAAAAAGTTTTTTAATAATTGTATTTTAATAATTGTAATTGTATTTTAATTAGTATAATAGCATTCCACGAGTTCTTCACCAAATGTATTGCCTTCCAGCAGCCGAAGATTTCCCAATGCTAAAAATGGGACTGAGGGAATACTCCCTGCAAATGGAACATTTAAGGCTTATTTTCACTTGCGGCGGCCTCTTTGACATCAATCTTAAGTTCTTCGGAGGGGTAAAACATGAATTGTGAAATAAATAGCAGGCTAATGCGCACTAACCTTTCTTCTAGATGGTAGTCACCATATTTGGTTACATCATTATTCTCGTGCAGTTCAAAATTCAAACTTTTGCTCAGTCAAAAGTTTGGCAAAATATAAACATGACCGAAATTAAAGCATATGCCGCGTAAATTAATAGAAACAAATGAAATACATTTTACATTTACTCTACACTCAGCAACAGCGACACCTGGCGTCCAAAGAAATCTAAAATATTTGAAACGACACCGGATAAATTAAATTCTATACAATATCAAACAATGATATACTTGAAAATAATAAAAAATATTTTGTCACACGATAAAAAATTTGATTTTACAATAATTTGTCAAAAGAATAACACATTTACTGTAGACGTAAGGTAGAAGTACACCTTGTATGTAAATTTACATGTGATACAGTGGTGGGCTCTACATTAGTTCACGGCTAATTTATTTATTATAAAAAATAACGAAAATTTAGTTTTATGTATATATTTACGTAATTATTTTTTTAAGACAGCAGCCACTCTGTTGTCAAATCGGAATTGGCCTGTCCCTGAGGGACTTCCATTTGAGTGGGCGGAACCATCAGGTTTTGCTACATCTAGGCTATTATTGTTTCACTTATTGCCATCGATCCGCCGATCGATCAATTTCACCATTCAATATCAACTAGCATATTGCTATAAATAAACTTAGTCTATGCTTTTTACATTGAACATTTCATGTTGCTACATTTTCGGGAATTGTACTCATAATTAGTTTAGTATAATTGCGACGCATCGACTTAGATCTACAACTTAGTAGCTAGTGAACCTAATACCTACTGCTAAATATCTGCCCACCTAAACCCATCAGTGTTCTATTTGTACAAGTAGCTTAAGCCTAAGAGATATTAGACTATGGAGTTGTCAGTTGGATTACTATTACTCGCTCGTGAAATGTTCAGTTACGCTCATTTGCTTGGATTCTGATCTATAACTTCAGTTGGCAATCACAGACTAAATAACTGGAATAACGTTTTGGAAGTCGTACACCTATGCGTATAATTAGCTAGTAAAGGGAAATAATTAACTAATTAAAACTGACCGCAAACACCAACAAACCGTCTAAACAAACCTTCAACTCGATACTAATAGATAGAATATATATTTGCACTTGGTGTAGTACAAATCAGAGATTGCAACGTCGCCACTGGCAGTTACATTTACAGTGATTTCAATATAAAGCTCCGATTCAGTTGATAACAATGGGTATAAAAAATGTCGCACATATGCTCGAGTGTTAGAAAGGACACTGGTGGTCTTACACAGCTACGGGGCTTACAACTAATTAATCTACACAGTAGTTTCGGCTAGCTAATCAAAACAGGTCCATGTTGTCGTTCATATAGCTTAACAGGTAGTACAAGTAAATAAAAAGACACACTGTAGGCAGGAGATAATTCAGCAGTAGGTTAACTATTATCCCGTCCCGTGCTTGCCGTTCTCGAACAGGCCCTTCTTGAAAAAAGACGACAGCTGGACGAGGGAGGCGCGTGTGAGGCCCGTTCCACCGGGTCCCTCGTAGATTGGGCACTGCGGAATCTTCGAGCACACGACGAATAGGCGTCGTAAATAGAGCTCCAGAAGGCGGCGACGATGCTTCGCCACCGGCTCGCTGTTCGAGGCGAAGAGCTCTCTCCGCGGAAAGGGTAGTGCCGATATCTGGTTGAATAAGTTTTAATGTATTGAAGTGCGGAAATCTTCTTAGTCAGCAAACATTTACCTTGGCACCGTAGCAGTGTTTCATGCACAGGTGCAGTTCCCTGAAGCGACTGTATCGACGCAGAATGTTTAACTTGCCATCGGGTAGAGCGATGCGAACCTCGTATTCGTAGTGCGTTTGCTTGCCGGCGCCCCGCATCACAAAACTCGGAATGGTAATGAAGTGTTCGCCTTCAGCTAAACAAATACAATTTATAATTAATATACAACATACAAATCATAAATCATATATAACAAAATACGTACGAAACTCGCGCATAGATGGGCAGGATCTTGTCATGCTGGGTGAATATATCTGCGAAGTGGACTCCTCCATGCTGGTGGGACTCATCACACTCGAACGCATAATAGAGCTGGCTAGTTCATACTGCCGCTCCATGCCGGAGCGCTCGTCAGCACAACACTGGGCATGCGCCTCCAAGTCCTGCACCGATTGCAGCATCTCCTGCTCCATTTGTATATAGCGTCGCTGCAGATCCTGCAGGTCGGCAATGTGCTCATCCAATTGGGCCTTGTTCAAATCCGTTTCTAGGTTCTTCATGATCAGTGCCTTCTGGGCAGCAATCTTGCGTCGCAGCGAGTGCAGTGGGCAATACGGACGAGCTGAATCAGAGTGCCGTCCTAGCTCGCAAGAGGAGCAGGAACCGGTGTCTTCGTCGCTGGTGCGCACTCCCTGCTTGTAGTTGTTAACGTGACCATTCTGCAGGATAGCCTGATTACGACTGTCTAGGCAGACACCGCTGTCACTCATGATAGCCTGCGAACTGGGTGTGCAGCTGGGCGCGGATCCCGAGCCACCAATGCCTACACTCCCACTTCCACTGCCACTGCTGGGACCAGCGGTACAGGTTCGTGAAGTCTCCTCGCTGCTGCCGGAAAGGTCATCTTTCCGCGTGTCCTCGGCCTCATCCTCCGCATCGCAGGAACAATTGCTGAGCGGCGACTGCTGGCCTTCCGTAATTGTGGGCGATGAAACGAGCGATAAGTTGGACTGCGCGGTGTGGAAGGTATCACAGGTTTCGTACGTATCTGACTTGGATACATCGTCAGCCTCGTTGGTGCTCGTAGAGGTGGACATCGACTTGTTGCCCAACTGCAGTTTCATATTCTGCTTCCTAGCGCGCATCGCCTGGGACTCAGCCTCGCTTTCGGCGCGTTCCAGACGCAAGCGTTCCAGCTGGGCCTGGATCTCTAGCATGGTCTCATCGACCTTTGCTATTTTCGTAGTGCTGGCATTGAGTATTCTTTCCTTTTCGGCTATTTGTTCGTCCAGTTTCCGGATTTCCTCATTCTTAAATCGTTTAAATAAAAATGAAAGTGTTTTCTTTATAGAAATATATGGATACTTACATTTCTTCGCACAGTGTCCTTTATAAACTGCGCAGCAAACAAATCCAGGGAATCCGATACCTGCAAGAGCAGTTCATCATTCAGAGGAGTGCCCTCTTCGATCTTCATCCCCATCTGCAATATATGACAAATATGATTGTTAGTCATGCTAAAAGATTTATATCTAATTATTTGTATCTAAAATGTAATCTAATCTAAGCAAAGAAATTCTAAACAAACAAACAAACCTCGTCCAGTTTGCCACAATCTTGCAGTTCCTGCAATTCTTTCGCTACATACTCAGAGAAATCTCGTTTCTTAGAGTCGAGCTGCGTCTGAAACGCTGAAATTTGTCTACACACAATGTCGATCTAAAACGAAAATGGAACGAACAGAAAATCGTAAGGAACATAAAACCAAAACAAGAAAAAGAATAAATATGAACAGGCAATAAACAAGCACAATAATCAATCCATTCATTTCGGGAACAATTAATGATGACATGCAATCAAACGGATGGGATCAGAATGGCGCACCTGAACTTTCTCATTGTTCTTCTCCCACAACAGCATGTCCTTGCGGGCGACCAGCTCCTGTTCACGGCAATTCAGCAACTGCAAGCTGTCCATTTCCTCCTGTTCCAGGCGAATGAGTTCTTCGGTCAGCTTGCGCACTTTGGTCTTGTATTGGTCGTGCATCTGGACGCGTTCCTAAATAAGAAAAAAGGGAACATTTTACATTTTATATTAATACATCTATTAATATAATCACTTACCACATTGAGCTGCTTGAGGGCATTCTCAATGGTATCTAGAATCTTTCTATTCTCGTCCTGCAATTCCGGATCGTCGCGCGACATTGGCCGCTGAGGATAATACTGTCGCTCTGGACGCTTGTAAGGCGATGCTCCATCTTCATCCGAGTATATGCTGCAGGTAAGCAAATTCTCCTTGGAGGAGGTGATCAGGGAAAGCCGGGACATGTCCAGCTGCGACCGACTCAAATCCTTTCGCAGTTTTGCAGCTTCGGCGGGATTGTTAAAACGGAAGATGTTGGTTCGGCCCAGCAATATAATATCGCCCTGCGAGATTTGCTTGGGTTCATCAATAAGGTGGGCGTTCACCCAACACTGGGCCAATGGCCAGGGATGCAGCGTAACCACACCACCCTTTAAGAAAATGCTGCAGTGCTGCGCCCGAATGCCATCGCCGGCCAACTCGATGTCCTGATCTACCTCCGCATCCTCGCTGCCAATTCGCGTCTCACCCTCCTTCAGACTGTATAGGGTCACTCCGGTGGTCACGTCGTTGTGAATGCCGATTAGGTGCGGCATCTCTGAGTCGAGAACCACGCCCACACCCGACTTGCGCAGACCCAGGCTCTTTTGCTCCTGCAAAATGGACTGGGCCACCTTCCATTTTTCCGTCCATTCCTCGGTGAGTACTTTCTCTTGGGCCTCCTTCTTCTGCAGATCGGCCAATACTTTAAGCGATGGCTGCAGAGAGTGCTGATGGAGAAGAATTCAATATGTAATTGCAGGTTATAATAATGCCATATGATAGATTCTTACAATATCGCCCGCCAGCATGGACTTGAGCTTGTTGATCTCCTCCCTGAGCTCTCGGATCAGCTTGACATTGGTGTCCTCGTTCACCGTCGGCTTGTTGATGATGTTCTTCGCCCGATTGGCGTACCGCAGCGTGCTGAGTGTTTCACTGTAGTTGCAATCGGCCGGTGAAAGAGCGGCAATCATAATGGTCTTGCTGTTGCCGCCCAAACTGTCCTTGAGCAGCCACGTGAGGATGGAGTCGCGATAGGGAATGTAGAGCACCCGCTTACTCGCCCCATTCGGTGTGGTGGCAAGTGCGGAACTGCTGCTGCTGTTGTGCCCGCCACCCGTCTGCTCCGCCAAAGCCGAGATCACGCTACCCAGAGTCACGAGCGATTTGTTGATGTGAGCGCCCTCCTTCAGCCGTTGACCCGTTGCCCCCGTTGCATTGGCGCGCTCACTGCAAAGAATAATAAGAGGGGTTAATATATTTAATGCAAATGGGTGTACAGATATTCAAATTCCAAGTTAATCCTATTAGGTCTCTGAATAGCTTTCTTATACACGTATATACCAAATGCTTTTTTCCCTAGTGTGATTTTACTTTCTAGAGCAGTGCTTCATGCTCCGCTTGCGCTTACGCTTACGCTTACGCACCTGCCTGCCAAATCGACCAAATGGATCTTCGAGACTGTCTCGCTTGGCATGTCATTCATGAAGACCGCCTGCACAAATGTGATCGTGAAGATGGCGTGACTGCGGCTGCTCGTATCGTTCATGTTGGTGCTGGCCGTGGTGCGTTGCGCATTGCCCCTTGCGATGCATTCCTGTGAATTGGTTTTGCGAGTGAGTAAGGTGTTCTCGAAACGTACAGAATGCCATCAACTCACTTGAATCTCATCGAAGTCAGAGACGGCGTGCTGCGAGAGGTTTTCGACATAGGGACCCAGGCTGCGATGCTCCCGCACCCTTAGCCCATGGCCAGTGCTCTGTGCCGCCAGCAGATCCTTGACCCTCTCGTTGTAGATCTCCAGATAGCTGGCATGTGTCCTGTAGCCGGTGCCCGACTCCTGACCCACACGCATGCGGGCAAACAGCTCCTCGCAGATGCGCGGTATCAGGCCGGGATTGTTTGGCGTGCCCATCATGGTGAAGGTCTTGCCAGAGCCAGTCTGTCCGTAGGCAAAAACACACGCATTGTATCCTGAAAAAATGCAAATTCAGACTAATTAGTTGATGGGTAAGAATGAACGAGAGGTGTTGCACATTATTAATAGCAATTTGACCATAGATCATTACGTTTTTTGTGTTAAAGAACAATAAAAAGAGAACGTTGGGCGGCTGCCACTCGACCGCATCGTGCTATCCAAAGTTAATTGCCAGTCACGAAGGGTATGCTGCAATTGCTGAACCGCCCAAAAGTGAGGCAAGCCTTTCGTGACTGAGTGACTGAGGGAATGCATCGTCACCGGTGACACATAATAACATTCAGAGTGGAAATAAAAACAATCAAAGTTGAGCAAGATTGCCGGCAAACAAGGGACCCAATATATATAATATATTCCAGAATAAAGCAATTTAGGTTTAACAAGGGCAAATAACTTCTGTTCTTTGGTAAATATTGATATTTTCCATTCATTAACTGATTTTATAGCTGCACTTAAACTCTTATCGTATCATTTGCAAAAAAAAAAACCCACAAAAGGCGCACAATTGATAAGTGGAACTTTTGGCAGTCTGAAAAAACAAACAACAAATGTTTTCAATACAAGTGATGGTGACTCAAGCGATGACCTCTCTAAAACTTTGACTAGCGCCAACTAATTGCGACATCATCGCTGGCGCCTAGCCAACAGCAATTAAAGCCATCGGATCCACTGCCTCCAGCTCGAATTACGCCAAGTGGGCATGGAGATGGGTATGGAGATGGGTATGGAGATGGGTATGGAGATGGGATGGGGCTAGAGATTGGAGGATGGGCGGCTCAAGCCTTTCAACAGCTCGTTGGACAATCTCGCTGGCCGACAGGTGTGAGATAAGATTTGCTTTAGCATTCGACGTCACTCGAGACCGCACAGGTGGTGCAACAACAATTACCAAGACAATGCTCAGAGCTGAAGAAAAATTATCCGTCGTTTAGTGAGCTACACAGCAAGAAACTGACAAGGTTTACCAGATGCAAAACAATTTTTAAATATTTTTAGAAGCTATCATCTTTAGCTTAAATATTTTTGTAAGCTGTCATCTTTTCTTTAAATATTTTTGTAAGCTGCAAACTTTAGTTTTAACCATAGCTTTCGATATACTTTACATGTAATCAATCAGATACAAAGCTGTTTGCTTATCTGAATGAAGTTGTGAAAAACGTTGAATAATAATCATAAACATTGAAATTTCCTCCTTTGCACACTTGCACGTTTCCGAAGAGTTTTAACTCAAATCGCCAGCCAGTCAGTTGGACGCCACTGCACTCTGTTTACGGCCGTTGGAGTGACTTGGCTTTATCTGCATGGCGCATGCATGTTAGCTGTTTGTCATTCCCACTGCCACTTTGCCACTCTTGGCTGCTCGTAATTTGATATTGAAAGCGTGCCAAAGTGACGTCGAGCAAAAACAGCTGTTCCATTTCGCTTGGCATCTTGAGTTGTGGGCGAAAGTTTTGTTTGGCTTACTTTCTTGGCCAGCTTTTGCAATCGAATCAAGCCCACTTAGGAGCCACACGAAGCATTACGTACTCTAGATATTTGAAATGGCAAGTGAGCAGCTCGAAATGTGTTAAAGATGCCTGAAAACTATCAACTAAACAAAATACAAATCGTGTGCAACAGGTAGGTTTTAATTATACGACTTAAATTACTGCAATCAATTATTTATAGTATATTAATTGCGCAATAACTATTTTTGCTGTCTTGCCAGAGAGTAAACTACTTAATCATGTAATAAGCAACGAAATTTTAAGAATTGGGCAGTCGAAAAGAAACTTCTGGAAACTCTGGAAAACTCTGGATCGGCGGTCATCCATCCGGTAGCAGGAAACTCGCATGATTATTGCAAACTGCACCTACTTGCATACAAACTAAAACTCATTTACAATTAGTCGCCAGCAGAGCGTTTCAGCCTGAAGCCATTTGTATGGGGTTTTTTGGTATACACTCCTGCTGTTTTTATTTTTAGCTCCGCAATGTTGTTTACAAGGCAAAAAAAAAAAGAAAATTTGGAAAACTCGAGGGAACACCCAATATCAAAGCCAATAAGCAGACGCACAGGGAAAATGTAAACAAACCCGTGAGTGCCGGAAAACACAATGAAGGAAAAGCGCTCGCGCCGTGGGGCTAATGGAAAATGTGCACAGAAAAGAAACACATGTACAACCAATAACATCTAATCAATATAAAGGTTACATCTAAATCTATATGAAAATGGTAGCTGTGGTTGTCTTTAAACTCTTTATCTTTCCTAATTTCGGCGCGAATTCTTCGGTCCTAACTTTGTCAGAAATAAAATGCTATGAAATTCGAAATACTTGTAGTTTTTTGCAGTGCATAGTGTAGAATAAGGCCTGAAAGCCAAGGCGTCGCTCAATTAGCTGGGGGTTAGGGCGTCACCATTGTGTAATCGAATGGTGTGACCCCTGGAACCTTGGCTCACCTTCGTAGGCGCAATCGACGACGTCGTTGCCCAGATCGCTGTACACCTGCTCCTGGGTGGCGAAGTGCGGATCCTCGGCATCGAATGACCAGTAGGAATAGTCGAAGGTGAAGTCATGATGATTGTCCCGCCCGGCATCGCGAATGGACTGCAGACGAGGCTTCAGAAGACGCGTCTTCTTGTTCTCCATCTCCATGATGAGCTGGGCGTCCATGTCGATCTCGCTGCAATGGGAAGTGAAAATGACATTTTTATTTATTACTCGTCGTTACTTGTCGCAAATAATGAATCTCTGACTGACAGACGTGGTGCCAGGCTATTGTTAAAGTAACATATAATGAATAGTATTTCTCCGAAACACCTCCGCACAGCCCGCCCTTCTGGGGCCTTTCGTGTTGGATTATAAATAGAGAGCGCTGCCAGCTCATAAATATTCCTATTAACGATTTTTGCATGACCCGAACAAATGGCGAAAAGTCAGGGGGCGTTTCACGGGGAAGCGAATGGAAATAGACGAGAAATAGACTGGCCCATGCAATCCAATTGACATGTTAGCCCTGTGATCAGACGACTCTCAACTAGCTGGCTACAAATTATAAAAGAAAATCCGGTTTGGAGGGGACACCAAAATGAGGAAGAAAAGCAACGACTTGATTGCAACATCAAAAGGAAAAGCGGCGCAAATAAAAAGAGAGATGGAAAAACTCGCGTCTGGGCATAGAACATTCGTTTCAAGATGGGACCGATGGAACCGATGGAACGGATGGAACCGGTTGACTGGAGTTCATAGGGGCACCCACACGCTGAAATAGACTTCAGCTGGAAAAACAACACACACGAAGGCGCTTCTAAGCAAACAGAAGACCTCTGATAGCAACCGATTCAAGGAAAAACTTGGATCTAGTATTCTACTACATCCAAATAGACGGCTATCATAACTTTACGGCCGAGATATACAGAAAAAGATCACATGATTGTTATTAGAACTTCATTTACTGGCTGTATTCGGCGCTATTATAAACCTGTTATGGGAAGTTCGTGAGATTTGGGGGAACAATTAGTTATTACTGAAGATGGTTGTTTGCTGGGTACATTGTAGTCTTCTATATTCATTTATTTCCTGATTGTTCTTTGTACCTTTGAGAGCTGGAGTGTTCCCATGATTAGGCAGTTAAAGTTTTACAAATATTTGGTGTTTCTGCAATGATAAAGGGTGTTTGTTCTGCGTCTGTAAAGCTCTATAAATTCCATGGCGGCAGAAGTGCCTTGTCCCATTTCGAGCGACAATTTTAGGTCATTCCCCCCATCTTCATGGGCTGCCATGATTACGCCGCTCCACTTTGCCAAGCTGCACTCAAGTCGCCTCAAGTCGACTCAGTGCTCATTGCGTTTGAGTGGCTTTAATTCGTTAATCTTTGGCCCGATGCGATCTCCATCCAGATGGGGATTACGGGAAGAGAGCGGTCGCCCCATTTAGCAAACTCCGCCAGGCAGCGGAAAATTCTTTTCGGGCCTTGATTCATTTTCCAATTAAACATTTATGCGGGACACCAACGAATTTCGCCGCTGTGAGTCATGAGCGATGGGATGTGGAACTCGCTTGGCCAGTTTCGTGCCAAAATCAAAGTGTATTTTGTTTGCTTTTTTCGGGTGCAGTGCCTATAAAGCACACTCATACGTAATTATAGTAGATTTCTGCTTTTGTTTTCGCATGGAGGCTACTGCGAGCAGTCAGTCTTGCATGTCCACTGAGGAGCCGTGGAAATATGTGCTAAAAATTTCCGTCCGGAGGCCAAAGAAACTATGCAAAATGATTTACAGTGAACGCTCCAAGGGGAGACGGCATTATTACATTTATCCTAAACATATTAACAAGTATGCACAATGCTCATTATTATTATTATTATTATTATTATTCATATACAATACTCGAGTGAGCAATGTCTGCAAATCTAACTTGTATCTGTTTGCCTTATCGAGGGTGCCCTGTCATAATGAGTAGCTGCTTTGCATAAGTTTGAGCCAAAACGATGATGTCACAAGGCGGCAGGGAGTTAGCTCCAGTTTTTTGCTACTATAATTACAGCATTTGCCGCTGATGATGTTGTTTTATTTCATGCACAATTAACACACGGCAGCCGTAAACTCGAAGCGCACAAAGCTCGTATTGTATGGGTTAATGTGATTTTTATATCGAACGTCGGAGATGAATGACATCATTATGGAATGTATCTTTACTGGTACATGTGTATCTTTCTTTGTGAGGCCGTTCTGCCAACTTCTCGGTGCGTTCGTCTTTCTTTCGAATGCCTTTTTTCGATTCGGTTGTATTCGCAAGTAACTGTGCCAAAAGCAATGACCGCTTCGCCAGATAGTCAAGATAAAGACACAAAAAATAAGAAACACAAGCAGCAACAAAAATGGTTAACGATCGTAGACAAGGCTAGTAAAAATAAAAAGATTTAATGTGGTTTTAAGTAGGCACATTCGGGCAGTCCAGTACTCTGTATACTTGTATTTCAAGGGGTTTTTTGTAACGAAATTTGTTTTCTAAATACTTTTGTGCTTTTGAGTCAGCGAAATGCGCAACCAAATTCCACACTTTTTTAAGGGGCGTTTTAAAGTTGATACGCGTTAGAAAGCACAGCAAACAAACATTCTCCTACTGATAAGTGAGGTCATAAAGATAACGCAAAGCTAGATTTTGTTTGCTTAAAGTCATAATGGCCCAGTTCTCAGTCATATGCATATAAGATGTTTAGAAAAAAGTAAGAAAAGGAAATTTATAAAGTTATTTTTTTTTTTTGAATTAAAGCACATTTTTAATTATTAATAATACTGTTGTAGTTTTTATCAAAGATATAATATGATAGAAATAAGATCTTAAATATTATTGACATTGTTTATGTGGTTTCTTTGTTGAATTAAACACTTTCGCCGTCAGTTTGACGAATCTACTCTTTTTGGACTCTATGTCCGATAATGCTATTTCCTTGGCCATAGCTGTGTCTATAAATAGGCGTAGGATATCTGGGCTTACCGGGAGTTAAAGGGGCGAACCCTCACAGCGACCTTGAGTGACGACATTTCGATGGTGACGATGGTGGTGGCTCCGCGGGATTCTTGCACTCCTTTATTTGTTTATTTGGCTGGTGGTTGTAGGCTGGGTGGTGCGGATTTGGGGGCGTTTTCAGCACGTACAGTAAACCAAAAGCAAAGAGATGGGAACACAAAAAAAAAAAAGAAAAAACCCGCAGCAGCAAGTTCTGTGCTTGTTGTTGTTCTCGCCTGACCACTTGCCACGTAATTTGATTTTTTTTGTTTTTGGAGGGGGAGGGGATTTCCAAGAGGGGGGGAAAATAACAGAATTGGGGGGCAGCAATGGAAGCAATTCACTCTGTTGCGTTTTTGCCCGACTTTTGCTCTTTCCGCTCTCCGTTTTGCTCTGCTTTTCAGTTTGTTTTTCTCTTCGTCTTCCTGTACACCGTTATTTCGAGCCTCCTGTTCGCAAATTCAGCGAACTTTGCGAACTTTTCGCGGCGCCACAAACAACTGCACATACTACCACTAGTGAATTTAATAATAATTGTGCGCAATTCGACTTTAATTCACTTGCACAAGTTTTGCTGCCATCTTTTTCGGCGGCTGCTCATCGCCACTCGCTGCATTTCAGCGCGCTGACCATTTGTGTCTGCAAATCTATTCACTGGACACGGGTCATTAAGTGGCAGCACAAAGAAAATACACAAAATCGCGGGCAGTATGTACACTTTGTTACTTTGATTTGGTTTTATCCCGATTTTTTAACGAGCGCGACGCGACGTTGTGTTATTGTTAATCATTCGACTCGGTGTGACCGTTCGCAGGGTAGGGTTATAAGCCTGCGGAGTTTAACCACTCGCGTTTTGACAATGCGGTCACACCAATTCTATGTTTTCTATGTTCATTGAATTGGTTCATAACTCGGATAGCGCAGACTCAAACCAATTCGAAAAAATTGTTTAAGCTCGAAAACTTTTGCACTTGTATTCTAATCTATGATATTGTTGCTAAATAAAAGAACAATAGAAGAGCTGACTTTAAAAACAGTTCTCGTAATAAAACAAATAAAACAGAAACCTTGTTTATGGACGCCATATTTCTGATTTTAATTTTAAAGCTTACAAAATGGAGGTGCATTTCGAAAATATAAAGCCAGTGTAGATATTGTAAAACGTTTACAAAGTGAGGCAATTAAAGCTATTTGTTAGCATTATTTATACAGCATTTTAAGTAAATAATAGAAAAAGTTTGCATAATTCAATCACACTCTTCTCAGTTGACAACAATGTACACAGCATACAAACTACAGTTCCTAATCTCCGCCAGACTTGCTGGGTCATACGTAGGTGCCATTCCACCGCTGACACCACTCCAGCGCATACTCGTAGCCCAGGAAAGTGGCGGCGTTGAAGGGCACCGCCCGTGCCACCAGCATCCAGCTGCCGCGGAAGATGCTCCTCCAGCCGTAGGCCCTGTACTGCACCCGCACGCAGTGGAAGATGCCCCGGTACTTGTGGTTCTCGTCCGCCTGCATCAGCGTCTTGACCACGTCGAACGGAATGACACACACCCACGAGATGACGCCGGCCCAGGCTCCCGCCAGCGTGGTCACCAACAGGTTCACACTGGATCCATCCGACTGACTGCGTCGCCGGCGCACAAAGTCCCGCCTGTTCATGTAGTCCACGCCCTGACGATAGGCCAGCATGTAGATTCCGTAAGGCAGTACGTCGCTGCAAACATACAACCATTTAAGGTTCCATGTATTTTGGGAATTACCCTTAGTAACTCACCGGCACATCATGGGCAAAAGGCCGCGATAGAGGCCAGAGATGCCATCAGTCTTGAGTATCCTTTTGAACGTGCCGAAGGCGGTCCTTCTCTGGCCATACAGATAGTCATTGTAATCTGCGGAATTTCACACATTAAGCCTCCATTTTGGGACTGAATATTCGAGTATGACCCACAGGTGGCTGTCTGCAGGCGAACCTTGATCAGCTCCATGGGACAGGCGATGAAGGATTGGACGAATCCGGCCACAGAACCCGCCAGGAACATGTTGTGGTACTCCAGCTGCTCCCGCTGGTAGTCACTGTGGCACACCTTCCGCAGCTGCCGCAGGTGATTTCCGTAGATGCCGAAGAGCAGTGAGTTGATCGCTCCCGTCGAGATGAACGGGAAGAACATGCCCCTGTAGAAGCCGTTGACCTTTGAGGCGATGCTGATCGATTAAACCCATCACCACCCAGTCGCCCGCTCTAGAGGATTGCGTCCAGTCGGAGTCGGGATTAAAAATAAAACAATGCCATGGATGCGCAACTTTTGGCGGGTTTCAATTTTTGAAAAGTTATGAATTAGAGCTTGAAAGAGCTTGAATGTATCATTGAAACTTAGTGTCTTCAAAAATTCTTGTTTATCAAATTATTTATAAAATAAAAAATGAATTTTCCCAAACTTCCCACTAGACGTAATCCTCTTTTCCAAACCTACCCCATTGTTGCGGCTGTAGATCTGTTGAATGGCCGTCACGACGGATGAGTTGGAGGCCTGTTGCCACACTTTGATGGTGTCGAGTGGGTGGGCCACCAGCACGCCGCAGGCACCTGAATATCAAATAATCAAAATCGAGAATGCAGCATAAATTAATTAAAATTGTGCCCACAAAGTTAAACAACACATGTTGAACCGAACCGCCGCCGACAGCCGCTTGCCAAGAATCCGATGGATCAGGGGCGCTGCACGTGAACTTGACCATGGCGCCCGTTTTCCGCCGGGCGAAACGGCTGAGGCTGATCCCCTCAACAAGTGGCCTATCAGCATCGCCTGCTGCTGCATTGCATCATGCCCAGACTTCCGCCAAATATGGGCTGAATACCAGCTGGAGGTCTGCCACTCACCGCCAAAGCATCCGGCCACAAAGTCGCAGTAGTTCTCCCACTTCATGGATGAGGATCACGGATGGATTTTCAGCGAGCGCTGGGAGTTTTCAAAAATTGATTTTTCTCGCGATTTTCCAACTGCACCTCACGACGGCAGCGAACCAACTGCAGTGCACAGCTTTTGTGGCTCGGCGGCAAAGCTCTGCGGTTTCACTAGCTTTCCCAGCGAACAGAAGCTGATTGCTAAAAATGGTCACTTTTCGAAAAAAGATACTTTCTAAGATACTTGCCTCCACGCATGATATCATCTTTTGGGTAGCCAGCCACGAATCGGAACCTAACTATCCAGTTTTAAAGTCCCTCTGGTTTAGGTTTATCTACTATTTAACATGTATGTTTATTTAGGAAAAAGTTTCTCATTTAATAAGATCGTTTCTTGATTTTCCACTTGCATTTATAAGGTATGTATATAGCTCCCGAAATTTAGAGGACACTAGTCATTCACACTTGAGTCATTCCACCCATTTCATTTCGAAATCAAACACGTTGTGTTAATTATTTTGTATTTATTAATTTTTTATTGTTGATTGATCTCTTTGCTTCTTTTCTCTCCGTTTGCTCATACTCATTCATTCAGTTTTTGTGTGTTTTTTTCATGTTTTACTTGGTTTTTAATCATTTTTGGTTAATTCTGCTTGCAGCTATATATTTGTTTTTGCCTGCGCCATGCAATTTTTATTTTTGTTTTTTTCTGCTGCCACTCGCCATTAGTTAGTTAATTTACTTTATTTTCGCATACTTTCTGCCTGGATTCGAAAGCAATCAACTAAACCTTTGTTTTCCGATGCTCTTCCATATATAATTTTCCTTTCATATATATGCATGTTTATATATACCTATATATATTTATTCCCATTTATGTTTGTGTAATTATAATTTACTTTCTTTATATTTACTCTCAGCATAAGATTTTGTTTAGTCGTGTGTGTGTGTGTGTCTGTGGTGTGTGTGTATGGGTGTGTATGGGTGTGTATGGGTGAGTGTGGGTGAGTGTGGGTGAGTGTGGGTGATTGTGGGTGAGTGGGTGGTGTGGTGCAGTGTGCCTTTAACCCAAGGAAAAGAATCGAAATCGTCGCACACCGTCCTACAGAACAAGAACTCAAAGTTAAACGTAATAATAGCATGTGTGTCATATACGATAGGTTTTTTTTACAAGTCTAGAACATAAGAAAATACATGATTCACATATATATTTAACCGTTTTCATCGGCTCCATTCTCATTTCATTGTTAGTATCCATAGTGTTTATATTGTTTAAGCGCTTTAACTATTTTGCTCTTATTGTTGCTGCTTTCGCTAGCTTTTCCGTTTCTTCGGCATTTTCATTTGTTAAATCTTTTTATGTTTTCTGATCGATCTGATGCAACGTTGTTAATGCGACTTTATTTGTTGTAGTACACTTTGTAGTACAGGGTTTTCTCTCTAAAAGTACTTAACGAGTTTTGCTTTTGCTTTTGCTTTTGCTTATACCTCTTTGCTCAGCTGGCTCTAAGCAGCTTCTGCAGTTACGAATTAACATGCTCCATTTGTTTATACATATAAATACAATAATAGAAACTATAGTTAAAGTTACCATATAATTTGAATGCGGACTAAACAGTTTAACTCAGAGTGCAACAGAAGTGTTGATCACAAAACAAACAAAATGATGAAGAGGCAATAATCATTGAACCACTTGACTTATACAATATGTTTATATCGTTTATTAGGCATTCTTTTTCAACATGTTTTTTATTAATCGTATTCTTGTTGCTTACGTGATTTCTGGTTTCGTTTTTACACTTGCGTTACTTGAATATGTTCTTTTGTTTTACTGATTGGCATCCTAGGCAAACATCAACTTTAACTAGAGACGGGTCCTATTCGTGTGTCTTGTGTTTCTTGCTTCGGATCTGCTAGTTAGGATCAGAGTTTGGTGTTACTGGATTGGCATAACAAACAGGTCGAGAAATGCTGCCTTTGCGTTTTAACATTCTACAGTCCTGTTTTTCGATACAACTTGTTTCATTATTTTTGGTGTTCTTCTTGGGATCTTGAAAGGCAGTAAGACTCAACGATCTGATCGATATTGTGTTTTAAATGGGCGGGAGAGGGGTTGGATGATATTCGTGGGTAGTTTGTAGTAGCTCTAGTTGTAGTTGCTGTTTAGGCTGGGGCTTCGTTTAGCTATTTGTTTTGTTTAATTACACGCTAATATAAAGATGCAAAACTTTCTTACACACGTTGCTTAGTATTTAGGCCATAGGTTCAATTTGTGTTTTCGAAATATACTCTCTGCTCTAGCCGACCAATCTTTAGTTGATGCCCTCCTCTATGCGCCTTTCGATCGCTTTTCTCTTTGTTATCTTTCTTGCATATTGTTGACGTTTTACAAACATATTTAATAATAACGCTAACTTTTACGTTTCCTTTAGATTTTTTGTGTTTTTTAGTTTTTTTTTTTCGCATTTTTCAGTTTTGTTTGCAATATATGTATACATATATGTGTATAATAACTCACGATTCACAGACACAATTATCATTAATATTATATGAACTTTCGCGGTTTCGCCCAATGAGTGACATTCATTAGTGGATACTTTCATCTCGTCCTATTTGCTTCCCTATAGTTTTGCTCCTATAATGCATGCTTCTATACTTTGTAATGGGCGTGAGAGTTGAATGAACAAACATACATATGAATAGCATATTGTAGCATCATATATAAATTTTATATATTTCCTTACTATGAGTGCGGCTAAGTGTGAGTGAGATGCTGGGAAAGCGGCCCAAAGTGTTGCCCGTTTTAACTTAGCTACATTATTTACAATTGAAGTTATTGTTGTTTAGCAAATCGAATGACAATTGTGCGCATTTCCGTGAGAAGTGAAAATTAGTTGATTCCATTGAGAAGAGTCTGAAAGGCATTTGCAAACTATTTGCTACTCGACACTGGACCGCTTTCCGCAGAGATATACATTCATGGAAACGAACTTCTAGTCTGTGTGGTTGCATCGAGCCTGGCGTGGACTGTGGAAATGTATCGCAAGATCGTATCGCCAATTATCGCATGGGGGCGGCACAGACAATGCCAAGCTGAATTTTCCATAACCCTGTTCTATAAACTATCGTTTCGCTTGGTTATTGGTATCTCTAGCTTAACCTTTTTACAATGCTCAATATTTGTATTCATTTTCTGCCGAGTACATCGCGATTTCCGCGCATGCGCCTATTCCTCAGCTGGGAGATATAGTTTTGTGTATCTTCCGCACACTTTACACACATTTATATAGATCAGCGTTTATCGTACGTTATAGTATGGTATTCAATTGAGTTCTTAATTATGTATAGATTCGCCTGCTCCCTGTCTATCTTGGCCCGTTTAGCAGCAACTTCAACAATGTACTAAAACTTGGCTTTGCTTTTGTGTTTTTTCTTTTTTCATGTCCTACATTCGAATACAGATTCGGCTTACAGATTCGTAACTGCGCAGGCATTTTTTAGCGGGTATTGTTGGAATTTCTGTTTTCGAGAAGTCTTGACGGAGTGTGCAACACTTAAAGCTAAGTAACAAAGTTTCATTCTGGGTGGAGGGGAGCACAGTTCTCGAATAATTTATATACAATTCAGTGGGAAGTCTGCACTAAGACACGCCGTTCTATGGAGCAATTTGTTAATTTAAAAAAAATATATAATTAAAGTCTGAGGATACAGCGCAGTTTCAACTATTTTACAATCTTCAAATGAACGCAATTACTTAGCATGTGAACATTTCGGTGTTTAGGGTGTTGTGGTATTGTGGTGTTCGTGGGTGGGGATAGGATGGCTGATCTATGCTAGGATCTAGTTAGCAATATGTTTAGTTAATAATATTCAATGCGCTTCAACAATCGTCAATCCGTTATAGTTATCGCTCTGCTGCTTTTCACTTACTAACATGATTTCTCTTTATTCAACTTCTTTTCGCTTAAACGTAATTAATAATTATTTTCTTCTTTTGTAATATATATTTATACGTGTCGCGCACGTGTGTGTGTGTGTGGTGTGTGTGTGTGTGTGGGTGTGTGTTTGTGTGTGAGTTGCTGTAGGTGTAAGATACATTATTTATAAAGATTTCTTTAATGCCGCACTCAAGCTTCTTAATTACCGCGCACACACACACGCCCCTGGGATCTGATTCAGCTCCCGATCCAGATTTCGGTTCTACCTCCTTCAACAGCCGCCCAAGCGAGCCGTGGGTCAGCTTGGTTGGTGTCTTGTCAATCGAGTATACGTTTTAGTTTTATGTTTTCTGGTTTTAAGGTTTAGCATATGTGTGGTTTAGTATAACTATTTATTTCTCCTTTAGATGTGGTTGCTTGCTGTCTCTCTGCCGTTTACGGATATCGGATAACGCGCTACGCTTACGCTTTTACTGATGTTGGTTTTATTGTTAGTTTCCGGCGCGCCTCGCGTTGCTTAATTGTCCGCCTTATCCTGTTTGATTTTCGCATTTGTGGTCGCAGGATTATTGTCGCCGCCGGCACCGCCGCTGGACAGGCTACCGCTGCTGCCGCTATTCGACTGCTGCTGATGAGAGTTCAGGCCAGCGGAGCTGGGTGGCTGCAGGGACGTTGACGCCGCGGAAGCTGCGCTGTTCGATGTCGTGGCGCTGCCGCCGGCGGTGCGCCCACTAGAACGATTGGATTCGAGTTCGTGCAGTTTCTTCCACAGCTCCTCGCGGTCGCGCTCACGTTTCTTTTCCCTGAAAACACAATAGGAAAATGCTCATCATTTGCCACCTCAACATTCCAGCTTTGCACTCACTTTTGCCGCTCCGCCTTGTAACTGGAGGTGAGTTCGTCGAACAGCTTCGAATTCATCTCCATGAACGTCTTCAAAACGTTGTATACGAGCGCCACGATGGTTTGATTCCAGTGTTCCTTGCTGATGCGGTATAGGGCCGGGAACATGATCGGCATGATGACCGCGTTGTTCTCCTCGATTAGCGACATGGCGTACTCATTGTTCCACAGATAAAGAGCTCGCTCAGCAACCTAAAGATACAAAATTATATTATTTACTACTGCAATAAAAGGTTTTACCTAAGCCACACGACATGACTTACCTGAAAATGTGGACTCGACACGCATTTTGCAATCTGACGGAACAGCGGCTCCTGAATCTTGACAAACTGCGGCGGATCGATCACGTCGAGGATCTCCTCAATCTCGCCCAGGAACATGACCTCCTTCTGGGAACACGTCTTGGGCCAGAACTTAAGCAGGCCACGCACCACCGGTTCGGTAAGGAATGGATCCTTCTCTAGGAATTGTACAATGCAATACGCCAGCTGAGCGTGGTAAAGCGACAGGCATTTGACTTTGTGCAGTGGCAATAGGACCTTAACCAGAAACTGTTTGTGTTCGGCCTTCAGGGGCAAGGCGAATCCGTTGATGATACTGATCGAGTAAACAAGCGATTAATTAACATTTGGATAATGGAAAGACTATTTACGTGTAAAACATACCTGCCAAGGATTTCCAAGAGCTCACCGACTCCATTAAAGTGCTCCGTTTCGTAAATGAATCGCAAGAATATGTTGTTAATTTGTTTTCGTATAAAAGCGCGCAGTCCCAAAAATTTTCCGTATATGCGATGCAACACCGTCTTCAGAAAGTCCCGCTCCCTGGGATCCTCCGAGTCGAAAAGTTCCAAAAGCTATACCAAAAAGCATGTGATTACTCTAATTGTTACTCAAATTGTGCAACATTTTACACTCACCTGCAAGACAAACTTTTGATCGATCACACGCTTGCCGATAGTTGCTTGGAAATCCTGCGACTCCAGGAACCGCAAGAAGACCTCGTACACCAGCTGGAGGTGTGGCCAGGACGCCTCCAGTGTCGGATCATCCTCCTCGGGATCAAAATCAGGGTTCTCACTGGGCGGCAACGTGCGAAATAGGTTGCAAGAAATCTGGTCGAAATAAAAACAAACATTATTAGGTAATTAAAAGCTAGTTTCCGTATCTAAAAGCTCGCTGACCGCGAAATAGTTCAGTTCAGTTCAATAATACTGTGGCTGTCCGAATATTTACCATACGAATTATTTCCGGATAAACCGGTTCCGTAAGCACACCGCGCCCATGTGTTATATAGGTGGATAGGTCATTGAGCGCGGCCCGTTTGATCTCCTTGCCCTTCAAGTCCGTAACGGGATCCATAAAGTCAAAGGACACGCAACACTGGCGCAGCTTCCTTATGAAAAGCTCCTCCTGTTCTAGGCTGGAGCAATCAGCTGTGAAAGAGGTTGTAATGTTTGTAATGATTGGTAATATGGTCGCGTAAGATGGAGTGCACTTGATATTCACCTTTTAACGGCGGCAATTGCTGCAGCTCAACATCCTGAGAATTTCTGTAGCGCGAGGAACCTTGACTCTTTTTACCCTTCTTCTTGAGCGAACGTTTGGCGAACGGGTCGATTCGATCCACAAACGTGCCCGATGACATCTTTTCAGATTTGGGTTCGTTTGAATCGATGGCGGTCTCCGTGGCTGTCTGTGTGGTATTCAGCTTGCCGGCTTTGTTTTTAACGCTTGCCACTGAAAATTGATCGGCTGCACCGCCAGCTGCACTGGCAGCTGCTCCTCCTCCCTCGCCTGCGCCTTGGCCTTTGCCCTCGCCAACGCCCTCGTCGCCGTCTTCGCCGAAATCGCTGTTGAGGATCTCGACTGGCCGTTTGTTGCGTGTTTTGCGTAGCCAACCGAAAATTTTATGTGTTATGTTGGCGACTTTTGCGGTTGAGTTTGGCGTCTTGCAATTGTTCTCGGTACCTTTGGGTAAGCCCAACAGCTCTACTCCTTCTGCTTCTCCTTCCGCTCCTCCTCCGATCCCGTTCGTTTCCTGACCAATCTGCAACTGCAACGGCAACGGCTGCTGCAACTGCAATTTCTGCTTATGTTTCTTCCCCCTGAAAGCGATCGCCTGCTGCTGCTGCTGGAGTTGCTGGATCAGCTTTTGTTGCTGGGTAATGTTGACGGCGGTATTAAAGCGGTAACGACTTATCTTGGCATTTATCAAATGGTTACTCGGGGGCGTGAAATGTGTTATACTCTGCTGTAGCCGCTTGCTTGTTGTTTAAATTCGTTACAGTTGTATGTACACTGGAATCAAGTGGGGCAATCAATTAGCTCACTGTGACTTCATCACACTCATTTATCAGTCAACTACAAACCTGTTTCTTTCTGTTTGCTATACTTTGCTTCTTGTGTTGTTGATTTTTGTATTGTTTACTGGAGGGATTGTTGCATTTGCGATGCGCCTTACTCTGGTTAATACTCTCGCTTAGCTTCTACGTTGCTCCGACCTGATCTGAACTGATCTGAACTGATCTGATCTGATCTGATCCTCTTTCTGCGCTGCTGCTCCTGAATGGCACATCAATTTGGTTAACTGAGGGAGAGCTGCGGCTGCTGCTGGCTAACTGCTGATTGCCGATTGCTGCATTCACATAGTAATTCGCGTTTGCCGATTTCCTTGTTGCGTTTTATGGATATTTGGCATCACATGCACTGCAATCAAAACAGAAACGTATGGGCTTTGGTTAGATAGGTGCTTCTTATCGCTGTAAATTACTCAAAAATTGACATCGCAGTGAAAGGCACGAAAAAGCGCAAGGTCCGATAAAATGAGACATTCAGGTGTATCTAATCGTTGGCTTTGCGGGTGCGTTTGTATGTGCGCTACGAGATAAAGGCTCTGCCAGTGATTTCTTTGTTACCAGATAACAGATAGCTGATAACAAATAGGCACTGTGACTGTGGCAGCGCTGAAAACCAAGGTGAGCATTTAAATGTGAATTTCATAATACAGCTGAAACTTTTTGTTTCACGACCTTTATATTGGAAGCTAGGTTTAATAGATTCAGTGAGCAACTAAGAAAACGTCCCATGTGCAACATTTCCAATTGCAATCTGTCTAGCCATTGATTGATTGACACGTACATAGCAAGCGAGCAATCGCTGAGTCCTGAATTCCGTTCCCGCCAGCTGAACTTTCTCCGGCAGACCACGAAAATCAAGAGGCCAAAATGAACTTCGCCAGCTGGACACCACCAGCCGCAAAGCCCAGAATTTGGTCAACTTGTGTTCGCAAGTTTCTCGCTTGCGAGCTTGAACTGACTGTAAAATGCTAAATGAAATTTAGCATGGCGAGTAAATTAAATCAAAACGAGCCCGGAAAAGCCATTGACCGGAAACTAGATGCCGCTGTCATCTTCAACGGAAATGAAGCCAAATGAAGGACTCCCCGCACAAGCTGGGAAAACTCATTCATTTGCATGGCTCGTTTCGAGGGGGAGAAATCAACTGGCCCAGGTTGAACTTCAATCTGAGGGAAATGGCTGGCTGAGACAGGAAAGTGGTGCCACATGTGTGTGTTTATGTGTGTTGCTGCTGCTGCACAGTTTTCACTTCGAGGACGACATTGCGGAACTTGTTCAGTGTTTCCAGTTAAGCACACAAATTTGCACAAATGCAAGTCAAACCGACTGCCCACCGTCGATTTCCAAGCGAAAACATGTTTAACATGTCGCACACACCACACGTACACACGCCCAGCGCCAGGAACACCCACATGCAAGAGAGCAGAAAATAAAAGAGCCGTGCCAGAAAATAAAACAGACTGGGACCACAAGGCGTATGAGTGACAAACAGGTAAATGCGATCAACTTCGCTTCGGCCAGCTGCCTGCCTGCCTGCCAGCCAGCCGGTGCAAATGGAAACCGAGACGCGTGGGCGTCTCTACACTTTGAAAAAAAATCCAACACCAATTGGGTCTTTAAATTGCCTAATAGATTTAGAACATTCAAATCTTTTAGCATGATTCTGATCAATGCAATCTATAAAAGTAGGAAATAGTTGTAGGCCAAAAACCGAGTTACTAACATTGATTTGAATCGATTTCTCGGGATTTTTGCCAGTGCCTGACAAACCAAAATACGCATGTGTGTGATTGAGTGTGAGTGGCCAGCCGGAACTCACTGAAAGGTAAAATAAGAGTAAAGCAGAGACAGTGGGTGCGAGTGAAAAGTTTGCCCAGCTGCCTTGAACGCAGCCACATTTTTCATTTTCCACCCATTTTCCACGCTGAGTGGGGGTGGTCAGCGCTTTTCAACGCGCTGCCCTGATTATAATTGAATTTCTGCACTGTTTTTTCGCCTTAATTTGTTCCAATCACCTTCACTTTGGGCCGGGACCTCGCAACAAACAATGTGGTCTCCGATGTGACATTTAATATGGGCAGTGGCAGTGGCAGTGGCGGTGGCGGTGGTGGTGGCGATAGCGAATCTAGAAGACTGGGCTGGCCATTTATTATGCTATTTCGTATAAAACCATCAACGGGGCCCAGCCCAGCCCAGTCCAGCACAAAAAAGCCCAGCTGAATGTGTCAAGACAAATGACCGAAAAAAAAAAGAAGCAGCCACAATGACTGACCATTAGGCCCACCGTACAGTGTTGCCCCTTTAATTTGTGCTGTTGTGCGTGTGACCTTATGACATTATTTACTCGACAGTGGTAGCGAAATTCCCCAGCATATCATCGTAGAAAACAATAACAAATGGCCAGGGAGGCGGCTCACAAAATAATGAGACAAGTTCGCTTTGTGTCCGCTGCTATTCACATCGGCTCTCCTCTACTGTTTTGTTTTGCTTTTGCTTTAGCTGTGCTTTGCTTGCCCGTTGTTTTCTGCTGGCATTTATAAGATTTTCGCCGCCCAACCACAGGAATACAGTCATGGTTTGGTCATCTAATGACTAAGCGCCAGTCGGCAGCCTTCGCCCACTCATCGGGGGGAAATTAATTTCCCACCCAAAGCCACCCTCCCCAATGGGAGGTGGCAAGGCTGCGTCTGCACAATCGATATTCCTATCGAACTACTTTATCGATAAACTTAACATAATTTGTTCCTTTGGATAAACTGTACTATTTCACCCTCCCAAATGGGAAGTGGCAAGGCTACGACTGCACAATCGATATTCCTATCGAACTTATCGGTGCTCCTTTATCGATAAGCTTAACATAATTTGTTCCTTTGGATAAACTGTACTATTTCACCCTCCCAAATGGGAAGTGGCAAGGCTACGACTGCACAATCGATATTCCTATCGAACTTATCGGTGCTACTTTATCGATAAACTAAACATAATTTGTTCCTTTGGATAAACTGTACTTTTCCACCCTCCCAAATGGGAAGTGGCAAGGCTACGACTGCACAATCGATATTCCTATCGAACTTATCGGTGCTACTTTATCGATAAACTTAGCATCATTTATTCCTTTGGATAAACTGTACCTTTTTTTACGTTTACAAACAGTAAATAAGTCCATACGTTATGCAGAAGGCAGCTCCTGCCGATAAAATCTATCATTCTGTCACTTATCAAGAATGTCACATACACACACACTCGTGCACTATATAGTATACTATAGCTCATCCCGCCTCCTCCTTCAAAAGTATGCATTTGACGCATGTCTATTGGTTCCCCAGCCATAATCAATAAGCTAAATAAAATGTTCGAGGGCGAGAACAGCTTTTGAACGTTACCAAAACTTGCAATAAACTTTCACCAAACGGTTCCGCATTCCTCATCAGTGGCTTTTAATGGTAACTTGCACATTATTTGATTCCTATAAACTTTTGAGAATCACAAATTTCAAATCGTTCCGCACGCAATAGTTTACTGAGTCGAACTATCTTAACCTAAGGCACAATAATCGGATGCATTATCAATGATTAAGTTGTTTTTATAATAAACAATTTATGAATGACGATTTACAATCCAGTTTCTGATTTTTACTAAAAATTTCCCTCGGCTCAATAGTAACTGTAGCCGTAATTTGAGTTTGTCATAAATAATAATTGCTGTGCGCCTTTTAGGGAAACCCCTTCTTGGTTTCCAGCTTTCTTGTTTGTACTTCCTCATTCCACTGCATTAAGTGGCTGGCAAATAGTTAATGCATATTTGTATTGATTTTTGATATGGCCCTTCGAATTTATTGTTGCTTTTTGTTTGTTTACATTGGGTGTTGTTATTTAGTTGGAATGCTCCGATTTGCTTTGCATTTAAGGTGGATTTTAACACAGTCCAAATGACTTTTCTAGGGCTGTTTATCTAGTGCACAAATTCACAGCTTTCTCAATGGGGTTTTCTCACACTTTTTCGGCTTTATGTAATGCAAAGTGACACGATGATAAGCAGAATTTCCCCCTCTACCCCACATCCACCCCCATCGTCACCTTGTTCCCCTCGTTCCTCTCCAGTGTGAAAATATTGCGCACTGTTTTCGCTTTTCGCTACGTACTTGAAACGTGTCTAAGGAAACGGGGACTGCAGTCGCGGTGGAGAAAGACGCCTTTCAAGCGGGGAAAACTGTGGAAAAACTACGCAGTAAATGCTGCCCCTTCAAAAGTACAGACACACCACACACACGCACACATGGGGGGGCACTTGGAAAAATCCTTTTGTGAAACGCACGAGAGATGAGTTCATGGTCGGTGAGAATTCTCCTCCAGTCGCCTCCGCCTGCTTCTCCAACAAGGCATGACAGTGAAAATGCGAATGCATCAAATTACTGGCATGCACATCGAAATTTAGTGGGAAAAATTATAGATATAAGCTGCGTTCGATTGCGTGTCTACCTAGTTGGGAAATCATCAAAGCTGCCAGCATGAAATTGATTTCTAAACGGTAATCATCGATGAAAGCCTGTTGCTGTGGGCGGTCTTGAATGCACAGGAAAAAGTTGCTCCCAAGTTCCAACAACTAGAAAATGCGGGCAACTAAGCTAGCAACCAAGGCAGCCACACAGCATCTGCCACAAAACCATGATAACTTCTTTGTAAATATGGGTCATTTCAGTACAAACCGACAAACCTTGACCTTTTCGCAGTGAATACACAATGTGCCTGTGCATTGATATCGTGGAATCAATCAAATCAACGCGGAGCCATTAGGTTTGCATATGCATCAGCTTTTCCGACCCTTTGCATCGTTTAACGAAAAGCAAACAACACACAGGGGAGGCACAACACGAATAAAAAAGTAGATAGCTTGGCACATGTGCCAAGTGCCAAATGCAAATAGTATCTGCATGTACACATGTATCTCGCACTCCATGGTGGATACCAGCCCCCACTCGGCCTTCCCCCGCGCGCCGCACATGCAAGAATAATGCACTGTTTAATTTACATAAAGTGAAAGGAAATGGAACAATAAGTTTTATAAGATTTCATGCCCCAGCCAGCCCATCAGCAGCATCAACAGCATCAACAGCATCAGCAGCCGTGGCAAAAACATCAACAGGGCACCAAAAGCAGCGGCATCAGCTGCACAAGAGGCGAAAGTTTGCACAATGTAAGCACTTGGTCCGCTCTGCTCGGCGGCGTGCGCCCTCCAGGCGTCCACTACGACCATCATCTCCAGCCACACACTGAGAGAAATGAGTCTACACTTGATTGCACATGTGAGCAATTCCCCCACTGAAGTGGCGAATGCCTAGGCTGTAAGTTCATAGAGTCAGTCTATATAGGTTCGTCCAGATTTAATAGTACCCTTCCTGTTTAAGCAGAAACATTCCATACCATTATCAAAAGAAAGGCCGTGACTCCTATGTTATATATCCATAAAATGGTGACGCATGCGAGAAACAATTTTCATCATATAGTATAAAAATCTAAAAACCAGAGTGCTTAATCATTCTGCACAATCACTATTTAAATTTTTGCTTTTAAAAGCTTAAAATATACAATATTTTATAAGTTTAAATTTAAAAGCATGTCGTGTGGAACAAATAGAAAAAAGATATGGAATGCATTGTGGAAATATGAAGTGTCATAAATCAAATAAGAATTCCTTGTGTTGCGTTTGCCTTCAATCATTTCCAGAGTACTGTCATATATGTGGTTTCATGGGGGAATTTTCCCCGAGTGATCCAAGAAAACACACTTGCAAATGTCACGAGTGGGTGGGTGGCTGGTCAGTGGACGTTGGGGATAAGGGAAACAACTTTCAGCCACGACTGCTGTTGTTCATTCTTTTTTTTTTGGTTGGAGGAGAGGACGAACCTCTTTTCCCCACCAAACACACTCGACATTTCTGTGGGCTGCATTTTTGATTTGTTTTGGTTGACTTTTGCGCAGCATACACACACCGCATGTGGATGGGTGGTTTGGTTTTCTGGTCAGAAGCGAGGCAGCCAGCCAACGAAATTAGAAGAAATCTCCAAGGGAATTGGGTCACTTTGGGGCAAATAATGGCAACAGCGTAAATCGCAGCAACTTGTTGTAACATGTAGAACGCCATTAAACATTCAGGACACTTAACAAGCAAAAGATGAACAACGGAAGCAGTAATAAATTAAATTAGAAAACATCCCGCAGGCGAACGGAGGCGGTAGCAGGAGCATCTTGCGCTTGGCCAGAAGACAAAGTTGGCAACTCGATTGCAAAAGTTGCTGGCCAAGTTGAATGGCAGGCAGCAAACAATGGCTGGCCAAACTATCGATTGATGTTTGTCGAGTTTGCAATAAAAACCAGAAACAAACAAAAAAAAGAAGGCGACAAAAAGAGAGAGTGTGTGGCGGAGATAAAAGATGAGCTTTGCCTAAAACGGTTTCAGTTCTGCAGATGTCAGCTAATAAAGCTCGGCGAAATAAAATGCATCCGTCGGATGCATCTGCATGAATAGGTACAGAGCTTTCCTTATCAGCCCCGTGGCGTACACACATTTTAAAGCCACATTCAAGGCCGTCTCTGTATTAATTTCAATTGACAGCATGATGATTCAATTTATTGATAGCCCACTTAGCTGAGCCACAACTAAAAATTCCCACAAATTGGGGCGCCCCCGCTTTTGGTAGTGAAAACACCTCGCCAAAGTTCAAATGAAAGCAGCGCACGCAATGTGACATTCACACGAATGACAAAAGGAAAAGTGTGCGGGAAATGGGGGAAATGTGGGAAAAGCAGCACTTTATGGGCCACAAAAATAGACCGCAGTCTATACTTCTATTTTCGGTCTAACCACTGAGCGCGCGTGAGGAGTCTACGTCAGCAAAGCGTTTTCCTTTGCGCAATTGAGCCTTTATTAACCAAGTGCGTGGATGGGAGCACGTGCTTGTGCAATGCATTCGCCACCAAGGACTCCACTGCCACTTTCCTTTGATGTGAACTGACACTGAATGCAGTCCCATTAGTGGGATGCCCTGGTATTTGGGTTTAATTATGCCCAGGGAAAAGCGTTTAGTGTGCACTAAAAGCGAATTCCCGGCACGGGAAACTTCAATGCCAAAGTCGAAGCCAAAGGAAATGGTTCCTGGAATGCGACTTCTCACAAATATTGCTAAAGTAATCCTGCGACTTGCACTTTTGTGGAATTCTCATGGAATCGCTGTTTGAGGAATTCTATAACATAATACCTTTTTGGGTAGAATCGTTAGCGGCAGCGGCAGCGGCACCAGTTGGCCAAACAGCTCTATAAATTATCACCAAATTATCTCCTTTTCAATTCGGCCGGACTGTGGCATTCTAATTGCCGAGCATTCTTATCTGCGGCCACCTCTAATTTGATTACCACATCTGTCACAACTTATGCAGTTGCCAAGTGCTTCTGGTTTTTATGTAAGATTTAATTTAACTTATTGCCGCGATGGCAGCAAAAGAGAAAGTGCCACGAAACTACCTGACAATGTACACAACTAATTGCATCAGCGGCAAGTGCTGTATGTTTTGCCTATTGTTATTAAATGGGGAGCCCATGCCCCAAAGCCCCAAAAGCCCAGTCAAGAGCAACCGAACGGTATGACGAAATCTCGCAGAAGGTGGAGCTCAAATGCGAAGAGACAACAGACAGCGGCAGTCACAACAGTTTCCTCAATTTAATTAAATAATTAAGAGCAAGACACACGGCGAATGCGACAGCCGTTGACTAATTAAAAAAAATAAAAATAAAAAAAATAAAAACAGCCGAGTGAAACATAAGGCTGAAAGAATGCAAATTCTGCGCCAGACGCCGCTCAGTTCAATGAAATATAGCCATGTCCATAGCGTCACCACCTTCAGAGGTATTTCTCTCTATATATACGAGTATATATATATGCACATTCATAAATATATATATATAATAATACATAAGCGGGTCTGGTGCTCAGATTTGCGTATGTGCTGCTACTTAGTGAAAAGATATGTGTGCCAGTGCAAATTCAATGCCAAAGCATGGAAAATGTTGTATTGAAAAGCGCACACCTCCCACCTCCCTCTCATTCGCTTTCGCTTTCGTTTTATTCAGTTTTTCAGGTTTTTGTTCATTTGTTCGTTTTGTGCCTTTTAATTAGGCGATCTGGGCTCGTGATAAGCGGGCGTTTTGTGTGGGTGGGCGTGGCTGTCGCCTAATCAAAATCAGCGCAAAAATGTCGCATAAACACAGGCGGCGCACACAAACAAAGGAAAGGTAAATGTATCTCAGGGTGAAACAGATAAGATACGTAGAACGAAAACAACGAAAATCTTGCCACCTGCTGAGGAATTGCTTCAAATGCTCTACATACATACATACGTGTAGTTATTGTTTGCGTGGATGGCACACCGCAAGTGTTAATTATTAATTGTGCAATGCGATTATATTTAATTGCAGCAGCTGTCGCCGATTTGCGAGTGTTGTTTATTGATTTAGGCCAGTTCGCCGGCCACTGGGCATTGTGGCCATAACAAACAAAGAGTGGATTAATAATGGGGCGCCCATTTGGCCTGAAACGGAATTCAAGGTCAAATGACTTCATGCCTCCAAGATGGGAACACTGGTCTATAAATACACCCGAAAATAAATTAAGAATATTTTTTCGAAAATAAATTTCATACGCTCCATCCGAACTGCACTGCAAATGGAATGAATATCGTATGGGTGGCAAAACGGAAATTTATTCAATGCCCCCCGCCACTCGGTTGGCTGTAAAAATATCAGCGAAATGATTTCTCACTGCCACCGAATTTCCTCCATCTAAAATTATATTTTCTGTGCGGTGAAAAACGTCATTAGTTGCCGAAAAATGAAAATAGCAGAGGCCATAGAAAAGGCACGGAAAACCAGAGAGATGAAATGCCAACAAACAAATCTGACATAAAATG
Source organism: Drosophila orena (assembly GCA_005876975.1). Lineage (NCBI taxonomy): Eukaryota > Metazoa > Arthropoda > Insecta > Diptera > Drosophilidae > Drosophila > Drosophila orena. The sequence continues at coordinate 5,072,716 of VCKV01000282.1, read as the reverse complement.
TGCAAATAATTCCAAGTCCAAATCTGGATTTCCTAAACGTAAAATACACATAAGCTTTTGCCGAAAGGTTTGCTATTTAATAACAAGTTCGATTAAATGTTGGGCTGATTAAAATTGGCAGTTTATTATGTGCTGAAATTTGCTGCAGAGAATTTGGCAAATCGGCAGGCGAGGTCAGTGAAGCGGAAATGTACTTGGTTTGGAATTGGTTTTGGAAAATGCTTGTTGACAAGTGGCATGTACGACTAATAGGTTTTACGGGTCATCAATTAAAATAGGTAGATAGCAAAAAATTTAATGGGCATGTTCCACTGACGCAATTCCAATCGGAAAATCAATATTTGCGCTTTGATACACACCAAGAATAATAAATGATCCAGTTGTAACGATACAAATTGGCTACAATTCTGGTGGGAAACTCATTGATACACATACAATATACCCCTTCAATATTGCTCGCCCGAGTTCAAATTCTAGTTCGTGCTTTTGTGCCGATCAAAGGCAGAGTATTTTTAAGTTTACTGTGGCTAATTGGGTTTTCATTGCCCAAATATGCGCCATTTTCCTGTGGATTTTTCTCACTTCTGGCAGCCACAGCTGATTGTTCGCCGTGCGAAGTAAAAAATGCAAACATTTTGAAAAACAAAGGCACAAATCTGGGGCTCGGCGCACAGTAAACGTTTCAGCGGCATATAGCTCAGAAATCAGACAGTCGTCTACTAATTATAATGAGAGAAACATTCGCCCTCCACTCAGACGGTCATTAATTTGCGGTGTGCCAACGATGTTTACACTGGATTACTCCTGGCATATGCCCCCGTGTATATTGCAAATGGTACAAATACACATATATTCGCCTAACAACAAACTAGCAAATAGAATTGATTTTCTACCCGCTGCTGCAACGGAACGGATTCCAACGGAATTGCCAATTGCCAATAGAACAAACAAACAAGCAAACAAACAATCCAACAAAAAGCTTTGACCAGACTGTAGTTTCGCTTCGGGCGAACTGGTCATCGCAAATAACGAAAATATTTTCAAGTCAAACAAAAAAAAAAAAAACGAAAAAACCCAGAGAGATGAGTGGGTGAAAAGAGCACAAGAAACTCGAATTGCAAATTGATTAAATAAGCGATTTGTCGAGAATTTCGCAGAGAACCCAGCGTTCCGAAGATGTTTTCACTCGATGCATGGGAAGCAATTCGATACACAGAACAGAGTTGGCTGCAATTTTATACCTTTGTTTACGGCCCGGCTAAAGTGAATCTGTTCGTATTCAAAATGAGCTGAAAGAAATATGGGTTTTATGGGTTTTATTTTGGGCGCAACCTGGAAAGTGGAAGTGATCGCCCGAAATGAGGTAAACAAACTGGCAGTGGAGCTTCTCTCATGGAATACATAGTAATATCCACTACAGCTAGTAAGGTACTTCTTCGGCAAGCTAAAGCCAAAGCCAAAGCCAAAACCGAAAGAATTTCATAAAGCAGAAACAAGTTGCGCAATTAAGATCTTGTTATAGCTGAGGGATTTTTCTCAACGTGTGAAATTTGGGAAAATGGCATAGCCCAGCGCAATAGCAATTCGTACATAACGAGGTACGAGGGGGAAAATGTGAGGGAAAACAGTTCACATGGGGCGGCTGGCGGCTGGCTGGCAGTGAGGTCAGTTATGTCAAAACAGACAGCCAGCCATGTGCAGAAGCGAGTGGAGTGTGTTTTTGTGGTCATCACAGGCCTCAGTGGCCTCAGTGGCCAAGCCTCGCCTCAGAAGGCAGAGGAAAATCCGCGGAGAAAGAGTCAACTGGGCCAGGCGAATAAGGCAAATTGGCTCTGAGCACGCTCTTTAACTTCGCCGGCCAGGCAGAAAAGTTAAAGCCGCCGCAAGATGTGCGTTTAGCGCCGACAAAAAGGTGAACAGTCGCAAAGCAGGTCGTACATGGCATATAGTAATGCCCCAGAGACTTGGTAATTTTATAATAGCGCTCTCGTCTTTCACCCGATACTGGGAGCTACGAGGAGGAGCGCTTCATATGTGCACATTTGTATGCGGAGGCATTTTATGGCAGCATTATACATTCCCCCCCCCCCACTTCCTTCACAGTGAAAACTCCCTCCCTCCTCCCACCAGGAGGACAGACAATGAGTGGTGCTCACAAATTGTTGCACACGCTGGCTGGCATGACACTTATTTGGGTTGACTGCCTCGGTTAACTCGTTAAAATCGCTCAGAAGCCAAAAGACTCCAGGGAAATGCACAAGAAAATATCTGAGAGAGAGAAGTCGGTCATCGGGAAAATGAATCATTACCGGCCAAATATAGACAAATCTAATAGGACACCTCTGAAAGAAACTCACATTTGGGTAGAAACTTTGCTCTTATAGATGAATTAGGTCGTTAAATCTTATATGCCAACTGGCAGCTAAAGTTTAGTTCGTCAGTTGTTACGAATTCGAGTTCTAGCAACGAAATTGGCCCCAGCCACAACAACGTAAATAACAATAAGGATGCTAAAATAAAGTTGTTATATCTACAGCTGAACATTTTGCAACCTAGTAATGATTTATAGGTTTTTCCCCCGACTTTTAATTACTTTTGCGCACTGTAACTCGAAGAGGAGTTGCTGCTGGGCTGCATCTTCCAAGTGCGAGGCGTATTCGAGAAGTCGGTGACGTCAAAGCCAAGTTAACTGGCGGTAGACGCAGTGGGCCAGTAGTGCTAAACCAGTGTATAGCAGGTGACAAACCCGCTTGGACGGACAACAAAAAGCGATTGGCAGCTTAGAAACTGGAAATTATAACGCTGAAGCTGAAAGGCAAATGATGATCTTGTTTTCATCGCCACTTAATTGCACCCTAGTCACGTTCGATTTGGGAACCTAACGCTGGGCGTGCTTAGGTTGCCTTGTGCGGATTATGGCAATTGTGCTGATCAGTCCGCTGATTTATAATGGCTTAATTCCGGGGCAAATCAAGGGCCTTGTCACAGGGATGACAGCTACAGCTGAGCTATAGTTGTGCGCCATCGAATTGATTTACCATTTTGACACATTTATGCTAATTTCGAGTAGGCTCGACGAATTTCGTGTGTCCCCACACGTATATATCAATTGGAACTTGTTAATTTGCCGAGCAGGTTCTGCCCCCCACTTTTCCCACTTCCCCGCCGCCCAGCAATCGCTCAATCAATTAGAACCAGTTATTTGTCTGACTTTCAGTCGGTGGTTAAAGCTTAACCCCTTGGGCACATTTATTTACTTTGCTAAGACATTTTATACTGAAGTGACGTTGGCCATTGGCATTCTATTTGATTTAACACATTAACGAATTCGATGCGCTTTAGGTGATATTCGGATATTTAAGTTTATAATATAGACTACGCTTTACGTGATTTGTGGATTATAACTATTGGTCAAATTTGAGAAGGGGAATGACAACAGAGGTATTCTATGGTATTAGCAGTTTCCACCCATTTGATCCCTATTTTATCTGAATATTTTGAATTTAATTTCTAGTGGTTTCATTTATGGCACGTTAGTTATCCAAGGGTTAAGCATGGAACGGAAATGGAGCGAGCTTTTGGCCCAAAATGGCATCGATTTGAATCGAATTCGTTGTGGGCCAACTTCCGTTGGTCTTGGCATACCTTTCTCGATTTCAGTGTCTGTGATTCTCGTCTGCTCGATATCTCGGTTTTTCAGTTTCAGTTTTGGTTTCAGTTTCTCGCGTTTGCCTACGTCACGGATATGCTTTATCTGGCTTTTCTTTGCGTTTCTTGCTCTTCAGCGCTGCTTGCTGGGTTTCACTGTGAATATGTGGATTCGTGGATGTATAGCAGTTGGCATAATTGAATTAGAACTGTAGTTCACGATAGAATTTTGCACAACGCATCGCAACGCGCGGGTGGGTGGTGCGACAGGGGGGTGTCCAAGTGGGGTCAACACATGTAAATGCGGTGTCAAAGCAAAATACACAAAGATCTTTAATGGCGTACGTGTGTGAGTGGGGAGCACATCGGGATGGGATGGTGGGAGAATGGGAGAAGCGTAAGAATGTGAATGTGAATGGGTAGAGAGTGGATAGGAGGATGAGTAAAAGGTGAGAGAGCGCAGCTGTTTTGATGGGGCTCTTTTCGCTGTTGCCTTTGCTCTATCTTTCGCTTCACTTCGGTTTGTTGATTCCTTTCATCTATTCTGCCATTTTCCTCATTTTTGCAGTAAGATTAGGTAACTTGTGTCTATATGAACATAATTCTTAACACATTTTACTGCTTGACACACACACTTATCATAAATATGTATGTTTCAAACATACACACACACACACACACACATACACACACTCGGTGCGAGAGAGACACACACACGCACGCGGCAACAAAATCGATATTCTAAAAATAATATAAGTAAAAAATATATATGCTCATACGAATTCTAACCGATTGCGTGAGTGTATGTGCGTGTGTGTGCGAGCTGGCGAGTGTAATTACATATTTATTTATTTATTAAAACTTTTGAAACACCGAATTGCGTCTGGGGATTTAGCCGCTTACTGCGCACTTGAAAAATTTGCATTCGCCTTGGAAATTTGGCTTTAATTTTGCACTCGGCTTTGTTTAGTTGCGCTTTTTTTCTCCTTGTTCGGGCTTGAAATTTTCGCTGCAGAATTTATTAAAAACCGACTGCGTATGTGTGTATATAAAAGATTTCTATATCTTTTGCAACCGACGACGAAGGCGGCATACGGCAACTGTGGCGATATTTTTTTCCTTCGCCCGACTCTCGCTCTCTTTTCGGCTTGCTCTCTCTTGCACATGTGTATATACTATACGCGAGAGGGAGCAGGCACGCACAAATGAAAATCCCTCTTTCTATTGCATAGTATTGGTACTTCGAATAATATAACTATTGTTATTGTTTCCTTATTGCTGACTTTCAATTGTTTGGTGCAAATAGTTAGCTCGATTAGCCAGTTGCGATTACTCATTTGGCTTTGGTTTCGAGACCACTGTGCCAGATTTCTGGGTGAGAGCGTGGTGAGTTTCATTTCAACTCACCACAGAGCGTCACGCTCTCAATTCTGGCGGCTCTCTCCTACACATGGTCACACTGCAGTCTCAAAAATGCACAAAAATATCGGAAAATACCATCCACTGCACGGGCACACCGGCGTACTGAAAGACGCCGCTGCTTTTCGTTTTTCTCCCGTTTTTGTTTCCTATCGAGGGCGATAACCAAACAAAGCTATTGTTATCGACCTCTCGCTCGCTCTGTATCCCTCCTTCCCTGACGCACTCTCTCTCTTTTTGTGTGCCTAATTTTTTTCCTTTTATCCCTTTTTCATTTGCCTTCTTGGTGGAATTCCCAGCTTTATGTAATTTTTCACACAATGTTTGCGTTGCACCGTTGGCCGACTGCAGCTAAAAACTGCACAAAAAAAGCGACGCACACACACACCTTCGAGTATCCGGAATTCCAATTTGCACTGCTCTTCTAGCGGTCTATCGCGCACGCACTGCCACAATTTCACCCGCTTATCGCGCCGCAATATGGGACGTTCGCTTTTCAATCGATTTTTGTAGCCGGCAGGTGCGCTTTATGCGAGAATTACGAATTTTCTCCAGCGGCAACTAGAATCGTTCACACAGACACCGTAGAAGTGACGCCATCTTTGAAGCGTTTAGTGTTGCAAAACGCGCATGCAAAAGTGTTGGCTAGCAACTGTGGTTGATAGAGTTGAGAGCGCATAGCTATGGGTTTTTGGCGGAAAAAGCTAAATGTTTATTTCCAATTTTTCTAATCGCTAACCATCATTTTATTAATAAGTTAACATATTAGGAAAAAGACTATGATAAATCTATATTTGAGCTCGGCTCCTAAATATTTCTGCACTATACGCATATATTCATGCAGTAAGAGCATAACAAGTCTGCATTTAATTCAACCAATTTCATAATACCTCCCATATGCAGATATAATAATAAGTGAATTTAAACTGACTTTTTTACAAATTATATAGACTTGTTTTTTAAATCTAGCGGTATGGAATATAATCTAGCAATTCCTTAAACGTCATGCTATGTAATTTTATGAATATGTTAACCAACTTAGAATGGACCTTGATATATATGTATTTAAGATTGGCCACTAAATATTTGTGTTATGTAAGGTGTGGTCATGCGGTACATGATTAGTAAGCATCAAATCTCTCCAATTGTTTAACCGTTTTTATAATATATTTGTTTTTGGGAGAATACTTAAAAGTAATTTAAAATTGAGTTTACTAAAAATATAACAGAGTATATTTTTAAATCTAACTGCATGCAATATGAAGTTGGTATTTATTTCTAATCTGCTTGGTATTTTTCATCAACCCCATCCGGTCACACTGGTCGTGAATCAGAAACGCACTAATTAGTCAAAAAACGGTACAAAAGATCGCTTAATTGCTGAAATTTCACCTGTCGCAGCTAATTTTACCCATCAACAGTTGAAAATCAGCTATAGGCTACCCAAAAACCCCGAGGATTGACCCCAAAACATCGCCGCAAAGTGGACAACTCCCAGTTTTCGGAGCACCTGCCCCTCAAAAAGGAGCATCGCGAGAAAAAGGCGAGACTTCGCAGCAGAATGTCCTCGCTCTCCGCGTCCGCGGAGAATGTGTCCAGTTTGGGACTGGGAACGGGCGGAGGAGGAGCCAATTCCCACGACGGCAACTCCCAGCAGGGCTCCGGTTCCGACGGAGGATCCAGTATGTGCCTGGAACTGGCCCTTGAAGGCGAACGCCTTTGCAAAGCGGGCGATTGCCGGGCGGGCGTGGCCTTCTTTCAGGCGGCCATTCAGGCCGGAACCGAGGATCTGCGCACTCTGTCTGCCATCTACTCCCAGCTGGGCAACGCCTACTTCTACCTGGGCGACTACAACAAGGCGATGCAGTACCACAAGCACGATCTTACTCTGGCCAAGAGCATGAACGACCGACTGGGCGAGGCCAAGTCGTCCGGTAATCTTGGCAACACACTGAAAGTAATGGGTCGCTTCGACGAGGCGGCCATCTGTTGCGAGAGGCATCTTACGCTGGCCAGGCAGCTGGGAGATCGGCTGTCCGAGGGACGCGCTCTTTACAACCTGGGAAATGTCTACCACGCCAAGGGCAAACACTTGGGCCAGAAAAACCCGGGAAAATTCGGCGACGATGTCAAGGAGGCCCTCACCCGAGCCGTGGAGTTCTACCAAGAGAACCTGAAGCTCATGCGGGATCTGGGTGATCGTGGCGCCCAAGGACGAGCTTGTGGCAATCTGGGAAACACCTACTACCTTCTAGGCGACTTCCAGGCGGCCATTGAGCACCATCAGGAGCGACTGCGCATTGCCAGGGAGTTTGGTGATCGCGCGGCGGAGCGAAGGGCCAACAGTAATCTGGGCAACTCGCACATATTCCTGGGACAGTTTGAGGATGCCGCCGAGCACTACAAACGCACTTTGTCTTTGGCCGTCGAGCTGGGTGAGCGCGAAGTGGAGGCCCAGAGTTGCTACAGCTTGGGCAACACTTACACGTTGCTACACGAGTTCAACACTGCCATCGAGTATCATAACCGACACTTGGCCATTGCCCAGGAGTTGGGTGACCGGATTGGTGAGGCTAGGGCCTGCTGGTCGCTGGGCAATGCCCACTCTGCCATCGGTGGCCATGAGCGGGCCCTGAAGTATGCGGAACAGCACCTCCAACTGGCCAAGGAGCTGCACGACCCGGTGGGTGAAAGCACAGCCAGAGTGAACATCTCCGATCTGCGAAAACTACTGGGAATGCCCGATTCGGAGCCATCGCCCACCGAGGAGGAGGCTCGATCCACCGCCTCCGATCACTCGGCCAGCGGAAATCAATCGGACGGATCGGAGAATTCCCAAGGAAGAATGGTGAGAAAAAATGAGCTATTAAAGCATTACAAAAAGCAATATGAATGATTTCTGAGATATTTTTAAACTATATTGGCATTCAGTTTGTTTTCTGTTTTTCGAGGTGGACACCTGCTGTTTGCAGTGTTTGCCCCTTTATTTTAGGGTAAATATTTATACTTTGCACCAAAACACATCGTTAAACTTTCAGTTTGACCACATGCTGAGAAATGGAAACCCCTGAAAGATACATAGCTAAATTTATTACTTTAATTGCTTCCCGTCAGGTGCGCGTTCGTCGCCAGAGCATGGAGCAGTTGGACCTGATCAAGATCACTCCCGATGGAAAGCGCATGACGGAGGAGAAGCAAAGAGCACAGGCGAACCGAAAAGCCAAAGACGACGACTTTTTCGAGATGCTTTCGCGGTCGCAATCGAAGCGCATGGATGACCAGCGCTGTTCGATCAAGGTGAATCCCGCCGGAGCTCCGGCGGTGGCCACTGGCGCCACACGTAAACCGCTTGTGCAGCAGAACTCGTTGTTCGTGGATCCCACCAACCTGCCTGGGCTCAAGTCGCCATCGTCGGCGAATCCGTCAGCCATTGGACATGGACCGCTCGCCAGAAGCGCCACCACTACGCAGCAGCCCGATGATGACTTCCTGGATATGCTTATGCGCTGCCAGGGTTCGCGGCTGGAGGAGCAGCGGTCCGAACTACCGCGCCCCAATGTCACCATGGACGCAGAGGCGGAGGCACCACCGCGATCCGCACCAGAGGCTGCTGTTGCAGGAGCAGCACGTGGGCAGACCGGACGCGGAGCAACCGTGCCCGATGAGGATTTCTTCTCACTGATCATGAAGGTCCAGAGCGGTCGCATGGAGGATCAGCGCGCCTCGATTCCGTTCCGAAATGCCAACAATAACAACAACAGCCGCAGCAACAACAACGGTTCAGCTGGCGGAGCTGGCAAGTAAATGGGGTAGAGAAAAAGTCCAAAAAGTGAGAGTCCAACCAAACAATCCTATAAATCCATCCCTGGCCGCAGCTCCTGACTCATTTCGTTGTAAGCGCATCTTGCGGCCATTTATTCAGTCGCTTAATTTTGGAAATTGGCTGCTAAACGTTTTGTTCTTTTACAAGATTTATATATACACACGTACACGAAATGCATTAATTTATGAATAGCAACTAACCACGTAACCAAATATTAGGGGCGTATAGGGCCCCGTAGACACGAACAGAGGGAGAAACTTCCATTGGATGCACACACTCATCCAGTCATGACTCATTACACACTCGACTATGAGCTGGCCATGATATTGAACAATCTGCACTCGAGTCTTACGATATTAACATTTTAATTGCATGTGCAAGTAGCTTAAGCCGATAATATACTAATCCAATTTGCTCAATGGACGGAACCAAGTCTTCTCTATGATCAACGATCTTACATTCTCGTAGCCGCATTCAGCTAAACACTAAGTTTTAAGTCCATCGATCCATCCTACATGTAAGCAATGCATTTTCCAAATCAAAAATCTACCGATATTTCCAATTGTAACCATGAGTATTGCATTTTTCTATCTATCGATCTGAACTCTGAACATATTTTTAAGCCACTTACAATTTTTGTTAGTGTAATAACCAGACACAAAGAATAGCTGCTCGGGATTCCATTTGGTTTCCGGATGTTTTGTGAGCACTTAGCATACGATACGATATACACAACCATACGTACACATATACAAGAAACATATGAACAATATATAGTTATACCAATGTCTAACGATTTTCCTCTGCGGGGATTGTTCTACACAATATATATACACAAAACAAAAACAAAAACACAAAACTGAGTTCGAGTTGTATGAAATGAAGCCAAAATTTACTAATGTTATACTTTTATGTAGCACAAGAGGTGCAGTCATGAAGCTAATTGTAAAGATAGCGATTGATCGATCATTATGATCTACAGCTGCAAAGAAAGATACCATACAGGCGGACAATTATGTCATGTATTATTAAATATTAAAATCAAAAATTGTTTGCTGACACGTTCGTTCTTTTTATTATTCCGATTAGAGGACGGTTTTAGATACAGATACTTCATTTGCGCTTTGAGAACTTATTGTTATGTGCAGAAAAACAATTTACTCGATTTTAAAGCTTTATTCATAAATTAATCGTCTTAGGTTGCTAGAACATATGCGATAAGTATTCGAAAGTGGGTTCCCTCTAGTCGCACTCCCCTTTTGGCTTAGTTGGGGCAGAATCAAGGCCTCTGATCTCCTCCCCCCTAAAAGTAGATCTTAAATTTGCTCTGTTTTATTTACAAATTGATTTAGATAACGGAACAACGGAAGGCCTACGCCGCGAACCCCTTCTTGCTGTCCATGTCGGCGGCCAGCACGAAGATGGGTGCGGAGTAGTCCACAGGCTTGTCGCCTCCTTCACCCTTCAGATAGGGGTTCGCCGCCTTGAGGTTCCGGTTCCGCTTCAGCATGACGTAGACCACAAATATGCTGACCAGAAAGGCGGAACTGGTGGCCATAATGAACAGCACCAGCTGGATGGACTCGTCCTGGGCGGTGGCCGCCTGAGCCACAGGAATATGAGCGCTGCGGTGCACAAAGTGGGAGCGGGTCAAGTCCGGCCGGAAGTGACCGCCCGCCAGGCGGAAATCGCCGGCGGAAATGGCCGCCTCGATGGCAAAGGCCAAGTCCACCTTGGCCTCGTTGTGCAACTCGAAACGAACGATGGCGGATCCATCGAAGTTCTCTTGGACGCGCAGGTTTTCCACGGACTCGCCGCCGAGTAGCTGCTGCAGTTCTCCGCGAATGGTGTCGTAGGCATTCCTTATACTCCGGCCGCTGCTATTGGTCAGATGGAGTTCGATGGCCACCGCCTCGATCGGAACATGGCTGCACCGACGATCACCAGCTCCAAAGACGTGGGTGGACTGCAGCTGGTTTCCGGCCGCATCGACGCACCAGCAACTCCTACCATTGCACTGCAGCGGGCGGAAGGCTCCCGCCTCATCGCAACTAACCGGGAATGGTGCCGTTTCCGCCAGGGCTCGACAACGTGTGGTCTTCAGCTTCATGGGCTTCAGGGTGGCCTGCTCCACGGACAACTGAGAGTCCAGCAGGGAGTTCGCCAGCTCTAGCACTCTCTCCGTAACACTGGACTCCGCTGCATTGGCGGTGGCAGGCAGAACCCTAGCCTCCAGCTCATCGAAATCCAAATCCTCGCTAGCGACATCATTCAGTTGGGTAAGCTGGGCAATAAGCTGCTCCATGAGAGGATCTCCCGAATCGAATGCCTTGCGGTTCCTAGCCTGTCGGCTGTTGCAGATGGGTTCGCTTTCCCGGGTGAGGGTTCCTTTAAGAGGAGCCCCCTTCTTGTCCGCACACCAGCAGACTCCCGGCGATTCCTCGCCAGCGGCTGCAGCTGGCTCAGATGCAAAGGCGCGACTGACGATCTCCGTGTGCCTGTCCATGGGTTGGGGCTGCTTGCCCAAACATTGCACGGGACTCCAGTGGCCGGTGACGGGATCACAACGGGGCTGGAACCAGACGGAGGAGTGTCCTGTTCGCTGGGCAGCCAGGCTGTTCTTAAGTTTCAGTCGTTCGCATTGAGTAAGCACTGTGGACGAAATAAATATATGGATTACGAGGAGTTCCAAAAACCAAAAGGAGCAACTTCTATCCCACCTGGACACACGGAGTGGCAGGCCAGTTCGTTGTGGAAGAGGTTCTTGGTCTGGCAGGCGGGTGCCTCGGAGTCGATGACCACTGGCAGGCACTTGTTTGCCTTGGGACTGAACCTATAGCGAGTGCTATTCCTCTCCGATTTCCCAGTGGCCAGGCAGCCATTATCCATGGACTCGAAGCAGACATCGCGGGTCTTGGAGCAGCAAACACCCCGGTTATTGACCGGATTCAGCTGACAGGAGTGGGTGGTGGGGCACACTTCGTGCTCATTGTGGGGTCCACAGCTCATGTCCAGGTCGCCTTGCTGGAGGGGATTGCCCTCGGGACAAGCGGAGGCCCTTCTGGGCACACATATGGGCATCTTGGGGCACGGGCTGTCCACACATTCCACAGAGATCAGTTGGCACTCCTCGTGCGGGGAGCAACTCACTTCATTGCAATAGTTTCTGCACTGGCACGTGGGACAACCATTGGAGTCCATCTGGTAGCCACTCTCGCACTGGAGGCTGCAATTCGTCCTTGGACAGGCGAAGCTGGAGTTCTCCTGGCATTTAGGCGTTTGTGGAGACTTGACCCTAGTGCCAGGTAGGATTTTACCCTGATCATCCACACACCAGCAGTGACCATCGGGTGAGCACTGGACCTGATCCCACTTGCCATTACTTGGATCGCATTGGGCCACCGCCATTTGACGGGCGGGGATTCCCAGCTCGGAACTCTGGTGCAGCTGAATGGCCTGCAAGTGCTGACAGGCGGTCTTCAATTGCGGATCCACACACTGGGTGCCACATCCGTTGGAGCAACAGCGTCGGGCTCCTTCACAATGGGCATCGGTGCGGCACTCATAGGCACAGGTATTGGCATCCAGGTTGTCGGGACCCGGCGGAACCAGGTAAGGACACTGTCCCGGCTTTCTGGGCAAGCAGGCGGGCACTGGAGGGCAGTACTCACCCTCGCAGCTTACGTCCACCACGCGGCATTCCTTTCCAGAGCCGCAGGTCACACCCTCACAAGGATCGCGGCACTGGCAGGCCGGACAACGGGTGTCCGGATCCAGGGAGAAGCCATACTCGCAACCCATTCGGCACGTGAGATCCAGGCAGTCCAAGTCCTCCCTCAGACTGCGGCAGGTTACATCGCTAACATTGAAGCCCCGAGAGCGGGGAATCTCGGTGCCGAAGCTATCCACACACCAGCACTGCTCCACCTCCATTTCCACGAGCTCATTCTCGTTCTCCGGCGGCCTCTTGGATGCCGAGGCCACCTTCTTGAATTCCGTCTCGAAGAGCTGCCCCAATCCCTGCTGCCGATCTGCACCCATGTCGATCACCTTGGCACTGCGACCCATGACAGGAGCAGCCACCTGGACTTTTAGAGCACTGTCCTCCACTCGGTACAGCTTCAGGCGTTCCAAGTCCCGACGAGATCGCTTGGCGGCGATAGGAGCAGCACTGGCCAGCAACATCCTCATGCGCCGAATGGTATTCTCCTCGAGAATTTTTCGTTGTTCCGCGCGGGTGACCCGAACCTTCTTCAATTGACACTGGCGAGCCTCGTAGTCGCCATCGGTGGTGCAACGCGGCGAGGGAACCGCCAGTTGCATGCCCTCCTCAGTGCCCTCCATGCGCTCGGAAAAGTCCCTCAGATACTCGCACACTGTAAACAATAATCGTTTAGATTGGAGTACTATACGAAATCCGAGGCAAGCTTACTGGTTTGCTGATGCGTGCCCGTTGCCTCCTCAGCTGGATTTGGGGTTTCCGGCACTGGACAGCACACATTCTCCGTTTCCCGATGGAGTTTGGTGCACTTGTACTGCTCCGGACACATAATCCTGTTGCTCATGGAGCGACCCTGCTTGGACTGCGATTCCGGTTCAGTTTCGAAGAAGGCTGTGGGCTGGAAGCTGCGTCCTTGACGATCCTCGAAGCAATACATCACCTCGCCGGTGGCGGGGTCTGAAAGTGGGGTGCCCACATCGCAGGGATTGGAGTACACCAGATCGGGCTTGCAGACGGGCCAGGAAGCGCACAGGGAAGAACCGGACTCGCACAAAGGATCGGTGGCCACCTCGCAGTGGGAGCCAATGGAGCATTTGAAGCCGTCGCAGGGCTCGGAGCACTCGCAAGTGGGACAGCCATTGTGGTCATTCTAGGTAGATATAAACATAAGGTAAGTGGAAAGACCAGATGGGGTAACCATATCCAAATCACCTTAAATCCGTACTCGCAGACGGCGGCACAAATGTTGGTGTCGCACTGCTCCATCTGGAAACTCCTGGCATACGACCTGCTGATCATGTTCTCCCATCCATCGCAGTTCACATTGCTGGCCGCTCCCATGGTCTCCTTGATCTTGTGTCCGGTGCGGGGATCCACGCACCAGCAGACGAGGCCGTTCCTAGAGCACTGCCTCGGGGAGAACTGACCACCAGGACCGTTGCATTCGGGCACATATCCGCGTCCTTCGCGTTCGTTAATCGATAGGATGTCGGCTAAGGCCTTGGCCTGGTGACAGCCTGTAACATTTCCCGGCTGCTGGCAGTTAAACTGGCATCCCTTGGTGAAGCAGCACTTCTCCATGTTCCGGCACTCCAAGTCGTGGGAGCAGGGTGAACCGCACATGTAGCCCGTTCGCTCGGTGTACTGCGAGTGATCGGCAGCTGGACAGATACCGGGCTTCTGGAAGGTCAGCGCACTGGGGCAGCACACCCCGTAGTCGTTTCCGGACTCAACCAGACACTGGTAAAGTGGTGGACACTGCGGCTTTCCCGGCTCCTGGCCACAAAGGAAAGGTCTCACGGTGTCATCGATGGCAAGCGGCAATCCGGCGGGACAGAGATTGGCCAGCGATCTGGCTTTCTTGCACGTGGGCAGTGGTGGACATGGCTCCGACTTGCACTGCACCTCCTGCAGCTGGCAGGATTGGCCACGAGGACACTCCAGTCCATCGCACGGATCGCGGCAGCGGCAAACGGAACATCCCGTATCCGGATCCCTGGCGAATCCCGAGGGGCAGAACATGCGGCACGCGGAGGCGGCACAATGCTTCGGCTCAGCGCACACCACTCCCGATCGCGTCTCATTTCGACTGCCGGGCAGCTCCACACCGTAGTCATCCACACACCAGCAGTCTCGTCCAGCTTTTTCATCCTGGCACTGGATGGCATCAAAGTCTCCGTTCTTTTGGCATCGCGGCACTCGTACAGAGGAGCCTTCAAGCGCTTTCGCTCTTCTCGACTCCGAGCGCCTCAAGTGCTGGCAGGCCGTAAGATTGGCTTAAAGAAAATAAAATTCATTTAAATATTTAAATATTAAAAATTTGAAATACCTGTAGTTTGAGTAAATAAATCTTTTTTTATTGGTTATTTAACTACATTTTCTACTTTAACACCTATCCAATCGGAAGCTCTTCAGGAAATAGCACTTTTCTCTTGATTCCTAGCTCAAAATGGTTTAGTTTTTGTTACCATTTATTTTTAGAGAGGAAAAAGAGTCTGACACACTTTCGTGTTATTCAACCGACGAATCGCAGCTACGACAATTTCACTTTTATTTTATTTATTTTTTTTTTTTTGAGGACGTGACGCGTGTGTTGAACAAAATCGCGCCGTCTATGAAAACTGCAAAATTGAAATTAAATATACAAAATGGAGGGCCCAAAGGCGGCATTGCTGGAATTGTTGTTACAGTGCCAGCCATTTGCAGCTGTGTTTTTATATTTTTTTGGCTGCTCCATGGTCAGATTTGAATCGAGCGTTTTGTATGCGCACAGCTTGCCCACGAGGCGTATAAGCGATTCGCTTCAAATGGACTCGGATGCTATGAGCATTCTGCTTCGGGAAGAGCCGGGCCATTGTCTCGACGGGGTTATGCAATTAAAGTGAGTGATCATACCGCCCCCATTGCCTCATGCCTCCCCCAAATTGTGCCCCCCCCATTCCATTCGGCTGTCCAGCACGCAACGCTGACTTCGGGGTTGCAACAGCTGAGCTTCAGTTGCGTCAATTGCAGTCGCAATTGCTGGTCACTTCCTATGCACTCTCGATATATATATACATTTAATGCATCATTATGCAACTGTCAACGGCCATAAGGGTACTGAGTACTACCAGTGTAGCTCTTGTCATATCAGTTTCGTTTTCTTTATGAATTAAGATCCGAAAACCCCTCAATTAAGGCAATTTTTTCGGTATACAAGCATGCGTTTTGTAAGCAAGTTTTCGGTTGTGGAAGCGCTGAGTAATCGCTGAACTTATCACCGTGGATTTCTTTTTTTCGCCGCACATCCGCCTCGGCTCATCCGAAATATTTATTTATTTTTATTTACTTTTCTCCGGCTTTCTGTGCGCTGGTTGTTGCTTTTATTTTTCTGGAGTTTTCGCTAGAAATTGAATGAAAGTTTTTTTGGCAGCGCCTCCAGCTTGCGTTGACCATCAATTTGTATTTGCCGTTTGGTCAACAGACAGCAGCAAAATCAAAAAAAAAAAAGAAATGAAAATGGCTTTCGGTTTCTGTGGCGAGTGAAAAACAGCAGCAGCAACAACAAAGCAACAGCCGTTGGGGCAGCAGGCAATTAAAGCTGGCCAATGATGATGATAATCAAGCAGAAAAACCGCGGCCACTCGTATTCTTGCCACCCAGGCCAAATCGAGTTTGTCGCTTAAGTCTTTCGTTTGGTTTCCGCTCGACAAAACAAAAATAATGGCAGCAAAAAAAAAAAACGAGTATAAGACAGAACCGTAACGAAAACGAAATCAAAGCGGCAAACTGGTAAGTACCCCGAGAATGGTTGGCCTATTGTGAGCCAGAGTTGGGACTGGGTCTGGGTCTGGGACCTCTTCTGACCGACTGACACAGTGGCTGCTGCACTTAGAAGCCGACTGGCTTTGTTTCCCTTTTGCCGCAGTTCTTTTTTCCTTTTCTTTTTTTGGCGGCGACTTAACGGTGGCCGGCGCAGTTTTCTGCTAAGCGCTTTTTAATGATGGCGTGCCATTTTTCACACCACCCAGACACGCCGGGTTCTACACGAATTACGAATTACGAATTTCCACACGTCACGTTGAATATGCAGCTGCAACCTGCCACTTGATGAGCCAACAAATGGTCCACATTCGCCCGTTGCGGGTTCAATGACTGCTTTTTGGCCAAAAGAGGAGCAAAGAAGAAATGATAAAGTTCTGGCTCAAGAAGTCATTGACTTGCAACCCCGTAATTTTGGCATTACACGGCAAAAAAAGAGCGAAGGAATTTCACATGTCTGACAATCGAGTTTTATGGGTCTGGTTAATTATATATTATTATATGATATATATTATATAAGAATCATATATACTGGTAGTATGAATGCTTAACATTTTCTTTGTGTGCACTCACCATTTGATCGCTTGGCCTCCGAAACGTGCAGAGCCAGCAGAAGAAGCAAAAGGCAGCCGGAGAAGAGTTTCAGCCAACGTTGATCATAGTCCGCCATTTTCGGGCATCCAAGAGTTGCCAAAAAATTTCCTGTTTTCAGCCGCTGTTGCTAAAAAAATCAACAAAAATAAAAGAAAGACAGAGAGATCGTTTGAGTGCGTGAGTAGTATATGGTTGCTAAGCTTGGTTGGTTGGTTGGTTGGTTGGTTTGACGTCACAAGCCGTGAGACTCAAATTTTTAGCTAAGCACTTTCACTATCAGCTAGGCATACATTTGCATCTGCTTTCCGGGGCGCGGCAAAGAATTCGAAGCGATTCAATTGCGTAACATGGGGTTATTCAAATCGGAATAATCTCGAGGGGTCACGAACCCATACGAGTGCTGGCTTCTTTTTTTGGAGCCCAACTGTCTTCGCTTTACGGCCGGGTGATTAATCTGCGCAGACTTTGCCGCTGTCGTTGACGTCGCTGCGCTTTCACTTTGCCAACAAAAACAGGCAACGAAACACACAACCCACAGCAAACAGCCAGTCAACTTTATACATCATTTATTTTTATTTATTTTTTAACTTCTCTTCGAAATTCACTTTTGCGCCGTGTGTGCGAGCGTGCGTTTTCCGGTCCATTGAAAATGGCTCAGATGCGGCCAACTCCCTGGCCACTTTAATGACACCGCGCATTTTCCCTCATTATGCCCGGCCAATTATATAATGCATTCATCCCGTGGTGGTTAGAGATACGAAATGACCATCAGGCAGCAAAAGAAAAAAAGTTTGTGGCCTAAGTCTTTTGATTTTTACTTTGGGTGACTTTGGTTTGGGTGAAAACTGTGTGAATCATTTTCCCAATGGCCGGTGGCCGCATTTGCAATTGGCCAAACATGAAAACATGCCAGCACCTGGTCGATCCACAATGAAAATTTCAACACGGAACTGGCGGCGGAAAAGCCGAAATGAAAAAGCCAAAAAAAAAATGCATTTTGGCTTGTTGCATGTGTTTTGCAGAAACCAGGCCAGCCACATTTTCACTGCAACAGAGGCAAAATGAAAGCCTGGTGACTTGAACTTGGGCCAAACTTGGGCGCGCCCGCCGAAGATTTCACCTCGACTGCAAAAAGCTCGAAAAACCTCAACATTTGGCTCTCGGCCTTATCGTTTGTCATTGAGGAGGAGTCAAGTGTGGCAAATGGGTTGTGGGTACTTCGGTTGGATGACCTGCGCGGGAAGTCTTGACCCTGCCTGAGTACAGTGCAAAGTTACTAGAGTGTAAAGTTAAACGATAGGTGAAATGAGGCCACATGTCAGTCTGCGGAGTTTTGGAGGTGGGGAACTGCATAACTAAAGGGATTTCATGGCGGCTTTGCGTCTATCGCACTTCAGACGGTTATACTTATAATCCTATTACATATGTGAGTGCGCGTACTTAACTTTTAACACATTTCCCTGGGAACTTGAAGTTTGATATCAGCCACTTCAAACACAAACTAAACGTGTAATGGGAATTTCTTTGCCAGATGACTGATTTATTATTCAAAATGGCCAAATAGTATTGTATAAATAATATGAAAAAATTCACAAAAACATATTTTAAAGCTCATCTATCTGCATACTTGGCCTTTTCCATGACCTCTCCCCTTTTAGGGCCAACTTTTTAACGCAGTCTCACTTAATCAAGCAGTTAAATCAGAGATCAATAGAGGTCACCACCTGTAGAGTTAGTTCCCTAATCTTTAATTGGATCGGCCCAGTGCTGAACCCATGAGCCATCTCCATTTTCCCTGGGAACGCAGCGAGCGAAAATGTTCCACTTTAAAGTCAAGCTGCGAGTCATACAGGTATTTTTGGCTCTTTTCCCTGGGCTGGTGGCTTATTGCCAACTTTTTTAGCTGCAGCTACAGTTAACTTCAGTTAGACCACACTTGCGAAATGGTTTTTTTGGGCTTACGCCTAACGGTTCGGCTTGGACTGGCGCAGTTAATGTCGTTTCTTCTATGGCTCTTTGGTTTTTAGAGCCGTTTAAATTGCGCATGTCGAACTATTGTGGGGGCTCAAAAGCCCAGTACTCTGACATAATTTCGTAATGAGCAAAATATTTGAACAGAATGCGTTGTTTACTTGGGTATTCCAGTTTTCGGAGAACCGAGAAGCCATCGCACAATCGATCGTAAATGCCAATAGTTCACCTTGAGCTTTCAATTAGCGTATGTAGGCTCATTTAACGATTGAGTTGCTGGGCTGAAGCCCCCTTTTGACTATTTGACTGTCCGCCTCCTTTGACACCTTTACGAGGAGCACTTAACGCTCGGATTCAATTTCAATTAGCCTCCGGACAGGTCCACACCCTTGGTTGGCCAACAAACCTGTTTAATTCGGATGCTGCTGCGGCTAATCCAATAAAAAGTGAAACTATTCGATTCGGAATTCGGCTATGGTTTTGGTTTTGGTTTTGTTTTCGGTTTCAATTTGCAGCGGTATGTGCGTTAATCCAGGTGCACAGCTGCTGGCCAATGCTATGGAATTAGCAAATTTTCACTGAATTTCACTGGGCTCACGGCTCACACAGTTGGACTTTTTGTTGTGCCAAATTCGGTTTTCACTGCGATCACTTGGGCAAAAAACTCTCTCGCGTTTTTGAAACTTCTACTGATCCGCGGCGGCAATTCAAATTCGCGTGCAACCTCAACGGCGGGCGTTGCGCATTTGAGCTTTTGCAAGTCTTCGCGTTGGCCTAGTAGCTCCCCAGCTGGCCAAGACGGCTCCAAGCAGTTCGATCGAACATGTTGCGACTGCGACACGAACTGCCAAAATCCAAAGCCCAAACAGCCGAGCTCTAACTGACTTAAAAGCCTCTGACGCAGTGGGGGTTATGCTGCAAGGCCGGTGTTTTAACTACTAACTATTCGAAGGTATGGCCCTAAAGTTTTAATGTATATTTATTAACAAGAATTTTGGAACAAATTATTTGTAATATACTATATAACTTACTGTTTTAATTGGTTTCTGGATGTAAGCTAGCAGTTCTCTGGCAACGATACAAATTTCTCACTTGAACCAGGAACATTGAAAAGTTAAGATAAGTCAAGGTGGAGTATATTGTTATCAGTAAAAAAGTATTATGAAGCAATTTAAAAACAATACAAGCAGTGCTATTTTTATGGGGGAAACCAATTTAAATATTTAATAACGAAGCAATTAATGTGTGACGCTTTGTCTGGGGCTCGTGAAGTTGTTATGCTGCTGCTAATGGGGAATTTTGAAATATGCTGCGTAGCTGGTGGTGGAGTTGGAGTGGGCTCCTCCCATATGTGGACACTTATTCATGCTCCAATTCCAGTCCAAACAGTGCGCGTTTGGTTCTGGCTTGGATTGGGCCATTCCAGCGTTGATTCATAACGATCGGCAAATGGCTAATGCTGATTATTATTTGCCATGGAGCACAATAGTTCACTTAACCTAGTGCGTGTTGGCCTTCGCGGGCCAGAATTAGCTTGGCTTGGTGGGTAAAACCGAATTAACTGGCCCGCACAGCGGCTGACTCAACTTGGATATGCACAAAATATATAAACGAGTATATATATAAAACATACATATATGTTTTGATGGTGAAGACGTCAATGCAGGCAAGGGCGTGGAATTCCTCTGATGGATGTTTTGATGGAGATCTTTGGTGGGCAGCACTTCCGCTTCGTTTCGGATTTCGCACGCTTTTGCCAACGTTCGCCGCCGTCGGCTTTCTTCTTTAATTTCATTAATAAAATCGTCATCATTAAATTAAATGCGCTGCTTGGCGATATCGTGCCACAAAAGCCACACAAATTGCCAAAGATGTTCGAAAAAGATGGGCCCATAAAAAGCGAGTGGCGGGGGGAAACAGAGAAACAGACAATCCGAGAAAGAAACAGGAAAGGGCCACCCCAATCCCAACATCCGCGTACGTGAAAGAGAGCTTCCACGGAGCTCCACAATTACTCCAATCGAACCTCGACCTGAATACACAGCTCACAGTTACCCGGTTTATCAGGCCATGCAGCCGCGCCCCCAACTCATGGAGCCCCCCTCGGTGGCCGGCGAAAGTGAAAGTTCTGTGAAATGCATGGGATAACTGGAGTCCGCAGCGGCGATGAGTAATGAAAACCAAACCACTTCACTTTGCTTACATTTGGAGTGTCTTTTTATTGGTTAATAAACTAATATATGATTCTTTATCTATGTATATCTTGCTGCTGCTGTTGTCTGCGGTCGGGGGTCATTTATTCCTGGGATAACAAACAAGTTCTCAAATGCTTTCTTGCATTTGATTATTTCCGATTTTTTTTTTGAGGGGGGATTGGAACTGGATTGGCAATTTTGTTTCTTTATATGTTAGGTGTATGTTTCTGAACGCATCATTTTACAATTGAAATTGAATTTCGTAAATGGACTTTATTGGATCGTTTAAAAAATGAAACAGATTTACAATTGTCTGCCTACTAAGCCGAAGCGATCGTCAACATCTCGACTGGAGATTGTGTACTTTAAAAAGTGTGGTTCTTAAAAGATCTCTAGGTGTTAGTTAAAGTTTTCGACGAGTGCCTTTTGATTCTAGAGGTTGTTCCATTGCTGGATTTGTATATCAGAGAGTGCATCTAGTTAGTTGGTGAGACTTGTCTTAGTTTGAATTATAGAGTTATTAACTGTGTGAGTTGTTTCTGTTTGTTTGTTTCTTTTGTTTTGTTTTTGTTTGCTGCTGCCGAGAGGAAACCTTACGATTAGTTTGTGATTTAATTGGAATTTTGGTAAATGTTGGATCTCATCTAGATTGCATGTACAATTTAATCGTTTGATTTGTTTTGGGCGCGTTCTCATATCAAGAGCTATTTGTATATGTATAGCTACTATCTAAATAGCGTTAGTAATTTACGTATATTATTTACACTTGCATTGTTTTGTTCTTTTTTCGGTCTATGTCTTGATCCACTTATGTATGTCTTGCGTTGTAAATATTTGCACGGATATTAAAAACAGAAATATTTCTATTATTGAACACAGTATTGCATTTCTTCGTCACCTCGCTCCTTCTCCTTGTACAAGTATCTATCGCTTTTGTCTGTCTGTCCTCTTGTTCGGTTCATCACTTTTTGCTAAGATCAATTGAATGTCTTTTTTGTTTATGACTCTGTTTCTGTCGCGGCGTATGGTGCAGCTGCTGCCGAGGCAGCTCACAAAATTTGCATAAATAAATTCTAACAACACGCTTAGGCTATGTGGTTAAGTAAAAAAAATACATTAATCATTTGAATACAGCTGCTGTTGCCACCGAACTTAGCGCACGTTCGCGGTATAAATAATAAATTAAACATTTATAACTATTGCAACGCTACTCGACCTATCAACTATATCAAATTGTATATAACCGTATATAAATATGTCCTTTTGCTAAAAATTATTATTATTTGTATGCTTCTCTCCGTCATTCTCGTTTCGTTACTAGTCTAATGCATTAAAGTAATAATAACTGCGGATTATCAACTTGCTAGCTTGACTTTTGTGTGTGGTTAGTAGAAGAAAGTCGGGGCAAATATTCTATGTACTCGTACCTATTCGCTAGTTACATATTATCATAATTATTATCATTATCGTTATCATTATTTCTTTATGTAGGTAAGCATAGTGTTACGGTTATTATGTACAACTGTCTGGGTGCTGGCTCTGCTTGCGCTTCGACTTTGGCTCCTTGGGATGCTGATCGATCGACGGACGACGCGGATTGCCCAACGTCACTAAGGCGCTGGCCACAGCCAGACCGGCAGACTGGCCAGAAGGCGCTTGCGAAAGGCCACCTGTAGGTACAGCGATTCATAGGTTAGAAACATACATATATGGCTTAAGATGAAGGATCATCCTTACCCGTGGGCAGCCGGACTAGAAGCGAGAGCACAGCGGCTCGGTTGCCACTGCAAGGCTCCAAAGCGATGGGACTAGGGCATTCCTGCGTAAGATAATACAGTGAGTTCTTAAGATACAACAGAGTTTGTTAATGTCAAGAGGCCAAATTAGGTTTTGCTGTATATAATTTGTTATTCTTTTCTTTATGGATTCGGTCCGCTAAGTTGGCTCATAATTTTAAAAACTGATTGACCGATCGATTCGCCTACCTTCTTGCGTTTTTTGGACAGGTGGCCAATGCCCTCCAGCGTCAGACTCAGATCAATACTTTCGCGGTTTTCGATATCGACCAGCACCTGTGTAAATATGTATGTGGATTAGAATCTGCGCAATCAAGTTTCCTTATTCAGAACTCACCTGTGAAAACGGTCGACTCGCCATCTGTTCCATTTCGACGAACAATCGCTGACGCCGACGGAACATGTCGTACTTCTGCTTAATCTTCCACAGGACGGCGGCCATAAGCAGCAGCAGCAGGAAGCAGGAGGAGAACGTGATGAAGAACTGCTGAAGGTTGAGCTTGGGATACTGTGAGAAGGCAATCTGTATCCAAATTGGTGGTTGGAAGTCGTGCACAAACACGTAGAACGTGGTCAGTGAGCTGTTGTCATCGGGCGAATGCCCGAATTGGTAGTCCGTCTTGGGGAACCGATGACGGAACGTTGAGCAGTTAACGCCCACCAAGATGAGCATGTCCGGCGAGCCAGCCCTCTTCACCGAAATATCCATTTTGGCCGGCACGCTGCACGTAATTGTGAAATCCGCATCGATCTCCGGTTTCCCTGGGGAGTTTCTAAAGTTGATCTGCGTAAAGTGGCGATCCTCCTTCTTTGAAAGATTAAACGTGAACTGGTAATCGATGGTCAGCTCGTAGTAGCAGGAGCCCTTTAGCGGATCCCCGTGGTAATGGTTCTGGGAGTCGCACTTCTCGCAGTGATCGCCCACAATACCCTTGGTGGTGCAGAAGCACTTTCCAGTGTCCGGATGACAGTAAACGCCCTGGCCGTTGCAATCGCAACGCTGGCACTTTCCGCCGTTGATGGGATTTCCCCAGTATCCCGTGCGGCACTTCTCGCAGTGGGCTCCTGTCGTAAGATTGTTGCACGGCTGTTCGCAGTGCTGTTGGTCATTACAATACGAATGTCCGTTGCAATTGCACCGGGGGCAGGACGTAAAGAACCAGTGCTTCAAGGCACACTCCGTCTCATCGTAGGGCGCCAGTGCTCCGCCAACCACGCACCTGCCCAGACCCGTGTTAGAGCCATTGTCACACCAACCGCAAGCCGGATCGTCCAGGCACATCTGGCAGCTGTTGTAGTAGCCACATTGAGCACTTGACAGTGCCGTAGTGCTGCCCACGGCCAGAGCCGTTGATTGAATGGGAGCGGAACGGCACTTGGCTGTGAAGGTGGTCCACTCTCGGCACTGACCGTAAGGAAAACTGGCCGTGTAGGCATTGCGGTCCACGCAGCGCTGTTCGTTTTGGCACCAGATGCACTCGTCCTCGGTGCAGTTCTGGCAGTTGGTCAATGTAGCGCAGGACGGCGAACAGGACACCTCATCCTGCGTTCGGTTGAGAGCCATTCCACCGTAGAAAGTGTAGCTTTTGCAGCGGTTGTGCTCCGAGTCCCAGCGACAGGCCAGGTTGGCAAAGCAGGCGCGACAGTTGTGCAGCTGCTCGCACACAGAGGTCACCAGGTGTTCCTCGGAGATGGGGCACGAATCCAGATGCTTGGCATTTAGCGGCGGACTAACCGTGGACACAGCCAGTTGCGTGGACGACTCGAAGAAGACCGAAGCCATTGAGGTGGTTTCGCGACACCGCTCCTTGCTGCACACTCCGTTTCCGCAGTATGTGCAACCAAAGGCGGTGGACACGCACGATTGACAGCTGGCCAGTTCCTGGCAACGGTGTACATCGTGCAGTAGCTCTGAAGTGAGGGTAAGCCGGCTCTTCGACGGGCATGCCACGTAATCGTACTGCTCGCGTCCGTAGATCGCTGATCTCTGAACCTGGGTAATGGCGATGCAACGCATCTTTTGCACATCCCATATGCACTTCACTCCGGGTCGCGCTGCCGTGCACTTCTCCTGTTTGGTGTAATAGCTGCAATATCCCGGCTGATAGCGCAGCATATCGTTTAGCAGCTGGCCATTGAAGCCGCCGTATATGTACAGCGACTCCTCGAACACAACCGAACTGTGGCCGAAGCGGGCCAGATCCGCCTGCAGGTGGCCCGGCATCGGATGGTAGTGCCACGAGTCGCAGTACACATCGTACACGAGCAGGTCCTGGCTGTAGCACTTTGCTCCGTAGCTCTGCGAGGTGTCATTGTGCGTGTTTCCACCAAAGACCATCATTAGTCCCTGGTTCACAAAGTTAGCCGTGTGGAGCAGTCGCGCACTTGGCGCCGCAGACAGCAGACTCCAAACTCGCGTGGCCGGTTCATAGGCATACAACCTTGAGCTCAGCACCTGACTGGACTCACTCTCGGAGACTATTCCACCGTAGACGTACACCTTCTCCGTGAGAAAGTCGTAGGCGGCACTGTGTCCGTAGCCGCCCTTCACCACATAGCCAGTGGTGGGCACAATGCGCCACTCACGTGACGCAAAGTTGAACTCCTGCACTGTGTTGAGGTAGCCGTAGTTTGGCGAGTGACCGAAGATAACAACCATGTATTGGTAGTTGTTCTTGTCCCCGTAACCGGGAACCAAGGTAGCTGTGTGACCCACCACATGCAGGGGTCCGCACATAGCGGAGATTCCTCCAGTGGCGTTGCAGGAGGGATCCGCTCTTACCGAGATGTTCGCCCACGCTCGCGCCGAGGCATCGAAGGCCCACAGTTCGTTAGAGATGCCGTGACCCTTAACCACTCCACCGTACATGAAGATCTTGCCGCCGTACATCACTGTTGAGGCACCGTATCGCTTCTCAGGAACGTCGCTTCCATCCTCCGGATGCACGGTCTCCCATACGTTGCCATTGAAGTCGTAGGTGCTCATTAGTTCGCCTCGCCCGTACGATTCTCCGCCCACAACGTGCAGTTTGTCTTGCCAGATGGTGGCGCCATGGGAGGCGCTGCCTGCTGGCGCCGGGGAGTGCTTCGGGTGGACCGTGGACCAGGCGCCGTGGGCGCTGATCTGACTGCAGTCGTCGCCAGCAAAGCCCTCGTAACAGGAGCAGCTGTAAGAAAGTACGAGATGTAATGAGAAATTGCAAATTTACAACAAGCCATTTGCCCTTTTTACACAGAGATTAGTTTCTACTTGTATTAAATTGCTTTTCTAGTTCAGTTTCTGGTTTACACTTAGCTAAGCTACTCAGGCATGTAATTGCATTCTAAATTTAGACGAGTGACAACAAGTTATCAACAGAATGCCGTTAAAGAGTCTGTTATATAATAAAGACAAAGACAATAACAAATGTCTTTAAGGGCACTTTGAATACTATATAATTAAAAGGGCTTCATGTACACATTACAAAATATATGGCGCAAACTCACCGTTCCTGGTCAAGGCGACAATGGCCCTGGTTCTTGGACTCCAGACAGTTGTTGGGACAGGCGGCTATGTTGCAGGCTTCGCCCCTGAACATGGGATCACAGATGCAGTCGCCATCGCGGCACTTGCCATGGCCAGAACACTCCACCTCTGCAATGGTATAAGTAGTATTAAGAATCTCCTCTTCTAAGGTAAACAACCGTCGTACCATCGCTATCCGAGGGACAGCCGTTCATCTTGTAGGTGAGGTTGAAGCCGGACATGTTGTAGGCATCGTCACTGAAGAAGTGCACCAGAGCCGTGCCGGATCTCGCTATCACCTGTGGCACTCGACGAATGGAGAAGTTGCCGCGGTACATAAGGCCACTGAACGAAATGGAGGAAAGCCAATGGTTAGTCATGGAGTAAATATGCTGTTAGAGCAGACTGAACTCACCTGAACACCGCCAGCAGGGGCGAGTCCACGCTGTCGCCATCGTATATGTACAGGTGATCCCAGCCGCACTCCGTGGCGAACTCTCGCAGGTGGATCCGTATGTTGGCGGTCCGCGACGGATTGGTGTTATGTCGGCGGTTCCAGTGCGGATGCCTGGCGTCGATTAGCCAGCTGCACTTGACACTCACCGAATAGTTGCCCCATCCGTCGTGTATCGTGCCCATGGGGTGGTACATGCTGGAGGATTGAAAGATGGGAAGAGAGACAGAGAGAGTGGATATGGAATCCATTAGCTTCGAGGTGGCAATATAAATCAATTCCTCTATCGATTTAGCGATAGTGAGTGCACTGCGTCCGTTGCACATGCAAATGGCAATAGCCCGATGCTGTGAGGAGATAATTGCATTTGCCGGTCAGCCGGCCAACGCAATTGCAATCTACAATTGATATGGGTACAGTGTATGCGAGATGATGTAGTTTGCTATATAGTGGCGTCCGTATTGCGTATGCTATGTGTGTCCAAGCTGAAGCCGCTCAACTGTTGACCCGCCAAGTCGCTGTGCATTCTCCACTCTTTGGGCATTTGTTTCCCGCGGCTTTTGTTCTGTGAACGGGGATTACGAGTGGAAATATGTCTGGAAGACAGTATTGAATGGAATGTGACAAGTTAAGAGCTTGAAACTCGAGTAGGGTATCCGCCAGTCGCCTGCCAAAGTCCTCCTTTGTCTGTCTTATTATTTTCTTAGTGTTTTGTTTGCACATCCGCTTATAAGTAACTGCTTTCCCCTGATTTAGTCGCTCTGATTTCAATTTACAGCTGCGCGAATACAAAACGCTGTGCTCTACATGCTCATATCTATATGATAATTAAATGTTACCCTGTAGTTGCAGTAGCCGTCCTAATAGTCGCATCTTTCGTTTCTTAAATTAAAAGGTCAAAAGAGCAATTGCTCGTTCTATAACAACGAAAAGTTTGTCGCAAAATAAATATTCATTCGTTCAATTATTAACAATTTCATTCTATTATATGATTATGGTAGTAGGTAATGATTACTATGTGAACCATATGTAGATGGAGTTTCACTAGCAGAACTTTATATCCTTGTAGTGACTTCAATTTCACATTAAAATTTGCAATATTTTTAAACAGCTTCAAGTGAAACCCAACATATTTCTTACCATTTGAAGAAACATTGCACACCCCTCTGAGTTCTTTGTTTGTTCTAGTTTTAACAATTAACTCACATAGCCAGTGTACTCGGAGAAAGTGGAATCAGCAGCCTTCCGCATTCAAAATGCGACTCAAGTTACCAGCAAGCAAGTGCCGATAAGTACTGCGTATAGTACACAAGCAGTTGCGTCCACAAGACTAGGGCTAATGGGCTTTTTTGATTAGTGGATATCACTTTTCGTGTGACTACACTTGTAATTGCTTATTTATTTATTCGACAATCATAGGGGCTTATCAAAAGAGTGCAATTTGGCTTGCTGTCCCATATGAGCGGGGACTAGCTCATCAATCGTTTAATTTTTGTCGTCATTGGTCACCGGATTTTTATTATTTTGGCTTGTCAAAAATCATTTCATACCAGCTCATTAAAGAAGATTTTTTATGTTTATGGTTTCTCGCTTTGTGCCATCACTCAGAAAGACATAAAATATTATTGATGCGGATTGGAAGGTCATGTTTTGCAGTAGTTCTAAAAACCTCTTTGACATTGAATACTCCCACATAAAATGGAACGCATAATTCCATGCAGATCCTTAGATGTTTGAAAGTTTTTCTCTTCAGAAACCCCTATTTTGGCGACCGCATCTGTGGGAGACTGCGTCGTGTGGGCGTTGTGTCTCGGTCAGTTCTAAAGTTTGAGTAAACACTCGTCCAGCCGGGATGCAGCCTGTGCCTGGGGCAATATCAAACGATAGCCACGAAAAATCAATGTCGGCCAAAGATATATTTACACACTCATTGGCAGCCGATGAGTCACTCTGTGCACTCGAGCGCTTAGCTTACGCACAGCTTTGGAGATGGTGGCTGGAGCCACATATATGGCAATAGTTGGGGGATCGGCACCGGGAGCCGGAGTAGCTGAATAGGCGCCTTCGTCATGTGGCCATTGAGCTGGAATGCATTTGGAGTGAGGCAAACCAGTTTGAGTGCGCCCAGTTTTTGCATAGAAAGCCGGCAATAAAGTTGCCTTCCTTGGGCGATTTGAGCTAGTGAATCGCGTGGGCAACGTTTAGATCCCAACTAGAAGCGAAAAAACCGAAAATTTACAGGCGATAAGCAAAAACTCACTGCTGATAAGACCAGTCCTTATCACTTCTCAATTTGAGCGGACAAGTGTGTGGCCCCGGAATTTATGGCCCACTAAATGCTGCGATCCGACGAACCATCGCTCAAGCGCAGGCCGGGATCAGGGGTCGACGGGTGGAGCTCGAAACTGGTTTCTGGATGTGGTGGGACAGGTGAAGCGACGACCTCAATTCTCGAGTGCGCAAATTCCAGGTCCCATCATCAGGCAGGTGAATGGGTTTAATTATTGTCAAGATAGAACGCTCGCTTATCGGGCTTCGCGAGCAAATAGCCGTTGTTAAGAAACATAAACAAACCATTTCAAAAGCTTTATGACGCCAGCGTAAGCGTGAGCAACCAAACTGGCCCATCGACTTCTCACGTATCTATATAATATAATGTATAACATTTGCCCTCTACTATTTAATAGCACCCCATGCCTGGCAAAAACACTATTATCTAATGTTTGGCGAAACAAGCATGTTAAAGAGGTATTTTATATCTCACTATTAGCGCTTGTGCTATTGGAATTTCTTCGTTTGGATACTTTTTATAACGCTGCTTCTACTTGGATCGTCTTAAAGAAGTTTTACAGTAGATGATCAAGGCGTTTTGTATCTGACTCAGGTAACATACAAAACACATGACGAATAGTTATTATACAGATTTGCAGCTTATGAATTGGTAATCGCCCTCCAGGAATATATATATATATATAAAGCAACTGAACTACATACATATATGTATGCTTGAACTAGATTTTCCCTGTTCCATCAACACATTTGACAAAGAAGCTAATGTGGCCAAGAGCAGAACCCAAAAAGCAGTAGCCTCTGCCCCGAACAAGTTCAAAGTCAAAGCGAACTAATTGAATAATCCGTATTGGAAGCGTCAGGAGGCGTAGAAAGCGGCCAGCAGGTGAAAGAATGTCTTGAGGGAAATGGGAGAAAGGGGAATGGGAATGGGAGAAATTTGAGACGGTGGTTGGTGGATGGGAGCAGTGCAGAGTCGAGATAAACCCGGCCAAGAACCCGTCCGACCAGATGAAACCAAACCGTTGCCTGACACAAATAGGCCGGGCCGAAAAGGCAGAGGAGATCAGACTGAATAGCGTAAAACCAAACAGAATGGAAAATTGACATCGATGGCTTTACCAGCATTTCGTACTGGGCTGGAGGAGATCTTCCTGGGTAGTGAAAGTTCTAACCCATCTGTGATCAATTGTGTGAGCTAATATGCAGGTTTCACTGTATTTATGTGACCTGATTTTCATAATCAGGTGCATGACCACCACTTACCGGACTTTTCCGCCGCAGAACTGGCATTCCGGTCCCTGCCAGCCGTCGGCGCAGAGGCACTGGCCGTCCTCCTGGCACTGGCCATCGTTCTGGCAGCGGCCACCGTGGGCAGTGCAGTTGAAGGCGGCCGCCCGATGGAGTCCGCTGAAGCAGCCGTGGAAGAGGAGGAGCGTGAGGAGGAGCAGGCATTTTCGCCTGTACTTGGCATTGAATGTGGGTGAGGTGCTGCTCCGGTTCGGTTGCTTCTGCGGTGGCTCCGCCGCCAGGCACATGATTACCGTAGTTGATTCCGATTCACCGCCCGCCTGCAGCTTCACATTGTCGTCGTCCTGCAGCGAGTCCTTCGATTTTCGCGACTATTGCACAATTTTCTTTTGGGCCTTTCTCTCTGGCCGATTTTCTTTGCTTTTCTATTTGCAATCTTTGCAATTCGGGGCAACCCAAGGCCCCGCACTTAAACGCACACACACACACACTGGCACACTCACTCACACTCACGAACGCGGCTGCACAACAAACAATATTGGCAAAAAGAAACAACAACCTGCATCCAGCGACTGGCAAAGTTATTGACAATTTATTTGTGAAACGAAACGAGAAATCTGCTGGGGGTCCAGTGCTGCACAGCGTTGCACTGCTTCGGCGTTGCAAGCACTGCTTAATAGGGTTGTCAATTCATTCTCGGTATCGATAAGATTGGATATCTAAATCAGGGTTTCTTATAAAAATATAAACATAAACAAGCTATTAATGGTATAGGTACTTATATGTAGTATGTTAAGAAAAAATATTTTATATAGATACAATGTAAAAACATTATACAAAAATTACAAATAACAATATGTATTTATTACAACATTTTAAAGAGTTAGCAGTAGCAGTTAGTTAGGTGGCAGTTAGCAATCAAACTGCTGCACAGTTTTGGTGCTGAAGTTATTTAAAAAGCCTGCAAAGTAATCTAATTGTACAAATTTTAATATCTTATAACAATATATTTTTCCATGTTCCAAATTTAATTTAATTCATATTAGTAATACAAATAAGATATCGATATTTCCGTGTTTTTATATTAATTCAAGTCAGGTGAAACGCACAATCGATATCTCGCTCGATACCTTATCGCTGCAAGCAGTGCAGCCCTCGCAGTCGTTACAATCGTAACAGCATAGTTACAGTTACAGCTTTCTGTTAGCAGGTCTGCTGTTTATTTGTTTATTCAAAAACTATAAATAAATGTAGAAAGCAAAGTAATGTTTATAAAAAAATACTTAAAAAGTGTAGGAATTGTAGTCATAAAAAGAATAGATAGAACTTATATCTAATACAAAGAAGTGAATACAAAGTTAATACAGTAACCAGAAAATCAATACCCGTTAACAACAACCGGAGCGCGTAAATTCCGTCAGTTTGACAGACCCGTTGATAAGAACGATGCGGATGGACTTTTGAGAGCGCAAGCGCGCTCCGGGCGCCCCCGTCCCCCCTTTTATCCTCGTCGCTGTTTGCCTGCCAACTTTCCGGAATCAAAATTCTCAGACAGTCCACGTTCGGGCGTCGTTGCAAGCAGTGTGTGCTAACGGTACTCCAACCGCGCTGCATGTGCGTTCCCCGTTTGCATCTGTGTGCGTGTGTGAGCGGACAAGGAAAAAGAGGAAAATCGCAGGAAAACGGGAAACAGTAACGGGAACGTCTGCCCCAAAAAACAGTTGCAAGAACACACTCGATTCCGTTGGCGCTGCACCAATTTTTCGCTTGAAGAACAGTAATTCGATTGGATCAATTCCATTTTCCCATAGCAGCAGCACTTTCAACGCTACTTCAAGCAGCAGCAGCAGGAGCAGCCGAGAAGGGGCGGGGATTTCACAGGTGAGTTGCGGAATTCCGTTGTCCCCTGGCTGGCAAACATCCTTTTAGCCTCTCTCGCTTGGTGGTGGATTGGCCCAAAGCCACGGACACTGCGAATGTCTATACTACAGGCCAAACTGCGTAAGCCCAACTGATTTAGGGTCTTTAATGTCGTGAATTAGTCGAAATTTTAGTTGGGCAAAGTTGACTTTTCTAAGTCTTGAACGTTTTTAAAATAGTACTGCATAAAAAGCTCAAATGATGATTCCCCGATGAAGAAATACTATTGCTCTCCAGCATAAAATTTGAAAAGTGCAAATCTAGGGCGGAGTATGGTTCGTTTTAGGAAAGTTTCACCGTATGTGGTTGAGTTGCTGCTGTGGCCACATCAGCACAACACCTTGGGCGCCACAAAAACTTCAAAATTTTGGGCTAATTACAGGTGCTTTGATGCCTTAGCGCTTGCCTTGCTTACAAGTTTTTTTTTTTTATCAGCCCTATTTGCTCAGCTCACACGAATTAAATTCCCAGCGTTTCGGTTTCGTTTCTAGTTTCAGTTGAGTGAGCTGCCCACGCACGTTTTCGATTAATCCGCATCAAACAACCAATGACAGTGAAAATCGATCGGCATTGGCTTTCGCAGTTGGGTACTACGGGTGTGTTATGTTTTCCCTGCACTGAAATACGAAATCCATATCAAACGGAAAACTGTAACAGGAGACCGGGTTCGGAACCCACCGCTGACAAATGCTTTTAATTTCACATTTAGCTTGTGTGTTTGGTCAAGTTATCAAATTGATCATAAACTAGCTCTCAAATAAAAAACTGGACTGAGTTCAAAACCCACCGGTGCTAGAAAAGTTTCAGAATCGTACAAACTTTTTCGTTCTGTGCACTAATCGAGATACGACTCCGGCGGGAAAAGTACGGCCGGAGAAAAGGGCAATCAGGAGCACACGCCTATAAAAAGCTCGTGGAAAATGCGTGCCGAAATTGAAATTCCGTTAGTTGGTTTGGTCAGTCGGGGCGATAAGCATTTAAGTCATATAGCACATAACCGTTACATTTGCATTGGGGCGACAGCTGGACGGTGTGTGTGCGAGTGTGTGCGTGTGTGTATCTGTGTGTGCCGCAATTAAGTTTGCATAATTTAGATGCCGCTGCCAGCGTCGACGGCGACTGCGACTGCGGCTGCGGCTGCGACCGCGACGCCAACGCATGACCGCCAATGTCTTGTTCTTGTTTTTGTTCTTGGCGCTTCTCTTTGAGAAATTATTTTTAAGTTTGTGTGTGCTCGAATGCGGGGGTGTGTGAGTGGCAATGTGTGTTAGCGCTGCTGCCAAGGTCATTACATTTTGTCTTATTTCGCTGCGTTTCAGTTGCCCCTGCCCCCCATTCCGCAAATACAGTGCCACATAGATAAGTGAAATTCTTCAAAAAGGTTTCGAAAATTTCTAAAATTTGTTGAAATTTCATTGATTTCAATGCACTCTCTCTAATGATCTAGAAGTTAAAAACCTTGCACATAAACACCTTAGTCTTCTCCACAAGTTAGAGGTCCAAGCTAAGGATGCTTGACTGTATTTTGTCGCGATTTGCATTATATAATTCGAGCTGACGTCGGGAGGACGATGTGGCGGGTCTTTGTGGCAAGTTCAAGTGCAGTTTGCTCGATTTGCGGTTTTTTCCGAATGTTTTGCCAATATTTTCGCCATTGACAACAGGCGGCTTTGCCTTGCCTCTGCTTTTGTATCTTCCATTTTTTGTTGCTTTTCCTGTGATTGTTATTGTTTGTGTTATTGTGTTATTGCTTGCCTTGCCAATATCTCTGACTAGCTGTCATGTTGATTATTTTGCATAACTGAAGCGGCAGTAGCGCAATGGAAAAATTGTTTATATTGCCAAGGAGAAGGAAAAACGCACCCAAAAACCAAATACATTTGGGTAGTTGTAACTCCGTAGCGCCACTGAGGCGCACAATTTTCCCCAGCATGTTTTCCAACAGGGAATGGGATCGGGAATCGGTATTGGAATTGGAATGGAAATGGAAATGGGGACGGTGATGGGGACGGGGGTGGTTTGGGTTAGGTTAAAGTAGAAACAAATTATACGACACACACCCCCAACTGCCCCCAGCCCCCAGGAAAAACGTCAATAAACAACAAGCGGCAGCGAACAATGTGAGGGCAGCAGGAAAAGACTGAGAAAGGAGCCCAGCGTCAGCTTTTCTATGGCGTTTTCCCCAGTGTTTGCCCCCATCGCTTTTCCACCATTAAAGCTCAGTGCGCATATAGAAAGACATTCGATGTAGCCGGCACCCCAAAAGAGCTGTTTTTCCAACACCACCTCCCCTGCTGCCCACGGGGTGCATATTTGTCAATGTTGCTTTTCTTGGCTGTCATTTATTTCGTCATTTATGTAAAAATTTTATTGCTTTTCCCCTCTTCCCTCGGGGCTTCCCATTTTCCAGCAAGAGTTAAGGGAAAGGGGAGTGGCTTTTGCGTGGAAAACCTTGCCAATTAAATGCATGCACATCCTATTTGGTTTCGCCTTTTGTTGTTAACCGCTTTTTTTTCCACCGATTCTTGTCCTTTTCAAACGCATTTCTTGTGCTTGCTGGCGTGTGGCTAATTAAGGCGAATGCCCCACGGGCAGTGGAAACTGAGCTCCCAGCAATTACTTTCCCCCCATTGGGGGCATACGAATATACTGCTGGGTGGGGTGGGGGGAGTGGGTGGTCTACGTGGGCTTTGAACTTGTTTCAATTCCACTGGTTGCCCGGCATGCGGCACACAACAAAGCGGACACACATAATTAGGGGAAACTGAAAACCGAAGCCAGGACTAGATCCTTTTTCACAGCGGTAGTTAGCCGCAAAATTGTAGCTTATAGGTTTAAAAAGTGCATGTGTGTTACGTGTGCGAAATTGTAGTTTTTTGTGTTAATATTTATGAGCTCTTTAAAGAATGTATGATCATACCTTCAAGTCATGCTCAGCCACTAGAAATAGATGCAAATGCATGAAAGTCATCAGGAGTTGCTGCGAAAAGGACACTGAGAAGGATTAGCAATTGGAGTAACTTCCAAAAGAGCTTCAAATTACTTATTTGCCAAATAGGGCATTTTAGTGCCCAGGGCTCTTGATTTACGAGCGGCCTTTGGAGCCCAAATATTAAACTGGAAACCAAAGGCTGGCATAAATACCCAACCGATACATGTCGTCATGTGAACGCTATGTGGAATGCAGTGTACTCGTAGTATGTGGAATATTTTCCTGTGGCCGACGTCACAAAACTTTGCGAGTCGAGGGCAACGCACACAGAAATTTCGAATTGGGCACAAAGTTGCTCGTTCCTTCCACTCGACTTTGCTGTTGTATTCGGTGCTCTTGTTGCATGCACCGCTGCACTTCCATTACGCTATACTATGTACATAATGCCGTGCCACACTATACGATATACGATATGAAAAGGAAGCGGCAGCGAGCTGGGCTAGTTTCAGGCGGTTCAAGGGCATTCCCGGACCGCTGACAGCAATATAACCGAGACAGGGACAAGAAAATATGAACAATGCCAGCTCGTTAGGTAGATGAAAAGCATGATGAAAATGAAATAATTGCGTGCATTCAAATTCCGTCCTGTGCCCCAAGGATCAAAAGCAAATTGCCACAATTAATTCGCAGACATAATGGAGGGACATGCGCGAGGGATAAAAAAGTAAATCAGGATTTTAGTGGTATTAAGTGGGGGTTCGGCAAGCCACTGGCCCGCACATAAATATACATTTATGCATTACTTATTAAGTGGGGGCGAATGTTAATCTGGTGCACAGTGTAAATATGAGATGGCTTTATCGTAATACTTTGAGCCTGTAATAAGTGAATACAAGGTTGTGACAATAAAATGGTATACGAATACTAAGATATATTGCTTAAATACTTAAAACATTATATAACAAGATAGAATGCTGTAGTCGAGTTTCCCGACTATCAGATACCCGTTACTCAGCTAGTAAAAGTGCAAACGAGAAATTTCAGCATTTTCTGGACTGTCGGTAGAAATTGTGCAAGAAAATTCAAAAAAATTTTCAAACGCGGGGTCGAGAGTAGGCTTAGTAAAACGATTTTTGCAAATCGATAGATATTTACATGACTAAATGCCACTTCAAAATTCAATTAAGGTAGGTTGACTTATGGAATTTAGAATTTCAGCCTTCTGACATGTTTTACTTTCTACAATATCAAACATTAAAAAAATTACAAAAATATTAAAAAAAAAAATTTTCCAAATTTGAATGCAGATGTTAAGATTTCTTTAGGAACATTTAGAGATATGCCACTTCAAAATCCGATTAAGATAAGTTGAGTTATGGACCTTAGAACTTCAGCCTTTGAAGATTTCTTCTTCATTTTGGAGTTCCTACATATCATAACATCAAAAAAATGACAAAAAAAATTAAAAAAATTTTTTTTTCAAATTTGAATGCATATTTTTAGAGAATTACATCAGAAACATTTAGAGGTATGCCACTTCAAAATCCGATTAAGATAAGTTGAGTTATGGACCTTAGAACTTCAGCCTTGGAAGATTTCTTCTTCATTTTCGTATTCCTACATATCATAACATCAAAAAAATGACAAAAAAAATTTAAAAAAAAAAATTTTCAAATTTGAATGCAGATTTTTATAGAATTGTGCCAGAAACATTTAGAGGTATGCCACTTCAAAATCCGATTAAGATAAGTTGAGTTATGGACCTTAGAACTTCAGCCTTGGAAGATTTCTTCTTCATTTTGGAGTTCCTACATATCATAACATCAAAAAAATGACAAAAAAATTAAAAAAAATTTTTTTTTTAATTTGAATGCAGATTTTTAGAGAATTGCGCCAGAAACATTTAGAGGTATGCCACTTCAAAATCCGATTAAGATAAGTTGAGTTATGGACTTTAGAACTTCAGCCTTGGAAGATTTCTTCTTCATTTTCGTATTCCTACATATCATAACATCAAAAAAATGACAACAAAAATTTAAAAAAAAAAATTTTCAAATTTGAATGCAGATTTTTAGAGAATTGTGCCAGAAACATTTAGAGGTATGCCACTTCAAAATCCGATTAAGATAAGTTGAGTTATGGACCTTAGAACTTCAGCCTTGGAAGATTTCTTCTTCATTTTGGAGTTCCTACATATCATAACATCAAAAAACTGACAAAAAAAATTAAAAAAATTTTTTTTTTCAAATTTGAATGCAGATTTTTAGGTAATTGCGCCAAAAACATTTAGAGGTATGCCACTTCAAAATCCGATTAAGATAAGTTGAGTTATGGACCTTAGAACTTCAGCCTTTGAAGATTTCTTCTTCATTTTGGAGTTCCTACATATCATAACATCAAAAAAATGACAAAAAAAATTAAAAAAAAAAATTTTTCAAATTTGAATGCAGATTTTTAGAGAATTGCGCCAGAAACATTTAGAGGTATGCCACTTCAAAATCCGATTAAGATAAGTTGAGTTATGGATTTTTGAACTTCAGTCTTGGAACATTTCTTCTTCATTTTGGAGTTTCTATAATATCATAACATCAAAAAAATGACAAAAAAAATTAAAAAAAAAATTTTTTCAAATTTGAATGCAGATTTTTAGAGAATTGCGCCAGAAACATTTAGAGGTATGCCACTTCAAAATCCGATTAAGATAAGTTGAGTTATGGATTTTAGAACTTCAGTCTTGGGACATATTTGAATTTTTTATATAAAACAGTAAATTTAGGTGAATGTGTCAATGTAAATACTATAATTGGTGTGGTACCACTGTCAAAATGATGCGAAGGGCAAAAGTTATACCACAAAACAGGGCTAGCAGTTACGACTACATAATAGTTAAGCGCCTTACAGCAAATGTGTACCACGGAGCGTATACGCAATCTAATTTCGACGAGTTAATTGCAACAGAAGGAGGCAGCGAGTGCGAATGTTTACTTTGTGAACAACTATGTGTGTTCCGCCTCTGCCTCTTTCCACGCAATCAACTTTTAATGGCAAAGCCGAAACAAATCCTATATTTCAGGCAGAGGTAAAACGCTTCGGGGTTTTGTTTGCGAAACAGAGTAAAGTGTATTGTAGTAAATACAAAGAAAACAAATTGAAATTTTGATGGCAAATTGATGGATATTGAATCAATTGTTTAATTGATTTATTTGCACAAAACCATTGTTGGCCTTTGAGTGCTGTAAATCGAGTCAATCGCAAAAATGCATTTCAAATGGATTAAGTAATCCTGTGCCGAGTAATTTTGGCTCCATTTATTCGCCAGCTTTGCTGGTGGCCATTACCAAGGCTGCTTGCCATTGTTGATGGTTAAATGCATATTTCATGATGTCTGGCCCAGGCTGTCGTGCCCGTTGCACCATCTGCGCCACCCGAACTCGAAGCAGCAGTTTTCGCTTCAGCCAAAGTCTGACTGGCATTTCGACAGCTTTTCCGACAACGCCGCCTCAGTTATTTTCGTACCTCTGACGCGTTATGGCGACCATGAACCGCACATGGCTAAAAAAGTGCTCAGTGTCGCATGAAAGCGCCGAAAGGCTGCAGGTGGATTCGGTGGGCTGATGGTCGGGTGGGTGGAAATGTGCCGGTGCAGATGCAGGCTGGCTGCCAAATGCGGCACGTTGAACAATTTAAAAGCGGGCGAACAATGGCTGTCTGGCAATCGCTGAGTGGCGAAAGTAACACGTTCGGAATGTGCCCCACGGTGAATGTGCAATCATTCATCTCGTGAACTACTCGAGAATGCATTCCTCCCATTTTGTATTTTTTTTTCACGTAGTTCCGTCTCTGTGTGTTATTGAAATGGAATACAAAGGACTCTTCAATTTATAGCGACTTGTAGTTGGCATTTTATCAATATTTAAGCAGGCAAAGGGCAAATCCTTGCCGAAAGATTCCATTAGTTGGCTTTCAGATGCCCAGTCTGATGATGGCTCGCCCCCGGGGCGTATACGCAATCAAAAATGGTATATCACATATCAAATTCAATCAGACAAAGCTCACGACATAATTGAAGCAAATGCGTGTGTGCTTTTGTCTCTGGACGGCCACCCTACTCTTAGTATTCATCCTCAAGTTCTCTCAGCCAGAGGCAATACACTGTGCAAAATCATATCTAATGGGTTACGTTATAGAAATGTTATATTGCTAATGTATTTGTATCTTCTTGATTGAATGAATATAAATGAATTAGTTGTTTAGGGCAGCGCAGTTGCATTTCTTATTTTTTTTACTTCTATACAATTTGTACCTAAAACAGAAGCTCCTTTTTTATCAGTGTACTGCCTAGACGAAGTACAGAATACGAGAAGCCGGCTAGTCGAGCAGCCATCAAACGAGACAACAGACAGCAACAAGCCATATCAATTATTCAAGCATAATTTGAAACATTCTCATACTGGAGGACTCTGCTTCGCTTTGCTTGCTCAGCCCGGGATTTTGTTCCTTTGCCCAGAGCTCTTAGCCCAGCAAGACTACACTCGACTTTTTGCCTGAAAACTTTTTAAATTATTTAAATGAGTGCCGTTGCGAAAGCGATGGAGAAGTTTTGACAACGCTTTGGCTTTCACCATTTGTATTATTTGAGAAATAGGGGCGCATTGTGTTTTTGGCAGATTGAAATATGTCGTTTAAAACTTAAAAATTGTCGGTATCTTTTTCTTTGGTTATGCTATCTCCCAAATGGTTAGAGTTGCGAAATAACTTATGAAGAGTTAAATAATTTCTAATTGTTGTTTCAAGCTTTTCAACTCTTTAACTTTTACTTCAAAGAGCAAGCATAACAAAATCAACAAATTCAAAAACTTTGGCCACCAAGGCATTCGACTTCCGCATAAAGTTTTCAGAGCCTGAGTGCCAGTTGATGGATACATACATACATATATACATATTTTACATGTATGTATGCCATTTGGTAAAAAGGATTTTTATGGGATCCGTGTGCGCGTGTATGTGTGAGTGGGTTATCCTGGCGAATGGCAAAGCGAAGGAAGATAGGACACATCCACTTACCCACTAATACCAATTAGTGTGCCCTGAAAAGCATGCTTCAAATTATGTCGTGTACGTGGGTGTGTGCTTGCTCCTTGTACGGCAGCGTCTGTGTATGCGCGTGTGTGTGTATGCGTGTGTGTGTGTGCAGTGCAATTTGTCAACCCCTGAAGAAGCACGATGAAGTTGATAGCGTTGTGGGGGGAGCACGGCGAACATATGCCGGAACATCGTTCCACCCATCAATAAATCCCCGTACAAAGCACATCCAATGACCCGAAAGGCAGCTCTGGGGCATTTGCTAGTGTGTGCTTTAGCCTGATAAGGTACCAGCAGCAGTAACCAGAATAATAATAACAACATTGGCAACACGAGTAGCGACAACGGCCACATACTCGTATACTCCATTTCGCTTTCATCGTAAATTAGTTATTGGCATGTTATACTAAACGATAATGAAACTCATTCCCATCCCTCTTTTTCTCTCTCCCTCTTCATTCCAGCAACATGTTTGTGGCTTAAATAGGCGTTGAGCAGCTGTAGCTACACCAGAAAAACCAGAACTTGAGGATCTAGTTAGTTGGCCATCGCTTTTGGGCCATAAAATGCATTTACACTTCGAGCGAAACATCAACACAAAATGCGACTGCACGATACTCTCATTATCATGGATGGGAAAGGTGCCAGATGATATACCCGAGGTGAGTACGCAGTCAATAAGTATTGGCCAGCCCACAGGCCATTAGCATGGGTTAAGACCTTGTTAGGACAAGGCACCACTAAGCCAAATTGGAGAGTATTCCGAGCCTAAAATGACACGAATGCTTTCAAAACAAGTGCAAATGCAGTGTGAACCCTAGTGAAAGACATCGAGTACGTCTCATTGAATTTAATTATAGAGAACGAGAGTACCCTCGACTGCCATTAATTTTCCTTAGTGTGCGATGGCAATATTAATACAATAAATACTGGACAAGGTCCATTAAACTGTCCGGCACTTTAAACTGTCAGGCGAAACTATTAAGACCGACCGCTGGCCATTATCCATTAGCCGGAATGGTGTGTGGTGAGGTCTTAGATTGGAAAGTGGCTTCAGCTTGGCTATTCCATGGCATCTTTGCATCTCTGCATAATCTAGATAATCTACACAGAGCTCCGGATATTTCACACATGGCGAACATTTTCACACCGGAAGTGCTTAGGCCCAAAACCCCGTTGGCTTTTACCATCGCTAGGAGCTATTTCTGTATGCCCGTGTTAGATCCTTTGAAGGACATGGCAGGTGTCGCTGGATTACGAGTCCCTAATGGCCACGTTGCACTCATTTCGGTCTTAAAATTGATTTTACACGCCACGTGTTGGCCAAAGCTCAAACGGAAGAAGAGGTTTCGTCTGCGCGGCCCTAACTTTTCCAATCATTATGAACTTTCAATGCCCGCACAACAAATGCCATATAATCCTTTTTATATTGAATATAAAAATCCAATCACGTCTGTCTCGGCTCCTTGACTCCATCCTCCTGTGTTTTGTAGCGCAAAATTAAAGTTAAGTGAATGCCGCCCACGCAGCCTCGAGTGGATCCTCGTCTGGCTGCGGTCCTTTTCAGCTCGGGATATGCAGGATATGCTGGATGAGTTGGTCGAGTTGGTCGAGTGGGATATGTTTGTTGGCTGAGTGGAATGTGTGGGTTAGGCTGGTTATCTGGACCGCTCCTTTGTGCCGCGATGCGCACCACACTCGAGCAATAAACTCGTTTGCGATTTGTTTAACTGTTTTCAATTTTCCTTTCAACACGAGCGAGTGCACTCAAAGAAACTGGCAAATACCTACAAATATAGAGAATGAGTACAAATCAGAACTTACAACCAGTTGCTTTAAGTGTTCGTGACCAGCAGTTAGTGTTAAGTTGCACACGTGTCGAGGTTTGTGAGGGACGCGTGTCTGTGGCATCGTTACCCTCGTAATGCCACCCCCACCAGCCAGAAAGCAACCCGTTTCCGTTTCCATTTCCATTTCCATTCCGATTGCGTTGCCATTTCTGTTGCAAGTGCGTTAAGCCACAAGCTTAATTTCTTGTTACGCCTTTCAGCAATTTACGAGCGATAAGCAGACATTCCCGCTCCACCAAAGGCAAACAAATCCCCAATCGAACCCATTGGGGAGTTATCCTCATTTCCATTTCCTCCGCGCATAAATCATCTCGACGAAAAAATGCGTATTAAAACAAGCGAGAAATATAACGAAGTGATTTTTTAAGTACCCGCCACACCCGCACACCCCACACCCCCAAACCAAAAAGTAGTCCAGCCTTTCATGGCATCATAATATTTTAACAACTGCACTGCCATTAATAGAATATTTATATTTATGATGAAATGCGTCATCGTAGCTTGTTGCTGTATTGGTTTTCTGTTTGTTAGCACTTCTGGGGAAAAAGGACCTCTCAAACAAAGACTGGACTCCTTTTGGTTGATTTCTTTTTTTGGTTACTCTAAGGGTTGAACAACTGTCGCGGGATTTTCGCATAAATTGAGGCAGCAAATTGACATGCCAGAGGACAAGGACCAAAAACTGAAAGCATAAAATGAAATTTAATAGCGTGGCACATGACACACATGTCGCCTCTTTCATGCCAAATCCCGGGTACAACATCGTAATTTTCTCTCTGTTGGGTTGGCTTTATGCAAAATCCATAGCAAATGAAATCTAATGATAACTAAATGGTGAAACGATAGCGAGCAGTGGAAATTTGTTCACACTTTTCTTGAGGACTTGACTTGGTTTTCCCGCGATTGAAATTCTAAATAGATCGCTCATTGTATTTGTTTAACCGCTTCGACTGGCCAATGCAATATTTTAAGCTTAAAAAAGCAATAAATCATTTATATACTCGAGTTTCAACCACATGCTTAAATATTCTGTGCGACCCAAGAGGCATTAAAAGTTTCGCCTGAATATGGGAATATACATATATATTTTGCATATTTATGGCAAGCCCAGGAGTTTGGCGCATTTTTATGAACTCGCCTGGTCTTGCCAAACTTTTAATAATGCAAAAAGAATAACAATTTCCACTCGAGCTGAAGTTGCTGAAGACGAAGCGCTGAAGATGATGGCTTTTAGCTGGAATGGTTCACTTAGCGTAATTAACTTGCCAACTGCTGATGAACTCGACGAACGTTGGAATTAGTGGCACTAGCAGTGGCAGTAGCAGTATCATCATTAGCAGTTGCTTGAGGGTTTAACATCATTAATATTTGCCAGTGGCACTGACAATCCTGGGCAATCCTGTGCCCAGGATCTCCCTCGCCGCTTTCATGTGTTTCTGCTGACTTTTAATTACGCGCAGTAAAAAATAATTTAGTTCTTTTCAATCCCTGCGACAGTTGAGGGATCCTGCGACTGCTGAAAGCTGGTCACTGACCACAAAGCCACTTGAATGGCCTTTGCAATGGACAGCAATGGCCACTGGCTAATTATGTGCAGCAGACCATTATGCTCTCAGTGGCGCATTTTGTGCTGGCGCTGCGTGCTCTAAGTTAATTTCCACCGGATCAGGATAATGGCCCGCTTTTGCCACCTTTCGCGCTTTTCCGCTCAAGTTGAGTGCCCTGGAAAGGGGGTTTACTGTGTGGCACACTGTTGAAGCAGGTGGTTTGACCCATGCATGAGACTAGCTTTGCATGCTCAATGTTTAGCCTAAAAGTAAAATTAAATGAAAGGGTTATATAAAATGATGGCAATCCTTTGAATTACCACTTTTCTATACAGATTTAAAGCACAAGTGAAGGGTTAAGTATACGGAAAATGAGTACCTCCACTACCACTATACTT
Organism: Drosophila orena; assembly: GCA_005876975.1. NCBI lineage: Eukaryota > Metazoa > Arthropoda > Insecta > Diptera > Drosophilidae > Drosophila > Drosophila orena. The sequence goes on along the minus strand of VCKV01000282.1, from coordinate 5,028,520 downwards.
TTTCCCAAGCTATTAGAAAGCACGGGCATTTGCATTTTGCTCTTTAAAGCCTAACTTTTTCCCACCCCGAAAGTATGCAACGCAATGCTGGAAACTCATTTGCACACACACACACACACACACAGAGATTTTCATCTGGGAACGGCGTGCTCACGCGTAATAAATGTATTACGTGCCTGCTTGTGGTAGTGCCACCCCCACCAACCCCCACCTACCCCACCTCCCTTTCTAGGCTTATTTAAACAGGAACAGAAACCCCCGAAAAACATCGCCATGCCCGGGAAAAACATCCGCAGGCCTCTCTGCTCTGTTACGCTTGTTGAACAGGTGCCGATTACAAGTGCCAATTTTCGTAGCTGCGCGCGAGTTAATTGAAAACTTTTTAATTGTTTAGGCAGCGGCGCAACATCTCGCAACAGACTTGGCTTAGTTTCGCGTGCTGGCCCTGATTTACGACCAGGCTTCTGCCGGCGACAGTTTCAATTAGACAGCATTGTGGCCAAGGACGCAGTGGCAGTGGCAGTGGCTCGACGAGGGGGGCGGGCGCTTTTCCGATTGGCGCCGCTTTTCCTTTGTGTCGTGCGATTCCAATACCATCGACCCTTGGCCACATCACATTCAGATCCTTTGCTGGAGGCGTGTCTGCACTTTCGATTGTTTGTTCTTGGCTCTGAAAACTGTAATTTAATGTGCCCACAATGCATGCTTCCATACATGTCTTGAGCGATGGCTCCTTGGTACACATAGAGAAATTGGCATTCAAGTAATAAAATAAGTTTAAAACTTTTAGAAAAGATGCGTATGCTACAACTAATGCTACAAATGTCTTTCAAAACACCAATCTTTTGGCTTATTTATTACTATGCTACATCGTTTCTCCAAGTGCCTAGCTGCTCCATCATTCCCACTTGGCTCTTCACACTTGGCTGACGTTGTGGCTTTCAAGTGTGTCATTGATTGGTTTGTCCAGTATTTCGATGTTTGTTTGTTTGCACTGCCTTCGCTCGAGTCCTTCTGCCAGGAGCTGCGGTTTTTGTGTTTTGTCCTTTGCGTCCCTGCCACTTGTCCACAATGGCCGGTTGGGAAAGACAAGCCCACAGCCATATTCCCGCTCGGACCACTCTGGCCACTCACTGGCCAACCAGTTGTCTCTGTCCAATTGTTGCATACGGATTCAATCAATCAATTATGCAACTGCCCAGCCATTGTTATTGCATAACTCTAGAGTGAGGCCAGTGACGCTGGCCAGAATTGCAGGAACTAGAGTTGATTGTGGTCCCCAGGCTCTGAATTCGATTCGATTGGCCTCTCGAATTTGTGGAGATTTTCTATTTTCAATTTCGCCGTAGGTACACTTCCCAAAACGAGAAAAGTGCACTATTAGTATCCTGATAGTGGGCGATTGCAATGCCTTGGGATAAGTAAAATCCAGTAGATACATTTTCTCTTATTGAGATTTAACAATAAATATTTCACTTTGGACAGTGTTGTTCTTATGGATTTTAATTTATTCCCTTTCTTGTGTACATTTCGCTTCAATTTCACTGGCAGCATTCATGTAATATGAGAATGGATTCTGCATATGAACATGTCAGCGACTCTCATGCTCCATTTGTCAACTCACAGGAGCAGCATTTGGCTGTTTTTGCACAGAGAAAACTCATTTGGCTGTGTCTCGTTTGTATTTCGCTCGCTTTCCATCTGTTTTCCACCCCGCAAGCCAACCAACCCACTTTCCAACCCAGCTCCCGTTTATTTGTCCTGCGAAATGTAACAAAAGATGAGATGCACTTGAGCATGCTAAAATGCGTTATTAAGTGCATAAATATGCAATGCTCAACCTTTTGCACTCGGCATCACCACCACCACCTTGCACCACCCTGCACCACCTTGCACCACCCACCTGTCTAACAATGGGGGCTTCAGGTGGGTACTCGAGAGTGGTTGGGGGACAGGGGGACTGGCGGCTATGGGGGCATGTGTGAAGGGCTTTTGAAATTTAATAAAATGCAAATTCAAATGCAGAAACCAGTGAGCCAGACATGTGCCCACATGCCACGCCCCGTGTTCCCATTGTGGGGCGACGGGATCCCGATGTGAGCAAATGCCCCACCCACCGCCTCTGCGCCAAACGCTAATGAGTTCAGTTTTGTCGCCAAACACACAAAAACAGAGGGAATGTATTATGTGCAGCTGGAGCCGAAAGGATGCACTGGAGCGACTGTCCCCACCAAATTGTGGTAATGGCGCACATGGGGACAACTCGCTCCCAAATAAAAATGCAGAAGATACAGTAAGAGAAAAAATGCAGAGGATACAGTAAAACAGATTCCATGTCTAATATAACTTCTACTTAGCTACTGCAGTCATGCAAAAACAGTTGGTGCATCTTAAACCGATTTAAATGTAATATTCTAGAATTTTCGCATGTGAAAACCTCACTGCCTCACTTATTTTCTTAATTATTTGTAAATCACATTAACTGCAATAGCTCTCAAAATATTTCTGCAACGTGCTGTATTTCTTTTTAATTATTTTAAATGCGCACACATATGCGAACAAAAAATAAAGTAACATACGAGAAAAAAATCGATATCGCTTTTTGGGCTGGCATTAAAAAGGATCAAAAGGTGGAGCACGTGCGCAGTGCCGGGAGGCGAATGAGGCTATATGGCCACAGTACGACTATATCCTGTGTATACACTTGTAAGCCATAGGAACCGAACCACTTTTCCACACGCCCATAAAAGTTGCCAGTTGCCAGTCAGTCCCATTCCCATTCCCAATCCCATTCCCATTCCCATTGCCAATGGCATTGTCTGGTCTTCCTGGTCGGTGGATATTTCCTTGGCTTTGAAAGGATGTAAGGCGGCGTTGTGGGTGGGTTGGGTGAGCGAGTGGTGCGATGAGACCTTAAGCAACCTTCCTTGGTTACCGCCCACCACCACCGCTGCCAGCCATCCAAGCCATCCAAGCCTTTCACACCTCCATGTGCTCGGCACAAGTGGCAAAATGTTGTTACGTGCGCATTAAACCATATTTTAAGTTATTAAGTTATTGACAAAAGCTCACGTCACCCCTTGTGGCGTCGCCTTGGGTTGTGGGGATTGGGTTTGCAATTGGAATTGGACTGGGCTGGGCTGGGCTGTGCTGGGCTGGGTGCCCTTGGCTTGCCTCGGATATCGAGTTGAGTCCGGACGACACTTGTGCCCTGCTCATCCATATTGTTTACAATGCCACGCCTTGTGGCACAGACACGCTTACAAGCACTGCGAAATAAACGCAGAAGTATGCAAAAGATCCTTCAAATAAATTATGCAGTCATACAACTATGTCATAAGTACATATCCTTTAAATATTGAAGGCACTATTATATGAACAAATATGTTCTGCACTTTCATTCCGATTATCTAGTAGCGTACCAATAATCTCCTTTAAAGTCTTCATCAATTCCAAGTTCTTTAAAATATCTTGAATTTGTTCAGTGTATTAAGCCAGTATTTGCTTGTGTATACACTCGTATAATTCCTGAATTATAGGTCCGAGGATACAAAACTTTTGTAAGCGCTGGCACGCATAAAAACGAAACATTTTCACAATTCCGCACAAGCTGGTTCCACGCCCCGGATTTTCCTCAAACTGTTCAAGTTTTCCGCTGTGGACTGTGGGAAGCGCGGCAAGTGGTGCAAATATTGTTTAATTTCAGTTGTAAATTAAACATAAATATTGTTCGTGCGTTCGTGCCCTGCGCTGCGGTAAAAGTCCAGTCTGCGAAGCTCTCCAACTCCGGCGCAGTCATTCATTCAGTCACATGTCCTTTGTGCCGGACAGTCGTTTTCGTCCTCGTCCTGCGTCCTGCGTCCTGCGTCCTGCGTCCTGCGTCCGTTTGCCATGTGAAAGCCATTATCCCTCCACGGTTTCATCTTGGTGCCTCGGTGTGGCTGTGACATTTTTACTGCTCCTGCTGCAGACGCCCAGGTAGCATTACGTATTTTGTACTTTATATTTTGTGCTTTGCCATCTGCAAACGACATGGAACAAAGGACGTAATAGCATTGCAGCCGCAGGACGACTGTCACATGGATATGTAGCCATTGCTAGCCGGAAATTGAAATAAAAGTTATTAGATTTCTTTGACAACCGCTGGGCTGTCGAGTGGGAAACCCCTACTACGAGACACTTTAAGCGCCTAAAGGATTATTTGCCATGTGAAACTCTTGATTTCTCGCCTCCCGATGTTACACAAATTTCGCCCTTTTCCCGGATCCCAATTTTGCTACTTGCTGCTCTCCGCTGCGTTGAAACAAAATACAAGGCACATAAATTGCCAAGGCAAAGGACACATTTGGGTCCGACTTAATGTCCAAGCAAATAAACACATTCGATGGGGGGGTGGGGAGTGGGTGAATGGATGGATGGGTTTTGGAAAACGGCCGCTGTCGTCAGTTGGATTTCCACTCTTTTTTCGTTTTTCCGTTCTGCCGCTCTGCCGTTCTTGCGCCTTCCCCTTTGTTGGCCTGGCCAAATCAACCACCGCCGACGCAGATAATTTGCCAAGGGAGTTGGCTTATGGGCTAGGGGTTGGCGCATGTGAGAGTGTTTGTGGGTGCGGTTTTGAGCAGGGTTTGGGGTTGGGTGTCCAGGGGCCAAGCCAATGCCATGACCTACTTTCGCCGCAACTTTTTCAATTTGCGGAAGAGTGTGTGTGTGCGTTGGCTTAGGCCAAAAGTTTATTTCGTAAAATACAATAGAGCGAATGTTGAACTAAAGACTACTCATAAAGCTTTCCATGGATTAACTAATGATTCCCCCGGCTACCTAGTTGTGCAGGATCAGGAAGAGCAGGCCCAGCAGAGCACACATTCCCATACCCTGGTTCATCTGGCGCAAAGCCGAATTCTTCTCACTGTCATCCTCGATCCGCTCGAACATCATCTCCTCGGGCCGAATGCTCCGCTGCTCCTCGTGCGTCTCCACGCTGCCGTTGAAGGCTTCTGGTGGCGGAGTGGACCTCTGGCCGGTCAGCAGCAGCAGCTGCAGCGTCTGCAGCGGCGTCAAATGCGGTGCGGCATTGCTTTTGGTCCGGGACTCCAGGATTGCCTTTTGCCACAGTGGCGGCGGCAGGAAAGGCTCATAGCTGGCCGGCGCCGTGCGGCCCCGATATCCGTATACGTACATCTGGACGAAGAGGCTCTTCGAATCGTAATCCGTAATGACCGCCTTTAGGGTGCCACTCGTATAGTGACTGTACTCCGCCACGGGCGCTTTGTATTCGGCCTCGGAGATATTTCTATTGGCATAGTGCTGAAAACGTATCCATGTACCAATTAAGTACACCCATTTATACACATAAATCATAATTTAATACTCACATCCAGTATAGCAAACCTTACGTATGTTATTGAATTATTGTCGATGTAGTAGAAAACCACCGAGTGGTTGGTTGGCGTTTCCGAATCCTGCGATGATGTCTGATAGCAATCGTAAAGAAGTTCATCGCCTGAATTGTCGCGTATTATTGGATATCATATGCGGGGTATTCTGGATAAACTTACCCGCCTGCCTCTTTCCCACTTCTATGTACTTGTCTGGCTTATCGAAATAATCCGTTACGAAAGGACCATCCGTATAGCTCTCGATGTCCTCCTCGGCCAGATTGTCATCAGCTTCGTCGATCTCCAGAGCATCACGTCTGTTGTTGTCGAATACATCGACGTATTGATCCGGTTCCGGGAAGATGTCCTCGTAGGGCCTCATCTCGCCCTGATACTGCTGATCGCCAGCGATGGCTAGGTAGGGTTTGAAATGCGGAGAGGTTTCATTTAGGCCAAACACCATGATGGTCACATCGAATTCGGTGGTCGGTGACACAGTGACTTCGTCGGGAGTTGATGGGTCTACGCTTTGATTGCTGGCGGCCAATTGGATGATGCCCACGATGAGGCTATTCACCAAGCTGAATTTTACCTCCGCCGAAATGTTCTGAAATGGAATATATTTAAAGCAAAGCCAAATGAGAAATCCTCTCCAATTTGGATGCGATCCAATCGAGCGTGACCATCTCGGCAACATCCATCAGTGATTGCCACATTCTTCCGAGTTGTTTACTCGGTCTGACAATCAGATTCACGGACATCTACGTATATGTACTTCGCCAAACTTGATTTACGAATAATTTGTATATTTTCTAGGGAAAATCCCGCGTCATAATTGCCTTCAAAAATGCTCAAATTGAAAATGCATTCAGCTCAAGTTTTCTTTCTTGTTTTTCTAGATATAATACACGTATGTATTCGTTTCCCTCCGCCTTCTTAGCCCATTTTTAACTTGTCGGCTTTGCCAAATTGCCACATTTCAGCACGCTATTTTATTTTTATTGGCTTCAAAGTATGCGATTTCTTACACAATATACATACATTTATTCCTTTCATTTTCAATTATCGACCCACATGTCGATAAATTGAACACTTTAGCGACTTGTGCGAGCCCATCATGTTTTAGGGCAAAACAAATAACCAAAAATATGGAAACATTTCGGCCAAGTAGATATAGTAAACACAGCCCGGCAGCCCCAAACGCACTGGATATAAAAATACATCTATGGGCCAAACTTTTTGTCGCTCGTCTGTGACAGAAAAAAATGTTTCTGTTTCTATTTTCGTTGCGGGCATGTGCAAAATAATAATAAAAAAAAATATAATATTATTAAAATAACAAGGGGTCAGCCATCGCATATCGCTCACTTGTTCATAATCCAAAATACACAAGTTCCCTAACTAATTATGCAGGAATATTTTGTGTCTACATTGTTTTTCGAAACTAATTTGCATCATTTTTACATGACAAGCTTGTACCGCGTACACAACAAAATCAATTCATTCTTCCGGCTGTCAAACTATATTTCTCATATTTTTAGAATTTTTCTGTGAGAGCTCAATAGTAGATAGAATAGAGGGTAATATTTTGTTGAAATAATTTTTAGGATATAAAAGTTGTATCTTGCATTCTGCACTCACTTCCTCCGATAGAATTTCGATGCAGGTGATTGGCTCCAGAACCTCGTAGGTGAAAGTCATTCCGGGCAGCTCGCCGCCGCCGGCTGGACGGGAATGAAGCACATCCTTGACCAGGAGCTGGTCTCCATTCATCCTCTCGCCCACGCCGAAGTAGCGCTTTGTCGCCAACGAGTCGCCACACTTGGCCAAAACCAGCAAGGCAATTAGGCCCAACCAAAGCAAGTTTGCACACATATTGCAATGTCCGTTTTAGATGCTTTCTTTCGAATTTGGTAGCTAGAAAATGTGGCTCATTTTCAGAAGTATCCGCACGAGAGAGATCATCGATCGCACGGCGCAAAAGAACTTGGGCAACTGAGGCCAAGTGCTGATGGATCGCCGCTATTTTCCGTAAATTCACTTTCGTTCGCCGAGAGAAAATGTTTGCGCGACGACGACGACGAGTTGATGAAAATTGAAAATGCTCTCGAAACTCTTTGGCCATCCGGCCGGCTGTAGTTCTCTTTAGCTTCTCCAAGCTGTTTTTAGTTGCCTCTGCACTTGACCCGAATGGATGCGATGGCTTTCCAGGCCACACTTTGAACTCCTTGTCAACGACCCCGAAAATAAGACCACAAGCAGCACCAAGCAGCCTTTGGGATGGCGTTTAAAATTGGCTGCAAAAGGTGCAAAAATAGCCCAAAGATACACATATAGATTGGCTTCTATATATACTTGGGCATTAGTGTTCTGTTTTGCATAAGAGTTCCTTGACTTTATCATGCCACACTTTGGCTTTATATTAAAGTGTATTTGAATATTTATTTATTGGCCTTCGCTCGCTCAGCAAAAGAAATTTCAAACAATTTTCTCTGGCTTAATCAATAAATTAAAGTGTTCTTGGAAAAGCATTAGACTCACAAAATTCTTCTGGTCAATGGCCATCATTTAACAAACTAATAAATAAGTTAACATTCTATTGGATTAGCTTTTGTGAAACCCAAATTCATTAAATATATTTTAAATTTATGCCATATTTTGCTGCTGGCCAAAGGTGTTTAGGCATTAAGCTTTGTGAGTAAATCGTTTTGTTCATTTTATTTTGACGCTTCACTAAATAGTTTATTAAATGTTTATAAGCCTTGCTGTTCAAAAAGAGCCTTTTGATATCCAGAAAATCGCTTTATTATTTATAAAAATTTTTTGTTGGGCTAATAAATGACAGAATTCTGACTTTCTATGGGCCACTTGTGAAGCGTTGAACCAAATATTTAATGTATTAAATGCTTATTAGCATTAGTTGCCCGTTTATACGCAGTTTTGGCCATTAGTGTCGTGTTCATGGGGATAATGAAGCGGATGCGAATGCGTCGCGGCTTGCCATTGGCATGCATAATAAATTGCAATTATGGTTAATGTGCACGTGTGGGAAAATGGGGAAACTGGGGAAAGTGGGGAAAATCGGGAAAATGTATGGGGTCGGTCAGTCAGGTGCGGCCGCTTTTAGCCTTAAAAATGTTCTCTTTTTTTTAATTAAATGCGTGTGTGCTGTGTATTTGCGAAATGGAGCAGCAAGGAAATGCCGTTCCGTGTGCCAAATGGCTGCCACATAATTTATGGAGCCCGTGTTGCCGCTGCTGCAGCCACAACTGCAGCATAATCGCAGGCAGGCATCTGGTTTTTGGCCATGTTCGCTCCTCGGGCCAGAAAACACCATCAACTTTGTCGCAACGAATTTAAATATTCCAAATGTTGAACTCAGACGTTTCTCAGGTCACTTTCCAAGCGAATTTTCCAGCAGACGCGCAGGATGTGTCAGCCTCGGCTAACGGCCAACAAGTTACAAGTAGCCACTTGAACATTTAAGGCCCAAAGCTGAAGACGTGGCCAAAGTGTGTGGCTGTCAGCGCCGTTGCCTTGATGTCGCAGTTCTGACATTGATGTTGCTGCTGTTTGCGATGAAATGAAATTACAGCGTTTGAGGGAAATTGCATTAGCCAAAGTGAAAACGGAAATTTCCAGCATTTGAATGCTTAAAGCAAACATGGGCTAATTCAATTGCCAATCCGACTGCTTCGTCAGGCGTTCTCTAAACGATTTCATTGTAGCAATTTATTGCTTCGTGCGTGATATACTTATTAAGCTGAAGTGCCGTCGCGCATGCAGTGGAAAATGTAGAAATCGAATCGAGTGGCTCTCGAGTGGCATCTATTTTGGCCAAGAGCACGGACCAGATCCGGTTCAAGTGGCCCAGTGAAAGGTTAATAACACTCCACAAAGGAATGCCGCACGGGGAATGACGAATGACGGCTGCTCATAATTGCTGTCAATGGAGCGTTTTCCCTGCTCAATTGTGCCATAATGAGCCAGTGAGCCTGGCCATTCGATTGCCTGAATGGCAGATAGTGTGTGTGTGCGCTCGCTCAATTATATAATTGAATCAGCAAGGACATCAGCATATGCACGCCAATCAATCAGGCCAATAAAGCAATTAACTTGGCTAACGGCCCAGCAAGGTTCACTGCGTACGCTGTCCGCTGTCCGTTGTCCGCTGTCCGTTGTCCGCTGTCCGTTGTCCGCTGTCCGTTGTCCGCTGTCCATCGCCCACTGTCCAAAAAGGAAATTACAAATTTTCGTAATTTTTGTTTTTGCCACTGCGGCGGCATTTTAATTTATGCCCCACAAATTGGATTTGGGCGCCAGAAAACGCCCCATTCGGCTTAGCGGGGATTAGCCAAAATGCTGAAAGCGCCCGAATTTTCGGTTTAAATTGAAATATTCCTCGCTGCGCGCCGAAATGTAGGCTAAGCTTTTGTGAACGGGCCCCGCCCGGAAAAACAATCAATTCCGGGTGGTTGGGCGGTTGGCGGCTCTCGGCAATCAAATCAAATTGTAAAACAGGAGGTGGAACTGCGGTTGAGTGAGTGCCACTGCAGCAGCATCAGCAGCATCAGCAGCAGGAGCAGCAGGAGGAGCATGAGGTGCATGAGGAGCAGCAGCTGCTGCAGTTGATAAACTGGCAAAGAGTTTGCCCAAAGAAAGCCCGCAGCGGGAAAATGCCCAGCAGGCAAACAAACCCAGTTAAAAGTTGCAGAATGAATGCTCCACTGACTGATGGCGACTGCGGGAAGCTTTTGAAATGTTAATTGGATGGCATAATTGCTTTCAATTCATTCCCAAACAAGTGCAAGTTCTCAATTACCTTTATATAAGCGAATTCATTTTGAGCCACGTACGTATTGATTGCCAACTTTGATTGCACAAGAAGCAAAGCAATTTTTCTTGCTTTTTTGTACGATTTTTCTTACGATTTTTGTAAAAACAAAGAACTTGAACTGAGTTTAAATGTAGCTAAGCAAAGGAGAACTTTGCCTTTACATAAAGTACTTTATTAAATGAGATTTTTAGACAGAAAGCAAGATGTTTGTTTGAGTCACACTGAGGGGTTTACTGCGTTAATTAGGGAATAAAAAGGATTGTTTGACTTAAGCTCCCAATGAAGCTAGCATGTAAAATATGCCTAAATTGAAGGGAATGCCTTGGCATCACCATGGCGACCCCAAGTTCCTAGGAGTTGAGGAAAAGTGCCCAGCCTCGGGCTGTGAAATAGGCAGCTGGCAGGTTGATCGGCTCAAAGAGTGGGGAATAAAGCGATGCAGTCGGAAAGTGGAGCATATTTACCAAGCCAACCGACCGACCGGCTGTCGATGGTGGCGAATGTGTGAATGGGCCAGGGACGATGGGCCTCAAGCCTGGGGTAATCCCTTTTGGAATCCGTTTTGGAAGCCAGCAACGGGCACTTGACTCGCAATTGGCGACTGCTTAGGCGAACTGCCAAGCAGCTGTCGGCAGCTGTGGACATCCCATTCAACTCGATTTCCTTTTCTACTCATCTCCAGGACGAGGGATGGAAGCTGAACCGCACCAACTACTACCAGGAGGGATGGCTGGCCACGGGCAATGTGCGCGGCATTGTGGGCGTGACCTTTACCACCTCACATTGCCGCAAGAACATGGACTATCCGCTGAGGACCAACTATAACCTACGCGGACATAGATCGGATGTAAGTTGTGTAGTCACAATACCGAGATTCAAAGTACCTACTTACTAATAATATTTTCACAACAGGTTATCCTGGTCAAGTGGAATGAACCGTACCAGAAGCTGGCCTCCTGCGATAGTTCGGGCATCATCTTTGTGTGGATCAAGTATGAGGGTCGCTGGTCCATCGAGCTGATCAACGATCGGAACACACCGGTAACCCACTTCTCCTGGTCGCACGATGGTCGCATGGCACTGATCTGCTACCAGGATGGCTTCGTTCTGGTGGGATCCGTGGCTGGGCAGCGGTATTGGTCCTCCATGCTCAACCTGGAGTCCACTATTACCTGCGGCATTTGGACGCCCGACGACCAGCAGGTGTACTTCGGCACCACCCAGGGTCAGGTTATTGTGATGGATGTTCACGGAGCGATGGTGTCGCAGGTTCAGCTGTCCAACGATGTGCCCATCACTTCGATGGCCTGGTCCTGCGAGAAGTTCAAGATGGAGGAGGGCGAGGAGGCGGAGCCCGGTGTAACCAATGCGGGTGAGTGACCCAAATGGAAGACGATAAACCATGTTAACCCACATTATTTTCCATCCCATAGCCAAGCGCTCCTTTGTCCTAGCAGTAAGCTTCCAGAATGGATATATCTACTTGCTAAAGTCGTTTGACGACGTCTCACCCGCACATATCAACACATGCCTTAATGGCGCCCTTGGCATGGTCATGGAGTGGAGCAACTCCCGCGAGTTGCTCGCGGTAGCGGGAACCTTGCGAACTGGAGTGGACGGAACGAAGACAGAGGACATGGGCACGCCCAGTAGCTACACGAATCTGGTCAAGTTCTACACGGAAACGGGCACCTGTCTGTATCAGGCTCACATTCCATGCAGCACCGCCACTGTTTCGGCCATCACCTGGGGCCACAACGACAAGCGACTGTTCATCGCCACGGGGACACAGGTCCACATTGCCTGGGTCTCCAGACGGGTGGCCTCCTTGCAGCTGCTGTGCCGTCTGGAGATCCAGGCGAGCGTCGGGTCCGAGTCGCTGCTGCCCCTGCTGCCGTTGCCTTCTAGGATTAAGTCTCTCATTGGCAATCTGTTTGCTCAAACGATAAGAGTAAGTTTAGCTCATAACGCCCTATTCCAGTTTACTGATTAAATATATGTATGCAGTGCTGTGTACCTGACCTCAAGTCGCTGCGCGATTTTGTTTCGCGACCACCGCTCTGCTCCACCCGGCTGCACTGCACCATGATCCGGCACGATGACGACTCCAATCTCAGCTCCGGCACATGCTATACGCTGTATCTGGAGTATCTGGGCGGATTGGTGCCGCTGCTCAAGGGCAAGCGCACTTCCAAGATTCGCCCTGAGTTTGTAATCTTTGATCCTCAAGTGAATGGTAGGTATCTTCATAAGAAAAGATGGACAAATCTCTTTAATATTGATCCCTCCGGCAGATTCCCCTTTGTACTTTCAATACTCCGCCGAGGCCAAGAGCTCCTCGGGCTCCAGCCAGTCCACCACCACGGGGAATAGTGGGCGCACCGACTCATCAGACAGTGACTTCGAGGATAGATCTCGCTTTGGCTCCCCACGCACGCCTCGCAAGAAGCGAGTGCGTCCAAAGAGACGCCACCAAGCGGGCGATCGGCTGAGCGCTTCTGGGAGCGGGGTAACCAACGATCCCGATAGCCTGGATGAACTGGCCTATGTGGACACACTGCCGGAGGTAGGTGCCATTCACTGCCAGAGAAGACCCACGCCATCACTGATTCTTTTCGTTTTCTCAAGCAGGAAGTCAAGCTGGTCGAGGTGACCTCCAACATTTGGGGAACCAAGTTCAAGATCCACGGACTTGCCAAAACCGTCCCAGCCAATTTAGGCCAAGTAACTTATAAGACGTCCCTACTGCATTTGCAGCCGCGTCAAATGACGCTGGTCATCACCGAGCTGCGCGACGATTTTCCACCTGGTCCCGATCCCAGCTTCAATCCGAATATATTCTCTGAGGACGAGGACGAGCACCACCAGCTCCAGGGAATACATCACGATGCAGTGCCGCAGGTTAATGTGATCACCACTCAGGATGGGGCTTCCTTAAAGCCGCCGATAATACCGCAACGTCGCCTCACCGATGGAGCATCTGCACCATTGATAGCACCCATGTCACCACGTCCAAATCGAATCCTGGCGCGACACAAGAACTCATTGACTGTGAACGGAGAACGAGGATCTGGCTCGTCGGCGGGCTTAAGTCCTTTGGCGCGGGCGGAGAGCTACGATGATGATTCATCCAATGAATCCCAGGAGGCAGGAGCTACAGCCAGCCATACAACCACTGTGCTTCTGCACCAGGCTCCCTCGAATGGTTCGGGTCCTGGACCCAGCTGCAGTAAGACCATCACGCGTCCCAAAACGATCAGCAGCTTCAAAAACAGCTACAGCCGCTCCAGCTCAAATTCCAGCTGCCAGTCGCGTCACGCCATCTCGCCACTGTACTGCGACGGAGCAGTGCCCACGCTGCAGAGTCCCAAGAACGCAGTGGCTCCCTCGGACATCATCTTCGAGCGTCCAGCAGTGCCCGCCGCTGGACAGACCACCCTGATGTCCTACTCGAGCAATGCGGACTATGCCAATAATGTGGTTCAGGTGAAGAATGCCCTGATGTCGGAGCCAGTGCGTTCGGCCAACAGCCATGTGAATCCCGTGCCGCTGAACCTCAATTTAAATCTGGAACGAATGGATGCACGCGTTAAGTGCACGGCGCCAACCACATCCTCGACGGCTAAGCGACGGGAGATGTTGTATATCGATGAGGAGACGCAATCGCCAACGCCTACGCCAGGTAGCAGCAGCATGAAACGAACGCCAACGGTGGTTTCAATAGCTCCTGCCTTGCCCGATTCCATCACGCGCAGTTGCAGCGTCGGATATCTGGATTCGGTGGCTATTACGCCATCCGACGAAGCGTTGTCCGCTCTGCGTAAGGATGCGCCAAACAAGCGGCTGATACTGGTGGACAAGAGAAGGAATCGCCGGAAAAGGCAACAGCAGGAGGATGCCCGACGGCACAAGCTGCAGCAAACTGGGAAGTCCAAGAGCCTGGACTCCTGCGACCTGTTGTCCCTACAGACAAAGCTGTCCAGCAAGGAGCACGAGCAGGTGGTGCGCAAGCTGCAGGAGATCTCCGATAGCAGCGCTTGCAGCAGTGCGGCCAACACATTGTGCTTCAAGTGCCGCAACAACATGAGCCCCAGCAGTGCCTGCAAACGGTGTCAGCCCTCAGCGAGCTCCGTCCTGGATGAGATTACATCCGTCGTGCCCGCTGTGGAGCCGACCAAGGAGCCTCCTGAGGTGCAGGCCAAGCCAGCGCCCAAGAAACGCTTCGATGTTATAACTAGCTTCACGGACTCGCCACTTTTTACTAGAAAACATCGATTTGGAATCGGCCGCAGTAAGGAAACTTCGGGCACTGAGAACTCGACTCCACTGCTGGGAAGAAAGCAGGACAATGGCTTCAGCTTTGTGAAGCAGCTGTCCGAGGTGCGTTGGAGGCGCAAGGAACAGCCAGCCCAGGCGCAACTTAATGGTTCTAGTAATGCCAGTACTTTAGAGCGGAAACCGCAGCCGGAGATTACGGGAGCAGCTTGTGGCACTGTGGAAGCCACACCAGTGGAGGCCAAGGCTTCGGTTTCTCTGCATACTCAGGTGAGGGTTGTATTTGTAAAAATGAATTTAAATATATTTAAAAATATTTCCATATGCTAGGCCCTCACTACTTTGGAGAACATAATAAGCCGTCTTCGTGATCTAGACGAGGGTCGCCTGACGCCTCCTTCAACGCCACAACGACTGCCTCGAAGTTCTCCAGCCTCTCCGGCAGCCAGTAAAAAGAACAAAAGGCAGCAGAGCAACTCTCCCATTCGCCACATATTGAATTCACCGCTGTTGAACCGACGCCAGCGCAAAAAACAGAGTATTATCGAGAGCTCCGATGATGAGGGTAACCAGACCAATGGATCTGGTGAGGAGAGCAACAACACGGGCAATGGCAAGCAGTATCGCGACCTGGAAACCTTCCAAAAGGCCCAACTGCGCCAGAAGGTAAACTGGTAAATCGAAATAGTTAAATTATTTTGATGGAAAAATCTTTACCCACAGTTGAAGCGCGGCAAGATAGAGCCCAATGGCAGTGCTAGTTGTACCAATCCGGCGCCAGTGCGTCGTGAATTTGTGATGCACAATAAGGCGCCCATGTGGAATGAGATGAGCCAGGTGTACCAGCTGGACTTTGGCGGTCGCGTTACCCAAGAGTCTGCCAAGAACTTCCAAATCGAGTTTCGTGGCAAGCAGGTGGGCTTGGCTTAGAAGGCAATCCAAAGGATCACATAAATAACATTTGAATCCACTTAACAGGTCATGCAATTTGGTCGCATTGATGGAAATGCCTACACCCTGGATTTCCAGTATCCTTTCTCCGCCCTCCAGGCCTTTGCCGTGGCTCTGGCCAATGTGACACAGCGACTTAAGTAATCGGGGATTGAGGGATCAGAAATCGCATCGTATCGCATCGCATCGCATCGCACCGCATCTTTAAAATGTCGCCAGCTGAATGCAGCAATTGCTTTTTTGGCCTACGCTATATATATTTTTATACCAGACACGATGGGATGGACGGATGGTTAGCGAAAATTGCTTCTTCTTTTGTATATATTGTATATGTATGTATTGAGGTCTTTAGGTTTCCGAACACCGTACTTTAGTGATTATGTATGTGAACACGTACCACCACTTAATTGAAGGTTTTGCCATGTGCAGCGCATTGAAACACGAGTGCGCACATGGGTGTGCAAACTCACAGTCCGATCCATTTTTGTGCAATATTTGTATGACAAATTTTTTGGATTAAGTGTAGCCGAGTGTAAATGTTAGGTGTAGTACGACGACGTACGATGTACGATGAATTTTAAATCAAACTACTATAACACGATTAACGATCGGTCGGTTTTTAACACTAGTTTGTACAAGAGCAGCCTTTTTTGCATAGAGCTTCGTTTCTCGCTTTACTCG
This sequence comes from Drosophila orena, assembly GCA_005876975.1. Taxonomy (NCBI): domain Eukaryota; kingdom Metazoa; phylum Arthropoda; class Insecta; order Diptera; family Drosophilidae; genus Drosophila; species Drosophila orena. Next base: position 5,012,401 of record VCKV01000282.1, on the reverse strand, counting down.
ATTTAAGTGCAATAACTCCTTTTGTTAACTCCTAGAACTAAGACATATTGGCGAGACCAGCAAACCGCTTGGCCCAGCACTTGATAACAAAAATTCATTGCAAGTAAAGGGACAAATCCGATTACTTGACGCTAGCATATTTTTTATAAGTGTAAACTAATTGTGAATGTGTTGAATCGATCGACAGCAAGGAATACAGAACTTTGTGCTTTTCCTCTCAACTCTTTTTTGTAGTTAGGCTTAATTTCAAGGAAAATTCGTTATTGTAATTGTTGTGAATATTGAAATAAGCGCGAGTCGTAAGCGATTTAGGCGGTCAACTACATAAATCATTAAATAAATGTATTTTACGTGAATAAAGGCTTTCGTTTTATAAATAACAACAAAGTATTGCAACTAACCAGATGATTTACAGAAGTTTTTTATATACTAGCTAACTACGTGATGTCTTTTCCTTTTCCTTTTCCTTTTGTTTTTCGATCTCGATTTCGGCTTTTTCCCAATCTGGAATGGTTTTCTCCTTGATGCTCCACGAATCGGTTTTGGCGCCCTTTAATTCCGCTAAAATATGTATATTATATGCAATTAATACGGGGTTTCTAGGAATGATAACGAAAACTACTCACCGTTCTTGAAACGCTTTACGCCCTCCTGCATATCCGTTATCATGGCTGAGGTTACATTCATGACCTCATTATAACTGGCCACATGGAATCCTGGTTTGTTGTAGGCATTGGCATTTTCAAGAACAGCATTCCTGTCGTGCATTAGGGAAGCCATGGGGAACTTTGCTATGGAAAAGGCAAGATTTACAGCTTGGCCCAAAGCTGTGCCCGTGGCTACAGCGCGATTCACTAAACCTATTCGGCGCGCCTCCCCGGAGTAGATGCGTCTTCCTGTTGCGATGATGTCCATGGCATTGGAGTAACCCACTGCAGCGGCTAGACGCACAGATCCACCATCGCTCAGAGGAACCCCAAGCCGTCGGTTGAAGAATCCCAGCACAGCAGTGTCCTCCATCACCCGGAGATCACACATTAGAGCCAGTTCCAATCCTCCGGCTACACAGAATCCGCTGATGCCGCAAACAATTGGCTTGCGTAGATGCCGCCTAGTTGGTCCAATGGAGCCCTCGTGACGCAACAGAAAATTGAGGCTGCCGCGTTGCGCCTCCGCCTCCAGTTCCTCCAGATCATAGCCGGCACAGAAGGAGCCGCCTATGCCGTAGAGCACACCCACCGGGGAACTATCATCCGCTTCAAATTGGCTGATGGCTTCGGTCAGCTGCTCCGCGGTGTTGGCATCAATCGAATTGCGCTGCTGCTCGCGATTTAGGCCAATAAGTGTTATGTGCGAGTCCTTCTCCACCAGAACTGTGCGGGCAGGAACCCCATCTTGAGATTCGCTTCCCGCATTTCTTACAGCAGACAAAGAAAGGAGTCGGCAGCCCGAATTGGTTTGGTTTACACTCTGTAAAAGTTTACAAACAAATCTGCCCATTACGCCGCTCAAAACAACTGTGGACATAAGCTGCATGGGCGTAGTCAGCAGCTTTTCAAAGGGGACGACTCATAAGTGAGAGAGCAAATTATTTCAATATTTAATAGCTAAGTATGTAATAAGGAAGTAATTATTAAACCATCCCTTTTAAAAAAAACAATTCAGTTAAAAATGTTTACAATTTATAAGTCGAACCCCCTCTCTATAACCATGCTCAAAAGTATTGTAAAGCGCCATTGCAGTGCACCTTTTGCAACACTGCTTGTCAGTTTGGAGAGAGCGGAGCTGAACTGCCAGTTCTCATTTGCCCGCCAAATCTGGCTGATCTTAAGGTGCAAATTGTAAAACTAAGTTGGACATAGTTATGGAAAATTAAAAAATAAGAAAGTAAGTACTGTGCTAATTTTATAAGTAATATAAGTAATATATAATAACTGTAATGTAAGTTATTTCCATATACTTCCCGTCAGATATAGCTAATTTTCTAGCCATAAGTTGGCAGCACTGAGAGAGAGAGAGAGCAGAAAGAGCGTCGCTGCGCTGTCAAAAAGGTGGGTGTGTGTTTGTGTGGAGTGGAAACAAAAAGGAAAAACACGAAAATTACTCGAGAACGCTGCGTTTGTCCCTCAAACAGATATTTATAAGTTAAAACCGCAGCGAAATAGTGCGAATCAATTATTTAAATGCGCCGCATGAACCAGCGCCTCGAACGCATATCGGCCGCAGGAAATCGCACAGTGATATAAGCCAAGTACAAAACAGTCGCCGCCTGCCGACAGACAAAGAAAAAGGATAGGAGGTGGTGAAAACGGTAAAAATAATATTGTATTCCCATTCGATATTGTGCCACAACAAAAGATTTTCATTGCTGCCGCCACCGCCACCGCCCCCGCGGCCACGCCCCGTCCCGTTGCATGTGGCGCAATATGTGCCGCCTCTGTGTGTTGAACTTTAATTGAATCGGTTATGAGAACTTAATTGTGTCTATTTTCGGGCGGTTCAGTTTCCCATTTTCTTTTTATTTTGTGTGGTGCGGTGCGTCTGCCGGTGGCTTCCGCGTCACCACAACACTCGGTCGGCCCCGCCCACCGTCGAAGGGGCGCCACTGGAGGGGCGGTCGCCATTTGGTCCGCTGCTCCCATTTATGCTTTTTGTTTTTCCTAGTCTGTGTCGCCCATCATGATCTATTTTTGAAAATTTTATTTGCGAAAACAAAGTGCTACCGCAACGAAATGAGACCCTCGTTCGTTTTATTAGGCTTTATGGGCCTGTGCCTCTGCCATTGCGGTTGCTTTCTTTTTGCTGATGGGACACACCTTTCGAGAGCCCTGCATTTGATCATCCCAGAGATATACCGTAGACCTTCGCCATTATACCCTGTACAGTAGGACTTCTATAACTTGGAAATTCCCACTTTACGAAGTAGCTTTTTTTAAGAGCTTCAATTAAATAGTGTGCGATTCAAGAAGCGGTTTAGTCTTCAATATTCAAACCATTCATTGCCTGTGTGCATATAGTAAAAATCCTTATTCGCATTATCTATATATTAAAATTTTCAAATTCCATTAAATTTCTCAAAACCCAATGCCATTGTTTATGTTGCGCGCCAAAAATGATATGGCAGTAAATTATTTTGAAAGACCTAATAAAAACGAATAATTTATTGTTTCATATTTTTTGTACAACACTTTTTTATATCAAAGAATTCATTAAGGAAGTACGACTGTGAAATAATTTGCGGTCAGTTGCTTCTGGCGGGTTTATTGCCTCGAGTAGAACTTAATTAATTGAATTAAGCTGGCGAAGACATTCATCTTCCATCTTATTTTTGCCCACAGCACACACACACAATACACAGCTATCGGCACACTCAGCACTCACGATGTCAACCGGAAGGCCCATAAAGTGTGTAGTCGTTGGTGACGGCACCGTCGGAAAGACCTGCATGCTAATCTCCTACACGACAGACTGCTTTCCCGGCGAATATGTGCCCACAGTGTAAGTTTCTCCCTCGATTGCCGCAAACCGCAGATCGATATCTAACTTTTATTATGATTTCTTTCACAGCTTCGACAACTACTCGGCGCCCATGCAAGTGGACACAATACAGGTCTCGCTGGGACTGTGGGATACGGCGGGTCAGGAGGACTACGACCGCCTCAGACCGCTCTCCTACCCGCAGACAGACGTTTTCCTGATATGCTACAGCGTGGCGAGTCCCTCGTCCTTTGAAAACGTCACCTCGAAATGGTATCCGGAGATAAAACACCACTGCCCCGATGCGCCCATCATTCTAGTTGGTAAGTTGCCAAGCGCTGTGAATCTACAGTCAGAAAACGAGAATTACATACGTGCATACTTATATCTCTGGGCGTATTCCAGGCACCAAAATCGATTTACGCGAAGATCGAGAGACACTAAGTGGCCTGGCAGAGCAGGGACTGACGCCGCTGAAACGCGAGCAGGGTCAGAAGCTGGCGAACAAGATACGCGCTGTGAAATACATGGAGTGCTCCGCATTGACGCAGCGCGGCCTCAAGCCGGTAAGTCATCGGTGCCCGGCACACCCTCACCTACCTCTTATTCGTGACTAAATTCCCCACTCCGATTGCAAATTCAGGTGTTCGAGGAAGCGGTGCGCGCGGTGCTCAGACCAGAGCCGCTAAAGCGACGCCAGCGAAAGTGTTTAGTTATGTAAATAAGGTAGAATGTTATCGGCTTTGGCAAAGTATAGAGATTCCTCGGAAGCGACACGTACACCGGCACAATGGCCACAACACATTGAGACTCACGCAGCGCCCTCATCGACAAATCAATTACATGTATTTATTTATAAAATTTTCCATATTCTCGTAATGCAATGACCCCGGCAAGAAACTCTAAACAAACGGTAAAAATCGTACGAAATTCTGTGAATCGAAATGTACTGCCATCACAATTCGTATGAAATTTATCTTTGTTTGAGTGTTTTCTTTCTGGGAATCGTTGCAGTCTCACATTTGGCAAAACCACGATTCCCTCCCGCAACAACTGAAACACCAACATTGTTAACAAAATCGGAACCACAAAGAAATCATAAATCTAATGCACTACATATGTAGAAATCTAGTCAATTGAATCGAATGTATTGTACGAATAGTATCAGGCAGAAAGAGAAAATTATTAGAACCGCAGCCAACTCGCAGCAAACATTGGTTTCGCATATCACGAGCATCTATGCATTTCCTAATTTCCCATTAAATGTATTATAGTTATATAGCCATGAGCTAAGGCAGCCAATCCGCAGCTAACCAAATCTTAAACCAGGCCAATTCACTTGACGACGAGCTCTTAGAGAAGCCACTTTTTATGATATTCAAGCATGCGCATTTTTTTTATTCTAACTCGACCCTCGAATCGTAATCATAATCACTTGAAGCTCATTTGACGATGTCTTTTGAAAATGTAACAACTGTTGTTTATTATTTTATAATGACCTATTTATTACCCTAACTTTAAAAACGAATTGTATAAACAACTTTTACGGCGTAAGTATAGCAAAAGGATTATGTAAATGGAAAGGCAAGCAAATGCATTTAAATGTGACGCGACTCGACTCGACTCGAATAAACGAAGGAACAAGAATCAAAAACGAATACAAAACCTCAAGAAACCAAGAAACCAAGAAAAGCACACAATTTTCCAAACACACACAATGAGCATGATGATAAAGTTGAGACGTAACGAAATCCCAGGACAATTTTTGTACTAATTATACATAAATCTAACGCAATTCTTATGTAAATGAAATGTAAACGAAGGCCGTTTGGCTCCAGAGATGTAGCAGCCGTAAAACTGATTTAATACTTACGAAAATATATACTGTAATTATATAAAGAAAGAAACGAGACCAGCTGTATTTTGTGCTTAACTTTGCCTCTCATTTAGTCGTTTATTTTGTTGTAAATGCCACGTTTCTTTCGTTTCCTTTTCGGTTCTAAACAATCAACGGTTTGATAAAATGTATTCTGCATATGTATGTTTTTTAGAAGTGCGTGCCTCGATATCAACTTGTGCACAAATCTCTGGGTGCTTCGATTGGGTGACGTCTCGTGCGACTTGTGGATCAGCTCCTTCCTCGTCCTCGACCGACTCAATACAGGCGGAACGGCTTCGAGTGGACGGCCTGGCCGGGCTTCTTCTTGGGCCCCGCACTCTTGGGACGCTTGGGCTCCGAGTTGAGCGAGGGCATGGACACGGAGAGGACCAGGCACTCCGCTGGCAGGGACATGGACGAGGTGAGTGTGGTGGCCCGCTGGATGCGCGGCGCCTTCCAATACTGCGGGGATCGAAAGAGAGTGTTTAGACAGATTCGCAGCTCAGAAACGCTGCAGCAGGAGTGATGCAAAACAGTTGTCAGTTGTCAATAGCTCGATTGAGGAGATGGCGACTTACAATTTGCTTGATCAAATTTATTTGTTTCGATTACCAATGCATCCAATGAGGTAGTAGAGGATGTGTGCTCGTGCGTGGCTTTGTTGGAACGCTTGCGGCGTGGGCGTGGCTTGCCGAATAAGATACTTGTGGGCATCTCCAATATTTGATTTGATTGTCTATCTCAATACAGATACGATAAGGTGGCTGTTGGAATTCAAAAACTAAGTGCAACAACGCCGAGATTTGGTAAATGAAAAAACGTTTTTTTGTTTGTTTATTTGCTTAAATTTTGCCATTGTTCTTACATTTTGTAACAGGGTGTAAATAAATCGTGAGAATGATGCGCTTGACTAATAAGATACAAATTAATAGTAAAAGTATGCTTATACGTGGTTTTGTTCTGTTCTGTTCGGTTCGGTTCGGTTCGTTTTGTTTCGTATCGGTTCTGTTTGGTTTGGTTTGGTTTTTGGGTTGTCAAAGTTGCAAAAGTATCTAAATGGCTGCATTATCTTAGTCGTTTAACATTTAGACGTCAAGTGGTAACATTTTCAACTAAGCATACTGTTTATTCGTACGATTCTTGTATAATTCGCTTAAATATTTAGATACTTTTATGTATATATATATATTTGTATGTATATATGAAGTTCTGGTAATACATTGAGATATATAATTCATGTCTGCTATCTGATGATAAAGAGTGCATTGCTCAACTAGTCAAATATACTTTCGCTTGTATACCAAATACCGCTGCTATGTGGGGTGGTGGTGGTGTGGATGTACGAGTATCTGCATCTCATTGCGTGCTTGCACCTCTATCGAATTGATCTGATCGCATTACTGGCATGTGTGGGTGTGTGGGAATTATCGCATAACTCTCGTTTTGCTTTGTGTGGATTTTGCTTAGATGGTACGTTTCAAATTAGCTGCTTGCTCAGTGTTCATTTCCCTTTCGATCTTAGCTTGCAAAGAAAGAGTCAGATTCAGATTCAGATTCACTTTCAGATTCAGCTCGACATGCATTTCGGGCATTTCGGCATTTAGCTTTGTTGATTTAAATTTTCATCAGCGCCAGAAGCCGTCATGGATGGTAGTGGACTCTGCGTTCAAGATAAAAATATAAACGTGAATGCGTATCGATTGCACAAATCATAAGGTAAACTAGTATGGCGTAAACCAAAAACCTGGTTAAAGTTAAAGTCATGAGTTGGTTTTGGTTTGAGTTGGAATGCGGTGGAATAAACGGGGGAGTCGCAAGCAAATGCCCATGAAACCGCTTTCTATATGGTTCGGCTTGGTTTGGTATGGATGCAGGTGGACTGGCAAATCGGCTTGGATTGTTACCAACGGTTCGGTTAGTCTATCACAGCACTGTTAAGTATTTAGGTATATATAACTATCTATATACGCAACGGACATGTCTTAGAAGGACTCGCAACGCACAATAACTTACGGGATTTGCGTGATCAAATCGAATCGATCATTCGGATCGGATCGGATCGGATCGAATGTTTCTATATATTGGTTAAAACCGCATTGCATTCGGATCTCGAGTATATGATGTGGTAGTTATAAATAGCAATAGGCGATAAATAACTCTAATGGACGTAACTCGGTACGAATTTAGAATTTAATGCACTTAGTTTCGTATGACTAGCCTAATAAAAATTGTATATATATTCCTAAAATAAACAGAATAGATATATTAGGCACAGAAATGAAGAACATAATTAATCGTAATTTAAAACTGATGTGAGTAGAGGTCGATGTTTGAGTGGTATTATGTTTTAGTGTGAGCGAGCAAAGCACTGTTTTTTTAGATGATGATATATATAAATGCTGGGAAGCCTTTTGCTAAACCATCTTCAGGGGTTCGGTCCTCGGGGTACGGGGTTCGGGGTTCTTTGAGCAATTGCGGATCAGTATATTGTTCAAAATTTGTACTATCCTAAGTAGTGTAAGGTTTCCTGGCTGTTCGCCATTAAAATAATACTTTGTTAAAGGACATTCGCTAAATACTAAAGGAGTTAACAAACATTGGGCCCTTCGCGGGCACTACTGTCCTTGCCCGTGGGCAGAAACCCGAGGATCGGTGTACATTGTTACACCGGATCATTGGGAGTTTGCCCAGGGACAGGCCAGCTTACATCATCTATACACCTTACGCGGGCTAGCCCTTGCAGAATGCATAAACATATACACGTGTATGTAGGTATATTGGTTACAATTTAAAATAGAAACTCTTGCAAACTCATTCGAGATATCGGTGTGAGCTTTTCTAGTTGAGTTCGGTTAGTGTTAGGATGAGTTTAGTTTAGTTGCTTTCGGTTTAGTCCTGCATCAGTTAATCGTTTGGCTTTAGGTACAGTACAGTAGTTGATGGATGTCTTGGTTAAAGCTAGGGGGTTCATTTAAAAAGCGACTCAAATATATTGTTACACACACAGTCTGAGTTACAGAGACCGAATTCTAGATGGATCGTGGCAATCAAGCGCCCTTGTGCCGCAAACTACAGTTAGCCGGCGGGGTGGCAGAGAGCGAGCGAGAGGGGGAACAGAGAAAGAAAGAGAGAGATTATAGTTTAGAGAATTGCGTGTAAATCTTCAAACACTTCGGGAACACATGGATGGAAAGCGCTGTTGCCAATGAATCTCAGTTTGAGTTTGAAAGAAATTCATTTTTAAATGTAAAGTAAGTGTAACTGAACTGAAAAACCAACGGATACAATAATAAATCATTTAACTTATAATAATCAAGGTAGCTACGCAACTACAAGAGGTTTGCAATCACTTGAAACATGTCCTAAAGTATGCAGCGAATTACAAGCTACGTTCTATTTTTCATAGCATACTTTTAGACACTTCGCAGATGGTTTCAAATCTCCGTAGATTTCGGTGGCTCGCCCTGATAAAATTCACGAATGCCTAGCATAAAATACAATACAAATTCGATGCCTAGATGTGCCAAAATACTTTGTCCAATTGTTAGTTCTCAAAATCACAGTTCCCCATGAACGGATTGATCTTTGGGTGGGAGTTATCTGAAAGCGGTTTGGGTGGGGGCGTGTCTGTGGGTGGTTGGGTGTTTGGGTGTTGTGTGGGCCTCTTTTTGGGGTGTGGTGCTCTGTTAGTTGCGGATCGAAACCATAAAGTGTTAATCGAAAATGCAACGTAATTGATTGCCATTACAGATTACATAAAAATGAATTTCTCGACGTAAACACAAAATGGGATAGCGATACTATAATATTATGTTTGGAAAATACTTGTATCGATTACTTTTGGTTGCTTTCATAATGAAATAAAGAGTCTAGTAACAAATCAGGGTTAATGCTAAGTTCTAGATAGATAGTTCATACGTAACTACTTTGAACTTATGTACACGTAGTTTACCTGTGTTGGTGGTGTTGTCAGTGCAACAGAGTGTTCAACATTTTTCAAATAATCCTTATCATCGAAAATCTTCTTCTCACCGCCACCGGGCTTGTGCTTTACATTATCCAAAGAGCCAACTTTGCTTTGTGCCTTAATTTCTAGTTTTTGCGTTTGGATCTGAAAAGTAGCACCGGCACCGGCAACGTACAGAAATCAATTAGCAAGATCACAGTTCAGATTGAATTCGGCAAATGGGGGTATTTGCATTTTCCAGGTTTTGCGACATTGCGGGTGGTTTATTATGGACACACGACAACGGCCAATCGGGGGACACACAACTGAAATTTGGAATTTTCACACACAGAAACAGCAGAGCACAGAACAACAACGTAACAAATGGATGGCATTAAGGCTCAATTTAATGGTACAAAAATACACTACAGGGTGCGGTGACTTGGGGATCTTGAAAAGTGTGGCTTAGGTGTTTCAAAATATACCAAAGATATGGAAAAGACATGATGCATCTAGGTTTCTGTACAAAAGCACACTTATTACACTGAGAAAAAGAGTTATCACGACTACTTACATCCTTGGGGTTGTTATCCTTCGAATTCGTTGATTAATGGTTCGGTTAAAAACAAAATACAGTTTCCAAAATATGGTTTAAACATGTTTCGGTTCGTTAAAATAAGGGTGGAGAAACAATAAGTTATTCTCAATCATTCTGAGTGGTTTTCGGTATGGTTAGAAACTAAACAAAATGTTTTTCCTCTAATCTGAGTATATACAATGCTGACCCCGAAACTAAACTAGGTGTGTGTGTGTGTGTGGTTCGTTTTAGCACCATTCTTGGGGTGTACATGTATGTAGATATGTACATCTGGCGGGTGTTACCTACCCAACTAAAATACTACTCCTCCTCATTATACAAATTCTGATCCAAACGTTTGTTCTGGGCGCAATGGCTGACTATTTTGGAGCCCTCGCCATAGATGATGTTCATCTTCCTATCGTAGCTCTGGAAAGTGGTTCAAGGTTTTGGTATTGGCGTGTTCTGGGTGTTAGTTCTAAATGTTGTCTTTCTTAATAGTAATAACCTTTGAGAGGTGGTTAGCCGTGGCAGCATGCTGTTTAAAACTAAGAGAACATTGCAGCTCATGCACTGAGAGAAACAGATAGAACAGATAGGATAGAATAGATAGATGCGGCCCATGCCCATGCCCATGCCCATGCCAGTTGGTAACTTAGGTGGAGCATCCAAAAACCAACAAAAGCCAACAGCAATCGGAAATCATGCTCAACCGCTACAAAAATCAATACTTATGTATGAACTCGTTCTTGTCTCTGGGTCAAACTCAAACATAAAATCGCTGGGGGGTGGGTGGGGGGTTAAGGGGTGAAAGGTCACGAAGAGGGTGGCCACATACCTTGATGTCTCCGCCACCCGGCTGATGCTTCACATTGGCCGTCGAGCCGACCTTCGGCTTGGCCTTGTCCTTGAAGTCCATTTTCAGGGTCTCGATCTTCTTGTCCCCGCCTCCTGGCTTGTGGGCGGCATTCTCCAGCGAACCGATTTTGGACTTGGCGTTCCACTGCAACTTTGTTGTAACTATCTACGAATTTGCAGTGTTTTTTTGTTTTTTTTTTGCGGTGTTTGTTGGTGCGAGAGTGTGCGGATTCGATTCGATTCGGTTCGGTTCGGTCGTAAGTTGTAAATAGATACAAGGTAGGTAAACGATTATAAGCCAAAGTCAAAATATCGATCGAACGGATGATATCCGCGTCAATGTCAGAGTCGCACCCAGTTGTACGGATGCGGATGGGTTTGGAATACGCTACATAAGGCAACGGAATTATGCTGCTAAGTGTCGCTGCGAATTGGTAATTGCATTTCCTACAACAAGATACGAGATACAAGATACAAGATACAAGATACAAAATACCGTGCTGACGATTGCCCATCTATAATGGGCATGAATCTCAAATAGCAAATCGACCGTGAAATTGCTTTTATTCTGCCAATACTTTACTTTACTTTACTTTACGCGACTATACTTTACGTTTCTTGCGTTCACAGAAAAATAAAGATTTTCTCCGTACTTTAAAAGCCATTTGTAGATGAGAGAAATTTACAGAGATTTATGAGAGAGTCATGTACTGGGTTGGACCAGAATATATATGTATGCTTGAAATGGACACACCGATCCCGCCCATGGATTAGTCCGATTAATCCCCTAGCTTGGCGGATGGACAATCCGAACATACCTTCTTTTCGCCACCCTTTGGCATGTACTTGTCGTTCTTGGCCTCGATGCGCGGTGCCGCCTTGATGTCGATCTTCTTGGACTCGATTTTCACGTGGCCACCACCCGGCTTGTAGGTGGCATTGTCCAGGGATCCGATCTTGGAGCGTACCGCCTTCAGGTTGGGCGAAGGCGCATGTCCCACTTGTACCTTGTTCATTGGAACTGATGGGTGACACATATAAGGTTTACATGATATATATAATAGATAGATGGAACTTCGAGTGCAGCTCACCTTTCTTGACTGGTTCGGGTTCCGGGGTCTTGAGGAGCAAGCGATTCTTGGAGGCGCTGCGCGACTTGGGGGCTGATTTGTTCGAGGGCGTGGCACTCGGTGGACGCGACGTGCCCGACTTGTCCGGCTTCGATGAGGTCGATGTGGGCGTTTTCACGGGCGAACTGGGCGAGTTGGGTCCGTTGCGATCCTGCCAAGAAACAATCACAGGGCACGGTTTAGCGAACTAACAATGCCAGATGGTCAGTCCAAGTGGATTACTAGCAAGTAGGTCGTATCGGCCATTATAACGAGATGCATCCTGGCAAGTATGTGTCTGTGCTGACGGGGTTTATTATCTATTTACGACTGGTTCTCAGCACTCCCGGGCTTTCCGGAGCTGTCAACGTAATGCCAATGGCATTTATGGCCGTACGGCCGTACGCCTGCCGATTTGGATGTCTCGGTACGAAGGACTTATGGTTTATGCATTGTTTTATCGATTGTCGCCGCTTCGTGTCGTTTTTCCATATGGATGGGTATTTATAGAGACAACAACTCCGGCTTGGATGGATATATGGGTATATTTGTGCTGCGATTTACCCCAAAACCCGCTCCCGCTCCCGCTCCCGCTCCCGCCCCCTTGAATTCCATGACTCGTTTTCGTGTTTGGCACTTATCTGTGCGCAGATATCACCAGGCATATAAATCGCTTTTTGTGTATGTTTTCTTTGGCGGGTTTTGGCAATATTTGCCTCTTTCTACCTTCTGGCAGTTTTTTACTAGCACCTGTGAGGCTCACGTACGGACGTGTATTATATATACTTTTGATATCTTCGACTCTTGTCGCACTTTCTGTGGGTTTTCCCGACGCGCCAACTGCCAACTGCCGCCTGCCAACACAAAACTTAGTCTGAACTTTGGCGTCTGCACACGAACACACACGGCACAGAGGCCAACTTGGGAACTGAACAACGGAACTGTCGCAGACAATATATGCTACAATATGGTATGATATATACTTGAACTCGTATGCTATGTGCCATGTGCTATGTGCTATATGCTATAGTAGGCTATATGGGGTCTAATGGAGCGTGGAGCTTGTAGCTCGCAGATCGCCCGCTGGTTGCCCCGGCCTTTTACAGATATTTATGATTTGAGAACTCAATCCGGGGCAAACGACAGACAGAGACGGTCAACGGAATTAAATTAATTCGTTGCCAGTTCCAGTTAATTTCCTCTCAATTAACGGAGACGCAGCAGAGGTAACAATTTATGGCTAACTAGTTAACTGGTTCATAGACTGGTTCATAGACTCACCTTCTCCTGAGTGGACTCATCCACGCCGCTGTCATTGTCGCCCTCTGAAATAATCAAATTAGATACTTTAAAATATAAACCATATAGAAATCAAACTCCTAACCATGTACACTATGTTTTTGAGATAGTTAATACATGATATACGATGTAATTAGTGAAATGATAATATGTAACACGTTATAAACCCTAAAATGGCTTCACAAATGGGCTATGGTTTCTCTTTCGATCGGAATCTTACTGAAGCCGGGCCCCTTTTTGGATTCTCCGGCTGGGGGGCTCGTCTCGAAGGGCGGCTCCATGTCCTCCAGTAGGGGCTCGCCCATGGGATCGGGCCGCGGGTTGAAGGTCTTGAGCGGAGTCACCGCGGGACCCATGACCACGTCGTCGTCGTCATCGTTGTTGTTGTGTGCACTGGCTGCCGAAAGTGGGCGTAGTTGCTGCTGCTGCTGTTGCATGTGCTGCAGTTGCTGCTGCTGCTGCTGTTGCTGCTGCTGCAGCTGTTGTGGTGGTGGTTGCTGTTGTTGCGGTTGCGGTTGCATGGGCGGCTGGTTGAAGGGCGGTCGACTGAAGGGCGCCTGCAGCGGCTGACCCGGCGGCGGGCGTGCAAAAGTTGGTGGCGGCGGTCGCGTCATATTCTGTGGAGGTCGTGCCCCGGGCGGCATTCCCGGTGCCCCGGCGGGATTCCAGGGAAATCCGCCTGGTGGCCTTGGTGGTCCTTGGCCCGGCGGACTCAGCTGTCCTCCGGCATTGGGCAGACGAGCCTGCTGCATATTGAGTTGCGGTGGCATGCCCGGCCGCATTGGTGGACCCATTAGCAGGTTGCTCTTGCTGTCTGTGGTGCGCAGCGGTGGTGGCCTGGCCGCCATGTTCGGTGGCATGGGTGGACGTGGACCCATTCCGACCATCGGCCTGGCTCCGGCGAACGGTGGACGCGGCTGTGGTGGCCCCGCGGCGGGACGCATCTGCGGTGGCAAGACAAAGTTCTGTGGTGGTCGCACATACTCGGGATTGGGTATACTTTGGAGCTTGGGATTGAGTGCGAGGGTGGGTCGCGAGTTGCTGCGTGACAGGGTGGTGCGATCTTTGGGTGGTGCATTATAGCCGGTGGTGTAGTCTATTGTGCTTGGTGGCGGACGTTGTTGCCGCTCATATGCTGAGTAATCGGCAGCTGGCTGGGATCTCTGTGGCTGCATTTGGCTGCGGTCATCTCTAGGTGCCTCATATGCCGGTCCCGCACTGCTCTGGTACTCTGGATTCGGCTGAGATCGTATCTGCTGCTTGGACACTGAATCTGAGCCGTAGGAGGCACTATCCAAAGTGGCGTTGCTATTGGTATAATCTGTGTTCAACGGAGTTCTTAGCTGTTCCTTCTTTCGATCCACAGTTGAATCGGAGGACTCGTAAGGCACATAATCCTGAGCGGTTTGCGGTCTCAACTGCGGCTGAGGACGATCCACAGATTCGGAATCCATGCCATACTCTGACTTGGACTGAGCACGCTGCTGCTGCACTGGGTAGTCCTGTGGCGAAACCTCCTGGCTGGAGCGATCCTTGCCCGTGCTGTACATCCTAGAGAAGGACTAGAAGGACTAGAAGGACTAGAACTTCTCGCCTGCGGTGTCGGTGCAGAAATGTGCAAGTGTCGGGTAACCCAATATGTGACGGAGCCGCTTTTTGGTGGCCAATGCCACTGATATATACGTGCCACATGCTCCTGCCCCGCTAAACTGGCCCATATCATTTGCATATGTATGGCCATATATCGTTGTGGGCTTACTTGTACTTCTCCAAGCTGTGGGGGTGCCATGTGGCAATGGTGGAGCTAAAGCTCGTGTATCGGAGCAGACGTATCAATATAGTTCACATTGAGTGGGTGCTTTCAAATTTGATGGCTCTTTCTGCATTTGTTTACATTTTATTGTTTTGGTATTCTCGGCTACTTGGGCTATATGGTTATTTGGTTGGGTATTTGGCATTCGGGCGGCGGTCTTTGGTTACCATTAGGGAATTTTGTCATGAAATTCGGTTGCCAGCTGTAACATGACCCAAATTGTTTTTGTGGCTTATTGATTCAACAAAAGTTTTGGCAGTTCTAAGGCCCAAATCGACGGGCCGCAAGAAATCGCTGTTTGATTTGTTGCGCAAAGGGTATTCCCTCCACTGACTATGATGTATGTGCAAGGTCGGCGGAATAATACATCCATTAAACTGGATCATTCCCTATGCAAATTATGCTCATAAATCATTTGTGCATGGGCGAATTTCTGTGCGCTAAGTGCAGCTCCAAAATACGAGTATACGTGTATACATATATGTTATATGTTTACATGGGTACTTTAAGCAAAACTCACCGCATCGGTATCACTCATATCTGAGTGGGTTGCTGTTCGAATTTGGATCGGGGACTATGTGCTATATAGACTGGTTCTCGGCACTGCCTGGCAATTAACTTGATGCGGAAAAAAGAACCGAAAACTTTTGCATTAAGTTCTTCTGTTTTTTTTATTTTTTTTATTTGGGTGTGTTACATTTGACAGGCGAATCGATATAATTGCACAGGCCGACGAGGGATCCTTTAAACTGGAGGAGCTGTAGCCTCAGCACGTGCCACATCCGACTGGCAACTGAAGGGGCAACTGCAACTTGTGCCGACTCAGAGTCGGAATCGCCAACTTCCTGGCAGAAGCCGCCAAAAATAATAGTATAAAATAAAGGAGGCCTGGCAGAAACAGCAACTGCAAATTAGGGCCACAATGATTTGTGATTTACTCGCGGCTGAATCAACCGAAATTCCACACAATGTTCATGTCAACCGCACCACAACGTTCAACTCAACTGTCATTTGTGGCCAAATGGTCTTGGCCAAATTGATTACCAGCCAATGGGATGGGTGGATGGGATGGGTGGATGGTTGTCGGGTGGAAAGTCAACAGTTGCACAGGTGCAACCACAAAAGTTTCCTAAGCCTGGGTTGCATTTCAATTAGATTCACCCTCGGTGAAATATGGTTAACAAAACTTGGTCCTTTGGCAATTGAATTTGCGCGCCACTGCAGCAGCGATTTTTATCACACAGTCCAACGACAATCAATTGTTGCAGTTGCAGCTGCAGTTGGCCATAAAACAACAAGCGCCATGCAATTGTATCGATTTTCCTAGCCAGGGGGCAATAACTTGGCCACGTACAGTCTGAGAAGGCTAATGCACTTTGCACTTTGGACTGAGCCCGCGGATGTGGGGCGATTTACCTAGGGCTAGCACACACACTTCAACTGTGACAAAATGGCTTAATAATATTTTGTTTATATTCTTGTTGTATTTCCTTTAAATTTATTTTGTATTTAATTCAATTTGTTGTATTATTTCGTTGGCGGAGCTGCGACGCGTTGTGTTTGGCGCGAGTGTTAAAACTCGACTGCTTTTATTTGCTTTGAAAAATTTCGAATTACAATACTTAGAATTTGTTTTGATACGCCAACTTGGTCTGGCGTGGTCTCGCTCGTAAACTTCTCGGGGCGCATAAACAGAATGTGTCCTTGCGCAGTTCAAAGCGCTGCCAGGATATATTTCTGGTGGAGCAGCCCATGGTGGAGCCCGTGGTGGAGCCCGTGGTGGAGCCCGTCGCAGCCCCTGGGGTGCTGCCTATTCTATTGACATACAAATTTATTAGTGGGGCGCCGGGGAAAAATGCAAATTCAACACGCCAACAATGAGCGAATAGGGCGCCATATAACGCTGATTTTATATGCGGATTTCATTTGACTTGATTAATTTAATGGCCACTGGGGGAGGCATTTGGACGCGCATTTGTGCATTGCTTTCTCCAATCCTTTGCCTGCCTAATCCTTTGCCCACGGCACTGGGGCAAACATATTTTTTTTTTATATCCATACAGAGCCCAACTTGCACCGCCTGCCACGCACCATTCCATTATCCAGGTGTTGTTGTCATAGGTTCCCCTAATTGTTGTCTATTTATTTACAAGCAGCCAGCACGCAAGACTCCGGCGCTCTAATGCGTAGACATAAAACTAAACCAGCGACGATCCAAGCTGACGTGCGGCTGCCAGGGATTCATCCTTAGACGTGGAAGGAGCTTGGTCCTGGGGTAATGTCTGCATAGTTCTCTAGCCTAATTTCGATGGCCAAGGTTATGGGGGCTTACTCTGGGGCTAAATGCTTGGGTTAGTTTGATTTTACAAGGTTCCTGGCGGTTATTCATACTTAACATACCCATAAATGAAGCCATTTTAAGTTTTCATTAAGTTAGTTCCATAAATTTGCATACAAACCTGCAATAGAAAAGAAAATTACGTTTAATTTAAAGCGAAATTTGCCTAATTTTTTTTAAGAAACTAAAAAATATTTCATTTGTAGTAAGTACATCTCAGTGCTTCGGTTTTCCGATTTTAATATATTTTCCTTACAATCTAAGCGAATTCGCCAGATTTAAATCCAATTTGCCTCTGGGTTGCTGTCCACGATAAGCTAGTACAACAGCCCGGCGTAAATCTAGTATCCAAACCAGCACTGCTTGCACTCAACAGCCGTTTCGAATTTGAAATTAACTAATATAAAACATTACAAAAAGATTGCGAGGCTAAGGCGATTTTTATATTCCATCATCACTGCTTATACATTAGAGCTTGTTAGTTAAATCTAATTTAGTAAAATATCATAATCGATTTGGTGACCATTTTAATTAGTACAAAATTACCTAAAGATTATGTAAACCAAGTGCATTTAATCGGAAACGCATGCTAAGCAAGGTCGACTGCTTTTTGTTGACACTATTTCAAGGGGGGTTGTTTTGCCACCCCCTAATCGCTTTCGTTTTCCTTTCTTTCCGGCATTTGTTTAGCTTTTTTTTGGGGGATGCAGCCGGTCAGGGGGTGGTGGGTGATGTGCTCACGTTGTATCTATCGGCATGCCTTCCTCTTGGTTGGCTTCCCTTGGTCAATTTGTGTCTGCGTTTCGCTCATTGATTATTCTGCTCGGCATTCCTGTGGGGGAGGAATTCCTCATGTGGTTGCCGCCGCTCGCACTGCGCATGTTTGGCCAGAATATCCTGCGACGCAAAAGATGAATCACTGCTCCTCCTCAGGAGTGCGAAAGCTTAAAGCGCAGCTAATCCAGCAAGATGACATTAAAGGGGTTTTGAACCCCCGCCAATCTCAGAATATGGGAAAAGTTTCGAATACGATATAACTCGTATAACTTATTTTCAAAATGAGTAGGGGTGCATATAATAAAATCCCTAACCAAACAATATTATTATCTTTGGAAGAAAGAGAATGATGGCTCCACGACCCTAAAGTTTTAATATTAACCAATAAGCTGGATAACAATTTAAAAATTACTTTATTGGTAGTTGCCTGATTGTTTTAAATTTGGCCTTTTAACACTTAATAAACACCAAATCCAAAAGGTAGTGCTTAAAAACGTAAAAGCCTGGTAGAAGTGAAGTTGCGGGAAATAGTAATTTAAGCTGGTCACATTTCCTTTTCCTGTGAATTTTCACCAAGTAAAGTTCGCTATTCCGGAATTCTTTCGATATAAATCAGATAGTTTCAAGATGTTCATTCCAAAAGCATATCGCATCGCCATTTACGAGTACCTTTTCAAGGAGGGCGTGCTCGTGGCCAAGAAGGACTCGCGCATCCAGAAGCACCCGGATTTGGAGAAGATTCCCAATTTGCAAGTGATCAAGGTGATGCAGTCGGTGCATTCACGTGGCTGGGTCAAGGAGCAGTTCGCCTGGAGGCACTACTACTGGTACCTGACCAACGAGGGCATCGAGGAGCTGCGCACCTATCTGCATTTGCCCCCGGAGATCGTGCCCTCCACTTTGACGCGACCTGCTCGCTCGGAGGCAGCGCGCCCGCGTGGCGGAGCTGGAGGATCGGAATCTCGTGGATTTGGTGGCGTCTTCAAAGCCGATGAGGACAGATCGAACTATAGACGCCGTTCTGGCTACGATGGAGTGGACAAGACAGGCGATGTGGGCGCCGGAAGCGGACAGGTCGAATATCGTGGAGGTTTTGGACGCGCTTCTGTCTACCGCCAATAAAGTAATGGAAAACTGAAGGTTTTCCCCTAAGAACGACATTAGTTTGTGTTTCACTATGCCTTCTAAATATGTACATGTGTTTTTATTTTTTACAAAAAGTTTGGAAATGCCTCCCACTCGGAGCCAGATTATGCTATAGAAAATCAGGTAAAAGAGTGTTCTAGTTTGAGAGTATAACAAGTAACATATGCACCTATTTATTTTTATAGTCCCAAGTTGAATACGACACCTTATCAATTAATCAAGAGCCAAATTTATGGCTATATTGACTAGGACCTCTGCTGGCGAGCATTTCGTGTCGAACATGGACGTATTTAAGGCCGAACTGGCTGGCGGCTTGGTAACTTTAACATTTGTATTTTTGACGCACTTCGATTATTGATTGCCTGCCACAAAATGTGGCAATTGTCAGTGCGGCAGCCGCACGCACGATACGTCGGCCAAAACGGGCTGCTATACCAAATATGGACTTGGCTACAACTTCCAGCAGAACAACAAATTATGCGGCGTCTGCCCAAAGCGGTATAAGCCAACTGGGATGGGAATTGGTAATGGAATTGGAATTGGGATTGGATTGGGTAACCCACCCAGCTGAAGACTCCCTCCTACTGGGGAAAGTGAAAACTGTCGTGGAAAATCGGGCAGATTCCAGCAAATCGAAATCATAGCCAGTTGCTCCCTCCCTGGCCGAGTTTATTGAACTGCGATTGGAGGTGCCAACGCTCCGCAGCCAGTTGACAACTCTTTTGTGGCTTTAATTAGAGGGTAACACGGATCGAAAGGGATTTGCATGTCGCGTGTCTAGCGACACTTTGCTCGCGGAAAAACAATTAGGCAAACACCCGAGCTAAGGCAGTACTTTATTAATATTCTGTTGCCAACTTTATTGATCAAACTTTTAATTTTGAAATTAATTAATCAAGCCCCAAGTTTGCCGCATTCTCAGATGCATCCATCAGATACGCAATGCATTAACTACTTCGTTGCTTCTCATTTCGCTCACCAATTACTACAGCCAGTCAAGAAATTGGCCATAAGGTTGGCTGTTGGACTGATAAGTGGACAGAAATTCTTGAATCGCTTGGCAGACTAGTTGATTAACCATTAAGACCATATGGACAGGCCATGCGTATCCCAAAGTCACAAAATCCAAAGCCAAAATCCATATTCGTCTTGCTTGAATAGTTTGTGCATAGGTGTGCCCCACAAATATGGCTCCAAATATTTGGTAATTGTTTTACAAAGCGGAAACCTTAACAATTAGCAGAGTTCTAAAAGCTTTCCGTTAAGAAAAAGGTATCTACGGAAAACGGGCACACGCCCCCAATAGGAAAAACCAGAGACAGAGAGAAGAAAATCAATTGCAGCGCCAACTGCAAATGAGAAACGAAACTGGCAGCGTTTCGTGATAATTGAAAAGCCACCGCGAAATGGGTGACAGAAATTGCAGCGATTCTGGGCTATTTATAAAATCGCTGAGCGTAGTATACATTTGTTTGTTTTCAATTGAGCACCATTACGTCACACGATCATTATTATCATGGGTAGTATAAAATATGATCGCCGAAGAAAGTGCATACCTGTCAGGTGGTCAGGTCTTATCAACACGAGTGGCTCATATAATTTAGATGCTGATGTAGAGCGGGTGACTTCATGTAGATGGCAGCGCCGATAGTAATCAACAACTATATTTTTACTTTTATTATTAGCGCTAAACAAAGCTACAGCAGCAGCGCATTGTTATTGTTTTTATTTCGCAGAGCCGGTTTGCTCTTGACTCGCACACACTTGATTTAATATTCAGCCGACGAGGCAGGGGTGTATCTTCTCGCTGCACACACATCACACTGCCCTAATGAAGTCAACTGTTTTAGAGAATAGTCCGAAATGGAGCCAAGTCGCGTGCGGAATACCCTATTCAACAGGAAATTCAATATTGGGTTTAACCAGCTGATGCTGGTGAACTCTGCAGACTGAACGACCGCGTATGAAAAGGCACACACAGCTCGAATTGAAACGAGGTCAAATGCAGAGCAACCACAGCAGCGGTGCACTCAGAAAAAATAATTATAACTTATCAAAACACTTGATTCGTCTTGTGTTAATAATTTGTATACTTATGGCTACCTATCCACTTAATGTTTTGACGATAACATATTTTTTGCATCTTAGGAACATTTTTCGATCAATCGTATGTTTTAAAAGGACTTAAAGTTAGGTATATTTTCTTATCGTATGTTTAGAAAAGACTTAAAGTGAGCTATGTTGTTTATAGTACGTTTGGAAAAGACTTAAAGTTAACTATGTTGTTTATAGTATGTTTAGAAAAGACATAAAGTAAGGTTTATGGAGCTTTTATTCCTTATTTGAGGTACAAGTGCAGTGTGACACCCTTAAGACCAGGGATAATCTTTTTGAAAGTGCACGAGCTCAAATGGCTGATAACTTTTATCGCAGTCGGCCATATCGGTATCTCTCTAGATACATACATATATATATATAAATATATATCTGATAGATACACACTTGCACCTAGCCAATGCAGCGGTCTGGAGGCAAAGGCGCCGGGCATCGAGAACAATTAAAAGCTGCACTCGGCCGCCGTGTGGGTGGCGGCTTGCCACAGTTGGAGGTCATTAAACCGAGAGCTGGGGGCACAATGGAGCCGCATCCACATCCACATCCTGCTGGCAGTCGAGCCCCTTGAGCTGCGCCTCAAAGCCGTAAACTTGCCGGTCTAAGCGGTTACTCAAACAGATCACACACATTTGCATAATGTGGCGGGCATGACGTGAGTCCACGGCCTGCATGCTCGCCTGGCATAACCATCAATGTCCTGGGGTGTGCCGGCTATATAATTTGCCTAATTGAGCCATAGCAATCGCTATCACCAGTGCAACTGGGCTACGGAGGCGCGCCTTGAACTTTCCTAATTGATTTGCTTAAGCACACACGGCGTATGCGTGATGCGCTGTGAAGTCACTTTTACTACTCATTTCAGGTGTACCATATTGCACATACAAAAGATAGTTATAGTTGGGCTTATACTATGTGATTATGGTTTTGACACATCATATCTTATCATTTCACTAGTTTAACACTTTCACTTAACGTTTTCGGAATATTTGTTATTACTTCTTTGTATATATTGTTAAGTCTGAGCCATTTCTTCTCTGTGTATCTAGCATCGCCCTCACCTTTTTGATCCTGATTAGCCCTCGCATTTGCTGGCTTCTGTTGCAGTTGTTGCGGCTGCTGCTGCTGCTGCTGCTGATGCGGTGGTGGTGGTTGCTGCTGCGGTGGTGCGGCATTTGCTGCTGCTGCTGCTGCTTCCTGTTGCAGCTGCTGGTGGGGCAGCGGTGGGTGGGGGTCGCCTAGTGGTGGCACAGCATCCAGCAGTGAGCTTTTCTCCAGGACATCCGCCATGTTGAAAGTCGAACGAGTGTGTTTGTGTGTGTGTATGTGTGCTGTGTCTGTATTTATTGCACTCACGGGAAAACTCGAAAAGGACTTCAGATCTGTCGGTATTTTTCTGTGTGTGTGTATCTTTGGGCTAGTCCTTTTCACTTAACACTCGTTCAGCGTGTGGAATGATATATTTTGGGTTCACTTTCGATTAGCCTTTAACAGAGCGCTGAGAAATGCTCGCAAAATATATAATTTAAAAACGGCGTAAATGACAATATGTATATTTCGATTGTGTGCACTCACGCTCACTCACTTCACTGGCACTCTGCTAATTTATTTGGATTTTGCTAGTGCAAATTTTAAATCGGCGAGACAGCACCCGCTCGGTCGGCTTGTCGGCTTGTTATCTCGATTTCAACTGATTCGTAGTCGTCGTATTCGACCGAAACTTTTCTGCCACTTTTTTGAATCGCCGTCGACGCAAAAGCTCAGCGGAATCACAACCCGCGAATTGTTATTGTTTTTAGTTCATAATTGTTTTTGTTGAATAGACGAGGAAGGCGGAAATCAGGATGCGAGTATTTCCACCCTTTCTTACCATTTATATTTAAATTTAATAAATAAATAATTATTAGGAAAGTAAAGACAAAAACCAACCAAGCTCGGAGATTAATGTATATTTCGAAAGCTCTCTCTGTGAGAAAAAGCTAAAACGACATTTTAGTACACGGTATTTAAGTCGTATGTTTATTCGTCTGCCTTTCACGGATGGTTTGTATCTCAGCTGAACCATTCACTTTAGTCTACGGCGAAAATATCTAGATACATCTTTGCGGCGCATATGGATTCAATATAAAGTTTCAGCCTTTCGAGAAAAGTGATAATATCTAGATACATATGCGGCGCATATGGATTTAATATAAAATTTAAGCCTCTTGAGAAAAGTGATACTATAGTTTTTAGTTTAATCAACAAGCAGCCAAATCTTGTATAAATATTTGGATCCCTAAATAGGCCGCTTGTATAGGATTATCCCAACCTTTCCACCACCCTGATCTTTTTCTTGTATATTGATTGTGCAACACCTTATCGGCCGCACAATTATTCTTAGTGTTTATTTAAATACATTTGACTTATTTCACTTTCACACATTCACATGGTAAACTGAGAAGGCTAAAAGGCCACAATTCACACACATTTGGTGACTTGATAACTGCCTTTTTGGGCGCTTTCGGATGTTGAATTTGCCTAAACATTATATTATTTGCTATTTGGTTTATTCACGTCTCATATAAAATAATCATTAACTATTGCTTTGCCTTTTGGCTGAACCAACAAAATAATTCATAACAAAAAATGATGTGCACAAAACTTTGAATATTTTTCAGTTTTTTTTTGTTTTCGTTATTTTATAATTTAAATTTTTTTATTTTTTAAAAAATAATATTATCTTGAAGTTCAATTTTGCAGTTGTAGTAGCAGAAGTAATTTTTAATTAAAATAATATACGAGAGAGATAGAGAGAGTTAGCGATGAATATAACATCTATGGAGAATGGTTGTCGCTAAAAGTTTGTTGGTGTTGTTGTAGTTGGTTTGAAGCTGTTGTTTTCAACTATTTTAGCTGATCTGGTCTGTCACACATTCTGGCGAGGAATGCTGTGGAGTAGATGGGAAAAACGGGCATTATCAGCAAGGTGTTCCCCAACTTCGTTGGACAATTAGACATCCAGACACTGGGGGGATTTGGCCTCGGCCCAATCCCTACTTACTGTTTAGTCGAAGACGACAGGGTCGCTCATCAGGCGCTGGACGAACTCTGTTTTCATTCAATTTCAGGTGGACAATTCAGGTGGACGCAATCACAGTGCAGAGACCATACGTTTGGCATTCGGGAGTTGGACATTGTTTTTTTGTTTGGTGTGTGGTGTTTGAGGAATGGATACGCAAACATGGATACGCATACATATAGTTTTGGGTTTTTGTTTTTCAGATCGAGTTGGTGGTACAAAGTGCACAGTGCAGTATGGTGGGGATTTTTGGTTTGTGCGCAGAAAAAGAGTGACATGTGGAATAGACAAACGGCGTTTACAAAACGTATATGGACAAAAAAAGAACATCAAGTCAGGGTCGTCCAAGGAACGAATACTTACGAGAGTAGGGGATAAATCCTTCATCATCCTCGGGATCCATGCAGTCGGCGAACAGGGTCTCCACCTGCTCGTCATCCAAGCTCTCACCTTTTGGGGGCATAGAAGGATTAAGAGGGATATCCCAGGTTAAAGCCAAGCGGATTACTCACCAAGCGCCAGCAGGGCGTGCTGCAGCTCAGCCAGCATCATGGTGCCGTTCTCCTCCTTGTCGTAGAGCTTCAAGCACTCGATGAAGTCCTCGTAGCAGCCCTGCTCCTTCTCCTTCTTGACCTGTGAGTAGATGGGCAGGAACTCATCCAGCTTGATCTTCTTCTCGTTGCGCTTCTTGGTGCCGCCCAATTTCTCGATCAGCGCCAAGGTGGGGTTCAAGTTCAGAGCGCGGAGGGCATCACCTAGGTCGACGGCATCAATGCCCTCACCGGGGGAGCCCATGACTTCGAAAACGAATTCGACATCTGCGCAAAGGCAAAGGGAACTCGATTAGCATTTGCATCGTGATGGTATTGGATCAAACGTAAGTTCCATCAAATTATTGTTTATATTTATTTCGATTTGATTAGTTTGCCTCATTAACTGTTTTAAAAATACTTTAGCAAAGGTGGGTGGGTGCTGACCACCCTTCTTTTTTTTTTTTTTTTTTTTTTTTTGAAAACGGGGTCGATGTGGTAACCCTGAAATTTGTGGTACGCACATTTTTGGTCATCATGAAAATCTTGACATGGCTGGGCATTGCCTACTTAGTGTGTGTATGCGTGAGTGGGGATGGGGATCTGGGAGAGTTGCCAGTACCAGCCCCAAGAACACACTACGTATACGTAATCCGACACCCGAACCGAACGCCTTCGCCCTCGTCTACGCTATATACACAGTATATAGGCATATATACACACAAAGTCGCGTAGTTTTCTCATCTCTTTCTCTGTGCGTTTGTTCGAAAATAAATCTGAAGAAATAACTTGGCCAAAATTAGATCTCTAAACGACCAGCATTTCGGATCGAAGACGATCGCGCGTTCGGGTTCGCGACATATACACACACGATTTTCATTGTTTTCCGCGGCTTTTCTATAACTCAAACTTAACTTTGCACTAGATTTTCGCTACCGGAATTGTGTTGGCAACCTTTATCCGTCCTGGTTTCTGGTCGAACGATGAAAATAGCTCAGGCGATGCATATAGACGATGGCATTCCTTAATGAAAATTTTCCGCATAGTGTTATATATAGGCACGCGTATATGTATGCGATATATTCCAAGTGATTACGAAATATGTTCACCGACTTTTGTGTACTTTTTGTTGTGTATCTCACACGCGCACATTATGTAATCTGTATTTTTATGGATTTTTTTTTTGTACTCGTTTTTTAGTCCTTTTTGGCTAGGTTTTCTGTTACCTCTTCTTTTATTCAATATGGTTCATTGGTTTAACTTTGATGGATTTCGTTTGAGGTTAGAGATAATCCTTTTTGTGCGGGTTTTTAACTTACTTTCAACTTCACGCTTTGGAACATCAGCCTGTCAACGGAATCGAAAAAGATTTGAGAGTTTGGCATTAATTCGAGTGTGGAAAATGTTGCGTTTTCAGCTGATGCATATATATGTATATATCACTGGATGTTGGTGGAA
This sequence comes from Drosophila orena, assembly GCA_005876975.1. NCBI lineage: Eukaryota > Metazoa > Arthropoda > Insecta > Diptera > Drosophilidae > Drosophila > Drosophila orena. The sequence goes on along the minus strand of VCKV01000282.1, from coordinate 4,986,021 downwards.
GATGTGTGAAGATTCCTTGAAGATTCCGACTGGGCACTCACCATTTTGTCTGTTAGATGCGAAAATCAACTGTATCGCGGATGAGCTCGGTCTCGACTGAACGTTATTCGTCAGCGGCAGTACGGCAAGGTAATTCTGAGGTGAAAGCCAACCAGCCGATCGCCGAACACTCAGATACAGATACAGATGCGAATACGAGTACGATAACGAATGGATGACGAAACGCTCGCTCTTTTCCTGCGCAAGGCTATACACACACCGAAATATATGCTGTAGTATGTGCGATGGCAAGAATTTACTTTCATCTTGGGGAACTTTTTCGAATGCCACCTCTCTTTTGGGATCCCATGGACCATCGACCACCAGATATTGGGGCTCTCCTATGGAGCCAGAGCCATTTGTTGTCCGCTCTCTAGCCGGTCTATTTTTAAGCATTTTGTTTTTTTCGGTAACTCTGTGAATTTTTTCATTTTATTTCTTTCGTGAAGGCAAAATAATAATCGCTTGTGGCATTCCCAGCCGGATAGTGTTGAATATCATTCGATGTTACAGATGATTTTGCAGATAATATTTTCTGGGCAACATTTCTCACTCGGGAGGATTGGGAATGGGGGAACTGATTGTTTAGCGCTGCGCAATAGATTGGGCCTCCATGCTGGCATTTTACGTAGTATGTTTAGATGTTTCGATGGTACTATGTACTATAAATTTGGCCTATACATGTATATATTTATACACTCATCGACCCTGATCGTCTTTTTGGCAAGCCCCGTACGTATTGCTCAGGTCTCGCCTGTTATCATTCGAAATGTTTTGTCAGCCGTTCGTATGTGGGGGTGTTAAATGCCCGATTTCTTGTTTGTCCGCCGTCAGAACACCTGAAAGCCTTTTCAATATTTATACATTATACATGCTCCAAAAGTTCTATTCCTCGTTGGCATCTCATCTACATAGAAGGCGCACCACTGGCCCCTCAGGCGCCTTCTTCTGTGCCGCCTGTACAACATTTGAATGCGTGCTATTTATAAAAACTATGACACAGATACGCGAAGCGTATTCAGAGCAAAAATGTACAGCAACAACTAAATGCTCGAATTGTTTGCATAGGTAAATGGGTGGTAGGTATGTACGTGTATATAATGACCGATCAAGCCTGAAGGGTAAGAGAGGTGCTTAAAAGGCGGCGAATCTGGCAAGGAAGTGGCAATTAAGCCAAGCGGGCCATTGGCACTACCGGCACATCCATTTCCATGTACCCATGTCCTTGACATTCTACGTGTATGTAAATGTACACACGTACACACGTACGTGTTCGTGCCATCAGACAGGCCCTTCTTTGACCCAGTTTTGAGCCCAGCTGTGTGCCCGACTTCCGGCTGAGCCTCATCAGTCCCACTCTCTGGGGCGTCCTGTCTCGTCCTGTCTCTCAATCCATTGAGGTTCCGTTCGGTTCGGCTTTTGGCCGCGCAGCCTCCCTGGCTTTGTTATTGTTTACTCCTTGTGGGGCCACCTGTTGTCGGGGGAGTAACTGGTGCATAAGTATTTAGGCCGGTTTGGTCCTTGATTGAACAGCTGCTATCAGCAGCCGATTGTTGCCACGAATCTGCGCAGATTAATGTGCGCAAGTCATTGATAAATGGCCCCTTGAGACTAAAATCATGTGCTTGTATTTATAGAACTCGTTTCTGTAAACAACTTTTGGATTAAGGGCTTTGTGCGCTGGTAATTAAGTTATTTTTATATATCTCAAAGGTTAAGTTAATTTTACTAATGTAAAGGAAGGACTTTACAAGTGTAAAGCAAAGTGTGCTTAATCAGAAGATTAATTAGTGAACAAACGCAAGGCTATACATTTAATTTCCACTCAAGCCCGAAAGGACAGTGACTTATGTTTGGCCATTACTACCTTAATACTACACAATTTATTCGCAGTCGCACCCCAGAGACTCGTAGACAAAGGAGTTTAATGGTCGCCACACGGCGTATACGCAATGCCCACCCTCAGGCATTTGTTATCATTGATAAGTGTGCTTCAGAAACAGGGTGTCCTGATGCGAGAGCATGTTATGGCATTCCACAACCAGTGCAAGGACACCCCGTACACGGGGAGCTGCCTTTTTGTCGCCCATTCAGTGCGTATACTTAATATTGAGTGCGGGTGGTGGCATGACTCTCTGCGCTTGTGTGTGTTTCTCGGCAAAATATCCTGTATACGCACTGCTGGCCTGCTGCTGTCGGCACTGGAAACGATGGCGAACGGAGGACGCGGGCGGCTGAGAGGATAACAACGACGGGGAGTTCAGAGCTCGTCAGTTAACGACGCTTGTCTCAGTTGCATCCGAACGCTCCAGCAGTAAACGTTATCCGAAACTGGCTACGCGCAAATCAAGGTAAGCCCTTGCAGAACCACAAAACAAAAAAAAAATACTGGCAGGACTGCAGAAAAAAGGGGCAAAAACGGCCAAATACACAAATTGAAATCAAACAAAAAGTGCTTCACGGTCCCTGTGCGGGCGCCAACCCAAGAAAGGCTCCGCAATTAGTGTCTGTCCAAGGAGCCCAGCCCAGTTGAGTGAAGTGCAGAGGTGTAGAAGTGATGGCCAGAAGCGATTTCCACTGGGTGCGGCACCAATCAAGCGAAATGTTGGCCCCGTTTGATTTGAGTGTGTGCTAAGTGCCAAACAATTGGCAGTGCGACAGCAATTAATCGCGGAAAAGTGAAATTTTCCACAGTCCCTGGTCGGGTTATATAAGTCTGTGAAAATTTTTGCCCCAAATTAGCATGTATACCAGAAACCCAGTTCTGTATCTATAACCCAGTCGCCTCGTTCTCGCTGTCGCTGATGCGGAGTCTGCGTTCTGCGCAGCGTCCCAGGACCGAAATCTTGGTCGGCTTTTCGGCAGCGGGGGAGTGCCATGATGGCACTGACCTAGTCGCTGGACGAGAAAAGGAAAATGGAAATCAACAGGAGCAGCGTGTTGGGCCTGCGCACGCAAACACCTGTTGCACATATGCTAATGCCCCAGTCCTCCTCCCCCCATTGGGTTTATGAATGGCTGGCTCGGCACAGCCAGCTGTTGCACGCCATTTGATTTGTGTCCTTGTGCCATTCCAGCTGGCCACCATGGTGACCAATGCCGCGGGGACAGCCGCAACGGGAGCAGCAACAAGCAACACCACCAACAACAACAACCTGCAGACGAACAACAACAGCCATGGGGCGAACAACAACAACGATGACTTTGACTTTGACCAGGACAGTGGACTGCAGGACCTCGGCTTGCCGGTGTCCGTGCAAACATTCCTGTGGCGGCAAATAGCGCCCTTCATCCGGCCCAAGCTGGGCAAACTGCACGAGTCTACCTGTCTGGTGAGTTTGGCTAGGGCTTGCCAACAACCTTTAAGTCAATTGCCAAAGATAGAAAACGAAAAGAGCTGAGATGGCCAACAATAAGGAACCAATACCCCAACACAAATGGGTGCTGTATATTCGCTATGCGTGTTTGTTGTAAGGATGGACTGTGTAACATACCGAAACCCAAGACCATTGGCATTCAGATTGGCACAAGCAATTCGTGTTCGTATTAAAGACCAAAAATTGTGTTCAATGTCTTCTCCTTTTGATTTCTCTCAGCGAAAATCATGGAAAATTGGAAGCCAAATTTGAGTCATAACCTTGATGTTTGATGTTTTATATACTTTCCTGCATTCGATTTATTTTCCTTTAACAACTACTAACACGGCCACCTTCCACAAACTGAACAACAGACCTGTCTTCCATTTATACCAGGCCAGGAAAAGTTTCGTTTCGTACGGCTAAGAACGCCCAAAAAAGTATGCTCCACTTTTTGCCTAGCTTAATGTAGGCTTGGAAACTTTTCCTGCGCTTGTGTGTAGTACACTCAGTATGCTTTATACACAACCAACTAAAACCACAACTACAATGACAAACTGTACAAATTAACATTGTAAAATCTTTCGCAATTTGTCTGAATCTGAATGTAGTTTTGTCAACATGCACCAGGACACCATGTAAGTTATAAATGTTTGTAGTAGTGATAACCCCTTTATTTCTAAAGCTTGTTGACTCAATGTTAAACTAAAAGCATTTTACATACAAAATATGTTTAATATTGAGGTTAAAAGCATAATTTCGTCCCCTTTATAATGTATATGTTAAATGTTTATGTGCCTATGTTTAAGATTTGTTTTGTTGTCTGAAGACCCCTTTATTTTGCTGTAATCTTGGTAGCTTTAAATCTTTTTTTGCCTCAACTGTTTTATTATAAATTTAACAATTTCTTGGCATACTTTCGATGTTCAGGAGTCAAAGGAAGCCTGCAAGGTGAGTCTAAGAGTAAATAGGTTTGCAATCCAATATTTATGAAACCCATTTTGCAGTCCTTTGAGAAAGTGCTTGTGCAGAACATTCAGTTTGGGCTTTCACCACCACTCACGAAGGGATTGGGTGTGATTCCCCGATGGCGCCTGTTGCAAGGAGCTCTCCCACATGTTATGCATGCCTGTGCCGCTCTGCTCTACAATCGCGTCAAGGACATGCAGGCTATTGGTCCTGTGGAGACCAAGCTGCTCTACACCATGCAGTGGATCCTTCTGTACGCCGCCGAGGAATGTGCCGATGATGAAGGCGGTGAGGATCTGGGCTTGGGCGATGCGACAGAACCCAAGTCGAAGTCCATTGATCAGTACCTATTCTCCGTGCCAACTATTACGGTAGGTTATTACTAGGTAACTATAGGCTTAATCAATACCCTTTCCTTTCAGCTCTTTGTGTACCTATTCGCACCTATTATACACCACCTTAAGGAATCGGATTTCCAGAACTTTCGCCTGGAGAATGGCATTAAGCTCTGGCAGGGAATGTGGGATAATCGAGCACCCGGAGCGCCATGCTTCACAGCTCCCGTGAAGCCCAAGGCTCGCAATTTGCTGTGTGCACCCACTCCAAAAGGATCCACAGATGTTTTTCCCGCTCGCAAGCACTCACTCAGTGCGGATGCCATGTCACCCAAGGCGGATTCGCCACAGAGCGGTATCTCCGACTATGGAAGGCAGGACGAGGAGGTTTGTACGCGTATATAACAAAGCTGTAGAAATTTATTATATTTTTACCTTGGCTTAAATCTAGGGTTCTTGGGTTTCTTCTCCCAAGGAGTTTGCCTTTCCCGAAACCATACCAGAAGAAGCCTCCAGCGTGGAGGATGAACGTGTGGTCATATTTAGGCTGCCTTCGGCGCCACAACTAATGGATAACTCATTCTTTACGGTAAGCTTCCGCTATGCTAACTATGCTAATTGGTAACAACTAATGTACCTTATTGACCAGGCCGATGCCAGCTTGCTGCAACAGCAACAATCCCAGAGCCGTCGAGGAAGTCGCCAGTCAATGAACTCCCGTGACAAGGATAAGGTGCCCTCCACCAAGTTCGAGTTTGATCAACAGGAACTCATGCGCGGTGCCTCGATGAAGGAGAAGCGCAGTGCCTCCATCGAAAAGGAGACGGACTCGGATAAGTCGGAAAGTGTCAAGGCAGATGTGTCCGCCGCCACTTTCCTGGATGTGGCAGTGCTCCGCTGCCTCTTCATCTCGCATTGGCAGGAGGAGGGCATCTTCTGGAGCCTCCAGTATCTGTACAATCGGTACGACCTTATAATAACTAACATACAAGTGCAGTGTAAAACTTACCTTGCTGCAACTCCTTAATCAGACTCAGTGACATTGGTGAGGAGGCGGCCATCACTTTGAATCAACCTCGCAAGCGCTCGAACTCCTTGCCCATACCGCAAATCGAGATTTCACTGTACCAGGGACCCGGCAGCAATAGTCGGGATAGTCCAGGGAGTTCCGTGGTAAAGGATTACATTGAAATACCAGATCCATCGCCCACGGTGACAGCCTGTGTAGCAGGTAGGTTACAAGTTCTGCTGATTCCATCACCCTTGCTGATATTTCCTGATATTTCCAACCAACTCCTTAGAAGAACCTCAAAGTGCGCCAAGCACTACGGAAAGACGCGGCAGTGAGAAGAAGAAACGCGTTAAGATGGCCGATCTGCGAGCTTTCGTGGAGACAAAGATGTTCTCGAAGTCGGAGAAGAACTTGGAAAAAGTAGGGCTCGACACAAACTCAGCCAATGGCAAGACACCACTGCAACATGCAGTAAGCGGAGCAAAAACCTATGTTTAATGTTCTTAAGTGTTTCTGCCTGGCTCCCGCTTATAATCCCCATATAAATGTTACCTCTTAAATGGTGTTTGTTTGGCTTGAGATTTCAATGTTATCTAAATGTACCCATGTTCATACTGATCGATAGTAATATTGTTCTTTGATATCATATAGGAGTACCATCGCAGCCTGGACACGGGTGAGAAGAAGCTCTCTCGATCTGCCTCGATGATAAGTCGCGAACCCGCCAGCAACTTGATCAAGGGCAAGTCCATGCCCAGTCTCAGGTAACTATAAGTCCCTCAGCTGGCCAAAATCAAAAGAATAGAATACGACTGACTCTTAATCAGGCCTCTGACACCAGACCCAAAAACACACATACCATACCATACCATACAGGTGACACTTCCAAACGATTCTCGAAATTCCACACTCTTCAGAGACTCATTCTTTGCTGTCGAGCTATATGCTAATGCTATATATTCTATACCCTATGCCTTGTACTACTTTCTCCAATGAACAACCAGCTGTCTGCTTGATAGCGGGTGAGTTTTGGTCTACCAAGCTAACTGACTATGATTTGTATTTCGATCTACAAGAAACACTCTATGCTTTATGTGCTCCCATGATGTGCCCATGATGGTTTTCCTCCTTTAATCTGTACCACCCCTTGTATGCTAACCTTTTGGCACCTGTCCAAGCCTGTTACTTTCTCACCTTTCACCCCCTTTCACCTGGCTATCCCTCTAGTAACCCCTGATCCCTCAGCTTGCCGCACGCCGTTTTTGACTAATGCCACACACACGCTTTCTCGCACGTATCCTACAAAATACAAGATTTTACAGATACGTTGAGCCACCCAAGGCCCCAAGGCCATCGCAGGCCACCTGTCCGCGTTCCACGGCCTTCTATCCCCGGAATCCCATCATTACGGTTACGGAGCACACGCCCACACCTTCGCCTGATTACATGAAGCGTCAGGTGAGCTATGATCATTGTTATGATTAGAACGTGGTCTGCAAGGTTTGTCCTTCGCAAAATAAGTCATCACTCAAGATATGATAATGAACTGGTGCTAAAGCGCAATTATTTTCCTACAGGGCTCCATTGACTCCCAGCTGGATGCCTTGAGTAATGGCGGCAGTATAGCTGGCATGGCTGGAAACGGAGGTGGTAATGGCAGTACAGGTATGGGCAGCACCACCACCCGTTACCGTGGTCAAATGCTGCGCTCCCACACGGACTCCCACATCGATTACACGGGCGTGGATGAGTCGGAGGCGCCGGGCTCCTCCTTTTATATAACACGCGATGGCGGGATTGACTACGAGATTATCCTGCTGGCCATTAGCAATGTTTTCAAGCGGGATCCGGCACAGGTGTGCTCACTCCGAGTTTTGGAAGCGGGTCTGAACATCTGCGAGCTGCTGATTGAAATGGGTGTGCTCAAGTTGGGTGAGCATGCCCACGAGATCTCGATGAGCATAACTAGGCGAGCTCTGCAGGTCCTGGGATGTCCGCACGGATGCAATGATGGTAGGTCGACTCTAATTAGCTTTAAATTAATTCCTTATTTAATTAATGATATTTAATATACTTCTAGGTGTTCGTGGGCCACCTGCCGACTTCCTGCGCAACCAATGCCAGAAGATCCTGTCCAGGATGCTGCGGCAGGCTGGTCAAAGGACCAAGCGCTTCATGCAGGAGATGGTGAAGACTTCACCGTTGCCGGAACTCATCGACTACTTCCATGCCTTCCTGGCCTTCTGCGTGGATCCCAGCTCGCTGCTGTCGCCCCTGAGTAAGTGTTAAGTTATTTGCTGGCCAGATGCTAGACCGCAAATGCTGGGCTTGGATGCCAACCAATTGTAGGCGCACCAAAAACCCCCATTTAATACTCGATCCAACCAGACTTATGAGTTCCATTGGCCATTTTGAGTTGGGCTTCCCTTACGCCTTTTGAGTTGCTCTTTCGGCCGGAATCCGCATCCCCCATGCTGTTTGTGGTTCTATTTTCCCATTTTGCATGCCAAGAATTTTGCTAATGCTTTTGAGTTGTCCCTCCCGATTCTTTACTGTCACCACCAATACGTTGTATATATATATATATGTATGTATGAAATGATGCAATAGCTCATAAACGTCAGAGTGGATTTAAAAATGCTAACACCGATATTGGCGGCGTACCAGGTCAGGGCGGCTATTCGACCAATTTTAGCGGCGGCATGAGCGGCGGAGCCGAGGCCCAGGTGGTTGGAGCGGTCTTCAAGCCGCTGGTCAGCCGCTTTGTGGAGGCCAGCAAGGATCTGAAGGGTCCGGAGAATATAGCCCTATACGGCGACATCCGCCAGCTGGTCACCTATGTGAAGGGCGCCCATGGCGGTCCGTTTCGGCTGGTGGCCCTCAGTGGCATCCTGGCCGTCACTCCAAGGCCCCACAAAAAGGGTCCTTCGGCACAGACCACTCGTGTGATCAGGTAAGTAACCAAAATCATATAGAAGAAGGTTTACTTATCCAAATCCCTACTTTCCAGACACATTCCGCAGGCCAATGCAAATCAGAGTCTGCAAAACGACGACAACCGTTCCCAACGACGTCTTCTCCTGAAGAAACGCAGCACTTCGTCCGCCTGCGCCGTGGTGAGAAGCATCCCTAAATCTTAATCTGAAGCTCATACCCGCCTGGTACATTTCAGAGCCTGCTGGAGACGGAGGCTTGCGAGGAGCACTACAAGACCAGCCAGTCGCCACTGAGCAACTTCCGGCGGAGGACCACCGGAGTCCGACCCACGTTGACTCCGCGGCACAGCGAACGCGCCCTGCTATCCGACTCCACGTCCAGTTCGGAACGCAATTCGCTGGGACGGCTCAGCGGCTTGGTGCGCTGGTTCCGCGGCACGCCCAAGGAGGCCTCGTCGATCGATCTGGAGATCGGGTCGCTGAACCCGGAGATATCCTCCACGTTTATGCGGCACGCCTCGCTGAAGATACAGCGCGGCCGGTCGAGCGATGGCATTGGGCGGTCCATTCAGCGCGCCAAGCGACGCGTCGAGCGGCGGCTGAACCGTTTCGGCGGCATTGTGAAGGGCAAGAAGAAGGTGGGCGGCATCGAGGAGACGGCGGACTTCAGTCGCCGCAGCTCCTCGGACATGTGCGACGGTCCGCGGGAGTCGGAGGTGGTCATCCTCAAGGAGCGCAAGCTGGTGCCCACCGAACCGGTGCGCGTTGGTATGCTTCGGCTTTCCTTCCTGCTGGAGACCTGTGCCCCCGGCTCCTTTCCCGATCCCCAGCTGGTGGCCGCCGTTCTGGATCTGGTCAGTACATACCTTTCCTCGTTGAGGGTCGCTTCTTTAACTTCCTGTTCGTTTGTTCTGCAGCCACAAGCTCCACTCGTGGCTAGGGCCACCTTCATGCTGGAGTGCGCCCACTTTGTCCATTTGTGCAACAAGGGTCAGTGGCCCGCCTGGATGAAGCAGAACGTCGGCAGCTACCGGGCCTCGGGGGCAAACATCAATCTCAATCAGATGAAGCAGCAGGTGAGCCAAACGAGCGCCAGACGCACCCACATCCTGCAACGGGCAGCCGGCAAGATGTTCCACCAGTGGGCAGAGATGGTGGGCGCCAGGCTGGAGGAGATCCTCTTCACGGAGCGACTGCAGTACGAAGCGGTCAATGCTAGCCTCACGGATCCCGAGAAGCAGCGCGAGCTACTGCAGCAGGACGAGGAGGAGGACTTTCTGGACGAAACATCGGTGAATCCTCACGGCAATGATTGCCCGCACTCCTTGAAGCTGATCGCCTGTGTGCTTCTCTTCGAGATAACTGCGTTTTTGAGGGACACCTACTTGATGCTACCAAAGACATCCAAGCTGATCCATCGCGACAAGCCGGCGCCCTGGGAGAAGGTTTACCGCGAGGCCAATCGCCGCTGGTCCATGGCCCTCAGCTCCATGGGTCACTCGCAGACCTCCGCCCAGAGCCTGCAGTCGATAGCAGCCGGTAACGATGGCGCCGGCCAGTCGGAGCGAAAGATATCCTTCGTGCTCCACGAACCGGACAATGAGTCGGAGAACAGCAGCAACACAACGCTGACCAAGGAGGGCGAAGAAGGTAACATCTGTAAATATTTAAATGCCTACCACTTTTATATTTTTATCCATATGATTCTGTATTCCCAGCACGTCGACCCACTGCATCAGCTGTACGACCATTCCTGCTGAGACGTGGCACTGCCACCACAACGGGAGGATCCTTCAAGCGTCGCTCGCTGAAGCTTCGTCGCAACACCAAGGACAGCAAGGACATCGAAACCGATTGTGAGTAACACGCAGTATTTGTTTTAATATTATCGTAAACATATTCTCATATGATACCTTCAGTCAATATGCAATCACGGCGCAAGGTGTCCTCGCTCTCCGATCGCAGTGATACCTCGGAACAGGGCATGATCAGTGGTGGCGAGGAGTCTCCGGGAATTCTCAGCGACGATCAGCAGCCGGAGTCACCTACGGACTCGAACGAAAACGATGATACGGCCAAGAATATGCCGTGGCTAAAAGCAATCATCGATCTTATGTCCAGCTATAACTACTACTGCACCCACAAGGGATATTGCCATCCATTTTGCTATAAGCGACACATGCGATCCTGCACTCGGTTGGTCAAAGCCACCAGAAAGGTAAGAGATCCTTGACAGAAGTCTAACTTGCGCTAAAAACATTTTACTTTTTACTAGGTTTATGGCGAGGAGTTTGGATTCACCTTCGATGCAGATCATCCCAACGTCGAGCCCACAATTATCACCTCCAGTAAGCCACATACTTCTCGAGCTCGCTCCACTAGAAAAGTATCGGAGCAGAGTTCCACTCAGACATCCCCGTCGAAGCGAAAGGATAGTTTGTCACGCAAGGATCGGTAGGTGGTATCCATATGTTGCCCAAATGTATTGCTAATTACTTGCTTACAGGATAAGTGATGATCCTGATCTGGAAATGGCGGAGAAGTTGGCTAAAGCTTTTCGACAGGAAAAAGAAAAGAAGATGCAGGAGGAACCACCCATCTTGAAGTTCATCCGCATTCATATACGTAACTTGTTCCATTTTCCGCTGGCCACCTTGCTAAAGGGTGCAGTTGTGCTCACCGAGGAGATGGTCATCGAGGCTATGCCCGCCGCTTGGGAACTCCTCCTAGAGACCAATCACGATACGGCCACCTCAAGTGCCGCTGTATTTTTGATGGGCTCGGTGAAGGCCCAGAACTTTGCCTTTGACATTATGCAGAGGGCTTTGAAGCACAAGGATCCGGACATAAGGATTGGAGCCATTCAGCGCTATCTGGTGTTGTGGAAGTGCCGCTTCCACGTCTGGCCACGAATGGAGGAGAATGCGCACGATGTGACCTTCAAGGTGCCACCGGGTGGCATCGAGTTCACTCTACCGTCGCCAAAGATTGGCATTGAAAGCCTGCCTGTGGTGGATCCACCCTGGATGCCAGTCCAGCAGACAAAGGACATGGACGTAACCCTCAACCAAGATAGACATGTGAGTGAGAAGGCCGCGGAGACCCTGGGTTATGTACTGGTCGGGAGGGTATCTTTGTTTATGGTCTAATGCATATTTGTCTTTCAGCGATCCTTGGTCACCGCAACCAAGAGCCGGAAGATGCAACAGACGGAGGCGATCCGGAATGCCCTGCGCCAGCAGAGGGACAAACAGCGGGCAGAGCGCCACAGTTTCCTGATCACCATGATACCCATCAGTCAACAGGCCTCTCATGAGCCCGGAATGGAGAAACTGGAGGACCATGAGATCGAGGAGGACCTTGATGGCACCCGCATGTCATCGCACTTGCACCACGCCCACTCTCTCTTCCCCTCCGTTCTCTGCTCCTCCGTGATGCAGATCGTTGGCTGCCTGGACGATGCCGCCATTGGATCGGATGGCAATGCGGTATATGAGATTGCCTACCAGGTGATCTGGGTTTGCTTGGTGGAGGAGTCAGCTCTGTTCCTGCGCTATGTCTTTGAGCGTCTGACTCGCGATCGCCAGGATCAGATGTTCAAACTCCTGCGACACCTGATCCGATTTGTGCCTCGTCTGCCTCAACAGGCGGCATTTGCGCTCTACAACTCGATTATAGGATACATTATGTTCTACGTCCGATCTTCCAACGAACTGAAGCAAGAGGTGGGTACTGCATTTCATGAATATAGAAAGTTTACTCAATAACCATACTTTTCTCAGCTCGTTGGCTCAGCCCTATCTGTGCTTTGGATGGTGGTGCACTCGGTCCATGGAATTATGTTTAAGGATCTGAAGCAGATTCTGCGTAAGGAGCAATGCGATGCGTCCATCCTGCTAACGGCCAATGTGCCCGCAGCCAAGAAGATTGTTGTGCACGGACCAGCGGATGATGACTACAACATACCCTCTCAATTTCCCGTCCAGGAGGATACTCTCTTCTGTCAGCTGCTCAAGGAGGCCTTGGATTACTACCCCATCGATGAAAAGAACACTAGTCACTACTGTCTAGTAGACTACAAGAGCAGTAAGTTGTGTACAACTAGCTTTCAAGTGAGATACTTATTACTCGTTGATGCCTTTCAGGTAAAATCCTCAACCCCAACTGGTACATCCGTGATCTGTACTTCTTTAAGAGATCTCAATACCCTGAAGTGCGTCTCATGCTTATGCGTCCGGAAGAGTCCTTCCTGGCACTCCAGAAACAGGAGCTTACCAAGAAGTTTGTGGAGATCGGAAAGGTGCACCTGACATGGGCTATTCTGAAGAACGTGGACATGGTGGTGCAGCGGGTGGTGTTCCTGCACGAGGAGCTGATGAAGCTGCCCTCCTTCCCGCGCAAGGCACTCGAGGTGGATCTGGATCTGCACCATGGTGGCGAGTACGGAAAGGTGCTGCTCGGGTTGGACGTCCTGCACAAGTTCATGTGGGTGCGACTGATCGCCCGCATGTTCGAGGCCATGGCTGGGAATTTCGCCTACTCAGCGGACATCCAACTCTTTCTGAACGTCCTTTCCGGCGCCTCCATTCTGCACGCCGAAGATTCGTGCATCATGCGCTATGTGATGGCTACCTTCATCAACGCCGCCTTCAACTTCAAGAATATCTTCTCCACGAACGGTTACTTCATGATTATGCCCACCCTGCTGCAAGTCTATTCCCTGCATCAGACCAACAAGCTGATCACCACCACCATTGAGTATGCGGTAAAGCAGTTCTATCTGCTGAACCGGAAACCCTTTATCCTGCAAATGTTCGGATCCGTTTCCGCCATTCTCGATACGGATGAGGATGGCACGTACGGTGAAGCTCACAAGGTGCAGTCGAGCTGTCTGTTCAACCTGCTCCTCAGTCTCGAGGATCCTTCGCCGGATCCTCTAAACATTGCTGAGCTGGTCAAGGAACCCAAACCCCTCAAGGCCATTGACTTCTGTTACCATGACGAGGATGACGACGTCACAGTTTTGGATTGCATTACCTTATGTGTCATGGTCGTCTCTTACTCCGCAGAGAGCACACGCGGGTATCAAATGCTGGTGAGTCCATACTTATGATCTAGATCTAACAGGTCTAATTAATCATTGATCCTTTCAGATAATTTTGGAGGCCATTCTGCCGTGCTATCTGCAACAGATCCAATCGCCAAGCTATATTCCGCTGCAGGGAAAGTCTGAGCGCGATATTATCCTCCAGCTGGCGGTGGCCATACGCACCATGGTGCACAACTGCGAGGGTCTGGCCAAAAGCTACAATGGACCATATCGGAACAGTCCGGAGCACAAGGGCTCCTCGCAGCGCAACTGCAGCCGTGGACCTCCCTGTTCACCCGGCCTGGACTTTGAAGAGGAAACGCATCCCAAATACATGACCGATGCCCGTACTAAGAACATGATGGACTCTGCCGAGGATTCGGAAATGATACGCACCGAGTACCGAAGACCCCGCGACGTCTTACTCTCCGTGGTGGCCGATTTTCTCACGAAATCCACCGTTCGCCTAGGAGAGCTGGCCAAGAAGATGCCCAGTGATACGAAACCCACCGAAGTCCTGGACGCCAAGTGTCACATCCGTCTGGCGGACATCGCGCACTCCTTGCTGAAGGTGTCGCCCTATGATCCGGAGTCCATGGCCTGCCGGGGCCTGCAACGCTATATGCAGGCGGTACTGCCGCGGGCGGAGTGGTCCAACGATACGTTGCGCAACGCACTGGTCACAATTCTAAGGCGCATCGACAAGGTGTTCCTCAAGATATCAAAGAAGCCATCGATCAGGAGGAATACGGACTGGGAGGCGGCCGCCGGACTGCTGAAGGGCATCCACGAGACGATCATACGGCACTCGTACGTGCTGCACTGGCAGCAGATGAAAACGCTCATCAGCACGGTGCAGAATCTGATCGTCAACGAGCCCGGCATTCCCGAGGGCGTCTCCAGCGCAGGAGCAGCGCTCATGTCTCAGAATCCGCCGGCCTTTTTCTGCTCGGCCGTGGTGCGTTTGGTGGCCCTGCAGGTGGTCAGCCCCGTGGACTGTTTCTCCCTGGTCCAGATTTGCGGCGGTAGCGCCGAGTTTGCCACGCAGGAAAAGGCCGAGGGCTTTCTAATGCATCTGATAATGCCACTGTGTCTGAAGGTTTGCTCGGGCCGCGGCGTTTCCGACGTGGGCGAGTTGAAGATGTCGGACGTTTCCTTCCTGCTGACTGCCGTGTTGAATGCGATGAGTCCGCCGGCGGGTCGTACCGGGCAGGCCGTGTCCCAGATAAACCGGGTGACCGGCGACCTACGCGCCGGCTCACTCACCTTCACCGGCAGTCGGGATGCCAAGCGCCCAGCCCGCATCTCCGGGTCCCTCTACCAGGCCGCCTTCTTAGCCCTGCGCATCGTGTGCATCTGCTTCGAGAGCCGGCTCTCCAACGAGTGGCCGCGCATCGTTCGGGTGATGAGGGATCTCGGCAGGCGCAATGAGGCGGCCCCGGATCTCTGGAGCTTTATGGAGTTTGTGGTCACCCACCGAACGCCCCTCTACATTGTCCTGCTGCCCTTCATCCTGCACAAGGTAAGAAACGGGGTCTTATCACAGCAATTCTACTTTGCTGACCCCAACGAAGGATTTTGCCTTGGGTATATGGTCACTGTTGGTGACCACAAACATATTAACCATCTTTGCAGTAATCGTATTTGAAGGGTTTTGAATGGTTTAAACAAGTTGAGCTGAGAGTGGAATGATGAACTATGATATAGAGCGGCAAGAGGCTTTTTGTGCCTGGGTAACATGAACCCAAGTTCCCTTGAATTTCAAGTTTTCGTTCTTGATTTACTCAATATTATAGTTTTTGTATAATGCATTTCTATGAGCCGATTATACCCTTTGATACCCTCATCTGCCTTAGTCAAGTAGTTTCCCGACCTGCACTTCTATGCCTCAAGATTATACGCAAAAAGCAGTTCCTCCTATGACCTTTGCCCATTTCGAATATATTCCGAAAATCATTTGAAAATCGAACAACTTTAACGATTCATATCTTCCAGATCTCGCAACCACCCATTGGGGATCACGAGCGCCACATGCAGTTCATTATCCGGGAGCGATTGCGTGGAACTCCGCCGCAGGGCGGGATTAAGTCTAAGGGAGCTCTGCTGCTAGAACTGGCCAGGGAGCTGCGGGACCTGCGCGACGAGCTGGAGGAAAAACGCTACGGTAAGGAGCCGGAACGGACGGAATCCCAATCTGTGCTCCACACACCCACTCATGTTTCAGTCTCCACAGATCGCGAGAGTTCCGAGCAGAAGAAGAGCGACACACCGGCGGCAACTAGTGCGGCTGAAGCCCACAAGTCGCAGCAAAGACCTTCACTCATATCTATCTTCACAGGAACCACCACGGGCCAGGCCTCGCACTCCCATGTCTCCGCAGTGCCGATCGACTCGCGCAGCGGATCCGGCGGGATCTGCACGCCCAGCGACACGCTGTCGCAGCAGACGCTGCACCCGCCGCGGGAGTCGCTCTCGAGCAGCTCCACGGGCCGGGATCCGCACACGACGACCAGCGAGAGCCAGAGCGGCGAGGCGGACGCAGGATCGGCGCCCACGCTGGTGGGGCCCACGCCGAGCGGATCGGGACATGGATCGGGCAGTGGTATTGGTACCGGTGCCGCCTCCGCCGTGCCCTCGCATCTCTCGCATTCGCAGTCGTTGCAGCAGGCTCCCTTTAAGGCCCAGCCGCCAAAGCTGCGCTTCGTTTCGTCCGTGGAGTTCCGGCACTCATCCGGGGAGACATCCACCACACCGCTCTCGCCGGAGAGCCCGGCGGAGGACAGTTCCGGGGATCATACTCGCTCACGTCTGCAGCGATCAAAGGCGGCCAGCCGAAAGACCTTCAGGCTCAAGCGCAGTCGCCTGACGCCCATGGAACCACCCAGCATTGTAAGTGCAACAGAAATATACTAGGGCCTGAAATCTCCATACATACGTTCTTCGTAGGTCACATCGCAGGAGGAACAGGTCCCGCAGGCGCAGGCAAAGGCTCTGGGCGAGATTTCCTGGGACTCCGTTTCCCAGACATCCTCCACTTCCGGCTATCGGGACAACAACAGCCTGCAGACTGGACTGCTCTCGCCGGATGGATCCTTGGGTGGCATGACCCTGGGTCGCTCACCCTCTCAGCACTCGCTCTTGATGGTCTTTGAGGGACAGGATGAGGATACCCTCATTTAACAATCACAGAACGGCGACCGGGCCTACGAACTTTAGAAGCCAAGTGGTTCCACTAATTAACAGGAATTTGGAGTAGTCAAACACGCAAAAGGTAGTTGTTGGGTGTTGAGTTTTATAGATGAATCGTTGTTTTCCATTGTGTGCCATTTTTGTATATGATAGGTAGAGCTAGAAACTAATAAAAGTACTTGGTAGCCGTTCTAAGTGTTACTCTAATTGTTTATTGATGAGAAGTACTGGCGATGTACGAAATTTGAATAAGTTTGATAACATGGCTATCGTCAGTAATCAGCAGGTTATCGATAAGTGCCGACAATCGATATCGAACCTAGAGATGTGATCACTTGTCGTGTTTTCGTGCGTGAGCGTCATGCGACCATCTCTAGCGGGGAGCAGACCCCACTTGTTGTGTGGATCAAATCAGTTGAATCTGCACTTTGGACTTTCTCTTGGCATCTGCGATTGCGAGCACTGTCACCGTTACAGTGGGAATCCAGATCTTGCGGCGAACGGTCTTTAAACTTTGGACAGAATGATCAACACAGGAAAACTAGCAGGACGGACCCTGTTCATCACGGGAGCCTCTCGAGGAATTGGCAAGGAGATTGCTCTAAAGGCGGCCCGCGATGGAGCCAACATTGTGGTGGCGGCCAAGACAGCGGAGCCGCATCCCAAGCTGCCGGGAACCATCTACACGGCTGCGGAGGAGATCGAGAAGGCCGGCGGAAAGGCCTATCCCTGCGTGGTGGATGTCCGCGATGAGGAGCAGGTGCGCATCGCAGTGGAGGGCGCGGTGGCCAAGTTCGGTGGCATCGACATTGTGGTTAACAACGCCAGCGCCATCTCGCTGACGAATACACCGAACACGGACATGAAGCGATACGACCTGATGCACAACATCAATACTCGTGGCACCTTCCTGGTGTCCAAGGTGTGCCTGCCTTACCTGAAGAAGAGCAACCACGCCCATATTCTCAACATTTCCCCGCCGCTGAGCATGAAGGCCAAGTGGTTTGGACCCCATGTGGCCTATACCATGGCCAAGTACGGAATGTCCATGTGTGTGCTGGGCATGGCGGCCGAGTTCAGGGACCAGGGAATCTCCGTCAATGCACTGTGGCCGCGCACTGCCATCCACACTGCGGCCATCGAGATGCTGACGGGTCCCGACTCAGCCCAGTGGTCACGCAAGCCGGAGATCATGGCCGATGCGGCCTACGCAATCCTGACCCGTGAGCCCAGGCAGTCCACTGGTCAGTTCTTTGTGGACGACGAGGTGCTGGAATCGGCGGGTATCACTGACCTCACTGAATACGCCTGCATCCGCGAGAACGCCGACAAGCTGATGGTGGACTTCTTCGTAGAGGAGAAGGGAGCTCCGGTAGAGAATGACGCTCCTGCGGGAGCTGCTTCTGCTGCTCCGGCGGTTGGAGGAGACGCCAAGATTCCCCAGTTATTCCAGAAAATCGAATCTCTCCTCTCGCCAGAGATTGTCTCGAAGACGCAGGCTGTCTTCCAGTTTAACATCAGTGGTGCCGAGCAGGGAACCTGGTTCCTGGATCTGAAGAACGGCTCCGGATCCTGCGGTGCAGGAACACCACCAGCCGCTCCCGACGCCACACTCACCATGAACTCGAACAACTTCTTCGACATGTTCTCCGGAAGACTGAAGGCGGCTCCCGCCTACATGACCGGCAAGCTGAAGATCAGCGGCGACTTCCAAAAGGCCCTCAAGCTGGAGAAGCTAATGAAGGCCCTCAAGTCCAAGCTGTAGGTGCCATCAAATGGCAGAGTTTTCTATTGTGTACAAGCGTTTCATTTGTGTATGTATTTTCCTAATAAAGTATGAGATTCCTTAGAAATTCTATAATCTGTGGAATTAATTGATTGAATATTACCAAAGTTGTCATAGTGATAGCTCCATCCTTTTGAAAATTTCTGTTTGTAACTTAATAATTTGGATAGATAATAATCTTTATTAGTATGATATTATTTATACAATATTTTGGAATAGCGCGGTCCTCGAGTTCGCAGTTCAAACTTATTCAGACTGACCAGATCTAGTCCATCAAATTGTGGAATTTTCCGCACACGACACTGTCCACACTGCCTGAAAAAGTCTTGCCGGCCATACGCAAGTCTCTGCCGTCAAGTAATCATATTCTAGAAATAGTTACACCCAATTCTAGACGAACATGGCCAGCAGTTCCACCAAGGTGTGTAGAATCAAGGAATAGGTGAACAGGAAGTCACTTAGTCATTGCTCTTTTATAACCCATCGCTAGAACAAGGCCCTGCAGCTTATAAGGTGCTTCTGCGGATGCAGTCTCATGACTGTCGTCGAGGTGCGGAGGATCTACACTCTGTCGAACAGTGTGCACGAGACGCTACTGGATGCGGATGCCACCAGACTGCTACGCAAGTTCATGGAGACGAGGCGCTCCGGCGACAAGGTCGAGGCCGAGCAGTACCTGGACATTTACGAAAAGTGCGCCGAGTTCCTAGCGGAGCACCAGCGCACGTTCACCCAGGACGAGGTGGACGAACTGGTCGATCTGGGCCTGCCCTTCGACCTGGAGCAGGATCTCTCCAGGCGCATGCTCAGCGCCAATCGGACGGACATCAGCAGCGGTCTCTATCGCATCCAGAGCAAATGTCGCAACGAAATCGAGGGCAGCAGCGATTTTCGGGACTTTAGGGATGCCATTGCTGATAAAATGCGTCGGGTGCCAAAATAATATACATAATCGGTGCAAATAATGTTTTTGTGTGCACTGTGCAACGCCAACCAAAGTCACACGGTTACCTTTGGAGTATCGCACTCAATCCAGCTCCTCTTTCTACTTTTCCCCAGTGCCTTGGAGCCTTATATAAATGTATTTAGTCATAGTCTTACAACGAAGAAACGGAAACCGTCCTCCTATCTCATTGTGGATTCCGAATCATGCTAGAGCCTAAGCTCACCAAACATATACA
This sequence comes from Drosophila orena, assembly GCA_005876975.1. Classification (NCBI taxonomy): domain Eukaryota; kingdom Metazoa; phylum Arthropoda; class Insecta; order Diptera; family Drosophilidae; genus Drosophila; species Drosophila orena. Next base: position 4,966,129 of record VCKV01000282.1, on the reverse strand, counting down.
TTCTACTAAACTAAACCCACAGATACGGAACTCTTTACTTAACTTAAAACTATAGTTTATCTATTTTATATCTTGTAAAAACAGTTTACCTATTGTTTGCCCTGTAACGTTTTTGTGCACTAGGAAGTTGTATTCTATTCAGAAATAAATCTGATGCTGAATGCAACTGACATTCAAAGTGATTATTTGTAGTACATTGACATTCGAAAAGATTCTGGACAATTTAAATATGAATTTAGCTTTGAGGACCTATGCAGGGGATTCCAAATCGCAATCACGAAACCATTTACTTACAATTAAATATACTTTGTGTTACATGAATGCTTTATATACGTGTTAAGCTCTACAGCTAGATATATTTCCATTTAAGAAATAAACGTCCTAATACTAAAAACGCATCGTACGGCTTAGGTTTTCTTCCACGAGTAATACATTTCCATAGGTTTGTTTACCTAAAAGCATATTATTAGAATGGAGACTATGAAAGTAATGCAAGCGCAAACCCACCTTCCAGAATTTGTCGTTGACCTGGTGCAGGGTCTGGTTGCCATTCAGGATGACCAACTGCTGAGGCTGTGGAGCGACGTAGATGCAGAAGTTGAGCACGCGGCAGGCCTCTGGCAAATCGGCGCCCAGATCGAGGGTGAGCCGCATGGCCAGATACTTGCTGAGATGGTCGACGGTGGCGTTGGCCGTGGTCTTGATATAGCGGACGCAGTTCTCCTTGAGTGCGCGTATTAGCTGGTTGTCAGCCGACATTTCCGTGGGATGGGGCTTGAATACGAGCTCGATTTCATCGTTGGTGCCCAGCTCGCCACTGCCCTCGCCCTCTGTGTCGATGTTGGAGTCGCCCTCGGTGCGGCAGTCCATCTGTGAGTCCGACTCAGACTCCTCGGACCGCTCCGAAGTCAGCACCGACATGGCTCGTTTGGGTTTAGAGCTGCTCGAGTTGGAGGGCACCGGTGAGGGAGTGCTCCGCATCGAGGGCGGATTCGACGCGTCGTCGACTTGCATCCGGGTGGCGGAAGTGCTGGCGCCCGAGTTGGCCGACGAGGAGGGCGCTGCATTCGAGGCGCTCGTAATGGCTGACGCTGCCGATGTGCCCGAATGACCCGGATCCCGGTTCTCGCGATCAATGCTGTTGGTGTTGCTGTTGCTATCATTGGAGGCTGTGTCGTGGACGTGCAATTGATTGGAGGCATTGCGGCCCACAGCAGTGGGTGCACCAGGTGCCGGAGGAGCTGCGACATTGGCAGCACCATTTCCATTACCTCCGCCACCACCACCGCCGCCGCCGCCCTTGGTGCGGAATCTTTGTGGCCGGTTCTGGGACTGCAGTTTGATGCCCTCGTTGATGGAGTTAACCAGCGCCTGCTGCGACTGCGTCTGGTTGAACTTGGCCATCACCTTCTCCTGGATGGCCTCGTATTCCTCACGACTGGGGTAGATCTTTGAGATGAGCAGGTCAAAGTTGGGATCAGCGCGCAGGGAGCGCTTGGAGACGAGCTTCTTGCGGCACGTGGGGCACTCCTTGTTGCCTGAGCGCAGGGCGGTCACAATGCAGTCGGAGCAGAAGCGGTGCAGGCACTCCTTGGTCGTCATCGTCTTCTTCAGCATATCCAGGCAGATGGGACACATCAGCTCGCTGTGGAGGCTCCGCGGGGACACCGCGATCTCCGTGCTGTCCGTGATCACCTCCTGCGGCTTGCGCTGCAGCTCGTACAGCGACAGCTCCCACGTTTTGTTTGGCGCCGGGTCCAGCGACGTCATTTTCACACCAATTCTGAGGCTTTTCAATACACAAACAACCCTTTTTGGAAAATTTTCGCTCAGATTTTCCAAATTAGCTTGCAGTGTGACCGTACTTCGGTTGTTCAATTAAACCACCGAGGAGAAAGACCTAACAACAGATGCAGTGGTAATCTTGTTTGCTATTTTTAGATTTTAGTTCATAGCGTGGCGCGAACATTTCAAAATTTTAGCACATAATTACTGGGGTAGAAAATGAAGTTTATGAAAATATTTAAGAGTTAAATATTTCAGTACGTTTCAAAATAGATACTTTGTTTATTTTAACTAGGACTTAGTAAGTCAGTAAACTTAGAAAATTAAGAACCAAAGAGTCTGATAATCTATCACAGGGTTTAATCTCCAGCAATATTTTTGTTATTGGCAAAAAAGTCTGTCGAATACGTGCCACAATCATTTATAGCTGCGACACGTAGAACTAAATGTTTTTAAGCGCATTAGTTTTCTATATTCCTGTCGAACAAAATATAATACTTATAATAATATAATAATACTTATAATGCTAATGCTTATAATGCTAATGTTAATATTTTGAGGAACAGCCACTGTTTACAAGTCTGGTTTGCTATTGCGTTCAGTTCCATCGCCAATATATTGAATCCCTGTGATTAATTTGGGGCCGCTAGATCCTTTTCGGTTGACGCGCTGTCAACACCTCAATTTCCACGATTTCTTTGGGCTGTCAATCAAGGCGTCTGAAAGCATTTGCCGGATCCAGCCAAATATGGCCTAATGCAGAACCGCCGTTAGCTAAATTGCAGCTGAATGGGATTGTCTGCAGTTGCAGATGCAGTTGGTGACGCCGTGTGGGGCCGTCGAGAATGCAGTCGGTAATTGAATTGGAGAATTAGAGAATTAGAGAACCGCCGCCACACGGTAGTCACTCCTCCAGTCTGCATGCGATGACAATGACCCTTGAGGTTGAGCATTCCATTACTATTGGATCGGCTAGGCTAGTTCGCCTCGGTTTGGATCGCGTGCTTCCCTGGTTTCCCAGCCAAAAGGTTTTCCCTGGCTCACCTGTCACATTCGCTGAGCAATGCGCATGTGCGGCGCGAGTGACGTGGCAAATAAAATAAGCCATAGGCAAATGCCGCCGCCGCCGCCGCCGCCGTTTGAACGAGCGGTGAAATTGCTGGACATGCCTGGCATGGCCAACAGTGAGCAGTGAAAAAAATGAGCGTGGAAACAAAACGTTGATAGACGAAAAAAGCAACTGTTGTCGTATCCCTAGGTGCAGGCGTTGCTACTTTCCAATTCCTCATTAGATCGCCCAGCTAATTATTGTGCTTGGGAGGCGTGGACGATTTTCGCTCACACCAAATTGATGTCTCATGGCGACCGTAATTGCAACACCTATATTGTATATACTCAGAAAAATGAGCAACTTCGTACCTACTTCAAATCGTCAGGTGTCACTTCCCATATATATTTTTTCAAAAAAAATATCCGGGTTTTACTTTGAATGTTCAAACCTTACTGAAGAATAAGCCCAATACAACGCCTATACTCCCTGCAAATATGAACACGTTCAGAATGAACATGTTCTTTTCCAAGTGCAAGCATTTATGCCTTTGTCCGGCAATTTTCAACTTATCGAGGTTATCCACCGCGGCACCTGACCAGCAAAACCCACGGAACCCACAGAACCCACAGAACACACAGAACCCACAGATCCAACAGATCCAAGAGAACCAGCTGAATCACCTGGGCCACCGCACCACTTGAACTTGTGCACCCACACGACGCTTGCGGATCGGCGCTGTCCTCGATTCGCCGGGTTCACGACCCACATGGCTGGCTCCCCACAACCTGGCAGCTTTCTTGAATGATTCCAACGCTTTTCCATCGGCCAACATTGTCTATTGACATTAATCATTTGCGGCCGCTTGCGGAAATTTGCAAGTACCTGGCATAGCAGCTACTTCTGGGAAATGGAAATGATTGCCTCTCAGCACACTTTGTTATGGCAGCTTTATGGAAGGTGGTTTACTTTACGGCCAAGAGGCCACAGATTCCTATTTCAGCTGGCAAAATGGAAAACCAAGAGTCTTTCTAGCATTTCTTTCTTCTTTGTTTTTTTGTTTTTGTTTTTTTGGCAACTCAATCTGTAGACCGGAAGGAAACAGACGCCATTTTGCCCTTCTGCCATTTTGTTCTGATTTTCGCCAAGTTTTTGTCTTTTCATGTCTGCGAATTTGTGGCCATTGTTCGCAGTTAAAGTGAAAGTTGTGCCCTGATATACATAGAACTATAGAACGAGGAGCTGACCAGCCAGAAATTGCCAATGCCTAATTGGGCTTAACGAGCTGAACTCGAGGTGGGCGTTCACTCTGATGTTGGCTCTGCACTGGAAACAATTCTGCTTACATTGAAATAGACGGCCCACCACTGATGTCTGCCAATTAAAAATCGATTTGACGAAAGTTGCATAAAATGAAGAAAACAACCAGGAAACTGGCATTGGATCAAATTCCGTTTAGCTGGTGGGTTTTCTCACACATTTTTTTGCCAGCACCACTTAAAGCTGCCCCAAAATTGCTGTATGAGTGGACCGCAACATGCCACTTAGCCCCGAACTGGCAATCGATGATAGGTATGGGTATGGGCATGGGCATGGCATGGCATGGCATGAGAATGGGAGTTACGAATTCCAGGCCAGATCCAGACAGTTACAATGTTAGATGTGTCACCCACACACTCGTGTCCACTGGCCACCTGGACTTGCAATTGCAATCTGTTAACTTGTCCAAAACAAAGGCTGCCACTTGCAGAAGAAAGGCCAAAAGCAAAACGAAAACCAAAACCAATGCCACTCATACATAGCCAACAATTGACAATAACAAGCAGGCGGACGCCGGTCCACCCAATTTTATACCCAAACCCAAACCCAAACCCAAACCGTTGCTTTTTGGCCCGATGAAGTGGCGGAGTTGTGAAGTGGCCCGGCCACATACAACATCATCGATAACAACCACTGAAACAGCAGCCGCACAATTGGAGTTCTCCAATTGCCCACTGTCCAAATATTGCCAGAGATCCCGAGAACGTAGCGCATTGTTTGCTCGTTATTATGGACGTGGCTCCTGATGGGAACCTGACCTGGGATTGGGATTGGGATTGGGATGGGATGGGTTCGGATTGAGATGGGTTGGGTTGGGCTGAGCGCAGGGCGCAGAGCGGTTTCTTTTGTCTTTGACCGCGCACATACCATAAATAAATCTCAATTAAACTGCAACCCCTTTTCCACGGGGGCGTTTCCCATGAACGGTGGACCATGGACGATGGACCACTGTACCATCCTGGCAATCAATCAGCAGAGCAGCGGGCTACTCCCAAGTTTCCATGGGATGTCACAGATGTCTCCGCACATTCACACCACAACTCCGGTGCCGACTGACGACGACGACGACTCCAACTTTTCGGCCGCCACTCTTTATTCTTTTCTATGCCACGCCATGCGGCACTTGCATGTTTATTATTTGGCCTGGCTTTTAGAAGCCGGTCCCGATCTGCCGACTGGACACAGTCCATACAAAGTGCCAGCGCGTGGAGGAGGGCGGAACACGGCGGGCTGGGAGGTTGGGAGGATGGGAGGATGGGCTTTGGACCTGGCCAAGTCGCGGCGACGTCACAGTCGTTAAGCGTGACTTTGGTTATTGTTGTTTGTTGCTTTTTGCATACCGTCGGAAAAATGGGTAAAATATGGTGAGGCAAGCGGCTTGGGGCACGGGTACGTAAACAAAAAGCCGAACTCCAAACTCGAAGTCGAAGCCACTCCACGAATAACCAAAGGCGGAGAAGAAAGAACCAAGAATCGTTCGGCGGACACTGAATTCGGAATACCCTTTCGAAATTGCACAATGGGTTTAACATTACTTATTTTATTAAAAATTTAAACGTACTGTTTCAAAGGAAAATATTTAGGAATTTCTTAAAGAGGCCTATTATATATTATTTTAATCAATTATTCAAGCGTGTTTTTTTTTCAAAAATCTCAAAATAAAATGTAAAATAAAATATAATTTAAAAACTTAAGAAAGTAAGACCTTAATGAATGGTAGACTAGTTAGTAATTTCCACATTAGAAGGCAGGAAATGCATATTTGCATACCTACGCAAAGATTCCAATTTCCAAATGGCACTTTCTTCCGAGAACCCGAGTGATTGTGCCCGGCACGGGTCAAACCAATGTGGTGGGTTAGTCATGAGGCAGCACCCAGCTGAAGTACCCGAATCCACTCGGTGGCTTCGTTCTGTTTCTGTGGCATAAACTGCGACGACGACCGGCCCGCTTCATTCAGTCTTTGGCGAGATTTTATCGTGTGCGGACGTATCTGCGGTCGAATTGCGAACTTGAAAATCCACATCCGAAACCGAAACCGAGTAGCAAAGATACCGAATTCCGAATTCCGAATTCCGAATTGAAAACTCGTAATTACCGCGAATTTAGATGCAGTTTTTAAACCTTTGGCGCCACAACGAAAAGACTTTGCAACTGTGATTCGATTGCGTTTACTTGAAATCGTCGCTTGCCACATTCGAAAAGTGGCAATCAAGAAGCACAAGTTCGTCAACATGAGTCCAAGCTGGATGAGAACGGCGGCCTGGCTGCTGGGGTAAGTTCCCAGGACTCTCTAGCTGCGTGATATGCTCCAGCGTGCACGGTCCTTATCCGTCTGCGTGGCCACTTCGATTCTGACCACCGCGTCCTTCGTCGCCTCCACTTCCGTCTGGGTTTCTTGGTTTCTACAGGGACATACAATATGCACATCAGTGGGGATTGGGGATTGGTTATGGAGACATGTGAGTCACCTACTCGCTGGTCACCCGTTGCCTGGTGCGGTGCATGTGCAGACCACAGCCCTTGCACTTCTTCGTACAGTTCCACGAGGAGCGCATGGAACTCCTCCTGTCCTTGACGACTCTGCGGGTCGAGGGATGGGGCTTTTAGTTGGCTGCTAAATCAGCTTTTATTGTTATTTGTCTGGCAAAAACTGCACGGCAGATTTCCTGCCTACTCTAAACGCCCAAGTCTTCTCAAATCCATAAAAATATTTCTGCTCTTTATGGGACTCGCATATAACTTGGCACTCTTATAACTAATAAATTGACGGAATTTCCCTGAAGTGATTTAAGCCTAAACGCGTTGTGAAAATATCGCAGGTGCAGCTGGGCTATTTTGCTAAATTTTCGTTATGACCAGTAGAATGTGACTTTAGGAACCTATAAAACTATATGAGAGTTAATTTCCATTCTGAATCACCACAAAATATGAAAAAATTCCTTTATAAGCATTTAGTACATGCTAATTTCTACTACTTTCTAATTTCTTGGATTAAATTAGCTCGCTAATTGGGATACGAAACATTTAGTTACCTTACAATCCTGTATTTGGGCTCCAACTTGAATGAGTCATTCGGGGGCTCCGCTTTGGCCGAGAAATTCCCATTTGGCCGATTATCCCCGATCTGGCTCGACGGGATGGGTGCCATTGGCTCCAAGGACGCCTCTCTGGGCAGGTCCGACTCCATTCGTTTTTGCTTCACTTGCATCAGGATGATGTCAACCAGTTGATTGACGGCTTCCACCACCTCATACTGGATGAGGTTGCTCTGGTTCTTGATAGATTCGTTGATGAGATACAGGGCCAGAGTGTGGGGCTTGATTAGCTCCTCCTCGTCGTCGACGGTCTGCGTACTCGTGTGCTGGCTGTGTCCCTTGGTTTGTACAGCGGCATTGGTACAGTGAAGCATCGTTTGGGTGCCCAGGCAGGCGTTGAGCAGCTTGGTCTGCGTGTTGGTGGTCTTGGTGCCAAAATTCGTCTGTGTGGTGTTGCAATGCAGGTCGTGTGTCTCTGTTTGGATGGCAAGGGTCGCATAGCCGGGATTGAAGGTCTGCTGATCCCTGGCAATGGTTACTACCAAATCGGAGGTGTCCACATAACTGGAAATACACTGTCGGTCCTGCGTTTGGCTGGCCCTACTGTTCAGCTCTACTTCTGTGCCCACAGCTATGCTCGTGGCTTGCAAGGCGGGATCTTGGGTCTGCACATCTCTGGAGGTGGTGCTGACCAAGTCCGAGGTGTCCACCTGGCTGCTGAGCCTCTCCTGGTGCTGCGTTTGGCTGGTGGAGCTTTCCATCACCACCTCCATGCCCATGAGTTGCCTGGAGCTGCGATGCAGCAGGGTTTGGGTGCACCCATCTTCCCGTTCAACTTGCCATGGTGGTTGGACGACCACTGTGGGTGTGGGTGCACTCCCTCCATTCGACATCCGCTTCAGAAGACGACGTCGCTTCTGCAGACGACTGCTGAAGGAGGGAGTGCGTCGAATCCTCTTCACCTGGCGGATCGTCAGTTTTCCGTTCTGCAGCTCATAGTGCACCAGGTAGCTCACTTTGCCGAACTTGAATCTCTTGTGCCGCCTGATGACTGCATTTGGACTGGTGGACATGGAAACCAAGAGCAATTCCTTCAGATCAAAGCGCATTTTGAATATCCCTTTCGCTCTGCTCACAATATTTAACGTACAATTATACAACGTACAATTTTGACAATAACGTTTCTGTACAGTAATTTCCAGGGGGTTTGAGATTTTGAATTATTGATCCCGGAGCTCAGAATTATCAAAGGTGGTATGATGTGAGTCGCTGGTTGTGCCGAATTTTCACACGAAACCCTCTTCGTCGAATGCCTTGTCTTTGGCCCAAAACCCAACACGCAACCTCGTGTGGCACATATGTATGTACATCCACTTGTATGGGATGTTGTATGGCTGCGGGCTCCTTTGTGCCCGCCTGGTAATTCATTAATAATTCAAAAATGCCGCATATGTTTTCAGGACCAGGACGGCAGCAGCTACAAAATAAATACGAACGTAGAATAAAAACAAAAAAAAAATGCATTCACTTATTCTGCAATTTATCAATACGGAGTTAACATGAAAATGGCCACAAAAACCACAGGGCAGACACACAGAGGACACAAAGGAGTAGGAGCTACCCGCCTGGGGTGTTTGTTTGGCTTGCATCGGCATGTGGTTGGGGCTGGGGTTGGGTATGGGAATGGGGATGTGTTCGATGGATGTGGAGGGAGCACTCCAGACGATGGCAGCATGTGGTGGCCACTGCTAAGTACGTGTTGATTTGGGCGCTGGCGATTGGGCTCCCATGGATTTGCAATCCGCAAAATCGATTGGCCCCCATTCCCATATAGCCATATAACCGTCCATCAGCTCCAGCTACAGCTCCTGCATCCGCTCCTGCTCCCGACTGGCCTCTAATCCCGCCTGGAGGCGTAGTTTCCTTGCCTTCCTGCACTCGAAATTTATGCAGCTTCTTTGACTTCTAAGGTTTTTGAGCTCCCTTTTTTGTTTTTTGCTTGCATGCATTATCTTTGGTATCTTTGGTAGCTGGAAGGCTAGGACCTGGCTCAGAATGCCGGGCACGTCGGCTGGCCTTCGGTTACATTTATTGCATAAAGCCCAGCCAATTTCCATGATAATTTGTAACGAGCGCCGGACCGCCAAGGGGCTGCACTCCTATGAGCAACTATGTGGCACTATGTGGTACTATGTGGTACTTTGTGGTACTTTGTGTGCTGGCTTAGTCGGTCAATAGCATTTCGCTTGACAAAGTCGAAGAGCCGATCTTCTGAAGACCTCAAGACCTGCTGAAAGTCCAGCAGCAGTACGGGTATAATAGCATAATGTGGCATTCTGGGCGAAAGGCATCGGTGATTGCAACACCCCCGGAGGTGGAGATATGTGGAAGGTTCTAATGCTCCCATGGCTCTTGGGTTTCCCAGCTCTCAAGCTCTTTCACCCATGATAGCCACACTCCATACCCGTAATTGTACGTGCCTATTTGCATTTTATCTGCTTTGTTTTCCGCTTTCTTCCTCATTACTACTTGACACTCGAGCAGCAACAACGGCGTGTAGTTTTCAATGGTTTTCAGTTTCACATTGGGGCAGGGGCAACATCTATTTAAAGTTGAGCACTTGGCTCACCCGACACCGCTGCCCCGCCGAAAACCAGCGCGAAATGAAGACCCCTCCGAAGACCGTCTCACCTGTCAAAGGGAGTGCCGCCAGAACGACCCTGAACCTTGAAACCCCGCCCCTGGGGCTCCAATCACAATCCGCAGGCCCCCTAATCTCCTCTAGAGTTTCGCACATAAAAACCGGCAATGCCGCCCCATAAAACGCTGCCCATTAAAGCTGTTTCCATTCCATTCCAGGCTCTACTGTCTCATGTGCGTCGCCGCGATGGCCCAGGGTGCCAGCAACTCGGGAGCGGTGGCGGCGCCCGCTGCATCCGCCAAGGATGTGGCCCACATGCACAGGCCCAAGAGGCTGGACAGGCGACCAGGAGCGGGAATGGCCTTGGGATCGAGTCCTCTGACGCCCATCAAGCAGCCCAAGCCACTGGCCAGAAGCGCTCACGGGCTCAACAAGAAGCTGCTCAGGTGAGCCAACACCCTGGGAAAGAACTCGATAATAAACCATCAGATAGCTAGTTCTAGCAGTTTGCATCCATAAAATATTAATGAAAGTACCATCAATATAATAGGGCAAATCAGGGCTCTTTTACAGTAGCTAAGCAATAGAAGACTACTCTGTGATTAATAATACATATGTACATCTTAAGCCCAGAGATTATTCCGCGCTGAGCCACTGTGGCCTTAATTAAGCCATCAAACGGCATCCCAATTAAGCTGTCTGATTAAGCGATTACAGGCGCTTAAAAATGGTAATTCCTGGACATGGGAGGATAGGTAGCATGCCCAACTTGGGTACGCACATCTGAGTTTGGCTAGTTGCATAGAAGCGCCAGTGGATTGAAGCTACTTTTCTTCCTCTGCCCAGTTAGACAGACAGCCCCTTATTTTGGGCCTAATTAAAGTCCCATGTCCAACGCAACCCATTCAACTCCCTTGGTGGATCCATAAATTATGTAGTGAAATATTCATGGCAATCGCTTGCAACGCTCGCCAGACACTATCAACCATTACACCAACCCACTTGGTCGTTGCAGCCAGATGGGCTTCATGAAGGTGAAGGCGCCCAACAGCCACAACAGGAAGCGACTGGCGGTTGAGTCACGACGCCATTCCTCGCGCGATGACTCACACATGTTCATCATCAAATTGCCGCCAAATATGCACTACTATGCAGGACCCGGTGCGAAGAATTCTGTCGCGGATCAGCAGGACAAGTCTGGCCATGGCGGCCACAAAGGTAACGCACCCAGTAAGATGACGCTGGCGACAGCCACATCTAGCACACCAGCAGCAGCAGCAGCCGCATCAGCATCAACCGCAGCAGCATCAGCAGCAGTTGCAACATCGCCAGTTGCCGAGGCGTCGGCGTTGAAAGCTAACGGGAAAAAGGTAAACGGGATTCCATTAGGTTACACCATAGACACACACAATGCACTGGGTCTGGATCTGGCTGACTGGCTGGCTGGCTGGCTGGCTGACTGGCCCCTTCTGGCCATGGCCAGAACTGGCTCTCAGCCAGGTTTGGACCTAGACCGCGATAAACATCGGCGCACATGCGCATAAAACAAATTGCAAAACACTCGGTGGCGCGGAGGAGCGGCAGCTGGAAGTTGGAGGTTGGTGGCAGTGGCAGCGAAATGGATTACCCATTTTGAGGCAGTTGGTGGCCAAGAAGGGGGGCGACTAGTCGCAGTTGCTATTTATATGCGTGTTACCCCCAATGCCCCAAAATGGGTATGCTGCGTCCCCGGCCAGCTGTCCTATAAATAGATCTTCGATAGGGTCATGCCGAGCGGCTACGAGCGGCTAGGAGCGGCTAGTATTGGGTATCTGGGAGTCCACTGCGATACGGGTGCTCAACAGCATTCCGAGCTGTAATACATGGCCTTTGTGAATTAATGCGGCAAGTGTCAATGTCAGTGGATGTCCGACAGGCAGTGGCACGAAAATTATTACGCTCTCACGACTCCGGTGCTCCAGTGCTGCACAAATGCTGCTCCAATGCTGCTCCAATGCTGCTCCATTCCCGGCTGAGCCAGAAATTAATATGCAGGCCATTAACCAAGTCCGAGCCTCAATTAAAAATGCAATTTGTTTGAGCCACCCCACCCCACTCCATCGACTCCACTCCACTCGACTCGACTCCACTCGACTCCACTCCAATCCAACCGACTCCACTTGTCCAGAGCAAGTGCGTGGCATTCCCGATTCAGACGCCAGAGCACGCCTGATTTATGGGACGCCAGTCGCAGAGCACGGGTAATGTTGTCTAATCAGTGCGCTTCAATTGCAGGTCTCGTCGTTTCCCTTCAGCTCGAATGGGCGGCCGGGCCGCATCTACCACTGGAACCTGCCCGTCCTGAAGGAGGCGCTCGCCAAGAAGCCCCACTTCGCCCACGTCTCGGCGGCGGACCGCAATAGGCTGCTGGACATCCAGAGTGTGCCCACCTGGCGCCAGCCCTGGGAGAACGAGACCGCCGAGAAGGGCTTTAGTGCGGGCGGCGGGAAGGCCAAGTACCGCAAGTCCCTCAAGCCCAAGTCACCCACATATTACGCACCCGCCCATGCGGTCAGCAAGCAGAGCTTCCACAAGTACTTCGCGGGCAATGGCAAGCCCAAGGGATTCTATGTCATCAAGGAGCACCAGAAGAAGCCGCAGTTCTACCAGAACATCATCTCGTAATCCAGCGGCCCTGGTGCCCTGGGACACCCCCGAAAGACTGCGGTGCCGGGTGTTCTGTTTTCAACCTTCTAAACGGGGATATCCTCCCCACTTCCGTCCAGTTTCCACTGGGGATTCCCGCCTCTCTCTACATCTATAGCATCCTGAGCAACTGTTTAACAACTGCGATGGGTGCAGTCTATTTTTATACAACGGCAATGAATACAATAACAGGTGGGCTGGTCCAAGCTGGGTGCACCTCATATCAATCTAAGATCAGCCATGTCAGCACAAAGAAGAGGTCAATACGGCGTTCTTTCATTTGAGACTTTAATGCTACCCATATCATTATGGTAAAAACAGAAGAGACTGAGTTGGGATTCGACTTGGTCACAACACAGTTGAAACTAATCGGATTATATACATTCAAATTTTAATTACAATTTTAATTGAAATTTTGTATTTCAATTTGAATCAGCTTTGTGGCACATTATAATCGGTTATGTTCAGTAGTTTTGCCACCAGCAGAGTCTGAAATATACGAATAGCACTTCTTGTGGACTTCATATTGACCTTCATACATATCGGTTCGATCTGAAATCCTTGAGCCCGCATCCTTGAAGGACACCCCGCCGAAGGACCAGCCCAAACTGCATTTAGCTAAGCATCTGCGGCAAGCAATGAATTATGGCATAATCAAGCTAGGTTTAAGTGCATGAACGATTTTGTTTTGATAAATAAATATTGACTGATTTTTAAGTGCAATCCCCTTAACACAAGCAGACAAAGAGCTACAAAAAAAAAACAAGTTAGAATGCTATAGTCAAGTTCCCCGACTATCAGATACCCGTTACTCAGCTAGTGGAAGTGCAAACGAGAAATTTCAACATTTTCTGGAATATCGGTAGAAATTGTGGAAAATGTAATGAAGCTACATGCTTAATCTCAACATTATAGCTCTTGTAGTTCCTGAGATCTAGGCGATCATACGGACAGGCGGACAGGCGGACAGGCGGACAGGCGGTCAGACGGACGGACAGACAGACATGGCCAGTTCGACTCGGCTATTGATCCTGATCAAGAATATATATACTTCTGCCTGTTACATACTTTCCAACGAATCTAGTATACCCTTTTACTCGACGAGTAGCGGGTATAATAAGGGGGGTGGAACTGTCTGCTGCGAGTTTATTGACTTGGACAAAGGTGAACTGCGGCCAGGAGGACTGGGTAAAGGTGGGTGTCTGGCGAATTTGGCAGTTGCCGCCGAGTTCTTTGGCTGCCCATTCAGCGGAGCAAAAAATAACACAAAAAAGTAAAAAAAAAATACACCAAAAATCCAGCTAATTATATAAGCGGCTATAGGGGCCGTATGTCGGGCGTGTTCGGACTAAGCCCTATGGGAAGATTTAAGATTGGGCCTCAAAAAAACAAAAACTGCGAAACGGAAGCGGGCGAGCGTGCGCATGCGCAGTTTCTCATGCGGCAGATAAAGCCGCAGACATACAGATAGAGATACAGATACAGATACAGATACAGATGCAGATACATGCTTATAAGTCAGCGCCAAGTCGCCAGAAGTAACAGCCCCATAATGACAACAAATCTGGCAGACAGACGATGGCGATGGCGATGGCGATGGCGCACCTCCAAACTGCCGCATAAATAGTGTTGTATGTTTGTTCCTTCCTTCTTGATTTCGCTTTTCCTCTTTGGATTTTTATCTCCTCGTTTTTATTTGTGTATTTTCGGCGACTCTGGCGCATTATTGTTTTTTGCAGCTTATGTTTTCCCGATTCTGGGAGCGACTCTGCTGACTCACGAGCGTTGAACTTTTCACCCGTATCCCGTATGCGTATCCGTGGCACATGGAGTGCGCGGCTTAAGTGGATTTAATGACTTGTAGTTCTGCGACTGAGACGTAAATCACTTGTATGACAATTGGAGGATGGAACCTTCTTGTCGATTTTTTACGGCCGTCAACGGGGAATGCGCCATGTGGCATGGCCATTTCCCATACTTCCATACTGGCAATCAAATGTCGGCTAACAGCGGCTTGGCCAAATGTGCAACAAATTCCGGGCCATCGTTGTCGCAGTTCTAGCCACTTGTTAACGCCATTTCCGCCCGTCATATCAAAATAATTATCTCAAAGTGTTGGCTCTGCTCGGTAGTACCCGGCATCCAATGAAATACAGCAAAAACCATACCAAACCGAGCCGAACCGAACCGATCTGAAAACAAGACTCGTTTGCGTGCGGGGCAGTTTGGGGTGCTATCTGAAAGTACTGGACAACTTGATCTGCAGAACAAGTTACTCACGCAATCTTGATTGCAATTATGTAATTCGAAATTCCTACTAATTAAACCAACATTTCGCCTAATCGTATTTGCACTCGAAACACGCTAAAAATCAATAAGATCGTTGATACCCTGAACGTAGTATGGGCAATTTGTTAGCCCTTTGAGTGTCTGTAAGTAAAAAGTGATTGATTTTTAATAAAATTCAAATTTTTAAACCGAAAAGCTTGAGGTTCTAATAATTCATACCGCAGGTGGGGGATAGTGTACCAAAATAAATGATATATATAGAATTAAATGCGTGACAATTTCAATCTTAAGCAAATTCCAATATCCAATTGGTTTGTTTTACTTAATATGTTCCGCCTTTAAAAGTCAGCACTTAGCCACACGGCTGACCAAAATGAGGCTGGGCATCATCTTCGTGGTCATCTTGGCCATCCTTGCCATAGTGGAATCAAGAAAAAAAAAGAGGAAGTTCCGCAAGGACAAGGATAAGAACGCCGATTGGAAGAAGATTGGTGAAGCGCAGACTTTCGTTAAAGAGGATAAGAACAAAGTCTAACAGAAAATCCAAACCGAATATATATGTAAATTAAAGAATATATGTTTATATAACTTTTAAGTGACTTTTAAGAAGTTAGTTGTATTATTTCGTTTAAATCGATCCACCTAATAGGTGTTGCAATACTTAGCAAACTTGGCCAACCTAAATTTGGCTAGTAGTTATACCCGTTACTCGTACGGTAAAAGGGTATACTAGATTCGTTGAAAAGTATGTAACAGGCAGAAGGAAGCGTTACCCACCATATAAAGTATATATATTCTTAATCAGAATCAATCAGTCTCAGGAAATACAAAAGCTAGAATGTTGAGACTAAGCATGCAGCTTGCAGATACATAGACGCAGCGCCAGTTTATTTCCAAATGTTGCCACGCCCACTCTAACGCCCACAAGCCGCCCAAAACTTATAATTGTTTTCTTTTCTACACTCTTGGCCATCTTAACTATTTGGGTATCTGCAAGGCAGAGTAGGAAGAAAATGGGTTGGAATATGCCCAAGATGCGATTATTGATGGAACAAACATCTTCGATTGAAGGAATGCTTTAACGCAAATGAAATACGCTCTTAATCTTAATTACAGCACCATAATCGAATTATTTATATCCACTTGAAAGGTGTTGGATATATTAGGCGGCCAAAAGAAGCTCGGTTAACCAAAATGAAGTTACTAATATTCTTCCTAGCCACATTGGGCGCAGCTTCCGCACGCTTAGAGGTGTCGTACCGTCAAAGGATGATGACAAAGTGATCCACCAGATAAGCCAAGGGTATGATTTTTAAGGAAATCAAATGAGCTTGCATGCTGTAAAATCAGGTCTACTGGAGTTCTTAATCCATTATTAAGAGGGGTAATAGCAAACGGTAATTACACTTCAGATTAGATTGGGCATTTACTAGAAGGGCACTATGTAGCAGAGAATTTCATTTAATTGAAATAATCCCGCCATAAAAAGTTCTCGGCGCAGTGTGACCATAGCGCAATAAAGAT
Source organism: Drosophila orena (assembly GCA_005876975.1). Classification (NCBI taxonomy): domain Eukaryota; kingdom Metazoa; phylum Arthropoda; class Insecta; order Diptera; family Drosophilidae; genus Drosophila; species Drosophila orena. The sequence continues at coordinate 4,949,799 of VCKV01000282.1, read as the reverse complement.
ACCCACATACTGGCATAGTAAGTAAATAGTTGTAAACAAAACATGGCACTGAACTCCAAACTTAGGGATCTCATCCTGAACAGCCACGTGCCGCTGGTCCTGGACCAGTTTCCGCTGGAATGGGAGTGCTTCGAGGGATCCCTGGACGACTGGTGCAAGCGATTCGACCAGGAGGCCAGCTCTCCTCCAGACTTCGAGCTGATGGCCTTGGCGGACAGCAGTACGCCGCAGTGGGAGCGAAAGCGGATCAAAGGCAGTAAGCTCAGCATGCAGCAATTCCTGCAAGAGTACGGCGTCCTAAAGGAGGAGCACACCCATTGGGCGGCGTACCAGTACAAAAGAGCCGAAGAAGTGCCACCCAGTTGCCGGAGAGGCATTGATTTCTCCAGTTTCGGCTTCCCGGTCACCGGAGACGACTTCCGCTTCTGGCTGGGATCGGAGCAGGCCAACACGCCGTGTCACTACGACACCTTTGGCGTAAACATAGTGGTGCAGGTGCATGGCAGCAAGTCGTGGTTGCTCTTTCCGCCTGAGACGCCGCTGCAGAGCACCAGAATTCCCTACGAGGAGTCCAGTGTCTACTGTCTGGAGAACTTTTACGCCCCGGATCCGGCAAAGATTCAGAGCTACGAGCATCTTGGCCGGCAGGCCTATCACTGCAACCTGCAGGCGGGCGAAGTGCTAATCGTGCCGCGTAACTGGTGGCACTACGTTGAGGCCATGTCCACGTCGCTGAGTGTCAACTACTGGGTGCCGCTAAGAGTGGACATGGACCTGGTTTTGGACGAGTTCCTGGTCATGCACATCGTGGAGAGCTTTGTCAGGGGAGAGAGCGATCAAGTAAAGCAGTACCTGCTCAATCCCAACCAGATGGATGACCTGTCTACCAAGCCCAGCGACCTCTATGCCCAGTTCGAGCAGGCGGTGCAGAATCTAGAGAGTAGCCAGAACACCCGAAAGCTCTTCGATACCGACTACATCAGCCAAGCGGATTGGAAAACTTTGTTGAATAATATCAGCCTCACAGTGCGCCCTTTGCAAGTGATGCCCCACGAGGAATACAAGCAGCTCCTCAGCGCTAACTCCAAGAGATTCCGAAATGCTGTCAGCGCACCAGAGACAACTCCCATTAGTTCCACTTGGGAGCTTCTAGTAAGCAGCATGTGTGCCCCACGGGTAATTGGCGAAATGAAGAGCGAGTTCTTTCGCAGGCTACGAAAAAGTAACTCCCTCTAGCTTAACACACATATCTCGGGTAAGAACGTGATAATATTGTTGCATATTTGAGATTAAAATCCAATAAGCCATCAACATGTATGATACAATTTCCAAACAGAACCAGAACACGGAGCATTAAATGCCGAATTCCACCCATCCTGTCCACCATCCAGACTCATCTGAGGCTCTGCCATGCGATTGACCCTTGGGCGGAACATACTATGCACATGTGGACATGAACTTGCTTAGCTACAGCGCCATTTACCAGCCAGGTGGCTTCTGGTTTGGATATCCGCCCTGCTGGTTGGCATAACTGCCTGGGTATGTTCCATAATGGCCGGGTGGGGGTCCCTGCGGGAATCCCTGGTATTGATAATCTACAGAAGATGAACAGCATTATTGAAGAGTCATGGTTAACTGGGACGTTAACTTACTGCCAGGATACGGCAAGGTGGCGTACGGATTGAAACTCTGTGGCATCGGAGCGGGCACATACGCAGGGTAGGGCACACCTGGTTGGGCTCCATACGGAATGGGCATGCCTTGCACTTGAGCCGGATACGGAATGTTGGCCGTTGATGCGACAGGAGGCACGCTGGCTGCGGAGCCAGGAGGAATATCTGAAAGAAAAGAACGGTTTCGATATTCCGCTTAGTTGAGCTTATATGCTTCACTTACCGCTGCCACTACCAGATGTGGATGCATAGTGCGAGGGCAGGGCCGGGGTGGCCGGACAGGCCTGGCGACTGGACTCTGTGGTCAAATCCTTGAGGAGCTCCTCCTTCTCTGTCTTGCGTGCGAACACAAAGTCGCTAATTTTGTTCTGGAATACAACCAGCAACTGCGTGAGGTCGTTGTAGAACCTGGTGCCCTCCTGCAGATTTCCAGAAAGTTCAATGTAGCTATCGAAAGCGGTAGCTAACTCCTGGTATAAAGTATCCCGCGAGCTGCCGCAGCTACCAGTTTCAGAGACAAAGGCACCATGGGCGCTCTGGATGTCGTTGACCAGAGACTGCTGGCGCTCCACGCTCTCGCGCACTTGCTGCTGTAGGGGATTGAGAACTTGGCCAATACGAGCCAATGATAGGGCGGGCTCGTCAATAGCACCATCCTTCTGCAGGGCAATCAAAAACTCGTCCTTCATATTGAACGTGGCCCCCTTCAGCTCGGACTCGATTGCCTCACGCTCCGCCTTAATGGTCTCCACGTCGTCCATCAGCTTCTTGAGACGCTGCACGCTGGAGCAGTTAGGATCCACGCTGCCACTGGCCGAGGGCAGAGACTGTTGGATTTGATCGGGTGGCAAGGACAAGAGTTGGATGCCCTTCTGGTTGGCCTCAAACTTCTGGCGAACTACCTTGTCGGCTTCAATGGCATTGGTGATGACCTCGCGATACTTCATCGCGTTGGTGCGGAACATCTCTGTTAGCTTGTCGGAGCTGATGCGAGTCCAACGCTCCTTAAATTGCGCACGCAACTGATTATCAGAGTCGCGTTCTTCGTCCAAGAGCCGCTCGGTTTCGTCGAGAATCTCGCGGTTGCGGCTTAGTAGCTCGGGAAGATCCTTAAGCAGCGTTTGCACATTCTCAATGCCGCCCTTCTGGCGAACTTCATTGGCCTTTTCTTTTAGCGACGGTGGAAGCCCACTGCTGCCATCAGATGTCTCCACGGCCGCTGGAAGATTCAAGCTGGCCAAAACAGCATTCAGAGTTTGGGTGGATTCACGCAGCTTCATGATCTCCACGTTGACGATCTCATTGCGGCGCATATCGGAGGCGGTGAGTGCGCGATGGAGCTCCACGGGCACTAGACTGCTGAATATATCCTTAAAGTTGGCAGCCATGGGGACAGCGATGGCCAGTGGCTTGGCCAACTGGGCCTTTCCAGGAGGGGTCAAGGTGCTCAGATCTGGTATGATATCGTTGTAGATGAACTCGTTGTCCTTGGTGGACTCGGCCAAGTTGCGCTTGGCGCGGCTAAAGTATTCATCCAAGTAGGTCTCATTTCCGCCACGCGTCTGAGCCGCCTTGAAAAGATCAATGGCGTTGCGCAAACGAGCAATCTCCTCGCCAATTTTCTTGGCGGCACGGCACACCAGACTCTGGTACAGCTGGGTGAGGGCATGAAAGCCAGCCTGCTTTCCAGCAATCGTTGGTATCCACTCCTTCTCCCACAGATTGCGCACAGACTCCTTTTGCATGGCGCGCAGCACATCGGCGTAGGATTCCTCCGCCTGGCAGCAAAGCTTGGCGATGATCTGGTCCTTCAGGTTATCTGGCGAAATATAAATGCTTCGAATTGTTAGACCTACATTCATAGCGATATGTCTTTCGATTTCTTTATTGGAACTGTTAAATTGAATGATTCATTCCAATTGTTCTTATCACATGACTTAAAAGGAAGTAATAGGGTAATGAACCCACGTAACAAAAGTTATATTTTCGGATAATCTTGGTACAATACAATTGTACACTTGAGGAATTTAATTGTATGCTGTCTGCACACTCGACTTCTATTCGGATGCTTTTAACTGATAAAATAGTTTTATCGCCCAATGTAAACAGCAAAACTTTACTCATAGATAAGAATTTGAATTTAAATGGAGTTCGTGCGCTTATTTAAAATAGGTTATGCATACCCTTAATTGCCTTCAGAATGAAAACCTCCTGTGCCTGAGCGACCATCAGAGCCTGCAGCACCGTCAGTGAATCCTGGCTGAGATCTGGCGTGGGTTCCGAGGGCACTGCCGCCGGCGTGGCTCCTTTCAAGTACTGAAAGATGCCGGCGCTCTGCTGGAGCAGTTTGATGGTCAGTTTAAGGCCATCATCCGAATCCAGGAGCTGGTTGGCAGCGATGTTGCTCTGCAGGGCAGCAATGTTGAAGAGCACGCATACCTTTTCGTAGAGCAAGGAGGTGTGAGCTGTGGATTGTGGATGTTGGGGTCAGTGGTGAAATATACTTGGTACATGGCAGTGAATCACTCACTCTGGCTGATCTTGTTGCCGAAAATGGAGCCCTTGTCGAAGGCATCCTTCCACTTAAAGGGTATCTGCAGTTCGCTAACCGATATCTTTGTCTCCAGCGCGCAGATCTGGTCATAATAGCTGCAAATACAGAGGAGGAAACAAAACCCGGAGGCAAAACAACATCCATTAGTTAACGACTACGTCATTGGATAGCTTGTTTACGTCTGACCACCACCGACCGTACTAATACAGAAGCACCAGGTGGTGCTTGAATTGAATGGAATGGGTGTGATTAGCTGCCTCTTTTGTGCGGGTGACTCATCCGGAGATCCCCAAGAAAAAGGTCACAAAAGCTTGGTGGTACTTACGCGTACACAATCTCCAGTGAAGCTTCGTACTTTTCGAAGAATTTCCAAATCGCCGTATTGCGTTGTTTCGAAAATTCGTTGACGGCCTCTGCGTACTTGCCCTTCTCCTCCTCCGACGCACCGTTGTAGGTGCTCTGGATGAGATTGTTCAGCGGCTTGATCACGTCCACCTCCGACGGCTTCTTCAGCGGCACGCCCAGAAACTTCGACATATTTTCCTGTTCTGCGGAGTCTACTTCTTGTCCGATTAATATTAATTGGCCGTCTTTCGCTCTATTCGAACTCCGCTTTGCTATCTCTTTCCTTCCCCTACAACAGCTGGCCAGTGATGCCAAGTCGTCGATAGAGTTTTCGATAACCACTGTAGAGCACAGGCATTAAAAAAGTACTACGAATTCAATTTCATATTTCAAAGGTGCACTATGTGTTTTTTTGTTTCAGGTACTTAATATATTAAACTATAATTGCAACCGGTAAGTCCCAGAGCTTCCAGTATTTTAATACCCCTTACGTTGCCGGTATATTGAATACGTTTCTCGCCCTGTCGTTACGTCTTCCGCGGTATGGCATCTCTGCGGCGAGAGAAAGGTAACCCTAGACTTTCTATTTTCTGATTGCGTTGTTGTCGAGAAAACTCAGCGAAATTATTGGTTTTTCTGCAGACTTTGCCGTAACTAGGAGCACGCTTACTAGAGTATTCAGTCCTTGTCCAGAATTCGCACGTGAGTTGAGTTACGGGGCACTGGCTCGGCTATTCCAGTGACACCTAGAATCCCGTTCTATACCATTCCGCAGAAGAAGCAGCAGCAGTAGCGAGGCAGAAAACCGAAGAGACCCCGCGATGGCCGAAGTGGAGAAACCAACGGCGGCCACGCCCCCGACCGACATCCCCCAGGCCACGGCTCCAGCTGCCAGCGAGGCGCCAGTGGCTGTAACGCCCACAACGGATGCCACCGTGGACGTCGAGCCGGGCACCTCGCCCACCCAGGAGCCCAACTCCAATTCGCATCCGCACGACTCCGAGTACGACACGGCCAGTGATCTCGAGGGCGGGGAAGACTACGACGACGAGGAGAGTGCCAGTGGGAGCGCCAGTGGCAGTGGCAGCGAGGAGGAATCTGAGACGGACGACGAGGACGAGGAGGTGGGCAGCGAAACGGATGATGGAGAGGGGGAGCAGGCAATGGACCGCTCTGTCGCCGACAGTGAGGCCCAGAAAAAGGTGGACGAGGACCGCAGTAATCCCCAGTACATCCCCAAGCGTGGCACTTTCTACGAGCACGACGACCGAACGGCGGAGACCGAGGGAGAAATCCTGATCGAACCCGAAAACGGTGCTGGCCAGGCGGCGGCGGAGCCAAATGGCGAACTCAATGGACTAGCGGCAGCCGGCGCCACGCCCACTGGCCAAACGCCACAGATCTCACAGGCATCCAAGACCATGCGCAAATGGCAGCCAGCGTCAGGCGGTGATCGCTGGTCCCACGATCGCTTCGAGGCCGCGGAGCAGGCTCCGAAATCCCGGGCAGAGTTGCTACAGACATACGGCTATGATATTAGAAACGAGGATGCACCGCCCAGAGCCAGACGTCGCCGGCGATATACTCGTGGGCCTAGTAAATACTCAAGAAACTGGGAGGACGAACAGGCCTACCTGAAAGCTAGCAATAAGGAGCGGAAGCCGCCGCGGCCACAGGACTTCCCGGCGCTCAACGAGAGAAAGCCACGTGGCCCACGAACGTCTTCCTCGCGTGAAGAAAAGGAAAACCGACGGTCTGTCGGTGCTGGAGCATTGGTTGGCGAGAAGCAACAGCCCTTGGCTAGTGGCTCCAATCCTCACAGATCCCAGGAGCGTGAACGGGAGAGGGAAAGGGAGCGGGAACGTGATCGTGATCGTGAGCCCAAGAATCGCAACTTTGGGCGGATGAATGGCGGACCCGGACGTCAGAATGGCATGGAGTTCAAGAAGAACAGCCGTGGACAGCAGCCACGAGAGCGGGAGCGGGGCCCTGACCAACTGGATAACCGTAACCAGAAGCAAACCACTCCACGCTCCAACCAACAACAACAGCAGCAGCAACCTCAGCATCAGCAACAGTCGCAGCAGCAACGACAGCCGTCCCAGCAACAGCAGTCTCCACAGACGCCGCTCTCTACGTCGAACCTGTCGCAGCGACTGCAGCAGGTGCAGCAACGAAACGATCCCAGCCACGTGGGAAGTGTCCAGATGCACTCGCTGGCTAACCAAAGTCAGGCGCCCCAGCAGCAGCAGCAGCCACTGCATCAGGAACAGCGAAATGCGCCCAAGCGCTACTCCAGCTTGCGTCGCTCCCAGCAGGAGGCATCACAGCACTTGGCGGAGCAGCAGCAGCAGCAACAGATGCAGCAGCAGTTGCATCTTCAACAGCAACAGCAGCAGCAGCAGCAACAATCGCAGATCATGATTCAAGACCCACATGTTCTGATGCAGATCGCCTATCAGCAACAGGAACTGCAGGCCCAACTACAGACCATGCAACTGGGACCACCTACTGCCGCAGGAGCAGTGCCAACACCACCAAAGCCACATGCCCCACCGGCAGCCGCATATCCGCAAGCACAGGCGGCACCGTACTATGTGACCGGAACGGAGCCTGTTCCAGTGCCCGTGCCCCAGGCACCGTATGTGAATCCGGCTAGTGCCGCTTACTTGCCAACCACGCCGGCTGCCGTGGCGTACGCCCAAGCAGGGCCTCCGGTTGTAACACAACCCACACCGCCGCCGGCACAGGCTCCGCCCGCAGCACAGCCGGCTCAGCCGTATCAGAACTACAACACGGTCGGTGGCACCACCTACTTTGTGCCGCCTGCTCAAACCACTAGCCGACCAACAGCTCTGCCCCAGCGTCGTCCTACCAACGCGATTCCCATTCTCCCGCCCTCCGAAAAGCACAAGGCCAAGGGCGGAGCCAAAGAGGAGGGCATTTCGGACAACATAGATCACATCATTGACAACATGTTCGTACAGCGACCTTCGGCCTTCCAGGCCACCGGCGAGGGTGCCACTCCAGGTGGGGGAGCAAAGGACGAGGCGTCAGCCACCCCACCCGCTACCGAGCAGAACCTTCAGCCAGTCGCGGCCACTGGGCAGGAATGAGTGCAGGCGTACGCTGGCTTGCCGCCACAGCAGCAGCAGAGACGAGGCCAACGGATAGCACCGCCGCCCTCCTCCAGCTACTCAATGCTGCAGCCGCACGCTGGCTACTATCGACCTCCGCCCCCGCCGCACTAGTGCGGACGGCCCAGCTACGAACTCAGCTCATCCGACGATTTTTTTTCCCCATTCTGTCCTCGGGTCTGCGACTCCGATGCACTGCATTAATTGTAGACACGCAGTGAGAACCATTTGTAATTAGCATTTAGCTCCCAGATAATCGAACTTACTACAGAAGTTTACTAAAAGTTTTCGTATATAGACGAGTATATATATATAAATATATTGTAATCCGTAGTATCTAGGGCCAGCTGCGGCGCTCGCTTATTAAGTCAAAAATGGAAGTGTTGAACGTATTGAAGCGACTGGGCGCTTAGCTTATTTAGCCGCATTTTAGAATTGAAACAAGAGAATTACCGAGAGAAATGTATTTGCATAAACTAATCGATCATTGAATTTAAATAAACGTTTAACACGAAGTTACAAATGCTGCACACCCCTTCTGTCACACTAACTTACATATTACCTACAAAGTCCGCGTTCTCACTTAGTTACCGATCAAAGGTGGGTTGAATTGGGGATCAAATTTTAAAGAAATAATATATAAATTTTCTGTTCGTTAATTAATGCTGCCAATTGAAAATAAAAGTAAAAAAAGTGGAACAACATGGTGGCAATGAATCCAAAAATGTACTTTCTGATCGGAACTAACGAGAACTAAGTTCCAATTAACGACATAAAGTACAATTTGATCGCTTCTTAATACTAGATGAGCTCTTCAAAGCTTCGATTCCTTGGCCAACTGTTCCAAGAGAACGCTGATGCGGCGGAATGAGTCCTTGAAAATGTCGTTGAACTTGCGAGCGCTTGTCTTCAGGCTGTCCCGATAGGCGGTGGTATTAATGAACACACTAGAATGAGAGAAATTAGGGAACAACTGCAAGAAAGATAAGCATCTGGCTTACGCTTCAGAGGTGATGGAGTAAAAGACGCCGTAGCCATCGAAGACCATGGGCGCCACGAAGCCAACGTTGGCGGTGAAGCCCAGAGTGCTGGACGAGAGCACAAAGTTGCCTCCACCGCCGCTCTTGGTGTACATGGGATCATCGTAGAAGGCGGGAATGTCCATTTTGCTTTCGTACGCAGCGCACCACAGGCCAAACAAGTGTCTATCGATGCCGTGTCCCTTGCGCGCCTCGTTCATGAAGTGCTTGTGCTCATCGACTGCCCTACGGAAAGCCTTGGCCAGTGACATATCGCCAACCTGCTTGTTGGAGGACGCCCTCAGGAACTCCGCCACAGCGCCAGTGCAGGATCGTAGCGTTTCCGTTCGTCCATTGTAGTACTGTCGCATCAGAGCGGTCTCATATGTGGGAGCAATTCTGTTGGATATACATGGAGTAGTAGTAATGACTAGTAAGTCCGAAGAAGAACTCACTCTTTATGCATTTGGTAGTAGGCCCACTGCATGACAACCTGAACAAAGGAGTCTGGATGCAGTCGATGGGTTTTCATAAACTCCTTGCCATAGTCATCGAACGCAGTGAAGGTCACAGTAACGTCAGTACCCTGAGGATATCATATACCAAAGGATTAATTAGTTCAACAACAGGGATCTGAAAAAGACGTTTTTCGTACCCTATCATCAATATCCTTCTGGACGCGCTTGATCTCGCTCTTGAGCGTATCATCCAGCAGGAAGTGCAGCTCCTTGACCTCTACGACATGGCTTTTCTCGGCCTCGGTCCAGTCGGGTTCTGGCACTTCCAGGAAGCTCAGTTGCATGAAGGTGGCGTAACTGATGCTGACGGTGCCATCGTAGCAGCTGTGCTCGCCCGTCCAGTTGCAGCGTCCGTTGCGGAAGGCGATGATGCTGCTGCTGCGGTCTGCCCAGCGGGAGTGGAGATCACCGAAGAGACCCAGCTGGGAGGACTCCTCGTAGTCCTTGGGTGATTGCTCGTACCAGCAAATCTCCATGCTTGCGCTCTCCACCAGAAGCAGCGTCTCCTTGTTCGCATCTGAGATTTCCCTCAGCCGGTTGCGGTTGCGAGCCCACGTTGACCGTTCGTCATGGCTCAGGGTGGGCACACAATCACCCAACGGCTCGTAGTCGAGGATGCTGCGCAGTCTTTGGAGGGCCACAAGGATTTCGGGAGCCGATAGGATAGTGTCGTCCTCGTGCACACAATCAAAGATGAACTGGCGTCCCTTGCCGGAAATAAGGATGTGACTCGGCGTTTTACCCTCATCTTTGGTGAGAAAATGCTTCTCTATGTGGTCCTGCTCCTCGCCTGGCACGCGGCACGTGGAGAAGAAGCGCTTGTACAGCGCGGAGGAGTACTTTATTTTGCCGCCGTTCGAGGAAAGCGGTTTGATGCTGGACGTTCTAGTCAGATCCCAAAACTCGAGCGTGTGGTGAATGTGCCGCGCCAGACTCTGCGAAAATCACACACTCAATCAGGAAACCCTTAAAACATTGTTAGCAGGAGGCACGAAGTCAACTACACTTGCAGATAAGCAAATAAGAGTCCACATGATAACATAAAGTGTGCTCATCGAGTTTGTAATGTCGGCCCACTTACCTTCAGCATGTATTCCGGTGTCTCCGGTACGCCCACCATCTCCAATTGCGATGGCATGACCATGAGCTGGTAGGGCAGCAGGGGCATCCGAATCAGATGATATCCGTAGTCCTCCCACCAGGTGCCAAGCCAGTTCCTCATGCTTCCCGCCCGCTTCTTGAGCTGTTCGTGCAGTTCGGCGCCCACTCCGTTTTGGAACTCATCAATAGTCTTCCGGGCCTGGGCCAACTCCTCCTTGGTACCGAATGGCTGGATGCAGCTGTAGTAGCGCTCCATGGTGTCCCTAAGCTCCGGCAGCGGGAACGAGGGTAAAGTCTCGTCGAAGTCAAAGGTGTTCTTATCATCCTTGCTCATGAAATATAGGCTAGCCCGGTCCATGGTGGTTTATCTGCGGGGGACAAGTTGGAATCGTTGATATCAGTCTGCGCGTGTGGTTGTTTTCTAGCGGCCCATGCCAGATTAGTATAATAATCATATCGGGAATCGCTTTCGCGTTCGTCGGGTCCAAAGTTCGCCCAATAAATAACTGGTACATTCACATCGGAAAGAAATTGATCTCAGCTGAGTTACAATCTTATAGGATACACATTAAAATATCGCACAGCTATGCAAACTTAGTGTGCAACTACGCGGAGTATGCGTCCAGTCGAATGTAATCATTCTGGGACTGCAGTTAGACGACTATCTCCACCAACCTCCACGAGCGGGACAAAGTCCGGATTGGGGAGCTTTATAAATATTTAAATTCCCGACGCACTGGTGAAGTCATAGGAGAATTTCTAGCCCACTGACCTTTGGACTCGATGGAGAATTCACTTTTGCCGGAGAGAACCGAACCGCCAGACTGCCGTTATACGACTGAATCCATAGATTGGTTCCATATCACAGCACAGCTCGTCGGCGGAGGAGCACTTGAATTATCGCACCGTGGGATCCGCCACCCGCGTCCACTGACTCAGTTTGTGGTGATATACTACCCAATCATGGCTATTGCAGACAGTCGGCCACCGATAAGGGCCGGTTCGATTTGAATTTCTATATACAAATTTCTAGATAATAGATTCCAGCGGACACACCCACACAAACCTTCAATGGGGCGGCAGTTGAATGTTGGCCCTGAACTTCGGTTTGCGGTGCACTCGATCGAAATTAAAGCGATTCTGCAGCTATCAAGTCCATTTGGCTAGATGATAAGCAGGCGATTTAATAGGTTAATCAATTATTTTTATTTATAAACGCTGCGTTTTTGTTTACAAGCGGCGAATGACCCTATAGGAAATTGGCGCAATTAACACCTGTTTTCAGGAGTTGCCGGACTTTTTGCACTATTTGCTTATACCGTTAAACACCGTATACTTTTTAGTTAAAATTGGATATAGAAATGCATAATTTCGGGTTTTCCCGAACCGCCTGATGTAATCAAGCCAAATTGCTGCAAGCAGCTGCCTTATATGCACACTGTAACCGCTAAAAAAAATTAATTTTATTCGACGTAATTGTTCTGTAATTATTTAAAACTGAAAAAATAACAATTTAATTCCAGTCACAGGAGCCGCCTATCTGGCAACGTCGCCAGCAGCTGAAACAGCTGACACTGACGAAATGAGTGAAAGAGACAGGCAGAAAGAAAAGAAAGAAATTTGGGACGCTTGCTTTCTTAAGCGACTTTAATAAACATCTAATCCCAGCAAGAGGTGGAAATGCTGCCATCCACGGGTCTCTTTAAGGGCTTCTTGTGCCCGTACTTTGACGGCCAGGATGCGGCGACCTGCAAGCGTCCCTTTTGTCACTTTAAGCATGCGCGCAAAGGTGAGAGATTTGCGCCCCTTTATTTCACAAGAAATGTTATTCTTTTTCGGATTACAGACGAGGTTGACCCCGCTCAGCCTGCGGAACCCCCTCCAGTGCCGGAGTACAAGCCGGCGCCCAAGCTGCTCTCTCTCCCACTGCCCCACATCACGCTATGCACGCCCCGGAAGAAGTCTAATCTGGAGTACCACCCGGAGAAGCCGGGTCTGAACGCCTCGCCGGCGAAGAAGAGACAGGAGGCGTCCGTGGACACTGTTCCCAAATATGTACCCGGCCAGCCATCTGCTGCAAATGGTGAAGATGACGATTGGCAGGCGATTCTCGAAAAGGAAATTGATGAGCAGATGCAGGTGGAGATTGAGGACCATGATCAGATCAACGACGAAGAAGAAAAGATGGAAACTGCGGTTGAAAACGAGGAGGATGACAATGATGAGCAACTAAAGGATGTCAAGGACAGCCACAAAAATGAACATAAGTCGCGGAAGGAGCGGGAAGGAGATAAAGAAAAGGAAAAGATCAGAGAGATGGAAAAGATCACAGATAGAGATCGGGACCGGGAAAAAGACAAAGAGAAAAGCAAGGATAAGAACAGGGACAGGGAGAGAGAAAAGGAAAAATATAAGGATAAGCGAAAGTCATCCCACAGCGACAAAGAGCGCTCCAAGGAGCGGCATACCTCAAGCTCAAGTTCCTCTAAGCACAAGTCTTCCTCCAGCTCCTCTTCCAGCAAAAAGTCATCCAGCAGCGATAAGCACCGTGACGAGAAAAGTTCCAGCAGCAGGCATAAGAGCAGTTCCTCCTCATCCGCCTCGAAGAGTCATCATCACAAATCCAGTTCCTCTAGTTCACGGTCCAAGTCTAAGAGCAGTTCGTCATCCAGCAAGATCACTGGCACTTCGAAGAGCGAACCGGAGGCGGATAAGGAGGCTGAAGCTGCTACGGTGGCAACGGCAGAACCAAACGATGATCTCGATGACCTGGACTTCGATTTTGAAGCAGACACCTCCGAAGCAGAAATTGTGCGTCAGTGTGAAATGATTTTTGACGAGATGGAAACAAAATTCGCACAGATGCACAAGGACGATGGCGGCGAAACCAACCCGGAGAGTCGCAAGCGCAAAGCTCCTTCGCCGGACATTGATACCTTCACGGAGGCGGCCACAGCGGCTCTGCAGAAGCGTCGGGTGGCCCACGAGAATGCTGACAAGGTCAAGCCACATTTGGCTCCGTCGGTAGCGATGCGCAAGCCCAATCACATCCGTAACGCCATGCAGGCGATCTTCGACCGGCGAGCGGAACTGCGCCGTCAGGAAAAACTGCAAGCCGAAGCCGCTGCGGAGCAGCTACGTCAGGCCCAGGAGCGGGTGCGCCAAGCGCAGGAGGAGCTTCGTCAGGCGAAGGTCAACTCTAACCTCACGCCCCTTATTTCGCGCAGTGCTTTGACCCCACCAGTGCGATCAGGTGAGCGTTCCACTTTGAAATATATAATAGGATGTACAAGTTCATGCTTAAGTCAAGAGATCTTGTGCATAAATGTATCTTCAGACACGTTGTAAGACATTCAAATAATTAAAACTCAAATACTTTGTATTGCCAGCCCGAAGCATAGCACCTGTGGCCAACATTGTGGCCATCGCACGGGCCAAAAAGAAGATCGAGGAGCTGCAGGCCGAGAAGAAGCCAGCCTTCACGCCTGCACAATCCTTCAAGGGCGCCGGCCGAGTGGCTCACAAGCCCACTGCTGCACTAGACAAAAAGGCTCCCGAGTCCAACGCAGAGAAGCCAACCGTCCTAGATCCTAGCAGCTCCAAGATATCTTACAACGTGCGCATACAGTATTACGAGATGATGGTGAGGCACTGCACCATCATCTATCCGCAGCTGGCAGATGCCTGGGAGCGCGCCCAGGTGGAGGAACTAGCCGTCTTCAAGAAGTGCAACACGCCTGCCATCTACAAGAACAGCTGCATGCTGGCGATTAACAAGCTCCGCAAGGAGGCTATCGAGGCGGGCAACAAGCCGAGCGTGGCCAGCAAGACGGTGTCGCATGAGATGATGCTGGGCGGCAAGCGGGCGCTCACCACATCCTGGAGCGTAGAGAAGAAGGGGTGGGTTTGTATTCTAAACTATAGTTATTGTCTGTATGCACATTATAAGATGGAATTTGCTTAATTGTGAATACTACCTCTGGGCAAAAACATAAACATAAATTCTGTTTATGACATAATACTTGACTGCGGCAGTCATGAAAGTTAACTTTTATGGTATTCGCAAGTATTCCTAACATCTCAATTGCATATAAACAAATCTTGACATATTTAGCTAAGAAAACATTAAGTATATATATATTGCAGAAAACTTGGCTCCTTGGGCAATGGCGAGCCATTCGATGCTTTAGACGCTGAGAAAGCATACGAAATGGTCTTCGATCTTCGCCTGACGGAGGAGCAGCTGGTGGAGAACGGCTATCCGCGTCCGGGCGAGAAGCGCGGAACAGCAGTGATACGCGCCTGCCGGCCCAACCGTCGACCCAACCAGAGTGAGCGCTACTGTTCCCGTTGCGGCAAGGTATTCAGCTTGAACATATACGAGCACCAGGGCTTCGACATGTGCAACTACCATCCGAAAAGCACGGGATATCGGCGAGGATTCACGGACAACCAGCACCGCTGCTGTCAGCAGCCGGCGGGCACTCCGGGTTGCACCTATGGCAACTACCATGTGAGTGACTATTACGATCCGGACAAGCTCACCTGCTTCGTGAAGACAATTGAGCGCGGCGAGGAATTAGTGCCCACCAAGAAGGACATATATGCCTTGGATTGCGAGATGTGCTACACCACACACGGAATAGAGTTAACTCGCGTCACGGTGGTGGACATAAATGGCCGCAGCGTTTACGATGCTCTGGTCAAGCCGGACAACAAGATTGTGGACTACAATACGACGTGCGTGAATGTAGCTTTTCGTTTGTTTCTTATTAAAATGCAATGCTCTTACTTCAGCTACTCGGGCATCACAGAGGCGATGCTCTCCAACGAGACGCGTAGCATACGCGACGTTCAGGCGGTGTTGATGTCCATGTTTCATGCCAAAACCGTGCTCGTTGGCCACAGCCTAGAGAGCGACCTGAAGGCACTGAAACTCATTCACGACGTTGTGGTGGACACCTCGGTGCTGTTTCCCCATAAGATGGGGCCGCCAAAGAAGCGAGCTCTGAAAACACTATGCATCGAGAACCTAAAGCGGATTATACAGGAGAACGGTGGGTTTGTCTAGTCTTTTTCTTTAATATTGTTTAAATATTTCCATCTTCTACAGAGGGCGGCCACGACAGTGCCGAGGATGCAGAGGTGTGCATTCAGCTCATCAAGTACTATCTGCGCAACAAAATCAGTTGAGCCGCTAACGTGCTCCATCGCAAGCATTCAGTTCAAAAGCATAACATACATTTGTTAATATGTATATCATGCCCATCAGAAAACACAGCCTTAGCCCCTAAGTTAAACTTATTTTCTAAAATCAAGTTGTATAAATAAATCAAAATGCTATGACAGCGGAAAATGTGTAGAGCTGCCCTTATACCAGTTGAATACCAGTTTAAATTGGCTAAAGCACATGGAACTTAGAGAACGCTGGAAAGTATGCTACGGATTTGGTGAGTCCTTTGTAGAATTTCTTACCTCAGGCTTTCAACCCAGTATATATTTGTCCATTTTTCTCTATTTTTTCCTTGCCCATTTTTGCTTGCGTTTTTTCCATTCTCTTTACTATCGATAACAATTCAATGAAAAGCAATTGGAAAGTTTTGTAAAGTTTTTTACCTGCCACCGCGTTACAAACTGTAATTGCAAGTTTCGTGCCTGACGCACATCACAGAATATTCGCTTGTGGCTCGCTGCTCCCCTCCTCCGCTCCTCCGCTCCTCCCGCCACCAGCTGACCGACTTGTTTTTGTTGTTATTATTTAAATGTAATTTTAATCAGATTGCGGCGATACTTTATATTTTTCAATTATACTCGGCCGCGTCTGCTGGCCGTGGGCACCATCTGGATGTTGCTGGATGTTGCTGGATGTTGGCTTCTTGTTGCTCCGCACTGGCGCATGATTTTTCAATTTTAACGTTTTATAATTTTCCGCTCTGCGATCCGGGCAAAGTTTGGCTTATTGAGAATGCAGTCAAAGTTCGGCATAATTGCAGACCCCGCCAGCTCCATCGAATGACAGGGGGTGCCATGGGTATTAGGTGGGTTCCCAAGCCCCATTCCATGGCCCATCATGCGGGGAATGGCTGATGGCGACACGTGTTTATCTATTGAGCTGGCACAACACAACCTAACGAAAAGTAAATAATATTAGTGCTACTTGGCAATGACAATGTGCATATGTGGCCCAGCATGAGGAGCAGGCCCAACGGCCACAAGAGCCCACACAAACCAGGATGCGGAAGTGCTGCTTGAGGCTTAGCAGCAGTAGCAGCCGCACTGGAATCACAGCCGCACTGCGAGAAATACTTGGCTTAATATTATGTTTCTCAAAAACACAGCATATTTATGAGTGAGTTCCTTGAAGCTGTCGAGAATCTGTATAGATTACTTCACTATAGCCTTTGATGTTTTATTTCAGATGTCTTTAGCAAGCATATAACTACATGGTTCAAATATTGTCGCTGACATTTTTATTCCCTGTGCAGCAGGGGAAGGAGACATGAGTGGAGCCAGTGGGCAAAGCAAACACTGGGCCAAATACAAACACAAATAAAAAGCCAAAAACCAAGAGGTAGTCGGCGGTGTGGGCTTACTCCTGCTCCTGGAAAAAAGGACGTTCTGGAGGGCGGAGGAGATGGCTCTGCCCTGCTTGACTTGTCACACATTGTTGTTGTTGTTGGGGGGGGGGGGGGGGGGGGGGAACGGCCTGGTCGGAAGTTTACTTAAGACCGTCGAAATAGAGGCATTAAGATCTTTAGAGTTAATCCCTTGAGCAAATGCTGTGTGGTCGCGGCAACATCGGTGTGTGGTGCGTGCGCTGTGTGTTCAAATGGGCGTAAGGATGGGTCGCACAACCTGGTCTAGTTGTAGTTGAGGCATTAAAAAAAGGCTTAAGAGCTTGCCGAGCCTTTTGAAGGCCCAAAGGCACACGTACATACATATATTGGCCCGGCCCAGTATGAATATTTCATTTCGCCTGATGACAACATGCATGCGTTGGCTAAGTGCTTTAAACATTTAGCTTAATGCCCCGGACCCTTTTAATTTGCTCCGGCTTCGTCACGTATTTACGCAAATTGCGCATACGCCGCATTGGCCGCATTGGCCGCATTGGTCGCATTGGCCGCTTGCAGAAATATTACAGCGAACCTTGGAATTTTTTCGCGTTTCGAGGGAGTGCGGCTCCCAAAGCCTGCAGCGCATCTGGCCCAAAAACCTTTTTACAACTTTTGTGGAGTCAAACAAAAAGACAAAAAAAAAACGGAAAAAAGCTAGCTAAGCTTTTCTTTTTGGGGTGCCGCCCAGCCCAATCTAAATAAGGTGGGCTAAGGCGGACCGGAGGAAAAATAAAGTAGAGAAAACTGGCTAAGGCATTGCCGGGAGCCAAAAGCCAGATGAAGGCAAAGCTGGCGGTAAACGCAAAATAAAGTCATCACAAACATATTAGCAGCTAAAAACACCTGAGCAAATAGATTTATATGCACGATAAAGCACAGAGTAATTTCCCCTAGATCCTGTCAACCGCCTCCCACCCACCGGGCCACGCCCACCACGCCAACAGCCCGCCCACATGCCTGTTGCCTAAGCCGCAAAGTAGCTGGCAGGCACCAAGATAACATCACTTTATTGTAAGAAAGTTAAAACCCAAAAATGCAAGCCAGTTGTCCCAGCTGAGTGTGTGGAGTGTTCGCGGAGGAGGCCACTATAAAAATAACCAAAGAGGCACCCGTCCTGTGGCGAAATTTCTGGCTGGGAGCGCGGAGGAGCAACAAGAGCCGTGGCAAAACTTCTCAATGCCGTTTGCCGCTGTTTTACGAGCCATTTCCGTTTTGCCGGAGCTGGAGGCGGAGGCGGAGGTGGAGGCTGCTCTTCCGCTTCCCCTAGGTGTGAAATTATAAAATTTGTAGCATAATTCTAGGCCGGCGAGCAAGTGGAGCACGCGTGCGTCCACGTTGTAAATACATAAGTTCATCGAGGTCGCAGTTGTAGTTTCGCCATATAAATATATATATGCAGTGCGCGACTCTGGAAGTCGGCTGGTTTATGGCTCCGGCAAGTGCACGGCAGGACACACACGTAGCGCTTTTATTTCGTACTTAGCAGGACATTTTCGTGCACTTGCCCGGAGCGGAATTACCATCGCGTAGAGCTCGCGGAGCGGGACAAAAGTTGCCTGTATCACACTTAAAGTTGCTTTGAACTTGGTCGATAAGAATTTGTAGTTTCAAGACATATTTGACACTTATATTATATGATTACATGATTAAACAAAGATATCCTTTATAACTATTTTCCCGAAAAATCAAAATTAAAGCTTAAACCAGGTTGTGAGCACCTCTGAGCTGAAATTAGTAGACATTCTCTATTTCTGGAGCGAGCCAAGCTTGGATCATGTGTGAATTCCCATTGAAGCCGCCATTCAAAAGCAATTTCCCCAGTGAGTTGTCGAGTGCATGTGAGATTCGTTAGCGCTTCCTTTTTGGTTCCAGCTTTCTTGGCGAGGAACTGTGGTGAATGGTGATGGGTGGCTGGTAGGTGGTAGGTGGTAGGTGGTAGTTGGAAGGTGGAAGGTCGACCCAGGCCATTAGCAGAATGCTTGACAAATAATTAGGGGAAAAACTATTAAGTTGTCGCCCGTACTTTCGCCCACACTGGCATACATGACTGATGGCGTCCAGTGAAGGATGCCCAGGACGACTCAAATTGACATTGCTCAACATGCCAGTCAAGTTGGCGA
Source organism: Drosophila orena (assembly GCA_005876975.1). Lineage (NCBI taxonomy): Eukaryota > Metazoa > Arthropoda > Insecta > Diptera > Drosophilidae > Drosophila > Drosophila orena. Next base: position 4,930,715 of record VCKV01000282.1, on the reverse strand, counting down.
CCAAAGTTCAGGCAAAAACGGCAAAGATTTGTCGCGGCCGGCAACTAAAAAAGTTAATTGCAGTTAATGACGACATTAATCACAAGAAAATGAAGCCGGGCGCAATGACAATAAGCACAAAGCGACAAATGAAGAGCCAACTTGAAGCGTCCGCTGCCGAGGCTGCTGCACTGAGATAAATCAGTTGCAGCTGAAAAAATATAGTTAAGATTGCGCTGCCCTAAGATTGCCTTTATATTAAATCCATGCCGTTCAAAATGATAAATGATTGTTGCAAGTAAGTGCAAACTTCTTGATTATATGTGATACAAAATTAGATATTATTAATTGGTACTCACATAGCTACCTTTTTTGAGCAGTGTGCTGATGCTGACGCTGCTGCCGCCGCTGTTTTCTGTTGCTGATGCTGCGTGTTGCAGGCGAGTCCAGCAGCCAGGCGTCTATTAACACCGATCCTTTGGACCCTGGACTCCGCACAAAGCCGCCAAGACAATGGCAGTGGGAAAGTTGCGTCAGCTCCCGCTCCAGACTCTCGAGAGCGGAGCGCAACAAGCGGCAACAGGAAGTGAGCGCGTAGTAGGAAAAGCAATTTTACTGCGAGTTTCCTCAAGACAAATAAGTCTGCTGGATCAAAAAGGACTTTCAGAGACGGGGCACAATAGAAATGAATTATAAGCGACAAGCGGGCGCGGAAGTGGGTGCTTAAGGACTCGCTGCGTGGAATGGGTGATGGGTGATGGCTCCTTTTGGGGATGGTATGGCATGGAATGGTATGGTATGGTATGGTATGACATGGGGTGGGGTGGCAATGTCAGCGATAATAATGAAGTAGCATGACTGATGATGCCGCCTTAGTGCAGCCTGGAAAAAGAACAACTTCGGCGCGGTCCATTGCGATTAGGCGGCAATAAAGACAGCGACAAGCCAGTAAAATGTTTTCCATTGTTTTCCCTTTTCGCCGCCATTGTTTTTCGCAGCTTTTGTGTATTTATTGCCGTATTCTTGTTGGTGGCGCTTTTTTTTCAATCCTGCTACTTGCTGCTCGCTATATGGAAATCAAAGTGGCTGCGTTTATATAATGAAAATGAGCTCGGCAAACGCTTTTCTTAGTTGGCATTAATTAAGCGAGATTCCCGGCAAACTTTCAATGATTGTGCTGACGTGGAGATGACAGTGGTCGTCGGTGGCTAGGAACTGGTAGCCACCCCATCCTCTCGAGCGCCGCTGGTCAGGTAAATGAGCTGCACGTTCGCCAGCACTTGACGCACGACCGCACAATTTTGCCCAGCAGGCAAGGATCTGCAGCTGCGCCAGGTCCTTTGGATTGGGGGTGTCAAAACAAAGGAGCTTGCGGAATTTATGCAACATGAGCATCTATAACTTATCCAATTAAAACTCAATAAACGCCGCCTGCCAGAGCAGGGCAAATAAATGAAGATGCCAAGCCAGCCAGCCAGCTATCCACTGCCAACTCGAGTCAAGGAACTTCCACTACCACTACCACTACCACTACTACTGGCACTGCCACTGCCACTTCCGCTCGGTTCAATAGCATCCAATCCAGCCCACATCTCCTCCTGGCTTAACACAGCGATTACAAGTGCCTTCAGCTTGTAATCCACTTTCGGAAATGCACCGCACATACACCCAGATCCCCTCCAGCGATCCAATGCCGCCAGGAAGGAGGCCCGGAGTGACAGACACAAATTGAAGATGACAAAATGTCTAAACAAGTGAGTGGGAGTTCGGCTGTAAGCCAGTATACACGTATGTGTGTCTCTATGTGTGTGTGCGGTGTGGGGGTGTGGGGGTGTGCGGTGTGGGCGTGGCATATCTAGCGGAATAATCAATAAATTACACACCTGTCTGGCCACAGCAAATTTATATATCTCCCCGCATTGGCAGAGTTATGGCCATGACTTGGGGGGAAGGATCCACAAGGAGCTGGCCAAGACCGGCTGGAGCAGTGCATAGAAATATTTTTCACAGAGATTCCAGCGAGCGTCGGCGGCATTCCGCAGGTGCCGTCTCCGCCAGATGCCAAGGAGCGGTCCTTCAGTCCTGGCCCGTTGGATAGCGCCGTCCGAGTCAAAGTCCTTTGCAGGATAATGGCAGGTGTGAAGGGTAGAGGTCTTAGCTGCACTCAGGAAAAAACTGAGTCAGTGAGAGGAAGAAGGCAGTTTATTTGTATTGGGATGATTATTCAGTACACATGCCTAATGAGTTTGTTTCAGCATAATAAAGCAGTGACACACCATTTATGACAAACTTAATTATCATAATACACATGCGTGTGCTTATCTCTTCAGTACACAAATACTTTGTTTGTTCAGTTTGTTTATCGATGTGGCCAATGATCAACTGAATAATAAACAATTATATGTTTATTTTTATTCATTGCAGATGAATCACTTGAATCAATTTCTGGCAGTGCACCTATTCCGCTTGTGCCTTAATATTTCACGCTAGCTGGGTTTTCGATTGTGTTCGGCTTGGACTTGGACTTGCCGTGGGCTTACCTGTGTACTTGTCTGGTAATTGCTCTGCCCAAGGGCTGGACTAGGGCTTCGCTGGCCAGGAATTCCGCAGGACGGAGCGGAATATGGGGGCTTAGGTGGTTCAGAGGTGGCAGCAGCGGAACGGAGCAGGAACTGGATTGCCAGTTGGCCAGGACTGAGTGAGTGAGTGAGTATTTGTGCGTGCCACACTGACAGGCAGCAATGCGAGGCGGCACTGAATTTTTGATTTATGTGCCTTACTTATGCTTTTACTTAGTTGTCTGCGGCGAGTTTGCCCATGTACCCCCACTCCAGATTGCCGAGTCTTATGGACGAGCCACCAAATTGATGCTAAGTGCTTGGGTGCGCGTGCGAAATGGGTTGGCATGGAGGACCAGGAGCTGCAGCCGGAGGCGGAGCTCCTGCCCACACGAGACTTTCACACACAATTCCGTGGAGCGGAGCTACACACTCTTTAGTTCGCTCACACACATTTACGCATATTAAATACCATCCTTGGAGAGTCATCAGCATTCCTCGAGCGGTTTTTATTTCCGTTTTCATTAGTTGCTTTTTACACAAGCGACACTCACACACACACACAAGCGTAATAGCATTAATGTCTCGTTTACTTCTTCCCAGGACTCTAACTGCATATGTGTGTGTATGTGTGTGTGTGTGTGTGTGTCTGTGTGTTTGTGTGTGTTATGTCAATGGCAGCCATTTCTATGTTTGCTCACGTATTCAGCTGTTGACATTCCACTGCACTGAAGAGCTATAGCATCGGACATCGGACTAAGGACATCGGACTAAGGACAAAGGACACAGGACACAGGACACAGGACATCGGACATCGGGGGTGTTATATATCGGACACTGACCGAGTGAAAAATGAAATGAGAAATTGCCCGCTATAATTTGCAGCATCAACAGGCGATTTCCGCGAGCACTTCACAAAGGACTTTCATTTAACCCCTCGCTAGACAAAGCGCTAATTTTTATTTCACCTTCAAGTGCTGTAAACACGTGTATTTACAATGTAACAATGTTAATTATTTAATTGTTTTTAAAATGAGCTTATTCAATGGTAAGCAAATAAGTGAACTATTCTGCGTGCTTTAATTGAAAAGTATTGAAAGGGCTTGCAATGTAGCTTGTAAATTCTTTCAAAAGGTAATTAGAACCATATATTATTCTACCTTATGAGCATTATATTGAGCATTATACATGTACTGAATGTGGTTTCCTGATTAAGTTTTTGATTACTAATGTAAGTCTTGCAACTACTTATATACAATTCAATTGAAATGGACACACGCAGTTGTGCCCAACCAAGGGTTAATATCCACGGCGGATCTGAACGCTCATGTTTCTCCGGCTTAGCTTCTCCGGATTTGGCCTGCAGAGCGGGACGGAATGGGATTTTTGGCCGCTAATCAAATCACGTACTTAGCGAAGTAAAATACATGCGCAGAGACCCAGAAGCACAGGGACCGAAATGAAAGCAGCTCACAAGTACGCCGCACATTTTGTACACTCCACATTTTGTGGGCTGATACCAGTGGGTGGTTGGGTGGTTGGGTGGCTGGGCGTTTTCGAGGCCGTCTCCTAAGGAGGCGCATTAATAGCTTACATTCACACGAGTGTGCGAGTGTGTTTCTATGCCACATGTACACACATGCGGAGGAAACTTTGATGGCACAAAGGCAAATTACGAGCGCATTTAAACTGGGGCGCGAGTGCTACTTAAATAACTCATTTAGGGGCCCAGTCCCCAGTGGAGAAGCAGAAAGAGATGGCTGGCGCGGGTGTGAGAGGGACCGAGCATGGAATCGCGAGTGTGCGGCCGCACAAAATCAACAATAAACTTTGTCATCTCAATTTGCTTATTACCAGCAGGCAGCCGCTGAACTTTCTTATTAAATGCACTGAACGAATCAATATATCTACCAGTGCATCAAATTTAACTGCAGTTAAATTTACAGATACAAAGCGAATCTTTTGTATTCACACCGATTCTACGTGGAGCGCGAAAGTGAAATCTCGAGCTGGTCTCATTTTCGAAGGAGATGAGTGAGGTGAGTTTCCTGCGAAGGCCCCAATTAAAGCTCGCCTTGATGACTACCTAATATTTATTTGTTTTTCCCTCCGTGCAGCCCGGAGCCCCAACTTTTCACTGCAGTGGCTTCCCGTGACCAAGACGCGACGGGGATGACGGGGATGACGGGCAATGCGGCCAATCCCCTTCGAAGAACCGCAAAATGGCAGCGCGAATGGCAGTGAGGTGTGTCCTGTGGCACATCCTTCCTGTGTCGCTGCCATGTCTTGCGGTTAGCTGCACGTCGCAAATTGCAGAATCCATAATTAGTGTCTGTCATGGCGACCCTCGACCCTCGAACCTCGGACACCCGCCGCCTGCGATCCCCCTGCTCCAGCGACCCCATGTCGCCACCCACTTCATCACCTCCTCCGTAATCCTGTGAGCATCCGCGAAGGCGCGGCTGAGCTGCACTTGAGTGGCTTTGGCTGCTGCTCTAATTGCAAGTAAATATTTTATGCGGCAAGCCGGTTTTAATTGCCAGCTGAAATAAATACGGAATCATTATAAAATTATTTAAAATGTGTACAGCAACGCGGTGCAGCGGGGGGAAGTGGGTGTGTGGCAGTGTGGCAGTGTGGCAGTGTGGGTCTGGCCCACATTTGTAGTGGCAGCAAGTTTTAATGATGCCCCATCCTCGGCATCCTCCCGTGCCCCATCCAAATCCACTTTCACATGCACTCGCGCTGCTCGTTTCTGGGCCGGATAAATGCAAAAATCACGCAAATTATCGAAACATGCGCAAGCACACTCCACAATTCCTGGCGACTTTGCCGCATAAATCTTGCCAAAGTCAAAAAAAAATAAATAAAAAAAAAAAACACGGAAAATCCTAAAAAGAGAACTTTGCCGGCGAACCAACGAACGGCAGCGAAGAAAAAATATTCTATAAATCTTGAGGTAGCAGCGTCCAGGCACAAAGACCAACTTTCCACTGCCGCAAATTGCAAAACTTCAACATTATCGTATGAAGTGCGAACATGGCGCAATCGATTGGAAGCTGCAGCAGCAGAAGCAGCCAGTTAAGGCCAGTTTTGAGTCACCAGCGCCGCCAAAGAGCTTGGATTGCCTGGCTTGCCAGGGAAAAAAAGGATTAGAAATCAAAGAAAATTCAAATGGAAGAAGTCTCTTCTATGAGACCTAAGGTTTTCCAGGTATAATAAAATATTGTGCTGATCTACTCTAATAACAATTAAACTAGAAAGCAATTGAAGTAACTTAATACTGCACTTGCTGTTTGCTTTAAGCAGCCCTAGGGCCAATAATCTCAGGTTAGAGGTACTTGTTTGGTTAAATCGCAAGTTTAGAGCAGCACTTGCGGCTTAAGTGTTTGCTGATTTACTAGGATTTACTCAGACATGTCGTAAACTTTAATGGGCTTTGGCAATCGACCTAATTACCGAACACATCGCCTCGATATCGATGTCACGTCATCTTCTTGGCCAAATGAGGCGTGCCATGGCCAAGTCGATGCCGTTGACTTTCATTACCCTCTCCTCCTGTCTGATTCATTGTTTTCCCAGATCGGCGGGGATTTCACTGAAATTATGGAGTGCGGGGCGGCGAAAAGTTTTTCGCAAACTGCCAAATGCAATTTACTTGATAGGATCAAAATCTTTGGGCCTTCCCATGCTCCATCTATTAGTATATATCTCGGTCTCTGACTTCGTCCTGTCATCGTTCTTTCTTGCACTTACACTCCTTGCTCGCTTTTCCAATCCAGCCGGCCGGCTGCATGTAAAGCGACTTGCTGGCTGAGGGAATTTTACGATTTAAATGCGATTTACGGCGCTAATTCGTTGTGGCAATGCCAGTGGCAGTGGCAGTGGCAGTGGCAGTGGCAGTGGCAGCCAGGGCAAGTCGCCGCCACAGCCAGGCAATCGAATGGGCCATCCTTCGGATCCGGCGGCTGTCTGCCTGCCTTATAAACCATAGCATACTTTTCAGCATCATTTGATTCCGGGCGCATTTATCATAATGGCGGTCGGTGGCAAACGTTGGTGGCTCCACGGATCCGCGGCCGCACAATGGCTGCGAATGCAATTTTACGCTGCACAGTTCCCAATCAGATTTGAATGGAACTTCGGGCGGGTCAATTATTTGTTTTCGGCATTAGTTCAATTACCATAGATCCGATTTCGCAGCACAATTAAGGCTTTGTATCGCGGCGACTGACATGGCAGTGCCTTTTAATTATTTAACTATTTGGTGTGGTCAATAAGAGGCTTACCGATACACCCATTTACTTAACGCCTAATTTTTCCTATTTAATCTCTTTTTAACGATTTCCCTATTTAACTAAGTTCTGGCAATTGGCGAGTGGTCGAAGTGGCGGAAGTTAACATTTGCTAAACTCGCCAGGAGTAATCTATTGAGAATATATATGTATATTTCATCATAGGTAGGGAATATAATTTAAATTCCAGGGATTTCGCACCACTTCAAATTGACTTCCATTGTGCGGCACACGCCATTGTGGCCTGGATGGGACCTCATTTTCCATTCTTCTTGCTAACCAGCCCACCAGGCAGCCAGTCTTCTTTCCTTCCGCAGCTCTTCTCTTGGCGGTCTGATAATCTTTTTGATTTCCCAACTATTTCTAATGCGATTGCTGCCGTGCATTATGGCCGGGCCAACAATTGGTTTTTGTGGAGCGCCTCGCACTCGTTGTCCCTATCTCGTGCCACCTTATTGGGTTATTCTGCTGCCATCGCCCTTCGTCTGCGAGCCTCGAGTGCACTCGTCGGTGCTTGAGCTCCTCGTCTATGTGCTCTGGTGCCACTAACAGAGCCACAACCACATCCACGTCCGCATCCACATCCACATTCGCCTCCCAATCCGCATTCGCATCGTTTGGGCCATCTACAGTCTTCAGTCTCAGCCAGCGGGATTGTCAATGGCAATGCAAGCCTGCTTATAATGGTAGGCAAATTTTGTTATCAGCAAAGCGGCAACTGCTTTTAATGCGAGTGGCTTGCAAGCCTCGATTTCAATTTCCTTACACCGCAGAAAAGTGGGGGTTAGTGGAGTTAAATCAGTGATCTCGAAAAGTCTTTGAAAATTTCTAAAGCATCCTCCTTATAATATTATATATTGATTTAAACCCCTTTGTTAGGTAAGCTTACCAAAGTCATGGCGTATTTCTTACTGTGCAGCCGTCATTCGCCGTGATTTGAATGTGCGATTATTCAACACTAATGGCTTGATAAATGCGATTTTGAAATTGAGCCGCTGCCGAGCGATTAATTGAATAAGCACGATGCCAGCTATCAGCGCCCACATATCGGGTGCCGCCCACAAGCAAGCCTGCACTTACTTGAGGACAACTATTAGCGGTCGCAGAGCAAACTAATTGGCAACTAATTGCAAGTGTGGTAATACGGCTTCTAAGGTTCTAAGTGAAACTCGGGGAATTCCGTGTATCGTGAGCAAACAGGACGAGTGTGAAGGTCAGCAGAGTCCTGGGCCTGCTCCGTGATTTATGGCCTCCATTGCTGCGGCTGTGCCTTTGTGGCTGACAGCAAACTAAGTGCGAATCGTTTAGGAACTGTCCCGGAATTGCGGGTCGAGCGGGCCAGAGCCCGCAGAGCAGTTGTGAGCAGCAGAAGTCACGGCAAACTTTTAATAATAATTTGCAAATAAATTACAAGCGACTTGTGCTGGCGGCCATTAGGGGGTACCAATTGCTCCGCTGCCGCCGCTGTACATTAAGAACTCATTGGCATAAATTGCAATTTAATGTCTGCTCGCTGTGGCCTCCACAACATCATCTTGCTTTTGTTGAATTCATTTTAAACTTGCCTGCCGCCATTGCCAAATAGTTGAAGCGTATTTATTGTTTCCCCTTCCCGGCGCTCCATGCCTTGTTGCCATTCCTTTGATGCGTACACTGCAATAAATATGTGAAATAGTAAATGTATCTGAAAGTCCGTAACTGCATACTTAAAGATATCCCTTTATGGGATTTCACTAGCCTAGATATCTATATTTAAGTCCAAGTAGTATTCCCTGGTACATCTTGATAATGCTCTGCTCTCAAGCGTTTTAAAGTCTTAAAGATTGCCACATTTCCCCTTGTTGTCATCTCATTAATACGGCCCGTTTCGTAATGAGCCTAATTAATTATTTCAGTGTATCACCACTGCCACAATGGCCACAATTCACACGGCCGTAGGAGGGGCGGTGGGGCGGAGGGACGGAGAATCCGAGGACCGGCAGCCGCTATCAGCTGGTGCTGCATTACGCATACGCCCCATTGGCAAGCAGACACCATGGCAGAGTTCGCCGAATGCCGGCATTTTATAGCTTCGCACTTGTGTGTTTATGGATTCGCACCTTAATTTGCCTGTTGTCTGATTTCGCCCAACCTCCACCTCCACCTGCAGCTCCACCTCCGACTGCTCCATACTTCCTCCGGAGGCCACGGTGAATTAATGTGCTTATATTTCAGGGAAATTGTTCGCTGCCGGATCGCTGAATGGCTCATTCCTTTGCCGGTTCGTTCGCCGTTCGGTTTGTCATTCATTTGTGTGGCCCCCTGTTTAAATTCCCTTTGATTGTTCTGCGAGCACTTTAATTAAAGTGCCGGTCCGAGTTAATTACGCTGAGAACGACTGAAAGAGCTGGCTGGCCAAATGGTAAGGTGGTCGGGGTTCAGTTGCTGAAAATATTTCCCGAGTCGTTAATATGGCTGCCTGTCCAAGGAGTCGCAGGAGGCCAAGAGGAAGCGGGCGAAATTTGTTAAATTCAATGGCGGCCAAGTGCATAAAAATGGCAGCCATCCAAGTGCAGCGGTGCGAGTGGGGTAATGAGCGAGTGTCCTGCATCTTAACGCCCATTTTCTGCCCGGCACCATAATTGTGTATGTAATTGTAAACGCTGAATTAAGCAAGCGTCATTAAAATGTAATTAATTGTAATTTACGTCTCACTGCCCGCACGTCGCAAGGTGTTTCGCAGCTTTTCCTCGCGCTACCATTCCTCCTCCTCTCCTCTGTATTTTCGCTTTTCCATTTTTTGTAAGATCAGTGCGTGCCATAAAAATTCTGCGAGTCAGACAGCCGGGCTTAATGACTTTTCCATGGCCGTGGCGCTTTAAGGCCAGCAGATCCTGATTTTGGTGCAGCCCAGCAGCCGCGATTGCTGGACTGCGTTTCATGCTAATTAATTGAATTGCAATTGATATGAAAAGTTAATTTACATCTGTACTGGTTAATTTGATTAAGGCCACTGCCGGGCCCACGCACGAATCAATTGCGTAATTTATGCCCCACCAATGTGTTGGCGAGCGGGCGAAAAAACAACGGCAAAACCAACCGCGGGAAAAACAAAAAACTGGCATTGCGTAAATATTGTGCCACGCTGCGTATGCGCAATCAATTGAGCGGCAAAACACTTGGCGGAACTCAATTATAATCGTTGTATTCGAAGGGGTGGGCCCTCAAATGGAATGGATCGCAATGGAATGGAAAATGGAAAGGGGGAGACAGGACAGGACAGGACAGGACATCACAGGACAGCCGGCTTAATGAGGGCCGCAGTCTTGGAAATTGATGTGAAAACATTTGCATTTGCATAAATAGCGCGGGGAGTGGAGCGGAGCGGGCAAACAAAATAATTAAACGCCGAGCTGCGGTGGGCGACCTCAAGAAAAATGGCGCGTTTACATGCAAATTATGCCAACTCTCTCTGGTGGTAGCTCGGCAATAAAATGCGCTATGTGCAACAGCGGCGGGCTGCATAAATATTTACATGTGGCAGTCCTGCCGCTGACATACCGGGTAGCATTTGCATATTTTAATTATAAGTGCAGGAGCAGTTGCAACAGCTCCAGCTCCATCTCCATCTCCAGCTCCAGCTGCAGCTCCTGTTCCGGCTCCTGTTCCAGCTTGAGCTGCGGCACATTTGTCATTTTCATAAGCAAGTGGAGGAGCAGCGAAAGGAGCTGGCGCCCTGCACTCTTAGCCGCAGTTCAATGAGCAGAGCAATGTCCCTTTGCCTTTGCAAGGACCTTCGATGCCAGGCAACACACTCGCCCATCCACACGTACACACACATAGATACGTCCGTGCCACCCCACTTTATATATACGCCCGTCATTTATCTGTGTTGCGACTTTGATGGCTTTCGGGTCCGAGCATTTTGGCTCGGACGAGCTCTTTGAGTCACTCGGATATCCTGCGAGCGAGTTCCTTGCCGCCGCAGAGTATACGAACATCGCTGTGGCATGGCGATAATCTCGTTTAGTTTCCAGTTTTCTATTTAATTTTGCTGCAGCTGCTGGCGGAAACTTCACTCCTTTGCTCGCCTTGGCTGCTGTGTGCTACGCGGCTCCTTGAAGGATAACGCGTGCAATGACATGGGAGTGCAGGGCGTGCCAGGAGGGACCCCAAGGATACTCGTATTACTTTCATACTGAGCTGTTACCCCCGCTATTTATTTAGATTTCGTTTTATTCGCTTGCGGGCGCTCTTCTTCCCCGCTTCGCGTTTAATTGACTGTGGCTAAGTTGGCAACAGCCAGCCAGCAATCCGGCAATCCACTCTCGCATCCTGGCACATCCTGTTTAAGCTGCAAACTTTCGCCCAACTTCGCACGAGTGGAATCCGGGGATCGATCGTCGGAGGCGGGTAATCTTTAAATAGCATTAGAGCTCTCGGCCAGCTTCCAAATACGCCAGTTCAAAAGGTGCAATCAAGCATTTTCATAATCGCATAAAGTATTTTCCAACAATGCGACCCATACATATACATATGTGAAGTATATACCATTATACAAGCATATAATACACGTATATATATTCGCACAGGCAATCAAAGATTTAGACACACCGGTTTGCAGTTATCAAACAAAAATTGCACAAGCACAATTGAATTTGTTCGCAAAAAGGATTTAACATACAATTCCGGTGCGAGGGACAACAGAGCCATTGAAGCGCAACACCAAAGAAGCGAGGGGCGACAAGGGGCGGCGAGGGGCGGCGAGGGGCGTGGCATGCAAATAGTAAGGACACGGATGCACGTTATGAGACAGCACCAATACACAGCGAGAAACCGTAGGAAACTATATCTAGCTCATAATATATACACACATATATGAAAGCTATAAGTAATGAAATAGTTACCTACCTACCTATAGCTTACACATTCTGTATTATATATTCCATTTCCGTGTATAACATACATATAATTCCACCATCTTTGGGCATTTTTCGTGGCATGCAGAGGAGAGAGTCGAACAAAGCAAAGGCGCTTACGGGAATAGAAGGAGTGGTGGCCAGGAGCTCCTCAAGATGCTCAATATGCTCGGATGGCGTTTGCATTTGGGGAAGACAATGGCCGAGATAAGTGCGGCTGGGAGGCTATTGGAGGAGCATGCTCAAAGGCGGGACAGGTTTGTGGGAGTGGGAAGACCAAGGAAGACCAAGGAAGACCAAGGAAGAGCAAGGAAGAGCAAGGAAGACCGAGAGCACGGAGGTAGACACATCCAGTCAAGCATTCGGTTTCGGGCTACGCAATTTGCTGCTCGATTGTCTTGTCGACTGCCAGGCTGGCTGCTTCTCGATTGGCAGCCCTTGAGCAGCGCCATAATTCAATTGATTCCTGGCAACATTATACACGAATGGCCATTACGTTCCACGCTGCCAATAATGATGACGACCAGCTGGGGGATGCGAGGGAGTAGGATTCAGATGCGGAGGCGACGGCAAGGGCGAGGGCGTAGGCGAAGGCGAAGGCGAAGGCGTTCACCTGTTATCCTGTTAGCCTCTTTTTCCACTTTTCAATTGCCTGCACTCGGCTTTCAAGGCAAATGAGCTCTACATGATTACGATTTGGTTCAAGTGACTTGCCATTGACGTCACCGTCGAGTGGAAAATGCCAAAGAGCCAAGAAATGAATGTACACATGTACGGAGATACATATTTGGCCCGAAATAGAAACAGTCAGCCAGTTTGCATAAGGAGCTTGGCCTTGGCCAGGCTCTCCAACCGAAAAAAAGAAAAGAGCAGGCCCACAAGGACCCATCTAAATGGGGGAATGTGGGAAATGCGAGGTGGGGGGGGGAGTGGTGGTGGTGGATAGGGACTGTCAAAGGCAAACTGATTGCACTGAACCGCAAATTTGCAATTAATTATTTGATTGAAAACGAAAAGAGATTGATTCGATGATGAGGTTGGCAAAGTAACCCCAAAAAGAGATTGGGCAAAGTCAAAAAACAGAGTGCTGGATGCTAACCGCAATGAAGCAAACAGAACCACCCTCGTCATCCTGAACTCCTACTGTTTTTGGAAAACTCAAATAAAACGTTTCGTTTTAATTAATAAATAGCAAAGACAATGAAATCATAATTCGACAAAAGGTTTCATTATTATGCAGTCAGGAAAACACAAATAGAAAGTGCCCCCCAAAACGACGGACTGCAGCAAATTAATCAACTTCTGTCCGGACATCAAGACATCAGGACATTCGGACATTCGGACACTGGGAAATCCGGACATCGGGACATCCGGACATCGGGACATCCGGACGTAGTACGGACAGCATGTTACGGTTACTGGTCAGTGAGTGCGTCATTTGCATAACGGCAAATGCATTTGCCCGTCGGCCAAAAATGTGTCCGTTTGTCTGTTTGTGTGAAATCATAAATTGCGGCTCAAGTCCTCAAAGTTACGGCCGCTTCCTGAGCTTGACCTTTGACTTCTCACTCATGTGTGTGCGTGTGTGTGTGCGTGTGTGTGTGCGGGTATGTGTGGGTAAGTTGCCCTTTGCGCCGAGTTATGCAAATGAAACCAACGAAAGTTCTTTGTCTTGGGCCTTAAAGTCATTATTTGCCTTATTTGTTATGCATTGAAGTTGTGTCATGTGCAGTGGGGCAGTGGGTACGCCAGCCCCCAAAGAAGTCATAATTACTATTTATAATTCGGGGCCGCAGAGCACGCAAAACGCAACCACACGAAATAGTCCTTGTAATTAAGGATCCGGCTGCGGAAATAATACTTTAAGTGGACTGTTGTGGGCCACCGTCGAATGCTCCCGAAGAGCTGACAATCGGCACGTGATGAGCCTGCGAAAACAGCCTTGCCTTCCCTGTCGATGTCCTGCAGTTGTCCTGTCGTCTGGAGGACTCCAGCCGTGAAACCGTGATTTAAAAATAATTAAACACGTACAGCGAATAACTGTAATTTCCAGTGCCGAAGCGCAGTTTTAAAATTAACATTTTTATTTATTTGAAATCAACGCGTCGACTCGGCTCATTGAGCCGACACTCAACTTGTCGCGATTCCTTTCGACCCAGACTCCTGGATCCCATTCGTCCAGCATCCCGACACTGCGATGATTACGATGGGCGGCACGGAATCGGATCAAGTGCCCTTTGGGGCATTGGACAAATCACTAACGGCGGTGGCAATTATTTACATACCCGCATATTCAGCTGGCCAGCGGATTACATTTGTGCGGATTTCCAAGCGAACTGACACCGCAACGAATCGTTCGCTATTCCGATTCATACAAAGTTTCGCCACAAAAATGGGATTTGGCGGGTGGATCCCTCTCACAGAGTCACAGCCTCTGGAGCTGACGGAAAAAATGTACTTTTTTGCCGTCATGGAACACCTAAAAACACTTAATTAACAACATATTAAAGTTGGCAAACAAAAAACATGTTTTTTGTTTTGGTTCGGATTCGGATGCAAACGTGGTTTATTCGAACATTTAAAATAAAAGCAAATCACAATTTTTTAGTGGCATATTCTATGCCAAATATATTTCAGACACTCCAGCTCATTTTTTGTTCTGCCTTTGTAGTTTATTGTTTTTTATATTTATACCCCTTACTAGATTCGTTGAAAAGTATGTAACAGGCAGAAGGAAGCGTTTCCGACCTTATAAATAATAAATTCTTAATCAGGATCAATTGGCGAACGAAAAAAGTTCTAAACTCTATAACTACACTTATCTTAATCGGATTTTGAAGTGGCATACCTCTAAATGTTTCTGGAGCAATTCTCTAAAAATTTGCATTCAAATTTAGAATTTTATTTTTTTTTAACTTTTTTGTAGTTTTTCTGATGTTATGATGTTGTAGAAATTCAAAAATGACACAAGGCTAAAGTTCTAAAGTCCATAACTCAACTTATCTTGATCGCATTATCTTCAAATCTGCATTCAAATTTAGAATTCAATTTTTTTAAAGTTTTTTTTGGAATTTTTCTGATGTTATGATTGTGTAGAAACTTAAAAAAAATTAAAAAAAGGGTATCTGATAGTCGGGAAACTCGACTATAGCATCTTGTTGTTTGGCCTTTGTAGTTAGTTGTATTTTATATTTTTAATCTCTTCTTTGTCCAAATAATAAACAGGTAGCCGGGTTTAAATTGTAGCTCTGCAGGATCAGAAAAAGATAAAAAGCTAGACTGGTTGCACTGCCCACTGGGGAGAGAAGTGCCCAAAGGATTGCTACTTGAATGTCCAACAGGCGTGCAACAGTTTGCTCAACGATCCCGTCCGGCGAGAGAAGGGGGATGTGGAGCCAGTCATTTCCATTTCGCTTCTCCTTTCCCCCCGATGCGGCATCCTCCAACCCGCTTCCGCCATCGAATCCCATCGTGGATGCACTGCTTCCGGAGTGCGCACGGTCCATTGTGCCCGGCTTAAGCGAAACGGCTTTCATTTACATCAATGCTGCTGCTGCTACTGCTGCTGCTGCTGCTGCTGCTGTGGCCTCCTACACCGGAAGTGTCTCATTGACCATCCATCCGGCTGCATGCGCTGTCACACCTCACGTCTTTGCCCCGCCCATGTGTGAGGCTTGTTCTAGCCCACTTCCTGCCTCGACTTTGTCTCTCGTCCTTTGTGTGCGTGCCTGCGCGCGCGTGTGTGTGTGTGTGTGCGTGTGTGTGTGGGGCGGGTCCTGGCCCTCTATTTGTATATGTCTGGCTGGGTGGCTTGAGTGGCCAGCAACCCACTAACCCACTCCCGTTCGACCAACGCATTAATCCTTGCTTTGATTTAGGAGCAATCAGTGTGAGATCCCAATGGAGCCCATGCAATGCACATTGTGCCCCTTGCATCGCATTAGGTCGCATCTCTCTCGGCACTCATAAGAGTCCAACATGATGTCCAGCAAATCGAATCAGCTCTCTGGGCTCGGCACTGGACTTAATTCGAATCGACAGACAGCAGCCGCAGGTTATCCTTCAGCCACACTCTGTGTCCTGGCGTCCTCTTGTCCCCGACCTCCAGCTGATTTATCTAGCACCAGGCTGATTAAGCGATGCTTTGCGGCGGCTTCGGTGTCCCGATTAGCCAATCTTATCGCACACTTGACCAGGAGTTGGACTTACGTACTTTAATATGCCGAATGCGAATTATATTTTCGCTACCATTGGAGGGCGAGTCTTGGATATACGTGTACTTTTGAAATATGTCAGCTGCACTGGCCGTGCAAATAATATGACGATGACTATCCCCAGCCGGCCAATCTAAGCAGGTGGCCCGCGGAGCTGTTCCCAGCTTGGAGTTGGCGTCATTTCCCCATTGAACGCTCCTAGCGGCCGCAGGGGCTGATTCAGCTGTTTGTCGTGGCCTTTGCGTGTCCTGCCACTTCAGCACGTTTCCCGGCCAATCCATCCGGCTGAGGCAGCCTGACGTGGATAATGCTGCCCCACCAGGAGCTGCCACACCGTGGCTCTCGGCGATTGCAGCTCACCATTAAGCACGCCGTTCCTTTGAGCCGGCTGTCCATCACGGAGCACCGGTGCCTGTGATGGGCATCCCGCCGCTCCGTACACAGAAATTAAAATCAGATACAGGAGCAGCGGGTGCTGCTCAAACTTCAACTTCAAACTCCTTTCAGTCGATTTCTTCATTCATATCTGGTATCTGGGTATCTAGATCTAGCTAGGAAGCTTCTGCAGTAAGCTTGCAATAAGTTAATGCTTATACTTCGACTTTTAAGGAAATTGAAGCAAAATGTTAGCTTCAATTTCCTCAAATATATCTTAATGGTAAACATAAATATATGAAAACATTCTCCGTGTAAGGAGAGCGAGTTTGGCTGGAGCCAAAGGCTGGACGTTGTCCGCAGCTAAACGCGGAGGGGCCGGCATTTGGCATAATGATGGCCACCGGCGGGACTCGGGATTCCGTAGTGAGCCGGCTGCTCCGCCGAGCAGCTGCGTCTGGTTTGCTGAGTGCCAATTGCTGTTGACATGCCTTTCATTTTAGGCGACAGCGCTTCCTGCTCAGCCAATTTAACCCGGATGACCCACAACTGGAAATCATTTGGAGGGATCCACTTCGCATATTTCGTCGCATATTTAAATCCTTTGAAGGTGGGAGGGGAGTGTAATTTGGACGTAAATAACATTTATAATTTAAGTACAATCGCATGCTTAGCTTGTTAATCAAATCTCAAATGGCCCTCTAATTTATTGCCCTAGTCTGAAAAAATGCGATTATTATAAATCAAAAGACTTCGTCATTGCATTATTAATTACAACTCCTAATGTGTCGATAGCATACATTCATATGGGATTAAAACGAAATTAGCATTTAAATTAATTTGGGCTGCTAAAAAAATTTATTGTGTTTAAAGGGACTAAATGACAGGTTGAAATGAAAGTGATGCCAAATGACATTTGATTCTCAACCATTTGAAGCGATATTTCACTTTGTTTACCTTTTGTGCATTTCGACAATTGATTATAAATAATTAATATGTTTTTGCAGATATTTGCATTTGGATGCTAACCTTTTGCACAGGTTACATGAACTGCAGGACCGCAGGACTCTTTGAAAAAGGATAACATTGACGTTGGACTTCAGGCGGCGTCGCCGTTCTTATGGAATGTCAAAAACTGTAAAATTGTCGTTGGGCAATGAAATATAAATGCCAAATTAAATTGTATTTCGCCAGGACATCTCAGGACATTTCTGCTGGCGGCGTCTTCGCGTCTTTTGCAACGGAAGCGGAAATGATAATGCCATCGAATGATTCCCAACATTTCGACGTTTGGTTGGCTGCATCGAAACTCTTTTTTTTGGGGGAGGGGGCGTGGCTGCGGGCCATTCAATCACGGTTGCAGTTGCCCCAGTTGTCTGCGTCACTTTATGCGAGCCAATAAATTTAATCTGGCTATCTGGCTATCTGAGTATCTGTGTATCTGTGTATCTGGGAATGGGTACTTGGGTATCTGTAAATGGATGGACCTTTGTTTGGCGTCGATGTTGCGCTGATGGCTGAATGGCAAAGCTCTGGGCTGGGCAAGAAAGAGGAGCTTACCAACCAGTTTGGCGGCTCAAAAGCTCTGGGCATGAGGTAAGCGGAGCGATCGCAGCACGTACCGCTCACAGAATCGAGCGTGAAGACTTGGCGAACGGTCGACCAGCGGACCGAGCAATACACTCCAGTGCCAAACAGAGACAGTGAATAAGCAAGAGAGAGAGAGAGAGAGAGAGAGAGAGAGGGGGAGAGAGAGAGCAACAAGTTTGCCAGTGGAAATTTTAGTAACGAAATGCAGTGAAGAATAGCCAGTGAATGCAACAAACTGGCTCAAAAGTCGAAATAAAACAAAACAAACTCTCGAAAACTATTTCAAATCCCCACTATGAGCAGCAAGGCCGAGGCAGTGAAACAAAACGCTGAGTGAATCTAGTTAAACATTTAAAATCATCAAAACCAAAATAGCAACAAGTGAAAGAGCCAGAAAGAGACGGCCAGAGCGGTTGGCCGCGAGTGAGAACGAGACAGCGCACTGAACAGCAGCACCCGAGACTTTCGCATTTGAATTTGAATTTGAATTTTGCATGCCGAGAGATACAGAGATACGCTAGAGCTGAAGCTGAAGCTGGAGCTACAGATACAGTAGCTAGAGCCTGAGAAAATATCTGCGAAATACCATAATTGTTTATAGCGCGACTCAGAAATGGAGTACGAGAAAATGTTGTACATGCCAGCCAGTGAGGTAAGTCGTGATAATGTATCTGTATCCGTAGCTGCGTGAAAGCATAGCCGTAGCTATAGAACTATGTATGTGGTAGCTGATAGATGATAACCTTTCGCCCGCCATTATCATCGGGGGCCATTTGAGTCGGAATATAGAGTATCTGTATCTGCATCTGTATTTGTATCTGTCGCTCGGCACATTATGCGCAGTTCGACGGCAGAAAATCTACCTCTGCGTCTTTTAATTACCAACACAGCGCATTTCGTGTAGGCGGCAAAAGTATCTTTCGGTCCGCATCTTGCACTTGGCATCCCGCGAATGCGAATGCTGATGCGAATGCGAATGCGTGTCACTGGGTGAGAGTAGCCCCAGTACCCAGTACCCAGTATACAGTATACAGTATACAGTATACAGTGTACAGTATACCCACTAAGTCAGCCAGTTACATTTTCGCATTTGTCTTTAATTACAATAACAGCAATAGCAACAGCAACAGCAACAGCCATAGCATCCAAAGCAACTTTCAAAAGATGCTTTCATTTTGCAAGAAGTGATTCTAAATGATTGTCAACTATGGCACGACAACAAACAGTGGCAGAAACGCCGAGTAAGAGCTGCCATGTCGGCCTGAACTGGCATTTCACTCGGAAAGTGCATTCCGATCCAGCAGATACTTTTTGTTGGACCTACTTAAGCTCCATTGGCTATGTACGCAAGTCTTTGACGTTTGTCGCTGCTGCTGCCAGCATTGCAATAAAAGAAAATACGAGGGAAAAAACTTGTATTTACCATTTTTGATTGATTTGATGGAAATGTGTCTCCGCGCTTTTCCAATCGCTGACGCTGACACAGAAGCAAGTGGCTTGGAACAGCGCTTAGAAATGCACTGCAACATAGCAACATAGCAAGCTAGCAAGATAGCAAGATAGCAAGCTAGCAAGCTAGCAAGATAGCAAGATGGCTAGAAGACAAGATTGCCAGTGTGCCAGCGGCAGGCACACTCGTCTCTCATTATATTTATGGACATAATAAAATAAATACTACTGCCAACAATTATAAATGCAAGCCGCTTTCGCAGCTCAGCCACACTAAGCCGCGTCGAGACAAGACGAGTTGAGGAAAACTCGACATGACATAAATACTTCAACTTGTCAGGTTTTCTTTCCCTCAGCACCAGGCCTTTCCATCGAGAATCCATCGAGAGTGGCATTTGTAAGTTCGCTCAGTCAAGGGCCATTTCCAACATATCCAACCTATCCAACCTATCCAATCCTATTCCATCCTATTCCATCCTGTCCAGAACGACTGGTTATCAATCAAACCGATTATACAATAATAATCACTTTTTGGGTGTGGCTCCCAACTTGGCCATTGTTGTGGCACATGCACTCAACGAAATTAGTTTTTCCCGTACCGAATGAAAATTCTATCAGCATTTCAGCCGTCTCATTTCACTCGTTTGTAGTTCGTCCTTTGACAGGCCTGACGCAATAATGCAATACTTCTCCTGTATATTTCGCATATTTTTGCAGTGTATTACTAAAATATTGCCACGGCAGCCTGTGGTTGCGGCTCTTGTCTTGCGGCTTCTGCATTGAATCTCGCCTGGCTTTTATGCAAATTGAAATGAGTTGGCTTCGCAACGTCTTTTATACGGAATAATTGTCAGTGCGTGCAGCGCATAATGAGTGCAGAAGGGATTGGATCTGCAGGGTTCAGTGCCTAGACATAAGCGCATTCCTGCCCAGAATGTGGGTGTGGGATGGGCCAAGAGTCCAGTCTCCCAGCCTGGAATGGATGACTCGTAAGTGCCACTTGTGTGGTGCGAGTGGGTGTGGGTGTGCGAGTGGGTGTGGGAGTGTGTCTGGATTGTCCATCAGAAGAGTGTCCAAGTAGTTATCGGGCGGGTTAATGTGCGGCATACTGAGAGGTAGAGATCTCTCACTCCTGCCATCGATGGGGGAGCTTTAATTAATTTTGGTTAGCTGGTTAGTTGCTGGGTTTCCCAGGCCGACAAGACGACAAGCCGGAACACTGTGGGTCGTTACAGTTGCCAGACACTTGGCATATTAAGCAGGCTGCAAAGAATGCAGCATAATTGAAATGTTGCACCCATTTGAGATATTTATTAACCTTGCTGGCAGCCATTTATCTAGCATGAAATGTCGACAATTAAATGCAATGCAAATAGCGAAGAATGGCAAGCTGCAGCAGCGTTTTTGCCCCGTCACGAAGTGGCTAAAACCAACACCAAACTGCAAACACTCACACATAGATAGTGGGACAAAAAGCCAGAGATACAGGCACAAAGATACAGAATAATGAGTGAAACAAACAGAAGGCAGCCAGCCAGCCAGCCAGCCAGTCGGGCGATGTAAAAATAAGCAGAATAAGTCTTGTCTCTTTGACAGCTTAACCCACGCATCCGAGAGCTGCTAGATGGTAGATGGTATATGGTAGATGGAAGTTGGTAGATGGTATATGGTAGATTGTACGTGGATTTGCCCGAGTATCTCTGCCTTTGTATCCATGTGTGTGTGCGCTGCCTATGCTGTTGACAGCGCACTTCAACATGGCCGTAACCCCCTTTGCCCATCGCCCATCACCCATCACCCATGGACATGGGCATGGTATATGGTATGGCATATCCGATCCCGAAGCGCGCGAATAAAGCGAACATTCATTAAGCAAACAGTTTGCGATTGCTCATGGGGTTGGCTGCGGGAAAGGGTATGGCGGAGCTCGGGGTCAGACTGGCTTCGCTTGGCTTGAGTTGGCTTGAGTTGGCTCGGCTTGGCTTTTGCCAGCTCCATTGCCATAATGCGATTAGAACAGATTACCTGACAATTGTCGCCGACTGAGAGCTGCAAAGCAAGTGAACGAACACCTGAGGTTAGGACCGTGCGGCATTAGCATAGTTTGTTTATTTAGTTCAAAGATACATGGTAAATTAATTTAAATATCACCTGGTCATAACTCAGCTGCATGTCAGCACTCAAGGCCGCCAAAGCTGCACTTGCAACTGATTACATTATTATTATTGTATTTTGTTGCTGGCCACGTTAAGAACGTAAAATGTATGTATGTACGTGCATGTACCCTTCACTCCAACCTTTTGTCTCACTGCGATACCGATGGCCCGATACCGATACCGATACCGATTCGGTTTCAGATACAGATACAGATACATATGTCAGCCGATTCCGAGTACGATTCTGGGGCCAACCAAGGTCTCCTTTGTCTATGGGCCTGGGCGCGCCCCGTGTAAGATCTGCTTAAATGGTTTTATACTCGTACTTGATATCTTATATAGATCGGTCGTGAGTTCGCCTTAGGCGTTGGCCAGGCCATTCGTTCCATTTATTGTGGGGCTGTGGGGCTGTGGGGCTGTGGGGCTTATAAGGCGGGTACGACAATAAGCTGCCCAGAGTGCTATCTGATCGCAGCTTTTAATAATGCTCTTGTCGTTTTTGTCTTAAAACGTAAACTTGATTTTATTATTAGGCAAAGCCAGCACAAGCCAGCGCACACAAATAAATATGCCACATTCTTGACAGTGGCTCCGACTTGTTCTAATGAATTTGATTCTGTTTGACTTTGAGTCTGAGCTTGAGTTAGCCACAAAAATCATAAAACTTGTTTTTCTATTACCTCTTTTTTTTGTGGCCTCGGCCAGAATTTGGATGTGTATTTTCAATTTATTACTCTCTCTCTCTCTCTCTGCCCGGCACATTGCTCAAATATTATTGTTGCTAATTCGGCTAAGGGTTTTTCAATTTGCTGGCCCTAAAAAGGGAAATCAAATCTGCCACTGCCTTTGACAGCGCCTCAAAATGTTTGCTTTCAACATGGTCTTCATAGCTTTGATTTCAGATTTATGATTTCTGATTTTTCGAGTTCGGATTTCTGATTTCCACATCGCCATCGATGGCTGTGCACCGATTTGATTTTGTTTTGTCTTTTGTTTGGCCGGCCATTCATTCGGGCGTTTTCTTTTGTTTATGCTGGAAAATGAATTTTTATCAGCCTGCTGGAATTTTACTAAATTCGGCATATTCGATTTATTTGCTCGTCGCCCTGTCTGCCCGTTTGAAATGAGTCAGCTTTGAAGTTATGGCATTTCTGATGCTCAAATGCTCGAATGCTCGATGCTCGAATGCTCGGATTGCCATAATTTAATTGGAATTGAATTTTTCTTGGTGTCGGTGCGTGTCAGTCGACATGTGAGTTCCTGGCCATCGGCTCTGAGTATCCGATTATGCTGCATTAGTCATTGTTCGTGTTCCTCGATTAGAGTTTTCTTCGAATCGAATTGAATCGAGTACCGAGTACTAATGTATCCTGTTCGCGGACAACTGGAAAGTCCCGAACTTAACGTATTTCCCTTTCACAACAACACTGCACTGTACTATACTCGTACAATACGATACGACACCCACACTCCAAGTCGTATCAATTTGGTGCCATTGTGGATGGCTTTAAAAATAGAATCGCCGGCTAAATGTGTCTCTATAATGGCGCTGTGGTTTTTCTAAAAATACAATCCCGCACCTGACAGCCACTTGGCAGTGCCGATCC
This sequence comes from Drosophila orena, assembly GCA_005876975.1. Lineage (NCBI taxonomy): Eukaryota > Metazoa > Arthropoda > Insecta > Diptera > Drosophilidae > Drosophila > Drosophila orena. The sequence goes on along the minus strand of VCKV01000282.1, from coordinate 4,907,594 downwards.
AAATCCTAATTGCTGCCGGGCCCATTGTTTCCATGTACCGCCTTTGACACCCAGCGCTTGGTGATCGATAACAAGCGAAAAACAAGCCGAAATCAACAATCTTGTGACGTAGATGGGTGCGGGTGCCAATGGTAACTCGACATATCCATATGGCAGCGAGATATTCTCGGCCCGATCCCCTCCAGCTTCGACCAAAACAAAAGCGTCTATTGACAGCCGCCCCATGTCCGACACGCCAATGAAATATTACCGGCCAAAAGCGTTTGGCCACAAAAAGCCTTTTGTCCGCATCTTTCTCTGCGGCACTGGGAACTCCGATTCTGTCAGAATCGCTGAGTTCTCAGTTCTGAGTTCTCAGTTCTCAGTTCTGAGTTCTGAGCTTGTTTTCACGGTTTTTGTAGAACGAGATTTAATTAAAATTTACGAGTACACCACATGATTCAGATCGCCGAGGTCTTTGTTGCTTTGGAGCGAAGCAGCAGGAAATCCATTTACTGGAATAACCCGAGTGATCTAATTCGCCCGGCTGCGAGGATGTGGGTTTGTCTAAGGGTAGGAGAATATGACACAGCGAATAAATCAAAGTCTGAGTAGAAAATATGCAAATTCTGTCCGCTTTTATTGGACCCCCCCACCCCCCACCGAATGTGGGAATATTTATTAGCATTATTTTGCATTAACTATTTGGAGAGTCTTTCCCTCGAGTATTCAGTTCAAGACCACTTTTTTTTCTTTTTTTTGAAAATTTATGAGGGTGGTCAGTTAATGGCCATAAAATGTAATGTGAGCTTAGCTTATATTTTCGATCACATTTGGAGGCGACGTGTAATAACTAGTTGACATTTTTGCAGGCTGTCTGGTCCTTAATGGTCCATAAATGGCCCGTAGCAGCTCAATTTATTATGCAGTTTTCGCCCGGCAATCACCATTTTTTTTATGGCCATTCGACTGAGTCATTGGCTGCAGCTGCTGAATCATGTCCTAGGTTTTCCTTGGTACGACGATTCTATTTGACTTCCAACCCAGCTCGGATTCGGGTGAAGTACACGGCTGGGATATCGCTCTAATAATATGCAGATTACGCAAGGTAATCGCCGAGTGTTGCGGCGAAATCGAAATGTTTGTGCTGGCAATTAGCGGGCAGGCGAGAAAAGCGAACTGAAATCACTCATACGCCCCGTTGTCGAACAATTAAAACACAGAAATTGTAATAACATCGTGACTAGTTAGAATTATGGCGTCGTCGAGCGCGGCCAATAATAATGCTCCCCGATATCAGATAGCTAAAAGCACTACTCGGAAAATCCAGTATGAGCTGTTTTTTATAATAATAAGCGCACAGCGCATAGCCACATTGCCTATACGCCCCTCCCCCCTTGGGCCAGCAGAAATCTGGCTGCATTGCTTAATGGAAAACCAGTTTCTCGCCGCTTAAAATTGGTAGCGCATTCGGGCCGTATTAACATTGCCTTCTTTTATGACGCTGCCGTGCGAATAAATAAATAAAACTGAAAAACTCAAAAACTGCAAAACTGAAAAAGGCAAATAAATTGCTGGCCTAGACGGCGGATTGGGGAAGGACGGGGGGGCTTGTGAAGCCCAGAGCTGAGAGAACGCTTTGATTCTGATCTAGTCATTGTTTGGCCGCTCGAAAAAAGCACACACCCCCTCGTCTAGGGGCCCTTGGGTTTTTTTCTTCTTCTCCTCGCAGCTGCCTGCTGTGGCGTCACTAGTCGCAAATCACAACTTGATAAATGAGAAAATCAATGCCACAGCGAGCTTAGTACGCCTCCTGCTCTTGCCTCGTCGGCTTCGCTTCCAGTGCCGCCACCATCGGTGGACAACTAAGGTTAAGCTCAGACCCAAACTCACCAGCAATCAACTCAATCAACTCAATCAGAATCGAATCAGAGTCGAATCGAATCGAATCGAATCGAATCGAATCAGTACCGAATCACAACCGAAAATTTCCATACCTTGTCAGGTAGGTGCTGCGAGTACGAATTAGAAAGGCGGCCGCACATACGCAAAAACTCGGATGGTATCTAAGAAATACAACTAATTAACTTTCATGGGCGTGATAATTAAGACAGGTGGCCGCAATTCCACAACTCAGATCGTCGGATAATTAGTGAATTCCCGGCAAAATGGCGCCAGCAGTGTTTTGATTTTCAATTAGCAGCCTGGCCCTCTTTTTTTTTTGGGCAATTCTAGTTCTTGTTCATGCACTGAGGGAAAATAGATGGAACCGAATACTCGCAGAGCTTAACTATGTAAGCTTAAGATAGCGAAAATATTTGTGCTATGGTTTTTAAAGCAAACATTTTACACCAAAGTTGTGGGATTACTTAAAGATATTTTAAATATATATTTTTAATAGAACATCATTTTATGTAATTTTATTACTGTGTATTTATCTTGGACACCACTTTCTTTCCATCTTGGCAGATGCCGCACAGTCCGCAGCTGAAGCCACATCAGTTCCAGGCCCAGACGCCGCCGGATCAGTACTCCTCCTATGCGGACAACTTCGACCTGTCGCTGCTGCCGCAGGAGTCCGCACCCATTCCCACCACAGTCTTCGCGTACAACGCGCCCCAGATCAAGGTCGAGTGCGCCTGGGACAGCCAGCAGCCCCTGCAACAGCAGCCCACTGTGCCCTATACTATCCCCTCCAGCCACCAGCACCAGCTGATTCCACCGCCCGCCTACCCGCACAGTGCCTACCCCTCTCCGCAATCCAGTCCGCTGCAGTCGGAGTTCGCGGCCTACGGGCTTGGTCGCTTTGGCGGTAGCTACGACAGTCTGAACAGCCCGTCCCCCTCCCTGGAGGCGGTTAGCATCAAGCAGGAGCTGCACATCCTGCCACCCTCTCCGCCAGAGTCCAACTGCGAAACGCCATCGCCCAGGTCGTCCTGCGGAGAGAGCATCAAGGCCGAGCCCTTGGATGCGGACATCGAGAGCCTCATCGATCTGAACTCTCTGCTCCAGCAGCAGAGTCTACAAAGCCAACAGAGTCTGCAGGACACTAAGCCCGATCACCAGCTGCTGCGGGAGTGCCTCGAGGACACCAGCTTCCAGAAGCGCCACAACCTGAAGCCCCTGGCTCTGGAATCCTTCATCGGCGGCTTGGCCGAGGTGCGCGGCGACTTTGAGCCCGTCATTTCACTGGCCCTGGAACATGCCAAACGGGAGGCGGACGCCATCTGCGCGGAGCTGCAGATATCGCAGGGTGAGTGCGCAGTGCCCTGAGTTCTTTGAATAGTGTACTATAACCTGGAAGGGTTCCTGCAGATCCCAATGCCTGGTCGCCCGCCCAGGTACACGCATGGCTCCGATCCACCTTGGCCCAGTTCAGATTGCCGCCGGTTGCCGACTTGGAGCTGCACTTCTGCGAAAACGGAGCCGCACTGGCATTACTCAGCGAGGAGGAATTCGTGCGTCGACTACCAGAGGTGAGTCTGAAAGTCAATCGCAGTTTTTATCGAAGAGGTGTCACTGAAATCTCTAGGGTTTTCCAGTTGACTTGCAGAAGTCTTGGAATTCCATCTGTAAACGTTTCTTTGTTTTTACCGAGTTATTAAGAGGCTTGAGGTCTTCGTTAACCTGAATACCAATTATTGGGGACTTGTAGTCCTATAGATATGGATAATGCGTGAACTGGTTTGATTTAATGGGAGCCACTAGATACATCACGTATTATATGCCGTTTTGTTAATGAAAGTACATTTGGCAGTTTTAAATTCTAAATTTAAACAACGGGTTTTAAATTGTCGAAGAGTCGAAGAAATACGTAAATGCAAATTTTAAGTGTCTATTTAATGATACAATTAATTTTGTATTAAACCAGTCACTTTGTCAATATTTGAAAAAGATGACACACTTAAACGCTTCTGCTTTAATGGGCACAAGTTGGGCTGACAATGGCATTTTCAAAATTCCAAGAAAATAGAAGAAACGACCATAAGGAAATTTCAATGACACCCCTGATTAGGAATTATGTGGAAATATAGGCAGGCCATAAGAAGTGTGACTCAAAATCACACGTATGACTTAACTGGGCGAGCGCCAAAATAGTTGGGCATATTACAAAATCGATCAGCACAAAGCAACGGGCCAATAGCCCATGGCATATAAAACAATAACACAATGCAAATGCCAATAGCAAAGAGCCAATATGCGGAGAGGCCCAATCAATGCGATTGAATTGAATTTCGCGTACGGGTCGAAATGGAATGGACATGGCTAACAAATCAACAACAAAGCCAACGAAGAGCAAAACAAAACGAAACGATACGAAACGATACGATACGATACGATACGAAAACTAAAACTAAAACGAAACAAGTTTCGTAACTGGCGTTGACGTCATGGCTGCCAGCCAGAGCGGCTTACAGGCCCATTCGGTATCAGAAATCAGAAATCAGAAAGCAAAACGCAAAACCTAAGAGCCAAAGCTCAGAGCTCGGTCCTCAAATTCAAAAACTTGAAACCTGTTGCCAGCAATTAGGCAGCGCTGGCGTTTGGCCATCCATCTAAACTACTCCACATTCACATCCACATCCACAAGCCATTCCCATTACCATCCAGCGAGCATGTGCTCTCGGCTCGTCGAGAGTTTTGCCAAAAATATATCAATGATTACATTCGGCTAGGCTCGTTAGGTGCTGTTTTTGCTTTTGTTGCTGCCTTCGCTTGCTTGCGGCAAACGCAGAAGAGAGTGCAGTGAGAAAGGCAGAAAGGCAGAAAACAAAAGACTCAGGCGACGAACGTGCACGACAACGAAATCGGAGAGCAGGCTGTCGCCAAAGAAACAAAATTAGTAACCGTGGTCATGGCTGTAAAGGTGAAAGAATGTGTGAAGGTTGTTTGGTGAAACTGCAGCACTTGGACGGATGATTACGAGCCATCGTCGCGGCTCAGATGACTGTGTGCGGGAGGGTGGAGGGGGGAGGGGGGGGACTGGCAGCACTCGAACTGAGCCAACGACCAGCAACGACATTGCAAGGTGAAAGTAAGTCGTCGTCGCCGTTGTCTCTGGTTGTGGCTACCACTACATACTTCGAGCACCACCACCACTTCTGCTGCTGCTGCTGCCAGTGCAGCTTTTGCACCATGGAGACGGCGCATAATTTATGCACTTGGATAGCCCAAGAATTTCCAATTGATATGCCGTCTAGATTGCGATCTGGCCAAGGATTAAGGCTTTGTTCCCATTCGAAATGTCTCACTTTCGGCTTTCTTTTGCAGAGCGGCAGCACGCTGCACGCCCAGTTGGAGATTTGGAAGATGGCCTACGCCGACCAGCCCGCTCATCAGCAGCATTCCCAGCAGTCTGCGAGCACTGATCTCTGGCCAGCCAGCTATGCGATGCCCAATTTGGAGCTGGACTACAACGAGGACAGCGAGGGTGAGTTCGATGGCTAGAAAAATATTTGCATAGACTTCCATTTGATTTGATCTTGTGAATTTGACTAACTCGTATATATATTTTTCTATAGATGATGACGATATGGAAGCAGAGGCACTAGTGACACCACTGAACGGCAGCTCCACTTCACCGCCCGCTACCACCGCTTCCAACGGCGGTTCGGCGGCCACAGTAAAACGAACGAATGGTGGACGGACCGGCGGCGGAGGCTCCCACATCCATCTGTGGCAGTTCCTCAAGGAGCTGCTGGCTTCGCCGCAGGTGAACGGCACGGCCATCCGGTGGATCGACCGCAGCAAGGGCATCTTCAAGATCGAGGACTCGGTGAGGGTGGCCAAGCTGTGGGGTCGGCGCAAGAACCGACCGGCGATGAACTACGATAAGCTCTCCCGCTCCATTCGGCAGTACTACAAGAAGGGAATCATGAAGAAGACGGAGCGGTCACAGCGGCTGGTCTACCAGTTCTGCCATCCCTACAGCCAGTAGCTTGGGTTGCAGGCCAGTTATTTATTGCTAGTTGTAAGTGGCACACCTGACCGACCCACCTGATCCCAGATCCCAGATCCAAGATCCAAGATCCAAGATCCGATCCGATCCATTCGATCCGCTGACTATTCTCGACTAGCCTTGTGGGCCTAGCGAGCATTAGTTTTAGTCCTTGTACATAACCACTCACAATCTTGTTAGGCACGAAGGTAAGTTCGTGCATCGATTAAGTTTGGCCCTAGACTAAGCTAGAACCCGCGTCCACCGGCGAAGGTAAGTTCGCCGTGGCCGGGTCTTAAGTGACCCCCAGTTTCACCGCAATCGATCGTAGATCTAACTCTGATACCGCACTGCAGCTGGTCATTCGGTTGCATTTGCGCATGTTTGACTTACCGGCGACATCTTTATTCAACTGCTGCCAGTCCACGCGAAGGAAAATGGCTCACCAGTGGGATGTCCGGTGACTGGAGTGCATCCTGGAGCGCTGGGCCGCCATTAGTAGTCCGAGGCGAAATTGGCCAGAAGGTCGCAGTGACCGGAGCACTCGAAGCGAACAGTCACCCAAGAAGGACCCAACTGACTTGAGCATCCTTCGCTGGCAGCATGAAGGTGTCGAGGTAATTTTAGGAACCATATATCTATGATATATCAAAAGTAAGTTCTATGAACAACTTAATAAGCGAACAAATGTTAAATAGTAGTTGTAAGGCGATTAGGGCTCAATTGGCCGTAGTTTTCCTCGAAAGTTTTTTCTCTTCGCCGCTAAAAAAGTTAAAAATCTTTCGACCTCGTCCGAATATGCTACATACATATCATCTCATAACTTTATCAATTATTTATTCTTTACCGGGTGGCGGTTCAATTTAGACGTATTTCGTTTCAACTTATTTTGATTATACGCAATTAGCATAATTCGTGCATAATTTTCTCCAGTTTCGTTTATGTGACGGGTAGCGAGTTTAAGTTAATTTTAATATTTATTCGCTGGCCCAGCCGAGCGGTGAAATTATGGAAAGTCAATTAGTTTTGCAGCTCTTTGCATTAGCATTAATGCAGGCGCTTTAATTGAATTATGCAACGGCCAATTGGCTGCTTGGCTTACTTTTTTGTTAACCAAATAGAACAGTTACCGTTTATAAAAATATTTATACGCATATTCCACACCTAATTAGGACATTGCCTCCCGCCTGGCAACTAGATTTATGCACTTTACACTTTTTACGACACACCAATTATTTATTTATTTATTCAACTAACATATTGTCATGCTACACTATCCGATACGATAACGAAATAAAAATCACTGCAAAAAACAATCGCCAATTACGCCTATATTTACACTAAATCAGTGCGGGGATATCGCAGTTTGCGCAGTTTGCGCTAGCATTGAAACCGAAACTTAAACTGAAACTGAAACTGAAATAGAAATAGAAATTAAAATTGAAGTGCCACTGGAAATGGAAACTAAAATGTGAAACCCATGGCTTTTCACCCAGTTCAGCCACTTTTGTTGCCCTTGTGCAGCCAGCAAAACATTTTAGATTGCCCTGTCAGTTGCTATCGTTGCATTCGTGTGTGACCGATGCGATTTTCAATCAGCAGAAAACTATTCCGCGCCGGCGGAAAATCATCGATGTTTGCCGAGAATGGATAGATACAATAGATAGATACACCGCCGCCAATCGAATGCATGCAAAATCGGTATCCGGATTAGCGTGGCCCCATATTAAGTCGTTTGAGACGCTGGCGATGCCTTTGCCGAGATTAATTTAATGCGCCCGAATGGGTTTATCGTCTTTGTTGTCCCACAACTCCAGTGCCATCTCCTTCTTCATTTAAATACTAAATCGCATTAAGTGCCATCAAGTGGAAAATTCCCAAAAGCAATAAATTCATTCCATCCATTCCCTCAGCCGCCGGGCTGCTCTCACTTTTTGAGTGAAAGCTGCGCGCTCTCGACAATATTTGCATTATCCTGGCGATGGGCGTGCTGTTTATCCTTAGCCGGCGGAAGGCAGCCGGCTGCCTTGGCTTTCTCTTTGTCTTTCGGGTGTTGGGTTTTGGGCCTGATCCTGGTCCTGGCCCTCGTCATATTTCCTCCGCCGCCTTGGCATCCCCATGTAGCCAGCGACAAAAACTACAAAGACAAATATTTAATTGAATTAGTGCAGCCAGCGTTAAGCTGACGCAGACATTGTGCAAGGACACGCCCCTGCCGAGTCGTAAATTTGAATTTCGAGTTTGATTCATCAACAGGTTCGTTACCGTTACCGTTACCGTTCGCCGGCTTAAGATATACGGCAAATTGGGATTTGGCCCGCCTTCCTGCCGTTAACGTTATCCTTCCCTCCTTTCTGCAGCTGCTCACTTGGCCAGCCATTCTTATGTTAATTTGTCAATTCCAGAAGGCAGAAGGCCCAGAAGCGCCCAGGACCTGCCATTCAGCCAGCCATTTTCTACATATTTTGATAATTACGACTCCGGCTGTCAATTGACCCGACCCCGCCCAGTTAGTTAGCCCTTTTTTAAGCCTTGGCCCTTTCGAGCCCGTCAATTTGCCGTTTAAAAATGGCCACCAGCCCACAGGACCCGCCCTGAAATCCTTTGCTCGTAAACGGAGACATTTTGCGCGCATTGTTGAGCTCGGCGCTCGAGTTTTCCGCCGGCACCTTTAATTAGCATAATTGGTGACATTGAAGCGGGACGCGGGCCGGCGCCATCAAAGCATTATGACTGTGCTCAAAAGCCAAGCCGCAACGGCATAGAAATATTCGCTGCTAATTAAATGTCGGGCCTAATCAATTATGAACTCTGGCCAGCGAGTGGGAAAAAACACGGCGCGGCAGATGAGCAACCAAAATGGTAAAGGAAATGCCCAAGTTAAGGCTTAAATTTTACATTAGACTAATTCAGGACGTAAATTGCCGGGTGTCTGGGCTGCATACCAAAGTCCAAGGACCCTCGTGCTCAAACCCGCACTCGGGTAAGTGAAAATTCAATTTAAATTGATGTCGACTGGCTTGGGAAGGAGTGTATCTGCCATTTAAGTTAAGTACCTTGGCCACATACTCACCCACCCACCAGCTCACCAGCTCAGCAGCCCAACAGCTCACCAGCTCACCAGCTCGCATGTGGCAAAGGTAAAATGGCTAACAAGTGGCCGGGCATTTGGGTCCTGTGGCCACAGGACTGCCCATGACTGCGAAATCAGCGTCGGCAGCCGCCAAAACAGCAACATTTTTAAAAATTCATAAAAAGGCCATAGTCAGAGGCAGACACCGAGCTGAGCCACCTTTGGTGTTCGTTTGGTTGCGGTTGTGTTTGCCGGCCACCTTCATTTTTCAAGTGTGTTTCAATTTTGCACTTGCCACCCCAAGAAACCCCAACCCCTCCCCCCACCCGCTTGTGGCAGCCGCCTGTCGGTGGTAATGAAATTACAATTTTTATAGGCCGGGCCATGAAAAATAAATGAGACTTAAGCACATTGCCAGGCACTGACTAAACTGTTGGCCCGGGCTGGCCGAGAGCGATCGAAGCTCGATACATATTCGTGGGCCATTCAACAAGTCCATTCCCATCCCCATCCCCATCCCCATCCGCATCCCCATCCGCATCCCCATCCGCATCCGCAACCGCCTCCGATTCGGAGGCCTACGCACGGACATAAATATCCTGGCTGGAATGGGCAGTGGCAGTGGCAGTGGCAATCCCAGTTCGGATCAAACGAAAACTAAAGTCGAAACCTTTTTCCTGGGGCTGGAGGTATCTCTGCATCCCGGTGAGTGGCCCGTGCCCACACTGGGTTGAATTTCAATTAACTTAAAAAAGTTTTCAGCTTGGCAAGGAAAATCGTTTTCGGTGGGTCGTCCTCGGGTCCCTTTTAACAATTTCCCAGCGCCACTCAGGCGAAATTTATGCTGTGAGCAATTCGTTGCCTACTTTGAGGCGCAAGCAAATCGAGCGCTGCGGCCGCATTTAGTTTAGTTAAGTGCATTTGATTTGGCATCTAAATGCCCTGTGGGCGGGCTAGCAGCATGCTATTGCAATTTATTGAATTATCCTGGGCAGCTGGGTAGTGGGGTGGTAGCGGTATGCCAAGGACAATAATCGCATTATGCGGCCAGAGCAGTTCATTACGCACACACTGGCATATTTGGGCACTAGTCAAGTGGGCCGATGACCCCGATTTGACATCGCATTTGGGGCACAGCAAATTCCTTTCGTGGTCCCGGACACGTCGCAATGTTGGGCGTTTTTAATTAGTTGTGTCGCCTGGCTCTTCCGATTCGAGCTCGCACGGCATTTAATTTAATCACGCGCTATGTGCTATGTGCTATATGATATATGCTGTATGCTGTATGCTGTATGCTGTATGCTGTATGCTATATGTTATATGCTATGTATAGCACGCTGTATGTTGTACACGGTATACTGAATGCGTCAAATATTTGAGCAGCGGAAATTGCGTATGCGCCATGTGGGCCGGCCAAGGACCGAGAGGCTGAGAACTCATTGTCTGACGACCTCGACTCCTGCGGGATCCTGCCGCCGTTCGGCTGGCTGGCTGGCTGGCAAATGTGTTGACGCATTTTACAATACACACTGGGACCAACATGGTGTGTGCGTAATTATGAATTCCATAATCATTTCGTTAATATGCGCAGCACGCAGGATAAATTGCAGCCAAGGCAAGCCGGTTGCCAAAGGCCCCTGGAGTCGCGGGCGCGCTTATCCTGCGGGGAATTAAAAATAATTTGGGTCGTTTTGGTGTTATGTACCTCATTTTGCACCCGCCCCCCGCCCCTAACCCCTTCACAGGACCTGCCTCCTCCTGAGCAGCGAGCATCTGCCGCTTGTTGTTTGCCATTTGGCACTTTGGCACTTTGGCACTTTGGCTGGCAGGTGTTTGCCCGCCTGGCTGTGCTCCCCAGTGTGCGTGTGTTGATTATGGCTTAATTCTTAGTAATTATATTAACATGATTAAATTTGTTTTGATTTTCGCTGCCTCTGCGGGGTGATAAAAATTAGGCAAACTGCCCTGCCACGGCCCGCTCAAATAGAATTAACCGATATTGGAAATTCTGTTGAGGCCTAATTAGCCCGAGTAATCCAATATTGGCCCGCGAACACAGCGGTCGGCATTTGTTGAGAAATATTTGGCTTCCGACGGGCATTCGCAATACCAACACACTCGTACAATGCAAATTCAGTGCAACATCAGCCGCGGAAATTATTTTAATAAACCAACGCCGCTTTCCACTGCCTCCTGGTTGCGCAGCATCCGGATATGTGTTCTATGCCCCAATGTGGCGTATGTGGCGTATGTGGCGTATGTGGCGTAGTATGGGCGTTCGTGCTTTGTTATTAATTAAAAACGCACATGTGAATCTCATTAAATGCGCACAATTCGCAAATTCGTTTTTATTTTTATTGACTCGCCCGTTACCCGCGATTATGCCAAGTAGCTCGCGGTGGGTTTTCCCGCCCATTAAGGAACAGCCAGCGGCCAATAGACGATGACAGGGGGTTCCTTTTTTTTTTTGGTGAATGGGTTTTAGGGGCACTTGCAGCGCCAGTTGTGCTGGCAGTCGAAATAAAAATAAATCTGAAATTATGCAATTAAATGCGCACGTTTCGCAGCCAAATCGCTGAACGCAAAGGAACACGAACGCTGGCAATAAATTGGTCACATACACATAGAACAAAGTGGTCTTTAAAGTGATTATGCACTAGCAAAAGCTCGACACAAACATTCACTAACAACATTAAATCTGTATCTGTAAATACTGTGTATCTTTTATTGGGCGTAGTCAACGTGAAATAATACTGCTTTCATCAGCCGCTTCTTCACACGAGCTTATTTTAATTTGATTTAATTTTGATTTTGAAACGACGCCGCATTCATTTGCATGCTGTCCTCTATGTGTGTGAGTGGTCCTTTATAAACATGTTTTGTGTCCACATGGTAAACGACGGGGCAATAAGGTAATGGTGCTGGGCAAACGGCGGCAAATGGCTTAACGTGCATTAATTCCTTTGAAACGCAAGGTGGCGTGCCGAGGGATTGGCCCAAAGGGTTGGACTGCTGGCAAGCAGGTGCCAAGGCAACTCGGTCGTTCCAACGGCCATGTAGTTAGTGGCTTCCATGTGGGCTGGCAGCAGCGGGTGGCAGTTTCCGTGACAACTACCAGAAACTACCTGTGATTCGCGAGAGTGAAATGCAGCCGGGGGGGAAATTCGCAATATTTTCGAATTACCGGAAAGTATGCAATGCAGGAGTGAGAAAAAAAATGCAGCGAAGAAAAGAAAGAAATGGGAAAAACGAGTGGAAATGGCTAAGGAATGAGCTGGTGCACGGGATGGGTATCGCTGCTGCCGAGTATCATAAGTTGGCTGAACTTTGCGCAAGTCGATGACTTGTGCGCTGTAATTGCGACCAGTGGGTCCTTGCAGGACTTTTCAGCCAACAGCTTCTCGCAGTTGTCGTTGTCATATTGGCGCATTGCTTTGTGCTGCTGCGCTTTTGTGTGTGCCGCCCTTGCCTTTGATGCACTTGGCAAAAATATCGTTGCACTGCGTACTTCATGGATACTACATGGATATACGCCAGCGGTTCCAGCAGATAGTCACACACTGGAAACGCATCCTATGGAACTAATACCAGCTGATTGCTTATGCATTTCTCTAGGTGTAAGTTCCATTCTCGTGCCACAATCGATCCCAGTTGCGATCGGATTTCTTCCGGTGTGCGTTGTCTGCCCCGCTGCAGTTCGTTATAGCATACGCAACTCATAAATAACGCGAGGGTCGCGAAAGGGCGCGTCGCTGCCTTTGCGAGGGGTTTTGGCCACTTCGAGCCAGGCCAAGCCACGTACTTGCACTTTTGCCACTTTTCTACTTACTTGCCGTAGTCGCTGTGTATGTAATCGAGTGTGTGTGTGCGTGTGCGAGTGTGTGTGCGTGTGCGTGTGCGAGTGTGTGTGGCACTTCAACTCTAATATAAAGTTTGCACTCGAAATGTGCTGCCAGCACTTTTTGGTATTACGCAAAGTTTTCGCAACCTCCCGCGGGGCAACTGCGTGCGAGGTGGGCCAATGGGATGTGGCACAGAGTACGGAGCACAGAGTACGGAACACGGGTTACGGCTTACGGGCTACGGGCTGGGGGTTACGGGCTGGGTTGCGGGTTACGGGATGCCAGCTAGCTGATTCCGACGGAGAGCGAGAAAAAATTAAATTGCTCGCAATTTGCACAGTTCAATGCGCTTTAGCTAAGAGAATTCTCGCACAGATTTTCATAACTTAGAGATGTGCAGTCAATGTCTTTGAAATTCCATTGAAAGTTGTGGCAGGCGACGCTTGTCATGTGTGTGGGCGGCTGGATGGGCAGGTGTATAGGTGTGCAGGTGTACAGGTGTATAGGTATGTAGGTGCTCCTGTGCTGGGGCACAAGGACACCTGTGCAGAGTTGTAAACTAACGCAATGACAAACGCAATCACAATAAGAAATTTCACAGTTAGTTAAGTTCGCCTTGTTGGGGCTTTTGTTTCGCTTTTCCCCGCTCGGCTGGCATTTTCACCTGGAAATTTATGCTCCAGCATAGTAATGTATATACTTTGGTGTGCGGGGCGTGGCGCCATTGTGCGCCCCACAAATGTGCATAAATAAATGCCACAATTCCTCCTCTGCTCCACGCAATTACAAAGCATTTTCGGCTGCCATCAAATCCTGGGAAATTATCATTAAGACGAGCCGAAGACTAGACCCCTAGTCATTCTCGCAAAAGGGACAATAAATTGCGAGCGATGCAAAAGTTAATAAAAAAAGTTCAATTTTTTTTTTAGTTTTTTTTTTTTTTAGTTTTATTAAAGCGACGAATCCGTACATGCAGTACTAGTACCATAACATTGCAATTAAACATATAAATAATATAACCAAACCTCTCACTTATCGCGGGAGGACTAACAACAAAATCTCAGACATCGAGGGGGTCTTCAAAACTGTCCAATTGTTTTGGCATAACCCCTTTCTTTTAAGCCTTCTTAGAGGCCTTACTGTATCTGCTTGTGTGCCTTGAGATCTGCTCTTCCACTGTATGCAGATTCAGGTCCCGATGAAGGGTTTGGCACCAGGTGATCATAATCAGTAGCATGTTTCTACTGAAAACCAAACAACCAATTAATCGTTGGTCACCTTCTGGAATTCCTGTTCGCCTGGTAACTTAAACCAAAAAATCTCACAATTTTGACTATAAAATGCGCATTTTTATGGCAAATTTACGGATTTTTTCGATATTTGGCACCAGGCGATCATAATCAGTAGCAGGTTTCTACTGAAAACCAATTGATCGTTGGTCACTTTCTGTAATTCCTGTTCGCCTGGTAACTTAAACAAAAAAAACTCACAATTTTGACTACAAAATGCACATTTTTATGACAAATTTGTGGATTTTTTCGATATTTGGCACCAGGTAATCATAATCAGTAGCTGGTTTCTACTGAAAACCAATTGCTCGTTGGTCACCTTCTGGAATTCCTGTTCGCCTGGTAACTTAAACCCAAAAATCTCACAATTTTGACTACAAAATGCGCATTTTTATTGCAAATTTGTGGATTTTTTCGATATTTGGCACCAGGTGATCATAATCAGTAGCAGGTTTCTACTGCTATGATTAAAATGCCAATAAAAAATATTTTAATTTTTGCCAAAATCCGTTTTTTCAAATTTTGATCATAAAATAATCAGTTTTTTTGCAACAACTCTAAAAATAATTGTCTGAATTCGGAATGGTATACCTCGTTGCGTTCGTAGTTTAATTTCCCATCAAACTGTGTTTAAAAGTTGGAACTCAATTTTTTGGTCATTTTTGGCAAATTTTAATGATGTTACCCCTTACAAAAAATGCGAAAATCGACCCAAAAACGAATTTCCCAAAATCCGTCAAAAAGTGATAGGGATCGTTAGCATTGGTAATTAGCTGCTCAAAACAGTTATTCTTTTATGTTTATGATCATTTTTAGCCAAGTTATGATTAAAATGCCAATAAAAAATATTTTAATTTTTGCCAAAATCCGTTTTTTCAAATTTTGATCATAAAATAATCAGTTTTTTTGCAACAACTCTAAAAATAATTGTCTGAATTCGGAATGGTATACCTCGTTGCGTTCGTAGTTTAATTTCCCATCAAACTGTGTTTAAAAGTTGGAACTCAATTTTTTGGTCATTTTTGGCAAATTTTAATGATGTTACCCCTTACAAAAAATGCGAAAATCGACCCAAAAACGAATTTCCCAAAATCCGTCAAAAAGTGATAGGGATCGTTAGCATTGGTAATTAGCTGCTCAAAACAGTTATTCTTTCATGTTTATGATCATTTTTAGCCAAGTTATGATTAAAATGCCAATAAAAAATATTTTAATTTTTGCCAAAATCCGTTTTTTCAAATTTTGATCATAAAATAATCAGTTTTTTTGCAACAACTCTAAAAATAATTGTCTGAATTCGGAATGGTATACCTCGTTGCGTTCGTAGTTTAATTTCCCATCAAACTGTGTTTAAAAGTTGGAACTCAATTTTTTGGCCATTTTTGGCAAATTTTAATGATGTTACCCCTTACAAAAAATGCGAAAATCGACCCAAAAACGAATTTCCCAAAATCCGTCAAAAAGTGATAGGGATCGTTAGCATTGGTAATTAGCTGCTCAAAACAGTTATTCTTTCATGTTTATGATCATTTTTAGCCAAGTTATGATTAAAATGCCAATAAAAAATATTTTAATTTTCGCCAAAATCCGTTTTTTCAAATTTTGATCATAAAATAATCAGTTTTTTTGCAACAACTCTAAAAATAATTGTCTGAATTCGGAATGGTATACCTCGTTGCGTTCGTAGTTTAATTTCCCATCAAACTGTGTTTAAAAGTTGGAACTCAATTTTTTGGCCATTTTTGGCAAATTTTAATGATGTTACCCCTTACAAAAAATGCGAAAATCGACCCAAAAACGAATTTCCCAAAATCCGTCAAAAAGTGATAGGGATCGTTAGCATTGGTAATTAGCTGCTCAAAACAGTTATTCTTTCATGTTTATGATCATTTTTAGCCAAGTTATGATTAAAATGCCAATAAAAAATATTTTAATTTTTGCCAAAATCCGTTTTTTCAAATTTTGATCATAAAATAATCAGTTTTTTTGCAACAACTCTAAAAATAATTGTCTGAATTCGGAATGGTATACCTCGTTGCGTTCGTAGTTTAATTTCCCATCAAACTGTGTTTAAAAGTTGGAACTCAATTTTTTGGCCATTTTTGGCAAATTTTAATGATGTTACCCCTTACAAAAAATGCGAAAATCGACCCAAAAACGAATTTCCCAAAATCCGTCAAAAAGTGATAGGGATCGTTAGCATTGGTAATTAGCTGCTCAAAACAGTTATTCTTTCATGTTTATGATCATTTTTAGCCAAGTTATGATTAAAATGCCAATAAAAAATATTTTAATTTTTGCCAAAATCCGTTTTTTTAAATTTTGATCATAAAATAATCAGTTTTTTTGCAACAACTCTAAAAATAATTGTCTGAATTCGGAATGGTATACCTCGTTGCGTTCGTAGTTTAATTTCCCATCAAACTGTGTTTAAAAGTTGGAACTCAATTTTTTGGCCATTTTTGGCAAATTTTAATGATGTTACCCCTTACAAAAAATGCGAAAATCGACCCAAAAACGAATTTCCCAAAATCCGTCAAAAAGTGATAGGGATCGTTAGCATTGGTAATTAGCTGCTCAAAACAGTTATTCTTTCATGTTTATGATCATTTTTAGCCAAGTTATGATTAAAATGCCAATAAAAAATATTTTAATTTTTGCCAAAATCCGTTTTTTCAAATTTTGATCATAAAATAATCAGTTTTTTTGCAACAACTCTAAAAATAATTGTCTGAATTCGGAATGGTATACCTCGTTGCGTTCGTAGTTTAATTTCCCATCAAACTGTGTTTAAAAGTTGGAACTCAATTTTTTGGCCATTTTTGGCAAATTTTAATGATGTTACCCCTTACAAAAAATGCGAAAATCGACCCAAAAACGAATTTCCCAAAATCCGTCAAAAAGTGATAGGGATCGTTAGCATTGGTAATTAGCTGCTCAAAACAGTTATTCTTTCATGTTTATGATCATTTTTAGCCAAGTTATGATTAAAATGCCAATAAAAAATATTTTAATTTTTGCCAAAATCCGTTTTTTTAAATTTTGATCATAAAATAATCAGTTTTTTTGCAACAACTCTAAAAATAATTGTCTGAATTCGGAATGGTATACCTCGTTGCGTTCGTAGTTTAATTTCCCATCAAACTGTGTTTAAAAGTTGGAACTCAATTTTTTGGCCATTTTTGGCAAATTTTAATGATGTTACCCCTTACAAAAAATGCGAAAATCGACCCAAAAACGAATTTCCCAAAATCCGTCAAAAAGTGATAGGGATCGTTAGCATTGGTAATTAGCTGCTCAAAACAGTTATTCTTTCATGTTTATGATCATTTTTAGCCAAGTTATGATTAAAATGCCAATAAAAAATATTTTAATTTTTGCCAAAATCCGTTTTTTCAAATTTTGATCATAAAATAATCAGTTTTTTTGCAACAACTCTAAAAATAATTGTCTGAATTCGGAATGGTAAACAGTTATTCTTTCATGTTTATGATCATTTTTAGCCAAATTATGATTAAAATGATCATAATCAGTAGCAGGTTTCTACTGAAAACCAAGTACCCAATTGATCGTTGGTCACCTTCTGGAATTCCTGTTCGCCTGGTAACTTAAACCAAAAAATCTCACAATTTTGACTACAAAATTCACATTTTTATTGCAAATTTGTGGATTTTTTCGATATTTGGCACCAGGTGATCATAATCAGTAGCAGGTTTCTACTGAAAACCAATTGATCGTTGGTCACCTTCTGGAATTCCTGTTCGCCTGGTAACTTAAACCAAAAAATCTCACAATTTTGACTACAAAATGCACATTTTTATTGCAAATTTGTGAATTTTTTCGATATTTGGCACCAGGTGATCATAATCAGTAGCAGGTTTCTACTGAAAACCAATTGATCGTTGGTCACCTTCTGGAATTCCTGTTCGCCTGGTAACTTAAACCCAAAAATCTCACAATTTTGACTACAAAATGCGCATTTTTATTGCAAATTTGTGGATTTTTTCGATATTTGGCACCAGGTGATCATAATCAGTAGCAGGTTTCTACTGCTATGATTAAAATGCCAATAAAAAATATTTTAATTTTTGCCAAAATCCGTTTTTTCAAATTTTGATCATAAAATAATCAGTTTTTTTGCAACAACTCTAAAAATAATTGTCTGAATTCGGAATGGTATACCTCGTTGCGTTCGTAGTTTAATTTCCCATCAAACTGTGTTTAAAAGTTGGAACTCAATTTTTTGGCCATTTTTGGCAAATTTTAATGATGTTACCCCTTACAAAAAATGCGAAAATCGACCCAAAAACGAATTTCCCAAAATCCGTCAAAAAGTGATAGGGATCGTTAGCATTGGTAATTAGCTGCTCAAAACAGTTATTCTTTCATGTTTATGATCATTTTTAGCCAAGTTATGATTAAAATGCCAATAAAAAATATTTTAATTTTTGCCAAAATCCGTTTTTTTAAATTTTGATCATAAAATAATCAGTTTTTTTGCAACAACTCTAAAAATAATTGTCTGAATTCGGAATGGTATACCTCGTTGCGTTTGTAGTTTAATTTCCCATCAAACTGTGTTTAAAAGTTGGAACTCAATTTTTTGGCCATTTTTGGCAAATTTTAATGATGTTACCCCTTACAAAAAATGCGAAAATCGACCCAAAAACGAATTTCCCAAAATCCGTCAAAAAGTGATAGGGATCGTTAGCATTGGTAATTAGCTGCTCAAAACAGTTATTCTTTCATGTTTATGATCATTTTTAGCCAAGTTATGATTAAAATGCCAATAAAAAATATTTTAATTTTTGCCAAAATCCGTTTTTTTAAATTTTGATCATAAAATAATCAGTTTTTTTGCAACAACTCTAAAAATAATTGTCTGAATTCGGAATGGTATACCTCGTTGCGTTTGTAGTTTAATTTCCCATCAAACTGTGTTTAAAAGTTGGAACTCAATTTTTTGGCCATTTTTGGCAAATTTTAATGATGTTACCCCTTACAAAAAATGCGAAAATCGACCCAAAAACGAATTTCCCAAAATCCGTCAAAAAGTGATAGGGATCGTTAGCATTGGTAATTAGCTGCTCAAAACAGTTATTCTTTCATGTTTATGATCATTTTTAGCCAAGTTATGATTAAAATGCCAATAAAAAATATTTTAATTTTTGCCAAAATCCGTTTTTTCAAATTTTGATCATAAAATAATCAGTTTTTTTGCAACAACTCTAAAAATAATTGTCTGAATTCGGAATGGTAAACAGTTATTCTTTCATGTTTATGATCATTTTTAGCCAAATTATGATTAAAATGATCATAATCAGTAGCAGGTTTCTACTGAAAACCAAGTACCCAATTGATCGTTGGTCACCTTCTGGAATTCCTGTTCGCCTGGTAACTTAAACCAAAAAATCTCACAATTTTGACTACAAAATTCACATTTTTATTGCAAATTTGTGGATTTTTTCGATATTTGGCACCAGGTGATCATAATCAGTAGCAGGTTTCTACTGAAAACCAATTGATCGTTGGTCACCTTCTGGAATTCCTGTTCGCCTGGTAACTTAAACCAAAAAATCTCACAATTTTGACTACAAAATGCACATTTTTATTGCAAATTTGTGAATTTTTTCGATATTTGGCACCAGGTGATCATAATCAGTAGCAGGTTTCTACTGAAAACCAATTGATCGTTGGTCACCTTCTGGAATTCCTGTTCGCCTGGTAACTTAAACCCAAAAATCTCACAATTTTGACTACAAAATGCGCATTTTTATTGCAAATTTGTGGATTTTTTCGATATTTGGCACCAGGTGATCATAATCAGTAGCAGGTTTCTACTGCTATGATTAAAATGCCAATAAAAAATATTTTAATTTTTGCCAAAATCCGTTTTTTCAAATTTTGATCATAAAATAATCAGTTTTTTTGCAACAACTCTAAAAATAATTGTCTGAATTCGGAATGGTATACCTCGTTGCGTTCGTAGTTTAATTTCCCATCAAACTGTGTTTAAAAGTTGGAACTCAATTTTTTGGCCATTTTTGGCAAATTTTAATGATGTTACCCCTTACAAAAAATGCGAAAATCGACCCAAAAACGAATTTCCCAAAATCCGTCAAAAAGTGATAGGGATCGTTAGCATTGGTAATTAGCTGCTCAAAACAGTTATTCTTTCATGTTTATGATCATTTTTAGCCAAGTTATGATTAAAATGCCAATAAAAAATATTTTAATTTTTGCCAAAATCCGTTTTTTCAAATTTTGATCATAAAATAATCAGTTTTTTTGCAACAACTCTAAAAATAATTGTCTGAATTCGGAATGGTATACCTCGTTGCGTTCGTAGTTTAATTTCCCATCAAACTGTGTTTAAAAGTTGGAACTCAATTTTTTGGCCATTTTTGGCAAATTTTAATGATGTTACCCCTTACAAAAAATGCGAAAATCGACCCAAAAACGAATTTCCCAAAATCCGTCAAAAAGTGATAGGGATCGTTAGCATTGGTAATTAGCTGCTCAAAACAGTTATTCTTTCATGTTTATGATCATTTTTAGCCAAGTTATGATTAAAATGCCAATAAAAAATATTTTAATTTTTGCCAAAATCCGTTTTTTCAAATTTTGATCATAAAATAATCAGTTTTTTTGCAACAACTCTAAAAATAATTGTCTGAATTCGGAATGGTATACCTCGTTGCGTTCGTAGTTTAATTTCCCATCAAACTGTGTTTAAAAGTTGGAACTCAATTTTTTGGTCATTTTTGGCAAATTTTAATGATGTTACCCCTTACAAAATATGCGAAAATCGACCCAAAAACGAATTTCCCAAAATCCGTCAAAAAGTGATAGGGATCGTTAGCATTGGTAATTAGCTGCTCAAAACAGTTATTCTTTCATGTTTATGATCATTTTTAGCCAAGTTATGATTAAAATGCCAATAAAAAATATTTTAATTTTTGCCAAAATCCGTTTTTTTAAATTTTGATCATAAAATAATCAGTTTTTTTGCAACAACTCTAAAAATAATTGTCTGAACTCGGAATGGTATACCTCGTTGCGTTCGTAGTTTAATTTCCCATCAAACTGTGTTTAAAAGTTGGAACTCAATTTTTTGGTCATTTTTGGCAAATTTTAATGATGTTACCCCTTACAAAATATGCGAAAATCGACCCAAAAACGAATTTCCCAAAATCCGTCAAAAAGTGATAGGGATCGTTAGCATTGGTAATTAGCTGCTCAAAACAGTTATTCTTTCACGTTTATGATCATTTTTAGCCAAGTTATGATTAAAATGCCAATTAAAAATATTTTAATTTTTGCCAAAATCCGTTTTTTCAAATTTTGATCATAAAATAATCAGTTTTTTTGCAACAACTCTAAAAATAATTGTCTGAATTCGGAATGGTAAACAGTTATTCTTTCATGTTTATGATCATTTTTAGCCAAATTATGATTAAAATGATCATAATCAGTAGCAGGTTTCTACTGAAAACCAAGTACCCAATTGATCGTTGGTCACCTTCTGGAATTCCTGTTCGCCTGGTAACTTAAACCAAAAAATCTCACAATTTTGACTACAAAATTCACATTTTTATTGCAAATTTGTGGATTTTTTCGATATTTGGCACCAGGTGATCATAATCAGTAGCAGGTTTCTACTGAAAACCAATTGATCGTTGGTCACCTTCTGGAATTCCTGTTCGCCTGGTAACTTAAACCAAAAAATCTCACAATTTTGACTACAAAATGCACATTTTTATTGCAAATTTGTGGATTTTTTCGATATTTGGCACCAGGTGATCATAATCAGTAGCAGGTTTTTACTGAAAACCAATTGATCGTTGGTCACCTTCTGGAATTCCTGTTCGCCTGGTAACTTAAACCCAAAAATCTCACAATTTTGACTACAAAATGCGCATTTTTATTGCAAATTTGTGGATTTTTTCGATATTTGGCACCAGGTGATCATAATCAGTAGCAGGTTTCTACTGCTATGATTAAAATGCCAATAAAAAATATTTTAATTTTTGCCAAAATCCGTTTTTTCAAATTTTGATCATAAAATAATCAGTTTTTTTGCAACAACTCTAAAAATAATTGTCTGAATTCGGAATGGTATACCTCGTTGCGTTCGTAGTTTAATTTCCCATCAAACTGTGTTTAAAAGTTTGAACTCAATTTTTTGGCCATTTTTGGCAAATTTTAATGATGTTACCCCTTACAAAAAATGCGAAAATCGACCCAAAAACGAATTTCCCAAAATCCGTCAAAAAGTGATAGGGATCGTTAGCATTGGTAATTAGCTGCTCAAAACAGTTATTCTTTCATGTTTATGATCATTTTTAGCCAAGTTATGATTAAAATGCCAATAAAAAATATTTTAATTTTTGCCAAAATCCGTTTTTTCAAATTTTGATCATAAAATAATCAGTTTTTTTGCAACAACTCTAAAAATAATTGTCTGAATTCGGAATGGTATACCTCGTTGCGTTCGTAGTTTAATTTCCCATCAAACTGTGTTTAAAAGTTGGAACTCAATTTTTTGGCCATTTTTGGCAAATTTTAATGATGTTACCCCTTACAAAAAATGCGAAAATCGACCCAAAAACGAATTTCCCAAAATCCGTCAAAAAGTGATAGGGATCGTTAGCATTGGTAATTAGCTGCTCAAAACAGTTATTCTTTCATGTTTATGATCATTTTTAGCCAAGTTATGATTAAAATGCCAATAAAAAATATTTTAATTTTTGCCAAAATCCGTTTTTTTAAATTTTGATCATAAAATAATCAGTTTTTTTGCAACAACTCTAAAAATAATTGTCTGAATTCGGAATGGTAAACAGTTATTCTTTCATGTTTATGATCATTTTTAGCCAAATTATGATTAAAATGATCATAATCAGTAGCAGGTTTCTACTGAAAACCAAGTACCCAATTGATCGTTGGTCACCTTCTGGAATTCCTGTTCGCCTGGTAACTTAAACCAAAAAATCTCACAATTTTGACTACAAAATTCACATTTTTATTGCAAATTTGTGGATTTTTTCGATATTTGGCACCAGGTGATCATAATCAGTAGCAGGTTTCTACTGAAAACCAATTGATCGTTGGTCACCTTCTGGAATTCCTGTTCGCCTGGTAACTTAAACCCAAAAATCTCACAATTTTGACTACAAAATGCGCATTTTTATTGCAAATTTGTGGATTTTTTCGATATTTGGCACCAGGTGATCATAATCAGTAGCAGGTTTCTACTGCTATGATTAAAATGCCAATAAAAAATATTTTAATTTTTGCCAAAATCCGTTTTTTCAAATTTTGATCATAAAATAATCAGTTTTTTTGCAACAACTCTAAAAATAATTGTCTGAATTCGGAATGGTATACCTCGTTGCGTTCGTAGTTTAATTTCCCATCAAACTGTGTTTAAAAGTTGGAACTCAATTTTTTGGCCATTTTTGGCAAATTTTAATGATGTTACCCCTTACAAAAAATGCGAAAATCGACCCAAAAACGAATTTCCCAAAATCCGTCAAAAAGTGATAGGGATCGTTAGCATTGGTAATTAGCTGCTCAAAACAGTTATTCTTTCATGTTTATGATCATTTTTAGCCAAGTTATGATTAAAATGCCAATAAAAAATATTTTAATTTTTGCCAAAATCCGTTTTTTCAAATTTTGATCATAAAATAATCAGTTTTTTTGCAACAACTCTAAAAATAATTGTCTGAATTCGGAATGGTATACCTCGTTGCGTTCGTAGTTTAATTTCCCATCAAACTGTGTTTAAAAGTTGGAACTCAATTTTTTGGCCATTTTTGGCAAATTTTAATGATGTTACCCCTTACAAAAAATGCGAAAATTGACCCAAAAACGAATTTCCCAAAATCCGTCAAAAAGTGATAGGGATCGTTAGCATTGGTAATTAGCTGCTCAAAACAGTTATTCTTTCATGTTTATGATCATTTTTAGCCAAGTTATGATTAAAATGCCAATAAAAAATATTTTAATTTTTGCCAAAATCCGTTTTTTCAAATTTTGATCATAAAATAATCAGTTTTTTTGCAACAACTCTAAAAATAATTGTCTGAATTCGGAATGGTATACCTCGTTGCGTTCGTAGTTTAATTTCCCATCAAACTGTGTTTAAAAGTTGGAACTCAATTTTTTGGCCATTTTTGGCAAATTTTAATGATGTTACCCCTTACAAAAAATGCGAAAATCGACCCAAAAACGAATTTCCCAAAATCCGTCAAAAAGTGATAGGGATCGTTAGCATTGGTAATTAGCTGCTCAAAACAGTTATTCTTTCATGTTTATGATCATTTTTAGCCAAGTTATGATTAAAATGCCAATAAAAAATATTTTAATTTTTGCCAAAATCCGTTTTTTCAAATTTTGATCATAAAATAATCAGTTTTTTTGCAACAACTCTAAAAATAATTGTCTGAATTCGGAATGGTATACCTCGTTGCGTTCGTAGTTTAATTTCCCATCAAACTGTGTTTAAAAGTTGGAACTCAATTTTTTGGTCATTTTTGGCAAATTTTAATGATGTTACCCCTTACAAAATATGCGAAAATCGACCCAAAAACGAATTTCCCAAAATCCGTCAAAAAGTGATAGGGATCGTTAGCATTGGTAATTAGCTGCTCAAAACAGTTATTCTTTCATGTTTATGATCATTTTTAGCCAAGTTATGATTAAAATGCCAATAAAAAATATTTTAATTTTTGCCAAAATCCGTTTTTTTAAATTTTGATCATAAAATAATCAGTTTTTTTGCAACAACTCTAAAAATAATTGTCTGAACTCGGAATGGTATACCTCGTTGCGTTCGTAGTTTAATTTCCCATCAAACTGTGTTTAAAAGTTGGAACTCAATTTTTTGGTCATTTTTGGCAAATTTTAATGATGTTACCCCTTACAAAATATGCGAAAATCGACCCAAAAACGAATTTCCCAAAATCCGTCAAAAAGTGATAGGGATCGTTAGCATTGGTAATTAGCTGCTCAAAACAGTTATTCTTTCACGTTTATGATCATTTTTAGCCAAGTTATGATTAAAATGCCAATTAAAAATATTTTAATTTTTGCCAAAATCCGTTTTTTCAAATTTTGATCATAAAATAATCAGTTTTTTTGCAACAACTCTAAAAATAATTGTCTGAATTCGGAATGGTAAACAGTTATTCTTTCATGTTTATGATCATTTTTAGCCAAATTATGATTAAAATGATCATAATCAGTAGCAGGTTTCTACTGAAAACCAAGTACCCAATTGATCGTTGGTCACCTTCTGGAATTCCTGTTCGCCTGGTAACTTAAACCAAAAAATCTCACAATTTTGACTACAAAATTCACATTTTTATTGCAAATTTGTGGATTTTTTCGATATTTGGCACCAGGTGATCATAATCAGTAGCAGGTTTCTACTGAAAACCAATTGATCGTTGGTCACCTTCTGGAATTCCTGTTCGCCTGGTAACTTAAAACAAAAAATCTCACAATTTTGTCTATAAAATGCGCATTTTTATGGCAAAATTGTTGGTTTTTTTCTTTTTTTGGCCACAACCAGTAGGTTTCTACTGAAAACCAAGTTACCGAAGTTCAATAAAATCGAAAAGGGTGCTGATTTTGATGCCATGGGAACTGGGAAAGGGCCGAGCGACCCTCATCATAGTTCATTAAATGGGTAAAGGCATACAAAAAAAACAGAACGAAATTCCCCAAAAATATTCCATAAAATTCGTCCCCGGCCCGCCCATTTCGGGCAGGGGGGCGTGGCTCGGGCCCACACGCACATAAAAGTATTTATATTGCCGCCGTCTTTTGTATTGCATTAAAACCAAAGTGAAAGCGAAAGCGAAAGCAAATGCGAAAAGCGAAAAGCGGGCCGAGAAGCGGGCATAAATATATTTTGTTTTATGCGTCAATAATGATGAAGTTATTACGACTCTATTAGAAGGCAGCCCCTCTCTGCTCCTTCCCCGGAAAGGCTGCATTAAAAAAGTTTACAGAAAAGTCAGGGCCACGGGACCACGGGGCCACGGGGCGCAGGACACACTCACCTCCGGATTTTCCGGATATATACGTACATACATACTTGTGTATTAACCGCAACCTCGGAGCCCTTTGTCCAACCCACTTAAGCGACGCCGAAACTTTTTTATTAAACCGTGCAGTCCGGCTAATAGATGAAATGCGATGGGAAGAGCAGAGCTGGGCGCCGGATTGGGATGCGGATACCGAGGATCTGGGACTGGAACTCTGGGCAGCCATATCCAAAATGGCCGCTCGGCTGCGCTTAATAAAATTTATGATTTCGACGCACGGCTTTGACAGTTCAAATTAAAATGGGTGCGGCCCTCGTCGAGTGGCGGAGGTGGAGAGCAGACAGGTGGGGACATGGGCATCGATCTGAGGATGGGCTGGATGGGCTGCGGTACGGCTGGGCCACTTGATGGCCAAGAAAGTGGAAAGCCAAAAGTTAAATACAAAGTTGGGGCGCACAAATTGATAATGCCCCGTACCCCTCAGCCCATCAGCCCATCATCCCAACTCCGAGATACATAATGCAAAAACTGACATGGCAGCCGCACAATATGAAAGATTATGGCATGCAGCGCAACTGGCGCGGAACGAACTGCCGCCCAGGCAAGTGGATTACGGGGTGGTGCTGGTGGTGATGGTGGTGATGGTGGGTTCGGTTCGCCTTGAATCCCGATCCGGAAACGGCCAAGACGAGGACGACTTGGGGCGGAAGCGCCGCTGCCATCAAATCATTTTGCAAGCGGAAAATGGCGCTTGACAACGTACTTCAGCCCCCGACGAGTCATTGTTGTTTGCCATCGGGGCATGGCCAGAATTTGCGGCGCTCTATAAAAAATTGCAAACATTTCCAGGCAAATCAGAGGAAAAACTCCGCTCGCCGCAAAGTTGCGACTTTCGAATTACCTTGCATTGGATGTGCGGAATTAAGGCAACACTACTAAACTGAAGAAGTTAATGCATTATTAATAGTTTCTTTTTTGGAAAATGCTACCGTGCTTAAACTAATTTTCAAGAAATAATAATAACACTTTAAATACTGGCTTCATGGTCAGAGACGGACATTCAGCATTTTCCGAATTATTTGCCCGAAATGAGATAATTTTCCAGGATATTTGCAGCCCGCAAATGGTGAGCATCAAATCGTGGCGTGGCGCAGTGGAAACTCTGAAAAATGACTTGGCCAAGATGGGCGGTGGAAGTACATAATCAGCAGGGACATGGACATCGACATGACTGGCCGTCCGGGCGGAACTCGCCACTGACCACCAGCGGGCCACGTTTCGTTGCGCTTAGTTATTTTATAAAAATTTCTGGTCTTCATTCTTTTTGCCCGATGGCCCACTCTTGTTGGCTCTTCCATTCAGCACGTTCCTCTGTTTGACTTTCATAAACTTTTAACGACTTTTGCCTTTGCCACCAAGGCTTACATGTGGCAGCAGCGCGCGGAGTCGAGCTGAGAAAAATTGTTGGGAAACTTTCCACTTATACCTATTTGTTTGCAAGTAATTTTGCTGGCTGCTCCATTCGCAGTCGGGCCATCATCGCTATCATGGCCATCATTGGCCAGCAGCCCAATCACGCTTCATTTGCCGCCGCCGCTCGATTGATCGAGTTGAGGTGCAACATGCCGGGCTAATCTGCAGCTGTTACTCGGATCGCATCGAATGCAACTCAAGCACGCCGGCAATCCCAGCCGGGTATTCAAATTAAATCCGACACAGATTCCGCCCAGACGACATAAGAGGATGCTGGAGGAAAAGCCTCTGTGGCTGCACATTCATCATGCATTTATTTGCCTTCCCCATCTTGCAACTGCCTCCTCAGGCTCCTCAGGCTCCTCAGCCTCCACATATAGGTTTATTTTGGTCTTGTTTCTGTGGCAGTGGCATGCTCTCGAAGTACACTGCAACTCGCAAAATATCTAAGCCTTTAAGTAGCTAGCTCAGTTTTCCCATCAAAAAAGTAGTAACTTTGCCTCAACATATGAATCTCATCTTATGTTTGGAAATAGTTTCAATTTGACGGATTTGAGCATATTTATTTCAGTTATATTGTACAATTAGCCGTAATACCTTGACCCATTTGCCATGTTTCCAGGGATACGCCCGGATTTAAGCTACACTTTGGAGCTACAAACCATTGTTGCACATCCGGAGCGCAGCCAGCCCTTCATCTACGGTGGGGCAGTGGATCTGCAGCTCACCCAGTGACCTCAATCCGCTCGAGCCTCGAATGTGTGACAACACGGAGCGGTGGAGTGGTGGAGTGGTGGTGCCTGCAATTAGTCAGTGCCGGCGGCACATTGCCTATCCAATCCAATGGCAATCCTCGATCCGCAATCCGCAATCCTCAATCCCCTCTCGAATCACGGAATCCCCGTTCCCCGTTCCCCGTTCCGCTTGGACGGACGACCGTTGCGTCGTTGGCCAGTGGCCACAAATTAAATCATATAAATGCACAATTATTTAATGTCAGGGCGGAAGAATCGGGAACGCAACAATAAATTAACATTTGTTGTCGACCCGGCCGGAGCTGCGGCCAAGTAACAGTTTCATTGAAAATACGCGTACGCGTACGCGTAAAATAAATGTAAATTAAAATACATAATTTATGTGTTTTTTGCAATTATTTACAAGCCGACACATTAAAATGGGCAGCGAGATAATGCAAATGGTTAGTGGGTGGTGCTGGGGTGGGGGGTGGGTGTGTGGGTGTGTGGTTGCCGCTGGGAAAGGTCATTCGGTGGGCGGTGATTACAGAGGGGCGGGCAGCAGTCAATTGCTCATTTGGTTTTGGCAGCACGCAGCTGCTGGCCGCAACAATGAACTCCCCGCGGACCAATGAATGCGTAATGGCCACGCGCAAGTGTGCGTGCGTGCGTGTGTGTGTGTGTGTGTGTGTGTGTCGGTTTTGGCCCGCTCGCTAATTGTGCGTGTGTGCGCGCGTGTGTGCGTGTGTGTGCTTTGGGCCAGAAGCGCCTTATCGAGTCCGCCGAGCGAGTGTCAGGTCTCAACTGAAAGTAGCTTATCGTATGCCCAGCTGACCCCTTTGGCGCTTCGCCGCTGATAATTATATAAATTAAATGGCAGCCCGACCCTTCTGGAATTACAAACATGGCCACATGGCCACATGGCACCCCGTCCATCCGGACACCCAGCCACCCAGCCACCCGTTCAACCGGTAACCCGGTAACCCGGGTAACTCAATCGAAATGTCAAAGTCGCATGGGCTGCACAAAGGTGGCAGAAGTGCATAAATAAACTCCACTTTAAGCGTCAGGTGAAATAACAGCAATAAGGCAATCTGCGACAAACACTCGCGGTGGTTTCGGCCATTGAGCGACATGGTGGTGCAACATTGGATGGTTCCAATCCCAGTTGCAATCCCAGTTCCAAGTTCCAAGTAACTGTAACTCGAGCTTAGCAGCTCATGAATATCGTGCTCATGCAAACGGGTAACGAGCTGTCAGAGATTAAGTTGCAAGCGTTATTTTTTATTATATTTAGCGGACGAGGGGAGTTGCAACTGGGTGCGCAGATAAGGGGCAAAACACAGCGCGGGAAGGGGAGAGCGGGAAAGGAAAAACGCAAGAAAAAGCAACATTTTGCATATGGTTAAGGGGTCGCCTGGCTGGTTTGGTCAGGGGATTTCAGCGAGTGGCGGATGGGCGGATGGGCGGATGGGAGGGGTGTTGCCAACCAGCCAAGGCAAAAATCGTTTTGACCAGCTCACTGGCAAACAAACAAGCCGGCGTGCAAAAAAAACAGGGGACCCTCTTTCGGAACAGGCGGAAGGCAGATGAGAAAGCGCAGCAAGCCGAAACGAACACTTTTTGCCGCAGCACCGATCGGCGGGGGATTGGGATGCAGCTGGTCGGACTTGAGTCGGCGGGTCAGCACCAACCACCCACCACCCACTACCGCCCACCACCGCGCACTACCGCCCACTACCGCCCACTCAACCCTGAGGACACAGTTGCAAGCGAATTTATGCGCTTTGTTAAACAGCAACAGCAGCAGCGGCGGCAAAAGCAAAAATATGGCAAAACGAGAAACAAGCAATTCCCGCGCTGCCTTCGATGGCAAAAGGGGGCGTGGCAGTGGGGAGATAGAGAGGTATAGGTCTGCATAAATAACACTGTGCGCCCCCTGCCCCTCACAACCCCCCCCCCCACCATTTGCTATATACTATACAAATGAAAATCGTGTTTGCTTTGGGTGTAAAGTGGCATGTGTAGTGGTGGCAGGTGGTGGCAGGAACGGACGATGGGGGGCGCCCCAGAAAGCAGGCAACATTTTTGCTTCGCTGCTGCTCCTTGTGATTTACAACAAAACAAACATGCTGGCAGGAGCAGCAGCAGGAGCTGGAGCAGGAGCTGGAGCAGGAGGTGGAGCAGGAGCAGGAGCAGGAGCTTACCCTCACCTTGGCACTCGGCCCGCTCGCTTTTGGTGACTGACTGACTGATTTACAAGGCTGCAAGTTGAGATTGCATGGCGCTGGGTAAATAAAATAAGCGCCGGAGGGTAGCTGTAGATGGCCAAAAGGGGGTCAGCGGATTCGCATTTCGCATTTCGCATTTCGTGTCTTGGGCTGCCTCGAAATGCAATTCCCGTTTTCGCATTTCGCGAAATAATTAAAAGTTAAGGAAAACGACTCGCCGCCGGCCATCAGATGCAGGTTGCCAGTTGCCAGAAAAAAAAGCCAAAAAAAAAAACATGAAGAAGGAAGAAGGACACAACACGGCATCTGCTGGTTAATCAGGAGCAGCATCTTGGGTCAACTAAGTTGCTGGCGGGCAGTTGCATTTTAAAGTTGCTCAGCAGCTGAAGAGGAATGCCCCAACCGGATGTTGCATGCTCCCGATAACTTTGGCCACATGCACCGACATGGGTGGAGATCGGTGAATTTATCAACGGAAATCATAAATAAAAGCCAGCCGCATATTTCATGCGGCTCCGCAGGATAAAAAAAGGCGAAAAAAAGGACATGGCACACGGGCCGCACATGCGACATATTCTTTTATCTCTTTTAATTTACAATCACGCTCATTGCGAGCTTTAATTGTTGCATAAACGAAGCAGACAGTGGCAGGACAACAGGATAAGGCCAGGACACGGCTTTCGCTGCCACTTTATGGCGGCAGTTTTCGTAACCAGACTTCGTCTGCCGGCCGCCTTCTTTGATTATCAACTGCAATCAGCTTGGTGGCGGCACAAAAAGGATGTCGGCAGTGGCAGGAGTGGCAGGAGTGGCAGGAGTGGCAGGAGTGGCAGAAGTGGCAGGAGTGGCAGGAGTGGCAGGATGCGAAGGTGCCACTGCGGCACCGAACCGAATAATGTGAGAGAAATGTGCCGGCATTGCTTTTAAAATTAATTTCACATTTTCCTTTATACGATCCCGCTGCACAAACTTAAATGTTTGCTTTTCACTCGGCAGTTTTCCAATATTATAAATGTGCACTAAATGTGGCATCAAAATCGCTGCATGAAAGTTACTTCCACGCAGACAATTAAGCGACACAAGTGAAAGTTTGAAACCATTTAAGACCATGTTGTTAGCAATTTAATTTTGCTAAAATACGCCTTTAATCCAGCAACTTTCGAAACATTTTACGCACACTTTCGGCTATTTCACAATGCTTATTCACACTTGCAGCACAATAAAAAGGACTTGTTCCAGGAGAAATCAGCTCGGATGTGGGCAGAAAATTGAGTATTCCTTTCCAGAATCCTGCGATATGTTTGTGCTGTGGCCATTCCGAAAAGTAAAGAAGATTATTGGCTCAGCAGCGCGGAGCGCTGAAATTAAGTGGAACGGGAAATGCAGCTCTGACATCAGCAGCCATTTCTCATAAACGGAAATCGGAGGGGAGGCAAAAAGGGGCTTCGGGGGATTCCAAGGACTCGAAAGGATCCAAGGGCTGGTGGTGGTGGTGGGGGCAGCTTCTTCTTGGCATGAAATTTATGTTTTCCTGCCATAAGTGGCACGGCGTGGCGAAACGGAGTTCCAGTTCGGATAGGGGGCGTTGCTGGAATTTGTGGATGTGGTCAATGTGCTTGACAAATTGGTTATTGTTATGGTTTTTGCGGCTCCGTGGCCATTTTGGGGCCTGGCCGCGACAGAGG
Organism: Drosophila orena; assembly: GCA_005876975.1. Lineage (NCBI taxonomy): Eukaryota > Metazoa > Arthropoda > Insecta > Diptera > Drosophilidae > Drosophila > Drosophila orena. Next base: position 4,875,291 of record VCKV01000282.1, on the reverse strand, counting down.
GACACTCGTCCTGCTGGATAATGCCGGGCGCTAAATATGTCTGCTCATTATTTTTGGGCTACGTGTGGGCGAAGTGCCTCCGGGCACTTGACAAAAAAAGGAAATGTCGCGCAAATGCGGCCTCGTTAATTGTTTTGATTAATGAACGGTCGCAGGACCTCACGTTTTCAGCGGGTTGGAGGTTGCTGGGCAGGAGCCTTCCAACGCGGCAAGCCCGAGATTCGAGTGGGATTACGTTGGGCAACTTCACTGCTCGCCATTCCACTCCTGCAGTTGCATGTGCGCCGCCACATTCTCGACTCTCGACTCTCGACCCCTTTGGCGACCTCAATCGTTTGGGCTCAAAGCGCAGGTCGTTGGTTTATTCGGCCCGCTGTTTATTCGATTTTGTCGTGCACTGAATTCCCTTAATTTGCACTTCTTTCCTGCCACCCAATCCAATCCAGCCCAATCCAACCATAGCCACCCATAGCCACCCATCGCCACCCACAGCCACGCCCAGCTGCTCAGCCTGCTGCTGCCTTATTTACTTTTCTGATTTTTCAATTAATTTAATGCAGCAGTTTGGCGCTTGTTGCATTCGCCTTGGTTGCGTGCCTCAATTGCCTTTGCTGCGGCATGCACGCACTCACTGCGGCTGTAATTAGAAAATTGTGGCACTTTGTTAGCCGTGGTCCACATTCTATTGGAGGGCCAAGTGTGCAATTTGCGCAACTTTTAAATGAAGCGATTTGCCAGGAAATCCGGCAAGTTAAAGAAAATCAAGAAATCCTGCAAAACTGCACTTGCTACATCTTGCTACTTAAAGGGTGATACAAAATTGATTTGCAGGTAGCATGCTACAGCCTGTAATATCTGGCGATCCTAAGCTGCGTTTTTAATCTATCCCACTGGACATTTTCAGAGATTGCCGAGACTTTTGCCTGGCGCATCAATCACTTGGCCGAGACAAAAGCCAGGAAAATTAAAGTGAGCAACGGCAATGAGATAGAATTAAGTATTAAAACGTAAGCCCAGCACGGGAATCTCTGGAAGTGGAAGGCGGTATGAGGGATGAGGGATGATGGAGCTGGCCACCGAGCACGGAACACGGAGCACGGAGCACGGAGAACGGAGAACGGAGAAGTTAATGCCACTTCAGCTGGCAGCTGCCTGACAACGTCCAGATACCACGATGGTGACGGCGAAGGCGACGACGTTGCATGCATGCCATGTGCCGGACTTGCAGGTTCGCTCTGTGTGACAACAAGGGCCTGACAGCCGGGCAGTTGGACACACAGTCACCCGGAGTCTCCGGCTGACCCGGACTCGTACTCGGATCCGGTGGTGGAGCAGCAAGAGCAGCAGGAGCAGCGGGAGCATCTGAAAGCCAGCTAAGTAAGCGCCCCTCGCTGGTTGTGCACTAATTGCGGCCGGTGGCCAGCATGTTAAAATGAAATGGATTTCCATCAACAATTGGCCAGCGAAGTGGGCTCACCAGGGCAAACAATGGCCACTGCGATCTTTGCTGCAAATGGGTTAGGCATTTTAACTTATGATGGATTATGGCTTCAGCCGTGTGTGCAAAGCTGGCGCCGCAGTTGGAGTTGTTTCAGCAGCTCCTGGTCCTGCTGTTATGGCAACGCTGAAAGCCGGCCACAATGTCCCGCATAATAATGCGATTGGCGAGAAGTAGACCATGACTGGAGCACGGCCCGATGATGCAGTGGGTTGCATGCCGCTGGTCGAGATGCTTGCTACTGCCTCTCATACTTTCCTGCCGGAAGGCGAACACATGCTGCCACAGGAGGGAGGCGACCAGACCGAAGGACCCCGCTTCAGTGTGTGGATGCATGGGTGCCAGTGGGTGCCAGTGGGTGGCAGTGGATACCAGTGGGTGGCTGAGTGGATGAGTGGGCGGTGGGATGTGGGCAACAAGTGTGTGAGTGAGTGAGTGAGTGAGTCAGTGCTCTTCTCTCGGCAAGGACAAACCAAAGTCAAATGCCTGGCCACAAAAATTGAAAAACGGTGTGGGAAATGTTGACATGGGAGACATGAGAGAAACCAAACTGAAAGAAAATTATGTAGATTACGTTATTGTACATGGGAAATCCTTGTAGAACACACAATCGCACACTCACATACACATATACACGTATGTATGTGGCCAGTGAGCAACAGTGTGCAATAGAATCGAACAATTGGCAACTGGAGGAGGCGAATCCGTGGGTGGAACTTGGACTTGGTGGATTCCCGCATCGGGAATGGGAAGGCGGAACTCCCCAAGCAACTGTTCGATGTAGCAGTCCAAAACGACAACTTCGTTGACGCTTTCTCCACGGGAATTGCCCTCAGAAAGAGACATATAAAACGCGCTGATTAGGTGCAACGATTCGACTACATATTACCTATTAAATCGAACATGGTTTGGGTTTTAGTGATTAACCACCGAAGAGAATAAATACATGCAATACAATGGCATTATGAGATATTTTGAGTAGGATTACTGGAGCAGCCATACAATTGGGAATCCACTCGTATCGTCTTCATTTGCATGCCCCACAACACACATGTGCACGAATGCAATATACCCTCGGAAGCACCCACTAGCGGGTATGAAAAGAAACAGAGAACGGAGTTGTAAGCGGGGTAAACATATAAAATCGGACAGGGATTCCGGATGGACGATAGGCGAGGCGGTCCGAAAGGGCAAGCTTGTCCTGCCAGGACTCGCAGTGGCTGCCTCAATTGTGGACATGCCACAGAGCTCACAAGGATGCTTACATGTAAAATCACTGAAAAATTCCGCAGCAACAGAACTGAACTGAACAGAAAACGGATGGGAAAGCCAAACGAATGAATGAACAGGGAAAACACAATTTAGCAGAAACAAACAAACAAACAAGCAAAATTCAGCGGGCACCAAAGGCGATGCCAGTGGCAGCGGTAGCCGGTTTCCCTCATTTTTTTGCTCTTCTTTTTTTGCTTTTATTTTCCATTTTGTACTTTTTTCATTGAGCAGACATTAAGAAAAAATAACAAAAAGTCAACAGCAAGCATTCTGTGCAGCATAATAGCAGCAACAGCATTGGCGTCAGTGGCAAGGATACTCTACGCCAACAAAAGAAACCAACAAATCCATGCAAATCGGATTTTCTGATTTGGTTGCCTGCCGGTTGTGCCCCACACTCGCACCCACATCCACCCACACCCATTCAGAACCATCCACGGCCACACCCCCAATTTTTTTTGTTGGTGTCCCTGGCGCCGAACAAACTTGCTATTTGTTGTATGCCACTGCTGCCCCGTTTTTTACAATTCTTTTTGCTGCATTTGACTTTAGTTTCAGTTGCCCCTCAGCTGCTATTTGCTTTGGCATTCAGCTCTGGCAACAATTGCAGCCAAGGCACAGCTCGTTAGCGCTTCAGCTTCTGATTCAGCTCCTGGTGGTGGCGCTGCTGCTGCTCCTGGAGGTCCTTCTGCCGCCGCCGCCGATGGAGCTGCTACCACTTCGACTACTCCGACTACTCCGACTACTCCGACTGCTACGACTGCTGCCCAGTCATTCTCTGGGGTCGCATTAGCTGCACATCAATACGTATGGGGCCTGGGTGTTGTTAGGCGTATTTATAAATGATATTACGTATACGTAGCGATGTCCCAATTTGGGGCGCAAACAAAGAGCTGGACCGCCGGATTCACGACGACTGCTCGCAGCAGTCCTTCCTGCAGCAACAATGTTATGAATAAGCAGGGCATTCAACAAAGAAGTCCATTCAAGCAAGGAATCGAATGACTATTCAGAGCTGGCTTATTTTCCCCCTTCATTAACGAGCATTGAGCGGCAGACGAGGATTGCTGAATTCAAAGGACATTTCGATAGTGTTCTTAGAAGAGGGAATACCTATTTGGGCATGTACGTGTACTTCGTTGTCAAGCTTATTAATTACCTTCGCTATCGTGGGCAACTTGGTTAAGTTGTCAGTTCGATGAGTTCGATGTTGCCACAATCAGTTACTGAAACCGACGACAGCTCGCTGAACAGAGATTGATCTGGAGTCGCGCATTGAAAATGGAATCAGTTTCAGCTTCCGATGGCGCAATTCGATGTGGGGGTGAATGGAGGTGATGACAGCGCGGCACTCAGATAGCGGACAGCATCCTGGTTGGCTTAGAAGCGAAGGCTGCTGTCACAAATTCCTGGCGACATCCTGCGCAGGGGCCACGCCCCCCCCCTACCGCCTCCAACATCGGCCGCCTCCTTTGCTTCCCTCCACTGCATTATGAATTAAAAAACGCTGCCAAGTTGCGGCATATAAATGGCCATGTCAACGGCGCTGTGGCAGCCTATTAAGTGCTTTTCGCCTTCATTGTTTTCAGCCAGCTCGCCTTTTCTTTTCCACGTTTTTTTTTTCTTTTTTTTTCTTCTTTTTTTCTTCTTTTTTTCTGCTTTTTTCGCTCTTTTTTGAGTGGCACTTGTTACACGCACAGCCCAGGCCGTCTGGCTGGCAAAGTGGGTGGTTCTGTGGGTGGTTCCGTGGGTGGGCATCCACTGGGTTAGCCGTCTGTTGCAAAATGGATTTAGCACTTTTTATGGCAGCCTTTTGTTTTGCTACTCGCTTTTATTGCTCTGCTTTGTGCGCGGATGCGGCGGGCCTAAAAGCATGCAAATGCCTATCGCTAAACGCATTACAGGCGTCTTAGGCCCCGCTTAGCAAACTGGCAAGCGAATTAGGCTTTTAAAAATTTAAGTTAATTTTCAAAGGTTGGCTGCGCTCGGGCTCAAAAACTGAAATCACCAGATTCCCCCAAGCAGCCGACATCCGGCGCTGGCACTTGAGGAACAAACGTGGAACCCATTTGGCAACGACGCCATCATCAACGCGGGCTTAATTACAGCCAACCCCGCTTTTGTTTCGGCCAAGAGACCTGGGCGACCAAGGCAACCAAGGACCAAGGAGACCAAGGAGACCAAGGAGCCGAGGAGACCAAGGAGACCAAGGAGCCAAGAAGCCGCTGGAGAACGAGCATACGTGACCCACTTCCGGCGGCACAAAGGGGACACGGATACGGAGCAGACTGTGCAAAAGCGAAAGGCAGGTGTGAAGGCTGCTTGAGTGAGAGTTGTCATGACATTTGTTTTTTTCCCGCCTCGCCTTCATTATGCAGCTCGGAATGGAGGAACCCGAATGGTGGCGGTAATGGTGGCGGTGGCACACAGGCAAGTTGGCCTTATTTCGCCTGCTTTTAAATCTTGGCTTATTTTTAGCATAATAAATATCGTATGCAAGTATGCACGAGTATGCGGCGGTGTGAGTGTGTCTTTGTTGCAGCGCCAGTGTGTCTGTGTGCGATGCGTCTGTGATATTTCAAAGTGTGCCTGTGTGTCTGTGTGTTGCACGTTGCACGCTGCAGGTTGCACCTTTGCCCATTCCCATCATGCTGCTGCTGCTGCTGCTGCTGCTGCTGCTGCTGCTGCTGTTGCCGCTTGTCGCATTCAACTAGCCCGGTCGAGGCAAGGCTCCGGGGCAAGAACGTACGATAAATACAAGCAGCGTCGAGTGGCGTTCGTGTTGTTGCCATAATGCATTAGAAGCGGTAAAGGACTTTATGTAAACATGTCGCACACACGCAGCAGCAGCAGCAGCAGCAGGCCTATGGATCCGCATCCGCATCCGCATCCGCATCTGCGTATGCTTGGATAAAGGAGTTGGATAGGGAAGGAGCGGGGGATAGGTGGAGGCCTCGGCACCGGGACAACAAGTAGCTCATAACGTGAAAACAGCAGCCAAACGACAACAGGAAGTAGAACGGGCACGACTACGGCAACGAGAATGGCATTGAGAACAGCACCCAGAACCAGAACTAGGAACACAACCCAACAGTGCACTGAAAAACTAGCTAAAGTGTTACATTAAAGTATCTAAACCAAAATCGAATGATAACAGTTGGGTATAAGATTCTAGTTCATCCAAGGCTATCTCTCGGCTACAAGCTGCTAGATGCAGTGGCATACGCATCTGTGAAGGCTTCTTCACTTACCTGGCAATCGGGAATCACTTTTGCTTCTCTCAGTGCACCGAAATGCAGGAGCCGGCTAAACGACAGCCCCAGCAGGCAGGAGACTCGTGTACGGGCCGAAAACAATGGCCGGAAATGAGGTGCACACACGCACATGGGCGCATTCATACGTACGTGGGGAAGATTCGGTGACTTGTTTTGGGTTTTGTCCTGGGCCCCGCACCTACCCAACCTCCCCGCACCCCACCGCGCTCCTATTCACTTTCGATTTGGGCCAGCAGGAGCAGAAGGAGCGGCGAGTGGTAAGACATTTTGGGTCGCCAGCTCTTTGCGGTAATTTCATGCCATTTGCACCTTGCAATTTTCCCCGCTGGGAATTTGTTCTCTTTATTCCCGCTTTCGGGCAAATTATATATATTTATTTTCAGGGCTATTTCGCAAATGCAGCGAGATACTAAATGCATGCGGCACTTGCTCTTTGATGCCGGCCAGCAGGTTTTTCATTAGCCGGCTAAACTTTTCAATTCGCCCCACAGAAGGCACACTTTGAACTCTCCTCGGATTTGGAGCTAGGTAAGTCGGGGATATATACATACCTGTATATATGCTGCGATGATAGGATGTGTGTAGAACATATCGCCTAAGCTGCTGATGGACACACAATGCTGCTGGGACGCATGTGTGTGTGGCTTGGATCGCATTTAAAATACCGTTATGTCTGTCTGTCAAATTTTCCATTTAAAGTTTTTCCTGGAGCTGCCAGCAGAGCTGTGTAACCATTGCTACTCCAATCTGGCAGTCGAGTGGATGTGGATGTGAATGCTGGGAGGCGGCATGAAAACTTTTCCATTTTCATTTCCATTCCATCATGTGGATGTGGACGGATGGACGGAATGGGTGTGGGTGTGGGCGTGGGATGGGTGTGGATGGCTGGATGGCTGGATGGCTGGGTCGTCATCTCTGCCGGCTCACTTAAATGTCTACACAGCCATCACCGAGCAACATACAAAAGGTGAGCCGACTGCATTGGGCTATGACAACTGGATGGAGTAAATAAAATAAACCAAGTTTGCATTTACGCAACGAGCTCCTCGCCAGCTTTGCATCCTTTGCATCCTTGCATCTCTGTATCTGAATCTGATTCAGAAACTGCGTCTGCGTCTGCAGATGCAACTGCATCTGTGTTTATTCTGCAACGTCTCCAAGGAGGCAAGCGGAGAAGACGGTAAAGGGTCCTTGATGAGCATCATCGTTCTGCGGAGGGCAATCCACTTTCCAGCGGCAGAAGTGGAAAAATACATTCTGAATAGAGGGGCTGCATAAATTATGAGAAAACACAGAAAAGGTTGAAGCCTCGGGTATACATTTATATGGTAATATAGACTTTATTTATAGTTTTTGAAAAATTTTACAAAATAATCAAATATACATACACATACGGTTTCTAGTCACATATACATTCAATACCGAAAATGTCCTGGTGTGGGTTAGCGTTATAATTACTTTAAAGTAGATTTGGTATTTCTTGTTGCATTTAACAAAATCAGATAACTATAACTAAGCTGTAAATTACACATACAAGTAACGGCTCGATCGCTATATCAGGTGTATATATACTGAGTACCGACTCCATCCTCATCAACCTCATCATCATCATCATTTAGCTAACTTATCGATGGGCTCTAGTCGCCGGACCAAAGCAACTTTTGAGTGGGAATCGGTTGGGGGAAACTGGTGATTGGTATAAGTTTGGGGATTTAAACGTTATGTGTGGCGTTTTGTAGTATTAATTGTATCGCTTGTTGCACATCCATTTACATTCACATTAACACAAATTATATTTTACTGTAATTCACTTTTCGCTTTGTGTGGCCAATCGTTCGACAGCAGTATTAATTACACATATGGCTCTATGCTAAGTTTTTTATTCGGCTATTTAACCACCTCATTTAATGCTAGAAAAGCTGAATGCGTATCTCGTATATGTGGCTGAGTTTTATAATTAATTAAATTTTACTTTCCTATACATTTATTTATATGTAGGCGTCATTGTCGTTAATCTCATTACAATATTCACTTAACCTCTAGCTCATACGTGTGGTGACTGCATCTAAGGTGCGATTTCTGCCTGGTCTTCTGGTCTTCTGATCTTCTGATCTTCTGATCTTCTGATCTTCTGATCTTCTGGTCTTTGGTTTTGGATTGCCAAAAAGTATAGTTCAAGGGTGCCGGAGAACCAAACGAGAAAGGTGCCATTTGCGTTCTGAAGCAACAATACGAGTATCGAACTGTAAGTACATATATCATGAGATTTCGAATGACTGTGGTGCACTATATTTACATAAAAACAACCTTGGCCACACTCACTGTTCGGTGTACGAGATTAAGCCCCGCAAGTTCGGGAATTCATTTATATATTTATAGTTATTACTGTTTGCTGTTATTCACTGTTATTTAGCACTGCTCCCCCCAATCAATCATATTTATTTACACTTACACACTAATTGTAATCGAATAGCCATGTGGAGTGGAAGCTTCTATACGCTGCCATTTTTGTGTGTAGATTAATTTACATACCAAATCAATAGGTCTGCTGTCTGTTGACTAATTTAATTGCATTTATGCGGTCAATTAAGCTACTTAGCGCTACATACATACAAATTGCAAAAAGCTAGAAAACGCCGTCCGCTGTAAGCCATTCAAATGCACTCCGTCTCGCATGCAGCAAATTATACGGAGTTCTGAATTCTGAATTTGACTAAAATACATGGTGTGGCGTGCAGTGGCAGTGCCATATCCGATAACTAGTTTACGCATTTATGTATATTAATTAAATGAACTATCCGCATAATGCTACAAAGTACTCCGCACACCGCACACCGCCGTGATCCTGGGAACTGAATTCCCGGCTCATCTCTTTAAACTCGAGTACATACTAGTTATGTTTAAATGTTATGTTTTCTTCGCTCGTCGAGTGACTTTTTCTTTGGTGCACTTTATACCTAGGAGTATGCAATAAAATCTATGTACAGTGGGTTTTTTTTCCTTAGTTTTGAGTGCTGGAATGGTCGGCAAATGTGGTTGTGAGGGGGTGTTGTGGGTTTGTGGGCTTTATGGGTCCTAGTTTGAACAGTTGCATGCTCTTTTACATTGATTGTTACATGTATAATGTATGGTTCCGTTTTGCGTTTCTTAATTAATTCACTAAACTTGCTTGAAAAATTCGAATCGAACATTGAGAAATGCTTATGCCTAATGTGGATCATCGCTTAGGCGACTAGAGTGTTGTGCAGGACCGCGATATCCTTGGGTATCCCTGGGTATCCTTGGGTATCCGTGGGTATCCGTGGGTAACCTTGGTATCCAATCTCCCTTCGGCGGTCCCAGATCAAAGTCAATCGATTCGCTTTACTGTGTTATTGGCGGTGAAATTCGTAACTCAGGTCGAATTGGAAAGCAATTAGGCCACGAGCAGGCTCAGAGCCAAAGTGGCAGAACTGAGGGCCAGGAGGCCCAGTTTCTGTCGGTTGATGGCGCTGCTGCCGTAGAAGGTGACGCTCAGATCTCTCATCTCGTTATCTGCAATAAAGATGGATTGCATTCGCTTTTATTAATCCACTCGGAAAGGCCTCGAAAAGAAATGGTACATAGAAATCCACATCGCACATCGCATATCGCATATCGCACACGAATGTGTGCATTTCCATATTCATTGCTCTATATATGGTCGTAAAACAAATTGGTCGGGCATGCAAGTCAACAGATTGAAATGTACTCAATGGCTATGGATATGTGGATATATGGATATATGGATATATGGGGATATGGGGATATGGGTATATATATATGAAATACACCTCGCCAGGATAAACACGCATACATGCACAGCCTGCCATCTAAACGGACTTTGAATGGCATACATTAAAACTTGTTTTCGACTCTCGCCTACGTAGTTTTCTGTTTTTGATCGGGCATTGAAATGGCAACGGAAATGGCACGCCAAACAGTTGGTAAACTGTCCGGACAAACGCATTCAAATATATTCGGTATATGGTATTCGGTTTGTTTCCGATTTTATTTTCTTATTATTATATTGCTATATTTCAGTTATTCCGTATGGCTTAGCGCAAATACTGAGCTGTGTGTGTGCACAAGGTATTAAAAAATAAATATCATGCAGATAGAAACATGCAAAGAGATACAGATAGGCAGATAGAGAGAGAGATAGAGATAGAGATAGAGAGAAGCAGACATACAGATTAAGACAGAGAGAGAGATAGATAGAGATAGAATGAGAGTTAGAAAGAGAAAGAGCTGGATGGCAGACAGAGATAGAGTTAGAGCGAGACTAACCTGACAGACCGTGATTCAAAAAGGTTGACAGATCGACAGGTCCATCTGCAATTAGTACGTGTAGCAGTCGTTGAAAGTTAGGATAGTTGAAAGTAGGGATAGTGCAATGGTCGCAGGGGCCTACGGTGCTGGCAGCTTGCAACACATCCGGCGCCGATATTTAAATCAAATACATGCGGGCAAATAAATCATTAACGCTTAAAATGCAATCTGCAATCAGGCGGATTTACTTTTGCGCCAGCGACTGCGGATGCGGATGGCCAATCAAGTGGGCTGCTGGCAGCCAAGTAGGTGGTCCAAGTGGGTGGTCAGTCCACGCATTCCATGGATGCTTGGATGCTTGGATGCTTGGATACTCGGATGCTCGGATACTTGGCAGCCAGATCATTTCGTTAAGGCCGCCAATTAAAATGGCAACGTGCTGCATCTGTCAATAATGACAAATGAGCATTTGGCCACTGAAGCCGGGCTTCAAAGGGCGAATCTGACTCAGTAAACACCCGTAAATGAGGCGACCTACGGACCAGGATCAGCTCCTGCCTGCACATATACACTTATACATGAATACATGTGTGCATCCGCACATCGATTTTAATGAAATGTCCTGGCTGCCAGGGACATCGACTTCTTTATCTGCCGCTGTCGATGGCCGCACTGACACAACTTGCGGGCGAATAAATCTTATAAATATTTGATGGCCTGCCAGCCAGTCGGCAGCGACATATCTAAAGCATACACATCTCCTGAATGCTCCACATGCTCCACATGCCCCCTCCAGTCAACAAGAAAGGATGCCGCCCCACCACGCCCCCAGTGATTGCTGACACTTTTAATAGACAGCCAACATCGGACCCTCCTCCGGATGGAAGCTGCTTTCTGGCGGGGATTGGGGCAGCCAGGCAGCGAGGCGGCATCAAGTGCCGGATGTGGTATCAATGTAGGTTGCATGTTGCACACGTGTTTGGCCAGCAACCGGGACAGCTTATCTATCAAGGCATCTAGGTTGCCAACGCCTCGAAACATGACAACTTTCATTTTCGAACTCCTTCCTATAATTGGCTATGCAGCGAAACGAAGCTGTCTTGAGCATGTAGCACAAGGATCATAAAAACATGAAACCCACAATTTCCAAAAGCCATTAAAATGTAGCCATGCAACCAGCTTAAATTTCTTTCTTAAGGAAATAAGAAATAAATGTAGTATAAGTACGTTCTTTGAGTAACCTAATAAACATATGAACTCTTCAAAAATTGAAAGGATATCTGATTTTTATGTATTGCCTAAAACATTGAACTAAAAGGAACACTTTTATGCAGCAACATTCGATGCACGTTGAGTGTGTCCACTGTCTGTGCATCAAATGTTTCCAAAGCGCTCGCCTATGTCTCTATTCATTTGGCCATTTAGTCGTCGGCTGTTGGCTGTTGGCCGTTGGCTGTTGGCGGTAAAGCGACTAAGAAAAATGGCCGACGGGCATTGCACACAGCAACTCCCCCGGCATTACCATATAAATTCCCCAACTGTCAACATAAAATAAAAGCAAATTGTCAATTGCGGTGCCAGCTAACGCCGGCAATTTTGTAATGAAAACAGACGCGGCCACGTACCCGTGATGTCGAAAAGGATGCAGCATGGCAGGATCGCAGGATGCTCGTTTGGAGGATGCAGGAGCAGCAGCAGCAGCAGAAGCAGCTGGACTCGTGGCCATGTGGCCGACTGGCTAATGCGTCCCGACCATAGTGCCATACCAATGCCCTCCCAAATGCCCATTCCCCAATGCCATCGCAGTGTCCTGCTGTCGTGACGACTTTTATTGCTTGCGGTTGGCGGCACAAAACCGTAACGTCACTTGTGATTTCTCGTTTGCGCAGCTAAATAAGCGCACAGCCATCGATGTCGCCGCAGCGGCGAGTGGGTCCGCTCCGGGTACGGTTTTCGGCACCTGTCCGGTTGCGGACCCCGCCGCCGCCGCATGCCCCACACCATCCCGGCCATGCGGCACATCTCCCACATCCCACATCCCACATCCTACACGCGCTTTTCACGTTATAGCATTGCGGTGCGGCAACAAATACAAATGGCCGAGTGCAATCGACATGGACGGACGCGGATTTGCTGGTCTCCCCGTTACACAGCGAGAAAAGAGGTGCTCGATGTCGCATCGTAATAGGTTGATGTCTGGCTGAGTTCCCTTGAGCAGCTTGGGCATACAGATTCCATGTGCCTTCTTGGCTGACATGAGTGCAGCGCAGTTTCTCGCCGTGTAAGGACGTTGTTGTGATGTCCTGGCGCTTTTTTGTTGCCGCTGCCCGTAAGTACAGCAGGCAAATCCGATTTTTCGCACAGGTGACACGATGGCCGTGGCATAGCCCAAACCCTGGGGCTGTGCTGCTAGTTTATTAGAGATTCGCCAAACGCAGCAGCGGCTGCATCAGCGCGGATTTTCAAGTTTGGCAACCCGGCAGCGACATTTCAACAATGCTCCAAATGGACCAGTGGCTCGTTTGTCGCCGGCTGACCGCACGGATTTGGCTCTCCATTATAACTGGTTTGTTTTATTCCTGGACTTGGAGTGGCTCCTGGCTGCTGGCTCCTGGCTCCTGGCTGCTGGCCCCTGGCTCCTGGCCCTTAAAGCCCAGATTAAAGCTCATCACCGGGCGGAATACTTATGCTGCCAGTGCAGTATAATGCAGTTTCACATTCCTTTGTATGCAAGCACTCAGCGTTTGTGGCCAGGAACTTCAGCAACAGTGTCTCAGTTGTTTGTTCCCCAGTCCCTCAGTCCTTCAGCTCTTCAGCTCTTCCATCTCTCAGTCCTCCTGTCTATGTGTGGCAACTACTCCAATGGCTGCATGGTGTTGGGCTGGCATTGTGGGACCTGCACTTTACATAAACATAACATTCACGTGGAGAATTCGCATTACACATCTTGCAAGTTGCAACTGCAACTGAGAGCAGCGCGGTGCTATTTTTGCCTCTGTGCTTGTTATGCTGCCACTACAAAACTTCGGCCGGCTCTTGCCTCATTTTCTCCCAGCTTTTCTCGCATTTTTTTCCCCGATTTTCTTCTCTATATGTGCCCGGGCAAACTTTCCAACTTACATGGAGGCAAACAAAAAAAAAAAAACAAAAAAAAACAACAGTGAAAAACGAAGGGAACGCAAAAAGCGATGACGCTGCTGCAGTTGTTCAGCGGGGCCTCGACTAAAGTATTCCCAGCGGCAACACAAAAGCTTCAAACGCACAGGGGCGGCGGGTCCTGGAAAAAGCGAAAGGGGGCGGGGGAGTCTGGGTTTGGGGCCGGAGGACACGATGGCCGCCGTCGTCGACTAGGACGAGTAAATTGAAAGTTTTTGAGCAGACGCTCAGTGCCAGGAGCGGCGACGTCGCCCCGACGCATTCTAAAGGACATGCAGTAAGGGTCCACTTTGTCATCGTTTGAATGCCTTGTTGCTGGTGTTGCTGCTGCTGTCGCTGCTGTTGCTGCTGTTGCTGCTGTTGCTGGAGTTGCTGCTGTTGCGTTTGGTATTGCTGTTATTGCAGCAGCTCCTCAGTTGGCAGTTTCAGCAAGTTTTACGCAACTTTCAACGAGTCTTTCATTTTCTGATATTCCTTGCTGGCAAACGTCCGCCCAATGCCCATTCTCGCGCACAAACATCCACATCCACATTCTTACACCATCGCTGCCTTACTTTATGCTGTAATTTTATTTAACTTCTTTTTTGCTTTATGTCGAGTATTTTTTCGCGTGCACAAAATGCATTATTTTTTATATCTCTATGTGCTGCTCGCTCCACCTAACCCCTGACCCCTGACCCCTGGACCCCTTGAGCCCGCGTGCTCCACTGTCGTTACTATAACTGAACTCCATGATGTAAATGGCTGCGCATACCTGGCTGGCAGTCTATTCCACGATCCCCACCTTTTCCCGCCCTCCTAGTCACATTCACGCATTGGAGCTTTGACAATGCCAACACACACAGAAACAATGGCAACAAGGATAATATCAGCGACACAATGGGTCGCGATGGCAGACAAAGTATCGTAAAAACTAAATGCACTTGGAGGCCATTCGCAATGTGGATAATATGGCTGCGGAAAATCGAAGTTGATGTGCCCTTTGGGGCTCCTTAAGCTGACCCATTATGTCCCGCATTAACTGTCCTTCTAAGCGGTAATGAAAGCTATGTGGCTGACTGAAGATATTGGCTCACATCTGACATTAAAATAGAATTTCTCTGGACATACAAGTTCATAGAACTCATTAAGCTGATAAATGCATATTAATCGCAAGTTATTAACAGTAGAGGGACCACAAAAGAAGCCAGTGTTTCTTCCAACCTTTACTTGTTGAACTTCCAATTGGCTGTACTGTACAAAGTGCTATTGTTTCAACAAACGTCATTTGCAGCTGGAATGTGTCTACCTGTGGAAGGTCGTCATATTGCGGATCCAGGGTTCTTGAATGCGTGGCGAATGGAGTCCAAATGTGAACTGCAGGCAGCGCTCAATTGGCATTTTCTTTCGCTTAGTGGCCAGGACAGAGCAGGAGTCCTGCGGAGCCACCTTGCTCTACTTCCAGGACACGATTACGTGCTGAGGTGCACAGGTAAATGAACTGCTGATATTTCTCTGACTGCCTGACTGCCTGTCTGCCCTTCTCCCAACTTGGGAGTATATATAGTACAGCAGTCTAGGACAATTCTCGTCCTTTAGTGTTACGGTTATTGTGCGAGGATTGTTGTTATGACACTCCGGGCTCATTAGTTGCCGCTTTGCTCGATTGCATCACGTTGGAGGAGGTGGAAGTGGAGATGGTGGTGGTGGTGGTGGCGGTGGTGGTGCTGCTGCGGTTATTATTGCATCGCATGCTCGGTCACTAATTGCGTAAATTGTTTACGTTTCGAAAATATAATGAAGTCATTTCCATTAGCACAAAGCGCAGCCATAAATTGCCGCCAACGAAGTTGCAATTCGCATCGATGGAGCGCCATGGAATGGCATTTCAATGGCGCGTAATGAAGTTGGAGGAGGCGCAAGGACCTCCTCGTATGCCAGCATCTTATGCGGATACATGTGCGCCAGGACCGGGATCGTCAAAAGCAACACGTCTTGCCGGCAGGCGACATCGATACCATTTCCCGGCATCGAATGGCTGGCTGGCTGCGGAAAAGCCCTTTTGTGAGTGTGCCCCCCCCCCCCCCCCCCATCCTTCTACCATTCACGTTTTGCTTTATTAAATTTTCACCGCTTCGCTTTGTCCCTTTCCGGCTGGCAGTGCGAGTATTTCACTCACCATGTGCGTGTTTATTGCATATTTCTTTTGTTATTGTTCTTATTGCTGTGGCTGTTGCCACTGCATATTTATGCGTTTGTTTGCCCCAAGAACGGGGCACAGAAGACCCATCAGCGTAACTGCAACAGCCGCAACAGCACTGAACCGTGCACTATTTGCATTTGCATGCATTTCGCATGGCAGTTCCAGTGGCAAAGGCAGTGGCAG
Organism: Drosophila orena; assembly: GCA_005876975.1. Taxonomy (NCBI): domain Eukaryota; kingdom Metazoa; phylum Arthropoda; class Insecta; order Diptera; family Drosophilidae; genus Drosophila; species Drosophila orena. The sequence continues at coordinate 4,859,435 of VCKV01000282.1, read as the reverse complement.
TGGCAGTGGCAGTGGCATGGCAGCCAAAAGATGGCACAAGACAGCGGATCTGGAGCCGGTGCCGCCAAATGTGCGTCATTTGCATGGAAAATCGCTTTTCTGTGCGCGCCACATTTCACGCTGGCAGACCTACGCTTTCTCCACCTTTCCCAGCCGATTTTCCCGTCCTCTCTTGCACTCTCTCACTTTTCCAGCTGCCCGAATTCCGTATGCAATGCAACAATAGTTTTGCATATAAATGGATTTCGAGTGTGCATTTAGATCTACCCATGTGGGTACCTGGTCGGGCAGCCATCGATGCAGTGCATCTTTGTTTATTTATCGCCGTCACGAAGGTGACTTTCAAGGAACTCCGCAGGACTTCCGGGCTATCCAACTTCCAATTAGCGCCGCCTTGTGCTCTTATTTGATTTTTCATCCTCATTATGCAGTGTCAAGACTGTGCGCCATCAATTAGTTATGCACACACATGGAGATTTTCTCAACCGCAAATTTATCAACTGGCAGTCAAAGTAACTGCCAACGTGGCGTATACTTGATGCGGAACGAGGTTTGGACCGTATTTACCCAAGTTCCCATGCCTTTCTCCAATTATTGGCATCGAAAGCAAAGAAATTCCTTTAAAATAAATTTAAAGAAAAATACTCTAGATAAAATGCATTGCAAATATCTTTTTTTTTTTTAAATATTGAAATTAATTAGTTTGTTTACCACAAAAAAAAAAAATAAATGAATAGGGAACTTTTGTAATGTTAATAAGCGGCCAAAAGCAGTAGTTCTTTAAGCTTTAAGATTATTTTTGGTCAAGTTATGACCAAAAAATGTATCAAAATTGACTAATTTTTACCAAAGGACGGTTTTCTGATTTTTCCTATAAAGATGGATCAGTTTTTCACCCATAAAATTTAAAATATTTGTCCAAATATGGAGTGTCATGCCTTTTTGAACTCGTAATTTAATTTCCTAACGACTTGTATCCAAATTTGTCAATGTTAAATTTTTTCGCATTTTTTGCAAATTTTGATGATGTTACCCCTTACAAAAAAGTGAAAATTCATCGAAAAATTTAATTTTCCCAAATCTACCAAACAAGAATAGGGAACTTTTGTAATGGTAACAAGCGGCCAAAAGCAGTAGTTCTTTAAGCTTTAAGATTATTTTTGGTCAAGTTATGACCAAAAAATGTATCAAAATTGACTAATTTTTACCAAAGGAACGTTTTCTGATTTTTCCTCAAAGATGGATCAGTTTTTCACCGACAAAATTGAAAATATTTGTCCAAATATGGAGTGTCATGCCTTTTTTAACTCGTAATTTAATTTCCTAACGACTTTTATCCAAATTTGTCAATGTTAAATTTTTTCGCATTTTTTGCAAATTTTGATGATGTTACCCCTTACAAAAAAGTGAAAGTTCATCGAAAAATTTAATTTTCCCAAATCTACCAAACAAGGATAGGGAACTTTTGTAATGGTAACAAGCGGCCAAAAGCAGTAGTTCTTTAAGCTTTAAGATTATTTTTGGTCAAGTTATGACCAAAAAATGTATCAAAATTGACTAATTTTTACCAAAGGACGGTTTTCTGATTTTTCCTCAAAGATGGATCAGTTTTTCACCCATAAAATTGAAAATATTTGTCCAAATATGGAGTGTCATGCCTTTTTGAACTCGTAATTTAATTTCCGAACGACTTGTATCCAAATTTGTCAATGTTAAATTTTTTCGCATTTTTTGCAAATTTTGATGATGTTACCCCTTACAAAAAAGTGAAAGTTCATCGAAAAATTTAATTTTCCCAAATCTACCAAACAAGGATAGGGAACTTTTGTAATGGTAACAAGCGGCCAAAAGCAGTAGTTCTTTAACCTTTAAGATTATTTTTGGTCAAGTTATGACCAAAAAATGTATCAAAATTGACTAATTTTTACCAAAGGAACGTTTTCTGATTTTTCCTCAAAGATGGATCAGTTTTTCACCGACAAAATTGAAAATATTTGTCCAAATATGGAGTGTCATGCCTTTTTGAACTCGTAATTTAATTTCCTAACGACTTTTATCCAAATTTGTCAATGTTAAATTTTTTCGCATTTTTTGCAAATTTTGATGATGTTACCCCTTACAAAAAAGTGAAAGTTCATCGAAAAATTTAATTTTCCCAAATCTACCAAACAAGGATAGGGAACTTTTGTAATGGTAACAAGCGGCCAAAAGCAGTAGTTCTTTAAGCTTTAAGATTATTTTTGGTCAAGTTATGACCAAAAAATGTATCAAAATTGACTAATTTTTACCAAAGGACGGTTTTCTGATTTTTCCTCAAAGATGGATCAGTTTTTCACCCAAAAAATTTAAAATATTTGTCCAAATATGGAGTGTCATGCCTTTTTGAACTCGTAATTTAATTTCCTAACGACTTGTATCCAAATTTGTCAATGTTAAATTTTTTCGCATTTTTTGCAAATTTTGATGATGTTACCCCTTACAAAAAAGTGAAAGTTCATCGAAAAATTTAATTTTCCCAAATCTACCAAACAAGGATAGGGAACTTTTGTAATGGTAACAAGCGGCCAAAAGCAGTAGTTCTTTAAGCTTTAAGATTATTTTTGGTCAAGTTATGACCAAAAAATGTATCAAAATTGACTAATTTTTACCAAAGGACGGTTTTCTGATTTTTCCTCAAAGATGGATCAGTTTTTCACCCATAAAATTGAAAATATTTGTCCAAATATGGAGTGTCATGCCTTTTTGAACTCGTAATTTAATTTCCTAACGACTTGTATCCAAATTTGTCAATGTTAAATTTTTTCGCATTTTTTGCAAATTTTGATGATGTTACCCCTTACAAAAAAGTGAAAGTTCATCGAAAAATTTAATTTTCCCAAATCTACCAAACAAGGATAGGGAACTTTTGTAATGGTAACAAGCGGCCAAAAGCAGTAGTTCTTTAAGCTTTAAGATTATTTTTGGTCAAGTTATGACCAAAAAATGTATCAAAATTGACTAATTTTTACCAAAGGACGGTTTTCTGATTTTTCCTCAAAGATGGATCAGTTTTTCACCCATAAAATTGAAAATATTTGTCCAAATATGGAGTGTCATGCCTTTTTGAACTCGTAATTTAATTTCCGAACGACTTGTATCCAAATTTGTCAATGTTAAATTTTTTCGCATTTTTTGCAAATTTTGATGATGTTACCCCTTACAAAAAAGTGAAAATTCATCGAAAAATTTAATTTTCCCAAATCTACCAAACAAGGATAGGGAACTTTTGTAATGGTAACAAGCGGCCAAAAGCAGTAGTTCTTTAAGCTTTAAGATTATTTTTGGTCAAGTTATGACCAAATATGTATCAAAATTGACTAATTTTTACCAAAGGACGGTTTTCTGATTTTTCCTCAAAGATGGATCAGTTTTTCACCCACAAAATTTAAAATATTTGTCCAAATATGGAGTGTCATGCCTTTTTGAACTCGTAATTTAATTTCCTAACGACTTGTATCCAAATTTGTCAATGTTAAATTTTTTCGCATTTTTTGCAAATTTTGATGATGTTACCCCTTACAAAAAAGTGAAAATTCATCGAAAAATTTAATTTTCCCAAATCTACCAAACAAGGATAGGGAACTTTTGTAATGGTAACAAGCGGCCAAAAGCAGTAGTTCTTTAAGCTTTAAGATTATTTTTGGTCAAGTTATGACCAAAAAATGTATCAAAATTGACTAATTTTTACCAAAGGACGGTTTTCTGATTTTTCCTCAAAGATGGATCAGTTTTTCACCCACAAAATTTAAAATATTTGTCCAAATATGGAGTGTCATGCCTTTTTGAACTCGTAATTTAATTTCCTAATGACTTGTATCCAAATTTGTCAATGTTAAATTTTTTCGCATTTTTTGCAAATTTTGATGATGTTACCCCTTACAAAAAAGTGAAAATTCATCGAAAAATTTAATTTTCCCAAATCTACCAAACAAGGATAGGGAACTTTTGTAATGGTAACAAGCGGCCAAAAGCAGTAGTTCTTTAACCTTTAAGATTATTTTTGGTCAAGTTATGACCAAAAAATGTATCAAAATTGACTAATTTTTACCAAAGGACGGTTTTCTGATTTTTCCTCAAAGATGGATCAGTTTTTCACCCACAAAATTTAAAATATTTGTCCAAATATGGAGTGTCATGCCTTTTTGAACTCGTAATTTAATTTCCTAACGACTTGTATCCAAATTTGTCAATGTTAAATTTATTCGCATTTTTTGCAAATTTTGATGATGTTACCCCTTACAAAAAAGTGAAAATTCATCGAAAAATTTAATTTTCCCAAATCTACCAAACAAGGATAGGGAACTTTTGTAATGGTAACAAGCGGCCAAAAGCAGTAGTTCTTTAAGCTTTAAGATTATTTTTGGTCAAGTTATGACCAAATATGTATCAAAATTGACTAATTTTTACCAAAGGACGGTTTTCTGATTTTTCCTCAAAGATGGATCAGTTTTTCACCCACAAAATTTAAAATATTTGTCCAAATATGGAGTGTCATGCCTTTTTGAACTCGTAATTTAATTTCCTAATGACTCGTATCCAAATTTGTCAATGTTAAATTTTTTCGCATTTTTTGCAAATTTTGATGATGTTACCCCTTACAAAAAAGTGAAAATTCATCGAAAAATTTAATTTTCCCAAATCTACCAAACAAGGATAGGGAACTTTTGTAATGGTAACAAGCGGCCAAAAGCAGTAGTTCTTTAAGCTTTAAGATTATTTTTGGTCAAGTTATGACCAAAAAATGTATCAAAATTGACTAATTTTTACCAAAGGACGGTTTTCTGATTTTTCCTCAAAGATGGATCAGTTTTTCACCCACAAAATTTAAAATATTTGTCCAAATATGGAGTGTCATGCCTTTTTGAACTCGTAATTTAATTTCCTAACGACTTGTATCCAAATTTGTCAATGTTAAATTTTTTCGCATTTTTTGCAAATTTTGATGATGTTACCCCTTACAAAAAAGTGAAAATTCATCGAAAAATTTAATTTTCCCAAATCTACCAAACAAGGATAGGGAACTTTTGTAATGGTAACAAGCGGCCAAAAGCAGTAGTTCTTTAAGCTTTAAGATTATTTTTGGTCAAGTTATGACCAAAAAATGTATAAAAATTGACTAATTTTTACCAAAGGACGGTTTTCTGATTTTTCCTCAAAGATGGATCAGATTTTCACCCAAAAAATTGAAAATATTTGTCCAAATATGGAGTGTCATGCCTTTTTGAACTCGTAATTTAATTTCCTAACGACTTGTATCCAAATTTGTCAATGTTAAATTTTTTCGCATTTTTTGCAAATTTTGATGATGTTACCCCTTACAAAAAAGTGAAAATTCATCGAAAAATTTAATTTTCCCAAATCTACCAAACAAGGATAGGGAACTTTTGTAATGGTAACAAGCGGCCAAAAGCAGTAGTTCTTTAAGCTTTAAGATTATTTTTGGTCAAGTTATGAGAAAATATGTATCAAAATTGACTAATTTTTACCAAAGGACGGTTTTCTGATTTTTCCTCAAAGATGGATCAGTTTTTCACCCACAAAATTTAAAATATTTGTCCAAATATGGAGTGTCATGCCTTTTTGAACTCGTAATTTAATTTCCTAATGACTCGTATCCAAATTTGTCAATGTTAAATTTTTTCGCATTTTTTGCAAATTTTGATGATGTTACCCCTTACAAAAAAGTGAAAATTCATCGAAAAATTTAATTTTCCCAAATCTACCAAACAAGGATAGGGAACTTTTGTAATGGTAACAAGCGGCCAAAAGCAGTAGTTCTTTAAGCTTTAAGATTATTTTTGGTCAAGTTATGACCAAAAAATGTATCAAAATGGACTAATTTTTACCAAAGGACGGTTTTCTGATTTTTCCTCAAAGATGGATCAGTTTTTCACCCACAAAATTTAAAATATTTGTCCAAATATGGAGTGTCATGCCTTTTTGAACTCGTAATTTAATTTCCTAATGACTTGTATCCAAATTTGTCAATGTTAAATTTTTTCGCATTTTTTGCAAATTTTGATGATGTTACCCCTTACAAAAAAGTGAAAATTCATCGAAAAATTTAATTTTCCCAAATCTACCAAACAAGGATAGGGAACTTTTGTAATGGTAACAAGCGGCCAAAAGCAGTAGTTCTTTAACCTTTAAGATTATTTTTGGTCAAGTTATGACCAAAAAATGTATCAAAATTGACTAATTTTTACCAAAGGACGGTTTTCTGATTTTTCCTCAAAGATGGATCAGTTTTTCACCCACAAAATTTAAAATATTTGTCCAAATATGGAGTGTCATGCCTTTTTGAACTCGTAATTTAATTTCCTAACGACTTGTATCCAAATTTGTCAATGTTAAATTTTTTCGCATTTTTTGCAAATTTTGATGATGTTACCCCTTACAAAAAAGTGAAAATTCATCGAAAAATTTAATTTTCCCAAATCTACCAAACAAGGATAGGGAACTTTTGTAATGGTAACAAGCGGCCAAAAGCAGTAGTTCTTTAAGCTTTAAGATTATTTTTGGTCAAGTTATGACCAAAAAATGTATAAAAATTGACTAATTTTTACCAAAGGACGGTTTTCTGATTTTTCCTCAAAGATGGATCAGATTTTCACCCAAAAAATTGAAAATATTTGTCCAAATATGGAGTGTCATGCCTTTTTGAACTCGTAATTTAATTTCCTAACGACTTGTATCCAAATTTGTCAATGTTAAATTTTTTCGCATTTTTTGCAAATTTTGATGATGTTACCCCTTACAAAAAAGTGAAAATTCATCGAAAAATTTAATTTTCCCAAATCTACCAAACAAGGATAGGGAACTTTTGTAATGGTAACAAGCGGCCAAAAGCAGTAGTTCTTTAACCTTTAAGATTATTTTTGGTCAAGTTATGACCAAAAAATGTATCAAAATTGACTAATTTTTACCAAAGGACGGTTTTCTGATTTTTCCTCAAAGATGGATCAGTTTTTCACCCACAAAATTTAAAATATTTGTCCAAATATGGAGTGTCATGCCTTTTTGAACTCGTAATTTAATTTCCTAACGACTTGTATCCAAATTTGTCAATGTTAAATTTTTTCGCATTTTTTGCAAATTTTGATGATGTTACCCCTTACAAAAAAGTGAAAATTCATCGAAAAATTTAATTTTCCCAAATCTACCAAACAAGGATAGGGAACTTTTGTAATGGTAACAAGCGGCCAAAAGCAGTAGTTCTTTAAGCTTTAAGATTATTTTTGGTCAAGTTATGACCAAAAAATGTATAAAAATTGACTAATTTTTACCAAAGGACGGTTTTCTGATTTTTCCTCAAAGATGGATCAGATTTTCACCCAAAAAATTGAAAATATTTGTCCAAATATGGAGTGTCATGCCTTTTTGAACTCGTAATTTAATTTCCTAACGACTTGTATCCAAATTTGTCAATGTTAAATTTTTTCGCATTTTTTGCAAATTTTGATGATGTTACCCCTTACAAAAAAGTGAAAATTCATCGAAAAATTTAATTTTCCCAAATCTACCAAACAAGGATAGGGAACTTTTGTAATGGTAACAAGCGGCCAAAAGCAGTAGTTCTTTAAGCTTTAAGATTATTTTTGGTCAAGTTATGACCAAAAAATGTATCAAAATTGACTAATTTTTACCAAAGGACGGTTTTCTGATTTTTCCTCAAAGATGGATCAGTTTTTCACCCACAAAATTTAAAATATTTGTCCAAATATGGAGTGTCATGCCTTTTTGAACTCGTAATTTAATTTCCTAACGACTTGTATCCAAATTTGTCAATGTTAAATTTTTTCGCATTTTTTGCAAATTTTGATGATGTTACCCCTTACAAAAAAGTGAAAATTCATCGAAAAATTTAATTTTCCCAAATCTACCAAACAAGGATAGGGAACTTTTGTAATGGTAACAAGCGGCCAAAAGCAGTAGTTCTTTAAGCTTTAAGATTATTTTTGGTCAAGTTATGACCAAATATGTATCAAAATTGACTAATTTTTACCAAAGGACGGTTTTCTGATTTTTCCTCAAAGATGGATCAGTTTTTCACCCACAAAATTTAAAATATTTGTCCAAATATGGAGTGTCATGCCTTTTTGAACTCGTAATTCAATTTCCTAACGACTTGTATCCAAATTTGTCAAAGTCAAATTTTTTCGCATTTTTTGCAAATTTTGATGATGTTACCCCTTACAAAAAAGTGAAAATTCATCGAAAAATTTAATTTTCCCAAATCCACCAAAAAAGGATAGGGAACTTTAGTATTTGTAATAAGCTATACAAAACAGTATTTCCTTCAGTTGAAGGAAAAGGTCATAAAGTTTTATGACCACCTTTGCATAGTTATTTTGAAAAAGCCATTCATATATTCCGCAATTTGGGTTTCCTTTGATCGAAAACCATATCAACGTTTTTGTGAGGGTTACTATTATTTTTCTTAGGAATAATTGTAGAGGTCTCTTTTTGATATATAAGGTAATAACATGTCCATGATCGCTTAGTGTGGTTTATGGGTACTCGAATGAGGAGCGAGGATGATCACTACTCAAGGAACTCATTAAGCTGCGATTTCTATTTGTGAGTGCACTAGGACTGTGGTGATAACAGACATGCTGTGCATGTGCAAGGTGGTCTGGGTGTCTGGGTGGGAAATGCTTGGGGAAACTCTTGCTGCGAAAACAAACGAGAAAGCGACGTGCTCACTTCACGCTTCACTGGCCCGCTTCGGCAATAAATTTAACTGCATTAAGTTATGACAGCTTGAACATGTTTTCTCCTCGGGGCTGCGATACAAAGCGATTGGAGAGTTTTATTCTTTGCTATTTTTTTTGTGGCTTGCCTCACTGTTTGCGTGCTGCAGCATCAATGTGATTTTTGTGGATTATCGACGAAAGCAGCGCATAATACCAAATTATTATGCATACAGCCAGCAACAGAAGGTACACAAGCAAATAGTATTCCATTGACCCACGGCTAGCCGAGGTAGTAATACCCTAAGGGATTCCACGACTTTCGCCAATCAAGTGGTACATGGATTTTTTTCCGCAACTTTGTGTAAGGGTATTTGCATGATTGTGTGCTCTTTTGTGTTTGCTGAAGCTACAGAACGAGTTATCGCTACAGAACGAGTACTCACCATTTGATGATGTGGAGAAGAAGAAGCTGCTGGTCAAATCGCTCCATCCGTATCGATTCCTGAAATGGATAGCCGTTCGCTGTATTAATCATGGAGCTCAGTAACATTACCGGTATTAATATGCAAATGAGTGCTAATGATGGCAGCTCCCCCGTTATGCGACCATAAATAATATTTCGAGTGGTCAAATTAGCCAGGTTGGTAGTCATCCGCAACGCACAGTGGTCTCAAAGCACATGATCTGTAGACTCCTTTCATGTATGCCATAAAACAACATGCAATCATCATGGAGACCAACTTAATCTCGGCACTAATTGAACCACTGTGCGGCTTAAAACTCCCTACAGTGCGCCATGGAGTTTTGCACTTATAATCTGACACCATGCGACTCACCTGGACTGCACGGTGGCCTCGTAATGCTGATCGGGATCCAGGCCGCGTACCATGTAGCTCATGCCCTGGGCGTAGTGATGGGAGACGGGAACTGCCGGCAGGACGACGTTGCGCCAGTCGTTGTGGCCCCAGTGCATCACGTTGCCGTAGCCGGAGTAGCTGCCGCTGCCAGACAGTCCGGACAGTCCGCCCATGTTGCTGCCAATCCGATGCGCATGTAGCCCAGAGCCGTACATCTGGGACGAGGACGAGGAGGAGGACATGGACGAATGCGAGGAGGAGGATGAGGAGGAGGAGGGCGAGTCGATGGCATTGCCAACGACCTCGTGTCCTTGCGGCAACTTGCGGAAGGACAGCTTGTACTCCTCGATGGGAGAGTGCGAGTCGACGGCCCAGGAGATATTGTATCTGAAAATGAAGAACGAAGTTTGGGGGCGGAGTGAGTCACCGAGTCACTGAGTGAGTGAGTGAGTGAGTGAGTGGCTTGGTTATCGCAAAGTTTTTCGCGTGCAACAGTTGGCGAGGGATTTATTCCGAGGCGCTGGCAATCAATATGTAATTGTTAAATTCTCCATTGAGAGCTTCAGCCAGTGCAGTTAAGGCCAACACGCAGACGGCAGTCACGTCAGCAGCGAGAATGGCTGAAGCTCAAGATGCTGGATGGGCGTCGTGGCCAGGGGGTTCGGGGTTCGGGGTTCGGGGATGGGGAATAGGGACCGCCAGAGTGACAACAACAACGTAATCAATGGCTGACGACAATGGCTGGGTTAAGATACTGCGTATGAGCCAGCCAACCAGCCAGCCAGCCAGCCAGTCAGCAGCTTTGTTGTCCGGGAATCGGGATTGGGATCGGGATCGGGAGTAAGGTATAAGGGGTTATGGAGCTCGGTGTCCGTCGTTTGCTGTTGCTGCAGTCTTAACATAATGCCCGCCCTCGCCTTTGTTATTGCCTGCTTGTTTGCCCAGCTGCCCCGCATCTCGGAGCTGGCATCTTGCAACTGCTTGGTGCTTGGTTCCTGGGTAACTGAAACTGCTCGCACAATGCGTCCATTCAACCGAAAAGCCAACAGTCCTGCCACATTCTCAGCTCAAGTGTAAATGAAGTTATATGACCGAACCCGACTCCTTCAGCTGGGTGCATTGTACCGCGATTAGGAAGCCAAGTGGAGGTGGGCGAAACTGCATTTTTGGCCATTGCCCTCCGTTTGGCTTAAAGGTTCAACATCCCTCCCAGTTGGCCCAGTGCCGTGCTTTAAAGTCGTAGCCAGCTTATTAGCCGGCAGACGAGGGACAGAGGGACAACGTTATTTATGGCCACACTCCACTGGAGCTGCTCAAGTAAACAACTAATTACGGATGCCCCACTTCGTCCGGGGATGTCGCAATACGCCATTACAAAGGGCGCAAGTTCATTGCTTTGCGATAAAGTCGGCACACAATTTGAATGTTAATCAGCATTGGGATGCTGAGGCCATGGAGGACGAAAGTCCTTTAGCATCCTGTTTGTGTCGGCACAGCCCATCGTTTGTTTTGCCCTCGAATGTATTCTGTATGATTATTGGGCCATGCCAACTAATAACTTCAAGTCATGGGCACAATAAAAACATAAAACGCCAATCAGGAAACTTTTCGCATATAGCATAAAACTAACGCAAGCAATAAAAATGATTATTAACAATTGAAGAGCCGGCGACTGGCGCCAGACGGCTTGGATGGGACACGGAAAACCAGAAAAACCAGAAAAACCAGAAAAACCCGAAAAAGAGGAGGAAATGGCGCTTTTGCGTACTTTGTATGCTCGATTCGGGCCTTTTTGGTAGCTTAATTGCTGGCAGCAGTTTCCGGCGGCAGCGAATCAAACCAAATGAAACGAAATGAAATCAGCCCCAATGTTGACATGGCCAAAATGTTCGGTTAGTTGCTTTTTGCAAAGTTGCGTTAACGGGGCGTATGCGCAATATGGCCGCTACGCTCGCAGCTGGCTTTTTGTCTTTTTGTCCGCTCCTGACGTTTTTCCACCAGATTATTGGATTTCATTTGAGTTGAATTATTGAAAGGTGTAGCCCGGCCGACATCTTTTTGTTAAATCAAAAAAAAGAAAAACAAAAAAAACCAAGCTGTAAAGCTATCTAGCTGTCGGGCTATCTGTGTCTATTCCTTCTGCCATTTCGTTCGAGTGGTGTGACGTGAGATGTGAGCTTGTTTGTCGCTTGGCTGGCTTTCCTCGCACTTTCACCCACTTTCCCATATCCAGCCGCCTTTGTCTGCCTTTGCCCCCTGTGTGTGTGTGCGTGTGTGTGTGTTTGATGACAGCTAATCCAATTAAAAGTTTCATACGTTACGTTCACGTATGCGCACTGGCGGCCCCGAGAGTTGTCCGTCCAACTGTCCGTAATTCGGTTGCCATGTCAGTCAACGAAATTAATCTAATAAAGTTACTCAGTGCATCATCATCTTCATCATCAGGATCGGGCAGTGCCTAATGTCCAATCAGGCCGGAGTAACTGACATTTCCAACGGATTTTGCATTTTATGCTCAATTACAAAGTCGTGGCCCTGCACTCGTAATTAGCCAACCCAAATGGATAACCCACCCAGGCATTGTCCAACTTGGCACGTGGCCATTCCCAAAACTCCACTCTCATCCATGGCCACTTGCAATCGAAATCTTACCTGTCCTTGTACTGACTGATTGGCGGTGAATTAAAAACGGCCACGTTCGGTTTTCCGCTCAACTGGAGGGTCTTGCGTGCCTTTCCCAGCTGATTTTCCGCCACACAGGAGTAGTTGCCAAAGTCCTGCGGATGCACTTTGCGTATAATCAGCGTGTGCCTCGAACCCCGCGTCTCCATTATGTGCCGCTCCGTGGTATCCAATTGCATGGTGTCTTTGAACCAAATTACCTGTAAATAATTGAAAACTTGGTCAATCGAGGCGAGCAACTTGGTCACGAGTTTCCAACTGGCAAATGTGTCCGTCCAGGTGAGTGTGTGTGTGTGTGTGCGTGATTGCGTTTCACCCGGTGTGCCTGGTGTGCCCGGTGTACCCGGGACTCTCAGGTTGGCCCAGGTCGAGGTTGAGTCTTGTGGTCGAGTGTTTTTGGCGGGGGTTTTGGTGGGGGGGTTCACCGATGGGGGGCAAAAGTTAAGACGATTTGCGGCGAGAGTACTTCCACTGCCACTTCGTGCGGCTGTCACTTGAGCGTCAATTAAGCGTAATTCCTGTTGAAATTGAAAACCAGATCGACGTGCCCCACCCCCACCCACACCCACGCTTATTGATTTCCCATCAGATTTTTACCCCCCAAACAGTTGTGGCCAATGGCCGATGTCTGGCATGGAATTCATCTTCGATTCGGCATTCGGAACCGTATTGTTTGTACCCATTTGTTTGCAACATATTTTCGCAGCCAGCTACGACAACATGTTTTGTGTGTCAAGTGCGAGTCCCGAATCCTCTGCAAACACATCCCGAAAAAAGGACTCATGACCATCTGCGTGTGTATGGATGCCAGCTACACAGACAGCGAGAGGACCGTGCGTGTTTTGTAAATGAATTGAGGGCGCGAGTCACTGCAGCGCCGGGCTGTCGCCGCGCTGACAGCTCGTAGACAGGATACGCCAGGATACGCCAGGATACGGAGGGATGCGGCAGGATACGGAGGGAAGCGCCAGGATACGGCCGGATACGGGCCGTAGTCGGCAGATAAGCAAGGACAGAACGCACGAATTAACAAGGGATACGGGCCGCTCCAAAAAGCACCACGAGCAGCAGGTGCTCGATGCCATGACGCACATACCGAAATCCAATCTCCAGTCCCCACAAAGGCACAAATATTAAAACAAATAGGGCCAAACGTGAAAGCAAGATGAGAGCGTGTGCAGATAGTAGCCAGCTATCTGTGGCATTTCTATTTGCAAGTCTAGTATTTATTTGCTCCTATTTGGCTGGATTAGTTAACGCTGGCGGTGCTTTGCCGCATATTCCATTAAAATGGCTGTCAGCGGTGCATGTGTGTTGTCATATTTTCCACACACACACACCAGCGCTCTTAGACATTTCCACCCATTTCCAACCATTTCCAACCTATGTACGAGTATATGTGTATGTGTACGTGTGCAGCCGTAAATGTTTTTTTTGCCCATGGCGTTATTTGTCCAAAATGTTGATGTTTGCGTTTTTCGTGCCTTTTGTTTCTAGCCAACTGAATGGCTATGCTGTTGATTTTACGCTTTTTCCCCTAATTTAAGCTCCAGTTTTGGTTTTGGCTGTGGTTTAGTTTACCCATTCCCTTGACCACTATTGGCCACTATTGGCCAGAAAAATTGTCTTGGCATCGTTTCTTCAACCGTGCGTAACGAGGCATAAGTGTTGACGTGGCAGAAAAATGGCCAGAAATTGTTTTATTTGATATTTTCTCCCGCTTTCCCCGCCAGCTAATTGAATTAATTGCTCCACGGATGGGGCAATTGATTGCTCCCGAGTCCTGTGTGCACTTCATTAATAGATCCACGCAAATGTGGAGCCAATCAATCTTTTGCACTTGTGCTTAATTTTCAATTGCTTTTGCTGCGCACGGAGGAGGAAATCGATGCGAAACAAGGAACTTGGCCAACTTTGAAGCTGGCCAAAACAAAGCAAAACAAAACGAAACGAAACGAAACGAAACCGAAATAAGACGAAGAAGCGCCAAGAAATTAGCATTGATGAGCAGCAAAGCGAGAAATACCAATCAACACTAATCAGCCAAAAAGGAAATAAAAAAGAGAACTGAAAGCCGAAGAGTATGCGTGCCTCAGTCAACTCGCATTCCGCCTTTCCTGCTCCAGGAACCGGAGCCATCCTGGCCATCAGCTCCTCCTCCCTTCCGTTTTGTCTGGCAATCTATTATGCAATACCTTCGTTCGCTGGCACAGCGGAAATTGCCAAAGGAAGAGTGTTGCTAGATGGGTGGCAGCTGCGAGTGAAAACGCGCTAAAGAACAAAAACAAAGCTAAACAACAAAAAAATGGGAAAATCGACTGTGAGCCAAAGAAATAATTGCAAGAGGCATGTGGGAATTACGCATACGCCACGTTGGCACGCACATACGAGTGTTGCGTGTGGAATCGCCGCTGTTTCTCTTATTTTCTATTTTTTTCTTCTTTTCTTTTTTTTTTGTTTGCTGGTTGTTGCTGCTGGTGTCGCTGTTAATGGCCACAGTTTGACTTAAGTTGTTGCCTACACCAATTGGTCGGAGCCCTCTGTGGCAGCTGTGGCACCCGAAAGTTGCCGCCCAGGGAAAAGCTAATAGAAATTAGATAATGACAATAAATAACTTTGGCGTAATTAATGACCGTAGTTGAACAGCAGTTTAGAGTGCTGGCATACCATGTCATTAAGTCTATAATCGGACCATCTCTTCAGACTTTACACACTTCCACATGTGCCACATGTTGCACACAGTTAAATCGAACTTATGCGCATAAACTTTTGGTTATTCTTGTGGCTTTAACCTAATTTCAACGGACATTTTATTGGTTTAACTAATTGCGGCGCTTAATGTTTCATATGCCATAATCCCCTCTTTGTTTAAATAAATGGCATAGTGCGTTGCATAATAGGGCTTTCAATTGGAATATGGGTATTACAAATGAAATGTAATATTTAGGCACCATTTCTAGCACATGAGCACATACATACATACACGTATGTATGTAATGCAATGTATTTATTTAGCTTTGGCTAATCCGTAAACCCTTCATGAACCCATCTGCTTTGGATTCCATTCTGATTAATTACCACTTAAATTGTGTGTATATCAAGTAGTTTTTGTTACGCTATGATGGCAAGTAAGCAATTTCCAGTCCGACGACTCTTCTAATTATCTCGCAATTTTGTGCCATCTAAACATCTCATTTCGGATCGGGCCAATAGGCCAACTTGCAGTCCTTCCAACTCGGGCACAAAAACTCATTACGTCCTCTGTGTTCGTCTGTGTGTGTGCGAGTGTGTGTGTGTGTGTGTGTGTGTGTGTAAATGTGAAGAAAATTACCAATTTGGAAATTAATTTGCAAAATAATTAAAAGCCATAGTAGCGGCATGGCAGCCGTAGCTCTCCACTTCCCCCCTCCTCTTTCGCTCGCTGATGAGCGATGAAAGCTCATCAGAGTGGGTCCTTGTTTAGGACGTTGGGTGGTATGGGTGTGGGTGTGGTGTGGGAGGTGTAAGTCTGTGCGGGTGTGGGTGTATTAGGGACCAGTGGCTGTCCAAGCGGACGCCCATTAATGCTGTTAGCTGCTGACGTTGATGGCTCTGTCAAATGCTGCTGCATGTTTAATGCGTCCGACATCGATGACGGCGACAACATCGTTGACAATGCTGCCACCGCCGCCCGATGACGTTGATAATGATGTTGTCTCATTGCCGTCGCTCATGTTAATGACAATTGCTCTAATGACTTTGTTGCTGCCACACGGTGGTTGCGTGTAGTGGCACAGAGACACACACAGACACAGAGACACAGGGACAGAGCTTAGAGCATGTTTATGATATTCATTATGCAACAAATCGACAATATCAATGGATTATGAATATGCCAGACTTCTCGGCCTCGTGGTGCAATGCGTAATTAATATGTAAATATGCACATAAGTGCCAATGCATGGGCGGCGGCAGTCTGGGAATGCCAGCATATACATACATATATATATATACATATATGTATAGTATATATAGTGCCTTTCAATGCGCGCTGAATAATTAATATGGAGCCCCCGTGTGGCGTAGTGTGCGGTTTTTCCGCATCGAACTGCCTGGATATATCGTTGACAAGACATAATTAAAATTGCACGCCGCACAAGAACAATCCGAACAATGATATGCATATATACGCTTGCCTATTATTCTCCACAGGACTCATTAGTTCATTGGCTGCCGATCATTTGCACCTTTGTGCCAATACGAAAATTCCGTAAAGTAATGAAAATGTGAATGAAAATGAAAATGAGAATGAAAATTCTATGCAACAGATTTGTGGCCGTAATTGCAGTACATGCGGCATGCCACAGATATTTGCCCCAACTATCGCCCCCTCTTATCACGCTAATTAAACTGACCTTTGGCTCGCTGCAGAGTTCACATGTCAATGAATTCCTTAATTAAGATTTTTTGCAAAAAACCCCGCTCTGCAGCTAATCAAAAACAAAAACAAAAAACTTTCTGTGTCTGTGGCACACACTTGAAAATTGTATATAGTATATGCAGTTGCAGTTGCAGGTGGAGCAGAGTCAAGTACTTGGAGGCTCGTTAAAAAAGAAGCTCCAAAAAACAAGCGAAAAGGAAGCGTTAAATTGTATACACTTAGCCACAGGGATACAAAAATAAAAGAAGAGCTTAACATAAAAAAATGGCAGAAGGGAAAAGCATTAAATGAATGAAGGGAAAATGACGAACTGCGGCCAAAACGAAAGCGGCAAGCAAATGTAATGTAAAAATTGCATGCGGAAATGCCATTCTCAAAGACTACTAAATGCCACGCCCACCCTACCCCTTTTCACCGCCCACAGCTCCGTCAACTGGCGATGGCATGCACAATGCAAAGCAGGAGGCGTTGACGTTGACGCTCGGCTGCAGGGGGTTAAAGCGAGGCAGGGCGGCCAGCGAAGGGTTAAGGGTACAGGGGGTTAAGGGGGTCCAAGGGGCCATGGGGTCCAACGACTATAATGAAATGTGTCGGACAGAGCAAATAAAAAGAGCCAGCTAGCTGGCAAATAAATAGTTACGCTCTTCGCTGGAAAGCAGTCAACTCTTTGCGGCCACAAAACGAGGGCCGAAAAACCAAAAAAAAAAGAAAGGAGAACAAAATGTTAAAAAATTAAATAGCATAAAAACTTAATGCGCTGTCGGAAAATTCGTGGAACGGGCCAAGAGTCCAAGTGTCCAGGAGTCGTCGCTGACGGACGGACTTGCCACGAATCGGGCCAAAATGGAGAGAAACAAAGTGAAATGAAACGGGAGCTGTATAATTTTAAGGATTGACATTTGCGGTTGCAAGTCATTATTCGGGTTTCGTCTCTTACGTACGTTAGGGTGAGCCCGGTCACTTTTTGGCCAAATTAAGGTCCTGCAATCCCTTATTAAAGGTTTATGGGGCACTCATGGGCAAGGAAACTACAAATAACCGGGTTTTTGAGGGCAATGACTTGGTTTTTGGGCCCTAACACATCCGCCTGGTTGCCTGATTTCATAAATAAACTTAGATTGGGATGCTTGAGTAATGCAATATAAATTTAGTTCAAACTTAAAGGCGATTAACAATAATAGTAATGTTCTGGCTGACTTTTCGTAGTAAAGGATCACCCTGCTATATCCAAATACCTCCATTTCCGCTCAGCTCCTCTCGCCTGTGTGTGCGCCATGTCATTTTGGGTTTTCTTTTCAGTTCTTTGGCATTTCTCTTGTGCTTTTTTGATGTTTTTTTGTTTTTTTGTTTTTTCTTTTTTTTTTGGTAGACCGCCGCTTCTCACTTCCGCTTTGGCAACTTCCGCAATTTTACTTTGAATTATAGCCGAGCGTATTAATTTAAATGTCGACAAAAGGCGCAGAGAACAAAAATAAACACCAGAGGATGGGAGAGAGAGTGAGAGCCGGGCTAAAAGTGAAGTCGAAATTACTGCAGAAAAGCTCGGCATGTACGAAAATGCATTGGGCAACAGGACGACAAGGACACGCTCAGTGGCACTCGCTCGCACAGTGTCGCCATCCCGCTCGCACTTTTTGTGAGCGATGTTTGATTAAAATTATGCTTGGCGCCTTTTCTTTGTCCTCCTCTGCTGCCTGCGCCCTTTTTATCTCCTCTTATCTGCACTTTGTGTTGCACTTCAATTTGCCGTTGTAGACTTTTAATTAATGCGTGGTGGCAGCCATCATCTGCTTTCGACTCGCAGTTTAACAATGGACTCCGAGATTCGACTAAGTCTATAGGATGTGCCTCATACATATGGGCAGCGGAATCTGTCAGTCCGTTTGTCGTAGTATCTGAGTATCTAGTATCTCAGTATCTGAGTATCTGTGATCTGAGTATCTGAGTGTCTGAGCATCTAAGTGACTGAGCATCTGTGTATCTGAGTATCTAAGTATGTTAGTATCTGTGTATCTGTTTATCTGAGTAAATGTGTATCTGAGCATCTGTGTATCTATTGTATCTGAGTATCCGCTGCGGGGGCGTATGGTTTGCTGTACGTGTTTCCAAGCGAGCTAGCGCGATAATGAAAATTTATGTACGAAATTTAATTAAAACATACCTCAGGCTGTGTTTCGCCGTGGACGATGCAGACCAGCGTGGCCTCGTGCCCTTCGCCTGAGAAGACCACAGGACGCTCCACGGAGATTTCCGGCGAAACTGCGGGCGCAAAATAACGAAGAGAATGTTAAGAAATTAGTTAATAACATGAACATTGTCCCGTCTCACGGAATGGCAGCGAATGGTGGAGAAGGCGAAAAAAATCAATGGCCCAATGGCGCCCCCCAGACATTGGCATCAGTTATGTAAGTGTAAATTGAGATGGGAGCCATGTAATTAGCACATGTAATGACCAGGGGCGGCTGCAAGCAGATCGGTAACGAACTGGCATCAAAATTATACGGACATATAAATTCTTAATAAATGTCAGAACGAGCGGGAGTTCCCGCCAGGCATTTCAATAATTGCCAGCCAACCAATAAATGTCGGTAAGTGTGTAAATGTAATAAGAGCAATCCCCATTTAAGCTGGCCACCCCTCAGTCCCTGACCACTGCCCCCTGACCCCTGACCCCTGCCACTGACCACCCACCACTGACCTCTGGCCTTCCATGACTCCATCATCTACGCGAATGCATGTGCCGCGAGAGCGTTAAAAGTCAATACCCGTTCGAAATCGAAATCAGATTTGACATAAATTGGACTGACAGGAGGACTCTGGGCGCGCACAAAAAAATTAATTCGTTTCGCTGCCATTGTGTACCTACACTTGAAAATAAGACCAGGTGGAAAATTGACTGTTTATTATAAAAAGAAAGAAAAATAATGCACTACACCCTTGTGGAACTTTTTACAAAATTCTGCCGGACTAAAAGAGACGTTTTTATTCCGTTTGACTAATGGAAATGTACCCTGCTTGTTTCGTAAATATTCCGAATTGATATGGTTATTGATATTGTTATGGTTTTTTTTTTTCAGTGTTTAAATATGGATGTGGGTGGCATACTTACACAGGACATGGAGCACGACCTGGCTGGAAGCGGGCTGGCCCACGCGATTGTTGGCAGTGCATATGTAGACGCCGCCCTTGTGCCGATCCACATTCTCGATGGAGAGGACGTGCGAGTGGAGCTTCTCCTCGCCTGCAAGGGAGAAACATGGAAACCGCATGAAAAATGCAACCCAATAAGGTCGCCGCCACACGGACGGACGCACAAAGTTCGCTTGTCCAGTTGTCCGGTAGTCCGTTTGTCCGTTTTGTCCGTTATGTCCGTTTGTCCGTTTTGTCCGTTAGTCCAGCTGTCCGTATGTCCGCGAGTCCGGCAGTCCAAGTGTCCGCAGCCCAAGAAATGACAGAGCCAATTACGGAGAATCAACGTGCGGCCAAGTGACAGTGATGTCCGGCCGCAGTCCTCCTTTACCGCGGGCAGGCTCTGTTGTCCACCAAACAACGAAGAAACCACCAACGGAGCCGCTTTCACACACTTCAATTTTGCCGGCGGAGTGAGCAGTATATTTAATAATAAAGGACGAGCAAAGCGGTCGCCGAAAGCGGAGCAGAAAATATAATTTCTTTGACTTTGCATTCTTATGGAAATTGTTTAAAGTTTCTTTTACGACCCGCATTCATTTACGTTTTCGCCATCGCGTCGTCCTTTGTTGCTCTTTACGATTTTAATTTGCGTGGCCTCTGGTTGGTTTTTGTACTCGGTTGCTCGGCTGTTTGGTGGGTATCCTTTTTATTGGGGCATACGGCATACTCGTCCCGGCACTTATGCGCAATCTTACCGTTGGGCAAAATATTATTCTTGCGGCTCCAAGTCACATTCGGCATTGGATTACCCGTGGCCGAGCACTCGATGCGCACCGACGAGCCCTTCTTGACTTGCAAATGTCCGCCGGTGCTAATGTGATGAATCCTCGGCGGCACTGTAGGGCAAAGAAATGGGGGAAGAAAAAAATTTAGAAAAAACAAACAGCACAGTGAGAGAGTAGAAAAACACATTAGAAATGGCCAGTGGTCCCAGTGTCCCCACTGTCCACCCAAAAAATGTGTATGCAAAGTGGGGCTGGGCAAGGACATCACACAATTTGAATAAATAAATGCGCCCCGAATGCAAATTGAATGAGAGAAAACGGCATTTACGCGTCTCCAACTTTGGACAGCGACTGGGAAAGTGCCCCTTCTTTTTTTTTTTTTGGTTTATTTGTTTTTTTGGTTTTTTTGTTGTTTTTCATTCTTTGACCCCACTGGGGCATAGTTTGATTTAATTCGGGACCGGCGTTTATTTATATTTGTGGCCGCATTATTTTGCAGCTGTTAAAAATTATGTCTGCTGTGCGGCGACTAAATCAAGGATAACGGCAGCTGCCGCCTTCGATGGCTTCATTCCATTTTATGAGCATTTCTTAAGCATTGCTCTATTTCGTCCTTTTTGGTTTGTGGGTCTACTAAATGGCCAGCAGTTCGTTTGTTTTTTGTTTTTTGTTTTTCTGTGATTTTGTTTTTACTTTACTTTTCAGTCTTGTTGTTTTTTCTACACTAGTTTTCTTTGTTATGCTGAAGCTCTCGGGGATTTCGTTCATTTTGGCTAGGCTGCTACTTGGTTTTCCCCAGAAAATTGCACATTTATGTGCGAGTATCAACAGCTCAATAAACCAAAAGGCGCACAGAGACACTTCAAAACATACATAAGCATACGTGTACATATAGATGTGCATTGGACATATGTATGTGGATACATATCAAATTGGAGTCCATCTACAGCCCCCGGGGGCGCCATCGAAGGGGGGTTGGGCTGGACAGCCCTGCATCACTGATTAGGACCCAATCAAATTATCACTGACTACGCCAGTGGACACACCAACATGTGTTATTGATGCAATTCTTTCAAAGCACCACATAGCATGTGCAATATATCAAATAATATATTCTATTTCTCTGGCCAAAACAAATAAGCCCAGCAAGGATAGCAGCGCGCTCGCTCTCCAGGATATTTGCATTCGAAGGAAAATTACAATTGATCACTGAGGGGCGCACAAATAGCTCATGGCTCACAGCTGCACTGAGAAAAATGAGCACCGACCCCTTACATAGACTGTATTACATTAGGATTTAAGTGCTAAGGAATTCAAAGATTCAAAGCTGTTTCAAAGTATATTGCAACATCTTTTTTACTTGGGCTTACTGTATACCTTCAGCCACTTTTCGCAGTGTAGCTCGTGTGCGGAGTGCTCTGTCCTCCTGCAGCCACAAAATATGCATTAGACCATAATAAATCATGAGCCTGGCAAAAGGCGCAGCGGCAATAAGGACTCGGATAACTCGCAATGAAGTTGCAGGCGGGCGAGGAAGTGCTCCACCCATTTACATACGTGTGTATTTGGGTGGGTACATTCTCAATATTCTCACGCTTTGTACACTCGCATATATTGAATTCAATAAATATGTCTCCCCGTTTACAAGGGGCGCCTCGGATGCGGGGAGGAGGGTGGGGGGGTAGGCTGTGGGGGAGCAAAGCTCTTTTAATACCCGATACCCGGACTGAAATTGATTTTGGCTGTGCGAATGTGCGGCTTGTAATACGTGGATTGCGGCATGTAATGTCATGCAGATGACGACTACTTAATGGGTCTCAATCTTGCAGACTGTCAGCGGCGATGGTTTTGCGCTGGTTTTGCGGCCAGCTGGCAAAAATTTTAATAAGCAGCTCTTTCAAAGCATCCGCCGCATTGGCCGCAATGGCAGTGGGAGCAGAAGGAGCAGTGGGAGCAGTGGGAGCAGTGGGAGCAGTAGGAGCAGGGGGAGCAGTTGGAGCAAGGGGAGCAGTTGGAGCAGGGCGAGCAGTTGGAGCAGGGAGAGCTGGAGGATCGGGAGGAGTGGGAGCAGCAATGCGGTGGTTGCGGCCAGTTTTGACAGAGTTTGTTTCATATTGATTTCGCAACAGCTACAGCTACGGCTGATGGCGGCGGTGGTGGCTCAACTTTGGGTCCTGGTTTTGTGGCATGCAAAGTTGCTCATCCAACCACTCATTCCACCACCCACTTGGCTGGCCAGCCACCCAGCCAGCCAGCCAGTCAGCCATCCATCCCAACACACACTCATAGCCAGGCTTAAACTTTAAGTGCGCCGGTTTTGTGGGCGGCAAAACTTTGAGGCATGTCTGTTAAGTAATTTAAATCCATATTCTGTTGCATCCGATAAAGTTTAGTGCTAAAACTTAAGCGGCTGCCTGGAGAGCCCAGCAATCCGGGCATTTAATTGGGGGCTCCCGTTGCTCCAGATGCAGTGTCCTGTTGGTAATTTGTCTCGAGTAACCAAGAAACTTGTGCGTGTGTGTGTTAGTGTGTGTGTGTTTGTGTGTGTTTGTGTGTTAGTGTGTGTGTGCGTGCATTTGTTTACCGTCCTTGTGGCATATAATTATATGCCTTTGCCAGCATCTTTTGTTATTGTACAAACATTGTTGTGCCGCCCATTGTACGGGGATCTATTGTCGGCCAGCTGGCCATAATTAAATGCGTCCCCCCGCCGCCTTTAATCCACTCCCCCCGCATCCGTATCCGCATCCTTTCTCTGCACCTGTCTCCGCCTGATGTGGCCACATCCGTCTCCCTGTCCGTATCCATATCCGTGTCCGAGAGCAGTTGTTTTGGCATATTGTGCATATAAATCACATTAGGCAGCTGAGCTCCATTTTCTATTCAAGGCCGCACACACGCACACAAACACACACAAGCACACACACACACACACTTGTGCAATAATTATGGTTTCCGGTTCAATGATTTCATTGTTATCGATACCATAAGTGGAATGCTTGACTTGGACTTTTGCGGTGCACAAAGACCCAGTAATTACACAGCTAATTGCCAGCTGTTGCGGCATTTAAACTAGTCGTAATCCGATGTTAACCGATGGCTGTTGGCCGTTGGCCGTTGGCCAGCCCATTTTTAAAGTCACGCGCGAAATGCATTTAAAAATCACACCGATTCGGCCGTGATAAAAATGTGTAAATTGCTGCCATGGCCGACCGCACAGCGACCGCATAACATAATGTTTTGCGGTTGGATTTGGTCCAGCCATCCATTTAACCCGCCGATCTGACCATAACCCAAAACCAAAGGACCAAAACCGAAACCGAAACCGAAACCGAAACCGTACCGAACCGGCGACAGCCTGCCACCAGCTAATGGATGGATTGTGGATGGGCCATGTCGAGGCCTAATTGGTTTTATTAAACGTCACATGAATAATGCCCGTTGCAGCTGCAGTCCTGTTAAAGTGCATTCAAGTCCTTGACACAGTTGCCGTTCCTGTCCAAAGCAGGCAGTGGCAGTGGCAGTGGATCTCCACCCCATTTGTTGACTGCTGGCCAACAGAGATGGCAACCTTGGCGGACTCATCAAATATTGAAGCCACCACGTTGGTTAGATACAGCTCTAGGTGCGAGTGCCAGATGTTTTCTCCGGGCGGTGGGGAGTGCAATTATTGCGAGGTCACCCAGAAATTAATGCCCGTGCCATATTAAAAGATTTGTCAACGGGCAAACTTTTGGGCCATTGTTTTTGGCCCCTTTTGCTGGAGGGTGTGCTCGACCAAGAAGTCCCCAGAACTCCCCAGAAGTCCCCAGAAGAACCCAGAAATCCCAGCTATTCCGGCTATCCGGTGCTGGTCCATTTTTTGGCCATCGCCGGGCTAATGTCTTTGTAAGTGCCACGACGGCCACGGCGGCGAAAACTTTGGCAGCGGCGAACATTATTTTTTCATCTTTAGTGTGAGCCAAACTGAAAGTAATTTACGCTCGTAAAAACTGCCAAGCCGAGATGCCAAAGAGTGGCAAACTTTATGAAATTTATATACGAACACGCTGGGCCGCCGCCTGGTGGGTATTTGGGTAGCTGGGTAGCTGGGTATCTGGGTATCTGGGTATCTGAATCTGAATCTGGAGAATCCAGACATTGCCGGGCTCGACGGATCCGATTTGGGGAGGGTGTCCATGTCCATTGCTGGCCGTGTCTGCTGCTGAGCCTATAAAAACTTCGACAGCGCATTATTTTGCCTGTTTTCTCCTTTGACAATAATGGAGATTGGTCGTTGGGGGCACAAACAGAATGGTAGCGAATGGCTGAAAACGGGGCGAGAAATTTACGTGCGCCTGCGAAAGTTCAATAAACGAAATATTTCTGGCCATGATCATTATTTGGCAAACGGAGCGCATAATAAACACATAAAATAAACAAAACTTTTCAATAATCGACTTTTTTCCCCCCTCACTCTCGTCTTTCGCCGTTTTTCCGTTTAATGTTTGCCTGCGGCGCTGGCCGAAAGAGGAAAAAAAAAATGAGTGCGAGGAAACTGGGTAAGCAGGCGCAGGACCACAAGGAGCAGGACCAAGTTTCAATGACAAATGAAAAAAGTTGTCGCCGCTAAAATAAATACGCATTTTTATAGGCCTTTGTTCTGTGCGAACAGAACTGCCCTAGCAGAAATCCATACATGCGCGCATTTTAAAGCGCCTTAAAGTCGGCAATAAAACTATTTTTCAAACGTTTCAACTCGGCGGCAGACAGAGATGGAGATAGGGCGAAAGCGAGACAGCGCAACTTTGGAGATTTGGGGAATTGTATCGCAATTTGCATGCACCGCACACACACACACACATAGAGCATTTTCGCGGAGCAGTTAAAAGGCAAGTGTTGGCCCAACACACAGACACAGATCGTATGCAAATAAAGGGCAACGTTGTAATTGGGGGAAATATATGTAAATTATTCATCATTGCTGATTAGAAGCCCAGTCGAAGACGCATGCCAAAGGAAAGGAAGGAGGGCAAGGCAAGGAAAAGGATAGCGAGGATACCCAGGATACCCAGGATACCAAGGATACCCAGGATAGCCAGGATACCAAGGATACCCAGGATACCAAGGGTAGCCAGGATAGCAAGAAGCCAAGTAGCCAGAGACAAAGCTAAAGTCGCACGCTTGTTAGCCACATCGGGTTCGGTCTCCGGCAGGAAGTAGTTGAGCAGGACCCGGAGCCAAAGGAGCAGCAATTTGCATCCGTTCGCTTTCGCTCCCTCTGTATCTGTGTGCCTCTGTATCTCAAATTCCAGGCAGCCAGTGCTCCGGAGGGATGAGCAGCGATG
Source organism: Drosophila orena (assembly GCA_005876975.1). Classification (NCBI taxonomy): domain Eukaryota; kingdom Metazoa; phylum Arthropoda; class Insecta; order Diptera; family Drosophilidae; genus Drosophila; species Drosophila orena. Next base: position 4,833,497 of record VCKV01000282.1, on the reverse strand, counting down.
CCGGGCCAAATGACAGATTAGTTTTGATTTTTTCAAACGCCCAAATTTCCACTCTCTATTGAATCTCTTGGCCGTAAAGCCGCCAAATTGCAGCCGAACCTACTTTGCATATTTGAGTGGCCCGGACGCATAAAGCACTAAGCACTAGGCACTAAGGATGTAAGGATATGTTAATTTGACCAGCACACAACACTGGGAGTCTATCCCACGGCCTCTCAAAATGATGGAGCCTAACAATGGGGCCCCAGTGATTTGAGCCCGGCCGCATAAATTTCGCCCATAAAATTCCCATGGAACGTCAATCTGGATTGGTGGTGATTGGGATTGGGATTGGGGAACTTTGCATAACAATGCAAACGCCGAAAGTGGCGAAAAGTCGTTGGCAAATTTGTGAGCCGGCCTACTTACCGAGTATCTCGACCGTGTGGGTGATTTCACGTGGATCCATAGTGGCAATCTGGCAGATATAATCACCGGCATCCGTGGGCAGGGCGTCGCGTATCTGCAGATTGAATCCATTGACCAAACGCACTCGGGGATCGGGCGTCACTTTCACGGATCCGGCGGTTAATATGGCGATTCCGCGCTTCCAGGCCACAACGTACGTGTCTGCAACAAGAGCAATGAGAGCGAATTGAATTTGAGAATCACTGCTGGAATTATGGCATTATAATTGATAAATTATGTTCGAGAGTTATTGAAACGAATGGCGGATTCGAGTGCTTGCATTGCAGTGGCAGCGCAAATTGAAAAGTCAAAATTCAAATGACTCAATTACGGGCCGCTTCAAAGGATCTAAAAAGGCTAGAAATTCAATTTGGCATGGACTCGCAAGCACACATACACACATACACACACATACTCAGCTACACACTCACATACACTCATATACGCTCTCGCACACCCACAAACACAAACACAAACACACACACATACACAGGCAGCCAGAGGCAGATGCAGAGTGGAATATAAACCGCAGACAGGCGGCATGAACAACACTGGATGAGAGTCAGACAGGCACTCAGTAACACCCACTTGATATCCGCTAATGTGCGGCATTTGCAATCATATGCCAGAATGAGAGGCAGTCAGACACTCGGATGCTTTCAACAGCAGTAGCTGTGGCAGGAGCTGCGGAAGGAGGAGCAGGACCTGGCTGCCATGATGCCAGGATGCCAGCCAGCCAGCCAGCCAGCCAGGGTGGACCTTTAGCCTCGAGCATATTTATCTCATTATATGCAACCATTCACATAAATATTAATATATCGAAGTACTACTCAATACTGTTTAAGCAAAGCAAAGCCGTTTAGAAAAGGAATTCAATAAATAACTAGCATTTACTAAAATCCTTTTCTAACCTTAGTAACCATATTTTTCCATATTACTTTCATATACATCAGTTTTCATAGACGGTTAGAATATTTCAGCTATTCACAATCACAATGGTGATTGGTCCACCCTAGCGCACTAATACACTCATAGGCACGCTCAAGCACTCATACACGTACGACAGTCCAATGGCAATGGCGCATTCATCGAACTCATTAATTGTGATTCCTTTTTCAATTTATGTGAGTTGCTCGATGTAAATTTCCGAGCGCGTGCAAAGCATAGATGATCGGCAAAGGGGGAATAGGGGGGATATGGCAAGGATATTGGGATGCGGAGCACTGAAGTATTGAAATGTGTATTGAAGCTACCGGATTTGCTACTAATGATGTATGACTTCCGTGTTTCGGCGCCGATGAGCGGCGTTCATTAAAAATTAAAACAATTTTGCCCGCCATCGACGAATAAGTGAGCTCTTCTACTGCCAAAAAGATCCGCGGTACGGGAAAATGACTAACAGCTGCGGGCAAAATGGTGGCACTTACGGTAGCAGTCAAAGGAATTTTCCTGCTGCTTAAGGGATTAGAGATATTTTTGTAGCTTCCCGTGTTACTGAGCTACACTTACAAATTATTCCAAAATAGATACATAAATTGTAATAAATTATATAAAATTAAAATGCCTCAATCAAGGAACATTTAGACATTTTTTTATTCAAATATTTTGGGAGAGCTTCATAACCATGTCCGACGATATGCATCCTGAAACTGCTAAATAGTCTTTCATAATTTTTAAGCCATTTACCCCAAGCACGAGGCATTAGCATATTTGAGCATAATCTTTTAATAATATTGTGAACGCAGCTGTAGGCAGGCGAATCCTTTCTTCCACAAATTGATTTCACCTCGCACGCACACAAACACAAACACACACCCATCGGTGTGAGTGAGTGAGTGAGTGCAGCAGGACCTCGGTAGCAAGTTGGCTGGGCCGTAATAAATGCTTATGAAGTCATTTACATGCGCATTCAAAAAGCGTATTTATTTGCAATGAGTTCAACAACATCAACAAGCCAAGGCACACGGCTCCGCTCCATGGAAAGTTGAAAGGTGGCAGGTGCAGGGGTGCAGGGGTGCAGGCGCAGTGCACTGCAAAAACAAATAAATAAACGAGCACCACCTGCTGTCGTTAGCGTGCTCTAAAAGGAGTCGAAGGCGGAGTTGTGGTTGCAGCATGTGGCAGGGGGGATGGGTCGGGATCGGGTTATGTAGATGGTGTCCCTGCCGCAGAGAGCGGAAAGTATAATTCTTTAGGCTTCCCGGCTGGCGATGGCGATGGCAATGGCGAGGTGCTAGGGCATTGGGCTGTGGGCCTGAATGCATAGATTCTGCTTAGGAATGGGGCGGCATGGGTGTAGTGCAACATGTACGTGCTGGCAAAGTGCAGTCATATCATATTAGCCGCTTGATTGAGTTATGAATGAAGCAACCAACGTCAGTTGTAGTTGCTGCATTGGCAAGTCGATTTTTGAGCCAGAACATGCAAATTGGGCGAAGCCTTCGCATTACAGCCAAAGTCGGGCTGTCAATTATTTCGTTTCCCAGGCGGAATTGCCAGCCACACAATTGGTTAATTTCGACGAGGTGGGACTAATTGGCTGGGTTTGTTCTAGAGCTGTCAGCAGATTTCAATTGAAAGTTGTGAAAATGTTTCATTTTCGTAAATACGTAAATAGATCAAGTTGGCATTGTGCATGCCAATTACTGACATTTTTCTAAAGCTCTCTGTCTTTCCTTGCAACTCACTTAAAAGAATGAGTGCTATAGCAGATAGTATAATTGTTTACACAAGGATCGAGGACAAAGCTAATAGCGTTAAAAGATGGAACATATATTTTTAGAGGCCTCCCTGGCATCATGTTGTTGTATAAATGAATTTGGCAGCACTGCTTTGTGGGGTGGCAAAAATAATTAAACTGCAGTCGCTGTGCAGCAGACTCTGAGTTAAGATTGTGCAGGACTCAGGTTGCTAGTCCTGGTCCGTTGCAAGGGCACTCATAAATCAGGAGCCTCGTTCGTGTGCGCTGTGCACTGCTGCCTGGCTGCAACTAAATAAATTGTTAACCAAAATAACAACAATCTAACGAAAACAAGCAAAACACGAAACGCCTCAATTTCCGGTTTAAGTGTTCTAAACTAAATAGAAAGGCACACAGAAGTGGAAGGGGGCAGTTGTGGGCGGCATTACGACAACAATACATGCAAACAATTGCGCCGTTAAGCGAGCGGCAGGTCCTGGATTCAGGATACAGGATTCAGGATTCAGGATCAGGCAGCAGGCAGCAGGCAGCGGGCAGCGGGAATGGAACAGTAGCAGTAGCAGGAGCTGAAGCTGAAGCAAGCGGATGAGGATGAACGAGTTGGATGGCGTGGGGCGGAAACTCGGTAAAAGCATTTCGGTTTTTGTACGTCCTGCCTGCTCATCCCCACTGGGCTCACATAAACATGGCCTGCTACTCCTGGACAAATGGCCGACCACACACGTCCTGCTGCAGAGCGGCTGGTTCATTGTTTACAGCCGAAAGCCAACTTTTAGTTTTCCACACTTCACCCAGTGACAGAGATACTACACACACATCCATATGCATAGCTATAGAGCTATAAGCACATAAACACTGGCATAGCACATCCAAACATACACGGCCAATTCAAATATGGCCAATGCTCGCATTGTTGCAGCAGCGCCTTTTGTCTGTTTGCACTGGGCACACTGTGCGTATGCGCAATATGCCAGCCATCGTCCGCCTTGAGCTCGATTTTCTCACAGTGTGCGTGTGTGTGTGTGTGTTTGTGTGTGTGGAAAAGCAGCGGTAAAAGCGGGAAAAGCAGGGAATGAACGGACCAAAGGCCGACCAACGGACATGTTGTTTGTCTGAGCGCAATTTATTGCATGTCGGAAAGGCCAATATTATAAGATGATGACCCCCGAAGATAAACGATGTTGCGGCTTAGCCGCCGCAGGCAAACTAGAGCGAATGGGGCAGACTTATCTGCAACTTCTTGTGAAACTTTGTGCCAGTATGTTTGCCCCAAGTGTGTGCCAGTGTGTGAGTGTGAGTGTGAGTGTGTTAAGTGTGGTGTCCGTGTGCGTGTGCACGGAAAAAGCGAAATTAGAACTGTAAATGGCATTAATATTGAAACTTTGTTGCCTCCACAGCCGTATATACATACATATGTATGTATACACTATACACAGCACAACATACAACATACAACATACAACATGCCAAGTCGAGTGGTCCGTTCTGCTGTTTGCACAACTTCAACTTTTGCGGTACGATTCCATTTCCGTTTTGCTGGGGTAATAGTTTCGAGCGCCGACGCTCCATCAAAGCGTAATGAGCGTTTGTATGGCCGCAATGACGGGGTTTTTGTGTTTTGAATTTTATTGCATTCGAGTTTACAGTCACAGTCCGTTACAGCCAGTTACAGCTAGTTGCCAGTTGCCAGTTGCCAGTTACCAGTTACCAGTTACCAGCTACCAGTTACCAGTTGGCATTCGGCAGTTAGCCATGTGGCCAGTTGTTAAATGTTTTTGCCCCACGTTTGCTTAGTCCTTGTTGCTGCTTTTAAGCGAAGCCGCAATGAAAAATTCACACGACACTGGCTTTGCACGGCGACAAACTCAACTGAGCAGCGGATAAAATGGCCAGAGCAATTAATTAGCCGATTTGGTAAAGCCCAAAAATTGCAAACAGTAGAACTATGGCTTCTTGATGCCGCGCCTGGCATTTGTAAATTAAATCGGATTCACCATCTCTGGCAGATTGTGCATTGCATGTTTGGAAAGTTTTTGGCAATTCTGCCAGTTTACAAGAATAAATTATATAATAATATTTACTTGTCTCAAAAGGCACGGGATTAACATGCAAATTTGGCCAAACAAGCTGCCGCAAAAGAACATGCAGCCACCTGTATTTGTTTGCTTCCTTTGCCTGGATAATAAAACATCCTGCTGGCCAGGATATTTAGGTGACTGATACAGATACACAGGCCTAAGCTTTCCGTATATAATTACGCTTGGACAGTGTGAACTGTCTGCATGAACTGTTTGCCTCTAGTGATCAAAGAAGTCTTTGGGATTTTCCGAAATTGATATTGTCGAGCTGGCAGAGGTACAAGTATTTCCACTCTAGAGGGTATCTTCTTTCTCCAAGAGTAGTGTAGGCAAAAGCAGAAGCACAGCAATAGCAAAAGCAAACACAGCAAGGGAAACAAGCAAGCCAGCAAGCAGACAATGAAATAAACAGACTTTGCGTGCCAGACATTGGAGAACAAATAAAAATTCAAATGAAATGATAATGATGAAATGTTTCACTGTTTACTCGCACTCAGACACGACTATCCATGCCCTGGGAATGGGGTAAAGAAAAGGGAAAGGGAAAGGGTATGGCGAATGGCCCACTCGAGCTGAAGGATTACTCTTTCGGGGTGCAAGGATCCGTAATAAGTGTTTAAAGGCATTTTCATATTATATGGAAATGCTCACACGCGCCCTTTGTCTCTGTTTGAGTGCCTCTGAGTGTGTGTGTGTCTGTGTGATTTTCGTTCTCTCGAATTTTACGACTTCGCAGCATCGCATAAAATGAAATGAAAATGCGCATAAATTGTACAAAGTGCTGGGTGAGTGAGAGTATCGGCGGTTTAGTGCGGTTTTAAAAATTCTATCAATTATTTTTTTACACTTTACGTTCGCGGCCGTAAAAAGGTATGTGTTCCGGTTCACCTGCACCCGCAATCAGGCTAAATCGCCGGATACTCGTTGCGAATCATATTTCCGAGGACTTGGCCCCATAAAGTATGCTATATTAAAAGCACGAAGTCGCGCGGCGACTGCGCTTTTAATTATTCCGTTTAAGGGCGCAAGTAAGCCGCGAGCTGAGCAATGGCTGTAATGAAATTGTCGTATGGGCACTTTATTAGCATAATGCCGCATTAGCCAAGGGTACGAAAAACGGGGGAGAACACTGCAAAGTAAACCAAACGCCCAGGCAATTTATATTTCCCCTCTAAGCCCGCGTGTCCTTTCCGTTTATATATTTACTTTCTTGTGCTTTATTCTGGTATTTTCTATTCTCGGCCATGCTTTTTTATTATTAGTACCCAAATGCCCGCAGCTATAATTTTGTTGCAGAAATTGTCTGTGTATCGCATCGCCTGCGTTGCCAGCACCAGCGCCAGCTCCAGCTCCAGCTCCAGCTCCATCTTCGTACTCATCCTGGCATGTCCTTGCTAGCTGGCGTCCGGGTCGAAGTTGCAGAGTTCGTCCTTGTCGGAGGCAATCAAGTGCAAGAGAAACGCAAATGAAATTCTTTGTTCTGTATTCGTTTTCTTATAAACGGATACCACCCACCACCGCAGACGTCTCAAGCCCATATGCATACTACACGTCCTGTACACTTGGCAAATGTCGTACCTCTCCTCACGAACTTAACATTTCAAAATTGCAACAGGAAATCACATTTTAAATAGTACTCTGAAATATTAAAGCCTCTACTTTAAGCTGATACTGATAAGCCAGAGCCAAGACTGCGATGGACGTATGTATTTGCTTGTTAGATATTTTCTTAGTGTACGAATAAATTGTATTCCAAGTGTTTGGGTCCGAGTTTTTATGTTGCGCTTTGTCCCCGACGAGTGGCACAAGTTTCGACCATCTTGCCCAGCTTTATTTCAGTCCACCCACAGCTTTTTCATTCGAATCGCCTCGCCTGCTCCTCGCATGCTGTTGCTTATGCTAAATCCCTGTTATGTACAAATAATCTCGCACACACGACCGCATTTAAATTGAAAAACGTACATGGACCGACCACGGCTCAAATGCCAAGACTTGAGTGAAGCGCAAGGATGGATGGATGGATGGAGGGCAGGCAGGAAGGAAGGAAGGACGAATGGCTGGTCGGTTGGAACGCCGTAACCACTACACATGTCTTGGATGGACATCTGGCCGTCCGCTTCGACCGCTGCTCCTGTTTTTCTGCGGTCGGATTGCCGCAGCAGCGGCAGGATGAAATTTAGTCCTGCTGGGGGGGATTAATGCATAGTTGTGGCCATCGCATAATGTCGGCTTAATTATTTGTATGGCAGAGCCTTCGACCGCAGCATTTAAATGCAAACTGCGTGGGTGAATCGGCTCGTGTCGGTATGCCCGATGGAAAATGCTCGGAAAATGGATGGAAATGGTGTATTTGTACTCACCCGTGTTGGCCACCTCGCAGGGCAGCACTATTGTCTCGCCGGTGATGAACTTGAATGTCTCCGAACGTGATATGAACATGGGCTCGTTCTTGGTCATCATGCTCTGGGCGGACACTGGAAATGGAACAGGAGAGGTGTGGAGATACAATTTTAATATGAAATGCCTTTTGGTATTTTCGTACGCAACATAAGTAAATTACTCAAAATATTATTACTCGGCCTGACCGACACGTGTGTGTGTGTGTGTGTGTGGTGTGTGCACACATGTTCGGTCCATGGACGATGTCATCTAGATCAACACAACATCTTGTGGATGGTCAGATGTGTGGCTAATTGGTTTAGTGCATTTAAGAATATTTGTCAGATGTCGGAAAGTTCATAAAGTGCATTTTATTATGCCCATCCAATGAAACTTGTCAAATTTACACACACCAGACGTTGCCAAGGATGGGCGAATAATTTAATGCACTTGCTGTTGATTTGCTAATCAATTTTATATGTCAATCTTGGGGCTTTGGCTGTGTGCGCGTGGTGGTTGGGTTTTTGTATCTGCAGCATGTCTGTGCGAGAGTGTAAAGTGTTAAAATGCACTTAAATATTAAAGCCCACTTTCTGTGCCTAAGCCTCAAGTGAGCCCTGAATTAATTCAATTGCCAACACCCACCGGCACGCACAGATACAGATACAGGTACAGATACAGATACAGGTACAGATACAAATGCAGATGCAGATGCACGGTGCATGGTGCATGGTGCATGGTGCATTTGCGTATTAGGTAATTCGTGTCTTGCATAATTTATTCAGGCCCACGGTGACCACATCAAAGGACCTGCTGCATGCCTGGGCATTAGGGTATTTATTTGGTTTTGTAATTAAACAATGATTATTGCATAAATAGCCAGGCATTGCGGCCAGCCCCAATTAAACTCAATTAAATGCCGCACACACACATACGCACATAAATATATACCTTCAACTTTTCGGGTCACAGTGGCACAGTGGCACAGTGGGGACAGTGGGTGGTGGAGGAAGCCGCCCCAAAAAGCGGATACGCTCATATCCGGTTACAAGGTAATCGATTACTTTTAGTGTGACAGGACAGAGTGCGGATACAGATACGACTATGCTGGCCGCACTTCCGAGTCGCACGCAAAAGCGGAGTGCCATCAAGGATCGGTCGAGTGTCGGGAAAATCGGGAGTGAAAAGTGGCGGGGCGAGAAAAAAAAGCAAGAAGGAAAACTGTGCGTCAGCTACAAAGCGTCGCCGACGAGGCAAACGACGATGGCAAAAGGCGATGGCAAACAATTTAATACGTTTAAGCGAATGTGTCAACAGGGCAAGCTGCCTTGAGCCTTAGGGCTCTGAGCGATGAACAATGAATGCGGGGATGGAGGTCCTGCGGCGGGTCCTGCCAATGCGGATGCGGATGCGGATGCGAAGGACCGAACAGCGAGGAGCGAAGACCAAGCACTTTTGACACCATGACAAGACCTGACGTGGCCAGCCAAGGTCCTGGAATTGAATTGATTCGATTACGCTGCGGGCACAATAATGAAGTGTCAAATGTTGTATTTATCTGCTGCGGAAACATTCGGCCAGGCCAGGACTCTGGGCAGGACTCTGACTTTGACTTTGGCCAAAAAAAAAGTAGGTAAGCAAAGCCAAAAGTCAGCAGCACGCACTTGCGAAAAAGTGGAGCCTGTCAGGCGACAGGACTTGGCACGACCCCCGATGCCATGTTGCTGGCATTTTATTTGATTCCTCTGCTGCTTTTTCCGCCTCACTTGGATTTCTTGTTGCTGTTTTTTTTTTTCTTTTTTTTTTTGACCTGCCTATTTGTGTTTTGTTTTCTCTCCTTTTTTTTTTTGCTTTGTGCCGTTCTGGCCTGGTAAATATAATTTCTTTTGTAGCCAGGCTAGTCAGTTGTCTGTTTTGAGCCCGGCTCGTTGCTTGCGACAATATTTTCGCAAGCCGGATAAAGGCGTTGGCAGCACGTGCCTGTGCTCCTGTCAATCGAGTCCTTGATGCGGATAATAACGAAATAATGTGGCTCCTCCTGCTCCGTGGAATTCGAGGCAAGGGTTACTTGCCCTGCTTGTCGTCCTGGGACTTTGGCATTCGAGTGCTAATAAACCAAATGACTTTGTGCCACTTGGGCACTGATCCGCGTACCCAGCAAATCCAGAGGGTAGTTCGAATGAAAAAGGAAATACAAGTTGATGAAAGAATATTTCGCACTGGCAAAAGTCGAGCCTCAGTCATTTGCACACTCACACGTGCCGCAGGAATATTTCCAGCATATTTATTTGATTTCAATTTTATCCTCCGCTCCCCAGAGGTGAATGTGCACTCATTGAACCATAGTCGAAGTTCGCTTTGAATTGGGAGTCCTCTATTTGTGTCTGGTCAGCTTGGTCGCCTGTTTGCCATGTCTGTGTCTACAATTCAATTTCAATTTTCCAATTTTAGTGGCCGTTCTAGGTCGCCCCGGGGCGATCCCCTGCCCTCCTCCTGGCCAGGATTTTTGTGTTTTTGCGGTTTGATATTCAAAGTTTTTCCATTAAAGTTATTCGCAGAGAATAAGAAAACTTTCCTCACATACAGTTGCAAATATTCAATTTGAGCTGAAAATTATCAAACTAGTTTTTATACTTCAACAGGCCACGCCCCTACCGCCCCTTGCGCCACCACTCCGCCCCCGCCGGAAGCAACCATTTCACCCGCTGACCTTCATCAAAAAAAAGCACGAAAAATGTTACATTTTCGGTAGCACGCAAAGTGCATAAAATATAGAAAATGGCTGGCTGTTCCTGCTGCTCGCAGTTCCTGCAACATCTGCTGCAACCGTTGTAATTTCGAGGCTCGGGGACGCACCTGCTCTGCTGCTCTGGTGTCCTGGTGTCCTGGTGTCCTGGTGTTCTGCTCTTCTGGGCCGGAGATGCAAGTGCGACAAATGAAACGGGACGCCAGCTTGGCGAAGCACTCGAGCAAACTGGGTGAAATGGGACAAACAGCGAAGCGAGTTGTATGGGGAGAAAGTAAAAACGGGAAATTCATTAAACGCTGCGTTGGGCGCGAAAAACTTTAAGCCAACATTGTAAATCCCACCGATAGAGCGCTAAAAAGAGCTGATCCTAACAGGTGCATTTCATGGCAGTTGGCAAAGGCAAACATGCAATATCTTTTGAGCGGCTACTTATGCGGAGTGGCCTTTATTCCAACCAGCCAGCTAGCTGGCCAGACGTCTGCATAAATCTTGCGCATTTCGGCCAGACAAAGTCCACCCATCACAGCTCCATCCCGGCACCATTAGAGCTCCATTCCCAGCACAAAGGGTAGCCAATGCAAGCTGACGGGCGAGGCGATAGGAAACCCAACCGTACACAACCGAACCGAACCGAGCTGCACTGCACTGAACTGGCACTGAACTGGCAAATTTAGCACAAGGGAATCAAGGATTACCTCAGCAAGCACACGGAGTGCCACTGGAATTGATGCACTGCGAGAAATACCAGGAGTAAACTGTAATCCCGAAGAAAAACTCTAAGTAAAAGTTCTGAGACAGGAACTTTCTAAGATATCTGATGCATCGTTGGAAGAGCAATTGTAGCATATTGTGGATGAACTAAATGATATTATGGTTTTTCCTAATCTTGAATTAGGAAATTCATTTTAATTGTAAATTTTCTTCGCCCTAATCGTGCAGTCCCACATTTCTCCTCCTGCATTAACACACAATTTTCGAAGAGCTCCTGGGGGTCGTTTTGTGAGGTGGAGACCACAAGCCCGAAAAGCATTGCCAAAATTGAGTGAAAACCAAAGTTTGATACTGTTGTTGCAACGTTACGTGCCACTCCCCCGGCCGATGGGCCACGCCCACATCCGCCACATGTTAAAACAATCTAAAAAGTTAGCGGGAAAACAATGTGATTGCAAGTGAAATATTCATGAAGTGCACTTTTGACATGAAACTTGGCCAAGCCGCAAAAGACGGCGAAGTTCAACTGCAGGCGATAAAAGGGGTGCGGGGGGCCAAAATGCTTGTTGGCCAGGTTAGTAGAATGGAATAGGGCTGAAAAGAAAAGACCAGAACAGTGAGGCAGCGAGGCAGTGGAGCACTAATTTCGCAGCCACACTGGCCAAGCGGCAAACTGATAGTAAACTCCACCGCTGAAACCCACAATGAAATACCCACATGCCCCGCCACTTTCTATGCACCGCACCACCACCATTCCATTTTCGCACACATGTGGGCCATAAAATCTGAAGTTATGTTGAACAATTTTTGGCCAACTGCTGTGGGTAATTTGTTTGCTCGCGTTCCTGTGGTTTAACAACATGTTATCCTGCGCCTGGGCCCACGAAAATCAATGGAACGCTCCTCGACCGCTGAATAAATTGCTGGTGCGCTTCCCTTTTTCCTTGTGTGTTGTTTGGGCATTCAGTATTTATTAAGTCGAGATACCAGCGTATCATTTAAAGGGCAAGCGGAAAGTGATACACGATACACAGATACACAGATACACAGATACACAGATACACAGATACACAGATACACAGATACACAGATACACAGATACACAGATAGACAGATATACAGATACACAGATACACAGATACACAGATACACAGATAGACAGATACACAAATACAGACACTCGTACTTAGACTAATACGCAACAAATGGAGCAGGACGAATGCAATGTGTCACCTTTATGGCGACAGGAAAATGAAATCACGTTGTCCCTCACGTGACAAATGCTCGGGCTATGATAGATGTCCTGCGCAGGGATGGGCGCTGGGTGCCAGGGGCTTAGATCCTTTCGTGGCTCCGGGCACGTTCCAGATGGCCCCAGTGACGACAACACGTAGCGAAATGCGCATTAAATTGTGAAAAATGGAATTTCTGGGCAAATCAAAAGCGTATTACAAAAGCCCGAAAATAAGTGAGACGCAGCCAGCACAGGCGCAAAAACAGGTTGGCAAAAAACAAATCAATGTCAATGCTCTGTGACGTCTGGCAGGACCCTCTGCATTTGACGTAACAACATGCGAGTGTGCGAGTGTGCGAGTGCCGTCGCCACGTGATTACGGCCCAGAACTTCCTCTCTCTTTTTGGTTCTGGTTACGAATTTGATTCGACTTCGGTTTCGGTTTCGAGCACATGTCGCCCATGAATATCTGAAAGCATATTTATTGACTTGTCGACGGCTTCGTCACCTGGCTGCTCCCGCTGCTCCTGCTGCTCCTGCTGCTCCTGCTGCCTTTGCTGCTTCAGTGTCCCTTGACCTGCCTCATAAGCGCTGTCAGAGCAAGTTTCGGGATGCCAAAAGGATACCCGGCAAGGAGCCGCCAGTGGGGCAGGGACTTCGACACGCCAGTTGAGTGCCTGCTCGTGCATTAGTCAACCTCCTGGCGCTCCGCTTATGCCTACAAAATTTTCACACTCAATTGCCCGGGCAACCTTTTCGCAGGATCACGCGCCGCAAGGCAGCCACCTCCGCCATCCGCCAGCTACTTAGCGAAAATGTTGCATGCAACACAGCGCGACAAACACACATACGCGCACACACACACACGCGCGCACTTATCCTTTGGAGCAAGGACAACGAGTTCAGTTTGCCTTTCGCCAGCGGCGCCATTTCGTGGGACCCTTTGTGCGCCGCGGTCCTTGTGTATAAATTGTATTTTTTGATTGTTGTTGCCGCTCTCGGTGACATTTTTATTCACCCATGCTGTGTGTAGGTGTGTGCGTGTGTGTGTGCGTGTGTGTGTGTGCCTGCATATCAGATTAGCGCATATATCATACGTAATGGTTTCCAAATGACGGCAATGATTTCAATTTCACGATAACCCAGCCAAGGGGTGCCACCTTCAAGTATTAAAGTGTTTCGCCTGGCGGGCAGATTGAGTAATCAAAGTTATTACTGAATTCCTGTCTGCCAACGGTGCGTATGAGTAATGCAGCATGGCTAATGCGAAGTACGGAAGTGAAACGCTGCTTCCTCCAAGCACCTCTTCTGACTTTTTCTACGCTTTCTGTGTACGTGTGGCACCTCTGGACTCCACTGGGCTCCACTGGCTGTTTCGTAGCCCAGTGATTGACGATAATTGACTGTCGCCAGCATAGGACATCCATCATGACGTCAAAATGGACAGCAGGCAGCATGTAAATTGCATGCGATAAAAACGAAATTGAATTCGGTAAACAAAATGATAAAAATCAGCTCGACTCTGGCCGATAATTTATGCAGGGACCAGGACTCTGCCACTCCGGCTCTGTGGCACTCTGGCACGCCGGAAGTGCGAACAGTGGGATGTCGCCGAAAAATGCTGCAAATTCATGCTATTTGTTAGCCGTTTAATGCGCAACGAAATGAATTTGAATATATCATGACTTTCAGACAAGGACACTGCCGGCTGCTCCTTTGCCGCTCTGCTCTCCTCTCCTCTCTCCCTGCTTGTGCATATTAAATATTTCTGCGTGTCAAATGAAATTTTTGTAATTTTCCCCGTGGCGTCAAATGAAATTCGCACAATTCGCAATGCCGTGGCATGTTTAACTTCTGCACAGGCAATCCACATGGAGTACCCCCGCTTAATTCACTGCAGTGCGATGGAATATGTGACATGTTGCACGTGCAGCGGAGAAAGTTTCCTCGCGCTGTGAGCTGTGTGCTGCACAGAAAGAGATCGGCTGACGAAAGAGGAGTGCCAGTGCCAGTGCCAGTGGAAAAAGAGCTTTAAACTTGCATTCGGGGTGCATACTCGATGCCCCGTTGTTTGCCGAGGTCTAGGCCAGAATGCAAAATAAATTGCCTTCGAAATCGCTGGGGCAAAAAGTTGGAATTTACCGGACATGTAGCTAACGATTTGCTGCTGCTGCTGCTGCTGCTGCTGCTGCTGCTGCTGCTGCTGCTGCGTACCGGGAAATTCTGCAACGCTTGAAAAATGCGTGTATGCAAATTTCAGCAACCTGCCAGCAGACACACAAAAGCAAAAAGAAAAAAAAGTATTACACTTTCTAGTCGATGGCAGGGGTGCAAGTGTGTGTGCAGGTGCAAAAGGCAAGAAAATGGTGGCAAAGGCGAACTGGTGTTGCACGAACTGAGTTCGGGGGTCGTGGCCTAATTTTCGGTTCGTTTCGCAGAAAAAAAGTTGTGGAAAAAGCGGTGGGGAAAGCTAGCGGGGCAGAGTCAACTTAATTAGGAGGTTTTCCCAGGTTTTCGCAGGTTTTCGCAGGTTTTGCCTGCTTTTTCCAGCTTTTTCCAGATTTTACCCGCGCTTTTTCAGGCTTTTCATCAGCGCGGTTCTCGCGGTGCGCGAAAGGGGTAAATCGTATATATGCCGTATATAATGCGATTCCTGACTGTGTGTCCTGGATGTCCGATCGTCCTTCCTGTTGACTCGCTAACTGGCTTTTTGTTTCATTCGCCCTCTTGTTGCAACACTAGCCGCATTGTTACGTTTTTGTTGGCCACTGCACGTGTGTTTGTGCAAAATAGAATGCATAAAGTGTGAAAAAGCAGGAGCAACAGCAATGGCGACCGCCACAACAGCAACAGCAACAGCAACAAAGATGAAAACAACGCACAAAGAGAAACAAATCGGATTAGGGTAGCGGAATTGTGGACCAAAATCTATGTGTGCATGTGCATGTGTGTGTGTGTGTCTGTGCCTGTGTGAGAATGTGCGTTAGTGTGGGCAAAGCGACCTCTGTGCCGAAGTATTGCGCTCATATCCTTCGACAGCTGCTGGCCAATATCAATTGCAGTTTACCGTATGTGTGACTGATTGCATAACTATATGGAAATCGCCCGAGATGGCTCTTAAAGCTCCTGCTCTTGAACTGGGCCAACACAAGCTCAATAAGCTCCGAATGCGGGTCCTTTTTCACACATCCATGCACTCGGAGAAATCTGAATGTTAATTAACTTAAGTTTAAAACCGTTTCTCATTTGACAAGTTTGATAAGTTCTATAAATCAGAATAGAATTTTAAAAGGAAATCTTTGTAACTCTACTCCGTAGAGCAGCCTTAAAACCATTAGATTCTAACCTTTTTCCTCGCCGTGCATGCGTCAAAGCTGACACAAAGGACGATAACTAGCAGAGTGCATGTGTGCGAGTGCCAGGACATGGTGCATTTTTTACGGACAGCCCAACCATTTAAATTCTTCAACAAAGGCCTGAGCTAAGGCCACATAGAGCAGACAAGGCAGAAATGTTTGAAAAATGCGACAGGGCCAAGTGCAAGAGGGAGAAGTGGGTTAAAGCTGGCAGCGCTGCCGCTGGGAATTTAAGTGGCCACATAACTTAGTCGCCTGGTGACATTAAGCTGAAATTAACCTTGTAATGTCACTCGGACACAGGCAAGTGCATAGAGTACGGCATGTATATTATGTGGCTAAATGGGGGAATGAAAAACGGTGGGCGGTGGGGTGATGGGCTAAAATTAATTACGCACCAATGTCGTAATAGCTGGCAAGCGATACTTAAAGCTGCAGAGAGTGGCTGGCAAACACAGACGCAAATGAGATGAGCGGGTTAAGGCAACGGGTCGGATGGGGAATCAGATGCCAAGTGAGATAAGCAAACAAACAGTCTTGGTGCTAAATTTTAAGTGTTACAAGGACAACAACGCGCGGTGTGTTGCCCTATTTGTGTATGTGTCTGTGTGTGTGTGTGTGTGCGTGTGTGCGTATGTGTTTGCATGCAAACGGAGATGGCAAGGACCTGCGGCTGTTTTCCCACTCTCCGAGTGCGCGCGTGTGTGTGTGTGTGTGTGTGCGTGTGAGAGCCTGCAGCTTGCGTGTGCGCCTGTGTGTGTATAATTGTTTGCCGTTAAGTTTACGGCAACCACAGGCGGTGGCAACAATCGGCGGCATCGCCAGCAATCAGCCAGCTTCCTTCGACTCCTTGATGAGCTCGACCTGTCAATGGTTGCCTTTGACACTAATACCCCAGCATGCACAGCGGTTGTCAGGACGAAAGCCCACACACACACACACTTACACACACCCACCCACACACACACACACACACAAGTACAGTCGAGTACACACAGTCAGACATCTCATTATGGCTCTCCGAGCAGTTAAGGAAAACGGCTTTGTGCTCGCACGATAATTTTATTCATTCCATTCCATTCGGCTAGACCCAAACGGCAAACGGCAATCCAACTACTTCGCCTTTAATTACGCCAACAGCCGAATGCCATAATTAAGTAAGCGGCTTATGATGCACAATTAAACGGTTGCCTTGACAGGGGTTTCATCATCAACAGTATTGGCATTGGGATCGGATCCGGTATCGGCATCAGCATCTTTGCCAGATTCAGTTTCCGCCACCGCAGAACCCAATCAAACTTGAAAGGCAAAACACGCATACGCCACGTGGGACGCACACGGCATTAGCATAAAGGCAGCGCAAGCCACTGCCATAAACAACTTACAACTGCCGCTGAATCGCAGACTTACACTGAGGGAAATGGGCGGCACTAGGCCAGTATATAAATGCGTTAAATTCCTATATTCTATGCTATTCTAGTATAGATTTAGCAATACCGATAGCATTTTCTTCAGTATAGATTAAATCTTTCACACAATTCTACGCACTGTGTTGACCTGAGAATTCTCCCTTCTGATTTTTCTCTAGCCTTTTGTTGCCGTGCACACACTCTGACTTTCTTCTTCGTGTGTGTTTACATGTATAATTCGACGGGGTCGCACCTTTCATCTAACGAAGCCATCAGCCCCAAGCCGGGCACGTTTGATTTAGCGCAAAAAAGGGTCAACATTGTCATGGCCAACTCGGCTGGCACTGATTTTGGCTTCCTGCTCCTGGAGCCCGTCTCCCGCCATCCGGGTGCGGGTGCGGGAATATTTGGGCTTGCGAGATGCCTATGCACGCACCGCTCCAAGTGTGCTGATAAAAATGTCAACACACAATTGATTCTCTCGCACTTTTGCATCGGGATAGGATCGAGCATCGGCCATCGACATCGACATCGACATCGACTATAGCATCATGGCATCATGGCATCATGGCATCACGTCTGTTGTTTGATTTTATTGGGCCACATTTTTTGTGCCCCGCTTTTTCTCGGCCTAGCAACCGGGGCGCCGCAGCAGTTTTTATTTTCCAGCTTTCCTCTGCAGTTTTCCCTTTTTTTTCACGAGCCTTTTTGACCCCAGCCTCATTCGCTTTTCCCATCGGGGCGTTGTTTAGACGACCCGGGCAATTGTTTACAGTCCTTGGGTTTCATGACGGGTCTCTGGCCGTCGCTTGTTGGGCTCCCAGCTCCCGGCTCCCGGCTCCTGGCTCCTGGCTCATGGCTCATGGCTCATGGCTCTCCTGGCTACATGCTTTGCATGAAATCACGTCGTCATCAGGGCTGACATTATGTCCCTGGGATTAAAGTATCGGAATGGCAGTTTGAATTTATCGCTCAAGTTGCAAAGTGTGATTTTTATTGATATTGATACTCTCTCTCGACTCTCTCGACTTTCCACTTGGCCATAGTTTTCCAAGCAACAAACTTGCGTGAACGGCATGGTTTATCAACTGACTTGCCCGCCCCCTCCACCAACCTCTTTCCATCCAAAATAAGTGTATGCAAATATTGTAATGAGCGCTGGGTAGATGCCTGCAAAGTTTCACTATCTTGCGGCTCAGCACCGCATTTGCATAAGCCTCGAAATAAATATAAGATATATTTTGCATTTAATTATACCAGCTCCTTGGCAGACGGAGTTCTGGTTGGCAATAATCAACAAGCGGTGGAGCCGAGCAACCGAAATAAAAACTAAATTGAATTTCACAGTAAATAAAAGTTTATCCGGCAGATAAAGGTGGTTGCACCTGCAATGGCAATGGCAATGACTACGTGCATTATTTACGGAAAAGCCCGGGCAGCCATTCCACCTGGCTCCATTTTAGTTTGCCCTACTATTTCAGCAACATTGCCAACTCCAACCTGGCTTAATTGCGTGGGAAGACGTGCGTGAGTTTGTGTACATTTTTGCGTCAATTAAGTTTCAACTCTCAGATACTTGGCAATTTACGTGTTGTAGCTGGGCTGTCGCAAGTTTTAAAGCAGATTCTCATTACGCGATTGCGAAACTTTTAATGTTGTTCTTTTGTAAAGTTGGCCTTGCTATTGCTATTCCTTCAAGCCGAGCTGCTCATTGTTTCTCGCCTCGAGTTTTGCTGGTGTTTCTGATTCTGATTCTGAATCTGGTGCTGGTGCTGGTGCTGGTCCTGGTGCTGTTTCTACTACTGCTGATGTTGCTGCCAGTGATTTATGTGATAATTCCAAGCTCAAGGAAGCCCCACAACCAGATGAATTCTGTTTCGCAGGCCCATGTCCTCGTCCTCGTCCCCGTACTCGTACTCGTATGCGTTGCTCGGCAAAACGGATGTGCTCAGGATATGAGCAAGTTTTAGTGCCATAGTTAGTTGTTTATTTTGCGAGCTGCAACTTATTTTTTATGTTCGCTGGCAGGAAGTAATCATCTTGATGGCTCTTGAAATTTATAGCGTATTTTCTGCATGCGGCTGACTGCGTAGTCGGCGTATCTGCGTAATGAACTACACGATTTTGGCATTAAAGCAGATGCTGCTGCCTAAGCAAAAAGCCGAGCAACAACAATTGCAAAACACATTTGACTCGAAGACAATTGTGGGCGGTTTTCGGCTTAAAATCCCAGGGGCGGTGTCTGGTTGTGTGTGTGGCAGTGTGTGTGGCAGTGTGGGTGTGTGTGTTACCGACAGCTTAGCACGGCCTTAATGCTGTTAAACTCAACTGTCGCTAGCGCGTTTAACCTCAGGTTAAATTTTCAATTTGCTTTTACGCTTTTTGCCGGCTCAGACACAAAACCCCAAGCCAAACCGTATAGTCACCAGACAATGGCAATTGCTAAGCATGTGTGTGTGTGTGTGTGTGTGTGTGTGTGTGTGTGTGTGTTTTAACCGCCTTTGCACACATTGGTCTATGGGATTGCCAAGCGCCTACAGGTTCCTTTTTCCACCAGCACCGCAGCAAATTACTCTCAAGCCGCCGCTTTGTATTGTTTTTCATCTCGGGATATCCTTCTGCTTCTGCTTCTGCTGCTATTTTACGTGCCTCCTATTTTTTTATGTTATTTTATTTTTTTTTTGTATAAGTCGAGCAGACAAAAATACTTATGCACGCAGGCAGCATTGCCTCTGACCTCTGCACTTGAATTTCGCACAGGCAAGGACTTGAAATTAAATTAATTCTATTGAATTTTATTAGATTTCGCCTAACAGAGTACAATGATCGTCATGATGACGATGGCTAGATGGCAAGATGGCAAGGACACAGCCAAAAACAGGCACTCGAAGCAGTTGGCTGTACAAATTGTACGGAATAAAGTCAAAAATGCTGCTAGACGTCTCCAAAATTCCTTCTGCATTTCTTAAAATATACTTGTATATACACATTGCTTGTTGGAGTGCTCTTATAATTCAATTTCTTGGTTCTCTTGTTGGGGGCTTCCGACAAATTTGCTGAAGTAGCATATTTCATGCATTAATTTTTGTTTTCTACCCCAAGTTTGGCAATTAATTTAATCGCACTGAGCAGTCGAGGACACTGTCAAGAAACAATTACGTTCTAGGCAATAAAAGAAAGTAAAATTCAATTAAAAATTAAATTGTGAATTGTGAATTGTGAATTGCAGGGCAAGGATATGCCTTTAAGTCCTGCCCGCCGCACAAAGCCTAAACACAACACAAGCGGAGAGAAAGGACGAAAAAAAGGAGAGAGAGCGCGCGGGAGAGAGAGAGAGGGAGAAGGAGAAGAGGGAAGGCGAAAGCGTTCCAAGGAAGCCAGAGCCACGTTTGCATGGCATACTTTTGGGCGCTCTGTGAAGTTGAATGCAAATGCTTCCGTTTCCGTCAGCAGAATGGAATGCGAGTGCGTGTGTGTGTGCGTGGCCGTGTTCATGTTCGTGTGTGTCGGGATGCCTGTACTTGTGAAACCTTGACACAGAAAAGGGAATGCGGCATACACCCCAACCCACATTCCCATATGGCGAACTCCACGCCCACTTTCATAATTCATCTAATTACCGAGTCGGGGCAAAATAAAGCACGACACTTTCGGCCATATAAATATCGACGGAAGACGAGCTGCAAACTGCTTCTGGCAGCGACCTTTTCCTTCGGCTCAGTCGCCAAATTTCAGCAAAATGACACGAAGTCACGTGTTAGACTTGGCGACTTTGGCGCTTGTTAACTTGTTAGCCCGCTGGCTAATGGCTAAAACGAATTCCCTGTTTGTCACCGAGTGACATTTAAGACTCGCCAAGATTTAATGAAACTCAGCCAGAGTTTCTCGGTGTGTGTGTGTGTGGGTGTGTGTGTGTGTGTGTGGGTGGGTGTGTGTGTGTGCTATGTACGATGGCCAATACAAAAGTCACTAAATCTCTAAAAGGAAAACCAATTACGACCATTACCACATATGGCAATTACAAAGGACCGTTTCCTGTCTGCACGCGCTCGAACAGCAAAGTCTCATTAGTTGGCCACAAAAGTGGAGTGCGGGCGCGGGGCTTTGGAGGGGAAGGTAGTGTGCCACTTACCGCAGATGTCGAAGGATATAGGTACGGAGGATCCGGGCTGCTGGGGGACTGGGGGGCACTGGCCGAGAACCGAGGAGTAATGCACGCTGGCCATGGATGACTGGCAATGTTAATGACTCCAAAGATGATGGCAAAGATGACGAGCACTCGCTGCCATCGAATGTCCTGGCAAACTGTTGCTAATGCAATAAAGCGACCATTTCACGTTTCACATGCATTATTCCCTGTTCAATCAATTTGCCGGCTAGCTGCTAGCCATGTTGGGGTTGAAAAAGCAATCGAGCTTTTCTTTTTCCCCCTCTCGACCTCAGCAAAATGCAACACAAATATTATATTACCCGCATATATTTTTTGATATATTTTTATGGACCTTTCAGGCCGCACATTTTACGGCTTCAAATCATTTTGCACATTTTGCCGCAATTTATAAAATAAATATGGTTGGTAAAAAAGCGTAATGGAATTTATAGAACAAAAGTGTGTATGCATAAATTACAATAACATCTGTACCCACCCACTATTCTTAGCGACCGCCCCCCACCCTATATCCGCATATATGTTTTCTTATTTTTGCTACGTTTTTTTTCCGTAATTTTCTTCTCTTTTTTTTTTGTGTCATGTGCTTTTCCGCAGGAATTTCATTTGGCGAATTGTTTGCCTTGTGTCATAAATTTGCAGTAGTAAAAATTGTTAGTTGCGTTCCGTTCGCGACACAGAACATCGAACTACCGCCGCCATATGTGCGTGTTTACAGGCACAACATACACGTATGTATACGGGTTTTCATGATATTCCATAGTTTATGCCATCCAGATGATCTATGGATTGGATTTTCAGTTACTTGTTTTATTTTTTTTTCGGTAACGCCCACCAGCGCCATGCAAAAATCCATTAACCAGAACTCGGTTTTCCAGGGATTTTGCATTCGTGTCGGCTGCTCCCCTTGGGGAACTCAACTCAGGACCCAAAAATTATCTCATTAGCATATTGCGTGGCGGGGGCCTATTGCCGGCCCATATCGATAAGGTTCGTTAAAAAGATTGAAATGTGCGATTTAGGGCGATTTAAGCAATGTGGCGAAAAGGCGAGAGGCAATCGAAGTTGTGGGGGTGGGGGTGGAGTGTTCGCAGTTGCCTGTTTTGACACTTGTCACCATTAAGTTAACAGCGCCAACAAGGGTGGTGCCTTATGGAAGGGTGGTTCGGTGGGTGGGTGGATTGGTGGTGGGGTGGATTGGTGGGTGGGTTGGTGGTCGGGTGGTTTGCCGGCGCAGACCGGGCTTTAAATTCTGCCAAGCCGTTTGACATGCCCGCCAAGATGTCGTTCTTCTGCTGCTGTTCGCTGTTCGCCGTTCGTTGTTCGCTGGCTGGCTGGCTGGTATTTTATGCTTTTTAAGTCAGTTTAAGATTTTTGTAGCCCACTCACAGACTGTCAATGACAACGGGGAAAAGAACGATGGGAAAACTCGTGAAAGTGGAGA
This sequence comes from Drosophila orena, assembly GCA_005876975.1. NCBI lineage: Eukaryota > Metazoa > Arthropoda > Insecta > Diptera > Drosophilidae > Drosophila > Drosophila orena. The sequence continues at coordinate 4,810,821 of VCKV01000282.1, read as the reverse complement.
AGAAGGAGTCAGGAGCAGCGCCTCCTGGGAGTCTTGGGGCACATACGTATAGTGGGGCACACCGCCCAACCACCACGCCTCGCTTTTCCCCCATTTCTGTTAGTCATTTGGCTTTTACTCGGCGCGGATTACGTTTTTATCCCTGTTGCCTGAAACACTTTCACAGCCAATTTTATTATACGCGAGTGTTTCGTTTCGTTTCGCTTCGTCTCGTTTCGCTTCGTTTCACTGGCTTTCGCTGTGGAAAATGGAAGCCTTTGTGATTCTACTGCTGTTGCTGATTTTTCCCGCTTTTGCTGCTGACGCATTTCGCTGTTTGCCGGCTTCGTGCATTTTTATGCCGCATATAAATAAATCTGTTAGTTGTGCATGTTTACGACTTTTAAAACCAACTCTGGGGAGCGAAAGAGCCCCACGCTGTCAACTTGTTCATAAGCGTCACTTTTATGCATACTTCACTGTGTAAACAGCGTAAAATTTTGTAGCGAACGTTTTGCAAAATTTATAAAGGCAAAAAACAGAGAAACAGAGGGACTTAAAACTTAACGCCAAAACCATTCCCGACTTATGCAAATCGAAGTGAAAAATGAATGCCAGCTGTTTCGGCGCGTGTTTGAGCTTATTTGCTAGTTTGCCAGCGGCCAAGGAACCAGACCAATTGATCGGCCATTCCAAGTAAAGTAGCTACAAATGCCAAAACGAAGCAGAAGGAGGAGGAGTAGGAGCAGGTCGGAGTTCCAGGTCAGACAAGACAAGTGTCCAGAGCTTAGCCAGCAACCCGGGGTGCTGATTTAATGCCCTGCACTTGAGGCTCAGTGCGTAATTTTATGAGGTCCATTCCCGGGTTTTATTGGCCAGAGCGCCGACAATAAACTGTTTATGTTTATTATTTGCTGACGTGCAACAAACCCAGGAGCGTTGTGCTTTAATAGTGGCGCGTCAAATGAATCACTTACGGCCATTCGAACCGAAAGGCCCAAAAACTCTTGCCCCATCAAATGCCTGACCGTCAGGAGTAACTGCGAATGTTTGGCAGTGGCAGTAGTAAAAGCAGCGGATGTGGCCTGACTGCGTAAATTACAAATTAGCAATCACACTAAAACCGGCGCAATAAATTCCCAAAAGCTTAAGGCCCAAAGAGTGTGGGGGCAACTTTTCATATTCAAAGCGTCAACTCATTAAACGGCCCTCGTCCGAAAAACTACGAGCAGTTCAACTCGAATCAAATGAAGGACGAAAAACAAATCTAAGTTTCACCGCTCGGAACAGCCACCCACCAACTCATTCACTCACACTCGCATTCACATTCCCATTCTCGACTTTCAGATATTCACAGCCCGATACGGATTGAGATCCAGATACAGATACAGATACAGACACAGACACAGATACACACATTCACACCCGTGCTTGGGGGGGGGGGGGGGGGGGGGAAGTGTGAGTGCAAATAGGATGCGGATGCGTGTGCGTTGAGCAATTTGAGAGCGGAAATCAAAAATTGACCTTAAATCCCAGAAACGAGCGGCGAGGCGAGTGAGAGAGCCAGCTAAATGGGTGGCTCAAAGGCGGTTCTGGGTCGAATCAAACGCGTCTGGGCCATTAAATCGACACCTTCCATGCCAAAGGGGCGCGCCGCCTGCCCCATGAAACGAAGTGTACAAGTAGCAAAATAATAAAAATTTATTGAGAAATAAAAAACAATTTAATTTATTAGTATTTAGTGCAGGAGGCAGTAATCGAAGTTATAAATTTTTTATGCCAGGCCAGGCCAGACCCCCATGCAGGTCCTTTAAATGCCAAGTGCCTGCGAATAGGATACAGTTAAAAGGCGGAGGGAAAACAAATGAATTGGAATACGTTGGCAGTCAGTGCCAAAAATAAAACGGAAATGCTGCCGGATGTGTGTCCATGTTACGTGTGTGCATGTCTGCTTCCAGTGTAATGGTGTGCTGGTGTGCTGTTGTGATGGTGTGATGGTGTGCTGGTGTGCTGGTGTGCGTGGGTGAGCGAAACGGGAAAGGAATGTACGAGTATGTGAAAGAAAGGCTGAGCTGTGTACGTGTCTATTTGTGTGAGTTAGTGTTTCAGAAACGCTCGTCTCGGATGTTGAGTTCCAGCTCTTATCAAGTGTGTAGATCTTACTTATGACTTTGGCCCCCAAAGTTCGGGGAAATCGGCAGTTGGGCAGGGAGGGGGGGAGGGGGGATTTAAGGACGAAAAGCGGTTAAGCACCGAGGCCTCGCCGCAGAAGGAAAGTCCAAATTTGTTGGCTGTCGTTGCTGTTGGCCGGATAATTTAATTTATCGTCTTCTCTGTTAAATGACGCTCAAGAGTATAATTCGCTATCGGGGCACGCGACTAATGCCAGCACAAATTGTTCACTTTCAGCGATGAGATATATGTATATATACATCCGGGTGTATATAGAAGTATCGACAGCATCATCACTTGGTGGAATGTGCAGGGAAAAAATGTCAATAATCCCATCAGCTTCAAACGTTTAAATATATAGTAATTTGTAGCTACGCATAATATTTATGTGCCCTGAAAAAAGCATTCACCTAACCGGTAATATGATTGTATAGAGTTTTACACTTTTTATAATCGCTTTAATGTATGTGACGTGTGCTGGGAAAAGTGAATTAATATCGCATGTGCTAAATATTTAATTTTAAGGCCATTGGAATCTGTTGAATTTTAAAATGATCTACACGTATAGATGTCTAAAAAACGTTCACAACGTTTTTACAACAAATTCCAAAAGATGGCATGCCATTTCATGTATGTGTTATCAATTTGCCCAGCCAGTTGGCACAATAAACGAACTATTGCTTTATGCTATAATAATTTTAAAGTAAATTATTATTTTACTTAAGAGGAGTGAGAATTTTTAGCAATTTTGGCGCATTATTTCTATGGCGTCGAGCGCGTCAAGTGTGCGGCTTTAAAAATACAAGCAAACAGCGACGATCGCCGTGTGCGGAAAATGCAAATGCTGTTGCCAGTTACCCGTTACCAAAAACTGCGGGGGGAGCGGGGGGAGTCAGCCAGAGCGTAAACAATGCACATTTTAATTTTAGCCCAGTTCGTTGCCACAGAACACGGCGGCATTGGAGGCGAGTGAGCCCAAACTGGCGAGCGAGGATATGTGCCAATAAAAAGTTTGGCAAACAAAGTTGGCGTCACAAAACTGCAACAAATTGCAGCTGGAACAGCACCGGAGGCAAACTAACTGCAGAGCCAGAAATTGAAGGCAAAACGGGGCAAAAACCGAACCGCAAGTGCTCTCTGCTATACTCGCATATAACCTGATTTTCGCTTTTGGGCGGCCCAGGTTGCCAGGATTCCAGCTACTCAGCTACTCAGCTACACAGGAACCCAGATACACAGATACCCAAATTCCCTTGATTCCCACACTCACAGACTGGCAGACTCACAGGATCCCACTTGAAGAAGCGGCACTGTCTGGAAAGCAAAGTTAATTAACCCTAATTTGTATGTTGTGCGTGGAACTGGCTCTAAGCTGTGTGCTCCTGCTTCTGCTTCTGGTTTTGATACCCTCTGCAATTTGGCGTGCTGAAGGAATGCACAATTCACCTGTCACACGAATGTCCCTGCCCCTGCGTTTTTGGCCAAGGACTGCGAACGGGACAGGATCAGGCCAACTGCCGCAGGAGCAGGAGCAGCCCAGCAGCATAAACGCTGTATAATTTATGCATTTTATGTGGACCGCAGCAAAGGAAGCCCAGCTGTCCCAGACACCAAGATACGTGTATTATGTATGTGGCTGGCACATTTTTTTCCGCTGACTAGCTGACTTGGCGAGCATGCCAGGACATACTCGTACTCGTCCTTTTGCCCAAAATAAGTGGATGCCTCGGCGCACAAAATCACTGCAAGTCGCTGAAGAGCAGGCAGCAAAAAGGCTTTAAGACCAAAATGTGGTCGACAGAAGACAGCTCGTTCCTGGTACTTGGTACTTGGTACTTGGGCATGGCTAAGCAATGGGGTGAAAATAGGGTGTTTCTATAAATATGGTGGCACCTTCTTCACTTCGTGCTAGGCTAAATTCCATTAAAAATTTAACAAGTTTTGGGCTTGTTCGCCTAAATATTTAATGTATTTTCAGGCCCGTTGCCTGAAGCAATTGAAAGCCAACAATTAGCCAGCTTGACAGGGCACTTATCGGGCAAGTCAAGATATTAAAAAACATAACACTTGTCTCGGCTCAGCATTAAAATGGAAATATTTTGCACACTTTTCCGCGCCAGAAGGGACAGAAGGCTGCCATTGGTTTTTATGCCGACATGCTTACGCATTTTAATTAAGAAATTAAATTAAATACAAACTGATGCGTAACAGATTCCTCGTTACTAATTAAAATTCAATTTCTTGCCATTAAAATGAGCAGCCAGTGGAGAAGGCTGGGCAACAACGCCAATTACAAGCCAAGCCCTTGGCGGGCCAGGAAAACCGCGCCAAGAACAACACAGGAATTGGGGGCGTGGCAGCACGCCTACGCCTACGCCCAGGCCACGCCCCCTCCCACCGCCCCCGCCAGCATTGCGACCTCGTCGAACTGGCAAATTAAGCACGCAAAATTAATACGCAATAAAAAGGCAATAATAAAAGTGGAGTCGAGCCGAGTCGAGTCGGGAAAGTCCTTCGATAACTGAAAACAATTTGTTGTCTTTCCTTTTGCACTTCACTTTTATGTGAATTTCCCCACCGCCTTGCTTTTCCCCATGCCATAGCGCGGAAAAGCTGGAGTAAGCTCGGCAAAAATTGAATAATTTCTTAATGAGAGTTGAAAAAAGTTTGCTGCTTCAAATTTTCCAATTAACATTTTATATTAAAACCGACATTTGCTTGATACGCTTTAAGGCGAAGTCGATGATGCAACAGAGCGATGCGGTTTTGCGGATCGGTATCCGGAAGCGCTCGATGGAACAGTACCCCCAGGACCATCCAATCCAACATCCAACAATGGCAACCGCCAGCCGCCCGTACAAACAAAGGCTGCACAAAATACTTGAAGCAACTATGCCAAGAGTTCCCGAGCTGGAAAAGTGGATAACTCCCCGGTCGACCAGGCGGGCAGTTGAGTAAAATTGTTTGCTATTTGCCAGACTAAACGGCCCAACAAAGCGTTTTGGGTGCGGGCCCTTCGTCCTGCAGGGGCAACAAATTACTTAAGAAAACCGTTCCTGCCTTATTGGATTAAGTACACAGCGGCCGAGGGAAAGCAGTTTCTGCAACTCTCCACTCACAATTACCAGCGGCTCTTTGATAATTTCTGCCCAAGATTGGGTCGAGACCACGAAGCGCTCGCAACTTAAAGCTGCTGAAATGTTTGTCCATCTGCCAAATGTCAGACGGTCTAACCCTTTCGCCGGATTTCGTTGTTATGGCCACGTCAACTTGCAAATACTATTGGCTCGAAAGGGGATGGTCTCCCCGCAGTTGCCCATATGCGGACATGGTCTCGTCTGGCGAGTGTTGGTACCACCAGCTCGTATTTGCCCTGGAGGCCCGTTTGGTGTATTGTTATACAATTTTGTTGGAATTTATTTACGGAGTTTTGTGCCACACAGTATAAACATCCAAGTTGGCACAATGGCTGGCTGGCTGGCTGGCTGAATGGCTGGTTGGCCATCCGCAGAAACAAAATCAAAACCCAAGACCAATATCGAAGCCAAACTCTGCGCTTGGCCAAGTTATGGCTTAAATTTCTATCCCAGCTCGCAGCGAGCACGGATAGCTGGCTGATTCGTGTTCTGCATGCCAAGCGTGTATATCTATCTATGAAGACGGTGAGGTTGAGTTCAGGGGTCAAAATTGCCGCTGCCGCCGCTGCTGCTGGGCGTGGCAGAAAACACAAACAAGATAATAAGTTCATAAGTATTATTTGCAATATAATCTCTCTTCCGATTTGATTTAAAATTCTCGCAGCCAGTGTCAAAGTTTTGTGACTCCTGGCCATTTTGCAGGATAAAGTGGAAAGTGGAAAGTGGAATGGAGGGGTAGTGTGCCGCCTGAAACCCATTTCCTTGAGCTGGGTATAAGGCATGAGCATCCTTAGTTAATTGGTCATTTCTGTGGCAAGCTGCAGCCCAGAGTATAAATGAGATAGCGATAGCTGGTCGAGGGATCAAGTGGCAACTGGCAACTGGCAACTGGCAAGTGGCAAGTGGCGAGTGGATTTGGCCTGGCTTAGGGGCTACTGATTGGGCCACCAGGCAAACAAGAAAAATATGATAAGCGCCACGTGCTATCCCATCCAATCCCATCGCTCCATAAAATCCCGCTCAATTTGCAGTGCAAACTTCAAAATTTGTCGAGGACCTCCAGCTAATTAATCAGGGCAACGCCAAGTCGCAAGTAAACAGCAAGTGCCACCTAACAGCATTTAGCTAAAGCATACTTTGGCTAACACTCGCCAAGTTTCTTGCTGCGGAACAAGGACTAAGGACTAAGGACTAAGGACTCCGGACTCCGGCCAACTGAATAGCCATGCTCCAGTGGGCTCTACTCGGGCAAAACTTTCACTGCCATCTTCTAACTGCAATTTATGAGTGCAGCGGGCCACTGGGCGAAAATTTGTTTACAACTTAGGCGTTAATTGACACTGCCACAAAACAGAGGCGAAACTCAAAGAGAAAGTACCAAAGTCTGGACCTAACCAACTCGGTTTTGCAATCCAATGACCAGGGTCGACCAAACAATGCTCAAAGAGCTGACAATATTTATGCTGGCGAAGCGGGAAAAGTTTTTAAATAAAATGTAACACCTCTTGCAGGTGTGCCCCCAAAACTTTTTGTACCACTGAGGTCAAAAGTTGTACACCACTCCAAACCACCCAGATAACTTTAATGAGACAACACGCAGAGGGGAAACACACCAGATTGTTGTGCAATTAGCTTAAATGTGCAGAGTGTCCTTCCCCTGAATGGAAAATTGCAGCAGAGAGTGCGAGTAAGCCGTAGGCATAGTAAATCAATGTCGCCTTAATCCTCGCATAAGGCACTTTATCAATCAATGCAGAAAGGATTTAGCTGGAGTTTTTTGTCATCGCCTCCTAGTTAATGCATGACAGAGGGTTGCAAGAATAAAAAAATACAAAAGTAAAAAAAAACAAAAAAAGCGGAAAGAAATAAAGTAAAAATAAATCCAGGCCCAGACACGCCCGATTCGAGTGGGGAAAATCGTAATAAGCGATAAGAGGTAAAACAAAGTAAGACCGAATAACACAGTAAATCACAGGATAATGCCACATTCGCACACACACACACACGCCACACACCACGCACACACACTCGCTGGGGCATCGAAGCAATCAAATTAAATCCCAATCGCACACTTAGGCGGCAAGGACGAGAGACAAGGACCCCGCGACGACACGACAAACGGCGATAAAGCGTTATGGTTCATTAGGCCCGCCGATTGCCAAGCGTTTTGGTTAGGTGCTGAGGTTCCCGGGGTTTCCCCCTAAACGCTTGGCAATCCTGCGAGAATGGGGTTTTCCACACACAATAGCGGCGTATATCATTTCAGCACAGCCCTGTCACATCAGCGCCCACGATGACATTGAGCCGCGCAGATCCAAGACGAATGGCATAGGGATGAGGATGAGGATGCGGATGAGGATGCGGATGAGGATGAGGATGCGGATGAGGGTGAGGGTGAGTACGGAGTACGGCGGCTTAGGGGTTGCAATCTGCCTTGCACTTAATGTCAATATCATGAAGTGCCGCCATATGGGATCTCCCGCCAACGGCACTCGAATGCAGCAATTGTCACCCGGCTCGGACGCTCGGTAAATATTTGCAGCAGGAAATTAGTAAACCAAACACGCCAGTCGCAATCCGGCACAGAGAAAAAATATTTATCACTTTTTTTTTATCTTCAAGAAAGTATGTTTTGATCAGGGTAAGCAAAGAGTTTAATTCTGTAAGGATAGATACTTAGATACTTTAGGATACTTTTAGATTCTTAAAGCACACTTAAGGGTACTTTTCGATGTGGGGGAATTAGAAAAATTACAGATTTTTCTTTTAATTGAGATTAACCCGATTTGAAACCCCCGATTTCGCTCAGTGTGTCGCAGGGCAGACAAATAAATAAAACATGCGTCGTATTTGTCAAATCTGTTGCAATTGTTCGCAGCCCAGGAGTGTGACCGATTCCAGGTCCAGGACCTTAGCTCCGCAGCACAGCCTCTCCCCCTTCGGAGCCAACCCAATGTCCTGGTATGTCCGGGCACGACTCATTAAACTTGCAGACCCCGCCCCGACCGGATTCGACCCGTTCCTAACCCGGCGATGGGAGCCCTGGACACAAAACTGTTTGATTTATTTGACACTTTGTGCGTTTGTAGCCCGACGCCGGAGAGCTGACACCTGCGCGCCAAATTAATGCAATGAAATTTGCCAAACTTTTATGAACGAGTTGAGTCCACTTGGCCAGTGGTGGGAATGAGGGGTTGGGCTCTTCTCCTGGCGGAAGGAGGAAGCGCTAAAAAATACGAGGAAAATACAATATTAATGAGTTTCCAATGTTAATAAGCTGAGAGAAGCGCTAAAATAAGGGCAGGACGTCAGCTGCAGTCCGCTGGCGAAAATCCCTTTATAATTTCATTTTAGCCTCAACTTGAGAAATAATTTAAAAACTTTGTTATGTATTCTTAAAGTCATTTAAGCACAGACGCGCAGCAGTTGCCATGGGCTGCTAAAATGGCAAGAAATAAAAGCAAAAATGCGATATTTTAGACGCTGTCGTTCGTTGATGAGCTGCTGATGAGGCGTGCGCCCTGTCCAATGGTTATATAGATACATATATACATACATATATCTATATGTACATGGTATATATATTTGTATTATAAACTCCACCCCAGCGTTATCATCTGTCAACCAAAGTCGAAGTCCGACTTCGTCAGTTCTTCAGAAGCTTCAGCAGCCTGCGAGGCCGAAAAACTTTGCGCTTGCCTTTTGTGTTTCCCACTTTTTTTTTAATGTTTTTGTTTTCCATTTTTTTCATCTTTATTTTCCACCAGTCGCAACTTTGCGAGCATAAAGAAAAATGAAAAATAACTGAGAAGCTGTGGATCCAAAAAAAAAAACCGGAAAAAAAGACAACAAAAAGGAATGTTTTAAAACAAGAGACAACACTTTGCCGAAGGCCGAATGCCCTTTTTTCGGTCCTAAAGTGAGAATTTCCCTTTGAAGAGAGGCGAAATTTATGGAAAAGTCCAAGGACCTCCCAACGCGGCGGATGGCACACACTTTTGTGATTTCTCGCCTCGCGAATCGTAATGATGGAAAAAGTATCTCCTGAATATGAAATGAAGCAGCTGGACAAATGTCGCCGGCGAAAACTCGGCCCTTCTACGTCCTGGTCCTGTTCCTCCTGCTGCTGCTCCTGCTCCTGCTGCTCCTCTTGGTTCTGGTCAACTTGAGCCGGCCCATTGCCACTTTGTGCCGGGGATAATAATAATAAAGTCGCTTCGCCTGGTGCGGTTGGACAACAGCTGCGCTCCTCTGGCTTTTGCCAGCACTTTTGCTTTGGGCCCAGGCACGGCCATCCTTCGTCTGTTGGATAAGGATGTGAATGTGGGGAAGCCCAAGCAAAACGCACAGCTGGCGTCGAACTTAAATTAGCTTGTACATACAATCCGCTTTTCACAGCGGACGGGCCAAAGTTCTTATCCGTGAATTTATCTTTCATATGGCAATGTGGAAACTTTGGCCTCCATTTCCCGCACTGTTTGCGGTGGCACTCTGAATTTATTATTGCAACAACCACCGGCCAACCAACCGCCCAACACGCGCAGTGTGGCCAAGAAGCTTTTGATATTGTCGCCAATATAAACATTTTATCATAAAGAGATTAGACGCCGATAAGCGCAGTTGAGAGCAAACAGCAGGCAAATGAGAAAGATCCTTCTATACAGCAAGACCCCATGCATTTTAAGATTCCCCCCCCATCGAAACTGCCGGATCCGGGCCTCTTTGTGCCGGGACCCTGATTTACGGCTTCCTGATGCCAGTGCCAAACAATGCCGGGCAATTTCCCCATGCGGTGAAATTAATTTGAAGCATTTGCTGCTGGAAGCATTTGCTGCCAACCATCCACCCACCGGCAAAGTGCAGCTGAATGGTTCCCAGCCAACTGCAGGGCAGCCGTAAAATGGCCACATCCCATGGGCCACACCAGGAATCCCTGCTCCATGCGCCATGCTCCACGCTCCACGCTCCACGCTCCATGCCCCATGATCCATAGGAAAGGAGGCCATCTGTTTGCCCAACGGGCTGGGCTGGGCTGAGTGCTGCCCTGCTGCACTCACTGTCAGTTAAATCCCGGCGCTGCATTACGACAACCTTACCACTTTTTTCCCGACCCCCGGTTGCCCGACAAATGTCTGAAGATAAAGCTGCAAAAATATTTTAACCTCCTTTGGCAGCATGTCGGATGTCGTCGGAGGACACTGGGTAACACCCAAGCCGGGCAATCCGTACCCAGCACCAGTAGCACCACAAGTAGTCCGCAGTGCCTCCTACTCATTGTTGCCAATCCTGGTGATAACTACCACGAAGATGATGATGATGATGATGATGATGATGATGATGATGATGATGATGATGATGATGATGATGATGATGATGATGATGATGATGCTGAGGCAGCACAGTTTCACCTGCACTAAGCTATGCTTTTGTCTGTTGCGGCTGTTTTCATATTTTATTTGCGGCCCAAGGAGACAAAAAACCCGGGCATACAATGCCATCAGCCAGGTGCAAGTCCATGTCCAGCTGCAAGTCCATGTCAATTTGCTTGAAGTGCTCCGCTCGAGAGCCGAGAAAGCCAATGCCAAACGCGTTGCAAATTAAAATTGCCCAGCCGTTGTGCCATAATGAAATGGCTTTCTGGTTAAAGCCGGCACAAAATGAAAGGGCCCAGTGCCAGCCAGCCAGCCAGAGATTTTAATGAAGTTCGTAGCACTGCAGCCAGACGGAGAGGAGTCACTTTATTTTATTAGAAACCTGTTTGCCAAGCATTTGCACACAAATTAAATATGGTGCGCTACGGCAGCAAAGTGGTTTCCGCCGCATCCAATTCAATCAGGCCAGTTAGCAGCTCAAAGCCAACTTAACAGACACGTTAATCGGGGCCAGCACACACAGTTTTTTCATTTGCCGGGTAACGTTTTAATATCACCTCGCCGAAGATTGTTATCCTGGCCATGCGGTTGATAACCGCTCATCGCCGAAAGTCTTGTTCGCTCAACAAGTTCATTTCCCCCCGGTGGCAAGGACACTCGGGTATGCTGCCACACATGCACTCGATGGGCAATAAGCGGCACATTGCCCCATGCTCTGCGTTTAAGTGCGATTCCATCTCTGGCCTTAAATACAGCCATAAACCGGAATCGCTTTCACTGGGTCGGGAAACTCGGCTGTGACTAATGTCAGCTCCTGTCAGCATTCATGGCAATAAAATTTCACTCCTTACAACATGCCAACCCCGTCACCGACCGTCACTCGGCGATCCTCTGGGTAGATTTGTGCGGCTTGGGTTTATGTTTATGATTTAATTGTCAATAAAATAATCATTTGCAAGCATTTTGCCACTGCAACCGCAGTACGTGCCAAACAGAGTTGAGGCAAATTTTTACCAATAAATGAATGAGTATGTGGATGTGGCAACAGGGCAAAGGGCATATCGAATCCACAGACATTAGAATGGTACACTTAAATCAAGTAAGAAATCCATATTAAGTCATTTCTGAATCCATGTCACCCTTTAAAAAACTGCTCAACAATAACCTTCAATCTCATCCCAAAACATACCTGAAAAATGACATTACACGAACATGCATTATTACTTATTCAGCAGTATGCGAACAAAAGCCGGGCCTGTAAGTATTTCTTTGTGTGTAGCACACAGACCAAATAACAGGATAAAACTGTAGGGTGCCACAGGAACTGAGAGCCCTGGCTGGCACTTAAGTTATTGACGAGATAAAGTTGAGGATTTTGTGTGCATTTTTGTGAAGTGGCAGCCGAAGCCCATAATGACAGAGCAAGTGGAGGAATATGGAGATGGGTAGCTGGGTAGCTGGGAATCAGTTGGCTATGGAGCTGGGAAGCTCGAAAGCTGGAGCTGGAGCTGGAGCTGGAGCTGAGATGATGGCGTTGACGTTGATATTGTCGACAGTTTTGATGCCTCTGCCGGCAGACTCACGTAGAGAGATGAAGCAATATGTGCCCGGGCTAAAGGCTTTGAGTGCCTCGTCCTGGCTCCCCATATATGTGTGTGTGTGTGTGTGTGTGTGTGTGTGTGTGTGTGTTGGCAGGTCTAGTCTGTTTGCTCAAATGCTGCTCCTTTGCTCATGACACCAGAAGCAGGACAACAGCCAAATCAAACAAGCCAAAAAAAGAAGGCGAAGGAAACCAATAAAAAGCCAAGCGAAGCGGAGGCGGAAAAGAAAACATTGTGGCCAAAACGGCAATGCCAACGTGCCACAGCATACACAGAAAAATGAGAAGGATGTTATTAATCCGCAACCATTAATGTTAAAAACCAACTTAACCTTTTTTGCAACATTTTTTTGTACATGAGTTTTAAAGAACTCAAAAGGCTGAATTAAAGCATTCCTTGTGTGGTAAATCCATTTTTTGATATTCCAAGGATATGCCACCACAAATCACAAGTTTCGTAAAAATGATGTAAAAAGCTTTTAGGCACTGAAATATTGGCTTCTTCGCATGATTGATTATTTTTCGGTGTACATGCAGGCATCGCCCCATCGATTTTCACTTGAGCCTTAAACGCGACGAGGAAATTCTCTGGAGTCGCACAAACAAATGCGCGTAAATTTTGCTTAGCGCGCAATTCAAGTGCAAATACTTGACACCGCCGCACCTAAACTGGAGGAAACTGGAAAAGTGGGCGCGGTGGGCGGTGGCAAATGGGAAATGGGTGGAAAAGAGGTGGCCAGGATGAACTGATGAACGAACAACCAAACCAATCCCACTTGGTCTTGCAATGCCATCAACGCGTGGGCCTCAAGAGCCTCTCGATGCGTCCTCGTCGTCGTCGTCCTGGTCCCCGTCACACGTCAATATCCTTTTTGTGGTTTTTCCTTGTTTTGCTTTTCCCCCGCCCCCCAGACCGGAAGAGCAAAAAAGGCATTGGCAACTTTTCCGCCTCATCTGCCGCCGGCATGCCACCTATTATCGTTTGTTTGGGCCAAGTTTTGCACTGCCTGATGCCTGATGTCTGATTTATTTGCATTTGGCTTGTGGTCCATGCAGTTAATAAATTTCACTTACCCACTGGCACACACACACAAACATACACGTATGTGCAAAGTGTTATCTAACTGGGGGGAGTAGACTGGGTGGAAAACAACTTTTGCGAAAAGCGAGTATCAAAAGTTTTGGGGCCAAAAGTTTGCCGCTGCGGCAACTTACCTATGTCAAATTGATTAGTTGAGTCCGACAGCTGAATCCAAATCTGTTCCGATTCGTTCCGGTTTTCCCCCGAGGCGATTGGGGTATATGGCAGATAATTTGATTGTGTGATTTATGTCACAATATATATTCAGCATTAATGAAGATGAAGCAGTTTTGCGGTTGGCAAATGCAAACTCAATCTGCCGAGCGTTTTGCACTTCATTAATTGTGCAAAAATGCGAAATAAAAAAAAAACCCGAAAACTGCAAACCGAAAAACAAGGCGACCACAAATGCAAATATTTGCGAGCGGAGCTGCGATGTCTGTTAACTGCAGGACTACTGACTAAAAGCCAAAACTAATTGTTACTGACACTCGCAGTTTGCCCAACCGCCAGACAAACGTCCTGCAGCAATTGAAAGGCAACCGGAAATCGGGGAGTCCTGAAATTCTGTGCGCAGCTCCCGCTCACAGACAAAGTAAAGTTATTTGCGGTTCATTATTCACTTTTGGATTTTATATCCTTGTGGTGCCGGGTGGAGCACGATCGAAGACAGTGATGGACAGCAGATTGAAGTCCGGTCGAGACACGTTGCCCTTCCGCTGAACCATCGAGCTCGAATCCTTTCGAAAGCTGCATGCAAAATGACCTGACAATGAACCGCTGCTGCCCAGGCAACTGCATCGAGGATGCAGGATGCGGGATTCAGGATTCCGGATTCTGGGATTCGAACTAGGACGACGAGACAGCGATGGAGTCGGCGACGTTTAAATTGGTAAATTTTGCTTGGCTGCATTCAAAGCAGCAGCAAAGCAGCAATCGAGGGGCATTTTTGCTCTTTGCTTATTCATCTAACAAGTTGAAAAATAAATTAATAATGCGTTCTTGCCACTGACGGCAGCTGCAACCGCACCAGAAGGAAAATGCGAGCGAGTGTCCGTTCACTGAGACACTGTCAGGGACTTGGGAAATTCGTGCCGAGCTTTTTTTCGCTCTCGCACTCTATATAACTATATAGATATATAGCACGTATATATGTATATGTATGTGCACTTTATATTTGACTCGTCTTTCGATTCCCGCATTCGTCTCAAAGTCCATGACCACGTCCATCTAGATCTCCCTTCCGTTTGTAGCGCTCCGCCAACCGACACCCCTGTTCCTAAAATTTAATTGCATCTTTTTCAACAATTCTAGCACGAAATGAAAATTCATGCAAACGTTGGCAGATAAAAGCGGAATCCCAAAAACCAGTCCCTCCGCAGCAGGACGAAAAGGACGAAGGGGAGCTGCAGTAGGAGCGAATGGCCAGAGGAATTTAAGCTTTCAGTTTAGTTCAGTCAAGATATGAATACTAATAGCCACTGGAATGTTTGAGTAGCCAAAGGACATTGCACCGCCGCATCCCTAGATTCTCTGTCAAGGAACTCGGCCAGATCCCAAGACGCTGGAGGTTTCTCTGCTGCCTGCTGCCTGCCGCCTGCTGCATGCTGCCTGCTTCCTGCTCCCAGGATCACAGGCTCCTTTTGGCTGGCAATGTCATTACTCTTATTTGATTCCGTGGACATTCGCATAAATGCCAGATTGAGTTTATGCACAGGCAAAAGTTGAGTCCTTGAAATGCACCCAACTGCCGGGCAAATTTAAATGCAAAAAGTCCTCAGACTCGACTCGCGACTTGGCCCGAGACAAAAACGTGGCGAAGAAAAGCAATTAGCGAAATTAATTGCTCAAGTTTCGCTTTGAAATATTCATCCGTGAGATTAATTCGCCGGCCGACAAAGCTCCGTCATCGAGCATTGCCCTACCCCCACCCCCAACTTATGCCCTCGTTCCTCTGCAATTTGTGGCTTTGTCAATTGAATGGCTTTGCGGCCGGGCTCGCTGATTGACTTGGCCCTCTTGCACGCGATTGAATTTGCAATTGCCAAGGGCCCGTCTCGGCCTGGTCGGCCAACCTGGGATCAGAGGTGCCGATTATGGACGGCCCCAAGTTTCAAAGCCAAGAATTAAGGTTGGTGCTGAAGAAATTATGTGGGATAAACTTATACTCAACTAACTCTCATAGTTACTGAGATCTCGGCAGACTGACGGGCTAGATGGCTAGATCGACTCGAAAATATATGCCATTATCTATAAAAACTAAGCTACCAAAATATCAAAAACTATCTCAAATTTGAGCTTGAATACTTAGCTTAAAAATAGCCAAGTAGGCAGAACTAGCAACATAGGATGAAGTGATATCAATCTTGTTCTCAACTTACCGCTCTCGAAGTGCAGGGCCAGCACTGCGATGGCCAGGAGCAGGATGTGGGGCAGGCTCCTCAGCCGGCGATCGCGGATATGTCCTGGCTGGCTAATTGTCCTCGCTTCTGTGGCCATTTTGCCGTTGTTGCTGTTCTTCTTGCTGTTGCTGTGGCACTCGAATATGTATAAAATTCTGTTGCTGCTGCTGCTACTGCTGCTACTTCTGTTCGGCGACTTAGTCAGGTGCATTGAATTAATTATTTCATTGCTGCTGCACACGAATTTGCAGGCCGCAGATTGTGTTGCAAGCAATGGGAGCTCCTTGCTGTTGTCCTGCGATTTCTTCTGCTGGCACAACACTCCGCCAGCACTAAACACAAGCACTCGCCTTTGTCGACGTCTTCGACTGCAGCACTTACGGAATTTTAATTATTCAAAATAGGTTTTTAGCACAGCAGGCGGCGGCAGGATACGACGCTGCCAGGATACTGGGATACTGCTACAGGTTCGGTTCGTGGTTGCGGGGCTGCACTGCTTTAATTGCTTGTTTTGCTGCAATGCATTTTCCTGGGGCGTTTGTAAATTTATAGCTGCAAAATACAAGGAAAACGATATGCGTTAGTTTTCTGCATGACCACAGAGAGTCCTTCGTGTGTGCGTGTGTCTGTGTGTCTGTGTGTGTGTGTGTGTGTGTGCGAGTGTGTCGTGGTGTATGTATGTTTATAGGGATCTATATGCCTGGTGTCCTGTGTAATGCAGCTAAGCCGCCGTGCCCAAATACATAATTCCTATGCAAATAAGCGTGGCCCAACACTAAAATTTATGTGCGCACAGCGTTTTGCATATCTGCACACAGAATAGAGGCGACCCAGAGTGAGATACCCTCGTACACTCGAAACAAAAGCAGTCTCTTATAGACATATGCATTTTAAGACACAAAATATAGCACTGATTTGGTAATCCAGTAAGCAGTTTTCAAAGATCCCAAAAAATAGTCTTTAATAGCCCAGCAGTTATTCAATACTTTGATTTGAGCCAAACCAAAATGTAGGTGCAAGCATAAAATACATTTTTGTGTTCAGTGCACGTACGAACATTCGTATATATTCGAGACTTCAGTGACGTTTTTTCCACAAGCGAATAAAACTCAAGCAGAGCGTAAAAAAATATAAGCGACGGCAGGCAGGCCGGCAGGCAAAAAACAAAATGCCAACGCAGGACAAGCTGCCAAATTAACAGAAATTTGGATCCAAGCCCGAACTTTTAGTCTCCGCAGGATAGTGCACAGGAGCAGGACTCTGTCCCCACTACCCCCCTCCCCCCCAAATCCTTCTCATTTCTCCACTGGCTGTGACAGCAAGCCAACTGAAATAATCCCGAAAAATATTGTGTGCGCATTTTGGATTTGTTGTCTTTGATTTGGCGCGGTTTTTCCACCATATCCGTGTGTGTGAATTTCGCCAGCGTTTTTCTTTTTGCATTTCCATTACAATCTCTCTAGTTAACATGTTTTGGCAGTTGCGCAGGCTGGAACCCGCAAAATGGAGTACAATGAGGCCGAATGGATGCCGGCGATGCCAATATCGGGCTCATAAACAATTCTATTAAAATAAATGTAGCATATTTATAAGGAACCGGAGTCGTCGTCGTCGCACAAAAGTGAAAGCAAAACCAACTTAAATGCTTTATAAATCGACTCGAATTTGTTTTCCTTTCGGCCAAAGACTTTGGCCAGCTAGCCAGCTAGCCAGATAGGCAGCAAAAAACAAGCGAAGCAACAAATTTTGATGAAAGCTATCGCAAAAAATATTGATGAAGAAGGCCCAGAAGAAAGATGATTGATTTTATGTGTTTGGACCCGGACGAAGACCAAAAAAAAAAAAAGAAAAAAAAGACAAGAAATAAAGGAGCAGCCGGGGAAAATGATGATGACGAGCAGACGAGCAATGAGTGACCGCTTGGCCAAGAAGCTTGGACAGGAAATACGCCAAAATACACAAGGATATTACGTACCCAAAGCAATACGAATATACGGCTTTTATGTGCAGGACACAAGGATACGAGTTCAAGTATTCTGGCCAAAAAAAAAAGCCACGAAATGAAAATCGAAAAACCAGGCCACAACAGCAACAACCGGAAGGAACCACACGCAAAAGAGTTAAGAGTCGGGTGCGTACGAGAAAATTTGTGTATTTGCCATAAAATAATTTATCAATTGGAAAATTTCTAGGCAGACTGAGTGTGGGGG
The DNA here is from genome assembly GCA_005876975.1 of Drosophila orena. NCBI lineage: Eukaryota > Metazoa > Arthropoda > Insecta > Diptera > Drosophilidae > Drosophila > Drosophila orena. The sequence continues at coordinate 4,792,868 of VCKV01000282.1, read as the reverse complement.
AGCCAACAATCCTGAATGGGGCAAGGAGACCCAAAGGGCGGAGCTCGAGGATGTAAGGGGAAAATGCCCAAGTATTTTGCTATCGCCACCCTTCATCTCGTCCTTGGAGCATGCATACTCTTCTATATATATATATATGTGTATGTGTGCGTGTGTGTGTGTTTGAGGGTAAAATTATGACAGGAGGAAATAAAAAAGCATAAATTTATTACCGAGCCGAGGACGATGACTACTAAAACTTGGCCACAGGCCCGTGGGGAGCACTCGCTGGAAAGTAAAGATCATAAATAATCGAAAGGGCGACAATATTGGCGCAGGACAATGACAATGAGGGGGCACTGTGACGTTTTGTGGAGCATATAAGGCATATAAATAACCCTCGTCGATACGTTTCGATTCGTTTCGATTCGATTCGATTCGATTCCATTCGATTCGACTTGAATTAAGGAGGTTGAAAAGTGGCAGGCACGGGTGCAGACAGACGGGGAAGTGAATCCAGAATAATTGCACAACAATTTGCCGTAACAAGGATATCAAATTTGCACAAGTTGAAACCGAAGCGCAGACCGCGACAGCGAAACAAAATAAAAAGGATAACGAGCACAATAAAAGAAATGAAATCGTAGCCCCCGAAACAGTTGCTAATTGGACAAAGCAACCGAAAAATGAAATCCGAGCAACAAGAGGATATACGCGCCAAGGATTCCCGACCGTCGTGTGTGACCCAAAAGCCAAATCCCCACAGCCAGATCCTTTTGGCTCCCCACTCCCCCTGGCGCTATTCAAATGCACAAGCAAAAAGGAAACGAACCAAAAAAAAAACATAACCGAAATGAAATAAAAGAGATTGGCTTAGTTAGGTCTAATTTCTCGGGCAGACAAAGTGCTTAAAAAATAATTACACGCCGGCAATCAGCAAGTTGCGCTGGCCCAGGAAACCGGAAACGACGGACACGCGACGTCATCCGTCCGTTAGCCTGTCCGTTCGTCCGTCTGTCCACCCGTCCGTCCGCCCGCCCGTCCGTCCGTCCGTTTGTGTAACCTTCTGGCGGTGCTGGTCCACATTTGGTGGTGCAGGATGGCGGTGCGACTCGTTAGCAATTGACCGCTTGCTGGCACGTCAAATTCAATTTAGTTGCCGGGCCCCCGAAAAGGCCATGCCGCAAATTCGCCAACTTACAAGTAATTAGGCAGCTCAACTGCAGCTGACCACGCCCACTCGCCCACAAGGCGGCCAAAGGCTATCCGCACACAGAGTCACACACACGAGAGCACACACACACACACACACACAGCGACAACAAGGACACTCAGGACACGCGTCGTCAGCTGCTTTGCGTGGCTGCTTGATTGTCATCGCCACAGTGGAATGCGGATGCAGCTGTATATGTGTAAGTACAGAGAGAAAAACTCCCTACACATTCAACTGTATTAGAAAAGTATCTGAAAACGATTGCAGCGGCGTTTGAAGTCTTTTTCTATAATAGATTCAACGTCTGTGAACATTTAATGATTTAAGTAATGAAGACAATCACTGATTTTGCGAGCAGTGTAATTATATTTGTAGATGCCACTGCAGTTTCAGTTGTCGTTGGCTAATTGCACATTGTTCGGAGATGGTTGCCGGCAGCTAGGAAGCGTTAGCTTTCTTTGCCGCACTCCGTTGCCTTTTTACGTGTTTGACATGCACTTCAGCCGGGGTAATTACCAATTTGCGGCGCCAATTTGGCTACCCATATCCGCCAGCGCCGACTCAGGCCAGCAAAATTTAATTAGTTTGCCATCCAAATGCTCTGGCACAGTATCTGCCATCCCTCTCGTTCGGTAGTCAGCGCAAATGACACTTTTGCAACAAGGACAAGGAACTGAAAAAATGGAATAAAGGACATTCGATGGCCGCAGGCGTCGCGCAATTATGAGCAATCGCAGCGATCCCTTTGACCCTTTGTAATCTCTTTAATGGCAGGGCATTGACGGTGGCCACAATGCTGAAGGGAAAAAGTAAAGGCAACAGCAGTTACATCAGCTGAAATATACGCGTTTCGGGCCCAGTTTCATTTACTTCAAGTGGCCGACAATTAATTTAATTTAAGCCTTTCGCACAAAGCATGATTACACTTTGGCACTTTGACAACGCAAAGCTTTTGACCCACAGATGAATTCAGTAGCAGATATCTATAGCAACAGTACAACAGTAGCGCAAGCGGCCCAAAGTGTTTGCCTGCTCGATAAGCGGGCCAAGGGTTGCCAGGTTGCCAGGTTGCCAGGACAATCAGGGTCGCATTTATCTTTCAACCAGCTGAAGTCAAACTTTAATTAAACCAACCTCGCGTCCTCACGCATAAATGTCGATGCACTTGCTCTGCGAATTATGCACAGTTTTTCGACAGTCGCATAGGGAGTATGGTCTAGGTACTTGTACACCAACGAGGACTTACACTGAGGAAATTAAGTGGCAGCTGTAATTGGAAGTTTCAAATGTGCTTAGCACCAGAGCTGACAATATCAAAATGATTTACAGCATTTCAAACGAAATAAAGGGCTATCATTGTATTCAAAATATCCACCCATCGATTTCCCGAAAGAATTAGACAATTTGATTTTCCCTCTGTGCAGCAGAACGAAGAGCAGCTGCTGCAGCTGTATTCGATTTCAAGGACACTCGATGGGGCAGCTGCCCCATCCTCGTGCTCATCCCCATCCTCATCGGTGTCCGGATGCCGGCTGCTGGTAGCCGGAAGAGCTCTTCACAGTTTATAGCTCCAAGTGGCCGTTGGCAAGTGCAAGTGGAAATTCTTGAGCGCACTCGGCTCTTCAACTGATTACGGTTTGTTTTCCATGCAAGCAACACTCTGGATCGCATCGAGGACTGCCCCTGGCAAGGATAACGGCCAGGATATGAGTGTATGTACATACAAGTATGTGTGTGTGTGTGTCTGTGTGTGTGTGTGTGTGGGAGCGTCGATGTGTACGTGAGGAGATAATGCGCTAAAATGATTAAGTTGACACACTGGCAAACAATCGAAGCAGGCCTTTTTAATTGGCCCCCGGTAATCGGAAATCCCCCGGAAGGTTAATGAAAATTTGATTAAACATCTAATTGATTAGCGGTCTAGCGTGCGAGGGCATTGATTTTTACATGGCGGAGAGGATGGTATTTTTAATTTGATTAAACTCAAGACGCTGCAAATATTTAACGCTAATTAAACTCGACAACCAACAGAAGCCATTCAATGGACATGCCAAGGACTAATTAAGATTTTGTCAATTACTTATGGCGAGTGCCACGCCCAGTGGAAGAAGGAGGGAGAAGGAAAAGCAAGGACCTGACGCAGCAAACTGCACGCTTCACTATCCTGTATCCTGTGTGTGTCTGTGTGTGTGTCTGTGTGTGTGTCTGTGTGTGCGTGTCCATGTACGTATGCTTGTGTGAGTGAGTGTGGTTGTATGCAATCATTAAAATTAATTTATTGGTTTCATTAACTCGACTGCCGAGTCTTTAGCAGCTCGGAGCACATTAGGCGCTTCTATGTCCGCCGATAACCCCCACTGTTAGCTGAAAGCAAAGCTGCAGCATTTCCCTTTCCTTTCCTGTTCCACGTCCATGGTCCATAGTGCTTAGTCCTTGGTCCTTGGTCCTTGGTCCTGGTCCCACCGCTGGTCGTCCTTTCGAAGCCAAATGACACTCTGACGACATTTTGTTTCATTTTGTGCGGCAGCCAAGCCAAAATCCGTTGAAAGCATAAGCCAGAAAATAGAGGCAGCGGGATTGAGCTGGGGCAACGGCCCGCTCCACTCTCCTTTGCCCCCAAAAGTCTTCGCGCTTGGCTGACCAACAATGAAAATATAATGTCGTCCTGCCATCTAGCGTCCCAATACCAACCCACCAAAGCAACCCAACCACCCAACCCCCAACCACCCAACCACCCACCCACCGCACCATCCCCATTTCCCGGCCCTTATTGTCGGGGCAAAAAAGAATGGCGCTAAATGAAAATGAAGTAGAAATAATCATCATTAGGCACGGAGGCCACCTTTATGAACTTTGGCAACAAGTACGTACTTATGCCTTAAACTCAATCCACCTCGAAAGTTGCTACCAACAACTAACTAACCTGGACAATCGTCTCTCGGGCAGAAAGGGAGACGGAACCCAACGTATTGAGTTTCATGCCTAAATTGAATTATTCCCCCCGAGCCAAACAAAGGAAAACTCTACCTGCGATATGAGTGTTGTGCAAATAGTTTATCCCCACTTCTGTGAGTGATGAGTCACACATAGGCTAGTGCACTGCCAAAATATTGGTAGATATTGGTAAGTATTGGTAATGGAACTTTGATTTCTATACTTTTTGATCTCCTCTAAGCTTATTGGAATAATGAGCTGATAAATTTATCATATACATGAACACTGTTGTTCATTCAGATGTGTGCTGCAGCACTGTAGTGCACCCTTTGACTTCTGATTATAAGCAACTTCTGGCACTTCTCGCGCCCCTTTTCCCGCAGTGCACACATAACCGGGAGCTGTCAGACCCGTCTATATCTAAGCAGCTCAACACCAACACCACCCAGTGTTGCAGTTGTGGTAGTGGTGCCCCTTATAAAGTGCACCCGCTTGATGCATTGCACTTTGGCGTGTTGCTGACGCCGCGGGCGAGCTGCGAGTGCCGCAGTGCATTTGGCAAATAAGAAAAATTGCATAAATTTCATTAAACTCGGAATGTCAAGCAACTGTCGGGTGTGAAGCACACCTCCCCGCAGTCGCAGCGCAGCCCTTTAACCCCTCGTTGGCGGCGGGGGTGTGTTCTGGCCCCGGCGCTATATCAACTATGTGGCTGTCTGGGCGACGGCCTGGCAATATTAAAAATTGTGCACCAAAATCCCCAAAGTAATTTATTAAGATGCCTCATGATGTTTCTACGTTCTACGTTCTACGTTCTGTGTTTTATGTTTTTTCATTTTTTTTGTGTTTTTTTTTTTTATTATTATTATTTACGCGCCGCTGACTTCACGCCATTAAAAAACACGTCGCAACCTACATAGCGAAACCATTTTATATGCAAAAGTTCATTGGATTCAAGCTTTGTGCTGGCCTGAAAGGACCCAGGGAAACTCCAAGAATGTGGGGGGAAAAGGAGCTGGAGCTGGAGCTGGAGCTGGAGCTGGAGCCCGAGATGAAGCCGTAGATATGAAGGGCAATCCAAGTGGCCAACTAATGCAACTGCAGAGCAGCAGAGCTGCTCCCGGCTGGATCGCATCCATCGTTAGCCCGGATGACATTTATATGAGCTTCTGGCCGGGTCTTAGCCGTTTTTGGCTTTGATTGCAATTCGCAGTTTTTGTGGCCAAGAAATTGTCATAAATTACTTTGCATTGCCGTTTGTTCAGTTTGAGTGTGCGTGTATGTGTGTGTGTGTGTGTGTGTGTGTGTGTGTGTATTTCAAAATCGTAAATCAAAAGGGGGTGAGCGAACAAGAAGAAGGAGAAGATGTAGAATGAGGATGGAGGAAGTGCTCGCCACACTGCGTATGTGTGATATTTCATAGGCGTGTCATGAATTCTAATTACCTTCTGGCGATAGAAAGCAATTGCCATTTCTACGCTCGATTCATAAATTTCATTTTGAAATTGCTTTTCAAACTTTTTACACGACGCACACACATTTTACTATCACCTACACGTGTATGTATGTACATATATGCGGCAGTTAAAATATTAAATTCCACTGCGCCAGCAAAAAGCGCATAAAATAAACAGAATTGTTTAAAAAATTAGTAGATAATGTGAATAATTAAATTTCAACAAATGCATAACTACATGATAGCATGCAAATTTAATTCGAATTACAATAATAATAATCATCATAGTTCCCTTTTTTTTACTTTGATTGCATATTTAAATGCTTCCTTTGTTGCTCTGCGCACTTTGTTTTCCCGCTCCTTCCGTCCATTTCCCAAACATTGCCCAACCATTTTCCATTCATTCGACTGACCATTCAGCGCCAGCGATTCATTTTAGTGTTTCCATGTTAACGTCATAATCTACGTTATGCAGTTTAGCGTATCAATTACCGCATACCAGCAAAAACTGGCATGTGAATAAAATATATTGCCTCGCTCTGCGTCGCTCATCAGCGAATGATATTTACTACAGATATGGGCCGAACAAATAGTGAATAAATGCACTCCAGCCGAGAGTCTCGATTTTATTCCGCCATTTCACTTTTTTAATATACCATTTGGGTACTCCTTATCAATGGGTATGCGTTATTCGCCTGTTAAGCTCGAGATCTGGACAGCTGATGCATTTATGGCATTTATTTTTTTTTGATGACATTTGCATTAATTGCTATAGAACATATAATACTTCCGCGTCATAATAACCCAACTGGTATACCCTGCTACACAGCATGGCATGGAAATTGAAAACAAAATATTTCCTGCCCATCTACCAAATAAATTTACAATTTTTCGCAAATAAAAACAGCATTTTCCTTGGCCGTATGAATAAAGAATGTAAATCTGCCAAATCAAAAATTGATTTGAATGGGCATGCGGTAAGTACAGTTGAATGGGGGAATGAATGGCGAGGTGAATGGTGAATAATTGAAAGTGGGCAATGGTCAATGGTCAATGGTCAATGGTCACTGGTAGCACGTTGATGACATGAAAAATTCATTAAACGCGTCAGGCCACAAAAAGGGGCAACCACAATGGGTGCGGTGCTCTGTACTAGATTGCAATTGCAAATGGCCAAAACGGGCCATTGATGGATGCACTGCGGCGGCGGCGGTGGAGGTAAACGGCATTAGAAATCTCAAATTTCACGAAAATTCAATTTCAAACAGTGGACACAAGGAGTGCCAGCCGATGGCTCAAATTAGCAAAATGCGGTTGCCAGCAGTCTGGCAAATATTTGGCTCATTTTCTGCATTCGTTCAGCGGCATTGGTTTAGTTAATAAATTAGTAAAATGTTTCTGGTGACATTGTTGTTGGTCGAGCGCTTGTCAAACGGCTGGCGCGCCGATGGCCTCTGATAATAGAATTTTTACAGCATTTTCCACGCATTTTGGCTATCATGAGCGACAGCTGCGATAATAATAATAGAAGCAGCAGCAGCAGCAACAGCAAAAGGCAGCACCAGCCACTCCATACAACATCAGCATCAGGGCCAACTAAAAATATGTTAGACAAGCGCCAACATTAGCAAAGTGTTTGTAAAATATGCCAACAACACGATTTTCCTGGTTGTTGTAACGCTCAATGGCTCGACGCTCCGCCCCGCCCCGTTCACCACCCACATTTCCATTCCAGCATTCAAAATATTTTGCGAATAGCCTAAAACATATATGCGGATACATGGGCATGTGGATACACACATACACGTATATGCACACGCACACACACGCCATTGTTGAGGTCGACGTTTGCCGGCCGTCGCTTTTGACGTTGCAATAAATTTCCACGTTTATTTATTATTGCGCCGCACGTCACTGATAATTAAAAATAAATCAATTTTTAATGGCTCTGGCTGGCGGACTAAACCGAGGCCCATAACTCGGCTCTTTCGGTTGAGTGGACTCTGGTTATGAGGTTGTGCTGCACAAAAACCAATTAGCACACGTTTAGGATAAAAAATGTAATAAGGTGCCCGCCAGTCAAATCAATATATATGTATGTATGTATATATAAGTGCGTAGGCATCGAATGCTGAACACGTAGGCAAAAACACACTCGCTTTTAAGCAAATCAGTTTATGATCCAGAAACAATACTTCATCAGGCGGCGCCTTTCACTTAGCCAACTCGTATGTACACACGCACATGTGGCCCAAATGGCCTACAATAAAGCTGAGATCAAGAAGAGCGTAGAAGGAATAAAAATACACCAAAACAGATGGAAAATGTTGATGCGTCACGTTGTTGCAATCACTAGGAATTGGTGGGGCAGGGGCCGAGTGTGTTTGGAATCAGCAAACGTGGCTCATATGCGCTGTATATGCCGCTCAAATGGTTAACAATTGTCCTGGCCAATTGCCATGCGCTCATTGTATGGCCCGAGGAGTCAGTTTAATCAACTGCGAAAGATCCTGGCAAAACATGATTGGTGTGCGCCTTTAATTATGCAGTCAACTCTTTGCGGTTTATTTGAATGTCAGCCGCTTTATGGCCGTCGCATCAGCATCAGTAGCGCCCTCTGGCGGCAGTAAATCTAATAACATAAGCCCCGCTTTTCCCAGCTCCACAAAACTTTATACGCAATATGTGGAAAAGTCAGAGACCTTGTTATTTATATGCACGCATAAATATCAGGGCCAGCGTCTGACCACAGTTGACTTGGAAACCGCAGAAAATGGCATAAAAGTCAACATGTTGAACAGAGCCTGAAAAAATATAGCCCCAGATATTATGCTATATGCGTGCGTGTGTGTGTGTGTGTGTGTGTGTACGTGTGTGTGTGTGCGGGAGAGACTTTTCATATCTGGCCGGGCTATAAAGTATAAATTACAGCGAATGTGTAACGCACAGCAAGGCAACAGTACGCACGCACAACTAACTAACAACTATTAAGCCTCTGTGTTCCACTGTCTTTCTGGCTCTGACTCTGGGTATGACTCTGGCTATGACTGTGAATCTGACTTCGTCTTCGGGTGAAATACGGGGCATAATCAACATGCGTGGCACTGTGTGCGTTTTACACATGCGCCATGCCATTTTTCCGGTGATTAAGTGTTGATAAGTCTATAAATTAACTCGAACACACGCGTCTGCCGACAACGCAAGTCAGACAGACAATGGGCTGGGAAATCGCAGGACTCGCAGGACTCGCAGGACTATCGGCCGCGCTGGTAGTACAGCATGGCCCACATGTCGGCTACGCAATGTATATACTTGTGTGTGATGAAGGCACATAGCCATATATTAATCATGCGGCAAAGACATTTACATCTGTATGGCCAGAGCTGAACGGCCGATTGCGGGTAAAACTGTTGCCAACCTAATGATACGGCCCTGGGGAAAAAGTGTGGAAAGCAAAACAAATTAGAAATTCAAGCTGAGCGGCGCATTGCAGGTGATTACACAGTATCAGGAATTCAACAAATAACATCCTTTGTTGCGGTCACAAAGAAATACAAGTTCAGCAACCAATAGTTAGGCAATAATTGATTATTGTGCGTAGCCAGCGCTGCAGCGTGGGAACGATTTGCATAAGAGTCTTATGGGAAATATCAAATAAATTGGAATCGCCTTGAATATAAAAGCGTTTGTCGAGCATTCTTCAGCAGTTTATGTCAGGTTGGCAGACAGCAGAGTAAGGCAATGTTGTTTAGGTTCTTGCGGAAACCAATCCCACAGGATCTGCTGACCTCACCAGAGGCATTGCGCTACTTTGAGTACGGCATGTTTTGGATGGGATGGATGGCGCCTGCCAAGAACCAGTTGCTGTACCACCTTATAGCTGCCATGCTTATAACATGGTGCATTGTCTATCTGCCCATTGGAATCATCATCACTTGTGTCAAGGACATCAATACCTTCGATCCCAGCGATCTACTGACTGTTCTACAGCTCTTCTTCAACTCGTTTGGTACCCCCATCAAGGTTTTATTCTTCAAGTTGCATTTTTGGCGATTTCTCAAAGCCCGTCATCTGCTTGGCGAAATGGACAAACGATGCACCGATATCGGGGAACGTTTTGTGGTCCATCGATGGGTGGTTTACTGCAACAGGGCCTACCTCATCTACCAGTGCATTTATGTATGCTACATTGTACTCACTTTCCTATCGGCCACAATTTCGGAAGTTCCGCCATGGCGCATCTATAATCCATTTGTAGATTGGCGCGAAAGCAGACAGAACTTCTGGAAGGCAATCCTCAATGAGAAGCTGCTCATGCTGTTTTCCGTCTCACAAGCCGTTTTGACCGATATCTATGCGCTTATCTATGGATTCATGCTGAGAGCCCATATCCATCTACTGAAACAGAGGGTCGAAAAATTGTGCTCGAATCCCGAAAAGAAAGATGAAGACAATCAGGAAGATTTGATTGCTTGTATCAAAGATCACCAGTTGATCCAAGAGTAAATATAACGATTAATGATGGGCAGCAACATATTTTTAAATGCTTTCCATTATTGCAGATTTGCATCCCTGATACATCCAATCATCTCCCGCACTATCTTCACTCAGTTCCTTCTCATCGGCGTTTCTCTGGGCTTGTCCATAATAAATCTGCTTTTCTTTGCGGACTTTTGGGCTGGTTTGGCTACAGTTGTTTATATCAGTGGACTGATGATCCAAACGTTTCCGTTCTGCTTCGTATGTGATCTCATAAAGTCGGACTGTGCCCATCTCGAGATGGCAATATTTCACTCCAATTGGTTTAACACCAGTCGAAGATACAAATTATTACTGATTTTCTTCTTGCAGAACTCCCAAAACTCGATTGCATTTACAGCTGGCTCAGTTTTCCCCATATCCACCAGGTCAAATATTCAGGTAGGTACATTGTATTAATTGAAATATCTTTCCGAACTCCCAAAATATTCAATATTTTCAGGTGGCCAAGTTGGCATTTTCGGTGGTCACTTTTGTCAATCAACTAAACATTGCTGAGCGATTGTCAAAAAATTAGAATATAAGACATAAGTTAACAGCAATGATATTAAAAAAACTATAAAATTAATAGTAATTTCATAATACTCTAAGAACATTACATTTAATTGCCTGCCTTAATAAAAAGATTGTGCTTTAAGCCAAAAAAACGAACTTGAAAATTAAAAGAAATGGATTTTCTTAAACTTATGGAATGTTTTTGTTGGCAGGAAAGCTTGCCAAAATTACCAGTTATGCACAATATTTCATTATGGGAGAATCAACTTCATAACCAGCTCCATTATGGATATCAAATCTTAAATCCCAGTAATCTTTAATAAGTGTTCTACGGCACTTTGCCAACTTTTGGAACCACCTTTTAAGTTCACATAGGGAACACATCAGGACTATTGCAGATAATTACGGGTTTAGCAATTCCAAATTTTCTGTAACTACCACAGATTACAGGTTGGAAAAACAAAAGATAATTTTGCGTAGCCATTGCAAATTAAATTTGCATTTTAGATGCAGCAGTTTCGATTTTCGGTGGCCCCAAAATTTGAAAAATTGGTAGTATAAATACAGTAGGTCTAAAATAACACACTACAGTTTAGAACCGATTTCGAGACCGAAAAGTTTAACAATGTTGTTCAACTATCTGCGAAAGCCGAATCCGAAGAACCTTTTGACTTCACCAGACTCATTTAGATACTTTGAATATGGAATGCTTTGCATGGGATGGCAAACTCCAGCCACTTATAAGATTGCTTACTACATAACATCCAGTTTGATTTTTGCTTGGTGTGCACTATACTTGCCGATCGGAATCATTATCAGTTTCAAAAAGGATATTAACACCTTTACGCCGAACGAACTGTTGACGGTTATGCAATTGTTTATCAATTCAGTGGGAATGCCATTCAAGGTCATATTCTTCAATGTATATATTTCTGGATTTTACAGGGCCAAAAAGCTCCTGAGCGAAATGGACAAACGTTGCACCACTTTGGAGCAGCGAGTGGAGGTGCATCAAAGTGTGGTCTGTTGCAACAAGGCCTATCTTATTTACCAGTTCATTTACACCGCGTACACTATTTCAACTTTTCTATCCGCCGCTCTGAGTGGAAAGTTGCCGTGGCGCATCTACAATCCTTTTGTGGATTGGCGAGCAAGTCGCTCCAGTTTTTGGAAGGCTGCCCTCCACGAGACAGCACTTATGCTATTCGCTGTGACCCAAACCCTAATTAGCGACATATATCCGCTGCTATATGGCTTGATCCTAAGGGCTCACATCAAACTTTTGCGACTGAGGGTGGAGAAACTTTGCACCGACCCTGGGAAAAGCGAGGCCGAAAACGAGCAGGATTTGATTAGGTGCATCAAGGATCATAAGCTCATTATGGAGTAGCCAAAGACAACAATTATTGTTAAAAAAAACATTTTATATTAAAATATTTACTTTCAGATACGCTGCAGCAATACGACCAGCGATTTCCCGCACCATCTTCATCCAATTCCTATTGATCGGAGTTTGCCTTGGAATTTCAATGATCAATCTGCTCTTCTTTTCGGACATCTGGACAGGATTGGCCACGGTGGCCTATATCAATGGTCTGATGGTGCAGACATTTCCCTTTTGCTTTGTGTGTGATCTGCTCAACACGGATTGTGAACATCTGGCTTTGGCTATATTCCATTCCAACTGGATTAATTCGAGCCGCAGTTACAAGTCGACCCTGATTTATTTCTTGAAGAACTGCCAAAAGTCAATTGCTTTTACAGCCGGCTCCATTTTTCCCATCTCCACCCGGTCGAATATTAAGGTAAATTCCTCGCAACTTTACAAATTAAAAGCATCATAAACATATTTGTATTTGTTTTTATCAGGTAGCTAAGCTGGCATTTTCGGTGGTTACCTTTGTCAATCAACTAAATCTGGCCGACAGATTGACATAGAAACAATTATTGCACAAAGAAAATAATCCAATAGTTTGTCGAACAACAGAAAATAACTTTGTCAAGCTCACGGCGCTATTAGCTTAATTATTTTCAATTAATTTTTTTTTCCTTGAGCCAAATAAAAAATTCCTTTCCCAGCCACTTCTGTGGTCCATTTTGCAGGCCAAATTCCGGAAGCTGACAAGTTGAAGGGGGATTAGAAGCAACTAGCAACATAAGTGACCTAAGTACACATGCACTCTGCTTAGCTCTAAAATCAATTTGGCCTAACCGCAATGGAAACATACAGATAACAACAACGGCTTTCAAATTTTGTGGGCGGCCTGTTGGAAGTTTGGGGGAAAACAAGTAAATAAACAAGCAAACAGAGAGGCCAAAGGACGCTGGGGCAGATGGCAAAGTCAATTAAAATTCAGGAAAATTAATTGCTTAAAATACGCATAGAATTGATTTACAAATTCGCCAAGGACATCGTAAACAAGAAATCTGTTTTAATTGCGGTTGCGCCGAGGGCAAGGACTCCAGACTTTAAATTCTAAACTCCTCCCTCCCCCCCTCCTCTCCAAGAAACCATTCCTTCAGCAGCGAGTTCAAAGTCTAGCCGCTAGCGAAAATGTTCTTGGCTGTCTTTGATGTGCAGCGCCGGGAAGACGGTCGTCGGTTCGGAAAAAGTCTGCAGATGGAGATGGAGATGGAGATGGAGATGGAGCCACGGCGGATTCAACGAGATTTACATAAACCAAAAATGGAGGCCAAGGCAAAAGTGCCGGCTACGAAATGCAGAGCGCTCATATTTAATGGGCAAAAAAACGCAGCGAAAAGCCTGCGGAAAATTAATTTGCATTTTTCCCCAAACAACGTGCTGGCATACATTCGCAATTGAGTTTTGTACATAGTTTCACGGCGCACGGCAAGTTTGGCAACACAAGTTTTCACTTGCCCAATTCACTGGGGCATTTGAGTTGGTTGGCATCCCGGTGGCGGCTCCACCAAACTTAATTCTCACAAATGGCCAAAAACGAGAGCAGCAAGAACGGTAGGCGTAGCACACTTTTTCCCCACCTTCTAGAGAGTCCTTGTCTCCAGCCGCCAAAAAGGATGCGATGTTTTTCCTTCTGTCTTTCTCTTTTTGTCTTTTTGTGGCACAAATGCGGCACGCGTAGACGCATTAAATCAAATTAAAAGCGCCGCTAAAAGAAGTGACAAAACCCCAGGTAAATCCCATTTTAAATACAAATAGCATGCGTACTCCTCGGGGGCCAAGCGAATGCGGGAGTCTTTCTGTCTGTCTGACTGTTTGTGTGGTGTCTGCCTGCCGTGAGTGGTTTTGCGGATTTCCCGCACCACCAGCAAGGACTCCTCCGCATCCTGCCACTCCTGGAGCTCCTGGAGCTCCAGCGAACTGGTCGGTGGCACACATTTTTCCGCAGCTTAGCGGGCGGTGCTTGTAATCTTAGTTTAAGTTGATTGTACGACAGACACACACACACACACACAAACCCACACACCAACACACAGATGGGAAAAGCAAGTGAGAGGGAAAAGAACTCGATCCTGGTAAAGTGCTTTAAATAAAAATTTGTGGGCCTGTCTTAGAGGTGGCAAATGTATTTGTTTGTTGCTTCTCCTACCCAGCTCTCCGTTTGTAAGCCAAAGGCTAAGGGTTGACTTGCCGGCTAACTCGTTGAAGTTTTTCGCCGGGAATTGCTTTTAGCGTAATTGCGAGTATTCCCCGAAGGTGGGCCCAAAACGCATCCCCAGTGCCTCCTTCGTTTTTAGGCCGTGCCGCCCCACCCCGCGTTTCAATTAAGCCGCCTTGCTGTTAGTTTTTTATTAGTTTTTAACCGTAGGCCACTGGAGCGGTATGCAGTGCAAACGCCATCATCGCTGGCGGATCGACCAACAGCAACGCGTTCAATCAATCCGGCGATCAATCAAAAAATTCAATCACCATCAATTGCGGGCAGGGCAAGCAGCATAAACAAACAAAATCCAACGTGATAGAAAAATATAGCACACCGATTGCGGCTCATTCATTAACCCGCTGCAAAGCCCTTTTGGCCCAAAAGCTGAAAATTGCAAATCGGCAGTTCAGTTCAGTTCAGTTCAATTCAGGTCGGCTTAGCTTACTTGACTATTCAGTGGAGGGAAGAAGGAAAAAAATAAAAAGAGAAAAATAATAAAAAAAACGTTTTGACTTTTTCACTGTAGTTTACGACGATTTTTCCTTCTTTTTGGCCCATGACTTTGGTACATGTGTCTGTGTGCGGCTTGTAAAAATCACTTTTTAAAGCATTTCGGCCGGGCAAAGCGACAGATACACGCATTGAAGCGTGGGCACTTTTGCGTTTTCCAGGACGAAACCAAAGGGCCACACCCACTGAGGCAGTCAGCCAGCATATTTATTTTATTCCAGCTCGTTCTGGCAGTGCATAAAACTGTTTTTAACATGTCCTGCCTGCTGCTCCTGCCGCTCCTGCCGCTCCTGCCGCTCCTGCTGCTCCTGTCTTTGTTGGCATCCCTTTTTATGCCAACTGTAAGCGATCCGCACGAAACTGACACAAATACGGGGCCGCTGAAGTGCCGAAGGACCAAAAGGACGAAAAGGACTGAAGGGCGGAAGCCGAGTGTTGGACAAGCAGATTTAAACCGTTACGGTTTACCTGCCACCACACCACTGTGCTCCTGTAAACACACACATATATGCACATATACATATATGTATATACATATATATACATATATATATATATTTGCGTGCACACGGACATATTTAAATAAAACGCTTTCGCAGGACAACGCCGCACTTTGCGCAATCACAGACGATGGAGGCCAGTTGGGGGCCATTTGGGGGGAGGGGCCAGTTTTCCACCCGAGAGCAGGGCCAGAATGCCTGGCGACGGCTGAGTGAAACAGCTTCCATTGATTTCACACAGCTTTGGTGAAGAAAAACACGTAAAAGCCGATGCACTGCCAGTGCCACACAAAAAGAAACAGGGAAGCCTAACAATTTAAAAAAGAAATAACGATATGGTCCAGTGTACCGACATGCAGTTACTCCAGGCGGAAAACCCGGGAAAAAACCTTTGTCTGTAAAAAAATGCAATATTAATTTCAACTAGAATTGGAGAACAAGGTATAGAAATTAACAAAAAAACTGTGATGTGGTGAATATTATATTACTTTGTGTTGCGAAAATTGTGTTCTTCGTTTTTTTTTGAAATAGTTATCAAAACTTAATATTTGTTTGATCACAATAAAAACATAAAAAATTGCAATAGTTCATATTATAATGCGAGCCGCACATTGCGCGCGTTATATTATAGAATTAAATTTCGGATATTTCCATATACCACATATATGCATTTATTTCATCATGATATCACACAAATTTGCACAAATATACCCCTGTGCCCTGCAAATACCTGTTATAAAAAATGCCCCACACAAATGCAAATACAAATAGCGCTACAAATGAGAGTGGGCGAAATGGGGGTGGTGGTGGTGGTGGTGGTGGTGGTGGAAAATGTTGTCGTCACGTGGCCGCTGCATAAGCTGAAATGAGTTACATCAAATGCTTTTGGCTTTCACAGGAAATGGCAGCGCAATGCATTTTTATTTACATCTAAGGACAGCACAGCGTGGCAAAAAGGAAGGGGGCGAAAGTAAGCCATTAAGGAATTGCTCGGCAATTGAAATGGCCAAGTCAAATAAAAGGCAGCCAGACATTTCAGTGGGCGTGATGGAAAGATGGGTGAGTGGTGAGTGGTGAGTTAGGGGGTTGTGTCATGCATTTGATTAAAATTAAAAATACTCGGACCAAGGCAAGGCTTTGATGTAGACCACATTGCGCTATCAGCGGGATATTCAGCGCTCCTTTGGGTTCCTTTGGGTTGTCTGCATCGCCTTTCCAATCCCGGGTTCTCCGTCCCCTGACATTGATTTATGTGAGCCAACTTAATGAATAGACCATTGCCAGTTGTATCACCTGGTCCAGGTGGAAAAGCACTGATCGTTTGATTAAGCTTAGCGAATATAAATTACATGGTATTAGGGCGCTGGGAACGACTGCCAAAAGTGCTGCGTTACGCATACGCAACGTTGTCTCGCTTGAGAGCCCCAATCCATCATCAATTACGATTAAGTCCATCAGGAATTATGCGTCAATTTGATTGAAAGTCAGTTGGCAAGTTGGCACACTGTAGCCGGGTCGGACACTGAATTATGGCATTAAATCAATTTTCTTTTAGTTAAATCAATGGCGCAACTATTGCGCCAGACCATTGGCCCCGTCATTTGACTTCAGGCGGGGCATTAGCATTAGCCGCTCCCGTCACTCAAAGTCAGCCAGCTGGCTGAGCTCATCCAGCACCGAAGTGCCAGTACCTTAGGAGCAACTGCTGCTGCAGTTGAGCACGGCAGCAACTTAAATCGTCCCAGACTCTACGGCTCGAGTGACGGCACAAAACTTTTGCCAGGCCAATAAAGTACGGCCAAGTGATGGCTCCGCCATCCAGGACGCGCCAGTCCAGGACGAACCAGTCCGGGCCAGTCACGGCAAGCTCTGTGACGCATCGACCTGTAGTCCACGGACAGAGCTCAGCAGCCCGAGCTGCTAAGAAATGAAAATATTTTCTTGCAATTGCAGAAAAGCATCGAAGGGAGGGGGAAGGAACAGGCAGACACACGATGGGGAAGCATAAAAAAGCAGACCCAATGAACGGAGGGAAAACTGCAAATCGCAGCGAATGCAAGTGTCTGGAGTCTGGAGTCTGGAGTCTGAAGTCTCTGCAAGCGGAGCGCGTCAATTGACTGCAATAATTCTGGAAAATGTGCAAAGTGTAAGGCCGGACTGTCGGACTGTCGGACTGTCGGACTGTCGGACTGCCAAGTAATTTATTTATCAAGTTTCAAGCTGCAGCTTGAAAACTTAATACGCCGCCAAATTGAATGCAACACTGCAGTAGCAGACGTGGAGCGTCTTAAATTTCACACTGGCTGTAATTGCGGAAAATGCTGCAACAACTTCCGCCACTAAAGCACGATCGTTGACTTTGTGCGAGGGGCAAAGCACTAGCCAATTTGCACTTTGCCACAAAATTCAATTTACGCATCCTGCAATGCAGCGAAATCCTGGCCAGCAAGTAGCAATTCATGCGTGAACCTGACAAGGACGCCCCCACACCCACATCCACAGCCCACATGCCACACATAGCACACATAGCCAGGCAAATAGTGTGTGGGGGGGTGGGTGGCAATGGCAAATAAAAAATGCGACAAAAGCATCCGAACGAGAATCCTTTGTGCAAAGTATCGAAATGACATTTATGCTGAAAGACATATGACGCAGAGGGCTTGACAACGCTTCTTTATCGCCCAGCGAAAGCCGCAACCAAACCACTTGAACCATTACCAACACCACCTGCCGCAAATATTTGCTGAAAGCAATAACAAGCTCACTTCGAGTGCGATCCGGCAACAAAAGGGAAAGTGTGGTAACTGATGGCTTTCACAGGGTCTTTCATTAGGCCCCAATTGCACGGGTCCTTGCCCGCGTTCTTGGCCCACTTGCCGTGCCGTGCATCGCAGGGTCGGTCGGCCCTGAATATGTCAATTGAATGTAGTCTAATCGAAGCGCAATATGCAATATAAATAATTGATGTGCACTTTTTTTCCGGCTGTGGGTGCAACTCTGACGACAGCGGCGATAAAAACAATGGCGTTGCAATGCCAGCTGCCGCAGCGGCAAAACAGTTTTGCATACTCCTCTAAATGCATATATGAACAGTTGCGAACAGCAGATTAGATTATCGAATGCCAATAGATTTGTACTGCTATTGAGTTTTAATATCAAATAACAATTTATTATCGAACTGATATTTCAAATCGAAAGCATGGATGCTTGCACATATTATCTGTTTATGGTAATATCATGATATTTACTCGTTTCTTGCTCAGTAGAAAGCCGCTTAAAATAATCAATAAATAATGGAAAACTTTTCATTTACAATCGAGCTCTTGTGCTGACCACAACTGTATGTTGGTACGCTGCAGGAGCAGGTCCTTGTGGCCTTCCCTTGTCCGCTGATTGATGTCCTTTTGGCTGTTGCTACCATTGTTCTTGTTGTTCTCGCAAATTGGTTTCTATTGGGTCAGAATACATACATACACGTATGTGCAGTGGGTGTAGTTCGCTTCAAGGTTGCAGTCGCATTAAGTGTCCACACACACACACACTAACCCACCCACACACACTCGCCCACACAAATAGAGAGGCGCACACATAGGCAGCAGCAGAAACAAACAAAAAATAAACCATTGCATACTTATGAGGGCAAAGTGTATAAGGCTCAATTAAAATTTTACGCCCGTTTGCATTTTAAGTGCATACGCTCGTGTGTTTGTGAGCCGGCGTGTGAGTGTTGGTGTGCGTGTGTTTGTGTGGATGGGGTTAAAGACGGTTTAAGGACTTGGCGCTGAGTGTGTGTTTGTGTGGACCATAGGCTCGAATGTTTGGTAGTTAGCCGGCAGCAGCTGCCGACTTGTTGTGTTGGCCAACTTTTACAAAGCCTTTGCATGTGTGTTAGCACTTTGTTTTGGGGCTGGAGTGCACAAAAGCGTATTTAATGAAACGGAACTTGAAGCATAATTGAGTAAGGGCTGCGGCTGCCATAGCAGATTTGACAAAGCAGGATTGCCCTGCCCAGATGAGTTACACTCAATATTGCCCTCTGTCCTAGAGGCATTGTGCTGCAATGGGTTGAAGTATTAACATGGGAATATGCAAATAATGTTTGCAGACTATGATGTGATGAAAATGTAGGCTAGGGGATTTATTTGGCTTCGTAAATGGATATTCTGAGAATATGGCAAATATTTGACTAAAACCCCGAACTTAAATTTCGGAAATTTTATCTTTAAATACACAATATCTATTGATATCAGGAACCATAAACTCAGAGATTAATTTCTAATTAAGCTGATGGAAATATCACCTAAATACCACCGATCAAGGCACAAAAGGTTCATAAACAATAATATTTACTTTAAGAGCAGGATGCTTTGACAGTGTCAAAAAAAGTGTTATTTCAACATTTCGAGTTGTTTATCCCGCCCAAAAACACGCCCACAACTAAACAACCATCGCCCACCGCCCATCGCTTTTCCTAACCCGCATGTGCAATTCATTTTTTATTATCACTCATTTTATTGTTTCTGCCGACGTCGCTGCTCGAAAGGATATAAAAACAAAATCAACTTGCGAAATATGTTGAATATTTTACATAGAGCACAACAATGGCTATAACTAAAAGGCGGCAAATGAAATATGCAACAAAAGCGAGCGTGCAGCATGAGAATAAATTGAAAAAGTGCAAAACACAACGGAGAAAATCCAGCACAAAAAAAAAATAGACAAAATACACAATATTTAGATGGCAAAGGGAAAATGGAAAATTGGAAATGAGAGGGAACTTGGTTAACAAATTGCTGCGAATATTAGAGGCGAAGTCTAATGCAGCGGCAACAGACAATGGACCCATATTTCTGACAACGAATTATAAAAAAAATCCAACTGAAAACGAATGTAACGAATGTGTGTGTATATGGCTGGTAAGATTGGGATGAGCAAACCAAATAAACTGCGAAACAGCGCAGACAACAAACTAAAAATGAAATAGTCGAAATGGGAGCGGGGAGAGGGGAGAGGGGAAGGTCCTGGCAACTGGATCGATTTTTAGCGGATGATGGAGCAGGCAGCAACATGTGTGTGTTTCTTACTGGGATTCAGTGCAGCAAAGCGCTTCAGCTAGTCCGTGGGATCCGGTTTGTCTGGAAGCTTTCATATTTCCGCCTTGCCTTAGTCAGCTGCCAGGACAATTTTTAAAAATTCAATTTTCCCCCAGCATCTAAGCGGTTTGACTGCGTCTATGTGAGTATCCTTGCCATAAATGTTGCAACCTCCTGCTGCCGAGCCAGAGAAAATTGCCTTTCTGCGGCTATTCTCGGGCAAGGAGCAAATGTGAAAACAAAAAAAAAAAAAAACCAAAAATACCCGTATCAACAAAAGTAAACCAGGAATAAACTATAAAAATAAACCCATGCAATGGCAATAAAAAAACATGGCCTAGGTGGCTTTTCGAGCCCTGCTTTTCAATTTTTCAACAAAAATGGAAATGGAATATGGCACAAAATGCAATTTATGCTCATCAACTTGAAATTGAGAGAGAAACATACATTTTTGTTGAGCTGCACACTCCATTGATGTGATATATGTATATAGACGAAAAGCACAATTTCATTTATTTGCCAAAACACGCCAGGCCACGCCCCCCACCTGCCGCCGCCCACCCATTCTGATCGAGTGATGCATGACCCCAATGGAGTGCCATGGATTGCCATGGATTGCTGCTCAGCTGTGCGTTGATGTCTAATCCTTAATATTAAATCCATACAATCAATTTGCAGACCTAAATTGTGCGGGATGACAGGGCGTATTGCTGCCAAGGGACTACAGGACTACAGGACTACAGGACATCAGGATATCAGGATATCTGGAATTTAATTTTCTGCATAGATACGCAACAGCAGCAGCGCTGCTGGGTGCGATATGAAAAATGCAAAGGGAATAATGAAAGTCACCTTTGGCACAATAATTCATCATTGTGGCTGTGCGAAATAGAGGCGTGGCACGGGCTGTACAGGAGCAGCAGCATCGTCATATGAAATGAAATGCATAGTCATGCGATGTCAGCGCCCCAGACAAAAGCAGCACAGAGTGTCCCCATGTACGGGTATACCTAACAACGTGGAAAAACAAATAATGCAATTTTTTGCCGCTCCTGCTCTATCTCGTGGTGTTGGTGACATCAACACACACACACACACACACACACACACAACAGGTCCAACTGCAATCTACGCACCCAGCAGACAGTTGATGTATGACCCACAGTGGGACAAACGGGAACATGGGCACATGGGCACATGGGCAAATGGGCGGGGTCAACAGCCAGGGAATTGCTGAATAGATGAGCATACAAAACGCTGGCCATATGTCAGGGCATCAAATAAATATCATAAATTGCTGGCCCAAAGGTTTGGGGTGCATGTAAGGGGAAAGAAAGGGGGAAGCGGAATGCTGGGCGTTGAGTGTTGAGTAAGTGAGTAAGCGAGCAAGGATCTCCTGTCCTGCGGCAGGAAACAATCAACATTCTCTCTGCCCAATGGCTGGTTGACTGCCGTTAAGGAGAAGGGCACAACGCTCCTTTTCATATATTTTTTTGTACCAAAGGGGCACTAACTATTTGCAGAATTTATTGATTGCGAAAGCGAAGGCAGATTAAGGAAAACTGCCAGCATGGAAACTTGGCAAAGTTCAAGATTAAATACCCTTGCAGTTAGCTCATTTAAATGGTCAAGATATGTAATAAAAAATTCAAGATAGCACAGCTATATATACTGCTCTGAAAAGCGTTTGCCTCAGCTCGCAGTATGCCTTTCAAGGGCAGGGAAATCACAGGAGCCAGAGGACGATAAAAAACGGATTTACGCCTTTGATTTAAGTGACAGAGCGACAAAAGGAACAGGACTCCGTTGAACAGATAATGTCAATATTAGTCGCCTGCATAATGTACAATAAATGGCAAAATAATACAAAAGGCTGTGAGCAGCAGGACCAGCCGCGGCAAAAGGGATGAAAAATCAATAGCCCCGAGTAACAAAGGAACAATGAAAATGAAAAGGACCCTTCACACACACACACACACACAGGAAAGACGCACAAAGACAAGGACATCGACTGCGTGTAGCACTTTTGTATCCAAGCCGGATGCCAAATAAAAATGAAATTTGTCAGTTATGGTTTATGTGCATTTGCCATAAAATCCAATTAATCATTCCCCGTATGGATGGGTTTCAAGTATTCTTTTTTCCTCCTGCCGTCAGATTAGCATTGGTCCAATACACGACCAAACATTTTATGAAAATTACAAGCAGTTTTTGCAAAATGAATCAAAACATGCGCACGTCATAAATTTCGTAAAAAGCATAATAAATAAGAGGAAATAATAACATTTTTATTACATTGCAGTCGAAGTAAAATTCAGTGGAGCGTTGCCCAAAAAGCTGTCGAAGACGAGCTCCTCCCACCAAAAAGTCCACCCAAGGCTCCCAAAAAGACCAAAACGACCAAAACGCCCAAAAGAAAACCCAGTGAAAACTCAGGCATTGGCAACAGCTTCTAATACTTTCGAATGGCAAAAGTTTTGCAGCTCGGCAGCTCACCGTTTGTTGCTTTTAATGATGGCATCATAAATTATTACATTGCTATTTCGTTTTTATTGTTTCACCCGCGATTGAGCAGCTGGAAATTTCACCTAGCAGCAGAGAAGCTGGTCTGAGATGGTGGCCAAAACAAGGCTAAACGCAATTATTATTACTTTTAAAGCATTTTTATGCCCTTTTATTTCCCTGCCACACGATTTTCCTATTAACGCACAAGCTCCTCGTTGAAGTATATAACAATCTTGGCGTCCAAAAATTTCACTTCAGAGTTTATTATGATTTTTATGGATATAATATAGGCCGAACAGGTTCTCCCCCCAAAAGCAAGAAAAAAAAAGGAAAAATATACAAAATAAAAGACTGCGCACGTGCAGGTCCTGCCTGGAGTGGAATACTGAAGTCCTGGCTGCGTCCTGAAGTCGCCACCTGTGCGATTCAGCATATTTCCAGCTCCCATTCCGGTCACCACCAAGCATATTGAAGCTGGCCACGGATTTTTGGGGGAGGCTGGCACCGGAAATTGTTAAAACTGTAATTGCTAAACGAATTTTAATGAGCTCATTAATTTGATAAAGGGATTTACACGGTGCTGCGGTCTGGCAGCTGGCTGCTGGCTGCTGACGATGTCCTTGTTCCCATCCTCGTCCTCTGGCCAAAATTCGCTATGCGGTTAACTCGGTGGGTATGTCTGTATCCGCCGGCAATGCTGCCGGCATTAATTAAAATTTGCTTCAAATTATTTCCCAGCTCTTTTTTTTTTGCAGTTATTTTTGTTAACCAGCCAGCTGCCGCTGCTTGGCAAACAAAATTTGTTTGACTCGCTAATGTTGTTGGTGGAAAAAAAAAACTAGAAAAAGATGAAATGCTGAAAATTTCACAATAATAGGTACACGCAGTGCGAAAAATGAAAAAAATGAAGCAGAAAAATGGCGCCCAAAACTAAATAAACGAAGCGTGAAGAGATATCCAGCCGGAAGCGGCACTGTCCTGGTATGAGTGTGTTTGTCTGTGTGCGTGTGTGTGTGTGTGTGTGTGTGTGTCCGTTGGCCACAGTTGGTTGCAGTAACAGTTACTGGCAAGTTGCGATGACACTGACAGTCGCAGACAACACTCACACACACATATAGATGGGCTATGGAGTGCTGCGTGTTCAGTTGTCTGAAAGCCGAGAATGATGGCGAAACGTTTATTCGCTTTTTTCGATTGTTTCTCTTTTTGTGCGCCAACAGACTTGTTCACAGTGCGTATGCTTGTTTTTCCTGCTCAGCCCAGTTCATCACGTGGCCGAGAAAAACGGCGGAAAGATCAAGTGGCGGATAGCATTTCGAGGGCTACTACTCTGCCACGGTCATTGTTGCCCGGAGCTACTGTAAACGCCTTGATAAGCACAGAAAAAGCTAATTGGATTTCATTCAATCGAAGTTTGCCCCTCTCGAAAAGTGGCGATGGTTGCCTGCCGATGGGCTTTTATATTTCGGCCAGTTCTTAAAGCCTTAAAATGTAATATAAAAAAATATAAAGAGAGAAGGAAATCTCTTTAGTTTACACCACTTATTCATTAACTGACACCTCGATACTCGACCAAAGTTGATTTTCTTCCAAGGTTGTCGCCTTTCACTATTCCCTGATCTACATAATTTGCATTGTCTCCACTCGCCCACTAGCCGAGCACAATTTGCACTCATAAAGCAATTTAAATTCATGCCAAAGATGAAAGATATCCTGCGCTGGGCAGCCAGGACAATGGCAATAGTGTGCAAATTGCTGGCGCTGTTTAAGCAAATGCTGGAAAAAGCAGGCGAGGATAACAGAACGCAAAACGCAACACGCAAGGTAAACCCCAAAAAAATTCAGAATTGTCAGCGTACCTGTGTAAAAGTTTCCAACGACCCAGGTGTATGAAATACCCCAAAAAAGGGCGGAAAATAAATAAAACAGAGGGGGGTTAAAGTATATCAAAACATAAAAAATCATCACGCAACGCAGTAGCGGAGGAAATAAAAATAATACAAATAGCAGTGAAGATAATATTTTCGCAGCCAGTTGTTGCGCGTTGTTGTGGGCCCATCGATGTTATTGTTTTCACACTTTTAATTCCGACCATTTTGCAGATGCATAAATATTTTTAAACCATCGATGGATTGACAGTGCCGCAGATAGAGCGACCATATTTCGCGCAAACTGGATTTTAATCAAGCCATCAAAATATGGCCAAATATGCAAATAGCAAGCGAGAGAGTACTGGGTGCCAGGATTCAGGATTCAGGATTCAGGATTCAGGACTCGGAATCTAGAGTCCGCCATCCGCTGCCGTCAGGACCGTCAGGACCGTCAGGACCGTAAGCCCATTAGCGAGTGACGGGAAAGGATTTTCGTCGGCGGGTTTGAAATGATGGAGCCAAATGTTGCCAAGGCGTCAAGTCAAACGATAAAATATTCAACAAGCGAGCTGGGAAAGCGGCAACAACAAGGACAACATTAGTAACATTTGTTTGAATTAAAATGAAAACGCTGACAATCTCAGTGACTTTGAATGCCAAAGGCGGTAGCAGCAGCTTGTCTTCAACAAAAATGGGTGTGTGTGTATATGCTTAAATAGAATTAACATTCGTCTTGCCAGCAGCTACGAAAAAAGCATAGCAAAAGCATAGCAGAAGCATAGCAGAAGCATAGCAGAAGCATAGCGAAAGCAAAGCACAAGCAACAAAGCCCTGTAACCCTGTAGCCAACCTTTCACTGAAAGCGAAAACACGACAGCAGATTTGCTCGGCAGCTCATTCATTTTGCGCAGCCTGTCTGGTGCTTAGATCCCATGCCACGCCCACCAGCCCAACAAAGATGGGCGGAGGGCCTCCCGGAAAATAACCACCTCCCCCCCAAAAAACGCCCAACACCCTACCCACCCTTCTGCTGCCATTTCATTTGTATTCGAAGCATTGTGTCCTGTTGAACATTCTTAATTAGGTTAAATCTACTGTGCGACGCCGAGTTCTTGGGTTGGGCCCCACGATTTGCCCCTTCATGCCTCCATGCCTCCATGCCTCCTTGCATACGCACCCTTTTGCGGGGACCCGTAATGAAGTCGGTCCTTCGGGGGGGCGACACCCGGAACGCGTGTTCGCCATTTGGCATAATTTAGTATGCCACCGGCCGCCAAAGACACAAAACTCATATTTGCAATTTAAATCCAGGAAATAAAACAATTACAAAGTTTATCGGCTGCAATCAACCTCGTCACCCCCTGAAGAATCCTACCATGTGTGGTTATATTGAAAGAAATGTATTGACAGACCTTTCTTATAAAGCACACTTGAAATAAAAATGGAATATACTTTCATCAAAACTTATAACAATAATATTTACATTCAACAGCCAAAAAAATTTTTAAAAAAAATTCTAAATTTGAATGCAGATTTTTAGAGAATTGCTACATAAACATTTAGATGTATGCCACTTCAAAATGCGATCAAGATAAGTTGAGTTATGGACTTAAGAACTTCAGTCTTGGGACATTTTTGAATTTCTACATCATCATAACATCAGAAAAATGACAAAAAAATTAAAAAAAAATTTTTTCTAAATTTGAATGCAGATTTTTAGAGAATTGCTACAGAAACATTTTGCGATATGCCACTTCAAAATCCGATCAAGATAAATTGAGTTATGGACCTTAGAACTTCAGCCTTGGGACATTTTTGAATTTCTACATCATCATAACATCAGAAAAATGGCAAAAAAAATTAAAAAAAAAAAATTTCTAAATTTGAATGCAGATTTTTAGAGAATTGCCACAGAAACATTTTGCGATATGCCACATCAAAATCCGATCAGGATAAGTTGAGTTATGGACTTAAGAACTTCAGTCTTGGGACATTTTTCAATTTCTACATCATCATAACATCAGAAAAATGACAAAAAAATTTAAAAAAAAAAAAATTTTAAATTTGAATGCAGATTTTTAGAGAATTGCTACAGAAACATTTAGAGGTATGCCACTTCAAAATGCGATCAAGATAAGTTGAGTTATGACTTTAGAACTTCAGTCTTGGGACATTATTGAATTTCAACAACATCATAACATCAGAAAAATTACAAAAAAAAATTAAAAAAAAAAAAATTCTAAATTTGAATGCAGTTTCTTAGAGAATTGCGCCATAAACATTTAGAGGTATGCCACTTCACAATCCGATTAAGATAAGTTGAGTTATGGACCTTAGAACTTCAGCCTTGGGAGATTTTTGAGTTTCTACAACATCATATAACATCAGAAAAATTACAAAAAATTAAAAAAAAAAAAATTCTAAATTTGAATGCAGTTTCTTAGAGAATTGCGCCATAAACATTTAGAGGTATGCCACTTCAAAATCCGATTAAGATAAGTTAAGTTATGGACTTTAGAGCTTCATCCTTGGGAGAATTTTGAATTTCTACAACATCATAACATCAGAAAAATTACAAAAAAATTTAAAAAAAAAATAAATTTCTAAATTTGAATACAGATTTTTAGAGAATTGCTCCAGAAACATTTAGAGGTATGCCACTTAAAAATCCGATCAAGATAAGTTGAGTTATGGACTTTAGAACTTCAGCCTAGGGACATATTTGAATTTCTACATCATCATAACATCAGAAAAATGACAAAAAAAATTAAAAAAAAAAAATTTCTAAATTTGAATGCAGATTTTTAGAGAATTGCTCCAGAAACATTTAGAGGTATGCCACTTAAAAATCCGATCAAGATAAGTTGAGTTATGGACTTTAGAACTTCAGTATCGGGACATTATTGAATTTCTACATCATCATAACATCAGAAAAATGACAAAAAAATTAAAAAAAAAAAATTTCCAAATTTGAATGCAGATTTTTAGAGAATTG
The DNA here is from genome assembly GCA_005876975.1 of Drosophila orena. Classification (NCBI taxonomy): domain Eukaryota; kingdom Metazoa; phylum Arthropoda; class Insecta; order Diptera; family Drosophilidae; genus Drosophila; species Drosophila orena. The sequence goes on along the minus strand of VCKV01000282.1, from coordinate 4,765,152 downwards.
CGCCAGAAACATTTAGAGGTATGCCACTTCAAAATCCGATCAAGATAAGTTGAGTTATGGACTTTAGAACTTCAGTCTTGGGACATTTTTGAATTTCTACATCATCAAAAACTCAGAAAAATGACAAGAAAATGTATTATATTGTTTTTAAGCCCAGCTCATATTTACCAAAGCACATTGCCCAGATTTTTGGCAGTTTCTGTCAAAGGCCTGCCTGTCAGCCTGCTGCCAGCTAAAACGCTTATTATAAATGAACTGAAATTTAATTAAGAGTTTGCCATATTTTGTTTCAGTCTGTCCATGGAGCACGTATCATCTCCATCAAGTTGGCCATCATCATCAAGATGGTTGGTGCGTTGTGTCTCCATTTCAGGCTTCATCACGAACAATATTAACGTCATTGTGTGGCCGGCCACTCCACCAGGTTCACTGCCAGGGCCCAAAAAATGTTGTTAACTAAACTTTTACGCAAAATAACACAGCAGAACACAAACACGAATACGATACAAAAACCGTAGCCGTAAACGGCGACGTAACCATAACCGTAGACTTTCTTTCACAAGGACGAAAGTGAGGGAAAACTTGAAATTCACTTCATTCGCGGGACAGCAAGCAGACACGAAGACAGTGCCAAAAACGACGAGAGTCCACTGTACACGAGTTTATATGTATGCCAGTGTCCTTTTTCCGTCCTGTTTTCCCTTTTATTAAATTGAATTTCACCCTCGAACATGGACGGTGCCCAAGAATTCAAAATGAGGCCGAGGCGATATGTTTATGATGCCACTTGTCTGTCTACCAAATACAATTTTCGTATTTTCGTATTTTCGTATTATTGTATTTTTGTATATTGGCGCTCATATTTCACAGCGTTGCCCGTTGAAAATTTCGTCGCTTTTAAATTTGCTTTGACATTTTTGGGCGACATCGGGCATCGGCTATATTGAATAGAACTGAGAACATGTCCCAAGTCCGTCCCTTCTCCAAATTCAGTACCGGAAATCGAATTAAAAACTCATCTTTGCTCAATTTGTGCTTGCTCCTTGTGTCCCACATTTTCCGCAGTCAGTCGCAGATGATTTGGGCTCGTGTTCTGACTAAAACACCATCTATCCTTGCCTGGATGGCAAGGACCCCACTAAAACACCATTCATCCTTGCCAGCCTCTCATCGGATATGTGGGCGTTGCTTTCCGCCTTTTTTAGAGCCGCAGATCCGCAGTTATCCATCTGTCCAGAGCCCGCAGCAATTTGAAGTTTGATAATTGGTTATAGGTTTTTTCATATATGTATTTAATAACTGCAAGGGTATATATGCTTCGGTTTGGCGAAACATGACTTTCTTTCTTGTTTTTATTGTTTTACTAGCAGAAAATCTGTTTCATTCGTTGGCTTTTATTGTTGCTACGAGTAATTTAATGTGTATTGCATTTAAGCTAATATTCGAGTTGTTGCTCGGAGGTTTTAATGCCGCTTTTACGATCTTTTTATTGCCTTTTTATTTGCTGGCCCGTGGACCTGACCCAGTGCCACTGGTCTGCCATCTCCACAAGCAATTTCTGTGGAGTGGCTCAACTTACTCAACTAATTTCCAGCAATTACAATAGGGAAAAGGAATGAGCCAGCCAGACAGCCTCTTTTATTAATTATAATTTGCCGACTGCCAATTGCTCCATTTATGAGAAATAACACTCCCATATCAATCATCGTAAAAGTCGTACTTTGGACGTAACCCTTTAGGGACAAATTAGAGACACTTGGCTGGCTATTTTTATGTGATTCCGTCTTGTTTTCGGCGGGGACAAAGGGGTTGTTCATTGACTTGGTGGGTCACTTCAAAGGATGGCAAACAAAGATAATCTCGGCCACAATTTATTTACCTTTCGCTGACCAAACCAATTTACGATTTTAATCAAAACCCAGTTGGAGCAGGAGCAGGAGCTGCCATCAAAGCAAATAGTTGAGCTGCTGTCACTATGCAAAAGGGAAAGGGCAAAGGGCAAAGGTGAAAGAGCAAAGGTCCAAAGGCAGCCGGCTAATGCCCAGTGTCCAACCTAATTTGACGCTGACGAGAAACGAGAAACGAGAAACGAGGAACTGTATGTCCGATTGTCTGTTTTTCCGACTGTCTGTCTGTCTGTCTGTCCAACCAACTAACCAACTGAATGACTGACATGCCAGTCTGTGCATAATGCTTATTACCGCAATCATTTACAGCACTTGGCCATGTTCCCTTTATCCTAGGCCTGGTCCAGTGAAGATGCGGTCCCCCTCCGGTGGAAGTGATGCTTCCCCAGGAATGCAATATGCAATCTCCAGGCACACGCACTCTACTCCCGCACATTAGTGAAAGTGTTCGGTGCAGTGAGAGAATAAGCAAGTGAACTTTGCGCCATTCCACCGGCTTACACTTGGAGAAACTAGCAGCTATGAATGTCATCTCATTCAACAGAAATCCCTCTTAGTTTAAAGAAATGCAAACGTTGCCATTCATTTTCAAGCTTCATTTGCTACTAAATGAATAAAATGAAGTCCAATGCTTCATTCAATTGACTTTCTTTTTATGAATAAATGTACATAATTACCACAGAAATTGCCACAATTTTCGCAGTGCCGACAAGCAACAGTTTCCACTATTTAATGGCGATCTACGAGATGTTCCCCTCTTACTCCGCATGGTTAACACACACACGCGCCCGAGTGTGAGTGTGTGTGTGTGTGTGTGTGCACTGGTGTGGTGTCATGTTGGCTATTATGAATTGTGCAATTGTCGTCAACGCCAGCGAGAAGTCAACCCCATTCTGTGCCGCTTTGGGTTCCCTTTTTCATTCCGGGTCACCATCACCATCAGCATCAGCATCGCCGTCACCATCTCGCCATCTCCATCTCCAGTTGAGCTGACAGTCAGGCAGTCAGGCAGTCAGGGAGTCAGTCCATCTCCCGGCTCTTGTCCCCGAATCACTCCCACTGTTAGTCACTTCTAGTGCTTGGTTTCATTCCGATTGCCTGCTCATCATCCAGCAGTTCTTTGTTTGGACGACGGTGGCACACACGGCGTATACGTAATGCTGGCTGCGTTTGCCTTCGTTTGCTTTCGTTAGACGCCTGCATTTGCCGCCATTTTTCAACAGAGTGTTTTGTGTTTTTTTATTGTTTGTAAAACTACTGGTTTCGTTGCTGCTCCGGCACTCGTAGTAAATGACTCTTCAACGTTTGTCCCATTTGTCTGGCAGCACTTTGGAGTGCCAAATATTTTTACATTTGTACGTATACCGCTTCCCTTGCCATTTGTTTCAGCAAACATTTTATCTAGCAGACAAATGCTCTTGTCTTGATGCGGATACGCGCTGGAAATCGACCTGCTTCGCCATTTATGACATCCGACGGCACTCTAATTAAGCCGCCAAGTGCTACTATCAGCCAGGTGAGAAGCGCAGCAGTTAATCAAGCGGGCAAGTATTTAATTAAGTGCGGCATATGGATATGCATGCGATGGGCTTCATTATGGTGCTTGCGCCGTAAAATCTTTTCCCGGCATTTTCCGTGATTCTCCGGGGGATGCAGGTGGTTTGGATGGATAAGCAAGTTGGGTGGTTGGGTTGGGTTGGGTTGGTTTTGTATCGCTATAACATTTATGCGCTTTTCCCGGCCCATCAAAGTCATCAAATGAAACGAGCAGCCCTGGCAATCCCACGTCACTCTAAAGATACACTCTATACATATACAGATACATATAGTTCTGAATCTGATTGTGCATCTGAATCTGTGCGCTCTGGGTGTAAAGTTGTCAGCTAGTTTGCATTCATCAGCAGCAATGCCGGCAATTGAGTGACACGGTACCCATATTCCAGTATCATCATCATCATCAGTAGCAGCATTCCCATCTCAAAGATTTACATGACAGCAGTTGCAGTTCGTTCGCTATTCATTTGCTGGCAGTCCTTTTGATTGCTTGTATTAGTGATTGTCAGTTGGCCAAAGGGGGGCGGATGAGGGGGCGTGGCTGTCTCTCCATTTGATTGCCATTGCATCACGTAAATCTCTTATGCTTATGAATATGCGCATTGCGAATAAAATTCCATGTTTGTCACACTGCATTGATTGAAGTGTGAGTCCTGCCACACATAAGTGTATGTATACATATATGTATACACGTATACTCGCACATCCTTTTCATTATGCGAATGCAACTATTATCGATACTCCTCGAAAGGACTTTGCGCGCTTTGAGGGCAATTTATTGATTGCTGGCTGAGTAAATGAAAGTCGCCCAAAGCAACGACCCTCATTACAATTCCGAATACCAATCAAGCAGTTTCTCATGGCATTGTGTGAATGCTGTCGACACCGGCCTAAGCATTTAAGCCATTAACACGCAAAGGTCGCCAAATGCTATTGATTATGACCGCTGGCCAGACGAAGGGGCCAAGACCGACCGCCCTGCGAAACGATAACAAATAACAATAACAAACAAACAATCGACACAAAGAGTCCTGTTGAACTTCGTGGCGTTTTGGGTTTGTCTGGGGCAAATTCGGCTCTTGTACGGCTAAACTGTTTTTCCTTTCTACTGTCTGGCAGTCGCAGTCGCAGTCTCAGTCGCTTGAGGAGGAATAAAAGTCAATTTGAGTTAAAGCCAACTGACAGCCAGTTGTCAATTAATACAATCGCATGTTATTACAATTTTTCTTTAAGTAATGATAGCATTCAAGTTTAGTCCATTTTACTGGAACATTTTGATAAACAACATACGTGTAAGCTAAATAAAAATGTACCAATATAAAGCATATCAGAAATCCTTAAGATATGCACAAACACATCCAGTGAACATCATATGCTTCTGCGTCTAGGGTTCTTTAACTCCTTTCGCCTTGCCCTCTTTGAGGGTTTCAGGTATGACCTGCGGGTGCAGGACAAGTATTGAGCCAATCGGCCAAGTCCGGCATGCTATTAATCAATAAATACCATTCGCCGAGGGGTATGTAAACGTTGCACACGCAGGCATTCAGCAAATGCAGGACCCCAGCAATTACGCCAAAGGCGCTCGACATATAGAATATGAATGCGAACTCGTTGCCGCAATGATCGACCATGGACACCAGGAGGGTAAGTGCGCTTCCTAGGCAGAGGAACCCGCTGGCGAAATTGAACGTCATCGCCTGTAAAACACACTCGTTGAGCATTCATCATCGCCAAAAAGCTCCCGAAACCAGAACAGAACAGCCCAGCCCAGACCAGCCCAGACCAGTCCAGCCCAGCCCAGTCCAGCCCAGACCAGCCCAGCCCAGAAAACGTATGTGTACGCACAATTGGATCGAGGCCCACGGTGGTGCAGCACAGCCGGAATATGACGAGCACCACGCTCTGACAGGCGGCGGCGGGCAGGATGAATGTGTACATCCACACCGATATACCGTACTCCTCGCCCAGGACACAGTGCGTGGATAGGATACGGATGAGCAGACCTAGGGCCACTACCTCCAGCACCTGAATGGACAAAGGCAGAGATGTTACCACGACCATTGCACTGCAAGTTTTCAGCTATAGTCACCGCCGTTAGCAATTGCAGCACATAGTTCACCACACGAAAGGGGAAGCTCATAATGGTAACCAGAAATTTTGTTCAACTCATTGACAGTAAAATCAAATTTGCCATCTAAGGGTTGGATTGGATGGAAAAAAGGGAAATGTTTTCTCTTCGATTGTGCATTGAATTGGGTGAAATTGAAGAAGACGGAGACCTAGCATCAATGTACAAGTTATTAAGAGAACCCAATTCAGTTAGTGTGGCCAACTTCGCTTAATTACAATGTCATGACGCTTTGGGCACACTGTTGCATAGTAAATGCTTGATTCATGATACCCATTTGTGGAATGGCTTTCCCCGTGACTTTTCGAAATGGTACACCGCATAAGCACAGTATCTGTTTATCCGCTTGGCAGGAAAATTATATTATTTTCTGTTGCTCCTTTTATTTGTTGCGTTTTTCATTTCGTTTTGGCCCAGCTAATCTAATTGGCCTCGATAGCGCTTGTTGAGTGCCAGAGTCGTTGCCCCGCCACGCATTTGTTGCTTTGTTTGCGCTAATTTCATTACTTCTAGAATGTGGCGATGATTTCATGCAATTTAAAGCCACATTTTTCAGTGGCGAAGCATTTAGCGTAGTACCTGACCGGACCCGAGCCGGAGCCATGGAACTCAGGTCCAAGTGCCTGTCCAAATACCCAAGAGTAGTCCCACAACCGGCGGGCCACCCACCCACTCCAGGCTTTTATAATAATTGCCTGTTGACACGGGATGGCCGAGGGGCAGCCAGTTAGAGGGTACGGTACGGGCAGCATTGGGGTTTCGCTTCGTTTGGGAACGCCGACTGGGATCGAGCAATGGAAATACCGTTGATAAATGAAATTTTCAAAACGTGAACCAACAAAAGGGGACAAAAAACAAACGAAAGCAAGCCGAACACAAAACAAGCGGAAAAAAGGGGGCGGCAAATATAATATAATTTAATTTGTTCGCACAGCCCACATTTTTGACCCTCTTCTATACGAGTATAAACCAAACTAGGTTTGGTTAAGCATTGACTGAACAAAAAACTCTTAATTTCTTAAAAGGAAACTGTGATCGATACCTTGCCAAGTCAATTGCTGGATGGGCGGACAACTCTCCCGAGTGGCATAAATTTTGGCCAGCTTTGTTGCGACAATTGCATATTAGCCAAACATGACAACGTTTCGCCTTTTCGCTGAAATTTATGGAAAAATGTTGCAAAGACAAAAAACTTTCGACTTGAGATAGAGATAGAGATAGAGATGTGAATGCGATGCGAAGTGAAGTGAACTCCCCAAAGCGGCCAAAAAGAAGCCGGCAGCCGTTGGAGAAGGAGAAAGAGAAATGTTCTCGAATAAACAACAGCGGAAATGTAGGCTATGATTTGCTTACTTGTGGGGTGGGGGAATGCGGGGGAGGGGAAGGGGAAGGGGATTTTCGCAAGGGGAATTGGACCAATGACAAGGGCGGTGTGGCATGGCAAAAGTTGCAAGAGTCAGAGAGCTGGCGAAACATAAATCAAATGCATGTAAAATTGTCGTACTTTCCGCACACATATCCTGATCCTGTGCAAGTGCATTGGGCAGGCCCAAAGCAGGACAAGCGCCGGAGGAAAGGACGAAGGAAAAGGACAAAATAGGAAGGACGGTATATTGGTGGGCGGAGTGGCAATGAGTGTGTGTGTGTGTGTCGGTGTGTGTGTGTGTGTGAGTCGGAGTGCGTTGTGTTTTGTGCACATCCGTTAACTTTGTCATTTTTGCTCATTTCCTTCCGGCATGCGCAAGAAAACTGCAGCAGCAGGAGCCGGGCCAAACGAAATGATTCCCAGCAGTGCTCCACTGAGCCACCGAGCCACCGGGCCACCGAGCCACTGAGCCACTGACAAGCCGTAAGCCGTAAGAAACCCAACCGAACTACAAGCACAAGGCTCGCTGGCGAAACAAAAGCAATGCGGAAAGCGGCAATAAGTTGAGGGCATAACTTTCAGTGCCTTCAAGAACACGTCCTTCAGTGGCGTGCGAAAAGGGGGCTACTTAAGCCCACATGAAGATACAACAGTTCTGTAACTTTTCACAGTGACTTTATCCACTGAATTGCGGTATGCAAAGTTTCTTGCGCACTCATTAATGAAATTTTTAGAATTATCCATTTGTATTCCAATTAAATAGAGGTTACATTGTAAGCCCCCATTGAAAAATCCGCAGTAAGCCCCTGGGTGAAAGGGCGAGAGGCTCAGAGCATTTTGCATGAAATTAGAGTCGTAAGACACAACAAGAACCAGGCAAAAAGTCTTGGGTCTATAACTTGCTTGTTGGAATTTAATTATTTTGCAGTTGCTGTTTCAGTGGTGCAACTTGGTCACGGGGGTCTTATTTTTTGTGCATTACACGGCCCACACTCCACACCCCACACTCCACCCCCTCGCCCCGCCAATCCCCGCTGAGCACCACATCCTGTCGGGAATCATGTGCCAAAAATAGCAAAACTTTGCTGCAATTTTCATTCGCATTTATTGTGTTGACATGCTGCCACACTGCGTATACGTATCCTTGATGCAGCCAAACAATTTATTTATTTAAGTTGAGCTGAGTAGCAAGGACGAGTTGGGGTGCGAGAAAGCGGGTAAAACTTTTTGCCGTATGTTGGCGTTTGAGAACTGCAAAATAAAAATATTTGTACACTTCGCGTTGTTTGCCGCTGCTCGTATCCGATTAGATGTCCTGGTTTCTCAAGGGGATGAGCGGCAATGGGGGGGGCAAACAGTATGAACATGGACAAATTTGAGCTGAACAGAAGTTAATACCCATGCCACCTGCATTCCGGAGCTAAATGCATTCAAAGTCAAAGCCACATTAATTAACATGCTTAGGTGACTTTTATCAAAAACCAATTAAATCCACACACTCAAACACGCACACACACACACACACACAACCATACACACACACGGGGGGGCACAAAGTAAAGTTGATAATTAAATGAATCTGTGTGAGTGGCTTTGAGTTCAAAGTTGGCAGCCAGCTAAAACTCTGTGAACATAATTTTTTCTTTATTTTCACCGTATGTGTATGTGTGTGGGTGTGTGTGTGTGTGTGCTCTTTGGTATAATGACACATGCGACAGGACGGTATTAAAAAATATATATACATGTATGCATAGCAAGAGTATAAATAAAAATTCACAAATAACATTATTAACGTTAAATTAAACTTTGGAATTTTGTTTGCTCCCCCCAACCAGACGGCCCCAAAAAACGATTCAAAAGAACCTACAGGAGTAACTTTCAAAGTGCCTGTAAAGTGCATTAAAAGCGGGGGAGGGGGGAACAGGAAACGGAAGTGAGGACCAAAGGCTTGTTTGTGTTTACCGTAATTTGCGGCTCACTCTCAAAACATAATCAAAGACTTCAAATAAAGCCGCAGAGTTGGTCGTAATCGAGCATCTCAGCTAGTCAACAACTCGACGACTTCTGTGCGAATGTAGTGGGATTTTTCTAGATTTCTGAGCCACAGATTTTCCACTTTTTCCACCCACCACCACCCACTACATGTATTTGTCAAGTTTGCCAGCGTATGCGTGACACGTAGTAAATTAAATGCGAAACTCTGTAGCAGAGTGTAGCTAACTGAGAGTTTAGTGTTTGTGTGCGAAGTCGTAGTTTGAGTGGCTACAAAGAATGCTCTTGAGCATGGCTATATGTACATATATATGGCATGCTACCATATTTGTATGTACCCCATGCTCTGGCTATAAATCATCAAAGTTCAACGTTTGCCATTTTGTCTACAATGTGCAAAAGTGTTCAAAAGCGAATGTGTTTGTGTGTGTGTGTGTGTGTGTGTGAGTGAAAGTCTGTGCTTGCGTGAGTGTTTGTGCCCAAATGTGTTTGCTTTGCAATTTCCTTTTATTTATTTAAAGTTCCTTAGCAAACATTGCGCTCTCTGTACCAAAATGCCACCTCCACCCCCCCTGGCGGCAGTGTTCACATTAAGTTTGCTGCCAAAAGTTTTAACAAGTAATCTTTTAATTAAGTGTCTGCCATCCTACTCAGACATCTCCTCAGACATCCTGGCATTCGGCAGTCGCAGAAGCCCAGAATTATGAGAGCAACAGGAGGCAACAGGAGGCAACAGGAGGCGAGAGGGGAAAAAGGCACAAATCTAATTTGATTAATGGTCAAATGCTAAGCTTAATTAGTGCAAAACAGCAAGCAAAAAACGCACGAAACCAACTGGAATCGGCATTAATGGTTGCCACAAATACGGGCAAAATAAGAAATTAAATAAATAACCACAGAGCAACAACTAATTGCACCGCAAACGACAATGGCAAAATGACCAATGAAAGGGAAAAGCGGAAAAGCGGAAGAGAAATGGAAATGGAAATGGAAGAGTGCACACAAATACAAGTTGCAAATATTTCGCAACTAATAAAAACACTGCGGCGTGCTAAATCAACTGGAAAACTGTAAAACACATTGAAACAAAGGTGAGTGGGAAAAGCGCGGCAAAGCGGAAGGAAGTGCTGTATAAGACTGCAGGATACCCACTTTAAATATTTTTTAGCACAGAACAATAGATACAATTGAAGAACTAGATTTACTGAGTATTTAATCTTATGTTCTGACTAAGGTCCTGCAAATAGTTCACAAAAAGCATATACCCGACGTTTTTTTGCAGTACCTGAGGTCAAAAGGAAACCAGCGAACGGAAGGTGAAAATAAATGAGGAAGATGGTAAATAGTTTTCCCGCGGGGCAGCAGAACAAACGGCAACTGACATTTGACATTAGTTTTCTTGCGCCATGAACATTTATACTTTTCCAGCGCTCCTAATTAAAGAGATTGTCATGAATTATAATTGCGGCACTTAAGCAGAGCGATTCCATAAATACATATATGCAGTGCCATTCTTTTGAATTCATTAGCATTGCGATCTTTATCCACACTTTTTCAACCCGCCCCCCACAATGAAAGTCAATGTACCCGAGTGCATACCGTTTTTCCCCTTTTTTTCCTCCTTTTTTTGCCATTCTAAAGCATCGGATCGCATTTCATACAATTGCGAATTGGAGTTTACATTGTCGGGAGTCTTTTTTTTCATCGTCGAGTAATTGGACTCCACTTTCAATTGCTGTGTTCTCTAAGCGTCTCTTGAGTTTTCAACCTTAATTGCACTTTAGCAACGTTTTCTGGCTTGTTTGTGTTTGACCAAATTTCATTTCGGCTGCCGCCGCTCCCACTTGATCGATGGATTCATTGATTGATTGATTGATTGTTTGCCCGATTGTTGTTCAAGTGCCTCGGACAAAGGAGAGAAATATTTGCATAGATTTTATTAATTGCCAGACAAACGAAAGCCGCTGCCTGCGAATTGGAATTCGACTCAAATCGACTGCAATTGATTTTTCTTTTTCGGCCCACTCGTTTTAATGCGATAAGCGCATTGAAAATTAAGAGTCAATGGCCAAATTGACAGTAGATCAAAAGCTAAACGGCAATCATATTATGGTTTTCGAAGAAACATTTTCAATTAGCAGCAAAATAACAACTGGCCAATCAATCAACCAGCTTACGACCTTTTTGGTCAAAAGTGCAAGCACGAGATGAAAACTTGGCCAAAACTTTAGCGTTAGCTCGACTCCCACCAGCTGCTCCTAATTAAAGCCGAAAATTTCAGCATTCTACACTGAAAAGCTGTGGGGATGAGGGGCAACTGCGGGCCACGTCGCTAAACCAGTTTTCCAAGATAAACGACACTTTTGGCAATTTATTTGGGCCAGTCCTCAACGCTTTTTGGCCAGCACGTTTTTGGGGTATTTTCGGGCATACTTTAGAGGCCACATAACATTTCAATTTCCTGACCCCATGAATAATGGCAAATGTCCAAGAGCTGTTGGCCGAGCAAAATGCCATTTATAAGTCAGAGGACTAAGTACTTCAAAGCCCAAAGTCGAAGGGCTTGTGGCCAAGTTTTGTGGTCGGCTAATTGAGCTAATTGCGAAAAAATGGCTCTCCATATATAATACATGCACGTGTATGTATGAAGGTAAGCCATTGCCAAGGGCCAATCGATGGATAGAATCAATGCCATCGATATTGATTTCGATTTGGTCGCTAGTCAGTCCATTATTCAATTAGTTTCCGGGCAAAGGGAGCCTCACAGTTTTCATATCGAGTTTTATGAGTTTATTAAATGGTATTTCCTTGTAAGCTGACAGCTCTCTCAGCATCCATTTGGTATCGGCTCAATGACAAACCAGACATTGACATGAATATTCACTTTTGTACAGACACACACACCGATGGACACTTGCAGACACTTAATATGGCAGCATGTTAATATTCCCGACCTCCTCCTATTTGTCAGTCACAAACGTCAGGAACACAAATGTGCGTACACATACTCGTATCACATACATTTGTGGTATATTATTAACACCAAGCCTATGCACTTTTAATTCGGCAAATATTAAGTGCAGAACGCTTCATTATGTCCCCCCAAAATAGTCGCGTGTAATAATTGATGATAAAAAGTAAATAAATTAACGAAAATTCAATTACCTGATGGCTATTTGTTTTGGCCGACGTCTGTTTTAATTCCAATCGATGCGACGACAAGGGCGTGTGGCCTAAAAACGACAAAGAGGTTAAATATCATGTACAATTATTAAATAAATAATTGAGTGCGAGTGTGCAAATGATGGCATGTTATGAATGCAATGGAGGCACAGCCCTTGCAGCTTTTGCAGCCCTTCATTTTATATTTGGTTTCAAGAAGAATTGCAATTCAATTGCAGGGGCTGTGTGAAAAACGCAACGACCACCGTCCGCAGTCACTAAAAATTAATTTCAATTTTATTGCAGCCAAGGATAAAGGATGGATGTCCTGCAGGAGCAGAAGGAGCAGAAGGAGTGGAAGGAGCAGAGTCAACGGTCGGCCGCAGCGCGGAAAACAAAACTGCACTGAACTCAACTGGAATATGCAGATCAACTCGCCTGTCAAGGGGCGAGCGCGAAGTGAAGTGCGGTGGAGTGAGTATTTCCAGCAAAAGCCAAACATTTATGAAAATGCAAAAGCGTTTTTAAGGTTTACCCCAGGTAAGCTGCACAGCAGCACCATCGCCACCAGCTGCACAGCGATATTAATGTGAATGGCTGCCAAGCAAAAAAACAAAAAAAAATAGAGAAAAAAAATGCCAAAACCCAAACCGAGAGTCATACTAAACCGGTGGAAAACTGTGGGGGGGATGCCAAAAAACAGAGCATGAATTGCGGTTTAAACATTGAATTATGAATATTTCTTTACCTCGACCCCGACCTGGATTTCCCCGGGTGCCAGCGAACATTTATCATCCTGCCAGCCGAGATTCTGATTAAAAGCGAGAAATGTTTCGTAATAATGCCGCAGCCAAAACGAGCCAAGCTCTGTCTTACTAATGCTAAAATCGCGAATCACAAAATGCATGCATCAAAATTGCAAGTACACTTTTTGCTGTACTTTTTGCTGTACTTTTTGCTGCCCCAAAATCTGTGCCACACGCCGCGTCTTATTTGGGATCGCGGTGAATTTTTGTTTGGCTGAATGATTGCGTATAATGAAGAGCAGGAAATTTGCATTCAATTTGTAAAGCAATTCACTCGCTTCTTATGCTAAATGGCAATGGCATTATATAAATTAGACAAAAGCGAAAACTTTTCAAGCGGCGAGAGTTGTATCCCCATCCTGCTGCTCCTTCCGCGAAGCTCAACCCGATACCGGGAAACGCAGCCTCGGGCCTTGAGCCACTATAATTGGCACAACTTTTGCTCGGTTAGCATGAAAACTCATTTATTTTAGCGCAATCAACACACAGATACTCACACACACACACACAGAGAAACAGGCAGGGCAGCGGACAGAAAGTGGAAGTTATAGCAATTAGCGGACTCAACTGAATGGAGCCAAAAGAATTAGGCAACAATCCAGACAATCGTATCCAGGCAACGCCGCAAAAGCGGAGAAAGTGGACCTTTGGAAGCCATTGAATGGAGATACGGATGCCATGAAAAGATGTTTATCTTTTCCACAAACTAGTTCTTCTTGCTTTGCAAGAAATTTGCTGCGAAGACTGGAAGCAGAAAGAATGGTTAACCTTCAATTGAAAACAGCATTTAAAAGCCTAATTTAATGATGATTAAAACAAATGTCATGACAACGTGAAAATTCGATAACAATAGCTCCTTCACTAGACACTAGAAACCCATTAGAGAAAATGACACATGTCCTGCACTTTGCTTGTGAAAAAATTAAGATAAATATGTTTATTTATAGCTTTTATGGCTAGTGCGCCGCAGTAATTAACAAACTGTTCTTGTTACTTGCGCAGCAGTAATTAAGTTCATTTATTACACAAACAAGTATTTTGGCATTTAATCTGAAATCAACTCCATATATTTGGAGCACGCGCGTAATTAGCTGATTGTTCCAAATATTTAAATGCTGTGAATATACATACATATGTATGTGTATATTCCATGACCATTCGATTTGCAATTACCAACGGCTGAAAGTGTTCTCACAACTGTTTACTCAGTATTTATAAATATTCCAGATATTAACTTTGTATTGATTTATTAAAGTTCGTCCAGTGTTCAAATGCACGCCGACCGGGCTCATTAAGGTCTATTCATGTATGGCCTTTACTAGAGCTCCATGGCTGCGTTCTGCGTCCTGCGTTGTCGTCCTTTGTTTTCTTTCCGAAAAAAATGAATTTGTCATTTAATTAAGTCGGCAGACTGAAAATAATTTGCGCAATTTATGCACGACAACAATTTGCATAATGCAGCGCAACAAATCACAAATCAAATGTTTATTAATGCCCAGACATGGACACAGAAATCCACAACGAGGCCACATACCAAATCCATAACCATATCCATATCGTTTTGCATTTTGCAAGCACGCTCCGTTGGCCTGTCCTCATGAATTATGTGAAAACAACTCAATCAAAATGCAAACTGTCAAAATGGAGCTGTTGGAAAGTATGAAAACAAAAAAAAAACCAAAAAAAAAAGAGTGAAATAATAAAGGCAAACACAGCTAGTAACAAATGAATTAGCCATATCTATGCGCCTGGCCATGAGTTCGTGTGTGTGTGTGTGTGATAACGCGTTATTACACTATAAAATCATTAATATGGCGGCTCTAATGCCGAAGATATGTAAATGCAGGCGCTGTCACGCGAAACGCTTATAAAAAAAAGCATAGACAACGAGCCCTGAAATGCGGCATTAGCTGCCTATAGACGAGATCCATTGACAACGCCTACCATTTGAGCCCATTACCCAACACTTTGGCCATAAAGTCGAGTGTGTGCCGCAGTGCCAAGGCAACGAAATCTATTAGTTTGCCCAGGCTTGGCGGGAATTCCAGCAGAGGACGAGGTGGAAGTGCTGCGACAATTCCGTAAATTTGATATGCGCAATTTGTTGCGAGAACGAAGCACTAAGGACGCAGGACGAAGGCGGCAGGACGCAGGACGAAGGACGCAGGACGAGGGAGCCTGGCAACCTGTTGCCGCTTGTTACGCACTTTTATGACGCCAGCGGGTGGGCTGGCTTGGAGTGGATTGCGTGTGTGCGGTTCAGCCCAACCCGGTAAAAACAACCTCAAAGTAGTCCCCATTAAAGGTAATATGCCACATGAGTCGCTGATGGAACTCACTCACATTCGCTCTGCGGATTGCCATAACATATTCAGAGGGGAGATATGCTGCAGGCTCAAGAATTTGGCCATATTCTAATTCATAACCTTAATAAAGCGGTCGTAGAAATAACTAGTATGCTCTGCTACAAGTGTATTCCTTCAAATATTCATTTTTCGTAGCAAACTTTTCGACACCTGGTGTGAAATTGAATGTTCTAAATTGGTTATCAACTTTTCAGTTATTTCAACTATGCAATTTAATTATAATAACGCATTTAAAGCACACTCAATGCCTGTTGAGATCAGAACTCACATTTTAAGCTGGAAATTTCTGCGAAAGTACGATATGCCTTTTTCATATTTTGCTGCTGCCGTTCATTGTATTTTAGCATTTGATATGCAGCAAAAAAGTGCATAAGTTTATGCCAAGGCTCCGATATACTTATAGTTTATACTTTGGCAAATCTCAGTTCGAGACAAAAGTAGCCAACTCAACTTGGAAACTTTCGTTCTTTTTTTTTGCCCGTGCTGTTTCTGTTGCAGCTTTTGGCATTTCTTATGCAGCTGATTGCATTTGGCCAAGAGCAACTGCAGCGAGAATGGCAACAAGAACAACAGCACAAGGAAAATGCAGCTGCAATTGAATTTTATAACAAACAATTTTACGCTTTAAGCACACTAGAATCTGCTTTTGTTGTTGGTAGCTACCAATGAGGCTGCTGCCTTGAAGTGCCCGGAGTGCGTCATTGACTTTGCCTCTGGCCGAAGGCACTTTTCCACTCCCCTTTTGCTATTTATCGTTATTTACCATTAGCTGACTTTCACCTCTTACTTCCACCCACCCCCCTTCCCCCTTTAGCCTGCAGCAAGGAGCTGGCTTTCCTCGGACTCAGTAACGGCCACACAATAAGCATTCTGGCCCAGTTACTTGCGCTCGCCTTTATTTCCTGCGGCTTCCCCTTTCGCAGCCTTGAGGGTAATCGCTGCCCATAAGCAGGCACAAAGTTTAATAAAAAAATGGCAGAACAAAAACGAAATCAATTCACCTAGCCAAGCAATTATGCCGCAGCAAGTTGAAAAAGTAAAAAACTTATTCAAATGGTTCTTAATTAAATTAAGTTTTGGCTACAGCAAAGCATTGCAGCTTAACGGAGAAATAAGTTTGAGAAACAAATGTCCTAACTGATGAATTCTAGTACAAAATATGGCTATAAAAGCAAATACTGATCTAATTACATACATATAACGAACAACTATTTATGTAATATTTCTCTGATTTGCATTGTTTTAATATAAGCGTTTTAGGCTTTTACGCTCAGCATACAATATATACAAAGCCAGGACTAAGGCATTGTCTTCCACAATTAATTTTGATTTACTATATAACTGCATTTTGCAAGCTGCAATAAATAAAGTTGAATGAAGTTGTCGAATATCAAATGTTTCATTTTAAAGTCCTAAGCACTTCTATAAAACTTTGCGCTCGCACAAATTGCTAGACTTTATTATATTTGTTGCACACCAAAATATACACTTGCCTTATTTAATGTCGTGTGTGTGGATTTATCGCATTAGCATTTTTTAGCAGGCCACACTTAAGACATTGAAGACAAAGTTTGCACCCCCACAGCCCAAAGATCCAGATCCACAGCTCCAGAGCTCCGTAGGTGCCCAGCCCACTCTAATCCCATTTCAGCCCCTAGTGTATAATTATTCTATCTGTCGCATATGCATGAGATCAGCTATAAGGCCTGGAACACGCCCCCGATGTCTCCATCTGGCTGTATGTATGTACGCCCCTGTATGTATGCCTATATGTATGTACATATGTACATGCATTCATACTCGCATGCCCAACTTCTACGTCTTCCCACTCTGCAGCTTCATTAGCAACTTTGTGCGTATTCATTAGGAAGCAGCAACACGGGGGGGGGGGGGCAACGAACCCTTCCCCCTCCTGGCCCCCCCCCAAAAAATCCCCTTCGTTGCCACACAGCTGCGACTGGTTGATAAAAGATTTATGCGAGCACTGATAACCCGACGAAACGCCCACATCCATAGACACACTGCCTGGATTCTGGGTAAGTAAACCAAAAAAACAAAAAATTGAAAATAAAAATAAAAATAAAGAAAAACAAATAAAAATCCAAAAAAAAAAAACAGAATACCAAAAATTGCTCAAGCCGGGTAGTCAAATGAAAAGATGGAAAAAAAAGGGAAAATTAAAGCACATGAGGCAGCTGCTTGATTTGGCATTCAGCACAAAAAGCGACTCCGTCAGCTGGGGCTGCTCCATGGAAAAAGCCTCACTCAGTCTGTCTGGGGGGCTTTGGACCCGGCGGAAAAGACTGCGCCCCCTCCCCGTACACCCCCCTGTAACCGCAACTTGTTTCAGGAAATGTTTTGGCAAAATGTTTGGTAACTCGACGGCGGGCGGCTCTTTCACATGTTCATAAATTAAAATGCCGCAAATCAAATTCACATAAGGCTTCAAAACACTCAAACGCCCGGCTCAAAGCGCCGGCAAAACTGACGGACAGAGGCGTCGTGCGGATTGGCGGGGAAGGGGGCCTAAGCAGAGGGGTGGGGGAGGTGGTAGGCGCTTCCACTGAAAAGAAACGAGGCAATCCTTGAACATTGTCTAAACCGAAAAACCCAAAAACTGGCGCGCCGCTGCATGTTAAATTATGTTCACACTTTTGTGGGCTCCACTGGACGGACCCAAAAAACCCCGAATCCGGACACGGACTACAGAATACGGACTACCGACTACGGGCCAACGACTACGGCGTAGTCCATGTCCATATGGATGGTGGGGTGGAGTTGGGTGATGCGGCAAGCAGTGGGTTTGCATGTGCGGTTTTTATGCTGGCCAACCACTTAATCTCCTTTCGGTTTATGCCGCTTCTGTCTTGGTTCGTTTTTCAAGTGAAATTTATTATATTTTAATCACTCCCCGGGGACTTGTTGTAGCAGTTAAGGCGTATTTTTAACTTCTTTCTTTGTTTTATTTTTTTTTTATTTTGTTCGGAAATATGTATTAACAAAATTGCGTCCGACGTGAAGAGCTTTAAATTGCTTTAAGCGTCGACCCAATGGCGAAGCATAATTCTTCGCACGCCGCCCCATTTCTTTGGGCAGGCGTTTATGGCCGGGTCGGGGCGATGGCAACGCGTCGTATACGCAACTTTCGCAATGCCACACCCGGAACGCACTTAATCATTTTGATTGCCGTAAATGGCGCATTTTTAGTGCGTCGCAGCTCGTTTCTGCGGCTGCCAAAAAGGAAACAGTTTCAGCTCATTAGTGATTCATTTATTTATGCTGGCCATTACTTAAGTTATTATTATATGATTAGGCCAAAGTGCGGCTGGCTCATTTATTATGCATCAGAGCCCGCTGCGAGTGCCAGAGATCGAATGGAGTTACACTGCGATTACGATTGAGAGCCAAGGGTAGCTGTAGGCCATGTGCACACAGCCAGTGCTCTTGCTCGGCTCAACTGTCAGGCACACGGAACATCGATCGACTTGGACAGCTATTAGACATAATCACGGCCGATTCACACAAAGCCCAGTCAGCTGTAGTACGATGGTTGCCGGGGGTTTCGATTGCAAGGGGCAGGGGATTGGTTATTGGAGTGCCTGCATGCCGAGAAAACCGACCAACAGACGGCCAACTTCCAGCCGAGGTGGAGAGGCAGGCTGAAAGCCAAGGCGCAGGCAAATCACGGCCCAGAACACACACCAAAAACCGAAAAAGCCGAAAAAACCGAAAAACGGGGGGGGGTGGGGAAAAAAAGAGGGAAATAACGTCAAGCCACAGGGATATATTGATTTTGCCTTTCGGGCCAACACACAAGGTACATGGCCAAAAACGTGAACAAAGACTAAATCAAAGCCGCATGCAGAACGCAGCCTGCGGCCTCAAGGAAGTATCCTTCCTGCCTCCTCGGCTCCTTCTCCCGGCTTCCTTCATCTCACTTGCCGCCTCTCTATCAGTGGCTGGCTCCTTTACCGGAGCGTTAACGAGCAGTTTGATGGCTCGAAGAGCAGCAAGATACTGCACTGCACCGGGAGAAAATGTGTCTGGCATGTGGCTCACTTCCTGAATGCATCTGTTGTGGAAATTCCATAGCTTGTACTTTCGTACTTGTACAATTTATGAGTTGTCTGAAGAAAATAAGATCTTCGTAGGCTCACTTTCATTTTAAACCATGAACAAGTTTGGTTTTTATTGTCACAGCTTAGATCTCCATGCTGCTGCCTTAAACGGCCTGGCCAAAAGTCGGCTTAAAGCCTAAACTTGAGCACACTGCTCGCGCTGACCCCTCATAGATCAACGGCACTTGTTGGCCAGTTTTTTCCGCCAGCTCGGCATTTTCGCTCGGCTTTTTTGTACTTGCTAGTGTAGTTTGCGTGTGTGTGTGCGTGGACGGTGATGGTGTGCAGCGTGCAGCTTGCAAATGTCGTAACGGGCCAAGCGCAGCCACAAAGCGAAAAATAACATTGCCCCATCGTGATGCACGTTGCCTTTGACGGCCCATGGACGCCACATGCAAGGCAACAATGTTCTCGACTCGATTCGGTTGCATTCGGCTCGATTTGGATTTCGTTTCGGCGGCTCGTCCTTGCGGTGGGCCTACCCAACCCAAAATCGAAAACAAAAAAAAACAACAAAAAACTAGAAAAAAGTGGCGAACAATTCTATTGATTGACAGTTTGGTAAAACGCACACACACACACACACAACACATACACATGGGGCAGCAATAGAAGCAAAAAGCCGAAAAGTGTAGAGCCGCAGGCGTTACCGCTGCGGATGTGCGCTTAAAACCGTTGCAGGCAACGTGAAAAAATGCTTCCTCCATTGATTTGTTATGCAGAAAGGTGCAGGCCTCACCAGAGGCGTTGAATGTGGCAGAAACAAAAAATTGGCAGGGGGAGGGGATCCAAAAAAAAAGTGGTGGGGGGTGGGGGGTGGGGGGTGGGGGGGTGCTAGATTAGCATTCAATTCGAACGCGATGCCGTGAGAAATTCTTTAAATTTTTGGCACATCTCCCACAGGCAACTAATTGACTTGATTGGCGGTGCGTGATTCCCCAGGATTTGGCATGACTTGCCAAAATACCAAAATACCTGCAATGCCTAGCAGCGAAAAATCGCTTCGTTCGCTTGATTGATCTGCTGTTGTAGTACACGGCACCTAGTTGGCCGACATTGTCAACTTTTGCCGACCATTAATCACCATTAATCAAGGGCTGTGGCATTTCAGCAGATGTCAGTAGCTATATATGTACATATACACGTACATTTAAGTACACCCCGCGCGCCCAGCCAGCCTTCATATATTTTTTATCATGCAAATTAAATTTAATTGCTTAACAAGTTGCGGCAATTGGTTGGCAAACACAGAACTGCCCCCCTCCCCCGCCATTTACCACGAAAGTAACAGAACCGTCCACAAATTATCTGCGACGGGCCAGACACTGCGGCCAGGGGCTCAAACAATAACTAATGTCAGCCAAGCGCAAATTGCTTTATTAAATAAAGTTCAGCCAAAATAAGCAAACCGAAAAAAAGATAGAAAGTATCCCCACACGTCCCGGGGGGGAACGAAAAGCGGGGGGGAGTTGAGGGATGAGTCCCTGGGCGGCAGGAAGAATCAGAGTAAATTGTACAATGTGGCCAGTGTTCGGACCCGTCGTCTAATCATTGTGCACACACTCCAACTGGCTGTGAGAAAGGCTTTGGCAGTGGCAGTGGCAGTGGCAGTGGCAGTGGTATTGGGCCAATCGAGAAAGGGGCAAACAGCACACAAAAGGACTGGTAAGGACATGGCCGAGCGGCCACAAGGACTCAAAGTATTTTTAGCTAATATCAATTTTTCATAGTTCAAAGATTTTCGCCCAGACACAATGAAATCTGTGTGTGCACATGTCGTGGCCATTGAGGCAATAAGGAATTTTCTGGTTTTCTGATTATAAACGATCCTCTGCAGTGTCTCCAACTGGAATATACATATACTACGTATACTACTCGTATTTCGGCGAAATAAATGTGTACACTTAGAGCGCAGAAGGCTCTTTGATTTGTTGTTATTCGAAGCTGCAGACTAGGCAATAGTATCTCAGTAGTGGGACACTTGCAGCCTGAACGCGATAATTTATGGCCAATGAGCGCTGGGAAGCATATTCAATTTTCGACATCCGCCACTGTAGGGGATTTTTCACGATCCCGGCTATGAGATTTCATTAGCTGCATCTATAGCCGGGAAGATTCAGAACCGGATTTCGAGCAGGTGTATATGCTGTAGTCTGCTGCTGTTTCTGTTTTCCGATGCGATGTGACAATTTCACTGTGTGCTCATCGTAAATTTCCGCCAAGCGTTATCGACACAGGCATCCTTGGTGGCCCTTACTGAAAATCCTTATACCCTTCCTAAAAAGTATTTACCTCTATTGTTCAAGAGCCATAGAACTGCTTACACTCGTTTCAATCAGTTTGGAAAAATGTTCGAAGCCTTGGAGCATTTTTAGTTATAACTGCCCATTCAGAGGCATGTTTCATTGAGGATCCCTTGACTTGACTCAATAAACTCAAGGGTATTTCAACTGCAACCAGCACAAGTCAGTCGGGCTTCCTTCAGTTCAATTTTGTGCCGCAGGAGTTGGTCCTGAGTGTCACTCTTCTTGGCCGACTTGCAGCTGCATTGTTTATGTGCTCTGGCCCGGCTGAAGTCGTGTAAATTCTCCCCTTCATCTAATGGCAAATTTATTTGGTACGTAAACAGTTTTTTGGCAAGGACACACAGGAATATATCGGAGATACAGGGAGGCGTTGGGAAATATCTGCTGGATAGCTGCTCTGTTCTCTGCTGTTCTGCCTTTGGCTTCTGTATTGTCTGCAACTGCTGGTGGAGTCAACTTGGATTGCTTGTAATTCCTATGTCAGGCTGAAATTGAATTCCAGTCTCAACCACAGTGGAGTGTGGGTAAGCCGAACTTGCTAATAATGCATGCAGTGGTGGCAGGAATGGTGTGGGATGGGAGGCATGGGAGGCATGGGAGGCACGGAAGCAATGGGAGGTGCAACTACTGGCAACTTTTCCAACTAAGCCAACAGGTTAGACATTGACTCACTGAGTGATTGTCTAACTGTCTGACTGTTTGTTTTCTGCTTGCCATGCCATTGGTTGTGATCAAATTCGTGTGCGTGCGATGTGCATTGCTCTTGTTTTCAGTTTAATTGCACAAATCCATTACGCATACGCAGCGTTTGCCATCAGGACGTGGATAGAGTGGTCTGGCCCACAAAGGGAGTAGGAAAATTAATTTTTCTCAGCCGCAAAATTGAAACCGAACAGCGTCGAAGCGCGTCGGCAAATTTACACACCATTAAGTAGTTTACCAACACACAAACAAGGTGTGTGTTCCACCGCCCACCATCAACCCATACACACTTGCGAGTACACCCACACGAACACACGCACACATGCACACACGCACACACGCACACTGGCACACTGGCACATGATCCACATGGGTAGTCATTGTAATTTGATATTACTCTGCCAAATGGCGGCATGTGCCGCCTGGATGGTGCACACAATGGCAGAAGCTGAAGCGAAATACTCGAATGCTCGGCTGATAGAGAGAATAAGCCAAGTATGGCTGGGCAGGAGGAATATAATAAAATAAAACCCAATATCCTGGCGAGAAAGGAGTGTGCGTGTGTGTGTGTAGATGTCTGCATGTGAACTATTCAATTCGCTCATTTCATTAAGTTTCTTGTCGCACTCAAGCACTTGACGTTGACAACGTGCCGTATGCGCAATATGTGTGTGCGAGGTTGTAAGTAGGTGGAGCCCCATGTTTATCAGGCCGCATAACGATGTGTCACTTGTGCGTGGCACTGAATAGAGAGCCCGGATGGCCCAGGATGGCCCAGGAACCTGAGGATGGCCCATCTGTGCTGCGAGCTGGCGGAGTTTGAAGTTCGGTGCACACTCTGCATATTGATATGCTAATCGAGCTGGCAACAACAACACCAATAGCAAAGACACCAAATCGCTGGGCAAAAACCGACTGCGCTAGTCCGTTTCTGTGTGTGTGTATGTGGGTGTGTGTTTGTTAGTGTGTGTGTGTGTGTGTGTGCGAGTGTGTGAGTGTTTGCACGCCTAATGGCATAAAGACAAAAGCTCGGCGCACAAATGGCAAAAACGCAGAGCGTGATGTCCTGGACATGGGCGCTGTTCTGTGTTTGTTGGTCCTGGCTTTAGAGGTGGGTAAGCGCTATTAAGCGCATTATTTAGCTTTGGACACAATGGCAACACCCGCACAACAGCAACAGCAACAGCAACAGCCGCAACAACTGAACAACTGTGTAGATAAGCACTTTTGACGCTGTAATGGCTCCGCTGACCACTTTGTATCCTTGTGTTACCATATGCTCGTCCTTCCCTTTTCCCCACTATCCCTCTATCGAGGATACACACACACACACACACACACACACACGCACACATCTAAAGTGCCCTTAAGTGTCCTGGGCAGGCCACATAAGCGACGACACCTAAGCAAAACACGCAAACAACGAAGTCAGGCCAAGTGCCTGTTGTCCTGGCCATTTGGCGTCAGAGGCGCCTCCATTGATATGCCAAAACTCGGCTCGTATCCGCCCCATGTCTGCGGTTAGTTCCCGGTTCCAACAAAGTCAGCTCGATTAAGTACTTGCCCTGCGGATGATCTCGAAGTTAAGGGACAACGAAAACCAACCAAATTAATCATTAATTTGGTATAACACGGTATGTGTATCGACTTTAAGCAACTGGGATTATTGTCTACATAGGCAAATTTACAAAGAAATCTAGGCTACAGCTAGGTTTTTCATTTGCTTTTGATAGCGTAATTATTTTAGGACTTCAACTAAAAGTAAACAGCTTTTATATACTACAATATCATGCGCTTCGCCAACTTTACTTAACAAGACTGGGAAGTCTTGACTATTGCTTTTAAATCTCTGGCAATTTGGCGTGTCCCTCTCAATTTATGCACGATTCATACGACAAGTTGACTTTGCTAAACAATTTCTTGGTTTTAATAAAAGTAAACAACCGAGCTTAGTTGCCAAGCCCCCCAAATGACATAAAATTGGGGCCGGAAAGAATGCAATTTTCGTGCCTATTCAAAGGACAACGCGTATTACTCAAAAAGGAATTAACTTTTCCTATCCATTCCGCCGCCGTTCCACCCGCCGCAAAGTATTCCATTTGTGGGGAGCGGGGGAAGTGGTTTCTGGGGCAGATGAGCTCACGTTAATCCTAAAATCTGCCCAAGTGCTGAGCTATCTGCCAAAAACAACAACAAAAGGCAAAAATAACAGATTCTAGACGAAAGTAGCACGCACACAAATTCACAACCAGGAAGCTGAAGCATGAGAATTACGCACATTCTGGCAATGTACACACTGCGTATACGCAATATGGCTCCACTTTCGTTTTAATATGAATGCTAATAGGCTAAGTCGGGATTTCTCTGGACGCACCACTCTCGGGCTGCTCGAAATGTAATTTTCCCACAATTTTTGTTCACTTTACGCATGGGGGCCAGACAATGTGAGGCCGAATGAAAGGAACACTTGGCAATATGGTGCAGAAAGCGGCAACACAATGGCCAAGCCATTTTTATCGCTTTCTATGGCCAGGGCTTATGTTCTGCAGTTAACCAGCGAGGACCGAGTCCAAGCCGCAACTAAGCCCACTGGGGGTAGCATTTCGTTTCCCATTTACTGACATTTAATATGGCCCTACTTACGCAGCAGCCCACCGAAAAATACAAGGCCAAAGCGGGGAAATCTTTCCCAAATTATGCAAACGTCTTAGCCAGAGCAGTGACCTCCAATGACCCAAAGCCAGCACATGTACATAAATAGTTGCGAATATATTGGTAACTTTCGGGTATTAGTACACTGCGAAAACCAGCTACATAAACTAGTTAATGGTAAGTTTTTCAATAGACTTACAAGTCTATTAGCTAGTACCATTCCACTTAGAAGTTGAATTTAACTTAGAAAAATATTTACTTACTGCTTGTGCAGTTTTTCCTTCAGTGCACTTGTCTACCATCGTATTTTCCTTGTATGAGCCATCTTTTCTCGTTAACAAGCTTGCACTCTAATTTAGGCGACTCCCATTGTGGCCATTCCTTTTCCTGCAGGACCCCCGGTGGCGCAGGATGTTTATCGTGGAATTTGCGCTGCGTCCCGCCTGCTATAATTGGCTGTTAGGTCCGTTAAGATTGCGCTTCAATTTCAGATAGGTGACATTTCGTTGCATTTTAATGAGCTTCATTCCGCGCGGCACCAGGCACCAGGCACTAGGCCATGCCATTCCATTTCATCAGCGGCTTATCGACTTATCTGCCAGCTGGTAATTGCGTGCTAAATTTTATGCTGACTCTGGCCAAAAGCACAAAGGCAAAGCAACATCCATCCACCTAGGCCATAAAACGCTGTCGGGAAATCTGTCCGAGCAGCAGGTTTTATGAATGCATGGAATATGTATGGCCTAATCAAAGGCATTGCCAGTCAGATGTGTCTAAATAATTCAAGTGTTTCGAATAAACACATTTAACAGGTCGACGCCGGGCCAAGAAGTCAGCCAAAGGGCGCACAGCCAGAACTTTTGGCATTAACAAAAAAGGCTCAAACGGCAAAAGACCGCATAAATGATGCAAAGTATTCTTCTGTTTTTTTTTTTTTTTTTGTTGGCCCCACGAAGTTTAAACAAAAATCTCCTGTTCTTGGGGGGTAATGAAACTGCAAGAAGCCGCCGCCGGCAGCAGCAGGAAAACGGGGAAAAAACGCCAAAGTAGGTGGAAAGCACCAGGAAGGAAAACCAGCCATACAGCTACACCTGCTACACCTCCTACACCTACACCCACACCTGCTGACAAAGACATTTACTCAAAAAGTTTTGTGCCGGCGCGCATGGAGCAAAATAAAAGGCAAAACAAGGTATCCCCACAAACTGGGACACCGGGGCACGACAAGCATTTCTGGCAAGGCGCCCGCGCCCATTAAGGGAGCCCACAAAGGGCGCGTTTTTCATTACCATCGATGGGTGGTTGTTCCTAAGTGGGTGGTGTGGGTGCAGGTGTGGTGGGTCTTAAAAGCGGCGGGTAAAAGCCCAACAAAAGTCAAGGATACTGTCAAAAACTGCTGGCGGGCATTTCCTCACTTTCGATTTCACTTGTCCTTGCAATCGCTCCGTCGTCTGTCGACTGTTTCTTTCTTATGTTGTTGTTTATTTTTCTTTTCTTTTTTTTGCTTTCCTGAACTTTTTTTGGATTTAATTATTTGGGTTCCTGCGGGCAATACCCCTTCTCAAAGACGCAAGCCGAAAATAAAATAATAATGGAAGTGTTTTCGTTTTTATTTGTACTACCTTTTGGCTTTGGACTGTCAAATGAACAAACATACGAATACAATTCATATAAATTTATATGTGCGTTTAGCTGCCCTGGACTCACTCATTTATTATTCGATTTGTTCACTTAATTAAACCGAATTTAATAACGAGCCGAATTGTTTGTTTATTTGCTTATGTGTATCTTAGGCAATTATACTAAAGACTGTTTGCGATTTGCTACCACAGAAGCCACTTTAAATTTAAGTAACAAACGAATATAATTAGAAGGCTTCAAATTGTGCTCCATTTACACAAGCAAATTAAAAGCCAGATAATTAAAGGCCAACGATAGATACATCATTCAAGGCATTTGAAATGATATCTTATCTTCTCGGCAGATAATGTTATTTCTACTTTGTGAAATAATATTCATATCAAACCGCCTGTGGGCAAGTCAAACATGATGGTTCTCCTTTGCAAATAGTTAAATAGTTGTGACTGGTTTTGCATGGGAAATATATATTTTTAATAACTCCTCTGTCTGTCATTAATTTTGAGGATTACAAGAGCACAAACATTCCACACGAAACTGACTAAATAAATGCACATAACTTGCCAAGTCGAATCGCCTGTGTTGCAAGTAGATGGCCAGCCACAAATGACAACTCAAATGCCTCGAATCAAATATTTGTTATTACTTGTCACAGAAGCTATTTAATAAATTTTGGATTTATTAGGCTTGCGTTTCTGCTTGTGATGTGTAATTATTCCACTTTAGCACGAACAAATACTTGAACTATCAATATTGAATAGCTAAATAAAACAAATATTGAATACAGAGAAATGTAACTCTTTTTTATATTGGCTTCATAAAAGGTCCTTAGAAGATGGCTTACAGCACGAAATGTCCTATCTGTAAAATTGGAAAGTGAAATTAAGTATTATGGAAAATCTGGTAAGATGGAAATCTGTGTATCGTGTGCTGCAACTGACCTCTTGGCTAATTAGCGACACGCACACACATGCAGTCGCGCACACACACACACACGCACACACACAGGCAAGCTCAATCCTATAACAACAGCTTACAATTTAAGCTAATTACGTGGTGCACGTGAGGCTATGATTTAGCGTTTAGCATTGCAATTAAGCCGACAACTGGTCGTCGGGCCAAAACGAGGGATATCCTGGTGGGCTGGTGGACTGGTGGACTGGTGGACTGGTGGCTCCGTGGAGCTAGCCTTATCATATCAGGAGCAGCACGCAAAGCGGCCTTAAGTAGAATGTGTGTCAGGCCATAATGGACAAGGGCGACAATCAAGACCGCGAAGGAAACAAAAGCCTGCAAATAAAGCGAAAGCCAATGCCCGTTGACAAGACGCCAAGACCAACAGGCTGGGGTAAAAATAAGAACTATATTTTTATACCCACATATTATATACTGTATACAATTATATACTGTTTTTTTTTTATTAATTTATTTTTCTTTTTTTTTTTTGAGGCGTAAGGATAACCAAAACGAGGATGCGTGCACAACGGACGTTAGTGGGCTAAGTTATGGGCCCACGACCGCAACGAAACGCGAATTAAGGGGGCGTTGGCAGAGAAGTGCAACAATTAAATTTAATTACCAGTGTCATAAATATGCCATGTCATACCGCACCACTCCAGCCCACACACACACACACACACTCACACACACACTCACACTCGCAATCACACTCACAATCACAATCACACTCGCACTCACATCGGTAGCCGCAAACGAATGCAATTGCCCAAGCAAAATAATCAAATAACATGCTGCCACGGTGCCAGGAGCGATTCACAGCCCACACAACCGAATGCCGACCAAAAAGCTAGTCAACCGACGTGTAAATTACCACTGCACAAATTAATTATTCAAATGTGCACACTTGAATGGCTAAACAAACGACACATGTGTGTGAGTGCGTGTGTATGGGCCCTAGCATTAGCCAGGCCCAAATGCAGCAACTGGGCCAATCTGCAAGTGCATTTGCAGCTGCAACAGCAACGGCATCCTAATTAGCCGTAATAAAGCGCCTAAGCATGGATTTCACTCGAGCGCAGGCTGGCTAATCAAAACAGCAGGATAACTCGAAGTCCTACCGAATACATTGAAATCAAGCAGCAAGCGGAATAAATTTATAGGAACAACCTGGGGCAAGCACCCGGAATCTGATGGTTCTGCCGCAAATAATTGTTTTTCCCGCTGAATGGTTCCTAGCCCAAGTCAAATATGAACTATAATCAAAAGGATCATTTTCATGACGCGTTTATTTAGCCACCACGTCGCCTTGCAAAAATATTGGCAATGAAGAAGAATAAAAACGTAGCATACTGTTCTGCACCGGCAGCAGAATTAGCCATTAGCAAATCAAAGATTGTGTTTGCCCCCCGCTCAAGCCCCCCCGCCCCCCACCAGTAATTCTACACCCGTAGACGTTTTCATATTCTCACTATTTTCACGCTCATTATGCGCCAGGCAATGCTCATTGCCCCGATTCTTGGCCCTCTTCGGTTTTGGCCCTTTGGTCTTGGCCCTCTCACAGCAATTACCTGGGATCCTGGCTCATTTTTATTTTCCTTCCCGCGCTACGATTGCTGCCACATTTATTTTACTTACTCGCTCGCTGCTTCTGCCAGTTCTGTTACAGTTTTTCCCCTGCCTGAGTTTTTCCTCATTTTTTTGTTTTGTTTTTTTCTTTGCCATTTCAGCTGGCCACAAACAAAAGGAGGAGGCAGTGGAAAGCGTGGCTTGGCGTCATAATGAGCTCAAATTTATTGGGTCATTTGGAAAAATACGAGAAATCTACTGCGGCGGCAACTCCGTATGGACATTCCTTATTTTCCTTCTGCCATTTAGCCAGAATTTTAACATCGAGCAAAATAAGAGCGTTGAGAGAGGGCAAAACAAAAATAAAAATAGTTGCTTATTATGGCATCTAGATTTCGTTCGCTTTTCGTTTATTTTTGTAATTAGTCAATAGTTGGAAATAGTTGGTTGAGCGAAAAATTATGAACCGTCGCTAGGAAAACGAATCGTAAAATGAAAAGGAAGCCAATTCATATACATTAGTAAGCAGCGCAGCAAAGGACACCGAAAGGATAACAGAACAAAGTGAGTATTAGTTTCCCATGTTTGCTTGAAGACGCAAGCATATACCAAAAAAAAAACTAAGCTGCTTAAAATTCGCTCTACCAAAGTGACCAATATTTCGCTACAAATGTGAGCAAACCACACGATCTGGGAGTGATTATTTGTAAGGCTCTTACTTCCACACAATTCCGTCCACTTGAGCTTCTGACTTAGTCACTAAGTAACCAAATAATTCCCTTGCCAACAGCTCTATTAATCTCTCATCCGGCAAATACAGTTTGTAATTAAATGTCGGTAATTAATTATGAATTCCAGTGTGGCGCACTAAACTAAAGCGTTCCGAGCTCGGCATTTATCAATTTCGATGCCAGCAATTGGCTTTGGAGCAGCAAATGGACAAGATCGCAATAGAGCGTAGCTGTGGACTCGAAATCAGGTAATAACCAAGAACCAATCGATGCACGGACAATTGAATTAAGGCCAATTGCAGCCAGTGCGTGCACGACTCGTTTTATTGTTATGAATTATGCTTTGTTATTATTAGCAGCGACGTGGCCAATACACCCAATACAGACCATATGCATGTGCACACGGAACCTGGCAGGACATTGGAGATGGCCCGAAATGCTGGCTAGTTCAGTTCAGTTCAGTTCAGTTCAGTTCTCTGTGGTCGGTCGAAGCTACTATTTACATTATTCCATTATTATTATGAAACATTTTCCCGTGTGTGTGCGCGCCCGTGCGGTCCTGTTTAATTAGCCAAATTTATGTACGAATGCTTTAAAACAATTACCACAAGGGGGGCGCTGCCACGCCCCCATGCACATGAGGCATGCACTAGTCGGCGTTCGGAATTTTGAACAAAACAATTGGAACCTAATAGAGTAGCTGGCTCTTAAATTAAATTGCATTTTGTGCGCCATCATACACGCAGAATTAATGGCAAATGGTCAGGCAAGGATACCGAATTCAGAGCACTGGATGGCTCTGAATAATGGCTGTGGAGCCCGAGCCATCGAATCGATGAATGCAGCTCAATAAATATAAATAT
The DNA here is from genome assembly GCA_005876975.1 of Drosophila orena. Taxonomy (NCBI): domain Eukaryota; kingdom Metazoa; phylum Arthropoda; class Insecta; order Diptera; family Drosophilidae; genus Drosophila; species Drosophila orena. The sequence goes on along the minus strand of VCKV01000282.1, from coordinate 4,734,335 downwards.
GAATGTCTTTAACTATTATGCCATGTGATTGCTGTGGCTTTCGTGTGTCTTTAATTATTTAACCATTATGTGCGCTGACTTATTTATGCCAGTGTGTGTGCGTGCGTGTGTGCGTGTGTGTGCGTGTGTGTGTGAGTGTGCGTGAGTGTGTGAGTGTGCTTGTGTGCGTTTGTGGAAAATGTGCTGGGACATTGGCTCCTCGATTTTCCTCCGCGGGCGGGACGCACTTATTTATTGATATGTCTTTCATTTTTAAGCTTCGGCGGCTGCCCGCAGTATTAAACGGAAATTAAAGTTGCCCATATCCACATTTATACTCGTACATACATACATATGTATGTATATTGCCTCGTGTGAAAGATACATATACCATATGCATGCGTTTAATTTAAAACCCCATTTACACCACGTTTATATACGTGTATGTACATATGTACAAGTACATATCGAAACTGTTTCTTTGCCCTTAACCCTTTCTTGCTGCGAAATATTGTGTTACACGAATGAATCGGAAAACTACATAGCCTATATGCACTGCAAATTTAAAACATTTAATTCTAGTGAAGTCTGACTAGGCTTTAAACAAAGTAAACACAATCATTTTGTGAATTTGTCCTTTTTGACAATTGCATTAGGCAAAGTTAATCCCATTTAAATAGGATTGATTTAATGCATTTTTTCTTCAAACTCAATTTCACAGCAGAGTTGAAAAACAAAGTGCCCTACCGCAAAATGATCAGCAAGCATTCATAATTTATACAGATATCAATCGGTTAAGCTCGACTGGCATATTATGCGAGTAAACGAACTGTGATTGTCACATCGAGAGATTTGGTCTTCCTTTTGGATTTATGCCATTTCAATCAGATCCGCGCTGTGTTTTTGCAACTGGCGCATAATTGTTTTCAATATAAGCTGCACTTTTACAATGTTCCAAACTATTTGCAATTTGCAATTGGCCATGGCCAAAGCCCATGGCAAACGGCAATTTATGGGGGCGGAAAAAAATGATAAACTGGCAACAAAACGAAATAAAGTAGAATTCTAGCAGCCAATTGAAGTGCGAAAACACATCGTACATATTTTTAATTAATTGTTAAAAAACACAAACAATAAAGCAGCGACAAGAAGTACGAGCAACAAAACAAAAAAAAAAAAGAGGCAATCGTACGTATAGCTTTATTTTATATTAATTATGCAGCTGAATGATTGCAGCACAGCCATTTAAAATGCAGCAAGAGCGGCGAAACAAAAACAATGACTCCAATTAAATTGTGCAATTGCTGTATTTTCCTTAATGCCACTCGATGGCATGTCGCTGTGTGTTATGTGTGCATATTTATGTGTGAATAATTGTGTTAAGGACTCCGCTCTCAACAGGTGACGGACGGGACTTACCTCAGATGAAAATTTCTGGATTATGGCTGCTGTCGGATTTTTGGCTCTCTTAGCCTGACTAAGCACTTTGGCCCGATTGTTCCTATCGTTTCGTTTCGTTTCGTTTTGTTTTGTTTCGTTTTGTTCGCTTGTTTATTTGCTTTGGCTCGCTTTATTTATGGCTGCTTTGGCTTGGCGGCACACACACCATCTACGGCGTTTGTTTGCTTATGTTTGGGGATCACTGGAGCAGAGCACGGGATTGGGGATATGGGATATGTCACTTTAATATGCCCAGCGATGCGACGTGGAGTCCTAATTTAAAATGCCGCACAATTTTCCGAGTGCAAATATTTAAATATTTAATTTGCGAGTGCTGATTGTTTGCGTTTGCTGCTGTTGTTGCGGCTGCTGGTATTTTTCACTCTTAATTTAATTAAAAAATCTTCGTCTTGCTGTCGCTTTTGGTTGCGCTGCGGTTAATCACAATTTATGGCAATGTGTATGCGGTATGCGGCGCTGGCGCTGGCGCTGCTAGCTTCTTGCCCAGCGGTGTAGGCCCAACGGCGTTTCGCGAGAGAGCGCAAGTTTTTCTTGGCGGAGCGAGAGAGCGCGCGTAGGTGCCAAAAAACGGTAAAAGTCGACGCGAGAGAAGTAGTTTTGATAACCGAAACACCGAACCGCGATTTTGCCTGCCGGTTTGAAATGCCCAAAAACTTCAGTAGAAGTTGTTTACTTTCAGAACTATGCTTCTATCCACTTTACTAGCACTTCAAATGCAAAGTATTTTAGAGTTGATTTCTCAGCGATAGCTCGAGTGATTTCAATTCAGCACTACTATTACAAAGTACCACGAGTTCGATTTTCGACTTGAACTTCTGCAAATTCAATTTTAACACCTCTGTTTCGGTGGCAGCGGGACGAGAGCGCACAACCGTTTGCTATCGCGTTTCGAATAGGACTGAAGACCGTACGATTCGTTCGTCGCAGGTCGCACGAAGACGGACGAACGGCGCTTCGGCAACCACTCGTTGATTCAACAGTTAGCCGAGCGAGCACGACAGGACGGGAAGGGGGTAGTTTACGAACGACCCGCACAATGTAATTGGTATTAGAGCCTCTTCTGGCCCGTGTGGTTGTTGCTGTTGCTCTTTTTGTTTGCTGGCGTTCGACAGCCGCAATAAATGTGTGCCACAAGCGAAGAGAAAATTTCTCGGAACTTAAGAGAAAATAGTGGGCGGATTATGGAACCCATTCGAGGCGGGATAGTAGGGAACACTTATGTTATAGTTTTAAGCATTTGTATGATATTTACATTTTAGTAAAAAAAATATGAATCAGAATTTATGTTTGAAATAATAGACTTAATGATATTAATGTAATGTATGTACTTGCATGTGTATTTATTTTTTATTTTTCCTGTATGCATAAGAAGTTTTCATATTTACAATGTTCCTTGATAACTTTAACAACTGTGTCCATTTTAGTTAACCTAATTTCAAATGAGTTACCGCTGTCAAATTCCCCCTAAGGATACGAAAGCTTAAAGCTTTCCACAGCTTTGTTTTAAATGGGAAATTCACCTTAATATGCTTGACGTAAAGGGAGATTTTCTCTTAATTCGAACTGTTTCATTGGAAAACTCAAATACTTCTAAGTTTTTTATTAAGTAAGTAGTAGTAAATATTAATATGAAATAAAAACCAATTAAAGAACCAACCCTATTGTATATACATATGTACATTTAGTGTTTCATCTGGACCTCTGGTAAAATTCTTAAAACTGGACCACGCCATGAATTTTATTGCCATTTTGCACTTTTGTTGCGCCCCCAAATATTTGAAAATTCGGAAAATTAAGTAAGAAACTCTGCTAATTGACAGCTTTGTGGTGCGCCCTTCTGTCCATCGGAGTTCTGTGTTATTTATAGTTGTTTGCTTTTTTTCCCGCCTCCGGTCTCGTTCCATTGGCCATTTTGCACATTTAGGCCATTGCGGCCATGGACATGAACTTAGACTCGGTTTCGGGCCTCATCTTCACGCTTCAAGGCCGACACACACTTGAAATGCGCCCTCAATTCATTTTCTTTTCCTACTTGTGCTCCTCAAGCCAGTTTATTGTTATTTTGGCCGTTTCTGTTTTTGTTTTCTGGCAAACTTCTTGTACTGGCATCTGCGAAATGAAGCTTACCGCCCACTGGCCACCACTGGCCACCACTGGCCACCACGGGCCACCACTGGCCGCCACTGGAGTGCCAATGTTTGGGAGCTCCTTGCCCGGCTCCTTGCCCGGCTCCTTGTTTATCCTGCAGGAGTCGCCAGGACTGGCCAGTGTCCAGGCGCAGTTAGCCATCGCCAGCCGACAGCCCCAAACTATTTGCCATGCCCCACTCCCATAATGAATATTTATGAAGATTTAAAAAACATTTTCTTCGCGTCTGTTGTTTTATGATTTGCAAGTGTGCCTTCCGTCCCTTTTTCGCCCTCCTCCTGCCGCATGGCCATCAGCTCAATGGCGTGCAAAGTCCTCTGTTTTTCGCCCCAGTGACGAGTGCGCCGGAATGCCATCGAGATGTACATTGGACATGGGACACAGGACACAGGACATGGGACATGGGAGATGGGACATGGGCAACGGAGCAGCGGAGCAGCGGAAGAAGCAACCACATCCCATGCAACCCACGGGCAAAATCATTCTAAATACGCATCGTGGCATCGCTGCTTTGTCGTTTGTTGTCTCAATCGCTGCAGAGAGCGAAAAGGTCAATTAAGCACTGTAATTGGATTTTTCTAAATAATATCAAATACTTCTAAGCTTGAAATACTTCTAATGTTTCAATGGGAGAAGACATAAGCTACAAAAATACATTATAACCCACCTAATTTGTATGTCTTTTGTGTAGATAATGTGAATCCTTGTGAATGAAGAGATTTTTCCAGGTAATAAAAATCAAAAGCTATATTTCATTTCCGTAGGAGATATATGTATGTATTATTTTCCTTGCTTTTGACAGCTTATCATCAGTGCAACGTTTTAAAATAACTTGCCCCCCTTTTTGGGCAGTGCCCATCGGTTTGCTGCTGCTCCTTCTGCTGCTGTTGTTTTCATTTTGTAAATGATTTCATTATGTGCTACAAACGCCCCCATCGATGGCGTGGGTGGTGATGGTGATGACCATCGCGCTGCCGTTTCTGTTTCTGTTTCTGGTGATGATGATGGTGATGGTCAGGGTGGACGGTGGCGTATACTTGATATTGCCAGTGCCATCGGCGGCAGGAGCAAGGACGAATTTGCGTCCGGCATGGCTCCTTGGTGGGAATTTATTGATAATTTAATTTGACATTTGCGGTCCCTGATTGTCATGATTGTTTTCATTTTAATCTTGTTGTTTTCCTAGCCGCTTCTTTGTTCTCTCAATTGTTTTTCCTTTTTTTGTTTTTTTTTTGTTTTTTTTTTTGGCTTTTGAGCGCTTCTTTTTGCATTTTTATTTGCTCTTTTTTATATGCATTGTGTATACGATTTTTTTTACATCGAACCTTTGGCTATTTGCATTTAGGTTTTATGCCCTTGTTTTGCCCGCTTCTCAGCGGCACTCGTCATCATCATTGGCGGGCCTTGGACTTGGAGTTGGAGGTGGAGTTGGAGTCCAAGCTGGAGATGGAGATGGAGATGGAGTGGGAAACAATATCGATGGGGCGTGCTGGAGGAATTTACATGCCGTTATGGCCCTTTAAAGGATCGCATCGCTTAACTTTTGTTTGCTGCCCTGTGTTTTGTGACTTGGGCCACGCTTTGTTCAGCTTGGCACATTGCAAATTTGCATGCGAAAACAATGAAATTCATTGGTCCTTGGCTTGGCTCTTCGGGCAGCTTGGTGTCTTATTGAAATGTCCTTCGTCCTGGCAGGCCTCTCCAAATACCTTGAGCAGCAGCAGCAGCAGCAGCAGCAGCAGCAGCAGCAGCAGCAGCATCAGCAGCAGCAGCAAAAGCAGAATCTACAAAATGTAATGTCCTTAATGACATTGCCAAAGGAATTTTAATTAAACTATTTCCTGCCTGACTTGCTCGCCGGTGCTGTTGCCTGTTAGCTGTTGGCTGTTGGCACTGGGCGTGGCTAAGCAGCTTCAAATGTGCACAAATATTGAAATATTTATGGAACCAGCACAAACACATGGGCTTACAGTCGAAGAAAAAGGCAGCAGTAGCTCTGCTCGAATGCATTTCCATGAAAAAGGTTTGCTCTAAGCAGCTAACCAACTGAGAATGCTGCATGGCTTAAATGGAGCTACAAAGAAAATGTGATCAAATGCTGCAAAGAATTGGTTCTTTGTGGGTTTTTCCCCTGTGCAGCAGCAGCAGCAGAAGCAGCAGCAGCAGCAGCATCATGCCCATCAGCAAACCGAAGCGATCCAAGGCGAAAGCCAACCAAATCTGAACCCAATACGTTGCCAGCTTTGGGCCGTAATGCAATTTTAATTTCAGGCAGCAGCGCAGCAAGCAGGCAGGCAGGCAAAAGTCACGGGGAGGTCATGTGGCATCAGCTGTGCAGCAGATTTTCCAGCACCACCACCACCCCCGCCAGAAAGAATAAATGCCCCAACCAACCAGCTAACCACCCAACCACCCATCCACCCAACCACCCATCCACCTTGTCGCGTTCTGTTTCCGGCAGGGCTGCCATCATTTCCGCTGCTCATTTTTGACTGACTGCTGACAAATTTGTATGTCTTCGCTTTATGTTTTTCGTGTTTGTCTTGTTTGGCTGATTTGATTGTCGAAATGCCGAGCAATTTCGATTGTCATTGTCTGTTTTGCTGCTGCTTTCTTCAGTTAGCATTTTGTTAGCATTTGCCAATCAGCGGCAAGTGTGCAGCTTTAACGTGCCACTTTAAGAGGTGCCAAAAACGGTGCATAAATTTTGTGGCAACATAGCCGCAAGTTTTGCGCCACCGAAAACTTTGCATCAATATGCTGCAGTTTTCCCGTATTCCTGAGAAATGCAGCCATAAGGAAATTTCATTATTACCGCGCTTACACGCTAATGAAGCATGTAAAATGTCAATGTAGTCGTACATACACCTACACACACACAGGCACACTCCTGGAAGCCTTTATGTACACACACACATACACGTACATATATGGGCGCCTGAATTTGTGTACGAGTTGGGTTTCTAGTTTTATTGCAAATGTGTGTAATGAATGTAAATTAGTAAAAAGTTTTCGGGCGGCGGAGGTGGTGGAGGTGGCGGAGGTGGCGGCGCCGAGGAAGCGTTTGCCAAACTATCCTGCGGCTGGCAAGGATCTGCTCCTTGTGCCCACACGTGTGTGCGTGCGTGCGTGTGCTTGTGTGTGTGTGAGTGTGTGAAAGTGCTTTATGAATAGCATTCGAATTAGGATGTCGGGCAAGACGAAATGCAGGTGTGTGGTTGTTAATTATGAGCAACTAAGCTACCATTTTATCGGGGCACTCGGAAAAATTGTGCAATCTGGTTATTTATAATTAATATCTATCTAAATGGTTAAATATTTGAATACACATATGTATTTTCTATTTAATCTTGGTTTTGAAATTGCATCTTTACTTTTATAAACTTTAAAAATACAATCGAGATATGCATTTCGCATCTTGAGTTGTATTTAAAACACCTTTATATATATGATCTCCAAAGTGATGGCTAGTTACTATAAGCACTCTGGCGATTCTAAGCCCAATTAAATGCAAAACACTTTATGTGCTTCTGCACATTCAAATTTTCCGCACCTCAAAGGAATACCCTTCAGATAATTGTATTAATAAGCTGTCAATCAAATTTTAAGTTCATACTCGCTGTGCAGCAGCAAGGATATTTCGGCGAAAAATACGAAAAGCAATGACCCTCTAAGCCAATTAGTTGGCTATGCAAATTAGTCGGAGATATTTCGCAAGTTTTCCAACTGTTAATTATCATTTAACTAATATCATTTAATGGCAAACACAGCTCTGCACTTTGAGGCATTAGGCGGGGCCCAGTGAAAACTTTAAACTTCTTTGGCCAAGTGAAAAGCGGGGAGACGGTGGCAACCGACAGCTGCAACTTATTAGATGCGTTGTCTGGTTTATGCAAAACCAAAGGCAACAGTGGCCCCTGTCCCTCGGAACACCACCATCCAGCATTCACCAGTCCACTCGCGCATCCTGCCAGTCCTGCTAGAACTGCCAGTCCTGGCCACCACCTAGTTCCATTTAAAATAAGCAAAGCAAACTAACAAAATTCGTTTATCAACGCCATGCTGTCTGCAGCTCAAGGAAAGTTCAACCAAGGTGCAAAATAATTTGTTGCAATCAGCTTAGCCTGGCCAGGATTCCGAGGATGCGATGCCCTTCGCCCGACGCCCCACGCCCCATGCCCCATGCACCATGCCCCATGCCCAACCAGCCAAAAATGGGCACTGCCTTGCCATGGCTGCGTTGCCGGGGACGGGGCAAGTTTTCAATTTAAGTTGAATTATTATGACCTTAATTAACACGTCGTTTCATCATCAAATGCCGCACTACATCTTATGCTTTTGTTGCAGATATTTCGGCATGGCGCCGCTGCTTCAGGACCAGGTGGATGGATGGAAACGGAGGAGTTTCAGGATGCTTGGATGCTGGGATGCTGGGATGCTTGGATGCGGGGCTGGCTCGTGGGGCTCGGATGAGGATGCTGAGCACCTGATTCGATTTTCTGCAGACATGCACTTTCGCCAGGAAGGAGCTGCAGCGGCAGCACCAGGAGCTTTAATCCCTGCGCCAAGTAACTGTTGCTCCGGCTGGTCGGGCTGCCCTGCCCCAAAACCGTTCTGTTCTGGGCCCTACTAATTTTGGTTTTAATTAAATTCAAACTATGTTGACGCTCCCGGCACCGACGACCTCCGACGAGCGGCAATCACGTGGGTGATGGCCATGGGGTACCATACTCCTCGAAATGCTGCTGCTGATGATGATGATGATGAGGCTGCTCCATTACTTATGTAGCTAAATTTTATGCACCTCCTAATTGAATGACCGAAATGTAAATTGAAAATGACCTTAAAGAGTCAGAGCACTTTGAGATTGAAAATCTGAATTAGTTCTTATACATCGATTTCCATCCCATTAAGGTTACTACATAAATGCCCTCTTATTACCAAGCGCCTCCTCAAACTATCTTGCATATTTCATTTCTGCTTTCCTTTGTAATCAGGCTAAATATATGTATATACCAACAAGATAGAATGCTATAGTCGAGTGCCCCGACTATCAGATACCCGTTACTTAGCTAGTGGAAATTTCAATCTTTTCTGCAATATCGGTAGAAAATGTGAATTGCGCCAGAAACATTTAGAGGTATGCCACTTCACAATCCGATTAAGATAAGTTGAGTTATGGACTTTGGAACTTCACCCTTGGGAGATTTTTGAGTTTCTACATATCATAACATCAGAAAAACTACCAAAAACTTAAAAAAAAATAAATTTCTAAATTTGAATGCAGTTTTTTAGAGAATTGCGCCAGAAACATTTAGAGGTATGCCACTTCACAATCCGATTAAGATAAGTTGAGTTATGGACTTTAGAACTTCAGTATTTGGCCATTTTTGAATTTTTACAACATCACAACATCCGAAAAATTACAAAAAATTTAAAAAAAAATAAATTTCTAAATTTGAATGCAGTTTTTTAGAGAATTGCGCCAGAAACATTTAGAGGTATGCCACTTCACAATCCGATTAAGATAAGTTAAGTTATGGACTTTAGAGCTTCAGCCTTGGGAGAATTTTGAATTTCTACAACATCATAACATCAGAAAAATTACAAAAAAATTAAAAAAAAAAATAAATTTCTAAATTTGAATACAGATTTTTAGAGAATTGCTCCAGAAACATGTAGAGGTATGCCTCTTCAAAATCCGATTAAGATACGTTGAGTTATGGTCTTTAGAACTTCATCCTTGGGAGATTTTTGAATTTTTACATATCATAACATCAGAAAAATTACAAAAAATTTAAAAAAAAATTAATTTCTAAATTTGGACGCAGTTTTTTAGAGAATTGCTCAAGAAACATTTAGAGGTATGCCACTTCACAATCTGATTAAGATAAGTTGAGTTATGGTCTTTAGAACATTGGAACAAATGGTCTTGGGACATTTTTGAATTTCTAAAATGAAAAAATATTAAAACATTTTCAAAATTGTGAGCGTGACAGACTTGGGCGGCTTGTGGACGTAGAAGTGGGCGTGGCAAAAAGTATTTTGGAAAATTTGTAGAAATTTACAAGATATATTCAAAAGTCAAAAAATATCAAAGCATTTTTCAAAATTTCGCGCCGTGTAAGCATACACTCGTATAAATCTGGAAATTGGCCAGCCAGAGCCGTCATCATCAGATGGCCGGCTGCCTTACACTATTTGCGTTATGATTTCTTTTTAATTTCCCAGCGGTATTTAGGGAAAAAATTTAATAATATCAAATATGAGTGCAGCGAGTGGTGGTCGTGGTGGCTGTATGTCCTGTGGAGACTGGACAAGTGCATGCGTACATGTGGCATGTGCCATGTGTATTTGTGAGCAAACATTCAACAGCGCACAACAATGCGATCCCCCATTTTCCCGCTTTTCCTCTGCGGCTTTCCCTTGGCGGATGCTTGTGTGTGTGTGTGGAGAGAGTGTGTGTCTGGACTTCCGCTTGGCTAAATTTGTTTACACTTTTTTTCGCCCGCCGCCACTGCCCCACTCATAATTTCATTTTGAAATGTTTGCCTAAGCGACAATTTCACTCTTTTTTTTCGGCTGTACGTTTCTGTTGTTTTTCACAGCCGGACATATGCCACTAAGCCTGGCCCACATTATTAAAACCAGCGACAAAAGACAGCCGAAAACGGGCGGAGGACTCTCCGAAAGCCCAGAAACTGGGTCCACGGTCCATTTAACAGACTCCAAGAGGCGATGGCGATGGCGATGACGATGGCTGATGGCGATGGCTGATGGCGATGGCGATGGCGATGGCGATGGCGATGGCTGAACCTGAACCCTTGGCGGCACAGCACTCAGCACGTGATTTGCATACACTTAGGCCAGCAGCACCCAGGCCAAGCATCTGGCCCACCCGCACTTAATTACATGCCAAATGAAAAGTTGGCGGAAGCAAACAAAAAATTGGGGAAACCAAAAATATATAAACAGGAAAACAGCAGGAATTAAATGTGCGTTAAATTGCCAATAAACATGGCCTGCATCTCAATGGCCCAAATAAAGCGAAAGGGTTCTTAAAGCAATAACAGTATGCCATAAGACTTGTGCACTTGGCGAAAGGAGGGGTTATTTCATTGTGAATATTCGAATTTTCAATAAGTTATCATCTACATCTACATCTACATCTAGTGAGATCCGGCACTTTTGTGAAAAGTGGGCCCTGCTTTTTGTGCTGGCAGTTTTGGAAAACTCAGAGAACTACTTTTCATTCCCAAGGCGGCAGTCACATAGAAAACGCACACAACTAAATTTTATACTTGAAAAAAAATCGCTCCAAATAATAGTTTTTTATTTTACTTTTGATCTGAATATCTTATCGAACCATAAATGGAAACTGTGCGAAACAGGAACCCTCCCCGGGTGAAATACACCGCTCCACCAAAGCCGGAATCGACTGTAAGCCATTAGTTTTGCATGATTTTGGTGAAGGTTCAGATTTGTATTTACTTAGACGGATCTGAAATTCACCGAGAATGAGAAGAAAACCATAAACGAACTGAAGCATCTCTACTTGGAGACCATAAACCTTGATGTCGGTCTGCAACACGACATTTACAGCCTTGAAAAGAAGTACGAGGATAAGTACAACATCGTCTTCGACAAGCGCAAGAAGATCCTAGAGTAAGTCGCATATATAATATGATATTGGCAGAACGGCCCTAATTCCCAAATACCCAACCCACAGTGAGTTTAGGAAGCAAAACCACGGTGACACGGAGTCCAGTCAGAGCGTTCCCAACTTTTGGTTGAAGGTTCTCAAGGCATCGTACACAGAGTTCATCAGCAAGAAGGACGAGAAAATATTAGAGGTAATGGGTCATGGGTCATGGGTCATGGGTCATGGGTCATGGGTCATGGGTCATCCACCCATTCAGTTTCAATATAATGTCTTGCTGACCTACTGATTTTGATTTGTACCGCAGTGCTTATGCGACGTCCGTTCTCGGCTGTACAACGATCCGGTGGTGAAGTTTGACATCCAGTTCCACTTCGATCCCAATGATTATTTCACCAACACGGTGCTAACGAAGACATATTTCCTCAACTGCCTACCGGACCCGGAAGATCCGCTTGCATACGATGGCGCCGAGATTTTCAAGTGCGAGGGCTGCGTCATCAACTGGAAGCAGACCAAGGATCAGGCGAAGGACGGTAAGCCATCTGAAAAATGATATCCATAGCTGTTAGATGAATCAACTCATTGACTAGAAAATCACCTTGAAGAGCCGTCGTTCTTTGACTTTTTTTCGCCGCCCCTTCTGCCGGACGACACCGAGGATGCCAACTACTGTGATGTCAATGTAAGATTGGAGGAGTTTGGGTATATGTTTTCCAGAAACAACATACACGCATCTCCCACAGGCCATATTGCAAAACGATTTTGAGCTGGGGTTCTACCTAAAGGAGCGTGTGATTCCCAAGGCGGTGATCTTCTTCACCGGCGAGATATCCGATTGCCAGAGCTCCAGCGGATCGGAGACGGAGTCGGACGACACCGAGGACGAGTCGGATGCCGAGGAGGAATCGTCCAATGGCAACGACAAGTAAACATGAAGCCTGTTCTCAGTTTTACACAGTTTTTATAATATATATACATTTTTAACTCGACACACCGAACAACCAAATTATTGGCCTGTCCTTACATGCTACAGACCTACCAAATAAGCATTTCATTATACATATTTACCAAAATGATCGCGCGTTCTTTAATGCCTTTAATGCTACAGAAATCGAATTGTGATTCTGGGTTTCTTGGATTTATACAGTGCGTTTTGCAGGCGTATATTACAAGGGATCGATTGATTGGTTTGGAACGTAATGCTAGGTGGCTGAGCTACAGCACTCGCTTGTAGCCAGCGTTGTGGATTCATCGGCTTGGCCATGTCGTCTTCTTTCTATTAAAAATTAATCCAGCACGGCACACTTCGACGAAATCTTTACAAACAGTATTCTAAGGAGCCGCCAGCTCTTGCGAGGGCGGTGGCGATTTCGGTGGTTGCTGATCGTGCTGCGGATCCTCCTGGCTAGGCAGCACCACTGTCTCATCCTCTTCCTGTGGCTCCTGCTCCGCAAGCTTTTCATACCCCTCCAAGTGGTTGGCGACCACTTCGCACTCCGGTTTGAAGCTTCTGAAGCGCCAAACCGCCGGAAGCGTGATGCTTGTGCCACTCACATCGATGTACACCAGATTCGGGGAACACTGCACCAGATGCTCCAGGGTATGATTCGTGATGAGATGGTAGTTTCGCAACGACAATCGCTCCAAACTGTTGTCTGCCGAGCGGTTGATGTTCCGGATCCAGACCACGTCCGCTTGCACCGGGCGCGATGCGCGGCCAAAGCTGTACATAGCCCGGTCAGTGACATGGTATTGAGGTGATATCTGACAGGCCGTCGGCCGGTGGCGCATTCGGCGAGCATAGTCACGATCCAGCGGGTCAAGCATGTTCCAAAACATCGGATGCTGAACCACCTGATCGTAGTTCGGACGCGGATGCGTTCGATGGCGTCGCGTCGGCAACAGAACATTCATCGATGATGGGCGTTGCTGATACATAACATGCTCGCGTCGCGGTAGAAAATGACTGTATGCGGGATTGTTTCCCCGCATGCGACCAAGTTGATCCGATCTCTGTTCAATTACGGCCACAATATTTCGCTGTTGTTGCGAGGTCTCAGTAGCGTCGGGCATATAGATGAAAGCGCGCGGCGTGGGCCTGGGTTCCAATCCGGGATCCTGCCCGTGATCCTCGGGATTGTCTCCATCAGCTGCAGGCGGACGTGGCGGAATATCGGCGCCCATGCCACGCAGTGCAATTACCAAAACTGGTGAACTCAAGGGTGCAGCGCCGTTATGACCATTGCTGGGCGGCGCTGAAACCTCGGATTTGTCAGACGAGGAAGCTGAGGTGGCCGATGTGGATGATGTGTCCTCATCCTCGGATTCTGATGGCGCTCGGATTCGCTTCACCTGGAGGTCCTGGCTATTGGAAGGTGGCTCTACTGGCGCCGGCGACTGCTCCTCCTGTCTCTCGTTGCAGTTGTCCAAATTGAACGCAACATTGCTTGCACGCAGGTGCTCCATGGCGGCACGCGATGTGGACGGCTCGTCATCGTTAAGCACTTTCAGGGAATCAGGCTGCGGTGAAGCAGCTTCGTCAGTGGCGTTGCCGTTAGTGGTTTTTTCAGCAACGGGTTTTTCGGAGGGCAAGATCTGCGGCGACTCAAGCAGCAGTTCCTTTAAATTCTCAATAGCGCTGAAACACTGCAAATCTGAATTGTTGATGGGCGTCAGGCGAAGATCTAGTGACTGGAATAAATAGGTTTTCTTTAAATCATATTCGTTTATAAAACCAATGCCAACCTCTAGTTTTTGGAAACCGAAACGAGCCGCCATGCTGCCATAGGGCACAAACTTGCTCAGCGCCTGACAGCCCTTGAGACTAAGACGCCGCAGTGAAGGCAGCTTCGACAGGACCATAATATAATAGGGCTCGAACCAGCTGTTGTCCTCAATACTGAGTTCCTAAATAAAACAGTGTTATTTTATTGATTGGACTGCATTTCTCATCATCACAAACTCACCTCTAAGTGCACCAGATGGAGCTCTATAGAGTGGAATATGCTCTTGGGCGAGTTGCCAACCTTAACGCTGCAGTCCTTCAGCTTCAGACGCTTCAGCGTGGACGGGAACTCGGATATGTGTATCTGAAAGAACATAAGCATTGAGTTACTCTCAGGTGACTCGAGAAATGCGAGCACTCACGTATTCGAAGTCCAAGCTAACGCCCTGCAGCTCCAACACTTTTAGCTGGTCAACCTTGGGAAAAACGGAGCTTAGGGTTTGGGTGAACTGGCGAAACTCGCCGGCTACATGCTGCGAGGATGGCGGACCGCAGATTTTGATGGTGTGTGTCTTTTCGGTGGCTCGTCCAAGAATATCTTCTAGGATGCCCATGGGCAATGGCCCGTTGCTTAGGTCTATGTGATGGTAGAAGCGATGGTCCAGAAGTAGGTTTTCCAAGCGCGGCGAGCAACTACAATATTACGGAATATCATATTACGGACTCTTTATAGGCAGAGAACATATGTAGAAATGTCATCGACCCAAAGATTTCTGATAGCGGGCTACTTACTACATAACCGCCATAATGGAGGACGTGTCCAGGTACCGGAAGATCTCGAAGAGCAGCTCATCGCAGAAGTCCAGGATGCTAGGCTTCGTGTCCTGGAAGAGATTCTCCTCCTGCTCTTGCTCCTTTCTGCGCTGTTTCATCTGCGGTTCCTGCGGTTCGGCCGGGATTTGTAGCGGTAGCGGTGGCTGTGGGAGCGTGGCGGCCGGCTCCCGCCCACAACACTCGCTGGCCGGGAAGCGGCGCTTAGGCGCTGCAAGGCACGAACTGCCCACTTCAGCCTGTTCCATGCTTGGGCTGCTCCTGCACTTTATTGCCAATTTTCGCCTGCAGCTTTTTTTCCAGC
Source organism: Drosophila orena (assembly GCA_005876975.1). Lineage (NCBI taxonomy): Eukaryota > Metazoa > Arthropoda > Insecta > Diptera > Drosophilidae > Drosophila > Drosophila orena. The sequence continues at coordinate 4,719,224 of VCKV01000282.1, read as the reverse complement.
TAAAATGCAAGTAGCCAGTGTGACCGCAGCCAGACCACGAGATAAGCCGATGGTAGTGGTATTCGTTTAGCGATTACTAACTGTTCTTTTTCAAATATCTCCGTTTCAATTTATAGATGTTGAAGTTTTTATTGATTAGTTATTTCAATTTGACACAAAAGGCAATTGCTCCTATCTTTGAAAGCAAGCAGTAGCCTGGGCTGCTATTGCTCATAGTTATACAATTGTAAATACAATGGAAATAATATCAAGTAGCTTATGATGAATTTATTCTTATGTATTTAGTAATGTATTATATTTTGCTAATAAAAGTAATAAATAATGCATATTATTTACTAGTCATCCGGTGAAATGGAAATAATATCAAGTAGTTAATGATTGATTTATTCTTATGAAGACAATAAACTTTCCCATTTTGCTAATGAAAATAATTAAAAACGCATATTATATATCTATTCGAATATACTATAAATACTATTCAAATGAAATAAATACAATAAATTTAATTCATTTTTAATAAATATTAATAAACTGCCATCACTAGCAAGCTGTGTTGGAAAACAGTGCGCTGCAATCACTAATTTCTGAACCCATCTCGTGTATTTTTGTGCCGGATTTTCTAACTGAAAATGCAATTGCTGCGGAGCCTTCGCCAGCTGAATGGCCTCCAGGGAGTGCGTAAAGCCATCCGCCAGGTGTCCACGGCGCCCACCAAGCCCTCCGCCCTGCAGTACGAGCGGGATCCGCAGCCGCTCTTCACAGATGCCGAAACCCAGCGGCTGCTCCAGTCCATGACGCAACTGAACTTGGACAAGGTGTATCGGAAGCGCACGGTGCCGGACAACAGCAGCGAGACGAAGTTCATGAGCAACGAGCAGCTGGACAACGAGTTCCAGGACTTGGTGGTGCGGGCTCAGCACATGCTCCGAATGCCACCCATTGTGCAGATCAAAAAGGATGTGGAGCGAGTGATAGCCAAGGATCCGGCGCTGAAGGACTTCGCCAACTCCAAGTTCGTATTCACTGATATCACCTTCGGCCGACGACAGTCGGAGCGCAAAGTGTTTGTCCGGGAGACGGACGGAACCTTGGCCTACGCCACTTTGGACACAACCAAGCGCATGAACCAGTTGTATTTCCCGCTAGAGGGTCGCCAGTCATATACTCCCCGAATGTTCGCGCTGGAGGAGCTGCTAGCCAAGTGCCTGACGGAGCACAAGTACGAGTTCATCCTGGATCGCCTCCTGGTGCAGTACGAACCACATGAGCCAGAGTTCCACAACATTTCAGCGCGCGTATTCGAGCACCTCAACGAGTCCAAGCAGTTTGATCATCTGCGCTCCACCCGCCACTTTGGACCCATGGCCTTCTTTTATGTCTGGCACCGTTGCATCGACGATCTGCTGTACGACATGATCCGTCGAGATTATCTGCACAATGCCGTGGAATTGATTGCCCTGAGCTACAAGCTGCACAACATCCCAGTGGAATATCAGGCAACACTGACCGAACTGGACAAACTGCATCCCACGCCAGCGGAAAGTGCTCTGGCGGAGCTAAGGAGCGTCTTCCGGCGACAGGCTGATAAGCAGAACATTGAGCAGGAGATCCATACGGCCATTGGCAAGACGGAGCCCGATTTCGCCGCCGATGAGATCAGTCTGAAGTTTATTGAGCAGTACATTGCCAGTGAACATTCGCTAAAGAAGGTGCAACTGGAGCTGGCGGTGCAGACGCTTAAAGAAGTTAACCGGGAGAAACTGTTGCTGTTCCAGGGATTGAAGAAGGCTCACGGCATTCAGGCTTCGTAGGATCTTTTCGCTTTATTGTTATCGATTTCTATAAATAACTATAAAATACCAACTAGGTCAAGATTTGTATACGCTGTTCATAAATCCTTGAATAGGACCTTAGACAGTTGTCTGTAATAGCCGAGGATGCACTGTCTCCGGTGGAGCAGGCATACCCTCTCGCTGCTGAAACGCTGCAAACAAACTGAGCAGAGTCTGGGATCACCTGTAGCATTGGGCAGCCGATTGTGTCTTCTTAAGAGGGCAACAGCTTTCGCCTTAGTACAATTCTGCTCTACTTTCCGATGTAACAAAAAGGAGGCCGTGGTGTTAAAGTAACGCTTGCACTGGAGACATCTGTAGCACTTCCTGTCGCTGTGTTTCTTTAGGTGCTGGAACAACTGCATCTCCGAGTTGCTCATGGCATTGCAAAATGGGTGTGGGCATTTAAAGAGCATGGATGGCTTTCTGGGCGACAGAGCGGGACAGCTCAGTCTGTGGCGCTCCAATAGGATTTCGTGCTCCAGACGCTGGCCGCACTTAGAGCACAGAGCACCAGATCCAAAGTGCACCGTCATGTGGGCCTGATGTTCCAGCAAGGTGTTGGCTATCTCGCCGCACACCATGCACTCCAACATGCCGTTGGGAAAAATGCTCGTGTTCTCGCTGACATAGGTGAGGAAATCGTCGGAGTCGGAAGCTTCAGAAGTGGTATCCTTTGGCCGGTCTTCTGGAAGATTCCACTCCTCTGAATCGCGACGGCACTGAATGCCCACGTCCTTAGTGCCCTTAACTTCCGTTTGAATGGCGCGTTCTCTGCACGGAGCTGGCGCCCTGCTTTCTAAAATCCCAGTGACCTCGCTGCGTCCCTCCTGCTGTGCGGATTTCTTGGGGAATTTCGTGGTGATACCATTGGTGATGGGGTCTTGCAGTACGTCCAGTGGAAAGCCATTCTCTATCGCATATTTGCGTGTCACCCACTTGGTCTCCACGCACAGGTACTCCGGCAGCTCGAAGACGGGCACTGCGATGGGCTTCAGCCGGACGGAGCTGTGGTTCATATGTTTTCCGACAGGCACCACTTTACCGACATGCTCCACGTTTGCCGGTTGCGCCGGATGCATTTTGCTGCTCGGGGTAAATGACATTTAATGTTCCGCTGATCGATAGCTGTCCCACATTCACATTTTATTTGTATCGTTATTTAGCCATTTGCACCAATCAACGCTTAGTTTTTATGAAAAAGACGCGGAGTGTGCGAGCGCAGAAAATTCTGTGTTGCTATTGGTGCTGGCGAGTTGACTTTTTTCCCGCCATATCTGGCTCTTTTTTATTTATTTATTTTAGGTTAAGTCAGTTCACAAAATGTAAGATTATTTTTCATGGCAAACCATACAAAGTTCGCATTAAGTTAGTGTTTTAATAATTATGAAGGCTTATAACTTAACTAAAATTTGTGCTGAAGTTTGTTCAGCAACAGGTTCTGTTAGCCGTTACATGAAATATTAATATTTTATTAGATCATATCAACGAAATTGACCAAAATAATAATCAAATTCGTTTCTTTGTTCAAAACTGATTTCGGACCGAAAATCGCCTTCTAGCACAACAACGCACGTTCTTTTATCGTTACGCATCTTATTATTTTAGTGTCTTTAGTCATTCACTCTTAGCTATTTAAAATTTTTTCAAATAATTAGGGGTATTCCAAAAGGAAGAATCCTCCATTTTTAAATCAATGGCAATTGTTTTTGATTTTTCATTGGAGTGTCAACTCATGTTATTTTATTTATCTTTAAAAATGGTTTATTAAACTGATTGTAAGTCTGGTAAAAAAAATACCAAATATTGTTATTTTTTGTTGAGATGTATGAAATCAATCGTTATAATATTCTACAAATATTAAAGGACTACTTTTTGCTCTTATCCTTGTCCTTAATGGTGTACTTGTCGTAGGACTTGGTGGGATCGTAGGGCTCCCATCGGCTGGCCGGGAAGATGTGCTTGTTGCGCTCGTACCAGGAGCGGAGGAGCACCTTTCCCGCATGGGACTCCTCCTTCTCCACGGAGGCATCGCTGATCATGCGAACATCGTCGTGCACGTCGAACTGGAAGAGAGGGCCGGATTTGCCGCGAGCCTTGGTCACGATGAAGTCGTAGAAGGAGTAGTGGTGCGGCAGGATCAGATCCTCCTTGACGTACATCAGCTGGTCGGCCATTACGGTCTTGAGTTCGATGAACTCCTTGCGCAGCAGCTCCAGGCACTTTTGCAGAAACTGGTAGATGGAGTTGCCCTTCTTCATCAGGACATTGCGCCGGTGGCCGGAGCCATCCCAGTAGCTGAACGTGATGGAAATGTCCTCGTCCTTCAGTTCCGCCTGCTGCATGACCCATTCCTGACGCAGCTGCTCGCGCAGTCGGTTCTCGTGCTCCTCGCGTTCGCGATCTGGCAGGAAGGAGGTGTCCACGTCGGGATTCTTGCATATTTTCTTTTTCTTTATGGGCAGTATCTCATCCTTGATCTCCGTCCACTTGGGCTTGGCCTTCTCCTCCTGCTTAATCTTCAGCTGCTCGTCGTCCCGATCCTCGTCGTCCTCCTCCCCCTCCTCATCTTCGTCCAGGTTAAAGGAGAGCGCCTGAATCTGTCGCTTCTGCTTGTTTTTCTCCGCCTGAATAGCCTCCAGGGCGCGCTGCTTTTCCCGATCCTTTTCATCCTTCTTCTGGGCGAGCTTCTTCTCCCGTTCCCGCACTATATCCTCCTGTTTGGCCTTCATTTCGTCCAGGGTGACCAGGCCAATGGTCGAGGACTTAAGCTGCTGCTCCACGGCATCGTAGTGGGTGGCAAACTTGTTCTCGATCTTTTCCAGCTTCAGCTCCTCCTCGATCTTCTTCTTGCGGAATTCAATCTCCTGCTGCTGGATCTCCCGCTTCTTCATCAGCTGGGCGGCACGGCCCGCCTCGCTGGCGGCACCTTTGTAGTGGGCCATCCTTCCTGTTTTCTATATAGTCGACCTACTTGCTTTTACTTAATTCACGACCAAAATTTGTAAACATCCAATTGGTGTGACAGTGGCAGCAACATTGAAAAATCCCATTCTGTGTGTAAAAAATAGCCATCACAAATCACTGCCACACCAAATCGAAATATTTGTGTTAAAATATTTAAATTTGTAATTATTTTAAAGATATAAGCAGTTTATATCCTTGAAATAAGAATAAAAAAAGAAATTACTATTTCTTTGCACCGTTTTTGGAAAATTAAAAAAAATTATAAATTTTGTATATCAGCTGTATTCCTTTTTCAATCTTTTGTATTTAGTTACAGTAGTAAATTTTCCTTATACTTGTTTTATGGACTCGCTTAGTCGCTAATTTTACGTTGACTCATTAGAGGATTCCTCCTGGTCCTCGGGTTTGTCCTCCGCCTTGCTGTCACCATCGGCATCTGCGCCATCTTCGCCTGGTTGATCCGGATTGCTGGAGCTGCTGCCGTTGCTCTCGGCCAAGTCGTCCTGGTCGAATCCATTCGTGTGCTCTGGCGTGGGAGCCGTGTCATTAGCGCTGGCTGGCGGGGCAATGCTCTGCAGATGCTGGCGGGCGGCCTGGACGAGCTTCTCCAGGTCGACGCACTCCGTTTCGATCTCGTAGTTCTTGGAGACGAGCAGTACCCAGTGGGCCTCCAAGGAGCGCAACCTCTCGCCGGCCTGGGTTTGAGCCTGCTTTCGCTGCCAGTTGACGTCCTGGATGTCCTTCTTCAGCTGCTGCAGCTGCAGCTGGGCCTTCGCCTGCATGGCGGTAAAGACCTCCAGATAGGACTTCCATGCCTCCGTGCCGTAGTCGAGCATCAGTTCCAGGTTGAGGGACCGCACCCACTGGTGCTCCAGCTGGGCCATAGAGTTCTCGATGGACTCCTGCCAGGCGGACACCTCGGATAGTTTGCCAGATGGCGGCGGCGGCAGTTCGTAGCGCTTCATGGAGAGCGTCTCCATGGGCAGGCGGTTCTGAATGCGCTCAAACTCGTTAACCATCAGTGGAGTCTCGAAGGGCGAGCTGGCGGGCAGTGGCAGATGGTCCAGATAGTTTTTGGTGGGCCGATAGCGCCGGCATTCCTCCTCCACCATGGCGAGCGCCTTGGGAAGAATTTCATGCCATTAAATGTGTGTTTCACCGCGTAACGTGGATTTCCTTATATTTACCGATTCCCGGACGCCCACATCATCGTATCCGTGGTCTATGTAGGGCAAAGCATCCACAATAACCTCGCCAGCCATTATTTAATATTTATTATTTTGTATTTTTGTTGTTGCTTAGGCTACCGCAACACCGGTAAGAGTCGTGGAAATATTTGGCAAATATTGCCAAGGACTTAAAATTGGAAAGATTTATAGGTTTATTTTAATTTGATTTAGAAAATGTATGATTTGTGGATGAGCGATTATTTTTTCGTGTTTAGAGAAATGGTAGATGTTTGGTTTGATGATGGCCAGGGCTGGAAAGTGTTGTCTAGCAGTGTTGTACGCGAACAGCTGAGTAAGATGTGGGATGCGTTATTGAAATCGTTCCATTTGTTACATAGTATGTTATTGTTTGTAATGTGCATATTGTCAAATGCGTTACCGCCGAGAAGTCTGTTTATTATTTTGATATCTGCAGGTTTAAGTTTTTCAAGGTGCAATCTAATTAAATTTGGATGAGTGAGCCACCTACTGATACCATCTCCTTTCCCGTATCTCATTCCGTCCAGATGATGAAATATGTAAAACAAATATATATAACATAACATATTCAGCATAATTATGCCGCTTAATTACCCAGCCTTAGCATTATTGTAGGTAACTTCAATTATTGATTATTAATTTGTAAGATTTTATAGTTTATATTTACAAACAAAGCTATATAGCTATAATAACGTTAAATGTTTGGGAACAGAATTCTGTTATTCCTAAGCAACGCAAAGTTTTTATTTGTAATTATTTTGTTTTATCTCTTACATAACAGTTTAAGCAACAAAATTGGCCTTGTTAATTTAGCAACAAATATTGTGTAGATTCTTTTTTTAAATATAGTATTTAGTCTTGATTGATTTAGATATGATGCGGTTGAATTACATAACTTATTTTTTTGTTTTTTTAAAATTAAATACTACTAAATTAATAAACACAATTAAGTACAACTTAATAATAGCATAATAATTTATGTTGGTAATATAGTTCAAATAATTACGAGTATATAAACAATAACTGTTCTTACAGAGATAAATATAGCTAAAAGTGTTAGACAACGTCAGGGGCACCCTGCTAACCTGACACTTGCCGCTGTTAGCGAATGCAACCCTGCGCCGTGGAACGCGATTGGCGGCCATTTCCGGCAGCTCTCTTTCTTTCTTCGTTCTTCTTAATAAAAAGAGGACGGTATCTGCGTTTGCAGAATATTTAACACCTTTCATTGGGTTTGAAAATCAACGAAAATGGTGAGAAACGACGCCCAAAGCACTCCGCAACCGCCGCCGACGTCAAAGCATTGAATTTAACACACGAAAGGACGCGAAAATAGTGCAAAAGTGTCGCCCTAACCTCCACGTGTTTAGAATGTGCGGCGGTGGCGAAATGCGGTTGTTGTGTTTTGTGATGTGATTGATCAGTGGGTAGTGAACTAAACCCAAATGACATATCTAATTTCAGAGCTTAGGCAACGCCAGGCCATTGGTCTCCGTGTACACGGAAAAGAACGAGCCAGCCAAGGACAAGAACATCTGCCTGCCGGCAGTGTTCAAGGCGCCCATCCGTCCGGATGTGGTCAACGAGGTTCACCAACTGCTCCGCCGCAACAACCGACAGGCCTACGCTGTCAGCGAGCTGGCTGGTGAGTAATCTGTGAATAACTCCTCTTTTGTGTGAGTCTAACCCGTTTGAATTCCTATTTTCAGGTCACCAGACCTCCGCCGAATCCTGGGGTACCGGACGCGCTGTGGCCCGTATTCCCCGTGTGCGCGGTGGCGGTACTCACCGTTCCGGCCAGGGTGCCTTCGGAAACATGTGCCGTGGTGGACGCATGTTCGCCCCCACCAAGACCTTCCGTCGCTGGCACCGCAAGGTGAATGTCAACCAGCGTCGCTACGCCCTGGTGTCGGCCATCGCCGCCTCCGGAGTGCCCGCTCTGGTCCAGTCCAAGGGCCATGTCATCGACGGCGTCTCCGAGTTCCCCCTGGTCGTGTCCGATGAGGTGCAGAAGGTCCAGAAGACCAAGCAGGCTGTCATCTTCCTGCGTCGCCTGAAGATCTGGGCTGACATCCAGAAGGTGAGTAAACTTAAGACACGTTTTAGAGATCCGAAGAATGTTAGGCCACTTAGTGAAAGTTTATACCCATTAACCTTGTGTATATTGCCTTGTCAATTTGTCAACGTGTTTCAACGTTTTTGTCTGGAGTTGTGATGGCTTGATGTTACATACTATCTCTTTATTAGCTTTCCAACATTTTGGATGGTTAGATCTACCTCGGCAGTGTGTGAGCAACTGACTACTCTACTGGTGGTCAGAAGCTTGCAAGGATCTCCTGCGCTGCCAGATAAAATGCTCTTCTAGGCGTTACGATTGAAACTTGTTTTACGGCTTCCATCGTGGTAACAGAAAAGCTACATCTTTTGACCCATTAAACACATTTCTGAGTATCAAATTGTTCTTTTAGATAGACTGCGTAGATTTGCTAAGAATTCTGTTCCCTAATTCCCTAATTCACCATTAACTTATTTCGAATTCATCCCGCAGGTGTACAAGTCGCAGCGTTTCCGTGCTGGACGTGGTACCATGCGCGACCGTCGCCGCATCGCTCGCCGTGGTCCCCTGGTGGTCTACGACAAGGATGAGGGTCTGCGCAAGGCCTTCCGCAACATCCCCGGCATTGAGACCATCAACGTGGACAAGCTCAATCTGCTGAAGCTGGCCCCCGGCGGTCATGTCGGTCGCTTCGTCATCTGGACCGAGTCGGCCTTCGCCCGCCTGAACGATCTGTTCGGCACCTGGAAGAAGCCATCCACCTTGAAGAAGGGCTACAACCTGCCCCAGCCCAAGATGGCCAACACCGATCTGTCGCGTCTGCTCAAGTCCGAGGAGATTCGCAAGGTGTTGCGCGATCCCCGCAAGCGTGTGTTCCGCAGCGTGCGCCGCCTGAACCCCCTGTCCAACGTGCGCCAGTTGATCAAGCTGAACCCATACGCCGAGGTCCTCAAGCGTCGTGCCGCCCTCGCCGCCGAGAAGCGCACCGTGGCCAAGGTGCTGGCCAAGGCCAAGAAGCAGAACGTCGAGCTGGCCAAGTCCCACTTCGCCAATGTGGCCACCAAGGCTGCGGCCAATCGCGCCAAGCTGCTGGCCGCCCGCAAGAAGAAGGTCGCCGCCAAGAAGCCAGCGGCCAAGAAGTAAACTTACTTTCCCTCGAGTAGAGCTGACACACTTTTATACTATAATAAACCACAAACGTTGTATGAATTTTATTCATAATACATAGAGTGCGACAGTAATGCTCATTAAACTCTTAGTCTTAGGCACATTTAGTTGGCTCTCTTTTTGGTCGTCTTGCCCAGGCAGCGATCCTCCCTTATCACTCACCATACCATACCCGACCATACCTCACACTACTCCCGCTCGCGCTGATAACAGCAGATGTGGCGGCTGTAGCTTTCGTTATCGTCGTGCTGCCGCCGATCTTGGTCTTCGTACACGTTCGCACATCCATGGGCCGCACATACACTTATTGTCACACGTTAATTGGCATTTAATTAAACGTCGAGCGTAGTCGCCGCTCTTATTCCACTGCGAACGGTCGACTGGCGCGGTTCTTCGTATCGCGCGAAAACAACCGACTGAGCAGAATCCCTCTGTGGTGCGGCGAATAAAAGGAAAGGGAAACAAAGGCGGACGGCTGCGCCAGAATAAAGGATATATATTTGATTCAATTAACCGATGTAATTGCGCGACGGCTTTATAGCAGTAAACCGGTTTCAAACCCACTTTATAGCTGGGCTTGCCAAAAAAGTGTAGATGCTATCTCGCGCAAAATCTCAAACCTCGGATCATACGATATTTTCTATGTGCGGATCGCTACCGATGTCTGGTTATATTGGGTAGAACGCAATACCATATAGCCACCACCGATCGGCCAGAAGAGCGAGAGCGGCATCGCCATCCCAAAGAGAGAACGCTGGAGCGGAGCGTTTCGATGCGCGGCCATCATCTCCATCTTCTCCACCATTTTTCATATATTTTTTTTGCCACAACAGTGGATGGCAGTGCAGTTGTAGTGGCCGCTGCCACCAAAAGGGTCGCTCTCGCGTCTGATTAGTCGCGTTTAATCGTCGGGGTCGGTACGTTTCCGAGACCACTTCCGATCACTAGCCCGCCGGCTGATGCCGGAGCATCAGTGTACCCATCCCACTGACTAGTAGTACCGTGCCACTGCTGCCCATCCCATTCGATCCGATCCAGTGCCGGGGTCCAGGTCGCAGCATAATCATCGCCGAGCCACCACCATCAACATGTTGACGACCGTCCTGAACTTTGCCCAGCGCGTCGCCGAGATTTCTTTGCTCGGCGGCATCGAGATTGCATCAGTTGCCCTTATTGTCTACTACATATTCGCCAAGACGAGGTGAGTGCAAATGGGCGCAGATGGAAGCCAAATAAATCCCATAAGCCGAGCCGAGCACCTATCTGTACATATCTCAAGTGCTGTGCATAGTGTGTATAGAGTGGGTTGTGTGGGTATAGCCCCAACCACCAAGTTCAAGTAACGCTGGCGAGGAAGAAGCGCCGTTATTTTTAGAGGCGCACTCGCAGGTTATCCAATGCATGCTAAATGAAGCACAGTGGAACCTGCCTAAGTCGAAGGTCCACAGCTCAAAAGTTTTCCGCAGTTTTGGTGGGTCGTCTATTGGGGATTCATTCTGTTGTTTTGGCTTAAACTTTAATTGCATACTAAACTTTTTGCATACTAATGGCATGAAAAGATGGATTGCACTCCTCAAAGTTCAAAGATCAAATTTATGAACAACAAATCAATTATTTTTATATTTTTTTTAGATTAGGATTAAATTTGAGTGCACACTTATAATTCTGATTAGCTGATAAAACATTTGTTTAAAACAAATTTTGATGAGATATAGAACTGCTATTTTCTGCTTTCTCTATTTTTACCTATACTTCTATAATCGGAAGACAACCTTTTTTGATAAGAAATACTTTGAATTGCCATTGCTTGAAGCAAAATCAAATTATTTCCTATCAGTGCCACAAAGCGATACAACTAACTTTCATTTCGAATGCGATTTAATGTAATTAGCTTTGCATACATAATGGATTCCTTTGCAGATGTTCCACTGTAGTTATGCTTTGTTTTGACTTCGATAGCACAACAGGTGGTTGCTCCATTGGCCATGACTCACAATGCCCCTTTGTCCAGTTGGCCTTCTGTGCAATGCAAATTGCTAGACTTCCGCCTATCATCCACGTGCTAACTCGCACTGGGAGGCTGCCCTGGGTCATGGGTCGTCGATTGACGTCACCGGGCGTCAATAGTGTTGTTTACTCCGGCACAAACCCTTTCTCCCGCCCCCAGCAGCTCTCCTTTCTAGCGCCCAACCGCCCACTTCCCATCGAGCACTCTCTTTGCAAGGCGCAATTGGCGATGGTGCACTCGCAGTGATAACCACCGAAACCCCCACCCACCCACATTTCGACCGCAAATCATTCTTGGCAACAATTATCGGAACGATTGCCGCTGTTAAATTTGTACCCAATTATCTGATTAAGATTTCACAATTGCCATTCTCGTAATCTCGCTGGATTTCGAGCAGCTTGGGGGCCACAAAGAAAGCGTGACATTCATCTCGTATCGGTGGGCCATAAAGGTAAATAATCCAAAGCGGGAATCCACTTGTCCTAAACCTCCTAACAACACATTCGATCTTGATCTCCTATCCCGCGAAATTTTCCACAGCTCGAGATGATTGCGAAGTCCACTTTAAGATTAGCGTATAGATTGCGTATACTGGATTAAAACGAATGCTACGATCTTTGCTTAAAGCTCTCCTGCTGGTACTTATTTTAATATTATTACTTAAGCACTTCAAACATAAAAATATCGTACTTACTCTGTACTGGTTAAACATTGATCTTACATACAAATCTTTTCTTGTGGAAGATGGGATTAAATTTGAAAATCAAAGGTTTTCTTGTCGGATCGGTGGGATTCGACCTCCTCAAGACAATCAATGTCCGAGTCCAGACAGAAGGTTCTCATGTGCTCATCCGACTGGGTATTATCCGATGTGCTTATAGAGGGTGTCCGTGGGCGGAGGCGACGTGCCAGGTGGCTCCAGGGCTGGTCAACTTCGGAGGCATTTGTCTGCTTCTTGAGGCCTTCCTCCTCGTGGTACTTTATGAAGGTGCGAAGCTCGGTGATCCGTTCCTTCTCCTTTTGGATCTGCTGGTTGAACTGCGCCTCCATCTTGCAAAAGCCCTTCAGGCGGCGCTCGTTCTTCTCGTGCGCCTGCATCTGGCGATAGAATCCCAGGTTGTCCGATGCCCGCTGATCGGCCTGGAACTTGCTGACCTTGCGGTAGAGCTGCAGGAATCGAAGCGGATCTTCGAAGTAGTTGGCCACGTTGGGAGGCAAATTCCTGTCTATCGGAAGTGCTCGCAGATCTCGCTTGCACACTGGGCACTTCTTTTCTGGCGAGGATTCGCTCAGACAGGAGGCACAAATGACGTGCTGGCACTGAGTCATGTGGAAGATCACCGTTGGCTCAACGTTGCGGCGTCGAAAGCACTTGTTGCAGTGAATTCGAAACATTACTAAATGCAATTGCTTTGCTATGTAAACTTCGAGTTTGTTGAACTTTAATCAGCTGCTTTTGAGCGTAATCTAACGGTTTTTATCCTTTCCAGTCTGGCCACTTCGGCGGCTGTGCGTCCGGCAGCACTGTCCTCTAATTAACATTCAGTGAACATTTTTGAACTTATTGCAAGAAAAGAGCCGGAAACAATATCTTCAATGTGCTATTGTTTAGTTTATACTTTATAGCGATTCGAATTTGGAATTCGACTCCAAAATATCATAAATTTAAATTTTGAGGCGTATAAATGCTGGAATTTCTTTAGAAGTTCTCTTTGCAATTGATTAGTCGTATAATCAAGAAAAGGTTCCGTGACAAAATAATTCAGCGTAAACAGATTGGGGTATTTAAAAACTTGATGAGAGAAAACGTGCTTTTCAACGTAATGCGAACGTAAAAGCGAACGCTTATGTAATTAATTTTATATATACTTAGACATAAACCTAGTTTTGATAGTTGAAGTATGCTTTCAATTTCACCTGAAGATTAAGAGCCAATTAACCCGCTCCCTTTTCGTATTCAAATAACATAGAATTGCATTGGGAATTATAAACAAGCTGTCAAAAATTTCAGCTATAGCATTTGAAAAACGTACACATATATGTGTTTTTACACAGTAGCAAAACAATTTTAGCGAATGAAGATGTCAGCTGATTTTCAAGCGAATATGAGATACAGTTGTATGCATGAAAGCCATACAAAGCGCGCTCAAAGTTCAATTCTGCGCCATTTTTTATGAACAACTAAACTTATCAATAGCGGCACTACTTAAAAACATACCCCACTTTTCATATAAAAATATATTATATACACGCTGATGACTGCGATGGGCTAATGAACTCTGGCGAAGTTGGACTGTCGACCGCTCAAGTACACCAAAAATAATCGAAGAGGTGTTGTATTGTTAATTGCGTGCTCCTGATTTGATTGCAGCACCACCAACGGTGGTGCTATTTTAATTATTGATACTGATTGATTGTAACGCCATCCCGATCCGATTATGATTGCAGGGCACCGGTAATCATCGCTGGCCTGTTTCCCAATCTGAATCTGAATCTAAGCTACCGGACGAGCTACCTCAGCAAGATCAACACCATACGCAGCGATCTCCTGGTCACTTTGCGATCATCCAATGTAAGTTTCCCCGCCTATCAGGCACCCATCCACCATTAACGTTAACCCCACCGCATAGTACACGCCGTGACGCAACTGCAGGAGTGTCTAGTATCGCAGATAAGAAAATATTTCCACTCAATGAATTGTAAATACCGTATCCGTATTGCAATTCAGTCAAAGTCCGCAAAGTGATTAACCTATTTGCCAAAAATGCAGCTTAATGACTGACAATCATTTAAATTAATAACATTGGGTCCTAACTGTATCGCTCTATACAAATAAAAGTTTTAACTAAGTTTCAAATGTTCAAAAATAGTTTTTCCAAAAGTTTGCGTGCTCGCAGCGTTGCCACCTCGTCCTGCCAATCGATAACAGTCCTGAAAGCTGAGCAGGACCTATCGGCCGTCGATTTCCTGCGAAAAAAGCCGGGCGCATGGAAATGCGTAAATTCTGAATTAACAATTAGAAAGTGCTGTAGAATAGTATAATCTCGTAGCTATAATGACCCAGAAGGAGTTTCACGCTCGCGGCTGGTTCGAGGTACCAATTCACCTATCTACATGACGTCTATATACACGCCAGTTGCATCACAATCACAAAACCGTTCCGATCGTTTTCTTTGCAGGAGCCCAAGACGCAGAATTCGGTGGATCATGGCATCGGGACGCAGAATATGTTGGAGCTGACCCCGAAGTCGGGTCAGAAGCCTTTCAAGAAGCTGATCGACTGGGGCGTGCTCTTTCCATATGTTGCCCAGGTAGTGCGCAGCGAAAAGTTTGAGTACCAACAGGTTGGTGACCCCTTAAAGCTCTACAGACCCGTACTTATCTTGCCCTACATCCATCAGGTCACCGAGATCGTACACAACGATGCAGTTCTAAAGCACGCCATTAAACAGGCCGCCGAGCAGTCGTTAAAGGAGCAGAGGTACGCTAAAAATGGTCATCGTCTGCTCACTCGCAGTGCTAGTGGAGATCAGGCGGCGCAGGAGGAGGAGGACGAGAAGAGGGGCACATCCTACCAGGCTATTCTGCGTAAGCAGGAGCAGCGCGCCATTAGCATACTGAAGGACATGGGCTCCACCCTGAACAACGGCCTGTTGGCCTTTACCTCCTGGATCCTGTACAAGTTGCTTCCCTGCTTCCTCTCCGGCGTCGTCACGAACACGAAGCAGATCGAGATGCTCAAAACAGCCACTGAGCGATCGCCGGGCACTCCTCTGATCTTTGTGCCGCTACATCGCAGCCATTTGGACTACATCATGGTCACGTGGATACTCACGAATAACGATATACGCAGTCCGCTGGTGGCCGCTGGCAACAACCTGCAAATACCCGTCTTTGGTGGACTTTTACGTGGCTTGGGTGCCTTCTTCATCAAACGCAAGATTGATCCTGTAGAGGGCAAGAAGGACGTGCTTTATCGGGCTGCTCTACACCTGTATCTTACCCACGCCTTGAAGCAGGGCCACAATGTCGAGTTCTTCATCGAGGGCGGACGAACGCGCACTGGCAAGCCGTGCATGCCCAAGGGCGGCATTCTCTCTGTGATTGTGAACGCCTTCATGGACGGCAGCATACCTGACGCACTGCTGGTACCAGTTTCCGTGAACTATGAGCGTCTTGTCGACGGGAACTTTGTGCGCGAGCAGAAGGGCGAAAAAAAGATACCCGAGTCATTCGGTAAGGCCATTTCGGGCATTTGGAAGGCCCTAAAATCGAACTACGGCCTCATGCGCATCGACTTTAACGAGCCCTACTCGATACGTGAGCTGGTTAACTCGTACAACAAGATAGCCCGGGAGGATGGCAACATTGCCAAGGTCTACAAACCATCTGCCAGGTAGGCTGCTGAAGATGATTTGATATGATTTCCTGTGTTTTTGACTGTCTGCCTCAACGTTATGCTTTTTTGTATTACTTCAGTATTGATATATACCAATTGCTCCTTTATCTCAGGGTACTGCAGCACAACCAATCCACCTCCTCCTTGTACGGCACCGATGTTGTGTGCGAGGAACACCGCAATCTGATCGAAAGCATCTCGCGCCAGGTGGTCTTTGACTGCGCCGCAGCCACTTCTGTGATGTCCACCAATGCGTTAGCCTTCTTGCTGCTCACCCGCTTTAGGAACGGAGCCGAGGAGCAGATAATGGCCGAGGCATTGGACGACTTGCGAAACTCGTTATCGGGCTGCAAGGACATTGGTTTTTCTGGGGAATCCTCGCAGATAGTGGCATATGCTTGTGACCTGCTCGGTTCAGGTAAACTGACCGTTGATATTTTGTTTGGTATCCTGGCTAATTGAATTTGAATTGTCTAGATCTTGTGACTCGCACACGGGATGAGAATGGGCGTTTAGTGATTAAGGCTGTGAATTCAGTGGAAAGCTTTATTGAGCTGGCCTATTACTCGAACATGCTGACCCCGCACTTTGCCCTCAGTTCGATACTGTTGACCACCTTCCACTCCCTGCTACCGGAAACGGAGAACAAGAAAGACGCCGCGGTGTCTCGCAAAAAGCTGATAGATACCGCTCTGGAAAACTGCCAGATCTATCGCTACGAATTTATTCTGAACAAACCGACTCAGGTGCTGGAGAATTTGCTGTACAAGCAGTTGGACGACCTCTTGATTAGTGATTGCGTTGTATCTGAAAAGGTAGTGTATATTCTACAAGCCACTTGCCCTTATTTACCATTTGATTATAACCTGATTTTGAATGCTCAACAGCTGCACGGTGATTTGCCGAATGCGGATAAGAGCAGGCGATTGGCCAACAGCCTGGCCGACTGCATTGACGAGGACGACTACGACGACGTGCGCAATGGGGACGCGGATGAACCCAAGCTATTGTTCGCCAGCAATAGCCTGGCACAGCAGCGCTACATTTGCGAGGTGCTGGCGCCCTTCGCCTGGACGTATGTGACGGTGGCGCAGTCCCTGCAAATACTGCACAAAAACTCCATGCTGGAGTCTGAATTTATTAACTTTGTGATCAATGATTTGAGCAGTAAAGTCAAGCGCGGCAGCTGCATCTATGGTAAGACGAGCTGAATGAATCTATAGTTACACCTAATGCGATCGAGCATGGTTCTCACTTTCAGCCGAAAGCATATCAACTGACTCCGTGCGCAACTGCCTGAAACTGCTGGAGAAATGGTCTGTGATCGAGGTGTGCAACCAGCAGGGCATGCGCCTGATCTCACTCAACACGCTCTACGAGATGTCTCGTGAGTCGCTCAACTCGATCGTGAAGAAGATCGACGCAATTGTGCCAAAATTCAACTCGGGTTACTTTACTGCAACGCCTTAACAAAGGGGGCTCGCTTTATTTTTGGCACTCATTTTTTATCCTTGTATAGTGCATATCCACTTAAGTTTAAAGTGCGTACTCCTAGATCTTAGACTTAGATATGTCTAGTTTTATAGTCATACGAGTTTATATATGCCAAAGTGCTAGCTTTACTGTAACTAAGCGACAAACAGTGAAATATGAACAAATTTCTAATGTATATTTTAAAAACCTTTTCTATATGCGAAAACAATATCAACTATACTGAACTGATTGATTAAACTTTATAACATTATAATAGAACAGCTTATACAATAATCTTCTCACTTTATTTTCACAACATCGATCAGCATAATGTGAGCAGCACAATCCACACTAGATTGTCTAAAAAACATGGTCATAACTTTTAGGAAATAAATACATGTGGTGCAAGCTAAAACTAATGATTCATAGTACAACAATAATGTTATGTTAAAAAAAGTTGCTTTAGTTTGAGCGATTCTTATCTAATTGGCATCTATTGCTCATTCCTCACATCTATCGGCTCATCATCCGCACTTATGTGTTTAACCTTGGGAGCCTTCTTAGCCTTCACGTGGATGCGAACGGCGGATGCTTTTCCCCGCCGTATCTGCTTCAACTTGGCACTGGCCTTTGCCTTGGCTGTCTGCGCATTGGTTTCCTAAAAGCAGAATAGATTTGAAGTTAAGTTAGGCGCTCTGCAAGTTGTGCATTTCTTTTGAACAGCTCACCTTAACTGCGCCATCCTTGAGTTTGCCACCGATCTCACCGGAACACCGCGTTGCTCCGCAGAAACAGGCCTTCTTGCTGTTGTTCATTAAGTCGTCCCACAAGTAGTTGAAGGTGAGCTCCGTGTTCTGGAAGAGGCAGTTTCATTAGATATACCATCACTACGATATCAGTGTCATTCGAACATACCACTGGAATGTCTTTGATGGCAAATAAGCCCACACGATGGATGCAGTTGACGGTCCACTTTTGGGTCTCGCAGTTAGGCTCGCAAGAATGGTTCATGAACCTGGCCAAGTTGCCCTTCGGACCCGCATCGATAATGAAGTCCTTTTCCACGCCCAAGAAGTAGTAGTTCTCGTCCCGACCCCGTTGCTTCTGCTCCATGCGCCGCTGGAACTCGGCATGGTTGATCACCTCGCCCACGTACTCGATGACAAAGTCTCCCTCGGCAATGGGCTCACGGTTGACGAGTCCGAATCCCCGCTTGTTCATGTAGATCACCTCCAGACGTGGCGACTTGCGCTGCTCAAACATTTGATTCTCGCAACGACTGCCCGCCTTGCAGAATTCTGGATTGCATTCATTGAACAGCATGCGGTTAAGGCAGCCGGAGTCCGGGCCACAGGGATGCTCGTCGCCCGGCTGGCAGTAACAAGCACTCAAATCCTCGAGATTCTGGGTGAACCGCACCGGCGGCACCGCCTTGTTGGTCTTGATTTTCACGTACGGAGGCGGATGGAGCTTAACACCACTCTGGCGTCCAATGGCCTGCTCCTGCCGGCGGGCTTTGATGATCTTAAGGAAGCGCGACGCCTCTTCCACGCCGGTGGTGTAGTTCCGAAACAGCTGCGACTTTGTCTTATGACCATCGCCCGTATCCCCCTCAATGTAGAGGTATACACGACGCCGCGAAATCCAGCCATGATCGTGGGTGCCAAAGAATCGCACCACAAAGTCATTCTCGCCGTGAGCCTTCTTTAGTATGTTGCTGGGCACCTCGGTGGGCGGCAGAATGATGGCCGGCCACCAGCGGAAGTTGTTGAACTTCGCCCACACGATTTCGCCGTAAAGCGGCAGTCGACCGCTCTCGCACTCCTCGCAGATGTAGTTCTCGTTGGTCTTGATGGGAATATTCCGGCAGTGAGCGTGCACAGCAATGGGGCACGTTTCGCAACATACCAATTCGCCACCTTTGACGCAGATGTAGCACCACAAAACATTGACGTGGGCATCCGACTTGGCGATGTTGTGCCGCGGACAGATTATGTGGGTAGCGTTGAGCATTTGGGTGCCGGCTGGAATGCAATGTGAGTCCTGGTGATAGGTGGCCGGGCAGCGAACACACTTGGCCAGTTTGGAGCTACCCAGCTGCTGGAACTTGCCGCTGGGATCGTCAGAGACGCAAGTGTGGCACACGTGCCGTGGGCAACGCGCCGAGAGTTTACTGCTGTTCGCCTGCGGCCAATATTTGCAGCAACTCGTGTGAAACCGCTTGCCACACAGAGGCTGGCTGCATGTCAGGAGTTTATCTTCGATTGGGGTATGCGATGGTGCTTCCTCCTTCATGGGGGTGCTCGGTACAGCTGGTGATTCAACTTGGTGGCAAATGACACAGCCTGCCGTTTCGCCCACATTGCACTCATGGCAAACCAGTGATGTACCACCGGCAACCACTTTAGCGTCGGCCGTTACGTGCTCCTCTTCGGGACTGGGAGATTTCGATGTGGGTGAAATGACCAAGTCCTTTCGACTGCCTATTTTGGGCATCGGAGCTCCTGTCTCCTTTCGTTCCAAGCAGTCGACATGCAGCCAGCTCGAACAGCTGCGCGAACAGCGCACAAGATCGGATCCAGCCTGGTAACAATATTTGCAAATGGGCTCGCGGCCAAGTCCACGGAAGAGGTACTTGCTGTCCAGCTGCAAGATGTCCTCAACTACTTCTTCTATGGGCCGGTTGACGGGCTTCTTGGGCTTCGGCGCTTCCGACAGACGACGATCTGGCTCCGATGGTGCCGGCGTTGTACTCGGAGTTACCACTGGGGTCATGCTACGGCGCACCATCATGGTTTTAAGGCGATTCGAGAGCCGTTTGATTGTGCCAACTCCATTGCCACGACCTACCACCGAAGAGCCCAACGGCTCCTCCATTTCACCGCTGGCTAAGTCGCGCTCCAGTTCACGCAGTTGGATTTGCTTCAGGGACCAAATATTGCTAACCACGGCGAGCAGAACCTTCTCCACTTTTTCCTCGGACCTGTGTACCATAACGTATTCCTTGACGGCATCGAAGAGTTGTCTGAACTCGGGATTCTCGTAAATGGAGCCGTCTGGCGTGTAGTTCTTTTCCAAAGTGGTTTCGGTCTGGGAAGGAACTACTGCCATGCTGGTGCTGCCAGTATCCGCTTCGGTGCCATTGCTCAGTTTTCGCCGCTTGGCCCGCTTCTCGTTTTTGCTCTTTAAGGGAGAAAAAGCGGGACTAAAGGGCGACTCTGAGCGTTCTCGCTTCACGGCCAACAACTGCGTGACTTGCTTGTTGTGCAGGTT
The DNA here is from genome assembly GCA_005876975.1 of Drosophila orena. Classification (NCBI taxonomy): domain Eukaryota; kingdom Metazoa; phylum Arthropoda; class Insecta; order Diptera; family Drosophilidae; genus Drosophila; species Drosophila orena. The sequence goes on along the minus strand of VCKV01000282.1, from coordinate 4,698,841 downwards.
GTCCGTGGAGTCGTACAGGCTGCTGCCCACGTCGGAAGTGTCCTGCATCATAGATTTGGTTCGCTTGCGTTTTTGTCTCTTTAGAGTGCTGAAAAGGCAAACAATTCCATTGTATTCACTGTGATAATAGGGATAGTGAGAGTTGCTCTACTTACACCACGTTCTCGTAGGTCTGGTAGAATTTTTCGAGACGATCGGAGTACGGGATCTGGGTCATAACTTGCGCCTCTTCTATGGCCTGGCGCCAGATGACAACCTTTGTCCGCTTGGGCACCATCTGACGGTACTTGGCGCTCCTCAGTCCATTCTTGATTCGCACTTCTTCGCGTAGATCCTCGAAAGCCTTCAGTCCGGCAAAGGTCAGCAGGTTCTCCGGCTTAATCCAGTTGCGACGTCCGTTGTCAGCGAAAAAGCGCACATGCACTTGAATGGGCACGATAGCGTTGTCCAGGGATAAGCGCTGAGGATGGCTGGGCATGTTGCCCACAATCTGGCCAAGCGGATCCGGACATACCATGCAGGGCCAGAAGCAGTACGAGAAGACCTTGCCCCAAAACAGATCACCAACTTGGTAGGTGGGCCAACCGGGATCAGTGACTATGGACAGGCCTTTAGCGCTATCGATGCTCACGGAGGAGGGGGATTTGATGGAGCTGGCGAGCGCCGTGGAGCTCAAGTCAGGCGGAGATTTCAGGTCCACCTCTGTGGAGGCGGCCAATGGCAAGGCAAATTTCAGTTCATCTGTACTTTTTTCCAGTTCTTTCGGCTCTTCAGTGACAACAATGGGTGTGGTCTCTAATGGATTGTTAACAATATCTAAACTGGTAGAATCCTCTTGCTTTATAAAAACATCTACGGCTGCTTCGTTCTCAGCCTCAGTCTCTGGTTTAATTAAGATTGTGGAAGTTTCAGCCTCGTAATTGGGGGCCTCTTCTGCCAGGTCAACTTCCCCGTCTATTGGCTCCGTTTTCACTGGCTTTTCGACATCCAGCTTTTCCGGCTCCAGGTCAAGGGACACTTTCGACTTGGACATTCTCTTCATTTTCCGCTTGAGCTGCTTGCGAACGGTTGGCCGTATTGCCAGGTCCTCAGAGTCCGCCTCAAATCCGGTGCTGTTGGGCGAACTGGCGCCGTTCTTGATAAGCAGCTTCTCAATGGGGCTCATATAGGTCTTGCTGAGCAGCTGACTAGCGCTACCGCCTCCACCACCTCCTCCTCCTCCCACGGTGGTCCTTGGTGACGCATTGTCATGGGACAGGGTCTCGCCGCCACTGCTGCTGTTATTCAGAACCGCTGCTTGGTTAACACGTCGCCTCGTCGTGCGTATCGTGTCATCAGAATCCGATAGCGGCGTGGGTGAGTTGGCATTGGCATAACCAATATATTTGGGGCTCAGGGCCGACTGCAAGTTGATAAGATCTCGTTTCCCTAAAGCAGCACATACAGGCGCGCACGCAGAAACAGATATATTAGCATATGGACGGCATAGGGTGGGGTAAATTGCGCCATTGTTACACTCACTGTTCACCATGGACAGACGCTGTTTTTGGACGGGCGTCCGCCGCTGACTCTCCAGCTCGGACTCATCCCCCGCTGGCGGCTTGGCCAGCCGCCGTACGGGAGTGCTGTTGGTGGCATCCTTTGCAATTTCAACATCGTCGCCTTCTGTGGCCACCGACTCGTCGTTGCCCGCAGCCACTTCGTCGGTGGCGGCCAGAGAATTGGACGCGGAATTGCACAGTACATTGCCGTGGGCACCGTCGCCCTCGATCTCGGAGTGCGCGTCCGTGCTCAGCTTCATTCTGCGGTCCAGTTTAATCGCGCGTTCGCCAATCAAACACAACCATTAACTTGAGAATATCCAAGTGGACAGAGGCTTCGCGTGCGCCAAAACCTCGATTGCAACCGTGGGCATCGCGGGAGTTATCGATGACGCTGCCGATGAATCGATACGTTCGCTTAAAAATGGAGCGTCCTACATTCGTATCGATAACATTTAGCAAAGACTCCCTCCGTTGTGCACAGTGGGACAAAAAATTTGGTTTCACTAACGCTAAATATATAGTATATATATACATATTTTCAATTATATTCAACACTTGCTTACTGTTGATATAATTAAGTATAAATTGGTACATTACATTGTTTTTTTATTTATATAAAGTTTATATAATGGTGATGCAAAACTATTGGTAAATAAATGAGCAAGAGCCGTGTAAATACTGAAATGCATTGTGGTATTCTAAGCCTTAACATTTTTATTTTGAACTTATACTAAATGTCTCCAGCTTAACAAAAACAATTTGATCGCCTATCCAAAGTATCTTTATCTGCAAGTCGGCAAAACTGGCTAGAAAATCTGAAATGTTGGCATACCTACCGCTCACGCACGACTCACGAATCCAACTAGGGAGCGGCCATCCCTAGCGTAAACATATGTACATACATGTAAACGCATGTAAAGACAAACTCGACGTTTATCCTGGATTTCCACGACACTCACGGGTGTCGCGGCAAGCAACAGCACACGAATCGCAAGGGCAAAGGACCATGGACGACTTTATCAAGACACTGATTGCCGAGGTGAAGTCGCAGGGCGTCTTCGACGAATTCCGCTTCAACTGCTGCCTGGCGGACGTGGACACGAAGCCCGCCTACCAGAATGTGCGCACCCGGGTGGAGACGGCGGTCAACGATTTCCTGGTCAGGCAGCAATGGACGCCCGAGACCAACAAGGTCCAGCTGCGTGAGAGGCTGCGCAAGCACCTATTGGAGTGAGTATGCTTCTGGCGGGGCCTTGGTAACGTAATCACATTGACTGTTTCAGCTCCGATGTCCTGGACAAGGGAGTGGACCAAATCGTGGACCAGGTGGTCAATCCCAAGGTGGCCACCATATTCGAGCCAAAGATCGAGAGCATTGTCTACAAGTACCTGGGCATCACACCACCGCCGCCTCCGCCAGCGCGACCCGCCATGCTGTCTGCTACGCCATTGCCGCCCTTTGCTGGCCACTTGAACGGCAGCAGCCTGCTCAATGTGGAGACCGCGGCCGGCCTGCTGCCCACGGACCTGGAGCAGATAAGTCCGGACTCCGATCGGGCCACCGTCAAGTCGGAGTTAAGGGACGACGAGCTGCCGCCCGGAGTTGACGACGAGGACACCTCGCCCTCTTACGAGCTGGTTAGCGAGCGGAAAACACTGGACATCAAGGTGGAGATAAACAACGTCTCCTTGAACAACTCGGATTCGGTCAACGGCGTCTCGCAGGCGTCACAACTCTCGCAGGTGTCCAGTGACAGTCGCCTGACCATCGCGTCCTCCACTGAGTCTATAGCCGATGGCCAGCAGCACACGGCAGCACACAATAGCGGGGAGCCGGAAAACATTTGCGAGGAGGCGCAAATGCCAAAGTTCTACGAAAACTCTTGCGACGCTAGTGCTGGAACGGGGCAAAGCGAAGGTCGCCAGCTTCACTTCGACATAAAACAGGATGCCATTACCTTCGAAGGTGGGTTTGTCGTTCGCCACAACGGGGTAGTTAACCTTTTCAATTTTTTTCTCCTGCAGGTACTGAACGAAAGAACTCTGTGTCGGAGACCACTAGCACAGGCCCTCAAATTCTTTCCATCGAGGATGAGATTATGTCTGAGGTGAAGGCGAACATAGACGACGCCAACAATGCCAGTATCGAGTCTATAGTACCGGAGTCTGTACAAGTTCCAACCCCGCCAAAAACTGAGCCGCCTCCTCCGCCGCCAGCGCCGCCAATTGTAGAGCCTCCTCCGCCGGCACCACCAACAGTTGAGCCGCCTCCAGTGCCCCAACCACCAGCGTCACCTAATTTCGATCCACCTCCCCCACCAGCACCACCTACAGTTGAGCCACCTCCACCACCAGCACCACCTACAGTGGAACCGCCTCCTCCACCAGCACCAGCTGAAGTTGAGCCACCTCCTCCTCCAGCACCACCAAAAGTCGAACTTCCTCCTCCGCCTGCCCCACCAAAAGTTGATCCACCTTTAACGCCCCAAAGGCCAGAAGGTAGTAACGGATCCTTCCTAGAGCTGGCTGCGACACCCAAAGAGACTGAAACTCGGGATAAACAACACAATGAAAACACGGATGTCAAAAAAGAAGACGAGCAATCAGCAACAACTGAAGTCAAAGAGGATAAACTTCCAGAGCTTGGATTGGAAACTCCGAAAGAGGCTGTTTCCAAATCGTGTGAGGCCATCGCGTCGCCAGCGTCCGCGTCATCGCAATCAAAAAGCCATTCTAAGTCCAAGGACAAGGAAAAGGATCGGCGGCACCACAGCCACTCAGATGATAAAGAGCGACGCAGGAGCAGAGATCGGGACCGTGATCGTAGTCGCGACAAATCTCACAGCAAACATTCCTCGAGTTCCAGCTCGAAGCACTCCTCGTCGAATTCCTCCAGTTCGAAACATAAGAGTAGTAGCTCAAAGAATGATAACAGCTCTTCAAGGTCGTCAAGCCGGAGTAATCGAGAGTCGTCCACATCCAAGCGCTCGGGAACCTCTTCTTCATCTCGCCACGAATCCTCCTCACACAAAAAACACAAGTCCAGTTCATCCTCATCGCGATCGGATCGAGATAAAGACAAGGACAAGGATAAGGATAAGGACAGGGAAAGGGAAAAGGAGAGTCAAAGTCGCAGTCACCACAGAAGTAGCAGTTCCTCGTCGTCTTCGAGGAGAAAAGATCACGATCGGGGCCGCGACCGTGATCGTAACAAATCGAACTCTTCGGGCAGTGGGGATAATAAAGCGATCCACGATGATCACAGCGAAAGCAAAGCAAAATATAAGCAGCGCCGTAGCTCTGACTCAAACGATGAGGGAAAGCCTCCCAGTTCCGGCGGTCCGACCAAGAACTCCCAGCCAGAGGTTTCAGCAGCTCCAGTGAAATCAGATGCGCCTGTGGAGAATGGTAACGGCACGAACGGAAACTCCAACGGCAGTAGCAATGGTGCTTGCGACAATGTGGCAAATAGTGCCAGTAGTGTTGTCATCGTTAGCGACATCCTGCAGCAATCGTCGAGCAGTTTTGTTGAACTGACTGCTGGAGCCCAGTCACATAAAGCAGCGGAGAGCAGTAAGCCTGAACCCGAAGATATGGACAGAAAAGAGGCGGAGAGTCAGCCGGAAAAACCGGAATTGGAGGCAGGGCAAGACGTGTGCGCTTTGCAAGATGAAGTGCCGAGTGTAGAACCTGCAACCTCAGCTGACTCTGTACCTGATTTGCCAGCCGCGGAAAGCAGAGAAGACGAAAAAGTGGAAAACAATGTAGAAGAGAATACGCCTGCCTCGGAGAGCAAATCGGAAAATCCTCCAGAAGATTCCGCCGAAGAACCTGCCGAAATCGACCAAGTGGAGGATCTACCGAAAGAAACTGACAAACCCGCCACACCAGTCCCAATCTCGAATGAGCAAAGCGACGAACTACGTGCCGACATTGTGACCCACTTCGAAGAAAACACAGACGAGTTTAAGACCCGTCTGCAGCTCATCAATCAACTGATAGAGGATCAAAAGAATTTGCTAAACAGGTTAAGCGCCGATGGAACGCAGGAAGAGGCAGTAGATGTACGAGCCCTGCGACGGAGCATATCCAAGCGAAGACGGAGCAGCTTGCAGGAGCAGCATCGAGTGGTGCGGGAGTCGACACCGCCGCAGCTTAAAAGTCCGAGCAGCAGCACCTCCGGCAGTCCGGCAAAGAGACTGCGACGGGACGAACCGAAGTCATCGCCAACGCCATCTGACGCCAGCATAAACTCCAAGGAGAACGAGGCATTGGAGAAGCAGGAGCATGGTGCGTACTGTATCATTGCTAAGTTTCATTTGGTGTAGCAATCTAGTGTGTATACGAACATGTGTTCCTGGAATCTCTCTTTTGCTAACCCACACAAAGGGGTGGATCGATGTTATCAGATTGTCCTATATCTTAACGTTTAGATCAGCAAGTATAAATGGCGAATAAAATGTCTAATCAGCACAAATCGATCCACCCTGCGACTCTGATCTACATATCTCATGCTCATCCTCATTGTTATTCTCTACCGCCTCTATTTTCTCCTCCACATGCATCCACATTACATTGTAAACTAATATATGTAGCTGTATGAAGCCAACACTAGTCCTAACCAAATCGCAATGGAGCTGGGTAAGCGGTTCTTGCGCGTTTTTCCGCCTCCTTTGCCCGCTTTATGTTGGTGCTTCTAGCGATTCCCTTGAATGCGTGTGCCTAAAGTGCTTGTTTATTCAGCAGACGCCCTGTCCGCCAGGCGAATCAGCAAGAAGCTCTGCCAGCAGCAGCGGTACACCAACGATGATCTCTACAAGCCCCGTCCAATCCTGTCGCAGCGCTCTCGTCGCCGGGGCCTGGACTCAATTCTCTAGCTAACGAATAACCCTGTTATCGGAAACAATAAAAGGCAATTGTTGTTAACGCATTTGACATAAAACAAGTGATCTTTTCTTTCATCCGTTTAATGGGCCTTTTTGCTTGCCAATTGTTTTTGTTTCCGCTTGTTTTCGTTTGAATTCTTTAACAATAAAATTGTAATTTTAGCGCTACACCTTACAGTTTAATAATCGCCGGTGTAGCATATCCAATATATATAGATATATATATATTATGCATATATATAAACAAAAATAACAGTGAACGTAATAATATGATGTATTATTGTATATTCCGGCTCGTCTTGATCCCCGGCACTAGACTGCGTTTGCTACTCAAGGATGGACAACTGAAGCACTGAGACGAGGATGATGTGTGATAATGGATTAAAACACTGCAGAGGATGGGAAAGATCGTGCAGCTATGTATAAGCAATGGCAGTCGAGTGCCTGGAGCAAGGACATAGACATAGCTAGGCTACTGCTCTACATGGGGCTGGCTAGTTAGTACCGGGCGTATAGATTGGGCAATCTGGGGGAGACGTAGTTCTCTGGGAGCTGTATCTGCTGTTCGTTAGATTTTGTAACATCTCAGTTTGAAGAGTTGGGGTGTAATTTGATTACAAATTATTGAATTTGCTTCTCGCGCGTGTGTGCTTTACATTTTTGCTCTTGATTTAGTTTACAACGATCAACATAAATATATGCATATATCATTTGAAAATTGGTTAAAAAAATATATATAAATGTAGTAAATCAAAGGTTGTAATACATAGGTAATAGTATTTTACAAGAAGGTTCTCTCATTTTGAAATAACATAGATACAATATTATCAATAGCATATACTTTTAACAAGAATTTCGCACTTTGCCTAAAACTGTCATTGTTTCTGGGTGTGGGTGGTGTAAAGGTGTGTGTTTCTTGTGTGTGTGTGTTTGTGTGAGTGTGTGTGTGTGTGTGTGGAGTTTTGCGTGTTGCGTGTGAGAGCGAGAGTTTTGTGCAGAACAACAACTACGATTTAACCTCCGACTATGGAGTGATAAAACTCTCTCACCGACTCCTCGCAGAGTATTCATACAAGCAGCTGGGTTCGGGTGGACTGGAAGTGGGGCAGTGGCCAGGCGGTGGTTGGCGGAACGGCAGGCGTTTCGAACACCGTGTCGCCCACCTGCCCAAGAGGCCCCCATTTCCAGCCCAGTTACCCCATTCCCTACCGCCAACTAATAGCTACGCTTAGGTTTAGCTGTCGCTGCTGCTGCAAACGTTTCGAACGCGGGCCCCGCTCGCGGCCACGCCCACTGGCGGCGCCTACGTGCTGAAGCCCCTCTCGTAGGGACTCTTCACGTCAGTGTGCCGCGTGTGCAGGTTGATTGTTGGCCCGGCGGGTCGCGTCGACAGCTCGCACACCGTCTTGATGGCACCGGAGGCATTGACCGAGGTCGGGGCGGAGTGCAGGGTCGCTGCGGTGTCCTTCTCCTTCGCCGCCTCGCGATCCTGATCGATCTGCTCCTCATCCGTAGTCCTGGGCAGCACGTAGTCCGCTTTGCGGGGCTCCGAACTGCCCGTAATTGACGATTTGTACTGATCAGCGTCCAAGCCGCACAGGTAGAACTTGAAGAACTCGTACGTCGACCAGCAGATGGCCGTGGCGGGCATGGAGTACAGAACGCGGGCGGTCATGCCCCTGAAGAAGCCCAATGGACCGGCCATGTGGTAGATCTGCAAGAGGGCAAAGGGCATTGGATATAAAGTTTCATTTAACGCGACATGAAGCTAATGTGACCCACGACTTTCTCAGCCAATTAAATATCGTGAAATGCGATTTAAGGCAGTTGTAGAAACATTTGGCAGTTTACAAGCAGTTCCTTAAGTTCTAATAGCACCATATTCACCTTTCGGCTGGCCTCGATCATGCCGCGCGTCAGTCCAGTCTCCTGAGTATTGAGTAGCGTCTTGATCACGTCCAGTGGCGTGGTTACAGCTGCCGCACAGGCACCGGCTGCTGCACCCGCTGCCATGTGCACTGGTGGATTGTATTTGCGTTCCAGGTTCAACTGCCATGCACACGAAGATCATCAGATATAGGAAGAATGAGTACGTTGAGGTATACTTACTTTGTTCTGGAAAAACTCGTATGTGGTAAAATGTATTGTCTGATATGGTAGATTCATGACCAGCTGCGTGCCGTATGCCCTGTAGAAGGCCTTGAAGCCCTCCCTCGTGTAGATATCCCGTACGCAGGACACCACCGATGTGTAGGGTGAGTTGTACATCTGCATCCGCTGCTTGATCACATCCGTAGGACTAGAGATGGCGTCGTGTATGAGGGTGGCCACTACTCCCGAAATCACTGTAATGTTTGAGCTTGATTAGAAGCAGCCATGGGCGCAGGAAAACCTTAGAACCTTACCATAGTTGAGGTTTCTCACTGATGTGAACTTGGCCGTGAGCTCCTTGGTCATCTCGTAGGCGGCAAAGTACAGCGAGTGCGCTGGTCCAGCGCCCAGGACGACAGCACTGGCTCCCCGAATGGGTCTGCAAGTCGGAGGTTACAGTGATCACTCCATATGATATACCTTTGGCACCACTCACCTCAGCAAGCCCTCTCGCGTGATCATATTCCGAAGCGTGGACATTATGTTCATGTTTTGTGTGGGCGGTGAAAGACTCTGCATTCGCGTCTATAAGTGGGCAATAATGGAACGTTTAAAATAATCGTATATATATTTACATTGTGCATTTGACAATGGGCTGTGGCAGTACTTGTTATTTAATTAACCCATCGTTTGTCCTAGATTAAACTGGTTAAAGTGTTGCGTCAGAGGGAGTAATTTTTTCTCTGATAATACATCAAATACTCAGATTAAGTCAAGTCAAGGGAAGTTAGGCGAATGGACTCGTTTGTTGCTAGTCTTCTGCAAGTCATGGTTACTCATGAAATGCAATACCGAACCCAACTCAATTGTGGGGGATATACAATATTCATTTCACTTGCTGACATTGTCAAGACTTTAGAACGTGCTCTCATCATGGTTTGTGATTCAGAATCGATGGGCTGATTTCCGAAACTATTACAATCTGTAGCAGTTGCAAACAAAAAGGGGAATACTTGTTTCGTATACATATGCATGCATAGAAGCTATTTGGAATTCACAATAAACTTCACTGTGCTTGTTAATTTGCATTATGTAGGGTCTATAATCCGTGCACAACAGCAGGGACTAATAACTGATATCAATGGAATAAACAAATATATAATTGTGCGCTTGCCGGCAAAACTTTCGCTGATTTACAAGCCAGTCAGTCACTCGGGGCCTACAGATTTGCAGTTGCCTACGTATTTAACGATTGCACATGTACATTGAATATTGTATATTGTATATGTATATAGTTAATTGTACTTATTTAAAGGCGTGCCTGTCGACCACTCAAGTCGGAATTGTATCTGGGAGCAGAGAGCAGCATCCATATTGTAAATTACGGAGGCGCTGGCTTTGCGATGAAGATAAGATTTCCTGGAACACAGCCCGACTGCATTTATCTATCTGCGGCTGGCTGCTGCTATCAATAACAAGTCAGCAAGGCAATCCAAGGTGAAAAGTAGCCCCTCGAGTAGGGGCAAACCTAATTAAAGGGTGCTACGACGAACTGATATAAGATTCCATTACATAAATGCCCGTAGAACTGCGTTTGAAAAGATGGCGGAGCCAACATGATTCATTCATCCCGATAGTGGGTGTCGTGATAAGGTAACCAAGTGAAAGGTAATTATTGCTTATGAGCAGCTTCAATTGGTGTCCAATTGGGGTTTCCGCTCTGGCTTTCAGAACTTCATAGAATTAGCTCGTCAAACGGACTGTGTCCAGTCTCTATATTATAATGATGACGCCGGTAATCCCGGCCAGGCTTTAAACTGGCAACCAACTGCCTGCCGGCTGTCACTTGCGCGATTGACACATGTGGCCAAGAAAATCAATAAATGCTCGAGCCACCAGCCAGCTGGGTGAAATACAACGAAACAAGAATCGGTCAATAATAGGTATTGAATGCGTGATGTACATACATATATATAACACTATACTATATATGTATATATTTGCGGCGAACGTCATTACGAGGTAGAAAGGTAGGCATGTACATTTGCATATGTTTAAGTGGCGAACCTGTGTACTTGGCCCTACCGAATCTTTAGGAGAACGCTGAGAACGGCACGCCGATAGTAGCTAGTCCATTTAGTGCAATGAAAGGCACTGGGGCTAATCTTATCGCGGAAGCATAAACCAATGGAACGTGCTTCGATAAGCGGCTATGTGACTATGTGGCTATACCACCCAGAGCTCTAAATGAGGAACGCAACTCTTGGTTGCACTCGAGACGTGGGGAATTACATCACGATTATGCCCAAGCAGCGGCGGCACACACAAAATTCCGATTGATAGTGAGGTTAGGTCGGGTTATGTTCATGCTGCTCCTCCGATTACCAGGCGGCAGTGCAGTCTCACCTTGACTGAGTCCAGCGGATACATGACCACATGCTCCAGCACGCCCGCAATTGCGCCTGCCGTCATATTGACACCCACACTGGTGGTGGGCAGCGATTCGTAGTCGTCGATGTTCATGATGGATCCGATCCGTTGCCGCTGGTTTGGGTTTTGAAGGCTGGTGCTGCAGCTACACTATCGACTGTGTGCTAATGCTGTGGTTGTGCCCTTGCAGTCGCTGCTCCTCTTACGACAACCAGCAAATCCGGACTAGTTCAGCCAAGTTGCAATTGCAGATGCAGTTCCAGTTGCAGAGCCGCTTTCTCCGCTAGGACCGGGTCGCTCAGCCTGGCGATGATCGGCGTGGATTTGCGGGCAACTTTTGGCCGGCGTATGCTGGGCACGGTGCAATTTTGTTGTATAACACGGATATCACGACGATATACGGACGCACGGGCGGGTGGTTTTCGGGGGGGTGGTGGTGGTGCAGAGTGTACGCGTGAGGTGGTGTTATGCGAAACTGCTAATTGACACTGCGGCTGCTGCCCTGCTAGTACTGCTGCTGCACGACTAGCATACAGACGACATAGAGACGATTCTCCGATTCCCCGATTCAACGATTCACGCGATTTCGGAGCGAAGAAGCGATTTGTGGCTTAGTTACACGCGGATGAACTGCTACTGCTGGAGTGGCGGCTGCGGATCGGTTGTTTTCTGGATATATACGAGTCGGGTGTAGGCGGATTGTGGCCAAAACGGAATTTCGGTTGAGTCGGTGTTTGGCAACTCACGCAAATGTTGAATGATTACAGGGAATCATTAAATTTCGCCCAATAAACAAGCCTCGTGCCCAGAGTGACCGCAGCGGGTGCGTCGCGAAATACCAAATACCAAGCCAAGTCCAGATATGCCATCCACATGTGGGTGGGTGCAGAACTTAAATATCATGGAGAATTAAACATACTAGAAAAGTACCAACATAAAAATGTTTTACTAAACTTTATAAAATAAACTAATCTGTACAAAATCTTGTATTTTATATGACGAATGAAATTGTATTCCTTGATCTTTGTTAACAATTCATACCTTTTTATCACTGCTAGAAATACAAATGCCCAAATATCTACATACATATATTGGTAATCTTAATATGTTAAATTTACGAAGATAATACGCAACTGAACAAAGCATTGAATAATATCTGGCTTGTAGCTTAAACAGATTAAAAGATATCTATTCCTTTTAAATATACACATACATATCACATATTCTCCGGCTGAAGAGTCCTTTGGTACGCTACATATTTAAGAAAGAAATTTATTATATAAGATATAATAAACAGTAATCAATACAACTGCATCCTTGTGTAAGCGAAGTCCCAAATAGATTGTAAGAATGTATAAGCTGAATATATGAAAATTTGTCACATATTTAATTTTTTTGTAAGAATGTATAAGCTGTCACATATATTTAATTTTTTTCATACAGGCACTATTTTCATGGTCTATACTGTAAATATATCCACTTCCAGTGCAGCTGTTGGTATTTCTTTCCAAGGCGCTTAGAATGTTCCAGCGCCGCAATACGGTCACTCAACGAGGCATTTAAAGGCCTTCCAGCCGTTCGTCGGCGTCAGTAAAAAAAAATCAAAGCAGGCGTCGCAAGTGCGGATTTATTTATTGTATCTGTTATTCGTGACGTGGCCTTTTGCCGGACAAACTGATAGCTCGTCCTCCGTAAATCAAGCTACCACCGATCATGAAGTACTTTTTGCTGTTGGGCCTGCTGCTCTTAGCAGGTAAGTTTGCCCATTTGCCACGCCGCCATGAACCGGTGTTTTAACCTAATTAATTCGCGTCTGATTCGCCTTCGCTAGGCGTCAATCAAATCGCCGCCGCTGAGGAGGAGGCCGCAACGGAGACCATCGACCTGGATCTGGGCTCCTTCAAGGAGGGCTCCCGCACCGGTACGTAGACACGCCCCCCGCCAACGAGTTGGGCGAGTTTTGTTTGGTACACGTCAGCGTTGCGATAACCGCCCCCTTTTTCCATTCCCAATCCCCCAGATGCCGAGACCCTGAAGCGTGAAGAGGAGGCCATTCAATTGGACGGCCTGAACGTGGCGCAACTGAAGGAGATTCGCGAGAAGGTGAGTTCATGCCAGGTCATTTAGAAGGTACACGTATGAACGGAGTTCCTTTCCCTTTTTTCTTTGTCTATTGCGGTATGCAGGCAGAGAAGTTCACTTTCCAAACTGAGGTGAACCGCATGATGAAGCTGATCATCAACTCGCTGTACCGCAACAAGGAGATTTTCCTGCGTGAATTGATTTCCAACGCCTCCGATGCCATCGACAAGATCCGCCTCCTGGCTCTGTCTAACAGCAAGGAGCTGGATACCAATCCGGAGCTGCATATCCGCATCAAGGCCGACAAGGAGAACAAGGCGCTGCACATCATGGACTCTGGCATCGGCATGACCCACCAGGATCTGATTAATAACCTGGGCACAATCGCCAAGTCCGGCACTGCCGATTTCCTGGCCAAGATGCAGGATCCCAGCAAGTCGGAGGGACTCGATATGAACGACATGATTGGACAGTTCGGTGTGGGCTTCTACTCCGCATTCCTGGTCGCTGATCGTGTGGTGGTGACCACCAAGCACAACGACGACAAGCAGTACATTTGGGAGTCGGACGCCAACAGCTTCAGCATCATCGAGGATCCTCGTGGCGATACTCTGAAGCGAGGATCCGTGATCTCGCTGTACCTGAAGGAAGAAGCCCAGGACTTCCTCGAGGAGGAAACCGTTCGCGAGCTCATCCGCAAGTACTCGCAGTTCATCAATTTCCCCATCCGCATGTGGTCCAGCAAGACTGTCGAGGAGGAGGTGCCCGTAGAGGAGGAAGCCAAGCCCGAGAAGAGCGAGGATGACGTGGAGGATGAGGACGCCAAGGTCGAGGAGGCCGACGATGAGAAGCCAAAGACCAAGAAGGTCTCGAAGACCACCTGGGACTGGACCCTGATCAACGACAGCAAGCCCATCTGGACCCGCAAGCCCGCCGAAGTTAACGAGGATGAGTACACTAGCTTCTACAAGAGTCTGACCAAGGACTCCAGCGAGCCCCTTACCCAGACGCACTTCATCGCCGAGGGTGAGGTGACCTTCAAGAGTTTGCTCTACGTGCCCAAGGTGCAGCCATCCGAGTCCTTCAACCGCTACGGAACCAAGTCCGACAACATCAAGCTGTATGTGCGCCGTGTTTTCATCACCGATGAGTTCAACGACATGATGCCCAACTACCTGAGCTTCATCCGCGGTGTCGTCGACTCCGATGACCTGCCCCTGAACGTTTCCCGCGAAACTCTGCAGCAACACAAGCTCATCAAGGTGATCAAGAAGAAGCTGGTCCGCAAGGTTCTCGATATGCTGAAGAAGATCGACAAGGAGGCGTACGAGAAGTTCTGGAAGGAGTTCTCCACCAAGTAAGTGTTGCTCGCTAGAAATTCAGAAACGATTTTTCATGCTTAAACTGGGAGTTATTTATGGATCCTGCTGATAAGAATTTCCGCAGATCCCATTATAATATTGACCACGGTGACGTGTATTCTTTTTTTTTTGTCAGCCTTTTATTATATTCTGTTTGTTGCTTTGAAGAATTTTATGCGGATAAGATAAGGAAACCCACGTAATATAATATTGCCAATGATGACGTGTATATACTTTAGTTAAATTAGTTTTCTATAACATTTAATTATTTGATTTTTATTGCTAATCATCACCTGAATTACTCATTGCAGCATCAAACTGGGTGTGATGGAGGATCCCAGTAACCGATCGCGTCTCGCCAAGCTGCTCCGCTTCCAGACCTCCAACGGCAAGGGCGTCACCTCGCTGGCCGAGTACAAGGAGCGCATGAAGGCCAAGCAGGAGCACATCTACTACATCGCTGGTGCCAACCGCGCTGAGGTCGAGAAGTCGCCCTTCGTGGAGCGTCTGCTGAGCAAGGGATACGAGGTGTTGTATCTGGTGGAGGCCGTCGATGAGTACTGCATCTCCGCCCTGCCCGAGTTCGATGGCAAGAAGTTCCAGAACGTGGCCAAGGAGGGATTCCAGCTGAACGAGTCCGAGAAGAGCAAGAAGAACTTCGAGTCGCTGAAGAGCACCTTCGAGCCGCTGGTCAAGTGGCTGAACGATGTGGCACTCAAGGATCAGATCTCCAAGGCCCAGGTTTCCGAGCGTCTTAGCAACTCCCCATGCGCCTTGGTGGCCGGCGTCTTCGGCTGGACCGGCAACATGGAGCGTCTGGCCATGTCCAACGCCCACCAGAAGTCCGACGATCCTCAGCGCACCTACTACCTCAACCAGAAGAAGACGCTCGAGATCAACCCCAGGCATCCGCTGATGCGCGAGCTGTTGCGCCGCGTGGAGGCCGACGAGGCTGATGACACCGCCAAGGACATGGCTGTGATGATGTTCCGCACCGCCACCCTGCGATCGGGATACATGCTCCAGGAGACTTCCCAGTTTGCCGACAGTATTGAGCAGATGATGCGCCAAACCTTGGGCGTCTCCCAGGACGAACAGGTGGAGTTCGATGATGATGAGGATGATGCCGACGAGACCGCCACCGGCAGCCAGGAGGGCGCCAACGGCGATGATGAGGAGGAGGAGCAGCAGCACGACGAGCTGTAAACTACTTCACCAACTGTCCACATAGACTGTACATAAGAGTGTGAAGGTCAGACTGAGTTTTAAATAGCCACCGGGTGGCCGGGCGCTCCATCAACATTACACCCTAGATTCTAAGTAAAGTAATTACGTAGTCCTTCGCCCACGTTGTCATCACCGCCAGTCGCCCAGAGAGCACTCCATTACAGCCAGCACACTCTCAACTTTCGGTTGCTCAAGCGTTTTCTTTTTTCGAAAGCAAATGAATTATGTATTTATACAATGTAATATGCTTAGTACAGAGCAGATTCCAATCGAACTAAATAAAGACAAGTGAATTTAAGCAAGTGCCTCTTTTATATAGCGCATAATGTAAATATTCCGCAATCGGATGCTGAACAATAGTTCTATCAAATATAAGTGTAACGAAAGGGGTAAGATCAGTCAAGATCGGAACTCAGTGGCTCATCGTTCAAGGCCTTCAAGTAAGTGAGGTACTTCATTTGGTCGCGGATCTGCTGCACGGCCTCCGAGTGCGATAGCTTGTATGTGTCCATAAAGAGGCGCACTATCCACAGCGGAAGCAGTCCGTTCACCAGGAGTGCTGTGTGGTTCTGATAATCGGGAAGGGTTAGGACATATGCGATTCCAGGACGACCCAAACTTACGCCTCGACCGCTGTAGGCCTCGCCCAGTTTCTTGAGCATCTGCTGCTGAATGTCCTTATTTAGTATGTCAATAATGTCCATGTGGGCAATGTTCATGTAGTGACTGGTGCGCGGCTTGAACTCGCGCTCCTTGAACAGCTTGTCGAAGTCATTGCGATAGTTCTCGAACGTATTCAGGACCTCGTCTTCGACCATTTTTTCCAAGAGTCTGAGACAATCAAAAGATCGTAGGGTGGAAGGCACTTTCGTATACGCTTTATTTGCATCTAGTCGGAAGCACTTACAAAATCTTAACTTCGCGCGGCTTGGGCATGTCCAGCATGCTGTCCAGCCGCTGCAGTGCATCGAACCGTGACCCGTCCAATTTCTCCACCTTGATACCCTTGGCAGGCAGTGGGGGAGTCTGTTTCACCTTGGGCTTGGGTCCTTTGCTCTTGCTGCCCCTTGTCTCGCTGAAAGTGCACCCAAGGAAATGATTAAGGCTGGTCATTACAGCATCGTTTCTGTGGCATACCCTACTACAAAGTTTTTAAAGCGACTCGGGCGTATGGGTGATCGGCCGGAGCGGCGCGCAGGCTTGGACTCAACCGAGCTGGCTCTGGAATTGCTGCGAATACACCAATACGCTCTTACTCCTCTCACATCCTTGCATCTTAACTTACCGCTGCACTGGGCTGTGCGATCGCTTCAGGCGGTTGCTCTGCTGGGAGGAACTGGCGCTGCTGGAAACCTTATCCTTTTCGCCGCCCTGGGAAATGGACCTTCGCTCGCGTTTGATCTTGGTTGCTTGGCTGGCCGAGGTGGAATTCTTGTCGTCTTCGTCGTCGGCGTCTATGTGCCTAGGCTTTGATTGTGTTCTAAGGAGAATGGAGAGAATACATTTAAATGCATTCAACTTTTGTGCATAAAAGTTAAAGTGCAAAGGTGGCTTGAAGCTATTGACATTAATAATAAACACACAAGCTGCGTCTATAAGCAAATAAATGGCCACAAAATTATGGGGTTCTTGTGTTTCTTAGGGGAATAACTAATGGGTTTCCTACCCAGCTTTTGGCTTCAATCCCGAGTTTGGTCTGGTGCCATTGGATTCTGCCTCCGTGGCAAGTTTGCGCTTGGCGGGTATGACGCCCACAATGGTGGTATCCTCGTGGGTGATGTACTGCAGCTGAATGTCGAGGCAGAGATCCCTGCTGGTGGACTTAGCACCGGCCAGAAGTACAAGCGTTGAAGGATTCGGCTCATCGGTGGCCTGGACGCGCACGTTGATGTGATCGATTATAAGCTCGGTGTTCAGCTTAAAGGCATCCTGCCACTGCTTGAGGTTCTCGAACAGGCGCCACAGCCCACTTTCAATCCTGCTCCAGCGATCCGCTGTCATCCAGTGGAAAACATTCTTCGGTTCCCGCTCAAAATGGGTCACAGGTGTCGGCAGAACTTTGACGCTGCACACGACGCGGTGCTTCTTGTACTGCAATGGGTAGGGCTTTAGGACATGCCGGATCACACCGTTCAGTGCTTCTTACTTGGTATATTTGCGAAACTAATTGGCAATCACCGATGGCGGAAAGCGACATTTTTATAAAATTACACTGCGTCCTGATGTGACCGTCGCCGCTAACAGGCACAACAACAATATTCTTGACGTATGTCTGGCCACACTGCGAGCGCTGGGATTGTCTATCGATTGTATTTCCTATCGACGTTTGGGAGGTAAAATGCTGTCATTTAAACTGAATTCAATGATAACCTCTTTAAGTTGCATTAAAAGTCATCAAACCCCATAATGTTATAAGGAACGTTACGAGCTTTATTTGTACATTTTTCCCAAAATTTCGGAATACGAGTTTATAAATACTAATTGTAAATGGAATTATAAATACTACTATTGTTAAAAGTAAATATTAAGAATAAACTAATAATGTATACAATAAGGGGTTGTACATGAAAATTTCTTTGTACTAAGAACTGGAAAGAAAGTGTGTAAGTGACAAATGTGACGATTTTGAAACAAAATCTGAGAAATGTTTTTAATCTGAATGAATGAGGCGCCGATCAATGAATCTGGCAGAACTTACAAAGCCTTATCACCACCAGCGAGTGGCTTAGGTCAAGTCATGGAAACAGCACTGGCTACACAGTGCAGCAAAATCATTACTATTCCCCGAAGGCGGTTATTTAAATACTAATATGCCTGGAGTAACAGCTTAGCTGTTTATGAGTTCCTTAATATTATTCACACCAGTGGCTTAGAATGCGCGCTATAGATGGTGAAAGTGTGTTTAACGACGTCATAGTGATGCCTTCGTTATAATCTCTGTTGTCCAGTGCTATTGATCGAAATGGTTGCGAAAAAGCAAAGCACACGCTGT
The DNA here is from genome assembly GCA_005876975.1 of Drosophila orena. Lineage (NCBI taxonomy): Eukaryota > Metazoa > Arthropoda > Insecta > Diptera > Drosophilidae > Drosophila > Drosophila orena. Next base: position 4,680,228 of record VCKV01000282.1, on the reverse strand, counting down.
TGGGATCGGAGAGATACCGCTGCTTGTTTAGTTCTCAATCGCGTTCCGGATTAGCCAGTCGAGCTTGTTGGGTTTTCCAAATAATCCGGGTCGATCGATCGTTTGCCGCACTACTTGATTATATTATACAATCTGCGTGCGTGCCCTAAGGAATCGGGCCAATATGTTGTCAATCTCGAGATACTTTCGACTGCCCTTTCTTACGCAGCTGGCTTGCATCGTGATCTGCGTGGTTCTGACGGACGACTGCGTGGCCAGGAGTATTGGGGATGAGTCCAATGAAAACGCGATTACAGATGAGACGGCCGATTACCTTCGAACCTATGGCGCCATGATGAAGTCCTACATGAACTTCAGCGTCGACCCGTGCGATGACTTCTATGAGTATGCGTGCGGCAACTGGAAGAACGTGAAACCTCCGCGGCATTCCCCCCATAGGCGGAACAATGTCGCGGACATCAGCTACAGGCTGACGGAAGTGACGGAGCAGCTGCTGACCAGGACGCAATTGGCAGAGGCACTGAACGTGTCCGCCGAGCTGCTAGTTGCACAACGCTTCTACAATTCCTGCTTGGCGGCCGAGCTATTTCCGCTACCAGCTGCCGAACCCGCTTATCTATCGCTTATCAGGTCGTTTGGTGGGTTCCCCGCCGTCGACAGAGACGCTTGGAACGCCTCCAGCTTCAGTTGGTTCAACATGAGCGCCCATCTCACCAACTACGGCGCCCGTGGTCTCATATCTGAGATGATTCTTCCCCAGTATCCGTTCAATCCGTACTTCAAACTTCCGGAGCTGGGCTTCGACCACATCGTCCACACTGAGCACGTTGTCAATACGAGCTCGCGGGCCTACAAGCTTAACGAGAATCGCATGCGCGGGTACTTGAAGACCTACAATCTCACAGAAGATGAAACCTCCGCCGCCATCGATGGCGTCTTTGCATTTTGGAGAGAGGCGCTTAGTATTGAGGATAAGTTTAAAGGCGATACGGATAAATGCGATACGCTCAGTGAGATTAATGGGGTGCCACAGTTTGACCAATGGAGAAGCTACTATGAGATAGCCTGGAATGGGAAAGACTTCTACAATGGCAAGTCTGTTGAAGAATTCTGCGACTTTTACTATGTGGAGCTTGATAAGGTGTGCGCCAAGCATACGGAGGCGGTGGCCAACTATCTCGCTATGCTGCTCCTTTACACCTTTACTATGCTGCCCAATCATCCCAGGGACCACAAGGACAACTGCCTGATGATCGTCCAGTTAACGCTGTCACATCTCTTCAACAGGCTCTACATGGCGGTGAGTTGAATATGCGTGAAAATTAAGCTTTCAATTGACATAAACTAACTTACGTGACTAATCCGGGTCCGCTTGCTTCGCAGGAGCACTTCAGCGAGGAGAAACACTCCGAGATCTCGGACATAGTGAAGGAATTGCGAAAGGCCCAGCGACAGATCCTCGAGAATGTGAAGTGGCTGGACACGGAGACGCGAGCAGAGGCTCTGATCAAGGAGGCCAGCATAACGCCAGTGATTGGCAACTACAAGAACGAAGAGCTATCTGACATTCTAATCCGTCAGATTAATAATCTGACCATTGTTGAAGGCCCAGACTTTGCCCAGACTTTGATCAATCTGCGAGTATTGGGTACGTATCTTCTACGCTTCGGTGGCCTCCACTCAGACAGCTTACCCAAGGATACGAAGCCGCTGAGACTGCTGGTTGGGATGCAGGTGAACGCCTTCTACTACAACCTGGATAACACGGTCTACGTGATGGCGGGTATCTTGCATCCGCCTGTGTACCACCACTTATGGCCCGACTCCTTGAAGTTTGGAACCATTGGCTACCTGTTAGGTCACGAGCTGACCCATGGCTTCGATACGGATGGATCCAATTACGACAACACAGGTGAGGTACGGGACTGGTGGTCCAAAAAGTCTAAGGCGGTGTTCCAGGAACGTGCGGAGTGCTATGTGGATCACTTCAATCAATACTTGATACCGGAAATCAACCAGACGATTCGTGGCAACGAAACGCTGAACGAGAACATAGCGGACGCCGGTGGGTTGAGGAGTGCACTCGATGCCTATCGTAGCCACATGAAGCAGATCCAAAGGAGTGGAGAGGACAACGAAACGTTGGCCCCCAAGAACGATCAGATTCCCGGCCTTGATCTGTCGCCAGAGCAGCTCTTCTTCGTGGGATTCGCACAGCTGTGGTGCGCCGACTTCCAGCCGGAGCACTACTGGGAGGAGCTCACTAACGCACACACCGTCGATAAGTACCGGGTTTTAGGAGCGGTTTCCAACAACGACGACTTTGCTGAGGTCTACAAGTGCCCCGTGGGCAGTCCCATGCATCCAAAGGCTGAGAGTTGTCAGATCTGGTAACCATAGGACACATGTCAACAAAACGATGTAAAATACTCTAGATGTTGCAATATACAATAAATCATTGAGAATAACCCGGTTTGACGGCATAGTTTTAAAGTTGTGTTATCTTGAAGATGTATTGCAGGTTTCCTCCTCACTTAAACTTACTCGAATACATCCATTTACTCTTAATAGTAAAGCTTTGAAGCACTCTTTATTTCAAATTGATTTTAATGAGCAACGTGTTCCGAGGATTTGAAGGCGTTGGGTGCCTGGTAATTCTCGACCAGCAGGGATTTGTAGCGCCTCAGGTGGACGCTGAGTCCTTCCTCGCGTTCGCTCGCGGAGAGGATTGAGACGCGGGCCACGACCAGGTGAGAAGGATTCGATTGACTGAAACCCCGGATTACGTCGATATCGTCACCGACTTCCAGCTGCCAATGGTAACTTATAAGTTTAAATTTGATCTACATACATATGTATGTACAGTGACCCTTACCTGGGCGCTCTTTTTGGGCAGCTTTCTCCCATTGACGCGTATCTTGCTCTCGTAGAAATTCAGTTCTACTTTGCTGTGGGAGGTAACACATCATGGTTATTGGGGGCACTTTAAGGATCTCCGCGGCTGTTTCTTACTTTCTCGCCATGCCCAGACCGGCTTTCAGGAGGAGATCCGCGCGCAGTGAGTTCACCTTGGTCTTGACCACCTTGGAGTCCCGTTCATCTTTGAAATCCTCATCATCATCGTCGTCGCTGTCCAACTCATCCGATGCTCGCGAGGATTTCTTGTCGTACTTCCACGCGGAAACACTGGTGTGCAAGGGAGCCCGCAGCCCTAATGTGGTGGTGAGTTTAGGCAGACTTCTGGTTGGAATAGGTGTTTTTAGGGATCTTCCTAGTCGTGCTATTTGACGAAAACTCCGGAGCATTTTGTGTGCGGCGCCTTAACAATTACGATAACAAACTGAATAACATAACCTAAAAACTACAGCTGATGCGGTTGCGTTGCCAACCATCTTTAGGACTTGGTGGCCTTTTTGTTGCGCTTCTTTTTGGGTTTCTTGTCGGGATTAGGACGTACTTGGTGGATAGTAAGATGGCGATAGTTCTGCAAATCTCCGGGTAGAAAGTCGTCTTCATCTGGCTCTATCTCCATGGGATCTACGCTGGGCGACTTCTCCTTTTTGACTGGGTCACATTTGACTTCTATTTTCGGCTTTTTGCTTTGAGCTTTCATGGCCAAGTTACTAAGGGCAGAGCCCAGTTTTTGGGTCTCCACCTGCACATCCACGTGGTCCAGCTTTACAGAGGGTTTGTCCGAAAAGCAGGATATAAAATCGTCACCCCAATCTTTCTTTTCAGCCACTGGTAGCGGCGGCGTTTTTTCCCCTTCGCTTGAATGGATTATTTCGGGTTTCCTCTTGGGTTTCTTCTTCGTTTTTGGGGCTATCTGCTTGGCAGGCTTAGGTGTCCTCTTTCGGGCAGCAATCCACTGTTCCAGGTCCTCGCTTATTGATTTACAATCTAGAGGCAAGGCCAAGGAAAGCGCTTTTACTCCAAAGATTTCATGGGTAAGCTCCTCCAGCTTGGGCTGTGCGTAAATGGGAGCCGTGGGCATCTTGACGGATGCACTAGTGGCCATTAAACGGACGAGGTGAGCTGGTCGCAGGCTCAGGGAAACCAATAGGCAGGAGAAACGCCGGGAGTTTATGGCGCGCAAGGAGCTCTCCAGGCCGAGTTGTATGCCAAATCGAGTGGCAAATGACTTGGTCTCTCCGCCGCTGTTTTTAACTGCATTTTGCAGTATCTGCCGAAACTGCTGCACTTCCTCCTCCGATAAAAGAGGACTAAAATTTAAGAAACAACCTGTTGAGTTGGTTTTTTTTTATTTCTGTCTGCCTTACCTGTGCTGTTTGTAAGGATTGGCCAGAATATTGCGCAGTCTGGGCAGTACTTTCTTTTTGCCCTTAACTTCTTTCTGTTTTATGCTGGCCAAACTCATATTAAAGCTATAAATTATTAACAAATGGCACACTTCTTCAAAAATTAAACAAAAATGTGTTTTGTCTTTGGCCAGTGTGACCGCGTTCCCTAATTTAAAATAAGTCGCGCTGCCAATTATTACGATAACCAAATAAAAGAGCCGCCTTTATTTAAATTCAAATTCTATAGTTTTATTTTTTGCAATTATTTTCACTGCCAGTAAAGTTCGGGATCTGTGTCTGAAGTATACGTATATTTTCTCGGTCTTTGGCGAACAGGCGCTCCGACAAAACTCAATTGCCTTGGTGTTGTGGTTTCCATTTGAGTTTGCACCATTTCCGTTGTCGTTAAATTGAATCCAAATGGTGTTGATGATGTAGAACTTTCCTTCTCAGTGCTGTCAATCACTGTATCCAGATACAATGTAGTTGTTTCCACGCCCGGAGTCGTGGCAATGATTTCCAGCAAGGATGTAGTAGATTCCGGGGTTTCTGTAGTTGAAAATAATCCTTCTGTTGTAGTTTCTGCTATTTCAGTTGTAGTCTGATCTAAGGACAATGCAAATGTGGATTCGTTGGATTCTGTGGTAGTACCAGCAGATTCAGTCGTTGATTCCGGCCATCCGGTAGAAGTTGTAATCGCTTCTGAGGTAGTTGATTCCGGCAATTCCGTAGTGCTCGGATTGATTTCTATTTCTGTGGTAGTGTCCAAAAGTTCTGTCCCTGAAAATTCCGGACTTAAAGTAGTCCTTGATCCCGGCAATTCTGAAGAACTTGGAATGGTTTCTGTAGTAGTTTCCAGCCATCCTGTAGAATACTCTGCATTGATTGTCGTTGAATCCGCATATTCTGTACTGCTTGGACTGGTTTCAGTAGTTGTATCTGAAGCTTCTAGACTCGATGTTGTTGTGGAATATAAGGCTTCTGATTCAGGTGAATCTATAGCTTCTATGCTGGTGACTTCCGGCCAAGTTGTTGTCGTGGAATACCAGGTATCCGCGGTTGTTTCGGGCGCCTCTGAAGTTGAATAACTGGATTCGGTGGTTGAATGGTCCACTGGCGAAGTTGTGGTAGATTCCTCAGTGATATTTTCCTCCGTTGTAGTAGATGCTTCCCCAGTGAAGTAAGCAGTGGTCTCTTGCGGATTGGTGGTAGATTCTGCATTTGTTGCCGCCGTGGTTGTCTCCCAAAAATCTCCGTCGAATGGGTTGGTAAAATTTACGGTGCGCGGCTTGTAGGGCTCGTAGATTTTAGCTTTATAGGTCTTGTGGTTCTTGATGTACTCCTTGGCTATGCTAATCCACTCCTCGCGACCGAGAATATCATTTAGATTTCGGCTTGAGGCCACGAAATGCGCCATCAAAAGAAGCAAACCAAACTTCATCATAATGATGCTGATGCCTGCGGGTGACACTATCGACTAATTACCTTTGGCGACTGCAGTGCAATATAAACGGAAAGGTCTACCTACGTTTTTACTCCTATTTCAGCTACCTGCTTGCTGGCAAAAACGTTAATTAGCCTTAATGGACTGGAAATTTTCGAATTTTGCCGCCAGGGCTGCAAGATGCTACACTATTTGTGTTGGCAATGCCGTACGTAATGCCGGTCTTTGAACAGCTGATTTGTTTTTCGACGAAGAAGAAGAAAAGCGTGCTTGCTTTCCGCGTTTTTGTGTAAAAATTGTGAATTTTTAATTTATTTGCAATTTTCTTCAATTTTAAAGAAGAAATTAGCACTCAATAAAAACAGCGTTAGTATAAGTTTGGCGACATCGCGAAAGTTTTCAATTTTTTAAGACGCCGCCGGCAAATCTTGAATGAAAGTATTAAGAAATATACATTTTTAAGAAGAAGCCATGGATTCCGATTTGTACGATGAGTTTGGCAACTATATTGGCCCCGATCTAGACAGCGACGAGGATGATGACCAGAGTATTTACGGGCAACCCGATGTGCAGGATGATCCAGAGGTATACACTGGCAAAAAACCAACAAAACTGATTATTAATCCAGTATTATTCATATAAAGGACGCCATGGACGAGGACGAGGTGGAGCCGCAGGAGGACGAGGACAAGGAGGTGACCGCCGTGGTGCTACACGAGGATAAACGCTACTATCCTTCAGCAGTTGAGGTGTACGGCCCGGATGTGGAGACCATTGTCCAGGAGGAGGACGCCCAGCCGCTGGACAAGCCGCTCATTGAGCCGGTAAAGAAGCTTAAGTTCCAGATCAAGGAGCAGGACATGCAGGAGACCACCTACGACATGGAATTCATGGCCGATCTCATGGACACTCCACCGCTAATACGCAACGTGGCGTTAGTTGGCCACCTGCACCACGGCAAGACCACCTTCGTTGACTGCCTCATCCGGCAGACGCATCCGCAGTTTGAGACCATGGAGGAGCGCCAGCTGCGCTACACGGACACCCTGTTTACGGAACAGGAGCGCGGCTGCAGCATCAAGGCCACGCCGGTGACACTTGTCCTGCAGGATGTCAAGCAGAAGAGCTACTTGCTGAACATCTTCGACACCCCGGGGCATGTGAACTTCTCGGACGAGGCCACCGCCGCCATGCGAATGAGCGATGGTGTGGTACTGTTCATCGATGCCGCCGAGGGCGTCATGCTCAACACGGAGCGGCTGCTCAAGCACGCGGTGCAAGAGCGCCAGGCTATCACCGTTTGCATAAACAAGGTGAGGGCTTAGCCTTAAGGAAGGTTCCATTAATCTTTCTAATTGTTTTCTCTGACTCGCAGATTGATCGCCTCATCCTGGAGCTAAAATTACCGCCTCAGGACGCCTACTTTAAGCTGAAACATATTTTGGAGGAAGTCAATGGGCTGCTAAGGTGATAAAGTGCTTTATACTTTTTTGATTACTGATTTACTGATTTTTAATTTTCCTATAGCACCTATGGCGCTGCAGATGACAATCTCATAGTTTCGCCCATCCTGGGCAACGTTTGCTTTGCCAGTTCGTTGTACGGCTTTTGTTTCACTCTGAAATCCTTTGCCAAGCTGTATGCAGACACCTATGAGGGAGTGGCTTACCTGGACTTCGCCAAGCGTCTCTGGGGCGACATGTACTTCAACAGCAAAACGTAAGTGGGGCTTAATTATGCAAAGCATTTACTAATCACAAGTATTTGAATAGGCGTAAGTTTTCGAAGAAGCAGCCGCACAATTCGGCACAGCGCAGCTTTGTGGAGTTCATTTTGGAGCCCATGTATAAGTTGATAGCTCAGGTGGTTGGCGATGTGGACACCACCCTGTCGGACACTCTGGCCGAGCTGAATGTGCGCGTTTCCAAGGAGGAGATGAAGTCCAATATAAGACCACTACTGCGTCTCGTCTGTAACCGTTTCATGGGCGACTGCAGCGGCTTTGTGGACATGTGTGTGGAGCACATTAAGTCCCCCTTGGAAAATGCGAAGCGTAAGGTGGACCACATTTACACTGGACCCAAGGAGGGTGACATTTACCGGGATATGATTTCATGCAACCAATACGGCACTCTGATGGTGCACAGTTCCAAGATGTATCCCAACGACGACTGTACGTTCTTCCAAGTGCTGGCGAGGATTGTCTCTGGTACTCTACACGCTGGCCAGGAGGTGCGTGTCCTGGGAGAGAACTACACCCTGCAGGATGAGGAGGACTCCCGCATACTGCAAGTGGGTCGTCTGTGGGTATTTGAGTCTCGTTACAAAGTGGAGTTAAATCGAGTACCCGCCGGAAACTGGGTGCTCATCGAAGGCATCGATCAGTGTATCGTTAAAACGTCCACCATTGTGGATATTAATGTTCCAGAAGACCTCTACATATTCCGGCCACTGAAGTTTAACACTCAGAGCATTATCAAGATTGCTGTGGAGCCAGTTAATCCATCCGAGCTTCCCAAGATGTTGGATGGCCTCCGCAAGGTGAACAAATCCTATCCACTTCTCTCGACTCGAGTAGAAGAATCTGGCGAGCATGTTATTCTGGGCACTGGCGAGCTGTATCTGGATTGTGTCATGCACGACCTGCGGAAAATGTACTCTGAGATCGACATTAAGGTGGCGGATCCTGTGGTGGCTTTCTGCGAAACAGTTGTTGAAACTAGTTCGCTGAAATGTTTTGCCGAAACCCCAAATAAGAAGAACAAAATAACCATGATCTCGGAGCCACTGGAGAAAGGACTGGCCGAGGACATTGAGAACGGAACCGTTTGCATAAACTGGAACAAAAAACGCATTGGAGAGTTCTTCCAGGTCAATTACGATTGGGATCTGCTTGCGGCGCGTTCGATTTGGGCCTTTGGTCCTGACTCCACGGGTCCAAATATCCTCGTCGACGACACTCTGCCCTCGGAAGTGGACAAGAACCTGCTGACCGCGGTTAAGGATTCGATTGTGCAGGGCTTCCAATGGGGAACGCGAGAAGGGCCGCTTTGCGAGGAGCCAATCCGTAATGTCAAGTTTAAGATTCTCGATGGCGTTATCGCCAACGAGGCGTTGCATCGAGGTGGTGGACAGATCATTCCAACAGCCCGTCGAGTTGCGTATTCGGCGTTTTTGATGGCCACCCCTCGTCTGATGGAACCTTATCTGTTTGTGGAAGTTCAGGCGCCGGCAGATTGTGTATCCGCTGTTTATACTGTGTTGGCTCGGCGCAGGTGGGTTCTTTTGCTCGAGTTTCCTTGAAATTGCGGTTCTGAATTATATAATCCTTTTTACAGAGGCCATGTAACGCAGGATGCTCCCGTTTCCGGTTCTCCCATTTATACGATCAAAGCCTTCATACCCGCCATTGATTCATTTGGATTCGAGACGGATCTCCGCACGCACACCCAGGGCCAGGCCTTCTGCCTCTCGGTGTTCCATCACTGGCAGATAGTACCTGGCGATCCCCTGGACAAGAGCATCATTATCCGACCACTTGAGCCACAGCAAGCATCCCATTTGGCCCGAGAGTTTATGATCAAGACGCGCCGCAGGAAAGGTCTTTCCGAGGACGTGTCCATCAACAAATTCTTCGACGATCCCATGTTGCTGGAGCTGGCGCGCCAGGACGTGCTGGTCAACTACCCCCTTTAGATTCCAGCAACCAAGAAAATCAAATAAAATATTTAGAATACGTTCGGGATTTCAATTGCGAACTTTCAAGGGAGTCGTGATTTTGTACTATATTTACTAAAAATTTATTTGAAGCTCTTTCGGGCCAAATATTTTACAAAATAGTATACAGAAAACAGCTACAGTAGTGATAGTTTCTAGGACTTTACTCGCCATTGCCGTTCTGCAGGACCTCAGACTCGTAGCCTTCCTGCTCGCCCTGCTCGTCATCGAACTCCACTTCGTCGTCGGCGGTGGCCTCCTGAAGAAGGAAACGAAATTGAATCGTTTTAATGGATGCTTTACATTTGCAGTGACGGTCTGCGCAAGGATATGGAACACTATGCTCACCTGGTACTGCTGGTACTCGGATATCAGGTCGTTCATGTTGCTCTCGGCCTCGGTGAACTCCATCTCGTCCATGCCCTCGCCGGTGTACCAGTGCAGGAAGGCCTTGCGCCGGAACATGGCGGTGAACTGCTCGGAGATGCGCTTAAAGATCTCCTGGATGGCGGTCGAGTTGCCAATGAAGGTGGCGGACATCTTGAGGCCACGGGGCGGGATGTCACAGACGGCCACCTTGACGTTGTTGGGAATCCATTCGACAAAGTAGCTGCTGTTCTTGCTCTGCACGTTGTACATCTGGGTGTCCACCTCCTTCATGGACATGGGTCCTGTTAATTATTGAGTAAGCGTTAAAAAAGATGCCTTCGGGCGAGCGACAGTTTCTTCCTGTGCGCATTTACATCAAAAGGCAAGTTCGCTTTGATGCGCCGGCGGAATCCCCCAAATCCCTGAATATGAAATACTAAATGGCTTCCAAGTCCTGCCTGCGCACCTGGCCACCTGCACTGGGATCTCATCTCGGCGTTGGGAATGGAAACAGTGAAACACCGAAACAGTCCCAGGAGGTAACTAAAAAAGTTGTTTAAATTCCTGCTCGCTGGCATTTTTTCCGCACATTCTTGTGATTAATTATTTTGCAAGTATTTCTGGCAGTCAGTCGGAGACGAAAACGAATCCTGAGATGGCTGAGATGGTGCCGCCGGATCTGGGCGAGCGCTGTGCTAAGCTGAGCTGAGCAGAGCAGAGCTGAGCTGAGCTGAGCTGGGGTGTGGGTGCAGTGCAGCCCCAGTCACGTTCGGCATGATTAGTTAGGCCTGGGGGCCGTGTCAGGCGGCGGTCGCAATTCCCCAATGGATCTTGAAAGTAAATTTCTAATTACGCGCGTTTTGCGAGTCATCAGTCAAAAGCAAGGGCAAAAGCGCGGCGCACACAAGGAATAGCAAATGAAATATTATGCGGCAGACTTTTGGGTGCCGCATCGCAGTTTATTAATTTAAGAATTAGCGCGAAAAAATGCCAGCAACCTTTTCGCTGGGCCAGACGAGGTCGGTATGCCGTGGCTAACAAATTTGCGCTACGTGCGCGTTGACGGATTGCAGCCTTTTTAGCCGCCAGCCAGCGGGCATTAATCATTTTTAGTGGCGCCCATAAGTAGTAGGCCCAGTGCGCTCGGCTTTGGCTAATAAAATCGTCGCCAAAGCCAAGCCCCCCAAGGAGTCCAAGGTGTTTGCCAGGGGCGTATGGGTGGGGCTATGTTTGGGGGGTCTAAATCCTGCTCACATCTCAAGTGTTTTGATTTCAAAGGACAGTATAGTCCTAGTGATATGATTTTTAGGCAACATTGCTCTGGTATTCTAGTAGTACTAGTTTTTTTTAGCCGTAGAGTGTTTTCCATATTCTAAAAGCCACCCCCTTTGAGCCACCACTGGTGGCACGACTACGTGCCTGCGGGTCCGGAAAATCGGCGGACAGGTGCGCCACCGGCTGCCCATGACAAAGTGACAAAGTTGGCTCGGATAAGCCGGCGCGGGGGCTCCTGAATAAATGAGCGGATAGATGAATGGATCCCTGTGTTTTCTGCCATTCTGGCATTCCGGCGTGGAAGTGTTTAGGGCTTCTTGTTAAATAACTATTTTTCTCTTCCCATCCCCGGGGGCTACATCTAACGGCTGGACTCACCCCGGAAGATGCAGGCCACGGTGAGGTAGCGTCCGTGCCGGGGATCGCAGGCGGTCATCATGTTTTTGGCATCGAACATTTGCTGGGTCAGCTCGGCCACAGTGAGGGCGCGATATTGCTGGGATCCCTTGGCGGTCAGGGGAGCGAATCCGGGCATGAAGAAGTGCAGACGCGGGAAGGGCACCATGTTCACCGCCAGCTTGCGAAGATCAGCGTTCAGCTGGCCAGGGAAGCGCAGGCAGGTGGTCACTCCGGACATTGTGACCTGGTTGGGCGAGGGTAAGCTGCATTATTGTCAAGAAAACTGAAAGGTTGCATGGTATAGAATGTGGGGAAGGATAGGTGGATATATTGCTCCAGGGTTGGTTGCTGATATCGGTGTGGACATCTGGTCGTCGTCATTCGCAACTTCATCTTCGCTTCGGGCTAAAATCTTAGCTACTCACGGACACTAGGTGGTTGAGATCCTGGTAGGTGGGCGAGCAGATATGCAAGCTCCGGTAGCAGATGTCATACAAAGCCTCGTTGTCGATGCAGAACGTCTCATCGGTATCCACAATTAGCTGGTGCAGCGACAACGTGGCGTTATATGGCTCCACCACCACCTCAGACACCTTTCCGCCATGGATGCCGATTGGAGCAGGAGGAGGAAACGGGGAATGGGACAGACAAACAGAGGATGCATTAGATAGATTGACTAGGGGTACTCACGGAGACGAGATGGTTCAGATCGCCGTAGGTGGGCGACGATAGCTTCAGCGTGCGGAAGCAGATGTCGTAGAGAGCCTCGTTGTCAATGCAGAAGGTCTCGTCGGTGTTCTCCACCAGCTGGTGGATGGACAGCGTGGCATTGTACGGCTCCACGACAGTGTCGGATACCTGGACGCGTTTGTGGTGTCGATGGAGCCAGCAGTGCGACATGCAGAAGGTGGAGCAGATACAACTTTGTTAATTAGCAATGCTATCAGCAATCAGCGGACGCACAGAGGAGCCAATTTTAAATATCAACATATACATATGTGTAAGTCAATTAATTAAATGGATGAGTAGTGACATGGCTGGGCCATCTTATTAGAAATCTTATTAGAAAACCATAAGAACACTTGGAAAGGTGCTGGAAAGTATGTATATTGTTTTCCTAACTTCCTATTGTTAATGTAACTTCTTAAGGTGACTATTAAAGTGGCTTTAAAGACGAGTATTTTTCAAAGGCCACCTCAAACGAAGCTGAAAGCTAGTTCTCTCTTGGCCGCATTTGTTCTGGGCAGTAATCAACGATTGTCTATCTAATTCCCACTTCTTTTGGCCAATCGCATTGCTGGTTGTTGAGGCATGGACATGAAAAATGCATTCTGCCAACATGATGCAATTCGAATGCAGTGCTAACTGAATAGCAGACCCTATTAATACAGCCAGTTGTTTGTGGCTGCAACCTGCAGTTGCTAATACCATTTTGAGCCTGGAGCGGCACTCAGGCCGAGAGTTGTTGCATAAATGCAGTTGCATGTTGCACAAACATCTGGGTGCCAGGTACTCGTATAGCCCCCCATTCACATTCACATTCACATTCGCATTCGCATTCACATTCGCATTCGCATTCATACATGCCTGGTGTGTGTTTCGAATGCTGCAAATTGAAAATTATGTATAATCTTTGGCTTGCCCTCTATATTTGCGCAGCCAAGATGCATTGCTCGTCGGATGTTGAATGTGGCAGGGGCATGGCAAGGGATTTCATGCGTACCGGCCGGCCACTGCTAAGCATGCGACAAACTTCACTCCAGCTTCAGTTTGCCGTATGCGTAGTGTGTGCACATAAATTGTGGCAATTATTTAATGGCCGCAGCCCTCGAGCGATAACGTGCATTGCCACCCATCCACTCGAGGTCCCTTGCACATGGAAAACTTTTGAGAAGTAGGCCTTACACCCCCCAGGACATGCCTAACTTAATGCATTTCCATATCTGATTTCTTAATTGTTACTCAGCTTAAAAATAAATTTAAAAGTCTTGTCTACCTAGAATATATTTTTGACTACTTTTAGACACTGGTCATTTAAAACTTGTTATGCTAACCCTCGTATATTCTATACTTCTAAGCCGATTTGATTTGAATAAGTTAGTTAAATAGCAGTTTTTTGCTGTGTACACACCCACACCCACACCCACACTCAAAGCACACAACACACACCTTTGTCTGCTTAGGCGGTACATGCAGTTAATACTAATGAGTTATGCTCGTACATATGCGTTTTGCATTTTGCATTTTGTATTTGGTCTATTTGTACACCGCCAGGACACAATATTTATCTGTGGGTGTGTGTGATTAGAAATCTGTAGGATTTACGAGCATGCAGTTTGATATCCTTGCATTGTCCAAGCGGCAGGTGCAAATCCCAGTGTGCGCAACCATGGCAACCATGGCGACCATGGCAACCATTCGGAAATGCTTCAGTTCGAAAGCGACTTTCGTTAATTAATGAACGCAATTAAATACGTTAATCAAAGGCAAAAATATTGAGCATTTAAACCAGCAGAGATGCCAACAGAGATGCCGCTCTTGCGCGCTGATTATTCTGTGTGAATGGGCTGCATTTGCATAAATGACGCCAATCAAAGCGACAAAGGCCTTACATGGCCTATGAAAAACTATTAAATTATATACGCACATACGCGCATTTTAAAACCGCCATAACGTGACAGGCATGTGTCAGGCCAGGCCGCAATAAACTGACCGCCGAGGCCAAAACATTGCGGTAAGCCGGCCAAAACCAGCACGGCGCATAAATAACCGTCCAAAGGGGGCGGGGTGCTATGAATATCCGGATGGGGGCGCTGTACTCCACTTTCCACGCTCCTCCGCATATTCGCATATTCCGGCATTTAAAGTTAAGCTGGGGGGGGGGGGGGGGGGGGGGGGGGGGGGGTCGGAGGTTTGAGTTCGGAGTTCGGGCAGTGGTTCAATAGTTGACCATTGGCGTTCAGCCGTGACGGTAATAAATTTAACGCAGTTCGAGTGTGTGTGCCCTCTGGGCTGCACTAAAAATTCCATAAAATTTATTGTGCACTCCGATATGCCAATAAGAACATTGTCAAATGTTAATTTCACGCCTCACGAAATCTACCTTCTCCCCGGAGTCTTGGAACTCACATTTGCCCAAGATGTATGCGAAAATCTCAAGCGATTCCATTTCTCGTCCCCTACTATTGGGCGTCCTCTTAAAACTTAAAACCAGCTTATAGTTTATTGGCCAAAATATACCTGGAGACATTCGGTATGGTCTTTGGGTACTTAATCCTTATTTTGATTAGAACTGCACTAAAGTATAATATATATACAAGTATATCTATGCCCCTTTCTATTTGTCTAATTAAACGAACTAAAGTTTCCGTCGCATTTGATTTTATTGCCAACTATTTAGCTATGCCATTTTTGTACTACAAGTATTATTTGTTAAAGCAATGCAAAATGCTGTAATTGTTTGTCTACCAACATGACCTCCTGCCATTGGCAATTAATTGTGCACTGAATAAATTTAATTAAACGTCAAAATGTAATTAAATGCGAATAATGCAATTGAAGGCGTATCACGTGCAGCCCATACATCTATTAATATTTCTACAACGTGTAATATATGCAACTGGGTTAATTAAGCGCCAATTGAGGCGTGTCAAAAAAAAAAGAAAAGCCTGAAAAGGCTGAAAAGGCTGCGGAAAAAGTGCAGGCGAAGGGGAGCAGATCGATCTTGCGATTTCGAGCCACCAAATTGCATTAAAATTGCATTGCCAATTAGGCTTTGGCCGCTGCACGTTGGCGGTGCAGCTAATTTCGCCTGCAAATTAATTAGAATAATTCGAACAAAGCTGGCCCAGGCTGCGCGCAAAGCCGCCAATTGAATTTAGCGTATGAATTGCATAAATAAAATAACATTTGCGGCATACTTTCGGCACACGAATATAAACGGGAGCGGCTCTCTGCGGCTTTCGCCTGCTAATTTGGCCAAAACGCGTGCAGGTGTAAAGCGCTTTTGGGTCGGCTTAGGACCGTCACCATGGCTGGTCCAAAACGGTGGTACACGCTCGATGTCAACTGCCGTTCGGCAGAGGACACACCCTGATTTGCTGGCGGCATTGTGCGCGGCAGTAAGCTGATTTGGCTAAGCGGATTGCATTCGTCATGACCACAATGATAATGATATGCTGCAATGCCGCAAGCGGGCAAGTGGGCTGGCCAAGTTGGACAGTTGGACAGTTGGACAGTTGGACAGTTGGAGCACTTACCTTCGGCGAGGGCACCACGGAGAACGAGTTCATGATGCGATCGGGGTACTCCTCGCGAATCTTCGAGATGAGCAGTGTGCCCAGTCCGGAGCCAGTGCCTCCGCCCAGCGAGTGCGCCAGCTGGAAGCCCTGCAGGCAGTCGCAGCCCTCGGACTCCTTGCGCAGCACCTCCAGCACGGAGTCGATCAGCTCGGCGCCCTCTGTGTAGTGGCCCTTGGCCCAGTTGTTGCCTGTGAATATATAATATACAAAATACTAGTCAAATATCAAATATCTTAAGCTCTCAAACTCCGGGTCTTTAAATTAGATCGGTTAGCAGCTGTGCTACTAAGCCAAAACTCATCAAAGTTCGCGGCGCTTGTGGGTCATTACGGAAGCCACAGCCACGTCGCCTGACATGTACAAAATTAATTTTCGTCGTCATCCGCAGGCCATTTTATAATTGCAATCATCATAGCCATCATGGTCACCGAGGATGAAGTGGGCCGACCGGGAGGTCCTGACCGCGGCAGAAGTATCCCACGGGCGGCTGTTAGATGATAAGCTCCCCTGTGATAACAATGCCGTGCTCATCTTGTCAATCGGTTGGAACTTATCAAAGCAAGGATAAGGCCGCCCTCTGTGGCTGCCGTTGTCACGGATGTTGCTGCTTCCCCTGCCCCTGCTGCTGCTGCTGCTGCTCCTGTTTTCGATGTTGCAACAAGGCTGGTCCAGCTGCAATAACTGCCGTGGCAAAAGGATGGTGGTGCGGCAGTGGACTTTGGTCGGAACAAAAGCATCCCGAAAAGCATCCCGAAAAGCGGCAGGAAAACAAAAGCCACGTCCATGAACACATGAACACATGGACACCACATTCGCCCATTAACGAGTGCAACGGAAATGCATTAGGAGAATGCCCAAAGAGGCTGGATACGAAACAGCAACGGTAGAACATGGAAATGCCACTGTTTTCAGCGCAGTTAGGACACTTTCTGGGCTGACCACCATTAGGAAATTCTAGCTTATTATGAAATATAGCCACGTGCTATACATTCCTATGTATGTTTTCTAAAAATGCCTGGTTTAGACGTTGATAAACAAATGATGATACGAACGAATGTTGCTAATATAAACTAACAATCAAATGCTTAAAAAAAAAACACATATATCCATCATAGCTTATCACTTATGATAATCCCTGGTGGGTCACTGGGATTATCTGCAGCTGGGATTTTTACTTACCGGCTCCCGACTGGCCGTAAACGAAGTTATCCGGCCGGAAGAGCTGGCCCATCGGCGACTGGCGCACGGAGTCCATGGTGCCCGGCTCCAAGTCGATGAGCACCGCTCGCGGCACGTACTTGCCGCTGCTGGCCTCGTTGTAGTAGACATCGATACGCTCGTGCTGCAGGGCGGACTCGCCGTGGTAGTAGCCATTGGGATCGATGCCGTGCTCGTCGGAGATGATTTCCCAGAACTGCAAGTGGCACAGAGAACAATGCGATGAGCGCTACTTTAATGCCGTTTCAATAATGATTTAAGTGCATAATGGAGGCCGCCTGCTGTATGCAAATATGCGGTGGCCGCAATGAGCGCATTTGCATATGAGACCCACTGTTCGTTTCACATGACGTATGCGTGATATTTCGTGACAGCGCCCGCTGGTGTGCAATGAAATTTCGCGAGCCTCTTGCCTCCGTTTTCCTTTTCAGAAATATTATTTTACAATCAATGTGGCGTGGGTGTGGGTGTGAGTGTGAGTGGGAGTGTGCGTGTGTGTTTGTGTGTGTTGCATTGCTTTGGCAATCAATGCATATAAATATGAGTGTCCTTTTTACATGCCTCTTGCTTTTATTGCCGCCGCCATTGGAGTGTTCGTATCTGTCGTCGATTTATGCGCGTGCATATGCTGCATGACCTCATACCCCCACCTCCCCCCCCCCACACACACACAAGCACACACACACGCACACGCACACACACAGCCGCACAGCGAGCACTTTACATGCCGTGAGCAATTTCTGTTGCATACTTCCATGGGCGCGCAATTTTTTCATGCCGTGTTATTTTTTTGTTGTTGTGTAACGAGCGGGAATAATTGAATCCTTTTAGGTATTTTCATACACACATACCTGCGCACAGGAATATATGTGTGTGTTTGTATATACATGTGTACCCTCTCGATAGCGTTTCTCGATTTTATTTACACAAGAAATTCTCCAGCTCCATTCGTGTTTGTTTTGTTTTTGGTTTCGCTCTTTATTTTTTATTGCACAATACGCTTGGCAAAACATTTCACGTTTGCTGCGCATATGAATTTCAAATTTTTAAAAATGTTTCAATCGCCTCCCCTTTCGCCGCTCCGCCCCACAGGTGAGTGGGTGCGTGTGGGGGGGGGGGGGATGAAAGCGGTGGGGAAAGCAGCGGGAAAGGCAGCGGGAAAATGGAAGGAAAACGGGAGAAAATGGTGAAAAATGCTAATTGTGAGAAAATCGCAATGTGTGCGCTCGGCCTGCCACAGCTCCCATTGATCGAAATGATTTTTAATGGACTAAAAGGCAGCAGTGGCAGCAGTGGCAGCCAAGGGCCATGAATTCACTTTTATATGCGAGTACTTTTTCACGCATTTATGCCAGCTTGGCTGGTAATACCGAAGGTCACCGGCAGATTGATTACTGAATATGAATTTTAATTAGTCGCACATGGCGCTGAAGATGCGACTTTCCCGTTTCCCCAAGAGCGCTATAAACTCAAGTGGCTGTCGAGAAAGTGACAGCACCGAGAGAAACCCATCACACAAATTGGCAATCAATTCGGTAGAGCTTATATCAGATCATATATCAGATCGTATCTTATCTGTGACATATCGATGCGACATATTCAAATGACATATATAGTTGCTCTTGGCATGCAAAAGCATTTTGCTTGAATTAAAATCTTTAGGAGCTCCAATATGGGTTATTAAAATCTTATAAAATAAAAACAAAATCCTAGATTAAATGATATTAGCTATTCAAACTCGTAACTGATGTCATCAGGAATCGAATCCAACCCATTTGCTTGTAATTTATCAGTAAATATTATTTGCCATATTCTTTTGATGGCATGAAGTGAACACGATGTAATTGAGATGACAGCATGGAAGCCAAATATTTTCTCCTGTGCATGAAGGAAATGTCCTGAATAATGCATGGCACCCGGTGTTTATGTCAAGCCGGTTGTCAGACATTCCATCGAGCACTTTGAGGCACACTCTTGCCGGGGATTCCCGGAGCATACACGCCTGCATTTGGGCCATAAATAGTTAAGTGGCTTGCGTAAAGCGTTGAAGTTCTCCCAGCAGGCGGACAAAGTAAAAAGGGCTAGGTGAAAGTTGTAAAAGTTCGAAAAATTTGATAACGGTTGATTGCGCACACACAAAGAGCACCGTCGTCCTTTTCTTTGTACCAGCCCCCGAGCATATGCCATGTACGCGCGTATGTGTGCGCGTATCTGTATCCTTTTGGCATTCAGCTATACCGAAGACACCATGCCATGCCATGCCATGCTAATCCAAGAGCCGCATAAATGTTTGCGCTGGCAGTGCGATTGTTTGGCAAAAGTTTTGCTCCTCCATTGGCTCTTAGACACGCAACAATGATAACAAGTTGCATGGCAAGGCCAAAATAGAGACAAGAAAAATCGCTGGCCAAGAAAACTTTCGCCTGGCAGTGGCAGAAGTTTTGGCCCTCACATGCTGGCTTTTGCATACATAACAAACTGGAAATATGACACTCAATTGTACGCATCGGTGGGCACTTTTGGCTTGACAATAACTTTGATTTGCATGCCCAGTCCCCTTCTATGCGCCCGCATGGGAGTCCTTCGTCCGTCGTCCTTCGTCCTTGGTCCCTGCTCCTTGGACCCTGGGCTCTGGCACTTGTTGCCTGTGGGGAAATTCAAATGCTTTCTAGGAAGCCAATTGCAGATAAGCGCTTTTCTTTTCCGACTACTCACGCTCCGTTAGCCGCCCGTTGGCATTGAGTGAGCAGCATAATTTATTTACAAAAACTTTTGCCAGTCGATCTGCCCATCATCCGCTTGCTCCTGACAACCAAAAAGAATATACCGAAATATGAACACGACCAACGGCCATGTTTGGCAGTTTTTGAAGTGGGTAAAATGGTCCGCGACAGGCCATCAGATTCCCATTTCGTGGAATGCCCCCTGCCAAGTGGCGGTGCAGAAAAAAAGGAAAAAAAGAACAATTACGCTGCCTTCATTTGCTTAAAACTTTTCACTGGCTGCGGTCAAATTGCTTAATTACAAAATTACTTCCATGTGGCCAAGAGCAACCGAGGGAACCTGGCGAAAGCCACTTGGCCACAGGATGGAAAACAATAAAAAAAGCACCAATGATCAAATTAAAAGTAAACAAAAGAGCTGCGTGCGTTGACCAAAGCGGCGCCATTTTGCGGCGCCCGCTTTTTGTGGCTACCGAACTGCTTGGTCCAACTTGAAAGAAATCCAAAATTAAAATTCCCAAAGCGTTTGCACAAAAACCGAGACAAAAGTCAAGTGGCAAAGTCGCGATCCGCAGGAAGAAAGGAAAAAACGCGAATAAATTAATTCTGACCAGCTTTACACGGAAAATAAACCTATGCAGCTTATATTAAATGCTTAATTTTTAAATACCCTTTTTAATAATTACATTAATTGAAGTAAGATAAGTAAGCATGATTAAAACATCATTTATTATTCAAGTAAATGCTACTTTATTTGCAGCTGATTATTTTTGAAGCTATTTAATTTTTAAAATATTACCATATAATACTGCCGAGGCTTAAAATTACCTTATCGCTGGACTATTTTATTGTTTATTGAATAAAACATGTCTAATAAATTATTTTCGCCTCTGTATCTCCGTTCCGTTCTGTTCTTCTTAGCCGCCGGCTCTAAAAGGACATTTCAGCTTGCTTTGGACAAGGATGCGAGTGGCGCAAAGCGCAAAGCGCAAAGCGCAAAGCGCAAAGCGCAAAGCGACGGAAGTGCATGTCGCACCGGAAGTGAACGAGCGGTGGGGGCGCTGGATTTAGGGGGCGTGGCAGGGGTCGCAGCTTGCGCGGCAGCTGCGTTTGCATACTAAATTTGCTGCCGTAGCTCGCGGCTCACATAAATAATAAACAATTGCAGTAATAAATATTAAATGATGCCCAAGTTTGTCTCAAGGCGCTGAGCTTGACATGCGAAATGATTGCGCCGCACTTCGCTTCGCTATTTATTCAATTTCGCGAAAATGTCCTCTGCCCAACTGAATTATGTGATTTAATTTAGATTCTTGCGTTTGGCACATACGTGAATGCAGCAATGCATTTTTTGCGAACATTTTAATTAAGTTGTCAGCAGGGTCGGAAAAAATTAAAAAAATTATCCATTGCTCTAAAATAATAATTGCTCGGTTGCCTGACATTATGCCATTTTTATTAAAATGCAATTAAAATAAATAATTAAATATCTATAGATTTCAATGCCAGGAATATACAAAAAATATTATGCATTTCTAATTAACGTTCTTGTGTGAAAATCATTATAAATCCAGCCGCAAAGGTATTAACCCGCATGCCCAACTCTTATGACGTTTTCTTAACCCATTTATGCCCGCTGACAGGCGCAAAACAAACTGGAAATGCAATTCAATTTTCGGCCACCGGCATTAAGCTAATTATAAAATAATAAACAGGATTTCAGCGCATTTCGATCATTGGCAAATTTACAAATGTGCGACAAATCCGCGCGATTTGCGGGCGCACGCTTAAAATGCAAAGCGTTTGCCCAAGTTAATTTATTTTAATTTCGAAAAATCTATTTGAATATGCGCCGGATGGGGGCTTGCATTCGCCATCCATTAGAGTAATGAGCTTTGGCCGCCGGAAAATAACCCTTGCCATAAAACCGAAAATGCCAAAACACTCTGGAAACTTAACGGCCGCCCATCGACGAATGACACTTTGCAGCCTGCGGCCATAAACCATTCAATTCGATTCCATTCGATTCGATTCGCAGCGGAAAAAAAGAACAAAACGTATAAATCCACCATTTCTATATGGCATATATCCTCAGCGCTGGCCAGCTGGTAACTGGTAACTGGTAACTGCTAGCTGGTAACTGCTAGCTGGTAACTGGTAGCTGGTAGCTGGTAACTGAAAACTGAATAGCTGGCAGCTGAGCTCCATACGTCTCCAACTGCTCAAAAATGCAATTTATGTGTGCACAAGGCAAATAACGAATTGTACCCCAAACTACGTTTAATGCTCCGCCGAATGGAGCTGCAAATATAAGGATGTTTTGTAATAACACTAAAAGGATCTTATCGACAGTTGACAGATATGCCACACTCGCATGTTGTCTTT
Organism: Drosophila orena; assembly: GCA_005876975.1. Taxonomy (NCBI): domain Eukaryota; kingdom Metazoa; phylum Arthropoda; class Insecta; order Diptera; family Drosophilidae; genus Drosophila; species Drosophila orena. Next base: position 4,658,096 of record VCKV01000282.1, on the reverse strand, counting down.
ATTGGCCGACGTCGTTTAGGGCCATAAAATGCTGGCACTTAGAAAAAAGTTCAACGTTTGCGCCTGCGGATTTTTGAAAAATGCTCCATGCTATTTTCAGAGTGCCCATGACTTACTTCTCAGCTCGAAAAATGTATAATAATAATAAATTCAAATATTCCTAGCAGGAGATAGGCTAAAATCCTGCAAATCTTTTATTCAGAGTGTGAATATAGCCTACTTTTTGGGGCAGAGTCCTGCGAAATGGAGCAGCATAATTAGACTCACGTAGCCATTGCGAATGAAGCAATTGGCGATGCAGCTGCAATTTATTGCCCGGCACGCCCATACACTCGTATAGAGCAGCCTCAATTTGGGCGGCACGTGTGAGTTTCGAGGCGAGTTGGGTTCGCCAGAAAAATGCAATTTTTCCTCTGTAAATTACCCTTTGTACACACGCATGGTGGCTGAATTTGCAATTGCATTTATCGTCAAGTGCATCAATTTAAATGTGGCCACTAATTGTCATTATCAGTGCGTTGCGTTGCATACGCCGAGCAGTATTTTCCCCAATGCAATCCATTTTTTTTTGTTTTTTCGGCTGCTGCAAACTGCGTTGTTTATGTTGTTTTAATTTTTATATTTTTTTAATTGCCCTTGGCATTAAAGCGCTTTTGAGTGCTGCTTTAAGTTTAAGTTGCCATGCCACTCTATGGTTCCGATTAAATCAACGGCCAAAGACTCGTGTCCAGCAAGGATATGCAAATATTGGTTCATTAGTATTGGTCATTCGGCTTTCGGCTTATTGTGTGGTGCCGTCTGTGTGCGTACACACACACACACTCACACACACACCCGCATACGACGCGCACACACAAGGACAACGGTGACGCAGTCTAAGTGCAACATCAAATAGCTTATAATTAAAATTTCCATAACTCATACGCACTGTTGGCGGCGAGCGCATGGGTGGAAATTGAATAAATGCAACGGCTTCATTGAGCTCAAATAATTGAGTTGCATCGAGATCTAATTTAGAAAACAATAGCTAAAAGTTTGCGGATGATGCCAATACTAACAAATTAGAAAGTACAGGAATGAAATTTTCTAAAGCTATAAATGACATAACTAATGACCATCTCAGAATTGCGGCTAAATCTTTTATTTTGCTTTTCAATACACCTAATACAGCTAAATATTATAAGCAAAAGTTGATAGACTGTTTAGGGAAGTATGTATTACACCATTTATTTGAGGATAATTTCGTGTGCTTTCAACTTTTTAGGCCTCCCTCGCCATTGGTAAATAATCAAACAACTGCTTTCCAGGGTTAATCCTCTGATGGCATCTGTCGTCTTGTAAGATTCCAACGGCTATGGCTCTCGAGCTTATCCCTCCGGTAGATATCAATGTATCTTGTAGATATGCGAAAGGTATAGATGTGTGTGTCAACGGTGCGTATGGCTTAATTTAACGTGCCACACAGACACAGACCGATGCGGCTAACAAACAATTTCAATTGAGATTTCAATAATTGTCGATTTAGATATGTAAATATTTATGGTATATTTCGTTGGTCCAACTGCTATTGACTTAACTAATGTGCACGGTGCGTCTGTGTTTGTCCAAGTGTGTTGGTGTGTGTGTGCTGGTGCGTCTGTCTGCGGGAGTGACGTGGTGTGCGTGGCCACTGGCCACCATGGTCTCGATTGTTTGCTGCTTCGTGGTCAAAACGAAGCAAACATGGCCCAAATCAGATATGATTTGTGCTCAGGTGTCGCTCTTGTGCCATTGCTTTTGATGTTTAGGCCAAAATAATGATCATTAATGAGATGTGTTTCGATTTTCTATTTCTCAAGACGCTTTCAAGTTGCAAAAACTCATATTTCATAAATAAATCCTTTTCAAACTGTATTTATTTTGAGAGTTAAATGGGTTAAATGGGAAACTATAAAGTTGACTTCGCATCATCTTAAAAGACGGTGTTCTGGCCTCAGAGACAATCTCGAAACGACTAAGAGCCAGCCTGTCGGTCGAAGGGTTGCAATAATATTTGCTAATGGCCACATTTGGGGAGCAGACTCAGCCGTATGTTTTACGTTCCTGCCACAGCATGCATATAAACAACTGCCACTTGCACTCCATCATGCCACATACATACACGCACACACAGAACCGTGGGTTTAGGCCGGTTGCCAGCGGCAAAGAGGGTAATAATAATAATAATATTTATATGGTAAGCGATATGAAGTTCATGGCTTGAAGAACACTTTGGCAAAAGCTAAATAAATAAACAGTGTCAGGCGAAAGTATTTGTGTGCTGTTTAGCGTGAGCGCATGTGGTGCTAAATGGCAAGTGGATGCCACAACCACCTGAATTGGCGGCGGAGCATCTGAGCCATCAAAGAAATTAAGACAGGTTAGATGGCAGGGTAGCGAAATGGGCGGAGCAAATCCCCGTAACTCTCAAAACAAATACGACACGATAATCCTTAAAGAACATAGCAGAAACGGTCCGAAAACTCAGATTTATCTGTGGCAACGTAGCTGCCACAAATATCTGCCGGATATTTGATGTACTGCCTTTTTTGCTGGCAGCGAACATTATTTTTTACGATCTGCTCTATTTGAGGTCTGGCTTTATTAAGTGCGGGACAAATAAAGCGCTGTTGGATATTAATGAATATAATACCATTACCTGTTTTTTTTTTTTGTGCCGCTTCAGTATAAAAATATTTCATGTTTTTTGTAATGATTGGGAAATGCAGTGGAATCAATGAAAAGGACAGATAAAGTACTGAGCAAACTTTCGCCCTATTAATCAATTTCCATCTACTTCTATCTCTGTCCCGCAGGACGAGTGCATTTGCTGATAAAACTTGGTCATTTTGCGGGAATATCCTATAACGATTTTTATGATTCCACAATGAAATTAATTTTTATTACCACCAAGCGTGAATTTCCCTTTGACCATTTGATCGGGCAATGCAAAACTTTTTACACAACTACCGCGCAGTGTTTTATTTTTCATTTTAATTGCCATTTTGCCATTTTACCATTTTGCCATTTCGGATGCGGAATGACTGGTAATATATGTGCGAGCATAAAAAATCCAATTAATACTGTTTGTCAAATAAGCCCGAAATAAAATACAATATAAGGCAAATGCAAATACGGCAAATTGAAAAACTTGTGTGTAAAATGCGGGAATATTATGGCTGGCCGGGCGATTTGAAGTCCTGCTGGTTTCTCTAAAACTAATACAGTGCAGAAAATCGCACTTAATTGGATTGCCACGAAATTGCTGAATATTCTCGACTCGTATTGGTCGTTTGGCCAGTGGAAAACAAAAATAATTGCAACACACTCGTAGCTCTCAAAATATTTTGATTAATTTCGTTGCGCTAACTTGACAGACCACAAATTTAAATTATGCTTTGATATGTGTGCGCCTATCTGCACAATTTGCCAAATGTGTTGATCTAGCCATCATTATGGCCGAAAACCCGAAACCAGATTGTTGATTCGGATTCGCAATAGTTTCTCTCCCCCGGGTGGCTACCCGCATTTAGGCCAAGTTATTCGTGCGATTGCGGTTTTGTTCGCCTAAAATATCGAATTTCTTTTTGCAAAAATGCTCCTACCCCTCCCTCCCCCCTCCCCCCTCCACCATCCTCCGCCTGCCATAAATAATAAAACCGATGTTAATCTTTCAAGGACATGCAGCCGGACATATGTTTGTCCAAACAAATGCAAACAAACGCTAGTCGAGCGTGGATTTAGCAGGAGCACATGAATGATAAATATTTTGACCACATAGGTTTTTAATGAGGTTTCGCGCATTTGCTCTCGTTATTTTTCCGTTTAGTGTATGCTTTCCCTTTTGTAGGGGTATAAGTTATATTGCATTTCGTTGGCTAAAATATCACTGTCACAAAAATCGATCAGATAGTTTTTCGAAAAGCCGTTCTCCATCCATGCTAAAGCTGGGTTTTTCATTGATATATATAAACCAACCAATTTAATGGCCATATCCTGGCAGAGCATCCTGCATTCCAAATAACACTTTTCTGCTTTGTTTATTTAGGCAATTCATTTCGTGTTTTTGGTCGCACAATTAGTCAACGCAATTTGCGCAAATAAAATAAAACGATCCAAAATGAATCGAAAAGCAGACACACGTGCAAAAGCAGAGCGAACCCAATCTTGATTATTGTTATTTCTGGTAGCTGTATTTTGTATTTTGTATTTTGTATTTTGTATTTTGTATTTTGTATTTTGGCTTAATTACGCCCCGCTTTGCCATAAATTTGCTGGCGTTTTGCGGTTAATATCTGCCGGCCAAATGCTTTATCTGCCGGCTTTCTCTGAAAGCCGAGGGCGTGTGTAAAATATTTCTGCCTTCTTATCGAAAAGACAGCAATTTGTAGTTCGCATAGCCGGCAAATCCAATTGCATAAATAATTCCCGTGGCCGAACTGGCGAGAGCTCGGCGTGTGTAAAACGCATTGCCAGCTGCTTTATTGTATTATTAATTTTTTCGTAAATACCAGATTACAACGGACCAACATATTTCATGGCTGTGCGTTATCTGCCGTCGTGCAGAGCTCGTTGGCAGTGTAATGCGCAATAATTACAATTTGCGGCTTGCAATTTCAATAATATAAAATTACCAAAGTAATTGAAAAACTGAAAAGCTGTAAAAAAACCAAAAATAAAAAAAAAACACAAAAAAACACAAAAAATGAGCCTGAGAGCGAGCGAGCAAAACAATTGCTCGAATAACAATGGTAATGAAACATATGCCCCAACTCCCTGGCAATCCAACTCCACTTACCATATGCAATTTGCACTTTTGCCCGAGAACTGGCCGTCTGTATGGCGTTAAGAGCAGCATGAGATATTAATGAGCAAAAGAGCGGAATGCTTTTTAAAAGTGTTAAATAAATAACAAATGGCCATTTGCCGGACTGCCGGACTGCCGGACTGCCAGACTGTCAGACTGGCCATGTGGGCATACGCCCCATTGTTGGCCTGGTCAACCTGGCGGCTCAGAGGGAGCAAGCGGCTTACAGGTGCCCACAAAGGCAGGAGCAGCACTTGGGCTTCCATTTCGGCCATGTTCGGCTTGGTTTGGTGTCCTCGGAGGAGAGCAAGCATACACACATACATATATTGCACAGGGAAAATGTATAAGCCCAATGATTGGTCAACTTCCACTTTAATTTGGGCAGCTTATTGCTGTAGAAAAGGGTAAACTAACAAAATTTGTCCATATATAGAGATTTATAAAACATTTCTGGGAGTGCTTATTATAGCTGAAGACTTTGCGAAATTCAAATGATATTTGAATTGTTTTTAATTTGTATTATAATCCCAATCCGATTAAGATCGCTTTTATTGTGAAATTGCATGTTTGCTTAGCAAAAGGGTGACGATGAGATGACAATACGAAGCGAATGCTATTATGCTTTTTTCCCCTCACGTTCTCCTAATATTTATGCGCAGTTTCCTTTTTTGTGATTTCGCCTTTGTTCATCAATTTGCATGCACATGTTCAAAGCAAAGCGTAGCTGAGCAAAAATATATACATAAATAAGTAATTTTTATATTCCATCAAGCCAGCAGCTACGCAAATGGCGGGGAAGTGGGTGCGAGTGTGTGCGAGTGTGTGTGTGGTGTGCGGAAAATATTTATAAAAATTCCCTTTTGTTTATTTATAATCAGTTTGTGCAGCGGAGCAGAGCGGCGACTGTGCCCTTCCACCTGCCACGCCGCCGGCCTTCTTTTCCATTTCCATTTCCATTTTCTATTGCATACTGCTAGGCGCAAGGACGCTGTGCGCTAGCAGCTGCAAAAAGTGGTGTTGGTGTGCGAGTGTGTGTGTGTGTGCGGCTCATTTGGTATGCATAAACGCATTTTTATGTAAATTGAAAAATATTTCGCCGGCGAAAAAAATGGTATATTTTAACCCTTCGTTGTACTTTTCCATCGACACTCTTCCCAGTTTTTTCCCCTTCGATTATTTTTGCTGAAGTTATTGTTGGCCATGGCCCTCGCCTAAGAGCCATAATGAAATCGGTCCACATAGGTGCAATCTTCGATTGCTAATCAACGTTCATTGGTTGCGAAAACCCATACAATTGGCAAGTGTAGCTTACATCACCATTTTATCGCAGGCAACGCGCTGAACTGCATGGAAGATGCCAACTAAGTTAGCGATGTTAGCTTGTTTATCCAGGTCCACCCATCAGCAGCGGAATATGTATATGTATATGTATATGTATGTATATGCAGTGCCGCATGAAAATTGCATTTGCATACGAGCGAGGGCATTACCTATGACGTGCCAAAGCCGTAATGCCGGGCCATAATGTAATCCGACCGATTCCCCAGTTACCCGGCTCGATATCGGGTAACCATAAAGAAATTACTGCTGCCAGCGAGCGTCATCGATAATTCAATTTTGTGCATTATTTTGGCGCTGCTCGATGATGGCCCACCATTATGGGCCAAACAAACGTATCCTGGGGCGGAGTAGACGGGTGTGCCAGCATGCCACATTGGCTCAAAGGAGCCGTTGCAGCCTGGCTTATTCCACTCTTTAATTTTATTGTCTGTTCTTGCCTGGCTTTCTCCGTCTTCCCCGTTTTCTCCGCTTTCTGTGTGCTCCTCGTCTATAAATTTCATCCGCACTTTCCCCGCCTTGGTGGCACAACGCTTTTCCTTCGACTTTATGCCATGCCGTAAATAGATTTTCCTTGTTATTGTTCACAAAATGATTTAGGGAAAATTAGGTTTATGTAAATAATGAAGAAAAAGAAAAGCGAACTCTCGCTGCAGGCCAAAATATCCTTGGATAGATGCCTTTGCCTCGCCTGATACATATGTGATCAATTTCGGGTGTTTGGCAAAGGCAAAGGCAAAGCCAAAGCCGGAAGACGCTTTCGACGGCATTTTGCAATATTAAACCGAAGCCAAGAAAATGGCTTAAATACCAGTCTGCCATAAAATCGAATTCAATGCAATTGAATTCAATGAAAACATTATGTTTACAAAACATGCATACGCTGCCAGGATTTCAATTGTTAAGCTCTGTTTTTATAATTACAATCCTTTCTGTTTGCAAGGCATTCATGTGTGAATAAGCTCTGCTCTTAATGTGTAATCAATCTGTTATGTTTTTTTTTATTTGCCTGTTGGCCTTTATCAGCGGAGCAATTAGTTTTGAAAATTTATTTAAAAATCACATTCACCATTTACGCCATACACCATACACCATACACCATTGTGCACACTGTTTTGCCACGTAGGCAGTTTTGCACATTTATTATTTGTTTATTCTAGGCTGCAACAATATTTCACACTGACAGCCAATTAATCAGAAAAGGACATTCAATTAAGGCACAAAATCGGGCAGCGAATAAAAAAGCGCATGAATAGGACAGGCAACAAAATATGTTCGCCATTATTATATTCAAATTTAATGCACCAACAAACAAGTTTTATGCCATCTATAAAGATTCGATAAGCGCAAATTGCATAAATAATCGTATTTATTTTTTAGCTGCACAATACCCATAACAATGCCCGCAAAATATGGATGTAATAATGCTCTGATTCGGGGGCGTTCAAAATCGGATGGGAGGGGGGTTATCCCGGAAAAGTGCGTTCTAATTAACTGCAAAGGCGGTGGTGAAAACACGAAAAAAAATGCTTGAAAATATGTGGAAATGTGTTTGCATAAAACTGAAGAGGAAAAGCGAGCAACGCGAGGGAAAAGAGAAACGGTCAGAGAAAACTGCTCTGGGAAACGCCGGGTAAAAGACAAAACAAAAAAGAAATAAGCATTATACTCGTAAATAAAAAAAAAACTGTGTCAAACGTCAACGACTTTTTGTAGCTGGATTTTCATGACGCGGCAAATTGTGCGAGTTAATGCTAATGCGCTGAATTAGCTTAGAATGGGCGATGTTTTCATTTCCACTCATCTAATTGCCCACAAACATGCTCCCGCTTTTCAACTCTGAAATACCAGAACACACTATGTAATTGCTATTTTCGGCGCAAGCCGTATCAGTTTTTACTTTTCGAGTATTTATGTTTAAAGTTGTGTACACAAGCCCACTGATTAGAGGCCGCCGATAGTGAAAATAGCGCACACATAAGCCCGCCACTTTGTCATAGTCAGCCATGAGTCAGATACATCGGTTCAAGATACAGATATTATTTACAAGCTCCGCTGTCGCAATTAGACGTACCCACGAAACCTTCTGCCATTGAGGGACGGGTTCTTTACGACTGTAAGATCAGCCAACTGTGCGAGGGCAAACCTCATAAAAAGCCCATGAAGAGTGCTAGTTTACAGAACCAGTTAGCTATATTAATTGTCCGAAAGACGGAAGTTTCGGAGAAACCTTCGAGCCAGTTTCAAAATGCCACTAAGCTGTTGTAGTTTACTTTAAGTTCCCGCCAAAAATACTTGGTTCACAGATCAGATTTCTGGAAATGTGAAACCTCCAGGTACACAGAAAAAATTTCAACTTGTATTTCATGATGCCAAATAAATGAATAAGATCTCCAACTTAATTTAGAAATACTAACTTCTCTGTGTGTATTTTTATAAATAGTTTTACTCTATTATGATTAAATAATCATATAAAGTTCATTCATACTTTTCTACTATTACTAACTAACACTAACTTCTCTGTGTGTATTTTTATAAATAGTTTTACTCTATTATGATTAAATAATCATATAAAGTTCATTCATACTTTTCTACTATTACTAACTAACACTAACTTCTCTGTGTGTATTTTTATAAATAGTTTTACTCTATTATGATTAAATAATCATATAAAGTTCATTCATACTTTTCTACTATTACTACTACTACTACTTTTTTTCTGTGTAGATTTTGCATAGCCGGCTGATCACAGCTCTTCAGTGAGCGGCGAGCTAATTGTTTACACCTGACTGAGGTGCTTTTGCTTAGTTTGCGAGCGGATTTCTGGGCTTAATTGACTGCGATATGCTGCAAGTCCAAGGCAATTTAAATGCGATACTTCGAGCTGGCTGATACTCGTATCTTGCGAGCGATAAGATAAGTGCCAAGTTCGTTAGGATTCTCCAATGCTTTGCAGTTTTATAGTTTCCCGAAGTGGCAAAATAATCTTGCCCCCAGCCCCCAGCCCCCTCATCCCTCCCATTTCAATTGTTGGCCACAAAATGTGAAAAGCCAAGAATGAGAGAGAGAGAGCAAGAGAGAGAGATAGAGAGAAGAAAGTCGCAGAGAGAGGCAAAGAGCGCTCTTTCTACTTTTCCCCCTGTTTTATAATTAAACATGTGAGGTTAGGATAGCGAAAAAGTGGCCAGAAAATAGAGCAAAAGTCTGCGATGCGAACACCGATGGAATATCAATTATACGCACCTTCGAACCGATCTGATTGCCGCACTGGCCAGCCTGCAGATGCACAATTTCCCTCATTTCGCGATTGAATTAGTAACTTTGTCAGCCAAACCAAACTCGATTGAACACACTGAGGCACACACGCACTATCAGCAATTATCAGCCACTATATCAATCTGAATGGCGAATCTGAATCCGAATCTGAATCACAATCGGTCACGCATTCGGTTGGATCCGTGGAAGAGTCGGAGGAGAGCTTTTCGGGAGCAGAACGATCGACGCGCGTTCGCTTTGAGAATCCAACGTGAACTGAATGAATGGCGAGAGACCGCGACCCGTGGGGAATTAGTGCTCAACGGTTAAAGGGGGCCGCACTAGTTGTCCACTGGGAGAAATAGAGATGAACAAACATCTTCACAAATGGCATGATAACCAATGATAAAACAATGGTTTCCAATCCCAAAACCATATAGATAGTTAACTGAAAAGGCTTTTGTGATTTTGGGCATCAGCTTATATTGAGTAATGCGAATTACATTTTTGCTGCTATTTTGAATTATATTTATTTAATAAACAAATATGATAACAAGTGATAAAACAATGCTTTCCAGTCTTAACTTAAAAGGCTTTTGTAATTTTGGGCATAAGATATATTGAGTCATGCGAATTACATTTTTGGTGCTATTTTGAATTTATATATTTTTAATAGCAATGAACACGATCCATTCTAATTCTTTGAAGTTTGTTATAAGTAACTGTTCTTCCTAAAAACTATTTAATTGTAAAAATAGTGCAGCTATTATCTTGAGCACAGCTGTGTATACATTTTTAGAGTCCCTATAAAACAGGTTTCTTTTATTAAACAGGTTATTATTTTCATTTACAGATCAAGCAATTGTTTTACAACAGTTGCCCAAAAATCTTACAGAAAGTAAAGAGTACGGAGTAAGAAAATGCTTAATGGTAAGTTTAAAACAACGGTTCTTAAAAGTAGAAAAATAAAAAAGTTTTATTGAAAAAGTAGTGATTACCAGAACCATTTATTCATGCTGAGATCCTCTCTGTTGGTAAATATATTTATATGAATTACGATCCCGAAATGAGAGCATATCTTCGCTGATTTCTCCCAGTGCAGAGAGCGCGAAGAGCAGAGGTCGTAAATACATTGGCTTAAGTAAAACTGAGGGACAGAGCAAGATATTTTCACCAGCAGCGTGTTTTGTGTTCCCGCTTTTCCCGAATTTCCCCCTTTTTCTTATGATTTTTACCGGCGAGGCGCCAGCACTGCAATTCTTTCTGTCATCTTACGCTTCGCTGAGCGGCTGAGAAATCTCAGAGAAAAGAGACGTAGAGAGAAAGAAGAGAGTCGAAGAATGCGCTGACAGCACGTGAGTCTAAGGTGCAAAGAGCGCAACATTCTACATTCTACATCTGCCTTCTTCAATCCGAGATTGTAGAATGTCAATCAAATGAATCTACATGATTAATTGAATGCGGTTTATAGACAGCAATATCTAGGTTATCAGCTGCATAAGATTGACAGTAGATATGATATGAAGTCTGTAGAGGCACACTCACATAACTGCAGTTTGAACTCTAATAGAATAGATTAAGCAAAGTTGTAGGCGAAGATGGTGTCAATGTTCTTGTTTTGGGATACACAAGTAAATTTATTATCAACAACAAAAGCTAACATATTTTGTTGGTGGAATGGAAGGAAGTTTAATTTAATCGATTTCTTCAATAGCCCATTTCACTAATAGTCTTTTCAATAAAGTTGGCATAGTATCGCACGTCCATGTACACGTCTGGCTTTTCGTTGCTGCCGCACTCGAAAGTCCACGTGTTGATGCCACAAACTTCCAGCCCCAACAGCAGTGGTCCGCCGGAGTCGCCGAAGCAGAGAGTCTGGTTGTTGTAGCCACCGGCGCAGATGATATTGGGTGGCAACTTGCTACCCAGCTGCTTCTCGCAATCCCGCTTGCTGACAACACTAACCTTCATCATGCGAAAAGTTTTCCTTTTGAGCTCATCCCAGATGCCGCCTTCGGATCCCCAACCGGCTGCAATGAGTGTATCCTTCGGACTTAGGTCCGATTGACAGATCTGGGCATAGCCCACGTTCTTGTTCTGCAAGGGATACTTGATCTTGGCCACCGCGACATCCGCGATGAATTTCTCTTTCGCATATTTCGGATGGATTCGCACCTTGATAAGTTTATTCTTCTTAAGGTTGCTGTCGTGCCCAGTAAATTCCCACGACTTGCCACCGATCACGTGGAACTCAGACATCTTCAGGTTTCCGAAACAATGGGCTGCCGTAAGGATGTGTTGCGGTGTGAGAAGTGTTGCGGAGCAGATGAGTTTTCTCTTATAGAAAAGCTGAATGCCCACTCCACCAAGCGATCCGACAGTCGTTTTTATGCCATTATAGATCCTGGGTTGGAACCTGGCAGGCTGGTGTCCCTTACTTCGAGCTTCTGTTCCGGCGGAGATTAGAATAAGCAGCAGCCGAACGAGTACCCAACCTGATTGCATGGCTTTTCGAGAGAAAATGATGGGCCTACACTCTGAAAACAGTTTCTGCGAATGGCTTGAAATTGATTCGTTCCTTGGGAAAAGTTTACAGTGACTAAGAAAAAGATTGTGACTTTTTTAAGGTAAACAGCAATCTGTTAATTTAGGATCCAAATAGTAAGAAATTAATATGCAATGCTTAACATATCGCTTACAGTGATTTTTTCATACATTACGAAGATTTTAAAATAATGTAAGCAATCTCCAAGAAATTCTTGTTAAGACTTGAAACTTAATTTTGAACTTTTAACAGGAAAGAGTATAGATGTGAGATTAACTTTTCGCTGCACACACTTCAAGTAATCTTTAATAAAATCATGTACATAATCCGTGTTCCATCCTGAACTGATTGAACTGATAAAACTCAGCAGAATTCAAGGAAAAATAATTTCGGATGGAGCGAAGCTGGAATGCCTTTCTTACCATAAAGAAGTTGCACTGGCCAATGGGATTTCGGCCGTGACAGCGGCGTCGTCGAGTCGATTACGCGGAAAGTTCTCTGTGTGAGTGGTAACTTTAACCCATTTTGCTTTGAGAATTCCCATTGGTCTTTTTGTGGAATCGCGGCACGTTTTGTTGGCAGTACATTTGCGGTTATGTGCTCATTGCAGGCTCACACGCACACACGTAAATGTGTATGTATTACTGTGCGTGTGTGCGTGCGGCTCTTGCCAAATTGTCGATTTTATTATTTGTGTTTATATGATTTTTCAGCTGTTCTGCATTTTAAAGGAAGCCGTCGGAATGAGATGGAGTGAGATAGAGGGGATTTTTCCGAGCTGCTGGAGCACAAAATGCGAGGCGCGTCTTCAGCCTCATTTCTTATTATAATGTGAAAAATATCCCTTTACATATTCAAAACGTTGAAATGTGCTATTTCTTTTGTTGCCGATTTTAACGGCCGGATAGAGAGCTTCCGTACATTCGACTCTGCTCTGTTCATAGGACCCCCGTGACTCTACGGATCACGTCCGTTTGGCATGCAGCTTACGTATCTAGATATTCATCAGTGGGTATTGAAATATTCGGCGCATCACTGGGTGGCAATTTTCTAACATTTTCGTCCTGCGAAACTCAACTCATCGTTGTCGTGGCTCTATAAATTGATTTTTGATTTCAGTAGTCCTTTTCTGTGGATGGTGTCGTGGTGCTATTGAAATGTAGCCAGATTTTCTAATGAATTGGCTGCTTTAAAGGGTTTCAGCAGGCATCCAATGGTTATACATACCTAAATTCAGTTAATTGAAGCAGAAGGTTTCATAATTAGTTCCAAAAAAATATATTAAACATGAGTCCATGCTTTTAATTAAAATTTATTTTCAAACTAATTAAAATTTTCAACGCAAATAAATCAAGTAAAGTGTTATATAATATTTTTGTTTTTTGAGAATTTGTATGCCTTTGTATCAAATTTATGTAATTTGCAGGAGCAAATTCTGTTAAAAAATATAGCAATTGAATTAGCAAATATAATGGCCATAAAACAATATGATATATGTACATTTTATATATCATTCCGGGAAGTATTTTTTATGCCTTTAAGCACCTAAAAGTCGATTTAAGCAATAAAAAACAAAAACTATGTTTATCCCCAATTTGCCTGCCATAAACATTAGGCGCATTAGTTTTGAAAAAACGCACTTGCTTATGTTTTTACAGCCTTTTTGTGGGCATTCTAAAAAAAAAGACATATTCAGTTGCAGACAGGCCATTGCAGCGAAGCTTTTATTAGTTTAGTTTTCGAAATTAAACGTATTTGCATATCAAACTGTCACACACACAAGCGTCGCATCAAATAAAAAACTTTGCCATTTTGTGTGTGCCAGTGTGTGTGTGTGTGAGTGTGCGTGTGAGTGTGCGTGTGTGTGATTGTGTCTAGTTGATGTATTTTTGGGCGAATGGCGAATGTTATAATATTGTTGTATGATGCCTTTGGTGTCTTTTGTCGACGGATTTGGTAATAGTTGTTGTTGATTTGCTTGGCTTTTGCCTGCTGCCAGTGCCGAGTGTACAATTTAATTGCTTTTTCGGTTTTTCCAGGCTCTGTGCGAGCTTGTGTGCATGTGTGTGTGAATATGACGGAACTGGTTGTCGTCCAACAATTTTTAGAATTGCATCAAAAGGCGGAGTGGGAGACAAAGAAAATCCAGTTGAATTTTCACGCCGCACTGCAATGCAGCTGGAGAAGTGGAAAGCATGGCCAGCATGTCGGCTACAATACTTTGCTTTTAACTTAAAATCTAAAGTTTAATTGTCATTGGATGTGTGTAGATGTGTGTGCACACAGAGAAACGATCGAATTATTAGCACTATGAATATTTCTAATATTTTAGAAATTGTAAAAAAAGCTATGTTTTTATAGTTTATTTAGTATCTTATAATAATTTCATGGCTCCTATTTGTTCAACTTTTTGGGTTCCTTTTTGATTTTGGAATATATTATGGTTTATCCGAAAACATATTTTAGTTATTGTATCTTTTTTCAGTGCTCCTCACACTCCCTTTATCTTCGGATGGTGTCAGCGGAAGCCGTCGCTGTGTTTGTTGGGTGGCTGCCATCGAAATTCCGGGCTCAACAGCAAAGTAACCAAAATGCAATTGTTTTGCAATTGGCATTTTGACCACATTCTGACACCCCACACACACACACACACGCACACACAGATACGAGCACTAATACATATGGACGGCGAGTGGCAGTGGCAGCAGCCACTGTAAATTGCGAAAAACTAAATATGCAGAGACATGCGCAAATGTGTGTGCGAAGTTGGCGTAATTTAGTTAGCATTTCAAATGTTTTTCCATTGCCCAGGCATTAGGAGGCAGGCATAGGACATTTTCTGTCGATATGCCGAAAAATTCTTAATTGAAAATGAATTTGGTTTTCGGCCAAGTGCTGCGTGCCCCGTGCCCCGTGCCCCGTGCCCCGTGCCTCACATTTTGGCCAAATCTTTTTTTGCCAATGCCTTGTTTTGCTTTCTACTAATTCGGATTGTTTTGTGTGTTATCTGCATGTGATGGGCGTTCGAACAGATCGAGGGTCTGCTGCTCGATGTGGGATGTGGGATACAATGGGGCATAGCGATGTGGATTGTGCAGTTTTTGGGGTCTGTTGGCTGACATTTGCATATTTTTCAAGCCTGCCAGCCGACGAGTGCTGTTATCCTTTGGCACAGCTGCGCTGCTGTTTACTTAGTGTCGCTGAATCTGTATCAGAATCCGAATCCGAGTCGGGCTGGAGGTATCCTCTCCTCTTTTAACCGAAATGGCACCAACAACACTCACACACACACACTCACACACACTCACTCACACACACACAGACGAGCTGGGCAAATACAAAAATTGTAGTCTACATATTTGAATTCGAAAATGAACGAAGCAAATGCCTCTGTTCTGTCTCTGAATTTGATGAATGTGGAAACGGCCATCGCATCGAGGCACTCGCATCCTCAACTGCCTGCGGATATTTACACTGTTATAAGGAAAACAATACTGCAAAGTAGCAGTTCAATTTACTGCAAATTAAATTTGTCCTTTTTATTTAAGAAATTTATTTTAGGTGCTTAGAAACAATTGTTGTAGTACTGAAATCGCAGACAAATCCCATTAAATGGGCGCTTTTTCCCGCAGTGCATCTGCATTTGTGTATTTGTTGTGGATATAATAGATGGGCTTGCCAGATATATAGACGGACAGCTGGAAATCTGGACAGGCCGGAGGCTTCATCTGGCTGTTGGCCATATTTGCCGTTATGCATGCAAATTGCACTAATGAGCGTCACAAAATTTTGCATAGACAAATGCTGGGCGAGTGCAGGGAAAACCGGACGGGAATGGGCCAAGCACTTGGCCATTGCCGCTTGGCTAAAAGGTTTTGAGTTCTTGGCCCTTAAATGAGGTCGACCTCCGAGAAAACAGTACCGAGACCACAAAAGCTACCCCATTCGCCAGCTGGAGGGCAGTTTTCACGCACGGTTTCCCTCGTCCACGGAGCTGTGACAGTTTTTTGCCACTGCATCTGGAGCTGGAGCTACTTTTGCTGCTGCTGCTGCTGCTGCTGGTGCCATTTTTGCTCATTAGAGTAAATGCACTTAATTAGAGCATACCAGCCATCGGGGGATTCAGCCAAAAAAAAAAAATAGAAGTAGAAATAGAAATAGAAATAGAAGGGCGGTAAGAGGAGCAGAGCGGAGCCAAGGGCTATGATTACGCCGTTCTTAATAACAATGATGGAAACAACAGGGGCTGTGGAAAAAACAATGCAGTTTACACTTTAAATGAGTGCAAATAAATAAATGGCTAAGCGAAATGCGACAAAATGGCTGGGAAATGGCAAAAATGGCTTACAAAGTTGCGCATTTTAGTGGCCACTGGTCACTGGCCACTGGCCACTCTTCATTTACCATTCTCCACGGGCTCTCCACTGACCAGTAATTTGTGTGCGACAGGACCCCGACTTATTTGCATTTCCCGGCAATTGTTGCTGGGCATCATTAGCGCACGAGTAGTGTGTGGTTCCGGCAGATAAAGAGTACTGTGAAAAATAATTTGGAATCCCGCAGCGCCTCAGGTGTGAGTCCAAGTAAAAATGTGCCACATGCAAGTAGAGGTTCCTAATTGCAAGTAGGTAAGTTAGTTATTAAAATCATTACATAGCCGAAAAAGTAATTCAATGAGTTAGCCTTACATGTATTTTATGTAAAGAATAATGAAGCAGCTTTTCTCACTCTGTATTCTGCAAGAACCTGTAGGCCTTGATTGCAATTGCAGGCAATTGCTCATTAAAAACCATTAAAATTGATTGCAGCGGATGGGTTTCTTTATGCCGCTGCAACTTTGTGGCAGTCATAAGGATCGCAGCAGGAGCCTACAAGGCAAACACACACATACACGTACATATGTATGTACTATATACGATCTGAACTTCGGCCAAAAGAAATGACTGGCTGGCAAACTTTAGGGGCTAACTGCTGATGCAGCTCGAGGTCCTGTCCCTGCGTCCAATTGTCTGGGTGGGAGAAGAGCGCTTGGGGCAGTGGCAAAGCCAAATGGTGCAATGTGCGAGGGGAAATTGTTTGCCTTTTGCTTGTCTTTGTCGTTTAATTAACTAAAAAATTGCTTTTTTAAATAGTTTCCAGCTGAAAGTCAGCCAGAAACGCAGACACAAGGGCCGAAGGGCCGAAGGACGATGAACGATGAACGCAGGACGCAGGAGGCAGGAGGCAGGACGCAGGAGGATGGGGGGCGTGTTTCCGCTGGGGCGAGTCTCCATTAAAGAAACGCTTGAATAATTTCAGCCTTAGGCCAATGGGGAGCAGCCATTGGAATATTATGCTTGCCATTTGCTTTGACGCTCGCTTTTAGCTTATTAGATGTTCTGTGCCTGCCTGTTCGGGCGCCACTCCCCACTCCCCACTCCCCACTCCCCACACCCCACACTCCACATTCCACACTCCGCATCCCGCTTGCCCCAATCTAGTCGTTATGCAATATTTATTAAAGTGAAATAAAACACTGAGCCCTGCTCTACTGGCTGTTGTTGATTGCTTAAGTATTCTCTTTTGGTTACCTCTGGGCGTGCCATTTTTTCACACATCCCTACGACCTGCGACCTGCGACCTACGACCTACGACCCTGCGCTCATCAACAAGTAGTAGTTGTAATCCGGCGCATATCTCCATTAAATATTCGCAATGTAAATACATAAATACTTAAGTAAGACGCTTAACCAGCACACACTCATTCCTCAACCCCTCCTCCCACACACACTCTCACACACTCTCACACACACTCACACATTCCAAGTGCCTAGCTTAGCGTAGGCTTTGTCCCGCCCCCAAAACTCCTTGTTTGCGTATACGTATCTACTTAGCATTAGTGCATGTACTTGGGCTTTGTATTAATTTAACTGAACAGACACGGATCGTGGGGCAGCGGTAGTCCAAGGTGGGGCTTCCATGTGGGGTTGGGTTGTAGCAGGCCTGATTTTCCGGCCACCCAAACTACTGGGAGCCCCAAGTGGGGGAGTGAGTCGATTGGGGCCATTTCGAGTGACGCACATAATAATTAAATTTCAAGATCCGTAGGCAATTTGCGGGCGAGATTTGAAATGCTGAAGCTTGTTTGATTGAAGGTCGATAGCGCGTGGATTTATGCGCAAGGACAATGTTATTCCAAAGACTTATTAAGAACTCTTGTCCTGAAACTACTCGGGTAGTTCAAGCATCTAAGTATCAGTGCTCCTAAAATGCCTGTAAATTGGTAGATCTGCTTACAAAGTATCCTAAAGATACGATAACACTTAAGCTTAAATTTACATTGGTTTCCCTCAAGTTCGGCTGCATTTTTTCGAGCACTTGGCCTAATTAGCGAACCGCGGCAGGTGGTCGTCTTAATTGCTTGCGGCTCGGGGGCCTTCAGACTCCTACTTGGGCGGCGGTTGAAGTATCCGTACTTGGCCTATAAATAAATATATTTCCAGCAATTTCCGCTGCAGTGCTGGGGCGTGTCCACTTGGCACCGGGGTAATGAAGTGCCCCAATGCCCCTACACTCGCATGCACTCACTCTCACCTATGACGTGTACAAATTGCGTCACTGTAACTTCTCATTTTGGCCATTATTTTGCGCCATTCGCCCATCGCCCATCGCCCATTGCCGCGCTTGCTTTCTTTTTTTTTTCATTTTCTGGCCGGCTTTTCCTCTTTTAACGACTTTGGCCGGGGTGGCTGGCAAAACGCAAATTTTTCGGTGCATAAATTAAAATGCAAATCCTCCGCATGGAAAATCCCCCTGTAATTAACATACATTAGCACGAGGAAATGCAAAACTTTTCTTGCCATTCCTTTTTCGCTTTTCGCCGCTTTCCTTTTGCTTTCCTTCCCCCCTTCCCCCCCCCCACCAATTTTTTTGCATTTTTGCTCTCGCCATTCCCTGTGTGTTTGTGTATATATTTTCGTTAATTTCTGGACAATGACAGTTAGGCGGTGAAGTGGTGAGGGGGGCTGGAGGTCCTTTAGGTGTCTGTGTGCTAATATAGAAATACGGCGGACCAGCGGCAGAAGGTCCTTTCATGCATATGCAGTATGTTAAATGAGCAGCACTCTCGCACACACTTACTCGCACACACTTACGTAATGCACATAGGGTTGGCGTACTCGTATAATGAGTAAATTACACAATCGCCCCTGTCCAATTTTTGGTGGCGCCTCACTTGACTTTCTCTCTCTCTCTGTTTTGGTCTTCAGCTATGGCACTTTTTTCGTCCTATTTTAATTTTCAGCTCGATTTTTTGTGCTTGAAATTTTTCCACATGGAAAATTATTTGATTTATTTCCACTTGGACACACTGGCACTGCAATAAATCTTCGTTCAATATGCCAGAGTAGCGCAACGGGTAGGGGTCCTTTTCCATATGTGTGAGCTAGTGTGTGTGCGAGAGCGCCCAAGGACATGCGTGCGTATGTGTGTGTGCGTGTGTGTGTGCTTGCTCACGCAGTTGAGAACTGAAATTTTATTTAGTGTTTAGTGCGCCTCCTCTGACAGCTGCAAGGCAACAACAATTGCAAAACTTCGGCACAAGAATTTCAGTTTTGGCCAGAAAACGTACAATAGCAACGGGCCACAGTAATGCTTTCAATTTTCTTCTTCTGTGAAATTCGGGCCACATTTTCTGCTGCTGCTGCTGCTGTTGCTGCTGTTGCTGCTGTTGCTGCTGTTGCAGCTGCAGCTGGAAAAGCGGGTGAGGGGAAATCGAGGGTAAGCGGCAGGAGTCTGATGGGCACGAGTTATGCTTTTGAGGCTGCGGCTGCGACTGCGGCTCTGGCGTCACCAAAAGCTGCCCAGACGTGCTGGCAGGTCTATAAAATGAAACTTTATTACACATCACACTCAGGACCCCCCCTCCCACCCCACCACACACACACAAACCCATACACATACATACGCAGTACATGGGCGCAGCCATTTTGCAACGTAATTGAATTGTTTCTGGCTTCCTTCCGGGCAACACATGCATGGGTCAAAGATGAACCGAAAAGCGGAGGTAAGGTGGCTCGGCGTTTCTCTGGTGAATTTCACACATGCCACGCCCACCCAAAATACCACATTTTTTAACCACTCGTCTTCATTTGCCTGCCAGCGAAAATTTGCCTATGCCCATGCCCTTTTGCTCACTGGATTTTTTTCCCTTTTGCTCCCTGGCAGTTTAATGAAATTTTATTATTATGAACAGGCCCATTAAAGTTTATTATGGTGAGTGTGTGTGGGTGTCTGTGTGTGTGTGTGTGTGTGTGTGTGTGTGTGCGAGTCCTTTGGCTATTTGCTTGGGCTGGTGGTGTTTTGTCCCAGGTTAACCGCCGAAAGTTAGTGCATAGCTCAAGGCGTCGCTTGTGCAGCATTAAAAGAATATCTGAGAATCATTTGACCATGAGCTCAAAGGAATTCCCAGCAGCATCCGCAGCAGCCGACCATCTGCCATGGGATTCGAGTGGATGGGGTGGCAAACATCCTGCCGCTTTTGAAGTGGGTTGTAACACAAGGGCGTTGGAGCATTAAAATAAATACAAATTAAAATATTTCCCTCGATATGTGTGTGTGTGTTCTGCTGCTCTTCAACTCATAGACCAGAAATTGTTCGAATGAAATGGCTCGGAAATGTTTCTTTGTGGCTGCTGAAGTAGTTGACGTACAGGATTAAAACGTGGCCGCATTTAGTTGGGGAATTCAGGGGGCATTCAGGTGAATACATACATTAATGAATAATACCATACTTTACTTTAAAATATCTAGGCTTATGTTTTAAAGGTAAATGCTCGTGAATCATTAATGCGATGAGGCCCAGCTGAGCTGTTGGATCTACATCAAATATGCCAGAGTTCAACTGCTAAATACATATAGAAATTAATGTTTTAATTTCACGCTCAGCTTAGCATTTAATATTTTGATTTGGGACAGGTTTTTGGGACAGGTGGCTTTGTTTACCTATTGGGGCCAGATTGGCTGGGTGAAAATGAGTGACAGCCAGTTGCAACCTCTGCCTTATCGAACACCAGAAATCATACGATAGACCCCAACTTCTGGCACAATATCTGTGAGAAGCTACCAATGTGAGGCGAGACCAAGGGAAAGTGGCCGTAGGAGCAAACCGTTGCGTAATGAGAAAAGGGCCAAGTAGGGTGCACTCGAAAAATAGTATATGGATCCCTAAAAAAAGCAACTTTGCTTATTCAGGATATCTAAAAATTGGTTAACCATATATTTCTATTTGGCTTAAATGCAAAATTTCGAAGGAAATAAAATGAATATGCATATAATTTGAATCTTTAAGAAGCTGCCAAGTGTACCAGCTCATCAAATGATTACAAGTCGCCCAACCAACCACACAATGCCACCAATGTGACCTCCCATTCCCATGGCCAGGGCCATTGCGAATCCCATTTCGAGTTCCACTCCCACTTCCAGTTTGCCACTCTACCGCAATCAGGGGGTGCGGCAGAATATTCAAACCTGTGCCCCTCCAGCGCTCGTCCTGGCTCCTTTGGATCCTTTGGCACGTCTCTGAAGTTGAGTTGAGTTTCATTTTGCCTTTTGTTGCGCTCGACTTGAGCACAAATACCGGAAATTGTTGTCAAGATAATTATTGTTATTTGTTTTTCAACAGGGGGCACACAAAATGAAGCAACAACGAACCGGAGTTGGGTTCCTGTTTTCCTCCAGCGACGCCTTGTGGCTTGTCCTTGTCCTGGCCCTTCTCAGCTCCCTTCTCATGGTGGTGGTGCTGCTCCGGCTCCTGCTCCTGCTGCTGCTCCTGCTGCTGCTCCTGCTCCTTCCACTCGAAACCTTGTTTTTGGGTATGTTCATCAATCTGGCAAAAACATCAAAATTCGCCAGGACTTGCTGCGGCATATCCCTGGCCAAGGCAACGTGCAATTTGCGGTTTTCCGACGGCCAGTGATAGTGGCTCGAGGGCATCCGGGTGTAAATGGCGGACAAAGGGTGCTCCGGTGGCGTCTCCTTGTGGCTGTGGCATCAAACTTTAAGAGTGGATGGAAGTACTTGAACGGGCAACTGATTAAAATTTGAACACTTGATTGATTCTGAATCTGGCCGGCGACGAGCTAGTTGGCTTGGTAGTGCTCGAAAATGTAATAACCGAGGCAAAAATATTTACCTCTTGGTAACCGGAGCATGGAGCATGGAGCATGGAGCATGGAGCATGGAGCATGGAGCATGGAGCATGTAGCACGGGGCACGGAGAATGGTGAATGTTGAATGTTGAATGGAGCAGAGAGTATGGTGCACTTCATCGACATGGCCGCCGCCATTGCCCATCGAAACTGGAAAGTGTTGTCCTTGCGGCGCACTTAAGATGGAGTCTCGTTTACATGCCCCTGTTGTCAATCACAAGGCCCATTCACGGCTCAGGTGCTTGGTCCTTTGTATCTGCAGCGGAGTGCACTTGACATTTGAACTGCAACTGTCAAAGTGGCGGCCATACTCGTATGCACCTGCAAAACGAGCCAGTCTCCCAAAAGCCCAAAAGTCCTGCATATCCTGTGTGCCATGTAATCACCGGCTGAAAGACTGAAAGTTTTACGGCTTTTAATTACCCCTCCGCACATGGAGCATACGTTCCCAGCACGAACATCAAGATTATTGGGTCTTCAGATGCGGAATGGGTAGCCAGCGAAATAAAACTTTAGTAATTAGCAAAGGGAGTTAACTGATTTTGCAGAAGGCCACTGGCACAGTAACTGCAAATGAAGCATGCCTTAAAAAAAACACAAAAACACAAAAACAACCAAGACACGAAACGTAATGAGGCGAAAGGAATAAAGTGCAGTGAGAAATAATAAGGCAATGATTTACCCAACCAAAAGTTAATTGAAATATGTCAGAGGTCCTGTTTAAATTGATAACTCAAACATTAATCAAGAATTATAGATAGTTCTAGATAGTTGGCATATAAATTTTAAATTATATTAACTTCCCTTTAATTTCCCGCTGTGTAGCGAAAAAGAACTGAAAACAGTAAACAGCAGGGGACGTTGGCAAAAGTCACAGAAAACAGAAAGCATTTAGCGCATTGCGGAGGATCGCCACTCGCTGTGTCTAGATGAAAATATAACGAAATTAAATTAATTACAATCATTATCGCCCCGTGCACACCTGCTGAAGCTGGTAAGGTGGTAAGGTGGTAAGCTGGTAAGGTGGTAAGGTGGTAAGGAGGCATAAAGTGACTACGGCGACGTAGTGAGCTGATAATTTTGCTTCATTAGCGGATAGGACTTATATATGCACTCGCAGCTAAACCAGAAGCGGTAGAGTTAATTTCTTCCTGACCGTGGAACCTCTGGCAATCTCTGTTTGTTGGACTCGAAAGTAATTAAAGCAGCATGTTTGATGCACTTTTGCTGGGAAAGGAAACGAAAGGAATTCCAATATCGGTACAATCATATTTCATTTGCCAGCATAAAGAGCGGAGTTCGATTGGCTGGGGGCGGTTGGTACCCAAAATTATTATTTGTTGTTTAATTAAAACTGCAAATGTCATTGAAAAATCCAGGACATTGCTGGAGGCCATAAGCCGAAGACAAAGATCGAAGGACAAAAGGCGAAATGCTTGGCAAACAAACGCCCTGTGGCCATGACAGGTTTTTTGGAAGTTGTTGTAAATAAATATTTATGACCAGCAGCAATGGAATTAATCGCATGCATGTAAAAGACAATTGTAATTTACTGATAATAAATATTAGATGTCCTGGCCTCCGATTCCTATTCCGATTCAGATTCAGATTCCGATTTAGATTCCGATTCCGAGGTCTAAGCCCCGAAAGCTTGAGCCCTGGCACGATATGTTTTTGTACATTTGCCTCACTAATTACGAGCTGCATTATGCATAAACTACATATGGTTGGCCGCATAAATCAAGTGCGGGCTGAAAACTAAGAGTTGTACTGTACAAGTAGTACAAACGCAAAGTGCAAAGCCCAAAGTCCTATTGCCACCTGCATTTGTTTCTGGCCCTGGGTTATCCGTTGCATTTGCCGGCCGTGTGTTTGCTATTAATTAAGTTGAAAATAGCTACACGCAAAAGCACTCTTAGGCGACTATTTTTGGCCCCAGCATGCATGACGGCCGGCGAAAAGCAATTAACATGGCGCACTCGCATTCCGAATGGGCAAAAAATGAGAATCGAGCTGGCCCGCTCGCCTAATGGCCACCCAAACAGTTACAGCTTGTTATCGACGTGGGCGAAATGTGTTAAATGCCGGCCACGCCCCTCCAAAAAACGGCCAGATGGGCGGCTGCAAAGCGGACTCCAGCCCGCTTCACGCTTAATTTACAAAGCTCATGCAAGTGCGAGCGGCGCACGCGGCGTATGCGCAATGCAGCCGTGTACATGGTGCATGTGATATGTATTTTTTAAAAATATTTCCACGCACTCACACCGAGACTGTGCGCGTGTGTGTGTGTGTGTGCGTGTGTGTGTGTTTGCCTGTAAATACAGCAATTTTAATTACAGTGTAATTAGCGACACGAAATGCTTAAAGTAAGGAGCGTGAAAAAGAACGAGTGGGCTGGTCGGCAGCGAAATCAAGGGGCGTGCTGCACAAATAACACGACAATGAATTCAAATCAAACAATGTCTGCCAGAATTGCGACATTATGTGGGCGCAGACAGACAGACTTTATTCAAACAGAAAGCGGAGCCACGCAGCCAGCCAAGTCGAAGAAAACAGCAGGAGGAAGGATTTCAAAAAGAAGCCAAAGGATGCCTGCGAAATACCCTTTCAAAACGGTGTACCTAACATCATATGACATAGATTTTCTTAAAATCTTGTCCTGGATTTTTTGGAATTAATCAGTGATGTTACTAGCAGTCCATTAGCCTCATTAACAAGCGAAACAGGTCTGCAGATATTTATATTTATAGAAGAGCTGAGAGCCATTTAAGCGCAATGAAGGTGACGCCAACAATCGAGCCAGCAGCTGTTCATCCGGCAAACAAAGCCTGCAGTGAAGCATGCTCATTGAGTGCTCGTCCTGGGTCCTTCGTCCTGGGTCCTTCGTCCTGGGTCTTTCGGTCTTTGGGTCCCTTCAGTCTCCTTTTGCCAGTCTCCGTCTCCGCTGCTGCTCCTGGCATCCCCGCCGAGCATCCTGTGTGTGCGGGGCGACGCGACAATCTGCTGAATCTCGAGTACTTTGGCATGTCATTCGCATTTTAGAGCAGCTAAGCTCCAGTGATAAGCAGCGAAATTAGATTGAATGAAGGTGCAGCAGCGTCTCGGGGCGAAAGGACGTGGCGTGAGGTTAACAAGCATCCTGGCTTGTTGTTGTCACAATTGGCAGGGCAGGTTTGGGCATCGCAGGACGAGCCAGGACGCGCCAGGACGCGCCAGGACATCTCGGGCCACACGCAGCCACCCCCGGTGTAAAAGTCACAACCCTCCCTCACTTATTTCAATTATTTCGCTTTGTTGCTGCGCTTTAAATATTTATCAATCACAGGAGTTGGTTAGCATTCACCCCCAGCAGCACAGGCAGGAAAAATTGCTGCCTTCGTGTGCTTTCAATTTGCCTTCCCGGCATCTGACTCCTGATCCCGCACGACTTTTTGCTGGTACGTAAATCAGCCTATCCGTGTATCCTGGTGGCGGTGCCGCCTCGAAATTCCCGGCTTATTGTTTTCCGCAAAAACTCCAGGTCCTTGCCATCGCCAGCGGTGGCGGTGGCGGTGGCGGTGGCGTTGGCGGCTACGGAGGCTTAGTTGTCAGTCCTGTGGCCTTGGGGCTAAGCCACCACCCGTTCCGCCTTGGAGCTGCTCCCCCGCAGACAGAATACCTCATTTCCCACTCATTAATAAATTTATGCAGTTCACTCGGCGACTCCCGCATTGCGGACTCCGGCGCTATGTTTATTAGCCACATGAAATATGATGTTCTTCAGCCCCCAGTTTTCTCTGTCCTTTGTGTTCATATGGAATACCTTATGGCGTAGCGCACACGCCCCCATAATGAAGTTACAGGTACGAAGTGGGGCGGGGCGCGTAGGGTATTCAAGGTACTGAAAAGTGCAGTGCGGGCATATCGGTTGCTGAGAAAATCCATCTACCATCATCTCCATATTTACAGTTTAAGAGAGTTTGTTGAGTTGATGAACAATATTTATTTCTTAATATCTTTGGATATTTAAAAACACATTAAACAGCAACTATTGCGAGTGGATTGAGTAAGATCTGAGTTTTATTTACTTCGGTGTTCTGTGTAGCGCACTCCAGATTCCGCTTGGCAGGTCCTGCGATGATGCCTCCTTTGAAGAGTCCTGACTGACTGTTGCTCGCTGATATACGAAGTGGCGGTTGGGCGAAGGGGTGGTTCCGAGCGCACTTTTACTTCAGTTTGAACTTAAGCACTTCCTGTTTGATCGGAAGCGCCTCTGGGGAAATTGAAAAAGGCACTTCAGAGCCGGCGTCGGTGAAAAAATTAAGTACAATATGGAGCACAGAGCACGAAACACGGAGCCACACAGAACAGGACAGCACAGGACAAGACGGCTTGTTAGCCAGGTAGCTAACCATTCAGGTGTGCAGACCTGGCAGGATGAGGCCTTCTTCAAAATTATATGTAATACGCCCCGGTCCCCCTCTCCGCCCACTCTCTCTGTGTGTGTGTGTGTGTGTGTGTGTGCGTAGTTCATTTTGGAAGGACTCGAAGGAGCTGAAATTTAGCCTGCTATTTGTCCGTCTTTCGCTCTAAATGTGTACGTGGGTGGATGTGGACTTTGATGCCTTCTTGTTTTACATTTTTGCCCAAGGAAGTATTAAGTTTGCTGAGCAGGAAGCTTGTAAGGAAGCGCAGGTGATTTGCCAAATAACCATCAACAGCCCACCCATCACATGGCCTAAATGGCCACGAAAACAAGGCAACAAAATACAGCGATAATAATATCAACCACAAATTGGGGCCCATAAAAAATAAATCTATGCCATTATGTCTTTATTAACTGGCACATCCAGATGCCTCCAATCCCGATCCCGATTCCTATCCCGATCCGTGGCAACTATTCTGCACACATGGCGCACACGCACGGTTATTAAAAAGATTTGTCCCTTTCACTTTTCGGACATGGTCAGCAATTTGGCAGCGTCTTAATGGCCGCAATTGTGACAACTGTCTGCCGTTGTTTGTTGTATGATGTTAGCTGTTTGCTGTTTGTTCTTTGCATTACGTTTGACACTTGACGGAGCTTAGGCCCAATTGCTGTGACAGGAGGTCCGGGTCAAGGGGCAGCCATGTGTGGCATAAATGTATTTAATGGTCGGCAAATATGATGTTAACGGCTTACTGGCAACGGCGTAATTAAGGCTAAAAGCCAGTGGGATTACTGAGCCTTCATGCCAAATGTGCAGCCTTAAACAAATCAAATTATATTTCATTTTTATACCCGTTACTCGTTGAATAAAAGGGTATGTATGATGTATAGAAATCCCTTAGGCTGAAGTTCTAATCTACATAACTCAACTTATCCTAATCGGATTTTGAAGTGGCATACCTCTAAATGTTTCTGAAGCAATTCTCTAAAAAACTGCATTCAAATTTAGAATTTTTTTTTTTTTTAATTTTTTTGTAATATTTCTGATGTTATGATGTTGTTGAAATTCAAATATGTCCCTAGGCTGAAGTTCTAAAGTCCATAACTCAACTTATCTTAATCGGATTTGGAAGTGGCATACCTCTTAATGTTTCTGGCGCAATTATCTTAAAAAACTGCATTCAAATTTAGAAATTTATTTTTTTTTAATTTTTTTGTAATTTTTTTAATGTTATGATGTTGCAGAAATTGAAAAATGTCCCAAGGCCGACGTTCTAAAGTTCATAACTCCACTTATCTTTATCGGATTTTGAAGTGGCATACCTCTTAATATTTCTGGCGCAATTCTCTAAAAAACTGCATTCAAATTTAGATTTTTTTTTTTTTTATTTTTTTTTAAATTTTTTTGATGTTATGATGTTGCAGAAATTCAAAAATGTCCCAAGGCTGAAGTTCCACAGTCCATAACTCAGCTCCTTTTAATCGGATTTAGAAGTGGCATACCTCCAAATGTTTCTGAAGCAATTCTCTTAAAATCTGCATTCAAATTTGGAAATTTATTTTTTCTAAAATTTTCTTGTAATTTTTCTGATGTTATGATGTTGTAGAAATTAAAAATCTCCCAAGGCTGAAGTTCTTAAGTCCATAACTCAACTTATCTTAATCGGATTTTGAAGTGGCATACCTCTAAATGTTCCTGGAGCAATTCTCTAAAAAACTGCATTCAAATTAAAAAAAAAAATTTTTTTTAATTTTTTTGTAATTTTTCTGATGTTATGATGTTGTAGAAATTAAAAAATGTTCCAAGGCTGAAGTTCTAAACTCCATAACTCCACTTATCTTAATTGGATTTTGAAGTGGCATACCTCTAAATGTTTCTGGAGCAATTCTCTAAAAAACTGCATTCAAATTTTGAAATTTTTTTTTTTAATTTTTTTGTAATTTTTTTAATGTTATGATGTTGCAGAAATTCAAAAATGTCCCAAGGCTGAAATTCTAAAGACCATAACTCAACATCTCTTAATCGGATTTTGAAGAGGCATACCTCTACATGTTTCTGGAGCAATTCTCTAAAAAACTGCATTCAAATTTGAAAATTTATTTTTTCTAAAATTTTCTTGTAATTTTTCTGATTTTATGATGTTGTAGAAATTAAAAATCTCCCAAGGCTGAAGTTGTAAAGTCCATAAATCAACTTATCTTTATCGGATTTTGAAGTGTCATACCTCCAAATTTTTTGCACTTTGCACTTATACTTTGCACTTATACTTCTTGGAATTTATTTTATTATTTCTGCGACCAAGGACTCACCTTGTGTACGCCGCATATTCAAATTCCATTTAAGTTTTTTCATTACAAGCCGCGAAAGAAGTCTGCCGCCTAAGGATTTGCATTGCTTTCAATTTACTGGCCGGGATTCCAAAGGCTGCAGAGGGGGCAGAGGGGACGGATGACAGGACCATTTCAATTCTTGTTTTCATTTCCGTTCTTAATTTAAGAATAATACAAATTTATATTCGCATTTTATATATTTTCTCCGGCAGCCGCAAACGATGCAGCAAAGTATGCAACAAAGTTTTCGCTACCTCGAAGTGACTGCTTTTCCCGATTTTCCCTGTGTCTCAGAGCGCTGGCTCTGATAATTGTGTTCTGTTACGTTTTTCCGCTGCGCTACAGTTGCATTTACTCGCATTTTGCGCATTCTTTATGCAAATGCGCATCAAATTACATGGGAGGCAAGTTTGGAAAGCTCCTAAGGCGGCCAGTGTCGCCCTTTATGCGTTTTTATGGCACGTGACGCAGTTGCTCGCCTTGACTTGTTGCCAAGGACCAAAGAGAGCTAGACCAGGCGGACCAGGATCCCAGGATCCCAGGAGCCCTGGATCCGCCTCAAAGTGCCTCCAACCGGCTGCAATTGGCATGCAAATGTACGACATCGATTAAAATTTTATTACACGCCATGTTGCAAACGGTTGGCCTGACATGCTAGGGCAATAAATCAAGCCGAGTTTACAGGTAAAGCCAAAGAAAATTGTCAGCTGACAGGGTGGGGTGGTGGGTGGTGGGTGGTGGGTGGTGGTTTTTCGCCGGTGGCTTCAGACCCCTTTTCCACCGCATCCACAACTACATCCACATCCTGCTGCCAGCAGACAGTCAACGAAATGCGACAGCAAGGAGCTGCTCTAAGCACATCAAATGTGGGATTTAACATGCCAAACACAGCAGAAACAACAACTGCAACCAGGGGTCCTGCTCTCACTCACACTCCTGATCCTTCACTTGGAAAAAAGTTGTATTCAAAAGTTCTATAAACAATTCCCTTTCAAATAAGGGGTAAATAAAGATAATGAATCTAGTCCATGGAATATTATATTACTGCAAAATAGCTAATTATAAAAAAATAAAATAAATAAATCTTGAAATCAAATTTTCCAACAATTTTCTCATGGTGTATCAGCTGTGCTGCACGAGGTCCTCGTCCTGTTCGTCCTGCTTTGAAGCAGACACTTGATGGCGGCACTCTTAAGGTAATTGAATTGAGTGAAATGTTGTCGCTCCTGTTGTTGCACTTCTTTGTTTTTGTTGCCGTCGATGAGAAGGATATTTAGAAGGCGATAGGACAGGACAGGATTGGAGAGGACAGGATGGCAAAGGCGGGGGGCGAGTGGTGGGGACACAGCGAGGACATCGCTCCGTCGTCGCCGGCAAGGACAAATATTTAATAGCCGCTCGTAAAGGTTGCCCCTGGCTGGATGCAACATTATGGCCAGCATATTTTTACAATATTCAATTTAATTTTGTCAATGTGAAATCGAGCAGCCGAGCCAGCAGCGCAGCAGGTGAAATAGACTGGGAGCTCCTTTTTCCCAGATGGGATTTTGTTTACTTTGTATGCGGATCAGCGATAGGGATTTGAATGCATCTCGGTTCGGATTGCCTGGAGGATAGGAATAGCCGGATTGTGAGGTCAGTGATTGGATGGATTCCGGCAAGGAGATGGTGAAAATCTTTCTGGCTTTCCTTCTTCTTCACCATTCATTCCACTTCCGGAAAGCAGCTTCAGCTTTGAAGCTGATGCCATTACAATTGGCCATACCCCTAATTATCCATTTGATACATAATTTTTTGCCGCGATGTCTTACTCATTGTGGAGCACTTGTTTTAGGTGCAGACAAAACAATAACGACGGCTGAAATAATAACCACATCTTGTGCTACATAATGTTAGCAATAGAGTGCAAGGCGGAGCAATAATAAATGTGGAACAATAAACAAGCGCATAAACAAGCCGGATCGGACCAATCAGATGGGTAATTGAAGGAGGTCATGTATGAGCCTCGTACCAGGCATCTCCGGTCCCCCGATGATAAATAAAACATGGATGCGGGCAGGAATGTGAGCAGGAACAGGATGTCTCACCCCCCCCCCACAACCAAAGTCAAAAACAACAAGGAATAAAAAAACAAAAGAGCATTGCGCCAGAGGACATGTGGCCATGCCGGGATACTGGAATACAGGGATACAGGGATACAGGAATACTTGGATACTTGGGTTTTCTGGTCTGAGCCGGGCACATGTTGGCCATGTTCACCAATTATACGGGTTATTATTTTGCCTGTACGCAGTACCAGGACGAGGGTGAAACATTTTTCGGCCCCGGGGCCAAAGATTTTCAATTTTTGCTAATCTCAAATGAATGTACAAGACCGTGGCCGGCGGCGGCGAGTGGCAATCCAAGCGATTGTTGGCCCGAATCGTACAAGATTTGTGGACACACATGTGCAGGCAACCCACCCACTACGTTCGTACGTTCTGGCATTCCAATAATTTCAATATTCCGGCAGTCGAACACATCCATGGACAGTTGCCGTAAAATGACAAAACAATTTATGCCACATGCATGGCGAAAATCGAATTTAATTAGAAAATTGTTGTGGCCAAGCTTGGCGAGGACTGCAGTTGAAGGCGAGCAGGATATGCACGTATCACAGGATGTGTTGCGGTATTGGCCGCACATACACATTTCCAATTTATACACACCCCTCCTCCTCTCACAACCAAATCGTAGACCCCCCCCCACACCCCTTTGATCGAATCGAAAAACGAAAAATAAAATATCTTCAATTTATTTTGACAACAAGGACGAGGACAAATAAAACAAAAATATTGCAGTAAAATGAAATTAGAGCAACGCATCAAAGGCATATGCCAAAAAATATATAATTTTAATGGATTTAGTGGCCAAAGAAAAATGTTAAAAATGCAATGAAACTATTTCGAATATTGAGCATATATCGAGCATATAGCACAACAAAACCAAAAAAAAAAAGCCCACTAGCCAACTATTTGTGTTGTCACGTACACGTGGGGAGCTCGAAAAGATTTTCAACCCAAACAATTTTCCTACGTGACCATGCCGAAGAATGGCTCTATCTTTGCTTCTGTGTGTGTGCGTGTGTGTGTGTGTGTGTGTGTGTGAAGGACGTGCTGTGCGCCTGTGTGTGTTTGTTGCAATGAGTGGTCAGCATCGCGCTCAATTGCACGAAATGAAAAAGCCACAAATTGAAAGGAAATAATGCAGAGCGATTAGCGAAAAGTAATCATAAGCAGCGCTGTGAGAAATACGTTCCTGAATTTACAATTCCCCCAGGCGAGTTGGCTAAAAGGAGTCGGATATGCTTCGGTGGGCTAAATGGTTGGAAAAATAATTGCCAGCACGATCTTAATTTCAGCTTCCTGTTTAGCGTGGGTGCATGTTTTTGAGATATATACGTATACGTGTAAGTGTGTTTTGTTTCTTTTTGTTTTTTAGATTTCAGCTTCCTATACTTACTGCTACAAGGTAAAGGTCCTTAGAAATCTCCTATAACCATAACCATAACCTTACTTTAACTGCTCACCGCTTTGGCATTAATCTAAATCAAGGCTTAGCCCCATATTTATAGTTGAAAAGGCATAAACCCAGGGCGGAGCAGTAAAACGCAGCAAAAATAAGTCATGTCAGATGGGCATCCCACTGCAGATGAACCCCTTCGCTGGGGGAGACGGGGGCAATGCCAGTTTGTTAATATTGCTAAGCTCTCACGGCAGCGGAAATTGCTTTGTGCCTTTCACTCCAAATGCTGCAATAAACATCGAAAGCCGTCCGAATGCCAAACGGAGTCGAGCCAGAAGCCATGGTTATATGGTGGCTGTCAGCTCTTGGCTCCCAGCTCCCAGCTCCCAGCTCGCAGCTCTTGGCTGTCCAGTTGGCCTGGCATCGCCGAAGGACCCAGGAGGGTCAGGGAGCAGCAAGGACCAAAACAGGAGTGGCCGCACGCTGAGCCACTGACTTTCGGCCAGAACAATGGGAAAACACGGCGGAAGCGCACAATAAATTGCTTATTTATGGCTCAGCTTTTGGCCATAAGAAACACGCTGTTTTTATTGTTTTTAATCAACTCGAAAAGATTTGGCAAAGCTTATAAAATAGACGCAGTGCACACGGCGATGGATGAGCTTCCGCTTGTAGTCGCTGTTGTTGTGCTAACTTTTTTCCCTTTTCCCCTGAACAGGAAATAATTTTAGAGTTCCTCTTTTTTGGACCCCAACCCTTTGAAATTGGCCACTAATGCCTGGTCCTTGTCGCCGAGAATTTAAATTTATGACTGTTTTAAAGTGGCGCGGACAGCTGGAAGCCTCGCAGGCTGCACTCTGTGCGTTCCCTTTGCCAACTTTGTGGCTTTGTTGGTCCTGCAAACTGTGTCTACAACAAAAACAGCTGAGGTACGCGCGTCAAAGGCAGCCATTGTCCTGCGGTGCTAGCATGTGTGCGTGAGAGTTTGTTTACACATTTATGCATTTTATTCAGTTAGTTATTTATCTGCGGAGCCTGGGACAAAGTTGTGCCGCACTCGGCAAACAAAGGGGCGCCCAGCTAGATGGGCGTGGCCGCAGGACCTGCTAGCTAATCGTCTTTTTGTAGGATGCACCTCCGCTGCAGCCATTTCAAAGTGCTAGGTGCACTGCCAAAAATAATACACAATTTTGATATACGAAAAGGTAGCCATTATATGCAAAATCATCAAAAAGAGTAATTTATTCTTGTTTTTATGTATTACATGGTGTATTATCCTGTGGAATATCTTTAAAATTGAAGAATTTCCTAGTTTTGTGATATTTTCTTTCCAGTGTAAGTAGTTTTGCTGGCGAGAGCAACCTCACAAATGATTAATTAAAGCACCGCAGGGCGCCTTCTTTTCCGTCCTCCAATCCATGCAAATGGCAGCCGAAATGAAGTGACTGCAGCAGACACAGATAGCAGAAAGGGGTGGATCAGAAAGAGGCGTATTTATTTACTTTGCATTGCGGAGTGCAAACAATTTACGAAATAATTTAACGCTTAATAAGAGGGCAAATCTAATAAACCTTTGAGCTTTTGGCAGCAGCCCCACTCGAGTTACCCAAAAGTGTGCGCACTGCGATGTAATTGCATTTTGCTTGGCTTCCACAGTTGTTTTGGCTGCAAATGTTGGTTAATTTAACTTTCGTGAATTATGCATCCTTGGTGAGCATTGTTCTTGGCTCCTGGCTGTTGGTGGTTGGGAAATTTCATTTCTGGCCAGCCGGCGAGCAACAATAGTGCATTGGCCGTGACTAATTTAGTGCTAATTTTGCACGCATTATGCGCAATTAGATTATTAATGGAAACATTTGTTCGACAATTATCAGCAGGCACGCGAAAATTTTAATTAAAATGCTTCACTTTTTTTTTTTCAGCCCGGAAATTACATTTTGGTGCATTGATTAGCTCATTAGGTGCTGATTAAAATCGCAGCCAATAAAACAACCGAAATGATTTTAATTACCCAGCGATAAGTGATATTAAAAATTGAAAAGCGCCATAAAATGTGGCCAGCACTCACACGTTTTAATTAAATGTCTCGTTTTCATCACGAAAAAGACGGCCATTAAAACCACAAAAGATACTTTCGGCAGTGCCATTAATCGCGAAAACACGGTAAGGGCGTCAGATGGTCATTATCAAAAGTCGGCCCACTCATTAGCAGCCAGAAAAGTACACATTCCAAGGACCTGCGAGCTGTTGCATTGCTATGTCAGCATCTGTGTGCGCGCGTGTGTGTGTGTGTGTGTGTGTGTGTGGATGCAGCAAATTCCGGCGCCCAGGTGACCGGCACCTGCCAGCAGTTACATAAGATTCGCTTAATTAAACAGACAAACCGTGGGCCAAGAGTGCCAGCTGCATTAACAGCCCGCGGCGGAAGCAAATCCATTCAGAACAGGCATCTCTAAAAGTGGGAGTCGAAAGCGTTGCCTACTTTGGGGCGCCATCAGTTCATATGTGTAATGGTCAAAAGGAGACTACGAATTGCTCTTAATTTGGATTACTCCCACCCTGTGATGTTAAGATACAATGTTATGATGTACAGATTCTTCACTTAATAAATATATAAATGGAAAAATACTATAAAAAAAACTTTGAATTGCTGCATTTTAATAGATATTTAGTAATGATTATAAAATAAATAATGACACCAAGCAATGCCTTTTTCCAAATTGGAAAACTTTTAGAAGAGAGCATTTGGCGAATCGCAGTGCATGCGAATCTCGGCCCACACTGAGTGTCCACTTTCGGGCAGCTTCAACAATGCGAAAATCCTGTGCTGTTCTTTTCCCGCTGCAACTGTACGTTTTTGTCTAATGGTTTCCGGTGCACGCACACAGCCGCACTCGCACTCGCACACGCACACGCACTCACACATTCTCATGCCCATTCACACGCATTCACGCACGACTGCTCAGCGCCGCGAATCTTTGTTTTCTGCAACAACTGCGCGCACATCCGTTTTAGTTTCTGGTCCGCACTCCTTTTTGTATCTGTATCTGCATCTGTATCCGTGTATCCATGCACTTGCAGCGATTTTTGCTTTCGCCCCTGGCTTTTTCTGCGGTTGTTGCTGGCCTTCGTGCCGCTGACGGCCTTTCAAAATTTTCCAAAACTTATCCGCGCTGGCGTCGCAGTTTTTCTTGCACCATCGCATTGTTCGGAGGAGCACACATAATGGACAGCCAGCGAGACGTGGCTGCACTTGCAACTAAGAGCCTTTGCACGCTTTTCCCAGCGCCCGCAGCTCATTGGGCTTTGAGCTGCCTTTGTTTTCCGATTTTCCCGCTTTTCCGCTCCCCAAGTGGCAGCACTTGCTTTTGCTTTGCCAGCTCCATAGCTTTACAGTTGACCGATGTCATGGGGTATGGGTGTGATTGGGTGGCCAACTGCCTCCGCCTTTTGTTGACAGGCATTTGGTTTGCCGAGTAAACTTTTGTCCCTCGCTGGGAATTCGAAATTGTCAAAACTTCGCTTTCGAAAAAAACTACATTTCAAATGAAGGCTTTATTCGAAAGCTACCACAGAACCATATTTTTCCAAATATTTTGTATATTTTAAATGTTTTAATTAGTCAGTAATTGATTGCAGACGCCCTGGAGCGACAGGTGTAATTTATTAAAAATGATTGAGCAAAATGTAAATAATTTAGGCAAAGTTCAAACTTAAAGCCACTTGAATTTTTATGGAAGACTTAAAGGGAATCTTTGAAAGAACTTCGAGAAACCCACCAGTTCATTCAACTGCGCCATTTAATCAATTTTATTGCCAGGAAAAAAAAAAGACTCATCCTGCCCCGGGTAACTTACATTTTTTTTGTTGTATTTTTGCTATTATTACATTTGCTTTTGTTGTTTAAAAATGCAAATTTATACATAACCCAGCCAGAGCAAGTGGTGCCCCGTAGACATTTGCTTGATTTATGCGCCAGCTGATGACGCTTCAATGGAGCAGCAAGCGAGTCCATAATCAATTAGCAAGTGCCACGGGTTTGGGAGACCACTGAATGTCCTGGTCGCTGGTTGCTGGTAGCTGGTTCCCGGTACCCGGTTCCCTGCGGTCAGGATGATGATATGACGAGGATGAGTATCACTCGCACTCTGGTCTTTTGTCTTTGAAGAGCGAGTCACCGGCGCAGACACATTAACTATAAATCCACGTTAATTTAGCTCGGGCAGATTTGTAACCACGGATCGGGCCATAAAGAGCCACCTCACGCCCGTTCAGCTGGCACGTGCAGTTGCATAAGTTTATCAAGTGCGGCCAAAAACAGTCGGCAAGTCGCTGGTGCAGAGGGCGTCGAGTGCTTAACGCTAAAGATAAACTGCGCACGGGGCACAAATAATGTCTGGAGATGAAATTAAGCCGCAAAAGTAAATCACGGAGCGCGATGCGCACGAAATGTAAATAAGCTATGGCAGGAGAATCGTAGGAGACTTTTGCCAAGCTGCACTGAAAAGAACAACTTTGCATAACAAGAAAGTTGTGCTAAAATTGAAGACCATATGTAATGCCTGCTGATATTTTATAAATGAAATAACAATGGTGTTAAGCATTGCTGTATTTCTGATCATATTTGTAAATTAACATATGACCTTTCTCACAGTGTAAGCTGACGCCTCTGATGTTGGTGATGGGCCGTGCTCAATAATTTAGAGGAACTGCAAAACCACCAGCGGCCCACCTTGCAGGGTGTTTGGGTGTTTGGGTGCTTGGGTGCTTGGGCCTGTTTTGGGAGACCGCCGCCTCTGAAATATTTATGAGCCTTGGCAACAGACACAACACCAACACCAACACCAACACGAACACCAGCACCAAAACCAATAGGAAAAACAACAACGGTGGCAGGACTGAGTGGCTCCGGAACTTTAGTGATTATTACTGACGTGGTTACGTGACTGTTTTGGAAAGTGTCGAAAATGCGGCACGCGGGACTTTCCCCTGGCCAGCTGCACACATTATTAACAAGTTTTGTGTCTCGGCTCTGATTTCTGCTGCCCGTCCGTTCGCTTTGAGAAGGAGTCATAAAAATAAATCCACTAGCAAAATATTTATGAACCCGAACCGCTTAAGCGCGCTTGCCGCTTGCCGTTCGAATTTAATGCGAAATTGCTGTAAAGTGCCATCAGCGCTATCAGCGCGGCATTTAACACTAATTCATAATAAGATGTCGTTGACAGTTAACCCTGGTTCGCAGCCAGGCCGAGCTGACAATGAAAATTTTACGCGTTATCCTGGTCGTCCTTGCCGCTGTCTTCTCGCTGTCCTGCCCAAAAAAAAGTGATGAAGGCAGCTGCTCGCCAAAAGTTTTTAACCCGGCCAAACAGGCCCCAGAATTTTTTTATATCTTTTTTTTTTGATTTTTTTCATGGCTCCTCACCTCTTTGTGTGCTGCGGTTCTCTTGGCTTTCAGTTTTCAGTTTTCAGTTTTCAGTTTTCAGTATTCAGTATTCAGTTTTTCGGTTTTCGGTTATGTCCTTTGGCTTTTTGTCGCGTCCCTGGACGTTTGTTTTATGCTGTCTGTCTATGTGTGCTGCCGCCTCATTTTAAGAGTCCTTCGGGCTGTGGCTTGTGCTGCGGAAAGCTGTCATAAGCAGATAAGCTGCCGCAATAAGCCTGAGCCAGGATATATTTGCTCTGATTTACGAGATTCGCTTTTGCATATGGTAATCACACGGGTAACCAGGAGCAGTCACAATGGCGTTCCACCGCCATGGTGTGCAGGGATAGAGTCGTTCAATGAACCTTCAAATGTGGTGAAAGTGGAGTCACTTTTGCGTGGCATCCTCCTATCCTACTATCCTCCTAGGGCTGGCCAAGTGAAGTGTATCCTTTTTGAGGCTCTGTGAAGGGGAAATCATACTCGCTTTCTTTCTAGAAAAACAGAACTGCCAGAATATGATGCAAATTTGCTGGCTATTGCTACTCCTTTGCATTCCGTGAAAGTAAGTGGAAACAAGTGCTACACATTGTACCTAAAAGAAAGCAGACAAAGAAATGTTCGTATGAAGCCATCTCATTGTCCAATTGCTACACCATATTTACCACAACAATCCGGCTTAGATGGGCAGTCCTAATGCACCGACAATGTTGGAGATCCACCATTATCCTTTCATTTCTCGCTTGACTTTTGGCCATTCCAGCTGGAGCAGTGAAAAGCTGCGAAAAGCGACTAAGCCAGAAGTCTCCCGGTTTCCTTGGCATTGTCCTCGCAGTTGATGTTGCCGTTTTTGTTGTTCCTGTCAGCGTTAGCGCAAAAATTAAATTTAGATTTAATAGCCTGCAACGAGGGGCTGCAGGGGGCGGGGAGAGGAGGGGGGTTGCCAGGACCCGCCGGGTTGTGTTCGCATTTTGGAGCGGTGTTTGGAGCTGCACTCGATGCGCCAAAAGGTGGAGCCAAGCATGAAATTTAATCAACAAAGTGCAGCAAGTTTTTATTATTTTTTACTCTCCTTTTTTGTTTTAGCTCTTGTTTTTAGTGCCGTGCGCTGCGAAATTGTGTTTGCCGCTGATGTTGCCTTTTTGTGTGGCGTTGCTGCGACCTTAAATATATGTGTCGCCGACGTGCTTTGTTCTAATACGCTTTTTGTTTAAGCATATTGTGCATATCCCGACTGCTGGCAGCCAATTTATTTATTAAAGTCCCGCCCGATTCCGCACCGACACTTCTGGTTGCCGTGGCGCCGCGCCATTCGAGCATACTCCCATCTCGATTTACATTTGCCAGATGGTGGAAAGGGAAAAGGAGAGGGGGAGGGGGGAAGGGTTAATGGGGAGCCTGATTCCGGAATCCTGATCCCGGCTCCTTGCTGCCAATTAAATTGGATTAAAAATTCCATTTTCGCGCGCCATATGGGTGCGAATGTTTGCGCCAATCGCCATCGAATAACCCGAAGCTCTTCGGCGAGCGCGGTCTAATCAAAATAGGGTAACTGCATGGCATTTTCGCGTCCATAAACAAATCCTGCGAAAAAGGGGTTGCCTCCAAGGAGCACGCGCTCGCCAGCTCCGGGCTTTCGGATCTGGCAAGCAGAAAAATGACTGACGACGCCCAGGATGCTGGCAACTATTTCCAGGAGCCCACAAGCTGGAGTCCTGGCAGGACTCGAGGGTCGGTGGTGTGTGCAGCGCCGAGTTTTGTTGGTTTTTAATTAACTTTTGGCTGCAGGATACAACATATTGTGGAAATTAACGCCCACACATACCCTTGCCAGCAAACACAAACATGTGCATGTGCCAGTGTGTGTGTGCCAGTGTGTGTGTGCCAGTGTGTGTGTGTGTTACTTGCCTTGACACGCCCAAGCGCCCACAAATGGCTAAAAGTCATTTATACACACGCACTTTACACATAGAAAAATCAAGTCATTGGCCTTAATTGTGCTCCTTTTTCAATAAAACAATCAAGAATATTTGTGTTACATTATATACGCATTAAACAGCCTATGTTAGTTTAAAATATATTTAATAATTCATATAAAGTCTCCATGATTGATGATTATTGTGATTATGGTTCGTTGTAGAAAAAGTAGTTGAAAATAAATAAGTCTCCTTCATTGAATAAGTTTCCATGGTCATTATTTGTAAAATGATGTAATTAGACTTTCATATTTATTAACAATATTTTACAATTATAATGTGAATCCGAGTGGAAATATTAATTAGTTATTTTTTAGAGATCCATTTAAAATGCATCTTCTTGTTTGCCTCTTTTTTGGAAAGTGTCTATATATGTGTACTACAAGTAAAGTTTGAAGCGAGTTTTGTTATTTTGGCCAGTTTTTGCCTAAGAAAAACAAAAGTATAAATTGAGTTTTGTGCACTGCAGCTCATGGTTCATTGGGCGAGTCAAGTGATTGGAAATCAAAACTATTAACCCATGGCATGCGAAGGGCGAAGGTTCCGCAGTGAATCGAATTCAATTACCATGGACGATGGCTGCGAAAACAAATGTCATTACCTCGAAATTAATTGCAAATTCCTACAGTTACACATGCTGGCAATCAAAAGTTTTAAATTATTTTCGCCGCACAAATATGTCAAAGTTTTCTTCAATTTTTTTCGTACATTCTCGTTGGTTTTTTTGTTTTTTTGTTTTGTTTTTTATATTTTTTCACTCCACTGCTGGTGAATTGCAGTTGCTGTGCGTTGTTGGCTGTTAACTTTTGATGTTTTAATACACTGCAATTAGGGAGTCCGAGCCGTGGCAGTGAACAAATTGTAACAGAAACTGCAATAAGTTTTAACAACATGCAATGCGCGCTGGAACAAAAGCGCCAAAGGGCGGCGATGATGAACGGCGGCCGGTTCACGGGGCGTATGAGCAATGGCCGGGCATTAAAGCGCGTCCATGGGGCGTATACGCGTCCTTCGGCTGGACAGAAAATGAAGAGAAGAAAAACAACCGCAGAGTGCCACAAATTTCGCACTGATTTCCTGCGGTCTTTGCTGACGGAAATGTTTTAGTTTTTCAAATTGTTTTCAGTAGCTGACCGCGCTGCATTTGCTTCTCTGCATGTTTCTACTCATGTTTGCCTTGTTTTTGCCATTTTGTTAATATTCTTCTATTTTTTATTTGCCACAGCAAATATTTTTATTAGTTATTGTTATTGTTTCGCCGGCCCTTGTTTGCCATTTATTTATTTTTTTGTTGCTGCTGCTATGCTCGCGAGTTTCATGTTTGTATTATACTTGCCGTCGCTGTGCAACAAAAGTTAATTAATTGAGTTTTGCAAACTTTTGGCTATAACATAAATTTAAATTGTACAACATAGTCGAAGCACTGATTTCGCCCGGGTATGCGTGACTTTGCATCAGCAAGGGGTCCACCACATCTGTGCAGGGTATGAACGACGACGACTCCATTTCGTGGCCTGCCATCTGGCGAATTTATGCCCTCTGTTTATAAAATTGCAATTTCCGTACTCAAACTGTAGTGCAACTGCAGTCATTTACAGGATACTTGATGGGCCCTCATTCTCATTGGGCTGTTGGCGCAAAAGTTTTCGGGCCCAAGGAGTTATGGCACTTGCGGTGGATATTTATGAGGCGTCGGCTCTTATAAGCACTTGACCACCGCCGCCGCCGCCATCGACAAAAAGCTGAGCAAATCCGCAAACAAATTTGCGTTAACCGCATAATCATTGCGTCTTTCTGTGGCACGTGTGGCATTGCTCATACGCCCCATCTGCCCGTCACCGGAAATCCTTATTTATCGCTTTCAATAAGTCGCCGCAGGCATGTCGGCAAAGAATGGGGTTTGCTCGAAATGCAAAAACCATTAAAGGCATTACGCGGCTGCCATTTTTTCTCAGCCCCCCCCTCCAAACAGCCGACTCCTCTCAATATTCCGCTGTTGTTTTTATTTACTAGCCTCCTCTATGATTTTTTTTTCGTCTCTTTGCGCTTGCGGCAAATTAAAAACGATAAATTTGCACTGCGCATACGAGTGCATCTCCCCGAGCTGCGACTTCCGGCTGCCATAGACAAATCCACGCGCATCAAGATCCGGCATACGGATCCCGAGGTCCTGCACTCGAAATAAAATGTGCTCCTTTCTGCATACATCTCGGCAGGAAAATGTATTCAAAGAGTGGTGTTTTGTGTTCTGGAATACAAGCAATTGCCATCACTGGTTGAACATAATGGCAGCCTGCAAACTTCTTTATAGACTCTAATTTCAATGCACGCCAATTAAAATTTTTCATGTAGTATTCAGGGTTAAGTTTTTGCGAGTGTGAGCTTGGCATGTGAGGTTGGTTGGAGGTTTCACAAACAAATGGCCAAATAAAAGCGAAGCCCCAGCGGCGGAAATTGCTTTGCATTGTCATGGCTGTCGGCGTTACACGGGCCGAGTTTCGAAGTCCTGCTCCTGTTTTCGGGGTCCTGGAAAGCCTGCGCGACAAATTTTTAAGTCATGACTGCACAATAACAATAAAACAAACGATGGCCGACGGACAAAGTATTCTTAAGCCCGCCGTTTCGTTCGACCAAACGGTTAGTGGTCAGCGTATGCGGGACATAAATTCGCGCGACTTTTGGGCCGACAAGTGCCACAT
This sequence comes from Drosophila orena, assembly GCA_005876975.1. Lineage (NCBI taxonomy): Eukaryota > Metazoa > Arthropoda > Insecta > Diptera > Drosophilidae > Drosophila > Drosophila orena. The sequence goes on along the minus strand of VCKV01000282.1, from coordinate 4,615,597 downwards.
AAATTCTAAATGCATCCGCCCGGACCCAAGGAATTTCCGGCAAGTTCGAGGCCTTGCTCTGCGGAATTGCACAATTGCACAGAAGCGACTGGCAAATTATTTGCGGGCCTGACTTCCAGCCGGCAAATTACACATCTTTATCCAATTTATATTCATATTTCCTTAATTGCCCGATTGCGACTGGCAATAGATTTTTATGCCGGCCATAAGCAAGGCTTATCGCCCTGCGAGACCGAAAGTCGAGGCGCATTTCCGCCTGTATTTCCATGTATTGCCATGTATTTGTAATTCCCTTATTGCATGGCACTGTGCAAATATTGATATATAAAAACATGGCTCATGGCATAGATTTAGCTAAAACCCCGGCCAGGCCGCAAAAAACGAAGCCAAATGCGTTGCCAACATGGCAATAACAACATGAACAGTGGGCCACAAAAAAATACAACAAAAAAAATGACAACAGGCCAAACAAGGCAATTACAAAGTGCCAAAATGGCACAAGCCATAACAGTCTAAGCTCGCCCCGCAAAACCCAAACCCAAACCCAAACCCAAGCCCAAACCCAAGCCCTAGCCTCCTCCGAAAACCCAAAAACAAATAGCCAAAGCCATTTCAATGTATTTAGCCAGGGTCGGTCCACATATGCATACCCATACCCATACCCATACCCATACCCATACCCATCGCCATCGACATCGACCCATGGACCCATGAACCCAGGGACCCATGGAAGCTGCTGCGGCTTTTGCAACTGACTCTGGTAAACTGTCATCAATTTGGCGACTCGCCGCCGCTGCAACTGTGTGCGTGTGTGCAGAGAGAGAAATATTTAAATATGCACAAGTGGCTGAAAGTATTTTTTATACATTCAAAATTTCAAACAAATAGCACGGAACTTAATGCTACGGGGATAACATGTTGCATTTTAGTTGGGGGAAATATTATTGCTGTGATTATTAACATATTATAATATCCATTTATTTGTCAACCCTAAATAATATACAATATATTGTTATTAAAAAATCCTCCAAATATAACTATAGTGATGTGAACTGCGCCTAATAATTCAGTAATTTTTTGGCTGTTTTTCGCAGTGTGTTGGCCAATGGCCATATTGACAATATGTATTGAAACTCACTCAAGCTATTAATGCTGAAAGCTTTTACGGCCACTTCAGGCAGCCAGTGGCAGCCATGGATCGCCCGAGGGGGGCTGAAGGGGGTGGCCTGGAGGCGGTGATCAGGGGCGTCCCAAACCCCAACTTCATTCCCCCCTCCGCTCGAGGACGACCGCAGGCAGGCACCAGCTGGTGTCAAACTCAAAAGTGGTTTGTTCTCCTTTTTTTTTTCTCAGCCACTTTTTCTATTATTTTGTCCAGCGCACACTCGACTACTCGACTAGAAAAAACATTAGCCAAAATATAAACATGAACTTTACATTTGAAATATGAGAGTGTCGTGCATTTGGCGAGTGCGAGTGCGAGTGCGAGGCTGGCTGCGAACTCGACAATCGCTTGAATTTTAAAGGACAATTTGTCCAGCCGTGTTTAAGTCAGCAGGACGACACGGCGACTGGCGGAGATAAGGCACGCGGCGAAAGGAACTGTCTACACAGGACGCACAGCTGGCAAAATAAGCGGAAAAACTGCGTTTAGCGGCAGACACGAGATTATGGGTCGACAGTCGGGAGTCGGGAGTCGGGAATGGGCGGAGTGGGTGGTGGTCGGGGGCTTTTGCAATTGCAAAGTTAACGTGTCAATGGCAACCATTGAAGCGTTTCTCCCCGCTCCGCCCATTACATCCATACAGCTCCACAGTTCCAGATCCCAGATCCCAGATCCCCACCTCAGCACAGATAAAGGCACGAAAAGAAAGGCGGCAGCGGCGTCTGGGAAAACTTCTTGAGAAAGTTTCACTTTAACTTGAACAATTGACTTTTTTCGCCAGGACCTTCGTGGCTGAGCAGTGTTGTTCCTGGACCCACGCCCGAAACACTTGACTTGCGGCCAAAGACAACCGGTTGCTCCAACATCCCCGGAAAACTCCTTTCCACTTGCCACACGCTGAAAAAAAAACACATACACTTACTGTGCTCAAATGCAAACTATTTAATAACAAGGAAACAGTTTCTTTACAAGTTAAATAAATACAAGTATACACCTTTCACTCAGTTACTTTGCGGCCTGACATTCCACTTCGAGAGTGGCATGATTTTTTTGCAGTGCACAGATCTCATCCATCTATCTACTCTTTTGCTGCCCCGACAATTGGAACGTGGCTGAATCTTGGTATTGAAATGTTTGCAGCCAAGTTATTGTTATTGTTATGCGAATTGCTGCCACCGATGAGATGGTGGTTTTTTGGGAATGGGTTAGGGCATGGTGGTGCCGGCGGCAGCTCGACGTCTTTGCCACTGAAGTGAAGCGATTGTTGCCCCGTGCTCATGAAACTGTAAGCGAAAAGTTTGCTTTACTTTTGTGCCACGCTCTGTTGCTTCCCGCGCCCCCAGAATGAGAACTCAAATTGAAAATGTTCTCATAATTTCTGGCCGTAAAAGATTTCAATCGTGAATCGTGAAACTTTGGGCCGCCAATTCGAGTTCACATTTCTTTTTTTTACTGATTTCTCAATTGATTTTAATACACACGCACACAGCGCTCTGAAAAGTTGTTGAAATCCTGTCGATTCAATCGTGCAACTAATTGAAATTTTTGCTAATGAAATTGTTTGGCAAAATGCGTATTAGTTCTCGGCTTATTCAGTTCAAGCGCCTCTTTGATTAGCATAATGTAAGCAAAGTACCGAATTCTGACATTTCCACTTAATCTTGGAGCCGGAATCATGTCGGTCATGCGGTCAGAGGTGACAGCGCAAAAACAAAGGCGAGACCCTAATAAAGTCGTGTCGCTGCCAGTCAAGCTGTGATTTCAGTCCAAATCTTGGTAATCCAACCCAAACTTATCAAATCATGCATCAAAAAAAAAGTTGTTTCCCTCTTGAAATAAGCTACATAAATTCCAAATGTTGGATATTAAATGTTATGGTACACATTTTAATTATTATTTATTATAATAACTTTTATTATATATAGTTTACCTGACTTGTTAGATGGGTAAAATCCTTTTTAGAGAGCAAAATTGTTCTGTGTGTGCCCAATCTCACTGCAAACTGGCTAATGAAGAGCCCTCAAAGTGCGTGGCAGCATTCGGGACTAAACTCCTGGAAAATGCTCTGATTAGCCGCCATTTGGGTTGGCAATTCAAGTGGCTGACAATGTGTGCAGGCGTGCGACATTCTGGCCCAAACAGCGACATTCTGCCAACACCGAGCAGCCAACAGCCAACTGCCAACTGCCAACCGCTGATGAGCTCGGCTTTCGAACAATAACACAGTGAGATTTTGGGGGATTTATGATGTTTTCCGTCTGTCGAGCCTTTTGTTTTGGCCCCATTTCCCCGGAGTTTGTCCTGTCTTGCGATTTGTTTGCCCACAGTTTGTTTTGTTCCTTTTGCATGCAGACAATCAAACGGCCGCCGTTACTCATACGCCATGTTGTCCGCTCGTTAGCTGGTTCCACCGATTGCCTACTGCCTACTGCCTACTGCCTACTGCCATTTGGCATTGTTGTTGCACAGGTCCCGACCAACCGCCCGCCCGCCTGTAACAATATTTATTCATGTTAATTAAATTGTGTGAATATCACAATTTTCCATATGACTGCGCACATTTATTGTCTTTCAATTTGCGGCTGTGGTTTCAGTTGCGCTCTAAGCGTTGCCGTTCGAATACCTCGCTATTGTGAGGGGAATAAAGGCTATTTGATCTGCTTGTAATTACAAAATTAATAAATAATGGATTGTGCCAGCAAAGTGGTATTAAATATTCATAGGCTGTGCCTTAATATTGAACCATTTTCAAATATTTAGTGAAATATTTCTATATTATTTGTTATTTAGATAGATGTTTCACATCCTTCGTTATTTTACAGGGTAATAAAGGGCTTACCCTTTTACAAGTTAAGGCTGCCGCCGTGGCATACCTAACACTTGCTCGGTTTTGATTTGGTTTACCCATGAGCACGGGCTTTCATTAGAGCTGGTTCCGCCCGGACGGAGACTCCGGCCGTAGTCCTCGCCGTAACCGTATGATTTCCCTCGCTCGACTTTTATTACAGTAATCCGGCGAACGGCTAACGGCGAACCTGCAACGCATGCAGAAATAAGCAATAATAATCTGTGTTCAATTTCCACTCGCCTTGGCCGCAAATTGCACGCAAGTGACGACTGCGGACCGGAAACGAAGTGGAATTCGAACTGGCGACCCATCGCCACCACGTTTCCGCAGCTGACAAAATAATTTGAAAGCAATTTCGAGCCCCGGAGGAACGAAAAAAAAAAAAAGAAAACGGAGAAAATAACCAAATGTGGAAAAAAGAAAAATTGTCAAATTCGCACTTTGCCGGCAAAGCGAATTTTCGGTCGCACTGCAATAATATTTCAATATGTAATTTGGCCAAATTCAAATTTTTGGCCAGCAACTGCAAGCGAAGTTTTTGGCCCTCCGACAGCGATAATTTCCCACAAGAATGCAGCATTAACACGAGACACAGATGGCCAAAGGGCCAGCCAAGGAGTGGATTAGATCGGAGTGCTCAGGGAGGAGATCTGGATGGGGATGTGGATTGGGATTGGGATTGGGATTGGGAAGGGTTATTCCGGGCAATATACCCGGGCTCGTACTGTGTGTTTGTCATATCTGCATGCGCAACTAAAAAGGTTTCTGGCTGCTGGCAAATTGATCCCAGCTCACTGGCTTATGAAGGACACGGGCAGTACTATTGTCTGGCTTTCCTTGGGAGGATGCAGATGCGGATGCGGATGCGGATGCGGATGGGGATGCGGATGCGAGTGCGGAGTGGGGCTGTGCGGATAATAAACGTTGCCGAAGCAAAAGAAGCTGAAGCTCTACAGCTCGAGCAGCCAGGCGAGCAACGCAAAAAGCCAACTCTCAAAGGACCTGTGACAGGATAATGCATGCTTGCATTTTAGATGACAATAATGCATTTTTGTTTTAAGGGTAATTTTGCAGAATGTTTTGCTGGCGGCCCCATCGCTGTGGGATTTCATTATGCGCAAATATATAAAGAAGTTTTGTTTATTCCTTGCGATTTGCAAATGTCTCTCCAACTTTGCCTAAGTACTGCCATCAAACGGTGGGCCCAACTCGTCCTTGCACAACAATTTAAAAATGTATTAAACGCGGCGAGAGTTAAAAGTACTTGAAACTTTTGCAGCCAATTAAATTTGCGAACATCGTACAGACGCAGCTTACATATTTTATGGCACAATAATTTTTCAATTAGAGCCAAAAACATTTTGTCTTCGCCCCGAAGCCATAAATGAAGTATTGGGGACCAAATTAACAGACATTTTTGAGTTGATGCTTTTAAGTATCTGCAAATTATTACCATCAAAACCCATTGCTTTTCAAAGGGTAACAAAGTGCTGTCTTCGCGATCCCCACTTCATAAATTATACAATTTATTTTTCTATACTCTTAAAAGTCATTATTATTAATTTATTTATTTATAAATCTAAGAACAATATAATCAATAATTTTGGGTGTTAGTAATCAATTTGGCATTTATAAAAACGTTGTATGGTATATTCTAGACTGTTCTGTTCTCAAAACTCATCTCGCTCTTTAAGAACAGAGCTCATGAAATATTCACAAGCAACTTCTGGTCGTACATCATGCCGTCTGACTTTAGTTAAAGCCACTTTAAAGCCTTCCACTTGGCAGTTAATCGATTGGCGTTAGGTCTGTGTTATGTGTTATGGTTCCGTGGGGGGATTAAGTGAAAAAGTCTATAAAAATACGCCGGAGTGGGCCGTGTCTGTTGTGCGTTTCCGCCGGACACGGTGACGGTGCTCGGCAGCTGCCCCGTCTGGGAGGCTAATCCTCGACAGAAGCACGTCCTCGTGCTCAGCGGAAATCGCCATTCAAAAATGTCGGGGGTTGGCCCGCTCACATGCCGCCAAATGTGGCACGGCAGCAGCATTGTTTACTTTTCATTTCCTTCAAGCAGATGCCACATGCACCCCATTCCGGGCGTTCGATGTGTAAATAAACGGCGGACTCTGGGATTTCCCGCATCTCTGGGGGTCGCATTTTTTCGTCACTGTCGGACTAATTTGCAAGACAATTAGAAGGTCTCTGGCCGAACCAGACGACGGTCGACGCTAATGAAAGCGCGCGATAAGAAAACTTAACAAATGTCAAATGGCCAAAAGGAGCGATGGCGATGGAGATTGCAAGTCGGAGGTTTAAGCGCCGCCGGGCCACGCTGTCTGCGCTGAAAAGTAAAGTAAATGTTTACTTGGGAAATCTGAAATTTGCATAATTTGCCAAAGAAGCAAGGAGACAGAGACTGTCTGCCACCGATAAAGTCGCAGTAGTATGCATGGCTTTCTCGCCGGGATGGATGGCAAAGTTTTGGGCCAACAATGCCATCGTTCGATAGCGTCACATGTGTCCCTGGCCAGTGGGAGATAATGTCCGGCATGTGTCAAACTGGACGCCGGTTTGACCATCGGCCGGCCAGGATGTCGTCGATGCCGGCTAGCAGGTGTCAGGTGCGCTGCCGAGTCCTGTCAGCTGATTCCTCGGTCCAGGCTCAACAGGATGCCACGTGCTCATCGTTGTTGCCGTTGCCAGTTGTTGCTGGCTTGTATCGCAGTTCTGCAGCCGAGAGCGAGCCGAGGAAAATTGCGATACAAGGAGCACCAACTTTCGCTCTCGGTGAGCGACACTCTTCGTGACTTGTATCGCATTTTCGCCACCAGCCTGTTGTTGTATTGCATCCCGCCCGCAAAACAACTGGTAAACAAAGCGCAGAGGCGTCGTTTTTCCTGGGGGTCTTCCACCGGAAATGATCACATTCGAACCTTTTCTACGCGCAAATTTTCCGCCATTTTGTCATTTCTGCGGAAAACTATAGCTGGAGAGCGACTATATACTCGTGCTCCATGGCGCCTCCCCTTTGGATACATAAGCCTTTGTGACTTTTACATGACCAGCGCTCAGACTCCGCCTCTGTGCCGTACATGCATTTCCACTGGACTGCGAGTGCATTGGTATTGGTGAGAATCCTTGCAGCATGCGGAGAGTTGAGAGAGCTCACGAAAACGTGGTGCTGCTCCTCGGTGGTGGATGCAGCCGAAGGACTTCGACGAATTCGAGAAGTGCGCTACAATATGAAACTTGATAATAAGTTATAAGCTTAAAAAAATAGTGGATGGTGAAACATAAAATCCTTTGATTGCTGATGATTTCCAATAATTACTCTCATTAACTTCAAAGGGGCATGTGAATACCAATTCCATTATTTTTAATATTTTATGGATAAGCATTTGTAAATTAGATCATATTTTAATACTATCCCGACTCCGCATGCTTGCAGAAAATCTTGCTTAAAGTTATCGTCCTAAGCTCTAAATAATTAATGAAATCCCAGAGTATGTCCGTATGACAAAGTGCAGCTCATCGGGCAACTTAACCTGCTGCCACTCAGGACTCAAAACTCGGGCGCGCTGAAGAGCCATCAAAACAGAGATACTCGTGAGCCACTTGGCCAGGAGCAAGGCAGCAGGACGAAGGAGCTGGCGATGAGCCGGCCTCGTTCAGCAGATGGCTATACTCGCACCTTTGCGTCCTGGTGGTGGATGTCCTTGCGCTCTCTCTCTCTCTCTCTCTGTCTATCTCTCTCCTTCTATCTAGCTCTCTCTATGAATATGTGCAAATTAGCATATCAAATGCCATAAATGGCGCTAAGGCAGATAGCCGAGTGTTAGTGGCTGTGTGTGTGAGCCACTCTCCATTGTTACCCATACGCCACGTTGCACGAGCAAATGAGCGCACGAAGGGCGGTGCAAAAAGGACGAGGGGTGGGTGCACCTGCAGCTGTGTGTGTGTGCGTGTGATTTAGTTGCATGCGATAATGTCAACCACAGAGAAGAGCCGTTCGCCTTTATTCCGCTGCTTGGGTTGGCTCGCCTTGCGTGCACTGTATTGGTGGCACACGTGTGTGTGTGTGTGTGTGTGTGTGTGTGTGTGATGGGTCGCCTTCTTCTTCTTTTTTTTTTTGGTGGTGGTGCAGCGCTGCCACTTCAAAAGCAACTGAAACTGCTGGACGCCGACTTTGGCTACTTGGCGACTGGGCTCTTCAGTGTCAATTCGTCGACACGAGGCGCTGCTTTTCGCTCAGAACAAATCGTAAATGTCTTGGAAAGGATATTCTTCCTGACTTCCCGGTTTTCACGGCTGCCACGTGCTCGTCCGCCTCTCCGTTTTTCCCATACTCGTGCTGATTTGTTTTCCTGCCTCTCCGAAACGCGAGTTTTGTTGTGCGGAAGTATAAAAATTCGATACAACCCATCGAAAAGTGGGCCATTCGGGCGGTGTCCTGCCAGGACCTGCACTAGTGTGAGTGAGCACTGCACTTCGGCGGGAGAGAGAGAGAGAGAGTGTGAGTAGAAGGACCTCTGCAGGCCGCTCTCTTTGTTGTTCTACGTGTTTTGGCCTACGTGTCCTGACCTTGTTTACCATTTTTTTTGAGAAGCCGCAAAGGATAACAGCGGCTCAAATGCGTGCGCATGTGTACAAGACAACAGATCCTTAAGTCAAATAAATATCTTGAGTCATTCTGAAATGCTGGTCCTTTCAATTATTCTGTTTTGAGATAAAGTTAAATAAAGTTTTAGTTTTTAAGTCTTTCAAAGTAGATCAGTCCTGTAAATTTCAACAAACATATGGAAGCTATAAAATATATATGGAAACTTTCGCTTCTGTTTCTGTTTCTTAGTAATTGTATTTACATTTTTTAATTTATGCTATCACATTTTTTTTAACACAAGGAAATACTTTGTAAGGTTCTAGGCATTTCGAAATGTATTTAAGTGTGTGTAAAGAATGTATTTGTTCTAACAATCCCTCCTTACTGAAATGTATTTTAATTACTTACGTTAAGCTAACTATTTCAAAATTCAAATGGTAGTTCAATGGAATTTGGAAAGAGTTTCAAATTTTCCGTGCCGTTCTAATGCATTTATAATCAGCCGAGGATTACACATTTAAATACCAGATTTAAATCACAACCCTTCCCTCAAAAGCCATCCCTCGTAATTTATGTAAAAACTTTATAATCCAGGAGAGGTTTTTTGTTGCAATGGCGCTTCATTAATTTATGAATATCAAATTGCATTTTGACATTTGCCAACAAAAACTATTTAAAACTTGTCCCGGTCTGCTGTGCCCGGCGCACAATAGCCTTGGTCCCTGTCGCAGGACCTTTTCCAGGACCCCCATCCTGGCCATTTCTTCGCTTCCCCCGCCATTGGCGATTCGGTTTGATTGAAGCGCCCGCATGTACAGAACATTTTAAATATTTACAAAGATATTTCAAAAAACGCTTTTGGCATGTTTTGTTTTTGTACCCAGTTCCCTTTATAATTGTTGTTGCTGTTCTCCTGCTTGTGTGTGTGTGTGTGTGTGTGTCCAGAGGTCCTCGGAGTTTACCCCCCCCCCCCCCCTCGCCCGGTTGGGCGAGTGTTTTGCTCACTTTTTGGCCGCTGGGAAAAAAGGGAAAACCGAACTCCAAATGTGGCATGTGGGTGGCTCTTGAGTTGCTGTGTGTGTGTGTGTGTGAATGTGTTTGTGGGCGGGGCACTTGAGGGCGCGTGTGTCCTTTTAGGAAAGTGTCAAAAACCGTTGGTCAAAAAAGCGTATGGCAATTATTCAACACAATTGAATGTGAAGTGTGGCGATGGCAGGGGCGGGCATGTGGGGTGCAAAAAAAAGTTGCAGCGCTGGGCAAATAATGAAAAATACACCCACATCAGTATTTTTCGGCTGTCTGCACTCAGGCACACACCCACACACCCACCCACTCACTCACACATTTGCACCCTTTTCATGTCCTGCTGCTCTGCCGCCGCTGCTGTTGTTGTTGCGCAGTTGCTGCCGCCTGGCAATTTTTCGGTGATAAAATATTTAAATTTAATTAAGGCCACCGACGAGCAACACGATTGCCGGGGCCAGCGGCCAAAAGGGAAGATGAAGTGGTGCCGGTCCTTGCCGGACCTTTGACCCTGCATTCCCGTTCCCAGGAAACGGGCGGCTCGCCGCGGGGTGGGGGGTCCAGGTCCTTTTTGCGCCTTTTGCATTTGCGTATGGTGCGTTTTGCAGGCTTACGGCTCTGCTGGCCGGCAAGAAATTCATTAAAAATTTTTGCTTTGATGCTACCAAATTCTTTTTGTAAGTTTCTTTGTACTTCCAGCTTTGTATATCTCACGGACGACACGGGGCCGCAAAACATACTTTCAAAGGACTCCGGCGGTCGGTCTGTGTCCTTGCCAGTGATTATGTGCACGGACTTAACCCCCTTTTCGGCTTTTGTAATTAAGCTCCGAGAGCCACAATAGTTGCATATGCACGCGTATCTCTACCCAAGATATTGTGCACACAAATTGAACACGATTACAGCTGAAAATTGTTGGCCAAAACGCAAACTTTCCATATGCTGGCAACTTAATCGCCGGCAAGAAAAGTCAGAAAGTTGCTGTTTTGCTTGTCTAAACCCTGAAACTAAACTATTCCAGCACTGCCACCAAACTTTTGATCTTGAGTTGTGCAAATATTTTTCATTATGCGGGCCAAGTATTTATGGAATTATGGAAATTTGTTCTCAAGATATTTGCTTTCGTTCTCCGCAAAACGGCAAGCTAAAACCTGTCAGATTCAAGAGCGGATTTTAGGAAATAATCTTGGTCGTTTCGATGGCTCTTTGTTGTCTTAACATCACTTGAGGCTCTGCCTTTTTATTAATATTTATTTTGAGTAAATATTATGAGCACGTGTATTTAAGCAAGTTTACCCTCGATTCCGTCCTCCGCTCCGATTTACGATTTTGAACCTCTGTTTTAGATCATTATAAACTGCTTCGATACTGTTCACATCACTGATTGATTGATTGCCAAGCCCCTGGAATGATCCCCGTATTCATTTCAGATCTGCAATTTTAGGAGTCCTCTGTCAAGTGCCCCTATTGACTCCTGATTGATACTGCACGTATGTTGTAAAATGGGGATTTATGGCCTGCAGCCAGGCTGACAATTAACCATGGCCAATGCCCACTGGCTGAGGCGAATGCCAAGCTCCCAGCTCACAAATTTGGCTACAGGCAGTTGCCACAATGGCTGGACACGTGCACCTGTTTTGTCACATCTAATATTCCATTGTTTGGTCTGTGGCAGGGACTCGTCGTTCCTGGCCGAAATGCGTTTTGGAACATTCCAAGAAGCAAAGCCAACGGAGTCAACAATGCTCTATGGACAGAGGCATGCAAATTGGCCAGGAAAAGGGAATGGCATGAGAGCTGGCCAGAAGGAAAAAGGGAACAGGCCGGGCCAATTTTTCTTGCATTTGCCTTCGAGTTTTTCGGTTTTTCCCGTGTTATTGTTACCCCTGCCCGTCCTGTTTGTCCAAGTTGCCATTTCAAGCGTGTTGCAATGAAAAGCAAACTTTCCATCGCACACGCAGTTGGGGTTAGGCATTCGGTCTCCTGTTTTCGGTCTCTGGGCTGTTGGGCTGTTGGGCTGCAGGACTCAACAGGCGAACACGGGCGAACACGGGGCGTATACGAAATTAAAATGCACTCAGCTGAAAAATTGGTTTTCTCGTTCTTGACAAACTTTGAGTGATTTCTGAAAGCCTCCGACGGATGCCAGCCCATGGAGGGCGAATCGGTAGACGAGGCGCCAAAACCCCATCCACAACAAGATACTTTTTGGAAAGCCAGCGCGCCTCCTTACCTTGTTTTCTCAAAGATGTTTTAATAAGGCGTACATTTTAATCAAGCGTGCCGAAAATAACTCATAAATTATGGAAAGCCAAAGTAAGCAGCTGGGGAGGACGAAGGAATGATAACAAGAAGGCCGAAAATTGCTCGACTCATTAAAAATATATGATTTGGTATTTAAAGGCCTTTCTGAACTTCGCTGGCTTTTGGCCACTAAATGGCCAAATATCTTTTTGTGTTCAAATATCTTTAAATGTAGTCCTTAATTTCGGTTTTTTTTTGCAGTTAAATATAGCTGAGCTATCTGACGCTACCAAAATAGCGAACCCGTCGACCGGCGTATCGACCAGTCCCGCCGCGGGACTGGGAATCGTGGGCATCCTGCCCTGCTCACTCCATTGGCAGCCGCCGGGCAAGGCGCCCAAGCTGCTGAGCTACTCCACCGCTGCCCGTGCCACCAGTCAGCCCTACGCGATGCCCGCCTCCGGGAACAGTTGCTGCAGCAGCAGTGGCTGCTGCCAGGAGTGCAGTGGCTACCAACGGGACTACGAGCACTTGCCCGTTCCGCGATTGCTGCATCAACAGCCGCCGCCGCCGCTCTACCAAAATCCGCAGCAGAAGCAGGAGCATCAACAGGGCAGCTGCAGCACCACCTTGCAGCAGACAACAACTACTACATCCAATTGTTTATACGGCAATTGTCTGATGCCAGCAACTGCAAACAACATTGGCACCGAGCAGCCGCTGCTGACTGTGCAACATTGTCATTCGCATTGCAACATGCAACATGGCAATAACACCGGCGGCAGCAACAAGGCACCAGCCATTTACAATAACATACCTGCCCAGTCGATGATCCTTGTGCCCTTGATGTTGCCCATGCAGCAGCAACATCCCCAGCAGCAGCCCAATTTGCATATGCAACCTCCTCTGCCGCCGCCGGAGGATTGCAAGCCTTTGTTGCACGCCAAGAGCGTGCCACCGCCGCCACTGCCACCGCCCATGCTCACCCACTTCCAGGCGATGATGCAACCACCACCACTACCTGGTGCACCGATGATGCCTCCCCAACGCTTTGGGTGCCCCCTGCCCAGCAGGCAACCTGCCACGCCCCCGCTGCCGGCAACCTACAGAGTTCAGAGCCTCAAGTCCGCGGCTGCAGCGGCTGTCAGTGCTTACCAGCGGGTAAGTACAAACTGAAAATATCTACAAATTTTAATTTACTTTCTGCGTTTAATTATTATTGCAACAATTTGAATGGTACACATTAATAAGGAAGTTTTTCGAAATCTTACAAAAGATTGGTCAAAATACCCGTGCGGTGTCTGACATTTATACAAAGTGGCTGGCTGTGAACGTAGAATATTTATAGTACATCAGCGGCACTTAGTCAATGGATGCAAATCCTCCTGGGCTACTAAAATGTTGCAATTTGCGAAGCGCAACACAGGCAGGGACAATGCCACGTATACTTAATATTTATGGTTGGGCTGCTGCTGCCAAACTTCAATTTACATAAACATAAAAGACAAGCAACATCGGAGGAGCTACATTTTGCCCCTTTTCCGTACAATCTGCATGCATGTTGCTGGTGAGATTTAGCGCAGCGACAGGACACAAAAAATCAAAGCTTCCAGGGGGGGGGGGGGGGGTCCAAATGCAAATCGGAACGAGCGGAAGTGAAAGCGCAGATATGGAATGGGAAATGGGCGTGGGGGTGGGGCGGAGGGCGGAGGGCGGAGGGCGGAGGGGTTAAGGCGGGCTTACGGCGAGCACGAAAAACTAATGCATAACCTAGTAAGATCATCAACACGAAATTTTACAGCAAACTCATGTCCAAGGATGCGGAAATAAACTAGTTGTTTTTGTTAGCAGGTCCGCTACCTCTGCAACTTCCTCGCCACCTTGCCCCTTCTTTAAGTTGCCCCTGCCGCAGTGTTGTCCTGCGCTCAATGACTTTTGCATTTAATATGAGTAAAGAAGCGCAGGACAACAAGAGAAACAGGCAGATAGGTGCACTGCAAAAAATTCGAAGTGCCTTCGTTCATTGGAGCTTTGAGTTCTATTATAAAAGATACACAAAGATGTCGAAGAATTTGTAAACCTAACTGCCAAAAAGTATTTTATCACTAGGCTTTTTAAATCTATCTGGCATATAAGTTCAGCTGTTGTTGTACAGTTCCCTTTTCTCTGTGCATCGGTGGGCCAAGAGCTGAGCTGGACTTAAGGATTGGGCTTCGGCCCTTTACGGCGGGTTGAGTCCTGGCCAGCGACATGCAAAACGTGCTGTTTAAATTACGTTCCTGCCGGCAGATTTCTGATTTCGGATTTCAGGTGGGGCCGCCTGCAAGGACAAGCAGATAGTGTCTGCTGTCCGTTCGGCTCCTGAGCTTCTCAGCTCCACAGCTCCCCAGCTCCACAGCTCCATAGCTCTATGGCTCCTTCCTTTCCAATTCTTGGCCGTGTCCGACGATTCGTTTATTTGATAGCCTTGCTGTTGATGCTCCTGCATAGCGGATAAGTTTGTCCTGATTAAGAATCTGCAACAGAAAAAAAAAGAAGGAAAATCGCGGCGTTAAAGCTTCGCTGGTGGTCACCTGGTTACTGTCTTATACCTTAGAAAAATGCATAAGTTCACATTATTGATGACAACTCTGTAGCATGTCATGTGCCGCCCTGCTTCTTCGAGTGAAATCGATGTAACACGCGAATTAAGCATGCGAAAAATGCACGTCATAGTCCTGCATCCTTAATGCTGTTCATTCACATGTGCTTAAGTAGTTTTATTTAGAAGGAGCACACTCGCACACTGAGTACTCCGGACTGTATCTGCACATTTGAATGTTAAATCTTTTATGAAATGCCATTTTTTTCGACAGTCCGTCTGCCTGTCCGTTTGTCCATATCTAATACATGCAGAAAACGCTCATGTGAGAGTGCTTTCCTATATCTATATGTGCTATGTGTGTGTGTGCTATGTGTGCGTGTGTGTGTGTGCGTGTGTGTGTGTGTGTCCGTCGGTTTGTTGTGGTCTTTCTGCAACTTAACAATACCTTTTCCTCACATTTTCCAGCTTTTCTCCCGCCTTCCATCCGCCGGCACTCGCCTTCGTTTGTTTTTGCATTTCCTTCCCCTGCTTCTGGAAAACTGGGCGCGCTATCATGCACAAAGAAAGCATTTTATGTGCTGCCTTTAATGTTTGCACTAGCCCACTGTTATAATGTACTCTCCTCACCCAGACTTGTATGGGTGCATATGGTACGTGTGCGACTGCATGGAAGACCATAAATGGGCACTTGAAGAAATGTCTATCCATTCCCAAAAAAAATGCTCAATTATATCCCATAGCAACTTAACTTGTGATATATATTCTTAAAAAATATAGTTGATAAGTATAAAAGAGTAAATTAAAAGAGTATATCAGGATTATATCATGTAATTATGTTTTTTG
The DNA here is from genome assembly GCA_005876975.1 of Drosophila orena. Lineage (NCBI taxonomy): Eukaryota > Metazoa > Arthropoda > Insecta > Diptera > Drosophilidae > Drosophila > Drosophila orena. The sequence goes on along the minus strand of VCKV01000282.1, from coordinate 4,600,290 downwards.
TGCACTTTAGCCGCAATGATTTCGGTTCTTGGGCCCCTGCATTAGAAAGTTTTCCCGGATCTGTGGTGCATTCGGAATCACTTGAAGCCTGGGAATCGTCTGACTGTCTTTCCCCGCCCACTTGACCCCGCCCCTTGGCATTGTGTTGGGAAAACAGTTGGTTTCCATCTAATAATTGTTCTACTCATATTCCATATGCACTTGCGGAGTATTTCAAAGCGGATTTGCTTGTTGGGTTTTACTTGTTTTTATTATCCTTTTCGTTTTTTTTTGCTGATTTCGTATGCTGTGAGCTATTCCATGTTGTTTATTTGGGCTGTCGAAATATCTTACTTAATGCAGCTCCCTGGAAACAATGTTTCGGGTAAGTGTTACTAAGTACTTATATCGTAAATAGGAATACTGCCCAAAAAGAAATTAATCCTAAATGAATGGTAATGCGGCAGAGAGTTTATTTATTAAGAGGATTTGGGCAAGCCCACAATTATGCTCCGGATATTAGGCTGCGGCTGTTCTTCCTTTCACAACTCTAGTAAATAGGACAGGAAAAGAGTATATGTGTATAACGCTTTAATCCATTATATAGTGTGCTATGTACAACAGATCGACGGCACTTTAAGAAGCCAGTGGCAAAAATTGAGAAAGAGTCACAGCTTCATACATTTGGATATTGCCGAAAAAGAGTGCAGTAGTGCAAAAAAGAAAAGGATATGAAGTAGAGGGGCACTTCGAAAAGAGAATCCTTCAGCTACCAGTGGCAGCAGGAGCTGGAGCAGGAGCAGGAGCTGGAGCTGGAGCAATGGTGACTTAATGGCCTCGAAGGGTCGCGAGTGATGCGTAAGTGAATCCATATTTCATATGCCGCGTTAACGGGCCAGCAAAAAGCAGACACACAAAGTGAGGAACATATTTCGAGGACTGCCAGAATGCGTTCACTTTATTGGAAGAAATCCAAGGAAAAAGTTGAAGATACCAACCAACGGGGCTGTCATTATTTCGCTCTCAACGGTGGCAAAGTGAAGCTGAAACAAAACGAAATAAAAGCAGCGGAATAAGGCCAGCGGTGGAGAGTCGGCAGTGTCCTTCTCGTTGCTTAAGTATAAGAAATTTGATAGCTGCGCCAAAGGATGCGATATCAAAGGATTGCCTTGTGGCCAACGAGTGACAAACGGCGGAGGAAAGTCGAAGGAAACAGTTGACAGCCAAGCAGCCAAACAGCCAAGCAGCCAAACAGCCAAACAGCCAAAGTGGCAAATTGGACAAGCGCTAGACAGAACGAAAAGAAAGGACCCTGCAGAAAGTCACAAAAAACGCACCCGAAAGCGCAAATCCGAATCAGAACTTGGCCTTAAGGCCAGTTGTAGTTTCCACTTGCTGCCAAACAGCCAAGTTGCCAAGTTGCGGCATTAACAGAATGTGGTGACTTTCTCGCCTTTCACAGTGCCTGTAAATGCGCTCCATTGCTCTCCGGAGGATGTGGCATCCGCCCCCCGAACGGGAGCTCTATGCCGATCTCACCATAAGAATCTTGGGTCCTCTGTTAATTCAATCTGCTGGCTGACTGGCCGCGAGATGGCGCCCCAAAGTGCCAGCCACTGCTGCTGAGTGGCCCGAATCTCACCGCATTTGATTGTGTGGGTGTAAGTCGCATCGTCCTTGGTCCTTGGTCCTTCGTCCTTTCTCTTGTGCGCGCCTGTGTGTGCGAGTATGTCGCGCACTGGCTTGGCAGAAGGCGATTAACCCATTGGTGTTACGAAGCTGTATCTGAAAATCGTGAATAAAACTGCAACTGTAGTTTTTATTGGAAATTATAAGGCGCTTTTTCTATTTGGAAACAAAAATGGAGGTATAAAAATCACTTCATCCGAAAAGATGGAAAATGAATCAGATATACAAGAATTCTGTTCGAAAAAAATGTTCTTTGCAATTCAACGAATGGGAAAAAGTACAATGGAATGCTGGAAAATCGGCCAAAGCCGAATGGTGCTGGCCAAAAAATAGAAATGGGTTAATCATCGCGTGGCAGATAAAAAGGACGCGGGCGTCAGGAGCAGCATCTGCCTTCTTGTTGTTGCTGCTGCCACTTGAAAGCTTTTACCACAATGCTTGTGTATCGGTGCGTGTGTCCGTGTATCCCTGGGCGTGTGTGTGTGTGTGTGTGTGCGTCTGTGAGTGTGCCCATCAAGTGCTTCTTTGTTTCTCGCTGTGTGTGCGAGGGCGCCAAATTTCAAAAGCAGCCGTGCAAAAGCTTTTTTCGCTGCCAAACGGTTTATTTTGCACGACACTCGAAGTGGCACGCATCCTTTGAAAGTGTAAACGCCGTCAGCAGCTTCACTTTCAATGGCAGCCCATGCGGCGTATACTTGATACTGGCTGCTACAGTCGAGGCGCGCTCGAGCAGCGTCTTCTCTTAAACCCTGGCCAGTCCTAATTTAATTTAGTGTAAATTCAGTTTTTGCTTCTTCCGCTCTTTGTTTTGCCGTTGTGTGGCTCGAAAAGGTCAAACCGCCAGGAACAGGAGCAGGAACAGGAACAGGGCGAATTAAATGCAATTGACAGTTGCAATTTCCAGCTGGCTGTCAGGCCAAATCCCAGAGAAACTGCATTCGAAACAAGGAAACAAGGGAACAAGGGAGGGGAGCTACGCTAAGTCCAAACTCGCAGTAACACAATAAAATGCAACCTCAACTGACACAAAGAAAATGTTTTACCGAATGTGAGCCAAGAAGTCGCTCGTGCAGGAACGAGGGCGGGCTCCGGTCCAAGGGGGCGTGGCTGGAACAAAAACTACAACAACAGCCAAATAACGAATAGACATCACGTAAGCGGAAAAACCAATGCCAGGCCAAGCCAAACCGCCGCGGCTGTCAAATTAGAGGCATTCAGGCAGGCACCTCGGAAACTTTGTCGGAATTTCTCATCAGCTAGTCGCAGCTTTTGTATCCCATCCCACCTACATATATGTTTCCACTTGGACCTTGGACAAATGAGGTGATACCTGGTGAAATTTCAACATGAGACGACATGCATAGCTCGCATTGCAAGTGAGAAAATCACTGAAATGTATTCACAGCTTATTGAATCAATCATTTTGGTTAGGTAAGCAATTTGCACCAAAGGCGTTGATTCATATGCTGCATAGTCCATGACCACTGCGATTCCACTGGCCAGCTCACATGTAATCATAGTTGAAATAACACGGCATTGTTCGAATTAAAGTTTTGGCCAGCACTTGGAGTGAATTCAGTTTAATTTAGTTTAATGACCGTCGAAGTTGTTGTCGCAAATTTGCCTGCAGTAATGAATAGGCTGGCATGTCCTTACAGCGCTAGAAACGACGTCCTTAATCAGGATTGACCAATCTCCATTGAGCGTTATTTTTCCCTGGGGAAAACAAGCATTTTAGGTCACTTAAAGTGAACAAATTATGCACGAGTATTTTATTGCCAAACAGTAAAACAAATATTATTTAGACTGATTAAGTGTTGAAATATTACCAATATTTTCAAATGTATTAGATATTTTACACTCATTTTTAGCTCATTGCATTTTTGTTTGCAGTGCATGGCAAGTGAAACAACTACCGATATCTGTCCGAGCTTAGTGTTTGTAAAATGCTTTCCGAACTTCTGGCCAGGCTTAGAATAAAATTTATTTAATGGCAAATATTTGCCGGGAAATTACCTGAGTTGAAATGAATGCGAGCGTAGGTAAATTAGAGTGCAGACACGGGCTGGGACTTTAAGTTTCGCCTAATGACTGATGCATGCGAGTTGTTTGTTTCATTTCGATGCATTTTGTTGGTCAATTAATTTGCATGTCGTTGGTGGCCGTAACTAAGGCTAACAGGGCTCTGAAAATGTTCAAGTGAACACGTCGGCCACTCCCAGGTGGTATTTCTTCATTAAATTAGTGTATGTGGTGACTTTGACAAAATGGCTGTCTGTCTGCCTGTTCCACTCATACCCTTCGTTATCCTCTGCCAGTGAGTATCCATCCTTGCAGATGCTTCGTTATGTTGGTAGTCCAGGAATGTGGACGTTGGCCATGTTTTGTTTGTCTTTTGCAACGTGTTCGGGCATCTTTATTTTCAATAACAAATAAAAATGGCCAAGTAAAACGTAAAATAAATTGCAGCCACGAGCCTGCTGGCTGTCTGCTGTTTGTGCCTCAGTTTTGCAGACTGTCCTGGATTCCAGTCCATTATGTGTTTCCTCGCATTTCCTTTGCTTTTCGGCATTTAATTGGCCGTATAATTGATTGGAGTTGTTGCTGCTGCTGTTTGTTGTTGTGGCCACTTCCCGGCATTCGATCCCCTCATCTAACTCATTATTTGTGTGTGGACTGTGTGTGTGTGTGGGTGTGTGTGTGTGTGTGTATTTGCAGCAAAACATTTCAAAATACCAGCCCAAGTGGCAAAGTTTTCTTTGGCCAACTATTGAATTGGCTCGTGGCACGAGCCTTTGATAGACTTCACAGCCCCTTGCCCCATTTTGCTGACTGGGCTTTCCGTTCCGACTGCCTCTATAAATTTGTATTGTGCCGGCTTGTACTCTGCGGTGCGTAATTAATTATATTTGCCTCAGCCTCAAAATGTCAGTCGGTCTCTAATTATTATTATGCCAATAGGGGGAGAATGGCCATTGGCCTCCAGCCCAGCCCCCAAAAGCGATGCCCAGTCTGTATATCTTTTTTGGCCTGGCTCTCACAGGTTGTTTGACATTAATTGATTTATTTTCCTTTTACATAAATTAGGCGCTGAATATCTGGATTCGTTGCCAAACTGTGAGTGGAGTGAGTGCTGCTCTATGGGATCTCAACTTCACTTGGCTTAAGCATTAAAGTGTTTTCCATAGATAGTACGACAATTATTTATTAAACCTAGTTATATCTAGTTATATATCTAGTTATATATTTATAAGGTATAACAGCAAATTAAAACGTTGAGTTCAATGAAACTTACGGTTTAATTAGTACGTTTTTTGAGTACTCATTAAATATTTAATCACCATGGAAAGGCCACCTAATAAGGAAACACATTGTATAGCCGAATGTGGCCAACACAATTGTTGTATCAAACTTTTGGCATTATGCCAGTTAGCTTTATGTAGCTGCCGTTTTGGAGCAGACCAAAGTCCGTCGCTTTTTGGCGTTCAATGAGCTGGAAAACGCGATCGTGGCGGGAAGCGGAAAAAAGGCAAACTTTTTGACAGCGCAACATGCAAAAACAAATTACCAAACAGTCAAACTGTCAATTACGGGGCAATTAGTTGGCTTCGATTAAATGGCAGTCGCCGTTGTAGTTGCTGTCGTCGCTTAAGCCGTTTTGGCCCCGTTTACAATGGCAGCACGTCGTCCGCACTGCCAAGTCCCCCAAACTTGGTAACTCCCAGCTGGGCAGCAGTTCGCAAATATTTGTGGCTGAAAATTAATGTCCGACAAGCCAGCGGCGGCATGGACAACTTTCTCTGATAATTGGCCCGCTGCACTGGGCCCGCTTAAGTGGCTGGCCAGCAGTTTGATTTATTCCCGCTCCCTGGGCTGAGACTCTGGCACTGCGATAGCCAGGTGCACGGATCGGATGCATCCCCGGTGGCCACTCAAACGGCAAATACACAACATTTACAACTGTGCCGGCCAAGGATCCAGCAGTTGCACAATGCACTTTTGGGTCTGGCAACTGATAAGAAGATAAATGAGCCCGTTCGGTCGCCAGGAGTTAAGTCCTGCACTCAGAAAAGGATATGCCATGACTTATCGAATTTCGCAAGCAATAAACTTTTTGAAGCCACTGCTAAATGTGAAGGATGCTCCAAGGACTTTGCTTGCATTAATGAGTCGCTTCATTTCATTGGAGAAAATTATAATTCTATTTTCTTTGCAACTACAGTAGTGAACTTCTGCATATCATGTATGCACAGAACCGTAAAACGCACTTTATTTTACAGCTAATAAACAATGCTAACGATTTGCATATTGATTGGGAATTTAATAACGAGTTTAACGAGGTATAACATTCCTATTTAGGGAAAAAATGCGTTTATTTTTTGACGAAAAATGAAAAAAATGGTATTGCAAAAAATAAGACAATTACGATCAAGATTTTCATCATAACTTGGCTTAAAATAGTCATGCAGCGAAAATAACAACTGTTTTGTATAGCTAATAACCACTGCTAACGATCCACATCTCTTTTTGGCCGATCTAGGAAAATGTATTTTTCAATAAATTTTCACTTTTTTATAAGGGGTAACATCATAAAATTTTGAAAAAAAATTTCAAAATTTAAAATTTCAAAATTTGAATGCAATTTGATTGTGAATGTAATTACGAGCTTAATTAGGTATAAAATTCCAGATTTGAACCATTATTTCCCATATTTTGATGAAAAATCTGATTATTTTCCATAACATTAAACGGGTTTTTCATCTTAACTTGATTGTAACAGACTGTAGAATAACATTTTCAAACTCAAGTTTTGCTTAGAGTGTACAGCTAATAAATTCATTGAAATGGCTAAGAAATGGCATTTGAATGTTTTATGATCGTATAAAACAGCGGAGAGCTGTCTCCCATCTAAGCAGCACAGCCCTGCCAGGATATGCAAAGTGGTGCCGAGGCGGTGTCCTCCCAAAAAGCTGCCACTCCTCTATCTTTGTTTGTTGGCTCAGACTGCCGTAGGCTGGCACATGCGAACTGCAAATTATGAGCGATAGCATGGCCCGTGCGTCTGAACGGAGTCTTGGGCTATATGCCCCGATACGGCTTTGGATCTGGCTCCACTACCGTGCGGTGGCACATTGGGCATTGCTCATACGACGTGTGGTCGCAATATGCATTGTTGCGTGTCCTTCCGGAAACAGCTGTCAGTACACTGGAATATGCAACTACTTTGCGACTCGACTATACAAATTATGTTCCTAATATGAATTCATGTAGAATCTGAGCTGAGCTCAACATTCAATGTTTATACTGATAGAGGTAGAGATCCATCAATAGCAGAAAAAAGTCGGCTAACCAGCATTTTCTAATTTCGCCAACATTTTTTCTCTGTACTGGATGTATGGAACTGCATGCTGCGAGTATCTACGGCACTGCACTTTTGCCGATTGATGCCTTTGGCATGCTTTTGTGTTTGGCTCCAGCTGCAGTTTCATCTACATCCTCAGTTCCATCCTCATTCTCGTCCGCATCCGCATCCCCATCCCCATCCCCATCCGCATCCCCATCCTCATCCGCATCTCCATCTGCTCGCAATGCCGCAGCCTGAGTGATGTGGGGCCTAATTTATGGCCCGGCTTGCCTGCTGGCCCGTTCTGCATACCGAAATGGCAAACGGCCACTGTCAAAGCAGGAAAGCAACAGAAACTGCAGCGGCGACTGCAGAAAATTGCATGGCATTAGATCGCCGATTGCCCCCGCAACTGGGCTCCTATAAATTGCATTGCATACCTCGGCGCGCTGCTAATTATGCAACCCAACCCAATCCAACCCAATGCAACCCGGTCCGCTCGATCCAATCCAATCCAATCCAATCCAATCGGAACCGATCCTTTGCGTTCCGTTCTGCTGCGGTTCCTGGAGAGCCAGCTGCTGGCCTCATAAATATGCATTACAGCATATACTTTCACCTGTCGCTGGACGCGACATCAATCAACGTCCATTAGGCCGAAGAAGTGCGCCAGGAAACGGAAGTGTGGCACACATACACACGTGCGCAGGTGCCACTTGAAGGACGAGTCACGCAGAAGGCAAATCAAAACAGGAAAAAGGGGTAAACTTGCCCTAACCTAACATAGAACAATCAAAAAAATGTATTCCCCTATTTGTTCAGGACTATATCATCTACTTTTTCAAGATTTAAAACAGCTGATAATCAGTATATCCTGTCATAGAAGGACAAATCCAAGTTCCTGCGATTAAGAATCCTTCGGCTTGAAAACCTCTTGAGATCATTTGCCATGTAGCCATTTTCGCTGAATTAAAACGTAGCATATTTAACATGTCTGCTGGTCATCAGCTAACAAACAATCTGCCTCCGTTTCCTTGGGCTGCTCAGGAAGGCAGCCTGCCTGTCAACTGAGTCTGCACCAATCCTGCGAGTGAAAAGCGCGCTCACACACACACGTACACACGCACATATCGTCGTCCTGTCAGCGGCAACAACAAATGATAAAATGTTTGCGTCCAGCCAGCGCGACTTTCTCTTACTTTCATCTCCATGCGGAGAGAGGGTGTGGAAAGCGAAATAATTTAATTTCGCCTGCCATGTTCGCCGCAGGCCGTCGCCCGCTGAATTTGTTTTATTAAAAACTGTGCACTATACGCTGGCAAATGAAAGAAATGAAATCAAATACTCAAAAATGAGCAAATAAGGCGAAACGAAGGCGGCGACAACGCAAAAAAACAGAAACAAAAATGTACAAAATATGTATCCGATGGGGCTTGGAAATTTTGTAATTTCTTGGGGTAAGTCTGCGAAACGCTTTGTTTTGTAGATTTCCTTTGACGGTTTGACGGTTATTTAATTTGCTCGCCCCCAGAAATTGGGACCACGAAATCTACGTAATCCCCAGTTGGATGACAAAATGTTGATGCTAATGCTGTAAATGCTCGCCCATCATTTGTCTTCATTCATCTTTGCCAATTGTCCACCCATTCGAGTTTCGAACGCCACTCGAAATCATTAATTTCAAATATTATCCCCGACTGACAAAACCCCACAGTGAATGGTGAATTGTAGTACGAGCGGCATATTCATAAATATGAAATAACTTCGTTGCCATTTAGCGGCAAATAATTTGCTAGAGCCACGCCCAGTTTTCAGTGTGGGCAAGTGTTGCTACACGGGGAAAAAAACCTGCTCAAATTCTGACTACCTACCTATTGAATAGTATTTTACCTCGTTTTAAACCAAACTGTATGAATTCTTTTAGACAAATGAATTAGTAGCTTAACAGCAGTCATTAAAAGTAATATGCTTAGCATCCTTGTACTTTTTCTTGGAGTGCCTGGTCCTTTTTTCATATTTATCGTTGCCTTTCCCAGTTCTTTATTAAGCAAACTAATCATGACCCTTTGTGGCCGACACGTGGCTGATAAAAGCGGACCCGGGGACAGCAAATAATGTGCGCTCCGATGGCCTGAATGGGCCCAGGATGCCCGGCTATAGGACTACGGGATGCCTCGCAACAGCTTCTGGATTCGGCATTCCCATAACGCCGAGCATATTCAAGGTTCGTCCAGGCAAATCCTTTAAGTGTCATTCGGTGGCCCTTGAATTCGGTTGCAACGTTTGCTCTAGTTTTTCCTCCCGTTCTTGTTTCCCCTTTCTGCCACCCCTTTACGCAGCATTTTTGGCCGAGTTGTTTGCTCACTTTTTATGCGTTTGGATTTGCACATTTGGACACTAGTTAATTATGTTCTTAGTCCCTTTTATGTCACAATTTTCATTTGGCAACATCAAATAAACTAAATGTCCGGCAGGGGCACGGCCGGAAAATGGCGCACGATTTCGGGGGAAAACTGTCTACCGCAATTGTCGTGGCAAGGTAAACAAATATGCGTGTATGGCTGGCTGGCTAACTACATTGCCCATTGGCTGCAGTCCTGATCCCGGGGTTCCTGGGGGTCCTGGGGTTCCTGGGGTTCCTCGTGTTCCTCGGGTACCGAGTGGGGTGGATTGGGTTGTTTTTGGGGTGGAAGAAATGTGCCTATTTGTAGCTGGTGTGGGGTCCTTTGGTGCGGTCGTCTGCTATAAAATTCTGTGCGGAATGGACATTCGGACTTTTAATATGCTCGAGTAATGTCTGCATTAACAGAATTCATTTGCAGGACATGGCCAGCAGCCAGGACAACCCCATCCATGTGTGCTTGTGTGTGTGTGTGTGTGTCTTCCTGTGTGTGTGTGTGTGCGTCCGCATGTTGTGTTGGTGTGGAGAAAACAAATTTATGTCGTGCTACTTGCTGAAATTGGATTTCTGGCCGCTGCTCCCCCTGGTTGTTATTGTTGTCGTCACATCGTTGCTTTTTAGTCACCGAAATGAGAGGAAAACCCAAGGAGAAATACAAAACTTAGCCCACAGGACAAGGGTTGGGGCTTGAAGCTGGTTTCCATTCCTGGTTTTAGTACGTGTAATCCTTTTTCATGATTTGCACGCCACTTCAGAGGACATTTGTCGGCCTTGGCATTAGTCTCAGGTTAGTCGTTTGTCCTCAGCTCAGCTGAACTCAGCTCAGCTCGACTCTCCCAGTCGTAATCAAGTTGAATGCCTCAATTAGGTTGCTGTCTCTACCTCGAAATTGGAATGACCTGGCACGTGTTTTTATTTTCATCTTTATCTATTTATTGTCTAATTTTAATGGTCCATCGCTTCGCTCTCTCCGTTGCAGAATGGCAAATTGCCCAGGAACCTGCCCGCACTGCGTGCCATGGAAATGGCGTTGCGTACCAACTCCTTTGCCACGCCCCCGCCTCCGCCCCATCCGCCACTGCCTCGCGCAGCAAGGACCGAAGGTGGCGGGCAGGACATGGAGGACTCTGACGAGGAAATGGAGTACATGCCGCCGCTGCACAGTGAGTACAGTTGCACTGCCGCAAACTTAATATACAAACAAATAACAAATATTAAGGTAATGCTCAAATAACTACGATTATTATATTGTACTTTCCAATCATGGAAAACCAATATCAAGCTATCTCATGAGAAATGAGATAAGCCTTAATATAATATTACCCAAAGAAAAACTTTAAAATGTCTTTGACATATAAGATTACACCCTAAAGCCAGCCATGTCTGAGTATTTTTTGGCGGTGTAGGAGCACCTTTCCCCGTCCAGTGGCAAATTCAATTAAAAATTTTTGAAACTGCTCCACCTGCACGTGCGTGACGAGCTTCTGACGTCCGGCAGCACCTGACCATCCTGGCCATCCTGGCCATCCTGGCCATCCCGGCTATCCCGGCTATCCAGCCATCCATTGGTCCTTTGGTCCAGTGGCCCACTGGCTCAGTGGTTCAGTGGTTCAGTGCTCCGTTGTCAGAGGCACACTGTCAGGCGTTTCAATTTACTTTTATGTCTCGCAGCCTTATCGCGGCGCAAATTGAAATGAAATCTTGACACAATCAGCATGCCCCTGCCACCGGCAGCTCAGATTCCCACATACAATTAAGTTAAACGCTGACCATCAATTATGGAACGAGCTCTAAGGCAGCTGGGTGCCGGTGTGTTCCGCAATGGGCAAAAGTTTGCAGCCCAAAATATATATCCTTCGTATATTTATCCCAGGGTGGCAAATAGACAAGCAGGGCGGAAAAAAAAGAAAGAAAACAAGCCAGCCGGGGGAAGGCCAAGTCAAAGCGACAAAAAAATGTCAACTTATGAGGAAGTCCTGCCCTTTTCGCCCCACTTGCCGGGTTGTTCCGCTGTGGATAATATCAAAAACTTTGCTCGGCAAACAAAAGTCTTGACAGCACTGGCAAATGGTCTCGAAATCTCCGCCAAACTCGCCTGTGCTTATTTATATTAATATTTTTATCATTTCATGACGACTCTACAAATGTGGTGGACGCCGTCCTGGTCCTGACCACCTTGAGCCGGGATTGTGGCCGAAACTTTTGTGCAACTTAAGTTCACTTTATTTGCTCGTTGTGTTGAGCAACCGTATTAATCCGCCGAGCAGAGCACCATTTACATTTCATTTGTGCGGCACGCCCGTAAATATGATAGAATAATGAATATATAAATCAAACGAAACTTTCTACGTTACGCCTTGTGTAGTTGCTGTTTAGCATTTTGTGTAATAAATCAATAGTGGGCAAAGCTAACTCTTTTCCAGGACGGAATGCAAAGGGATTACTGTATATTTTGGGTATAGGAATAAACTGTTTAAGTTTTCTTGGAATTTAAAAAAAAATCATAATAAGTAAGATAATACTTTAAGTAGGAAAGTAGGCTTAATCTACTTGTAGGCACCTATGTATACTTTCTAATCACCAATGGCTTGGGTCACTGCAAAGCTTAAGTTTAACCTACTTAAACTATTAGAACTGTATAAATATAGTTAAACAAATGCATTATATTTACATCGTGTTCAAATTAAGTGGGCTCAAATTCAAGGGGGAATTAACATCAGCTGGCTTTCGTCTTCCTCCTGCCTTTTTGCTCCTTTAAAAAGCCCGCGGCAGCAGCTGTAAGTGCTTCGCTTTGCAGCTGTTCCAATTTTTAGTGTAAATAACCCCGACAGCAGAAACAGCAGCAGCAGCAGCAGCCTTGTTTTTGTCCCCGCCTTGAGTTTTCCCTGCCAACCCATCGCCAGCCGCCCATCCATTTTCCACTTTCCACGCTTTCCCTCTTCGGCACACTTGTCAATATGAAAATGTTGCCGGTGGCGCTGCCGTTGCTGCTGCATTTTTTCGCTCACCTGAATGTTTGTTCAGTCAGAAAGTTTTGATTTATTTACGGCGCAAGTTTTACATTTTACACGACACTCGCCTCCAATTACACGCCGCTGCCACCGGCACAGCCAGCAACCCTTCCAACTGAACTCATTTGCACCTCAGCAACCCTCGGCTGCAGCCCTAAAAACAAAAACGAAAAAAACCTAAAAAAGTAAAACTGAAATGCTTTCCTTCAGATTTTAATCGCTCACGTGAGTCCTGCGAGTGTGCGTGTGTTTGTGTGTGCGCGTGTGTGTGAGTGTGAGCGCGCAGTTGCTGTTTGTGTTCTTACATATTTAGTCGCAGGATAATATGTCGCCAAGCTGCTATCGCTATCGCTGTTGCTGTATTACTTTCCGATTTTCCTGCTCATGTTGCTGTTGCCGCCAACTTTCCATCATTGTCGTCACGGCGAACTTGGTCATTTGCATATTGCAGCAGCTAGGGTTCCAGTCAGACATGTGCTAGTGTTCCAGAAATAGGTCTAAGCTATTCAAGCATTCACTGACATATGTATAACATAATAAATTAAACATAAAAAATTAATTTTATATACTACAAATGTTGTTACCTCAAATCGCATTGAAGTAAATGCAGTTCAAGTGTAAAATGTAAGCATTTTATTTACTACAATATACCTTGCTCATAAAGTTTATTTATACAATTTAAGTTATGCGTGCGACAAGTTCCTTACTTTTTGGTCCCTTTAACCCCTTCCTTCACGAAGGTTTTTTCGCTGGTGTTGCATGCAACACAACCGATATCTGTTACACCATCGACGTCATTTCGTCCTTGTTTGTGTTTGTGTTTGTGTTTGTGTGTGTGTGTGTGCATGGCCCATGAATATGCAACGCTGAGCTCGCCTTGTTATTCCGCCTTGCAAGATTGGTATGGGTATCCGTATCCGTTTCCGCTTTGCGGGAAATCGATCAGGGTCCGCTTTGAGATACCAAAAAGAAGCTTGTCGCTTTGGAGGCTCAGCTCGCAACTACAGATAAACATACTTAAATCGAACCTGCACGTGTATGTAGTATAATCATGTGTTTCAGTAGTCTGATCATACCTTACTTATAAGCTAGAAAAGTAAGGAAACTACAGTTAAACATAAGAATGCAGGACACTCCGCTTGCCTTATGAACTTAAGAAGTTCTCTCGTACTCAAGTGACCTTGAAGGAGGTAGAAGGGAATATTTCTGCCCTACGCCTGACCAAAAAACCAGAGCCATTTGCGACTTAGACTCATCTTGGCCACTTTTCCCTCCACATGGCCGCAAAGCGCCGCCCAGACTTTTGGGCCCAACGTCTTTGGAGGTCTGCGTCTAATACGCTTTCGGCGAAGAGTAACAGTTGCTAAAATGTTTTCCATTGTTTTCACGCTCAACAAAAGGCAGACAATTAGTTTTCTTAAACGACAAATCAAGTAGAAATTAAGTGGTGGCGGGCAAGGGCAAAAGCACAGGCAAAAGCAGCCGCAACGAGCTGAGTGCTGCTGGTGGTTGGGTGGTGGGTGGTGGGTGGTTTAGTGGGTGGTTTAGTGGGCGGTTTACTGGGTGGTTTGCTGGGTGGTTCGATGGCTGCAGAGTGATAACAAAACAAAAGTGGATTATTGGCTCTCGAGCGCATAAACAATGGCATGTGGGCCTGTGTGTTTCTGGGCCTTTGTTTGTTTGCCCAGTGTAAAGCGTTTAAGAACACTCCACTCACGACTGTGCGGCTTTTGCATAATGAGTGAAAAGGCGCTAATGTAATCGGCACTCGAAGCCGCTGTTAGAACTTGAACTTATTAAGAAATATGATAAGGCAGATTAACAGAGTGGCTGTGTATAACACACAAGTGTGCCATAATATTCAGGAAAAGTAGGGAAATTTTCCCAAGAGTTAGCACAAAGGAAAGCAAAGGACTTTTAGCCATGGCAGCAACCTTTTCGAGATTCGAAGTGCGCATGCCTGGGAGAAAGATTTTCCCAACAGGACTTCGGCCGCCGCTCGGCACTTTTCCTTTTGGCCAGCACGAATGGTAAACGTTCGGCAAGGATGAAAGATTTTCGGAGCGGCAGCGACGCCGGCAGAATAACGGTAAACGACCGGAGCGGTACGATGTGTTGACTATTTGTGAGGCGGACGAAGGCGCTTCGCTTTCAGTTTGAATTGTGTCCTCGTTAAGAAAGGATATTCGTTACATTGTTGTTAAGTTGTTATTATAATTTCACAAACAAACCAACCAACCAACCAACCAAAAGCAAACCGAAAGCCAACTGCTCGCTAAAGAGAATTCAAAATAAAAACCGAAAAGTAAGAAAAGCGAGAAAAAGGAAATTCCAGCAATCGACGAAGTGATACAAACGAAAGCCGAACAAATGAAAAACTAACTAAGCATCAAACTAAATATAAATCTGCAAAAAATAAATATTAAAGCTTGGAAAATTAAAGAAAATATTTTTAAATCGCTTATATGTTTATTTATTAACTAGTTTTTCAGTTTTATTTAAGCTGAGTGCTGGCTGATTTAGTGTTTGAAAATGATATCATATGACTTGGTGTTAGTGGTTTTTCGAAAGACTTTTGTTGCATAAACTTTCCAAGTGTTTCGAACTGCAAGATGTGTGAATCGGAATTTATTCAGTGTGACTTAGAGATAGCGTTTTTTTTTGTCTAGATTTGTAAAGTTTCTCAAACATTGGTAAAGATTTTCATAGAAAATCGATTCGAGTTGTGAATTTTTGAAAACGCCTAACCCGTTTTGAGTTCCTTGGCTTCCGTTGTCACCCAGGCGAGCATCGATTTTGGCCATATTTACATAGCCAGCCAGAACGCTTTTTGCGTGCATGTATTTTGTTGTGCCTGTTGTGTTTTTGGCCATATCCACATTATGTACAGCTACGGGCGTCTGGCACTTCGGCTTGTGGGCCACATAAACCGACAACGAGCAGCCAATAAATGCTGCCTGCCGACTGGGTTTCTATATAAAAAGGACACTGCAGCTGTGTGTGATTCATACTCTCATTCTCCGGCAAACACACATTTGCACACATACACACACACACATACACACACCCAGAAATACACTCGCCTGAGAAAAAAAAAGAGGGAATGCTGGGTGCCGTATGTATTTTGTATTTTTGGTGCGGCCCTTGCACTCGTCCTGGTTTTTTCTTCGCTTTATCCTTGCGGCCGCGAGTGCTTCCGTGTGTCCTGGGCCCCCAAATAAACATAAAAATATAAGTTTATATTTATATTTATACATAGCATTTGTCTGTCCTCCTCGTGCGCGAGATATAAAAACCGGAAGCGTCTGATCCTGACACTTGCCAACACTTGGGGCGTACAGGGTGTCAGGACTCGCTTTGTTCGGGCTGCTGGGAATGCCATCTTTCGGGGTCCTGTCGTAAAAGCCCGGCACGGTTCCTTGTGCGTGTTTTTTGGCACTTGTATTCCTCTGCTTTTATTATTATTGTTATAATTTTTTTTCTGTTTTGAGCTGGCTGAGCTGTCTGTTTCTGCTTTTGGCACTTAGACATTGCGTTACGCGCATAACTTTTTATTTTTTGTTAGCTCATGTTTCGCTTCTGTATGCGTATGCCGCAGCACACAAATCGTAAAATATTAAATTTAATTTTTCAAATGATGTGTGAATGGCTTAGTCTTGATATATGATAATGCTTGTGCGGGCGGTGCCAATAAAAACAAGGAAAGTCGTCAGCTTTATTTACTTCTCTTATGGTTCGAAGGACTTTGATCACACTAGCAGCCAGGCGAAGTTAATTATCCTTGTTTGTTTGTTAGCTTGTACTCATGATTTACAGCTTTACAGCGGAATAATTTCATTTTTTGTTTGGCCAAATATTTCGTCAAGCTAAAGAATTATGTGCTTTAATATTTCCATAGAAAATTATAACCAAGGGAATCCGCTTGCCTTGAGTGCTGGGGATTCTGCCTGGAAACATAATTCAAAAACCAAATGAACTTTTCGAAAACAAAATTCATTGGTCTGTGATAAGTGACGGTCAAGCAAAGAGGAAATTTTTTATAAAAACTAAAACCAACCACAAACAACACGAAGCGGAACAAACGTCAAGGAAAACCACAAAAAAGGCAGCATTTTCCAAATTAGCAAAATTGTAGAAATTATTTAATGCATCAAATCGTTTGATCAAACAACAACAAGCAGCAGCAGCAGCAGCAGCAGCAGCAGTAGCAACAACAACGGTGCGGTTTCACACAAAAAGGCGGCCATTAAAATAAAAACCCGAACCTAGCCAAATTATAACACAATTTGTTTATATCATCAACTGCAAGGCGCCAGGCACTTCATTAAGCATTAAAGCGAGCTGCGTTTAACCGCAGAACGTGCAAATTTCGCACCGCAAAAGTACCAGCACCACTGCGCCAGCCGGAAAATGTTGGCCATGCCCACGCTGATGATGCCAGCCACCGCCCAGATGACGCTCAGCGCCGCCCACGGAAAGCCCTACGAGACAAAGCTGCTGGCCATCCACCAGACGCACCTCCAGCAGCAGCAGCAGCAGCAGCAACAGGCTACCGCCCCCCCGCAGCAGCAGCAGCAGGTGCAGCAGTCGCAGCAGCAGGCACCCAACGGCAAGCAGCAGTCGCAGCAGATGACCATTGTCACCACCCAGCAGCAGCAGCAACAGCAGCAGCAACATCCCCAATCGCAGTCGCCGCACCAGCAGCAGCAGTCGCAGCAGCAGGCCGCCGCAGCAGCCGCCGCCGCTGCAGCCGCAGCAGCCCACCATCAGCAGCAGCAGGCCGTTGCCGCTGCAGTCTGTGCCGCCCAGCAGCAGGCAGTGGTGGTGCAGCAGCAGCAGCAGCAGCAGTACCAGATCCACTCGCAGCAGCAGTCGCCGCAGCAGCAGCAGGTGCTCTGCATCTCGCCCAAGCAGGGTAAGCTACTACTGTATTATGGACTTTAGCTTAGCTCAAATGGTATCTGCATCATTTTGTTGCAAGGCTAATGGCAGCATTAATATTAGTGTTTCCTGCGCGTAATTGTCATAATCGATATGTTGATGGGCCAGCTAATAAATTCGTACCCCAAACTGGGTGGCTCCCTTGACGATTCATTCGCTGATGGATGAGCGCTACCCATTGAGGTGTGGGCTCGCCCCATTTGTTTACGAGGACCTCCAACACTTTGGGCACTTATCGATTGGCTTTTATTGCCTGCCTACGCCTATGGCCATACTCCAGTCCCATGCCCAGTCCCATTCCCAGTCCCATTCCCATTCCCATTCCCGTTCCCATTCCCAGTCTGAGTCGCAGGTCCTTACAAATTTCAGCAGTTTTACGACCCGCTTGAGCAGTTCAAGTAATGCTTTTTATGGTCTCGTCGTAAAAGTTGGCCAAGCCTCTAATAGCTGTCTAATGATATTTGGGCCCAGAACGAGGCCCAAACGAGGTTTGTCAAAGTTTACGTTTTCACTTTGCCTCCAAGTATAAAGAGTGGAAAAGCCCACAAGCAACACCTATCCGTAGTATCACAATTATAGAAGCAAAGGTGTTTGCCTTTGTTGCCCTGCTAAATCAAATAGAAATCAATTTGAAATTATTGACAATTTCCACAGTGACATTGGCTCAGTCAATCGACTCGACTCGTTTCGATTCGATTCGATTCGATTCGATTTTGATTTGGACACCCTGATTCCTCGATTTTGTCATAGTTGGCATTCTGACTAAACGAAAGGCAAACACACTCGTGGCAAAAGCAAACAGACGGCGTGGGTGGCAATGTAAATACCAGAAAGGGGCGTGGCACTTGTCTGTCTGTCTGCTGCCGCCGCCGCCGCTCTTGTTTCATCGCTATTTGATTTTTTTTGGTGCGACCCTGTGGGTCGAGAGCAAAAAGTGCAAGACAAGACGAGCCAGTGAAGTGCGGCGGCCAACGCGGCGTATACGTAGCATTTAAGCGCACGTCCACACTTGACCAGCTTTTCCGAGACAGGGAATTGAAAATCGAACTGGAGAACTGTGGAGCTGTGGCGCTGTGGAGTTGTAGTCGAACTGTGGAAAGAAAAGTTTCTTTCGCAAGTTTGCTGGCGTTGCTTTGCGGCAAATTTGTTTTTAAATTTGCCGAGCGTCTGACGAAAATGTTCAATTGAATCCGTTGCTGGATGCAGAAACAAATTGCCAAAAGCGAACGACACAAGAATGTGCAACTCGAAAGTTGTAAGCAAACAGACAAAGGCAGCGTTGAATTTGGCTTATAAAGTGGCTACTCTTTTTGTCTGAGTGTCGCAACCGGCAAATGTCGTCCTTTGTTAAGGACGCTAAGGACGTTGACTGATGCGTTGGCACAGCTGCCAAGTAGCCTGGCCATTGTTGTGCTCCCAGTTTTTCCTCCTTTTCTTCTTCTGGCCCGGGTGGGCCAACTTTAAACAGGTGATCGATTTTTCAGTTTGTCGCCATGGAGCTTCTCGCGTTGGCCGAGCGAAAATTTAATAAATTGTGGCGGGTCGGAATTTAATCCGCTTGCAGGCGGCTTGCGACACCTAGCGTATATTAAATATGGCATATTTAAATTATAAAATAAAGTGAAATAAAATTGAGCGCGCAGAGCTGTGCAGATTATGGCTGAATTTGAAGCCCATTTGGCTGTAGCTGCTGCACATAATGCAAATTATTTATATTATTTTATCTAGCAATTTTTTTCTAGCTCTCCATCGATTTGCATATTCATGTTTCTGGCTGCAGCGATAGTTTTTGCACTGCGCTGGAATGTAATTGAATAAATAAGCATATTAAATGTTTACCGACAGCCAACATACATTTTTTATAATTACAGCTTAAACTGGGGTCCTTTTCGCAGGGCAGATCCCCCGAATGCATTGGAAAACACTATAAATTCCGTGGGAGAAGCCATTAAAAGCCCCATAATTAGACCGATGAATTCAGAGGCATACTCGTGGTTCGGAAAAACAATTGGCGAGTGGGAAAAGCGCCCTTAAATTGGAGTGTAAATTCAGTTCGGCGTCTGCCGCTGAGTTAATGCATTTTCCGCTTCCATAGGCAGACACAAAGACCGATTCGAATGTCCTTTGGCAGCACCTGCTGCTACTGCAGCTACTGCTGCTCCCTAATGATAATGATGATGATGATTACGATTATTATTGGCAGCCAGTGAATTGCATGCCGAGTGCATTTTGTCAACCTGCTCAGTGCTCAGTGCTCGCTAACTCATCGCCCATTATCGTCATTATTGTGGCCGTTAAGTACGTTTGCCGCCATTATCATTCCTCCATGTCCTGGCGTGTCCTTGCCCCCTTGCAGTTATTATGCTTTAAATATGCCAGCTGCGTGCTACGTATATCTTGGGCATTTTTTCCGCCACAACGCCTCGCCGTTGCAGCTGCTCGATGGTTTTTAAAATTGAAAACTATATATCAATTGTGCCTAGGCTAAGGGGATAGTTTGTCGTCTGGACCGGAGGCATTGGCATCGGCATCGCCATCGCCATCTCGTCCTTTGTCTGGCTGCGTTGTTTTTTTCCACCCAGCTCCTGTGAGCTGCTCTGCTCTCTCCTTATGGGCTTTCATTTATTTGCTATTAACCTGTCATTGTTCATTTTTATTATTGTGTGGTTTTTATGCTCGCTTTTTGCGCTTTGTCCTCGCCATTTGTTGTTGCAATCGTGTCTCGCGGCATTTTCCTGCACGTGTGTGTGTGTGTGTGTGTGTTGGTGTGTGTGTGTGTGTGTGTGTGTGTGTGTGCAATAAATTGTTATTATCGCCGAGTTGCAGCATGTCGTCGTCGTCCTTTTGGAAGGACTTCGCCTTGTCCTCCGCAGGCCATGCCGAAAGATTTATAACTTTTATTATTATTGAAGCTTATTTGCCGCTTTATCTGGCGCCCCCGACTTTGGCCCACAGCTCAGCCATAGTTTACGACTGGAAAATCAATCATACGCCATGTTTGACGCCAAGCCAAGTCAGCCGACCATCACCTGCCAGCCTGCAGAAGGAAATGGAGTCCCCAGGGCGACCCCTTTGTTTTTGCCCGGTTGTCAACGTCGTTTTGTATTAATTTTTCACCGCCACCCGACACTCATTGATGTTGGCTGTCATTAATGTCTTTGCCCTGCTGTCCATTCGCTGTCCACTTTGGCAGCGACTTTGTCTGGCTGCCAGGAAGGTGCTGGAATGTGCAATGCAGCAAAGAGTACCCAATACCCCAATACCCCAATACCCCAAGGATGCACTCGCAAAAATTGCAATTGCACTTCAAAGCATGAAAAAGTTTGTCTATAAAATTTGCTAAGACAGCTGCTGGGTTCGGAAAAGTTTACACATTATTTAAATGAGTTCAGGCTTTTTAAGATATGTTATGATGATCCAAATAGTTGAGCATTGGTAGATGGTATGGCACTTTTCTCCGTGCGACAGGATATGGAATACAACATATGGCATCCCATATATGCTGTGGAACGGG
The DNA here is from genome assembly GCA_005876975.1 of Drosophila orena. Taxonomy (NCBI): domain Eukaryota; kingdom Metazoa; phylum Arthropoda; class Insecta; order Diptera; family Drosophilidae; genus Drosophila; species Drosophila orena. The sequence continues at coordinate 4,579,411 of VCKV01000282.1, read as the reverse complement.
GCATTTCTTTACAGGATGCTCTCTTAATTCAGTGGGCGGTGCAAGTGGGCAATGGATTAGTATGCCAAGTGACGTCCAGCGGCTGATGCCCTGTTATTAAGTGGACGCTGCAGTTCCACTTCCAGAGGGAAAAACTTTTTACAAACGTCACTCCTGTCCAGGGCTGGCTGGCATTCCGCCTGATTTTCCGCCCGTTTTCCTCGTCCTTTCTTGGCTCCTTTTGTTTTGTTTTTTTGCTAAATGCCAGCAAACAACAAAAGCAGCATAAGGCAGTTTGGACAGCCGGGATGAGCATACAACTACGTAGCTAATACTTTAGCAGCCGGATTAGGTTCAATTGGAGCGGGCAGCGGGCAGCGGGATAAAGGGCAGAAGGGGCGTAAAAAAAGAGAGAGGAAAAAAATCTCAAGCCCACACACACCCACACCCACACATACACACATGCAGCAAGGACTAAAAGAGAAAAGGAGGAAGGAATAAAAACTGTTGTAGCAGGCATTAAAGTTTAAACGTTGGTAAATTCCTACAGCTTCCGCTTTGTTGGACTTCATGACAGTCACAGCGGGGACAATGGACCGCTTGACTGGACATGGCCAGGTGGAGGCGGCGGAGGGGTGTGGCAGGGCAGGTCCTGTGGTCTGGTCAGGTGCGTCGTGTGCGTGATGGGTGCAAATTAAAGGACGATTACCAATATCGATCAAGTAGCCTGTGAAGGCGAGCCAAGGCAGTAAGTCGAAAATGGTGTTACATCTCTGCCTTCTCTTGTAGGCGGAAAAACTGAACTCAGAATGATTCTTAATGTTCTTTAGTTTAAGCTATAAAGGGTTAACATATACAAACTATTAAAAGTATATGATAGTATCTAAAGAATATCTAAATTCAGTTTGGTGTATAGCTTAGGTTTCCGACTGGAACAGTAAAACTGATGTGGATATCCAATATATTTTATTTTATTCCGATATGCAAAACTTTTTAAAGACCCCAAGCTGCGTTGTTGCCGCACAATTTCCCAGTGACCGTTCGCTCTCAGATGAGTCTGCCAAAAAGCACATAAATATGTGCATACTTTCCCCATGAGCGGCGTTGCATACTTTTGTGCGCAGTGGTCGCAGATAAAAATGTTTGGCGGGCCATCATAACACGCACATGCACAAATACAAGCACATCTGGTGGCAGCATTGTGCTTGTTATCCTGCGGGCACAGCATCCACATGCGGATCCCAGTGCTCGTAATTTCGCAATCGTCAATCATGATCAATGTTTTATACACAGCATTTTAAATGTCAGCCAGACTCACGACTCACATGCAAAATGTCTGCTCCTCTTCCTGTTCTGTGTTCTGTGGGAAAAATCGATGCCGTTGAGCCGTTCCGTCTGGCAGCGGCTTTAAACTCCGCTTTGGGTGGGGGCTGAGGTCAGCCGTGGGTCAGCCGGGCAGCCATTTTGCCATCCGGGTGGCTGGGCGCCTTTGCCTTTGTCTTTGGCGCCTGTTTGGAGTGTGTCGCAGCCACAGAAGCTGGACGCAGCAACAGAAACAGGCCATGTCCGTGGCAGCGGGCACAATGCAGCCGGCAGTCAACGCATTTGACAATGTCAGCCGGTTGGGCATGGTTACCATTCAGTTTTGGCTTAGAGGGGCTTCCCTGGGGGATCCATAGTGAGATTAGGGCTGCTGCAGATGGAGGTGTAAGTTCAATGGGCATTTGGGTAATGGGATATGCATTTCACTTTTTTATGTATTTCTGCTTAACACAATTTAGTTAATTTGAATTAATATTGTTTAAGCATGGTGACCCCTTTTGAAAGCAGCCCCCAATCACTACACCCCTGCTAGCCTTCGGCTGCTGCTTGTGTTGGCCAAGCGATGGTGCTATCTTGGTCATGACCATCGACAACAGGATCCTCCTCGAATGAGTAACAGCAGCTGCGGTGCCTGACGTCCACAGAGGCAGAGACAGAAGCAGCAGCAGCAGCAGCAGCAGCAGCAGCAGCGACCGCACAAAAAGCCACAAAGCCACATCCGTCTGTGCGCCGCTTGGGTCACTCGCTGCTCTGCTCCTGGGTCGTGGCATGGCCTTTTGTTCTGCAGCTGCCGCGTGACCAGCCAAACAAGCAGCACCACCCCAGAGCCACCCCAGTGCCACCAACAGCACCACCAACAGCACCACCCACAGCACCACCTACAGCACCACCCACAGCACCACCCACAGCACCACCCACAGCTCCTCCATGCTCCCCTGACTTTGTGGCATCCGCGACACTTCCCCGTTCGCTGATTTGTATATTTCGTGGCAGCATAATTTATTGATTGAGTGTTTGGCCAGTCCGCAGCAACCACCCTGTGCCCCCACAACCAGCAAACCAGCAAACCACACACCACCACCCAGCCACCCAGCCACCCATGACCCTGCACCACCTTGCACAACCACCCACTTTCAATTCCGACTTTCAATTGTCATTGCGAATATTTCAGCTCGTTCTTTTAGCAGCGTTTTGTTTTGCTGGCCCTGTCGGTTTGATTTTGTCAGCTACGCTTTGTTGCGCTTTTCGCCAGCTCCGTCTGTCCCGCTTTTCCCGCTTTTCCCGATTTTCCACGCTTTTCCCCATCTACATTGCCGTTAACTGTGTTTTTGCATCCAAACTAACACCGACCGCCGATCCACCGACTTCGCTGAAAATTTAAATTGGTTTGTTTTGTACTGCGGCGGCTTCTGGTGCACTGGCAGAAAAGGGCTGTCACCTTAACATGAATATAATTATAAACATGTTTAATTTGATATTTATGGCTGTCCGAATATTTATAGTTATGGAGTTTTGTTACTTGGGAACATGATGTATGCAGAGCATGGCTTTAATTATAAATTGGACATATTTGATGTTAAGGGAATAATTGTAGTCTGCTTAATGGCATTTGCATAATTGACATAAAAGGACACTTTTGCCAGTGTTTCGTACTGCCACTGTTTCCAGCAGCACTGCCATAAAATTGCAAATTGCAATTCGCTGGCAGGTCTTGGTCTTTTTCCACTTTTCCCACCCACTTTTCCCAACCCCCACCCCCCCCCAAGATGTCTGGCAGACATCAGCGTCATGTTGCGCATCGTTGACAAAGTTACGAGAAACTGTGGTAAATTTTATTTGAATTTCCAATGCATCTCCTGCTTTTCCCCCTCGTTGCGGTTGGCAAGCGTTGATGAATGGAATGCAGTTAGCACCCGAAAAGCATGAAGCTTTCTTTTGATTATACTCCTTCGTCTCTGGCTGCCCTGCTCCCCCCTGCTCCCCCTGCTCCCCCCTTCCCGTACCGCCCTGTATTTTAGCCACCAATTAATCATGGCCCTAGGCAATCACTTTCCGCTTCATTAATGATCGCAGCCAGCCGCAAAAGATAAGCCCTGGCAGAGCAATTTTTAATCATAATGGGATCTCGGAAGCGGCACCCATCCCATCACCCATCCCATCACCCATCCCATCACCCATCCCATCCAGTGCCATGTCAAACTTGTTGAGGCAGCCTCGAGGAGCCGGCCCGCATCATTGGTGGAATCGGAGGCCCAGGGTCCAGGGCCAAGACAAAGACAACATGTCAAACAAGCTGGGATGTGGCACGCTTTAATGATAACAATAAAACAGCTCACACACAGCGCGCGGAGGCATCAATGTCACACATGAGGAGCGGGAAATGCGGAAAAGCACCAGCACAACTTTCAACTTTTACAGCAGGGCAACAAAAAGAAAAGCATGAGGGTGTGCTTTTCTTTTTTTCCTTTTTTTTTGTTTTTTTTTTTGAAAAATTGCCAAAGCAGCAGAAGGAGGAGCAGCCAGCTTCTGCGTTAAATCAAAAAATTATATAGTCATATAGTCGGGCGCACACACATCGGCGCCATAACCAACACATGGAACACGGAACAGGAGCAACATGCTCGGCATTTTGGGTGCGGGCCCACTGCGAGTGATAAAGGCGATAAGGATGGCAAGGAAAAGCCACGGCTGGCAAAAATTAATTTATAATAGGCATCCTTTACGAGATGACAAGGCTGCTGAATGAGATAATGGCATCAAAGGGCGTGGCTCGTCGGGATTTGTGGGCCGAACCGGTCGCATGTTTGGCAAATAACGAAATTACTTAACGCTGCAAAATGGGATGGCGCTTGTAAGCTCTTGCTAATAAATATTTCAAAATGTTTGTGTGCAAAATGGGAAAATGTGATTTCCAGCAGTGGAACAGTGGAGCATTGGAGCAGTGGAAGGAAGAACTTCCCTTTCCCATTTAACTGGCAATTAATTATGCAAGTCGAGACGCGAGCAAATGGAGTTGGTCGAAAGGTTGGTCAGTGAACCCAGGTGCGCCCAATTTGGGCTTTATACCTGTCTCGTCTAACGCTATCTGTGCCGCATATCCTGTCATTAACTGTCGCTCATCGGCATTAGCTCACTGGAGCTGCACAAGCCCCATGAATCCTTGAAGCCAATCTGATGGCTGATGCAGGGCGCGCGCAATAAAGTGTATTTTATGGGCAAATTATGTTTATTAGTGTGTCAAAATGTCAGCCTTATGCACGACAAAATACGTATTAAAAAGCACATATAAAAATGAAATATGAAGCCTCAGATACAGGGTCATAAAAGTATGGCTTTTTCGGCAGCCAATTTCGAGAGTAAGGTAATTTCGGAGCACCAGCTAAAAAAGAGCACCACAAGCCGCACAACAAAGTGGCGGTCAAAGGGATAGCAAAGGCCAAAGTACGAAAAAGGACGAGATGCAGGACGAGACTGCAGGCATTGTAATGCGACCTTGGTCGTTGTCTACATTGTGGCAGCAGATATAATTCGATTTGCAAGCTATTCCCAGCCCGCACGAGCACACGATTCGAATATGAAAATGGAAATCATCGTAAAATTTCCTGAAGACTAAAACCTTGAGCGATCACTGAAAGCAATGTGCAGCAATTACTGGCCACGTTGAGTATTGTATTATTCCACTTACAATGTTTCTAAAAAGTGGACAGTGTTGTTCTTTGGTTGTAATATTCTTATGATAATTGGGGGACTTTTATGGCCAAGTGCAGACGCTTGCTGAACTTTCTCCAAGTGTAAGCCAACGAACCGGGCAACAACAAACAAATTACAACAATGGGCGGGCAACATTGTTGCATCAGAGAACGCGCCGCGATGCATGCTAAAAGTAATGCACAATGACAAACGCTCGTCCCAAACCACCACCACTACCACCACTACCACCGCTACCACCACTACCACCACTGGCACCGTGGCACCACCGAATCCGGCTAAAAATCCCCCGGGGGCGAGTGCCACAAAGACTGGGCCAGCATATAAAAATAGTGGCTGGCAAGATGGAGGAGGAGCGAGTGCCTTTGCCTTTGCTTTTGGCCCTGCGATTGCGATTGCAGCCCACGCAGGATGGCCAACGCGCATGACGCGCTCCTCCAACCGCCGCAAACTCACTGGCTGTTCCGCTGACCCACCGCCCCACCAGGAGCCACCGGGAACCACCGAGAACCACCCACACCACCCAGAACCACCCAAGCCACCCGCTAGCGGAAGCTGACGAAATGTTGCCGATGAGCATTGCTAACGATGTGGGCAAGAACAACACAACGCCTACGAGGACGAAGCGATGACGATGACGAGGACAAAGCCAGGACGAAAGCAGGACGAAGGCAGGACGAAGTCGGCAGCAACAAAATTGCAGCTAGCCACTTTCTTCCTGGGCGGGAATTGCATTATCTGCGCGCGTCTGTGTGTGTGTGTGTGTGTGTGTGTGTGTGCCTGTGCTTCTGTATTGTGTTTGTTGCATTTTTATTTGCCGTCTATGTCTGTGTCTATGTCTATGTCTTTGTTGCTGTTTCCTATTTTCTATTTTCCAGCTTCGGCTGCCTTCATTTTCCGCCCACTTTTTGTTTTTGGCCCGCTCGTTGCTCGTTGCTCGTCGTCGGCGGTTGGGCGTAAAACTTTTAAATTAGAAATTTTTGTTAGTTGCAGAAATCGAGGATGGGGTAGGGCAAAAGTGAAGTGTTGGGACGCCAGCACTCAATAGTTTTTTACACTTTGTTAGTCGGTTAGTTTTTGTTGCGCAGCTTGTGTTGTTCTTTTTATTTCTTTATTTTTATTTTTATTTTTTTTGTATTTCTAGTTGTGCGCTGCATTGTGGTTTCCATTGGCACTCGACAGTTGCTATTAATTTTTAATTTTTTCTTTTGGCTTGTGCTTCTATTTTTTCCCCCGCCCCCGCCGTGTGAGGTCAAAGTTTTAATGCAATTTCGGCGAGGGTGTTGAATAAGGAACAGCCGAAATGATTTGAAAGCAATCAAAGGCTTATGGGTATATGATGATTTTAAAGGCAAGAGAGTTTGTGGATTTTATTTCTTTGTATTACCTTGTTTTTTTGCTCACAATAAAACCCATTAACATTGTGCGCCCACAAAAGTAGGCAATACTTTCGGTGGGCTTCCTTTGTGCGCCTCCCCCGTCAACTTGCTATTGCCTATTTGCCCGGGCTTGGAGTTCAACAAAAGATGAGGTGATTGAAATTTCGCTCCACAAAAGGGAAAGCAAGAAAGCCAGAGATAATTTCAGCAATAGGCGTCACCTAATGGCATTCCGCAAATTGTTTGTTGAATTCACAGGCAAGGGCAAACGCCTGTCAAAACGACTGAGATTCAGGACTTCGGGACTTCGGGACTTACGTCCTCCTTGCCACCAGCCGCTCGTCCTGTAGGAATGGCATAAAAAAAAGGTTGTCATGCTGCCAAGAAGCGGCGAAGACGATGACAAAAAACAACAACTTAATACCCAGCTGATGCCTATTAAGCACAGCATTTGTGGCACCACCAACACCCACCATCCACCCATCCAACACCCATCCCACCCACTGTGCAGCGCTGCGTGTGTCTTGCCCTGATTTTGTGGCTGTGATATTTTCATTTGCTTGATTTGTTTTGGCATAATTCTGCCATCTTTCCGACTTTTTTCCCTTGGCTGGGCTATTGGTAAATTATTGGGAATCTCGTTGTGGTTGCGGAACTCGCATCGTTTGGGTATTGGCAAACCGCAAATCAGCAGTTTTCTGTTTACTTTTTTGCCCCATTTTCTCCCCATTTTTCCCCTTAGCCTCGCATTAAGCATTCGCCATGGTGGCCCGGGCTCCACTAATTTGGGCATGCCAAGTGACGATGCACACGTAGCAGCAATAATTTCGGCTAATTGCTCTCTGAACAGCAATTTAAATGCGAAATGAATTCAGTGTGGGCCACACGCCCGCAGATGAGAGGGCCAGAAAATAGTTTCATTTGATGCTTCTGCTGCAGTTGTAATAATATTACGCATACGCTGTGTGCGCCCACTGCAGGCTGCATATTAAAAACGAGTTTTGCCGTTTGGCCAGACAACCGGACTAGACCGACCACTGCCCACTGGAATCCGGAATATGGATATCTCGTCTCGTCATACATACTCGTACACGTCGAGTATGACTTTCATTGCAATTCATATCTGTGCGCAGACATCGCTCGGAAAATGGCAGAAATTAAATTCGTCTCTCGACTGACAAATGTCCCCCGAGTGGGCAAAACCAGAAAAGTACTTGACGATACGTAAAAGTCAAGTCAAATTGCAGGCGACTCGCCCGCACGCATCCCCTTTTTCATAAGTCAGCTTGTAATGTTGTTAAGCATCCAAAGATACTGTCAGTGTAGTGGCCACAGAATGCAAGGGGGGAATGTCCTGTGGGGCACGACTCTTCTGGCTGTATCTGCAGCATTGTATCTTTAGTGCTGCCGCCGGAGTCGGCAACTTCAACTTGGTCCGGGTTTTTGCTGCTGCTTCTGGTCGTCGGTTTGGCTTGGTTTGGCTGGGGGTTTGGCTTGGTTTGGGTGGCTGAAGAGCAGCTGATGTTGATGATGATACACACTCAAGTGCGCTTTGGGTACAGCAGTTGGGTAAATACACAAGCAGGACTCACACACACACGTGGGCAGGGAGGGGACTGCCCTCAAACTCACCCATACACACACACGGGTACACGGGCACACGCGTCGTATGCGCAATATGGCGACGTCTAAGTTGACTTTGGCGCTGTTGCCGCTTTTACTTATTTATGCCAATTTTTGGCCTGCGTGTGCGAGAGTGCGATGTGCCTGCCGGATTGTGGCTCGTTTGTTATTGTTGATTTTCGGCTGGCTTTGCTTCTATTTAAGCATTTAAAGCAAGATGCTACGTGAGCTGAATGCCGTGCCTTGAACACCCCCAGCCTACACTGCGAAAAGTCCGCACTAATTTGCGCATTAAGCACTTAAAGAGATCAGGCAAGATAGAAAGAATAGCGCATAATAGTATTAGTAATTAGTACATAAATTACCCAAAGATCTTCCATGCAATACAGATTATTTATTCATAATTTGCTCGATTCATAATCTGTCTAACTTGTTCATTTGCAAAAACCTCACCGCTGCGGTACAGTAATCCCCCCTATTAGGCACCTAACATGACCCACTCCCAGCTGGGATATATATTCAAATTCCACCCCTTAATCCACCGACTCCCCGGGGACATTAAAGACCTCTAAACCAAACCAAACGAGACCGAACCCAGTCAACCAACGAACCGAGCAGCCGGCACAAATTTAACCAACTGAAGCCACTTGGGAATCGCTCTGACATCGCTCTCGCATTGGTTTTATTTCATTAGTTCTGCGCCAATTTAAATATTTAACGAACATTGCGAGCTGATAGCATTTGCCGGCAGCTTTAAATTGACAAAAGCGAAACAGAGCGGGATCGAAAAAAGAAGCGGGCAAATGAACGCGACTGTGGCATAGATTAAATTTCCGCTCTTATGAATGCGCGTAGCTAATAGAAACGGTGGTGCAGGATGGGTGGTGCTGGCTAGTTCGGTGGTTCGGCGATTGGGTGGTTCGGGTGGCTGCGACAGCATGGTAGCTGCATATATTTTGAGTTAGGTCCCTGCTGATGCCGCACATCCGTGGTCCCCGGTCGGCGTTCGTCAGTTTCAAATGTCCGAAAAAAGAAATCCAATTTGCCCGGCGCTGGTTCGCGTTGGCAATGCCCCATGGACATGCGTTAATAAAAAAAAAAAAGTGAAAAAAAGGGAGCTCAAAAATAAACAAACGAAAAAAAAAAATGATGGAAAACGTCGGGCCAAAACAACACAGGCACAAAAAACTGGCCAACTGGCGACGGCTGCAGCCGGCCATCCAAGCCGAAATCCAAAACTGGGGGCCACGGCCATGGGAACGTGTAGAAAATAAAAATTTCTATTTAAATGGCAAAAATCAACAAATGCAACGCAAAACAATCTAAAACACAAATCGAAATTAAATGACCGCACTTGCACACAAAAGCGGGCTTCACAGAAAGCGACCAAACACACACACACACACACACGCTCACACACACGTACGTGTGCACAGTGAAAAAAGTGGGGGAACATGGCAAAAACAAGCCACTCGTGGCCAACAAAAAAAGAGCGAGAGTTTCGGAAAAAATGGAAAGCAAGTGACTGAAATAAAGTGCAGCAGCTGCGCAGCGTTCTAAAAAAAAAGGTAACAAGGTTTGCAAGTGTGTGTGTTGGCTGAGGAGATGGGAAAAGGGGAAGGGGTGTCGGTCAGCTTGCCGGCCGATTTTCCATGTATGTGTTAGCCAAATGCCAGACGCGGGTTGTGCAATTTCAACATTTCATTCAGCGGCGATTTTTGAATTTCCAGTTCGTCGTCTTTTGCTCGTCTGCCCGTCTGTGATGCATATATTGTTTTTCAGCTTGGTAACTGCACCAGCAGAGCTGGCCTTTTAGCCAGAAATAAAACTTGGTATTAAATGTAGAGAAGATGACAAGTAGATACTTGCGTTTCACCATTTTAATGACTTTAATGTAATGAAACTCAAGTTAATGGCTATTACACATTAATTTACCTACACGGCCACCCCTTGAAATGATCTCATTTGGCACCCACTTCAACGCCTCGCTGTGTCTTGTCGGCCAGATTAATTAACTGCAAACGTGCGAGGCTAAATGAAGTCACTTGGCCGGCATTTCCATAAAAAGCAGGCACATACACTTTACAATTAACACTCCAACGCCCAGCTAACCCGAATCGTACCCTATACCATCCCATCCTAACCCATCCTATCCCGGCCTAACCCGTCCTAACCCGGCCTAACCCATATGTACAAGTCATGTTGGAGCTGGGAAAAAAGGAGTATCACTGCCACTATTACGATACTAACATATAGCCACGGCAGCGATTCGGGCTAACGGACTAACGAGTGACACTACGAAATAAAGGGAAATGCCCCGTAAGTGTGGATGTATCAACACCTACAACCACCTACTGTATACAACCGCCCACAGCGCAAACAAAAATTGGAACTGGCCAAGTGTAATGAAAGCGGAAGAGAGACGAAGGACCGGTAACGGCGGAAAATAAAAACGGTAACCGCAATTTGACCCAGGTTTTTACTTGCTTTACATTTCGTGGCGCCCGACAAATATGCAGATTGGCACACGGGGGCACACTGCATCCCCTTGCCCCACCAGCGACGCGTTTACCTCTAACATGTGCTACCAACGACGACAGATACATTTTCCGGGTGCTGGCTTGGTATCTTTCCCCCCACCACCCACCCCCAACCCGTTGCACCCCCTTTTGACAAACGCTTACAGCAGCGTTAAATGTTCACCGGGGGGTTGCGGGCGGCAATGTTGTCTATAGCCTGGCTGTGCGTTTGTGTGCGTGGCATATAACTAACCCGGACACAAATGCAAACACATGGGCTTCCAAACAGCACGGATAGAAAATGATTGCGAATATTTATCCAAGGGTTAAAGGGAATTTTGAAATCAGATAGATGATTTGGGAAATCATATCTCGCTGGAACTTTCTTATAATGGTAGAATTAGTAGAGAAATGATCACTACCTATTTTAAAGTTATATTAATCAAAATATTATATACTTACTTCACTGATTTTGTTACCATATTTGTTACTAGGCTATGAACTGATAAGATGGTGACCTTCGGCTGTTCAGCCAGTTGCCCAATTTCCTGCCAGTGTACCGCCTGCTTTCTTTAAGCCAAGTTTGTTTGGTTTCGACCAGCGCTGCTTTTGTTGTTTCTAGGCCGGAACACACGCAATTTCCATTTCGCAGTGGCTCTGTGTGTGTGGGATTTCCCAGTTCTAGGGCAACATGTTCTTGGCACTCGGCACTCAGAGCTCAGGACTCAGGACTAAGGACTCCATACTCCGGACTGAAGCTTGCTGCACTTCTTGGCCTGTCCAGCCTTTTTCGATTCCTGGCTACGCAAATTCGTTGTCGTCGCCGGGTTTTCCGAGTGCTGCTGCTGCATTGTCGCCTCACACGACGATTGTCAGCCCCATGAAGTTGGAAAATCGACAAATACCCATTGTAGGCAATGGGCTACTGGCATTTAAATGCGAATTTTGCACGCGATCTGCAAACGGAATGTGGGACCCTGCCACATTTAAATCAAATTATTGACATTTGCTTAAAGGCCGGGCGCTCGAGTCGCATACAAATGATTTAAGTTTCGGTCGGGCACTTAAAGTCGAGCACTCGCAGAGTCAGCACTAAAAAGGACTTGAGTTGAGGTCCTGATAAGAGTCGGGAATTGCTGGGGTTGCTGATGATTCCGGTGGTTGGGTGGTTGGGTTGCTGGGTGGTTGGGTTTTTGTGGCCCCGGGGGCAGCAACCCTTTTGCCGCATTTGCGTTTGCCTTTGCTTCTGTCATGTTTTGTTTTTAATAGTTACTGAATCTCATTAGAATTTAGATGAGTCTTAATGAGTCATTGTTTTACACGTTAGACGAGCGCAGAAGACGTCGCCGCCGACGCCGCCGCCGGTGGCAACACAAACAACAATACGGCGGTGGTGCACTGCTCCCAAAAGTTTCCAAAGCCAGTCACGAAAACATGAAAAGGTGGCGAATTTCCGCGCAAATTTTCTCAGGAGCCGCGAAAACAGCGACACAAAGGCAGGAAAAGCGAGTCACAACACAATGAAATTTTCATTTGATCTGCGCGACGCGACAACTTGATGAGGCACCCACTCCACCCACTCAACTTTTTTCCAAGCCAAGGAGCTTGCCACCTGAATAATGCAGAGAAAGAAATACCTAAAACCAAATTTAATTTATATTTTTTATACAACTTTATATAAGATATATAGTTATACAATTTTCATATAAAGAATCGGTAAATATCATTCATTGCGAAATGGCTTTCATGATTGTTATGAAAATGTTATTCCCCTATTTTCTCTGTGCACTTACACAATACAAGCGACTGGGACTCATTTAAGTGGCAACTTAAATGCCACGCACACTTGCGGAAATGATGCTGACTCCCAGAGCTCGGTTATCAACGATTCGGTGCGAGAATGGGCGCAAAATGGTGGCAAAGGATTGCGGCCTGGCAGCTTGTGGTAATCAGCATTAAAAATCAGCATTATCATTGCAAAGGCGGCAACGGCGTCTAATGGCATCAAAGAGACAGCGGGCTGGGAGTTGGGCATCCTTAAAGTGACTGGCGTTTCATTAGCGAGTCAAGTTGATTGGCTTTCGAGTTGGGAGCTTTCTGCTTCGAGTTTGCTGCACAAACAGGCGTTGCAGCTGCAGTTGCAGCTGCAGTTCGAGGACGTAATCAAGATGAAATTAAAGCGCAAAGTTTGCTTTAAGTCGACTCGTGCAGTGGCCGACGCTAATTAGATTTTTTAGTTCCACTTAGCAGTTGGCCAGGGCCCACTGCCTGCCTTCCCTGCTCGCATTTCATGCAAATGAATGAAATTAAAAGCACATTATACTTTATAATGCGCCCTGATTTGCCACCCAAGCAAATTTAATTTAAAGATTTGCCAAGCCATCCATACAAATGTATGTATATTTGGACTTATCAGAACTTGGGCAGCCCCTAGATAACCGCAGTGCCAAATTGTGGGCATAAGTGACTCTCGAGAGCACATAAATGCGGCAGGGAGCCCATTGATTGGGTTTTAGGGGACGGCCTTGATCAAAGTCATAAGTCAGCGGCATACAAATCTCCATGTAAATATCCTTTCACAGTTGAGTTGTCCTTTTCGGACATCCCGGGATGGCACAGCACGTCTAAGCAACTGGATTATTAACATTTCAATATAATTTGTGGGCCTGCCTTCATATTCACTGGACGAGAATGGGTATGGGGATGGGGCTGGGAATGGTTCTGGGGATGGGAATGGGTCTGGGGAAGGGCAGCCCTAACTTTTCCTGCTGACGTCTGGGAAAATTAACGCGCCTCAGGACTTTGATCCTTTTTTATATATGTATACATCACGGAGGGAGCCCGCTGCGTGTTGGGTGGGCCCCGTATTTGCTTACATATTCATCAATTTTTGGGTTAAGTTGTGGGGCGGTCTCAGGGTATCCGGGTATTCGGGTATTCGGGTATCCGGCCAACCGGGCCGGGTTCATATGTATCTGAATGCGAATGGATGCTGGGGCGGCCAGCACGTTTTGCGGTTGCTGGCGTCAAATTGTTTTGCTTGTTTGGGGCTTTCACTGTCACAGCGGGACGATATCAGTGCGCAGTCGGTCAGCTGGTGGTTTTTTGACCGCCGGCTAAACGCTTTTAGCTTTAATGCACTGCCCACTTAGTTTGGGCCAGTTCATAATTGCCATTACGCATACGCCGCGTGGTCGCATACAAAGTGAATTGCGAAATGAGATTTTGCCGGGGTCGGTCAATAAAACATTAGGGCCCACGGATCGATGCGACTGGGACACATACATCTTGGCAAGGCCGTGGGCAGAAACTCGCTCCCTGGGGGCTGATCAACCAAGGCAGCCAGCCACATCCTGCCCGGAATCGTGTCCTCGATGGGGTTGCGTGTAATTAAGCGCTGCAGCTTATGTAAGACAAACAGGAAATAAGGTTTAGCACAAACGCATAAATAACAACGGCAAATCAGTAAAGCAAGGCAGCAGGCAGTGGGTAACATAAATAAAGGCATACAAACAATGAAAGCGGATAACATAAAATTTACAACAACTAAAGCCAACAAAGCACGAGCCGCCGAAGCGGGCAAGACAAGTAGAAGTGGATAGTTATGCACTGGGAGAAATAAATATAAGATATATATTCACAAAAGCATACAATCAAATAATATATCTTTCGTCCAAGCTATGCATTTAAATCGGTTTAATTGGCTTGCTTGGGAAGTACGTGTATATCAAACGAAATAAAATTGATGATACTGCAGGAATGATTTTTATCAGTGCTCCCATGCCGCACACACATGGCCGCTGGTGTGCGCCCTGAGTAGCTTCCGTCTTTAATCAAATGGCAAAGGAGGTGTGGCAGGGGGCACTGCTGACACACTTTGTCCAAAGGCGACTCACCGACCCCGCCAGCTGAATCACCTGGCTGACGACGATGTTAACGCTCTCGCCCAGAAAGTCAGGGAGGTTGATAGGTGGAGTAAGGCATAGTAGTCAGGAGGCCAGGAGGCCAGGAGGCCAGGCGGCCAGGCGGCCAGGTGAACGGAATGGGACAGGTGCGTCCTCGGCAAATATACAAAACACTTGTAACTGCCGTGCAGCTAGCAAGGATTTATGATTAATTTATGGGCACGTGTGTGAAAGACAACGACAACGACAACGACAACGGCAACGACAACGACAGTGGGCGACTGTAACGATGGCAAAAACTTAATTAACTCATTACATACGCACCGTTTTAATCAGCAAACGAGCCGAGCGAAAGAAATGAAAAGCTGCCATCGCGCTTGACATGCTGACACCGAAGGCGGCGTGGCAGCTTGGCAGCTTGGGGGCGTGGCAGTGGCAGTGGCAGTGGCAGTGGGGGCAAGAACTGCCAATCGAGCCCGCGGCTCAGTGCAAATTTAAAGCGGCCTTTGACTGCAATTAGTGGCTGCCTCGTTTGTCTGTCTCGCACACGGCGAACGAATCTCACGGATACGGGCGAGAGTTACGTTACATACGCGTACACTTGGCGAGTTGCGTGCCAGTGCTATTCGCCTTTTTGGCCAACCAGGCGAAAGCATTCCACCTTTGAGCCAAGTGTGCGAGACCCCACGATTGATTTACAATAACCCCAACTACTTGAGCCGAGTCAAGCCGCCTCAATGTACTAAGCCGCGCTCGGCTCCGCCACTGCGATTACAATGGGCTCATTAACGGTGGCGTATACGCAATTCGCAATTAAATAAAAAGTGGCCACGTACACACAAACGCCAGCACTGCGCGAAAAAGCTGTTTATTTTAATGGTTTCTATAGGCAACACTCTTTCCGCATGAAGATTAATACCTTTGCAATGAATGCTTACCATTTTACTGCAGCTTTTTTCTCCCCTTCTGTTCTCATCTGGGTAATGGGTAATTTCTCTCAGTGCTGCCCCCTTGGTATATTTGTACACGTGAACACGCAGAGATTTACTCGTTTGGTTTGTGTTTTTAAAAGGCCAACAGGCCGCAGTCAGAACGAATCTACTTATTCAGCCCGGCCAGGATCCCGCGCCTTAACGTTTCGCCATCAGTTCCGCTGGCTCTGGGAAATTCCTTTTAATATTTATTTAACACAAAAGCTTTCCGCATTTCGCATTTTGCCTTCGCTGCGGCCGCGCCGACGACGTTGCCGTTAATTTTTCGCTTTGCTTTTCATTTTCGCAAAATTACCGGAAATGTTAATTTCTGCACGTGCAGCAGACAAGGCCGTTGGGTGGTGGGTGGTGGATGGTGGGCGATGGGTAATGGGCGGGTCTGGGCCACGCCCAGCGGCGTTGTCAGCCTCGAATGTCGTCGTCGTCGTCGCAGTCGTCGCAGTCGTCAGTGGGCCCCAGCTGAATAGTGCTAATTATTTAGGGTACGAATTCACTGTGTGTTTGTGTTTGCGCAAACGGGAAGGGGCGTTGTTGGGCTGACCCCCGAAAAAAAAAATGCCCCATTGCATTGGCCCTTAACCCATTACCACCCCACGTGCGTCGCTCCGATGGCTGTGCCGCTGCTTTCGCCTTTCGCCAAGTCTTGGCTGAGCTGACACAAGAGCGCACGAAGGACAACGGCAACGAGAACGAGCACCACCAGCACCACCAGCACCACCAGAACCACCAGGACGAACTAAGCCACTCAGTGGCCCGCCCACTTGGATTTGCCATTCGCCTAGTTTCCTTCGCATTCGCGACTTTTTTTCTGTGCCACAGAGACAAAGCACACAAAAATAATAATAAATGATTGCGATTCGTGCAAGTGTGGTGGTGTTTGCTTTGCATGTGAGCTCCTTATTGTATAAGCGTACACTCTAAACTTTCTGGTCTTGCATTTGATGGCAAAAGAAATACGCCATAAATTTGTGGAATATCTGCACACAGATATGAGTTATTTAATATCCTTTGGGATATCTATTCCTGAAATAAATGCAGTCTGCTCTGAAATAAGCATAATCTTAAGATTGTAAAAAGTTGTTCGATGCTCGAAGTTTCCTGTCTGTTTGAGCCTCAAGCGCTCGTAGTGTTTTGCGGTGCAGAGATAGGTGGTTGCATGGTTGCATTGCAGATAGGTGGCTGTTGGGTGGGTGGTGGGTGGTGGGTGGTGGCGCCACCCACTGCACTTGTGTTTGTGCAGCCTGCATGACAGCGAATGGCTTTGAGCTTGTGCATGTGTACACGATGTTTGGCCTGATGATGGGGCCAGAAGATTCGAGCGTGGAAAGTTTACTTAGATGAATGGGTTAATTAGTATTAATGGGGACGTTCTTCAGTGGGCGAGTGGGCGTGGCAGCATAAGAGATACACAGTGTGCAAAGTTTTCCGTGACGTATCTGAAAAACTAATACAGTGTGGGTTGGCAACTTTTGTCATTGCTTTCGCCCAGCCATTTGAACCCATCAATCTGCGCGGCTCCTTTGTGATTTCAATTAACTTATCTCTGCTTATGCAGCATAAAATTATACATGAGAAAGTTCTGCTTCTTAGAGTTTTCCTTATATTATTTTTATGAATATGCATTAAAGTACTGCGTCAGCGTTGGCAATAAATTGCGAAATAAAAGCGCATGACTTGAGTTTCTCTTTTGATTTGCGTTTTTATCTGGTGCATATTTTGTGCGATTCACGATGCGCCAGCGGCATCAACCCTTTCCTAAAAGTCCCAGGGAAAATCTGTGAAAATCTGTGAAAATCTGCGAAAAAACCCGATACTCAACTTGACACTTTCCCACTCTTCTTTTTTTTGCAGAACAATTCCACATCTTTGTCGGCGACTTGAGCTCAGAAATTGAAACTCAGCAATTGCGCGAAGCATTCACACCATTCGGCGAAATCTCGTAAGTATTAAAATGCAAATTTTCCATTTGCCAGTTAACTTGGAATTGCCTTTTTCCCATTTCCCCCATTCTGCAGCTTTTATTTCGCATTTCCCCCTTTTTTTTTTGCGACAATTTTCCTGTCACACATTCTCTGATTATTGGCAGGCGCGTGTGGAGGAGGCTCGCAACTCGCTACTCCATAAAAAATTCATAACTGAATGGCATACGCAAAAAAAAAAAAAAAAAAAATGAATTTATGCAAATGCCACTTTGGCCGAACTCTTTTCGCTGTCTGTAAGTGTCGGAGAGTGGAGAGTGCGGCAAAAAGTCGGCACATTCAAATATTTAAGTTGCTATTTTTCGGCATGAAAAGGCAAAGTCACTAGCCATCCACAACCACTTACCACCCACGACGACCCACCCACCTCCTCTCCCGTGGCAACGACAGCATCAAAAACTTGGCTTAATTAACTTCTGTTTAATCGCAAAGTTTCGAGTCAAAATGTTAGTCCGTCTCCTGGGAGGAACTGCTCCCCCTCCCCCATCTGCTCCTCCATCTCCCACGAAAAGAGGTCCTGCGGCGGCTTATCAAAAATTACGCCAAAGTATTTGATTTTCGGATTTGCCGCTTGTTTGAACCGCCAAGCGGAGGATTCAGTCAGCCGGTCCATCAGCAATCTGCTCTGCTCATCTTCCAGCCGATGGCCAATTTAAATTTTAATAATTTGAAAATCATTCTAATGACCATGGCTTTGATTGGGTGAAAGAGTTTTCTGATTCGCTAATGAGCTGGTCATGTCTTCCATCAAATGCCGTCGTGCTGTAGCATTATACAAAATTCTGCATCAGATAAATATGATATTTAGGGAAGTGTCTGCAAGTAGGCTATAAATCGAATTCAGAGTTCCGAGTAAGTCTAAAGGCTTTCCTTTAAATAGAACAAATACAAGACATTTACAAGCCAACCTCAGTCAGGAATAGAAAGGCGATACCACTCCAATCACCGCCTGTTGACAACCGTATCGATGGCTACGCATTTCAGTGCCATTGAACAATCGTTTGGCACCTTTGTGATAGCTATCGCTGACATCATTATCGCCGATACTCCCCAAAAACCCAACCCACATCGCCAGCTGATTATCTTCGAAGGATGCTGGAGGTTGGATGCTGGATGCTGGATGCTGTGGGACGCGGGACGAGGCAGAGGCGGGTGTGGTTTGGTATGGGACCGGCTTAAAGAACTTTATTTCTTATGGCTTTTCCTCGGGACTCGGAGTCGATCTGCTAGCCAACATGTCAAAACGCTTAACGCACAAAGTCGCCGGGATTCGGTCGTGCGGCTCCCAAGGATCAAGATGTCCCCGCTCCGGCTGTCAAAACTTTTATGCGTGCCTGGCGTTGTTTGCCCTTTTTTTTCTTGGCTTTGTTTTTCTGGTTTTCTTTTCGGGGCATTGTTGCCCGGCTTGGTGTTGCCTGGTTTTGGCATTACATTCGGTTTTTTTTCTGTTTTTTATTTTTGTCGGAGGTCCCAGCGCATTTTGTTTCGTTTTGTTAAATGCGCGGCGCGTGTGAATATTTAATAAGACCTGGCAACAAGCCCCAGAAGCCAGAAGGCCCCAAGCCCAAGCCCAAAACAAAGTCAAAGCCTGGCCAAAAAGCCCGACGGGTTCGCTAGCTCGGCGTTTTACTTATAATAATCATAAAAACAAAAAAAAAAGAAGAAAAGTTGCCGGCCAGCGTCGACAACTTCGCCGCCGCTGTGGTTTATGCTTCATAAATGAAAAGTAAACTGCCGGACCGGGGGTAATTGCCAAAGTTTCCTGGCAGCCCGCTTTAGTGCGGTGTCGAGGCCCCAATTGTCCAAATGAGAAGTCGTACAGCCGCTGGGGGAAATCAATTTGGGCCCCCGAGTCGGAAGTTGGCCAATTGGCACAAGTGCCGGGTCACTAGTGTAAGTGACCAAAACGAGCAGCTCCTTTTGTCCCGCCGCAACTGTAATGAGCGCAGTTCGATTTCGCTGAGGGCAGGCAACCAACCAGATGGGTGAGGTGCGGGGCAAATCACGATTCGGAAGGCAGGAATTCATCAGGAAACTTTATCGTTATCTTAAAGCCCGGCGATGAGATGACCCTTACTGGCTTCTTGGCCGCTCAAATCCGAAAGCTTCCCCTTCGCAAACTGCAAGATAAATAAAAAGTTTCCAGCATGAGGTCAGATTTCTAATTTCCGAATTACAAGGAGCCCACTGCCACGCCCCCGCCCCCACCCACGCCCACGCCCACGCCGGCAAACACAGACTGAATATATTTGTATTTTGTACTCGAACGGAAATATTTGAACACGTCGGCCAGACGGAGAGGCAGGCGGAGTTCTCGAGAGATGTCTTTATTAGGAATTTGCATAAATTTTAAAGTTTGCCAGGACTTCCGTTCGGCTGAACGGCAGGGGAAGTCCCCTGCACGGAAATCTATATTTAAGACTTAGTGAACTCTGTTCGAGACTTTAATGTTTACATTTCGTGTCATTTTCCCCACTTTTTTTTTTTTTGCAGCGACTGTCGCGTGGTGCGCGATCCACAAACCTTGAAGTCGAAGGGCTATGGCTTTGTGTCCTTCATCAAGAAATCGGTAAGAGCCGCCAGTGGCATTAGCATACTTAAGTGCATATTTATGCAGTCGTGCGCAGGCTCCTTATTTTGAATTCGACAATGCACGCTGGCAAAAAAATAGTTAATAGTTATATCTTACAAAATTTTAATTATAAATAATGCTCTATAAACTTCATATAGATTTGGTATTATTTCAAAAATCATGACTATGACTTTTGACAGGCTTTTTTCTGTTTTGATGGTAAAACATCAAAAACTTGATTGAAAATAGATTTCCTTAGATATTTTATTATTTCTTAAATCATGACTAAGACTTTTGACAAGCTATTTTCTGTTTTAATGATTTACCTACTATTCAAAATAATTTTCTTCGATTTTTATGATTTCTAAAATATGGCTAAGACTTATGGCATGCTTTTTTCTGTTTTGACGATTTACTTACTATTTAAAACAGATTTCCCTATATTTTTTATAATATCTAAAATCATGACTGACTTTTGACATGTTTTTTTCTATTTTGAAAATTTCCCTACTATTTAAAATAGATTTCCTTATATATTTTATTATTTTTGTTTCGACGACTTACCTACTATTTGAATTAGATTTCCTTCGATCTTTTATTATTTCTAAAATATATTTCTAAATATTTTCTGTTCTGACGATTTACCTACTATTTAAAATAGATTTCCTTATGTACCACTGAACTTATATTACTCTGAAAAAATCGTATTTATCTGAGTTGACATTATTCAAGTGAGATTTCTCACCGTGTCCTTCCTACTCCGATTCTGCTTCTGACCGTGTCTCTGTCTTCATTATCGCCCCGCAGGAAGCCGAAAGCGCCATTACGGCCATGAATGGCCAGTGGCTTGGCTCCCGCTCAATTCGCACGAATTGGGCCACCCGGAAACCGCCGGCGAGTAAAGGTAAGGAAATCATGAGTGTCACTCCTCCAGTCGGCAGGCCAACAAAGTTTCCGGTGTGCGTACACTCCGGACATTCGACCACGGACTACGGACCTGGGACTTGGGACTTGGGACTTGGGACCCCGGACTCGAACCGAAACTCCGGCTCGAACTGAGAGCCAGACGACGCGTCGTTCTTATTACAGGAAATTATGGCAATGAATGCCAAAGGTAGAGCGACACAGGCACAAGGCCAGGGCCAAGTGTGATGCTGGGAAATGGCTGGGAAAATCGAGGGAAGGCGGCGGCATTCAGGAAAACCGCTCGCTATTTATAAGCGTCGCACAAATTTTCTGCCAGATTATGTTTTCATAATATTTTTGTCCCTTCTGAAGCGCGCGCGCTTAATTTCCGTAATGGCCTGCACCCAATTTGGTTTTAACTTTTTCAATTAGTCGACCCAGAAATAAGTATAGAAGCTACTAAGCATGACAAAAAAAAAAAGCAAAGAAAACCCCATTCAATTAGGCCCGGCAAATCAATTTTCATTTGGGCCCTGCGACACGCCCCCCAATTTATGGCCACGGATCGTTGTCAACCGCACAAACTTCCCCAGGACCTTTAGCGTAACTATATCCTCAGGATGGGGCGTAATCATTATTAACAGCGGACAAACATGCGCGGGGCTTCCCCCGTTCGACTTTCATAAATCAAAACTTAACGCATATTTGCATGTTTTAACATAATTTTTATTTGTTAGACATACACGTACATACGCCGTGAGTGGTGGAGAGTGAGTCGCAGGGAATCAGATAAATAAATTTTGCCAACACGAAACTATTATCATAAAAGACCCTCCTCCCCCCCCCCCCCCCCCCCCCCCCCCCCCCCCCCTTTGCCACAAGGCGAACAGGGTTACACAACGAATATTTTGGGGAAAAATAGTTGGAGCCAAGGTGGAATTTATCGTGCAAAGGCCCGCAGACTGTTGAAGGGTTCGGCGGAAAACGTGAGGCAGGAGCGGATGGGGCTTTCCCGAATATAATATTTTCCCCTTTGCATTTATATTGTTGTCATAAAAAACGCCTATGAAAGCTTAAGCGTATTTTTATTGGTCCCATTGTTTATTTGACTCTGTCACGGTTCTGTCTGCTCCTCTCTATCTGCCGCTCGATGGGGTGAAGTGGAATAAAGCCAAATTACCGGGCGGTAGTTGGGTTGGCGCTCTGTAATACAAGTTATTATTAGCAATTTGACAGCGAAATAATTTTGATTTTTTGATCGCCTTGATGGGCTGAGTTGGCAAAAGAAATGAGTAGCATACGTTACGCAATAGCTAAAGGCTTTTTATGCGCCGCTCACATACGAGCATGAGTATGCAAGGGTTAAAAAAAATGTTATATGACTGTATGGGTATGGGTATGGGTATAGGTTTTATGATACGCCTAGCGACGACTGCTGGCGAAACTTTACGATTTGTAGCACTCAACTCATTTCGCATTTGGCATTCGCATTACTCCATGTTTTACGCAGCCACTTTGCCCGATTCTTTTGGCAATCCCATCCAGTTGGCCCGGCATTTTTATGTTTTAAGCAGGCTGCACATTTCACGTCCGTCCGCGTTTAGTGGGCCACTCATGTGTCTGCCCCATTGTTGCTAAAGATTTACGAGCCGGCGCAATTGCGCATTTTACAGTTGTGACAATTTTGGCGACGCTTTGCAATTTCGTCCTGGCTAAGAGTTTCCACACCGGGCTTACAACGCAAACGCATTTGCCGCGAACCTTTTTTATGGCCTTGCCCGGAGAAAAAAGAAAAGGGAAAGTTGCCGCAAAGTTTGCACCTTTGTCAAACAAGAGCCGAGACTCTATTTCGCTGCAAGCCCATAAATAAGGACCGAAATACCTGCAAGCTCATTATGGTAATAACTTAATTAACCAGAAACAATATGCCGACGACAAAAGACGACTGCGCTGCCGTATGACAAATTTCTTTGGCGAAACTATTTGACTTTTGACCCGGCTGTGTGGGCGGTAGTTTATTGGCCAACTCGCAGCAAAATATTTGCAAAACTTGGAGTTAGGCGAACTCGTTACCGGCAGTCGCCAGTTGACGCAATAAATCAACATTTTATGCCGAGTTGCGCACAATTAAGTAAAAGTTTAAATGCCTCAATGCGTTCGCAAAAGGGACCTAAATATAGATATCCTTGGGTGGAGTTAAGTTTGTTTTTGGTTAAAGTAAATAAAAGGTGAATTTTGTCTTTAAGTGGTAATACTTGATATGAATTGTTGCGAATATCAGCAGGTATTTTTTTTTTGTTGGAATCTAAAGTGCGTGCCAATTAGCATGCTGCCACGCCCCTGCCAGACGCCCCTTGGCAACACTCTGCAAAAAAACGAGAGTTTCCATGCATATTAATTACTTTTGAATTTGCTCAAGTGCTTGCCACGTCCTACAGGCTCGTGTTGTTTTTGCCACGTGTAAAAGTGTGAATTATTTATGTTAATGATTCGGTGATTATTTCATGATTTAGTTTTACATGCCTATAATTGCTCATTAAAATTTTAAATAGCCGGCAGAAATGGGAGCACCTGCCGGCTCGCCGTTGGCATTCGCATTCTGGCTATTTGGTCCCATAATGGCCATTGGACTGACCAGACTCCAATTATTTGTGTCTGCCCCACGACGCCCACGGATTGAAAATGGAAAATTGGTAAATGGGGAAACGGGGAAATGGGGAAATGGGGAAATGGGGAAATGGGAATGCACTTGGTCTGTCGTAGACAAAAATGTGCGATAATTATGGCCATGCTGGGCTGAAAGTGCTTTAATTTGCTGCTGACATGAAACTTGGCCAAGTTAACTCAGCGCCAAGGCTCCGGTCACGTAGGGCGTGTGCGAATATGTGCGGCTCGTTGGTTGAAGTTTTCCAAATTTAATTACACCTATTTAAAAGCGTAAAAAAGAAATTAGAGAAAACAAAAAGTGGAAATAATACGGGGCGAAATGCAGGCGCACACAAACACACAGCCAAGTGCAAATTAGTGAAACATGACGCTCTAAAGTATGCAATGTTTCTTGTACGAGAGCACTGAGAACAATTGCAAATTACTTGTCAAACGCTTAGTGAAATATGGCATATTGAAAGCCAAAACAACTCGTTGCGCTAAACTATCTCATTAAATATTTAAAAACACAAAAATGTTAAAATACCTACACAGACGAGAGGTAATTTTTCCCAGTGCTCGTGCTCTGATTTGCGTGTGTGTGCGTGGCCAAAGCGCATACGTTTTCAAAAGTATTTGCGAGCTTGTTAGTTTTCCGTGTTTTTTCGGCTGCACCCTCTCCTTGGAGTCGTGATTGTTGTTGTTTGGTGGCGTGTGTGTGCAGCAATCCTGTTGCATGTCATTGAGCCATATTTTTGTGTTTTCTTCTGCATGTTCGCTGCGCCGTCGAAGGCAAAACAAAAAGCAGTCGCACACACACACACACACAAATCCAGACATCCTGCAATGGCATTTTGAGTGGTCGAAGTGGAGGGAGTTGGCCAGAAGTTGCCTGCCATTAACAGACCACGTTAAGTAGGCCTGGACCCAGAAGGTCCTTGCAGCATATCCATGTGCCACCCTTTCGATCTGTGGAAGTGTCATTAGGGCTATAGTTGCCCACAATCGAGTGCGTGGAAATCCCAACGAAAAACTAAACAAAGACATAAACACGCAAGGCAGGCATTATTTTTAAAAGTGCAAATTTAGTTTTAACCTCAAAGGAAGTAATTAGTGTAGCTTTTGCATACAAATACGTGCATTCATGGCGCATACGGAACAACAATCAGGGCAACGAGAACGACAACGACAACGACAACGACAATGTGGGGTTGTTTCAGGCCATTACTATACATATACATATGTATATGTGTATGTGTATGTGTATGTGGTGTATATTGTGCAGGGCGTACAGTGAGTGCAAAAAGCATGGCGACAATAAAACGGCATACGAAAAATGTATATCCACAAAATACGTATAATAAAAAATGCAATAACAACCGCAACAATTTTAAATATGCACCGGCAACAACAAGAGAGCAACGATAAATGGTGTTGCAGCACCGCCCCCCCTTTAGTCCACACTCACACTCACGCACAATAACATACTCACACACACACACACACACACACGCCTTCACCGAGTGGAGCACATGCATATAGGAACCGCACACACACAAGCATATTGACTAAGTGCATGCGGTTATTTTAATTACCAAAACGTTGCCGAGGCTGCTCTTTCGTTGCGTTGCTGCCGTTGTTGCGGGTAAATCCGTTAATTAATTTGCATATTAATCATGCAGCTGGCGAATAAAAAACCGACTCGAACAGAAAAACAGCCTTCCATAAATTGTCGTTCGAGGCGGCAGCATTAAATCCAGATCCATCATGCCAACACACACACGCCGAGTAACACTTGCTTGCATTCCCATTTCATCGCCCGCAGAGAACATCAAGCCGTTGACCTTCGACGAGGTCTACAATCAGAGCAGTCCCTCCAATTGCACTGTTTACGTGGGCGGCGTCAACAGCGCCCTCACCGCCCTCAGCGAGGAGGTCCTCCAGAAGACCTTCGCCCCCTACGGCGCGATACAGGAGATTCGCGTCTTCAAGGACAAGGGATACGCTTTCGTGCGGTAAGCCAAGTCATTTGGAATAAGTCCCCAGTCGTGCAACTTTGCGCTTTTAAATGTTTCATCATTATATGTTTGTATATTATCATTTAATTGAAGTTTTTCCTTAGCGCCATCACTCTGATATGTTTCATTCTACCACGTTGCACTATCTTATTAATTTCTCGCATTTCTCCGACAGCTTCTCCACCAAGGAGGCGGCCACCCACGCCATCGTGGGCGTACACAACACAGAGATCAACGCCCAGCCGGTGAAGTGTTCGTGGGGCAAGGAGAGTGGTGACCCCAACAATGCCCAGACCATCGCCACCCAGGCGCTGAACAGTGCCGCCGCCGCTGCCGCCGGTTTCCCGTACGGAGTGGGCGCGGCCGCCGCCGCCGCCGCCTACGGACAGCAGCTGGCCGCCACGGGCTGCTGGTACTCGCCCACGCCCACCTATCCGGCCTCCTCGGCCACGGCCGCAGCGGTGACCCCGGCGGCGGCCAGTGCAGCCGCCGTGCAGAACCAGTTCCTGCAGGGCATCCAGGGCTATCACTTCAGCCAGTACGGCGGCTACCAGCAGGGATACATGGGGTGAGTGCGGAGTGTGCGGAGTGCGGAGGTGGGAGATTGGGATTAGGAGCTCCATGATGGGTGGTGGCATCCATTGTCATTGGATTTGCGCGCAATAATTTTATTGGCTGATTTGTCTGCTTGCAACAGACACGCAACGTTTCAGGGAGAGAAAGAAATAACAAATATACCAAATCCGTTTTAAAATTCGAATAAATGAACGTTTATAGAGGCCATTAAAATGTATCTCGTGCTTGACACTCCATCTTTTGTCCCGTATATATGGCTCTCAACATGAGATTTATTTATGAAAGTAGCCATATTTTCTCTGCGTGCGCGGATGCAAATCCGAAAGCTGCCCGTTCCATCTGTGTACTTTGTGCAATGATTGAACCGCCACCAGGGATTGGGTACAACAACAACAACAACAGCAGCAACGGAGACGACACCAACAACGCCAACATGACGGATGGGTGAATTCATTTGCTAATTGCGAAAGTTTTTCATTTGCGCCCTCCTCGGTCTGCGGCCGTATGAAATACATTTCCGCGTCCGTCGCGCTGTCAACATAACGTGCTATTTGCATCGCAGTCGCGTAAATTTTGTTTTCCGCCGCCCCACCCACCCACCGCCGCCCTTTTGGTTGCGAATCCCTTTGCCATCCGGCGACTATGCTACCCGTGATAATTGTGGCGCACACCACGCTCCGGGGACTTTAACCAGCGGATCAGCAAATGCAGCTGTTGTGCAGCAGCTCTACACTGGGAAAAAGTGCACGAACCTCACTGATTGAGCATTATTTAATTAAGCTTAAGCTACGTGTAAAAACGCTCTATAAGCACTAGAAATTCTTTCTAAAAAGGGAAAACCTGAGGGAAAATGAGCTAACTAACTTTTCTCTGCGTGTACTTATGTTCGCAAACTATCGACTCTCGTTGCAGCATGGGAGTGCAGATTCCGGCCACCTGGCAAGGCGTCACCCAGGCGCAGATCTCACCTGCCCAGCAGCTGGCAACGGGCGTGGCCGGCACCGCCATTCCGCAGGCCGCCGGCGTGGTGGCCTATCCGATACAGCAGTTCCAAGTGAGCCCCCAGGTAGGTGCCTCCCACTCAGATACAGATACAGATACAGATACAGATACAGATACATAGACAGATACACGGCCACATAGATACACTCGCTGCCCGACACATTGAAACATTTTTCGTGCATCTCTACTCCGTTTGTTGAAAGTTCTGAATGTGTTTTGGATGCCATTGTAGTTCGCTCGGTTCGATTCGATTCGATTCGATTCGACTCGATTCGACTCGATTCGATTCGATTGAATTCGATGCGATTCGATGGGATTCGTTCGGTTCGTTAGGGTGTGCGATGGGTTGTTTGCTCGGCAGCTGTGTGTGCACTCGAAATGCGTACATATTTCTGGCTGCTATCAAAATATTCCATCGCCATTCGAATGCCTTTGCCTGCTAATGTTATTCTTTTGCATTTGAATATCGAATATGTGGACAGAGACAATTGTAATCTGTCAATATGCATGCATGCTTTCGATGAAACAACATTATACCGATTAGGAGAGGGTGTAAAACAATTGAACACAAAGTATATTGAATATTAAAATAAACATTTGGATAATAAATATTGAAGCCGTTTCCAGTGAAATATGTATAGTACTCTTTTGCATGTATGGCTTAGTAATCTTGCCATAAACCATTTGTGGCACTAGTGCTATCTATTTTACGTTTAATATATTTGCCAATTAGCTTGTACGCTTTATTTGTTTATCTCGTGAGCTCAAATATTTCAAACGATTTCCAACAATTATTTATGCATCTCAAATTTGTGTGTTGTATTGAGAAATAAGCCACGTTTTTGCATAACAATTACTTTTATTCCGTCTACTACTTTTTTCCAATTCTTACTAACACCCATATTATTTTTTAAGGTTTATCCTCTACTCTTGCAGGCACAGTAAACGCCAAAAGCCAAAAAAACCGAAAATCCAAGCAAAATTTTTAAGTACAGCCGCAATTTTCTGAACAGAAACAAAACCAAACTGAGCTGTAAATAAAATGCGAAGCGCAGAACACACAAATTACAAAACAATTGATGGCATCTTGAAGTTTGGCGATTTTAGAGAGCTGCACCCCAGAAACAAAAAGCAAGCGCGAATGCAAAATCCGAAATCCCACACCCACATAAATATATATCTTTACATATATATAAAACTAGAGCATAATTATCTGTCAACGCCCGTTGAGAAAGCTTCGGGGGAAGCAAACAATTATTATGTATATGCAAACAAAAAAAAAAAAAAGAAAATGAAAAGAAAGCGAGCATATTTTTAACCCTAGTTGCTTACACCACCACACACACACACACACACACACCTCGAACCACATATTTTAATGCTTTATGTAATTGTGTTGGAGCACAGCGCGTTAAAAAAAAAAACCAACAATTATTAATTTAATAAGGCAGCGGGAGAAATTGCGGGCCAGGAATACAATTTGGTCGAAGGAAAACATAAATCGAGTGGGTTGTTGCAGCCTAAATCAAACATAGTCGGGGCATTAAATTAAAATAAACATAATTAAAAATGCGTTAAAATTAATTACGCGCACACAGGCAGGCCGACACGTGTATTCCAGCAAATATGTATGTGTGTGCGTGTATGCAAACAGACCTTAACCCCACATCATCCCTCTCACAGCAGGATCCGCATCATTTTGCATTGCCTACTTTTGTGCGCAGTTTGGTTTTAGCTTAGCACAGACACACACACACACACACTTGTACACTACCTTCACTGGGCGAGTGAAAGTCGTTTCTCATTCATCCAGCCCTTGCACACTATTAAGTGATTAGTGTGTGAAATGAAAGTGGTATAAGAGAAAGGAAAGAAGAGGGAGAGCAACTTTCACTCGCCCGCACACACTTAGCACTAGTGCCTAAAAACTATAATAGATGATACTGCTTAGAAATAACTGCCAGTTATCGGGCCAAGTGCAGTCAATTGGCCAACTAGCTCGTCATGTCCTGCTATCATTTCCTATATAGAATGCAACTGAAAGTTCACGCACTCACACCGATTTGTGATCGATCAGCAATCGAAAGACAGGTTCCTACACACGCACACTCACACGGTCTCACCACTCTCACAGCACTCGCAGTTCGAAGAAGTATCTGAATATAAAATAATCACATTAAGTACAGGAACGTCCAGCCCAGCCAGCCCAGCCAGCCCTGACCAGTCCATAAATTGCTTAAAAGTTCACAACCCAATTCATTATGACTTCTCGCTTCACTTTCAACAAGCGCTTCGGGAGAACCATGTACAAAGCAGCCGCAAAAATGTTTCAAGCTCCCTCCAAACAACTAACTCTTGAAAACACGCCAGTACTAATCCATGTTTGTACATGTTACGTTTATGGTTTTATTTCAGTTGCCAGATGAGGAGTGGCTAGCTGCAAATTTGTTGTGTTAGTTCTCTGTTGTTTAGGCCAAACGAAAGCGATAAGGAAACCCAAAGCAAACCAAGTCAAATCAAATCAAACCGAACAAAACCAAACCAAACTAAACCAAACCAAACCAAACCAAACCAAACCGAAACCAAAACCGAACCGATAACCAAACAGAATATCCAAGTAGCTAAAAATATGTATGTGGTATGAGTAAGAGTAAAATATATATATATATATAGAGAGAAAGAGAGAGAGAGCAGAACTCCCATAAACAAGTAAAATATATTGAAAACAATCAAAGTATGCCATCGAATGATATTAATTGATATTAGCTAATCGAGCATAGCCGTAATAAAGTAGATATTATCGCCTAATCATATAAGCCAATAAACACACTTGCAGCCCAAAAACCGAGTCAGTTGAGCAAGACGTAGGACAAGATATCCGAAAGGCAAGCATTAATCAACTTATAGACAACACGACACACTCACACGAAGCTAAAGGGATCGAGAATACATAGCATAACATGAATGTGAAACATAAAAGTAGTCATATGGTAAATACAACTAAAAGTGTAGAGTATATTAATGTAAAGTGGTAAAGTCTAGACTTAGAGTTGGTTGATAAGTACATAGAGTATACAGCATATGCATTAAACAAACATGCTTATATAACATATATATACATATATATATATATATATATATATATATACAAGCCGTATAGAGAACACTCACACCACGACAGCGCCCACTCACACAGAAACATGCATACACTCACACGGTGTTTACATACAACATAGAGAAGAAAAACTAGATGCGAGCAACGTATGGTAAATGATATTTATTGTTTATTGTGTTGTGTGCGTTGGATGATAAATCACAAATAGATGTTCAAAATGAAAACCAATTAAAACGATGACAGCAACAAGAACAACAGGCGGAAATCCCAAGTACTAGAAATAGCAATAAGCATACGTAACGTAATCGCAATCGCATCGTATCGCCATACGTATCGGACAATTAAGCTGCAAAGGACGACAGGACGCAGGGACGCAAGGACGCAGGGACGAGGCTTGATTTGCATTTGACACGCCCCAATCCCCAGTGAATTGCAGCGTGGAATTTGTTATGTCATTTTTTAGTAGAATTTTTGCATCAAACGCAGCAGAGCATTTAGTTACACACACACACGGGTGTGGCCCTAGCACCAGTAAATGTCTATCGATAATACCCACACACACGGATGCAAATACGGATATACGGATGTGTAGTATTCGTTGGATGCGCTCACTCAGTACGAAGCGAGGGGTCGGGGATTTTAGCCAAGGATCTGAGGATCAGCAGGACACGCAATCGTGTCCCATGGGGCAATCGTACTGTATATTTAAATGTTTTTAGCACTAGAATCTAGAGAAACTACGAGCCGCATGGCATGCGACTTAGATGTAGATGTGATTTTAAAGTGGGCGGGATTGGGCCGGATTAATAATGCAAGCAAAGTGAAGCTGACAAATGCATTTTTTGTTGTTATTTTATTTTCTAGAATTTTGTTAAGTATAACGAAAATGCGAGAACAAAAATTTGAAATGTTGTTGACCAAACGAAAAATAAAATAATCTTAAAAACAGTTTTGCAGAAAACAAAAATTTGGCTAGGAAAACAAAGAAATTAAAAAAACATTTATAAGTGAACAAGTTTATAGTTAAGACGAAAAAAAATACAAAAAAAATATTATCGGTTTGTTTGTTAATGTTTGCGCTACATATCAGTAAAGAGTTAAAATGGGTAGTTGGCACGTAGAAATAGTGAAGAGTTGGAAACTAAATAAGAATTAACTGTGGACGGTAAGAAGCATAAAACAAGCTGACAAAGACGACGAACTAAATAATATACAAGTATAAAAGAAAAGCATTAAAATATATTAATAACAGCTGTAACTGTATGTATTTATGTTGTGTAACTATAAACTGTGCTAAGTCATTTATATACGTCTATATATATATATATATGAACATATACAAAGTATTTATACACATGACAGCCCACGTCACATATACAGCAGAGAAGTGCTAATCCTGGCAGAAGGATTTGCCCATTCAAAAGCAGAAACAGAAAACAGAAACAGAAACAGAAACAAAAACCAAAGCACTACAAGGACAATGTGTAGCTGCACTATATGGCCAGAAGATGATGATTATTATTATTATTATTATTAATATTATTCATCGACTCAGGTTCTGTTCCGATCATAGCCCGTTTCCACCATTAGTCAAGCATAATTCAATTCCGAGTCCTTCGCTTTGAGTTACTAATTCGGTTTGGGTTCAAAGCCAACTACACACTGAAACGATTGCAGTTATTAACCATAAACTACAATTACCAATTAGTCAATTCGAAGTGTAATTAACTGGAGTGCTGAAACAGGAGCAGTTAGCGAAATTTACCACACGCAACGCGAAAAGCAACAGCATGCGATGCAAATGGAAGCACATAGCATAAATTAAACTAAACGGGGGGAGAACAAATTTTAACGAGATCCGATTGCAGCAAGGCGAAACCGAAAATCAATCAAATAAAAGTATTATCTAAGCTACAAACAATTATATATATTTACATGCAGGCAGACCCTTCAACGTGAATGGCAGTGCATACTAGTATCCCAGTTCTGAGTGTGTGTGTTCTCGTAAGTATAATTACACACCAGCAAGGATGGGGCACAGGAGAGTATGATTTGCAGATGCAAATACAAATCAGAAATAGTATGGTAAGCGTACTAGCCACGATAGCCGTTGGAACCAAATCAAGTTCAGCATCTACTGAGCAGGCAAACAGGATATTTTTGTGCAATAAAACAGGCGGAATGAAGGGCATGTTATGCAATTAAAATTACACTAAGATTGTAAACAAATCAAATGCAAATGTAGAAAAAATCAAACGATGAGCAAACAACCAAAAGCTGCTAACAAAACAAACATCAAAAGGAAAACAAAAGCTAAAACCAAAAAAGTTTTGCAAGCCATTCGACACAAGGACAGAACACATTCACACTCACAGATACAGCTACAGATACAGATACAGATACAGCTACAGCTACAGCTACAGATACAAACTCAAACATAGATATCGATATTAAACGAACACAATATATATATATATATACATATATATATACAGACGTAAAATATGATAAGTAAATAGCAAATAACTAAAGTAAACAAAGTATAGATATCGACTGCAGTATTGCAAATATTTTGTAGAAATTTAAGCATGTTTGAGTGTGTTTTAGGACAAGGAAAACACAAAGGCGTAGGGCAAACAGGATGAAAAAATCGAAAACATTGTAGCGGAATATAAGGGCCGAAAACATAAGCAAACAACCAAAACAACCAAAACAACCAAACAAAACAAGAACAAAGCCGAACATTGAAAACCTAATGCATAAGCTAAGTATTAAATATACACTAAAACAGAAATATATATACAATTTAAATACGGCATCACCAGTCACACACAGACATACACACACATGAAAACGGCATTTGCATAAGAAACACACACAAGTGAAACAACGTAACGAATATTAAAAGAGTTAATCAAATTAAGCATAACAAGAAATTCAAAAGAAAAATATTTATAGTTGAAGACAAAACAAACAAATAAAAACCCGGGCAATTTGGTTGCGTATTTGTATACCAACGCGCCAAAGAAACCCGAATAACCCGGCAGCGAAATGCAAGCAAAATATTTTACAACAATGTCAGCGAGGCGTGGAGGTCACCACCTCATCGGGAAGCTCTCGCAGCAGAGGTGACCCCGACCAGTGGGGTAAGGTTTTAGAGCTAGACGCTGGATGGCCATAAGAGGCGAAATGCATAGAGAAATTATACTTAGGTGACAGCAAACAAAAAAAAAAGAGATAAAAACACAAAATAACACAGAAACAAGAGTGTAATAACAGGCGAGATGGAAAACAAAGAACAACTGCAACATAGAAATGATGAAAATAAGTAAATATACCGAATAAACAACAAAAATTATATTATGTATACATAAATATATTGAAAGAAAACAAATAAAAACGAACAAAAAAATTTTGTAAAAATAAAACATCTGCCCTGTGTTCTTATTTCTCAGACAGGATTTTTTAGTAACCTATTGTTAATGGTACATGGTAGATGGTTAAATTTAAATTTATAGTTTTCATATTATATTGGAAATCCAGTTTATTAGTTTCCTGAAATAAGTTTATTTTCTCTTATTTAAAGTCCACATTTTGAGCGGCGCTGAACAGTTGAAGTATCGGTTGCCCGAGCACTTTGTACTGCCATAAAATTCCGTCGAGATGATTTTGCATTATGTTGTTATTCTGCTTTATGATCTCTGCATATGGCTGTTTTCCTGGCTGGTTGCTCATTTCCCCCGAGGCTTTTGGCCATCGCTATCTGCTGTTGTTTTTCATCTTCCCTGCTTTCTTTCGCCGTTGAGGAGCGCCGCTTTTCCATTTACACAGGTGACACGAAGAAGACGTTCTGCTACTTATGCGTATGCCTCACAGGTGAGTTCGTTAAAAACATTTATGCCCCGGATGGGGCACACACACACACACACACAGGGCACACACACACTGTGGCAGCTGCTCGCAGTTGGGCCGCCAAGGATGGATTGGCATAACAAAGGCAAAGGACAACACGTGCAACAATAACAAATCAAAAATTTACAAAAACAGAACGACGACAAAATGCTGAAGGGAAAGTGGAAAGCACCGGAAGAAGGGGCTAGCGGAAAATGCAAAGCGGAGAAAAATGTTTAAAACATATTTTTGCGCCAATTCCTTTTGTTGTTTGCTCTTCCTTTTTTGGCGTCGCGACTGCTGGCTCTTGTTTCACATTTTTGCCGCAGGTTAAAGCCAGCAGACTCACACTCGCGCATACGAGTCCCCATTTATATTTATTGCGTCCGTGTGAGTGTGTCTATTATCACAAAGATTTCGAGCACCGCCGCACACACACACACGCACACACACACACACAGGCACACACACACACACAGGCACAGACACACACGCGCAAGGACGCTGAGATGGCTGCATTTTTAAGCAACATATGCGTTACTTTCACTTTCGCCCGACTTGCGTGTGTGTGTGTGTGTGCGTGTGTGCGTGTGTGGGTGTGTCTGTGTTAGCTCTCACAAAGTAATGGCGCTATGTTTGATTTGCATTGCAAATCGGCGTAATTTTGCAAAATGTCTTCCTATAAGAGAAACAATATGTTTTATTTACTTACATTTGACTTTGATTTCACTGTGTCATCCGCAACCCTCGTCGTATTCCTTTCGCAGGCGTGCAAATGTTGGGCCAAGTTTCCTTAGCCTTAAAAAAATACAGGAGCATAAAAAGTGAAATCCAAGCCATTGCTTATTTTAACTTGGCTCAGGATACAGATACAGATGGGGGCGAAGGGAAAAATAGATTGTTTGACTAGGAAATGCTGTGTACATGCGGATAAGTACATTTCGCTGGCGAAGTTTTTCCATGGATATATTTAGACTCGTACGAAAAATAGCAGCTGTATTTTGGAAGGGCTTTGCTTATTTGCCGACTTCAATTCGGAAATAATATGGTTTAGAGGCTGGCAAATTGTGGCCAACCGTGGGCAGATGAGAGCGTAGGCACCAAGAATGATATATAAGTAGGATATCGGTGGCATAGCTGGATTTTCAAGCACAAAAATCTATGCAAGTATAAAGCAACCTCATATTATGAATATACAAGGTTTTCAAGCTCTTTTTCGAAATGCCACAGCTTAGCTCGAAGTGCCACGCCTCTCGAAGGCATGTTTAGTTAATAATTCCCATGGCTGAAAGCCTGTCGCCTCCACTAAGACGACACGGCAGCAAGAAGCATTTTCTGCATAACAGGATATTTGCAGAATATAAAGAATGTATCAGCAGCAGCTGCAGCCGGTTGCCAGGGGGGGGGGGGGGGGGGGGGGGTAAGGTCTCAACAGGACGTGCAGCTGTGCGACGGAAACCGGAAATGCGCAAATAGCAGGGCACTGAGGATTTTTACGCTCAGCACGATTCCGCACGGCAACGGGGCTGTGGCCGCATGCAGAGCTCAGTGCCAGCTGAGTGGCTCCATCTACATCTCCATCTCCATCTACATAGAATACACGTATATCCCTATATCCGTATATCCTCGTGCCAGCAGATTAGACACTCAACAGGACAAACGGCAGCGGAGCAACAATGCAGCTGGCAGGCGACAATGCCACTTGACAGCAGATATGCATTTGTGTTTTGTCTCCGCTCAGATGTCGTGACACATCCTGAAACCCCCCCCCCCAATGTATGCCAGCCTTTAATTGGGTCACTCGCAAAACGGTTGTGCGCCGAAGAGTGTGCCGCAGTTTCCAATGCACGAGATCATTAGCATATACAGAACCCTGTAATTTATGGCCCAGAACTTTTTATTTTTGTTGTTGGCATATTACCGGACGGCTATGCCTGCTAACTGATACAGATGCCACCCCAAGGAAAACACGTGCCGCCCTCCTTTGCGTCCATCGGGCAACCACAATTCGGGACATAATGAAGCCAACCGGCAGGTCCTGCCCGCCAATGTCCTGCAACGGTACAAGTAGCCGAATATCCTCGGCTCATAACACAGAACAGAACAAATGTCCTCTGCTGATAAAGCCTCATAATAAATGTCGACCTTTCGTTTTTCCATTTATATTATCAACTCAAGGGGAACGCCGAAACGAGGACCTTTCGGACAGCCACAAGGATAAAAAGCGGCAGAGCCTTGTTGCTGCCGCCCCTCTCTGTCTGGCCGAAGTGGCAAAGGGGCGTGGTCTCATTGTGGCTGCCACCGCTGTCGTGATACCTGCAACATATATACATGCGATATATACATATACACGTACATGTACTTAGTATATTAAAATTTATAACAAACAATGCGACCTACCGAAAATAAACAAACAGACCAGCTGAACTTCGGCCAGAAACTTTTGCATACCCTAATAAAGAAATGATTAACTGGAATCAAACAAGATAATTAATAACTTTATAAAAAAAACACATATTAATAATATATTAAGCTGGGGATATTTAAAAGCAAATAAATTGTATTAGAGCATCGGAAGAATAGCTTACAATCGTCCACTTTTTCGAGCTGCTCTTTTTATCGACCCTGGGCAAATCAGAGCACCTCAACCCGAAGGACACACGCAGAGGGAAATGGCAGTGCAATTTATGTTATTTCCCCATTTGCCGCCATATCAGATGAGCTAATAAAAAATATTATAATTACATATATCTGACGGCGGTGACCAGCGCCACGCTGAATGGTCCGCAGCGCCTTGGGTCCTGCGCAGCTGGAGCGAAGTAAGCCATAAGGACTATTTAGACTTTGAAGTGCCATTGCCATGCGAACTTATTTTAATTAGACGCGCGCACATAAATGCTTAACGCCCTCGCCGCAGAGCAGTTTCACCTGGGAGACAATGCGGCCGCCACATAAAAACAGCTGCCCATCCCCCCGAGGGGTGAAAGGTGAATGATGGGCGGTGGGCGGTGGGAGATGGTCGGATGTTTGGTGGTCGGATTGAAGGTGTGCGGCAAGTGCCGTGTCGTGTAACTCACATTAACCGATGCCATGCAATGCTGCCATAATAAGAGGCGAGCGCAAGTTTAATTAGTGCACCCAGTGAGGCCAGCGGAAAGCGGAAAGCGGAAGCCTGTGGCCACCGTTGCGTATGAGCAATGTGTGTTCGTGTGATAAAACGGCCCGGCCGCATCAAGGTCCCCATGTCTGTGGGTACTTTTATTGCTGTCATCCATCTGAGGAGTAAAACTCTTATGGCCATAAAACTCTAGAACGCACGGGGCAAAAACAAAGCCAAGCCCGACCAAAAACGGGTAACGTAAAAAACACAAAAACCAGAGCGGAGCAACCGCAAAAAAAAAGCCAGAGTGCTGAACTAATAATGGCACCTGTCAAAATTCGTTAGCCCCAAGCGGCACAGAAGAGGCAGGGGAACGCTGGCGGGGGGGGGGGGGGGGGGGGGAGTGGGAGAGGAGGTTGTGGTAACATTGGGGCATGGAGTTTGAGGGGGAACAACTTTGGTCCGAATGACGAAACTCAAGCGACATTCATAGTGATTTGGTTTGGCAGTTTTGTGTCATTTGTTAGATCAACCGATGGCACACATGACTGAAGCTGTACAGTGGAAGATACCAGTGATAGGTTTAGGTGTTTAAGCCTAGAATCCTAGAAAATATAGGTATATTATAGTGCAAAAAACACGCTTTGCTCTTTATTGTATGGTTATGGTTATAGCAACGTGAAATGTTACGCCATTCAGTATTTCTTGTAATTTTCCTTTATTTCAGTTAACTAGCATTTGTTGTTGTGTATGTTTTCTATGTTATGCAGATGGGTACGCAGTTTCAAAGAATTTTTTCGCTGTGCACAAGGCCAAGTCCTGACCTGGTGATGATGCCGTGGCGAGGGCCTCAAGTCGCTCACTCGGATAGCTCCTGCTGATATGGCTTGAAGGACGCAGATGAATGGCGAAAAAAAACGGGGATCATATAGCAAAAGCATCTGAAGCACCAGAAGCATCAGAAGCAGCAGAAGCTGCGGCAGCAGCACTAGCGAAGACAATGAAATTTATCACCCGACCGCAAAGCCACAAAACTGCAGATACAACAACAAACACGTGACATCTAATAAAGGCCACGAGATGGAGAAAGGGGCTCCTGGGCGGCGGAAGACTGGAGAAGGAGGCAGGCGGCAACACCATTGTGCACCTATGAATGCGAAGTGTAAGACTGCGCTTTAGTTATGCATTTTATGAGGGACCTTGCAGCAATTTGATGGTCCTCGGTGGCCGTGTTCACCGCCTCCCCGTTGGGATTATGGTCGTAATGCGTGGCATAAGAGCCAGCCCGACCCTGGCCACTCCGTACATCTGTAATGGTGATAATCATCGGACCTTTTCGGTTTCTCGAAAAAGTTTAATCGCTCTCAACGGCAGCCGGCTCCCGGTGACCGTCCGCCATCAGTTTACGTTGATGTCGCTGTTGTCCGACAAAGCCGCAAACACTTCATGAAACTCAACAACATGCAGCTGGAAAGGAACGGGAGCGGCAACCCTGCAGCAGCAGGAGGAGCAGCAGGAGGAGCAGCAGGAGCAGCAGGCGTCGCAGGAGGAGCTCCTGGAGCTGGACACGACATGTGTGGCATGTGCCACACGCATGCGTTGCATGCCAATGCTGCCTGCCATATAAACAGAATAAGAAACTGCATAGAATTTGCAATGGCAAAGGGAAAAGTGGAGCAGGACGGTAGGGAAGCGGCTGCACTGGGAGAAAATAACAAACCTTCAGTTATACCTGCAATTTTTAATTACTTCTATTGATGTCTACGCAGTACAGGATCTATGAATCAAATCGAGCAACTGAATCATTTGTATTCTGAAATCTTACAAGCATATAAATATTCACTTGGGTTAACTTATTTTCGCAGTGTACGAAAGCCAAGCGGCAGCTGGCCAAAGTCGAAGGAAGTTGGTTGGCTGCCATGTCAACGGCTAAATGACACTGGCACTGGGAATGGGAATGGAAATAGGAATAGGAATAGGAATAGGAAGAGGAATGATCTCAGTATTGGAGCCGAGTGTGGCACTGTGTGTGTGCGAGTGTGCGAGTGTGCTGTGCGGTTGTGTGCCACTTCCGGTGACAATGTGCAACCGTGGCAAAAGGAATGAATACGACGACGTGCAAGTGAACGAGCCGGATGAATGGTCAGTGGCAATGCACAAAGGCCGGCGACTCGATTTGGGATTGCAACAGGAATAGGAATACGAGTGCGGACAGGGATAGGGACTGGGATTGGGATTGGGATTGCTATTGGGATATGGCCGGGATTCGGAACAAGAATGGGCCAGGCACTGGGATTCGGACTCGCAATGTTTGCCGTTGCAGCCGAAACACTTGCAGAGTGCATCCAATACGAAAAGTGGATGTGAATATTCCCCAGCTACTTTATCCGCCCAAATTCATATCTGTCCCTGCGATATGATTTATGACGAAGGGACATGTGTAATTTAAAGCTCATAAATTTATCGTTGAACTGTGAAAATAACTGTCAGCCGTTGTCCAAGTTGCTGCCCTGCCAACTTTTAATCAAAACCATGTGCACTTTGCTAAAAAAAAATCTGCACCTCACAGTTAAGTTCTCTATTTACCTATTTATCCCTTCAAGTATATTATTTATACTTGAGATAACCCCATCCACACACAGATTACAATCTGTCTTTTGGGCAGTGGAATGAGTTTAGGACTCCTAACTGCAGCGATAAATTCAATTAATTGCATTTTATTTCGATTATCCCCCAGTCGCAGGCCGCGTTTGCCATATAAATGTCAATTGCGGTCATTGAATACTTGAGTGGTTGTATCTGTATCTGCTCTTCTCGCA
Source organism: Drosophila orena (assembly GCA_005876975.1). NCBI lineage: Eukaryota > Metazoa > Arthropoda > Insecta > Diptera > Drosophilidae > Drosophila > Drosophila orena. The sequence continues at coordinate 4,539,359 of VCKV01000282.1, read as the reverse complement.
TCTAATGTCTAATTTTTGCACATTAATTCCATTCAACATTTTTATGCACTGTCATAAAACTCATTTTACGAGAGGCAGGCATTTCATATATGTATATCCTGCGATGTTTGTTGTTCGCCTAATTAGATTAGTTAGTTGCGCATTCTTTCGGGGCAAGGATTCGGCTTGTCATAGAAGGACGATTCAGGTTTTGGGCCTGTGGAGATTGACTTTGGCTCGAATGGCTGGCCCTAATTGGTCGCTTTTTGTGGGCTTTATTTGGCAAACTTTCTTCGTTTAATTGCTGCATTTTGCAAGCTGCATTTTGCCGAAACTTCTTTCGATAAATTCTGGATGCTTTGTTAATTAATTAAATGGCAACAACAGACCCTGTTGTTTGTGCTGGTTAAACGATGCAGACAGTCTGTGATATCATTGTGAGCCAGTCGAATCTGGGGGCTGCTGCATAAGGGAGCTAACTGATATCTGCCAGCTGAAATCAACCCACACGTCAGTCCTCACCTATGCAATTGCCATGGAGGCAGGAATTTTTGCACTTGCAACTGCAGCAACCGAGATATTTCCACTCTCGAACTTTGTCCAGCTCGAAACACAGTGGAAAACAGTGAAGAGAAATGTGCTGGAATGGTATGCGTATACTTGATTTTTATACGCACACTTAAGCAAATAACTACGGGCATTATTTCAAAATTCGAAAATTAAAAGCAAACAAAAGAGAAAGAGAAAGCAGAGCTTTCGCAGATGGCCGTAAGAAAAATACACACACATACACTTGGAGAAAGAAAAAAGGAGAAAGGCGGGGCAGAGTTTTGATATAGAGTGATGCGAAATGTTTTCCTTACGAATCTACCTTTATGCATTTATGAATATGTAAGCACAATCGAGGGAAAACTGTGTGTGTGTGTATGTTTCTGCGTGTGTGTGTGTGTCTGTGTGTGTGTGTATTTGCGTGTGAGTGCACTCGAGTGGCACAGGCACATCCACATGCGCACACACTGATTAATAAAACGCATTTGGCTAAGAAGTTTTGCGCTTTGCCAAAAAGCATTCGCAATGCTCAGCCCCAAGACATTTCGTCATGCGAAAGGAGGCAACATGAAATATTTATGGATTAATGTTTTATTTAGCCCGTAGAGCAGCCTGAGCCTGGGCAAAAATAAAAAAAGCACAAAAACACAAACTAAAATTGTCTGGCCATGTGCGAAATTACGTATTTTGAAATGCATGCGCAAATTTTCATTTTGACCCCAGGAGCTGTGTGTTGTTGTGGCCAAGGATTTAATTTGGGTTATTTTCTTTTTTTTCTGGTAAACAGATTGTTGACTTGTTTACCATGGATTTACATGCGGATAACTATGCGGATTCGGATTTGGCGTGCAAGTGAACTTTGGCCAGTCGAAAACAATTTCAAATCAAAGTTAATCAATTACGAGCCCAGTCACAAAGTGTCATGAATTTAACATGACAGCAATGTCGAATTGTCTGCACGAAACACGCTCGTCCGACCCCCAAAAAAAGCAAGACAGATTGCTATAGTCGAGTTTCCCAACTATCAGATACCCGTTACTCAGCTAGTGGAAGTCCAAACGAGATATTTAAACTTAAGCTGCATGCTTAATCTCAACATTCTAGCTTTTGTAGTTCCTGAGATCGAAGCGTTCATACGGACAGACGGACGGACAGACGGACATGGTCAGATCAACTCGGCTATTGATCCTGATCAGGGATATATATAATTTGTATGGTCTGAAACGTGGTATGCCACTTCAAAATCCGATTAAGGTAAGTGGAGTTATGGACTTTAGAACTTCAGCCTTTGTACATTTTTGAATTTCTACAACATCATAACATCAGAAAAATTACAAAAAAAATTAATAAAAAAATATTTTTTAATTTGAATGCAGTTTTTTAGAGAATTGCTCCAGAAACATTTAGAGGTATGCCACTTCAAAATCCGATTAAGGTAAGTGGAGTTATGGACTTTAGACCTTTAGAACTTTAGCCTAGGGACATATTTGAATTTCAACAACATCATAACATCAAAAAATTACAAAAAAATTAAATAAAAAATTTTTTTTAAATTTGAAGGCAGTTTTTTAGAGAATTGCTTCAGAAACATTTAGAGGTATGCCACTTCAAAATCCGATTAAGGTAAGTGGAGTTATGGACTTTAGACCTTTAGAACTTTAGCCTAGGGACATATTTGAATTTCAACAACATCATAACATCAAAAAATTACAAAAAAATTATAATAAAAAAATTTTTTTAATTTGAATGCAGTTTTTTAGAGAATTGCTCCAGAAACATTTAGAGGTATGCCACTTCAAAATCCGATTAAGGTAAGTGGAGTTATGGACTTTAGAACTTTAGCCTAGGGACATTTTTGAATTTCTACAACATCATAACATCAGAAAAATTACAAAAAAAATTAAAAAAAAAAATATTTTTTAATTTGAATGCAGTTTTTTAGAGAATTGCTCCAGAAACATTTAGAGGTATGCCACTTCAAAATCCGATTAAGGTAAGTGGAGTTATGGACCTTAGAACTTTAGCCTAGGGACATATTTGAATTTCAACAACATCAAAAAATTACAAAAAAATTAAAAAAAAAAATTTTTTTTAATTTGAATGCAGCTTTTTAGAGAATATCTCTAGAAACATTTAGACGTATGCCACTTCAAAATCCGATTAAGATAAGATGAGTTATGAACTTTAGAACTTCAGCCTTGGGACATTTTTGAATTTCTACAACATCATAACATCAAAAAATTACAAAAAAAATTAAAAAAAATTTTTTTTTTAATTTGAATGCAGTTTTTTAGAGAATATCTCTAGAAACATTTAGAGGTATGCCACTTCAAAATCCGATTAAGGTAAGTGGAGTTATGGACTTTAGAACTTCAGCCTTTGTACATTTTTGAATTTCTACAACATCATAACATCAGAAAAATTACAAAAAAAATTTAAAAAAAAATATTTTTTAATTTGAATGCAGTTTTTTAGAGAATTGCTCTAGAAACATTTAGAGGTATGCCACTTCAAAATCCGATTAAGGTAAGTGGAGTTATGGACCTTAGAACTTTAGCCTAGGGACATATTTGAATTTCAACAACATCATAACATCAAAAAATTACAAAAAAATTAAAAAAAAAAATTTTTTTTAATTTGAATGCAGTTTTTTAGAGAATATCTCTAGAAACATTTAGACGTATGCCACTTCAAAATCCGATTAAGATAAGATGAGTTATGAACTTTAGAACTTCAGCCTTGGGACATTTTTGAATTTCTACAACATCATAACATCAGAAAAATTACAAAAAAAATTAAAAAAAAAATATTTTTTAATTTGAATGCAGTTTTTTAGAGAATTGCTCCAGAAACATTTAGAGGTATACCACTTCAAAATCCGATTAAGGTAAGTGGAGTTATGGACTTTAGAACTTCAGCCTTTGTACATTTTTGAATTTCTACAACATCATAACATCAGAAAAATTACAAAAAAAATTAAAAAAAAAAAATTTTTTTAAGTTGAATGCAGTTTTTTAGAGAATTGCTCCAGAAACATTTAGAGGAATGCCACTTTAAAATCCGATTAGGATAAGTTGAGTTATGAACTTTAGAATTTCAGCCTTGGGACATTTTTGAATTTCTACAGCATCATAACATCAGAAAAATTACAAAAACATTTAAAACAAAATTTTTTTTAATTTGAATGCAGTTTTTTAAAGAAATGCGCCAGAAACATTTATAGGTATGCCACTTCAAAATCCGATTAAGGTAAGTGGAGTTATGGACTTTAGAACTTTAGCCTAGGGACATATTTGAATTTCAACATCATAACATCAAAAAATTACAAAAAAATTAAATAAAAAAATATTTTTTAATTTGAATGCAGTTTTTTAGAGAATTGCACCAGAAACATTTAGAGGTATGCCACTTCAAAATCCGATTAAGGTAAGTGGAGTTATGGACTTTAGAACTTCAGCCTTTGTACATTTTTGAATTTCTACAACATCATAACATCAGAAAAATTACAAAAAAAATTAAAAAAAAAATATAAACATAATATAAACATTTAAAACAAAAATAAATTTATAAATTTGAATGCAGTTTTTTAGAGAATTGCTCCAGAAACATTTAGAGGTATGCCACTTCAAAATCCGATTAAGATAAGTGGAGTATGGACTTCACTTAGGGACATTTTTGAGTTTCTACATCAGAAAAATGTAAAGACAAAACAATATAGAATGCTACAGTCGAGTTCCCCGACTATCAGATACCCGTCAGTCAGCTAGTGGAAGTGCTTACGACGGACGGACAGACGGACAGACGGACGGACAGACGGACATGGCCATATCGATTCGGCTATTGATCCTGATCAAGAATATATATACTTTGTTTGTTCGGAAACGATTCCTTCTGCCTGTTACATACTTTTCAACGAATCTAGTATACCCTTTTACTCTACGAGTAACGGGTATAGAAACAATCATACTAAAGGACCTCGGCCACGCCCACATGTTCCACAATTAGCGTGATAATTTGAAAACGCCGAATGCCACCTTTGTCGAGCGTCAATCAATCCCACCATTTTTGTGACCAATATTTGCGGCTATTAAATTGCGTATACGCGACGTAGGCGTGCCAGTCCTGAAAGCGGCACAAGGAACCCTTTTTATGGGCCGACGTCACTTACTCATTACGCAAACGGCGCCCCAGAGAAATTCTATATCAGTTTTACCGACTGTAAAACGTTTCGTAGCCTGCCTCGTAAAACAAATAAACTTCCTCGTTGACATTTCTTTACGACAATCAATTTATGACATTTATGATAGGCAAATGGCACGCGCTAATCAATGCGACGTCAACTTGCTGCTGCTCCTCCTCCTCCTCCTCCTCCTCCTCCGCATCCTCCTTGGGCCACGTCCTTTTGGAAGGACGACAAACTTCCGTTACGCACTGTTTGCCAGGACAATGAGGCACTGGCACTCGTTACATCGGCTAATAGTCATTTGCCACGATATGGAAAACGAGTCGTGTTGAAAAATTAAACGAGCATCGAGACAATTGCCAAACAAGTGGAAAAAAGTTTATGGACAATTTTACGAGCGACACAGCCCTCGGCCAAGGATCAGTCAACTTTTATTGGGTGAAGGCAGTAATCAATTTCTGGAGACTGTGAAATGACAAAACCATTAAATTCAAATAGTTTATGATATCATGTCTATTTACGTGGCAGCCATGGATGATTACCGCACGAGAATATGCCAACGAAATTAGTTCAATTTTATTCAAAGTCCATTAAACCCGGGAAAACTTGTGCGTTTTATTGCTTGCCTATTGGTATGCAAATTACTTGTTGAAATATAATAGTTTCTGGTTTTTCAAGGCCGATCAAGAGCCCCTCAAATCTGTATCAATATTTTAAATGTTAAATTAATATTTTACTTATCCGTTTTTCTACATAAATTAAGAGTGCAGAGTAGGTTTTTCACTTTTATTTTTTTATTTTCCCCCATAAGGGGCAATAACCATCGTAGTCCGTTATGCGGACTTGCTGATTGTTTATTCCTTGCGTGAATCAACAGAAATATGAGTCCCCTTAGCGAATCTAATAGCAACAATAACCATAAGCGCCGAGAGCACTGTTACACGCACTTCAACTGCAATTAAAGGAAGGAAAAGCGAGGAAATTCCGATGCATACGAGGTACGAGGTATATGGGGGAACTCCTGGGCGTGTGTATGTGTGCGTATTCCATAAATAAATTAGAAAGTGGCAAAAGCGAAAAACGCTGAAATGTCAGCCGAGTCGACGGAGCTTTCATTCTCGAGCTCGTTTTCACACTGCCACGAATATGGGGCGAGGAAAACAACAACGACGATGCCAACGCACTGCGACATAATGGCGTCCACTTTGCGTTTTTATGCTTAATTTACTTAAAAGGACGGCCTGCAGCTCGGAGCCAAAGTGCACTGATACATGGCAGCCCTGGATGGTGGTGGCACATAGGAAATGGAGGGTAACGTTCACGACGACGCACCCCAAACAGTTATGACTTGGGCACAGAGTGGGGCGACTCTCGAACCGACCAGGACACGCACGCAATGCAATGCCAGGATAACTACAAGTATATGGATAGGAGGATGTGGCCAGCGAGGGAGGGGCAACTGTCCGAGCCTTTGGGTGTATTTTACATTTCACGCACAATTTTCCATGGCACGCAATTTGCCGCTTATGGCAGCGTGGAGCGGCGTTTTACTATTTTAAAACGTTACCCAAGCCCCCTCCATTCTACTGCGAAAAAGTACAGTGGCCCCTCATAACACATGCACGGCGACACATGCAGGCGACAGCTTAGCGAGCGCTAAGCAAGTCCTCGTCATAGTCGCATATTACATATTACATATTACATATTACATCACTCGCCGAGTGACTGAACCCAATCCAGTTCATCCCACTTGCCCTTTTCTTCAGCCATGTCACGTTGTTGTTAGCATTCCCAATGTGCGAGGACTGGGGCTCTTGCACTGTGGAAAAAAGTGTGCCAAATCAATCATTGTCGTCTATTGGTAGCGTTTTCTGCATTTAATCTAAAATACCGAGGGAAGAAAGTCGTAGTTTTGAATAGGTTCTCTGCATACCTCTAGTAAGGCAGAAACAATCTAAATGATTTGTGTATTTATATTTTATTCATAAACGTCCTTTTTCCGCTGTGGAAAACTTTGGAGGGCTGTTTGCTTCGAGGACTTGTGCGTGGCAAAATAGTTGAAATAGTTGATGCGCACTTTTCAGCGGTTTCGAATTGGGCTTGGCCTTTGAACCCCGCCCCAAAGTCATTTCTTTTCCATGCCGGGGGATGAGTTTTGCCCGTTGAATTGTTAATAACATTTTGGGACTCACGCATTTAAATGAGGCTCACGTACGCGGACGATTTGTCACAAAATAATTTTTACGACTTTGCGACTTCATTGCCAGTGACCAAGCGCTCCACACTCCCACTACTCCCACTGCACCCACTGAAAGACCCGCCCCCCCTTTTTCCGCCGGATAATTGTTGTCTTTGGCGAAGTTCAGTGGCAACACTCCCCGGAGACGCGCGCGTTTTTGGTGCAGTGATACAGTTTTGGTTTAACAAACTTACGGACAACTCCACAACTGTGGCACATCGTGTAATAAACGATAACATAAACAAATTAAGTGCTGGCAAATGAAAGTGTGGCGACTTTTATTAGCCAGCGTCGTTATTCTTTACTTGGTGAGGTGGCTCGGGCCTCACTAAAAAACCACACGAGGCGATCAGCTGGGAGAGCGTTAAGCTGTAAGAGCTTTAAGCCCTGGCTGGTTCGTGTCCACGGTACACTACTACTTACAAGGCGTGTTCTCTTAGCTCCATCTGGATCGTGTTTTACATACTCTGCTGCTAGAACTTTAAGATTCTAGCTGGTTCGAGTCGTCACCAAGCATTTTTGAAAATGGATAACGGTCCACAGCAAAAATCTATCGATTATGAGTCTATGAAGCTAATTGCTGGCGCGGGCCCAAAAGAGATACGGGAGCAAATGAAGAAGAGCTGGCAAAGTGAAGATCCAGCCTTCGCTACTACCAGTATTTCAAGCTCCTACTGCAGTTCGACCTTCACACTGACCTCCACCAGCTCGACTATCCCGTCCGCGTGCATCTTCACCTCCTCCTTGAGCGGCAACGTATGCTCTACTGCTGCCAGTACAACTTACAACAGTGCATCTGTCAGCTCAATCGCGAAGTCACAATCTGCCACCGGCTGGCAGGATGTCTCCTTTAAATCAAGAAATGGAGGAATCAAAAAGAGAGCAGGCGCAGTCCTCTCCCCTAAAATGGTAAAAAAGGTGGCATCTGATAAGCCGGCAAAAATCTCTGCCAATCGCTTCCAAGCCCTAAGCGACGAGGAAGATATGGTCCTGGGCGAGGTATCTTCGAGTGACGATGACGAGCCATGCTCCTCGAATACCGTCCATAACCGTGCTGCAAGGAAAGCAGGACCAAAACAACAGCTGAAAGGTGCTCACCAAACTGTACCAGCCGCCCCGAAATCAAGCCGTCACTCTAAGGTGCCTAGAATGATGTTTCCCAATGTGGTGAACTTCACAGCATTTCGCAGCGAGCTGGACGCCCTTGTGGGAGACTCCTATACAATCAAGGCCCTAAATTCGGGAGATTGCGCTGTTCAGTGCAACACCCCTGATAGCTACAGGCTGGTGGCCCGGCACTTTCTCGACAAAGGATCCCTATTTCATCACCATCAGCTACCGGAGGACCGACCCTACAAAATAGTCATGCGCAATATTCACCACGGAGTCCCATCGGAGGATATCATCGCAACCCTCCAGAACGAAGGACATAACGTTGTACGGATTTATACCCCGCGCAACAAGGCAACCTCTCTTCCTCTTAATATGAGGTTCATTGACCTCAAAAAGGCGGAGAACAACAAACAAGTAAAGGGCATACCGGTTGTCTGTAGGCACAGGGTAACATGGGAGAAACCCCGTAAGCAACCGGAGCCGATACAATGCCACAGGTGCCAAGGCTATGGTCATACCAAGGCATATTGTTCTCGGCACTATATATGCAGAGAATGTGGAGAAAATCACCCCACTGCAGAGTGTAAGCTGGAACAGGACGAGGCCAGATTCTGCTTTCACTGTGGCGGCCCCCATGCAGCCAACTTTAAAGGTTGCAAAAAGTACCTGCTAGAGGCTTCTAACCGTAAACACCAACGGAAGATCAATGAACCCTCTGTTTCTGGTCCTGCAAGAGGAGCACACCAACCCAGTCCACCAGCCCACATGTCTGAAAAGCCTTCATATGCGAATATTGTCAGAGGAAGTCAGCCCGTCGCCAAGCCTGCCGCTACTATCCCCCATGCAAGCGCTAACCTTGACTCCAAGCTGGAGCAGCTGTTTACTAGGCTTGACAGGATGATGTCACTAGTCGAAACGCTAATGCAACTGCTCCTGCAAACTCGCACCTTCCCTTCTGCTGCTCAAAATGGGTCCTCTTAAGGTAGCAGCTTGGAATGCCAATGGGGCCTCCTCGAAGACCAATGAGATTCTCGCCTTCATCGAGCTTCACGAAATTGACATCCTCCTGCTGTCGGAAACCCACTTCGTTTCCCGGTCCACCTTCAGAGTTCCTGGCTTTACCCTCCACACTGCCAACCACCCGGATGACAGTCAACGCGGAGGTGCGGCGATCCTTATCAGATCACTCATCTCCCATCAACCCTTCTCCACCCTGTCGGAAAATCACATCCAAGCAGCAGTTATCCAGCTGAAGGCAAGCAGGGGCACCTTTAACATTGCCTCAGTGTACTGCCCTCCTAACCTCACGTGGACGGAGGCTGACGTTGAGCTGATCATCGCTCAATTTGGCACAAAGTTCCTTGCGGCAGGTGATTGGAACGCAAAGCACAGATGGTGGGGGAACTACAGGATGTGCACTAGAGGCAGGGTGCTGTTCTCTGCTCTGGCGGGCGAAGGTATCGACATCGTTGCAACTGGAGAAGCTACTTGCTATCCCTTTCGAGCAGGTGCCACTCCAAGTGCCATCGATTTCGGGATCTCCAAAGGATTCAGACAGCAAGAAATCAATGTGCAAATACTGACAGAACTGTCATCTGACCATCTCCCCCTGCTGTTTGAGCTGGATGAAGACGCCCAGCTATTCAAAGGTGTCACAAAAATGCTGTCACCTACTGCAAATACTGTGGCCTTCAAGGAGCACATCGAGGCCACAGTAGATCTCAACATCCCCATTGACACCTGCAATAGTCTGGAAGCGTATGTAGATTACCTCGCAGCTACAATCGCGGAAGCAGCACGGAGGGCCACACCACCCCCACACCAAACTCGTCACACGACCGTAAGGAGGGCTCCCATCTTGAGCTTAGAGGCTAGGGAGCTGCTCTCCCACAAAAGGCGCCTCAGGAGACGGTACATCGCAACAGGAGATCCTAGCATCAAGCAGCTATACTCTAGCACCACTAACAGACTGCACCGCTTGCTAGCCAGGACCCGACGAGAAAATCTGGATACCCTGCTGGAGGGCACTGGACCGGATAACAACAGCAATTTTTCGTTATGGAGGCTCACAAGAGGAATCAAGAGACAGCCGTTGTTTCAATCACCCGTCCTGAGTCACAGTGGCCTCTGGCTCAAAACGGACGATGAAAAAGCGAGGGCATTTGCCTCGCACCTGACCTCCACCTTCATGCCCTTCAACCTAACAGATGACTCAAACCGCGTAGCCATCAATAATTTCCTGGACACTCCGACTGCACCGGCTCGCCCCATTAGACATACCACACCGCAGGAAGTCATGATGCAGCTGAAGGCGCTGCAAATTAAGAAAACCCCTGGCTACGATGGCATCGACAACCGTGCTGCGAAGTCTCTGCCACGCAAAGGAGTCCTAGCCTTAGTAAAAATATTTAATGCCATGCTAAGGCTAGGGCACTTTCCAAGGCAATGGAAGCGTGCACGTATCATCATGATACCTAAAGCCGGAAAGCCGCCAACGCAGATCGATGCATATCGCCCAATCAGCTTGCTATCAACTTTCTCCAAAATTTTTGAGAGAATACTCTTAGCCCGTCTGATGGAACTGCCGCAAGTAGTAAACTACTTGCCTCGACACCAATTTGGTTTCAGGAAGTCCCATGGCTGCCCTGAACAAGTACATCGACTGGTAAACCAGGTGACGCATGGCTTCGAGCACAAACTCTACACGGTCGGCGTCTTTCTAGATGTGAAGCAAGCGTTTGACAAGGTGTGGCATGAGGGCCTTCTATACAAGATGAAAGCTCTCCTTCCTGCTCCCTACTATGCCATCCTGAGATCCTTCATCTCTTATCGGACGTTCGACGTAGCAGTGCGTGATGCTCGGTCCAGCCTGAAAGAGATTCACGCAGGAGTTCCACAGGGAAGTGTTCTTGGGCCCTTTCTGTACACCCTGTACACTGCCGACTTGCCATCTCCCGCCAACAACACCGAGGTTTCCCCGGCTCAGCTGCTCCTGGCCACTTACGCCGATGACACCGCCATGTTGGCGTCTCATTCTTCACTGCAAACTGCCTCCAATGCAGTCCAGGAATGGCTGCATGCAATTGAAGAATGGACTGCCAAATGGAATGTGGCCATTAACTCCTCAAAGTCAGCCTGTGTAACTTTTTCCCTGCGGCCCGGAACTTGCACAGGTCTGACCTTCGATGGAAACCCCATAATCAATGTCACATCGCACTGCTACCTAGGAGTACACCTGGATCGGAGACTGACCTGGAGGGCCCACATCACGTCGGTCAAATCCAAGTCCCTGGCGAAGCTAAAAAAGCTCGACTGGCTCTTGCACTCTAGCAAGCTACAAATGAGCTCTAAGGCTCTTTTAATCAAAGCCATACTAGCTCCAACGTGGAGTTATGCCATCCAGGTGTGGGGAACTGCCGCCAAATCCCAGCTCAATAGGCTCCGAGTGGTCCAGTCGAGAGCTGCACGTCACGCATCTGGGCTCCCCTGGTACGTGACGAACAAGGTAATCGAGACAGATCTGAAAGTTACCCTTCTTGGGGATCAGATTAATTTTCATAGCAGCCGTTATGCCGACAGGCTTGTAGTCCACCCGAACCGACTGGCAAATATGCTTGTTAATCCCATCTCCCTCCGAAGGCTGAAGAGGGTACACCCCAGCGATCTCCCCACCCGGAGGATAATATAAATTAAGTAATTAATAACTAGATAATTCCCTCTGTACTAAATTAAGAAACCACTTGGTCTCATATACTTTTTATAAGCACATTAGGTTAAGTTCAGTGGAGTTGACTGAACGATTCCTTTTGAAACCCAAATAAAAATATACTTACATGATAAAAAAAAAAAGTTGTCTTTGGCAAACGACGAAGACGACGGCCAACTGCGAAAATCGTGGCATCATTCGATTGCCGCTAAAAGTGTCGCATACTTTTCTGCGCCACGGGCGGCGTCCTCAAGGTTGGCGTGTCGTGCCCACTTAAACCCTTAGCGTCATTTCCCACGGCATTAGGTGGCAAGTGTAGATCGTGATCATTACACCCCCTGCACAGCACACAGGGTACGGGTACACTCGCACTCAGAACTTGTTTGTGCCCAGCTTATGCCTGATTGCATTTGCGCTGATGCCACGAAGCAGCTCAGCCCTGTCGCCGTCTCAATAACAACTGCAAATGGAACGGGCCAACTTCGCCCCAGTCGAGTCAAATCAAGCGGACACGATTGGCGGCTGCCTCGACTGCTTTTTATGGAGGCTGCTGGCTAGAAGCTGGAAGCTGGAACTGCGGTTGCCAAGCAGCCAGAGCCGCAAATGAAATTAAACGCATTGCCACCAGCGCAGCTGTCGATGTCTTATCCGCGGCTGCGATACACAAGTACAGTGAACTCAAATGATATAGGCAGCAGCAAAAAAAGAAAAATTAATAAATCATAAAAATAAAACATTGGATTTTCTTAAACAATTATGATAGTGCTTCAGGATATCTTAGCATATCCTTTGAGCATATCTTTCTGTATACTTGTATACACCTTTCTAGTTTATTTACTAGTTCTATGCATTATTTAAGCAGCGTGCGCATTGCGAGTGATCACTGTACCGCAATACACTGACAATGTCGAATTTAAATGACGTGCGAAACAAGAATTTAATTTTCTACTTGCGCCAGCAACATGAAAGCCTCCCGGAACTTGCAACCCAAAACCCGAACCCCTGAGCCCACAATGCCCCGCCAATGTCAGGCTGTTCCGCTCGCTATTCAATTTTTATTTGCTTCCCGTTCTGGTAGTTGGTTTCGGTTCTCAGCTTTTTTCTTTTTTTTTTTTGTTGTTTTTTGGTTTTTCCGGCCTGAGTCGGCTGCTAAAACTCGTCCTCGTCGATGTCGTCGGTTACTAACTCACATCGCTAGACGTTTGGCAAAATGACAAATTTGCAGCGCATGTTGTCTCTCACAAGGGGCGGCGATGGCAGGAGGAGTGCGGGGCAGCGGCCAGAATGGATCCGGGGCGTAGGCCGTGGAGGGTAAGGACATCAGGACATCAGGACATCGGGACATCGGGACATCAGCCAATGGCGCGGCAGTGGGCTTTAGTTTCAGTTACCCTCCGTTCGGCGTTTGTGTGCCAAAATGCGTTGCCTACTTTCGGGCCGGGCATAATGAAATTCCAACTTTTGACTTATTGACGACGACAGCGAGGACGCAAACGGAACAAGGACACCGCCTGCTCCGCTTGTTGTGGTTACCGCTGCCGGCGTCACAGCGACGCTTGCGCCATGTCCCATCCCCAGCAACTATGGCAACATTCTTGCCAATCATGTCAAATCATTGAGCCGCCTCACACCAAGCGTACGTGGGCGAAATCTCCGACAGCCACACCTGCGAACATCTTAAATGGCTGTTTAACGCTTAAAGCTACGGTCGAAAATCTACTTCCTTTCGTATATTGGTAGCTTTCAGAAATGTCGCGCTTATCAAGCTGGGCGCAGTTTTAATTACAAGCGCATTGGCGAGGCGTACGGCAAAAGCTTATTAGTTAGCATAATGCTATCATTTGCACAAAAGGCAACTGGAGCCCCAGTCGAGATGAAAATTCCATCGATACTTGTCAGATTCAACTGAACCGGGAACAAAAGTGGCTGCGAGGCAGCTGGGCGCTCGCCTTTCAAACGAAACTCAAAACTGAGTCTCCATGATCCAGTTGCATGTTAATTAAGTACATTTTTCCGGTGCGGACCGAGGAGGGAGGGGGGGGGGAGGGGGGAAAATGCCAACAACAAAGGGTTGACACAACAACAAGAGACCCGAAGCAGCAGCACCATGCTGATAATTAAGGCCTGAAGAAGTCCCTTTTGTCTACGGCAAATTAGTTGCATTTACAAATAACTTTAAATTGGCCAGGGCCAAAAAGCGAACTCTGGCCATGTTCAACTCGGAATCAGATTCACATTTAGATTCACATTCAGATTCAGATTCGTTTCGTCTCGTCTCGTTTCGTTTCCTTTCCGTTTTTGGCTTAGTTGGCCTAAGCGGCTCAGCACTGCAGTAATAATAACTGGCTGTGCAACTAATTTGGTTGCGATTCCCCAATGTCCTGCTGGCCAGGACTCGACTTTTAATGAATGTGCGACAGCGAGAGAGTGAGTGAGTGAGTGAGTGAGTGAGTGAGTGAGTGAGTGAGTGAGTGAGTGAGTGAGTGCGAGCGTATTGTGCATAGATTCGTGTTTCTCGTATCTGCAGGCGCAGGAAATTGCGCAATTTTCTAGATGTTTTCACCCAGAAATTTTTCCGAATTTTCCTTTCAGCATCTCTCTTTTTTCGGCTCTTTTGTCTTGCAGTCCACGGGCTGCAGGACTTACGCCCCAGTGCGTCTCACCTCCGCCTCGCTAGGCATTCAATGAAAATTAATTTTAATTGACTTTCGCTGAGCGAGTGGGCGCCGGCGTTTGGTGGTGCGGCGGTGCGGTGGTGCTGGGGCAGCTGGCTCTGGGCCATGTCAATATTTACATGCCACGCATAAATTATCTACACATTTAGGCACACGCATTAGCCACCACAATGGCCAATTTCCGAGGCGAGCTACCGACTGACCCGCTACCCAGGCCAGGAGTCTATACGTTATAGTTGGCCAGCTTATTAACAGGCCAACACGCACGCACATTGAAGTGGCCAAAAAGCGCAGGCAATCAAAATTATCCAGACCGCCCACCGCCCACTGCCCCACCGACCACCACCCACCTCGCACGACCACGCCCACTATGCCGTCCAAAGCCATCGAACTTTTACGCATTGTTTATGTTAACAAAATGTAAATAAATGAGCCGTACAAACGACAACGACGAAAGCGACAACAAAGGGCAATTAAATTCCGGGCCAAGCAGCACGATGTCGCAAAGTAGCTCCTAAGGACAACAACAGGTGTTCAGGTTTACAGGGTTGGCTTGGCCAACAAAACCAGGAATAACAAAATAAAAACCTAAACGTGAAAAAAACACCACTACACCAAAATGAGTAGGAAAAATACAAAGCCAAATAAATCAAACTGGAGGCAGACAGGCGCTCACGCACTCCCCAAACCGGCCGCATAATCCGCAGGAATTTTGTTTGAGTAAGTA
The DNA here is from genome assembly GCA_005876975.1 of Drosophila orena. Lineage (NCBI taxonomy): Eukaryota > Metazoa > Arthropoda > Insecta > Diptera > Drosophilidae > Drosophila > Drosophila orena. Next base: position 4,524,188 of record VCKV01000282.1, on the reverse strand, counting down.
GCCAGGACTCGCTGGCTTGACCGGCGGCGGCGGCGGCGGCAGGACATTGTGTATCGAACGTTTTATCGCTTATGCAGCCACTTGGTCGTCGCCATCGCCATCGCCATCGCCATTGCCATCGTCATTGCCGCTGTTTGCTCAAGTGGCTCGCGTGTTAATTGTCGGGGAATGTGCATAACACGGCGATAACAATGAACTCCTCGAGCTACTTTTCCACCCCAGTCCCCCTGAACCACCCCATGAACCACCCACCGAACCATCCACTGAACCACCCACTGAACCACCCACTGAACCACCCGCTGCGATTCCGGGCGGTTCGAGGCTAACGTGCTCGGTGACAATTCAAAATTAACTGTCCAAGTGGCTGGAAAAGCAGCGCATAATGAAAACGGAGCTGGATACGCATAAATAAGGCCAAAAAGCGAGCCTGCGGAAGTGCGACTTTGCCACGCAGAGGTCCTTAGGAAATTCCGCAATAAGTTTGATAACTATTATTGATAAAGCTCTTTTCTGATACAGAGGAATGCAGTTAGATATGCATTTTCACTTAAATAAACCACTTAACAAACTTGTGTTAATATTATGCATAATAGTAAGTCTACTATTTTATTTAATACGTTTCTGAAATTAGCTCGAAAGTGTTTGAGAGTATGAAAAGTATATAACTGGGTATATATTTTCCTGTAATGTTCAGAAACATCGCCGTAAAGACTTAAAGCGTACTTTGTTTCAAAATTCCCTGTGGAGCATTTTTTATGACTTATCTTAGCGGCAGTCCACTAAATGCCCAGCGCCATTAAAGTCGCTTTCCTTTATTTTTATCGCTTTTAATTGCATTTATTTTCGGCCTCCGCTCCTTGGGCATTGTCTATTTTCCATTTTACTTCCGCCCGCTTTGCGGTTTGCTCATTTGTCGCCGTGTGTTCGCTCGTTTATTTTATTTAGCAATTTATTTCACACATTGCCATTTCCCTAGCGGTCGCTTCGTCTTGTGGTAGTTACTGTTTTTAATTTTTGGCCATTATGAGCGGACGGGCGTAAGGAGATCGAGAAGCCATGCCCTCCATGTATCCCAGTCCCTGGCTGGCAGGCAGTTCAAAATTATGGCCACACATATAAATTGTCAAGCGACCATTCATCTTGCAGAATAAATGTTGCAATTTGTTGGCTTCTGCTTGGTGCGGCGGTGCGGCGGTGCGGCGGACCCGAATGAAGATGGCCCACACCAGATAGCCCAATCGCACGCCGAGCATAAAGTCCGCCTTGCCCCATCCTCGTACGCACAACAGTATGCTACGTTTTTTATTCGGCTTGCCCATCCGTTCGAGTTTATGTGTCGCACCTTTGCTGACCGCGGGTCGTCGGGGCTGCGACCCCAAAACGAGGGCTGTAAATTCTATTGCTCTCCATGTGTGAGTGAGTGGATATGTGTGTTTGTGTGTGTGTGTGTGCGCGTTTCGGGGCGCCACAAATAACTCACAGTTTGCAATGGCCCCGCCAGTGGCGCCCGAGCAGGGACCTTTCATTAGACGGAAATGGAAGTGGAACTGAAACTGACTTTGGCCTGCCTCCGCTGACCATTTGCGGGCATATATTTGCGCACAATTAATTATTATAAATGTCGTGGTCTCCGGGAAACACGAGCCGGAATTCGTAGAGTCAGCGGAGGAAGTAAGAGTCGGACTGCAGGCAAGCAAAATTGTTTATGAAAATTTATGATTACAATATTAGTATGTCGCAGTGAATCTTTTCTGGCCATGGCCTTTGTCTTTTAAATTATGGTTGCATGCATTTTATTTATTCGTTTGCCGGATTCCCTGCTGCAATTGCATTCCATGCCGAGCAGAACCTCTGGAAAAATTCTCCAAATACCCAATGGCAGGTGTACCCCTTTCGGTTGCCCAAACACATACAAATTCCTGTGTGTGTGTGTGCGGCAAGCTGATTATGATTATCGCCTCTTTATCCCGTCACTGTGTGCCACCAAAGCACATGTGGCCCGAGTACGAGTGTTTGGATTGGTATTGATACCCTGTTTACAATTGATTTCACACGACTTCATTCACGTTTATTCACAAGAAAAACTTTTTAATGCCTTCAAGTGCAAACAACCGAGCGATGAAAGCACACAGACACCCCCAAACACACACACACACAGATACGTATATGTATACAGATGACAACAACAAAGGTCGCAACATTTTCCTTTTTTTATTCCGTTTTCCTTTCACCGATGGCGCCCCCTCTCTGATTTGTATTTGCTTAAATGATTTTTTATTTATTTACTTAACGATTTCTGATTTATTTATTCGTTTCCCTGGCTTTGGTGTGGAAAGTCGCTCGGTGTGGGATAACTTAATGGGAACTCGGGTGCTTGGCTTCTTGGGAGCTTTAAGAAATGAGGCGTCCTCCGAAATGCTAATTCCCCAGCAGCAGCAGCAGCAGTGGGAACATTATTTCCACATTTATCATCGCAGACATTTTTCTCTCGAACACTAATTTGGCCACCTCGACTTCGTCCTAGCCCCTCTGTCAAACTTCATGCAGCTAATTATGCGCTAAGTAGACACAGCGTAACACACAGAACACAGCAAGCCACGGGAATGGGGATAGCCGTAATTTATGGCCGCGATTGCAGCCAAAAATCCTTTGTCGAAAAGTTGCAAATACCTGGAACTTAATGCTGGACTTTGAACTGGCGCGTAACGTTGCAGCAGGCATCCACGAATTTGATAAATGTTGTGCGGAAGCTGGCGACCGACAAGCCAACAGACAGGCAGTACCCCCATCCAAGTACCCCCATCCAAGTACGCCCATCCAAGCCCCCATCCACCTTAACCCACGATGGCCAAGGGGGCAACGTCGATACGCGAATATGCGAGCCATCGCCGAATGGCGGCGGAATTTCGCCAGTGTTGCAATTGCGGAATCTATGGGCCAGGATTTTGCCATCTCGGCCACTGGCATTGTGCGTGTGCTAATGCAGCAGATAAACACTGCCAAATGCCATGAAAATCTTCGGTTATTTGTCACAGCGGGTGGCCAGAGCCTAAGCCTGTGTGCGTGTGCATGTGCGTGTGTGTGTGGTGTGTGTCTGTGTGGGTGGTAAATTAAAGACGCGCCTGCAGCGGGGAAATTGAATCATAATGAGCCTGGCATGCAGCTATCCAACCAACCAACCAACCAACCAACCAAACAGCCAGCCAGCCAGCAGTCGTTACTTGGTTTTGGGCTGCTTTTCACACGCTGCCAAAACGTTTCCGCTTCCGCCGGCAGTCTCAACAGCAACTTTCTGTGGACACACATATCCCTGCTATTTTTTTTTTTTTTTTTTTGAGGGACTATAAAGTTTTCGCGCTCGGCCAGAAGCGTTGACATTTCGGAGACTGGCCAAAACAGAAATTTCGCGACTGGCGTAATGCAACTTTCGCTGGCAGTTCAGCCAGCAAACAACATCCTGCAGCCAGGACAAACAAGCCGGAAACATGCGGCCACACCGCTGTTTCACTTGGCAAGAGCTTTACCATCGAATATTATAAAAATAAAGAAGTGATAATAGCAAAATATAACGAATTTATTGGACTTCCGAGCTCAATTTCATTCGCATTCACTTTAATTGCTTAGCTGCGTTGCCACTTAATTTAATCTGAAGAAAAGAAAGTTTTGGGTGCTCTTAAAATGTCACCTATTCATTTTGGAAGAGAAAACCTTGCTAACGACTTATTAACCCTTTCGGATCTGAGCGAATCATCCCTTTTGCAACCTTTGCCCTCAATCAAAAGAAATGTATTTAATTACATTTAATTGACGTTTTTTCCTTGACAGCTTCAAGGAGTATTAACTTCTTGCTTTGATATTTCAGTCGTTTGGGGCTGGCACACATTTTAGGAATCACACTTCTGTGGGCCACTTCTCCATTTGCCACATTATCTCGCGGTTGTCGTGGTGCCAAAGTTCGGAATTTGCCTGCAAAATATGCACTCGGCACGAACCTTTCTGCGATCCCAACTCGCCCAGACATTCGTGCTACTCGAACTCATTTGGAATTTTTTTTTTCTAATTACTTTGGGGATTAATTTGGAACTGCCAGCAAAGTGCACACACATACATGCGCGCAGCGACACACACACACACACGAAGGCACGCGGGCACTCACACTCTCGCAGATATTTACATGTATTACGTGCAACACGTTTCTTTACTTTTAATTTCAATTACTTTCATTACGCGAGGCAAATGCGTTCAAATGAAGCAAAACAGGCAGGGAAAGCAACAAAATATGAAAAAGTGAAAATATAAATATTCCCCGGAATATTATAGGTACATATACACTTGCGTACTTTTACACATGAGCGCAATAAAAAATGTACTGGCGAAGAGTGCCGAGCGTAGAAAAAGTTAACTTATTAATTTTCATAAGAGTAATTTTGTGTATTTTATGTTTGATGTGTGTGCGTGTGTGTGTGTGTGGTAGTAAGTGTGAGCCTGGTAGTCGGGCCAAGACAAACAAACAAAAATACGTACGAGGAGCAACCGCAGCAATAAATGATGCGTTGGTGTGGGTGAGCGGGGCGCCGTTAAACGGTTAAGGACATGCAAAAAGGGCGCGCTCTGATGAGTTGATGAAGTGTTCAACGCCTGGCTGACTCCACGGGACACAGAATGGGCGGCAGTGGGTTAAAGCAGGGATACAGCGGTTGGGGTTAAGGGGCTGCGTGGGGGACAACCCGCGGCGCAAATAAAAAGTCAGGTTTTTAACTAAATGACTTTTTGTTGTTGTGCACACGCATTGCTACACACAAACGCACTCAGTGCGGCAACAACATGCATGTCGAGCCCTGTATCGTAATTATTTTGATGGCGGCAACCTTTTTTACCCACAAACATTCGTGCACAATTAAGGGTACAACGAAATATCTACACCTTAAGTATACAAAAGAAAAGCTTAAACATTTTATGTTCCAGATAGACATGGGATCTTAATGTACAATGTTTTTATTTTGCATCTTTCTTATAGATTTTTCATGCACATAAGCTGAACTATTGATATTGGGTCAAAAGTCCTAGTTTTTTGCATCGCAACTGTGTTTAGTGGCCTGAATGTGTGGCAGCGTTAAGTAAAATGGTCAGGACCTCACCTTTCCTTCGGTGACCCACTGCCCCCGACACCCGCCGCCCCTTGCCCGCCCTTCGTTGGGGGTGTGAGTATGTATTGCGGCTGTCTCGTTGATTATGCGCTGATAACAAATTATTCACTTGGGAGCACACTCCAGCCGACTTTGGCAAACACACACACGCACACACACACACACACACACTCGAACCCAAAGTCGCACTCGAGCCCACACACACACAAGCAACGCACCTACGGGCACAGGAGACGCGTGGGTTTCTGGCCAGGATTACATGAGACCATTGGCTTGGGAGGACTTTCGAGCCGCTCTACCAGTATGTACTCACGCCTCCCGCCCCCTTCCGGTCAGAACCCCCAGCCCTTCTGCCCTCCTGCCCTCCTGCGACCCTGCGTGCCGAAAATTAATGAAAAGCCACCAGCGACGCCGCTGACGTTGCCTATTTGTGTTTGCTTTTTGTATATTCGATTTTGGTTTTTGTTTTGGGTCCCGGTGACATTGTGATAACAATCAGCGACTTTTTAGTGGCATTAGGGCCGGCATTATGCAAACGCAGCGTGGCCATTGAGAATGTGGCATATGAAAGGACCTCGTTGAGTGCGTAACTGGGCAATACCCGGGCAGATCCGCGATTACGCCACAATCAATATATCGACTGGTATGAAAATATAAATATACGCGGGGCCAAGCAAACGTGAAACGAAGCAGTTGACATATAAACATATAAAAGGGCGTACTATCAAAATATTTTCAATGGAAGCAAAGGGCCAATCAATCTTTAAATTAATTGGAACATTAAATATCAATTAGCTAAGAGGCATTTCCTAGGCGAAACCTAGGCTTACGCGTAATATTTTATACACACATATACATGCATAGTTATGGCACAAGTGCACCAGTAGGATAATGGACAATTCACGGTATAAATAACATTAGGATAACTGTAAATTGAAAGCAATTCAAGGAAGGCAGTTAAAATCGATTCCGGGATATACATATGGAGCTTGTGCCAGCACACTAGAGTTTTCGATGGTTAAGCTATTGCCACCAGCACAGCACTTAAATCCGTTCGAGTTTCCCCATGAAAAGGTAGCGCTACAGTGGGCTGGCTCATAAAAATAACAATTCCGAAATCAAACGCTGGCGGAAATAGACAGCACAACTTCCGGGCCGAGTGCCGCTGATGGGCCAATAAAAAGGACACAACTGGCCAAACGCCCCCAGGAGGCTGGATGGCCCGATTACTCCCGCTTCTTGGCCAACCCACTGTTGTTTTATTATGCGAAACAAGCGAAGGAACAAACAAGAGGAATGCCGGCAAATTCGTGTTTAAAAAATAACAACTACACCGAAGCTGGGCGATGGGATGGGGCAGGGACGGGGGCAGGAACAGGGGGCGTGGCAGCTGCGACAGCCGAAGAACGAGTCGCCATTTATCTTAATCTACCTTTTAACTTATCTCGTTGCCTGGTCTTGAACTTCTTTTCTTTCCTCGGGACTCGAGAGCGTCCAGCCAGGATGGCTATCTTTGCTTTTGTTGCAACAAAAATCAATTAATTATTTATCACTTAAACTCTCCGCCACTTGTCATTATGTCATTGTTTACTCATTGCCCGCGGGGGCCGCAACGGTGCCACAGGGGGGAAAGCTGAGGGAAAGCTGTGGGAAAACGAGCTCTGGCCTTCCTCGACTTTATCAATACTCGATTGAGATGGGGATGGAGCATTAGCTGACCCCATTGATGTTTGTGCGCTTAACTTCTTGCCGGCAGTTTGTCTCAGCGGGCCTCTGTCGTGGCGGAATCTTTCCGAGCGCCGTCGTATCTCCTTCTACTTTATTTTACTTACTACTTATCCTGGCAGCTTTTTTCCATTCCCGATTCTAGATTCTCTGGCCATGTCGTCGCTTTGGCCTCTTGCAACAATCGAAATCCCCAATTGACAAAAAGAAAACCAATTTAGCAGACAACGACAACTGTTGTGGTTGTGTTGGCTGCCACTGCTTCTGTTCCTACTCCTGCGGCAGAGTACTCATTCCCAGCTGTGATAAATTCATCAGGTGAATGCCGAGGCATGGCGCAAATATGCTGCTCCGCTGGCGCCCTCTCCTCAAGGACCGGCCACTACGCCCCTGATGCCCCTTGATGTGGCTGACTTCGGTTTGCTGCGGCTGGGCTGTCGCCGCATCAAACGACAATTGAATTTGCCATGTTGAAAACTTGGTCGGCCGACGCCACAATATCGACTCGAAGCCAACAAGGTTCCCGCTCTCACAGTGCAGGTGCACTGCGAGAAAAGGTAGCTTTTTTAGCCGAACAAAAAGAAAACAAGAGGATTGTTTGCCCTTGCAATAGGATGCCTTTTACATTGTATAATCACATCTATCAGGTAATAGTTGCCCTAAATATTTTGTATACTTCCAAGCCAATAAAATATTTATATATATTTTTGCAGTGCGTGGACGAGCAGCGAGGCAGGAACTCCAGCCAGGACATGCAGCATTCCACATGCCTGGCCACACATTCCTTGGCCAGTCGTTGTTATTTATTTAGTTTTGTTTGCCGTTGGCATGCCTTCAATTAATGTCAATTCGTTTTTAAGTAAGATATCGATAGCAGGTCGAAGTCCCCTCGCCTTTCAGATGGCTAACAACGCAACGCATCCAACGAAATGAGAACGTATGGGCCGGGCAATTTGTCTATATTTGGGGGGCATATCACTAATATACCCAATATGCCAGGTGGAAGGAAGCCCGCTGTGGGCAGGTGATCAGGCTCTATCATCAGGACAGTTGATGTGTGGATATAAACTTAATGCTAATGTCTTGTCCTCGTCATCGTCGAGACCCCGTCTAATGGAAGGGTAGCAAAAATATTTTCCATTATGTTTGAATGCAATAAATTACCTGTAGAGGCAGAGGCAAAAACCACACGCACACACACACATACACACACACGCAGAGGGGGAGTAAAAGGATACAGGATGTGGTGGGGCTCGTGCCAGAGATGTACGCACATTAATTTACTTTTGTTGTCACTTTGCCAGTGGGCCACATTCGAAGTGCGCTGCCGGCATGGAAATAAAACAAATACAAATGACAAAGCCGAGACAGAGTCCTGGCTGAAAGATGGAGCAGGACACTCGGAAAAGGTGGCCCAAATGTGAAAGAGAGACGAGGGACGTTGGACGTTGGACTTTGGACGCCGGACGAAGGCTCCTTGCTAGCCGGGATATGTAAATGTGTAGCGCACACATTTCGGGCCGAGTGTAATGGAATTGTATGACATTACTTTTAATTAAAAGCGCAAAACATTTTTGGCCAGCCAGCCAGTTGAGTGCCAGGCTTTCAGTTCCTGACGCTCGGTGAAAAGGCTTTTCCTCTCTCACTCTTATTTTGGCAGCTAGGTGTGAAGTGTTTTCCATTTGGGACGACGGCCAGTGGACACTGGACACCGGACACTGGACACCGGACACCGGACACCGGACATCGAGCATTGGGCATTGGACATTTGGCATCAAGGGGTTAAGCCGAGCCAGCACTCATTGTTAGACAGCTGCCAAGTCACAAAGAAGCTCAACACTGAACACTGGGACAACGTATTTATCAATTGTATTAAATCTGAGGGCAGCAGCGGAAATTGCATGCAATTCAATTGCAATCAAGGAAAATGGTCAAGAACTGGCACAGAAATAGAACAAAAGTCCTCGAACTCGTCCTTACTCGTCCTCATCCTGGTCCAACGCAATTACAAGAGCAGCGCGCTGCGAGTGGATGGCAGATAAGTCAGGAGTTTAGCGGATAAACCAGCTCGAGGATGTCGCATGTGTGTGTCCTATCTCATTTATGAATTGAACAAAATTACGTCCTCCGTTGCCACAGAAGCGCCCAACAGCTTGAAGTAGAGTACAAATACTTATTATTTGTCAATGAAATATAAAAAACCTATTGAACTGAGCTGATCGATTATACTTGAATTAAGTTTTACAACGGCAGCCTTTTTAAAAAAAAGTTCAAATGGAATACAAGCTATACCATTTCACTCTTAAATACTAATATTAATACATAAATATATGTTATTAAGATATAATTCTGCAGTGGCTTTCTTCGAGTGTAATTAAATGGCAAGATGGCTTTCTGCAGACTTTATCAAAGGTCCTGTGGCATTTCATACTTTTCTGAGTACATCAATTGCAAGGCCAAAGATCACATACTGGAATTGCAATAAGACAGGATTTTTGAGTTCCCAAGGAGGCAAAGGATGTCAGAGGTCCGCCCTCCGATTCTGTGGCTTAAATAAAAACAATATCGAATGGCAGCCAGCAACCCATCCTATCCGCGTAAACGCACTTTATGAGGGCCGCGTAAAAACCCAAAATTGCAAATAATGCGAATCACGTGGCTCACTGTGACCCAAAGCACAAAAAACAGTGGGGGGGAGTGTGTGTTTTGGGAGGGGGTTCAATTTTTTGTGTTTTTCTTTTTTTTTTTGGAGTACAATGAGTGCAAAGAGCAGGAATCCTATCGCACAATCAACCATTACCGAACGCGATTCGAGTTGGGCACGAGAACATTTCGATTCGCAGGCAAATCATAAAAACGAATGAGTAAAATCAAATGGAAAATCAATGAAGCCAGCCATCAATTGCGTTCCGGGTGGTTTTTTTGGGCCGCGTCACCCGCGGTTTGCATAAATTCCGCTCCGCCGGCGGGCCGAAAGGATACAGGATACAGGATACGGGATACAGGATGCCCGAAAATGCAGCCCTCGAATTATTATTTTTATTTGGAAACGTTTTCCGAACGCTTTTAATTGGGCTGCATGGGGCATCATCGCATCAGCTCCGGGTACTTTATGCAAAATCAACAATGGCGGTGCCATAAAAGCGAGTGGGTGGTTGGTGCGGGGAAAATGGATGGAAAAACATTTTCCCGGTGCTGCTGGCTGGGCAGCCGGTTGGTTTTGGCTCGCTTTCCATTCGACCGCTGAACCCAAAATAATTAAAAGTATTTGGCGTCTGTAAAGTAATTTTTAATTAAGTTGAAGTGCGCCAAAAGTGCGTGGATGGGTCGGTATTTTTGGGGTGGACCAAAGCGGCTGCCGGTTTTGCCGGTTTTGTAGGTTGCTTATTACCGTGCATAAACATAAACAATTTTAGAAATTAAATGATAATTTCGGAATATTTACATAATTTTATGCATTATCTCGGCAGCCGGGGGGTGGGGTGGGGTAAATGTGGCGGCAGGCTTTGTTGTTTTGCTTTTTCCCGGCTTTCATTTTCATGCCGCCAAATACAGATACTCGTAGATTTCGGTGGATTCGAAAACGAGTGCTCATTTCTTGCCTTTTCCACCTCCAATGCTTGCCAAGTATTTGGCTTTTGAAATTTCATTGTTTTTGGCCGCTGTCGAGAACGTTTCCTTAATCCCAATCCAAGTGATGGCTATCATCAGCCACCAAATTGATTCTAGTTTCATTTACGTTTCCTGCCTTTTTTGCACCATTTGCGATCCGATCGGATTGTCCTGCCTTCCCTGCAGTTGGCAGGACCTGCTCATATATTTTTATGACGAGCCGGGGGGCGTCGCATTCTTGATAGCAGATTGGATGCCGGCCAAGTGCAATGAAATTCTATTTGCGCCCCTTGAAGAGTGGATATTTCTTTTGCTGCCCTTTCAAGTTTTAATTAAGTGCAAATTAGAGGGGTGTAGCATTTTTTCTGCAGACTCAAGAAATTGGCAACTCTGAATATCTGGGATATAGCCGCTTATATATGTATGTATGTATAGATGTTGAACTATTTAAGAGCGTGTTCACATTAGTGCCCCGCGAACTGCTGAAAACGCGAAAACTTAATTAGCAAACATTTTTAATGGCACCAGCAGTAGCAGTAGCAGTAGCAGTGGCAGTAGCTGAAAATTGTAATGTTCCCGGCAATTTGGTTATAAATTACAACTATTATTTTAATATTTTCACACATTTTTGTTCGCAGCTAAATGGTAAAGGGGAAAGCGAGTGTCTGGTTGTGAGCAACATTATTTGCACCTCCATGAAATGGAACTTGCGAGCAGCCGGCAATTATTGAAATAAATTTACGAGCCTGAAACGAATTATGGCAAGGAAATGGAACAATCCCCGACCTCAGAGTGAGAGTTCGGCTAATGAGGGACTGGAAGCCCAAGGAGCTGGAGGACGAGGCGGTTGCCACCACATTGTTGGGAAACTTTGCATATGAATGATAATAAAAAGGGGTGACTTCGGGGAAGAGCACATTAATATGCTGCATAATTATGCGATAACCCTGCTGCGAGTGGGTGGCAAGGATCTGCTCCAGTCTTCCGTCTCCCTTGGAATATGGCAAAACATAACATAACGCTACACGGCGTTAACGCTAATGATGCCCCGGCAAAACAGCAAAACAGCAAAACAGCAAAACAGGGTAACAGCAAAGCAGCAAACCAGTAAAGCAGCAAGCTAGTAAAGCAGCAAACAGGCAACAAAGGTGGGCGTGCTGGTGTGTGTGTGTGTGTGTGTGTGTGTGGACCAGGTGTGCGTGTGGGTGTAAGTATTGGGTGTTACATGCTGCCAAGTAGTCCCCAAAGTGCCCCTAAATGCAAGAAATGACAGTCATTTCATATTTGTTGTCCTCCAAGGGCCGCGCACTCTCTGCCCCCGTCTGTGAGCTGCTCAAAGGATCTCGTGTCATAAAATTAAATACTTCACTGGAGAATTAAATGCAGTAAAAAGTGGGCGTGACCCGGCACAAAACACACCTTCCACGCCAGGTATTAGATGGGGGTTAACTAGGACACACAACAAGTCCTTGCAAATGCCAGGGGCGTTGCTCCGGCTGACAACTGTAAAATAAAGCTAATAATAAGTTAAAAGCTAAAAGTGCTTTCTGTATTACGATTATTACGGATTGCCCTGAGCATTTTCCCCCAACTTATCTTTCTATTCCTGGCTGCAGACATGATCCTTGCCCCTTCCTGTCCAGGATTTGCCGGCCGAGCTGCGAAAGGCCAGTAATAAATACATAAACTGCAGGTGCCGAACAGCAAACGGCTGCCATTAGCCGGCAGATATCCTGGGAGATACCTTAGTCGCTCGTAAAGTATTGTAAAGAGCATTAGCCAGTGCGCTGGTATTGCTTTAAGCCAAATCACTTGCGTGATTTGACCATGCACACCGGAATCTCGACTCGCCAGGTGCCAAAGGTCTTCAAATTGGTTGTCAAATGCTCAGAATTGATAAGGATAGTGCTAACTTTCCAGCTGACCATTAGATCAATATTCGAAGTATTTGCGGTTTGCCATTTAAGCAAGGGAAAGTGAGGCCTATTGAATTGGGAGTCCCTAGAATAGGCCACCAAGATTTCATGCGCCCGATAAGCTTGGCCATTTTAAGCCGATTTAATTTGGGCAGCAGCTTATCCCGCCGAATAGCTATTCATTGGATGTCCTTGAGTAGCAGGCCTCAGGACAACACATCCATAGTGAACCATTCAGCCATCCAGCCATCCAGCCATCCATCCATCCATCCATCAGTCCGTCCATCTGTCCTCGCGTCCAGTCATTTATCGCTTGAGCCGCCAATGCAACCGCATGGCCAATCGCAATCGCAATCCCAATCCCAATCCGAATCGCAATCCCATTCCCATTCCCATTTGAATCAACTCGCATCGAACTGCATTTGGCCGGAAATTGCATGAGCCCGATTGCTATAATTAAAACTAACTAGCGTTGATTTAGCCAAGATGTTTCACTGAGGTTGGCGGTTTTGCCGGTTCCGCCGGCTGTCCGTCCCCGTGCTCCCCATGCTCCCCATGCTCCCATGCTCCCCGTGCTCCTGGTGCTCCCCATGCTCCTTGTGATCCTTTCGCTCCTCGTCTTGTCTTGTCTTGAGCAGGCGGCGATGCGGTTTTGTTAAAATTACATTTGCTAAAGTTTTATCGCAGCTGCGGCAGTGGCGAAGGCAGTGCCATGATATCAGCGCTGTAATTAATTGCGGCCGCTGCATTTCTGGGCGGCCATGGCAATTGTGGCGTGCAAATTAAAAGCCAGCAGGCAAAAGCTTGTTCTGCGAAAAAGTTGAGGAAAACAAACACTTTGAAACCGAAACAGAACAGAACCGAGCAGAGCAGAGCAGAGCAGAGCAGAAAAACAAAACCCTGGAAAAATCGGGTGAAAACCACAAAATAAAAAGGCTGCCAAGCCAATGACAGCCAAGCAGAGGAGGGGTGGGGGGGAGCGGTTGGGAAAAGGGGAAAAGTGTTTGATCAGGGGGGCAAATAAACAGCAACAGAAACAAGGCCAACGGAAATGGAAAAGGGAAAGGGGGGAGCAGGGAGCAGGCAGCTGTAACCAGATCCAGACCCATCGATGGAAGGCGAATAAAAATGGGAGTACGTACATATAATAATAAAAAACGGGCAAACCGCGAAATATCCTGTTGGCAATTTACGGTTGGCCCAAGCCAGTGCCAGCACTGAGCAAAAATTTGCTATCCATATACGCATGCTATCTATCTATGATATTATAAAATATATGATTCGTCAGAAGTTAAATCATATGTTGTATGTATGTGCATCATAGCATATTTTGTTGCCACGCCAAATTCTGTAAAACAGTTCGAAGCTCTGCAAAACATGTGCCACATGTTGTGAAAGCAAATTTGTTGCAGTGTATGGCTGCAGGCCTAGCGAAATGTCTTCGATTTCAAAGTGCTGCTCGCACTGCGGTGGCTGCAGCCACTAATGGTGGTGCGGTGTGATGCGCAGCAGAGCGGCTTGGAGCTGAGTGGTGCGGTGGTGCGACAGTGGGGCAGATGAAGTGTTGCCGCTGACAACAACAAGGGGAACGACAACTGGAACGCGAGAGGACAAAGCAGCCCAAGAGTGTCGCTGCAAATTGAGTGGGAAAGGCAACAAATCACATCAAAAACATATTTGAATATTTGCCGTCACTTAGCTTTCAGTTTGGGGCCAGTGCTTGCAGCTGTGTGAGTGGAGTGGAGTGTCGCCGTGGGTGTGTGTCACTGTCTGTGTGCATCCGCGTGAGTATCTGTGTCTGCGGCACGGCGCCGTGGTGTGAGTGTGCCTTGGGTCGCGTTGCTTGGTGTCGATGTCGCTCGCAGTGTTTGACTAAGCGCCACGGAGGCGCAGTCGATGAAACTGACACTTTTCCAGCATGCAAGTGGTGAAGAAGCTGCCAGCCTACTGCACAGAGAGAAATATTGCAAGTATATTCGCAGAGCATAGTAATTAACCACAATTGACTACAAACATTTTAGAAGTATTTCCTACACCTATGAGCATTTACACTTACATTTTCATTTTATTTTCTATCTGCTGTATCAAAGCATTTCTCTCAGTGCTCTTACGGACGACAAGTACTGCCTGATAAAGAGGTGAAATCTGTACAGTTTACTTTTGGCCGAGGCTGTCTCTCATTTTTCGGTAAGCAAAGCTTAACGGTTAGCTGACACTTTGCATACAGTGGGCTTGGGAGTGAGTGGGTGGTGAAAGTGGCAGAGCCTATCCACCTGCCACCAAATAGGATTGTCTGTGTATGTGTGTGTGTGTGTGTGTGCGTGCGATGTTTACATGTGTATTGTAAGTAAAATGCCTTGGGTAAAAGTGTACATTACGAAGTTTTAAATTACACACAAACATAGAAAGTACAGAGAGAGAAAGGATGAAGCGGGTGGTTGGGAGGAGAAAAGTGGAAATGGCGGGGCTACCGCAAGGATATGCGGTGGATCCTGCGTCTCAGACTCAGGCTCCTTTGCCCCTTTTCACGCAGTGCACTTCAATCAAACGTGGCTATGCGCTTGATAGAAGGTTCTTCAAAAATATAACTATTTAAAATGGAAAGCTTTTAAGAAAATTAACTATTCAAGTAATTTAAAGATGTAAAAATAAAAATGTCAACCTTAAGCACTATGCTTTATTTAGCAGCTGATTCTCTCAGTGCAGCAGTGTACATACAAGCAGGTTTGGTAATGGAATGAAATGGGCGGCATAGCGAGCGTTGGGGAAGTGAGTCCTGTGGAGTCCTGTGGTGTATGGTATCAATGGCAACTCCGGGATTGGTGGCTGCACGTGTCAAAATTTGCGCAAAGGATATACAAAGTAACTCATGCTAATTTCGCTATTGTTGCTGGGCGATGAGGGGTGGCAAAAGTAAAAAAAAAAAACAGGGAGAGGAGCAGGATATTCATTGCCATCGATTTGCGTTCGCGAGCGTGTGGGTGTGTGCGTGTGTGTGTGTGTAGCTTTTGTGGAAATCATAAAGTGGTGTGCGAGTCTGTTGTAAAGCGTAATGGTTAAGTGGAGTGGAAGTGTAATTTCTACTTAAAAATGTTGCCTATCTGGGAAACGAGGATTTCCATTGAAGAGACGCCTTCGGATTTTACTCGGTCGTCAATCAATGTTAGCAAAAGTATCCAATGAAATTCCATTTCGATATTCGTTGCAGCTCTGTCATTATTGGATGTTATCAGCTCGAGGTCCAAAAACACAGGACCACAAAGGGATCGACCTTTTCACTCGGCCGAATCCTCACTGGGTCAGAACTGGGCACCGGCTTAAGCTTTAATTTGTGCTAAGCAAGCACATTGACAACCGTAAATGGTACACACTTGCCAGAAGCCCTTACACTGAAACAATTTCTAGTGGAAGCTGGAAAATATGCTTAATGCAACATATGCATGTTAATGCTTGATTTCATTGTGTGCGTTGAATTTCTTATCACAAGAGGCATGATCCTAATGATAAATACCCAAACTTGTGGTAACTGAAATGCGATGGATTGCTTGCATTGTTCCAAGTGTAGGCTTTGCATATTTGCATGTAAATACGTGAAGCCCTCACATTTGCTGATGCACATGCACACGCATTCGGCACTGCAGTTCTCGGAGAAAATTGCAATTTCGGGTTTTATTTTATCTCATTTGGATAGCTGACTTCTAGTTACGCCAGTGACAGCAAATATCAGCCAGGCAGCTGCTAATTGACTGGCCTATGTCGAGACCTTTGACTTTCGAAGGTTGAAGGCTGATCCTCCCCCTGCCGCCCCCGGCCAACCCCTACCACCCACTCGACCCTTGTCACCTGGCAGTGGGTAAATACCATTTGCGGTTTGCAGTTTGCCCAGGCCTACATAATTAGACCACACTTAAAGTGCACAACTATTTTTAAATGCCAAATGCCGCACACGTGCAGCTGCTGCAACTGCAACTCAAGCTGCCCCCCCACTGTCAACTAATTGCGAGTGGCGAGCGCCGATAATTGAACCCGATTGCCGCTCATAATTATTGGGCGCCACATCAAGAGCAGTGCCCCAAATACTCGTGCGTTGGCATTTGATGGCCTCTCGGGCACCCAAGTGCACCCAAGAATTTCCACTGGCAACAGCTGCTAACTGCTGGCAATTGCATCGCTGGCAATATCCACCCCCTGACCTCGTTGGGCAATTCATTTCCATTATCATTATCAAAACTTTTGCGCTTTTCTCCGCTGCATGTGATGGGATTTTGTACCTCGCTGGTGCGGATTCGGGTATTTGCTATTTGCTATTTGCTCGAAAATAAGCATTTGTTTGACTATGAACTTTCATTCAAGAAATGAGCAAGCTGTGGTAATACACTGCGCAGCTAAAGTTCTGCCATGGCTTTTGAATAAATAAATGAATGAATGTTTGGCTTTTATAAATTAAATAGGATGGAAACATGGCTGCCCTACATTCTAGTGGCTTAGTTAGAGGTCCTCTTGAAAGCCCCTAATAAGATTCCTGACAGGTACTTTGCAGTCGATTCTCCAGATGGAATCCCCTCATTTGTTTTCCGTCCTTCCCTGCCATGTGGGTGTGATTTACGCGCCCTTGTGTGTGGCAGGATTGTGGGTATCTGCGAATGTCTTAGATGGCAGCATCATCATCAGGAGCAGCAGAAGCAGCAGCAGCAGCAGCAGCAGCAGCAGTAGAAGCAGCCGCCGCCGCACTTCTTAAAAAAGCAATTACATTAAAAAGGATATGCTTGTGGCAGCCCTTTTTTCTGCTGGCTCGCTGGCTGGCTGCTCACATTACGTATACGTAATCGCAATGCCCGCTTACGTGCCGCCGCTGCTGGCGAACCAGGACGATGTCTTGCGAGGAGGCGAGTGTGTCTCTTAAATGTTCATTAAATTGGATTTTTAGTGCGCATCGTAAAAAATTCAAAGCGTCCATTTAATTCGCCCGCCAACAGCAATAGCAACAAGAACAACAGAAGCTACCAAAAAAAAAAGTTGGCCAACTGGGTAGCTGGGCAGCTAGGCAGCTGGGCAGAAGGTGCCGCTTGGTCAGCACTTCCATTCCGTAGGGGTCATAAAAGCGCTACAGTCGCAGGTCGTGAGTGGAGCCGAGTGCTTGAAGACGTCAATTGAAATTGAAATATTTTGCAATCCTATTGATTTTTCGCTTAATGATGCACTGCATTTTAAATGGTCAATGCAGCAAGTGCAGGGCATTGCGAAAAGCAGCTATCCAGCTATCCAGCTGCACAGCTTCCTGGCTTTCCAACTGCAACTGCAACTGCAACTCCATTCCATCCACTCCGTTGTCATTATGTGCAAGGGGTTGGCCATTTTCTTATTTTTGCCCGCTCGGCGAGTGTCGTGGAAAAAACCTTTTTACGGCAAATTGTGCTGCATTTTAAGCGGAAATGATGCGCATCCTGCGGCATCACATCCTGGCCACAAAATGGCCACCCCCTTTGTTTTTCTTTCACCGAAAAATATTTGCATATTCATCTCAAAAACAAAACACCAACTTCCAGCCGGGAAAAGACAAACGGCAAACTACAAATGGCATAAAAAATAAAATAAACATTTGAAAGAAGAAAGCGGCAGCCGCAGCAGCAGCAGCAGGAAGGAGCAAAGTTTAATGGCCAACATGGCCATGACCAAAGTGCTGCACTGGTAAAAAACAGTTAAGGTCAGTTGACTATCATATGATTAGCCATTCAGAAAAATCAAGTGAATTGATGTTTGTTTAGGGTCTTTAGCGCTACGTTGGTCCAATTAAATCTCACGACTGACACATTACTTATATTATATATCTGGTTACTTAAGCCAATATACTGATTATTTTATTGGCTGAAATCTGGGATAATTACGAGTATTACATGTAACGTCGTCAAATTAGATAGCACAACTAAGAAAGAGGCTGTTTTATGCAGCTAAAAACCTAAGCTTACAAACCATATCACCTTTTGCAAGTAATCAATTTTTTTTTATTTTTTGAATTTTCCATTTTTTTTTTAAGGCAAGATTTAAGATTCAAATGGCAAGGACGCCAATCGATTGGAAATTAAGCATCTATCTAAATAAGGCACATCATTCCACATTTGAATAGTGCTATCAATTTCCATGGCCAAAATACTACTTATTTTTTTGTCAAATAAGTGAACATAAAAAACCACTATATAGTGTGGTTTTATAGCTGCAACTTGGTCAAAAAAAGTCGCAGAGTCGTAAAAAATGCTTTTTTGTGCCGTTTATAAGCTAAGCTAACAGCTTATATCACTTTTTAAATGTTGAAAAAAAAAAAAAAATTTTGACATTTTTCAATTTTTTGTACCATCATCAAAATTTGCAAAATTTGTGAAAAAATAAATTTTTTCGGAATTAAGTGCCAGTGATGCCATTCGATTGGAAATTAAGCTACGAGCATAAAAAGGTATGACATTCTACATTTGGTTAATTTTATCGATTGCTATAGCTAAAACACTAATTATTTTATTGACGGAAATTAGGACATTAATTAAGAACTAGGGAATTGCAAAAATTACAATTTTTAAGGCGGAATTCATCTGTAACTTGATCAAATTAGGTCGCACAGTCAAGTTATATACTGTTTTATGCAGCGGACGACCAAGGCTAATGATCCATTAAACATTTTTACTGATTTAGAAAAATTAATTTTTTTGCGAATTTTTGCATTTTTTGTAAGGGGTACCATCATCAAAATTTGAAAAATTTGTTAAAAAATTATTTTTTTTGCATTAAGTTCTAGTGATGCCATTCGATTTAAAATTAAGCTACGAGCATAAAAAGGTATGACATTCCACATTTGGATATTTTTATCGGTTGCTATAGCTAAAACACTAATTAATTTATTGACTGAAATTAGAGAAATTGAAAATGAGAAAATCTAAATTTTTTAAAACGGGATTTACCTGTAACTTGATCAAATTGGGTAGCAGCTTTAAGAAATAGGCTGTTTTGTGCAGCGGACGTTTAAGCAGTTATATTGACATTATCAGGACATATAGTTTGAATTGGTAGTTTTTAAGCCAAGGCAAATACCATTTTTTTTGAGTGTTTGGTGGGCGTGAGCGCTGCAGCAGGTTGTCGAGGGGGCGTGGCAGCCAGCTAACTCCAGTCAATGAAAGTGGCCCATTAAGCGGCCGCCTCGTCGTCCCAAAGGGTCTGCGCCGCATTGGGAAAAAAGGAAATTCGAAATAATTGACACCAACAGGGCTGTCTGATCTGATGGCATCAGCGGGCTGAGGGGGGCATGAAGGGGTTAGATCGGGTCGGGGTAATTCTGTTTTTTTTCGGTGCACCGGCGCTGCGTCAGCGGACGATGCGATGTATTTTCTAATTGCCTTATCGCTTTCAGCGTTGACGGGCGCTCGAGCGCGAGGACTCAAAGTCCTTTGACGATGAGTGGACACTTTTGGAGTTGGGTCAGTGCGCAGAAAAAAAAATGGGAGGGGGGGGGGGGAGGCGGTGGAAGAAGCAGTGTTAATTGCAATTTGCCTTGGTATTCGTGTTTGGCGGACACTTTGAACAGTGTTTGCATTCCGAAATGGATTTTGGCCCTGCGTCTGCAGCAGAAATATTTCATAAGCGCTGGCCAAAAGGATCAATTAATGTCAACCGCCACGCAAATCGACAAACCGACAAACCGACAAACCGACAAACCAACAAACTGTTTGCCATCAAATTTAGTGGATATACGGGGAGGGGATCGCAGCTACCCATTTGCCTAATTGCAGGCCTTCGAAACCAGAGCGAAGACCAGAAAACAAAAAGAACTACCGGAGGTTAATTGAAAGCCATGGCAGGAAGAACCATAATATGGGTGGACCGCTTTTTCAAATAAGAAAAGACACGACTCACCTCGCATGCAAACTTTCGAGCACTTTGCCGACTTGAGAGATGAGGCCAAACTTGCGGATATATCCTGCAGGATGTGCAGGATGTGCTGGAGGCACTGGGGCGACGGGCTCCACTTGACAGAGGCAGGACAGCAAATTTATGGCATTGACCACAGAATGTGTTAGTGAGTCGAGTTCCCACACACACGTATGAGTGCCACACTGCTGCTGCTGCAGCTGAAACTTCACTTTGTAAGTAACTTTTGGGCAAAGTCTAGCAAGTGCGCTACTAAATAAAAATTTATGGGCACAGAGATGGGGGGTAGGTGGGCAGTGGAAGTATTGCCCAGACACTTGACCACTTCCACACTTATGCAATTATGAAATTGCCATAGAAAGTGACACTTTTATTCGTCATCCTGCTGCCATTGTCCTGTGGGTGGGCCATCGCCTGGTTGGCAGGCTGAATAAGGAAAATTGCGCAACGAAAACTCTTAACAAAGTCATTTCGTCCAGATGCTGCCAGTTAAGTTAGTGAGAGCTGCCTGCCGCCCTTTCGATTCTCCCCATTTGCCCACCGACAAACAACGCTCGCTTTTCCGGGGCAAGGAGTTTCCCAATTTCCCAAGCTGGCCGGGCGAAGCACATGTGGTTTAGGATGGTCAAGTGGACTTCGAAGGGTTAAGCGAGCGGCTGGAATTTCGGCAAAGTGAGCTACTTAAGGACGAGTGGGTGGTGTTCCTAGACCCACCCACTCAGCCACCCACCCACACGCACTTTGGCCACTTACTGTAATTGTCTCTGCCCCAGCGGGAAACTAAGGCGCCGCAAATTAAGTGCAGAAAACGATTACCCTACTGAAAGGACACTGGAAGCAAAATAATCACTTTCTTTATAGAAAATGAATCGAAGCAGCTCTATTATTATCATATATATTGTTGTAAATGATACGTTGTTCATAGCTTAATGCTATGCGAACATATGCAACCTGCCACATCATTTTTCTTTGTGTAAAGTGGAGTGAGCCACGGCGCGGCAGTTACCAAGTGTCGCAGTTGTAACATCAGGGTCAAGGCGCAGCGTTTGATGAACTTGTGGCAAGAGTCCTTGGCAGGATGGGCGAGTGGGCGAGTGGGCGGTTCAGTTGGAGGATGGTAACTCCATAACCATAACTTTGGCACAATATGCTGCGTAACTTCGCAGCTGAACTTCATCCGGAATTCGGTTAGACATTTACTTATCTAGTCGGACACGTGGCCAGCAATTGTCTGTGGCGATTGGAACAAGTGGAAAACTCCAGAAGCTCGTTAAGTTTTCCACTCTTTCTCAACAGGCGCTATAAATTTTCCGCTGTTCGCTTTCAATTTGTTGTTCCCGTTGTTGCATTGTCAACGCTGGAATTTTCATTGCATTTCGCTTGGTTTTTGGCAGTACGCAGTCGCCTTCCTCTCTCCAGTACATAACTATTCATTTGTTTGATTTCGGCAACATTTTCCGAGCTCTAGTTATCAAGTGCAGTTGCCTCCTTGGATTTTCCCCTTATGAGCAACTTTAACCAATGCCACTTGGCTGCTACAGGCAAGTTAGATGTCTTCTTTATTCCTAGATTTGCGGCAGAAGGAGCCCAGCTGGCAGGCGGAAACTCACAAAAATAATGCAACACTTGGCAACGCATTTCATGGCAAACGGAAAAGTGGCAGCGTTGCACGTGTTTTCGTGTCGCATCCATAGGCACAGAAAAAAATACTAAAATATGCTCTCAAATGTGAGGATTACCAATATGTTTTCATGGCGATTTATGTTTGCTGTCTAATGTTTACTTTAATATATGTGTTCTATATCACATATATCGACTCTGATACTTTTCCAAAGGACTCTTATTTCTCGTAGTGAGCATGCAATTTGTGTGGCAAGGCGACAAGCAGGATCTGCCTTTCGGAGGCACCCTGCTGCTCCTTCCTTAGTTGCTGTCGCATCCCAGCTGCTTG
Source organism: Drosophila orena (assembly GCA_005876975.1). Lineage (NCBI taxonomy): Eukaryota > Metazoa > Arthropoda > Insecta > Diptera > Drosophilidae > Drosophila > Drosophila orena. The sequence goes on along the minus strand of VCKV01000282.1, from coordinate 4,501,926 downwards.
GCTCATCTTCAGCTCCGCTGCCATTTTTGCGTCCTCGCTCGGCAATTTCCACTTGCTGCACTGGCAACTTTCGGGCATCGTCTCCTTGGCTGCGCTGCGTCCTTTATTGTTTCAAATTTTATTGCTGCATCAGTTTGTGGCAGACGCAGCAGCTCAAAGGGATCTCGGCACATCCTCTGGCATTTTTCTTGATGCCTGTCCAAGTGCTCCACTTTCCCTGCTCGCATTTTATGGCCAGCAAGTTGGTCACTTCACAGTCAGCAGCCACAGCAGTTTCTAATCTTTTGATTATGTACGACAGACGCAGCTACGAGTCGAGTTTTGTGCATATGGCATTTCGAACTGGCATTTTTGCTCCTTTGTTTATGGCTCTATCAATAAAAAATATAAATTATGGTTATTCTTGTTGCTCAACTGCAAGTGCAAGTGCAATTCAAGTTGCTGTTGCTGCTGCTGCTGCTGCTGCTGCTGTTGCTGCTGATGTGTATTGAAAATCGCCCATCGTGCAAAGGTCAGTCAGCAATTGTTGTTGCGGCTCTATTTGCGCATCTCGTTCTTCCCCGTGATGTCCTGCCAGTGGCAATGGTTTTCGTGTTGGTATTGGGATCCTACCATGACCACACGTGCAACCGCCAATGTTTGTTCATGGCGCTGCTGCTGCTGCTGCTGTTGTTGCTATTGGACTTCCTGCTGCAGCTGCAGCGGCAGCATCAGCCGCTTGTTGACTCGGTTTTCTGTGTGTTTGCAGCGCTTATGCAGCCTGCCTTGCCAATAACAGCAACAACAAGTGCAGGAACAACAGCATCAACATCAGCATCAGCAGGAGGAGGAGCAGGAGCAGGAGGAGGATCAGGAGCTGGAGCTGGAGCTGCGTTCATGTCCATACAAAGCGGTTTATGTTTGCCTTTAATTTGCGTTCGCCGCCTTGGCGTATGCAGCGATTTTTCTGTTTGCCGCGAACAAAGCCGAGGGGCCCAAAGAATGTGCTACCATAACTTAAAACCCAAGTAAGCATGGGAACTTGATCGATTGCGCCAGTAATAATTCACTTTAAACATATATCTTTATATGTATTATATAATTTGCAAGCCTAAAGCCAGAAGCATACATTCACAAGTAATTAAAATACAATTCATAACATCTGCAATGGAATTCCTCATCCACCGCCAACTTCTGCTCACCTATTTTTTTTTCGTTTTGGTTAAGTTAAGCTTATGTCAGGAGAGGCATTGATTGAAAATCAAACCGAAACCCTCCAAGCTTTTTAGCATGTTTGAGTTATGCTGAATGCATTGTACCATAAATATAAACACAAACAGAAATACACTCCACCCACACACAGAGGCACACACACACAGCCACACACACACCAGCACTAACATACAAACGCATCAAAGAAAAGTCAGTGGGGCGGCCGATCCTTTGGAATTTCCAACTATAAAACAGAACAGGAGCAAAATGTTTGCAAAAGAAATGTAAAAGCAGGAAAAAAACACAAAAAATTGCATATTAATTATGTTTTTCTGGCACAGTTCCACAAGTCGATGCGATGGTGCGAGCAGGGGAAAGTGTTTGGAGGGGGGCGTGCAGGACGAAGGCAAAGGGTAGGATATTTTTTACTTTGAACGTTCGGGGCGTGGCAGATGTTGAACAACAAAAACTAGTTTGGGTTGTGTATTGGGGGCGCGCAAAGTGTTTTGCCATGGTGCACTGAAAAAAATAAAAAGTATAACTTATTAATTGCTTATACACATTTAGAGGACTTTATTTCCCATTGCCAATAATAGCAGCAACTCAATGTGTAAGTCAATAGAAGCTATGCTTTGTTTACTCGCACTATATTTTTTTCAGTGCACCATACCTGTGCCTGCCTGACTTTTATAAATACACTCACTCACACACTCGCCAGTGCACCCCTTGCACCAAGTCGGTGTCTGCGTGAGTGAGTGTGTGTGCATCTCTCAAAGGTGTTTGTGTTTAGCCGCATTCTGTTTGTTTACAGTTTTTGCATGGCTTTCAACATACACGCACACATACACCCACACACACACACGTACGCAGCTCATTCTCCTGATGTTTGCCATTATCTTACATAGCGCTGGGTCCTCAGCACTTCTTTTTGCCCGTCGTCCCATCGCCAGGACCTTCATCCCCCATCCCTCGGCAACGGCTGGCAACTAAAAATGGAAAATTGAACAACAACTTCTGCTCGTTTTGCTGCCCGAGCGAGCGGAAGTCCACAGTGGAAGTGCCTGTGCCTCAGCCCCAGTTTTTCACGCAGTGTTTTCCTCTTGCCACACACACTCAAGCCCTATACATGGGCGGCTCTGGGGTTGCAGGCGGCTATCAAACTGCAAGGTTAAGCCATAATGAAAGTAAAATGATGTACAAAATTGTTGCCCCTGCTGGTCCAATGAGAAAAAAAATGCGCTTCGTTGGCAGCGGAAAGGGGGGGCAGGGGCGAGCAACATCGTCACACATTCGCAATGCCATCAAAAGGGGTGGCGGGTGGCGGGTGGCCAGGCGGGAGAAAGTGGGTGGCGAGGTCGCTGTATCGCAAGGTGTCTGCTGACCAACTTACTTTGTTTTTGATTAAGCGGGCTGAAATCGAGTATGCTGAAGTACTGAACCTTAATTCTGCTTCAAGCCATATAACATGTTTGTTCAGTGCATAGATATATATTAAATGTTTGTAGCTTACGTTTAAATAACATTTCAAACGCGTTAGTGAAGGATCTCAGTTTGAAACGCTTCCCAGTACAGCTACAGGTAAGTGACCCGCCTGCAGGACTAATGGCGAAATCATTGCGAAACGAACTACGGTCACTCCCAATTAAATCTGGTAACTGCAACTCGCCTCTTGCCCCGTCCTTCTGCAAATTAATTACATAAAAATATGCCGCAACACTTTGGGCCGGCATTTTTCGTTTTTGGCTTTTATTTCGCCATATTTTTCGGTGGCGTTTAAGGGGACTGGGCAGCACGAGGTGCAGCAGGAAGGGGAGCTGGGGGATGGGAGATGGGTGTGCCGCATGTGGCAGGCTTCCAAGGATGTTGGCGTTGCAGTGTCAAGAGTGCGGTATGCGTGTGCGGCATAAAAGCCCCCTGTACGTATCCTGGGCTAAATGTGTGTGCGTGAGTTATGTGTTCCGATCCGTCCATTGCCTTTATTTGCCTTCATGCGTTTATCGTGGCTCCGTCAGCAGCAAGAACAACAAGACAAGGGGTTCGAAAGCGGATGGGGAAGTGGTAGTGGAAGGGGGAGCGGGATGCTGATGCTGCGTGCAGTTGTTTGTCTTTAATTATGTTTGGACGCGATGCCATTTTTGCGCTGCCCAGGACCTACTTATGTGCATCCCGAGCCTGCCAAGCAGCCAAGCGGAGTGGAGCGTTGTCCCGCCGGATCCACTCCTGTTCCCACACTCGGCGAAATGCGCGGCAGGAACTTTAGGGTAACATTCAACAATGTACAATCCTGAACTCCCATCGACAAGGTATAACTATTTATGTATAAAGATATATCCCTAGAATTGACTTCTTATCAAAGAAGTATTTATGAATTTAACAAATTGAATTATAAATTAAGAGATATTGTTTATTTCTATTTAAACTGATGATTACCGAACACTTGCATTGCCAGGAAAGTGCCAGTGCAGCGTTTCCCAGAAGCCCAACGGATTTTGCAGATTTGGTGCCGCACCAAATTGATTGGCTCATATTCCGAGAAAGAAAATCAGATGCGTTTTGTGTGAGTGCAGCAGTTCCTTGTGCTCCGCACACGCTCGCAGTTATTATGCAGTGGCGCCAATGGCGAAAATAAAATTAAACGATAACATTTCCTTTTCATTTGCGCACGCATAAAATTCCAGTGAACCAACCCATCATCAACGCAACACGTCGCACACTCGAAGACTGATGCCTTTCGGCCCAGACGGGCTAATACGGCATACGGGCTGAAGCCAAGGAGTGCCACATTTTCCATGTCAAACGCATGGAATTAATTAAAGGAAGCGACCGGAAGTATTGATTGGTCGAACATGGTGCAATATCGCAAGCGGTGCGCTATGGCTGGTAATTTTAATTGGCAACCCAAGCAGCAGTGCCGCACTTCATTGCAAGCAAGTTTACTCGCGTTCTGCAGGATGAGTCGCAGTGCCAGGACGAAACAGGACGAAACAGGACGACACAGGACGAAGCCGGAGGAAGCGGGCCCAGGACAAGCCGCACTGGACAGCTTCATTTCGCGACACTGCATGTCAAAGTGAAATATTGGCTGGAGACATGTAATAAATTTTAAAATTTTTTATTATGCGCTGCAGCAAAAATGCGGGCAAGTTGGCAGGGGACAACGCATTGGCCAACGCATTGCCGCCAAAGTGGTTTGCACGGCTGCCTGCGCGTCTGTCATGCGTGTCCTCACCACACACACACGCACACGCGCACACACATACGCACAAGCACATACATATATCCTCACTAACGCACACCATCGCATAGCCTTGTACTGCCGGCGTATTCATCCAGCGGCTCCTCAGTGTGGCGTGAATCGTAAATCAACGATTTAGGCGCACATGCAGCGACTGAGGGAAATTTTTTAACCATTTTTTTGTCCACCGTCGCCCTTCTCGCCATTTGACAGTTTTGGCCTCTCTACAACTGAGGCTATTGCAGTTGGCAATGCCCTGCAATAAGTTGGAATCTATTTCGATTTTTAATAACACTGCCACTTCAACTTAACACACAAATATCTCTTAAATATATAAATTAAGCCATGGAAAAAAATAACATACTATTCTAATTTTAAGGTATATTATTAATAATTTCCTGTGCAAATTGCTTTCTCCCGCTTATTTTACACTTGAATACTACAGCAATGGAGTAATAACAACTAGTTTGGGAAGCTCATTACAGCGCCATTGCAGACCTAAGCGATTGCTCATTTGCAGGAAGCACAACATTGCGTATACGCAATAACGCGTTATTCACTCACACGAGCGCACACACACACACATTCATGGAGGAGGCAACACCGTCAACACATCAGCATGATACTGTTTCCGTTGCCGCAGCATCGCGGAATGGCGCTCCTCTCATGACATATTGATTTGATGCCCCGGCTATGTCGAGAATTTCCATTAAATTCGCCTCCCTAAAGGTCGGCGAGCATATACCGCCATCGGCGATAGCCTATAAGCCTGCCGGCACAACAGCAACGCCACAGCAAAATGCAAAAAAGAATGGAAAAATTAAAACAGAAAAGTGCGAGGGGAACGCGGAAATAGGGAAGCTTTACAGGCATTTGCCATTAGAAGCGTTGCAGCCCCTCACTTGTGTTTTTGCAATTGCAAATCGCGCGAAAAATTGCGACGCACATCAATCAGGGGACGGCGGAACAAGGACGCCGACGAACGGCGGCTGGGTAAAATATTAAATTGGCCATTGTTGCCTAATTGAAAACATAATTAGCCTTAATTTATTAGCTGGCCACGCACAGCGGCGGCCCAGGCGAAAGGTGTCAGGGCTGTCGATTGCCGTTGGTCGGTGGAAAAGCGCGTCAAGAAAATCCAAGCGACATGTCGATGGCCGGGCAAAGGGTTCGACGGCAGAAAACCAGCGCGACAGCCTTCTAATTTAATTAATCCCCAAAGAGACGCCCAGCTACACTGCACTAATTGCAACTAGTTATAAAAATTAAATGTTGTTAATACTTTACAAGTATCACAAGTTTCACCCAATATGACTAGCAAATAGTTCAATTTCGATTTTATTTCCACAAATCCAGCAGGACTGCGATTGCATTAAGAGAAAGTCCTTGCCCAATGAAAGCTAGTCTAGCACCTCGACCTGGTTGCATAGTGTGGCTGCCGTTGGTGTAGCGGCTGCTAATACCTTAACTAAATATATAATGTTGCAGCCGCCTCTGGCCGCGATCCTGGGTAAAGTTGAGAGCTGAGCTTGCCTGGCGTCCTGCCTCGCGTCCTTGGCATCCTTGGCGTTGTTGTAGTCGTTGTTGTGGTGTCGCTTGCAGGCGCAGTTAGTTAATGCTGCACATTATTTCGACAAGAACAACAATCTCGGATACTTTTTCCTTTTTTTTTGCTGCCAGCTTCGCTTGGCAGTTTTCTTTGGCTGCCACTGCCGCTGCCGCTGCTGCTTCTTCTCCGGGGGCTCCTGTCGCTGCCAGAAGGACTAACTAGGTTTTTTGACAAGCTCATGCATGTGACTTTGTCGTTTATAACTGCCATCCGCCGTGCACATGTATTGGCATCCTCTGGCTCGCGCTTAAGTGTGTGTGTAAGATGGCGCTTGTAAATGTCTGCTGGTGCAAAAGTCTTGTATCCCTCCTTTCAGCTCCGTGCATTCATTTTAATTTTGAAACTTGTACTTCCCGGCATTCCTCACAGACACACATACGCACAGACTCTGCCTTTCTGTACAAGTGTGTGGGTGTGTGTGTGTGAGTGTGTGTGTGTGTGCGCCATCCATATTACTTCCGGTGCACGTTACGTATACGCCAAATGTTCCGCTGCCTGTTTCCTTCTCTTTGCCACACAACTAATTATTTTTCGCTTGACAATGAAAATGTTTAAGTTTAATTAAATGCATCTTGCGCTGCTTTCTTTCTGTCTGTTCGATGTCCTTGTTGCTGCTCCTGCTCATGCTGCTGCTGCATCTGCCGCTTCTGCTGCTTCTGCTGCCTCTGGTGCACCTGATGCCGCCTGCGTGTGTCCCCAAGGCAACAATGGCGAAAGCAACTTTTGCTGCAGTGGCTGGCAGTAAATTTATGCTGCCTGTTTCCATTTGGAGCGTGTTAAGCGAACTCGGGATTGCCGCTTCCATGTTCGGAGATGGCCGTTCCGTTGCCTCCTTTCGTGCGATAAAGTTGCCACTGGGAGGCGCCACGTGAAATGTGCAGCTAATTGCAGGCGCTCCAATCGAATACTACAGAAAAACAGTTTATAAAAGCATCTAGCATCGCAATCTATCTTCCTTGTTGCTGCAGCATCTTTCGGATTTTCGGTAATATAAGCTTCCAAATATTTTAGAAATTATTTTAAATATTTTTATTTATATACCAACTTATCTTCTTATATAAGTTTTTAAGAAAAAAAAAATTGTTGCCTTTTTTCCCCCCTCAAAGTCTGTCCTTCGAACATTTTTAGCCCAGTTATCGGCACCCTTTTCCTTTTTGATCTTTCCAAGACATTGACTGAAATAGCTTAACATGACTAACATTTATGATTTTTCAGTTGCTTAACAAACCCACCTGCTGCCGCAAATATGCTTTGACAAACTGAACTATTTATCTTGGCATGACTTTGGGCAAAAGTTGCCACCAGGCCGTTTCGAATCAATAGACGTGAAAAAGCCTGAAAAACGATGCGGCAGGCAGCGGCATTTTTATATTTTGAGGGTTTATTTTTTGAACTCAAGGGTTGCCTTGCGGCCACACTCGTCATGCCACTGATAAATTTTTAAGCGCGTTCTAAACACTTTCTAAGCACAACTCATGCAGTTTATGCCCAAACGAGTTCGTGGCCAAGAGATACCCGCACACACAATTGCCAACTCACTCTGAAGGCAGCCCAAAAATGATTCTAAAATTCTTGCACACAACTTCGTAGAACTGGGCCAGCTCCTTGCCACCACTTGGAATATCCTTTTCGCCGAGTGTGTGCGCTTTGTGGGTGACGCTTTTTAGGCATAGCATACATATGGAAATGCACACGCAGAAAATATAAAATCTGTATTAAATAAACCAGACTTGCTGCTGTTTGTGTTAATTTCTTAGTGTATTGTTTGAATTACAATTGAATAAGAAGTATATAATCCTTTTCAACTGACTTTTTTTTGCAGTGCAGCCTCCTCCATGTTTGCCAACGTGTTTTTCGGTTTCGCGTCCATGTCGGCGTGCTAATGTTTATAAATGCTGCGTGGCAGAGAGTCCTTTGAATATTTTAATATGATTTAATATTAAACATCAGGGGCAGAAGGAGCGAGATCAAGATAACAAAGGCATACAAAACGCTTTCATTGCCTCGCCAGGCGCCGCTTGCCCGAGATGCGAATATTAAGTAAATGTTTTGAATAGTTATCCGCCAAGTTATTTGGGTTAAGATTTTTTCGCCACACCCCCCACCCCCACCCCCGAAAAGCTGGCCGAAATACCCATACATACATACGTGTATATGTATGCCTGGGCCCAATTGCCATTTGCTGGTGTGTGAAGAGCTCAAATAAACGCATTTTAATTCAAAGTTTTTGGCTTGTCCTTTGTGCGGGAGGGACATGCCGGTCGGAGCCATGGAACCATGGATCCGTGGACCCCTTGGCACCCTTAACCCCCGGCAGCCCGCCTTAACCCATGCTCGTGTGTTTGCGTTCGCCATTTTGTGTGCGGTTGAGCGTGTTTGTTAAAAGCTTTGAAAAGATTTGCCATGTAATCGCATGCGGCAGAGGGACACGGGCAGGACATGGCGCGCCAACATGCTAAATCGCTTTGATGACATTGTTAATTTGACATACTTGGGTTTCTTTCTCGCCTCTCGCCTCTCGCCTCTCGCCTCTCGCACTGCGAACCTCCCTGCCCGCCGCTGTATTACTTGACTCCGGCCTGTTTGTACAGGCTTTGATTGCCACATAAAAGGCCCATATAAAATATGAATAAAAACTTTTGTAGTGCTGCGGCACAATGAGAGCGATAAGTTAGACGCATGACAGCACCAAAAGCATTTCCCATACACGGCCAAATGGGATATCAGAATGCATAATCACTGTGGTCGCTGGTCCTCCTGCTCCGCCGAAAAGGATCCAATAAAACGGGAGAAGTTACTTGTCGCCGATTGGCATTCACAGCAAGAAATGCCCGAGATCACTGAGATAAATCACTGACAGTACATACTGTAAAATAAAACAAACTATAAGTCATAAAACGATCTGCCAATTGAAGCATGCCATAAGTCATAAAACAATCTTAACACATTGATAATATCCTTTACATAATAGTAATTCCCCTCGATTCAATAAGAACATTTGAAAAAGCTTGTAATTCCTTTTAAGAACTTGTATTTTTAAACTTTATATTAACTCATACTTTGTTAATGCAGTGAACAAATAAGCCTGCATTTTATTTGCACTTCCTGACGCCGGCAACCTGATTCAATCTCGACGTGATGTGCTAAGTAAGTGGAAAAAGTGTGTGAAATGTATAAATGAGGCGCATACGCACCGTTGTCCCCTGCACACATGTGTGTAAGTAGATGAGGACATGTCAGCTACACATGTCTGGGTACATCCCCGGCAACTGCAACTGCAAATGCAACTGCAGACAAGAAGACGAAATGTAGACAAGTTGTCGTCATGTTGGCATCCTTTGCAGAATGGCGACGCCGGCGGCAGGTGACAACCGACGCCTTGCCATAGGCAGTAGCTCGGATTCCCCATCTGCAGGATGGGAATCTGCGCCGCCAAGAATCCCAGAGAATCCAGAGTACCCTGCGTACCCACAGTACCCAGTACCCAAAGTCCTGGCTGCAAGTGCAACTGCCGCCTGTCTGCCGAGCGGGGAAAGGGGCGCAATCACACATGCTTTCACTTGTCGCCCGGCAGGCATTGCGTTCGTTGTCTTGTCTTGTCTTTGGCAGTGTCTGTTCATTATGTCTGCTGCAGTGTGTATGCTGGGTACACTGGCAAAAAATAGCGGTTAAATGGAAAAGGGGAAATGTGCAAGATAAGTCTAAAACGCACAGCACTTAGTTGTTATAATTTGGAGTAAGCCGCAGCATACTTAATGTTGATATTATTGTTGCATTATTTCTTTAAGTAATAAGTCAATTTAGGTGTATTTTTTCCTTCAAAGCTACATACGTATGTATACGTAATGGCAGCTGCTTATTCGGCAACAAGTTCCACTCGCCTCATTTTTTTTTTGTTTTTTTTTTGGATGCCTCAGCTAGCCAGAAGCTGCGGCGCTCGTGCGCTGAATTCTTCTTAATGAGCGACATCAAGTGTTGTATTAAATGTCAGTTCTGTGCTTATGTGCAGTATCTCTATCTTGCTAGTGGGCGGCAGCACAAGTGTGTGTGTGTGTGTGTTTTAGCCCCCCGAATGGCAGTAGACCAGGGTACGGGAATACCAGAATAGCAGGCCCGCAGCCTTGCCGTTGGGTGAGTGCCGGGCAAGTATCTGTAATAAAATTTGTAATGAGTTGCAGGCACGGAAAAAGGATTTTTGAGTGCAATTTATTTTATTTCAGCGCTTTTATTTTTATTTCCTCTTTCGCTTTGGCTCGCTTTCCTTTTGGCATATTTTTATGGCACTCGCACAGCACAGAGCAGCATCTACATCTACAACCTACAGATGCAGATACAGATACAGCTACAGCTACAGATACAGATACAGCTACAGCTACAGATACAGATATAGCTACAGAGATGGAGAGCTGCAGCTGCTTTTATGCTCTCGGCTATGGCATGTTTATTTCTGTTTGTATTCCATTTCTTATGATTTTTAATTACGCCCCCCGATTCAAGCCCCGATTCCCAGGCCCTTCCTTTTTCGCCCATAAAACGTTGCATACTTTACGGCGCTGCAGGGGCTGGGGATTTCGATGCCGAATCTGGGCACTGCAACTGCAACTGAAACTGAAACTGAAACAGAAACCAAGCTGAGCTGAGCTCCACTGCAGCTGGGCAACTTCATAGAGTTGCAAATTTATCGAATGGCCAAAAAGACAATTCATTACATGCTTAGCCATGGCCATCTCCCCTCGGATTCGAGCCAAGCGAAGCATTTGCATTTCAGATAATTGCCGCAGCGTTTTGTATGCATAGCCGTTGGCAGTTACCAGCTACCAGCTACCAGCTACCATCTACCAGCTCCACTTTCGGCCAATCCCCTCCTTGACCCCTTGTCCCCTGTACCCTTTACCCTTTTCCCGGACTTTGGCTGGACAAGTGCGTCATGAGCTGGGCCATAAATTCAGGCCCGCATGTGCAGGGGTCACTCTCTGCCCCCCATATCCTTCCATGTCCTTCCACATCCTCGTGCTCCTCTGTCCTATCCTGCTCTCTTCGGGCCAGTCTGTTTACAGTCATTGCTACAAATTGACAAATTCGCTGTCGCCTGTCACCCGCTTTGGATACTCTGTAATCTCGAAAAGTTTGAGTATGTGGCATTCGTCTGAAGTTACCAAAAAGTTACTTACAAAAATATGTTAAATCATATAAAAAAGTATCTCGAAGTATGCGGTAACAAAATTAATTCATTTACATCCGTGATTTATTGTTTCGTAATATAGAGTTAAATGCTTTTGGCTACCTGCATAAAAAAATTAATTTCTTTTATTATCAATATCTAAATGCAACATTTTCCACAAGCAATTCACTTCCGTAACCGACATTAATTACAAGGGTGTTCTGTATCATGAATGCATTTGGCCACCTTTGCAATAAAGTTCATTTCTTTTAATATCAATATGTAAATGCAACATTTTCCACAAGCAATTCACTTCTGTTACCGAAACTGATTACAAAAGTACGGGGTATCATGTAGTCGCAACTACACACTTCTTTGTGTTTCCTCAGGGATGAGGAGTCCCGGCCAAGCTGGAAATTCTGGGGGACATAAATGATAACAGTCGCAAAGCGCTGATTCATTTACTAAATATTTGCATAGGCGGCCTTGTCAATGCTGCTGGTTCGTTCTTTTGGCTCTCGAGCGTTTGAGCGGACAAAGCGACGCCGTCGGCCATTTTTTTGTATATTCCTTTTTAGTCTTTTTGGCCATGCGTGCTAGGAGTCCTGGATTCAGCCGTAACCCCCTCTGGACACACTGGACACACTGGACATTGGACAAACATTGCTCAGATATGTTGGCCAAGATTTACGATTGGCGCATGTCAAAGGCTTAATGCCTGGCCTCCCAGCGTTCCAATCCGGTTTTCTGACCATCTATTTACTCAGCTTTATTAAAAGGCAGATCCAGTACGTTCCCAACCCCAATCCGAACCCCTTTGCTCCACCCATGATCGCGGTTGCCCGGCGGTTTCTTCATTAATTAAATGCGTTGTCCATCGGAGTTGTTTCGTATGCCGGACACTGACAAAGAGCATAAATATTGTAAAGCATAAAAATAAATAATAATGTCGTACGCGCATATAAGAAAGTGATTGTTTAAGCACTCAGGAAAATACTGCTTACTAATTACATACATATATAATGTTTTTGAAGGCTCTACAGCTCTAGTTGATCAATCGTAGAACCCGGAAACATCTACATTACTATTTTAATTGATAAATATGTATAGACTTTTTTAGACAATTATTTACTACTTATGAATACGCAGTTTTCTCAGTGCATCTGTGTTTGTTTTCCGCATACAAATTGCGCGCACATGTCACCCATTGAGAAATGTTCGGGTAAATGGTAAAAATGGATTTTCTTGTTCGCTTCTTAAATTTGATTGTATGCAAATTTGGTCCGCGGCAGGCATTTAATTAACATGTTTGCAGTTGGCCAGTCATGTTGTGAGATTGAGACATTTAATTGCCATTATTGTGAGTGGAAAATGCCTTACAAAAAATTCGCCATTGAATCGCAACGTAATCGCATCTTTTGAGCACTCCTCATTAGAGAACGCTCGCCAAAGTAACAGTTTTGTGTAACAGATTTGTGTCGTTTTTCCCGTTCTGCCGCTTGCCATCCATCCATGCCAAGGACACACGTTCCGAATTTCAGCTCATTAAATACTTCAACCTTAGCTGCACACAAAACCACCCACACACGTACCCGTCAAAGGCCACAAAAAGTGGGGGAGCGAGCGGAGAATAAAAGTGGCAAACATTTTGAGGCAATTTCATTTCCCCCGAAGCGGCAGCAGCAGCAGCAGCAGCAGCAGCAGCATCAAAATCCCCACAGTCACTGATCACGGCAACAAAGTAACGAAATGTGGAAAAAAAGCAAAAGTTAACCACGTTGTCATGTTGCCATGCTTAAATTATAATGAAAAGGACTCGGGCCAGAAGCAGGCTGCTCACGCACACACTCATACACACACACAAACAGCCACACACACCAGCGCATTGGCTGTGTGTAACCTTATTTCCTTCGCCTTTCTCCTTTCTCCATTCGCCTTTTTCCTTCGTGCAACGGCGAATGCACAAGTCGATTTTGTCTCATTGAAGGTTGTTTTCAGTCGCTGTGTGAGTTTTCCGTTCCGTTCCGTTCCGCACATTTTCCCCCAGCTCGGACTGCTCAGTTTCGCAACCCCACCACCACCACCAACCCACATTTTCCGAGGCGAAGCTGACTGGCATCACTTACCTCTCGGAAATGGGATCATCAGCCTGCCATTTCCTCGGTGCTCTGCTCCACTAGACAACGGCCCCAGACATTTGGGGCCAAATGATTGTTTATGTGTACACGGTACACTTCAGCGAAATTGTCATTTGAAACGTACTTTTGAGTACTTACGGGCATAATTTAGTTTTAAATGAATTTTGTTTGACAAAAGAGACAAAACTCAGCTCATCACAATCGTATTAGCAGTATTATACTTGAACAAACGCAATGTTACATCTTACTTTTATATTAAGTAGCTAAAATTGTAGATATACAAAAAGTTGCTGAACTATTTATTTTACACAATTTGTTAAGTGCACGCCATACTTTCTGCATGTTTGTGTGTGTGCTTGCGGTTATACATATTTAATATTTCATATGTCTGCAATGATTTTCTACGCCTTTCCAGCTGCACAGAGTCGGCCAGCTCCATCCACATCCACATCCACATCCTCATCCACATCTTTAGTCCCTTGACGCGTCGCTGCGTATTATATTAAGTCCAAAATGAGGCTCCTGATGACGACGAATTGTCCTCGTCCGCCGCTGCCTCATTTCGCTCCTCGTCCCGTTCCCGTGTCGATTGTTCGTCTGTTTGTTTGCCTCCTGTCACTGTTTATTTGTCACTGCCTGGCCTAATGCCTCCACGACCCCACACACCTACATACACGCACATACTCGTGTATCTGATGCCATACAGCTCAGCCAGCTCACCAGCTCACCAGCTCACCAGCTCGCCAGTTCGCCAGCTCGGCAGCTCGACAGCTCATGAGAATTTCGAAGCGGCCCATGTGTATTTCATTGCTGGCGTTTGCCAGTTCCGGTTGACTTACGCGCCATGTTGACTGCAATTTGTATGGGGCACGGGCCGCGTTTCGCTTGGTTAGATGGCTCTCGAACATTCAGGAGCAGATCACATGGGCGAAGGCCACTCGCGCGTCCCCTTTAAAGGACACAGGGCCGGGCTTTAATGCAATTTTAATTAGGCCAAGACCCGGGGCAGCACAAATTCTCAAATCTCAAACAAATTGACCATTGACTCTGCTCATAAACTCTGCAAGTCGCAAAACTTTGGCGCCCCTCTCCCCTTTTTCCAGGGCGTTTAGTTACCAGCACTTGTGCAAACACGCCGCTTCTGAAGCTTAACGCTTCTAATGTATGCGCATACACGAGGATTTCATGCCTCCACCCACACACCTGCACCACCTGATCCACTTACACCACCCAGCACCACTCTGCACCACCCGGCACCACCCACACCACCAGCACCACACGCCCACGCCAAATCATAAGAACGGGCCGAGTGGCTAAGAAAAATATGCTGCCTGACTGCTCGCCACTTTCCAGGCAGCTGGCTAAAATCACCGGCAAGGTAAAAGCCAACTAAGTAAAGTCAAAGTGTATAACCCGGCCACGCCCAACGCCCACTGCCAGTGCATACACGGAGAGAAAGGTGTGACAGTCAGTAAGCAATGCAATGTATAACTTAAGTTTTGTAGTAATCAAAAGCCAATTGTCAAGAGCAAATTGAGCAAGGATCATAAAAAAATATGTTAGAGGATTAAAAATAAATGAAACATGCCGTAGTGAATCCACCTTTTTTCTCCGTGTATAGGCTGCACTTTGCCCGTTGTCCCAAGTATTTCCAGGAAATTTCATTGGTTTCGGCTCTACGCTTTGCAGTTCTAACATAAATAGTTGAGCACTCGGAACTCGGACTCGAAGCCAAGTGAATGAGGGGGCGTGGCAATGGGGGGGCGTTGCTGGAGGGGTGGCAAACATAAAGTTTTCACTGCATAAATAGTTGTCGAAAAATTGCGCATAAGTAGGCGACGATGCTTGGCATGCAAGTGTAAAAGATTCGGACCAAAACTTTTCCACCCAAATGTGGCTAATGAAAAGTTTACCCAGCGGACCAGTCAAGTCCAGAAGTGCAGATTGCCATCCACTTTAGAAATGCATAAAGAACCAAAATCCTGAAGGTTTTTAATTAGTTTTTCGGCTTGGCGACTTGACACATACAAAACTTTATGAGCTGCAAAGATTTCCGGCAGCGATTTCATCAATCGAAGGGCAAAAAAAACAAGCTGTTTAAAAACAATGAAGGGCATATGATGGTTTGTAATTTTAAGAATGTTTTTTCATATTGTGATTGTAAGTCACATATTCCCCTTCTGTTGTGCTTTAGCAAATCTTGAGGGCTGAAATGGTTAAAAATAATATGTAAAAAATACTTTACTTTTTCATTAGCCTCAAAGCAGATTTGGAATGCCACACATACCATTCATTTTCCATTCAGGATTTTTCGAAACGATGCCGAAATATGTACCAGCCAGTCAAAGCATAAGCTCCCCTCTTTTGGCAGCTCATTAATGCACAGATTTTTGATTTTCAGTTTTCGTTTTAGATCGATTTTCAGGCATTTGCATTGCTGATAAGTAGACCGGAGCCCAGCAAGTAACTTACAGCCAAATAAAGGCAGGATATATTAAGCCCTCTGGTGGAAGCCCCTCAAACACACACTCACAATTATAAGCAGCTTTATCAACTGCAATCGCACTTGTTCTAGCCAGGCAAATAAAATGATTCGGAGATGGAGAGATTCATTCGTTTTGATGGAGATGGATTAAATGCTCGCCCAAATGCGCATGGAAAAATGACCGGGCAGCATTAGGGGCGAATTTGCATGTTTCCTCTCGTTTTCCACACCACTCTATGCAATTGCAGCTGCACCTTGACCGATGGCAGACCGGCAGATGGAATATTCTAAGAGTAAATATGCCAAGTCTGGGCGCTTTTCCGTTTGCTGAATGCTGATAATAACGATGCCGTTGTTGATGACTGAGTGAGTTTCCATTGGCCCCTTAGCATTAAATTTCGAGAAATGCACAAATTCACTGCTCACGCACGCCCGCAAAACTGACTTCCGTTGCCAAATCCTGCATCCTTCAGTCTTCAGCTTCCACTGCTCCTGGCTGCACATCCTTGCCGCCCGGCGTTTTGACTACTCTTCGCCGGCTGTCAGGCTGTTGGGCCACTAAAAAATTCCATTTGTAAACGGCAACCGCATTAAACCAAACTCATCTCCGGTTGTTAATGACTGCTGCCTGCCACTGGAAGACAAGCAACGTAATATGCTCAGGCAGCCAAGGCGGCACAAAGATGCTCAGAGCCCAGCACGGCGAGAAAATTATATAAGATATCTGTTACATGAGTGTTGATCAATAAAAACTTAAAAGAAAACAATGAAATGAATACTAACAAAATTCTATGGATTGCTATAGCATCGATACAAAATTGTAGACTTGCGAACATATATTTTTGCCATTCCGCCGCAAGGCGGAGTGCATCCCCGTTTCTCGCTAGCTGACATCCTGAATCCTTAACCAGTTGCAAACAATTGACGCAAATGAAAACTGACGCCCGCTAACTGCGAATCTGCAGCTGCCATTGAGTGATGGCCAGCACGCATACGCCGTGTGGGCCGCGACTCGATTCACGGCGCGTAAATGATACAAACAAGCCGTGCAGGTGGGAGGGTGGTTCAGTGGGTGGGCTATTGGGTGGCTATGGTTGAGTGGTTGGGTGGTTGAATGGCTGGGTGGTGCGTGGAGTGAAAAGCCTGCTGCCGAGTGGACAGCTTGTCGCTGCTTGTTGCGACTGTCGGGAGATGCGGCCGCAAATTAGTGCAAAGTGCCACCAGGACTGGGAGGATACGGCGAGGATTACGCCCAGGAGGCCAGCCTTTCGTTTGTTGTGGAAAGATTTGAAAGTTGATTAATGAATACAAAATGCGGAAATACAGAGACGGGTATCCAGAGTCCCGAGTCCCGAGTCCAGAGTCCAGAGAATCAAGAGTGTAAAGAGATCGTTGGCCTGACGGCAGATGGAAAGCATTTGATGTCGGACGGAAATGAATAAAGTGCGAATTTTTGTGTTCTCCGCCGCCATTCCGCCATTCCGCCATTCTCTCTGTTTGAAGAATGCAATTTTGTGATGAAGAAAAATTGATTGTCGTCGTCCTTTGGACCTGGCCAAACGAAAAGCGAGCAACGACCAGCGGGAAAACTCTGCCGCCACAGTCACAGACGGAGTTTCGAAGGAGAAGGAAAATTCCCAGACTTGGCGGACAGGTTCATGAATAAGAGCGGGCAAAAATTAATATTTGCTCAAATTGCGGCAAAGAAAAATGGTTCCTTCTCAGGCTCAATGGTGCGTGAAATGAATTGTTTCCGCTTTTAATTCACCAGCACAGGCAAACGGAATCGCATATTGAAATTATTTCTTTAGAGTCACGATTATCTGCACTTTAAATGCATCACATACCCAGTCATACTAACGATATACTTATTTTTTTTATTTGTGATATATAAAGCCCTCCATCCGTGTTCATAAAACATGCGAATTGATAATCAATTTGTCACTTCGGCCCAGTGTTTTGCATACCAAAACTCAATTAAAACGCACACGCATAGATGCAGATATAATTAAAGTTTACAGCTGCAGCTGCGACTGCGAAATGCTAAAATCGCCCGGCGATCCATATATTTATTGTATGAGCAGTATTTGCGCATGAATTATGAATTGTGTAAATTGTGGACACTGTGTGTGCTCGCATTGGGCCAAAAAACTTGTCGCCAGTGCTGCCAAGTGCCAGTGTCCCGACCGAAAGGACGAAAGCCTTGCCAGCTGGGTCCTGGAACTGCAGGGCGAAAGGATGCGGATGCGGATGGGGATGGGGATGGGGATGGGGATGGGGATGGGGATGGGGATGGGGATGGGGATGGGGATGGGGATGGGGATGGGGATGGGGATGGGGATGGGGAAAGGGGAAATCGGGAGAAGAGGATGTGCTTTTCGGGGCGGCTTTCGCCGCAGATACACATAACTTTACAGCCGGAGCCTACAGACGACAAAATTTAAATCACTGCGTGGCCTCGAGTGCTTTTTGTTACAATTTACGCTTTATGGGTGACATTTTACAATTTACTTTGTCGCAGAAGCACTTTGCGACCGTGAGTGTGTGCGACTCAAAGCGAAATGGCCAATATAAATTACCCAGTTATGTGCAGCCAGCCAGTGTAACTCTCTCCTGCATCGCGCCGAAGTAACGAAATATTACTTAAACACTAAATTGTGCCAGCTCAGAACGGAACAGGAGGACCCAGTGAAGGACAGCGACAGAGACAAATCGATGGGACGCGCTTCCGGTTTGGCTGAAAATGCCATCGGATGGCCCAGGGTGGCGGTAATAGTCCGGTGACAATTACTGCGAAGGCCGTTGAGACCGAAAATTGCCACAAGAAGCTGCACTTGAAGCTGCCACAAAAAATATCGAGCCACGCACCGATGCTTATACTCGTATACCTCATTCTGCAGGCTAGAAAGCGATAATACAGCGATTTATTTGAATGCCATTTTTAAAGAGTAAAGTGTCAAGACAAGATGTTGTCAACGATATACGTGTATGTATATATTTAAATCTGGTTGAAATCCAATGAACGTGCTTCCGACATTTTGACATGCACATGGACAGCTTAGCCAGTGGTCAGATTTCTTGTAATTTTTGTTTCCTTAAAACTCATTGTGGTTTGATTATGAATAAAATACGCTTTCAGTTGTCAAGCACTTGGGACAGCGCAATACCCATTACACTCGTATACGCGTACTTTTCCACAGAGCGCATTCAAATCAGTTCCCAGAACGTGACTTATAGACACCATTTCAGCTTAATGGCCCCACTAACTCAGCTCAAAAATATATAATCGAGCGAGGGGTGCGTAACTCTTTCGCCTTTCGCCGGCACAACTGGCTGTAAATGTTCGCGCCTTCGCCCTTGATTATTGGCAGTCATAATTTGGTCATGCATAATGGGACAGGCTGGATATATGAACACCACGATTTGCACAGTTTCACATTTGAATTATTCCAGTTATTTCGCGCTACATTAAGTCAGCCTCACTCGCAATCGCACAAAGCCGTAGAATACGGCTCGTTTTTGGCCAGAGGACTTTATATTTGAATGCGATAATTCATGCGGGCATTTTCCTCAACCGTTTCAGATTCAGATTCAGATACAGATACAGATTCAGATGCAGAGCCAGACCAAGGCCCAGACCCAGGGGAGATTTATCTGGCAGACCGCAGACTGACGAGCTGGCACTCGCTCCATTTTAAATTCCACATTTTTTGCCCCACCAAAAGTTGTGTGTGTGTGTGTGTGTGTGTTGATTTAGTGCTTGCTTATTCTTTATTTCCATGTATGGCAGTGTGTGAGATTTTATTTGTGTTTGACTTGCTTTCTGCGAACACTTCAGCACCCGTTCGTGTTTGCCTAACAGGCGTGTTTGTGTTTTCGTGGCTAGTGCACATTTTAATTAAAAAATATTAATAATTAACATGGCAGGCGGTCGCCCGGCCGACTGGTGGGCTTAACTGTAGGGTGGGCCGAGCTGTGGATTCAGTTGCTTTGGTCACATAATTTCATATCTGCGTAAAGTACATTAAAGGGGCATAAAAATTCATTACGCAGCGCCAGCGCCGCCAGTTGCCAAACAAATTATCGTTAGCCAAGTTAAAAGGCAAACGGCGATGGCCTTCAAGCCGTGTCCACATCAGTCGGCCGGGAAAACTGGAGCCTGCAAGCGGTGGAAATACTAAGCTGTGACACACGGCAGTGCTCGCAAAAAGGCTCGTACTTTGCCCGGCTGGAACTCCCCCGTTGGGTACTTATTTTCATTATCTGACACACCTATTTAAAAATTTAAATCTCCAAGTGTGACCCCCATTAGGTGGCACCTAGGACCGGAATAGGGCCCGCATAAATAATTCACTTATTTTGGGTTCATAGTCGTCTTGAGCATGCGAACGTGTATTTATTTAGTGGCAGTTTAAGGGTGCCGGCACCCCAAATTGCAAATTCCTTGCTGAGCCATCAGTGTGGCAAGTCTTTCAGAAAAGGTGCTTAGTTGTTTTCGCCCAAAAGCATCAGCAGCGAGTTCTCCATCAACCTTGGCCCCTCTCCTCAGTTTTCTAGTCCCTTTCCCTATCCCATTGTCTATCCCATTGTCCTTTAAGGGATCTGCCGGCGGGATATTTGGCTACAACCCAGGCAATTGGTTGTGTCAAGAAGTGGCATGTTTGTTGTGGCTTAGTTTGATTCGGCTCGAACCCTATTAATTTGCACTTAGAAGTTTGATTTTAAAGACTTAAGAGCTTTTGTCCGTGAATGCAAATCCTCTTAAAAACTATATTTTCAACAAGGCCTAATTGCTACATAATTTTACTCATCTTGCGATTTCAAGCGCAAAATAAAACCATTTTTGTAATAAGTATTTAATTTAATAATAGCATAACTTGATGAATAGCTACACTTGAACATTTGAGTACCAAAATGGAAATATGGCTGCAGCTCAGTAAGTTGTAGTTATTCGTCTGAATATTTTATTACATGCATGCCCGAAATGCATATGCCCTGTTCATAATTGTCAAGAAAATCCCTGTGAAGTTTTCCCCTTCAGTTTCGCGCCATTATCCTTGGCAGCTGTCATCCGCCATGAAATATCACGCATACGCCGTGTTGTGTCCACACTGCCTTCGCGCCGGGACTCTCGACTAAATACCCTAATTGGCTTTAACAATGCCTTAATTTTGTGCTTATAAGAGGGGTGCAAAGGCCCCTCCTCGAGTGAAACAACAACAATAGTACCCGATGCGCTATTGTTATGTCGCCACACACACACACACACACACACACACACACACAATGACAAACAAGCAAACACACAATTGTATGGGTGTACTTGTGCATGGTCACAGGTCACATTTACACTCACACACCCGTGCACTTCATTATAAGCAAATATTTTTAGCCTCATTTCAGCTAAAGACGCTTAAGCACGTTATAACTTTCCGCACGATGATATTGTTGTTGTTTTCTCGTTGTTTTTGCTGCAAAGGCTCACTCATCCACACAATCGCAAACTCGCACACTCGCACACTCGCTCACCAACACACTCAGGCAAACTGGCGCTGATTTACCTAACAAGCGCAACTCGAAGAACAAAAGGCCAAAAGGCAGGGGGATTCCAGTTGTTGTTTTCATTTAAAGGGATTTAAAAATTCAAAGGGCAATTGTCACACACACACACACACACACACACACAAGTGCATAGAATCGGGGAGAGCGGCAGAAGGACATGCAGAAAGAGTGGGCCAAATAAGAAAGAAACTCGTCTTTTGCATCGCTCTAACGGCCTCTTCTTATTGTTTACTTCACTTTTGTTATTACGTGAAGTTGCTGCTGTTTTTGTTGCATTTAAGCACATGCAATATACACTTGAAAAAAAGTAAGCCGATTAGGGCGATGTGTTTTATCACTATTTGGCATTCATATATTTACAATTTAATGGATATGTTTTGTATAGCTAAGAAGTTTGTACAAATTAAATATAATCTTACAAGGCTTATCTTAGCTTTTTTTCAATATATTACTTTTCCGCTTAAGAGCTTAAATAGATACCCAGTTGAATCCTTTTTTCCATGTACATACATGTGAGTTCGGGAGCAGGGACAGTGCATTCAGGACCAACCCGTTGTCCGCCACATGAGCTATTCCATGGACACTCGACGTCTGAGCCCTGCGACGCTGATTCTACGCTAAATACGAGCAGAACAATGATAATGTCGCATGGTAAATTACATGTAATTATGTATTTTCCCCACATTCCCCCATTTCGCTGGTGGCTCGTCCCCAGCCCAGACACTTTTTCGAGCAGTGCTCTTTGCAACATTACCTCAGAACACCGTCCTCGTCCTTTCGGCCGCTGTCTCTGTCAACGCCGTCGACACCAGCAAGTATGTTAATAGCGAAAAAAGAGGAGTAATAACGAGGAGGAAGGAGTGCAATAATAGGGAGATGCACCTTAAATTGCATCCTTTTTGTTGTCCTGTTTGGATTTCGTTCCACGGCTACAATTAACGCAAAGCAATCGACAGCAGGAGAAGCTGAGTTCCTCTTGCCATTCATGGTCTACAGCTCATACAATTGTGCATTTCATATAGGGGATACTGAGTAAATAATTTCACTTTTTAAAGGCAGTAACTGTTGCTGTCATCTGACCTTTTTACAGTATTTGACTGACACTTATCGCAATCGTTCAAAAGCTGCAGCAGTTTCTTACTAGTTAGCTGTTATTTTTGCTATATTAGTTATATAAATGAATATATTAAGACAATTTGGAAAATGAATGGATAAAGTTGAAATAAGATTGGAAAATATTGGCATCTGCTCGATGTTATTAACATTTGCCTTGGCCAGCAAGCGTATAACAGTTTTCAGTGCCATGCCATAAAAATACTGGTATTTTCGATGAGAGGCGGCAAAAGGACATTTTTAGAGTTTCTGTTTGGAGCGATAAATGGTACGGCCAACCATTACACAAGCTTTTATTAAAGTTAATAATGCAGTTTTTAAGGTAGATTTTTATATTTTAATACAGATGTATACAAATATTTCTTACATATTATCATTAAGATTATAAATCACAAAATAGGCCTTCCCAGGCAATTTCAAATGTGGCTGGCGCTTTCGAAAAAGACTGAGCTCTCGGCTGCTCGGATTCTGCGCTCTGTGGCGACGGGAGCCGAAAGGACCTGAAAGGACGAGGCTGGCGACTTGTGAATGGCGCCCGGAGCGAGGAAACGAGCCAGTTGGGATGGCGAGAGGGACGGAGAGAGGGCCGGAGAGCAAGGATTCAGCAAGGAGCAGGCGGCGCGAGTGAGAGCGAGCCATTCGTGAATATTTCATGAACGATGGCCGCGATGGCAGCCAGCCTCGTGCCGCCGATAACCGAGCTGCTTGCCGCCGAAGAGAAATGTAGGGAAACGCATCCCGTCGTCGTCATCGGCGGCAGAGGCAGCAGCAGCAGCAGCAGCGGCAGCGGCAGCGGTGGCGGCGACAGCGATTTTCACAGCAGCAGCGGCAGCGGGAAAATCGGCAGCAGGAAAATCGGCAGCCTTTCTGCCGTCGTTGCAGTGGCAGCAGCGCCTCCGAATTTTGGCCAATGCGTGTGCTCCTGGCGTTCAGTAAGAAAAGCGTCGCCCAGCGGTCTAGTACGAACGTATACCGAACGCTTTGTATATCCTGTAAATTATATCCTGTGTGTGCGATTGATCACGTCTGCCTGGTTCGTGCGTAGTTCGAAACATAGACTTCACAGATTGCCTTGCCGTAGTGGCAAATTATTCTGGGCTTGGGGCTTGAACTTATTATTTTCCTTTAAAAGATCACCTAAACCTAAACACGACACTTATCCAGCTGGTCTTATCACGCACTTGGAGTCACTGACTTCTGAAGTTGCCAGCAAATTCGCGCGCGACAAAAACTCAGAAGCTGCCGGCAAAATAATAATTGCCATTGCAGCCAGCTGCTTAAAACTTTCGCTGCGACTTTGAGCCGTCTGAGCAGGGCTTCACTTTTCTGTTTGGCATTTTCCCCTGTTATTTTCTCACATATTTTCATTATTTTCTCCACATTTTTGTTTGTGTGTGTGTTTTTTTTTTGTTTTTGGCTGACATTTTACATAGCAGACATTGATATTAAAACAGAAGACGTCTGGCAGGCAGAGAACTCGTAGTACTACTCGCATGACAGGAATATTTATAATTTCCGCTGCCAGCAGACACAACAGAAAAGAAAGAATAATTTGCGATTACTGGCAGGCAGAAGGCGAAGGAAATCCCTGAAACGATATTACAAGCCAAGTGCGCTTGAGTTCGTGTATTTCCGGTTGAACAAACACATAAGCGAAACATAAAAGAAAGGCGAAAAAAAAATATACTTACATATACTTCCACATGCCCCCCATACTTATGTCGATATATATATCTATATAAACATATATATACATATATATGTAGTACATAAATAGAGTAGCCAGCCAGCCAGCACGAAAAGTGAAAATACATAGAGGCGAAGCCAGGCGAGAGCATATTTCATAAGTTTGCACTCCGCACACATAGAAAGCAGCGGCGAGAGCCAGAGAAAGCTGGCGACAAAGGCTAACGCACGACCTTTGGCACCGAGTTCAGATCCTGCGGAGGGGTCAGCAGCAAATCAATAAAGACAAAGACACCCGGCCAGAGCAACTGCATCCCCCATACAATCCAGCTTCGCGTGCCGAGTCCAGCGACCAAAATTCACTCGCAAATAATGCTGACCATGTCGACCCTAATGATGCCAGCACCGACCATAGCCATGGGTGCCCCACAGATCACAATGGGTCCGCACAAGCCGCCGGAAACGAAGCTGCTGGCCATCCATCCCGCTGCAGCGGCCGCAGCAGCCGCCCAGCAGCAGCAGCACCAGCAGCAGCAGCAGTCGGTGACAGCTGCTCATTTGCAGCACAATGGCCAGCAGCAGCACTCGCAGCAGCAGCAGCAGCAGCAGCAAATGTCGCAACAGCAACAGCAGCAGCAGCTCGTGGGCAGCAACTCCAAGCCAGGTGAGTGGAAAAGCGCGTTTCCCGGGTTGAATGTCCTTGCCCGCTTCGGTTTCGGTTTCGATAACGATTTCGGTTTCGGTTTCGGCGCCATTTCCACCGGCAAAAGGTGTTGCATAAATTGAGAAATGTCGCTGCCATTTTGCCCCTGAGACGTGTTTCGCATGCGGCAGACAACGAGCTCTGTTTTGGCTTGTGGAGCTACTTTTCACATCAGCAATTGTAAAAAATTTCCAATGGAAAGCGATTTCAGTCATCGGCTAAACTGCTGAATCTAGATGCAATATAAATTCTTAATTGAATGTAGCAAAACTAAGTGGCCTGTAACAAACTAATCAAACTTGGGTAGAATTTTATTGTCTTACAAAAGGTAGGAAATATTATCGTGCAAAGTCTATAAAAATTAACACATGCTTGTGGCTTATTTATTTCAATGCTTTAACTGAAAACTCTGGGCAATGCAAACCGTTTAATACCATGTAAAGACCAATAAATCAACTATTGGTTTCATAAAAAAAAAAGTAGCATAGTCATTTGCAATTCTAAACGTATTCAGATTGGCTCTCAGTTAGGATTTAATTGAATGCATTTTATTTTGCGATATAATTGCATTGCATTTTCAGCCAAGGATTTGTGCAGGCTTAAAAAGTTAGCAAATCATTCAAACACGACCATGGCAAAAAATAATTTATCCGATTAGCTGTATCCTAATAAAATGCTGTTTGTGATAAAATGTGCTCTATTTGTCACATTTGTGCATTTGTCTTCAAACGCAATAAATTAGGGTATAGCAAAAATACATATTGAAAAATGTATAAAAAAGTAGTAATAAAATCCGAGACTTTAAAATAAACAAAAGTTCAAGTGCAGCAAAAGCCTCTAGCAAAATCCTCAGCTAACAACAACCTCTTGAGAAATAACAACAGCTTACGTATTCAGAGAAATGTCTGAGCAATTACAATTCAAACCGAAAAACACCCCAGGCGATCGATATCTGGGCACGATAACGTATTTCATATTTATAGAAATTTCGTATGCGTCAGATGGCCAAAATCATACTGGCAACACATTCAATTAAACGTGGCCCAGACAGTCGGAAGTCAAGGAGGTAGATTTCAAAAATACCAATAGGGCGCACGTATCACTTTCGGCCAGTTTTAAATGAGTAAAATTCCAAGGGGCCCAAATTCGCACACGTAATCCGAAAAATAACAAAACTCGAACACGCATTTCAGAGATGAATTATTGTGGACACCACCCCTGCGGGCTGAAAATGGAAAATGTCAAGCGTAGGCATTACAAGCATAAATATCAGTTACAATTTTCATATTTTTAACCACAAATGAAAATTTTTTGATACAGCTCGGGCAGGGAAAGGCAAGGGAAATTGCATGCCCGTAGAGATTTACAACTTAAAAACAACTTAAGCCGAAACTTGGAAACAAAGGCAGCAGCGATACAGACAGAAACTGGGACTATTCTCCAATTTGTTGGCTCTATACCCACACCCAGCCCCCTCAAGCCCCCTCAAGCCAGACCCCTAAGTCCCTCAAACTTAGGGCAACGGTTGCTAATGGCAAAAACTATACACAAATAGACACTGGCAGGCATAAAACCGGAAACAACGGCACAGGAAGCTGCATGAAAATGAAACGAGGAAAAGCGGCCAGGCGGCCAGGCAGCCAGGCAGCCTGACTTTGGGCTGTAATGAAAAATGGAAAATGTCTACTGCTGCGACTGCTACTGGGACGACTAAAAATAGTGAAAAGTTGAGTGTGCGTCGGTGTGGCATCTCGTTGAGTCGAAAGCCGGCAGAAAGGCAGCAAGAGCAACTTGAAAATGAATTTAATTATGGCAAAAAAGTGAAAATTTCCACACTTGAGTCTGCGAAGTTTGCCTTTCCCTTTGGCCGCCGGAGCGTTGATGAGCGGCTGCGAAGTGTGAGAAAATTACTAGACAAGACAACACCAACTGGCGGGCAGGGCACATAAATAGCAGCCGGGGCGAAAGTGAAGAGTCCGCCGGTTCCGGGCATTGTGTAAGTTGGCTTAATGCGGCCCGGCTTACTAGAAGTCCTGGGAAATCATGGGTGGGGAACATCCTGGGAAATGAGTGCGAAAGTGGAGCAAATTCGCTAGTTATTAACCGGCACAAAAAAAGTATAGATGGAGAGTCATTTCCAGGACAATTGACTTTGCGATGATCCGCACTTATCCACTAATTAGCGGACATATAGAAAAAGTCGATAGCAGAGCAGCGACAAAGCCGAGTGTGCTCTAACTGAAATCTAGATAATTTTCACATCCGAATCGACTATTTTCAAAAGGTAAAAAACTGTTGATTTGAAGTGTTTTTAATAAAGTTAGCTATTTAAATCGTGCCTTGTTCCTATTTATTAGCATTATTGCTAGTTCAACGTGTAAGACCCACATTTTTAAATTACATTCCATGCAGCTTTAGCTAGTTGGGTAGTTGTGAAAATGGGAAATGTTGTATGGGTTCTTCCATGGTTATTCAATCAAAAGAAAGCAGTGGGGAAAAGGCAAGTGGGACAATTGACTTTGTGATGAACCACACTTAGTTACTAATTAGCAGAGGGCTAGAAAAAGTCGACAACCACAGCCGACAAAGCAAACATTGATTACCAGGCCAAATGATTGCAAATTGAAAATTAAGCACGCCGCTGAATTTCCAATTCAAATGCGAGAGAGTCGGCCAAACTGCCGGCAAACCGAAAGGAGCAGAGCGTAACAGGCACATGCATATAAATTTATATATGCACTAAGGACACACAGTGCACACCCACACCGCTGCACTGGCACACGGTGCATGAACTTTCGAGCAGCACTTACACACACATGCACAGCGCGGCAAGGGGCGGGGCGAGCGCGGTGGCGAGGGCGAGGGCGGGTTACACCTACATGCCGCTGTTGCAAAAACAAACAGCGACTGCGAGTTTCTCAAGTGTCGCAACTGCAACAGCAGCAGCCCAGCCAACAAGTGCCACAGTAGTTGGCTGTGGGAGGAGTCCCGTCCGCAGCATCACAACTGCATCCACCACCACCTAATGGAGGTTCAACTACAGTGGCAGCTACCCGTAAGGGAAGGTTCCGAATGCTGAACAACTCACCTTAAATTGAGCTTCAACTCAGCGCATTTAAGTTTCTGCTTTTGTTTTCCATGTCCATTTGATGTCCATATGAAAAGATGTAAGTCCCAAAAGTAGCTAATGCTATACTAAATATAAGACATACTTGCCACAGCTTAGTCTCAGTTACCACCAAGGACCCTGCAATCATATCCTTGGTCAGATTTAATTGGTGATGTGTTACGCCAACATAATTTCCACTGTATTTCGGTGTATTATCTCCATCTGGCTGTGATCCGCCTGCACTTGGCTGTTTTTCCTTGCCCCCAAATGATGCAACAACAACGGCGAGCGCGCTTTACTTTCGCTCAGGCAGCGGCGACAGCAAAACTTTTAAATTGGTTGGCAACACTTGCAGCCAACACACACACACACACACACACGCACACACCCGCATACGGACAAACACACATACTAAATGTTTGTTTTGGAAATGAATTTGGCAATTTTTGTACAGCAGCTAGGTGTTGGGGTGCAGCGGGGCGGAGCGGGGAGAAGTGGCAAAGTGAGGCGAGAGACAGCAGGCAACACCTCAAAGTAATTTGCCGGCAAATCATTGGAAGGAGTCAGTTGCGAAGGCGGAATAAGCGAAGAGGATAGCAGCAGCCGAAAAGTATGCAACGCCAAATGAAACACACACAGAAACGTAAGGATAAGCACGTAATGTGAGTGTGTGCGGCAGGGAGCTTGTGTGGGTAAAAAACCACCAAAGTGAAATGCATTTATCGACCGCAAAGCGTTCGAAATGAAATCTGTTTAAAGGATTTTAATACCCCAGCAGAAACGTGGAGTCTGCATCAGAATCTTTGACTGCGCTGGTAAATCTGTGGGTGTGTGTGTGTATGTGCATGGAGATGGTTGTGTGGATGTGTGGGTGTGTGGGTGCATGGGTGGCGAACACAAAAAGTCAATGAATTCGTTTGGCGAATTGAAAAATTAATTCAGTTGCCGTCGCTGGCATTGATAAGGAAAAGTACAGGGAACTGGAAAAACTTTTACACGCCGCTTTTCTTTTATGTGTGTCTTTATCTTCGCCTCGTCTGTGTGTGTGTACTTACACACACATTGACAAGCATTTTACTTACTAATGATTTCTCATTTCGCTTACGGTATTTCTCTCTTACTCGTGCTTTTTGTCTTACTTTGCGTTTTACAGCACACCCCCGCACACCCCCGCACAACCATACACACTGAAACCGAATTACTCACTGACGTTGTTGTGGATTTTCCCTTCGAGTTTTCCCATCTCGAAAAGCGAAGGAAATTAAGCAAAAAGCGCAAAGATTTATTTCGCTTTGATCAAAATTAAATGAATTGATTTTAATACGCCCCGTGGGCAAGATATTTCCTACGCTTTCGCAAATGAAAACGCATAAAAAAGGTGTTGGTTGGCCTTGTGGGCGTGGCCGTTTCTGGGGGCGCTGCTCGTTGTGAGCTTTATTTTATGCCAGCGGCCATTACAATTGAGTAGCTTTGGCCATAGCATAGCTATGTGCCCGTGTCTGTGTGAGCCATTTGAATTCCCAGCCGCACTGGTGTTGGTGTGGAGTGCCCGTGCTTAAAGACTCTCAATAAATTCTACTTGAATTGGGTACAAAGTGGAGGATGCGATAAAATGTTTAAGGCCAGCGTGTCGGAATATTAATGTTGTATTGAAGTTTAAGGCTGCGAAGAGAATGCAGGTTTTGTATCTAATAAATCGAATTTCTTTTGTTCTGTTTGTTCTATTTGAGTTTTAAATACTTATTAATAATATACTTTTTATAAATGCGCATCTTTGTGCTAAAAATAGCAAACTTGTCATGGAGTGAAACATAAAAATCGTTGCTTGATTTGATGTCTACCCGCTGTCCTGTTCATTCCGTTTGATTACATTTCATTTGATTGCTAACGTTTTTGACTGTCCATTTTTTACACTGCAATTTCTTTTGTGCTGCGCTTTGTTTCCTGTTGGTGGCGGCAAATGAAAAGTTTACATTTCATTGCTCAATTCGACATTTGACATTTGGCAGCGGCAGCGGCAGCGGCAGTGGCATAGAAAATGAGGTTCAGTTTTTCCAACAGTCTCCGATTTTCAGCGTTTTCATTTCGTTCCCTTTATTTTCTTGCTTTCGGTTTTCAAAATTCAGACAATCGACAGCGGCGTCATTGTTGTTGCTCGTATTGTTTGTCATCGCATTTGTCGCTTTTTGCCCGTCGATTTTTTCCGCCTTCCTCTTGTTTTGTTGGCGCCGTGTAATAAAAGTGTCTGCGGACCATTCGCTTGTTGCACGGTGTAACAAATTGCTCATGCCCACATCGCATCCGAGCAAAGCGGATTTCAGTGGAGGCAAAGGTGTGGGTCCAGCCACTGGTCAACACTTTGGCGCAATTTAAATTTCATGCATTTTTCATTAACGCCGAAAAGGAGGCGACCACTCGACTGGGCTCCTCCATTACCCAGCGCCAAGGACGTGAACTGTTTCAGGAACGAGTGCCACAGCAGCGGAAAAAGTAGTAGTGTTTTCAAAAATATTTTAACCAATATTGTAAAAGGCGTTCCCACATAAAAACGTTAAATTTGGAATGGCTGTTACAGCGACTTTCTACTTTCCAATCTAGTAAGATGGATGGTTATGAAGCAGAAACATTTTTAAAGACCTTAAGCTCGTAACTAAGCAAAGTGTACCGCCCAAGGGAAATAAAAGGAAAACGTTTTTCAAATGACTTTGCAATGAATTGGCCAACTGATCTGATGACCGCAAGTGTGGATTAAGAGACTGAGAATCGGAGGGCCGAACGGGAAGTTGGCTCATCTTAAATGCCCATCTATTTTACGGCTGCAGCCCCATATACCATACAAGCAAGCACACAGAGAAGCACTCGGGCTCGAGAACCAAGGCCCATTTACATTTTCGTACTTTTGCAATGCCCAGCGTCCAAAGTTTCCCATCCGAAGGCATCCTTCGCAGCCAATACCATCCTGTAGTTCGGTTCGTATCGATTTTGAGTGTCGCCTGCCATTCAAATGGTTTTTATTTCGCATTTATGTGCCCGGCCCAGACTTTGTCCTCACACTTTGCAGTTCTTCTGGGTTTGGCACGATTTAATGCATTGGCCACAGTACCTCCTTCAGTCGGCAAACTGCCTCCAAATATACACCGAACATAAATGTACGGTGCACAATTAATTCACTTTTTTTTGGCATTTATGATGCATACAGTAGTATAGCAACCGATGTTAAAATAACAATTTAACTGTCAATTTAAATAGAGATTAAATACTCGTTTTGTTTTGGTTTTCTTGCCGTGTACCGCAAACGTGTGAGTCCTTTCCTTAACCCTTTACCGCCATGTCCGCATTGTTTTGCTCGTTTGGCATTCCGGCTCCTCGGCCTCTCGGCTTTCGGTGCCTTTGTTTTTTATGCCCGGGAAAAACTTTTGCATAAAGTCATTTGGGGCGTTGATGGAATTTTTGAGCGGACCTCCCATCGCCGATCGGCGGGCAAAAGCGTTTAGTCTTGAGCTAAGTTTTATGAGCTGTGCGTGCGAACTTCTGTTTGACTCTGGTCTCATTTGCGCTGGCAAATACGGCAATTTATGCAAATAATAATTTATAAAATTTCGCATAGTTTGCCCGGGGCACAAGAGAGAGAGAGAGAGAGAGAGCTTAGCCGAAAAAATAAAAACAGTTCGGGCTAAATAAAACAAAATGTAGGTAAATAAAACATGGACTGCGGGCTGGCCAGGGTTTCCGGCTTCTGGCCAGGCCATAAAAAGTGCTAAGTAAACACATGTGCCCGGGATTCCCGCTCTTTGCACATCCGCACCCCCACCCGCAAAGCAAATGCCTGCACATAGTGTAAACACATAAATTTATGCATTTTCAATGGAGAGCTGTTAGCATAAATTTACGGCCCAAAAAAAAGACCGACAAAAAATGGGGAAAATCAACGACTGTGGGGCGGATGGGTGGGGCAAGTGGTGTGTTGGTGGGTCAGCCAGCAATAACACACTGTACAAAAGTGCTCAACAAAACAAAAGCAGAACAGAACAGAACAAAACAAGGCAAAACAAAATAAAAGTGAGCGAAAATAGCGTTAAAGCAACGCAAAGCAAACAGTCGACAGTTGAGTTGCTGCAGAGCTCGAAACAAACAAAAAATGCAAACAGAAAACAAACACAGCAAAAAGGCAACTCAACTCGCCGGAAAGCGGAAGAGGGCGGCGAGGGTCCAATGGCCAGCTAAGGGTTAAGGGGGCGTGGTGGCTAGGGGTGGGCCTGTGGTGTCCTGCAAAAAACTTGAAGCAAATAGAGGGACTGCTTTAAAAACCTTAACACATTTCCAATGATTGAATCAATAAACGGCGACAAGTGCGTTGGTATTGCTCGCTGTGATTTTGCGTGTGTGGGTGCTCGCACTGAGAGAAAAAGTGCTTACAGTTAATGGATTTTGAAAGCACATATACATGTGAATGCACCTGCATAGCTTAATAGGTTTTTGCTAGATCTGTCCCGTAAGTACTTACGAATTCTCTAGGTGCAGTTGAAGAATTGGCTTCGGACTTTTGTTTAGCAAGTTAATACAAGTGCGTTTTTTCCCCCAGTGCATGTGTCTGACTGCCGCTAACTACTGCCAATTGGCGAAAAGAGCAACTGCTGCCCTTTTTCGGCAGGATGCGTGTCCCGCTGCTATTTTTGCATACTTGCGTTTGCTGCCAGCTGACACTGGTCGGTACCAGGACCTTTTTTCTTGGCCAAAAAGAGTGATTTTAGCCCCCTTTTTTGTGGACTCACCTCTTGGGCCCAGGGCTGTGGCCATTTGCGCTCCGAATTGCATATGGCAAACGTTAAAAGGTTTGCCCTCTGGCCACTGTTAAAATGGGCTTACTACTGAGTCGATGCGAAGTTGAAGCCTCAAAGCAACTAATCCGGAACGCTCCCTATTATTCAGATATGTTGCTGCCATAAGCCACGCCAGGAGCACGCTTTATGCTAGCTGCATAAACTTTCTCTAATTATAAATATCTGTTGCCATGGCCGTTTCACATTCGTTGCTTGGCCAAGAGCTGAATGGAAGCCGCAGAAAACAATTTGCAAACTTTGCAGGATCTGCGGTGGCCTTTACTCATGTCTCCTGCTTCCGCAAGAGGCAAACTTTAAACATTTTCATCGCACTTTTCAACGCAGAAGTCGGAGGAAAGCGGCGCACTGGAGTTAGATATGTCAATAAGCACGCACACCGTACATCCCCGGCAACTTATCAATTTTTCCATGCTCAAGCCCACTTAAAGGAGATTCCCAATGGGGAGGCGGACTGCAGACTGTACAAACATTTGACTCCGCCGGAGAGGCAATGGCAAAGTCAAAACGAAGCGGAGATGCAGTCGGAAATGCCATTGAAAATAGTTTAAAGTTGCACCAAAAAGGATATTGAGCTAAGCCAGTTGCAGCTTACAAGGCGGAGAGTGTGCGAGGGTTCCTACACTGCAAACATTTGTGACCTCAAAGTGTATAGACCCCTCAGCAAGAAGATATCTTCTTAATATCGGACACTGGAATGCATAATACTTAATATATTATTTACAGCCGAATCAACGCAAATGCCCCATGATTTTGGTCAAGTGTACTGTGTGCGCTGTGAGCTCATGAGCTGGTGGTGTCCTCTGTTGGTTTTCTATTTGCCTTCGACTCGCTGCTCGCTGGCTGCTTATGGAAATCCGCATGATGATTGCATATCCTTCGCCAGAGACGCTGCCATATCCCTAATGCCGCCGAAAGTTTGCGTTCATTTGGCTGCTGCATGCCAGCCGGAGTCCCGTCGGCTTCCTCCTTCTTACTGCCATCCATTTTGCGCTATCCTTTTTTTCCTGTGATGCTTTCAGCTGAGAAAACTTTTACTTGGGTTTTTCCTATTTTCCTTGTCGGCTGCGGTGGCGGTGGCCAAAGTGTTTCTCTTGCATTTGAAGAGCTTTTTCTTAATGTCACTTATGCATAAGTTCCTATGAGTTTGGCCACACACACACGCACACACACACTCACACACAGACACACACATAAGGAAGTATATATACGTATGTATGTATATGCATATCCATGGCCGGGGTGGAAGCTCACTCATGTTTGCATGTGGATAAAAGTGCAGCGGGTGTGCGTGTGTGTTTGTGTTTGAGACTAACTTGATGGCACATCCTCCATGGGGATTTACAAGTGCTTAGTTCTATGTCGCAAAAAAACGCTTTAATATTATTACACTTTCTTCTATGTGCTCTGGCAATTTTTGCTATTTTTTCATTTGCTTTCAAATTAAATGAAATGGCTGGGAAAAGAGGAGCGCGTGGCGGGCGGGCGTGCAAATTGAATGCCCAGATTCTTAAAGCTTTTCGCCACAACCAGCCGCAAAACATCATAAATAAGCACCGAGATGGCGCACACATGGGCGCCTTGATGTATTACATGTGTTGGCATTATTTACTTAACTCGGCTCTGCTCTATTTTAGCCGCTCCAAAAAGTCAAGTCTACTTTTGCGGGCGCAGCTATTAGTGCAGCAGCGACATCAGCAGAGGCACAGGCACAGGCACAGGCAGCGCAAAAATGGCAACAACAATGCCATAGAGCCTGGCTATAAGGATGAAGACATTAAGGCCCAGCATGCGTTACCACACACACACCCACACACACACGCAGATTGCCAGACATGGGCGTAAAGAGAAAGAAATATAATGCCAACATAACATTTAATCCAAGGAATTCCATATCGCTGCCAGTGGGGAAGCCAGGCGAAGGCAAACAGTTGCCACCGTGAAGCAAAGTTGGCTGTTGACGGCTTTCGGCAGCAGGATGCCAAATGTGGTCGAGCAGACATAGGTGGAACCCTACAAGGGCCTAGAGAATTATCAGTTTAGGTGAAATACCGGGAAATTAGTATTTCATTAGCTCAGCTTGCGCCAAGAACTATAATCAAGGTATCCAAGCTTCATAGCCTAGCTAAATCAAGCTAGAATTTACAAATCAGATAACTATTACTATAAAAACTTGTTAAGCCATCTGATTGAACGCGAACTTAGTTGCTTATTTGCACTATGCATGTCCTTTTAAACTTCCCAGTAACACCTGTGCAGTTCGGTGAAAGTCCTATTACCAGATTGCTCCCACTATCTGCCTGATGGCTAATGCCTCTGCGATCATTGCGTAATCTGAGCAGTAAGTAAATGCTGCCACTGAACTCGGACCCCGTGGCAACTTGTAATGTTTATTTCCACTGTGCTTATCTGGGCCGAGTCAGAGTCCTGGCTCTGGCGCACTTAAATGGGGCACGAGGAGGAAATAGAGGAGCGCAGCAGATATACTTTTAGCAGCTCAACTGAGCTGAGCTTCTGGTCTGGTTTGGCTTGGTCCGGGTTTGGTCCGGGTTTTGCTGGCTGGGCTGGGTTTTGCTGTGGATGAGCCAGCAGCGGAAGGAAGAAATAATCATAAAAATTATTTCAGCATACACATACAACGTACACATATACACGTAATGCACATGTGTGCGAGTGGTGATCATAATGTTGCAGGGTGGCGCTGGGGGAATCTCTTCATTTTCGATGCCTTGCAAGGATTTACACTTTAATGGCCGAGGAACAGAAACGAAGGCGAAGGCGAAGTAGAAGTCGAAGGCGTGGCTGCCTTTTTTCATTTTCATTTTCATTTTCGTTCTTCATATTTTCTATTTAGCAGGATATCTTTGCCTATGTGTGTGTCGGTGTTAATGGGTCTCATGTCTGGCCAAATTGATATCCCGCCGTCGTTTTTAATGCCTTATGAATGCGGCTAATGAAAGTGTGCGTGTGCGCAGCCAAAGCGCACTTTTTATTATTATTTTCTAAGCCGCACTTAATGCTCATCGCACTCCCCCCTCCGCCGCCGCGTTTTTCCCGTTACAGGTAAGCCAAGAAACCGTCTCGGCCGAGAGTTCATTTACCAAAAAAAGAAAAAAGAGGGCAGCCATGATTGGAAGTCGGTACTGAATGTTGAAGGTCGCAACGGTGAGTTGCAAAACCAGCCGCATACCAACTGGTAAATTTGATTTATTCGGGCACGTGGATGCACCCGGGGGTGCCAAGAAAGTGAAAGTGAAACAAAAAAGAAAGGGCCAGCATGGTACAACCACCGACAGCATCGTTAACATTTAATTATGCCATTTTCATTTCCGTAATGAAATGAACTTGTTAGGGCAGCCTTTGTTCTCTTATTCATTGCCCTGGCAAATTATCATTGATTTTGTTGCTTAATCCGCCTGACCGTCGCACTAAGGTGAGCATTAAATCGAATTAATTTCGGGTGCTCGGCGGTGGCGTCCCTCCCATTTGCTGGCTTCCAGTTGTCCTGGAGAGTGGCCATTTGACAAAACGTTTACATTAAATGTCCTGTGCCGTGTGACCATTGCTCGCTTTTCGCCTTCTTCGCTTTTGTTTCGTCCTTCTCCCGTTCCACAGCCCTCCATTTGTGTTATAGCAAATGTCTTGGTCCTGTCTACGGGTCGACATTCCTGAAATTTTGCGAATTGTCCGGACGGAGCGAAAGTGACACGGATGGCAGGGAACAAGGAACAAGGACCATGGAACAGGGAACAGGGAGCTGGACGCTTAGCGCCCAAGTTGAGACATTTGCGTTGACAATTGCTCGGAATTGGAAATAAGATATTTGCGACTCTGGACTCTTACGTGTATGTGAGGCGGTATTTTCGGATTTGCAGCCTCGAATTATATTTATTGCCAGTTCGGGGAATGTCATGAACATACATTTGTCAGGACCAACGGCAAATGCAATTAAGCATGTCTTCTCCCCTCAAAAATCACTCAATTCGAAATTTACGTTTTCGGGTTTTTTGGGCCCTCCTCGCACACGCTCCATTAAGGCCAAAAAGCCGGAGTGGAATAAGCCGCTCGAGGTATTGTACGCAAATTTTTTAATTTATTGCACAAAATGTCGGGCTTTTCCCATGTTGGCAAGCCACAAAAGCCAAAGAAATTGTTTCAATTTGTCATGACAATTTCTTTGAAATGCCGCTGCTAAAAAATGTCCGCCCCCGCAAAACGTCGTAGGCTGCCATCAAAGCCCTGAATTCAATTTGGTTTAGATGGGGCGGCCGGGCTCATTCCGCTGGTAATTTCCCAAAATTTCCACCCAGTTCTAGTATGTCGCCTGCTTTATTTGCTTTACTCTGCTCGGCAGTAATTTGCAATTTTCACCTTGCCCCGTCGCCGCGTAGCGAGTGGCAAAATCGCGGGAAGGAAATCGTTGAGGACTAGACCATTATCAGAATTGCCAGTGGGATGTGGGCCGTGGGTCGGGCGGGTTGACAAATCAGTGGCGCCCTCCCAATGACATTAAAGCCAGCTCAGTTGAGCTGAGACGAGGCCGTAATGCTTGGCTGCCGCTGATGATAATGGATGCTGTTTTTGGCTCAGCCATTTGGCAAGCGGCTGCAGTAAATCTGATACATCCCCTTGGCATAAATAAATAGGCACATGGCTGCTGGCTTGGGTGGGGCGGCCCAAAAGCGATCGCAATCTGAAATTGCATCTTGCCAAATCGAATGCCGCCAACAGTGGAGTCGGATGACCCAAATTAATGTTGCAAATTGCTGCTCACTGGGGCAACCTTGGTCTTAATCTGGCCCGTCATTAACTGCATTAACTCCGCAGTAAGTGCTAAATGACTTAATTGCAAAAGTTGTAAACAATTTTATTGCGCCAAGACATACAGATATTTTAAGTAATAATTATTCAGTCATACGAGTATAAGCAAGCTTAAATGCAAACCTTTCTTATGAAATGAAAACAAATGGTAATCTGAGTACGTGCACGGGGGAAAACAATTTGGCTAATAGATGCATACCAGCATTTGCCATCCATTCGCCTGCATCTTGTGGCTGCCACTCAAATGAAAAGCAACGTGTCCCTGGGCAACGGGTGCCCGGATTGCCGGACCAAAACACATCTCACGTGGCCAAAACCCGAACTGAACCCGAACAGGACGATAAATCTTCAGCTGCAAGCGTTGGCATCGATGATGCGCCTTTAAGCTGCTTAGTCTCTGTCCGCATCCTGATGCCCCACGCCTTTTGTCCCACATCCCCACATCCCCACATCCCCATAGCTCCGCAGCCCCTGGCTTGGCTTGCAATTTCCGCTGCGCCGGCGGGACGCATATTAGCTGGCTGCCAGTGGATTCAGGACTCAGGACGCAGGACGGAGGACGCAGGACGCAGGACTCGGGATTCCGGGTGGACAGACGACGGAAGCGTCACGGCGGAAGCGCAAGAACAAAGTAGCCAGATCCGGACAGCTCTGAGCAGCCAGTGCAGCTGGAATTTCGCCGGCTCCTTCTCGATCCTGATGACTGGCAGTCGCGGATGTAACAATATGATTGGATTATTATTATATTATTTATTGAAAGGGTCCGGCTCAAGTGTTGGCTGCTGCACCAGAGACTGGGG
Organism: Drosophila orena; assembly: GCA_005876975.1. Lineage (NCBI taxonomy): Eukaryota > Metazoa > Arthropoda > Insecta > Diptera > Drosophilidae > Drosophila > Drosophila orena. The sequence goes on along the minus strand of VCKV01000282.1, from coordinate 4,463,475 downwards.
CGCCAGATAATGAATGGTGGCATCGACGGCATCGGCATCTTTTCCGCTCCTTTTTTCCATGCTCTAGTCTAGTTTTTCTCCCTTGGACTATTTTATTTTCCTTCTTTTTGGCCTCAAATGGCAAGCAGACATGCAATCAGGCCGGGATCTCTGCCGTACGGGCGTTTGTAATTGGGCCCTTTTATCTCGTCCACCGTTCGGGCCAATTAAAGTTAGTTTGCAAAGTAATTAAGACGATTATGTGGCGCTCAAGTATCAATAAGCGCCAATTATCCAAGTATTTCGCATCGATTGTTACTCGCTGCGGCGCTCTTTTCGGTTTTCGCTTGAAATAATTTGGTTAGATAATTTTTTAGCGCCACTTATGTGATTGCCTTCGGTGGCCGCGGCAAAAGGTTATGTAAATGGAAAATGGAAAATGGAAAACGTAATTACGGACACGAAAAATAATTATGGCTAGCGGGTAGCGGGGCAAGAAAGAGTTGGCTGACAAGGATTTAATTGGGTGTACGACGACGATGGAATGGCAACTTAGATTTTTATGAAATTAAGTAAAGAGAGAGAAATTGTGCCTGCTTGTACCAATAAATACTATTTCAGCACTTGTAGCTTGTAGAGTAGGAGGGGTGTAGGAGGTGTAGGGGTGTAGGAGGGGTGGCAAAAGCTTTTCCTCTGTGTGCGGAAAATGTTTTTCCAGCCAAAAGTAACTGTCAAGAGCCTGAGCAGAAATCATGCAACTTCAGCTAGAGCTAAACTGCAGTCAATGCCGGGCGTCAATCAAGCAACTTTTGGCTTTTGCTAATGAACTTCTGGGCGCATCCACTCATTTGAAAGTCACTCAGCTTAATTCACAACACTGCCACTGCCTCTGCAACAGCCACGCCCATCGTCCTTCGTCCTTCGTCCGCCCCCTCACGAAGCAGAACTAATTCCAGAGTCTGTCGCTTCGGCAGTGTCAGAAAGCCAAATTTTAATCTGTGATGTTGCCAAAACTTGATAAAGAAAGTTCAGTCTTGTATGCCACATGCTTAGATGGATGCCACACCCAGTGGATCATTGGGTGCAGGGCTTCGCAGGATGCTCATCTGGAGGGGATTGCAGTGGGATTGCTGCACTTTGCAGGCCATACTTCACTCTGACATCGCAATCCCCCATCTATGGCGATTCATACATCTGCTCTCTGCTCTGGCTGAAAATTCCTCTGCGTCATTGGCAAAAGTTACGCGCATTTCGAGCCACCCGAAACCCCTTGGGGAAAAAATAAATCTTCGACTTTAGTGTGCTTGTACTGCAATGGGGCCAGGATGATGGGGTCAAAGGGGTCCAGATGGGGGATGGTGCTAAAAAGCATTTGTTATCGCCGCAGCAACATAAATTCACTTTTGTAATTATTTCTGGTATTAGTAGCTGAGGTAACAAGCGGAGAAAAGTCAGCCAACGACTGCTGGCTCTGACCGAACTCCATCATGGCAGCAGCTCCTCCGCTCCTCCGCTCATCCGCTCCTCCGCTCATCCGCTCCTCGGGCTCCCCACAAAACCCCCAGATCCTGTGCACCCACTCATGTCCGTACACTGAAACGCAATAAATTGAAATCAAAGCGCAGTGGCTGAGACCACAAATCTAAGGATCACGAATATGTAATTTCTATAAATATTTCCTAATAGAAATACTGAACGATTTTCGATTTTTTCTCTTGATACCATGAGCTGAGAATGTAAATCCCTGATAGGAAATTTCAGCTATTGACGTCCTTATATTTTCCTAGGTGCATCAAAAGCGGCAAGGACTCAAAACGAATGGACGCCAGCGAGATTATTTGTTAAAACTGGCAACTGAGCAGCAGACTGTGCTTAAAACACACACATACCCCTCCACACACACACACACACACACACACACAATTGGAAACACACCACCCACCCACATACACGGACGCAGGAGCTTAACCCACCAATACACACATAGCAACAACTTTAAAATTGAATCAATCATTCTCACTTTGATGCACATCAGCAACAGAAGCTGCCGTCGTTGCCTCGACTGCAGTTTTAGCCAAAGAAAATGGTTCATAGGCGAAATGGCTTGGTCACTGGAAAAGCGGGAAAGCAGGGAAAGCTGGGAAAGCTGGGAAAAGCGGGAATGGCCAAGGGGATGGGGGGGGGGGGGGCTAGGTGGCAGCATAAGCTGTAACTATAAACAAGCAGCTTATGTGTGTTTCAGTCGTTCGTTTTCTACTTTTTGCACTGGGTGTTAATTTTTGTTGGTTCATGAAGTCGTCTTCTTCAGCTCGAGCTTTCTAGCTGCTCGAGCTCCTTTTCCCCCATTGGTACAGGTAGAGAAAAAACCAAGTAAAATTACTCAAACTTGTCATTGCGCTTTTACAATTAACCAACAGCTAAGCATACAGGTCAGCTTTTGCGTGTTCCCTATGAGCGCAAACATATGTTTGCAGTATTTTCTCGCTGTGTAGCCCTGCTTAAACACTTCGCAACATGGCCCGGCAGCTGTGCGCAGTTCTAACGAGCAAAAACTAATAAATCCCCACGAAAATGGCTGCGGAAACGGAAGCCGTGTGTTGTGTTGTGTTCAGCTCCCTGCTCACAGACCCAATCCGAGTCCCAAAAAAGAGCGGAGAGCCGAATGCGGATCCGAATCCCAATCCCAATCCCAATCCCAATCCCAGCCCAGTCCCAATCCCTGGCCAAAGCTATGGCTATGGCTATGGCTATGGCTATGACTGTGGCTCTGGCTCGGATGTCTGTCTGTCTGATGTGTTTTCTTGCTTAATTCTTATTATTATCCCAGCCATTATTATGGCCGTTGTTGCCGCTGTTGCCGCTGTTGCCGCTTTCACCCGGCGTCTTTCACAGATTTCCTTGGGCCAGGCTTCTTTTATTCATTCATTCTTTAGCACTTGCGAGCCAAGTTGCTTGGCCCTGCTTCGTGTTGCTTATCGTTTGCTTGTATTATTATTGCCACTGCCATTGTTGTGGTGTTGTTGTCATGCAATAGTTCATTTTAATCTAGCGGCAGGATAATGCAAGAAGGATTCCGTAATTTAGACCCAGTGTTTCAGCTCCTTGGGCCGCCTCTCTTTGTCCTCCATTATCGTGGCGCTATATCTGGCCATTCCGTTGATTGTGCAAACTTTGCAGTGGCCATCTCGAGTTATAATAAATTTCATCACATTTCCACGACTGACCCTAAATAAGATAAAATACGCTCGAAGCCATAACATGATTATTTCAACGCCGTTTTTGTACTCAACTTTTTGGCCACAGCATACCCCATTTAGCCATTGCAGTCAAGTGGTCGCTGTTGCTCCAGCTGGAATCAGATGCAGCAGATTTAGTTGAATCTATTTCCGGCTGCTTGGGCAGCGGCTTTAACTTTTTAAACAGTTTGTCACATAAATTAATTGCCGGCAGTGCAAACTATTGCGAGTAAAAATGATAGCAGCAACTTTTCAGTCACGTCTGGCACATGGAACATGGCACATGGAACATGGCAGCTGCATTTTAGCCCCACCCAGTTAATTCGCCTGTCCTGGATGTCGTTTGGAGTGTGTTGGAGTGCTTAAAGAGTTTAGTTTATGTTTAAGCATCTGGAAAAAGCGGAGATTTATTTTTGTTTGTATACTTAAGTACTGCCAGTAATTATATAAACACGCTTTTACAGAAAAATTGATTTATTTTCCAATCTATCTTTGAGGTTCCTGCAGATCAATCCTGTATTTTTCGGGTTTTTATCTCACAAATCTAACGTTGCATTCCAGGTCCTCAATTACACATCAACGCGCTTGGCCAATGACCAGCTCCCAGCCACCAGCCCCCAGCCCCCAGCTCCCATAAATCCCCATCTCACTGACTCCATTCTGACCCCTTTTGCAATCCATTCCCGACAAACTGCAAGACAAACTTTACAACTGCCCCAATGGATCCCGCAGCTGAAATATATGGCCGGCAATGGGGTGAATAGATGATGGGGGAAAGTTCCAGGGAAATGGGCAAAAATGAAGGTCCTGGGCGGCAGGGACAACAAACCACAAACTTGCGTTCTGCAGTCCAACTAATGAAGCATCAGAGTGCACACAGTAAATGCACAATGCAAATGCCAAAATAACAACAAAATGTGAAATAAATGAAAAAGCCTTTACCGAAAATAATCGCTCTGTAATTACTGCGCCTTTAAAATGAAAGAATAACTTTTTTTTAGCAAAGATAAAATTAAAAAATTCTGCGTTAAGCAAGTTGTGTAATGGAACAGCAACACATATAATATCATATACTTAAAACCTGTTAACCTCTAGGACTTAACAATTATTTACTTATATACTTGACAAGGAACAGGATAATCCTTTTGCGAAGTTAAACTAATTAGAACTTCCGCTTTTGTTTGTCCACTGCCGGGAACTGCACTTTTTCTCCCATTGGCCATTCAAATTTTTTAGTTGCCGCTTTGATTTTGACCAGCCATCCATCTTTCTATCTCTTGTGCATGAATTTGAAAAGTTTCGAGTGCGAAATACATTCAAAGCCATTCGGGGCCCAGTCAATCGTTGCCATGGCCAGTGGCAAAGTGTTCGCTGAATGGCCAAAAGTTGGACGGCGCTGCAAAAGGACATAAAAATCAAATACAGCAAATACAACAAATACAGCAAATACAACAAATACAACGGATCGGTTCATATTGGAAAGTTTGGTCTCGCGTGTGTGTGCGCCGCGGCAACAACAATCTAATTGCGCACAAAATGAATTGATGTCGGTTGCCAAGCGCAAATGAAATGGATGTGACATCAGGGGGGGATTCGGGTGGATTTGGGTCCAGATCTGGGTGGATCTGGAGGGGTCTGGAGCGGTCAGACGACGCCGCTCAGCCTCTCGAGTGCTTTATTAAGCGCTTGTATCCAATTTCGCAGCGGGACTCAAGTGGCCGAGAAGAAGGACAGCGCCACTAATTTATGGCGTTCCATTAAAACTCGAGTTCAATTGCCAAAAATTTCATAAAAATTTTATTTAAAAACCAGCAACAACAACAGCAAGCCAAGGGGAATTCGCGGACTGGAGCATGGGGATGCGCAATCAAGTTTATTACGGCAAAGAGGGGGCTCAGATTCTGTATATAATTACATATATACTACATGGTATTAGAGCTCACAAAATATGGTACTAGGATATAGATATCCATCTAGATATATATAGATGCATTAATTCATATGCGAATAATAATCATTTTGAGTAATAAATATATGCTGAATCCTTTCTGGAACATGTTAGCTTTTGTGATAATAATTACGATCCTTTGACAAGCACAATTCCCATTTTGTGGCTGTACTTTCTCGCAGTGTAGCCCCCCAGCTGGCAGGGCGAGGGGGTCGCGGAGTAATCGTCCTTGTCGCCTGGCTGGCGTCATGGCAGCTCCACGTCCGACGACAAGGACCCCCCACCACTTACATTTACCCACCAAAAACGGCAAGGCTGCACTTTGGCCATGTCCTGCGCAGTTCATTTGGGGGAAAATGAAATAAATTTAAATATATATTTTTAGTGCATTTCGCATAAAACAAAAAGATGCCTTGCTGTGCTGGTGTGCTGGGTGCTGGGTGCTGGGTGCTGGGCCCCCAACCCCCCAACCCCCCTGCACCTCGTGCTAAAAGGGGCGTGGCAGGAGGTCCTTTGGCGCGGCTTTGGTCGTCCGCTTTTATTTTCCGGCCGTTTGCCGTCTCAGCTTTTTGCGCCTGCCGCCTTTTATTGTTGTAGTTTTGCGTCTCCGCTCTGTTTACTTATTTACTTTTGCGCTTTATTATTCTCCATTAACTTGACAAAATGAAGAAGCTCCAAGGCGTGTCCTTCAGCATGAAATTAAAAAACACAGGCCGGGGGTAAGAAAAGCAAGGAAAAAAAATTTAAATAAAATAAGGGACGGCAATGTTTCATTTAATGCGGCGGCAACTCAAAGATTTTCCCAGCCAGAAAAGGATTTCTGGGCTTGCTGTCTCGTAAAGAGCGGCAGGCTTTTCCAGCTGGAATAAATTTTCATATTTTGATAGCAATCTAAGCTAATCCTTTCAATTCCCTCTCCTCTCTTCCCTTTTTTTTCGGCCCTCGAGTAAAGTGTAATTTATGTTGTTGGCGAAATTGTTGCGAATGCTTAGCGCCTTAAATGAGTTTCTGCTCTGATTGTGTTTAATTTTGACGCTCTTGTGGTTGCCGCTGCTGTTTCTGGTTTTATTGCCAACATGTGTACAAAGACAGGCACACAAAATGCTTATGCAAATAGAGCTCTCTGTGTCTGTATGAGTGTGTGTGTGTTTGTGTGTCTTTGCGGAAAATGAGAGCACAAGCGACATTCCCATTTCCATTGAGCAGCTGTTAATGCGAGGCAGGGGGCAGGGCAAGGAAAACTGTGCAAGTCTCTGAGCCAATTCGACTTTAGCAACTTTCACAAAAGCCGGCTCTTGTCTTAGTCCAATTCCCAATGCAAATTCCATTCAAACACACACTCATACACACACACACACACACGCAGCGAGAAGTGCAGAAGTACGCCCAAGTTGGATATTCAAGTGTGGCGAACTTTTCAGGTTTTAATTAGCCGGCGGCTAGTTAACTTAGCCTCCACTTTAATTCAACCCCGAACAATTTGCGCACGCCTCGCATGTTATTTTGCCTGCATGCATCCAATTAAGAGGTTCGTCTCCACGCCCCCTTTTCACCGACGCCCGCCGCCCCATTTTTTTCCGGCCGGACCAGTGGGTCTCTGGCCCCTTTGCTTTTTGCCTTGCTGCATTTTAAGTGAAAAATACTCAGCGCTATTTTACTTATTTAGTACGTAACTACAATTTACGCCATGCATCTGCATATAAAATGCATTTTTTTGCAGCATTTCTTTTTTGGTTGGTTTTGTTTCGACGGGGGCGGCACGCCCATTTTTTGCACACACTCGCACACACACACACACACACACACACACATGCACACACTCGCCGTCGGACTTATTATTTATATCTATCTCTCTTTCGCCATAAATGGGTGTGTGTGATGGTGTGTGTGTTGGCCCCTCTCAACTTGTTTTTTATGTACTCGCTGCTATTTGCCTTGCCAAAAAAAGAAAAAAAAAAACAAAAGCGAGAAAAAAAATGGGGGAAAAGCGGAGAGAAAATGCAAATAGCATGGAACACAATGCCGAGGCGCCTCCTCAAGCTCTTAGCTCTATCTCCCTCGCTCCGCTCGGTTTTTCACTTAGCTTCTCGCAGCGGATTTTTGTGTATTTTAAATGCATTTTCAGCTTGCACAAACACTGGCAGCTTCGCCCACTCCAAATCCAGCGGAGGAGGAAAAAATCTTGCCAAAGTCGCCCCCCTTCCCATTCATTTTACTTCGCTGGGCTGCAGGCGGAAGACCTCTCTTCCTTAACATTTGATTAATAAGTGCAACTCGAGCTGGCAGTTCATTTTTGGCGGCTTCAGGCAGTTGCCCCGAATATTGCGCATACGCAGCATTGGCCGCCATCCATTCAAGTCGACTGGCAGTACGAGCATTATGCCAACGACGATTGGCTTTAAGTAAGCCAAGCTGGGTGATGGTCTTCTTGAGAGGTAATTTTTCCATCACTGATTGGCTAAGGGGATTTGAATTTCATACAAGGCAACGTTAGAATTGTTGATAATTCGCTGTATTATAAGTCATCTTAACTAGATTGAACGTACCACCTTAACTTATCGTAACAGAAATTAAAACGTTAGCCCTTTGAGCCATAAGATATATTTCAAAGCTCTTGAAGCGGTCTCAGAATATATTAAGTTCACGCACCGCTGAAGGCTCAATCGGGAAAACCGCAAGAGCTCAGTGCATCTGCCGTAATATGGCGGCTTTAAGAGCGGTCAAAGTGCTTCCATTGCACCGCAGCCGACACAAAAGGCAGCCAACGATGTGGCCTCAGTCAAAGTTGGTTCAGAAATTGAATTGTAAGTAAGGACAGCCGGCAAAAAGAAATGCCTTCGCATAAATACGGGGCGAAAGTAGGGGACTCCAGGATCCGAGGAGTCTGCGTCTGTGTCGCAATCGAGGAAGCCCCACATCAATTCAGGGATTAAGGACACTGATTTGATTTACTTTTTATTACCATTAAGCGTAAGTTGGTGAGTGGAACTGCGAGTGCGGCAATTTAATATCCAGCCCAGTATTGGGTATTGGAATTTAAAGCTCTCCGGAGCGCTCGGTAGCTCGGCAGCTTGGGTACTCTCGGTACTATATCATCATTCGGGGCAACGGCCATTCCATCCAGGACACTAGGACACCCCTCCTCACCCAGTCATTAGCTGCGCACCATTAGCGCTGGCGACACCCCCGCAGCCCCGAAAATTTCGTTCGCCTTGCTAGCCAGCTTCTCCCCCGCAAAATCGTGGCTCGTTATTATGGCTGATAACATTTTTACGATGCCGACAATGACATGACATGATTTTTTGTGCCCATGCCCGTGCCCGTGCCCGTGCTCTGCCCCTTCAAACTGATGCCGCACTGTCAGGACACACAAAAACGATTTTTTATGCCGCCCAAAATGACGCAGTTTTATTGCGCTACGGCCGATGGACCCGGACTCGAACCCGGACCAGGACCCGGACCGGGATTTCTTTCCATCTTTCCATGCCAATGCCGTCCAATTCATTGCCGCTTTTCTTTCGTTTCCCACCCACCCATCTCGTTTCCCTCGCCCGCCGAGATTTTCCCTCTCATTTTTAAAGCATTTAAAATCGCTCATAAATTTATGGTTAAAGTTGCTGAGGACGCCAGAAATATGCTGTCATGGTAATGACGGCTTTAGTTCTGCAAACGGAAAAGCATATTTTTCGCCATGTTGGTTTTTTGTGTCGCTTTCCATGCTTCAGGCTTTTAATTTCCCAGATTGCTTCCGTTCGAGCACAAAAGAGATGTTGCTTCTCGCCTCTGTGGGAAACCCAACCAATAAATATCTCATGCATAAATTAGCTACAAATCGTTGCAAAACCAAGTTTGGCTAGACAATGCCAAGTGAAACATGTGTATTAAATATTGCGTAATTAATCGGCATTAAAAGCCAAACACAACGGTGGCTGGCAGTGGAGTAGGCAAAGAAAAAAGCAAATAGTCCTGGCCAACTTCCATATTGAGTGCGCCACATGCGCCGCGGCTGCCCCACTTTTCCACTCCATCCACCCACACCATCACCATCACCATTAGCATCAGCATCAGCATCATGAACGCCCATGTTTAATTAATGAAGGGGCGTGGCGCGCTCTGTGTGTTTGTGTGTTCTTGCATAATTAATAATAGAACTAGGCTTCGCAGCTATTATTTTAATTATACACGCGTGAGGTGAGTGGCAGGAGCAGCCACTTACGGAGAATCGAATGAAAATAAACTCATGTTGCAGCATCTTTATCTTGCTTGGAGATTGTGTTAAGCGCTTGTAATACACAAATAAACATGGTGTAAGCGTATAAGAATCAGTTGTAATGAAGTAGAATTAGAACTACTATTCCCCCGAATAGTATAGATAATATGGAATTGCTAGTTATTTTACTCGCTCGATATTTTAAGCTGATAGTGCCTGCAACAAAAATGATACACCCATTACGTAAATACAATTGTGTCCATTTAATCTCGTGCCCCATTTGTCTGCGCACACACTAATACGTTAATGAAATTTCAATTCAATATTGCGGTTATGCCCTGCTAATGCTCGAACACCCCTTCCACTTCCTCGGCATCCGATGCCCCCCAGTTGCCCCATTTCGAGCAGCTGCACATTCAGCAATTAGTGCATCGAACACAATTCTCGGCCTGTGCACTCGGACCACCTAGCAATAATTTGAAATTACCCAAATGATTATTTAATATAAGCTGGGAACATTATCGGGCAATAAGTGAAATTTGTTTTGGTCCAAATGTCACGTACCCATCGACACTGTCAACCGTCAACCGTCAACCGTCCGATTGCGTAGAATCGTTCAGGAATCGGTTGGGGGATCTCGACATGGTAATTGCGCATGTGAACCGCAAAAAGTGGGTCCTTGGGATCGATGTGCCTGACTTTCGGCCACTTAATGCCGCTCCGGTCACAGGACACTGCACAAGTCGGCCAAGACGGACAAGGACCTCCATTCCATTCCAGTCCAGTCCAGTCCAGTCCAGTCCAGTGCAGTCCTGCCTGCAGTCTGTCATTATTATAATTTCTGTATTTGCACAAATGTCGCCCGGACGTCGCCAGACCGCAAATTGCAATTGCCAATGATTATTGAATTAAGTTAAACAGCGTTTGCCGTGGTCGGTCATCCTGTTCTCCTGTGCTCCTGTGCTCCCCACTCCACTCCACTCCACTCCCATCCACTACACTGGCTGCTTCCTTCGTCTAATCGCCAGCTGTTGTTGGCCTGTCGCCAGGACATTGCCACCTCCTCGTCCCTCGTCCCTCGTCCATCGTCCATCGTCCTTCGTCCTTCGTCCTTGGTCCTCGGTGGCCGGCTCATTGCAATTGAACTTCCGCTGCGCTTGCGTATCAAAGTCTGTCGTCTCCGTCTGATTGACTTCCGTTGTCCACGTTTGTCAGTTTGGCCATTTCGGTTTCGGCCCACCCACTGATATTTATACACTCGCATGCACGTATACTCTGGCATATACTCGCATATAAAGGATATGGGCAGAGTGGTTTCTCTCCTCACTTACTTGCACTTTAAGTGAATTGTTTGCTTGCGTTTTAACGCAAATGCAATTATGCTCTGGCCGGATTCGTCGACGTCTCTGTTGTGGCTAACTAAATGCAGAGTGGAAAATGGAAAATGCTAAATGCAAAATGCAGAGCGTGTTCCTGCTAATGTTTGACCATTACTTTCTGTTGTAATCGTTTCTCGGGTCATTTCTCAATTGCTTAGCTGCGAGCAGGAGTTTTCGCCGCTGCCCCTACTTTTGTGGCAATTAAAGACGGCTTGTTGAGAGCGTTTGATTCACCTCCAAATTGACTTAGCAACACATTAAAATTGGATGAGTGAGCGATTGTGGCTAAATCCAAATTACCAGCACTTCAGCATTAAATATTTAACTGCTCTTTAAATTACCAGGGTTTCCCTCATCTACTTAACGATGATAATATTTGCTACACTTTTCTGAGATGTGTTCAATTTTATTATCATGTTGCTGATCATATTGCGCATCGAAAGGATTTCTATTAATATCAGCCAAATGATTGTAAAATGTTAATAATCATTTTGCATGGTGTGGAAATTTGCAAACTTTTTTTGTTCTGCTCCACATGTCATTTCTTAATGGGGGCGGGTATGCGTCTGGTAATTAAAGGGGGCGTGGCTCGCGCAGATGGCAAAAACGAAGCCAACAATTAAACAACAACATTGTTGTCTGGCTTACCAATCTCTCTGAAAGTTTCTTTCCCTCACACACACACACGCACACACACACACACACACTGGGTACTCTCACTGTAATAATGCCGAGCAGACGTATGAATTGTAAATTTAATTTAATCAGACATGAGTGCAACGGCAGCAGCGGCATATTTGTGTGTATGTAAGCATAACGTATACGCCACGTTGCCCCGGCAAATATTGAAATTGTATTAGGCAGACAGTGCAGTGGGGAAATGGGAACTGGGAAATGGGAAATGGGAAATGGAAAAGGGAAAACTAAGCGAAGAGGATGAGTCTCGGGCTGGCTAGACATAGGCGGACTTTCGCTTTGTTGGCGCACGGCAATAATTGTTAACAATTTATGAAAATGTCTATTGGCACTGCTCCTTGCCGTGTGTGTGTTGGTGGCTGGATAACTGTTGTTCCAGCCACGCACAAATACAAATATATATTTATATGCGCATATGTGGGTGTGCGGCAGCTCTAATTATATAGAGCCACTGGAGCACAACAAGAAGGCAGCCTCGCCCGGAAAACAAAGGGAATGAGCGTCCGACGAGGCGTGTAAATTGAAGTTGTCGTTGCAACAATGCCAATGAACGCCACAAGGTGCAGGAACAGGGCCAGATCAGTGTATAAATATACATGCACAGGCTATATAAATACATACATACACGTATATGCGAGTACACACAATTAACACCGATTAAGATGGGGGCAGTGGGAGGCGATTACACATGCACACAACGGCGAACCTCCAAAGGCTTAAGTTACAAACTCGGCTTTCTTTGTCTCAAATTATTAGACATACTGTGCGGCGATGTTTTCGTGTACAAATAAGGAGGTTCTGAAGGTTCTCATTATATTAGCGAAATTCAGGAACTCCAGAATGTATATATATTAATGGAAGTGTGTCCCATTTGGGATATCTGCACTTTTGGCCGCACTTCAAAGCTTCCGCTTATTGCTTATCAATCAACAGAAATTGTGGATATGAAATCAGCAAAATTGGAGTAGAAAAAAGGCAAAGATACTGACAGGACAAAGGCAAAGGCAGAGGGAAGCAGCTGCTGCTGCATGAATGGCCAAATATGAATGTTTATGAATAAAAAATGAGGACCCTTTCACTCCCTTCAAGGGTCGCAGTCTCCCCTTGCCAATTTGAGCTAATGCCCGAAAGTTGAGCCCGCCAGACGTTGGCTTTGTTAAGCAATCGCATCGATGACCCCAAGGTTGACTTCTTTGCATCAATTTTGTGAGTGTGCCAGTATGGGTTTGACCTTTTTTTACTGCTACTCGGACGGGGGTATATGTGATATACACGTACGTATATGTTTGCATGTGTTTGCATTGCGTTAAGTTGTGTTCCTAGCCCGTAATTACCTGTTTAGCACAAGCGCCATTGTTGGCCACGGCTGAAAGGGAAAACGAGCATTCAATTAGGTTATTTTTGTGTCAACACTTGTTTGATTCGAGTTCTATATATATGATTTAATAGGGTAATAGCCGACTAAATTGATTCTCAGAACGTAAGAAAACTAATTTTCACAACCAAAAAGCTACTGTTTTTCCAAATTATTTACCAACGCAGCTGCAATTACATCCCTTTCTAATCCGATATTGAAATATATTTTCACCGCTTTGTACACATACTTGTATAAAATACATCTCGAGCTGTCCGCCCGCTTTTTTTGCTCGGCACGTGTCAAAGTCCTTGCCGACCGCTTATGAAATTTTTATTGTGCTCGCTTCTCGTCCTTTAATATGCAAATCGAAAAGTTTTGCAATAAAATTACATTAAAGTACAATTTGTCTAAGCGCCAGTCGACGGATGTGGACTTGTGAGCAGGCAGGCAGCTTAAGTGCTCCAGCCGGATGGATGCCCGCTCGTATCCTGCGTAGTCCTTGCCCCGTAGTCCTGCCTGCTGCCTCCTGCCTCCTGCCTCCTGCCGAACCGAGTGAATCAATCAACTGCGGAAATTATGTTAACAGCGGAAAAAGTTTCGCTCGGAAAGAATAAGACAAGTGTGCGGCAGTCGAGGGGACTTCAATTGTAATCGGGCCTCGAGTGTGGGTATCTCAGTGTGTAATATATCATCGACTGACCGCAAATGGGACTCGGATACTGAACTGGATGCGGGTGGTGGCTGGAAAAGTGTCAGAGCGGTATCAGCAAGTGTGGAGGACCTCAAGTATTCATCACTGTCAGCCAAGGACTCCGCTGAATGTGCCGAGAATGCTCCGGCTCATGCTAATTATTTTACATTAAATTAAATAATGATTCACTTGCCGGCACAGCGGCACAGCGACACAGCGGCATTGGGAGCGACACGAAAGGAGTGCCGAAAGGTGGCTCAGATCCTGGCACTGCGACCTCCGCTCCTTTGCCTCGAAAGAAATCATCGGGGCACGTGACGCAATTTGCATAAATTTTTCAAGCGGCCTTCGTCGTCACGGAAGCGAGCGCGTAATTTCAATTGCGGTTAAACAGCAGCCAAGTAGAAAAGTGGCAAAATGGCTGCGGGACAGGAGCAATCAGGCGGCGAACCCGGCTAGTTAGGGTTGCCGAAACGTAATGCCGACTTTATTGAAAAGGAAGCCCACACTTAGATCGACATAATGGTCTTCGAATTTATTGAAAAATTATGAAAGCCATTGGCCAGGTGGCTTTTCAGGGCTCGCCTTTCTCGGCCAAAGTCGAAAAGTTATTTCGGTCGGTCGTCAGGTCCTAAACAAACATTTGACCCGCCCGATACATATCTATATATTTTTTTTGTCCATTTTTGTTCCTATTTGCTGTGGGATTTCTAATGAATTTGGCTCTGCCCCAACTGTTGGCCAAAGATAACGAAAAGCGCTTGAAGTGTTTACTTGCGACAAATTGATGTGTTTGCATAAGCACGAAATAATAAATTAAGTTTTCGTACAAGTCTCTCCGTTGTGTGAGATAAGTTGGCTCGCAAATAATAAGCAGGCAAATACAAAATATACAAAATATACAAAATATACAAAATATACAAAATATACAAAATATACAAAATATACAAAATACTAACACAACACATACAGAACGCCGACTTGCACTCTAATTAATATCCATTTCTCTTGTTTTCTCCATTCCAGGTAAGCAGAGCCACTTTCCCGCCATGCATAAGCAAACGCTTCCACTTTGGCCCCATTTGGCCCGGAGAACAAAGCCCGTGGAGCGAGTGCTCCAGCTCGAGTGGCGTACGGGGAGAATGTGAACTGAATCTGCCGACTGGGAGTGGGGTAAATAGTGGCAATATTTTCTAAAAATAAAAGCAGAAGCTTTTCGGCCACCGGAGCCCGGCAATATGCGGCGGCTAAACGTTTCCGTGCACGCGAAGACTGCGGCTTAACACCGCATCTAACCCACTCTGGGCCACCCTAAAAAGGACTCCGAGCCACCCCGATTCTGCATTCACGACAGGCCAGGCCATTTCTTTACACTCTTCGTGTGCATTCATATTTTTTCTTCTTTTCTAACGTTAATGTGGCCACAAATTGAAAAAGAAGAAGCAAAGAGGCGAAATCAAAAGTTGCCCTAAAGTATGCCGGCAGACTAGTACACTGTAAGAAGTGATTGATCTAGTCTAATTGAAAACTACTTCACTTAAAAATACTTCTAGGGAGATAAAATTATTCATTACTCTGATGTCTGAGTGACTAATTCACACTGTATCAATGTTAATGCTGATAATTAGCTTATAATCTTCCAATCATGTGCATTATTTTCGATTTTAATTAGACTCATAGTATTCTTTCGATGTAGAATGCAGACTTGGCTATCAACAGGGCCAAAAGGAGTGGGGCAGGCACAGCGCACCTGAACTCAATAAAAGCTTCATTTTAGTTTGCTCAAGGAGCAGAAAAGTAGCAGGACTGAAGGAGGAAAACAAAAACCAAAAATAAATTATTTAAGAAAAATATGTTTTACATAAAAATGGAGCTGCCGAGCGAAACAAAAGCAAAAAGCCCGGCTAAATAAACAGAGCCGAGTTGGAGGAAAGCGGGTAGCGAAGTCTGAAATAAATGGCATGCAGTTGGAGCGCTGAAAATTGCAAAAGTAAACAACCCAAGTGGGTGGCTGAGCGGTGATGTTGTGGGTGGTTTTGGGCTGGTTGTCGGGTGGTTGTGTTTTTTTTTTTTTTGGCCAACCGCAAAAATAAAGCATGAAAGCCGCGTTAAGGCAGCCCGGCTGCGAAACAGTTGCATAAAGTTGTAAAAGTATTATGAAATTTCAAATAATAACTACATCTGCATGGCCAGTGGGTTGGGGGGAAGTGAATAAGTTGCAAATAAAGTAGCACGTTAGGTTCTCAACTTGCTGGTTGTTTTCCCGTTCAACTGGTAATGCACAAAAAATGCATAAAACGCTATGGCCACCATAAAAACATGGCGGCATCGGCCATAACAAATAACCAGAAGGTAGGGGTCATTTGCAACAGTGTATGAAAAGGATCGCTCTTCAAGGCTGCTCCCTAATAAGTTGATCGAATGAAGCACTTTGGCATACAAATTGCCGTAAAGAGTGGCGAAATTGCAATCCATTTATGCGTGTGGTCTCCGGGGGGGAGGGTGGTTGAAGAGGGGGCGGGGGCGTGCCACATCCAGGGGTATCAGCAGAGGGCCATAAATGTTGCAAATGTCAGAAATGTCAAGCCACCAACGGCAGCGGTTGGCTTCGCTTTTGGGCCTGGTCGGAACAATGGCGCCGGCAACTGGAAACTGAACTGACCCATTGTCAGTGGCCAGCAGCATGCAAAAATAAATGTCACACATGCAAAGTATATATACAATATATATATATATATACATATATAGAATAGAACTGAAATGGGGCACACAGGAAGGAAGAAAGGTCTGAGTCCTGCGGGCGACTCGGCAGTGGGCAAGTCCCAAAGGACTCCAGCCAGGACCAATCGAATGCAGCCAGCTCCGGGAAGTTCCTTAAATATACCGAACAATACCTATTTCATTTCAAAGCTAAATAAAATATATATTAAATAGAAATTGTATTTAAGTTGCAATATCATGATATATAAATGCACATTGCTTTGGCATACCCTAACCACAGCTCCACTGTTATTAAGCTGCGAAACTGAAATGGGAACCGAAATAATGGCTGACACTCGGAGCTCATTGCTTTTGTTACCAAATCCCGCCCCCTATATCCTACTCCATATCCTTGGCGTTCATCTGGGCTCATTTTGTTTCTGCCGCTGCATAAATTGAATATTTTGACATATGTAAGCGGGGCGGGTGGGGGCGGCGGTCTGCAGCCCAGTTCGCCGGCAAAAATGAGCACAAATAAATTTACATGCATGCAGTTTTGGTTAAGCTGTCAGACCACAAATCAGAAATACACTAACACCACGCCTGAGTCACTGAGTCAGTGAGTCAGTGCCATTGTGGCCCACTGTACCCACTGTGCCCACTGTACCCACAGTGTATTTATATGAATAACTACTGACAAAAGTGGTGGCATGGCCATGAGGACGCTGAGCACGATGAGGCTGGTAGAGATTTATGGATGCGAGGCGGTTTTAGTTGACGCTCCCTATCTGCGGATGGAGTGGGTCGCACGGCTGCATGGATGTCGGGGCATGGATGTCGTGCACTCTATATTTAATGAATGCCATAATGACTGCAGTGCAACGCATGAAATATTTATAGATGCGCCTGTGCATCCGTATCCCTGCATTCCGACAGCCCTACATCCCTACATCCCTACAACCCTACATCTGTACAAGCCTACATCCCTACAACCCTACATCCCGGCATCCATCCACTCGAGGCTTTAAGTGTTTGCTCGAACTGGCTTTAAGCTCGCTGGCAAACAGCTGGCAGGAATCCGGAATTTACATTATCCCACAGCCATTCAGCATCCTTTGATCGGGGCTTTCGGGCATCCTGTCGTTGTTATTGCGAGTGGTGGTTCTGCGGTGGTTGCCGCATTAAAATACGTAATTTCCTTTAATAAAGCCGCACAAATTTAATTAACCAGCATGCAAATGCATTTACACCTTAATTATTAATTGAATTTAAATACATAAATACGCATCCAGCCACACGCCCTTATGCGTGCTTGTGTGCATCAGCATCATCCCAGCCATATACAAACAATAATTCCATCTTTTTCATCGCGGCCCAAAATATGGTAAATAGTTGCTGGTGTTATTGTCTTTGTTTTTGTTTGCGCGCTTTTGTAATTTAACATTTTTTTTTTCCGCCAACATTACAAGATAAAACGAATACAATTGACCAACACAAAGTTTTGTTAGCTGCTGGCGTAATTTTTTACACATTTTTTCCCATCGATTCCCTCGTGCATTTAATTTGTATTTAAGTTGAATTTTCGTTAGTTTTATGGTTTCTGCGGTTATGTACGCTTAACAATGGATATCGAATGTTCATCGAAGGGAGTCTGACTTTTTTTTGTTGTACAGAAAACCGACATGTATGTAAATGTAATTTAAAAACTTTACAAAATATAATTCGATTACAAACAAGCAAGGAGCTCTAAGCCCAAATGAAGCATAGAGCTACACTGAAAACATGTGTGCAGACCAAACTAATGCAATGCATAATATAGATTTTAAAAATTTGTTTCTAATACGGAAACATCTAAAAACTATGTTCAATTTGAGTAGCCCACATTCTTTGACACAACTTACATGGATACATGATATTAATTGGCTAAGCTCAAATCATTTATGTACTTCCCATTTATTATACCCGTAACTCGTAGAGTAAAAGGGTATACTACTATTGTATCGATTTGCCCACTCTATCTATAAAAAGTATCACACCCACACTTTTGAACAATTTTGTTTTTCATTTCCTAATTTTATTCGCAATTTTTTACCGATATTCCAGAAAATAATGAAATCTCTCTTTTGCACTTCCACTTGCTGAATAACGGGTATCTGATAGTCGACTATAGCTTTCTATCTTGTTTTGACCCCATATGGTGTGTTGTCACTTGAATATCTGTTTAAAATGGCTTCTGGGCGAGGAATGTGTAACTGAGAAACTTTGAATTCGTAAGCTGAAGTCGGATATCAAGAGCGATATCCGCACATTGTTTGGAATTCCACCGCATTAATGCACTGCCAGCCACTCTTTTCTGGTATGTTCTGCAATCTGACACATGCATTCCATCTCCAGCGATTGTCTTTTGAGGCTTTTGGCTCCACTGCAGGCACACCGATGAAGAGGAGGACCACGCTGCTATATATGAACTGGCAGTGGGCAGCGGATGTGGGTGGTGCCAGATGCGAGTGGGTGAATGGGTGGCTCATTGGGTGGCTCAGTGGGTGGCTCAGTGGGTGGTGGCTAACTGTCAACGGCAACAGTGGCTGGGTAATGAAACCGCGAGGAATGCAAACCAGGGCCTGAACAAACAGCGCAAGACACTCGAAATGAAATGGAAGCCGGTCGGTTGGCCGTCAGGAAGCTCGGTTAACAGCCCAATGGCAAGTGGGCGCCCGCTTTGGGGCGTGGGGCGTGGCTTTGCGCAAATGTCATTATGTAACGGCGTATAATTAACCGAAAATCGTTTAAATGCGCGCGCAATCCGCCCCGCCGACCGCAATGTGCAAATTAAAAACGCAGCAGCGGCTGTTTGGCAAATGGGTTTGGGTGAAATGGGGAAAATGAAGCGGAATTTCCAGGTGACAGAGTGGGACAAACGCTACACTACACAAATTTGCTTGAGCTGAGAAAAAAAAATAGAAAATAATATCTTTCTGCAAAAACTAATTAAATAACAATCAAGTTATTATCAAGTTAGCATGCGTACTGCAAGTACTCAAGTTTCAGCTATTAGTTGGTTCAATACTTTAACCTTTAGGGACTTTAAAATACTTTTTTGAGTGCAGCATCTACAGAGTGGAGAGGCTGCGACGGCGTGTTTACTTTGACATTAAATAAAGTTGTTTGACTGGACTGATTGTGCCGTCGAAGGAAGGAGCCATCACTTGTCCAACATGGCACGCATAAATAACAAATAAATCATTTATGGTCAGGGCAAAAAACATTTATTGAGGCTCTGCCGGGCAAACAGACAGCGTCAGCGAGACAAAGCGAGTGCTGGGCAAAATAAATTAATTAAAAGTTGCAGTTGCGAACGAAGGAGTGTGTCAAACTTTGCCATGGCCTCTGGCCGATATACACGTATACTGGCTAACACAGACACGAACGCATGCATGTAGGCGTGCATACAATTGCCAAGAAAGGAATCGCAGTTGCTTCGATTAAGGATCGCTTGCCTGCGCTCGCATAAATGTCAAATTGAGGACACGAGTCCGGGAACTGCAATCAGCAGCCAAGTGCAAATCCTTTCACTCCCACCGCTTCTTGGCTTATTCCTGCAGAATTTGCAAGTGTTACGTGTGTGCACTGGAATAAAAATGGGCAAGACAATCTGGAAATCGCGAATAAAGGCGTTTAAAAAGCTGCAGCAAGCTGCGAAGATTTAACAATTGAGTAGTCGCTTTTGTGGAATCTTTAAGACATATCTTATTAATGTTGGATGGATCCGTTTCTACACTGTTTTTCTCAGTGCGCCACGGTTTTTTAATTTGTCTTACAATTTTAATTGCAACGCCGTCGATGTTCAGGAGGCTGGCAGGCAAGCGGGCAGCTCGCACACGTCTTCATATTCATTTTCATTTCTTATTGACATGTCAATGCACCACACACCTACACATACACATACACATAGCCATGCACACAAGCACAGTGCACTGTGTGTGAGCCGTTTAAATATGGCTAAAAGCCGGCGCGAAAAATTCTATAGCATGCCTTTGGGCGCAGCGACGAAGGCAAGAAAATTAATTAAAAATGCGCAACAAACTTGCTAAAAGTTTGCCCTCGTTTCGCCTTGTGTTCCTCTGCGATGACGATGACTATGCCGATGGTGTGCAATTTAAATTTTCATCCTACTTAGTCTAGATTTTCCCGCAGTAATTTCAATGCATTTAAAAATTCAAAAGCCAGCACAACAACAAGTTTGCCACGTTTGCCACGTTTGCCGCTCCCGTTCCTTCCCTGCTTATTTAAGCATACAACTTTTGACGTTTCCTCTATGCCAGATGCTTATCAATAATTTATTTATAAGCTTCACCTCAGAACACATGTTGTCAGTATGCCATGTTGGCCTCAACAGGCTCCGTGTCTTGCCGTCGCTTTCCGTTTCGTATTTTGTGTTTTATGGCCAGTCGAGTTTCTCAGCTCAGTCTCCTAGTTGGCTAACAAGATGCTGCCAACTGCCAACTGCCAACTGGCAACTGGCGACTGGCAACTGGCAACTAGCAACTGGCACACACATGTGTTTGTGGGCGAAGCTAGCGAGCTGGTGGCTGCTTCGTTCTATTGCATAATTTATGACTGCGAAATGTGTTCATTTAGTTTTGCAAATTGTTGACATGAACAATCATTAGAGCGTCGCACAGATTTCAGCATCATTTCATCCACTGTGTGTTGCTTAGCGAAAATTCCTTGGCCATGGCATCTCGGCTATTAGACGGGCTAATTTCTGCTGCGAAATGCGTCAGAAAACTTCAGAGTCGAGTTCGCACGCCCCCTCGACAGTCAAGTTAAATTCGTTGTATTTGGTTGCTAAACAACTTAAGAAGTTGACACTTGCCAGGCAAAATATTTTCATCAACAACTCAGCAAAAATTAGCAAGTGTCAAAGATAAATAAAAGACGGCCGCACCCCGCTACCCCATGTTTATTTGCCTGTTGAAATAGTGTCAAAGTGAGTGGACTCTTCACATGCGGGAAGCAGTTGCCACTGTCTTGGCCCGAACGGCCGACCGCCCCACCCCCTTCTTGGCCATCCCCATCGGGCCAAAGAAAACTTGACTAACTATGCAAATAAGAGTGCCATGTGTGTCTGTGTTTGTGTGTGCACCTCCTGGAGTGCGGCTGCACTGGCCAAAATATCTATTCATTCATTGGAAAACTATAAAAGTACACTTAAGTTTAACGGAAATAATTTTTTTGCGAATTTTTGCAATTTTTATAAATGGTATCATCATAAAATAATGTAAAAAATGGATAAAAATCAAATGTATCACATTAAAATGCCAAACGCTGTCAATTATTTGAACTACGAGCTACCAGGTTTATCATTCCACATAAATGGATAATGCTGTCAATTTAATGGCCAAAAAAAAGTTCCTTTTTTTGGCAAAAGAACGATATATTTTGTGTGGTTTTATAGCTGCAACTTGGTCAAATTAAGTCGCAGAGTCGAAAAAGACACTGTTGCGTGCTGCTTACAAGCTAGTTTAACGACCTTAAACACTTTTTTATTTAAAAAAAAAAAATTTTTTTTTTTTAAATTTTTGAATTTTTTGTAAGGGGTACCATCATCAAATTTGTAAAAATTGTTAAAAAATTGAATGTTTCCGATTTGAACGTGCAATACGTCAAACGATTGGTAATTAAGCTACGATCTCAGCAAGGTATAGCATTCCACATTTGAATAGTGCTATCAATTGGCATGGCCAAAATACTACTTATTTTTGTGTCAAAATAGTGGACATAAAAAACTACTATATTTAGCGTGGTTTTATAGCTGCAACTTGGTCAAATAAAGTCGCAGAGTCGTAAAAAATGCTGTTTTGTGCCGTTTATAAGCTAAGCTAACAGCCTATATCACTTTTTAATTGTTGAGCAAAAAAAAAAAAATTTGAAATTTTTCAATTTTTTGTAAGGGGTACCATCATCAAAATTTGTATAAATTGTTAAAAAAAATATTTTTTTTGAATTAAATGCCATTTGATCGGAAATTAAGCTACGAGCATAAAAAGGTATGACATTCCACATTTGGCTATTTTTATCGGTTGCTATAGCTAAAATACTGATTATTTTATTGACGGAAATTAGGACATTAATTAAGAACTAGGAAATTAAGCTAAAATTACAATTTTTAAGGCGTAATTCACCTGTAACTTGATCAAATTAGGTCGCACAGTCATGTTATGTACTGTTTTATGCAGCGGAACACCAAGGCTAATGATCCATTAAACATTTTTACTGATTTTGAAAAATTAATTTTTTTTGCGAATTTTTGCATTTTTTGTAAGGGGTACCATCATCAAATTTTGCGAAAATTGTGAAAAAAATTATTTTTTTTTAATTAAATTCTAGTGATGCCATTCGATTTAAAATTAAGCTACGAGCATAAAAAGGTATGACATTCCACATTTGACTAATTTTGTTAGTTGCTATAGCTAAAATACTGATTATTTTATTGACGGAAATTAGGGTAATGGACATTAAGAGAAAATCAAATATTTTAGGGTGGGTTCACCTGTAACTTGATGAAATTAGCTCGCACACTCAAGATGTAGACTGTTTTATGCAGCGGATGACCAGGGCTTATGATCCAATAAACATTTTTACTGGTTTTGAAAAATTTATTTTTTTGCGAATTTTTGCATTTTTTGTAAGGGGTACCATCATCAAATTTTGTAAAAATTGTAAAAAAGTTAAATGTTCCCGATTTGAACGTGCGTGACGTCAAACGACTGGAAATTAAGTTACGAGATCAGCAAGGTATAACTCTGCACGTTTAGATAATTTTGTCGATCGTTATGGCCAAAATAGTTATTTTTTGTCGCAAACGGGTATACAGTTTTTGGGTGATTTTTCTCTCTGTGCAGTTGACGGAAAATAAGTAGTATAACCACCCCAACGGCGACAGTTGGTGCAGAGTAAGTGCAGTTGGTAGAAATTAAGTAAGTTTTTAGCTGCAATTTTTGCCGAAACTATGTCAAGTTTGGTTTTAGTTGCCAGCAAAGTTTTTGCTTAAGAAAATGCCAAGTATAAGTATATCAAAGGAAGCTGGAAAAGCGCGACTCTCGAGTAAGACACTAAGCAGACGTCGGCAGAACCTAATGAATTTCATGCATGACATGCAACTCACGAGTCGGAGTTGCAGTCGCTTAATTAAAACCATTAGGCGTGAGTCAAACTTGCCAGGGGAATAAAATTTGATGGCATTGGGTTAGGCCAGGAAAGTTGGTGCGGGTGTGGGGAGGGGAAACCAGGTCCTTCATAGGCCACGCCCCCCGGCAGCAGCAGCGGCAGCAGCAGCAGCCAATTTACATAGTTTCTTTAATGTTTGCTGCATAATTTTCACATTTTTCAGTGTCAAGCCATGGCTGCATTGTCTCTGCTTCTTTCGCACCCGGCCCTTTGGCAAACTGGTAGCGAGAAATCTTTTGCATGTTTCGGTCATATTCTAAAAGTAATAGCATGCCACCGCTCTGGGAGTCCCCTGAACCCCGGTCAAGTGCCCCACTTAGCCTGACCCTTCGGCAGATTTTTATGACTCGCCCAGCCAGCGTCAGATGCAGCATGTGGATGTGGCTGAGGTTGAGGATGTGGATGCGGATGTGGATGCGGATGCGGATGCGGATACGGATGTGCATGTGGTGGCCAGAAAAATGGGGGGCGGGTGCAAATTATATCATTCGCCTGCAACTGAAAGCGAAAGCTTAACAAATTTTAGACCAGCGATTAAACATGGCCAGAACACGACCACTGTGAGAGAATTTAGGTGGCGGTCAACTTATATCAGTCTAAAAGGAATGCAATTATCTACAGCTACAGAATGGCTAATATTTAAGTAAGCATGTTTAATATCTTTCACTTCTAACACATTCCCCATTTAACCCAAGAGACATTTAACAAACACGTTGGCTGTAGTTACTCGCAACGTATCTGCTGCACTTGGCAAAATAATGAGAGCCAAAGGAAATGAACTTGTTTCAGTTGGGTGCAAACTTTTGGCCCGAGCTGTTGGCCAAGATGGCCAGGCTAAAAGCCCGACAGTCGCCCTTACAGCCAGCCAGCCAGCCAGCCAGCCAGCCAGCCAGCCAGCCAGCCAGCCAGCCAGCTCAGCTGAGCTATGGCCAAGGCGAAAAAAGTTTAATTCAAAAACTTGTACAAAAATGCACATTTAATGGAAATTTACAACCTGGAGTCGCGTCAGCGACAGCAACAGGAGTTTTCCCAGTCCGGAAGCCCCGAAACAAGGGCCACAAAGTTGCAAAAGGCAGAAGGGGTATAGGGGGTATAGGGTATAGGAGGGTATAGGGTATAGAGCAGCGCAGAAAAGTGTTAACGGATTGTTTGTGCGCCAAATGGCTGGCAAGGATGAGGCCGGGATGTTGTCCTGCAGTTGTCTGCCTTTGGCCCTGGCTCTGCGCAACCGGAAACGGAAATTGCGTAGCGCAGCCAAGTGCGTTGCTGTGGTGCAAAAACGGCAGCGAGCCATAACGTGGACACCATCACTTCACCCACACCCACACCCACTCCTCGTGCAACCCCGACCATCCAATGCTGCACAGGTGCTGCCCAGGCTGCTGCCATTAACGCGCTTTGCATTTTTTAAGTGCTGCGGGGAGGGAAAATGTCAAGGCTGCGGTGGCCGGGAAATGGAGAGGAAATAATATCTGCGGATGAAATGGATCAGACTGTGCGGCTTAGCTGGTTGCAAGGCAATGATTTGATCATCCTGAGCTGCTGCAATTCAAGAGCTTGAAAGGCTACAATTTTCAGAATTACTGTAGTTAAAACGCAGCCTAATTAGGCAAAAACTTAAATTGAATGCGTTGCGCTGCTGCCTTCATTAGCATTATTTGCCATTACGACTGCACGGTCATTGTAAGATCATCCAATCAGCTCTTAACTCTCGACTCCCGACTCAACAATGCTAAGCCATTTGCAAGACCGAATCAAAGCCAATGAAAATACGAAAAGTTTTTCATGTGCAATATCCCGCTGCAGCGCTGGCCGGCAAAAGTGAGAGGGCGAGCAAATGAAAATGGAGCACTCCATTTGCCGGCCAGTCGCTGCCACATGGCAATCCCAGTTTTCCCCGCAGTTTTCCCCGCAGTTTTCCTCGCCGTTTTCCACGCTGCACCGCAAGAGCCAAACAAATAAGAAATTAGTTCGAGCGAAAGTTGTTGCAGCTGCAACCGAATGAGAGAAAAATCGCAAACAGCGCTGGAAAGGGCAGAAAAAGGAACGGGGAAAAAAAAGTTTCTCGCTAATGTCTTAATGTAAAAGTTTGTTAGCTGTAAGTGGTGGGAGTGAGCGGTGGGGCTGCGCCTGGCGAATGGGGCGTGGCACCGCCACCTGAGTGGGTGGTGCAACTTATGGCAACTTTTTAGCGAGCACGTTTGATTGAAATTTGTAGCAAATTGCTTCAAGCAGCAGCGAGCTGTAATGGAATGATCAAACTGCTATCAGTGAGCGAGGTCTCTTACCAACTATTGGAAATGAGGCATAAAAGGCACCACCACTCTTATCAATTTCACCTCAAATGAGTGTAGCTACAACCACCGTACCGCCCACACCGCCCCTTCCACCCACACGTATCTGCAGTTTGTGCAATGGCCAAAATGGCAACGGCAAGAGCCAAACAAATTGCCAACCATTACCAGCCAGAAGGGTAATTTTTACTTTTCCAGCTTTTCCAGGCGCTTTATTTGCCAGCCAAATTTGTACGAATTGCTGCAGCACCACCAATACTACCATCACGACCAGTTGTAAGAACCAACAAAGCTGGCTGTCGATTTGTAATAGGTGATTTGGCGAAGGAAATTGAGACATCAATAAATGTGGCTTGCTTTGGGTCGCTTTAAGTTGGCTGTAAGGGGAGGACCGACGGGAATTGAGCCATATGCAGAAAAATTGTTGCAGTCGCATGCGTTTGCGTTGCGCATACGACATGTTGTCTGCAGTGATGAGAAGCCTCACATATTTGTCAATATTATATTTGCATTTGTATGCAACTTGTGCATCGTTTCATTCGATATTTAGCCTTATCACACATAACTTTTCGAAAAACTCCTAGCCAAAAATATGCGAATTTACAAAGTCTTTTCTGCAGGTGTAGGACAAAATTGGTATTGGTATTGTCTTTGTTCTCGTTCTAATTGCCCGAATCGAACTGCATTTGCGGTGTGCTCCGCCATGCCGTTTGACTCGATTTCTTTCAAACTTGTTGGGTCTTGGGCAAATTGAACGTTATTGCCAGGATTACACAATAAACGTGACCAGGAATGTCCTGGTCGGACAGACGAAATCAATGCAGTTTGTTGACCAGCTAAATTCGATATGACAATTTGTCGAAGCAAGCGCTGAGTATGTGAGTCCCTTTGCAAAATAATCCGTGGGCGAGGAAAAATCGAATGACGGGCTTAAAGTGAAAATAGATTTAAGGAAAGGAAGCCATGAAATCAATCCGAAATCGATCTCACAACTGCTGGGCATGCACAGATGATTGGGTTACATAACGCTTCAAGGGATTTCCATGACATGTGGCACAGGTGCCAAAAAAATTGGTCACACAAACGAAAAAAAAAAGAAGCTAAAAACATCAGCGAACTTTAAAAGTATTGGGCATGTGTTAAAGAACTTAATTATGAATAAACTCAGTGTTAAGTAAACTCTAAATCACTGATAAAATTCGTGTCCCACAATAACAAACGAATATAATAAATAACAACGAAACAAAAGCGGCTAACGAACAACATCACGATACGAAGGGGAGCACAGACAAATGTGACAGCAGATGCAGATGTGTCGCAGGATTGGGATGAGCTAAATGTTTGTGCAAAACATTAAAATAATAATCAAAACAATGATAATTGAAAGCACACAGAGCGAAAAGAAATGCGTGGAAAAATTAAAAACAAATATCAGAAGCTGCAATGGAAAATCGTCTGGCATGTGGATAATTTCCAGCAGACTTGCCGCTGCATTAGTGCACAGACACACACACATAGGCAATCACACATATCCTGACAGGCAGGACAATATAATCTGCCGACAATTTGCGCCTAAAAGTTGGCTGCATTTTGTTGAAATGCAAACATGGCTGGTTATTCCGCTAGAGCGCCGACACATTGGCAAATCCAAATATTGTTGCAGCCGCCTCACCCGGAACCCAAAACTCTCACATATCATTTAAAATGCATAAATTCAGCCGCCTGCCGGGCATTACACACATTTTCCGTTAACAGTTTTCGTTGCCAAAGTGTCGAGTGTTTGAGTTTGAGCCGAGTTTTCCCACCAGCTAGGCAAATACCCGCTTTGTTCATATATTATTTGCAGTCAAATTAAATCTAACAGCTGTGAGTTTTACATGTGTGGTGCGCACTACGAACACATTTCGAGGCAAATATGAATTTTTAATACAATTTTCGGGAAACTTTTGTGCAACGTTTCTGCTTAATTAACTATGCTGCAAGGGACGACGTATGCAGTAAGTCGTCAAACGGCTGAAATAATCAAATGAATTCTTATAACGTCATATTAATTTGGAGGAAAGTTTGTCAGGGAAAAAGTTGAGGCAATAATTTACACAAATTGCCAATCCGGCTGGCCGAATAATGTCAGTCAAGTCAAGCTGGGCAAAAGTCAGAATTCGGTCAGAACTTTTCTCCGGCTGCCCGACAACTTGTTCTCACTTTATCGCATCTTTATCGGCTCCAGCTCGACAAACACGTCGCCGGAAAATTCAAATGATAAGGCTGTGGCGCACCGAGCTCAATCTGTGGGTGGTTGGGTGGTTGGGTGGTTGGGTGGTGCGTCACCGCCCCTCAAAAGTGGGCGGATTTTTGGGGTGGTGGTGCTAGTGGTGGGGTAGTGTTGGCTGCAGGGCATTGCGCGTTATGACAACATAAACGATATTTACTTTTTGTGCCTGGCTATTGCCATTTCGCCTGCCATTTCTTTATTTCTCTCGATGCCTTTTATGCCGAGTTTGCTTTCCCTGGGTTTCCCATTTTCCGCCACCACCAGCACCGCTCCGCTCACTGCGATTCTATATCCCTTTTCCTATGAAAAGTTTTTGACTGTTTCTGTGTGGCGTATTCTTTTTGTTCGTTTCGTTTGGGTTCTTTTTCCACTTTTTGCTATTTGAAGTACTTCAAAGATTTTAGCATATTTTATTTGAATACTTTATTTCGTGAAATGCGTTTGTGTGTGTGTGTGTGTTTGTGTGTGTAAGTGAATGAGTGGATGGTCGGGCGGGAAGGGTGAGAGGGAATGAAACGACATGACTTTTTCAGCTTTGTTGGCCCCACTTTCCACTAAACCGCCCCTCTTGTATCCGCACTCCTAACTAGTTTCTATGTCTTTGGTGCAAAGTTTTCCTTCAGTCGTTGGGAAATGAAATTTTTTTGAAAATTTTTCCGCGGGGAAATGAAAAAGTTGGTCCTGGTGGACACAATGCGGCTGCCCTCGATCCTTTCACCCCACTATACACACGCGCACACACACACACACACACACACACACCACACCACTTGTCCTGCAAGTTCTAGTTAATATTACGCATACGCCGCGTATGCCCTTTTGACTTTTTGCCCCCACACCCGAGCAGACTTTCTTCGACCATTTTGCGTGGCAGCTGCTAGCGCGGGCCACAGGACTCGGAACAAGGCGTGGGATAAGCAATAAAGGATAATGTCATTCAATGTTTTGTGTGTCCCGCGCACAGCACCCAGGACAACAAAAACAACAACTGACACAGCGACAACGGTGACAACAACAAAAGCGGAAACGCTTGCCATCATCAGCGTCGTGCCGTCGTGCTCATCGTCTTCGTTGTCGCTCTCGTTGTCATTGGCAATAGTTTTGTACACTGCTCAAAATCCTGTTCAGTGCCCATTCAAAGAAATGTAAACTCATGGCTCTAATTGGTGGAAAACTTTCGGAAATCTCGGAAACAACACAACTCATTTATACAAATAAGGATACATAGCTTGCTTAGAGCTGCACATTTTTGTTGAAGTGTACCGACTTTGTTGCTGTTTTCGGCTGCCTCAGATTCTACTTTCAGCTCGCTGCTCAGCCAGACAATAGTCAAAAATGTCTTCATGTCGAGCACGAGGAGCATAACGGAAATTCGCATTTGAAAAATACTTTCTTCATTTAACAACAATGTGGGGCGGCGACAAGGACGTTGGGTAGGTGGGAAGGTAGCGACAAGACACTGGCAGGGCGGCAAAGTGTTGGCATTACTGTAAATCGTTTTCGTTTTACGTTTCATAATGAGAAAGACAGTGGCAGCGGATTCAAGCCAAGGCGATCCCAGCCGATTGACAGACAATGGGCGGAAATGAAAGGAGCTGTTGCCAAAATTCGGAACAATGAAACAAAGGAATCCAGCCAAGTGTTTTTTAATGAGCGCTAAGCCCTAAGGTCAGATCAATATTTCATAATAGCTTACAGGGCTTTTATAGTAATTATCAAACGTAAATAATCATATTGGAAATATGTAATCACCCCGTGGCTTACAGCCATTGTACCATCGTGGTGTGGAGGGGGGGTGGAGGAGGAAAACGACTCAAGTTTCATGGCAAAACTTTTCGCATAAGCGTGTGTACGGATAGGGAATTGATTTTTCCATAAGCCCTAGTGAAAACTTTCGGCCGCTTTCGCTGTATAAAATAAAAATAAAAAACAATCAGCGAAATGCTGGCGTCCCATATGCGCGACAAAAACACTTCACTCCGCCGACAGCTCATTTTCATCGGGATGCGAGCTGCCAGGAGCAGGAGCAGGAGCAGGAGCAAAAGCAGGAGCAAGCGCAGGACATGCGGTGACATTTCGCCCAGAGGCGTTTGCGGGCGGGCATATTTAAATCTAATTTTGTCACTCAACAAACAGCGACACGCTCACATATTCCACATGCAACTGATGCTGCTTGTGCAGAGCGAAAAAAAACGTTCGTCAAGTGGTAGCAAGTCAATGATAAAGATTGCTGAAAACTGCATGCCATTAAGCAACATTAAAGTAGCTTAGGAATAGGTGATGTTGCATGGCAAAGAATGCACATTGCAAGCTATTTGAATGATATTAAAGTAGACTTTCAGGCTTCCCATTAGTTATGACCATATATCCTAACCAATCAAGTTGATTTTTTCGCAGTGCAGGGCCGCTTTCGACTCACTGTAATCGTGATTTCCTGTGCAACAGACGGCGAACGAGAAGGCGACGGGGTGCAGGGTGAGCGAAAGGAGCGGAGATAGAAGCATTGTTGTCGTCCTGCTGCCGTCTTTGTGGGACGCGTTAAAAATGTCACAGCGCATTGCATACTTATTGGCGCATGTGTTAATGCACCACCACAGGCATCGCACCACCGAACCGCCGAACCGCCGAACCGCCGAACCGCCAAACCGCCGCTGCAGCGCGCTGGCAGGCTAAATGTTACGCGCTGCATGCATTTGTGGCTGGCAAAATCCTTTCGCTTTTCTCGCTTTTTCCCTTTTTTTTCCATTCGACGTTTGCATATTCTCAGCCCGCACTCACACACACGCACACTCGGCTTTTTCCTACCTTTTGTGGCAGGTGTTTGAATTAGCTTTCTGTTGGTTGGCCGGGCTTTAGCTGCAGCACAATGGCTTGCAATTGCACAAAAGCTTATTAGGTTTTCCCTGCCGTTCGTTTCACTCGTTTTCCCCCTGTGTGTGTGTGACTGCCATTTCGTTTGCAGCCCAAGAATTCGTGTGTGTGTGTGTGTGTGTGTGTGTAATACTTTTTTTTACAACAAATAATGCGCTTTGAGGTCGCGTGCTTCACGTGTTTTAATCCATTCGCTTTTAGCCCGCTCCCCGCGTTCCCAACTTTTGTGGCACTTTTACGCTTCGCTTTTAACGGCGGCGGTGCAAACGGCGGCTCCAAATCCATTTGACAATGTAAACAACAAAGGCAAACTTGCTTCCCAAAATGCATAGTTCACTTCGATAAACAGAAGTAGTGGTTCCGCCGGAAGACTATTCGCAGTTAGAAGTATTTAAAGCGCTTTAATAACTCGCATGTGCCATACAAATGTATCTGTATCTTGGAAACTATCTGCCAAGGGCCTAACTTAAATTCTATATTAAAGCAAACGAAAGGCAGCTTACGCAAGTACTTGACTAAAAGTACCTCTGAAATGCGCTGCACAAACTAAATTGAATGGAACATATCTGTACAAAATTTCACTTCTATTCATTAAATTTAAGCTTTACCCTGCAGCTTCACCTTTTTATGCCTTTTCCCTGCTTATCTGCTATTCCGCATGTATTACAGCCGAAAAGCTTGACGATGCGAGCTGTCTGGCTGCGCCATGAATTATATTCGGACAACAATGGATGCCAAGGACTCTCCAGCAGATGCGTTGCCCATGGCTATAATATGGCCCGGGGCACTCGAAAATGGATCGGGGATAGCTGGAATGTACTCCCATTTCGTTTACACGGCGTTTTCAGCTTGAGCTGCTGTTGATTTAATTCAAGAGGCCATGCATTTGCAATGTCGAGGGTTCGCATGAAAAATGTACGGCGATTCGCAGGAGCGTTATTCTTCTTTTTTCGATATAATTGCTCCGCTGTTCGAGCGATGCAAATACAAGTGGCATTGTAACATCATTTTCCAGTAAAATACATCAAAATGGACCATTGTGGAAATCTCCATTTTCATATGTTTGCACAACAGTCTAAACTTCACACAGGCAGATATGTTGATGTGGTTAGTTAGCATCTGTGTTTATATTTGTGTTTGCATTTTGCATTTTCTGCCGTCGAGTGAGGGAGGTGGGTGGTGAGTGGTATGTGGGGTATGTGGGGTATATGGGGGCATACACATGTCCATGTCCGTCACATTTGTCGGTGAACATGTAGTGGTGTTTACCTCCGTTCCACAACCCATTTTATCGCTTTTTCTCTGTCGATTTGGCCTGGCACATTTGTGTTTGTTCAGCTACTTTTGCGGTTTGCCGCTTTTCGCGCACATTTCAACCACATTTGTAGTCACTCCGGTTTGGACAACCGCCAAAAAACCAGCCGAGAAAAAACAGTTCAAGTGCGCGAAGGAAGAAAAGCCAACAAAAAATATGACTACAGCTTATGCAACACCTTGCAATACCATGATCGTACAACTGGGATACATCTGTCCGTGCTCATTCATCTTTTATTCAAAATGCTTCAAGGGTTGCCCTAAAATAAATCATATAAATTATAAGCTATTCAAAGTAAATAGGCGGATGATATTGCTATATCTTCTTAAACAAATTCAGAAGGATTCATATACAAATTACACATTCATAAAGTGCCGTAGTGCACTGCATTGATTGTCCATTGATCTACCGCGAATCGCCAATTTAGCGGCCAAATTGAGGACAAAGCCGTTTAGATAGCCACTTCTCATTTAATGCCTCATCATTTGAATTTGGTTCGATAATCGAGAGAGAGAGCGCAGGAAATGAATTAGAAATGCCGGCAAATTGAAACGCATTACCATACAAATCTATAATTTCAACGAAATTAGTGTACATTTTTATCGCAAGCCAATGTTTTTCAACATTTTCCACCCGCTCGCTCGCTCGTCTGCGTGTATTTGCGTACCACTGGGCGTATGCGCAATTTGATGTGCTCGCAATTCAATTAAATTCGGCAAATTAAAGCGAACTGGTACAGCTGAAGTGAAATTTAATTGCATGGGGGAACAATTCCCCCTTTGTTCTCTGGCTTTTTCCTCTTGGGAGGTCAGGGCGAAATGCAGCACGTATTTATTAGCTGACGTGCATTGATGAAGGTCGCACTAGCATCGAATGCGTGATCAACTGGAACAGGGGATGGATATTGGGGGTTGGGAAGGTGTAGCAGGAGGGTGGTGCAGGATAAAAAGGAGCTGGAGGAACCGGCAAGGATTCCCTCTGGCCGCTGATTGACTCACGATTATGCAATAAAACAGCAGACGACATGCAGGACAACACTCAAATCCCCGCTGAGACAATGGTCCGCAGACCAGGCCTCTGTTCATCAGCGTCCTTTTCCTCATTTTCCCTGGAGCTTGGGGTGTTTGTGAGGGTTTCATTGGCTTCATTTCAACAGCAGCTTTTCAAAAGCTAAAACTTTTTTATGTCCAACTCATTAAAAATGTGCGCCAATGGGCATTATGCAGGCCAGTCCGGGATCCTTGATTCCTCGCCGACTTTGGCTCAAGCTTCGTTTGCTTGCCACACATACACATAGGAATACAAACAGAATCGGGCCAAAATACTTCTACACTTCAAAAAATAGGCTGCTTGTTCAGGAAATTGGGTAACCAATAAATGGTCTATAACTCATTTAAAATAAACCTTATTTTTGTTTAAGAAAAAGTTGTAATGATCTATTTACTTATAATTTCACTTTATTATTTTTGAAATTACCCAATTGTAGCGACTTTATTTTTTGTCATGTAGATTTTAGGATGTTTTCCGCTTGAATTTCTCGCCTTTTGCCTGAATGCGAGCTTCAACGACCAAGTTGAAGCCAGAAAGCCAAATGCAATTTCCAAGTTTTTAATGTGCGAAATTTCTAATTTAAGATTTACGATATTTTTATGTGGAATTACGTACCACCCGGCATTTCCGTCCCAAGCCCCCATGCCCCCATGCCCCCATGCCCCCAAGCCCAAGTCGTTGATGTTCGCTCATTTTCGTGCTCTGGTGTTTGGCTGCGAATTCCTTTTGGCCAGCTGCTTTATGCCCGCTCGCTGGGAAGTTGGCCCGGCTTTTAATGGAGACGCGGACTCTTTAATTGTGGAACCGAACTGTGCGTAATGCAGGCCGCACCGGATGGGTATATTTTTGGACTCTTAATTATGGACACGCCCAAAGGTCAATGGTCGCCTTTTGATGCAAATTTTATGGACTGGAACTTAATTGGCCCCGGACCCGTCGAATGGCCCACACACCCAGCGCGGAAAAACGCTGAAAAATCTGCCGCTGGCAAATAAAATGCCCTGTCCAAATTGTTTTGCGACTGACCAGTTGACTAAAACCAACAAGAATTTGTAACTGGTGCAGATTTAATGTGCATTTGTTTTCGGCGCGGTTTGTTTTTGTTTCGAGCGGGGAAACGTCGAACGGGTGAAAGGTCAGGGAAAGGCTTGTATACGCAGCGATTGCAGCTGCAGTTTTGTTAGTTAGGGCAATAAATTGCTGGCTTGGTTCGTTGGACGGGTATGAAGGGGTTGGGGGTTGGGGTTGTGTCAGATGCAGAGATTGCATAAAATAAATTGGTCAGCGATTGATTTGGGGGATTTGCCGAACAATTTATTACCACCGAGATAAAGGCATTTGAGTGTCAACATCAAAATGGCAACATTCCATTCCAGTCGAATGCCCGACCCAGTCAAATATTTTCCCTTTAATCCTTTTTGCGTGCCCCACACGGAAACCAATGTTGTTTGTGACTGATGGGCTTGCACTTTGACAGACTTTAACTATATTAGTAACTGTTTCAAGATACTTATAATCTGATAACAAGAAATTTATAAAAACAAGTATACTACTTCATAAAAGTAATAAGCTGATGGTTTCTAAGGCAACGTCTAAAGATGTGAACTACTGTTCCAAATACACTTTCCTGGTCCTCGATTTTTCGCTGAGTGCTTCTTAAAGGTCACATTTTACAGCACATTAGGCAGACATCCGATTCGAGTGGAATTTAAACCGCTTAAGTGAAGGAGAAGCGTCGACACGTGCTCCATTGGCCAGACAGGGAGACAGCGATTCCCAGCGGTGCTCGAAAAAAGAAACCGCAAAAACCGTATCTCAATTGCAATCACTCAAAACAACGGAAATGACGCTTAGCACAACTTCCTGCCGCTCCGGCGGACAAACGGACGGACAAATGAAAGTACCACAGCTACGGGACGACGCGCAGCACCACCACCCAACCCACCCATCCGAATTGTAATTCATGTCGCTGGGGGAGTTTTCTTTTTTGGCATATTTGTCAACTCTGTTTCCACTGCACACATGATGAGGTGGGGCATGGTGTGCCGATGTGTGGGTGTGGGTGTGTGTGTGTGTGGATGTGGCACATTCAAGTGCAATTTCCTTGTAATGCGAAACTATGTCATTTTGGCACGGACGCGAGCCGAAAAGCAGTTTCAGGATCCCGGATGGTCGGCGCTGGTCTATGGGTACAGGCAAGCCTCAAAAAAATCAACAAAACTGCTCAATTTACCAACAAAGCAAAACATTTTACATAAATCACTTTCGTAATATATTGTGTAATTATTAGGTGTATATGCTGTACTGTAAAGCTGAAACATAATTGTAGCTAAAGGATTATTCAAAGTGAAAGTACATGTAGCCATTTCGAGCATAGCTATTTATAGAAGTTGGCCCGTGTTTGTTGGCAGCGCGTGCATGCAAACATGACACGTTGGCGCACTTGTGATGGCACTCGTGTCCACCTGGCAGCCGGCGCCTGGCACTTTTCACCCAGCGATTGCAGCTGCAACCGGATGCGGAACCAGAAACTCTGCTTCTGCATCTGCACCTGGGTCTGGCTTTGAGCTGGTGCTGGTTCTGGTGCTGGAGCTGGAGCCGGAGTGCCAAAAATAGCCGGCAACAACCGGCAAGCAAAGTGGCAACTGGAGTGACGGGCTCCGGGTCTCAGGGAAATGATTCCGGGCTAGGATTCGGGGGCGAGATCCTAGGCAGCCCGGCTGACAGTCGGCATTTGATAATGTCAAGCCCCAAATCAGCAACAGACACCGGCCAACTGGGGGGCACGGAGCACGAAGCTCGAAGCTCGAGGCTGGAGGGTGGACAATTGCACGTTGCGATTTCAGGCAGTCGCCACTTGGTCGGGCACACATGGCCATCTTGGCCATCTCAAGTGTCTGTCTGGGCCATCGTCGAGTGTGGTTTGCCTGGGGTCGCCCAATGGCGAGACTAAGCAACCGTAGTTTAACTCTTGCCCACACCGTAATTGCTGCTAAATTTGTCTTCCTTTTTGTCCTTACAGAACAGTTTCACATTTTTGTGGGCGATCTGAGTGCCGAAATCGAAACGCAACAGCTGAAAGATGCATTCACCCCATTCGGAGAAATATCGTAAGTAGCCGCATAAGAACTTTTAATAAACTATATTAAGTAGATATAATATATGCACAATTTGGTAATCGCCAGGGTTACTCTTTTCTAATTACCAGAACTTTAGCCACTCCAAGGACCTTTTCTAGCATCGATTCCCCGTTCTGCCAGCACATTAACTCCAATCAAAGAACATTTTGCCGCACTTGTGCCGGTCGAGCAAATTGTTAAATAAACAAACAGGCGGCAAATGAAGTCCCCCGTCTTTCTGCGCCTAATTTATGAATAATTAGCGAGCCGAGGGTGCATGTCGAAGGAAACCGCGAAATGTTGTGCCACAGCAATGTGAATTTCTCTTATTTCTGGCTTTGCTTTTGTTTTTTCCGGCTGCTTTTCTGCAAATCACGAGTGAATGGAATGGTCCATAGAAACTGCGGCTGGGGCTGGAGCTGGAGCTAGGGGCTGTGGCTCCCAAGCAACGGGCAATAAATTAATAATTTAATTTTCGACGTTTTTGTTTGAGCAGCGAAAAAGGGGGAAAAACAAACTGCATCGGGTAGCGGGAGCAGTTGAAAGCCACAAGCCGCTGTCGACGCCGGGGCAAACAAATGATGCCGGGCGAGTGGCCCAAAAAAATATTAGAGCAGAACAAGTGAAAGCAAATAGAACTGATTTATATACATATACATACATACATACAGCCCCGATTCAAGTGGGGTTACCTTACCCTACCCCTACAAGCATACAAGCATATATATGTATATACTTGTGCCTGGCTCAGAAATGTTGCGTCTGCTCATCAGGTCACTAACCAAAAAAAGACGTCCTGGGAGCGTTTTTCGCAGGCTTTTCATTTGCCACTTCCTTAATTAATGAGCATCAGCCTCCTCCTTCGTCTCCTTCTTCTCCGTCTTCCATTCGCCCCTCGCTATTTGCTCGCAGTTCTTTTGAGAAACGTTGAACTCATTTTGCCAGAAACTATTTATTCGAGCGAACACTCAAAAAAAACATCGAGAATATATATTTTAGTATTTTAGTTTGCAATTCATTGCATATTCATTCATCTTTTATGCGTGTCAAACTTCAACTAGCTCTAATCATTATACTCGCTTTCTTTAAACATTTGTTCAAATAAAACAAAAAAATATTTGTGCCACGCCAAATATTTGGTTTAATATTTCGGGGGCTTGTCCTTTTGAAGTGCTCCGCGGATTTTTGGTAGCTTTTTAGCCCGCGGCTCCGGATCTGCAAAAACCGTTCTTCCGCGTGTTTATTTTATGGCAGAAGCAAATCTACGAAATAATTACATTTTCCATCTACACCTGAAGTGGTTCTCCGCTGCCTACGGGGTCCAAGGATTCAAGGATCCCAGCAGCCGGCTTCAAAGACAACCTCTTGCCAGGACATCCTTCGCCTTCGCAGCTGCCTTCGTCTCTTAATTTATTGCTCTTTATGCCTTAAGTGCCCGCGTGGGAAATAATCGCAAATATGTTGTCGTCTCCGGCTTTACCTACTTTTCATCATCAGGTTAACAGCACTCATGGGTGGATTTTTCATTAAGGACGCTAAATTTATACAACAAATTCGCCCCCAGACTTGAGCTCATTTTTAATTAACTGGCCTAACTTTTCAGCTGCGGTGAACAGTGCAAACTTTGCCAAAGTAATATGTGTGGAAAATTCGACACAACTGAAACTTTTTGTGGTTTTAGTTGCGGAGACGGGACCACCAGACAGAACTCGTTATGGAAGTCGATGGGAAATGATTGAAAAGCAACTGGAAACAAAAGGAACTTAATCCCTCAATTAATTGCTTCCCCTTTGCAATACAATTGCAATCGGCAGCCGTAATCGCACTCATAATCCCTTCAAAATAATTAAGTCTCTTTGAGTTTCCAAATCAATCAACACCTTGTTCTTAATCAAAACCACCGAGCACCCAGCACCCAGCACCCAGCACCGTCACTTGTCCACTTTCCCAGCACACAATTTTCCTCCGGGGCACCACTAATAAATAGTTTTCCTATCGCAGATGCTTAATGGACTGGCCGCCAGCTAAAATCTGATTAGACAATATAATGCGAAGCCCCTCTCATTCTTATAGGGTCGGGCCATAAAACACAATGCCACGAGTGTGTTTGCTTTAATGCAGCTAATTAATTATTCGCCTGGTCGAAGGATCAACATAAAACCCAAGACCACTTCAAGTTGGCCAATTAGGGGCATTCGCAGAAACCAATCGACTGCAGCAGCAGCAGCAGTAGCAATAGCATTAGCAGCTAAGACGATGACGGGCAGTTCAAGGGAATCAAGTTGTATATGTATATAGTATTTGGCTATAATGCTATATTCGTGACCGAGCACAAAACTGAAATTCAATTATCCGCCTGCGGTGGGCGGCACAAATTGCGTCTGCTTGTCGCTGCAGTCGCCGCAGCCCAAAACCATAACCAGATACCATAACCAGATACCAGTGCTCCTGATTAATCACATGCAATATGTTCTGGCCTCGAATTCGAACTCGTTTCACGAGGCGCATTCATAAATAAAACCAGAATCGGATTCAGATTCAGATTCAGAATGGGAATCGGAATCAGAAGCAGTACCAGTACCACCAGTACGAGCAACATAGAGACAGAGAAACAAAGGAGTCCGGCACAATGGGCAAATTGATTAGCGAGCGGGACATGGACACGTCCTGGCCATTTGGCAGGACTACTGTGGGTCCTTGGCTGATTAGTTTGCTCGATATTGTTGCCGCCTCTCATAATTCAATTACATTTTTGTGCTGCATGGCTAACGAGGCCTTCTCGGCCTGTAATTGGCAGACCTTCTTGCTTGTTGCTGCTTGCCGCCGCCATTCATTGTCGGCCACAAAGGGCTTAACTTGGCCTTTGTGCTCAAGTGGTTGTGCGTGGCCTGTACAAATTTCAAAATTCCTATGAAAAAAACATTTCATAGTGCAATCAATCTTGCAACATATTTCAATGACTTCCAATTAAAGCTTTCAATTTATAAGCAATGCTAAAGTTTTGGTCCAGAAAGTCGCATTTACTCCTGTAATCCTTCTCTCCACATTTGGGCAAACTTTTTTTTCCCGTGTATCCGCACAAAACTTATGCTGAACTTACGTGTAAAAGTCCCAAAGAGGTTTCCCCCCGAAAAAGAAAGCAAAGAAATCAACAAGATAATAGTTGATAGTTGCGACTGGAAATGCGAAGGGAAATAAACTCACTCGGTATCTCGTTTGCTTTTTTCGGTTACTTTTAATGACACTTGGGAAAGTTTTGATTTTGGTTTGCTGTCTACCATCTCCAGACTGCAGACTCCTTTGCCACCTGGCCGCGATGTCATTACGCTGATATTCCTTCTATCCATTTCAATTTTTTTCAGAGGAGCATATAATTTTGTCGCCCCGTTTTGGGCGACAGTCCTCGCGATTGGGACGATGCTGAAAATGAGCAAAACTTTCAACTTAATCTATTCAGAAAGTTGGCCAGCTTCAGCGATGGATTCAGCTTCGGCCTCAGCCCTTTTCATAAACTTCAAAATGCGCTTGTGCACGTCGTCAAGTTAACTTGCCTCCTTTCTGCAGCTCTGCAGTTCCACAGTTCTACAGTTCCACAGTTCTAGAGTTCTAGAGTTCTGCAGTTCTGCAGTTCGACTTTCCGTGGCAGCAGGGGGAAACGGAAACCAATGATCGGCGACAAGTGGGCGGCGGAAATGGCGCAAAAAGTTGAGCGCGCAGCGCCATCTAACTCTGCTGTTAAGTAGGCGGCGGCTTTTGTTGCGAGGCGGCGAGTGACAAATCAAAATCGCATTCAAATGCGACGCGGCGTGCAGCGGAAGTTAATGCGAAAAACTTTTGCCCCAAAACGCGCACAATCAGTCAAGCATCATCTCCTTGCCACTCTTAGCGATTTTCCCTGCACTTGGAAATAAAATTAACCCTTAAATTTATAATTTTATATATTAGTTAGTTTATAACCTTTCACTTCTCAACCTATTTGGCCATTTAAGTCAATAAAAAGTTTTCTACATTTTTTAATATATAAAATTTAAATGCAACTTGTTGTGTATTTTAGAGTTAATTTTTTCTCTATGTAAGTTTGCAGGATTCTCTCGCAATCCTTCGCTCTGTTTGTGCGTAGTGTGAAAAATGAGTCTTGGCAGTTTGTGTTGCAGCCGCAAAAGCCTGACACTTTTTCATGCCGCCTGCGACGATTTATATTTGTGGCAAGTGTCAAAAGTTGGACCAAGTTGTGCGACTTTAAAGCGCCACTCAATGCAAATTAAAGAAAATTCAAACCGGTCCGAGTACATTCAGCTGTGTAAACTTTTTAATATAATTTTAATGGCCAGCAAAGTTTGCACAATCATTAAATGGCAAGCAAAATTTCGTTTTCAATTTGTACAGATTGTGTATCAATACACACACAGGTTTAATGCTTAGATAATAGACAGAGAGCCCAGGCTGTGCCGGCATCGCCATCGTCCTTGGATCCTTGGATCCTTGGGCATAAATTTATTTAATTTACTTTCATGCCGCGGCCAGGCAACTTTTCCCATAAAATACGCATTAATTCATTAAAATTGACAAAGGCGAAACACGAGTGCCAAGCACGGTTGGCTGCCTTTTGGACAGTGTCTGTTGCCAAATGCTCGGCGACTGAGTGAATGAATGACTGAATGACTGAATGACTGAGGGACTGAGTGACTGACTGGCTGGCCGACTTGCTGACTTGCTGACGGGCTGACAATGTCCTGCGTTTTTGGGGCCAACTAAACGGAGCCAAAACAGTTTGCAAAACGGCGCCCCACAGCGGCTAAATGTATATAAATAAAAGTGCTTCAGAGCGGCGGCGCCTTTTAAAATTAAATCAACGGAAATAAAAGGGACAACAAGGGATGTAAGGGATGTAAGGGCAGCAGCGCAAACTTTTTTATCGCGCCAACAAAGCCGCGCCAGAAATTATGCTGCAATGAAGACGACAACGAGTGTAGTCCTTTTCGTCCTTGGACGAGGGGCGACAATTTTTGGCTGCCGCTTAAAATGGCACTTTGGCTGCCTGTCATTTGCAGGCAGCGCGGCACAAATTGAATTTAACTGCAGTTTCTGGGCCTCTGCTCCTTTGGTCCTCCGCTTCTCGGCTTCTCGGCTCTGCCCCGGAATTGAGCTGCTGCCAAAAAAAAAAACAAGTCAACTGCGGCGATGGCGATGGCGATGGCGATGGCTGAGGAGTCGACCCTCCGGGGCCCGCACATATGTTGAAAGTTTATCACTTGGCCAAATAAAAATTTGCTACTCGGGCCGAGTTTGCCACTCCACGGCCTTGCTCTAAACTTTTGGCTACAAATTTATTGGCAATAAATTGACTGCCATTAAAGTAAGCGAATAAAAAATGGCTGCCAACACGCATAAATCCCCCAAATAATTTGACAAAATGAGTCACACAGATTGAGTGGCCCACTTTATGTGCCGCCGAAGTCACAGGTGCAATTTCGACACGGAAATGTAATTTTAAAGCACTCAACGACCTCTGTGCCGGCCTACGGAAGTTTGAGCCTGGAAAAAATTAGCGGAGGGGCGCAAAATTGTATAATCATGGACCAATAAAGTCGGTCTATACACTAAGGAATAAGATGCTTAACAAAAATAGGAATTCATTATTGAAAGAAATAGACTGTTGCTGCACTAAGACTCTATTTAGCTATGTTTCCATTATGAGTGGATTGAATGAAATCAATTAGTTGTTCGTTAGATAGGTCGTGGTTTTTCGCTTAGTGTGCCGCCTGTACAGCTGCCCCTGCCACTTGAGTGACACTCTGCGGCAGGTTGGCGAAGAAGGAGCTGCAAACAAGAGAAATCTAATCAAAGCTAATCCAACAAAAGCGAATTCCGGGGCAATGTCAAGCGCCTTTTGTTTGCCCCAAGTGGCGTAAGCGCGGAAATTTGCTTGGCCAGACTCAAGGGCCTCGACGATGGTAGACATTTATTTAAAATACAAGCTATAAAATGAGCTGCCGGATGCGGATGTGGCGGATACGGATGGCGAATGGAGAATGGCGAATGGCGGATGCCGGACGGCCATGCAGATCTGCCACAGAGCCATCCAAGTGTCGAGTGCCCTGTAATTGCCGGACAGAGGTAAACGCCCGAAGGGGCCGTCTCAAAGTAGAAAAGATAAGGGCAAGGAAGATCGGGGGTGGTGGTGGGCTGGGGGTGAATTAAATGAATTTGATTTACGTTTTTAAAGCCAAATAAACGCCTTTCAATTAAGTCGAAAGCCCGAGCAGCAGCTGCCCGTCCGTAGCCTCTTATTGACTTTGGCAGTGGCAGTGGCAGTGGCAGTGGCAGTGGCTGTGCCGCTGACAGCGTTCGTTGGCATTGGTCCCTGCCAAAATACTCGAAAAACCACCGCAAACACCTGACGAGCATTCATTCGATGCCACCTGCCCCCAGCTGGCCATCTCCTTCCCTCTACTGGATCCCTGTCCCAGCTCCCTCTCCCTTTCGCCCATCCACAACCGCCGTTTGCACAGGTCGCTCATACGCCCTGTTGCCTCGATTCGCTTTTGTCGTTACACTTTGAACCTGTCGTTTTGCACTCGTATAAATTTGGCTGTATCTAACGAATCTATTATGGGTCTTTAGATATTTTTAGATATACTTTTGATATGAAGTGCTTGTAAAATGTTGTGGCAATACTTTGAAAGGTGATATCATTCTGACAAGAGCAAGCACTTTTCCCAATATCAGTGGTATTCCAAACAAGTGAGGTGGCTTTTTGCTGAGTGCAGGCTGTTCGCTTGTTGTCATTTCGGTAGCGCCGCACCGTGTTCACTGATTTCGCTTGCAAATTAATGAGAAATTAGAGACAATGCCGGAGTCAGAGCCACAGTGGCGCAGATAGGAGCCGGAACCGATGGCAGGACCATTGCCACTTCCAGCTCCTCTTTGGCCGTCGTAAAAAGAACATTTGTGCTAATTTAGAAAAAGGCAAATTTGGACAGGACTTCATTACGGGCACCTAACGGCATTGCCATTGCTTTTGCCTTCGCTTTTGGCCTGGTCCTTGTTTGATTGATTGAATTTGTCTGGCATTGCTCATTGGAGGTGGATTCGGGAGTTCAGGGGTTCGTCAACCGGAATAATGGGCAAAGTGAAACGCCCCGGGTCCAGAAGCCATACATATTTAATATTTAGATTATTTCCTTGTAGATTGATATCAATTTAATGTGTTTTTGGGGCCAGCAACAATTTGCATAATGTCTTTTTGATTTCCATTTAGTTTCGAGGCTCCATCGATTTGCTTGAAAACCAGCAGCGCAATGGAGAATTCAATGCATTTCAAATTAATCTTTTCCAATCGAAAGCCGCAATGGCCCCAACCCAGAACGACTCCAGCGTTGGTCTGCAATTAAAATTAATTAAAACACGTGA
This sequence comes from Drosophila orena, assembly GCA_005876975.1. Classification (NCBI taxonomy): domain Eukaryota; kingdom Metazoa; phylum Arthropoda; class Insecta; order Diptera; family Drosophilidae; genus Drosophila; species Drosophila orena. The sequence goes on along the minus strand of VCKV01000282.1, from coordinate 4,419,715 downwards.
ACAGCGGACACTGCCACGCCCCCAAAGAATAGGTAGGGCCTTCTCTGAAATGTCTACGCCCCTTCTATTCGCAATGCGCTGTAATTTCAGATTAATTTGCATATTAGACCGCTGACATTTCCAACTACGGCGAAAGGACTGTGACATGTGTGTGCGTAGTGACGAGTCGATTAATTGCGTTAGATTATCCGCTCCGCACGCACACACGCACACACACACGTGCACACACACACACACACACACACACACACACATACATACAGTGCATATGTGGGGACGCTCGCTTAATTTGTGCCTTGAGGTAATTTCATTTCTTTGTTGTTATTGCAATACGCACGAAGGACATAACGTTTCTGGGCGACCACCAAGCAAAATTATAATTGAGACCCGGCCGCATTGAAATCCTTGAACGCACGCGCTCTTATAAAATCAACAGTTACAGTGAGAGAAATGCTACCAAAAAGCTTATTGTATAAGGTTAAGATAGAGCCATATCTTATTGTACAGAGAAATGACTTAATTAGTGAGGAGATCTCAAGTAGTTGCACGGATACATGTAGTTCCGTTGAGGACACGCTGCTGATTTCTACAAAACATCAATCAATCCACCAAATAGATTATTATAATAATGATATATTTCCCCGCCGTGTACTTGCAAAAGGGGAGTGAGATGTGTTTGTATAGCTAAATAGCTATGCATGCCTAATGTCTGTATTTAACTGGGCATGAACCGTGGGCAAAGTCTGGTTCTGGGCACGCTCGTAATTATAGAATACCCAGCCAGGACCTTCCCCTCCCCGCACCACCCCTTCACCAACCCATCAGGCACTTCGTCACCCACTCACACCACTTAATAATCAACTTACGCATCTGCAGCGAAACACACACACACACAGAACACACACAGGCAGAAGTACACAGACGTGGAAGGATAATGCGTGCGTGGCTGGGTGGCTGCCACTCCCACTCCTGGCCATGATAATGTCAATTTGTCTGTGCCACATGGCCACGCGCTTTTTATGATTAAAATAGGTAATAAAACTGTGCATGTGTGTGTGTGTGTGTGGGCCACTCGACACTGTCATCGTGCAATGAGACATTTTGCTTGGTGGGGGAGGTGATTAAATTAATTAAGCCAAATAGAAAAACTGAAGCGCAAAGCCACAACAAATTAAATAAAAACGTTGACAATTCATATGAAGCACCCAGCGACAATTCCCGAAATGATTGAAATGACGCAAAGGTGGCGAAGCAGGTTAAATTAAAAATGTTAATTTGATTTTCATTTCAATGGCTTCTACCATTTTCTCAGAAAACTGTATTCATTAGGGAGCCTGTTATAACTTATTCGGCAGAAGAAGGTCTAATTAATCTGAAGAATGTACTAATTAGAAGGTTATGTTCCAAGAAACATTATTGCTTAAATCTGGTAACATTACTTTATAAACTAATATTTTATCGGAATGAAGAGCTTTCTGTCTAGTTTACCTGTATGTAATAATATCTCTAAGTAAGAACAAAATCTGAAAAAGTTTCTGCAGGACTTAAATGTGTGTTTTCCACTACCAAAGTGTCGCCATCTGCTGCCAGTCTCGGCCTGATGAATTTGTTGATTTATCACAGTCATCTCAGCCCACACCTACGCACCCCAAGGAATTCCAGACACGGCATATATCCTATGAAGTATATATGCATGAAGTACATACATATACACGTATACCATATATACGCCCTACTATGTCCACAAGGAGCTGGCTGTGCACGTTGCGAGGATTTTGCCAAATGGCGTGAATTTATTTTCCAGATGTAAGCAGATGTGAAGTGCGGAGTTCATTGGCATCGTGTAACAGCTGCTGCAGTCTAAAGTCCTCGGACTTTGGCCAAAAGCGGATGAGCCGGCCAAGATGCTAAGCTTTCAGACCGACTGATTACTTGCTCCTTTGAGAAGGCAGACGGGCAGAAGATGAAGTCATCAGATTAGTTAGTTTCAGCTTTCCCCAGCTCAAAGCTTCTTCGGCATGAAGACGGCGATATTAATTCGCCAACACACCTCAGCTGAACTGCTGGCTGAGTAATTATGTGTGCCAATGCTCGTGTGCAGGTGGAAATCATGTTGTGTATTTCCGTTGCAATTGCGAAATTTTAAACTTGTTAACAGCAAATTGAAGCCATTTCCTGTTGCAACAACAATATGTTGCGGCACAGTGCAGCGCAAAATAAATGAGAAAACCACAATGCAACAGCAACCGACAAAACACAAAAATATCTACAAAACATACAAAACATACAAAAAAGAGCGAAAGAAAGCCGAGGCACAAGGACTCAGGACCAAAGAAAACAAAAATGCCAAAAAGGTACAAAAGCGGAAATAAACGTTGCAGGCAGGCGGCCAAGGACCCGGGACCAAGGACCAAGCACCAAGGACCCGTTCCCCGGACAGGATAACCTGTTGACCACGTGCATTCAAACAACCCAGCTCAAGTTTTGCCGAAAATGCCAAGAAAATTGCTATTCGCCGGAGCAGGAGGAACATGAAAAAGGTAGCAACCTCGACTGGCGACAGTGCAAAATAAGTAAAAGGCAGCTGGGAAATAAACTCCGGCGTTTTGTGTTTGTCGGGAATAGGCATTGGGAAATGAACACTTAAAAATAATACAGTTCAATTGTGGCACTAATTTCTAGTTCCGAAAGTTCAATACTCAGTCACAAGAGATGGCATACGCCACAGATAAGAAATTTGATAATAAATTAATATTTTCATATTCGCATAATAGCTGTCATAATGAAAATGATGTTAGGCGTACGTTCTTTAAACCTTCGAAATAATATAAAAATTTGTTGAGTGCACTTCGAAGAGGTGGAAGTAAAAAGGGATCCATTGAAGGGGATGGCCGAGTAAAATGCGCGCATCGCGTGCTGCGAATGCAATTTCGGAGCTGCTGCACGACCACGCCCCTTTCCACCAAACTGCGTTAACAATTTGAAGCGGGGGCGTAGGGAGAAGCAGAGGCGGGCCGGGGCGACAAATGCAATCTACAAACAATGAAATGAATTGTCAAGTGCAAACATGCCACTGACGTGCAATTGCAACGCATATATGCAACAAGCCTCCATTGGCTGCAATTGCCGCACCACGCCACCCACCACGCCACCCACCACGCCACCCACACATCAGCAGCTCGCGTTGCGAATTTATTTTGCATGCGGCTGGCAGTAAAAAAAACACGCCAGAAATGCGAGCTGCTTAGGCGCTTCCGCCGGTCGACTTAACAAGAGCCCATCAGCCGTCAAAGCGAGCGATAAAATGCTGTTGGCCAAAAGGAAAAGGTAGGCGGGAAAGCGGCCAAAAACGAGTGGCGAGTGGATGGAAAGCGCTGCCACTTTTATGACACTGCAATTCGGCGAAAGCTGTTTAGTGTGTGTCCTGTGCGCTGCGCTGTCGTGTTGTTGTGACACGATTCAAGGACTCAAGGACGCTGTTCTTTTGCAGCTCGCTCGCTCGCTGGCTCCTCAAAGATTTATGGTCCGCACCGTGCACTTGCAACTCCGCCGGATATCCGGAATGACACGACAAGCAGCCGAAATGCATTGCCCATAAACGGATACTTGGCAGCGAGCGATTACTTCGGGCCGCAGTAGAGGCTTTATGTCCACTTCGAGGACATCTTACTGGGCCTCTGTGACCATAATTGTGCACTGAAAAAACGGGTGTGGAACAAGAGCAACTCAAATATTTAATGAAACTCCTTCTTTTGCATAGTAAATAGTTTAGAGTAAGAATCCAATTATCATAAACGAAAGTTGTTATGTCAAAAAGCGCTGCAGTCATTATTTGCTAGCCCAATTTCACAATTCTGCAGCCCACAATCCTTTCAAGGATCCTGTTTACTTTCCCGGTGCACTCGCATTCCTCGCTGCAGCCAACCACCATCCACCGCTGGCTGCTTAATCTTGGCCTCATTCATTCAGGTCACCCACTCAGGATGTTTTCAGCAGCCTTTCGGCTGACTTTGAGTTGGATTTTCGGTAAGCAATACAAGAGCAGAGATGCCATAAAAAAGGAATGGAAACGGAAGGCTGAGAGCTGAAAGCTGAATGCTGAATGCTGAATGCCCCTGCCCACAATTGTTGCTCCGAGTTGAGACTTGGCTTTTGTTGATTTGAACTTTTGTTCATCTTTTTCCTTTTTCTTTGACAAGGGGCAGCCGATGTGGGCATGGTCATGTTATCTTGTTGACATGCCGGACGTTGACATATCCATTTTTTACAAGCCTAGACAAGCTCAGTGGCCCCTCCGGCAGCCTGGTCATTCTTTTTCTATTTGCCAGGACAGGACTTATGCTGGTCCCACTTCCACTGCCTGCGTTTCTCTGTGTGCTTGTGTATTTGTGTATTATAGGAATAACAATGCCATTGGCCAAAGGCAACGCAAATAACAACAACGACAATCGGGCTGCCATGAAGGTAATTTATTATTTTTTTGTGACTTGATTTTTCTGTTTTGTGGGTCAATTCCTGGCTTTCACCTCGCCAAATAGAAATAAATCAATTTTAAATCACGTCATTATTAAATGGCTATAAATGGGCCAATGCTTTGTTTGGTAGCTGTATGCTGTGTGTGCTGCACTCACACAACAATTAACACTTGGCCATTACTTCCATTTGCGGCATGTTAATTTGTTGCCACATCAATTGCTGTTGCCAATATGCGAGGCGCATGCACAAACATACGGCGCGCTCGCAATCAAAGGCGCACCCGTGCACTTAGAGAAATGCCACAAAAGCTAAAGTCGGCGAAAAATCTATCCTTTTTAAGGACATCAAAATTTGGGGCAAAAGCAAATTATCTTAAAATATTGGGCTGGGTTCTCCTTTATATTCATAGATACTCTTAAACTGATGCAATGCATTGTTGAAGTTATATTGAGTAGTTTTCCACCGTGTACACACACATAGAAGGGTGCTTCAGGACTCTGGACTCAGGATGCTTGTGCAACAATCTCACCGACAGCTGACGCTGTTGCGGTTTGCAGCTACAACTATTACAACGGCAAGGGCAGCACCAACAAGCAGCAAGGGAGCTGCAAGGCAACTTGGTGGGCGGTGGGTGGTGGGTGGCGGTCGGCGTGGGAGGTGTTCCAGTGGGTGGTGGTGGGTGGCTTCTAGAGGGCCGGCGGCTTGCTGACAATTGCCTGACACTGGGCAGCTGCTTTATTTGCGCCGCACACGTGGGCAAACTCCTGCCCCCCGGTGGCGCATTGATTTGGCCTGGCCAAGTCAGATAAACAAAAGTCAGGAGACTGGGGTGGGTTGGGCGGTGATGGCGGAAAAGTGGGCGTGGCAGGGAAACGAACCAAAACTGAAAGCGAGCGAGAGGCTGCCTACAACCCAGCGGTCGAACAATAACGCTTGAGTGATTATGCAATTGACAGCTAAATCAATCAATGATGTCAACTACATGCCGGCAACACACACACACACACATCCACACCCACTGCCATACACACTCACACATCCACACATCCTGTATGTGTGGTAGCAAACTGGCAAAACGTCCACGTTGTTTTTGACATTTTCAATTTTTTATGACAAAACTCCAAATTGGTACAAGTTGTTTTTTCTGCCTTTTTTCTCGCTGCCTCTTCGTATTGATTGCCGTAAAAAAGTTGATGCCATTTCAACAAATTTTCTTGTTGTGCATTAAATTTTTAAACTCTTCAAATATGTTTTTCCCGTTTTGGTGCCAGCTTATTGTTTTCTTCGCTGGGGAATTGAGCAGTTCGCATTTGTATGTGGTATTTTATAACCCACGGAAAATAATTATTTGTATTTCGCATTAAAAAAAAAATGGAGTTTGATTAAATTGACTATAAGTAATGTTGAAACTAGGATGTTGTGAAAATACATCGACCATAACGGATTGAAATATTTGTTCAAGTTTCTCCTTATGGCTAAATAGTAAAAGCAATCTTCCACTTTCGAGAATAAATTTGGCATTTAATTCGCATTTTTTTCGCTGTACAGAGAATGACCATCGATGGCTGCCTATTTGGCCCAATCACAGCCACTCGAAAGGAAATTAAGCAGACCCCTTGCCGATAAGCCAATGACAAAATGATGACAAATTTGAAAGGAAGCACGAGCAGTGGTATCTGCAACTCCCAGTCAGCCAAACACTCGTATTTGTCGGAATTCGTCCTTTTTGGCGCTGATTGCCGGCAATCGGCAGATGCCAACGCACGTTCGCAATCGAGAATTGTTATTGGGACGGGACGTCGAGTGATACCGCCTCGGATGATAAATATTTCATTTTTATGTTTCGGTCTGCCATGGCCCTCTCCATGTACCACATGCCACCTCCCCCAACCGCAATCGATGTATCGTATCGATGACGTTTAATTTATAAATATGATGAAGCTGATGTTTGTCTAGCTAACACCAGCAGCACGTTTAGCCAAAAAAAAAAATATATATATATTGTCTATAGCACACAGGCACACACGAAATCGGTCTTCAATCAGCTGGGAAAACGGAGGAAAAGTTTACCCTCAAGTTTACATCTGGTAAGCGGAAGTGTACGCTTTTGTGTGTGTTATTAGCTGAGGAATATTTATGTCTATGGAGTGGCTGCTTCCTGTTTGTTGCCGAAACAGTGGGGTCAATATTAAATTTCCCCCCCCTGGAGTCCACTGCATTGGCTCGCCATCTGGCCCACTGTATTTATCTGTGGCAGCACATCATCAATTATGGCCACCGGAAGTTACATTTTTGTCTGCGTCGTATCTTTATTTTGTTGCGAGATGAGAGATGAGAGCACCTCATGATTTGGTAAGCCCTCGCCTCAAATCCCTCCTACTACCAGTGAATAATTAATGACAAGGACAATGGCAACATCCGCTGCGACGGGATATGCAAAACACTCTCGGGGGAGAAACTCATAAACATGGCTCTTGAAAACGGCAAGGACTTGAATCGATTCCGTTCTCAATAACGCGTGAAAAGCTCTTCTTTCACCACGAGCATTATGCAAATCACGGCCCGAGACGATTTCTAAAAATCTGTTTACGAATGAGAACATCTGTTGGGTATCTAAAATATTTCCCAACAAAGGCAAAGGCAAAGGCAGCGGCAGCGGCGAGCGAACAGCTTACTCCTTTGCCATGGAATTTGATTTCACGTTTTGTTTTCTTTGCCCATTGGTGTTTGTGCAGCACAGTCTGGCAGCGTCTGCCATTCATATATCGTGCCTCAATAAAAAAATTTTTCAATATTTCTAACTTAACCACCACCCCACCGACCCACACGGGCGAACGCACTAAGCCTGGCCAGGAGCAAAATCTCAAATCGGCGGAAAAGTAGGAATGTGTAGCTCCATCTCCATCATCGTGGGCATTGCCGTTGCTACTGGCTGGATTAATCCGGCTCCTTTGCTCTTTGTTGTGTTGTACTCGCATTTCAGGACGATGGGAATGCCAGCCAGGATGCGTGTATTTTACAGCACATGTTGCTGAGTGCACTGAAATTCCTTTCAATACCGAAAATATCGAAAACTGATGCACGGCCAGTGCTCTCACGGAATAAATATTTGCCCAATGCAGTAATGTTTGCAATAACATTATGGCCCTCATTGCTCTGAAATGCCAACTGGAATTCACGTTGGGAATCTTCGCCACAGTGGAATGTTCTTCAGGTTGCCATCGACTTAATGATCGACTTGGACCAGAAGGAGGTGAAAGGATTGTCAACTGCATTAGCTACACATGTGGAAATAATGACTATACACGCATATTAATTAATCGTCCACAAGAGCGAACTATTTATCTTGCGAGCAGACAGCACAATCTGTTTCCCATTCATTGAGTCTATTGTACGTAAAAACTTCAGACATACACGAATACATTTGACTTGTTTTCTCAACGTGTAGGACAAGAAAACCAAACATTAGCCACGTACAGATAATCAGCACCCAAAGGTGCACTCGCCACCAAACACATAAAATGAAGCGAAAAACAAAGAGCCACAAAAACCAACAAGCGGCAAGAAAAGCTGCTGCAAGGCACACAGCTTAAGCGGCGATGGACTGACTGGCCAAGACAGACAGGAAAAGCGGGGTCGGAAAAGCGGGGTCGGAAAGGAGGGGTCGGAAAAGCGGGGCAGCAAGTGGAAATCGGGGGAAATGCAACTCCCAGGTCAGCTGAGAGGGCCAAGAACGCCGCTGCACTCGTTGCAAAAGTCAAAAGCATAAAATCCGATAGCTTCCGCTAAGCTGGCTTATTCAAGCGTACGTAGGGCTAATAAAACATTTCCAAGGATTTCGCTTGGATTTCACGGCCCAGGTCAGCTTGGAGATCTCAAGTTTTATTTACGGACTTTTGGCACAACCACATGGCCAGCAAAAGGTGGCCATCGAGTGGCAGGTGGCACTGAAAGGCCACACTTGTTAACTTGTTGGCGCTCTAAATTATTTCTTAATTGGCTTGGCTTGGCTTGGCTTGGCCCAGCAGAATGAGTATTGCCAAATGAACACCCACTGCGATTGGTGTTGAATTCAAAATTAAAGCTGCCTTTATCTGGAGAGATAGAGAAGAGCTATCTCAAGGAAGTGAATAGCACAATGTGCAGAATGGCAGCAAACAAATTCGAATGCCAACTAGCGATGCTTATCCTTAATGACGCTGTAAAAAGTCCTTCTTCTACCAAGTACTCTTTCCAGGAAGAGTATATTGTGTTCTTTGAAATTTAGAGAACATGAATAATAAGATATACATTTTACAGATTACTACCAATGAGCAGTCGCAGCGCACAAAGTAATTGATTACCTAAGTATGCACAAGCTGAATGAGGGGTATCCGCTAGTCTCATACTGTCCATAGGGGTCACCACAGTTTCATCGAGAAAACTTTCTTGGATCCCCCGCTAACCGCTTTTTAGCCTTTTCAGGCCCGAAGCAATCAAAGTTTCGCAGCTCAAGTAACTGTCTGGGGCATTTGTCTTGGCTTCTTCGAACTGGCACTTAATTGCCGCCAGTGCTCGGCTATCAATAAAACTATGGCCGGCAATGTGACATTCAAACGAATGCCGGCTGAAATTATGCTTACCAAAAAAAAAAAAAAAAATAATGGATAACGAGCCAAGTTGCTACAAGTTTTTAATAGAGCGAAACAAAGGAGCTGCATTCCAGACATCCTAACTCCGAAAGTAGGCAGCAAACTGGCGCATAAACTGCTGAAAAGATGATGAATTTACAAACGACTCCATAAAGTTGGCCGCAGTGAAAGCCACTCCAGTTTTTTGTGTGCCGCTGCTGCCCGTTGTCGGTGTAATAAACGAACTTTTGAGCAAACTTTAGTTCACTACTTTCGCATCCCACTTCTTTTTTTTGTGCATCCACTCGGCTGGGATGCTGAGTGGTGCATGTACGACAAGTTTAACACCAAGGGAACAGCAGCCGAACAGGCCACGCTTAGTTAGCCATGTAGATGATGTAGATGATGCAGATGATGCAGCCGATGGCCGGGGGTCGCTGGTCCTGGTCACCGTTCCACCGATCCAGCGTTCTCTGGTCGCATCCAGTCCATTGACACGCCGGGGTCGCTCATCTTTGGCATCATTAAGCGCCGTTTTGCGGACGCCAGTTGGCCAGCTGGCCAGTTGGGGGCTGCAGGTGCTGTTAGCCAAGTGCAGTCGGGCAGAAAGTGAGTCTCAACTTGCTTGGTGGGGAACGCAAAGATACAAAGGCGAATATTTCAGCTTTTATGACTTCCAGACGTCCTTTCTTCGCAACGAATAATAAAAGAGCGCACCGAGAAACTCACACTTTTTAAATGAAGTATTTCTGCTGTAAAAGCTTGAATTTAAGTTTGTTGGCATAATATACCAGTTCAAAAGACAATTATGCCGCCTTAAATGTAACACAAACAAGATTATTCTACTTACGGATAAAAGACTTAAAAGTGCACTAATGATTTATTGATTACTTTGCATTGAATTGTAGACACATGCTTTGGGTAATCAAAGGGAATCGTTACCACTTTCCTGGTAAAATTTAAGCTTTGCCGCAGGAACTCACAGTCGCCTTGGTTCGCTTGAAAACTAATTAATCTAAATGGATTTTTGTTGTTGCATTTTGCACTCGTGCATATAAAACAAACACATGCACATACTTACACACACACACACACACACACACACACGGGGGATAAAGTCGAGTTAACAGTAAGCGGAGCACTCAATGAAAGCGAAAAATGCCGAGGGGGTGTGAGCGAGTGTGAGCGGAGGAAAAGCGATGGCGGGGAAAACCGAAGCGAACCGCAAGCAATTTGCATGTTTGAAACCGCCATTCCATTCACCATCGCACCATCGCACCATCGCACCACCCGGCCGCCATTGCAACCATCCAGAGACCAGCGCACCACCCAGCCGCCCCCCTTTCACTGGCCATCAACCACTATTGGGGGCAAACACGAAAGGGGCCGTCCGTGTGTGGCATCATGCAGAAATCGGGGACAGCGTTAAAGTAGCCTTATCGCCCCGGCATCAGCTTCAGTTGCAGCGGCCAACAACTTCAATGTGGACAGTTTGAAGCAGTTTTATTGACGTGTGTCCGGGCGTGGCCACAAGGGGGGCTGGATCCACGGATCCATGGATCCATGGATTCAAGGAGATACAGAAAGGGGCCGGCAGGGGGTGCTCTATTGCGTTATAAATAACGCCCTATTCATTCAGTCGGTCGGTTGGTGGGTAAATGCACTTCAGCGCTTAGCCTGCGGCTGGCATCGGTTAATGGAATTTAGCCATTCTCACGGAAGCCTTAAAGTTTACGAGCAAGATTTTTAGGAACTGCTACTGCCACTGGCACTGCCACTGGCACTCTTGTCCCGAAGGACGGGGCACCGCAATAATTCATGTCAAATCAATGCCGAAAGGATGAGCGCGGCGAAGGCTATATCTTATATAATTTATTGAGCACACATACGCGAAAGGAAAGTTGCCGGATTTGCGTGTGTCTGTGGGACAACGGCGCCATTTTAATTTGATTTTACCAGCAACTTTTTTTTTGTTCCTGCTCAGCCCGTTTTGTCTGCCACTGGCGTCGTTTTGGCCATATGTGACAGGACTGACCATTTAAGGATTTTAGCTGATGAGAATTCAACTAAGCGGACGCAAATTGAATAAAAAGAATTGCCGAATGTCAGGCAAAAGGAGCTGGCGCCCAAATGTAGGCAACGGAAATTTGCCAAATGGGAAATCAATTTCCAATTTTGCGGGTAATAAGTGTAAGTATGATACAATAACATAAATGCTTTAAATGCATAGTAATCAAGGCCTAACAAAACTGTAGAACTCGGATTTATTGCAATGATAACAGGTTTAAGCAGTTACATTCAGCTTCATTTCCATATATTTCGCAGAAGAATAGATTTTATCGCTTTCATAAAGCAGTTTTTCCTCTTTTTTTTCGGCTGACCGTCGTAGCATATTGTTTACCCTTCGTCCTTTACAAAGATCCTGGCATTGTCCGTTGTGTACATGTGGTGCTCTTTGTGCGGTGCAGCTGTTGGTATTTCTGCGTGGTTTTTGGCGGTACTCTTTCGGTTTCTGTGTTTTTCATGCTTTTCGTTTTTTGCCGGCACATCGTTTATTATGCCAAGCGAGAAATGCAATATTTTCTCCTGCGCCGCTACGTGGCCGACAAAAATATTTACAATTTGGCAGCGGCAGTGTCCCTTCAGCGCGCCACAGTGGAACCCCCACCAACACCACCACCACCACCACCACCGCCACCACAGTGGAGCCACCATAACCATGCAGCGGCAGCTGCTATAGAAACGGAAGCCATAAAAGGAAGCGCACTCCATAAAAAAGGAGGCCACACACCATTCGGCTAAGCTCAAAAGCGGCAACTTCAATCTTTGAATGTTTTATTTACTGCAAAATCGATATGGCTTTTTTGCCCCCCCACCTCCCCACCTCCCCCTCTCCGCCGACACTTTTCGGTACGTGCTCGGGAAAAGGGTTGGGGTGCCAGGGGTTAAGGGGCGAGCGGGCTTAACACACAAGTGCCAAGCGTAACGAGTTGCATGCAAATTTCTCCTTTTTGTTTCTCGTTTTGTGCTCTGAAATATCAGCTTCGCCTCTTGCTCACTCTGTCTCTCTCAAAGGGAAATTTCAATAGCAAAGCGGGGAAAACCTCGGGAAAAGCGATTGCAGGGGGGGTGAGGATGACGGGGCAAACGGGAAACGTTCAGTGTCCATGGCAAATCACACACCACATAATTTTCCCGCTGCACTGGAGACACACTCACTCACTCGCACACTCACACGCACACTCACTCGCACACTCACACTCACTCGCACTCGCACTCACACACGCGCGTAATGGCTGGCCTGGAATTAGTGAGACAGGCGCTGCTGCCAGGATCCCCAGGCGCATTACGTATGCATGACGTTGGCAGGACGAAAAGGACGAGGAGGCCACCAAAGCAGCCGCGTCGCATCGTGAATGGCGTAAATGCCTGGACAGGAGCGGCAGGCTCTGGCTCCTCCCGAAAATAAGAGGAAAACTAGAAACACAAGTCAAGCAGTCGCATCCGCACCAGTCAAGCGATAGATGGCCTTCTATACACTGAGAAAATAAATGACTGAAAGTGAATAGGGCGCAGTAAATAGATAGGCACTTAAGCTTTGTTATTCCAAACTAAAACTCAAACGATTCAGCAGTCTCTTCGTAAAGTGAAGAGTTTTTAGCTTAGCAAAAGGATGCTAGTTATTTTTTGCAGTGCTGGATTGAAAAGAAATGGAGAATGGATGAAGTTGGGGGTCAGGTCTCAATGCTGATTGCGATCGCTGCCGGTTTGGCCATTTTGGCCACGACTCCCCGACGTCGGGTCCCATGTTGATAATTCGAAATTTGTATTCCAATCTTCAAATTGTCTCCAAAATGGAATTGATTTTATGCAGATGAGCATGAAATTGTCTCAATGCGAGTTTTGCATGCTGGTGTAAATAAATGTAAGGATGTCCTGGCCAAGGGAACAAGGACAAGGACGTGATGAGCTCGACTTTTCTCCGCTTTTTTTTCCCCCTCCCCCCGATTGTGCTTGTTTTTTTTCTGTTTTTTTCTCGGTTTTGGCTCTGCCACTTTTGGCCATTTCGCAGAGTGCATGCCGCATCAAAGATGCGACGTTTACGGATTTGTAATTCACAGCAATTCAGCACGGTCGCCATTTGGTTTCGGCAGCCGGGTGCCTCGAACCCAAATTTATTACTTAATTCTCTGGGAAGGGCAGATGCCACTGGCCGGAAAATCAAATCAAATAAAAGAAGGCAGCCGCAATGGAAAGCTCATAAAATGCTCCAAGAAATCCACTTTAAATATTTGGCTAACCAAAAAGCCAGAATTGAAGCTTCACCCCTACCACCCCCCTACCACCCCCCTCCCACCTACACCCGATTTGTACCCATTTCGGAGCTCAAACAATGCGCTCGCTTGCATTTCATTTGAATTTACAACTGTATTCGGTATTTGAACGGGCGCTGAAGTAACTCTGCCACACCCCCCCCCCCCCCCCCCCCCCCCCCTACCATGCCGCCCACGATCTGCAATCGAACAAGGAAATGGAAATCATCATCATCATCAGCCATCAGGGTTATCGGCGCAGAGGAAGCCAATAAAATGCAAGCACGAGACAAACACAAATCGAATAAAAATGCTTGGTGAAAAATTCGCTATGGAAATTCAAAACCGGGAGGCGAAAAACGACACAAAAAAAAGACGAAAAAAACGAAAAAAACGAAATGCGGAATAACTGTGCGCAGTCAATAGCCCGATGTGTAAACATGGCCAACAAAAATATTTCAATATTTCAAACACGCAACTCAATGTCGATGATGATGCCAATGTTGGATGTTGGATGCTGGATGAGATGCGATGCGATGAGCTGCACTTTCTCGTTGCACTAAACGTGGCCAAAAAGGAAATTGAAGGACAACCGCCATTCATTGATTTAGTGCCAAGGATTTTGATTTGGCTTCAGCTAATCCTGTGTAGATACATATATAAATTCTCCACTCTACTTGTATATTCTCCCTTTTGCTGTACGCGATATTATCGCTTTTCATTTGTTTGCACTGCTGAGTAATTTGTGTTTGCCATCGCTGCTGATGTGTTCAGCATGTCCTGCCAGCCCGATTGCCATACCCCTTCCATTCCGATCGCCCGATTTGTAAATTATATGTCTGCCAACTGTGCCGATGGGGTGCAGATAATGTTCTTAAAGTGGCCAGGAAATTGCAAATTGCTGGTTAAGTTGCGTAGGCCAGTTACGCCCCAATAAATGTGTTACTAGCCGATGTCTTGGCCATTGTGGCCTTTCTTATGTCTATATTTGAATGGCTGATAAGGAAAGGAAAATGGCTACAAGCAGAAGAATTATGGACGCCAACATTCAACTGTTTCCGTGCTTATTTGTTGGCTTGCTGGAAAGGTTGCGCTTTCGATATCACACTCATATTTTCGTGTTTGCCACCGGGAAAAGCCCACTCAAACTCAAGAGCTATATCTCATGCAGTTATCAATGGGCTTACACTTCCCATTTCGCCCATTTCACCCATTTCACCCATTTCACCATCGTGGTGCACAAAAATCCCATGCATAAGTTTATTTCGCCCGGCCAACTTCGAAGCGTCTATAAATCATCTATGCAATTTTAATTCAAATACAAAAGAATTTCCAACACATGGCAAAGGGGCCGGAATGGGAGCTGCTGCATTGCTGGCATAAACCAATTGCAAAGGCCAAAATAGCGAGGACTCCACAACTAATGCGCTCAGCGCGCACCGCAAACATTCCTTCGTCCTTTCGGCCCACAAAGCCCCCAAAAATAGATCGGGCCAAAAGCTACTCGAGTCCTGGGCCAACGGCTTTGGGAATAAAGCCAAAAAAATATATATACGTGTATATGCAGTATAAATAACCGCATTTGTATGAGTGCGTGCGTGTATGCGAAATATTTTGTTTAACGATTATAGTTTTATGCACTTAAGATAGCAAAATATTTTCCTTCTCCTCTGGTTAAATTTATTTTCGAGTATCAGGCACAGGGCTTAAGCCATAAGCAAAACTTTTGCCAATATTTGTAAAAAATATATTGATTGGCCAGAGGAGTGGTGAGTAAAAGGGGGGGGGCAACAGGAAGACGGAAAGGCTTATGGATGTACATGTGCATACAGATCTTACTTATGCACATGCATTTAGCCCCTTTCCCCAAGTGTTCTTGAACTTTTACCCTTTGGCTTTCGAATTAAAATTGTTCTTCATTGTTGAGCGATACAACTCGAGAATCATTAGCTTGCTGAGTTCATGGCACTTTAGACGCAATGTTTAAATATGTTTTGAGTCCTTGAATTGTGTTACATGACACTCCGCCGCAATTGCTAAATATTTCTTTTCAGACGTCCCTTGAAAATAAAATATATATTTCATCTACTATCACTTTCATTTAAATACATAAATGGATATTGCCATTTAAGGCATATGAAATGAAAGGGTATACTGCAATCACTTTGAAATCAGACTTTCGTGGTTGTCGTTTGCATCTCCCGAGCGTCTCACACTTTCCCCCAACGACTTCGTCGCTCAATTCTTTGGACAAACATGTGGCACAGCTGGTGCCACGCCCCCGAGGGCCGATGTGCCGCCCCCATTGGCTGCAGCCGTTGCCTGCGAATTTCCCGAGCATTTCGTGCATGATAACAAACTGTGTGGCAAACGCAGTTCGAGGGCCATCGATGCTCCTCCACGAAAATCTCTTGGCCCGGGGCACAAAGGTTGTGTTTGTTTTCTGTTAAATGTTCAAATATATTATTGCAGCCCCTCAGATGGAGTCTACTATATATACATATACAATTTACATGTGTGTGTGTGTGTGTGGAGCGAAGAGCACTTGCAGACATTTTCGAACTTGTATTTACATACATGCAGGCAGGAAATTGTACACCGCCCCCCACTCCACTGATGTTGTGTCTGCATGCTAAAATATTCAAACAAAAACGTTATGAAAATATGAACTGTGATGTTTATCGATTGTGAAATATGATATACTCCGGGGAGATGGTGGGTTAGTTGGGTGGGTGGTCTCCAAGGGAGTGCACATACTGTCCTGGCCTTTAATTTGTTAGCACAATCCTTCCCAATGGCAGTCAGCACCGCTGACAGGCAGCTAGGATGTGTTTGTGTGTGTTCCTCGCACTGAGAAAAACATTGCTAGACTTCAATATTAAATTTGTACGAGTAATTTGCTGGCATTAAGACAGAATGTATGTAATTGTCGATGTATTATATTTAAAAACGAAACAATATTCTTTAAATTCAATTTAGTTATTCAGAACATTTTTTACAAGTTCAGGATGTTGTTTAAGTGTATTTGTATACGTGCACTGAGAGTGTTTGCCCTCCTGCTTGTATTGGTGTTGGCCAGAATGCCGTGTTTGTGTGTTTGCTTGCGCCGGTCAGAAAACCTTTCGCCTGACCAAACCAGACAAACCTCGGCCCCGAGCAATTGCAGCCGAATTCCTCTGGTAGCTAATAAATATTAAACTTTAATTAAATATGTTTTTTGTTCGATATTTATGTGTGCATCGACGGAATCGCGCTGGCAATCGCATTGCAATTTCGCTTCTGGCCAGCCCACCCATAAATTTACAGCCTTGAAGCGGCCCAGCAAAGCCAAAGCGCCAAAGGCCATTAAAATACGTTTCCTTCTTCTTTTTTTCGCCAGCCACTTAACGTGGTGGGTGGGAAAACGGGGGGTAGCACGGACTAAACTAAAACTCATATTAAAAATTGACTTTTATCGTGATTTACAATCAAGTTGGCCTTTTTTAAATGCCGTGGTCGACATGCGGGTTTTGCCTTGCTGGCCCCGTACACTTTAAAAAAAAATATGCTATATAGATTGTTTGGGAAGCTTATTAAGTGCTGCAAATGAAAAAGATTCTGATAATTAATGTGTAATAATTATAAAAATATTCTTGGTAAGAACGCTGTGTTACCCAATACCCATGGTAAATATCTTAATTGAAATTGGAGGCATTTTATTTAAAACATTTCTTTAAGAAATGTATTTAAAATGGCCCGCACTTCTTTTCTGAATTTTCAGAGAAGCCAAACTTTTCCAGAGTGGCCTAAACTGGTTGCCTAGTAGCTCCGCCAGCTTGTTGTTGCTGCTGCGGTTGGCCCACACACTCGCACACACACATGGGTGTCGAGGCGGAAAGGGGGGCTAAATATTTCTTCGTGGCTTAGGTTGGACGGGCCAACATATTTAAGCCGAATGCTGACGCCCGATTCTCGAGCAGCGTCCACGACATGGCACGACACGTGGTTTGGTGGTTTGGCGGGGTTACGGGTTTTCGGAATGGGATTGGTATTGAGATTGAGAATGGGGATGGGGGATGGGGGATGGGAAATGGGAAATGGGGAATGGGGATGGAGATGGGGAATAGCGAATGGAGGCCGTGGCAAATCCCTTTAGCCACGCCCACTGATACAACCTCGAAGGCGTTGGCCTGCACTCTATATCTCTGCACTTCCATTACGAAAACCCCTTTTCTCCGCCCAACGCTTCATATTTCCTCACACGTAATTCCATTGGATTTCCAATGTCGACATCGACTTTTACTTTCCCGACTTTAACTTGGCCAAACGTGTGCCTTTTAATTTGCTCAAGGGGTCCTGCCATCTGAACAGGACCTTTGTGCTGGAAGGGAAGTGTATAAGCATTAAGCAGATAACTCTAAATTACCCAAATAAATTATGTAAAGCTATCTTTTAATTGTTTCGCACACTGCTTTGGAAAAGTTTAACTCGAGATTAAACATTTTTATTTTCTCCGTCTTTTTTGCAGAGACTGCAGAGTTGTGCGTGATCCACAGACATTGAAATCAAAGGGCTATGGCTTTGTCAGCTTTGTCAAGAAATCGGTAAGCTATCCCAACAGATTTGCAACATCAAAGGCTTCCTTCGCTGGCAATTAGAAATGTTTCAATCAAACTCGCATTAGTCGCTACACAAGTTTAATTCTCTAAGTAAGCACACACACACACACACACACAAAAGCGCACAAAGGGGGAATTTGGCAAATGAAATCTTAATTAAAACAAGTGGAAACTTTAGCTGGAATCCCATTTGACGTTCCAGCAACTTAACATATCAAAAGACACCTGTGGCTACGCCCACCTTTCCCACACCCACACTTTGCCCACGTTTGCTCAAGATATACACGTATGTATATGTACATAAGCCAAAGAAAAGCCAAACGAAGCGCACACATTTTTAAGATTTAATGCATTCCGCTTTTCCTTTTCTCGGTTAACTGCCAAGGGGCGAGCATTTGAGTATTTGATTTTATTCTCTTCCTCATGGACACACTCGTATATCAAAAGCGTGCGGCTCACGAATCTGTAATGTTTTTTTATTTTCTTTATGGCCACAGATGCAGCGAATCTCACGGGCTCCGGAGGCTAGAAGGAATAACCCAAAAAGAAACCACCCTTGGGGCACTGTAAACATTTACACATCATATTCAATATGTTTAAACCGCAACTGATAAGGGTCCAAGTAACTGCTGGCAGGACTCCATATCCCTGTGTGTGTGTGTTGTGATTGAATTTCATGTGCCTAATAGGTAGAAAATTCGACAAAGAGGCAGAGAAGTCGGGAGTGGGCGCATTTTACCCAGTTTATGGAAGGTCCTTGGGGTTAAATCATGTCAAGAAACTTGTTCAGCTTTTGCAATTCAAGACGACTTAAAAACTTCTTCGCTACCAATTTTTACATGAAAATACATTGATTACTATGACCAGTTTTATGAAAAATATTAAGATCTATGGCGTTCTTAGTGTTTTGATGCATAACCTTGGCCTGGAAATTACGAAAATTTATAGAACTCATGGCATAAACATGGCTTAAATCATCAAAGCCAAGTGAATTGCGTGTCAGCCAGTGGAGTAGAAAAAATTCGCAAGCTTAAGGCTTAGAACCCGAAGCAAAACCAAGCACACACGGAGATTTATGCTCGCATGTACTTTGCGAAAAGCCAAATCAGTGGCCGGAGAAGGCGTAAAAGCCAAAGGTGCCGCTAGTCAATTAGGCGGCAAAATGTTCCAAATTATTAATTAAATTTTAATGCTAATGCCATGAAGTGTGCAGCCGACATGGCCCAATGATTTGGCAGGCAAGCCAATGATTTGTTTGACATCGAAGCGATGAGCGCGGATTTGCGTTGGAATGTGTCGTGTGCAAATACAACATAATCTCTGACACTTGGCTGCTGCCACGCCCCCTTCGATCGCCCGCCCAGCTGTCATTCGGCGTGTATAAACGTGTATGTGCGCAGATATATGTGCACGTATGTATAGATATATTTAAGCCAAAAGCGAACTTTCCGCTCGAAGCCTTTTGGCAACTGACTTGTTTTAGTTGGAATTATGGCCAATGCGGCGTATACTTAATGCTTTTCCCCAGCTAACTAGTTAACTTTTTGTGCCGCTGCAAGTGGGGAATGGGATGCCAATTTTCGAACTTTCTCGATTAGTTTCGATGCAAACGAAAAGAGGATGAAGTGCAAGCACACAAATGCACACACACACACACACTCACAGACCAAATAGCAAACTCAAATATTTCAAATTAAGTTTCTCGACATGCGTTTTGTACACAGTCGGAACGCCCTAAGCCGCCACGCCCCCTTGTCCCTGAGTCCCGGCGTCGCTTGCAGCTGATTTAATGCAAATTTTATTTATGCGAAAAGTTTTATTAAATTTTTGTGCAAAGTTGATATTTTCTGTGGTTTTGCGGAAATTGAAAAGTTATTTTTCGAATGGCTTACTGCACACACACACACACACACACACGTGCACACACTCGCGCACACACTCGCATGTGAGCGCATTGCAATGGCAACTGCAAGCGGAAAAGGAAGAAACAGTTTTCTTTCATTCAGCACTTCCGTTTGCCGGCGCATGAAATTTTGCCAATCGCCATGGCTTTGCATAAACCCAATGCCAAAATGCCAGATCTGCTCAAGCATCTCGAGAAATATTTAACGTAAATTGTTTGGCAACATGTTTTAAATAAACACCAGAGCATTACCACTCCCCCCAAAGCCAGCTCCTTTGCCTCATCCACCTCCTGCGCGACGCATACAAATTGCCATAATTTAATAACCATCAAGGCAAGCTGAGCATTTGCATGGGTAGCTCTTCTTGGGAAGACGATGCCTGTCTGCGTGTCATTAGCATCATAAATCACAACAACAACGCCGGCGAGTGCGAAAAAATTTACGCTAGCATTAAACGCAATAAACATGTCGATGCCAGGGTAGGAGTACACTTGGAGAAATTAACAAGCAATCTGGTGCACTGCATACAGGCATTTTCTAGTATATATATTGCACTTTTCTTGTAAGGGAGAAGATATCCTTATTTCCATGGATATCTCTCAATTGATTTCTATACTAAGTATAATTGGAATATTAAACCAATTTTTTCCCGTGCAGTGCTATCTGCTCCACCGGAAATGCTAATGCCTTTCGCCATTGCCGACGGCTTCTGTTATTGTCACACAGGCGAGGCATATTAACATATTATTGCATACTCACATGGCAAAAATAAAGGGCGATCAGCACAATCAGGAAGAGGAGGAGGAGGGAAATCACCGCCTGCTGCATCTTGAGTGGCTTTTCTTTTTGACACAAAACTTATTTGCCAACGTTGTGGAGACAAAGGCAGGCTCAGGGCCCGAGATGCATTTAATCGCATTACGCCCACCGCCTTTGCCTCGTTTTGCTTGCCACGACAGATTTTTCGTTGTATAATGCACTTAAATTTATTTAAAAGTTGCCACAACAGAAGATGGCAGCAGGGCCAAAAAAAAAAAAAAGATAGGAAAAAAAACCAAACCAAATACAAATAAAAGAAATGCATGAGGAGGAGGCAAGCGAATTGACAATGTGTGCAGCGAACAAGATATAATGTCGACTTCCCGGCCACGCCCCCCATTCTTTTCATCATCTTCTTGTGCAGTTCATTGTTGCATTATTATCATTTGTTCTTATTGTTGTCGCTGCTGCCGTTGTCGCGGCGCACAGAATGCCTGTGGTTAACCTCGCACCACCCAACCACCCAACCACCCAACCACCCAGCCACCCAAACCACCCACTCCAGTGGCAGTGGTGATGTTTCTTTTATGATTCCGTTGCGTGTTGCTCCTGCTGCCTGCTTGTCATGTGCATGTGCACTTAAATTAAAAAGCATTCCGCATACATCGGCCTTAATTTGCGCTACGTGCCGTCTTGCCATAGCCAAAATTATGAGAAACATCAGCAACCGCCATGAGATTGATTACCCCTTCGATGCTAACTGCTTTTTTGGGCCACTATTTATGCGTTCTTTGAATAAAAAGTGTTTAATCTACACATAATTGAAGTATATACGACTATCAGCAAATATGTAAACAAATCTCCAAGCAAACGTAAATCAATTTGGTTTAAAAGGACACTTTTTTATTGCAGGACATACACGTATGCAGAAATCACTGCTAATTTATCAAACAGATTTCTTTGCAAAACTATTCCGATATTTGTGGCCGCCTTTAAAGTTTTTTCCCCGCCCCAGTGCTTTTCAATTTATTTAATTTCAAGCCAGGCAATAAATCTGCTGAAGCGTACAAAACTCGGTTATAAATATAAATGGCCTGGACATTCATTTTATGCTTTCCATAATAATTCAGGAACTAGTGATTTGAGGGCGATGTAGGGACACCACGGCTTACAAACTGCCTACACACGCATAAGCTCGAGCCTCGGAGGCAGTAACTATAAAAAAAATGGTCGAGTAGAATGGGAAACAACGGCCAGAGCTGACATACATAAATAAATCCCATGGAATTATGCCTTGACAAAAATGCGTTCTAGCGTGAAATACTGATTTTTTGGTCAACAACTCCCACAACTCCCACAACCCAATCCCAAGCCCCAAAGAACTTCGATGTGTGTGTGTGTGGTCAAAAATCGAAAAGCGTTTTGGGCCTAAGCGGAATGAAAACAGTTTTTACCGTTGACTGGGCCAGACAGATTCAAAGATGACTGGGCCTTATCTGCGCCCTTCGATGGCCAGAACATCATAATGCCGGCTGCCGACCATCATTATCGTTCGAGAAGTCCGCAAATGGAAGAGCATTTTCACTGAGCAAACGATTTGCCACTTGAGTTATTTTATAAATATCAAAAAATCATCATCGGAACTGCGAGTTGTGAACTGAGATGCTGGTTACTTTCATTTTTTTTTATTTATTTTTATCTGGACAGCTTTAATATTCAACTTGGGATTGGAATTGGGATTGGGATGCGGATTGGGATTGGGATTGGTTGGTTGGTTACATTCACGCTTATCTAAATAGCCACGTTAATGAATCTGACCGAAGAACAAAGCTAAACCAGCTTAGGAGCTGGGAAGGCAAGAAAACCTTTTAGCCGATGAAAAAAAATAAAGAACGAAGGGGACGGAGTTGGCCAACACTAAATACTGGGCGTCTGCTACCTTTTTAAGACAAAACGGTCGCCGCATGAAAAGCCAGAACCTTCTTATTTTCCCTGAATGTGTCCATGTGCCAAGGGTGTCGTCTATGTGCGGGCGGGGATTATCCCCTTTTTGTGTGTCGAGCTGGCCTTTTTTCACCTACCGTTTCTTTCGCTACAGTTTTTCCTTTTCCTTTTCCACCCGGCCTTTTTCCGTTTTTGGCACAAACCATTTCCTTATTGTTTTAATAAACATTTAAAATGTCTTGCTTTCGGCTTACGGTGTTTTGTATACTCGTACACACGAAACGTCAGCCGCAACCAGCGGCATCCCCCATTTTGTGGCGTAAGATAAAGGGTTCCTGATCCCGTCGAGATCCACATGAAAAGTATGACAAAACCCTTTTAAACCACTTAAAAATTCTTCAACTTACTTTTGCTTTTCTTCATTCGCTTAATGAAGGTATTTCGCCTTTTTGGTCTCGTTTCAAACGCCCCACCACCCCAACCGCCCCGTGGAAACTTTGGTCCATCCAACAACTCGTTGCCGTTGTTGGCCATGGTCCACGGTACGCAGCATTAAAGGATTCTGCGCCTTATCAAGTAATCAATATTTACAAAAGACCCGGCTCTCACTTCACTCTAGGTCCCAGTTGACTTTACACAAGTTTCGCTGAAAATTCAATCTGTACGCAGCGAAAAATGTTCTTAAATTTGAGTGTCGCGGAAGGGGAAAAGTTTTCAGCCAGCCATGTCCATGAAAATTAATTAACTTATCTCGCAGGCGGAAGTTGTCATTTAGGAAATTTTCCAGCGACAAGGAAAAACTTCGAAGCAGGCCTGAAGTTTTAATCAAAGGCGAGTTAAAACTCGAATCGTTCACGATCCCAAAAAAAAAATATATATATGACATATGCACGTATCTATTCCATCTGCATCACAGTGTGAAAGGAAATGTTTAAGACTTTATCACCACAGTTAAGCTCGTTTTCGTTCAGTGCACGACAAGTTAGTTGTCACAGCGACAGACCAGAAAACGATTCAAGTTTTCCTCCTATTAGCTGCAAATTTGCCATTCACCATTAATTAATTTCGCCCAGTCAACAAACAACAGCCAAAACCGCACACAAAGAAAATGTGTCGCTCCAACTGCCAATGATGCGAAATGGGCCAAAACCCAGACCAGTTTCCATTGTCGTCTGTCGTCTGTCGTCTGTCTCTTGATCTTGATCCAATGCCGTAGTTTTGCAATTAGCCTAGGCATTCTGGCCAACAACAGTTTTGGTTTCGATTCGGTTTCTGGGTCGGACTTTCATAAATAGTTCGACAAGTCGTAGTGGGTGCCATATTGCGGTCATCGGGCTCCCATTTTGAGCAAGATGAATTGGCAAATTAGTTGAGAGGCTCTTGAGGCCCGAAATTGTGCTATAATCAACTCATTCAGGGTGCTTGAAGATTTCTGAGTCCACGTGGATTAACTCGACGTATTAACACTGCAAAATAATATTTCATTTATTTTTGTAACCATTATTCTGTTAACTTGCTTTCTCTTTTCACTAGCATCCACTTCCTGTTTTCTAAGCAATTTGCCACCAAAATGATTGATAAAGTTTCCTGTCTTCAAAGACTTGTCAAAGCTGGGAAAGCTGGGGGAACGGGAGAACTGGAAAACTGGAAAACTCGACCGAAAATGTCCGTTGCAGTTAGTACAAGTTTTTTGCGTGTGTGTGCGTGTGTCTGGTCTGGGCCAATGCATTAGCCAGGGCCAAAGTTGTTCTAACAAACTCTCCGTCTCTTTCCTCTAATCCACACACAATCATGGCAAGACAATTTTCATTGACACATGCGATTGCAATTGGAATTGGCAAAGAAGAAAGCGGCACAACTGCACTTGTAACTGCACTTGAAGTGTCTGTCCTTTGACAAATCCTGAAGGATGTTTCCCGGTGCGAAAGGACGAACAATCGGGCGAAAAGGGCTAGGCTTTAAGCTGCCGTAAAGTCATTGGTGAAATATTTAAATAACATTTCATGCCCGGCGGAAAATCGCAGCACGAGGGATGGGTATTGTGGTATTGTTTGCAGGACTTGTTCTTGTTGTGGTTGGCATTGCTTTCGTTATTGTTGTTGCTGTTGCTGTTGCTGTTGCTGTTGCTGAGGGAACGTGAGTGTATATGTAATCAACGATGCGTATCGCTTAAAAAATGTAAAATTTATAGTTTATGCAAATATGAAAAATGCAACTGGCAATGCATAAAAATGCGCACGCACGCAAACTGAGCGACGTTGCCCGGGAACAAACGCACACAGGCAAACATAGGAGTCCACACACACATACACATCCTGGCACTCACACACGCAGACATTAAATTACGAACAAAGTTGGGCGACAGTTGCGTGGTTTATCGCTGACGGGGCAAGCACTCAATTGTTGACTCTTACTCAAGTGGTTAAATTACAGGGCCAAGAAAACCAATACACAGCAATTTACGCTGAGCGATTTTAAGTACCATGTAAGAGCTATTTAACAAACGACTTTAATGCGTAATTTGTATGTATTTTACCGAGAGCTTCTGTGAAAATTAATGAATTTGAGCTTTGAGTGTTCGTACTATTTCCAGACTCTAGTTCTGGATGAGATTGAAGCTGGGAATCAAAGATCAAGTATGTTTACGGATTGAAGAAGGTCCATAAACGCTTAGCAATTACAGACCCCTCGAATGAGATCTGCTCTGGAAAACCCTCGAAAGTTTTCCCCTTTCTGCAGTGCGAGTCTACTTTCGGTTGGAAAACGTCGTTTTTCAGCCGGTGCACGTCAACGCTGATTTCGAGCGCTGCACGTAGCCGCCACAAAGAGTAGGAAAATTAATGGAAAAAAAGAAAGGAAGAAGGATGGAAGGTGGGTCGGTGGTCTGGTGGGCTGGTGGGCGGGCTGTTGTAGGTGCCTAGTTACAGTTGCTGCCAGCCGCAGTCGTATCCGGATGCGGATTCGACTTTGCCGCCATTTAAAGGACGTGCAATGAGCAGCTGCAGCGTCTGCAGCGCCGCAAATGCCATTATTGCATTGCATTGCTTTAGCCGGCTCCGCTCGGTTTCGGTCTTCGGTCTTCGGTCTTTTGGTGTGCCGCAAGTAAATTGCTATGAAACGCCCACCACACATACACGGAAATACTCTCAAGCGCACACACACACACAATACACACACACACGCACACACACACAATACACACAGGGAAAGCAGACTGCATGCAAGACCTCCTGGCAGTTGCAATCATTTCGGCATGAATCACGTTTGATACGCACGAATTACCTTTTATGCGAAATTGAAATTATAATTTGTGCACGGCCTTGTAAATGCTACGTATATAGCCTGCCTGCTCTTTTCCTCTACCACCACCCACTGCCCCCCGCTTTTACTTTACTTTGCACAAACGCAGCCAAGGAAAATCAAAGAGCAGCAGCAACAATGTCGCCTGCTAACCACAAGGAGCAACTTTCCAACGCGATTGTTTTGCCACGTTCTTTTTTATTTTTTTGTCGCTTCTCAGGCACTCGAAAAAATTTTTATTACACTAACATTTGCATAGTTTAAATATAAAAACAAAAACAATTTAATCAACAATTATTTCGCATTAAATTGTTAGAAATGTAAACTTATTCTGCTCACTTCGATAGGATTGCGAGCAATTAAAGGATAATTATATTTCTCCAAGTGCTTGCTACTTTGGTTGCTTCTGCCTTAACACTTTCTGAGCTGTTTGTTTATAAATTTTTGGGCTGGGATCTCTACTTAAAAACCAAGTGCAGTCTTTCGAGGCGACTTAGCAGCCGCCGTAAGCGGCTTAAGCGGCTAGACAAGACCGCGTAAATGGAATGGGCTCTTAGCTAATTGCGCTCTCCATTTAATTTGGCTCGTTGCAGGAGGCGGAAACCGCCATCACTGCAATGAATGGCCAATGGCTGGGCTCGCGCTCGATACGCACAAATTGGGCCACACGAAAGCCGCCGGCAACTAAGGCAGACAGTGAGTATCCCATCAGATGGTTCAGATGGACCACCAAGCACCATCCAATCCAAACCACCAAGCCATCCCGCATCTCACTGTCACATCTCGCTCTTCCTCAGTGAACGCCAAGCCGCTGACCTTTGACGAGGTCTACAACCAGAGCAGCCCCACCAATTGCACTGTCTACTGTGGCGGCATCAACGGAGCCCTCTCCGGCTTCCTCAACGAGGAGATCCTGCAGAAGACCTTCTCGCCGTACGGCACAATACAGGAGATACGGGTCTTCAAGGACAAAGGATATGCATTCGTGCGGTAAGTGCATAGGAAAATCTTTAATAAAAAATCTCTATAATAAACCAATTAAAATAGCTTATTTTTAAATATGTTTTTAAGACGAAATATGAAAAATATTTCATTTAATAGCTTACAAAATATTCAATTGTTTTTTTGCACATGATTATTATTTTTATTATTATTATAATTTTATGATGGTTTTTTATTATTATTATAATTTTATATATTTGTTGTACTCTCAAATTACTTAAGTACCCCACCATACAGTGAGCGATCAGGCAATCGATCAAATAATGGAGCAGTCTTCCCCCAGTTTGTGTGCCCCAATAAGTGTGCTACATTAACCCATTGTGGGCCGCCATTTTGATTTGCCGCCTGCATGGGTGTGCGTGTGCTGCGGTCTGCGGTGTCATCGGTGTATTCCCATTGTCATCGTCGCCGATGCACACACACCACGCCACATAAATGTGTGCGTGGCCCCCATCCAAACCGCTTGCCGTTAATAAATCAACAACACTTTTACACTCGACAACAATAACAAGGAATGCAACAACAGCAACATCGAGAGGCAAATTTGAAGTTACAAACAGAACAATGAACCGCAATAACAGCGACGACAACGATGGCACGGCAAAGAGTAAAAACCAAAAAAAAAAGAAAAAAGAAAACGTGGGGGATAAACCCGCAGCTAAGGAGTCGGTGGTGCAGGAGGTGCAGGAGGTGCAGGAGGTGCAGAGGTGGTTGGGTGCCGGTGGTGCTGGTGGTGTCGGCGGTGGAGATCGCAGCTGCCGTCACGAATGCTGATAGGGTTTTAATGGCAGCCGTTGGCCCACGACGGACTGAGTTCACCCCACCGCAACCAAAAGGGCAGATACGGATAGGATTCACTCACTGAAAGAAATATCGCTGCCTTTAACATATAAGGCAGGCAGATATTATCATAAATTATTATGTTTAGGATAATGTTATAATTATTAATTTTAACAAAGTATATTCTTATTAAAAAAAGTTTAGACGTGTGATATTAAATATCTCCACTCTATAAACTCTTTATTTTTGTGCAGTATTAGTAGCCCTTTTTGTGCAGTGCACGTGTGAAGTGTGATGAGGGGTGGGCAACAAACGCATTGCAGTTACTGGCCATGTCCATGGGCGCCTTTTGTGCACTGCTCCAAAACTCATTTGTGTGTTGCAAACGTGATGCAAAAAAAGCGGCGAAGGGGAAAAGAAAGTCGAGGAGAAAGTGAGTGAAAGGGAGGAGGCAGGGGCAGGAGGCATGAGGCAGGAGGCTGGGGGCAGTGGGCAGGAGGCGTAGCGGAGCGGAGGCATTGTTTGGCATTTTGTAACATAATGAGCTCGGGGACTACAAGTGCAGCAGCAGCTGTGGCAGAGCTGCTGCATCATTATAACCAATCCAGCAACAACGGAATTATTCCATAGACGCTTGTACCACTTTTGCGCTTTGTTGCCGCAGCGGGTTAAGCGGAAATTAAACCAGGCCAATCTGCTGCCTGCTTTCAACAAACAAAAGTCCAAAAATGAATATACTAAAGAAATATCTGATAGCTAATTATAAATTAAATATTTTTTGTGACTGCTACCGAATTTTAATTTATTTTTTAATTTATTTTTTCCAACCTAATCACGTTTTTAAGATAATGATTAAATATATGATTTCAAACGAGATATATTTAGAGAAATAAAAAAAAAACAATTTGTGCTCTACCCTCTCAGCTTCTCCACCAAGGAGGCGGCCACCCACGCCATCGTGGCCGTTAACAACACGGAGATCAACCAGCAGCCGGTGAAATGTGCGTGGGGCAAGGAGAGTGGTGACCCCAACCACATGTCGGCCATTGCCGGTGGGGCCTTGGCCCAGGGATTCCCCTTCGGCTCGGCGGCTGCGGCGGCCGCAGCTGCTGCCTACGGACAGCAGGTGGCCGGATACTGGTACCCGCCGGCACCCACATATCCGGCGGCAGCTCCCGCCAGTGCCCTCCAGCCAGGACAGTTCCTGCAGGGCATGCAAGGATTCACCTACGGTCAATTCGCCGGCTACCAGCAGGCTGGATACATGGGGTGAGTTCGACATCTAGCTTGGGGGCAGAAAAGTAGTATAGATACATATATAGATACTTTTTAATATATTGTCTTAGTTATACTTATAGTTATATTTATGCCCTCTCTATTCTCTTTGCTACTTCAGAATGGGCGTCCAGCTGCCTGGCACCTGGCAGAGTGTGCCGCCCCAGCCTCAGCTGGCCAGTGCAGCGGCAGCCACTGCGCCGCAGATCACACAGAGCGTGGGCAGCGCATTGCCACAGGCGGCCGGAGTGGTCGCCTATCCGATGCAGCAGTTCCAGGTCAGTCCACAGGTGAGTGCTCGAGGATTTCGATGATGTGGCGGTGCCTAACGATTGTACATCGTTTAGCTGGCGGAGGACGAGTGGCTGGCGCCCAGTCTGCTCGTGTAGCTGCCATGAGGGATGGCCATGTATCCCACACAGCAGCACCAGCAGCAGCAACAGCAACAGCAGCAGCAGCAGCAGCAACAGCAGATGCTGCAGCAGCAACATGAGCAGCAGACGTCCGGGGAATATGTGAAGGAGCCGCCCTACCAAACGCAGCAGCTGCAGCACCACCAACTGCAGCAGCAGCAGCACACACACAACCAGCATCAGCAGCAACAGCAGCAGCAGCAACACTATATCCACCAACTGTACTATCCATCGCACTGGGTGCAGCAGCAACAGCAGCAGCAGCAACAGCAACAGCAGCAGCAGCAGCAGGTCGCAAACAACGAGCAGCAACATCCAGCAGTGGCTCAGGTTTATGGCATGTCCGAAGTGTAGGAAGGTGCAGCATTACACGTTAACGAAATCTTACCCTAGATTAAGTATACGCCATGGCGACAGCAGCAACCACACAGGCCAGAAAGTGCAATAGTCGAAATCCAAAGTTGATCTAATCAATCGAAAACCAAAACGGTTAACCCGAAAACCAAAGTTTAAATGTGTGTTATTTGTGTCTATTTTTGAGGGACTTTCCTGCGGTTCGAGGAAGTCGCCTCAGTCGAAAAGGAAAATATATTAATAAAGAAAACACGAGAAGCTCTAAATGTATTTTAGTAGGTATAAACATATAGACGAGTATGTAGGTATGTATATACCAGAGTAAGAATAGAGTGGGTGCTACTAAGAAAGTGGTTATGATTTACCAGGGCTTACGTTTCAGATAGCAAAAGAGTGCATAACAAACCGAAAGTAATATTTAAGCATAGAGTAAGCAAACAAACAAAAGGTTAAGACAAACATGTTTCGTTGACTGAAAACTCATTTTGGAAAATTGAACCCATCTTCGATGAAATTCATAGAACCTATGATTTTCCAATAGATTCCATTCCGATGATCATTTCACCGATATATCGATGTGCATAGGCCTAAGAATTAGCAAGTAGTCAAGGGCCAGTCAAATGGTCTAACATTAGCATTGATCAGTTGAGTCACAACTATGAGTGTTATCCAGCATTATCTAGAAAAATATCAAAGTAAATGTACTAACTGAGTTAAGCACCGACAACTAAACCGAACCCGAAAATGAAGAACACACACCAGAAATCGCGTTGATAATTGCACTGAAAACAGAACGGATCGATTGAGCCAGAGAATATATATATATGTAGATGGACCCATGACTAGATCAAACTATATATCCTAAACGATACCCATAGAAGAGGCTACTACACATACACACACACACACACACACACAAGCACACGCATACGCAGGCACGCACACACTCACACGTAAAGATCCTTATTCATGTATCTGTGTTTGTGTAACGTGTAAATGTACTAAGGTAACCTATAAGAAACTAAGGAAATAGCGAAATATTTAGAAAAGGATATGAGAGAAAAACGTGTAGCAAAAGCAAAATACAAATTGTAGTCAATGTGTAGCTAAGAATCGTAAGAGTAACTGTAACACTATACACTAAAATGTAAACCTAAACACAATTATTTATGGTATTTACAAAGGCTAAATGGCTAGGAAACGGAAACGAATGCGAATACAAATTGTAAACTATTTTTTACATACCAAAGAAAACGAAAATTGAGAAAAAGTAATTCATAATGCAAAAACGGAGAAATCAAAATTAGAAATCTTTCAATTGGATAATCGGAGTGGAGCCAAAAGAAGCGAGTCTAATTTCTATAAGTTGTGATGAGAGCAAATCGATGTTACGGACAAAGGAAACTGATTTATTTTTTCAACTTGGCATAACATGTTTTTGAAAGCCAACGACAAACTGTGCATCGACGGATGCATCACTTTACATATATACAAATCTATATATATACACCAATATATACATACATATATGTATATATATATATATATATATATATACTAAATGTTATTTGAGCAGACAAGAAAACTGTGTGTCAGAGCAAGCTATGCGTAAATATAAATATATAAATAATGAAAGATATGGAAAATCAATGAAAATTAAATAAAATTGTAGCTGAACGTATGTTGGAAATGTTGGAAAATTATGGTAAAATTACGAAGTAAATTTAATGAAACGGAAGAAAAAATCAGAAATACTCTACGACATATACATAATAGCATAATTATATTTAATTATATAAACATAGTTATGGTGTAAGCGAAAGAAATATAAATAAATGATTCAATGTTGTGTATGTACATATAAAAATATGAAAAAGGTATATCTAAAAAACATATAATTAAAAGCAAGATATATGTGCGCATAACAAAGGCAAACTAACTAAAAGGAAATTGTATTAATATTTGCATATACATGTAAAAACCAAAAAAAGAAAAAAAAAAACAAAAAAAACTCAAAGCCCAGTGCAAACAAAGCTGCAGGAGAGCATCTGTTTTTGCAAAGGCATATGATAGATCATTAAATAGCGCCCATCAGATCCAAACAACCAACCCAGCAACTCGCCTATATAATTGCATTTGTGACAGCAGCAGGAAAATCGGAAAATCGGAGAATGGAAAATAAACAAACAGACAAACAGTATGAAAAAGAGAATTATGAAAAGTGTGCAAGCAAAATGCCATAATTATGTTAAGCGCCTATCAAAAGCCTATCCAATTCAATCAAAACCGAACGAAGCCCCCGGAACAAACTCACAACTACACGTAAATGCCCACACCAACACCCACGCAATCACACACACACACACACACACAAACACACCCACACTTACGCACACTTGAGTGTGTGGCTGCAAACACGTTAATATATGCATAGAAAAAGGCGCTGCCAGCGATTGCAGCCGAGCAAGAGAGAAATAATCAAATAAAATGGAAAAATGTTAATCAAAAAACAGAAAAACAAAATTAAAAACAAATGCCTTGTCGTCTTCTTATTTTCTTGGGAAACCGGAAGGGACTTAGAGCCGCTTTACCAGAATTTATGCCTTTTTAGTGAGATTACCTCAAATTTATATACATTTTGATTACTAACATTTCTATGACCAATGGCTTATAAATTAGACCCCCCAAAAAAAACCTGAACAAAGCGTAATGGCTTATGGAAGAATACATTCATTGCCAGGAATCACACATCAATGCCTGAATGGATGCATTTGAAGAACTTCAAATTATTGGTGATGCCAGCCAGAGTTCTGTGGAATTATTTCAGCCCGATAAACTGCAAATGAATTTGCAATGCTAATTGGAAATAAGAGAAAATCTGCTCCAAAGTCACCCACCCACACTCGAGCATCGAATGTTTCGATTCGAACTGTTTTATTTTTCAGTATGAAAGTGCCCCCGCCCACACTGCAATCGTCGCATGCCAGTCACGTAAAATCAAAATTCTTCCCCACATGTGAGTGCACCAAAAAAAAAAAAAATACAAAAATACAAAAATACAAAAATAGTGCAGAGAGAACACTGAAACGTCGCTGGCATTGCGGCTCATTGCACAACGGGAACTGTACAATTTCAATATTTTACTGCATTTTGCACTTTGGCCGTGTCTCTGGGCCTCCGTGTTATCCTGCCCGCTGGCCTGCCGGTCCCGATGCCATGGCCACACAAACAGCCATGTCCTGTTTAATATGCGCGCTCAAAATGGCACAGCGCGGCGAAATATAAATAAAGCAAATAGGCCCCTTCCCTCCATAAAGTGCACATGTTACTCATACGCCCCGTTGGCCGCACAAACGCAAACGCATCGAGCTCGAAATTGGGTGCACCATAAAAGGGTCGGGGCCAAAGTTTCGCTTGGCTCTCCAGTTGGGAGGAGCTGTAAGCTGTGCTTCTTAACAAACACTTGACTCGCTTTACAACAGGTTTAGTGGATAATTCTTTATACTGCCCTGCCATGCAAAATATTCCGCAATAAAAACTAAGCGCATAAAATTTCACTGCATCATGTACTGGCTGCGCTCCGGCTTTTGTTTCTCATTTTTATACATATATATATATATATATATATATGTGTTTTTTTTCACCGTGCAGTGCATTAAGAACGCCAAAAGGACAACTGCAAAAGTGCACCTAAGCTGCCAAATATAAAAACTCTGAGTTTGCATGAAGATTTGCCGTGGCTTATTACGGCATAGGGAGTGGCACATCCTGCTACCAGAACAGCCAGGACCTTAACGATGCCTCAGCATTCAGGTGGGCTTCCTTTTGTCTTTGGCCCCATCCCACATCCACCATTCCCCACTCCCCAATCGCAATTCACCTTCCACCTTTTTATGCTCTTTTAATAGCACTTGTTTAGCAAGCAAACAACGCTGGCAACTTAAAAAACTCGCTCACACACACTAGCTGGATATTTTTATAGCGAAAGTTTGAGTGTTTGTCTGTTTTATTAACCGTGCCTGGCTGCCTGACTCGGCTCCATGGCGCTGCCAAAGTCAAAAGCCCAAGTTTTCGTCCTGTCTTATTCATAGCACACACACACATACACACATAGTCACATGTGGAAGCTGCACTTGTGCTGCACCACCAACACCACAAACTCCAAGGAAACATTTTTATGTGAGTAAGCCATCTTCGGCGTTGGCTGCTGCATTAATTGATTGCACTCTGCTTGCCACGGATTGTGGTAAATAAGCACTACTTCCTTATATCGGAATATATCAAGTTCATTAGATTATAAATGCAAGTAATTGTACCGATTGTTATAAAATATACTTTGAGTTTGATCTGTGTCAAGCACAACAGTTTTTCCAGTGTAGAGTTCACCCGCCATTAAGCTGCAAAATCGCACCACCAACGTTGCACCACCGCCGCAACGACAAACAACAATCTCGTTTTCGGAAAGCAAACGCTAATGACAAAATGCTAAAATTTGCCAGGGGGCGGCGGAGCGGCAAGGGGGCGTGTCTGGAAGCGCGGCCAAAAACCGCACAAGAGCGAGGCATCCATTAATTTTCGAACAACCGCAAAATTCAAAATTGTTTATAAAGCTACGCAGGATGCGGCCACGGCGGCGGCATCGGTGACACGTGCGGAGATAGGGACAAAGTCCTGCCATTCCTCCGCTATCTTAACCCATTGGTGGCCGCGGACCGAAGGCGTTGTGGAGCAGGGCCAAATTGAAATGAATTTTAACGAGTGACAGCGCAAAATGTAGTCAAGTAAAGGACACCTGAAGATTGGATAAATACTTTTAGGAAGCTTAGGTTTTCTATAAGTTGATTGCACTTAGTAGGATTTAGCTCAGCAAACTCTTTTTCCGACGTCTTAAAGTTATGATTATATTTATCTTGTAGTTACCTTTCTCAGTGCACTCTCTATTTATCTATGCAACAGCCCACCCAGTGGCTCCTCCGCCGGGCTACTAAATTATACGCAACGTCGGAACACACTCCCACTCCAGCTGCAACTGCCTACCCAGAAAGCCGGGCTCGGATGCGATGCGTGGCCCAAGTTTTTAGCGCGATATCCGACGGAGCTTCCTCTAAAATTGCGAACAAATTACGCAGAAAACTATTATCGTTAGGAGCATATGCGACGCTGTTGGATGGAAAGCCAAAGGGCCGATCCGTAGCCGGGCTGAAACACCTAAAACCATCGCTACCGACCCAGACCCGTTCGCATGGCAAATGACTATGACAACGGCGCTTGAGTACCTAAATGCAGCTCCAGCTCCAGGATGCCCGCGGCAACTATGCCCATCTTTTTTGGCACACTCTCCGCAGGCAGGGCCCTCGCCCCTCGCCCCTCGCCCCACGCCTATTTAACCCATGTCGCCCTGCGAGTGGTGCGCGGTGTATGGTGTGTGCATATGCAATAACCACCAGCACCACCGCGGGCCCATCCACCGTTGCAGTCATCACAAATGGCAGAGAGCTCGCTTATTGTCTGCTTTTGTGTGCGGCCCAAAAACCAGGTCCAGGTCCAGGTCCAGGTCCCGGTCCCGGCTCAGGTCCAGGGGCAGGTCCTCCTCCTTTCACTGCGCCTCCTCGCTGGATGCGTGGAAATTGCTTTGCCATGTTAATGTTGTTAGTTGATTTCAGTTTTGGCTTTCAAAGCCGCCGTTGAACCGGCGAGTGGACAATAGGGTCACGGATGCACGAGTGTGGGGCTTGAGGACACCGGGCCGCGGGCTGGATTTCAGGTGATGCCAGCAAAGAGCATTGCCAAAATTGTTAAATACATGATGCCCCAAAAGAGCCAGTGGGGGGGGCGCAAAGCTACACTGGGAAAAGAGTTGGTATACACGCTAAAACTATAGGTAATCAACAAACCAAATTAGGAGAGGCGTGCACTGAAATTCAAAGGGTATTTAGATAATTTCATTGCAATATAAAATATTAAGTTTCTTATGAGATTTTGTTAATATAACAAGCTTCATTTTTTCCGAGTGCACCCACACCCCCACATGTGCAGTTCCTGTGTGTTTATGCCTTTGAGTTATGAGCGACATTCTGTTTTTTGGCGGCAGCAGCGGCAAGTGGAGGCACCGCCCACTTTTAATGGTAATAAAAACTAAAGCTGCTTTTGAGCGGTCATGAATTCGCCGGCGTGGCCGTTGCCGCTGCCGCTGCCGCTGCAGCTGCAACTGCTGGCGAATGGCGAATGGCGAATGGCTGATGTCCATCCGGCGGTGCGACAAAATGGCCGCTGTGCGCAACGGAAGTGCACTAAACTAAACTAAGCCAAATTAATTGCCAGCTGTGGTTTAATGTGCCAAACAAAACTTTGATTGCGCCCCCAGATACGGGCCATCCGAGCCGGATCATTTGCATATTGAACGCACTCCCGCGGCGACGAGTCCGACGATGGCCAGTCCCCCAGACCTCGCAACACATGGAGGATCTCGTTGCGCCATAAAAACATGAAGGATTCGACTCGAAGAGCTAGCTATTAATTCCATTCCAGAGACTTTATTAAAGAGCAAGCGCACAGCCTGCTTAAAACTGCAATAAAAGCGACCGAAAAACTTAGCCTAACAAGCGGCAAAACATCTAAGACCGAAAAAGAGAACAAGAAGCAGTCGGCGCATAAAAACCAGGACGAGGCAAATGGAGAATGGAGCGAGTGTGCACAGTGCGGGAAAATTAATGGTTCTGACATGGAATTTTAATAAAAATGCTTGCATCCGGATAGCGAGAGGTGAAAAACTGGCCAGATGCAGGCTGCTAATGCTCCGGCCACCGAGATGAAGAGAATCCAACGCAACTGCATTGCACTGCCACTGCCACGGAAGCTGCTGCTGCTGTAGCTTTAGCTTTAGCTTCTACTACTATCTTCTGCTTCTGAGTCTGCTTCTGAGTCTGCCTCTGCTGGCGCTGTCATAATGCTGCAATTGTTCATTATCCACTAATGAACAAAAAGTGTGTGAAAATCGCACAGACAAAAACCTAAATGAAGAAAATGCCGCACAGCACTCGCTGAGCGATGAAAAAGGAGCAGCGGACGGATGACACACGGGCGGCGGTGCACCAAAGTGGAGTGGAGTGGAGTTCAGGGGAGTGGAGTTCAGTGGAGTAGAGTCAACTGAAGGCGGAGGCAAAGGCAAAGGCAAAGGCACAGGAAAGGGAAGACCTGGAACACGTTGCTCTGTCAGCAGGTAAGGAATCACTTCACAGCGAGAAATTGAGCTGTTAATTCAGCATAAATTATGTGTAATTAAGCAAGAGTTATAACCAAATTTATAGCATTTACTTATATTATATATAAAAGTATATCATGATATTGTGATAAAATTAGATAGCACATACATTTGTATAATTATTTGACATATGCATTAAATTACTAATAATTATTATTTAAATAAAAAAGGTAACAATTTATTG
The DNA here is from genome assembly GCA_005876975.1 of Drosophila orena. Taxonomy (NCBI): domain Eukaryota; kingdom Metazoa; phylum Arthropoda; class Insecta; order Diptera; family Drosophilidae; genus Drosophila; species Drosophila orena. The sequence goes on along the minus strand of VCKV01000282.1, from coordinate 4,382,542 downwards.
CAATCTCATTGACAAAAACCGATTAGAAACCGCATGCAATTGCGCACATTTATTTCCAGCCAATTAAAGCGTTTCCTGCATACACCACAAAGTACCCCCCTGTTTGGCTCAGTGCAGGGGGGAATCCAACCGGCAATGGCTTTAATTTGCGCCGCTCCTCGCACGTTTTCTTATTTGCCATCTGTAGTATTGGGGCCAGGACGCGAGGGACTCGGAATGGGGACAGATCCGGGGGGCTGGTTGCCTCTGAGGGTCGGCAGACGTTGCTTTGAGTGCATTACGTGGAATTTTTGAAGCACTTAAGCTGCGCCATAAAATGCTGCTGCCGTTTGCTTTGCAGCACAGCCCGCTTTCACATGTGACAGTTGCAGTTGCTACCTCCGCGATTCCATGCCTTTGGTCCTTGGATCCTGCACAGTGCTCAGTGCTCAGTGCTCAGTGCTCAGTGCTTGGTTCTTGGTCCTTGGTGGGTCGACCGACGACGGACGACCGTCGACGGCGCTTTTGTCTGCGGCGTTTTTGTTCGTGCGGCATTTTCTAATGACAATTGTTTTGCAATATAAATTGCACAAGTGCGCAATATTTGCCTTTGTTTATGCGAAAACTTCAGCATTGCCTAGACCCATGCGCCTGACACCTGCCACCTGCCCACCGAAACAAAAAAGGACCAAAGAGGACGACTGCGACTGGAGATCTAGGCGAAATCCAACCATTTGTCTCGCTTTGCACGTCGCTCGTCGCCCATCCTCCTTTTGGCCTTTATCTCGGCCAGTTTCTTGCTGCTTCTTGTTTCATTACGCCGACTCTGGGATTCCCGAAAGCCAAAGCCAAAGCCAAAGCGAAAGCCAAAGAAGCAGCAGCAGTTGCATTCAATGGCTTTTGTTGGGGTCGTGATATTTGCTAAATTAAATGACGTGAGTTATGAGATACGATTTCCTGACCGGGCTCGCACTCCCAATGCGCAGTACACAAAGGCAGATATGAACTGCATTTAATTTGCTAAATGTTTTCACCAGAAAATTAAGTTGAAACCTATTGAATATACAAAGAGTTATTTAATATTGGGATACATGCAACGAATGCAAGGCATACACGTATATGAAATGAGTTTAATTTTCTTCATGGTTTCACTAGAAAACTAAGTTAAGTTCTTCTGAAAATATTGGTATTTAAATAGATAATATAGGCCAACTAGTGAAATTTGATAGCTTCTTTCATTTTGCGTTTGCGAGATTCATGTAACGTTTTGTAGCAAACTCAATAAAAGGTGCCAGCATTGACTGGCGATCGAACGCAAGCTTATAGCTTTCGAGAACTGCAAGAATGCACAAACTTGCATGCCAGAAATATTTTCCTACTTAGAGTGGCAATAAAGTAAAATTGCAGTCCACTGACATTGAGCTTAGTTGATTTGTTGGCTGGCGGTGCGAAGGACGTACAATGGGTGACGAATTTATCCCTATTTGCATATCATTTCGCAAGTTAACGGTGAGTGCACTCGCCACAAACACACATGCACACATCCACATACTCACACACTCACACACTCACACATATATGCACACACACACACATGCACACACGGCGAAAGGACACGGCTCAGTTAGTGGTGCGTGCATGTTTCTGCGGTGTTGGCAGTTGGATGTTGGCAGCCTGTCCGAGGCGGCTTTTAAAATGCGCTCCGAGCACTGCAAATATGTAACATTCTGCTAATGTAAATTTATTGTTAAGCAAAAAGTGGGCGGCGGAGGAGGGGCCTGGCCGCGGACCACGTTCGCTGGGCAGGTCAACGCGGTAACCGCAGCGGCACCGCGGCATTGGACCTCAGAATACCACCACCTGAGCCACCCACAGTTACACTTGAAATATTTATCAGCCATAATTATAAATAGCATGTAGAAAACTGCAATCGACCGACAATAAATAATTAAATTTTCTTAAATTTTAGCAAAAATACTTTAAAAGATATTTCAAAATAAGTTTTTTTTCTTCGTAACATCAGCAGCGTTCACCTAAGTAGCCATGAACTAAATGAATTAATGAGCTGTTGCTCATTGCTGTACCCAGTTTCTCCAGGTGTACCTCGGCAGTCACCTGGCAAGTGCAGTGGCGTACAATAAATCTAATTTGCGTCGCATTTAATGACTTTGTCCAGGCCCCGGCTTCAGCTTTGGCCACGGCCTCAGTTGCCAGCATCAGCGTGAAAGTAGAGGGCGCCTCGAATGCTGGCCCCTAACGAGGCACTCGGCGGATGCCTGCCTATTTGGCCAGGTAGGCAGGAGCTGGAGCAGGAGCAGGAGCAGGAGCTGGAGCAGAAGCTGGAGGAGGTGGTGGTGGAGTAGCAGCGATGACATTTAAGCCGTTGTTGCCCGGGCAATTTGAGCCAGCCATATTTTTTTAGGGTGCGGCGCAAAGTGCCTCATAAAGTAATTAAAAGCGTTAATTAGAATTATGTGACAAAGTTAATGCGCAAATTGTAAATTAAACAATGCGCGAAAAAGTTTTTGACTTTGAGGGTTGTCCTTTTCAACCATTAAGTCATCCTCACTATGATGGGCTATCTGCTCTACTAACAACCCTATCTGCGTCAGGCTCAACGGATTTCGGATTTCAAAGGAAATTCCGCTGACTAAGCGAAAAAATATATATTTTCAATAAATGGTAGCTCATCTGACAAATGAATGCTGAAGTCGAGAGCCTGACAAGAGTGTCCCCAAAGCAGCCCCTTAAAAAAATACACACACATGACGAGCACATCACATATCAGCATTTACATTCGCAAAAACGTACCTAAAGTGGGTAGATTCTTTTTTCAGACTCCATGAGTCTGTGGAACGAACAGTTGTTGCATCGTGATTTGGCTGATTTATACTCTTTGATAGTCTAGAGAAAAGCGGCTTCATTGGCCCAATAAAATGCATGAAACGGCTTCCTAGTCCTCAAAATAAATGTGTGCCAATACGCTTATGCCTATATCTATCGAATTATAATGGACACGATAAACTGAGAACTACCCACCCTGGTAAGTTATTATAAGATATAAGATATAAGATATATATTATATTTAAGTGAATGGTTCGTTTTCTGAAAAAGGCTTCGCATAAACGCCGCCCAACAAAAGCAAGGCAGTCCAAGAGCAATTTACATATTTGATGCCTCGCTGTACTTTAATATTTTGCCAATGCTCTGGCATTTTGATTTACAACGCACCAAGCGAATACCCCCGGACATTTTTAAATATTTCCACTGAAATAAATCCCCTTCGTCGTGGGCCCAGCTAAGCGATCCTAATTTGCTTTGTATTCCGGACTGGAGGCTTTTCCCCAAACTCCTGGCTGGCATTCCCACTGTAGAAGGCATTCATTCATTCGTTTCATTTGATTTCGTTCCGTTTCATTTTGGATACGCATTTCACGAGAAATGATTTATTAAAATTCCACAACGCAGCAGTTGAGAGATGAGTTCCTTTCGCACAGCCTCAATGACATTAATAATGGAAATGCCTTTCAGCCGTCTCTGTCCGTCGGCCAGCGACTCCCATAAGTATGCAACAGTTTGGCATCTGGCTTTAAAATATTTACGGTCTCTTCGGCATGCATGCTAAACTTTGCCAGCAATTGACCTCGGTCAAACATAAACAAAAAGAGGCATGCCAAAAAACCAGAAAGGAAAATTCATTCGCATTGCCAAATTATTCAAGTCAAACAAGACCGACAACTCACCGGTTGAGTTGCATAAAATATGCAACAGCCTTTGCGAAAGCGGCTTCAAAAGCCGAGAAATTTCTTCAGTTCGATTCTTAAGTTAAGTTAGTCGCCACTCGAGCTAAAAGCATTTAAGTTCACATAAAATTATGTTGTTTCGGTTGGGAGAAGGGAATGGGACCAGCTTGATTTACGCCTCCCCAGAAACCAGACTGAATCCTTAATGAGAAGCCAACTGAAATGGTCAATGCTCAGTGCGCACATTGTACACTGCGAGAAATTACACACATTCAAAAATATACCCCATTTATTTAAATGCAATCATTTATAGCAGGAAGTTCAGACATAGTAGAAAGTTGACTGCAGTATAGTGTAAATAAAGCAGCTTATTTCTCACAGTGTGTATCTGATGTCACTTTTGTGGCCGTACCTTTGTTGTTTTCCATTTAGTAACTGCCACACGAACCCAAAAAGTACTGAGACAGGTGGGAATGGGATATAACTGCGAAGGACTGTATTTGGTTTTGCGGCGGCACTTGCCTTTAATTTCTTTGGGAAAGTTTGTTTGATTGCATTAATTGTTTTGTTATTCTTGGCAGCCAGTTAACCGAAAATTGTAAATTAATTGCTTGGAAACCGAAGCCGCACACACACACAGAAAAGACAAAAGTGTCATGTGGGATGTAATTATTATCTTTCCATTTGCATAAAACTGATTACGAGTTGGCCTGGCTTAAAAGTTTTTGCATAGCCTTTGCCAACCCAACTAACTGCCAGATGGATAATTGCCATTATCTGATTTCGCTTTATGGGCCAGCTATCGAACGAATGAAATTTATTGCTGTAATTTACATAGTTTTTATTTAATTTGCAGTTTTATTTAAACCAATTGCAAAGTACGATAACGAACAGTCGATTAAAGGAGCGTTTTTGCTTCGGACAACAAGAAAATAATGCTATTTACCTATGGGACATCAGAAATTCATGCCACAAATTGCTCGGATAATTATATCAATAAATTTGATCAAATATAATGCAAGCCAAGGCATCCCGGCTTTGTTCGTTTTCAATTTTCAATTTTCCATTTTCATTTTGCAATTTTCATTTGGCATTTACAAATTTTTCATTTGCATACACTAAATGCGCCCAAAATAAACTTCATTTAATTTGAATTATTTCCAAATTGTAAAATAGACCATTAAACGTACGAGAAAGTGGGTAATTGAACACAATGATGTTCACTTATGAGTATTTAAACAGTTTTCTGACCCATTTCATCTTGTCTGCTGTTTATGACTTTAAATTTGTGAAAACTCACTTAAGCCTTTTTGGAAACACTATCCAAAATAAACCTATAAATGACAAAAAAAAAAAAAAAAAAACATCCATAGTACCAATCAAAAATTGAATCGCATTTTTGGCTTAGAAGCGCAACTCGCACTCGTAAAATATAGAAATATAATGCCGAATGATGCCAGCTGACGCTACAGTTTTGGTATTTCGTGTGTGGCGCTTGTACTTTATTACACTATGTAGCAGGAAAACGCCACTAATAACACCAATGCAGCAGCACAGACAAAAACAATAAATAAATAAAAAGATGGCATGGCTTTGTCATTGCCGTTGCCACAGTTTCAGTTTCGGTTTCGGCTTTTTCTGCTCCTATTTTCGATGCTGATGCTGATGCTTGCAAAACCGCAATGGTCCCTCTCAAAAACACAAACACACTTGTCCCCGCACTCACTCACACACACACACACACACACGCACACACATGGCACACGTTGAAGTTATAAAACACACAGATACCACAGATACAAAAGGGGGTACATTTTTCGCCTTTATTTGTTTTCACAACATTTGTACACACGTGTGCCAGAGTGAGAGAACGAGTGTTATATTTTCATTTTTCGTTGCTTTGAATTCGTCGCCCCAGCGAAAATTCCCAGAAATTTGTCTTCACACGCCTGTCAAACCGTTGCACCGCTGTCATCCATTCGCTAGGCTTAGCCTGCTCCAAATCTCGCACTGGGAAAAATAATATTTTCCAATCAATATATGCCATGCACTCGCACGAAGATTTAAAATGATAACTTACATTTTTCACCAGACAACACAATGTTTCAGCTCATTGGAATGGCCCCAGATCCAGTCATAACCATGGTATTTATATTTTGAAATGCTGCTGCCGTTTTCTTTCAGTGCAGCGATCTGAAGTCCACTTAGTTGGCATGCGCGACCACAGACCGAAAAGCTCGTGTACGTGGACACAACAAATTTCTGGTTCTGAATTTTTACAAAGTTTGCACTTTTTTGTTGGGGTGCAGAAAGGGTTAAGGGTGCTTAAGTGGTGGGCGGGGATGTGGGCGGGGTGGTGGCATGTTTGTTGTGCCCGCTGGACATTTGGGCTGGCGTCCAGTGGAGCCTTTGTTTGCCGCTACTGCTGCACGATTAAAATGTGCTCGACAAAGGAATTATTTAATACACGTTTCACCTTTTTGCCCAAGATTTTTATTTGCACTGTGTCGCATCTGGGATCCGCATATATGTAGCTATGTACAAACACATGTACATATGTACATACGTATGAACATTTGTATCTGTGAGTTTGCCTCAAGCAAATAGCGTGTTGGTTACACATTTGTGTGCCCGTTTTTGGCTCTGCACAAATATTTGAGAGAGCAGCGAGTCGCGTTTTGCAGCAGCTGAAAATATAACGTATACGCAACATTAGCATGCATACCTGTCCTACGTCCTGCGCCCTTCGTCCTTCGTCCGTCGTCCGTCGTCCTTCGTCCTTTGCCATTTGCCCTTCGCCCTGCACTCTGTTTGTTGTAGGTGTGTGAAACGCTTAATGCTTGACAGCGTGCATGACTTTGAAATAGACAAACTTTTTGGCCATTACAATAAATGCAAATGCTGAGCAAACAGGCAACACTTACTGCAAGAGTTCGCCCCAAACCGACTGGCAAGCCATAAAAATACACACAGCCGCAGGCATAAAATTTATTTATTCAGCTTGCCAAAAATCCCTCAGATAATAATTTCATTTACGCATTCCCTCGAACCCCAAGCCCAAACCAAAACCAAGATGCCATAAAAATCAACAGAGTTGGCAAGAGCGATAAGTCTGCCATTATTCCATTGCCAGGTGAACAGGCTTCCAAATCTCGGATGGCAGGCTGAGAGAAGGTGGCCATTAAATTAGGTACACCAAGTAGAAACAAAATCACAACAGGCACACACTCACATCAATTCAGCTTTAACTACATAAAAAATAATGTCATAGCAATGGCGGTGATTCCACGGAAAGAAATCAACTGGAGAAGCATAGAGAAATGTTGGATTATATGGATTATCCAAGGAACTAAAGTCTTGGAGGCAAAATATACTACCTATACATATCTTACATCCTAAATGTAAATTTTGCTTAATTAACACCTAATTAAGTTCTCATACTTTCTAATCATTTTTTTTCTCAGTACCCACACACTTCCAACTTTATTTACTTCATATCACTGCTGCCCCAGCCATTTTCAGATTTTCCACTCACAATTATGCATAATACCGCGCTTATCGCCCAGCCAATTGCCCGTGGAAGATGCCAGTTTGGAGTGGGCTCTGTTTTGTATGTTCTATGTATCCATATACAGTATCATAATCATCTATTAGCAAGGCAAATCAGTGAATGGCCAACTCGATTCGCTCCACTCTGCTCCGTGCGGCAGGACATAAGTGCAGCATCATTTCCGTTACATATAAATACACTTTTCTGGTTCAATTGCGGCTGTTGGCCATGACTTGGCCGGCAGCAACGTTGGAATCGAAATCAGAATCAGGAATAGCTGTGGATATGGCCATGGGGCTATGGGGATATGGGGCATCGATATCGGCATCTTCCGCACGGCAGTCAACAGTCAACGAGCGCAATTTAAACTTGTTACGTGCTTCCAGCATCGTCATGTTCGGCGTAATGAAATGTGGAACTCAGATAGACACACTGACTATCTCATCCCATCGTAGCCCATGCCATCCCAACCTATCCTATCCTATCCCATCCTATCTAGTATCAGCAGCTAGTCAGACACGGCAGCATTTTTCTGCCTGATTTGAGAATGCCGTCGTCTCTGGCCATCCAGGCGTGCCCTTTTATTACTATCCCATATTCGAGGATACAGCCGAGTCATGTCCCTTCGCCAAGTATCCCCATGTGTTTATCTCAAGCTGGAAATTATGAATCCCCCTTACTTCACACATTTTATTGCCAAGAAATCGGTTTGTCATTCACCGTCATCGCAGATTATTAGCATTGTTTTTGCTACGACTCACGCGGAACACCAAAGTCGTTTATGATTTTTCAATAGTTTTTGAATTAAAATGTAAAATGAATTATTCCTATTTTCGTAGATGGTTTACAGCCATTGAAACCCAAAACAAGATAGAATGCTATAGTCGAGTTCCCCGACTATCAGATACCCGTTACTCAGAGCTAGTGGAAGTGCAAGCGAGAAAATTCAACATTTTCTGGAATATCGGTAGAAATTGGGGAAATGAGTAATAAAAGGGCATTAGAGTGGGCGTGGCAACATTTGGAATCAAACTTTGCGCTGCGTCTATGTCGCTGGAAGCTGCATGCCTAAGATCGATGAGATCGATGCTTTCATACGGACATACGGACATACGGACATACGGACATACGGACATACGGACATACGGACAACGGACGGACATGTCCAGATTACTCTGCGAGTAAAGGGTATACAAATATTTAGTGAAAATCAACTTTGAGCCCCCATTTGATGATCCAGCCATTGTTTAAACATTTCAATATGAATGCCAATAAATAACCAATTGAAAGCAAATAGTGCTGCAAAAACAGCAAGCCATATAATGGAATTTTTAAACTGAATTGCGGGCACAATGGAGTGGCGCAGACCGCTTCTTATGAGCATTCATTCATCAGTCCAATCAATCTGCTGGCGGATCGCTGGCAGAAGCAACCAATTTGAAATAAACTATGCACAGACACCTTGGAAGCCACGAAGCCATCAGCTCGGCATTGGTTTTTGCCTGGCTTGCCCGATTGGCCTGGTTGCCTGGTTGCCTGGTTTGTCCGTAAGTTAGTCTAATAAATTCCATTCACCAGTCGCCTTTCGCTGGGCCCTGATTGCCAGTCAGCCGTTCGCAGCCTTTGATGATAAATTAAACCGTGTGTCTACCGCTCGAATTTATTATGCGCCAAAACGCCAAATGGCTGTCAGGAATCTCTCTCTCTCTTCCTCTACCACGGCCGCGAAACCTTTTAAACTTTAAATCCGCATCAATGCATCATCGGTGAAAGCCGTGCCAAAGTAACAAACTTTGCTTTTCTCAGCTCTGCCGCGCATTTGCTCGCGATTTTTTCACCTTTTCCCCCCGCTGCCATAAATTGCGAAAGTGGCTTTGCCTCGCCCAGGGAAAACTGCTGGGATCTGGCCTTTCTTCGCTGCAATCCTGTGCGGCTTGTTTATGCGCTTCACACGCCTGTCCCTACCTGGTACTCCGCGTCCTGCGAGTCCTGCGAGTCCTGCGAAGCCTGCCTTCTGCCTGCTGGCATATTGGTTATTAATGTTTATGGCCGCTCGCCGTCGTCGTATGATCTGTGCCAGTTACTTGGCCAATGAAATTTATAATTTCATTTGCTGGCCATTACAATAATTCATAAAGGCAGACAAGCTAGCCTGGAGTGTTAACTCTTACAAGTACATCAGATCTGCTCCTATTTCTTAAAGATAGTATTAAATGTCGCAATTAAGGAGAACTGATGTACACATGCACATTCCTAATTGCTTCAGAATAGCAGTTTTTTAAAACATTTGTTGCTGTGTAGTGCTATTTGGATTGCAAGGGCTTACTTTCGTTTTAGGCAGTTCTCATATTGCTCTATTTGCATATCGTGCTTTATTGCTTTTATATTGGCTCATATTTCATGTGTTGTGGAGCTTGGGCTTTGGACTAGGCTACCGGAGAAAGGATGACTGAGTCGATTCGGGAAGGACACGGGTTGTAAATTGCGACAGGCTGCCAGCGGGGCTTTAAATTTCAATATGGGCTCTATGTCATCGAATGACCGACAGGACCACGCCCACGCCCACGCCCACGCCCACCTAACGCCCACCTAACGCCCCCAAGTACGGGTGTGTAGAGTCGAAAATTTACGACGTAATTGAAACCGGAAACTGCAACGTTTTGTGGTGAATTTTAATAAAGTTTCGCCTTTGTCCGTAGTTATTTATTGACAAATAGCAGATAATTTGATTTTGTGCCAATATTAAAAAAAAAAAAAACAATATGACACACACGGGGGAGCAAAGGTCCCCAAATGGGCGATGCAGATTTAGTACCTCCTGGCAATTTGTGTGACTCATGTTCAGCTTATTTCCCCCAATTCCATAAAGATATTTTTTATTTTCCAGTCAAAGGGCTACGTGTAATTGGATAAAATGTCGATGTCCGAATGCGGAGCAACCATTTTTGAATTTGGAAATATAGAGTATAGTATGAGGGGATGTGTGATAAAATAAATTGAGTTTTCAGCGGCAACACTTTAACACTTTTAGAATCATCTGCGGTCAACGATAAAGTGGAAATTTAATAAACGTTCATTAAAATCTATCGATTTTCAATCAAATTTCTTAATAGCTTGCGTTCAAAGCGGCTTTTAGATAAATAGCTTTTGGCGTATTAAATAAATTAAGCTTTCATTATGTTAGATAAAATAATAAAAGTTCGGAATAGTGATCAATAGTCCTGATTAATATATATAAATACTACTACTAGCTCCACTCAACGCTAATCTTACTTAAAATTAAACCAACTTTATTTTCCCCGGTAAATCATATAAATGAATGGCAGGAATAGTAACAGTAAGAAATGAACATTACACAGAAAAGCAGTTAACTATTCTTTATTTAAATTTCATTATCAGTTTGGGCCATGATTATATGCACATCAAGTGCGATTGGTATTATCCAATCGGCGTAAGCCATCACATTGGTATAGACGTCCGTCTTTGTTTCGGTATTATGATGGCTCAGAATGCCATATTGATGAAATACTTCTAAATTGTCGATTTGCTTGGTGAGTGGCGACCCAATTGCTAAGGCCTCGCTGGGTAAATTGACTTTGGGTTCTGGATCTGGATCTTTCCCTTTAATGAAATTAAGAGCAAACTGGAAAACTCGTTTGAAGAAGTTAACTTCGACCTTTTTAGGCACTTCAATTGTTTTGATTGCTATCTCAAAGGTAGGAGCTTTTGGTACTTTCTCCACGTTTACAACAATGCATATCGGTTGTATATTTTTTTTGTACACAACACTTGTTGCCAATCGAATCAATGCTATATTATGCTCATAGGTTTTTGAGGTATATAGCCTATGTACGATCGCCTTCGCAGCACTGATTTCTTCATAGTGAAATTTGCTGCTGTTTTTGCCCTCTCCCAGGCGAACCAAGCTGTTGTGAGTAAAACATAGTGAGTAAAATATACTTTAAGTTATATTATTACATACAGTGTAGTTTTGTTATCTATGCAACTCGCAGCGGTCAAGACAAAGCCTTCAAAATCAGCAACATTATTAAACAAATCCTAATAGATTTTTATTCAAATACATACGTTCGTTGACCAGCGAGCCAGTGCATGTGGTATTTGAACTCAGATCAGGCAGAATTTTGACCAGCCATGGATTGGGGCTAAATACAGAACCACTCCCGCATTTCTGCTCTAAATATAAAGTTGATCCCTGGTGAAACAGCAGCAGAGCAAATATCGCGTACCGGAGTGCCGCACTCATTGTTTTAAACTAAAAGACGTTTTCAAATAATTACAATATAAAGCAATCTTCCAATGAACTGCAGCTACATGCTGCGCTTTTATATTTTCTTATCAGCGAACACAACATTTTATAACTCAGAGATTAAGCCTCCAACCGATCATTAATAATTAAGGCTGAGTCATTGCTTAAAGAGAATTTTTCGTATTGTTTCTTGCAAAAATGAAGTTTAATTTTAGCTTAGCTTATTCCCGTTTCATAGCCATATTTACATCATATTTCATGCATTAGGAAATTTTTCCATTAAATATTTAATTTAACATTTTTGTACTTATTGAATGGAGTACTTATATGAATGCCTAACGCGAGTGGAGCTATGAGCTATCAAGTTGTTATAGGCCATAACATTGGTATAAGCGTCATCATATGTTTCTGTAACACGATAGCTCAGAATTCCATATAACAAAACATAGCTGGATATTAGTCACTATGTATATTTTTGGTCAATTACATTACATGGCTTATCAGCAGCTCACACTTCTCGCAAGCAACTATTGCCTTTTGTTATCGTATATATTCCCTGAAGTGTGTTCTTCATGTGTTCCATACAAGAATCAAAAGCTGAACGCTAAAGGTAGCGGATCCGCAATGAATTATGACTTTAATTTCAATTTCTGTCTGAGTCCAGCATATGTGTCGTCCTTCGATATCCTGACCCTGCCACTTCTCTATCCCAGTTTCTCTGGCAAACCACCTGCCAGTAAGCATTGGCCATAATTCTAAAGTCAGTGACGGATCATAAATTTGAAAGTTTTCTGCGAATCGGCAGTGGCAGAAACAAGCACAGGCAACAACAATGGTGCAAGATGGGCGAACTTAGATGAATCCATGGGAACCATCGACGGTCAATGACGAAAGCATCAAACTCAAAAACCGATTGCCATCATATTGAAAATATTGAGTTCAACACTCGGAAAGCTCGGCAGCTCAGGCTGCATTCGACTCGACTTCCAAATGCTCTGTTATATATCAAAAAGCTATTTCATGAGCTAATAGAATCTAAGTCCAAAGGATAATAAAAATAAAGGATATATACGATACATAAAGATACATATATAGTCGGTATATATAGGACTATCATTATAATCACTCTATGAGAGCTGACAAGGCACTCACATGGTGTTATGGAAGCAAAATTTTTGATGCAAAGACTGAAGAGACCGCATCCAAACTTTTCCTTATTCTAAAAGCTGGCTTCTAGGACGCAGGACCTGCAGTTGAATAGGGTATGGAAAAGAGCGTTTGTCAGCAAAAGAATAACAACGACAGGCAAAGCAACTGCAAATTACACTTGAATGGAACACAGGGCAATGGGAAAATGGGAAATGCGGGGCGGGGGGCGGCGATGGTAAGAGGAAAAGGTAAACGACAAGAATACGATTGGAAAACGATTTTCATTTCTGCAGCTAATATGAGCGACAAATCTAAGTGAAGTGGGTCGAAAGGGAGCTACATCACACTCGCACTCACACACACAAACACACACACAAACACACACACACACACACATGCAAGCATCATGCAAAGGGACAATTTCGAAATCAATATTTATGACTGCCCGAGCAGATTTATTGCAACTGGCAAAGAGGGTACGAATTTCGCCTCGTTCTAGCTGAATTCTTTTCTCTATTTTCCATTTGTGTTTTTTTTTTTGCTCATTGCTACTGTTGCTTTTTGCCGAACTCACAAAATAATAATACGCCGTGTTTGATTTTCGTATGCAAGCGCATATCTATTTATTGTTTCGGTGTATTTGTGCATTGCTTCGTTTATGACACTGCAGCATTTGATGATTTATGCATTTTAAACAAAATGTCAGCAAATGGACGTATATAAAGGAGCTGGCATTCTTTTTTTCCCATTCGTACATTTTTCGTTTCTTCTCCGGCAAAAACGATCAAAGAAAATTCCAATTGGCAATGCATTTGGATGCTATACTGCTGCAATTGCAACTGCATTCAATTAACACACATACACGCAGTCCGCCTTTGGCGACCACGCCCCCTGCTGCTGCTGCTGCACGAGTGCACAGAGAGAAAGGTTTACAAATATCATTTCAGACCTTTAGTTTGAGTTCCTATTTATTTATCAAGTCTATTTCGTATTTTTTCCAATGTTTCGGCTGCATTTAATTTAAAGCTTTAAGCTCATTTTTAATAAAGATTTTAAGTACTTAAATTATATAAACCTACTTCAGTGAAATTTAAATAGAAAGCTACTAATACACGCGGAATATATCAACTTTAGGTCCTGTGTATTTGTGTAATTCCATTTGTTGGTCTCGGGTTTTGTTGATGCTGCCAGCCAAGCACAACTTCAATTGAATTATGAATTTCAAATTTCAATTCTACTTCTTTGGCTGCAACGGCAACGGCAACGGCAACGGCAACAATAACAAATGCATAAACAAACAGTAATTGCTACCTAGCCAAAGTGAGTGAAAGGCCTCAAAGCGCATTTGTTTGTACGCCCCACCGTCCGTTTGGTTCGGGTTTTGGTTTGCTCCAACAGACCAACAGACGTTGAAATGTAAAACATCCCACCACGCTGCCCGCCCTCTGCAAGCCTAATGTCCATCAAGGTTTTAAGCTGTTTGCCAGCCACAAACACAGAGACGGCCAGACAAACACACGGACACAGGGATTTGGTTCATAAAAAGGCCTAAACATTGCATCCATTCATTAAAGGGGAAGCGGGAAAGGGAGCAGACTCAATCCGACATCTGTCATCGGCAGACGGGAAGAGGCCCATGATCAACATGGTCGATTTCAATTAGGAGCTGAATTCTGATTCTGCCCGGTTATCGAATCATTTCTGTCTGATATTCAGGGTGGACTTAGAAATTGCTTACACTTGGAATATTCAAATGTGCCTTCCATTCCATTCATCATTAAAAACATCAAAGTCTGTGGAAGCTTCAATCGAAAAGTACTATTTTTCATAGCATGCTTTTAGGCGCTATCAAACCGGAAATGAACTCTTGAAACACAACACTTAAAATTGATTTATTTATTTGGCCTACAGACCCCTGTTTATTATTATATATTTTCAAATGAATTATATTTCATTTAAATGCACAGCAAAGGACCACTCTAATAAACTCTTACTGTGGCCTGTGGTGTGTGCCAAGATTCTGATTACGCTTCTGTTTTTGTTTAATTTCGAGCATAATATTTGACGTGATTGCTACTTTCGGGTTTTGATATGTGCTGTACAAACAGAAAGACATCGAGAAACATATTAATTTGCTGGCTCCACATACATACATTCTGTGTGAACCTGATGCGGTTGGCTCATGCCAAGGATGAGCAGGGCGCTCAGCCTCTTGGCGCTGCAGCCGGTTGGCCTGTGAACTCTGACCGGGGACCTAATGAGGCGCATTTAATGAGCCGCAAACACGATAAACATGCAACCGAAACGGCAACAGCGCCAGATTGATGTACGGCATCCTGCTCACAGGTAACAACCTGCGCAAGTACACCCACATCACAATTTGTCTCGCGGCGCTTTTATCAACTTTCGCGAACAAGCCGCGCCCACACACACACACACAAGCACTCACACACACACACACACACATGTGAATGGGGCGGAGGGCGGGCGACGAGGTCCTTGCTCAGGATTCGACATTTCATTAACGGGACACAGGCTGGAACAGAAAACGCCGCAGGCCTTTCCTGGTAGTTAGCGCTAACAATGTGGCTTGATGCGGCCAACTTTGAATGTTAGTCGGCGGCGGGGAGGCATGAAACGAGCCCTAAGTGCCCAGAATCCAAGCTTGAAGTGCAGATGAGTGGCGTTTATTATAATATTCGAATGAATGTTATAAAGTTTCCGGCACAAAGTGCAGGTGAATGCGGTTAGGGATGAATACCACTAAAAGGTTTCATGTGCGGCAAGTATTAGATGTTTAATGGGTTTTCAAAAATGGAATTTATGGAAGTATGAGCGAATGATAAGATAGCTGCTTCAAATTTCATAAATACCAAATAGACAATAAAGTGGGTCTTATCATTTTTGTTGATTTTCCTCCAACGAAGCGCATCAACCCGAAAACAAAGTTTAGATGGAAGCCGACACTTTACCTATTTGGAAGCCCTTTTGAGGAGAACTTTTAATTTTCCCACCACAATCAGCTTATGCATTTAACTATGCTCAATTAGGGAACCTAATCAAGACTCCGGAAGCCCCGTCGAGAAGGTCAAAGGCAGCTTTCAGTCCGGTCTCGAACGGACTCCAGAAGTGAGGAGTGAAAAGCGCAGCTCGGCGATGAAGTATGGCACGAATAATTGTTTTGTTGCCGACACAGCCAAATATTTATGCCTAATTGGGTGCCAATTAGGCACTGCTGGCCACCACTTTGTGTGGATCCCGGCAAACCCTTCGTTTTCCATTACACCCATGCCGTTTTGTTAAAACTTTTTATTTTGAGCAAAAGTTTGGCGTCCGGCGCTTGGTGACGGCAAAGACAAACGAGGGACGGAAAGCGAAAACTTAATTAAACTGTCAATTGGTTTCTAATGAATGAATGCAAAGATGAATGGGTACTGAAGCTAATTATGCCCGGCAAATACGTCAAAGTAGCCATAACCGATACACACACACACGTACATTGAATTACAACCAACTAAGAGAAGGGTGCAAATTTAGCATTTTATGTGCGGGAATTTTAATTAATTCCTGCTCAAATTGCCGGCACATGGCAGGTTCCTAATTGACGGCACGGGTATACCAGCTTAACTCTTTTCACAGATCAAAGTACTGGACCGCCGTACTAATTGATAGCACGGGTCTTTAATAACTCATATTTTCGAAGGGAAGCTCTTTGATTTCAGTTTGCAAAAAACTCCTGTATATGGTTGCAAAAAATATGCCCAATGATACAAGTATAAAGAAAACTTATACCATGTGCATTCCCGCAAAATTGCCATAGTTTTTGCCAGCAATTTTTGTGGCAACAATTGACATTTGACATCTTAATCGCAGCATGTGTAGAATTAAAAAACTTTTTTCATTTCGAAAGGCAATTCCGACTGACGTGACTCGGCGCCAGAATGCAAATGTGCAGCAGGCGAAGGAGCAGTACGAGTACCCTCGGCGTCGTCGGCTGGAAATTAAATGAAAAGCCAGTGGCGGCGGAGGGAAATGCTGCTGCTGCCGGAAAAGCGAGCAGGTGGTAGCAGCAGGTAAATCAGCTTGCGCCAGCATGCAAATTGATTAGCCCAGGCTCGAGCACGAACTGCAATCTGGACACCTGGCAACGGCACAGCACAAACAATGGGCCAAGAATCGGCAGCAGAGGATTCGGCAGGATGCAGGAGGATGCAAGAGTTGCTGCTGCCCGTTGTTATCCCAATGCAATTTGCAAACAAGTGCAAGGCATTAGGCCTAAGTACAACGGCAGCCGCATCGGGAGCAGAAGGATCGAAAGGAGCGACAGCGCCCGAAGGACGAGCCTATTTGACAGGACTCGGAGCAACTTAAGCCTAGTTCGAGGCTTTCCTCCCGGGGAACGCATATCAATGGCCGGACTACAAGTTAAGTCTCTGCGAACAGGTTACACGAAAAAAAATAAAGAGCCCCCTTAGCATTTCAAGATAAGTTGCTACAAATCCTGTTACATTTTTAAATATATCAGTATCTATAAGATGTAACTTAAATTTTACAACATAAAGCATCTCAACAAATTATTGCCACTGGTATGTTGTTTAACGATTTACCATTAAGATTCCAGTGCACAATTAAATACTATGAAAAAAAAAAATCTTTAAAAAAAGCTGGGAATATGTTCCTCAGCCAATGCTATTATTTAGTGTGTAGGCATTTCAGCAGGGCCAGTGCTTAATTACTTACAAGCCCATAGCCACGCCCATTTCACATCTACATCCACACACTGAGGCAGGACACACACTCACAAACACACACACACAAACACAAACACACACACACAAACACACACAAGCACACACGCACGACCACCACTCGGGCAAGATTAAAATGCCAGCTTAGTGAAGACTTTTGCATGTGAAATTAGTAGCTTAAACTGTGCAGCAGGCCTTAGTTGCCTGTGCTGCTGCTGTTTCCGCTGCAGCTTGTTGTGGCAAGGACTTTACATGCCCCCTGTGTTTGTTGCTGCTGCATGCGTATGATAAAATAATTCACTCGACTGCAACTCATAAATTCTCTAAGGTAGCGCATAAATTCTCAACAAATCTCGACAAAATGCCGCAAAGCAGCCCCAAAACCTCAGACTTGGCTACGGGATTGGGATTGGGATTGGACTCTCACACTCGGTGGCGCCACATACTTAGCTGTTCTGGCTGCTGGTTTTGCTGCCTGCATACATGGCCACATATTACTTTCTGCCAATTAGACGAATGGCGCCCATGGCCTTGTCTTCCCAAAACAAATTTGAATCGAAACTTGTTTGATGTTTACATGAACCAGACTCAATAAAGAACAAGGTATTTTACATATTAATGCACCACAAAAATAAACAACAGCGAATGTAAATACATTTTAATTTGTTATACTCACTTAACAAGGTATACAATATAAATTGGATTCTGCATAAAATGTAGTAAATTAATAAGGGACAATATAATTAATTATAGATTATGAAAGCAACGCAAACGCTTACAATAAGGAATAATATTTTGTTAGGAAAATTTAGATAGTCCACTATATTTCGTATATTTGATGCAATGACGCAAATTTCATAAGAAATGTAATAGGCTGGCAAATATCCAAAATTAAAAATTCAGTGCTTTACGATACCTGCCCCATTATTAAAAAATCCCATAAAAACACACAGAAAGCCCGCATTTTACAGCAAAAAAAATGTCCGCATAACTAACTTTGTTTAACATGATGCAGCACAATGATTTTATGCCCGCGCATAAATTGCACACAAAACTAATGTAAATCGCCGGAGATATCAAAAGCCCACATCCACGGGGCCTCAAATGGAAAAAGCCGCCCACCGATGCACTTACCATATTTTATTGCCCCATGCGGCGTTCATGTCAACATTTTTGATTTTTTCACTTGATAAAATCAATGCATTTTTATGCGGACAATGGCAAAACAACATAAAAAAACATCAGCTACAATAACAAATAATGGAAAAGCGCTTTCCATGTAATGTGCTCTGCGCGGTAGCAACAAGAGAAAAGCAGATCAGCGGGGCTGGAAATTTTCGTGGAAAAGGGGGGCAACTTGTGGGTGGGCTGGCGCGCAGCGACGACGAAAAAATTACCATTTAAAAAAAAATGCCGAAAAATTGTTGCTGTTGCATTTTGTACGCATCATTGGGGCCCAATGGAGTGTGCACACACTGATACAAAATGTCGGCGTGTCGTCCTCTCCATGTGTGTGTTTGTGTACCGAGTGTGTGTGTGTGTGTGTGTGTGCTCGCAGGGCCATAAAACAAAAAGTTTGCAAAAGCTCAATTCGCATCGTCTTCGATTTGTATTTTGTTTGCGAATTGCCAATTGTTCGATTCTTGGAGGAAACGTGCCGCGGCCTCTAAGTAAATCAAAAGGTTTTTCTCCCCACAACAAGGCACACACAACGTCTTACACACACACACACACACTCTGACGATCTAATAAACGGAAACGGAAATGCGCGCATGCAACTTTTGCTGTCTGCCAAAAGCGCGAAAGAAAAACTCGCTGCAACTTTTCTGCACCGCCAAACAAGTCACATAAATTGCGAGTATTCGCAGGCTGGGCATTTAAAACTCTTGCTATTGCAAGTACACGTGGAAAAAAAATTAATAATATTATATTATCCTCATAGCATTAGGAATGAAAATCGCATGTTTTGAATAAATTTAAAGTGCGTGAGTGATCTTCAATGTTACCTAATTTCTATGATCTATATACTAGCTAGTTTTCAAAGCAAAAAAGGTCAGTGAATAACCATTTTTTCTCAGTGAACCCTCTTAGAATAGCAAATTCCCAACAAAAACGAAGGCTGAAAGGGCAGCAGTATTGATTAAGTCGGCAGCGATGGCAATCCCCTAAGATTCTAATTTATATCAGCGGCAAAACTTATTTCCTATTTCCGCGCGCGCGCCTCTGAAAATGTCGTACGTGATTCAATTATAAAATGCGGTCTCTCAAATCGTTGCAAAATTTATGTATTTCATTTTATTTCCCCACATCGGACATACCGAGGCCTGCCGCTGTGTTAGTGCGGGTGTTATGTGTTAGGGTGTCTATGCGCGTGTGTGCGTGTGTGTGTGTGAGTGTGTGGGGCGGGCACATGTGGCGCCGTTTTAATGGACCTGCCTCGTAAAATGCCACAAAAAGTGTCACAAATTTATGCGCGCCCATTCATAAATGGCCGCAAAATGTTCAACAAATGTGCCTCAGGCGACAGGAGCAAAGGAGACCTATATAAAGGAGAAAGAGATAGATAATGAGGTGCACTCATACACTTAGAAACAAAGCATCAATTTAGTTGAATAGCAATAGTTAACTAATATTTTCCTATAAATATGTTTCCGATCAGGAATTTCCTTGACTTACTTTGCATAAGCAGAATAAAGTGTGGTGAATAATTTTAGAAAACTTAAAACTTTTCCCCTGTGCACTCTTGGCCCGACCTCGTCTCATCTGAAGTGCACCTGCCCTCAAATTGGCAAATTAATTATGCAGCATTCGATTGGATCTCGAAGGAAAGCCGCTTGTGGTATTGGCATTGTTTTAGGCCAACTGCATTGGCGGCTAATTGAGCAATTGGGCGCTGCGGTGGCGCAGCTAAGATGCCTATCAATTTGGGCCCTAAATTGCTGATTAACCTCGGAGTCCCGATGATAATGCCTTGCGGCTGATGGCATCGCACTCAGGGGAGGTCCTTGGCTGATCTGCAGGATATGATGGCGGGTTTTTATGGAAATGTTAGACTGGCGCAAGAAGTGACAGGCGGTTCGCATTTCCCTGACATTTGTTTGTACTGCCATCAGTCACGCTGGCACAAAAGTCATAAATCGCGATGCGTGGATTATGCAATTTTCATGTTTGCATTCGCCGGGAGAAAAACTTGCATTCGCCGAGTCCCAAAGGATGTGGCACGCTCTGCCGCTGACAACAATGCGTTCTTTAGTTAGAAGAAGCTACGCTGCTCCAACAGGAGCAATAAAATTACACAAAAAAAATTGAGGAATGCTAAATGCATTTCTGGGTAGTGGAAATAAGGATGCGTATGCGCTTTTGACAACAAACGGGAGCTGCCACAGTGGCAAGGAATATGGCAACAGGAAGCGCTTCAGCCAAAAAGGAAGCTTAACCAGCAAGGATGCGAAGCAGCAGCAGCAGCAGCAGCAGCAGCAGCAGCAGCAGCGGCAACGGAAGCCATCAAACAATGACGCGAAAATGCAATTCCATGTGCGAATCTGCCACAAGATGTCAGGCGAAACAGACACAAAGCATTATGGTTAATGGTAAAAAATACACAAGCCGAGCGGCACGCCAAAAAACCATCTCCTGGTAGTTTACATAAATGTGAAATATTACAAGGATAGGAATACTGCTCTTGTTCATAAGAAGGCACGTCAATCTATTGAAATAAATTTTAGACAATACTTAAAGGCAAACGTTCTAGTATGTAGTCTGGAAAATATCTGGCTAGATAAATATTAATAAAGTATGCCAGTTGATTTTGTGAGCTTTGTAACACGAGCTTCGTGCTTCTGCGCTCATCCAGCCAAAATTAATAAGTTACCAAGGTGCAACTGACAAAATCCACAAAAGCCACTTGATAACTCGCCGGATCCGGCTCCACCTGCCACCCGAATGCAGCGTAAAGCCAACAAAAAGTCTTATTAAAAACCCCAGGCTTTCCCCCGAGCAGACAAAAACACTCGCATACACACATACCCACTCGTTCCGAACTCATCCGTGGAAAATTGCTAATCATAATGAACGCACCGTCAAAAGCTTTTGGCCGTGTGATCCCCCAACTGGGTTGCGTTCGAGTAAAGGAGTATACGAGTATAGGAGTATAGGAGTATAGGAGTATACGAGTATTTCCAAAGGGGGTTGGGAAAACCAGCAGCGCATTTTCAACGCAAATCAAGCGCTGAAAAGTGCACAGCCAAAGTTCCAGATGAAAAGCGAATGGCGGCGGGGTTATTGCGGGCGCTTTTCCCGGTGGGGTGGAAAATCAAATTTCAGTGCTCAGCGCAAGCGAAGAGGTTGCCTCGCAGGCGACGACCGGCCAACCAACCAACTGCCATGTGTGAAAATTTTTAATACATCAACTCAAAGGCGGGTCGCAACGCAACGCATCGCATCGCAACGCAACGCAACCCGACAGACAGCCCCATCCTTCTGCGCCACTTACCGTGGCATGGCCATACCAAAAGTTGGCCCCCAGCAAGCACACCAAAATGAAATGCATAAATAAAGCTCACGCGGAGTCTGGTCAGGACACGGATAGTGTCTCGGTGGTACACTCTCGAAAAAGAGTGAATCCAGTCGAACGCACTTAAGATCTTAGCGAAAATATGCATAACTCAAAGTTCAGGGGTACCTCTAAAGTGATAACCCTTTAATGTGATAGCCAGTTATCTCCAAGTTGTTATTACTGAATCAATCTCATATGCGTGTATTTTGTTGCATGCAACTCATTAGTATGTAGTAATTTTCTTAGTGCACGACGCGCTCTCACCACTTTTTCGGCAGAGTCAAAGGCTGGCGCTGCCACATAATCATGGCCATGAAAGCCCAGGCTTCACTGTGGGAGACGGCAGCCCGGTAGTTCAGAGTTGCCGGGGATCAGAGGTTACGGGGCTCCATGGCTACGGGTTCTCTGTGTGCACTCGCCAAATAGACATGCGAAACTCAAAGGCAACAACGAGTGCAGCAACCAAAACAATTTAAATATAAATAATTCGGTTACTCGTGTTCATGCTCATTGTGCGGCCTCTTCCTGTTGCTGCTGTCATTATTGTTGTTGCTGCAACTGCTGTTGTTGCTGCAACTGCTGCTGCTGATTCTGCTGCAGACTCATGCATTATAAAGTGTCTGGGGCAATCATTTGATGCCCGGCCATGTCAGTGAGTTTTTGGCCAGACTGGCAGTGGTCGCAGTCGCGCTTCGGACTACTTGCCTCTGCTTTCCGGCCACACACAACTAAATAATTTAGTTGCACAAAGGCTGGGATTGGGGCCAAAAACCAGATGCTGCTGACCATCTGCGGCTGACCATTCGACCGACAGCAGTCTCATGCAAATGGCTAAAACAAAACGTTAATAAGCACACAGAGAGAGCTGAACTCAACCGAATTCTCCTCAGTAAATGAAACCAGTGAACAAAGAAAAAAACGCGAATTTCGCTTTTAATTCGGTAAAATTGCTGTTAAAAATACTTGAATTAAAACTTAGGGCTGCAGGGCATAACATGCCTTAAAGTTTAATTTAAAAAAAACAGTTGATCTTGCCAACAAAAGTTTTTATTGTTTGAATGGTACAGAGTATTTTGAAAATGTTATATGATTACTTAGCTATCAATGACACTCCTTATAAGCGGCTCATTGTAAATAGTAATTGCTATTCAATCGAATCGCTTGGGGCACGTTCCCTTGATGTCTAGTTACATGGTTGTATGTTTAGGAACGTCCTTTCAGCAGCAACCTCAATCTCTTGCTTGAGAAAGTATCTTCGATTGACTAATTTGCTGCTCCTTCTCCGTTTTGGGTGGAGACAGACCCAGTGACAGCTAATTGAAATTTAATTTGATCTCATCGGCGTGAGTAAATGTCATGCCATTTTTGTTTATTATTAATTTGCATTTTGATTGAAATTCTGACACTGTCAATGGACTGACAGCTCCGCTCGACATGTGAAATAAACAAAATTACATTCGCCATCTCCTTGAGATGCCAGAAACCGACAAATGATGGACGCTCCAGGCGATTTGGTTCGCCATTATCATTTGCCGAGCCCTTTTTAAATAAAAATATTTTGCCAAGAGCTGATAGCTGATTGTCGGCTGTTGTCATTGGCATTGTTGCTTTCGCCCCCCGAATATCAAGAGCAGGAGCAGTAAATTGTTTGCAATAATTGATTAATGAAGGCGTGGTCGGACGCCCCCCGTTTGCCGCACTTACCACCAAACTGCTGGCCGATCTTCCTTATCATTGGCAGTCGGTCGACTCTTGCCACTGACAGGGGGAAAACTTTTGCCATTTAGTTTGGTTGGCAGCAGCCTTCGCGTGTATAATTAACATGGCAGCCAAGTGGAAACTGCGAGGCGGGAAAACTGGAAAACTGGAAAACTGGAAAACTTCGAGGCCCCCAAAATCGCCGCCGGCGCATTGCGTTTTGTGTTGTGCCGCGCTGAGCTAATTTAAATTAATTGAATATGCTTTGATAGCATTTCAATTAACTTTTGTGCCGGCACACGGCCTTGTGCCACATTTTCCCCCTACTTCTCATTTTCCCCTTTTTTTTCCCTCTGCATGAATTTCAATGCATTTCAAGTGAGCCTGGCCCGTATCTATCCGTGGGTCTACGACTGCCTCTCAGCCATTTCAGCCATTTCAGCCATGCAATATAAATGAGACGCGCTCCGTCATGACATGTCCAAGCCATTTGGAGCCCCAACCCTTTTGGCCCCTGCTCATCATCCGTCGCTCCATGTGCGGCATTTTGCATAATAAGTGGTCGCACATGGAGAAAACATCACCTCAAATCAATGCATCCAAAGCGAATGGGTTTACAAAATTCTACAAAATATTTAAAATAGCAAACTGCAAGCAGACAAAAATGCTTTCCTTCATTAGTGTCTCTTTTAATTTAAGTGCACCACTAGGAAGTAAGCATAATTTATTTTGTGAGTGCAGGGAACAGCCGCCGTAGACATTCGCTACTCAGCTCATTCCATTTGGCGAGCCAACTAAATCACCAGAAATCAGTTATAAATTCGTTGGTCCTGAGCACTGCCTTCCAGTCCTGGTCCTGCCTCGGATGCGGTGTGCTGCAGGACATTAGATTTACAGATACATTTGCATTATGCCCCTAACCAGAAGGCTTAGCCAGCAGTCAGTTCTTGATCTGTGAGTGTGTGCGCCCTTTAATTATTCAAGTATGACAACATTCTGGCCATGGTCAAATCGCAAGCAGGCAAAGGACTGCAAATATTATACATCAGGTTTCGTTGCGATGTAGAAATTAATAACAATTTAGCCTGCAAACAAATGAAATCATTAAAATACTTGTATAAAATGATAGCTTTGTTTTGTGTGTCGTGGTGCGGTGTTCACTAATTTGAGAAGAAATGAGATTCTCTGATGCAAAGCCACATATCTGAAGCCCTCTCTTAATAGAGACTTTAAATTGAAGGCTCTCGTTCAGCTCCCAAGCTTTAACAGCCTAAATAATTACACATAATGCGCACATCAAACACCAATTAAGGGGCATTACAAATAATAATGCGTCCGCAGGAAATCAACGCACTAGTCAGCTGCCGCAAGTGCTGATGGATATGGAAAAGGCCAATTTGATTGATAGCACCAGGGACCAAGACGAGCAGCAGATTCACCTAGTGGTTGCTGGTGTTTTGCTGCTGATGCTGGCCACTCTGTCAAGTGCCAATTAAACTAAAGCAAGGCAGCAACAGGAGCGTATGGTGGGGGGGGGGGGGGGGGGGGGGCGATAAAAATGCCAGATACTTTTTTTCACGACTTGCGGGCGAACAAGTTTTTTGCCGCCACTTTTTCCCGAACTAATGACACACGGCCCGGCCGTGACCGCGTTGACGTTGATAGGCCACAACAATTTTCATTGGACAGCCATTTACAATAAACGTCAGCAGAGAGGCCTAGCTAGACGCAAAAAATCGAGAGTCCGTCAGTCCGCCGATGCTTAGAATACCCTATCCTAGCCATAATTATAAGCCTGGCTAGTCGATTTCACATCGAAGTATTTCTCTAGCGAAGTGAAGGAGCTGCTATACCAGGCTATTGAATATATTTTCAGCTACAGTATTAGTATTTGATTCAGAACTTCATGCTACCCCTTGGCAGGGCATAAAAGTCGCCGTAGTTTAGGGCGAAAATCAAACAGCCATTGAGTGGCGGGACAGATCTGTCTGTGCCGTTTGATAAGCGCTAATGAATGGTTTTCTTATACGCTCCATTGGGCCGGAGCCGGAGCCGGAGCCGTAGTTGAAGCCGATGCCGTGACTCCGTGACTCCGTGGCTCCGTGGCCGTGGTGAGGAAAATCCGGGCAGGGTGGCGGTTAAAAGCCCGATGAAGTGGGGCGGTGGTTCGATTGGGGAGTTGTGGGGGGAAATCGCTGGACACGGCCACTTGTCGCGGTTTTGGGCAATTTAAGCGGCGGTTGCCGTTGTCATTGTCACGACGTCGAATGCGGTTGCCACTGACGCAAATGTTTGGCTTTGAGGCAATTAACGAGGCCAGAAAACGAGGGGTGGAGAAAGAAAAAAGCACAGCAGGGAAACAAAAGTGAGGCGGTTCGATGCATTTTCTTTCATTTTTTTTCTCTTTTTTTTACATTTTTTTTTTGCAGCTCTATTTTCCGGCTTGTAATAAAATGGCAAACGTATGCCGGGGCAATCAATAAACCCTCATTCGCCCCCCAAAAAGCATGCTGTGGGTTTTTTAAGAGCTCAACGCAAAAAACCACAACGTTGCAAGGACATGCTGCAAAGGGAAAGGGAGGGCGGCAGTGAAGGCTGGGCGAGCGAGCGACCAACCGACCAACAAGCGACTTAATACTGGCCAACTTGATGAAGATACAAGACAGATGGATAACGGCAGGTGAGCCGGGCATACAAATAAGACAATTTTTCCTCCATTCTCCTTTCGCCTTTCGCCTTTCTGCGAGAGATTGGGGCCAACTGCTGGCAGCAGGACTGCAAAAGGACAAAACTTTTAAACAAGATTCGGCACTCGATACAGGCACACAGACATGCACTCACTCTCTCACAATGGCCAAACAGACTCGGACTCAGCCTCTTTTATGCTTGGCCATGGTCCAATACAAATCGTTACCAATTTTCAGCCGGATTGGGGGGCGGGCGCTGCGAGCGGGGGGCGTGGTCGGTGGCAGGCCATAAGCAATGGTCAACTATATGGACAAACAGGAGGCGCACACCTTTCATTTATTGTTCGTGTCCGCTCCTCTCCTCTCTTCTCTGCTCCTCTCACTCGGTTCCTTTCTGAGCTGGTGGCGTATACGTAACGTGGGGCATGTTCATATGGAAGCGCGTACACGGGGAGAAATTCGTACAAGAATTTATAAATATATGATTAGTTAACTTATTTATATATTAAAATATTAGTTCAACAAAGCTAAATTCCTATCTATTCCGCATCAAGTAAGCAGCAACCCATGAAATAGAAATCGAGAAAGTATATTTTTCTCAGTGTGCGGCTCCCAATTGCAGGTGGCTGTGGTGGTGCTGCTGGCAGAGTGGTTCAGTTGGTGGTGCATCGGCTTTATGTTGTGTATATGTCTGGCCGAGGTCTTTACGTTGGCTTGATTGGATTTGCCGATGCAAATGAAGAATCCAATTTTTAAAGTTTGTTTTTCGTTATCGTTACGTTTCTTGTTAGTGGTGGAAAGCCTCCGACCGGTGTCTCCGCTCTTTTCCTTTCCGCTTTTCCGGTTTCTCATGCAGCTCACGACACACGTTCTTGGACACTCTGCTACTCTTAACTGCCGGACATTTTTTATGCTCGTCGACCACCACGTTTGTTTTATACGTTTCGGGATAACAATTTCTTCTCAGTTTTTTTTGCCATTTTATAGTCCTTTTCGTCTCGTCTTGTTGGCCACATCAGCGCACAGGACTCTCGGACACAGGACACAGGACACTGGACACAAAGCGTCAGGAGGAACAGCCAACAATAACCAGGGACAATTCAAACAAGCCGACAAGGGAGGCACCAAAAATTTGTTTGCTGCACTGGCAAAAAGAACAAAAAACAAAAAAAACAGGAATATAACAGGAATATAAAAACACTGGGGAATAGGGAATGAAAATTTGAAAAAGAAAAGTTTTTGCTTTCTGGTTTGGCACGCCATTTGTTTGTGCCCCGATGCCTTGTGCCTTGCCACAAAATCGAATTTTCACTTTTAAACAATTGACGTTACCACATACGGATACACCTGCATGTGTGCCACTGGCTTGGTTTTTTTTTTTTCATGTTTTTTTTTGTTTTTTGCGTTCGTTTATTTTAGTTTTCTCATTTCATGCCTTTCAATTTGTTGTTTACTCTTTGTTTTTGCCATGGTCAGCTTAATTCAGCTCTGCCAAGTGCCTCTCATCGCTGCCATTGGCTTTTGTGTGCCGTTTATTTGGCAAATAAATTTACCAACTATTTTGGCTAAACTGGCGAGGCGGGGATTGCAGGAATCGCTTTCTGTTTTGGAGGGGCGTAAAAAAACGCAGCTGGATGCTCTGCAAATCGAGAGCGAAAAGTTGTATTTTAATTATCGGCGGTGGACAAATTGTGTTTGCATTAAAAACACAACACGATACGTGTCAAATGGAGTTGGGCGCCGTGTTATAAGCACATCCGATCATCTGTAATAATCAATTAAGCCGCTGGCGTTGCCAAAATGCGTATGTTAGCCGAATTTAACGAAAACATGACAGTTGCAATTTGTTTATTCGCAATTATTAGTATTAACAATGCATCGATGGTTGATGCAAAATTAGCGCTGTGCAAACATTAATGGCACGCAGCCATGGCAACGCGATATTCGAGTACGCTAAACAGCAATTAGGGCGAATGAAATTTGATAGCTCAATAGTTGGCAGTCGAGCTTATTAAATAATTAAGCACCGATTGCCGGCAATTTATCACAAATGCGTTGTACACCAAACTGGCCAAAAAACAGAAGACCAGCCAACCAACCCATCATGCCAACGTATAAATCTCTGGAAATACGATGCCCTGACAGGCAGCTACAATTACATCCGACAATCGCCCGAGTATCGATAAATTAATCAACATCCAGGATCCAGTTTCCTCCAGCTACCACCTACCAGTTACCAGCTGCCATTAAATCGCCCGTTGCTATTTTAAGAAGCATTCCGAACTTCTTTCCCGAGCAGCACGGTCTGCTATTAATGTTTTACTGGCCAATGGCATGGTCAGCGGCACTGAAAATTAGCCCAAAACGCATATGCCATAAATCCTTAGCCCGGCTGAGAGCCAGACAACCGCTCAAACTATGAAACGAAACTTTATTGACCCACAAATAACGTGCAGATAATTACAAAAACAAAGGCAACTGCCCCCAGGAAAACAAATGTGTCCGTTGTGGGGGATGGAAAAAATAGAGAAAATGTACAGGAAATACCGCGCAAAAGAGCTCGACTGCGATGTATCCACTAATTATAAGCGTAAGTATTTAGTTGAAGGCACCTGAGAGTTTGTGATAATGTATTTTATTAGGTACTTTACCACTTCTGTTAAGAGGTAAAGGGTTTGTATATTTAAAGCTCTATTTTGGTGTGCTTCGTTACCAACATCTTTACAGTTTGCAAGTGCTGAGGATCCTAAGATTACGAGATATTAGAGCTGAGTGACTTGAGCTTATAGCCAGACAGACCAGCGTACAGGGTGTGGAAAAAAGCAAAATACCATGGCAAAGTGGAAAAACTACTTACAAGTATGTTAACATGCGCAATTGTTGCCGTTGTCCAGCTCCAGACCTCCGGGCAAACTCGAGCCAAGAAGGAGGAGGAGGAGGAGCAGGAGGAGCAGCAGGAGCAGCAGGAGCAGCAGAAGCAGAAGCAGCAACAATGCCACGGAAATCTTTTCTTTTCCGGCCACAGTTTTCCCGCACCACCACTGCGCCACTGTGGGTTTCTCCCAAAGATGCTCAAGTTTATTTGTTGTGGTCATGGCAGAAAGTAATCCAAAAGATAAAATACAATAAAATAAAGGGCCAAGGCGGTGAGTTATGTCCGAACTTGTTGTTGGCCTGCATTGAGCAGTGGGCAGGTCGGATAGACAATACAATACCTTAAAGCAACCCATGTGTTGTCGTCCGTCGAGCGAGTGTGCATAATTTATATGGCGAGCTTCACATGTTTTTGGCTAAATTATTTCCCTGCCTCTAAAGCACGTGCTGCTCCACGGGCCCCACGACCCCCACGACCCCCACGACCTTCGGGTCAACCGTTTGGGCCATAAATTTAGACGCCTGCCCTGCGACACGCTCTATGACATTATTGAACTTGAAAGGGATGCGGCTGGGCAGCAAAACAATAAGCGGAAGCCGGAGAGCGGAAAGCGGAAGGCGGAAGACTAGGTGCTGGATCATAGGCCAAGACACACAAAAGCCACTGAATTGACCTTGTAAACTCCGGTTAACTGAAAAATGGTGTGCATGTGTGCTATTTAGGGGCAGACTACAACTTGCCGTTGAGAACACCACACTAGCTTTGCTATATGAATAACACAAAATTGTATGCAGATTATTTATTTATTATAGAATTTATAAATTTTGAAATCAACCAGAATTTCGCGATAGCATATCGCTTGCAAATATAAACAAATTTAATATGCCTGCTTTCAGTAGTGATAAGTCGCTTGTGTTGTGGTACTCAACAAATCTTGCAAGCTGTTCAGTTGCTTGCCAGCCGTTTTCGGAAAATGATGCATTCCTCCGCAGTATGTTTTTCATTTTTATCATGGTTGCTGGCTTATCGGGGCTTGGCGCAACTTCTTGACAATAACTGTGCCGCAGTTAATACTCACTCTCGTGACTTGAGGCTTAATACTCCGTGGATGGCACTAGTCGTATTACCAAATAAAACCTGCACTGGCGCCCTGATTCACAATCGTTTGTATACAAATGCTGATGAAATCTAATATTTGCAAATAACGTGGAGTTCCGTTTTAGAGTTTGTGATAACATCAGCCAGCTGTATATGCAATCAAGGCAATGCGTAAGTTCATTTAAATGCCATGATTTATCATTTAAGTCTATAGCTATCTTATCTATAACAGCATCGTCCGCTTGGGGCAGTTGAATAGCCAAGATGAGCATAGTATTAGTGACGAGTATCGGAATGAAGAGTACCAGGTGCAAGGTTCCTACATTCATGGGTTCTACGACAAAAGCAATTTCGAGCACGACATAGCTTTGCTGGAACTTCAGAACATAGTGCTCTATAAGGCCCACATACGTTCAATTTGCATTTGGTTAAACCAAACTCCTGTCGACACACAAGTGTATACAAATTTTACAACATCCCGCTGGCGTATAGACAAGAAGGGTATACTGCCTCGGGTCATGCCCAGCAAATTAGAAGTCCTTAACCGCACCAACTGCCAAAATGACCTACAAATGCATCGACAGAGTTCGCATATCTGTGTTGGCTATCAAAATAACCGAAAATGCCCCGAAACTGGAAGTCCCTTGCTTAAGAAGATGCGCTATAAAGAAAAACTATTCTACACCCTTTTGGGAATTCAGAGTAATGGCGAATTGAGAACGTGTTTGTACACCGATGTCACCAGCTACATTGACTGGATATTGGGAATCATACTATACGTTGATGTGATAGTGCCGAATTCGGAAAATTCCCACGCTTAAGATTATAAAAATGTGAATAAACACAAACCCTATAGACGTTCTTACAAAACTCAATTACATTACAAACATTTGTGTGCCCGCATTTATGGTAGAGTGTTTTACAATTTAAATGTATAGCGAACAATGCAACTTTACTGATAAGCTTTGAACTTCTCTCTGTGAGTTTGAATATAAATCACATTTCGCAGTTGGTTCAGTGCGTGCGAATCAGTTGGTTTGAAGCGATGACTGCGGGATCGTGGTGTTTCTGGTTCATTTTGGGGCTGGCACATCGAGGATCGGCCTTCTTCCTAGACTCACACTGTTCCCGTCGCTATCCGAAGGGCTTTGATTCAGTGGACACACCTTGGATGGCACTTATTGCATCGCCCACAAGGAACTGCAGCGGAGTGCTTATTAAAAATCGTTTGTACAATGCTGGCAATTGGAAGAAATAGATAATAGTAAGGGTGTCGTTCTTTGTTTCAGAGTATGTCATAACATCTGCTACTTGTGTTTCCGATCAACGCGATAGGTAAGCAAGTTAAGACCCTAAATGTAGCCATATTAAACCTAGCCCAAATACAATCTGCAGCGCCGTTTGGTTGGGAAACTTTGACAATTTAAAGGAAAATCAAAGGAGGAGGTATGAAAAGCACTTCGTCCAAGGCGTCTACACACACAAACTATACAACAAACACACACTTGAGCATGATATAGCCGTACTCATGTTAGATGGTCCTGTGACCTATCAAAGGAGCATACTGCCGATATGCATTTGGTTGGGTGAGATAGGTGACTTGAACGACTTGAACGATTTGAACGATTTGAAGGCCCAACGCTGGGGCTTATTCGAACAACGTATTTTCCAAAGAAGAAACACCGTTGAAATCCTGGATATAGAAAAGTGCCGCGATTCATTCGGAGTAACTATAGAAAAATCGCAGATATGCGCTGGCTTTCAAGGCAGTAGAAACTGTACAGAGCCAGGAAGTCCCTTGGTAAAGGAGATTTCTTTTTCGAATAGAATGTGGAACACACTTATCGGAATTCAGAGCGATGGCGTTTTGCACACATGCAAATATAATAACATCTCACACTATGTTGACTGGATTGTGGGAACTGTGCTGAGTGTAGATGTTATACTCTCCAATTATAGCGATCTTGGAAACCTGTAAACAATTTACAATTTTTCAATGCATATAATACCGCTTTGATACAAGTTTTATGACAGATATTATATGGCGTATTTTTAAGCATCACCTTGGCGCATTTTATGAGACGAGCGGGCGGCAAACACTTTTGGGCCAGCAGCCAATCTCATTGGCTTTAAGGCCAAAACTGCTGCTGGCTTGTTGCTATTTATGTTGTTGTGGCTGCAATTGCTCTGGGACCATTTAGCATTTTTCAAGTAACCACATGGGGCTAAGACCGACAGCGGATAGGGCACGAACCTTAATAGCCACAGAGAGGTGGGAAACGGGCATGCCGGTCGGCGCTGAAGTATTACAAAACTCTAAACAGGCGCAAAAGTTTCGCCAAAGAAAATGCTCTTAATTTGATTTCTTCTACGCCCCTGGAGTGCAGTATTGCGGCCGGGCGTCTAAATGTGCGTGTATTTTATAAATATATGTATATCCCTACATATACCCGTGCACAAGGTATATAAAGCAGGGCTCTGGCTCTGCCCGTCTTAGGGCAGACAAGGTCTCATAAAAAGGCTTGGGCACAAAAGTTTTTAATAAAGTTTTTACACCCTAGCTACGAGCATAAAGGCGGCCAGTGAGCCGGGGGTTGGGTAAAATGGAAATAATTGAGGCAATTTGTTACGAAGGAAATAAAGGTAAGGGCACCGGTCTAGGCGATGCAGGCTCGTTTTGCCCAACTCCACCACCTTTTACGAGATGTAAGCCTTGAAATAACCAAATAATCGCTCTGATCCTGCCCACAAAGATGTCAACTCTTCACGTGGAACTCTTCCTGCACCGGCAACGCAGGCGACTCTTGAAGCTTCGAGGTCGAAAAGTGCGCGCACAGAGCAATATGCACCGCTCCCCATGCAGTTTGAATTTCATTTCAAAACAATTTGTAACAGTCTAACGCATATCTCTTATATAGACACACTCGCACGCAGGCTCGCGGCAATCGAAGTTTGGTTTGGCAGCTAAGCAAATTTGCTGCAAGTCTGCCATTGCCACTGCCGAGTCAGCAGTGCAAGGATGCGCCTCCTGAATTCTGCATCCTGCAACCCATTCGATCAGATCCGCTTACGATGCACTGCAGAAAAAATCCAGAGCATGCAATACATTACGCTCATATCTTCATTCGCACACTTGAATGTCTTCGAAATTATGTTAGTGCAGCCTTTCTGTGTTTTTCTAAATATGAGGGATTTTCTCTAAGTGTGCGATGCGTGTGCATGTCAATAGTTTTGCGCGTTCGCTGATGCTCCTCGCTGCCTTTTTCTTTTTGATGAATTGACAGGCAATGCTATTTGTCAGCAGTCAATGTGTTTGTTACATTTTATTGCCAGCTGGTTGCTGCTGATGTAGCTGCTGCTGCTGCTGCTGCTGCTGTTGCTGCTGTTGCTGCTGCTGTTGCTGCTGTTGCTGTTGCTGTTGCTGTTGCTGCTGCTGCATTGTTAATGTCAGGCGTTAGGGCATACGCTAAACATGGGGAGCAAGTTATTTGTCTGCATTTTATATGCAATTTCTCTATGCATCTCGCCGTTCGACAGACGGCCTGACAGGACAAAAGGACGAAAAAGGACGAAGAGGACGACCAGGAGAGCTGGCAGCGGCAGCGGCAGCACCAGCAAATTGTGTTGTATTGTACTCGCATGCATCCGACAGTCGACAGCTGAGAGGCGATGGCTATGGCTACAGCAATAGCTTATTCGATTTGCATGGTCGCTGTTTGAAATAGATTACGCATCCGGCGTGCCAATTGCCCCTTGAACTTTGAGCAGCAGGTCACTGCTCAAAGGGTACGTGCCGCCTCCCATTGATTGAATGCAAATCAAAGCTTTATTAATATTTCTCAATTTCCGTAGCCCGGTAAGTCTGTTGCCCCTTGCAACGATTTTAATCAAATTCATTGCGAGCGAGATTGCCAGATTGGGTGGAATTCAATTAGGTAAGTCCCCTGCAGAATCCGTTTCCTTGATACAAGCCTATCTTAAGTTCATCCAAACCATTTCCACCCCCTCCGCCGGACACTGATTTCTTTTCATCTCAAAGATTCACGATTCGCATGGAAGTCATTTGGCACGACTCAACTAACGCCAATCCTTTAGCTCTCCTGATGCAATGGCTGCCATTTCCCTTTTCACGTGAAAAGTTTACAAATTTTTCTATAAAACTGCATAGGAGAAAATAACTTCCTTGTTTGGGAACTCCGAAAAAGGCGGCATTAGCAGCTTAAAGGTTACTGGACGTAGTAAATTCAACATGCACCCCCTAATACTTTTGCTGACGTCAGTATAACCGCCCCTAAAAATGCAGAAAAATCAGCGACTGTCTGGTTCGCATATGGTTTCCGGTTAAAATGCTTTTTTTTTGCATTACTGTTGCGTTCTATAAATAAGTACATGTCAACATAAATTAAAATACTCCCGGTTGATTAATAATGCACAAGGAAAATGTCACAAAGAAATATGATTGTACTACGGCTGCCTCAGTGAATTCCCTCTACTCACTCAGAAAGGACCTGAACCAATCAGCATCAAGGCAAATGTAGTAACCAGGTTCCTAAAAGAGGCAAAGCGGATGCTTTAACACTCTAATTATTAGCAAAAATATTGTGTAACTAAACTTATGAACAAATTGTTATTAAATATAATATAAGAAAGTAAGAAATACCTAATTTTTTTAATCAATATATAAGATTGCACCTCCATAGAATAAAGATAGCTGTTTTTATTATCTAATAATATATTTTGTATAATTGTACCCTTTAAATTAAATCCTCAATACCATATACAGGCAAGTTCCAAGCGAAATTCTTGCATACCTTCCCTATTGTAAGGGTATGGAAATATTTTATGCCGGCACAAAAATAAAGTCATTAAAATTGTAAATATGTATACAAGTGGAAGCCAAAGAGGAGCGGAAAGGGGCAGCCGTTCTGTGTGCGTGCAAGAAATGGAAATGCGGTTAATTTCCGTAAAGTATGCAATAATTTCTGGCACTGAGCATAAGCAAGAGCACCCTGTGCAGTGTGCACTGTACAGTGTACGGTGTGTGTGTGCACGTATGTTCGCATGCATGTGTATGCGTGCGAGTGCAGCTACATAAAAGGCAAAGAGTAAAATAACTGCCACGCCCTCCCGCCCCCTGCAAGTAAATCTCTTTGGCAGCCTGCGAAGACGGAACTAACGAACAAACGGACATTCATCAATATAAATCAACCGGCGGCCACAGAGCAGGCCCACTTGCAAGGACTTACAGGGTATGGTCTTTCTGCTTTTTAAATAAGGATGTTCTGAAAAATCATATTCAAAAAAATAGTTTTAGTTACAATCGATTTCTAGCAATAATCTTTAAATATAATACAATTCTTGTATAACATTTTAGAGCTATATTTTGAACGATAGCGAAACTTTTCAGTCGATGCCGCTGCAAAAGTATGGGGCCGCCCCAATGGAATAAATAAAAACATTTTTTTGTGTAAAAATGGCTGCGAACTGGTTGGCAAGCGGGGTCATCGAAGGAATTGATGGGAGGAGTGGGGCAAGGCGGCTGTAAAAATGTTGGCCAAAGAAATATTTTCACAATTTTATTTATTTTTACTTATTCGGCAAATGGCAAGCGGACGGCTTCGGCCAGTCCATGGATTTGGGAGCTCGGTCCTTGGTCCTGAATGTCCTTGCAGCTGCTACTGCTGCTGCTGCTGCTACTGCTGTTGCTGCTGCCACAGTAGCATTTTCGTTTCATTATGTTCCGCGTGCCTAAAGGATTGCAATATATATTTGAATTTTATTTTTATTTTCTTTTTTGCCACTGACTGAATCGTTTGCATGTTGCAAGGGAACGGCGCTGCAAATGCCTTTCCCCCTTCGCATGCACATCGGCATGCTTTACAATACACAGAATCGTTGAGGCCACGCATTTTGACTTCGGTATTTGCGGCTTTTTATGTAATTCATGGTCATTCCCCATATGCATGTGCCGGCAAATTTACTGCCTGGCCAAAAAAAATAAAAAACTCGACAACTTATATGCACGGATTTGGGCAGAGACAAGCCATCTCGAAAATTACGTAATTTATGCGATTTTTCATGCAGTGGGCACTGAGACGATGAAAATTAAGCAAACATCAAAGTAAAAATAACCGTGGAAAAAATATTTAACCCCCAGCTATGCATTTTAATGCACTGTTAACGTTTATCAAATAATTATATATATAAATTAGTATTACACTATTATTACACATTTAAAAGCCATAGATTTGACACAAATTTCGAGGGTGTCATTATATCAATGTGTTATTATTTCAAATATTATTAATTGTATAACACCGAAATGGGGCACACCGTCTTTCTCAGTGTGTTTGAATGGCATGGCATTTTATTTGTCATTTCCGGTTTGTGCCGGAAGTTGAAATTATTGAAATCAAACGGAAATGCATCGAAGCAAATGCGTAAAAAAGCGGCAGCCGAAAAATATGATTAACCCATTTCGAATTATGGCAAGTTTTTGAACCTTATTAAAAGCGTCATATCGTTGCATTTATAATTAAATTCAAAACTCCAGTAATATGCTTATTTATGTATATAAATTGAATTCAAATTTTGCAAAACTGATATTTAAAATACAACAAGGATTATTCACGTATGCGCTTCAGTAGGTTAAGTCCCAACTCCAATTGAACAGCTATCTATCTGTCTATATAATATATAAGTCTATATATATTCTGTGCGCAGCCCATAAATAAATATATAAATTTAAATGAATGCCCCCGAAATACCCGCACACTCACAGTTTGTATGTCAATGAATCAGAATACTTATCAACGTCAAAAGGTCGCTAAGAATGCGAACATACAAGAAGGACTAAATGTGGGACAATTTCTTACAAGAGCAAAATATAAAAAATGACATCAGAAAAATTACAAAAAAATAAATTTCTAAATTTGAATGCAGTTTTTTAGAGAATTGCGCCAGAAACATTTAGAGGTATGCCACTTCACAATCCGATTAAAATAAGTTGAGTTATGGGCATTAGAACTTCAGCCTTTGTACGTATTTGAATTTCTACAACATCATAACATCAGAAAAATTACAAAAAAATTAAAAAAAAAAAATATTTTTTAATTTGAATGCAGTTTTTTAGAGAATTGCTCCAAAAACATTTAGAGGTATGCCACTTCAAAATCCGATTAAGATACGTTGAGTTATGGACTTTAGAACTTCAGCATTGGGGGATTTTTGAATTTCTACAACATCATAACATCAGAAAAATTACAAAAAAAAGTAAAAAAAAATAAATTTCTAAATTTGAATGCAGTTTTTTAGAGAATTGCGCCAGAAACATTTAGAGGTATGCCACTTCACAATCCGATTAAAATAAGTTGAGTTATGGACTTTAGAACTTCAGCCTTTGTACGTATTTGAATTTCAACAACATCATAACATCAAAAAATTACAAAAAATTAAAAAAAAAAAATATTTTTTAATTTGAATGCAGTTTTTTAGAGAATTGCTCCAAAAACATTAAGAGGTATGCCACTTCACAATCCGATTAAAATAAGTTGAGTTATGGACTTTAGAACTTCAGCCTTTGTACGTATTTGAATTTCTACAACATCATAACATCAGAAAAATTACAAAGAAATTAAAAAAAAAAAAGATTTTTTAATTTGAATGCAGTTTTTTAGAGAATTGCTCCAAAAACATTTAGAGGTATGCCACTTCAAAATCCGATTAAGATACGTTGAGTTATGGACTTTAGAACTTCAGCATTGGGGGATTTTTGAATTTCTACAACATCATAACATCAGAAAAATTACAAAAAAAAGTAAAAAAAAATAAATTTCTAAATTTGAATGCAGTTTTTAAGAGAATTGCACCAGAAACATTTAGAGGTATGCCACTTCACAATCCGATTAAAATAAGTTGAGTTATGGACTTTAGAACTTCAGCCTTTGTACGTATTTGAATTTCTACAACATCATAACATCAAAAAATTACACAAAAATTAAAAAAAAAAAATATTTTTTAATTTGAATGCAGTTTTTAAGAGAATTGCACCAGAAACATTTAGAGGTCTGCCACTTCACAATCCGATTAAAATAAGTTGAGTTATGGACTTTAGAACTTCAGCCTTTGTACGTATTTGAATTTCTACAACATCATAACATCAAAAAATTACAAAAAAATTAAAAAAAAAAAATATTTTTTAATTTGAATGCAGTTTTTTAGAGAATTGCTCCAAAAACATTAAGAGGTATGCCACTTCACAATCCGATTAAAATAAGTTGAGTTATGGACTTTAGAACTTCAGCCTTTGTACGTATTTGAATTTCTACAACATCATAACATCAGAAAAATTACAAAAAAATTAAAAAAAAAAATATTTTTTAATTTGAATGCAGTTTTTTAGAGAATTGCTCCAAAAACATTTAGAGGTATGCCACTTCAAAATCCGATTAAGATACGTTGAGTTATGGACTTTAGAACTTCAGCATTGGGGGATTTTTGAATTTCTACAACATCATAACATCAGAAAAATTACAAAAAAAAGTAAAAAAAAATAAATTTCTAAATTTGAATGCAGTTTTTTAGAGAATTGCGCCAGAAACATTTAGAGGTATGCCACTTCACAATCCGATTAAAATAAGTTGAGTTATGGACTTTAGAACTTCAGCCTTTGTACGTATTTGAATTTCAACAACATCATAACATCAAAAAATTACAAAAAATTAAAAAAAAAAAATATTTTTTAATTTGAATGCAGTTTTTTAGAGAATTGCTCCAAAAACATTAAGAGGTATGCCACTTCACAATCCGATTAAAATAAGTTGAGTTATGGACTTTAGAACTTCAGCCTTTGTACGTATTTGAATTTCTACAACATCATAACATCAGAAAAATTGCAAAGAAATTAAAAAAAAAAAGATTTTTTAATTTGAATGCAGTTTTTAAGAGAATTGCTCCAAAAACATTTAGAGGTATGCCACTTCAAAATCCGATTAAGATACGTTGAGTTATGGACTTTAGAACTTCAGCATTGGGGGATTTTTGAATTTCTACAACATCATAACATCAGAAAAATTACAAAAAAAAGTAAAAAAAAATAAATTTCTAAATTTGAATGCAGTTTTTAAGAGAATTGCACCAGAAACATTTAGAGGTATGCCACTTCACAATCCGATTAAAATAAGTTGAGTTATGGACTTTAGAACTTCAGCCTTTGTACGTATTTGAATTTCTACAACATCATAACATCAAAAAATTACACAAAAATTAAAAAAAAAAAATATTTTTTAATTTGAATGCAGTTTTTAAGAGAATTGCACCAGAAACATTTAGAGGTCTGCCACTTCACAATCCGATTAAAATAAGTTGAGTTATGGACTTTAGAACTTCAGCTTTTGTACGTATTTGAATTTCTACAACATCATAACATCAAAAAATTACAAAAAAATTAAAAAAAAAAAATATTTTTTAATTTGAATGCAGTTTTTTAGAGAATTGCTCCAAAAACATTAAGAGGTATGCCACTTCACAATCCGATTAAAATAAGTTGAGTTATGGACTTTAGAACTTCAGCCTTTGTACGTATTTGAATTTCTACAACATCATAACATCAGAAAAATTACAAAAAAATTAAAAAAAAAAAATATTTTTTAATTTGAATGCAGTTTTTTAGAGAATTGCTCCAAAAACATTTAGAGGTATGCCACTTCAAAATCCGATTAAGATACGTTGAGTTATGGACTTTAGAACTTCAGCATTGGGGGATTTTTGAATTTCTACAACATCATAACATCAGAAAAATTACAAAAAAAAGTAAAAAAAAATAAATTTCTAAATTTGAATGCAGTTTTTAAGAGAATTGCACCAGAAACATTTAGAGGTATGCCACTTCACAATCCAATTAAAATAAGGTGAGTTATGGACTTTAGAACTTCAGCCTTTGTACGTATTTGAATTTCAACAACATAACATAAAAAAATTACAAAAAAATTAAAAAAAAAAATATTTTTTAATTTGAATGCAGTTTTTTAGAGAATTGCTCCAAAAACATTTAGAGGTATGCCACTTCAAAATCCGATTAAGATACGTTGAGTTATGGACTTTAGAACTTCAGCATTGGGGGATTTTTGAATTTCTACAACATCATAACATCAGAAAAATTACAAAAAAAAGTAAAAAAAATAAATTTCTAAATTTGAATGCAGTTTTTAAGAGAATTGCACCAGAAACATTTAGAGGTATGCCACTTCACAATCCGATTAAAATAAGTTGAGTTATGGACTTTAGAACTTCAGCCTTTGTACGTATTTGAATTTCAACAACATCATAACATCAAAAAATTACAAAAAAATTAAAAAAAAAAAAAAAATTTTTTAATTTGAATGCAGTTTTTTAGAGAATTGCTCCAAAAACATTAAGAGGTATGCCACTTCACAATCCGATTAAAATAAGTTGAATTATGGACTTTAGAACTTCAGCCTTTGTACGTATTTGAATTTCTACAACATCATAACATCAGAAAAATTACAAAAAAATTAAAAAAAAAAATATTTTTTAATTTGAATGCAGTTTTTTAGAGAATTGCTCCAAAAACATTTAGAGGTATGCCACTTCAAAATCCGATTAAGATTCGTTGAGTTATGGACTTTAGAACTTCAGCATTGGGGGATTTTTGAATTTCTACAACATCATAACATCAGAAAAATTACAAAAAAAAGTAAAAAAAAATAAATTTCTAAGTTTGAATGCAGTTTTTAAGAGAATTGCACCAGAAACATTTAGAGGTATGCCCCTTCACAATCCGATTAAAATAAGTTGAGTTATGGACTTTAGAACTTCAGCCTTTGTACGTATTTGAATTTCTACAACATCATAACATCAAAAAATTACAAAAAAATTAAAATAAAAAAATATTTTTTAATTTGAATGCAGTTTTTAAGAGAATTGCACCAAAAACATTTAGAGGTATGCCACTTTAAAATCCGATTAAGATACGTTGAGTTATGGACTTTAGAACTTCAGCATTGGGGGATTTTTGAATTTCTACAACATCATAACATCAGAAAAATTACAAAAAACAGTAAAAAAAATAAATTTCTAAATTTGAATGCAGTTTTTAAGAGAATTGCACCAGAAACATTTAGAGGTATGCCACTTCACAGTCCGATTAAAATAAGTTGAGTTATGGACTTTAGAACTTCAGCCTTTGTACGTATTTGAATTTCTACAACATCATAACATCAGAAAAATTACAAAAAAAAGTAAAAAAAAATAAATTTCTAAATTTGAATGCAGTTTTGAAGAGAATTGCACCAGAAACATTTAGAGGTATGCCACTTCACAATCCGATTAAAATAAGTTGAGTTATGGACTTTAGAACTTCAGCATTGGGGGATTTTTGAATTTCTACAACATCATAACATCAGAAAAATTACAAAAAAATTAAAAAAAAAATATTTTTTAATTTGAATGCTGTTTTTTAGAGAATTGCTCCAAAAACATTTAGAGGTATGCCACTTCAAAATCCGATTAAGATACGTTGAGTTACGGACTTTAGAACTTCAGCATTGGGGGATTTTTGAATTTCTACAACATCATAACA
The DNA here is from genome assembly GCA_005876975.1 of Drosophila orena. NCBI lineage: Eukaryota > Metazoa > Arthropoda > Insecta > Diptera > Drosophilidae > Drosophila > Drosophila orena. The sequence continues at coordinate 4,340,594 of VCKV01000282.1, read as the reverse complement.
TCAGAAAAATTACAAAAAAAAGTAAAAAAAAAATAAATTTCTAAATTTGAATGCAGTTTTTAAGAGAATTGCACCAGAAACATTTAGAGGTATGCCACTTCACAATCCGATTAAAATAAGTTGAGTTATGGACTTTAGAACTTCAGCCTTTGTACGTATTTGAATTTCTACAACATCATAACATCAGAAAAATTACAAAAAATTTAAAAAAAAAAATATTTTTTAATTTGAATGCAGTTTTTTAGAGAATTGCTCCAAAAACATTTAGAGGTATGCCACTTCAAAATCCGATTAAGATACGTTGAGTTATGGACTTTAGAACTTCAGCATTGGGGGATTTTTGAATTTCTACAACATCATAACATCAGAAAAATTACAAAAAAAAGTAAAAAAAAAATAAATTTCTAAATTTGAATGCAGTTTTTAAGAGAATTGCACCAGAAACATTAAGAGGTATGCCACTTCACAATCCGATTAAAATAAGTTGAGTTATGGACTTTAGAACTTCAGCCTTTGTACGTATTTGAATTTCTACAACATCATAACATCAGAAAAATTACAAAAAAAATTAAAAAAAAATAAATTTATAAATTTGAATGCAGTTTTTAAGAGAATTGCACCAGAAACATTAAGAGGTATGCCACTTCACAATCCGATTAAAATAAGTTGAGTTATGGACTTTAGAACTTCAGCCTTTGTACGTATTTGAATTTCAACAACATCATAACATCAAAAAATTACAAAAAAATTAAAAAAAAAAAAAAATATTTTTTAATTTGAATGCAGTTTTTTAGAGAATTGCTCCAAAAACATTAAGAGGTATGCCACTTCACAATCCGATTAAAATAAGTTGAATTATGGACTTTAGAACTTCAGCCTTTGTACGTATTTGAATTTCTACAACATCATAACATCAGAAAAATTACAAAAAAATTAAAAAAAAAAATATTTTTTAATTTGAATGCAGTTTTTTAGAGAATTGCTCCAAAAACATTTAGAGGTATGCCACTTCAAAATCCGATTAAGATTCGTTGAGTTATGGACTTTAGAACTTCAGCATTGGGGGATTTTTGAATTTCTACAACATCATAACATCAGAAAAATTACAAAAAAAAGTAAAAAAAAATAAATTTCTAAGTTTGAATGCAGTTTTTAAGAGAATTGCACCAGAAACATTTAGAGGTATGCCCCTTCACAATCCGATTAAAATAAGTTGAGTTATGGACTTTAGAACTTCAGCCTTTGTACGTATTTGAATTTCTACAACATCATAACATCAAAAAATTACAAAAAAATTAAAATAAAAAAATATTTTTTAATTTGAATGCAGTTTTTAAGAGAATTGCACCAAAAACATTTAGAGGTATGCCACTTTAAAATCCGATTAAGATACGTTGAGTTATGGACTTTAGAACTTCAGCATTGGGGGATTTTTGAATTTCTACAACATCATAACATCAGAAAAATTACAAAAAACAGTAAAAAAAATAAATTTCTAAATTTGAATGCAGTTTTTAAGAGAATTGCACCAGAAACATTTAGAGGTATGCCACTTCACAGTCCGATTAAAATAAGTTGAGTTATGGACTTTAGAACTTCAGCCTTTGTACGTATTTGAATTTCTACAACATCATAACATCAGAAAAATTACAAAAAAAAGTAAAAAAAAAATAAATTTCTAAATTTGAATGCAGTTTTGAAGAGAATTGCACCAGAAACATTTAGAGGTATGCCACTTCACAATCCGATTAAAATAAGTTGAGTTATGGACTTTAGAACTTCAGCATTGGGGGATTTTTGAATTTCTACAACATCATAACATCAGAAAAATTACAAAAAAATTAAAAAAAAATATTTTTTAATTTGAATGCTGTTTTTTAGAGAATTGCTCCAAAAACATTTAGAGGTATGCCACTTCAAAATCCGATTAAGATACGTTGAGTTACGGACTTTAGAACTTCAGCATTGGGGGATTTTTGAATTTCTACAACATCATAACATCAGAAAAATTACAAAAAAAAGTAAAAAAAAATAAATTTCTAAATTTGAATGCAGTTTTTAAGAGAATTGCACCAGAAACATTTAGAGGTATGCCACTTCACAATCCGATTAAAATAAGTTGAGTTATGGACTTTAGAACTTCAGCCTTTGTACGTATTTGAATTTCTACAACATCATAACATCAGAAAAATTACAAAAAATTTAAAAAAAAAAATATTTTTTAATTTGAATGCAGTTTTTTAGAGAATTGCTCCAAAAACATTTAGAGGTATGCCACTTCAAAATCCGATTAAGATACGTTGAGTTATGGACTTTAGAACTTCAGCATTGGGGGATTTTTGAATTTCTACAACATCATAACATCAGAAAAATTACAAAAAAAAGTAAAAAAAAAATAAATTTCTAAATTTGAATGCAGTTTTTAAGAGAATTGCACCAGAAACATTAAGAGGTATGCCACTTCACAATCCGATTAAAATAAGTTGAGTTATGGACTTTAGAACTTCAGCCTTTGTACGTATTTGAATTTCTACAACATCATAACATCAGAAAAATTACAAAAAAAATTAAAAAAAAATAAATTTATAAATTTGAATGCAGTTTTTAAGAGAATTGCACCAGAAACATTTAGAGGTATGCCACTTCACAATCCGATTAAAATAAGTTGAGTTATGGACTTTAGAACTTCAGCCTTTGTACGTATTTGAATTTCTACAACATCATAACATCAGAAAAATTACAAAAAAAAGTAAAAAAAAATAAATTTATAAATTTGAATGCAGTTTTTAAGAGAATTGCACCAGAAACATTTAGAGGTATGCCACTTCACAATCCGATTAAAATAAGTTGAGTTATGGACTTTAGAACTTCAGCCTTTGTACGTATTTGAATTTCTACATCATATAATCAGAAAAAATTCCAAAAAATGTAAAAAAATAAATTTTTAAATTTGATATATTTGTTTTTTTTTTAATTTCTACAAACTTTGAAAGAAAATGTGGCCCATAATGTTACTCACAAAGAAAACATTTATTCAGCTAGGCTAGGAAGGTATGATGAAGCTTTTTAAGAATTCGTTCACTGTGCAGGCTTGCCTAAAATCTTTGACAACTGAAACCTGCGGCTCTATCTCCGCTCCAGCAGGCATTGTGGGCGCCAATTTATGGGCAATCTGTGCTTATTTTCCCATTTCCCAGCCCAACATTGTTGCCGGCCTAGTCCCGAACTAAGTCCGCTAATTGCGCCGCCTTAGCCGGGCCAACTCGACTGTGATCCGTGGGTTGGGGGATGGTTGGATGGGCAAGCCGCCGTCCATAATTATGCGAAATGTGCGCCATTTCTTCGGACTGTTGCCTGTTATTGTTTGCATTATTAGCTGACAATTTCGGTGGCACTGTGATGCCAAGTGGCGGGTCTGTGATTAGGCCGGCTCTTTGGGCTCTGGAAATTGTGGGATTAGCAGGCGCTTTGTCTGCGGCTAGAATCTTGGTCGGGGACCATCAGCATGTCGCTCGATAAGCGCTCCAGGGCCACTCGAGTCCAAGAAGTTGATGTTTTTCTTGCATAATTACGGCCATAAGCCAAGGGCTTGTTATTACAGGCCAAAGAAGTTGCCGGATTCCAAGGAAACGCCCGAGTCCAAATCGATTGAATCAATGTTGCTCTTAAAATTGGTTAAATTTAGACATTTGGTGTATCTGAGCTTCTTGGAAGCAATTTGATTTAATTTCTTGTTGTATATAACCGGACTAATTAGACAGCAATTAATGCTGCACAATCTAAATGTTGCTCCATTTATTAGCTATGGTTTTTAAAATGAATTCAAAAAATATGACCTAAGCACTTTAAATTCGAAGAAATGAAATTGTGTCGAATTAAAGCAAGTTTTCTCTTATTAAGAAAATATTAAAACGTCTATTATTGATTGTTTGGATAGTGGAGAGCAGAACGTTTCTTATTCGGAGCACATATTGTATCGTTTGCCCCCGCTTTATTTTTTGTTTCTTTTCAAATGGAGCAAATATTTTAGAATTCACCTGAATCGCATGCAAAAGCCTTTGTCAACATCAATGCTCCGCTGTGACCACGTTCTTTGTTGTAGTTTTTTGTGGATGCGCAATTGTTCAGTGTCGTCATGGCTGTGGCATGCACAAAGCGCCGATTGCACCGCCCACCCGCTAAAGCTCTCAGGATATCCCATCCAACGACCAACTACCAACTACCAACCGCCATACCGACCAAACGCTTTTTCGGCGCTGACACGTCCAGGCACTGGGCAAAAACAAACCCATATATGTACATATGTATATTCAATAGGCCGGCCGCTGCCAGAGTGTTTTCCGACGTTTTTCTGTAATTCGTTGTAGGTTTTTTCCAAGTTGGCTTTCGGCCCGGCCGAAAAAAGCTGCCCGCCTACATAAAGGCGCTAGCATATTAAAGGCTTAAACCCACTCAACGGCAGATGCCATATTGTTGAAATATATGCAGATGCGTCGCGCATACGTCATGTGGAGATGGAATCCGGTTTGCAAAATGCATTCCATTCGACAACCGTCCTGCGATTTTTCATTGCGAGCGGTTAAGCATTCGAATCCAGCAGATTTCAGTCCTGTACGCATATATTTCAATTCAAAGCTCAAAGGGATTTTCACTTTATCTGCACAAGAAAAATACTACACTATAGCGTGATCAAAGAGCTCCGTTTTCCAAATATCGATCGAAGTGGGCCAGGATTCTTTCGCAATGCTGTCGTCGTGCTGTTGGATCTCATTCAGTTTCTACTTTCGCTCCGAATAACTTCCAAATTGATCAGTAAAAATTCGTAAAAAAAAAAGTTTACTATTTTTCTATAAATTTTATTTTGGAAAACTTGAGTCGAAAACATGTGCTCTCCGTGCGGTCCCTGCAGTCCCTGCGATCCCTGCTGCGGTCCCTTCGAATGCTCGCCCAAGTGCTACAATGCCGCCCAGCTGGAGGCCTTGCCACAATGTGCTCCTCGTATCCCGCCACCATTTCCCAAATGCATCACCGTGCAGCAGCCACCACGCATGATCTGCAAGAAACGCGTGGTCTTCACGGAGAAGATTGTGCCGGAGCCAATGGTGGTGAACCGATGCAGGCAGATCACCATACCGAAGGTCGTGGATGCCACGCGGGTGATCAAGGTGCCCAAGCTGATTTGGGTGTCGCAGATGGTGCGAGAACCCAGAGTAATATACTACCCCTCGATGATCCCCGATCCCTATGTGGTGTGTTATCCTAAGCGCGTCTGCGAGCCTCGGGAGGTGTGCCAGTCGATTCTGTGCCAGCCGAAGCCGCAGACCATCGACATTCCGCCGCCAAGGGAGTACTGCTGCTATCCGAATGGACCCATCAACTACAAGCCCAGTGCAGCCTGCCCACCCTGCCCCATTGGACCATGTGCTCCTGGAGGAGCCTGCTGCCCGCTGCCCTGCTTTTCCACAAACCAGTATCCCGTTGCCGAGGGCAGGTGCGGACCCTGTGGGCCATGCGGTCCAGGATGCGGACCCTGCGGGCCGCGATGTGGTCCCTGCGGACCCGGCCCGTGCGGACCGTGTGGGCCGAGATGCGGTCCGGGTGGACCGTGCGCCGTGCCCAATTGCGGGCCCTGCGGCCTCACAATGCCGTCGGGTCCGTTTGTCCCGTCTCCATGTGGACCCTGCGCTCCCTGCGGGCCATGCGGACCGCTCGGCAACAGTCCTTGTGGTCCCTGCGGACCCTGCGGACCCTGTTCGCCCCCGTGTCCGTACGAGTCGCCCGAGTGCGGCCCGTGCTACCCATGCGCCCCAACTCCCTGGAACACCCACTGCGGTCCAGTTGGTCCTTGCGGTCCTCAGGTTCCCTGTGGTCCCTGCGGCCCCTGTTAACACCTCGTTGTGCTGCCCGGAATGTTGTCGGAGAACAGTGCCCAGTGGTCCAACTTGTCTATCACCGATGCAGATTACCATAATGTTTTCGCCGTCCTGCTACCAATCACTACCAAAAGTCTATAGTTCTCTATACTTTGTTAACGCATGGACGACTCATTGGCTGTAAATAAAAATTGGATTTATGCGAATGTCAAGTTTTTCTAATTCTTTTGACAGCAATTGCAATGATTACTTAAGCTCCTACCTATTGGCTTTTTCTATGCTGAATAGTAGGCTTTGCCTTTGCTTGTCAGTGTACTTGTGACCGTTGGTTAGGTTTAGCTCCCATTTCGAAACCGGTTTCGCTTCGATACACTTCTAAATTTCCCTGATCAAATTTTATAAGAAAAAAAAACAAACATTTTTTGACCCTTTTCGGTTAATTCTAGTCAAAGTTCACCATGTGCTCTCCGTGCGGTCCCTGCAGTCCCTGCGATCCCTGCTGCGGTCCCTTCGAATGCTCGCCCAAGTGCTACAATGCCGCCCAGCTGGAGGCCTTACCACAATGTGCTCCTCGTATCCCGCCACCCTTTCCCAAATGCATCACCGTGCAGCAGCCACCACGCATGATCTGCAAGAAACGCGTGGTCTTCACGGAGAAGATTGTGCCGGAGCCTATGGTGGTGAACCGATGCAGGCAGATCACCATACCGAAGGTTGTTGATGCCACGCGGGTGATCAAGGTGCCCAAGCTGATTTGGGTGTCGCAGATGGTGCGAGAGCCGAGAGTCATCTACTATCCATCGATGATCCCCGATCCCTATGTCGTGTGCTATCCCAAGCGCATCTGCGAACCACGTGAGGTGTGCCAGTCGATCCTGTGCCAGCCGAAGCCCCAAACCATCGACATTCCGCCGCCAAGGGAGTACTGCTGCTATCCGAATGGACCCATCAACTACAAGCCCAGTGCAGCCTGCCCACCCTGCCCCATTGGACCATGTGCTCCTGGAGGAGCCTGCTGCCCGCTGCCCTGCTTTTCCACAAACCAATACCCAGTGGCTGAGGGCAGGTGCGGACCATGTGGACCCTGTGGACCCGGATGCGGACCTTGTGGACCCTGCGGACCTTGGGGACCAGGATGCGGTCCTTGCGGACCCTGTGGACCCTGTGGACCCTTCGGACCAGGCTGTGGTCCATGCGGACCGTGTGGACCCTGTGGACCTGGCTCTTGCGGCTTCGGCCCGTGTGGCCCTTGCTGATCTGGAAAGCAGCTGGAGAAATCTACTTGACGTCCGCCAAAAACATTTTGTGACAACTCCATGTTATGGAAGTCCACATCCGCACACAATTATATGCCAGTCCAAATCGACTTTGCAAGTTTCGTAAATTAAAGAAGTGCATTGATACAGCATTTAAACTATTTTTTTCCTGGGGCATTTTTTCTGAAATTTCCCAGCTTGATTGCATTGATACTCAATGTGCTATGTATTTTTCCTGAAGATTTTTGTTTTTTGGAAGGCTAGCTGGGATTTTAAATATGCCAACTTATTTGACCATACGTAGTCCCTCAATTCATACATTTCAGTTCACCAGGATATCCCTGACTTACCTGTCAGATTGAGTACTTACTAGTTTTCAGATCCAAATTTTTCTTCATTGTAAATCATGTCGAAATATGTGGCTAAAGTGGGCCCAGCGGTTTTCTCCAAGATGGGCAAGTGGGCCTACAACATGTCTGGATTCAACCAATACGGCCTGTATCGCGATGACTGTCTCTACGAGAATGAGGATGTGGTGGAGGCAGTGCGTCGTCTGCCCCGCAAGCTGTACGATGAGCGCAACTACCGCATTATGCGGGCACTGCACCTTTCCATGACCAAGACGGTCCTGCCCAAGGAGCAGTGGACCAAGTACGAGGAGGACGTCAAGTACCTGGAGCCCTATCTCAGCGAGGTGCAAAAGGAGCGCGAGGAGCGTGAGCAGTGGAACAAAACCCATTGATCTGCGGAGTTTCAACGTCAATTAACATGAACTTCCATGAATTTCCATGAATTCCATTACATGAATTCCATTACATGAATTCCATAGCCAAAAATAAAAGGGAATTTAAAAAAGTCGGCATTACAATAATCCAACTTTAATTATCTGGTTTGACATTAAAATTTGCTTAAATATCATAACATCTAATATCACTTTATCGCCGGCTTACTTAAAGCGCGTCTCTGAAAATCGCCAGCTGATTTAAAATCCCCAGCGATCCACGGCAATGTCAACGCAAATAATTTTCGCATTAAGTGCATTCGCATAAATACAATATATGAAATTCATTAACAGCGGGTACAATACAAATTAGTGCTGCCACCCATCGAACATGTGTATGCCGCCCCCCGATTTAAAATGGGGGCGGGGGCAGGGATGGGCGTGGCAGCGTCAGCGGCAAACAAAATGCGTGTGCATGGCCCGCACATCCTGTCAATCCACGTATACTTATGCGCATCCTGTTTAAAATGCAGCAAACAGCAACAATGCAGTCGCAGTTGCAGCTGCGATTGCCGTTGCAGATGCAGATACTTTCGCAGCCGCATATATCTGCATCTCTGCCGCTGTCTGATTGTTCTGGCGCTGCTGTTCGACCGGAAGAAATTATTGTTATTCGAATTGATCTGCCATAGTTTCGATTTCGATGTTGGCCGGCGCGATAGGCAATGCTCCTGCCACAGGAGCGATATCGCTGCGTCTGCGGCCAGTAACTGCCAGAGTTCTGATAACGTCAACGCAGGAGAGTGCAGCCAACGCAATGGGTACCCTGTAATGCGGAGGACTGAGGGTATATAGCTTTTCAAAATATTTAACAAAAAAAAAACCTTAAAGGTTAATATTATAATAATAATTCAAATCTCTACTCTAGCCATGTTTATTCAAAATTGGTTGCTTATAATTCCCACTTACGTGTATGTACTGAGTATTTCTTAGTCTAATTTTGGCCGAGCAGCCCTTTTCCGTGTTTTTTTTTCAAGCCGCCATCGTTGGCGTTATTTATTTGCGCTCACATATGCATAAATAACGGGCGTTGGACGTCACCACCCACCCATCGAAGCACCCAACCAACACAGGAACGCCCAACTGGCGCTTGTACAATAAATTGCAAAAATATTATTTTATCAACAATAATTAATTAAATGCACTTAATTGCGTGCCGCAGTTGCTGTTGCTGTGTTGTTGCTCGGCTTTCATTTTTATTTATTTTGTTGCCTCATTTTTGTGCACATTTTCTGCTGTCCCCCGTTCGACCTTGTTTTTGTGCAGCTGCTACTGATGTGGCATGTTGGGTGGTGGTGGGTGGAATGGGTGGGTGGGAGGTTGTTGGCTGCAACATGGTCATCTGCATGCATATGCTTGAGCAGCGTTGTAAGTAGCCATGTAAGTGGACAAGTGGCCAACGCTGCCTTTCTCCCCATTTGGCCGAAACTCTTTCTGCGATTTATGCGTATTTTTAAGTGGCATTAAGTGCGCGTTAACATCTTATGAAGCTGGCAGTGGCAACAATAATTTATTGCAGCAGCAGCAGCAGCAGCATCTGGATGGCCATTAAACGCCCCGAAACAAATGCTAATTGACGAGTGCCAGAGTGTGATTAAAAAAAAAAAAGAGGCGGTAAGTCGCTGCGAAAGCTTAATGAGTTGTGCGGCTAATTGGGGAAATGCAATTGCAACGGCAACAGCAGCAGCAGCACGGAGCAGCAACAGAGCAGCAGAACTTGCCGATGCAGCTGCAACGTGCAACATCTCGAGCTGTTACATTTGCATTGTTATTGCGGCAAGTTGGTGGGCCTGCTGCTTTTCGGGCTTTCTGTTGTTAATGAAGTTTGTCGGCCGACATGCGGCTGGGAGAAATATTATGCATACGCCATGTTGGCCAAAAGTTTTACAAATCCCGCTCTGTCCCTTCCCTGCCATGGCCATTCCCGGCCACGGACACTGCACGTTCCTTGGACACATTTAGTCTCAGTATGTGTATGGTAATTTACAATCCCCTGCGCTTGCAATGTACACATGCCTGCACGTGTATGGGGAAATTGTTAAATTTATACACAAAAGCAACGCTGCGCTGCAACTGCCAAAGTAATTTGCGATAAGTGCGTCAGATTCTTTGGGGAATTTTCGACCAGCACGACCACAGAAGCAGCATCACCATCACCGCTGAATATAACAAAAGCAACAGCCACTGCAACTACGACAGTAATAATGCAACCACAACAACAAGTGAAGTAAAAAGTGAATATTTATTCGGTTTTGCGAGGGTCGCCAGCCAGCATAAGCGAAACGGCAATGCGCTGCGATCTGGCACTAAGATTAAAGCCTTCTCGTTTTGGGGCAAATTAAGTTTAGCTGCCCTCTGATTATGGAACATCTTTTGGGGCGAACAGAGTTTACTGCACTGCAATTACCCTTCAGAAGGGGAATCGGCTAGATACTTTATTCGACTACGAGTATGCAGTAGATTTAACAGATTTTACAGTAGATTTAAATACATATCCAGTTGTAAGCATGGAAATTATCATTAAACTTCAGTTTAGACATTTTTGAACAAACACCAATGAACCGTGAAATTAAAATGGTATGTAACTGCAAATAGCAAACATAATAATTGATAGATACTCATACTTAAATGCCCAAATCAAATTTAGTTACATTGTTGAATATCCTTTTTAAAGGATTATAGGCAGTTCTGAAACAGATCTTGTTTATTTTTAGGATGGCCCAAAGGACATGGGCAATCAGGAGAGTCCTGGCCAAGTGAAGATGGAAAGCAGCTCAAAAATCCAGCGCTCATTTCATTTGCGGCTTGTCCTTTCCGCTTGAGTGTATGTGTGAGTGTGTGTGTGTTGGCCAGAGTATCCGTGAGCACCTCCCTCGGTAAATAAGTCACTGGTGTATGCATATATACTTAAATATATGGGTGTGTGTAAAAAAAGGCAATTTGTATTTCAGCGTGTGCGTCTTTTTGCAGCGCTGCCCCGCAATGCTGTAATAATAAATTGCATAAAAGTATGCAATGAAAATAAAAATGCCAGTGCGTAATTAATGAGTCAAGGTGGTGTCATATGGTGCTTACCCACACACAGCCACACTCGCACTCACACTCACACACACACACTACACACCACACACACCACACACACACCGCACACACACAATGACGCGAGATGGAGACATGCGACTTTGCTGCGCATTGCGTGTTAAGTCGCGTATTTCATGGCGTTTATTTATTATGCACAAAGTGCCATCAGGAATGGAGCACGAGGATAACTTCCCGCCCATTCGGGGGCCCAACAAAATTATTGACTCAATTTGTAAGCTTGCACAAGGAGTCACACACACACAGATACTCGCACACACACACGCACACACACAGTTGTGGTCGCAGAAATAGATACACTACTTGAGAAGGAAACTGCTTTTTGAAAATCAAGTATAAAAGAAAAACTGAATATGAAGTGTGGTATATAGCTTTCAAAGCATTTCCAATCCACTATGACTTTGCTGGCATCCCATTGCTATTTTTCCTACCCCCACTGTACTCACACTCGCACACTCCGGAGACGTACGTGTGTAAGCTCCGCAGGCGCGTTAATTGCTTATGGGGCTCACATTATTCAGCTGTCATTCGGCAAATGGCAAGCACATCCCCGCCTATGCTCGCAATGCTCCTGGTCGCGAAGAAGAAATGGCCAAAGTTGCGGCTTTGGCAAACAATTAGGCAGCTAATTTGCAGCGGCTAAAAGGGCTGGGCGCGACCTAATCCTGCCATTCTGGCCAGGAGACTGGGACGCCAGGGGAGGCAGGACGCTTCAGGGACGCTGTCAGTCAGTCAGGCGATTTGACTGCAAGCAACAGACGGCGGAGGGGCAGCGGAGGAGCAGCGGAGGAGTGGAGACACGGAATTTGGTATGAAATTTGGGCCAGCTGCTAAATCACTGCCAAATCCTTTTGACAAATACGCACACAAGGACGCCCAGACACAACTAAGCTGCGAGTTGCTGACTGCTGCCTGCTGAGCTGAAAGGAAACGGAAACACGCTAATATGGCAAGTTATTCAAAAGGCATTCCAGATCGAGATAAATGCACTTGCCGCTCCCCGGAGCCGTGAAGATGTTGCACAGAAAAAAAGGGGATCCACAGGATAACGTAGCAGTAAGTAATGTCATAATGGCAAATAAATGCGCACTGTAATTAAGCGGGGAAACTAGTAGAAATGTATAGAAATATGGTAGAAATATGATGGACGCTTAGTACCATCTTAAACGATACCTTCCCGTAGCTAGTTACATTCGTACTCTGTAGCCTCTGTAAAGTCAAGATGGAGCTCCACTATTTCGCTCAGTGTGCAGCTATTACGAGAAGGGCTGGCTGCGCAGCGTTGTCAACTGAGTGCTCGGCTGTCAACACACCGAAAACTAAAAAGGTGACAAGGACAAAGCGCTCCCTGGGCTGCTGTGGTTAACTGCTAGGATGCGTGGATGCCAGGATGCTGGGATGGCCGGATGGTAGGATGGTAGGATACTAAAATGCCAGCACATGGCAGCTGTCATGCGTGCAATGGAATGGCTCCGATTTCTGGAGCCTTGGATCCGCGGCTTACGGCTAAGTGGCAAAAGTTGCAGCACTGGCATGCACAGGGAAAAATGCTATGCCCATTGAATAAAACATAACTGCGGCTGCCCTAATATGTCAGGTTTATGTTTACAGGGCTTTTCAAGCGCCCCAAGGATATCTAACAAGATAAATAACTGACACTCGATTGACTTACGAAATTAAACCATTTTTCCGAGTGACCTGGGCAAGCGCATCAATCAGCCAACGGCATCCGCATCCGAGGAAGCCGTCTCCTGTCAGCCGTAATTTACGCGCATTCACGCTCACTCCGCTCGCAAATGGCAAACAAAAGACGCGGAAGGGTGACAGGCTCCGCAAATCGTTTTGATTTTGCACACACGTGACTGATTCACCGGCTGCCGGTGAAGGAATCCCCACAAAAGGCGGATGACGCCATAAGACAGCATCTCCAAGATGCGCTGAAGTTGCGCGAATGTAGTAAATGAAGCCCGTCGACGGCGATTGAATGCGAATAATGAAAACTTGAATTCGGAAATGATTGGAGTCATGGATGATGGAGAGCAAGGAAGGAAATATAGCTCGAAATATAGCATTAGTTAAAGTTCAGCATATTTCGATAGTTATGATTAAGGTAATCTTTTAATCGAAACTAACCTTAACAATTTCCCAGCGTTATCTAATTATTTGAACAATCGTTTTGCCCGCGCTCCAAACATTGTAATAGCCAAAATACAAATCTCATTTAGCCTGCCATTTGTAATGATAACAATTTAATTCAATAGAAAATAGTTTTGTGAGCTCACGGATACCCACGGAACATGACGTGCCTGGATAGCAAAATCAATTCCCCAGCAAACACACAGAGAAGTAAATGGGAGGCATGCGGGTGCCAAACAGGTGATCATTAGATTTGGCAAGTCGCAAACGATTCGCAACGTATTTACAACATTGAATCGACATTATTACGGAATGGCTGGCTGTATTGAATTGAATTATTATAACAGTTTCTGTTGTCAACGCTGCCAAAACGTGTGTATCTCGATGTTTGTGTACGTGTGTGTGTGTCTGTGTGTGTGTGTGTGTCGCGTCAATAATGTGCCTTTGTGTATTTGTATCTGTATCTGTGGCTGGCAAGTACGTGACAGACGCGGTTTGGCGCGATTAAATTACGTTTATGATTATATTTTGTTACAAACACAATGCCATCGCGCACATACACATCCACACACACACACACACACACACAAGCACACACACACATCATAAACAATCGACACTCACACACGCGTACATACTCAATCAAGAGGGCCATGTCACATTGTATTGAAGTGAAAATGGTTAACAATTGCGGCGGGAGCCAACAACAAGGTCCCATTGATTCATGCTTCTGATGGATTTTCCTATTAAACACTCACTGCGCCCAACTAAACAAAAGCCCTAATTGAATTTTAATTTAATCAAGAGGTGGTTCCACTGCGAGCTAGAGTCAATCAAAATATGCGAACGCATTTGATTAAACGGCATATGAGTATTTGAAAGTGTTCAACTCAATCTACACAACCAACGTTTAAGTGTAATTTACAATATTTTTGATTTATTGTTTAATGCTTAACCTTCTTTCTACAATTCCGCTGACTCACTGTGCACTGTTAATTTTTCACTTACCCTTCGACATCCACGAGATTAACCGCACTTTATGCAAATGGGATGCTCAAACACTTCTGGCAATCTCAACACTTTCGTGCTCCAAGGAGCCACTTGAACTGCACCTCGAAGTCATCCTCTCGATGCCTTCGTCTCGTCTCGTCTCGTCTCGTCCTCTCCTCTCACGGCCTCCTGACATTAAATATCATTCCGCCTGACGCTTATTGCTTATTGCAAACGGGCGGAAGGCAACAAAGGATATCGCAGTGGTGCTTACACATAATATGAAATTAATAACAATCATACGCCACGTTGCCCGCCTGCCAGCCTGCCAGCCAGCCCGGCATCCCAGCATCACAGCATCCTGGCTGAGTTTGCCATTTGCCACTGACAGGCGCATTTGGGTTCATAAGTTCTGCTCGCGAAGATTTCTAAAACTGTCAGAAATTGCAGTAAAATTACGCAGGACATCGGAGGCTCGGGGAAATGGGAAATGGGAGATGGGAAATGGGAGGCGGTGGAGCGCAGCTGCCAGAACGCTTATTAAAATATAAATATGCTAAAACAAGAAGCGCGTGCGGACGCCAAATGGACGAAGGGCTTTCGCCCAGCGAAGGCAAAACAACAGCAGCACAAGGCAACACGGAGTGAGCACCGGGCAAAGTTAAAAAACTAAAGTTTTATACTATAAAATAATTTCAACTACTTGAAATAAGCACGAGAAGCACGAGGGGGAAATCTCGAGAATTGGTGGGGGGGGGGGGGGGGGGGGGGGGTGGGTGAAAAGAAAGGGGAAAAAAAAAAACAAAAAGCGAAAACAAAAATTTACTACACAACACGACTAAAGTGGAAATTTCATGCGCGCTGTGGAAACTTTAGCACTTTCGCCCACCGCCTGGTAAACTGCATCTCCATCCCCCGGGAAACTCTGACAGCCAACAACAACAACAACAACAACAACAACAACAACAATAACAACAACAACAATAACGACTGCAACAACTACTAACCATGCCAGTCAGCCAAGGCAGAAAGCAAAGTTGTTTCTTTGCAAACAATGCGCAGTTATTCTTTTGGCGAATTTCGGACCAAGGTTATTCCGATATGTATTATGCAGGCGCTGCCCGAGCTAAGGAATCTGCGTTACTGAAAATATTTAAAAGCAAATAGCAGCAGCAGCAGCAACAGCAGCAGCAGCAGCAGCAGCGGCAATCCATGGACTTTGCAAATACATTTTTGATTGACTGCCGGGCGGCACCGTTGGCTCCTGAGCCATTATTCGATTTTCATTAGTGGATGCACACAAAGAATACCAACTTCGTAGCGAGCGAATGCATTCGAAGCGCAATTAGGCAAACATTCTGGGCGGTATGTTTTGAGGAGAGGCACTGCAACCACTCCAACAATCAATCAATTAGCCAATTAGTCGGCAAACTCATCACGCTCATCTATTCCCATGCAAAACTAACTAATTTGCGCACACAGCTAATCAAATTTAATTAAGACATCCAGTAAACATCGTGGCGAGCCGAGTAGCAAAGGCTTTACGCATACGCCTCCTTTTACCCGAAAAAACAATTGCGGTGATGTAACTAGTAGCTGCTCCTGAAACGGATCGCCTTGAAAATATTAATAATCAAAAGGAAAAGATTGAATTGAAATGCCATTTGGATTTTCATGAGGCCGATTGTTACTTAAATATATGACATGACAACGTGGCGAATACATAATGTTTAAAGCTGCCTAAAACTTTGGAACAAAGTATTACGATGTAATTGCTAACAGGGCGTATACATAATGTGAAATTCAGCCTAAAAGTATGCAAAGGGAATAATATCAAAATGGCCTAGGGTAAACGGAATAATTTATCTGCCTGAAAGTATGCAACGAAAATACGGTTTTCATGCCCCTCGATAACATGGCGTATACATAATGTTTGGCAATGCTCAAAATTATACGCGCACAATTCATGTGCTCCAATTTATACCATTTTGGCCGCAAC
The DNA here is from genome assembly GCA_005876975.1 of Drosophila orena. NCBI lineage: Eukaryota > Metazoa > Arthropoda > Insecta > Diptera > Drosophilidae > Drosophila > Drosophila orena. The sequence continues at coordinate 4,324,460 of VCKV01000282.1, read as the reverse complement.
TGTTCTCCAACAATGGCTTGAAGCCCATTGTCTGTTTGATTTACAGGTGAAATATAGTAGTTGCACACGAAAGCAGGCCAAACTAAACTCGTTTCAAGTCCAAACATTTTCGGTTATCAATGCAAATGCGTGGCGTTGTTGCTCAGCGCCAAAAAGTGGGCCCCACCGCAAAAAGGCTTACCTGCAGACAATGCGTGCCACGCCTCCGCGGCACTCATCGCCTGTATTCGAGTATATGGCTCCATTCTCCATGGCCAACGGCTGTGCTTTTGCTTGAAACTTTTCAGCCCGGTGTTACCTGCCGCCACATGCAGTTGCGTGTGTGCGAATAAATGGTCGATGGATGGAGCCTGGCGTTCTACGAAACCGGTCGGACCTCGGGCAATTTTAGAGTTCTTTTATTACCAACTTGTTAGCTGTTTATTTGGCGCATTATTGACTCAACCGCTGCCCGAAAACCCCAAGCAATTCCAGCACTACTAGGCCTACTGCTGCCGGATCCGGATACGGCGCCGTGCGTTTAGATAATCAACTAAACACTTCATTATTCCGTCCGGGGGGTGGTGCAAATTACTTCCACTCCGCCACCCACTACTTTTACGTAGCGCTAAATGTGCGAAAATCCTCTGGTCTATTTCGCGCATTTCCCATGCACGCGTTTTCTGCTGCTTTCCTCCCTTTTTTTTAATTGAATGATAAAACATCGCTGCACAGCCTATTCCGATTCGCAGTGAGAGGCATTAATTTAGATTAGCGCACGAAAAGTGCGAGTTGAATGTTCTCAACAGGCTTTCTGTGTGTAAATAGTTGTTGAAAGCCCCGGCCCATTGAATTAGATTGCATGCATTAGATACTCGTACAACACCATATAGGTGCGGGTTGAATGGTTTCCCAATTGGTAAGGATGCCATTCATTTTGAGATGAGATTGATTTAATGCTAGGTGCCAATAAGTCTTTGCATATTATTTTATTCAATTACCAAATATAGTGCCAACTGGGTAGATGATTATCTTTCTCTCGCCATTTATTGGCAGCGTTTCATAGTGATAGCCCCGATGCATACACGCACTATATTTTCTCAGCTCGAATGCCCGCTTAATGGGCTCCATGTCGACCGTAAAACAGTTGACCTTAAAGGTATCGAGTGACTTCATATTGCCAATCACATCATAAACACTAGAAACCCGCTCATTCCATATACTAACCGATGCGATTGGCAGCGGATATTCTTTTCTGTATATCTGAGTGGCTTCCAAGGGGGTACGAAAAATGTGCATGGTTATGATGCCCGTGGGTCCATCTCCAATATATTTGTGGGGTATGTCCCGCACCAGCATGGGCGTGGCATCGGGAAACACACGATCTGGAGGACCGATTACGGTTTTCGGCTTAAGTTCGCCAATCCTCAGCAGAGTGCGCTTGTAGCACGGATGATTGGCCACCCTGGCATCCAAGGGTTTCATCAGGACTTGAACTCGTTTTTCGATTTCTTCGACTAGAGCTTCTTGGACCAAAATCACGCCTACCGCATCCAAGGCAAAGGGATCCTGTAGGGACTCGACCAGATGATGCAGGGCACAATTGAGATCGCCATCCTCGAAAATAACCATCATGCAGGGTGCATTCCACGCGTACCTTACGTCTTCTTCTTTGGGCTCCTCAGGTTCCCCCTCCTTTTCGAGTTTTGAATCCGATTCAGTGTCCGACTTCTCTGCACTATCTTCCACCTCAGTCTCAGACGACTTTGCATCGGAATGAATGGCTTCCGTTGGCGTTTTGATTGACTCGTCAATAATATCGGGCAGTGTTATCCTATCGACTGTCACACTTGGCAGGACGTGCACCATTTGTCGCGTTATTACCGGGTTAATCATTATGTCAGCTATTATTTAATCAGTTTTATTGATAATTTCGAAGACTGCGGGTATAAATTTGAATTCGCTTGTGAAATATAAACAAAAGAACACTAGAGCGCCTCCGGACAGCGACGCACCATTAAAATAATGTATTGTGGCTTAAGGCCGCCACAAATGATGTTGAATACTACTTGAAAATTAAAAGAATTTATGAGGGAAAATACATTTAAAAACGAAAATTAAAATTAATAATTCGCCCCAGAACAATAAGCATAAAAATGCATTTCAATGAGGTTCCATTGAAATTCGCTGCCTGTTCAAGTGCTTGCATTTAAGAAATTATTCCATCAGAGCCGTAAATTAACAGCATATTTCACAAGATTTGGCCTGAGACTTTAGATTTTGCGGAATATAAATTGGGAATTTTTCCACAATTACTGCCCTCCGGCAGTGAACAAATCCGAAGCCAAGCTGTCTTGTCTGACATGCCCGAGGCAAATAAATATTAATGAAATGCATTTCATCAGCGATACCAAATTACAAAATGTGACTCCACTCCACTCGGAGCAGACCTGAGGCCAAGTTAATTCTTGACTGGACTTCAGCAAATCTTAAATGCAATTACGCCCGAGCATTTGTCGGATCTGCTTTTTGGTTTTGGGCTGCAGAAGCAGTTAAGCTCAAGTTGATCCATTGTCAACTAATTGACAAATGAATGACTTGATTTGCCTGACAGCATTTGATTCGATGCTGTTGCCAAAATCGCAGCCAGCTAGCTCCTGAAACCGAGCACGAGAACGAGAACGAGTCTGGGCCAGGACATGAGCATTTTACACTCATTAAGTTTAATTACATATTTTGCAGGCCCGGCTTGGGCATTCGAGGCTGAAGTGCCTGCAGTTGGATGAAGATTATCTCAGTTGAGTGGAACAATGCAGCTCCTTTGTGTGTGACTAAATTCAAAACCTAATAAACCGTCTGCACTTCGGCAGTGCCTCATGACCACTTTCTTGGGAATTACAAATACGTGTATGTGGCACAGAAAAGAATAGTTCTTAAATAGTTTAAGCGAGCTTAAGTGTTAGCATAGGTTATGGCCATATTACCTTATTAACAACATTAAATATTTCACCAACTTGCTCTCAATGTATTTCCGTTCGCTGAATTCATTGATATGCATAAATTATTATGCACATTTATGTAATCACGTTTGACGGCATCAATTAGGTTACAATGATCAATTATCGGGCTTAAATTTAGTGAACCCCTTATCAAGTTGCTCTTTGGGCGCTTTAAAACCAGCACGCATTACAAATCATTAAGGGTTCATTTTGTTGAACATTTGTCAGACTGCAAGGATTCCACAGGGAGTTCCCTCCAGCTCCATCATATCAGTACACATTTTTTTCGGTTCGATGTCAAACAGTAGGATCGTAAAAACGATGCTCGTTAGAGGCAAAGTTTTATGCCTTTTATTACACGACCCAAGGAGGCATGTAGCAACCTCAATGTCGCCTTTTCAGGACGCATTCAGAGTTGCCAAGTTTCCAATATTTCTTTTTGGCAAATGGATATGATACATCAAGTAAACATAGTGATCAGAGGATACTTGTTGAGCTTTATAGCTGCCGCATTTTGACTAATTTGAAGTCAGGGCTTTTTCAATATTTTGTAGTTTTTAGGTTTTTGACAACCCTGCAGAGGACGTGCAAAGTCTCCCGACGCACGTAAAACCAAATCAGACGAATGGACAAAACGTATTTGGGGTGTAGAAAAGGCAGCTAGATTTTTATCCAGACCGAGCTGCATGATTGCATTTTATGTTTATCTTAATTTTTTATGTCTACTCGGCGAGTGCGAGGCCATAAATAAAGCAACAATCAATTTTCATACGCACACTTGTGCGACATCGCAGGCAACTGGAGTCGTAAAAAGGGAAAAAGGAAAGGCAACCGAACTCCGAATTGTAATCGTATATTTTAACATAATATTACTGCACGCCCAGATGCGAACAAAACTGGCATTTGCAGCCACGCCCCGACTCACTTAAACATCATTAAATATGAAAATTCATCTGCAATTTATCAATTATTTATTTATGGCAATGCTCCTTTCGCCTTTTACGCATGTGTTAATGAATAATTTTCTCGTTTTTCCCCTTGCTTGGGACTACCCCCCTCCCCCGTCTCCATTAACCATTGTGCGTGACTGAATGTAAGTATATGTCCTGTTCGATTCCGTTCAATCCGTTCGGATTCGCTTTGGCCTTTTTATTGCACTTACCCGGTATGCAAGTTGAAGGATTGCGATACGACTAAAAGATACCTCGCATATTAACCAGATTAAGATTCTGGATATTATTGACAACAAATGTAAAAATATCAAATGCTCTTTACAGTAATAACCAACTATTTAAATCATTTACAAAATTATGTATCGATATGTAGACTCAATGTTAAACAATTAAAGGCAAGTTGTTAGTATATCAACTTGATTGAAATCATTGCTTTGTAGAATCGATAGGGCTATCTGCTACCTGTTACCTGCTACTTATCCGCCAGCAAGGGGATGTACATCAAAGTACTTAACAAGCATCCTGTAATGAAACAAAATAATACATGTATGCACCATTCAGATGAAAGGAAGAGTTTGAGGGTCCAGGGCCCATTTCTCAAATGTCGCACATTAATGCGCATGAAACTCTCGTTGTTGTGCGTTGTTTTTATTGCACAAAAGAGCAGCAAATTGCATGCGGGTGGTTGTGGATGTGTGAAGACAGCAGCTGCCAGCGAGTACAGTGAAACAAAGCCAAACCAAACCAAACCAAACCGAACCGAACCGAACCGAACCGAAACGGCCTTTCTCCACCTCTTTGGGCTTATCTGTTATCCGAGGCGGGCATTTTTCAATCAAAATGCACACAATTTGCAATTTAAATGTTGATTTCGTTAATGCGGCGAATAACTCAATGGAATGAACACATATGGGCTGCTTGGAGCTTTGGCACTGGCTTTGTTATCGAACTGAAATGAATAGTTTATGCGGCGTCCGCACTTGTGGGTTGAGTTTCGAATGGGTTGAGTTGCGAATGGGTTGAGTTTCGAATGGGTTGAGTTTCGAATGGGCTGAGTTTCGAATGGGTTGAGTTTCGAATGGGTTGAGTTTTGAATGGTCTGTGTTTGGATGGTTTGGATGGTGCGGATAAGTGCCGCGAAATTCGCCTGCCTGGCTGCGTTTTATAGCAAAGATGAATTGTAAATTGCATAGCAAATGAAATCAATTTTAATGGACATTGCTTATGTATTCGACAAATGCTTATTAAGCATTCATTATAAGCGAACCGCACTTTTATGTGTGCACACGCAACGGAGCCATAAATTGTGAGAAAAGTACGGCCAGTTAAGCGGCTTATCAATGTTTGCAGATGCGTTGGCAATGGTAATTGAGTGCTCTTAAATCCGCTTCAAATCCACATCGACTTTTAATGAATTCAATGAGTTGCCAATTTTTCTCTCTTTACAACAAACAATACAAATACTTGTACTTAGAGACAATGCAAATAAAACGAACCTTTTGTAAGATATTCATCTCTGTAAACTCTGTATTAAGTAGTTGGGTAGTACCTACCTCTGGTACTCAGTGCGACCTTCTGCAATAGAGTGCTCCACCCTTCCGCAATTATTAGTCAGCCAGATCCTCCACTGCTCCACTGCTCCACTGCTCCATCAGCCATCACAGACCATTTGACAACTTGCTCAACACTTTCCGTCGCAACTACGCAACTTGACGCGTGGCCAACTGAGTGGGTGAGTGAATGGATGGATGGGTGGTTGGGTGGAGGGGTGAATGAGTGGGTGACGGGCTGAGTGAGTGGTGCCCTGAGTGGTGCAGTTGGCCCGGCCATGGCCATGTCTTCGTCGCCAGCCATCAGCCAGTCAGCCAGTCAGGCAGCAAATGAGCAAAGGGAAAATTACATTTGGGACGCCGGCGTGTCGCCTCCATTGGCATGCAACCCCAGTGCCCCAACTTTTTTCGCTTTTCCGCTGCCGCCCACTGCCAGCCATCGAGTGCAAATTAAACCGAGCAGCGCACGAGGTTAATTTCACATGCATTTCACTGGCAATCAGTGCGTGCTCCACTCAACGGGTAATGCTACACGCTGAGAAAATGCGGCCTACTTGGCTCTGGCGACCCAAGCGAAAAATGGGAAACAAGCATGTCAAGCAAATCAAACAAAGAAGTGCATACAAGCAGTAAATGATAAGATACCAGTACACTTTAAGACCTATCAAAATAGAGGTGATAGAAACCACCCATTTCGCCGAGTGTACCCCTGGTGTTGGTGGTGCCAGCCCCGGGTGGCGATAGTGGTGCTGCTGGTGGCACTTAGCCCAGGCTACTTACACTGCGCTTTGACTGCCTGGTGACTGGCGAGCGAGGAGTGGGAATGACTAGGGAATACGGGGTTGTCCTCTAATCCGAAACTCATTTTCCACCCCACGATACGAATGGGAATGGAAACTCCATTGGAGGAGGGACACGAACCGAGGACCTGGCCCAAAGTGCAGTCCGCCCGGAGTTTCTTCTTGGCCCGTGGTTGAGATAATTGCGTGTAACAGGTGTGAAAGACGGAATTTACAATGGAGATAGTGCTCGGAAGAGCTTAAGAGGTTTCCAGCAGCTACACAAATTAACTTCAAGTCGTCGCATTTCTTTGCGAGCATACACAGCAAATAAAAGGGGTCAACTTATAGACTATATTCAATTTATCAAACCTTTTTCGATGGTTTCAAAGGGAGCTAGTTCTTTTTTAGGGAAAAACTTTTTCAATCAGACTCCACTACTCATTCAATTTAGTTGGAGAGAAAACCATTATTTTACAGTGAAATGGAAAGGCTGCTATCTCAGTCAGCTTAAGTAAAAGACACCGCAAGTTTTCGAGGGCAATCTTAATGGAAATTATTATTCAAGCACATTACGCGACAAATGCTATCTGAACTCGCCCAGGACTCGTTCAGCTACATACATTATATACAATTCATTTGCAGCAGCAGCTCGAGGACCTCGAATTCCGTTTGTGTCATGAGTTTTGCCTTTTAATTAACACCGTCCATAGAGCAACAATGTTCCGGCACCAAGTCGCAACTCAAAAAGTTTCGTAGCTTATGCGTTTTTAGTGTCCTTTCGGCCAGGACCGACTGTCCTGGCACTACGTTCTCATTAGGCGCTAGGTGAAACGAAGAAAAATTGCCGTAGACTCTCCCTTTTGGCCCCCTTTTTTCATTTCGTATCTGCTGGATACACGCAGTGCGCATGGTCCAATTAAATTATTGCCAGTGCTGTCGGCTAATAGAATAAGAAATCTTCTTTCTGCCAGCGCCACGCAAAAAGCATATGTTAATTTGCTACCCAGAGTGCGAGTGGGGGGGAGTGTGTTGATGGAGGGGTTGGGGTAGGGGGTAGGGGGGTGCGATAAGGTCCTGGGGCTCATTAGAATGTCCTTGCCACAACACTTGAAAGGGAATTTTTAATCCCGGCATGCCAGTAATCTCCGTAGAAAACGGGCACGGCACTGAGACAAAGTTTGCCATTAGGTAAATGGTAAATGTGCATTGCCGCTCCAACAAATCGCAACAACTGTTAATGTTAATTATATTATATTCTGGCCCAGTCCTTAAAACACACGCACACGCAGCTACACACAGCTACACACAGCCAAAGCAGCCTTGGACTGGCTAAAAGTTTCGAGCCCATTTAGGGCCGAAGGTTCCAGTCCAAACAAATAAAGGGGTCCCAGCACTCGAGCACCTGACCCGCAGAAAAATTTCAAGGAAATTTTGGGGGGCAATCCTTTGTCACTTTCTTTGACACACATGCGAAACTAATAAGTGTATTACTTATAGAAAACTTCTTCGGTTCTCAGGAATCAGGGTCACTACTTTACTACTTCCAAGGAAGCGGCGTACAACTATTAGTTATTTGACTAAGTGGTTTGAATATTATAATACATCTAGAAAGTTTGTCTCAATTTTTCCACTGCATAGATAACCCGAGGCGTTTTTGGTAAATCACAAGTTGGAACTGCTATCTTGACGGAACCTTCAACCTGCATCATTACGGATATGTAGTTTCGGCTTGGTTACACGCACAGAAAGGCGTGGCGCATTTGCATGCAACGCCGTGATGCAAGCGAAACATAATGAAATTGTAAAAGTTAGTTCCAGCGAAAGATAAAATTTGCATTTCTCACAAAAGGCGCGATTCGCGACTCGAGATTCGCGGGGCGCCTCGCAAAACTTTGACATTTTTATGTGGTTTGCATTGCATTTGGTGCGATTTGCTTAGAAATTGTCTTTAGCTTTCGCGTACTTGACATTTAAACGTGTGACAAACATTGCTGGGGGACGAGTTTATCGAGCCGAAGGATAAAGGATACAGGCGGGCCACAGTGCAGAGGTTGCAAACTTTTGTATTTGTAAATGCAAATACGCAGCGACAGTTTGGGATGCACTGGAGCATGTGGTGGACGGAAGCGAAGCGTGAGACCTCCCGGAATATTTAGCGGCGACATCCACGGGAAATGAAGAACGTGTTCGGAATGAGTTGATCAAACAGTGTAGGAGCTAACCAACTTTCCAACTCACAAGTTAGTTGACTTGCGTTTTTAGAAATAAACTAGAAATGCAGCTTAGCTCTAACTTCATTCTTTAAGCCAACTACCATACCATAACGCAAATATTATAATATTTAGTGAAAATGTAGTTCTCTGTAAATGGGCACTAATTAACTCTTCGCCTTTTTTGAAAAGTCTTACAAATGTTTGGGAAATGCAATTAAATTGCAATTTCAACCGGGGAGCTTAATGAAACTCGCAATAAATCCAAAGAGCCTCCTTTCATTTGTTGCATTTACATATCAGATAGACGTTTATTGACTTTCCACGCCATTTGGCAAGTTAATTCGGTTTCCTGAATTCTGTAAACTATATTCAAAATTAATAAGTTACCAGGAAAGCGCTGATGAGAATATCTGCACGCGAAGAAAAATGCATATAATTTGTTAATTGCAATTAAAATATAATAAAATTAAGCGCTCAACGGCCAGAGGATATGGCGAAATATGATTGAATTCGGACACGAATGCAAATCCAATACTTTTTAGCCGTTAATCGGGACTCGTGAATCGTGAATCGTGAATCGTGAATCTCTCGCTCAATATCCGTTTCGATTGCGACCAGGCTGCACTTTATTCACTATTATGGTGCATAAATAAAATCGCAGCAAGAGGCCAAAAATGTCGGATGTCGACACGCACTGACCTCTGGGGGAAAAATCAAAAATTGAGCAAAAAGGCAGCGAGCCAACGAAATACAGTGCGAAAAATTGTGCTCATAATTTTTAGCAGTTGGACAATTTATTGTCGCATGCAATTAGGCGAACTCGTAAATTTTGCGAGACTGTCGCAACGCACAGGAAAATAAATAAAATTAAAGGAACAGCTAACGGAAAAAGCAAAGCACAAGGAATTTATTTAAAGGAAACTATAATTCATAATTTGCTGCCCCGCAGCCATGGCTTTCTGCTCCTTTCTGCCAGCCAGTTGGCTATTTATGAGCAATTGCCGGGACGTGGCAAAGATTCACGAAAGGATTCCAAAGATCCTGCAGCCATAAACACAGTCCAATACATAAATAAGTGCGCGTATCAAGAGGCGAAATGTGTTAATATGCTTATTGTAAGCCCGAGCATGTTTGAAAATCTTAAAGTATCCGACTTTAGATGCGTTGCATTCCCGCCATGAATGCAGCCAGCACTCATGGATGCAATTGGAGGAGGGGGGATGGCTAAGCTGGGGCTAGTTTACCTCTTCTCGAGACGAGAATCGTGCATTAGTGAAACGATTCTGTGGCATAAAGAACCCCCCCACACCAAAACACCAAACACATGCATGCATGTGTGTGTGAGCTGCTCGTATCAAAGCGCCCGTAGCGAACAACAAAACGGCCATTAGGTTGCACAATAAAAATGTTTAAAATACTATATGCTGGAGAATTCCGTTTGTGGGGGGCCAAACGAATCCATGTTGAGGTATAGCAAAGTTGAAGACGAATGAAAAATGTTCTGCCACTATATTGATTGCCACAGAAATGCAGTAAAATTGAAGTCGCACAAAATGCTTTATTCGTAAATAAATAAAACTATTTATGGTACACAGCTTAATTAATTATTATTTAAACAAGCTGCAAGGCAAATCAAATACACATGGTATTGCGTAGCTTTTTTGCTTATAATATAAGATTTGCAACATTCACTTTATACCCTCGAGCTCAACAGCTGACTTTAGAGTATTCATTTGGCCAAGATGACCCAAGTTGCACCTTTTGTTGCCGGCAACAATTCGTGGCATTTTGTTGTGCATAAATAGCCAGACTGTTTGCACTTTTGGACGCCCGGTACGTGTCTTGTGGCATGCCCCGTCGGCTTAAAGCCCGCCTCAAGCAGCCGCGTGAGGTCAGGCGGCTTTAATGCGGCCACGCTGCGTATACTCAATACGCGACCGGGGGCCAAATCAGGACATCTATTTTGCATGGCCGTCAATATGGACGCGCCGGCATTGAAAGCCTGCCCACACAGCTACACATTTATGACAGGCGGCACTTTTTTTGCCATTAACCAAATGCGACGCTGATGAGCAGGGCACAAAAGGGGAAAAAACGCAGAAACACTGCACTTGGAGGCAGCGCACTTAGCGGGAATACACTGCGAGAAGGCAGTGGTTCATTTTCACTCTCCTCATATGCACATAAATCACAATTGTGTCCAAGTCAGCAAAATACAATATGAAACTATATTTTTATATTACGAAAATACAACGAATTCCTTTCTAAAGATGGTATTTCAATTTCATTGCATCTATCTCCATTTATGTTCCTAATCCATCTTAATTGCTCTGTTCTTTAATATAGTTCACTTCACCTAATGGCAATGTTTATGTTCAGATTTTCTGGCGGTGCAAAGCAGAGGGACAACTTGGTTGGCAGCACGGCTGGATGGCAGGCAAACCAATGAGTGTCCTTTGCCGGCAGGATGGCAGGATGGCTGGATGGCTGGCTGGCTGGCTGGCTGGATGGCTGACTGGCCGGATGGCTTGCTGGCATAGCAATTGAAGTCGAGTTTGAAGTAGCATCTCGTTGGGCTATCAACGCCATCATTGCCATCATCATCAACGCCAGGACGAAGCCGCTGTCGCCGTGGCAAAGGGCAAGCCGGAATGGATCCTTGTTGGTGCCGCCGCCGATGCAGCTGCTGTTTTTATTATTGTTATGGGCCCATAACTGTCAGCGCAATAAATTTTCCATTTTGCTCAAGCACCACTCTCATTACAAATGCAACGTTGTCGTTGTTGCTGTTGCTATTGCTATTGCTATTGCCGCGGCTATTGCCGCTGCTATTGCCGCTGAAGGATATTCAAGGAGCTGCCTGGCTGACTGCCGCCTGCCTGTTTGCAAATCAGTCCAGGCCACGCAGTCCTGACCATGTCCGTCAGCCAAGGCCAAGGGTTAATTAAAGTGCGCCAAATCAGCGCCATTAGCGCCTTCAATTTGCCGGGCATAGATCCTTCGGCGAACTGCGTTTTATCATATTTTTTTTTTGGAGCGGTTAGGTGTCGCCGCCCTTGCCCGCCAGCCATTTTAATTAAATTGCAATCCGGCACCGGAAGTGGACGCAGCGGGGCTGTTGAAAGGGTCCAACCGGAAATGCTCGCAGCGGTGCAGCTTTTGTGTGTTTAATTGCGGCGGCTGTTGCTCCCACTTAACCGGCCAACTAGAGATGAGCACTTCACTCAATGAAGATGGCAAGTTACTTGATTACAAGCTTAAGACTTATAAAGTAAGTTTTAAATATGAGCATAAACGAAAGAGATCACTTAATACGCCTTAACAGTTAAAGTTGGTGTAAATATATGTATATTTTTACATATATATTTTAGTACATACAAGTATATGGCTCCCATAACATATTCAATATTTTTTTGATCCAGTCACGCTAACATGTCCTGAAGGATTCCAGAAGCCCTAGGCCCTTTCCTTATCCTGCTGCTGCTGCTTTTGTTGTTCGGCCAAAATTTCGCATTCGGCCATGGAAAAACATGGCGCTCTCAGTTTTGGTCCTGCCGTGTCCTTGCTGCTCGCTCTCGTTTTGGCCGCTGGTCATCCGGCTACCCAACTTTGGAACTACCCATCTCCTTTCCGCTGGCCAGCGGCATTTGGCATCCGAGGAAAACATGTTTGCTTGCACAGGTGCAAGTGTGTGTGTGTGTGTGTGTTTGTGTGTGTGTGTGTGTGATGGCGGCATGTTTTTTGGCCAAACACACACAGATGCACTCACGTAGATGAAGAGAGGCGGCACATCTAAAATTCATTGTTCATAAGACATGGACGCATTTTGCATGGCCCAGCGCATTCCCGTGTCGCCTGCAGGTGTATTTCCGCCACGCCCCTCCGCCGCCCATCGCCCATCCGGCCGGAGTCTGTTGTACTTTTGCCGTACCATTCCGGTGTGCTTGTGTGTGTGTATGTCTGTGTATGTGTGTGTGTGTCTTTGCCTAGCGACTCATACAAAATGGCGTCGTTTGGCTGCAGGCGCATTAATTAATGTTTTGAGCCGCAACAACGACGGCATCAGCAAACAACAACACCGCCGCTCCGGATAACAATTCCACGGCTCAGCTACACTTAAAAGTTTGCAGAATTTAAGCAGAATTAGTCATAATACTGAGTATTTCATCATCCAAGGCAGAGGTTTCATTTTCACAGTAGTCTATAAGTTTGCCAGATAGTCGCAATACATCGATACAGAATTTGCCAGCACTTTTAGTAATTTTAAACAAGTTAAGAATTAAGAGAAAATCCTGATATATTCTCTGCATCTGCACATTGCAAATAAAAGGTTTTGAATCGCATTGAGCAGCAGTCAAACGATCACACATCGCATCCTAATTGCCAGCTTAGATGGGAAGTGATGGGACAGGGAAGTGGCCACAATTCACCGGGGCGATTTCCATTAGATACATTATACACACACCCCACACACCCCACACACCCCACACACACACGCACAATGGATGGCTTTCAATTTAATTGCCACAGGTAAGCAAGGCAACCGATTGGAGTTGCCAATGTCTTCGACACTCAGTCAGGTCCTTGTGGTTGGTCCTTATAGCCAAGCTACCCCTCCGCCTCCGCCTCCAACTCCACCACCACTTCAATCTCCACCCCAATCGCCAGCTCCACCCGCTTGCAATCGCAAAATGCTGTCTCATGCCTGCGGAGCAAAGTCGCAGGATAAGACCGGAGCAAACGAACGCACACAATATTTCTTCATCAACAGCTTAAGGCGGCGGGCAGGCAATAAATTCTGCGCTGTTAATTTGTCACATGATTTTAGTTGGCCAATTACAACTATCGGACAACAACAGTGGCCGTGCTCCTCTGACAGGACACAGCACACACACACAAAGGATGGCCACAATGGCAGCTTAACTGACTGGCCAAGAAGCGCAGGTCCTGGGGTCACAGAGTGTACAAAAATGCCAACGGGGCAGAAAAAACAAAGCAAATAGGTGCGGGGGTTGGGGTTGGTGTTGGTGTTGCTGTTGCTGTTGGTGTTTGGGAAACAACAACGAAAAAAGGCAGCAGACGACAGGAGCTAGTGGCTGTGCGTGTCTTGGTATTTATCTAATTGTCCTTTAGCCGCACACTGCCAATGCCTTTAAGGACATTTTTAGCTTGCTCAATTCCTCCGCCAGATAAATGCTTGTGCGTTCATAAAAATACGCTTGTATACATCTAATTGCACTCTATGTGCGTGTGTGTGTGCGGGTGTGTGGCTGTGTGTATCTTTGTGCGGGCAATTGATCCTGGCCAGCCTGACGTTTAATAAATATCCGAGCACTGGCGAGGAACGCTGACGCACTTCCGTTTCCTGTTTATTGGCACTCAACTCAGCAGACGTCAATTTCGATACCCAAATTATGTGGCTCTGCATGTGGAGGACGGTAATGTTTTGGGATATTTGTTTGTTTTTTAGGGTCATTGTGGTGGTTTCTTGGTTCCTTGAAAGAAAAATCCTTAATATACTCTATACATCCCTATAGCATCTGTTTGGAACTCTGCCCAACGTGGTTGGCAGCAGGCAGACCATGCGTTAATGTCCTTAAATAAGAAATTCATATCATTAATTTGATTCCGTCTCCATGTCGGTGGCTCCTCGGCCAGCTTTGTGACAATTTGTCAGGTCGGGAGTGGGTGCGGGCTGTACTTGTGTAGTGCATTTCAAATGAAATGTAATTGCTGTGTAAGCCCTGCCCATTAAGGTCCTGGCAAGTGCGTGGGCTACATAATGGCAATGCAAATAGTTTGAGTAGACCCAAACAGAGCGGAGAGTTGAGTCTGAATTAATGGAATTGCATTCCGGCACAGATCCTCGAATTTGCGGCCTCCTCCCAAACGAACAAGTGGTCTAATTGGGCAAGTGAGACATGCATACACGTATGTATCGCAGAAAATATTTTACAGTATATATCATTATTCCAGCCGATGTTTATAGATGCCAGATATGCAGACATTAATTACCCCTATTAATCTGACACAAGTAGATGTTTTGAATAGCGCATAAAAATGGGCAGCTACATTTTGGAATGCGCATTTCGGTACGTGCTTAATTTTGAATACGTTCAAAGGATGCGACGCCATGGAAAACCAGTTGAATTTCATAGCCAGACTATAAATTTGATATATTTATTGCTCATGTACTGTATTCTGTCGTATTTACCATGGTCAATGGCTTCGGTTGATTCCACCAATCATGGAAAACCCTAAAATATAATTAGTTTTTCGTTGGAACGCTGCAACCGGAAACCATTTTATGAAATATTTTATTTAATTATTTCGACTATTTGGATCATTTTTTGGCCACGTCATGCCAGTTTTATTTCGGGTTCCGGCCATTTCTGTTGCGGTGATAAAATTTTGACACAGGTTTGTCGACTACTGCCACGCCCCCTTTGATCCGAAACACGGAGCACGGAATCCGGAATTCCCCGACCGGGTCGAACTAATTAGACGGCGCACCAAAGCGAAAATTTTGGTATTAAAATTGTTGAAAGCTCAAAATTATATTTATGGATCGCGGCAATAATTACGCTAAGCCAAAGTGCAAATTGTTATGCCTGTGGTTTCCCCGCGACTCCTCCCACTTCTGTGCCCCACCACATGTCGAATGTTTGTTCAGCCTGTGGGAAGTGGGCGGGTTGCCTATGTGCAACCTGTGCAGCAATATCATGCTGCAGTATGTGAATGGGAAGGGGTCTGTTTGGCGACAACTTATGACAGGTTGCGCGGGTTGTCCGGTAGCAGAACAAGGATTTCAGGATTCTCTAAAGCGCAATCCTCTATTAAAGCGCAATCCTTTAAGATATTCTATAATTTACACAAAGCTCCTTGTCCTGTCAGCAGATGTGGCAAGTTTCAGCTGTTGAACGGAGCAGCAGTCGCTGGTTATTAGAGGAAATGCCAGTAAATTGCAACATTGATGGGTGCTCCAATCAGCCGAACTCGGAAACGCCCAACTTTTCCAGCCCCCTATTGCTCCGGAAGCATGTGCGTGAGCTAAGTGCGGACAAAGTTCAAAGGCGACTCACACGTTAAACGCCCATTAAATTTAGCTTCGATATGACTGCGATATGTGACCCCGCCCCTGTCGCCCCAGAAGGGGTCACGTGTGATTAGACCTGGTCGCGGTCACGCCAGCCGAAAGCCCTTATCCCCATTGAGCCATAAATATTGGTAACACAATCTAAGCTCTGTCGGGGTCAGGACTTGTGCTTGAGGTGCGAAAAGTCGCACTGCGAGTCGCCAGCCAGCCGGCGCACACACACGCCATCTGCCGGCCCGCACCGCCACTCATTTCGTGGCGCCCCAGGACCTCAACTTCTGCCCCCCGCCCCCTCCAATCGTCTGTTTTAAATCGCTACAAAATTGGTTTTCAATTTTTAAACGCCTCGCCGGGCTATCGCCTGCTAGGTGCCAGTTTCTAGGTCCTTCGTCCTCCGGTTCAGGTCCTTGCGTGCCTTTGCGTCTTGTCCTTTTGTCGACATAAGGTGCACTTGGAGAAATACTCTAGTGCATGGGAAACGATTTTAGACTTTTCATTTAGATTTTTCATAAAAAAAATGTATGCTTTAACTTTTAGTTGAACAAATAAGGAAGAGGAGAAATAAGGCTAAGTAAGTTAGAAATCTAATCCAATTGGGTGTAACTATATCCATTGAAAAGTAAAGTTTATAATAAACTCTTAGTGTGAATGCCTTTGTGTGTGGCGCTTATGTTTTATACATGATTTTTCCCCGCGCTCGACAGGATTTTGCGGAGTAGTTTGCTCTGGAGCTGGGAGCCGGGAGCCGGGAGCCAGGAGCCAGGCCATAATTCAAGTAAGGCGTTAATCTGTGACACCCAATGCTCGGCAAAGCCAACAACATGTGTCGGGGATGGAGATCACAGCTGCTGCATGGGATGATGTTCGTAGCTGGAGCCCCCGCCTGCATTTTGTCGCCGGGTGAAATATGGCACGCACACTCGAAGGGGTTAATTACTCACAGGACCAATCGATTGGGCGTGCTGCGAGTCCTTTTGTTGTGTCAATGGAAGTGAAAAGGCAGTTCTGCCTAAAATGGGAAAGTTTGCCATACCAAAAAGCAGGAAAATGAAAATGCTAGAGCAAGTCAAGCCAATCTTCGTTATACAGAATGTAATTATTCCAACCCAGCAGCATTAGTATGAAACGAAGATATATTGGTTTTTTTCAAGTTTTTTTTTATTCATTTTTTTGTTTTAGTTTTTCTACTCATTGTTTTTAACATTTTTTTGTGTTGGAAATTTTAAAAAAATTTTTTACTTTTTTTGTTCACGTTAGTTTAGAAATTTTTGTGGTTTCCGTTCTACACATACATATCCATATATATGCATCGTATAATTAATTATTAATATAATAATAGTAGTAAATATTACTCTTTATGGTTTAAACTATCACGTTTTTCACAATAATCATTCCTTTCGTTTTGCTTAGTTTTCCTCTCGCATTTTCCATATTTAAGTAGCTTACAAAATTACTTTTAATAGAGTTTCCATTATGTTCATTTTGTAGGTCTGTGTGTGTGTGTGTGTGTGTATCGTATCATATTCGTAGAGTTAAATTTAAATTATTCATATAAAAGTTGCAAACTTAAAGGGCACATAAAAGTCAGTGATCAATGTGTGGTTGTGTGTGTGTGTGTGTGTGTGTGTGTGTGTGTGTGTTATCATAAACTAAAGTCAACACTTCATGTGAAAAACAAAATGGTTGTGGCAGAACTATGTATAATTACGCAACAGCCGATTGAATTTTCGTCGGACATCTCTCTCATTTTGTAATATATCTATAATATTGATAGATCGGATCGTTAAGCTCATACAGATACAGAAGCGCCTGGCCAATATGGATGTGATTGTGTTTATGTGTGGATAAAATTGTATCAATTGATAAGGCGACATTTTAAAAAGAAGCTGGGAAATATATTTACAGATATCTAATGATTACGAAATAATATTTAATGAAACGTTCTTTGCACTTATCGTATTTGTGTGCTTTGTAGTTTGTGGTGTGTGTTGTGTATTGTGTGTTGTGTATTGTGTGTTGTGTGTTGTGTGTATGCTTGCTTAGGCTAGATGAGCGAAGCAAAATCGAGGAGCGAAGGACCTTGAGAGAGTTTTGCAACTGCTCGACTGTGGGATGGCATCTGCAACTTCGCCGTCTGCCTCTTATTTAGTTATGGTATCTTCAAACTGCAGTCACGCTTTAAAGTCTCTCTATATGTGTTTGGATATATGCAGATATATGTATATAGTTATTATCCGTATTAAGCTTAGGTTTGATTTCTCACATATGTTTAAGATTAGGTCTATTCACTATGGGAAACAAACTTCATTATTTCTGAATGCTTTTTTTTCGTTTGCATGTTTTTCCTTTTCGTTTTTTAAAGTTTTAAACTTTTTTTGGACTTGACAATTTTTGTGTGATTTTAAATTTTTTTTGTGTTTTTTTTCTAGCTTTTTCTGTAGTCGTAGCTTTCTCGAATTAAAAGTTAACAAGTGCAAAAACTAAAGGTAAAAAAAATAAATGGTTTTGACATGCTTCTAAATGCTTGGCGGGGTGGTGAGGTTTTCTGGGGTTAACCAATTCGATAGATTGGATTGATATAGACTGGGGGCAGTGCAGTGCGACAAGGGAAGCAGTGGACACGAGTCCAAGTCGGATTCCTATTCCTATTCCGCTCGCTCTGGCGATTGCGATTGCGCTGGACTGGCTTGTGGTAAATGCTTAAACAACTAAAATTCGCTGGCACTTGAGCCCCGCTTGCCTCAATTGGGTTTAAGGATTACAAGATCTCGCTGCCTCTTAAACAAATACATTTTACATTTTACATTTGCGCAAAGGTCACACACACAAAAAATAATCATAATTATAGTTAGTAATCATATTCTTATGTACGCGTTTTCATGGCTTCAATGTACCTTTGCATATAAAGTTATATATGTATTTATATATATATATGTTCTTTTGTAATTTACAAAATTGATTTGCATTAAGATCATTTGGTTTTTGTTTTGTTGGTTGTGTATCAATTTCGATTGATTGGTTTTCAGTTTTCGTTAGGTAATATATGCATAGGTTATATCGTTATCGTTATGGTTATTAGCTTTAACTTTAATCGTATAGTACAACAGTTCATGGCATTACGTCAACTATTAACGCTGCTCTAGTTAGGAAAATCTTTGCCTGGATTTTTGCATCGCATTAAAAATAAGGAGAATAATCAACAGAACAAAAAAGTATAAGGGCAATCGTTTCGTTATTTTTCAAGATCATGGCTGGTTGGCACTGGTACAAAGCAGACAGACCCCGCGTGTGTAAAAATGTGTGTGTGTGTTTTGTGTAAGCATTGAGCATTTCGTAAGCAACCATTGTTTTAGTTTTTTGTCGAGGGTATGCGAGAAACAAACATTTAGAATCGTAACTACTAAACCAACGCGCTCTAGGCAAATTGCAAAAAAACAAATTTCAAAAATTTCACTTAATTATGCTAAACGCTAACGACTGTTCCCACTTTACGCTTGACTCGAATACTACAAAAGAATAATAAGAATGAATAAACAAAAGAGTGTGGAGCCATCAAATGCGAGTGCCCCCTGAAAACTAAGTCATAGATAATAACTTAAGCCTAATCCAAAAAGTGTCTCTGCATTATCGTGTAACTACTTCTGCGACGAGGATGACCCCGATACCGTTACCGCTGGCGTCGCTGCTGCCGTTGCCGCTGCTGTTGATGTTGCTGCGGAAGCGGCTGCTGATGCAGCTGCCGCTGATGTGGTGGCACGTGCCGAGTTTGTCTGTGATCCTGCTCCGGGCTTTGGCTTCTGTTGCTGCTGCTGCTGCTGTCGCTTGTGTGGCGCCAGGCCAGAATTGCTGCCGCCGCGTCGCAACTCATGCTGTGATCCCTGATTGCGATTGGCCACCTGCGGCTTGTTGCCCAGGGAGCCGCTGCGAATGCGCACTGTGCTGCTGCCGAAGGAGCCTGTGCGCCTGCGGTTTTGCTGCTGATTGTAGCCGCCGTATCCCTGCTGATACTGTTGATGATGCTGCTGCTGCTGTTGTTGGTGCTGTTGCTGCAGCAACCTGCCCACATAGTCACTGCGGTTGGTGATGGTTGTGTTGAGGCGACGTCCGCCCGCTGCAACTACAGCCGTGCCATCGCTCTCCGACACACTGCGGTGGCGGTTGAGCTGGCGGCCTGGATTCAGGCTGCCCACTCCTTGCAGCATCTCGTTGATCTCCGGCTCCACCACGCGGAAGTCCTCGATGTTCTTGAAGCTCTTCAGGTACTCGGCCAGCTTGGGCTGCACCTCCAACTTCTCACCGTTCTTGTAGTATTTCAGGAAAGCCCAGAACTTCTCGAGGCCGTACAATTGACCTGGTGAAAATGTGAAAAATTAAAATTAAAATGTCATATATCAAGTTGAATGCTTTACAAGCTTTTTTGCTTTTTTTATTTGCCCAATCAATTCTTACCTGTTTCATAATCGGCAACCGTCTCGTCCTGGAAATCCTGATAGACATTTGGTCTGAACTTCTTCTCCAAGCCGTACGAGAAGAACCGGAAGAGGCACTCAAGACCGTAGCGGAAACCATTGCACGCATCCTCCAGCGCCAAAGACCTGAACTCGTTGTACATGCTCCTGTTGAAGTTCTCGCGCAGGAAGAACGACCAGAAGCGATACAGAGTGTTCATCTCCTGCGACTGACCGTAGCCCAAGCGCCGGCGCTCCTTGAGGCAGCGCGAATGGTACTTGTGGTAGGCCTGTTGGGTAAAGTTGTTCTCCTTGAGAAGAGCATGTGATGGATGCTGGAATACGGGCAGCGATTGTGGCACCGACGATCCAAACGATCCGTACGAAGAGGCGGTGGGCGATGTGCCCGCCGAAGAACCCATCGAGGTGGTGCGGGGACGGTGCTCCACGGTGTCGAGCAGCCAACCGACATGGGCCTCCACTGGCGGATTGGCGGTGTGGCGGAGTTTCCTCTTCCTGGGCGTTCGGGGATCAATCGAGTGCGAGTTGGGAGCAGCATAGAAGCGGGCACGTCGGGACTTGAGAGTGTTGTTCAGCGTGGAGTTGAGAGTGGTGTCACCCACCAGGGTTTCATCAAGATCTTCCTCAAATGGTGGCGGTGGTGGCACCGCCTGTTGCGGCAACACTGATTTGTTTCGACCAACAGCCAGTTTTTCAAAGTCCGCCTGGGAAATTACATTGACAGTCTTGTAGTCGGCCACCACATTGGTGGTGGTCCATAGATCCTCTTCGTAGTTGACCAGACCATCGTTGATGATGTTCTCCAGATCCTGGGTGATTTTCGTGCGCGACGTAAAGTCAGCGGTGCGGTCGTAGCCCTCGTGTTTGGGTGCGCGACCCACTTGGGCCACAATCAGCAGCTTGTTGATGTCGCGATCGGCAAACTCGTAATCGGACTCGTCGTCGTCGGAGAAGTTTTCGGTAAAGTTGTTGATGCGTCCGGTTCCAGGGGGTAGGGGGTCCATTAGCTCCTCGTCAAACTGGAAGTCTAGTTCTTCCTTTTCGGCATGGCACTGAGCGGATGGCGGAGCAGCTGTTTTGGATGAGGATTTGGAGTGGGTTTTGGAGTAAGCAGCATTGCCAGATTTAATGTTGTTGTTCGTGGTGGTAGTGGTGGCGGTGGAGGTGGTTGTGGTTTTGGTGGTTGCTTTGGTGGCTGAGGAAGCATTGTTCGTGGTTACACACACAGTGGCTGATGATGAGGCGTTGGATGGGGCGTTGTTGGACGAGGACTTGGACTTGGACGAGGTGTTGTTCGTTTTGACATTATCGTTATTGTTGTTGAGCGTTTGTGAAAGCGGTGGCTGTTGTTGTTGTGGTGGTGTAGTAGCGTTTTCTTTGATAGCATTTGTTTTGGAGCGTCTCTTTACCTCTTTCCACATGCCCTCCGGCTCCGCCACCAAAGCAGCTGCTGACCCAGCTCCATTGCCCGCTGAAGCAGCAGTTCTCTTGTCCGGCGTCGATGTCGACTTGGGCTTCACGCTCTCAGCCAGTCCACTCAAATGTCCAGCCAGCTCAGCGGCACCACCCTCCACTTGCTGGGTCAGCGCACTGATCGCATTCACAGAGTTTAGAGCCGCAATGGTCGAGGATCTCGACTGTTGCTTATCCTGCAACATTTTTGGCACCACACTCTGGGAGTTCCGTGGCACCGGCGGCGGCGGAATGGTGCTCAGCGGCTTTGTGGCCATCGCCGATGTGAGAATGGGCGGCGGCGAACCGACCTCAGTCTGCTCCTCCAGTTTCTCCTGGCCATCATTCGGCTCCAACTGCTCCGGCTTCAGTGTGCCGATAGCCTTCTGTTCCCCTTCGGTGACCTCCAGCACATCCGTGATAGGCCAGGTGGTTGGTGTCGTCTTGGTGCGCACCTTGTAGCCCTCGAAGAGCTCCAGTTTATCCGATTCCTTAATGGCGTTCACGATCACAGCCACATCGGTGGTCAGTGCGAGAACGCGATGGAACGAGGCGATCAGGGTAACTGGGATATAGCCCTCGGGGTCCATTTTGCGGCGCAAAAAGAAGTCGCCGGTAAGATTATCGACGCTGAAATAGTATTCACTATTGGGGGAGGGCAAATGGAGAGAATTTGGGAGTCAACAAAGAGGTTCTTAGAAGCAACACATATAATGCCTTTAGCTGCAGAGTTCAGTTTTTAAATATATATAATAATTTAAAATAAAATGTGCCAAGTTCGTAACATGTTATAAATAAATCGACTTTTCTAATATTTATCCAGCAAAAGGCATTAGGCGAAATGTATCGATATATACTTACACTTGTTTCTTGATGGCCTCCTTGACGCTGTTGGCGTCCATTTCGATGTAGGCGGCGGGCACGTTGCCAAAGTAGTGGGTGCCCATGAGCACATACGAGGACTGCGAGTCGGCGCCGGCGGCGTCCGCCGGCAGATAGTTGGCATACTCGCCCGAAGCTAGCAGATGGCGTGGTATGCGATGAGTCGGGCGACCTGGTCCCTGTCGGGAGAATCCGCCCCGGCCTTGCCGCCCGCCACGGTACGGCGTCCGGTAGCGACGCGGCCCGCGCGTGGCTGAACCAACTCCCGCTCCCTCTGACCCGGAACCACCCGCTGCTCCAGAGCGCTGCTCATCGAGCGCTGCGGTGGTGGTGCTGCTGCTGCTACGCCAGGAATCCACGCGCTCGGACGTAGAAGTCGCTGGGCGTGACCCGTACGGATGCCGGCCAGCGTGTGGATGCCGCAACTCGCCTCCCGCTCCTCCAGCACCTGGCTGACGGTCGTGGTAGACGCGCGGCGGACGGCGCTGGTCGGCACCTTCGTCGCTGAAGCGCCGATTTGGCCGGCCGCCAATCGGTTTGGGGCGACTGGACTTAGCCAGATCGATGGGCAGCGGACGCCACTTGTGCTTGGGTATCTTCTTGGTGAGGGCAGGCCCGGCAGCGGTGCCAGTAGCTCCTGCAGCAGAATTGGCCGCTGGCTCAGCGTCTCGCTGGGCTTTGGCATCATGACTCGTGCTGGCAACAGGTGCAGTTGTGGCTTGGCTGTTGCTAGTGCTGCTGGTGCTAGGATTGCTGTTGCTGCTGCTGGTTGTGGGTGCGACGTTAGACTCTGTGGCAACTTCACTTGAAGTGGTATTGCTGCTGCTGGCTGCTACTGCGGCTGCTGTTTTGGCTGGCTGCTGTTTTTTCGTTGGGTTGCGCTTGGGTTCGTTGCTGGTGGCTTTGCCACTGCCAGAAGTTCCGCCAATTAGCGTCGGCCAGTCACCAACGTTGCTAAAGTCGCTGGCCTGAAAGAGATGGTTTCGCTGTTTAGAATGATGTGTGTATGGACATCTTACGCAAACAAAGTCCATATCAAAAAAGTGCCATTGAAATATGATTATTTAGTTTCAACTCTTCGACGCTTATTTCAATGATAGATTTATATGAGACAACGTTATATACCAATTCGTTGGCCAAAGTTAGGTACTTACCTTTTGATTGACCTTCTTTTTGTCCTTTACCACGACTTTGGCAAGAGCATCCGCCTGACTGGCATCAACTGTAATGAAACAAGCAGTTCTGGGCTGAGCATATCGAAGTACAAGAACAGTGTTTTAAAAATAAGAAATCAGGCCATGTCGCTGCATATGCGTCGCCACAAGCCGACACCTTCTCTCGGAGCATCGGGTCAACAGAGAGCCGGAGAGTCGGAGAGCGGGAGCCACGTGAGCAAGTGCGGCAGAGAACGAGAACCAGAGCAGTCACATGGTGATGGTGGACTGGTGGTCTGGTCCAGGTTCTCTCATCCTTCTCTTGCTTTAAAACAAGTCAGCAGGGGGTAGATAATATATGTATATATATAAATATATAGGAATTTACAGAAATACACAAATGAATTTTATTTCTAAACATTACTGGGGAAATTGCCTTGACACAAAACTAGATAGAGAGCATTGTACTAAATCTTAATAATCTTGCGCGATGATTATGTGATAGTATGGTTGAGATTTCTTGGGGTTGTTGAACTAGTAAGGTATTCGCATCATGTTAATATTTTATGAAAGTTTAGCATAATAAAAATAGATTGCTTTTCATAAATTATTACAAGCACTTAATTTTCTGGCTCACAACTGGTAGTAATGTTTATAGTTTCTTTTCTCCAGTTCACTTGAGATCAATTGAGTTAAGTACGCAAAGTTTTTCTCCAAGGGGCACTCACCAGTTGTTGTTGTTGCGGTTTCAGTTGTTGCTGCTGCTACTGCTGCTGCGGATGTTGCTGCTGCGGATGATGTTGCTGCTGCTGATGTGCTTGCTGCGACTGCTGCTGCTGTTGTTGTCTGTGTGGTTGTTGTTGCTCCCTGTTGAGGTTGTTGTGGCTGCTGTGTCTTTTTGTTGCTGGCGGTGTTCTGTGCGTTGTTGTTTTGGCTGGCAGATTGTTTAGTTTGTTGCTGCTGCTGTGCCTTGGGTTGCAAAACACGTTTGTCCAATGGAGAAGTTCCTGCCTTTGGGCTGCCGGATTGCTTGGCCGATATCTGTGGAAGTACCAGAATGGAATTCAAGAATGTGAGTAACACTTCGCAGAGTTGGTTTGGTAGCTCCGAAAAACGGGTAAAAATCAATGCAACTCCAGCTCCACTCCCTATGCGCAGTGCCCCTAACCCAGATTTAGTTCGCGACAAGGGTGGCTGACTTCTATATCGACTCTATAGCGCGTATATATGTATGTACATATGTCATTTGGAGAGCGGCTAATTTCTCGATCTGGCCACTGGAAAATTACCTCGTTTTGGGCAAGAACTTTTGTTCACCTTGGCTTGGTTCACTTCTAATCAGTTGTCACTGCGGACTTTTCTCTTATCGTTGTTTGTTTTACTTTTCATACAACACTTTTACTAAACTAGCAATTGGCACAGTTGTTGTTGCTGGCGCTATTAATTTTATTGGGCCTCTGGCTTTGTTTAAACAATTGCCTGCTAGTTCCGAGCGACTGATGCGGTGCGTCCGTTCTCTCGAAACGTTGGATGAGTTCTGTGCGATAGCGACAGTTTTTCGATTCGAATATGCCTCCGTCTCTGCCCTTTCTCCCTCTGCCGCTCTCTTTCGCTGACGCTCTCTTTCCACTTTTCGCTGTCCACGCGTTGGCTACGTGAGCAGAAACGACGAAGTAGATGGCACAACAACAAAGGCGGTGGCGAGGGCATAAAGCACAGCGACAACAACTGGTTTTACAGCGCAACATAAAAGAGGATACAGTGAACCCTCGACTGCCGCTTGTGCTAAAAATGGTACTCGCAGAACCTATCTCAGTTGAATCGGTAGCATACGATACATTTGCCCAGAGTTTATGAAATAAATGAAGACAATCAAATCACTCCTGGTTCAGAAGCTTTAATTTTAATATATGAGAAAGGTTCCATCTGAAGAAGCACCACTGTGGCCTCAGATCCAAACCAAAAACAAAACAGAAAACAGCCGATGCGCCGGTTCATGGATGCGTGAGAGAGGAGGAAGCGGAGAGCCGGAGAGGGAGAGTTTCGCCGGCGAGAGAGTGAGCGCAGGGCACCCTGTATAAGTATCTGAATCTGAATATTTTTGTGTATGCGATGGATACAGGTTTTTGTTCAGTGTGCGTACGTGCGTTTATTTTATCGTTTTGTTTTCGTACGCATTTTCTACAAATGTTGTTTTGATCCGCATTAAAGTTCACACACCCACAACGGATCGATCATAGATCGAAAACAGGTGATACGCATATCTCCAAACAAAGAAAACCCTAACAATTATAAACATAAACATTGGCCGTCTCGCTCGCACACGGTGTAACAGTAACCGAGCATAAAAAAGAGGCAAAACAAAACAACATGTGATTTTCGGCACGTAGGCCATCCGAAGGAGAGCCGAAAATGGAGAAACGTGGTGGAAAAACTTCAAAACAAAGAGAGCGGATTAAAAAAAGAGAGAGAAAATCTTGTTTATGCTTAAATAAGCCTATACAAAATGTAACACAAAGATAAAAGTGCACAAAAATAGATAGATTTAAAAAAAAGTGACAAACAAAATTGTTCAGGCTAGAAACAAACTAACAAACAAAGCTTATATTGGCACTGCAACGATATAGTTTTGACCTTAGAACATTATCAACCCATATATCATATCAGAAAACCGTTATGGCTTCCTATAAGACATGACAAATGATTTCACTCGCCTTGAAGTTATGTTCATAATAAACGATATCGTTATTGATATAATACTTAGTTTCCCCATCTCTTACATATTTACGAGTTAATATATATAGTTAAGTCCGTAATTAAACATTTTATTTTAGTGTAAGCGACTGTGTCACGCTTTTGCTAAAAATATTGAAACAATTTCTATGCAGTTGATCACGTATTCATCTCAATTTCCAAGGGTAAATGCCAATAAACTATTCACAATTGCAAACAACTTTCATTTCGAATAGTTTTATGAGAAGTACGCATAAAACCCATGACTCCACCCAATTGCATGGACATGAGTCACAAGGACTTGTCAATTTGCGCAGAGTAAGGACATTCCTATGACTCATGAGGTAACTATACAAATTTGTAATTTTCCATTATGCGTACCTATAGGAATCACTTTGCCAAAAACTTAAGATTATCGTGTGCCACTTGTCAAGCACATGTTTCCAATACTATATTTACACAAGCATGGCTCTTATCACTTTTGGACATTTTGAACCCCCACATAATTGCTGACGTACTTGCGTGTTTGTCATTCAATTTCGAATACTATAATACCCATAGGTAAGCTATTTCAAGCAAAGATTATACATGCATTAGGATGGGTGGTTCAAGGTCAATCATAGTATAAAAAGCGATCGAAATGAATGCCAGTGCACAAGTGAGTCATAGAGAACTGTACAATTTTAATTCACTTTTGCATACAGCACTACAAACATGAACTTGCCTATAAAAAGAGCTTCAAGTATCCAGGGTTTTTTTTAGTTTTTCGCCATTAAGAAAACACCACTTTCAAAGTATACTATATCTATGGGATCTGCGTAGGTGCACCACAACGAGCGATCGCTGAAAGACAACTGAGGCGCCTGCAGTGCGAAATTACTATTTTAAATGGCATTAGAATCGGTCTAGCACGATAGCAACTGGAATCGCACAAAAGTACGACAAGGAGAAGTACAAATAATGCCAAACAATGACCGAGAGGAGCCGGGTAAACGTGCAAAAAGACCCACATTCAGCGGCTCTCGTTCTCTAAGTCAACAACCGAGCCGAATGGCTCGCAATCAGTTTGAGGTTATAGTGCAGGCGGGATCGGGGTTGGGATATAGTATATATACCCCTTTTTGAGGTTGCGAGTCGGTCGGCGCGGGTCTGGTCTTTCTGCGTCTTAGCAAATTGAAAAATACGAGCAGAATGCAAAAACCAGGCAATAATGCCGGCCGCAAGACATTATGTAAAAATATTTAAAAAAAAATGGAGAATAAAACCAGAAAACGTGCTCAGCCAATCGAGTGACTAGCAAAAAGATGCAAAAAAGTTACGCGAGCAACAAAAACCAAAGTATTCATATGGAGAACAAGTACCGACAATCAGCTCAGCTTACACAAATAGTAATAAATTTACTAACACACAAAGAAACCTGATAGTGCTGAAATCTCTAGGTGTTATATAGACTAAAAGATACGCAGGTATTATAATTATAATACACAATATCTTCAAAACCCATAGGATAAGAATCACTTTATTCAAATATTCCATTGCTACAAGATACAAAAGTTTAGCCAAAGATACAAAACGACACGCTATCTTACAACTACAGCATACCCTACAATTCAAGGGTAGGAAAAAGGTCGCCCAGCTTTAAACGCAAACAGTTTAATGACTACTATTCGTTTTTCTTGTTCTATTTATAGTTCTCATTCGTGATTAAATTAAGCGATTAAACTTTCAGCCGATTTCCAAATGAAGTGTGCTGAGTAGAACGCCAAAGTCGGGTAGTTTGGATCGCAGGCGATGAACTCCATCGACACTCATCGCACAAAAACCGATGATAACACTCCAAGTTTACGGGGGGTGTGTGCCAAAAGTTGTTTACGTTCGAGTGAGTGGAGCAACTTTATATAATGCGTAGATGGTTTAGGAACATAAGTCTTATCGAGGTCCCCACAGGGAGGTAAACAAGCCAAGAACAAATATGCACAAGAGTCTTGTTTAAATTCTATATTCCACATTTAGTTGTGAAAGTAAAACAGACGTCGTCCCTAGGGTTTTCTATATTTTCCGATTAAATATGTGAGGTAGTCTCCGTCACCTCGTGGTTTTATAATCAGTCACGTATCAGTATAGCCTAAATATATTATAATGAGTACATCTCACAGATTACTTCTATCAGTAGTTTGAGTAACTGAATGGAACTTACATAAAGTGATTGGAAAACAGTTTGCGCTGTGACCTTAACTCTACTTTTCATATTGTGACTTCTAGAAACTGCGAAAGCTCGAAATTGTTGCGCAAATAATTAGTGGTGCAAATAATTGCTCAAGGATCAAAAGGTAGATAAATGGCAAAGAACTGAGGTAACGCTTTTCTACCAACAAAATAAATAAGAAATTAAAGACAGCAATCAAAAGTGAGTCTTAATTACCTAATGTACTACCAAAGGTTATCCAATAGATTCTGAAGCACATCATCGTATCTTAAAACTGTCGAGATAGTTGTAGTACTTCATTTGATTGAATAATACAAGAAGGTATTG
Organism: Drosophila orena; assembly: GCA_005876975.1. NCBI lineage: Eukaryota > Metazoa > Arthropoda > Insecta > Diptera > Drosophilidae > Drosophila > Drosophila orena. The sequence goes on along the minus strand of VCKV01000282.1, from coordinate 4,295,665 downwards.
GATGGGTATTACAAAACTGTTGGGAAATCAAATTACTTCATTGATTGGTTATACAATAAACCATAGTAGTTGGTCTAGGAAAATGCCTGCTGTTATGTGTACAGAAAATTATCTTATAAATTTCAATTAAATTAACTTAAAATTTACATTAAATAAGCACAGGGGCCCGATCTTCGCACATGTGCATCTATACTGTAAAGTGCATTTATAGGCAAATATTTTGAATTTTCTCTTGACGACAAGGGAAAATATTTATCGCAAGCACAAAGAACTAGGAAGTGCAAGAAAATAAAAAGGAACGAATAAAAACTTATAATAAAGGCAAATACTGTGTGTATCCGTCGATATCAACAACAAAGATGACAGAAACCTGGGTAATAATGGGAAATGAATACGAGTGTGATTGTATCTTGGGATTTTCCGAATACAGCGTGAATGGAAAAGTACAACTTACAGCTAATTCAATACTCTGATAAGAGGCTTATGAAGCCTGAAACTCACATTTCGCTTCTGTTTGAAATTCGAATAGTACTGCAATGTGATATCAAATGGGGGGAAAGAGATACAACCCACAATGAAACGTCAACGTAATTGAGACAAATTAATGTTATTAATCTCCGGTTGCAACTGAATGCCTACAAATAGAACATTGTGTTACAATGGCTGTTTAGCTCATGGGGCAACCATACAAAACAAGGCAAATATCGCTGATCATTGACTTTTAATGGGCTTATAATTACAGCAGTGAAGGGTGGTTGATGTGGAACTAGTAAATTGAAAGTTATTTAAGTTCAAGTACTATTTTCGCAAATAGAACCTTTATAGCGGATGTTCACTGTACTCGGTGACACATTTTGTTTCTAAATTTGAGACTACGGTCTGTTTTTTAATTAAGTTGTTAAGATGATTGCATATTTACTTTCGTTTTCATGTTCATTATTCTTTTTTTGTTTTGTTCCGCCGATGAAAGAGATAGAGAGAGCGCTTCAGAGAGAGTGCGGTTCCTTATCACTCTCTGCGAATACGTAGCCCTACGTTAAGTAGCGCACCGCAACGTTAGTAGGAGGAAGCGAGAGCGCGATAAGCGGGGTGTTGAAGTATCAACAAGTATATCGAGTTTTAGCTTCCACGTCGGCGGCACACGCGATTTCCAGCCTTCCAGCTGTATATGTGTACATTATTCTAATTTCGGTTAGTTGTTCTGCTTAAACGCCTCGCAACAGCAACGAACCGGCCATTCCACCACGTGGTGAGTTCGGTAACACGTGCCGTTCCAGCTGTTTACGTTTCCAACTTTTGAATTTCCGATTTCCCGTTCCGATCGCACTTTCTAATATCGACAAGAAAAGAGGAAAAATAGTGGGAGTTTGCCAAGTTTTCCCAGCCGCGAACTCTTCCAGAACACACGTCAACGGCAACTGGCGTGGAAAAATAGACGGAAACACGAATTTGAATTGCTGATCTGCAACGCTGCCGCTGCGCAGCTGCAGCTCTGCCAGCGTCGGCGTCGCAGTTCGGGCTCAAAAAACAAGAATCAATGATAACCAAATTTAAGCCACTCATTTTTAGGTCTTCCGCTAACACCCTACAAACTTTAACGAAAATGTAATAAAATCTTTTCATATTTATCAATAATGCACCTAGTAATTTAAAACTTTAAAGTGACATTTAATAAAACCATAACATATTGTAAATTGAAAACAGTAATACTATTAGATTTGGTAAATACATTGTTGTTAAGTAAATAGCCTTGGTTATTTTGTAAATATTGATTTCAAGTAGCCCAATAAATGTATAACTTTTAATACGGCACATGCTTATTTAAGCATTTAAACCAATTTTGATGCATATTTCTAGCCACAAATGCAATTAGATCGGGAAATCGGAAAATCTAATTAGCAACGCTTGCCAAAATGTGAATCATTGCGAGTTTAATTTCACAACGATATGCATACAATCCAAATGCAGTAGTTGTTTAAAACGAATTCAAGTGATGGAAATGTATAATTCGTTTCTGGCTGAACAATTATCATTATAAACACACTAATGACAGCGATTAGCGACCTAATTCAGCGACTAGATTCACCCACAAATGCCCAACCTCAAATTAATATTCTTTAGAAATCAAAGTAAATATTCTTGTATTTCCTAAGTGCCTTTGATTTTGCTTAGTTTCAGGTTCTAACTTCCGGATTAGAACGATTGGCATAAGGCGGGAATGTCAAAAGTGAGCGAGATGTTTGCACATCCATCCATTTCAAGTGGCTCAAAACGCTTTCGAAAGCAGAGCGAATTTAAAACTGCCGCTTGACAACAAGTTAGTTGAGTTATCAGCTTTTGGACGTGTAAACTTTTGGCTTTCAGCCTTTTCCACAGAAAGAAAATTAGCCACACCTTTTTGGCTTTTGTGTTTGCGTGACTGTTTCTGCTTTCGCCCTCTGTTTACTCGGCTCTCCCTTTTGCGCACGCTTTCGTCGTGTTTGCGGGGGATAAAGTGGGCGGTGGGAGGCGGCCGCCTGACGGAATAGATAAACGACAAGCGGCTGACCTTGACATTTATTTTTAGTTGTGAAATATTTAACTTTTTCTCTCGTTCGTTGCGACACCGAAAACAGATGTGCCATTATGGATACACACGGAAAATAGAAACAAAACAAATGGAAAACAAAAAAATGGGATTTCGGCTGCAACGTAGCAACAAACAAAACAAATTAAATGGGTGGATGGCAAAATTAGTTTACAGTCTGAACTTGAAAAGTGGAAAAGTGGCATTGCTCATAATCTGTAGAAAATAGAAGTGCGTGCAAGCTCTAAAGGCTTCACTGTAGCCCAGCTAAGCAGCGAGTGCTTTTGTTTTTGCCAAAAAGAACATCTTTTTTTTTAGAAAGGCAAGCAGCAAACAAACGGCGAAATACCGGCGGCAATTCGCGCTGACATTGCGTAATAAGAAACAGGCGAGAATAAATAGAAATAAACACAATTACGAGTTTGTTTCTCTCGATTTTGTTTTGCTTTTGATGAACAACTGCTTGCCAGACATTATGCAACCTGCCGCTGTGTATCCGTAAGATACAATTTCGCCATCGTAATCCGTTTTTTTTTTCGATGCATTCGCATAACGGATAACGGTGATAAGGGCATGAAAAAGCACAACACACAGCACAACAACAAAAGCAGAAAACGTGTTTCCATTGCAGCGCGTGTGCTTGTTGTTGCTTTATCGGCCGCCCCGCTTTGCTCCCTCTCTTCGCCTCCGCCATTCTACGCACATTTGTTTACCAACAACCACACACACATACACGCGCACACCCAGCACAGTGGCCACACATGCATGGACATGTTTTCCATCATTTTTAAGACGCAATTTGGACAAAACAAAATGAAGGTTTAACCGAAAAAATAGTAACAACAAAGAATGGGAACTTCAATTGGGGTTCCCTAAAAAACTGCCTTATCGCGTTATTTATAGTGGATACTCGCATACTCGCAACTGATTTACCTCATACCATTTCTTATTGCTTATTCCGTGATTTTACTGTTCATATTTGTTCATATTTTCGTAGGTTTCCAAAGTATAACTTTTAACTTCCACTTCTGAGAAGCCATAAAAAATGGTCTTTAACATTAGTTTGAGCCATATTTGCATTGGCTTTTGAATATATTCTACTTTATCGGAGCTTTGCATTTGCATTTGCCCATGTTTTGTTCGAGATACTATTTGTTTGCCAATGCAAATATGCCTAATTCTATTCCAGTGTACTTCCTTAACTTCTGCCTATCGGAATATATTAAGATTTCAAATTAGGAGACTCCAAAGAAAACACTCTGCTCAGCTCACTAATCGATGTATGAATAGCTCTAATGAAGCCCTACTATCCAAGACACAATTAATCACAGATTAACGCAAAATCAATCTTTCAATCACTCACCTTCCATGCGTTGACCTTGGGCGGTGGGGCGGCAATGAATCGCTTGGGAGGCAGAGCTGCTCCAGCAGCCCCCTTCTCGCCTGCCTGCTGATCCCCGTCGCCGGACTTGGCCTCGTTGCCGCTGCTCCCGGCTCCTTCGATGCTGGCGCTGGGCGAGGTGTCCTTGCGATCCTTGTGTACTCTCTGTCCAGCTGGAGCAGCGGAGGACACGGCTCCGGCATTGGATCCGGCTGCGCCAGCAGCGCCGGCTGCCGATTTGCGGGGACTACCGCCGCGCGGAGCACGAGGGCGCACTGGTTTGCGATCGGTGTCGGTGGATCCGGGGATGCGGCGGCCACCAGCCTGCTGGGGTTTCTGACCATCGCCACGTCCTCCGGCCGGCTGTTGATCGCGCGGCTTCTCCTTGCGCGCCTTTTTGCGATCGCGGCGGTGATGCGATAGTACCGGCACAAAGTCGTTGTTGTCGTCCAATTCCGATGAATTCTCAGCAGTGTTATCGCCACCGGAGGCGGCGGCACGCTTCTCTCCCGTCTGGGCCAGGCTAACGCTGCCGACGAGTGGGGCTTCACCGGATGCCTCGGCGGCGGCTTCCTCGCTCCACGACTTGAAGCTCTTCAGATTGGGCTGATTCTCTTTGTTGTCCACGGTGGCGCTGCTGGTGGTGGTGGTGGTGGTGCTGGTGGCGGACTTCTTGGTGTCCAAGTTCTGCACCACATTGGCGTAGGAAGTGGTGGCGCTGCCCGAGGCGGCGACGGTGGCCACAGGAGCGGCACCTCCCGTGGATGGCGTCTCCTCCTTGCTGGACATGCTCCTCGCTAGCGGCTGCTACTCCTGACGTTTCTGCGACTCCGGTTTCCTCTCCAGAGTGGGCAGCACACTCGCTGCTCCTGCTCCGGCTTCGTCAGCGGCTGATCCTCGTTGTCGGGTCGTGGAAAGTCTTGGCTGCTTCCTTGCTCGGGAGATCGGCTTGCGAACTGAAAGGGTTGGGAAGGGAGGGATGCGGTTAGTTTTTACAGTGCAACTCAAGTATAACGTAAGCATTATGTAAAATCCTGCCTGTTTGTTGGACATAAGGGGAAAATCCATGACAAATACTGCAATTACGTCATTTTAAAACTGTGTCAAGCAAAGTTGCTACAGCTAAGCTTGACTGTATTAGGTCATTTACATATTTATCTATTCAGGGCAATTCTGCGGTCAATACTGATGCAATTTGTACTTTGCATTAACTTAAACTTTTAAGGTAGTTGAGAAACTCAAGTCAATATATCGAGTTTTAATGGATATACATATCTGTAGAGAAAAATACTTTTGAAATTATACTAAAACCAACGAAGAGATTAAAACGCAATTAAAAAGGAATGGAAACTAAAACCTCTTCACTGGAACTGCGGAATGTCCATTAAGCCGAGCTTTACTGTGCCTACCAGGATTTTCCAACTAGATTGCGAGATGGGCGAACTCGAAGTGTTTGCTGCTCAATTACTGCGATTAATCTCAAGTTCGCCCCTCCTGCAATATTTATTTACTTAATGCAACTATTACAAAACACACACACACACACATACACTGCACTTTGAACTTGGGGGTTTTCGCAATGGGGCTTAATATTCTTGTGGGACTGCAGAAAAAGCCTCCCGAGGAGTGCGGCGAGTTTTTAGAAACTGGCCATCGGAAAGGAAAAGCCTCTCCCAGCGGCCGTTTTCTCGATTTTCCTCAGCTGTCACGCTGCTCGGCGAATTGAATTTACTGCAACGGATTTTGCACGATTATATACTGCAGTTTGGGGTAGCGGAGAAAATCCGTTGCGAGGCACGACCAATCGTGAATCGAGAGGTATTATATTATTATGCAGCAGCCACACACAGCAGTGTTCCAAAGAAGAAGAAGAAGTGAGGTTAGATTTTTGCCCCACACAAGAGGAAGAGGAAGCAGCAACACAACGCTAAGCGACCAGGGCTGCCGCAAAGCGCGCTGTCCACTTGCCAGGCTGGAGTGTAACGTAATGGCTTTGCGTTAAACGTAACTGATCTACGACAGGCAATAAAAAGGAAGTAGGCGCAAATAAAATAAACTACGTTTATAGCTACAATTTTGTTTAAACATATGTTGTGGCATGCGAAAATAACCCTGTTTTCCCCTCAACCAATATTATGCAATATCAAATGCACTCGGCTAACGGCCTGCAGTGTTGTTAGTGCCGCCCTGGTCGGGGCTTTAAAAACAGCTGATTTCGACTGCAGCTCGCCTCGAATTTCCAAAAGATGCACGCGGTCACACACACACACAAGCAAAGGATCAGATTGATTTAAATACGCACCAAAAAATGAAATGGAAACCAGAATTATATTTTATTCCGCTATCTCTCCCACTTCTTGTTTCGTATGTTCACTACGCACTTTCCGCTCAGCGTGTGAATACGTACACGAGTGTGTGTGCGTGCGTGTGTTGTTATTGTTGCTTGCTTTTGCTTTTGCGGGTTTCCTCGCACACACACTTTCGCACTGCTACGCTCCTCGAATAGCTGCCTCTCGCTCGCACTCACTCACGCGCTGGTGGCCAGAACGTTACGAATATTATTTATCGCGTTTTTTTCGCAATTGCGCACACACTCGCTGCGTTATTGGTTGCACCGTACTTTCGCCGTTCACTGGTCTTGTCAATTAACCGCAATTAATCAATTAATTGTAGCATTATACCGCCGAAACGAAAATCAAAATCGGTTACCAGACATGTGGTTCTACGGGTCCAAAAGAAAAAGAGCAGGGTTGTTGTTCAATTCGCTTGCGTTGCGTTGCGATAGCTATCGGCTGCTGCGATAGCTACGGTTATTAGAGATGGCCAAATCGGCGAGCAATTGATTTTATTTATTTTCTGTTTTAAAAAAATATTTCTCAAATATTTTTAAGCTTGAATTATTTTTCTAGAACAAATTATTTTCGCCTGTTTACTCCATGATTGGAAATCAAAACAAGATAGAATGCTATAGTCGAGTTCCCCTAGTTCAGCTAGTGCTAACGAGAAATTTTCTTGAATATCGGTAGAAATTGGGGAACAAATTTAGAAGATCTATAAAAAAAGTAAAAAAATATCACAACATATTTCAAAAGTGTGAGCGTGACAGTTTTGGGAGGTTTTTGGGCGTTGGAGTGCACGTGGCAAAAAGTTTTTTGGCAAATCTGTAAAAATTTACAAAATATATAAAAAAATATCACATTTTTCAAAAGTGTGGCCGTGACAGTTTTGTGCGGTTTGTGGGCGTTAGAGTGGGTGTGGCAACATTTGGAAATAAATTTGGGCTGCGTCTATGTCTCTGGAAGCTGCATGCTTAATCTCAACACATTCGAGCTTTTGTAGTTCCTGAGATCGAGGCGTTCATAATAAGGACAGACGGTCTCTACGAGTAACGTGTATAAAAAGAAAATTCAAATCTATGTCATCTATCGATTTCACACTCTTCGAGTGGTTGTTATAACATTTATTTTAAGGAATAAAACATTTTCATTTCGTTAGGGTGCTTGAAATTTACATAAACAATTGTAATTATATTTGAAATTCACGTGTTAACATAACGTAAGACAAATATTTTTACGTTTACGTGGCGTTTGTTTTCAAAATATCGAGCTTTAAATGTTTAATGCCAGATAAGCATTTTATGTAAAAAAGATGATTATGTAAAAAAGATTATTGTTAAAATAAAGCATTGAATAGCTAAGACATTTTCCATTCCATTTCTAATTTAAAACAGCAAGATACTCTTAAAGAAAAGCTGGAAATATTTATATTTCAATTGCACATTCACAAAGGGTCAGTATAGGCTACAAATGCTACAAATGCAGGGGTTAAACAGACTCGGCTTCAGCCGGATGGGGCACAGTGGGTTAAGGGAAGTAGGGTCGGATTTTGATCCGAGAAATTACAAGAAAATTTCAACTTAAGTGCTAGGGTTTGTTTTTGTTTTTCTCAGGCAGATACTAAAATGGAATTCTTGAGGCGGCGTGAGCCGGATAGCTGGGTAGCCTACTCCACGGTCACCGACTTGGCCAGGTTCCTGGGGCAGTCCACGTCGCATCCGCGTAGCACGGCGATGTGGTAGGACAGCAGCTGGAGCGGAATCACCGTGAGCACTCCCTGCAGACAGTCCACGGTCCTGGGTATCTGCAGCGAGCGCGTGGAGAAGGCCATGGTCTCGTTGTCGCCCTCCTCGCAGATCAGGATCGGTCTGCCCTTGCGGGATGTCACCTGTTGCAGGGCATTCATGCACTTGGTGTACACCGGATCCCGCAGCACGATCATCAGCACGGGCATCTCGTCGTCCACCAGGGCCAGTGGTCCGTGTTTCAGTTCTCCAGCCAGGATTCCCTCGCTGTGCATGTACGTCAGCTCCTTCACTTTCTGCAATAATCAAGTAAATTGGTGAAATTTAGCTAATCAAGCGTGGGACAAACATAATGATTAGTTGAAGTGCACTTGGCAAAGGGTATAATACTGCAATAAACAAGTTAATTGATTTGTTGACATTGGTTATTTTCCATCAAGCGAAGCCATTACGTTCTCATAAATGAGATCTGATTAAATTAAAGCTTAATATTGACTAAATGGATTACCAGTGCTCCCTCCAAGCAGGTGGCGAAATTGAAGCCCCTGCCCATGATGAGCAGCGACTTGTGCTGGTACAGCTCCTTGGCAAGCTGCTGAACCTGCGAGTTCAGCTTGAGGACAGTCCTAATGTGCTCGTCCAGCTGGGACAGGCCATTGATGATCTCCAATCGGCGCTGTTGCAGGGAGAGACGATCCTCCGACATGACTAAAGCGAACATAACCAGCGAAATGAACTGCGAGGTGTAGGCCTTCGTGGAGGCCACTCCGATCTCGGGTCCAGCGTTGATGTGGACGCCACAGTGCGACTCGCGGCAGATGCTGCTGCCCACCGTGTTGGTAACGCCCACGATGAGGGCTCCTCGCTGTTTGCAGTACCTGAGGGCCATCAGGGTGTCCGCTGTCTCGCCCGACTGCGAGATAAAGAAGCACACGTCGTCCCTGAAAATGGGCGTATTTCTGTCCAGGAAGTCAGAGGCCAGTTCCACCATTACGGGCAGTTCAGTCAGTTCCTCCAGCAGCTGCCTGGTGGCCACTGCACTGTGGTAGGATGTGCCGCATGCAATCAGCATAAGGCGGCGGCAACGCTTGATCTCCGGTATGTACTCCTTGATGCCACCCAGAACCACGGTTTGCGTATCGAACCTCATCCTGCCGCGCATGGTGTTGACCACTGATTCCGGCTGCTCGAAGATCTCCTTGAGCATGAAGTAGTCGTAGTTGCCCTTCATGATCTGCTGGATCTCCATCTTCAGCGTGATGATCTCGCGGGCGTGCGGATCATCGGAGGATTTGTTAAGGCGATGAATGCTGAGGGTGCCATCGCTCTTGACGGCGGCCACATCGTCATCTTCCAGGTAAATCACCCGATTCGTGTGCTCTATAACGGCCGAGGCATCCGAAGCGAAAAAGTACTCAACTTCCTTGCGCTCCAGCGGCTGAAACTCGGCACTGCAATCGCCGGCCGGCAATACTTGATAGGGCTGCTGCTGCGGCTGACCATGTGGGCGATGCGCCTTGGCGTACAGGATGGGTATGTGGTCGGTTGCCAGCTTGGTCTTGGCCTTGATGCCCACCAAGAGCGGCGATCCCCGCCTGGAGGCCACGCACTCGCCTGGGAAGTGCCTCGACTTGAAGGCGATGGCAAAGGCGCCCTCCAGCTGCTGAATAGCCTGCTCCACGAGCTCGCCAAAGGTGTAGCCGGGATGCTGCTGCCACAGGTGGTGGACCAGCTTGGCAATCACCTCCGTGTCCGTGTCGGACTCGAACACATAACCGCGCTTCTCCAGCAGGGTCTTCACGTCCTTGTAGTTGGTAATGATGCCGTTGTGCACCACCACAAAGCTGTTCTCCTCATCGGATCGCTGCGGATGTGAGTTGACCTCGGAGGGCACACCGTGGGTGGCCCAGCGCGTGTGTGCTATGCCAATGTGGGTGTCGATGGGCAGGGAGTAGTCCTGGCCCAGGCAAACCTCCGCCACCGCATCCTCCAGGACCTTCACCTTCCCCGTTCGCTTCACCAGCATTATGGACTGTGCCTCGCCAGAGTTCAGCGCATCGATGGCTATGCCCGTGGAGTCGTAGCCGCGGTACTCCAACCGCTTCAGTCCCTGCAGCAGGAGATCCAGGACCTCCTGTCGCGACTTGGGCGTCAAGTAATTTAGGTACGCGAATATGCCACACATTCTGAAATGCGATTGCTCGTCTTGAAATTTTCGGGTGATTCGTGGTTTTCCACGTCGCAATGTAAACTTTCCGGTCAGCTGAGGCTGATCGTTCGCTTCTGAGGCGGCTGCAATGCGATTGTCGTGTTTTTATCGCGACAGTGGCTGGAATTTTTTTGTTTTTCTCTGATAAACCAATTATTTGCTTTTTCGGCGAAAAGAACACGTCTTCGCCTTGCTCTCCCGCTCGCACTCACACTCGCGGCGCCCTTGCGCCGCTCGGGCGCTCTCGTTCACGCACACAGCTACGCCACACGCTAGTTGCCATGTAAACATTGGCTTTGTGTGACCGTATTCCAGCCAGGGATGGAACGACGTCTGTGTTGAATTTTTTTTTTTTCGAACTGTTGCTTTTACTAAATATAATAAACATTAACAATTATTTACAAAGATATCACGTGCCTATTTTATCGGAAAAGGGTAGGACTATTATAACCAGAAGGACCAAATTTCAATTCATTGTTTTTCAATTTTTCAATTCATAATGATTTTCCCAAAAAAATGCGCATCGAAACTATATTTCCAAACCCATGTTCCACCAAAATTGTGGATTATTTTCAAAAGCATGAACTGATAATTGGTTGCTGAAAGACTTAAATTAAACATTTTTGGCTATATATAACTCAGATATTTCTCTATTATAGAGCGCAATTACAAATTTATTAACAAATTTGACAAAAAATAAAATAACAATATAAAATATCGATACCTTATAATATGCCAAGCATAATGGATATCGATATTTCTAATGTATGTTTCTGACATCCCAAGTTTTAAGACGAGTTGGCAACGCCGACATTGTGCAACGCGAAAACAGCGAGGAATACGTATTAAACAGCATTTATTGGCGAAAATCTGCGGAAATAATGACGGTAAACAAGCGCGACGCGGGTGCCACGCGATCGCGATGCTTCTTCGACATTTCCCTGGGCGGACTGGGCGTGGGACGCATTGTTTTCGAGCTCTTCAGCGATGTGGCGCCCAAGACGGCCGAGAATTTCCGCGCACTCTGCACGGGCGAAAAGGGACTTGGCCTGGTCACCGGCAAGAAGCTGCAGTACAAGGGCGTGATATTCCACCGGGTGGTCAAGAACTTCATGGTCCAGGCGGGCGACTTCTCCGCGGGGAACGGCACCGGCGGCGAGTCCATCTACGGCGGGACATTCGAGGGTGAGTTCTCCCGGTTACATACATACATGTATGTATGCATATATATGCCGTTGTCTGCCGTTGTTTGTGGGGAAGAAAATCAATACAGTGGGTATCTGATAAGAGGAACAGAAAACATAGAGGATTAAACTGGATTTTAGAAGCTTAGATTCAGAGAGATCAAAATAATTGAGGGGAAAAATATTAAAAACTTTACTTTAAGAAAGATACTTAGTTTGGTACCCATTATGCATGGTTGTATGAGTTCCATTTGAGCTTTTTTTTTTAAATCTTCCAACCAATTACATCCAATTACAAACTACACTACAATAATCCACTTAAGTTTAACAAGCTGCAAAGATTTAATCTGTTTATGAATGCACCAGCCGAAATTAACAAATACCCCATTTAAATGTCAAAAATAAATGCGCACTCAAGCGACTCAATTTAAATGTACATTTTGGCATATATTTCCATTAGATATAAGGGTGCACATTCATTTACATATTGCTAATTATACGTCTACGTGGAAAATATGTGGAAAATGGGTCAAATATGCAAATAGAAGCAGACTTAGGGAACTCCAATTACATGCACATTAGTTGTTAAGAAGATTGGGTTTTCGGGGTGCTCTCTGGGTCTTTTAAGAACCATGTGTACTTAACGTGAATTTGGTTTAAACAATCGTATTCCTCTTCGCAGATGAGAGCTTCGAGAAGAAGCACGATCGTCCCTTCCTGCTGTCGATGGCCAACCGGGGCAAGAACACCAATGGCTCGCAGTTCTTTATGTAAGTGCTCTCAATGGAGGGCCGCAGCCGGCTGGTCCGGACTAACGTGGCCGTAAATTTAGTTTCAGTTCTGTTTCAGGCACCGATAATTCAGCTAAACTCTCTCCGCCTTCTATTTGATCTATACTTAAACCTCTGTTGTTGTTCATTAATCTATTGCCATTTAGCATTAGCCCGTGGGCAGTAAAGTGTGAGCTTGCGTCCCACTGACCAGCGGACAGATGCATCGCAATCTGTCCTCCAACGGCCGATGCACCGCCATCCACCATCCCCAGTGCATCTGGTCTGTGGGTCCAAGAACCAAGTGAAAGACGATGCAGGTCTTTCAGCACACTGGTCTTTGGTCTCTGGGGCTCGGTCCTCGGTCCTCGGTCTCAGTGTGTCTCTCTCTCTCTCGGTCTCGGCTCTTTGTGGATCTTAGCCGGAATCTTGGTCTGGATCCTCCCCATGGATCTGCCAGATGACGATGTGCTGGCCATGGCCAGCTGCAGCGACTCTTGTGGTTGGTGGCTTGCCAAAATCCTGTGTGCCACCTCTGCCTACACATATGTAGAAACCTTTAAACTTTGTTGCACATGACATTGTCTCCACCTCAACCGACAACAACAACAACAACTGAACCAACATCACCGATTTCAACTACAACTGCCTACTGCAGCCCAACAACCAACCAGTTAGCCAAAGTGTAAAGAATATTTTTCTCTTCTTCTGTTTCTCATTGTAGTACAACACAGCCTGCGCCACATTTGGACAAGTAAGTTAGCCTTAAGCACATTAAATAGATCACAATAATAACGTCATGCTTGCACGTTGCAGTATCCATGTTGTATTCGGCCAAGTTATATCCGGTCAGGAGTTGGTGCGACAATTGGAGGATTTGCCCGTCGATCGGAACTCTCGCCCGCTGCAGGATGCGGCCATTGCCAACTGTGGCGAACTAGTTAGACAGACAAAGGGTAGGACTGCCATCTATTTTCACATAACTCTTATACTTGACATGCCTTTCCCCAATTAGCCAAAAAGGAGAAGAAGCGAAAGAGGCGCTCCACGGCCACTGAGGACTCAAACAGCGAGGAAAGTGAGGCTGAGGCCAAGGCCGAGCGGAAGGACAAGAAGAAAAAGCGCAGCCGCAAAAATACAAAGTCCAGCGAAAGCGAAGAGTATGTGATAGTGCAATATCTAATGGTTGGTATTCTGTAATCTGTTTCACATTTGTGTAGCAATGAAGCAAAACGCGGCAATGGAAAGCATGAGCAGAATCCGCAGGATGATGACGAGGACCGCGAGGAAGGCGAGCTGCATCCGTTGGCCATAATCACAAAGATAGATCCTAACGAGATACCAGAGGTAACTGAACTGGATTCTCTTTTCCTATGATTGAGTATCCATATTCCTATACCCTTCTGCATTCAGGTATCGAACAAATTCCTAATGCGAGATCGTGAGGACCGTGGAGCTCGCGGTCAGGATCGCGATCGAAGCAGGGATCAGGATAGAGAGCGCAATCGTAACCACTTCGGTTGGTCAAAGAAGCAGGCACCGCCCACATCGCGTAGCGGTCGCATTGTCAAAGGACGCGGAGTGTTTGTAAGTATATACAACTATTTGTAACTCCACACACACAATTTCTAACATGAAACTCTTTACAGCGCTTTCGCACCCCGTCGCGTAGTCGTTCGCGAAGCACTACGCCACCTCACTGGAAACATGCCCAAAAGCGGACCATCAAGTTGTCCGACTTGGAGCGCATTGAGGAGGAGGCCAAGATGCGCGAGGAGGAGGTGAAGCGTCGCGAGCATGAGAGGAAGCGTCGCCACGAGGAGGCCACAAAGAATCCCAAGCAGTCGTTTTTCGAGCTATCCCATGCCAGCACTTACGGTGGCAAAATAACGCCGGATAGGCTCTCGCCAGAGCACAAACCCAAGTCAAGGGACACCGCAGAGCGCGGTAAAGCCAAGGAGAGAGAAAAAGCCGTCGAGAAGGATAAAGCGAAAGAAGCGACTCCTGTTAAGCGCCGCAAGTCGATGGACATGAATGCCTTGGATTACGAGCAGCAGACAGAAACCGAAGCCGAGTCCGAAGACGAGGAACAGTTGAAGGTGAAACCGCCAACCAAGCAGGATATCAAAGTGGAGTCATCGGTCAGCAAGGATCGTAACGCTAAACGCGATGAGCGCAAGCCCGATGATAAAGCCAAGCCAAAGCGCAGTCGCTCCCGGAGCCCTCGTCGGCAGTCCCCTCCACGTCGTCAGCAACGTTCGCCCGCCCGACGTCCTGGTCAAAACTTTAACCAGAACCAGAATCAAAATCAAAATCAAAATCAAAATCAGTTTAATCGTGGCAATCGTCGAAATCCGTTCGCGGACAGAGATCGCCGCAATCGCTCGCGCTCACAGGATAATGAGTACCGCAATCGTTTCCCCCTGTCACCAGTCAGAGGAAGAGGCTCGCCCAGTGGCGACCGCCGGCGGCAGCAGCGTTCCCGCAGTCAAAACCGTAGGCAGGATTCACCCAGCCAGAGGCGTCAGATGTCGCCGGGCAGAAAGCGGCAGGATTCGCCGGGTAGGAAGCGTCCAAGCTCAACGGAAAGAAAGCGACGAGACTCGCCTGAAAGAAAGCGGGAGGATTCAAACGACAGGAAGCGAGAGGCTTCTCCCAACTGTAAGCGTGAGGATTCACCGGGAAGGAAGCGCAAGGACTCCGCCAACAGAAAAAGGGAGGATTCCCAAGACAAAAAGATACAGGACAGCAGCAAGCAGGACGAACCTGCGGGAAAGAAACGGGGGGAAAGCCCGAGCAAAAAGCGAAAGGATTCTGACAGGAAGCGTCAGGACTCTCCTGTGAAAAGACAAGAATCGCCTGGCAGAAAGCGTCAGGAGTCGCAAGACAAAAAGCGGCAAGATTCGCCAGGCAGGAAAAAGGATTCTCCTGGCAAAAAACTTGCGGAGTCCGCCGACAAAAAGCAACAAAGACACGATTCACCAGGCAGAAGGCGTAAGGACTCGCCGGAAAGGAAACGCAGGGACTCGCCTGACAGAAGGCGCAAGGACTCACCGGCCAGACGACGCCAGGAATCCTCCGGCAGAAGGCGCCAGGACTCGGATGGCAGAAGACGCCGCGAATCATCCGGCAACAGACGCAGTCGCAGCCGCGGACGCCGGCACAGCTCGTCGCGCAGTCGCAGTCCCTCAACTAGTCGCTCCCGCCGTCGCCGCTCGCGCAGCCCGCTGCCCAAGCTCACCTCCGCGCTGCCCATGAGCGAGGAACGCGAGAAGGCGGCCCGCGAGAAGATGCAGAAGCGTGCGGAGGCCGCGCTGCTGATGAAGGAGCACATGCGCAATGAGATCGCCAAGGAGGAGGAACGGCGCCTGGAGAAGCAGCGCCAGGACGACATGGAGAAGGAGCGCACAACCCGCGAGCTCAACGAACTGGAGCGCCTCAAGGCCGAGACAATCAGGAAGCTGCAGGACGAGGAGCGTGTGGATTCCGTGGGCCCGGAAGCGGCTGCACCCACCGGAAGTGAGGCCAAAACCGATGCCACCAGCACGAGCGCCCGGAGCAAGCGCGAGTCCAGCGCGGAGGATCGGCATCGCGACAAGAAGCGCAAGCATAAGAAGTCCAAGAAGTCCTCGGCGCGATCCGATTCCGATTAATCGAACTAATCCTAGACCGTAGTTGACACCCGAAAACAGCGCCAGACTTGGTCATGTTCCATCTATTTCCGGCCTCCAATCGAAATTGCAATTGTAAAAATCGCGACCCCCAAGTTTTTGTAGCTAAGTCCGTTTAATAAAGGTAAATGTCACTGAGCTGATCCATTGTTCATTTATTTTAAACTTATTTTCTGAATTTGCAAAGATGTAGATACGTTTTTTAGTTTACCTAACAAACTAACACGTATCAAAGTGTTAAGACAAATGTTTAGAAATCGGAATATTATTAAATTTGTTTATTGCTTTAACTTTTACTACTGGTAAATATAAGTGTTAAAAGCAAATATTCGAAAATATTTATTTTCAATATTCCAAAGCCCTGGAAAAAATGAAGCCTAAATAGCCGTGTTCCGCACCTAGGTGGTGAGCTCGGATACTCTCAAAGTGCTGCCCATGAAGCGTGTAAATGGTATTTGCTGGGCAGCACTTTTTAGGAAGTTTCGGGCAGTAGGTGGCGCCACTTCTACAAGGACTAAAAGGACATTATGTTTCTAGATTTTGTTAATTCTTTGCAAGGCTTTCCACGCATATTGATTGACTTTTGCTTACGAACAATATTTATTACCTAATTTCTAATGCTTTTTAAGTATTTGATTTATTAACAATTTGCTCCAAGCATTTATGTATATCTCAAATTTCGTTTTGTTTCATTTGCAATTATAGGGCTTTCAAAATAATCCAAACTCACGCATCCAAGCAGTTGTGCAGCAAAGTGTAATTGTTAAACAAATTACGCTGTACAGCATATTTTTAATTTCCGAGCAGATTTGTCGGCACTGCAATTTTCGTAGTTGTTGAAACGCTCTAATTGCCAAGTGAACTTGCACAAACACTCGTATATCCTCTGACCAAATTGCCCAGTGTTTGCCTAATATTCTTATATTTTATGTGCATTTCTTTCGGACCGAAGACGACCCTTTGGTTTCGAGAGACAAACAATGGCGAGGGAAGAAAAATAACACAACTGCAAGTGCAACTTTTGGGCTGTGGGTTGTTGTGGCTACAGTTGCAAGTTGCAGGTGCAGCATTCCACAGAAAACAAATGTGGCATAAAATGCAATAAATGTATCTATATGTGGAATGCTACAAAAATGTATAGTGTTACATACTTTTCGACACTTTTATTAGTGATCTCCGCACAAAAGTGTTTTCCATTGCATTCTTTTATGTTTTGAAAACTATCTATGTAACCCGTTTTGATGAATGTAAATTTGAACGTTACAATGTTTATTTATAAATCCTATTAAATTTTATTGATTAATTTCATTTAACATTGAACAATAGAGACACACACATTTCGGCCTGGCATTTTGTTGGTTTTTCCTTGGGTGCCGGTAGTTTTTCTTCTTGTAGCTCGTGCGTTGCAAGTTGCCGATGTTGTTGTTGCGCCTAGGTGGTTGCTGGTTGCTGGTTGCTGGTTGCAAGTGCCACTGACAAACACAGCTGTCGAGTGCGGCGCTTAAATGGCAAGTAAACTGCAGCCGAGCGTTTGCTTTGCTAATTTCGCAGGCATTCTGCCTTTGGAGCCTCTTCTCTAGTGCCACACCTACTTGGCCCGCCCCCGCCTCAGCGCTCCGCCCCCACCGACAATTGTGTGGGCGTGGCTGTGCACTTGCTGCTTATTATTTGCACTCGGCAAGGCCAACAGCATAATAAATTGGGCGACAGGAGGAGGCGGCTGGCTCGGTTCTGGTGTCGGGGTGAATCGGAAAATCTTTTATTCATGAATGCCGCCCCCCAGCCACCCACTGCGTCCATAAAAATTGCACAATTTGAAGCGCTTTTCCCACTTTCCCCACGAGCCGCTTAGTCTGAGACGTATGTCCAAAAAAACAACACACAAAAAAAAAAAATGAGGAAAATGGAAGACGAGGCGCCCAAGAAAAGAATTTACGCGCCTCGAGCGGCTCTCTCAAGGATTTCGGCAATGGCTCTCCTGGAGTCCTGCCCCACCCACTTCTGGCTGCAGGCGATAGTTGCATAAATCATAAAAGCCGCACTTGTTGTTGTCCTTGCAGCCACCCCCCGTCCCCCGCATCCCTGGCAGGACTTTACGACACTTAAGTAACGCAAGTGGGCGGCCTGAGTGCCGCCAAACGTCTGAATTTGATTGCATGGCCACAACAGCGACTCAAGAGGTGCCACTCCCACTCCCACTTCCACTCCCACTCCCACTCCCACTCCCACTCCCACTCCCACTCCCACTGCCCATCTCCATCAGCATCTCCTTCATCCTTCAGATGGATAAAGGATTCAACTCCCCGCGAAGAACTCGGCGCATTTATTTATGAAGGTCTAAAGGTCTACCGAAATCCTGCTCCGCCCGCCGATTTCGGTCTTCAAATTCTATTACCGGAATATTTGAGTGAAGGAGCAGCGATGCTGGAGGGAAATGTTCTTGTGCAGTGGATAAGGCATCAACAGGTTGAATTCCCTAACCAAAACAGTGGATTAGTGACCATAACACTGGTATGCAGCAAATAACAAGCTACTGCCATTCGTTTTGCGCTATAACAATGCCAGTTTTCAAAAGTATACCAAGTTTTGTATTACTAAACTAAAGTTATTAACATTTCCTGGCAGAACCTCAGCTCGATGAAGTAGATGCTTCTCATGCATCAATTTATGTTCTGTTTCGTGTTTTAAAACTAAGAAAATCCTCGAAAACCGCTTAATGCAAGTGGCCCGATTGGCCACCTGCCACCACCGCCAACTGGCGGAGGAGGAGGAGGAGGAGGAGGAGGAGGAGGAGGAGGAGGAGGAGGAGGAGGGCCGCCACGCACTTAATTTATGACTCGCCGTGCAATAATTCAAAGTCATAGGCCTCCAGAGGCCATTCAGGGAGCACTCGGCCACTCATTCGCTCAAGGGGCTTCTGGAGGGGCTGTTGGCCAACAGCGTGTTGGCCGGGCTAAAGGCAACACCTCGCTCTGCGGCGGCATTTAGCGTTGGAATTTTTAATTAAAATATTAAAGCATTGAGGCTGCGAGGTGTTTTTAATCTTGAAAATTGGTTTAATTGTTATTTAGGATTTGTTGCCGATGGCTGTTGTTGTTGTTGTTGTTGTTGTTGTTGTTGGTCTTGCTGCCCATCTTGTTTGTGGTGCAATTTATGTGCGCCTAATTAGAACAGACACAGCCGCGATGTCGGAGGATCTCTCCTCCCCTCTCCACTCCTCTGCACTCCCCTCCTCTCCGCACCATTTCTTGTTTTTCTGCTTTTCCGCCTTACACAAAGCCGCTTCATAATTACCATATTTTCAAATTACCATTGGCCAGGCCAGGGCCATGGTCGCCATTTTCCTTTGGGCCCGCGGCCATAAAAGCTAATTGTATGCGTGCGTGGCTCGAGTGGGGGGTGCGGGGAGTGTGGGGGGTGGTGGGGAAAGGTAAATCCTTGGCATGTTGTTTCCCCGGTGATTTATATTTAATTGTTGTCATTATGGTCATCAGAGAGCGTGTGAAGTTCCTGCAGGACCTGGCGGCACTCTAGCACTGTCCTGGGATGATGGAGTGGCCCAGCTGCTGGCGGGAATTCTTTGAGTGTTGCCTGGGTCAACACGCTGACAGATGTCTAATTGCTGGCCAAAGTTTTCCCACAGCCAACTCTGTCTCTCTCTCTCTCTCTCTCTTTTCTAAGGACTTTGCGCTCTTAGCGTTTCGCAAAGAGAAACTTTATACGAGGGAATGTTGGCATTGGAACATTGGAACATTGGAACAGGACATTCCCGGCGCATGACTTGCATCCATATCCATATCCATATCCATTCCGTTTGTGGATTCGCCTCACCAATCGTTTGTGGCGCCTCGTCTCAGTTGCGGCCCGTTGATGGTCCCACTTGGTCGATGGGGCACTGCTTTTGGAGCTGGGCAGCAGCAGCTAGAGCGTGAGTTTAATCGAATTTGAGCAGAATACACGATATTGATATTCATTAAATGAAATTCAATTAAATTCGACTCTGATTGGGCCAAGAGGCCGAATTATTCTCACACGATGCGGTGTGCAACTGGAGTGACACAGACGTAATTGAATAGTTGTGGATTTGATTATGCAATTGTGCCTCACGTGGGCAAGCGGACAGTCAATTTGCCGCTGGCCGCAGCAGTTCATCAGCATTCCGACCACCGGCAGAGCAATAAATATTTTTAATTATTCATAAAATAAAAGCGAACACTTATTTGCCTGATTAATACAATTTCCCCCGCCCCTTGCGTTCCAGCGCTGCCTCGTCCTGCCACAAATTAAATTAAACTCTTTTTTTTTTTTTATGGAGCCCGGCTCGTTGCGATCTGGATGCAATCGATGTTGAACGATGTCGAATGAAATCATCATCAGCACGAACAGCACGAGCTATATTCATTAGTTGCATTAATTCAATATGACATCCCTTGTGCCATTTGTTTTGATGTCGCCACCCCGCATTCACGTTTCCCCTTAATCAGCCCGCAAGCGATTGTATTTTAAATGAT
This sequence comes from Drosophila orena, assembly GCA_005876975.1. Classification (NCBI taxonomy): domain Eukaryota; kingdom Metazoa; phylum Arthropoda; class Insecta; order Diptera; family Drosophilidae; genus Drosophila; species Drosophila orena. Next base: position 4,275,292 of record VCKV01000282.1, on the reverse strand, counting down.
TATTAATTTAAATGCCTTTTATGGCTCCTCATGCGTAGCTTTACCCCATCAAAAGATACAAAAAGTGTGCGAAAGCCGCCACTATCTGATTGCTAACTCAACAGATACTTTCGCCTTGATGCACAGTAAAATATTATAAAAACACTGGGAAAATTTATGCATTTTACCATAAAATTAAGCCTTTCTGCATTCTAAACACTTATTATTGCTGTATTGCAGCAAACCGAGTTGTTTGTTAGTTCTATAGAGAGTCTAACTAATCCATTCCAAATGTTGTGAACCCTGCATTCATTAGGCAAAATCCATGTTTTTCTCTGGTTCATAGAGTATCTTCAAAAGAGGCGTATTGAATACTTTCCGCCCAGTTTTAATTGACTTATAGCATAGTTGTGGCCATAGTTGTAGCAATTATTTACAAGCGTTTGCTATTAATGAAGCATGGCAATCGGAAAAATGACTGGTGTTAATGTAATTTGTCGATTTCAACAGTTGCATCCAGCTTTTGCAAATTAGCTCAGCAAAAAAGCGGTAAGCGGGGGAAAAAAAGTGGAAAATATACCATTTACCATGGGTTACGAGGCGATGGATGGCCTGTTTTCCCACGAAAATGGGTTTTCCTCGATGGAGGGAGAAAAACAAATTACGTGGGACTTGTTTGTTTTGCAAAAATACTCACCCACTTGCGATTGGATTTCCGGGCCTAGACAAAAGTGCCTCGAGATGAAAATAGGGCTTCGTCATTTGCAAATTCGACAGTTTTCCTCGAGCGTATCAAATCAAGCCACAAACAGCACTTACAGGTATCGAAAGTCGAGGGTCCTTGCGAAATGGGGTTTCCCCCCTACCTACCTACCCTGACCAGAAATATATTATATCCCAATAAATATGAGACGGGAAATAAAATATCTCTCATTAAATGATGACAGAAGCAAATATGAAAACACGCTCGGGGCGGAAAATCAGCCGCCGTGTAGGGGTGCTTGGTAACGAAAGGCAGCCAGGATACGCAGCTCATTCGTGGGGTAAATGGACCTGGTTGGGGCATTAATTACAACTGTCTAAGTACGATTTGGGATGCCCCTCCCCCCCCCCCCCCACCAAAGGGAAAACAAAGGTGGAAATACGAGGGACGCGGCCCAGGGAAAGCACTTGAGCTAAACAAATATTTAAGTTGATTGGGCGGGCGGCGCCAGCGAGCAAATGCAAAAAGTTTCCACTCAAGGAGTTCACCAAATTCGCATAAATTCAATGCGTGCCAGGGCAGCCGTGAACTTTTTAATGTATTTTAAAACACTTTCCACTAAACATTTTAAGCAAACTGCTTCCCCAGGCAGGCCTTCGGTTCGCTTTAGTCGCACTCGTCCCCTGCCAAGTTGACTTCCTGCGAGAGCCGCAAAGTTTTCGCCCCTCCGGAGTTGCAGGCAAAAATCCCACGGAGGCTGAAATCAAGTATTTCATTTTGGATTCAACTGCTGTCCGGGCAGTGCAACAACTAAATGGCAAAGTATTTCAGCGCCGGGCCCAGCACCGCGTTGCGGATACCCTGTTGTCCATCACTCCAACTTTCCACCTCAAAACAAATAATGAACTGATAAGTGTTGAGGCGCCCGAAACAATAGTTATCAAGTGACTGTGGCTCAAGTATTATAATTCCTGCGAGTTCTCAAGTCGAATATTTCACGCCTGCACCCAAAACGGAAATCCGAGTTTCGTCGAGAGCTCGCTGCCATGGATACAGTGGAGCATTCGACCAGTCGACCAGTCTACCAGTCGACTAGTGGAGCAGTCGAGGAGTCGAGCAGCATCAACGTGGTAATAACAATGCCAGGAATAAGAAAAAGTTCTTGAACAGTTTTCGGCCACCCCCAGATGGTTTTCCATTTCCCCCTTCTGTCAGCTGCCAGCGAGTCGGCCAGCCAGGCGAGTTTTCTTTACCAGCAAGTTTTGCTTTACCGAAAATATATAAACTCCATTTTCCATTTTCGTGGGCTTCGTGGCGTCCTGGTCAGTGTGTCAATGTTTGTTTTATGTGGCTAGGCCGAAACTTATTCCAGCGCCAGGGGATTGCCATCGGTGGTGGCTCGGCTTTCAATCTAGAAAGGTAAGAGCTCGTAATTAATTACTCCGTCTGACGGTTAATAATTGAGCAAATAGCATCGGAGGAGCCCTGCCCCACTGCATTCACACATCCGAATTAATAATGCCGTCGCTGCAAAAGTCTGTGGCATGTGGCCAGAACTCAATTTGTGTGTGCTTTATGACTCCACTTAGGCCTTAACCCAGGTCTTAAGCTGCCAGCATGTAATTGCATTAATTTATTTTGCCCATCCAAATTCTCCGACCGAGCGATGGCCAAACTTTGCCGGCTGGCCAGCTGCAGTGATTTTTGACCACGACAACAATACCGATACGATAGAGCCGGTTAAAGTCTCGGGCTTAGCAGTAATTAAAACCCTGAAATGCTAGACGAATCCCAAAACAGCAGCATGCGATTGGGAGCTGCAGGATGCGAGGCAGGCAAAAGTTTTCACATTTGAAATGCAGCTGGGATTTGTTTTAGTTTTTGCTTAGCATTGCTGCCAAATATTTGCAGTGGCACAGAGATTTGCTGCTTGCAACACCACAGGCCGAGCTGCAATTGGAATTTGCTTTTAATTGTTTTTAATTAAGTATAATTTATTGTGCAAACATCACAGGGCCATGATTTCTATGCTGATGCATTCAAAATTCCCCCAAGAGCCAGACACTTTTGCAACCGCCACTTCATTTGCAACCTCGAACAGCCAGAAGGTCCTGCCACTCGAATTTAAATATAATACTAAATACCATTGCAGGTTGCTCGCTTTAATGGCTTATCGATTTTACTTAGCCGCTAATGAGCAGTGACCTCCAGTGAGCTTCGCTACCCATTAACAGCACTCACTCACTTTTCACTACTTACTCGGCTCGACATGCTGACGGACAAGTTCCTCCGGCTGCAGTCCGCCTTCTTTCGCCTTCTCGGACTCGAATTGTTGCACGAGCAGGATGCTGGGCATCGATATCCTTGGCGCAGCATCTGCTGCATCCTTTCGGTGGCCAGCTTCTTGCCCCTGACCATCGGATTTGGCCTGCAGAACATCCAAAACGTGGAGCAATTAACCGACTCTCTCTGCTCGGTTCTAGTGGATTTGCTGGCCCTCTACAAAATCGGGCTGTTCCTTTGGCTTTACAAGGACTTTCGGTTCCTAATACGGCAGTTCTATTGTGTTTTGCAAAGGGGTAAGCTAGTTGCTATTAACTAACTGCTAACGGACAGACGGACGGACAACCGGACAACCGGACATGGCCAGATCGACTCGGCTATTGATCCTGATCAAGAATATGGTCAGAAAAATTACAAAAAAATTTTGAAAAAATAAATTTCTAAATTTGAATGCAGATTTTAAGAGATTTGCTTCAGAAACATTTATAGGTATGACACTTCAAAATCCGATTAAGATAAGTTGAGTTATGGACATTAGAACTTTAGTCTTGGAACATCTTTGAATTTCTACAACATCATAACATCAAAAAAATTACAAAAAAATTAAAAAAAAATAAATGTATAAATTTGAATGCAGATTTTTAGAGAATTGCTTCAGAAACATTTAGAGGTATGCCACTTCAAAATCCGATTAAGATAAGTTGAGTTATGGACATTAGAGCTTCAGCCTTGGGACATTTTTGAATCTCTACAACATCATAACATCAGAAAAATTACAAAAAAGTGTAAAAAAAAATAAATTTCTAAATTTGAATGCAGTTTTTTAGAGAATTGCTTCAGAAACATTTAGAGGTATGCCACTTCAAAATCCGATTAAGATAAGTTGAGTTATGGACTTTAGAACTTCAGCCTTGGGACATTTTTGAATTTCTACAACATCATAACATCAAAAAAATTACAAAAAAATGAAAAAAAAATAAATTTCTAAATTTGAATGCAGTTTTTTAGAGAATTGCTTTAGAAACATTTAGAGGTATGCCACTTGAAAATCTGATTAAGATAAGTTGAGTTATGGACATTAGAGCTTCAGCCTTGGGACATCTTTGACTTTCTACAACATCATAACATCAGAAAAATTACAAAAAAATTTTGAAAAAATATATTTCTAAATTTGAATGCAGATTTTAAGAGATTTGCTTCAGAAACATTTAGAGGTATGCCACTTCAAGATCCGATTAAGATAAGTTGAGTTATAGACATTAGAACTTCAGTCTTGGAACATTTTCGAATTTCTACAACATCATCACATCAGAAAAATAACAAAAAAAATTTGAAGAAATAAATTTTCAAATTTGAATGCAGTTTTTTAGAGAATTGCTTCAGAAACATTTAGAGATATGCCACTTCAAAATCCGATTAAGATAAGTGGAGTTATGGACTTTAGAACTTCAGCCTTGGAACATATTTAAATTATTTTGAATTTCTTTAAATCAGAAACATTAAAAAAAAATTTCAAAAAATAAATTTTTTCAATTTTACTCTAACGGGTATAAATAATGATTGCACTCTTGCATGAACTCTACTTGCGGTTCATTTTTTTCAGAAACTCGCTGCCCAGTTGGTGAAATGATAGTATCCAGGGAAAGTCGTCGGGATCAGTTCGTTAGTGCCATATATGCCTGCTGTTTCATTTCGACTGGTCTTTCGGCCTGTCTGATGTCTCCGCTGGCCATGCTGATCAGCTTCCAACGAACAGGTGAATTGCAGCCGGACTTTCCCTTTCCCAGTGTGTAAGTAAAAGTACTCCATAATATCCAGAATAATAGCCAACAGTTTCTACAGATATCCCTGGGACAATGTGAAGCTGACCAACTACCTCATTTCCTATGTGTGGAATGTGAGTGCTGCCCTGGGCGTGGCACTGCCCACCGTGTGTGTGGACACCCTTTTCTGTTCTCTGATCCATAATCTCTGTGCCCTGTTCCAGATTGCCAGGCACCAAATGCGGCACTTCGAGGGCAGAAATGCCAAGGAGACTCGTGAGAACCTGAAGCACGTGTTTCAATTATATGAGTTGTGCTTGGACCTGGGTAATTCCTTAAACGAATACTTCAGACCGCTCATCTTTGCCCAGTTTGTGGCAGCCTCACTGCACTTGTGTGTCCTGTGCTACCAACTATCTGCCAATATCCTGCAGCCGGCGCTACTGTTCTATGCCGCATTTACGGCAGCGATTGTTGGCCAGGTGTCCATATACTGTTTCTGCGGATCGAGCGTCCATTCGGAGTGCCAGCTCTTTGGCCAGGCCATCTACGAGTCCAGCTGGCCTCAGCTGCTGCAGGAAAACCTGCAGCTGGTAAGCTCCTTAAAAATTGCCATGATGCGATCGAGTTTGGGCTGTCCCATCGATGGGTACTTTTTCGAGGCCAATCGAGAGACGCTTATCAGGGTAAGAAAAGCATTCAAGATTTAGAAATCGTTTAAGTATTCAACCTAATGCTGAAAATCGAACAGTCTAATGGCTTAAATCTTCTGCTAACGACACACTTCTAGACACCTTAAGTGCATGATAAATCTTTGCTATTAATTACATACTTTCAACTAGTTAATTTATTAATTGCACTTCCTTTTTCACCCACAGATTGTGCGCACTGCCATATCCTATGTAACGCTACTCAGATCCCTGGCCTAGCTGACCGGGCTCTTTCATTATTCAGGGAGTTGGTGCCGGTTGGTTTAAGTCCGGAAATATTTACAATTATGCTTTAAGCCGGTGTTGTTACAGCCAGTTGGCTAATTAAGCCATGTTAATGGCAATAACTGCTATGGAAAACCAGTGCCTGGGCCTGTTAATGCCTTTTGCATTATTGGCCTTGCTTGCAACCCCATCAGGACATTGAACGCACGTATACGTAATATTTGCTGTCGTCCTGTAATTTGCTCTTGTTGTTTTTCTGCCCGCTTTTTGTTGTCCTTTTTTATGTTTTTTTTGTTTTTTTTTTTGCCATCCTCGCACAACATTGCGGTTGTCTGCACGTGCTCGACCAACGATTATGTATAAAAGTGTGACATGGTCAAAGGATTTGGCCGATTTAACTTTGTTTTGGCCGATAGACAGGCGGGGCTTCAACCTACCGCCCACCGAATGTGTGAGCACCCATCCGTGTGTGTGTGTGTGTGTGTGTGTGGAGGCTGCACGTGAGTGCGGTTGGGAAAAAGCCAATTGCAGTTACCGGGATTTCAGCGCATCCGCCGGCGGCGCTTTAGTCATAAACTGCACGCAACACGGCGGCTTAAGTTTAGCCGATTTTGTAATTTGTTTGTAGCCACAATGCGTTTGCTAACAGGCTCTGCTGTACACGCAGCGAAAAATGCTTAAAAAGCGCATCAAATTGTTCATAAAGTTATTATTTTATTTAAGTATTGAGTAACTGAAGGCTTACCAAATGGCAAGCAGGACTTAGAACGTATATGAAAGATATTACTCATTGTATTCATGGTAAATAATAAATATATCATTACTAATGCTACTTGTTCATATTTTTCCCTGTGTAATTACAACAACCCGTAATGAGTGAATGGTCCATCTGGTTTATGATTCATTTGCTGATTATGTGCGCACTCCACTGAACTTTTGCTCGATTGACAAAACTGTGTGTAATTGCTGGTGTTAGCCCTTTCCCTGCGGGCCACGATGTCTGGCCGGGGCTCCGAGTTGGCCAGCCAAAGGGACAGACAAACAAAATCAAAGACAGTCAACACTTTTGGCCGTACCGAAAGTGGCGAAAATATACCCCGAGGGCATTGGACTATCTCGTGTCCTTTCTGCAGTCTCCCTGCCTGTTAGTCGTCTGTGTTTTTCCCTCCTTTTCCCGCTGCCTTCGATTCTCCGGTCTGTGTCCTTTGGCGTGTCGTGTGGCGCTTTGTGGCCCATTGAGGCAAATAGTTTCGGTTTAGTCCAATAATGATGCTATTGCAACAGAGCTTTTCCCGCCCCTTCCTCGCTGCCCATCAGATTGAGTGTGTGTGTGTGGGTGTGGGTGTGTGTGTGGGTGTGTGTGGGTGTGTGTGGGTGAGTGGGTGGGTGGGTTGGTGGGTGGGCTTCCGTCCACTTTCATTCAATTGACGCTCTCCCAGTTGAAATGCCATAATAAATTCAATTGTGCCCCCGGCGCCTGTCACTTTGTGTCAGCCCAGATCGGCTGCAGCCTCCGCTTTCCCTTTATTTTGTCCTCATCATTTATTATTTTTTGGTTTCTAACATTGTCATAACATTCTCATTCATGCCCTTTACTTCCTTTGCCGCCTTCCTTGCTTGCCTTTTGCGAATGGAATTCTTCCCTTTTAATTTGGCAATTAATCGAATCAATCGTTCGCACTTCCTTCCGTCCTTTTTATTTTTTGTAGCCCATTTTCGGGCCGCCTGTCTTTTGGTATTTTAATGCCGCTAATTTATGTGGTCAATTGTTTTTAGTTTTAACGAGCATTGCGGCCATTTTTTATGGCCAAATGACCGTTCGTCTCGACCGATTGAACCGCCGCCTTTTGTAATTTTGCTCCTTTTTGCGGCGGCTTACATTTTACTCTTATCTAACTGCGGAAATAACTTCCAATTATTTCGGTGAGCACACATGACTTTAAGCCGAGTTCAGGTCCGGGTTGTACCCTCAATTAGAGCATAAATATCAACTATTGCGTATACGACCCGTACACTGTGCACGCCATTGTGCATGTGTGCGTGTGTACGAATATATGAAAGGCAAATGAATTCATTTATGTAGATTGCCTGGTAAACGGCCGAAACGAAAATAGTTTGAATGGCTGTCGGCCAGATAGATGAAGCCATCTTGAGGCGCCCGAGAGCACATCAGCATGGCGAGTTTTAAATTTCTGCCGTGCAGGATGCACACAACACACAACGCACAACACACAACACACAAAGGTGGGCCAACGACTTTTTGTCGAATGCAGCAAGAGCTCGGCATTGTACACGAAATTGTTATAAAGAGCTAACCGGATATTTTCGGAATTTTTAATTAATTCGTCTGCACTGGCCACCACTACATGTACACACAGTTCTGACCAACTACCTACACATACCAGTATACTGGCGCTGTTGTCCGGTGCCGAGCTGTCCTTGCCTTGCGCCCACTTTCGTAGCTGCAACTTGCAAGTCAGGCAGCTCTGCAAGTGAGCACACTCGAAAAAATACTGTCCATTGCTTAAATAGGCCTTTGAATTAGGCAACATTCTCTAGCCTGGTTGGTTGGTTCCCTTTTGAGTTGGTTTCAATGGGGAGATCAGGAGTTGAAATAGCATAAGAACTTTATTTTGGGCAGCAACTTTTCGTTCAGTGCACGTATGTTCCAGCCATTGTCAGGGAGCGAGCGAGGCGAGTTGCAACAATTTTCGGCAATTGCCGTCCTGCCTGGACACTGGGACACACTTGCCCCCTTGTGCTGCAACTGCTACTGCCACTGGCACTGGTAGTGATTCTGCTCCGCTCCTGCTCCTGCTCCTGCTCCTGCTCCAGCTTTGTTGCCGCTCATTCATTGTGCAAAGTTTGTATAAATTTTTGATTTCTTTACACAAAATGCTGTGCATGTCTCTCCGACTGTCTGATGTCCTGCTACTGATGCTCCGCGGGGGCAGGGGGCATGGGGCATGGGGCATGGGCCAGGGGGCATGTGGCATCTTCTGCCTCCAGCCCCTTTGCTGATGCTTCTTTTGCTGCTTCTCTGCTCTTGCTGCTGGCACAACACAAATGCCATTGATTGAGTCACATCGCCTGGGCATATAAATCTCCACCGATGGGGTGTGGCACGCTCTCGACTTGTGTCAGAAATTCCGGGCTGCCTACCTTAAAGTTTTCGCCGTGCTGAGTCACTGTCACCGTCACACTCATTCGCACACACTGACAGGCACACTCAAGCTCACAGTCACACAGTCACATTTTCATCCTGATCCCAGCCCATCGAAGAATCGAAGTCTGCTGCTGTGGCGTTTGGCGCAACTTGGCCGATGATTTCGTTATTGTTCGATTGACAATAAAAAATCAACTGAAAGTTGCAAAAGGCACAAACTGTCATTGAATTTGCGCATACACACAGACACACATGCATAGGGTCAGAAAGGGCAGAATTTGGTTCCGTTGGAGTTGTAAGCATATAAAAATAAGTCCCTTTGGGGCATCCCACTTCCCACTTGCCACTTGCCACTTCCCACTTGCCAGTTTACCCTAACCAGTGCGTCAGTGCCCCCAAAGAACCAAAAAATGTGTATGCAAAAATGCAATAAGCGAGCGCAGCTTAAATAAAATGCATTTCAATGATTGCATTTTGGATTAAACCAACAAACATTTCGACTGGGCACAACAATAACATCCAGAGCAGTCGACATCTCTTTGTGCAATACCTACTCGTACATATACCTACATACACGTACAGTATATACCCATTGCCATGCATATTTATTAAAACTTTTCACTTTGCTTTTTAACGGCAGCCAAACGGAACTGACAGACATTGCATATCTCTCAGCTTGCTGCTCCGTTTACGTTTAATGAAGTGCGAACAAAAATATTTTCAATTAGAGCCAAGGCAAGCCAAACCGAGCAGCAACCGAGAAAACCAGCAACGACCGAAAGCGAAATGAAAAGGTAAAAGTCGAAAATGCTAAGGCAGGTGAGCCAGTGAGCAGGCAAAAGCGCAGGTGAGCAGCTAAACAGGTGAACAGGTGAACAGGTGAACAGGTGAACAGGTGAACAGGTGAACAGGTGAGTGGCATGCAAATGCAAGTTGGTTCTGCATCTGGAGCTGGAAACCGTGGTGCACTCACCCTAAGCCCGGCTTGCTGTCGGCTTTTGGGCGGGTCAGAAGTACGCGCCGTTTCGTGGCCAACAAAGTGCTGTCAGCCAGATGGATCCGCCCGATCCTGGCTTCCAAATATCGCCAGGATAATCCAGCACACACCACGTGCTTGATTTATGCCAAATGGGGGCATCCTTCCTGGTGGCTCCTTCGCCTTTTGTTTGGCCCTTTGTCGACTAAACACATTCAATAAATAAGCGAAGGCAAGAAGCAAATTACGATTCGCTGATGTTTTTACGACAGCGACGTGCCCATTTAAAAGTGTTTTTGATTTGTGTTGCCACTGCCACCGCCACTGCCACCGCTGGCGGCACTTTAAATTTATATCCAAAGATTTCACGCACTCCTAATTTATGTGGCGTGGCCAAAAGACGTTGTTGCAAGTAACATTACGCCGCCCAGCCGACTTTATTATTATGATATTCAGCCATTCCATCACTTAAGCGCTGACATTTTTATACGCGACCATCAAAAACCAAAGCGTTTTCGTTCGCAAATTGTTAACATAACGATTTTATGCCCAGGCGTAACAATTGAAACTATTTTACTGAATAAATGGCAACATGTATGGCTTACAGCCAAGTGTTTATTGCAACGAGCTGCGTCATCATATCCAAAGATGCTACGTACTTTAATTGCGGGCAGCTCCTTCACAAGTTTGCAGTTTGTTTTGGATTGCGGTTTACAATTTGTCAGGATTACAAGTATGCAGCTAGAAAACTGAAGTTTATTTGGCTCAAATAAACTGTCCTTATTAAATGTCAACATGGATGGAAAGCATAAGTTTAACCAAAAACTGCAGCTTCTCATAGATGCGAACTTCTTTTATCCCTCAAAATTCATCAGTAACTTCATAAATATATCAATATCCATCCAAATATTCTCCCCTTTTCAAAGTTAATAACATCCTATATGGATTTATCTGCTTATTGCCACCGCAGATATATCGTATCTTTAATGCAGTAATGCAGTTTTTCTTCAGTTGCCCTCAAAAATCGGAAAAGCACCCTTAGGGCCCAACATGCCCCTCCACGCACACGGTACTACGGCAGCAACAATTTGCAGAAGTTTTCAACTTTCGGCTCGCAATTGTTGTTGCCACTGTGCTGCACCCTCATAAGTATTTTTTGTTACTCGCAACGCTTGGTAGTTGTTGTTTCCAGAGTCGCAGGCGTAGACATATAGCCATAATGCTCACCTGAGCGAAAGCACGGCAAAAAATATACGAAAATTTGCATGAAATCGCTTAAGTGCTTTTGCCATAACTTTACAAGAGGAGCAGGTCCTGCGGCGCAAGGACGAGAATCGGTGGGTGAGGAGCTACAGGGCCCCACAGCAAATGCTGTTTGTGAGTTTTGCATAAAAGGCAGCTACGAAAAAAAAAAAGAAATGGTTTGGCTGTTGCTCGCCGGGTGTATAAATAAAAAGTTTTGCACATGTGACGAGCAATAAATGCAGCAAATTAAACAGAATTCAACAAATTAAATCCGCAACAGTTATGGGAGTCATTTGCAGCGTTGTTTCACTCGTGATTCCGTTGATGTACGGCCATTTAAATCTGCCACATCGCTTCGCATGTGGCGAAAGGCGAAGGGCGAAAGCTTCCGCATTGAGTGGCATGTAGTCATCTTTTGTGGCCAGGACCAAACAGCCTTGAGCTGTTGCAACGACACCGAATCAAACTTAGAATAAGCAGCAAATGCTCTCATGTGCTTCCGTGTCCTGGCGCCTCCTTCACCACTTTTTGTGCGACCTGTCAACCCATCCATCTAGCCAGCTATCCATACCCCGGCTGCTTGGCCATCTTCACGTCCCGAAAGCAGCTGTTTCGTCCTTCCTCACCTGCAATCCTCTTCATTTGCTGCTCTTCCTCCATTTCAACCTGGCTGCATTGTCTGCTTGTCTGCTGTGTGTAACTAGCTCCGGGCGCCATGTGTTTTGTAATTTCCTCTCCTCTCCGGATTGCTGCCACTTTCTTGGCTCCTCGTCCACAATTCCAGGTGCATTGACCCACTGACACGATCTAATCTCCCATTCAGACGGAAAACTAAATGTGGGCGAAAAACTCCATTTGGCAGTAGGAAAATGTTAACACAACTTCAAATTCAATGGAAACTTTTAGCTAATAACACAAGCGTAAACGATAAGATTACAAGCCCATTATTATCTTATCTACAAAATATCTCATGTTGTATGAGTGGGAAAAGTTGAAGTTCCCTTTAGCTAACTTGATTTTTGTGTTGCTATATAACCCCATCACTTAATCAACTACTTGACCCGTTCCACTGCAATTTAATTTGAAATTTATTTGGAAATGCCGAGGCAATTAAATTTGACAAAATGCACGCTGAGTTGGGTGAAAAGTGAGCTGCGTGTGCACTGGCCACAACTGAGTGGAAAAACTCAAATGAAATTTAATTAGTGCCAAAATGCGGATACGTGCTCACTAATGACACGGCAAACCAATTTACTTGCGGCTCAGCACGTCCGTCCCTCGACGCTCCACTGTCACTCCACATGGTGCATATTTACTAGCATTTATTTGTGTTTTGCGGCATTTATGGGGGCGAGATGGTCGGTGACCCCGTGATCCTATCATTTTAATTCATTGCGTTTGCCCATTCATTTGGTTGTCGTGCAAAAGTTTTTGGGGCCGTTGGTTTTTGGGCCAACGGTGGGCGGTCCAAATTCGCTTGTTTGCTGCGAGGCAAGCAAGCTTATCATTGATTTTATTGGCATAATCAGCGTGAAAATTTGCGTTACAAACTTTTTGGCAAACGGCCACGCCCCTGAATGCGATAAACATTTATCTTCATTATCAAATTTGCGGCATCCCGTTTCGACTGAAGCCAAGGCTTCGGTTGCCACCTCTTCGTCCTCGTCCTGGTCCTTTCCTGTTGTCTGTAGGTTTTTTTCGGATACGGACAGACCGCCTTCGCCATCATCATCATCGTTGGCAGCTTAATGAAAAACTTTTTGCCTCGCGCGCATAACCCTTTTTTAATTTTTATTAAGCAGAAAATTGCCTGCCGGCCAGGGTCCTTCTTTCGCCCCAAGTCCTTGGAGGCCGAGCTGAGCAAATGGTATGGGTACGCCACGGTACTGAGAGGAAAAAATGTAAGCGGAAAGTGGCAGAAAAATAACAACTGGCCAAGTGCGTGGCCTTGGCTCCACGAACTTTCGGTGCGCTACCACAGGAGCATAAATTCGAATATAAGAAGCCAGCCAGCCCTTCAAGGATATGGCAGATATAATGGGAGTTCTGGAAAATATTGCACCCTTTGGGAAACACAATTTTAAAGGAGAATGCAATTTTCGTTGAAGTGCGCAACTTTCAAGCTAAATTCAGTGACTAAATGAATATATCAATTTTGTTGCCACTCTATTATTATAAGTTTCTTCTGCCAAGCACATATTATAGATTTTCATTGAGATTTAGATTATCTCACCTATTGTTTCTGCTTTAAGCTTACAACTGCAGCGTGCTCGATTTTCCCCTTCGCTTGGCCTAAACCCGATTATATGGCCCGTTTCGGTTAGGCCACTTTGCTTTATCAACTTTTGCCTTGTTTATTTTGCTTTTCATTTTTTGCGTTGTTGTCCTGGTTATTCTCACAAAATCTTTGGGCCACATTTTAAGCAGATTCGCAGAGGCCGCAGGACGAGGGGCAAGATGCTGGGAAAGCAAATTAGGAAAGAAATAATTGCTTTCTTATTAGACCGAGTTCGCTCGGAATATTTTCAATCAATGACGAGGCCATGGACGAGAACGAATGAAAACGGACGCTTTTCCATTGGCTGCACGTGTCGCCTGTTTGCAGTTCATTATTGCTAGCTCATTCATCAGTTGATTGTGTTGCTATTGCATGCACAATGTACATGCCTCGCTGGCACAATGAATATTTAAATAATTCCCCGCTTGCTGACATAGTATATGTTTTTCTTTTTTTTTTTTGTTGCAGCAGCAGCAGCATTCAATTTAATTACACGCTTTTGTGAAAAACGATTCTTTGGCCCCCGCTTCACGCAAAGTGTGGCAGTTAATTAAATTTTAATTTTATGTGCCATTAAAATATTTAACCAAATTTAGCAGAGCTTAATAAAACGCTTAATGGTTTATTTAGTTTGGCTAATTGAAATCATTTGCGGCTCACACGGCGTATGAGTAATGACCGGGCATTAGAAAACTTGCATGTTTTATTTGCTGCGACGCATGTACGGGCAAAATGAAAGCGATTAAAAGGATAATCAATTATACATTATTTATAATACGCACACACACACACACACACACACATACACACTCACACAGACGCTCGGATAAGCCGGTGTGTGAAAATTCGGAAAATCAGGAAAAGAACTGGTTTTGCACAGCAGGCCGCCGCCTTGTCGTTTTGTAAGCAACAAATTTGGCCACGCTTGCTTATTTAGTTAATTATCGCAGATTACTTGCTCCTGATTATTTTGTACCCATGAAGCTGGAATCCGGTTTCAGTTTCAGTTACAGTTTCAGTTTCCGTTTCGGTTTCCCAGGGGCTGTAAAGTCAGCAAGTTTGCTTGTTGTCTGGGCGCTTGGTCCCGTCATGTTTACTTATTTTGACGCAGCATGTGGCAACTGCCAGCAGCTCACAGCGGGCCAATGCCAACTTGGATTTTCTTAGCTGACAAACGGAAGGACGAGGCCGAAAGACTCAGGACGCAGGACGCAGGACGCAGGACACTTGGCTCAGAGACTCGGAGACTCTGTCACTGAAATTGAGTCTGTGGCCGATTCATTTGTAGCGTCGCCATATCAACAATTAAATTAAACGTGTTTGCCCTACCCAAACGAGCTTAGGCGTTCAATCAGCGTTTGGAAGCTCTGGACGAAGGACGCAGCAGCAGATGAAGGTGGCTTCGGGATGCTCGGAATGCTCGACGAGAGCTCTACAAGAGCTATTCAATGCACGTGCGGCATTTTAAATTACTAATTACCAGTGTTTCAGGTAACATTTGCTTTCACCAGCTTCACCAGTTTCACCAGCTTTTGCCTGGCCTCGCCCCTTTTTGGTCACATAATTAGGTGCAACTCGAAAAGGGACTTTCTGCTGGCAAAAGGGCAAAACCCAACAACGAACGTCTGGCTGCCATTCAGAGAGGCCACGGCTCATTGTGAGGCTTATTAAACCAGCTGGCTAAATGAAATTCCTATGAAATATGAATGTTGTGCAGCTTCCAGGCACTAGAGCCCTTAAAGCTGTCTTTCCGTCTCTTGGCTACTGGATTTAAAGGTGGGAGCGATTTGTCAGTCCGCCGGCTGCATATTTCGCAGCCAATTGCCGTTCCACTGATTTCGTTTGCAGCCACGTATTGCGGTCAACATTAACAGGCCTGCGAGGCCATCATTATCGGCCTTGGAGCTGGCAAAAACATGCCAGCTAGGCACTATCGATGGGGTCTATGGGCTGGTTTTAAAAGGGTCTTTAGCAAATTCAGTTTCAAATCACTGATTCTACTTTGTAGCAGCCATTTATGGCAGCTCTTTGCATTACAAGTTGTATAGTGCACTATCTTGTAGCGACTGCCATCGCTAATCGACGCCAGCAACATTATCATCATCATCATCAAGGCAGGGAGGGCATCGCAGAAAGCGAGCCCCAAACCAAACTCAATTCCCAATCCCATCATGCAGCTGGCCATCCTGCCGCACACGGTGCAGTGCAAATAAATACGCAGGCTGCAGTTGCAACGGCGACCCAAACCGTTTGGATGGCCCGTTGCAAATGAGCGGCAATAAACGCCAAAAGCAGAAAATTCAAGTTAATTACGTTTTTCAATTAAGCACTGGCTCGCCGCCTGACCCCCGCCCCCCTTTTACCACACCCACTCCCCTTTTGGCCACGCCCCCTGTTCGATGGGTATTGGAAAAGTCACGCAGTCAACGTGGGGCTGGGAACAACAATTTGGCATTGAAATTGAATTGATGTTGGAAGCTTAAATCGAAATCACTTTATTATTTCCCCTGGCCAGCAGGTTCAAGCGATCGGTTAAAGGATCGAAAAAGGACTTCAGGTCACTTCACCAAATTTTGAAACGGCTTTGTAAACTTCTCGGCGTTTCCAAAAAATTCTGGTGTGCCATTGGGCTTATTGGTGGTATATATTTTATTGGTGCGCTGTGAAATATGGATTCCAAATTGACCACCGAATATAATTCATCATTCATGTGTCCAAACTGACACGTCTGTGGCCGCAAAAAAAAGAAAGAAGAAATTCACTTTGTTTGCGGTTGCCAATTGTATAAAGTAAGTTTCGTTTTATTTGCTATGCCCTTTGCTTAACCATTTTTTGTATCTGTCGTTTTTTTTGGTTTTGTATTCGTTGTGCTGGCGCTTTGTGGTATGAAATATTCATGGTGCGCATTTTGTATCGGCACAGAATTAATCAGGAAAATATGCGGCCAAGTGGAAATTTTTGTAATCATCGCGGCTGGCAGTCGATTAGCAGGATATTCAGGTGGGGCTCGGCTAGCTATCAAGCTAGGCTAATAACTCGCGTTGGTTGGCATTAAAAATTTACACAATTTTAATTTTTAAATAGGCCAAAGGCAACTTGAGTGCCCCACCTCCCACCTAACACCACCCACCACCCACCACCCACCTCCAGCTTTCCACCTATTTTCCTCTTAGCCACCGAAGCCACTCGAAGCCGTATAAATCCAAGATTGTGGCCGCCAACTTGTCGCATATGCGAGTGTGTGTGTGTGTGCTTTGGTTTGAGTCCTTGTGAGTGCTCCTCGCGTGTGTGAGTGTGTGGTAGTGTGTGTGTGTGGTTGCTATCTTGACTTCATCCTTGAATGGCAACTGGGGGCTGGCTCGCTTCTCTGGCTTTGACTGTAATTGAAGCAAAATGAAAATCTTTTATTCATGAGGCTATAAAATTGCCCAATTTTCAGGCCATTAGCAAAATTTACGCCTTTTTCTCTGCACGCAGCGCATAGTGGCCATTAAACACAGTCGCCTGCATAAGTATGCAAGCCATGGCTTTATGGGCGTTTATATTTCATTTTCCACTCATCGTGTCTCGATTTCGTTTTTATTTTGTTAATTTATTTATGTTTCTTTTTTTTTATTTTTAAATACGCGTCACGACGACACCTCTCCGTTTTCCACGTGAGCAGCGGGAAGGAAATGGTGAGCAAGTATCTGCGTGGTAAATCGTGACACAACGCGGCGTATGCTTGATTTCTGTGCTGATGCCTCTTGACAGGACATCTCCCAGCAGCAGCGACGTCATGGCCTAATCCTATTAGGCCCGCCCGGCTTGTATCGAAAGCAGCTTAGACATGTCAACGCTGTAATTAAAAGCAGTTGAAAACATCAGACTCTGTCATCTCGACTCGTCTCGTCTCGACTCGGCCGAAAATGCTGCCAAGTCACGCGTTTCCTGTCGGCTTTCGCAGCTGGAGTGCCCAGTGCCTTCCAGCCCGCTTTTCTGGCCAATTATTATGTTAATTTTCTGGTCAAGTGCCGCTCTCATTGAGAGTAATTAAAGTGCAGCCAACGAGCCTGTGGTGGCCAGGCCACAAAAGGCCACCAAAGGCCACAAAAGGCAGTGTTTTCGTTCCACTAATTAGTTTGTTCTTAGAAACATATTTGCATGGCCCTGATTGTTTTGCCCTTAAACGCATATTATGTACCGTGTAGGCTGCTGAACCAAACCGATTAATCCGTTTGCAATTAAAATTTGCGCCGCCAGTGCTGCGTTGGCAATTAATCCAGCTTTGTCTGAACTTGACATTCCGGCGACGGGATAATACCCAATAGATTTTCAATTTCAATTTTCCAGCTATTGAGTTGGCGGCACACACGCAGCTGAAGCACCAGCTCGTGCTTCCTCGTCACATTTGTGTTTTTACGGCAGTGCATATAGCTCACACTCTGGAAAACTGTTTCCTTGCCATTGAGCCTGGGCCTCCGGATCGAAGCAGTGTCAGCGGTTTATGGTCCTTTTATTCCAGGAACACTGCACTGCAGCACAGGAAGAAAAGCAGCACGACTCCGTTGATTCTAACAGCGTTTTCAAATATAAAGCTATATAAAATCTTTTTCATAAATGGTGCTTGAAAAATATGCTTTAAATATTAAACCGTGATAGGGTTTATTAGGTATCTACAAATTAAACATCGCATCTATAAACTTTTCTCTCCGTGTGCGGTTTGCATCTGTTTCAGTTCCCATTTAATCGAATTTTCCAAGCCCTAACCGATGGCTTTTCAATCTTTCTCAATCTCGGCTACGTTTAGCCACATTGGGTATTCACACACGGCTGGGGCCACACCCAAATGTATTACTTATAAATAAATAGCCGCAGGCATTCACAGCAGACACTTTGGTCAGCCTGGGTTTAATAAATATTTATGAAATCCCCCGAGCAGGCGATCTCTAGGCGATTCCTCTGAACCAGTTAGTTAGCAACCGCTCTAATCCGGCCATCCAGGCATCCAGGCATCAAGGCATCCAGGCATTCAGGCATCAGGGCATCCAACAATCCCGGTACATGAGCTTAAATTATATTCAATTCCGTTAGAAATCAAACAACAATGGACAGGCGTAGCTGGGCCAGTTGGTTTGGCCATGGTCATGTTCAACATGCAAACAAATGGTCGAAAAAAAAATGTTTGTTCACACAAACAGGAACACAGAGACACACACACACACACACACACACAGACGCACACACACAAACTCAAAGCGGAAGTATATAGGGGCATTTAAATATGCAAAGGAAGTGTGCACTTAATTTGTGCCATCCTTGTTGTTTGCCTTTGCCTCCACTAGTTGTCATCCTGGCCGCTGCTTTTGCTTTTGTTTGTGTGGCCAGAGCAAGGCTGAATAGAATGAGCGAAAAAGGACGAAAGTGGCAGATGAGCAGCGAAGGGCCAAGCGCTGATCTGACCATAGAGCACAATATTCCAGCTCAAACACAAATCCCAACTAATGTGGGCCAAAAACTTTTGCGTGCCCACATGGGCCAGCTGACTCTGTTGACTGTTGAGTGGACGTAGTGGACGGGGTGGACATCCTGGCCATCCTGGACATGCTGGACACCATGGACACTGGACATTCCGGACAGCTGGACTCGCGGACAGCCTTGGTGGTTAGAATGCTGGCCGTGGCCCGTTGGCCATGTGCCATGGACAAAAGTTATCAGCGTTTCGCAGCAGAACGCCCACATTTCCCGCCTCACGTTTCCCGCCCCACTTTTGCAGACCCACTCTTCCAGCCCCACTTTTCCAGTCCCACTTCCATCTGACAGTTTTAATTGCCTCGAATGTTTGCAAATTTCTTACGATGGGGGGGCGAAAATCGTTGTAGCTTGCGGTTGGCGAGACAGACAGACGCCGGTCGCCTTCGAGGATCTTAAGCTGGGGAAAACTTGTGCGTTGTATTTTTATCCTAAATGCTATTGCAAAAGTTTTCAGATACAAGCTCTAGATGAAGTGACTTACACATTTAGCAAGCGGGAAAGCGAAATTAGCAGCAGCAGCTGCACTCGGCCATCAAATTAAGGGGAAATGTCCCCAGAAATTGTCGTATTACGAATAGTTTGCTTTCAACAAATTCAGTAGTAAAATTGTGGCATTTTCTCTGACGCACTGCGTCACTGGCGATCATTAGAAATTATTGATTGACTGGCAAACAAGCTC
The DNA here is from genome assembly GCA_005876975.1 of Drosophila orena. NCBI lineage: Eukaryota > Metazoa > Arthropoda > Insecta > Diptera > Drosophilidae > Drosophila > Drosophila orena. The sequence goes on along the minus strand of VCKV01000282.1, from coordinate 4,255,771 downwards.
CTTTTCCATTTCCTTTTCCTTTTCCATGCCAGCCCATCCTTTCCTGGCCGTTCGGAATCCAAGTCCGTGCATATAGTACGTAGATAATTCTATTGTTTTTCTGCCACAAACCGCATGCATCAGGGGCCAGAGTTTCGGCTTGGTGTCGGTGTCTCTGCTGCAGTGGCAAGCTCATCAGAATGCCAGCAGGGGTAGCCTCATCATCACCGCCTCACTCTGACTTTGGGTTATTGATTTCACAATGAAGCAGGATGGCATACGTATACATGCACACACACATCATCATGTGAGCGAGGACACATGTCGAGCACCTTGTGGTTTATCCTGCTCCAGGACCTCGGTGATGTGACTCCAATCCACAAGCTTATTACCGTGCACAAACGTTGTTTAAATTACCGGCTCCACAGCTCGAGGGCAATGTAATTAAGTTTTAATCAAACTTTAAGGCATTGCTCATCCGCCGTGTATGCTGCGCAGCGGGTTGAACTGAAAAAGGCGTGCAGGCGAAAACAAAAACACAACGAGAACGGGAACGGGGATGGGGATGGGGACGAGAATGCGGATGTGGATGAGGCAGGCAGAAGACAAATGTTTGATCATTATTACGCTACCATAAATAAAGCCAGAGACCCAGGTACGCAGACTGGATAGCGAATTCCAGCACCTTTGGCCAGCTGAAAAGCGTAAATGATGATGGCCAAGACACGGGGGGTCCAGGTCGGCCAGGACAGGACAGGCCAGGCCAGGACAGGCCAGGACCACCGCTGAATAACTGCGATTAAAGCGAGCAACAAAACAATTATTGAGGATTTAATTGCTCGACAGAATGTAATTAAGCAAGGGTAGCACGTCCCACGTTTCACGCTCCTGCGTCATCCCACTCCCGAGATTTCCGTAGATAAACCACAGAAGCCCAGGCAGCTCCATCCATCTGGGAGTGTTTTCAATGCGGTCTCTGTGAATCGGAGGGCATTAAATGCAGAGTGGGTTGCCCGTTGCCTCAAGGGCCACTATACCTTACTAAACCACACTATGCAGCAGCATACATATGACACTTTATTGGACTGAAGAGGCCTATTAAAGTCAGCTAGTCTTCAAAATCGCTTTGGCTGACGCATTGGCAACAGCTCTTGGCACTCGTTTCCGGCCAAAAAAGAGCTCTTGCCCGCTCGAAACTTTTGAGTAAGTTTCAATTTATTAACGAAATAAAATGCAGATAAATGCTGCCAGCAGGAAGGAACAGGAAGGAACAGGAAGCTGGCAGCAGGCAGCAGGCAGCAGGCTGAAGACAACGCCATAAGCCTTAGTCGCTGCCAGAACTTTTGATGGCCTCGTCAAGTTTCCGGCGAGTTCAAAGTTCACCTGCCGCCTGAAATAGAGGTGAATGAGTGAGTGAATGGTTGGGGAACAGAGGCCACAATATCCTTCCTCTGGCCAGGCGCTCTTTATTTTCGGCATTTCTACTGTTGTTTCTATATTGGCCAGTTGCGGGGCGTTAGGCATCAATGGCAGCGAAATTGCGGAATTTTATTTGTTACGCGCCCGCGATTTTCAATGCAATTTTCACAACTCACAGGCCGAACAGCAGCAACACACACACACACACACACGCACACACACACACGCACACTCACTCACACACTCACACACACGCACACTCACCAATACAAACAGCGGACGAGGCACATGCAATCGCGTTTCATTGCATGTGTCTGTCTGCGCTGTGAATTGAAATTTTTTCAGCGCCGCGCTGTGCTTTCTATTTATTTGCCGGGTTTTTTTTTCTGCTCTTTTTTTTTTTTGCAAGAGTCGTTGGCACTCCAAAGTCAAAAACGAACATATTGGACTGAGAGCGCAGGATCTCGGCTGGAGGCGGCAATAATGTTCCGTGTTTGCTAGCACGGTCAAATGGCCAAATTGCTGCAGAACCGCATTCCATTTTCGATGCCAAAGCGTGTTTTAAGCAGTTAAATAAAGCCAGATGCTTCTTGAGCTCTACTCTGAGAATATATCGGCTTGCCACGAAAACCAGCACAAAAGTGCGCAAAAGTATGCAACCAAATAGATTGCTATCGAATACTCGTGCTTCTTATCAGTGCACAAAATAAAACACGAGGTCTGAAAGTATGCAAAAAACTATATACGTTACATTTGAAATCATACTTTTAGACACCTTTTCAAATTCGCCATGCCGTGCAGTGTAAACTATTAATATTGCTAGCTTTCACTTAGAGCACTTTCACATTCTGTTGGCGCAGGAAATTGGTTTACCCTAGTTGCAGACGATTTACATGTGCAGCCGAAGGATTCGCGCCGGAGTGTCCTTGATAGACAGCTATCTGTTTGTGCAACTCTCCGGATGACGCCGCCTGCATAGGAATGAGCAATGAGTTGGCAAAGTTTTTCGATTAAAGTTCATAATTACACTTGCAAGTGTTGCCAGTAGTCGCTGGCTGCAATTGCCGCTCGCTCACATATGCTGATTGCCAAAGTAGTTTTAATTGAAAATCTTTAGCATTCGAATGCAAAACTGGCACTACAAGTCCGCCATTATGTGACCCGGCATCGAAAGCAACCAAAATTCTGTCATTTACGTTGGCAGACACGGCGCCATCTAAACTGCACATCTACATCTGGATATTGCAGTGCATACATACATACATATGTACAGTGCATACGTGTACATATATTGCAATTCTGACATTGCATCGATGGCTTCACTTTGCCTTTTTGCAGTTGCGAAGTGCAGAACTCCACTGGCATACCAACGACCCAAACCCACGCATTTATTTCAATTCCTGTGACTGTTTAGCCATTCTTTTCCAACCCAGACAGGATGTCTCCATGTGTGTGGGTGTGGGTGTGGGTGTGGGTGGACTGGAACTTGTTCGAATGACTCAAATATTTTAAATGTCTTTGTCTGACTGACTGACTCGGTAACTGGCTCAGTGCGTTGTCAATCATGTGCATCACTGGCTTTACGGCTCTTGCCATCAGAATGTCAGCCACAATGGCAATGGCAAATAGCGAGTGCTACGAGTGTATGCGGAAAATGGAAAAACTCCGTAAATACTTTGTCTAACTGATAAGCAGTTATCTGTTCGTGTTCATCTCGGTGTAGTTTATGGCTCTATTAGGCCATTTGTTTGTCTCCCCACTTCTCAAATATCATTTAACATGCAAGTCGAGCGTGTTTGCTGCCTGTTTGTTTGTCGTGTTGTCGCTTGACGTCCGATTAAACAGCTGAAAGTTGTTTTATTTGCTCGAGTGCAACAAGTTTCACGTCTTTCCCGCGGCCATTTTATTTAAATTTATTTTTTTCCTGATTTTTACAGAGCTTTCAGTGATATTATTACACCATTTTTCAAAAATGGCATTTCCAAATCTGATTAAGATGGGCTGAGCTATGGACTTTAGAACTTCAGCCTTGGACATTTTTGAATTTCTACAATATCACCACATCAAACAAAATTTAAAAAAAATTAATTTCCAAGTTTGAATGCAGATTTTTAAAAAATTATGCCAGAAACATTTAAGATTAAGATAAGTTGAGTTATGGACTTTAGGACTTCAGCCTTGGGACATCTTTGAATTTCTACAACATCATCACATCAGAAAAATTACAAAAAAATGAAAAAAAAATTAAATTTCTAAATTTGAATGCAGTTTTTTAGAGAATTGCGCCAGAAACATTTAGAGGTATGCCACTTCAAAATCCGATTAAGATAAGTTGAGTTATGGACTTTAGAACTTCAGTCATTAGACATTTTTGAATTTCTACAATATCATAACATCAGAAAAATTACAAAAAAAATAAAAAAAAATAAATTTCTAAATTTGAATGCAGTTTTTTAGAGAATTGCGCCAGAAACATTTGGAGGTATGCCACTTTAAAATCCGATTAAGATGAGGTGAGTTATGGACCTTAGAACTTCAGCATTGGGACATTTTTGAATTTCTACAATATCATAACATCAGAAAAATTACAAAAAAATGAAAAAAAATTAAATTTCTAAATTTGAATGCAGTTTTTTAGAGAATTGCGCCAGAAACATTTAGAGGTATGCAACTTCAAAATCCGATTAAGATAAGTTGAGTTATGGACTTTAGAACTTCAGTCATTAGACATTTTTGAATTTCTACAATATCATAACATCAGAAAAATTACAAAAAAAATAAAAAAAAATAAATTTCTAAATTTGAATGCAGTTTTTTAGAGAATTGCGCCAGAAACATTTGGAGGTATGCCACTTTAAAATCCGATTAAGATGAGGTGAGTTATGGACCTTAGAACTTCAGCATTGGGACATTTTTGAATTTCTACAATATCATAACATCAGAAAAATTACAAAAAAATGAAAAAAAATTAAATTTCTAAATTTGAATGCAGTTTTTTAGAGAATTGCGCCAGAAACATTTAGAGGTATGCAACTTCAAAATCCGATTAAGATAAGTGGAGTTGTGGACTTTAAACCTTCAGCCTTGGGACATTTTTGAATTTCTACAATAACATAACATCAGCAAAAACAAAATAGAATGCTATAGTCGAGATACTGAGCTAGTGAAAGTGCAAACGAGAAATTTCAACACCTTCTGAAAAGCCGGTAAAAATTGCTTAAAAAAATTCAAAACAATTTAAATTTTTCAAATCGATAGAAATTTACAAGACTTTAAAAAAGTAAAAAAATATCATAACATTTTTTAAAAGTGTGTTTTTTAAAGGTTTGTGGACGTTGGAGTGGGCGTGGCAACATTTGAATATAGATAAATTTGCGCTGCGTCTACGTCTCTGGAAGCTGCATGCTTAATCTTAAACATCGTTCTTTTGTAGTTCCTGAGATCGAGGCGTTCATACGGACAGACGGACGGACGGAAGGACATGGTCAGTTCGACTTGGCTATTGATCCTGATCAAGAATATATATATACTTTATATGGTTTGAAACGCTTCCTTCTGCCTGTTACATACTTATCAACGAATCTAGTATACCCTTTTAGCCTACGAGTAACGGGTATAAGTATAATTTTTCCATTCAAATATGTGCTATAATATGTTCATACCCCCATTTGTTTGCGATCTCTTTGAGTGTCCTCGGGCAAGACATAAAAATATAAATAACTTACTCCAAAGTCTTATGATGTTAACAACTCAGGCTAATTTAATTGTTTTCTCAAGCGTTCTCGGAAAATGTCTCGCCCAATCGAGTGGCAATCAGCTAAATGTCTTGTTTCAACAATATACTTTTAAACTTTTACTTTATGTTTGTTTGTTTTTGCTCAGAGGAAACAACAAAGAAGTCACACACAGATTGTTTTTCTTCTTTGTTATTTTTTATTTTTTACACAATCTTGTCAACATATTAAGATAATACCTTTTTAATCCTTTGGCGACCCAAGGTCATGGCCAACGTAAAAAAAGCAACCGAGCTCCATTCACCTGCCAGCCATTTATCCCATTTTGCCGGCTGGCCATAAAAACCCTTTTATAATTATGATGACAATAAACAAGGAGACTGCCGAGACTCGTTGAGCATGCCATCCTATACCATCCTATCCCATCCCATCCCATCCCATCCCATCCCATCCCATCCCGTCCAGCCAGCCAGTCAACAATTGTTCCCTTGTCTTCTCTGGCTGAGATGGGATGGAAATGGATGGATGGAGTTGGATGCGAGGTGGGGTGAGGCCTTCAGGTTTTTGGGACGACGACTTTTATTAGCTACTTTGGCACGGCTTTGTTACACCTTTCATTATGAATCCCGTGGTGGGTGGGCTGCCACAACAATGCCAGGTCCAAGGATATTTCAATTTAGCAGCTCAAACAGTCGCCACTTTGACGTTCGGCTGCGTTGTCTTCTTCACGGGGAAACAAGAGGCAACAGGCGTTTTCCAAGGAATGCCAGACGTAAATATTTATGCGGCACAATGCCGAGAGCCAAAGGTGACGATGTCAGCTTTTTAACAGCTGCGGAATTTGCTGGCTGTCTTTGTCTGTCTGTCGGCGGCAATCTCAACTAATCTGCGGTTGTCGTAAAGTGTAAGGAGTCCCTTTCGGCAGGGGTCCTTGTATATACTTGTATAGTACATACACATATACGACTATATATCTCGGCAATAAATGAGCAGCCAGAATATCCGAGCAGTTCATCAATCATAGCAGAGACTCTTATCGCATTGAAGTGTACGTGTATGTATGGGTTTTGGCCTATGAATGCGGCAAGATATCGCGGGGATTATACATATACTTTTTGTTGCGGTTTCGCTTGAGTCGCCTTTTAATTGTTCTCACTTGTATAGTCGATTCATTTTTCACAGACCCATTTTTCGAGAACCCCCACACTCGAGACCCTCGCACTGAATAAACTTTAAAGACCCAAGACATCAATTGGCGTCAAGGGGTCTGGGTCTGGGTCTTTGGTTTTGGCTCTTTGGATTCTGCCATTGCGCAGCTTTAAAGGGATCATCAATCTTGTTTAATGGTTGTCCGCACGATTGAATTATTACATGTGTCAGCTGCTCGTGAGTTATTGATATTACGTAACAAATGAAGAAAGCGCTCGGATAAAAATCAACCATCCACTAGGGTCGCAGACACATGAAGATGTATTTTTCAAGTGCAGTGGATTGCTTCGCTTATCTTGCATTCGATGCACTCAAAGACTTACTTAAAGTGCTTAAAACCGTATAAGTTCTATATGATTTGAATATAAATTAGTAACCATGTGCCACAGGACGAGTTACTGAACTACAACTCTTTCATATAGTAAGCCTTTTTATTTGGTTAAAAATATAGCCACTTTCATTGTGAAACGCAGTGAAAAATGGGTTATTAACGAAATATCATGGTGTAAAAAATGAAACAGGCTGCATTTTTTTTTACGGATTTTCGTACTTTTCTCCATCACATCAGCTACATTCTCCAGCACTTTTTCCCACCCCAAGTGAGCAACCAGTTGCATGTCCTTTTCTGCGATTTTGCCCAGCAGGTGACGGCGAATTTCAAGCATTTTAAGCCGCCAAACAAAAACGAATCACCCGAAATTGCTGCGAGTACAACATGGCATATAAAATCGATGGGCTGCCCAACAACGAGCAGTCGATAAAATAAAGCACCAAAAAGAAAAATAGAATTCCAACGTGATTTGCATATACTTATTTACTTGTAGCGCGAAAGACAAAAACCCAAGAAAAAAAAAAAAGGAAACGCGAATTGAGCTGCCGACGTGAATCTGGTGAAAAAAATCGAGTTCTAAGAGGAGTTCTTCTTCAAAGGATTTGCTCTAGGGGGCAACTTTGATTGCTGAATGCAATTCGGCAACGGAATGTTAATAATAAATAGTCAAATGTCGCGCTAGACATTTTCATTCGATGAAATTTTCAATTGAAATATTACAGCGCTGATTAAATTAGCAGTTTCCTTGGTTTCTTTGCTGCAAATATTTAGGCAAGTCACGTGCACGATATAAGCCTCGAACTTAGCTTGGCCATCAAAAGGAAATCTTAAATTGTCATTTCATATTTTTGGTATTATCCTTGGTAAGCCGCAATGGCTTTAAGCCCGTAGCGGTGACTAGATTATGCAATTTTTGGCATAGACAACCGCAGGAGGAATGGCAGTGGAGTTTGGTCACAAAGCGTATTTAAAGTGCGGTTGGCATGTAATGTTTATTTATGCTACATCAAAATGTGGCCAAGAGCTGCACTTCATGTCGTTGGCCAAGAATTTGCATAATGCAAATGAACTACCAGCAGGAATGCGGAATCCAGTTGCCCAAAGCCCAATCATTCCACTGTGTAAGTTTTAATTGAGCCGGTCGTTGTTAATAATTGATGCATTAATACTGGCCAGCAACAGGCCAATGTCCTTTCACTTGTTTACACCCTGTTGGCCGACAAACACAGTAATACAGTGCCTGAAAGGCGGAGAAAGCCGTGCCAGTGAGCTGAAATGGGTGAGCACAATGTAGACAATGATTTACCTTTTGGGTTTGGACTGAGGTGAGGATGGGTGACAAGCATTTGAAGCGTGTCACAAAAAATTTCATTTCACTCAGCCATCTTCAGTGTCCTCTTTGCATCCTTCGCTTCCTTCGCATCCTTTGTACCGCGTGGTGTCGGCTTTTATTTTAGCTTAAAGCTGAAAATAACATTGAATGAAATCGCCCGTTTCCTTGTTGATGTTTTTTGCCCGTACTTTGTTTGGTTTTTCCTCTCCCACCCGTCGCTTCAATTCTTTGTATATTCTGAAGGTATTTCTGAAGGCTCTGAGGTGTTTGAGTGCAATGAAGAATTTGTAGCCGAGAAAAACATTTCAATCCGTTTAGAGTCCACTTAACCAGCGACATTTAGATCACTAGATGCAACATTGGCTTGTGACAACTGGTTATTTTCCAATTGGGCTGCAGTTGCTGGGCATCTGTTAGTCGTGACACATTGTTATTCAATGCGCTTGCCTTCCGTTCTATACCCCTGCACATTTATCGCTCATTCGCCTTCCCTGCTCCAAAGGCACGCTAAACGCTTAGGGGCGTGGCACCGATGCTGACGCTGTCGCCGTCGCCGGTGTAAAACAGCATGAAAACTCAGTCACAACCAGTGCAAAAACATTTTGACACTAATTTCATTTTGTATAGAGAAAAACAGGCACGAGTCTCTCATCCGCCGTTGCCTTCTTCTATACGTATATATAATACTTCTTTTTTTCGGATGCCTTGCTGGCGTCAAAGGATTTTCCGGGTTGGGGCAGAGAAAAAAGGTTGAAATAGGAATGGAATAGAATTGTAGACAACGCAAAATGGGAGAAAATGGAAAACACATTGCCACGAGGGACTGGGAACCCTCAAAAGAGCCCCAGGGGGTCTAGTCTTTGAAGTTGGCTTGCCAGTGATTTGCTAAATAAAAATTTATGCGGCATGCTAATTGAAATGCCACACACAAAAATAACTTTCAATTTCCCCTCGAAATGCCTTATAATTAACATTATTTTCGCAGGCTCTCAACACTTTCACACCTGTGCTGAAAATGGTTAAACAGGAGGTTTGCTGCTGTTCTCCTGCAGGCGGGATGTATTCGCCAGGGACATTTAACGCTTCGTTTGGGGCTGGCAGAAATTAACAGCCGTGAAAACATTTAACATTTTTCAGCAAGAAGCCAAAAAAAGGAGCGACAACAAAGGGAAATGTTTCGAAATGTACAAGGAAATCTTCGGGCATGCATCAAATCGACTGCCGAATGCTCTCCAGCCATGCTTGAACTATCTTCTGAAGGATAATTCCCAGGAAAGCACTTCAGCAGATCAACATTTTCACTCAGCTCGGCTCCATTTAATTGCCTTAGCACACTGACACACCCATGCTGAGAGAAATCAGGGAGCTGAACATTCGAGACAGGTCCTGCGGCAGTGGCAATCCATTGCAACCAACAAATGCCCAGATAAGGGCCGCTTGCCAAGGGCTAAAAGAAGGAAAAAACAAAAAAAAAAAAAAAAACTGGTCTGCCTGGAAATTGCAAGTGACATTAAAAGGTCCGCAGAGAGTCCCCAGAGCTCTTAGCCAACCCCGCTTAATGCCAAGAATCGCAGACAAAGAACCGGCCATAAAACAGTTGGCACAACACAGAAACACAGTTGGGGCGTAGGCAAATCGGTAGCCTCGTGAGGACTTGGTTAATTTTCAATTTGTTGCTCTGTCCGCCTGGCTCCGCTGCAAAAAATAAAGTTAAAGTTGCAAATGAGTTTAGCCATAAAAAGTTTTGGTCCTAAGCTGTTTTTCAATTCCAACCAAATCGCAGCTCCACAGCACGCACAATTTGCCAAGGAAAACATAAATAGTAGCAACAGCAAACATATGTATGCTAAATGAGCTGGCAGAATCTGGGCAGGATGGGTGATGGGTATCCCAGTGGGATGGGTATCCAAGCGGGGATGGGTATCCAAGCGGGGATGGGTATCCAAGGGGGGTTGGGTATCCAAGGGGGATGGGTATCCAAATTCCAGGGCATATGGCCAGGGAAAACTGTAACTGAGAAAATGAAGTCATGTGCTCACCTGCTCAATGCATTTCGTGTTCGCTTGTATTGTTGCCGTTCCTATTATCACAGCAACAGTGGGGGATAACATCACCGATGTGGCGGCGTGTCTATCGACGCAACATGGCCCATATCCCAGACTCCTCCCTCATCCCCTGCATTTGTTACCCTGTATGTGTGTAAACATGATTGGAAATTCGATCACAGCTGCACACGTAGAGCACATAAATCAGCCACTGAGTCGAGTGGGCTTCCAGCCTTCGAGGCACTCTCGGGTATCCCAAAGATACACCCCAGGGCCTGGGATATTCCAAGTGCGTGTCTGGGCGATAGTGTGTGTGTCGTTCTTTGTCCTCCTGTGTGTGTGTGTGTTTGTGTGTGTGTGTCCTGTGTATAACACCCACATTGATATGCAAACGCTCTGTCGCCCCTGCCGTGCGTGTGTGCGTGTGTGTGTGCGTGTGTGTTGGTGCGTAAATTAACTGACCAAGTCCATGTCCATGTCCATGTCCTTGTCGATGTGCATGTCGGTGTGCCGTTGTTGCCGGTGTGTGCTGGCAATGCAACAATTGATTGTTGCATATAAGTTTTAAAACCGCAAAATGAATTTATCTGCCCGATGGCAGGCAAATGGCGCTGGATTAATATAATTCAAAAACCCCATGGCGGCAAGAAGAGTCTATAACTTAATTAAAAGGTCGAAACAATAAGACCTAAATATGGAACAATAGTCGTAAATGATGGCCTTTGTGCGAAAGCATGCTAAGATATGAGTAGGAAGTCTGGCAGGACATTTAGTGGGGTCATGCTGAGAAAGATATATGGGTCCTTAGTATTTCCTGAATTTCAAAATGTAATACATAAATAAAGTTAAATTGGCCATGCACACTGTTCTTGCTTACATCACGAGCATTACATAGCCAACTAAAGGGAACAGGCATGTGAAATATATGGCCATGCAAACGACTACAAGTTACCCTAAATGCCATTTATACCAAATAATCCATTGATTCAAATGGGTAAGTGGTTGCAGGAATGAAGTTGTTGATGGTTCCTATAGTTGTGAGGATCGAACCTACCGAAAAATAATAGTAATAACAGCAATATTGCATCTATTTTAGTAAAATTTTGCACACGACATTTCTTTTTTCACTAAAATGTTCAATATACAATGAATTCCATGGCCACATAATATTATGGCGACAAAGATTAACTTGTTGTTTTGTCTTTTGTGACCATTATTATTGAAAATATTTATCACATCAAAAAATTGGTGACTTAATTGTTAATACTGACCGAAGTGGCTGTGAATTTTTTAGGCGATTCTTCCTGATTTCATTTCAATAATCCACACCGAAACAAGAAACAAAGAAACACAATATGCCCGACAAATGCTGCGCGTTCGAAAAAATTCACTGTATGCTTTTTAGACTGACACTTCGTTTTTATATGCACATAAAAATGGTAGATGAAAATTGTTGTTATTTTTAAACAAAAAGGCGCACAAAAAAGTGAGCGCCAAATAACAACTCTGGTTGATTATTTTGATGAGACGCGAGATGGGCGCGCAAAAGCACAGAACAGTGAACATGGCCCAAACAATCACTCGCACATAAAACAGCGAACGCATACCAGAGGCACATGTCAATGACTGGAATTTGGGGATTGGGAACACGGAGCAGGGGGGGGGGGAATTGGGGATGCGGCATGGTTGCCAAATTGGCATATTTGCCATAGAAGCAAAGAGCAATTCATTCATTTGCCGCAGACAAACAATCTCGGCCGAAATAAGCATACAGCACATACAGATAAATACGCATATGAATGCGCGTATTACCGACTGTTTAAAGGAGCCCACTGGGTGCACTGCAAGAAAAACCCACATGCGCTATAATATGGTGATAAATACGAAGGTCTTTGCTATTATATTAACTCGTACGTAAACTTCAGCACATGTTAGTCCTACAATTTGCCAAAACTACTCTTCATATCATATCAAATCTGGGTATACAAATTAATAGCGATCTAGTTTTTCTCAGTGTGCCCCAAGGGCTAGTGGGTGGAGGCTCGTAGGCGTTGCTGTCGGCGACGCCAATGCCACAAACAGCGACATATTTTCAAATCAGTGCAAAATGGTAACTTCCGCTCGTTAAGCAAGTGAAAAATTAACTCTCGGCCGTAATTTGCTTATGCCCGAATATATGGGCTATGGATGGTGTGGGGGCGGGGGCGGGGGCACTGGGTCCTTCGGATCGGATTGGCACAAAAGGACGAGGGCGGTTCCAGCTGACAATGATGCGGCTTATGTGGTGGCGTCGATGGCGACGACAACAACAATAATAAACGCTGGCGCCATAGTGCGCGTCTGGGCAGTAAATAAAAATAATTGCCTTCTGCTTCACTTCGCCTTTCGTCCTTTTCGGCAATTGCGTGAGTGTGTGTGTGCGAGTGCGTATCGAGTGAGTGAGCGAGTGTGCCTGTGTGTGTGTATGATCTCTGCGTGTGTGGCAGCCATAAAAGCGTCTACATTATGAAGAAGCGGCTTAAAACTCACGCATGCCGGCAGCAGTTGAAGTTGTGCGTGTAGTTGTGCTCCCTCACTGGGCCAAGTTTGCCATTCTGTAATAAATGATTACTCCTGTGCCGACTCTGCATACCCTGTAATCGTGCACTAAAGGGGTATACTGGGCTTTTCAAGAAATAAACTAAACTAGTACTAATGTTTCTCTCTACGTTTCAAGATATTTAGTACCAGTATTTTAAGTAATCAAATTGTTATTGTACATTTTTAAAGGTAGTCCAGATAACAGGTATTCTGCGGTAGGTTCTATCCATTGACTCCTAGTTTTTGCCCCTCTTTATTCGTTTTGTGTGTCAAATGGCACACAATGGCTTACTCACCTGTGAGTCCATTTTTACTGTTAAATGAAACACGTGCCAAGGAAGCAATTTCTGTGCAATCTATGACACAAGCGGTCCTTCGATCCTTCAAGCCTCCGGCTCTTTGGTCACTTTGGCGCATTTAAAACGCCACGAGCCTCGAATCGAATCGAATCGAATCGAATCGAATAGAGACGAATGGATACGAACGGAATATAACCATGGCTATATGCGATAGTTCAGGATGGCTGAGCCAGCCCGGCGCTTTCAATTTGGTGGGAAAGTTTCCGATGCCTTTGGTTTTCTCTTTTTCCACTCTTCCGATCCATTGAAATTGCTTGCCGGCTCGCTGGGTAGTCTCCGGGTTCAGGTTACCAGTTTGGGGCTCATGTTCCCATCAGCGGAAGTTAATATTTGACCTGGTCAGGTGCACGGAGCACTGATTGCGACTGCTGGTGGAAATGAGCTGGCTTTTATTGTGGCTTTTTTAGAGCCGTTCTCAATTCTGAGGGCCTCAATTAGATCCACAACAAAACGAAGGGGCCGAAACACATTCCCTATTTCTGTATTTCTTTAGCTTTATTTCGCTGGCCTTTATTTTTGTTTTTATTTTTATTTTTATTTTCTTGCATTGTGCTGTGTAGCGGACAAGAAGAAATTTATGCAAGTTCTTGGCACGCTTTTGCAAGAATTCTCATTATTTTCTCAAGATTATGATTTCATAAAAATTATGTGCAGAGCGGACGGGCAACGGATACTCGGACTATCCGGACTCGGCTTTGGAAAATGACCCTCGGACATGCACATACACACACATAGACGTTGGGGAAAATAAACACACACACACGCACACACACACACACACACACACGTAGCAGCGCACACACACAGCCGTAAAGTTTTTCTATAAAATGGAAATATTAATTTCCGAGCAAGAAATTTGTTATTTCCGCGACGCCTGCGCCAATACGATGGGTGGTGGTTGGGTTTTCTGGGTGGCGGATGCTGAAATTTTAATACGATAATAAACGACTGTTGCCCCCCAAAAACCCCGTAGTAGCCCTGCATGCCACAGTGCACTTGCATGTACTTAAAATTTGAGTAATAAATTTGTGTGCTGCAACTTTGGCCGTGCCACGTTCGACCTTTGGACGAGCCCCGTGAAGTAGGCAACGAAAGTTTGGCAAGCAAATTAAACTCCTGGACTCCTGTATGTACACATGCTAGGCCTCGGGTCGGGTCCTTAAAGTGCGGCAGGGTCCTTCTGGAGCAAGCAGCCCAGTTGGGTCACTCTTGAGCATGCACATCATTAAATGGATCCCAGACAACGCATAATTGCTACAGGCTCTGGTTTCCCTCCAGCCATGTGTCCAGTTGCCAACACACTGCTTACCATAAGTGTGAATTCATTTGGTTAATTAGAGCGGGATTGTTGGATTACACTGGCTGCTATGGTGTGAAACCTCACGGCGTCTTAGTTTCTGCGCCTGATTGTGTGGCTGCACTGTGAGAAATCAGTGCGAAATGGGGATGATAGTTTAAGGCCTCAGGCCTTAAAGCTTGCAAATAAATTATATTCTATGCCCATCTTTTTAGACACTCCGTTGCAAGTGCATGACACTCTTAAAACTTGTGAAATACCCCTAATCTCTGAGTGTATTTCCGGTGTGTGGTGACACCTTGGGACACAGTCGGCTCGGGGCATTTTGGCCACGCATGAACAGCTCGGAATGGACTGCGGTTGCCAATGCTCCGGCATGTGGGCCATCTTCTGCTTACGGCTCCATCTTGAGTTTCCGTGATTTCGGTTTGGGAAACACTTGGCCATTACTAATGAGGCGTCTGTCTAGCTGGCCACCTTGCCACCTTGCCACCTTGCTACCTGGTTACGCTGCGTCATTAAACCTGAAACAGCCATAACTAGCTGGGCTTAAAGTTTGCTAATGTGACAACAAATGCGTGACAAACAACGTGGAACAGCCGTCATTTACCCGACTAAATTGTAAATATTTTGAGCGTTGTGCAGCAGGAGTTGAAAAACATAAACAGCATGGTTGGAAAAAAGGAATAAGCGAAAATTGAATGTTTTTGTTGTGTGGCCAGGCAAACTGGGCAAACTTTATGGCCACAAACACAAATTACAACTACAACATTTGGCAACAATGCCAACAGCAATAACAACACCAAGTTTGCCATGCAAACAAGCCAGGTGAACGATGGTGCTTTCCACGGGGAAAAGCTGGGAAACGGGCAGCGTTGAAAGTGCTAGAAAAGTGCGCTGATTTACATGTTGGCCATGGACTCCTCTCACGGCCACTAAATTAGAAGTTACTCTGATGCTGATTTCCAGCAAAGTGCGGCGAATGGCGAATGGCGAACGGCAGAACGGAGAGCAGGATGGCAAAAAGGAGCCGCTTCCATTTTATCTCAATTAAAAGTTGTCCTTTAGCATGTCAGCAGGCGGCGGGACCAGCAACGCTGTTGGCCACTTGAAAGTTTATGCCTTATGAGCCGCAAATGGCCACAGGACACGAACAGTAACAGGAACAGGAACACGGCACCAGGCACTCCAGCACCGTCTCCCAGGCTCATAATAAAGACACACGGATATGCAGTACACTGTACGAAAAGGTGAACAACAGTTGGTCAAAGGGCTTTGCTAATTCCGTTTTCTGTAGACGCTTTTAAATAGTAATTTGTTTTGGAATTTCGAAGGCATAAAATAAATTTTAACATATAAATTCAAATGTTTAAGTGTATATTTACTGCATGAAAGTATAAATATACCTAGCTTTGTTCCGCGTGTAGTCGGTTAACTAAGTCGGCTTGTTGCGGACGAAAAAAGGTGCTGAGTCAACAGGAGCCAGCTCCAACTCCAGCTCCTCGCCTGGCTGCGATGGCCATGGCCTCCAGGGTGTTTGCGACCACCATCAGCATGGGGGGCGCCTCGTCATTAGCATCAGTAGCCAGGCTAGTTGGATGCCATGATGGCCAGGATGGCCAGGATGGCCAGGATGGCCAGGACCAGGAGCTGGAGGAGGAGCAACCGGCACCGACACCTACGCGTTTGTCTGCGGTTCGGCGCTCGCTGTGGCCAAGGTGCAGGTCCACTGCAACCGCAGCAGCAGGATCAGCATTCCGGCGTACGAAGGTTGCAGGCCGGAGGATGCAGGACTCCATGGCCCTGGTCTAACAATAAAACCGAATGTGCGGCGTGTGTGGCCGCAGTGGCCACTGTAAATCCCGAAAAGTGCGCTGCATGCTAGCAAAAAGTGCACCAACTTAATTCAGTTTGTTTTGGGATTTTTCAGTTTTTTCACCCCCTTTTTTTTACGGTGTGTAGTTTGCCTTCGTTGGGTTTTCGCCATTTTTTTCTAACTCATTTCGCATGCAAATAAAATCGTTATGAATTATTTATGCATGCGTCTGACTGTGTGCGGTTTGGCTGGCATTTGAAAATAATTTTTATGTAAACTCTACACCGTGTACAATTTAAATTTTTGTCCACTCGAATTATGTGCAAACATACGTAAGCCCATCGCTGAGCGCAAAAAGCTCAATGCATTGCAAAAGAAAAAAAAAAGTCCAATCATTATGGTGGATATTGTTGTGCAAAACCGCAGTATATAGATTATAATATTTTAATTAAAATCAAAGCATGCGCGCATAAACTATATGAAATAAATTATGCAATCAACATGAGCCAATAAAGATGCAAATGTAAAGTTTAATTTTGTATTAATAATTTCAAATATGTCAAGGCCCCCCCTACCCCTCCCCCTACCCCTCCCCCTTCCACTTGTTATGTTCTCATGCATTTAAAGTAATTGATCACTTGCTGCTGGTTTTGCGAGTACAATGTGAAATCCTTTGCAAGTAAAGTTGCATAACAAGTGGTTTGCTCCATTGTCTGGCGGCACTGCATTATTTAGTGACCTCATTTGGCGTGATGTATTTCATATTAATGGCATGTTTAAAATACTCAATGTCTAGCAACTGCAGCCGTACACAAACAACAGGCAATCAGCTCGGCTGCCACTCAGTCAGACATTCAGACAGCCAGGCAGCCAGACAGCCAGTGTGTCAGCCAGGTGGGTGGAAAATTTGGGTGGAAAATCGGGTGGATTTTGGGGTTGGACTTAGGCGAAGGGGGAAAAACCTGAAAAAGTCGGGAAAAATGAGCCGCATGGCGTGTAATCATTCCGCGGGACTGCGTGATGTATTACACTGGCATATGATTGTTCATTTTGTGAATTTACACATGTTTACAAGAACGGGCGGGTGTGTATTACCCCTCATATCCGCACAACATCCGAAAACACCACGTGAAATTCGCTGACGATACATGCGAGTGGCGCATTTGTGATGATAAAGCGTTCTAAATTTTCTGCTCACATTATATTTGTCACCAGACCAGACCAGACCAACCCAGACCAACCCAGACCAACCCAGACCAGCCCAGACCAAACCAAACCAGACCATAAACAGCCGCACACACGCACCTTAAATCCCTGTAATTTTGCTAAAATATTGTTTAGCTTTTGCTTGGCCCGCGGCTTTGAGCTCACGAATATGTTTGTTGATTTGCGGCTAAGCCGCTAAATGGTGCACAGAGTGCCAAGTTGATGGCGTTTGCTGTTGGCAGCGCACTTTAAGATTTATTTTCATTTGCAGCTACAAACCACTTCCCACTTGACAAAGGGCTGTGGCCAGAAATGGTGGCAGCCCATTCTCTGCATCCTCAATGTTTCGAGGGGCGCCAGTTAGCTGGGCTTGCCCCACAGCCACCAGTGGGGACTTTTCCACACCCCCAAACGCAAGCGTTTCGCATTCGCTCTTTTTCCCTGGTTATTTCTTTCATTATTTGACCTCCAACCCCCCGCCGACTTGTTTGCTCATTGTCATGGCGTTCACTTTGTGACCGCGCGCTTTTTTGCAGCAGAAATTAAATGAAAGGATATTATGATTTGGTTAATGCATTTGCATTGCCATGAAGTGAAAGCTTTGCGAGTAATTGCGGTGGAAGTTTAAGTGTGGAAAACAGCTGCAGGAAATGCCAGCACTCAGTGAAAGGAAAGTTTAGAAGGGTACCATAACTTTTCAGACAGCCCAAAAGAATATTGCTGTAATATATGGAATAAAAGTACATACATACATACAATCAAATCACATTACATTACATTATTCCGATAACTTGTTTATAAAGTACTCACTATCATTAACTTTTAGAGTGTCCTGCATTCACCTTAGGAAATGCCTGAATTTTATCTCTTTTGTTTTCGCATATTTCGTGGCAGTGGAATGGTCTTAAGTGCTAGTTTGCAAGGTCAGCACGTTTGTCTGCTGCTTGACTGGCCATTAAAATGATTAAAGCCAGCTTGAGCCCCGTTTTTGCCATGGAATTCTTTTGCCCAGGCAAATGACGATTCACAGAGTCGCGGATAAATTTGCTTTACGTGCAATGCCCTGCGCTACATTTGGCAATTTACGAGTGGCAATGCCTTCTGTTCTGCTCTGCTCTGTGCTGCTCCAGCCAGAAGGCCCAAGTGGCACGCAGCGGATTCTCGCATCAGACTTAAGCCGCTTAATCCTTTTAGTGTTAAACGCGGGCCAAGTGGCAACCGGCAGCCGGCAACTGGCAACTGGCAAGTGGCAAGTGGAAAGTGGCAAGTTGCAAGTGGAAAGTAGCAAGTGGCAAGTGCCAACCGGCAAGACAACCAACTTTGGCCGGAGGGACGACGAAAGACTCGCCGCCGTCTTGTATTTCTTTAAAGCGAAGAACACAGCATGTGGAGATGAGAGAACAAGGTCCTTTTCGCTGGCAAAGGAGGCGGCGTGGGTGGCATGGACTTTGCGCTTTACACGCGTGTAATGTGCAAAAACGGCGTTTAATGCCTCACTAATCCCTCAACTACAATGCTGCCAATTTACGCAAGTGGCGCCTCTACAACTCTGCAACTTGCCAGTGGCGCAGCCCAGGGGGAGTTTGGGTTGGGGTCCATAAGTTGCGACGCGTCTGCCTGTGGTGTATAGTATGGCACAGTACAGCACAGCACAGCACATAGTAAGTGTAATGAATGGGGCGAGTTGGGCGCACAAAACTTGCCTTGAGTAGCAAGGCATCAATTTATTTAAGTGGATTTTCGATGCTTATATTTCGTTTTGGCAAATTTCCCCAGCTTACTCGGGCTTCACATGAATTATCATCAAAGCGATTTGGCCATAGTGCAGTTGAGCCTGCTTTATTTCACCTATGGAAATGGTGGAGCATTCCACTTCCAAGAAATACTGATTCCGAAAAATATTAATATGATTGAAATTCAGAAAAGTAATTCATTAGAAATACCTCACACTTAGAAGGATAAATCGATATTTGCCGGAATGGCTTTTTTACAAATGATAAAGCATCATAATAAGATACATTCTTTTAAACAATTGATTAATATGATTTGAATTTCTAGACATTTTACGTTCAATGGACAATGCATGAAGGTGTTTTACTGCAGCTTTTAGATACTTTGTGCTGATTGTATTAGTTGGAAAATACGCTGCGAAAGCGGCTTAATTTTCCTCTTCGAAAACAACTGTTTCATATTCTGAAAATATATATTGCCTGCGCATTGGCAACCCCACCCACACCATATATGAACATATCGTTATCAGAACCCATTTAATTGTGCTGCCGAATTTTCCGGAGCCACCCACCCTTGGACGGAAAATCATTTTGTTAAAATGAAGCGTTGATTGCCGTGAAGCTGTGCGTGAAAATGCATCAAACTTCGTTTTGTCTGGCCATTGTGAATGTTTGCTATTGCTATTGCTCTTGTTTTGTTGTTCATTGTTTGTTGCTTTTGCCGCGATGCGTTGCATTGCGCATATAAATTGCATTTTTAACAAACAAAAATGTTCGCTGTTGGTTTTGCTTTGCCATTTTTCACAGTGTTCGACTTTTTTGCTCTTATGCTGCCGTTTTAGGATGCCAGTGTGCGATGCGTTTGTGTGCCACGTGGATTTTAATTGATTTGCTGCAGTTTTGGTCTAAATGGCGAAATGCCGCACCCGCATTACGCATACGCAGTGTATGCCGGCCGCTTCTTTTTCACATCGGCCTTTGTTTTCTCGGCCGGATGCTCGAAAGTCTATCAAAACAAAATTAATTTGCAGCCATTGGCCGGTATTTGTTTTTTGGGCTAGAAACGGTGGGGGCCACCAAAATGGAGAGGAAATTGCGAAGCTCGTGCGAAAATTAAAACGAAACACTTGAGTGCCAGGGCACTTCACACAGATACGCGCGCACACACACACACGGACACACAGCAGGGTCGTGGTGTTGGTGAGCGAGTGGTTGGGGGCATGGCTCGGTTCAGGCCAAAAACTTTGTGAAACCACTTGAAAAGTTATTTACATTTTAAGTTGTTGAGGTTCACACGACGTCAAGTTGTGTTGTGTCCTTGTGATGTGCAAAATATCTGTAGGCAGGTAGACGCTACACAAAGGACATCCAACCACCGCAGCCCCGCCCCCTTGGCGTCTGTTGTATATCAGTGTGTATCTGTGTGTATCTATGTGTATCTGTGTGGTCGCCGGTGTCAAATCTGAGGACCGCAAAGGCTTACATAGAAAATCTATTAAATTGCGGTGCCGACGAAGGCGGAAAAGTGGAGCTGCTGCAGCTGGTCTTCGGTCCTCGCTGCTCTGCTGGCAAAGTTTGCAACATAAGACAAACATTGGCGAGATATCCGCCGGAGTAGAGCCACGCGAGTCTTGACTGACGATGTCGCACTCGACGCTCTCAATGGCTGACTAAACTTTTGAATAAAAGCAGCAGCCTCGGACTGCAGGACTCCAGGACTGCAGGACTCCAGGACTCCAGGACTGCCAGCTGGGAGTTTCGAGTTGCCGCTGCAGTGGCTCACACACAGGAAAAAAAGTGAAGACCATACCAATACTATGTGCATGGGATCAAATGGAAAAGGTTAAGCAGTGTCTCGCTGAAAATGTCTGGAAAATCTGTAAAGCTCTTGAACAATTTATCTCCCTCGAAAAGTTCTTGAATATTTCACAAAGTTTGCAGTTCGAGAATTGGCCTTTTCAATAATGTTGATTAACCCTTGGCTATTCGCACACATGCGAGACTACGTCGGTTTTTTATTTCTTTATAATTATAGAAAAATATTAATTATTTTCTGAAGGTTTTTTTTTTTATAAAATGGCAATAAAAATAATGAATTTGCTCATGGAAAACGTAAATAACTATGACCATTCAACAAGCATTTCTTTTACAGTTCGTTGCCATGGCTCTGGCGAATTAAACAAACACCGAGTGACCCCAATTAAATATGATTTTCATTGCAGTGCATACTTCGGCCGCTGGCTGTTGGCATTGCAGTTCAGCCGGAAAACATAAAAAACTACTTGATTCTTCCTGCCGGAGTGCCAAAAGTAAGCACAGCAGCGCCACATAATAAATAAAGCGAACTGCGGGGGGCCGAGGAGCTCGGTGGCAGTTGGAGCAGCAGCAGGAAATATGGCACTTAAAGTGCTTTAAATAACATTAGAAAGTTGACTCGCTTTGGCGCAGTATGAGTATTTTTAGGGGGGCATGTTTTTGATACCCAGTCTGGGTTTTGTTGTGGATCTAGTCTGGTCGAGGGTGGAGTTCCCTTCCTTCCCCCGCCATCATTGTCGACTTTGTCAGTCTGTTTGACTTGTGCGAAAATCTTTCAAGTTGTGACAATCTCAGGCAAAGGCGCCCTGCATTTGTTAAAGTTGTTCATTTGCAAGGCAGCTGACAGACAGAGACAGAGACAGACAGAGACAGACAGAAACGGAGACGGCAACTAAGGAGGATCCGGAATCCTGAATCCTGGCAGCTGCCTCACTGACTCGGCTCGTCTCCTCACTGTTTGTCTTGTTGCTACAACGCATATGACACTTGCCACGCCCACCGCACACACACACACACACACACACACACAGTACTCCGGGGCACGCCCATAAATAAAACATTTCACTTTGTTTTGCCGACTGCCTCTTAGCCTAAACAAACAGAGAACACCGAGAAGCTCGAGAATCTGGAGAACCCCTGGAAGACAGCAACAGCATCCCAGATCCGTGTTTCCGGCTCCTCCACTGCCAATGTGACACACTTTGATTTGACTTTAATGCACAATAACATTTTATACTGCGCTGCCTTTGGCTGTTGTCTTTTCTCCTTTGTCGCATGTCTGCTGAAAAATGCACAAAAGCCGGGCAAATTGATGATGGAATGCCGGAATGCAGTTCTCGTGGCGAAACCCCAACAAATATAGCTACTTCAAATGACTTTTAATGCTCGCTGCCAGGTTCATGCTCACAAGACCCCCCCCCCCCCCACACACACACAAGGAAAACGCCCTGCGGCTTCTGCTGCCATTAATCATTATTATTCAAATCTCGGCGCACTACTTATATGCGTAAAGGATACGCATTAAAAGCCAATTAGAAGAAAATTGCATAGCTTTGTGGTTTTCGCCTTTGAGTTATCAGAAGCCGCAACAATGCTATTAAATTGCCAAAATGCAGAGGTAAACTTATGCGCAAATTGCGTTTGTACATGTTTCGGTTACCCCAAAATTCACTTTAAATCAACGCCAGTTTTATTTTATAAAGCCATTTAATTGCGCAAAGTTTTATTTAAGAGAAATGGTTTATTTTGGACAGAGGTATCCTAAAATATTTTTTTGAAGCCCACAAAAAAGCAATTATGAACAATCTGAAAACAATATTACTTTAGTCAATTATCTAACATTTTTATACCGGATATTCGCAGAGTAAAATGGTTTTGCTAGATTCATAGAAAATATGTAAGTATTCAACAGGTAGAAGGCAGTGACTATATGTATATGAACGTCAGAATTTTATGAAATATAAGAACTAGAAGCTAGATTCATTCTAGAGACACCGAATTTCTCCAGGGTCTGGGTTTTCTGGTGTGCATTGGTATATAAAAATCCTATTTTAATAGAAACTCACAACACACAATAGTAGTATTTGGGTCGCCCATTAAACACTCAGGATTTAAGAAAGGGTTATGTACCCAGGCAGAATTGTCTTTCTATTCGTCGCATAATGAACTACATAATTAGTTGAATGCAAACTTGTTCCGCCTACTGACAACTTTGTGTGGCCTACGACTGCGACTAATGCAAATTTCAGGCGCATTCGTTCCGTCTGAATTTTTTTCTCCCGACTTGGCCGAAAACTTTGCCTAATTGGCAGCAGGAGGGGGAGGGCTTTGGAGGCCCTGGTAAAACCAGCAAGATGGAGACGACTATGGCCAACCGCCGACTTCAGTTGCCATAATCTGCAGGCCGCCAACATGTTTAACTCCTGCACAATGTCAGCGGCGTTGTCGTCAAGTTGGCCTGGCTACATTCCGCCAAAACAAAAAAAAAAAATGGAAAAAAAGAAAGAAAGAAGAAAGTACAAGTAGAAGACCCACTCGACAAGTCGCAACTTCGGCAAAGTTTTTGGCTGCCGAGTGCTCTCGAGGAATTTTTGAAATGCGCCTGCAAAATTGTTGACAGTTCGAGGTCGTTAACGCCGGCAGTTAAATATTGAAAACGCGCTCGCCAGCTCACCCCAAGTTATTCAATAAATGTCAGGGCGGGAAGCCAAGTCTGCAACTTGTCAGGTGGGCTTAGTGCTACCCAGGGATTGCCCAAATTATGGCAGTTGGCACGCACCAAGCATCCAGCTTATGCCACTATATACTAGCTGCTCTCGACATATGTATATATTTCGATGGCCGTACTCACGATTCTCGGTTGGCCACATGTGAGTTTTGTGAGTGCGCCACCAAAAAAGTCTGAGGAAAGCGAAATT
The DNA here is from genome assembly GCA_005876975.1 of Drosophila orena. Taxonomy (NCBI): domain Eukaryota; kingdom Metazoa; phylum Arthropoda; class Insecta; order Diptera; family Drosophilidae; genus Drosophila; species Drosophila orena. Next base: position 4,232,000 of record VCKV01000282.1, on the reverse strand, counting down.
CGCAAGTGCCTGTGACCTTCGCAAGGCAAAATTAGTACCAGCGCTTGCAGAATTTAAACTTAATTAAACTTTCGCGCGCCATGCAAATGGGCGTGTGTGAGTGCAAAACGCAGTGCGAGAGCCGAGCCAGCCAGAATTCAATTTTAATTATGAACTTAAATCGAAAAACTTTGCATTTACACGAGGTCCTTCTGTCTGTCGGTGGGTGAACGTGAACCTGCCCACGGACGAAATGCTTCTTTCCGCACGCAGACTGCCGACTGCCGACTGCTTTGACTGCCAGGATCCATTCAAACAGACATTCAGGACATTCGCGGCATTCAGGACATTCATATAGTCGACCGAGTGCTGCAGTTTGCTGCACTACAAAAAAAAACACACAAGAATTGCTGTACATATTTCGCCATTGAAAGAGTTCAAAATAATCACAAACACTAAAAGCATTTTAAGTGATGGAAAAAACCAAATGGCACACAAATCCAAAAAGTGTTTGGAATTTAAAATTACATACTGCCTTTGCTTAAAATTCATTTTCTTTTCCGTAACCAACTTCCATATTTTTCGTATTTATATTATTATAAGCCATTTTTTTCGGTAAGTACATACTTATATTCATTTGAAAGTTTTTGTGGACAAGCGTTTTATATTTGTGTACCTAAAAATACAGGACATTCCCACTGGAACAGCATTCGCAGGGATAAACATGTTTACTTTAGCAGGTAAACACTTACAACGATTTTTTTGTCAAAGGTTTTCAATCGATATTATTCAGATAAAAACATATAGTTCACAACAATATAGTTCAACTGCTGATGGATTTTTAATAATACAACTACATTTTTCGTTGCAAATTCAAGCGAAACATGTTTTAAAATTGCCCTATGTTTTGTTTCAGTTTTTCAAAATACTTTCAAATGTGTTTGCAATTAGTTGCCAATGATTTCTGACAGTGTGCTGCTCTTCTGCTTTTATTTATGCAAATTTTCGGGCTGTTGCACTTGCGGCGACTCTCAGCACAGAGCTGTGTGTGTGTGTGTGCGTGTGTGTGTGTGTGTGTGTGCAGCTAGCCGGGAGCTAATTAAATGTGGCCCAAAAGCGCGGGCTGCAGCCATTGAAACGCTTTTCAAGCCAGAAGAGAGCCCGCACAAAATACGCGGCGGCAGCATGGGCATTTTTAAAGCTAATTTAAAGCCGCTCCCACTTTTGGCCACAAAAGGATGTTCCCATCCTGGGAGAGGAGAAGGAGAAGGAGCAGGAGCAGGATGCTGCGAAGCCAGCGGCATGTGGCACACATCACGTGCCGGCGAAGACATTGCAGTCGATGTTCATGCATACAAATGCAGCTGGAAAGCGAGCGAGCGAGCGGCAGGAGTTTTCCGTGGCCGTGGAACCCTTTCCATGACGTCAGTGTGCGACTTTTGCCACTCTACTCCCCCCAAAGAAACCCCGAAAACTATGCCGTGACTTTTAGTGTCGTCTAATGCGACGACTACGACGTGAAAGCTGCTACAATGTCGCGCTGCAATGTCGTGCCCCTACTCTTGCATTCCAATTCCTATTCCTATTCCTATTCCTACTCCTATTCCTCTTCCAGTTCCTGTTACTGTTCCTGTTCCTGTTCCCTAGCCTTGTCGTTTTGTTTTTAAAACAAATTTGCAAAATCAATATTTGCCGAAAGTGTTTTGCATACCAAATAATTTGGCCAAACAACTTGCAAGGCAGCCGGAGCGCAAGTCAGGCAGGGGTCGAGTAAAAAAGCATAGAATTTGTAGTGGCAACAGCAGCTAAACAAATTGTCAACAAATGATTTTATTTTCCTCTCTTTTTTGGGCATCTCCCCATCGGTAAACCCACATACGGTGGGGCCTGACCTGTCCGCAGGGCATTGGCAAACAGCAAAAAATTGAATCCAACTTAAAGTGGTGTAGGAGTTGGAAAACGAATCCACCAGCTGAGAACTTAAATGCTCGGCAGGAGGAACGTGGGTATTATCGTAGGTACATAAATGGGCTGGCGAAAGCTCATATTGTACGAAGTAGTACAAGTAGACCAGCTGCCTAAGCAAATAAGCGTTTCTGCCTAATGTGTGCCTAAGTTTTCGCAAAGTTTTCAGCTGTTTGTACTTTGCATAAGTAAACAACAAGCGATCCTGGGACCAGGGCATATTTCAAGCGGTCACGGGCAGCCGGGCGAGGACCATTGATATATTACGTGTCAGTCATTTAAGCACTGGTCGTACCCTGTTTTCGTGAACTGGAAAAGTTGGTCATTCCCACTTTAAATGCACACACGTATTTTTATTTGCTATCTAAGGCGATATAGCTGGAAACACCATTCTAAAAAATAAATAATGATAAAGATGTTTTTCCTATTTCATTGTCATCAAATGTTATCTTCGGTTCTACGCCCTCAGATGTGCAACAAGTTCTTAGCTAGCTGGTAATGGGTGACCGAAAGTCCTTGCTTGTTTGGGCCGGTGGCAGAAGTATGGCCAACTGGGAGACCGCCTTCTCCGACCTCGTTAGCCAGCCGTAAGTTGGCAACACTTCCGTCAGGCAGTGCAAGTTTGACACGCGCATCAACACGCGCTTTGTCAAGCGCTCACTCCTTCGTCCTTCGTCCTTCGTCCTGCTCGGTCTCCTGCAACAGGAAGACCGCTTAGACGCACACCCATAAACAAACTCTTGAGCACACACACACACACACACTTGTACAAAGATGTCCTGAGTGTGCACGTGTATGTGTGGGTGTGAGTGTGTGTAGGAAATTGGTTTCGCTTGACTGCACTTTGCTGAAAAACCAATACCGTCGAGGGAGTCCAGCAGGAAGTCTTCAGCGACCGCGCCGCACTCGATAATCAGCAATGACGGCGCACATAGGACACCAGGACATCAGGACATCAGAACTGCAGGACAACGGGCATCGGGCATCGGGCATCGGGCATCGGGGGAGCTGCGGAAAGTGGGCTTAGCTCCCGTTTGGCCTCTGTTCTTTGAACCTACAATTAATTTACTTTGTTTTTCCAGCTGACCAGACATTAACATTACATACTTGACTTCCGTGCGTGCCAGGCGCACATATGCCTCGCTCGTCCTTCGATTGCTGACCTGCCATATGCCGGCATTTAGCCATTTCCTCGCTTTAAGAATCATAAATTACTTTAGGCCGCTAAGCTCGCTTTCACTGCTGCTCCGCTCCTGTATGTGTCTGTGTGTACCTGTGTGTGTCTGTGTGCTTTTGCCGAGCATATAAGCACATTCTGGCAAAACGGTGGGCAATTATGGCGCACCTGGCTGCTATTAGGGCGTTAGCTGCGCCACGCCCCAACCCGCACACTCCTTGCCACTTCCGCCCGCCATCTTACCTCTAATGACAGCCATTTGTGCAGTTTTTGTCAGTTTCGCTTATTTATTACACTTGTGTTGCTCCGCGTAATTTGTTTATTTGTTGCTTTAAAACTTTTGCCACGCGACATGCAATCCACTCCTTTTCCTTCGGCATACGTGTATATGTGCACCGTCCAAAATAAAATCGCACTCAAATGGTGATGGATTGCGCATGATGGCTATAAAATCCATTTTCAAAATGTATCTCAGTTCGATTGTATGCGAGCTTAGATACTGCGGAAACAACAAAATTTACTCCTTTTAAATTTCGCCCAACATTTATTTCTCTAATATAATTGTCAGTGTGGCTTGGCACAAGTTAATTTGTGAAGTAAATTTTGTATAAAAAAGGTGGTCCATTTCCATTTCCATTTCCAAATTTCCATTTGGATTATACACTTTTTCTGTGTGCATCGTGAGTTTCGCTGGCTTCAGATATTTTGCTTTTGTTTAATGCCGGTAAAGCAGGGAATCGCATTTGCATACATTGGGTTTAAATATTCATTTGCAGCAAGTTGCAGCACCGCACAATCGGCCAGCACAATAGACCCGCCCCGAATGTCCTGCCGATGTCCTGGGATGGCAAACAAGGAGCGGGCAAATGGGAATGGCTCATTGCGTTCATTTTCATTTTCATTTTCATTTTCATTTTCAGTTTGGTTTAACTTCAAACGAGACGCAATGACAGCGAAATTGAATTTGTTGCCGGTCGCGTTGATTCGAGTGACGTTCGATCGCTAATTGAAGGGATTAGAGGTGCTGACCTGCAAACCCACCAGCATGAATGAAAATCACGAGCCAAGATGCGTTGCGAAATGGGGCTTACTTGCGCGGAACAATAAACAAATTAGGCGACAGGTGCTTTCATTAAAATGCTCCAGGATATAATAATATTAAAGTTGCTTAAAGCCTAATGAGCACAAATACTGCTGGCTAAATAGCAGAGGTCTCGGCGGAGAAGCAAATCCTTTTCGAGATGCTGATGCCGATCAGGGCGGCAAATGAGCTGCTCCAAAGACAAAGGACTTGATTGATTGCCGTGGCGGACTTAAAGTTTGCTGCTTATTCAATTAGTCAAATTTTAATGGCTCTGCCAAGGGGCTTGCGAGCGCTGAAACATTTGGCTTAAAGCGCTCTGGCCAAATTGTTTTCGGAGTTGGCTTTTAAATCAGCCTGCAGCTTTTGGTGTGTGTGCGTGTGTGCGATAGGTTGTTTGGCTTGTTGTTTTTGCAGCTTGCTAATTTCTCGGCATAATTATGGCAATTGCCGTAAAATGTTGGGTACATATAAATTGGAAATTAGTTAATTTGCCGTTGCATCGCTGTGATTTTGGCCACTGGCCGAGGCATGCCACAAATCAATATGCAGTGCACAACAGCGAGTGCATAAATATATTTATTGACATGCCAGCAATGGCAGCAATATTTTAATTAAAAACGTTTGCTAATTTCATAATTTAAGCATATTAGCCGTGCTGTTTTTTTTTTTGCAGCATTTTTCGTTTTCCTACTTAAATAATGCCCATGCGCCAAGCTTAATTCCTATTATTTATTTGCCGGCCTTTTAATTGATTTCGATGTTTATACTCGCCGTTTTTTACGCCTACACACTTCCATGCAATTATGTTTTTCATGTTAATTTACCAATTTGTCAGACCAAATAAAATATTATTATAATTTAAATGTATAAATGCGCTCACCCCGCTGATACATTCACAAGCAATTTGCTCGTCTACTTACGCACATTAAATGAATATTTTCGTATTTCCAGCATGAACTCCCAATTATTTATGAATGCTAAACTGCAGCCTCATTTAAATTGGGCAGCCGAAAAAGCCCTTGATTACACACACTTGAAATGCCGAATAATTTTCCAAAATAATTTCAATTATGAACAGATTTTCCGGCCCCCATCGCAACCACCCCACCCATCCGCCGGTTTCCAAATGCAGACACAAATGGCATTTTGGTTTTGTGCTTCAACTCGAGTATGATTCAATTAAGCCTTGGCCAAAAGCGTGGCTCTGTGCCTGTGTGTATGTGTGGGCCAGCTCATGCATTTGGTTACGGGGCAGCTTGTGTGAGTGGCGGTGTTATTTTAGCGCAGTTAAATGCACAGTTTAAAGCGCATCTCACTGCCGAAATGGCAGGAAGGTGCATTCAGGGCAGAATTTTCAAGTTAATTTACTCAATTACTTCCATTGCTTGGCATTTGAAGATTTCTCTCCAGGCTGTGAAATATTTTATAGGCCATGGAATTCTTTTCAATAACAATGCTGAGCCAAGAACTGTATTCTTGTCCACTTGCACACTCTATTTGAGTTCCATTTAAATTTATATTCCGACTTAATACAAAAGCATTGAACCGAAATAAATAGCACTTTTAAAACAGATTAATTGAGCATAACATTTAAGGGGCATGATACTCAAAGTCGGCTAAATTGCATGAGAGCTGCAAAAACTTTAGCCCGATTACAGCGTAATGTATCTGTTTTTCTTACTTTTAAAGTAAGCCAAACTTTATTTCTAAATAAACAAAAGTGGTTTACTAGTACACAAATTGGGGATGCCGAACGAAACCTTTGCCCTTTGACCCCAACAAGCCATTATTAAACACCGCACACACTTGGTGCGCACTGTTGGCATTGCAAGTTCGTCGGACACCTTAATGGCCAACAGCCGTGACAATCTCTTTTCACATTCCGGCCATGGCCCACACATTTTGCCACTCTGTGGCCTTCTAATTGATGTAACAAGTGTTTGGGCCATGTATCTGCCAGAATTTATAAGTGGCAAAAGAGTCAGGGAAGACACAGTCAACACAGTCCAAGACGCTTGTCGATAGTAGTTGGCCTAAGGTCATCAGACACCCACATGCTACAGTGGACAGAGGACAGGGGACAGGGGACAGTGGACATGGACATGGGATGGACGGAAGGACGACCGCAGTTGGGTCTCCAGCCGACGTCCCCCCAAGGATTCACACTCAATAGAGGGCGACACGTAGCTGGGCCAAGTGCTGATGGCCCAGACAACTGCCACTGAACCGGAGGACAGCAGAGCATAGGACTCGCCGGCGATTCCGAAAGCTTTTGCCTTTGCTTTAGCTTCGACTGTTGCTTGTAATAAATTTGCTTGGAACATGCAATGCTGTTTCTGCTGCCCCCGAGGGACAAGTGCGAAGGATTCCGCAGGATACTGTCTGTGTGTCTGGCTTTTGTTCCATATCCATCGCTGATGATGTCGGTTTGCCGTGCAAAGCCACAAATTGCCACTTGGCTGCCCGCTCGTGCCAATCTGGTGCACTGCCTCTACTTATTGTCCTTGCTGCTCCCGCCCGCTCCTGCTCCGCCTGATCCCACAGCGCTTGTTGTTGGCCCCGGAATAAATCTAAAGAAATAGCATTTAATGTCTATTTGCTGGAGATTAAGATAAAAAGCATTCCCTGGCAATGTCATCCGGGAAATGGGACTCGCCAGGCACTGGCCAGAAACTGGATCTGCTGCAGCAGCTCCAGCTCTGTCTCTGGGCATTCGTGCGGCTTATCGATCTGGATTTGGTGCATTGTCTTGCTATCCGACCAATCCCTTTTCAAATGGCACGCTCGTAACTGCCACAAACAAGTGACACAATCAACACTTGATAGAACAAACACTTCTAAATTAATTAAATTGCAAATATCCTTGAAGCAGCTGCACTGCTCACTCACACACGGTCAGTTGAGCGCATACAAAAGTCTGTGCACTGCGCGAAAAGAGGCCTATAGAGTTATACCAATGTGGTATAACTTCAACAAAAGTGGAATCGCTAAATATATTAAGTAATGCAATATAGCAATATGAATGTATTCACGAACTTATAGCAAAGTGCCGAAGATTATTATATAAATGAATAGCTGAACCTAATGATTTCCTTGCAGTGTACCCTGCACATCCCATATAGTTGTCAACGTACTCTCGTCAATACTCGTCCGTAGGACCACTCTGCTCAGAGATAATCCAGGCCATCAATAATGCAAACAGTTCCTCCTGCTCCCGCACCATCCAGAGCACTTCCACTCCCAGTTCCACACCCAATTCCACACCCAATTCCACTCCAGCCCACTGGGCCACTACATCGCCTTTGGACTGAAGGAGCTGTAGCCTTGTTTGCTTTTCCTTGCGTCGCCTGCAGTTCTTTTGTGCTTTTGCCTCGGCTTGGAATAGTTTTGCTTTTGTTTTTTGCGCCGCCCTCGCCCAGGTTTCTTTGGCCAGCGGCCATTGCCCAACAATTTGGCCAAAGATTTCTCAAGTTGAGTTCAGTTTGGGTTAAACTTGAAAATTAAATGAAATATTTTGCAGGATCAGGACGTGTGTCTGTGTGGGTGTGTGTGGTGGTCAGTGCTTATGCAAATGCAATCACAAGAATGGCCGAAAACTCTAGATTCGGACTTCTTAGAAACAATGCTAGAGGTTGGGACCTTGTCTCTCGGGCTATCAATCAAAGTTTTCTGCGGGGGCCAAATGCCGTGTTTGCCTCAAACAATATTATGGCTTTGCTTTTTCCGCCCCCCCGCCCCCCTCAATTACGCATTGCGACCACGCCCACAAATTTACAAAAGCCACAGCCTTGATGCGGGCGCGGTGGTTTTGGCTACAATTGCATAACACGCATATAAATTATGGGCGCGTGTAAATTTTTCAATTGCTTAATGAGCGGAAGTGGCCGTCATCGTTATGTGTTTCAAGTTGTACATGTCGCTTAAATGAATGCCGCACGGAATAAGCGGGGGTATTGGTCCTTTGGGGCACTACCGCGGCTGATACCTATGTCCTGTATCAGTGGGCGGTAAGGGGCGTGGCCTCGTCAGGTGTTCCGCATGCACTGCATAATTAATTACAATTAGGCGAGCATCGGGGTTTGATTGCAGGAGGCAGGAGGCAGGAGGTTCCTGTTAATTTGCAAAAGTGTTGCTCGTTGAAATACGCTGAAGCGTTCGGCGCGAGCATTTAATTTATGGGCCAGCTGTTAAATGTTGGACTTTGTGTGACAAATAGCCTGCAAAGTTGCATATATGCACTTTGAGATTTTTCGGGCACAGGTAATTAATGTGGCCAATGTCGCCCGAATGTATGCAACACTTTATGACCCACAACGGGCGAGTGCGCATGTGTGTGTGTGTGTGTGAGTTTTAATAGCTTATGAAATGACTTTATGAACTCTTGAGTTTGCCAAATTAAAATTGAAACGAGTGCTATATAAACGAATTTGCAATATTAAATTTGGTCAGAAATATAATTCTATAGCACATCAAAGTCGCTTATAATTTTTTTTTAACTGAACTAAATTGAAATTTAACTGTGTTGCGACAGCTATAGAGAATTTTGTGAAAATGGAATATTTGCTCCCACCTTGAAGTTAATATTGCTGGAACTTGGAAAAGCCTGGTTGGCATGATGCTTGATATGCTGTAAGAAAAATCTTTTTAGAAAGTGGAAATGGCAGCTAGAGACAGTATTTTCCCAGAAGTAGGAGACCCCCTTTTTGTACTCGATTTCCAGCTGCGCAAATATAGCCATAAATTGCTTAGTTGGTTAGGCCCGCACTGAGAATTGAATCACACTTTTATTCTGGCCCGAACTCAATTTCATGGCATTTAGAGCAGATTGCGAGTGGCGGCGGACCGTCGCCGTCCGCAGAGTGACGTAAATTAAATTAGTGTCAAAAGAGCACTGTGCGAGTGTGAGTGCGGGTGTGAGTGAGTGTGAGTGAGTGTGAGTGAGCGTGAGTGAGTGTCTGTGCGTGCCTGACATGACCGACAAACATAATGACCACCAACACTAGCAGAACACGAGGAATGGCTGGAAACAACAACAAAAACAAAAAAAAGAATGGTTTAAAAAATGGCAAGGCAAAAATTGTATGCAAATTATGCTTGACATTGTTTCAGCATACTTTTTGGCGTGTGCGCCAAGACAAAAGCTGACATTTAGCCCAAGGAGCATAAAAAGTGATACAAAACGCTGGAATGAGACAGAGAAATGGAGAAACAGAGAGAGAGAGAGAGAGATAGAGAGGGAGAGAGAGAGAGAGAGAGAAATGACTGGAGGGAGAAAGGGCTGTGTCAGAGAAAGGCGGGCGGGAAAACTTTGTGACATTTTTTGGCGCGCACAACGGAAACGTGCAAAACTGGCAAATTTATAATGAGCCGCGGGTTCAGGCGCTGCGCGTCCGTTCGCGTTCCTGCATCTGCCGCCCACTTTCCCCGCTTTTCCATTTCCCCACCAAAAAACTCTATCCATTTCCAGCCAGCGGCATTTTCTTTTGCTCTGCTAAGCACTAAGCGCATTTGTCGCAAGGTTTTGACTTTAAAGCCGAGGTGCCGCGGCAGTTGAAAAGGTTGCGGGTCTCGGGCTGGGCGCTTTTGGCCATGCTTTCCACTTAATACCTGAAAATGCTTTTAAGAATTTTCATACCTTGATTTATTGGCTCGCACGCATATCCACGCGGGCATTGATCAGAGTTTACAGCCAAGACATTTGCATTTCAAGTATGCCATGAATTTATGTATGGCATTGCTAAGGATTTCGCTAGCTGCAAGTGCTGCACGCAAAAAAATATATGATTTATATTAGCTATTAAACATGGATGATGTTATTCAAATGGGTATTTGGGCGGAAAAGTAAATATGTAAATATGTTAACAACGCCATGAACTAATTGCTATTAATTATTCTATACGGTTTGAAAAAAAATAATTCAATCAATGGACCATTCAACATTCCGACGCCTTAATTAGTTATTAATTCATATCAATCAAAAAGCACAGTTTCATATAGCCCCTTTAAGTAATTAAGAGTCCATCGTTATTTAAGGACTTTTTTCCTGTGTGCTTAAACTGACGTCAAGGTTCAGTGCAATTTATTGCATTATTGGCATTAAATCGCCGAGCGAGTGCTTTAATTTAAAATTAAATATAAAAAAGAACTGTTAACGCTGTCCATGGCATTCTCCTCGTTGGCGTGGCATTCAAATTTATTTTTCATGCATTTTAAATGTATTTCCGAGCTTAATTGCGATAACGCAGCATCTTTTAACAATAAATAAGATAACGAGCGCTGCAACAATAGCAACCGCGAAAAACATTGCCAAACAAAGTGGGAATGCCGGGGGGAATAACAATTTGTTTATCTTTTAAATGCCACACAAGGCTCGGATCGGATCGGCTCGGCTTGGCTTGGTTTGGCTTATTAAATTTGCGGTGCTGTTCGCTTTTCATTTTTTGTTGGCTTTTGGGCCAAGTCCGCGAACTTTGAGCCAAGTAATCAGCTTGCACTTCAGCAGCCACTGACGGGCGATACCCGGTACTGAGGGGACTGAGGGGGCTGAGGGGGCTAGCCAAGCCGTTGACAAGTTGGCTAACTTTTAATGCAGCTCACTTAAAAGTTCCTACTCTCGACTGGAGCGGCAGCCTTGCGTTTACTTTATTAAAAGCCCGACGAAATCTCGAGGCAATGTCGGCGCGAAAAATTTCCATACAGAATGCTGGCTATGCACTCTTAAAGGTGTTTCGCTTTAAGCGCACCCCATAATCTATGCCATTTTAACTACATTAATCGTGAACGTATGCAAAATATCAGGAGGGGCAAAAAAAAAAAGGACTTCTCCTCCGGCTGAAAGCATCAGTATCCTGGACGGACGGAGCACAGTCGATTGCCTGGCACTTGGACACATGTAATAATTCAATTGTGTGAACATCTATTAAGGAAGATTGATGACAAGCGCTGGGCAATGAGAGCAGCCATCCGTCCACGGTCCTGGCTGCATGTCCTGCACGATGGTCCTGGCTAGACGGACAGTTGAGTCAGTGTCAGTGCGTCGCCGGAAAAAAGCAGCACACACACACACACACATATACGCGATCTGGGGATTCACTCATATGCAGGATAAATAAATAAATAAGAGAGCAGATGGAGGAGCATCTATCATACATGCGGCCAGCAACTCAACGCTTCCTTCTCACAACGTGGCACGTTTTCAAGGTGTGTGAGTCAGCTCGGATTCCTCGCTCGTTGTGTTCTTCATACCCGGTAGGAGCTTGGAATCAGGGGTATATAGCGTTTTATATAATGAATGTAGACATGTGATAATAGAGTGAATAAGTCGGCTCTTCAGTTAAACTAAACTCAATTTCTAGCATTATCCCATGATTCGTAGTAAAACTCCGTAAAGAACTAAACCATGTAGAGAAGATTTTCTTGATCGAAATCACTAAGTTGTCCACTAAGTAGGCCGCAATGATAGTTAAACTTTTGCGAGCTTGTTTTAAACTTAACCTATTGAAGCACACGAAGTTTAAGGCAGTGGTAAGGTATCTCCAAGTCGACAGACGATGCGATGTTGCTATTCCTTCAGTTTTTATTGCACACCGCAGTCTCGCATGTGAAATAAACGCTGTCAAATGGAAAATAATTCAAGCTGGGGGTCAGTGATGTCAGTCGCTTTAAAAGCGCTAACAGGGGAGTCGTCCAAGCGAGACGAAACCGAAGCAATATTGACTTACTGCCGGGCATTTTCAACCTTATTAAGTTGACACTGAGGCGGCCCGCCCGTTTCTATGGCGCTTTTAAAGTTGTCATCTCCGCCCTTTATGGCAATACGCTTGAGTGCCCGCCGCAGTGGCTTTAAAAAGAAGAAATGTGTGCGATAAGTGGAAACAAGCTGACATTTATGCAGTTTGCCCAGCCAGCCTGCAGGCAAGCGTTCAAGCAGAGCATAGCAAAAGCAAAAGGAAAAGCAAAAGCAAAAGGAAAAGCACGGGAAAAGCATAGCATAGCACACATCTTGGAGTGGAGTGCACATATTTTGCTGTTTCAGCTGCTGGTGCCGCTGCTGCGGCTGTGACTCCTCGAAGCTCCGGTTTCTGCGACAGCAACAAAGCCAATACAAGGAACTAACGAGCTTATTTCCAGACACCATCTCTCAGTCAAAATCGCAGCAGCAGGAGCAGCGGAAGCTGTGCAGCTGGAGATGGGCATGGGGATGGGCATGGAGATGGGGATGGGAACTGCTGCCTGGCGGCTACATCACATGCATGATTGACTGCGCAGTTGTGCAGCGAAACGACTGATAGTCCATATATAGAAGCAGGGCGACAGGACATCGATAGCATATCGGGGTAGGGAAAACAGGTGGTCGCCCAGCCGCATCGATTGTCATAAACTCCGGCCACAGGACTCGTCCTTCATTTGTAAGTTTGATGACTTGTCTTCGGTTCGTCAGTGGATTATAGCAATTCGAGTTCGCATTTCCGCTCATGCATACTGCCAAGCAAGTGGTGAAGCTTAAGCCAATTATGGATGATGTCTAAATAATGAAAACCGGGGCGTATACGCAATGGGGCGAAGGAGGCGTATACTTAATATGAAAAAGCAGCAGATAATGATAATTACATTAAAGCGTGGGGTAAAGGTAAGAAAAACTCTGGTAAGGCAAAAAGAGTTTAGCACTTCGGCTTCGGCTGCAAGTTAATTAAAAGTTTATTTCTGGCGCCAGGGATGCAGCAAAACTTTGGCTCCTAGATAAGTCGGAATTCATGGGCAGTGACAATTTGATCCAAGATAAGTAATCACTTAAACTCTCCACTCTTTAAGCTTATTTCATTTGATTTGCAGGCCTCAATGAGGTATTCAGCCAACCCTGGAATTCAAAGAGGCTGCAGCAGCTTATTTAAAAGCACAGTGAGCTGAACCAAACAGCACTTTATTAAACTATTATTAATTAAATGCTAGTTCTACTTATCAATTAAAATTGACTACCATGGCAGCAGAGAGAGTAGAGAATGCGGGGAAAGCAGCTGGAGAACTAAGTAAAATTGGATTAAAAGGCGTTTCCTTTGTCCCCGGCTCCACAGCCAGCTCCACAGCCAGCTCCACATCCTGTGCGCAGGATGCTCAATCATCGGACTTGAACTCCCGCACTCGCACAATGGAACCAAAAGAGGACAATTAAACAAGCAATTAACAGACGATCAAATTGAGTGAGTTGCCTTGTTGTTTGTCACTTGTCTTTCGGTTTTATGTGAAAAACCGATGCGAAAACACGACGATAGCAAACAGCGAAAACCAATAAAATGAACTTGTCATAAAATTAACGCATTTATAAAGCATACAATGCGGGATTAACAACGGCGGTCCTGCTCCTGACACACTCTCATCCACCAACAACAAACGCCGCTGATGAATACTGGGAATGGGAATCGGTGTGGGAATAAAAGGATATATGCGGGGGGAAATGCGAATGGGGGGTTATAAAAACGGCCGCGTGCCGTATGCCCAACTATAGGCATTTATAGGCCATTTTTATTTACACGCTGCGGACGAGTTGCGTGAGAAATAACTGCCACTTGATTTGCACAGTCGCCGGCAAACAGATAAGACAAACAACATCGCCCTGAGCCGAAGCATCAACAACACACTACAGATCATCATCGCCATCGTCATCGCCATCGTCATCGCCATCGTCCTCGTCCTCGTCGTCATCGGTGGGATGTTTATGACAGACCCACAGCCATATAACGCAGTCACTGTTGATTCCATGCTCGTTAAATTAAAATTTACACACGATTTATCTGGATAAATTAGATACTCAAAACATCATTTGACAGATGCGCGGTGTAGCCAGAGATATAGTTTTCAAGACTGCATCTATATGCATTTCGTTCAGTTAGGATCTATTCTTGCTCTGGGAAGTACTAAAAGTTGAAATTAAAGTTGATATTGAAAAATAATCGATCAGGTACTAATTGCTATCGATTGTTTTGTATTTATTTCCGATTACATATCGATCATTTTAGATAAGCCCATTCATTTCTCGCCAGGGTATTTCGGGTTCGCTTTAAAAAGCAAATACTCGCACCTTCCGGAGAAGAAAGCATGCCAATACTCGACTTTATCGCTGTAGTTATGAGGAAGTCGCGCCGTTGCTGTCGCTCCTCGTACATCGTATATTGCACGACAGCTGGCGCACACTTTGCGCCTTTGCCCACAAATTACTGCAGTCAAATTGATCGATTGTCTCGTGCAGGAGCGACAGAAAGGACGAAGGACGAGAGACGAAGGACGAGAGACGTTGATGGAGGATGGGGACAACGTAATGGGGCCAAGAGGGGGGCATACCGTTTTATGATATAAGGCAAGAGGCACTGAACTGTGGTAAACGATTTGTTGTTGTTTTTGTTGTCTTCAACATTGCATGCCACAAACACGCACACACACTCACCATCATGCCCACACACACCCCCACCCCCTACCACACACACACACACAGACACACACACAGATGAATTGAATTAAATTGGATTCGTTGAGTTTGTGTAAACAAAATTTTAATGTCTTTTTGCTTTTGAAGTCATTCACTCAAACTCAAGTTGAGTTGTGCAGCCCAGACTCTCTCGCTTACACACACACACACACACACACACTAACACACACACAAGCACAGATAAGTTGGGCGGTGGGCGGATGGTCTGGAGTCACCATGATGTTGATATGTCTGACATAAATTTCATCAACTGTCTAAGTTAATGACAGTAAATTTGTTTGAAAATTGCTTTAAAATGGCAGGGCAACCAAACAGCGCAAAAACAGAGAGGAGTCGAGAGAGATGGGTTTGGTTGAGGCTGGTTTCGTTGGTTAGTTGTTAAGGTAGGCAGACACATAGCTATGTGTATGTGTATGTGTATGTGTGTGCACACCTTACCCCAACAGCACGCACACAAAGACATCGGCTGGGGCGCCATGTCGCTGTGACAGCCATGCGCCAAAGACGCTGGCACTGGGAGAAGTAAAAGAAATGACTGAATCCAGCGAAATGTGTCATGATAACTCAAATAAAGAATGGAAGCCAACCCATGCTGAAACCCGCTGTCGCAGCCTCCATCTTTTACCCCTTAACCCACGAAAGCCCCTGCCCCATTCTACACCCCCCACCAATGAGTTCAAGTCAGTCAACCAGCCGCAAAATGCAAAGTGCGCGGCATTCGCGGCAGCGGAAACAACGCGCACACACACATGGTGAAGGAAAAAAAAATGGCATAGGGGGAAAAGCTGAAAAATAGAAGCGCACAGGATGCCGGCTAGGATGAACTTATTACGTAAGAGCGAATTTATGAAGTGAAACGAGTTAAATGCCAGGCCAAAAGCAACTCAGGGTCTGGGGTGCAACCACCAGTAACCAAAATCAGAAACAACACGCAGAGAAAAAGCCCAAGAGTATAAGTGTACTGTATATATATATACATTTAAATATAATATATATTTATAGAAGAAACATGCAACTTTGTATGATGAATAAAGTGATCCATTTGGCCCTCTGTAAAAAGGTCCGCTTGTTGGCTTACATCATAACATAATAAAACGTTAGTATGATATGCATAAATATTACAAGCCCTATAACCATTAACCATTTATGATTTTTTGTGACCCAAACACATACGCGTACATATACCAGAACAAGTTGAGATGACAAATGAGCAACTAATATCGCAGTGTTTTCCCTCTGTGTTGCGACAGCTAAGAAATCATTTCGCAGCCTGTGTCTTGTGCCCAAAATTTTTAATCTGATGATGTCAACACAAATTGTGGGCCACACAGTCGAGAGGGCCGAGAAAAACACAGCACACAGCACACAGCGCACAGCGCACAGCGCACAGCAGAAGCATAAACGCGGAGCACAGCAAGGACATCAAGGACTAAGGACTCCGCAAAACGCTCTAGCTGGCTGGCTGGCTGGCTGGCTGGCTGGCTGGCAAAAGGTTAGACGGCGAGTGTCAAGCGCGGAGCTCTCGCCTTCGAGTGGCGCACAGCTAGGATCTGAGATCTGCGACTGCAACTGCCACATCGGCCTTGTAGTGTCACTTGCAGCACATAAATTTGCGCGGGTTTTTATTATTTTTGTCCATTTTTTTCTCTATATATATATGTGTTTTTTTTTTTTTTTCGCCCAGGACTCGGCATTATACAAGTGCAATTTGCAGCTGCCGCTGCTGGCGAATTTGGCGGAGTGGCGGTGGAAAGGCGCTAATGCAAGGCACCGCAGCGTGAAGGATACGGGCACGGCTTGGCTTGTTGAGAGAGTCTCCATCCTGCGAGCCTTGGGTTTTCCACCTCCTCGAAAATGTTAAATGATGTCGGATGACGACAGTGCTTAGGTCACTGGACAGGTAATAATGGCCTAGGTATAATCCCACACTCAAGAATATGAAAATTGTGTAAGGAGTACGTTGGAAACATGCCGAACACAGCTGAAATCAACCAAAATAGTAGTTATTTTCAAGCATAACTATTTAATGTCAAGCCCGCAAAAATAAAAGTTGTTTTCAGCACAGCTTGATCAGTTTCGAATGGCAAACAGATTTCAATTGATCGGTTTTTTTACCAAGCTCCAATCTAACACTTTTTTGCATTCAGCAATTGACACTTTATTCCATCACTGACAAATACCTAAATGCATTGCAGCTGTCAAAGTAATATACATATACCGCATGTGGATTGCCGCCAAACCGCGCCCGAATGCATTTAATTAAGCCCGATATCCAAATACAATTAAAACGAACATATTCAAAGCAAGTTGGATGCTGCCCGCGGTTTGCTGGGCTATTAGATACCGCTATCGCAACATTTGCTTAACCGAAAACAAAGCTGTGAAGCTTCAAGGGGCCCCCGGGTCATCCTGGGAAAGGATGTGCGACGCCCACATGCCAAAAGTCACGAGCTCGCATGTGTTTGCCCATATCTAGTTTAAATTATCGACATTGCCGCAAGTATATCAAATTTACGGCACCCAAAGTGCATGCATAACAAGTGAGTTCCAAAAGGGGGTTTTGGGGGTGCGATTTTCGGTGCCCGTTTCCCCGGGCAATCGTGGAATAGCAACATACTTGTATACACGTTTGTATACAATACAGTACAAAGATAACAATGAACTTTGTGCCAAACAAGAGTGTCCAATTAAATTGCATTCCAACGCGAGTGCGCGAATTATGGATGCGGAGCAAAATGCCGTTTATTAAATTTCGATACTCAATCAATAACACGGCATTCGGGTGGCCAAGGATCCAAGGATCCAAGGATCCTAGGTTCCGGCTAACTCCAAGGACGCCGCCTCGTTGCAATTTAATGAAAGTATCACAATGATTGGTTTCCACTGGCGACTAAGCAGCGGCAAAAATGTCCGGCATAATGAATGGCATCGGGCAAAGACACTGGGCGCCGTCCAGCGTCGTCTTCCTCCGAGTTGCATTAGTCGCCAACATGGAAATGCTATATATAAGCCCGGACAGGAGCCTTGGCTGACAGGCAGCTTAAATCCTGCCGAAAGCGCCGGACCACTGCTGCTCCTGCTCCTGCTTGTGCAGCTGAAAGCTGGCGGAGAAGCATCGGCATCAGCATCGGAGGCATCCACAGCATAGCCATTGCCATAGCCATCACCATCGCCATCCCCATCACCATCGCCATCACCATCAGCGGACCAAGCCGACAAGATGCATTGTTTGGCGTAGAATTTAATTTTAGTTTAACTTTGTAATTTATCGATGCCGTATGTCGTCGACGAGCTCAAGCTGCTCGTCGCTCTCCTGCGCGTCCTTCTTTGAAATGCGAACGTCCGAAGCGGGAAAAGGTCCTTTTTGCAGGACGGGCCATGTTACACGCGCAGAAAAAGCCAAGTGTTCCATAGCGCACATTTTATAAACATTCTTAAAGATCAGTAACAGTAGTTTTCAATCTGTTGATTATTTCGAACATTTTTCGAACACACGAAAGTTGCACACTATTTTCTCGCAGTGCATTGGTGGCTATCAAGCGCAGTCCGCCGCTGACATCGCTGCTGACTACCTTCATTAGTGTTTTGTTTGGCTTTGGCTAACCATGGGGGACAGGCAGGGGATCCTTTTTTGATGTGGGCTTGCGCTTTTTGAAGTTTACCCCCAAAAACTGCACAGTTTTCGCCGCTGCAAGTTACCAATTCTACTTTTGCTTTTAGTTTTTTTGTTTCCATTTTTCGTTTTTCGTTTTTGGTTTGGTTTTTGTTTTTTGTTTTTTGTTTTCTGTTTTCCCCTATATACGAGTATTGTTGGATGGCTGGCCTTACCATTTGCGCTCTGTCTTGCATTTGTCTTCATCGACAGCCAAGTTGTTAGCTCTTTCATTTTTCTTTCGGTCGCAAAAACTTTGGACCCGTTCTCATTTGCCCGCTTTCCACTCAATTCCCATTTGCCCCAGTATCAGTGGCTAACTCGTTTGTCTTCTCAGTTCGCCTTTACGTATACGTAATGACAATTAGAATTGACAGACACAGCGCTGGAAAAGTTCAGTTGCCCGTCGAGTTGCCTCCAGCAGATGTTATTGTTGATTGCATCTAATCCCGAAGATTTTATACTTGCTGCAGCTCGAACAGCACCCACTCCATTAGCCCTTAATGAACAAGTTACAATTTGGGCGAGAGCTGGCCCAGCAGCCCTTCCTTGCCCATGACAAACCCTTCTCGGTCTCATCAATATGGAATTAGACCCCCTCGTAGACGAGTATATAACCAGAGTGGAATAATAGTTTTGGCTTCATCCCAAACTCCTGGCTTGTTAGCAACCGCATTACGTGCCTCCAGCTTTTAATTTGTGGGTGTCGGTACATTCACCCCAATCAGACATACTCACTACAAACTCCTACATACATATCTCATGCAATTCTTGGAGATACTTTCAAGTGCACTTCGGCAGTTATTCATACTCTTTGTGGGGCCAATTAATATGCTCGCATTACGAATATGCGCTCAATTACGCATAATTAGTCAAGCACGTGTAGCCACGCCCCGGCCATTAGACATGTAGAAGGAAAAGAGTGATTCTTGAGGAGATGGGTTGGATGCTAGGGTGGTAGGTTGGTAGGGTGGTATTGTGGTAGGGAGTAGGTGGAGGATATGGTCGCCAGGATGGCTGACTGACGAACCGACTGACAGTCGTCCTGTCTGCCATGTACATGAAAATCCAATTTCGCGTGGGTTTCATTAGCAGCTCAACCCAGCGCCGTTTCGTTTGGTTTAGATGTCTCGCACTCGTGTGGGCGACTTGAGCAATTTGCCAGAGCGCTTTCAAACCAAAAAGGACGAAACCACAAAAAATAATTAAGCACTCGGCGAATTCGCCGCTTGACAATGTCAGCAGCTCCTTTCAGCGTCAGAAATGGGAAGACCCAAAACAGCCGGAACAGTAGCACAAATCAATAGCTCTCGGTATTGAAATATTTGCATCCTTTTTGGCCAAACCAAAACTCGCAGGACCTCTCCTCCTCTCACTTGCGGCTTAGACTTAGGCTGAGTGGAAATGCGAAATGCGAAGTCCTCGTGGCAACGACGGCAAACAACAACGGACATGTGTCGCTTAACATTCTGCCAGAGGCATTCGCGTCCTGGGCCCGCAATATTGAGTTGCCTGCCCATCAGTCAGCCAGATAGCCAGATAGCCAGATAGCCATCCTGGCAGTCAGTTAGTCAGTGCTCAGTTCTGGGTGCTCGGTGCTCGGCGTTTGGTGCTCAGCTTGCTGGTCGGCATCAAATGAAGTGAAATCGATGCGCTGCTGACTCTATTCATATGAGCCAAGTATAGACAACCGGAGGTGGGGACATCCGTCCACTGTGCCAGTCAGTCAATCCAGCACACCCAAAGAAAACGAATAGCTGAATCATTACAAAAAATAGGGAAGAGGGTGTCCTGCTTCCTTCTTCAAATAGCAAATACAAGAGTAGGGAAAAATGTATTCGTAGCACTTAGTGCTCCTAATGATAACCTTTGACACCTTGATTTTTATTCTTTAAAATCTATATTTTGTAAATATTTTTCTCCCAGTGCAGATATCAGAGGGCAGACACCGAGGAGCAGACTCCGAGCTGCGGGCGGGCGTCATGCGGGCAGCTGTCAATGTGTCTATGGAAATGCGCGGCGCACATTTGAGTGGATTTGCTAACTGATTTTGTTGAACAGTCGACTGGCGGCGCTGCTGATTCGCTGATTGCGATGCCGCAGTGTCCAAAGTGCTCTGGTTCTGGCTCTTTGTGCTGACAATCGAATTGTGTTGACGCGGCTGGATTATTACTTCATAAGCAGGGTGAAACAATAAAATAATAATGCCAAGCCAAACCAAGCCAGTGCCATCAATCCCAGCCAAAGCCATGCCATCGGGATCGCAATGTCAATTATCAGCGATTCCTTGACAACGTCTTTGGCTGCTTGGCATGCCCTTCCGATTCGACAAACCCATTAACCATTTCATTCGATTTTCGTATGCGAATCGCAATCGCCACTGGCATTCCGTATTAACGGCGGCTAAGCTAATTTGCTGCCAAGGACATGGGGCAAAATCGTGTGGATTCCACTCGGAGCCACTTGAGCACCACCACCACAATGCCAATTGCCACATAGAAGTGGGCGTGGCTGGATGGAGTAATAAGCTGCGAAAGCGTCGAGTTCATTTAATTGAGCCGGAGATCGAATCAATCAGTTTTGTCGAGACATCGAGATTGCTGTTGGCCAATTACGTTAGAATTTATGTGGTTGCAATCCAAGCCAAAAGATACATTTTTCCTATCACAGTTTTCATCATATAACATTGGTCGTTTTATTACGTTTTATTATTTAAAATCAAAAAGTCCAATAAACGAAATTGAATTATATGCTGTCATTCACCCTTTTAGCTGGCATTTTGTAAATCTGTATAAAGTGTAAAACAATACATTTTCGCTGTTGCCGAAATTGTTTAAATTTCAGCTGGGACATACGTGTACGCGGCAGAAATTTTAATTAATACCTTTTGCCAACAATCAAATATTTGACGGTCTATTTTAAAGCAATTAACCAACGGCTTTGGGACATTTTTCCATAAATAAAATACAGCAAATAGCCAAATAACCGAATCATCATTTTAATGCATTTATTTTACGGCGCAAAGCGAAAAAATGTGTGCCCTCAGTTGTTGATGGAGTCACAATGACGTGACAGGATGAAATTGAACGAACCGAAACGATGGGGCGCCCAGGTAGTTATTTCCGTTCGCAGACACTTCCTCTATAGAGTTGAGAACCTGTTAAGCACTCAATGCGTAGAAGAAAACATTCGGAAATAAGTTCATTCATATGGAGTTTGGGGCCAGAAGCGAGTGATTCCTCGACGGGAGCTGCGTCCGTGGTCGGGCCTTTAAATGGATTTTACGGAATCCTCATTTAAATACACAACGGGCGGCAATCATAGCCAATGGGATAATACAGTTGTACAAATACCCTAACTGTGAAATTTAGGGCATAACTATATTAGTAACTAGTTGAAACAATGTTGGAAGAATATCGTTATGTACTTCCAAAACTAATATATTTAATCTGGAAGTGTAATGACTTATTGGCAGTGTATTAGAACCTTCTCGCCATCACAGATATGCCCAATGCTCTCATAGGGTATGCATGTGTATGGCTTTTGTGGTATATGGAAGCGAGTGAGCCAGTTCAGTAATCGCATGTGCCTGGCCGCAGGAACAACCCACATGCATACACAGCTGCCACTGAGTGTGTGTGTGTGAGAAATGGCAGGGGAAAATCGGGGAAAAACCAAGAGGGGAAAATGGGCAAGGGCGGAGGTCAGCGAGCGCTGGACCGGCATAAAAAGCTTGTTCTATGCAGTCGTTTAGCTTAACCGCAACATTATGTCGAATGCTGGAATCTTCAATCTGCTGATGCTGCTCCTGCTCCGGCACTGGCTCCTCTTTCTAAGCGAACTGATGGGGTTCCCGGGGGCTTAGTCCGGGAGTCCAGGAGTCGCTGGCAGTTTATGTTTCGGGTCAAGCGTGAAGGCATATTCATTTTACCCCATATCCCACATCCCACATCCCACATCCCATATGCCATATCCGTGGCCCGGACCTAAATTCCCGCTGAAATATGCAGAGCGATGCGTGTGTACGTAAGCATTGTTTAATTTTGAAATTTTTGCCCAGCGTACCAGAGCTTAATAAGCAAAACCCTGGGATTGCATTCCTTAGTTTTCTGTACAACGTTTTCTACGGGTTTTTTTCTACCATTGAGGGACCTTGAAATGCTAGACGAATGAGTTTAAATGGCAATTACCAGTCAAACATTTTGGGTGAGTATTTCACTTTGAGCAGCAGCTTAATTCAATTGCCGCTGCACTCAAAAAAGGAAGTTTTTGGAGATCAACGGGAGGGAAAGAAGTTCGCATTCAGACTACTCAGTTCGCCAGCCAGTACTGGCCAAGTCCATTAAGTTGTATTAATTATTAAGCAGCCTTAAAAGCGATGCCTTTGCGTGTTTAATTCCAACGAGCCTTTGCATTTAATTATGAGCACTTTTGTCTGCTCTGCAGCAGGACGACTCCGCACAGATCAGAGTTTAACAAACTCAGGGTCAACTCCACCCTGCCCAGCGAAAAGGGTCGTCGGACAATAAATAATACGACCTCTAATATGATGGGCTATGGGTGGTGGGTGCAGAAGGCATATAAATTGGGCAAAAATTCCGATAGCTGGCCGATTGGCTTTTGCCACCTGACAGTTGAAACTTTTGCCAAAAAAAAAAAAAGCACAGGGAGCACATGCACGAAATCATATCCACGCACAACAAACACAAATCTTACCCGCACACACACACACACACAGCTTTTTCTATATAAACACACACATATACATATACTCGCATGGTATATTGGGGAACTTGGGCCTGATCCCGAGACGAGGGCTAGCTGCGTCAACGGCACAATTTCGTAATTTTTATGGCAAAAGTTCTCTAATCAAATTTAATGAATTGTGAAAAAGGCAACAAATATACGACAACTTTCTGGCAAAGTTTGCCCTGAGCCCGAGTCGAGCATCCAGCATCCAGCATCCAGCATCCAGCATCGAGTATTGAGCATCTCGGGGCTGATATTTCTTATAAGTAGACGTCAACCCAGCGAGTAGAGGTTGCGGCATCGATTCGGTTTGGCGTTGTAAATTGGCGGATGTGATTTTTGTGGGCTGGCATTATTAAATGCGGCATAAAATCAGCCCATCCACTCCGCATTGAAGTCTAACAAATGCGAACAGTTAGCAGGGGCAGCCAACAAATTGTTGTACACATTTTCGTTATTATTTTTTTTCTTGGCTTTCCTTCTTGCTTTTTTGACTATGGCTGCTCTAGCTGGTTGTGTCCTTTGTTGTGCCTTGTGGCTGCTGAAGTGTCCTGGCATTGTTCGAGCTCTTTTCCCGGCTCAAAGTTTGTCAATGTAACGGAAAACAGTGTTTAAGTAAATTTTTCATAAATTCTCTGTTTGCTGCTAGGGTGCAGATGAATTGTGGAGTGTCGCACAATCTCGGCAAGATAAATATGCAAAGTGAAGTTTTCATTTTTTGTATTTACTTAGTTAGAAGCAAAGTTTATATTTATATTTCCGTATTTTTATTGGGTTGTATTAAAAAGTGTTTGTAAGTCTGGCATTGTAAGGCTTATACTCTAATTAAGTTAATTGCAGTTAAGAAGTAAAGTAGCATTTTTTTTTTCAAAATTTATATGTCAGCCACCCTGTCGTGTGCCTGCTGGCAGCTTTTATTATAAGCCGCCATAAATTGTTATATTTTATTAATGTGCCTCGAACGCGTCTAGTTCGTTGGTTGCCAGTTGGCCATATGGACGTATTAATCAAAGAGAGAACAAAAAGCGTAGCATACATTTGAGCGCTGCAAAATTTCGGCTATTTTTCATTATACGCGTATTTTTGGGCGCTCTAGCCAAAGTTTTGTACGTAACGCAGCAACAGAAACAGAAGCAATTTACGCATTGCCACAAATATTCGACATGACTGTCTGTGTGTGGGTGCGTGTGTGTGTGTGTGCGTGTGTGTGTGAGTGTGTGTGTGTGTGTGTGGTGCCATTATGATTACTCATACGCTGCGTTTGCAGCAATCATACGGCACGTTATTAGCTGTGTCAGCCTAACAAAAATAATGACAATGAGAATATGCCAAAAGTATTTGTATTTCTGCGAACGATTTATATACATATACATACGTGTATGCATGTATACATATATGAGCGTATGTACACACGTAGTTACCCAGCTCGTTGCCAGATGATGACGACGTCTTAACTCCTCATTGCCGTCGTCGTTAGCGTCTTGGACCAACTGAAACGTTGAGATTTATGTCTTGGCATGATCTTTTGTGCTGCCAGAGCAGCTAAGAAAATATTATATCAAATAATACACACAAAAACACGCTTAAACACACGAGCACGCATTTGATAGCAGCATATATATGTACATATGTACATACATATAAGCTCGGTGCTATATACACTCATTTTTGGGGCGTTAAGTGCTTTCTGCTGCGTCATCTTTTAAGTATTTGCAGCATAATTAGCTCGCCGAGTGCGTGTGTCAGGAGTCGAGTGTCAAGTTGATTGTCGAGTCGAGTCGAGTCGAGTTGAGTTGAGCTGAGTTTGGGCCAACTAACACGGAATTCACAGGCTAATTGTTTCGTTTCAAAAGGTACGTATATCTGCGTGGTTGAGGGTCTGCTGTTAAAGCCGGTTAATTACGAACTCCCATTGAAAATCATTCCGCTTTAAGCCTTTTGCTCTTTTGGGCTTAGAATGTCAATAGTCACAAGACGAATTGAAAACCACATCAAAGTTTCGTGACCCACGACCTTTTTGCACAACCTTTTAGATATTTTTTCGAATTTGTTAGCTAATTAAACATCAGTTGGCTGGCCATAAATTGCCGCTGCATTGCCATTGCTCGGCTCATAATTTGTATTTCTTTTATCCCTTGGTTTTAGGTCTGCAAATTGAGTTCATTGCACTTGTCGGCCAGCCAGCGGCATGTTGCAGCCACGCGGCGTATGCGCAATATTTGCTGGCTGTGCAGCATTTCTTTGGCACTTGGCTGGCCAAAACGCAGTCAGCTGAACTTTGACAGTGGCGGGCTATAATTTATGACTTGTTTTACAGGCACCCCCACATATACGAACAACCTCCATCGATAGATGGCGCCACTCGCTAGCGAAAGACTTGAAATATTTATGGAGTTTTCTTTTCGTTACAATTTTTTCCCCCAGATTTTCCGCCTCTGTTTTTTTGTTTTATTTTTTCGCTGCTGGTCGCAATGGGTTGATTTTCGTTCTCTGATGTGGTTTTATCTTGGGGACACGCCCCCGCTGACAAGCTTCTGTAAGGAGGGCGGTCGGGTCGCTCAGTCAACAGTTGACTTTGCCTTTGTTTATGACATGTCCCCTCATTCATTTTAATTAATTCTAGCCAGCATTTCGCGCCCATGGCAATGACGTCCCAGTGCAAACAATAAAAAAGCATGCGCACAGAAAAAAGGACTTGGAGCTCGGACTTGGATTCGAGATTTGCGTGGACGTGGCGTTGGAGGATCTGGGCTTCTGGTTTCCCAATGTAAAAATCACGGAGGCGTTTATGCTGGCCAACTATTTTTATTTCCATTCTCATTTTTATGCTCATTCCTGGCGGCTGCCTTACAAGTTACCCGGCAACATTGCGAATTGCGATGTCGAGGCCAGGCATTGGGGGGCATGGGCATTATTGACGTAGTTTATGGAGCCATTTATGACGATTCAACATTTTTATTTCCACCGCACTGCAAAGGGCGCTGGCGGAGGATAATGGGTGGGGTGTGGGGTGAAAAAAGAAAACAGGAAGTAGCAAGTAGCAAGTAGCAAGGAGCAGCAGCAACTTAAATTTACTGCTTGTAAAGGCCGCTTGCCCCGGTGTGGGTAAATAAAAACAAAAGGCGGGGAAGGGGCGCGAGAACAATGCCAAAACAGCGAAGGAGTCAGCCATAGATAAAGCTTAGATGCGCAAAGCGTATCGAGTTTCTATTATCTCTGCGAAAACGTCGCGACGTCTGGGAGTCGAAAAGTTTTTACGCAAAAGATGCTGAAGTTAAAAAATAAAAAAATAAATACCACGGAAGCATAAAGCAAAAGCGCCAGCAGCGCCCAACAGCGAAAAGGCAGTGCGAGCTGCATTCGCGGAGCATCTTCACACAGCCGCATAATGAAGCGCGTCATTATCCTTAAGATACATAAACAATGCCGGCGAAGGCAGCAGCTGACTGGAGGTAGTGCAGCTGCACTGGGTACACCCAGAAAAATCAATTGTGCAATTGCGAAATGATTTACGTTTTATTTGTGCCATTGCAGTTCAATAAATGTAAAGTATGCTTGAATGCAATTATGGGCAGTCGAAAAGAATGCTGTGCAAGTGCATAGTTGCATACTCTCGAAAAGCATCGAGTGAAAATATATGGTTGCATACTTTTCGACACCTTTGTAAATGCTTTCAAATTTCCAGCAATGTTTTAAATTCTTTTTTAATTATTTCTGCATTTATTGTAAGCAAAATATGCGCAGTTCGTATTTAATTGCACAGTGTATGGCAGAGCTATAACAAGCGGCAACAGAAACAACAATAGACAGCCGGGCAAGCGAGTGGAAAATGCTCGGGCATTGTTTCTGTTCAGTGCTTAATTACCAGGCAAAAGTTGCATGGTTCCTTGAACTGGGCGAAAGTTTGCGGCATGCGAGGATTGGACAATGTGACGGTACACAATTACCTTTTGCATTTCGCAAAGCAATAAAGCTCGCCCACACCACGTTGATAAGAACTGGATAAATATTTTGGAGTCTCTGGAATTGTGGAATTCTCAATTAGCTTGCATAAACGTTGCGTTGTCCTATTGGCCAGCCAGACACAAACATGTGCAGGCAGGCAGCCATGGGTGGTCGAGTTGGCTGGACAAAATAATGAATTTAATCGAAAAAGCGCATAGAATAATATGCATGCGAGATATTTTTAATAGATCGTTTTAGTGGCATCCTTTTGTGCTGCATGCTACATGCCGCACGCAAGTTTATTTTCTCAGAGAGAGCGAGAGAGAGAGAGCGAGTATTTCGGTCCCTTTTCTTTCTTGCCGAGAAGCATTTATTGGTTTTTGAATTTTAATTAAAATTTGATAGCCAGCGGCGCCAAAATCTGCAGCTTGGGCTCGCACAAAAATACTGCAAATTGCAGGAGCGTAGAAGGGTTGCATTATTCAGATTTTATGGCGGCATACAAGCACGTGTATGTTACCCCCTATTTGTCTACGCCCATGGCTGGCCAATGAACAGAAATCCCTTGCTTTCTGCTGTTATTGTTGTCTAATACCGGGTTTTTGTTTTGTTTGGCTGCTGAACTGGCGAGTTACGCAGATATTTGCGATCTGCTGCTCTCAATAAAAGTTTATTAAGCCAACAAATGTTGGACCACTGGCGTCGGGTGCAACAATTTGGGGCACACAGTGAAGCTGTGTACCATTAACTCGTAACGTGTAACCTCTGCCAATCAAATTACAGCCGCGGTTTAGTGAGCCCGGCTCAAAATTTCATTTGTGTTAAGCTGGCTAAATTGTTTTGCTTATTATGAAGCTACAATGCTGCTGGGAGCTGCTGCTACTGCACGGTGCACATGGCGTATGAGTAATGTTTATATGAAAATTATGCAAAATGCATATTAAAAAGGAAAGGTAAGCCCGCTCGCTGGCTGCTCTCTAAACGGTGGGTGCAGTAAAAATGTGAGCCAAAAGCTTCTTAAGGATTAAAAACGTCAGCAATTTTGCGGTACACAAAAAATGAGGGGCCGAAATGAAAAGGAAGGGAAGCAATGAAAAAAACAAGCGAATGCAGGAAAAAAGGGTAACAAAGCAAAGGCAACAGCCGCAAAAATATTTAATAAATTTTACAAGTAAATAAGCACCAGCAGGAGCAGCAGGAGCAGCAGCAGCAGCCAGGCAGGGGAAAAGTTGTAAAAACTGCAAGAGCGCAGGATTTTTGTTGTCCACGCTGTGGGGGCAGCCATGGGTTAAGGGTTCATGGTTCAGGGGGTGGCCGGATGCCACATGTTAATGATAGTTTGCCAAAGCCGCAGCTGCAGCAAATCTGTTGCCGCACGACGGTTCTCCAGCGGAATGCGGACACACCGAGGGCTTTGTGTGCCTGCCTTAGTTGAGTGACATGTAAATAAAAGTAAAGTGCGTTGATGGTGACGACAAAGTGAAACGGATGCCGTTGAACGGCACATTTGGCTTTAATGCTGCATAATCGCCAAACAATTTCATTTCTCACACTCAGGTTGTTTTTGGACCTTGCTTGGCCGTTTTTTTTTTTTTTTTTTTTTGACTTTCCTGCGAGTGTCAACAGTTTTTGCAAGCTGCACGCAGGGCCATAAACACACGACGCAACCGAAAGGAGGTGGAAAGGTCCTTCGGATCTCGGGACAGCCATGTATTTGCTATGTGCTATGTGCAGCTTCGCTCCTGTCGGCCCGGTTTTGGGTCACTTAAGTTTTATGTGGCGAAACGCGTTACCAAATTGCGCTCAAATTGCGCACGCAGATAACAGTTTTTCATTACGGCACATAAAAGCGTTTGCCATTGTCCTGGACGCTCGATGTTGTTGTTGTTGCTGTTTTGGTCCTGCCAAATTGTTACGCCAACACGTGCCGCACTTTGCAGCTCATGTCAGCAGACAGAAACATTCACATCCACATCCACATTCACAGCCACATCCTCATCCACATCCTCATCCTCATCCTCATCCACATCCAGGGAACAGGACAGGCGGCAAAGGCAGGCCCAAACGCAAACGCAAAGGCAAGGGCAACTGAACGCTGGACAGCAACAGGCACAGCTTTGTCCAGTTTAATGCTGGGCAGGCTCCATTCGCACTCCAATATCCCCCGGGACACCCAATCCCTGCCCACACGACGCCGACACATCGCTGATGATTCCATAGCTCTTAGATTAGAAGCTTTTCAAAAGCCACACTCGAAGAAAAGCTGGCGTGAATGTCCATTAAGATCCCTGGAAACATGCGTTGCCATGGTCACTCGTTAAAATTCGAAGAACTCGTTTTTCTTGTACACCTAAGTTTTGTATGCAGCTTCGTTTTACACATGCAGATTAAGTTTGGTCCACTCCGCTTTTTTAAGAATCTTTTTTCCTTTTAAAAAAGTAAGCCATTGCTTTTAAATTCTTGGACCTTGCCGATCCTGTCCTATGTTGTTTTTTTTTTAATGCATGAAGGAACTGTTATTTTTCCAGAGCTACAGGGGCAGCAGCAACATTTATAAGCTACATAGCTAAACCACAAACATTTTCTTAGTGCACTCTGTCTTTTTGAAAGCCAGAATCGTGCTTATTTAGTGGCGCCAGTTGGCGGCCAAGTTAATTTTTCAAGAGCCTAAGCGTCCGGAAGCCGATTCGAGCCACCCGATCCTGATTTAAATATGTGTCGCTGGCAGTCGCAGGAAAAGAGGCGATTCGGAAGTGGCAAGAATACTTGTACCAACATAATGTTATGCTTTGGTGGCCCCAGAGATTGATGGGCGCCCGTCGAGACTTGTCTGGTTTGGGTTTCGGTTTCGGTTGTGCGATGCGGGAAGCGACGAAAGTTTCCAGGCTGTCATTGTGTAGCATGCTTTTAGGCGCTGACAATGAAAAACTTTTGTGCTTATCATGCGTGCAAGTTTTGCCAACGTTTTAATTGAAAAATACTTAGCAAAGTCTCTGGCCACGCAGCTTAAGAGAGTGTCAAATGGCAAAGGCATCACCTTTAAGGCAGCCGTTCAAGTGCAACGCACACGCATGGCAGGATAACACCTTGGATCCTGGCATCCTGCGAGTCGATATGCAGCCTGCAAGCTGGGCTCCAATTTAATTGCTGGCTTAAGTTTGCTGGCCCACTAACCTAGTCAGTCCGAGGCTCTTGGCCCGGCCGACAAGCTCTCTGTCTCTCTCTCTCTTTCTCTCTCCTTTCTCTCGCTTTCTCTCTCTCTCTCATTTCCGGTTCCGCGCGCTCTCTCTCTTTTGGCCACGATGAGGACGATAGTGTTTTTAATTTGGTCGGGATTAGGATGGGTTGCGTGCTTAAATTTAAAAACTCCAGGAGAGCCAGAGCAAAGTGGAGCCAGCCAGCCTCCTTCTGATTTTTGTGCCATCACGTCCTGTTGGCACGTCTCCGGCTTTCTTATTACGCACTCGTAAAAAGAAACGGCTCCTCCGACTGACTTGTCCAACTCGTTCGGGATTATAGCCATTAACTTTGGCATTGCATATCGCTGCGTGACGTCTTTAGCGCGTGCAGTTCGTTCGGACCTGGCCTGTTTGTCACTGTAATAAACTTGGCAACAAATTGCCAGCCAGCGTGTGTCTTCCTCTGGCCCCCTTACCCATTCCCCGTCCCCGTCCCCGTCCCCGTCCCGTCCCCGTCCCCGTACCCGCCGCTCGTTTTTTCTCCTTTGACGTTTAACCCTTTGGTAGCATTTTGACACGCACGTGTCGAAAAAAGGCACATACATTTTTAAGTGATTAAAAAAGTACACACACACACACACACAACACACACACACAAATTCCCAGCGAGAGAGAGGAAAGACAATAAGCAAAAACATTTAAATGCGAGCAACGTGCAAAAAATAAATTGTTGTCAATGCGCGCGGGGCGAAAAAACGCGTTGCAGCCTCTTATCAGGCGGAACACTTTGGACTTGGCACACAGCATCCACAAAAGGGTCCCTTGGTCCAATGGTCCTTTTCCCAATCGTTTTGGTCCACAAAATGCCGAAGCGTTCGCGTTCCACAGACAGCCGACAGGATGCGAGCTCGGCTTTCTCGGGCCGTCAACCGAGAACAGGACTTCGGCTCGTTGAGTTGCCTCGTTCCGCCGCGACTTCGAGTGCGAATCAGTTGAAAAAGGTCCTTCGTGCGGGTCGGTTAGTGTAACGGTGTTTATAGCGCTCCCACTGGGGAATAGCTGCCTTCGCCCAAAAGTAAACAACAACAATAATTAAATAACATTTGTCCACCGCCCGAGTGCTGCATATATGTACATCCATGCGTCTGACCCACAAGCGACTGGGAAAGTTAGCAAGCAAAAAAAGCAACTTATTCAAATTATACGAGTATAAACAAGAGACCGGAATCGCAATGACCACCGCTAGTGGGCACTGATAACTGATAAACCGCCGATAACGCGGCTCCGTGGCTCCATTGGCAATTTGCATTGATGAACTGGGCGCGCCGCCCGCAGTGCATAGCGATAAGCAAAACCCAAGCCGTAATCCAAATTCCGTCATCCGCATCATACGGAGCGTGGGGTTCATCGATAATCAGAGGAAGAACCCCTGCAGACCTCCAGACCTCCAGACCTCCAGACCAGAGAATCCTCCGCCTGCCCGATTATCCTTTGATGTCTGCGTGAGTGAGAGTGTGTCTCAGTGTGCAAAGTGTGAAAAAGCGCAAAATAAATATTAAAAGCGAAACGTGCGTGGATTAGAAAGCATAAACCGGCTGGCTGGCAGGCGGGCAAGCAGGCAGGATCCTTTGAAAGGAGCAGCAGCAACCACAACAACTACCGCCAACTTGGTAGTGAGAGCAGAAACATTCCCATAAGGTTCGTATCACATCCTGCACGACTACAAAGGTGGAGCAGTTCAATGCACTGCCGCAGCTCTTTGTTTTCCCACTGTGTCGCTGGCATCTTGTTTTCCCAATTTTTCTTTCTATTTTCATTGGGGCCGCGCACGTTGGCGCATAATTTGCGCTAACTTTTCACTTTGCCACCAGCCATGCCAGCTATGTATATCCGCTGTAAAGGATATACCTTTTCGCCCATTGCCCCTGGCAAGTGAAGTGGAAAGTTCGGCGGCAACTGCAAACAGAAATTTGAATTTTTCCGTTAAGTGGGTCGCTCTAACTTGCACCTGTCCGAGGCCCTGGGCATTTGGTCAGCGGAGCGAGCATATGCCAACGGCCAACAATCGGTTGATAGCCCGCTCCTTGGTCCCCTTGTAGGCCCATCATTCGATCGCAGGCTGTGTTGGTCCATGTTGATTTATGACAATCGAAGACAGGGAATCCCCCGCCCCGCCGTCTATTTGTGTGCCCAAGTAGCTGTGTGTGCACAGCTCCCGTCCAACTGGAAACTAAATAATTATGTAGCCCAGGTGGTGGGGTCCTGTCTCAGTTGGGCTGAGTTTAACGAACATTTATGCGAGTGCGGTTGTTTATGCTCAGCCCGAGTTATGTGGCACTCGAGAGGCGTGGCAAGCACACACACTCACGCACACATTACCATTCGCACTGGGGGCTCTTTCCCAGCCGCACTCATACGCCGTGTGGCACTCGGGCTGGGGCAACAACGTTTGCATATGCTCATCAAGAATGAATTAAAAGTTATTTTAAATTCGTGACACTCGCCTAATTTTGCAGGTCTCCAAATGTTTGTGCACAGAAAGAATAACAAGCTTAAAAATAAAAAGTGTAAGAATTTATGGTTGACTATTTAAAAATGGCCAAACTAAGCTTCTCATAAATTTGATCATATTTGTATACATAGACAAGGAAATATAAAATGAATAAAAAAGGACTTCGATATTATTCTTAAATGCGCATGAGATTGTGCTCAGATACAATTTATATCTTTAGGTAGTTTATTATAAGTATTAGGTTGTACCAAAACATCAAAACTACAATCAAGAGCGGCAAGTTCCTGCGTTCTATACAACTTTTGTAATGAGGCCCCAGTTTTTCGCAGTGCACTTGTTGGAGCGAGCTCCTTAGTGTAAATGTGTGTGTTGGCTCTGTCAGTTGTGCCCGGCGTTGCTGTGTTACGTTGCTCAAGTGGCGGAGGTGTCACCTGGCAGACAGGTATGCTCTGCGACTATCATCCTGCCACTCACAAGCTCTACTCTCTAATGCGAACACTCACACACACACACAAACACACACACACACACACACGCACACACACACACGTGCACACACACACGCACACGTACTGCAGGCGCACCGAGTAGCACACTTATGTGTGCCTCATAGGGGCAATAGTCGCCGGAAGGACTCGGCTAGGCAAGTGAATTAAATTTCAAATGTTTCTTAATTTACTTTTTCGGTTTTCCGTTGACAGTTCAAATTGCTATAACAAATTTTCTAGCGCTACGCACGCCACTCACTCATTCATTCATTTCACTTCGCTCACAGGCTCTTGTGGGGGCGCACATGCATAAGTGAAATATTATGTACAACTGTCGGGTTTGTTTTTCCTTTGCTGTTTTTTCGCAGTTTTCCCTCCTTTGCCGTTTTTGCTTGTGTTCTTGTTGAATTTTTCTCGCTTTTTTTTATTTATTTTTTCTTTTCTGCTGGTGGTCGTTGGTGGCGAAAATAAATGAAGCCATTCGAGCGCAATCAGAAATTCGCATTAAAGCGCGGCGCACACGCATTTCCAATGCGATTGTCAGATTGAGAGCACCAAACCCATATAGGAGGAGTCGCGTTCGAGCAGCAAAGTCAAAGTTGAAACGGTTATTTCAGCTCGGGCCAAGAGGATGGCTTAGATGGCAGAATGCTGGCAGTGCCAGGTAGAAAAATCGAACGGGGATCAAGCAGAAGAAATTGCAGACAGGTGGCAAATGGAGTAAAGTAAATTATACCGAAAGCTAATATCTGCGTGCTTAAAGATGATATATCAATGAAATGGTATCTTTGTTAAAATAAAATGTCCAAGATTTATAATATACGGATGAATACGAGTCAACGGGAAAATATTTAAAACAAATAACACGGTGTTTAGCCAAATGTTGTTTAGGCAACATTTATTTAAATACCGTATCGGAAATTAAATGGAATAGTAAACATTGATGGAATTTCAGCGAAAATATCGCAATGAAAATAGGAAAAATATAGATGTGATCCATTTGTTGTTTGCTGCAGGGGAAAATGTGTAGGTTATTTGATATAAATAGAAATGTATCTAAAAAAGAGTGAAAAATTCACTTTAGTGAATGAACGAAATTGGATTCCAAGCCGTACACATACGGCCAACAAATTCGGGGCATAATGCTCCCCGGATATTACATTTTTCTTTGCATCCTTAAATTTACTTCATTATTTCGACTCCGTTTTGCTGATTTCCGAGTCCTTTGGGAAGGGTGCAGGAAAACTAAACTGCAGCCAGCACTCGAGGACTTGGCTAAATGAAAGGAAACAAGAGGCAACCATCAGCGTCTGTTTGTTTGCTCGGCTGTCTTAGCCGCCGAGCGCTAAAAACCATTTAAAGTTTTCAGTTAACTCGCAAGGCAAACGGAATTGCTGCGTGCAAAATAAATAAATACTTTGCGAAACTTTCAACAGCCAGCCGTCGTGTTTCTGTGAACAGCTCGCAAATTGAACTTAAATGTAATGCAGTGGAATTACAACTTATTCGGCACAGTACCCGCGATGTTTCCGACGTGTTTCCAACCTTTAACTGTTGCCGGGCCCTTTGTTTCGATGGCGGCCACAAAAACCGGTCTCCACCAAATGAAATTAGTGTCAAAACGCTGCTTCTACAAGTGCTGCATGCCTCGTCAAATCCGTTTCCGTGGCGAATGGCACGGGCTGGTTGGATAGCGACAGACAGGCGACAAGGCACTGGGTGTCCTGGCCAAAAGTGGGCGTAATCGCTGGCATCGTCGCAACAGCGATGCCAATGCCTCCGGCAGTCTAGCAACCAACAGCCAACCGGCAGCCACCAGTGGCCAACAACTGGCAACCAGCAGCAGCTATATTCGCAACTACGAAATTATATCATCACGATCTAAGCCCACACGGAAGACTTTAGCTTTTTAAAAATCCAAAATATACATGTATAAAAAGTAATAACCATATTTTAGCAGCACATGCATATAATTGGTATTTGAGATGTATTTTCAGCTTAGTAATCAAAATATTTCAGTGTTCCAAAAATGAAAGAACATAATATTGCTCCCAAAACAGTATTTTGAGCAGTCTATTAAATTGTTTTCCGTGTAGCTTTGCCAGTTACTGACGCTTTCCATGTTGCCAATGCCTTTTAAGTTGATTATGGACTCAAAAAAAAAAAAAAACAAAAAAAAGCAAGCTAGAAACAACAAAATAAAGGATAGAGAAGAGCAGTGAAAAAAAGCGGCGCCGTTGTGCTGAATGAAATTGATGAAGTAGTTTCAAAAGCTGCTACTGCTGCTGCACTGCCTTTGCTTCCGAGGAAAAAACCCTTCCTGACCAAGGTAAATAAGCCTTGTTTTTTGCCTCCTGCCCTTTGCAACTTGTT
Organism: Drosophila orena; assembly: GCA_005876975.1. Lineage (NCBI taxonomy): Eukaryota > Metazoa > Arthropoda > Insecta > Diptera > Drosophilidae > Drosophila > Drosophila orena. The sequence continues at coordinate 4,196,417 of VCKV01000282.1, read as the reverse complement.
TGCCGCTAAGTTTTTGCCAGGGCCGCCCGCGCTTTTACCTGCAAATTGAATGGGATTTCGGGCTGCAGCCTGCCAAGTGCATTGCCCCGGGAAAAGGACAATGGAGTGCATGGAGCTGCATCGCATTGTGGCCAAATGGAGTCGTACCGCGAGCGAGCCCCTTAAGTTGCGGCCTCGCTTTGATTAACTTCAATCAGCGCTGGGGAATCGCTTTCAAAATTAAAATTTATTGCCAATTTGCGGCAAATTCGATTAAGCTTAGGCCGCCGCTTCGTTTTCCTTTTCGTGGTCCTCTGGCACAAAGGCCAAAGTCGAGCTGGAAAAACACTCAGCTGGACAAGGAACAAGGACAAGGAAGGAAGGACGGCAGGAAGTCTTGGGCATTTAAATCCAATATGTAAATGAAAACAGGATGGAGGAAGGCAGCAGGATCAGGCCGTTGGACTCGAACCCCCCACCCCCACTCGAACTGTTGAAAAGCTGTTGAAGTTTATTGGAAAAATATTCAAATCACGTGGGTGGTCTCAGCTCATCGCCCGGCAACGTCGGCCTCCTCCTGGCTGGGTGATAAAAATGGCCAAGAAATTACTTATAGATTGAATGGAATCGTCAGGCGCTATAAGAATCCGAAACCAGGTCCCTTGCTCTGGCTTAGACACTGCTTTGCTGCTCTGGCTTGCCTTGCAACATTTTTGATCAATTTAAATGCCCGGCTAAGACAATAAAAAGTCTTATTGGACCGGCTTAGCTGGGGATTTCGTGAGGCCGAATGGCATTCGCATTGTTTTTGGCCCAGATAAGCGTGCAATTAAAACTGAAGTCGACTTCTTGGCCCGCTAAATGGTGAAATGATGTACGGTAGCTGGCGGTTCGGTGCTTCTGGAAAACTTATCTAATAAGTGTCAGTTGGACAACGTGGGGCGAACAGAAGTAGAAACAATAGCAACGTGCTGCGGCTGACCCCCGACCTCAAAGCAAAAGTTTCACTTTCACATTTTGGGGTGAACACCCAAGACTTTTGTCACTTTTCCGGGCAAGGGCAACTCCCCTTGCTTTTGAGGCCTTGAGTCGCCGAAGCGAGGAGCCGGAAAATCAATGCCTATAAATTGCTTGACGCCTGCTCACGCTTATTTATAGCGCAGGGATTTATGTTCGGCATATTTATTTATGAACAACAATTTGCCGGCTGCTTTAAGGCTCATTGATGCCCGGGAGAGGGTCGTAAATTAGCCGACGCCCTGCAGCAACAAATGTAAATAGTTCAATAACAAAGGCGCTGCCAATGCCAATCTGCAGAGCCCAATAACCAATAGCAATCCCCGGCTGCAGGCAGTTGGCTCCTAAAGCCAGAAACACATGGACATCGATATAGAGCCAGGAATAACGTCTGTCGAGGGCAGCAATAACAAGTGGACATGTTTTATTTATGGAGCAAACGTAGACGACGACAAACGACATCGAAAGTAGCTGTTAAAATTGTTTTAATTTGCTGTTCGCAGTCGAATACACACAGCTGAAGGAGGACTGGCACGAAAACACAGCTGACAACATCGGAAAACGACAGGGCCAACAACAAGCCGTCATCAAATAAAAGCCCAGTCTGAAGGTCAACTAGGATGCGAATGGGTCAGTAAGCCAAAGGCAGCCAAAGCCGACCATCAGTGTTCCAAGAGATAGAAAAATCACTTAAATAATAAATAAAATCTGAATTTAGTGTCTAAAAGTCTTAACCCAAATCAGTCGTTAGAAGAGATACCAAAAACACATACTATGCGTGTGTTGAATATATATGAATGTTTTCAAAGTGTATAAAATTTGATGATATTTTTTTCATACATACATATATACGCTTTAGATTTTATGGTTCATTTTAATATTGACCTTTGTTGTGGCATATAAATAAACGCAATCCTTGAGTTTGTAAAAATAGAGCAATGAATCAAAAAATTGGGCATTGAAATTTATATTTCTGCATTTATTTACGAGTTCATAGCTCGATGATAACCCTTATTTCGCACAGACGACAGGCAAACAAACATGGGTGCAAATGAGTGTCGATGTCCTTGCTGTGGGCGGTGGCTGGTGGGTGGTGGCTGGGGGCTGGTGGCTGGTGTGTTGTTGGTAGTTCGTCCTTGCTGCCACCAGCTGCTTAAGTGACCAAATCGAGTACCAAATGGGCAAACGTCTGCTCCACCCGATGTAATAATTCAATTGTGCAGCGGACCAATGCCTTCAAGATGGATGGCGTGCATTGAGACTTGCCTTTGGCGACATTTGTGTGACGTGTTGTCCTTGCGTCTTGCTGAATTATGTATAGATATAGATATGTGTGTGTGCGTGTGCGTGTGCGACGCTTCGAGGCGCAAATGCTCCAGCTAAAAACTTTGCCAACTTTGGAAAACAAAAAAAAAAATGAAAAAGGGAGGAAAAAGAGAAAAAAAAAAACAGCAAAGAGAGAAGCGAAGAAGTAAAGCTGAAAGCTGGTAGCAAAGAAAGCCAATGCCTTCAGTGGATTTAAGTTGGCTTTGAGACTGGCAGCAAAGCCATCGTCATCTAGTCATATACTCGTTGCCAGATAAGCATTTATACGCATTAAAGCGACAGCCAACTTTTGACCAACTTTTCCTCTCGGCAAAGTTATCAAAAATTCCACTTGCGCAGTGAATCAAGTGCCATTTACTGATTGTGTCCCACGGTGCGGCGGCTGAAAGGAGCTGCCTCTTCCTAATCCGCTTCACATTTTATCAGCGCTGTGACAGTGGCTCTCTCACATCCTTGAATTCAATCCCGCTCTATGGCTGCTTGTGTGTGTGTGTGTGAGAATGCGTATGTATTCATAAGTTCGCCCTAGTCCTGAACACGGGGTCCTGAGCCTGGCCTGAAACCCTTTTAGGCGCCCTTAGCGCGCCCAAACTTCGAGTGGCCAGGCTGAAACGGCTAAAACGGCTAAAACGGCTGAATGGGAATGGGGTCGTGTTAAATCGACGCCTAATGCCACATCTAAGCCCTTAACTAGGACATTGACAGTTGTCGTTGTTGGCGCGAAAACTGTGCGAAACTTGCTCTCTGCTAGCCCGACTGCTTGAATGCGAATGGCGGTCATAATGAATTAATCGAAGGCCAGACACGCATTTCCTTCTAAGCCAAGACCTCCACTAAAACTATTTGAACCACGTCTTATCTGGCCGCTTTGGGGCTTTTCCCTAAAGTACAAAAGCCAGTCTTTTGCTATTATTTAAAATTAATTAGAAACGCATTAAGTGCGGATTTTATTAGACGTGATTGTGGGCTTAACAGATTCTATTCTATTGAGCAGGCTGGCCGAAAGTTCGTACATGAGTCTGCAAGTGATTACTCAGCATTTTGTTTCCAATTTCTGGCGAATTTTCAATGGCAAATATGCAGTTGGCAGGCGGCTCGGGACGTAGAGATATGCTTGAAAATATGCTTTCTGGCCAGTCAACAGGCATTGCGCATATGTCGTGTGGGGAATGGAATGGAATGGCAGTGTAGAGCAGAAATAACAAGCGATTTTTGGGGCAAAATCAAAAATCAAGTCATTGCTTTTGAACTACGGCAAACATGGGGACCATAAACCGGAACGTACACCCGGAGAGAGATAGCCGGAGAAAAAGGAGCGTGGAGCAAGGGGAGAGTAGGGAGAAAGCGATCTGGGGAGTGCTGGAAGCAAGCTAAACATTTCCTCAATTTATTGGTGAAATACGATTTGTGCCAGGAGACTCTTACGGACTGGCTGCTGAGCTATGCCATGTACTCCAGATGCTTTTTGAGGCATCAGGGCATTTTATGCAAATGTGGCAACTTTATGGTTTGCTGCTGGTGCATGTGCATATGCATATGGCAAGTGCATGTTCTGGTGAACGCAATCGAAGCATATGACTTTTAAGTGAACTGTGGTCATCATTACGCCGAGCTCCTCAACGGCTTCCAATCGGCCATATATATATGTATGTATACTCGGCCAGAAAAGAAGTAACAAAAAGTGGCAAGGCAAAAAATATATATATTACATAAACGGCACTGGACATATGGAATACGGGTTAAAGCGATACGTAAGTGACAGTGACGGGAGGCAATAAGGACCAGAATCCTGTCCAGTCTAAGCCTTTTGTACGGGCGGGCAGGACAACGAGGCAACAGAAAGAGAATTCATGTAAATTCAGTTGAGTTAACAATTGCAATTTTTGCATGGGGCGGCTGCCTTTCTTGTGCCATTCGCAGGCTTTGCCTTTCGGTATGTTTTGTGCATTTGTAGCATCGTTGGCTTTCTGCTGCCTCCTGCATATTGACAGATAAATCAATCAAACTTTCCCCCCAAAACCCCCGTCCCCTCCAGGCGGATGCTCCACTCCAGCATCGTAGAATGTGTTGCAAGTGGCAGTCAGCTTTCGGTTTTGGCATTTGGTACTTCGCATCGGCTTCAGTTCCCATGCGCAGTCAAAGATTTTCAATTAAAACTCCATGTTTTCCGACTTGCAAACAATAACAAAAATGACTAAATTATCCCCGGGCACAACAATGCTGCTCTAACAAAATTCCTCGTTCACTTGGCATACATACTCGCATGCAGTGCGAGTATCTTAGATAATCGAAAAACTTTTCCCTGGCATGTCGAATGGCTTGAAGGGATTTTCCAAACTACGGTTACTATAGACGAGTATATGGGTGCTGCGTTAAAAAACGATATCCGATTCGCTTGCAGGCGTTTTTAGAAACGCCATTAGTGCCTGACTGGAGCTATTAAAAGTGAAAAGTCAAAAGCAAAATTCATCCCTTTAACGTGCAACTTTTAGACCATAATTAATCATTTCTTGTGGTATTTCGTGAGTGTGTGTGTGTGTGTGTGTGTGTGTGTGTGTGTGTGTGTGTGTGTGTGTGTGTGTGTGTGTGTGCGGCTTTGCGGTACCGTTTCGTAAAGTTTTAACTAAAAAACTGGTATTGGCTGTGGCATCAATTATAATTAGCTCGAAAGTAGGTTCAGGCCTTAATTATACAACTGGTGGACGCCGCAAACTGTGGGCGGTTGATGGGGAAGTTGGCCAACTATGGCTGATTGCCAATAATCAAGTATACGCCCCATGGCGCCGGGGACAAAGTTTTAAAAGCTGCGTGATTTGCGTTTTACGCTTTTAGTTCACAATTTGTCTTCTATTGACGTTGGATATTGCGCATTTTAAACAATTTACGGGGGTATCAATATTTGCCGAATGTGTTTTGAATATCAAATGAGTCCCGGATTCCCATTCCGTACAGAATGCCATTCCGGGCCCTTTTACTCGTTTCGCTTCGCTACGGTTCGGTTTGGTTTGGTTCAGTTGCCTTTTGTCCCTGTAAATTCATTAAAAATTTGCTGCCACACGGCGAACACAAAATACAAATCCGCAGTGCAAATACACAAATTTTGCGGCCTGAAAATGCGAATGGAAACTTTTGTGTGTGAGTGATAAAAGAGCCGGGTTTTGCTCTTTGGGTCTTCCGGCGGTGGCTGTTCGACGAACTATTTGATCGTCTATAAATAAACACGGAAGATGTTGAGGGGCTCTTTCGCCCCTTTCTGGTTTCGGGGCTAACAACATAAATCGAATCTTATTTATTTTGGTTTTGCAATTTCTTGAGCATGAGTGTTGCTTGCACAGATAAAACGTATTGAATGCCCTAAATCGCATGCCGGCATACCCAAAAGTACGTTCGATGCCTTACCATCATTTGTTGTTGCCGCTGTCGTTCCTAATGCCCTGGTCTAAGTCCTTTTCGCACCCTCGCACAAACGGAAGCGATTTGCAGGGGGTGCCGGGGCATAGGAATTTTGTCATCAGGGTTGACCCAATGCTCTCTGATTGATGTATGCACAAGGGGAAAAAAGGCGAGGAAAATATGTATTCGAAATGTCAATAAATGCCAACTTAAGCTATGCCTATGAATATAAAGCATGTGAAATATTAACAGCAGATTACAAATGGTACGCAATTTAAAGGACCATCTTAAAAATTACGTATCACTATAGATAAAATAAGATAGTGAACTTTTTCCTAAATGATATTCATCTTTCATACTCAAGTTTTTCCAAGTGAATGCTACAAAGGCACAAATGTGGTCTATCCAATTACTTTGGCTGTACTTTCAATTAGATTTCCATTAGCAGCGAAGTTGGTAACAGCGATAAGAGCATTCGAAATTCGCCCTTACCCAATCGGGAATGCTATATCTTGTTGCTTTATTTATTTGCACACAGCGGCAGGGATAGGACAAGTTTAGCATGAATTCGGGTCAACTTTATGAGCAGCCACGCAGTGCGTGTTGCGTTGCTTTTGGGCCGATTCTTTGCGACTCCTGTGTGCGCTTGTTTGTTTGTTAAACTCGGCAAAATCCTTTCATACAGAAAATGGCAAGCAAGCACAGTAGCAGCCTGCTGCTAGAGACAAAGGAGGAGCGAAGGTCGCAGCGAATGAATAAATAAATAAGCCAGTGCCGCTGTTCCTGCCTGTGCTCCTGTATCCCATATCCGAATCCACAACCCAACCCCATCCGAATCCTTTGAAGGAGCGCCGCTTGCTGACTGAATGCGCTGGCATTTTTGGACAGCGAGCAGCGGCGAATGGCAAATGAAATGCCGTGCAAGAATTTATAGAAAATGTATTTATGCGTCTCGCTCTGCTCTGTTCCATTTCGTTTCTCTGGCTACAAAGTAAACAAATCTTCGAACGTGCCACACATGCCCGGAGCACACCCACACACACGTATGGCATGTGTATGCCCAGCACGCACACACACACATACACACACACGTTTCAAGGATCTGGCGACCCATGAAAGCGAGCCAGAAATTAAATTTTCGTAAATTTGATTCGTAATGCGTGCAAGGAAATTCATTTAGCGCGGCATTGTCAAACAATTGAAACTGCCTTTTACACATAATTGCGTGTTTATACGTCAATCAGTTTGGCCACTGAGCAGCTCGCTCCTTTGGCTGCCTCAACTATGACCCATTGGCCACGCCCAAGAACTTCTTATCGGCCTTTGTGATTTCGTACACGTAGTGTCACGTTCTTCAAAATATGAAACGCTCACTGATTTTTAATGAACCAAAAGTTGTTGGCTTGGCTTTTGGGCCAAAAGGTACAAAGTCGCATTAAACTAGAACAAGTCGAATGGTGGGGTTTGGGGCAGAGGGAGAAGTCGAAAAAACTTCACAGTCCTTTGATTAATACGTGCACTAAACGAGTCCTGGCATCCCCACCTGCGGGCATCTTCTCTAAAGTCCCGCTACATCGTTACGGTCATGTACGCAATAATTAAAAGTATCGAAACTTGTGTGTGACTCCACGTGTATCCATGTGTCCGTGTGCCCAGCTCCGTGTGTTGTATTGTGCCCTGTGTGGGCACTTGTCGCCTGGCCGCGCGGCCACTCACTGCGGCTGATTGCAAACGCAAACGCAAAGGCAAACGCAGACCGGTGAGGGGGACGCCACTGTTAGAGATATGCCACGTTACGTATACGACATGTGGTCCAGTGTGTGTAGTGGGTATGTGGTACGTGCGCATCTACAATTGTGCGGGATTTCTTTTTCTGTGTTTTATCCCCCACTGCCCACGACGATACAGTGAGAAAAGCGAAGACAAAGGGTAAATAAAATCGTTCTCATATAGGTATGCCCTCATAAGTATGCAACACAAAACATCGCAGCTATTAGGCATGTCCCTTTTGGTTACTATTTGATCCGAGTTCTCAGTTGTAGCTTAGCGCAAGATTGTTTAACTCCAAGATTTCGCTCAGTGTGCCAATGCCGGCTGACTGGCCAGTCAATTTAGGGGCATGGCCGCTGTGGCATAGATTGCCAGCGCACGGAACAAAGCAAATGACAAATAAACAAACAAACAAACAAATGGAACGAAACGTAGTCATTGGAGTTGCTGCACACGGAACGTGTGTATAAATAAAAACTTTGCAACAGTCGCCCCGAAGTCGCAGAAAGAAGGAGTAAGGCGAGGGGGTGTGGCAAAGCAGGGGAGTTCGGTGGGGATTGTGGGGAAAAAGGAAAATCCAGATAGCAAGAGAGCTGGCGATGCCCTCCTCACTAATACACAAATACACTTAAGTTATTGTTACTGTTATTTAGTTAGTTTATGCCACTTTGTATTATGTGTGTGAGTTTGAGGCGGTGCGTGAGCGTGTTTGCTCTTTGTCTGCGCCCGTATTTGTTCTTCATTGTGTGGCGTTTTCTTCTGATTTTCCTCCAGCCGCCACCGCAAAACCGGAAAACTCAGCCAGCAGCGCCGACAATGAATCAAACAACTCCACTTTGATTTGATTGATTTGCGCTGCGTCAGCTGGGCGCCTGTATGCGGAAATGGGGGATGGGCACAGAGTTGAGAGTGCAAAATGAACAAAAATGAAAATGGAAAAAAAGAATTTGAATCGGCAAAGCAAATAGGAACATGGACAGCATATGGAATTGTTTGCACTGGCAATCAGACAGCAGACAAAAATATTTCAAAAGATCCAATTCCAGTATGCTCACAGTTTATGGAAAAATCCACTTCATTGGGTCCTTCAAATGTTTTGAAAAAACTTAGAAAAAAAACTACAGTTATCAAGAGAAAGCATGCTTAATTGATGTAGAGAGCATATTACATTTTTAATTATTCTGAAAAGAGCATTAATTATGATTTCCCCTGTGTAACTTCAAAAAATAATAAATTCTAGTAAAGCTTAATATCCTCTTTGTATCAATGGTGATCGTATTTCAGGACTCATTCAAATACTCGAAGTCCTCGAGCAAGCCCTTCAAGTATTTGCCACTTAATAACCAGCCAATAAATCAGATTAAGGAAAAAATATTGCACCTCAAATTTATATGCTGCCCGAAGTTCAGAATGTGAACAAAACGTCTGAGAAGAGCATTAAGTACAGTGAAGTATTTGCAATTGATTTTAAGGTTTCCCCACCAGCAGCAATTTATTCTCCAGCTGCGAGTGTGTGGTGGCACTTATACACAGAACAGCGAGCAAAACCCACTCAAACTCGGCTAGGTGTTACTGGCATAAAAAAGTATATGTGTGGGTCTAGGCTTAGGCTCCATGAGCCAGGATCCTGAATCCACTCCAGAGTCCTTTTTTATTTGCTGGCTGGCGGTAACATGGAAATTTACTTTGCATGAATTTGTTCGTCACGCTTGATTTTTTATTTATACATCAAGCTGGCAAACCAAATATGTCACATGGGTGTGCGTAGGCCGTGAACGGATTAGGAGCGTAGCCGGCAAATGGGTTTTGAGGGGGCTTTTCGAATGGGACATAATAGATTCAAATCCCAGATACTCTTTGTTTTGGTGTGAGAATGTAAATTTAATGCGTTACGGTTGGGTTTTATTTCGTAGTTAATTGCAGGTGGGAACGCACTTAAATAATCCCCTCTACTCCACCCCAGAATTGAGTTTTTACATTGGGGAAAGGCGGTCCGGTCCTCACCCGAAGTACTTTCCCAGTCATAACCAGATGAAAAACCTTTGGATGTTAGTGCTTTCGGTGAGCACATACACGTAAGTTCCAAGCTAATTAAAAGTCAAACAGGAATGACTTTTGCAACCCCACACACACACATGCGAATGCAACAGCATGGTTCGAATTTGAGGCATTGCTCATACGCAATGTGGAACAGCAGCAATGTCGAACAATAGCGTTCCGTAAACTTCAAACGATTGACAGGATGTAGCGGAACAAGGATGCAGAGCAGGGAATGAAGGATGGCGAAACAGCAGTGGAAGGGAATTCGCAATTGAAGCTTGCTGCTGGCTGCTGGACATCCTGCTGAGGCTTATTAAAATTTTATTGTTCAACCCAGTTGTCTGGCCGTAGAAGGAGTAGTTGACATGGGAAGGCGACATGAGAAAGTCGATGGAGGCGGGTGCCAAAGACACAATTGTGACGGCTGTAGATCGTGGGACAAAAGGAGGCGTCCACCGGAGGGCGGAGACTGTCCATTGATGGGACAAACAAAAGGCAGGTGCAAAATGCGAACAAAAAAGCACTTTAACCGAGAGCATTACAGCGATGACAACGAAGGCAGGGTGGCCAATGGCGGGTATTCAGCCTTTGTGGAAGCTCGATAGATGGCGAAACAAGATAGCGAAACGAATCAAACAAAACCCAAAATTAGCCGCTACTCGCTTCCTGCATTTTTTTCACGCTCAAAGCCCTGAGATTCTGGTAATATTTTAATAAAAATGTCAACTTTTGAGCGCGTGACATGCTGCCACAGACAGGTGGTGACGCAGCAGCCAGCAGCAGCAGCAGGGGCAGCAGTGGCAGCAGTGGCATCAGCATCAGCAGCTCCAGTCTCAAGTGCCCCATCCCGAAAACTCCCTCTGATGTATTTATGATGAGCCCGAACTGATCCGCCTGCTCCACCGCCAACCAGCGTGTATGTGAAGCACGTTTTGCGATTTTGTGATTTTTTGCTGAAAATCCATTTGACGCCGCCGCCGACCGGGCTTACAGTTTAGTTTATCTGCGTAAAAATATTTAAAGGACCCTCGTGGCCCGGCATCGGCAATCTGGAAATCTGAAAATCTGAAAATCTGGAATCAACGCATGTAGGCCTCATAATTCTGTCAGCGTCATAAACGCGTCGCTTGCCTCAACATGCCAGCTGCATGCGAATGGAATAATAAAAGAGGACACCCAATCTGCCAGCCCAGAAACCCAAGCCCCACCATTCTCTCCCACGCAACCTACCTATTCCGCGATTCAACATGAATCTGAATCTGGCCGACTTTATGTTTTAATTTGATTTGATTTGTGTTGTGTTGTGTTGTGTTGCGCTGCGCACACTGTCGTATGTGCAAATATTGTTAAGGCAACCAAATTTGATTTATCACGCGCTCGCACCATTGGATTTTCCCCCGCCCCCTCTCCCCACTCCCCTCTCCCTGGCGTCTTAATTGGTTTTTGGCGTGCGAATTTTGGGCGCGGAAATGGGCCGAGCAATTAGCTGCACTCCGTATGCCACTTTAGAGGGTGTTTGGGGGCGGCGGCAGCAGCTTGGGTGCCTGTTAAGTGGCCACAAGTAGCAAAAAGCTGCAGATTTCGCCACGGGCGAGGGAGACAATTGTCGACAGGGCTGCCAAGTGAAGTTTGCAGTGGAAATTAAGGAATCCTCACAAAAACGAAGCCGCGTTTATGCGGCGCAATTTGCAATGTTGCCCATAGGCAAGGTCCCACTGTTCATTGGCACAAGTAAGTAGGGTCACACTCGCTAAGTATGTAGTAATGTCACACCTGAGTAGTATGTGAATATGGTCACTCATTAAAATTTGCAATTCATTTGCTTAGTAACCAATTAATTAAAATTTCCTTTGGTAAATATAAAGATTGCTTAAGCTGATTTTTGTTAATGCCATAAAATTAAAGTGACTAAATAATATTCTCCAGCTTATCAAGATTCATGAAGTGCAAGCCGTTTTGTGGCTGCCTTCCATTAATATTGTATTCCCCCCATTCATCATTTATTTGATAAATCGTGAAATTGAAAGCGTGTTTTGTTTATTGAAATAAATGCATAACATATTCATGAAACAAAACCCGCCAAGAAGGTTGGATTAAGCGGGATAAAAGGCATACCTAATTCCCCTCCCAGTTAATCGGATAAATTCAGCTTTTGTAAACTCGGACAGCTACTGGTGTGAACGCGTCTAGAAGGCGGACAGCTGCTTTTTGCCACACTTTCTGCTTTAGCCCGGTTTCAGAGTCTGCTGACTGTGCTTAGGATTGAACTGCCATTTTAATTATGCAGCAGCAGCCGACAACCGACGGTCCACGGTCGACATCAGCGGGCGGTTGTGCCTCAAGGGCGCGCCGAGGTCGTGGCGCCTTGCAGAGCCTGCGAAATTAATATAAAATGGCAAAAACTTTGCGAGCACATGGCGGGCGGGTCGGTGCAAGGGGCATGTTAGCGAATTGCTACTGTGCCTCAATGGCAGTTTGTGGCGCGAATGCAGCCGCCAACTGCATAAAATTTAACGAGAGACCCCGGACTGGCTGGCAGCATTCAGAAACAATTTGCTGCAGATTATGAAAATTGCTTAAGAAATTAAATTGCTGCAATGGGCGTAGCTATGTAGCTATGTAGCTATGTAGCTATGCAGCTATATATAGTAGCTGCAGGAATAGCAGAAGCCGCGTTTTGCCAAAGGTCCTGCGGTCGCAGTAGCAGTAGCGGTAACCGCGGGAAATTTGCATTTCCATTTGCGGTTGAGGTCGACTCGAACCCTCCGTTTGCCAGCGCCTTTGATTTGGCCCGGCACGTAGCAGGCGGTGGGTGGAATGGCACACAAAAAGGATTTCTGCTGCCTGTCCACTTTCTGCCTTGGTTACTAATTCAATTTGCAATAACAACAAGACCGACAGCGGTATGCTCTAATTATATGGCGGCTCCTTTGGTCAGCCAATGCGGCTCGGACCGTGAACTTTATTAAAAATATTTGGGCACAGCCCCCCACGAACCTGGACTGTATTTACATACTTCTCCGTGCGCGGGAAATTTTTACGATTCCTAGACCAATTTGGAGGGCAAAGCACGCGCCCGGCCTATAAAAATGGGGACCCTTCTTTATACATTCTTTTTTTTTTTACTGTTCAATTAGCATAATGGGCACACCAAAGAAATGGCGATTCTTGTGGGTACTGAAGAGTGGGAAGCAGACATGAAGACGCGACTGATCCTTTTGGCAAATAAATAAATGCATAAATATAAATACAGTTGCGGTTGGAGTCCGTTTTTCGAGGGTTGCCCTTTTTCTCTTCTCGTCCTTTGAGCCAGCCCTTCCGTTCATTTTGAAAATGGTCAGCCGGCAGGCGGCACATCATTTCCGGTTTGTTTACGCAAATCGAGCACATTTCGCATAATTTCCTATTGCCAAATGTTAGAGCGCTGTGCACGGCATGCCAAAGTTACTCCACATATTTATATATGTACGTGTATGCGTGTATATGCGCAATGTTTTTCTTGTGGCAAATTTTATGAAAATGCTTCCCAAATTGAATGAAAACATATTGACTATGCCATGACGACGACGTCAACGATGGCAAACGGCAAGAAAAACAACGTTGTTGATGGTTGACGGCGAGGATTCGGATTGGCAATGGGAATGGGTATGGGAATGTGAATGGGAATGGGAATGGGAATGGGAATTGGGATGGGGTATTGGGCAAAGCGTTTGATGTTGGCACTGCAAATACATGTCCCTGTATATTTGCCTACAAGTGTATACGTATGTGTGGGCTCGCAATCTATGCGAGGTCCTTGGTATCTGTGAGTTTGCGTTATCGCCTGCTATTTGTATTTGCTACCCGCTGAGTGTGCGTTTGTGGGTTGCGGGTCTTTTTCTGTGGTTTTTTGAATATGTCTCATTTTGTGATTGTTCCCCTGCCATTTGCCTGGCATTCCGCCTCCATCCACTCACCAAATCCACCCCCCCAACCCCCCTGAATTCCGATCCAGGGACAAACATGCCCCTTGGAATTTGATTTGATGCCGGCCGACAATGGGGCCTGAACCAAGAAACCAAAGGCACACTGACCGCACTGGCTAATAAACAACAAAGCGCATAAATTGTTGGCCTAGCCAACATCCAGTATACGCCCGAGTGCCTACGCCATGGCCAATTGGCTGCAATTTAGCAAAATGCATCGAAGCGAGCGGCCCCGGGTGAAAAATCCAAATAACAAAAACTAAAATAAAGTACGGAAAAAATGACGAGAGAATGTTCAGGAAGCAGGAAAATGAAGCCAGGCGACGAAGGACGACGACGACGTTGGCGATGGGAGATCAAGCTCAGGAATGTTGTGTACTTTCCCTGCTCGTACATACACATAGATACACATACATACATGTATGCAGCTTCTGGAAAACAGATTGCTTTAATAGTTTAGTGCGGGAATTTTCTGGCTGCGTTATGGAATCCATTCAGTATTTGCTATCAGCTTGGGTTGAATTTAACATTTTCCTTATTTATTTTTAGATGGATTGAATGGAATTACATGATTTGATTCACTTTTTCGAATTGCGTTAAGTATTTGGTATCAGCTTAAGCATTTTCAGATTTATTTAATGTTTAAGAAAATATTTGTACTTTTATTGATTAAATGGAATTCAATCAAAGTATCAAAATAAGGATTAGGCACGGGTGCAGCTATAGAAGAAGGATTATTCTATTTGCTTACATTCATGTTACAATGATTTAAGTGCAAATTAGAGCAATGGAAATTGGACTTCCTGCGGCTTACTCCTTATCCCATGATAAGCGTTGTATAACAAATGGCCCGTTGGCTCCGCCATTTCCGAATCCTAAAGGTTGTCGTTTATATCGCTTTTTGCCATGTACATATAAATAACATCCTGCCCCTGCTGGCTGTCTGTCTTTGACTTGCCGTGCATAATTAAATCAGATCACATTTTAAAATTCCATTTATATTTACCTCTTGTCGGACCTGGGTGTCTGTCTCTCTGTCGGACGGGACCGACTCGTAAATCATGATTAAAAGCTTCGGGCGACAGGGCACGCCGCCCAACTACTATGCCTAACACGTAGTCAACCAAAAAAAAAACAAAAAAAAAACAAAAAAAAAAGGAAGAAATATACTACAAAAAAGGACAAGAACGAGGCGGCAGAAACTTCAAATAAAAAGCGCTGCGGCCAGCAAGACGACATAGCTGGCAGAGGCGCTAGTTGCCGCAAAGATGGCAGAACTGGGCGAGATTCAATTCTGGAGATACAAGTGGCACAGGCACAAGAAGAGCAGCTTCTGGTTCCAGCCAGCCAGCCAGCCAGCCAGCCAGCAACTGCGGTGGTGACTCACTTCTCGGCCGCCAAAAGAAAGGATGGGCAAAAAGCGAGACAACGCTGCGGAAGCAACAAACAACATAGAGCACACAGTACTAAAAAGGAAAAAACGACGGACTGAAAACGTGATATGGTAGGGTAGATGGTACATACATATATGTTGCTCGACTTGTATATAAGGCGAGATAAATCAAATGTGGCGAGAAATTGCAACAACAATGGCTGGCAAAGCCAAGAGTGGAGTCGCCGTCGTCGGCGTCACAGGACGAACACAGAGCGCAGAAAAAAAGTGAGGGGGGGCGGGGGGAGAAAAAACTAGCCAAAGCGAAAATGCGAAAAATTTATCCAATTTGGTAAAAATTTAGGTCACAGCCGGGGTTCCTCTCCTGGAAGCGCCAAAAGCGCAGCAGTGGCATCCACAGGCCACAGGAAGAGCTCAAGTGCAGCAAGTGCTGCAAGCCATTGTCTCGCTCTCGTTTGCTGTTGGTCGAGGCCGAGGAGCCGAGGAGCTATTAGATAGCGTAAATTTGCAGGACGATGCAGGACGACGGTTGAATGGATGCAAGCAGCTACGGGTATTCCTATACTCAGCTAACGAAGCCCAACGAAACCGCACGGAACGAGGCGCAGCCGGCACAAAAGTGAGCCATGATAAATATGGCACAAGGGGGCCTGCAAAATATAAACATAAAGCATACAACTGAAGGACCAAGAACGAAAAGAAACAGGAGGCCACTGAAGGAGTCCCGGTCAGAGTTCGGTGAAAGTTGGCAACTGCTAACTGGTTACCAGCAACTGTCATTCCCAGCGACACACACGCAGCGTACACAACTTACACAGCAGCCCCACAAACACCGCACAACCCCATTCCACTGACAGCTAATAGCACATGAAATGAGTAAATTATCGCACACTTGGTGGCAGGGACAGCTCCTTGACGCCAGCACACCCTCCCCCTTTGCCAGCTAATTTGCAGTGAAAAGAAAACCAACAAGCCACAACATTGCGTATACGTGATATTTGCTCTTGGCGAATGCTCAGCTTCCCCCATTGCGATGTGAGTGCCAGTTGGCCGATAAGCGAAAAAGTGCAGCTTAAAAAATCGAATGCATATTTCACAAACATAAAATGACGCAAAAAGTATAACAGGAGTGGAAATTCGATGCCAGGAGGTGGCAAAGGTAAAAATGACAGAGGGTAGAAGGTGGCAAGTGTCCTGCTTCTGCAGCCAGCCAGCCGTGCCAATAGTATTTTCTGAATTACTTCGCACGATATGAACTCTGGCAAGAAGTCCCAATAATTCTTAAGCTGCCAATAAAGGAAAAGGAAGCCCGGAGCTCCAGGAGCTCTAGGAACTCGAGGAACTCCACGAATCGTTGGGCTGTTGCTCTGCATTAAATCAATGAATCGAACCGGGCAACGGATGTCAGTAAGTTGCCATTTTGAGAAATTAAAAGTGCCCGTTGCCGCTTTCATTTCCGCTCTGCCATCTATGCGCTTCCGCTGCCGCCTGCGGTCACACTGCTTGCGATGGTCCTTCAGGTAATTCCCCAAACGCAATCCTATTAAAAGGAATGCGTAAGGATACTGAAATTACTTTCGCCGGCAAGGGCAGCGCACAGGAAGGCAAAGGATCCTGGAGCCAGGAAAGCCGCAAAGCACTCGATAATGATGCCCTGACCATGCTGATGCCTCCGATAATAAGCTGCCTAATAACCCAAGGCGACCTGCGGAGACGTTTATGGGCGTGGCCCGGAATGGGCGTGAAGCGGCTGCTGCTGCTTATTCTGCCTCTGCTGCTCCTTTACAGTTCGTCAATTTTAATGGCTCTTTGGAGGACACACTCGGAAATCGCTGCTAAAAGTAATTCACTTTTATATTAAAAAGATTTTCGTTATGCCCGGCTAGGTCGCTCATTTGCATGGCGTCCTCTTCTTGGCTGTTTTTGGGCTGTGGTGTCCTGTTCTGTCCTGTCCCTTGGCTCGGCGAAAAAGTAATAAAATAAACAAGTGTCCTGGAAAAAAAAAAGGACGGCCTGCTGTAAAAACCGGGTCTACACCAATGTCCGCCGACAAAATGGTGTGAAAGTGATTTATATTTTAATTCAAAAATGAATTATTTAGCACACTTTTTAATTCCTTTTAGTCTTCTCCGCTTTATTACGGCTCGAATCTGAAATTCTGATTACTTTTTATTTGCTTTTACATCGAGAGTTTATTGCATTCGGTTCGGCCCCAAAGAAATGCAAATATTTCTGCTCATTATTGCGCTACATTTAACAGGGCCAAGAGAGGCCTAAAAGCTGTTGACAGTCGGACAACAGTCGGAATCCTTGTGAAATCAGACAAAAAAAAAAAACCAAAAACAACCAAATGCCATCAGACAATTTGCTGCTTTGGCGTGCAATGACATGGCACGGAAATGGAAAAAGGACTTGTGCATAACATGCATAATAAGGTACATCAGCAAGGACCCTCCACGCGACTCCACTCTGCACTTTGGGATAACTAGTTCCTGCGATGTAATGCCTGCTCCAGAAGCTCCCCATCATATGCAAAGCAGAATCTGGCGGCCCTTAAATAAACCATCCTGCGACTTAGCAGCCTCGCATTATGGAGCGCATAAAAGCTGGTTATAACCATTATTTGGGCGGATTGTAAGTCGCTGGTTAAATGCCTGTGAAATCGATAGTAAATTCAGCACTCCTTTCTGCATACTCTCTCTCTCTCTGTCCCCCTCTTGCAACTGATTATTATGAAACCATATAAGCAGCCCGGGGAACCAAAAGCGCCCACAGACCTTGGGCCAAAAACAAAGCGGCAAGAGCAACGAAAAAATGTGTATTGTAGGGGCAGGGCCAACAAACTGCGAATAGAATGGAATTTGCAGTGTCCTGGTCGCCAGACTGCAGCGAAAAAATTTGAATATAAAATGCGTTATGCTGTGGCATTGGCGAAGGGCGGGGGGAGCGGGGATCGGGGAGCGGAGCGCGGGGCGTGGGGCGGCCAAAAAGGAGCGCCAGATCCTGCGGCAACAATGAAATTGCGTATGTAAATTTCATGTCGTTACCAGAGGCAGCGGCAGCAGAAGCAGCAACATTGCTGAAATAATTAAAGTGGAATGCACCCGCAACAAAAAGATAGAGAAAAAATCGCGACGCGGCCAGTTTGGAGTTGGAGCTGGAGCTTCCATTTGGAGTCGCAATCGCAGTTGTCCTTAGTTTCCGGGGTCCTGGGTCGCGATTCGTGGGTCCTGGTCCTCCTGTTTGTCTATTGCCAGCTTGGCAGCTTTTTTTCGCCGACTCCTCGGTCCTTCGTCCATATGCAAAATAGAAGCAGCAGCATCTGCTTCATGCTTCTTGCCTCTTGCATTGCAAATGTGCGGCTGCAACAACGAGACACTGACTGCAACTTGTCAAAAAATGTCGCAACAACTGCGGCAGCAGCAAACGCTTGTGCTTTGCTTTGGCATAAATATGAGTGCCATCAAATTAATATGCGTGGCATATGGCGGACGATTTTGTGGTACAACATGTTAAGTGCATTCAGCGCCAGATGTTCCCACAGCAGTTGGCAAAAAAATGTAGGCCAGGAAAATGGGAATGGGAAAATTGGGACAAATTTCTCAAGTTACTGCAACGCATCTTTTAGGCAACATTGCATCATATCATATTGCATCAATTTAAATTGAGAATGCATGTTAAATAGGTTAAAAAGTAATTCTGCGAGCCGATTTTTTCCTGAGTGCCGAACTTTGGTGCCTCGGGACCAGTGCATAATGCAGGCAGGACTCCTTGCTGACTTCTTGGCATCTTGGCAGGTTTTTCACGCTCCTTGAGTGAAGAGCACGGATGCCCGGCGTGAGTTATGATGCTTAGCCGCGTTGCTGCGGCTGGCGTGGCAAAGATAAAACTCCCATCTCCTCGAGCGTTTTTCGAGTGTGCTGGGGCAGGAGGAGCAGGAGGAGCAGGAGGAGCAGGAGGAGTGGCAGGAGCATCCGGAGCTGGAGGAGCGTTTAATTTGACTCGGAGTTGGCACCCGCAACTGTCCACGGGTGTGAAGCTTTTAGCGGAATTGTCTGCGGCATGAGTGTGTGTGTGTGTGTGTGTGTGTGTGTGTGTGAGTGTGTGCAGCGTGCACATGTTGCACTGTCAGCTCAAGTGTGGCTGTGAAAAAAACCGGCGAATCCTGTCGCCGTCACCTGTGCCCTTTGTTAATATCTCAAATGGATCCCACCGCATCGCCCCGCCTCCGCGGTTGTTCTTAATTTAAAAGCTTTTCATTAGAACCTCAGCGGGAAAACAAAATGCCAAGCTGTCGAATAACCGATAAAGATGGGTACATTCCACCACTCAAGGATATATGTCCGTCCATCCTAATCAACTATCGCCTGGCTAATGACATGTGAAATGTGTTGATAAAAAGCTTGGGAATGGGCACTAAGACATTATAAATTTGCGTTCCGAACGTTTGGCAGCTGTTGATTCAGTCCACTCAACGCATCAATGGGCAAAAAGTGGCCGGGCTTAGTTTTTGGGGGAGTGAAAAAGCCGGATCAGCCGTATCGAGCCGGAATGGAGCAGGGACCTGCCCCTTTGCCACATTAGCCACGCATCGCCGGGCACACGGACTCCTCGAGGCAGGCAGCTGCTGTCGCATTTGATTAGACTTTGTTTGCTTCTCTTCCCGGCTTTGGTCAAAAGGATATTGATAAAGGCATTGCGAGTCCTTCGTGTACGGGTGTGTGTGCGAGCGCAAAGGTGCGTTCCTAAAGTTGAGTCAAAGGTTTTTCGCTTTGACTCGTAATTAATTTGCTTTGTTTCATCCGCTTGACTGGGCAGCAACCACCCAGAACTGCCCCCCAAAGAAGTGGGCGTGGCAAGTGGCAACCGCTGCGTCGCAGT
Organism: Drosophila orena; assembly: GCA_005876975.1. Taxonomy (NCBI): domain Eukaryota; kingdom Metazoa; phylum Arthropoda; class Insecta; order Diptera; family Drosophilidae; genus Drosophila; species Drosophila orena. The sequence goes on along the minus strand of VCKV01000282.1, from coordinate 4,176,653 downwards.
TGGTGGCCGGCCAACTGCGATGGCCCTTCGGCCTCGACCATAAATTATTTTATTAAGCCACTTCGGACGGCCTTTCAGCACGCCCCGAAGTTATGTGAATTATTTTGCAAAAGTTAATTTCATGCAATAAATTCTAAATCGCGTTGGTAACATTTCATGCCACTGGAGGCGATTTCAATTCGTTGCTGGTTTTTATTTTTTTTATTTTTTATTCGTTATTCTATGGAAACTTTTTGGGGAGCGTGTGAAGCCTGACCCGAAAAAGTATGCAGCATAATTACATTTTCAGCAGGTGATTAAATGGGCCGTAATTGTTTCTGGCGCTCCTGTTGTTCTTGTGCCCCCACTAATAGCCGTAATTAGTGGCTGATCCCTCAGCTGGGGGATGAGTTCGTGTCCGCGGGGATGAGTAGGTGGGTTTTGGGCTCCGGCCTAAGGGCTGGGATCTGAGAACTCTTGGTGGGGTGGGGGCACTGACTTTAATTTATGCCCGCGTGTCTTCCAGTCGTTTGTTTGTATGTTGGTCTGCCTGGGGCTACATTTAAATTACACGATTTAACAGTGGAGCCTCGACCTTTCCGCCAGTTGTCGGGCAATAAAAGTTTTTCACTCAAAACAATAATTGAGCGACATAGCCGGCCCACTTGACTTGGGTGTGTGTTGGTGTGAGTGGGACTGCGAGTGCGACTGTATTTGTGTTTGTGTTTGTCCTGGCTCCCAGGATGCCTGGCACTTCGGGCATCAATAAGCATCTCTTGATAAATGTCCAATTTAATTTTGCTCTCTTTACTTATCTCCGGGACTGGCGCTGTGCCTTTGATTCGGCTTCACCACCGCCGCCCACATGGTCGCCCACTTCTTTTTTTGCCTGCATATAGGAGCAGGAGGAGCTTTTCCAGCTTTTTATCCCATTCTTTTCGTTTCCTCCGCCTTTTTTTTTTTGCCGATTTTATTTCGTTTCATTGGCACCATTTCTTACATTTTGTCGGCTTCTTTTTATGCGCTCTGTAATCACGATACGAGCGAATGAATGGCATATTCGTTTGCCACTTAAGCAGATAAGCATTTCAGCAATTGAGCGGCGGGATTATGGAGAGAAGTTCGATTTATAACCTGCAAGCGGACAAATAATTTGATATAAAAATGTTACACGGAGCTTTTAATGCCATCATGCACTTGTTGCGAATCGAAGGTTAACCGGTTTCTATGCCCAAATCAGTGTATCTTTCATTCGAATATGGGCTCTATCAGTCGCTTCTTCGTTGGCTTCCCCACATCAGTACCATGATTTTCATTTTTTCCCTCTTTGCTGGCCAATTTATTTTTCCTTTCATTCTTCTTAGGGGTTTTTTGTATTTTCGATTTTTTTTGTGTTTTGCAGCTTGCGCTTTAAATGTAATTTAATTCGTCTTCCATTTCTACTTGCAGACACTGCCGCCAGCAGACGGCGTCTGGCGCCGGAACTGTCTAGCGGGTAAGAAATATGCTGAGGCTTTGATTTAATTGAACTTGCGTCATTTTCCCCCAAATGGAGCCCGGCCGCACTCGATTTCGGATCCGGGAACTGTGCATCTGCTCCATATTTAAAATTCGGGGGCTTATTAAGCAGCTGGCGGCACAAGACGAACGGGGTCCATTGAGTTTGGCTAATGGAAGTCTGACACTGATATCAGGCGTGCTCACTGGGATCCTGCTTCTATGCTACTCTGCAAACAAGATAGAATGCTATAGTCGTGTTTCCCGACTATCAGATACCCGTTACTCAGCTAGTGAAAGTGCAAACGAGAAATTTCCAAAATTTTGTGGAATGTAGATATTGCGTAAAATAGTGTTTTGGGCGGATTGTGGGCGGAAGAGTGGGCGTAGTAAAACGACTAGTGGCAAAAATAAAAAAATTCCAAATTTGAATGCAGATTTTTAGAGAATTGCTCCAGAAACATTTAGAGGTATGCCACTTCAAAATCCGATTAAGATAAATTGAGTTATGGACTTAAGAACTTCAGTCATTGGACATTTTTAAATTTCTACAAAATCATAACATCAGAAAAATGAGATAAAATATTGAAAAAAACAAATTTTTTTAATTTGAATGCAGATTTTTAGAGAATTGCTCCAGAAACATTTAGAGGTATGCCACTTCAAAATCCGATTAAGATAAATTGAGTTATGGACTTTAGAACTTCAGTCATTGGACATTTTTGAATTTCTACAAAATCATAACATCAGAAAAATGAGATAAAATATTGAAAAAAAAAATTTTTTTAATTTGAATGCAGATTTTTAGAGAATTGCTCCACAAACATTTAGAGGTATGCCACTTCAAAATCCGATTAAGATAAATTGAGTTATGGACTTAAGAACTTCAGTCATTGGACATTATTGAATTTCTACAATATCATAACGTCAGAAAAATGAGATAAAATATTGAAAAAAAAAAAATTCCAAATTTGAATGCAGATTTTTAGAGAATCGCTCCAGAAACATTTAGAGGTATGCCACTTCAAAATCCGATTAAGATAAATTGAGTTATGGACTTAAGAACTTCAGTCATTGGACATTTTGAAATTTCTACAAAATCATAACATCAGAAAAATGAGATAAAATATTGAAAAAAAAAATTTTTTTAATTTGAATGCAGATTTTTAGAGAATTGCTCCAGAAACATTTAGAGGTATGCCACTTCAAAATCCGGTTAAGATAATTTGAGTTATGGGCTTAAGAACTTCAGTCATTGGACATTTTTGAATTTCTCCAATATCATAACATCAGAAAAATTAGATAAAATATTGAAAAAAAAAAATTTCCAAATTTGAATGCAGATTTTTAGAGAATTGCTCCAGAAACATTTAGAGGTATGCCACTTCAAAATGCGATTAAGATAAGTTGAGTTATGGACTTAAGAACTTCAGTCATTGGACATTTTTGAATTTCTACAAAATCATAACATCAGAAAAATGAGATAAAATATTGAAAAAAAAATTTTTTTTAATTTGAATGCAGATTTTTAGAGAATTGCTCCAGAAACATTTAGAGGTATGCCACTTCAAAATCCGATTAAGATAAGCTGAGTTATGGACTTATGAACTTCAGTCCTTGGACATTTTTGAATTTCTACAAAGAGGTTTTCAAAAGCAACCATAAAACTGCCAGAAGATGTTTATTAACAGCATATTTTAAAACATCTTGATATTAAATTTAGGACTTAAGAGATTTGAATAATATTTCCAAGTGCACACCATGTTGGTGCCACATGTGAGCCAGCGCCGAGGCTAGTAAATATTGTCTCATTTGGTATGCTGTGTGCCGTGGCTAAAATCAATAAATCAAAGCTGGCCAGGGATGAGCCTGGATGAGGAGTGGCGCAGTAGGTCGAACTGCGAACTGGGTCTTGGATGCGACGTCACGAATGTCGCACTCCGGCGCGTGCCTTGGTCCCAGCTGGAGCTGCCAAACATATTTGCGTGCACCAATGCAAACAATGCCGGGTGTTGCCACACATTGACCCCCACCCCCTACAAGCCACCCAGCCACCCAGCCATCTAGCCACCCACACTAACACCCAGCGAACCGCGCCAACTATCGTTTCAAGGCCGCCTGCTTATTCAGCCCGGTATCGCAGCCCGCATTGATAGCCCGTCTAATGTTTACAGCTGCTTTCCATGCCCAGAGGTCCTGACCTGGCAACAGGTTGACCCGAAACCCCCACGCAGGCATGCAGTGCAAACTTCAACATTGCAGCCCAGAACGCCATATTCCCATATATACATATGGGATCGAGTTGAATCTTTGCCTGCCTGTCAGCTGGGAATGGTGCGACCACAAAGGCAAATACGCTTGGCTAAAACTTGAAGCGGCTCAAAAGTTTCACGTTTTAAAGGCTTAACCCAACCCTTTTGGGCCACGCCCCCAGAGGGCGGCTGTGCTGGTTTTTTATGCGCCGCTCTGTGGGTTTAAAAAGCAATTCCGCAACTGTTTTTGCAATGCCTCTCCGCACACAGCATATGTATTTGTAGCTAGCTCCCACCACACACACACATATATATGTTCGTATTCGTTTTTCATATATCCCAGCGGGCTGGCAACAAAGCTACCGAGCCGAGTAGAGCCATCCCAAATACCATTTCCAAGGATCCCATACGTATGCCCAGTCTCCCATTCTCCCAGTTTCCCAGTTACCAGTTTCCAGCTACCAAACAATGCTGTCGTTATCGTCGTTTTCACTTCAATTAAAAGTTGGCAACTTTTCTTGCCATGTTTACCTAACTTGACAGGGAGAACGGAGAGGAACGGGCTCCGATTGCCATTATGCAGATTCGTATGGCTGATTACCGAATTACAAACTGTAATGGCAGCAATTGTTTTGCTGAGACTCCCCGAAGTTGCCATATGCCACACGCGAATGGTAAGTAGGCCGCAAGTTGTCACTGCAAAAAAATGGCTAAAAGGGAACACCCGACGCTCCAACACTAAATGCCGTCAAACAGGCCGAAATAGAATGGGTAGGAATGGTGGCTGACATGGAACAATGTCATGCAACAATTTGCAGCAGACACTTAGCGACACCCACACACACACAGTTACATAGCCACACCGCCACACAGCCACACCGCCACACCAGCACACCACCACACACCCACTCATCCACTCACACATAAAGAAGGTCAGACCTTAAAGCACGTATCCGACGTGTGGGCCGAACGACTTCCGTGCTGTTCACGCCCCAATGCGTTTGCCCGCTCCTTCCGACCCGCTGATCCCACTGCCAGGAATTTCCGCGAACGTTAATTGCGACAAGCCAGCACTCGCCTGGGGGCCAAAGGAGCAAAAGAAATGCCATCTGCTTGCACCTGGAAATGGCTAGAGACAGGTGCACGCAACTGTATAACAACTTAGTTGAGGGACTTCTTGCCGCCCCCAAAGGAAATACTTAAAAAAAGGAGGAGAACAAGGAAAAGAGACTCAGCACACACACGCATTAAATATGATATGAGATGGCCCCAGACTTTGTCAGGTGTCTCGTGGGGTAACTCCTTCTAAAACTATATTTCCAGCAAATAATTACATATGTTACATTATAGATGCGTTTTCTCTTCTCTTCATGGAACTACTCTTTGCAAAATCTTATCTTTATAATCTAGCTAGACTAGATTTTAAGATACACTTTTAAATTTCTTTTCTTTTCTAACAAAGAATGGCTTCTTCTAGAAAGGCTGCATGTAACAATCGATATATTTGTGGCAAGATTTGGATATAGCTTTAATATCCAGCCATCACTGAGTGCAGGGGTCACGCTCAAAGTCGCCCCCACTGCCGTCTGCATATGTTGCAATCGAGGCCAGGATGAGTTAGGGGATAACCATTTTATGGAGGTGCCATTTGCCATTTACTTGCCACCACCACTCGCTTCGCTTCCTTTCCATTGAGGCTGCCTGGCAGTTTGGTATCATTAAAATTGATTTTGCAGAAGGATGCTGTTCGGATGGCGGCGTGAAGCGGGTAAGAAAAGACTGAGAGCCGTTGAAAGTTGGCTTTTCTATTTGCCAAACACCAAGGAATTTGCTAAATTGCTTTTCTGCTTGCACCAGCAGCACCAGCTGCCTCGGCCCACCTGTCCGCCCATTGGGGGACTTTGCAGGGGCGGCGCTGCAAGGGGTGACTGGAAACGGAAGCGGGATCGGTAGCTACTTGGGATGTGCGTTTGGTTTTGCAATTAGTTTTTGCCTCGGGCCAATGGCAAAAAGTTGCAATCGCTGCTTAGTCATACAAAAGCGAGAGCAACAACGGGCGGGAAATGGAAGGTAAAAGCTGAAAGGACCCGCCACACACACACACACACACACACACACTCACACACACACACTTAGACTCGCACGCAAGCCAAATTCTTTTTATTGTGGTCTATTGTCGAGTTATTGTTGCGACTTTGGCAACTGTAACAAAAGCGATTAAAAGTGCCATAAAACCTGAGCCCATTAATAGCGCAATAATATTATCAGCTTATGTCCGATGCCTCATGCAACCAAATCGTTTTCCCTTCGCCGAACTAAACTTTGTCTCTGTATTTTCATTAACATTTATTGGTTTTTTACTTAGACGTCAGGACATAATAACTTGGTCGAAACACACAGACACACACACACGCACGCAATCTGTTGGTCCTTCAGCCTCCATGGGTGTGGGTGTGTGTGTGGGTGTGGGTATGGGTGTGGCTGCTTGCCTGGCACACAATATTTCGCGGTCGTATCAGCGTCATCATAAAATAACGTTAATGACGGCAACAAGGTCGTAAAATCAAAATTTCTGCTATTTCAACGCTGAAACCGCTGCGGTTGGGAGTAGCTGAAGCTGTCAGCTTAGCAACATTGTTGATATGAGACCCGGCCTCGTCTCCGTCCAGAGATGAGATGGTGGCAATGACGAAGAGAATGAAGGCGGTTGGAGGCGGTTGGAGGCGATGGATAGGGAGATGGAGACGGAGACGGAGACGGAAACAGAGACCCAGACGAGACCAGGCCAGACCAGAATCGAGACTTCTGCCCTTGCAAACCAGCAGGCGCCGACATGATGGCCTGGATACAAGCCGCACATTGAAAGGCACACAGGCGGGAACACTCAGCAGTCAGCAATGTATCTGTGCTGTAACATGTGGCGTATGCGTAATACCACGAGAATTTAATTACTTTAAAGACGCGCCTCTAGCCGGGGCATTTTCCGATCGAGAACGCCAATAAAGCCATCAAACGTGCGCAGATTTCAGAGTTATTATCCCAGAAGCAAGTGGTTTTGCAGAAGCTGGCTTGGACAATTGTCTTGAGATTTTTCCCATTCAGTTAACTCCTCCTGGGGCGGAGCATTTAATTTAAATTGAATATATTTCAGAGTACTTATATTTGCAATATATTCAGCGCAAAGCAACTGTCTAAATAAATTCGTGATTGTAGTTTTTCCAGCAAGACAACTTTTTCCTTTTGCAAGGGAAATTGCACCGAATGTGCTGTCCTGGCAACCAGTTGAAAGGGTCCATATATTCTCTATGTGCCACTGGGACGTGCAGCTGTTTAAATATTCATTAGCCAGCCGGCACCGCAACTCTCCTGTTGGGGCAGGTCAGGGTCGATTTGTGCGCCGCAAGTGAGAAATGATATTTGAAATTAATTTAAATCACCGAAAATGTGAGCCACCAATGAATTGGCCATTGCGAGGATGCAGTGCTCCTTGGGCTGGCGACTTCAGACGGGGGGTATCAATGGGAAATCGCTTTCAAGACCCTTTGCAGCCATTGTCTGAGTCCAGGTTTATGGCTCTTGGCCAGGGTTTATGGACGAGGACGCGGACGAGGACCAGGACGAGTGAGAGAGCATCGACGTTCAGATTTTATCGTGGCGAGCGTTAAAAGGTCGTAAATGGCTGCTGTCTGTGGCCTAAGTAAATCAGCATAAAACCTAACTAAATGAAGACAATCAAAGTGTGGCCACGCCCCAAATTGCATATACACGATATATAGTATATATATGTATATATATGTACCTCTCATTTAGACATCGGGCTACTTGAATTGAGTCACAGCATCTGGCGGACTTGTTTGTCATGGTTTTTGCTGCTCCTCCTCAGCTCTGTGCACTCGAAATTATGCTGTGGCCAGGACTTTGCCTTTTGGCCTCATTCCTCTCGAAATACTTGCAGGCCAAGCGGAGAAGCAGCAAAAAAAAAAAAATAGATAGCCAGTAGTAGCCCAACAATATGGTAAACTATATAAAAATTTGCCCAGGCCAAGGGACAAAAGGTCGGGATAGCGACATCGTTATTGTCCTCATTGTCCTGGGCCTGGTCAAGTGGCTAGCAGTCGGGACGATGACGAGGACGATATAGCCATATAGCTATAAAGCTATGGCAGTGGCAGTGGCAGTGGCATCAGCAGCAGCATCAGCATCAGCATCAGCAGCAGCATCAGAAGCGAGCAAAAACAGCAACAAGGAAGATTTTACTGTCCTAATAAAAGACAAACAAAAGACTTTTTGGGGTGGCCTCCACGGAGCTCTTTCGTATCGCAATTTTCATTATTTTATTTGCCTATAAACGGAGCCATATTTTCTGCAAGTGTATACGCCCCACACACACACAGAGAGATCCATTTGTTTATTTGCCTACACTAGACAATTTTAAGCAAAATAAGTAATTAAAAAAGTCATAAAGTGGTCGGCTGGTCCTTCTATCTCGGCAATGGCCCAAGCTCCATAAAAATCAATGCCGACAGACTGGGGCCAGGCGGCAGAAAGTGGACGAGTGGAGGGATTGGCACTCCGGCCCGGTCATTGGGTCAGTCGCGTCGAGGTCAATTCACTTGACTTTAAACGATAAACATACTCGGCAACAACAAGGCAAACAACTTGTAAGCAATTAAGGCAACGTATTGACTTCTCCTCCCTGCCCATTTTGCGTGTGCGAATGTGCAGGATATGGTGGCTGTTGGCCAAGAGGAGGCAAGGAGCAGTGGCATGTTGGCCAAAAGGGGATGTACGAACAAGCCGGCTGTCGCCAACCGTCTGCCGTCGATATCCTTGTCGTCGACATGACGATATTTACTCCCTTACTACACACACACACACACACTTAACGACAGAAATAAAATGGTATTCACCGATCAGCATACCATGCAATTCGATATCGATGCGGTAGGCAGAAAATGGCAGTTAACTTGATTAAAAAAATTACGGTGTACGAGTATAAATAGACTTGAACTCCGGTTTTAAATTTAGAATGAAAATTGATAGGGCAACTGCCTCAGAGAAATACATTTGCATTAAGAGAAATATATTCCAGCAATGAGTAACTTAATTTAACTTTCAGGAATTAAAGACAACAAACTAAAGTGTCTATGAAAAATAACTTCTAACACGATTCAACTGCGCACTAAAACTTGACATCCATAGTAAGTTATCTTTCGATTTGAAGAGCATATCCGTTTCGGATTCTATGATGCTTCAGTTTTCCAATTTAAATATTAACTGACTGTCTAGCTAGAACTGCTGTATTATTGCCCCCTTTTCAGTTGATCCGCACTACGGTTTTATTTTGCATTTGTGGCCAGTTTTCGGGCGCCACTGGCCAATTAGGGGCAAACTGTTTTGTCTTTTCTTTGTGCGGCGCATTTGTTTAAATGCATTTTTCTGCGTATTTTGATTTATTTAAAATATATATTTTTTCATGTATTTCTATGGCATTGTATTCGTGTGTATGGGTGGGTATAAAAATAAATTTCGGTCAATGCGCTGCACAAAGTATAGCGTTTTTATTTTGCACAAAAAGTGTTTATGCGCTGAAAATTGAGGTCGTCAGCGTTTTGGAGTACATGTGTCTGCGACTGTGTTTGTGATTCTGTATATGTGTGATTCAGTATGTGTGTGTGTGTGTGCACTGGTGTGTGCGTGTGAGTGGCAAGTTTTGGCTCTGGGCTGAAGTGCCACCCACTTTCACTACAAGCGCCTGCTAAATGTTTGGCGACATGCTGAATGCGGGCAAAAAAATGAAATTCTCCGCCTGTTTGCCGCTGTTGCTGCTTTTACGGCTGGTATTGTTGCCATGAAGTTGAGCCGTGTTAATGAAATGCGTTTGGGTTTTTTAGCTGGCACAAAGCGCAACTTGCAGCTTGCAACAAGCAACGTGCAACTTGTGGAGGCCGAGCGAAAACTTTCGCGACTGCCTCTCGAAAAAAGGCCGCGATTCGCAACTGTAATTAAATGCAGAGCATAACTGCTCCGAGCAGCGGCAGCATTTATATACAAAGCACTAACACGCAGACAGAGATGCACTTGGAGAAAAGTAGCTATCCTTTTTGGAAATCTATTTGACAGGTAAATGACCTCTGCAGATAAAGTTTTCATTTATTACTGAATACACATATAAGCTGTGGAAACTTTGTTGCCCAATGATCTCATTTGCCTGACTTTTTAGCAATTATTAAAAGCATAACAGCAATTCATTCCCAGATGTTTACTTGTAAAATGCCATTTATTTATTTATACATTTTTTCGTAGTGCACCGACTTTTGCGCACTTACAGTATTTTCTCCGCATTTTGTTTTCCCCAGCATTTTGACCTAAAATTTTCGCAGCCACCGCACTAATGTCAAGTATGCTGCCGGCAGAGTTTTCATTTCGCATATGCGGCAATTATGTGCCCCTTTCCACGCTCCTGTCTGCGAGTATGTGTGCGTGCTGTGTGCATGAGTGTGCGTGTGTGTGAGTGAGTGTGAGTGTGAGTGTGTCTGGGTAGCAGTAACAATAATTGCGGGTAATCAAGTAATGCTCATTTGCAAGGCACAACAAAGTGTATCGTCGCGATAAAGACGTCGTGCTGGCAGCGGGGTTGCGTCAAATGTGTCATGTTAATTCCAGGCGAACAGGCAGCCAAGTTAACCGCTGATTGAAGTGCGACGCCCCAGCGATAAGACAATTTCCAAATTTCCATTCAGCCGCGGCGTCGGCGAATTTTTCGTGGAAAAGCCCCAGCTCGAGTGCGTACATATGCGTGAAAGGTGCGACTTTTAAGTACGTTACGTATACGCACAAATTGCTTCTTTATGGCGCTCAACTGTGAGCAAATAGCAAGCGGAAAAAACAAACGCTCACCGAATCGTGCAAGAATGTAGACAAACAAGAACCCAGTCTAATGTGAAATGAAACAATTTCTGTCGCTGCACAAATATTCTTAATTTGTGTGTACATAGAAATACATTTTCATCCTTTTTATTTCTGGCAATGCTAGCCTAATGAAATTTTATAAAAAATAATAGGCATGAATAGGAAATGTGATTCTTGAGTGCGCAAGAGCCGCACTGAAGGATTAAATATATATAATATAGAGAAAAATAAGAAAGTGCACTTTGCGTTTGGAACAAATTTATGTCTTTGTTATGGCAATGACAAAAAATATGTTTCCCCAGAAACCATTTTAATTTATTGATGCAAAACACCATTTGCAAAACATCTTTATTACCTGACTGCAAATATTAAAGATGTTTGTTTCCATTATTTAAAGTGTGTAGTGTGTAGGACTAGAATGAGTGCCTAAGTGAACTGTTCATAAATTATGTGGCATACCTGATTTGTGGATATCCCAATTTTTAAAGACTGTACTTCAAGATTTCAAAAGCTACTTAGTGCTGGAGAGTAAAAACAAATAGACCAAAAAGTTGTGTAAGACAGCGAGTTTTCCTTGCTTATCTTGCCCCGGCCATCAATATGCGGACTTTTTTTTTTGGAACTTTTTGAACCATCCTCCATATTCTGGCCTTTATTTTAATTTATTTGCCATTTCGACACACACCCTCGTCGCCCAGATAAACACGGAGCATATAGAGAGCAGCGAGGCATCAACGCTTGGCTTTTTGCAAAAGGCAATGGCAGTTGGCTTTTTATAAAAAATAACAAACTTTTGCTCTTGCTTTGTGCAAAGGGCTAAGAACAGAGGGAGCAACAACAGTTTAGCCGGCGTGTGTGAGCAGAGCAGGCTGTCAAAAAGTTACTTATTTTCTTTTAAAAACTTGTACGAGTCCTTCTTCTGCGCTGCGCTCTCTGCCGCTCGATGTCCTGATTGCTCCGCCCCTGTGCGATGTTTACACAGCTTTTGCTTTTGATAAGGTTAATCAAAAGTTTTTTAATCCATTCTGCATACAGGCAAACATAGACCGGCATACACATGCCCACACATACATACATACACACACACACACATGCATACATACATACAAACGGGCGCGAGAGCGAGGGGATCATCAGTATCAGATACGTGTGTCCTCATTATACATTAGTGCCCCGCGAAAAAGTGCAGAGGAGCAAAAGGCAAGGCTACTCTGAGCCCGCGGCTCATTCGAACTTTCTGGCGCTGCAAAATGAATTTCATGAATGCCAAATTATATGTATTTGTTTTCTTCAACTTGGAACGGGAACAGCCCGCACTAACCAAGCGCGGAGCGCTGAAAACTCCGAGATGGCTGGCTGTTTAAAAATCGCATAATTTATGTGCCAAAGTTCAGCGAAATCACTTTGGACAGCGGCAGCGTCGCCTCTGATGGCAAAAACTTTGCAATTAAGCTCCGAGAGACATTTGGCAAGCGGCAAAGTGAATCGAACCGCTGCTCCACTGCCCTCCCATCAAATGTGCCACCTCGCAAGCCATTCAACCTGCCCAGGTTGCAGTCCCTGCCAGGCAGCTGCAACTTTTGCGATAACTTTAAATCATCTAATTATGAGTAGCAGGCATTGGACAAGCCTCTTTGCTCCGCAAACAGCAGAGGCAAAGCGAAAACGGGAGGTGGAGTTGTGTAAGGGGAACTGCCAGTGGCAGCATTTAATTTCCGCTGTCTCAGCTCAGCCTGCTCACCTCCGGAGTCCTCACTACGAAGTCCTGCGGACCCCTCAATGGCAGCCAGGACCCACCAACCGACAATCCGACCGTTCGACCGTCCAACCCACCGACCGGCATAACTGACACTTTACTTCATTTCAGCTGACTGGAATTAATGGCTTTTGTTGGCATAGTTTTAACGCTTGAAGTTCGACTGCCGTGCTGTGTGTATAAAATTTATGTTCGAATTTATTGCAAAGTTTATTAGACAATTCCTTTATTTTTGCAAAGTAATTTTCGCCAAAGAAACCGAAGGGAAAATTTTTGTGAAATTTATGAGCTTCATAAATGACCAGGGATCGCAGGAGAGCAGGAGAGCCCGGGAGCATGGGAGCATGGGAGCACATAAGCACCAGTCCGGTCAAGTTGTGTGCTAGTGCTAGTGCGAGTGGGCCCACGCGGCGTATGAGCAACGTGCCAATTGCCATGATTTCTGTGTAACAAACGGCCGGAGGAGGAATGCAATGGCACGGAGTTAAAGGACCTGACTGAGTAAGGTCGGTAACAGCTCTTCACATTACGAAATGATGTCGGCTGAATGCAAAAATGCCATAAATATGAATGAGCTGCCGTGCAGAAAGAGGAATCCTTACCGCATCCGCATCCTCATCCTCATGCTCGCCGTGGCGCACACTGTGCGATGCCATTGCCCAACTGATGTACTTTATTTGTTACAACATATTTAACTGTAGTTTTCCGCCCACCATCTCCAGCTCCATCTCCACCACCGTCCCCGTGGAAACCCCCATCATCTGTGGGCAGGCTTTTAGTTTCAGTTTTCTGCTTCTGATTTATGGCGGCGCAGGCAAAACATTTCAAAAGCCAGTCGTCGAGTCGAGAAAACTGTGTCAGGGAGCAGAGAGCACCGAGTGTGTGTGTTGGGTGTGTTGGGTGTGCTGGGTGTGTTGGGTATGTTGGGTGTGCTCGTTGGCCAGGTTAGTTGGGTGGAAGGGCCAGAACTTTTACTCATAACTTGCTGTCCATCCGCCTGCCACTTGTTGTGTGTGTATCATCAAAAATGTATTAACGAGCTTGCATAGCAGAAGATTCTTATCTGCCGGCGTTGATTTCATTTTGAGCTTAGTCCGAGCATCCATCTCCCTCCATTTGGCTTAGATTTGTATCGCTGGCGTTTTCAACACGTGCATGCAAAGTTATTTGTGGCAGCTGCGACTCGAGGCGCCGCCTTTCCTCATTCGTTTTCGTTTTCCTTTCCAGTTTCCAGTTTCCTTTTCATGTTTTTGTTGCCTTCCGGCGAAACTTTTAATGGCACATTATTTCGTGCTATAAATTATGAGTAAGGACACGCCGCGTATTAACCGCCAGCAGATAAAAACTGTTAACATTTAACAAAGTCAAGTGGCGCCAATGACAAAGCCCTTTGACATTTACGCTGATGAACCAAGCGGGGGATGGTTGGATATCCCGAAAAGGTGCACTTTCGAGACTCGTCGCCCCTTTTATTTGGCGACTAAGCAAGCGGAAATTGCTGGGGAAAAAGGGAAAAGTTTCATTTCCAGGCGTGACGCGATCTTCGCAAAAAGTTTCCCAGTAACGCACACACAGTAGCACTGCACGGAGAGCAGGAAAAACAAGGCCAAAACACAGAAATAGTGAGCACAAGTTTCAAATGCCACTTTATCTTGCGGTTACGCTATGCCTAGAAGGGAGCTAACCATTATTTTCTTCCAGTGGGTATGTGTATGTTCCTTTTTTAGGTTTTATTTGTTATGGGTTATGGGTATACATATATAGTGTATATTGTGTGTATATATTTTCAAGAGTTCCGCGTTCCGGAGGGTCTGCTTCTTGACCTTAGACACGTATATTTTGTAGCCCCAGATTGTTGCTGCTAATTACCCTGGGAGTCCACAAATTGCTGCCAAGGATTCTTAGCAGCAGCCCAGAAAAGTATGCTACGAACTGCGACAAGATCGTTAGTAGATTTGCGTAGCAAGTAGCTTTTGACAAGTAGCGAAGAATGCAGAAGAGAATGCAAGAGATTTGACCGTCTACAAAACGAAATACAAAAACGGAAGAGAAAATCTCTTACCAGTAATCTAAACCCATCGCCCTGGAGATCGGAGCCGGCGGGCGATCCATGGACATCCGGAGATTTGTCTTCAACGGATGAGAGCTGCCTCAGCACGGAAAATTTGGAAGTTTTTTCCCGGAGCGCCCATCTTTAAGCACTTCCACATTCCTCCTTCCAGTGGCAATGTGTGTGTGTGCGTGTGTGTGTGTGTGTGGTGCTGTCTGTGTGGGTGAGTTTCGGGACGATATTTATGTGGGTGATGCGGATTTTTGAGCAAAATAAGCAACTACCCAACGAAAAAGTTATGAGTTTCGTGTCATAAAATGCCACCGAAACGGCGGATGCGATTCCACCTGCATGGCCATTGCTTAAACGAGTGTTTGTGTGGGCGGTAGATGTTTATGCTGAAGCTCATTTCACGCTTCCGCTTCCGTTTTCTATTATATAAGACAGCAGCGGCGGCAGTCGTGTGGCGGAGAAAAAACAAAATCATAAATTTGTAATAAAATAAATATTCCTTTATCCCACTATAAAGTCCTCGCCACAACAGCACAAAACATTACTTCAGCTTAAGCCATAGAAAAAACCCTGGGGACGAGGCTAAAAGCGGGGCAAACAATGTTTTTTTTTTTTCATTTTTTGGCAACTTTGTAACTTTCTCTGTGGGGCAAAAAATTAGCTGGAATTGAATTAAAAGCGAGGGCTAATGAAAGCGTATATTTTCGGCTTGCTAATCAAATTAAATGCAGTCAGTGCCTGATGAGCAAGCTGGGGAGCAAAGGCAAATGAAAAAGGATGCGAGGATGTCACGCAGGCCAACATTAACCCCAAAACGACCAAAGGGGGTTGCCTTCAATCTCGGCATAAGGCTGCAGGGCTGGCTTGTCATGATGCCACGCATCGTGTCGCCTACAATGTGGCAACATAAAACTATTACCGCGACGACATGAACACAACTCCTAATTACCCAGGGATTTGCATTTGTCTTGCGACGTGCACAGAAACACATACACACGCAACCACACACACACACACACACACACACACGCACATGGAGCCGGAGAGAGAAATATATGGAGAAGGAGGATATACTGTATGTGAATTTGTGGCATGTTTGGGGGTGTGGGTGTCATAAACGAATCTTATCTGCCGCGCCTTTTTCTGGGCTGCCACGCCCCCCGCCCGGCACTCGCCTGTCTCCGACATGCAATCCCTATCGTTCGCAATCTCTGGCTTTCTCTTTTTTCCCCGCTTTAATTTAACGGCTTGTAGCGGAAACGCAGCCGCCATTTTCTTTTCACTTCATTGCCATCGTTGCTGCTTTCGTCACTTCCCCCGTGTGCCCCTCGCCAATGGAGCAAAGCTCCACCCACACGATTGCAACCCCTTGTCAAGGCCCACTCACTACTTAGCCCAAAAGTCATTAGCTTGTCTCGTTTATCTTTTAATGAGTGTAAAATACAAGAAAAAACGACATGGAAGCGGCTGCTTAACAGCTAACCAAAAATTCCGGCACGAGGCAAATTATCGGGCTGTTAGAACTGCTCAGCCCACTTCCTATTTCCCATTTCCCCCCTCGACCTACCACTTTATCTCTATCCAGAGTCAGGGGCCAAGTGCCTGGGCAATCTAAAGAGGCCTACTAATAGGCAAATGCTCGTCATTAACCCAATATCCGGAAAAATCCGGAATGTTGCCATCCATGAGCATGTGAAAATATATGAAGGGGAACGGTTATGTGCATGTAACATTATTGAAATCTTTATCACTTAGACACCATACAAATTGTAAATAGAAAAGCCTTAAGCTTCAGATATTACCAGTCACAGAGATTTAAAGCAAGGAGGTCAAACGAAATCCCATTGAGGGATATGCATGCTGTGGAATACAGAACACCGAAAAACTATCAGTCTTTGTGACACCATAATCCGATCGAATAGTTTGAGACAAGAAAATTAGATTTTATTTTCCCACCATGCAGTCTTAGTATTTTTCGCTCCAGCGCACTGGCCATAGCTTAGCTTAGTTTTGCGCTGGATTATGTGCAAGCGCAATCTTTTTGCTCTACCTCCGGGAATTCCGAACTGCATGTTACTTAAAGATTATGGTCCGTCTGGTGTTCTGTTTTCCACCAGCTTCCGTCATTTGTTTGGACGCTCTTTAATGTTTTTCCCCAGATCCCGCTAGTTTACCATCGCCGCCTTGGACTGGAGTTGCTGATGCTGCTCCTAATCTCCAGTTTCTACTTAGCATTAAGCTTGCCTTTAACCAACACTTGCACACAAATCAAGTATACGCACTGGGGTCCGGCGACTGGCCAGCAATGTTTTAGTCACTCCCCGGTGGAAGGAGCCATTTCCCAGACCGCCTCTTCCTGTTTATTCTTAAGCTGCCACTTAATCCAGCCACTTCATCCGCTCCACACCCATGGATGCCCACGCATCGCCACTCCCGTGGATAAACAGCCACGCCCCTTTTTGGGAATTCGAGCGCCAGCAGCGTGTGTTTGCGTGCTCGCAGGGCGGCGGATTGCCGGGAAACTACGGCAAACGGTTACGCATTTTTTCTTGTTGTTGCTCCGGGTTTCCTTTTTTTGTCGCTCCGCTGTTTGGCCCCTAATTAAATATTAAACGCGCCTAATTGCGCATTTCATAACTCAGGCAACGGCAGGTAATTAATTATTTACGTTTAACTAAATTGAGCAGCACCAGCCACAACGGCTCACGCACAAACTTTTGGCGCTCCAGGGCCCCCCCGAAAAACAAATACGTATGCTCAAAATGGTTGGGTAAAAAAAAAATGGGGGACTTGTATGGATTTAGCCCAAAGTTGGTAAATTAACATGTCTACGGCAGGCAAAATCGGCAGGAGAATCGTTAGCGCCTTTAAGAATCAGACCCACAAGCCGTTGACTTCACATGCGTGACAAGCGTTTGATGTTGAAACCGAAAACTCGGCGATCCCGCGGGGCATTTAATTATGCAAAACTCCGTTTTGGGGGAAGCTAGAATAGTGCTGTTCGTGCATAAAATGAGCGACTACTGGCATGATTAGCTCTGTCATACCCGAAAACCCAAAAAACAATCCCAGCCATCGAAATTAAAACCGAGAAATCACAGAGCTGCCGTCCATTGTTCGGCCACAATTTGCACAACTTTTGGCAGCCAGTGGTTAGGAAACTTTTACATTGAGTATACACACAGAAGATGGGGCTGCTGCGATGCCGTGGCATCGACTGGAACTTGCTCCACAAACTATTTTCATAAATAGTCGGCGACCAGCGCCAAATGCAAACAGAGTCCGTCGTCCCGGCGTCTGGTCTCCGTTCGTCCGCCCGTCCGCCCATCCGTCCATCCGTCCATCCGTCTGGTCGCCCATGCCACGCCCTTTTGAGGACAGCCGCCCTCGAAATCACATCGCCGCCTTCTGGCCAAACTCCTGACAGCCACCGGACAGGCGGCGTGAATCCTTTAAGTTTCTTTTGTGCGGAATGTACTAATGCCGGTTTTTCACTGTGTGATTTATCGGTTTCGGGGTTCACAGTTCGAGTTTCAAATGCATTTTCCATGTTGGCCCATACCCGGCTCTGGCTTGGCTCTGGCTTGGCTCTGGGTTGGCTCTGAGTTGGTTGTGTGGGGTACCCTGTGAGGATCTGGGACGCCCAGCTACAACAAACTTCAAATGGCTTTCGGTTACCTCTCATTTGGGTGCGGAGCACTCGCTCCTCGGCGTGGGTGGGCAAACTATTTGGCCTTAAAATTGTCAACTCATCTCAACGAGTGGCTTCTGCATGCCTGCAATAATAACTGAATGATAAAGTTTTCGTGTGCGAATGGCTGGCAACAAATTGGACACAACCCGAGTTTCAGCAACTCAAATACATTCTATAGCATCGGCTTAAGTGAATGGCAATTGCATTTAACGGCTAAGAGTTTGACATCGGCCCTGGAACATTTATATTATATTGAAAATTAAATTAAACTCAAAAGATTAAGTGATAGACACATAAACACATAAATAACAGCTCTATTTGTGTAAAATGCAATAATTCGAATTTATTAGTGCGAAATGCTCATAAAGAGTTTAATCGAAACCATTTGGGTAAATAAAGGGGGAATATTCGAATAATACAAGGGAATTAATTAAATTTTATGTCTGAATACCTGTTTAGTTTATATTTGCTAATTTCAATTATATTTTATTCAATGATTAATGATATGCTATTTGAAGTTGTAAAGAAATATCGATATTCTATACCAAAATACCTGTTTGATATCTAGAACCCAGTGCCATATGCTAATTAAGAGGCCATTCAAAATCAGTTAGGCGATTAAATTGCACATTTACCGGGCAGATCTAATCAGATTTCGGTTGCCACCTCACGCCTGAGTGGATGAGCCTACAATCGCACACGGCGTCAAAGAGACGGGCGGCGGCTAATTAGGGCTCTGGACCCCAGGATGCCCCAGTCACAGTGACAACCGCAATCGGCGTTTTGATTAAATATTGACCCGAAACAACGGACTCTCATGACCACGTCTTCGGCGGCCGGCTGTCGCAGTAGCCTGCAAATAATTACGGCTAAATTCATTAGTGAGTCATGCATAATTAAGGGAGACGGAAACAGTGGGTGAAAGGCGGTGGGCACGAGGCGTGTCACCTCAACGCTGGGCAGGAGCAGGACTTTGAGTGGAAGATGCATGAGTGGCGGAGGAAGTGGGAAGTGGGAAGTGGGAAGACCGTTTGATCAGGCTTCGCATAAAAAAGGGGGAAAGAAATCAATGTCCTTGCAGGAAGTGCCTTGGCAATTTGCAATCCTTTGTGCCATTACACAAAGCTTCCGCCGCCTGTATCCTGGCAAATGGTCGTGCTCCTGGCTCCTTCGATCCTAGTTGGGTTTCAGCCTGCAGCCAAACGCTGCTGCAATCAAAGCGTGGCCCTAGTCTTCCTAACCAGCAGGAGCAGGAACAGCAGCAGCAGGAGCAGCAGCAGCAGCATTAATCCTTCATTGGCAATCAGGAACCTGTGATGAACTCGCCTTGCCCCACCGAAAAACGGAAGTTGTAAAAACGCCAACGCCGCACAAAAGCAAACATTGAAGGGTATTTTTGGGGGCCAATGGCTGGCGGCTTCCCTTTTGAAGCGAGCCAAAGAAGATGGGGGCTCTAACCAGTGGCACGGAACCGATTATAGTATTCCGTATTTGGGTTCTGGATTCAGATCCGACCCCGTGGGGCATTCGTCAAACGACGCATCAAGCGAGGCAATTGTTTCGCCAAGTTTCCTTCTCGCTTTGGCTTTGTTCATTATGTACTTTCTGCTGCTTTCAGTTCTTCTTTTATTTTGGTTTCATTTCGTCTCGTTTCGATTCGTTTGTCCTTGGTCCTTGGAGCAGAGCGAAGGGCCTTCTTTCCGGCGAGGAGGATGTGGCATAAACACTGATTGATTGATTAGAGGCTAGAGCTGCACGACGGGCATGAGGAGGGGCACAAGTGCTCGAGTCGCCTCGCACGGGGCACTAAACCTAATGAGAAGCCCTCGAGCAAGTGTCGCATCAATCAAGGACGCATTTAATGCGTTATAAGTGTGTGCGTATGATAGCAACGATTTCTCTTGATTTGCGATTATTGTTTTCGGTGTATATGCTCCGTCTGACAGCCGGCGATTAGCAAAGTGGATCAGCGAAATGAATGAGTTTCAGCACCGGCACAGCTGACTGAATCCTTTAAGTGCTTCTGGCCTTAAAGCTTCCGTTCCAGCTTCCCAGTTTTGTCCCAGTTTTGTCCCAGTTTTATCCCAGTTTTGTTCCTACAACAATGTCAATTTTCAGCAGCTCAAGTGTCGGCGATTGGCATCATAGCTCCGAAATCGTTGCTAACTGGACAGCCAACAGGGCTTACCTGCTGCTGGCTCAGCAAACTGGCCTGTCATGCCTTCCGCATTAGAAACCGGTCAGCCACTGCTCTCCAGTAACTACTTATTGTCTACACTTGAAAAAGTCAGAGAGCCAAAGAGAAATACAAGCAAAAAATAAGCAACTTCTGAGATACGCGAGGTTGCTCCCTTAACGTCTACGGAAATAAATGGTCTGCATTAAGATATTATATATAATTGAGAAGTCTATCTCTTAATTTAAGTGTATCTGTTGTTTGCCATACACCAATCAATTGCGTTCTGCGAACTATCTCATGTCATTCCGGAAAATCATATCAATTGGCTTGGCCACTGGTTGTGATGGGTTTGCTGACTTGTCCAACCCTCCGATTCGATTCGATTCGCTTATATTCGATACGATTTCAACTCCATCTATATCTCCGCGTGCAGATACTTTTGCCCGCGTCCATTGGCTTTCGATTTTCGCAGACCCCTGGCAAAGTGCTCATTATCAGCTGAAATGTTGTCAATTACGGATTTTCGTTTGCTTTGTTTTGATTTGACTTTCAATTGAATTTCTTCTCGGAATTTGAATATCCGCCATTGTCCTTTGTCCTTTGTCCATTGTCCTGGCCATCGTAGCCATCGTCACGAGCGGTTGGCTCCCCAAGCCAACTTCCAAATCCGACGCAACCGTTCCCCAACCGCCGACTTTTCCATTAGGTTAAGCGTCCTTTTCAGAGCTGACTGCTTATGATGAGCTCGGCTGCTATTGGCAAACTGCAAACTTTGTACATAAAAAATTAATTTGATTATTTTTCGCCAGCGCTTAGATTTGCGTTAATGACGCCATAATCAACTGTTTTATGACACTTTTAAAAAGTTAATCCGACACATATACGCTGCACTGGACATTTTATTCAGCTCTTCAGCTGTAACTTTTTTAATTACACGCGTTTTCATGTCTAAGGGGAGGGAAAAAATTTGTGGCCTCTCGAAGAGCCCCGAAAAATAATTTGTTAATTTACTCTGTTTATTATTATGATCTATGGAGCTCGGTTGGCTTTTCAGGGCACGCACACATACATTAAATCAAATATTTCAATCTTATTTAACTCTCCGAAGCACAAAAGGCTTTGGGTTGGGCCCGAAATTTACTATGCGGAGAAATTTCAATTAAAATCATAATGAAATATTTGGAAATTCGTTTTTATCAAATTTGTGCCGGACTACAAATTTTGTGAATTCCTAATGCCAGAGACAACACAAAGACAATGGTTGGCAATACAAAAGGGGCTGAGGAACATCAGAGGATATTAGGCCCACCGACAGGCAAAACCGGCAACCGCAAAATAATTTCCCTTAGTGCCCCGAAAACAGAAAGGCTATTAGTCAGAGGAGGCCTGCTGCTGCTCCGGGCCAGGCGGCCATTCAAACAATAACACCGAAACATTAAAGTTCAAAATGATGACCCGAACATAATCGACTTGCCTACAATAATATTTAAATTTAATTTAAATGCTCACATGAGGGCATTTAACGGAGTCGATCCAGAAAACCAGCCCGCAAGCAAACAAATCGATGAGGATGAGAATTGTCTGCCGGACAATTTGCAAAACGATATGCTTGAAATGGTCGAAAGGAAAGGTCGTTGGGCATGCAAAATGCAAAGGCAACACTTCGTCCTTCGTCCCTCGTCCTTCGTCCTTGCTAACCTTCCGAGCTCCTTCATCCAGTGCATGGCTGTGTAGGTTAATGCGATTGTTGTTTTTGGGGCAGAGGGACTACAACGACGATAACTTTGAGTCGCCTGCTTAAGAGCAGCACAAAATGATTGGAGAGCAGAGGTCCCCCGTCCAGACTAATGGCATTTTATTGCTCCAACTATGGGTTTTGTCTCTGGTTCTGGTTCTGGTTCTTGTTGTTGTTCTTGTTTTCTGTGCTTATTTCGAGGGATTGCCATTCAAAATTGGCTGCAAAACGCTCGGCGCACTCGACCTCAAGACGATGCAGTAAATGACATATAAGCCCCAACCCAGGCTTAAGTGCTTAGAGCGCCTTGAGTTAATGCGTTGATATGATGATAGCATTATCAGAATATCCTGGTCCCTGCCGTAGTATCTCCGCTTCTGTATATGTATCTGTATCTGTATCTGTATCTGTATCTGCATCTGTATCTGTATCTGTAGCTGTATCTGTATCTGTAGCTGTATCTGTATGTGCAGTGTCTGCCTGGGGGCCATTTGTAACTTTTGACCATTAGCTTCTGTTTTTGCGGCCAAATGGAAGCCAAACAATTGGTCTTGCTGATTTTGCGGTCTAATTGATACACGACGCAGACGTCTTGTCCTGTCAGCCAAGTTACAAATGCAGCCAGCAACTGACAATTGTTTTCAATGTTTTGGTCACTAGTATCCACCCTGTTCTCGAGCACCCTCCTCTCCAGAACTGTCCACCGTTCACATATCCAATCTATTTCACTTGTCAGAGACGCACCGCCTCAGTCTCCTGTATGCCAAATAAAGCCCCCAGCTGTCAATCAGTGGGTGTTCTGATGCATCTGTCTGCTCCGGTCTGGTTTGCTCAGGTCTGGTCTGGGCGAACGCTGCGTATGCTTAATGCCATTTGGCTCACACGCACATGCACAGGCACACGCACACTCACACTCACACGCACACTCACACTCACTCACACAGAGAATCGCCTGTTGTGTGCTGTTTAGTTAAAGGTTTTTGCCTTGTTGCAAACTTTTTAAGCACGTCGAACTGTTGAAACTTACGGACGCGTGTCATTGAAAGCCTTAGAAAGTTGTCAAACGGCAGACGGGGGACGGGGGACACATCTAGGACATGGTACCTCGGTAGTACAAAGTGCCGAGTTATAGACAGAAACAAAGCGCACTGAGAGAGCGGATAAATAGACTAAAGATGGGGCTGGATGGAAGAGCAACATTTCAATTTGCTGCCACTGCTGAAACTTTGACAAGTAGCCAGCCAGTTATCAATAAGCCTGAAAGCATCATCTCAAATATGATTATATGGTGCTTCAAACTTTTTCTCATGCACTGCAACTCTGCAACTCTCTTTACAGCAGCAACAGGAGCAGCAGCAGATATTGCGATTGTAGCGGCAACAAATAGACATGGCCAGCCAAAGGATACAGTGCCGGCCAGAAGAAGGACGAAAAGGACGAAGAATGAGCAGCGCCTGCCGACCGGGAGCCTTGCATACGGCATTCAGTATGCTGGCGTTGAGCTGGATTATAATCTCAGAGTTATTGCTCAGTGGTAAGTGTTCAAAAGACCCACATATAAATGGCATATTGCAGGGCTTCCCCTTCCCCATCCCCATCCCCATCCTCATCACCATCCTCATCCGCTTCCGAATCCGAATCCCCTTCCACTTCCACTGCCACATCCAGCCAGTCTGTCATGTTAAACAAGCTGAATTTATTATGCCAACTGCGTGTTGCGGGGCGTGGTTAAAATTGATTATTTAATCTACCAAATAACTGTTTATACACATATATTATGCACTGGACCACCCACTTATCCAGCCATTGACCAGGCGAAAAACCAACTCTTCCGCCGAACGGCGGTGAAGTAGTCAATTTATTAAATGGCCCGGGAATGGGCGAGCATTGGCCCTTGATTAATATCGGTTTGTTCAATTAAAGTTGCCATAATTTGGCCAACCACATGCCTGTCACTCCACTTGCCTCCGCCGCCATCCCACCGATCCCACAAATCGATGAAAACTTTCCGAATGACATGTGTGTGAACCGTTGCGAGAACAGGACATTTATTGAGCACACTGCCCTTCGCGATCGAAACTACAAATTTATCATGGGCTTTTATGAGGCAGCATAAGAAGGGCATGAATATTAAAATATTTCAATATATTTCCCCAATATATATTCGCCCTGTACGGGCACTTAATCAAGTGTTCGGTTTGATTAACAAATTGGGTTGCCCGCGGTCACGAAATATTTATTCAAGTCCGAAATTTATTCTCATTTAGCACTACAGAAGATACACTTAAATTTATCATTATTCATTTGGTCACTTTACAATTTAAAATATATATATATGAATTAATTATGTAAGTGTGTACACTGTAGATATGTTTGCAACAACATAAGGGCTTGAATAAAACCCAGAAAATTAATTATTGCGCCACACTCTTGTAATTGAAGTTGTTGCAAAGTAAAATCCATAAAGATCATTGAAACTCCATATAGTACAGTTTTCTACAAGTTAGTAAAAACAAATAAAAATGCACTTATTTTAACAGTTTGCATGAGAATAAAGTTCGTTTAAAGTCATATCTTAAATGTGTACGATTTCATAATGGGCAATTAAAGGAGCATTTAAACCCATTATACCTTTAAAAAATTATTTAACTTTAATTGCATATCTCAATGGCAAATAAAACACTTTCTGCTCTTCACGTAAATTAATTTAACGCTTTGTGCTTATGGAATAATCATACTGGCACATCTCTTTACTGGAATTTATTTAAATTTTCAATTGATTCGAATGAGCCACGTTTAATGCTCATAATTGCGGCAGGTCGCGTTGAATTGCGCTATTTAGCCGTTTCAAATGGAAGTGGAGAATCGAAGCGAACTGGAATAAAATAAATAAATTGCATTTAACGCAAGTCAAATTTGCGCCGCACACTCGACTTTGTCATAAATTAACATGCAAGTGGAGTTCCCAGTGGTTCAGGACCAATCCCTTTCCTTTGCCACCTGGCTGGGTAATTGGGTTTTATTTTTCGAAATTTATTTCTTTTTTTTTATGCCGACTGTAGACCGTCTCCCCATTTTCCGTTGGCCCCGCATAATCGAATTCGTATGGTTGCGTATACGACATGTGGGACAAGTCGTTGGGGTGATGCAACCGTTAAACGACTTTTGGCACTGCCTTTAATATTAATGCCACCACACCCTTTCAGCTCACTGCCTGAAGGACCTGAAGATATTCGTACCGGAGGCCGTATTAATGGGAAATGCAGCGACATTGTCTTGTCAATACGATTTGGAGCAGGTAAGCGACACTTCCTCCAGGTATAAGTTGGAGAAGAGCTGGGGAACAGCAGCCAAGTCAACAATACGAAGGATATTGTCGTCGGCGGCATGCTTAATTATTATAATTACTTGCACTTTGTCTTGCCGTCGACGCCGTCGCTCTGGCAGCCCGTCTCTGCCTCCTGCCGCCCGTCGCCCATTGTCCTGGCTGCTCCTTCCGCTCAGCTCCTACGGCTCCCACGGCTCCATCGGCTCACTCGGCTCCCTGCTCCTGCACCACTCAGGCTTTTCATTAACGCATTTTCCTTCCGTTCCTCCGCAGGCGGCGCTCTACGCGGTACGCTGGTACTTCGGACAGGAGGAGTTCTACCGCTACGTTCCCCGCGAGGCCAAGCCCACATTTGTCTTCGCCGTCGCAGGCATTAATGTTGATGTAAGTTAAATTACGCTCAAGATGCCACAATGCGCTCGAGCTGCTTGTCTTTTGCTCTATTAAGTATAATACTCCCACAATACTACGTGGAATTTAAGGTATTCCAGTATTCCATAAGGTATTCCAATTTAAGCTTTATGGAAAATCTTTAAAAAAAACACAGCTTACTATGAGGAGAGTTCCTATAAGAAGTTATCTTACTCCAACTGCAAATCCACTTAGCCATTAAAGTCATAAAAATGGTTGTATTCGGAAAAAAACGAATTTGAACTCAGTACACGGTATCTGTTAGTTTGGCATTCTGCGCCGCCCCGCCAGTTTCTTTGGTTTTTGCTCGCCCATTGTCGGCTTAATGGACAAATCACTGGAGCAGCATGTGGAGGGCATGTGTTTCGTTCGGGCCGAGTTTGCGTTTCAACAAATGCAAAATGGGAAAGCATTCAAATGTTGTGCAAATATTTAAATGCGGACAATGCCGGGGGCAGTTGCAGTTGCCGCTAGCATCTTGCCGCCTGTGTGTCCCGCTTTCGGTGTCACCCATTTTATTTCTATTGCTGTGCAATATTTGTTCACTTTTATTTACAATATTCGGTGGTGTTTTGCATTTACAAGTGAGCATGTGTGTGTGCGTTGTCTGTGTATGAAATATTCCGCTCTGCAATTCGAAAAGTGCCACAACACACACACACACGCACACATGCTGCAGCTCGCTGAAATATTGCGAAAAGTGCAAAATAGTTTATGGCGCGGCTGCTGGCAAACAAAACAAACAAATATACAAGCAAGTTCTGCACTTGCAGCAACAAGGAGCGCACAGGATGGCCCACCTAGTGGGCAAAAATGCTCGGCATTCGCTTTTCCATGCTGCACTCATTAATAAAAACAACAGCCGCAAAGTAAGCGATAAATTGCTCGACCAGAGTCCAGTGTGAAAAGTGGCGAAATTCCTTTGACGCTATTTAAAAATCACCGTTTATCTTCAGACCTGCGAAATGCACGGGAGAAGCAGGGGAGTTTCTTTTTTAAGGCTCTTAAAATAAAAAAAAACTGTATGCCAAAGCTTTTTCTGTATTTTACAAAGTAGCTGCTACTAAGGAATAATAGTTTAGTAGTAATAGTATCTTAGTAATCGCCTTACAGACGGTCACCGTAATCTTAATCATAAAAATTGCATTAACAATTTACGTGCTGTTGTTTAATGTACAAGATTGTAATGTACAACTGATTTAAGAACCCGATAGCATCTGCTTTTCAAATAAACAGTCCGCGTGAAAGCGTCGATTTCCGAGGGTTGTGCAAAACGAATGGATTGTCGTATAATCATAAATAAATAAAATTGAATTTACCATGAAAAATTTGTATGGACGAAATATAAATTGAAAACTCATTCGTCCGCACATAAAACTGCAAACTCATTTACAAACACTTCGGGCCACATTTTTCAAATGCGCCAAAAAGGGGGAACGTTAAATAATCATAAATAATGGCATAAAGCGAGGGTGCAATGATGGAGTAATGTTTGTTTTGTGTAAGCGAAACAAAGCAATCGAGGGATGGCGAAGGCTGTTCCATAGAAATAATTTGCCCCCGACTTCCGTTTCCGTTTCCGGTCCGTCTGTCTGTGTTTCTGTCTGTCTGTCTGTCTGCTGCTCGCTCTGCCCAGTAGCCAGCCATTGGTCTTTTTGGCCATCTCAACTGTATCGATAATGGCGTGCTGGCCACATCAATCAGAGTGGACTTGATTAATTTGCTTTGATTGTGTCTTTAATTTGCACTCCCAGTCTCCCCAATGCATTGGCCGAGACAAAAAGCGTGGAATAAACGAGAGCCATGTGAAAGAAAACCGAAATAAAATACAATAAAGTACAGACAAAAAATAAAGCAGTCCCTGCTCAGATGTTAATTTGCCACTAATTAGCATTCAAAGGCATTTTTGCACTAATTAAATATTTCGATTGCAGCGCTCGGGGTCCTTGGCATGGTTCTGTGGGCGTGGCTGTGGGCGGGGCGTCAAGCTATGCGTGTTAATTATTTCCCGATTCCATCTCCCCCCCCCACCGATCTTTATTTGGCCTTACATCGCCAGCGAATTGGAAACTATTCAATAAAAACGAGCAGAACGCTCACAAACAAACCAAACAAACCAATGCATTGAGGTTAATGCGAAAATTTTCGTAGCCTACTTATGGGCACGCTCCAGATGGATGCAAACTCATTTTAATTTGAGCAAATTTTCACTTCACTCGCAGGCAAAACTGCTTGAGACGCAATCAGCCGTTAACCGCTAAAGGTGAAAAGCGTAAGAAAAGATGGGAAATCCGAGTGGGGAGTGGGGAGTGGGGAGTGGGGCTGGGGATCCTGTGGTCGATTGCATAATGCAAATGATTTAGCCATCGTGCTCGCTGTGCAATTAAGTTTGAAGGTTGGCCATAGTTTTTAGACCCCACCCCACTTTAGGCCCCGCTGTTGATGATGATGATGCCATGTTAAAAGGTGGCTTTTGAAAAGTGCAAAAGTGCAAAAACTAAACTAAAAAAAAAAACAAACACAAAAAAAAAAGGAGAAGGAGAAGGTGAATGTGAAAAAATACCCTACACCCCAAGGCAGCAGCAACAAATCGAAATGAGGCGCCGGCAGCTGTGTTTTCCAACTTAAATTGATAGTTGCCGGCACTAACGAAGGCAAACGTCAAAGGCCACACCACAAATGGAAATGGAATTTTTAAGTTATGCCAAGGCAACTGGGCCAAATGAAGAGGGGAATGGCTAGTGGATGGCTGGATGCTGGATGCTGGATGGTGATAGTGATAGTGGGCCAGCTACGAAATTGTGGCAAGTGCCTTAATTGAGATTAAAACATTATAACTTGACTTGTTTTACTTTTGCTAAATCATTTCAAACAGCTAAACACGCTTAATGAGAAAAGTTACGCTCGTGCCAAGTTGGCGGCCATTATGCATATGCATATGCATATGCATGCATGTGTGTGCGAGCATGTGAATGTGAAGGAGGGGGCGTGTCGTAGGTGTGGTGTGGGCGTGGCGCATAAAGCATCGAGCACTCGAAAGGCAGCTGCAGCTGCAGCTGCTGATGATGCTGCCGCTGACATCCAAAGGCACTTGTGGGCGCACTGGGCGCTGCAGGAGATGGGGGCGTGGCCGACCAAAGTGCACTCGTGTCGTCCACTTGAGCGTTATTGGAATGTAAATGTATGCATATTAAGGCGGTGGGCAGGAAGTCAACGCCAAGTCGCGTCGTCAAAACTTCAAAAGTCATTCAGCAAGGCAAAGCAACAGCCACGCTCACCGCCCCCATGCATCACACTGCGAGAAATTACCGTGGGGCTTTGAAGAGCGATAATTGGTTCGATCTGATTTAGGACAGCACGAGCTAGGTTATGTGTTCATATTAATATTTAAAACTGTTTTCGGGCCACTTTCAATAAATATGTTCCTTCCTTCATATTTCAGTGCTATATTTTTCTCGGTGCTGTGCTTTACACATGTCAACGGGGACAACAGCAAAAAAAAATAAAATATATAGAAATGAAAAAAGGGGGAAATAAACAGGAAAGCCATCATGTTAAATGTAATTAAATTTTTAATTTAGAGACACCGCTCGCTTCGCTGGCAATCTTCAATTAAAAACACAATTACCAGTTCGCTCTCTCAGCGGGTTGAGGGTCATCCGAAGAGGGGGGGCGGAGCAGTCCTGAACGGGGCGGCACAGGAATAGGATATGCCAAGTGCTCTAAAGTTTTGCGGCTTATTCATTGTCCGCCACAACAATAAAATCGCCAGCAAGCCTCTGTCCCTGTTCCTTTCGCTCTTGCTGTCCCTCTTCCGCTGCCATTGGCTTGTGGGCACACTTTTCCTCGGCACTCGCCCGCTTTTCCAGCCGCGGAGATCCCTGAAATTTGCGCCCCAAAAACTTTTTGCACACTGTCAACACGGAAGGAATTATTCCGCATTAAGTTTGCGGTAATGGCAGCGTCAGTCGTACTCCAACACACACACAGACACACACACACACTTGAAAGCAGCAGTGTCCTTTTGGCTTTTGCCTGAGTGTCCTGGCTGCTGGAGCGTTTGCTTTTAACATTGTTAATAACCCGACAGGCCTCGCATTTATGCACAGCAATGTGCGCTTAAAATTAATGCACTTGCCTCTGGGAAATTTCAGCGGCGGCCGAAAAGGGATAACTGGCGACAGAAGTGACCAAAAAAGTTGGTCGTGGTCTATGGTCTACGATTTGAATGTACTCCCAAGGGTTTCCCTCTTTTTTTGGGCTTCTCCAGGCAGTTGTTAATTAGATGCACTAGACAGGAGGAGGAGGAGGCGAAGTATTAAGTGTGCAAAGGGCAAGGGCTAATTTTCTATGGCTGATTCAGGCAAGTTTATAAGGTCTTAATGGGGTAAATTAAAAAAACACGATGGTCTTTAAGTCCTAAGTTATGTTTCTTAAAGTTTTTTCAAAAATATGTTTAAACAAGTTAACTTACATATTTTCAAAATAATATTAGGAGTATAGGAGCGTGAGCAACTATCACTTTTATCCATTATTCAACCATTTTCTACTTTAAGCCTTGTACCTAATAAGATCTCCCTTTCTGAGGACTCACTTCAATTTCCATTAGCCACTTCAGGCTAGTCACATGCAGGCATTTTCCCCAAGCCATTTTCCCCCAGCCATTTTGCCGCTGTTGTTGTTTACGCCATCGCGGCGGCCTTGGCTAGAAATGGTTCTGTGACAAATGGCAACAAATAAACATAATAAATAAAAATGCGAAATGCGAAATGCGAAATGCATTCGTGAAGTGTGCACACCCAGCTCTCCGGAATCGCAGAGTGTAACTAGCTGCGTCCGTCCTGCAGTCCTTCCATCCAAAGGCCGCCAAATGGCATTGGTTAGAGGGTAGAGGTTTGGGGGTTCGGGGGCTTGGGGGTTTTGGGTGCTTTAGTGGGGGCGGGGCATTCACTTGGGCGTGCTGTTGTCTGCCTGGGCCAACAATGAGCACAATAAAAAGCCATGCATTTTCCAAACACCAAAAATTGTTCATAGCAACTGCTCTGGCAGCAGAAGAAGAATAACAACCGCACCGGAAACATCTCATTCACTAAATTTGTGGTCGGTTTTTGCCCAGCGTTAGGCAGTCGAAGTTGTGAAATGCCAACGGCAACTGGAAAATTCGCAGAAGTGGGTGGCATGGCCGGGGGAAAATTGGTTGGAGAAAGAGGAGCCGTTAGTTACAACAATGCTCCAGGCAACGGAAATTCGGCATGACATAATACGTGCACATGGGAGTGTGTGGGTTTGTGTGGATGTGTGTGTGTGTTTGTCTGTGTGTGTGTGTGTGGCGGGGAATAGGAGTAGAGGAGTGTGTGTGTGTGTGTGTGTGTGTGGTTGTGTGGCCGCGACTTGAGTTGATACAGCAATAATTCATAAAGTGTTGCATGCAAACGAGGATGCTGCAGCTGAGCTCTGGCTCACACAGATACTCCGCATCGTCGCGTGCGCGTGTGTTAGTGTGCCGCATGCGACAGCGTTGGCAAAATTAAAATTGCTGCACAACAAACAGCGGAAACTCAGCGAGGAGCCAGCAGTCGCAGGAGGAAGAAAACGGAAAATGGCTGTGGGAAAGTGCTGGGGAAAATGGAATGGCATGGCGAGAGTGGAGAAAAGTGAGCCGGGCAGGGCACTGCAATGAAATTCATTGTATTCTTACAACTCGGCGACTCTGGCAGCTCAGCTCAGCCGGGCCGAGAGCTTTTTTGCCGTAAAGTTATTATTTCATAAAGCCAGAATTATTGAAACAATACTTTACTCTCACACATGGCTTGAAGGGGTGTGCGTGTGTGTTGGCTGGGAAAACTCCTGTGTGTGTTTGGCATGCAAAATTACGCTTTAGTGGCGTCATTTCATTTCTTTCTTCTCCTTTTCTCATGCCAGAAAGTTGCAGCTGCGGCTGCTAAAGCAATATAAAATATAAATAGAAATTAAAAGCCAACAAATAAATAAAAAGCGGGAAACGGTGTGGGCCGAGTTCGTACAGAAAAAAAAACAAAAAAAAAAAACTTTTCACGACAAACGCAACTTGAGCTGAATTTTCCCAGCCTCACGTTTTTTTTCTGCTCCTTTTTTCTGTTCTTGTTTTTACTGCCCGGAGGAGCAGTTACGAAATGGCCACAGTTTCATGCGAGCAAACTAAAAGGATGAGTGTGTGTGTGTGTGTGTGTGTATAGGTGTGTGTGTCATTCCTCAAAATGGCAGACATTTGCGTTTGTTTGGCGCGCTTCCTGGCGCTGCCACTTCCGCTTCCGCCGCAAAGAGCCACCGAGAGTACCAACAAATAAAGTCACATGCAATTAAATAAATATGACAGACGCAGCAGTCCGCCGCAGAACAACAAGAAAAATCCCCACCGCACGAAGCAGTTGAACAAACAAAGCGGGTCAGGAACAACTTTTCCGTATATGTTTGATTACATAATTAGTGTCATTTAATTAGACGGGGTCGAAAGCGCCTCAGGCCTAGTAAAAAGCAGCCACTCAACGTGTTTGTGTGCACAGCTAAATTGAAAATATTATTCAAATGGGATACTTCAACATTCAAAACAATTATTTGCTCTCACAACATTGTGTACATTTCACTGTGGTACACTGCAGTGTGTACTTATAATACACAGATAAAATCCACACATATAAGATCTTGAAAGAACGTTTTTACATTGGTTTTCCTATTGTTTAGCTAACAAATTTCCGGTACTTTTTAATCAAAACATATTTAGATGGCAGCAGCAAGCGCTACTTCATAAGTCTCTAGCCCCCATAAGTCATGAAGACCAATGCGAAATCATAGTGCATCTCTGGCCCAGTGAACATTATTCATGGATCCTGCCACGCCCCCCTTTGCACGAAGCAGCCATTCCATGGCCAATATGCCAATTGGCAACCGCCACCGAGCACAGGGATTCCGCGTAGGGGTGGTCGGTTGTAGGTGGGGGGGAGGGGGCGGGTAACGGGGTAAATACCAGAAGGTTGTAGGTGCCTGGCGGCCCTTATCGACGGCGTTATCTGCGAATGAACTGGCACAACTAGCTGGAAAGAAAACAACAAACTAAATAGGAAAAGCCAGGCCAAGCCGAGCAATGCGCCAAAGTGTTGAAACAATCGTAAAAAGCTGTTGTTTGCCGCGGGGCAGGAGGGGGAGGGGAGTGGGGCACTAGAAAGGATAAAGGATGGGGAATGGTGTGTTGCGTTGTGGGTGGATGCTCCTCTATGCTTCTGCGAGTATATGCCAATGGCAATAGGACACACCGACCGACCGACCGACCGACCAACAACGGCAGCCATGCCGGGATTAGTACAGATGCAAATGAACAAAGCGATGGCAACGTTCGCGCCCTGGCTTTGGTGGCATATGCAAAACTCGAATGCGAATGGGTTGTGCTCGTCGCTGGCTGAACTTAAATACAAAAGGCCAGGACTGCGATAAAAGGACCTCCCTCACACACACACACTTCCACACCAGTAACACACACCCACACACACAGACACGCTCGCACACACATGCAGACTGGTAGGTAATCGCGAGTGGTTCGCTGCTGAAGTGGATTTTGAGTAGGATATTGCACAACTGTTTGCCAAGTGGCAAGCGCTTGCTGGCAATTAACAGAATATGCTAAACTGCGACAACGAGTGCGATTCAGAAACCAAGTGGTCTCGAAGCTGGAATACCCTGTCAATGGTTCGCTCAAGGGTGGTTCCACTCTGCCAGCCAGCTCACAGGGTTCGGCATACCCAAACCCAACGGAATTTCGCTTCTGGTACTTACTCATGCTCTGCTGATTACCAACAAATGCGTTGCCTGCGCTTTTCATGCCATCTGATGTGGGTTTTTTGGGGATGGTGATCGGAAAGAGAAATCTGCTCAAAGATGGAGTTTAATTCGTTTTGGATATGGGCGGTGACAGAGACGCATTTTCATTGGGAAAATCACTGGGAAAAGAGACATTACTGCAGGATCCGAAATCAATCAAACCTAGTCTATCATTTCGAAGAGTGTTTAATACTTTCTGCTTGCATTACTGTGCGGTGAAATGCTAAAATCCCTCCAATGGTGGTGCTCTAAATCCCTATTCCATTTGCCCACTTTCAGCTCGCCAATTCGGATGCCACGTCGGTGACGTTGAAGGGTGTCACCCGGGAGTTGAGCGGCAGCTATCAGTGCGAGGTTTCCGAGGACGCACCGCTCTTCCACACCGAGATTCGATCGGCCCACATGCAGGTGATTGAGCTGCCCAAAGACGATCCGGTGATTCAGGTGGACAAGAAGGTGATTGGCGTGAACGACAACTTGAAGGCTGTGTGCACGGTGGGTCCTTCGTATCCGCCGGCCAACATCAGCTGGATCATCAACGGATTCGAGGTGAGTTGCAGGACATTGGGGCACATTCAAAAAACTCAGAAACAAGAAGTTAAACATTCACGGCCACGTGTGAATGAGTCACTTCCATTGTGATATTGAGAATCAGTAGCCACAGAAGAGCTTAAAAAGTTAAGCTGCACTTATGAGGCGTACTGACATATTCCCCATTCATCCCTTGCAGGTCCGCAGGACGCCGCTGCAGCGCATCTCGCAGAACACCCACGAGGGCTCCACCACGTACTCCTCGCTGGAAATCTACGCGAACAGCCAGGCGCTGCAGGGCTTCTTCGAGACGAAGTACCAGCACAGCGTGAACCTGCAGTGCGTGGTGACCATCCGGCACATGTACCACAAGGTCGTGGCGCAGCGGATCGGGCTAAATGCGGCGCCGCCGACGACCATATCGCCGAATCTGCTGGGACTGGAGGGATCCAAGCGGTATGCCAACGGAGATCCAGACAACTCGGCGCTCACAGGCGCCTCGCAGCGCTGCTGCATTTGCTGCGGAGCCTTTGGCGCGATTTCGCTGGCGATTTTCACACTGGCCATGGCGCATGGTCTGTGACCGCAGCGGACCGCTTAAATCCGCCATGGAAAACGCCATGGAAATGCAGCCGGACAAGTCACCTCCAAGGATGAAGCAACAGCGCGAGCTGTGTAATTAAAAAATAACAAAACAGAACGAGTGCTTGATGGCAGAAAAAAAAGAAAACAGCAAAAGGATATGCAAAAATCAAAAAGGAAAAACAAAACCAAAAAAAAAAATTAAATGGGATTGGGAGCGGGGGAAAAGTGTTGGCGACAGCGACCCTGGATTGTCAACGCCTAGTAGCATGTCCTTGTATTTTATACTTTTTTTTATTTGCCTCATTCGCCAAACAAACAAACAAAAAGAAACTGGGTCGCAGTCCATAAGTTCAAAGCGAAGGAATATTTTCAATGCATTCATTAATTTGCGATGGCTACATACAAAATTCTGATAATAACAATACATTAAACATAAGTCAGCCGGGGCTGAATTTCCACACAAGCTCGGGCATAGATCGAAAAAAAAGGTTAAAATAATAATAGTAAAGGTAAATACATAGCGTAAATTTAATACGTAACCCACGTAATTGCATGTTGTGGATGAAGGCGTGGTGTTTAACTCTTCGAAAAACAAAAAAAAAAAACAAATCTCAGAGCTGCCTGCAGACAGAGTATAGAAAAATGAAACGAATCCATAAATTTAAATAAATTAACACATGCACTTGCAGACAACACTTGCAAACAAGTTACATAACGAAAGAAAACAACAATTAATAAGCATAAGTGACACACATTTAACTACTAAGTACACCCTACCCTCCAACTACCGCAGCCTAGGCACATAAGTTATGTAAATAATTACTGTAAAGAACTAAAGAAAAAACAGTAAATAATAAATTAATAAATACGAAAGCCTCACATGGGCAAACATTAATTAAAGCTAGAGCGAAATGTGTGGAGAAAAAGTTAAATACAAAACTAATTAAGTCCATATGAAAAATCAATGAAATCGAAAGAGTCAAATTGGATATTGGCCAAATTCAGTTTAATTGGATTTGTTTTCATTTCAATTGTGGCTTATTTGCGGTATCATTTTGTCCATTTTCTGTTGATATTCTGTTTCCGTCGAACGGTTTGTGTTACCAGCATAAGATGGACTTTGTTTTAGACTAAATTTACATAATAAATAAATGCAACGTATATATTTATCGCGTAATGATTGCCGTGGAGAGGTAATATGAGTAATATGAGTAATATGGGTATATGTTAGTTGAAAGATGTTAAGAGTGCATTCTGTGGAACGCACTGCAAGTAAATCCAAACTCCTTGGCCAAAGGACTATTTTTAGATGTTGATGCGCAGCGCAAACTCACAAAAAATTCAGGTTGCGTTTGATTATGAATCGTGTTCAGCATAATCGTA
This sequence comes from Drosophila orena, assembly GCA_005876975.1. NCBI lineage: Eukaryota > Metazoa > Arthropoda > Insecta > Diptera > Drosophilidae > Drosophila > Drosophila orena. The sequence continues at coordinate 4,140,498 of VCKV01000282.1, read as the reverse complement.
TTTCTCAGCTAAGAAACGAACATTTTTGGAGGCACTTCCAATTACAGTGTAAGCCCAAAAAAGCAAAATAATGTAAATCAAATGAGAAGAGAAGGGTAAACGATATTATTTTAGCGAGTTGTGGCAGGTGGAAAAAACTGAAACCCAAACTAAACTTAACTAAACTGAAAGGCAAACTAATAATAAAATGTAAAATCAAACTTAAATACAGGAAAACGAGAAAATAACACAAGCCCATGAAAGTCGAGCAAACGACGAGTCAACGGGATGAAATTATATATTAAATATGCATAATTATGAATAATTTAATGCGAGTTAAGCAACGGCAAAAAGGTCAAACAAAATCAAACCACACAAAAACCAACAAAATGCACGCCGATGTGGGCGTGGAATTTAGCTCAAAATTAAATGCGATAAAGGCAAGAATTATATGACGAAATAAATAAATAATACAAAATGTACAAACGGTGTTTTATTGCCATTTAAGGGTTTAAGGTTTGAACACTGTTTGTGTCGTCTAGCACTTTAGGTGCGCATAATTAAGGCACTGATCCCCTTATTAGGACACACACACACACACGCATACATTCACGGAGAGGGACCGTTCAAGGATGCCCATGACGAAGTTGGTCCTTGTTTCTCGCGTTCGCCGACAACAGCTGCACTTACATGCAACACCAGTTACCCACTGAAGCTGATACCGCTGATGACACAGCCGGGGAGTGCTAAAGCCACACACACACACTGAATGGAGGTCCAGGAGCCAGGAGCCAGGAGCCAGGGATCAGGGTCCTGGGAACAGGAACAGCGTCTCATGTTTTGTAAATTAAGCAAACAAATTAAGTGCACTTGGCACCCGGCTGGCTCACACACTCTCAACACACGCCGTGTAAGCACATTGTGATTGTAACAAAAGCACATATATCAAAACACGTATGGTGGTGGGCACGCATCCCCTGGCGCTCGTCCTTGAGCAAAGCTGCCGCTCAAGGACACCGGTCGCCCAGCCCCAGCACACCGTTAGTTTGTCTTAATTAGTTGCAACAACAGCAACAGCAACGGCAACGGCAATGGCAACAGCAACAGGAACGACAGCGCCACAAACCGTGGCACGATGCAAAGGCCACAGAATGGCAAAGCCATCGCGCGACCCAGCTCGTATTATTTACAAGCCATTGGCTGCAGCCAAGACCCAACCACAATTTCAACTTTGCACCACCAACCTACGAGCTACCCCCACTAGCACAGCGCCATAATTGTGCAGTCATCGTGCTGTTTAAAGTTTTACACGTAACCATATTGCCAAGGAGCTCGGCGCGCACACACGGCGTATGCGTAACGCAAAATGAGTAGGCAAAACGCCCAGCCACTACACATACACGTATGGGTACGTGCCGGGGGAAAACTCGGGCCTCAAGACGCTCCAGACCTCCTCAATCGTCTTCAATACTGCTGACACAGCTACTAAGTAAACATGTGGCTTATTCTGCTGAGTAAATCAACTATAATTACACTCGACTACAGGGTGGAAATAGCAATTCGCCGAAGAAAGGTAGAAGTTATGAAAGGTAATGCCACTTATTAAGTGATTGTAACCATCTGTGGGCATAGCCATTTCTATTAACTATTAACTGGGAGTATATCAAAATATCTGTTAATAGTTTTGATCTGGAAAATATTTATATCTTGTTTGGCAGTATAGCAACTTTCTTACGATTACATTTAAAATAATTTGTGGCATTGAAAGACCATTCATCACTGCCAGTTCACTGTGTAAAGTTTTTAAGCCCTGCCGAAATGTGTTTCCGATTAGAATGGCAGCACTAGAATGGCTGATTCTAATCCCAGTCGCTAGGCGGCTAAGCCAATACTAATGCAAATGCCCCATTTTAATTAAATGCGTATCGGGCAACAAATAATGCAAATGGGATACTGGAATACTGTGATGTTGGGATGCTGGGATACTGGGATACAGCAATGCCAACCCGCTTGCCAGGAACATCAGCAAAATGAGTTGCATATTTTGAAGCACGATCTATCGCTCCCACTCCCTTCGAGTGGAGCACCCAAAATGCCAGGACAATGTTTCACAGCCTCCGCCACTTTTGGGGGCGTGGCAGCGCCGAATGATTTGGTTTATGGTTGCTGCATGCATTTAACAACACAAAACGTCGGCAGCAAACACAGTGGCCATTGGCTGAACAGCCAGCTGACTGGCTGGCATTCCGAATGCAAAAACATTGTTAAAATACAGCAACATTTTTGGATTTATAGCGCGCTAATCGCGGCCAAACAGCAAACGGCAGTGGGTGAGTGGGTGATGGGTGAGTGGGTGAGTGGGTGGCACTGCCATTGGGCGCTGGTCTGGCATTCCAAATTGTAATGGAAATTGAAATGCAAATGCACGGCATGACATTTACGAGTGCTTCTGCCGCAGCGGCAACATCGGACAAGAGCCAGGACAGGCCCTGCCAAAAACTCCACAATAAAATGTTGCAACTAAATACACGGGGAGAAGAACAAGAGCAGAGTTTCTCAATTAGTTCAAAAAGTCACTGGACTAAGCTTTAATGATATACCACTTTTAAGTTTAATTAGAGGCCACATTTCCTACTGAAAGATGACTCTTTTCTGGCTAAGAGTTGTCTAGAATGGCATTAGGGTTTTTCATGGGCATATCTAATCCATAAATGGGCTGTTTTTCTCTCGGTGCACGGCTTCGGCGCCCATTGCCGAAATCGACGTGCACTTGGCAGGCCAGGCGACTTACTTGGCCGGCATTGTGTTTTCATTTCGCAAATGCAAAACAAGATACTGCCGACCACGCCCTCAAGTCGAGACAGCCTATGGATTTATGGCCCATGCAATTAGCGAAAGAAACAGATTTTCGCCAAGAGTACAATATATATTCATGGCTTAGGATGCGAACGAAGTTCGGGCACAAACGCGTTATGGCAGCTTCTTCGGGGAAAGAAGGCCCCCGAAAACTGGTGATGAGCATCTTTTATGACAACCATCCGACGGCTTGGACATGCAGCTGACGGGAACGTGATGAATGCAGCTTTCGGAGGCGACACTGCATCATAAATTCAGCCGGTGACGTTTAGCAGCATCCCCGGATGGCTTAGATGCAGTGGCAGAAGGTGATGGCGATGGCGATGGCGATGGCAATGGCGATGGCGATGTCTGTGCCATAATGCCGAAGCTACGTGCATACCATTTGGCTTTGATACGAGGCCATTGATCAAATCGAGGAGCTTCGAGCAATAAATTCTGGATTCAAAACTAGCAAATAAACAGTTATTATGGCCTGTGCCGCTTAGCTGGAACATCAAAAGATGGCATGAATCTTCCGACGCGGGATGAAATGCTGAAGCAATCGTTTAAGCAAATTGACTTTGCTTGTTTTGCCAGCCGTTGTTTGGCTTGAAAATTTGTTAATTTTACGTTGAATTAAGATAAAATCTGCTTACACTGGCTTATGAAACCAAACGTCTACTCAAGCCCACGCCCATCTCCCACGAAGCATCTCCGACCCCCAAAGTGAACCCTTTTATTTCGGGATAACTCTTTTCTTGCTGGCGGAGGCGTACTCCACTCCCCCTGATTGTTTTCAGATTCCGAGAACAACAAGAGCAACTCGGCAACAGTTTATTATTTTTGCTCATCAGTGGAGGCTTCTTCAACTTCCACTCCACTCCAACGCCACTCCCACTCCCACTCCCACTCCCACTCGAAATAATGTTGTAGGCACTTTTTTGGGCTTGGAGAGAAGCCCTTTCTGCAGCAACAATTTGTAGCGCAGAGATTAAAACTTTTAATTTGCTTTTAATTAATTAAGTTGAAAATCACAGCTGAAAGTCACTGGATTCCTCACTCCCAGCACTCGTTTACACGCTGCACGCTTCACCAGTTGGCAGAGAGTAACGCCCAGAAGCCCAAAATTGTTTTACATGCCGCCTTCGAACCCTTGTCGTTGATGTTCGTAAATGAAAGTTGTATTCTTATAGGTGTTTAACTTGCTGGGCCAACTCGTTTACCTGGCGTTTAGTTTGCTATCATTAAAGTTGGCCAACTTAAAGCGTGTTTTGTGCTATTTTTGTGGCTCTCGAAAGTAAGTTTTTGGCCCAGCTATCGCAGCACATACTTGTTTGCAGTTAGTACCGAGCCGACTGGCTTGCCTGGAAACATTCATCAAAGTAAAAGTGGAAAAGTTCCTCCTCTGCCGGATTGGCCATATGCAATTCAATTTGCATGCTGCGCCCCCCGAATCAGGAGCAGAAACAGCAACAGAACAGAAACCAGTTAGATGCCTTGATAATGGCCAAATAAAGAAAATTTTCAGCCGAGAGAGAGAGTTTTGGTTTAGCCGTAAAGCTAATTGAAAACTTTGTTCGATCATGAGGACAACCCAAACCGGATATAGCCTGCTTTCAGCAGTACATCACAATATTCCCTCTCCTGGCATGTTCAACATTCCCACTGACTTTTCTTTTGTGCCGCACTTTTCGCCATTCATGTGGAAGTCAAGGTGACTGCTGATGCCACCTGATACACGCAGCTGCAGCTGCAGCTGCAGCTTTTGGCCCAAAAAAGCAGGTTACACGCTTGTTACAGCAGTCGATGCAGTCGATGTCCGCTGCCTTTCCCAATTCTTTTCAGCCGTTCCCTTGCCTTCTGCTACACATCTTTGGCGGCAAGGAGCAAGTCGACTTCTGCACCCTGGCTACATGGAGCAAAAACATCAGTACCACACACCAAATGGTCTTCTTTGTATGGCATAAAATCAATACGTGTTAAATCACATAATTGTGTAATTGCATTTAAGAATTATGAGAAAGACTCACTTAAAAGACTGTTTTAATGTATATTGCCATGTAGAATTACATTTACTTGGTTACATTTTCATTGCATACTTTTGGGCTGGCACAAATTTATATCCTCCAAGCATGCTTTATTGTGCTTTTAGGTTTCTTTTACTAAAATATATAGAGAAAAGTGCTGTAAGATTACGCTGGGGAACCGATAATGCTTTGTCATTTTTTGCCGTGCATATATTTCTCGGTTTCCTCACGTGCCTTGCCGCTCCTTTGTATGCTCAACGTGACGGAAATTAGCGTGGCTTTCATTTGTGTGTGTGTGAGTGTGTGTGTGTGAGTGTGTGTGTGTGTGTGTGTGTGTGTGTGTGTGTGGGTATGTGCATGTGTGTGTGACTATGACTATGTGACTACGTCCCATATTTATTTTGCCACTCTGCCGTAGTTATGAATGTACAGATACAGAGAGACAGACACATGCATCTTTAGATTCCCCGAAAATTCTCACTGGTATTTTCGTTCTATTTTATTTAATTTTTTTCCCGCTGGCTCTGCCAACTGTGATTGATGTGTGCACATTCCAATGGGGGGTTTGGGTACCATGGGGGCTTGGGCCTTTCCCCCAAACCCCTTCAGCGGCCGCAAACAAACATTTTACGTTTGAGTACGCGCCACTTTTGGTTCGGCGCTCCATTCTGCTTTACTTCGCCAGAACACGAATTTGCGCATATTTGCTTTATATACAAACACTCGAACATACACATACACCCATACACCCAAACACACACACACGCACACACAGAGAGAGAAAGAAGCCAAGGCAACGCTCACATGCGCACACTTCAATCTTTTATCATAATTTCGATGCTGCACGCCTCATAAATTTGTTTGCAGAAAACATTTTCACTTCATTTATTAGAAAAAACAGACATGCCACCCACCATTCGAGCACCCACTCCTTTAATGCCATTGGGGAAATGCATTTCCACCAACTGCTAACCATTTTGGTTTTTTTTTTGTATTTTCTCGCCCCACACCCCAAAGCCATTTGCATATGAAATTGCAGCTGACTGTTTTCCATCTTGGTCAATTATTTGGGCAAGGCAGCCAGTGTTCGGCCTTTTATGCGTTAATTGCTTGAAAATTGAAACATGAAATTAAATGAAAACAGCCTTCGACGCTCCAGTGTCCTCGGCATATAACTCATACGCCGCGTGTGCCACAAAATGGCAGGCAGACAGATAGATGGACAGACCGCCTACAGACCGCCGCGCGACCGCTGTCCGCCACATGCAGGTAATTAATAAAAGTTCAGCCCTTGCCTTGTCCAGCCCCCCAACCACATGAAGTGTCCAAGTGCACTGGAAAAACTGCTTCTTAAAGGTAAAGTGTTCAACAATGAATATTAAGAGAAATCATAGAGGTTGCGCACGTATTTATAAGTGTTTGTGAGAATCTAGATACAATAAAACTACTAAATATAATGTATATTATATATATATTATATTATATTAATAATATGATAGATATAAGGCAAGACTTATTGCTTTCGGTGTACGAGAGTGTGAGCGACAATCAAGAGACATTTCTCAACGAGTCCTGGCAAGGAGGAGCCAGGAAAACGTTCGGGAATTATAAAATGCCAGTTGGACCAGGATGCGACGTTGGGCCGCTTGACAAGTGACAAATAAATGCGCTTTCAATGTGTTGGTTGTCCGCCCCTCCCGTCCCGCCCACCGTATCCTTTTCCCTGCTGTCCGCCCCTTGACCACTCCATACTAGCCATGCTGGCTGACAACTGCAGCGAAAACAGGAGCAAACGTGGCGGTCCTTCGCTGCTGCGTCTGTTAAATATTGCAATATTTTTGCCTGCCTCCATCTCGAACGGTGGAAATTATGAAAAATTCACCCTGACATCGTGCCGCGTGTGTGGGCGTTCGTTTGCCCAGCTTTTGTATAATTTCGTGTGTTTTTATGCCGCAATATTGCTTGCATATTTTAATGAAACAGCCACATGACGGCTGCCGCGTACATTGCTGGCCAGGACACGCCACACGCCACACCCCCCGCCCCGACCAAAATCGAGAATTCTTGAGAAGATGCCCCTGGCAGCCGTGACTGACAGCATTTACGCACCTGACTCCTGGTTCACCCACTCACAAACAACAGTCATAACATATTGACGTGCTTAACTGTGCGAATGGTGCCAGTGGTCCAGGTCATATATACTCGTATATATATATACGCGTATGTACCTGCATATAGCAGAGTTCAGGGCAAATTAAATTCGTCCTCAATAAACAAGAGAGCTGTGCCCATTTAAGGGTCACCAAGCCTGCATTGACCTAAACTTACGATCAATTGCAGAGGGTTAAACTAAGATTAAGACTAAGATTATAGTGTGGGTGTGAAAAACTTGGGACAGAGAAAAGAAACCAGGATCCTTGCGTTGCATTCGTGGCACAGCCGATGTCCGATGCTCGGTCGAAATTGTATCGAAGCAATTGGTTTCACCAATCCTCGCCAGCAGCAGCGTACTTGCTCATGTGGCTCTAACTTTATTTATGAGTCAATGACGTCGCCTGCAACTTCCTGTGACGTGACAATTTCCCCGAGCACTTGGCACAAAGCGTCCTTGCGAAAACGAGAGGCGCCAAATGAAAACACGTGACGCCCGAGCAATTGGTGGGCAACAAAGCTCAGGCTTTGAGTTATGGCCAAACGCAATGGTGCACACAAACAATGGAGGCAGGCAGGAGGAGCTCGAGATCAACTCCCGAGCACCCGGACACCCGGACACACGGACACCGGAAGGCAGCCCCACTGGCCACGTTTGCATTTCAATTGACTTTCCGTGAGCTGCGCTCCCCACCACATCCACATCCACATCCTCATTCACATCCACATCCACATCCCCGTCCACGTCCACGTCCACGTCCACGTCCTTGTCGTCTTCGCAGTCCTTCGCTCGCCGCAGCTCTGCATTTTGCACGATAAAATCATAAATCAGCGCTGAATCAGGTAAATAAAAATAATGCTCGAACTCTGTATGCAAATTGAACCGAGAGTCGGAGCCACGGAGACTTATTCGCTGAGATTTGACTGTGCAAAAATATGATAAAACTTGAGGCAGTCAAAAAACTTTGCAGCTCTGGTCAAAAACTTGACTCTGCTTATGCGAATGAGGTGGCTGGGTGGGGGCTAAAAGGTTGAATAATATTGTTGAACCACAAGGCTACATTTTTCTCAAAACTTTTCCATTTTCAGAAGGATTTCAACAGACGTAAATGGAACCGACTCAGCAATCAGACTATGTTAATTAGCCAGCGCACTAAAGGGCATTCCAAATGATTCAGAACGAGGGGAAACAAGCCAAATGCTCACACAAGTCGTAGCAAAACTTGGGTTCAATGAATTCGCGGCCAAGAAAATCAAAAGAACCAATCAAAATCTAATTAACAAACCTCTATCAACCGAAAGCAGCCTGACGATATATTTTAAAAGGTGTAGTTAACGTTGATTGACTGAGCTGGAATTGGCTAATGAAGAGCCTGGTTGGAGCATCACTTGTGGCCCAAATAGTTTCAAAATTCCTGTGGACTAGTGCGATTGGCTATAGCTGCAAACACAACTGAGATGGACCTGCGCTTTATTACTTCAAAAATGCGGCATTTGGCTAATGCTCAAAGGAATCGATTGAGTCCATGCCGGCAATGATGGCGCATCGCTGGCCAATTATACGGCTTTGAGGGCATCATTTTGGGATTGGACCGTTCCTCAGGCGTCGACTCGTTAAGTATCCGCAAAGCATGCAATCTCTGCCAGTTACTGGAATTCGGCTTTGTGGCAGACAAAACTGCATTGAAGTTGTTGCGGTTACGGCTCGACTGCCTGTGTTGCCTAGTTGGCTGCTTGGCTGCTTGGCTGCATGGATGCCATGGCAATTGGCCAATGCAGGCAGGCGTCGTCTTAAAGTAGGCCCAGTTTATTAATTAACGCAACCCGACCGACCACTATTCCGGCTTTGCATCCGGCAGCCCAGCAGAGACGCCTGACCACACTTGGTTTGATTCCAGCCGGATGGTAGCGTGGAACTGGGCATCCAGTGCACACTGGCATGCATATTGAAGTGCGATTGCCGGGCTCTGGGCATGCACCTACTGCATCAATTATGGGCATTCAAAACTGTTTGTAACGATTTTCCAAATGTTCAGCTGGCCAAAACAAAAGCCTGCCCAAGCCCATCACCAGGTGGCCCCATGGAAAACGTTTCGCAAAGCCCATTGGGAGTCCAATGCTTATCTTCACCGGATAGGTCAAGGGCTAATAGGTATCGATCCAGAGCCACCTGCCTGCATGGCCTAAACTTTCGAGTAAGAAAAAGCAGCCAGAAAGCAATGGACGTGAATTTAAGTACATATCATGGATTAGAATATACATTTACAAGAAGCTTTGCTGCACTATAAACCCGAGAATTTATGTTAAAAAATGTTTTTAGCTTACCTTTCTTGGCAGCATGGAACTCGGGGCTCTTTGAATAATTCTGCGCACACGTACGATCGTGTGGCTCTAATTAGGCCGCATGACTCCGGGCCCCCAAGAAGCTCCTTTCAGTTGACTTCGTTTTCAAAGGCATGCCCCGCATCATTTAAAAGTTATTAAGCACAAATGCAAACAGACGTTCGAGTTGTCTCGAAGCCATGGTTGTGTTTATCAAACTCGTGTGACGTAGATAAATATGCAGTGGGCGCACTGCGAGGTGGTTTCCAGTCCTGGCAGGATTCAAGCGGAAGCGAAGCAGCACAGCAATAAAAAAATGTTCAAAATTAGAATTAATACGAAATATAAATAATTTTTAGGAATTAATGTATAGTTGAAACATGCAATTTTGGTATTTCTGCAGCGCACAGATATTTTACAGCATACATTTAAGTATGACTAGGAAGATTGGTATAATAATTTTGCGTGTACGCAAACAGAGACTCTTGTAGGAAAGGCACACACACACAAACACAAACACACACACACACACACACACACGCACATATGCAGAGTGAAGTCAATAAATTCTCATTTCGCTGGATGCGTGGAATATTTCACCTGCAAACAAAGTGTGCTCTTCGCTACTCTGCCCTCCGCAGACGCAATAATAAATACAAATAAAAACATGACGCATAAAGATTACAGCCACCGCAAGCGAATGCTGTAGCGAAAGGAGCCAACTCATCCAGGAGCTTTCCATCCAGAACCAGCCAGAACCCCCAACCCGCTATCCACACACTCTCAATCCAATCTATATTAAGTATACGCACCGTTTGAACCATGCATTTTAATGATGTCTCCGTCGGCCCGGGCTCACCGCCACCTAATCTTCCGCCCAGACCGCTCGTCCTCGCTTCCACATTCACATACACATCCACATCCACCAGCTGTGACGACGTAAATGTTCATTTATTTTAATTAGTATCGAGCAGGGTTGTCCCTGCACTGGCGTCTTCGATAGATCAAGGTAGCAGGATGTGGCGTAGCACCGGGCGTACATCGCCAAATGATTTCTCACTAAAAAAATATTACAAAATTTCATTTAATATATATTTGCTTAAATTAAAGCCAATAATACTAATTTGCGCTACTAATTAAGCGCTAGACTCGTTTTTTGCAATATAAGAACCTAGATAATAAAAAGAACACGTTCCAATTCTTAATTCAACTAAAAAATTAATTCCAATGTTCCGATAAATTGGGGCTCCCTTACACTATTACATTTTTGGGAAAGAAACTTTATCGTGCTTTTATCGACATCAGCAATATTTGAAGCATCTTTCAAAGTGTCATCACTAGCAAAAAGCCTCGTTTTATTAAAAGGTAAAATTTGCAATAAGTATTGACAAATGGACCTGAAAAACGGACCAGGTGACCATTTAAAAAAAGAGGTGTTGTGCGCTGAGAAGGAAAAGAGTGCAGAAGCGACATCTATTCTGGCAGCGTTGAATTTGATCAGAAAAGAAGTGGTAAATTAAAAACACGTGCAAAATGACAAACAGGTAATAATTTAATTATCATCTCGCAGCCTCAGAACGAAACTTTAGATACCTTAGAGTTGGACTCGTCTTCGCAAAAAGACATTCTGGTACCTAAAACTGTTACTGGATCGGACATCCAAGCCCCACTTCCATTGGATGCAGTGCAAGTGGGTACAAAACCACGTGTTCCACTTCAAGAAATGGCAGATACACCGAATAACCAAGTGGAAGGCCTTAAGGAACCTACAACTTCCAATGTTTCCAAAGTGGACAAATCAAATTCTTCCCAGCTCAAGGAGACATCAGATACCAAAAAGAGTGATGTCAAGCAATACCCAGAAAAGGAAGAGATCAGCAAGAAAGATGAGGCGAAGGTGCAAGACAACCCAGTAGAGGGTATACAAGAAGCGGGATCAATTTCTGAAAATACAAATATAATTAGGAAGTTGCAGTTTGGGCGCTACGAGATCGAACCACCGTATTCCAGTCCGTATCCTGAAATGGACGACAAGGTGACCAAGATTTACGTTTGTGAGTTCTGCCTGAAATACATGTATTTGCGAACAAGTTACGCCTACCACCTAACCGATTGCAGGATGAGGCGTCCGCCGGGCAGCTTGATATACAGAAAGGACGATATTCATATCTACGAGGTCGATGGCAACAAACAGCTGCTGTATTGCCAGTTCCTCTGCCTAATGTCCAAGCTCTTTCTGAAAAACAAGGAAACGATTTACACCCCACATCTGTTCTTGTTTTATATACTGTGTTTAAAAGACGAGGATGGCGAGCACCTTGTAGGTTACTTCTCCATGGAGAAGTCTGCGCCCAATATCAACCTGAATTGCATCCTTGTTTTACCGCCCTATATGCGTAAGGGCTACGGAAATCTACTGATCGACCTCAGCTACGAGATCTCTCGCAAGAAGGGTGTCCTCGGAGGTCCCAAGAAGCCTATGTCGAACATCGCCATGATTTGTTACTTTAGCTATTGGGGCCACACCCTCCTCGAACTGTTAAGGTTCCAGTCCCCGCCGGACTTGATACTCATCAAAGAGCTGAGCGCTGCGACTGGCTTCCGAAAGGAGGACATAATTTTCACTCTAAGAAGCATGAAGTTAGCGAAGTACTACAAGAATGGCCGCATCATGTGCATTACTCCATACATAATCGAAAATCGCCTTAGGCTCAGGTTGTTTAGAAAGCCGAGGCTGAGCATTTATAGGAACTGCCTCGCCTGGAAGACAACCACAGCCGAAGAGCCGAAGGGAGAATAAGTTTGGGCCATCATCATTTTGAAGTACTATTCTAAACTATATGTTTGAGTTACCAGAGAATTGCTAAAATATATTAAAATTTCGTGGATCTTAATTTTCATTATAAACTAAACACTTTGTATGCCATCAGCTAAGAGAATGCCTGTATCTAGTTTTATTTTTTACTGTGTATCTTAAACGACATTATTATATTATAAAAAAATACATCGGCGAGATAATCGAAATTCAAGGCTTGTGGAAAGTAGGTAAATTCCAAGTATTAATGAAAAATCAAACATCCCATGGAACTGATTCCTCAAGCCCATTGAAGTGGCTGCCAAGTTTGATTGCGCAACTTTGATGGTAGCAACGGGATATGCACTTTAAGTGAAGTCGTCAAAGAGCCTGGCAGTCGGCTGTTAGGCAATTTCTGATACGGGCCAAGTTGACTTTTGCACTTGCACTTACTTAACCCACAGCCTCACTCACTTTGCCGTGTTGACGCTGCCGAGTAAATATTTCCATTTATGGTCCTATACACTTATTGAGCGTGGCCATCGTTCCACGTTCGCCTTTCGCCGTTCCCAGGAGGGGCCAAAGGGGCAATGGGGCTACTTGACCTGCACCCGGAGACCTAGCAACTGGGAAAGTCCCTGGCACGTTGCTAATGTGCATAGCCATTAAGTCAGGGCTGCGTGTTTTGTTTACGCAACGGCGTGAGCTCTATAACTTGGCAGGGGTTGTGTTGGGCTGCGGCATTCAAAGGACCCCACAATGCGCTGGCATTGCTATTCGGCTGTTGCATGTTGCAAGTGCAGCTGACAGGTAACAGGAGGGGGGTACCAGAAATTACATTAAATCGAATGGGTTGGGGATTGTTGGGCTGGGTTGGCTGGGTTGTCCTAACAACAGCCAGTCAAGGCAACGAGCAACATAGTCGGGAAATGGAATCAAAACAAGCAGCATAAACAATTTAAGCAACGTTGTTATTATTCCACAGCTTTAATCAAAGCAGACCTGTTATATTTTCGTCAGGGAAAAGGAAATAACTTTCATCGCACAACGTTAACAACTTGTGTACCTGTATATCTTAACACTGAGTGTGGACCAAAGACAACATTTGAAGGCATTCCATATTTGGTTTTTAGACGGCTAGCATCGGCCATTTGCCGGAGCTGCAGCCGCAACTGTTGTCCTGGGATACACAAAAGGATTTTCAGACGCCCGGGAGTAAATACGCCAGCACTCTGTGGCGGAAGCAAAACCAAACTGCACAGCAAGGCAACTGAAATTGATTGAAAGAACAACAAGAACGGAAAGGTGGTTGGGCATCCACCCACCCAGCTGGCAGCCAAGTGGGAGGACGCGAGATCCTGTTTGTAACGAGAAATCCTGCGAAATCAAGGCAAACGTTTGATGTTCAGCCGCGCGAAGACGCCGACGTGGCAGCCAAACAACCAAAAGAGAGCAAGCAAAGGACCCAAAACCCACTCACATCGGAAAACCCACTCCACCACGACGACCAACTTCAAGAACCTATTCAAATAAGCGACGACCACCATGTCACAAACGCAATTTGAATCCACCACAGACAGTGGCGATGTGCCAGAATCCCTTCACAACGATGAACCCCGTGTCGTCTGGCTGAAGACGATTATATCCAATATGCTGGGCGTTTTTGAGCCCAAGTATGTGAATGCTACGATCAACAAAAACATGCCCGCCGTGCACGCTTTTTTCCGGCAACGCTACGAGACCCAAAACGATCTGGAATTCGTGGTGCTGTTCATCTGGCGCACTTTCTACGACAAGCTCATCGAGGAGGAGATTACCGTGCTGGAGGAGGTGCCACGGCCACCGCCCACAGTTCCCGACAAGAAGGGCAAGGGTAAAAAGAAGGGCGATGCCCGGATGGCGGGCGGAAAGTCCGCCGGCAAAGGGGCAGCAACAGCTGGAGCAGCGGCCGGAAAGGGACGCAAGAAAGCTGGCCAGGATGCGGCGGCACCAGCCGCTGGTGGAGATCAGGAGCCGGGCGAAGAGGTCAACACTGGTGGTGAAACCACAGATGCCGAGGTAGAAGGCGAATTGGAGGGCGAGGAGGAGGCAACCGTGGCTGGGAGTGGCAAGAGCTCAGCACGATCCAGACGTAAGTCAGGACTATATAATCTTGGGATTAATAAATATACTGGTTCTTAACTAAAGAATAAGGAGTATGTGACTTATGTGACTCATGACTTAACTTTTACAATTTTTCTCACCGAAACCGCATAAAAACATTCATATCGTAATCATATTTTCAGCCAGCTCCGATACGGAAAACGGTAAATAAGATGGATGCATTACCCGAGTTTCCTTTGTTACTGTCCAAAGATTTTAATTTAAAAGTTTTCGGTTTTTCCTCCTTTATTTTCCCCATTTTTTGGCGATGCATAAATTTGTAGCCCATCCAACTTGATATCAAACGAAAATCTTGGTCCACACTTTGATTTGCGCCGCCCACTTCACATCATAAATATTTAAGGGCCTCATTTTCGTTTGCCCGGCTAAAATTCATTTCTTTTGTAACTTTTAATTTGAATCACCCACTATTCCACCCAACCGACTCATTTGATTTCCCATTGCCTGGTGCAAAGATAAGAGCAAAGTTTCGCCGGCGCTCATTCATTGCATTTAAATGGAAGCGCGCAACTTGCCACAATGCGAATTCCGCCCGCTGCACTTTGTTCCACCCCATCAATCTCAATCACAATCGTAATCGCGGCGCTGCATTCGCTTACTCGCTTCTGACACGCCCATTTCGGCCTTTTACTAATGCACTCACTACCCCACCTCGCCCCCAAAAGGAAGCAAAGGCAAGAAGAAGAAAGCCAGTTATGTACCCGTCTACGTGGAAGTGAAGGTGAGCACCCTAATTGAAAGGCACACGAAGTGTTTGGGAGATTCCTAATTGAAAACGGTTCAACTCCTTGAAGTTGATGTGATAAAGCATAGTGCTAGACAGTAATGTCGCCTACAATTACAGAAACTGGTGCCGGCGTACGTGAAAACCCCACAAGTGCACTGCCACTTTGGAAGGATGGAGTCCGACGCCCTGGATCCCAAGATTAAGTACATATACATTGTGCGAAAGAACAGGCGGGAGATACGTGAGTATATGACAAAAATGTAATATTGAAATAGATTTAGATCGAAAAAACCTAGTGCAGAATAATCCTACCAGTTGTGATCCCCTTTCAATTGTAAACTTTGATGTCCTTTCAGCCAATTTCAGTGACGTATCGGCTTGCTTTGCCCAAATGCCGCTGTACTTTCTGATAGGCACCGTTCGAGGGTCACTCATCCACTCGCTGAGGGATGACTTGAACCTGGTAAGCCCGAGAGATCCGTGCTGCTGTACTGCCATCCGTAATCGGACATTAAAAGACGCATCACCAAACCAAAATCACTCAAATTTGCACCCGATTCGCTCATTTCACACACCATAAACCGTTGTTCAATCAATCAAGGACTTTAAGGCCGATCCAGCATTGTTTCAAGGACTCGTGCGTCCTTCCTTCCGCTTGTCCGTTCATCCCGAAGTCCGCTCTCCGACCGCAAAACAAAATGTTGTGACGAATTGTAATTAATTCCCGAAACAAGGCAGTCATCTATCAAAATGCCCGCTGTGCCGCAAGATTTTTCCGCACCACTGCACCACTTTGGAGCTGTGAGGATATCGGGTGGCTTGGGCGACTTGCTTGGGTGGGTGGTTCATCACGCCCACTGAACCGAGCCTTAAGCGTTGACCGCCAACGCAAATTGCTTCATCATAGCTCCAAAACGGGCTGCGGTTTCCATTAGACTGTGCCAGCCAAGACTACGGCCCTGTGAATTCTGCGGTCCACAAAGTCGGCAGCGAGTGGGCTTCCATATTATTAGCTTTGCATGAAAATAAATTGGAAAATTGTTGCCTGAAAATCAGTTTTCGGCGAATGGAGAATGGCGAACGGGGCGAATCAATTAGAAAGTCTACACAGACCGCAGGCCCTGAACAACGCGGCCTCCAATATCCGGGCACTCCATCTTTGATTCCATTGTACATGTGGGGCTCTATTTTCCCTTTTTTTTTCACCCCAAAACCAGGTTTACAAGAGGGCCATTCAATTTCAATTTCGCGAACCGGCCACAGCGGATAGCCAGCAAATGGACAGTTATGAGGGGCAGGCCGGCGGAGGAGCTGGCGGCGCTGGAGGAGCGGGCGAGACCGGCGAGGATATATCCAGCGAGGCCAAGGAATCGGGCCCGGGTCTATTGGAGCTATCCAAACCATCGGAATTTCGTTTGAAAGCGCTTAAACAACAAAAGTATTTAACTTTTAACAAAGGCAGGGTGTGGCATTCGCTGCTCTGCTGGCTTCTCGGCAAAAATCGGGCCTGGGTTTATTGGTTTCAAGCTGATGCTACTGGTGCTACTGGTGGTACTGCTACTGCCACTGCCACTGCCACTGCTGGAGTGGAGGAGTGACTGGCCAGCGATTGTGAATGCTGCCTTTCTTTCAACCAACCCATTCGATTTTTTCTCTGATTTTTTGGTGCAGATTTTTTGTTTGCCTTTGTTTTGCGCTTATCGCTGGTTACCATCGGCCACAGTTGCCTTTGCTCCCCCTTTTTTATGCTCCTTTTGGCGATCCTGGTGCACAGAACCCTTTTCGCACATAAATTACAGCGCATCCGATAAGGAATTTTTATTTTTAATCGGATTTCATGCTACCATCAACGACGCCGTTCTCCGTTGTCGTCGGTGTCGTTGGGCTGTTGTCTTCTGGCCATTTTCCATTTGTTTGGCAGGCAGCATTTATGGCACTTCCTGGCGAGCCTCATTCATCCTTGCATTGGCCTTTCATTGCCGCCTCGCGAATGCCACTTGACCGCCACAGTTAAATTTTTCCCCTTTCATTTCGGGCATCTTTTTTGTTTAAATATTTTTTTTGCCCTTTTCTGTCATGCAGATTAAAAAATGCCAACGCAGGAGGTGCCCGAGTTGGGTTCGCGGCCATATCCTCGTCCACTTCCAGTGGAGTAGCCTTTGTTACGCTTTGTATTTGTTGCTCATTTTGCTTATCGGTTGCCTTTCATTACGCTTTGTGTTAATTTTGCATACTGGCCGGCCGTTAATTGTGTTTGTTTGTTTATTTGCCACTCCTCCCAGGAAAAAGAAGGAGATGGAGGCGGCGGCGAAAAAGGCGAAGGCCAAGAAACCCGATGCGGAGCCGACGGAGGAGGATGAAGAAGGTGAAGCCCACAAAGTTGAGGCCCATTTGTCGTCCTCCGAGGAGGAAGGTGAGTATTTTTTCTGGGAAAGCGTCAGCTATAAATATCTTATTCAGTTCTAATAAATACTTGGCCTAGTCAGAGTAGAAAACTTATAATTCCATATTTTAAATGGTATGTAAATGAGTTACTTGCCTTGTAATTCTTTACAGTGGAGGTAAAAGTCGAGAAGCTGACGATTGCTCAACGATGGGAAAAGATGCTCAGTGAGACGAAGGCCAAAGTGGAGGCGGAACACGCTGCCGAGGAAGCTACGCCGCCACGAATCACACCCATCCAGAGGCGGCTACTCAAGGAGATCGATGAGTTCCAGAACGAAATAACCTGGACCATCAATCACATTGTCTGGGCCTTCAGTCTGCCATCGTCGTACATTCTGCCCGGTCAGGAGGCGACCGAATTCGAGGACGCCATCATCCGGGTGCCCGTCGATCCCAAAAGACTGGATCTGGTGATCACATACACCCAGCAGCAGCTGGAAGAAGTGGTCGATGGTTGGATAAAGTACCTTAAGAAGACAATGAAGACACTTACGGATGCCAAGCTAGACGATTTTACTCCAATGGCGGAGCATCGCTACTGGCACAAAATGGAGGTGGAGCTCTACGGAACTTTGGAGCAGTTGAAGACCGAGTTCGTGGTAGCTGTTCTACAGCGTCTGGCTGATGATAAGTCATCAGTTCTTGTCGAGTGGCAAAATGTGCTCGAAAAGACAGAGGCTCGTTTCAAGCTGGCCAAGGAAAACTCTGACTACTTGGGAACCATCATAGATTATCTAGAGGTGAGTTCCATAGTTCCACGTTCTTCAGTTGAAAAAAGAAATTATTTAAACATAATTTACTGGACAAATATACTTCTTAAGTAC
Source organism: Drosophila orena (assembly GCA_005876975.1). Lineage (NCBI taxonomy): Eukaryota > Metazoa > Arthropoda > Insecta > Diptera > Drosophilidae > Drosophila > Drosophila orena. The sequence continues at coordinate 4,122,228 of VCKV01000282.1, read as the reverse complement.
ATACCAGTTCCAAGTTCCAGTTCAGTGGTAACTACAAAACGCATTTAAAAATGATACATTTGATAAATATGGCAACGCTAAAGCTGGAAGCCATTGTTTCGGAACTAGTGGTTCCCTAAAGAGTTTGTTCCTTTCGGAACCGAAACCGTTTAGTGATTAAGTTTCTGAGGACCCCTTGTGCATTTATTTTTGATTACTTATTCTAATTGTAGTCGTAATCTGAAAGCCTACCAGTGCAAATACTAATAGATCCCATTTTCTTTATCCACTCACCAGAAAGTACGTAGCTATGAGAGCTTCAAGATGGTGGTGCTCCAGATCCCCAACATCATGGTTGGGCTGCGTCACATCTGGACCATGTCCAGTCACTATTGCCGTGATCCCGAGATGCAGGTGCTGCTCTGCCAGATCTCGAATGTGTTCGTCCAGAAGGTGAAGAGCATCATCAACTTTGAGAACATATTCAAGTAAGTAGATTTGCATAGTGCAGTGGAGCAACTTTCACTTTGTGAACTAGAGATGAACGCTGAGGCACTCGTTCATCAAGAAAGTTCTTTGGAACGAGTTCTTTACGGTATTCTACCGTTAATTCTTATTTTCGATGCCCTCAAGTTCACAGTTATTTTAAATTACATTTACATTTTTCTTGTTGACAGGTTCTCGGCGACCTACACCTACGAGACGGCCACCAACTGTGCCAATTTGCTGCGCTGCTGGAAGCAGGCCTACAAGCTCAGTCGCCAGCACATCGAGGATTCCGGAGCTGGATCCCGCTGGGAATTCGACAGAGTGGCGCTCTTCAACGAGGTGAACCACATCCACCGCGTAGCTGTGGACATTGCCTATGTGGGTCGCGTGTTTGTTCAGTATGAGAACCTATTTGGACACCGCTTGAAGGCCTGCATTGCGGATCCCTCGATTGTGGACAACCTGATGCGCAAGGTCTATCGCATGCTGGACGATCTGATCAAGAGCGTGGACTATGACATGTTCAGGCCGGGCAACTGGGAGAACTGGGAGTACTCGCTGGAGTTGTTCAACAAGAGGCTGGACATCGTGGAGAATGAGGCCAAGAACGTGATCGACCAAAGCATCAACTCCTTGCTGTCCTCTGAGAAGGGTCTGGACTTGGTGGTCAATGCCATGAACATCGACACCAGAGCCACTCTACAGGAGTTTGTGGCCACCAAACATGAGAATCTACTGCGATTCTTTGTGACTGAGATAAACGCAGTTGAGCGGGTCTTCACGGTGCGTTGTCATACATGAATATAGTCCCCAAATAATGTGATTGCGTTTCCAGAAATTGAAAAAATCCCCACCCATGGCCAAGCACCAGCCGGCCAAAATTAGTGCCATCTTCTGGGCGCGATTGCTAGGCAAGAAGCTTAAGACCTCCGTGCTGGCATTCAAGAAGGTCGAGGATGAGCCGGCTATCAAGAACAGCTTCCTGAAGCGCAGCTCCTTTAAGCAGTACTTTGAGCTGATGACTGTGATGTTCCAGTTTGAAAAGGTGCTCTTCGAGAATTTCATACAGAACGCCACGTACTTGGTGAACACCACAAACCGATCCAACGTGTTGAGTATTCGCATATGCAAGGAATCTACAAGTAGGGCTTTTAAACACTATGCTTCAAAATAAGGAATTAATCTTTGTCTTTGTAGTGTCCTACATTTCGGAAGCCGTACAGACCTTGAAGGCCAAACCCCGGGCAGATTTGCAAATGACCAGTGACAGGCGTATTACTCCCGTAAAGTCTTCAAATCTTATGCCCGTGCAATCAGAAGCGTTTAGTGCCTATAGCAACGTGGATTCAGCAGGAACGGAACTCAGCTCGGAATCGGAAAATGAGGGTTTGCTGGTGGGTGACACATCGCAAAAGAAACTGATGTGCCGCATCAACCGACTGACCGTGCTGGTGGCCATGATCATGTGGATGGTCAGCAATACGCGAAAGGCTAATATACAACTGCAGGAATGTACAGCGTTTATTAAAATGGTCAAGGAAAAGAAGCCCAAAGATGTAACGGCAATAGATAGGCATTGTGTAAGAACCTGCGAATGTAAGTTATGGGGATATAACACCATAAGTTCAATTTTATCGAGGTATCATATTTCGTGCTTTTAGTGCTTCAACGAGCAGAGTCCCAATATCTGCTGCCCATTTGGCGTGAACTGGTTGGGGAGAAAACACTCATCGAATATGACATGGATTTCGTTGTCAATCTGAAGCGTGATGTCTTCGATGTCCTCTTTGAAGCTCAGCAGTTTGAGCATCTCGGGTTCACACTTCCCGCAGTTTTGCGCACTGCGATCATGAAGAAAGATCTGCTTTTCAAGGACTATGAAAAAATGACGGAGGTGATTGACAGGTACAGGGCAATCATCAACAATCTGTCTATGTCCGAAGTAATCTTCCTTCGCGGCCACATCTACGACACTGAACTCTTTATCCAAATGGGCGTGGGTCGATACACTTGGACTTCGTTCAATATAGGGAAATTCTGTGATCAAATCAATTCGCAGCTACGCAAACTCACCTCTATAGTGTCGCAAATCAATTTTATTCGCCTTGATCTGCGCTCTCGTATCGATATGATTAAGAGTTTCAATTTGTTCAACCTTGATGATGAACTCAAGGTTGAGGAGTCATCTAGATCCTCTAAAGAATCGCGATCAAATAGTCTTCAAGACCGAAAAAACACGTCTCAAAGATTCAAATCGGTCACCGGGCAAACTATAACTATGGTTTCTCTTGAAAAAGATGTTCCCGCGGATGAAAAGGCAGAGCAAGCCTGCGGCTCCGGCATATATCCCTGTCAGGGATACTTCGAACTCTTAGAGGCATCGCGCAATCGAAAAGCAGCCCAAATGAAGAAGCTTTACGACTCCCTGGGCCCGGTATTAGTCAAGCTGGAGAGCTTGGTGCTGGGCACATTTTCTGGAAGGTCGGACCGAATGAAAACCTACTACGAGTATTGGGAAGAGGAGACATTCAAGTGTATTGTTGAGTAAGTAGTTTTGCTCCTAAATAGTTATCCTATTACTTATATTATTAATCCCTTTTTCAGCATGACGTATCAGAATTTAAAGTGCTATATCAACCGTCTGCTTTCTGATAAGCCCATGTTTGAGGTGAACGCTGTTCTCCTAATGTCAGAAATCGTTCTTGAGCCCTCGGTTCAGGAGCTGCAAAACACCATTGTGACTGCCACCAAGGACTATATATCCAGGTTGAGAATATTCACTCGTTGGATGACCGGCACCTGTATTGCCTGTCCTCTAGTGGAAATGGGCAAACAGTTCAAGTACAATTACACCTACTATGAGGACGTCATCCAGATACGATCCATTGTGGATCTGGTCATAAACATACACGATTTGGCTTCTAGAGTGGCCAACGAAGCCAGAGGATTTGTATCCCAGTAAGTAAAAGCTTTATTTGTGGAAAGAAAAATTCAAATTAATGCACTTTATGCCAAAGATTTCGCAAGTACTTCAATCTGTGGGCCTTCGAGAAGAGTTTCATCTGCCAGAAGTTCTTGGAAAAACAGGTGACGCTCATTGAAATCGATGAGAAATTTACATTTTACTCGTCCATTGTGGAATCGCTGGCCAACACCCGAAAGTACCAGGACATCAAGTGTGTGCGCATAAATTTGGAGCCCTTGCTGATAAGCATAACGCAACATGCCCAGGACTGGTGCACCACATTGGGCGAGGAGCTGTTGCGCCATGTCAACGATAACATGAGGGCCATGCGTAACGAAATCAAAGTGAGTTTGGATTCTTCAAGATTCCACAAACACATCTCATACAAACATCCCTCCTAATCTGTGAAAATCTGTGGCAGACCCTTAGCCTGAATCTCAACAAGACCACACGAGAGCTGGAGGACTTCAAGCTGGTCATGACCACGATTGGTACGGTGCAGTCGTCGACGTTGTCAAACGAGCAGAAAATCCATGAAATGCAGGAGACCTTTACCATTCTCAGCGAACACAAAATTATGGTAAGAATCGCCATTAAGTTTTTGTTACCCTTTCGCTCAGTTTTTTTCGTGAGCGCCTCTCATTCTAATCCAATCCTTCTGAAATGTGTACATCCCCTCCGTTTAATGAAAGTTACTTAAGTCTGCCAACCATGGCGCGCTTATTTGTGTATTCAAATGAGCAGTTTTATAAAAATCCCATCGAAATCCCAGCAGAGCTGGACTGAGGCTACTGTCACTGTTTCTATTTCTGTTTACATATGCATATTTGGCGGTCGGTCTGGCCAGGACCATTTGGAAATGGCTTTTCGCTTTTTGGCGCAGCCACCGCACAAATGGTTACGTAAATGCAGCTGCAGCAGCAGCAGCAGCAACAGGACTATCCGAGCCAGAGTCCACGCTCCATAGTCCAGATTAGGATCCGGACCCGACCAATGCTGCGTATCCGAATCTGTGTGTGTGTGCAGGCCATTTTGGTATCCGCTCGCTTCGCTTCGCTTCGGTCCGTTCATTTATTGATGGCATTCCGTTGCGGCGACGTCGCTTAGCTCTGGGCAGACAAAAAGGAATTAACTTGCATTTTATATAAATTAATGAACGAATGAATGCATACGCCCGCACACAGGCACAGTGTAATATATATACAGCTGGGGTTAAGAGAGTAGCTCTGGGCATATAAGCCATGAAATGGTAATATATTTCAATCGAGCTTAAAATATGATTTACTTCCGTTTTAAGTGTATAAAAGGACTTGCAAGGCTTTTCTATCGAAATGTCAACTTTTACAAAATGGTGTCTATAGGAATAATTAAAATTGGTGATCCCTACCATATGTAAGATACTTTGTTACTTTAGATACTCTGTTAGCTATAATTTTGACCTCACCTGTATATATTGGCGTTGCAATTGCCGGGAAAGGCCAAATGAAAATTTATGCGGTGGCGGCCCTGAAAGCTATGCTATAGTTTTTTTTATTCCACTTCGGGTTGTGGACTGCTGGATGTGGGTTAAAAAAAAGTAGGGGGGAAGAAGCGATGGAACACCACGCCTCGCTGGTCGTTAGTGAATTTCGGCACTTTTCATGATTATTATTTGCACTCAGCCATAATTGAAGGGCACTGCTTAATTTTTATGTGCGTTGTATTTGCAATTTAATTCGTCTGTGCCATTCCAGTTCCCGTACGAGGACATGCTGATGGCCCATCACCTGGAGAAGCGCTGGAAGAGGCTCTTCCTATCGGCCTTGTTTCGCTATGAGAAGCTGCAACCAATTAAGCAGAAATTCGCCGACATGACTTCCGTCGAAATCGATGAGTTCTGCGATGATGTAAGTTGTCGAAGGAAAAGGAAGTCCCCCGCAGGTCCTTCCCTTTCGAGTTGTGGCAATGGGATTAGGGCTGAGACTGAGCCTGAGCCTGAGCCTGAGCCTGATGGTGACGCTGAGGCTGCGCTGTCGACTTTGCATTTCCGCTATTTTGCGTTCTTTCTCTGCAATTCTGTTTTGTTTCCTCCCATTATTATTTCCTTTCAATGGCATTTTAATTGGATTTTTCCGCGCGCTCAACCATTATTGTCAATTGTTAGCGGCGACGTCGCTGCTGTCGTCAGCGTAAAATGAATTAACTTGAAGTGTTTATCATTTGAATTAGAGCGCAAGACAGACGGATGTGGTGGCTGGGTGGTTCAGAGGGCACCCATACACCATCCCAATCCCACTGCTACTTTATGCTGCACTAACCTTTTTTCTCCTTTTTTTTGCTTGACAGTTGGCCGAGTTTATCAAGGATTACGACGAGAACGGACCTGGCTCTGTGGGCCCTGAACTGGAGCGAGGTGTGCGCCTAATGGATCCGTATGGCCAGAAAATAGCCGAACGCGAATCGAGACGCGAGGAGTTGGCCAATGCAGAGCGACTGTTCGACATGGCCATGGTTGATTACCATGAGTTTGCGCGGGTGCAAACCGAGTTTGAGGGACTGCAGCAGGTAGAGAGTATTCTTTTTAATAAATATTCCTGCTTGCTAATAACATATTTTGAAATTCCCTTCCCCTGGCAGCTGTACAAACTATACAAGGCGCAGAAATACGCACGCGAAGGATGGGGCAAGACCTTGTGGGCCGATCTGGATCCCAATGTACTGACCGAGGGCGTTGAGAGCTATCTGAAGGAGTTCCGGAAATTTACCAAGGCGGTAAGCTTTTACTCCGGGGCGCGGCAAACTTTGCCAATTAAACAAAGTTTTTCGGCCTGCTTGGATTTTCATAAAATTACAGAACGCCTTGAAACAACAAAAGCAAAATACTTTTGAACAGTGAACTCACTGTTGAAGGCGTCTTATGATGCCACTTTTACTTTACGCTCAAGCATGTCGGACTATTTGAATAACTCAAAAGAAAATCTCAGAATATTAGAAAAATCTGATTTGATTTTCAAAAGTGTGCGATGGGGGAAACCCATTACGCCCGTTTGCTGGGTATTTCGCTTTTTCATACCTATGGCTTTCCATGAGGTTTCCTCCAAAGCTTTAGTTAAACAAGAAATGAGAATTTTCTGGCCACGCCTTGCAGCGACAAAATTTTGCACCTAAACTGATTATGACAAATTGATTTATTTACTTCACTAACAAGTTTTTGAGGAATTTCGCTGGCCGGACTAAAAGTTTGTTGCAGCCAAAACTTTTCGCCCATCGCCCATACAAATGAAGTGGGCGTGGTACCCCCCAATGGGGTGGCACAAAAGCATTGGTGGAATGTGGGGGTAGGTGGGGTTGGCTTTCTGGCATCATAACTCCGGCGTAAAGAAGATTAGTATGGCAAATATTTCAAAAGCACCGCGATTAATATAAACAAATTTGAATATAATCATTCGACACGCACATATTTTAGTGCAGTTTTATCGCGCATAATTTCGGCAGCCAGTCCCCAAAGCACCAACTACTGGAAGGCTCTACATAATCAGCGTCCTAGAATGTAAATCAATTTGTTCAATATTGAAAATAATTAAAATGCCAGCGGGCTGTCCATGTCAGCTCCCTCCAACACTCAAACTTGTTGACAGTGGAGCTGCATTGCTGCTCCTGTTGTTGGTATTTCAATTTATGTCCTGAATGGTCCGGAGTGCCGTGCATTTTGCATGTGCAAACAAATGGACGGCAGCCCGGCGTGCAAACAGACTGCGCTTTTTGGCTAACAGCAATGGCAATGATGGCAACGATGGGAGTTGGTAGCTAAAACATGACCGAGACCAAAAAACCACGGGCCGCAGGATGCGAGTTCGTCATAATTCAATGGGGGCAACCACTGGCAACAACCACACTATTGTTTCAGCTGATTTTCAGCCAGCTAACTAACCATCTACACCCCGCTAACCAACCGGAACTTTTGCGTTTCCAGGTGCGCACTCTGCCCGTTGGCGTCCAGCTGGAGATTCACATGAAGCAGTTCAAGGGCACCGTGCCACTGATGGTTAGCCTCAAACACGAGGCTCTCAGGGAGCGGCACTGGCTGCAATTGATGGACAAGACGGGTCAGTACTTCGACATGTCACCGGCTCGATTCACGCTGGAGAACATGTTCGCCATGCAACTGCACAAGTACCAGGAGATTGCCGAGCAGATCCTGACGAATGCCATCAAGGAGCTGCAAATCGAACGGGGTGTCCAGGCTGTCATCGAGACCTGGGCCTCGATGTCCTTCAAGACCTTCAAGCACTACAAGGGATCGGATGATCGTGGCTGGGTGCTGGGTCCTGTGGACGAGATCATGCAGATACTCGAGGATAATGCCATGAATCTCCAGTCGATGGGAGCCAGTCAGTGAGTATCCCATTCAAAGATTCCTAGTTCTTGTTGTATTTATTCGTGTATTGCCAGGTTCATTGGACCCTTTCTGGAGACGGTGAACAAGTGGGAGCGGACTTTGGCCCTCATCTCGGAGATCATCGACGAGTGGTTGGTGGTGCAGCGCAAGTGGCTCTATTTGGAGGGCATATTCATTGGCGGCGACATTCGCACCCAGCTGCCGGAGGAGGCGCGCAAATTCGATGACATTGACAAGTCGTATCGCAGGGTGAGTAATCCGTGGTATTTGCTGGTCCTGGCTATGTAGCTATTGGGTTATTTGGAACGCACACTTAGTGGCTGCCTACAATTTATTTGGGTTGATTTAATGTGTGCCGACAGTATGGCGACTCCTTACTTAACGGTAAACATAATACGCATGCAAACGACTGCTATTGTGTATGCGTAATTGTGTAGCCGCACACAGGATATCCCAGAATATCCCAGGAGCCGTAGCACATTACACATACGCAACGTTTGCCCGAGCAGTGTTTACAAATGCCAAGCACTTTCACCTTCCACTACCGACTGCTTCCTCCTCGTTCCCCGGTGTGCAAGTGGACGTGTGTGGGATAGATTTGTGTTTGTGTTTGGCGCTTAACTTCACTTAACCTTGCCAACCACTGGATTCCTTACTTCGTTTGCTTTACGTTTCATTTGCAACATTTGCCGCCATATTTGATGCCATTTGTGAAATGATTTATTATTTTGATTTGCTCTCGACATTCGTGTTAAGTTCCATACACTCTCGAATGGGAGGCCCTCTCACTTGACTTGACCGAATTAAGATCCTTCAGCTTGGGCTGTAGTGCCACTCAGGATTAAAATTATTTTACACAATTGAAGTATTTCTATGAGTTAGTTTCACAGCTGAAATGCAAACTTTCATTCTTGGATGGCTTTTAAGTGTAAGTATTATTTAAACTTTGGGGATTCAATTTAACCTGAATCAATGATTGTCTTAGAAGCACGAATAAAATACATTCTTAGTTGGTACTGCCCAGAGACTATATTATAATCCTAACAGGAAAACGTAGAGTATACGAAATACGAAGTGAATCAAACACCATAACCATTCCCACTTTCGTCTAATATGTTTGATTGTATTTGGGTTGGTCGTTGCGCTCATTGCCTTTCATAATAATAATTTACTGCCCCGACTGGCGATGCCGCGTCCTGGTTCCTGCTTTCTTCTGCCTGCTCCCTGCTACAACTTTTGCTCCATCTTTCGTTGCAGATCATGGTCGATTGTGCCAAAAATTCGTTAGTGGTGCCATTCTGCACAGTACCCGGTCGCTTAGTGGAAATACAGGGCCTGGGCATTGGCTTGGAAAATTGTCAGAAGTCGTTAAACGAATATTTGGACTCGAAGCGTCGCATTTTTCCGCGTTTCTATTTCATATCCACCGATGAGCTGCTCTCCATCCTGGGCAGCAGTGAGCCATCTGCAGTGCAGAACCACATCATTAAGGTGGGTATCGGGTGGGTTCAAGTTGGTGGAGGTGCTGCCTTTTGGTGGTGACAACAACAGATTTGCCAAACTGCCAGTGACATTATTTTTATGTACAACGGGGCGTGTGTGCATATATATACACATACATACATATGCATGTATATACTAAAGAGTCTTGCTATAAAAGTTAATGTCACTGTTTATTCGTTCTGGCCAATGTCCATGGCGGATATTACGCCAATTTCTGCAACACATGCATGGGTCTGCTTTCGTTTCGTTTTGGAACGCTTGGGCCGTGGAAAATTTTTATGAATTTATTTGGCTTATAAATAATATATATATTTCTTCTTCTCCCTGCCCCTTTCCGTTTGCATTGATTTTGCAATTTTCAGATGTACGACAATATCAAGTCGTTGCGCTTGGTCAAGGAGGGCAGCCAGACGATTGTTACCGGAATGATTTCCAGCGAGGGCGAGGTCATGGAGTTCCGGAACTCTGGTAGGTACTGCTCCATTTCGTTCGGGAAACGGATTCGGGGCAATACAGCATCCAGCATCCAGCATCCACGCACTGATTGCCAATTTTAAAATTGAACTTTTTTATGGCAATATTGTCTGCTGCCTGCCGGCTGGCCAATTTCTTTTAATTAATTTGAAGCCAGTCGCAGTTGGCATCGTACCGCATCGCAGCGCATTGACATGGGCATCGGCATGGGCATCGGCATGGGCATGGGCCCATCAGCCAAGCTGGGGATGATTGCTCCTCTGTTCTTACTGCCATTGTTGTTGCTTTATTGTTTGTTGTATAACACTTATTGATATTGGCAACTGGGGTTTATTTATGCGGTTATTGTCTTTTCTTTTCGCCTGCTTCTTCCTCCTCCGGGGCCGATGAATAACAGCACGGGCAGCAGGACGCGTGGAGTACTGGATGAACGATGTCCTGGACGAAATGCGCCGCTCCAACCGCTTCATAAACAAGACGGCCATCTACGACTTTGGCACAGATCTGCAAATTTCAAGGTAAGTGCTACCGTCAGCTGGGCATAAAACATATTTAATGCCCCTGTCCTTCCGCTTCCTTTTCGCATCCTTCTGGCGGGGAAGGCAAAGTGACTCCTGGCTGGGTACCAGAGTGACACTTCGGCAGCCAATTCCTTTTATGGCCGGCGATTTACATTGCGGGAAGTCAACTGCTCCGACTCTCATCCAGTTCCCACTCCGGTCGCGACTGTATAATTTTGTCATTTCGCGCGATTTATTATTTTGTTTAAGCCGTGGGGCGCATGGCCTGGCATATTTATGGCCAATTGTATTAAATTGACAGTCATTGGGCACTTTCGATTTCGACTTTGTTGTGTCCGCAGGCCCGACTGGCTAATGAACTACCAGGGAATGGTGGGGCTGGCTGCCAGTCAAGTCTGGTGGACGGCTGAAGTGGAGGAGGCCTTCGACCAGGCCCAAAATCATGGCAATATGCGGGCAATGAAGGATTTCTTGGGCAAGAACAACTACCAGATCGAGGAGCTGGTCCTCAAGGTGCGCTCCAATCTCTCCCGCAACGATCGACTCAAGTTCAAGGCCCAGTGCACAGTGGATGTCCATGCGAGGGACATTATTGACAATTTTGTGCGGGACAATGTCCTGGATGCCAGCGAATTCAGCTGGGAAAGTCAGCTCCGTTTCTACTGGATGAAGTTCTACGATAATCTGCATGTGCTCCAATGCTCCGGAAGCTTTGACTTTGGTTACGAGTACATGGGTCTTAATGGACGCCTGGTTATTACGCCCCTCACAGATCGTATTTACTTAACCATCACCCAAGCGCTGCTCATGAATCTGGGTGGTGCTCCTGCTGGACCAGCTGGAACGGGCAAAACGGAGACGGTTAAGGATCTGGCCAAGGCCATGGGCCTGCTTTGTGTGGTTACCAATTGCGGCGAGGGCATGGACTACCGGGCAGTGGGCACTATACTCTCCGGCTTGGTCCAGTGCGGTGCCTGGGGATGCTTCGACGAATTCAATCGTATCGACATCTCGGTGCTCAGTGTGATATCAACCCAGTTGCAAACCATCAGAAACGGCTTGATAAGGAAACTGGATCGGTTTGTGGTATGTATTCAGAAGAATACTTCTGTTCACTCTGTTTAATAATGGTTTTTTTTTTTTTATTAGTTTGAAGGTGTTGAGATCCATCTAGATCCCAAATGCGGCGTGTTTGTGACCATGAATCCTGGCTACGCCGGCCGCACGGAGCTGCCCGAGTCCGTTAAGGCTTTGTTCCGCCCAGTCACCTGCATCAAACCCGACCTAGAGCTGATCTGTCTGATTTCTCTGTTCTCTGATGGATTCCTTACCGCCAAGGTGTTGGCCAAGAAGATGACCGTTTTGTACTCCCTGGCGCAGGCGCAGCTTTCGAAGCAGTGCCATTACGATTGGGGATTGAGATCTCTCAACTCCGTGCTGCGAATGGCTGGCGTGATGAAGCGGCAGTCGGAGGATCTGCCGGAGGCAGTGGTCCTGATGCGAGTGCTGCGTGACATGAACTTTCCCAAATTCGTGTTCGAGGATGTACCATTGTTTTTGGGACTCATCAAGGATCTGTTTCCTGGCATCGATTGCCCCCGCATCGGTTATCCCGACTTCAATGCCGCCGTGCGTCATGTGCTGGTCAACGATGGCTACATATTGCTGCCCGATCAGGTGCGTCTGTCCACTGGTTTGTGCACCGTCACTGCCGTGTTGACAGTGGCAACAACCCATAGTCAGCCGGGTCACCCTCCTGGCGGCCATCACTTTGACACTTTGTAAATTGCGCCATGTCGCATAATCGCAAATGAAGGAAATGTTACAAAGCATTTTGCCCCGGCTTCTACGGTGACCCACCACCCACGTCCAATTTCAACTTTGCTTCTCCAACAACTGCTGACAATTTTCACTAATACAATTTTCCATTTCTTCTTTCTCTCCTCCATGCACGCTGTTCTTGAACTCCTGGCAAAATCCTTGCCACTTTCATCAAACAAAATGTTGCGCAAATGTCGGCCACCTCCTGCCGGAAATGGACAACTGCTGGACATGCGATGTCACCCGGGCTCGGTTCCTCCCGTCCGGGCAACACCGTTTATGACAACTAAATCCCCACAATGGCAACGCCTTCATCGTCCTTTCGAAAAACTCTGGCTGGCTGGCAGGAGGACAAAGTAGTGCAAATGTACGAGACCATGATGACCAGGCACTCGACCATGTTGGTGGGCCCTACAGGTGGCGGGAAAACTGTCGTCATAAATGCCCTGGTCAAGGCGCAGACCCACATGGGCCTGCCCACCAAGTGCCTTGTGCTTAACCCCAAGGTAAGTGGACCCATGGCTCCATCCCCCAAATTTAAACAAGCGCACAAATTGCCTCCTCCTGCGGGCATTTTTAGTTTCCTACGCCCTTTATGAGCTTAGGTGCATGTCCTTTTGCCTCGTCCTGTCTTCAAATTGCACTTCTCTCTGTTTTTCGCATTTTGCTTTTTCAAATCCGAGTTGTTAAGTGCTTGTGAAATTGTTCAATTGCATGGACTGTAATTACTCCATGAAATATTGAAAAACATTGATATTGCAATTCCGAAGCAATCAGGCTTTGGTCCACACAAAACCAAAACATTCTTTATTATTGTGCATACATTAAGCTTTAAGAAAGTATCTTTGGAATGTATTCGGTCATGTTTATGATCATATTTTTATTTGCAGGCCTGTTCCGTGATTGAATTATACGGCTTTTTGGATATGGAAACGAGGGATTGGATTGATGGATTGTTTTCAAATATATTTCGTGAAATGAATAAGCCCATCGAGCGGGAGGTACGTAAAAAGGGGCTGCCTTTTTGGGTGGGATTAGGGGGCTCCGACGGCAAACAACTGGGCAGGTGCGGGTGCCAACCCGCCGGGAATTAAAGTGCAGCATCAGCGAATCCCCATCTCCATCCGCATCCGACAACAAGCACGCTCAATGTCGCCCCGCGTTCGTGCTCAAATGCAGGTGCTTGGTGGTGGCGCCGCATCATTCATGCGGAAATCGCGTTCATACAGTAATAAGCCGGGATTGCATAAAAACTCAACATGGGGGTATATAGGTTTGTTAGAAATTCGTAATTTCTTAAAAAATAAATTAAATGTAACGGGTTGTACTTAAATTCGTTAGGTATTATTTTTATTAGATGAAATTAGTTGATATTTCGAATTTTTCCGAATGACAATCAGTTGTTATGTTCCTAGCTACCTCAAAATGACTCTAGTACTGTGTAGGGTAAACTAAAAACGTATTTCCATGAGATTCGGTCAATTTTTTATTGAGCGAATCCCTGCAGAGTTTCGTATCCAAGCCAAGCTCATTCATTCGGCTCCGCAGAGTAATCACTCGTGGGTGGGTGGTAAGCTTGACTGGGGCGACTGGGTGACGACGAGAACTCGGGTGACAGGCGTTGAGTAACGCACTTAGGCTAATGCAACCCAATGCCAACTCACCGACAGGAGCGACGTTACGCCTGCTTCGATGGAGATGTGGATGCTCTGTGGATCGAAAACATGAACTCAGTGATGGATGATAACAAGCTGCTGACTTTGGCTAACGGCGAGCGCATCCGTCTGGAGAACTACTGTGCCCTGCTCTTCGAGGTGGGCAATCTAAACTACGCCTCTCCAGCTACCGTCTCCCGAGCCGGAATGGTGTACGTGGATCCGAAAAATCTTCGATACAGTCCGTTCTGGCAGCGGTGGGTGCTCACCCGGCCGGAGCCTCAGCGGGAACTCCTTAACGACTTCTTTGAGAAGATTATCACACAGTCCATAGCCTTCATTCTGGAGGGTCTGGATGGCACTACTCAGGGTAATCCCCTGAAGCTCGTCATAATGCAAACGGACCTGAACATGGTGACGCAGTTCTGCAACCTCTACGACGCCCTTCTGCCAAACTACGCAATGGATAGTAAGAACTACGATGAGCCGGTGCTGCAGACCTACAATACGGACTCTCTGGAGTGCTGTTTCCTGCAGGCGGTCTATGGTTCCATGGGCGCTTGTCTGGTGGAGAAGCATCAGCCTGTCTTTGATGAGTATATGAAGCGAATATCCGGCTTTCCGTTAGTGCAGGACACGCCGGAGAATCCCGCCTCCGGAGGACAGTTTCCGCAGAGCAAGCCCACACTGTACGACTACTTCTGGGACGTCAAGGACAACGTTTGGAAGGCCTGGGAGTGGGTGGTGGTGCCGTACACGCACGACCCGCAAGTGAAGTTCAGTGAGATCCTGGTGCCCACGGTGGACAACACTCGAACAAATCGTACCCTCAGTCTGATGAGTGAGGTGAGTGGTGCCTGGATGTTTGGGAATGTCATTACTCCCAGCTTCTGGGGAGTTGCCTTATTAATGTTTGTCCCTATTTCGATTGCGTTGCTTGAACTCCAACTCCAATCCCGTTTACAGATCAAACGACCCGTTCTGCTTGTGGGAGAGGCTGGTACATCAAAGACGGCTACCATCATGCAATATTTGCGCAATCTCAATCCGAGTGTCAACGTAATTGAAAAATCTCTCTGACAAACGTCGCGTTCCCGGCTAACATGGCGACCCCATCCGTTTCGCATCCCTTTCAGGTCATACTCAATATTAATTTTTCATCGAGAACCTCATCGCTGGATGTGCAGCACACCCTGGAGGCGGCCGTGGAGAAACGCACCAAGGATACGTACGGCCCTCCGATGGGCAAGAGAATTGCCTGCTTTATTGATGACATGAACATGCCGCAGGTGGATGAGTGAGTTCACGTCGTTACGACAGCAAGATAGCGAAACGAATTCCGGTTCCATCTCATCTCGCTTACCTTCCTCCCTTGCAGATATGGCACTCAGCAGCCAATTGCCCTGCTGAAGCTATTCTTCGAACGCGGCGGAATGTACGACCGCGACAAGGATCTCAACTGGAAGAAGTTTAAGGATCTGACCTTCTACGCCGCCATGGGAACAGCGGGCGGCGGAAGGAACGAGGTGGATCCCCGATTCATCAGCATGTTCTCCACTTACAACATTATATTCCCCAACGATGAGTCCCTCATCCAGATCTACTCCTCAATCTTCAAGGGCCATATGCAATTTGTGAACTTCCAGCCGCAGTACATGCTAATAGCCGACATGATTGTCCATATGACACTAAAACTTTTCAAGGTAAGTATAACCCTTTTATTAAAGCTTTTTCAGATTATATTTAAAGGTGTACGTTTATACAAATTACGCCTTTAAAGCCACATCTAGAACTCAACTTTAGCAAAGTCTATGGCTTTCAAATCTCATGCCTCAGGAATACCGATTATGGAATGCATTTTTATGACATTTCAGATATTTCTCTGACACCCATATAGACTTATTGTTCTGCATTTATTTATCTGCCTTTGGTTGAATTTATTTCAATATCAGTGAACACCTTGACTGCATTCAGTGCAAATTCACTAGAAGAAATCAATTCCTGAATAATGCTTTAAGGCCTCTCACAAATTTTATGAAATTCGATTTACATATGCAAATAACGACAATTTTTCATAATCTGCTTTGCTGTGCCGCTCACCTCCTGCCACGTCCCACTCACCACCCCCTGGCTCGCTGTACAATGGAAATGGAAATTATTCAATGGTCTGTAATGCACTACGACGTCGGGCTTCGTCGTCCTCTCTATCGTCCTTGTTCTCAATCTCCTAGCTGCTCCATTGGTTTTTCGAGTGCAACTCAGTGCCGTAGTCGCCGTAGACGACTCACCCGTACTTGCACCACCAATCCACTGCACTCCAGAACCACTCCACTCTGCTCCACTCACAATGGTCACCCGCCTCGACGGCTGCCTAGTTGACTGTATCTGGGCCTCCGCCCCCGGCTGTGGATGTAGCTGTGTATGTAGATGTATCTGTATCTGGTCCTGCTGCTCTGCTCAGTGCTCGTTTTGCCTATCTCTGCCGGAATATCTTGGCCGGGTCGAAATTTGATTATGTTCAAGTATTGAACTGTAGAGAGATGGCTCTTTTCGCAGCAGTGGGCGTGGCACCGGGTCCGGAGCATTAGTTTATGGTCCTTTTAACAATTGTTGACACTAAAATATTATCGCATTTCATTGCGTGCAGATAAAAATGCATTTGTCGCCGCAATTGCCACAAGCAGCCAGGGTAGCCTGGTAGCACGACCCTTCCATATCCGAAAAAATGATTTACTTGCACCTGCCCTTCTCCCTGTCCGTCCGGCGCCCACCGGGCAAGTGGAGCTGCTAGTTCGTATGTCTTCTTTACACACTCAGGGCAAGGATATTAATGCGCCACGAAATGGAGTGAAATGAATTATTTGAATAGAATTGCCGTTTCTCAGAAGGGCGCGCTCCTGGTGCGGCGACTGCAACTCGATAATGGCTGTAAATTCACCAACTTGGCAGTGCCCCCAAAAGGGGGCGGGAAAATTCCTTCCTGCGACGCTTGTGAACGCATATTGCAAGTCGAGATAAAATTGATTTGTGTGTGTCCATGGGGGACTGTGGTGTGTGAGCTCCACTGGTTACATGGACCATTGTCTGGTTAGGCTCGCTTATGCTAATTGTTTCCTGATTTCCAGATCGTGATTGTGGACCTGCCACCAACGCCCTCCAAGTTCCATTACATCTTCAATCTGAAGGATCTGTCGCGTATCTTTGCGGGACTGCTGCTCATCGAACCCACATGCTTCAAGAGCCTGAGGGACCTAATTAGGGTGTGGCGCAACGAATACACCAGGATCATATGCGATCGCCTGATAGCCGATAATGTGAGTATTACTAAATTTTAATACCAATTATTACACCCGTTACTCGTAGAGTTTTTCTTTTTTTTTTTTTTTTTGTTTTATTAAAGCGACGAATCCGTACATGCAGTACTAGTACCATAACATTGCAATTAAACATATAAATAATATAATATAATATAATATAATATAATATATATAATATAATATAATATAATATAATATAATATAATATAATATAATATAATATAATATATAATAATATAACCTCTCACTTATCGCTGGAGGACTAACAACAAAATCTCAAACATCGAGGGGGTCTTTAAAGCTGTCCAATTGGTTTGGCAAAGCCCTTTCTTTTAAGCCTTCTTAGAGGCCTGGCAGGTAGTAGGCGTCTTGCCAGCATGCTGTGGTGTCTTTTAAGCCTATCACTGTATCTGCTTGTGTGCCTTGAGATCTGCTCTTCTACTGTATGCAGATTCAGGTCCCGATGAAGGGTTGAGCCACGTACGTAGTATGGGCAGTTAGTAGTGGCACGCATTGCGCGACGTAGACTGCTCTTTTGGCTCTAAGTGTCATGGTGCTTCTTCTGTTGATCAACCATCGCAGTTGTTGCATTCTCTGACCGCATCTCCGAGCAATAGCTTTTAGGTATTTAGCCTGCAGAGGTTGATCGAGGGTTACGCCATCAAATTGTATGGGTGGTGTGCGTCTAATCAGAGTCTTCAAGGTGAGATTTTTTAGTTTAAGTTACCAGGCGAACAGGAATTACAGAAGGTGACCAACGATCAATTGGTTACTTGGTTTTCAGTAGAAACCTACTACTGATTGTGATCAACTGGTGCCAAATATCGAAAAAATCCACAAATTTGCCATAAAAATGCTCATTTTATAGTCAAAATAGTGAGATTTTTTGGTTTAAGTTACCAGGCGAACAGGAATTCCAGAAGGTGAGCAACTATCATTTGGTTACTTGGTTTTCAGTAGAAACCTACTACTGATTGTGATCGCCTGGTGCCAAATATCGAAAAAATCCACAAATTTGCCATAAAAATGCTCATTTTGTAGTCAAAATTGTGAGATTTTTTGGTTTAAGTTACCAGGCGAACAGGAATTCCAGAAGGTGACCAACGATCAATTGGGTACTTGGTTTTCAGTAGAAACCTGCTACTGATTATGATCATTTTAATCATAATTTGGCTAAAAATGATCATAAACATGAAAGAATAACTGTTTACCATTCCGAATTCAGACAATTATTTTTAAAGTTGTTGCAATAAAACTGATTATTTTATGATCAAAATTTGAAAAAACGGATTTTGGCAAAAATTAAAATATTTTTTATTGGCATTTTAATCATAACTTGGCTAAAAATGATCATAAACATGAAAGAATAACTGTTTTGAGCAGCTAATTACCAATGCTAACGATCCCTATCACTTTTTGACGGATTTTGGGAAATTCGTTTTTGGGTCGATTTTCGCATTTTTTGTAAGGGGTAACATCATTAAAATTTGCCAAAAATGGCCAAAAAATTGAGTTCCAACTTTTAAACACAGTTTGATGGGAAATTAAACTACGAACGCAACGAGGTATACCATTCCGAATTCAGACAATTATTTTTAGAGTTGTTGCAATAAAACTGATTATTTTATGATCAAAATTTGAAAAAACGGATTTTGGCAAAAATTAAAATATTTTTTATTGGCATTTTAATCATAACTTGGCTAAAAATGATCATAAACATGAAAGAATAACTGTTTTGAGCAGCTAATTACCAATGCTAACGATCCCTATCACTTTTTGACGGATTTTGGGAAATTCGTTTTTGGGTCGATTTTCGCATTTTTTGTAAGGGGTAACATCATTAAAATTTGCCAAAAATGGCCAAAAAATTGAGTTCCAACTTTTAAACACAGTTTGATGGGAAATTAAACTACGAACGCAACGAGGTATACCATTCCGAATTCAGACAATTATTTTTAGAGTTGTTGCAAAAAAACTGATCATTTTATGATCAAAATTTGAAAAAACGGATTTTGGCAAAAATTAAAATATTTTTTATTGGCATTTTAATCATAACTTGGCTAAAAATGATCATAAACATGAAAGAATAACTGTTTTGAGCAGCTAATTACCAATGATAACGATCCCTATCACTTTTTGACGGATTTTGGGAAATTCGTTTTTGGGTCGATTTTCGCATTTTTTGTAAGGGGTAACATCATTAAAATTTGCCAAAAATGGCCAAAAAATTGAGTTCCAACTTTTAAACACAGTTTGATGGGAAATTAAACTACGAACGCAACGAGGTATACCATTCCGAATTCAGACAATTATTTTTAAAGTTGTTGCAATAAAACTGTTTATTTTATGATCAAAATTTGAAAAAACGGATTTTGGCAAAAATTAAAATATTTTTTATTGGCATTTTAATCATAACTTGGCTAAAAATGATCATAAACATGAAAGAATAACTGTTTTGAGCAGCTAATTACCAATGCTAACGATCCCTATCACTTTTTGACGGATTTTGGGAAATTCGTTTTTGGGTCGATTTTCGCATTTTTTGTAAGGGGTAACATCATTAAAATTTGCCAAAAATGGCCAAAAAATTGAGTTCCAACTTTTAAACACTGTTTGATGGGAAATTAAACTACGAACGCAACGAGGTATACCATTCCGAATTCAGACAATTATTTTTAGAGTTGTTGCAATAAAACTGATTATTTTATGATCAAAATTTGAAAAAACGGATTTTGGCAAAAATTAAAATATTTTTTATTGGCATTTTAATCATAACTTGGCTAAAAATGATCATAAACATGAAAGAATAACTGTTTTGAGCAGCTAATTACCAATGCTAACGATCCCTATCACTTTTTGACGGATTTTGGGAAATTCGTTTTTGGGTCGATTTTCGCATTTTTTGTAAGGGGTAACATCATTAAAATTTGCCAAAAATGGCCAAAAAATTGAGTTCCAACTTTTAAACACAGTTTGATGGGAAATTAAACTACGAACGCAACGAGGTATACCATTCCGAATTCAGACAATTATTTTTAGAGTTGTTGCAATAAAACTGTTTATTTTATGATCAAAATTTGAAAAAACGGATTTTGGCAAAAATTAAAATATTTTTTATTGGCATTTTAATCATAACTTGGCTAAAAATGATCATAAACATGAAAGAATAACTGTTTTGAGCAGCTAATTACCAATGCTAACGATCCCTATCACTTTTTGACGGATTTTGGGAAATTCGTTTTTGGGTCGATTTTCGCATTTTTTGTAAGGGGTAACATCATTAAAATTTGCCAAAAATGGCCAAAAAATTGAGTTCCAACTTTTAAACACAGTTTGATGGGAAATTAAACTACGAACGCAACGAGGTATACCATTCCGAATTCAGACAATTATTTTTAGAGTTGTTGCAATAAAACTGATTATTTTATGATCAAAATTTGAAAAAACGGATTTTGGCAAAAATTAAAATATTTTTTATTGGCATTTTAATCATAACTTGGCTAAAAATGATCATAAACATGAAAGAATAACTGTTTTGAGCAGCTAATTACCAATGCTAACGATCCCTATCACTTTTTGACGGATTTTGGGAAATTCGTTTTTGGGTCGATTTTCGCATTTTTTGTAAGGGGTAACATCATTAAAATTTGCCAAAAATGGCCAAAAAATTGAGTTCCAACTTTTAAACACAGTTTGATGGGAAATTAAACTACGAACGCAACGAGGTATACCATTCCGAATTCAGACAATTATTTTTAGAGTTGTTGCAATAAAACTGATTATTTTATGATCAAAATTTGAAAAAACGGATTTTGGCAAAAATTAAAATATTTTTTATTGGCATTTTAATCATAACTTGGCTAAAAATGATCATAAACATGAAAGAATAACTGTTTTGAGCAGCTAATTACCAATGCTAACGATCCCTATCACTTTTTGACGGATTTTGGGAAATTCGTTTTTGGGTCGATTTTCGCATTTTTTGTAAGGGGTAACATCATTAAAATTTGCCAAAAATGGCCAAAAAATTGAGTTCCAACTTTTAAACACAGTTTGATGGGAAATTAAACTACGAACGCAACGAGGTATACCATTCCGAATTCAGACAATTATTTTTAGAGTTGTTGCAATAAAACTGATTATTTTATGATCAAAATTTGAAAAAACGGATTTTGGCAAAAATTAAAATATTTTTTATTGGCATTTTAATCATAACTTGGCTAAAAATGATCATAAACATGAAAGAATAACTGTTTTGAGCAGCTAATTACCAATGCTAACGATCCCTATCACTTTTTGACGGATTTTGGGAAATTCGTTTTTGGGTCGATTTTCGCATTTTTTGTAAGGGGTAACATCATTAAAATTTGCCAAAAATGGCCAAAAAATTGAGTTCCAACTTTTAAACACAGTTTGATGGGAAATTAAACTACGAACGCAACGAGGTATACCATTCCGAATTCAGACAATTATTTTTAGAGTTGTTGCAATAAAACTGATTATTTTATGATCAAAATTTGAAAAAACGGATTTTGGCAAAAATTAAAATATTTTTTATTGGCATTTTAATCATAACTTGGCTAAAAATGATCATAAACATGAAAGAATAACTGTTTTGAGCAGCTAATTACCAATGCTAACGATCCCTATCACTTTTTGACGGATTTTGGGAAATTCGTTTTTGGGTCGATTTTCGCATTTTTTGTAAGGGGTAACATCATTAAAATTTGCCAAAAATGGCCAAAAAATTGAGTTCCAACTTTTAAACACAGTTTGATGGGAAATTAAACTACGAACGCAACGAGGTATACCATTCCGAATTCAGACAATTATTTTTAGAGTTGTTGCAATAAAACTGATTATTTTATGATCAAAATTTGAAAAAACGGATTTTGGCAAAAATTAAAATATTTTTTATTGGCATTTTAATCATAACTTGGCTAAAAATGATCATAAACATGAAAGAATAACTGTTTTGAGCAGCTAATTACCAATGCTAACGATCCCTATCACTTTTTGACGGATTTTGGGAAATTCGTTTTTGGGTCGATTTTCGCATTTTTTGTAAGGGGTAACATCATTAAAATTTGCCAAAAATGGCCAAAAAATTGAGTTCCAACTTTTAAACACAGTTTGATGGGAAATTAAACTACGAACGCAACGAGGTATACCATTCCGAATTCAGACAATTATTTTTAGAGTTGTTGCAATAAAACTGATTATTTTATGATCAAAATTTGAAAAAACGGATTTTGGCAAAAATTAAAATATTTTTTATTGGCATTTTAATCATAACTTGGCTAAAAATGATCATAAACATGAAAGAATAACTGTTTTGAGCAGCTAATTACCAATGCTAACGATCCCTATCACTTTTTGACGGATTTTGGGAAATTCGTTTTTGGGTCGATTTTCGCATTTTTTGTAAGGGGTAACATCATTAAAATTTGCCAAAAATGGCCAAAAAATTGAGTTCCAACTTTTAAACACAGTTTGATGGGAAATTAAACTACGAACGCAACGAGGTATACCATTCCGAATTCAGACAATTATTTTTAAAGTTGTTGCAATAAAACTGTTTATTTTATGATCAAAATTTGAAAAAACGGATTTTGGCAAAAATTAAAATATTTTTTATTGGCATTTTAATCATAACTTGGCTAAAAATGATCATAAACATGAAAGAATAACTGTTTTGAGCAGCTAATTACCAATGCTAACGATCCCTATCACTTTTTGACGGATTTTGGGAAATTCGTTTTTGGGTCGATTTTCGCATTTTTTGTAAGGGGTAACATCATTAAAATTTGCCAAAAATGGCCAAAAAATTGAGTTCCAACTTTTAAACACAGTTTGATGGGAAATTAAACTACGAACGCAACGAGGTATACCATTCCGAATTCAGACAATTATTTTTAGAGTTGTTGCAATAAAACTGATTATTTTATGATCAAAATTTGAAAAAAACGGATTTTGGCAAAAATTAAAATATTTTTTATTGGCATTTTAATCATAACTTGGCTAAAAATGATCATAAACATGAAAGAATAACTGTTTTGAGCAGCTAATTACCAATGCTAACGATCCCTATCACTTTTTGACGGATTTTGGGAAATTCGTTTTTGGGTCGATTTTCGCATTTTTTGTAAGGGGTAACATCATTAAAATTTGCCAAAAATGGCCAAAAAATTGAGTTCCAACTTTTAAACACAGTTTGATGGGAAATTAAACTACGAACGCAACGAGGTATACCATTCCGAATTCAGACAATTATTTTTAGAGTTGTTGCAATAAAACTGATTATTTTATGATCAAAATTTGAAAAAACGGATTTTGGCAAAAATTAAAATATTTTTTATTGGCATTTTAATCATAACTTGGCTAAAAATGATCATAAACATGAAAGAATAACTGTTTTGAGCAGCTAATTACCAATGCTAACGATCCCTATCACTTTTTGACGGATTTTGGGAAATTCGTTTTTGGGTCGATTTTCGCATTTTTTGTAAGGGGTAACATCATTAAAATTTGCCAAAAATGGCCAAAAAATTGAGTTCCAACTTTTAAACACAGTTTGATGGGAAATTAAACTACGAACGCAACGAGGTATACCATTCCGAATTCAGACAATTATTTTTAGAGTTGTTGCAATAAAACTGATTATTTTATGATCAAAATTTGAAAAAACGGATTTTGGCAAAAATTAAAATATTTTTTATTGGCATTTTAATCATAACTTGGCTAAAAATGATCATAAACATGAAAGAATAACTGTTTTGAGCAGCTAATTACCAATGCTAACGATCCCTATCACTTTTTGACGGATTTTGGGAAATTCGTTTTTGGGTCGATTTTCGCATTTTTTGTAAGGGGTAACATCATTAAAATTTGCCAAAAATGGCCAAAAAATTGAGTTCCAACTTTTAAACACAGTTTGATGGGAAATTAAACTACGAACGCAACGAGGTATACCATTCCGAATTCAGACAATTATTTTTAGAGTTGTTGCAATAAAACTGATTATTTTATGATCAAAATTTGAAAAAACGGATTTTGGCAAAAATTAAAATATTTTTTATTGGCATTTTAATCATAACTTGGCTAAAAATGATCATAAACATGAAAGAATAACTGTTTTGAGCAGCTAATTACCAATGCTAACGATCCCTATCACTTTTTGACGGATTTTGGGAAATTCGTTTTTGGGTCGATTTTCGCATTTTTTGTAAGGGGTAACATCATTAAAATTTGCCAAAAATGGCCAAAAAATTGAGTTCCAACTTTTAAACACAGTTTGATGGGAAATTAAACTACGAACGCAATGAGGTATACCATTCCGAATTCAGACAATTATTTTTAGAGTTGTTGCAATAAAACTGATTATTTTAGGATCAAAATTTGAAAAAACGGATTTTGGCAAAAATTAAAATATTTTTTATTGGCATTTTAATCATAACTTGGCTAAAAATGATCATAAACATGAAAGAATAACTGTTTTGAGCAGCTACTTACCAATGCTAACGATCCCTATCACTTTTTGACGGATTTTGGGAAATTCGTTTTTGGGTCGATTTTCGCATTTTTTGTAAGGGTAACATCATTAAAATTTGCCAAAAATGGCCAAAAAATTGAGTTCCAACTTTTAAACACAGTTTGATGGGAAATTAAACTACGAACGCAACGAGGTATACCATTCCGAATTCAGACAATTATTTTTAGAGTTGTTGCAATAAAACTGATCATTTTATGATCAAAATTTGAAAAAACGGATTTTGGCAAAAATTAAAATATTTTTTATTGGCATTTTAATCATAACTTGGCTAAAAATGATCATAAACATGAAAGAATAACTGTTTTGAGCAGCTAATTACCAATGCTAACGATCCCTATCACTTTTTGACGGATTTTGGGAAATTCGTTTTTGGGTCGATTTTCGCATTTTTTGTAAGGGGTAACATCATTAAAATTTGCCAAAAATGGCCAAAAAATTGAGTTCCAACTTTTAAACACAGTTTGATGGGAAATTAAACTACGAACGCAACGAGGTATACCATTCCGAATTCAGACAATTATTTTTAGAGTTGTTGCAATAAAACTGATTATTTTATGATCAAAATTTGAAAAAACGGATTTTGGCAAAAATTAAAATATTTTTTATTGGCATTTTAATCATAACTTGGCTAAAAATGATCATAAACATGAAAGAATAACTGTTTTGAGCAGCTAATTACCAATGCTAACGATCCCTATCACTTTTTGACGGATTTTGGGAAATTCGTTTTTGGGTCGATTTTCGCATTTTTTGTAAGGGGTAACATCATTAAAATTTGCCAAAAATGGCCAAAAAATTGAGTTCCAACTTTTAAACACAGTTTGATGGGAAATTAAACTACGAACGCAACGAGGTATACCATTCCGAATTCAGACAATTATTTTTAAAGTTGTTGCAATAAAACTGTTTATTTTATGATCAAAATTTGAAAAAAACGGATTTTGGCAAAAATTAAAATATTTTTTATTGGCATTTTAATCATAACTTGGCTAAAAATGATCATAAACATGAAAGAATAACTGTTTTGAGCAGCTAATTACCAATGCTAACGATCCCTATCACTTTTTGACGGATTTTGGGAAATTCGTTTTTGGGTCGATTTTCGCATTTTTTGTAAGGGGTAACATCATTAAAATTTGCCAAAAATGGCCAAAAAATTGAGTTCCAACTTTTAAACACAGTTTGATGGGAAATTAAACTACGAACGCAACGAGGTATACCATTCCGAATTCAGACAATTATTTTTAAAGTTGTTGCAATAAAACTGTTTATTTTATGATCAAAATTTGAAAAAAATGGATTTTGGCAAAAATTAATATATTTTTTATTGTCATTTTAATCATAACTTGGCTAAAAATGATCATAAACATGAAAAAATAACTGTTTTGAGCAGCTAATTACCAATGCTAACGATCCCTATCACTTTTTGACGGATTTTGGGAAATTCGTTTTTGGGTCGATTTTCGCATTTTTTGTAAGGGGTAACATCATTAAAACTTGCCAAAAATGGCCAAAAAATTGAGTTCCAACTTTTAAACACAGTTTGATGGGAAATTAAACTACGAACGCAACGAGGTATACCATTCCGAATTCAGACAATTACTTTTAGAGTTGTTGCAAAAAAACTGATTATTTTATGATCAAAATTTGAAAAAACGGATTTTGGCAAAAATTAAAATATTTTTTTTGGCATTTTAATCATAGCAGTAGAAACCTGCTACTGATTATGATCACCTGGTGCCAAATATCGAAAAAATCCACAAATTGGCAATAAAAATGCTCATTTTATAGTCAAAATTGTGAGATTTTTTGATTTAAGTTACCAGGCGAACAGGAATTCCAGAAGGTGACCAACGATCAATTGGTTTTCAATAGAAACCTGCTACTGATTATGATCACCTGGTGCCAAATATCGAAAATATCCACAAATTTGCAATGAAAATGCTCATTTTATAGTCAAAATTGTGAGATTTTTTGATTTAAGTTACCAGGCGAACAGGAATTCCAGAAGGTGACCAACGATCAATTGGTTTTCAGTAGAAACCTGCTACTGATTATGATCACCTGGTGCCAAATATCGAAAAATCCACAAATTTGCAATAAAAATGTGCATTTTATAGACAAAATTGTGAGATTTTTTGGTTTAAGTTACCAGGCGAACAGGAATTCCAGAAGGTGACCAACGATCAATTGGTTTTCAGTAGAAACCTGCTACTGATTATGATCACCTGGTGCCAAATATCGAAAAAATCTACAAATTGGCAATAAAAATGCTCATTTTATAGTCAAAATTGTGAGATTTTTTGATTTAAGTTACCAGGCGAACAGGAATTCCAGAAGGTGACCAACGATCAATTGGTTTTCAGTAGAAACCTGCTACTGATTATGATCACCTGGTGCCAAATATCGAAAAAATCCACAAATTTGCAATGAAAATGCTCATTTTATAGTCAAAATTGTGAGATTTTTTGATTTAAGTTACCAGGCGAACAGGAATTCCAGAAGGTGACCAACGATCAATTGGTTTTCAGTAGAAACCTGCTACTGATTATGATCACCTGGTGCCAAATATCGAAAAATCCACAAATTTGCAATAAAAATGTGCATTTTATAGACAAAATTGTGAGATTTTTTGGTTTAAGTTACCAGGCGAACAGGAATTCCAGAAGGTGACCAACGATCAATTGGTTTTCAGTAGAAACCTGCTACTGATTATGATCACCTGGTGCCAAATATCGAAAAAATCTACAAATTGGCAATAAAAATGCTCATTTTATAGTCAAAATTGTGAGATTTTTTGATTTAAGTTACCAGGCGAACAGGAATTCCAGAAGGTGACCAACGATCAATTGGTTTTCAGTAGAAACCTGCTACTGATTATGATCACCTGGTGCCAAATATCGAAAAATCCACAAATTTGCAATAAAAATGTGCATTTTATAGACAAAATTGTGAGATTTATTGGTTTAAGTTACCAGGCGAACAGGAATTCCAGAAGGTGACCAACGATCAATTGGTTTTCAGTAGAAACCTGCTACTGATTATGATCACCTGGTGCCAAATATCGAAAAAATCCACAAATTGGCAATAAAAATGCTCATTTTATAGTCAAAATTGTGAGATTTTTTGATTAAAGTTACCAGGCGAACAGGAATTCCAGAAGGTGACCAACGATCAATTGGTTTTCAGTAGAAACCTGCTACTGATTATGATCACCTGGTGCCAAATATCGAAAAAATCCACAAATTTGCAATAAAAATGTGAATTTTATAGACAAAATTGTGAGATTTTTTGGTTTAAGTTACCAGGCGAACAGGAATTCCAGAAGGTGACCAACGATCAATTGGTTTTCAGTAGAAACCTGCTACTGATTATGATCACCTGGTGCCAAATATCGAAAAATCCACAAATTTGCAATAAAAATGCTCATTTTATAGTCAAAATTGTGAGATTTTTTAATTTAAGTTACCAGGCGAACAGGAATTCCAGAAGGTGACCAACGATCAATTGGTTTTCAGTAGAAACCTGCTACTGATTATGATCACCTGGTGCCAAATATCGAAAAAATCAACAAATTTGCAATAAAAATGCTCATTTTATAGTCAAAATTGTGAGATTTTTTGATTTAAGTTACCAGGCGAACAGGAATTCCAGAAGGTGACCAACGATCAATTGGTTTTCAGTAGAAACCTGCTACTGATTATGATCACCTGGTGCCAAATATCGAAAAAATCCACAAATTTTCAATAAAAATGCTCATTTTATAGTCAAAATTGTGAGATTTTTTGGTTTAAGTTACCAGGCGAACAGAAATTCCAGAAGGTGACCAACGATCAATTGGTTTTCAGTAGAAACCTGCTACTGATTATGATCACCTGGTGCCAAATATCGAAAAAATCCACAAATTGGCAATAAAAATGCTCATTTTATAGTCAAAATTGTGAGATTTTTTGGTTTAAGTTACCAGGCGAACAGAAATTCCAGAAGGTGACCAATTGGTTACTTGGTTTTCAGTAGAAACCTACTACTGATTGTGATCGCCTGGTGCCAAATATCGAAAAAGCCACAAGTTTGCCATAAGAATGCGCATTTTATAGTCGAAATTGTGAGATTTTTTGGTTTAAGTTACCAGGCGAACAGGAATTCCAGAAGGTGACCAACGATCAATTGGTTTTCAGTAGAAACCTGCTACTGATTATGATCACCTGGTGCCAAATATCGAAAAAATCAACAAATTTGCAATAAAAATGCTCATTTTATAGTCAAAATTGTGAGATTTTTTGATTTAAGTTACCAGGCGAACAGGAATTCCAGAAGGTGACCAACGATCAATTGGTTTTCAGTAGAAACCTGCTACTGATTATGATCACCTGGTGCCAAACGCTTCTAGATCAATTATCTAAAAATCTGCATTCAAATTTGGAATTTTTTTTTTTAAAATTTTTTTTGTAATTTTTCGATGTTTTGATGATGTAGAAAGTTAAAAATGTACCTTGACTGGAGTTCTAAAGTCCATAACTCAACTTATCTTGATCGGATTTTGAAGTGGCATACCTCTAAATGCTTTTGGAGCAAAACTCTAAAAAATTGCATTCAAATTTGGAAAACATTTTTTTCAACATTTTTTTTGTAATTTTTCTGATATGATGTAGAAATTTAAAAATGTCCCATGACTGGAGTTCTAATGTCCATAACTCAACTTATTTTAATCGGATTTTGAAGTGGCATACCTCTAAGTGCTTCTGGAGCAATTCTCTAAAAAACTGCATTTAAATTTGGAAATTATTTTTTTCAAATTTAATTTTTCTGATATGATGATGTAGAAATTTAAAAAAGTCCCATGACTGGAGTTCTAAAGTCCATAACTCAACTTATCTTGATCGGATTTTGAAGTGGCATACCTAAAAATGCTTCTGGAGCAATTCTCTAAAGAACTGCATTCCAATTTGGAAATTTATTTTTTCAAAATTTTTTTTTTTAATTTTTTGATGGTATGATGTAGAAATACAAAAGCAATTAAAAATTGTCCCAAGGCTGAAGTTGTTAATAACTCAACATATCTTAATTGGATTTTGAATAGGCTTTTTTGAAATATGTTGTGCAATTTTTTTGCTTCTTTGTTTATTTTTGCACTTTTTTATTAGTCTTCTAAATTTTTATCGATTTGAAAAAATCGTTTTACAACGCCCACCCTACCGCCCACAATCCGCCCAAAACTGTCCCGACCACGCGTTAGAAAATGTTGTTGAATTTTTTAACACAATTTTTACCGATATTGCAGAAAATGTTGAAATTTATCGTTTGCACTTTTATTAGCTGAGTAGCGGGTATCTGATAGTCGGGGAACTCGACTATAGTATTCTATCTTGTCATTTCTGTATTCTTGTTTTCCAGGATATCGCCAATGTGCGTCGAAATCTGGCTCTGGAAGTGGCCGAACGGTTTCCTCCATCTTTCGAGGAGGAGCATGGATTTATTGATGCAGAAGCAGCGGAAGCAGAGGCACAGGCTCGCTTGCTCTATGAGCCATCCAAGGGTGATTTCGATGGTGGAGAGGAAGAGGGTGAAGAGGAGGAGGAGGGTGAGGAGGCACCTCAGGTGATACTCTCGCTCAAGGACTACGTCCTACGCGATCCACTGCTCTTTGGAGATTTCCGCAATTTTACCAATGAATCTGAGGCTCGCTTATATGAGGATCTGTTGGACTACAACTCTGTTTTCTTCCTTTTCACGGAGATCCTAGAGGAATATTGTGAACGCAAACAAAAGATGACATTGGTCCTTTTCGAGGACTGTCTGGAGCATCTGACCCGCGTCCATCGGACGTTGCGCATGAATCGCGGACATGTGCTGCTTATTGGAGTCGGTGGCAGTGGCAAGAAGTGTATTACCCGTCTGGCCGCCTTTGCCGCCGAATGCGATGTCTTCGAGATTACTATTTCCCGTGGTTACAATGAGGCCGCGTTCCGCGAAGATCTGAAGGTCCTTTACACCATAGCGGGCGTGAAGCGAAAGAAGGTCGTGTTCTTGTTTACAGGTGCACAGGTAGCAGAAGAGGGCTTCCTTGAGTTGATCAACAATATCCTGACAGTGGGTCAAGTGCCAGCCCTGTTCCCTGATGAAGACAAGGATGGCATTGTCAATCAAGTGCGCAAGTTCGCCGAAGAGGATGGAGTTTCGGCATCCAAGTGAGTGACAGAATATTAACCATCATTCGTGGTGGCTTAATTCCCATTCCCTCAATCACAGAGACGCTGTTTGGGGCTACTTCCTGCGCACCTGTGCGGAAAACCTGCACGTGGTCCTATGTATGTCTCCGGCAGGCGATGCGCTGCGCAATCGGTGTCGAAATTTCCCGGGTCTCATTGGCAGTACCTACATCGATTGGGTGTTCCCATGGCCCCGACAGGCGTTGTACGCGGTGGCCAAGCTCTTCCTGACCGAGCACCGCCTGATTCCGGCCAGCCATCGAGAGGCCATAGTGGAGCATGTGGTTCATGTCCATACCACAATACAGCAGTACTCGAAGGACTATCTGGCCAAACTAAGGCGTAACAATTTTGTCACCCCCAAACACTACTTGGACTATATTAACACTTATAGGGGATTATTGGGTACGTGAAACAACAATAGAAAAAATAATATCTATTTATATTCGAATGTTTGTATGCAGAGGAAAAGGCCAAATTCATTACCCAGCAACGTTCGCGACTCGGTGAAGGCATCAAAAAAATCGAGGAAGCTTCTGTGCAAATCGACGAACTGCGTATTATTGTCACGGAGCAAAAGAAGAACGTGGCTGTCGCCTCCGAGGAGTGCGAGGCCATGTTGGTCACTATCGAATCGTCCACTCAAAAGGCAAATGTCAAGAAGGCCGAGGCCTCGGAAAAGTCGGTTGAGGTGGAGATTAAGGGCAAACAGATTGCTATCGAAAAGGACGAAGCCGAGGAGATTCTGGCAGAGGCAATGCCGGCACTTGAGGAAGCCAGATTGGCGCTATCCCAACTCGAAAAGGCTCAGATCACTGAGATCCGATCTTTTGCCACGCCACCAGCCGCCGTGCAAGTCGTTTGCGAATGCGTGGCTATTCTGAAGGGCTACAAGGAGATAAACTGGAAGAGTGCCAAAGGAATGATGAGCGACGTAAACTTCCTGAAGAGCTTGATGGAGATGGATTGCGAGGCTTTGACGCAGAAGCAAATAACCCAATGCCGACAGCATATGAAGACTGGAAACCTAGAGGACATGGCGAAGATATCCGTTGCTGGAGCGGGATTGCTTAGATTCGTCAGAGCTGTGCTCGGTTTCTTCGATGTATATAAAGAGGTCAAGCCCAAGAAGGAACGCTTGGACTTCCTTGTCGAAGAGCAAGAAGTACAGATTAAGCTTCTCAATCACCTAAATGGGGAGATCCAAAAGCTCGAGGAGAAGCTGAATGAGCTGAACGAGAATTATGCTACCTCTATGAAACAGATGCGTGCCCTTACTGAAATGATGCAGCAGGCGGAGCGTCGTCTGATTGCCTCCGACAAGTTGATCAGTGGTTTGACTTCTGAGCTCATCCGTTGGAGCAAAGAGATGGCTAGCCTGGGACAGCAGCTTATCGACAGCGTGGGTGTGTGCCTGATCAGTGCCTCATTTCTGGCCTACACGGGCGCCTTTACCTGGGAGTTCCGCAAGGCGATGGTCTTCGACGATTGGCTGGAAGACATTGTGTCGCTGGGAATTCCCATACAGCTACCATTTAAAATCGATGGTTACCTCACCACCGACGTCGAGATCTCCCAGTGGAGCAACGAGGGATTGCCGCCCGACGAGCTTTCCGTCCAAAATGGCATCCTCACCATGCGCGCCTCGCGCTTTCCACTCTGCATTGATCCTCAGCTGCAGGCGTTACAGTGGATCCGCAAAAGGGAGTTCAGGAATAACCTTAAAGTACTTTCATTCAGCGACTCTGACTTCCTCAAGCAGCTGGAGATGGCCATTATGTACGGAACGCCTGTACTATTCGAAGATGTGGACGATTATATAGACCCAGTGATTGACGACATTTTGCAAAAGAACATTCGCATTCAGGGTGGTCGCAAGTTCGTCATGCTGGGTGACAAGGAGGTGGATTGGGATCCCAGCTTCCGAGTCTACTTAACCACCAAGTTCTCTAACCCTAAATTCGATCCCGCAGTCTATGCCAAGGCACTAGTTATTAACTACACCGTAACCCAGACCGGATTAGAAGACCAGCTACTAAGCGTGGTAGTGGGCACCGAACGTCCAGATCTTGAGGCTCAGCGTGAGTCGTTGATTGCCCAGACCAGCGAGAATAAGCAGTTGCTGCAGCAGTTGGAGGATTCACTGCTCCGCGAGCTGTCCACCTCGACGGGCAACATGTTGGACAATGTGGAACTGATTGAAACACTAGAGAACACAAAAACTAAGGCAGGCGTCGTTATGGAACAGCTAAAACTCGCCGCGGATACGGCGGCGGACATTGAGGTGCTCCGTAATGGATACCGTCCGGCTGCCAAACGTGGAGCTGTACTTTTCTTTGCCCTCTCGGACATGGCCACAGTGAATACCATGTACCAGTATGCACTGGCCGCCTATTTGGATGTGTTCGTTTACTCCCTGCGAAAGGCTGTGCCGGATGCAAGTCTCAACAAGCGGTTAAACAACATAATCAAAACGCTCACGGAAAACGTTTACTGCTACGGTTGCACGGGCATCTTTGAACGGCATAAGCTGCTTTTCTCCTTCCAAATCGCCACTAAACTCGCCCAGCGGGACGGCATTTTGCTGCAATCCGAGCTGGACTTCTTCATTAAGGGCAGCATTGCTCTAACCAAGAGCGAGCGCTCCAATCCCTGCAAATGGCTGAGTGACAAGAGCTGGGAGGATCTGCTGAAGTTGGCCTTCGATTTCCCAGATACTTTCGGCACCCTACCAGACCACTTTGGTCGTTTCCTTGCCGAATGGAAAGATGTGAGTTGGACTTTTGCTAATTTCTAGCGTTATAAAAACATTTAAGATCATCCAAAACATATTTCATTTAATTATTTTATTATTTAACATAAAATAGGGCAATCCACCTTTAAAGTACAGTTTAAACGTAACTTAACCACCCAAAATGCAGAGCTTTTGAACCTCAATGGAGGTTCAGCCGTACGATGTTAAATGTTCATGTTTTCCATATTT
The DNA here is from genome assembly GCA_005876975.1 of Drosophila orena. Lineage (NCBI taxonomy): Eukaryota > Metazoa > Arthropoda > Insecta > Diptera > Drosophilidae > Drosophila > Drosophila orena. The sequence continues at coordinate 4,088,382 of VCKV01000282.1, read as the reverse complement.
TTTGTATTTTCTTTTCCGATTTTCCCGCTGCTCGCTTGGGTGCATCATCTTCAACGTCAACGTCAACTCCGATGCCGTTATCAAATTGCTGCTACTGCTGTTCTGTGGACGGTGCTATAAAATGCACAACAACAACGACGATGGCCCTACAACAATAAACAACCAACGACTCACCGACCCAACATCCCAAAAACCCAACAACCCAACAACTTGGACTCGGATGGTCGATGGGAACGAAACTGCTTCTGATTCTGATTCTGACTGGCATGTGGCATTCACTGACTTCCGTTCCGTTGCCGACGCTCATTTTGCCTGCACTTATCGCCATCGTCATCCGAATGCCCATGAACTGGGTGCTGTGGATTTTGGTCCTGTGCTCTTGGTGCTCGGTCCTCGGTCCTCGGTCCTGTGCCCTGTCCCCTGCCCATCGTGCAGTGGTTCGACTTGGAGAATCCTGAGGAGATGGCATGTCCGGGCGACTACAACATCAAATGCAATGCATTCCAGGCAAGTGCTGCGTCCTGCCGCTACTGTATATCCATCCACTCGCTTTGCATGCTTTCAGTTTCGAGTGGTCCTGGCCAGGAGCTGCTCCTCCAACTCAGACCCCTACTCAGATGCTCCTTCTGAGTAGTTGCTGTTGCTCTTGCCCGTTTGCCATTGAGCGTTATTGGATTTCGTACTTTATGCCCGCTTCTAGTGGATTATTATGTACAAACCAGGCACAAACCCATCTCCATACCCACACCATTATCCATATCCATACCCAAAAGGACACCACTTCGGGGGGGCGTTTAGTTTTACTAGACTTTTGCTACGTCCTGCAACTTTGGCGCACATTTTCCTCTCAAGTTATTAGCAGCCTGTTTTTGTCAGCCAGCATGCCTGGCAGTATTCCTATATATGGATGTCTCCTTGGGTGTCTGTGTGCATTACCATATTTTATCAATTTTCCAAACCATTAGATGAGCGGCAATTTGCGCCCGCAGTCGCACTTGAAACCAGCGCCAAGCGAAGCGAGCCCAATTTGCACTTGAGTTGTGCTCGAAACCGCAGAAACCGATGGCAACACCCAAGAGCACAAGCAATAGCAACAATGGAGCAGCTACTGGCCAACTATGGAGGACTGATGACGAGCTGTCGTCGGCTCATTGTCATTTGTGTGTATTAAAATGTCTAAAGCCCAGGGATTTCGCCCATCTCCCCCACAGAAATTAATGTTCCTGCGCTGCTTCCGCGTGGATCGCATCTTCAGGAGTATAAATCAATACATCGTCGAAACGATGGATGAGTTCTATATCATGCCGCCGGTGGTGAGCTTCTCTGCCATATACGAGCAGACCTCCAGCACGATTCCCGTGTGCTTTGTACTGAGTGCCGGGTCTGATCCCACAAATGATTTGATCAAACTTGCGGATTCGATTGTCGGCATGTCCAACTTCTGTCATATTTCGCTGGGACAGGGTCAGGAGAAGGCCGCCTTGCGACTCCTGGATGGTGCCATCAAACAGGGAATGTGGCTTATGCTGCAGAATGGACACCTACTGATCAAGTTCGTCCGGGAGCTTGAAAAGTATCTGGATCGCATCGAGAATCCGCATCCGGACTTTAGATTGTGGATAACCACAGATCCCACGCCCACGTTCCCTATTGGCATTCTGCAGAAGTCTTTAAAGGGTAAAGTGTATACCTCTTATATTACTATAGTACATTTCTTTCTGAGTATTCTTACAATTTATCTTTACTTTCGCAGTGGTCACTGAGCCACCCAATGGACTCAAGCTCAATCTGCGCTCCACGTACTTCAAAGTGCGTCAGGAGCGCCTCGAGAGCTGCTCCCATGTGGCTTTCCGACCACTGGTCTATGTGCTGGCCTTCTTCCACGCCGTTGTCCAAGTAAGTGGACCAGTTATAGTGAGCCGTAGATATCGCTATTTACAGACGGAACCCAGCTGTTCGAGTGTGTGGAGTTGTTTATTTATTAATCTCTTAATTTCTAGCTGCTGAAAGCTTTTCAGAGTGAAGTTGCACAATTGATGGAGCAGCAGCAGAAGTAGTTGCAGCAAATTGATATTGATCGTCTAGTTGGAGGCACTCGCGATTAATTTGTGTAACCATTTCCCATCCGCAGGAGCGTCGCAAGTACGACAAACTGGGCTGGAACATAGCGTACGATTTCAACGATACGGACTTCGAGGTGTGCACTGAAATCCTGCGCACTTATCTAACACGATGTGGCACTGGGAAAATTCCGTGGAACAGTTTGAAATACCTAATTGGCGAGGTGATGTATGGAGGACGGGTCATCGATGACTTCGACCGGCGGATAACCAACTGCTACATGAACGAGTATATGGGCGACTTCCTGTTCGATGAATTTAAGGTATTCCACTTTTATGAGGACGACAATGTGGACTACTGCCTCCCGGATGAGGAGACCATACTGAAAGAGGACTACATAGGTGAGCGATGGGCAGTGGGTGGACATATTCTCGAGCTATTTACATATGTAATGCATTGATAACAGCGCACATCGACAAACTGCCGCTGGTCAACAAGCCGGATGTATTTGGTTTGCATCCGAACGCGGAAATCGGTTATTACACAATGGCGGCACGCAACATTTGGAACAGTTTGATTGAGCTGCAGCCACAGACGGGTAAGTGGATGGAGTCGGATCCTGGTCGGATCCAATCCAATGCTTAACCGCCGTACAGCCGCGGGCGCAACTGCTCGAGAGATAGCATTCCGTACAAAAAACCCACATATTATCCTGATTATCAAACGCACTTGCCTTGTCCCATACGCCTATCCGCCGATAATTCGAAGCGGAATCGGAAAAAAGTAATGATAATAATGTAATGTAGATATGACCACTGGCCGCCACCCATGGTAAATGGCCAATGGTAAATGGTTCAATTTGCATGCAACGTGTGCCAATTGTCAGCCGTTTATTACATTTTATCTTGTTGATTTTCATTCCGGCACACTCTCTGCTATGCAATGTTGTATTTTTGGCATGTTGAATTTTTAATTTAATTTAATTAATTAGTTGCGGTTTTGCAATTAACTTTATTGCATGCGCCATTATTGCCGGCGCACAACAGCAATGCACACATTAAAAATTAAAATAGAACCGCACACGTAGCCCACATGGGTCGGGTCAGATTGGAGGGCAGTGCACGGCCATATGTATCTATATCCCTATATACATATATACATATGTGCAGATGGATGTATGTATATATCCTCACTTTCAATCCCACTGGTACTCACTCACTTTCATCGGATTGCCGCAAATCGCAGCGAATCGAGTTCAATCCTCACCGCACCAACCGCCATCCAAAGTACCAAAAAATGGCAAAAACGTCACACCAAAGTCGATAATTTTGCGTTACGGACTTAAACGTGTTAAAACCGCCATCAGTGTGCACTTTCCAACTGCCAGCCCCCCAATTTTATTCACCCACACACATGCATATTTTTTATATGTGTGGCCTTGTAAATAATTGTATATACAATTTGGAATATTTTTTAAAATATATTCGCACACACGAAGTGACCAAGTGGACACCACCGACCGAAGTCAATCCTGGTAAAGTATTCAGCGTAAACAGAAGAGCCACCCCTCCATTGTCCATTTAGTGTAAATAAAAGTAATAATAAGAACAAATATTTCCACTGATTAAAAATCGAGTTTAACCATTTTATTTCAATCGAGATACGCAAGGACATACGATTGACCAAAAAAGTTCAGCTGCACGAAATGTTTATAACGCTACCATGAATAGGAAAATGAAATTCAGTGTTTTTGACTCTTGTATATATATTATAATTCCATTGTTTTAGAGATTAATGTTGAGCACATCAGTAAATTTTTAATTCGTTAGTCAAAGCAAAGTTTCAACCCAAAAAGGGGTAAACATCAATATGCTCGAAAACCTATTGAGTAGCTCTCAGTAAATTCCGATAATTTGCATATTCATGAGCTTTAGTATTTGCTAATTGACACTTCAACAAAAAATAAAGCGGGGACGAAAAAATTCTATTTGGGTGCCCGATAAAGGGTAAAATTAATAAAATCAACTGAAATGAAGGGGGGAGAATGGACGTGGCAGGAAAAAAAGAGGGCAAATGGAAAAACCACAGGCCCTGCATATATTACTGCGGCATTTTCCTTGCCTTTGTCCCGACACCTGCCAGCACCACAATCCTCCACTGACGTTCTTTCTTTTTTTCGGTGCACGCTGCATCCAGGTGAGGGAACTGGTGGAATCAGCCGCGACGACTTCATCGACTCGGTGGCAGCCGGCATACTGAAGAAGCTGCCCCCCGCCTTTGAGACGTGGCGCATCCGCAAACAGATCCAGATGAGCCTGTCACCCACCGGGGTGGTGCTGCTCCAGGAGCTGGACCGCTTTAATCTGCTGGTCGTGCGGATCAAGAAGACGCTGGAGCTGCTCCGCAAGGTAACTAACAGTATTAAGGATATATACATTGGATAGATTATGGGGGACTTAGTCGTATATGGCTGTCAATGGAGGCCGCACATAAATCGTTCAGCCTTGTTTTGCATTTCGCATTTGTTTATGCATTTGCCAACTTGGCTGGCGACCAAGCAAACAATGTCCAAATTTGAATGTGTACGATGGGCTGTAGCTGTAGCTGGAGCTGGATCCGGAGCTGGAAGACATGGGATGGTAGACCATCCTCCCACAGCTAGGGCTGCATTTTGTTGCCAAAATAAATTTACAAATGCAAATGAACCCGGGCGGGCTTTTGTCTTGGCCCCGGGATCTGCAGTCACGCCCACACATGTGCCTTTCCATTGTGCCTTTTAATTTAATTGCATGCTCTCCGCAGGCCATTGCCGGCGAAATCGGCATGGACAATGTGCTGGACAACATTGCCAACTCGTTGTTCAATGGCCTCCTGCCAGGCGCGTGGAGCAAGTTGGCGCCGGCGACATGCAAACAGTTGGCCAGCTGGCTGGAGCACTTGCGGGTGAGTAGATACGGAACGATCCGAGTCGAGTCCAGTCGAGTCGGATCAAATGGAGTCCTTCCATTCAGTCCATAGACCCTTCACAGGCGCTCCGCTCATTAATCAGCTAAGCGCAAAATCAATCAAGGTGAGTTCGTGTCCACTAATCAGGCGTTCTATCTATCGTTCGCACAGCTCCGGGCCGTGCAATACAAATACTGGACGCTTTCAGGGGAGCCACTGGTCATGTGGCTGTCGGGACTGCATATTCCGCAGAGTTATCTCACGGCCCTGGTGCAGGTGAGTCTGCATTGTCGCACCCTCGCTGGTGGCGCGCCGCATATACACTCCGAGAAAAGTGCCCATCATACAACTTATCGTATTTCTTATTTGATAGAGGATTCCCAATTTCCATCTTAAAATTACCATTTAAGTGGAATATCTTGTATGCGCGCCATTTTATATTCCACTTAGTTTGTACCATTTTTCTGAGTGCATTTCCCCACCTTTCAGATTGCCTGTCGCCGCAACGCCTGGCCGCTGGATCGCTCCACGCTTTTCACCTACGTAACCAAGTTTGCGGACCCCGACGATGTGGAGGAGCGCCCTGTGACGGTGAGTAGGGACAATGCTTCCATTCACTGCTGCCCACCCGATGTTCTAAATGGAAAACGATGACCCAACTCCATTCTGGTCCGGGGGCTGGCACTAATTTCGTAATTAGGAATTCTGTTTGCATTTTAATCGCTCAACTTTTTGCAGGGCTGCCTGGTGCACGGTCTGTACATAGAGGGCGGGCGCTTTGACTTGGCCACTAATCAGCTGGCGCGCTCCCATCCCAAGGTCCTGGTCGAGGAGCTGGCCATTCTCGCCGTGGAGCCCATCGAGGCGCACCGTCTCAAGCTGCAGGTCAGTGCGAATTTCTGGATCAGGGTGGAATGGTGTGGCATTGTCCCGGCTGGTTAGCCTGGATAGCCAGGATAGTCAGGATAGCTGCCGTGTGGCAGTGACAAGTACTAATGTGCGCTTGTATCTACATATGCCAGGGGGCGGTGGATGGTGGCGGGGGCGTGGCCACGCTGTTATTTGTTTAAATGCATAGCACTAAATTATAGCCAGCTTCCGCCAAAAACCCCCCGCCAACTAATGGGTAAACTGTTGTGCTAATTGTTTCCGCATTTAAACACTGCACACTTTTGGGCAGGAAAAGAAAGATGCTTAAAAATGGGAGAGACCGTGAACTTGGTCTGCAACTTGTTTCGACCAAAACTAACTTTTTCCTTGTTCCTATAGAATACCTACCTTGCCCCGGTATATACGACCTCGCTGCGCAGGAACGCCATGGGTGTGGGCCTGGTCTTTGAGGCTAATTTGGCCACTTCCGAGGATCTGAGTCACTGGATTCTGCAGGGCGTCTGTCTGACCCTCAATACAGATACCTAGACTTTTTTCATACGAAGACTGATGTTAGTGACCTCGTGTTATTTATTCGTACTCGAAATATTTGTAGCAGTTCTTCCATGAAAATAAGATACGTTTATGAGAAATGAAGTAACATTAATTTATTGAAAACTAATGAGGGAGCTTGTGGCTTATATAGGGACAGGTTTACATCTTCCCCTTGCTAGCCCCGCTCTTTTGTTAAATTTAATTAAAAGACCGTTTTCCTTTTGGTATTGATTAATATTTATCGAATGGATTTACTAAGCCAAATAAATCTATGTTTACAGCTCTGTAGTGGCAATGGAGTTTATTATTAAGTACATAGGTTGCTAGTGCCTGTCAATAACGTGATTTGTGCCTGAACCGCCTGATGATATGCCTCCGCTCCTCCCCCTGGCATTACCTGCGTCGCCAGCATCCGAAGCAACCCTTGAACTTGTCCAGAATGGTTGTCTTCATGGAGGGCAGCAGTAGCTCGAGGTTCTGGGTGCCAGCACTGTCGTCCGACTCCAGATCCGAGTCAATGGTCATCTCCTGTATGCTGAAGGTGTCAGTCAGTTCGTGGTTCTGCTGGCGGCGCTTGGACCGCTTCAGCTGGGCCGGAAAGAAGGAGATCTCCTCGGCCTCGTCGCTGCTCTCGGATTTGTAGTCCACCAGGGGCTTGTGTTCCGGTTCGCCAGGAATGGGTAGTCGGTTGATCGGTATCAGAGTGGACGACTGTGTCTTGGTGGCCTGCGATTAGTTGGGATACTATATAATAGCATATTGACCATTGTGGGGTAAAGTGGGCTAGCGCACCTGCTCCTCCTGAAACTGAGTGTAGTTCCGCCGGGCGCGCTCGACCTTTAGCTCCAGTTTGCGCTGCAGTATGCGGCAGGTGTTGGGTGGCTCGTGGCCTCGACCGCTTCCTCCGTTCGCTTCCTCCTCTTCATCGATTTCTATGGTTGTGGGGGCATATACCTTGCCGGCACCCCTGAATGCCACCTCAAACTCCAGATCCGACATATGCTTGGGTGCTCCGCTGGCCGTTTTCTGCATTGACGTTGCCCGTTAGCCGTGAAAAATTGCATTTTCCTCACTCAGCTGTTGTTGTTGATCCAATTGTACTTACCAGGAGTCCCGCGGCCCCATCCTCGTAAATGTTGGATTGCCTGTCTTCGCTGTCTATGCCGCTATCCTCCATAGTTTGAAAAAAGTGGACTATGCTTAATTCTCTTGAATTGGTTTAGAAAAAGCCAGTTAAACGCGATGACAACACAAACAAATTTTATTGTCTTCCTCTGCGCGACTCCAGAACTCCAATCAACCCCAGAATTCAGAGCGCAGGCTCCACGAACAGCTGCTGCTGGAAAAACTGGGGAAAATCAATAACCCCTTTGCCACGAAAGCGTTGCCAGATGGGGTGGCATTTTCAAATCGTTGAAAATCGTGTGTGATCCATCCCCCGAATTGAATCTTTTATAGATATGCACTCTTTATTAGGTAGTTTTAATTTATTTACAATTATTGGTTTTTAGGCTTAAATGCTTTACTCGTTGCACAGAAATGTCGTAGAAACTAAAAAGTAGAAAGGCAAATTCGTTTTAGCCGCTTTTCTTTCCTCGATTGAATTTAAGGTTACTCGTTATCAAGAATAAATAGGAACACAAACATAAAAACACTAATACTATTTGCTTTTGTCCTGGAAGAGAGTAAAATACTACAATAGAAGTTCGTTCGTTCTTGATCGGTTGGCTATATATATGTATGTATATATATGGTGGCTATGGCTAAGCAACGATAGGTTTTTTGGTCTCTCTGCTTTTGGAGGATGGGATGTCCGCGAATGTCGATCAAATTATTCTTGTGTGGTGCGTTTAAACTCAATTCAATTCAATCCGAAAACTAAACAAAATTACATTACTCGGCTCTATCGCTCTGTGTGGAATTACACCGCATTGGGATGGAGGGGACGCGCGGGCAGCTGGCCAGCCAACGTGCAGGATCGGCAGCAGAACAAGGTGTAGTACGGATGGGAGCAGTATCTGCCCTCGACGATCTTCTGGCAGTTGGCGAACTTCGGATTGTCAACGCACTGGGGCGACATAGGTACCACAGCTGGAAAGATACCCATATTATTAGAGCAATTACTACGATCTTAATACCCCGAACTCACATTGAATGGACACATTGGCTTCTCCATTGGCATAGGTGTACGCATTGCTGGCCCGGCAAGTGTACCTGCCCGAATCCTCCGGTGTGACATCACTCAGCACCAGGCGATGTGGTTGGTCTGCGGTTACGAAAGATTTTGATTTCAATGGATCCCAGATATTATGCTCTAAATTCCTGCTTACATGTAATTTGAACCCGCTCGTTGTGGTAGAGAGTCACGTCGTTCTTGGTCCAGGTGACATTCGGTTCTGGATAGCCCTGCACGGAGCAGCTCATCGCAATGGTGGATCCTATGGTGTAGCTGTTCTCCGGCTCCAGCGCCAACACGGCATGCACATTAACTGTGAATCATGTAAAGGAGCGGTTAGTTTCCCGGATCCAGAACATTCCGAGTTAACAAAAACATCCAATACCATGCCAGGCCAGCGGAAACATGCAAAAGATGCAGTACTTACTTGTGGGCTCTGGCACATAGGCCGGTCGGGTGGGGCGGTAGGGATAGCTGGGTCGCTGGGTCACCGGACGGGTGGCCGGCTTGAGCACGTACTGCATGTACTGCTCCTCCTCGGCATTCCGTGGTAGAACAGGTCCCACTGCCTTCAGAGTGACGCGCAGCGAAACCGGCCGCCTCTGGTTGTACACCTCGCAGCTGTACGGGCCAAGATCCGACAACTGGATCGAGTTGAAGACCAGCGAGTAGTCGCGGGCCATTAGGTTATTCTTGAGGCCAAACATCTGTTCGTTGCGCCACCAGCTGACATGAGGCGCCGGGTAGCCACCGGCCGGACAGCGGATCACCGCCGGGCGATTCAACTGCACAATCTGGGTAACGTTCTTGTCTCCGTAAATATAGGCGGGTTGACTTACGGCCGCTACCGCCACCAAGTTTCAAGCAAGCAAGTACGGAAAAGCAAGCAACATGCGCAAAGTGTTCAATAGAAAGCAGTTAGATACATAGCCATCACCAAAGAATATAAGATATCAGTAGTTATTAGCAATAGCATAGTCGGCAATCCCTGAAAAGGATGTGCCTTCATTCATTTCTTACTTAGGTCTATATAAACGGTGGAACACGTTAAGATCTCAACATTCATTCAACCATACATTAAGGATACCAGGGAACACATGAAACGGGTCTTAGAAACGCACCTGTAACCTGTAGGGCAACCTCACGGCGCACGGGTTCTCCCAGACCATTGCTGGCCACGCAGACGTAGGTGCCATTGTCGGTTTGACGCACCTGGACAATGGTCAGATCACCGTTGGGGGTCAGCACATATCGTCCCTGGTTCGTGTTGATCTGTAAAGAACACAGTAATGCACTTCAGGAGGACTGGAAATAAAAAAGATCCTCCCAATGGCTTACCACCAAGTTCTTGAGCGACCAGGTGATATTCGGTGCTGGATTGCCAGTGGCGAAGCAGCGCAGCACGGCTATGCCGCCGATGGCAGCCTGGACATCCAGCTCATGCGCCTCCTTGGGTTCCAGACCGGTTGTGACATCGCCCGGATAGTAGACTATTGGAACCGGAGTCGTGGGCGGCCGAGTGGGTCGAGCGGGATGCACACACAACTGTCCGCAGCCGTCGCTGCAGCACTTGTTGTCTCCACGACAGTCCGCATCGGTGTAGCATTCGCGGGCACATTCACTGGCATTGGCCGACAGAGCCGGGCACTCTCCTGGCTTGTGTATATCGCGACACACTGGCGCAAACTGGCGATCGTCGGAACTGGCCACATCGATGGCACACTGTTGGCCCTCCAGGCAGTTGTAGCCCTCGCACGGATTCTTGCAGATGCACTGCGTGCACTCTGGCTGGGATGGGGCAGCTACACGGCGTACGCCGTATGGACAGTGGATATCCTGGCACTCGGCATCAAAGGTGCCGCACGGGCTCTGTCCAATTTCGTTGTCCTGCTTGTTTGGTTCCGCTGCAAGACAAGGGGATTGCGGATCAGCGAGGACAGCTTTCACAGCGAGACATTCCATTCCCAAGAACCCGTGCAGACTTAAGACTAGTGAAGGTGCACTAACGGAACTACTACAAATGCTACTTCAAAGTTTTTACAAGAGCAAGCGATTTGGGTGTGGGCAGATTGCAAGGTGCATTTGTGGGTGGGTGGGTGCCTTTTGAGGTGCAGTGAGCTCTGTGGTGCATAGAGCTTTGTGGTGCATAAGTGGCTGTAGGTGGGGCTTACGTCGGCATTGGTTCGTGCATGCCTCGAAGGATCGGAAGTTGTTTTGGTTGCCTAAGCAGCCCGCGTAAATGAAGGACATACAGTTTCCTACAGCGTCGTTGTAGTACCAACGGCGCTCGTGAATCGAGGGTCCATTGCAGCGGCCCATCGCCACCGGCAGCATGCAGATTTCTACTTACGCAAAAGAAGAACCAGTTAGCCCAGCGACTCCATGTTGACCCCCAAGTCGAGACCCGCCCGCTGTATATGTTACCTTTAGCCGAGCCCACTCTCGGTTCACGACTGGCCAGGCAAACTGTCTGGCACTCGAACAGATCGCTGAAACGGTTGCCGGTGCCATCGCATCCACCATAGGTGAACGGTTTGCAAGCCTGGCTCCCTACGTCGAAGTAGTACTTCGTCTGCCAGTTTCTGCACGGACCCGTAGTCACCGGTTCATTGCAAACGTCTGACACAAGAGATTATAGCATCTGAAACAAGTCCCCAGCCCGGCTGCCCCAAACTTACCCACTCCCTTGTACTCTCCGCACAGCCGTTCGCACTGGTCTTGGGACTCGAAGCGGTTTCCATTGCCACCGCATCCCGTATAGGTGAAGGCCGTGCAGGCCATGTTCTCGCTGTCGTAGAACCACGCCGTGGTGCGGTTGTCACATTCGCCGGCCTCCGGAGGCGCAGTGCATAGGGAATAGATCTGAAACAGATATTAAAATAAAAGCAAAAAAAAAATCGAAAGGAGTACAATCTTACCGGCACTTCAGGCTCCGCAGCAGGTTGACCTCTGCAGAAGGCCAGGCATTCGCTCTCGTACCTAAAGTTGTTGCGATTACCGCGGCATCCGGTGAACTCGAACTTGTGGCATTCTCCGCTTTGCTCATCGAAGTACCAGCGTTGGGAGAGGTCACTGCATCGACCTCGGACAGGAGGCAGGACACAGGTGGTCTGGGCATCGTTGCACTCGTTCTGGCACTCCTCCTCGGTGGCATAGTTGTTTTCATTGCCACCGCAGCCCGTGTAGACGAACTCGTCGCAGAGTCCCTGCTCACTGTTGTAGAACCAGCGGGTCACGTTGTCGTAGCAGTTACCCGACTCGTAGGCCAAGAAGCACTTCGATGTGTCGCGCTCCACGGGATCGACACCGATTCGGGTGTCTATGCTGGGAGAGCAGCGAGCAGAGCACTCATCCTCGGTGGCAAAGCGGTTATCATTGCCGTCACAGCCTCCGTAGTAGAACGACTGACAGCGACCCTCGGCCTCGTTGTAGTGCCATTGGAGCACCCATTTATCGCACTGTCCCGGATCAGCAGGCTGACTGCACTGAGAGACACTAGGAATCGGGGCAGGAGGCGCCTTACTAATGCAACGCTGCTGGCAATCGTTCTCTGTCTCGAATCGATTGCCATTGCCGCCACAGTTGCCATAGTAGAACTGACTGCAAGCGCCAGTCCTCCGATCGAAGTGCCACTTGAGGACCCATTCACTGCATTCTCCTGGAGCGGGCTCCTCGTCACAAACGTCCTGCCTACTGGGGTCCTGTCTTGGGGCGGAGGTGGTAGTTCTGGTTGTGGGTTCCGGCTTGCGGTCGCAACGTGCCAAACATGACTCCTCGGTGGGGAAGCGGTTCTCGTTGCCCCCACAGCCGCCGTAGTAGAACTGGCGACAGGTCTGATCCTGGGTGTCGTAGTACCAGTTGCTAACGTAGTTGGCACACTCGCCCACCTCGGCCGGTATCTCACAGATGTCCTTGGCTAGTTGGGTGAGGGATTGGAATAGTGTCAGTAGGACAGGGGTTTGGGTAGCAGAAATGAACAACACATTGAAAGCAGCCATCGGAGCGGGCAACACTTAAAGCTTACCAACTTGGCGGGGGCAGTGGTCCTCGCAGGACTCCAGGGTCGGGAAGTTGTTCTTGTTGCCACCACAACCACTGTAGTAGAAGGGCACACAGCGCTTCTCGTTCTCGGAGAAGTGCCACTTGGCCAGCTTTTCACTGCAATCACCGGATTGCTTAGGAAGCGCACAGCGGTCTGGGGTTGCGGGATGGTGAAGGTGGTTGGTGCAGGAAGAGATTTGGATGCGGGTGCAGATTCGGAATAGGAAGTCGGCATAGCAGTAACAAGCAATCATGCACATTCAATAAAGTAACCAAGCAGTTTTTTGGGAAAAAGGAAAGTTTGGGAAGAACATACCGTTAGCCAGGATAAACCAGGATGCTTAAGCTTCAAATAACCCATTAACCCAAGCATAATATTGCATACAACCAACCCCATTACCCAACTCAAGGCACCACAACATACTAAATCAGATCTCAAACCTTTAAGCACGCCGGGCTGGCGACAGTTGTAGTTGCAGGCATGTTCCGTGGGGTAGTTGTTCTTGTTGCCCTTGCATCCTCCATAGGTGAAGGGTCGGCATATGTCCGTCTCGTTGTCGTAGTACCAACGCTCGAAGTTTCCAGCACATGGTCCGCTCTCCACAGGCTGTTCACAGGTAGCTGCAATGGAAGAATACCGATAAACGTAGCCCCTGTAGATGGAATAGATCCACACTTACGCAGATTCACGCTGGCAGCACAAGTGCCCTGGCACTGTTCCAAGCTATTGAAGCGGTTATTGGTGCCGTAGCATCCGCCGTACCTGAACTCCTCGCACTGGTTGCGGTCGACATCGAAGTACCATTTCTTGGTGAAGTCAGAGCAGGGACCTGCGCTCTTGGGCAGCTGGCAGACGTGCTTGCCGGTGTACTCCTGGCAGGTGTCCCTGCACTCGGCCTCGCTCTCGAAGCGGTTGTCGTTGCCATCGCAGCCACCATACCAGAAGCGAGCGCAACCTCCGTAGGAGTTGTCGAAGTAGTACTTGACGCTGTAGTTGGTGCAAGGGCCCGTCTCCTTGGACAGGCTGCAGGCCTTCTGCGGTGGCTCCTGGACATTCTCGCATCCGCCAAACTTCTCGTTCGTCGCCTTAGTGACTCCATCGGGACAACAGCCGAACTTGCTCTCCACACAGGTGCAGCCCTCGCCGTTGGGGCCCTTGGCCGGGGTCTCCTCGTCGTCGCAGCACTTGAAATCCGTCTGAGTGCAGTGACATCCATGGTGGTGCGGTCCCTTGGCGAAGGTGAGACCATCCGGACAGCATCCGAACTGGGTGGTCTCGCAAGGGCAGCCCTCGTGCTTGGGTCCCTTGGCGGCAGTGATCTTGTCGGGACAGCAGCCATGCTGCGTCGTCTCGCAGGCGCATCCCTCCTGGTTGTAGCCAGTTGCGGGCGACTTGTTGTCGGGGCAGCAACCATAAGGAGTGTAGTGGCATTCGCAACCCTCGTTGTTGGGTCCATGGGCGGCCAAGATGTTGTCGGGGCAGCAGCCAAACTGAGTGTCCAAGCAGCAACCTTCCTTGTTAGGACCATGGGCCGCAGTCTGGGAATCCGGACAACATCCAAAGCGCTCACGTGTGCATCCAGAGCAACCTTCGCCATTTGGACCGCTAGCAGGTGTTTGACCATCCGGGCAGCAACCGTTCTCAGACTCTCCGCAGCCCTTGGCAACTGGTGACGCAAGACCGCATCCCTCGAAATCAAGGCCCTTGGCGGATGTTTCCGCATCGGGACAACAACCGAATTCGGAGAAGGAGCAGGACATCTGGGATTCTGGTTCAGGTGTCGTTGTGTCTTGACCTGATCCTTCAATTCCAGTTGTTGTCTCATCTGTCGTAATCGTGGGCGGCATAGTGGTAGTCTCTGGACATCCCTCATTGTTCTCACCATCGGCGGCGGTAAATTTATCGGGACAGCAGCCAAAGAGAGTCTCAGCGCACTGAGACTTGGGACATCCTTTGTGATTCTTGCCCGCAGCCGGAGACACTCCGTCCAAGCAACAACCGTATTTTGTTTCCGCACAGGTCTTTGCAATCGGACAGCCCTCGTCAAAGGGTCCCTCTGGAGTGGACTTGCCATCCGGACAGCAACCATACTTGGACTTAGCGCAGCTACTCTTCTTAGGCTTACACTTGCGAGGCTTGCTCTTAGTAACTTCAGATGCAAAGGAGTATGGAGTTCTGCTCTCCACATTGTCATCCTGATCACTTGTGCTCCATATATCACTGGTGGTGCTGTCCAGAACCGTGGACTGGGTGCTGTCTGTGGTAGTGCTTTCTTCCGTTGGACCGCTTTCTGTAGTGTCGCTGGTTCCTCCACTAACAGTACTCTCTGTAGATTCAGAAGAATCTGTAGAGGAAGCTTCAGTGGAGGAAGCATCTGTTGAGGAACTATCTGTGGAGGAGGATGTATCAGTGGAGCCAGATACATCAGGGGAAGATGAGGAGTCTGTGCTGGTGGAATCAGATGTAACATCCGAGCTTGTGGAACTGGACAGGTCCTCGACGGTACTTCCCTCAGTGGTCGAACCATCACTGGCATTAGCTTCTGTGCTTTCGGTTGATCCAGAGGAATCCGTGGACAATGTGGTGTCCTCAGTTGCGCCTTCAGTAGAGCTATCAGTAGAGCCATCAGTAGAGCCATCAGTAGAGCCATCAGTAGAGCCATCAGTAGAGCCATCAGTAGAGCCATCAGTAGAGGCATTAGAGGAACCATCAGTGGATTCATCAGTTGATCCATCAGTGGTGTCGTCAGTGCTGTCAGAAGCAATTGTAGTTGCATCTGTGGTTGATCCATCACTGGAAAGTCCTGTGGTTTCGGTTGCTTCCGAGTTGGAAGTGGAAGAAGCACCATCGGTTGATCTTTCCGATGAAGATTCGCTGGTCGAGGAGGCATCTGTGGTTGAGGATGCGTCCAGTGTAGATGATTCTGTTGAATCAGTCGATGATTCAGGGGTCGTTTCAGTTGCCTGATCGGAAGTAGCATCCGTAGAGTCTGTAGAATCTGAAGATGCTGTTGAGTCCGAAGTGGCATCAGAAGTACTGTCTGATGAATTCTCCGTTGTGCTGGACACGCCATCAGTGGATCCCACAGTACTGTCACTAGAATCAGATACGGATGAGGACGAAGCCTCTGTTGATGACTCACTAACGTTTGATGAACTGTCGGAAGAGGCCGTGGAGTCATCTGTGGAACTTGAGGCTTCCGTGGAGCCTTCAGGAGTTGAATCGGAAGCATTGGTGGAGTCTGTAGAATCTGAGGCGCTTGAGACATCGGTCGACTCCGAGGTGGAGGCGTCTGTTGAGCTCGAGACATCAGTGGAGTCATCAGAAACACCTGTGGTTTCGGTGGATGAGCCTGTGGAGTCGCTTGAATCGGAAACTGAGGATGCTTCAGAAGTTGCATCGCTGGAAATACTGGAGCTGGACTCGCTGGACGTGGCCAATTCAGTGATTTCTTCGCCATCACCGCTTCCATCTGTGGAAATGCCGCTGTCGGTGGTTGATTCTGAATCATATCCCGAGCCCTCCAATGTGGTACTAGTCGATCCAAACTCGTCGTAGGGTGTCGGGCTGTCACTTTGCATAAGTTCTTCTGCCTCGGGTGTAATTTCCGTACTCGGTGTTCCTTCCAAGTCGATTACATCTTCGCTCTTTTCATCGTCTGACAACTTATCGCTGATCAACTCAATACCATCTTCATCGCAATCCTCCTCGTCATCCTCGATGGGCTTATCAGTATTGGTCAGAGGTAGTATCTCATCCTCAGTGCAGGCTTCTGAATTACACTTTTCAGATAGAGGTTCGACCTTTTCTTCATCGCAGTTAACCGACTTGGTTCCATTTGAAAGACAGAGGACCTCACGAACGCGTTCTCCACCACCGCAAGGCTTGCTACACTTTCCCCATGGACCAGTGAACCATTCGCCTGGGCAAACCTTATCCTCACCCTCGCATTCCTGTTCTGATTCCGGTTTCGTTTCTTTTTTGCACTTTGAGTCATCACTTGCTGGAGTCACCGTCTTGCCATCGAACTCCCCGCAAATAACAATGCGAGATTTGACACCTTTTCCGCAAGGAGCAGAGCACTTGCTCCACTCCGAGGAGAACCACTGCGCCTCGCACTTGGGCGATTTGCACGGCCGGGATAGAGTGGGTACCTCCGGTTCACAGAACTGGTCCGGATACACCTTACCTTCCTTGTTGCCACAGATGGCGGTACGGGTTTCGGTATTCTGACCACAAGCATTGCACTACAATACACAGGAACTCAGTATTTTATGGCATTACAGGTATGTGCCTATGTACTTACACCGCTCCATTGAGAGATTATCCAGTCAACGCCCTCACAAGGCGTCAAGAGACAGGACTTCTCCGTCTCTGGCTTCTCCTCGACGCAATCTTCTTCGGGCAGGACTCGTTTGTGTCCATTTTCCTCGATGAAGCAGGTCACCTTTCGCGTCTGATTTCCGTCGCCGCAAAGCTTATCACATGGCGTCCAAGGTCCCAGATGATACTTGGGGCAGTTCTTGACATCGCGGTTGCACTCCTGCTTGGTGGCCGGCTTGTTGCCCACCTCCTTTAGGCATACAGCATCTTCTTCAACTGTATGGTCGCTATATTGAAAAACTCCAGGTTAAATGGTCATATAAACATCGTAGTTCAAGAAGGACTCACCCGGAAGAAGAGATTCGCTCGCATGTGATGCTCCTGTTTTGGAAGCCGTCGGATCCGCAGCCCTTGGAGCACTTGGACCATTCTCCCTCCACCCAGTGTGGTGCACATGGTTCCGTGCCGCAGGCCTGTTCCTCCACAGGCTTGGACTTTTCGTCGCACAGCGATGGGTTGACTTCCGCCAAGGTGATGCGGTTGTTGCAGGTGACCTTTCGACTCTGAGTGCCACCACCGCAGGAAGCACTGCAGGCATCGAACTGATGATGCGTCCACGTGTGCGTATCCTGCTGCGAGAGACTAAGGCTCTCCGGAATGCTGTACTCGTAGTCGAGGCTGATGTTCTTCTCCTGCACCAGCATAACTATGAAGAGGCTCTCCGAGATGGGACCGCTGCAGGTCAGTTGGTCGGGAGCGGCGAAGCCCATGGGCTTCCGTTGGTAGTTCCACCACGAGTTCGCAAAGAACATGGGACGTGGGAAGTCGATGCGCCAGTCGCCGTTCAGGTAGTAGTGTCCACTGTGGTTCCGGCAGGCCAGGTAATTGCTGGAGGGCACCGTCTCCTCGATTCGAATATTGGTGGCTCCCTCTGGCAGGAGCAGGAGGTCATTGTAGCCGGGAGCCAGGTCCGTGGTGGTGATGGTGTTGCGAATGGTCTTGCACGTGCTGCCATCACCGCCACACTTGCGGCACTTATCCTCCTTGGCATCGCTGCCCAGCATCATGTCACAGCCCACCGGCATACACTCCCCGTTTACGCAAACATCGAGGTCCTTGTCGTTGCAGCGGGTTCCGTCCACCACCTTGTCCCGCTGACGGTAGTAGAAGCGCTCGCCCTTGGGCATGCAGTTCAGCTCGCAGGGATTGGGCGCATTCGTGTACGGCACCCACTCGTAGAAGACTCCATCGAACTGCTGTCTGTCGAAGCGGGAGCACTGATGCGCCCGGAAGTCCGATTCCTCCTCCGGACAGTCTTGGGTGTTGCAGGAGAAGTAACGGCGACTGCCTCCACTACAGACTGCCTCGCCACGACCACTGTGGAAGGGATGAGGGGTCAAGAAGGTCTAGGATACTTAAAACTATTTATATATAGCGATTTAATAGTCAACATTTTGCTTTTAAGTCTCTATCTCTAATCTAATCTATAACATTTGGCACTTTATTATTTTTCTTTTACGGCTGGACTGATATACTCACTCTCTTCGCAGGCACTCCCGAGTCTGGTAGGACACTCCACCGCCGCAGGTCCTGGAACAGTCCGAGGGTGAGCTCCAGGGTGTCCACTCATTGGGATCGCTACCCTCGCCGCCGGGCGTCACCGAGCTCTCCGGTAGGTACATGTTAGCCCCATATTGTCTTTTTTGTCTGCGTCCAGACTGGAATCAAAAAAAACCCTCAGAGAATTAGCCGTAAGTCCCATTAGGATCTGCGCAGCATACTTACGAATATGCCGTGGGAATCATGGATGCCGGCCAGAACAATGAATGCTACCAAGGCAGTTGAGCTGCAAGTGGAGTGCGGAGAATTTAATTTAATTAAACGCCACCCAGACATAACCTCGCCCAACTTGGCCATTCATTAAAATCATGGGACGGAAGTCACGTGTTGACTTGTTGCATATATATAGCCATGTATATGTAGACTCCGCCGCATGCCTGTGGACACACGAGTGCTCAGACTCATTAGAGGAGCAACAGGCTGGGTGGCTTACTATGGCTGACTTGGCTGAGTGACTAACTGGCTGGCGGGGGAGGAACCAACTTCGACTGGGACTTTCTCAAAAGACTAGGGTCTGCGTCCAGCGAAGGGGCACAAACAAACTTTTGTGGGGCTTCGCGGCGACAACATGATGAACTTGTTTATGCTCACTGGCCAGAGCAAGCAAACATTGAACTTGTTTTTGCGGCTAAATCTGTGGCGGGATTGTCAGTGGATTGCCCCCAGCCATCGGATGGCGAAAAGAATGGGACTTGGTCAAGTAAAATTTGCAATTTCTTCGGTAACATTTTTTTTATTATGCGCCGCGCGCACGGACCATAAATATGCAATGCCACATAAACAAGACATAATTTAGCAGGGCTTCCTGCCGATTTGCCAAAACGAAAAGAACCAGAAAGAAGCGCAGAACCAAGCAAATAATAAGTACCGAAGCCAGGGAGAATATACGATTATGCCGCAGACAATTCGACGCCGCAGAATCTGACTTCTTCGAGGAAGTTGCTCCACGGAGGAGCATGTCGTTGCGCCCCGAGGACAAGTTGCGTGAATATGTCAAAGGCGTTCAATGTTGCAGGCAACGTTTGCTGCACTGCATCCCCATCGCCTTCTTGTTGGGGGCTTGCCAATTTAATTTCTGACGCTGCTGCGTGCGGGGAGCCGCTCGGTTTGTTACGCTTGGACGCCTCCGACTGATGACGCTCGCCTCCTGGCCTCCTGGCCTCCTGGCTGCGAAGGACATGCCTTGGTCTGTGGATCCTTGGATGCTGGGGTCCTGCCGCAGCAGGCGTGCTGCTTATGACAGCCGAGAGCAGCAGAGGGCTGGGCGCCAAGTGTGGCCATAATTTTTATGCTTCTGTGTTGGCATTTTAATGCAATTTGAGCGCATTTCCCTTTTGAAACCAATGCCAGGACACCTATTGCTTTGGCAAGGACAACGGAAGGCAAATGGCAAACCGACAACGGCACACATTTCACAGTCCATTGAGCAGGGGCGGCGTCGCCCAGTCGCCTCCTTCTCAGCCATTGCGTCATGCAAACAGGACACCAGGACACTAAGATACCCGCCAAACCAGGACCACAACCAGAACCAGCACCAGGACCAACTCCATTAATTGGGCAGTTCCAAGGAAACCGATGAGTTGGCAAAAAACGCAAGTGCGCACTTCTCGATTTCGATTTCAAACGCGTCTGCTGATTACGCAAAATCCTCGGACCCCAGATATTTCGGTTGGTCGGGTGAGTGGATATGGGAATGGGAATAACATTGTTATTGCCACATGCGGCTGATGCCACGTGACACTAGCACAAACAGTTGGCGCAATCGTCAAATAAGTTACACATGTCATGTGAACCACCGAAATGCCGCCACAGAAATGTCAAATAAGTCTGGAGGAAATGCAAAGTTCGTGGGCGGGAACTTTACACAAACACGGTGAACTATGCTCGTATGTACCAGATTAATGCCGGATGATGGGCCTTCTCTCCCAATCCCTGACCCCATTTGGTTTGGTGACCAGGATTTAGTTGGCAGACGAGATCAAAGCTGCGCCTCTAAGAGGGCCAATTATCGGTTCGCAATGCCTTTCTGGCCTTTCAGCTTTCTGGCCAGAAATGGTCCCACAATAGCAGTCCATTGTTCATTGTGCGCCGCATTACAAAGGCATTTGGGTTCCGGATAGCGGCTCTAAGCGGTGATAATATTTTAAGGGGCTCTGGCAATCACTGCATAAATGCAGTGGGAGTGCAGGGAAATGCTCCCTTTTCAGCTACACAATTGCAGCCATTATCAGTCAACTTGAACAACTGCAGCATGGATGCAAATCCAGGCCACAGATATAGTCGTACGCTCTCTCCAGACCGAGTAGCTAAAAGATATTCACTCCGCATCCATGCCATAGATATATTCACGATCGTGTAATTGCTTTCAAATGCCTTCCATGCAACAAGTGCATTCTGGCATAGTATGCATAGTACACTGGGAGAAATATATTTAGTCTCTATATGATATAGAAGTGAAGGAACCTCCCAGACGAACAGATTGATACTCTCAAGAACTGACATATGAAATACTGAGATACAAATTTCGTTTCAGTGAACGAGTATTTCAAGAATGTAGGTACTCCAAAAAGATACGTTTCCATGCAAAGTGTTGCAATGACCATCGTAAATAAAGCGCCTGCTAATGAGCTGTAAGAACAACACTATCAGTGGCACTTACTACCCACCCACAAGTGCGTGCACTTAGCCGCCAAACTCAAGACCGACAAGAAAATACGGCTAATTTGGGCCCAGCCGAATGTAATCTAAAGCTGAAAAGCGAACCAAAAAAAATATTACGATATGTAGCAAGTGGAAAACCAAACAATTGCCGCAAAAACACCCATAAAGTTCGGCCAGTTTTCACACCTGACCATCGGGAACTGACGTTAGATTTGTTTACATGACTCATCCGCGAGGCCGAGCTAGTAGAATTCCCCGCACTTCAATCGCAACCACCCACTGGATTCGATTCCTCGGGCCTTTCCCATGCCAATTGATCGGGGGAACAACTAGCTGGAGTTAATCAATTGGCGGTGGGGCATGCAATATGCGAGCTGCATCCATGAGGATTCCGATTCCGCAGCTGCCTCTGCCTCTGCCTCTGCCTCTGCCCCAGCAGATCCCGGGGCCCTTTGATGAAGATGGAATGCCCATGGCCCCAGTTCGGCCAGCTGCAACCGTTTGACTTCTGCTGGCCCCTTTTTCGCTTTTTTATGTTGATTGTGAGGAACGAAAGGAATTCGATGTTGCAGGCAACTGATTTAATTGCAGCCAACGGAAAATGCGCATAAGTGCACCCACCTCCTACACAGAGAGAATACTTCACACACTACATTGGAGGATACGAGTATAACTAAAATGCATATTATGTGCAGAATCACTAGGATAAATTCTTTCTGGGCCGTTATTTTCGTCCGACCAATTATTTTCCGGTTCCCTCAAGCCATGCCCTTTAACCACCCAAGATCGATCCAGGCATTAAGTCCTAATCAGCTTCGTTAGTGCGTTTTATTTGGCCGCAAGACACCAGGCAGCCATTATTGCACGGGGATCCACCTCATTAGTCGGAAGGATGCGTGCGAGTGTGTGACACCCGCTTGTTCAAATACAATTACATAGTCATACAATTATCGCAAGACAAGCAGACTCTAATGCAAAGCGCCAAATTGTGGCTGAGGTGTGGCCAGGTAACTGCGATGATGGTGCTCCTGCTGCTGCTGCTGCTGTCGAAGCTCCCATGATGACGATGACGATGATGATGATGATGTCTCTATGAAGAAGATGTGGGCAGAGGGCTGGTGGAGCGACGACATTTGTTGCAACGGAAGTAAATGTTTGCATTGTTGAAATTTTAATTGCATTTGCATAAAGCAACGCACACAGAGCCACAGTGGAGATGGAGTTGGAGATGGAGATGGCGTTGGAGCGACATCCTCAGCTCTGGCGGGGAATGGAAGCTCCAGCTCCAGCTCCAGCTGCAGTTGCCATTTTGACTGGCAGCCAAACACTTGCACAGAGCACTCAGCCTGGCCGAGCAATTATCAATTTCGAAATTAATTTAACTTAATTGAGTAGTGAAAATAATAAACATACGCCTTTGCCCCCAAGTGTTTGCGAAATGCACAGAGATTATGCAACATTTTAGCAAATTCCGTGCTGCACTGCCACTATGTTGCAGCAAATGTTGAATGTTGGGGGCTGAGAGGCACAACAAAGTTTGCCCAAATGCCTAATGAAATATTTGCCACGCATTTGGCCAAACGAGCAGAGCAAATGAGTAAACAGAATGCGCATTTAAGCCCAGTTCACCGAGACTGGGACGGAGAAAAGGGAAAGAGATTTCACTATGCGTTTCACTTGGCCAACTTACTGACCCATAAATTTCCCTCGCTGTCAACGGCGGCGGCCAAATGTTCGACGGGCAAACAAATCTTTATGACCATGTCGCGGGAGCCACCAGAAGCGGCCTCCTTTGGAGAATCAACAGCGCTGCGCAGCTAATTAGAGGCATCATAACGCCGCTGTCGCGACTTCCCAGCCCCACATCTCCACCTCCACCCAGCCCCACCAGCATTCGCAATTTTCTATTTGCCCAACTCATTCGGCCCGAGATTGCAACAAGCTGCTTGACTTCACTTATGGCTAATAGCACTTGAAATGGGAAGCAGGGGAAATAGTTTCTAGGGAAACATACACTTTTGCACCTCCTCGAACTTTGAACCCACCACATCCATTGGGGGATTATTAATCAGGCCTCTGTGTAAACATTTTAGCGCCGACTAGCGATAATGAAAAATGTAGAAATGCTGCTCACAGGATGCCAAATGAGCTGGCATATTTCAGCACTTAATTAGCGATGAATAAACTAAGGGAAAGGTAAATAAATGGTGGTATTCCTAAGCAGGCCACAACTATTTTGGGAAGGCTACTTTTTATAGAATATTTAGTTATGTCAGATCATTTGTTCTGCTCAAGCAATCGAATTGCCCATTACTTATGTTCGAATTTCAACAGCCTGTTTGCTGCTGGAAATCTAAAAACAAACAATGAGCAACTCCCAATTTCAGTTATTTACAATAGCCTTCAAATCGAATTGGCTTAAATGCTATCATGTCGGCCAGTGGCAGTACGACTACCTACCTGACGCATAAAATGTGGAGCAGACATTGATTTATAGCGCAATTACGGGTTAGCTCATCGTTTCAGTACTTGTCAGTGGCTTCAGTACGTCTTGCAGACTCCTTGCAGGTATTTGCTAAAACACCCAGACCATCGGAAGTTGAAAAGGGCTGCGTCCCTGACCCCCAGAAAGGGCTAACAGACGGGTCTGCATCTCGCTCCATTTGCTGTCATCAAGATGCGCATCACGTTTCCCAAGAACACCCAGCAAACCGATCGTCGCCTGTCGTCCGCCAAAACATTTTTATGGGTTTTTATATATTCCCCCCCCCCCCCCCCCCCCCCCATCTTTTTTTGCGCTCTTTTTTGTTGGCTTTTTGGCTGGCGGAGAATATATTTCACTTTTTGATGCTGCCCCTACTTTTCTGGCTTTCTGGTTCTTCAGCCAGAACTTTTTAGGCACATTTTACTGCATGTGACGCATCGTTTGCCGGTTGCCTCCTGGTTGGATCTGCAAAATTTTTGGATATTTTTGCAGTCATGCCATCGGTTGCTCCTCCGTTTGTATTCTGCTTTCTGTATTTAGTATATTGTATCTTGTTCTGCCTGTGCAATTTCAGCGGCGGCATATTTTGGGGCATCCTTTTTATCTTCCGCGTTGCCAGGGAGCGACGACCCCATCCGATCGATCCGATTGTGTGTGTGTGTTCATACACCCAACTCCACTCCACTCCACTCCGCTCCATTCGTGTGTGAGTGTGTGTGTCTTTGGCAGGGCAAACAGTAACAATGGCTCTTAAGCTATTTGCCACTCACACACTTGATGCGGACGGAGGAGCTGGAATAATTAAACGCCACCCAGTCGGCAGTCTTTGCTTAATTAAGCATAAGACATTAAGTCATGGGAAAGCGATGTGCAGATCGGTCGCGAAACCATTAACCATGCCATTGGGGGTCTGATCCCCCCCACACAGCAGATGTGGCAAATGCAGCGTGCAACATCGCCGCCATGAACTTGGGAGGCAACTGAGGCATGGAATAGGCACGCATTGATCCGCAGGATTGCAGCCAGTTGCAAGTGCAACAACAAGGGGGCGCGTTTGTTGAACATAATTTGCAGCTCATTTGCCGCATCATTCGATATTCCGGAAAAATCCATACCCATCATCCATCTATGCACACATATACATACACATTTCCGTGCGTGGATTTTGGCTTAACTGAATTTGCACACTTTCGCAGCGGCTAGATCAACAGATCGGATTTCTGATTTATTTATAGCCATTAAGGATCAATTATGCAATTCGAGTGTTTACTTTCGTGTGTGCATGATATTGCGAGTTTCAAGGCAACTGGCACTGCGTGTTTCAGTTCAAAAGCATAGATTTTTGGAAATATACTGTTTATAGTTGCGGCTCTCGCACAGATCACACTCCATAAACAATTTGGCCCAGCAACTATGTATGGGCCATTAGATGGGGCACGTGTTTTTCTTGTTGCATCCATTTTCCTGCTGCCCAGCGGAATTTAGTCTTTTCCGCGGAATATTATACTTAAAACATAACAAACATTGCCTGGGCTGGATTAAATTTATCAGCATTCGTAGAGTATTATATTTAGATTGGGTATTTTCATTGAGTACACAAAATCTGAGCATCCTAATTTCCACAGAAAGACAAATGGGCATGTTGAAATTGTTTGACTCTTCCAAAGAGCGAATCGAAAATCTCCAGCAGCGTCAACTGGAGTCAAGTTCAAAGACGTCACGAGCCACAGATTTTCGCTTAATGTAATGTATATTTTGGCCACTTAATGACCACACACAGGCGAGATACAACCTACAAGATACTCGGTTACTGATTTACCGAGTGCGTTAAGACGTTTAGTTTGTGCCATTAAACTACAGACATAATGATGGCCATAGGTATGTTGACCCGTTTGGGGGCTTGGATTTTGGGTTTGGGCCAGCCAAATGATCAGATACCCTACTCGACACGATTATCAAGCAATGTATTCTCAAGAACTTTTCCATTAATTCAACTAGAAAACATTCGAAAACTAAGGCAGGAAAAACTATGATATGATTTCCTGTGAATTGTGATTAGCGGCCACATGTCCCTAAGCTCTGGCCAACATGGGTCATGTGGTGCCCACATTTTCATGCCGAGATCTATAGTTTTTCCTTCTTTCCGGCAGTTGACAGAGAGATAGAGATTTTTCGCTTTCAAGTGGACAACGCACAATTTTCGCGAAAAACTCTAAAGAACTTGACGAATGGATGCGCTAACTGCCAGTTGGCCGAGGAACAAGTTTCTGGGCTTTTATGTGACGGTGTCGGACTTTATGACTCTGGCCAAAAATAAAACGCACGCAACGCTTGTGGTCAGCGAAGAACCGCCTCGGGTGGAGATTATGGCCAAGATAGGGATGTCCAGCATGTGCGTGAGATCGCTGGACTCATGGCAGCCATGAAGTCAACTTTGAACCGACCTCCGCAAGTTGCTCTGCAAGTATCTGCTGCTCTGACCGAGCATCTCACCTTGTTTTCCCTATTTTTTTTTTTTTTTTGTTTTTTTTTTGGACAGGGAAGAGAGCACTTCAAAGCGCACGCACTTCACCTACGAACACAACTCTTTGGGATAAATATTTACATTTCCATTTGAAAATTTGATTTGATTTCTTCGTTTCTTTTTCCATGGGAGGGGTTCGAATCGCACACACAGAAAGACCTGTCGATGAGTTGCAGGTGAGGTAATGGCACGATTTCTGGGCCAGTGGGTGGCGAACCACCGATCTGGCTGTTTGAAGTATGATCGTGGTGCCGGAAATTGAGATGTTAAAAGCGAAATTGATTGTGGTTGGAATTGGAATTGGAATTGGCCTCGTCCGACCAAATTAGCTTAACTATACGTCGCTAAATTGATTTACTTTCATTTAGAATCCCTTGAAAAGGATACGCAATTCACCCCATTAAGGCCATAACTTTTAATATAACTGGCAGAGCTTAATTGCTAATGGAAACAGTTTTGCCAGGACGCAGGACCAAGGACTAACAGCAGCAATCAGGACACACACAAATACAAACTGAAGCACATTAGGGAGGGCTTTGAAAACGCTTTGAAAAATGTTGCAATTTTCATTAACAAACTTCAATTAAGTTGGCAATGTAATTTGGCATGCAAACAAAATGCTGGCCAGGATAATGGCAGTCGCGCGCAGTGTCAACATCGAGGAACAGGAGCAGAAACAGGAGCACCGCCTGTTGCACAGCGAGCACGTAGCCGGGATACGCCCACATCCCAATCCACATCCGCACATGTGGCAGGACAGCTGGGGGGCAGAATGGGGACTCTGGCGAGGAGGAGACCCGTGTCAAGTGTTTGCCCATGTAGTTCAAACGGAATTAAAATTCCAATTGACACAGTAATTTGCTAGCGACACAAAGGGAATCAATTTCAGGGATTGCAGTGCCGCATCCGTCGCGTTTGGATGGATATGGATACATGGATACAGGGATACATGGATACATGTTTGTCGGATGCTTACCACAGCCGCCTCGATAAATCCATTTTGTGGCTCCTTGCTGGCAGGACAGCACAATAAGCGTCGCCTCACTTTTCGCGTTTCTCACCCACTTGGCTATGTATATATATATATATATGTATATATATATACCTATTTAATTTTTCTTCTTTCTGTATCTCGTTCCTTGTCCCTGCAGAGTGGCTAACACTTGAGTGGAGCACCACTTGAGTTTTAATTATCTGGCACAGAGTTGTCACTTGAAATCAGAATCCACTTGGCACCTCGCGCCTGCGCATTGCCACAGGATATATCCGGTCGATCGATCGCGCACTATCCTAAGAGTCAAAGTCGAAGTCGAAGTATCCGCCTCGATTCGGCACACATCCGCAGGGTTTGACGGCTCGCCAGCAACTGATCGAGTCGCTCGCCTGCGATCGCTCTAATTCTGTGCCACAAAAGCCGCAGCAGAGCAAACGCAAAAGCAAAAGCAGCAAGGCAAGACCAGAGCAGAGCAGAGCAGCGGATCGGATCGGATCGGAAGCAGCAGCCCGATAATCGTGGCACCCAAGCTATATAGCTGTTGCCATAGACATAGCTGCTGTTCGGCTCTGTTCTGCAGTGATAGCGCCACAAAGGACGGCTTCCGCCCCTTCTAATCGCGCGCACCCAAATTGAAGTGGTATCTAGATGAGTGAATGCATGTATATGGCATGGCACCCATTCTTGTCGCTAGGGCTTCTTGTGGTATATGTGTATAAATCCACTCAGTTAATGCACGCTGCATTAGTGATCCTTTGCCAACCGGCCCCCACTAGAGACTAAAGTCGACTCGGGTTCGCTGTTTTTTGCAGTCTTTGTAGCAACTGGTTCCCCGGCGACTCGCGCTGATCTTTATGCGTTGCACGTGTGTGCGAGGCGATACTACGATACTATACTATACGATCCGATACGATCCGACCCGTTGCGCAGTTGGCAAGTGATTTACTGGCCCTGCCCTCCACATGCTGCACTGCCTGTCAAGATCAAGCGGCGGTACTAATGAGCCGCCACTGCCAGCACATGTGGACATCCTTTGGCCAGTGATCCTGGACTCGTCATAGTCCCGAATGCATCTCAATTTCACTCTAATTGCAACTGGCAAACACATGTGCGCTGTGTTTACCCTGATTTGCTCGCCCATTTCACAGACAAATTTAGGCATCCGTTCTGCTGTGGGATAAATTGCAGTCTGGCGGCATTGCAAGAGCGTCATTGGTGCAGCATATCAGTTATTCCCAGCATCGATTTCACGAAATTTGATGAATTCATTCATGAAATTCGCACATCTAGAAAAAAAGCAGAGCCTGAACGATAATTTCCGCATTCCGCTTAGCTCGGGGTTCTATATATAGATTGCTACTACACTCAATCTCAACCGAAACTTAAGTTTCCGCCGAAAAAATACGCGGCCTGATATTTTAAAGCCAAAAAATGTTTGGGAACTCAACTTAAATGAAACAACAAATACAATCTAACAGCCACAAGAGAGATAAGGATTTGGAGTTGTACAAGTATTTATACTAATCACCAAACATTTTGATACTTCCGAGTTCTTTTCGGCTCTTGGATACAGCATAATTTCAATACTATTGAAACGAAAAGGAAGCTTTTCAAGCTTTCAACCACAAGTCGCTGATTAGCAAATTTAAACCCGAATAATGAGCGTGCGGTTGTGTAAGTCCTTGAGCATGATTATATAAGACTGATGGTACATTTATTTTTACACACCGCCTTATCAGCACTCAAGCAGGGAAAGTCGCCTCCAGTTAGCTAATAAGTCGCAGAAATGAATTATCCACATTTCAAGGCGAGCCAGCGACTGGCGATATAGGGAACGCGCTTCATATTATAGAAATTCGCAAACATAATGTATGCTAGGAGGCGCGGGCTTGATATAAAAAGCATCCATTCATGAATATAGGACCAAGTTCTAATTGGCTCCGCGGCGGAAGCTTCTTATCTATCCTTGGTTTGGGTGAACTCCAATTAGCATGGCGATGACCCATTTAGAACAGCTTCCGTCTCTGGGACAGGGGCGCTTCTCCAGCTGTCGCTCTCGATGCTAGAACGTCTCCCTTATCATCGGCCAGTTCCGCTGCCACTCTATATCGGTATCCTAAACGCCTAAGTATGTGGGTGAAGGGTGGCAGCAACAGTAACAGCAACAGCAACAGCGGCAGTGGCAGCGGCAGCAGTGGGATCAACAGGAAGTCGGATAGTGGATTGTTTTATATAAACAGTATATAATAGAAAACTATAGATTACAAGACGATAACAAGGCAGATCTAGCAGCGCATACAAACTAGAAACCTGGATCCCAGTCCGTTTGCTGGGCCTCCATGTTCGTGGTGTAGCACTGCAGCACATCGCCGGCCTGGGGCAGCACCTTGGTGTCTCTAAAGCGTAGTCCGCACTCGACGTCCTTCTTAATGGTATCCACTTCATTCTTCAGATGTCGCATTGACTCCAGGGGGCCATCGTAGACAACCTCTCCATCACGCAGCAGGCGGAACTTTTGGGCCTTCTTCAGCACTCCCTTCGTGCAGCGACAGCCCGCCACGGGAACTTCCCGGCGACCCTCATTGATGAGGAAGTTTTGCAGGACATTGGCCTCGCCCAGAACCTCCTCCACTTCCACTGGAGGCAACTTGCTGCTCAGTTGCTCCTTCAGATCGTCGATTAGCCGGTAGATGATGTTGTAGCTTCGTATGTTCACTTCCTTGGCAGCTTTCAGCTGGGGAGTCTCCACAGCGAAGGCATAAATAATGGCAGCGAAAGCCTTGGCCAGCTCGAGATCGCCCTCGGTCACATTTCCCACGCCATAGTGCACGATATCCAGGCGGCAGCTCTCGTTGCTGTTATAGGTCTCCAGCACATCAAGTATGGCCTCCACAGAGCCATGCACATCGCCCTTGATAATGACACTGACCCGAGGCTTGCCTTCGTTGTCGTCCACCTGTTTGACCCGCTGGCCTCCGCGCATACGGAATCGTCCGGCCAGTCGGCGGGCTTCTCGCTCAGCTCTATACTTGGCCTGGTGCTCCTCATCCTTCTTGCGGATTTCATCACTGCTCGACTCGATCTTCTCCTGCTGTGCCTCGTGTTCGCGGTACTTCAGCACGGCGTGGGCTTTTTTCTAAACGCACAGATGGCTCCTATTATTGTATTATGAATATAATTGAAATACTTGACTAAATCTACCTCAGTTTCCACCTCGAGTATGAGATCACCGGCGAGGGGCAGCTCGCGCCAGCCCAGAATCTCTACTGGTGTGCCCGGTGGGGCTTCGCTCAAAGGCTGGCCATTGTGATCGAAAAGACCACGCACTTTGGCGTGAGCCAAGCCACTTAGCAGCACAGAGCCTTTACGAAGAGTCCCCCGGGAGACGATGGCTGTCGATAGTTTGCCACGGCGGGGATCGGTCTTTGATTCCACTACAATTCCCTCAACAAGACCAGTGGGATCTGCTTTAAGGCCCATGAGGGTGGCTTGTGTGCTGACAGCCTCGGCCAGAAGTTGCAGGTTGGTGCCCTTGAGGGCTGAGATCGGAATCACCTGGACATCACCACCGTGCTCCTCGAGAGCAAGTCCCATCTGCGCCAGCTCTTGCTTGCTTTTTTCCTGAAATGCATTGTGTATTACGGGCGCTTTATATAAACTTCTGTATAGCTTACAATATTAGCCTCAGGCTTATCAATTTTGTTGAGCGCTACGATAATGGGCACTTGAGCTTCTTTCGCCAGCTGGATGACTTCACGTGTTTGCGCCATGACGCCATCTTCAGCGGCCACCACAAGGACAATAATGTCCGTTGCAACAGCTCCACGAGCTCTCATCGCGCTAAAGGCAGCATGTCCTGGTGTATCCAAAAACGTGACACGTTCTCCGTTCTCCAAGGTGACGGTAAAGGCGCCTATGTGCTGGGTAATCCCTCCAGCCTCGCCGGCAGCAACATCAGCACCTCGCAGTGAGTCCAGGAGGGTGGTCTTTCCGTGATCCACGTGACCCATTACTGTTACTACAGGTGGACGAGGCTGCAGGAGTTCTGGAGCAGCAGGTGGCCTGGGCGCCACATCGCGCTCCTTTTGCTCATCTTCGGTTGTCTCGTCGGGTGTGGCCACCACCCGTGTTTTGGCACCCAGTTTCTTGGCTATTTCCTGGATGATTTTCAGATCCGCAAGCTTAAAGGCGGGTTCAATGTTGTCGGCGCCCTTGACATATAGCATGGCCTCCTGGACATCATCTGGAAGAGAAACGGTAAGTTACTTGAAAATAATAGTATATACCCAGTGGATAGAATGTTTACCAAGTGGCCTTTCCAGTTCCTTGGCCAATTGAGACACGGTCATGTGCCTCCAGATGTCGGAGGCGCCTCCGCCCGCCGTTTGCGCCTTCTTGGGTGAGTACTCTATAATTCTGGGCGATTTCTAAATCAATTAGTGAGTGTGTCCTCTGGTATCGAGCGGGTTATCAAAAGATTCAAGTTTTCTGGCTCACAGTTTGAGATCGACTGGCCAAGTGGCTTCAAAACCTACCTTCTCCTCTGCTGTTTTCCGGCGTTTCAAACTGGCGGCGCTCACATGGAATTCTCGTTGAAACGCCGGCGGCAGTTGCCAATGTGTGACTGCTCTGCTGAAGTGCAGTGTATTACCAAGTCGACTTATATTTATGATCCGCAACATTTTTTACAGATTATATTATATTTTTAATTGAATCTAACTTATGTTTTAGATGTCGCGTAACGCGGCAGCTGATTTGTGCCAGGGACTGCAATTCCAATCAGCTGTTTCACAGCGTTGCCATGCACCCCAATGGTGACCGCCTAGAGGGCGTGTTGAAATGTATGTAGAACTCAGAATGAAGAAATTCACAAGGCAAAATTAAATTAGTTGCTCACAAAAAATTTTTTAAGAGATACAGAAATTAAATTTGTTAAGTATTGTACTTTAAAATGATAGACAAGTATGCCACCTTAAAATTTCGATCAAGATAAGTTGAGTTATGGACTCTAGAACTTCTGTCTTGTGACATTTTTGAATTTCTACAGCATCATAACATCAGAAAAATTACAAAAAAATTTTGAAAAAATAAATTTCCAAATTTGAATGCAGTTTTTTAGAGAATTGCTCCAGAAACATTTAGAGGTATGCCACTTCAAAATCCAATCAAGATAAGTTGAGTTATGGACTCTAGAACTTCTGTCTTGTGACATTTTTGAATTTCTACAGCATCATAACATCAGAAAAATTACAAAAAAATTTTGAAAAAATAAATTTCCAAATTTGAATGCAGTTTTTTAGAGAATTGCTCCAGAAACATTTAGAGGTATGCCACTTCAAAATCCGATCAAGATAAGTTGAGTTATGGACTCTAGAACTTCAGTCTTGTGACATTTTTGAATTTCTACATCATCATAACATCAGAAAAATTACAAAAAAAATTTGAAAAAAAAAATTTCCAAATTTGAATGCAGTTTTTTAGAGAATTGCTCCAGAAACATTTAGAGATATGCCACTTTAAAATCCGATCAAGATAAGTTGAGTTATGGACTCTAGAACTTCAGTCTTGGGACATTTTTGAATTTCTACATCATAACATCAGAAAAATTACAAAAAAATTTTGAAAAAAACAATTTTTAAATTTGAATGCAGTTTTTTAAAAAATTGCTCCAGAAACATTTAGAGGTATGCCACTTCAAAATCCGATCAAGATAAGTTGAGTTATGGACTCTAGAACTTCAGTCTTGTGACATCTTTGAATTTCTACATCATCATAACATCAGAAAAATTACAAAAAAATTTTGAAAAAAAAAATTTTTTAATTTGAATGCAGTTTTTTAAAAAATTGCTCCAGAAACATTTAGAGGTATGCCACTTTAAAATCCGATCAAGATAAGTTGAGTTATGGACTCTAGAACTTCAGTCTTGGGACATTTTTGAATTTCTACATCATCATAACATCAGAAAAATTACAAAAAAAATTTGAAAAAAAAAATTTCCAAATTTGAATGCAGTTTTTTAGAGAATTGCTCCAGAAACATTTAGAGATATGCCACTTTAAAATCCGATCAAGATAAGTTGAGTTATGGACTCTAGAACTTCAGTCTTGTGACATTTTTGAATTTCTACATCATCATAGCATCAGAAAAATTACAAAAAAAATTTGAAAAAAAAAATTTCCAAATTTGAATGCAGTTTTTTAGAGAATTGCTCCAGAAACATTTAGAGGTATGCCACTTCAAAATCCGATCAAGATAAGTTGAGTTATGGACTCTAGAACTTCAGTCTTGTGACATTTTTGAATTTCTACATCATCATAACATCAGAAAAAATACAAAAAAATTAAAAAAAAATACATTTGTATATTTGAATGCAGATTTTTAGAGATTTACTTCAGAAACATTTTGAGGTATGCCACTTGAAAATCCGATTAAAATAAGTTGAGTTATGGATTTTAGAACTTCATTCATGGGACATTTTTGAGTTTTCACAACATCATAACATCAGAAAAATTACAAAACAATGTTGAAAAAATAAATTTCCAAATTGGAATGCAGATTTTTGTAGTTTCTGATATCGATGCATTCATATGAACAGATGGACGGACATGGGCAGGTGGCCTCGGCTATTGATCCTGATCAAGCATATATATTCTTTATTTTTGTCCTTCTGCTACGTAATTCTGTTATATAATTTTCAACGAATCTAGTATACCCTTTTAATCTACTGGTAATGGGTATAAAAACGTACTTCGAGTAAATGTCGTTTTTTCTCATCATTTCTACAGTTGCCACCCTGATTTTAAGACACGTCGGTAGCTGCCAGCCTGATCTCTACAAATGTCCGGAGCTGCCACACTGCCATACAAACATATGTATTCGATTGCAGTCGATAATCACAGAAGTTTCCCATCTACTCCGCGAGGTGGCGCAGCTGTAAGATGTCATCTACAACGTAAAATGTAAGTAAAAGAATTTTCTTTATTTTTACTTTACGGCATTCTATAAATTATATTTTCTGAAGTTAAAGTATTCAATAATTTTCTTACAATTTTTAATTTATATAATCTTATAATTTTAATACAAAATAATAAGAAAGCCATTGTGAATTGAAATGGGTAATGAGATCTTTGGCGCGCATGATTAACTTTTTGATTATTCAAGATAATAATAACCTCTATTTAAAATTATAACGCCATAACCAAAAATGTTATGTTACTTCTTTGCTGCAATGATTTACTTAAATCGTTTCAAATTCTTTAAATTGCCCTTATAAGCGGCTGCGTGAGTGTCAATCACTGTCATTTGGGGCTACAAACTCAAACTGGGCGCTAGTTGGCGGGATTGCATCGGAATGGGGATGGGCATGGGAATGGGTTGGGCATGGGGATGGGAATGGGGATAGGAATAGGGATTCTCGGCTCTCGAGGCTCGAGCCCTTCTCGTGACTGACGCTGAATGCCACTTAATTCGGTTTTGAAGCGAGTTGCATGTCAAAATGATTGCTCTTCTGCAAACAGCGCATCTGTGTTTGAATTATGATGGAGCGCGCAAATATTCCAGATGCAAATATTTGCGCAAAACTACACACACGCATGCATAGTGAGGGGCCAGCACACACACGCACACATGCGGCACACAGATACGGGACGGGAGTGACTTGAAGTGCTGGCCAGGAGCTACAGATACAGATACACATGCAGGACGCAGGACGCAGGACTCTCAGTTCGGAACTTTGGACTACTAATGGCAAAGCGTGGCAGCGCCAAGCACTTTTGAAAATGTGTAACCGGCACTGACTGACTTTCGCCAGCTCAGAGCTGCGAACTGAGGACCAAGGACCAGGGACTGAGGACGAAGGACGCAGGACTCGATCCAGGAGTCGTTTGGCCGGAGCCAACATTTGTTGGTGGCGGTGGTGCTGCTGCTGCTGCAGACATCCGCTGCCGGAAATACGCTTACAAACGCAACCAGCACGTACATCGCTGCTACAGGGTGTCCTGTCGAGTCCTTCCTGGGAATGGTGCCATATCACCTTCCCACTGCCCCCACCATCGTGGCCCACTCTCTGTTTACTTTGCAGCGCAAGAAGACGGCAGCGACGCAAAGAACTCAAACAAAATATAACTGTTGGAAGAAGCTGATGCAACCAGCGGAATGGAGCTGCAGGGCTCGGGGGCAGCGGGCACGGGAAAAGTTTACAATTTATCTAGTAAAATGTAATTAGGATCCTGGGTGCAGGCGACGAGGCACATGCCCCATCCTCTCCCCCATTCAGGACTTAAGTGCGTGCAACTTTCCTTGCGCCGAGCTGCTCGGCTTAAAGTTGCAGCCATGGAGGATTTAAGTCGTGCAGTATGAATTCAGGATTGAAATCATCGATTATGTATACAAAGCCGAGGTACAGGACATTTTGTATTGGATTGCATTTTTAGTTGTCATTAAAATAGTAAAGAGGCATATAAGTTGCATAGAATATTTCTAAATTTGTAGCTCGAGCTCAGTTTAGATTGCTGCACTTTCAGATGCGGAAAGTTAACCGATAAGCAAACACAAGCTGTGCTGTTGGCCAAAAATAGTGGGAAACCGTTGGCCAGCAGCTAATCCGTTTCGCATTAAAACAGCTCCAACCGATGTGTTTGCCTTGGTCGCGTCTTAATTTTGCCACCACACCAGGCAGGCTCACATGTATGGATCCGGTTATTTGCTGAGAAATTGATTTTCGTTAATTTCTGCGAATGTGCGAAAATGGCGTGCTGGAAGCGAGGGTCGCTCGTTCAGTTATTCCACTCACTTGAAGTGCGGCGATGGCAACTTTTCGGGCGAACTGCGCACAAGACATGCGCAAGAGCGACTGAGATACAGATACTCACAGATACATATGAAGATACAGCCACAGATACAGCTACACACGCACATGCAGATACACACGCACAAGAGAGCGAAACACCCAGGCACGCACACACTCAAGCCGACGAGGCGGAGCAAAGTAAACAAACATGGCCGAAAATGTTTGATGCTCATAATCCGATACAAGTGCAAATGCCAGCACACACACACACACACGCGCACACACATACACACAAGCGCGCATACAGAGAGACTGTGGGAGACCATGGCAGTTTCCAACTGGTTGGCGATTCGAAACCACACACCTATCATCTCGCTCAAGATGTGCGAACTTTTGGGCCAGGTGTTAATCACAGCAGCCATGTAATCGGCTTCAATAACTCAGCTGCTCGCTTCTTGGGCAATCGCAAAGGGGCTAAGTGACCACTCAGGCATTGCCAAATGATTCCCTCGAATTTGGCAGCAATCGAAACACAATTGGTTGGCAAACAGAAGTCGCTTTCAAAATATGGCGCACAATTTTATTAAATACCCTAACTTGCGTGTAAGCAATCCATAGGGTATCTAGGAACCCTAAATTTCAAGTAGATACTATTTAAGAAACGGAAAATGCACTCATCGTTTCGAAAGTTGATAGTGGTAGTAGCACTTTTCACAGGGCCAAGCACTCTGGGTTAATTTATCAAGCTATCATCAGTTCCTTTTCCGGCTGTTTACCTCGCTCGCAATTGATTTGAAGTCGGCACCTGAAGTGGCAAGACCAATCAAAGCCCATTTACGAGCACTTGAAGGTGGAAATTTTCGAAGCTTCTTTTTAATTGAAGAACATTGCAGCTAATTAGCTGAAACTCCTGAAACTCTCGCAAAGTGACCCTGTCACCTATGGACACTCGAGCGGTACCAAAACTTTTTGGACATCGTTGCACTTCAAAGCTGCGACCGCCCACTTGACGGCGGAAAAGTGTCGCCCACTTGAGTGGGCACCTACCACAGCGTCGGCATCTCGGCATCGTCGGCATCCCGGCATCGTCGGCTTTCAAGGGTTAAGCGGGGTTCTCCTCTCGATCGCTTGGGTTGGGTTTTTTCAGTTTTCTCCGTATATTTTTTTAGATTTTTTTTTTTTTTTTTGCCAGCCAACAGGTAATCATCGGCGCAATGGCGGCTTTCAAATATAAGCAAAATATTGACAGAGCGGCAAACTCCAAGGTGAAAAGGCCCCGACATCAATTTCTGGCCATATACTCGTAACCATACATATGTACATAATATATATGCCCGCATCTACTTATATGCATATGCGATCCGTTGCGATATGACGTTGCCGATTCATTAGGGCCAGGTAACACCGTCTATGGGTCCACGGCTCTATGGGTGTACAGGTAACTCGAGTATCGCAGCATTTCCATCCCCAGTTGGTTCGTTGGGTTTCACTGTTTACACACATTAGAGCCAGCCTGCCAGCCAGCCAGCCAGCCAGCTACAACATCCGTTGTAGCCGTTGTCGACTGTCGCATTCAAATGTTGTTTTTAGCCATTGAAGTGGTAAATTTCACCTGTGTGCGAGCTGGAACCTCGATGCCAAACGGCGGCCCATAGACACGGCCACTTACAACAAATGCACTTTGGCCGGGGCTTCGGCGGTCCGGCCTTTGATAGTGGACCACACAGACTCTCCCATAAATGCGGCGACACTTGAGTTGATTGATTTCGAGATGCAAGCATCCGCGAGATGCAAAAAAAAGGGAGAAACAACACATCGAAGAGGTGGGGGAAGAAATCCTGTGGGGAGGGGGTGAAATATTCCACTCGGGTGGTCTTCCTTCTGGAAGATTCACGCTGCATACCCTATAGCGATGCTATACCATAGTATATCATACTATATCATATATCATACAATATCATATCTATATCAGCTTACAGAAGTTTTTGATTTATCTTATAAGCAAGTAATTCAAATGAGCAAATCTAAAAAATATCTTGTCCTTCAACTGTATCTTAACTGCAACTTCAAAGCCTGCTAAGTAGTTCCTTGCAGTACAAATGTTGTTCCTTGATGAAACACCAACTACCAGGTATCTGACAGTCGTGTCCACTCGACTATGAGGCTTGTCGTTGTCATTAAGAGATCGGCCATGGCTGTTAATTTGCTGGAGGAAGTCTCCATTTAGCACTTGGGCAAACAGTCTCTGGTTTCTGCAGTTGTCACCAGGCCACTTCTTGGGGTCCAGCCACATTCCAGCTCCTCGATCTGGATGCCAGAGTCCGGCCAAGTTAGCCATAAATACAAAATATCAAAAATATTATTGCGAAGGGGGGTGGCGGCCTTATTGTTGCTTCTGTTTGCGGTTTGCTGCTGCTGCTTCAAGTGCCATTCAGCTAAATTGTTTGTATGTCAATCAAAGATGAAAACGCGCAACGGAAAATGCGAAAATTAAACAGAGGCTGGTGGGTGGTGGGTGGGTGCCGTTTGGTGTTTGGTTCTGGGATGGATTGCTTCGACGTGGGCCATTGCCACTTAAAGTTCATTGAGGTGACGCTTGTGGTTAACAAAAGCGAAAAGGGAACACTGACACAATAACGCGGCACTACAACAAATTGCTTTGCTACACGAAAATGTCAAAGTGCTCGCCTTAGTTGGGTGGATTTGAAGCACTCGAAGGGGTGGGGTGGCATAAACATAAGGCCGAATAATAAGGCAGCAACAAAGGCAGCGAGCGTTGCAACCAGCGGTAGCAACAATAACAACACTTAATCAACCGGAGGCTGCTCGAAAACCTCTTCATCCTTTATACTCTATCCCCCGCGCAGGACATGGGCCAATAATGTTTTAACAGAATATTGATTCACTCGGCTGCTTTTCGGGAAAGGGGTGAGTGAGTGAGTGGTTACAGAGCGATTCAACAACATGCTTCCAAGTTATTTATGCAACATGTTCAAGTCATTTTACAGTTTACAAGCGAATGTATTTGAACTCTAGAGCCTAAAAGTAATACTAAAATATTTCAGATCTTGTTATCTCAGACATTTAACCTTTAGGTTTTCAGCAGGTCTAAGCATTTCAAGTTCTCTTGTCTTATAGTGTTTCTAATAGTTCAAAAAGTGTTTTTATATATTTCCAAATTTGATTCGCACCAACTGCAATCGCTTTAGTTTGCCCCTTTAGTTCCGCCCTAATTTATGCTGCTCCCGACTTGACTAACCCATCAACAGCTGTTCAGTCGACCCAACTCTATTGTCTGTCCATTAGCCCACCAGTCCACCAGTCCGTCCTTCGGTGCTCCGGCGTGGCCCTCTTGTTGTTGGTTAAATTTACATTGAAATGCGAGACTCGAAGTAATTCGAAAGTTTGATTTTAATTTGTTTTCGTTTCGCATTAGGTAGAGCGACTCCATCCGTCTCTCTTTTGCTCGTACGTGTGTGGGCGTCGAGAGCGGCTGTCTCTGTCTGTTTACACGCCCAGTTTGCATCACAAGCTGAGTGACAAGGCGGCACCGCCTCGAATGGCAGGCCATCATCATCTCCATCACTCCATTCCCTAACCCATTCGCATACCCATTCCCATACCCATTCCCATACCCATCCCCATCCCCATCATCAGCATCAGCATCCCAGGAGATGGAAGAGCTCTGGCATATTGCTCCATTTGCGCGCCCTGCTGTCTCCACATTTCCCCAATTCCGCCCGAGCCTTCTCGACCTTCTCTCGTTCCACGGGTGTTGGTAAACTTTTGCCTGATTTTGTGTGCTTTTAACAGTTTTAATCAAATAATTGCACATGTGCTAAATGTAAACATATTTGTTCGATTCCACTAACCAGACACGCCCCCAACAGCAGGCGACCTCTCGCCCTCGCCTTGAAAACTGTGCAAAAATTGTTAAGCCAGTGGGGTTGTGGGTGGGTGCACCCTTTTGGTGCACATTTGCAGCTCCAGATCAACAGAAACCAAGCCGTACCAAACCGAACCCAACTGAAGTGAAGTGAAGCTCCACAGGAATATTTACAAATGCAAACGAAACAGGAGAAAGTTCAAACATACAAACAAATGAGCGTGCAAACAGCACCGAAGACATCACATCGGCAGAAGGCAAGCAAAACTGAGCCACCCAGCCACCCAACCCACCCAACCCAGCCAACCCACCCAACCATCCAGCCGCCCACTCGATGCCAATTCCCGACTGGATTGCAGGACGCGTGCCACATTTTTAATTTTCAGTTCTGGGCCTAGACCGGTCTAAGCCCAAAGGATAATAACTTGCAGCCAGCCCGATGATGAGTTGAAAATCGGGCCACACAACTGGAATCGCGCTGAATGGAGCGCGTGCTTTTGTTTACCCGATTCACGTGGCTCAGCGCCCGTTCGGGGATTAAATGCAACTTGAAAATATTAAAACATTTTGCGACAAGTTGGCAAATGAAAGCCCGCCCAATCATGTCAACAGCCAAGTTCCGGGAGGAGTCCGGCATCCAGGGGAAGCCAGGGAATCGGGGAATCGGGGAATCGGCAACCCGGGCACCAGCCAACGACACCAACAACAGGAAGGAATGATTTCTTGTGCCAATATTTTTCCAGAGCACACAATTTCGATTTGTCGAGTGCAACTTTGGCGCTCATCGTACTCATCATGGCTGGCGCTCAGCATTTGGCTCCAGCTCCTCCTGCCTCCTGCCTTCTGCCAACTGCCATCGTCCTGTCGGTGCTCCATGCCACGTCCTTGACACCCAGTCGACAGTCAGAGTCGCAGTCGCAGTCGACATTCGGCTGTAGATGTGGTTGTGGATGTGGATGCGGATGTGGATGTCTCCTGCACGAATGTCAACGGAGCTGCTGCTACACTCGGAAAAATGTCCTTTAAATTGGTCTTGCATTAACGAGCTTATTACAGTATAACAGCGATATAAAATCCTGCAAATAGCCCGATTTTATTACCAACTCATTAGATGTTTAGTTCGATTCGAAATATTGTTCGTTTTCTTATACGAATTTTATAGGATCCTCAGATAGGACACCCAAGTGCTTTGTCCTCAGTGGTGCTGCTAAAAAATACGTTGTGTGAAGCGTTCACATCCGCTCTTGTGTGTGTGCACAAACACCAGCACACTTACAGGAGTCTTGCTTGAAGAGTGTGTATGTGTGTGCGTGTGTGTGTGTGTGCGAGTGCCTGGAAGAAGGAAAGGGGGTGAGTGGCGTTTCTGGGGGGGCTGCTACTCGCTTGCAAATCAAGTGAAATGTTTGCAAATAGAATTTGTCTGTGCTTGCTCGAGTGTTTGACTGAAATCTATATACACATATAGTTAGTGTGTGTGTGTGTGTGTGTGTGTCAGGATGCTCGCTCTCTCCCGCTCGATGTGTGTGTGTGTGTGTGTGTGTGTGCGTGCGTGTGTGTGTACATTATGATCAGTACAAATGTGAACATAACTGCACAAATATGTACATAGCAAGTCGCTCGCTGAGCCACCAAGCCCATGAACCCACCATTTCCACCATATCCAGCACATCCAGCACATCCAACACTTCCACCCGCCCATCAGCACCACCCACCACTCGGAAAAGCCAGGCAGGCGAGCCAAAGAGTCGTCAGCTTTTTATGCTCGTATTTGTGCACATTTGACTGCGCTCTCTTCCAGGCATCCATCCACGCATCCTCGCATCCTCGCATCAGCCATGCGCCCTGTTTGCCTTTCCCGGCGTAAGGATTAATTAGCGACCAAGTGTGGCTCCAAAAAAAAAGCACGCAAATAAGTGCGGAAATTTAAAAAAATCAGCAGAGCATACACAGAGTGAAAATAAATAAAATTATCCCTTCAATTGCATCAGTTGCCGAATAAATCTCAACTGCCGTGACACCTTTACTGGCTGGAAAACAAGGTCTTTGGCCTCCGCAGATAATGTCTTGTCTGGCGCGAAGATGCTATAAGCAAATAAGATATCGTAGGGTATTTAAGAGGAACTTTAATCAAACTGCTTACAAGGTGGTCAATATTGGTTGGGAATTATAGGAATATATATATAGCGAAGAAATCATACTTTTATTTAGCTGTTAGAAATGAGATGCATAGTTCCCAACGACGCAGTGAAATCATTGGAGAGATGCATCTTCCAACTGTTTGAATAGCACCATGCACTCAGATAATGCACTCATATTCATGATAATTAAGCAGCAGTCAGCCAGTGTGACATTATTTATATTTGTGGAAATTAGTATACTGTCTATAGGCACGACTTTGTCTCGCTCGTATTTGAATTCAATTAGATGTTATTGCTCTATTATCGGCCCTGTTGTGGAAATTATTGTTTGCCAAGCCAATTAGTTTGTTTTCCAATGTCATTTAAAGTACACATGTTATACATACATGTAGCAAACTATTCGGTAAATCAATTTAGAACACAGTATGCGCCCCAGATTACAAGCCTTCAAGGAAGAGCGATCAGTTCGGTGAGAAATGTAGAGAAATATTCAACTTTTTATGGTTTAATTAGTGACAGTTTTGTTGGTAGGACATACGCGATGATTTGCATTTAAAAGGACACAAATGGGACAATTGGGACTCCATCGTTGAATGTGCAGATTCTCCTTGAATTTATTTAACCGGATTTATTTTCCATGAAATTCTCTTAACAACTTTAAGTGTTAAAGCACACAGCACCGGATATATTTTAAGAAATACACGTATGACCTCATTCGTCCTCCTTTTGGGCTGTAATTTAGACAGCTCTTCATTATCGCATCGACAACAAGATTATCGCCTGATTAACATTCCGTTTTCAAGTGCAATTGCCCCGTTTTCTGGCCGAGTTGCGTGGTCGTGGCCCGGCGTTCATTAGCACAGAAAATTATAATTTTTTGTCAACGCTGCTGATGATGCCGGTTAATTGTGCCCGACAATCTTGCAAAATATGCAAACGTTTGAATTTGACATGCACACACGAAACGCTTGGCAAATAGCCGTGCAGCCAGCCAGCATCCTCCGACGGTCGACTGCAAATTTACGGGGCCAAAAACAAAAAAAAAAAAAACACAAAAAAAAAATCAGCAGAAAAAGGAGGGGCAACTGCATCTGAACTGCACCTGCATGCAAATGCAAACAAAACGCAGTCGCCTCCCTGCTTTCCGGGCCAGAGAAACTGGCAACTGCAAACTGCATATCGCAGCAAAGGCAACTCGAAACTGCATCGCCGGAATGCCGGAATCCGGAGTGCAGAGATGCCGTGATGCAGGGATGAAGGGATGCAGGGATGCTGAAGATGCTGCTGGGATGCCTGGCGAATGACTTTGAAGTGGCAACGCATATAGGGCAGGGTGTTCTTAAAAATTCATTTCATTGTCCTGCATTGTCTGGCGAGCGGGGAGGGCAAATACAGCTTTCTGCAGCGGTCGCCGATGTTCCTGCAGTCGCCATCATTTCCGTTTTAGAGCCGCCTGGCTGGATGGCAGGGTCCTCCTCGGTCCTTCGCTGCTCGGCAAAAAGATGCAAAGACAGCTAAGCAAACATCATCAGCACAAAGATGGCAGCGACAGGACGCAGCAGCAGCAGCAGGAGCAGGAGCTGGAGAAGCAGGAGGAGGAGGAGCAGGAGAACCAAGAGGAGGAGGAGGAGCAGGCGGAGCAGGACCTGAAGCTCTGTTTGCACAACGTACGACGGATATTGTGCCGATGTTTAGCAGTGAAAAGTAGTAGAGCCCCCTACACTTAGGAAAAATACTAGCACTAAATGTTTGATAATTTGATCATCAAACAACCACCAAACAGTGGATCATGGATTAAATTTAAATAGACAATTAAAAGTT
The DNA here is from genome assembly GCA_005876975.1 of Drosophila orena. NCBI lineage: Eukaryota > Metazoa > Arthropoda > Insecta > Diptera > Drosophilidae > Drosophila > Drosophila orena. Next base: position 4,044,491 of record VCKV01000282.1, on the reverse strand, counting down.
GCCTCTGAGAAAAACAATACCTTTCGTGAGATGTGATTTTCAACCTCAATGAATCGCACATTTTTCTCTCAGTGCACGGCAGCAGCCGCGGCAGTCAAGCATTTGGGCAAACACAGGCGAGGAGGCGCCGGCAAAGGAACCAGTGCCCGCGGCCATAATAAGCGTGACCAGGACGAGGAGCAGCAAACCAGCAGTAGCAGGAGCATAGGCACGAAGAGGATCAGGAGCAGTAGCAGGAGCAGGAGCAGGAGCAGGAGCAGGAGCAGGAGCAGGAGCAGGAGCAGGAGCAGGAGCTGTAACCCGATGGTCAGATGGTCTATGGCCTGCAGCGGAAATCCAGGGCCAGGCCTAACCCTAACACAATTTGAGGCAGCCCTAAGACGACAAGCGGCCAGAGAGGCCGTGACAAGTGCAGCAGCAAATAGCCGCAGGATGTCGTCGGCAGGATCTGAATCAGGAGCAGGAGTAGCAGCACCCCGAGCAGCATCTGCTGCCCAAATCACGCCGAAGACAAATCTGTCACAATTATAATGAAAAAGTACGAAAGTAGAAGGCACAAAAAACTGTCAGGCGATTTCAACAATTTATAAATATTTGGCCAAGACTACAGATGATAGGAAGAAGGAAATGAGGTGCCAGAATAAATCGAAAACCAAAACGAATTTGTCATTGTTGTGCCATTTTGGCTCATAAATTTCACCTTTTTGGCAAATGCGTGTTGGCACCAGGACTCGGAACAGGACTCGGAGCAGGACTCCCTTTCCCCTAATGGGCCGTGCAATGTGTCTTGATGCAATAGACTGGCATCCTGCTGGGATCTCCCGCTGGACCATACAAATCGCATTACACGACTTTTTGACTCTCGCATTCAACTCTAATTACCCGGTAGTTGATTGTGTCCAGGCCGGGTCCTTTTGTCCCCTTTTGCCAAACAGGACCCAGGATAGGGGCGTTATCTGTTTGTTGTGTTGTGTTGTGTTGTGTTGCGTTGCGTTGTGTTGTGTTGTGTCCTGTGCGGAGCGAGGTAGAAGGAGGACATGCCCCTCATTTGTAGCCAATTTGTCTGCCACTGCCATGGTGGATTTCCGAGAAGAAAGCGACTTTCACACGCCACAAAGGCGACCGTCAAGTCGAAGGTCATTTGGGGTCGATTCATTCTATGCCATCCTCATCCCCATACCCATACCCATACCCCTGCCACAACCCTGGCAAATCCAACATAACAGCTCAGCGCACAGCATGTATAATTAAAAGAAACGACGCATCATTAGGAGCCTTATCACCAGTTAGAAGATAATGCTAAATTCAATTCCATTGTCCCCGTACAGAAACAACTGTGCGGCTTGTTCAAATATTGTATTGAACGAGTGCTAAATGAAAAATAAGTATCTCTGTTTCAGCTTGGCAAACAGAACGCCTCGAAATTGAATAGAAATGTAGAAACGGATAGGCGAAATTTCCATCGAAGCCTAGGGGAATTCCCAATGCTCTAAGTGTCGGAGTTCACTAACCCTATCCTATACTATATTTATTATTATAATCAGCTTTAGAAAACGTTGAGCTGACCTTAAAGCACTTGTACATCATTTCCACTTGTTGATGATCAATCTATTATAACTTGCATCTGAAATCTAAGTATATGCGCAGAGAGTGGTTTAGATTTTCCTAACACCTGATAACCTGATAATAATACTGTACTAATAATATGCCATACCTTACTCATAGTACCCCCGATTAGAGTAGTTCGATCTTGATGTTCTCCGGCGATGCTGTCGCCTGTCTGGCGGTTCATCAGGCTTCTAACTTTCCAAACAGCTTTCATTATCGCTGTCGGAGTTGTCGCCTGCTATTTGCACAGTTGCTGCATTGTGAGCCCGAGCAAAAATTCCAAATAAATGGGAAAAATACAAGCGGCCAGAAATGAGGAAAAAAAGGAAAATATAATAATAATAACACAGAAATAACATTGTCGCGTTAGGTCAACAGGGTCTGGCATTCGTTCCAATTTCAAGCCTATCAATACGAGTGATGTGTGTTTGCTCAGGCCCCAGAATCGAAACAGTTTTGTAACGATCTTGGCCAGATCTTGACTCGCGTCAAAACACACGTCAAATGTTTGCACACCCCCTCGAAAGAACGCCAGCAATGCGGAGGCAAGCCCAAAAACTAAGGTAAGCCAGACGGCCCAAAGAAACCGGCTGCTTCCGCACAGGCCTTCCCAACCAACAATGGCCTTTATAGCCAGCAACAGCACCATCACCAGTACCAGGTAGCATTCTGCCAACCTGTCAGCCCAAATGCAACATAACATAACAAGGCAGCAAATGGGCATGACATTGCCATGATCCACACAAAACACATCCGGCCCGAATGACAAATCTCACTTCTCCGGTGAAAAATTCCCCCATTCGGCTTGGCCCTCATTATTACGAAATCCATATCGGCTTCCGTTCGCTCGGTGCCAGCCGGAGGTTCCAGCAGCAGATCACCTCACGTCCCATGATTCCCATCGAAAATACAGTAGCGGATGCTGTATGCAAATTCCCCCCATTCAGTCCAAGTGCCGCCAAAGAGGCGTCGGCGCTTTAGCATTCAGCTCCACTGGCGGAGGCGGTCCAAGTGCTCCTCCGCATGGCTAATGAGGCGGCCATTAAGTTGGTCACCTAATTGGGGCCAAGTGTAGAAGCGGGCTGATTGAGGGGCAAACATTTTGAAATGGAAACTTTATACCACACCAAGATACCTGCAACTCATAGAAACACACACTAAGATAAAGGTCCTTGAGCAATAAGATGGGTAATATTAAGAGCATGGTGAAGTTACTCAAAGAAGTAAACAAGTAAGACTGATGATCTTGCGAGGATTCACTTGTCAGTCTATGATATATTCAAACTCTTTAAGAAATGGATTGGTGATCTTCTCATAACGTTTCACTTTAGAAGAAGTTAAGCTTTTAACTCTAATGAAAAGGACCTCGTGCTTTACATAATGCTGCTTTTGAATAAATGTGTAGTAGCCACCATTTGGCAATCGCTCATGACTCACGAGGCAGGAACGCTTTTTGTGGGCTCCGACCGAAATGTTGATTCATTTTGTTGCCAAAAGTCATTGAGGCGGCTTAATGCCTCATATAATGGTTGATCGCGCGTATTGATTGCTTCTGTTTCGGCCGCTGCATTGTTTGAATTGACTGCGGCTGCTATTTGCATTTGTAATAATTTTTAAAATTAATTACATAAATATCTTCCAAATCTGTTAAATACATTTTATAATAATTCATTTATCGAAATGCACTTTAAAGTGTGTGTGCACACGCGGGCGCGCACACACGCTCCGCTGCCAATATTAAACATTAAATGGCCAATGCCAACAACATTAACGTCCATTATTTGCTTGGCCCGGACTGTTGGACTGTTGCATTGCTGGACGCGTGGAGTTTTGGGCGGTTTGGGCGGGTTGGCCGGTATTGGCAGTCCGATGTGGCCGCATGAGCCTCCAATTAGCAATAACTGTAAATGTGAAATTTGCACAAACATAAAAAGCCTTTAGCCGCCATTTTTCATTTGTCAATTGCCAGCAAATATAGAGCCCGCTATCCAGCTATCCAGCTATCCAGCTATCCAGCTATCCAGCTTAAATTCCCATTTGCCATGACTTTAAGATCTGGGCCAAAACAATCATTTTAAAGTTAATAGCCGCTGGGCGCCTAGAAATGCGAGCGCGTTCACATGTAAAATTCCATCAAAAATCGCCGCTTTTGCCGAAATGGAAACTCGCGGATGAAAATTACGTTTGCCCTCGCGGTTTTATAAGGCAACAAAGAGGCAAAAGTAATACTGCACTCACATCCAAACAGGATATGAAATACTCTAAGAACTGCTTCTCTAACATTTCTTACAACCAAAAACAACCCCTACTTGCTGAACATCTTCGTTTTGTGTCTTACCTTTAATCTCGAACCCATACCCACCGAATCCAATTGATGTTCTGCTGGTTTTTGGTCGGGGCTTTTTAATATCTAAATTTGGCTAACCCCTAATAGCCAATAACTAGACACATTATGTTCCGTGACCAATTCCGGGACGCGAAAAACCCTTTGGCAGGGAACTCGCAACACCATTCGCAAAAGCAACATGCCAAGCCAGCTTTTTGTATTGTACTTGGCGAGCAAATATTGTGCCGCTGCCGAATGGGCGGCGTGCTGCTGCTTGGAAAATCAAATTCCGATTGCAACGCTGCGTATACGCAACGCAATTTTTGCCCAGCCAGCCAGGTTGTTGGCCCTCTTGCTCCTTCTTTTGGCCAGCGTGTGCGGCCCACCATCTTCCTTGCGCCTGCACATCGGCTTATTTGCCTTCACAATTTCGACTGTTTGTTGTTGGCCCCGGCCCCCGAAGTTGCCTGTTTGCTTGTTGTTTTTATGAACGGGGCGAAATTGTAACGTCCTCATTTCTCCGCAGCCAGCGAGCCGTAAGTCTATATGCCGTACATATAAATTTTCATTATAGACTGGAGGGCACGGACACCTTCTGCCCCGGCGATTAGTCAGCGCACCCGGCCATTCGCATTTCGCTCGACATTTATTTGTCCTGTTGCAGTAATCAGCCGACAGCGACGTTGAGCAACGTCGACGACGACGACGACTCCGAGCTCTTATTTGCCTTGGCACAAATCCTGGTGCCAGCCATTTGACTGCTCTCTGGCAATATTTGTTTAATTTGCAAGCCCTTCGCATTCCAGTTAATAAAAATGACAATGAAGCTATTTTCGCAACAACAAAAAGAGTGGACGAAAGCAGGGAAAATGACCGTGCGGCCGTTGGTTTGAATGCGCTGCATGTCATCAATTTTGGTTTGTGAATTTTTTAAAATGCTAAATTGCCTTGGCCATTGTTGTGTTTAGTGAGCGATAACCAGGACTGCTGCCAAACTAAAAACCAGCTGAAAAAGTCGTGCAAGAGAAGGGGTAACAACACGGGCACTACACGTATATACGACCATTCGAGTGTGAGTTTTTTGGTTAAATATTTTATAATTAAAAAGCTAACACCGACTAACACCGTGCGAGGTGTGTGTGCAAACAATAAACAAACAAAATCCTTTTCAAATATTTACAGTTGGCATATAGCAAACGTTGACGGCGACAGCGACGTTGGCGCTGACCCCCTTTTTGCCCCATCGCTTGAGCCCCCCTTTCGGCCAACCGGCGTAGCCATCGCCGCCACCCATGGCGAAAATTTAAAATTTCTATTTAATTTCATTTTGCGGCGCTCGAAGCTAAGTGACACAAAAAAAAGCAGGCCATGTGTGCTTGTGCTTGTGCGCCTTTGGGTCATTTAATTTTGCATAGTAATTTATTTAGAGCAAAAGGTGCATTTTATTGTGCTTTATGTTTTAATTTTTTAACACGCCGCTGCCAAAACAATGGCCATCGTGCCCCTAGTCTATTGGCAATTCAATTGCATTGCTTTTTGCCCCATTTGTTTTCGCGTTGCCATTGTGTGTGTGCACGTCTATCCTTTATTTATAACTTTAGCCAGGACATGCACACACACACACGCACACACGCACACGCACACACACACACACTCAAACACAAGTATGCAGAGAGCAAGTTGCCAACGCGGCAAAATCCTGCGCATGTGTCACATTTTATCGCAAATTTTCACTGCGTGATGAATATTAAAAAAGAAGTTTCAAAGCCGAACCGAAAAGAGAAGGATTTCTATACGTATGCATAGAATGTGTCAAGGATTCCGGCTGGATGGTAGCTGGGTGCTCTAACATCGAGGAAATTCGCAGAATTATTCTTGATAAGCTTACAAATATAAATTAGTTTATTAAATAGGAACTATAAAATAGTCAAAAGAAAAGTAAAGTATATATATGTATATTAAACGATAGAACTCGTAAAGTTAAGAAAAAGAAAGTCTGTAGCATGTTTGAACGTAACTCATAGCTGCACTTTTAATCCTGCTTCAAGGACTTTCCATCTCCAAACAACTCCATCCTTTCGATTGTAGCGTATGTGGGACTGGTAAAATTCTAATAATTTTGCGCACTCCAGGCACAAACCGAATCCATCATAAATCTCGGCCCGGCTCGATGACAATGCATCATCCGTGTGCAAACAGAGTGCTAAATCTCTTATAATATCCTTTATGTCCAGGATGCGCCATATGCGTGTGTAGGCTAAGGCATGAGCACACAATCACATGTGAGAGCACTGTGTGTGTGTGTGTGTGTGCCTCTGTTCGATTTAAAGTTCGTTTATTAAATTCCAGCAGAAATGGCAATCCGAATTGGGCTCTTTAAGCTGAATTGAAATCGAGAAAAGTGGCCAACATCTCTGTACTGCTCTGGTATATGCTGTTCTGTTCTTTTTCATTCTGGGTTCCGTGTTTGGCTGCTCAGTGTGTATCTACAAGATACAATAACTTGGTCCACTAGTGCCCCCTTCAAAGTAGCCGAAAAGTACCGACAAAGTATGTGCAAACAGGAGGCCAAAAAGGAGAGCGCATAAAACAAATGAAACTCTTGTCGTAGCAGCCGAGAAAAGCACAAGAAAATTTCAAGAAAAATATTAAGACAACAACAAGGAGGGCAGGCGGAAAATCCTCGAGTGTCTGCTCCACGGATGTGGGCGTCGGGGGCGTGGCAAGGGCTGGGGCTGTTGCAGGGGCGGCAGACAGCCAGCCATTTGTAATAGTTGCCAGGCTGCTTCCTGTTTGGCAGCCAGGCATCCTGCGCCAGGACCCCACACCCCGAGTCCTCGCAGACGGCAATAAAATGATATAAAAGTAAAAAGTAAAAAATCAAATGTAAAAAACAAAGGGCGGGGAGATAAAGCCGAACCGGGGGGGACCAAAAGGGAGCCAGTTCTTGATCTGGTTGCTGTAGCTGCTGCTGCGGGCGATTCCACGTAGTCGAATCAATTCAAAACAACTGCGAATGCAATTTAATAAAATCCGTGCACGGGCGAAATTCTTTCCAAGACGAGAGCAGAGCAGAGAGTGAAATCCGGGTGGTTCTATATTGCCGGTGGTGGTGGTGGTGGTGCTGGTGCTGGTGGTGGTGGTGGGTTGAATCCTGAATCCCGAAGCAGAAAGTCCGGGGCAAGGAGTAAAGCCAGCCCAGCGCAAAACAATAAAGCGAGCTTGTGTACACAAGGGATATGCTCCTGTCTTTCGGCACACACACACACACACACATACACACACTCGCGCAAATCTCACACACTCGTATATGAGTCCTGTGTAACAGTCGCCATATTGGCAGTCCTTTCGGTTGCCTTCTTTGTTTGCCGAGCGTTGTTAATTTGGCAATACCCGCTTTCAATTATCTTATAAATATGAAAATGCAGCAGCAAACGCTGCAGGCAACACCCCAACATCCGGCCGAATCGTAATGAAAAACGTTTCATTTTTCATTAAGAATATACAAGGACCAACTGCGCTGTGTGCCTTTCAGATCAATCAAAAAATCATGACGTACACTCCATGTCCAGATTTCGTACTCCTGTTTCTCCTTTCCTGCCGCCTTTCCTGCGATTCCCGATTGTTTGGCCAAGGACCAAGACGCATGAAAGTGGCAAAAGTCAGCGGGTTTCGCGTACGTGCCACCAGCAACATTCGTTGCATGTTGCCGGTACGCCGTCGTGACGCAATTGTGGGCATTACCCGGGCGGATTGGGAAACGGCCGCTCGCCTCACGCACCTTTACCTCCAGTGAAATGGGAGGGAAAAAAAAGGAGAGGAAAAAAAATACAGAAAATACGGACTAGGCGAGGTCGCCACTCCGTTGCGCATCTCTGGCAATGCGCAAATATGTGCACACCAGCAACATCCACGGCAGCAACAGCAACAGCAGCCGCGGCAACGATCACCGCAGCGACACTATTTCAATTAGCAACTGCAATGCACGCGCTAAAATATGCAAAGTGCCTGCCACTCGCGTCATGCCCATTGCGATCGATGCTCCTCCTGCCCCCCAGTGGCTCCCCCCGGATGCCGCCGTATGCCGCCGATCCATCCAGCACTTGACCCCGCCATTTGCGAATGTTGTTGCTGGCACACTTTGCACCGCGGATTGCTTATTGGGCGTGTACCTCGCTGTGTGGGTAAATATTTAACGCGAAATACCGCGAAATGGCCAGATACCCGGGTTACCAGACCCCAGACCCCAGACACCATAAACCAGATACCAGATACCAGATACTTCAGCCTTAGCCGGGTAGCAGCAGCCATGCGATTCTGCGACGGACGCTCCTTCGAAATGTTTGCAAAGAGTCCGGAGCATGCGCAGCGATCTGGTCAATTATCGCCGTGTTTGCCCATGGAATACCGCAAATACGGGCATTGGTTACTATTTCTTGCTCAGATCGGGAGCGAAAGATCCAATTTAGCCCACTCAATGGCACATCGGGCCTATTTACCTTGACCGAAAAGCATTTGCTTGTACAAAACCTGTCCTGCTCGGAGCCAAATAAAGAAAACGCTTGTGAAAGATCAATTGGCTTAGCACGACTATTGGCTACCCTGTGCATGAATGTTGCATACTTTTCGGAGCCTTTGCTTGTTAGTTCCGTGCTATCATTAATATGAAATATATTAATTATAACAAGTTAATACAGGTTGTTAATATAATATACATATATAATATATGTATCTAACCGGTTACACATTCGAATATGCATATATTGACAATCCCAGTTACCTCTCTTTATGTATACTCGTATACAGTTCAGCATACCCCTGTACTCCATGAATACCATTTGCAAAGACAGAAAGTACTCTATCCACCATTTAGAGTCAACCGAGCGCGGCATTTTTGTAGTACGAGTGCCGCGTACCTCGTACTCGCTTGAAACACTCATTATAGGTCCGAGATGTGCTTGTTTGCGGTGATAATGACGCTCGAGCAGCGGTTCGCAGACCATCCAGCTAGCCAGCTAGCCAGCTAACCAGCTAAGCAGCCAGTCAATTCAACGTTAATCACGACTTTTACTTGTCTTTAATTTTTTTGGCAAACAAGCCGGGAAAGAAGGAGAAACGGCTCGAAACTCTCGAGCGTCTGAGAAATGGGCGCGGACGGATCGCATCGGATCGCATCGGATCGGATCGGCGTCAGTCGAAGCGATGGATCGAGTTAGCATATGCCACATATAGCGATATATGAAAAGGTGGATATTTCAGGCTAAGTGCGGCCGAGTGGTATGTGTAAATTTTCACTGTCTCTTGCTTATTTTTTTCTTTTTGGTGTTTTTCTCCTTTTTTTTTTTTGTTTCGTGTTCGAATTCAATTTAAAATGCACGTAGTTATGTCTGTTTACTTAAGTTTTTGACGGATATTTTAACGATGTGAGCTCAACACAAATTCACTTTAAACGTTTTGCTGTGACGCGCGGGGGGGAGGGGTGCGGCCACAGGGGTGGGGATGGGGGAGTGGGGGGTGGGGGGTAAGACAGCGACAAGCATTCGCGTTCGCATCCGCACCGATGACGAACGACAACGACAAACATGTCGAGATATTCACGTCCGAGTGATAATGAGATGCGCGCCTTTTTCCACAGCGTTGCTCTCTCTCAGTATCTCGGTATCTGGGTATCTCCTCCTCTGTCACATACTTCTCCTCCTCCTTCGTGTTTTTTTTTCGCTGATAAACAAGATGGAGTTACATTTTTAGGTTAATTATGTGCTAAAGTGTGTGGGGGGGGGGGCGGCATACGGGAAAAGGGGCGGAGGGAGGAATGGGTGCCAGTTCTCCTTTCGAGGAGAAAACGTCGAGTTATACAAACATGATATCATAGCCAGATTCAGAAATCCACAGCAGGCTGAATCTGAGCTCGCATGCATCAATGGCTCTGACATTTGGCCAATTGCAGGTTACAGGGTAGGTAATTTCGAGTAAGTCCACTCAGCAACATTCAAGGCCCTCCACCCACTCAAATACACAAATCCTGTTTGTCTATAAATACACGTACACGTATGATGGGATATGCACGTCATAAATTCAATAAGGGTGATGAAAGACCAGTTGATTTCTCAGCTATTGCATCTCGATGCAGCTAGTACTGTAAAATCATGTATTATATACTGTATTATGAGCTCTATTCATAAAATGTAACTTGCACTAGATTCACTTAATCCCACTGAGGTATCAACAAATTCGATCAGCTAACTGGAGACAATATTTTAGGCCTTGATTCGGTATCTGCTGAATTTGTGCTAATTTATCAAAAATGACCAAAACCCAGACATGGTCCAACATGGCTCGGCACAAGACGTTTGCTGATGCGGCACGTTGTCCGGAAAAAGGAGCCCAGATCCTGGCCTGGCATGGCCCGGCATGGCCGAGACCCAAAACCGAAACGGATACCCAAGCCGAAAACCCACTATCTGGCTGAGCGAGCTGGCTGCTGCTGATTCATTAAATCTGTGCTGGGTAACTGCCTGTTGTTGCCTAGTTTATGGACACGGATACGGACACGAGTCCTCAAAGCGAGGCCAAACCCACAGCAGTAGAGGCAGCAACAGCAACAGCAGCAGCAGCAGCAACAGCAACAGTGGCGTTGCACTAGCCGAAAGCTGTGCAAATATTTTATGCAAATGTCCGGGCCCCGTCATTGCACGGACCCGGCTATACGGCAATACGGCTATGGCTGTACGGCTGTACGGCTGTACGGCTGTACGGCTACGGCTATACGGCTATATGGCTACGGCTTTGGCTACTACGGTTGGGGCCAGTGAAACGAAATTAATTTGTGTTTATACATAATATGCCTGGGTCCGGGTGTGTCCTGTTTTCCACTCACTGCACACACGCACACACATCGTTTGAGTGGGTGAGGGAGGGAGGGGTGGAGTGGGGTGGGCTGGTCCTGCCGCAATGAAATTTCATTATGAATATGCTGGCCAGCATCATTATCAAGAGCGGCAAAACAACGCAGTGTAGCGCACACAGCAAAGGATATGCACACACAAGGATATGCGAGCGCTTTTATATGAGCTGCTGCTGCTGCTGTTGCTGTTGCTGCTGTTGCTGTTGCTGCTGTTGCTGTTGCTGTTGCTACTGTTGCTGTTGCTGCTGCAAATGCCGCTGCTGCGGTGGCTTTGCCTCCGACTGTTTGTTGTTGGCACTGTTGTTGCGGTCGGATAGAGAACGTCCGCCAGATAGGCAACAATAATGCACATGTGTCTAGAATTGAGTTTAAATATACAGACAACCAGGAGCGGTGCACGGAGCTTGGAACAGTAGCAAGATACAATAAAGCAGACAATGCAATTAAATTAAATGAAAATTAGCTAACTTTTACAGAACTCATTAACGTAACTAAATCATAAATCATAACACCCTGCGAATAATATTTTTCTGTAACTAACTGATTATACTTCTGATCATATAGAACTAGAATTTTCAATTTAAATATTTGTATCCCTAGTTTTAGTTCCAGCCCTTGGTCCAGCCCCTTCTTCCACATATCCATAGATACTTATTGTCTGTAGATGCAGGCAGGATGACAACCAAAATCTGAAGTTAAATATTTCGTGTTGCAGCGGGCCAAACTTTGCGGAAGTTGTGCGGGCGGCAGACACAACGCACAATGGCCACACACATAGGCTATAATTTGTTGATTTTGCCACTTAAAGTCAGGAGCAGCAGGAGTTGCACTGCCCCACTGCAAGTTCTTAAACACATGTGTGTGTAGAGCTCCTTGAAGAGCCACATTCCGGGATACACCACTTGCGCAGGAGTGTGTGTGTGTGTGTGTGTACATTTTTTGGAAATTATGCCGGCGCAGCAGAAATCGTTGATTCATACGGTTGACTCCGCTATGCAAACTCCACTGGCTGTAAATCGGGTAAACTGTTGATGCATGTGGCAGTCAGTAGCCGTGCCCGTGCCCGTGCCCATGCCCCATCCGGCAATTCGGTTGCCACCCCCACGGGAACTGGCCAAGTCATCAGCCCAGGGCCGTATGCATATGCAGTTGCCTCGATATTGCAGCAGCAGTCCCATGCTACTGGCTACTGCTGCTGATGATGCTGCTGCTGCTGCTGCTGCTGCTGCCACTGACTGCTGCAGCAACTGGCGATGCTGCTGCTACTGCTGCTGTTGCTTTTGAGCAATCAATCAGCGAGCAAAAGTCAAACATTGACTTACAATCCAATCCACGGATTTAAATTGACGTATTTACCTGCGCAACGACTGTGCCCCAAACCGTCGAGCCGGAGAACCGTAGAGCCGTAGACAATGGCGGCAGGTTCCGGAGTTGCAGTTCCGACTTGGCCAACACCCACTCCCCTCTTGGATGCCCCGCATTAAATTGGGCGATTCGCCAAATTATTGAGTTGTCGCCGGCAGGAGGACATGGACATCCAATGGGCAGCAGAGAGCGAAAATGGTGGGAAATGGGGGGGTGGGGGGGGTCGAGATTGGGATGGTTTTTGGGGCATGGGGGTGGTCAGTTTTCCAAAAGGGGGTTGCAACTGGGTGTACTTCGGCTCCGTGTGCGGGCACGCTGTTTGGCCATTAAAGCTTCATATTTGACTTCTGAATAATTCAAATTACTAATATTGATTCGGGCCACGAGAAAAAATGTAAACGCATTGTTGTTCGGCGACATTTCAGGCATTTTCCTATGCAGGAGCAGGGCAAGCGGCACAGAAACAGTACTGAAACGGCACTGAAACAGCAACAGCGACAATAAAACAGTCAACATGACAAACGTCGCGTCGCTGACGTTGACATTTGGTTGATTGGCGCCCCAGTCGTATACGTAATCAACGGAATGTTGACCACGTCCACCACGCACACGCCCACATTTGGGCGGATATAGCATATAGCCTAGCTACAAACGATATATGCTTGATTGGATACGCGCGTATACGGAAAAATGGCAGGCGGCGGTCGAGCCAACGGCCATCGCCATCAAAATCGAAATGGAAATGGAAATGGACATGGACATGGACATGGGAATTGGAATAGGAATCGGAATGGGCATGGAAAATGGGTCTAGAGGAACGGTGGCGGGATATTGGACGGGACTGGACCATGGAAATGGTTGCTTGTCATGCGAGTGTCAGCTCCATTGGGGCAGCGAGCTGGGTTCGGGTGCCGGATCCGGATTCGGTATGGATCCAACTGCTTATATCCTTTTTATTGACAACCCCGCGATAGCAGGGGCGGTGTGGCGTAGTCGTAGTCGTAGTCGTAGCTTTTAACTAGTGTAAATAAGGTCCTCATCAAATTGTCATAAGGACTCGCCAACACATCGCCACCACTCACACACAGGGAACTGGGTTTCAGGCGTATTATGCATGTGGACAGCAATGGCAACCAGACACGCTAAGCAGACGAGGTCCAATAATCAAATACACTATCCTAGATGGGAATACGGCATTCGAGGGCATGAAGACTACTGAATATATGAGGGCTTTAAGCTAAAGCTTACCCAACTTATGTAGCTTATAAGGTTGGACTTAAAAGTACATCTTGAGAAACTTCTTGGATAAGGATATTGCATACCTTGCAATGCATAGTATGTACTTTGATTTGTGAGCTACTACTTAAACTTGCGCTGATTAGGAAATCACCTCTGTATTTCAACTTTGGCCTGTCATTTGGTGTGCGGCACTTGCGATGGTCGTTGTCCTGCGGGAAAGTAATCGCATTGCCGCCCACCCACTACGCCCCCTGATGGGGCGCGATAAGCAAGGCCAACTATTTTCATTGTCTGTCATGTTTGCCAACTTGTTCTTAATTAAGCCAGGCTGGAGAGCCAGGTACACCTACATATATGTGCACCACAACCCCGCCCTTCAGTTGGGTCAACAAGCGGTTCACATATTCCCCCAGCGCTAGAGCGCCAAAGCAGTCACCATTTTGTATTCCTTGCCTTAATCAGCAGCCATATATGTATGTGGGGCCGATAAGAGCCGCAGCAGATTGAGTCTCCCGGAGAGGATGAAGAAGAAGAAGAAGAAGAAGAAGAAGAAGAAGAAGCAAGAAGTCCCGGGTCTGAGCCAACGCTCTATATATAGCCGAGCACACAGGCCCGACCTTTTCGCGTTACTTTATTGTTATCTGTGCGGCATTACTGGTCTGGCTGGCCTGGCTGGCCTGGCAGAAGAAAGAATCTGCTCTGTTCTTGGGACTGTTTGCACGGTGTGTCGTCGCTGTCGTCGTTGTCTTCTCTCCGGATGCATTTGCCAACGGGCTTATCGCCGTAGCCTCGACAACTGCCTCATTATACACGGCGGTACAGCGGTAGAGCGGTAGAGCGGTAGAGCGGCAGAGCGGTAGAGCGGTAGAGAAATACAGCGGTACGGGGTATGGGATACGGCGATCGTAGCGATCTTTCGTTATTTGCATTTATGCAGCCCGAGATTAGATAAGGCACCTTCAACGCCAGTTCAAGATACAGATATACGAGTGCCTTGGACGTCTTCCTGTTCTCAGTGCCCAGGTCGCGGTACCTGATCCAGATAATGAGGTGGCTTCCACGCGGACCGCGACTTTATCACATTGCCACGCCAGAGATAAACGACGTCGTTGAATCTCCGCCATTCCATGCCCAGCCTTTACTTGTTTACAAAGTGCAATTTACAACTTTTCCGAGAAGTGTACAAAAAAAGTATGCCGCCGCATTGGGGTTTATTAAAACGCCGTAAAACTCCACCCAGCCCACTTGAGAAAGTAAAGCAAGTCTTCCCATGGAGTGGGAGTGCGATGACAATCCGGGACAATCCCCTCTTAATGCTTTCGCAAATAGTCCACGAACATCCGGTGATCGTCGGTGATCGTTGGATACCTTTTTTCAAATTTTCAAAATACCCAGCCGCATTTGAATATCCAAATTACTGTTTGCCCTGCTGCGGCTTTTGTAGCGAAAAATTAAGATCACAGTGCGTCAAAGTAACCACAACCACTCAAATGGGCAAACAAAGCCGGGGCTAAAGAAAAAAAAGGCTTGACCGACTGAGTGCGTTGGAAGCCCGAATCCGGTGTGAAAAGCAAAAGCCCCAGCGAAATTCCAAGAAACTCCTGCCCTCTTACATGGGCTGGCCATTAACGGAGATTCCACTGGCGAAGTCAGTAAAGTTCTCAGGAAAGCCTTAAGGAGCAGCCCACTTAGCAAACCCGAAAGATATTTCAAATCCTGCATATATTAAAGGTATGCTAATTACATTTCCAACACTGGCAGTTGAGAGTATCAGCAGAGCTCATAAATCGCTGGTATGTCGTAAGACGTAGATCCAATCAACTACTAATCTGCAACTATTTCTATAGTATCTTATCTGTGACAAAGATTGAAGATTGCTAAATCCAGTGCATCCGCTTATCGTACAGCCAGTTTCCAACTATCTGGCCAGAGAAAATCGCCCCCTATGAGAGAGGAATGACTCCCTAGAGCTCCAGCTAATTGTAATCCTCATATTTACCCATGGATACGAGTATGTGTGCCTGCTCCAGTGTGCCTACCAAAAACACATCGATTGGCAGTCGTGGGCGTCGTGCTTCGATTGTTTATTATTATCACCTACAGGTGTCGTTCCATAAACATTTTCAAACATGACGACAACATCACCGGCACTCCAGCTCCAAGCCAGGGAGCTGTGTGGCCCAACTTGGAATCGATGACGGAAACAGAGGAGGAGCAGTAGGAGCAGGAGGAGGAGCTCCAATGCCTGTATGAATTGAACAATTGCTGTGCTGCGTTCGTTTGCGCAAAGCAAATATTTTACAAATCAAGCGCTTTTCTGATTTTGTAAATGTGGGCTACCAATTTCCCTCGGCACACACATAAACTCCACTCGGTGTGTACACATGGACGAAAGCGCAAGTCATTGGCAATGTGGCTTGGCCTACTCAGGAGATCTACATATCCACCACTCCACCGCTCACACTTTGTGGCAATAAAAATCGGGAAAAAAGAAGGCTCGTGCCGCAGCTAGTTGGCCCGGCAAGTCCGCAAGAGGCATTCTACTAACAATATTTAACTGAAAAATATTTATTATTTACCAATTTGTTTGCTCGACTAATAACAATAATCGTAGCAGCACAAGAACAACAAGAGCGGGCGCACAGAGGAGCCGCAACAGAAAAGAAAAAGTCATTCATAGGGAGCTCCAGTTCCAGGGCTTCCACAGCTCCCCCAATGCACATAGCCCCACCATCGATGTGTACCCACTTCGATTCCAGCTCCCTATTCCCACACTCCCATCCTCGCCGCCAAGGACACTGCACCGCTATGAAAATCGAATACGAAACAATCACAAATATTGGCAGCCAGCGACTGCAGGCGGGGATTCGGAGGAGCTGGGGGCAGCCGGAGCGGCAGGAGCAGGAGTAGCGGGAGGAGCAGGAGAAGCGGGAGCAGCAGGTCGCCCCCATTTCGCACTTGGCAGACATGCGCTAGACGGCGGCTTGTGTACACTTGGTCCGCCATTTGCCTGCGACTCCGGATGCACTGGAAACAATACCAGTACCAGCACTATTTTACGATTTAGATATTACCCTTGCCTAAAGCATTAAAAACAGCTTAATATCTTTGGTATAAACTCTACACTAAATGCCACGTTTTGGGGCAAGTTAATGAGAGATTTCTGTTCCTCAACAAAAGTAGCACTTATTACACTTTACCAATATAAAGGAATATCTATTTGTAGTATCTATATAGTTTTTTGTAGTGTACTGATGGAAGTGGGAGCGGGATTGCCTTCTCGCCACCAACATCCTTACTGGCACAGCGGCATTGTTTTTGTTTGCCTTTTTGTATTTCTATTTACTCGCAAGTTTAGTTTGAGTTTAAATTTATTCCCGCCGCCATCCGGAATCGTCCTGAATCCTCCGCAATCGTCCTGGCCTGAAATACCATGCGTGGGCGTGTCCTCCGCCTCCTGGATGGGATGCCGGGTGGGTTTGATTTCTTGTTGATTCCGCTTTGCGATGCGGCTCGATTCGATCCAATTGGATCGACCTTGCCCCCTTGCCCCCGTGCCCCCTTGCCACCCCGCAATCGGCAACTTGCCACATTCCACTCCCCTGGCTGCATTGGAGCCAAAGTTGTTAAGCAGCGCTAGATAAGTGCTCGAATAAACATAAATAATAAATGACATTTACTAAATAAAAATATTTGCGTTCGCATAATATTTGAGCAGCAAACTCAAACTCGACAGCCGAGCTCCAGCTCTCTTCCATGGCTCTTTCGGTTCTAGCTGGGCTTCGGCGTGGATGTGTTGGTGTGCTTGGGATGGCCAACACAACATGGCCAACACACACACACACACACACACATACACATTCTAGTTGATTTCGGAAGCAATTTTGGCACCAAAGTGAACGAACGTCGCGCTTTCCTCGTCTTTCGTCCACAGCCATGAAAGCGGCAAAAAAGCAGTAGTACTCCACAGTATTCCAAAAAAAAAGCAAAAAGCAAAAAGCAAAAAGCAAAGCGAAAGCATTGCAAAATTTGTGCTTTCACTTTCATTTGTTTGCTGTAATAACAAGCGCAAGGTAGCAGCGCATTTGAAGACTGTATTGTGTACTATACGAGTATAGTTGGGATTGGGCACACAACTGCGAATCGGAAGGAGATATTCTGGGTGGCTATTCGCCTTTTGTTTATCTGCAGCTTTGACTGTGCATTTGTCAATGCAAATACACAAATATACGAGTATACACAAAATTAAAATCGCACACGAAAATGCCGAAGGAGGTGTCATTGACACGGGCACATCGATTAAAGCCAAAGTTGCGACACCTTCTGCCACATTTATTCACCTAGAAAGCAGACCCAATTAATGTGCAGATTCAATGACCATTAGCCGCGCTAATTATGCAAACTCAATTAAGAAATTCCCAATGAGTTTCTTCTGCGTTCTGAGCTCTTCTGCCAGTGGGAAAAGAATGTAAATTCAAGCGCCTTTTGAGCCCTCAATTATAATTATTTCCAGCGATTTTCCTTTCGGCCAAGACAGACAGTTGACCCAGCCGTGCAATTAAGCGGAATCGAAGGGCAGACGAAAGATTAAACTGCAATTGGCCGGGCCAATCAATTGAAGTTGGTTGGTTCCAAGCTTCTTCGCTTTTTCTTCGCCCTCTCCGCATTTTATCACGGATTAATGCAGAAATGCCTGCAATTAGCTTGAAGTGTCTGCAGGCAGTTTGAAGAGTCCAGATTCCAATTGGCTTATCCTGCGGCAGGCAAACAAATGTCGGAATAAAAAAGCAATCAGCCAACTGCAGCGACTTTGTGCGGCTTAAAGCACAACAACAGTAACAGCAAACCAAACAAAAAAGGCTAAACGGACTTTTATATTAGCCCATCGCTGGAATATCAATTGTATTAACGCCGGCCTAATCAAATCAAGATCATCAGCCAGTCAGCCACCCTCCTCCGCCTTTCATGCCAACCCAATTCGTTCGGAAATGGGAAAATCAAAGTTCAGTGCCGGGCCGGAGTACCGAACTATTAACTGCTAAAACGGCAATGGGCCTGAGAGCCAGGAAAACCGAGCACAGTTGGATTAGCATCGGCTCAGGCCAGTCACCACCCCGGCAATCAGTGCCGATCCGTATCCGTCCCGTCACCGCATTTCACTCCATCCCGGTTCGACTTTTCCCGCCTCCGCCGCACCACCCGGTGGGTCGACCTGCTCACAAATTGCTCGCCCCTTGCAGTCACACAAATGAATAATGAAACGCTTATTGTCGCAATTATTTTATTGCCCTGATATCTGTAGCCTCAAAACATACACCAAAAACGAGAATTCGAGACCAAGCGAATTGGAAGGGGACGTCGTTGGCAAATGACGATGATGAAGAGCAATCCGCCAGCTAAAGCGTTCCCTTTGGTTAAAAACGCAGTCAATATGGGTAACTATTTGTATACTCTGCCCAGCACTGCAACACACTTTTAATTAATTTGAAAACTTAAGGTTTAAATATATGGCATTTCAAGTTACTGGGTTATCATCCATCATTCATTCTGACTTTCTGTATAGCCTAAAGTATCGATCTAAATATCTTGCATATTACCTCTTGGAAGAGTATTTCTAGTTCCCCAATCACACTTTTGCGTTCCCCTGTGCCGTCAGGACAATGCACTCTGTCTCTATCGCTCCTGCGTCCTGTCGCCAGGACTCGGTACGCCGCGCGCAGTGTAGCCAGGACCTTCGAGCAGGAACCCAAGCCTTCGTCCTGATGTATGGCATAATCCCTGCTATTATTTGGGGTTGATTGTTCGTGAGGGTGAGGGGTGTGAGGGCAGACGGGCGTTTTGTTGTTGGGCGGTTTAGGGGTTGTCCTGGCCAAGAACAACAACAGTGCATTAGCACTTTAATGCGGCTAGTGAGCATAAAATGCAGAAACAAACGCTCGCGCCCATTTCAATTAAATGCTACACGAGTTCCGGGGTCCAAGGGTCTTCCTGGGCACAAAGACATAAGGAACACGAGCAACAAGAGCAACAACAGCATCAGCATCAGCAACAATAACAAATACAACACAACTCCTTTATGTCCTGCGAGGCAGCAGAACCCACAATGAAATCGACATAACCCACCCACCCACTGGCACTTCCATGTCATGGCAATTTATTTCGAGGGTGTTGATGGGCGGTTTTGTTTTCATTGGATTTCCGTTGCTGTTATTCTAATGCCCGACCACGCCGGGATATTTCCAATCAAAAGGCGTCAGTCACCACCGCCGGACGGAGTCTGATTCCGGGGCTTACTCCGCCCCCTCCTCCTCCCCCTTCCCCAGCCGGCACTTTCCGTGGAACCTGCGTGCCAAATGCCAGCATATGTGAAAATAAGCTGTGACAAATGGCTTAATTTAGTTGTCAGTTAGCGGGCCAGAGGGCCATAAAGGGGCAGCGACAATTGTTTAACATGTAAAAATATTGGCACATTACGCAGAGATAACAGCTAGTGGATATATAATGTGGAAAATATTTTGAGCCCGCTAGTTGACCTGCTGTTAGCATTTGGGCCGCGGACTTTTCAAGACTTTGATCTGACCCCGGGACTTGCACCTGACATTTATTTGCATGTCAGTCAGGTTTAAGACTTTTCTTTTTGTGTTTCTGTGTTTTTTTTTTTGTTTTTCGTGACCCTAGAACATCTGCACGAATTTTCCCCGGGGTGGCACGAAATTCTTCGACGCGGCGACGTTCTGTCGACGGGTTAGACATGATTGACAGTCGCCTTATGAATGGGCGCCCATTGTGCCCGAGTGCCGAGCAGGTACTTAGCCGCCGGAGAGCTGCAGCATTACGGATTTCGATTTTCATTGGGATTGCACCCGCGGCGACAGCCGGTAAGCTTCGCTCCATGGGCCCGATCAATTACGTAGGATTTGCCAGCTCTGACATTTACATGTGCTATGCGGTGAGCTTTGCCACCGGGGCTTCCGCCTCCCACTCTCCGGCTGTGGCAACTTCTGGTAGTTGTTGTGGCCCCTGCTCAATTGGCCGGAAAAACTGTTTGAGCACTCTCGAACACATGACATGGAAAAGTGCATTTCCCCCGACCCTCCGCTCATTTGCGCATTTGCCCATTTGCTCATTTGATGTTTTTTGCGGGGAATTCCGCCTGCTTACATCCTTTTGACTTGCAATTCGGAAATGATGGCTTATCCTGTTTTCTTTATTGGCTAAAGATGCCGTGAGTCGCTGCTGCTTTGAATGGTCCCTGTTTTGATGGCTTAGCTGGCTTAACAATTGCACTGGGATCCTACCTCGGCCGCTCTCATGCCAGATCGCTTCTGTTGTCCTGTCCGTCCTGCTCATCCCGCTTCCCTAGCCATCCATGAATGGAATCGAGGATCGAGCCTGCAGGGCAAGGGATGCCAGCGCATTCACCTTCGAATGTATCTCATCGTCCAGCAAACATCCACAACAATTCGTATAAATTGATTAAGTGTACTTGGAAGCGTTGTGAATCATACTTTACATACTTCTTGTCTACCTACCTCTGCTTAACAGAACCACATTGGATCCGGGATATAAATTATTGCAATGAGAAAAAGTTAATCAATTACTTCTTCCTTTGATCAAATGCCTTGTACTTCTTTAACCAAAAACCTTTCACATTTAAATACCGATCACAAGCAGGCCTTATTATCCTTCCCCTGCTGACCAACTCGGATGTTTTTCGGAGTAAAACAAGCGGCGCTCACATGCGAGATGCCAGGAAAAAGCCCGGAATTAGGGCAGCCGGTTTGTGTGTCAGCCGGAGTCGACTTTTCCCGGGGCTGTTGCTCAACGCCACTTGAGCCATTTGAAGGACACACATGGACCCTACGATTCAAGCGGTTCGCTTCGGTCCAGGCGAGCTGCTCCTGCTGAGCTATGCAAATCCAAAAGCCCAACAGGGGGGGTGGTGCAAGTTGGTGGGTGGGGGGGTTGGTGGGTGGCATAGTGGGTGGACTGGCGCCCAGGGGGTGTGGCGCCCACTTGACAAATACCATTTTCGAAATTGAAAGACAAACTTTTGAACAGTCGACGTCGGCTGCTGCTGGTCGTGCTGCTTTTGCTCTTGGTCCTGCTGAAAATGGAAATGAGACACAATGTGCACCAGCAGTGGCGAACGGCATCCGCATCCTGCTGACGAATTTGCTGAGTGTGTTGATTTGTTGATTCGTTTCGCCTAATCGCACCATCACCACCACGGAGAGCTAGAGAGCTGGAGAGCTGGTGAGCTGTGGAGCTGGAGAGCTGTGGAGCTGGAGGGCAGGAGCGGCGAAGAGCCGGATTCGCAGCCGGAACGAGTCCGTCGGATGGTCGGATGGTCGAGGAATGGCAGACAAACTTGTCCAGTTGGCGAGCACATTGTCCCAAGTTGGAAGCGGGCCAGGACTCGACTCCCTTGCTCCTTCGTACGCAAATGTGTTTGTCCTGTGCACGGACATGTGTGAGTCTGGGAAAGTTTGGCTCACAGTGTGTGCGTGTGTGTGTGTGTGTGTGTGTGTGTGTGTGTGTGAGTGAGGAAATGTGTTGAAAATTTATTGACATTATTCAATTAATTATTGTGTAAATATTTTCGCTTGCAGCACACAGATACGCACATACACAGGGCCACGTAGCCTCGTAAGTGGCAGGGAATTTGTCATTAATTGTGAATTAGATTGCATGAAACTGTTGCCTCTTCCAAATTTGTTTATCCTTGTTGTTCGTTGTGTGCATGTGCGTGTGGGTGTGGATATGGATGTGGATGTGGATGTGGATGTGAATGTGGCTGTGGAGCCCATTCAATCACTCACTCGTCCATTTATGCAGTGAGGCGTTTTCCGCAAACAACCGAGCAGAATCGGACCATGACCATGTCCGTTTCCGCTTTCCGCTGCTCGGTATTCGCAACCGGAACCGGATGGACCAGCTGCCACGCCCACACCCACGTCCACGCCCACGCCCACTCCCCATTTTCGCATTAATTTCGCCTGCGTATGCAAACACATTTTCAAACAAATCGAATTAATTTAATACGAGATTTTGATTTGATTTTTGCCAAATGCTAAATGCATCTGTACACTCTCCGCCGTTTTTGCCGGGCATTAACTTAATTGCATTTAAATGAAAAACATTGCAAGTGCATTTCGTGCGAGTTTTAATTAAAACGAAAATAAATAATCAATCTGCGATGCGGAGCACTCGTCCGGCCGGAATGCTGTACGCTAACCGGATACTTTTCCCATTTTCCATCGTGGTGGCTTTAAACATTTCCAATAAGACTTTCTGCCGCTGGTCAAACAACGCAGCGTGCTGTGTTCGTTCATTCATCATACTCAGCTCCTAATGAGTTCCATCCCACACTCCCATGCTGTTGGCCTGTCAAAATGCAATTTGATTATTAGATGCCAGCCATGTGGTCGTCTGAAATTTCATCCAATCGAATGGGCTGCTGCTCCACGATAAAGGTGTGTTCGAACTGCCAATCGATAAGCCGCCTTTCTGACCGCCCGCCCGCCCCATTCCCGGCACATCAGTCACTGTCAACCCACCGAGCCGAGCCGAACCGAGCCACCCACCAACCACAAATGGGCAACCACCCCCACTCCCCAACGATCCCTACACCACCATACCCATACCCATACCATACCATACCTTACCATGCCATACCATACCAAGTATGGTATCCATACCATCCATACCCATGCCGAAACGTGATTAATGCGTTGACGTTGCAGCTAAGCCCGCTGTTGCCGGCCATCATCGGCAACAGATATAGTCCAAGATATCGGCCAAAACGTATGGCACTTTGTTTTCAGATAATGCCCGGCAGATTTCACACTCAGCCCATACAGATTTGTAATGTTTTGATTGTCGAGGGCGGAGGACGACGCGTGGCAGGACCTTTTGGAACTCCTTTGCCCTGAAGGACACGTGCCCGCATTTGCGAGCGTAAGGTTTCGCGGATTAATTTCAATTTGCCAGCGAGGAAATGAGGGTGTGGAGCTGCAGAGCTTTGCTGCTAATTATGTGTGGAATGTTTTAGATAAACAAGCAGAGCGAACAATGCAGCAAGGAACAGGCTGCAGCGGCCAAAAGGACATCAGATGTTGCTGTTGGGTGCTTCAGTTGCTGTTGCTGTTGCTGTTGCTCTTGCTGCTGATGTTGCTGCTGATGTTGATGGTGCTGGCCTAATCCGTAAGTGTCGTTCTCAAGCACGCAGCAGCGGCAGGCGCTGATAGAGCACACACACAGCAACGAGCAACGGACCCGCCAAAAGGACAGCGAGGACAGCGAGGACACTCGCCAGGACGAGGACCTGGCCCGCCAGCGGCCCACCCACCCACTTCATAATGATGGGGCGCTGTCGACATCGACGTGTCATCGACAACCGGCAACGGTTTTGGGTGGGGTCACAACACAGCACAGAACAACGCAGCACAACGCAGCAGAGGCGGAGTCAGAGGCAGCCTGTTGGTCAGAGATAACAGCAATTTATTTTCAAGTCATCATTTTAATTATCCCGTTCGCAATGCCTGGCAATGGCAACCTTGCGTTTCTGGGCGCGGCTGGCATTAAAACGTGACAACACGCTGGCAGGCAGCCATTTTGCTCATTAAAATATAATATGTATTTTTTAATTTCACAGAAATGTTTGCACAAAAATTTGCTCGAAACAAAGTTGAGAGCGCCAGTCCGTTGTCTGCTATACAGCCGCCATACCCGCTGTATCCACACCATGTCCTTTTTCCCCCTTGCCCAAAGAGCGTCCCCCACATTTTCGGTTCCTTGTACATTTCCATCTTTTATTCCCTGTCTGTCTCAACTGTAGACCGAAAATCCTTTTTTCCTTCTCATTCTTTTACCCTTTCCTTTTTTTTTTTTTTGCCCCAGCGTTTTCCATTTGCCTAACCGGGTAGCCCCACCCACCAGGACGAAAAGCCCCCGCCCAAAAAAAACCCCACCACCCGGCCACCATCATGCGTTTTTATAACCGGAAGCGTTCATGAGAAAGTTTCCGCTTTCATAACCGAATTTTAATTAACTTTCGAAAACCTAATTACAAAGTATTATTATAATGAAAAAGCAGTGCACAAAGCGAGTGGAGCTTGCAGAGGCGGCTCCGGGTCCATGGGGGTCCACGTGGAGAGATGGAACCATCCAGCCATCCAGCTATCCAGCCATCCAACCAGCCAACCAACCAACCAACCAAGCGAGTGCTGCCCCTGCAGCGACATCCACGACCACTTCTCCCGATTCTACAACCTCCAACCAGGAGATGGATACACTGCGAAAAAGCAGCAGACATTCCCATGGCTTAAATTCACTATCAAGCAAGGCATTTGAAATACCATTAATTATTCTTGGCGCTCGCTCGAGTATTGAAGTCTGCACTGCCACAATGGAATTTTGCTGTTTTGTATGCAGTAGTTTGTACTATATTCTTAGATACTAGATTGCAAAACTTTGAGTGCCACAATCGCATTAATCATGCCAAACTTAATGGCACATACACGATCGTTATCAGCGCAAAAACTGTGAACTTACTAACATACGTGTACATAATTAATGTCTTTCGAATATAAAAGACTGCCCATCATTGGGCGCTGCTAGCTATTGAAAGTAATGTATGCAAGTGCACAAATCATTATTGGTTAAGTGCTATTGTCTTGAAGCAGTATGTCCAATCCAAATGCATAGCCACTTTTTAATCCAGTGTACCTGCGCTGTCTTTGAGTGCCTTGCTGTTTGGGAATCAAGGAGGAGGAGGATGGAGCTGGGAGGATGGAGGCTGGAGCAAAGGCACTACTTCCTGTGTATCCATCCGGCATAAGCTCTGGAAAAAAGGGTTGCCCGACCACTTTTTCAACGCTGGGATTCGCAGGGATTCTCCTCTCCGCTTTGTACGCCCCGAGTTGGCAGTGTCTCGTTTTAAAATTAAATATTCCATTAGAATATTACTACAAGATTGTGGTTCTTTATTAGCAGCAAAAGCAGCCGGGGCTTTTGGCCAGCAACTCGACTGAATTCAACTTTGTTGCCACAATCTGTGCTGCGCTGCGGGAAAACCGAACTGAAATTCGGTTGCTTTTGGTAAAGTGTCGGAAACTTTTCACTCTGAATTCAATTTAAACTTGGCATTTTTGGTGAATTTTGCTTGTGTAAATAATACATTTTATCAAATAGAGGCATGCACACTACATAATATAAAAAGTGGGGGTTCCCAGACATTATTTCGACGACTTCTCCCCCAGAACTGTGGCAATCATACATTTTTAATGACCAGACAAATGTCATGACAAATTTCTCCTATTTGCCGATTCCGAAATGGCTTTGTGCTGCCAGTTTTGCGAAAGAGAGAGTGCAGCTGAACTTGTTGGTCGAAATAGAATTTTAGATCGGTCTCCGGCAAAAATAATTGCAAATTGATGGCAGTCTGTGGTGTGGCATTCATGAATAGGTATAGGTATTGGTATAGGTATAGGTACAGATATAGATATAGATATGGAATATAGCCGAGCCGGGCTGCCTTGTCTAGAGAGCTCAACAAACTCTGGAGCGTCTTTAGCGCGCATGTCTGGCATTAAGGCATCGATATATAAATTGTGGACGGTCTCGGTGGGGGTTCGAGTGGGTGGTTGGGCGGTTGGGCGGTTGGGCGGTTGGGTACGCTGGGTGGTTGTCAGTTTAGCCAAACCAACCCCAAAACACAGATTTCCTAAGCCAGCCCAGATGGGGTTGTTTGCCAGCCGGGGTAAAATGAAGAAACTCCAGAAACGCCAGAACGCTGACAGTCACAATGTCAAGGAAAAATCGAAATTGAAGCGACAACAAACGAAGCGCCATTTTGTTGTCGCTTTTTTCCTGAGACCGAGACCCAGACCAAGTCGCCCATTCCCTGGTCCCCTGATCCCACAATCCCGCAATCCCGCAATCCCCTATACCCTATCCTCTATCCCCTATCACCGTACCCATTTCCATTTCCATTTCCATTTCCAGTCCAATCCTATAGCGTCGACGACGCGACCCCAGCTGAACAACAATGCGAACTCTTTATGGAACAGCTCCAGTCGGCTTGGAGGCTATAAAAAATGTATTAAAGCCAGTTGCCCCCACAGGCACATGTATAAATAAAATGCGGCGTATGGACATGTATGTAGAAAATGGTGACCTTCCTGCTTAATTAAAAGCGACAACTGCTCATCAAACATGCCCCATGCTCTAGATAAGCAATAATTTTAATGTCTGCCGAACGTCCGAGAATCGTAGGACCTGGATCGTAGATTCTGGCAAATGAATCACACCCATGTCGATCTATAGGTGGTAGTAGTTCGCCAGGGGGTACTGCGTCGGATCAGACTTGGTCGGTTTATATGGCGGCGATAAGGTGCACGATAGGAAAGGTGCTCATGCCGCAGTGCTCCATGAATATTACTAGAAAGCAAACAGAGGGCAGAAGATATCCACAACCCTTGCCGCTGGGCTGAGATGGGTTAGTCAGTGTGTCAAGTCCGGGAGAGAATGGGTCGGGATGGGTTGGGATGGGACCTGGGACCTGGAACCCATCCATGTCCCATCCTGGTTGTTTACCTTCTTGTTCCGTTGCAATTTATGAGTGCACGGCGATAAGGGCTTAGTTTATCGTGGCGCGGTAGTGGTGGAAAACTGCACTCTGCATCTGCGATACTCTGCGATAAGATAGCGACTCCTCCTGGAACTGCTCAGCGCAGCTATCGGTCGTTCAATTCGAATTCGCTGCATTGATAGCGGCGATGGCGTCGATGGCGTCGATATCGTTAATAGAGATAGTCGGCCATCCGGGCGGCCCAATCAATATATAAATGATTGTTGGAGGTCAGTTGCTTGAGTCAACAAAGGTGGGGAAATGAAAACTAATTTATGATACTTTTTTTTTTGTTTTTTTTTTCCTTTTTCTTGTATTTCAAACATTAAAATAGTCGATTTTGGTTGTCGTTGACGTTGACGTTGTGTTTGTTTTGCATGATTTATAATAATATTAATTTTTACTAGCTTTAGAGTTGGATTTTAATTCTTGCATTGACATTTATTGAATTTTATATTGTGTATTTTACAATAATTTTCATTTGTTTCTGTGTCTGTCAGTGTCAGTGTGTGTGTGTGTGTGTGTTTATATTTAGACTATTTTTTTATCAAGTTTAATTAATTAGCTTAGCTCAATGTAAAAATGGGTCTTTGTTTCGTGTTTGCAATTGGTTTTTTATTTCATTTTTCTTTACGCACAATATAACTAATATTAAAAATTATTGAATAATAATTGCAGTTTCGCTTTTTATGTGATTTTTTTTCCTTTTTGTTTTTTGCTTTCATTATTTATGCTAATTAAACGTTAAATGCTATACAGTATTTATATTTATATTATATTTACTTTCAAGTGGTGTGGCATAATTTCATACAATTTGATTAATTCTCGAGTTAGTTAAAAGTTGGTTGCTTGCAATGGGTCCTTAGTTAAATTGTTTTTTTTTTGTAGGGGGGGGGGCTGCTTAAAGGTATCTATTTATAGATTATTTACAAAATGCCTTAATCTAACGAATTCGTACAACAACAGAAGACACATAATGTAAATGAAATGCGGGATTTTGCAATATATTTCCATATATCGATGGGCGTATATATAAATGGGAATTTGTTAAATTATTCAGTTAAAACGTGTCGTTTTCTTATGCATGGCCAGATTTTGTTGCTTAGATAGTTGAAGATTCTTAGGGTTTTGCTGGACTGGACTGCTCAATATGATGATTTCGGTTTTAGATTTCTTTTTGGTTTTGATCTTTTGCGATTCGAATTCGATTGCGATTGCGATTGCGATTGCGATTGCCTTTGGATAAAGGGCTTAGTATTTGTATCTCTCTTTTTGGGACTGTTTCATTTGGGGCTTTGTTTTCTGAAAGAACATTACACACGATCCCTTCACTCTCTCTGCTCTCTAGCTTCTCCACTCTCGGATACATTTAAAATGTGTTTTTTATTTTGAAATTTTCAGTTATAACCGCTTTGATTGTTATTGCTTGTTTCGAAACAACGAAAACAAATGGCACGGAATTATTATTTTGTATTTGTATTAGCAAAACGTAATAATGTTAACAAAAAGTTCTGCTGCACTTACAACTACATCACGGTTTCTTTCGCTCCTCCTCCGTATCGATTAGATAACCCCCCGGAACAGAATCTATATAGTACTGGAACTGAACAACTCAAAAGGCAGCGCTCTCGATCGGCCCTTTCATGGGTATTTCTATATATGTACAAGTGCGAGTTGCGGCCCAAGACTCACGTGCTCAAAGGATGGATATGGATGCGAATGCGTTTGCGTATGCGTATGCGGATGCGGATGCGGCCAGGTGCTAAAAGCCACCGGCACTGCACTCGCTAATTGGCTGGCCCGCAACAAAGCCGCTGCCTGTGGAGATCGGGATCTATAGCTATAGCTAGAGCAGATTCTGCAGGGCGGCGGCCCCATTGAAAGCCAGGCCGTGATTCCAATTTCTGTAGCCTGCCGCCGCGGCATACTGCTGATAGTTGTTGTACAACTGCTGCTGCGCCGCCTGGTGCTGCTGCAGTTGCTCCTCGCTCAGATCGCTGGTGATGTTCGACGAGTCCTCCTGCAGCTCCTGCAGCAACTGTTGCTGCTGCTGGTGGTGTTGCTGCTGCGCTGCCGCCGCCGCCGCCTGCTGCTGCTGCTGCTGCTGCTGGTGTTGCTGCTGCTGCTGCAGCTTCTGTGAGTAGTTAGATCCCGATCCTGAGCCCGATCCTGACCCAGATCCCGAGGCCGAAGCCGATCCCGATCCCGATCCCGATCCCGCCTTGCCGCTGGCCTTTGCTGATGTTGCTGGTGTATTGGAAGCGGATGTCAGTTGCTGCGCCGACTGCTGCATCTGCTGCTGCTGATGATGCAGCTGGTGCTGCTGCTGTTGCTGCTGGTGTTGCTGGTGCTGCTGCTGCAAGTGCTGTTGCTGCTGCGAGCGCAGCATCTGCTCCGCGCGTCCTTAAGCCAGCGGGTATTGGTGATGTCACAAGCTCGTGGTTCCGGCGGGCGCATGGTAGCCAAGACTCTGGTAGTAGGAGTCCTGGCCTAAGGCAGCGTGTGAGTTGGTCAGCGGACTGAGGGCGTTGTAGCCGGCGTACTGGCTCATGTCGTACATCTTGATGTCCGCCTTGGACTCCGTGGGCAGCAGGCGGTTGATGGAGAACGGGTGGCTGGAGGGCGTGTAGCCGGAGGGCTCCTGCTTCAGCGGATGCATCGACGAGTGGTAGTCGCTGATCAGCGACGGATGGCACCGGTTGGCCATCATCGCCGACAGCTCCTCCTGCTGCAGCTGGTGGTGCTGGTGGTGGTGATGGGTGGGCACGTGCTGCGGCTGCTGGCTGAGGCACAGTTCGGCATTGGCATGCAACATGGCCAGTGCCTCCGCGTCCTTGCTGTGCGCCGCACTCAGAACATTCACGCCGGCGATCGATGCTCCGCCCGCCTCCTTGTGGTGCTGATGGTGGTCCAGCCGGCTGTGGTGGTGGTGGTGCATGTGGTGCGAGTCCTCGTGATCCTTCTTGCCCGGACTGGTGGCCTCCAGGCTGCTGTGCGACGGACTCTTGTGCAGCTGCCTAATGGCCTCCTTCTTCTCGTCCTTGAAACGCTTCTGTCGCCGCAAATAGCATCCATTCTCGAACATATTCCCCGAATCCGGATGCAGAGTCCAAAATGATCCCTTTCCCGGCTTGTCCGGCGTCCTGGGAATCTTCACGAAGCAATCGTTGAAGCTCAGCGAATGCCGAATGGAATTCTGCCAGCGCTGCTGGTTCTGCCTGTAGAACGGAAACAGATCCATGATGAACTGATAGATCTCCGAGAGCGTCAGCATTCGGGTGGGGTTGTTCTGGATGGCCATGGTGATCAGCGAGATGTAGCTGTACGGTGGCTTGGCATGCGTGTAGCTCCTTCTGTACGTAGTCGGTTTGTCCACCCGCGATCTGCCCAGGGAATTTGGCGATCCCGTCTCCATTTCCCGTGTTCCCGGCGGCATGGCACCATAGGTACCGCTCAATCCCGCCGCCGACATGCTGGCTGCCGACATGGCCATGCAGCCACCCATGTTCCCGAGCGGAGATCCCATGCTGGCGTAGCTCATCGAGCTGGGGGTCATGCAGTTGCCGCCCATCGAGTTCATGGCCGCCGCGCCCATGCTGCCGTTCATGCTGGCATTCATGCTGGCGCTCATACTGGCACTCATGCTGGCACTCATGCTGGCCACCGCCGCCGCCGAGTCCAGGACGCTGGAGCTGAAGGTGGCCGCCGCCTGGGGGGAAACGGATGACATGCCGCCCACCGGCAGGCCCATGCTGTTCATTGTGTAGGCGGATCGGGCCAGGGGACTCATGCTGCCGCCGTTGCTCGTCGGATTCGGGTTGTTGTTGCTGGGCGGTGGTGGGCCACCGCCTCCTCCTCCGCCGCCGCCTCCCCCGCCGCCCGACGGTGGACCACCGCCACCCGAGCTGGCCATGCTCACCGGAGCACTGCTCGGAGGCGGCTCCGCGTAGAGCTTCTGCATGATGTCAATGGTGGTCTGGTGGGGGCTACCCTTCAGAAAGCTGTTCAATAGTTGCGCCGTTATGTTGCCGGCTGTCGGAGGCGCTGCCCTCTGGTGGATCGATGGAAAAGGCAACGCGTTCTGCAACGCGTTAGTCAAAACGAAAATCAAAAAGGAGGTCTTTAAAACGTGGCTTTACTCTGATATATACAGTATATCAACAACTGTGGTTTCAGTGCACTATCACTGCTTCAATCGGTTTGCATATATCTGGCATTTTATCGAGAGCACTTCGGCACTTGTCACTTGTTGGCTGGAAGGTTCTGATCGGTATCAGAATCCGATACCAATACCAATTCTGAATCTGAATCTGTATCTCTGTATCTAAGCTTTGTTTGTAAACACACCGTGATTTAATTATTTGTGCGGGATAATCATATAAAATATATATTTATTGCCTGTTATGATTCGCGATTCGTTTTTCTTTGTATTTTTGTTATATTCTTTGTTGTATTTTTGTTGTATTTTTGTTGTCTGCCGCACCGAGCGGCCACAAAACACCGACGCACGAACGTGAATATCTAGCTGGCTGTTGGCCACTGAAGTCTGAAGCTGGGAGTTGTGCTGTGCTGTGCTGCTGCTTTTGCTGCTGCTGCTTTTGCTTTTGCTGCTTTGGGCTGATGCTGATGCTGATGCTGATGCTGCTGCTGTTGCTGTTGCCGTTGCCGCTTTAGCTGCTGGTCCGCTCGAGTGTCTCTTTGGCTTGAGCTCTTGAATGTGACTGTTTGCAGAGGGGAACGCTTGTCTACTATTTGGCTTGCGCTTGCTGCCAACAAATATTGTTCGAGCCGCGCTCAAGTGCCTCGGCCGACGTCGCCGTCGACAGCGACGGCGGCTGCAGCAGCGGCGCGTCCGGGCAGCACCAGCTCCGACTCGTTCTCGCCAATGGCCCGGCGGTATAGTGCGTCTCACCACCACCTCGCCGGAGTTACCAATGACAGGCGGCGGTTCTCTTACGTACACAGTGGTGCTGCGGCGCAAGCGCATTGGTCCGCTGGCCTCTTGTATCAACAGAGCAGGGCCGGTTGCCAGGCAACTGGCCATTGCGGGGGGCGTGGCCAGGCCGCAGTCAGCAACGCCCTCCACTCACACACCCTCAGACGCGCGGACACAGATACGCGGCCAGAGATACCGGATACCCATACAGCTGCAGATACACCCGCAGTGGCCTAGCCTAATGCTGAGCGACGCCATGTTACAGTTAACGATTTTCCCTAATGCGATCAATAATCGCTCGCTCTCCTTCTCGCCGTAGCGTGCTATCAGAAAATAAAAAGAAAAAATGTGGAAAAACGTGGAAAAAAAAAGAACTATCAAGACGGGTTCTGGAGACCGAATCTCTGGGGAGACTGAGAATGCGACGACGCTCTGTTTTTCGAGAGAAACAAAAAGACCGAGTGCTTTGGCCTGGCCTGGCCTGGCCTGGGCATGGCATGGCATGGCTTGGCTTGGCCTGGGTTGCTTTGGCTCCCAAACAAGACATTTAATATAATATCTGTGTGTGCGTTTTTTTTTAGCCAGTTTTTTCCGTATCCGCACCGCTTTTTCCCTTTTGAGGTTAAGGTATGGCAGTGTCACTCTCATTCATTCCCATTCGCATTCGTGGCGAGGCATCGCGAGCGGCAGCAGCAAATCATCAGAACAGCGGCGCAGTTCACCTTTTTGGCAAGTCATTGCGAAAGTGACCCAGTTCTGCATCTGGCCAGCATTATCCGCATCTCATCCGAGCAACTCACTGCATCCCACTGCATCCTACCTGAAATACCCGAAACATAAACATCCGCAGTTCATTGATAGCGCGTGTTGGCGGCCACTTCCTGGTATCCTGGCCATCTATCCACGTTTATGGCCCCGGATAAAACGCATTCTAATTTCGGGCCATAAACCACAGACGCCTTTCCTATTACGCTTAACCCTTTCGCTTGGCCAAGTGTATCTGCGAGTGCCTGTGTGTATCTGTGTGCGTGTGTGTGCCAATCCGTGCCAGTGTGTGTGAGCCAGGCTCATTATTGCGTGTCATAAAAGGACAATTGTCTCGTTTCTCAATGAATCTCTTGCCCAATTAAGATCTACCTGAGCGGTAGGAAATGCGGGGAATTTCCGCATTACTTTTACATTTGTCAATGCAGCAGTTCCTTTTCCACGCACGTTTTTTGTAGCCTACATCTAGGCGCACAGACTTCGAATCTTTCAAATTATCAATGAATTATCAAATGAAATACTTCGCTTGCAGGAGTAATCATATTTTATGTTCACCCCATTTCCGTGCAATTAAAATGACTAATGATCATGGCATATAAGGCCGTTTCCTCTTCAGAACGGCACTACTGAGTAATATTTTTATCATACTCTAGATAATCTTCAAATTGCTTGAATAATTGTTTACAATAACCATGGGTTAGATAAGACTGAGAGATAAGCGAAACTGAATCAGGAAAAAATCTTTCGCTGAGCAGAGGTATTCCAAATATTTAACCTTTTTAACATTGTTTGGCTTGCCACTCGGATATCTATATGCCATCGTGATGATCATTAAACATCAAACACTTTCGGTGACTGAGCACATATGTGCTCAAATCCTTATGTGCACTTCTAATAACCGTAATGTGCTTAAATATTTAATATTTTTATTGTATTTCACAGGCAATTCAAGTGGCTTTGGCTCATTAATGTTTGCGGTGTGGGCGTTGGGCTGGTAGGTACCTTGGTTGTTCGGAGCGCATCAAATGTGTGCTTTTTTGGCGTAGACTCTCTGCAAATAGTAATGCCAGGCAGTCCAAAAATGTGTATTTATTTACCTTTAGTCATTTATCTATTTATTTATTTGCTTTAAAAGCGCGCCACTGTAGGTCGGATTCACATTCCGACTCCGATTCCAATTCGGATTCGGATTCAGATTGGCTGCGTTTTTGATACAGTCGGCTGTACTCGGTTCTAAGCCATGCTCAAACTTTTAAATTAGTTTCAATTGTTGGCGCCCAACGCATCCCCAAATGGATATTTATGGAAAATATTTGCTCTACTACTTTTTTTCCCGCTTTGTTTTGATTTTTTGTTGATAGGGCTTTAAAATGCTGCGCTTTCTGTTTGTTTTAAGCATTTATGTGACGCATGCGCCGTGTGGCAATGACTTTACAAAATCATATACATATATCTACCGGCGCATTTGACCAACATTTCTCAGATATGTAGATGACGTCCGCAGCTGTATCTGTGTCTATATCTACATATATCGGCGTAGTGGCATAATACGAATAATATTTATTTTTATTGTTATTATGGGTTATTGTTGATTTATTTGTTTGAACAATATTTTCACACAAATTAAAATACCCGGCCACCGACGGACAACGGACCGCGTTGGACATCCATATCGATGTCGCTTAAACGGTTTGTCGTTGTCTTATTTGCTTTGTATTTTTTGGCTTAACCCAATTATCGGGGCTCATTAGTGATTATTTATCCATTTGCAACAGCAGCAACAGATGATCACAACGTTCTAATATGCAGCGCAAACAATTCGAGATCTTTCATTAAGCTTACTTTACGATTCTGCTTGGGATAATTATATGAATATACGGTATAAAGAAAGAGTGTATGCAAAATAAAGGGAGGGGTTTCCTTCAAATAAAAAACATCATATTTCGTTTATGTCATTCAATAGTAGGTAACATTTTAGATTGTCCGGTTCACGCTGGCATTCAAATCTTGTTTCGGCTCCTTTCAACTAATTTGCATTAAAATTTCTATGAAATTCATTTGGGATATTAGAACTTCTTAGATTGATTGTTTTCGTAGAAATTTGCTATATTTTTACTTTTGTTCCCAAAGTTTTAAATACACTTTTAACAAACTGATTGCCCAGCTAAGATTAGATAGAAAGTTTTTTCGATTACAATTTAAAATTGCCGCTTTTTATGGGGCATTTCGAGTTTTGGGGTGTATCTGCCAGGTATTTTGCCATGGGTCTATGAATCGGTATCCGTATCTGTATCTGCGGCTGCGTGTGTATCTTGTTCTTTGTACTGCGTGTGCCGTAATGAGCGTAACCATAAAAGCGTCTTTTGTTTTACGACCGCATCGCGCGCGTGTTTACCATAGAAAACAATGCCAATTTTATGGCTGCCCCGGCCACGTAGACAATGGCCCAAAGAACCGCATCCCGACAGTCCAGCATCCTCCTAACTATATAGTATAGTATAGTATATAGGATATATA
Source organism: Drosophila orena (assembly GCA_005876975.1). Taxonomy (NCBI): domain Eukaryota; kingdom Metazoa; phylum Arthropoda; class Insecta; order Diptera; family Drosophilidae; genus Drosophila; species Drosophila orena. The sequence goes on along the minus strand of VCKV01000282.1, from coordinate 4,009,198 downwards.
GTTATTTATGTACCTGGAGCCAAAGGTGACGGCGAAACTAGAGCACATGGGTCGAAAGGGTGATGGCGAGCGGGACGCTGCATTAATTAGAACGAACGCTGCGGATATATGTACTTGTATATGTACGCATGGGTCTAAGGATCGAAATTACTTTCTTCGGGGCCATAAAGCGGCTCTTATCTAAATTAGGATGTTGCTTGTTTGCGGCTGTGTCTGCACAACACCGCCGTTTTCACTATTTGCGTAGGTGTTTCATTTCCGTTTCACAATTTATCTGGCGAGTGTTTGCCGGCATACTCAGCCGCTCAGCGCACCTTTAGCCGCCTCAAGATTTTCATCTTTCCCTACTTTCACATGTGATTTTCCCTAGCGGCCTTATCAGTTTTTGGCGCGTCAGCCGTCCTCATCGTGATTCACATTTTTCCCTCCCTGCACGTCGCTGTTTGCACTCGAAACACTGTAAGAAACAGAAACGGAAACAGCAACCGAAACCAAAAACTGCACTTCCAGTACTCGGGCTGTGAATCAGACAATGCAGTTTGGGAATCGAGGGAATTTGGCGCATTTGGGGTGCGTGCCTTATCAGTGGGGAGCCCATGGGGCTGCGCCTCTAGATATCGCATAAATCAGAGCCTAGTCGCGCTTTTGCTTGATTATTTCCATTTTATCTATTTGGTTGCGGCTAGCTATAAAGTTTCTGGTTTTTATCTTTGTGCAAACACGGGAAAGCAGCGCTATTAAGGCCCTGGCGACCCTATTTCCTCTGGCCCCCAAGAAAACAGCGAATTCTATTCTTTTAATTAGGAATCCGCAGAAGAGGTGTAGCCCCTCAAACGCAATCCAAACAGTGAGCGGAACTCAATTTTAATTTGTGGGGTAAATAGAAAATATACGCCATTTTATTGCTCAAATTATGTAAGAATTTACGCACTTAATATAGTAGTAAGTAAAACTTCTTTTTACTGCAATCGATTATTTGTCATCATTAGTTATTCTCCAATTCAAGTAATCTTATGGAATATTTAACATACATTTTTTTTTTGTTTTGTTATTTTTGTTGACCGGTTGTTTCCTATTTGTTTACCTCAATTTCACAGCAGATTTTGAATCCATGTTTAACCGACTTAAGTAATTTTCCAAACAAATTATTTTTTGGCTCAAATCGCGCTAATCGATTTAATTGATTAGAACCCCGAGAGCCGGTTTTCTCCCACCAAACCAGTTTATGCAACCCCAAACCTCAGCTGAGATTTCGAGAGTAACCAAATTGATCATGCGAAAGAATGTTTTGTTCATCTCCCGTCCGAAGATATAGATTTCTTCTATCCACTCCTCTCAAAATACCCATGCAACTTAGCACCAGGCTGCTAATTACATATTCGTTGCCTGAAAAATTAACTTTCCAGCGGCGAACATTGTAGCATGCCAGTGGCGACAACGAGACTGCTGCCAGTTTTATAAAGTCCCCCCTTCACCACTCAAAAAAAAAGTGTGTTTTTTATCTACCTATCTGGCTATCCGACTATCTAACAATATGTTATGCACTGAGCCTGGGCCCAGAAGCCGCCCATTTCAATGACGAGCGTTGCGGCAGCCGAAAAGCTGTCAAATTGTCGAAAAACTTATTGTTATCGTGCTGCGCGTTATTGAGTGGCCGTGTTCACACGCAGCTCCAGCTCAAGATACAGATACAGATACAGATACAGATATACAGATACAGATACAGATACAGATACAGATACAGATACAGCTACAGCTACAGCTACAAAGATACATTTGTATCTACACATGTCCGTACAAACAATTCAATTAATTGTTGTAGAGCAGAATATGTCACATCGGTGGGATATGAATGGCTGGCTTTGGACTGGGCATACAGTATTTAGGGGGCCGTAAGCCCGAACTCTTCGGTAGTTTATTGATTTACAAGCTGGGAGCCCCGTATCGCAGATCGATGCAGGTTTATGGGTGGCGTCCACTAGGGGGGGGTTCTACTGCTGGGTGCCCAACCATAACTGTGACTATCACTATAGCTGGCACTGCAACTGGAACCGACTTATCGCGGTGGCGTTGTGATTTTTTGAGTGTCGAAACGCCAAAGCAAATATGATTGGAGTTTTATTTACACTGGCCCGTCCGATTGGGTCTTAATTACTTCCGAAAACAATGACAACCGATGACCAGTGGCGATACGAGCCCCGTTCCCGAGCATTAATCAATTTACAACGAGATTTAAGCAATGGCATCGGTAAATAATCAAATAAATACAATTTGAATACCGGTTTGGCATTTTCTGGCTATCATTCATAAACTTTTGCCCGGCCTGACATGAAAATTAGCTCTTCAGCCAAGGCAGACAGCGCAGCGATCACCGAGATCTCCGAGATCTCTCGGCGATCGGAGTTCGGAGATCGGAGATCGGAGTCGTCTAAAGCTGGAACTCCGATCGCTGAAGAGCTCCAGACTCCGGAGTTCGAGTTGGCGATGGAGATGGAGATGGAGACCTGAAGAGCATGGCTGTTGATCACGGTGATGACTGCGTAAAAACGAAAAGTAAAAACACCAAGCTGGCACACAGCTTTGGATGCTTGAGATGTGTTGCCCGTTTGTGTTAATCCCATCAAGACCCAGCACATTATGAAGTAGCAACACCAGCAACAATAGCATCAGCACCACCACCAACAGCATCGGAACAGCATAAACTGGAGCTGCACTGAGAGAAATGTGTGCAACAGCATTAGAACAACTTGGTTCTAAGAAAACTTATCTGAACAGCTTTTAAACTTTAAGCTATTATAGAAATATTATTAAGAACGATTTAAAATAAATTAACTTTTCAACAGCAAATTGAAATGACTTTTTGAATGATTTGTATTAATACCACATTTTCATAATCGAAAAAATTGGTTACTGATGCATCATCACATATCACATCTCCAATTATTTTCCGTGTGCAACCTGAAGCTGCGACTGGAGACCCAAGTCGGAGTTGGAGTTGGAGTTGGAGCTGCATGTGGTGAGTGCTCATGTGCTCCATTGGAGGCTCCATCTCTACATCAACGGCACAAGTGACATAAGTGGCGCTTACCCGATGATGCGTGCGCATCCAACGAGCAGCCAAAAGTTAGTCCCTCAGCTCCGCAGCTTGTCTTCATCGTTTTGTAAGAGTCATCTCATCAGTGTGCTCGTCGCCATCTGGTTGCCAGTTGGCTGGTAGGCCCGGCTGATAAGAACGTGTTAGGGTGTACCATGGAGTTGTTAAATGCAGCACCGCATCGTCGTGTGTGGTCCATCGATGGCGCTTGATAAGAGAATTTTGGATGTATCCGATCCATGGATCGTACGTCGTACGTACGGCTGCGAGCGACTGGCTCTCCTGGTTTTTGGTTTTGGCCCGGTCTACCCATGACGTGACGGGCGGCTGACGTGCCAAGTGCCATCGAAAATGGCAAGTCATTGGCATTTCAACTGGACATGCGGCACCCTTGTTAGCCCGAGCTGTCTCTGCCTCCTCGTTGGTTCCAACTCTCTGACTTGGACTCCGCTGTTCATATACGTGTATACTCGTATCTGGCAGTGAGTGAACATCCTTCGACGCATAACGGTCAGCACAGGATAAAAATCCTGCCCCTGCCCCTGCCCCTTCCCCCTCCCCGCATGACGCAGCAATCGGCGAAAGCGTTAATTTAATAATGGCCAAATTTGTGACTGCAAGTCGCTTACAATAATTTGGTGCAACATGGGAAATGTGCGGCACCTTTCCGGCACGGGAGGTGTGTTTGCTTTCCTAGTCGCTGCTGCCCATAATTGTTACACTCGGCTGCACCAAAGTCAAAGCTAGAAAGTCAATGACATCCAGAGCAAACAGCCCAGAAGTGCGGCAAAACTGAAAGTTTGAATCAATCGATAAGTGAAAGGAGGGAAAACTCACAGGGAAATACAGGAATCTAAGCCAAAAGTCTATATATACAGACTGAGAACTATTTATTGAATAGCTGCTGAACGAATATGTTAAAATCCTTGAAAAGCGCATATGAAGAAGATACCTCAAAACGAAAAATGGAAAAGTATAGAACGCCAATTTCCCTTTCGCTAGAAATCAAGTGGCACTAAAACACAAAGCCTTTTATGGTCGGCCACAATAATTGGCTGGACAAACAAAGATCCGCCAGTTCATAAATAGTTTGCACTTGACAGCTACTGCAGCAGAAGCCGTTGATTTGATTCCTGCCCCCCAATCCCCAAGCCCCAGCCCCCAAAACCACCTATACCCCGATCCCCAATATTCGAGCCTCGAAGTTCTGGTGTGAAGTTCTTGTGATTCACTCGGTCGGTGCGAAATCAAAGAGATCTCCGGCCAGGCGGCGGCCAAAAGCATCATAAAAAGATGGTACCTTGTGTCCACCAGCGGAGTTCATTGATTTTCTGTTGGGGGCAACTCAATCAAAAATCCAAAACGAAGCTGAAGAAGAAAACAGGAATCTGGGCGCATAAAACCAAACGAAGAACTTGGGAAAACGCGCACGGCGGTGGCACTCTATTAGCACCTCTAAAGCACAATTTACAACAAACATTTACAACTGTCAATTGGCAACAAAGCCGGCTAAGGGTACATACACGTCCATGTATGTACGAGTATAGTGGCCAACGAAGAGATCGGCCAGAAATTAAGGATACAGGTCACCCATCACCCAGGCACAAAGGGACCGCCGATGTTTGGGATCTCGATGAGATGGTTTTTCGGGAACTGGCCGCTGACGAATTGCCGGCAATTAGTTAGCATTAAACAACAACTAATGGGTGCCATTGATGAGAACGTGCATCGAGAACCTTTCAATAACATACATACCCGACTATATGAATGCACACAATCGTATCTGTCACTGGGGCATACAAACGCGTACGCGTACATACGGTTTAAAAAACGAAATTAATAAAAATTTCACTTGAATTGACAAAGTGCCCGAACGCCGTGACGTTCAACTGACGACAAGTGCCACTTGACAAGCTGCCGAACTTGAAATTTTTTTCATTTCAATATTTCATTGTTACCCCCGGCAAATAGCCGTCATATATACCAGTATACCCGGCATATAGAAGTCTGACTCCTGATCTGGCTCGATTCGCTCGATTCGCTCGATGGGTTGGTTGGTTACCTGTCCGCCAGCCTCGTCCCACAGCTGGCGATTAATCTTGACATTGAGTTGCTGCAGAGCCAGATGCAAAGACAATGGCCCAGTGGCATATATAAATTCGATTTCTCGTCCATAGCTGTTGACAATAAATAATTTAGCCATCTACACGTATAATGGCCCGCTGATAAGTGCTGTTTGGCCTGTGACGCTCCGGAGACGCTCCCACAGTATTCCCACCGCCGATTGCATGCGAGATTGAGATCATTATCATGGCAGTTCACGTGCAGAGCACGCGGCCGCTGGCAGGACAAGTGCCAGGACTCGTAATCCAGGACATGTAATGGGATGTGCGAGCAAATAGATTCCCAGGCCGCTTGAACTGGTGCTTCACGACAAGTGCGGGTCATCATAATCATCATCGTCGGCATCATCATCGACCTTATTACAAGCGACCGCAACTACTTTAATTACACTGTTAGCCGCAGGCAAACTACACTGGCAAACACAAAGTTAGGGCTGTAGGTCTGGAGGCTTTTTATAATGCCTTAATGTACATTTTACAAATGATATTCAGAGGACTAATATTTGAAGAATATTTTGTTCCAAAGTATTGAACTTCCCCAAAGAATTCGCGCGCACTGAAGCTTAAGTACATGTTTCCTTGTAGTCCAGTGTAAGCTGAGGTTAATAACTGTAGCACGCCGGGGGCGTGGGCAGCGGAGGTGGGCGTGCCCGCTTACCAATTGTAATGCAAAGCGCGCGCGCGTGTGTGGGTGAGTGGAGTGGAGCGGAGTATGGGGTGGTGGGGAGGTTGGGGGAAGTGGAGTTCGAACCAGGACCCTTGGGCGTATTGCAAAATTCAGTTTCGCTCGATGACGAAGCCGAGCGTCTCGCCGCTCAAGTGCCAGCCCGCCGGGCTATTGACAGAAATCAAAACGGGCAAGAATGGGTCGAATCAGTGGGCTCAGTAGGCTCAGTGGGCTAAATGGCAAGCGCTGGCCAGATTTGGTGCGACTGATTCCTGCGACGGCCCCTTTTTTCCACTCGGTTGAGATGACGGCTTAGCATGGCATCAAAACAAATTCGTTTGAAATTAATTCGGAGATTTGCTTTCATTAGGCGGCTTGCCGGGTGCAAAGTATGTAACTGCGATGGCAAACACAATGGAGAAACCACCGAAACAGCGTGCGGCTAATCCCTAAGCCAAACTTTTGGCTGCTGGAAGGTCGTTTCAGGTCCAAGTTTCGCCACTTTCCACCCCCCGCCGACAGGGGCACGTGCCCCTCGATTGTTACATGCCACACACCACCCCCACCCAACACCCAACCAGCCCTTTCGATTGTGTTCCGGAATTGTGCTCGCTTGTCGAGCTGCGTCATCACTTTGAATTTCTGGCGAAGCGCCGGGCATGTTGCTCCTAATGCGACAGTTTAATTGCAGGTGAGGCGCACAGGGTCGCGTGGCCAGGGAAGCGCCGCTGATGCAATTAGACAGCCAACGACTTTCCCATTGTCCTGCCGTGACTTCTCCATTCTCCATTGAACCGCTTGTGTGCGGGCGGGCGGTCCTCCTGGTGTCGCTTTCCCAATTCAGTGGCTTCTGCCTTCACCCAGTCCTGCTGTGCGGGTGCAGTGCGGCACACCTGGATGAAGCTCTTTTCCGACTCGATGGCGATGACTTTCTAACAGCTTTCGGCAAGGAGCTGCTAGCTGCGGAAGTGTGCCAAATTCTAATTGAATGTTTAGCGGAATTTATGAACAATCTATGGTATGATATTAATATGAATTACAGCTTATAAATATAATAATATAGGTTGGTTATAAATCAGTCGCCGAAGTTTTTCTCTGGGGACAGCAAGGGTCAATTAACCCGTCGTTATTTTGAGAACTTATTCTCAAGGACTCGCCCACAGGACGAAATTGATCAAAGGCCTACGTCCGCCGAAAAGCACCGCCCAAAAACTTGGGTTCCCATTCCATCCTCTGGACAGCAAAAAACGGAAAAAACTTTCTCACATTACATCACGGACCAGTGAGGACGGCTAAAACAACAAGGACAGGCGACTGGAGCGACTGGAGCGCTCTAAATGGACACCGAACAACATCGTTTAATATTGATGGCCATTGTTTGAGCGCTTTATGATGGGAAAGTGAGGCCATCTCCGTGCCACTGCCTACGCTTCTCCACCGGACCACGTTGTTGGTGTTGCCGGTTCAAGTGAATATTTAATTAAATTGTTTTCTAATAACCACGCGCTACTTTGCTGAACGCAAAACACGCGTCCGCAAGCGGCGAACGGCGGGCAGGACACGCGGCAATCGGACCAGGACACACCTTGTTGTGCCAACAACATTAGCAGGGGCCGAAATAAAAAAAAATATGCTGAAAACGAGAGCCACCCCTTTTTCGCTGCGTATCCTGGTTCTAATTTTCCAAATTACGCACCATCAATCATCGCTAGCTTTGACGAACGTCGATGGCGAAGTGTATGTGAATGTGAATGTGGATGTGGATGTGGATGTGGCTGATGTTGATGATGACGTTAGGAACTACCCCCACCTTATCTAACCCACCTAGACCATCCCACCCAATCCAGTCCAATCCAGTCCTATGGCGCAATCACTTGAAGCGAGCAACGCTGCGGCAGCCGCAAGTAGAAATTAAATTAAACTTCAAGTGGCCGCAAGGACCTGCTGAGTCCTGAAATCCTAGAGTCCTGAATCCTGAATCCCGAGACCCTTAACCCGTAGCCATGGGAAGTTGTGCCGCTCCGGCTGTTTTCCATCGTAATTAACGCTAATTGCGTTTGGTCATAAGCCGCAGTTTTTGACTTTTCCACGTGTTCCTCGGATTGTCCACAGGATTTTCCCACCTTAATCCTTGGCCATGGCTGTGTTTTTGTTATGGCTTGACTTTGGCTTGACTGACGACAATATTGGTATTGCATAAATAAGCAATAGATAATGCTGATCGGAAGTGATTAGAGTTTGCAGGGTTTTCTTCGGAATCCTGATCCCAGCGAGACTTTAAACCCGAGACCCCGTCCATCTGGTAATTGAGAATGCACTCCGGCTAATGAAAGCGGTCATCGTGATGGGAAGTGACCAAATTGGCTGGACAGAGTGGGCTCAGGGATTAATATCGCAGTGCAATTAAGAGCTCAATCACTGTGACTCGACTCGGGTCTTGTTTGCCTCTCTCTGATTACATTTATGGAATTATTATTGATGTTTGGCACTGACCACCACAGCCCACAGTCCATAGTCCATAGTCCATAAATGGGCACACCCCCTCCATCTTGCCCCCATAAGCCACCCCGTTTCTAATTTTGTTGAGTAGCCCTAACTCCAATGGCTTGGACATCGCCTGGGCCGGAATAGACAGGCCACTTTGATTGAAATGCAGACACAAATGCTGGCAGGCAGCCATTAAGCTGCTCCGATCTATACATAAATATGGTCGTGTAAGTGACCACAGCGGGGGGTAAAAAAAAGGACACCTAGTAGTATCCACCTTAAAAGTTCATATGGAAAAAGATGTGAAGATACAGGAAATTTAAAACTAGTTTATATTTGTATATGAAACTCCTTATATTATGACTAACCAAAATTACTATTGTTGCGACCGCAGCTGTATGTGCATCCCACATCCTCTCACACTAATCTGTATTATGTACACAGTTGATTTGCCTGCCACTCACTCACCCAGTCCCGACCCAATTCGCTCACATCCTCGCCCAGGACTCGCCTACATAAGTAACGCCACATATGATTTCATTCATATGCAGAAGAACTATGCTCCTCCCTTTCAACAAGCCGCTCATTGATTTGCAATGCCTAAAATGTTTCAGCCTGATGATGGGCCCGTCCACATCCAGCCCACATCCTATGCCCCACAGAATCGCCCAGCAACCATCAGCCATCACCCATCACCCATTGCTGTTGCTGTTCCGCTCTGCCTAACTGCCAAACATTCCCAAATGCCGAAGTGCGTGTCTTTCTCTGGGTGTGTGTGGTGTGTTTGCCATCGTTTTTGGAAATATTATATGCTCATACCTCCGTTTTCGAGTAAATTGTGTAAATATTTGCGCTCGTAAGTGGATTGGAGATGGATGAGTCTATCAACAGAGAAGTTGGCGTTGGCAGAGCCGTTGGCATCGCCATCATCATATGCGTATGGGTTGGTTGGCACTGCTGCTCCTCCCTACCCATAGCCATTTCCATTCCGCACCCTCAGTTCCCCAGTCATCCTCCCTCGTGGAATTTTGGTACACATTCGTTGGCGCATTTACCTTCCGTCTTTGGCCCAAAGCCCACTTGCAGCTTGTTGCATTACAGAGAATGGCTACTCTACAATTTGACAAAGAATTTATTTCCCTATTGCATTGAGAGCACGGCCGAGAACTCGCTCACTTAGCCATTTACGAGTATATAAACAATTCAGCCTTATTTGGTGGCCTTTTTGTCCGTTTCCTTCTCTGGTTCGCTTTCCGTGGTTTCGTCATCTTCCTCATCATCATCATCGTCTTCATCGCTTTCATCCTCGTAGTCTCCATCGGACTCATCTTCATCATCATCATCGCCGTAGGAGTAGCCACCGCTGGCGGCACCACCATAATAGCCACTGCCACTGGCTCCATAGTATCCACCGTACCCCTCCTCGTCGTCGCTGTTGCCACCTTGTTGCTGGCGCCCGAATTTGTGTGACCGCGTGGACATGCTGAGGTCCTTGGTCACCGAGGTATCGTAGTTGCACTTGGGGCACGGAATCGGCTTGTTCTTGTCGTACTTAAAGCCCTTGCGACGCACATGATCCTCGCAGTAGCATGTCTTGCAGCGCAGGCAGGAGTACTGGCCCAGCTTATTGCACGATTGACACTTGTAGTTCTCCGACTCCAGCACCTGGAATCGAATGGATTGAATTACCAAATGGGAGCCAGTTGGGAGCAAAACTTAATGGCTATTTTACAGATTTCTTAGCTTTCAAGTCCCAATTAGCATGCAAACTAGGCGATGATTTGGTTACCCACCTGACAGCTGGCCTGGTGCTCGAACTGATCGTCCTCGCACAGGAATCCGTTGCAGAAGGAGCACTTGAAGATGCGGCCGCCGTGCTTCCAGACACCGCGTTCACACTCCAGGCAGGTTGCATTCTGCAGCGGACACGTGCAGGCGTGGTTCTGGAGGCATTTGCGTCCGTGGCAAACCCACGCCTCGCAGAAGTCGCAGATGGCGCCCACCATGCCGAGGCCCGTGGTGTAGACACCCGGATGCTTGACCACACAGTCGCCAGTCTTCAGCATGCACTTAATCTTCCCGCACTGGGCGCAAATGGGTAATCTCTGAATGCTCTGGCAGAAATAACAGAAGGCCCTCGACTTCTGCTTCTTCTCGCACTTGTCGCACTCCATCGGGGCATTGCAGGGCAAGTCCGCTAGGGGCACCTCCCTGCTGCGGATCTCCTTGAGACGAAGCTTCTGCTTCTCGGCCTTTTTACGCTGCCCAGTCTTCTTTTTCGGCATTTTGGAATCCGAACTGGAAAACTTATTTCCTTACGTGTGCGGCAGTGTGGTTGCAGCAGGTTCGGCGAAAAATACCACAAAAAGCTCTCGAATTTACCGTCAAAATATGTAGCTAGATCTTCAAAATAGCTAGAATGCATATATCTATGGATAAATTCACTTGCAATAATGTGTCAAGTGCATGTAAAAAATTATACAAAGTCTTAGATGTCCAAGCTTCTGTACACCAATAGTATTTTGCTCATCGAATAATTATAAATATGCTTTTAATGGAAACACGTCATCAACGGCTGCGGTATTAACTGGTTAGTGCAGTCGAACTACCCTTGCTGGTATTTTGTGAAACTTGTCCTAAGGTCTGTCAGAAAAAATATATATACGGCTTTTAATGTCACTGTGAAATAAATTTTCACTTTAAGGAAAAGTCGGCTACAGATAGTGTCGGAATATTTTCATATATTTTCTTCAGAAATAAAATATCAGTGCAGATATCAGATAAACCTAAGTGCTGCGAAATGGGTGGTCACGACAACTGGAACAACGGCCAACATGAAGATGACGATGTAAGTTGCGTACAAAACCGCGTAATCTTGCCTGCCGAGTTAAAGCCCTAATTGGGTCATTTAAAACGTTCAGTATTGCTTGCTGCTTCAATTGTTTAACGTAAAAGTCGTGTGCAAGAATGCACACATACACGCGGTTTTAAGGCAAGGTTAAAAAGAAGGGTAAAATATTGTATTGTTAAGGGTATTCGCCGACTTGCTTGTTGCTTATCGCCTATTGTGTATCGAATAGCCGCTGTCTTTTATATGTTCCTGCAAACGGTCACATTGCGTTCAGTTTTTTCATTCGCCGCGTGTGTCGGGGACTTTCTCCATTTGCAAAAGCAAAAATAGTTAGAATAATATTAATTTAACGCTTGCAATAGTAAAATGGTGAACTCGAACCAGAATCAGAACGGCAACTCCAATGGCCATGATGATGTAAGTAGTGCTTATTACGGGTCTAGAAATTTCCTGCAAACTAGAGTCTCGCCTTACCGGTCGCCATTTTGAAAATTACGCATGTGTCTCACGGGCGAAAAGTGAGGTTAAGTACGGCCATTGATAAAATCAATAATTTACAATTTTCCTCAGGACTCCATCACCGAGCCGGAGCATATGCGCAAACTGTTCATCGGTGGCTTGGACTACCGCACCACCGATGAGAACCTGAAGGCGCACTTCGAGAAATGGGGCAACATCGTGGACGTGGTTGTCATGAAGGATCCGCGCACGAAGCGATCCCGTGGCTTTGGGTTCATCACCTATTCCCACTCGAGCATGATTGATGAGGCACAGAAGTCGCGACCCCACAAGATCGATGGTCGAGTGGTGGAGCCCAAGCGGGCTGTTCCCCGTCAGGACATTGATTCTCCGAACGCCGGAGCCACCGTAAAGAAACTGTTTGTGGGCGCCCTGAAGGACGACCATGATGAGCAGTGCATTCGCGACTACTTCCAGCACTTCGGCAACATCGTCGACATCAACATCGTCATGGACAAGGAGACTGGCAAGAAGCGTGGATTCGCCTTCGTCGAGTTCGACGACTACGATCCCGTGGACAAAGTTGTGTGTAAGTAGAAGGATTTTCCTTATCAAGAAAGTTCGAAAGTAGCATCCTAGGATAAGTACAGGCGGAGGACATTGTTAGTCTTATACAATACAGATTGAATTATCTGTGTTTTCTCTTCCTATGAAGCAAACAATTAGCATAGGATAGGAATACGAATCTTATGATGTAAACTGTATGTAAATATTAACCCCATTTGTGCACGCGGCGTTTCTGTGTAACAGCCACAAAGCAGACGGGTCGGCTTGCAACAACCCCTAATCTACAGCTCAATCAGTCTCAGGCAAATTGTAAGGTTTCTCGTAAATGTCCCTCAGCGTCGGCTAAACGAGTGCATTTATAATATATCCACAGTCCCAGCTCCGCATAGCAATGTTCGATGTGCTTGTGCGGCGTTTGTGACTGTAAGATAAAATCCCAGCCAGTATTATATCACTGTTGTTGGTGCTCTTCGTGCATCAACGATGAAAGAGTATTTGGCACACTATAGCTTGAATCTAAAAATGTATCCTCCTGAAATCACATAGTACTGACAAATTAACTGGTTTGAAACCTCACCAGGGTAGGTTCTTTTTTTTAAAACGCTGTGAGATGAATGAAGCGTCGCTCGGCTAAGTAATGTTATGCGAATGTAAGCATTGCGCCTATTCAGTGTAACACGACCAGCCTCGTTACAATTGTACAATTAATTCTAATTATGTAAACTGATCCACAGTCCCAGCTCCGCATAGCAATGTTTGATGTGCTCGTGCGGCGTTTGTGACTGTAAGATGAAAGCCCAGCCCATATTATATCGTGTTGTTGGTGGTGTTTGTGCATCAACGATGAAAGAGTATAAGGCACACTATCACCTTGATTATCGAACTGATTAAACAGGAAGAGTTTCTATATCAGCTCATTCGTGGGCATCACAGTACTGAAAAATTGACAGGCATGAAACAGTCGCCTGTATAGTTTTTATTTAAACGCTGTGAGATGAATTGAAGCGTCGGCTAAGCTATGTTATGCGAATGTATATAATAAACCAATTCTGTGTAACACGCAGCCTCGTTACAACTGCACATCAAATGCACCGAATGGTGAATGCACCAGCGTGAATATCTATCCTAATTTAAGCTACGATTCCACAGTCCCAGCTCCGCATAGCAATGTTTGATGTGCTCATGCGGCGTTTGTGACTGTAAGATGAAAGCCCAGCCAGTATTATATCACTGTTGTTGGTGCTCTTCGTGCATCAACGATGAAAGAGTATTTGGCACACTATAGCTTGAATCTAAAAATGTATCCTTGAAATCACAGTACTGACAAATTAACTGGTTTGAAACCCTCACCAGGGTAGTTTCTTTTTTTTGAACGCTGTGAGATGAATGAAGCGTCGGCTAAGCTATGTTATGCGAATGTAAGCATTGCGCCTATTCAGTGTAACACGCAGCCTCGTTACAATTGTACAATTAATTCTAATTAAGTAAACTGATCCACAGTCCCAGCTCCGCATAGCAATGTTTGATGTGCTCGTGCGGCGTTTGTGACTGTAAGATGAAAGCCCAGCCAGTATTATATTATTGTTGTTGGTGGTGTATGTGCATCAATGATGAAAGAGTATATGGCACACTATCCTACAGATGCACCGTGTAGGGAATAGAATTTTTGGACCCCACTAATAGAATGCTTTTCTTTCCTCTTTGCAGTGCAAAAGCAGCATCAGCTGAATGGCAAAATGGTGGACGTGAAGAAGGCCCTGCCCAAGCAAAATGACCAGCAGGGAGGCGGTGGAGGACGTGGTGGTCCGGGAGGTCGTGCCGGTGGAAACCGCGGAAACATGGGCGGTGGCAACTACGGCAACCAGAATGGTGGTGGGAACTGGGTAAGAACTTAATAATGGCCTTCAATTCGAATTGTGGCTTATGGCTGGTTAATTGACATTGCAGAACAACGGTGGCAATAACTGGGGCAACAACCGCGGGGGTAACGACAACTGGGGCAACAACAGTTTCGGTGGCGGCGGCGGTGGCTACGGCGGTGGCAACAACAGCTGGGGCAATAATAATCCGTGGGACAATGGCAATGGAGGCGGCAACTTTGGTGGCGGCGGCAACAACTGGAACAATGGGGGCAATGATTTTGGAGGCTACCAGCAGAACTATGGCGGTGGCCCTCAGCGAGGTGGCGGCAACTTTAACAATAATCGCATGCAACCCTATCAAGGAGGTGGTGGATTCAAAGCAGGTGAGAAATAGAACATCCATTGCTGTATTGATAACAACTGGATAACAAGACACAGTACCCTGACACCTAACTGTTAGAGCGTCGATAGAGTTTGGCAGTTAGCTTATTAAACGCTGTGAGATCAACCGACGATGGCCTTCGCTATGTTATGCGTATGTAAGATAATCCCAGTACGATGTAACACGCAGCCACGTTACAGATTTTTTTAATGAATAGTCACCACCAGTGTGGTGTAGAAACTAGACTAGAAAGACAACGATTGGATGTGCTCCTAACGATCCTGGGTTTTTTTTTTTTAGGCGGTGGCAATCAAGGCAACTATGGCGGCAACAATCAGGGCTTCAATAACGGTGGCAACAACCGAAGATATTGAGAGAGATACCAGACGAGGTGAGACATCCAAATAACCACTACTAACACCTAGATATACATAGTCCAAGGCGAAGTCAGACCATTAACCAACCAAACGCTAATCTATCCCGTATGACCATTAATCTTTCGTTTGATTTGACAATCATATGTTGTGCTTTTTTTTTTAATAGCGCCCTTATCGGCATTTTTTGGTAGTTTATATAACAGCATATTGAGACTAAAAAGCAAAACGGCTAAGACAGTCCGACCCACCTTACTCAACCAACTTAAATACGTATTTACACTTAAAGTATTTAGAGAACAAAAACCCATCAACCAATTAAGAACCCCCTTTTGCATACCAATTGTTTTAAATAACGTTTCTCATTTATCGACATTTTATAGGTGATAAAGTAAAAGTCGCTCAGTATAAGCCCAAAATTCAAAGTCAAGTAAACGATACGCAATTCAATGATCAATATGAACAAGTATGAACTATGAACGCACGTTCATAGACCTAAGAAGTTTTCCGAGCACCACAAACCAAACATTACAGAAGAGAGGAGAGCAGATTGATTGATCAGGATCAGTGCAGTGCAGTGCAGTGAAGTCGTAAGGAGTTTGGTTCAGTCTTGGATTAGAACAGAAAGAGATATCAGTACCAAGCCAGACCAGACCAGAACAGTGCAGTGCAGAGCAGTGTGTGAGCTAAGCAGAAGAAACACAGCAAGTGGCAGTACACGTACACAGCAGCTGGCCAGGATTCCATTCGATTTGTCTTTGCACACGGTGATTGATTGATTATTAAGAGGCGCATCGAATACTATCCAATACCCATAGAATTGTAATCTATAATTTCACATTGTAACATTGTAATTAGAGCAACAAAGCCGACGACAGGCCAAACATTTGTATCTCCACCACACAAGCAACCTATTTAAAACGAGTCATAAATGAATCAGCTATGTAAAACTTCAAGGCGGCAGCCGAGAGATATGTTTATTTGTATGTAGACAGCTCCTCCAGTCCACCGGCTGCTGGCAACTTTTGATAATCAGAGCAGAAAACACAAAATATATAAAAACATGTATTACATTTTACAAATTTACTAGGCTAAGTTCTCATAGAATTAAATCGAGTAGAGCGTGCGGGGCGACTTCTGCATCCATCCGCACGCTGCCCTAGACTTAATAATTTTACTATTCAAGTTCTAAGCGAAGCTGACCGTGTGTGGAGGAACAGGAACCTAGATCTAGATACTTAGATTTTTGAATAAGTGTCGACATGGATATAACCTCTTCCGCTGTTTAGATGTAATCGATCTACAAACAACAACACTTAATGTAATCTATACCTTTTAGCAAGCAGTCTGTCTGAGGAGTCAGCGCAATTATACTTAACAAAATTTACATTTTAATGTAGCTAAAAAATACAAGATGCAAAAATACACAAGTGTCCAGCAATTGATGTAAACTCTGATGAAAGAACAAAAACTATATAGCTATATAGAAGCCAAAGCCTCGTAGTTTTCTATATTTCTGTAGCAGCAGCAGCAGCAAAAGGATCTCGATCAGAATGAGAGGTATTGGAGTATATTGCAGAGCTAAAAAGGAGCAAGCAAGTAGGACCAAGTCCAAAAGCCAGCCAAGAAACTCTTATACCATGTGAACTATAGCATTTGTTGTGGGCGGGCCATTAACGTCGTTCGAGAGTTCTCTTCTCACTCGCTTAACAGGATTCACTCTACTCTACCCTTTTATTTGATTTGAACCCGCCACCTCCTGTACCATGTCATTTACAAACATGTATATTATTGTAATTTCTGTTGCAAGTTGGCTGTGAAAAGTATGCTGCGGAGCGCTGAAAGACGGCCGCCGCGCTACTGAAAGCAGCCACGGAAGGTGCCCGCGTCTGCTTGCAACTACGTCGCTGGGATTCGGTTGCTCCTGGGTAAGTCATCCTCCGCAGATCCCAAATCCGGAAAAGTTGTAACTTTCAGGTGGTCTGCTCCAGTCAGCTCGTCGCCCTTGGGAATGGAGGATGTTGGGCGATTTCTCCTCTGAAGCACCGTAACTATATGACTTTATTAGTTCATTTAAATTGCATTTATTTTAATTTTAACAATTTTTCGAATAAAGAAATTTCAGAAAATGAATGTATTTTGTTTTGAATTTAAATTTCACCATAGTGTGGTGCATATGGGGGAAAATCTATGTTGTTTGAAGAGCGCTGTTAGCATTGCTAACGAAACGATTCTTAGCGTGAAATCACAGATTTCTTTAAATGAAATTAAAGCATTTGAAAAGCCATATTTTTGTTGCATTTAAAATAAAATGAATATTGAAAGGTCAAATGAAGTAATAAATTTGAGCAGTGTATCAGTGGAATTGGTTCGAGTATAGGCTACGTGGTGAATAAGTTTTGTGTGGTATGTTTAAGCGGTCGCAGTGCGGTCATACTAATTGCATTTCTTTTGGGGCAGGGGGCGTTAACTTGCGAATTAATGACTATAACTAACTAAAACACCGACTAACGGCCTCTGAAATGGACTCTACTGCCACTCGCACGCTGCCCTTTGTGTACAAGTACAAAAATCATGAAGGCCACGACTGCGAATCGCGGCTGGACATCACTTTTCCCTTCGACCAGGAGAACCTGGAGGAGTGTGTGACCCAGCTGATGGCTCCCACCCATATGGATCCCATGATGCGGTACCTGGACGAGAATATTAGTGAGTATCAGCATATATATGGCTATACGTACCAGTTTAAGTCGTGCTATTCCAATTAGATCTGGAAAATGAGTTGCAGAAATTCGTGGACACGGAGCAGCAAAACTTTCTGGACGACCATGCCGAGAAGCTACTCAATCAGGCGGCCAACGAGGAGCTGGACATCGAGGCCATTGTGCGGGACACAGAGAAGCTGTACAAGGAGGAACTGCTGCAGTTTGCCGATCGTGTGGGTCCCAGCGATGCGGATATATTCGCCCAGAGCTTCCATCGGCTGGTGCACTCCTCGTCCCTGGAGGACATACTTAAGCGAGAGCGAGCGTATGCCAAGGTGGTGTCCGACATGACCGAGCACATGGACAACGAGGTAGAGACTCTGAACAACTGCCAACAGCAGGAGATGGATAGCCAGATAAACCAGTTGGACATCACCACCACCTCGGAGGATATCAACAATCTGCTCGCTCAGCAGTACACCACGCAGAATTATATGCGAAAGCGATACGAATCCGAACTGGAGGCAATGATGGGTCACCAGAAGAACGAGTATCGAGATTGGATCACCAGTCAAGTTAGTCAGATGTTTCAAGTGTCGCCGGTAGCCACGCCGCTGGGCAATCGCTCCTCGATGTTCGTCTCGCAACAGCCATCAATGGAGGAGAGCTTCACCATTCACCTGGGCTCCCAGCTGAAGCACATGCACAACATACGCATTCTAAGTGCCAACATCACAGAGCTTTGTAGTCCGCTGCACGCCGAGGAGAGCCTTAATGGCCTTAACATGGCACTGGGATTGTACTCCAGTTCCCTCTGCGGCGTAGTCGTGCTAACCCCTTCGATTCAGGCCCAGGCCAACAAGAATATCATTAAGAATGCCAACAAGTCCACCGAGTTCCATTTTGAGCAAATCGACGCTCAGCTGGAGAAGATCGAGAAGCAGATTAAAAATCTGAGCACTGAAGATTCGAGTGGCAGCAGTACTAGCAACAGCAGTGCCGAGGGCAGCGCCACACCTTCGCCGACTAAGAAGAACGTGCCCAGACTGAAAACAGGCGACTTCTTCATCACCAAGCACTCGAATCTCTCGCAAACGCATGTTATTTTCCACCTGATTTCGGACGAACCCATCAACAGTCCCAGTGAGATCAACTCACGGCATCCGGTGATCTTGGGTTTGCGAAACATCCTGAAGACAGCTAGCAGGCATGACATTACCACGCTGACCATTCCGGCTCTGCTGCGCCACGAGATGAGTGAGGACATGACCGTCCAGTGGTGCATCAGAAGAGCAGAGCTGGTGTTCAAGTGCGCCAAGGGATTTATGATAGAATCTGCATCTTGGGGCGGAGCTGAGTTAAGGTGGGTATTGAGCTTTTGGAGTATGGAAATGTTCATGCTAATTGTTTTGCCAATTCCAGCACCTTGCAATTGCTACTGCCTGATGACATATCGGAAAGTTTGTTCACCACTCTGGCGGGAATGGTTCCCAGCGTTTTCCATGTGGCCAATCCCAAGATACTTGTGGACACCAGCAAGTAGACTGACAAAAGTAGACACATTCCTCAAAATACTTTCAAAAAGACTTTCAATTATTTGTATGAATATACAGTTTTATTCAGATTCAGAGTTATATATGTATGTATATGCTTCGTTATTCGTCGCTTCGCTCAAAAAGTTTTTTTAACTTCAACACACTCAGAATTTTCTGTAAATGTTCCTGTATCAATTTTTGTCAATAATTCATCGCAACCTTTTCAAAACTACAACACTACAATGTATAAGTACATATTCTCATATATATAGTTATATGTTAGGCATAGGTATCATGTGTATATTACTTCCAAATGTAAATGTTTATCTTTGGTTTCGAACCCACATGCATTTCGTTATGTGTTATGTGTGTATCTCTGTGGATTGTATTTTAGTCTGTTCGGTTATCTATTACGATTATAATAATGATGCTTTGAATAACTCTGATCATTAACTTGTAAATATGCTTTTGAAATATATATTTATGTATATCTAAACAATTGTATTCTGCGGTATGTTATAGGTTTGTTAACAATAATTAGGTTTCTTTCTGTTCATTAACATTTCGCTGTTCAACTATGTTTCGATTTATTCTTTTTGGATTTAGCCCAGTGCGTTGTTTGTTGTGTCTGTGATTTGCTGCTTTGCAGTGGGAGTAGAGTTTCAGAAAATATTTAATTAATGCTTCAGTTGTGTATTTGATTGGTTTGTCCGGCTTAAGGGTTACATAAAATTAGTGACAAGTGTTAAGGTACAGGAACGGACCGCTTTGAGTTTTAGGTGCGAGCAATATAATACATATATATCGTATCTCTGGGATCTTTCTTGTGCCTTTAAAAGCACATTGTGGGAAGGGATAATCGGTTTTTGGTACTTTGGGGAACTGGATTAAAAGAATTGGCATAAACAGCGTAATTAATTGGTAAAGTAGCTCGTATAAATAAATTACGTTTCTATAGCCGATTGCCAATAAATGCGCATTGGAGTAGTATGGCCTTCAGAACATGATCTCTTCTTTTTGGGAAGCCTGTTCCGGCATAAATTATATATTATAGTTAAATTATAAGCCGATGCTCTGTCTTACGCAAGGTGATTTAATAAATACTTTAAAATTAATTCTGAGAACAGTGCCGTGATCTGAGCTCTCTTAAGTATACATTCGTGTCATGATCTATTTAAATTTCGTTAGTTTTTGCTACATTGAAGAAGAATCTGCTACAGTTCGCATGCCAAAAATGTAATGAAGTATTCTATATATGGGGTGTTAGCTTAATACCTGGCGCATGCCTTAAACTACTTCGTATGGGTTACTACCCTAAATATATTTAGTTAAATCAGAACGTATTAAAAAGTTTACTAAAATTGAAACTATCACAAAAAACAAATACTTTCTCAAAAGTACTAAGGTATATAAACTCAAATAAGTTACGATTTAAGGGTTGAGTATGCAAGTGGGTGTTTTGGTGCCTAAAGTAGTGAGTTTACGGGGAGCACAGTAATATGTAATCCGGTGCGTTTACATTTGACTCTCCTTGCGCCACTGGAAGGTGCCCGACTTGACGCCAATGCTGGAGGAGCCCTGATTGCTGCTGGAAGAGAGTATGTTGTTGGTGCGCCGGATCAACTGGGAGGCGGCATCAAAGCGACTGCGGATGAGCCGCATTGCCGGATTGCTGGATACTCCGCTGCGCTTGCTTTTGCTGGTGGAGAAACATAAAAACCCATAAGTTCATTGATGTTGAATTATTCAGTTTTCGCCTTTCTTACCCCGAGGAGCTGGGCTGGTTTTCCTTGAGGTTGCCCAGAATAATACGCATGTGCGTGTCTCGCGCGAAGTGATTATCCGGCAGCTTGGCACCTCCGCCACTGCTGGTTCCGGCCCTCTCATCGTCCACGAAGGCATTCAGACCGGGAAGTTGGCCAGGTGAACTCAATTCGCTGCTGGGCGAATGAGGAGGCGTGGCGTACAGCGGCGACATGCACTCCATGTCGTACATGTCCGCCTCGTTGGTCATGTTGGATGCTATATAGAGACCCATAAAGTTAGCTCGAGGATGGGCAATAAAAATACTGTTCGACATACCAAGCTGATGCTCGCTGAGATCGGGCAGAACCTGAGAGTGCCGTTGAGCACCACCGCCTCCACCACTGGACTTGTGTCCTGCTGCTCCCGAACTGGATGCGTGCTTCGAGTTGACCATCAGATTATTGCGTGAGCTGAGTTTGCTTTGTCGCTGCAATTGCTGTGTGAAGGTAAGCGGCGCTTGCTGTGGGGGATTCAGAGGTATTAGCGATGGGATAGCATTACATTAATCTTGAAGGATACTCACATCATTGCTGCTGCCCGTGGACTGACTAGAGATGACGCTCTTGCGCTTATGCAAACTGCTCGTGTCCGACTGCATGGTGTTCTGGTAGAAGTTGTTCGAGCTGTGCGTGGAACTGGAGGCATTGAGGACGTGCAGGTGGCTGCCATTGTGCACAGTGGCCGTGGTGGCTGCCGAGCAGACCGACGAGGCGGAGGCATGAGCCGGATACGGGGCCAGGTTCTGATGAAGTGGCAGAGCCGGCGGCTGATCCGGAGATCTCAGCATGCTGGCATGGGCATGGAACTTGGGTTCGTTGGGATTGCTAGCTTCATCTACGTTCGGAAAAGGGAAAAGGATAGAAGGGAAAGCATTAGTAACAGAGCAAGAGGCTTCTCCTGCGCGATGAACTCTTACTTTTGGTGTAGCTCTCGAAGATTTTCAGGATGCTGGTGCGACTGGACTTGGCTGCCAGCTTAATGGGCGTCCGTCCGCAGTGGTCTGACTTGTAGGGATTAGCTCCGAACTGGAGAAGGGCAATGACACACTTCTCGTGTCCCTCCTGGGCCGATATTCCCAAGGCAGTGGCTCCCTGCTTGCAGGCATGATCTGCCAGGGCTCCGTAGTACAGGAGGATGTTCATCACGTCGTGGTTGCCTTGCCAGGCGCACGAGTGCAGTGGCGTACGAGCCTCCAGGTCCATGGAGTTCACATCTGCTCCGGCCTCGATCAGGGTCTTGACCATGTCAGCATGTCCCTGCCAGGCGGCTACATGCAGAGCCGTCCGACCTTCGCTGTCCGGAATGTTGACATCCACGTTGGTCATGTCCAGCAGGAATTTGACAATTTCCAGTTTGTTCTCCAGCGCTAGAATGTAGAGCGTGGTGCGCGAGTCCGCGTCCTTGGAATTCACATCGCAGCAGAACTTCAGCAGAAACTCTACAGTGTCCATGTGGCCCTCCAGGCAAGCCAGCCGGAAGGCAGTCTTGCCATCGTGGGCCTTTTGGTCCACGAAACTGGAGTGAATATCCAGTAGAGCCTGTACGCAATGGAGGCGGCCCTCCTGAGCGGCCAAGTGCAAGGCGGTCTTTCCCTCGTTGTCGCACTCGTCTATTTTGGCTCCCGACTCCAGCAGTTGCAGGCACACTTCGTGGAATCCCTCAAAGGCGGCATAATGCAGTGGTGTCCAACCGGCATTATCCCGATGCGTTTCATCCAGTCCCCGATCGAGCAGTTGCCTTACCGTCTCCACATTTCCCTGGGCGGCACCAATGCTTAGCACCGTTCGTCCCTCGGAGTCCATGCAATCAATTCCGCAGCCCCAGAAGAGCAGCAACTTCACCACGGTGGCGTGTCCTGCGGTACAGGCTGCCCACAGTGGAGTGCGACCCATGAAATCGGCGAGATCCGGATCTGCGGCGTTCTCCAGAAGCAACTCGCACACTTCGGCGTTGCCCTCGAAGGAGCTGACCAAAAGTGGCGACATGCCATCGTTGTCCAACTGATCCGTATTGGCGCCATGATCCAGCAGCGTGGATATTACCTTACTATATCCTGATGATCCGCACAGGGCGGCTACGCACAGAGCACTGCGTCCATCCAGGTCCAAGTGATTGACATTAGCACCGTTTTCCAGCAGAATTTCCACGATGTCATAGTGACCCATGTAGGAGGCAGCAATCAAAGAAGTGCGTCCCTGTCGGTCCACTGAGTTTACATCAGCGCCCGACTCAATCAGCAGCTTGAGGATATCCTCGTGTCCACTCCAGGCGGCAGCTCTTAGTGCGGTGCGTCCCTCCTTGTCCGCAAGATCGATCTTACAGGCTGGTTGAGCTATGAGTAGACGCACCACCTCACTGTGACCCCCCCAGGAGGCGGATCTCAGTGGAGTCCAACCATCGCGATCGGCATGGTTGACATCCACCCGCTTCATTCGGCCAGTCCCATCGTTGCAGGGCTGAGAGAAGCTTAGGAGCAGTTTTACCACCTCGAGGTGTCCGTTCCGCGCGGCTATATTCAGGGCTGTCTGACCATTGTAATCCTCAATCTCCAGATCGATTGGACTCTTGCAGGCATTGAGGGCCCTCTCCAGCAGCTGATGATTGCCATCGTTGGCCAGGATGTGGATCAGAGCCTTGCCCTTGTGCAGCTCAATGTGATGCGAATCGGAGAGCTGGTGCAACGTGCTCGAAGCATTCTCATCCTGACTATCGGCTGGTGGCTCACTGTGCTCCGAGGGACTGCCAGCCCGCTGGGTCTCCATCAGGCAACTCTTCTCGCTGGACAACAGCAGATCCGCCAGTTCGAAGTCAATGTTCTGCGATTTCTCAGAGAGTTCCGGCGACATAAGCGACGACTCGCAGGAGTTCTGGGATTCGGCATTGTTGATGCCCGTCTCAATAAGCAGCTTCAACATCTTGGCGTCTGTGGGCAGGCTGGGCTTAAAGAAATCGCAGAGGAACTGGGCGAAGGGTTCGCTCAGCTCGCTGGCCAAGAAGCGCTCCAACATGGCCCTCGTCTTGGGCAGGAAATTGACGTCGTACTTGAAATCGTGCTCGCACTGGGCACAGCAGTTCATCTGGTTCGTGTAGAAGCAGTCGCTTAAATTGAGCCTTGATTCCAGCAACATCAGAATGAGATCCAGGTCCACGTGCCGACTGGTGAGATACTCTCCCGATCTTATGAGATGGTATGCAAATCTTCGAACCGTGTTCGCACAGAGGGTATCCGCAACTAGTAGGTAGTACATGGATATCATCACATGACCCTCGTTCACATCGCAGATGAATTTCTTGGTGGCGAACTTTACGTCCACTAGCCAATCGGCAAAGGAGTTGTGGAAGATCTTCAGGCGCTGGGCATTAGAATCGTAGGCCAGAATGTTGCGCATTAGCTGCAACCGCTTCTCGAACTCCTGGCAGTCGATCGTGTAGTTGTGGGTGCGCAGACAGTTGAACAGGAAGAGCTTGTCCACGTAGCCGGATGAAGCTAGCAGGACATTTAGCAGGGGTCGGATCTTCATATACTGCTTCTTGTTGAAGGACTTCTGGCAGATGTACAAGTACAGGCCGTTCAGAGTGCAGGGGATCAGCTTTATCTCCCGGAAACTGAAGAAGTTATCCTTGATGCCGTGAAGGACCTTCTCCAGGTAAAGAATACAGCCATTCGACTTGATGTATAGCTGGTGAAGCGACTCGATTATCTCCTTGGTCAGCATAATGCTATCCTTGAAGTCGGAATTCAGGCGGTTGATGATGTACTCCTGCACATCCTTGACGACGTGGGACTTGCGCAGATCATCGAGCGTAATTTTCTTGAAACCAGTGAACATCTTGGTGATCTGCTTGGTCTGCTTCTTGGTGGTGCACACAAGGAATAGCCATTTGGGAAACAGATGGATGTGATTCGACAGCAGCTCGGCCACATTACGACTCTTGTGATTGGTGACTGTGCCCCTTCCTCCCTTTAAAGTGGAGATGAGGTTGCCCTCGTTGATGTAGTTCTCGTCGATTGAATCAATCAGCAGGAGTAAAGCCGTCTTTGGAGGAGTGAGTTCCAGCAGGGGAAACAGAAAGGCCTTTTTGAAGCACTCATCCGGATTCTTTTCGATGTTGTCCACACTGAGGCACTCAAGGATCTCCGGATTGGATAGCAGCAGTTCGTAGTAGCCATCCGCTATGATGGTACGACAGCTCTTTGTTTTAGGCAGTGGTGGGGGCAGGGTGTTGGTGCTCATCCTGGGCTTCTCTCCGGGTACAGGTGGTATCAGCTGCGGTTCCTCCTCCTGTTTGCCATTAACTTTGGGCTCTGTGAAATCAATGAGGGGTTCCGCACTGGAATCCGCTGTAGCTTCTTCCTTGGTCTCCTCTTCCTTGGGCTCCTGACTGGATTTATCCAACTCCTCTTTAAGTAGGTCATTCAGTTCCTTATCCGCTTCGGGCTTGTCTTCCTCCTTGTCTTCGTTGTTGCTTTGTGGTTCCTCCACCTTGTCATCCTTGATGGCCGCTTCGATTTCGTGCTTCTCTTGGTCAGTGTTTAGATCGGCTATATCCTCGCCACCACCTTGCTGAATAGACTGGCCACCATTGCTGATGGTGGCTAGCTTAGAGGGCGATAGCACACCACTGCCAGAACGACCCCGCTTGACGGGAATCTTTGACTTGCTCTTCGCAGGACTCGACTTGGGCGTCTCCTTGGGTTCCTGAGACTGCTTCTGCTCCTTTTCGCTGCCCATGTCTTTGTCCTGCTCAGCATCACCTGCATCACCTCGTTCCCGGGAGGCCCTTTTCGGTGGATGTGTGCCGTAGTTACTGCCACTCTTCTCGTCCGGATTCACTGCATCCGCGCCCTGCAACGGAGCCGGCTCCGATTGCTGGCGCGTGAGACTAGTCCTGGCTGCCTTATTGACTGTGGAGGTGCGCTGCGACTGGAAGTTGTCAAGCTCCTTGGTGTCGCATTCGTTGGCTCCCCTTTTGAGTTCCTCGATTAGTAGCTCCTCGGCATTCTCACTCAGACTGATGTTGTTCATGGCCTCGTCCAGCTTAAACTCTTGCTGCTGGGCCTCCTCGCGCAGGAAGGAGAATCCCTCGTCGATGATCCGCTGGCTCTCATCCCGGCTGATGAGCGAGGCATGGCTGAGCAACTGCAGCACGATCTTTCGCATAAAAAGCGACAGACTGTGGCACTCTGGATTCTGGGACTCGATGAGGTAGCAGGCCAGCAGCTTCCGGTTGAGTATGCCCTTGGTTCCAGAGTTGCCCTTCATGATTGCCTGGCAA
Source organism: Drosophila orena (assembly GCA_005876975.1). NCBI lineage: Eukaryota > Metazoa > Arthropoda > Insecta > Diptera > Drosophilidae > Drosophila > Drosophila orena. The sequence continues at coordinate 3,983,009 of VCKV01000282.1, read as the reverse complement.
ATGGAGGTCTTGCCAGAGCCATTTGAACCTAGCACTAGGCAGCCATTGTAGCTAGAGCTCGATATAGCCGCCGCCTTGGCCCTGGCGGATACGTAACTGGAGGAGGCTGCTCCTCCCAGAGCCACGGGTCCTGCCTTCTTTCCCGCCGTTCGTTGCTCCAGGCAAAGGGCAATCTTCTTTAGCACCCACTCGCGATGGATGTATACGGTGCTCACGATGCGATTGTTTGGCTCCAGGCTTGCACTGTGAACCAGTCCATTGACCTCCTTGTCCGGGGACACCTTGCGTTGCATCAGAGCTTCCAGGTTGCCATCGGTATCCTCAGTTGGCTGGGTCTTCAATCCACCAGCCGCCTCTTGGCCATCTTCCTCTGGCGCTGATCCCCCATTGGTTTCACCATTTGAGTGGTGAGTGGCGACATCCTGGGGAAAGTTTTGCTGCACCAGGTTGGCGAAGTGCTCCTCACGTGCCAAGTTCGAAAAACTAGCGTTGGGACAATCGCGTCCGGTGATCTCCAGCTTCTTCTGCAGCTGTGTGGTGTCCTTGAGGAAGTTGAGAATGCGCCGATCCTCTAGGTGCTGGTTGGCCGTGCCAGCTGATGGCTGATTGCTGTACTTGGAGCCACCGACTAGGGCGCTGGTGGAGGCACAGCCATCTACACCGTCGCCCTGGGCATCGTCCTCGTCCGCATCTAGATCGGTTACCTGAACGGGATTTCCGTTGCGCGCACTGGCCAATCGATTCGAGTCCCGGAAGTTGGACAGCTTCGTCTCCGCATTCGCAGTGGCCACGTGGCGAGTCCTATCGCCGCTCTTGTAGCGATCGGATTTTCGCAGCGGTGTGGCATACAGCATCTCCTTGGGCAGGTTGTTGACTGGCGGCGGATGACTCTTGTTGATTGCCGCAGGCGTGGAGTCGCAGTTCCCAATGGAGTTGGCATTGGGGTTGTGGTTGCTGCTGGCTGTCTGCGTCGATGACTTCTGCTGCTGCATCTTGCGCACCGAATCGTTGTACATCGCCTGACAGGGCAGATTTTCGTAGATGTCATTGCGCAGATTATCGTTGTCCGTGTGCTTAGACATTGTGGCTTGGCTGCTGGCTGCTGGTTGCTCTGCAGGATGTGTGTAATCCGTTTGCCTGTCTGCTCTCAAAAGCGGGTTCGTTGGCTTCTGCTGCCTCTGTGTGTCTGCCTTTCACTTAAGCCGCTCCTCGGGTGGCTGCAAAAGGAGAGGGAGACATGGAAATGGGTTTAGTGTTATCACTTTAATATGCAGGCAACTCTGGAAACTAATCGTTGCAAGCGAATGCCAAATGGTTTAATTGCATTTTATGGGGTGATCAGTTGATGTTGGGTAACTCGTTGGATTGTTCGGTGAATTGCATTTGAATTTGATTACCAATTGGTACTGCATTTGATTAAGTTTTCATCGACATTTATGCTCTCGGGTACCGAAAACTTAAATGAAATGTGTGAAGTACTTAACTTTTCACTCCTAAACACTAATTTGCCTCGCCATATTTATGAACCCCGCCGATTCAGCCAAAATAATTTACAAGTTTTTGATGTTGAAATTTAAAGACGGGGAGACGCATAAAGCATTCAAATACATTGGGAAATTATTAAATTCAGTACATCATTTCAACGGATCATTAAAGGTTTTAAGACTACTTCATCCTCGTAATCTCCTTCCTCGTTAGTTTCATTATATCCTTAAGATAACAGAAATTACCTTTTCCCATCCTTCCACATTTTAGCTTTTATGTGCCATTACTTGAACTTAACTAGCACTTTCTTCTGCCATGTTTTCCAGTGGCTTCACTTTTTTAACATCCTGCAAACAATTGACCTGATTTCTATACATTTTTAACCCTTTGGCAGCTCTGGTGCCATCCCGCTTCCAGCCATTCACCTCATCCACAACCACACCCATACCCACGCCCATGTCCACATCCACATCCACAGGCACAGCCACATCCACATCATCCACGCCCACTGGCTGTGCACACAAAAATACATATACTTGTCATCATTTTTCCTGAGCTTGTCTTTACGCGCAGTGTCTTTTGTTCTTGGAACTTTTGCTTCTGCTTTTTCTGTGGCTGTTGCCATATCTAAGCTTATATGCCATTTATGTGCGTCGTTGAGGAGGAGCTCCTAGTAGTAGAACGTGTGGACCAGCCACACAGCTCTGTGTAAATAATGTTCTTGATGCCACAAAGTTTTTATTTTAAACTTCAATTTACTCGTTGAGTCGCCGTGTGTCCACGTCTGGCGGGGATGGGGATTTTGCAATGTTACTAATGATACGTCCCAGCACGCTTGTTGTGCAACTTTCCACCAGAAATGGAGCAAATTCAGCACGTTCCTTGGTCCGCTGTTGGCGAGGCCACAAAAACCCTTGCCGTAAAAAATCCGGGCCAAGTGAAATGAATGATTTACGCCTGCTGGAAAGCGGGGGAAAACCATTTCCAAAATGACAGCGACGAAAGGAGCGACGACGATGGATTACCATAATATTGGCAAGTCAGCTGTAAAATCCATTGATTGAACGGGTGACGAGATGACGAGATGACGGGGTGGCCCAGGTAGACAGACAGGATAACAGGATAACACGGAACGGGCACTGGGCAAAGGGTAATGGGGAAAAGGGAAACGGCGAGCAGAAGCAGTAAAGTCAAATGGAAATGCTCTAGACTGGCGGCGACACATCAACTTCCTGACCGCGATGGCACGTGAGTGCTTTTGCTTTTCCTCTGCTTTTGGCACTGCGGCCGTTTAAGCGTAATTATTGGATGGATGCCCGCATTGTTCAACCCGGTTTGCCAGCGATTGCCACTGCGGTTTTCCACCCAACCACCCACAAGCCACATTCCACCAACCCACCATCCGCCCATCAAAGGCATCCACAACAATACGGCACGTACGGAGTTGCATTTGAGTTTGCCACATTCGAGTATCGCACGTTTTTCACGACTCTCCTTTTTTTATGGGCACCAAATTGATTCGCCATTGTAAACGAAATGGAAATGGCAAAAGTCTGTGATTTTAGCCTCACGATGCAATCGGATTTTAAAGATTTCCAACGGTGCTGAAAGTGTGCTAATTATGCAAGTTTAATGGCTTTTCCGAGGCGAGTGGTGCGTGTGGCAGGCGAATTCAGTAGGCAAATAGGGGGTGCACCCGACAGCTAATTGCAATTTTCCCGGCTCGGCATAAGTTTTCCCTAGCAAACTTGACAAACTGGCAGACCGTGTAACTCTCGATAAAGTTTCCTTTGGCCATTACACAGCTCCCCCTTTGATTTTTCGTAGTTTCCAAAGTTTAATTGATGCTCCTCAGGCAATTATGCTAATTAAACGGAGAGAGCCAATCACGCATTGTAATTGAACCAATTTTATTTCACATGTGATTCACCGCTAGGAATTTTCCACATCTCAGGCACATTGTAAATGTGGGTGTAAACAGGGGGAAAATGTTAAACAAATAGCGGAAAAGCGATTTAATTAAATGGGCAAATATATTCGCTGCTGCCAAACACATTGGGTAGTAATCAGACAAGTCGGCGAGCCACATGGGGCACGGTTTTCTGCAGACATCTGGATCTGGAGCTTGAATGTGGCGTATATATACATATGTGTATATATATTATATCTGGGGCTGGCAGCTGGGTGAACTTGAGCCATGCCGGCGTGGGAATATTTCGCCTGCTGCCGTGTGCCCACAAACAAAATGCAAATGGAGTCTTTTTGCCTGGAAAAACACACCCGCCCAAAAATGAGGCGCAAAAATGCGGCAAAAAGACCAAAAACCCAAGAAGAAAAGGAAGCCAGTGGTCGGTTTGGGATGTAATTGAAATGTTGCACCCACAGACAGGGCGTTTAATGCACTTCGCATTTACATTTGCATTTACCGCCTGGCTGGCATTCAAAAGGATGCAGACAGGAAGTACTCCATTAATTTGTATTTACATATTTTGGCTCGCATTTTTACCCTTTTTATACCCGTTACTCGTAAGTAATAGGGTATACTAGATTCGTTTAAAAGTATGTAACAGGCAGAAAGAAGCGTTTCCGAACATATAAAGTTAATATATTCTTGATCAGTATCAACAGACGACGCCAACTTGCCATGTCCGTCCGTCTGTCCGTATGAACGCATAGAGCTCAGAAACTAGAAAAATCTGCATTAAAATTTGGAAATTTATTTTTTCAAATTTTTTTTTGTAATTTTTCTGATGTTGTAGAAACTCAAAAATGTCACAAGACTGAAGTTCTACAGTCCATAACTCAACCTATTTTAATCGGATTTTGAAGTGTCATACCTCAAAATGTTTCTGGAGCAATTCTCAAAAAATCTGCATTCAAATTTGAAAATTTATTTTTTCAACATTTTTTTGTAATTTTTCTGATGGGAAGATGTTGTAGAAACTCAAAAATGTCACAAGTCTGAAGTTCTACAGTCCATAACTCAACTTATTTTAATCGGATTTTGAAGTGGCATACCTCAAAATGTTTCTGGAGCAATTCTCTACAAATCTGCATTCAAATTTGAAAATTTATTTTTTCAACATTTTTTTGTAATTTTTCTGATGTTATGATGTTGTAGAAACTCAAAAATGTCACAAGACTGAAGTTCTACAGTCCATAACTCAACTTATTTTAATCGGATTTTGAAGTGGCATACCTCAAAATGTTTCTGGAGCAATTCTCTAAAAATCTGCATTCAAATTTGGAAATTTATTTTTTCAACATTTTTTTGTAATTTTTCTGATGTTATGATGTTGTAGAAACTCAAAAATGTCACAAGACTGAAGTTCTACAGTCCATAACTCAACCTATTTTAATCGGATTTTGAAGTGTCATACCTCAAAATGTTTCCGGAGCAATTCTCTAAAAATCTGCATTCAAATTTTAAAATTTATTTTTTCAACATTTTTTTGTAATTTTTCTAATGTTATGATGTTGTAGAAACTCAAAAAAGTCCCAAGACTGAAGTTCTAAAGTCCATAACTCAACTTATCTTAATCGGATTTTGACGTGGTTTACCTCTAAATGTTTCTGGAGCAATTCTCTAAAAATCTGCATTCAAATTTGAAAATTTATTTTTTTTTTAATTTTTTCCGCCCAAAACTGTCAAGACCACGCGTTTGGAAACTTCGTGCATTTTTTTACACAATTTCTACCGATATTCCAGAAAATGTTTATATTTCTCGTTTGAGTAACGGGTATCTGATAGTCGGGGAACTCTACTATAGCATTCTATCTTGTTTTCACTCATATCTCGCTCGATGGGGGCGGTGGGCTCATGTTTAAATAAAAACTCTGCGACTTGTTGACTTGCTCAATTATTCAGGCAATAACTTTTCGTAAACAAAATATATTCCATGCATGGGCAAACAGTTTGCGAGCCCACATAAATGCATGCAAACAAAGTTAGATACAATATAGTATGTATTTTATATTATGGCATGTCTAGGGGGCTGCAACGATTCATCAGTGAGACAATTGCGAGCGCAAATACTAAATCAAATATTGCATCAAATTGTTTGCGTGGAGGCAAAAGGTAAAAAATTAAGCGAAATTCGCTGTACGTGCAGAATCATGTGAAAAACAGAAGCAAAAGCAGCTTAGAGGCAACCAGAGTTTGCAAACTCAGGAGCACTTCCGTATCGATTTTCACATTTTCAGGCTCCCCCGGCAGCGAAACCATGAAAAACGACGTCGAAAAGGGGCCAACCGAGCTCAAAGTCTGCATACTCTGCAAAAAGTTTGGCCAAATAAATAAATATCTTAAATGATGATATATGACCAAATAATTCCTTTATCCTGGCATTTTCCAATCAATAGTTATTTATATCCAATATATAATAAATTCGGCACAGCACGGAAGTAGCTTACAGCTCTAGGCTATTCAATCCTTTTCAGCTTTTCCAGGTGACATACCCTTGAGGAATTGGAATGACACCTTCAACGGTAGGGAATAAATCGTTTGAAATCAAAACGAATGCTCTGGGCTCCGCTTACGGATGCGCTTAATTTTGTAATACAATGCCGCTGGAGACTGAGCAGCTCCCCACTTTCTAATCCTCGTAAGGACTCCCAGTGGGTTGGGCGTTTGCAGCTTGGAACGTGTCCAAAACCAATGGCATTGTGTGCTGGCTTTCGTGTCCCCTTCCATACCGCTCCTCCTGCAGCATTTGTGGCTGCACCGGAAGCGGATTCAATGCGGGCATCGGAAAGGACAATGGTGTGTGCCGATGGCACGGAGCAGCATCACAAATGGGAACAGGATGTCACAGAGCTGGCAGGATGCGATGTCCGTGGGCCCTTGGGAGAACGCTTAATTAAACTTAAATTTTTCATGCCTCTGTAAATGCATTTTATGCATTCACAGGACATTATGGCTATATGAAAATGAGAGGGAACAGCGCGCGCCCATATCCTGTATCCTTTATTCTGTATCCCATATTCTGCATATGGGCAAACATTAAGCCTGACAGCCTGGCGTTCCCATCATCATCATGATCATCGTTCTTGGCAGGAATTTTTGTGTAATTTTTCAGCTCGCATCCTTGCCTGCCCCTTTTGCTCCTTGGCATGCCAATCCAACTTCCTGCCATGCATTTTTCAACACTCTCCGGGGAAACACAATTTCGTGGAGAACGCAAGAGTTCTTAAGTGCCGAAAAAAGAACAGGGCGTGCCCTTTTTTACGCGATTTCCAAACTTTTAATGCATTTATTTACTTTGCAAAAGTAATTCAGCTGAGCACTGTAAGATGAACTGAAAACGCCCACTTTTCCTCTATTCTAGCAGCTTTCTTCTCTATGGAAGGACCCCAAAGGTTTTTAGGGTCCAAATTGGCAGTTGGCCAAGGCAAAGTCAGGCAATTGTTTTTAGGACAAAGTGCGTAGCAATTAATATGAATTATTCGAGTCATGCATTTCTAATGACTGAAATCGCATTGTTTTCCATTCGTTTTCTGTTATCAGGCAGCTGCATTGTATCTGCATAATGAAAAGCTGGCTCCTGGCATCGCTCTCTGGTTTATCTGTGTCAACTGCCTTGTTCGCTGTCTGTTTTGCCCGGAGCGAGCATATTGACATCGTTTTTTGACAAACACTATATGCCCCCGATATCACCTTTTCATCCCAACTACACCCCTACACCCCCACACGCCTACACCCATTCTCACACCCCGCCTCCTTGACGGCTGTTCTCCGCCCGGAAAATGCAGGCACACGCACTTGCCTCTTGGCATTTCCGCCGCCTCCAGTCCGCCCTTTGATCCCAATCCCTGTTTCCCAGTTTCCGCTCCCTGGTTTTGGCCATGTTTCTCTGTTTGTCTTTCAATAACTGCGTGCTGGGTAGTCTTGTGTAAATGTCATCAGAAACACTGCGAGAATCAGATGGTTTTCCATCAATATCCCTTGTGATTGAAAGCATTTATTCATTTTATTTGGATATTGCTTGTTTGAGCTACGAGCTACAACCCAAAAGAGTACACTTTAGTTTTTTTCAGTGCTATGGCAAAACCTGCCAGAGAAGTGGGAAAAAGTTGTTGGATTTGGGTTATGTTCCATGTGTGTGCCGAGTAGCATTTAATCAAATTAATACACACACAGGCAGACGCAACTGGGACAGAAGAACCCGAATGTCCTGACAGCTGCCTGACATTTTACAACCTTGTCCTTTCCGCCGTTTATTGATGAATGAGCAGGAGTGGCTGTGGGCTGGCAGCAAAATTGAGGGAAAAAGGAGAAAATTAAGTAGTGTTGGTGCTGAAGGACATGAATACAAAATTTAATTCATGGCCCTTTTTGTGTGTAAACTTAAAGGGGAACTTGTGTTCCCCATTCGAGACGGCATGTTCTCCCAGTTGCCTTTCATTACTTTGACTCGCAATCTAATTGAACTGAATACGGAAAGCTGACAGGATGTCTGAAAGGATGAAAGACCGTTGGCAAGTAGCTTTTTCGGTTCTGGCCAAAGAAAATGGAATTAATTCGTTTGGAGTGGCAACAGTGCATATCCATGTCCAAGGACGCTTCTTCCATTGCCCAGACAGAAGTTCGGTTCAATTAAACTGAAAATCAGGAGCACGTTGTCGTTGTCTGGCATCCTAAGCTCAGGTTTAATTAATGTTGCTGCTGATTACAAAGGGGCAGAAAGTAGGGAGCAGAAGGACCGAGTCTCTCCTAAGTATGCCGTAACAAATGACCCTCGTTCTGGCATTGATTTGCCCACGTTGTCGCCCTTGTCGCCCTTGCCGCTGGCTTCCTCCAAAGGAAAAGGGAAAAGGAAAATCAGAAAAGCTCGCAGAAAATGGGAAATATGTGGGCGATGCGTTTGCAGTTTGGGTCAGCTTAATGTCGCTTAATTGCGCCATTTCCGCCGGTCAAGTGCAGGAACGCACATCACCGCAAATCAACTTGACACTAAGTGAGCTTCCCGGCTGGCTTATATGCAAGTAACCTCGACCTAGACCAAAGTCACTAAGTGACAACTAAAGAGCACTTATGAACATGAAGTGCAATCAATGTGATAACAGTTATTGCCACAATATGTTCTGCCACTCGTTGTTTAAACTTATTAGGCAGATAGCGCAATTATTAAGAGAATCAAACACAGTTCAAACGTTGAACATCAAGTTAAATGAGCCAAATGGAACACAGAATTAGATTTAAATGAATATTTCGAGCCAGTTAGTGCAATTAGTCGACTAAATAGCATTTTGAATGCTACCTGTATAGAAATAAGTAATTCAATTGCGTATTTGATTGCCATGGATTCTACACAAATCAATTGCCACTCGAATATATGGAAAAGTGATACAAATATCTGGCCTTGTTAAGGAAAATTCAATAAACCGAAATTCGTGCCCACATTAACGGGTGCTTATTAATGATCATTCACGGCGGATTGCCCTAATGAGGCATGTAATCATAGAGTGGCATCAATTTGGAGCAGCGATGTGTTAACCAGCCTAATCCATCTCCGCCTGCTTCGCTATCTTCCCAACAACATATGGGCTAAGTGAACTTTCGTGATGGATGACGCTAATTCCGGAGGCAGGTGGCAGCATCATCGGGCCAACCCGTATGCTAATCAAAATCAACAACACCCAAATGAACAACGCACGCCGAGGAGCTCTGAAGTCCACGCCCAAGCTCTTCTGTTAAAGTTTTCAATTTTTCGGGCAAGTTTTGATTATATTTTGTGGGTTCTTATGGCAAGCGTAAATTGAATCAGAACTGGAGATTTTCCAGCATGCAGACAGCAGAGGAAAAGGCTTAAACGGATTGAGGCTTTTGACATGCTCTGGCTATGAAGTTGGGATTTTGTGCTGGTTTTTCTGACAGTAAAATGTCTATCCTATCCTTTGCTATTAGTTTAAAGTGATTTGCCAATAGCGTGAGGTTTCTGCACTTGAGTGATGTTTAAATATTTATCAGCTCTGGCCAAGTGATGGAATAAGGATTTCGGACAGGCTGGTAATAAAGCTGTTTAGTTGAGAAGTTCATTGAATTTAATTTTTGCCTTATGCCATTTCGGAATTCTGTTTTTTCCGGAAGTTGCCATAGTTTCGACCTTGGGCACGGCTCAGTTCGCGGTACCAGTACGATATGCGATAACAACAAAAGCGGATCGCATAAATTACAACGCTCCTCCATTAGCATGTAAATGCAGCCGACAGCGCCACCACCGCACCACCGAACCACCAGCCACGCCCCCATACACTCGTTACTGTGCCCCACGCAAAAAGTGGATGCGACGACAGTGACAATGCTCGTATTTAACTCTCCATATTGCATATTTTATTTAATTTATTGCCGCACATATTTTGATGGCAATGCATGTGGACGGGGCACGTGTTTCAGTTTGTGGTCCGGAACCCCGTCAAAACCCGGAGGAACTTAGATTGTGCTATACAAGAATTGAGAATTGTGTCAGTTGAACAGTTGGGCATGGTCATGGTGGAATCCCATATAAGGCGTTTGTTGTTGTCGCACTTGAGATACTTTTCAAGCGGGGCAAGAAACGCAAGCCAAACTGTGGGTAAACACAGGGGTAAAATAAATTACAGAGTGAAAAATTACACATTTTGAGAATATTGCATGGTGGCAACAATATAAAAAATAATAAGAAAACTTCAAATAAATAAAGCCAACAAATTTAAAGGTATAAGAATGTTAGTTAACAACAGTAAATCAGTAAATAATTTCTATTTCAAGGCTGACCACTGATACTATGTTTGATTATACGCGAATTTAATCACTTATCACACCGCAATTTAGTTGCGTGTACATTTCTGTTATCACTGAAAAAAACGACTAAAAATTAACCGACATATATATGTACAATGTTTGGCCACTGTTCGGCCTCCGAGTTGTACTTTATTTTATATGGTTTCGTTGGCCGACCAGACCATTTATTTCAAAGAAACGACAGCCGTGGGAGCCATGCAAATGCCCCCATCCGAAGTGCGCCAATTGGTCACTTGATACACATTTCGACTGCCGGTAATACTCGTTTGCCAGCACAATTGCATTTTCCAGCCGACTGTTGTTTTTTTTTTTCTGCGCACTTGGCCGGCAGATGTTATTCATTGCTTTTGGCTAATTAATGCGAGTAAGGAGCAAATTAAAATGCTGTTTAGCCAGTGCCACTTGCAGCTGTCTCTTAAAAGCCATCACTGCCATCCTCGAAACTGCACTTTTCTCTAGGCCTACACTGTCTTCTTGGCCAAAGGCAGTTGGCCAGCTCCCGGAGTTGCTTGGGCAGCACTTTGCATAATGCGAAAAACCAACTCTCAACGATGGCTTTCAGTTGTTTTTCGTGTCGCCGGCGAATGTGGGTTAAACGCTTTTTGCGGCTGGTGACCGCAACTCGGAGCGCCAGTCGAGAGCTTCTTCTCTGCCTTCGTCTGCCCGCTGAAAATTTTCATTTGCCGCTAAAGTTTTTCATTTAATTTAATTGAAACACACTCAACAAATTGCAAATGCACTACGGAAAATGAAGGAAAATTGTGGTGGTCCGGGTAATAAACTAAAAATAAAGTCAATTATTTCGCAATTAAGTGCAGTTGACTCTCTGCGCGGTGGCAGCAATGCTATTGAGAATGCGAGTGGCGCCCGTGTGGGTGGTTTGGGTGGGTTCAATTGGCGCGGCCAGCTAATAAGCTTTGAGAAAAATGCTTGAAATAAAAAACTGGGCTTATTTAAAGTGGCGTAATTAATCTCTGTGGCTCGCGTTGAACAGCCGACGAACCTTATCTACTCGCAGTACAAAAAGAAACCACAGAGATATCAGAATACTGCTACTATATTATTCATTTCTGTAAACTCTGGCGGCTATACATTTATATTCCATTGAATAAACAAAGGAAATGCATTGCCCATTGCACGTCGATTCGTGTTAAATCTATTTATTAGTCATTTCAATTCGACCGCAAAACGAACTCTTTTTGCAACTAAGTGGGCGATAACTGGCTAACTGCAAACTGAATGGTTAAGGCCGCAAACGAGTTTGTTGCTCTCTTTGGTTTGGTGAAGAATGAAAAGCCCGCGGGATGTTATGCATGTAAATAAACTTGTTTGGTGCTAAAAACTGCTAGTAATTACAATCGAATTTCCGCCTACCAGCGAGTTGGCCAGTTAGCTGGGTTAACTATGTCAACCCGATAAGATTTGCATTTCCATCACAAAGAGTCTGAACCGGAGAAGACTGACTCTCCTCGTCGTCGTCTCGCCTGCCAGTCAATTATTTATGCTGACACTTTGTGCGGCTGGGTTTGCTGCATGGCTAATTGGCAAATCCGAACATGGTTTGCTGCACACGTGGCGTATGCGTAATACGATCGGTGCTGGCTGCATGTTAATGCGTTGGCAAACAGCATTAACGCAAAATACGCGCCAAGAATCGGGCAGACATGACCATAGACAACGCCGCAAATACCCAAAACCCTCTCCAATTAAATGCTTTTCAATTGACGCAGCAGTAGTTTGCTGATTTGGTGGTGCGATGCCAAAAGCGCCGCATTTAATTGAAGCCTATTCGGGGGCTATTGGGGGCTTGGTTAGAGCCAAAATGCTGTGGTAATATTCTCATCATTAAATTTCCAGTTAAGTGTGCTTGCAGCGGAAATGAAAACCTCTTCGAATTATGACGAAACCTCACGGAATTGATAAGCGCAAATAGAAGTGGAGTATGCGCTCAAGAATGCTTCACGTTGAGTCAACAAAAAAAGAGGATTACAAATGCGATTATGATGCGCACAATGAAAAGTTTTGCCCACAAAGATTCCTCTTTTGATTGGCCATTGTTCTTGTTCAATTCTCAAGTAAGTTCTCAACAAACTTATTCAAAGCATTCGGCTTATCGGTTTCGGTTTTAGCCAAGAAAAGCAGAAAAGAAAGGAGAACAGAAGTCACTTGCCACAAAACAATTAGCTGAGTCGCAAGACAAAGTCGCAGTCATTGGCATTTTCCGATGTGGAGGCTAAAGTCCAAAGCCCCATGAACGGCTGCTTCTATATACATATGTGCATATGGGTAATACCCGTAAAACCCTGGTAAACAACCGAATGGCGCCAATGGGGGCGTGGCCAGACATCCGTAGCCGTAACCGGAATAAAAACACACGCACAGAGCAAGCTCAAAGAAGCTGGGTTCGACAAAATGGAATTTTTGAAATTTGAAAGGTGGATTCGTTTGTCCATCGTTTGCCCATGTTTGCCCACCAATTAGTTTTTTTTGCCCACGTCCAGTTTTCGAGATATGAAATTTCGAAAATTTTCGAAAATTTTCGAAAATCAAAAAGTTGATTTTTTTGAACTTTTTTTTTTTTAAATCGCAATAACTTCGTTTGCCCACGTTTGCCCACCCTTTAGAATTTTGAAAAAACTTTTAGTTTAGAAAATATATGCCCTTAAGCAATTGTGCATTTTCCACCTATTAAAACTAAAAATTTTAAAACAAAATCGTTTGCCCACCCTTTAAAAATGGTTTTTATCGTTTGCCCACCCTTTAGAATTTTGAAAAAACTTTTAGTTCAGAAAATATAAGCCCTTAAGAATTAAGCATTTTCCATACCTCAAAACTCATTATTTTCAATCAAAATCGTTTGCCCACCCTTTAAAAACTGTTTTTATCGTTTGCCCACCTTTAAAAAAAAATATTTTCGTTTGCCCACCTCTTAAAACTAAATATTTTCAAACAAAATCGTTTGCCCACCCTTTAAAAATGCTTTTTATCGTTTGCCCACCCTTTAAAAATTGATTTTTTCGTTTGCCCACCTTTAAAAAAAAATATTTTCGTTTGCCCACCTCTTAAAACTAAATATTTTCAAACAAAATCGTTTGCCCACTCTTTAAAAATGCTTTTTATCGTTTGCCCACCCTTTAAAAATTGATTTTTTCGTTTGCCCACCTTTAAAAAAAAAATATTTAATTACGTTTGGTGCTGAAAAGGTCAAAGTCGAGCTCTTTTTAAGAAAAGTGAAAGTGCTTGCGTTCTAATTTTTAAACCCTTGTGAATTTTGCTGACAGTTTTTTTAAAGACTTGCAAAAATAAAAATTAAAACTAGATTTTACAATTTAGTAAAGTTTCATTTGTTCTATTCCTTTGTTTGTTGGAAAAAGAATTTAAGTGAAGTGGCTAAGCACGAAATTCTAAATAAATTTGACTACTTCCTTTTATTTGATTAAACCTTGTGAATTTTGTCTTTTTAAAGACTTACAACATTTTCAATATTGATTTATTGAACACTCTCGTTGATAGTCTTTTTAAAGAGCTATAAAAAAAGACTTATATAAAACTTATTCCTTTTATGCAGTAACTGATTTACACGTTTTACACTAATGTTTGATTAGCACTTTTCACAATTGCACAATTGCAAATGTATAAGGGAATACGCGAAAAAACCCGATAAAGCGTACTATGTAAAAAAAAATAACTTAATTAATAAAGAGGGTATATATAAATATATGTATAAGAGTTGAATATAATATATTTTATTATTATATAAAATCGTATCTTGCCTGATGTCAAGTTTCGGCTATATAATTATTTTTCTTTATGTGTTTTGTAATTTATAAATTTTTAGGTCGAAAAATAAAAGGCTGCTAAAAGTCTTTGAAAAGACTATCAACGAGAAAATAAAAATAACAATAAATCAATATTGAAAATGTTGTAAGTCTTTAAAAAGACAAAATTCACAAGGTTTAATCAAATAAAAGGAAGTAGTCAAATTTATTTAGAATTTCGTGCTTAGCCACTTCACTTAAATTCTTTTTCCAACAAACAAAGGAATAGAACAAATGAAACTTTACTAAATTGTAAAATCTAGTTTTAATTTTTATTTTTGCAAGTCTTTAAAAAAACTGTCAGCAAAATTCACAAGGGTTTAAAAATTAGAACGCAAGCACTTTCACTTTTCTTAAAAAGAGCTCGACTTTGACCTTTTCAGCACCAAACGTAATTAAATATTTTTTTTTTAAAGGTGGGCAAACGAAAAAATCAATTTTTAAAGGGTGGGCAAACGATAAAAAGCATTTTTAAAGAGTGGGCAAACGATTTTGTTTGAAAATATTTAGTTTTAAGAGGTGGGCAAACGAAAATATTTTTTTTTAAAGGTGGGCAAACGAAAAAATCAATTTTTAAAGGGTGGGCAAACGATAAAAAGCATTTTTAAAGGGTGGGCAAACGATTTTGTTTGAAAATATTTAGTTTTAAGAGGTGGGCAAACGAAAATATTTTTTTTTAAAGGTGGGCAAACGATAAAAACAGTTTTTAAAGGGTGGGCAAACGATTTTGATTGAAAATAATGAGTTTTGAGGTATGGAAAATGCTTAATTCTTAAGGGCTTATATTTTCTGAACTAAAAGTTTTTTCAAAATTCTAAAGGGTGGGCAAACGATAAAAACCATTTTTAAAGGGTGGGCAAACGATTTTGTTTTAAAATTTTTAGTTTTAATAGGTGGAAAATGCACAATTGCTTAAGGGCATATATTTTCTAAACTAAAAGTTTTTTCAAAATTCTAAAGGGTGGGCAAACGTGGGCAAACGAAGTTATTGCGATTTAAAAAAAAAAAAGTTCAAAAAAATCAACTTTTTGATTTTCGAAAATTTTCGAAAATTTTCGAAATTTCATATCTCGAAAACTGGACGTGGGCAAAAAAAACTAATTGGTGGGCAAACATGGGCAAACGATGGACAAACGAATCCACCTTTCAAATTTCAAAAATTCCATTTTGTCGAACCCAGCTTCTTTGAGCTCACAGAGCAATTCATTCATGGAACTCTTTTGGCCAGATTGTGCCGCACTCGTTGTTCACGCTTCATTTGGCTATTATTTTTTACCACGCTTCATTTGCCGATTTGTCTGTGCCGCTTTTGGCCTTTTGGGGCAGGGAGTGCTAATTAACAGTTGGTCCCAAATCGCATACATTAACGCTGATATATTTATTGCCATAATTGTGCGGTGCCTGGCCATACTTATATATAGATTATGGGCCTTTAACTATGAGCCTCGATTGCCTCACTTCGGAAAAAATATAAATAAAACTGGACCCAGCGAAAAGTAATGAGTAAACAATTCGAGCATTTGTATTTGTGTTTGCTTTGGAATTAGCGACGTGCAAATTTTCTTGGCACCGATTGCACAATGCTCAGTTGAAGCGTTTGGATATTTTACCGAGTTTGCGGACAGATTTTAATGGTGATTGCTGGATATATCTGTACTGCGGTCATTTTCTAGGTAATGAACACAAATTTTCCAAGCATGCAGAGAACCACTTCATGGCAGTGAAATGGCAGTGGCAATAAAACAAAGCAATTAAAATGGCCTCCCGGAACTGGCAGACGTATATGGGTCAGGCTGGCAAAAGTTTCGGCCACTTGTCGGCCAACTCGAGCAGTGAATGGCCAATACAATGCCAATCGGCAAACTGAAGTGGCAGCTCGGCTAATGCAACCGGGGGATGGGAAGTGTGTGTTTCAGCACTCTAAACTTTTGGTTTAGTCCACGCAAAGGGGGTTTTTACACAAACTGCACAGGGCTGACAGGCTCTTTTTCCCACTTACGCCGCTCAAAATGGCACACTGCAAATTATATTGTTAATATGCAGTAAATGGGCGGAAGATTTCAGCAGAGTGAGTCAGCGCAGCGCTGTTTACGTAAGGATTTCTCCGGTTTACTGACAACATTTTCCCCTTCCTTGTTGGTTGTTTAGTACTCATTCATCCGCCGACTGGAGCCGTAAATTAAACAACATTTCTGTCACTTGACTTGGGTATTCATTCATTAATCAGGCCTTACCCTGTCTATAGAAATTGAAATTGTCGCTGCTACACAATAAAGCTAAATGGAAATCCAAGAGATGGCAAGTTGGACACTTTGTGTCTGGGGAGGATGGGGGTGGCTGAGTGTGCGAGACCACCCACACACACAGATGGCAAACACTTTCCATTGCGTAAATTGCCTGGGCGCCCATCGAAACGTGCCATTTGAGCTCTGCCATCGATGATAAATGTTTGCTGCATGTTGCACAAGTCTTTGCAGTCGGCTATTAACGATGGACTCTGAGATATGTGAAGAGGGGTGGGGCATGCTACAATGCAACCCATTAAAAGGCAACACCCTTTAAAGCCGAAAAGCATTTGGTTCTTAACTTCCACTATCGGAAGGGAACCATAAAACTGGCTTACATATCGTGCCACATCTAAACTTGAAGTCATATTTCATGGCAATTTTAACTTTCCTTTGGAAACAATAATAAATATAAATCAATATGTTTAGCTTGATATCACACAGTTCATTTTGTTAGCTTGCCGTTTAATTCAACCATTTAATTCGCCAATCTAAATTCGAAAGCATTCGAATCTCTACAGGTGAAAGGTTAAATTGCTGATCATAATAAATGAAGTTGGTAAAAGTTGTACTGCACAACATACAGCAACAATTATGAATCATCATTCATAAGGCAGTTAAAGTGCCTTAATGGTTTTTCTCTATTCCCATGCCTGGGCGCCAAACGAATTAAGCAAATAGCTGTATTTATGAATATCTAGCTAAAGCTCTAAATAGACCCGCATTACGAGCATTTTCGCTTTCACCTCACGCCTTCTGCGGCAGACACGAAATCCCTGACCTTTGCGGCTGCCTGCTAGCTGCCTGCTGGCTCCTCTCATCCTGCCACCCACCCCCCACCGTCCCGAGTTAATTACAACCCGCGATCTCTGGATTTTCCGGGGCCATCCCCGCGAGCCAGCCACCCACCTTTGCCAGCTCACAAAAGGCCCCATGGAATTTCTTTCTGGCAGCACGGGCTTCGTTAGCAGGTGGCTGTCAAATTTAGGTCAGGCAATAAGTGCAAGTGAGTGTTATGTAAATTATGGTGCGCTGCTTAAAAGGACCTGCAAGGTCTGCCCATACCATCCCTCGTCCCAGTTTAATTTTGAGGAGTATTGCGCTGCCGTGTGTTGTTGTGTTGTTGTGCTGTTGTGTGTTTGTTTGCATTCATCTTGTGAGCAAATGGAAAACTAACTGAAAACTGAAATGCTAACACCACTCCCATTTGTCAGGCCGTTAGTTAAACTGAACGGCACTCGCTGTCGGACGGCCCTCTCCATACTTCCTCACTTTTTTGCCCCTTTTTTTAATACAGCCATTGCTGTTGGCAGCTGACAAAGCGGCAATGTGTGCGTGTGGATATATGAATATGGCGCGTGGTTTGGGGCTCTGGGGAGCTACGCACAAATGATGGAGCTGCCACCACGCGCAGCAGCATGGAAGTCTTAGAAGAAATGTTATTCCACACGCTGGGCAACCGCAGATTATATCATAACACATGCCCCATGGTATCCCCCATTCTGTATTCCATATCCCATAGCCTCGGATTCAGAACCCACTCTTAGCTGCGGATCGGCCATTGACCATGGCGATGTGCTGCTCCAAAGCAGAACGTAAATAAAGCACAATAACAAGAGGAGCCGCGTAAAAGTGCTCATACCAAGTACCAACAGTTGCCGACATAACAATAGGATCAAGCCTGGCGATTCATAATTTATGAATAGCACTATTTCCATTCACTTCTGTAACACTGCACATACACAAATTAGTTCTAAGATCTTAAAAGGATACCTCAAAATACCTTAATAAAGTCTCAACAAACAATTTTAAGCAGCATGCTCATACGTATATAAATAATTTAAATTGAGTTCAGTCAAACTCAATAAATATGCTAGTAGAGTAATATACAATGCGAGTTCAGAAGAAAGCTTAAAGGATTCCTCCATAGCTGGACTAAACTTTTGTTAAAGTAACGAAAGTTATTAGGAACTCTGTACCATTTATTACATTATCTGACCCCCTGGAAGCCGTAACTTTTTGAGAGTTCTCAAAGAAAAAAAGTGCTAACTTTACAGTGCTATTACTCTGGCTCTCATTGTGTTGATATATATAGCCCCAGCCCCGGCACTTTCACCCCCTTTCCACCAATCACCACGACGCACAGGAAGGGAAGGCGCACACAAGTCAACAATCTCATAATCAGTTGAATTACAAAAGGCAAACCCAGCAAATATTATACTGGGGGGAAAAGGCAGAGCGACAAGCCGCTTGTCTTTATGGCAATTTCACTTAATGAGTTGGGCCTGTGGGGCAGACAATCGATAGACACATGGCCTGCAATGCAAGTTGCAACAATTTAACACGCCAATAAAACGCAATAACCAAATTTATCTGATTCTGGAGCAAAGGCCAAAAGGGCAAATTACACCATGGGCGTGGCATTGTGACGCAACATGGGCGTCGTCGCCATAATCTCATGATCGTCATGTCAAACAAAAGGCAGGAAACCGCCAGCCAGCCGGCTTACAATTACAATTGCTGACCCATTTCAGAGGTGAGCTGGGGTGATCCAAGCTGAACCGAGCCGAGCCGACCAAAAACCGTTTGGCCAATGCAATGAATTAATTATTCCCTCTGTCATGTGCAGTGTCTTTCCCCCTTGGGTGCGTCGAGTCCAGTCCAGCGTTTGGGCCAAAAATAACAAGCTGCACACACTTGACGCCGGAAAAAATATCTCTCAACGAGTTGGGCCTTTGAACTATTTGTCATGGCTTTTTTTCGATTTATTTTCCTGCCTGCCCGGCTGCAATGGCCACAAAAATAGCCGTGTGCACAAATCTTATTTTTGGGAGTTGCGCCGTGTGCTCCATTTGCTGCACAAAAATGAAGGGAAAAAGCCGAAGCTTAGATGCCCTTTGCTTTTTATAAAGCACGGGATAAGTGTGGATATGTTTCATAACATTGTACATTTTAAATGTTCAATAATAAATTTATTTTTCAGCTGCTAATCAAAGGGTTTTCTGCATTTGATCCCAATAGTCGGGATATTCGAAGGGACCTGACTAAAATAGACACAAAACTAAAATCTGAGGATTAGTATGAGCTATAAATTAATTTCTACAAATTTATGAGGCTGCCAAATCAGTTGTAGCTTCAACCCCAGATCCCCCAAAGTTAGATAATTAATACAATATTATTGTAATGACTAACTTTAGCAGCTCCTCTTCGCAATCCGTTTAATTCTCAGACGCTTTTGATCGTTCGATTTCCCCCATAAATTCTCATTCCGTGTGATTAATCAATGACCAAATCTGCTGCCCTGGGAAAACAAACTGCACGCGAGCATCGTTCTTACCCAAAGAATGAAACAGTGTACGAGTTGCTGGATGAGTTGCTGGACGTAAATCTCTGGGGTCTCAGCTGGCTGCCCGATCAAATTCAAGCGGCTGCGGCTTTTCGCTGGGCCCCTGGATGCCTTCCAAAAAAATGGGGAAAAATTCGTTTATTGGAGAGGAGAAAATTTAATGCGGTCACTGGCTTTTTGACATGCCGCAAACTATTTTCAAATGTGCTCGCAGACGGAGTCCCATTGCTATTTTCTACAGAGTATTCATTTCGCTTTGGTCAGCGCATTGGGAGTTTGCTTTTTTGTTATTTTTAGCGCCGGCTAGAGTGAAGTGTGCCCGGTTCGTGGAGCATCCTTCAACGTTTCTTATGTAAATTTCCCGTCGATTTTGTGTTATTTTCTTTCGTTTGGTTTTTTGTTTGCCATGCCACCAGATGACGATGGCGATGGCGATGATGATGTTGTCGGTTTGTTAGACTGCGACTGGCTGCTCGGGGGCCAGTTGAAAACTAATAAAACGTCAAAGCAATTTTGACAACATGCAACTTGGAGATCTCGTGGAGGCACAGAAACACACAAAAACCCACACACACATCTTCGGTTTGAGTTGGAACAGCCTGTGAATATGCCCCTCTCCACAAAACGAAAAGTTACTTCGTAAGTTTTTCATCTTTTGCCAGTGTTTCTTTTCGCAATGCTGCTGCTTTCATTTCGCCATATTTCTCCTGGCCCTTGTTTGGGTGGGGGGCCACTGTCTGGAGGGAGTCCAGGGACTTGGGGCGAGCTTAAAGCTATCTAACTGGCATATCAGCCATAAAACCGAACATTAAAGCCGTGTGAAAATTGCGGCTCAAGTGCTAGACTTGTGAAACAAGATATATGCTAGATTAAAGGGTCGAGGAGGTGTTCTGTTGGCGATAAGCATTCTTTGTTTATAGAGTTGTCAAGTGCTCGTAAAATCGAGGTACTCCACGACCCTACTACGACTACCTGCCGGGCGGAATTGGACACGCCCGTTTTCGGGTAACATGGGTTAAGTGCGGCGTCATTAGCACACACCAGCACAGTGGGACAAGAGCCGAGGCTGGAGCGGGATTTGCGATTTGCCGGAACCACAGCGTGTTGCCGACACATAAACAATACTATACACTCTGCTACAAGGTTGCGCGACAGTCAAACGCAAACAGTTTAATGGCCGATCGTAGAAGGCGCTTCACACTCCTCGGCGCATCTCACTTTGAATGGGAATGACTCAGTCCGAATTAACCTCAGTGCACTCAGAGAAACAAGCCTTTAATTTGCATCCTTTGTAGTTTTCTTGATAAAGTTGTCTGCGCCTGTTACCTACTGAGCAAACATAATAATCAGGCATTTAAGAAACCTAATTATCACACATTTTTAATGATAAATAAATATTGTAAGGGTATGCGACTTCTTTTCAGCTAGAGTCAAATGTTGTTCCTAGTGTATCCTCTGCGCTTGTCGTGGAGTGCGTGAGTTCGGTACATTAACTGCCAAGGACCTTTCATTTCCCCGTCATTCTGGCGAAAAGGGAAACAGTCTCGTAATAAAATTATAAATGTATTTGATGTGCCAGCCGCCCACAGCCGCCCACAGGAATCGTTCCCGAAATAATTTCTCTTTTTTGTGGCCACTCGCAAATGTGTCTCAATTCAATTAATTTGTGCTGGGTACTGGGAACTGGGAACTGGGATCTGGAATCTGGGATCCAAAGTGTTGGGCTCAGTGGCCCCAGTCAGTAGGCAACTTGGCCGCAGGACCTGCTGCGTTGTTAAATTTTAATACTGCGGTTTATGTGCTCGGTTCGTACATACATATATCTGGAGGTTTTGGGCAAATTAAATTTTAATTGCTTGTGGTCCGCCCAAATTGGCAGTCAGCGGCGGTTTGGTGCGCTGTTTGGTCTGCTGGGTTTACTAGGCATCCAGTATTTATCAGACCATTCATTGCTTCTGTGCGATACCGACAATAACCCAAAAATTCAGCCGAAAACTTTGCCAAATGCTTGACAAAAGTGCAACGAACCGTGCGGCGGGCCGGGCGAGCAAAAAGGAAAAATGTGCTGGAAAAATTGGAGAGCGCGAGCAGAAAATTATGAAAAATACCCGCTGAAAATACGAGTATTTTCCCGGCCGCAGCAAATGCAAATTCATGAAAAGACCAAGGCAAAGCCGACTTTGCTCTTGAGCTTGAAAAAGGCGCAGACGGGAGCGACGCTTCCAAATGGAAATGGCAATGGAAATGGAAATGGGTATTCAAATGGCCATGGAGCTGGGAACTCTGCGAATGGTTATTCTGCAGTTAGGGATCTCTGGAGTGGCGGTGTCTGACTGACTGCTGACGGTTCAGTTGAGTAGTGTGTCTGGGCCGGGTCTGACAATTACGTCAATGGCGCAAATGTCGAAAAATGTAACAAACAAAAAACCCGTTAAGCGCAGAATGCCATCGCAATTTATAGCAGACTCATCGTCGGAATCTTTGTCATGGCATTTGATACACTCCGAATCAAATGGGTTACTTGGCTGGAACGTAGCGACTTGATACAGTAGT
This sequence comes from Drosophila orena, assembly GCA_005876975.1. Classification (NCBI taxonomy): domain Eukaryota; kingdom Metazoa; phylum Arthropoda; class Insecta; order Diptera; family Drosophilidae; genus Drosophila; species Drosophila orena. The sequence goes on along the minus strand of VCKV01000282.1, from coordinate 3,960,740 downwards.
TACCTCTGTGGGCTTGGGCTCATTGAATGCTATAATACTACCTGCTTCTAATTTTTTAGCTGTTGGTACTTTCTATTCGTTATACTTTTTCTAGCTTTTATTACAATAATTCATCAACTTAGATATCTTACAATTCTCTCTACAATTTGCTTGTCATATAAAGCTCTCTATATGACTGTTACATCTTTAGGATACTGTAATAATTGATACACATAACTTTGAACTGAAAAGGGTATTAAGTTTACGGCCAGCACTTTTCGCTTGCCCCTTTTCCTGGTTTTCCCTTCTGATTCATTGCAGTTTCCAGTGAAACTTTAGCGCAATTGTTTTTTGCGTTTTGTGTGTTGCTTGGTTGTTTGTTGGTGATGGCTCACTGGTTGCCAGTAAGCTGGGCAGACGATGCGTCTGCTGACTGTTGCCTTTTGGCGCTTTGCCTCTGCTCTCTGATTAACTCATTCATACATTCTGGCTTTCCAGAGAAAACGAGAAAAAACAAAGTTAGTGGTAGGTGGGGGAAAGTGCTGGGGGATTCGAGTGGGTGTGGCATTGTTGAAAGCCTCCCACTTCTGCGCCCAGCCCTTGATTATGATTATTTTCATTTCAAAAACTTGGCGGCGCAGAAAAAACCGCAGCCCAAGCACGATTCTCTATGTAGTTGGGTAAAATATTTAAAGTGCGCCGCGAGTGGTGTAGTATTGCTAACCAAAACACACCCGCACCCACAAAGGGGCACCAACACTCACGCGATTTGTGTACCCTTTGTGCAGTGGAACCTCGTAACCCGAGCTGTTTTGAGATAGAACAAGAAATTAATCTGATTTAACCAGGTTAAGAACTGTGATATAGCTTTCGGATATGGATTATGGTTCTTTTACCCCCCATGATGATGGTTTTCAAATCAAAGGATGTATCCTTAGATGAAATGGTGTATCTTTTGGATACAATCTAAAGTTGTCAGTTAGTTTGCCCTTCTTTGTGAGGTTCCACTGTGGCTGGTGCGTGGTTTCTGTTGTTTCTGCTGTTACTTGCCTCGTTTAACTTTGAGCAGCTCTGAATTGCAGCAGCCGGCATGCCGGTTTTTTTTTTTATTTCTTTTTTCCCTACTGCAACTTTAATTGGACATGGGTTGTTGTTGTTGTTGTCGCTGCTGCTGCTGGCGTTGGCAAACGTGTTTTATTATTTTGGTTAAATTTGGCATTCGTTTCCTACGCGGCTTTGCAGCGAGGTCAACTCATCCGTTCGTTATCGTAAGGTGCAAGTGTGTTTTGGGTGAAGAATTCAAATAACTTGATTTACTCACCTCCTGGCTGGTGACCTATGACCTTAGGGAGCGGGGGGTGGTGATAGTGGTGGTGGCGGTGGTAGAAAGGACATCCCCTTTTGCACTGCTTGTTGTTGGTGCAAAATCGAAGCAAATTAAACGATAATTTGTTGTGAGCAAAGTAACACACACATACACACACACAAACAAACGCACACGCGAACGCACTGCACACAGATACACCAAACACTCCCTCTCTCTTTCTCGCCTCTCTCACTTTGTGTATTTTGTTTGTTCTGGCTTTGCTTTGCTTTGGTTTTGCTTTTCCTCTGCTTCTGATTATGCTTTTACTCCGCGATGCAAGCAGCGCGACGTTGCAACATCGTTCACTTTTCACATTTGCCCCAGCTGAATGCACTTTTATCTCGCTTTTGTTGCATTTCCTCTCTTGTTTTGACTGCGGCAGATGCGGCTCCGCCTTCTGCTTCTTCTTCTGCTGCTGCTGCTGCTGCTTATCCTGTTTGTGCTGCCCCCTCCTTCATAACCTATCGCCGCGTTTGCTTCACACAGCTATCCTGCGTGGGCAAGGATGTCGTGCTCTGCGTTTTCCCCTCCGTCGCAATTGCAGACCCTTTTCGGACGAAAGTCTCAAGCACACACATTCAATTCGGTATTTTCACGGCGATTCCGTTCGCGTCCGACACTCGACGCGATTTATTTTTCTCAATTTTCTTGACGGCCCGGCCGCGTTTTACCATTTTAAGAACCAATCGAATCGAGAAGCGCAGGGTGTTTGCTGCTGTCATAATGAAAATCCCCCAAATGCGCAACTGAATGTACTAAAAAATCCAGCTTTTCTGCCGAGCTCAAAAATGCGTTCGCAGTACCGCGACCTTGCTATCGATAACCGATATCGTGTTTCCCGGTGTATACAGGGCTTTATGGTTAGGGTGGCGAACTCCGCTAAAAGGAGTGAAACACGGCTAAGATGGTTTCATTCGCTATTTGAAAAAGCTCTTTCAGCCTGAAATTTGAATTTGAATCTCATAAATCCCGCTTTTTAAAGAACATTAAAAATGTTTGCCCTCTGAAAAATCATATTTGACAAACATTTTAGATAATTTGGTTTTAAACGACGTGCAAAATAAATACCGTTTAGACCGTTTAACTTGCACCCAAGCTAGTAATACTAATCGATTTTTGATGATAGGTTATAATATTTAACGGTGCGACACGCCTTTTTCGTAATTAGTACATTGTGCGCTTCAACGATATGAACATCCCACTTATGGTTGCTCGGATGTGGGTTTTCGGTGCTCTGGTACACGGAGTACCCACAACTCGCCACACAAACATGAAGTGCGAAGTTCACGATGAATCCTTTGTTGAAGTAAAAGAGTGTCGATTGAAAGTCCTGGGTCGCGGAATTATCGGAGCTAACGTTTACTTGAAATTGAAAGTGCTGCCCGTGAAGACGGTAAATGTCAATTTCAGTGTGTGGAAAAAATTGTCTGGCTACCATCCATATCTATTCAATACCACCGTGGATGTTTGTCACATTTTAAAGCACCCGAATCCGTCAAATGTATTCTTCTACTTCTTTAGGGCACTAAGGCCCTACTTCAACGCTAATCACTCGTGTCCGTTCAACGTGAGTTTGTTTCGAAATTGCCTCTCAATGGTTTTCTAAAAGTTTTTCACCCCACAGCACGACATTATACTGAAGAATTTCGTTTTGGAAGACAAGATGTTCTCTCTTTTCCCAGTTCCCATGGGAAACTACATGTTTGCTATAAAAATTATGGCCAACGAGGCTTTGAGAGTATCTATTTTTTCGTATATGGATGTTAACGTTGAGAAATTTTAGGTTTTGTATTATAGCATGTACATAGTTGGTAATAATCATTAATAATCATTTCATTCAACCAGTGAAATGTCTCAATATTTTCCTTATTAGCAATGACACCATCCATATTTTATTTTACACACAAGTATTTAACTCGATTTTAGCTATGACCTAAACCGTTTAGCCCTTGAAAATGTTGAAATTTATACAAGAGTTTAAATCACAATGCTCGTTGATGTCGTCGTTAGGATAATGTAACTTGCTTTCGTCTTTCCAAAGTATCTTATATGGAATATTATCAATCTTATTGTGATAAGAAACAATTAAATTTTGTGTTTTAGGATATGAAAATTTTTATTTGTGTAAAGGTAGCTTCCGGTTGGTGATAAGAAGCACATGTAATGGACTAGTGGTGCTCCGCCATAAATGGTAAGACCCTTTGGCTGGTCTAGACAGTCTGTCTGTGAACTTCTTCAGCTGAACAGTCATGATATTCTAATCGTAATTCTCAGTCTTGCAACACAAAAGGCAAATATTAAATATAGGAAAGTAGGAACAGCCCAGAGTTTCGGAGGTTACAGGATCAAATGACTCAATAGCCGATTTTCTTCCCGCCAAAGTGCAAGACGAAATCCGTCTCGTTTATTTCGTGGAGTCCGTCAAGTTTAAGATCCCCTATGTTGATCCATTTGACTCAGATGCAGTGGTTATTTTCCAGCCTGAGAACTTCGAGACCTGCTCCAACGACAGCGATATGTGCTATTTATCAATGAGTAGCCAGTCTCCATCATTCTTTACTCCCATGGGGGGAAGTCCATCATCTTGGCAACGAGTCGGATGTTTTGCAGAGCGATGCGCAGAGCCTCATCCAATACTGGCCACCCCCCAAAGGACTCCTGAGAGGAAGCCAAGTGCCCTTATGTTCGGCATGCCGCGGATCAATTTACGTAGAACCATGCCAAAGGTCTATAAGTTCCTAGCGAGTAAATGGCTTTCATGTTAATTGTAACTGCACTCTCAGAACCCAGAACTAATCCGATGATCGGATTGCCGTACTTTCCCATTACTAGTCTCGCATCGAATCCAAAACACTGACCTTATAACCTCATAAAAAGTATTGCGTAACGAAAGCACTTGGGTTTCCTGTTGCTCAAGTTGCAAAGTCAAAGCGTGAAAAAAAGTACTCATTAATAGCGTATTAATGGGTTAATAATCTGAACGTGAACTGGATTAATGATTGCATCAATTAAATTTACCCACAGACACAGATAGTTCCGATCATCTTCACAGTCGCGGCTTCCAGCTAGAACTGCGGATCGTGATTAGACCTGACTAGCCCATGGTGCTCATGCTAGATCTTTCCCAATCTATCTAGCTCTAATAATTCCAGACATTCATCAAGGCGCCTCGCAGGTCATCAGTGATAAGCGGCAGAGGTACCTTGCCGTGGGCTTCCCTAGGTTCAAAGGGCGGCTGGCAGGGTGCAACCCAACCGAGCCCACCTCTTTTTCCGCTCCTTTCAGCCGGACTTATCTGCGCTTATCATCGCGTGGCTTGTTTACCTGCACAAGCGCACGTTTAATAACAAAGGAGTCGCCCTTTCCTTCCTTGCGAGCTTTCCAGCTGCATCCAATGAACTTTATGTGGCTTGCATTTTGTCAGCAGCACTCATAAAAACCTATCTAAAATTGAATCTAAGGTGCAGCAGTGAATAATAAAATAAGATTCCGCACTTGAAACCGTTCGTCGGGCGGAATCATTAAGCGGGATTTCATCATGTGATGGGGCTGACTTTACGTGACTCCGTGGAAGAATGTTAGGGTTCTGGTAAGTTCAAAATTCAAATTTCAAAAAGCAAGGGTCTTTCTTGAGTGACAAAATGTCGCTGGAATACATCGAATGAAATACTCGTATATTTATTATCCCGACGCGTGGCATTAAAGTGCGAAAGTGGTGGCATTGCAGCAGTAGGTCCAGCCAGCGGCTGCCACACTCTCCAGCTGCATGGGGCAGGTGATGCTGGTGCAGAAGGCTGGAGCCGCAGGACGAGTTCTGGCAAAGATGTTGTTCAGGGTGAGGAAGACACTGTGCGGTGCATTGGACGAGGTGCGGACCACCTTGTAGAGCCACAGGGGCATTATGTTCTTGGTGCCGGCGCCCAGGATAATGCGACGCTGGCGATTCCGATTGTCAGGAAGGAAGAGATCTCCATTGGTCCCCGTCTTGATCCTCAGCGATCCGCCGGCACTGATGCGTGTTCGAATCCACCTCTCGATGGTCTCCCAATTCCGATCGTTGATGCTCTTGAACATGGGTGCCACATTGACGTACTTGAAGGTGGCACACATCTGGTCTCCGTAGAGGTAGTCACCCGATGGCGTCAGATGTCCACGATTGATGACCACGTCGCGTTCGTTGGGAATATAACTCTGCCTGTTGCCGAAGATGGTGCGGAATGCACGGTAAATGTTGCGGGGCAGGAAACTTTGGGTATCCGCCTCGCTGAGCACACCATCCCTGGTGAAATCCGCACAAGGACGCTGAGGAACTGTAACGTGGGCGAAATACAAGAATTGGTATTGCATTCTATGCTAGGAATCAGAAAGAGCTCGCTTACAGAAGGTCTTGTGGTACACGGAGTGGGTAGTAAACCGGGCCCGAACTCCATTGCGATCGTAGCACGCGCGGTAGAGCTCCAAGCGCCGATTGTTGATGGTATGGCCCACGGAGTACATGGTGGCTGGACAGGAGGTATCAGTCACCGCCATGGCCGTGGCAGCCAGTGGTCTCTGGCAGCGCATTGGGAATGGCCTGCTGAAGTTGTTGTGCGTGCGCTGACAGGTCGTCTGGATGATGTCGTTCGGCTGGCAGATCATGTGGAGCACCTCGTTGGTGCGGACCCTCTGCAGGCGCTTCAGTTCGTACTGGCCGGCGGCATTGCGGTTCGTGAAGATCCTATTGGTGCCCTCGATCATGGCCCTGGAGAGCGGGCAGTCCGCCTGGGACAGGAGCACTGGAATGGGAACGACAAGTTGGACCTGTTATTCGCTGCATTCCTTGTTAATGTATTAACGTATTTACAATCCGCAGGATACAAGTGATTAATATTTATTTGCATGTATGTGTTCTTACCCAATCCCAGTCCAATGGTTACGATTAGCAGCAGTTGTGGCGCTTCCATGTTGCCTGTTGATCACTGAGTTGAGCCACTGGTGCTTATATACCGTTTAGGCCGCATTTTCTGGCCCTGGTCCCTTTGTTCTGGCCAGGCTTGTGGGCACGTGTCTGCATTCAGACAACAGACTATTTTTGGCCATAGACATATTTCCTCTCTGTCTACTCCGGCTTAAATGCATGAAAAAGCGATTTTATTACTTTTCACTATTCCGGGCGGCTCTGCACTCAGGCACATTTTCCACTTGGAAAATGCGTAGTAATTGGTGCATATTTTCCCTGACTACAGATGCAATTTATTTCAGTAACAAGAACTGGCTTAGAAGGAAATATATACAGTTTTTGCCTGGATAAGCATAGTTGGCCATTAGTGGTGCATACGGATAGGTGTTTTATTGCGAATTTGATGGCACTATTCCGGGAAAAGGTGTTGTGGTTAGTTAACCAGTGATTTCCATAGATTTTTGTGGCTAAAAGCAAGGTTCAACTTTTACAAAATCCATGCCGGACAGAGGCTGCATAATGGCCTCGTTTTATTCGTCTGTCGGTGGTTGTCTGGTCATTGAAATGCGTTCTCTGCCCAAATGTTTGGGAGTTGTCTAAGTGGCTATGTGTTTTAATGGCCATGTTGCGAAATGGTTAATGCTGGGTAAAGTATGCTTGGCTTTTGTCTGATTTCCGTCCGCCTGCATTTGAAGTGGGCGTAACGCCATTTCCGCTGCTTACGAGCAATTTGGCGCTATTTGGGCACTTTTAATGCATGCTCGCAGGGGCGAACCGAATTATGCCATATAAAATTTGTGACTCAAATCGTGCGGTTGGACTGAGAGGCTCTGCCCGGCTGCTTGTGTAGAATTGTAATGGTCAATAAAAATAGAAATAAAAGTAAAAGGGGCAAGGCGCAAGTGGCAAGGGGCATGGGGCAAGGCAGCAAAATCAACAAGCCGGCCACAAAACGGGGCATAAATTAAATTGTGCCGCAGTGCAGAATGGATGCATAGAAATGGCCAGAATGTGGGTGCTCTGAATGGTGGGTGGTGGGTGGTGCAAGTGCCCAGCCCATTCGCAACGCCATTCAGTTGCGTGTTTACAGCACAATTACAACTGTTAGGTTTTATGAGAGCCCAGTTGAACGCATGTCCGGGTTGCTAAATTTATTCTGCACTTTTATGACCTCCCAGTGTCCCCTGCCCCCTGCCCCCTGCCCCCTGGTACCATTATACACACACAGGATATCCATCAGCTCCATTCCAGCAGCACACGCACAAAACAATTTCGCAGGCGTGCGTATTTAAAAGCAACACAGACACAAACAGCCATGCCCTGCTGAATAATTTATTTAATGTCTACTTTTAGGCGCAACCCCCGGCCAAGCAATTGCCGTGGCCTTTATTGCACTCGCATTCGCACTCGCACGCATTGAAAAGCGTTTGCCCTCCGCCACAATCGCAGCTTGAATTTAAATGGGCCAAAAGCGAGTGGCAGTGGCGGCCCGGGGGGATAAATTTATGAGAAGCCGCTGAATGACCATTAAAACTGACGTCTCGAGTCCATTCCGAATGAGCCATGAATTCGAAGCGTTCGCACGCGTTTTAAACTGCCACGCAGGCACTTACGATTTATGAAAATGAAAATTGATTTGCGACCCGAAGTCGAATTAATATATTTACACCCGTTGCTCGTAGAGTAAAAGCGTATACTAGCATTCTAGCTTGTGTTAATTTCAGCTTAAAGTATCTTAATATGCTTAAAGTATCTTAATATGTATCATGTATAATATGTGGATATCAGTTGATTTTACATTTTGTTATGTTAATGCCCAGCCAGCTCATAGATTATGGCAATTAAATGACTGAAATTTGTAGCGCTCAAAGATTTTTTTTTTTAATAAGAAGGCATCCAATTAGGGCCTGAAAGTGGCGGGGTTGCAGCAGAAGGAAAAGCCAGCCTGCGCCGTGTTGGCCAGTGCCACTGGGCAATTGACGGGCTGACAAAAGTTGGGAGCCCGTGGACGTTGACGGGCGTAGATGTTGTTCAGGGTGAGGAAGGCCACGATTGGCTGGTTGTTGGCGTTCCGCACTACCTTGTACATCCACTCGGGCACCGGATTCCTGTTGCCACTTAGGAAGACATTCTTGGATCCACGCCCCGCAGGCAGCGAGAGGACGCCCCTGGCCCCGGTGCGCACATTCACAAAGTTGTTTCCGGTCACCGAGTTGCGAACGAACCGCTCGATGGTCTCCCAGTTGCCATCGTTGATGCTCTTGAACTGCGGCACTGCGTTCACGTACTTGAAGGTGGCGCACAGTTGGTCACCAAAGAAGAAGTCCGCCGAGGCGGCCAAGTGTCCGCGATTGATGATCACATCGCGGTTGTTTGGTATATAGTTCTGGTTGTTGCCAAACAGCCGCCTAAAGGTGCCGTAGATATTTCGGACCGTATAGCTGGCCTCATCTGCGCCACGGATCACTCCATCAGAACTGAACTGGACACAGGGTCGCGTGATATCTGAGGACATTAAGCAACAATTTAATATTGAGTGTTCTGCTCAATCCTGGTAGGTGTGAAAGATACTTACAGAAGGGCTTTCCATACACGCGGTGTTCCACGAAGATGGCCCTAACCGTCCTGGTATTGAAACAGGCGCGATAGAGCTCCAGGAACTGGTTGTTGCCCACATTGTAGCCCACCCGGTACATGGTGGCCGGACACCTGCGATCCTGGACTGGTGTGGTGAGGGCCACCGGAGCAGCGGGACAGGTCATGGGCAGCGGTGGCCGGAAGGCTGGAACCTGTCCCGCCTGACAGGTGGTGGCCACTATGTCCCGGGGATTGCACCACATTTGCAGCGTTTCGCCAACCGCCGAACTGGCAGTGCGCTTAAGTGACAGCTGGCGGTTCTGACCACGCACCATGAAGATGCGATTGGTTCCCTCCACTTGAGCCCTGCTGAATCGGCACTGTCCATGTGCTTAAGGATATAAACTTAAGTCCAGTAATGGCGGAGAATGTATTTGTATATTACCCAAGGCACAGAAAGCCAGTAGCGGCAGCACAATTCGCAACATTTCCGAAATACTCAACTCGACATTTAATCGCCTGCAGGTGTATTTATATTGTTCGGAAATCGGAGAAGTGTATGCACAACTGTTTCAAAAATACGTGCAATCCATTGTCGAATTGCATTTATTGTATGCTTCTACTTACACGAGCGATACAAAAATGATATTATTATATCATTATTGGCAACAGTGGGTAACGAATTAAAGTTGGTCAAAATGTGACCCACATTATCACCTGGTTGGCTTAATTACTTCCAGATCAGAGGCCCTAGGTAATGGTTGAGCCGGGATATTGTCCATGCGGATATTGTCAACTTTTGTGTGCATATGCTGCCATTCGATTGCCAGTGTGCCTGGCAGAGTAAATGAAATTAGTTATTGGCCCGATGCCACAACCTGACCAGAACCAACCGAATCACTTTCCATTTACCCAGCGCCCCATGATTTCATTATCGTTGTTTGTTCCACAAATAACATTAGTTCGGTTTGGTTTGGCTGGGTTTGGTTTGGTTTAGCATTGATTTTGTCCATGTCCAGCTCAACATCCACGTCCACTAGCAGTGGGCAACAACAAGTTGTGTTGTGGCTGAGATTGAGTGTTTGTTGCCCCATCTGAATGGCTGCATGGCCGAAGCCTTAGCTCTAGCTATAACCAGGCCAGAACGGTCTGATTTTCTGGTTTGTTTGCGGAAAGGTGTAATAGCAATAGCAATGGCAATAGCAATAGCCAGCATAGACGGCATCTCGCACATCCTTGCGAGTATTTCATAAATTTATATTTGCCTGCTAAATCCCTTAACGGCTGTACGCTTTTCCGTTTGTACGGCATGCAGAAATGGCGGCCAAAACTAATACATGCGCATATATAACGCCGACTTAGACAGCCATGTACGTATGTATGTATGTAGTATACCTATACGTGTGTGTGTGTACGCCGGAACGTGCAAACTTTGCATGTGTGTATTGGAATCAGCCAAGTGCCAAGGAAGCTTTTTGGGCGAAAGGCACAGACATTTGACTTTTACGCGCAATTGAGCCTGAGAATCCAGGAGAATCCAGGAGAATCCCAGCACGGCTGGGATAGTTTGGAGTAGCTCTTAGCAGCAGATCTAGTCCTGCCATCGACGGCCCACTCAGGGAGGCTCTTATAAATATTTATAACAGCCCACTCGACACCCACTAAATTATTAAGTTAATGTGTCGCGCTATTCAAAAAAGGCATCCAACCAACCGGGGGGACCAATAAAATGCCGTGACCTCAGCCCCAGCCCCACGTTAGTGTGGTTGTGTGTGACAATTTCACGCGTCCTTCATCCCAGGATCAGAGTGCTGTGTCCTGAATCGAGATACGTGCTTGATGTTTCTGACTATGAGGGTGCAACGATTAATAAGCTCGTTAATGTTGCGCGAAATTGTCGTGGAAATGGGAAAAGTTTTGCAGGTCTAAGATTTATAAATGGTCCATGTTTAGAAGTGCAATTATAAGACCACGAGGACATATGAGCGATGGCAAGCTAAGCAAGTTAAGCAAGTTAAGCAAGTTAACCAAGTTAAAGACCATAAATCAGAGATGGGTCTTGGGCGGGTATTGGGCGAGAGTATTATGAAGTTTCCGTGATGTCACTGGGATCAAGGCTGCTTGCTGTCCCAAAAGTGTCACGGGGCGTATACGTTATATTCGCTTCGTGTGGACAATACGTATACGTACGAGTGTACGGCCATACAATACATACATATGTACATGCATTTCGGCGTGCCACCTTTTCACTAACATTCCCGAATGCGGTCAGCGGCAGGTGCAATGTTTGGACCCTCGTTCTCCTTTGCCACTCAGCTTGACGTTTATTAAATTTTTCGAGCAAACCACAGGAAGCGGAAACCAAGGATGCTGGCTGATGCTGCCGGGCTGAATCCTGGCGAGGGGAGTGTGCACTTTATGCTCGGCTGGGCGGGCAGCTTAAACTCTTTTATGGGCGAAGAGTCTTTAAGCCTTCCTCCATTGACTGCGGTCGCCTGAGCAAACACTCACCAAGTACGAGTATTTCACTTCATTTTCATTTCACTGTTTTCCACCAGCCGAACACAGGCGCTTTATTTGATTCAGAGTTCGTTTCGGGAAATATCATCATTAGGGCTTCACATGCGACGACGTTCAAAGCGAAACGGCTCCATTACATTACAGTTTGCATGGCCCCAATTTCTGTGGCAATTATTTGCTTTGTAGCCTGCCAAAAAGGCTGCCGAAAGCAGCGGCAGACAGACAAGGCAGCAGCACACATAGCCTTCTTGCCGCTTTTACACAATTTCCTTCCGCTTTGCTTTGCGCCGGGAAAGTATTACGATGATTTGCATAATTTTAGCGCACCTACAGCAGCCGCAAAGAAGGGGCAAAAAAAAAGAAAAAAAACGAAAAAAAAAAGAGGCCTAAACCACGAATCCTGCAGCGCATCCTTGTGTGCTTGATACTCCGGCGGCCCTTCAAGCTTGCTCGTTTTTTCGGCTCGTCTTTATCTGCTTTGCTTTCACGGGTCCTTTGTTGAGGTGTGGGTTCGGTTTTCAGGATGTTCGAGGGTGTTTTCCAGGGGGTAGCCTACATTTTTGTAACTGATGTGCTGCGTTGGCTCTCTCGCGCGCTGCTCGAATCCGCTCCTTATCTTTGTGCCTGATCGAAATTGCTTTTGTGTGGTTGCCGGGGACGAAGGACTTGCCGGAGGACCTCAGTACCTCGTGCCTCCCCGAAAATATCCTTCTGCTCATCTGCTCGGCTGTTGCTGTTGCTATTTTAATTTCAGTCATGTGTGCAGCCCCCTTTCTGTGGATTCTTTTCAGGCACTTTTGCAATTTTCTGCCTGTTTTGGGCTAGATATTCATATCAGCCCTATTCATATAATACCTATTTTCCGCTATAACTGTTACTGATTGCCGCTTTGTGGCAGCATTTTTCACCCATACCCACACCCACACCCATGCACACTCCCATTCCGATTGCCATTCCCATCAGATCCTTCGTGCCGCCGCCCCTCGATTTTTGAGCAGCAATTGAGATGCAAATTGCTTTTGCCTAGAATGATTTGAAAATAATTCAGTTGGTTAGCATTTTTGCCTTTACATATTTCGCTCCTCTTTTATCTGGAATTCCTGCACTCGAATTAATTTGATTCACTGGCGATAATCTTTGCCTTTAAACTTGCGCATTAAATTTTCAATCATGATTTGGGCTCAGGCTTATTCAATGCCAAATGATTGCGTCCCAGGGGAGTTTACTTCTATGCCTTCGTGGTAGAAAAACTCATTAATGTAATGATCAATAATATTTTAAGATATGGGAATACACAATAATGGGACGTGAGAGATATAATTTCTATAGAGTTTCGGCAACTATTTCGCCTTTACGCCACAAACAGCATTTCCTGACCATTCTGCTGTAGTAGAACAGTACATGAATTTTCCAACGAATTTTCTTTGAGGCATTTCTGGATCAGGGTTGCTGCAAATTTTTGTGTGGCCAAAGAGGCGCATTTATTATCCTTGCGGACACCAGCCCACATATAGAAAACGTTTTAGCGCTTGTCGCTGCCACATGGCGCTTGCATTTCCTTGTTCATTTTCATTTGCAAATATTTATTTGTACATTTCCTCCTTTCACTATTTACCCACTTCCGTTGCAAAATCCTTCCTGCCCACACACACACACACACACACACACACACACTCACAGATACAGATACAGAGACACGGAGGGCTTTCATTTTCACTTGCCAGAAACTTGGCAAATTGCTGACCCAGAGACTCGAATGCAGTGCTGCAGATGTGAGTGCAAAATGCGACGTTTTAGTTTTCATTTCGGTTTCGGTTGGATTCGGCTTGGGGCAAATGCCTCCCTGCAATTTGCTAAAACCTAGCCAAAATGCCAAGCCCTTCAGGCGCTGTGAAAAAGGAGGCCAAAGCCAAAGGCTGAGCCCCGAAAAATACAGCGTTGGTTTTATATTAAATTCCTAAGAGCAGGCTACTTTTGAATAACATTTCTAAGAGGATGTGCCCAGGAACGGCTGTCAGCAGTCACTTGATACGTCGAGAGCTGCCCAATTAAGGGCAACTTATCAAGGCAATTGATTAATTGTCTCATGATTCGTAAGCCAGCCTGCCAGGCTGCTTGAATTAAAGCCGCCCAGCCGGAAAGTCCTGCGCACGGAAGGTCGCCGTGGGAAATCAGTTCTGCGAGTCCTGCCAGAAGCTGGAATCAGGAATCAGGAATCAGGAATGAGGAATCCCGACGCTGACATGCACATCATAAATGCTTAATGGCCACACACACGCACTGCACTGCGACTGCAACTGCAATTGCATGTGAAACTGCTTGTGAATCTGCATCTGAATCCGCATCTGAATCCGCAGCCTCGCCCTGACATTCGACTGCGATAACTGCGATAACTGCGAGAACTGCGAATTGCGAAAACTCGAATTGCCGGCAATCGGAGCGGATGTCAGGAATCGCATCGAGATAACTCCATGTGCACTGCGTGTCTGTTAAATTAATAAATAATTGCTCGTTCAATTTGCCGCTGCCCGTCCTCCATCTGTGTCGCACTTGTGTCCTGGCTCCGGCAGCTTGCTGCTTGCTCATCCTTTCTCCTTCGATGTCCGGCGAAAGAGAAACATGGCCATGCCAATGGCAACGCGGCCAGGCCAGTTTTCCCCGGCTTTCCTATGCAGCTTTTTCGCGCACACACACACCTGTCCGCAGTTGAGCCAGATTAATTGCCTATTTACCTCCGGGTAGAAGCACACCGCCACCCACCTTCTGCTGCGCGGCCACGCCTTTGTTTGATGATAAGCCGTGGCCGAAAATCTCTGACACTGACATGCTAATTAATAAATTATTTTGCAACAAATTAATTAGATCGCTGCGGCTGGCGAAAGTGATTGGTCATGTTGCGGCAAGTCGAAAGGAGCTGGAATTCGGAATTCTGAATTGAATGAAGCTTGTCTGCTGATTGATGGGCGTGGCAATAAGATGGGTGTCCTTCAACGGAAGGGAGTTAATTTAAAAATCAATATAAACACTATGGTTTCATGGCTTACCAAGGCTCTTATTTATTAATTGTATGCGCCCATTTCCCACACTTTTCACATATTTAAACCCATCACCCATGGTGACCCATCCTTACCCATCCTTGGTCCTAGTTTCCTTGCCTTTTGTCCAGGCACGCACGAACCTCTGAGTCGGCGGCTGTCGTCATTAAAATGAATTATCTGCGCTTGGATCAGGTGAGTTCTTTTCTATCTAATTTAATAATAAATATTTTAATTAAAGGAAGGTAATTATTGGCCAATGCCTTTATCGCATGCTCAACTCAAGCTTTCGAGTTAATTAAAAGGAACGTTGTTGTTTTTTAGTTTGTTTTTTTTTTTTTATTTTGTATTTGTACTGGCAAAATAGTTGTTAAAGTTTTATGACAGCCACATAAAATATGAATTCCGTCTGCTTTCAATTACAAAAGCAGAGCAGAAAAAACAAAGCAATTTCTGTTTAAATATCGTTTATTACTTTGCGCTCAACCATTAATTAAGGGCAAATGGCGGGCGATTATTGCGTGCCGGGCGGACCAACTTGCCGCACCCGTGACCAAGTGACCGCCCGCCCACCTGCCCCTTGACCCCGTCAGCCACTCGCGTCAGCCACCCCCCCCCACCCCCTAACCCCACGCCTCTGGCATGGAATAGCATCTGGCATCTTGGCGAAGGGCAAATGAATGCGGAGACAATTAATTGTTGCGCTGTGTGTTCAGTTCGCGCTTTCAACATTTCATCTGCAGTTGTCAGTTACTTTTGTCGTAAGCTCCGGTCCGCTCTTGAAGCGCCGCCACCACAGCCCCTCCGCCCCTCCGCCCATCAGCACCGCCATGCCATCAGCCCCACTGCAGCACGCTTATGATAAATGAGTTGTTTTCACAATGCGGTGGCACAATCCGGCGCCTTTGTGTGTGCAGCGAGCATTTAATCCTTTGGGCTTCAAGGCATTTCAAGCGGCCATTCATTTAGTTTCCATTCCCAATGCAGGAGCCACTTAGCGCGATACCCTCGGCAATGGGCATAATGAGCAGCCGGTCACCAAGGCTCCGTATTCAGGAGGCATTCTGCACTCCAAAAAACCACTCTACAATGTAGCTCGATTTTAAATATCCGCTACTTAGTTGGAAACTCTGCAGATATTTTTAGGGGGGTATTGATGTTAGTCCGACCCATATTGTAATTACTTCTGTTTGGAGAACGTTCCACGTCAAGTCCAGGACTTCCCATAACTTTGGCCACCAGGTAGCAGCTCAGCTTTCCCGAAAGTTGCAACTATATTTCTTCAAGTGTGAGTGGTTAGTCTGGCAGTGGCATAAATAGAGTCGCTTTAAAGCAATCCGCAAGCGAACAGGAAAAGTTTGCTGGGCCAAGTTCGCGCCCAGTGCCCAAGTGGTGGGTGGCTGTTGCATGGCTATGTTGCAAGTTGCAGCGGGCAACTGTTAACTGGCAGCCGGCAAGTTGCATGTGCTGGCACATTCAGACGAAAGTTTACCACTTCGGCTTTGGCCAGTTTGGAGCAGCACCTGGGTGCTGCATAGAGCACATGCCCATATATTTATTTAATGCTGCCAAAGGAGCCCCTCAACTTTCCCGAGCACTTGGCCAATTAATCTGTCAAGGACCAGCACACAGTGATGATGATGATGCGTCGTGGTCGGTTGGGAAAAGTGATTGGAACGGTTTGAGCCGCATCCCAGCCCGGTGTGTGCATATTCGATTAACCAAATCCCGGTGGAAGCGCGTGCCACAACTTTTGTAATATATTATTTTGCTTATTTTGTCAACAGAACTTACAAATCCCCCGCCGAGCTGCCCCCGGACCCACTGCGTCCTGACAAGCCGCCGCAATGCGACCAAATCACATATAAATTATTGCGTCAAATTGAAGCTGCTGGCCGACCCGAAAGCCGATTTAAAACTTGACACAGTGTGACAGATATACACATGTGTATTTATCGCACGCGGCCCAGGTCGCATCGAAATCCCGCACATAAGCCGAAGGCATTAAATATTTCGCTTTTTTTTAACTTTAAGCGGAATCTTTTTCCTTGTTTTGCCCTCTGGAAAAACCGAAAATAAGCCGAATGGTGATTGTGTGCTCGCCCGCCTTCTATGGTATCATGTCTATGGAATAAGCATACCGAAGGTCCCCAAAGCAGCTTAGCAATCAAAACATTATACTTAAGGGCAGGTTTATGACAAATTTGAAAAAGTTTTTGATTAGCATGGAAAGGAATTTCTTTATATTTATACTCGTATGATCCTGAAAGCTTCACAGCTTAGCTTTCCTAAGACCGTTGATCAGCTAAATATTATGTACTTTTCTAATATCCAAATCGTCTTGCATTAGTGACTAGATACCCTTTAATTGAAAATCGGTACTTTAGTTTTTACTTTTGCACTTGCCAATATGATCTATATTTTTGTTGATACAACTACAAATTCTGCGAAAGCTGGGCAAACAGTTAATACACATAACATACAGCTACCAAGGAGGCAGCAATTTGATGGGAGAAAAAGTACTTCCCCCAGCGCGAGTCCAATGCACGACGAGCTCCCCATCGCTCTTCAGCTGGAGGAAGTGCAGCGGGTTCTCCTGCTCAACAGGTTGCTGCTTCGGTTGTTTCTTGATGGCAGCGCCGTATTTACCTTTGGTATCCAATTTTGACTTGCCTGCATGCGGTACACAAGTTTATGCTATTTTTATAGTCTGATTGCTTGCAAGTATGTGGAAGGACTCACGAAGACATGGACGCTTAGCTGGCTCGAACTCGTAGGTTTCCAGTACTCGACGGGGCATTTTGTTTGGCCGAAATCGAGGCACAGAGACTTTGCTAACGTTTATACACACTGTGTTCTACACACTGTGTGACACGTAAGTCGTGGCAAAGCGTTTGCTCTGAACGTTCACACAGCACAAAGCATGTGAATAATCCCCCAATTGTTATGGGGATCATGGCGCCTCTGGCGCGGTGTACACAACATATTACCCATCCGCAGCGTTGTCATCGTTCCGCTGATAAACCTAAAGAGATTTGTTGCGCATCCATCAAAGTGAGCATTCTTATTATTCAAAGTACTTACACTTACACTTGGCGAACGAACGTTTCGGACAAGTGCGTGTCCTGTTTTTGTGCTCGCTGGCTCTTGCCTGAGTCTGATATGTTAAGGAGCAACAGTGGCAGGAATCCAAATCCATGGAGCGCAGATAAAAAGTAAGCGCCACAAAAGTGCCACACTCACACACACAAAATCCATTAACTAAAGTGTCAATTTAGTGACAGAGATAAAACGTCACACGCACAAAGACTTGGACTTGGACACATCCACAAATACAAACACAACACAAACACAACACAAACACAACACACACAACACACACAACACACACATACGCATATGTCCTGGCGGGGCGGCCAAGGAAACAAAAGTGGGAGGAAAGTGGGGGACAGGAGAATGTCAGTGGAACTGCCTTGCCTTGGCAAATAGCTGTACACAATGAATGACAGCACTTTGTATTTTTCCAAGTTTTTTTTTTCCTCTGAATTTCCATTCCATTCCACTGCCATTCCTTGCTCCTTTGGCTGTTGCGTGCTTTCTTCCTTATTTGTTTGCTCATGTCAAAAGATCTTGGGATAAAGTTATCGTTATCAGTTCTTGTGCCATTGTCTGCCTTTGCTTGGCTAGGTCAAATCACCTGTTACGTGTCACATTGTCCTGTCTACGTTACGCATACGCCGCTTGGTCCGCTGAAACCTCTAATAAGCAATTGCATGCTTGGAAATGAACGGGTGATGCCTTAACAAAGCTGCAACAAAAAGTGGCAGGCAATCAGTAAGGACAGAGGTAAAAACAAAAGAAACCACCACTTTCAATGCAACTTTTTTGGTGCGTAATTCTTTGGAAATAAGAAACAAAACAAGCGTTTTCACAAAAAAGCTAGACATATATGGTTCTAAGTTTTTATCTCGAGGCAGTGGTAATCAAGTTGTTTCAAAAGAAATACCTTATATCGAGGTTGAGGTGTTGTACTTCGCCACGAGTGCTACAAGGAGCCCAAAAAGAGGAAAATTGAAATGCGCTCAAAGACGAACCGCAAGTGAAAACTGTTTTTATGTTTTGTTCCATCATTTCGTGGCTTTTCTGGCACTGACGCTTCCCTTTTGGCGAATTGTCTTGCAGGCATTTCGTATGCACCACGCAATACCGCAAAGCGCCACAATGTGCAAGTCAATATGGAGCCAGCGGATTGAAGAAGTGACTCCTCCAGCTTTCAATCCATTGCCTGCCAATCGAGAGGGCGCTGCGTGCTCCAAAAATTTCCACGACTTGGCAAACATCGCCACTTTGAACTCACATAAGCAGGGCTCTGAAAATGTTTCGATGATGGGAGGCAGGCAGGCTGGCAGGCAGGCGTTTGCTTTTATGCAAAGTCGTGCAAATTGTATAAGCTGCATTGAAATTCAAGAGCAGACGCATCAGAGCCACTGATAAATGACAGGCTCGTGCAAATGCAGCTCCATCTCCATCTCGGCCACTCGATCCAGTCGAACCATTCGCACCAGCAGCAGGCAGCTTGAATTGGAGACAACAGGAGTGCCATAACGATGCCACCTCGATGCCACCTCGTGTGGCAGCAAAGGGGAAAAAAACGGCAAAAAATGGCAAAAAATAGATAAACGAACGGCAGGGGCGTGTAAGCTGAGAGGAATCGCCCGACACGTTTTAATTATTGGCCCAAAGGGCGGGCCAGGCGGTGCAGCCCTTTGGGGGCTGAGCACTTCATTAGGCCCATGGCGCGGCTCTAAGTAAGACACGCATATATTTCATACTTTACGAAATCCACAAGCGGAGCGGAGCACAATTATTCAAAACAGCCGCACAGCCCAAGCCACCCGAACAAAAAACAAAGAAAAAAAGTGTGTAGCTTATGAAACGACTATGACATACCCTTAGCAAATGAGGTTCGCTACCTCGGAAAAGGAAAACCTAAGGTGGTATGGGAATATATGGTTTTATTCAATATGTGGTCCAATATTTATTGTATTATTTTTCACCCGAATTCTAAACTTACCCGAATGCAGTATACCCTTTCCTCGATGATTACCGAGTCCAGCGGGTGGAGCTGCGAAGATTGGGGGATTGGGTGGCCTAGACACGGGTACTCCCCTACACGACATTGACTAATGTTGATATGTCGTCGTTTTTTGTTGTCGGTTTTTCCCAGCCTTTGCCTGATGGTTTATTTTTGATGTGTGTGCAGTTGAGCTTTGGCGACGTGCGTCTCCGGCGTCGAAGGACGCTCGCATGTTCGGATGCCGGGATGTGAGGGGTGTGCGGGGCGTGCGGGGTATGTGGAGCATACTGGGGGATGCTGGGGACTCATCGGGATACTCGGATGCGGGCATACTCGGATGGTCGTCCCTTTTGTAGCAATTGCTGTCGTTGCTGCCAATTTGCTGCTGTGCGTTTTGTCCTGTGACAGGAAGCGTAGGCTTCTATTGCGCCTCTCCCACCCACCATGTGTGTGTGTGTGTGTGTGTGTGTCCTTCGAAGGGAGAGTGGGTCGGCAGTGGGTGGGTGGTTACGTTCTGACGTGACACATGGTTGTAAAGGATTTTCTTTGATGATGTTATCGTTAATGGTGCATGGTCGCAGCTCAGCTCAGCTCAACTCAGTTCGGTTCGCTTCGGTTCGGCTCGATTTCGCATCAGTTTCAGCTGAAGCTGGAGCTGAAGCTGAATTTGAAGCTGAAGCTACAGCTCGACATTGGCAGATCGTTAGCGCTCCCAGCGAACTTTTGCCACACGTCTACTCCTTGAATAATGATGCTGTTGATGTTGCTGCCACACCATATCGCCCACTCATCTGGGCTGGGGGGAGTGGTGGGGTGGTGTTGGTCTTTAAAAGCAGGACTTAATTCATCCCGCAGGATTGTATTCAAAACAAAACAACAAAGCAATACATTTTAATTAGCCACCCGGGCCCAAGAACCCAGTGCTAATTCAACCGGCCGACCATTGCCAGGCAAATAAGCTTGGCGGCTTGTTGTTATGTCATGTTTTCGGTTGGCGACTTTGTGTCGTAGTGCCAGAGTGTCGTAGTTGTTATTGTTAATTACCTGGCGGTGGTAGACGGAGAAGTCCTCCGGCGGCCTGGCTTCTCGGAATGCTAATTAAATCTAAATCTGAAGGACTGCGACTGGTGTGGCAACAGATCTTGGCAAGCTATTTGGCCTGGACCAGCCAAGCCGCATGTCTCTTAATACTCGAGCACACTGATTACCAGCCCAACCAGATGGAACGGCATGCACTCAGCTCGGTCATAATGCAGCACTTAATGTCTTATTTAATTTAACCACACAACATAAATTCATCATGAAATGGGTCTGGAATTCAATTTCCTGCTGCAATATGCAATGTGCATTCTGGCTCTGCATTAAAATTCTTATTAAATGATATGCACTGGCCGCATACATTTCCTTCTCCGGACGCCTTAACAACGGCCCAATGTTTGGCCACAATAATGCAAAGCACCAGGCAACATAAATATCAGGAGCAGCTGAATGCCTGCTCCTTGGCTCCTGGCAGCTGGAAGCCACAAAAACCTATGCTGACCGCACATTAATTAACTTTGGGGGGCCACACAGATATTTCGTATGGATGCTGAGGCTGAATGCTCCCCAAAATAACATATACTTGTGCACATAATGCGTATACGCAGAGGTGGCTTTTTGGGGTGAGTGCGTGTGTGCGTAAATCATTTTTGAATTGGCAGCCGTGCACCTCAAATTTGCGATGCAATCTATTACGAACTCTCGATAGGTGTAAACTTATTGGGTTGATGGCGTAATTTATATGCCCACTCGGCGGCACGCCCCTTTGCTGTTCGCCCGTCTAATTAGCCGGGCGAAAAAATGGGCTTCGCCCAAATGGGCGCACCGTTAAATTGTAACAACTGCAGTTTGGCTGTCTAGTCAATTAGCTCGAGCGTTCGGTTAATGCGAAACTTGGCTGGTTAAATGGAAATTGCAAGGCTTGTTCAACAATTCGCAGTCGTGTTGAGCATGGCTGTCGCTGCTGTTGTTGCCGTTGTTGCCGTTGTTGCCGTTGTTGCCGTCGGTAGTCGCATTTAGCCTAAACAAGCGGACGGCTCAAATACCAATTTTGGTTTTACATTTTACATGCATGCATGTGGAAGGACTCCTCCTGGTCCTTGGTCCTTGCCAGCGAATATCGTAGCTCTTAGGCAGCTCTTGTTACTCACGTTCTCTTCGCTGGTTTAGAACAGGCGAAAGCTCTCTCACACTCTCTCACACTCTCTCTTTGCTGGTTGGAAAATGCTCTCTGCGGTTCGGGTTTCGCGGTTCGTGTCCTTTGAAATCCGATTACTAGGACAACGACAGTTCAGTTGCCTTTCGCCACTCAGCGGTTTGCTCTCGAGCGTTTAGCAGGAAATCATGCCAGGACTTAATGCGTAAACTATGTAGTTTATTAGTTCAGCATGGCCCGTGGGCCAAGTGCAGATTCATATTCTGATTCAGATTCAGATTTAGAGACACCCCTCCGCTTGCAGCTGTTGTTGTTTAGCAAGAGTCCATCTTCCCAGCTGCAGTAACAATTACACACTATAGCATACTTACAAGCTGCCCGGCAAGATGAACTGATTTCATTCAGGACACGTGACAAAATGCTGGCACTAACCCCAATAGTTGGGCCACCCGCTGGCTGTTCGTTCTCTTGTTAAGTTTTATGATATTTTGCTTATAAATAATGAATGCATATCGCTTGGCTCCTCGCAGGAGGAATCCTTTGCGAGGACTCTCAGGACGCCTGGGTGTGTGGGTGTCTGCTGAGCAGGGGTCACGTTCATTGCAGACGTTTCACACCAATTACTCGCAATTTGCATACAACAGAACCGCATGCAAATGACACAATGCAAAGTTATCCACGTCCTGTTCCCGATTCCCGGTTCCCCAGCTCTTCCAGCTTCGCAGTTTTTGGGTTCCCAAGTTGCTAGCTCCCCCTCCGTTTTCTCCTCCCCCCTGTCCACCCCCCACCATTTGCATTGGCCATGCATCTCAAATGTAATCAACGAAAGCTGAAACCAAAGCAAACTTTGCTCCCTAACCGCCAACCAGGCAGGCAGGCAGCCAGTCAGTCTGACGTTGACTCTATTAAGTAATGAATTAAGATGCGAATCGAGATCAATTGTTCGAAAACGCCACAGCGTCGAGTTTTGGGCTCTCGGATTTGGGGTGGGCTGCAAAAATGCATTGGGCAAATTGCAAAAGTTTCCACTTTTCATTGGTTTTGCATCGGAGTTAGATGGAGAGAGTTCTGGTCGCACTTATAAATTAATGATTTCTCCCGAAAAACTTTCTGCCACTGTCAGTTGTGTCGATTTGCCAGGACTCTGACATCGCTTCTGGCAATCATGGCCATCCTGGCTGCCTGGCTGGTTGGCTGGCTGGTTGGCTGGCTGACTGACAAGTAATCAATGGCACAGTCACAGTCACAGTCACAGTTCCTCGATTGTCGTCCATTGCTTAACGAGGTTTAATTGTGTCCCCGTTAGCCGCGTTTAATTAACAACCGCATCATATGCACGGGGCGGATAAGTGACTTGTCTCGGGCCCCCCTGTCGTATGCGTGACGTGTCATTAGCCAACCTATAAATACCATTGGCCCCTAATTAATTTGTCGTGCTCCAGCTGCCGAATCGGTTTGGTGTAAGTGGCGTTTCAATTTCACTTGAATAATTTATAAAAGGCGAATCGTTAATTGGCCCAGACGGAGCCATATGCGTGCGATGTCATAAGCCAAGGTTCAACAAGTGCCAAATGAAATTTGCCGCCGATTTTGCTCGGCGTCGCCTTGTTTGCAAAATAAACATGCGAAAAAAATTGTTGTGCTGTAAACAAGCAGATAAGCCCTTGGTATAAAAGCCACATATACCGCCTGTATATACAAGTTAAAATGCATAAGGAGATGGGCGACGACATGGGAATACTTACTAAGGGGAACAAGGCGATTTAGGATCGACCGGAAGACATTCTTTGTGCCCAAATAGTACAAATAAAAGTACAAATAAATATAGTTTTCATGTCTCTACTAAAGAAAACTAAGCTCTCCTATAGGGATATGCATTATTTGGTCGAACTGCAGTGGACTTACCCAAACGCATATGAAGTCCATACTACCCCTCCGAAAGCAGGGTAGAGTACGGGTCTCTGGATCATTTGCATACACGATATGGCGGAGCGGCTGAAAAGGAGAAGGAGCTGTTTGCTGTTTGTCGGCGCAAAGTCGATTGTCGATATATACCAAATTGACGTTTAGTATAATAAATTGTAAGCCATGCCCCACAGTGTCCCCATGCTGGTTGTTTTGGGATCCTTGGGATCCTGGGGATCCTTGGGATGAGCTGAGGAACAGTTGCCATTTCGCATTGTAAATTATATTAAATATGCAAGGCAATGCTTTCATATAAATCCTCTAAATGAATTTCAAGCACGCAAACACACGCGCCACCGAGCACAGATACTCACGCACACGGCGGCATGTGTATAAGTGGATACTCTTGTTGTGCCACAAACACACAAAGTACACGAGCAAAAAACATAAGGGGCGAGTGCCGAGCAATTTTCTGCGCTGCTTTGCACGCGCATCGCAAAAAAACTTTCGAGCTGTTTATTGGAAATTAGTTAAGGCACCCCCAGGATACGAGTCCTGCGTGTCCCATTGCCCCGGGCTAGTTAAGCTGCTTCGCAAGTGCTCAGTGGCTTAATTTCTAGCTGGGCTCGTAAATCTCGGCAAAATGCTGCAGACTGTTTAAAAATTACAAACCCCGATCACGTTCTGCCGCGCAGAAAGTTTCGACTTCCTATAAACACTTGAGATGCTTTGTATTGTGTCGTAAACGGAAATGGGAAACAATTGCATAAGCGTTTTCTGGGTGGAGGATGGGTGGGCGCCTTGATTCCTCGATTGATGCGCTTAGCAGTTTGTGCGAATGCACACGTCGCCAAGGTGAACCGCACTACAGGGCGTATACTTAACCCCACCACCACTGGCAACTGTGCAGTGTGTAGTGGCACCCCACTTAACCCACTGGCATTCCCATTCGCCCGGGCTTAACCCAACATGGCATGGCCCATTTGTTGCCGCTGCTCTTTGGCACGCTGTCGCTTTGAATGCTTTACGCTCGATTGGGTATTTATTTGATTTCTCATTTGTGTCTGCCAGTTGACTATTTCTTTTGCTGTTTTTTTTTGTTTTTTTTTCTTGCAAGCAACCATTTTAGCCCCGATTTCTCGACTTTTCTCTCCATTTCTTGGCTCTTCGTGTCGCATTGCCCGGGGCCAGCGACTCCCCTGCCACGTTGTAATTCAAGTTCTGTGGCCAAAAGTTAGCCACAGTTGATTGGTTAGACAAGGCTTTTTGTTCCAGCAAACTTCGATGGCTGTTTCTGGCTTGTCTGGCTTATTTTCTCAGGCATTGTACAGCGGCAAGTTAATGAAACTACGGCCATGAGGCGCTGTAAACTGCATTAAAGGCGCCTCGAATTGCAAAATCAGGGGTAAATTGTCGGTGGCATTTTTCCATTTTCCACCCGCCCACTGCATTGTGTAGTATATTTTTTTCGCATATTTCTCTCCTCTCGAAGGAGACGCCAGTATATATGGCCTGCCATTTGTTGCTGTTGCCTGTTGTTGAATGCACTAAATATTTTTCCAGTTGATATAGTGGGCAATATTGCGCATACGCCGCGTGGCCATAAAATACTCACCGAAAAACGCGCCGACAAAACGCAGCATCTACGCGGCAGACAATGTAGCAGGCCAATCGATGCGATGCTGGGTAACAACTTTAGCATACTTTATGCTCCGCGGCAATATCGTTTAATCGGCGAACACGTGTCCCAACTGCCAATGGAAATGGCTACTGGGTAATTGCTATCGTCGCGGAAAAGCTGAAAAGACCGCCATCAGATTATCTTTGGCTGCCAGGGCCATCGCTCTTCATTCGGCGCTTCACTTTTCAGTTCAGTTCAGTTCAGTTCAGTTCAGTTCAGAGTTTAATGTTCCCGTGCCGGCAGCCGAATTCAATTCACTTTGATTGGCAAAACGACGCTTTTAAGTGGCCCTAAAATCAGAAGATAGCGATAATTATGCCATGAAAGTTTGTCCCTGCAATCTCAGCTTATCTTCCCTCAGCAAACTTTTCCCGTTCCCGAGCTGTCAACAGCTGGAGCTTTAAGTTGCCTCCTCCTGGATGGCAATGATAGTCTGCGGATCCGGTTGAGATCTGCCTTCTGACTGAAGTGCAATGTGTCAGTGGAAATGTGTGACACTGAACATGCCACATGCTGTCATCTCTTGATTTGCGGCAGTCACTCAGCTGAAGGTTGAATTGAAAGCCCACTTTTATGTTGGCCGAAACGAAAATAAAGGCCGAAGCACTCGGCAGGCCAGGCTCCAAATTATAGATTCCGTTTTAAAATTTTAATAAAAACGAAGCACATTTTTTGTAAGCAATTAAAATGCCAGCATTTCAATTTGATATAATTATAAAAGGCTTTCGGTTGCTGTTGCAATTTATTTCGCCCACAGAATAAAACATTCTGTATTTTAAAAATACATTCAGCAGATTTGCTGGTTGATTTCATCGAAGCGGAATCTTTTTTGCCAATATACACTTGCGTTTCAAATAGTAGGAAATGTATATGGTAAAAAATATATACATGCTGACTAAATTGACTGAGAGTCATAATATGCCAAATATACAAAATATTGCTGTTACTTAAGGGCTATATTTCACCAAAATGGCATTTGAATTGATGGTGGTTTATTTTCGCACTTAAGGTTATTTCGATAAGCTAAAATATTTTTTGCCATTATTAGCAGAATAATATTTTAATTGACCAGCAATTATTCGAGATTTTCAATTACCCATTGAATCCAGAATATATTTGATGCCATATTAAACTTTGTGTACAATTGCAAATAACTATGGTATTTGCGCAGAGTTCATTGCAGCGAAATGTGCAGCTGTTCTCATTAGACTTACATGGGTACATGGGTTTTTGGCAAAGTTACGCGCGCATCCAAAGTAATCACACGAAACCCCAAAAATGTCTAACAAATCTGACAAATTACTCGAGGCGCAGCTGGGTGGCACGCACAAATTTATATTTCACATTTGACAGGACTTGTGTGGCAGCCGAGTGCAGTTTGCAGGACTCAGAAACGGAAGCGCTGTCATTTATTTGCAGTAGCAGCTTTCTTGCGGCAAACAATGCGAATGCAAATGAATGCTGGATGCAAATGAAATGCAATCGGCTTGTGTATTTTTCATATGCATATCTCGGCTTCTGCATCGGCACTAAGCAAGCTAAATTACAAAAATTCCTGCCATTCCATTTCGGATTCCTCGTCCAGTTCTCAGGGCATTTGAATATTTAAATTCGATTAGAAGGCAGGCAGGCTGTCTGTGTGGCAGGTCTTCACATCCAATGTCCAGTGTCCAGTGTCCGTAGTCCGAATCCTGATGTCCTTGTTTCTGGGAGTTGCCTGTTCCTGTGGCAGCTACACGTGTGTGCATTACCTTTTAGCATCGGCGCCTCTGGGGCATTGCTACGATTTGGTAATCTGCTTTCGAACTCGAGCTCGAAGTCCAGCTCCCTTTTCCCGGATGCCAATCGACTTGTTGGGGCTTTGCCTTCTGCTTCAGCTTTGAGTGCGCCCTGAATACAATAAAATGTTCGTTTACTGCGTACAATCAACAAATACTTTTCAATATTTAACTTGCACATTTGCGGATTTCCGCCCCCCCACACCCACACCCACACCCTCCCCTCCCGTCCCTTCCCGCCGAGAGGCGTGGCACACATCCTTCGTCCTGGATCGACTTGCCTTCCTGCCGAGTTGTTTAACGTCTGCGCCGAAAAGGAAAACCCTTTGAAACCCGCTTGAGTGGCTCTCATAAATTTGAGTACAGCCCCCAAGAACGCCCCTTCTATTTACACTTGCCATATAATTTGGGCCCGAATTTATGTGCCATGTGCCACGAGTCGTTTTTCTTGGGCTCCCAACTACCAATTTGTTGTCATAATTCATTGACGGCATTATTACGGGACTGGCAATCGTTTTGAATTTAATTGGCACTCTCCGCAAGAGTGGTAAAACATTTGGTCAATCGCTCGATCCCCATCCCAGCCATTGCTAGTATTACCATTGCTGGATGGTAATACTCTTGCTGGCTTTTTGCTTACATCAACTTGTGGCTCGGGGCTTATGTTATGTATGCTTTATAAGTGGCCTTTATCTCGATGGCTTTATTCTTCTGCCAAAAAGAAGGAATCTAGCTTGTTTAATCCGACAAACAGTTGCCAAACTTTTCCATAGAAGTCGTCGCCCTGAAGCAGTTTTCCGAAAATTTACCCCATCTGTGGGTTTCCCCAACCTCCCAGCTCCATCTGTAGTTTTAAATGCTTTAGCAGCTTCGAGTCCTGTTCCAAATTCGGATCAGAGAGACACAATGGAGTACTTGGCTCAACTTTTTCGCGATAAGCATTTGCATCTAGCTCTAGACGTGCTGCAGTTCCACTTGCAGATGAAATTAGCTGCAGTTTGGCAGGCGAAACTTTCAATTTTTCATTCTGGCACAAAGCTTTGAGATCCGCGCAGCACTCGCAGCTGAATTTTTGAGCTATTAGTGAGCTGAGCGAGACAATGCTGTGCTGGGCCGGCTAAACAATGTGCATCTATTTTTCCCTAGGTTTTCATAAATTATTCACGACAAAAGGACTTGCCAGCTACTGCAGCAATAAATGCAAAATAGTTCAGCATGTTTTATTGCAGCCAGCTAAAAAGATGGCGTGGAAAACAACGTGGGACATTCGGCAGACTTTCGGCAGGAATGCCCTCATTCCTTGTCCATTCACCATTCAGCATTCACCATTTGTTTTTTACTTTTGTGCATGCGCAAATGCATCTTAAACTGGGTGAGTGGGTAATTTCTTGAGCACAGCACAATGGCGAAATTTGAATAAGTTCTTTTACGAAATATTTAATAGTCATAAATATTATTTACTTTGTCCTTCCTTACGGGTAAGCAAAGTGAAATACATTTTCTATCCCAAAGTAGCTAGAGTTACTCGACATTACACCAATCTGTTGTATTTCTCCCATTATTGTTTTCGACTGCAATCAAACTGATTTAGCCACTTCGAGTTAGAGCCCCTGGCGTTTGGCCACTCCGGTAATCCATTAACAGCTGGTTGCAACTCACTCCACTCACTTCACTTATCTAACCAAATGAGTGCATTCATGAACTCGGCCACAGGCAGGGCACACATGTTGCCAGTCGCCTCACCTTTTCCAGCTGCATAATGACCACCATAATGGATGTTGCGACTCCGTTCAACCAGCTTTTGGGTGTGCACTTATGCTTGGCCCACTTTCGACCGCTTTTCCTATTTTTTGTGCCGATTCTCGCACTAAGTTTCGCTCGCTGGGGTGTTTTTTGCGGGAAGTGGGTTAAGTGATTTTCAGGTCAATTAAAATGGCTGGAAAGGAAAAGTCGGGCGGCCAATGGGCGGCGTATGAACGCTCCCACCGCTGACCGGCAAACAAGGCTCTGTCATATTAACTCGACACTCCAGCCGGCCAGGATGCAGGACACAGAGCCAGGACGAGCTGACAGCCTGTCAACCGTAAAACACTAAAGGCCACTTGCGGGTCGTTGCTGCTGGCAATGCGACTCTACTCGACTTGACTCAAGTCGAGAACTCTCTTTGCAAACTTGAGCGTGAATTGCTACTAAATTGCAACATCACAGTTAACTGCTCTAAACTTACGTGACATAATTATGCGTTTGACTAAGGAGTCGCAACAACAAGCGGCGCAAGGGAGTGGCAAGAGGGGGCTTGGCTGGGGCAGGGGGGCTGGCATATGGCACCCGGGGAGAGTCTAATGTGTAAGCGTGTGTGTGTGAGGTTGTTTACACAATTACTACGAAATGCATGCACCACGCAGAACGTGCAGACAGCAGGACGGCAGACAAACACACCAGCATGCACTCAGAAAAAGAAAAATGTATTGAAAAATTTCTAAGAAATTAGAAAGGTTCATTTATATTTCTAGGCTAAATAGTTTTATGTGTGTTTTATATTATTAAAATTGGGTTCTTTGACTATGCAATTTTTGTTTATGAGTTTGCCAAAAGCGTTGCATACTTTTTGGGGCCACGTAAAATGTTTGCCCAAGAACTTAGATATTTTAA
The DNA here is from genome assembly GCA_005876975.1 of Drosophila orena. Classification (NCBI taxonomy): domain Eukaryota; kingdom Metazoa; phylum Arthropoda; class Insecta; order Diptera; family Drosophilidae; genus Drosophila; species Drosophila orena. The sequence goes on along the minus strand of VCKV01000282.1, from coordinate 3,931,037 downwards.
AATAATTTCTAAAAACATTTTCGTTTTATGAATTTCTATTAATTTAAAACTGAATAGTATCCAAATAAATGTATTATATGAATAAATATCGATAAAAAAATGTTTTCGTTGAGTGCACAGGATATAAACAGCAGTAGGATCCCCGTCAGTTCGTGCCTGGCTACATTTACATAAGAGTGCGCTTATGGTCCCCCCAAAAAACCCCCCTTTTCGCGCCCCACTCACACATTCACAGCTGTTTGCCAGCGGAAGATGCTTAATGAGCAGGCACACACTCGGCGCCATAAAACAGATTTTTATTGTGCCACAATTAACTTTGTAGCACGCACGCCCGGCAGACAAAAGGACAGGCAGGCAGACAGACAGACAGCGGGCGGGCGAGGGGGAGGGGGAGAGGGAGGGCGAGGGGGTAGGGGGAAGGCGATTTCAATGAAGTGGCCCAAAACATTTGGCTGGCCAAAAATCACTTCAAGGTCGCCAAATGGAATTCCCTGGCATGTCATAACACCACTGCTGTCTGTCTGTGTAAGCCAACTCATTGAATTAGGCTAGGTGGTGTGTTGTGGGAGGGCTGGCTTGTAGGTGGCCCGATTTGGTCATAGGTCGCATAGCTCCATGCCATTGTGGCTGAAACAACCCAACCATTGACATTCGACACATGCCCGGCATTAGGCTGCCAGCTGGGTGGATGGGATGTGGGATGTGGGATTCGGGATTTGGAATTCAGGAATTCAGATTCAGGACTGAGCACGCAGGACGCAGGACGCAGGACGTAGGACCCTGGCTGCTGGCTGCTGGATATTCGCACTCGGATTGGGCTCGAGTCGAAAGCATTTTGATTAACGACATTGTGCACTAATGTCAAAAGTCATTCAATCAGCTCGAGCTGCGAGAGTAAAGGAAAGTCGAAACGAACCGAACCGAACCGAACCAAACTGAACTGAAATCTTGAAATCCAGTTAGGCGATGCTTCATTCATGGCTCCGTTGGCATTGTATTTTGCGTTGACAGTATCGATTGATCATTGGCACGTGATTGAATTCAATTTGATGAAATACTTTAGCCAATATGTCGGTGGCGTTGCGCAAATTTTTAACGATGTGGATTTTTTTATTTTGCCGCCTCGTTGTCGCACTGAATGAGCAGATTGAACAGAAATAACAAAAACGTTCTAAATAGATGATGATGTTCGGTTTTAATGGCTGACACTTGCCAGCCATGATGACATTATAATAAAGCCCTGACATCGGATGACAAATGTGTTTGCGTTTGCCCAGCTTACATACGAGCACGAGCACTAGTGTATACTCGTATGCGATACATTGAACATTATGTGGCACATTAGCATTCCTTCCGGCCGATCCATTCCAATTAGAGTTTGTTCGCGTTCCGCTTCGATGGGCGGTTCGATTTAAAGCATTGTCCCGGCCAAAGTCCAAATTTCTGCTCCGCTTCTAATTTGAATCAGCGAAAATGTGCAGCTAACGCAAACTAAAAACCAATGGCCACAGATCCGCAGAGCCGCATAGCCACATAGCCTCATAGCCTCATAGCCACACCCACCGCTAAAATCCATCTGCCCATCCGAAATGTTCCATGCAAATCAATTAAAATGGACGAGAGCGGTCGATCCTGACCGAAAGTTGACAGCCAGCAGAGCGAAATCCGCTTAAAATGTTGCTGCTTCCACTTTTGTAGCTCTTCCGATTGTTGTTGCTGCTGTTGCTGTTGCTGCTGCTGCTGTTGCTGCTGCTGTTGCAAACAACGAACAAACAGACAAATGGATATTATCTTTTTATCTCCTGGGTTTGCCATTATTGTAACTGTTTTTGTTCTTCTTGCCATTTCAGTTGTTGTTGCAAATGGGGCAAAGCTTTTAGAGGAGCAACAGCCGCTGGCTAAAAGTGGGGAGCACCAAAGTGGCGATGCGAATGGTTTGGGAGCCCAGCCCAAACTGAGCTCAGCTTCTCGGGAGCTGTTAAAAATGCCTTAACTTGCGCAGACAGCGAGCGGGAAGTTTTATGTGCGGCCAACGTGGCGTATACGTAATGTGCTTAAGTCTCGAAATTTAATTTGATTTTCCAATTAAGCCAGCGCGCCTTGCCGCACCAGTCGCGCTTTAAGGTGTGTGTAAGTGCAGTGTGCAGTCGCGTTTACACGCACACCCTACAAATACATAGGGAGGAATTTCCGCACACCCATACCCATACACACGAAAATGTGTACAAAAATATGCAATTCTTAATTGAAAATTGATTTCGCCTGGAAGGCAGGCAGCCTCAAGTGCAAATTGCTTCATTTGTATGCAATTTGCGGGTTTGCCTGTGCGTTTCGGCTTTTGGGTTGCTTCGGTTCGGTTTGGTTTGCTTTGGTTTTTGGTCGTTGGTTTTTGGTTTTTGGCCATTGCAACTGCATTTACGCCCCGCTTCTGTCTGTCTTTGTGTGTGCAGCATTTTTCTCGGATCGGAATGGATCCGTGTGCCACAGAAGTTGCTCTTACCTGGCAGCTGTTTGCTTTGCAGTCTCGGCCATTTAATTTAATGCATTATTCAACGCAAACAATTTGTGCTCTGCAATCCCAGTGTCGATGCGAGTGCCGATACTAATATAATGCCAATACATACCAACTAATGCCCAACGACATGCCCTAATTTGGCAGTAATATCAATCATTGCATACATTAAGGCGCATCCGCTGATTGCACGCCAGGTTATTATTATTATTATTGTTATTATGGCCAGTGACACGAGACCGCATTCTCCAATCCTGCGTATATACTCGTGCATATGGACATCCATACTTGATAAGCAGTTAAATGAGCGATGGCTGTGCATATGGAATCGACCATCACCATGGACAGAGAGGCTGTGTTGACGTGGGGATTAACATGTTGCGGCTTGTGGCACGTAATTATTCAAGCAACATGTCGGCAGTTCACCCATGGACCCACGGACCCACGGACCCACGGACCCACGGACCACAAAAGATGTTAATTAAGAAGCCAAAGTTAATCGATTTGCGGGCCAGCATGTTGATAGCCTTTGTGGCCGAGGGCTTTCATGCTTGTTTGCGGAAAAGGGGTTAAAACCAACTGTGGCTGACGCCATTCACTTGGCTCGGTCATCGGTGTTCCATATTTGCCGGCAGGAGAACGCGGCTTATGCCAGTCAAAGCAAAGTCCCGCATTTCTTTCCACTAAGCGTGGCTTGCGAAAATGGGAAATGGGAAAACTCATCCATCTATCCCGCTGTCCAGTGGAACAAAAAACTAAAACTGAAAGCACACAAATGACCAGCAGATAGATCGGGCATTTTCCCTTTGGCCTTTACAATTGTTGCAATGCAGCCGAGATTGCAGAAGCTTCTGTGCTTCCAACAAAAAAAAAACAAATAGAAACAGAATTAAAAACATTTCTAGCTGTTACAGTTGCTGCCACCGGAAATTCACTAATTCAAAGATGGAGTCCGTTCGCTGCAAACTTTAGCTTGCACTGTTTCCGTTTCCTCTGCTACAGTTTTCCGCATCCTCAGCTATTTTCCGAGGAAGATGGGGGTCAGGACCTCCACCTCCATCTCTACCTTCACCTCCATCTCCATCTCCATCTCCACCTTTCAGCTTTCCAGCTTTCCTTTTCTGTCGAGCGATTGCTGTGCCACTTCTTTCTTGCTACTTGGGGAGCTTTTAATGTTTTATGCCTGATTGAGTTCTGCTTTCGGGTTCGGGCTTGGGTTTTTTAGCAGACTTTTGTTCTGTTTGCCTTCGCTGGACATTTCTATGAGATTTCCGCCTTTGTGGCTTATGTTTTGAGCATTGCTGTTATTAAACTTGCAGCCACTTCAACCGGCTTTGTGCTCCCGGCCGTTGCTAAGTAATGAGATCGATTCTCTTTATTTTCCATTATTTATCCCGCCACCGACCCCGCACAATCCCTTTGTTTTGCTTTCCATCCCCCATCGTCCATCGCCCATCTTCCAATGCCCATCGTCCACTTCCTAATTGTTGTGCTGGGAACTTGATGAATTGGAATTCATAGATGGTTGGCGTTTGTTTGCGGCGCCACGCTTATTGATTTCAGGGCTTTTAGCCCACGGCAAAATAACAACATGGAATAGCAAATCCGTTCCGACATTGTCATGAAATATTTTCCATTTGGGAAAGATTATATGCGGCTTGTATTAATTAATACTTTTGAATGCGATTTGGTGCTGTCATGAAAAGTGTCTGCCTTTTGAAGCCCATTCTGTCAAGGATTAGTCCATTATTTCAGGCCGACACTCGAACCTTAGGGCTTCGAATTCCAGATTAGCCCGCGTTGCATGTGAGCATATCGTGTACTCAATTAGTCATTGCATTAGTCGGCTTCTGTGTGTCTAATTGATGTATTTGCCCGGCAACATTTTGTTTCCATCCTGGCTAGACTTTAACGCCACCAGGCACCTACTCCGCCTGCGCCCGGTGTATTCATTGTGCTGTGCTAAATAAATAAAGCAATTTGTAACGGAGTCACGTAAATTGTAATCTGGCAAATAAATTGATTTGTTTGTTAAAATCGCTGCAAGCCAGCACGAAGGACCAACTGTACCCACTTTGATGGAACCGGAGCCGTAGCAGCCTCACCCTCAACTATCTGATAAATATCGATAGCCATTACAAACTTACTGTCAGCCTGTGTTGCACTGCCGTTTTACCTAAACTAAACAGGTCATGGCACAGAAGCTGCAGAGGGTTTATCCTTTCAGGTGGACCAAAAAGGAGAACAGACCGAATGGGGTTTTGTTTGTGCCAGGACGAGGTCCTTAAAACTGCCAGGGGCATGATTTTTCTGGACCTCTAGCTCTAAGTGCAGATTGAATTGTATGCCTTTCGACACCTGAGACACATTGGGTGCCTAGCACATGTGCTAAGGCTGAAATGCTGGCTAAATTATTAAACGCTTGGCAATGCAATTAATATAATTTATGACTGTTAATTTGCTGCATTCCATGGACAAGCGTTTATCGTGTTATTACAGTGCATCCTGCTTCAACTTGTGGCTGCTGCATTAGATGGGTGAATAATTCAATGTTGCATGCCATACAGCCGGGCAAATATTTGTTTTGGGCCTGCCAAAATGAGATTTATCTCGAGGAATTTGATTTTAATATTAAACAGGTCTGAGCTCTTGGAGGCCAGGAAGGTGGACGCACTCCCTCTCCAAATCCAGATCCCTTTTCCAATCCCGGAGACATATGCAAAAGCGGTCTGCCAGAGTCCAACTGGTTCAGCTTACTTTCCGATGCCAACATTTTGGTTTTGCCCAGCTTGAACCGAACTAAGCCGTCTGTCCAACTGGCTGAATGTCTGCATGTCTGAATGTCTGAATGTCTGACTGCGGCTTGGACTCTGATTTACAAGCGTAAAATAGCAGTGGCATAAAATATTTAACTATTTTGTATCGACCGTCTGTGAGCCTCTGGATCCTCTGCCACTGGATTCGGAGCATGGAGCTTGGAGTTTGGAGTTCGGAGTTTGGTTCGCCGGCCTGCCAGTTTGTTTTTGCGGCTACTCTGAAGAGGTTTCCTTTCTGCGGGTTCGCTTTTGGTTGTTGTTTTTTCGCAGCATTTTGCTCTAATCCATGGCATCGTGTGTATGTGTATTGTATTTTTAATGACTTGTTATTGTTGGAGCTGCAAGTATTGAAATATTTTCGCCACTTAAAGCCGCAACCCCATCATACATACGTGTATTATGGCTTTAATGCTCCATGCTAACAATGCCGACCAAAAAAGTCCCTCAGTCCGACGCATTTATTAAATTTTCATTAAAATTTATAGATGCCTCGCTGTGGCCTGGGCGCCCATAAATCAGCAAATTAATATTAGGTTGTGGCAATGCCGCCAGGAAGGTCGGCTGGCCATTGTGCCTAACACGTGGATAAGCATAATTCATGTTCGCTATGGGGTAGGGGGGGATTCCCTCCCCCCCCCCCCTCACTTCTCCCTGTAAAATTTCTGACACATTCGAAAATATTTCGTCCAAATATGCGGCACCCTGGCATGTGACAAATTGAATGTGCAGCATTTAGCCGTGCCACTGAAAGCCGAGAGTGCACTTTAAAGATGTACCGCCGCAGCCAGCTTCTCATCCATTAGGCCCCTACTGCTATCGATATCGGTTTGGTCCTGGCTCCCGGCCACTTCGTCCTTCGTCCTTCGCCCTCGTCCTGCCTGCAGAGAGACTGCGACTGCCATGTGGCGTGCAAATAACAAATAAATGGCCAACTAAAACCAACATCAATCAGGTCATGTTTATGCGGGCGTGCTCCGATGAGTTTGCTCGATCCTCTGACTCGGAACAGCCATGCAAAGGAAAGTGGCCAACAGACGCTGCAGAAACCATGTTCTATATCCGCATATACAAAGCTCTGGGCCTCAATTAATGCTGTAAAGCTAATAACAGCCAGTTGATTAAAAAAACTGCTTGAAAAACGATCTTAATACAAGGTTTATGAAAGCGAGTCTAATCAGCATTGAATCATATATATCTTTAATAAAAACCCCAAAGGCATGCAGTGAAAATGTACTGAAGAAATAAACATACAATAAGAAGAAAAAAATTTATATAAATCATATCGAAATAAATGTGATTAAGATGCCAATTCTTTGAAACTTTGTATGACATCAAACGTTGATAAGCTTAAACATTTAATTAATTTAACACATAGCTATGAAATGGGGATTCCAGAGATAAGATTGCGTTGCCTGTGCATATTTTCTTATCAATCAGAGGTTTCTCATTAAGCCAATTGTTCTGCTATCTTCAGTTCTTCCTTCAAGCTGAAACCATGAGGATGCACGAGCTACGATATCTAGTTATTACTCTGAGCCTGTTCCTGAGTGAGCATAAAGACCTCAGCGTGGGTCAACCAATGTGAACCAATGTGACAATCATTTCTTGCAGCTGTGGGAAATGTCAAGTCCTATTGCCAGATCACACAGGCTGAAACCTGGACCGATCGCCTTTTCGTCCACATTGTTAACAATCGCTACGAGCTGTTGCTCACGGATCGATTGGCACCAAATCAGCAAATAAGTTTGCTGTGCGATGGCAATGCGCAGGTGTTCACCACCACCTGCCAGACAAGTGGCCAATTGTCTCCAGCGCTGCCCAGCACGAACTGCTCAAAGGCAATCCAGCCATCTGTGATTCCAACTGTTAGTTCCACGTGCCCACACACCATGTATTTGGTTGGTTTCCAGTTCGGAAATGCGTTCATGGAGCTCTATCGAAACTGCTACGACGCCACCACCATGACGGCATATTTCTCCATCAGCGTGGTGTACCCCACCTATCTGAGTAAGTTCTTATAACGCCCGAAGCTTATTTATTCGCAAATTGCAACTATTGCATTGGAACATCCAGATTCAGAAAGGCCGGCAACTGCGTTCGATAAGGATGGGATCATAAGTCCTGCAGATGAGGCTACCTTTCAGCTGAAGAGTATCTACAATCGTTTTGAGTATCTTTTTGGTTCTGGACAAACATATGTGCCCTCTTCCAGAAGCCTCTCCTTCGATCGAGGTCACCTTACTCCGGTCGCCGACTATAGCTTCCCAAAAATTCTGAGACAAACGAACAAGTACTTGAATGTCGTTCCCCAGTACTACAGTATTAATCGCAGCAATTGGAAGATCGTTGAGAACTGGGTTCGAGGACTAAAGGATGTGCTGAATGTCTGCACAGGGGCATTGGATGTTCTTCAGTTGTTGGACAGACAGCAACAATTGGTTTCAATTTACCTGGCGCCAAACAAAAATCCCGTTCCTAGGTGGACATACAAAATCATAAGCAGCCTAACCACCGGGATCAAGTACGTGATCCTGACCTCCAACAATGGCTGGGAAACCCAACAACCAGACCCGTCATCAGTCTGTAAAGTTACTGCCTGCCCCACAACTTTGAATCCAACCGGTACTGGTTACACCTTTTGCTGCGATCCAATTGACTTTATCAGAAGAAACGTTCCCAATTTAACAAATGTTTGCTAGGTGTAATTGCTTTGTATGTGCGTCTGCGTATTGAATAAAATAAATTAAATTTATAATAAGTGGATCTATGGAAATAACGTTGGTTTTTCCATTCTTCACCTCAATATCACACTTACAAAACGCAGAGTAAGATATTTTGTTGAAAATTCCAGTAGTACATATATCATGTTCTTGGCTCAAAGTTGAATGACTGGTTAATCGGTTGTTAATGAGGGCTGGCTTATCATTGCGCATAAATGAAACCTAGCACTATCGCTTATAGCAACCTTAGGCTGTGATGATGCACGATCTGAAGTATCTGTGGACTTGTCTATTTATTACTCTGAGCCTGATCCTAAGTGAGCATAAAGACCTCAGTCCTGGTCAACCAATGTGGGAAACATTTCTTGCCAGATCACACAGGCTGAAACATGGACCGATCGCCGTTTTGCCCACATTGTTAACAATCGCTACGACCTGTTGCTTACGGATGTATTGAAATACTGATAAGAAATACTTGTGACTTGACCGTGCGCCGAGATTTTTTACAATTCTCAGTTCTTAATGCAACCTTAGGCTGTGATGATGCACGATCTGAAGTATCTGTGGACTTGTCTGAGCCTGTACTTCTGTGAGTAGATACATCTAAAGTTGTATTATTATCAGAGGTTCAACCGATCTTAAGTTGTAGGAAGTGTTCAAGCAAGTTGTTCAATCGATTTGGCTCATTTGACCGCCAATTATGTGTACCTAAGCAACCATAACGGAGTCTTTGATATTCAGCGCAGTGATATTGTGCCAATCGGCCGGACGGTGTATCTGCTATGCAATGGAGGACTTCTATCCACCGCATTCCAGTGTCAATTTAACAGTGTCTTCAGTCCAGCGCTAAGCTCAGCAGCATGTGCACCACCCGATCCTGTGGTGGTAAACGTAGCAGATACTTCTTGTCATACTCCGAGTTCTACGTTTGCCGTAGGATTTAATGTCAATGGACGCTTTATGGAACTGTATCGCAACTGTTTTGATGTCTCCCGCTTGGCGTTCCAACACTCTATCTACAAGGCTTATCGCTACGTAAACAGTAAGTGGTAAAATGCTAGGCCAACACAGTAGTTAACCCGTTCTTCCTAGACGCTCCAAGAACTAACGCCCAGTGGAAGTCGGACCAAATAAGTGGTCAATTTGATAATGCCTACGAGAGAAGGGCAACTCAAGCTTGCTTGTCCACTAACCTGGGTGCAGCTCAGCCGCAGTGTAAATTTGATCGTGGCCACATGACACCGGCTTCTGCGTTTATATCCACAGCGCTTAAGAAGTCAACCTTTAGGTATCTGAATGCTATCCCCCAATATGAAGGAATCAATCGCGGCAAATGGAAGGCCGTCGAGACTTGGGTAAACAATATGGTTAGGGGAATGTATGATAATCCAACCGTAAATAACGTACAAATACATCGTACTTACGATGTCCTTAAGGTTTGCATTGGGGCACTGGGAGTGCATAGACTAAAACATAATTGCAATAACAACATGATACCAATTTACCTGTTGAATAATAACAAAATTCCCGTGCCACAGTGGATGTACAAGATAGTTAGCCATCTCTCCGGAGATAAATGGGTGATGCTGACCTACAACCACGTTATGCGCCCCAATCAGCAGGCGCTAAATCAGATCTGCCAAGTGATACCCTGCCATCCGGGCCTTAACTTTAGAACGGGGGATATTGGACATACTGTGTGCTGCCAGCCGAACGCTTTTATTACAAAGAACGCTGCACACTTAACTGGTGTTTGCTAAATTTATCAAGCTATATCAGTACTTTAAAATGTACATATTAACATAAATATTAAAGGGTATTCGGAAACATAATTGCGTTTTCCTCAAGCGAAGATGAGCTTTGTTGTGAAAGCTTATCAGTAACATGTGACTCTTATCAATTGCAACCTACAACAAACTGCGAAGATTGTCGGAGTTCTCAGAATTGGTGAGAAATTGATGAGAATTGTCTGCCATTAATTAAATTTAGCTGTGCAATGACTAGAATGTAGGTATGCTTCGAAAATGTTTTGATTGCACGAGTAGATGAAGCAATACGTACATCCCTCAATTACAAGATAACGATGTTCATGGGGCTTAGTACCCCCTTAGTACCCCCTAGAATCTGGATGGCGGTTGAGATTGTGGCAGCCCGGAAAGACTATAATATTATAATACTTATGGTGCTTAACTAATATATTACCTTATTAAATGCCTTCAACGGAGAAGTTCACCACCGTTTGTTATGCTATAATATATTAGGAACACTTTGTAGTTTTGTCATTTTCCGTCTAGATGTCGCACGTGTGCACTATCGAATTCTCAATAGTGGGCGCCAGGCATCATCGTCTGGCGCCATCTATTATCAGAGGTATATCTATGAAAGAGAAGGGAATAAGTGCGACTGAATACGCAACAAAGGGAAAGCGAGACAAATATATGCGCAAGTGCGCGAAATTCAAAAAAGGGAATTTATTTCAATTTGGATATATAGGATCGAATTTCTGTCGACTGAGACTAGAAGATAACTAGATTAACTTTGTATGATTACTACACTGTTAATTGAATTAAGAAAACTATAATTTAAAACGATTTTCCAAAAAATATAGGGAAATTAAGTTAATTGTTAAGTATAGTAATTATCTGTGTATTAGTAGGAGTATTTTTCAATTCAACTATTATTTCCTAGCGCCTCATTTACACCTCAAGTCATTTGAGATTGTTTACAAATAAGCGCATTAAACGGACTTTTAAGTGGCCATAAACTATGGTGTCGTTTGGACGGAATTCCACTTCCGACGCATACTCGTACATCCAACTACCACAGTTTATTGTTGCTTTTGGCCAATTTACTTATTGGCTTACTCTACATACTTCGCTGGTGGACGTTGACCATGTTTGAAATTTATACGCACTTTTTACCCGTCTGTGGCGAAATTTTTCATTTAATTTCATGCACTTGGAAAACCGATTTTCCTCCTGGAACTGTGTTTTTCCCGACTTCCGTCAAGGCGGCTCTGCCAAGCCGGTCGGCCGCCCAGTCGGCGGGTTGGGGCTTATGTAATGTTTGCAAATTGCAGTTTTACTTCTTCGGCGGTTGCGGTATGTGTTCGCTATGGCCACAACCAACTCGTTGCTCATACGCCGTGTGTACGGCGATAGTCTGGTGTCGGCGCTGTGGGCATTGTGCAACTTGTGACACAAATTCTTTGGCGCAGTCGGTGGTAGAGTGGTTTTGTAATTTTGGTTATTTACCCGGCATCGACGGGAAAGGCTAGCCGCTGGAGCCAGTGGTCGCCGCCACTATTGAATCACCCGAGCCCGAGGTACTCGCGTAATTATCAAATGCAGTTTTACCCATTCACAGACACTGCGGCACACAAAAAATTCGAATTCAAAACCGCCAACGAAATGATATCAAAGAGCAGGCGGCAAACAAAGTGTGCTTTAAACTTTCTTTTCATGCGCCACTTTTAGCATTCATTTCTTTGGGCAAACATTCGTTGATGTCTCGATTCGTTTCTTCGTTTGTCAGCCGCTTCATTGATTTTCATTTACACCGCCAACTCGCCGCCATCGTAATTGTTGCAATTTAACGACGCCCGCCGATGAGGTAACCCATCCTCCGATTTTTGCGGCGAGTGTAAGAGCACTTTTTGTGGCCAAGAGAGCAGCCCATTTGCATTTTGGGAAATGCGGCGACAGTATGCCCGCCATTTGCATACCAATTCGGTTTATTGAAAACGACATAAATATTTAGATAAGCTTTTATTTTAAGACCCGGCTATTTAGTTTCTGCTGCAATTTGCGCAACACTTACCAACGCTTTCACTGGCCCCTTCGATTGAGCTGGAAACTTGAAAACTGACCTCTGATCGGGAAAAATTGCTTTGTTTTGACTTTGTTTTGATGCATTTGATTGGCTTTAATGCCTGTATAATGCAGCGTGAAATTTCCTCTGTATTTTAAGTGAAGATGTCGAAAAATATGCGGTTTTCTAATTTGATCTCTGTCACGTTGACGTGAAATGTGTGAATTATACAAGTTGTATGCAGAGAAGTTTTCACCGAACGACTTTAGCTTCGCTTTTTATTAGCGCTACTAATTAAGTTACGTTTATGTAGTACATATCTTGCTATTTTACTGCCATGAAGATACCATTCCGTTGATGGGTAAACGACCACCGCTTGATAATCGTCTTAAAGTTCATCACTCTGCAGTGTAGTTCATAATTTATAGTGACGCGTAACGCGACAGTAAGAGGTTGGTATTTAGGACCCATAAGACGCTTAGGGGGACTCTTAACGGTATCGTGTAATGTCTTAATTAAGGCGCAGCAAATGCCGTGAAAAATTGTTAAATGAAGACCTGTGGGCGTAGCCGAAGCTAGTCGAAAATGTGATTTTCTTGCGGGTATAATTAAGCTCATTTTCTAAGATTTGTTGATTAATGTGCTGTAAATGCTGGAAGGAGGAAGTATGGGTAGGTAGTGCAAATAGCTATGCAACTCTGGAAAACATTTAATTATATAATTTAGGGTTTCCACTCTTTAATTAAACCAACAAAATGTTGTCTTTAAATCACGAATATATTAATGTTAAAAGTGTATTACTATGCACCTGCTATTTTAACTAATTACATACGCCATATTTTTTAACAAATTTACATTCCCTCAACAAGTTCGTTGGCTTGGTGTGTTCGATTTTTGATATTTCACTGCCCCATGTGCATGACTAAAGCCATGCATGTTTATCCATGTGAAAAAACTATATCAACATCGTATAAAATACAATCTCTCTCTCTCTCTCTCTCTCTTTCTCTAACCCACGATCTTAGGTCTCTTTTTTTAAACAAAACTCTCGGCAGCTCTCTCGTTTTGCAGCTTTTGTCGCATTTCGGCAGCTCTTGCGCCTGATGCGCGCGTCTTGGGGTTTCAGTTTCGATCACGACTTCGGCGCGTTTGGCAGCAGCAGCAGTAGAAATCGGCAGCAAAGCTATAGCTATAGCCATATAGTCAAAGAAAACGATATCACTTTGTGCTTTTTTATTACGTGTACCTTATAAGAAAGAAGCGTTTGTTATAAATCAAATTACGTGTTTTACCTGCGCTCTTTCCGAAGTCCGCCGTTGTCGCCGCGCCCTCGCGATTGTCGCTCGAGTCCACGTTTTGAGTTGGAAAACCAGAAAACAGCTGTTACAAGACAAAGCCAACAGCCAAGAGGCAAAATAAACGCTCGCTCACTCGCGCCTAATATGAAGTCTTAGTTCGCTGCCTAAGTCTTTTGTTTTGTGCGGAGGCGCACGCGAATTTCAGTGTGAGAAACCGATCGGTGTGAGTGTGCAGAAGCAAATCGAAATAAACAAGACTATTTACTGGCAGCTGCGGCAGGCAAACCAGTTGTGCAACTGCTATTCGCATCATCCATTAAACCACATTGCCCAGTGCCCAGGCCCAGTGCATCCCTTTCGGAAACGGCAAAATGGCGCCGAAGAAAGAGGCAACCTTGAGCCAACAGCAGACGCAGCAGCCCGTCATGGACCTCGAAAGGATAAAGCGACACTTTAGCTGGTCGGACCCCAGTGCCATGTGAGTCACGGTCATTACAGATGGCTTAATCGTTCTCTTAATGGTCCACAAAAAAGTCGTTAAGTCGAGAGCCGTCGCCGAAACGGAACTGAACCATCCACCGATCATCATCTGAAGTTCGTTGCCGAAGTCTTTCGATTTTACCCCAAGCAATAACAACAAATAGTGGTTTCCTTCGAGGTCGCGGCTCAAGAACATTGTATCTTCGATACGTTTCGATTGAATTGATTTGTGTTTTATTGCAAAACTTACACATTGCATAACAGCCGCGCACGTGTTTCAAGTCATTTATATTTGGAACGCCGGATCGAAAAACATATTTATCAGTCCGATTTGCCGATTAATGAATATTCAAATAAGCCGATTGAAAGAAGTCGCATATAATCACATTCATTACTGGGGGAGCTGTGAAGTATTTATTTGGTACCCAAACGTGAATGACACTTCGATAGCCACCCTCGACATCTGGAGTTCGATGCATTACACAAGGCAGACATGATGGTGGCTGGGTGAAATGAAAATACAGACAACTCACTGGGGAGCTGATCATTATCGAAGTCGGAGTCAGGAATCGGTGAGCCCAGCTTGTCGCCGCCTGGCAAATTCCCAATTTTGCAACTCGTAATAGTCTGCGCAAATTTCACGTCATGCTTATTAAGCGTTGGGCTTTAATTGCATTTATTCACATGCTAAGCAACTCTAGCAACTTCAGCCACTTTACAAAGTGACGAGTGAAATTCGCAATTATATAAGTACGTAGTAAGGTAACAAATTCGTAACACTCTGCGATGAGCCACTGAACGCTAAACTGAAGGCTTAAAAATAGAACCCAGGGTCGCTGAAGCTATAGGGCGATGGTTTCTAGTAGAGAGACTGCTTAGCCTCGCTCGGAAACGGCTGGCTGGCTTTCAGCACTTGGCATTTAACTAATAACTAATTGCAAATTTCAATAATTTCCCTAACAAATCCGCACAAATAATGGCAAACAAATGAGTTTTCTTACAAATTAACGTCCATCATCGCCGCAATCAGCGTCAGCCGGGAGATTTTTGCAGCCGAGTGGATTGTGGCACATCCGGCAATCGGTCGATTTCGCACAATGTGTGAAAAATAATTTTGCCATAATTCCACGCAACTTCAGGTACAAGGGAGGTGTGTTTCGCTGCGAAAGTATCGGCTTTATGCAAATAAAATTGGTCATTCATTTATGCTGGGTTTCTTCTTTGGTTCGCTTTTTGAATGACATAATATTGGCAGCACATGCGATGCCAAACAAGGGCGTAGCAACAGAAGTAAATTGATATTAGGGTACAAGTTTATAATATGAATTTATAAGTGCGAAGAACTAGCGAAGAACTTTGTTTTGATAATATCTATAAATGAATGTGTACTTTATATACATACCTAGCACCCCTTTTTAAGCCAACGCCCATGTACCACGGCGTATGTCAAACATAATCATATCATTAGCATTCGAATGCGGCTGTAGGTCGGGTCTATAACCGCCGTATCGATGGTGGAAATGAGATTGTTTGTTGCCTTTAACGGTCTTTCTGTTGAGTTGGCCTTCATTATACAACATCCATCCACCTTACAATCAGCTACGTCACTTCCGCATGAACTAGTTCAGCTGTGAGTGGCATCGAAGTATTGGGAAATTACTCCGATTTCTGTCTGCTTTTTTTTTTTTGTATGTCAACATGTTTTACTTATACCTGTCGCTCCTGGCGTGTCGTTAATTGTTGTTATGAACGATTATGGGTGATGATTTGCAACCCAAGCACGCCCTCATACAGACGAAGCCGCTTAAAACAGTTTTAGCACGCGCTAAAATAAAAATTCTAATGGCTGAATATACAATTGGAATTCCAAAACCATATGCAATAAATGCTAGCTATCTGCTAATCTGCGCAGTTATTTTATGGCGCAATTAAAATTATTTTTATCGCTTGCTTAAGAAGGAGGTTTATTGGTTTCAAATTTAGGATGCATTATGAAGTAAGTAAAATCTATATTAAACTTGATATACTATATATTTCCAACAGCTAAGCCTAACATTTAATGTTTGTTTTTTATATGTACGCTAAACCCAGAATGTGTTGCATAGTGTAAAAAGCTTTGATATGAGCTTTGATGAATCTTATAGCTACCACGTTTTTTCGTCTTACTTTAAACTTGGCTTAGCTGCCAAAAGCCCGCTTACACGTAAGCTTTTTATTGAATTTATTGTCGTAGCAAAGTGGTATAAAACTCAAGCTCAAGCCAAAAGCTTCAAAGTAATTTAAAATCGCCAGCGTCGTCTAATAAATGACATTAGCCGAGACAAAAAACTAAAGCTCAATAACCATTTGATTGCTCAGTCACACGATTATACCTACTGGATCTGAGAATGTACAGGCACGTTGATCTCCAGTAATAGGCTTCAAAGGTCGTAGAGCAAATCTATTCTCAACCATCTTTTGTGGTTCATTAGTAACTATTTTCGCCATGTTCTAGACGTACATTTTCAGACAGAACGTCTACAAGCCATGTTGAACTTTGTTTTCTAGCCATTAAGGTATATTATGCTTAATTTCTAACCCACTCATTGTGGAGACAGTCGTTTGGCCTGTAAGGCCACAGATCTTAAAGGAAACACCCAAGTCATCTTAATAAAAAATAAAAAGAAAAATAAATAAAAAATAAAAGTAAAAAAAAATAAATCTGAGAAAAAGCACACGTCTGTCATAAGAACTTTAGCAATTGAAGATTTATTTCCGCGATGTGCAAGTGTCACTGGCTTTAGCATATCTGAGTAACCTACCACCTTTTGATAAACTGAAGAACACAGTTCGGAATTGTAAAGTGTGAGCTAAATTTTAATGTATATCAGCCATATCACGTAGGCTCAATATAATTGTCCTGAATAAAGACTGTCCCATAAATTTCCGCCTGTTCTTAGGGCTTTTGTGCGGCCGTCTTTTCCACGAAACAATGACGTTGTTATGATCGTGTTTTTCTCTGAAATTTCGTCAATATATTTAAGGTACTTTCACTGCAAGAAGCAACATGCATTGTCTTATAGCAACTATTTCAGCGTATTTGCTCATAGCATTAGCAACAATTTGGCCAGCCTGCTAATTGCCACAAAATGTGGTCAAGCAGACAACAAAAATTTGCACAACGCGGCCAATCAACTTGGCAAAAATCTGACTCAAATGCCGTGCATTGTGAGCCAAAAAGTTTTCCCTCCGATAATTATAAATATATATCCGTAAAATAGAGCTCAGTCCCAAATCGCTCGACCAGCTTTCGGTTTCCATTTGATTTGTTTTCATGTGGCTTGTTTCTTTTGCTCATTTGCTAGTTTACAAAAGACCTTGACACATTTGGGGCGGATATTATTTTTTCTTTTTTTGATAGCTTTGGCCAAAATCTTCACAAATTATACCAGCTGCAGACGAGTCAAGCCAGACTCGCTTTACTATTCAGCTTCTTCTCAGCGATTCGAAGTTAACCAAGTAATTGCAGCAAAACCAATGCGTCGTTTGCGTTTGCCATTTCGTAGATCTTTGTTTATGAACAGGCCACAGCCCCTATTTGTAATTAATTTGTCTGTTACATTAGCAGCTCTTTTGCATGTGGCCACTCGAAAATATGGCAAACTAGTCGAGCCTCAGCTCCGAGTCGTAGAAATTGCATAATATTTGGCAAGCCGCGAAAGAAACTACTTTGAGTGCTGAAAAGCTTGGCGGCAGCTGGCGCTTTCCACTCCATTGCTCTCAGTTGCAGTGAGCAAAATCGGAGAACAATCTTGAATATCTTGGAAAGATTGGCACACAACAACCTTATAGAGTTTAATGAAACATAATTGATCCGATGGCTTTTAAAGTTGCAATTTACTGGAGGTCAATTGTTGTCTATGGTTGAACAGGAACAGGAAGATGCAAGTTAATTGCTTGGCTCGCTCAAAGAGTTACCTTTATTTTAGCGCTAAGATCTCTTTTTCAGCGGGCTTTATTCATTCCTCTTTCTTGTACGAAATCTTCTGTGATTCACAGGGGGTTAGGACACAGTCTGAGTGAGCGAACAGAAAACGAGTTTTGAGCGAAAGGGAAATTTTATCATTAAGTGCAATCCGTTTTATGGACTTTAGTTGGCCGACACCGTCGTCTCGTGGCTGGATGCAATTAATTTAAAGCCAGGCTGAGGCTTCTGCAGTCGGTCTGGAATTTGGCCCCTTTGCTCCGCCAGCTTCCCAGCGCAAACTTCCTCCTCTCCAAACTGACGACCTTGTGCCCATTTTCACAGCAGCATAAAAACACAGAGATAAACCGAAAAACGGAGGGAAAGAAGAAACTAAACCGAAATGAATGGGGACTAAGACTGGGAATGGAGGGCTATAAATGTGGATTTGAAATGTGCACATCGCAAGACAAAAGGCCGAAATTGTAAGTGAAGCTGTCGAGTGTAGTATTGATGCAATGGCAAAACCCGAAAGCGTTTGTCAACCAATTTCTTTAATAACTTTATTGCTATTTTCGCAGTTACCATTTGTTGTTGTTCTCGTTTTCCCAAGCCGAAGTCAACAAACTTGTCCAAGGTGTTGTTGTTGCTTGCCCAGCATGACTGGTCAAAAAAAGAAACTGCCATAAGACAAAGAAAGACAAAAAGCCAAGTTAGAAAATTGCAAGCTTGGCTTTGGATTTCGTCTTGATGGCAAACTGTGTTGGCTCAGTTATACTTGTGTGGGCGCCACCCATTAGTGGAAACTAAAACAACAATTACGAAATTTGCAACTTGTAAGAGCCAAAATATTGAAGGCTTCACACGACTTCCACTGCACAAATTAGTATACCATGACCTGGCTCTTTACTTATTGTAAGTTACATGGAAATGGGTACAAGATGTGGATGAGCGGAGTGAATCATAACCGCTATAAGACTATTGCCTCATATTCCAATTTAATGATGAATGAGGGCTGGAGGAACAGTGTTTTCAGGGCTCATTAGCACGTTGCGCGTCGTATATTCCCAAAACCATGTCAAGTGCGACAGCCACGCACTTCGTTTATTTATTTCTTGATATCCCCTGAAACAAGTCTGAATTGCTTGTTTTTTACACTACACTAATATCCATTGCAGCGACTACGAGGATGTTTACACGCCCATCAGTCAGCCGCGAAATCGGTTTTATGCGATTCATTAAATTCGACTGCCCGTTCCACCTGGCGTATGAGTAATCTGTAGGGAAAAAATCACTCAGCCCTATTAAATACCGATTTGTTAGCTTGATAAGTCACTGCTTTAGATCCCGGGAATGCATGACGGGCAGATATTATAATGTATAGCAGGCGACCTTGCCAGTTAATTGCCGTTTAATAGCAAAAGAAACAATTTAAAGCTCCCAAAAACGAAAATTGAAACCCAACTTGCTGTCCATTGCTATTGGGTTGCTGTCCACTGACCATTGACCACCTGCTTAAGATGTTCGAACGCGATTTGTTACAACACCCGATTCGATGGCACTCTTTTGGCCAGAAACACCCACATCGCCAAGTTGGCTGTGCATTTTCAATGTCAACATTGCGCAAAAGTGGACAGTTTAGTCTGTTTGGATATTTTCTTGTTTCTTTCTTGTGGCTTCGTTTTTCCCTAACACACGACAAACGCCCTTAGTCACGCCCTTAACGCCGGCTTGTTAATTTTTTCGGTTTTTTTTTTTTCTTGGATGACATTGAAATTGTGCAATAGGCAAACAACAAATTTTTAATATAGACATGTTTATTGATTTTGCGGCTTGGCTGCCTGTCTGTCCATCACTCAGCCACCAAAAGCATTCTTTGGCATAGCAATTATAGTAATTAAGGCATTTAATTTCGCCTTGAGCAGCTGCAAAAATGTATATCTCTCCATGGCCCATTTGATCTATTAGTGGCGAACTTTGCTCCAGTTGGATGTTTAGTTAGTTACTTGTGCAAAGAAAAGCAGTAGCAGCCATAATTAAAAAAAGACATGGGAATTTTAATGGGATTGCGATTGCAATTACGGCCAAATGAAGCCATTAAATGATCTAAAAAAAAAAAAGAGAGCTGCAGTGAATGGGTGAGCGGCCCACTGGGCTTTTGCAATTCTGGCCGAAGAAGAAGATAGCCAAGGTCGTTCGTGGATTGCATAAGTGGTATGTACATGTAACGTCACTACAACGACGTAAAAAACCCAAAAACCGGGGCCCTTTTTCAGAGAAGGTGAACCGCCGCCAGGAGCGAAGCCAACAAACTTGCCACTCGTTCACTTGTTTTGCTGGACGCGACGAGCTCATTCGCCGCAAACTTGCCACCAAACCGCTCAAAAGTGAGTGGCTTTTCGAGTGGCTTTGAGGCGCAGGTGTTTTGCGGTCTGCTATCGCTTGAGCTTTAGCTTTTCAGTCGAGACTCAGGCACTTAGACAGTCAGTCACTCGCAGGTCCAACAACTAGACGCGTTTAAAGTCGCGCTTGAAACGCACGTGCAAAAGTGCAATCGCAGTCCGCTCGCCTACCGCTCGCTCGCTCCCTCTCTGTCGCACTCGCTCTTGCGCTGCCTCCATCTCTGTCGCTTCCATTGACAAAGTGTAAAGTGCAAAGCCAGCAGCGCCGACGTCGACGCAGCGGCAGCGGCAGCAGCAGCGCCTCAGCATCAGCTTAAGTCAACTCAGCTCGGCTCAGTCCGCCTTTTGGCCAGCGACTCAAAGTCAGTCTTGGCCGAACCTTTCAACGCAACGCAAGTGCTCCGGTTATACGCTCCCTCGGTCCGCTCGTCGTTTTTTGTGTGAACCCCCGTGGAACGTCGACAGATCCCATCAATCGGCGATCGAGATCCCAAGCGATCGCGTTCGTGTCCTAAGTCTTTCGTTTGGCGAGAAGTGGATTACAAAACGAAACCAGCGAAACGACTGAAATTGTGTGCAAACATATTTGCTCCCAGGCCAACTAGAACGCGCATTGTAAGTGTAAATTTGCTCATCAAACAAACTGGGACCCTTTTGGAATTTGCCGAGCTTGAATGGCCAACAGTGCCGACATCGACACACGTTTCAGGAAATCGCCCAAAAGGCATTCAGTGTGATATTTAAGCGAGCCACAGCTTATTCTTTACAAAAACAAATGGCCGCTCTGCTGCTTTGTTGTCAATTACTTTGTTTGCCAACTTCCACGATCATCATAATCATCATCATTGAGATCCACATCATCAATAACAAAGTGGATGTGTCCGCCCGCGTTGCCCACTCCCCTCCTCAAAATGTTCCAACGCGTGTACTCCGCGTTTGGCATACAAATAATGGGCGGAGTGGTCGTCATCGTATCCCTCCCCAAAACGTTGTTAGAATATGTCCACTCTGATATTACCAATCCGTCGACAGCAACTCACTTCATCGCGATGTTGCCACACATTTTGCCTGTGATGGATGTGAATTGCATAAAAAAATGTGGAAAATGTGGTCATTATTTCGGTCATTAACTGCATTTCACATCGCCCCGATGTGTCATTCATGCAGCCATTGTACATGAATATTATCGCCGCAGCACTTTGCGTAATGTTGTTTTTAATGATTGGCTATATGGCAGAGTGCCGAAGCCCCGGTAACAATATCTGCCTGGGTTTTTGTTGCAGTGGAATTTTTTCAGATTCTAGTGCCGGACTTCAGGCACTTTCCTCCAGCAGTAAAAAACACGTTTCTGACCTACGACTGCCATAAGTATTTAGCTAAAAGCCCTTTGATTCCCCGTATTTGCCTGAGATCAGCGCATTCCAGCTGATTCGCCCCGTGTCATAAACAAATTAGCGGCTTTAGGTGACGCCCACCACCAAAATGGGAAGAGGTCAACTACGAACAGACGAACAGAGCCACTTTTTCACTGGATATTGCAAATTGCAATTCGAGCAAAGTTCAGCGCAATTAGGTTCTGTGACTTTTTGCATTTCCATTGCACAAGTTGCAAAGCGTCATAATAATAACAATTATATCTTACAATAAACTGCATTCATCGTCGTATTTTGTGCACCCAGAGACCTTCGGCAAAGGCCCTGAAATTAGTTGTCAAGGCTTAGCCCCTCTCTCTCCACATGTGCATTTCCGAGCTGTGCAGCATTTAAAGCTTAAACTTGAACTGGTATTTTCGACTTGGGTTTTTTTTTACTTATTTTCCAGTATCTGTCTTTCTTTCTTTCGGTCTGCGAGCATTTTCGGGGCCTCTTATTCTCTGTTTATCACGTCGCGGCTATGCCTCGAGCAGAGTTCAAGGTGCCTCCAATGTGCGATCCAATCCACTCGGCAACAGAGTGAAGTGGACTGAGGCTGTGCCTAGATATCCAGAGGTATTGGCATCATTATTAAGCCGTAAAACGCTGCGACACTTAATTAATACCAAGGCAGCGGCGCTGAGCTATTAAGATAAAAGCTTATATAAATAGCCGGCAGAACTCGAGAAAATTCGCTTAGCAATCGGATCCGTTCCGATATGATTATGGGGATTGTTAGACTAATTGCACACAATTTGCATTGCTCTAACCGATTTTAAGCGATCGGCTAATGCTTCCCCCTGAATGATTGCCCTGAGCTGCATAACAAATCTGAATCAAATTGTTCTTAAACTGGACTTAATGCTGCGCTGTGTCCCATGACGCCGGTCACTTAATAACCGATCAACAGACCCTAATTGCTCAATAAAGTCAAGTAAGGCATTTAATGATCGGCCTGAGATTAAATCGGGGCGACAGTTCGTCATATTGATTTCTCAATTGGCCATACAGCTGTGTAGACCTTTAAGGTACATCTGTAATTCAGACTCGTGGACATTATAAATTCAATGGGGTGAAAAATATTCCATGGCAAGCCCAACACTTGTCGGGGTTCACGTGACCCCTGCTGAACTCCAATTTGTCTGTACGGCTATGTGATTGTGCAACTGCGAGACATACACAACAATTGAGAAAATTAAATATTAATTGAGGCAATCGGTACATTCTCTTTCGAGTTTTTGCAGGAATCAGACTTCAGACTGGTTTTAGTAGAGCAACAACTGCCAATCGATACACGCCACTAGCGAATTGATTAGGTCCGACTCAAGTTGGCTTTACAAACTACCATCTGGATTATCTAACGCCTTGGTTTTAGCCAGTGGGTGAGTGAGGGTGAGTGCTCGACTATTTATTTTTGGGCACGGGCCGCAGAAAAGTCTAAAGACCTGTTGCAGAACCAGTTGCTAACTGGTTTGGCTCGCCATTTGCAGAAATGGCCAAAAGCCCGCCCGTCGAAGAAGTTGCAGTCACGAAAGTGTGTCGCATACAGTTGCACTTCTGCTGAAAAGCCAACTCACAGACATACGTGCCTGAAATTATGTCATCGGAAAAGCCAGTCGAAGAAAATGAAAACTGGTCGCTAGAGATCGAAAGTGTTGGGTGTTGGAGTGCTCATCGGGGTGATTTTTTATTTTTTTCGGTTGCTATTCTTATAATTTTCGAGGCCGAATTAATGTCTTTTTGTAGCCCACACACGTATCCCATTAAGCGTTAATTTTTAATTATGGTTTTTCCTGTCTGCAACTGCTGAAAAGTCGTTCAGCGCTTGCATTGAGATTGCCCCATTGAAATTTAAATTGTGTTGAATAAATTCATCCAAGCATTGTCTGCAGCTGGTTAAACGGCTAAATGGTTAAATGGCTGAATGCTTTTATGCTCAACTGGCCACATGATTGAGCAACTTTTGAATGCATTGCGAGTCCATGGGTTTTTCAGATGACTAACTCGTAACTGATGTTTGCCCCCCATTTTTTTTTTTTGGGTTCTCACTTAGCACATTGGATGACGCACTTGTTAGCGCTTAGATAAAACTTTCCGCTGCACCGGAAACTCACGGAGCATCACCATTGCATGCCAGCTACTTTTGACCTTGGCAATAGAAAAACGGCAACGCACTCGGCATGCAAACTAGGCATCAGCAAATAGCAAATGATTGCTAAGAACTCGCCTGTTGTTTTCAAAGCTGAAAGCTGAAAGCTGAAAGCTGAAACTTCGGTGCTTAACACATCTTCAAGTGGCTCCGAAAACAACAGAGTTCCAATGTCAAATGCGTACATTGCTATCGGGCTCTCAATTATTATTGTTATTACTACTTAAATTGTTGTTGTTCCGCTGAACTAAGCCGCTTTTGGTCCGTTCGCACATCGAATCGGCGCTTTTCAGTCCAAGAAATATTTACAGCTGTGTGAATGTTGACCGCATAACGCTGCAGTCATCAGAAATGACTCAGCACTATGGTGTTATACCATTATCACAACTACAGAAGTAAACACCGCAAGGTGTTGATTGTATCATGTTTGAAACGGGGAATTTGATCAACCGGTTATTGTTACTTCTCGAGTGATCTAGAAGCAGGCTTTTCTCCCAAATTCTAAGCCACTTATGGCGTAGCATCATTGATTGATGATTTTCCCTTCATCCACGGCAATGACTTGGCCAAAAGCCTGCCAGATCATAGACAACGTGACGCATGCGCAATATCGAAAACCCAGGTGAAAGACACAAAAGCCGGCAAAGAAAAATAGATGGATACACATACGTGTACAAGCTCTGCAAACTCCAGGTCTCCCGTGCATAAATCAAACAATAATTTACGCTCAAACATGACTATTATTTATACATTTCAGCAATGTGTGCCTGAAACACATAAAAAGCACAGCCTCTCAGCCACTTGGGCATTGCAAAAGATTGGCCCGGCAGCGAAGTAAAAGTAAACGCTTAACAAAGTAACTAGCATTTAGACAAAGGCAAATAAAAACAAGCAATAGGCGAAACAAAAGCCAACAAACCAACACCCACCTTCGCCGAAAAAAAAGAAAACAAATAAAATGCTGATATCAACGTAAGTAAATCCGTAAATTCGTAAATTCGTGGGTAAACGTGCAGAGATTACGACTATAAATTGCAATCAAGGTGCGAAACAAACGCAATCATTTCGGTTTATTTTCGTTTGTTTTTTCTTTCTCCATTTTGACCCACTGATGTTGACCCACTTGTGGTGGCAAGTCAATCGGCCATCAGTCATTGGCTTGGGATTTGGGGAATCGGCATTATCTACCAGTTTCCTGCTGTCAACGCCCGATCTCGACTTCAACACTTGTCGAGCCATCACATTGCATAATCCGGCGATTTGACTTTTCCAGCGCTTCACCCTTTTGCCCGTCTTTTTTCCCACTTGTGAGCACATATTTTGTGTCTTTTGCTGATTTTTTAATCGCTTTTGCATATTTGCCAGCTAGGCCGAAAAATGCGACCGCATTTCTCAGCGGGGCGAACGAGTTTGTAATTATGTCAAATACCAAAAGGCTCATTGCATAATTCCCTGCCATTGCGAATTCGTCTTCTTTTCGTTGTAAACTCACTTCTGCGGACTCAAACGATTCATGTGCAGTTGATACACTGGCTGGGTAACTCCCAGCCTGAATTTCCTGTCTGTAAATCATGGGAGTTTGCTGATTTATTTGGCAAATGACAGGGTTGTCAGTTCAATGGCTTCCTCGTTGGCCCAAGAATAGAAGCTCTTAATCATATGCGCGCGCAAAAAGAGTACAACAAAAGGCAATTACACGACAGTTCCATCTTCCGCGTGTGGCAGCGACTTGTATGGAAATGGCTAAGAGGTGTTTTGCCTGCCAATAATAAGTACCCGGCCAGGCCTGGAATTCCCTTGAAGTCTGGAGTCCCAAGAGCCCACCGGGGATCGGCGTGTTTAGCATTCAGCAGTCGTCTGCTGGCATCGCGATGCGTGACAGACTCCAGCTCATCGGAGCCAGGAACAATTTGAGCCCCCAGATAATGCCTCTCCCTTCAGTGATTATAGGCGATTAGGAGGCTCGATCATCAATGAAATCGAAGCACGAAGTGCAGAGGCTCTCAGGCTGTTATGTAAATTGGCACTGAAAAAATCAAAGCCCACTTAGATAAATTTATAACTATCAACTTACTGAAGAACGGGCTAGAATTCATAATTCTGTACAATCAATACTCATATATTAACAAACTTGATTTCTCCCTGTGCACTTCCTAGTCTATATCTTTGGATGACCTCACTGTCGTCTCGGTGGGAGTCACTCTGCTCTTTGCCTCTCGCAGCACGCGTTTATTTCAAACTATTCGCCACGACAATTACACATTCTAAAGTTCGCATTTAGCACGGTGAGCAAAGGGCGGAAAGGAAAATGTGTCAGTTATGGCAGAGTAAAGCAGTTAATATAATATTATTGATGGATTCTGGTTAAGGGAAATGACGAGTCCGCCGCTGTGCTATACAAATTAGTGCTGCGATGTGTTTTTTCCGCCCAAAACTCAGTATGTTGACAAACCCCAACCAATTCTCACGCTCCACTCCATTCAGCTGGGTGCGTCTCTTAAAAGAAATCCACCAGATAAGAGTCCCAAAAAATAGTGAACCCTTGCTGGACACATCGCTGCATGCATAAATAGCGCTCTAATAGTTAATTAAATTATCAATAAGCATTCACAAGCACAAACAAACAGCACCATCGGCGGGCCGAAGTCTTCAAGCCATAAATGTCAAGCACAAAAGTGAGGAGCAGAGGAAAAAATGTCGGTTTGTTGTCATTATAAAAAACTACCTGGCCTGACCTTGTCCATTGTTGACTGGCACACACAGCGACGCACCGATTTACGCAACCCGCGAGTGTTGGCTGTTGTCTCTTGGCTTTTGGGCTGTGACTAACTCCGCGCCAGCCGCAGTACGCAAATCGAAAGACCCAGGCAACGAACTTGAAACACATTTCGTCAACCGGTCGAATGAAATTGCAGCATGGCAGCATGGCAGCACGGCAGCATTTCTGACTGCGTTTGATATTCAGAATTCGTGCGGCCCAGCCCCAAATGTTGTCAGCGCATTATGCTAATATTTGATAGGCCGCATAATATAGCCACTTAATTTTCCCTGCAAACGGAGCTTTTTGAGGATGTTTGTTCGCCACTCGACCGTTGGGCAACACAATCCCAATCCCAATCCCAATTCCAATTCCACACACTTCCAATCCCAACCCATCTCGTGCCATATAATAAATGCAAATATTGGCCGCCGATCGAATATTTATCTTAACGAGAAGTAACGCAATCTATTAGCAAAAACTCGAGGCGGCCAAATCGTTTCGTTTTCGAAAGCGACATCGGTGGGAACGAAAAAAAAGGCAAAATATCGTCAATCGAATGCGCTCAATTAGTGACCTTGAACTAGTTTCCCCCTCCAGCGTGTTATTTATATTTGGGTCTGTTTGTCTCGCTTCTCGTTTTCTGGTATGACTTGCTCGTTCGCCAGCGCTAATGATATGAAAAGCCGAAAAAAAATAATTTATAGCTAGCAGTCAAAATACACGTATGTTCAAAAGGTGCGAATGTGATTAATTGCAGGCAATTATGAACTTTCTTTCCCTGACTAACAGTGCAGCTAACCTTGACCCAAAATTGCCGACTCTTTTGCCTGCCTACACCTACACGTTTGTGCCGCGTGCAAAAACTGCATGGGAAATTGCATAATTTTCTGCCAATGCAAATGCAGATGCAGAAATGCAAATGGTAACTGCAAACTGCAAAGTGGGCTTGCATATTTGCTCGACGGCTAGCCAACTTGGTAGAGGATGGATGGCTGTTGGGCAATCAACCGTATTGCTGGTCCAAAACCAGATTTGGCCAACGACTTTACCTCACCTCGTGCATTCAATCCGACTTGAGCTGAACGTTAACTTTAACTTCGGCTGGACTCCAGCTTTTCGGCCGACCAAGTGGCCAAAAAGCGCGTTGCCCAAGAGACGAGTGCCCAACTATAAATATTGAAATGAAAAGTGTTGCCAAGCTTGTCCATTGTATTTCTTGCCGTTTCGCTCTGTTTTATGCTTTTTTGCAATGTGTGCCGCTGACATAGTTTCGGTGCCGAGATGTTAAGCTATTGAAGCATACCCCACAAAGCCCATAACACACATTCGACGCGAGTTCAAATGCAAAACGTTATGCAAATGAATATATCTGATATGCGACAGCAGGAAGCTGGCAATTATAACACTATTAAATATTCTAGCTGGCGAATGAAACCAGTTTTGTATCGCTAAAACCATTTACAATGTATGGTTAACACTGATGATTTGCCGTAATGTTCGTACTTAAAAGGTATAGCTCAGAATGGTCTTACAAAACACGAGTAACTAAAAGATACACGTACGTATGGCATTGCGAAAAAGTGATGACAAAATTGTGCGACTTTTATGGAAATGGAAACTGACGTCTTCCTTTTAATTAATTCATAAGAAAGTCCATTAATATTTTGCTAATGCCGCGCTTGATCTCTAAAGTTAAATAAACCTAATCTTAGTAGTCTCAATTTATTTTTCAAGTTCAATAACAGCGTGCACTTAAAATGTAAATTCTTATACGATTTATGCATTGAAATTGCTGTTTCATTGTTTACTTTTAGACACCTTTATTTATTGAAATTATCTTTAGCTCTATTGAATAAGTAACCTGTGGGATTCTCTATAATCAAACGATAATCTATGATTGCGAAATAGGTATCAAATGATTTCTGCTTGACTAACTGTGCAGTAATAAACTCTACAAATAATACTAGTTGTAGTATTTCAACAATTCAAATTTAATTACTCTAGGTACGGTACTATGATGATAATAATTTGTTTAAACGATTAACCTGAAACCTTGAACTAATTCATATTTCCCGATATCGTTGCAGCATTTCCACAGACTCCGCGATGGCGGCCACAAATAACGATGGTGGCACACAGCCGAATGCCGTGGCGGCATGGGGTGCTCCGGCCAATGGACCCCGGAACACACAGGCCGCCGTATCCGTGCGGCATGCCTTCAAGGCGTATGGGAAGAAGAAGAACGCCAACCAGGTGCTGAACAACCTGAACATGACCGTGCCCAAGGGAACAATGTGAGTGAGAGCGATTCGAGCGATTCTGGGGCGGGAGATCCATCAATAAAAGTGAAATGTTGACAGCTCAATTTAGCGACTTCATAAAATAGAAACGGCGAAAGTAATTAGCACCTAGTGCTGGCTGAACTCGAATGCGAAATTAGCAGCAATGCTAGGCGATTTCCTTGTGTCTGAGATTTGATTGCACTTGCAACGATCTCCGATCCGATTTCGTCTACATCAGAGGTCACTTGGTTACGCTTGCGTCTAATTGCGGCTATTATATGCGACTAACCGGTTTAGTTGTTCGACTATCTTGCAATTGAAACGGCATTTTTGCATGATAATTCTAGCGGCTAGGCGAGGGTCGTTAGGAAAGTTCACCTGATCTCGGATCGCAGAGATGCCCCTGGTGGAGTGATCCCAATTAAGCCGCTTCCCTCCCAACTGACGTCAATGACGCGGCTCTAAGTCCACACGCCTTGCCAATTAATCCCGAAATCTATTTGTATGCCAGACACCGGGCTTATTTGCGCTATTCTCGAAACAAAACCAATATGCCCGGCTATATTGATCGATTATCGTCTGAAAGAATTGCAAATGGTCGAAAAGCAATAATGATGTTTGTCCAGAGACCCCCCAAACTGATCTATTGCCATCTTTGTTGCGGCACATGTGCTTAATGGCGGCACACGAATTTTTGGCAAACATTTAGGGGCCATATAAAATAAAAAATCGTATACACATTTTTTTGTTTCTTCGCTGCCTTTGGCATTGGTTACGGCCCCAGCGGTATTATTAAATGTTGTTTATTTCTTGTTTTCGGCATTCTGAGTGATTAATTCAGCGAATTAATGCTGTTTCGTAACGGATTTTTTATTTTTTATTTTTTATTCTCCGCCGTCTGTGCAGCAGTCTTGACCCAGTTAACAGCCTGGTTCGTTCAGCTTTTTGACCTAGGTCAGGTCGCCGAATTAGTCATATATATATATTTCTTTCGATTGTGAACGAGTCAACGAACTGCTTTTGGGCTCTCAAAGTCAGTGCATTGGCGATTGGAGTCGTTTAAAGGCTGGCCAACTTCCAGACAGACACTCCTCTATTCCCAGGGGCTATATAATCAGATTTTGTCTCGTTTAATTCGCTAAATGGCTCGGCACGCTAATTATAATAATAGATTCAATAAGAGGCCAAAACGTGCGACCTACGAGCTGCAATATTTTTTGTCAGAGGCCGAAGACCAAACGAAAACAGACGACAGACTAACAATGCGATAATCACAATAATCACAGCCGCCAAGTTCATCATGATGATGTTGGTGATAATAATAATGGGCGACTAGCCCCTCCCCAAACACACCAAAATGGGGCGGAGTCGCATTTTGTGATAGCTGCGGGCATTTCTTACATTTCAAGGTGAACATTTCGAAATAATTCAACTTGAACTGCTGGAATTAGCATTGACATCGCCGCCGACATGCCACGATCGTATATATACTCGTACAGAGATACAGATATCTATCCAGTTACGTACATATATAGGCTTGTTTACTGTGGCGACAGTTTTCGTGCTGAATTGGCTAAATGTTTTTCCCTCTTTCTGCTTGCTTTTCATTTAATCTCTTTGCCTCTTTGTCATGGTTGGCTTCTTGACCTTTTGTAACCCCGTTAAATGGTTAAAAAACGTATAAAAATGTGACATTTCAGTAAAATTAAAAATGCTAATAAGTAAAGTCTGCTTTCCAAAAGTATTTAAAATAAATCTACATAATAGCCAATATAATTATATACACATTTAGTGTTTGCAAATAATAAATGAAGGTTTAAATTTAGTATGGTATATGTTTTTAATCAGTTAATATTACTTTTCTTATTTTCCCAGCTATGGTCTTCTGGGAGCCTCGGGATGTGGCAAGACCACCCTGCTGTCCTGCATCGTGGGCCGTCGTTACATGGACGCCGGTGAGATCTTTGTGCTGGGCGGCAAGCCCGGCACTAGGGGATCAGGTGTTCCCGGAAAACGTGTGGGCTACATGCCCCAGGAGATCGCACTGTACGGAGAGTTCTCCATCCAGGAGACCATGATGTACTTTGGCTGGATCTTCGGCATGGAGACCAAGGAGATCCTGGAGCGTCTACAGTTCCTGCTCAACTTCCTGGACCTGCCGTCGGAGAAGCGTCTGGTCAAGAATCTCAGTGGTGGTCAGCAGCGTCGTGTGAGTTTCGCTGTGGCCTTGATGCACGATCCAGAATTGCTGATCCTGGATGAACCCACCGTGGGTGTGGATCCACTGCTGCGTCAGAGCATCTGGAATCACCTGGTGCACATCACCAAGGCGGGCCAAAAGACGGTCATCATTACCACACATTACATTGAAGAGGCACGACAGGCGCATACGGTAAGGGATTCAGAGATTAGGTTCCCAAATTTATTTAAATTAATAAACTATTGTTAGATTGGTCTGATGCGGTCGGGTCACCTGCTGGCCGAAGAGTCACCAAGTGTCCTGCTCTCCATCTACAAGTGCATCAGCCTGGAGGAGGTGTTCCTTAAGCTGTCCCGCATCCAAAGCCAAAAGGGCGATGTGACCCATGTGAACTTCAGGTAAGGATCTAGACTGGCATGCAACACGTGGCTAACCCGACGACAACCACTCTAATCACCACTTTGAACTCTCCACTATGACTCTCCTCCATCCAACACTCGCATGCTCGCAATCTGTGTTCCACCTCCATCTGTTTGTGGTTTTGAACCGGTTTTTCGGGAGTAGTAACAACATCTCGTTGCACGCCATGGCCTTTGGCAGCAAGATGGACAAGCCGAGTTCCAGCCAGGAGGGCGGCGTGGTGGGCCTCAACTTCCACCAGAGCAAGGAGGTGCTCATCAACGACAGCAATGGCTCCATCTACACGGTTCGTTTTGGAATATCCTTGCGATTGCAGGGGTTAATCTTTACATCTATCGTTTGCGACAGCTCAACCAGGAGCCCTACAGTCCGCCGCCGTCCAGGCGCAACAATAATCCCAATGACGAGGAGAGCTGCCAGGACTGCTATGCCAACCTGTGCAAGATCACCTCCAAGGGCAAGATCCGCGCCCTGCTCACCAAGAACATGCTCCGCATGTGGCGCAACGTAGGCGTCATGCTCTTCATCTTCGCCCTGCCCGTCATGCAGGTGATCCTCTTCTGCCTGGCCATCGGACGAGATCCCCAGGGCCTGAACCTGGCCATAGTCAACGGAGAGATGAACGACACGGTAAGGGTAAGACACACATTATACACACATTATGCGCACATTCAAAGACTTAACTCCAGTATTCAAGCTAACATGAACTGAAACTCAAACTATTAAGAGCTTGTTAGTTTGAATACCGACTGAAATTTATAGATTTTTTTGAAGTAGATTTTTTTCCAGTTTATTAAAAACTTCGCAACCATAGAAACGTAATATAGTTATATAGGGATTTTATTAAAATTTGATGTCATACAATATACAAATCAAGCAGAGCTTTTTATGTGAGAAAAATTATATATTTAATGATCTTGCAACTTGAGTTAAAGACCAGCTGAACTATTTGAATGCTTAAATCGCTTGAACTTTAACCAATTGAAACACATTAATTCTCAGGAAAACTGCTTTTGGGAGGACGGATGCCACTTCAAGAACCTGGGATGTCGTTATCTGAGTCACTTGAATACAAGCGTGGTTAAAACATACTATGAGGACCTGGACGATGCCAAGGAAGCCGTGAGAAAGGGCACAGCTTGGGGGGCGGTCTACATCAGCGAGAACTTCACGGACGCCTTCATTGCCCGAGCCAATCTGGGACGTGACTCCGACGACGAGACGATCGACTCCTCCGAGGTCAAGGTCTGGCTGGACATGTCTAACCAGCAGATCGGCGTCATGCTCAATCGGGACATCCAGCTGGCCTTCAGGGACTTTGCCATGGGCCTTCTCGGCCAGTGCGGCAGCAATCCGAAATTGGGCGACGTGCCCATTCAGTTCAGGGATCCCATCTACGGCACCATGAATCCATCGTTCACCGATTTCGTGGCACCTGGCGTGATCTTGACGTAGGTTTCATAGATATACATTTAATGGACGAGTCATTAATGTTTTGTTTTTTTTCTCTTTTTCTTATATTTAATAGCATTGTATTCTTCTTGGCTGTCGCTTTGACGTCATCGGCTTTAATCATTGAGCGCACTGAGGTAAGTCGTCAGAATCTATCTATTTTAGGGAACAATTATTATATAATGAAATTTGCTTACTTCACTTAAGGGCTTGTTGGATCGCTCCTGGGTGGCTGGCGTCTCGCCCTTCGAGATCCTCTTCTCGCACGTGATCACCCAGTTTGTGGTTATGTGCGGACAGACCACTCTGGTGCTGATCTTCATGCTGGTGGTGTTCGGTGTCACCAACAACGGCGACCTCTTCTGGGTGATCGTGCTGACCCTGTTGCAGGGCATGTGTGGAATGTGCTTCGGCTTCCTCATCTCCTCGGTGTGCGAGCTGGAGCGGAATGCCATACAGCTGGCGCTGGGCTCCTTCTATCCCACCCTGCTGCTGTCTGGAGTGATCTGGCCGATTGAGGGCATGCCCGTGGTGCTGAGGTGAGTTCTTGCGAGGATTGCCTTGTTGTGAATGGAAATTAAAGTCTTCTTATCACCCAGATACATATCACTGTGCCTGCCACTTACGCTGGCCACGTCTTCGCTGCGCTCCATCCTCACACGTGGCTGGGCGATACTGGAGTCGGATGTGTACATCGGCTATGTGAGCACGCTGTCCTGGATCGTGGGCTTCCTGGTGCTGACGCTGCTCGTGCTGCGGTCCAAGCGCGGCTAGGATCTTCAGATATTACGCTACTTATAGATGCCTACTTTAGAACACGATTAGTCGTCCTTGTCGTCCTAGTTAGTTTACCCCCCACCTTGGGTCTTCTTCTTCTTACTTCCGCTTCCGAGTTTCACTTCCCTTCGTATCTGCCCAAATGTCATAAATTATTTAAGCACATTCGCAGCTTTCCTTAGCTTTCCTTAGCTTTTCGCTCGGCACTCGTTTTTCCTTAGACTAAGTTCCGCACTTTCGTAGTTTAAAGCGTAAGGTTTAGGTACTCCTAAATGCAATGTTGTAAATATTTTGTGTCACGAATTCAGTAATCCGTTGCTCTAGATGTCCATTATTTGCAACCTTCTGTACTAGACCTTTTCTCGCTGCCGAAACGGGCAGCTTATCACATACAAACACAACTAATTTTATATATTTTCAATGGACTGTGATTGTTTTTTCTACATAATTCACGCGAATACACGTAGGGCAAGCCTAAACAAAAAGAAAACACAATGAAAAACGAACAAAAACAATGGTGGGTTTTGTTATTAACATTAAGTAGCTTAAAGCATTTTTTGTATGGGTTTAAGTTTTTTAAGGTAAAACATAATTAAATACAATAATGTAAACTACCCTAAACGTAAAAACGTACGTAAAAATATATTTCAGGAAATATTATGCGCAGAGCATAAGTATTTCACAACGAACCAACATAAGACAATGAACAACGAACAAGTGAAAAACGTTCTTATTTAAGTAAATATTAATGTGAACGCAGTTATGTATAAATAATATTAAAAAGTGAATAAATAAATAAAACTCAATTTAATTGTTGATTTATTTACATTTTGAAATTAATGTTATCATGCTAACATTGGCGCCAATGTACTGTTATTAGTTTCTATCAGCTCATAACAGTACTGTAAATGCTGTGACTCAGGAATTAACAGTACTCGCAACCAGTAGGTTGCAATTAATTAATATTGTATATTTATGTTATTAATTTTGATTTAATATAAACAGAATCATATTTAAGCTTAAAGCTTGATTACAAGATTAAATATTTAATTTTTAATCCAACTTTGAAACCAGGGCTGGTCGCAATCGTTCTGGTTCACAGCAATGGAGCGATCTGGTAACACTGGCCTTACAGCTGATAGAAATCATAACAAAAGAGCAATGTTTTCCTGTGTTGTTTATGTTTAAAAAGCGTTTTTAAGCTTTATTTCGGACGTGAGAATGGACAAATCCAGGTCCAGTGCCTACGACAAGTTCGTTGGCTTCGTGGAACAACTGCGGAATACAGAATGCAGGTGGGACTCAAGGCAAATTTGATTGTTTTCAGTTGCATCGAATGTTTTGGGGAGGAGACCGGCAACAGTTTGTTGCTCATTACGGAACAATATTGATTAAATTGTGCTGCCCAGGTGATTTCCGAAGGGTTTATTGCCCTGCAATATGAACCTGCCAACTGGTTTGGCCACCCAAAACATTGGAACACTATTGAGCAATAAGTGCATCCGCTATGACGTCATGCCACATACCTGTACTAATACTTAATTAACTCAAATACCCACAGCCAAAAGCAGAAGATCACCTGCTTCCAGCAGATTGCCGAGTGCATCATGTCGCCCTCGCTAGCGGGGCACATCAACTATGCCGCCCACTGCGGCACGGCCACGAATGTCCTGCTCCTGTTCTGCGAGGATGTGGATTCCGTGGTCCGGATGAGGGCCGAGGAAAACCTCAATAAGATCTTGAGGTCACTCGAGAAAACCCGCGTCAGTCGCATTCTAATGGATCTGTATGGTGAAATTAAGCGGAATGGTAACCAGAGGTAAGGAGACAAATATCCTAAAAGTAAAACAATACTCTTATAAATGGATAACTTCCTGCACAGATCCCTAAGGATTTGCCTGAACCTGTTCTCGTACTATGCTCCACAAATAAAGGAGAAACACATCAAGTGGTATGCCGTGAGATTGCTCCAATGCATGACCACCATTTCCCAGCGCAAGGAGACCTTGCTCCAGGAGACTCTCTGCGACTTCGTCAAGCACTTCAGCCGACATATACAGCAGGGTCTCAGCGACAGCGAGTCCTGCAAACTGTTCGAGGTAAAACAATATCCCTACAAAATTGTATTTATATATTAAAGTTTCTGTTGGCTTTTGCAGACTTTTCTGGACCATATCAGCTCCGATTGTGCTGTCAAGCGTCGTTGTTCGGCCCAGAATTGCATCAGTCTGATTGAGAATGCACGCAATAGGAGCCTCATGGCCAGACATGGAGTCAACAAAGTGATGGGTAAGACAGCTTAAATAGGAAATGAATTGCCTGAGCATCATTACTAGCAACGATAGCCATGAGTAGTTCGTGATGTGTTGCAGAAGGGAGATTTTTGCTTTTGATTAGAAATGTTATTTACATACACGTACATCAGAATGATACAGTACATACAAAACACTGAACATCTATTGTTATTTCGCAAAGAATAACACCATTAAATTTAACAATAACCTTGCATGTATGACTGCCCTATTGTTTGTCCAGTTTTGGATACACTAATCCACTATTCGGTGTTATCGCTGTTAGTTATTTAACGCACTTTCGCTACGACTCTTTCTGTCCAACAGAACGCTCTTTATATTCACATCAATAATGAAAGAGGTGTTTAAAAAGCGTGTAACGGGCAAATACTAAGCCTCACATGGATCTGCATATATGTAAATATAGTTAGTTCCGTGCTGGCTCTGCAGCTAAAAAATATTTTTAATATTCTAAAAAGCCGCAAATCCATGAAAAATACCTTACCAAAATATAAAGCCATCGAACTGCGAAGTACACGAGCGCGCGGATAGATGGTTTTTGGTTTTATTCAAACTCGCATTGTGAATGCAATCACAGCCATGGGTTTGTTTGTCTGTGGCCTGTGGGCGCTGAGGGGGCGTGGCACAATAAAAGTAACTAGACAGTTGATATAAATTATATTTCTACATGCCTGTTGGTTACCACGCGCAATCGATGGACGAGCCATCGAATGCACGAATATACACACAACTATTTTTTTTGAGATTTGTTTTGATTTTAGGCACCGATAGCAAGCAGTTTTTATTTTAACATTTGCTGACTGGCGGACTGCAGCAATAACTGCAGCGGCAAAAACAAAAGTCATGGCAACGCGAGCCATGCGAAAATGCTTAAAAATTGCAAACACAAATCATTTTTTATTGAATTTTCATGAAAATATTATTGGCAAACGTTCGACGAAGAGGTAAATGCACCATAGTTACATTCGCCATCGCCTTTTTATGAGTTGCATTGTCCAACAAAAAATTAAGTTTAAACCTCAGAGAAGCACGTTGTTTGGCATTTGCACACAATTGAAGTGATATGCCGGGCTGGGAAAACTAATTCATTTGCTGGGACTACCTTTATGAAAGTCAAAATTCTGACCTCGCCCAAGTTCATATAAATTAAGCTTCGACTTGACTCTTACTTTGCTCTTTTCTTGTCCAAATGTTTACCTTCAAATCAACTCCTTCAGCTACCGCTCCGATTGCTAGCTCTGCTCCTTTCCCAGCCGCCTACCGGTCTTCTAGTCCTGTGTCAACTTTATGCCACTTCTCGGCAAAGGCACAATGCCAGGCAACTCTTCAGCGCATCCTTATACAGTCTGGCGCCTCTTTTTATGGGCACCCATCACAGTACTTGGGCTGCCTGTGTTCTGGCATGCTCCTGGCATGCCCCAACAAACAGACACAAAGTACGGTGCTCAGACCTCAGAACTCAGAACTCAGTGCTCAGAGCTCAGAGCCGGGAACGTAGATCCCAAACCCCAGAAGCCAAGCCCCAGACTCCAGACCTCAGAGCCGCCCTCACCCACGCCATCTCCGTTTGTTTGTCTCCGCCCGTAGACGAAATGAAATTTATGCACTTGGACACTTCCATGCTATAATTCATGCGAAATTGAATCAGATATTCATTCCTGTGCAGCTTTAAAGCGGATAATCAACGTTGTAAACAAATGCCAGCCGAACGGGGCCAACAATGCCGGCAACTGCAAAAGGGAGCTGGCAAAATTTATGTTGCCCACTGACTGATGCCGAGCTAAACAAAAAGTGCAAATTATTTTCCATGTCAACTGTGTGGCAGCATAAATGGCACAATGACCAATTCATAATCTGAAACCGCTGCTGATCTCTATGAAAACATAGTCCATGGCCCCCAGGTTGTCCATGTTGTAACATGGACATCGCAAAAGTCAAAGTAATTATTTTCATTTTGGGCTTTTGCAGGGTCCGACAGTTGCAAATTTAATTATTATTCAGCTGCAACTGAATTCTTATTTGACTATGTGAAATGTATATTGAGATAATTAATATTTTATTTATTTGATTTGTAATCAATTTGGTAGCTGCATTTGATAAAATGTTTCCCTTTGGGATCACTCTTTGGAATAACTTGATTCTAACTCTGCACTTGCAGTAAGTAGGCCCGGCCGCAAACTAAACACCTTCATTCGGGTGGCTATTAATTGCAGTCCTCGAACGTGCCCAGCATGAAGTGCCCCAATCCTCTGCTCTTTCCGTTTTGGGCTCGCCAATTTTGCAGAAAGTTCTTGCGGCTTCTGCCGCAATTAATTGATACACATGGAAACAGGCCGCAAGTTGTGCGCTCGGCAAAGTCACTTGGCTGCCATGAGGGCCATGTAAAAAGTTTCTCCAGCGAGAAGTGTTTTCAATTTTGCGCCCCAAAGGAAGAAAATGAAAACTAATTGAGTAACAAACTTCCAACATGGCGTTTTGTGATTGGTGGCGTATACGTAATGAAACGACAAATAAGCGGAGACAACAAGAGCAAGAACTGCGGGAGGTCGAGGACTCATTCCCAGCAGATGGGTGGTGGGTGGTGGGTAGTGGAAAGTCTGTGCATGTGTGCAGAGTCTATAAATATCAGATGGAAAGTTTTCAACGAGATAAATTTAATTGGAGGCAATTTGTTGCAAAACATATGAGGGAAAAGTTGCCAAGAACACGAAAGAAGTATGAACTGCAATTGGCCGGCCAAACGCCAAAGAAAGCGAGTAAAGGTATCTGGTATTGGTATTGCTATTGGTATTGGTATTGGTATTGCTATCTGTAAATGTATCTGTATCAGAAGCTCGCTTATTGCTTATTGAGCAAATTGGAATTGCCAGCACACGCTGCGCAAAAAGTTTGAAGAGCGTTTTTAATTTGTATCAACAGCAGCCGTAAGTTTCCCTCCATTAACTAACTTATCCGTATTATTTCTTGCAGAGCTCCTGCTGACGGATCAGCAAGCGAACAGCGTGCTGGGAGCCTTGGGGCTGTTGCGCCTCCTGCTGCCGCAGCTCATACGCGGCTACCCGGGCGATAGCCACGAGGACTCCGAGTCCTTGGCCGGCAAGAAGCAGCAACAGCAGCAGACAACGACCTCCGACTGTCGGCAAATTATTGAAATTTATGATTATTGTTTGCACCTGCTGAGCACGCAGCACACCGCGAATCACGCTATCATAAATGCCACCCTGGAGGTCATCAATGGCATACTCCAGGCTGTGGACGCCGCATCCGATGGCCAATGTAGCCAGAGTCTGGGGCAAAGTTTGCGCCAACTGTTGTGCAATCAACAACTGCAGCACAATGAGTATTTGCGGCGAAGGAAATCATTAAAGAATCAAATATTCCAATTGAAAAATTACGAAGTGGCGACAAGTCAACAGCAGCTCGAGGATGAGGATGAGGACGTGGATGTGGATAAGCTGGTGGCTGGGGCCACTGCAATGCAAATGAAAAAGAATTCAAATGCAAAACTGCAGCAGGCGAAGTGTCGAGAGCAGCAGCATCAGCGTCAGCAGCAACAGCAACTCGAGGTTGACAACAGCTCGCTGGGAATTAATGCTGGGGAAGATGCCACGACCGAGGCTTCAAGTTCCGTCGCTGATGAAGGTATGGCAAATAAGGCAGAATGCAAGTCGAGATGGTTTGTGGGTTTGCGTGTGGGAGTGTGGGAGTGTGGGGGTGTGTGCGCGCAGTCATGTGGAAATGTGACATGCTGACAGAGGATCAGGGGAGCTGGGGGACAGGCGGGCGGGGCAGGACCGTGGCAGGACCGTGGGGGCAGACGGACGGACGGACGGAACCAACAGACAGACCATGCCGAAATCAAGAAAATTGAGCAATTGCACAGGCTGATGGAGACACCCACACACAATGCACATATGAAAATTATTAGTGCATGCTTTTAGGCGGCGGCACATGCAGGAACGAGGTCAGGCGAAATTTGCATTTGCATTTGCCGCCAGCGGAATCCTGCACAAATATTTACACAAATTGTAGGGCTAACCCATACCCACACTCATGCCCACACCATTTTTGCATTTTCCAGCGGGAGAGCCGGAGTCAGCGAAGCAGCGCTGCCACATTAGAAATGCCGCACGCAGCATCAGCGAATGCGTTGCCTCGGATGAGGACAGGCAGGGGCAAGGACACCGTCAGCAGCGGGACGAGGATGATGATGATGACGACGACGACGACGACGACGACGACGACGACATGGAGCTGCTGAGTGCCGAGTGTGATGACTTTACAACCCTGTCGCAACTAAATGAACAACAACAGCCGCTGTCAGCGGCATTGAAATTGCCCGCAACAACAGCAGCAACATCAGAGGACGATATACTGATTGATGTTGATGCCGATGTCGGGGGGCTGCCTAAACCGCAGCATCAGTCATCTCTGCAGAATCTGCTCGCCGGCAGCGATGACAAATCCCAGCATTTGAGTGACATCGACAATGAATCTTTCAACAGCATCGATTTCGAAGCCGAAATCACAATTGCCGGCAGCAAAGAGCAACAGCAACAGCAGCAACAGCAGCAGCAGCAGCAACATCCAACGGCGGATGATACGGTGGAATCCGGCGATGCAACAGCAATTGGCACATTCTTCAACAATCTGCTGTCGCATTCCAATGCAGGTGAGCCAGCCATAACTATGATACGATATTCCATTCCGTGCAAATATTTCATTAGCAAAGTTCAAAGTTAGCGGAGCAAGTTCAAAACTATTTCCATTTGATGTTATTGCATTTCACGGTCTACCGCAGTCGCCACCAAATCCCATTTTGCCCACATTTTTGATTTTCGCCAATTGTTTTTTTGCGCCAAACAATTGCGCATCTATTTGCAATATTCGGGTGGCATTCGATGGCATTCGATGGCATTATTTGCATAATTGCGCCAGCGCTGCAGACGTGACCCGCAGCCAAGGCAATTGCACTTGCGAATTAATGAAGCGTAATTGTTGCCGACTTGTCGAGCGAAATTAGGCAATTCGTGCACAAGGATCTAGCCTTCTAAAGAGGATGGATGTAACTCTAAAAATATCGATTTTATCGAAATCATCTACCACTGAGTTAAAGGAAGCCCTAATGAGCTTGTTTTACTTGAGTTCGGAGAGTTGACCCAGACTAATTGGATTTTCCATTTTTAGGCTTAGTTTTTAATACTTAATATTATTTAGTTTAAGTTAACTCTTAGTTCTGACACTAATTTCTCTCCGTGCACTTAAGATGCATCTTGTTGTCAGCGTCTTCAGTTGACGTGGGCAAACAAAGCTGTGCACCCTCGACTCTAATGCTGTTTGCTGACTTTTCGATCCCAATTGATACGACAATCAATCGGTGATATAATTTATTTTAATATTTAAATTGCTCGACTCGGAGTAACGAGCACCATAAGTATGCCGCACTTTATCCCTGACCTATAAATGGAAATGAAGGAAGTCAGTCGTCCCTGGCAGACATGATGCCAGACCCATGTCCTGTCGTTAGTTAGTGCGCGGGGGTGGAGGCTAGTAATAAACAAAGGAAATGTACTGCACTGAGCCGGAAGTACTAATTAAGCGAATGAGTTGTGGGCGGGGCACAGAGAGTCCTGGACGGTGGAAGGGCGAGGGGGGCTAGGCATGAAGACAACTGGTTGGGCGAAGGACGAAATGGGGTGCGTATAAAAACCCACATCCACTTGACGTAAATGTTGGGCTTAAATCCGGCATTTCTTGTGTGTGTAAGTCTCTGCGAGGGATGCGGATTAAGCTTGAAACATGGCAATGCATTTGCGCTGTGCGATGGCCCCCAAAAACTCCCCCCCCCCCCCCCCAAAACCCCCCGCCCGCCAGCACGGCAACCTCATTGCTGGTTTTCTTGTGCCGCCACTGCCACTTGGCCAAAGCATCACACTGCAAGTTGGCAACAAAGTGGTTAAGACAAATGGGTTACGTGATAAAATGCGGTTACTCAAATTGCATGTATGCAAGCTTACATGTTGTGTCACAGTATACGTACACGTATACTTATACATACACATATACGTGTGTGTTTTCGGCGCGGGTGTGCATGGTGTGTGCAGTGTGTGTTGTGTGTGTGTACGGGTTTATTTAGCATTGCCAGGAACAGTCGGCCAAAACGAGAGGAGCCAGCCATCAGTTGCTGCACTTTGCCTGCTCTGCGCTTCGCTCCTTTTTATTTTCGTCCTGCCCACCGCCTGTTGTTACTGCCATTGTTGTTGTTGTTGTTGTTGTTGTAGTTGTTGTTGTTATCCTTTCTGGGCCGCATTAGTTGTTTTTGCTATTGTGCACTTATGCGCTATCAGCCTTTTTGCGCTGCCTGCCTCGTCCGTCCGCGGTAGTTATTGCCGCTTGTTTGTTTTTGTTTCTATAAATATGTACACATATATCTAGGGCTATATGTGTGTTCAGATATGTGAAGCCGCAGCCAGATCCGCCCGTCTTTATCTGTACCACAGCCCCGACGATTAGTATACTCTTGGAAGTGCTCCAGTGACATACCCTTGCGATCTGGGCTTTTAATAGAAGCATCCCTGCTTTTAGTTTGAAAGGAATTAAGGTTGGATGTTCGGTAGCTTAGCCAGTAACTTATAGCAATATGCATACTATAATAGCAATATGGTAAATAATTTAATCAGCTTAGTAGCTTTGGGAGCAGAAAGCGCGTCGCGGCTTTCATTTTGTTTAGGCCAGCCACGTTATCCCATATTCAAATGTTGTACAAATACAAATACAAATTGTTCCTATGCACTTTTACTAGCTGAGTAACTCAACTATAGCATTCTATCTTGTTTTTTCCGATGTTATGATGTTGAAGAAATTCAAAAATGTCCCAGGACTAAAGTTCTAAAGTCCATAACTCAACTTATCTTAATCGGATTTTAAAGTAGCATACCTCTAAATGTTTCTGGAGCAATTCTCTAAACATCTGCATTCAAATTTACAAAATTCATTTTTTTTTAATTTTTTTTTTAATTTTTCTGATTTTATGATGTTTTATAAATTCAAAAATGTCCCAAGACTGAAGTTCGAAAGTCCATAACTCAACTTATCTTAATCGGATTTTGAAGTGACATACCTCTTAATGCTTCTGGAGCAATTCTCTAAACATCTGCATTCAAATTTAGAATTTAATTTTTTTTAATTTTTGTTATAATTTTTCTGATGTTATGATGTTGTAGAAATTCAAAAATGTCCCAAGACTGAAGTTCTAAAGTCCATAACTCAACTTATCTTAATCGGATTTTGAAGTGGGATACCTCTAAATGCTTCTTGAGCAATTCTCTAAAAAAACTGCATTCAAATTTAGAAATTAATTTTTTTGTAATTTTTCTGATGTTATAATGTAGATGTTATAATGTATATGTCCCAGGACTGAAGTTCTAAAGTCCATAACTCAACTTATTTTAATCGGATTTTGAAGTGGCATACCTCTAAATGCTTCTTGAGCAATTCTCTAAAAAAACTGCATTCAAATTTAAAAATTCTTTTTTTTGTAATTTTTCTGATGTTATGAGGTTGTAGAAATTCAAATATGTCCCAGGACTGAAGTTCTAAAGTCCATAACTCAACTTATTTTAATCGGATTTTGAAGTGGCATACCTCTAAATGTTTCTGGAGCAATTCGTTAAAAATCTGCATTCAAATTTGAAAATTTTTTTTTTCTACATTTTTTTGTCATTTTTCTGATGTTTTAATATGTAGAAATTCATAAATGGCCCAAGACTGAAGTTCTAAGGTCCATAACTCCACTTATCTTCATCCGATTTTGAAGTGGCATACCTCTAAATGTTTCTGGAGCAATTCTCTAAACATCTGCATTCAAATTTAGAAATTAATTTTTTTTAAATTTTTTTTGTAATTTTTCTGATGTTATAATGTAGATGTTATAATGTATATGTCCCAGGACTGAAGTTCTAAAGTCCATAACTCAACTTATCTTGATCGGATTTTGAAGTAGCATACCTCTTAATGTTTCTGGAGCAATTCTCTAAACATCTGCATTCAAATTTAAAATTTAATTTTTTTTAATTTTTGTTGTAATTTTTCTGATGTTATGGTGTTGTATAAATTCAAAAATGTCCCAAGACTAAAGTTCTAAAGTCCATAACTCAACTTATCTTAATCGGATTTTGAAGTGGCATACCTCTAAATGTTTCTGGAGCAATTCTCTAAAAATCTGCATTAAAATTTAGAAATTCATTTTTTTGTAATTTTTTTGTAATTTTTA
Source organism: Drosophila orena (assembly GCA_005876975.1). NCBI lineage: Eukaryota > Metazoa > Arthropoda > Insecta > Diptera > Drosophilidae > Drosophila > Drosophila orena. The sequence goes on along the minus strand of VCKV01000282.1, from coordinate 3,887,019 downwards.
TGATGTTATACTGTTGTAGAAATACAAATATGACCCAGGACTGAAGTTCTAAAGTTCATAACTCAACTTATCTTAATCGGATTTTGAAGTGGCATACCTCTAAATGCTTCTGGAGCAATTCTCTAAAAAACTGCATTCAATTTTGGAAATTTTTTTTTTTTAATTTTTTTGCAATTTTTCTGATGTTATGATGTTGTGTAAATTCAAAAATGTCCCAAGACTGAAGTTCGAAAGTCCACAACTCCACTTATCTTAATCGGATTTTGAAGTAGCATACCTCTAAATGTTTCTGGAACAATTCTCTAAAGATCTGCATTCAAATTTAGAAATTCATTTTTTTTTAAATTTTTTTGTAATTTTTCTGATGTTATGATGTAGAAATTCAAATATGTCCCATGACTGGAGTTCTAAAGTCCATAACTCAACTTATCTTGATCGGATTTTGAAGTGGCATACCTCTAAATGCTTCTGGAGCAATTCTCTAAAAAACTGCATTAAATTTTGGAAATTTTTTTTTTCAAAATTTTTTTTAATTTTTCTGATGTTATGATGATGTAGAAATTTAAAAGTGTCCCATGACTGGAGTTCTAATGTCCATAACTCAACTTATCTTAATCGGATTTTGAAGTGGCATACCTCTAAATGTTTCTGGAGCAATTCTCTAAACATCTGCATTCAATTTTAGAAATTCATTTTTTTTTAATTTTTTTTGTAATTTTTCTGATGTTATAATGTAGAAATTCAAATATGTCCCAGGACTGAAGTTCTAAAGTCCATAACTCAACTTATTTTAATCGGATTTTGAAGTGGCATACCTCTAAATGTTTCTGGAGCAATTCGTTAAAAATCTGCATTCAAATTTGAAAATTTTTTTTTTCTACATTTTTTTGTCATTTTTCTGATGTTTTAATATGTAGAAATTCATAAATGGCCCAAGACTGAAGTTCTAAGGTCCATAACTCCACTTATCTTCATCCGATTTTGAAGTGGCATACCTCTAAATGTTTCTGGAGCAATTCTCTAAACATCTGCATTCAAATTTAGAAATTAATTTTTTTTAAATTTTTTTTGTAATTTTTCTGATGTTATAATGTAGATGTTATAATGTATATGTCCCAGGACTGAAGTTCTAAAGTCCATAACTCAACTTATCTTGATCGGATTTTGAAGTAGCATACCTCTTAATGTTTCTGGAGCAATTCTCTAAACATCTGCATTCAAATTTAAAATTTAATTTTTTTTAATTTTTGTTGTAATTTTTCTGATGTTATGGTGTTGTATAAATTCAAAAATGTCCCAAGACTAAAGTTCTAAAGTCCATAACTCAACTTATCTTAATCGGATTTTGAAGTGGCATACCTCTAAATGTTTCTGGAGCAATTCTCTAAAAATCTGCATTAAAATTTAGAAATTCATTTTTTTGTAATTTTTTTGTAATTTTTATGATGTTATACTGTTGTAGAAATACAAATATGACCCAGGACTGAAGTTCTAAAGTTCATAACTCAACTTATCTTAATCGGATTTTGAAGTGGCATACCTCTAAATGCTTCTGGAGCAATTCTCTAAAAAACTGCATTCAATTTTGGAAATTTTTTTTTTTTAATTTTTTTGCAATTTTTCTGATGTTATGATGTAGAAATTCAAATATGTCCCATGACTGGAGTTCTAAAGTCCATAACTCAACTTATCTTGATCGGATTTTGAAGTGGCATACCTCTAAATGCTTCTGGAGCAATTCTCTAAAAAACTGCATTCAATTTTGGAAATTTTTTTTTTCAAAATTTTTTTGCAATTTTTCTGATGTTATGATGTTGTGTAAATTCAAAAATGACCCAAGACTGAAGTTCGAAAGTCCACAACTCCACTTATCTTAATCGGATTTTGAAGTAGCATACCTCTAAATGTTTCTGGAACAATTCTCTAAAGATCTGCATTCAAATTTAGAAATTCATTTTTTTTTAAATTTTTTTGTAATTTTTCTGATGTTATGATGTAGAAATTCAAATATGTCCCATGACTGGAGTTCTAAAGTCCATAACTCAACTTATCTTGATCGGATTTTGAAGTGGCATACCTCTAAATGCTTCTGGAGCAATTCTCTAAAAAACTGCATTAAATTTTGGAAATTTTTTTTTTCAAAATTTTTTTTAATTTTTCTGATGTTATGATGATGTAGAAATTTAAAAGTGTCCCATGACTGGAGTTCTAATGTCCATAACTCAACTTATTTTAATCGGATTTTGAAGTGGCATACCTCTAAATGCTTCTGGAGCAATTCTCTAAAAAACTGCATTCAAATTTAAAAATTTTTTTTTTCAAAATTTTTTTAGTAATTTTTTGATGTTATGATGTTGTGTAAATTCAAATATGTCCCAGGACTGAAGTTCTAAAGTCCATAACTCAACTTATCTTGATCGGATTTTGAAGTGGCATACCTCTAAATGCTTCTGGAGCAATTCTCTAAAAAACTGCATTCAATTTTGGAAATTTTTTTTTTTCAAAATTTTTTTGCAATTTTTCTGATGTTATGATGTTGTGTAAATTCAAAAATGTCCCAAGACTGAAGTTCTAAAGTCCATAACCCAACTTATCTTAATCGGATTTGGAAGTAGCATACCTCTAAATGTTTCTGAAGATTTTTTTATTATTTTATGATATTATTTTTTTATTCTGCCGATATTCCAGAAAATGTTGAAATTTCGCGTTTGCTCTTGCACTAGCTGAATAACGGGTATCTGATAGTCGGGGAACTCGTCTATAGCAATCTATGTTGTTTTTTTTTCGTCCTTTGGTCCTTCCCTATACTTTTGCTATTTTTTATACCCTTTCGCTGCATTCGCATATGTAACTTGAGCAGTAAAAAACATTTGCATGTGTGCTGCTGGTAGGCGGAGAGGTTTGCACGTCCGTGTGGCGGGCATAGAGTAGCAGCCATGGAACCATCACTCCACCGTCCTCCTCGCGTTTTTGCCGACCAGAGAGCGCGTTTCCCACGCGGTTTTCATTGTCGCCTAGTTTGGGGATTCGCTCCTTTTTTGCTTATACGCTTCAAAGTTGTATTTGCCATTTTTGTGTGCTGCATTTTTGTTTTGCGTTTTCAGCGTGATTTTATAATAAAAGGAAAACACTCGACCGAAGTTGCGGAGCTGCTGCCGTTTTCACTTTTATGGAGGCGAAGCTATTAAAGCATAAAATGCCAGCCAACCCCAAACATAATTACCGGCGAGTGTACGAGCATGAAAGTTGCATAAAACTGCATGCAGAAATCCCTGATTTCTGGCTGCTTTTATGAGCACCCAGCTTTTCCTAATTTGAGGGATAATTCAGATTGCTGGTTTTGGTAAATCAGTTTTTTTTAGATGTGGGATTACTAACAAGTAACATGTTTAATGCCAGATGTGCTGCTTAAACTCTGATCTGAGCTCTTGTCTATGGGGTTTTAGCATATTGCGACGGAAAAATGTATGTAATCGAAAAATGAGAAATCGAATATGAACAACTGCTGTTTCTTTTCGTTTTTAGATGTTTCAATTTAAGCGTAGCATAGTTTTGGATTCATTGTAACCAATTTGTTGGACTTAGCACTCCCCACATAAGGGATGTGTTCCTGAAACACTGATCAGGCTTCCTCGGTAGTTTGTTTATCTGCCCCGAACAATACATGCGAGCACTCTGGCCATAAAGTGCTCTGCTGCTTCCGTTGGCCGCAGTCGTGGAATCGTGGTTGCTCTAATTTTTACAGCTCTTGCATGCGGCCGGAACATCCATTAGAACAATAACAAAGAACAACAACTACGACAGGGAAAGCCACAACAAGTGCATCTAAAAGATGCAGCCATTTTTAACCCACTTAAGTGGTCAGTGAGGGAAGCGAGTGGCTGCACTATGCTCGTACTTTCCATGAAATTGAAGTTTTCAATTAATTTTCAATACAAGATGGAGAACCGGGAAGTTTGCCCGCGGCGGCAAGCTAATAGAACAACATAAAAAGTAGCTAGGAAAATAGTTTCAGCGGTTTTGCCCCCCCCTCACACACAACAACACATACACACAGATACATCCTAGCCAGATACTTGTGCCCTCATGGCTCACAAAGTTTGCCACGATAGACGAATGTGCCGGGTAATTGGCCGTCTGGAGTGGCCGCAAATTAGCCAACGCCATTGCTGGCATTAGTGTCAAACCAAGTTATCTGCTAGACCTTCGACGGGACGCTCTAACTCTAGTGGCTTTTGTGCTTCCAGCTTCGGAGTCGGTCAGTAAGCTCTTTCGTCAATCAAGCGGCTCTAAGTCCACGCCCACCAAGTCCGCATCCACTCCCGCTCCCGCTCCAGCCGACAAATCGGATGCAATCTCATCCGCCTCGCTCACGCTCTCGCTCAGCTCCTTGGCCAGCAGCAACCTGGAGCCGCCGGAGCGGCAGCCCTCGATTGCGGAGACGCCCACGCCAGTGGAGGACTCCTGCTCGATAACCGCCTCCCACACAGCCTCCACAGCCCTCATGATGGATGCTCCGGCCGTGGAAGTGGCAGCCTCTAAGCCCGAAACACCGCAGCTGCGTGGCACGCCCAACGGTAAGTCGCTGGCTGTCGCACCTAGGAGACACTAATTAGAAGCTTTATCTCCGCAGCTAATCCCTTTCTAGTGGAGAACTCGCCGCTCCGGCAGACAGTTGTCGGTCGTGCCCTGATCACCGTAAAAATTGGCAGCATCCTGGAGCAGTCGTTGGTCTACTATACGGCTCGCTTGGTGGCAGCTCGGTTCCTGCTCACTGGACAGGCGGCGGGACTGCAGCTTGATAGCGTCAGCAGGGTGTCCATCAAGAGCCTCTCCTTGGCCGTGATTGCCCAATGTGTGCGTTTGTCTCCGAGGATTCTCCAACTCAGCCTGGAGATTAGCGAGCAGGAACTGCAGCTGCTGGAGGAGGCCACCTCTCGGACTGATAGTGGTGATAGCACTCAAGTTTCAAGTCCTCAAAGCAGCGACAATTCCCAGGTAGGCGGAGAGAAGCCACCGCTAGGCAGTAGTCTGGTTGGCGCTAGCCTGGAGGAGAACCTGCTTCTGCTGGACATTAAGGATGATCACTTTGGGCCAAGCACCTGTCCAGCATACTTGCAGTCAGCAACGCCCACCCTAAGTCGCAGTGCAGACGCTGCTGTTCTTCTACTTGAAGGTACTACTGCATCGTCATCTGCCAAGAAATCGGAAGAGAAACTCTCCAAGTCCGAGATCGTTGGAAGTTCGTATAGACCCACTGTGGCAGTTGAGGATGTGCCGCCATTGAGCACGCCTCCACGTCCACCCAAGCGCACCAAGTCAACGCGCAGTCGTGCAGGAGTTTTCGGAGCAACTTCTAGCACCGAGAGTTCTCCACCTCAAGACCGTCAGAAGCTTTCGGATATACTGCTCTTCCATGACCACTGCGATCCCATCTTGCGGGGTGGCGTCCAGCAGGTTGTGGGTAACTTCCTGCAATCCAGTGGGGCTGGACTGTTTTTGGACCTGCAACGCGGTCTTGGCCTGCAACACTTGTTGGCCATTTTGCTGAAGGTGAGTGCGTCGATAGTCCCACACACGATATTCACACAAAGTGTTTCATAGCCAGAGGCACTCTGGTGAAAGTTCCTTTAATGGGTTGGTACCCACCTGGCGGTGCCTGGTTAATGGTAATCTACATTACATGTATGCTAACCCGCTTTGTATATCTGGCGCTGTATCTTTGTCATAGCACGCCCACTTGCACTCCTCCTTCCTCTTTCACTACTTCATTTTCTTCCCTGCGTTTGCATAACGCATACGCCACGTTGTGCGACTATTTGCTTTACCCTGCGTATGGTTTAGAGACTTGGTTAGGGTGTTGGTTTTGGCATTAAACTATAGATAACGCACATCCTTCTTATCAGTGCCTTAATAAACGCAAAAAAAACTAGTTCGTTGCGAGGAAAAAAATAGGATAATTTAAGAATTTCACTTAGAAATTCCAAATTCCCAGAGCATTCCATCTTCGACTGGCCTGGATTATTATGTGGCAGTAGCGCAGTCCGCCCTCTATTTTCCCCTCTGAGCAAACATTCTATATCTATAAATATGTGCCCCCACCTTTTCGCTGTACTTTTTTCTATGTTAAACCATCAAGCTAACATATTTTAGCACATGCAGGCAAACACACACGGACACGGACACGTGTCCATATCAATGGCTGCTGCCTTTTGAATATTTTCCAACTCCGGCCACCAACTCAAGCCAAGCCAGTTGCAGTGGAGCTTAGCCGGCGGCATTTTGTGTGGTTGGTTGTTTTTCATTTGAAAATAAGAAAGAAAATTCTTATCGCCTTCGCAATGTGCAAGTGCAAATGCCCCTAAAGGGAGCGGCGCGCATCCGTTGCCATCTTACTTTCTCCCATCTTTCCATTGCCATCACCGCACCATCCCACCATCCCACCAGCCCACTATCCCACCATGCCACTATGCCACCATCCATTCCCATCTTGCCCAACTTACCCTTCCGGTATGCAGAATGTGCGCATAAGTTGCACATTGATTTCTGTCTGGGGATTGGCCGTGGCAGTAAGTTGGGGCTCCGATGCGGGGATGGTTTCTTATTGAATTCAATAATTTAGTGGCCAGCACCGAACATTTAAATTGCTGCTGGCTGTTGGCCTCCCCCAAAAGTGCAATTTGATTATGCAATGTTGTTGCAGCGAGATGCACGCGCAGATGAGGAGGTAGTAGAATGGGATTGGGAATGGGAATGGGAGTGGGACGCAAGACGTGCTAGCTGAAAATCACATTAGATGGCCTGCTATATAATGGCTGCAAATCCGTCTCAATGGCACTTGCCAGCATACCAAAATTGGAGCCAAAACGAGATAGAGATTGTTGGGATGGGTATGGGGATGGTGGTAGTGGTGGAAAACGGGAAGATCCTCCCTGGAGCTGACCATACCAGGCCATTCCGGGGCCAAAGGCAAAGCAACTTTGATAACAATAGCCCTTTGGCCGGGTCTGCAGCTAGGAAAAGCTTGTTAGGGATTCGTTAAAAATGCACACACTCTCAGATGGATGCCCGGATGGCCGGATGGAGGGAAGGGAAGGGATGCCCGAGAGCTGGCCACTGTGTGATTGTGGAAAAGTTTTTGCTTGTGCAAACAATAAAACACAAATTCGCTTAGCCAACGTCTCGTTTTGGCCGTGGCCGTCTTATGCCTGTTCTTGAGATCCTGTATAAAGAAATTTAGCCGAAAACTTTTTGCTCTTCTCCACTTATTGCAGGGCTTTGAGGACGAGATCCACACAGTGGTTATACAAGCGTTGAATGCATTCGATAAGATATTTCCGCATGTGGTGTCCAAATATTTGACAGAGCCGCCATGTCATTATCATGCTCATCAGCAGCAGCAGCAACAGCAGAAGGAGCAGCACCAGAAGCTGGAGCAGGACCTGCAACGACATTCAAGTGGACAACAAAAGCGCTCGGGCCAGGCGCAAACATTTGGCCAACAAACTTTTGCAAAGGACCAGGATAATGCCTTAAGCAGTCAACAGCAGCAACAAAGGCGTCCTAACGATGCCGGGACATGTGCCAACTCCTCGGCCACCGATAATGATGAGCTACTGGCTGCTCTTTTGAATGATTTCCAATTGCAATCGACTGGCATGCGGCAGCAGCAAAAGAATAATAGCACCGGCACTGGCCAGTCGGGTAATGAGCCCGATCTCGATCTCGAACTCGAACCCAATCCCAATCCTGCAGTGGAACCTTTCTGTGTGTTTGCCATCTCACCGAAATTGCTCTTGAGCAAACTCCGGCTCTGCCATCACAATAAATATTGGCTGGTCCAGAATAAATACGCCGAAGTTATTTCGAATTTAAATTACGTGCTGCTGCGGTCGTACTACGCAAATTTTCGTTGTGCCATCGACAACAAAAACAGCGGCGCCACGAGCCATGACTCCAAGTGGCCGACGAGGAATGCCGGCAGTGTCTGCCACTCTGGACGGGATGCGGAGGGCGAGGACATTGTCTGCACTTATGAGGTAAGCAGCTAAATCGTCTTATTACAGCCGCTCCCGCTGGCAGTCCACCAGTCACCACCAGTCACCAGCCCCCAGCCACCGTCCGCCATCCGCCGCTCGCCAGCTTGTTTATTGTGCAGATTATTTTACGAGTGTGTTTTCGCCCAGCACTCTGGAGCAACTGGAGCATCCGAGGCAGTTTGAGTGCCGGGACGGGGCGCTCCACTGGCAACTCTTATTGAACATTTGTGCACTCAAGTGTGTGGCCGGGCTCTTTGTGCATTCTGCAGGAGACTGTGAGCGCATCCTGCCGAGTGCCGAATACCGAATCCAGAATGACGGGACCACTGACAGCCTGACGGACTGGCTGACAGAGCTTGGGGGTTTTCGTTTTCGTGGCAGCAGCTCGCACATATATTTGTTTATTTATTATTTTGACAAAGCTAAGCAATTTACTAAATGGCACTGAGAGGGAAAACGTACATCAACTCGAGAAGAGTCGGCAAACAATTGCGCCGACAGAACGACAGACGGATCAAACTGAATGCCGAGAAAATGTAATAGCATGAAAAGAGCTTAACTGTGTGCCTACAATCACATCTATTGATGGCGCTTTGAATTTCGTATTCCAAACGTAGTTGCAATTATGGTTGACTGTGTGTTCACAGGGTTCAAAACTTGGTAGCCCGCATATTTCGATGGCCGTTCACGTTGAAAACACTTTACCTAAATAATGAGTTTGCCACAGAAAAACTAAATGTAAATTGAATTATTTCATATAACGTAGAGAGAAGTTAACCAGTTTTTTAAATATCTAATGCATGCACAAGTACATATAATAACGTACGTATTTTCAATTTGATTCCAATCAATGGTGGCCTTTTCATGCTAATGGCCGTTTTCTTCAGTGTTCTACCTTGCGGGCCAAATCGACTGGGCAAACCGCATCTGCACGGGCATTCGAAACTGCCAAACTGCATAATGAAAACTTGGCTCACTTTTTGATTTACAACGTGCCGTCAACTGACTCAAAAGCACTTTGCCCCCCTTGCAGGCGCAGTTTCTGGCTGAACTTTTACATCTGCTCGGCGACGATGATGCGCGGGTGCGGGAGCACGCCGCCTGCTGTCTCTGCCGTTTTATAATGCAAACGGCGCGCCAGGATCCATCGCAGGACCAAGGAGCAGGGGCAGTAGACGATATCGAAGGCAATGGCAGTGGCAACGTCAACGTGGAAACTCAACAAACTAATTTCAATTTGCTGTGGGATTTTTTCGACTATCGCATATTTGGCAGCATGTCCGTGACGTTGCGTAATTTATTCCGGGCCAGTTCGACGATTGTGCCGCCTCTGGCTGAGCTGGATGCACTGGCCACCACCAACTCCGCCTCATCCCACCCTGATACTGGCAGCACGTCCAGCTCCTCCACATCGACATCTGCCTCATCCGGAGGATCCGCAGCGGCAGTCTCCGCGGCGTCGGCCTACTTCGAGGCAAGTTACGGCATCGGCACCGCCGAGGGGCATGTTTTTGCGCTGGCATCCGCGTCGCAACGTCAAATCGCGCAGGAGGAAAAAGTTTTGGCCAAAGTTTTGTATCGCTTGACAAATAAATTGATGACGCTGAATGATAAAAATGTGCAGGTAAATATTTGTGTTTGCCAATCGAACGGAGCCACCAAATCGTGGCGTAGCGTATCGACCCATCCAACCAACCCATCGCATTTTCCCTCCACAGTTTGGCATAATTTACGCGCTGCGCCTCCTGCTGAGGTACTTCAATTTCGTGGACCATCAACAGGCCTGGCTGGAATTCAATTTCGTTGAAATTTGCATTAGCTATGCCTACTACAACAATGCAACAGCTGCGGACCTCGGCTGCCAGACCGATTTGATTGATGTGATGGGCAAATTAATGGCAGGTGAGTGGACTGCCTGCCTGCCTGCCGATCGCAGAAGGGGTTACTCTGTTATTTCCTTGCTGGCCCAATGCCAATCCCAATCCCAATCCCAATCCCAATCCCAATTCCAATCTCCATATCCCCCGATTTCCCAATTTCCAACCATCTTAACCGACATTCGCATTCAAATGCCGCATTAATTCATGGTTAACTGGTTAGTGTGGCTGGTGATTTCTCTGGTACGCCTGACTGCCCTCCCGATATTTCTGATATTTCCGATATTTATTGGATTTATTCGACTGGGGCGTGCAGTCGACGCTTTGTGGCTCGTTTGGCTAATTTAATTTGAATGGAATTACAAAAGCAGTAATTTTTAGTCTCAGACTGCATATTTAATTGCATTATGCTGTAATGAATGCTGTGGCAGCGTTTGCATAAATCATTTTAATTAATTGTTTGTCATTAAATAGATTTGCATAAATATTTTCATGCTGCGGTGTAAATGACTGGGCGCAGTCTATTTTTTTAGATGTTATTATTTTTAAATTTAATCAAGAAAAACGGGAAATTAGCATAAATGGTTTTAAATTTCCGTTGCACTTAATGCTTATTTCGCTACCAAAAAATGGGCAATTAACTATGGCAAAACCCAATACAACGACTATAAAATACACTCTAACTATATAAATCATTCAATTGGTGTGGTTTGCTTAGTAGGACTAAATGCAGGCAAAGAATTTTTGTTGACTGTATTCAATCTAATATTTTTGATTAAAAAGTTACCAAAATGTTGCACTTAATAGGCTTACGACCACACTGACTAGCACTAAAAGCTGAAACTGCATTCCGCATTCATTCTCACACTACTTTTTTGCGATGCAACTAAACGTTTTTAATTTAATAATTCCGAACAGCATTATTAACAAAGTGCATCTAAAAAATACCAGCAACTGTAGCAACATCAACAACAGTTATGCAGATAGTGCAGTAATAAACATTTCAATTCAATTTGCGAAATGTTTATGGGTCGGAGTAAAAAAAGTTAACAGAAAACCAAACTTCAACTCAATTTCATTAGGGCATTTCACATCGAACTCAACCTCCAAACTTCATCGCATGCATTAGAATGCCATAAATTTCAGGACATTGTGCTGCAAGGGTTGGGAAATGGCGACAGGCTCTTCATTATTTATCATGCTGGCCGCGTATTTGCTGCGCGCTAATGTAATCCACCATAATCAAAAAGTAATTAAATTATTAATAAACCATTAAATGTTAAACAATTTTTGTGTCAGTGACGCCGGCTGCTACCACAGCCCCATCCCTCTCCTCTAAACTAAAACACTTGCCATGCCCATTTGAATTTGCATCCGCATTTGTGCCGCTTGCATGCAATGTGCATTCAACAATTTAATATTTAAGCCGCGCATACTTATGTGGCCATGTATCCGTGTATCCGTGTATCCGTGTATCCGCGTATCCGCGTATCCGTGTGTCCGTGTATCCGTGAGTATGTGTATCCGTGTGCCTCCGCATATCTGGACATCGATTTGAAAACAGAATCGCCAAATGTTTTCCGACACTCTCGCGTGCGCTTCATGATAAGTTTTGACAGTTGCCAAAATGTATGCAAATAGTTTCCAATTCATGCCCGGAACCAAAACAAACAGCCAGCGAAATCCTTTAATTGTGGCCCATGTAAATTCACAGTTCGCCGATGGCTTAAAGCCATAGAGCCACCTGCAATTCCATTGGATTTCGCGGTGTGTGATAGAAGTTATATAGGTCCCTGCAGTGCAACTGCATCTAAAACCCCAGCAGATGAAGATACAAAGTGTAAACTACTGCAATTTGTCTTGATAATTACTCAAAACAGTACTTATTTTGCAATATACATTACTCGATTGCCAATATTAATGATTTCCTCACTTCTGGTTACAAGCAATGTTGCTTGCAGAATAAAGTGCAGCTTGCCTCTCTAATTTTAATGCATTTTGGAGATGATTACGTTAGATTTTAATGAATGACTGTGTAGCCATATTGAAGCTTCCGGTAATAATAAATGAATTTTAAGAGCCCTAGGGAATCATTTATCACAATTGTTCGTGTATAGACTTGTAATATGCTGCAGTTTAATTCATCTACTTACAATCGTGAGCGGAACTCCCCCTACATTTCTGTGGCTTCATAATCGAACGCTGACCTGGCGCCAAACTGGGAAAAATAACTGAAATGTGCGATAAATAAATATAAATTGGTAACGGAAGAATGGCGGCGTCTCATTGCGATTGTGCGCAATTTTCAATTAATTAGTAAATGTAATGCAAACGGCGATGCGCGGGGCTGCAGGCTATCCACTTGCACATTGTGGCACCCGAAGGGGTTCTTTAAATGGCTCCCTTAACACTTAATTTTTATAAATATTTATGCGCATACAGTTTAATTTATTTGCAAATAATAATTTTTTTGCATTGCCATTTCCTTTTGCAGCCGCCAAATACAAATATATATTGCTTATTGCCACTGAATACTGTACGTTGCATTCATTGTTGACACATAAATTGAAATGTTGCGTGCCGCGCACACACTCACATTAATTAACGCTGATAAATCATAGCATACTTTGAAGCGTTTTCCGCTTGTTACCTATGCAATTTTTGTTTTAATTTCGCATTATTTTGCCGCCTTTACCGATCCTACATACACGTATTCACATATTCACATATTCACATATCCATATTAACATGCCAATCCCATTGAATCGCGCATTTTTCAATTGCAAATCCATTAATGCGTTTTTCATTTTGTGAGCCGCAATTACGCCGCATTTGTATAATTTTAAGAGCTCGTTTGCATTTTAACACAATTAGCCCAGGTGGGATCACTTAATTTGCCATTAATAAGCCCGGCCACCGGCACCCATCATTGCATCATTGCAGGTGCCATGCTGAGCTCAGGTGAGCCAAACATCGCCCACCTGGACTTTCTGCTGCGTCACAGCGTCAAGATGCTGAACATCTACTATCACCTGGTCACCAATCAGCGCCCACCCACCACTGGTGGGTCCCAGTCGGGGAGCAGCAGCTCCAAGCCGCCCAAGAGCGAGCTCTTTGGCCGCGAACAGCCAGCGGCATCCCTTCAGGCTCTGGGTTACTTTGCCGGCGATTACGTTTACATGAAACTTTACAACATTTTAAGAGGTGCTAATGACAGCTACAAGGTAAGTCAGACCACGGACTCGCAGATTCCGAGCCAGGGAACCGCCATTAAGTCGCTGTTGGCGCCGAAATGGCAAAAGTTGCGCGGCACGTGCACTGAGATTTCCCAGCATCCAGCATCCCAGAATTCGCTTCGAGATGCAGCTGCTGATGGAGATGAAGCTGGAGCTGGAGCTGCAGCTGCAGCTGGATGCACGTACAGCGCAATGCGCCGTTTTATATGCAACACTTTCTGCCGCTGCCGCAGCAATGGCAATGAGTTGTAAAAATTCAGCCCGCGACGAAATGCAGCCAACGTAGCATCCACACTTGACTTTTGGCACTCGCAGCTCAAACAGAAAACTTCTCCACTCGGAGTGACTTAATGTGCGGGTTGCATTAGGTTGCCACCACACTGCATCCGCCACTTACTCCTCCTCCTCCTCCTCCTCATCCAACTGCTGGATAAGTAAGTCCATTTTTTTTTCTATTTCTCCTCCCCAGATAACCATAAATCAGGAGGCCGGCAGCTTATTAATTTGTCTCCTGAAAACCTGCCTCAACGCATTGAGCCTCTGCCTGGAGGGCATGGCGAGTGCTTCGCCGCCGGAGCTGAAATTAATCGAAGAAATACTCCACTATTTGACCAGGCTCATAAATTATGCGCCCGCCGAGTGCGTTGCATGTCTGCGGCAACTGTTGAAATATTTATTCGCCCAAAATTATGCCAGCCAAGTGCGGCTGCAGCCATCGGCCATCGGTGAAAATGGCAGTGGAATTGGCCACCATGCCGCCTTCATACGTCCCTATTTTGCGGCCAAGGGCAGGGGTCACGGCGCCGGCTCCGGCTCCACATTGTTGCCAACAATAAATTCAAAACCAGCGATGGCGGGTTCCCAGCGAGGGGCACCAGGCGACGCACGCCAGCCAATTGATGCCGGCCCACTCCAGGACATGGGCATGCTCTTTGTGCACGGCCTGCAGCCACCCACTCCGCCGGCGGGCGACTGTGTCCGGCTTATAAAGCTGTTCGAGCCGCTGGTCATATACTGCCTGACGGTGAGTACACTCCGAGAAACTTATCTCTCATTTCAGCTTGATTTTAAGGGAAGTCCATTCGTTAAAAGCAAATGTTATGCATTTCCATTAACACTGAAGTAGTCATTGGAAAAATAGCAAAAAAATATTTTGTGCATTTTTCCGACTGCATAAATGCAACGGTAGCCAGCGATGGCTAATTAATTTTAGTTGTAGCCAATTTGTTTGATTAAAAATGCACAGACACGAATACCAACCATCCTGCGGAGCAGTCCTTAATCTCTTACGTGTGTGAGTGTGTGCGCGGATGGGTCAGAGTGCAACCATTGATATTTTATTAATGGCAAAATTTTGCCATTGGCCAAGCACTAGTATGCCTGCATGAAACATTTTCCCCAACTCTGTGCTCTATGCTCCTCCCAGCTCTTCATGAAATCCAATGCGCTGATACAAGCGCCCATTTTGCGATTACTTTCCCAACTGCTGGACTTGAATGTGACGTACAGCATACTGGACTCCAAGAACGTGATATTCGACCAGATACTCAGCAATATGGATCTGATTGAAGGCGGAATAGATAGGTGAGTACAGGCTGGAAAAAAAATCTGTAAAAAGAATATTAGTTACTAAATGCTATAATTTTCCCACTTTTTCACCTGCATCTCTAGGAACGCCTTCATCATGGTGCCGCCCATGCTGAGATTCCTGGTGCAGCTGACGCACAAGAGCGACCGACAGCTGATCACGATACCCAAGATCATCAGCATCACCAACAATCTGCTGGCGAACGGATCGGTGCGCGAGGTGGCACTGCTGGCCCTGAAGACCCTCAGCTACGAGCTGTTCTTTATGCACAGCCAGCTGGAGGAGGCTCTGGACACCGAGGACCATAACTCAGGGCGAGCCGCGTGCCAGAGTCCATTGAGTGCGGCACCCACGCCGGAAACCAGAGAAGCCTTGCTGGCGCAGCGACGCGAGCTGGACACCCAACGGGAAGTGGTTCTGGGCATGCTGGAGAAGTTCATCGAGGCACGGCCGAGTCAACAGGTCCTCGCCCTCCTCCTGCTGTTCGAGCGGAGTGTGCAGCAACTGGACACGCCGCCGTATCGCAGTGCCCAGGATGCGGACGCCGTGTACGGAACGCTTTGTCGAGGGCTGTGCTCGCGCCAATGGCGTCTCCACAACGTCGGGGATCTGCGGCTCCTGGAGAGCTGTTTCCGCAACAACGGCAACCATGTGCTGGCGGACAGCAAGGGATTCCTGCAGCTGCTGCAGCTTTTCATCGAGCAGGTGGGTTAAATATGCATTGGCCTAAGCCTGACAAGGCACTCAGCCAATTCACAGCTGCCCATCAAGCCCTCAATTACGGCGTGCATTAAGACTCCGGCCGAGCTGCTGCTTCCGCCCATCTATCCGTCCGTCCGCTCCCGATTGAACTCATAAATATGCGAGAAGCCTGCTTAAATATACATGCCCACACACACTTGGAGGCGTCAAGCAATTTGTAATATTTATGAATGCAGACAGAAACTTAAAATCCAGTCCGACATGCAAATGAACGTAAAGCTGTCTATCAGCCGACGGTTTGGCAGGCTGCCAATGCAAATGACATATGAATGTCCTGAGTAGGTGTCATCGGGCGTGCCTGGCATCCACTTAATAATATAATTGAAGTAATGCCACAAATTACAACACTCTCAGTTTGGCAACGATGGCCGTGCGACTTAACTGGTACTTAGGGCCAACGCCTGCAATTGCATAAATTGAACTCGATGACATTAAACTGCCGACTGGCAGACGTTCGAGTGCTAAGATGACGGCCCATTGTGACGATGTCTCATCACTTTCCATTCACTCCTGCGCCATCGAAGATGCCATCGAAGATTCAATGCTCACAGGGTTTTGTCTGCTGAGTTTAAAAGCATTTATCCCCAATATATACAAAGGCGTTAGCCAAACACCTGTAGGCCCTCCTCGACCCTCGAACCTCGATGCCCGATGCTCATCAACGATTTGTCATTGCCGCCTTTCCGTCCGTCCGTCTATCTGTCCGTCCGTCCGTTCAACCCTTCGCATTTACATACACACGAATGCACTTAGTTGCAGTTACGGGGCAATTTTTTATTTCGCCCTGCTGTTGCTGGTGTTGTTGCTGTTGCCACTGCTGTTGCTGATCCATGTGGCGCTGTAGTTAATGTGCCACATGTCGTATACGTGACATTTTTAATACCTACGCTTCAACGCCGCACATTTTCAACTATTAATGCGCATTTAAGCTACACATGCATTAACTGTCGGGTCTGTCTTCCATGCCCGTGCAGTCCGTGCCGTTAGGGCCAGCCACGCCCCCAGGCATCCATGCCATGCCCCCACCGCCCACCACCCATTCCGCCCATAGACCAACCCCCATAGACCAGTCAAGCGTTATGCTACAGTTAAAACCAACTTAATTACAGAGTCTCACTAGCGCAGCTGGGCGTGTGTTGGCTCAGCGGGTTCGGGGGATGCAAGTGGAGCACGAGTACTTGTCGTAGGCAGAGTCAATTGCATGTGAGAACTACTCCACTCGACTCCCGTGCATCCACGTGTCTAGCGGCTTTGGCCGCCGTTGGTCACCCAACTCACATCCCCGATCGTCCGTATTAATGGCGAACTGACACTTTACTGCCGACGGCAATTCAACTTCGGGTAGCTTGTAAGTTATGCGAAGAGCTTAAAAACTTTAACTAATTATCGTATATTTAATTTGGAGATGCATAAAAAAGATGAGACTCCTAAAGGAAATGGGTAAATTAACAGGGTTTACGCAGTCTTTGCCGCTCAGGTGGCATGAGTAATTAAGTCTGGCCGCCCACTCGTTTTCGCCCCGGTGTTTATGTGGGATGCAGGTGAATAGTTTATGGCAGCAGCATTTTAATTGAAATTGAAATTGCACCGCAACTTAAATAACACGCTGCGTGTAAACATTGACTCGAGAAGGCACGCGAGCTGTAGCAATCAGCAAAAAAATATTCTGTTTAAAATGGGTTGCACCAGCCAATGGGAAGTGCATTCGCCACATGTGCGGCATGGGCAGGATGGGTCTGTGTCCTAATTACTGCCGGAAAATATGTTGATGTTGGCACTGGCAACTTTGTCACACAAATTTATGCAAACTTTCACACTTTACTGCACTGGCGGTCAACAACGAAAGGAGTCATCAGACAGCGCGTACTTACGCCTCTTCTCCAACCAGTCCCTTATTTTCTTTTTTCCATTTTCGTTGCAGGGCGTTGGTAACTTTGGTGATTTAGCTCTGGCCATGGTTATGCTGTCCAACGTAATCCTTAAAACGGAGGAGATTTATCTAGTGAATCACATTAAACTTTATTTGAAAAATAATCCAACGGCCGAGCGTCGTCTGCAGGCACTGATGCCCAGCTCCCCATCGGCGGCTCCTCATTGGCAGGACGAGGCACCATCGACGTCTTCGGCGGCGGCTGCTGCCAGGGCGGCCGCCGCCGCCTTCTCCGCCAGCCGCTCCTCCATCAGCGAAATTAACTATTTCGCCAAAGTTCTCAGCGAGAAGCTGCTCGCCTGTTTGGAGGTCCTGCTGGGCTTGGAACCGAGCTCATCGTGCCACGCCTACAGCCAGCTGGCCGGGCGCTTCGTGGATGCCCTGCTCAACGTCTGCTGTCGCTCGCGGCACAAGGATGCACTTCAATCAGTTTTCCGTTTGGTTTTGGCCGAGTCTGAATTTCTCTGCAAATACTATAGCCTGCTGTTGATGAGTGCCGCCGGCCAGGGAGGATCCCACTCACTGGATGCCGTGCTGCTGGCCTGCCTGAGGCTGGTACTCGCCATGCGGCTGGAGGAGCCGGTGGCCCTTTTGGAACAGGCCGCCCAGCTGCCGCTGAAAAGGAACTTGCAACGGGCGTTGCTACGCGAAGTTTGTCGTGCAACTGTGGTAAGTGAACTAAAACAAAAATCAAAGTAATGCTTATATACTAATTAATAGGTAATGGTTAAAAAATAATTTTAAATATTTTAAAACCATCTATGTAGTTGCATATTTAAAACTGAAAATATTTGGTTACATGTGCGAAGCCCGAGAATTTGTCTCCCATTTCTTCCGGTGTAGCTAAGTAAAGAGAGGGCAGCGGAGTAATGGCGAATCAGACACATTAGTTTAATTTGAATTTGGCAGACGACAGCGTTTGCCGGGCCGCCAGCCCCACCACCCGTCCTCCGGACGCCCCAACCATATACGAATTTTTCCAGCTGACAGTTGTCGCACTCGCAATTTTGCGGTTCACCGCATCGGGTTTTTGGTTTCGGCTTTCAGTTCACCGTCCCGCCGGCGACAGTGGGCCTTTAAACGGTTGGCTTACTTTAAGCACAGTTCATTGGCGGGCATAATTTTAAATGATTGCCACTCGAGCATGCGCCACTTGTTGGATAATGGCACAATCCCAATCCCCATCCCCATCCCAATCTCCAAACCCATATCAATGCGCATTATTTGGCTGTGACCCGAACAAATCACGATTGTCCACTAATTGCAGGGCTGCGATTGGAGTGCGCAACAAGTGCGCCGGCTGTTCGAAGGCAGGTATCTGAATTTCCTAATTGCTGACCACTTGGAATTCATTTGCGTGCTATGCCAAGAGCGTCCCGAGTGCGGCTCATTACTGCAGGTGGCCTTGTTCCGGAATGCCCATCGATTGAGCAGGGTAAGTTGCCAGGGACTTTTGCATAACAAAGCCCAGTTGGCAGCTGGGCTTTTGTGTTCGTCCTTTCATCTGATGTCCCCCATTCCCCGCCAGCAATCCATTCGCATCGTCCTTCGGCTATTGGGACGTCTTTGTGAGCCCGCTGAACGGGAAGCCTCCGGAGACGTTGGCAGCGATGCGGATCCCACCCTTCAAGCCCTGCAGCTCCTGAGTCGCCTGCACCAGCTTTACGAAGGAGAACGCTCGCTGCAGTTGCCCATCGAGCGGATGGCCCGGCGGCTGAGCGCCCAGAGTGGCCAGTCCGCCAGGAACGTCATCTACGAGCGTCTGGTGGAGGGGGACCTGGCCGGCGGAGAGGACCAGGACGCACTGCGAACCCTGCTGTAAGTAATTCCCCTCCAATTATTCATCCCGGGCAATGGCAATTTATATTCAGTTCATTACATTGCTGCACGTTAGGGTGGGCCAGTTTCGTAACATGTGGCTTGTTATAAAATTAATAAACTATACTATAAATATATATTTTTTATAAAATATGTCAGATCCAGGAGTATCGAAAGACCTATCTATTCTCTATTCCATTATCATTACATTTTGTAATAAATCACTCGATCCACCCTCGCCAAAGTGGTTTCCCTGTCTTAGCCAACGAGTACACACTGAAAGCAAACCGAAGAGTACTCCAAGCTCGGATCAGAAGACTCTCATTATCCTCAATGCTTTTATTTATGTTTCATTGCCCCGCATCGCAGACTGAAGGACTTGGAGTGCCGCCAGGACAATGAGACTGCAACGCCGTCGCGCATAATTGATGAGAGCTGGCTCTTTGCGCAGGTAAATGGGACAAGCACTTGGCCATTATGGCATTGCCACAGCTAATTTGTTGTTATTTTTCCCCCTTCCCCACTCCACTCCACCCCACGCTCCACTCCTCATCCTCGATTCCTTTCACAACATTTTTCCTCCGTCATCCGCTGACAGCTAATCAAATTCGCCACCCAGCATGCCGATGCCCCGCAGCAGCAGAAGCAACTGATGCTGCTGCTCCTGGAGATCCAGTCGGAGCCCAAGCTGCAACGCCTGCTCCGCAGTCTGGGCACCGAGCAGGAGGCGAGGCTGCTGCGCCACGCCATCGCTGGCTCCCTGGCCGCCATGATGTCTGCCTTCCGGCAGAAGTGCATCCAGCATGCACCGCACATCAACTACATGCAACCACCGCCACTGGCGCGCGTATCCTTCGCCCTGCTCATGTCAAAGGTGGCTTCCACAGAGGCCACAAAATGCCGAAACCCACCCACAGGGGAGCAACTGGATGTGGCGCGGGCGGTGGCCGCCCTGATGGCCTGCATTCGGAATGCGGAGCAAACAGCACTCATCTACATCGATGCCCGGCTGATGGAGAAGTTCGTGGTCGAGCACCTGCTGCGCCGCGAGCATCTGCCGCAATTGCTGGCCTACCTTGGCTGGCTGGCCGGAGCGGCAAAACAGATTTTGGCCATGCCAACACGACAGGAGTCGGAACAAGACGCTCTGGGCGTGCTGTTGGCCACCGTGGATGCACTTTTGCAGCAGCCCCGCGTCTGGCGGGAGCTTAATGCCAGCCTGGATCCCTCACTGCGATGCGAACTGCTCGACCTGCTGGACTCTGTGGCTCGTTGCATTCTGCAGGACACCATTTTCTATCGAAGGCACCGCCGGGACAGAAACAAGGCCAAAGGGCCGGCACCGCAAGCGATTTTCCTGGCCAAATTGATTGAAACCCAAATTGATATCGAGTCCCTGGACAGCGGCAGGGTCTTGGCAGGCGTCGAGGACGCCCGACTGCAGTTCGCAGGTCAGGATCTGGCCCGGTTCCAAGTGGCATTGGTAAGTGACAGTCGGCTAGTCATTTGTCAGTACGACCCAGGAGCACTTTCCATTTTCTTCTCTCCTCCCTTCCTCCCCCGCCCAGCCGCTGTTGGCTTCCATCGGCATCTCGCTGCTGCGAACGCACCAGTTTTATGCCTACGCGGTCACTCCCCACGAGCTCATCCAGCTGCCAGGCGACCAGAAGCAGCAGGAGCAACAGGCCGATGGCAAGCTGCCCTCCATTCCCGTGGACAGCCTGAGCGATGTTGATGTCCTGCGTCAATTTGTCAAGAGGTGAGTGTGAGTCCGGCTGAAATATGAATGGCTCCTTTAAGATAAGAGCGCTCTTTATCCCAACAAGTTAAGATTCTGTTCTAGGCCTTAAGTTGTGATTTAAAAGCAGTTCCAAATGAAGTGCACAAAAATAATTTGGATTCTGCCACCAGCTGGTGCTGACCACAACTGTACTTATGGTCCTGGGCATGCTGCTAATTAAATCCGCTTATCTTTAAGTGCTCACCCTAAACCAGTCAAGTTGACACCTAGTCCGTAGGCAGCATTGTCCGCTTCCTTTATCAATCGGCCAGGCTCTGTTGCATTGTCCTGGAAGCTGCCGTTGCTGTTGGTGTCGCTCCTGTCGTTGTCACTGTGTCCGGCAACAACAGCCGGAGAGCGGGAGCAGCAACCAAGTTGCTGACAATGCTCTGACAGCGGTGACGAGCGCATGGCAGCTACATGGAGCGATGATGAGCACGATGGCAGCGGCTAAACCGCAACTGGTAACATCAACATCCTGTTGTTCTATTACAAGCACAAATCCAAACATCCACACATACATACGTGTACGTGTATGCGAGAGTGCGGGCCGTAAGACTTCATTGTCATCGTCATTGTCCTTGGCTTGTTTGCCTCGTCCTTGTCACTTGACAGGCTCCCCAAGCCGTTATAGCTATTGCTCCATTGTTTCGATGGCAGTCGTCATCATTACGCCGTCAGCCGAATGGCGAAAGCTGAATCGTCATCAGCCAGGAATTGGGCGGAATAATTGTGCACGGCTAGATGTCTGTGGCAGTGGTTGCCTGCTTGTTTGGTTGTTTGGCTGTCCGGAGCCTAAAACTTGACTTCCCCCCAGAAGTATGCATACTTGCACTCCGCTCGCACTTTGTCGCCCCAGTTGGGCGGCAAAGTCAATCCAGTTCTGGCTTTGCCCGACCGACAAGCGCACAAACATCATAACCACATCAGCAGAGGAGCAGGGTAACTGGGAAACCGGGAAACCGGGCAACCGGGCAACCAGCGGGAGCTGCTTCAGCGGTAGCGAGGAAAGCTGCGAGGATGATAACGACAAAATCCCCAAAGGGCTGACGGAGCGGAACATCAACAACTCTATTAGACGAAACTCCGCGCAGGATCAGCATCAGCATCAGCATCGCCGGCATAGACATGCATTTTGGCCAAGAGGAGCACTGGGGTTGGTGCTGTGGCGATGGGAGGATGTGAGGATGTAACGATGTGGGGCTGTAGAGGATGCAGAGATGTGGGGATAAAAGCTGTCTAAAAGACACAGCGCTGCAGGAAGAGCCGCCGACGAGTCAGCGAGCGATATAAACAAATTATGAGCAGCAAAGTGAGATAAATGCATGTGTGCGTGTTGCAGATGGCTGGCAACAAAAGGCACGTCATGCCAGGATGCGGATGCGGATGCGGACGGCTGCCTCTGCTCCAGAAACATTGTTGCTAATTGCACAGAAACCACCACGATGCACAGCAGCACCCTATCACCCGGGGCTCCACTGGAAGTGATGGGTGTGATGCCTGATGCCTGATGGATGGTGGATGGCGGATGGTGGATGGTGGATGGAGCTGCCGCTTCACCGACTGCCCAAAGTAATCGAAGACTAATTGACATTTTAGGCCTGCTCACATTTTACTACACATGGCATGTACATGCATACATGTACATATTATATATACGTGTATGTGCCTACGCATATGGTGGCATGTATATTGCATATTTTAAATATTTGAAGAGGCCAGGACTAATTGAATTAAAATTTCAAGCATTGGCTGAAATGCATTTTATGCAGAAATTTGCAATTTCCAATTAATTACTTACACACACGCATAGCAGCCGACTATCGGTAATCAAATTGACACTCACAGCCACTTTGGTTTCCGGATTTCAGGCTCTCCATCTTCGGATTCACCACGCGGCAGCAGTTCGAGGAGTACTTCATGACCTGCCTGCTGCTGATCAACAAGCTGTACGACGAGCACATGGTCGATCAGCAGGAGCAGTTCCAGATCAAGCTGGTCTGCCTCCAGGCCATCCTCGAACTTTTAATGACGTACAAAACTTTTCCCATTGTGGGCCTGGCCAACGGACAGTTCCATCACACGACTCGCTGGCAGCGCATCACTTGTGACAGCATTAGGTGAGTACCAGTTCCACTTCCACTTCCACATCCACTTCCTCTTCCAGCAGCTCCGGTTCCAGTTTGGGTACGTGTTCGGGTTCGGGTTCGGGCTGGAAATTTATGAAAATTAAAATTCACAGAGCAGTGGATAAAGTTTTTAATGTGTAAATGGCAAAAAGTACAAATTAAATGCCAGCAAAGTTGAGTCTGCAAATGAGCGTGTATATCCTGTGATTTTCCTGTGGCACATATTATATCGTCCCCCATTACGAAAAAATCCTTCAACTTTAAATGCACAACTAATTTGTTAACATGGGAGCGGTGCGGCCAAAAACAATTTGGTAAACAAGTTTTCGGATGCTTTTACAATGTCTGCGTTTTTAATTAAAAGCGACAAAAAGTCTTTGTCGATGGGACCACGTATATTGCATATATGTAGTATAGTATAGTATAGTATAGTATAGTATAGTATGGTATAGTGTAGTGTAGTTATAGCGTGGCGTGACGCGCGCACATGAATTATGAAAATAATTTTAAAAGTTAACAAGTGCCAAACTCTTTTTTCGTGTCTCCTGCTCGTCGACGCGATTCAATTGCCTGGAACGGCAAAAACATGAGTGCCAAAGCTGAAATATCAAAAACTCTGTTGACAACCCCTAGGAAATTTTGCGAAATACATATTTTCCGTATTAGCTGGCCAGCAATGGCTTTTAAATGTGTGCTGTTGGCTCTTTTGAGTCTGGGTAACACGAAACTCTGACAAATCCTTGTCGCCCGATGTTGACTTTATAAATTAGTTTTTAATTACAAGCAAATAGTTTTTACTTGCCATTCCATCTGCTCTGTCAACAGGGCGTATGCGCCATTTAGTTGATAGCAGTTTGCAGCAATATACGTTCTTTATCGCCACCGCCAACCCGAACTTTTCCCACACATCCATCAATATGGACTACTCCTATATATATATATATGTATGTATTGTATATTTCAGCCTGAAGAAACTGCACAAGGTGCAGTTGCTGGTGGATGCGTGCAATGTCTTCTATCAGCCCAATCTGGAGCGGCAGCTGGCCCACGACAATGTGATTGGCACACGCACCTTTGCGCCCAATCAGTACGATCTCAATTTCAGCTGGGCCCAAATGGAGGACCAGGCGGCGGCGGGTGTGGGTGTGGGTGTGGGTGTGGGTGTGGGTATGGGTGTGGGCCTATCTGGCGTGGAGCAGTTAAACACGGCGGACATTAAGCAGTCCGGCGATGCGGATGTGCCCGACATGGCAATGCGCAACTATCGCCATTTTACGCAGCTGTCGGGAATTGACTTTCGCAGCAGCACGCAGCTGGTCTTTGACGTACTGCAGCAGATGATCGAGGTAAGTCCTGTCAAACTTTTACGGCCGGCCAGTCACGTCCTGTGCATTGCCAGCATTCGCACATCGCAAGCCTGGCCCGGCCATTCGATGGGTTTTAATTTGATTATGCAAGCCGCTTCGCGGACATTACGATGCAGCCGGGTAGTGTGTTTTTGGGCGATCCTTGGGGCTTTTAGTTGGCAGTGATTTCATTTGCAGCTGCAACTTGCCATAACTCTTTTGCAATTCCCTGCATCCTTTGACAGCTGAATCACATCCTGGTGCTGCCCAATTTGGTAAAGTTCTGCGAGATCTGCGAGAGTCGCGACCACATCAAATGGATTAAGGAACGCTGCCTCAAACTGCAAGAGCAGGTGGCCATGGACGATACCATTTCGCATCAGGTAAGTTTGCTAGGGTTATTCGTATTAGAGCGAAAGAAAATCTACAAAATCTGTGTTTCTTTTTATACCCCTACCCCCAACTTAATTCCTCTGTATTATGTAACTTGTTCTGGTTTTATCTCTTAACTTTGATGTTTCTGTTTCCTGGCACCACTCCGCCGTTCTATTGTTTCTCATGCTAATGTTCTCTGCACTTTGCAGCACATAATCTACTTACTGTGCCGCAGCCAGGCGCTCCTGATCCCCAGCCTGGGCGAACTGCAGGCCCTGTGCTCCCTGATTGGCAACGTCTACTTAAAGAGCACGCACAGCTTCATACGCATCGCCACGTTGCAGGGACTGCTCTGCCTGCTGGAGTGCTGCAGCAAGACCAACACGACAATGGGACGGCTCAGTGAGGAGCTGGCATTGTTGCGAGCCCTAATTGTGGGCTACATCAATCGTCATGGCATCATTGATGAGAGGTGAGTTCCGACCCCCGGTGCATGTTGGGGAAAGTGGGCAGGTGGTGGGTGGTAATAGGAAGTTGGAATACGAAATACCGAATCCGGATTCCGGAATCCGGAGTCCGTAATCCAGAATCCGGATTCTGCTGTCCATAATTTGCCTCTCTGCGCAATTAACAGCCCCTCATCCAGCCGGTCCGTCGGTATTATCAGCCTGTTTGCAGTACCCCGCATTGAATTAGAAGTGTGTCTTACTCGAAAGCCGAAAGTTGGAGGCCATACCCAGTACCATCTTCAATTGAAGCTCATCAACTCGACTTGACTGTGCTGGCCATGTCTCAAACTCCTGCAGCTGCTGGCATGTCTACGAGTATATCTGTTCCACAGATCCACTCACTAATGGCAAAAGTTCTCATTTCGCATTAGTTACCTCGGCTCATCGGCATCTGGTCTCTGTGGTCTGATGTTCTGCCGCTGTATCCACCTGGCCGCCACCCCCTTTGTTTTGGGTGTTAAAAAGTTTTCAAGGACTGCGCCGGAAGCAGCCACACCCGCACCCGCACCCACATTCCCCTCCCTTGGTAAGGGATATGCTGGCAGAGGAAGTTGCCATAATTCGACAACGTGCACAACGTCGATGAACCATGGCCATTGAAACTTTGCCGCTGCTTGCGATAGATTTTCCAAAGTCAAAACCAGCCTCCGATCAATGGAGCCATGGTGTTGTTCCTGTTCGTGTTCGTATTCGCGTTGCATTTGCTTGTTTATGCTCGCCAGTAAATTCTAATTATTGGCTGAGCAGCTGCCTCCTCGTTCGCGGCTTTTGGGCAGCAACTTCTTGTGCTGCACCTCCGACTGTCCTCCGACTGGGTTGGGGAAAATGCGCCAAAATTTGAGCTTTAACTTGGGCAGAGGAGTAGGAAGTAGGTAATGGTATAGCTTGTATGCCCCCGTTTGGCTTTGAAGGGCAAACAACTTTTATTGCGCATACGCAGCGTATGCCAAACCAATATGCCAAAACCTCAGCGAAAATTGCAGCTGCAAAAGCGGCAGAGGAACTGGTCATAAAATCAATGGATGGCCCTGCGTTTGGGAGGCACCACCATGGCAACTAATCAGCGAGCATGCGGAGCTCACCCGAACTAATTATTTTGTAATTTTACGCGCGAAAAGCAATAAGGGAGTGCAAAATAGAGGGAGGTGCCCATTTTGGCCATTGGCCACTGGCCACGGCATCGTCGGATGCAATTCTGCGGTCGTCAGACTTCTAATTAATTTAGATGGAAACATGCCCAGCACAGCAGCGCTGCAGCAGCTCCACTTCGTTCTAGGTACGATGAGTAAACATTTCTGGGTTATCTTTGCAGCCCCCTGCCGTTCAGCGTGGAGCACACGAAGCTGGTCTGGACGCTCAATTACAGCCTGATCGAGTGGACATCGAAATTCGTGCCGCAGTGTCATCTGTTGTCAAATACAATAATTGCGGCCAACAATTTCCTAAAGACGACCGCCGACGAGGAGCTGTATCTGTGCGTTCTGCATGTGAGTACAAAATGGAATTGAGATGGGAGGATAGGATAGGATAGCCGCGTGGAAGGACTTAGCATGCCACTTAAATGCTTGTCAGCCTTGTCTAGCCGCCATCAGGCCACTTACTAACTGTCAGCCGACTAGCGGGCCAGCAAATCTGACTGCCATTGACCGGGGCAAACTGGGGAACGCCCCAGGCTGCGATGGAAACCTCGATCCCTTGACTGGTGTGGCTTAGTCCTGGGTAGCCCACGTTGCGCTTAATTGGTTTTTTGATTGACAATTTTCAAACGGCAACGGCACTGTCAGCCGGACGGGTGAAAAGCCACGCGAAAGGACCGCAGCCAGTGCTGTCATAACTGGCGCAGGAGCGGGAGCAGGAGCAGGAGCAGGAGCAGGAGCAGGAGGAGCAGCCAATGGCAGTAGCCAAATGTTTATTGGCCTTGGTGGTACACTCACACATGGCCCGTTGGTCAATGGGAGACCGATTGCAAATTGAGCGTAATGAAAAAGTGCAGAGCGTTTTGCATTTTGTTTAAGCGTTGTATACACACGAGTATACTATACTATACGTCTGCTATACTCGTAATACTCGTAATACTCGCATACTGAAATTCCTCAGTTGGCGAACGTAATTTTGCCAGCATTTAATATAGAGTTGAGATTTTAATTGCAGTTTACGAGTACATGGCGAGCGGCAAGTAATTAAAAACTGTTTTTGCACTGCATATTTCCGGGCGTCGTTCGGTCGAAAATTAAATTCGACTTTTTAAGCAATTTATGAAATTTGCACGCAATTCAATTGTCCCATTTTGTTGCTCTTGCTGGCCACGATGTCCTTGTTGTTGCCGCTGCCTTTTGCTTTGATGGCCGCCACTCGGAATTCGAATCGGCATTGGAATCAGCATCATCATCATCATCATAGCGAGGAGAAAGCGGGAGAAAGCGCAATGGGGCGCACCGACAACAGCGGCCATAACAATAACAATTTGCCACTCAATTAGCGTGGCCATTACTGAAAAACCCACTTAAGTATGCAATGATAAAAATTCAAAAGCGAGTCGAGAGCCGCCGCATTGCTATTTCTATGAGCTGTCCTCGTCCATTGCCTTTATTTTGCTGCTTTTTTGCTGTTTTATACACGTGTATGTATATGTTGCTTATTGTATTTATTTATCTCTTTGTCATTGGCAGGGCCTGGAGCGCATGGTGGTCAATAGCGGAGTGCCGCCTCCTGGCATTCAGCCTAGTGGAAAGGACTCCGCCGCCGGAGAGCCCCCTGCCGGAGTCGGAGCAGCAGGATCCGAGGCGGGAGTTGGCGTCGTGGTCACACCGCAGATGCGACATAAAATTGAAAAACTTGCACTCGAATTGCTGAAAATGGAAAATGAGAAATTTTCGATTCCGGCATTGAAATTGCTTTTGTCCTGCATGTATGTGGGTGAGTATACAGTTGCTGGCCCGCAATGGAAATAACAAAAGTAATACCAAGATCAAATAGGGTAGCAAAGCGAAGGGAAAACGAACGGCCAGAGGGGGGTGCGGAAATATTTTGTAATTTCATTTAATACCGCATGGGCCGCGAACGGGTTGCCACTGTTGTTATAAGAAAATTGTGCACAGGGCAAGTGCGTTGGGGGATGGAAATTCCCAATTTCGGAATGGAAGCGCGAGGAGCCAGCAATTTTAAAGGGAAACATCCTGACAGAGGGTGGCATTAGGCGGCAGGACACTCTGGCCAAATGAACTTAACTCCCTTTACACGCCACATGTCCTTTATTTGGATGCTGCCATGTCCGATTTTAAATGCGCTCGCTATGATGGCCATGGCGCACTTTGTGTGTATGTGTGTGTGTGTGTGTGTGTTTGCGGGTCAACAGTTTGGCTCTGATCATTATGGCCATGAATGCATTGCGAGTGCAAGTGCGAGTGTGTGTCCTTGCCAGCAAAAGGCTAATTGCTGTCGCCGGCCAACGTCAGGACATTCCGCCGACTGTTGCGTATCTCTGCCGTCTCTGCTGGCCAACAATTATCCCTGTTGCTGTTATTAGCGCCATTCCAGGACAATTATTATCATTTCAACTGTCGTGCACTCATTTCGCCTGTGCTAAAACGTTAGCTCAGTGGTTTTTCGGTGGCACAAGTTCAGCTTTTGGCATTCCATGCTCATAAATAGGTATCGCTTAAGCACAAACTGTGCGGGTCATTTGCATAAAGCTTATCTAAGTGCGTCCTAGCTTTAGCCAATAATGTTGCCTCTGCAAAGAGTGCTACACAATTTTAGATAGCCATTGGTCTTAAATGCATCAAGCTTTGGTTAACTGGAATCTGCGATTAATCCATTTACCTATAGAGCTCCAAGGGCCCAGAGAAACTGCAGCCAGCTCACACAGCATGGGTCTTCATTCTCGTTCAGTTCATTAGCTGGTTCTTTAGCTTTAAGGTACACGGCTGCCTATGGAAATCAACTCGATGCGGGTCAATCGTAATCCGCTCAGTCTCGTTTCATTAACCATTCCTAGTCCATCGATTTCCTTGCTCCACCACGTTTCCTTTTCCATTCTCTAACGAGAAAAAATAGCGGCCATTTTAAGCATTCCAATAGAATAAAACATAGACAACTGCCTTCTTCTTTTTTTTTTTGATAGACTGGCTTTGGTATGTGCCCGGCCAACCTGCTGTGCGTGGTAACTTAGCACAGCTTTCGACTGGGCCACTCCTGGCCAGAAATTATGCAACTCGCTCCACAAATATGTCGAAGAATGCCAACGGCGGCATGGGGTGCATGTGTGCATGTGTGCATGTGTGCATGTGGGTGAAATTGGAAGCGGAGCGTTGCGTATTTGCCTTGCACTTTGTCGGTGCACGGGATTGCCGACTGCCGACTGCTGAGTCCCTTTTGCCATGGCCACAGCACGCAAATCCTTTGAGAAACGTCAATGTTTGTGAAGCAGGCCATTCGCGATGCTTACTTCTGCCACTAAATGGCAGCAACTGCCTCGATTTTGGGCCCTGCCGCCGCACACACCGCACACCACTCACAAATCTCGAATATGGCCAACCGGGCAGGATCCTGGGTTGGGACCCAGAGAACGACCGTACCGAAACGCATCCTGGCGGAAGTTGGCTATTGCTGGGCACGCTTTTTTTTGCTCTTTTTCCGCCTGCTTGCCTTTTTAAAGCGTTGTGGGCTCCACGCGAAAATAAACAAAAGACCGCGTCGCCGAAGACAATACAGGTTGCCCAGCTACCACAAAAAGAATGAAAAAATTGTGGAGTGAAGGCTTAAACAAAAAAGAAGCGAAACGGCAAAACAGGGAAAGTTGGGAGGGAAAAAAACGTATATACATTTGCCCTCAAAGTTGCAAAACGCAATAATAAATATTTGCGGCAATATTGGTCGCCCAGTTGGTGGAAAACGCTTGTGAGCCATTGGACAGCGAACCCTTCCCACAAAGGACACTCTTTAAATAATGGGATTAGGAATGCTTGTTTCTGTTTCGCTCCGTTGGCTTAGTTTGAAATTAAAACAAAATCCCTAAATATTTATTTACATGATATTTTATTCGTTAGCAAGAGTGTCAAAATTACGCAAAGTTCCCTTCCATTCGCCTAGCAATGCTGATCATCCTGATCTGGATAGAATCTATTATGCAGAGCACTGGACTTTATAGCAAATACCATTTTTTCGCCTCTCTTCGTCGTGTTTAAACTAATTTTCGAGTTTGTTAGGTTTTTCTTATTTTTCCGTGCATTGCCTGCGGCATTCGTGGCGCGCATAATTGTGGCCAGGCGCCGGGAAGCACCGCCAAACTGCCCACTCTTACAAACCGCATCCCCGTTCACTTGGCCATACTTCATGCCCGTTCAAAGCCTGCAACAACAATGCCAAAATTGGCAACAGCCAGCCAAACAAGCTGCCCGCAGGCCAACAGCCCCGACCAACAATGTTAAGCTGCAAAACAAAGGCCAAAGCCAAAGTTGGCGCGGCCAGAAGGCGGCTGAGTTGGGTTGCGGGTGGTTACGGGTGCCTTTGGGTTAGGGGGTGGCCAGGCTGGCCAAGCTGGACAAGCTGGCCAAGCTGGCCAAGCTGGCCAGGTGGATCAGCTACCGCTCCACTCGCATTGTAAATAATTCGATGCCGCTAAGCCACACTAAGCAGCACACGGGCTGTGGCTTTCAGCGGTATCTGCTATCTGGTTGCTGGCCGCCATCATTTTTCACCTGGCCAAAGGAACGCACATTTATTGTTGGTGACCTTCTCCACCAGTTGCGGGCTTAATCGAACCACTCTAATCTATGCCCTGTGTGTGTGTGGGCAATGCTGTTCGTTCGACTTCATCTTTTGGTTCCGCTTTTTTTTTTAGTTTTCAATTTGAAGCTTGCTTTGGTCATGGGAGAAAGTTTTGCCTAAAAGCATTCGGTGCTGGGAAAAATCCATAAAATTTAAATGCAAATTTATGTACCTGTGTGTCCTGGGGAATCGGTGGGTTGGGCGGGTGGCGGCGAGGGGAGGGAAAGGAAGGGAAAGGGATAAAAAGGAGGGCAGTGACAGCACTGGCGTGTGAAGGACCCCAAGCATGTGAATAATGGCCATCGGCATTTGGCTTGAAGGCTGCTTTGTTAATTAGAAACTTTCACTTTCTTCCCTCTCTCTGCATTCTGTGAGTGACTTACATATTTTCCATCCGATTCTCAGGCTCGGCTGCCCAGCTGGAGAACACGGAGCTGTCGAACGGAATTGTCCAGGATGACCCGGAGATAATCGCCCAGCAAAACGATAAAGTCGATATACTTTTGCATTGTATTAAATCATCGACTCGAGATGCCGCCTGGATTTATGGACAAGTGCTGTGCCAAATTATTCGTGATTTAGTGCCACCGAATGAAATATTGACGAAGGTCATAAAGGAGTTTCTCGCCATAAATCACCCGCACTGCGATGTTATTGCCATGATTGTATATCAGGTGAGTGCTGTTGGCCAAAGATCTAGCAATGCTAAAGGTAAAGACGTTGGCCATTCGTGCGTGGTTGCCTCGAACACACACTCGGATTCCCATGCTGGGCTCCATTTTACGAGTCCCGGATCCAGGACCTCGTCCTTGTCTGGAGACCGGAACGGAATGGGGCCAATGCAGCGCTAATGTTTGCCCTGGCCACAAGTCGAAAGGGTAAAACACTCGCCAACTCTCCGCCTACCCACTGCCCACTGCCCACTGTGGGTCCAAATGAGTGTGCGTGTGCGACTGTGGAATTTTGGCAGCTTGAAAATTAATGGAATTCATGGCTACAGCCTGGCCTCCGTCCAGGTGCGTGGGTCAATGCGAGGAGCCGGAGCCTTCGACTACTGGCGACCACTGTGGGGCCATAAAAATGTTTCATTAGGTTCAAGGTTAGCCAGTGCGCCTGGTGGATGGATGCGTGCATGGAAATTAATAAAAACAAGCTCGAAAGTCAACGGGGGATCCCGGGATCCCATAGCGGCACAATTTGCACTGTCATTCGCAGGGCCGGATTCCCAGGCTGCGGAATTTCATTAGCCAACTTTGTGCCACAAAGTATGCTGCTGCAGCAGACTTTTGCGGCCCGCCGCCGACGAGGCACCTTTCGACGAGCGGCACAATAAAATTTAATTTCCGTATTGTCGGCTTGGCTTTTATTTAAGCATTTCATTGGCAGCTCTTAACCCGCTTCCCAATCTGCTTTGCTCCTCCACTCCTCCACAGGTCTTTCGCTCCGCCATCGACTCGTCGTACCTGCAGATGCTCCAGGACTGGCTGATCTGCACCCTGCCAACGTTCCTGGACCAGCCGGAGCAGCAGGGTGTCTGGGGCCTCAGCGTCATCTTTTTATCCGCCTCCATAAATCTGCATTTGATTAAACTATTTCCGCTGGTGCTCGGCATCGGGGCATCCAACTCGGCGGCAGCGGCAACAACGGCAACAACCGAGGCAGTGGCAGCAGCTCCGGCAATGGCCCGAAAATTGGGTCAACACGAAATTGCATTGTTCGTGACAGCTGCACAAGATTTCCATGCGAAATTGAGTGGCGAGCAGCGGCAGCGTTTCCGCGAGGCCTTCGGCAGCTTCGAGCGGAGTCAAGTCTATGGCCGGATGTTGCAGCGCCTGTGATATGATACGCAGATACGCAGCTACCAGATACTAGATACCAGATACCATACACCATACACCATACGATGCGATGCGATGCGATGATAGTCACGGGAGGGAAACGCAACTATTTATCTTGCGTTTAATTCCCAATCGCAGCTAAAAAAAAAAAAAAAAGAAAGGAGTCGAGTTTGGCAGGCGGCTAAACTTGCTCCAAAGACAAGCGCAAGCGTGAATAACTAATTGCCCCAAGCTGCGGAGAAAGTTTAGGCGGATGTCCCTCTTCCTTGCGCTCGTACTACTTCATCAACTCGGAGGACCCTGCTGCGACCCCACCGAATTGAAAGTTTTTTAATAGTTGGCGAATACAAAATTAATTTATGCTTTACATTATGTGTAACTAATATTTAAATTATTGCAAACGAATGTCCGCCAGCCCGGCCCGCACTTCCTCCTAATCTGGCCGAAAGTTTAACGAGGCCAGCAGCGAGCGACCCGCAATTAATTCCTGCGGCTTTCGACAAGGACCCCGAACACGGAAATTATGTTCTTGCCAGTTTGCCAGTTAGCCAGTTAGCCAGTTTTTGGCCAGAGTTGATCATTTATTTATTATGACGCAGCTTGCTGGGCAAGAAATAGAATCCCACTCCAAGGTGCGCTGCTAGGCATTAGTATGCGTCCTAGCCAATTGCCGGCTAATTCCTAATCAAAATGAATTAAAAATTCCATTATGCAAACACAAACACAACCAACCCTACTCTTTGTATTCGCACTGTAATCAAAGTAATAACCATATTGTTTAATGAAATAAAAATTGGTATTAAGACGAGTGCGGAACTGTGTCGTCATCTTGGGGGGGAGGGCGCATGGAAGTGGAATGTTTGATTTTTGAAATGCATAACAGCTGAGCCAAGTACTTTGCCAACTAACCGAGAAATTCGTTTCTTGGATTACCGAGCTGTATGCAAATAGGTTCGAACTTTTGCGCTCTTACCTGCTTTCCTGGCGCTTGTAACGTGCATCCGGCTCCTGAGCGTTTTCCACGTTCTACCGTCTTAGCAACAAAGCGCATTAAAGTTGACAAAATGTTTCGTCCTCCAACTATCGCCGAAGTGCTGGACTGGAAAAAAAGTTTAGCTAGCCGGATTTTGCGTGAATATCTGATGCCCTGGAAAGTGGGCAAGCTTATATGCAGGTTGTCATTAGTTTTCATCTCATACATTTTTCTTTTTTTTTTAGTTTTAGTTTTATTAAAGCGACGAATCCGTACATGCAGTACTAGTACCATAACATTGCAATTAAACATATAAATAATATAACTAAACCTCTCACTTATATGCCATTATATGCCATTTTTTTAATTTTTTGTAGGGGTACCATCATCATTTTTTTTTAAAAATGGGCTCAAATTTTTTTTTCCTAAATTTGAGTTTGTGTGGAAAGGGAATTTAATTACGAGTCCAACAAGGTATGGCAATCCATATTTTGTCAAATATTTCCAGCCGATCTTACTAGCTGGCTCATTTGTTAGCCTCCTTAATATCCTCTTAAAAGAAATAGTAATTAGTATGATGATCTAGTAAATCTAGTAGATTTATAAGTACAAGTCATGCATAAGAACTATTTCCAGGGTATTATATCTTAGCTGCAGGGTATGCAAATGCTCTCAGTGCGTTACCGTTTTGCCGCCTGCGTTTTATTGTGTTTGTGTACCGAAATTGACAGATAAACTTTAGCTTCCACTGTGTGTGTGTGTGTGTGTGTGTGTGTGTGTGTGTGCGTGAGTGCGTGCGACAAGGACGGAAGATGGCTTTTGTGTGCATGCAAAGCTTGCCGGAAATTTGCCAGTTCAACGCGAAACGACAAAAAGCCGGCAGAGAAAAAATGGAGAAGGGAAGTTGCAGCACACACCGAAATGAACTGCAAAGCTGTTCAAAGTTGTTTTTCTGTTTTGGCGCGACCGCATTATGCAATCGAGCGGAGGTGTGTGTGTGTGTGTGTCTGTTCCCCCCTCTCACTCGCACACTTCCACGCCCTGCTGCTCGCTCGCTCTGGCACACTCAGATTCAGTGTGATTCAGTGTGAAG
Source organism: Drosophila orena (assembly GCA_005876975.1). NCBI lineage: Eukaryota > Metazoa > Arthropoda > Insecta > Diptera > Drosophilidae > Drosophila > Drosophila orena. The sequence goes on along the minus strand of VCKV01000282.1, from coordinate 3,851,957 downwards.
ACAATGTGGCTATTGTCGCCATTATGCCGCACGCCAAGAGGCAATTTGGCCAATGCCTTGGCCATAAACTGCAACATTTGGGCTATCAGCATTTGGTTACGCTTCATTTGGCCAAAGAACCGTAGTGCCACTCCCCGTATTGCGCCCCCTCCCCCCACCCTCCCGTGGGATTAGCAGTGTGAGCATGTGACTGACCGACCGGAGAGCAGGTGGGCAGAGCAGATTAAGTAGCCGACCCGTTGCCGCCATGACCTACGCTCGGCAGGCGAGTGGCTCGAATGAATGGGAAGTGGACTGCGTGGGTGTTGTGCCACTGCCACTCGTTCCGCTCGCTCTCTGCCGCTGTTAACCGTGAACTCACCACCTTTCGGAGTCCCGCTCTTCGCCGTTGCTCTCTTAAATGAGAGCAGCCGAGCTGGAATCGGCACTGTTACCGCGTGGACTAGGTCAGTGGAGTAACAGTTGCGATTCCACAGCGTTCCGCACACACGTAGCCGCGAGTCCTTGGCATGCAGGATGTGCTGCCCAGGATACAGCGCAGGATATGGCGCAATTTCTTAATACACCGATGGCTTTAAGCGGGAAAGCACGACGCACGACGCGCGGGGCGACAACTGTTACACTCACAGTTATGATTATTGTTATTACGATAATGTCAGCAGCATGAGCAGTCCTTGTTGTTGCTACTCCGCTCGGCTTTGGCGTTATTGTTTGGCTATTTGCTCGTTGGGGAAACGACTTGGCTTTGGGGCAAGCGGGCAAGTCCCCAAGAAATCACTGTACAAAAGTATCAAATGGGGTGGTTATCAAATTGCGATTAAAATCAGTTTGGCTTCACTACGTTTCTCGTTGAAAGTAAATACTGAAAGATATTTTTGTTATGCGTTTTCCCTTACAAGCAGCCATTGGGAAAGGAGTTTTTTTCTGCGTGTACGAGAGGGCAGCAAAACTTTGGCCAGCGAAGCGTACGCGTTTATGGCGCCAATAGCTGCCCAGCTTTATTTCGCCCACTTCCTGGTGCTCTGTGGTGGCCCACAGCTTCGAATCGATCCATTGGCTTTCCCGCCTCATTTGCAAAGACACTTGGAGCTCGGTCGCCACCTGGGCCCGCACTCCTTGGTGCTCATTTGAAATTTTGATTACGTTGGCAACGCGCCGAAGAGGAACCTGTCGGCGACTGATACGCATTAATTACGTTACCTGGTGTAAAAGGCAACGCCTTGACTCTAGACAGGCACAGGCCCGCTTATTAAAATCGAATAAATTATGCAAAAGTGCGAGTGGCCAGGCAGCGCGGAAAACGGGAGCCCACGCTCGTACACCCACCCCCTACACACCCACATACGTGTATATATACCCCTGGTCCGATTCGCAAGATGGACAACGCATAATTAATTCCGGTCAGTCGCCAGCGTCAGGCGAAATGCAATCAGCATCTTAAGCTGCCAAAGTCGGGACCTCATCGACCTCATCGGCCTCGCAGGACCTTCACGAACAGTGCTACACTCACGTCATTCACGCGATGACAGCCGGTGGCTCTCGTTGGAAAAAGATCCTTCAACTTGGGCAGATATCCTGGCTGAGCGGGTGAGGCCCAGGAATAAATGAATGTAGGAGTGAGTGCATGCGAGTTCGATTGATTGCACAAATGCAGCAGTCAATTGAGGGCGATTTCAATGTGGCAGCGCGAATACTCGACAAGTATATCAATTTCAAGTTTTACGCGCCACTACATAGCCATTTGCATACTTCAATCCGTGTGGCAACAGTTTGGGCCATTGCCTCATGAGCTGCTGGCTAAAATCTGTCAGTTTTGTTAACTGATCCCATCAGTGAAAATAAAAAATTCGTTTGTTGTTGTATTTTTAAATTCTTCAACGGTTTACGCAACTAACAAACTGTACTAACATGGCTTAAACCAAGGGAGCACGCAACACATTGCATTCCGATTAGCATTATATATATAACATTAAAAATAATTCAGGGAAATCTACTGCCAATCATTATAATCTTTAGTAAGCATTGCCGCCTGTATACGCTTCCAATTTGAAAAGGTATTATTTTTATTATAATATCATCTAAGAGATGAATAAGCTTAGTAGCCTTAAAATACACACACGACATAGACACTCATTTCATTTAAACTAATTTCATATTTACAAAGTCCTCATTTCTTATATCTAGTCATTCGAAAAGCAATACTCCAATGCAGCGCCCGCTTGCAGTCCATTGATGGATTGGTCCCGTGATCTGTTTGTCCACTTGTGCCCTCAAAATTCGCTCCTGGTGACTGCTGATCTTAAAAGTGATCCCTAGAGTCCAGTGGTGGAGGTCCTGGCACAGGACGTCTTGCGCGGCGGCGGCAAATCAGATGTGTAGTTCTGGTATCGGGACGAGCAGTTGACGGCCTGCAGGAACAGAGGGGAAAACTAACTGAGAAAACCAAGAAAATGTTGGGAAATTGGCAGGACTTAATGCTTAAATATATAATACACAAGGTACTGAGGGCCCAGTGAATTCACAGTTCGGCCACAATATTTGATTAATGACGTGTTTTGATGCAGAGTCACTTTGGTGGCGCTTCGTTGGGGGGAAAGTGGGGCAGTGAAAGTGGGGAAATGGAAATGGGAAATGGGGCGAAAGCTATTCCCATGTCAAAGCCCCTGGCTGCGATTGTTGCCGTCGCTTTGCATTTGAATGATTAGATTTGATTCAATATTCAATTATTAAAGTGGTTTGAGGTGTGGATATGCTGGCAGACAAGCATCGAATGGCCCAGTTGCCTGGCAACTGGGAACTGGGAACTGGCGACTGGGAAGCTGGAATCTGAAATCTGGTATTCGGTATTTGGTATTTGGGATCTGTGAACTGGCATCCCTGCCCATTGAGGAGTGAGAGTTTTGCATATAAATGATTTATGAATTTGCGCTTTGATTGAACTGCCTAAAATTGTTGATTAGTGCCTCGTCACAGGACCACCAACAGAAACAAGAACAACAACAACAGCAACAGTAGCACAGGACTCCGGGGAAATGAATTACGACCTTTGAACCGCCGGCAGCTGCGATCCTTGGCTTTCCAGGTGCGCTGTGCATTCGCATTGTCTGCGCCGTGCTCATTATTCGATTAGGGAAAATGGACAGCAGCGGAAAGCTCTTAAAGCTGGTATTTGACTACGAATTTGCACCATATTTAATCACAACGAACATTCAAATATGTACCTTGTTATTAGAAAAAAAAATGATTTATCATTCCAATTTAAATAGGTTAAGTTTCAGAGGGAAAAAGCACATGCTAGCAGCAAGCAAAATAAAGATTTTAGATACTTAAGTACTTAAGTACTTAAGTACAGAAATAAAAAGTTAACTATAATATCATTGCAATAATGTGCAGGAACAGGGTAACTAATGTGATAACTATTTCAACACGTGCCAGAACTGAATTGTATCTATAATGAAATACGTAAAACAAATGTACTCCGCCTTACAGTTATGTTTAATAGGTAGTTTTCTCAGAACTCACATCCTGGTGCGTCGATGTCCTCATACCAAGTCTATTGGATTGCAAGCCCTATTGTGGTGATTTGGTTAAGGCGTGCGAGGGATGAAAGACCAATAGAAAAGCCGACCGATTCGGCACATGAATAAATTACTAATCGAAGGCCAGTTACATGGCCAATTAATCAGATTGACATATTCCCAATCACGTGGTGTCCGGAAATGGCGAAAAGGGCATTCCAAACACGCTCGTGGCGCAAACAGAAACAATTGCGTAAAAAACAACACAAGCAGCGGCTCGCAATTTAATTAACGTAATTAATCTAATTTAATGACTTGACAAACACATCAATTAGCGAAAGGCAAACCAAGACAGCATCAGCAGTCCAGGAACACAATTTATATGCAAAGTGGCAAAAGCTTTGCCGAAAATGCGGAAAACACGGCAAGCCCACGCACCGCAGCGGGAAAACAAATTAAAATATTAAAATTAAGCCGCAAAATGATTGAAAGGAAATGTTGCGGGGTAAAAGTAAAACTCTCAGATCGATGAGTACAATGTACCATGTACTCGTATACTCCCTCGGCAGCTCCTGCTGCTTTCCTTCAGCCGCTTGTGTCTGTTTGTCCCTAAAGTAATTAAAAGTAAGTAAAGGAAAGTCACCCCCTCGCCAGTGGGCGTGGCTGTCCAGTGATTTGCCACCCGCCACGTTTCTTTTTTCCTTTTTTTTTCTTTTTTTTTTGCGTTTATGCAAATGGCCGCTGACCAAAAGAATTAATGCGTCCCGAAAGTGAGTTGAATTGGAATGAGCCGCCATTCGCGGAGTCCAAAAACTGCGGGCAGCCTGTCAGCCGTCTGTTTTCACTTTTTTTTTGGCTCGGGACGGGACATCAACGAATGTCAATGAATTTGCAGGGGGAATGCTATAAAAAGCCCGGCCAAACGTAAAAAAATGTAGAGCCCGTAATTCCCCATTGTCTCAGTGCCTTGCTAATTTGGGCATATCTTTAAATAGCCAGCAGAACGGAAAGGAATCATTTGTATTTTAAAGCCCAATTATTGTGCCATTTCACGGAAAACTGCGGCATGCCAGCGAATGAAATGCCTCGCAAGCCGCATCGCTGTACTTCATTAAATTGACGAGACAAGAGATCCCTATACATACAACAATGGAAAATATTTGTGCCACAACAAAAGGGGTTGAGGAGGCATTTCATTTTGCCCACTTTGATGCCCAACAGCTGAAAATCGTCTGCGGCGGCCTTTTAAATAGATAGAGAAATGAAGATGGACGGTGCGATGATGATCCGCTTGGCTGAAATTATTCTGTAAGTTCTACCTATTTATATCGTAAATATACGTGTAGATTTGGATGCTGCTCCCGATGCCGATGCTGCGCGAGTAAAACCAAATTCGGCCCACGCGGCGTATGCGCGTTTTTCGCACTTAACTCATTAAAACGTTTGCCGCTGGCCCATCGAAATTGAATGGGAAAACACGCGCCGTTTTTTTTTTCCTGCTCAATAGATGCTTTTTTGCTTTTGCTCGTAAATTATTTAATTGCATTTTGGACTTTTGATTTGATATCAAAACATTCGCTCATTTAAAAACTCATTAGGAACAGCAATGGAAACGCGGTTGAGCGGAAATCATTGTTTATAGATAAAATCAAAAAGCAAATATCAGATATGTGGAAAAAGGTTTTAATGTTTGTCAGTCAATAAATCAATAAAATGGCCCACTTAAAAGTACGCCACACAAAAGTTTCCATCAAACGAAATGCAAGCGAAAACAATGCTGCGGAAATATTTCATCGATATATTGACCGAGCACTCAGATGTCGCCACTTAAAGGACCCATCTCGTCCAGCCCCCGAGTGCACCCAGCCCACTCACCTTGTAGAAGGCCTTCCGGAAATTCTCGGAGAGGAAGGCGTAGAGCAGCGGATTGATGCACGAGCTGCTGTAGGCCAGAGTCTGGGCGGTGACCTGGATGACGAGCTTGGTGAGGGTGTTCGTCTCGATGACATCCAGTGACTTGAGCAGCAGGATGAGCTGTGCAGCCAGGCCGAAGAATATGTTTGATTATTGAAAATATGAATGCAACTTGATGTCACCTTGGAGACTCACCTGGACGGGCAGCCAGAGCGAGGCGAAGGCGATGACCACCACGACGACGAGGCGGGTGACCCGCTTGCGACCGCGCTGCGACTCCTTGGACATGCGGACGCCGGTGCCCTGGCGCCAGAGCCGCATGATCATGCGCATGTAGAGCCCGCTGATGATCATCAGGGGCAGCAGGTAGGAGCTGATGAAGAAGGTGACCTGGTAGGTGCGCGGACTGAGCCAGTCGTTGGTGGTGAAGGTGCACATGCCGTAGGTGATGTTCTTCTTTGCATCGTAGTCCACCTGCGGAAATCGATGCGAAGGAGAGAGAGGTGGTGGCAACTGTGAGCAAGGGCGTTCGTTGTGGGAATCGAATATTGCGCATACGTCATGTTGCCGCTGACAGTTGCATGGCAGCCAAGCAGCGTCAGACGGCCAACAGCCAGACATCGTAAATAAAACTAAACTGTCATACGAATAGTTCGGACGTCGACAACTAACTCGCAATCTCACTTTGTTTCTCTGTCGCTGACATTTGGCTGACAAATTGTTCAGCCGTAGTTTTGGATTTGGATAAAAGCGCAGTGGATATGGGTATGGGTATGGGTATGGGTATGGATATGGGTATTGGTATGGGTATCGGGTATTTGGGGCTTGCTGTTTTGGGGTATGGAGAATCTATTGGTCTGTTGGCTAGACGAGGCTGGTTTGCTGACGCTTAGGTGGGTCGTAAACTGCCTGGTGAGTCGTAAAAATATTCGCAGCCTTTTGTTTACATTTTTGTTTACAATCCCCGCCCCTTCTTGCCGCGCTGCCAATCGATGAATGCGTGTGGAAAATCGCATTTAAAAAATCTTCCCATTAATGCCGGCATGAAATGCTTACAAAAATGTTTGTTTATGGCCCGCCCTTGTTTTCGTTACACTGAACGAGTGATGTTGGCCCACAAATTGAGTTCGAACTCTGAATCTGCGCAGCGTCAAGTGGCCAAGGCCACTGAAGTAGACAAATCATGGCCAGACCCTTCCGCTGATTTATGGGTTCATTTCGCTGGCATGCTCTCCGCGAAACCCAACGACTTAATAGACTTGACAAGCCATTAATGCCCGTTCCTCGTTCGCGAGAAATCAGCCAACAGCTGTCAATCAATGCCATGACCTGGAGATCGCGTATCTAGTTACGCAGTCGGACATATGTGGCTTTATGATTATTATTTGATATCGATTTCTAATAAAAAGATAATGGCACACGCTCGCACAGGCTCATTACATATATACTGTGCATGTAGCTGGGCAATGTAATATGGAAATAATTAATAGCAAACTGTTAATTAACATGTTGATCAAACATGACTTAATTATGCCTTTTTATCGCCTCTTTCTTTGTATTTGCACACGCACACGCACACGCACACAGCAGATAACAAAGCAAAGCACACATATGAGCCTTCAATGTGGCCTGTATTTTTCCAGCTTAATCCTTAGACAAAGCAAAGCAAACACGTAAACAAACAATAATGCCACCACCCATTGGAACTCCCCACCCAATGCGGACAAAAACCGAACGAGACAAAAATAACAATATAATGAAGCGTGAAATGCCATTTAATAAAATATTAGGTTACAATAACAACACCAGGAGCAACAGTGGGCCATTGCCATCTATCTATCCATCTCACAGATAAAATAGCTCATCATCCGTGCGACGACGAGATTCGTTTAATTAACCGCGACTGTTGCTTTTGGCCAAGGAAAAGGGGGAACTCAACGGAACTCAACGGCACCAGCAGAAAGTTGGTCGTGTGTGCTGTGGGACTCGCTTTATTGGCACTGGGAAATCAGTGGCAATAGCCCGCAGGCCAATTGTTAGTATCAACAGAAATGGGACCGTAATTACTTGTAGTTGCTACTCGCAGTGGAAAAATATAGAACTCGGCTTAACATAGCATACAACAAATGTTTCAACCATAATTTGACTATTCTGAAAAGCAGAATTTTAGTTAATAGCTCGATTTATATATATACGGGCAAATAGAAACCTAAGGTCAAAGTCCGAAAATACATCTTACTTGTATATCCCCAAAACACCTGGCAGTCGGGTAAATACCCTTGCACTATTTTGATATCACCCACTGATTTCAAGCAAAACAATTCAGATCTCGGTCGATTATTCCGCAATTAAGTTGTTTCTCGCACTTTTCGCATCGATCATAAAAGCTTAATGTCCAAGTGGAGCACTCCAAGGTCGCCACCCGCGAAGACATTTATCATACGCAGTGTGCGCCCGAAGTTCGCAAGTGCAAAGTTTCCACAATGGCCGCTTGTTACGACTTACGACTGCTCATGATTTACGCGCTTTCGGATCAACAGTTAAATTTGGAAATATTGCAAGCCACACGGAGGACGGGTTGGCAGACACCGCCAGTTGGCAAGTGTTTCTCGCTGGCTATCTGGTCTATAATTAAAAATTTATGAATTCAAAATAGCAAATTAGTAACAAAAACAAATCGGGCGCCGCGCATCTAGCGAAATTTTCAATATAAACAAAAAAAACAGAAAACAAGATAAAAAGGGGGAACTTTAATAGGGGCAAACTTTAATAGTAAAAACAAATGAGTTGTATCAGGATCGCTCGATTGGACGATCGCTGGGTTGTGCGGGGTCTTTGCCTTCTGAAATGTACGATCTCGCAGAAGGCAGACCATCGATCTAGGTATATATAGAGCTATATCAGAAGCAGGCACCATTGACGTGCTGCGAGTGGAATCTAACGAGGTGACGATGATGGAAAGCAATAAATTTGCCTGGCCCGTGTTCTTCACAGCAGATTCAGGCACAGCAGGCCCACTACTACCATTCCTCCCACTCCTCCACCCTTCCAGTCCCACTTACCACCACGTCGTGGGTGAAGGCTACTGGCACCGAAACCACCAGCACCACGATCCACAGGGTCACGATGGCAATCAGGGTGATGTTCTCCGTACGCATCATCCGCGAGCGAATGGGATGGACCACCGCCAGGAATCGATCGATGGACATCAGGACCAGCGTGTAGATGGAGGCGAAGGCGGTCACCACAATCAGGTACTGGACACTGCGGCACCAGAACCTTCCGTATGGCCAGTAGTACACCATGTAGTCGGTGGCCGTGAAGGGAATGCAGAGGATGACGAACATCAGATCAGCGGCAGCCAGATTGACAATCATCAGGTTGGTGGTGGAGCGCATGTTGTTGTTGAAGACCACCACCAGGATGACCAGCAGGTTGCCAAAGAATCCCGTGATGGCGATGACGCCAAAGAAGAATCCCACTATCCACGGCAGAGTGCCATTAATGGCCAGCCACTCTTCGTCGGTGAAGAATGAAGTGATATTCTCCTCATTCCTGGTTGCATTTAGGCTAATATTAGCCAGCAGTGCGGTGTTCTCCATGTTTTCTCAGCTTTAGTTCACAACTTTCCGGATCACTTTGTACTGACTATTGGCGATTTCGCTTGATTGTCACGGGACATTTTCAATTTTGGGCTCTTTTCCGCTCACAGTTCATCGAACGCAAATAAGAAATTTCCAATTAGGAGAGTTTCACAAAGCAGCCGCCACAAAAATTCAATTATCATGCGCAATACTACGACCGTTGAGCTCCGGAGACCTCAAATACGTTCCGCATACGCCGTGTGGCATCGAACCGGACCGGGCCTGTTCGCAACGTGGCGGAGGGTAGCAAAAGCAATTTGGTCCTTGCCCGATAAAGGTAATTGTAGGTGGGTAGCACAGGTAAGACAACAATAAAGGACAGCACACAGGGATCTCGGGGTGGCGTGAAACAGGAGAGCGAGTGAGTGCAAAGGTGAGGGCACGTGCAAATCGGCACCGACACGACCAAACTGTGCCGAGTCACACCCTGACGACAAGGACACCGGGGTGTCCTTAGGTTCGAGGACCACGTTGCTGCACCTACACCATAAATTCAATATGATGTCTTCCTTTCGCTTCGCTTCTGTTTACATTTCCCGTTTGCTTTTTTATTGACAAGCGAACGGCATAAATTTTGTGGCTATATGGCGCTATGGCCAAAAAACAACGTTCCTATTGTTGCTACCGATTGTTAGCGCCGCGGTACGCTATATATTTTCGATTTTATACTGGTATTTTTGGCCAATTTAAATGTCCATACTGCTCGCGTCCGTATCCAGCGCCCAACTGATTGCTGGCTGAGCTTGTTGAGGAATACTTCGATGCCTCGGCGGCAACGGCGGCGGCGGCAAAACGCCGACAGCGACGCCAGCCATCCCAGCAAGAATAATGGCAACAATAGCAACAACCAGCGCCGCTGGCTTCTGTGCGTGTGAGCGTGTGCTGGTTTTGGGTGGCCGCCGGAGCCACCTCATACCCATTTCCATTCCCATCCAAACCCAATCCCCATCAGCTGGCCTGGAATGTTTGCTCTTGTTGCTCCCACAGCTAAACGGCTGAGCTGCTGGCCCAGTTGAACGGGCAATGCGCCACAGCAATTGTCGGGGCAATCACTAGTTGTTGTGGCTCTGCGCCCGCCGTCTTCCATTGTCCTGCACAGCTGGATGTCCTGGCTGATGTCGTCAGCCTCGGCGGCTGCACAGCTGGCGTCGTCGCAGCTCTGCCGCGTTTAGTACATTGCTTAATTTCTCTGATTAACTGCTGGCAGAGGTGGAAAAAAAACAACAAAAAAGTTGGCACGCGCTCATGTCCACGCCCCCAATTGTACACCGAAAAAAAAAGGATTTAATTGTGTCATATATTGTATAAATTATATAAATAGCTGATGTTTGCTTCTGACTGGTAATATTAGTGGCTATTAGTTGATATAAAAAAGGTAAATATTTTTCATACATTTAAGTATTTTTTCATATATACAAGCACACAGAACAGAGGCGGACTTAAGACCTCTGCTTTTTATCGGTGCAAGTCAGATGGGATTCACTGGTTTAACACCTTCGGTCGCCGGGGATGGCTTGTCACAACATTATATAACCGCAGCCGGCAGATATCCGAGCTCGGTCTTGGCCTAGGTTAAGTCCTCGCCTCATTTACATGCTTTTTATTGCCGCTGCCAACGCAATGCTCACCTGTCACCTGCAGACGTCGACGTCGGCGGCGCAGTCGGCTGCTGCGTCAGCGGCAGCTGTGGCCCCCATCAAACCTGCGGCGGGCTCTCCTGTCGCCCGCCATTTCTGGCTGATGTGAGTGGAGGTGGGGTGTGGGTGGTGAGGTGTGGGTTGTGGGGCCATGGCTCAGTGCACCCCTGACGAGGACGTCGCCAGCCTGATGAGATTAAATGCGAATTAAGCACCACGAACAACAAGCAGCGGCTAAAAAAATAAGCCAAGAAATCGCCCGGAGACAATGGAAGAGGCAAGCAGCAAAAGGCGGCATTATGTTTATTTAATGTGCAGCACTGCGGACCTAATGAAGTCTTTAATTCTTAATGCAGCTTCGTTGCCTATTTAAATGGCCAAGAGTGGCGTTGAATTGCTTGAATTTTCCACTCGCGAAGACCGAAGGCGCCATCTTGCCCGCTTTCCACATTTCATTGCATACTTTGCGGCTGCCGAACAAAATTAACCGGAAATAGAGCAAGAGTACCGCTTCATAGTCTACGAGTCTCGAAGCACAAGACTGGACTTTAATTTTCTTTAACTAAGTCACTAAATATCATCTTTTAATTGCAAATCCATTAAATATCTGCTTGTACATATCTGTGCAAGCTGAAGCTTACATAAACGATTTCCACGAACACCCATCACCCGGAACCACAACTTTCGCAGCGTTTTAACTGAAATGGAAAGCATTATTCCAGGCGCACACTTAAATTAGCATCTAAATAAACGACACCCAGACACGAGAGTTGGGTGGGGACCACATCAGATCACATCGCCATCCGGTTCCACATCCACATCCACATCCGCACACACTCGAAATTTCCACTCTGCATTTTCCTTTTTGCCACGGGAGAAGCAACAATTTTTGTGATGTCAGAAAACTTTCGGCGTGATTGAAATGCTTTTTAATTTTTCATCAAAATCATTTCATTGCGTCAAAATTGTTTGGGTGCTCCTGAGCGGCATGATAATCCGTATGGCGTACACACCCACTCACAGGATTGAAGGACCCATCTTGCAGGGACATTGAGCTTAACCTTTTTCGTGTGCTGCGATGGATTGGTTCATTTTTGGCATAATCATGCGATAGGGATTACACGTCTCTGCCAGGGACATGAACTTCTGGTGTCGTCAAGGGAACCACAGTGGGAGAAGGGCTATTTTAAGCGATACAGGCTTAGACAATAACTTTTTCTTTTCGTTAATCAATAATCAATTACAGCTGCAGCTCATGAAATTGTATTGTAAAATCTCTTATATGAAGGATAACTCCTGAAGGATAGTAACTCCGGAAGGGTACCACGGTTCCCTTTGCCGAAGTCAACCTGGGACAAAAATGATGGATTATCGCTTTTTGCGCTAACGTTCACATGTTTTTATTTACTTGTAAGAGTATACAGCCCGCCCCGAAGCCTGACCCTTTTTTTGGCATCTGCCAGGGGAATTAATAAATGTAAATCCGCCTGGGAGAATGGCCAAAAAAGAAGGCATCGGGTATGCTTAAGCCACACAAAAGACCACACTAATCGCTTTTTTCTCTGTTTTTTGGTCCGGTGGGCGCAACTCTACGGATTTGGATTGGAAATGCCTGGGTTTTTGGGGTCGATGGCAAAAGGCGGTACGGCGACACAACTTTTACACAGCTTTTGCTATTTAATCATTCAAATTGACTTTTTTGCCAGACCGATGGACGTTAATTTTGAAATCCCTTTTTAAACGCTGCCCACCAATGGTTATTCCGCAACTTCTACGCTCCACGCTCGCGGCTTATAAGTTTTTAGCCCTCGCTCATTTCGTTTTAATTTTTTTTGTACTTTCCGCGAATTTTCTATCCCCTTTTTGTTTTTCCGCTGGCGCACTTAGAATGCGCTGAGTTTGCATTTGGCTTTCATTTTGCCATTTTACCGACCAGCCGACCAACCAACCAACCAACCAACCGACCGACCGCCATTCTTCTAGCTTGCCTACTTCCCTTTTTAGTTTTTTAATCAAGATGTTTTAAATGCGGCCACGCCAGTGAATGATGGATTCCATTTTGTCTTTTTTCGCTCTCGGCCCCCCAACAAAGTAAACAGAAAGTTGGTTGCCGGGTTCGGCAAAGATTTATGCAGATAATAAAATGAGTCTTCAAATGAATAATCAAGTTTTGCATGCCTGGCTGAGGGTTCCACCGCTCATAATTAAGGTCCGTCCTTGAGCCCAGTTTACCAGTGCTCCGTGCTCCGTGCCCAGTGCCCAGTTACCAGTGCCCAGTTACCAGTTTTCCGTTCCCAGTGGGGTTCATTCGATGGATGATGCAGCAGCTTTTCGAAAGCATCCAGCTCTCAAAAGGCAATACAAATTTGCCGAATTCAAGTCAAGGACTGCCAGCAGCGAAGCATTCTTAAAGTGGAACGGCAATTTAGCAGCGTGGACCTGGTAAAGACCTGGACAAACTTTATAGAAAATTAAATTTTCTAGTGCTTCGCCGTTTTATTACCGCCGCCGCTTTATTGTTGGTTGCATTTCAGGTGCAGGACAATAAAATGTCGCGATGTCGGGCGGTCATAACTTTCCGGAAACCAGGAGAGAGAAGGCCCAAACACGATGCCAAAGCAACTGCAACTTGTTAGACTTCCGCCTTCCGTTTCCCTGGTCAGCCCAGGCTTTTTTGTTTTTATTAACTTCCGTGAGAAATGCGATTTTTACGCGCAGCTGGCGCTATTGTGAGGGAAATATTGCAGAGGCTGCAGGATCTGCAGGATCTGCAGGACACACTTGTTGCCATTGTTGAGATACAAAATTAACTTTTACGCTTTATTACCGCAAGAATGGTGAAACAAAACAAATCTTAAGTTGCAACTGCACTTTGGAAATTCTCCAACGGCAGCCGCACCATGGCATGAACTTCTGTTTTCTGCTGGCATTTTCTGCTACTGTTGCTCCAACTGCTCTGTCTCTGTTTTATTTGGACTTGTTTCCGGAGTCGCCGCTTTTTGTCGCCGGCATCCGGAGGCCATCAAAATTGCCGGAAGCGCGAGCCGGGCAGTCAGTGGCATTGTCATCAACTCAATTACATTTGCGACCGACTCCTTGCAGCCGAAGGATGCCACGCTTTTGTTCGCTGACTGATGACAGGACCGCCTAAACAAGCCGCACAATACGCGCGGCGTCGCTGGCTTTTATCTAGCCACGCCCCCACATCTGCCCCCTCGGAACCATTGTGTCCTGTCTCGTGTGACGGATGCGACAGGAAGCGCTGCGAGTCTTGATAGTCCGACTCCGGCAACAAAGGCTGCGGAGCGGAATAAGAAAAAACGGAGGGCGCCTGGAGTTGGGCGCAGAAGCACCTTTTCGCGTATATCCATGGCGCCATAATTTACTGCTTCCCCTCAACCGGAGCCTCCGTAATCTATGGGCATGCCGCTCCGGCAGCGGAAATGTTTCACAGAGATTAGCACAACATGTCAGCGTTTTGATTTACCTGCTTGCCCAGAGATTCGCCCCACAACCGCGGCCACCTGAGCCCCGGTAACTAAGAGGCTCAGGTTCATTGAATCTGTATGCAGTATCTGTATGTGCCGTTATCGGATTCCGTTTCAGTATCATTAGCCAAGTTTATGTGTGCCCCTCCATTTCCAATGCAAATTGAAACGACTGCGACACGGCCTGCGAACGGCAGGTGCTCATCTCCAATCGATCCTTGAGCGGATTATCCAGGCACAGGTGCGTCTCGGCGTGCAGGAGACGGGTGCCCAGGCGCACCCATCGCTGCGACCTCCTCGCGGTTTCATTTCGGCCGCACGGCTCCAGTGCTACTCGCATCCCGAATCCCACAGCCAGGCAGAATTCCCGATGGGTGCTCAGCTGTCCACTCTGGCGCAGCATGCTCCACTGGGTGATGTCGCTGAGGTAGCAGCTCGCCAGGATCAGCTCGGAGTCCTTGTTCGTGGCGTGCACACACCGATCCTCATTCCGCAACGTTCCCGTGGCCGACAGCTCGTCAAAGTGCGTCCTGCGAGTTGATTGAGTGTTAGTTATTTTTCAATTAACCATAACTCAGATAACTGACCACACAGCTCAGAAAAACATAACTACTAGCACAAATGTTGTAAGTATAATAATGAAAACTGCAATCATAACTAGATATAACTGCAATAAAGTCATGTTCTTCCCATAGAATATTCCATTTGCACATTCCCCATGCACCCAATGTTTTTTCCCAGTGCACTGACCTTAGCTCGGGGCTGACATGCCGCAGATACCACTCGAAGGGATGACACCGCCGCTCCGTCCGCATCCGCTGCAGCTCATCATAAGTGTGATCCAGCGGAATTCGCCTGGCCGCCGGCCTCAGTGCGTAGAACATGTTTTTATACTCGTCCAGCCATGACTCGGCTATGATTTTTGAGTTGCTGCGGACGGAGAGGGAGGGTAGAGTTCAATCAGCATGTGATTGGAATGTTTATATTAAACGAGAGCCGGGCAGCAATGAAATTGAAAAATTCCAGAGGCGGTGCGGCCATTTCACACCTAATCCCCGACCTCGGACTCACTGCAGATAGGTTTCCTGGGCCGGACTCAACTGCCGGTCGGTTTGCGGTGGGAAGTCGAAGGCGTGGCGGCGGCGGAAGATGTGCCCGATTCGACTGCAGGGCACGATCTCAATTTGTCCACCGCAAAGCCACAATTTAATGGCCAGCTCGATGGACTCGCCGCCCCAGATCTGCAAGGGATGAATGTGGACCACTGTGGGTATTCACTTAGAACTGTGGCAGAGCGTAGCGGCATTCTCGGCATTTGACATTAGCAATTAGAGCTCTTGACACCGGCTAATTGGGTTTTCTCACCTTCAGATGCGGGTTGAAGCTGCCCAGCTTAAGGAACCAGTCGCGTGACATCATCAGGACACCGCCAGCGAAGACAGGACTCTGGTAGGGCGTCTCCGATCGCTCCTGGCTGGCCAACTGGCGCTTCAGCCAGTGGAAGTGCAGGGACCAGTCAAATCCGCCCTTCAGCATCTCGTTGCCCTTCCGGTAGCCCAGGGTGGTCGGGTCAATGGGGTCAAGTAGTGGACTAACCGCCAGTTTGGAATTGCGAGCCAGTCGCTCCAGCAGTGGCTCCAGCCAGCCCTCGTTCACCTCGCAGTGGCTGTCCAGGAAGAGCACATAACGTCCACTGGCCAAGGCGGCGCCCCTGTTGCGCGACCAAATCAGGCCCATGCGCTCCTGGTTCCTGAGAAAGATGAGCCCCAGGCGATGCCTCGACCCGAGCACTCCGCCCATCCATCGCTTGAGGTCTTCCAGCAGGGTCACTGTTAATTGAGCGATAAGTGCCACCCTATTGCGTAAGTGGGTTCAATGGCCTACCATCCCGCTGACTGCCATCGTCCACAATGACCAGCTCGTGCAGATAGTCCTCCGGTGTGCGAATCACCAGTGAAACAATGGTGCGCAGCAGCATCGAACGCGCTTCATTGTGGAAACTGATCACCACACTCACATTGGCCTCCAAAGGGGGCGGAAGTATAGGATTTCTGGTAGTACAACTAAGGGGGGGTACAGAATATATTTTTTATATATATTTTTATGTTTCTATTTTCCTTACCTATAGTGCCTTGTTACGGGCAACTTACGTATAAGACCCACAGTATTACTCAGATGAATGTTGTACTGGTAGGAATCCTCGGATGTTTCCGGTGCACGGGATATGAATGCACGCCAATCCAGATAGTTATTGCCACTGTCATTTTTGTAAGCTAACAGCTAAGAAAACACTCCAATGATATTTTGAATATTTAACAAGCTGCTTTTGTATAGCGAACTCACTTCACTTGCGTATATATCATCATAGCGATCATTCCGTATAAATATGACTAAGAAGACCAACTGACAGATAAGGAATGCAATGATATAGAAAACGCAACGACGAGCACTGCAATATTTTCCACCCGCGTACATGACAAGTATACTGAGCAACTGATGTGATTCCGATTTGGGTGCCACATGGCGCTCCAAGTGGTCACAAGTCGGGCCGAAAAGCGAAACTAAATCGCCGAGTTAGCGACTTCACGCTCCGCATTATAACTTCTGTTCGGCCGCCTTTCATATTATCACCTGCGAAGAAAAAGCTTGTTTCTATATTTAATTTCCCCCAGCTTTTTTACTTAGCTGGCTCCGGTTGTGCTGTTACATGCAGAGTGCCCCATTCGTAGCTCCCCACTGGCGGCATATCATCGGTATATGTCACACTTGTCATTGATAAATGCTCGATAAGTCTGGCAAATATTTGTGTGCAGCTCGCAAGGTGTTAATTGCAGCCAAACGAAACTATCTATTACCCACGAGCTGTCAGTTTTTCGGGAGATTTGGAAGGTTTGGGGGCTTCGGTGGCTATGGGGGCCATGGGGGCATGTGGGCCATGGGGAATGGACAGGTGGGCAAGAGCATGTTATCGATGATATTTCATTCATGGCCCTTGGCGCAATTCGCTATCAAACATTTACAAGTTTTTATCCAGCGGATTGTGATTGATATACGAGAAATGTGTAGCCGTAAAGCAGAAACATCGTTTATTAGATAGATAATTGTAATTCGAGTTTCGCAACGGGTAATGGAATGCACTCTCATTTGTTTAAATTATGTTTGCACTATAATTGCTTTATTTGCTGCGTGTGTGTGTACTGGGGTGAAAATATTTTGCATTTCATATTTTCGCCATCGCAATTAATTGAGTGTAATGATTTGCACAATTTTCCACCCACTCATTTTATACTGATTTGTTTTATTTCTCCGAACGGCAAACATAATTGCCGCTGATTTGCACTCGGTAACATTATAATATGATGGACTTGCAAATATAGACTGCTTCCTATGTCAATCAGTTCACATGGCAAATACATCTGGCCCGGAGTGAATTCAATTGGCTACCAAATGGCCAGCGGACTCACTCGCATATTGGCATTCCCTTTTTATGGCCTTTTGTAGCTGCCATAAATATTTCAAAGGCCAGCGTCGCGTCGGTTACGATTCCCTGCCATGTCTCTTTCCATGGGGGGAATGAAAAAATAGGGAAACTGGATATACACACACTCACCAGACACCATTGTCCATATTGGTTAGCGTCCGAGTTTGCTGCCGGGATAGACCGGAAGGCCCGCCTTCTCCATCAGTGAAGTGATTTTATTTAAAATTGTTAGGCAAAGCGGAAGTAACTCATTCAGTTAGCAACAAAATCAGGCGCCATGCCTGGGCCAAATTGGAGTGTGACTTCCGCATTGCATTAGGGTTATACTTAGTTGTTAGGTCGGACCTGGGTCCTTCGTCCTTCGCCTTCGTCCTTCGCCCTTTGGCTGCTGCCCAGTTGCTGATTGACTTACGTGCCTCTCGTTTTCCTCTTCGCTCTCGGTTTGCCGTGCTTTTTTCTAGCTCTTCCCCGGATTTTACGTGCAGCGGAAATGCATTTTTCCAGTCACGTCTCCACAAACCAGACAAGTGTGCAGACAGAGCTGGAGCCGTAGCCGTAGCCGTAGCCGGAGCTCCAATTCCAGCTGGTGCCAGGTAAGACATACGCCCCCACTGAGTGGCAGCGACGTCCGAGGATTCTTTTGTTTTCGGTTGCCGTTGGCGTGGGAATTTATTAAGCCGGGCGTGATCTATGCGCTCAAGCTCGAGCGAATTAAAGTGCTTTGTAATGAATGCACAGGGTAGCCGCGTAGCCGGGTAGCCGGGTAGCCGGGTCGCCAGGTGGCCCCCAGGATACAGCAGGATGCCCCTGCAGCAAGCAGGACACCTAATTGTATGCCCGGTCGCGTGTGCAGCTTAGCAATTAAGTGGCGCGGCCAATTCAAGGGCGTCCAAGGAGACCAAGTTCGATATTCAATATGTTTTCAATTTGCCGCTTTTCTCTCGCACATCGCAGCTCCTATCAAAGGCAATCGCAGAGGCCGTAAAACAAATAAAAATAAAACGAAATTATGCCAATAAATGAATTATAAGGCGCACGCACAACGCGGCGTATACGCAACGCTAGTCACAAGGAATGGGCGACAATGCCTAAGTGGCATGTAAATGCCTGTCGGTGTGAGTGAGTGAATGTGCGTCTGCGAGTGTGAGTGTGAGTGTGAGTGCGAGTGGTGTGGGCCATGATTATTATAAGGACACGCTCACACACACGCACACATGCGCCGAGAGCTGTGTGTTTGTTATGATAATGTTAATAGCCCAGCACAGGCTTCTAAAATTTTATTAGCAAGCGGCTTATGGAACTTTGAAAATAATAACAAAAAACCAGCAAGCAGTGCCTCTGCCTCCTGTCTCACTCACTCCTTGCAGTCTCTTCCACTCTCTCTCTCTCTATCTCTCTCTCTCTCGCCTTCTCCTGTTAGCCATAAAGAATATTGAGGAAATTGCTTTCTTTGCACTCGAAATGCTCAGCAGACCAGGCCGCTTAGCAGGGTGCACTCATTCTGAAATTGTTGCGTATTATCGTAAAATTTTACGCACACACTGACACACACCCGCACAGTTGACGGCCAAGGACGTGCGCACACATACAAATGCGTTTAAGTGCAGAGAGAGAAAGTGGAAGAAAGTATTTGATTATAATGAATGTTTCTTGTCATACGTGAAATAGATTTATCACTTTAATAAAAGTATTTAGAATGTATTAAGCATAGGATTTCATTTTATTTTAATGGAAAATATATTTTCCTTGATTGTTAACCTTCCTGGATAGCAACATTTTCTGGGAGTGTACGATTTCATTTCTTCGCTTGACATTGTTTGAGCTCTCCCCCGAAGCAGACGACCGCATTTTTCTTGCCAAACATTTCCATATCCAGCTGCAGCCACACATTCGCGTAGAAGTGCGTGTGTGTCAGCTGAAAATATTTGCCAAAACAAAAGATGGCGAGGCGCAAATGTTGTGCTTTGTTTGTTGCGGGCCATTTTATGAACTGCGGTCGCGCCCTTGAATTATTTAGTTTAATTTACGAAAGTGCTTTTTCCATAAAGTGATATGCGGCTAATTTGCAAGGACCTCGCTCCTTGGAAGGGGCACAAATCGCCGCGGGAAGATCAAAAGGGAACGGAACACCTAAAATCTTATTTATATATTTTTTATAATAGGCCTATGGCTATGTTGGTTGACAATTAAGTGCATTGTATGTTAATCTTAATCATATTGGGTAATGAGCTTAATTATTTATGGTGTTATTATGTACATTTGTATTTTGTTTTTTTAGATTTTAAGGTATAATTTTGTTTTTTTTTGAGAAAGAGTTGGATTTTTTGTATGTTGTCTGGGTCGGGAAGAGACATCTGTTTGTACACCTAAAAAAGGAAGCCATGGACACCTAAAAATGTAAGCAGAACACATGGACGGAAATATAATTTCAATGATTTTCCATTTCGATTGCGATACTGGGAGGGAGGGAGGGCCCTTGGAGAAAAACCATTTTAATGATGTTTACACAGTTTGTATGCGCCTGTCAACATGACCGAATGTATCTGATTCCCAGTCTCCCCGTCACATTATGTACTTAATGGCGATTGACTAGAACTTTTCACTATGCCCGACGGAGTACTTTAGTTGATGACATTATCGCTGCAGTACAAAAGGTTTTTTGCCACTGCCACTTCATCTCAGTGTTTGTACAGTTGCTTGCCATTCATTCGGCCGTATTTTTCGTCAATGACTCTGAGCCAAAGGACATTTCCGGCAAATATTGCTAAGCGTCTGCGCGTTTCATGATTCTTGTCGTTAGGCAACTTTGATTTGGCAGCGGCGGCGGCGGCGGCGGCGGCGGCGGCGGAGGCAGAAATTTTTCATTAATTTGATTGGACCTCAGTCAGCCGAACGGAAATGAGGCAGAACAATTTAATGTCATATTTACGGCACACGAAAAATGGTTTTCATTTGATCTCCGCAGGTCGGACCTTAGTCGGGAAACGGTTCAACTTAAAAGAAACAAATTGAACAATAAATAAGGCGATTACGATATTATCATGCCAAAAATAGCATTCACCGCATGGTTCTTTCAATTTTACAGGTAAACTATTGATGTTTTTATGAACACGGTTATTTATTTGTATTTTAAATGACTTTTTGTTCGATGAGTATGCTGATTAATTGAAAAAAAGGTGGTATTTACAAATATATATTGTAATTGCTCTCTCTTTGGCGCTTTACATAGACATTCGTTTACTTGAAATTTGGTACTTGAATCCCAAGATGTTTTACGCAAAACCAGGAAAATGAGGATCCTTGCAGTTCATCAACATATCCATAGTAAAAACTGACTATGAATTGCTAAAAGAAGTCATTTGTAAGGCCTCAGACAAAGAATGGAACCAATTAAAAGATATCTACTATTTTGAATGATTTAATATATACAATACAATTGAACTTGGGAAGGACCCAATGGAATCATCCATGCGAACTTCCGTAGTGACTTGGCTTGTACCCGAAGTGTGGCCGCCAATCGCCCTGCATATACCTCATCTTGTGGTGTTTTACTCCAGAAGTAGCTACTTCTTCGCCTTTGCAGAAGTGCAGCAAAGCCAAAAGCAATAATACTACCGCTTTCAACATGGCGATGTTTAGTAAGAAACTGAAAACTCCCTTCAATTGCCGTACATTTTGAAGGGCAATTTAATACACCTGTTGATTGCTAATCCGGTTATTAACAGGCAATTTGGCATGGGGCATGCAGTAGTAACTATACTGGATAATATATTTCTCTGCAACTAACTTAAACATTATTAAAAAAATGGAGAAAATATTTGTATTAATATATATTTAACAGTTGGAGCCAACCCATTACAAGATGGTATCTTCGATGCGGGAGCCCTTAATCAACTCCAAGCCCGTTATCGAGAAGGAGAGAGCATCGTATACCCTGATGTACAGATTCGCGCCCGAGAAGGCGGGACAGTTGTGACCAGCCACATTGATGCCGCAGATGCGTTCGTCATGGACCAGGGGATTCCCGATGGCCATCTGGCACCGGGCCGTATACTTAAAATTCTTCACGCAGATCATGGTATCGGTGGCAATCAACGCTTCGGGATCCCTCATGCGAAGTCGGCACGCCTGAATCGGTATGGTGTACGTTGTCTGCGAGTGAATACTGTGGCGACTCCTGATCCACAGTGGCAGCTCGATGGGCTCGTATACTTCCAGCTCGGAGTCGCACAGCTTCACAGTGTCGCCAGTCACTTGGGAGTTTTTTGGGGGGTTGGATAGTTGAATAGCAACCAGCAAAGGATCCGCTCCTTTCAGGAATGTCTCGTTGAGAGGCACCGTTTTCCCAGTGAGGGCTTCGTCGTCGAACATCTTCATTGTCACCAAATCATTTTTGTCATCATCAAAACAAGTGGAAGCGGTAATCACTAGCACCTCGGATATCAGAGTGCCCATGCACACATACTTGTTTTGCTGATAGATCCTAACCATCAGCTCATGCAGCGGCACCTTCTTGTCAGATTTGTTCAAGGTAACTATGGGCTCTTTGGAATGTCCATACTCTGCTGTTTTATTATTGGGAGCGGATGCCGTCTGGTCATTTTTGTTCACAGTACGACGTCGTTTGTAGTCCATTTGGGTCTTTGGATTGTGCTGCGCCTTATAGGTGTCCAGCATATAGCGATGGAGATGAGTGTTCTTAGATTCCGACTCGGTCGCCAGGAAAGCAAGTAGCAGGATTTGAATAATGCAGAGTGGTCGCAGCATCGCTACTCAATAAGTCTCTGGTACTAAGCTTATCTTTTTTTTTGACTTGACCATAATGTTTATAAAATCAATTTGTGATGCCTACAACTGATTTGTAATACCTTTGTGGCATTTACACGATAAGCAACCATATAATATATAATATAATATATATTATAATATAATATTGTTGTACACTGGTTAAAGTAGAACGTGTCTTTAATAAACCATAGCATTGCTTCTAAAAATGACTAATAATAATCAAGAACGGCTTCAATATGTCTCTCTATGGAATTCTTCGGCTCACGACCTGTTCCCCCATTAAGAGGATCATCAAAAGCTAATTCCGGTAGAGGGCCGCCAACATAAACATTGGGCGACCTTTTCACAAAGGACTCCAGCAGGGGTGACAATGTGCCTGCGTGCGATTCATTGTATGGACGCGAGCCGGTGAATGCTCTTAGTGCATCCGTGGCCGTCTGGATGAAGGGTATGACCGTCCTAATGGGTAGGTATATGTCCATGTTGGTGGAGTCGTCGTCCTCGTCGCAGTGCTCTCCGTATATATTGATGGCCGCCAGTTTGTTGTCAACCAATAAGGGATCCCCGGGTCGAGTGCTGCAGGTGGTCTTCTTCGAGTGCCGCTTGTTCCGCACGCAGATGAAGTCCGGCTCAATGGTGGAAATATGGAATACCTCCTTTAGGTTGTAATAAATTTTACAGCGGTCGAAGTCCAGAACCCGTGTGTTGTACAATCTGATCTGGTACTTGGGTGGACCGTAGTAGGCCATCTTTACATCATCCCCCTGCTGCGGCCTCTTGCGATGCAGGGGAATGTATCGGTATTGGTCACGGTCGAGCTTGTTTAAGAGGGCGAGCAGAGCGACGTGGTTGGTATACCGTTCCTTCTTATTAACCGGCATAAAAAATCCGATTACTTTATGCGGATCCGGATTTTTGTTGAACTCCATGCCAGTCAGTATGGACAGATGTTGGGCCGTGTACTCATATATGAGATCGAATCTCCGCGGCGGGAAGCAGTGCGTTGAGGTCATGACCATCCTGCGGGAGATCAGCGCACCAGCACAGATGACGGATCCCTCGTTCAGCACGTTCACGTAGTATGACAAGTCCCTCGTCGCATCGAAGGGAAGTCGTTTGTGGACCTCCACCGGTTTCGGTTTGTCCCGTTCCTCGAGAGCTTCGCGATTGTAATCCACGTGGTCCTTGGTTCTGTGGGCCCGATTGTAGTAAGTGGGTCGATGGTAGTTCTCCGAGTACTTTTTTATCCACATGGATGCACTGTAGTCCAGCCCAAGGATGGACAAAATGCATGTGATTAGGAGTCGCATGTCGAATAGGAACTGGCACTTTAATCACATTCCAGCATGACAGAGATTCACTTAGCTAACTTAATTAGTTTCACTTTAAGCAAAAGAAATTAAAGTCACTCAGAAAAACAAGTTTCAAGTCAAATCAAAATGAATATTAGAAACAAACCTAAAATAAATGGCAATTCTTTGTTGATCTTTATGTTTATTTAACTTTGCCTTACAGCAAAATAAGTAGATTTTTCCTAGTGTAAATATTAATTAAAAATTTAGATGAAAGCCAATCGGCAGGCTCATCTCTCACTTCTCTCTCGCATTCTCTGTGTAATTCCTGCATGTCCTTTATTTGCCGTGTCTGTCATTGTTTTGGCATTGCCATTTTTTGTAGTCTACTTTTGTGCGCGACGAAAGTGAATGAAGGAATAAAGGATTGTGCTGGAACTGGCGAGAGTATATGTGCTGGACTGCGGCTGCACATTGAATTATAAGCCAGGCATCGATGCCCGGCATTTAACTCTTGCCTTTTCCCGCCACCGAGATCGGAGCAGACAGCTGAGTGGACCGTCCTGTCAACGGCAGACGACATTGTGCCGGACATGAAAGGCTTGAAAGGTATATAAGCTAGATGGCTGAAAAAGTGCGGCGCACAACGAAGGACATAGATAATTAATTTGCTTTGATTACAGTTGTCTGGTGCGGGAAAGTAACCCCTTTTCTAGGGGAAAAACTGAAAAAAACTGATTCAGAATCAGTCTTCGAGTGGGCCTCTGAAGTGGACTGACTGGCAGACGGAAATTGAAGTGCTTGTAATGTATGCACCGCCTGCGGCAAGAAAACGGATGAGCCAAAGGCATTTCCAGCTGGTAACTCCCTGCTCCTCTGCCGTCGACAGCAAAAAGTGACAGCCATGTCGGCAGGCTCGACGGCGACGAGTGCGTCTAATTGATGGGCAGACGAAGGCTTTTCCATGCAAATATATAGTAGGGGTCAGGATCTGGATATCCGCAGGCAGGCAGAAAGGCAGCCAGGCAGCCAGGCAGCCAGGAACAGGAGCAGGAGCAGGAACAGCTGCCGGGTCGGGTTCGCTCATCAATTATTTAAAATATGTTACACTTGGCACATTATCCGACTGACAAACATGTGTTTGCCGTTTGCCGCTTGCCGTTTGCCGTACCCGTAAGCCGATCCAACCGGCCATAATAGCTGGTCATTATATTTATGTGTCGACGACAGGGGACGCAAAGGAGGACCCCACCTGGCATGGCCAGAAAAAAAGTATATTCAACGGCCTTGTCGAAATTTATGCGTACGTGCCCGGCTGAAAAACGTGGACGACGACAAGCAACCTCGGGTCATTTATTATTAGCTGTAAAGCGCGTGCTGGATCCGGTTCCAGTTTCAGTAGGATTTTAGTGCTCCTAGGAGCTGACTTTCACCCAATAAACAATCTCCATTCGCAAGTTGCATGGGCGCCAAATCAGATACATAAGGCGAGTTCTGATTTGTTTACGGGTGGTGTGTAAATTTGCCTTTTTTATTAACTATAACTATGGAGGCTTTTCATAAAGGGGTTCAAGTGGCAGCAAGAACCCTTTCCCTTTAAACTGTAGCCCAATTATGTGCTCAGCTTATAGGATGATTTGCGCTAGGGCGGTAGTTGAGTTTTATCCGAACGCTGTCGTCGGCAAATTAAATGTCACTCACACGCCATGTAAGCCGGCAAAGATTTTGCAGCTCATTATGCAGCATGACGCAATGGAAAACACAGGAGGGGGCCAGCTAGACGATGGGGGTTGAGCTTATTTGAATTTAAGAAAGTTGCCAGCGACCAATGGTAAATTCCATTTCGAGAAGGGAGCTCTTTAAAAGCAATCAAAGGCGCTGCTGCCGTCTAGAAGGATCTGCTCCGATGGATCTCTGGCCGGGATTTGGCTGCAGGGTCAGCTGTGCGAGTACATTTGTCTTGTGCAGTTTTCGGAGATGGACACGGCAAAAGGAAGCCATGGATGCAATGGACACGAACCGCCGCTGGCCAAGTGAGAACTGGAGCAGCACCAGTACCAGCACCAGCAACTGAAAGGAGCAAAAGGAGCAAAAGGAGCTGCAGGAGCGATCTCGGCGGTGGCGGCTTTGCCTTTGATTGCACTGGCTCTCGCTGTCTTCTACTCAAGCACAGTTCGTTGCACACTTGAACATACCCTCAGCAAATAAATGCAAATTTTTGCCATGGCAAACACTCACACACACACACACACACACTTACACACACACATACGGGCATACGGACATAGACAAGGACTACTGCTCCTTTTGTTGCCGCCGTTGCACATTTCCCGAACGCCAAAGCGCTGCTCTATTTTTCCCTGCTCTTTCAACATATTTGTATAAATTTTCGATTTTCTGCTTCAATAGTCCGCCGGAGTTTGCTGCTCCTCTACACTTTGTTTATGTCTCAAGAATTCAATATTTTTTCAAACTATTTCTGCTGCTTTCCTCGCACTCGCTTTGTTGTTCAACTCTGGTTGGTTCTGGTTCGGTACGTATAGCGTTACTACCAAAGGATTGGTAATCCCGGGACACCTTTAAGCTCTACCCACATTACTGTTCGATTTGAGCTACAGAATTTACTTTTCACTCTCACATTTTATATGCTCATTAAATTTTATTGCACCCATATAGTTGCTAGTCCTTCAAAGCACGCAGAACTCGTTTTGTTTTGGAATGTACGTGCTTAAACGCTGCCTTCTGCCGTTTGCTACTTAATGGCTAAT
The DNA here is from genome assembly GCA_005876975.1 of Drosophila orena. Taxonomy (NCBI): domain Eukaryota; kingdom Metazoa; phylum Arthropoda; class Insecta; order Diptera; family Drosophilidae; genus Drosophila; species Drosophila orena. Next base: position 3,825,427 of record VCKV01000282.1, on the reverse strand, counting down.
TAGTGGTATAATTTACACCTTAATGACTCTACAACAATGCCCAGGCGGAGCAGCCCAAGCTGGAGGGGGATGTGGGAAGTGGGATGAAGGATGAAGGAGAGAAGAAGGGAAGCTGCTCCAGCTAAGAAGCCACAACCATGAGGCAAGGGAGCTGCAGAGCTGCTGAGCAGCTATCTAGTTTAATCCCAGCACCTTGTAGGCCACCAGTTCCCTGCTCTGAGTTCCCTGCTCTGAGTTCCCTGCTCCCCATGCCCATGGCCACATTTTATCGCTCGGCTCATATGTATGTGCGCTGCTTTATGTGCAAATCAGCGTCCATTAATAAAGACAGCTAGCGAAACGTTACGCATACGCCGCGTTGCATTAATCACAGCAAACGATACGTTGTCCTGGGCCGCAGCGTGTTAATTTCATCGCAAATGCCTTTTCCAGTATGAGAATTTATGTATGCCATTTTAGACAGTTTGATTTATGACCTCGGCTCGGAAGTGAATCGAGCTTTGGTGAATTTATTTTACTGCTTTAATCGCGTAGAGGAAATCCCTGAAAATCACACGCCTGCTAAATAAATTTATTAGTGGCTTTACCGAATTCAGCCAACTTTAAGCCCAGAACATTGTATACATGTGGGAAAAGCGTCGAGTAAAATTACTTTTCAATATTTCTCACCAAACAGATTGATTGACTTGCATGCGAGGTTGTCACGCACTCTGAAATTATTCAAAATGACACAGCTCACACATCACACAATGTGTGTGCACCTGACAAAGTCAACCCAATGCCAAATCCAAAGGCGAACTCCGCGGGTGGCAATGCAATTTGCAAATTGCCATAAAGCTGCAATTGTGTCAAATATTTTAATGTAATAAGGATCGCAGCACGATAGCTGCATGCATTCCCATTCGCATTCGCATTCAGCAACCGGTTCAAAGGACACCCACTAATGGCAGTCCCACGCTGCGTATACGCAATGCGTCAGCAATGACATCAGCAGTCGCCATTGTGAGATATTAAGGCGAGTTCCTATCGAATGCCTTATCGCCGGGGCAATTTCGTGAACAGATCAATTACGAACGGGCATAAATCCGTTTAGGACCACCAAATCTAAGCGGCACCCCCTAATAAAAAACTAAGGCAACCCCTCCAGCTATTCAATTTTTATTCTCTTTTTATACCGGTTATTCGTAGAGTAAAAGGGTGTACTAGATTCGTTCAAAAGTATGTAACAGGCAGAAGGAAGCGTTTCCGACCAATTTTCTAAAAATCCGCATTCAAATTTGGAAATAAATTTTTTCTAAATTTTCTGTAATTTTTCTGATGTTATGATGTAGAAATTCATAAATGGCCCAAGGCTGAAGTTCTAAGGTCCATAACTCAACTTATCTTCATCCGATTTTGAAGTGGCATACCTCAAAATGTTTCTGGAGCCATTCTCTAAAAAACTGCATTTAAATTAAAAAATATTTTTTTTTTAATTTTTTTGTCATTTTTCTGATGTTATAATATGTAGAAATTCATAAATGGCCCAAGGCTGAAGTTCTAAGGTCCATAACTCAACTTATCTTCATCCGATTTTGAAGTGGCATACCTCAAAATGTTTCTGGAGCAATTCTCTAAAAAACTGCATTTAAATTAAAAAATATTTTTTTTTTAATTTTTTTGTCATTTTTCTGATGTTATAATATGTAGAAATTCAAAAATGTCCCAAGGCTGAAGTTCTAAGGTCCATAACTCAACTTATCTTCATCCGATTTTGAAGTGGCATACCTCAAAAGGTTTCTGGAGCAATTCTCTAAAAAAAACTGCATTTAAATTAAAAAATATTTTTTTTTAATTTTTTTGTCATTTTTCTGATGTTATAATATGTAGAAATTCAAAAATGTCCCAAGGCTGAAGTTCTAAGGTCCATAACTCAACTTATCTTCATCCGATTTTGAAGTGGCATACCTCAAAATGTTTCTGGAGCAATTCTCTAAACATCTGCATTCAAATTTGGAAATTTATTTTTTCAACATTTTTTTGTCATTTTTCTGATGTTATAATATGTAGAAATTCATAAATGGCCCAAGACTGAAGTTCTAAGGTCCATAACTCAACTTATCTTCATCCGATTTTGAAGTGGCATACCTCAAAATGTTTCTGGAGCAATTCTCTAAACATCTGCATTCAAATTTGGAAATTTATTTTTTCAACATTTTTTTGTAATTTTTCTGATGTTATAATATGTAGAAATTCAAAAATGTCCCAAGGCTGAAGTTCTAAGGTCCATAACTCAACTTATCTTCATCCGATTTTGAAGTGGCATACCTCAAAATGTTTCTGGAGCAATTCTCTAAAAAACTGCATTTAAATTAAAAAATATTTTTTTTTTAATTTTTTTGTCATTTTTCTGATGTTATAATATGTAGAAATTCAAAAATGTCCCAAGGCTGAAGTTCTAAGGTCCATAACTCAACTTATCTTCATCCGATTTTGAAGTGGCATACCTCAAAAGGTTTCTGGAGCAATTCTCTAAAAAAAACTGCATTTAAATTAAAAAATATTTTTTTTTAATTTTTTTGTCATTTTTCTGATGTTATAATATGTAGAAATTCAAAAATGTCCCAAGGCTGAAGTTCTAAGGTCCATAACTCAACTTATCTTCATCCGATTTTGAAGTGGCATACCTCAAAATGTTTCTGGAGCAATTCTCTAAACATCTGCATTCAAATTTGGAAATTTATTTTTTCAACATTTTTTTGTCATTTTTCTGATGTTATAATATGTAGAAATTCATAAATGGCCCAAGACTGAAGTTCTAAGGTCCATAACTCAACTTATCTTCATCCGATTTTGAAGTGGCATACCTCAAAATGTTTCTGGAGCAATTCTCTAAACATCTGCATTCAAATTTGGAAATTTATTTTTTCAACATTTTTTTGTAATTTTTCTGATGTTATAATATGTAGAAATTCAAAAATGTCCCAAGGCTGAAGTTCTAAGGTCCATAACTCAACTTATCTTCATCCGATTTTGAAGTGGCATACCTCAAAATGTTTCTGGAGCAATTCTCTAAACATCTGCATTCAAATTTGGAAATTTATTTTTTCAACATTTTTTTGTCATTTTTCTGATGTTATAATATGTAGAAATTCATAAATGGCCCAAGACTGAAGTTCTAAGGTCCATAACTCAACTTATCTTCATCCGATTTTGAAGTGGCATACCTCAAAATGTTTCTGGAGCAATTCTCTAAACATCTGCATTCAAATTTGGAAATTTATTTTTTCAACATTTTTTTGTAATTTTTCTGATGTTATAATATGTAGAAATTCAAAAATGTCCCAAGGCTGAAGTTCTAAGGTCCATAACTCAACTTATCTTCATCCGATTTTGAAGTGGCATACCTCAAAATGTTTCTGGAGCAATTCTCTAAAAAACTGCATTTAAATTAAAAAATATTTTTTTTTTAATTTTTTTGTCATTTTTCTGATGTTATAATATGTAGAAATTCAAAAATGTCCCAAGGCTGAAGTTCTAAGGTCCATAACTCAACTTATCTTCATCCGATTTTGAAGTGGCATACCTCAAAAGGTTTCTGGAGCAATTCTCTAAAAAAAACTGCATTTAAATTAAAAAATATTTTTTTTTTAATTTTTTTGTCATTTTTCTGATGTTATAATATGTAGAAATTCAAAAATGTCCCAAGGCTGAAGTTCTAAGGTCCATAACTCAACTTATCTTCATCCGATTTTGAAGTGGCATACCTCAAAATGTTTCTGGAGCAATTCTCTAAACATCTGCATTCAAATTTGGAAATTTATTTTTTCAACATTTTTTTGTCATTTTTCTGATGTTATAATATGTAGAAATTCATAAATGGCCCAAGACTGAAGTTCTAAGGTCCATAACTCAACTTATCTTCATCCGATTTTGAAGTGGCATACCTCAAAATGTTTCTGGAGCAATTCTCTAAACATCTGCATTCAAATTTGGAAATTTATTTTTTCAACATTTTTTTGTAATTTTTCTGATGTTATAATATGTAGAAATTCAAAAATGTCCCAAGGCTGAAGTTCTAAGGTCCATAACTCAACTTATCTTCATCCGATTTTGAAGTGGCATACCTCAAAATGTTTCTGGAGCAATTCTCTAAACATCTGCATTCAAATTTGGAAATTTATTTTTTCAACATTTTTTTGTCATTTTTCTAATGTTATAATATGTAGAAATTCATAAATGGCCCAAGACTGAAGTTCTAAGGTCCATAACTCAACTTATCTTCATCCGATTTTGAAGTGGCATACCTCTAAATGTTTCTGGAGCAATTCTCTAAACATCTGCAGTCAAGTTTGGAAATATATATTTTCTACGATTTTTTGTAATTTTTCTGATGGTATGATGGTGTAGAAGTTCAAAAATTTCCCAAGACTGAAGTTCTAAAGTCCATAACTCAACTTATCTTAATCGGATTTTGAACGGATTTTTTTTTACAATTTCTACCGATATTTCTGAAATTGTGGAAATTTTTCGTTTGTAACGGGTATCTGATAGTCGGGGAACTCGACTATAGCATTCTATCTTGTTTTATTAATGGCTCTGGCCGCGGTCCTAAACCAAAACTCAAAATATATTTTGGCCGTAGGACGACTTAACGGCAATGCAGGACGACAAGGACAATCGGCAGCGAGTTAAAAAACAAGCGAAAATATTACAACATTTTAATAGCGAAAATGAAGATTTATTGCCCACGACGACAACAGCGACGGATGACGATGCCAAAATGCCAGGAAAAAAATAATCGGGAGCTCAACTAAAAAGCGCGTTAAAAAAAAGTAAAACAAAGAGCCACTGACCAGCAAAATCGGAAGCAGTAAATGCTGGAAAACATTCAAGTAATCGACTAGAATGTGCTACATTTATACGACAAATATAGTTCGAAGTCAACTAGGACTACGGCTAAATACAATAAGATAATGCCGTACATATAAAGACTTGCAAAAAATAATAATTTAAGTTGCAAAAATATTTTAAAATGATTAACATGGTTCAACTTAAACTTAACTACTAATTGATGAACTGATCTACCCGTCCCACTTTAAAATGCCCTGGGTATCGGAATGTGAAAAAAGTGCAAAGTGTAAAAATCGCTGCCGCGTCACGTCACGTCAGCCGCATGATAGACCAGTCAGAACCGCCCCTCCTTGCCCCAGCAGGGGGCGTGTCCAGTCGGGAGTCCTGACTCCCAAGCTCCGTACTCCCTACTCCCGTTTTCCGATTCCCGACTGCCATATACCGATTCCCTTATCGCAGCCATAGTTGCCGCCATTGTGTTGCCGTTGCTGCTGCTGCTGCTGCTGCTGCTGCTGCTGCTGCTGCTGTTGCTGTTGCTGTTGCATGTTGCTGCTGTCTGAGCCTAGCGCACGTCGCAGTTTGTTAGCTGCATGCCACAGCGACCCGTCCCGTCCTAGACGCCTCCCAGAAGCGTCGCCATTGTTTGCTCGCCCACTGTGCACACACAACTGGGCGTGTCCAATCAAAATATGCAAATGTTTTATCCGTAAAACGTCGCTTTGATGGAATTTCGGCACATTTCGCCGCTCAGTTGCTCCAGCTGCTGTTTTTGTTTGCTTTGGTTTGGCTTGGCCGCGTTTGCCTTGTTTTGGTTGTTCCCGATTTTTCCTTCTATTTTTTTCAAGTCCTGCTTTAGATGGCGGTGGAAGGGGAGGATGGTAGTAGTACGCAGGACCCACCGACAAATTAGCAGTAGTTTGCCCGGCCTGACGAACGACGGGCACACGTCAATCAGCGAGCAACGCGCCACGTTGCCTGATTTATATGCATAAATTTTCGCGTGCGGTTTGAGCCAGATTGCTGGCGCTTTAATTTAATGTTGCCAACATTTGCGCGTCATTTTTGGTCAACCGGTTTTCAATAGTCATTCCCGCTAATGGGGGCGTGGCAACTGGCAGGGGGCGGCAGGCTGGCGATGATGAGCTCCATTGCCCACTGCTGAAATGTGGAAGCTCATTACTGCGGCTGGGGGCGTGTGGTTATCGGGGGGCGTGGCCAGTTGAATTGTGGGTAATGAATTTATGATATTACTGGTCATGCCAATAGTTGGGCAATAACACACAGGGCCTACTTTTGAGGGCCCGGGCAAGAGTTTGCAGTCTTCGCCCACTGAATTGGTAGTTAAATTTGCGGTTTTCGTGTGGAATGGCCAGCATTTGAGCTTATTATGCCGCCTATTGCACTTAGCAGTGCTGCCGAATAACTATACCAAAATACTAATGGAATAGGAGAAGCGATAGGGAGCCTGCTTCATTTTAGTATAGTGAATACAAGATACTTTACATAACTCGATACTAAATACCAGCCTAAAAGAGAGACAATCAAGTATAGCTTTAGTTCCCATCAGCAATTAAGGCTGATTATAGTCTGACATATTCCGAATAGTGGATCCACTTTAAGCTTTAATTTTACCACATAAGGGCGAACTGGCAGCACTCGGATTTCAAATCCCGCAGAGAAGCCCCAGGTCAGGACCAAAAACTATAACAACATCGGTGTGCCATGGCAATGGCTATTGTAATTATGAAGTAACTCAATAAACAGTTGGCATGTTACTGTTCGGAGAAACTGCATGCAAATTGCAATTAGTTTCTGTTTTGCATTTGCCATTATTATTGAATTTGGTCTAATGTGCAAATAGCATTGGCCATGGCAGTCCTCATCGTCAACCTGTAACTCAATCAATGGTCAATGCGGTTAAATTGCGGCGCACAAAGGGGACTTTAAGGGCTCCATTCGATTCGATTCGATTCGATTCGATTCGATTCGATTCGACTCCACTCATTATTGATTCACATTGCACACACACTCTTTTTGTTTTGCCAATTAGGATGGGAGTGAAATTCCAACCGCTCCAACCACCGATATCACCTCATTATTGCTGCTAACTCCATGCGCAGACACAGCGACTTCCGTTCTGGCCAGAATGAAATTTATAATGACAGCTACAGCAAACAACAAACAAGCAAACAAACAAACAAACAAACAAACAAATCATGCCCCCAAATCCTGTCGCCTCCGAACAATTATGGGTAAAAGTTGAACGATACAACTAAAATGTAATCAGCCAGGACCTCCACAACGTGCATAATACATGTATGAAGAGAAGTAGCGAGCCATGTACTTCTCACCATCATGTGTCCGTTTGTTTGTTTTAATTAAAATTACAGAGCCATGTTTGTGTCTTTGTTCCCGCCTTTGTTGGCCACTCGCTCTTAATGCTTTTTTACTAAATAATTTATATTCAATTTTCAAATAAATTGCCCAACAAAAATAGTTAGCAAACAAACAGAGGCCACTATGGGATGAAATAGACTGGAGTCTGTAATGCAGGAATAACAAACAAAACTAAAGCAGTTATGCAATATTTAATTCTATTAATCCGGGATATTCGTCTATGAAAGAGGACAACAAGATGGATTTTCTGATTATTTTCAAATTGTTTAATTCGACCGTTGATTTGCAATCATACCATCGTGCTGCTCCAAAACTGTGTGGGTTTTCCATTGGACATTGTCTGCGTTTAGTGGCAGCGAGGATTATTATAATTGTGTAAGCTATTTAAGCATGATAAACACACGGTGTCACACTCATTTGCATGTGTGTGCGTGGGGGGGTGTTGGAACAACACACCCACACTTGCAGCGAAAGGACTTTCCGGCCGTGTGCGTGTGAATGTGACGTGTGGTTGGCTTTGATATGGCATTTTCGTGTACGCGGCTGGGGCCAAAAAACCGATACGAGTCTCCACCAAAACTTTCAGCTTTCAACTTTCGAATTCGAGTGTCAAATTAGCTGAGCAAGCCCGACTGAACTCAAGCCCTTAAATATTAACTCTTACTTAAAAATGTACACAGCTCGCCTGGTTACCAATTAAACTGGAGTGTTGCGCTTTCGCCCACCATCTATGCAGCATCCTTAGCCATCTAGAGTCCTCGCTCGGCCGCAGCATGCACACAAACTCCAAACTGCAGCTAGATAAACTGTCCGCCCTCACAGGCGCAAATATTGATAGTCTAACACAAAAGTTTTATGCACTAAAAGAGCGCCTAGCGGTGGGTGGGGTACCTCCTCCTGGCTGCCAGGATCCCTGGATCCCTGGATCCCTGCAAAGTCAATTTTCACCCAAGTCGACGTTAGTTGAAAAGTTAGCAACACAAAGTGGGAGCGGGCTGGCTCACCAAACGCAAAAAAAAAGAAAAATACAAAAAACTAAAAAAAAGGAAAAAAAGTAACACAAAAAGAAAATGAAAGCCGAAACGTAAATTTTTATCTCTGCGCGGTGCAGTGCAAAAAGGTTTCGAGTGCAAAATAAAGTTACTTTGGCAATGCGATGCATCAAACCGCAAAACAAGATAATTTCAACGGTAAATAAATCACAGCCACGAGTGCTGGTGCACTGGGTGGTGCGGTGGGTGGTGCACTGGGTGGTGCGGTGGGTGGTGCCAAGTGGGTGGTGATGAGGGGTCTACCTGCACGGTTCACTGCCTTGCCTCTTTCGAGTGAAATTCAGCTCCCCAAAGTGAAACAACTGAAAAGTTGCAGGTACACACACAAAAAGAACAAGGCCTAAAACAGTCAGAGCTCTTCAAAAACGATTTACTGATGTTGTGAGACTCGACTGAAACACAAATCCCAGCTAAACTCTTCGGCTTAGTTTTTAAGTTTAGAACAACAATTATACACATTACTTTGCTGTTCGATTGACAAAATCTAAACACTCAGATTGTACTCCTTGAGCTATTTCTTTTCCTGTAGTGTACTGTGGCATGCAAATCCAGAGCCAAATCACTCCATTTACCACCACGGGCAACATTCGCGCGTGTTGCACAAAAAGCTGATTAGTTGCCATTGTGGCGCACACCGGGTCGAGCACCCAGGTGCATTCCCAGCCAGGTGGCAGAGTGCTAGGTGTTGCAAATGCTTTTCCGCCGGCACCCTGAGGATTAGCCCAATTCATGCGATTCCCAGCTCACTCACATTTCACTCGGTTCCATGGCGAAATTATAGAATCGCTTCATTATTAGCATGTGAGGATCTAATTGGTTTGAATGCACTCGATAAACTTCCAATCCGATTACTCAAACCGAGCCAAGTACCACTGTCATTTATTATAAAGCAAGGCTAGGCGAAAGGATTATTATCTAAGGACTTTGCAACTAAGTAGGGCAGCGTCGGCCATAAAAACCTCCTGATTCAGGACTAAGCACTGGCGTGGAAACGAGAGACCAAGGGAAACTGGGTAGGGTAATAAATAAAGTGGCCTTGTTAACGGGAATGGAAAAAAAAAAAAAGGTGTCACACCCCCACGTGCAAGTGCAGCCTGCATTGAGTGCTTAAGCCAAAGTTGAACTTTAAGTAGTTGCCACCTTAAGTCGACGCCATCTGCAGGCCAAAAAGCGAACCGAACTGTGCCATATTGCTCTATATGGACGAACTTCTCTCTCCATACCCCGAAAAAACTTTTCCATTATTTTTATCTGCTTCACATTTTGAAGTAGCAAAAACTTTGATGCTGTATGCAAAAATAAAAACACCATCCGCAAACAGGGAAAACAAAAGCAAAAATTAAATACGACTTTTTTTTCCTTTCCCATTTCCCTTTTCTCTTTTTTTTTCCTGACACTCACAAAGTCAAAGCAGATTTTCATATACAGTACGTACATACATATATTTATATGGAATAAGACCTTCCCCAAACAGTTATTGTGGCTGGCCCGGCCAATTCAAGGCCCCTCGGGCTGGTGTCTTTGGCATTTTATTTAGTTTGTTATTTGTTCATACTTAAGTGTGTCGCCAGCGTCTTGTATTGGTTTTATTCGAAAAACTTGTCGTATGTCGTCCTCGAGTCGATGAGAAACAAGAAGAAGCCAGTCAGCGATGCCCAAGACAATAACCCACGACTCAAACCCACACCCACACCCACTGCCAATCCCACACCCACACCCAATCCCACACCCATCCCACACCCGCAAGCACTGATTTCAGATCCTTGTTGTATAAGCAAAGTAAGTTGTTGAGTAGATTACGGTTTTTGTTACGTCCGCCTGCCATTGTCTTTAAGTTTTTGCCTTCCTTTATGGGCAACGAGGTTCCGTAGGTCCCCAGTGACCCTGTAAACTTCAAATTGCTACAAGTGACACATCCCATCCCATCCCATACCATTCGTTCGATCTTGTGGGTATCCTTGCCAGGACAATGGTCAGGCGGGCAGGTGAGTATGGGTGCGATTGCGAATGTGCTTGTCCCGGTGCCAAAGCGCCTTCAATGACACAAAGCTGGCGAAAAAATCCTAAGATAAACAAATTCGAACAATGTCGTGTGTAATTTAAACACTTGTCTCCGGATCTCGATTCTTGTTTCTTGGCACTGTTACAGACATCTTGGCTGTGTCCTTTCGAATTTAAAAGAAACGTGAGCATATATAGATTTTACATTTTAAGTTCGATTGTCTTGGGTTTAACAAAAGTGTGCTAATGTGGAACTGAATAAACTTGAATACCCTTTTGCATGTTAAATATATACCATAGCTATTTTGTATATTTTTTTACCCAATTTTTGTCTATTACTACTAATTCCCCCTGTTTTTTGGGCATAGCCCAGTTTTATGTGGGTTTTCCGGTCTGCTGCAATCATTCGAAATAAACATAAAGATGTGTACTTCGCCCAAAATTCCGGCGACTCGGAGGCAATTCAATATGAGTGGGATGCGGCGGGTGGGGAGCAGGGAAAGATGTAAGTCCCTTGGGCCATACACATGACATGCCATGCCTAAACCATATTTTGTGCCACAGTCATGTAAGTACATAATTCAGCAAAATGTTAATTTAATTAAATTATGAATATGAAATTTTCGCTGGCTGCCGTGCCTTGTGTCAGGTGCAGGATGAGAGCGGCCAAATGGGGGCGGGGCAATCCTGAATGGCAGCATAAACTCGACGCGCTTCGACTGAACAAATTCATTTATATTTCGCACACGGGGGCGACACACTCTGTGCCCCAGCATTTTGTGTGGCAGCTCCGAGCGCACAAACACTGGCCAACTGAGCGCGGAAAACTGAAAGCTGCACACTGTAAACTGTAAACAGAAAACTGGAAACTGAAAACAGAAAACAGAAAACTGAAAACTGGAAACCAGCTCAATAGCGATACAGAATGTGGCCCAAAGCCGCATATACTCGCAGCATACAGCATACAGCATACAACATACAGCATATATCATGTAGCGTATGGTCCACAAATGCAGCGTGGCCGACCAACTGCAGCAGCCATTGCCACATGTTGATTTTGCAAAAACTGAACCGAATTTATATAATGCAATGCCTGATAAACAAGCCGCAGCGCACAGATGACTGCATAAATAAGCCGACATTCGAAGAAAACAACATCATTAAAGTGCTCTCCGGGCACCGAGCACCGAGCACCGAGCACGGAGCACCGCAGCGGCAACATGGGGCAAATGTGTACCAAACACAGGCCCCAACAACACCACCGCTCCTAAAACATTTACATATTCGGATGGAAATATAGAAATGCACGTGGGGACCGCCGCAGCCCGGCTAATATCAGGCAAATCCAGAATTACTAAAAACCAAATGGGCAGCCGCATTATAAACATGCAGCCAGGCAGTTACTAAAAATAATGAGTCCGCTGACTGAGTGTTTGGTCAGCGGCACCGAGTGAGCCATTTGTGAATGGAGTAGCTACACTGGGCGAAAAGCAGAGTGCCTGGTGCAGATGTGAAATGTTGAAAGAGCCATGTGGCATATGCCAGTTTTTAAACTTTATTGTTGCACATCTTTGGCAGTTATCCGATTTCTTTCTGAGCAACAATCAACACACACTTGGCTTAACCTTAAAATGCACAAGTTTAAGTGCAAGTAGAGCGCTCAAATTAATGAAGTTTTAGATTGAAAAGTGCAAAATTCATTTGAAATTCGCAATTCGCCAGCTCGGTCAGTTGATTTGCGTTAGGGAGCCGAAATGAAATCCGTTGAAAGCTGGTGGCAGCATTACGGCAGAATTGAGTTGCTGAGCCAGGCCAAAAGCTATCGGTGCAAAATCTGCGTGGCCAGCAGAATGCGAAAACACCCAAAGTCCCTATCATAAATTCAATTTTTTTCTGTTGCTGCTAAGACAAAATGCCAAGAGTTGACATTAAGCAGCCGGATGACGGGCGGGACAACTCGCAGGACGACTTCTAGGGTTCCCAGGACACCCAGGACGTCTCTTTCTCGGCTGCACTGACAGCGATGACGACAAGTGGGAGAGGACATCAACTGTAATGCAACCGAGGCTCCAGCTCCAGCTTCAGCCTCAGCTCCAGTTCCAGTTCCAGCTTCGGCTTCAGATTCAGATTCAATGCGCGTGACAGAAACCACAGGGCTGTCAGCAGAGCAACCGCCTTGGATGGCCATTACCCCAAGTCGCAGCATCCTTCGTTTGACATGGAACCCTGTCCAGGATGGGATGCCATGGGATGGGATGGGATGGGATTGTCAGTTCGGTGGCTTGTAACTGCAACTTTAACTATATATGCCAGTGCTCTTATTGTGGGCCCACTGCCGTTGTGCATTTGTAACAGAGCTTTTCGTAAATTGATCCAATTTATGCTTATTTTATGGCAAATTACGGGCGAAAGACGCAAGTCTGCCGGAGACCTCTGCCACTGACACCACAGGGAGCAGGAGAGCTCCTTGCCCGAGGACCTGATTAAAGGGGCTTTAAATATCCATATCGTCAGCAATCAGAAAAGGTTCAATATTAAATACATTCCATACCTAAATTTTAAATCAAATAACTTACCATTTTAGCTTTCTATATTTACCGAAAACTTAGGGTACATTTATTTATGTCAAACCGATCGACATTTCAACTTAACTTTTGCACAATAACTTTTGATATTTTGACCGCAAAGTTCAATAGCTGTCGCAATTGAAGGCATACATCGTATTTCATTTAAATAATAGCACACTTATAAGTCTCCCCGAGCCTCGCAGTTTGATTTTGTGATTCCGGGAAGCCCCACATGTATGCCCAGCTTATATGCACATATATAAATTCGATCCTGAATATCCACTCGAGTCGTTGGGCGCCAACTGCTGATTGTTCGCCACTTTCACCCACACAATTTGCCTGCTAACTTGCCTTTATTGGCTTCTAAATGCAGCTCTAAATCCTTTGAGCAAATTGCCATATTGCTGCCAGCTGCCAGCTGCCTCTCGTGCGGAATGTCCTTGCTTGTTGCATTGTTTTCGTATAATAAAATTAAACTTATGCACTCGCTCTCCGGGCTTCTGGGGCGACTTCCCGCCCGGGGCGCCTGGGTGAGCATTTGTTAAGTGGCAAAAGATTGAAATGAAGGCAAACACACAATTGCACACAAGCCGGGACTGACGTGCAGATTATTGGCATGTAAGCGTGAGTGTGCGTGGATGCACTGAGAAAAATGTGAGGAGGTTCAAGCAGCATGTTCATATTAACATTGCATTGTAAAGTGCCTGGAATACAATGAATTCTTGATAGAGAGGAAGAAATGCCAGCAGCAAAGCGACTGCTTTCTCATATTTGGCACAAATTCCAACGGGCTAAGTTTTTTTCGCAGTGCTTGCATGAGGGTGTGTAAATGAAATGAAATGGAACGAATCGGTTGCAACAAAGTGAGGGTTCTGCAAGGGGCTTACCGACTGCCAGATAAAGTTAAAAGGGGCGCCAACGCAATTTGCTCGGGGTCAGTTCTCCAGCAATTTCGTTGATAACTTATGTCATTCAACAAATGAAGTTGACATGCCGAACCCCTTGCTGAACCCTCTCCCTTGAGGTTGCATTTAGTATGCGCATTCAACTCTGCTGGCCCTGGCAAATGGGCCACTTTCACATTACGCACCTGGACGAAAGTGGAACCTTAAACATGCCGGAGTCACCGCCTCTCAATTACCTAATTGAAATCCAAGCCAACGAGTTGGGCGATGGGCGATGGGCGATGGGCACAAAGTCAAAGCCAGATTCTGATTCTCAATTCAGCATCCGAATCTCTCAAGGCTGTGCGCTGCATATGATTATAAGTTGCAGACCTGTGCCATTTCAATTTGCCCTTTGACATTGCCGCACTGTGTCGAATGCAAATTGAAAAATCATCATCGAATGGCCCAGGCCAACAACATTTTGGCCGCCGGAAGCGTTTTGCTGCCGCCCCAAACTAATATTGAGGCAAGGGCGCTGCAAACTGCTTCCGTTCCACGGCCGGCGGAAAGGAAAACTGGATGGAAATGGAAAGCTGGAGCTGAAACCCATGCCATGTGACTCTGCTTGCCTCTTTTTTGGCACGCAAGTGGGTACACGGTTTTGGCACAGCCACTGATCCTGCTGCTCCTGCACCACCCCGGTGGCTGTTGTTGTTGTTGTTGCTGCTGCTGCTGCTGCTGCCAAAAGTCGCTTGTTAAACAGCGGAAACGGAAACGCCAACAGTCGCACAAAGCACAAAGGGAGCACAAGCACACAGGCGACTTTTGGCAACAAGACGCCCACCGGCATCGGCATCGTCATCGTCATCGGCAACGGCAACGGCATTCGCATCCATCCATCCAACGTTTTGGAAAAGTGTAAATCAAACTAATTGAATGTTTTTCGCAGAGCCAACAGGCGGTGCCAAAGATATATAACTGCGACACGCCCCCTTTAACAGGCAAAGATACTGATTCTTTCAGCAAAAAAAAAACATAAAAAAAAGTTCGTGCGATGATAAGAAATTCAATTTCGTTCGATGCACACGCTTCTGGTTGAGTGGTGCACGCTCCTTTGACAATTTGATTTGATGCGCAAATATCGCGCATACGCAGTGTTGCACCGGCCCAACTAATCAAAGGCCCATTGAGCCAAAGCCGGTAGTGACTATTCATTAGCTCCTCGCTGCTAAGAAAGCAGGCTCTAATCAAAAAACCATTGAATAGGATAAGGTTAACATCAAGTTGTGTATATGCACACTGTTCATTAAGTCTTAAGAATAACCTTTCTTTCTTTTTAATTGAACACTCGAATAAGCCCAAGAGATTAAATGCAATTATTACGGCGCCTGAATAGACTTCTTAGCCAGTTTCCCCCCAAAGCATTCAACTATCTAGTATCGCACATACGCCCCGCAGACAGGGTCAACTAATGAAAGCCAACCATTAAAGCGAAGTGCCTAGGATCAGTGCTCATTCCGCTAATAGTCGCTATTCATTAACCGGCAAACCCTCGAATCAATTTGCACTGAACCCTTTAAGTGAGCTGCATGTAGCTTGCCCCAGTTTGGCCCACCTCAAACTAACCTGCATTTGTCTGCGGCTGCAAATTGCCGTTAACTTAATGAGCATTTTGGCCATAAAATCACTTGGCGCGGCTCTATTGCCACGACGCTGGCAGCCGGCACAATTTATTTGACTGTTAATTAGAAATTTAAATTATGCGCTTAGCCTTTGCCCACGAAGCGGCACTGCCTCCTCCTGCTCCCTTTTTGCCTCGATATCCGTGCAACTGGAGACGCCACCGATTACTCTCCGTTCGCCATTCAATTGGCGCTGCACAAAATTAATTGCAGGCAACGGCAGCGGCAGCGGCGGGCAACCAGCGCCTTGGAGCATCATTTGCGCCCTGGCAAATTCGAAATAATTTATAATTTGGCACAATTACGCTCAGCCACAGGCCCACCGCGTCCCTCGTCCTTCGTCCTTCGTCCTTCGTCCTTCGACGACTGCAGCCTGCCGCAGGACGAGGGCCATGAACTGGCCTGATCCGCTCCCGGGCTCCTGGTTCGGTTAGGGTTGGCTTTTTGGGTTGGGGCTCGGGTTTGGGGCGCCGGGGCTATATGGGTCATTTGCCATGCAATTGCATTCTATTGATTTTCCTGGTTTCTCCGGCTGCCCGGCTGCCCGGCTGGCCAACTGGCTGGTTCGGTGGAGATGTAATAAACTTTCACTTGTTTTGTCGCCGTCGCCTCGAAGCGGGAAAGCGGGAAAGCGGAAATCAGCGGGCGCCGCGGGGAAGTTGTGGACAGTGGTAAACACATTGCTCATAGCCAAAACATTTGGCACAGTGCCCCGGCCAGACAACCAGGATGCACAGTCAGCGAAAATGGGGTATACCAACCAAAGCGATGGGTGCCATTAAATTGAAATTCATTCTAGACAATTTAACCTCAAGTGGCTACCAAAATGTGGTCAATAAAGCCAGGAATGTGAAATTTTTTATCATATATATATTGTTGAAACAGAATTAAACAAAATTAAAGGCTCTACTGTGTGTAATCGCTTTAGCTATAGCATTTTTAAAATATCTTAATGGCCAAACATAGACCCTTTTACATTAAATGCACTTGCGACTTCCAAGCATTACAGGGTCACCATCTTTGGCCCTAAGCTTAAAATAATAAAGTACCTCATAAATCATTAAATATATTTGACTTGAAGGTATCGAGAAACGGAAATGATTTCAACCATTTTGCCCCTGCAGTTCTTCCTTTAAAAACTCTTATGTTTGAACTATACTAAGCTGAAGCTTAAATGACCATCAACTTTCGGATTGCCGGATTGCCGGATTAAAGCAAAATAAATCTTCCATTTTTTTCTCTGTGCAGCACCAGCAGCTCTAGCTAGGATTGTCAAGTGGTTTTTGGCTTGGTCCCGAGATTTGGCTACGCTTTTGTGATTTCTTTTCTGCTGGTCCATTGTTTGCCCAGAAATTGGGTCAATAGCCTTTTGGGGGAGGTGTCCTGCCCGCAGCAACTGATGCTCCCGCTTTTGCTTTTCCTGCTGATGATGATGATAATGATGGGGGGACGTCGGGGATGCTGATGATGATGGCGCTGGAGATGGCTAGCTCGGTGATGAGCAGCGAGCCTGGGCCAGACTTGCAGCCATTGTTTCAACTTCTGTGCATGTAATTTCCTCCTGCAGCATGTGCCGCTTGCAGCAAGTGTGCTGTTGGCTTTTCACTTTTGTTGCTGCCACACTGATTACTGCTGCTTGTTAGTGCGTTTGACTGTGCGGTTTTTATGCTCGTTTACATGCATGTATTTGTATACCAAAGTCCTTGCCAAGCGCTAAGCACCCAACGCCCAGAGCCACCACCCACCAAGCCCCTCCCCCACCCATTCACTTTTGCCAAAATACACATTTTAGCTTAATTTGCAACTTGTTAGCTGGCTGCAAAACAATCTCCCGTCGGTCTCGCCAAAAACTCATGTGTAAACAAATCAAACTTGAAACTAAAGCTTAGCCCCGAACATTTCGCAATAATGAGCAATGCTCGGGGGCCAAAAGAAAACTTGTTCTTGGTCCCGAGCAGCAGGGCAACAAGTGCGACAGAAGATAGAGCCAACTTTGTTAAATCAGCTTTAAGCTGCTGCAGCTATTTGTGGCCCACGCTGTTCGCTGCCAAGCTATGCTGATGTTTGCCAAGTTCCTTTTCGTTTCGAAGAAACAAAGCTTGGACCTTTTCATGCCACCCCAACCCATCCGCATGTGCCACTTGACTCGATTCCGGATTTAGCAGAGGAGCGTTGTTTAAAATGCGTAACCATATCCCGGCCATGAATTTATGCAGTCAACTGTGTAAAAGGCGTAAAATGTCCAAAGACCATCAGTGACATCGTGGGTTGCGCCTTGGCTTGGCGGGGCATTTTGTTTTGGTTGGAGAAAACCGCCGGAAGGACTACTTCTCCAGTCGCATCCAACCAGCGGCCTCTCATTTATTTCATGCTCCATTGCACTGCGATATGTGTCAGGAACCGTGCAATCAGGCACTCGGAGAAATAAATGATAAGAAGTTCAGGACCAACTTATATCGCGTAAATAAATAAATAAATGGCATTTGTAGGCCAAGACCAATCAAGGCACGCTGTCTACAGAGCTTGGATATCAAAGGGGAAGCTGTTAATTTTATAATAAAAAAAAAGAACATATGAATACATTTGTTTCCCGTGCACTAGGAATAACAAGAGTCTGGGATCTACGTAAGCCAGTGTCTTTAAGACAGCGTTTTTCCGAATCCATCCGGGACTTGTTTGGCCAGCTCACTACCCGCACTCGTTGTTTTTATTCAATTACCAATTCGAATTCGATGCTGTCACAGCCGCACTCCAGTTCATCGCAAGCAGCTGCAGCCGTTTGTCTTGCCAATTGGTCCAAGCCATCAACAAACCGAACCCAAGCGGAGCATTATTGTAATTCAGGCAGCTACCAAGCAGCCACTCGCGCTCGAATTTAAATTGTTTGGAAGCAATAAAAAGTTTATCAAGTGTAAAGCGAAAAACAGCGCGCACGAAGCCCTTGACTTTCGGCACTCGGTGTTAATTGTTTGAGCTTTAAGTTGGGGAAACGGTGCCACATTTCAAGGACCTGGCAATGTAGAGCTGCCCGGGCTTTATTCAAGGCGAAAGTAATACAAAACAATGGGCTCGAAAACCGGCCGCACAATCACTAGCACAAAAGCGGAGAGAGAAAGACGCACAGCAAATAAATCAATTGGCTTTGCCTAAAACGTTTGAAATTGATTTCAAGTTCTTTGGCCCATTGTTTTTATATGCAACAAAGGGACAATTTTTCATTTCCAACGACAACAATAAAAGCAACACAAGGTCCTTTTCATGGTGGCACATGGACGTAGACACACACACACACATATACACACACGCTGGGATAGACACACACATGCGGTCGATCCCTGGGCATGTAAATTGGCCGCATTGTTTATGAGCGCTGCTATCCTGCGTGTCCTGCAGCCTCGTCCTTCGAGGGACTATTGATTGTCAATTCAGTTTAAGCGCTGCCCATAAATTCTGTAAATGAGCAGCGGTCCAGTCGAAGCTGCTGCCATTTTTCTTAATTTGCTGAAATGCACAAAAACAATTTTCCATTTCCACGAAAGACGCCCACATCGCGAATTCGAATTCTGCTAGTTTGCTATTATCCTTAACTTTGGTTCAGCTTGATTTCCCTACTTTTCATTTAGCGAATGACATTTAAAAAAAACCCTTTAGATAGTCTCTAAAATATGGTCACTTGATTTGATTTGAAAACATTCTTAAAGCTCAAAAATACGGTACTAGCACTTATCCTTTTTAAGCCCATATTCGGAGAGCCCAAAGGATATCAAGCTGCACTTTAAATGTTTGTGTGCCCTACCTTTGTTTGGTCATTAGACCTGACACATTGTCAACACGCAACAACTGCCAACAACTGCCAACAGCTGACAGCCGTCAACTGTTTATGTTTGCCATTTAGCAGGCAAAACATTTTGATTACGCATACGCCATGTGGATCGAAGCGACGTTTGTTGCTTTGACAGGCGCCTCGAATTCCATTCGCCCATAAATAAAAGTCATCTGCTGGTCATCAGTCGATTGGAGATGCATTCGCTGCTTGTTTGTGTTTCAGCGCTTTGGTTTTGTCAGCTTTGCGAAGCGGCGATTGGGAGTCAACTCTGCCAGGATTGTCGGATGAATGTGATATATCCTGGTGGGGGAAAAGGCAACCAGCACTTGTCAGAAAACCGTCGAATAGTTCGAATCATCAACAAATACAAGCGAATCCGAAGTAAGGAACTGAAATATCGCGATGAGATTGGGCTGCGTAGCTTGCAGTCCAAGGAGTTCAGCTTTATCGCGAAAGTGAAGGTGGGAAATTCGGTGCGATGCAGTGCAGCCTTGGTGGCTCCAAGCTTGGCGATCACCTCCAGTAATTGCTTTATAAATGACTCCTCTAAGCCGCTGCAAATTATCTTCACCGGCGGAAGAAGTTTCGCTGTGGATGATGTAGTGAAACCGGATTTCTGTCCTGAACTTAGCGTGCTCCATTTGACAAGACCCTCTGAAGTAGATCCAATTGCCCTTTGCCATTATGATCTACCTTTGGGCACAAAGGTATCAATGATGATGGCCAGTCCGGATCTCATCTACTACGGCCGTCGGAGAACTGAAATAATCTCAAACCGCGCCTGCAAGACAACATTCCTAGAAGAGGATTCCGTTTTCATAACTCCCAGTATGCTGTGTGCGAGAA
Organism: Drosophila orena; assembly: GCA_005876975.1. Taxonomy (NCBI): domain Eukaryota; kingdom Metazoa; phylum Arthropoda; class Insecta; order Diptera; family Drosophilidae; genus Drosophila; species Drosophila orena. The sequence continues at coordinate 3,805,336 of VCKV01000282.1, read as the reverse complement.
ACTCGATAAATCCGGAAAAGTGTGCCACTTCTCCGGGTGACGCCTTACTAATAGACCATCAATTATGTGGCTTAAACATTTATGGATTTCGTTGTTTTCAAAATGCAGTCAATGGCGATCTCTACTTAAGCCTAAGCAAACTGCAGCCCATGATCGGCGATTTGATCCGGAAACTTAATGGTTAACGTGTGTCATTTAAATCAGTTTCGGGGAAAGAAAGCTAATTGTTGTGATGTGGAACTGAAACAGTTGAAAAGTTATTATGCAGCTAAGTCAACTGGTTTTAATACTAGCAGTCTGCCATGGATCAGTTTCTGAGTTTTCTGAGGTGGCGCCACAGGTTAATCTAGGTGAAATACCGCCCAATGGACAGCCCTATCAGATAGTGCGCGTTATTGAGTATGTAGTGCCTTATCCCTACCAGAGATCTCCGAAAATATCCGCCAGAACTTCGAGCACAAGAGGCAAGGAACCCAACAGCCTGGAAATAATTCCCGCTGAAATCGAGACCATTCTTACCGATGGACAAGCCACAACAGAGGCACCAAAGGCAGTGAAGCATTTCCTTATGCGAATCCTTTATGAAAACAAAGTCATTTGCAGTGGTGCCCTAATTTCCACTCGTCTGGTCCTAACCTCTGCCCACTGTTTTCCCAGGAATCTCCGTCCACCTGCAGCTCACTTGTACAAACTGCAGGCCAGTCGGAGTCGGATATATTCGGTGGCCAATCTAATCACCGGCACTATCGAAGACATGGCCCTATTGCTGCTCAACACTCCACTGGAGGATCCCTTCGTCCAACCGATTGATCTCTGTGACTCTCCTCTCCAAACGAATGACAACGTAACCATGTTCATGTCACAGCAACATCTGCGTTTCCTGCGCACCAAACTCATTGCCAATAGGAATTGCAAAAGGAGCTATGCCCAGGACGAGAACGCCTTCATCACCCAGACCATGTTGTGCGCCCTGAATTCGAACCGATTGGTGGACTGCCAGACGACCAAGGGGGATGTCCTCCTCCACCAGGATCGGGTGTGCGGAGTGGACATCTACGGACAGCACTGCTCCGATGGAGGTGTCAATGGAGAGCTATATGCCGACGTATTTAAGGCCAGGACGCAACTGATGCGCTTGATTGAGCGCTATTCGAGCTAAATGATTCAACTGCGAAATTTCGTAAAATAAAATTTCCAATACTTAGTTATTTTCCAATGTTTTTTGCCTAAAAATGTTTAAATCAAATCCTAAAGCAGAGACTGAACATACATTTGTTGTCGCAGTGCCATGTTCGTGTGCTGCCCAAATCAAATCAATCTCACTAAACAAACACTGAAAACAAAAGGGCGAAAGTGGGGTGGACCGAAAAAAATCACAACGCAAATAAAATCAGGGAATGCCGCCTTCTGTTGGTCGCGGCTAAAATTGAAAGTCGCCGCCACCAACAAAATCAGCGGAACACAAAGAGCACAAGCTGGCGATGTTTTTTTAGCATTTTATTTTCTTTCAATTTGCGGCTTAAAAAAGTGAACTGTTCCCATCAAAATGCCCTGAACTGCAATGACTATGATGTATGTAAATGTGAGCGAAAAAACAAATGGTAAAAAAGGGAAAATTGTGAAAAAAAAAAAGTACACAATAAGAGACACAAGCGCCACCCATACCCTCTAAAATCATCATGACAGGAAAAAGGTGTTACACTTGGCTTGAAATTTACACCCCCGGTGGGCGGGGCAACATGGGGGCTTCTGTGGCAAAAAAGGCGACGAGATGGAGTACTGGAAAAAAATAACCGAAGCTTCGCCGGCGGCTATGGATACGTCGCTAGCTTTTGGCTTTGGCTTTGCGCTAAAATATGCAATTTTGTCATGAAATATGCACATGTCCACCGCGTGGCAAGGACGAACCGCCATGCCACCCACCGCCACCCACATGCAGCAGCACTATCAGCGACGGCAACAAAATAAATTTAAAAGGCAGCGTACATAAATAAATTAAGCATTTAAAAACCCAACGAGAATAATGAAAGCCATAAAAGCACAGACAGTGCGAATCTGGAAGTGCCCTTCACCAGGACTAAGCTAATTATAAAAAATCTTAATGGGCGGTAGAAATGAAGGGCTGCTCAAGGATATCTTTCCAATCCGAATTTTTAGAGAATTACGAGTATTACAGCCCTTCTATTCAAATTAAGATAGTTATGATATGTAAATAACGTACGATAGTGGCCAATTGGAAACTAGCAAATCAGAGAAATTTAAAGCGCATCAAGAGTGTCTATGTGGTCTACAGAAAAGTTGCCCATAACTTTTCCACCAGCCACGCCCACCATTTGACATTTAAATGCAACGAAGCCTGTCGAAAATGTTGCCGCCAACATCATCGCGAACAACTAAATTTATGTACATAGAAATTAATATTAAAGAAAAAACGAACAGCGTGTTTTCATATAAAACACAGGATGCCAGAGTGGGTGTTGGTATTAGTGCAACACGGGATAATATTGAAACAGAAAACAACAAATGGCATGAAAAAACTTCAACACTAGTGTGATAATAAAAACAATAAAACAAATATATATTTCATTTGACTAAAAAATTGCTTCCCCATGGCAATTCGCGAGCCGAAAGCGACACCCCAAAACCACTTGAACCACTTTAGCCACTTTGGCCGCCCACTTTTCCAACCCCGCTTTTCAGTGACCCGCTGACCTACCGCAAATATTTATTGTTTGACAATTTTTATTGCCTACTTTCAGGCGATTGTCGCTAGCTCAAAAGCGGAAGTGCGCCGAAGGAGGAGGGTGAAACTTTTCTGGAAAAAAATTCAAAAGGCGTTAAAATGATTTTCAAAAACTTTTGCCTTACGTGACTTTGTCCCCAGCATCGGTCCAGCCTACATATTGTTCAATTTCCGACCGGGCCGCACTGACTGAATCAAAATAGGTGGCATAAACAGCAGCAGCGGCGGTGGCAACAAAAGTGTTCGGAGACCCTGCGCTGGGTATAAAATAAAAGTTTTCCACTTAAGGTTTATGAAAAGTTTAAGCCCGGCCGCCGCCCGAAGGGCCACCATCATCCAGCAAACACATTCACACTTACCTCAGGCCGGCAAATGCGGAAGCGGAAACTACGGTCGAAAAATGATGAATACCCAGTGAGAAGGACTCGGTGCCCGTCGAACCCCGGCCAATACAACACAAAAACACACTCCAGAGGGAAGCTGGCAATGACCATAATATCCTTGGACCCGCTCGAAGATCTTTCGCAATAAGGAAGCGGTGCCCAATGGCCTTCCACCTTTTACTCCACGACCATAACCACTTAGGAGCCTTCGAGTTTTCCCCGAGAAAACTCCCCAAATGCAAATAATAATGTAATTGCCGGCAATCTTTTGTCTGTTTACCTTTCGCTTCGCCGCTGTTAAACTTTTATGAGATTTGAACAGAGTTTTAAAGCATTTACACCTGGCCCACGCAATGACAAATGAGCAAATGAATTGAACCCGATTCCGCGGGTCTGAGAGCCAATTTAAAACCCCACCGGCTAATTGCAGGTCGGATCCACTAATTGAGTGCAAGTCAAGCAAATCGCCTAATTAGCGGAGGCCATCTAAGCGGACTACGATTGCCAGCAGAGTGGATGGGGGAGATCCAGAGAGGGCGCAAGTCCTGCCGGTAAAAAGGATATGCAATTTGCACGGACAGGACACTTGATCTCAGTCAAAGCGCGGAATTGACAGGCTGGCCGCAGTATTCCGGCTTAATGCGTTATTAATTGGATGGTAAGCCGGAAGCGATGGAATGGGATTTCCCTCCATTTCCCCTCTGGCCTAGCTAAATGAAAGTACACTGTAAACATGCAACGTGCATTTGTGTGAATATATAACAAACAGAATATATTCAAGCACTACAGTTCTAGCCTAACAATAAATATTGATTTATGATCTTAAGAGTGCAGTTCCCAATTAACAATGCATAGTAGAATATATATGTAGTTAGTAGTTAGTAGTTTGGTAATGCTTTTAGTAGTTTTACAGAAGAAATAAGTAGTTTTTAAAAAATAATTCCAAGTGCACTCTTCAGAGTTGTCGTATATGTAAATGACCGTGCATATTTTGCAGACTCCACTTACGGTCTAAGTGCTAGGCCGGAGTACATTTCGAGAATGTTTTCGGATGTCGCCGGCAAGACCACGTGCCGAGGTGGAACCACGTGCCTCCGGCTCCAACCACGTCGCCAGTTGACTTTTCATAGATTTAGGACTACATTTTTCTTGAAGCCACAGCGCCACTTTGCCGCTGAGCCGAACGCACCGCCAGGTTTTCAGGGTTTTTCCGGTGGGTGGATACGTGCCTCATCCACGTAGCTTCTCCACATTCACTACCACTGTCGCTGTCTTTCGTATGCCACATGTGTCGGGGGCATACCCATTTACTTGAGCTGCGCATAATGAGCATTATTTATATTTAAGCTGCGGAGCAGACACAAACCGTAAATAAAACGTTTTAATTTATTGGGCATGTGATAATTTCCGAACTGGCTGGCATCTGGCATAGGAAATACCATAAAACAGCAGTGATAATTTCAAAAATGGATTTCCATACATCGGAATGAGACGGAATGAGAACAGATTTAACCCCCCGGACAATCAATCAAATTAACCCAATGCCCAAGGCCAAGTGCCAAAATGCCGAAAATTGATTTCTTGGCCTTTGGGCAAGGTCAGCTTTTGACGTAGCCAGGTGACTAAATCGAATCACCTAGTGTGGGCAATGAAATATAATTCAGCTTAGTAAAAAACTAATTGGGCGTGAACAAGTTTGGTCACCCAAGGCGGTGTATTTTCTACGCTTAAATCGTAGAAAATAGTATACAAAATATTGTATCAACAAAATTGACAAATTTTAAAGAATATATTCATTTAAGATTTTATGAAATATTTCTTATTGTAGATCTTAGCACCTGTGGCGCGAAGGAACAATTGAACTTGCCTTAGCTATTGAACTTATTACTGCATCGCCATTAGTTCCATTAAGACCCGGCCAGCTTCTGCCATTTGCCCCCAAAGCTTATTATGATAATTGGAAATTATATGTAAAAATGATGACTTAGCGGCCGAGGGCCTCGGGACAATCATCCGAGCCAAACTAGCAGTAATGCCGCATTAATCTGATTATTAGTGGCGCATAAAAGAATGATATAGCGATGGCGGGAGACGGCGAACAGAACGTAATTGAATACTAATGCAATCAATTAAAGTTAAACTCCGGGCACACGTGCAAAGGACGGCCAGGAGTCGGCAGGATAAGTCCTGGAGAGCCTTCGGGAGATGGCGGAAATGGAGATGCGACCGACTGAAGTGGAAGTGCAGTGGCGGCTGGTCCGATGACGAAGGTCCCAGCTCTGATGAGTTCAATCAAGTTGTAAACATGATTCCACATTCTATTAATGCGCCGCCAGTTTCAGTAACTCAATACACAATCAACGGCGTTTTAGAGTTCATTTGCGTGGTATGAAAAGGGAAATCAAATCATAAAAAAAATAATATGTCGCTTTGTGGAGGCGGGGACGCAACAGGATGTGTGTCTGTGAGAGTCCTTCGAGGCAAAGGAATCAACATCGACAAGTCCTTACCTTTGGCATGCCTGCGTAGACGGCGGAATCCTCCAGCTCCTCTGTTCAACTTCAAATTGATGCAATTTATGAAAACTTTTGTGCGCTCAATTGCAAATACAAGTGTACAAGTGTACAATCTCTGTCATTTTTATGCACTTCCCCTAGTTATGCCAAAGCAATTCCTCTCTTTTGGCAAGTTTGCTTTCGTTTTCGCCCGAGTTCCAATCTTGATTTCCCAGCGTTTTTTCTTTTATACATTTCTGTACTTTTGTGCACTTGGCCCCCCGTCATTTTGTTCCCTTTTTCTGATTTTTTCTGCCATTGGTGCATTGTGCGGCAAATTAAGCCCATTGCAAGTGATTTGATTTGCTTTCATATAGAAAATACTTCAAATTCCCTCTGCCATAGCGGCAATCACTTTAAAGTTGCCAGCCAAGCAGCGACTGCGAACGAAAAGTAATTTCCGACTAATGACTGTCATTTGTATCTGGAAACGAAATGAAATGTGCGCCACTCCTGACGGCGTTTATTTATTTCTATGGCAAGGGCACAGCGCGTGTCTGTAATTACCACCAAACATTCAAAAGTTCCGCCAACGAATTATGGCATTTAATAATTTTGAGTGAGTGCAGCAATGCCGCAGATCCCGATGCTCAAGCAATCCAAGGCGGAAGTAGCCGTGCAGAACTGGACCAGGAAAAAACCAGTCCCATAAAGTGCCATTAAGAATTATATGGCCCACATCCAAACTTAAACTTCTGAGAACCCATATGCAAGGCTCGAATTTATGCAGTACTTCAGTTATTCAATTTTCTAAACTCTGTGAATACATTTTTTTAGTCTTGTGACCTTTACAGTATTTTGAAACACAGTTCATTCCACCCTTCAGTGTTGAAAGGCCTTGAAACATTCCATCAATGAAATAAACACGGCACAAATTGACAACAGAGCCAAAGGACTCTCAACAGTCTGTAAACATCTAGCAACAGCAACAGTTTACATTTCAAGGCAACAATGACCTGCTGTTAGCAGAGCAGTACAGAACAGAAGCATAACATTTCAGTAACAGACAAGCTACCCCTGCATGTACCCCTCCTATTTCGAAATCTTCCCCGTTAGCAGGGGTGCTTTGAGTCTACAGAATGCTAACTGTGCTCTGCAATGTAAAGTAGCAGGATATGTGAAAAGGATACTTGTGGCATCAGAAAAAAAAGTGCTGGCTGATGTTGATGTGTAAGGCTTTCTTTCATGTGATGCACTCAAGTAAATAAGAACTTGTCCACTATTTAGATTTAGTTAGTTAGTTAGTTATCTTGTATGACCAATAAATACAAATAAAATTACAGATATGAAATGTCAATGGATAGTACATGGATAGTAAAAGTCTATTTAATTATTGCCCACCAGGTTTCTTTCAGTGCGCGATGGTAAGTTCATTTGGCAAATGGAAGCTTCTCATTTAGCTCCCAGCTGATGAGGTGGAGATGTGGGTCTAAACCAGGCCAGTGGCTTTTAGCCCCCTTTAAAATAGTTTTAATTGAATTTATTGATATTTTAGAGGAGGGCAGAGATGGCCCTTGCTCTCGCCCTCTCACAAGTCAAATGCAAACCCAACAAAGTAGAGTGAGCTGGGAATGGAAGCTCGTGGCTCGGGGCTCGGGGCTCGGGGTTCAGAGCCTTGGGATCTGGGAATTGGAATGTGGGACTGCGAGGCTGCCAAATGTGGCCCAGAAAAACCAAAGTTTAGTTAACTTTTCATCAGGCTAATAAAGCGTACGTCTTTTTGGCATCGAAATGGCGGCGTTGGAGACAACGACACCAAATCAATGCTCAACTAGAGTTTGGGCTTTTAAAATCTGTGCATGTGTGTGTGATTATAGATGCGACTAATGAATAGAAATGTCGTCCTTCAAAACTTTTCGGTTACCAGGCCAAAGAAAATCTGGCTGCTTCCCTCTCTCTCTATTTGTGTGGGTTAATGAAAATCCGATTTTTGATTCACATCCCACACACACAAACACTTTATACTTTCAAGTTGACTTTGAGTTTTTGGCATTTTGAGAGCTCAAGGAAGCGTGGCAAAAGATTTGCGGTTCACTTGGAATGCAAAACTTAAATGCGTGCCATATGAATCGTTAATTGTGTGGGTGTGGCATCGGGCGGAAACGGAAGCGGGCTGGAAGAGGAAGAGAGCGCGTTGGGAAGGCGCATAGAAAATCAAGGGAAAGGGTGAATAATAAATGAACCTTCTACGCTTTGGTTTGTAAGAAGGTATTCGAACTTGAGTTTCATAAATTTGATATTACGTTTTGAATATTGAATGAACTCTATTTTCGACAGCTAGCAGCCTGACAATATATCTTGAAGGTAATTTAAGAGTGAAATGATGCGTCTGTCGAATTTCCATTGCTCCTAGTACTTACATTCGTGACTTAATTTCCTTTGCTGTGCTTAAGGTAGTTCAAGAGTCACACAAATTATTTTCACTATCTTAATTTCTGATCCGCACTTGTTTTCGAGTCATTAATGGGGAGCGCATTCCTTGGTAAGCTCTATAATATTAAATCAAGCAGCCTTGGCAAATATTTTCATGCTCATTCATAAAATTTGACATTAGCATATTGCATTTCCATTGCGTTAATGTGACAAAATGACAAATGAAGTTGGTTTCGCTCCTCCAGTCGCGTTGCACTGCCAGTCGAGAGCCGTCTGTCTGTCTGTCTGTTTGTCTGTCGCGTTTCATTTCCTCCGCCTGCCTTCCGGTTCCTCGAATGGTATTTTATGCGTTTCGCGGCAAACTGCACTTGAATTCGCATTTGCATTTTTCCGAGCGTGGCAAAAAGCAAAACACTCTGACAAGCGTTTACAAACTCGCCAGTGCGACAACGCCAGCAACAAGCCAAGTAGCGCGGCAACTTTGAAATTGATAAATTGATTTATGCAGAGAAAACAACAAAAAAAGAAGACAGAAAGAATCTCCAGAGGAGGCAGAACTTATATCTTTGTATATATCTACGCCAGCTTTCTATATCAGCCACACTCTGGAGTCCGTTGAATATGAAAAATAACGATGGTGGGCAAATCAAAAATTTGTAGCATACCCACAGGCTGACGTGCCAGCCGCAGGACATTCAAGAGATATAGTCATTGAACCTGAGGCTCAGACAGAGTTTAGGCTTACAACCTCTGACTGCTACACACAAAATCAATTAATAAACAATATGAAACAAAATTGCAATTGTTCGTTATGTCCGCTGCAGACGTCCCCCTTCCGAGAGCTTCTGTGGCTATTTTTGTAAGAGCTTCCTTCTCCTTTTTCCAGGCACCAGTGCCGCTTAAAGTCGCTCCCAGACCCATTGTGCCGGGATTTGACGTCATTATTGTTTCTGTGGTTCCTGCTGATTGACCCACGCCCCCTCACGTACCAATAGCAGCTCCAGCGCAATGCCAGCCATATTCCCGTATCGGTTTCCATTTTTTGCGAAAACACTTTCTGCTGTTCGTGGTGTCTATTTATACACCTGAGGTCAGACTAGAAGTGTTTTTTCTCTGGAATCTTCATTATGACATAATAATTTAAAACTGCTTTACTCCTGATTTGTATTTATCCTTTCAAGAGGTATCGATTTATTTATTAAATATTAATCCGTTTTCCAAACGTACTGCCTCTGTACTTAAGAAACACTGGCAAGACACTGGCCTACAAAAACGGATTTAAGAAAACCATTTTATCAAGTAGACAAACACCAGCGCTATTGCCATAGGCTCATGTGTGTGTACATATATCCTTTTGCATGTGCACTGCGACATTTAAACCGTACAGACAAACAATTCTATATGGTAAACAAGTCACGTGCCACGTGTGTTATTGCTTTTCGTTGCCTTTGATTTTCTGCACTGGGGGGGAGTGTTGTGGCAAGATGCTGGCTTAATGGGTGGCACCACGCCCACTTGCTAATGCAGCTGGCATTATAAACTTAATTAAAATATCGGCAGACAGTGATAAATGGCAGCGCCCGAAAGTAGGCAATGTTTTCTTTTGGAAAGGCAAGCGGCAAATATTTAAACACTCACACATATTGTAAGGACTTTGGCGAAGATTCGCGGGCGTGTGTGTATTTATAGACACACATAGCCGTGAGCACACGCACACATGCATAGGCACACACTATGGGGCTACAATCACAATCACAGGTAACTGCTACATGTGTAAATATTTACAAAACGCGCCAAGCGTCGACAAACCGACGCCAGGCATCTTCACTTTTGCCGCCAACGAGCGGTGCTTCATTGTTGTTGCAGCGCGTAACTCTTTCGCTTCGTCCAGGAGCGTTTCTTGGGCGCCAAAGGGCAATGGGGCCCATGAAGAGACCCGTTAATCCAACAAGTTATTCGGTATGGTCCTCTATGTCGGATACTTAACTGTTTAGGCTTTTTACTTCAGTGGAGTGTTTTAGCTGAAACTCGACCTCTAGAGTTAATGTAATTTTTAAGTTGTAACTTAAGGAGATTATTCAAAGTTTTTTTTAAATAAGAAAACTACCTGACCCGATTAGGCGCCGAATGCTCCTGTCTTTCCATTCGCCCACGCAGCCAAGCACACAGGTTTATTTATGCCTTTCGATATTTATCGCTGTTGCTCTATTTGCTTTTGTTGCTGCCACTGCTGCTCTTCGAGAATCCCCCCATTTCAAAGTGGGTATATGTGTGTTTTATACCCTTTTATTATTATTATGCTGTCATTCCTGTTGTCGCGACATTGTCAGCGAGCGCTGTGTGGTACTGTGGTACCCTTTTGCGGGTACATGGGATATGGATATTGTGTAACCGCCTGCGTGTCCATGCTTAGTCCTTTATGTCGACATTGAAAGGGTTTTAGTTGCCCCATTTGAACAAATCGTTTTATGTGTCATCATATGTTCAGACACAAGTCAAAACGCTTTACTCCGCCAGAAACTGGTCATAACTCGAGACAAAATTCAATGTGTAAACTTCACTTCGAATACCCAAATCAATTTTGTAATTTGCTCCATTTGGCATTTCATTCCATATGCCTCATAATGTCAACGATGCCGATATATCAAATGGTAATAGACGATGTCTTGGCAGGTTTGTGAGTGCCATAAATTTGGAGTCCACAGGATCTTGAAAGGACAGAGTTTGCACTTCAATGTTTTTGCGTGAAGCAGGATATGCATCTGTAGTATACTTCAGCAGATTGGGATCAAAAAATAAGACTAGGTTTCTATCTCACCCTTTTTTAGATGCAGGATTGGAATAAAATGCAATCCCACCCCTAACTGAAGCCTAAAAGGCAAATCGTTTAAACTCCCTGTTTGCCTGCTGACTTTGATATACAGCCTTTGAGTGTCGCTCAAAGTAGTAGAAAAAAAAATAGAATTGGAGTATGTGGAACAACCCCTAAGGCAATGCAAAATGCATTTCATTCGGTCTGACAGTTTTTGCGCTTGCAATTCCTGGAGGATAGTAGCAGAATCAATTTAGGAAATAACTTGAACTAAAATAAAACATTTGGTACTCTTAGATATCCCCAGTTCCTGCATTTTATATATCCTCCTCGTTAACGAAGAATAATCGGTAAAAGTGAATTAAAATCATAGCCTTGTTACCCTACAAAAATATTAAATTGATTGAAATAGTTCGTAAAATAGCTTTTTAAGTAGACAATTAAAAGTAAAGCAGAGTGTGAGATTAGAGGTGTACACACGATAACTGTGTCAGCTGGAGTCTAATTATTATTATTAAAATCCACATAGCGTGATTTTAAAAGTATATATGGCAAAGACCTTTTTAAATAGTTTTAGTTGTGATCGGCTATTATGGATGTGAAAATCGTTATACTTGCAATCATCTCCCTTTCTTACAGGACAAATGGAGCAGTGTACGAACTCTCTGTGGCCGATGAGGAATTATTTAGGAGCTGTCCCAACCCTGAGCCAGGCACCCTCGACATCCATGGATTATTGGATTTATCGGAGTTCTCCACATCCATGGATGCCAATGGACTGACTATGAGCGGGAACCAGACTTTGGTGTGGGACATCCAACTCAAGGATCGCATACAGGTGACTAGGTGCTCGAAAGAGGCCATAAAATCTAAAACATCCCAATTATTTCGCAGTTGTCCATTAAACTTCTCTACTTGGAACGGGGCACGTGGACGTCGACTGTTTTCTCATTATTTATCAGGGATTTCTGTAAAGTCATGTATGACAAAAATCAGATTTTTTATGATTCCTGGACGGGGCATATCGAAAACGCTGATCAGGATAAATGTGTTAATGTTCCAGGAGTAGGTTTAAACTATCGCCATATACAGAGATTTTCTACAAACTTCATTTCAGATGAAATTTATTTTGAACACCTACGTACTCAGCTTGCACTCCTCAGTTACCGCCCCACTTCGTGAAGGACGCTACAAGGCCAACATATTGGGTCGAGCGTTTGATTCTACCGGCACCGAGAGACCCACCCGCATTTGCTGTGAAATAGTTGGAGATATATTTAAGATTAAGAACTAGGTGTAGCTAGAAGTTTAATACACTTTTTGCCGAACGCCCAACATGCAAAGCAATCATTTCAATAAATAATACCTGCGAGCATACGCCTACTTGCATACCCTTTCGCTAAAGAAAAATGTTTTAAATGTTTTTTAATTATCTGTTTTATGTTGTGTGTAATAAATTTGGATAACTCCAAAAAAACCAGAAATATTACGAAATCTGTTTTTTTAATTTTGGTGTATCAATTTTGTTACTGAGATTATTCGAGAATATCCTGTGTAATTTTTTTTTCTTTTTTTTTATTTACATACCCCATAAGTTAACACGAACTCCATCTGGAAAGCTCCATACACACAAAAAAACGAGTTATTAATTACATAATTAGACGTTATATAAACTCAGTAATCTTGTACTGTTGTATAAACTGTATGTACACTAAAAGACTGGGGCACCTGCAGAGTAATTACTATAATTAGTAACAGCATCCTGTTTCTCTGTACTTATATAGTGTGGTTTCAACAATGGCAGCGCTTCATTTGGTGAAAAAAATGATTTTAAAAGTACTCCTGCTAGCGGTGCTCGCCATCTCAGCCAGTGCAGAGAAGTATGAACTTACGGTGGATGAGGAGGTATTTCACAGTTGCCCTGATCCTGAGCCCGGCACGCTCGACATACATGGCTTGGCAGATCTATCGGAGCTGTCAACCACCATGGATGCTGACGGGGTAACCCTTAGCGGAAATGCGACCCTTAGGTGGGCCGTTCAACCAGAGGATCGCGTGGAGGTGATTTCATCTTTACAAAGCTGAGGCGACTTATGCATGATGTATGTTTTTTGGCAGATGAGCGGCAAACTCTTGCATATGGACAGAGGGACCTGGACGCCAACAGTGTTCTCAATGACTGCAAAGGACTTCTGCAATGTTATGTTCGACACAAATCAATTATGGTACAAATACTGGACTGCGCATATTACCAACGAGGAAAAGAATTGTTTAAATGTTCCCGGTGTGAGTACTAAAATTACTCCTGCATTAAAAATTCCTCCCTTAATTTTCCGCATCACAGACAAAAATTATACATGAGAAGTATGTGCTTAGTTTGACCGCTACTGCTGTGGGGCCAGTTACCCCAGGTCGTTACAAAGTCATCATAATGTTCAGAGCCTACGATTCTTCCGGGGCCGAGAGGCCGACTCGCATTTGCGTAGAAGTACGTGGCGATTTATCTAAAGTCAGACGATCAAAGCCCTTTGCATAAAGGTATTGCATAGGTCTTGCAAGAAATGATTCGATTTTTACTAAAATATGTACGAAATTTATTATTGGTGTGAAGCGTACAAATTAAAGATCTATCATTATGTTTCTATATATACTCGTTTATATATACACTCAAATACACTTACGGGCTATGCAGAAATCAGCTTACGTCAATTACTTAAACAAATGTAGCATCATACTCTTAATTACCTACGGGACACAAATCCGAATTCTCTTAATCGATTGCCATCGGTCCGCGACCGCCAAATTGCGCTGGTGCAACGTAGTCGACACTGCTAACTTAACTAAGACACAGGAGATCGTTGAGGCGTTGATGTTGACAGGCAGCAGATTTCGCTGCCCGATCATGTCAGATGCGGCGTGGCCGCAGTCGCCGATTTCCCCGCAAAGAATCGACTTCCGCCGGTCTGGTTGGTGAAGAGCAGCGTGTCAACTGAGGGCAGCATCTGGTTGGATCGCACCAGCAGAGGCACATTCACCATGGACACAGAGGGTGTCTGAGCCATGCTCGTGGTCACAGACTGAACACCATTGCCCGTACTGGTAAGCTTTCCGTGTGCATTCAGCGTAAAGGCGGGCAGGTAGTAGTTCCCAGATCTCACTGGTAGTGCATTCGTCGATATGGCGACACTGGATGCGGATGAGACAGCGGTCAGCTCCATGGAGGCCGGCGACGAAAACGGTGAGGACTCCAGTGAGGGGCAAGCTAGGCGGTCGCTGGGCTTACAAGGCACTGTAAGTACGAAATTGTAAACTATAATTAAGTTTTTGAAAACAAAACTATCTATACATTTAACAGCGTAAATCATTCGATAAAACAGGGCATTTTCATTCGAAACTTACAAAAGTCATCCTCTGGCAACAGCTCGTCCGGTAATTCATTCTTTATCTGGAAGTGCTGGGCAGCAGCCGAATCTGAAATGGCGTTGTCCGACGTCCCCATTTCCGTGTTCGCATTCGGAGCATCGTACAGACCGCACTCCTCCATCTCCAGGGCCTGCTCCATGATCAGCTCTTCGGCTGAAGTCAGACTTAGGCCGTGTAGGTCGAGGAACGGGCCCTGAGTCTGCACTGGCTCCTTCTTGATTTGCGGCACTGGAGGAATGGGCTCTAAGCTGGACTGTTGGGGCTGGCCCTGCTGTAGAATCTGCGGTTTTTGCTGCAGTTGCTTGGGTGCAAGCTGCTTTCGTTCCCGCTTGGCTTTGGTCTGCTTAGGGGCCGGCGGAGCCAGTGGCACCAGCACAGTAGTTAGTTCCTGTTGATGCGCTTGCGCCTGCGGCACAGGATGCACTTGCTGCAGAGCAGTACCGGCAGGTAGAGTTATTCCCAATGCGGCAAGAGTGGCCTGCTGCGGCTGCTTCTTTTTCCGCGCTTGTTTTGCAGGAGCCGGCGCAGCAGCAGACGTAATATTGGCCTTGGCTTTTAGTTCACCAGAAGCGGAAAGATCGTTGGGATTCACAGCTGCAGTTGCTGCCGCCGCTGCTGCTGCCGCGGCTGCTTTTTGGGCCTTGCTTGTAGTAGACTTCTTTGAGCAGTAGGAGGGAATGTTCTCGAGGTGTTCACCCGTTTTGTGGTCCACCTTGTGCCGACGTCTCGTGTGCTTGAGCCAGTTGGGGAAGTTAGTAAAGTCACGCGGACAGTAGTTGCATTTGAAGGGCCGCATGCCGGTGTGTATGTTGGAGTGCTGCTTCAGCTTTGAATTGCTGATGAAACTCTTGTCGCATACTGTGCACGCGAATGGTCGCTGCTCCAGGTGCACCAAGTTGTGAACTTTGAGGCAGCGCTCCGTTTTGTACATCTTGCCGCACTTTTCGCAACGATAGGAACGCGTTTGCGCATGGTACTTCTGGTGGCGCTGCAGATGTGAGCGCTCCTGGAATCGCTTTTGACACTCGGGACACTCGTACGGCTTCTCCGATGAGTGAATCCGTGCGTGGTGCGTGAGGTTTATTTTTTGCACAAACTTTTGGCCGCAAATGTCGCACTGGTACTTCTTGTTATCGCTGTGAATCTTTCGATGCATCCACATGCTTCCCAATTTGAGGCTAAAGTAAGAGTAAAATGGTCAATTGGAATAACTATATTACGTTTGCAGTAACACTTACCACTTGCCGCAGTCGGGACACTTCTTCCAGGTATCCTTGCGACCCTCAGTGCGATGCGTCTTTAGGTGCTTCTTCAAACCGGCCAGCACCTCGAATTCCCGCTGGCACTCGCTGCAACGGTAGGTGAGCCTCAGCCGATGGGCGGCCGCCTCGTGCTTGGCCACCTCGTCGGGCGTTTCTAGCAGCAGTCCGTTGCAGTCGAGGCACTTGTGCAGCGGTGCCGGATCCACTTCCAACGGCTTCGTTTCCGAGGCAGCCGGAGGCGGCATGCTAGCCGCATCTGCCGCCGACTCCGCCGTTTTGGCCTGCTGAAAGATGGTAAACGATGGCGGCAGTAGCTCGGACTCGCACACCTCTACCTTGGTGACCACTTGCTCCGGCGGGTGCTTCTCCTCGGGCGGCTCCTCCTTAAAGACCTTCAGACGCACCGCCGTCGCCGCCGGCAGCTTGGGCTTGCGTTGCAGCAGCTGTGCCTGGGGCATTTGGAGCTGATGCTGCTGGTGGAGCTGCTCGGGCGATAGCTTTACGGGCGTGAACGTGCCGCTGGAGGAAGTCTTCTTAAACGGGGAATTAGTGAAAGCATTCGGTGGCTCGGGCCGCAGGAAAGTCACACTAAACTCCGAGCTGGAGTGGTTATCACTGGTCAGGCTGCTGGACACGGTTGATGAGCTGGTGGCAGCCAGATCATCACGGCAGACGTCCGAGGAGAGATTCAACTCGGTGTTGTTCTGGGCACTCTCGTCCAAAACGCGCCAAAAGTCGGTGGAGGAGAGACTGTTACCATTGACCAGGCTGGCGGAGCTGATGGTCACGCAGGCCGACAGATCAATGTCCAGCGACTCGTCCTTGATGCTCGATATCGAGTCAAAGTTGTTGATCCGCAACAGCGAGCTGAGTATCTCGTCGTGGGCCGCCTTCGTGGGGGTGCCCGCATCGCCGCCGTAGATTTTAGGCGGCAACTTCTTGCTTGGCGCCTCCTCCTTCATTCTCTTGCCCTCGCCCTTGCCGCCCTCCATTCGCCTTGCCTTGCGTACACGTACAGGTTATGCGGTCGGCGTTTTCGCTCGCCGTATTTTGTCTTTGTTCGCCGCGCCGCTGGCGCTTTGCCTTCACTGGTGGTCGTTGCACGGTCACTGGGTCTCCAAATCACTCATCGCGATCGCTTTCGATGGGTTAAACGCGCCGCAATTGATCGAAAAACATTTAATTATTGTGAAATGCGCCTTGGCTTTGTTGTTTTTGTCACGCTTACAATTCTCGAGTCGCCATTTTGAGAACAGTGTTGGAAGACGCGTACGAGTGGCAGTCCCGCTAAAAGTCATGTTCAACTGGCGGGTAACTAGCTAAATTTAATTCACGAATGAATCCAGCATATTAAAGATGTACATATGTAAATAATAAGAGTTTTCTTGACTCAACAAAAATTCTTGTGCAACAAGGAATCATTTTCTTTACCGACCCAATTTGTAAAGTAACACATCTAGTGATTTAATTCAGGATTACATTGTCAAGGGTCTTCAACAATTTTTTGAGCTTTTAAAATTATAAGTATTATATTGATACAACAAAAATTTAACGTAATAGGCGCAAAGATAGTGTTATTTGCTTATTTTGTTTCTGGTTGAGACCTACATAATTGGATAACACTTGATATAGTAAAACTCATAACACAGTATTATATAAAGTGGAAATACAAGTTTGCACCATGAAACAAGTTTTTATTTTTTTTTTTATATTGAGGGGTATCTATGATGACCTTTAATTTCCTCTTATTACCAAATTTTTATATGATGTTGATAGCTAAACTAGAACAAAATATTAGCACAGGTCATTTCTTTTCTGCTAGAATTTGTATATTGAGATAGGTTCTGCCAAGGAATGAACTAGTTCGGCGAACTTGATAAACATTGAATACCTTTGGCTACTTTCGTTGCTAAATTACATTTTATATTTTACATAGATTGTAAATATTTCATTTTTATTTTAATATTTAAAAATGATTACTAGCGAAATTCGAAAAGGGTCTGACAAATAATCAATATAAATGTCGTCGTCAAACAAAGAGCTATCGATATTGGCGGGATATGTATATCGATACCACTTTGTAATATTAATATGGCGTCAGAAGGCGAAAACGTTGTGATGGAAAGTCCAGGTAAAGAGTTTAAAAAATTACAAATATCCGAAACCCAGCGCCCGGAGATTAATTATTCACTTCTGACTAATCCCGTGCGGAAGCCGACATTGTTAGTTATTTGGAACAGGCCAGAAAAGCATTTCGAAAAAAGAGATCACGAGGCGGCGAACCCATAACACCGCGCGTACAGTTTATGTAAACCGCATGGATTAACCAAGACAGTTAATTGACGTTTTTCAGGTCGCCGCACACGTTCTGGTCGGAAGGCCGCATCTCCGGCTGCATCGATACCAACGAGGAGCACCCGGCGCACATCCAAGCGGAACGTACAGGTCAGTTCATCCCACGTATGTAGTTGCCGCATTATCCAGATCATTAGCCCATGATGTAAACGATTGCAATTTCCAGTGCGGATGTGGCGTTGTTCCATTCGCACATGATTCTTCTCCCCGGAGGAGTGGGTGATTACCTGCAAGGGCCAACTGAAGGCACAGCATCCAATAATGCACTGAGAAATGCCGGTAGCCTTTATTAACAATTTTTAAAACCTTTCAGCTAAGTGACCACGAAGAGGAGGCCGAAGATCAAGTGGTCATGGTTCAGGACGAGGAGGAGCCCTTTCCAGGGAGGACCACCGAGGAAGCACCTGCTTTAGAGTCCCAGTTCGAGGAGACACAGCACCAGATAGAGGATGACGTGGAAATGCTGCCAGCCGAGACTGCAGGTGTCGACGAAAAGAGCTCTTCCTTTCCATTTGGCACGGTGGCGGAGCAGCATTCAGAGACTAGTGATGATATTAAGGAGACACGCGGACAGGCTGGCGTGGACACCCTACTGGCTTCTATGGCCGGCGATAATGCCAACAGCTTGCCCTCTGTGGGTGGAAATGATGAGAGTGACAATGCCAAGAAGGCGGACTTTGAGTACAATGTAGAGGCCCTGCAGCCGCAGGCAGAGAAACTGAATTCCTCTGAGGACTCCAGCTCACAACATGCTATTGCCGAGGATCTGGCCGATGCGGACACCAGCAATGCCACCATTGTCAACACAGAGATAGTCTCTGAGGATGAACTACCTCTGCCCAGCAAGCCGGAAATAAACGATGCCGAGGAAGTTTCCGACGAAGAACTTCCAGCCCCGCAGCGGGCTGAGTTGCCGGCGGATGCTGAAGTAATCTCTGAGGACGAGCTGCCCACCCACAATAACAATAACACCGCCAGTGAGCCCAAGGCTCCTGTGAAGCGCAAGGCGGAAGACGAAATCATCAAGAGCACTGAAGATAAGGAAGCAAGCAGTCTTGAAGCAAGCGCAAAAGATAAGTCCGCAGAGCAATATAATCCGGGCAGTCCAACATCTGAGAGCAACGATGGACAGCCCTCTGAGAAAAAATACAAGGTGGAAGGTAATTATTAATCGTCTGGTGACTAATAAGTTGATAGGGCTTGCTCACACTATTTCAACCCATAGAATCGGAACCCAAGGAGAAAAAGAAGGAAAAGGAACACGATAAAGACAAAGATAAGGAGAAGGATAAGGATAAGGAAAAGGACAAAGAGAAAGATAAAGATAAGGAAAAGGAGCGTAAGAAGCTGCCAGACCTAGATAAGTACTGGAGAGCTGTCAAGGATGACTCCACCGACTTCACTGGCTGGACGTACTTGCTGCAATATGTGGACAGTGAGGTAGCTCTTCGTCGAACGCCTATCTCGAACTTTAAATAATCGTGTTTTTCCTTTTTCAACAGTCCGATGCGGAAGCGGCTCGCGAGGCCTACGACACATTCCTGTCCCACTATCCCTACTGTTATGGATATTGGCGCAAGTACGCCGACTACGAGAAGCGCAAGGGCATCAAGGCGAACTGCTACAAGGTGAGTACCCCACTTACATTTGGTCGTGCAAATAAATATCTTTCGCAATTTTTTGTACTACGCTTACAATTACGATTACAATTGATATTCATATATTTGTTGTTAAATGCAATTTATTATGACCTAATAAAAAATACTACATTCAATAAATGCAACATTTACCAAAATACACCAAATTGAGAAGACAAAACGAAACTTGCCATGAGACTAGTGTAGCATCCACTTAGGATCGTGTTTTCTCATAGGGCTAGTGTCTGCTAAACACTTTTTACGGGGAATGTATCTGAAAATGGTATGGCTTCGACATCGAATCATATCAAATTTTAGGTGGGAAAGGTTTTTGGTGCTTGGGGCTTTTTTCAGGGGAGGATAAGAAACTAATGCGTATAAAAGAGCCTCAAAATTGATTTACGTTTATTTAAAGTAGCTTCTGTTTTGTAACCCTAGTTACACCCAACTCTTGATTTTGAAACCGGACGTCGACCTTATTTGCCACTCGTACTTCTTACACGTTAGCACTTTAATTTTTTGTGATCTTTGCCCCTGATATATGGTTCTTTATCTTCACGACACTAATTGGACGTTTTAAGCATAAGTCACTCCTGTGTCGCACAACTCACGCTGTAATTCAGCATAGACTAGCTCAACTCTGTTGACCCCTTGAACCCCAGACCGACCTGAACCCGAAAGCGACTGGTTCGTCCACTCGAAGAACGATCCGTCTACTTTCTGATCTTCGTACGTTTGTATCACCAGTTACTCCTCTTCAGTTACGTTACCTCCATCCTTCTTCAACACGATATAAATAGTGAGATCGCATCTCGTACAGTCGTAAGTACAAATGGCGTTTAAATGAAATTTTTAAGTCTCTTTGTGAATTTTCTTGTAATTGAACACTTGAAGTGTGTGCCAAAAAAAAAAAACTTCAACCTGTGTGTTATGTATTCCGTGTACTTGTAAAGTCGTTAAGTTAACCTTTAAGCCCGAACACCATTCACATCAAAACGATAGCCTTAAGTATCTGAGCACTTAAACCTTGAAAGCTTACTATAAACCACGAATATTTCTATATTTCTCTTCTGCGATCAATCAACAATAAATGAAAAAACCAAAACTTGTACCGAACATACGAAATGACCAAATCCTAGGTGTTTGAGCGTGGACTAGAGGCGATTCCGCTGTCAGTGGATCTGTGGATCCACTACCTGATGCACGTTAAGTCTCATCATGGAGAGGATGACCAATTCATTCGCTCCCAGTACGAAAGGGCAGTGAAGGCATGCGGCCTGGAGTTCCGCTCGGACAAACTCTGGGACGCCTACATTCGCTGGGAGAACGAGTCAAAGCGGTACCAACGTGTGGTCCAGATCTACGATAGACTTTTGGCCATACCCACACAGGGCTATAATGGCCATTTCGACAAGTGAGTTAAACACAAATTTACTTTATGAATTATGCGAATAATTGGGTATACTTTTCAGTTTTCAAGATTTGATCAATCAGCATGCTATAATTAGTACACTTGCAAACGAGGAGCTAGTCCGTCTGCGCAAAGAGTTCCACGAGCGTCACCAGAGCAAGTCCTCCAAGTCCTCGTCCAAGCATCGACGGGACAGTAGCAGCAGCTCTAAGGACAAGGACTCAAAAGAGCGAGGCGAACGGGAGAAGGACAAAGACAAGGAGAAGCGAGAATCTGGCGGGGGCGGTGCTGGTAAGTCGCCAAAAGATACTAGTGAAACTCAAGTCGATGAATCAGATAGTACTACCGATCTGACCACTGAAAGCGAGTCATCGCCTGCAGCTTCAAAGCCGGCGCTGCAGATCGATTTCAGTGATCTTAGCACGTTGAATGACGAAGAGGTGGCCAGCATTAGGGACAGGGCGATCTCGGCGCGGCGCAAAGTCCACAAGCTGACCGTGAGCGCAGTGACAGCCCGCTGGTCCTTTGAGGAAGGCATCAAGCGGCCTTACTTCCATGTGAAGCCCCTCGAGAGGGCACAGCTCAAGAATTGGAAGGACTACCTGGACTTCGAAATCGAAAAAGGCGATCGCGAGCGCGTTCTGGTATTGTTCGAAAGGTGCCTAATCGCCTGTGCTTTGTATGACGAGTTCTGGCTGAAGATGCTTCGTTATCTAGAGTCTTTGGAGGATCAGAGCGGAGTTGTGGACCTGGTACGGGATGCTTACCGTCGTGCCTGCCGCATCCATCATCCGGACAAACCCAGTCTGCACCTGATGTGGGCCGCATTCGAGGAATGCCAGATGAACTTTGACGCCGCCGCCGAAATTTTGCAGCGCATCGAGCAGCGCTGCCCCAATCTTCTGCAGCTTTCCTACCGCCGCATCAACGTGGAGAGACGTCGAGGAGCACTGGACAAGTGTCGCGAACTGTACAAGCACTATATAGAGAGTACAAAGAGCAAGGGCATTGCCGGCAGTCTGGCCATCAAGTACGCCCGTTTCCTTAATAAAATCTGTCATGATCTCGACGCGGGCTTGGCCGCCCTGCAACAGGCGCTGGAACGTGATCCGGCCAACACTCGTGTGGCTCTGCAAATGATTGATTTGTGCCTTCAGCGCTCAAAAGTCGATGAGCAGGAGGTAATCCAAATTATGGATAAGTTCATGGGTCGCGCGGACATCGAAACCGATCAGAAGGTACTGTTTGCCCAGCGCAAAGTGGAGTTCCTTGAGGATTTCGGCAGCACGGCCAGGGGCCTACAAGATGCACAGCG
The DNA here is from genome assembly GCA_005876975.1 of Drosophila orena. Taxonomy (NCBI): domain Eukaryota; kingdom Metazoa; phylum Arthropoda; class Insecta; order Diptera; family Drosophilidae; genus Drosophila; species Drosophila orena. The sequence continues at coordinate 3,783,067 of VCKV01000282.1, read as the reverse complement.
CGCTCTGCAGCAGGCACTGAATAAAGCCAACGAAGCGCAAAAGAAGAGGTAAGAAATCCATGAAGTCGTCATCCCTCCTAATTTCTTAAAAATGCTTATTTTGACAGTGATGGCAGTCCTAGTCGCAAAAACTCATCAAGCAGCAAAGAAGGTCCTGTCCCCTCAGGATCCTCGACGACAGCTTACAACAATGGTGGCGCGGCTGCGGCAGTCGCTGGCTACAATTATGGAGCAGCGAATCCATACTACGGCCAGCAGAATGCCGGTGCAGCCTATCCCCCACAGGCGCCACAACAGGCGTCCTACGACTCTTACTATAATCAATGGGGATATGGTTCCGGTGGGACCAGCGCCAGCAGTGGTAGCGGCTACAACTATGGCCAGTGGAGCGGCTATGGCAACTACTATTGAGCTCGCTGCCTAAATCTAACCCACTCCACCTCTAGCTCTAAGACGCCACAGCTTGTTTAGTTTTGCCTTGCTGCTCTGTTAAGTTATAGACATCTAATTGTAATTTTTTATCAAATCCTATTTGAGCCTACAAAATAGCCCCACCATTGAGTAAAATAAATAATACCAGCTTAATCGGTCCACCATTATCGTGTTTGCTTGTATTCCGCCAATATATGTTTGAAATAAGTCGAAGTATGCCTAAATGGAAAAAAAAAATGTACAGTTTGACAGTGAGCGCTCTTCGCGCGGCTCAACTGAAGTCTACAGATTGGGTCGATACCAGGTCACCTCGCCCCCGTTGCATCCGGTTACAAGGAGCGGTTCCCTGGGGCTAAACTTGGCGCACAGAACGACGTCCTGGTGCTCGGTGATCCCGGCTAGCTTAACAAGCTTTCGCGGTTTGCTCTTCACCTCCTCAAACGCCTGACATCTCGGATAGTCGCAGCAGTCATCACTGTAGCCTAGGAGTCTCACTCCATTGCCGTACGGCGAGCAGACTACCCGACCGTCCGCTGAAAATCCCGGTTCCTTGATAAAGCCCGGCTTGGTGTTGGTCTCGGCTGCGTAGTAAAGCAGTTTCTTGGCATTCACCAGTATTGAATGACCGTTCTCCTTGAACGTTGGCGTTGTCACATGATTATTTAAAGATCGCAGACGCAGCCTATTGCCGATCTCTAAACGGATCGGGGTGTCGCTGACGTTGCTGGAGCTGGAACTGCTGCTGAAACTACTGTTACTGGAGCTACTGCTGCTGCTCTGGTTGCTCTCTGCGGGCGGCGGGGTAGTCAGGGGGCGAGGACTGCTGCTGTTGACCGTCAGACGATTTGCCCCCGATTGTCTAAGCGGGAGTACTCCGCTGCTGATGGCGTACACAAAGTTATAACCGCTGACATGGTTATTGGAGATGCGTGCACGGTTCTGTCGGATGGCCCGCTCCTGGACTGTGACCTCCGCCGCCCAGATGTCTGGTATGAACGAATCCGAGCGAGTCAAGACTGATGCGTATCCAGAGGCCCCACGGCCTGTTCCACCGTTATTAATCTGGAACACCTGGAGCATTGGCCTACGTATCTGTCTGAGAGGCAGGCCATCGGTTTCCTGGTCTTGGGCGAGTTCATTCAACGAGCTGCGGCTGGCCAGTGTGGTGGACACTCGCTTTCTCTTGGGCTGTGGCTCCACCTCGTCCTGCTCATCCTCGCTGCGCACCGGCTCCTCGTTGATGTCGTGGATGCAGGTCCACTCGCTCTGCTCGTCGCAGCTGACGTTCCTCGTCAGCATGCAGCAACAGTGCGGGTGAATCTGCAAGGCCATGATCATTTCGGCGTCGTTGTTCTCCGGAAAGTCGGTGACCAGCTCCACGCGGTTTTTCTTCTGTCGCTTAGAGAACACATGGTCGTATTTTGCGGCCTGTGGGATGTACTGTTCGCCCAACTGCATCAGTCGGTAGATACCGGGCTGGAAAATCGAACGAAGCTTATTAGTTAAGGATCTACATATATAACCATTAGACCATTTCTCACCCTAAATCCGCACAGATCTTTGTGCAGCGTTGTTAGGTCGAGATGGTGGATAATCATAATGTATCCACCGCTTGTGCAGAGAACCAGCTTATCGCCCGTAGGCGAAATCCTGCATCGCATCAGTCCACTGGCATGAAAGACGCGCTGCGAAATTAGACCCTGTTCCGTCTGCGAATTGATGTCCCAGGTGAAGATGCTGCCATCGAAGCCGGAGCTGACGAGCAGCTTGTCCTTGGAGGAGTACTCGATGTTTTTCACCCAGTTGGAGTGGCCATGGAGGACGCGCAACTTCTGCTTCATGTTCCGCAGATCCCACAGGGCCACAGTAAAGTCGTCGGAGCCGGTAGCGAAGAGGCGCTCGTCAAAGAATCTGGAGCCAGGATTAACAACGGACCTCTTCAAATGAAACTCTTACACTTACTTGATGCAATTGACACTATCTGTGTGGGCGTCCGGTACCTTGAAGATCTCCTTCTGTGTGATGGCGTCGAAGACTAGGACGCACTTCCTCTCCGTGGCGGCCACGACAACGTTCCCATCGGCATTAAACTCCAGGTTGAAAATGGCCCCGGTGCGCCCCGCCTCCGTGGGCCTGCAGTTGGCGTGGTAGCTATTGAACATATTCATCGAGCTGTATATCCGCCGCATCAGGGAGTTGTCGTCGCTCCGGTGGATGTGGAAGCCACTTTCGCGGCGGCTCAAGTACCGCTCCATTGTGTGGGTTCTGGGATCTCTCGAGCGGATCGGAAAACCTGGAGGAATGTGTTTCTGGGTGTGCCTGCTCGCGATTTCTCAGGAACCGCGATTCAATTTCCCCGTGGCCTTTCTTGTGTTTATTCTAAAACGAGGGCTGCAACGCCGTGTTGCTTGTAACCGATTTCTTTTTTACAACTGAACAATAAGAGATTAAGAAAGTTGAACAATGGTAGATTACACTATTTTTTAACGGCAGGGTAATCATCAGGTTTTGAATAACCTTTTATTTGACAGAATACACTGTGGATGAATGCAATCGATTGTTTTAGCGCCGCCTAACGATGATAAGCTCGAAGTATTTCTATTCCAAAGCACTTATTGGAGTTCAATATTTTCTGGCATTATAATCATACAATTTTATATTGCAGCCCTGAAAAAGTAATGCTTTTTATTTAATGTATTTAGATTATGTTTTATACCCTTAGTAGGTACCCTCAATAGGACACAGAAAACAAACTTAGTTTTAATATTTTATTTTCATTTATTTATTGATTTCATATTCATTTATTTTTAGTGCAACGTATTTATTCTGCAATTATGTAGTATTTTTTTTATTTATGATAATTGCTGACAAGTTTCTAATCTTTGGTGATACCAACAATCCAATTATAAGACTTTATTATTTATTTGTCTTAAAAGTCAGATAAAACTTTATGGTATTATTTTAAAATTATTATTATAATTTAAAAATCAATTTTGCCAATTTTGAGATAGGCAAATAATCGATTCTATCGATAGCACATCGATTTCTTACAACTTTTACTAACCACTTACCAACACTTAGCTTATTGGAATAAACAAAATGCGAGTTCAACTGGAGATAAAACCTTTAACCATGCTGAATTACCGTTGATAAAGGCCTTTTGAGATAACTTATAAGATCCGTCCAAAATGGATCGGTTTGCTTTTAAGATCGACGCGGCCCTCAAGGCGAATCTCTGCAAGATCTGTCGGCTGTGCGGCATCGATAATCCAGGAAAAGTGCAAATACTTTTGCCAAATGAAGACGGCACCATTGACCTGGACGAGCCCAGTATGTCCCAGAAGATATACGAGCTGGTGGGCTTCACGGTGGGTAGTTTTTTAAGAGTTAGTCCTGGCCAAGTAAACCAACGCCCTTTGCAGGTGTCCGTGGACGACAAAATGCCGCAGACAATGTGCAGCCAGTGCGTGGATAAAATCAATGATTTTTATGAGTTTCGGGAAATGTGCTATGCGACAAATAAACAGACTCGAAATCTTTTGGGATTAAAGCAAAAAGAGCCCGCAAGAGTAAGAAATACAATAAACTATATTACAATTAATGAATATGCGTACTAATGTCATATTTACGCCTCATAGCTAATTGATCTTAAGCCCGTCGTTAAGGAGGAACAGCAAGTTTCTGGGGCAGTTGGAAAACGGGGAAGGAAACGCAAGGGCGAGGAATCCTGGCCAAAAAATAACCTTAATGTCAAGCCACAGGTCAAAAAGGAGCCCTTAGTGTGCCACAAGAAGCAAAAACTGCAGCCTTCACAGATTACGTCCTTAGTGTCGAAAAGAGAGCCGCAGATGTAACTATAACATACTTTCATGTAGCTCCTTTTGGTAATCATTCCCCTTTTTATTATCCCAGCAAAGACGAGCCCGCTGATCCTGAGAGCAGTCTTAAGGGACCACCAAAAAAGGGCGGTCGCAAGTCTATTTGTAGCGTTTGCGGCGAGAAGTTTCTTAGCAAGGAGCTAGCCGACGAGCACAAAAGCCTGGTGCATGTGCCTTCGATACCGCGTTACATGTGTAATGCCTGTAACCAGACGCACCATAACCATAGCGACATACGCGCCCACCAGCTATGGCATAAGCTCTCCAAGACGCCCTACAAGTGTCCCGTGTGCGAGGCCAGCGTGGCCAATGCCTACGCCTTTACGCGCCATTTGCGTGAACACACACAGCCGACTCCCGTTCAACTGCTCGTTCTGGATCGGGAGTGTCCGCTGTGCAAGAAGACTTTCGTCACGAACTTCTTCTACAACACTCACCGCTGTGCCATCCGTAAACGCAAGTGCGGCGGTTGCAGTCGCGCCTTGAACACCGAAGCGGCCTATATGCGTCATGCCCCAACCTGCCCAAAGATTTACCTCAACCACTCGAAGCACATCATGCCCCAGGTGGTGACTAATGAGGCGCAGATGCTCATCAAGAACGAAATCGAGGAGGAATTGCTGGGTCTTCCGCCGGTCACAGCTGTGCCTCCGGATTTCGTCATAGACGAGGGTATGCAACCGGTAGTGGTCCTGGAGCGCCTGACATCACCTCTAATAAGGGCTTCGTCTGGACCCAATCAACTTGGTGTCGCCAAAAGCAAAAATAGCGATAGAGTTTCTGCCAAGAATTATTTGAAACGAGTGGATCAGCTGCTGAAGAATACGATGAACACTCTGGTCAGCATCAAGCATGAGCCGGAGGTGCACATCAATGACGCGGGGCCAGCTGCAGGTCAGGTCGAGTGTAACCCTGAACCGGAACGGGATGAAGAACAAACAAGTTTTGGTGATGATTTCCAGGCAGCTAACGATGACAGCGAGGAGGAATGTCAACTGGAAACAGGATCCGATAATATCTCTCCTACTGCCAGTGACAATATTCCCAGTGTATCGGTTAAACAAGAACCCGAGTATGAAGGCTATGAAAAGCAAGCGTGGGTGAAGCAGGAGCCCCTGAAGCTAAAGCTCAAAATAACGAAAAACCATGGGAAGCTAAACTCTTCGCTCATAGACGATCTGGATGAAGCGGGACCGGCATTTGGCAGAAGCAGTAAAAAGAAAAAGAAACGAAAGCATAAGGAACGGGAGAAGGAAGCGCCGAACGACACCGAAAACTGTCGAACAGAATCTCAAGATCAGCCCGCGATTAGAATCAAACAGGAACCTGTTGATTACGCTCCTGAGGCCACTGTCATGACCACTATTCCCATGACTCAGTTTGATAGCGGCTTAAACGAAAACGAACGAAGCGAGGAAGTGGATGAGCCCATGGCTCAGAGTCAGAAAGATATTAAGCCAAATCGCATGGAGCTTGATCGTCTAATGCAGATCTCCCATGTGGCCAGTGGCGTGGATATGGCAGAAGAAGCAATGGCTTTGGAGAGAGGTGAAGAGTCCTGTCCCGAGGAGTCCCAGATAAGGGATGGGCTTCAAAATCCAACCCCCCAAAAGGTGACATCCGTAAAGTCCACAGCGCGCAAAAGTACGGGTGGTGCGGAACGCAAAACGTATAGCCCACCGAGAACGACCACTGTGCCGCAGATTGTAGCCGTTGTGAGCGGGGAGTCGGCGTTTAACATGATATCCATAAAGCCGGAACCGCGAAATCGCGGATATGGAGACGAGGAACCAGAAGAACAACAGGAAACCATAGAAGAGATTAATCATAACGACAAAATGGAAGAGGAGGATGCCTACATAGGTGGCTTAGATCTAAGTAACGTACCAGTGAAACAGGAAAGAGAATTGGACATATGCGAGATAGACGCTGTGCACAGTAACGGATTGGAGAAGAGTGATGAGGACGATGACGAAGGAAATGATGACAGTGCATCATCCGCCGATGAAGCAGAGGAAGCCATGGAGCAGGACGAGGAAGAGCGCATCTATCGTGAAATTGAGCTGCCACCATTAGAACTTCAAAACGAGTCGGATAAGCCATCAACTAGGAAAGATGCGGAGTCCGAAGGAATGGATACAGACGTATCCACGGCGTTGCCTGCCGGAAAAACTCCTCCGCAGACTTCGGACGTACCAGGTGTAACCAACATATGCAGTCAAGATGTACCGCAACCATCTGTAACATGCTTGAATGAACCAGAATGTTCAATAGGCCCAAGCTCAAGCCCTGCAGATGAACCTCATTCCCACACATTGGAAAGTGCCCAGCCTTCTGACAACGACATCCAAACTTCTCACCAACTTACCATCCCACAATCCCAGTCAGATTCTAGCATGGTCTCTCAACCTGCAGCTGCGCCCGAAACCCAAGTAGATGTTAAAGATGATACTAAAGATCTCCCTCCCGCATCTACACAGATCCAATCCTGTAACACAGGAGACGGATCACACCCTTTAGCAGATATCGAATCTGTTCTTGAAATCCCGACAAGCACCGCAATTCGACCTCTCGAAAATTTGCCAATTCAAGTCCATGCCGAATGTGATAATCATTCAATAGGAAACGGTGCCTCGTATCTGGAATCAAGTGCTCAGGTCGCCAGTCAATCCGCCGGAACAGAAAATCCCTCTGTGGCCCTAGATGAGAACGAATCCCTCCCAAGTGGAAGCTTGGTTCCGCCTATAGCTGAAACCCTCTCCCACGCACCAGTTAATTCATCCCCGCACAATGATCAAACAGAATCTCTGGAGAAACCAGAGACGGCAGCAGGGAGTGCAGATTCTTTAGCAATAGTGTCCCTCGATGCTCCCAAGGACACTGAAACGCTGGCTTTGCCACCTTGCGAGTCAGCTAACATAGATAGTAACTACACGTGCGACGAAGAGCAGCAAAATGTGCTGAATCATGAGCTCTCGGAACAACAACTGGCTGCACTCGAAGACACACAGGTACTAGTTCACGAGGAGCAGCCGGCTTTGTTGGAGGTAATACCACCGGCCAGGCCGATAGAGGAGACTGAGAACCGCATTAACGAGCAGCAGCAGGATCTGGATCAGGGGGAGGAACGGCCGCCTCGTTTCCAGGCCAACGACGATTCCAATATCAACGAAATCGCCGAGAACAATAACAACGCCAACATTGAGCGTGAATTGCAAGACGATGCGCTCGGGGCTCAGGAAAACGTAAATCCGTAGACTTCGGATAGCTGACTGGCCATACCCAATATACAATAGCATGCTCCACTAATTCTGTTAGAAGTTGTATATATGTAGGGAATGATGAATCGTGCTTTTGTAATTGGATAACATGGAAGCTACCATGAGTTTTAAGTTAGATATACACAACTTTATTACATAAATTAATGGCTTATATGTTAGCATATGTAAGTATTATGTATTTAAATACATACATCGCACAAAACTCTTTAGACATGCGTACACTTTAATCCAAAATCTGATCCACATAAATTGCTCGCTCTGACAAGCCTTTTGGGTTTATTAGTTTCAAAAATGTCATGAAAACATACATATACGTAATCTTGATTTAAATACAAACACACAGAAGATAAATGACTACAAGTTTGCATTAAATGCGCTCAAACTAAAAGAAAATACTTATGCGTTACTAGGTCATCAATCGATTGGGTGAAACTGGATGTAATAGACAGCTTTAGCGGACCCTTTGGTACCCGAGGAAGCCTTGTGGTCAACATAATTTGAATACATGCCTATTGGACTTAGCCACACTTACATTAGATTTGTTAATAATTATTTCAACAAGTAGTGAATTATTACTGAGCAAACTTGTAAATTTAGTTATGGTTAATTGCGGGCAAATCTATTAGTTTAAATATTGTATTTGAATAATTCTCAGCTGTGGCTTTATTAATAGCAGTCGCAGATTACTTTTCGTTTGATCCTTTCCTTTTGTTTGTAGATTTATAAAATATATTCACTATAATAAATTTCTATCGCTCAGTTTACAGTTTTTCAGTTCGCTTCAAGGTGAATCTCTAATTTTTCACAAACTCCTTTTACATTTTGGTGTTCTTAAGTTTTTGGCACAGTAGTCTGAACGGGGTTTGCAAAATTCACCCACATATGTGTTTTTTTTTCGTATTTAATTGAGCAGGTTTATGGATATGCAAATGTGAATTGGAACAAACGAAAACGGGCAAATGCTGATAAAATTTCTCAATTTGTGGTTATCCTTTAGTACATTTTGTTTTTGTTAAACTCGTACAATTAAATTAAAGAGGTATGCAAATTCACTAACAGTATTTACAGGGATTTATCTAACGATAAACCAAAATGCCAAAGCACAAATTAAGTTATTGCTTATATTTGGAATAGTGTCTGCCTGCCCCTATCGCATCGTGTCATCCGTAGTTCCCTTAGTCCCACTCCCCTTCGTTGTCCGAGGACTCGGTTTCGTCCTCGTCCGAGTGGATGGCGCTTCCACGCGCCTGCAGCGCACGACGCAGTGCATCGGCCAAGGCGTCTGTACCTGCTCCGCTGTCGCTGATCCGCTGACTGCCAAGCTCCCGTTCCTTGGCCGGCTTTAGAACAGTGCCCTGACGGATATCCTTCATTAAATCACTGCGAGAATCGCCACTTCCAGTGCTGAGAGCAGCCGTGTCCACTTTCTAGTTGGATTAAGTCAACTAAATGAATAGAAACCAATTAAACTTTCGTTCACTCACCTTCAGCTGGGTACCCTTGCGTATGGCGTCCATTAGTGCATTGCGTGGATCTGGGGCCGCCGGAGCTGCTGGCCGGGCTGCTTGAGTCGGTGCTTGCGTGGTCGTAATGACGGGAATCTCTCCCACTGGCATGGGCGGGGGTGGTGGTGGCGGCACCGCTGCTTGTGGCGGCGGCGGTGGGGGTGGCGGCTGTAATAAAATTCCAATTATTGCTTGTCTATTTTAATCGGGCACAGATGACTTACCGCTACAATGGGCGCACTTACTGGTGGCGGTGGTGAAGCGGTGCTAATGGGTGGTGGTCTGTTAGGTGGTGGAGGAGCTCGTGCGGCGCCGGGCACAGTGACGGGCACTGCGGGCGGTGGTTGTCTTGCCGGCGGCAGCGGAGGAGCAGTTCTTTGGTTGCCATTCTGAATTGAGAGATTAGATATGTGGTAAAAGAAGCAGCATGTATAAAAGGTCTAAATAAAAACTTACAGAGGGATGTCGGGTTGGAACCGGTGGCGGCATGGGAGGCGTTGTTTCCGTAGGGGATTCCACACTGTATTGCTTCACCGACGCCAGGACATTGTTGCTCTGTATGAAGTCGTAGATGAAGGCGCGAGTGTCCCGATCCTTTAGCTCCACTTCGGAGACACCTGCCTTGACGAAGAACTCGTTCAGCATCTTATCGTTCTCGTTGCCCGCCAGATCAAATCCCTTCTGCGCATCCCAGCCCACGTGGATGACGTGCACAAAGTTTGTCGGCTGGCTGATGTCCGCCTTGGTCATCTTGCGCTTCTTGTCCTTCGCCTGGTTGCCCAGCCCAAAGCTACTGGACAGGAAATTCTTCGACTGCGCTGGTGCTGGCGGTGGCGCAGGCGTCAGGGTCACCGAGTTGATCTTATTGTTCCTCAGCTGAACACCGTCCGTGGCGGACATACCGCCTTGCAAGGGTGGTGGCCTTGCCGGCTCTCGCTGTACCAGAGGCATTGGAGCATTGGGCGCCTGCTGGCTTTTCTGCCGGTTGCGCTTCTCTTGCCGTTTGCGGTTACGCGTCTCTATGGTGGCGTCCACAATGCGAAAGAACGAGTCGCACTCCTCCTCGGAGACGAAGTTTAGTCCCACATGACCATCCTGAAAAGATTTACAAATCAATAATATAAGCTTAGATGCCCAAACGAAAGGAGGATCGAAAAGGTTACTTACACTGCCCTCGAAGGTGAGCAAGAAGGGTCTCGACTTGACCACCTCCATGCCATCGTAAATCTCGTGCTCCCAGATCAGTTCGTTCTTGATCAGGCAGTAGGCGCGCATGAAGTAGGATCGAATGGCGCTATCCTTGACGAAGCACACCACTCCGGTGTGCCGCTTCTTCCAGTGGGCATGGGCACTGCCCTCCGTCTTGTAGATCTGCACCACGGCGGTGTTGAGTGTCTGAAAGTGGAGCAAGCAGAGATTGCGTTACATAAAATTATGACCATCGATAGAAATGCCCGGGGCGATTATCTAATATGGCCGAACAAAAGCCTTCCAACACCTTCAGTTTGCGCCTCATTTGAATGCAACTATCAATCCGACGACCACGAACTCAATGAACTGTCGCGCTCGAGCTGAAAAACTCATCTGACTTTCGGTTTCGCTAGTTTCTGGCCATCGAGTCGATGGCCCCCGGTGAGTGTTGACTCTTTTGAATACCGATTAGCCTGGCCAGCTCTTGCAGCAACTGCAACTGGGAGTTGGATGGGCACTCCATCAGCTTGGCATGAGGAGCACGTAGACCCGCTTGATGGAAGGCCTACGTCTAGTCGGTGGATATTAGTATAGTGCAGAACTCTCTGCGGATAAGTGCGCATTTCTGTCTCAGTGCAACGGAAACCCATAATGTGCACAGACAAAAAGTAACTATCATCCACTGCTTTAAAATGGAAATTGTGTTTCTCTTTAAATAGATGGTATAGATAGATATAGGTATAGATAGGTATAGATAGATGGTATTCAAGCTAATGCAAATTGTTCTCTGTGTGCTTTCTGTGACGGAGGACATCGTTTATGACCCAGACAGGAAATGGTGGCGACAAACGAAGAAGTGCATTCTGCACTGCCACTGAATTGCCGCATCAGAATAGTTGCCAAAACCATTATAAGCATGAAGCTCCGCCGCCAGAAAAGTCAAGGCAAACGCTTATTTATTTATTGGAAACTTTGTGAGAATTTTCGCAGCAAGGACACAGGAATTACCAGCCTCTCCTAGGCCCTCTAAAAGGCCTGAGGCCAGAAAATGACCCTCAACCCGAGTCGTGGCTAATTGATTCAACTTGCCGCCCCTGGGCGATGATCCAAAATGTTACGTGCTGGCAATTGAAACACTGCAGCCGAACAGCAATCCAGCATTATCAATTAATGGACACATTAGAGATGGATGGATGGATGGATGGTTGGCGGATGGGAAATGGGCAATGGCCATGCAGAAACGTTTGCAGCTGACCTTTGGCTCAAATAAAAGAGAAAGAGGCATTGACGAGTGGATTTTATGTAGCTTCGGATGTGGATGTGGATGCTTTCCAGCCCACACAACACAGCACAGCACACAAGTTGTATCGCTGGCAAGTGCGAAATTGTGAACACATTTGAATTTTTATTGATGCTTAGCTCTGGCTTTTTTTTACTCGTCAACTTTGTGCGGACATAAGTAGCATTGTAAAAATGATGTCTTGCCTTCTACGTACAAGCTGCTGTTTCTTTTGAAAAGCATTAAAATCGATGGAAAACCAGCGACAGCAAAAAGTGGTCATTGCCACCGAGCGTTTGGCTTGAAGGAGCGGGGGAGAGGTGGGGTCTTAGCGGTACTAATCAACCCAAATGGGCCAAGCGGTAAAAATGCTCATACGCCCTGTGTATCTATAGCTACTAATTTTATTCGCAATGTATTTAGAGAATGTCATTGCTATTTAAAGACGTTTAAAAATACTAGAAGTGAGTCAGCTACTTCACTTGCTTATTAAAATTCTTTAGAAAGTAATCAAAGCTAGCTATTATTCAGAGAGCCAACGCTGGGATTTAAAGCGCACAAAAGCCAAACATAAACATCAATTAGAAAGTTCGGCCTGTGCAGAAAAATGCGTTAAGTAAGTGTATACAAATAAATGCGAGCAAGAGTTGCGACAAGCGACTGCCAAACCACAATAACAACATCGGGTTTGCTAAGCTGCAGCTTTGAGTGTTATCACACGATGAATGTGACATTATATCGCACAAAGGCAGGCAGCATTCGATACAGCGAAAACAAGATATGGTTTGCTGATTGATTGAATATTTTCCATGGTGTCACAAAGGCTTGCTCTTGAAAAAACCAGGTAATCCCTTTCTTTATCTCAGAGAGCAGAGCATATGAAAAGGTCTGGGACTAATGACATAATTTACAGATCCCTCCTGGACGTTTTCATCGAGTTGCCTAATACTCGTAGCTTCAGTGAATCAAAAGCAGAGCCCATATTTATGACAAATGGATTGGTTGTGCTTTTTTCTGCGTGAATGAAGAGGGGCCAACTACCTTAAACAGCCCACTGGTTGCATTACTTGGGCAGGGTTCAAATGCATTTGAAAATGTTTTGTCAATGGAAAGTTGCGAATTAGGAAAGCGTGAATTGCGAATCAAAATGAACGATTTTCGCATGTTGTGCACACCATAATTATCCGCATAACGGCCGACGTTAAATGGTCACATTCCAAGTTTCCACTCCAATTTCAGGGCATTCTTATCGCATTTGGCATTGGCCAGTGATTCGCAACGGACGGACGGATTGATAAGATAAGGTTCGACTGTGTTTCCAAATACCCAAAGTCTTATCGCGACCCAATGGGCCGAGCTAATGGTTTCTCTTTCATTTTGCACCAGAATCGGCATTGGCACTCCAATACTATGGAGGAATAGCGTAGGAAATAAAAAACCAATCAAGAAGTGCAAACAACTGCGCTTGTGGGCTATCAATGCCGGCTCAAGCCGTTTGCTGATAGAGGCACTAAGAAATGCTGGGTAAATATTAGTAACACTGGCCAGCACATTCTCACTCTACTATATTACCTATAATACTATTTATTCATCATATACTTATTGTGCATTCTGTCACACTTTATTTTGTAATTAACATTAAGTACGAGAATAGTGTTCAATAAATTATGATCTATGTATAGGCACCATAAAACAGCTGTGTATTAATGATTCATCTGTTTTTTTTAAATTTATTGTTTAGCAATGCGAACATTAATCAAAATGGTTATCTGCACTGACTCAAGTCGACTTTCCAGCTGAATAATGTGGTTTTCATAATGTGTATATGTTTTTTTTGAACTCTCATGAAAGTGACAGTTGTGATAGTGATAGTTGACCAACTATTTTGAATTTGACCTGTATAGAACTCTAATGTTTAGCTTCCGTTCCCATCTTAAATGCGCAAAGAAACCATTTGGCTATGTTGGGTAGTGTGCAAGTGAAATTTGGTAAATATGCCAGACAGCTGCCCCCGACCGATGATTTTTATGATATAGGGTTACTATGCTTCTGCGAAGCGTCGAGCGGAATACACACATGATGGGCGACACTTGAGCCGCAGGAAGTGCTTCATCAAGCTGTGGGATTTGCTCGGCGAAGGCGGAGGAGGCGGAAAACAAACCATGCCATTGCCTAATTATTAATCACCCGTTCGGGGCATTATGCATCATCAGTACTCAACTCACCTGGCACTTCTTGCCCAGCAGCTTGAAGACGGCCTCATTCTCCTCCTGGGTGAGCAGCGTGCTGGCGGCATTGACCTTCGCCCGCAGACCGTCCTGCGACCTCATACCGCTGCTCATCTGGCCGGAGTCGTTGGATCTGGGTCTGGAGCTGGATCTGGGGATCTGGGCTGGTTTTCCTGCACAATACGGACACAACACGCATTTTATTATGTGGCGAAAACAATACGCAAATGAACAAAAGCTAAATGTATTAATTGAATAACACAATACGCAGGGGACCCCGAAAAAATAAAAAGTTCATTACAATACAGGCACTCGGAGCTACAGTTGAACTTCGATATGGTGAACAAGAGTTTGGGATGGTTGGGTTGACGATATATTGGAAGTTTGAGTTCACACAGTATTATATTAAATAGGTCAAAACCTAATTCAATCGAATTATGGCAGTCAACACCTTGGAATATAAAAAGTATTCTACACTCAATAGGTTGTTTAATTTTGGTTCAGTGTACAGCTTGTAAAAACTCCGATCTACAGAGTTAGAGCAACGGAGGGCGGCGTGTGTTGCGAATAACCCGATTTGGGATCGAAGAATTATGGTTTTCGGACTGCTGAATCGATGGATAGTATTGTCTTTACGGTTTTGAAGTGCTTTTAGCCCGAATTACGGCCAAGAGCGCGAGCGAGAGAGGCCGAGACCTGCGCTGGCTATGACGATGTAGCTGGTTATGGTGTCGGTGGGGCTGCGAGCGGATCGCCTGGTCTGAGTCACGGTGCCCGAGAGTCGGAAATGGGAATGTAACAGAAACAGAAACAGTCAGCCAGCTGCGTTTGAATTTGGGCAAGAGGCAGGCCAGTGGCAAACTCTTCGAAAAGAGCCCTTATCTTTGGCGAAAGCACTGATTAGGTTTGCGCATGTATCTATGTGTGATACATGCACAGTGGTCTGGGTTACTCAACATTTGGCCCTCGCTACTCCACCCCACTGTGCGCCACTTCGCAGCTTCAAGATTTGTGACAACACCTGTCCGTCGTCGCGCCAGGTGGGGTAAAAATGCAAATGTAAATAGACAGACGCTGCTGCGGATTGGGAGTATGTCCATGGATTGGGTTGGGTTGGATGATGGACTCTCCCCAGCTCAAGGTCTCGGATTTCCCGTGAGGGCTGCTCTGCTGCTGGGGGGGTCGCCCATTGATTTTTTGCGTTTATTTTCGTGCACTGCTCTTCACTCTTTCGTTTTTTTCCCACACACAACACAACACACCACAAAATCTGTGTAGTCTCTGGCCTTGCGGACTCCGGGTTCCTTATCGGGAGGCTCTACTGTGCGCGCGTCCGCGTCATCGAGTGCATGGCGTTGAAAACGAGTGTTCCTCCGGGGTGATAAATCGCCTGTTCGCGGACGCACTGCTAGTTTGTTTATTCATTTATTTTTTTCAATTCAATTCATTTGCTCGCCAGTGTGACCAGCCGAACCAGGCGATAGACCGAGAAGCGTATCTATTCGATAATTACCTAAAAAATGAAGCAAGCTCGACCAAGGCCCTGTTCAGACCATGCTGGAGACCATTCACTTTTGCCCATCACTAGTTCCGCCTTAAGGTGTTTTCAAATTAATTTGATCACTTTAAGTTAAGTTAATATTTATGCCATAATTTTGAACATATCTGCGCTTTGTATGCAACGGCAAAACTTATTGAGCAATACCACAAGGAGAAGGTAGACGAAGTGCCGTGGGAATAGCATATCTTCGCATTCAAGTTATGTTTTCCGTTAAATTTGAATTATAAATAGCTTTAAGGTTTATTTACTACCACGCTCTTTTATACCCCTTAAAAAAGTAAGTCTGGTTTTCAAAATATGTTTTATTTCGTTAAAAATAAGAATCGAGTAAATTTCACATTCGTTTTATTTTATTGCTGACAAAAAGCATATTTCGATTTATTCATATTAAAAATGATTAATCGCATTGAATCGGTAAAAACTAAATCGCAAAGAATGGGCTTAATGCATAAGCTGTTTCCTAAAATGGTTACCCTTAAGTTGCTAAATTATATAAAAGAATACTTAAAAAGCAGTGACTACAAAATGTGATTTTTCTTCTCTCTTCAGATATTTGGTGTTTGCATAAGGAAGCCAGGGGCATATTTTAAACTTAGAATATATTCTCAATACAGATGTGCAACTATACGATTGTAATTGATTTTAGTAGCTGCCCAGTTGGCGGACAACTCTTCTAACTAAGTGTAAAAGTTAAATCAGAACACATATTAGACTTGGTAAACCTTTCCTAATTAATGCGACAAATCGAATATATAGCATTTATATATATGCCAGTATACATTTTGTATATATGGGGGAGTTGTACACATGTTGAAAGGCCTGATCTAGTGTATATATATGCAATACATTTGGCTACACACGATCGGGAGCATAGGGCCTCCTTCTCTGACTGTGATTTGGATTAGTTGAAGTTACTAGGAGTTTGCGCTAACTCTATGCTAGACTGGTTGCTTACAAAGTTTTAGGGTCTACGTACATATATGTATAAAGTAAAAGGAGAGTAGAATATTGATTACATATTGCGTATTGACTCCTATCCTAAAAACTCTTTGATTTTATCTCTGACTCTAGCTCTGCTTGTGGATGTGGACCTGTGCGTGTTCCGTTCCTAAAAAATGCTTGACAAATACAGTCCTGTTCCTCTTACAGTCTCCACTTCCGTTTCCGCTTTAACTTTGCTAATTTGTGATCGATGCTATCCTGACAAAAATAACACTCTATTTCCGCGCGCCCACAACTGGCAGCTTGGACTTGACTCCTCCAGCGGTGCTGGGGGTATTGTCAAACGTAGAGCTGCGCAAAAGCGTCGGCTTCGTTCCATTTCCGTTGAGCATGTTGGAAGATTTGGTTTTCTGCGTCCTTAGGTTGGATGACGATTGCTTGGTTTTGGCCTCGTCCACTTTCTTCCAGATGTTGGCGATTCGGCTTTGGGCTTGGTTGATCTTGGCCGCAGCTGCTGCGGCTGCACTGTTTCCATTCAGGTTCGAATTGCTGCGGGAAGGTGGTGTGGTGGACGACACCCGGGCGGAAACCACTCGCGAGGCAGCGGGGGATTTGCCAGCGGCTAATCGCAGACTGGTGTTTGCCCTTTGAGGCGTCATTCGGCGGGCCGGCGCCAAGGGAATCCTCTTGGGAGACCCAGCTTTGGATGGTGAGCCACCGCTGGCCGTGCCTTTCTTTGTGGGCAGCTTTGAGGCGCGGTGAGTGGGACTGGTTTGAGCCGGTTTTGTCTCCACTACGGGCACTTGTACATTGGAGTTCGTTGGCTCGTCCTTGACAAATGTTCCCTGCCGTTCCAGGCGAGCGGGAGCGGGCTCCGGTGGCGGCGTCGGCTTCTTTTTGGCTGGTAACCTAACGCCTGACCCGCCAGCCACCAGGCTGCGTTTGGCAATTGTTGGAGATAGGGTTTTCTTCTTGGACGGAGCGGCATTGTTACTATTCCGTTGACTTTGCATGCTGTAGGGTGAAACGTAGGCTGGTTTCTTGCGACCTCGCACCAGTTTTACCGCCGTGGCGGGCTCCAAAGTTGTGGGCTTGACGACAGGTGACCCAAGTTCCGGAGGAGGAGGCAGCTGTGCCGGTTCCTGACCTTCGCACGACTCCGTCTCTGAGTTCTGATCGCACTCTGGGGATTCCCCCGCGTCTTCTGAAGGATCAGTATTCTCGCAAGTCTCCTGGCTCTGTCCAATGTTAATGTCCGTGATGAAAGTAAACTGTTGCATCATTGCTCGAATGGAGGAGAGCTCTTCGCTTGGGCAATCATCGGGTTGGGGCTGTATCAAAGCCAGCGGACACTCAATCAGTTGGGTCTTGTACCGCTCGGCACTGCCTCTTCTCCTACCATTTGCGCGCGGTGAAGGCGTGGCCACAGGCACGGCAGTTTCCACAATTTCTATCTGCATGGTTTCATTGGGCTCTGGTGCGTCCATCTCGCAGCTGGTGGCTATGGTGTAGGTCTTGTAGCGATCCTTCGTGAGACGTCGCTTGTCTTTCGGGGTGAGGGAACGACGATTGGGTGATGGCGTAGATCCGTGCTTGGGTGTAGACTCGGCCGAGCTGTAGTCATTCATTGTGGCATCCTCATCTTCGTCGAAGCAACTTTGGAGCACGGTCATGGTCTGATCATCACAAGCAGCGGTCTCATAGTTGGACACTGAAATGGTGGTGGCCATGCTGCAGTCCTGCTCGCCATCGGCCACCTCCGACTGAATGCTGTCCACACTGATCATGGAGTCCAGCAGTTCATCCATCAGCGATGGGGGCTTGATGTTGTCCAGCAGGTTGCAGCTGGAGTTCACGCTCTCCGCACTGCCAGCCAAGTGTCCCAGGGCTCGTCTGGCTACCAAATTGGCTGGAAACATTTTCCGCGCAAACCTAGGACTCTTGCTGGGCAGCGGCTGGCGCAGGGAACTCGGCTGGGAGTGATCCTGGTAGCAGCTGTTGAGCGATTCCATTCCCGACGGCGGACGAACGTTATCTAGATCCAAACTGTTCAAACTAAAGGTCATTTCCGTGTTGTCATCGTCAGTGGCAGCGGGCTGGAGTAGATTTTCCGCCAGAGCTCGCGCTTCGAACGCAATCATTGTGGAGTTGGTCATAATGGAGGCACTCGTTCCATTAAATAACAGTCTTTGCGGCTCCAATCTGACGCCAGCATTCTGCACCTGACCACCCAATTGGAAGTTAAGACCTCCTGATGACCCGGAGTAGCTGTCAGCATGTCCATTAACCAGGGTATCTGTTTCGCCTTCAAGCGACGCTGGTTGCTGTTCATTCGTGGGTGTGATCTCTATAAACTCATGCAGGGATCTCGCCTCCGTGGCGTCTTCATCCAAGCTTAAGGAGGCCAGAACCGGAGCCGTTTGACTCACGCTGGGAAAACTCACATCATTGGGACAGGTGCTCTCGTTCCAGGTGTTGTTACTACTGGGGTTCTTGTGGCTGTTGCTGCTGCTGTGGTTGTGGCTGCTGCTGCGCAACTGCTCCGCAGAGGTAACAAACTCCATGGTCAGTCTCTCCACAGACTTCAGCATCAGGTCGGGATCCTTGTGCTTCTCGCTTGCACCGGAGATGCAAGTTTCATTTGGAGCAGTGTCCAACCTGACCATGGTCTCCATGATGAAGGACTGATTTGATTCATCGCTGGATCGATCTTCCGAGTCCAAGTCCTTAGACCCAGTAGCGGTCTCGAGACCGTTCTGACTCGCGTTCCCGCTCCCTTGATCTGGAGCTGCTGGACTTCTTGCTGTGTCGGTGACGGTGGCGATGGCGTCGATAGGATTCGGGAGGATAGGGCTGCTCGGATGCGTGGACGACTGCTGGTGCGGTTTGCTGGTGGCGTGCGCTTTCTGCTCTACGTCTGGAGCTGCTGTGCTGAGGGCACTTGCTGATGTAGTAGCTGCCATTGGGTGACACGGTTCCAATGCAGCCGCAGACGTAGCCAGGACGTTTTTTGGCACGGCGTTAATCTTCTTCGAGATTCCCGTATTGATGCATTCTTGCAGCAGCTTTTCGTCCTTGCGTTCGCGCTCCCGCTCCCTATGATGATGGTGATGATGATGATGACGCTGCCGCTTGACCTGTCCACTAGATGGCAGCTGTACCGGCAGCGAATCGAACTGCTTGAGATTGGGATTCGACTGGGCGGAGGAGGAACCCACTATAGGTTGCTCCTGCATTTGCTGGGCCCGGGCGCCGGGTTCCTTCGATTTGTACATGCCCTTGAGGATGCACAGCTCGAAGAGCGACTTGGACTGGTTGTCGTTGGAGTCGCTAGAGTCCACGGAACTGTACGACTCTTGCTGCTGGCTCTTGCGGACTGTCATCGTTGAATTCAGGGAGCTGGCCGAGGTGGCCGCATTGATGGCTATTGGCTGCGAGGAGCTCAGCGAGCTGGAGCGCTTGCCGTTCGAGCTGAAGCCAAGATTCGATTTGGGTCTATTGCAACCAGCGGCAATAGCCTAAAAGGATAAAGAAATGGTTTAATAAATGGTTAATTGGGTGATTCATTTACCGCTCACCTGACTCAGTAAGTTGGTGTCATCCTCCGAGTCAATGGATAAAGAACTCAGCGAATCGTCTTGCCAATGCGGGGGTCTTCGGACCTGCTCCTGTTTACCGGGCTTCGCCTTCATTCCAGGATGATTCTGATCCACACTGGATCTGTTGGGAAATCGATTGATTAAATATAGTTTCTAGTTAACTCAGATAAGCTTTTCTAACTTAAACCACCAATTAATATAAAAACAAGATAGAATGCTATAGTCGAGTTCCCCGACTATCAGATACCTGTTACTCCGCTAGTGGAAGTGCAAACGAGACATTTCAACATTTTCTGGAATATCGGTAGAAATTGTAAAAAAGTAATGAAATGAAAGAAAACTTAAATATTTTTTAAAAGTGTAGGCGTGAGAGTTTTGTGCGGTTTGCGGGCGTTAGAGTGGGCGTGGCAACATTTGGAAACAAACTTGCGCTGCGTCCATTTTTTTTCATTTCTAACATACATCAGAAAAATTACAAAAAAAAAATATAATTTTAAATTTGAATGCAGATTTTAAGATAATTGCACCAGAAACATTTAGAGGTATGCCACTTCGAAATCCGATCAAGATAAGTTGAGTTATGGAGTTTAGAACTTCAGCTGTGGGACATTTTTAAATTTTTTTGAATTTCTTCAACATCAATAAATTACAAAAAAAAATGAATTTCTAAATTTTAATAGTAATTGAATGCTCATAAAGCAAAGCCTACTTTACCATTTAGTTTAAATGGGATTACTACTCACGGTACAGTCTCCTTGAGTTGCACGGCTGGCCCAACCAGACTGGATCCCACGGTGAGATTGGATAAACCAGAGACCACCGAGAAGTTGCAGGGACTGTCCTCCACCAAAAACTTGTTCATTTCATCGGCGGAGGGCAGGTAGCCAGCCAATTGGTTTCCGCCACGTCGAAGCATAGCTATGGGATCTAGAGTGGGTTCAGCGAGGGGTTTCTTCATGCCATCGCGGATGCACTGCTGTAGCAGGTGACCAGCTGCTCCACCGCAGTCCGATGCGTTCGAAGATACATCGTCGGATAGCTGGTGTGCGTATATCTGTGCCTGACCAGTCGCGGCATCCTTGGGATCGTTGGAGCTCATGGAGATGGCCGAAAGATTTGTGTTACTTGCCACTTTGGAGAGCAATGCTGGAGTATCCTCGGTGCAGTAGCTACGAATGGTCTCCTCGGCCACGTCCACTTCCGAGTTCACAACTGTGGATTTCACAGCCTCAGCTGGCTTCCGCTGCATACCCATGTTGATGCAGTTGGCCAAAAGGAGCTCATCTTCGTTGTCTTCCTCTGCAACACTGGCTGGGGCCTTTTCATCATCCACTATGCTCAGGTTGCTCAAACTGGTGGCCGTGGAGAACTGCGCAGGTGTATGCTCCACGTTGAAGCTGCTCAGGTCGTCCTCGAAAACGCTGCGAAGTGGTTGAAGGCTGGCCGGGATTACAACCGGTGGAGAATCCACATTCTGCCCCGAACCAGCGACACTATTTCGCCGTGGAGATTGAGGCATACTTTGTGTGGGGGAATCTGGGATCTCGGATGGGGAAATTACCCCACTGGCCAGGCGACTGAAGTCACTCACCACCGAGCTCTTGTCGTCGCAGTTGGCCACATCAACATCTGGATCGTGGACTAGGGAATCCATGGAACTGCGTCGCGAGAACATTAATGGGGTTTCCAATGCCGAGTTGGCCTGGGTGGTAGGTTTGGCCAGGACCTGCTCTGCTGTCTGGGATTCCTGTTCCTCCTGCTTCTCTATTTTAGGTTTGATATCCGCATCAGTTCCTACGGTTGCCTGGTTAGCCTTACCGGATTCATCCAAGCTGCTAAGGGAATCGTAGCGACTAAAGTAGCCAGGAGTTCCCTCCTCGCAGTAGTTGATGGGTTTCTCTGGAGTGTACGATCCAGAGCCACATTGCGATAGCTTGGGCAGCTTTTTGGGTGCTCCTTCCTTGGAAGCCACCTCGCGTGCCTCTGGCTTGACTTCCGCTTCTGCATCCGCTTTAGCAGCGACTCGTAAATCTGTGACGGAAGCCGCATTGGATATAACATAAGGGGTATCCTCCGTCTGGTAGCACTTAACACTGTCGTCTAGGATCAGCAGTATTTCCTGGCCTTCAGATTTCCCGGGAACTGTTCCAGCAGGAGGAGTGATTGCACTCTTTTGTGCGCCTGCTGGTCCTGATATGTCCAGGTCGGATTCAATTTGGTTCTCCGCATAGCGAAGGCTAAAGTCCGTGGGCTGATCTAGGTCCGTTTCCTGATATGTTGAGGTCTTGGTGGCATTTTCGCTGTACTTTACCGAGTAGTCAATGGGTTGTTCTTCGGTAGCCTCCGCGTCCTGCTCCATTTCCAGATCGAAGTCCGTGATCTTGGGCTTCCCTTTTCGATGGGCATCTGAAGCAGAGGCGGATCGAATTAGATGATCGTAAGCGCAATCGGATTTGGCCGAGTAAACCGAATCCCTGCTCTCGCTCTTCGTTAGCATTGCC
This sequence comes from Drosophila orena, assembly GCA_005876975.1. NCBI lineage: Eukaryota > Metazoa > Arthropoda > Insecta > Diptera > Drosophilidae > Drosophila > Drosophila orena. The sequence goes on along the minus strand of VCKV01000282.1, from coordinate 3,760,670 downwards.
GAACGGGTCAGGCGTGGCGCAGCAGGATGACGTCTGGATGAACTGGATGCTCGTTCCTTGGCCAATTTTCCACCCGTGTCCAAGTTGTCGCACGTCTCGGCCGTGTGGCGCTCACCCAGCTCCTGCTGCAGTGCCTTGGCTTTTCGTGCCTCCAGAGTGGGCAATGCTTTGAGGCCCATGGAACGGGCAATGGGATCCAGCTGGTGATGATTTTGGACAGCAGGTCGGAAGTTCAATAGGTTCTTCAAGGCCGACGAGCTGCCCTCTGAGATCATGGCGTGTTTGGAGTGGATCAACGAACGCAACATGGGCACCGCTCCATTGTCCCACAGGAACTTCTGATCCTCGGCAGAGCGAGCTGACAGGTTCCAAAGAGTTCCGCAAGAATTACTGACCACCGTGAGGCTTTCAGACTTCAGTTGCTGCAGCAGAATGGCCAGACAGTTGTGCTGGCGCAGGATCTGTCGATACGGTTCGCATACAGCAATGTGGCTGGACACGTTCCGCAGGATTCCTCCCGCATTCTCAATGATCTTAAGTGTTTTGCTGGGACCCTCGTAACTAAGCATTCCAACAAGGAATGCCAAGGCTCCATCCACGGCACAGAACTCGGCCTTGTTGGTGCTGCAGTGCGCCGAGAGATTCCACAGGGCCGAGAGTATGGCCTTCAGGGTGTTCTCACTCCTATTCCGCATGGCCGCCAGGGCCAGGGCCGTCACCGTTCCAATCTCGTTCAGCACCGCCTTCATGTTGCTGTCCGCTCGCCAGGAGAGATTGCGCAGCACACTGGCCGTCACCTGGAGCAGATCGTCCGGAGCAGAGTCTAATTGGGCCACCAGGGCCTCCATGAATTGCTTTTGTCCACACAGCAACGCCTTGTTGTTCTCATCCCCAAACGTCAGATTGGTCAGGGCCATCAAGGCGTATCTCCGCAGAGAGTTGCAGCACTGATCCTCCGGCTTGGGTCCGTGAACGGCGTGATCCAAATGCACCAGGTTGGGGATCGCGTGCAATGCTCCCAGCTCGCACATGGCGTGGCGGTGCTCCTCATCGAAGCTGACCTTCATCAGCGATGAGATCGCGGCCAGCGGATGGCGGTCGGAGTCATCGGCAATGGCTTCTCCGCCACTCTGGAGCAGCGTCTTCAGGAAGGAGCAGTAGTCGACAATCTGGTCGAGCAGTCGGAGAACCTTGGCTTCCCTCCTGCCAGCCTTCTCGTCCGGATGGCTGTGCACCACATTGTGCAGCGCCTGGCCAGCACACTTCCTCACCTCCTGGTCGTTGTCCGGTGCGTGCATCATCTGCACCAGGAGCGGCATGCAACCAGAGCGTCTTAGAGTTGCACAACTTTGAGCATTTCCGGACAGTTCCAAGAACTTTTTCGCCATTTCGAGGGGATCATTTGAGCCCAACATGGAGAGCAGTGAGTAAACACACTCCACCTTGGATCCCAATGTGGCTTCCACTGCCGAGGACGTATATCTCTCATCGAAGCTAGTTGTCCAGGCAGCTCCTTTGGGCAGCCTTGGAGCAGGAGCAGGTGAGTCTCCGTCCAGAAAGCGGGAGAGCGTGTAAGATGGTTCCTTGCTGCGGGACAGACGACCTGCGCTGGCTGGGGAGCCGCCTCCATTCCTCGGTGGCAGTTCATCCAGCTGCTGCTGCTGCGCCGACTGCCGCTCAAAATTCCTGTCCAGGCTGCGATGTTCCCTCATCTCACGCAGCTCCTGGGCCAACATGTAGTCGGGCGGAATGGGGTTCTCGTCCAGAAAATGCTTGGCTGTCGGTTTTTTACCAACGGCTCCGGATCCCAGTCCTACTGCGCTCTGGGTGAAGTGCAGCGTGTTGTCGTCCTGGGTGAACTCCTTCTTCGTATAGCCACTGGCGGCCAGTTCGTAGTCACTCACTTCACCATCCCGCTCGTACTTTTTGTCCATCTTCAGCTGCTCCCCAGAACTGGCCCCAAAGCCTTCTTCATAGTCTGGTGGGGGGACTGCGTCGTAGTCGAGGAAGTGCGGCTTGCGCTCCGGCACCGAGTCCACATCCACATCCTCCAAACTGAGCCCGGCGATGCCCTCCTCCAGATCGGGCGTCAGCGTTGGCTCCAACATGGCCAGGCGGGGATCGGGGACAGGGGATTCGGGATCTCAGTGGTCCGAGTCAATGCTCCATGGCCTGCAAGGGAAGCAGATAGGAAAAACGCAGTGAGTGAAGGCACAATTGAGACTCTAGATTGCTATAAATTTACTGCCGGACCATGGCGTGGGCTAATTATAGACGCACCATCACTCTGCCCGCCAATCCCTGTAGTAATCCGATGGGCAAAACTCAAACAGAGACGGTCAGCTAGCTGCATGGATGCATACATATATCAAATATCAGGTGTGGGCAGCGCTCAGAAATGCAACCGTATTAAGTATAAAAGGTGATCAAGAGATAAATATTGCAAAATATGTTAAAGCCATACATATATCGAAATATATATATATATATATCTTATGATGTATTTAACATCGTTGCAACCTGAAGCCCAACTTAATTATAGTTCAATAAAGTGAAGCAAGCTAAAATAATAAGTTAGGCATGGGAAGCTAATGGCAGTCGTCAGTTTAGCGCCTACACTTAACTCATCATGAGCGTATGACTCGGTTTATGATCGATGGAAACTATGTATGTCAGCTTCATGATATGAAAATCCAGCCAAGATAAATGCTATCTTAAGCAGGTGAAGTCATTGTACAAAATTGAAAGGAATGATCTAAAGGTTCAAGTTCCTTGCAATTCTTGTTGTTATGCGGCACCATAGGAAACATAAAACCGAAATAAATTACATACATCGAGCAATTGATCTTAATGGGAAACCAATTTAATCGCTGTTCACGTTTTAATTGGCAGACCCCTATCTATAGGGTTACTCGGTAGAGTCGACTTTCTAAGCTGATGCATGGATGCTGTAGTCCCCCAAAAGAATTCGCCTATTGTGGCAGGTTCTGTGAATCCACAATCTGCTCTATCGCTCTGTAACTTAATCATCAGCCAACTTTCAGGTGGCGGCAACCACAATAGCAAATGAGCAGCTAAGTCATTATCATGATTAGCTGGCGCTGCATCTTTTAGAAAGTTAGCGGCACACGGCGTCGTCTCTGCGGAATTTCCAGTGCATGAAGAAAGATACAGATGCGTTTTCAGCAGATATATTATATTGCCCCAACTCTGGTTGTTGTTGCTACACACACTCCGTAAGCACAAGACAGATTTTTCATTTGAGCTACCGTTGAATTATGTGCAAATGCAATTTGGTGCTGCACTTCTTTTCTTCAGTTGTTATTGTAGCGTAAAATTGAGCGTGGACGGACAGATGTGCATAAATATGTATGTATGTGCACGGAGAGAAATTAACGCAACTAACTACTAAGTTCTTTGAAACTTTATTGATCAAGGGCCAGAGAAAACATTAGGGTTCTAAACTCGTTCATTAAACTTTGCAGCAATGTTTTCTTCTTTGATTTACTGCATACCTTTAGACACCTTTCAATCTTACTTTCAGTCTACTACGACGAATCTAATTGGAGTATAACAAGCGATTTGAGATCACTATGTGAATCTTGTATTTCCAAGCACTTTTCCACTGTGTACCCAATCCAATTCAAGATTTCAAGTGGATTGGGACTGGGATTGGGAATGACCCGGGTCGTGTACCAGTTCTCGCTCCGCACAAGTCAACTTGTTCAAGCTCCAATTGGCAAATTAATCAAATTTTAATTGCGACCAGCGTAAAGAGCGAAAACAGCCAGCGAACGAAAAGTGGTAACCGCAATTTGAGTGGCTGTGAAATGCAAATCGCTTGTGTAACAGCGGAAATGCATCCATCCAAGCCCCTCGAATGGAATGTTGTCCAGTGAGCTGGACAACAGTGGCCATCGTTCATCATCGCCGATCGATTGTTTGCCCAGGCCTTAACCCGAAATAAATAATATATGTGGCCGGCCAGCACTATCAGTGCCTTGATAAGGCAGTTCGGTTCCACCGATTAACATTTAGCAAGAGTCACGATATCTGTGCTCTTGAGGGCAAGAATTCGAAAGACGAGCAGAGCAATTCGATGAATCAACGATCCGCGAATTAGACAAATGAGCCCCACACACAAGTGTCTAGCTACCATGTATATAGATACTTTTAGTACCACAAAGAATGCGGGAATATGCGTCACTTGTCTAGCCGTGAGCTCCGTAGCCGGTCCCCCAGAGACGACTCCTCGTGTCATTAACCGGCCAGCGAATGGCACAAGGGAATCAGCCCTGGCACAATGGACGCAATTCGACTCAAAACGATTGGAGTCAACTGTATTTGGAAACTAAATTGATAGTTAGCGAAACCCGAAGCAATCCCACGCTTTGAACATAATGCAAGTGCCATATTTTAGTGACTAGATGGTGAATCAGACTAACTTTTAGTCACCTAGCTTATGGCTTTCAGCGATAAAGGGATTTTAAAAACAAATGTGACTTATTGCTTGAATCATTTACGTTCGTACTTAATAGGCATTTTTGCTCTTAATTAAACTGATAGGGTTCAACCAATAAAAAAATGAATTTATTTGATAGATGTATATCCAAATATTTGCATAATTAAATCAATATGAGAATAAACAATTCCATTTTCGCTAATCTGCATATAAATGAAGCAGCTACATACATATTTACTATTGTGTTGATCAGATTGGGATTTTAAGAGATTAGGCTTCATCACCTTATAGAGGTAAAGGTCTTAAAAGTGATTTTAAACCGACATGTTATTACCTTTTTTGGAAAGTGTAACTTGTTGTGATAAAATGGATAGTAGGTTGAAGTATTTGAAAGAGGGAAACATGTTTTTGGGCAGATTTTATCTCATTGATGATTTGCAGGGTAGTTTTCGTCACACCCTCCCCTAAAAACTCGTAGAGAAGTACAATTAGGCCATGATTAAATTTGCAGGGAAGAGCAAAATAAATAAAGCCATTAAGCTGATCACCGATTTTGCCACCTTATCGCGCGATCCCATCCACTGTGCGGATTTTTGGCTTGGCACACATTTTGCATACGAAATATTCGCGGCAGAATTATCAAAGAAAGAAGAATTGAAGACTTGCGAGGGAAGGAGAAGCGATGATGGTGATGGAACCGAGAGCCATCAAACGCAGGGAAATTTACGCAAAAACATTAAATAATGAAACTACATACTAACTACACACATACATATACATATGTACAAAAGTACTTGTGATTTCTGTGTGTGCATTATGAGCTGGTTTAATGGACGCCACTTTTGTTTTGCTGCTCGGTTGTTTTGTGTCTTTGCCGCCGCGAGATGATGATTATGTAAATTGTAGAAAAGTAAAAGGGAAACTAAATACGAGCGCATGCAGTGTGGATTTGTGTTTTCCTTTTCCCCAATGTTCGTGGGCATGTAAGACAATCGAGCGTGCCGATATTATTATTATTGTTTTCTTTAATGCGGTGATTAATTATGCTGAGGTGAAGTGGAATGGAAGTGCTCGAAAATAGTTATCAATTAGGCGTGCCACAATCACTTGCAGCTGTTGGAAACCGAAAACGAAAACAACAACAGCGAAACACACTGCGTTTTCCAACTGATAAAGGAGCACGCACACACACACGCACTCACACCCACACATGCACGCACTTTGCACACCTACACTAGGGCGCAGTCGCATTCTGATTGGGACCTTTATTGATTTTTCCTGTAAAAGGAATTGGCAGGAGAACAGGAAACTATAAAAGAGCACATCATGCAGTTCACCTTCCAAGTCGAGCTAAGCGCATTTGTATTCGCCAGCTATATAAGGTGCACATTTATTAGGTAAACATTCTGCGTTTTATTGTCAGGCCCAAAAAGAACAATTCCAATTGGAAGAGCCAGCGACTATACTCCCACACACACACGAACCCAGAGATTCTCCAATTCGCGTACCTTGACTAAAAACACAATTTCTCGGCAGCTTACTCGCCCACCAGATGAGACATTTGCCGCTTTATCACTTGTTTGCCCACAGATATTGTCACTATTTGACTTTTTGGTTCATTTCGCCACAAAACAAATACGAAACGCGCCCGAAGTTCCGAGTCCGCTTATCAACAAAAAAATTGCGACCAACCGCGGCGAGTAGTGTGACTGTAATACCGAAAATTCAAAAAACCGACAAAAAAGAGCTACTCATCCCTTGTAGGAGAAGGTACCGATATTTATGGCAGGGTAAATAAATATCGATAAAATAGTATTTAGTATATAGTATAAGACAATAATACTGCAATTTGCAGCAGTATTAAAAAGGTTCTTGCACGTACTTATAATAGTTGGCAACGCTGTTTTGGTGGCTAACTCGACTAAGTAAAAAAATACTTACGTCGATAATTTAAAAGAAAAAGTTAAAAAATTTGGCAATGTATCAATTCGACGGAAAAGGAATTTTAGCTGTGTAATATAAGGACCACTAATTTAGTTGTCATTATAATTATTTTATTTACAATACAATTAAATAAATGGGACTGTAAAACTGTAACTGCCAAATGGTTCGGGTCTTGGCTAGGCCATAGTTACCAGTGTGACCATCACTGGTCCAATGCAAAGTCCCACCAAAGTTCTAGAGTAAGATAATCGGTCGCACAAGAACTGGTCACACTGAGGAGTATATAAGACGATGAATTCCGATTTTTGTTGTTGTTTTACAAACAGCTGAGCGGCGGACGGATATTTGTTAATGCTGCGCCCGGGAAGCTGCGCAGCGGAGATCGCGAGAATTAATAAAACGCAAAAAATTGCAAAAATTAAACGCGTCGCAAGTGCAGCAGCAAAATAACATAATAATTCGCGGAGCAAGCTACTTAAATAAGGAAAAGTGTTGAAATCCAATTGGAAGTGCGGCTGAGAGTCCCAAATTCTTATTGATTTTCTTGTTTGTGTGTGCGCGGGTCCGTGAAAAAGGCAACAAAAGCAACGCAACCACTTCCAGACTTCCCAATCAGCCCCTTCCTTTTCTTCCCCATAGCGGTAATCATTGCCAATTGGAACCGCGATCTTTTCCTTCCAGTGACAACAACAACAACAGCAATGTAGCAAGTGTATTTGCTGCTTGTAGTTGTAGTTATTAAACAAGCTAAAGTGCTAAGGAGCGACAGAGAGAGAGAGAGAGAAAGGGAGATAGACAACAACAAAAGCGAAAGTTGTATTGAGTGCGTAGATGTGTACGTGTGTGTGTGCTAGTGCGAAAAATTGTTTATAAATATTGGTCGTAATAAATGCGAATTCAAATGCAAATATTCGCCGACGAAAAGGGTGTTTCCGCAAAAATCCGTTGATTAATTATAAATGCAGGGAGTGGCCGGCTAAGTTGGAGTTTTTCGGCCAAACTTGCAGCAGAGAAGCAGCGACAAAATGTGGATACCTTCGAACAACAAATACGGAGTTGGTGAGTAAATAATAAAAGTGGGCGGTGTGCCACCCACTTTTCCAAGCCACCCAAACACCCAACCACCCACCACCCCCCGCTGTGCGTCACGTGCGCGGCATTTGTTTTTATTGCTGCCTTTTGCGGCGATTCACGCTTTCTTCCGCGAAACGCCGGATGCCATGGCAACCACCCCCGCACTTTTCCGAGCGGGGGGGAAAAGCGATTCTTCTACTTATTTTTGTACACAAACTGTTTGTAGCATCATCATCCCCCTGCTTACCGCACCTCCCTCCCCCACCACGCCTCTCTGCCGCCAATCGTGTAGTGTATCTCAAAGAGATTTCCGTGTTTGTTGTTGCTGCCGCACTGCGACTTGATGTGTTTATACACACAGTTTTCCCCGCGCTCAGTTTTTCCGCACAGCGCTCGGCTGTCGCGTTGCCAATTTCCCAGCCCAGGTGTTGCCAATTTAAACGCTTTCGTAATTACGAACACCTAAAAAAATGTTTATTTCGCAGGAAAAATCTATATCTATTCAAGTTCATTTGATTTTGATTTGAAATGTTTCTATCATTTTGGAAATGGGTCACAGAAAATTATTTCGATCTTTGGTCTCAATCAGCATTGAGACTTGCTCTCGTACTATGTACATTATAATTATATTTTATATGTTAAATTATAGTAATAAGACCCACGGCAGACGGAAAATAGAAAAGGCTCAATGTACATAGTAGAATCTAACCAAGATTAACCAAGTATTATTTCTATTTCTTCCTCTATTTCTTCCTAATTGGTCATAGAGCATGTGTATGTATATTATGAAGCTCTTAGCAAAATAAATAGACAGAAAATATATTTTTCTCTGCACAATAGTCTGGATTTCAACGGTTAGCACTGTGTAACCGGCGTGGAAAATCAAGTTGCGTGTTTTGATAACACACATGCGAACAATACAAGTGGATCTTGGATATTCTTTGTGCAGCACATTGTGCTGGTTGGTTTCTCCTCAACTGAGATGCTCACATTATCTCCGCATTCGACGCACTTCGCGCTTCAATGGCAGTGCTTAACAAATTACTAAGCGGACAGGGCAGGGAAGTGTAGTCAACAAAATAAAATAAGAAAAAATAAAATAAAAGACCTAGCGAACGACAACGGATGATTTGCGATCTACTACGAACAGCATTTTCAGTGGCAGACTCTGTGCCAAGTTTTATTCATTGTGCCGCTTCAATGGTTTTTCTTCGCCCAGATAAGCGCCAATATTCATTGTTTATGGGATGCTCTACCCAAGGGAATATGTCCAGCCTTATAACGCCTAAAATGTTCCAACAAAATGGCAAATTATTAGTAAATCTATTTGGCATTCTAAACGGATTCTATCTTGGCTCAATGGAGTTTCGAGTTAAAGGGTATGCAACATTAGTGAGTGCCGCCCAAATACTCTTCATTGCAGCTCCGTTCTTGTGCCCCAGTCGCTCCAGTTCGCCATCAATCGTGGAGACAGCTATTTGCTGCTGTGCGCTGACATTTGCTCCACATTCAACCCACAGTGCAGAGATTGACATGAGAGCGGTCAGAGTTTACACAAATCAATCAGTCAGTCGTCGGCCATCCAGCTGGCTTAGCATCATTAGCGATTCGAGGCGCTGTTAAGCCAACGCCCTAACCTTGCACAATGCCCAGCCCAGCCCCGCCCCCTTGCGCCCACTTCCTTGGGTACCGGCTCACTGCCCGCAATGCCCTCCTGTCCTTTCATCTGGGAGCGCCACGTGCTGGCCAACTGCAACTGCTGGGCAATGACTTCATTACCAGCGCACTCTTTGTCCGCAGCCCTCGGTCCTTCGCTTCCTCCCCTACAAGTAATTACTGTACCGCTGCTGCTGCTGCCTGTTACAGTCGAACATCAATAACTTGAAAGCTGAAACCACCATCTGTCACAGCGAGTGTATGGATTGTGTATGAATTATTTTTCAAAATGTATCTTGTTTACATATAGTTTGTGTATATTGAGTTCGCACATGAATGGCTATAAAGCTGTTCAATGGGAAAAAGCCATCTCTTACGCTCAGTAAACATTTTCCGATTTTGTTAGCTCGCACCGGAATTGGCTGAATGGAAATTTATGCTCGCTTTTATTAAGTTTACCAACTTGAGTTTCAAAAGGTTCAATTTACCGAGGTCGGACCGTAGTTTTGCCCTCAATTGCGCAGTGAGTCGCGTGCACAATGGTGACAATTCTGCGGAGCAACCCTCGTAAATCTGGTCCTGGCCGGCCATGCGGGTCACTCCGCTTGTGAGTTGGCGAACTTAGATTGGAAGCTGAAAGTTTACGCAACTTTTTGCCAAAAAATCTGAATGAATCCACTGGGATGAAGGGCGGCGGCAGGAAGGGACAGGCCTGCGGCACCGGATGTTGCCGCTCCGACTTTCCGCCCATCTTTCTGCCTTTTCCAGCGAATTCCGCTGTCGCTGCGGCAATTTCAGTTTCAACTTTAATTTAATATTCATTTTATGCATTTGGCCGCACAAATTTGTGCAGCGCTTCCTTCCTTCAGAATAACGCACAAGCAACCGCACACACACACACACACGCACACACAAACACACACGCACACACAAACACACACATACACACACGAGTGCGCATAAAATTGATTCATTTCCATTGTTTAATATGCTCGGCGGGCGCGCTTCTTTTTCATTTATTTTCCGATTCGAGTGGTGCGTATGGAACACTCGTCCATTTGAGTTGTACATCCATAATTCGTCTTTAACGATTTATTTATGAATTGCCATTTGCGGGACACACGGCGTATGATTAACAGGCCGCACGCACGCACACTCGAAATTAATCAGAACCCCAAATGTCGCATTTGGGCGCATTATCGGTCACACTGCCTTCCGGATGGATAGCAGGGATGTCGGTGACCCCGTCCGCGGACTGATTTACGTAAATGCTTGTCTAGGAGAGGTACTGCCAGGTACCCCAAAACAGCAAACGGAGTAACCGCTGCCATCGATAAGCCAGGTGAGATAGGCAGCTAAGTTGGGAGTGAAGTAAATGGAAGTAAATGCACTATACGAATAGCTAACAAGTTCTTCCTGTGGTTGATCAATGGTCATTAACAGTTGGCGTTTATTGATGGGCATGAAATATATGTATAGATTTCCCAAAATGAGCAAACAAATTTACAGCGCCAAATGTGCGCCATGTGGACTTAAAGTGCTATAAGTACGTAATCACATGCGAAACCAAAATGCAAACAGTAACAGAAAACAAACGGGTGTGCAAGCACTCAATTAAGTGGCATATATGAAATGCATTTAATTACAGCACGGCCAGCCACATCGGGAGATACAAAATGCATATAATAAGCAAATATTTCAGGCCCCAAACACATATGTACATGCATGTATCTGTGTATCCACATACCCCTTTGTACTCCACAATCGTAATGAAATCCACTTGACAATGCTTGGAAATGCGCTTTGTTTAGCTGGGAGTTCGCTTTACATGCACAGATAGTGCTCCAGCATCCATTCATCCAACTCCATTATTCAGACAATGCCTGTGATAATGACATCTGATGGACATTTGGGTCATGCTTCCTCCTTCGAACAGGTTTCAATCGATTCCGCCAAGCAGAAAACACTTAATATGACTTATATTTCAAAATAAAATTGTTTAAATTGTGGTAAATTCTTTAAAAAATGAGTCACTTACATAACTTTGAGCTCATTAATATGCATCTCTCTATATCTTTGTATCCAAAATCAGTTTAGTAGTAATTTTGTTGAGATTTCACGCCATTATATAATATAATATAACTAGTTTGCTTTTAACGACAACTCTATACCTAAACTGGAATATTTTAAGCAATATTTGTGGGCATTAAATCATACAAGCTGGGGTCATGAATGTGTCATAGATATATATAAGGTATTTTATATTTGTTTGAGTTTTGGGGCGGAGTTTGGGGGATGTAAACCTTGCTCTGCTAACAACGCCCTGTAGTAGCCATAACCCCAAACGATTTGTAGCTAATTTTAGTGGTTTAGGCCAGCCACTTGACCCACATTCCCGTGGTTTCCCTTTCCGCAGCCGGCGAGTTCCACTTTGTCGGCGACCTCATATTGCTGGCTATAACACAATTAATTAATTAAATTCTTAAGCCTCCCCAGTGGCACTTGAGTGCAGGGGCGTCGCTGGGGGGTCAAGTGTGAAGATGGGTCCCCTTAAGCCCAGCTCATTTAATCCACTTGCAGCTGAGCTGCGACTGCGGTTTGAGTCACACAGCGAGTAGTGCAGGCAGTGCTCTTTCATTTAATTTAAAATTATTTTCCGCCTAGAGTCTACACTGCCATCCCCTGCCCTCCCCTGCCATGCCCGCCATCCCCTCCTCCATTTGCCATGCACTTGCCTTAACGACTTTTTTATTTAAATACGTTTGTTGACATTGCGGACTTGTTGGAGTGAGCATTGTGTCCTCCGCTCCGTTCCGTTCCGCTCCTTCCTTCCTCGCCAGCTATCCCAGCTTTTCCCCTTTGTGACCGGGCACACAAAAAGAGTGATGTAAGCCAAGCCTTTTGGGATATTGCATTCATCGTAAAAGTAATTATGCGGCTCGGCCTGTGATGATCCTGCCAATTTCCAGGGGCACTTCAAGTCAACTTTATGAAATTTAATATTAAATTCCCCTAAGCTGGCTAAACGCTCATTAAAATTATTCATGCACTCGGCGAAAGGGGTAAGTGTATGCATAGGATATGCTACGGATGCTTATCTACTAATAGATAAGAAAACTGGCTTTTAGATATATCGTAGTGGCTGAAGTTTCTCCAGTTGATCTGAAATTGAGTGTTGCAGTACGTATGGCTGTTTAGATTCTGCTGCAGTTTCTTAAGTCCTTTTCTGCGAGTGTACTTGTGGCGGGTTTTTCCAGTTGGCTTTGAGTTTGAGCTGCTTGCCAAGCCGACGCCTTCCTAATGTGACTGACCTAAATAGTGCAAACGCTTGGCTGGCACTTTGCCTACTGCGTTGTGGAATCCGGGATGTGTGAGAACGTACACTCAGAAAAAAGTCCGCGCTGTGCCCGCAAGCAGCGGGAGCCTCCTATGACGGAGCTCTATATCGTTTTAATAAGGAAAACAGACTACTGATTATTTTCCTTCAAACTCTTCATATATAAAGTTATGATCCCCTTACTTGAGGTCATTATTTCCAGCTCGATATTTCCATAAAATGAAAGCACTGCCATGATTTTTGCGAGTGCCAAAGTGTGTGTATGTGTGCTCATTTGCTGGAGTGCTCGCCTGCGCCGGCTGAAGTGCCTGGAACGGAGGTCTTCAACTGGCATTTTAAATTATAAAATACTTGCTATTTAGCATCTCCAGTATTCATTTAAATCGGTCTGCCGCATTCGCGACGAGCAGCTCAAATTGAAGCCAGTTAGAGGCGGTTGTCGAATGGTATAGCTCAAATACTGAAAGCTGAGTGAAGTGGAGTTGAGTGGAGTGGAGTTGGGGCAAAGGCAGCAGCAGCAGCCATAAAGCAGCAGCAGCAGCCATAAAGCAGCAGCAGCAGCAGCAGCAGCAGTATCTACAGTAGCAGCAGCAACAGCCACAGTAGCAACAACAGGAAGCAGTTTGCCCATTTTCATGGCACTGAAGCATTTCATTTTACCCCTCCCCGGCCCCCGCCGAATCCCCACCATCTGTCTATCTGTCTGTCTGGGCGTGCGTTTTATTAGCTCCTTTCGTTGATATGCTCATGCCGTGCTCGCTCGTTTGTCTTTCAACAAGGGAGCCCCGCATCCACAGCCACAGCCACAGCCACATATACACATGTACATATACATCCCCATCCACAGTAACAGCAACAGCCACCCAGTCCCACAGACACCACCACCTCCACCAGAAGCACCACCATCCACATCAGCACCACCCTAGCCGAAGCAAAAAGCAGCAACAGAATCAGAAGGCCGGCTTCCTCGGCTTGCGGCGCCTCCCGGACTACAGAGTGTGCCTTGCATTTGTAATTGATACACGGCGAAAAATCGGACTTGGCCTGTTCAGAATACAAATGAAGATAGTTCGAGAATGATAGTGGAGAAATTTCTTGCAAATGCGGGGCTTACGTTGTAATCCTACAAATCATTGAAGCATGAATATTTATGAATCACAGAAATCGTATTTAAACGACTCCCCTGCTTTTAGGATTACATTTTACTTTACTGTTTTAATAGAGAAGACTGTTTTCTTATAATATTCAAAAGCTTCCACTCAGCAGATTGTGAAATGGGTCTAGTAAATGCCAAGAATAATTTCAATCTGATGAATGCCACATGGCTCAGTTCATTTAATCGAATGGGTGGCAATTTTCATCCATTTCGGACCAAAACCCAAAGTTGGCAGTGTACTCGTTGCCATAGCCACCATATCCAGCATTGCGGATATATCCAGCAGCTCACACAGCCCGGCGATGTGGCTCCAGTTAGAGCTCCGCTTGGCAGTGGGCTACATGGCTCCATGGCTCCATGGGCTTGCTGGATCCATTCAGCAGCCAAAGTGTTCGATTGCCGGCGTGGCCAAGTGCTGCTCATTGTTCCGTGTTCCCGGCAGAGAGAGAATGACACCCCCATATACACACTGAGGCTCCATAAAAATACACACATTCGGATGCATATATTTTCCTTTTGCAGCCATTTGCCTATTTATAGTTGAAGTATTTATTGTTGCCGGGCCACTCGTGGCATGCTCAAGTGGCCACTCGTGGGGGCACTTTAATTGCCACGCCGTCCATCCTGGGGCAATGTCATGGCCAAGAAGTGGCAACGCAACTGGTTGTAATCCAGCCGCTTCTTGGACTGTAGCTTTTCCTGCTCTCATTTTCATTTACACATTTTCCCATCTCCCTCCCCCAATAGCCATCCACAACTGGCACGGCAATGTCCGGTTTGGCCTGGCACTGGATGTCGGCGATTCCGTGGACATTGTGGAGGAGTGCAAGCACTGGTACCGCGGCTCCTGCCCCCGAAAGTCCCGGGCAGTGGGTCTCTTCCCCAAGACCTACATACACATCAAGGACCTGTCGAAAATCGATCCTGTGGTCGCCGAATGCACGCAGGTTCTGCGGGAATGGTCGGAGATCTGGAAGCGCCTCTATGTGGTAAGTGCTTATAGTACGCACGTCTTGATTCATTTGATTAACTATTTGCCATCTCTTTCAGGATCGCGAAGCGTACAAGTTCCAAACCCTGCGCAAGGTTATGTTTTCCATATTGGAAAGTCGGAGGGAACTCCTTAGTGCCACCATGACTCAGGATCAAACTCTGGAGCTACAGATGGTTGTGGTTTCCAAGATAGACTGGGGCAATCGGTAAGTTAAGAGGTGCTGGATACTGGAAGCTAATGAAAAAACCCAGAGTTTTTTGAAGCTAAGCTTTCATTGATAGGCGTTCCATGTAAAGGAACTTAAAGTAGTTCTTAAAGGTTTCCCTTAGCAAATGCATAGTACTTCAATTGTAATTCACAGCTTCCGCTCAGAACAACGCAAAATGCGACCTTCGGGATTTGGAAATCCACAACCACAATCGTTTCCCACCCACTGATAAGTCCAGAGTTTAGCTGAAATTGTATATAGAATATTTATTACAACTTTGAACTTAGATAGCTTGGGTTCTCTTTTGCTTTATGTAAAATGTGTTCTTTTCTAGCAATAATCACAATAATTTTGTTATAAACAAAATTGCTTAAAATTACGATATATCTGTAGACTAAATGTTAGGACAAAAATAGCGAGAGCATTGTGTATACTCGTTTAAATATTCATAATCATATTCCTCGTCGTACTCGTACCATTCGATTACTACAATTTTATATAGATCAACGTTTCGTGAGCGTGCGTGAGCGGTAAGCAGATATAGCTGCATAGGTATTCCTCGATCCGAGCTATCCACTATCCATTATCGAGCTAACTGCTAAACTTAAGTGTATATTTTAAATGGCGCATCATTGTCAACGACCTAACTACGATACCAAGTAGCAAAATCGTTTTATGGGATATCCTCGATCGTCGTTCAATCATCTTCAACCTACAAATTGCACGGTCTGCCTGTGTCCCTCTCGTTTTTTATCATATATGTATATATATATATATATATATTTATTTTTTTTTCATTTTTATTTGATTTATTTTGTATCTTCTCACTCTGTGGCTCACCTCGTGTCAATGACGAACTGCACCTGTCTTTCGCTTGCCTAGGACCAAATTCAAAGAGTATTTCCTTATAATTTTGCTAAATATATTTCGCACAGAACATTATTGAGTTGGATCTCCGAAAGTGCAATTGCTGATTCGTTCTCTTGCAGTCTTAGTGGTAGAAATGGAAATGCCTAACCTCATGACACACAACTCTCTCTATCTCCCCCCTACAAATATTATTGAGAAATCATTGAAATCATTGTTTTGAAGCCAATCCGTGGCCGCGGGCTCATGTCTCCGTCTCCTTGCCGCCGCCGAAGTTCTCCACTGGCGGGTAAATCGGATGGCTGATGGGGTTCATTTCCAAAGTCGATGGTGCGGATGGGGTTCGGGATGCTCCTAGCAAACCGCAGAGCTGCTGCAGCATGTCGCTGTAGGATCTTGTGCTGAGGTTCTGGCTCAGGAAGTGCAAGATCAGGAAATCGCCAATCTGTTGGGGAAACCAAAAACGGATTAACATACAGCTCAAAGGTGGTACTCAAGTTGTGGACCCACCTCCAAGCGCCTGACCAGTGCGGCGATTTCCTTGCGATGAGCCGAGCGATAAGAACGCTTGATGATGGTCTCCCGAGTGGTGGGCATCATAATAACCACCAGTGAATAAAGCACAGCCACGCCGGAGATGGTGGCCAAGATGATAAACCAGAACCTACAAAAAGTAATAAAGGTTAAAGATCTCTTCGAAGTGCAGCAACCCACTCAAGTACTCACCACAGGAAGATGTAGATCTTCTCGTTGAGGATATTCAGTGCCAGCACACAGAGGGTGTCGTGCTTCTGGATCGATCCACTGGGACCGAATTTGTGGAATGTGCACTTGGTGAGACGGGGAAAGATCTCGATCATGGGATCGAAGCGCTTGTCCTGATCCATGTTGGAGAACTTGACCACATCCGTGCCGTAGGACATGAAAGCACCGCCCAGAAACTTATCCACCATAAAGATATTCACAATCACGTTGATGAAGTTAAGCAGTTCGCAGAAGAAGTATGCGAACGAGTAGCCGTTGTGGGTGTTCAAACTGGTCATGAAGTACTTGAGGATCCGGTCCTGACGATCCCGCCGATAGTCATCCGGCACACTGACCATGCCACGCAGTCCATCGGTGATCATGCGGATCTTGCCGTCTTCCATGTTCTTCCAGACCCAGTGGGGCACGTAGAACATGAGCCCCTGGAATAATTAACAGATTAGTTTGGTCGGAAGCGGGTATTACAATAAATTGAAGAAACCACATTTGTCACGTTTAAAGTGCGCAGCATGTGATAGGCTACAGACATACTAAGACTTCAATTAAGTTCACTTTATCTACAGAGAAGATGGAACTTTTTGTATTGCAAGATTGCTCATCATCATGTAAATTGGGATAGCGTGTGGGATTATTCAATTACATACTGTTTAGCCTAGCACGAGATCATTACATATTCAAAAACTCATGGATTTCAAAATAAATCTTCAGCGGTATAAGCCATTCACTATATACATATGTATATATTTCATTGACCTTCACTCACCTGGAAGAATAGCACGAATGGCACCCATTGATAGTAGCTGTGATAGCGCTTCTCCTGACCGTACTCATTGCCCAATCCCGGAGCAGCCACGTCCGTTCCGATTTGCCGATGCTGCTGACCAGGTATCGTGTACGTGTAGGTGATCCAGCAGAAGGTGTTGATCACGTGCATCGGAATGGCGCCGTCGTTGATGCAACTTATGGGATCGCCTGCAAGCGCAGAGATAGAGATAATTTGTAGATATGCATTCGACCTCGTCGCAATTCGGATCAAGGGAAGCGCAAGCGCATTCCTCGCCAGAAACCTCCTCGCCAGCCGTTCGTCAACGTCAAGTGCCATTAGGGCAATCTCTGGTGGTCTGGTGGAGCTGGTAGAGCTGGCTCCACGGTCCCAATTTGTCGACACTGGGTGCGGTAACGACTATGCTACGGTTACATTTATTATGGCTGCAGACGTGCCTAGGTAAACCTGCAACATTCAGCTGGACGGACGGGCGGACAGATAGACAGCCTTTTTTTGGGTGCGCCCCAACTTTATCGTACTCTCTGACTCCCCCTACTCCTACTCCTACTCCTACCCACTCCTCCCATTTTTGGACAAACAAAGTGGATACAAATGGAGCTGCAGACGAAGGTGGAGCGGGCTGGATGGGAGGAATTCCCAGAACCAAACGTCAATATTTGACTGTGGTTTGGTCGGTTGTTCACTTTTGGAGCACTTCTTTTAATGCACAAATATTTGGATTGAAGCTGGGATGGCTTTGCGACGCTTAGATCGGATTCAAATCTCGAAAAATGGGTCTTAAAGTCAGGAAGTTTTCAATAAAATAAAAGGCATTAAAGCAAGAACTATTGCTCGTTCGTTTTTAAGCACAATTTATTGTCGTTGATGTCTTGTTGTTTTTCAATTATTCGTTGTCAATGTGATTTGTCTACTAGTTCAGATTTATGATAACGCTCAGCACTTTTTTATTCAAGGCCTTTTTCCTATCACCCTTTTTCAAATAAACAGAGATAATCGCTTCAAGTGTAATATTCAGCTCGCTTGAAAGTGCGTGGGAATGTAAAATCATATTAATAGCAAGTACCATTATGTAAGACACAATTCACTGAGCCCAGCTTGAGCCAGATACATTGATTTCCACGCCGATTTCTGGCGAGGCACAGGGCCACCACCCGTGGCGACCGAGCAATGAGTCATTCGAATAAATGGCTTTAGCTGAAATCCGATGAACGTGTTGCGGTCAATTTGTGAAAGCTCTGCACGCGTTTTTGCCTCCGTTCCGAAGAGCTCGAATTCAAATGGGTCGAATCGTATTTCTTGGAATTTATTGCTGCATTAGCAGCATTGCAGCAATTGCAAAAGCAAACTGGCAGACTGCAAACTGGGCTACTCAAGTGCTAAACACATGCATAGCTGCACTAATTTTTAGAAGGTGCTAACTCACCGATCAGATTGTTTGCGGTGACGATGATGCAACAGGTGAACAGAATGGCCGTCGTGATCCTGTAGTGGCAGCGGAAAACCATGTTGTCGATGACCGCCTTGTCCAGCAGATAGCGTATCTTGATGAAGCCGGACACAGCCGAGACCATGCCAAAGACCGCCATGTTGATGGTTGGTGTGCTGCTGCAACGAAGCTAACTGCAAGTGGACAAGAGAACAATTAATGAAATGAGCAGCGGGACACTGTGAGAAATGGGCATAGAGTTCCTAATTGCGCTCGAGCTTTAACAATGCGTTTATTGATTCCAATCTCTGTTACATTTATTTTGCTAGTGCTGAGATATGAAAGCATGTTGGATTGGGAGCAAGTTATCACTTGCCAAGTGCATTGCAATCTTTCTTATTTCTTGTGCCACACTTGATTGTGTACTGTGTGTTTGCCTTGTGCGTTATCTAGGACAGACATGACATATTCCAAATTATTTCACCACCCTGCCTCACATACACGAACACACTTCCTCCCCACTCCCAATCTGAGCTCCACTACTATACCATACCATACCATACCATACCATAGCATACCATACCATCCCATACCATCGGTTGTCTGGGACTCTCGTCGTTATCGTCGACAAGCCGCACTTACAATTAAGTAAGTGCTTGGGCAGTGCCGGAATTGTTTGTCGGGAGCATAGCTCGCTCTCTCTAACTGAATAATGCGAGTATGTTGTGCAATCTAATCTAATCTGCGCTAAGCTCTAGGTCCAGGTTGAATGCCCTGCCCTCGCCTGGTACCCCCAGGCCCCAAAAGTACTACATAGCTAACAAGTTCATCTCAAGAACTCGGCTCTCAGAACCGGTACAGCTTTTTGTCAACCCACGCATAAATTTCACTTTGTCCCCATGCCCAAAGAGACCGAAATCCCAAGGGGTTTTGTTTTCTTTTTCCACTTTTTCCACTTCTTGGACTTATATCGGCGCTTTTTTTTTGGGTTTCGAGTTGGATTTTTGGTCTTCGGCTCGCAGTGGATCAGGTTCTGGTTTGCTTTCTTCTCGGCTCTTTTGTTTATATGCAAATTTTTTTGTGTTTTTGGCTATTGTGTGTTTTATGTGTGTATTTTGGCTGTATTTCATTTCGGCACGACAGATCGCATCGTATATAACTCCGAATCCGAATCGGAATCCGTAACTCCGAGAGCGAAACGCATACAGCCACACTGCGCCGCACGCAGGGCGCATAGAGTCGTCTCTGTCGCACGCATGCGCGCGGCAATTAAAGTCGCAAAGTATCTGTATCTGCGCAACGGCAGCTACTCCTTTTAAATGCATCAGCTTCTGCACTGAACATTCAATCTTACCACGCACACAGCGGCACGAACAGCACTCACACAGATACGCGGAGAGCACTTCATTTCGGCCCGACTTCAATTCTGGCCTTTTTTTTCTTTCAATAACTCTTTTTCCCTCTTTTTTGTTTTCGAAAAAGACAAAAAAAGAAACTGGTTTTAAGGTATTTTCTTTTTGGGAGCGGAGCGGAGTGGTCGCGATCGGATCCGATCGGTTGTTGCCACTGTTCTCTCTCATTTTGTGTCGTTTTCCTTGGCGTGTTGTTTTTTTTTTTTTTTTTTTTTTCATTTTTTCCTGAAGGTGTTGCTACCAAGATTGGCAACAGCAACCTGCCAGTTGGCCAGAACCGAACTGCGACGACCCCTTCGCACACTTAAGTGATTCTTTTGCTCCTGCTGGACTCGAAGTAGCTCCGCTTTTTTAGAGCTCTCCGCTCGCATTTAAATTTATTGCTGCCACTTTGACACTTTGGAAACGGGTTTTCGCTCCCAGTATTTATAATTTCTGGCTGGTTTTTTGCTTGTTTTTTGTTTGTTTTTAACTTTGTTGCAGATTCGAGATTTCTATTATACACAAGTACAAACACACAGATACACACAGACACAGACAGACTCAGCTGGAATTGCACTCGCAACTGCATTCGGCGGTGGTGGTGTGCGTGCAGCTTGGTGGTTGCTCAGTGGTGCTGAGCTGTGATTTCAGACCACTCAGTGGTGCCCATACCCGTATCCGTATCTCGAAAATGTGCAGCTGCTCTCAGCGGCGTTCAAAAACCTACTGAAAACCAAGTCGCAGAGCTGCAAACCGAACGATCCATTGTATCTGTGCTTCCCGAGCCGCGAGAGAGTCGCTCTTGCGATCTGGGTGGTTTTCCCTCTCCGGCGGAACCAGCGATCCCAGCTGGTTCCCGCTCCCAGTTCCAAATTACGCTCAAGCTGCATTCGCGCATTACCTTTTACCTGAGCCGAGAGACCCGGTGTTGTTACCTGTAGAAGTATTGAGGTGCCGAGATGCAGAGGTGCACAGGAACCACCCAGCCACCTCAGGTCGCTTAGGTAGCTCTCGCCGAGATTCTTCGATTCCCAGATTTTCCCTCGATCTTGAGCGGACTTGAACGTGGCCCAATAACATCTGGATTTAAAATCTGTAAATCCAATGATTAGTTTGTTCTCCGGGTGGAGGGGTGGAGAGGGAAATTTCCTACAACTTTATCAGCTAGATTTAGATTTCAGATTAAAAAAGGGTAGCTTAAACAGTCCCCGTAAAGTCGGTGTACGTCAATCGAACATTTTCGAACACAATGAGCCAGAACTGGAATCCCCAATAAAAGACTTTAAGAACAAAAGATATATTTAAAACTTCAGCGTTCAAGAAAACAAAACTGTAGATGTACTAGGAGTGCGCTCAAAGTCTATGCCTTTATATTGGTGATTTTGTTTTGAACGGCACCTACATTTTAAAATGTATTGTATTATAAACTCTGTTTAGCGAATTTAGGTTTTTATACTTTACTTGAAGACTTAATTGCGCTCTTTTAACTCTTATGCAATCGCGAGCCCATGCAATTACTTATCCTTTAATTAATCACCTCTCTAAATTAATGGGACCGCAAACTCAAACCCAAGTAAATAAAATTAATGAGGTGGACCCCAAGTGCATTCCAATTAATTCCTCGGAACTTGGAGCTGCCTGTTCGTTTAATTTATCGCTGTTTCCACGTCCAGCGAATCCTCTGACAGCACAGACGCCGCTCTGAAGGGTCCGCCAAGTGGACTATGGACTAAGGAACTATTCGTCGTCATATTCCAGGCCCATATACGAGTATACCATATATACGTTGTGGCCGATCGCACACACTCTCAGTGTATAGGGTCCCGAAATGAAGATCCATTTGCATGCTGAGAGCTAGACAAGCAACGCCAAACTTGTTGCCAAGCATTCCTCCCAGCTCCCTGGGAACTTGGTCTCCAAATTCTCCCCCCTTTGGGTTCCAAGTTCCATGTTCCAAGTTCGAAACCTGCAACTCCTTGGCCCGGTGAAATGACTCAGCTTGGTGGCTCTGGCCCGCCGCGTTCTTCGGTCTTGGCCATAATGAAATGGCATTTCGAAATGGCTGCTGCTGGTGGTGGTGGTGGTGGTGGTGGTGGTGGTGGTGGTGCTGCTGCTGCTGCTGCTGTTTCCATGTCCTGAACCACTGCGCTCCACTTCGCCTCCCTGTGCATTGGACTGTTTGTTTATTGAGGGTTCCCGATGCCGGTTACCATGCCTTTATCCCTATGGCTGTGAATGTGGCTGTGGCCTGGCATCTTGCCTGTGGCCTCTCGCCAGAAATGTATCTGCCAGCTACACCTTTTATAAAGACATTAAATACGAAATATATGGCATGTGTGATTGTGATATGCCGTGTATCTGGGCCGCTGGTGAGACCAAACCCATAGATACAATGCCATCGAACGCGTTGTTGCTATTGCTTTTGTTTGTGGTTGACAGGCCTGCTTATCGAAGTGTAAATAATTAAATTTTTCTGTATCGCCTGGTTCTCCATCTTGTTGCGTCTTCTCGTTCTCCTCCACCTTTTTTTTTGTGTTGTGTCATATCTTCATAGATTTCCAACACTTTAGGCGAGGCTTAATTAAAAAAGAATTTGTTCAGATAAGCAAAGCAGCGGTTGGCATTTTTAGGGGAATACATTTGGCTGTATCCCTTTCCCTTCACCTGTTGAGCTTTGGGTCAGTCACTTAATTAAAAGCGACTTAAAGTGTTCATTACCAGCAGGGCTACCGTTTGTATTTTTGCGGGTCCCAGGCAGCCGCGCACGCGCTCCTCTCATATTTGTATCCATGAGATACATTTTCGAGTCGCAGTGCTTCATTTGGTCACGTCAACTCAGAGCCACGACTCCCGGCGTAACAGTGGTGGCTCAAACCCCACACAAACCTATATATCTCTATATGGCCAGAGAGCCAGACATAACCATTCCCCAGCGATCGAGACCCATAGATCTTGTTCTCTGAGGTCTCTACCATAGCACCTTTGTTTCTCTACTGGTTCCGGTTCCAAAATGGAGATTCTCTCTGGGAATCCCTCGTGCTCCCACTCTTTCTCTCTCTCTCTCTCTCTCTTTCTCATTTTGAATTTCACCTGAGCCAGAGCGAAGCCGTTTAGGCCTCGTTAACAGCAAAACGGCTTCTTCGGCTTCTTCTGCCTGTTCTGGAGGTTGGATGGTAAAAGATGCCTGGCTCTCTCGCTGCGTAAGCCAGGTAGAAGGCGCAGCGTAGCCGAGGTAGCGGCATCGTCAACATATTGCTGATGACGTTGGACGTTGCCCACAACCTGGCTGTGAACCTGGCCGAAACTCCGCTCCTCCTCTTCACTTCTCTCCCCACCGCTCTTCTTGCTCCTCTCGCATGCGCCACCGGAATGCCGTGAACCCATTAGCTGGTGTAGTTTTTTGTGTACCTCATCTGGCTGGATCGGCGATCGGCTGTAAGCAGCCGAAATTTATGCGTCATGCGGGCCATGCGATGTGTGTCCAAGATCCGTGGCTGATCATAGCCATCATCATCATCATCATCATCATCATGTAAATTCCAATCGGTAGCCACCGTACGAAACAGCAGGCACGTACTGGCCATAGATAGTGTGAAGTTAATGATCGACCCAATCCATTTAGATACGATCTTTGGCGATAGAACTCTATTGATTCTTGATTTGAGCTACTTTCTGAAAGTTGAGCGGAGTCGTGACAGGTTCTCTGGCTGCCTTGGCACTGATTCATTCGATTTGCATGAGTGCTACGAATTACTCAGACTCCGGAGAACTTGGTAGTCTATAGTGGTTGTATCGTACCATTGCATATTAAACAGAACAGCAACGTACTTTTCAGATAAGTTTAATCTGAAGCGCCTTATAAAGAAATGAAGTTTAATACAATACAGAACTAGCTTGCACATTTATTCAAAACATATTGAATTATTTATTGTCCCCAGAAGCAATGTTTTATTATGGGAACTCCCTTGCGAAGCTCGGTCCCTCTTGAAATTGCCTAAAATAAATCTTCATTCCCTTCGCGGAGTGTTCTATTTTGGGTTTATACTCGGGTGATTAATGATGATCACCCATGATGACTGACCAAATTTGTATTTAATTCTTGGCGCTCGGCACGACTCCGTCAAGCGACAATTAATTACGAATGCGTCAATTTCCTTAAAGCTCTAATGGTTTTCCAAACTACCAGCCTGATTGCATTCGAAGGGATCCCCTCAAGCACCCGCTCCCACGATCCATTAATTGAAATGTGTCTTTTGTAACGGAACGTGACAAAGTGGCAAATTTGTTTTAGCTGGGTGTTTCCTTCCCTGATATCGCTATCAATCAACCGGCAAATACTTTCCGATCTTTGCAGCAAACTCGGCCTGGACTTGGTGCCCAGAGAGGGACCACTGGCGGTGGATCCACATGGCATTGGCATCGTCAAGCTCTACAATGTCCATGTGAGCAGTGCTGATAACGCTAAGGCCTCCTCGGTATAGATAATAATGGAATCCAGCGGGATTGTTGTAATAATTGTTAATTTGATCCACAGAGTCGGGGAACTTTGAGGCGGAAGACGCAGCGCAAGATACTCACCCACCATCTGTACTTTTGCATGCGAGATTTTGGCCATCGGATAGGCGGCGATGATGCGGAGGTCTACTTCTTCCTTTATGATGGCAGTCACATGCGTCCGCTGTCCGAGCGGTTTCTGGTCAAGATCTCCAAGGATGGTTTCTCCAACTACATTGAAAGGTTTCACAGCAACTGCACGGTGTTCACTGATCTGGGTAAGTCATTAATCATGTCAACATGTTCCAAAAGCAAATGAAATCCAATATCTTCAGGTGCCGCTGATCTCAATGAGGAACTTCACCTGGTTGCTGTGGTCATGCGCGTGGGCAAGATCATTCAGTCGGACTCTATCAAGAAGATCGAGAAAGGTGGCACGTTAGGTCATGGTCCAACCTTCCGACGACCATTTGGAGTGGGTGTGCTCTCGCTGGGCGACATTGCGCACTTCGATAGTAGTCTGGAGCAGTCCTCCGATGAGCGAGAGTACAACTTTAAGCTGTTCCAGTGCGAGGAGAAGGACTTTCACATGCTGCCCGAACTAATTATCAAGAAGTCAAGTGGAAAGTACTCGCCCATCCAAACGAGTCAGGGAACTCAGGGCATTGTTGTGTCTCTAAAACTTCTGCATGGTGGCCTCGGTCAGGCTCGGCAGGAGCAACCGCTGCTGTTCCAGGGCTCTACGATAACCAGGAAGATGGGCTTTCCGGATGTCATCATGCCCGGAGATGTCCGTAACGATCTCTTCCTCACTCTGGAGCGCGGTGAATTCGAGCGTGGTGGAAAGAATACGGGGAAGAATATCCTCGTGACGGTCGTAGTGCTGGATGTGGCGGGTAATGTTCTTACCGACTGCCTTTGGGGTGCTTCCGGCATGGAATCCCAGCCGCAGTACCGGTCCATGATCCTGTATCACCAGAATGCTCCCAGTTGGAATGAGATGTTGCGTCTCAGCGTGCCGATCGACAAGTTTTCAACGGCTCATGTGCGGTTTGAGTTCCGGCACTGTTCGACGAGAGATAAGACGGAACCGAAGTTGTTCGCCTTCAGTTTCGCCAGACTAATGGACACTAGTGGTGCCACTTTGGGCGACGGCCAGCACGAGTTGTATGTGTACAAGTGTGAGGATCCCGCAAAGCTTCAGGCATCCAACTATCTGCGGTTGCAGTGTAGGCCTCGCGACGCACAGGCCAAAATGGATTGTGGCGGATGCTTCAGTCGCAGCTCCAAGGAAGTGTTCGTCCTGCGCTCCCTGCTCTGCTCCACGAAATTGACCCAGAACGCTGACCTTCTATCGCTGTTGCAATGGCGCACATATCCCGAAACGATCCAGGACTCGCTGACGGGAGTCCTGCGACTGAACGATGAAGAGCTGGTCAAGTTCCTGCAGGATGTGCTGGACGCCCTGTTTGCCATGTTCTCCAATGAGGAGGGTAACAGCACCCAGCACTCGGGCCTGGTCTTCCATGTCCTCGTGAGCATCTTCAGTCTGTTGCAGAGCAACAAGTTCCAACATTTTCGGCCGGTGATGAACGAGTACATCGAGAATCACTTTGCGGCCGCTTTGGTTTACAAAGGACTCATCACCTCAGTGGAGCACATGGCCGTGTTCATGACCAAGGCAGAGCACCCCGATCCATTCCAGAAGTGTTTCGGTTCCCTGGAGTACATATTCAAGTTGCTAATCCAGTCGAGGAAACTGTTTGCCAGGGCAACAGGTGGGCAGTATGAGGACTCGTTCAAACGGGACCTCCACTCCCTTTTTACGGCCCTCAATGGAATGCTGGCTGTGCCCTCGTACGATGTCATCATTCCCACCCAGGAGGCCCTGCTCAATTCGACGGGAGTGGTGCTGGAGCAATTGAAGGACACGCTCCCCGCCCCGGAGTTGGGCATGCTGGCGCGGAATATGCTGGACGCCATTCCCCGGGGAGCTCCCATTCGGTTAATTCAGGCGAAATTGCATGCTGTCAAGGACCTGGTGTCGGGGGAGCTGTTTCACGAGGATGGTATGTTACATTAGCTGAAAGTAATATCCTTTTTGCCTAATTCACAACTCAATTTCAGATTCCCGCACTGTGGTTCTTTCGGTGGCCTGCAAGCACTTGCGTATGCATCTCAGTCGCCGGGATGAGCTGCGTCTGTGTGCTGAGATTATCTCGGAGATTTTGAGCCAACTGTACGATTTACAGAAGGAGCAGCGCGACAAGGTGACCAACACCCTTCAGCATGACCTGGACTCGCTGTGCAAGAATATACTGGGCATACTAATCCGTACTATTAGCATTATAATGGAGGGATCCAATGCTGTGTTGCCGCAGTTGGTTTCCTGTCTTTTGGGCTTGCTGCAGCTGCTCGACGAGACCCACTACAAGCGCTATTGGGACGAGCTGAGTCCCAACAAAGATCCACGGGATCTGAAGGAGTTCCTGAGCAAATCATTGCTGGTGTACGAGGAACTGTTGACCCAGGACTGGCATGTGTTCCCCAATGATTGGCTGGTAATGAAGCTGGCCGCCAACGATGTGCTGCGCATGTCGCTGGAGGAGTTCGCCAAGCCGCTGGTTTACAGATTCTTGGGACCCCAGGCCTTCGATTCGCAGCTCTGGTGGAGCTACTTCAGTCTAGCTGTTGCCTTCTTGACACAGCCCTCCCTGCAGTTGGAGCAGTATAGGGAGCCCAAGAGGCTGAAGATACTCCACTCGCATGGGGATATGCGGGTGCTCATGGGCTTCCAGATACTCAGCATGTGGTCGCAGCTGGGCGAGCAGAAGCTGCACTTTATTCCATCGATGGTGGGTCCATTCCTGGAGGTCACTTTGGTACCGGAGCCTGCTCTGCGGAAGGCCACGCTTTCGGTCTTTTACGACATGATGCAGTGCGAGCAGGTGAGTTGTTGAGCCTTTATCGTTATAACCATGGCTAATCAATGTGAATCTGTTTGAGCAGGCTGCCCGTGGTTCGTTCCGCCTGGTGGAGAGCGAACTGATTGACAAGCTGGACCTGCTCATCAGTGAGAACAAGGGTGACGACGAGTACAGGGAGCTGTTCAGCACCATGTAAGTTGCAAAATATGCTTTACGGCAATATGTTGTACATAAATGTTTGTAAATGTCTGTAAATATACATATATGACTCACTTCACACTCATTGCAATCGCCATCCATAAAAAGGGAACATCTCAGCTTGGTGTAAGTTTAACTCAGTGCAATTTTTTCCTTGCTTTAAAGTAGTTCTTTCCGCTAGTCCATTTGTTGTGTATATTTTATTTGTTTGTAATTCTTACCCTTTGACAGTGCTTTATGCATTTAGTAATTCGATTTATTATGTGCCATCAGTTTGCTGGAGAAAGTCCAGGTGGAGAATCCCAACTGGAAGGAGGCTGGCATCGCTTTCATAGCCTCAGTCACCAGACTTTTAGAGCGCCTTCTGGACTATCGTAGCGTAATGCAGGGCGAGGAAAATCGGGATAAGCGCATGACCTGCACAGTCAATCTGCTTAATTTTTACAAAAACGAAATCAACCGGAAGGAGATGTATCTGAGGTGAGCCTACGACCAGATAATATGCGTCTTCCAGTTTCTAATTTAATTTTTAACCAGATACATCTACAAGCTGCACAACCTGCACCTGCAGGCAGAGAATTACACAGAGGCTGGCTTTACTCTGAAACTGTATGCCTCTATGCTGAGTTGGGATAGGGAGACCCAGAGCTTTGCCCCATTCGATAATAGTGGTCAGCCAGAGTGGCAGCGCAAGGAGCGTCTATACCACGAGGTTAACCATAATCCCTACCATCCATGGAAGATAACTTAAGCCTTAATTATGTCTTTCAGATCCTTAAATACTTCGACAAGGGAAAATGCTGGGAAAAGGGTATCCCCTTGTGCAAGGAGCTGGCTCAGCTATACGAAACCCGCCGTTTCGACTACAACAAGTTGAGTGAAATACTCATTCAGGAGGCCAAGTTCTTCCAGAATATCCTTACTCAATTACGACCGGAACCGGAATATTTCCGGGTGGGATTCTACGGAATGGGACTGCCACTTTTTGTGCGGGTATGTCAAGTGCTTTAGAATCCATGTCAATTTAATCCGCTTATTCATTCATTGAATATTGTAGAACAAACAATTTGTGTATCGTGGACTGGAGTACGAGAGAATTGGAGCCTTCACACAACGTCTGCAAACGGAGTTTCCTAGTGCTCAGATCCTGGGCAACAACAGTCCGCCGGACAACGCCATTCTGAATGCTCCGGATCAGTACATACAGATCAGCAACGTAAGACCTGTTGGGGATGCACAGGCCTTAAAGACCGCAATGGTTCCAGTGCCGGAGAAAATAGCTCGTTTCTACGAGGTCAACGATGTAACCCGATTCATCTATGATCGCCCCATGTACAAGGGAACAGTGGACAAGGATAATGAGTTCAAGTCGTTGTGGATAGAACGCACCATTCTAGAGATTGCTAGTCCACTGCCAGGAATCTTACGCTGGTATGAGGTGAAACAGAAGACGATGCAGGAGTTAACGCCAGTAGAATACGCTTGCGAGATTATCAGCAATGCTGGCAAGGAACTGTCCGAGCTGATTGTGCAATATAAGCGCGATCCCAAGAGGAATATTAATCCCTTCTCCATGCGTCTGCAGGGCACAATCGATGCCAATGTCATGGGCGGTATAAGCAAGTATCAGGAGGCTTTCTTCTCCGAGCAATTCCTCAAATCGCCGCAAGGTGCTGGACAGCAAGCAAATGTCCAGCGGCTGAAGGTACTGATCCTGGAACAGATTCAGATTCTGGAGCAGGCCCTCGAGCTGCACGGTCAGCTGGCTCCCAGTGGAGTCCAGCCTCTGCACAATCGCCTTTTGGAACGTTTTTCCCAGCTTAAGCAAAGTTTATCCGGCATGGGCAGACTGAAACGCCAGCACTCCGAAAGCATTGTAAATACTCCCTTACCACCGTTGCCCACAGAGCAGCGAGTGGCCCAGGCGACAGCTTCCTCAAGCTTGAATGCTAATGCACACACCAACTATGTATATGATCTAGATGAGATCTACACGAGACCGGGAGACACTGTACGACCCGTGGACCCACTCAGTTCCTACCAAACGCTGAGTAAGGAGAGTCTTAGTATTCCTCTGGAAGATGCTGCTGCTCCTCCAGTACCAAATCGTCCACGCTCGCAGAACTTTATGGGAAACGGATCCATGGACAGCCCGGAGGTTCCGCCGAAGCGACAGCCGACATTAAATTCTCCCAATGCTCCTCCGCTGCCTCCGCGGGGAATTACACCGGACAAGAGGGCGTCAAATCCATTGATCTTCAATGATTTTGGCTCTGGAGATGCTGTGGGGCGTCGCCATTCTCAGCAGCAGCAGCACCATGGCCAGAAGTATTCTGTTGTTGATATTAGCTACGATGATCCAGAGGCAGATCAGCAGCCGCATTCGCTGCCTCCGAACTTTCAGGGCGGAAGCGGTGGTCACCTGAGCGTGTGCTTCGCACCCAATGATTTCCGGGACTCCGGCATATCGACGACTAGCTCCAGGGAACTGAACCACATGAATCTTAACAACCTGAGCGAAGACTCTTCGTCGATCTCGACCATTACAGTGCAGCATCGGGAACACTGTCGCATCAGCAGCAATGGCAGTTTGGACTATAATGCCACAGCATCAATGAACATTACACAACGGGAGAGTTCGACTAGTTCGTTTGATGTGGAGGACTTTCCGGTTCCGCCGCCGCCCATTCCACCCAAATCCTTGGCCGTGTCAAGCAATGGGGTCAACATTTCAGTCGATGAGGCACACTCACCGCATCCCAGCACACAAGCGAACACCACACAACTCAATCACAGTCAGAACCCAAATCAGAATCATTCCACAAACAGTCACCATCATCAGCAGCAGCAGAATGGAGATGGCGATGGTTATAGCACGCTGCAGCACCCGGTGAACGGGCTGGGGCTGGCTACCCTTCCACCACCGCCTTCTGCTGTTGAAGCGCCACTGCCAGCATCTGCAATAGCCTCATCTTCATCTAGTCATCAGCACGATGGCGGCACTTTTTGAGTTACAATATGTCGCTGCCATCATCCACCCGATCAGCCACATCAGCCACACAAGCCGTCATCATCCACGTCAACCTCGGACAGCACGGCCACGGATACGGCATCGGAATCAACGGAATCCAGTTCGTCCACCCATTCGATGACGCCGCCACCGCCTCCTCCACCGCCGCCATCATCCTTCACTCACTTCCACCATCAGATGGCAGCTACAACTCACTACTGCCAGGATTGTATGTCCTCGCCGTCGCCACCACCCACAATCATCACGGAGCAGGCACAAGTGCATCCCACACCGGGTTTGACCTCAGCACAGCCCCACATCGAGCACTGCTCGTGTGGGCTGAGTTTCTCGGTGGTTCAGGATCAACAGGAGCAGTTTCCCAGGCTACTCCCCACGAGGTTTTCAACGCTGGAGCGGCAGACCGATGGCTTTCAGGTGGAGCAGGTGTCCGGCTGCCAGCATCATCATCACCAGCACAGTCCCTTGTATCATCTTCCCCAAGGCAGTCAGGATGCACATGCTCAGACGGATTTTACCTACGCGCAGCGCTGAAAGATATATATATATCTAAAGAACAAGTTGTGGGTCTAGGCGACCCACAGAGAGTGAGATTAAATTTCGCTAAGATTTTAGCATTATTGTTTATTTTTGTTTTTAGAAATGCTCTTGATGGAACTCACGTTCTTTTGAACTATGTATTTTTACTATAATTCTTTTTGGTGCCAAATTTTTGCTGCAAGTCCAAAGCGCAATATAAACAAATGTTGTAATGATATACATAGGTTGCATATACAATTTTATTAATTTTAGTATTATTTTGTTTTATATATAATTTTTTACGGGGAATTGTCGCTAAAGTTACTAAGAAGAATGTTTAGATAATAGAATAAAGATGAAATGATTTTTATATTGAATGAGGATATCAAATACTGAAACCAAAATACAGAACACTATAATCAAAAACGATCAACGCAAAACTTATACACTGAAAACAAAGCAGGACACCGACAAATGTGCAATGCAGTTTTACTTTAACGAATATATCCATATACACAAAAATAGACATATACGCCACTACTACATATTTATATGCGAAAGGCAATTAGGAATTTTAAAGTGCTACTAGCTTCATAACGAATCAGATAAGTTTTCCATTTTTGTAAATTTTTAAATAAACATCTTTATATAGTCTTCATACATGTATGTATCTGAATATACTATAAAACGCGTATTAATCAAAAGCGTTAAACTCATATTTAAGCAACTAATCATAAACTACAACTAGTCAACCACTCGAAAAAACATTGATTATTACGAAAGGAAAGTATAAACATATTGTCTATAAATGCATGGCGCCAATATAAGAATTTACTAAAGAATTTAATAAAGTATAACAAGAAATTGAAATTTGTAGCATCTTTAAATATTTTGAAATGTGGGTTTTAATTTAGCCAGCGCTGCCAACCCGGGCTACCTGCCGGAGAGCCAACACCACGCCACCTGGCGGTGATGCTTCCACGGGGACTTACAAATTCAAATCAAAAGTCGTTGTGAATGCTTTTCATTTGCTCATTTAAATACACTTTTAATGTTTATTAACCTCTCAGAAAATCGTTTTACATTATTCGTATAATTGTCACTTATGTGTAGCAGCAACTTTAAACTTAAAGCATTGAGTCTGCCTATAATTATTGCTTTGTATGTTTGAATTCGTTTGTTAGCTTACGTTTCACTTGTTAGATTCGCCCTCTTTTTTGCCTTCTTCGAGTGGGTGGTGTAAATTATTGACACTACTAAAACGCATTACTCATAATTGTTCGCATTGCTAGGATTAAAATAGACCGACGCTCGAAAGGTTGCTATCGTATAGTTAAGTTGGTTGTATACCCGCCCTAATGCTTAGCTCCTAGGGTACACGTACTCATAATAAATATTGCGGTTTCTAATAATATTCAATACTCGGGGAGCTCAATAAATACTTGAGGTTTATATTGCGCACTCAATTGACATAAATGATATAAACCCAATCCAATTCGAATTCTTACTACGTTTTCATGTACGTGATTCGTTGCAGTAGCGATTTGCCAGGAGACTGTATTGATTTTCACACTTGTCCAACTTGAATTCGGGTTTCTAACTACTGGCACCCATCAGCAACTAATGAGTGGTTGAGTTTTGTTCACAACTATGCACAGATTGGAGCTTTAACTAGGCTTACACTACCACTAGCTCGCCAGCTTGCCAAAATTAACAAATTGCATATCTAAAAGTTCAACTAGGAAGAGATTAGCTTATAGGTGTTCTTATTGTAGAATTTTCAACGAGGTACAAAGTTGTACGTACGAATATTTGAAAATAAGATGTGTTGTCGTAAGCACAATGAGGTACATGTGTATCAACATCATTCAAATCATCATTACAATTACTCATTATTCATGTATCGTTATCAATTACTCGTTATCCATCGCGCAGCCGTATTGCAACTGTATATCAAAGGGATTAGCGTGAAAATCCGAAGACTTGGTTCCGAACCATCCTACCATCCTACCATCCTACCATCCTGTCGTTCGTCTCGTCTCGTCCCAGTAATAATATAACCTTAATGCTTAATACCACAGTCGAAGTAAGTACTATATGTAAATACACACATACAGTTCATATATGTATGGCCTATACCTACACCTAGATATACATATGTATATTGTTACTACATCATCTTCGCTCTCTTATACACGGTATATTCAAGTAGCGTTCGTCCTCGCCCCACTGCATCGATGGATCTCTGTCTGGTCTCATCCGGGGACCTGGGCTCGCCGCCTCCGCCAGGCGATGGGCGCGATGAGGGCACGGATCAAGTGCGTCCGGGCCCGCCGCCTGGCCAGGATTATCCAAGGCAAGGGCAGCAGCACCAGCGGCAGCAGCCAATAAGCGGGTCATAGCTCCACGTGACCCAGAGCCTGCTCTGTGGCATTTGCGACGGTGTGGCAGGTCTGCGTCGACATCCACTCGAAGTCCTTGATGGTGGCCTGAGGACAAATAAATATTAGTACCCCGTCAGACGCTGATGATCTCAACAAGAACATGGCCTTCATCCCTGTTGCACCTAACCCACCTTGTGCATGGAGTAAACTGCCACGACGACCAGCACGTGCATTATGTTGTGGGAGTTCAGATAGAAGTCAACCACTCCGGGGAACCACTTCTCGGGAATTCGCATCGCTCCGATAGCACCGCCCAGTATGGAGACGCCGTCCTGGAACAGAGGGTTTATCAGCAAATTAGCGAACTGGATTCGAAAGCGGATTCGTGTCTTGTGTCCGCCAGGAAAAGTGCTAAGCGGCTCTGTCCATTTACTCGAATGTACATATGTATGAAAATGTGACTTACAACTTCAACCTATGCGCACCGAGAGAGGCCAGCCAAAAACGTACAGTTATAGAAAATAGCAGTTAGTCAATTGGAAAGCCTGGACATACGCACCTGCAGATAGACATGGGAAAGGGCCATGTGACTGCCGCCCACCATTCCACGGATGCGCAGGAAGGTCAGGATGGAGCGCATGGCGAAGGGCAGGGCGAAACACAAGCGCCGCTGCCAGGGTGAGCTGGCAGTTAGAGCCTGTCGGGGATTAAGGATCGATTAGAGAGGATTCCGCATCAACTGCATGTGGCACTCACCTTGTAGAGGCCCCACAGCGAGAGCACACAGTAGGAAACAATGATGAGCCACTTGAGCACGGGTGGGAAGCACAGAGTGGTGGCTGTGACTAGGGGCAGGGCACCTGGAAATAGAAGCCAGAGAGCGGAACAGATTGTTAGCACACACAGTCTGCCCGCCGATAAGGCGGTCCAGTCTGAAAACAAAGCTCGATCGCTATGGAACGCCTCCCAGCTTCCGCCTGCCTAATCTTTGTCACCTTGGCCGTCGGTTCATCGGCCATCCAGGGTGGTGTCTTTAAGGAGCTAACGACGCCCTTGGGCCAGCAGATCATGCGGATCGCCAAGTCGGCGGAGATGCGCTCCTTTATGGACACCGCTGTGAGTCCCTGTGACGATTTCTACGGCTATGCCTGCGGGAATTATGCGGCAACAAATGCGGCTAACTCGAAGAAAGACACCAATATCCGCCAGCTTATGTTTGACAACTATCTGCGTCGGGTAGGGCAGGTGCTCAAAGAGCCCCGGATAAGTACAGATCGGCCGATGGAGGTGCGTGTGAAGTATTTCTACGAATCCTGCCTGGACACAGCGGCCTTAAGGACGAAACAGCGATCTCATCTACTCAGTGTTCTAAGAGAGTTCGGTGGAATGCCGGCTGTGGAGGGCAAGTCATGGGACTACGTCGGCTTTGACGCCCTCGAGATAATGGCTCAGTTGCTCCGCCGCTACGGAAAGTCGACTCTACTTGGTGTCTATGTCGTTCCGGATCACTCCAACTCCCAAATTAAACGCCTTCAGTTGGG
Source organism: Drosophila orena (assembly GCA_005876975.1). Classification (NCBI taxonomy): domain Eukaryota; kingdom Metazoa; phylum Arthropoda; class Insecta; order Diptera; family Drosophilidae; genus Drosophila; species Drosophila orena. The sequence goes on along the minus strand of VCKV01000282.1, from coordinate 3,725,509 downwards.
CCAAAAGCTTGATCTCGTCGTGAGCGATGAGTTGGCCAATCTGTCGAAGAAGCTCGCGCTGAAGATGCGCCTGCGGAACCTCCTGGGTCTGTCGGAGGAGCTAGCTGGAAAGACTGCTGAGGAGATAATCGAACTGGAGTCGGAACTATCGCGTAGTGCTTTCGACCATAGAATGAACCGCGATCCACGACTGATGCGCCATCTGACCACGCTGTCCAACATGAGTGATGCTTACGGCCCGATTCTTAACGTGACTCGTTTTGTGACCTCCTGGCTGGGTTCCGAATACAATCTTCCGGTTTTCGAGTCGGTGCCCAGCTACCTTTTCCAGGTGAAGAAGATCCTCCTGAGCACTCCCAACCATGTGCTGGCCAACTATATGCTGTCCAGTCTGTTGACCGACTATGAGATCACGGCGAATGAGGAGCAGCAGAAAGTGATCTGTCACGAGCGGATCACTGAGCTGTTTCCCAATGTGGTGGACCATATGGTGTACCACTCACTGGAGCAGCAAAGTCCCCACATAGCCAACGAGATGAGGAGTCTGTGGGTGGAGCTAAAAGCCTCCTTCCAGGAAATGCTTAGTTCTCCGGGCATCGAATGGCTGGAGGAGCAGACACGTGAGGAACTACTGGAAAAACTCAAGGGTATGTCCTTTGAGATAGCCGGCGGTCAGGCGGTCAACTTTGAGGAACTGTACGGCGATTTGGTGGTCAGCTCCGCCGATTATTACGGCAATATCCAACGCCTGCTGGAGGTGAAGGCCAGCAATCTCCGTGCGGATCTAATGCGGGAGTCCAGCAGCGTAAACTACTACTACGGCGTAACCGAGACCCCAATCTACGAGACAGAAACCAATCTAGTGGTGCTGCCGGTCAGCTATATGCAGCATCGCTATCTTTGGGACGACATTTATCCGGCTGCTCTTAAGTACGGCACTTTAGGTTTTACCCTGGCTCATGAGATGGCCCACGGATTTGATGATCTGAACCGTCTCTACGACAGCAAGGGAAATCTCAACGACAACTGGAGCAGCCAGTCCAAGGTGGGTTTCGAGCTGATCAAGAATTGCCTGGCGGACCAGTTCAGTGTGATGCGGTACGGCAACTTGCTATTGCGTAGATTGGAGTCGCAAGCAGAGAGTATAGCGGACAATGTGGGTATTCGCATTGCGCAGTCGGCATACCGGAAATGGTTGAATCAAGTAAAGGTGGAGGAAACGGAAACCCTGCCGCACATGACGCAGTTGCCGGATCAGCTTTTCTTCCTCAGCGCAGCACAGTTCATGTGCTCCGATATCTATCCAGAAAGGCGAGCGAACTTCGTCCGACACAACTTCCATCCGCCATATGAGGCCAGGGTATTCGCCATGATGATCAACAGCCCAGCCTTCGCCGAGGCATTCCAGTGCAGCAACTCGACCAAAATGAATCCCCCAAACAAGTGCCTGATGTATTGAGATTTCCCATGCCTAGCTGATTACGCGTATATGTATATGTACTGAATAAAATAGTTCCGCTTCCCAAACATTGGGTCACAAACTCATTATCATCGCGCTCGTACTCACCGAAGCTCTGGCTCACCCAGATCCCGACCATGTCCAACTTGAGCAGCGTGTAGTAGACGTTCTCGCCCTTCTCGATGTTCATGAACAAGTGGTAGACGAAGCTGCCGCACCAGGGAGCCACCGATCCGAAGACGTGGCAGAAGGACAGGAACTTGTAGCCACTGTCCCAGGGCATCAGTCCGGGCACGATGGCCAGGATGTAGAAGATGGGTATGGCTAAAATGGTAGATGAGCGAGGTTGAACTTCAAGAACCATTGAACTGTATATTAGACAAATATGAGGTCACCGTTTTCTATTTATGTACTCGTGTATATTCTGTTGTCTGCGATAAAAATCCAACATATGTATGCCTGACGGGATTGAAGCGAATTAGTTTGGTGCACGAATAATATAAGAGTGCAGTATAGATTTTATAAGAGGCGGGAGATAACATGTTGACCTACCCCAGCACCCTGCACATTGTATAAACAAATCCTGCTGATAAGGTGGCCGCCACCGATCGGAACCAATTGAAAATTAGTTGAGTTTAATTAGGCGCGAGATGATGACATGTCGGTTGTTGTGGCTGTGCCTTGTGGTGGCAATAGTTCCAGCTATGGCCAAGCCATCAGATGCGAATGATCCCTTTGCCGACGACTTGACTTCGGATTACGCCAAGCAAATCATCGTGCAAGCAAAAATAGCCGAAATCGAGACCATGTTGAAGCCGGAGGTATCGCCCTGCGACGACTTCTATACCCATGCCTGTGGAAACTGGCATCGCAACAATCCCGCCCAGTTGTTCGGCAACGTCATGACCGACAACTTCCAGTTAATAACCATGGGATTCGATCGACGTCTCCAGCGGCTGTTGCGTTCCGATGACCTGCAATCCGAGCTGGAAAAGAAGATGCAGCGTTTTTACATGTCCTGCACCCTTGTCCACCGCGAGGATGTCCTCTACAAGCTGGCCCTGCAGAACGTCGTCCGGGAGTATGGAGGACTCCCGGCCTTGGTTGGGGCCCAGTGGAACTCCTCCGACTTCAGTTGGTGGCGAACGGTGGCCCAGATACAGCACAAGTACGGAAAACAGATCATTCTAGGCCTGGATATCATGCGCGATATCCGAAACACATCGGTGAACCGCGTGTACATAGGTCAGCCAGATTTTAAGATATTTAACACACACCTAATGAATCTTCTGGCGGAGGCCCGTACATCCAGGGATCTGCAACAATACTTCGGTCTGAGTCCCAGCGTTGCAAAACACACAGCCCAGCAAATCAATGAGTTGGAGAGAACTTTCTCGGCCGGTGGCTCTGGTGCAGCGACTCTGCAGGAAGCACTCTCCCTCTATACGGTGGCCGACCTTCAAGAGAAGTACAGCGACCAGCTGAATTTCACCGAATTCCTGGGCCTGATCCTTGGTGAGGAAAACATTCCTGAGTCGTTGTACATCTATGACGAGGAGAGTCTGGATAATGCACTTCTGGCCATGCAAAGCACACCGCTGGCCACACAGGCAAACTATGTTATGTGGACGCTGCTCGAAGACTTTCTGGTGGACACCAAACCAAGCGACATGGTTAAATGGTGCACTGAATCGACCAAGAAGTATTTCGGAAAGCTTGCCGAACACGCAGTGTACGAGCGTTATCGCAACCCGGGTGTGGAGTCGGAAGTTCACAAAATCTGGGATCAGATCAAAGGCATCTTCAGGCATCAGCTGTTAGGCGACAAACTGGACTGGATATCCAATGCCACTAGGTCGTTGGCCATCGCTAAGCTGGATCGTATGCAGTTGAGCATCAACTCCTACGACGAGGAGAATTTCGAGGATGTGTATGGGGAGGTGTCCATAGATCGCCTTAATTACGTTTCGAATATCCAGCAGGTGCTCATTGCCGAAGGCATCAGATTCGTGGCAAGGATTAATCAGCCGGCAAACTCAGTAGATGCTACAGAGCTTCTCGGGTTTACTCCCGCCTACAACATTCAGGAGAACAACATAACGATCCCGGTGGCCCTGCTGCAGCCACGATATTTCTGGGGTGACCAGTATCCGGAGGCGTTTAAGTACTCCACTCTGGGCTACCTCCTCGCCCACGAGATGTTACATGGCTTCGATAACGATGGTGGGCAGTACGATGCATCTGGCAACTTGGCACCTTGGTGGGACTCGAAATCCCGCTACGAGTTAGAGGAACGCCGCAAGTGCTTCCAGGCTCAGTATCACCAGTACGTGTACGGGGGATCGAAGCTTCCGGAGAGAAAGGATCAGTCGGAGAACATAGCGGACAATGGAGGCCTTAAGTTGGCCTTTGCCGCCTACGAGTTGTGGCTGGGTCAGCAATCCGAGGAGGTGCTTCATCGGGAAACCTTTAAGGTTCTGCCCTACAACAGTCGCCAGCTTTTCTTTTTGGGATACGCTCAATTGTTCTGCGATGACGTGCAGTCCAACTTCCAGCACTGGATGACTCATTCGGATACGCATGCACCCAGTAAGTACAGGGTGATCGGACCGCTGTCCAATTTCCAGGAATTCTCCTGGGTCTTTAACTGCTCCCAATCGGCGCACATGGATCCGGAGTACAAGTGCGCCATCTACGGATAAAACCCTCTAAAATGCATTCATTTTTTAATTAAATAAGTGAGCTTTGGTTTTGTTTAATGTAGTAAGCTTAAATTTCTATTACATACAGAAATGAAAAAAAAAATATAATTCTGACACATATAACATTCATTTTGAATGTGTCTAGAAATGTAAACAAAGTAGCTTTATCAATGAGAGTGCGTAAAAATATATATAGACGGTCATGGCTTTATAGACGCTCTGATAATTGCTGTTGACAATATGTGCATTTTAAATCTTCGAGAAGTAACAGAAGCCAGTGTCCTAATCTTTAAGTGTATGTGTTTATTATGGGTAGAATTATGTTCAAAGTACTTTAATGAATCTCCTAACTAATCCAGGCTTACGGTAAAAAGCTGACACTTCTGGGAAGAGGTCATCCTGCTTGCGCTGCCGCAGTTAAAGTCCCGTCCAAATGCTCTAAAGTTCGATAGAGCTCCCACGACGCGGAGGGCATTGGGAGTGCCCAGAAGCAGAGAATGCTTGTCTCTGAACTGCTCATTGGCATCATTGCACCACAACTGGGCGAAGCTGAGGAAGAATAGCCGCCGGGAGCCAAGGTTAAGTTGTGGCAACGATTCCGAGCCCAAGAACGATGGGTCCAGGTCCGCTAGAAGCCTTCGGTAGGCATGGTAAGCCACTTGAATGGCCAGATTGTCGGCTATGTTCTCCGCCTGCAGATCGCTCTCCGGCCAGTAGTGTCCATTGAGCCGCAATCTAGCGTACTGCTCCTTGAAGCAGGACTTCCTTTTGGAGTACTCAGCAAACGATTTGGCATCCCACTTGGATGCATCTTCCAGGCTGTGAGCCAATTGCTGGGCCAGCAAGGTGCCCAGACTGCCATACCGTATTGCTTTTGGATAGAACCGGGACCACAGGAAGTTCGGTTGGAGCAGTGCAACTGGTAGCAGAACTCTTTTTCCCACAGGATCATAGGTGACCGATGTCTGAGTCTTTACCTTGACCCTCAAACTCTGGTGGTTAAGTATGGTCCTCAGATTGTGAAGATAATCCCTAGGTTTCAGCTGCAGTTTCTCATATCGCTGTGTGAAGTTGACTTCGGCGTATCCATTAATCACCAGACTGGTGGTATTCAGCTGCTCCAGCAGTTGTTCTCTTGTCTCCGGAACCAACCAATCCGCTGAAGAGTTTTGTAACACACCTCTAAAGCTGCGCTGTACCTGCTGCCAGACTGAATCTATTTCTTTCAGGGTACCTTTATCTCCATACTGCTTGAATACCATATTATCAAGGAGCTCGGCAAAGAGATCCCTGACTTGGCTGACACACTGCTCCACAACGGATTCCGTTCGCTCGTAATAAAAGTGCTTTAGAAGCTCATTGAAGACGTAGTTGGCCAGAACGTGAGGTGGTGTCACCGCCACCAGGTCAAGTAATTTAATTAGATAACCGGGCACGTGCTCGTAAAGAGACTCGTTGGCTGTCAACTCTCGGTCAAGGACAGTTTCTACATATTGGGTGAGGTTAGCGACATCAACGTAGTCCGTGACATTTGGAGTGTGCAATTTTGACATTAATCCAACCCGACGATCCACCATAATGGCGGCAATCTTGTGCTCAAACTCTGTGATTTCCCTTGCCGTTGTGGCGGCCAATTTGGGATCCACACCCAAGTGACGCTCCAGGTGATTGGCTATGTCATCAGCCACGGCCTTCCTGTTGGACTTTGGAAGAATCTGCTTCGGCTGACCTGCGTATATGCGATCTGCCGACTGCTGGAAGAGCAGAAGGATATCAAAGCCGTACTGCCGCTTTATTTGCGCCACCGTGTCCTGCCAATCGAACTCTTCCGCTGGCCACTCCTGCCCCGGGAGACTCAGGACCGGCATGCGTCCGAATTCCGCCGCAATTTCCTGCAGCTGAAGTCGGTAGGGATCCTCCGCCGCCTGTCTAAAGAGCAGGCAACTGGCATAGAAGTCCTTCAATCGAAGCACGGCCACCTCATCCGTGTCCTCGTTCGCCGGCTGCTCCATCAGCCGCTGCTGCTTGTGGCGATAGGTCTTGACCAGAAGCTGCTCGAAATTCGTTTCCCGGGGATAGGCATCGTTGGCCGGATTGATCTGCGGCCAATTTCCGCAGCTGTAGTCGTAGAAGTTGTCGCAGGCATCCGCGTCCTGCTGCATATAGCTGCGCATCTCTGCGGACTTGCACAGACGCATTAGTCGCTGGACGTAGACGCTGTCGTTGGTCTGCGATATCAGCTGCTCCCGCGCCTGGATGCGCAGGTCAATGCCCGGCTGGCCAGTTAGCAGGTCACCTTGACCACTTCCCACCAGATGGAGCAACAGAAGCTGGAGCAGGGCATGTGCGATGCCAAAGTTCTCCATGGCGAACACTCCGAGAGGGACTGAACGGGCAGCTCGACGAGACGCACTTCCGCACTCACTCTCTTCTACTGTGATGGAGATTAGGCTGCACTAAGAGAAATCTGAACTTACACGCAGACCCGATTTGTAATTGCGATCGTGTATCTTTGCTTATGTTGTTAACCGTACCAATATTTTTACATGATATATTGTATATTTTTAGGGACATATAATAGGGTATACGTGTATATTGTATATTTGCCATATATTTACTAATATATGTTTGAAATTATTTTCAGTGCTGCACGGGACGGAAGCGCTGTCCAACCCCGCTCGGTCGTAGGTCCCATGCGCCTATCCCAAGTTAGAGGGGAGTACGTGATTGGAATACAGCTCACGTCATAGTGTTATAACTAGGTGGAATGCTAAGTGCCCTTAATGCCTTCAGTAACTAGTATTGCCGGTTAATTGCTTTGCTTTTCATATTACGGAATAGAGTGCATTCCATTAAAATGCTAAGTAAATGATTTGCACTAACTTCTAAGCGGCCTTCCCATGTTTAAGTCTATGATAAGCCCCAAAGATTTAGTTACCACCACTAGAAAGAACACGATTAGCTTAGGCTCACCATTTCTTTTTTCGACACCAGATTGAGCACATGCTTTATTCAAATATTTCGTTTAAAAAGAAGCATAAAACTATGAAATTGCTCTACATTTTGATTGCTGGCCACGTTCTAAGTGCGCTGGTCGTAGCGGCCCCCACAGACCAGGATGCACTCAACCAGGACACGCCCTACATCAAGGAGCTACTGCGTCAGGCCAAGACTGCTGAGATCAAGAGCTTTATGGACCAGAATACGGATCCGTGCAGGGATTTCTACGCATTCTCCTGTGGCAACTATGACCGCATCAACTCGGCTTCGAGCATGCAGGTGGTATCTACAGGAGTATTCGAGACTTTGACCAAGGGTCTCAACCGAAAGATCCTGAAGATGCTTAACACACCCCACGATCCCCGCGACACTCCGGAGGACATTCAGGTGAAGCACTTCTACGAGTCCTGTCTCCGGATGAAGGAGCTCAACTCGACCTACAGCGAAAAGCTGAGGAGGCTCATTGCCGAATTTGGAACGATGCCGGTGCTTGAGGGATCCTCCTGGCAGGAGGACGACTTCGACTGGCTGGGGACTAGTGCTCGCATGTCCTACCGATACGGCATCACTCCCATTCTAGGCATTGCGGTAAGCAAGGATTTCGCCAACAACACCCGGAACCGGATATACCTGGGTCAGCAAAACTTCCCGCTGGAGGCACGGTCCATGTACGTCGACGAAGCAACGGCAGTGTATCGTGAGGACTATCGTAATAAAATCCAGCGCACCTTGCAGCGTTTCCTGGGTGTGAAGATGAATCTGGCCAAAAAAACGGCAAAGGAACTGTTGGATTTTGAAGTGGACTTGGCTCAAGGACTGGTGGACGAGAGCGAAGGACTAGATTTGAGTGATGTGGCCCATTTAGTCACAGTGGACGACATCCAAAAGAGGTACTCTCCCACCTTGGACATCAAGCGATTGCTCTTTGTGACCATGGGAGAGCGCATTTCCGACGAGATCTACGAACACAACACGCGTTATCAACAAAATTTGGTAGAAGTCATCAAGCGAACGCCCAAGCGCACTGTCGCCAACTATATATTCTTCCACTTCATCTGGAAATTTGTGGAGCAACCATCCGAGAATCCGGAGAAGCAGAAGCAGGCCTGTGTGGACCTTACCAAGAAGTACTTCGCCAAGAATCTGGACAACATGTTTTACCGTCGCTACAACAACGAGAAATCCTCCAGAGAAATCGAAAGCATGTGGCGTCAACTGAAGTCTACCTTTAACGAGACCCTACATTCCAGTCCCGCTTTGGATTGGATCGAGCTGCCCACCCGAAATCTTGCTATTGCGAAGCTACAGGCAATGACGCTGGAGGTCAACAATTACTCCGAGGATAACTTCACCGAGGAGTTTGCGGAGATTAATCTGCAAAGTGACGACTACGTGGAGAACGTGCGATATACAAGCATACTCAGTGCCAAACAAATGCGGGAGATGCTCCACAAGCCTGTCAAACCGTTTGAGGCGGGATCCCAACTCAGTTACACCCCGGCCAACGTCCTGATAGAGAACACCATCAAGGTTCCGGTTGCGCTGCTACAGCCCTACTACCTTTGGTCCGAAGTCTACCCCAATGCGGTTATGTTCGGAACTCTGGCCTCGGTAATTGGACACGAGCTAATCCACGGATTTGATGACAGCGGACGGAAGTATGATGAAAATGGAAACTCGAAGGATTGGTGGGATGAGAAGTCCAGCAGCAACTTCCTGAAACGAAGGGAATGCTTCACCAAGCAGTATGGTCAGTATGTGTACGATGGAATCCAGCTGAAGGAGTCAACCGCGCAGTCGGAGAACATTGCGGACAATGGGGGAACAAAGCTGGCCTACGCAGCCTACCGGAAATGGTTCGAGTCCCAAATGACAAATGGCACGAGTGGCAGTCAGGCACTGGCCAAGGAGACCCTGCCCGGCCTGCAATACTCTGCCAACCAGTTGTTCTTCATCAGCTATGCGCAGTTCTGGTGCAACGATGTACATCCCAAAATAAAGGCTCTTCAGGTATCAACCGACGACCACATGCCAGGAAAGCTCCGCGTTATTGGAACCTTATCGAACTTCGAGGAGTTCTCCAAAGAGTTCAACTGCCCAGCCGAATCTGCCATGAATCCCAGCGAGAAATGCGTGCTTTACTAGGGAATGTTATAGAAGAAGCTAAGTGGTGGCACTTTTCAATTATAATTGTCTCAGCTCTATTAATAACTATTTACTTTAAGAAGGATGTGCACTTGAGTAATGGTCAACAGCTGATTTCATCCTATATCTTAATTTGGACAAATAAAATGTAAATGCGCCTATCTACAATGTTATATTAACTAGCTTGCAAAAGTCATATTTATGGCGAAACTAGCATTTAAGCAATATGTGGATAATCTACTTTTGTCACAAATCAAAATCCGGCTGTCCAGATAGCAGGGCATGTGCGATGTCAAAGTTCTCCATGGGGAACACTCCGAGAGGGACCGAACGGGCAGCTCGACGAGGCGCACTTCCGCACTTCTACTGGGATGGAGATTAGGCTTGAAATAAGGTTCTGCAAAGAACACGATTAACTTAGGCTCACCATTTCTTTTTTCGGCACCAGATTGAGCACATGGTTTATTCAAATATTTCGTTTAAAAAGAAGCATAAAACTATGAAATTGCTCTACATTTTGATTGCTGGCCACGTTCTAAGTGCGCTGGTCGTAGCGGCCCCCACAGACCAGGATGCACTCAACCAGGACACGCCCTACATGAAGGAATTACTACGCCAGGCCAAGACTGCTGAAATCGAGAGCTTTATGGACCAGAATATGGATCCGTGCAGGGATTTCTACGCATTCTCCTGTGGCAACTATGACCGTATCAACTCGGCTTCGAGCATGCAGGTGGTATCTACAGGAGTATTCGAGACTTTGACCAAGGGTCTCAACCGAAAGATCCTGAAGATGCTCAACACACCCCACGATCCCCGCGACACTCCGGAGGACATTCAGGTGAAGCACTTCTACGAGTCCTGTCTCCGGATGAAGGAGCTCCACTCGACCTACAGCGAAAAGCTGAGGAGGCTCATTGCCGAATTGGGAACGATGCCGGTGCTTGAGGGATCCTCCTGGCAAGAGGACGACTTCGACTGGCTGGGGACTAGTGCTCGCATGTCCTACCGATACGATATCACTCCCATTCTAGGCATTTCGGTAAGCAAGGATCTCGAAAGCGACACCAGGAACCGGATATACCTGAGTCAGCAAAACTTCCCGCTGGAGGCACGGTCCATGTACGTCGACGAAGCAACGGCAGTGTATCGTGAGGACTATCGTAATAAAATCCAGCGCACCTTGCAGCGTTTCCTGGGTGTGAAGATGAATCTGGCCAAAAAAACGGCAAAGGAACTGTTGGATTTTGAGGTGGACTTGGCTCAAGGACTGGTGGACAAAAGCGAAGGACAAGATGTGAAAGATTTGATCCAGTTAGTCACAGTAAACGACATCCAAAAGAGGTACTCCCCCACCTTGGACATCAAGCGATTGCTTTTTGTGGCCATGGGAGAGCGCATTTCCGACGAGATCTACGAATACAACACGCGTTATCAGCAAAATTTGGTCGAAGTCATCAAGCGAACGCCCAAGCGCACTGTGGCCAACTATATATTCTTCCACTTCATCTGGGAATTTGTGGAGGAACCATCCGAGAATCTGAAGAAGCAGAAGCAGGCCTGTGTGGACCTTACCAAGGAGTACTTCACCAAGAATGTGGACAACATGGTTTACCGTCGCTACAACAACGAGAAATCCTCCAGAGAAATCGAAAGCATGTGGCGTCAACTGAAGTCTACCTTTAACGAGACCCTATATTCCAGTCCCGCTTTGGATTGGATCGAGCGACCCACCCGAAATCTTGCTATTGCGAAGCTACAGGCAATGAGGCTGGAGGTCAACAATTACTCCGAGGATAACTTCACCGAAGAGTTTGCGGAACTCAATCTACAAAGTGACGATTACGTGGAGAACGTGCGATATATAAGCATACTCAGAGCCAAAAAGATGCGGGAGATGCTCCACAAGCCTCCCAAACCGTTTGAGGCGGGCTCCGAACTCAGTTACACCCCGTCCTACATCCATATAGAGAACCTCATTAAGGTTCCGGTTGTCCTGCTACAGCCCTTCTACCTTTGGTCTGATCGCTACCCCAAAGCGGTTAAGTTCGGAACCCTGGCCTCGCTAATTGGACATGAGTTAATCCACGGATTCGATGACAAGGGACGGAAGTTTGATGAAAAGGGAAACTCGAAGGTTTGGTGGGATGAGAAGTCCAGCAGCAACTTCCTGAAACGAAGGGAATGCTTCACCAAGCAGTATGGTCAGTATGTGTACGATGGAATCAAGCTGAAGGAGTCAACCGCGCAGTCGGAGAATATTGCGGACAATGGGGGAACAAAGCTGGCCTACGCAGCCTACCGGAAATGGCTCGAGTCCCAAATGACAAATGGCACGAGTGGCAGTCAGGCACTGGCCAAGGAGACCCTGCCCGGCCTGCAATACTCTGCCAACCAGCTGTTTTTCATCAGCTATGCGCAGATCTGGTGCAACGATGTACATCCCAAAATAAAGGCTCTTCAGGTATCAACCGACGACCACATGCCAGGAAAGCTCCGCGTTATTGGAACCTTATCGAACTTCGAGGAGTTCTCCAAAGAGTTCAACTGCCCAGCCGAATCTGCCATGAATCCCAGCGAGAAATGCGTGCTTTACTAGGGAATGTTATAGAAGAAGCTAAGTGGTGGCACTTTTACAATTATATTTGTCTCAGCTCTATTAATAACTATTTACTTTAAGAAGGTTGTGCACTTGAGTAATGGTCAACAGCTGATTTCATCCTATATCTTAATTTGGACAAATAAAATGTAAATGCGCCTATCTACAATGTTATATTAACTAGCTTGCAAAAGTCATATTTATGGCGAAACTAGCATTTAAGCAATATGTGGATAATCTACTTTTGTCACAAATCAAAATCCGGCTGTCCAGATAGCAGGGCATGTGCGATGTCAAAGTTCTCCATGGGGAACACTCCGAGAGGGACCGAACGGGCAGCTCGACGAGGCGCACTTCCGCACTTCTACTGGGATGGAGATTAGGCTTGAAATAAGGTTCTGCAAAGAACACGATTAACTTAGGCTCACCATTTCTTTTTTCGGCACCAGATTGAGCACATGGTTTATTCAAATATTAGCGGCCCCCACAGACCAGGATGCACTCAACCAGAACACGCCCTACATCAAGGAGCTACTGCGTCAGGCCAAGACTGCTGAGATCAAGAGCTTTATGGTCCAGAATACGGATCCGTGCAGGGATTTCTACGCATTCTCCTGTGGCAACTATGACCGCATCAACTCGGCTTCGAGCATGCAGGTGGTATCTACAGGAGTATTCGAGACTTTGACCAAGGGTCTCAACCGAAAGATCCTGAAGATGCTTAACACACCCCACGATCCCCGCGACACTCCGGAGGACATTCAGGTGAAGCACTTCTACGAGTCCTGTCTCCGGATGAAGGAGCTCAACTCGACCTACAGCGAAAAGCTGAGGAGGCTCATTGCCGAATTGGGAACGATGCCGGTGCTTGAGGGATCCTCCTGGCAGGAGGACGACTTCGACTGGCTGGGGACTAGTGCTCGCATGTCCTACCGATACGATATCACTCCCATTCTAGGCATTTCGGTAAACAAGGATCTCGAAAGCGACACCAGGAACCGGATATACCTGAGTCAGCAAAACTTCCCGCTGGAGGCACGGTCCATGTACGTCGACGAAGCAACGGCAGTGTATCGTGAGGACTATCGTAATAAAATCCAGCGCACCTTGCAGCGTTTCCTGGGTGTGAAGATGAATCTGGCCAAAAAAACGGCAAAGGAACTGTTGGATTTTGAGGTGGACTTGGCTCAAGGACTGGTGGACAAAAGCGAAGGACAAGATGTGAAAGATTTGATCCAGTTAGTCACAGTAAACGACATCCAAAAGAGGTACTCCCCCACCTTGGACATCAAGCGATTGCTTTTTGTGGCCATGGGAGAGCGCATTTCCGACGAGATCTACGAATACAACACGCGTTATCAGCAAAATTTGGTCGAAGTCATCAAGCGAACGCCCAAGCGCACTGTGGCCAACTATATATTCTTCCACTTCATCTGGGAATTTGTGGAGGAACCATCCGAGAATCTGAAGAAGCAGAAGCAGGCCTGTGTGGACCTTACCAAGGAGTACTTCACCAAGAATGTGGACAACATGGTTTACCGTCGCTACAACAACGAGAAATCCTCCAGAGAAATCGAAAGCATGTGGCGTCAACTGAAGTCTACCTTTAACGAGACCCTATATTCCAGTCTCGCTTTGGATTGGATCGAGCGACCCACCCGAAATCTTGCTATTGCGAAGCTACAGGCAATGACGCTGGAGGTCAACAATTACTCCGAGGATAACTTCACCGAAGAGTTTGCGGAACTCAATCTACAAAGTGACGATTACGTGGAGAACGTGCGATATATAAGCATACTCAGAGCCAAAAAGATGCGGGAGATGCTCCACAAGCCTCCCAAACCGTTTGAGGCGGGCTCCGAACTCAGTTACACCCCGTCCTACATCCATATAGAGAACCTCATTAAGGTTCCGGTTGTCCTGCTACAGCCCTTCTACCTTTGGTCTGATCGCTACCCCAATGCGGTTAAGTTCGGAACCCTGGCCTCGCTAATTGGACATGAGTTAATCCACGGATTCGATGACAGGGGACGGAAGTTTGATGAAAAGGGAAACTCGAAGGATTGGTGGGATGAGAAGTCCAGCAGCAACTTCCTGAAACGAAGGGAATGCTTCACCAAGCAGTATGGTCAGTATGTGTACGATGGAATCCAGCTGAAGGAGTCAACCGCGCAGTCGGAGAACATTGCGGACAATGGGGGAACAAGGCACTGGCCAAGGAGACCCTGCCCGGCCTACAACCAGTTGTTCTTCATCAGCTATGCACAGATCTGGTGCAACGATGTACATCCCAAAATAAAGGCTCTTCAGGTATCAACCGACGACCACATGCCAGGAAAGCTCCGCGTTATTGGAACCTTATCGAACTTCGAAGAGTTCTCCAAAGAGTTCAACTGCCCAGCCGGATCCGCAATGAATCCTAGTGAGAATGCACGCTTTACTAAGGAATGTAATAGTAACGGCTATATTGTGAAACTTTTCAATAATGTTTCAGTTTTTTTTGTAAATACACTGTGTGTCCGAAAAACTTTTGGATATCAAATAAAATACACACTATATTATCTTTTAAAGTTATTATTTATTCAAAATCGGTTCCATTTGACTCAACACATCATCATAAAATGCTCCCTTCATGTTGGTTTTCAGTTTTGGAAATAACAAATAGTCACATGGTGATAGATCATGCGAATACGGAGGATGGTCGATGGAAGAAATCCTTTTTTTCATTAAAAATTCGTTTACTTTTTTGGTCTTGTGACGTGGTGTATTACCGTGCAATAAAAACAGCTGTTTTCCTGCTGGATATTCGGTCTAACACGACCGATTCTTTTTCTCAAACGATGTAAAACGCCTTAATAGTATCCATCAATAGTTTGACCTTCTGGAACAATTTCCTTGTGGACAATACCCTTCAAGTCATAAAAAGTAGTCAATTGTCTTGATTCGAGACTTTTGAAAACGCAATTTTTTCGGGTTTGGCTGGGCTTTGGACTTCCATTCAGCAGATTGACGCTTAGTTTCAAGCACCATGTCTTATCACCAGTTATGATGGAATGAAGGAAGTCTGGATCGTGTTTTTAGCAGTTTCAATAATATCTTTGCAATGCTCCACGCGAACGATTTTTTGAACCATTAGCACACTTTTGGTTTTATTGAAATGGCTGTCACTTTTACATCTGTTAGGTGCGTTTGAAAGACGATGAATGTATCCTTTTTTGTTGCAAATTTTCAATATATGGAGTTGTATGTTGTACGGTTATTTTTGGGAAGGATGTGCACTTGAGTAATGGGTATCTTATCTTGTCCCATACCCTAACATAAATTCATACTGTCATGTTGAACAAATAAAATTTACAATGTCATATTATGTATAAACTAGCATTTAATCAAAATGTGGAAAATCTGCTTTCGTCACAAATCGAAAACGTGCTAGCTAAGCTTATATTGTTTGAGTATTACAATGGGTACACATCAACTGGACGTCATAGCAGAGTAATCAACTACCTTAACATCACCTTAATGATTCACTTAAATTCACGTGAGTAGAACAATATGCAAGTCTTAGATAAAAGATCATTACCTTTAACAGCTTATTGACGGTTTTATTCAAAGTATTCATTGAATAAAAAAAGTATTCATTTATTTTCCGGCTTTCTAAAGAGTCAGTCAATAGGAAAAAAGAATCACAGATCCGAAAGTAATTATATACCAATGGAAGGTTTTTGCCTCTATCCCACAACCAAACCATTTATACAGAAAAATGTGGTAGGCAAGTTAAGTTCAGCTCTAACATAATAGCTATAGTGTATGATAATTGTTCCAAGAAATAATGATACGATAAAAATTGGCGAGCTACTCACAATCAGCAGTGAGCAATAGAACCTCAGTGTTTGTGCTCAACACTGTCTAGAGAGCACCCGATAATCCAAGGGTCACCTTTTGTTTCCATAGAACAAAGGACCGGCTTGGCTTTGATGGGAATGGCGATTAGCTCATCAGATCAACTGAGGCACGCCAGTCAATCATGGGAATTAAAGCGATGCACAACGCGAAGCAGTTGCTCTACATTTGCATTGCTGGCCACGTCCTAAGTGCGCTGGTACAAGCTGCCCCAACCAGCGAGGAAGATCTCCAACAGGACACGCCCTACATGAAGGAATTACTACGCCAGGCCAAGACTGCTGAAATCGAGAGCTTTATGGACCAGAAGGTTGATCCATGCTACGATTTCTACGCCTTCTCCTGTGGCAACTATGACCGCATCAACTCGGCTTCGAGCATGCAGGTGGTCACTACTGGAGTATTCGAGACTTTGACCAAGGGTCTCAACCGAAAGATCCTGAAGATGCTCAACACACCCCACGATCCCCGCGACACTCCGGAGGACATTCAGGTGAAGCACTTCTACGAGTCCTGTCTCCGGATCAAGGAGCTCAACTCGACCTACAGCGAAAAGCTGAGGAGGCTCATTGCCGAATTTGGAACGATGCCGGTGCTTGAGGGATCCTCCTGGCAGGAGGACGACTTCGACTGGCTGGGGACTAGTGCTCGCATGTCCTACCGATACGGCATCACTCCCATTCTAGGCGTTGAGGTAAACAAGGATTTTGCCAGCAACACCCGGAACCGGATATACCTGGGTCAGCAAGACTTCCCGCTGGAGGCACGGTCCATGTACGTCGACGAAGCAACGGCAGTGTATCGTGAGAAATATCGTAATAATATCCAGCGCACCTTGCAGCGTTTCCTGGGTGTAAAGATGGATCTGGCCAAAAAAACGGCAAAGGAACTGTTGGATTTTGAAGTGGACTTGGCTCAAGGACTGGTGGACGAGAGCGAAGGACTAGATTTGAGTGATGTGGCCCATTTAGTCACAGTGGACAACATCCAAAAGAGGTACTCCCCCACCTTGGACATCAAGCGATTGCTTTTTGTGGCCATGGGAGAGCGCATTTCCGACGAGATCTACGAATACAACACGCGTTATCAGCAAAATTTGGTCGAAGTCATCAAGCGAACGCCCAAGCGCACTGTGGCCAACTATATATTCTTCCACTTCATCTGGGAATTTGTGGAGAAATCGTCCGATAATCCGGAGAAGCAGAAGCAGGCCTGTGTGGATCTTACCAAGAAGTACTTCGCTAAGAATCTTGACAACATGTTTTACCGTCGCTACAACAACGAGAAATCCTCCAGAGAAATCGAAAGCATGTGGCGTCAACTGAAGTCTACCTTTAACGAGACCCTACATTCCAGTCCCGCTTTGGATTGGATCGAGCGACCCACCCGAAATCTTGCTATTGCGAAGCTACAGGCAATGACGCTGGAGGTCAACAATTACTCCGAGGATAACTTCACCGAGGAGTTTGCGGAACTTAATCTGCAAAGTGACGACTACGTGGAGAACGTGCGATATACAAGCATACTCAGTGCCAAACAGATGCGGGAGATGCTCCACAAACCTGCCAAACCGTTTGAGGCGGGAACCCAACTCAGTTACACCCCGGCCAACGTCCTGATAGAGAACACCATCAAGGTTCCGGTTGCGCTGCTACAGCCCTACTACCTTTGGTCCGAAGTTTACCCCAATGCGGTTATGTTCGGAACCCTGGCCTCGCTAATTGGACACGAGTTAATCCACGGATTTGATGACAGCGGACGGAAATTCGATGAAAAGGGAAACTCGAAGGATTGGTGGGATGAGAAGTCCAGCAGCAACTTCCTGAAACGAAGGGAGTGCTTCACCAGGCAGTATGGTCAGTATGTGTACGATGGAATCCAGCTGAGGGAGTCAACCGCGCAGTCGGAGAACATTGCGGACAATGGGGGAACAAGGCTGGCCTACGCAGCCTACCGGAAATGGTTCGAGTCCCAAATGACAAATGGCATGAGTGGCAGTCAGGCACTGGCCAAGGAGACCCTGCCCGGCCTGCAATACTCTGCCAACCAGTTGTTCTTCATCAGCTATGCGCAGATCTGGTGCAACGATGCACATCCCAGTGTGAAGGCCCTTCAGGTATCAACCGACCAGCACATGCCAGGAAAGTTCCGCGTTATTGGATCCTTGTCGAACTTCGACGAGTTCTCCAAACAGTTCAATTGCCCAGCCGGGTCCGCCATGAATCCTAGTGAGAAATGCATATTGTACTAGTTAGATGGTTCCAGAATGACATTCCTAAACTTGATCAATATTTGCTTAAGAAACAAAAAATTGTAAATATTTAATGCCAATGAGTTTGTATCCCATTTAGATTTGCTATGCTTTAAGCAGTAAAAAAACTTATTTCTGAGGGTATTTAAAGTGTAGTTGAAGTAAACGCAAATAAATTTTGTTGACTTGGTCAAGATATAAATAATATAAAATCTGTGAAACATATTATATATATTTATAATTAATTATAATGGAAGCGATTAAAAATACCCATTTTCTGCTGTGGGTGAATGCTATCTTTAGTTGGCCACTTCCTTATGCAGGCCCAGGCCAACCTCAGTCAAGGTTCATTACAAATTCCGACCTAATCTATTTACGTGCCTCCACTTGGCTTTGACCGTGATTGTTACGAGCAGTTAGACGCGGCGGATCGATAATTAAGCCAGTGGTGACAGGTGGGCGGGAAAGAAGCCGGAGGAGGTTTGCAGGGCAAACGGAACTCACCATGTGTCAGTATGTTGATGGTCTCGTTGTGCCAGTAGAACAGGCTGAGAAGGCATCCCTTGAAGGTCTGCAGTGGTCTGTAACCCCGGAGCACGTACGGATTAAACTGTAGATACGTGGGCATGTCCTGCCAGGGCAGCAGCTGGACCACATTCTCGTTGGATCCGGAACTGATGCTGTTGCTGGAGCTGCTGCCACTGCTGCTACTGGGCACAGATGGGGCTTCAGCTGGTGGATGCTCTGCTGCGGGGACTAACGACCCTGTGAGTGATCCCGATACCAGCAAGGCAGACGTTGGCGTTGTGGAAGCTTTGGGGGAAGACGTTGATGATGTGGCGGTCATATCCGGCTGAGTGGGTTCAGTAGATGCAATTGCTGTTTCTGGCGCCTCCTTGCTTTTTACTCCGTTCAGAGAGTGGATTTCAACGGGAGCACATGCTTCCACATGGCCATCAGTGGCGCGTGTAGGCGGCGTGGGTGGCGGAGTTAGCGACATGGTCTCCACGGTGCTGCCCAGGCAGTCGCATCCAGTGGTTCCTCCTCCAGTCCTGGCCTTTGTGGAGCTGCCCAGGAGCTGCTGATCGGGTTTCAGGTCAACGACGACTGCAGCGGCGGCGGCGGCAGCGGTGTCCATGCCGTGCTAATCCCTTCGATCGTTTACGAAATCGGTAGCGGTAACGGTTACGGTTACGGTTTCGGGCTCACTTCCAGTTCTAGTTAGTGTTCCAGTTCCGGTTCCGGTTGCGTGGCCGTTTCCGTTTCCGGTTCCCTAGCTGGCCAGCTGAAAGCGAAAGCCAACGTCATGAATTATGGATCGTCTATATGCGGCGGGCCAAGATGCGATGTGTTACGTATGTGTTGGCCAAAAAAAAGCACGTGCGAAAGCGAAAAGGAAAATGAAAACGAGACCAGGACAATGTCAACACACACACACTCGCACAGCAGCCTCGTGACCCAAAAAGGCCTGCGCCATTTGTACTCCTCTGTGTGTGTGTGTAATTGAATATTCCATGCGAATCACGCGAGTTTCGGATTAGGCCACAAATACCAGCTCCCGGGCCAGGGAAAAAATCAATAAAAATACTCACTTTTGCCATGGGACGCGCACACGTTTTTGGTACCAAATCCTCCTTGCAAATGTAGAAGGATTACGTTTTTTTCGGGGGCTAGAATCCTGGACCGATGCTACGATGAGCAGGTTTCTCCACTCGGCTGGCAGATGTTACGTGGGCGGGGCATACTATATCGCCTATCAGTATTCAAGCCATTCTATCGGCTTCTGTGGACTATTGGCGGACAAAGTGTAGTATATCCCAGATAGATGGACTCTTTCCCAGAGCGACAAAACGCGGGAAGCAGAGTTTGGGGAAATGAATCCGCGCACACGACCGTTGGAACAGGAACGTCAGTATTTGACTGAGCGTGGGCACACGATAACGATACCGTTATTTTTCCTTGCGTATTGTTATGCAATTGAATGAATCGGAACCCGTATTTTTATTGGGCGCCAAAGCAGCGCAGGCGCAGTCCCGAACACGAGGCAGCCACGCAATTAATCTTTGATTTTAATGGAAAATATACAACAATTTATATGTTAACGTATGTGTTGTTTAACGTTTTTGTATTCGTTTTCCCTTGCTTAATTTCAATTTAAATATTTGCCGCCTGAATTTCAACTAGATGGCAACTTTAATTACTGCAAGCTCTTGCCAACACTGTGCTATGACGACGACTATCGTTTGCATCGCTCAACATCGATACCACCAAACATCGATAAGAATCGCCAAAACACATGTTTCTCACATCACTAATCAAGTGCAATTCAATTTAATCCGTTGCGAGTTCCCGCGTAGTAAATATAATTGTTGCACTGCAGGCAGCAGAAAAACGCAGCCCAGTCAAACGGGCAACGCCATGCGGTGATTAAATCGCAGACGAGATGCTAGAGGCGGACTGCGCACAGTAAGCGAAAAAGGGCGCCAAAAGGTGAATTTTCCCATGCAACCACTCGCGTTAAAGACTAAACAACAGGACAAAACCCATGCAACTTCCCTCGCCGAAGGACAAACTCATGCCCAACGGCAGCGTGCAGCAAGCGAAAGCGAATTTCTCCTGGCAATCGCTAAAGCAACTATTGAGCGGCCTGTGGCAGCGCCTCTATTTGCCGCGTTCGCCGTTTTTGGCCCTGCCAGCGCCGCCCCTGTCCACGCCCCCAGCTAATACTACGCAGCGTAGCGCGAACGAAGAGGTAAGACGGCTGAAAAGCCCCAAACAAGATATGAAAATGCTCGGCAAAACAGATAGCTCGAAAATACAAAAAACAAGATATCCAACAAAACTGCTACCTGTCCATGGGATTTGAGGCACCCATACAGACGCAGGGGCGGACGTGCGTGTGCACAGCTGATTACGCAGCACGCCGCGTTGCCAGGGTTGTCAAATCGCAAACGAGCGAAACAGCACAAGACATTTTTCGGATTTTACGGAAATAAACTATTGAGCCAGCAATAAATCTATTCCAATACCTTCCCGGAAATAAGCACTAATTTTGTTGACAAACAGTTGCGATTTATATTAAAGCGGAACAGTTATTTTCCAATTATCACTCCCAAAAGCAAGGTTTTGTGGCATTGTATTCTTTTTTATTGATTGTAGGCCATTATTATTGCACTATTTTAGTTTTTTTATGCGTTTTGTTCAGTATTGTTGTTGAACACCCGGCAACCCTCTTACGCCAGCGTTTTGCAACACTATTAGCAGTAGTAGTATTGTACAACACTGTCTCCCAGACGTGGTGAATAAAATACCAAGTGACGTGAATTGAAGGGAAAAAAACACGATTTTCTACGCAAACGCACATTATTATTCAGTGTGTGCCAAAAGCCCAAAACGCGTTTACAACTACAAGCTAAAGCCTGGATTTGCAGGACAACAATTGTGGATATAGCGGCAGCAGCAGCTGCACAAAAGGCAATCAACAACGGCAGCGACTGCGACGCTTTGGCCAAGCAACAACAAGAGTAGCAAAGCAAAGCCAGCGGAGCGCATACAACAAAAATCAATTTTCGCGCTCGTGAAAAAAATCGGCAGCAAATTGCAAGGTAGATGCGCTAATGGTTAGCTAATTAAAATGCGAAAGTTTGTGGGCTTTTCCGTTGGTTTTATTTGTGGTCCGTTTTTCCAATGCACCCATACAGAGGTACAATATTGCAATTTCGTTGAACGCCCGCGTGTGCGAGTGTGGGTATGTGTGTGTTCGTGTGCGTGTGCGTGCCAGCTGTATTCCGTACTGTACTCACCTCTTTGGTGGGAACAGCTGAAAGGGGGTGGTGGGCGATACGGTGCTGTTCCCAGTGCTCACACCACCCGTTAACTTACAAGTCATAAGATTATGTATATAGGCGTTTAATGCCTATAGTTAAATTTGAGAGGTGTCCAATAGGTAACACAGACCCACTGACAGTGTGTGTATACTACTTTTTCAGATGCCCAGAACACGGAGACTCCACCACTCAAGGGATCGCTCCTCGGCGGGCACACGAGACAAGCGCCGACGACACGATACTGCCGATCATTCGCCACCCCTAGCTGAGGCCCCATCGCCGTAAGTTCGCCACCATGTGTGCATTCTCCGATATTCCCATATTCTCGGGATTCTCTGCGAGCTATGTGAGGAACTACTCACCTACCCATTATACTCATGATCTCCATTATTTCACTGCAGGCCGCGCATCACCAACACACATCACACCAGATCGGCGGCCAAGCGAAGGCGACACGAGCTCGATGCCAAGAAGGCCCAGATATCCAAGGAGCCCACGTAAGTAACTCGCATGATTTGTCATTTGGCAGACCCTATTCAATCAGAGGGTCTAAAATAGATTCCTTCGCGGTGGAATCACATAGTTTCCCCTCTCGAAAACTCTATCGGGCAAATGTCTTGTAGAATCCATAAATGTCTATAAAAATAACTGCTTTGAATGCCAAAACGTTATTGTCGTCAAAAATTGTGTTTGGTGTTTGGTTACAAAAATCGATTTCGTAATTCCCATCGAACACCGAAAATATTTTAAGCTCTCAAGAGATTTGCTCCGCCTTTGTGTAAGCTTTTCCAAAGGAGTACAAATTGTTTTATATTGTGCAAAATGTTGTAGGATCGAAATTTGGCAATGCAATCGATTCCACAAGGAGTACAGAATACTGAAGTGTCTTTCATCGTAATGTTTTTTGCTAAAAATATAAGTTATGATACTCATTTATTTGTATTATTAAATTATTAATTAAACATTTATTTAATATGTACCAATTAATGTTTCTGTCAGAGGCCCCAAACATCAATTCCATGCGAAAGTCACATTTGGCTGCTTCCACCAATACTAGTTAAATTGAACTAAAAACTAAAATTCAACTGAAAAACCTAAAAAGGGCCTTGGAAGGGAAGAAAATTTGCAAAGTCGAATCTACTTATCTATTTCGCACTTATCTTGCATTTAAGAAGTGTGACTTGCCTGAGTGTTGAAGAGACGAAGGAGCATGATTTCACATCTGTCTCCACAACATCCAGTGAATGAACAAACTTCCCCGGTGTGAAACCTTTCGAAAAGACTCGGGACGTGTCCACGTAAACTGGCTCTGCTGTAGCACGGGTATTTCCCCCAACAGTCGGAAATGTGGCAACCAGAGTGTCCTGCCCACGCAGCGCTCTGCGCTGCTTGGGACTCGCTTTCTTTAAATGTCTTGTAAACGGTCGTGTCTTTAATGGTGCATGGCTCCATAAAGAAGTGCCGCTCGAGCAGCAGGAGCAGCCAGAGAGACAAATTAACATTTGGCCATATATGGCAAGTGAAATCTGCGCTGGTTCCTGCCAGCTAAGAGTCATCCTCTTCACTCGGCTTACTGTAAATTAATGCGGACTCAGCGATTTCTTTGTGCTGACCCCCTTCGGAAGGCCGGTGGACGTGGGCGTTGGGTCTCCACCAGATCTGGCGAATCCTGGCGCGTTGTTCGCTGCATTTCCTCGCCTTAATTTATGCGCCTGCGTATTTAAAGCGTATTTGCATATTACTCAAAACAACGGATAACTTGAAGCGCGACGTTGTCGCATTTATTATCGTTTAATACACTTGGCGTGGCCTTTTTAGGTAGTTGCAGCAAGAGCATCTTGGGGAGTTGGCTTAATCAGAGTCGCATTTCGTAATTTATACGCCACTAGGAGCGACCGCTTTCTTTGTCGATAAAGTGACGTTTTCATGCCCGCCAGGGTGCTGCTGTTGCTGTCATTGTTTATTAACCTTATGCATTTGCCATAAAACACGCTGGCTAAGTGTTCATGAACCACAGCAGCGGTAGATTAATCGACCTGTCCCGGCACATTACTCAAAAGTTGGTGACATCTTGCAACGCGGAAGTGCCCGAAAAACGCAGCCCAAATATGAAAATCAAACGCAACGATAAGGAATAGTATTCTCAAATGTGTATTGCCCGCATTTCCGCCATGCTCTTGTTTTATTGTCGATCATTTTCGATTTCAATCATTTTTTATTTAAATTACAAGCCATCAATTGGGTGCACGCATGGTGCGGCGAATTCGCCGCTGCCTCGACTGCGTCTCCATCGTCTGCCTGTAAGCTGGTAAACTGGAAATGCGATCAGCGAAGTCGAGCGGTAGAGGCGACAGCGCCGGAGGCAGCGGCGGTACAACCGACACTTGTTCGCTACCAACTTGTCGCTCGGTTGCTCAGTCGCAACGACAACTCGAAAGCGAATGGAGGTGCTGGCTTCTTCGCTCGTCGCCGTCGCCGCCGTGCAACCGCCACCAAGTGTTTTTTGAGAGAAATGTATAAGCAGCTCTAAATTGTTTATAATTTTTAACAAAATGCAGTGTGTGCTTTTGAGCACAGAGCTCTCCAGTGTGATTTGTGTGTTTTTCGCGACTTGTTTATGCATCCTGGCCAAAAATAATAATTCGCGCGCCTACGGAATTTTAAATCAGCTCGGAAACACCCCCTCAATTATACCAAGAAGTTTCAATGCTGTGCATACAGAGCTTTTAGAGGACAGAAGAAAATCAGAGACCAATGGGAACAAACCTTAGCCAACGCGGGTTAACTAAACCAAGATAAGATAGCTACGACTGCGACGATGACGCCTACGACTTATCAAAGACGGTGTGCACTGAACGGATGACTTGGAGGAACCGGACGTGCCGATAGTGTTTTTATTTGGCCAAGGGATTTCGCATTTATTTCCGATTCCATTACTCATAGCGTCACAACCAGTTGCCGTTCGTCGGCTGATGCCTGCTGTTGACCCGCTTGGCTGTTTTGCAGTTCGACTGTTTGGTTGTTCGGGGGCCCAAGACTTGCGTTTCCTTTTGCGAATCAGGTTAAAAAAGTAAAAATTGTGAAAACTGGTCGGCGGAGGACCTGTTCGCAGCCGGGTCTTTGAGCTCGGCGCATGCGCAGACACTTTCTACCAACTACGAAAGCGTATTTGGCTCGCTCAGCAAATTGCATAAAGCCTTAACTGGTTGGGATTTGGGGGTCTTATCAATGAACTTGCCAGTGGCCGGTGGCCTGTGTCTGGTAGCTAGTAGCTGGGGACCAATTGGATTTGCCACTGGCTAAATCGCAGTCAAGGTTCAGGGTTATTTTAGTGGCTAATTCAATTGTGGCCCTCGCCGTGCTGACAGGCCAAAAGTGGCTAAAACAAAAACGAAATGCGGCCAGCAAGAAGTCGCACAAATGCAGGGGGTTTTCTGGGTGATGGATACTGGCATTGGGGGTAGCCCACTCATAAGCCATCGAGAACGTGTTAATTACACGCGTTTCAACCAGCCAAATCAGCAGCAGAAGCAGAAGCAGCAACAGCAGCCAGCGCCAGTAGACAAGTGAAAAGTGTTCGATAAATTATTGAAACTAAAGGCTGGGCCAAGGTGTTCCATGAAATCTGGCTGACTGGTAGCCGTAGCTTACGTAGTAGTCCGTTCGTGACAAGCCAAGTGTGTGCATAGCATTGGAAATTAATGCTATAAAATTCTCAAATTCAAACAGCCAGCGATATACAAATGATAACGATAAAGCTTATGATAAGCGATCTTCCAAGTGCACGCGTTTAAAGTAAACGTTCAGCGGTTTAAATTTCAACGCCAATTCAAAACAAGATCACTAGCAACAACAAGGAAACAACATCATTGCCCCGTAGCAACATCAGCAATTACGAATAATTAACCAACGAGCGAGTCTATTTAACAACGAAATAAAAATCATAAAAAGCTAACAAAATGCCAGTCGTTGGTCAACAATATGGAAATGGCTTTCGGCCATACAGCTCCTTTCGAGTGCCGCGCGGCAGTTGTGGCTACGGCAACAACACCAGCGGTAGCAGCAGCAACAACAACACCAGCAGCAACATGAGCAACAGTGTCCAAATGGGAGCAGCAAATGCCCAACCCCTGAGCAGCAACGGAGCCAACAGATCGATGGTGAAATCGATGCCGTGCAAAAACAACAATCCGGCAGCTGGGTCCTCATCCACATCTATAGCCTCGTCGACTTCCTCGATCCATCAGCAGGGTGTTGTAACGGGTGGCAATTTTGTACGCCAGCAGCCCTGGCGCAGCAGTTATTGCACCAGCAACCGCCACAAGATGCAGCCCGAACTGCATACCCACCATCAGCAGCAAAGACTGGTGAGTGGCGGCAGCGTGAAGCCACTGACGCCCAAGCTGATCCGTCGCATCGAGAGCACCTGCTCCACCACAGCGCCCACACGCCACTGCAAGGCGAGGGCGCCACTACCGCCCACTCAGGCTGCCCGCCCGGTGACCACGCCCAGCACTGCCAGGAAACAGTATCAGACTGCAGGCTCAGTATCAGTATCATCACAGCAACCGATGGGAACCCCCACCAGCCAGAAGCGCACCTACCAGGCGGGACGACTGGCCGCCAAGGAGAATTGTCCTGCCCGCTTGGGTCAGCGCTCCACCAAGAACTATCCGGCACCGCAGCCACCGCTGCCACCGCGCAGGCAGGCTGCCACCAATGATCTCACCAATGGAGGAGGAGCCGGAAAGGCCACTCCTCTGGCCCAGCGTCGCCAGCTCCCTGCCACGCCCAAGCTGAGCCTCAAGCAGCGCAGTAACGGGTGCACCCACAACGGTGAGGGAGCGGGCTCCTCGACGGGCTCCAGTGACTCGCACGACTCTCCGCGCCTCAAGAAGGCCTTCTCGAATAAGTTCCCCCAGGGATTGCCCTTCGAGGAGGAGTTTTACGGACGCAATCGCTCCTATTCGCAGTCGTCCAGCAACTACAGTTTCTACAGTTCCGTGGGTGCGCCCACAACGCCTCATGATGAAGATGATGATGGAGTTGTGGATGAAAAAGTCCATCGTGTCCGCTGTGACGACGACGATGAATTCCAGCGCAAACCGTCCACCGATGAGTCTCTCTATGTGGACTTCTCGAAACTGGTGCAGACCCACCAGCAGCGGCAGTACGTGCCCGCTAGCTCCTGGATAAGGGCCTCCCCAGACGAATGCGAACTGCTCCGCGAACGACGCAATAAAACTAGTCAGCTAACACCTGCCCAGCAGAGGAGAAAGAACAGCAAGTACGCACGCTCAATGCACGAGTATCTGTACAGCGATGAGACTGGACAGGCCAGGACCAAGCATCGGTTGTCCGTGGTCGATGAGCCGGAGGATGGATACTACAGCTATGCGGCTGGGACACCGGATCCGCTGCCCTCGCCGCCGCCCACGCCCCGTACGGACATCTATGTGGCCGCTGCTTCGTGGGCACCCAAGCCGCTCTACCCCGACCGCGTGCTGTTGCCACCAGCGGATGGCAACAACAATCACCAGAAGCAACAGCCGCGTCGACGGTCCGAGCACTTGGGGTCCACGACGTGTGAGTATAAGTGAGTGTCTCTTCAGCATGCGGAAACTTGTATCTGAAAACTGGAGCTAGCCTTGAGTTGCGGCACAGCTTGCTGACTAAGCGTTCTGTCCGCACTTCATTTAAAGCCACCGAGCACCTACTCCTCGCACTCCCCATTGTTTCATCTCCAACTTAAGCTCAACCCAACTCAATCTCGTTCTCGATGATGTTTGTTTTCTGTTTCTGTTTTTATTTTGATTTTTTATTCACTATATACTTATATGTTTGTTATTGGTTGGCGTTGTGCCGCTACGATTCGGTTCAAGATCTCCCCGCCAAATTTGGTCAAGCACACCGCCCCTACTTATGAGCTGAGCCGCCAGTTGCGGTGTCCAAATGGCGAGCTCCGTCCGGCTCATTAGGCAACCTAAGCGCCGGGCCGGGCGAACTGCAAAGCTTTTAGCGTTCTACCCTCAAGTATGGGACACACTTCATTTGGTTGAGCGCCTTACTCTCAACCCCTTTTCCGTCGCTTTGTTGACTTATGGGGCCCAAGAGTTTCGACCTGGTTGTTGGATATTTTTCCGTGTTATATGATTTCGTTGGGCATATTCAAAAGAGCAGCTGATGCCTAGATTCCAATGAAATTCGAGCTCCCATCAATTAGCACATTTGAGAAAACTAATCTAATATGAATCTATGACGTTTCAAATGTCTATTGTCATTCATTTTAGCAGATCGAATTTCGTTTAAACTTATTCAAACGCATTAAATAGGTTTTTATTTGGCTAACAATTAGCAAAACAAATTAGTTTATACTGCTACCTAAACTATATCTTTTTTTGAGTAAAGTAGCTTACCGGGGGTAAGCTATGCTTTAACGACTGGCCTTTTGAAGTGTTTCATCTCTGGCTGTTCTTCTTTTTCAATTCCTGATGAGTTAATTGCCGCAAATAGCTCTTCCTGCTGAAATATTTTTGGGCAATTATGTCAGCAGCTGGGCAAATGGAGTCCTCACTTTGTCAATGTAGGTCTCCGCACCTTGGGACTCTCGCTTCAAAAGGGAGGGGCCCCAAGCTCTTGGCGAAACCTTTTTAATTTGGCTTTTCGTTCTGTGTTTGCTGGGCTTCTGTTTCTTGGTCGGGTTCATTTATCTGACGTTTATCACGATCGGAACAAACCGGACCTGTCTCCGCGGACCCATATACGATCACAATCGATGCGGCTACCGCCGGCGGCTGGGGTAGCCAACTAAAGCTGACAACAAAGCTTAGATCTTGAGCTTACTGTTCTCGATCGATTTCCGACAGCGCAAGGCAGGCCTAATCGAAAAAAAAACGCCAACGATCTGAAAACAAAAGTGAATAATGGATGCAACTCTCAGCGCCGATTGAAATGTTTGTTTTTGTTTTGTATTTTTAATGTTTTTTATTGACTTCCTATAAAGAGTCAGCCGAAAGGTGATTGACTACGCACCGCAAAAACAAATACAAATAAAAAACTCGCACCAAACTCGCATAAATCACGGAGTAAATAAAACAATGCAGTATGGGGAGATCTTCTAGACTCGATTTAAATTGCACACAAATTTCCATCGCTTCCTTTTTCGCACCGAGTGTGTGTGTAAGTTGGCGAGCGGGCCGAAAGCAGGGGGACATTTGGCATATTTAATTTGGCATGTTGCTGAATTCGCTTAACTGTTGTTTGTTTTTGTTAACAGTAATGGTCGGCTCGGCCCGTCCGAGATTGATGGATGGGGTTACTCTGAGGGGGGGAAGGCGGCGGCGATCTCAGTGCAAAATTTCATTACGTTCATTGAACCGGGCGATCTCTCTCCCTCTTTGCCAACAGATTAAACTGACTCAGACTCAGACCCAGACCCCGACACTTGCTGCCTGCTTGAACCCGCCCGATATGGCACTTCCTCCTCCAGTGGAGCCAGCAGCTCCTCCTCTTTAACTGACGCACAAAGGCCTTTCCATTCCATGCAGTGCCCATCTCACTTACTGCCCAAAGTGCCAATTGATGTCCGCTGTTTGCGCAGACGCAACCAGTGACCTTGCAATTGGCCAACGTCACCTCGTCACCTGGCCCTCGGCCTGCCGGTTCCTCCATGCCCTCGAACCGAGATCTGCCACCCTAATGGATTTGCATAATCCCGCAGCTGTGTTTGGGCTGCTAACATATTTGGCCTCTTACTCATTCTTTGTTCATATCAATATTTCTGCTTTTCATCAGTTATACTCGGCCATACTCGTAACGGCACTTCTTTTGTCATTTAAGGCTCGCGACAGTCATTTGCATTTCACCCAATGGTCGGAACCCCCTACTTTTGCCCTCTTGGTAACTTTTAGACTCTGGGGACAGCCCGAAAATTCCGGTTTCTCATTATGTTTCATTTGAGGACAGAGATACATGTGTATAGTACTGGCTTCTGCTTTGATCAATGAGCAGCCAAACGAAATCAGAGATACGCCATATATATATTTAATCATATTCAAGTTCTGCTGACCAGGGATGGAGTTGAAGTGTCACTTCGATATATAGGAAGAAAAGATAGATGGGTATTTAAACATGCCAAATTAATGAATTTAAAATCACAATTATTCCATATAGGGGAGTCGACTTTAAGTGACGGATAAATTGTGTTTTAATATGGGAGTTTTCTGTTTGCGGAAGTCTCGACGGAAAATGTTATACGTAGGTATTAAACATGAAAGATTTGAGCTGTGTAACCTTAAAGTCATCAATACCAACCATTAAATAGTTCATGAACCGAGAAAGTTCGCCTTGGTCTATTGACATAAACATGTGCCATAAGTCTTCGGTTTATTGATCCGAGTTGTTGAAATTGTTTTGGAAATGTTTTGATTTTATCTCATCTGATGAACTGTCTATCATAAAGTTGAATACGTATTGAGCTGGCCTGCCATAAATAGTTCACCAACCATGATGGCGAACCTTGAACCATCCCTAGCATTTCTTGGGCTATTCAACTGCTTTCGGGTATTTTGCTTGTGTAAGCGCATAAAGCCAAAATGACGCATAACTTCTGCAGCAGTTCAGTGGAAGCGAGTATTGGAATCCAATTGTTAACGCTTTTTATTATATTTATATTTGTATAATATTTGTTTGAGCGATGGAGGAGGGGGTAGGTGGGGGGCAGATCGCATATGTGCGCTACGTTTTGCTTAATGTATTTATGGCATTTTCAGGGTCAGCACAAAAAATAAGTTAAATACAACAAAGCGAAGAAAAATCTCTCGAGCCGCAACAAATGTTTGTCGGTGGTTGGCGGTGCAGGCAGCTCTGGTTGGTGGGTTTAAAGTGTCTCAGCTGCTCTATGTAAATCATGACAAAAAAAACTGGTTTTCGAATGATTAATTTCATAATTCAATAACACACGGCTGGCTTATAAGAAACTATTTTCATGAGGTTTTTATTCTCGTTCTCGGAATGGCAAGCGAATTGCAGACATCCACTCGCAGTGGGTTATTGTTCTTAGCGGATTTCGTTTCGACTAATCTTGCTGACTGAATCTTAATGCTAATTGTTGTCGCAGATTCTTTATCATCTTAGGAGTGGAAAGGTGTACATGATTCGTACAAATTGCTGACCATTAAGGAAGTTGGCCAAGACAATGGTGCTTAATCGTAGTCAATTGCGGTATTTATTGCGTGAATGGGTGGTTTTCTTACATGCAAACATGCATAGAAATCAAGTTGGCAGAAGGAATCGGTCAAGGTCGTCACAATCACTCTAGCAACTGGTGTCCACATGTCGGAAATGATAAGGCCAGATATGGGATTGGTCTGGTCATAAAACTGTTGCCTCATCTGTGTGCCTGCGAAAAGTCGAGGCCAACCGAGAAAAATAACAATATAGAACCCCCGGTGCGTCTGAGCTGGCAAAATCCTCAAGGGCAGACCGCTGAATGAGGAACTCTTTAAATATGGGCGCGATTGTTCAATTACCTTACCTCACATACAGCGGTTTAGAAATACGATTTTCCATCCTTGAAATAATCAGCAATTCGCGCTGAAGTTCTTTAATGTTTAAATAGCCTTTTGTAACCTCTTCAGGCCAAGCAACTTGGTTTCTGTTTCCCTAATCATATCTTATCGCGATTCCCACAGGCTGTCATAACTTATAAGCACGCCGGGCAATTTATCGGCCGAATTCCTACTTTTACCCGCAGATCAACCTTTGGGTAATCGATTTCAAAGCTTGGCTACCACAGTGCCATATTTTAAATAGTTATTGTGGCCGTCCATATCAGAGCTTTCCTCGTTTGACAACCACCAAACCCTTTGTTTACATCTAACTTAAGCATGTTTATGGTAGTCCCGTTGAACCCATTACTCGTGTTCTTTTAGGTCAGAGATAATATTTTATGAGGCTTTTTTTATTAGTCAAGCTTTCGACCTGTTCGACTGCCTTGAGTGAAATATTAAGCCAATTACCTTACACAACGCCGATCTGAAATGCTCCAGTCCAAATTGGGAATCTATTATGAACTTGCTTTGCCATTCGCTTCCTACCCTCCCACCCCTCCTACTCTTTTGTTTCTCAAACTCGAAATCGGATTCTGGATCTGAATCGGAATCGGAATCGGAATCAACGAATCATTAATATCCAATTACAGTTGGCCATAAAAGCTGGTCTAATTTGCACGCAGCGCGTCATTAATCATAAATCAAAATGCCGAAAGAGCTCGGCTACCATGGAGCTATATTCCTTTTATTAACTGCCGCGAGGCCGTAAGCGGCTTTTCCGCGACAGACGCCAGTCAGAAAGCACAGATCTCAGATAGGTTCAATTCAGTTCGTTTCTTGGCCAAGAGTCTTTCCAGCCTACGGAGATATCCATCCCATCTGTACAGAGCGTGTGCGCTCAAGTAGTTTTCTTGGCTGTTGCGCAGGCGTTGAGCTTTTGTCATACTCGTATACAATACCACACTATGCTGTATACTACATACTACATATAGATGCAGGTCGGAAATAACGAACGAACGAATCGTACTTGTAGCAGCCAAAGTCACTTTCAGCTTCAGTTCGGTTCTGTGTTTTTCATAATTTGTGACCAAATTTAGATGCTTTTTGGGGGCCACGTGGGCGAGTAGCAGTGAGCGCGCCACTGACAAAAATTTTCGTAATCGCTCAATGAGAGCTGGTTTTGCCTTATTAGCATATGTGGCTGGTTAACTTCTTGGATCTTGGATTTGGTAGTAGCTTGATAGGTCAGTTATCTCTCGGCAATCAGCTGATTCATGCCAAGATCGCTGCCCACCCGCACTTGTGCAGCTCGTCGTCTGGGCCCCTTGGCTTCTTGTCTTCTTGGGGTGGGTGTGGTGAGTGGATGTAACATGAGCATGAACATGAGCCCTGCCCGCCGAGCTACCGATGTTATTGACACAGTTTCTGTCCTCGATCAGAGTCTAGGGTGCTGTGCCGCTGGGTTCACTTCGCAACTGGCGACCGCTCGTATTGTGTCATTCCTCGAACCATGAAGTACTCTCAAAGGCATTTGGCCGGCAGTAGAGGTGGGCCGCTGCCAGCCAGATAGCCAACAGTAACAGTACCAGCTGAGGTAGCCATCCGGCCGAGTTGATTAACTTGATTGGTAACGCAAAACCGATTCGCCAACACACGTCTCGCATTGGCTTGCCGGCTGCCTGGCCTAAGAATCCGGCGGCAAGGCGAGCATGGAGCGGCTTACCCGCTAAGTAGCTGAGTATCTGAGTGGCTGGCTGGGTAGCTAGCTAAGTAGCTTTCCATGTTGTCCACGCTGCTGGGCGTTGCTCCAAGGACGGCCATTCATCCGCTGTCGCCGGGTGGTTAGGTAATACCTCACGAGATCGAACTAACCGGACACCTTTCTTTTTGCAGTTTCGATGACAGCATCTCATCCCGCCGACGCAAGGAGCGTTCCAAGCGCTCGCACCGCAAGTCGCCCGCCGCCAGTCGTCGGCAGCATAAGTACCGCTACAGGGACGAGACCTCCCACTCGAGCTCCCGCCGCCGGCACCGTGATCGCGCCAAGGATGAACGCGACAGCGGACGCAACAACCGCCAGTCGCAGGCTAAGGTAAAAACTTTTCATTTTATACACACCACACGTAGCAAACAAGTGAAAATTGTAGGCAGGGCAACGAAAAAAATGGAAAACCCAAAGAAAAATCACATACTGAAAACGAAAGCTAAAAGCAAAACAAAATGGTAAAAGAACAAACTAGGCGGACAGATTATACAAACACATCGGACCGCCACCTGCGTTTCCCAATCCTTGTGCATTGCCAAAAGCTGTGCCGTCCGCCTGATCAGTGCTAGAAGATCGCCTCTATCGACTCCCCCATCATGCTGTTCTTCAAGCGGTATCTTGAGAAGTCCCAGCAGGTGGCCAATCACTTCGAGAGCTCCCAGATTCCGTGCTACATCAAGATGCGTGATCTACCGGCGCCACCGGTCGTAGATCACTGTCGCGATCTGATCCTGTCCAGCTGTCCACTGCGTTTTATGCCGTACACGGACGATTGGATAGTCGTTGAGTACTTTGCCGATCACGACAGCGATTATCTAGTAAGCTAGTATGTTGTGCTATCAATCGAACCCACCCTCCTCCTCCTCCTCCTCCTGACTAACCTATCACTTCTTGGTTTTGTGTGAGTGAAGTGATCAGCTATCTTCATCGTTTGCCGCTGCACTCGATCGCTCTCTACTTTCTTATCTATGCGGCGTTGAGCTAAATTTGTCATTAGATGTGTCACATTGCTATGGTTCTTGGTCTTCTGGTACAGTGATTACATGAGAGAGAAGTTCACTATAATCAGTGCTCCGGACTGAGACTGCAATTGAATATGGAAATGAATTTTTTAGGGCTTCAAGAGGCCGAGCACTTGAGAACTCGGTGAGCAGCAAGAGTTGATAAGATAGTACTTGGTTGGGCAAGGCCTTTAAACTGTGTCGAAATTCAGAAACTTAAATTGAGTATGAGGAAATGTAAACTCTATTGGATTTATTACATTCTGTAGTTAAAAGAACCCGTTTGAAACAGTAGCCACTTCAAATATAAGATTATATAGATTATTTTTTTTAGAAGCTTTATGTGGAAACTTGGTTTAAACAATATTCGTCCGCAATAAAATGGTACTTAAATAGAGCAGTTAAGCGAAACCTTGGCAATGTTCATGTGGAAATGAAGTAATTTATATGCGATCTTCATAAAATCTCGCAGTATGAAAAACAGCTCTTAATTAAACGAGAACTTTATAGTTCCCATTCACTGTTGGTGGTTCTTTATAGTTTCCCCTGTGCCCAACTCTCCCCGCTGTTCTAGTTATTTTCGTTCAATTGATCATTTGACATTAACTCGTTGACGGCGGCCAGAGTTTTCTTTGCTGCTCTGAGATGTGATGAGATACTGCTACTGACACTGCTGCTGCGGATGATGCGGACTGTTCCTCGCCAGCTTTGCCAGTTGCCCATGTCGCCGCCAATTAAGTGGGCTGAGTAACTCGCATAGAATTCCCTCCGCGTCATCGTTCAGTCGCCAAGCCGCCAAGATTCAGTACTTTAGGCAGTTGGAGCAGCAGCTCATCATCCGAAACGGGGCGAACGGCTGTGGCCTGGAAACGTATCTGGAGGAGGATGCTTTACCCGGTGACGAAGAGAGTGTGGCCATAACCCGCTGCCTGCTGCTGAAGCGGCAGCGTAACCACTTTGATCTGGTGGCCCTCTGCGATATGCCCGTGGACAAGTACGCCGGCGATAGTTGGATCGTCGAGGAGTACTTTGTGGACCACAATGACGACTATCTAGTGAGTCACTCCAATTCGGAATCACAGACTGTCGGCGAATATCTTTCGTTTTCTCGTGTTGCATAGTCGGCCCCACTAGTCCATGCTTTACTATATATATGTTCATCTACTATTTATTCCAAAGAAGTAGCACTGCTCTAGATTTCATGATGCAATATTTAAGCATATATACTGTAACTGTAACCCTAACAAATATTCGATGTGTTAAACTAAAATTGCTAGTTAGAATCTGTATCTGTGTTATATGTACATCCATGTGTCGAATGAAGTCAAATGGTCGTCCATATATTATCCGAATTTCTGCGAACACAAAAGTTAAATCTTCTGGAAATTTTGGCATGATTTATTGGCAATGCTACTGCTTTGACCGCCGCTATATACACCGATTTTACACGGTGCCTACTCACTCTCCCTGTCTATATCCCCCCAAATACACACATGTTTATCGGCTCCTGAGAGCGACGCCTTGGGGATTCCTCTCCGCACTGTGCGCATGTTCCTCCAAACCAGCTGATGGTTCTTGCTCTAGCTCGGAGATGCGCGCGCAGCTTCATCCGGCGGAAAAGCATCTACTTGCCATTTGCTCTGTGGCCATTGGAAAATTATAAATACACGCGCCAACGAAAGTCTGCGCTCTTCTCGGCTGCGGCCAGTTTTCGGCTGAGAATTTTCAAATTCGAGGAAACCGAAACAGATTGAAATCTACGTTTGTTGGCTGTGTGTCGCCGCCACTGCTGCCATATAAACCATATAAACTACATATTGTCGTCGCTCCGTCTTCGTCGTGTAACGGTACGGTACGGGTACAACGGAGATCCCCCGCACACTCGCTGTCTCTCTCTATCCGGCCAGATCCCCCTCGATCGTCTCCTTTCGCGCACTTTGTTTATCGATGTGTGTGTGTGTGTGTGTGCGTGTGTGGGTGTGCGTTTCTTGTGTTTTTGAATTTTCCTTTTCTTTTTTGTATTTGGCTGAGAAACACCAAATAATCGAATAGAACAATAATTAGAGGTACATACGGGGCGTATGTGCAATATAGAAACGCATTTCGGAACGATAGGAAGGTAAAACAACTGCTGGGCACCGTGACATAATCAACCGAAGGAACAAAAAACAACCCAAAAAACTTAGAACATTTAAGTGTTTTAAAAATAAAACAGTAGCAGAGCGGCAAGAACAAAATTGTCGAAAGCGAAAAAACATCAAACAAAACACAGAGTGTTAAAAAAAGTGCGCGACTGAATTTGTTTAAACAATACCGCGATGCAAGATACCAGAGCCAAACTGTTTTATTGACCCCCCGCCAACGGGCCAACGATGGCGAGTGTATTATTCGGAATAATATCAAGTGGGATACCATCCAGCCAGATGAGCTGAGCAGCTGTAAAACGTCCAAAACGCTGATAGTGAACTTTGCACTTTTCCATCAAGTTTGCAATTAGCGAGGCGAAAGATACTTTTAATAGAAATAGCGGATGGATGGAGGAGACTAATGCACCATTCACTCAATCGAATACACAGATAGAAATGAAGACATTTAAGATCATTTTGGAACTAAGGAATGATATTGAACCTGTCGTCGAACCTTATTACTTTGTAAACTATGTTTCCACATGAAGGGTCAACAAGTGAATGCAGTTTACTTACTATAGTGTATAGATATACTATTGTGAATATTTTTTCTGTGTACTCGGAGATGAAGGCGAGGAAGACAACGCAGCGGCCAAGCAAATCAAAACAAAAACTCAAAACTAACAAATGGAGCACACACGTGTGTGTCCGTTAGTGTGTGTGCCACATAGATACAAACTATATATCTATATGTGCGCCACAGATCGGCGGGGATTATTCATCAGGCTGCCACATCATCATCATGTTGATCTCCGCCGCTCCGGCGTCTTCTTCTGCTGCCCTCCATCCTCCACTTTCCGCTTAGCTGGCGTTTTGTAAAATTTTCGAAAGCTATTTTTGTAAGGCTTGAATTTATATTTAGTTGCCACAACAAACTTATAGCGAAAATCCAAGACACAAACTTGTACATTATACAATTTTGGCCATATGATGATGCCAACCAAAATAAAAGTCAACTGGGGTGGAAAACTTTTCCCCCTTAAATTTTCCAACTCGCATGTGTGCTTTCGGTACAGTGAAAGCTAAGCCAGAGCTCAGCAAAGATCAGAAAATTAATGGAAAACCAAAGCGAATTAAAAATCCAATCAGTCGAATGTAATTAACAGAGATCAGAGATGCTTCTCCCAAATGAATGCTGTCAGTTAAATTTGCATGGCTGACCGAGGTTTCACTGTACTGGGACTAGCGTCACACGTACTATGTACTAGGTATAACGTCGTCCATTTGTTAAAAATAAAAACAGATTTCGAACTGAACACAGAATGGCAGGGAATGATG
Source organism: Drosophila orena (assembly GCA_005876975.1). Classification (NCBI taxonomy): domain Eukaryota; kingdom Metazoa; phylum Arthropoda; class Insecta; order Diptera; family Drosophilidae; genus Drosophila; species Drosophila orena. The sequence continues at coordinate 3,687,845 of VCKV01000282.1, read as the reverse complement.
CCCAATGAACCCCACCGAGATATCACACATTGGCCAAAACGATCTCTCCAGGGATATTCACACATATTCCTCACATCGCAATAGATCTAGGGCAAGGTGCAGGTCTTTTGGCTAGAATCGCAAAGGGGTAGGGGGTTTGCTTTTTGATGAGGCGGCGCCGCGATCAATGAGCTCATTGCTGTTTACGATTTGTAATTTGTATATGCCTCTGCTCTATATACCAAAACAAATTGGGGGTGCTATACATGCTTGTACCCACATATATGTCGGATGTATATGGGCGCCAAAAGGAACAGTCTTTGCTCGAACGGCGACCATTGATACAATTAGTAAGTCAAGTCGTCGGGCATTTGCCAAAATGCCAATGAGACATTGACATTGAGCGTGCGATCGATTGTTCCGATCCGATCTGATCCGAATAGAACCAATACGAACTAATCCGATGTTGCGCAGGTTTCCTTTGGGGCCAACATTGGCAGCCTCGCGAGTCTTGCCCAGCTAGTCGAACCCAACGCAATTCGAGGGAACCGCCAGTGCAATATTAGATAATCGAGTACTTTTTCCCCTTGGGATCCAGAAAGAAAACTGACAATCAACCGGATAGATCACCACACCCATTGGAATGTCCAACGAATTTAGCGAACTGATCGCCCTTGGGTGTCCAGACCTCGCGGCTCAAAAGCCGCAAGGCGGCAGCACCCAGGTGGAGTTGATCCTCAACACTGAGCGCCGCCTGAGCATAAAGCAGATGACGGCCACCGATTTGGCCACCCTAAGGGCAACAGCAGCCGCGGAAGCGGAGGCCAGATCGCGATCACAGGCGGAGGCGGAAGCTCGGGCAATTGCCCAGGAACAATTGCGTCAGGCTCGCGAGGCCGAGTCCAAGGCCAGAGCACGTGCTGCCCTCGAGGTGCAGGCCCAGCTGCAGCGGGTGATGGAGAGCGAGAAGCGCAGGCAACAGGCAGAGGAGGAGCGGCGCAACAGGCAACAGGCGGAGGAGGAGGAGCAAGAGGTTGATGAAGACGAGGAAGAGGAACTGGCCAAGGGTTCCCTTCCAACCAATTCAGGCCCAAGAGAACGCATTGCCTCGCTACCCAGCAACATAGATGATGCCATGGAGATGCATCTTCTAAGCGTTTCGCACCCCAAGGCCTCTTCCAAGGATGATTCACCGCCTAAGAGCAGCTCTCACATAGCGGACTCCATTGAGCTGCTGAGAATGCAGCGAGCTGCTCGCGATGCCCGATCCCACAATCGCAGTCGAGAGCGATCCATTTCGCCAGAACGTAACCACGAAAGGAGCGCTGCACCAGATCGCCTCCAGAGTTCCGTTAGCATGAGCAGTTTGGACTCGGCCAGCGTCAGTGCATCGGCATCCAGACAACCCAGCAAGGCAGACAGTCGGCGTGGAAGCACTACGAGTGTCACCGGTGTGGAACCACCGCTTATGGCACCACCTTCCCAGTCTACGAAATTTCCACTCACTAAGACAGTGTCAGCGCCCAACATGAACCGGCGGCGGAGCAGTCTGACATCGCTCTTCCCTGGGCCATCACCTTTAGTAGCACCCGAACCATCTCTGCACACTAATCCCGATCCAAGAGTTCAAGAGCAGATAGAAGAGGACCGTCGTCGCCGTCGAATGGACGATGGATACCGTGAGATACCCAGTGGAAAAATGGTGCATCGAACGAAGACACCGCCGCCAGTGGGGACAAACCTCGGAGTGAGTCTCAAGCGGGTGACAGCGCCCAGTGGATCGATAACCATCAAGCCCAAGGAGTCGCCCATGCTGGGAGTCGTTCTGCGTAGAGTGGAGAAGAAAACTGTACCGCAAAAGAGCATTCTGGATGACGACAAACCACTGTACCACTTCTCCATTGTGCGCAGCGACCACAAGGAACACGTGCCTGCTCAGAAGCCGAAACCCAAGCCTGCTCCTCCAGCTGCTAAGCCAAGTCCCGGTGGCATCCTCACTGGACCCCAAGTAATTCGAACCGCTCCCAAGCAACCTGTGCCTGCCAAGCCACAGCGTCCTATGCCCGGCGTTCCCATCACAATTACCAAGATCGAAGGCGACAAGATCATCATCATCAAGAAGATCATTGTGCCGAAGAACAGTAAGATACCGGAGCAGTATCTACAGGTTGGTCGTCGTCGTGTTGGTGATCGCCTTGTGGTGTCTGTAGTTCGTCTGGTGTTTGGTGTCTCCTTCCTCCTGTGTTTTGTTCGAAATCTGTTTTATAGAATTTACCTCGATGGCAGGAACACGTTGATACACTTGGGAATAGTTATGGGTTAAAAAATAAGGAAGTGCAATGGTTAAATTGTGTAAGGTATAATGAAATCATAAATAAACGCACACACACATAACACACAAAACCGCGATATAGGCTGAATGAACGGGTTTTGATTGAAAACTGATTGCAAAACAAGCTGAATCAACGGATTCACTTGAAATCGGATCTTTAATTCATAGAACCCAAAACGGTTCGCAGTGCGCGATTGTTTTCTATAGATGAGTGAAGATGCCGGCAAGCCAGCAAATACAGTGCCATCAGCAGTTTCCTCCTCCGCCGCCCCATCGCCAAGCCTAAAATCAAAAGAGGAATCCCAGCCAGCGATGCAAAAACCTACGCCGCCGCCGGCCAGTGGCCAGCAGTTCTTTCAGGTGGTCTCCCCACAGTTTGCCTCGGTGCTATCGTCCAGCATCCCGGAAAGCAAGTGCGCGGTACGTTCTCCGATATCCTCGCCATTAGCAATCCGGAAGAGTCGTCCACCTCTGCTGCCGGCGAGTCCGAAGTCCACGCCTCCACTACCAAGGAAACATCATCCTCTTGCCTACAATGCGGCAACGGGAACAATCAGCAGTGCCTCTGGAGCAGCGTTGCCTTCCCGGCTAATGACCACAATTGCCTCTAGTCCGGCCTCTAGTATTTCGCTTTCCTCCTGTAGTTCACCTTCATCATCTCCACCACCGCCAGTACCATGTCGTGCTCCTAAGAACGCCAGTAAATCCGTTGCTGCTGCTGCTGCTCCACCTTTGTCCACCTCGAACGAAATGAGCTTGGACAAGTTGCTGCAACAGCAGCAGGAGCTGGAGGAGAAATCCGCGGCAGCGACAAACAGCGCTAAAATGGATGCGAACTTCTACGATGCCGAGATCGAGATGATGAACAAGTATCTCAAAAGCCTGCCTGACTACAGCGAACTGGACAGGAAGCTGCACCAGGAGTTCCAGGAGTGCGAAGATCTCTATGACAAGATCAAGCGTCAACAGCAACCGCTGGCAAAGTCCAATTCGCAGCAGTCGGTGACGAAGGCAGTAGGACCAGGAGTTCCGGCCATCTCCTCCGGCTTGTCTAAGTCTTCATCAATTAACTTTGCCCAGAATCCCAGCAGTCGTGGAGCTGCACCGCGTTTGGCATATCCTTCGATATTTTCCCAGGCTGGAGGCGAGCCCAAGCTGCAACGCAGCATTTCAAGTTCTAATATGCCTTTAAGTGCGCCTACTCCAATGCGTCCGCTGCCCACTAAGAATGGACTACAAAGTGGCTCCAATCTGTCCCTTAACAAACAGTTGATGAACGAATTCTGGAGCGAGAATCTAACCAGTTCGCAAAAGAGGCAAACGCCTAAGCGAACCTTTTGGAACTACGAGAAGATCTGCGGTGCCCAGTTGGGCGATGCAGGGCAACCCTTTAAGGTGGATGCTAAGACTGCCAAGAAATTGGCTATTTTTGATCCCACAGTTGCTGAGGCCGCCCAAAAGGAACTGCAGAGACCTCAGCAGTCACAGGTGCCACAAAACCATCCCCACAAATTGCAAAAGAATGCCTCGCTGTCGCACCTGGACCTGAAGGTGCGTCAGGCGGTGACCAAGGACGATCTCTACAAGCTGATTTGCAACGAGCAATCACCGCTGGCTGGATCGAATTTTGTGAGTAGAGTGCCGGTGAAGCAGCAACCCCCAGCACAACAGCAACAGGTGCTTCCAAAGAGCATGTCCATGACGCATGTGCCGGGTGGTGGTCAACCCATGGGAGCTCCATTGCTGCGAACTTCTAGTCGCACTCATATACCCTGCTATATGAAGAATCTACCCTCATTGAGCAGGAGCACATCGAACTCTGCGATACTCATGACCCAACCGCGCAAGGAACCTCCACCAAAGGAACCACTGAAAGCTCCAGCACCACTTCCTGCCTTAGCTGCTGCTTCACCGGCTGTAAGCAAACCGAGTGGTGTCTTAAAAAGCTCCAGCAGTTCCTGTGTCCCTTCACCCCGTTGTGCCGCAGCCTTCTTTCGCCGACCCCAGGAATCTAACAATGCTCAGCAGCAACATCATCAGCCACTGCAGAAGCCGCAACAAGTGGCGCCCATCGAGGAATCCGGACCTGGGGATTCCGCGTCTCTCGAACGCAAGTCAGAGAAGAGCAACAGCACGATAAGCACAAGCAGCTTTACGGTGACCAACTGTTGCACCACCCACCTGCCGCAGCTCTCCAAGTTCACCTCATCGTTCCATATTGCCCCCACCACAGCAACAACCACAGCCGCAACAGCAACACCGACCCCAACAGCAGCAGCAACAACAAGCGATCAGCAGCAGCAGCAACAAAGTTGCCCAGCAGCTGCGATGGCATCTGCCAACTTGGAGGTGCCAACATCGTCATCGTCGTCAGCGGCCACAAAGCGCCAGAAAGATGTTGACAACAAGCTAGAAAAATGCTTGAACGACATGCTAAAGTTGAAGACCAGCAGCAACAGCAACAGCTCTAGTAACAGCAATAATAATGCAATCATGTCGCAGTCGCTGACGGGCGAGCACAAAGACCCGAAGACTGCACTCGAAGGCCCCACGAGCAGCAGCAGCAAGTACGTAGGTGAATCTCAGATCCCCGTGCCAGTTCAGCTTTACGATCCGCAGAAGCCGTTGCTGCAACAGCAGCAGCAGCAGCAACAAAGGATCTGCTATCCCATAGGCAAATCTAACTCTACCTCTCAGCTGCCCATGGGCGGCTACCAGAGATTGCTGCAACAGCAGCAGCAGCAGCAGCAGCAACATCACCAACAGCAACAACAGCAACAGCAACAACATCAGGAACAGCAGCAGTATCCGCAGCACAAGCGACCCTTCCTCAACTGGAATAGCTTTGCATGTTCCGCCATGAACGGAGCGAGTGATCCCTTTATGCAGCAGCAACACATGCCTGCCCACCAGCAACAACAACATTTGCCACACAAGCTGCAGCAGTCCTACTCCTCGTCGCATTTGCCCAAGCAGGCGCCCAAATCTGGACTTGCCATGTTTCTGCAGAAGAATACCAACAAGGAGAACAAGTTTGGCCAGCCGATGCAGCAGCAGCCACCCGGCATGATGCCCCAGATGTACGGCTACCAGGCGCCCCAGCAGCAATCCAAGATGGGCTATCCCCGCACCGGTGCCCCACTGACGCACTCGGCCTCCTTCAGCTCCGCCCAAAGGCCGACGGCCCTGCAGTTTCACCAGCAACATCAGCAGCAGCAGCTGCAGCAGCAGCAGCAACACCCCCAGCAGCAACAACAGCAGCATTCCAGCTTTGGGCTGGGCATGATGAGTAGGAATTACTATAATGTGCCCAAGCAGCCAGAGCGCAAGCCGCTCCAGACCTTCGATCCGTATGCCTATCCCAAGCCAAATCAGATGCAGCCGGTCAAGTACCAGCAGCAGCAGCAGCAGCAACCGCATCCGCATACGCAGTTTCTGAATGCTTCCGCTGGAGGAGGTGGTGGCGGTGCCGCTGGGCTTCAATACGATCCAAATACAAATACGCAATTGTTTTACGCGTCGCCGGCGTCATCATCATCGAACAAGCAACCACATCAACCGCAACAGCAACAGCAGCAGCAGTCGCAGTCGCAGCTACAACAAAGCAATTCTGTCATATTCAATCACTCGGGCCAGCAACACCAACCACATCAACAGCAGCAGAGTGAAATGTCCAAGTCCGCGTTGGGACTGCACTTCATCGAGGTAGATTCTATTCCTCCCATTTATTTCTGTCTTGTGTTCGTGCTGCACATGTGTTTGAACCAAAAATGCCCACTAACAACATGCTACCGCTTCCAAAGAAAGTTTGCCCCAAAAATAGCCGACTGACTCATCGCTGGGCTCCAAAAGGCCGCCGACGATGTGTGTTCCTCCCCGGTTTCTGTACTTTCCCTCGCTTTGCTAATTTCAGTTGGCCCCCAAGTTTGCACTTCCTGTACTCTTGGTGGCGTTTCAAGTGTGAAGCGTTCCCAAGAGCAGAGGCACTTATTGCTTACCTCCAACCTTAGAATCTCGGTCCCCTTGGCGTCTACACCGATCTCTTGGCCTCTTGGCAGGCTCTTGCACTTGTCGACATCGACAACATTGCACAATCGAGCAAAGACTGCGGGAAAATTCAATGTCAATTTTCATCAGCTCTCTAAAAATAGTGGCTGCTTAATTTATGTTTGTGTTTGTTTACTTGACTTCAGCGATTAAAAAATCTTTGCATATTTGCTAACTGCCTACATGAATTGTATGCGTTGAACTTTAACTAATTTACGACCGAATTGCGATCCCGATGTAATTGTTTTAATAATTAAAAAGCACTAAACAACAAGGAGCGCGTTCAGCAGAATCGAATTTCTAAAAATATGTAATACTCACGACCTGCTCTCGCGCTCTCCGACAGAAATGACTGATCGACCCGAGCACTGACTCGACTGCAAGATACCCCTTTCCAACAAAAACTTCTTGATCACCCGCCTTTCCTTACCTACAATCAAACCTCTTACATTAATGCAACATTTTCCGCATTTGTAAACCCTTTGCTACAATTTCTTATAGTTTTCGGAGCTATATGAAAATGGTATAGGGTATATATTATCGTAACTGATCTGCAGACTCCTTAGCCTCCTTAGTTGTAGGCTTCTTTCGGCCGCAGCAAACAATAATAGCAACGGGAAGAGGCGCTCACTCAGCTCAGCAGCTCTCCCGCGGATCTTACGGATGGTGGTGCTCCGTGCTCGGTGTTCTCGACATCGCCGATATTTTCAATCTTTATAATTAGTATTTGTGGCGTGCGCTTTCGTTCATGTTGCGCTGATTTTGGTTTGTTTGTTTCGACCAATGCGCAGGCAATCGGCGGTCGGTGAAGGAAACGCGCTGTGAAAACTGCCTGGGAAATCGGAAGCGAAGCTCGTATCCAGAATTGGATGGCTCTAAGTGCGTGAAGTGAATGGAAATGGGCGCATCTAAAGTGCTGTTTTGATGGAACCTCGAGTCCAAGTCGAAATTGTCGCATTGGCGGGGGCGACTAGCGACTCTTGTCTCTGTTTTGTGTGTCTATTTCCGTCGAAGCTGCCGAATCTCTTACAATTTCAATTATTTTTACACATAAATACGCTCTGTCTATACTAGATCTCTACGTACATGTTGCCACTCCGAGAACGTACAATACTTTTCTATTTTACTCGTCTACAACAAAATCATGCTCCCAACAAATACCAGAAATCAGTACAATTAATGAAATAGACCAAGTCGGAGGAGCACGATCCGTATCGGCCAAAAATTCAAACAGCCAGACGATATACCATACCAAACACCCACCCACCCAGCATCCACAACCAGCCCCTAAGAGGCGTTAAGTATTATCCGATTGTCGTCATCGTCATCGCGGACCAGACCCACGCGAAATCTGCCGCAGCGAAGAGGATTTCCGACATCCGAAAAAGCCAAGGAATGGCCACATTTCTGAATCGTTTTCATCGCGAAAAAAGCGAAAAGATATTGCCAGCGACGGCGGTTGCCGAAAACGGGAAAACAGCTGACGCGGAGGCGGAGGCGGTACCGCAGCAGCAGCAGCAGCAGCACCGTCCGCAGCGGCGGTACATGCGAAGCGCCACCGCCGCCAGCGTCACGCAGCTGCTCTCCGAGAGCTGCAACAGTCTGCTGCAGCGGTTTCGACGCAATCCAAGCGAACGACCTGATAACAAACATCAGCAGCAGCAGCAACAGCAGCTGCAACAGCAGCAACAACAGCAGCAGCAACGCAATCGGTAATCGATGCAAAGGAAATGAAGCAAAAGATTTATAATTTATTTTTAATTTTGCGTGCCTTTTTTTCTTCACTTTCGTCGCCTTTCGTCAAGCGAAAAACTCGGTCAAAACGCAGTGCTCATTGCTTTTCCTTTCCCTCTATTTTCACCGCGAGTGAAATGAAAATGCACGAGTATTCTCTGTGCCTCTGGCCTGGCGCTGATTTAAGCAGAGTGGTCAGCGCGTAATTGCGAGTTTAGTTGCAGCGCGTCACTCCGCGGTCGAAAGTATCTCGCCATCGGATCATTTTATTCGCATCGCATCGAATCGGATCGTTTTGTATATTGCATTTCCCACCGTCTTTTGGCCATCGCCAAGAAGGCCAATTATGTAAACGGGCTCGAGTGCGAGTGCGAGTGCGAGTGCGTTTTTAATCGCTTTGAACTCGCAACTGAACTTCCAGTGGTGCGTCGATCTCGAAAAGTGTGAAAATCTTGCAGCCATAAATCGTGAATAATTGCCAGGGAAAAGAAACAACTCGAATTTTGATTTATCACGTGTTATTGCCAGTCATAAATCAAACAGTGCTTAACGGAGCTCCTACATCAGTATGATATGCACTGGATGGATACCCCTAAATGTCAGTCTAATGAGCCAATAAATGCTGGTTCATCAATAACTTGAAAGTGAAATGGAAGAGAGTGGGCCAAGATTTGGCTGCGAGTGGATATCTGATTATCGATGTCTTCCAGCATGCCTTCCGTAAAAACCTCGAAATGTTAGCCAGAAGATTTACGTAGTCCATAAGGCTAACGAAAGTTCAATATTTTCGCCAAAAACTTTTGGTTGCACAAAAAAGCTTGAGTTTCCCACGAGCTTTCACAGCTGTCTGAATTCTGCGAGTGAAGAATCCGCGTGATTCTCTTCAGCAGATTCTGAAATTCCTCAAATCTCTCTTCAGCTGTCTTCGGGGAATACCAAATAAATTCTCTAGTCCAACTGGATGTCTGGCGAATTCTTCCTCATTACGCATGATTATAAAGTATGAAGCGAATCTCTCTTTTTCGCCGCTCTTTGTTTAACTGCAATTGCCCCTTTATTATTTATATGTGCGGGCATGTTTAAAATAAAACGTAAATGTTTCGCTTTGTTCTTTTTCTTTCTTTCCGCGCTCGACCAGCAGCAATTTTATTGTTCTTCTTGTTGACTGGTTGTGTTTTGTCGGCGAGAGTTCAAGGCTTTTTCTGCGAAGACTTTCGATCATTTCCCCTGTTGGGCTGCTTAACTGACGGAAATGTAATTACACTGCTACGGTTTACAAAGCGCAATGCATTTCGATGAAGCGTGCCCAGCTGGCGGACAAAAGAAGCATTCCCATTCGATGCGGATCGCATCCAATCTACTATCCAATCCACCCACTCGTCTACATATGTTATCTGGGTGTTCATCCGCTCTCGCTCGCACGCGGTAGCAATCCCTCTCGCTCTGGCAAGTGCGCAATATTTTCACACTTTTCACAAAAATAAAAACGATTCCTCAATATTTTCTGGCTACCGCCACCACCGCCGCCGCCACCGCCGCAGCAGCATCATTATTTCCTTCATCTAGTTCGTTCTTCGCATCTGCCGCCTCTTTCTTTCGTCGTCGCACGAATTTTCCGAAAAATTTTCCCCAGTTTTCCTCAGTTAAATTTTGGTCCGTGTCGTGGCAGCGCGTCCCGTCCGTCGTTCGTCGCGAACCGCGTGGATCAACGCATCCAGGCCGACAAATAAAAACCGAATAGATCCTCACCAGAACTCATTGTTTTGTTGGGCTTCTCTTTTAAGTGCGACTGCAATAGTCGAGGATCCCAAAGACCTGACCCCAACGACGAATGACAGCAATAATAACAATAACAAGGGAAAAGGTGGATCCAGTAACCAGGCCCAGAAGCTAAGCAAACGTCGCCGCAGCTCGGACAAATCCTCGACCAGCCGGAGACATCCGGACGGGGATAGGGAACGGGAACGAGAACGAGATAGGGAACGAGATCGGGATAGGCAACAGGACAAGGAACGCGAGATGGCCGATCGCCACAGACGCTACTATGCGGGCGGAGGACTCGGCAGCACCACAGGATTGGGCTACCATCCCAGCAGCAGCGGAAGCACCAGCACCGCTGCCCTGATGGGTCGCTACCAGAAGAGCTCCACCACAGCCAACGCCCTGGACAGACTGCGCACCCACCTGAGTCCCGTGGGCGGTTACTATAAGCCATTGATCCGAGGATTGGGAGGCGGCAGGCGTGACCTAGACGATGTTAGTATCTTCGAAACGCAAAAGTGAACCAAAAGCGAGCTGTGTGGAAACCAACGGAGGAGACCAATTTTCAAGACCCAGACCCAGATCGAGATCCCAAAAGTGATCCCATGACTCACAGTCGGGGTATTTAATTTTGGAAAAAAAACGAAAGAAATCATCTCACCTGTCGCCCGTGAGTCAGCAAGTCACTTGCCCTAAATATGTGACAAGTCTGACGGTCGCATGGGGAAATATGCGCAATTAAAGCGTTATAGGGTACAGGGTATAGGGCATATATGTGCGTTTGGTCAAACAGCATTGCACTAACTATTGCTACCCCGATTGCCACATACACGGCTATAGAAAGTTTCTTCCTACACAGAAGATATATGTGCAGATATTATATTAGGGGCCCACACGGGCGTTTTATAGCGCTTCTCTATATGCTCATTCTATATCATCAGCTTCATTCTTGCCGTGTGCGTTTACGTTGTCGAATTTATTTTCGATTCCAACATCTCAACGCTTTTCTCTATTCCGCTATATTTGTATTTGTATCTCTCTGTACGCCGCAGATGTGTATAAAGCTATTCACGATTTTCACGATTTTCTGCCGCTTTATATATAAACTTTGAAGGTCGTCGCGCCGTGGACTTTTTTGTTTAGATTTTGCTAGGCATTCTAAATAAAAATAAAGGGTATCCCCGCAGCCCACCTCTCTGAAAATCCGAAAATACATGGAGAAAGCCAAATCCGGATAGAGTGGCTCTAATGGTAGTGAAATTGTGCGAAATGAAAAGGCCCAAGCACCCTATAATTAGTCATTGCCGAAAAGGCCATTTAAATGGGTCCAAGTCTGGGTCTGGGTCTGCGTTTGGGTTTCGGTTTCTGGGCCTTCTTCTTTCGTGGAGCGTAAAGAGTAAATAGTAAAGAGTTTTACGCCCGTCACCGTTGGTTTCACACGAGCGCTGCTCTTGAACACTTTCCTTCTCCATTAAACCTGTGAATCCGAAACTGAATCTTAATCTCAATCCCCTCGAATCGTCTGGTTCCTCAGCGAAGAGATCTGCTCTTGGACAAAGACAGAACGCCAACCACCTCAGCAATTTCCACAGGAGGCAAGCAGTCGGCAATTTCCCGGCTGGAGAACAAATACTCAGATATCTTGGAACGAGCGGCCGGAAGGCGGCGCCATGAAGAGGATCGCGACAAGACCCTGGAGCCGGATGACTACGGTGCCAGTGGTAGTGGCGGACTGCTCCGCTCGGCCACTTCCCACCAGCTGGCCAAGTCTAAGTTGTCCTCCAGCTCCTTTAATGCTTCGGATCGCAAGGAGCGCACTCCATACCGAACTCGAGCTCAGAGACAAAGGTATATGGCCGAGTCCAATGACAGCGGCTATCTGACCAGCGGCAATCGACTGTTGGACGAGAACTACCCAGTGGATTATGGCCAGCGTTACGACTATCACGACGCCCTACGCCTAGGAGGAGCATCAGGTTATCCCTCCAGTCGCTACGGCCGGCGAGCTGGCGAAGAAGAAGCCCTCTCGCCTCGCTCCACAAGGGCGTATGGAAGAACCAAAACCGTGGAAAGTCTACTGGCTGCAGAAATCCAAGACAGCAGTCGAAATGCAGCTGGACACGCCGAGGATCGGCCATTGAACTCAAGGAACCGCTTTGCTCATCGTCGTAAGGAGCAACCACCACCAGAACTGACCGCTGAAGAACGCGAAATTCTTGCCGACGATCGGTCTTCGGAGGACAATGCAGCCATTCTGATGCTGCTCCGAGAAGACAACCAGTTCCTGGAGGCGAAAAAGTTCGAGGAGCGCATGCGCAAACGCCGTGAGCTTAGAGATCGCGTCAAGCGCATGGAGGAAGCGGCCGAGGAGGCAAAGAAGACTGAAGCAGCAGTAGCGGCAGCAGAAGCAGAGGCAGCTGCTCTCGAGCAGGAGGCCAAAAAGGCCAAGGAGGCAGCCGCAGCAGCAGCAAATGCGGCAGCAACTGCTGCAGCTACCGCAACATCAGCAGCCACACTTGCACCGCCGCAGGAGGCGCCCAAGAAGAAGTCTCGCAGCAAAAAAGTAACTAGAGACGGTAGCGATTGCAGTGGCTCCTCCGAGAGCACCTCGGGCAGTAGCTCATCCGATGAGGCGGAAACAGAAACCGAAACGGATTCGGCTGCGCCCGGTGTGCAACTAACCCACACAGCAGACACAACCCCACAGACACAGATCCCGTCTGTAAATGGCAACACCACCAGCTCCTCCATCTCCACCACCACCAACCCCTCCAATACAGCCACCAACTCATCCACTAGCACTTCTGCTCTTTCTAACCACACAACGGCAGCAGCGACGGCACTCTCCTCCGGCACCACCAACAAGAGCCGCTTTCTGCCCCACTCAGATCGCAACAACAATGACCTCGCCAAGTACAAGCCCAGCAGCCAGCTGATGCACTCCTCCAGCTCCGGGGCACTGGCCTTCGGTGGCATTGGGGCACGCCTCGCGGCTGCAGATGCTCGGCGTCAGCAGCAGCGATATCAGGGCGCCAGCTCACGTACCGCCGCCGTGCTGAGCGAGTTCGATCGCTACAAGTCGCCGGGATCTGGAACGGGCTCCGGATCGGGCTACCTCCACGACTCGTACAGCGGGAGTAGTAGGCGATCCAATGCCCTGGGAGGCAGCTCGTTGTATCCCCAGCGATCCCAACTGGATGCCTACCAGCAGCAGTACCAGCAGTCGTCCTCCTACCTGCAGCACGATCACTACCAGCTGGCCAAGAGCGCCACCTCGTCGGCCCTGTTCAACAGGTCTCGCATTCCAAAGACACTCTCGACCTTTGTAAGCAATGAGCCATTACGACCATCCTGGCGGATGGGTGATTCCTTAGCAGCTTGAGCTTTGTTGCCGCCGCCTCTTCTAACTGCAACTGAAATTTTTCAGTGACCCTGCACCCCGAATCCGATCCCATCCCATATCTCAAGGCCTTATATCCAAATCTTTCCACTAGACAATCGACCTACTACAGAAAAAGCTAACAGCATTGCGGATTGTATTCCATGTTGTCCTACTTATACAATGTTGATCCTGCCTGCTCATTTTGCATGCGATTTTGACACTAAAACTGGGACAAAAAGTGTAAGAATCCCCTCACCTGACTTTTACAACGAAAAACTACCTTATTTGTTCTTTTACCATTTTGCATTTACACTTTATTGCCAAAAAGCTATTAATGTTATTACTGAACAAAAACAATTCAATGGTTTGTTGTTTTTTCATTGCCCAAGAAACAAGAGCACCGCTATTGGTGCATTTCCTATTTATCTATATATAATACGTTATATATACCATTTTCGATATATACCTATTTGCCATTATATGATATTGTTTGTACATGCTTTGATATTAACCATTTTTGTAAACACAAATCTCAAAAATTTGTCCGAACTAATTTTCTTATCGAACAAACGAAACGTATTTTTCTCGTGTTTTTTCTGAATATGATGATGAAAATCACAATGATGATGATGATGGGTTGATGATGATGTACATACACAACTTGATGGGGATGATGAAATGATGATGATGATGATGATGTTGGTTGGTTTACGGGCTATCTGCGGCTGTCTTTAAAACGGAATGCGATTGCTTTGGTGCCAACGTGGGATCGTGAACGTTCGTCGTTTGGATGGTGCGCTTTTGATTGACTTGACCTGATGACCAACCACCCGATGGAACACCCGATCGAACCCCTGGATATATATATTTTTTTTTCTTTTTTCTCTTTCTTTTTTGTTTCTTTTTCTCTCTTTCAAATTACATACTTTACCACACACGCACACACGCACCTTATGTGTACGTCTGTAAACTGCCATCGACAACCACCCAACGCCCCCAACTTCTCGCTCGCAAATTCTCCGCTCGCCGTTTCGCTCGCCTGCAAACCACCTTCTTTCAACGGATCGAATGCACCACCCGCAACGCAACGCAATCGCAATCGTCGCCACCCACCGCAAACACCACCACCCCCCAACCCCTGCGACTTCGGCAACGCCAACGGCAACCACTACGACCACCCAACGTCGTCGCTCCGCTCGGCTCCAATCCGATTCGATCGAACCGAACAGACAGCAAAGCCCGTCATTCAAGATGATGCTGATGGTCACTTAATTTACCACACCGGAGACATTCTCCATCACAGATGTTCGTGACAATTTTTGGTTTTTTATTTTTCCATACTTATGTTTAGACAACAATCAGAAAACTTAAAGTAAAAAACACTTAAATACTTGAAAAAGAAGAAAAAATAATGATAGCCAAAAGCCACCAGTCACACCTCTCTCTCCTCTTCTTGTAACTCTCTTTTAGTTTAAAATATTTCCAAGTTTTCATTATTATTTCTTAATTATCTCACAGCAAGACCAAACCGCGTCGCGTGCAATCGGAAAATTAAGACAATTTTGAACGTAAAAAGAGAAGGACAAAGAAACAATTGAAAATATTCACACAATTTTCGTCACTTTCGCGAAAATCTTTTGAACTTCCGAATTTGTCTTTGATGGCACAAAGTTTAACTTTTACCGGCAACAAAATTCAACTGGGAAGTTTTCACACAAACCGAACACGAACGTTGTCGCATAATTAAAGAATAATATTGAAAATACAAATATACCCTTTCCGTACACACTCAGCCTAGAGTTCAAATTAGTATTTTGCCCAGCCCTCATCAAATACTTAGCTACAGCTACAGGTTTATCTTTAAAACAAGAAAATCAACCAGACAGCTAACGTTTAACACTCTTTATTGGCTTGTCTGAAATCCTACTACAACTCGCTATCCTTTTCCTGAATTTCAGATAAGATCATGGCCACACTGGGCGAAGGAACTTTTGGACGTGTGGTCAAGGTCAAAGATATGGAGCGGTAAGAGCTACCATCTAAGTAATATAAGTTTAAGTAATCTAACGCCCCTTTCATCGTTTCAGTGATTACTGCATGGCTTTAAAGATTATTAAGAACGTGGAGAAGTACCGCGAAGCTGCCAAGCTGGAGATAAATGCTTTGGAAAAGATTGCCCAAAAGGATCCGCATTGCGATCAGTAAGTTGCTAAATTCCCCACTTCCTCCAGGATCCAATCTCATTCAAATTACCTTTCTCGCTTCTGCAGTTTGTGCGTGAAAATGATTGACTGGTTTGATTATCATGGACACATGTGTATAGTTTTTGAAATGTTGGGGCTCAGTGTTTTCGATTTTTTGGTGAGTTACAAGCTAGTTAAACCTAAACAGAAATTGAAAATTAATACTTGAAACGTTTATTTACAGCGAGAGAACAACTATGAGCCATACCCGCTGGACCAAGTGCGCCACATGGCCTATCAACTATGCTATTCTGTGAAATTTCTACATGACAATCGTTTAACGCACACCGATCTCAAGCCGGAGAATATACTCTTCGTCGACTCGGATTATACTTCTCACTATAATCATAAGATTGTAAGTGGAGGCAAGCAGCAAACAATTTGAAAATATCCTTATCTTATACTCTCATAATTCACAGAACCGGGAGGTGCGTCGCGTCAAGAACACGGACGTTCGCCTGATCGACTTTGGGTCGGCCACCTTCGACCATGAGCACCACAGCACAATTGTCTCGACGCGACATTACCGCGCGCCAGAGGTCATACTGGAGCTGGGGTGGTCACAGCCATGTGACGTTTGGTCCATTGGGTAAGAATCGTATTGGCATTGCAAATATGCGCATATTAAATAACCACTGAAATTTCGCCTACAGGTGCATCTTGTTCGAACTGTATCTGGGAATCACGCTCTTCCAAACGCACGACAATCGCGAGCACCTGGCCATGATGGAGCGAATCTTGGGACAAATACCATATCGCATGGCACGGTAATACAATGCAGCTCATGCTTTTATTTCCCAAGGCGCAGTTCTCTTCACCGAAATCGTTTAACGTGTAGCAATCATACTCTTTATAGCAAAACCAAAACAAAGTACTTCTATCATGGTAAGTTGGATTGGGATGAGAAGTCCAGTGCGGGTCGCTACGTCCGTGATCACTGCAAGCCGTTGTTCCTGTGCCAGCTGAGCGACAGCGAGGACCACTGTGAGCTCTTCAGTCTGATCAAGAAGATGCTGGAGTATGAGCCCTCGTCACGCATTACGTTAGGTAAGGTAGCGCCGACTTGTTAATTGATTGCCATGCTAATTGACCTCTTCGATTTGCTTCAGGCGAAGCCCTGCATCATCCTTTTTTCGACAGGCTGCCACCGCACCATCGAGTGGGTGAGGTCAGCAATAAGCAGCCCCTTTCGTCGGGCAGCAGCAGCCGCGAAAGGTCGCATAGCCTCTCCAGATGAGAATTACAGCGATTTGGTTATTGTTGACAGACAGCGCTAACTAAACACTCACTCGTGCAAACATACACTCAAGGCAGTCGTCCAGCAACGTCTTGCACCCGCCTCGTAGAGTAGACCAGCGACTTTACGACGAACCCTATTTTAAGTGCTAAAGTCTTTTATTCTAAATTATTTCAACTTGACTTGTATAGATGTTTATTATACAAAAATCCATTGATCCCTTTTGATCCATTGTTTCCAAATATTTCGTGCACATATTTGCTGTGCAATTTATTTAGAGCTGTGTAGCGCCATGTTGCGCTTGTGCATTGTACCATACCCGCCAACGGTGTTTTGTTCTGTAATAATAACCAAATCGTGTATAATATTGATAGTGCAGTGCGTCTTCCCGACACCGGAACCTAATTGTAAATGTCTTGCATTGTGCACACCCCTAGGTGGAGGAGACTAATTGAACCGACTGCAAACCGATTATTGGAAAATACAAATGTAGTTGTAAAATAAGAAAGTCGCTTAAGCGCTAGTTGAAATGCATCCCCATATGTACACCTGTCACTGAAACGGGAGCCGACTAATTTGTAATTAATGCACCATTTCGAGAGCGTGAACTGTAAGCTAATGCAAGCCATTATGTACACCGCCCACGAATGTACGGACACTTGTAAATGTAAAAGAGCAATTGTTATGCCGCCCTGTGTACACTTCAGCGATCGCAGCGCATTTTGTGTAAATTCAGTAGCAGCCCCAGAGTCATCTCTCACTTAGAATACGTTCTTCAAATGTGTTTTGTTCGTTTTCGTTTACAACCGAATATCGAAAGATCAACATCAACCCATTTACACATTTACACATTGCTACACACACACGTGGGATGAGCCCTAGAGTATATTTAAATATATACTATACATACTTAATTCAAATGATTGTGAGTTAGTTTAATATTACATAAATATTAATTATAAATTACATTATTTGCAATTTAACCCGATCAACCAGCATATAAGATAAAAAACCAATATTGTCAAGTTATTAAAAATTGAAATAAATCTTAAATAAAAAAGAACTTACTGTGTTTTTAGTAAAGAAAATGATGGATAACTTCTTGGCAACCATTTCAAAGCTTTTCAGCGCACTTTAAATATATCTTTTATATGTCAGAACTGGTTGTATACTTTTAGGCCTTTATTGAAGCTCAAAAGGGAGGACAGTCATGTCCAAGCTTATCCCATATGTAGACCTATGTATATTACCTGAACAAATTACTTCTTCATGGCTTTTAATAAGCACAATACAGCGCTCAGAGGAATTCACATTCAGTTATCATCATGTACCTATGCTGGTCGATTTTCCTCCTCGGAGTCGCGACTGCAACCGAAACACAATACTATGCCACATCAACCCGCGAAATGGCATCTCTGCTGCAAATGGAGGACGAACTAATTGGATTTATGCGTCAGTATGCGAGCGAATTGCAATACAAAGTAAACACGATGAAGACGTAGGTGATTTGCTTGCCTTATTAGCAACCATTGTAATCATCGATGTAATAGTTTCCAGCAGGAGTGGATGACCAGGAGGGCGCTAGGACCCGCAGATCCTACGACCTATGTGGCCAATCCATTGATAAGTTTTCCGCTCATGCGACGTATGTATACAGATGTTCCCAAGTTGCTGGACTTAGCTCGTGAGGAGGTCACACAGGGTATGTAGTGATTATATATCCACTTTATTTTAACTCGGAATAACATTGGATTATGCACAGGACCGCTTCAAAATTTGATCGATTTTGATTTGAGCCGTATTTCTGAGCTAGAGCTTGAATCGGCTGCAATTGGCATGTTGCGGTTTCAGGGCGTTTACGGTCTGGATGAAAGCGAAATGGCCAATGGAAAACTATATGGAAAGCAGTACAAGTGGGTTTCTATACAACCATTGCCCGTAAGGATACTTAATTTAAATATCTCTCAAAAGCTCCAGAATGAGTGCTGCAGATTGCCTTGCCTTGGCCACTCATCTAGAGAATCTGGAGAAGGGCAAACTGGCCTGCAAGTGGTTCCGAGTCGCCCTTGATCAGTACGAAGATAAACTGGATCCTGTAAATAGATTACTTCAAACAGGACGCTCTCAAATCTACGAGAAATTAGGTCTAACCTTGCTCGCTATGCGTAAGTAAAATAATAGTAACCATGTTTTTTACCATTATACTTGCTACTTTTTCCAGATGATTTACCAGCCAGTCAGGCAGCTTTTAAGGAGTCTATAGGATGGGCCTCCGAGGATGATAATACCGATCTGGCCAAGCACTTGAACGATAACTTAGCCCACAAGTCTGTGCATGTGGATAACTGCCGAGGTAAGAACCTTCCTCCGAGCAAATCCTCCCTGCGTTGTAGTTACTTTAGAGGAGGTTCACCATTTCTTCGGTTGGCTGCTTTGAAACTTGAGCAGCTCAACATTGAACCCTTCGTGGGTCTCTTTCATGATGCTATCTTACAAGCTGAACAAGAGGATTTGTTACGTCTCACGGAATCGAGGTTAGAGCACAGAAAAATAGATAGATCTGGGGTAGAAGCCAAAGTGGATACAAATGCCTCTGATCATGTGAGGCGAATTCACCAAAGGATTGAGGACATTACAGGATTCGTTTTGGAAGGAAGTGAACCACTTACAGTCTCTAACTATGGGTTTGGAGGGCAAGAGGACATCCACGCGGACTGCGAGCAGCCCAAAGTAAGTTTTGCATCTAATATATCCCTGATGATTTACAAGTACGTCTTTGTTCTCTAAAAGCTTATAGGGCACTTCACAAATGAATACCGCTCAACATCTGTGCTGCTTTATGTAAGTTTTTATCTTTAAATTTTAAACTTTTCTAGAGCAGGGTCTGTGTCCAGATTATAAAATGGAGGTGATTGCAAAATAACAAAAGCTAATGCTTTAATCCAAAAAAGTATAAAAGTGAACGTTAAGCGAAAGCCAATGTTTATTAGCCCCAGGAAAGGAAAATTCAATTTAAATTTAAACAGCACACATTTCTATTTCCCAGCTCAGTGATGTTCAAATAGGTGGCTACGCCTCTTTTCCGGATCTGGGCTTTGGCTTTAAGCCAAGTCGGGGATCGGCCTTGGTTTGGCATAACACTGACAACTGCGGCAATTGTGATATTCGAAGCTTGCAGGCCACCTGCCCGGTGCTCCTTGGAAATCAGTGGGGTAAGTAGTTAAAGGTGCCCATCGATTCTTTTCTCTCCTACTTACCATTCGCCATCCGGAAAATAGTGGCCAGAAAATGGATCAGTGGGTCAGGCCAGTGGCCCAGGAAGTCGTGTCGGAAGTAAAGAAAATACAGTTTTCCATTCGGTTTTTATCCACTTTTGCGATAATTTATTCAATAATTTTGTCGTTATTTATATTATGATAATAAATTTTATGCACTATTTTATAGTATTCATATTTAATTTATATGCAATGTAACATTATTTGGGGCTGGGGAGAAATGTTAGGGCTTGGCATCCAATTGTCCACTTTTGATATCCTCCTTACTTTCATTAGGGATCGGGGAGTGGGAGCTGGCAAGGGACTTAAGGGTTATCGAGCGGGTGGGAACAACGCGTTTCCTGATACGTATGCAAATGATATCTGAGGCAGCGGGAGGCGCCTCCGGCAATATGTATGCGTGCGTGGGCGGCAGGGGTCCAATACATTGGAGATGGGGCCACGGAACCGGAAACGGAAACGAACAACAAGAACGCAGGCAAGAGAGAAAGAGATGTCGATGTCGGTGTCCGAGGGAATCTGTAGGAATACTTGATTGCCGGCTCTTCTTCTCTCAATTTTGATATCACGCTCCCCCGGCTCCCAGATTCCGCCTCATCCACAGCAGCATCAGCATGGCGAGCAGGGGCTGCCACGTCGTCTGGTTGCTCCTGGCCGCATTCCGAGCAGCCTCCTCGAGACCTATGGCAAAAGAAATATGCAAATGGTTCAAATTATTCAGAAAAGAGTTAAAAATCGCTTGCTTTTGTATTTTTAACATTTTAATTTTAAATAACTCCACACGAGAGACTTATCCCTCCATATATGGATGTATGTAACTCACCTCCGATGTAATTCAGATGATCATCGTTGCTGGCGGAGGCGCCCGGATGAAGCTTGATTTCTGCAACGCAGAACCACAGGCACCGAGAAAAATACAACAACAGGGACAAACAAAACAAAT
The DNA here is from genome assembly GCA_005876975.1 of Drosophila orena. Classification (NCBI taxonomy): domain Eukaryota; kingdom Metazoa; phylum Arthropoda; class Insecta; order Diptera; family Drosophilidae; genus Drosophila; species Drosophila orena. The sequence continues at coordinate 3,666,912 of VCKV01000282.1, read as the reverse complement.
TAAACCCTCTGATGGCGGTAGATGGTGGAGTAGAGATTGCGTATACGCACCGTATAACCGCAATGTGCCCTCGGCACGGCCCAGCGAGTTTGTGCTGACGCAGTGATAGGTGCCCACATCGGAGGGCGAGAAGGAACGCACCACCAGCAGCATGACGCCCCGATAGCCATCGCGCCGCTCCGTTATCCCGTACTTGGGCCTGCATTGGATATGGGTCGGCATGGACAGATAGCAATGGAATGGAATGGTTTTCGAGATGGATATGTATCACCGATGTCCGCCGTCCGGAATTCCCTCAACTTACCCGTCGAGCAGCATTTCGGGTCCCGGCGAGCCGGACTCCAGGCTGGCCGTGGAGACGCTGGCGAATCCGTTGGACGTCCGCGCCCCCTTCAGCCAGTAGGAGACGGGCGACGGCGAGGCCTCCACCTGGCATTCCAGCTGCACATCGGATCCCAGGGGTGTGCCCAGCAGCTGGCTGGGGGCCCTCACCATGGGGGCGACTGTGGAGTGGAATGGTGAGTGAGTGGTTCGTTTCGGATTTCATCGATTTCAGAATATCGCAGAGATAAATACAGTTTTTGTTCTTATTATCACGAAATTGTTCAATTGTTCAGCACACTGACTTTTAAATTTGCTACTTTAATTGCTGAAACTTTGAGGACGAAGTTTGGTAAATCAGAAATAGGCTTGAAGAATACTGATTTTTTAGTCGGCTTTCTTATTTAAGGCAAGCTATGTGTAATTGGAAATGAGAAGTCCTTATTTTCGGTAAAGGCATAAGTGAATCCCTGCACTTGAAGTATAATATTCTATTCATGGTGTAAATATTTGATAACTCACATTGCACACTCAGCGAGACTCGTTTGCTGACAGCAGGTGGAACGTCGTTGGAGGCTATACACAAGTAGGCGCCCATCTGACGCCTCTCCAGGCGGAGCAGCCTGAGCGAGGATCCATTATAGGATTCCACTGAAAGAGGGTAATGAATTAGATATCAAAGGATTTCAGGCCATGTTTGTACCTTTCATGAGCTCCCTGCTGCCTGGCTTGCGAATGAGAATCATTTCGCCGTCTTCCCTGCGCCAAATGACTCTGGGCTGGGGATTCCCCGTGGCCTTGCAGGTGAGCGTGGCATCCTCGCCCTCCTGAACGGCCAGATCGGCGGAGGACTCTTCGTTGATGATATCCGGTGGCACTAAGGACATGTGGCTATTATGAGTTCATGTTCTTTATAGGAATATGCGGTCAAAATACATACCCTGCACATCGATGCAGCCCACTTGTTTCTTCATGGGACTCGTGTTTATTTGGCACATATAGCAGCCGCGATCACTTTCCCGCAGTTTGCTTATCTTCAGTTTCCATCTGTACGGAGGATATGTTGTATATAAGCTATATTATCGCTATTAAGGAGTTCAGTGAGCTTACGTGTGCATATCCTGATGCATGACGCTGATGCGCGCATTATGGGTGACCACACGACCTTGTAGAGCCAGAACGGTCTGATCGGAGGCCCTCAGCCAACCCACCTATTATCAGGCGATTATATATTACAACCAAATTACATATAAAGAAATTCTGGGCTAACAATACTCAGTTAGCTCACCTTGTTCTTGCCCAGATTGCGCACCGAGCAGGCCAGGATGGCCTCGCGTCCTGCCGGATATGTGACGTTGTTGATGAACCCTATGAACTCCGGATCGGGATCCAGCTGGGAATTGCTCTCTGCAAAGGGAGTTGGAAATGGATGTAGTGAGGCACCCGCTCGCAATTAAATGCCCCCCTTGGCATGCCCCATTCCATGGCCACTTACCGTGATGCTGGTTCTGGGTAGAGCCACTGCCGCATTTTGTGGCCATTATCAGGATGACAAACAGCGTCGATTGCAGCAGCTTCTCCATATTGTTGTTGATGTCGTTGTTGGTGGAGCTGTTATGGCCGTTGTTGCTGCTGTTGCAGTTGCTGTTGCGGTTCTTTTATTTGCTGCAGCAGCTGCTTCTGCTGGCACTCTTTGTTTTCCTATTATTTTATGGGTATTTTAGTTGCTGTTTTTTTGTGCGTGTATGTGTGTGAGTGTTTTTTTTTTCTGTGGGGGTCTCGCGGCAATTTCTATTTCTATTTGCATTCGAATTTGAATGCGAATTCCTATTTCAATTCCGATTCCGATTGCGAATTCTATTTACCGCGTGTTTGTGCCAATTGGGCTTTGATTTTCAGCTGGTTCGACTCACCGCCCCACTGCCACGCCCATTGACATCTGCAAGTAAACAAGAAATGCGAGCAAAACATCAGAGCCAGAATCAGAATCAGAATCAAATGCGGATTCAGAATCAGAATCACAATCCCCGTCCGAAGCGGAATCATCCGTTTAAATTTATATCGCGATAAAGCGAAAAAAGCGAGGAATCGAGCACAAAAGGCTGTTCAATTTGAGTGCACTAAAAGGGGGGCTGGTCTGCAGAGGAGGGGTGAGAAGGGGCAAAAGGGGCAAAAGGGGCAAAAGGGGGGCTGAATTTGATGGCAGCAGCGCCCATCGCTAACTTGATTATCAAGCGTTGCAACAAATTTGACGTTGCCTGCTTTTAGGGGCATCCAATATGGCTGCCGGGCAAGCTCAATCTCACCAACACAGCCATGTAATGCACTGAGGGAAATCGGATTGTTTGACGAAATAAAATAGTTGCATAAATATTTACGAAATAATATGCAATATATTTGATTGGTAAATTTTAAATATTTGTTTATCCATGAAACACTAGATAGCCTTGTGTTCTTAGCTACGTATTTTCTTGCAGTGCATCACCCCGTGTTGCCACCAATTTGGGATCCCTGGCTCAGCCCAGCCCGACACAAAGTAAAAGGCAAATGCAATTTTCAACACAAACAAAAATTTATGGCTCGGCAGCAGCAGTATCCTTGGTCCGTCCAGCAGCCAGGATGCTGCAGTCAGGATGCAGAAGTTGCAATAAAAGAAGGGCTCGCGATTTTGGGAGGGCGTGAAAAAGCGGTTAAAAAGGCGAAAGGTGCAAAATATGAATGTAAATATTAAAAAAGTTTCGAGGCGCACAAACTAACGAGGTGTTCGCTCATTTGCCGTGCCTCTGAAACGCGCCACAAACTCTGATCTCCCGCTGCCGTGCCACGCCCCCCATGCAGGCGACCGCCTAACCGCCCAACCGCCCACCTGCCGCATCGCCATGCGCTGTAATTTAATTCCAGTGTGAAATTGAGCGCTCTCCTAATAGTGAATTTGCACTAAACCAGTTAGCAAGTCGCCGGAGCGATGTCTTGCGAACTTTTGACGAGGTGTCAATGCGATGCCCCAGGAGCTGGTGACTGTGGAGCCGGGAAGACCGGGGGTTGGGGGTTGGGGGCTTGCAGTTCCGGGTGCCGCCCTACAACTCCCTTCGGAGTCCTGGGTGGTGACATTCAAAAGGCGGAAATGTGATTTACTTATTAAATTAGAGTTTCAGAATGTTGCAGGGGCGAGAAGTTTACTCGGCGTGGGAAGCACTCGAGCTTGCAGCATGCGAAACTTGCCACGGAGTCGGCTTTTGGTACGGGATGAGGATGATGCTGCAGAGGGGAATCAATCTGCTTTCTTGCTAAGTGGATTAACTTACGGTTATTAAATTTAATTGTTTTCCCAGCCCATTGTATTAATGGCTTTGTGTTGGGACACAGTTTTTTTTAGTTGGCTGGAAGATTGTGTAGTTTTTATTCGGCTTATCACAATCACAATCGGCATCTAAATTGAATTTCTAACTATTGTGTATCGGAACTGAAATCTGGTTTTATTGACTTCCTTTTCTACTTAATTTTATTGTATTTTCAATAAACAACACCACATGTCAGCATTTCCATTTGCAGCTGTACACTTCCTTTCTAACTATTTTTATTTGTTGTATTCAAAGCCAAACAAATGGTTGAAAAGAAATACAAACAAAATATATAATTTGCATGCTAGCTGACACACATTCATAAATTGGATATACTCTTAAGCAAATTTAGAGATTTATTTTCTTGGACTTTAAATGTACGAACTCAGAGCATTTCATTCATCGACTTTTGTTTCGTTTGTGTAATTAAAATGCCCATTAACTTCTTTCTCGCACATGCTTTCGTATTCTTACTTTGCATTTAGTTTACACCTAATTAGAGGTGTTCAAAGGCACCATTTCCGATTGAATGGCTCCTTTTGCGACTGCCTCATACTCATCACATATTTACCTCGGCACACATTTATTCACGGCAAATTCCCAGTTAATCATCGGGCGTTATTCGAGTGATTTCCGCTTCCTTTGGCCAAAAGCACCCACGCCTTTTAGCCATTCCGCTGATTGTCCGCCCGCCAGACAACATTTGCATTAGCACTCAAAAGACGGAATATTTAAGAGCGTCCCACAGTGCGAAAATAAATAAATTTGCTGTGTAAACAGAAGCGGCGCCAAAGAGAGCAAGCCCGGAAAAACTCGAAAAACTGGAAAAACTGAGCAAAGAAGAATGAATGGGCTAGAAAAAACATGACAAAAACTGCGCCCATCAAATGAAAGCAAGAAACTGCAAATCAGCGCAGTTGCACCAAAGGTAAACTTCAGGCCTGGCCAAAAAGGAGTCGGGTTTTCCGCGGAGCGGGCGGAAAAGCGTGTGGGTGGGCGGGGGGCGGATGGAAAGAGAAACTCGACAAGTGGCAGTGCGAGGTCGGCGGAGCAAGTGAAAGGAGCAAAAGGCGACAGCAAAGCGAACTAACACAGCGGAAAAGCCTTTTGAAGTTCCTTCACGAGCACAACAACAACAACAACAACAACTGCAACATCTAAAGCAGCTGCAGCGTGAATAACAAAAACAAGAGCCATTGCGGCAACAACAACAGGAGCAGCTACAAAGGATGTTCGGCCATCAGATTCAAAATACTAAATACTCTAGTTTCGGTTTTATAAATAATATAATTATTCATTTAGATAAAAAGTGGCCTGGTCAGAAATTAATTATAAATATAAAAATCCAAAAAAAATAGATTTAAACAAATCATGCTTTTAATTTCAATTCCACATTATGGACATTTAAATTTATAAACATCCCATAATGTGATTAGTTACCTATAAAAAATATATTTCTAATTGGTTACCAACAACCAACAAAAAACTAAACAAAATAATTATGTATAATTAAGGGATTTGTTTTGTTTGCCGCTGTCGATAATTATTTGTCTAAAAAAATGTAAAAATATCAGTGCAAATATAATTCTATAATTAGCTGCAATTTTAAATTAGTCGGTTTTTTATTTGTCGTGCCTCAGGCGAAACACAAATGTTTTCCATAGTGTTTTGTTCCAACTAGTTCAATACATGAGCCACTTTTAACCAAATGAAAAGTTGTGCCCCAAAAGTATTTATAAAATAAAACAAATTAATTCTATTAGCTCCCTTAGCTTCGGATAATCACGCCAAACTGCTGGCCAAATTGAGTCGACCCAGTGGAAAAACAGCAGCCAGTGCAACAAGAACAACGCCAAACTCTTGAGTTGGAGAGCGCTGACGACGTCAGCAACGCGTCGCGAAAGCGTTGGAAAAGCGGAAAAGCCGGGGGGAAAATCGTTGAAGGAGGACACAAGGACACAAGGGTGGGTCCGCGGGTCAGTCGTGCAGGCAAATGGCAGAATGTTCGGCAAAGCAATTTGACTTAAAAATGCTTAGCACTTGCATATCCTGGCAATAGCCCCGTCCATCGTCCGTCGTCCATCGTCCAACGTCCAACGTTCGTTGCCAGCTCAGCTAAATAAGGACAACAAAAGGAGGCGGCGGAGACAAGGACAGTGACTGCGATGCCGACAAGGACAAATAAAATAAGGAGCCGGCGTAGAGCCTTAAAGGATCACAAGCTGTGAGTGCTCATTTAAGCTCATTTATTTAAATTAAAACAAACACTGCAGGCGCACAGGCAGCGCAGGACATTCGGGAGTGGGCGGGGTTCTGGGGGCTAAGCCGCCAAAGCTTCGCCTCAATGCATACATTGTGCATATCCTGCGCCCTTTTGACTCTCTTCCTGTGTGTGCATGTGTGTGCTTGTGTGTGAATGTGTGTGTTGCTGTGTGTGTGTGTGCTTGGCCTTTGGGGCACATGAGTGTGTGTTGGTTGCAGAACTTTGGCAACATTTCCGATTGCCTGCGCCAGAGCGCCTGGAAAATATTTTGTGCCATTTGTCCTTTTTGTCATTTGTCCGGTGGCACAAACGGGGCAAATTGTTTGCAATAATGCGCGTGGCACTCTCCATTTTGCAGGTGCGACTGCCAGGCGAGCAGCGTTGCGGGGGGCCCAATGAATTTCACTCGCATTTGTAAGTGCCATCGAATAACAATAACAATGGGGCTCACTCGGCAAAAAAAAAAAAAAAAAAAACAAGAACAATGGAGCCGCGCATCGGCTAGCCAGTTTTTCCACTTTTAGCAGCTTTTCCAGCTTCGCAGGATTGCACGCTCATGCAGAGTATAATTAACAGGTGCAAAAAGTGGCGCAGCAATATTGTAATGCAGCCAATTGCGACCAAATTTTATAAAAAGGATTTCAATACGCTTAAGCTAGCAATTGATACTGTGGCTATGTGGCCTTTAAGAGCATATAAACTATCAGTGTGTTAGCAATGATTTGCTGCGTTGCCTGAAAGTATGCAACAAATTATGTTGAGCTCAGTATTTTTGAGATACACTATGACTTACATGCCACATTCTGAATCAATTGGACTTAAATAAAGCGGCTTTTATTTTTATTCGAGCACCTGCGCAATTAATCCTCCTTGAGGTGGCAATGATGCTGTTTTGGCGAGCGGCATGCAATTAAATTACAATTAGCATTCAGGGCGCACTCATTTGGCCGCAAACAAACATCTATTATGCACTTTCAAGCCATTTGTATTGGCGCTTACTGCGGCAGCAGTTGCCACAACAGCAACAAAGATGACAAAATGCAATAATTTGTGTTGCAAAGTTGAAGCGGAAAATCGCAAAATGAAAATGTTAATTGATTCTGTTTTTATGCCACCTCCCCACTTTATTTTTTTACTCCGTGCAGTGGATGGTTGCTCTTGTTTCTTTGCAGCTGCTGTATTTGTTGTAGTTGGCAGAAAAGTTTTGTCAATGGGATTTTTTATTGCAGTCGGTAAAAGTTTTTATGTGCCACCATTAGTAGCCAATTATTGGCGACTTCTAAAGGGGATTCAGGGAGGGCATTGCAAATTTATATTCCATGTCAGCGGCTTTCGACTGCAGCTGGGCAAAAAGAAAAGAGTACTGAAATCGAGAAAAAGTGCTAGACAAGCGAGAATGGCCGATAATGAGCATCTAATAACTCAATTTGGGCCAAGTCAAGGATAAGTAGAATGGTGGGGGCTAATTTTTTCTAAGGGGTCGCGACACTAATTAAAACCACTGCGAATGGGAAATGGCTGCAGTTGTCGGCGCTTCTTTTAGCTTAATTAAACATTGCCGCTTGACTTTTAATTGATTGTGAACAAACTGAAAAGCTTGCAGCAGACAAATAAACAATTTAACTAAATGCGCCGCAAAGTGGGCAACAGCGGGTTTTTATGGCCTGCGAGGGGGATGGATAGGCATCAAATGGTTGGCTCTCTAAGCCAGTACGACTACTGACTGCCAAGTGGCAAGTGGCAAGTGGAGAGTGGGAAGTGGGAAGTGGCAAGTGGGAAGTGGCAGGGAAATGGAAATGGAAATGATGCCTGCCGTCGCCGGCTGGCTGCTGGCTGCTGCCTGCTGCCTGCTGCCTTCCACCAGGCTAAAAACAGTGTAAATGTAAACACAGCTCAGCAACAAAAGCCAGCAAGGCGTCAGAGCAGGAACAATGCGTAAGTCGAATGAATGGGGCCCACCCGATGGCCCCTTGGTATCCTGCGCCACCCAGGACATTGCCCACCCACAGCCGGAATGAATGAACAAATGCTGATGGCTTAGGCTGCTCCGACTTGGCCTCGTCTCTCTGTTCCTCTGCCTTTCCACGTTTTGAGTGAGTGAATGAGCGCTGGGGACAATTGCGATAATTGCCGTTGTCTCACACCTACAGCTGCAAAATCTGGCTAAAGGGTGAAGGCACAGGGGCAGTGGATGGGGCAGGGGCAGGGGTAGGCACAGGAGCAGGGGCAATGAAAATGTGTGGCTGCAGAGTCGTGAAATGATGACAAGAAAAAGCTTTTCCGCCGGCAGTTTGCCCGGCCCCCAGCCTTAAACACCCCCCGCCCCGTCGTGAACCCTATTTATTCAACAATTTTCTACAATTTTATTGTTTACATTTATGTTGAAACTCACACATGAGTAGCATGTACCCCATCTTTGGGCAAAAGTTTTTCTTGGCCTGGTCTTTCGTTATTTCCAACTCTAAACTCGGGCTTTTGCCAGCTCATGTTCGCCGCACTTTTCCCCCATTTTTATACACATTTTTGGACGTCTTTTTTCGCGCACAATTTGCATGCGAATTTGCCGCTGTCTGCGGACCGCCCCACTTCCCCACTTCATCACTTCCCCAATCGCCCCCCAGTTTTCCCCATCTTGGCTGCGCGTGCCTTTTCCTTTTTCCCGCACGACTGCAGGCTGCCACTTGGCCCTGCTTTCGGCCATCTTCCCGCGCTCCTGCCACTCATCCTCCCATCTGTTTGCACGTTTTTTTTTGTCTTGCCTGCCGCCTCCTTGTTCATTTTTTATGCCCCGTTAACAACTTTTGCTCGGTTTACTTTTCCCGTGTCGGGCGGCGGCAGCGACGTCTTTGAAAGTTTAATTGTTGTTGCATGTCTTTTTGCGACGCCTCCTCCGCCCTTGTCCTGCCACCCCCGATCCTCCATGTCCTGCTCCTCCTGCTGCTCCTGCTGCTCGCTTCGTTGTGTAAATTGTACGCCGCACGTTTTTACGCCTGCAGCGGCTGAAGAACGGAGCAGGTGGAGGAGCAGAAGGATGGAGCTCGGGCGAGGAGCAAATGAAGGAACCGGAGGAGCAAAGCTGACGAGTCGGGGACTCCGCTGTCTTACCCATATGCATATCTGTCTGTCTCAGCCCGCACAGCTATGGCCATTGCTATAGCTCTACCTTAAAAAGGATCTGTTGTCCAGAACAATAAATAGTATAACTATGTATAATAGTCCTCTTTACTTAACATTGGTAGCTTGTCAAAGAGAATATATTCAATATTTTCTTATATCAGATATCTTAAGAGCTTGAGCACAAGTTATAGCCCCCAACTTTTGAGCTTCGCACCTCAAACGTAAATGCTCCATTTTCCATTTGAGGTTTCCCTGTGTTCTTAAAGTCACATCGCATTGTTGAATATTAGCCAAAGGAAGCGAATTTGCCTGGCTGTGATATTTTTTGTGGCAGGCGCTGTGCGATTGTGAGTGGTTGGGTGTCCTGGGGTCTACCCGCTCGTCGGAAGTGTGAAACTGAAATTGAGCAACTAAAGGACTAAAAGGCTGTTGCCTACTTCCTGTCGCTGCCGCGTTCATTGCCAACGTATGTTACTGTTAAATGTGTGTGCGTGCGGGCATGTGTGTGGTTGTGTATAAGTGGGTGTGGGTCTGTGCGTGCCTTCGACTTTATTTGGTTTACGTAGCGCTTGGCATTTATTTGCCCACAGTGAGACACTCGCAGCCGAACTGGGAAAACTTCGTTAGCCCAAGAAGAAAAAATGTGAAAAACTCGCGTCTACATATATTTGGGGAATTGCTCGGGGGGAGTTTGTAAAACGCACTCTGCTCGGCGATAACTCCATTGAACTGGGCACAAGTGTTGTTCCATTTACCCCCTCATTGCCCCATTTTTGCCCTTTTCCCTCTATTTTTTTTTGCATGTGTCCCAGAGTTGGTAGCTCGAAGCTGAAAAGCGGAAGCGGAAGCGATAAGATAACACATACACATACACATGCATGCATATGATTTTTACCCGTTCGCTCGTCCTGGTCCAAAAGGTTCTGTACGTTCTGTGGTTTTGTTTCCCTTTTCCTGGCTGTGTGTTATCTGTTATCTAATAGTCGTGATTGCTCAATCATTTGACAAATTTGATTGTAATTGAAAAGCAGAGCTACGGGATTGACACGACGGATAGGTTACGACCGCATCGAAAGGCAAATGGCGAATTTTTTCCATAAAAAGAGGTTTATTTTACGGCACACTGAGTTCAGTCTTATGTACACTAAATAAGAAATTCTTCCCAAAACCTAACTCATATGTCAGCTTGTAATAAACACCATATAATTCTATTTATATGTTTGCTTGCCAAGTTATACAAACACAAGCTTGCGAATCCACAAGTGGTTTTTAAGTTTAGCCAAGCTCTGCTATATTTTCTTTTTAAAGTTCATCTAACCTAAAACTTCTCCGAAATCTTATGTATAATTGGCTGGGCTCTGAAGCCGAGGCTGAGCATCTTTAGAAAAATTGCTAGAATTGCTGAAGAAGCGGAAGGGGACACATAATCGGCGCTGCTAGCCGCATTTGTTGCCATAATTGCTGTTGGCTTAATTTCAACAGGCAACTTCCGTGACGGCAACTTGAATTGCTTCTCCGTCTGCTTATTGCGTTCCTGCCACTTCTGCTGCAACTCCTTCGCCGGCGACAATGACAACATGGAAATCCATTTGAGTCCACAATCTTGCTATGTTGCAGCGCACACATCTACACATGTGCGTGTGTGGTGTGTGCATTGTTACACTCGCAAAAATGTATAGCTTCTTTGTCGCTATTGCACCAATAGTTAAGTTTGAGATGCATTCTAAAATAATAAGTATTAGAATAGCTATTAATTTTTATCAAGTTTACGCAAATAGTTATGTTTAAAGCAATATAGAATGTCTCAGATATTATTACAAACATTATTAAAATGACGAGTGCAGTTTTGCAGCATTTTCTTAGCTAAGAGAACGATTTATTTTGCAGATTGCTTGCACTTTGGCTTTGAATTCCCATGGGTCCTTTTTCGTAGTGCATAAGCTGCTGCTCATTTGGGTTTGGCTTTCTATCCGTCTGCAGCTCACTTTCCACCCCTCTTCCTACCCCTGCCTCTATTCCTACCCCTCGCCCCCCGCCCTCCGCTCTACGCTTTCCCGGTCGCTTTGTTATTTTTATTGCAGTGGCTCTCGCTTCGCCTCCTCGTCGTTTTCCTTTTGCTGTTTGCTTGGCTCCCGAGCTCGTTTCCATGGGTGGTGTGAGTGTGTGTGTGTATGTGTGTGTGTGTGTGTGTGTGAGTGTGTGCGTGGCAGTGTGTGAGTGCATGAGTGTGTCCTGTGTCTTGGAATCGTTTGTCCGGCACCGAGCCCCTCCTGGCGTCTGCTCATCAACGCCACATTTGTGTGCTCCTGCCTGTTTGGGTTCCTTTTGCTGGTCTTGCTACCGAGCCTGCTCCTGTTCCTGCTCCTGCTCCTGCTCCTGCTCCTGTTCCTTTCTTCACTCCTTTCTCTGCATTCTGGAGCTCCTTACACTCCTCTCACTCCTTTCACTGCCTTCTCCATATGCGAGCCATGTCCTTCCGTGTGTGTCCGTTTCAACTGCGCATTTGTCTGGTCGCTTGAGCAGCCTTTCAGCTGTGATCACCCGCTTTTCACCGTCCTCTTCGGATTTTCCATTTTCCCACCACAGTCCCCCCTTTCCAGCCACCCGATCCCCTTCCATCTACCCCCCTCTGCACCCCTTGTGGCTGTCTCTGTTTGCATAAATGACTGCGCCTGTGTATTTGGCATGACTCTTGAATTAATTTTGCAACATTTTAAATTGAGCGCAATTAATTGCAAAAATGTTTTATTTTTCCACTTGCACTCGTTTTTCCCACTGCACATACACACATGCAATTGCATACGTTCGTATGTGCGTGTGTGTGTGTGTGTGTGTGTATGAGTTTGCTGTGCATTTGGTTGCCATTTTATTTTTTGTTCGCTCGCCAGCAAGTGCGAACACGCGCATTCAAGCATATGCACGTCGCCAGAGCGCCTTCTATACACTCACACCAACACACACTGCCACATACATACATATATGTATGCATTTACCCACACACCCGTGGGCCAGCCCATCTATATGCAGCGTTTTTGTTGCTCGACCATCGTTTGGACGTGCTGCCTCTCTTGCCACTCATTTCATAGTTGCCATTTCTTTTTTGCACCCATTATTCGGCGGGTGAATGGGTATATTAAGCTGGTCCTATGGCGTCCACTAGGTGGTTACATTACAATAATACCAGTTTAATTAATTAATTAAGTCACAAGAAATTGAATTTTTTAATGGATTTCTAAAGCTTTTTTAATAAGTTAGCAATGGATATTAACGGCATGCACACTTAATTACTTATAATCAAATATTTAGGCAAGCCAAACATTCTTCGCCCGGTCGAAGTGGGTGTAAATATGCAAATGGTTTGCATATGTGAGCTACGGCAACAGTGCGTATGAGTGATATATTTAATAAGCATCTCGCAGGCATTCGAGCCATTTCGCATTTAACTTTTTTCTTCACGAATGAATTATGCATTTGCATCACAGGCAACTTAAAATGACCAGCGATCGGGAGCACAGCTGAGCGCCACTTTAATGGAAGCCTAATTACTCTTGGGCATTTAATACAATGCCACTTGCTACCTTTGCCAGGATATGTACCATGTTATTTTGCTTACAAGTGTGTGATATTGGTGTTGTGATATTTAAAACCGCAGCGCGTGTATCAATGAAAAACCAGGTATTTAAAATTCCAATATTTCCACTGTCCTATGCTTGCTTTTGTTGTTTTTGTTGTTTTCGTTGTTCCATCGTTCCTGTTTCACCCAATTTTCTTCGCTCGCTCGCCTTGCCTGTGTGTGTGTGCATGTTGTTCTGTATTTTTTTCGTTTGTGTGTTTTATGCATTGCTTTTATCGCGTTTCTAGGCTCGCACACACACACACACACACACACACAGGCAGACACGCAGGCACAAACACATTGAGGCCGCGGGCGTCGCATAACACGCATCGCCTAAAAGTATGCAACGTGCATTGAAAGCCTTTTACATGACACTCCACTCTCTTTTGCACCCACTTTCCACTTTCCCACCCCCCGCATTCTCCGCTTTCTCCACACTCAACACTCTCCGCTTTCTGTTTCATTTTGGCCATTGTCCTTCACTGCTGTTGCTGTTAATTTTTCGGCTGCATTTTTGTCAGCTTCACTTTACGGCCCCTCCTCGCATGTGTGTGTGTGTGTGTGAGAGCGCAACACTATGTCGCTTATTTATATCCAATTGTTCATTTGTCTTTGGTTTATGTTGCGCACACGTCATTTCGGGCCATATTTTATCCCCTCCCCCCGGCACACACGCGCACATCAAAGTGATTGGAGGACTGGTGCACCACAATGTGAAATATTCTTCATTATATTTATGCGTATTTGCATTACCTTTTTGTTCTACCACTTGAAACTACGACACAAAACTCGGGACGTAGCCTGCGAGGATTTGTCAGTCAGGAAAGTGATCAATATGCGGTGAGGGATATAAATTATAATCATAAATTATAGATTTACCGATCGGGATACCGGACTTGGGCAAACAATTTTTATGGCCTCTGTTGTGAAAGGAAACTTTCAGTCGAGATAATTTATCTATGTAAATATTGGATTCTATATATTCCGTTGTGCTGTTGCGAGAACCTCAAATGGAATATTCGTTTCACTCTCGATATTGATTGTTTTTTATTTTTCTGGTTCAAGTTTAACGAGAATTTTAGCATTCAGTGAACTGAGAGTGAAGTATTTCATAAATGTGTGGAACGTGTTTGTGTCACAGAGAAAAGGATTTCGGTGAAATGCGTTTATTTTTGCTGAACTGATTTCAAAATGTAAGCGCAAAAAAATAGTAGAGAGGTAGAAGCCATGATTGCTATACTTTGAAGCCACAATGGCTTGGTCAGAATATCACCAAAAAAAATGATTCCAAAACAATTTCTCTTAAGCTGCAAAACTTGAGGAATGAAATCATCAAATTCTTCGCCACTTAAGACTTTGATAGATTGGAGTTTCAGTTCCTGTTCGCAAAATTTCCGTTCCCAGAAAAGAGCCGAAACTTGTCCACAAATCGCACTCAAATCAGTCTGTAGTAGTGCTCGATGATGTCCTGGCTGCCAAAGGATATCCGCTTTAACTTTTGCCGCAATTGAACAGAGAATTCGCAATGTGAAATTCGCTAGTATGTCTGTGCATATCTGTGTGTGTGTTTCTGTGTGATTTGTATGGCATTTGTGTATGGGTGTGTGTGTGTGCCTCACTCAGTATTTCATGAGAAGAAAGCGATTTTTCTTATTTATTTCTTTATTTTTCCTGCAAATTGTATCAGAATTTTTTCATCGTTTTCTTGCCTGCAATTGGTTTTTCCTCTCTTTTTTTGTGTTGCCACTTTTCTGGTTTTGTTGTTGCTCATTGCTCAAATGTATTTTGCATTTTTTATGGAACTTGCAATACAACAACAAGAAAAATGGCAAATTTGTCTGTGTGTGTGAGAGAGAGAGAGAGTGGGACGGAGAAAGAGGAAAAGTTTTATTTCACTCTCCTTTGGCTGTCACATTTTCTTATTGTACTTGATAAACTTGCCGTTCGTGCTCGGGCCATGTCCAAGTGTCTATGACTGTTTATGGCCCAGTCAGTCAGTCGTCCTGCCCCCCGAATCCTTCGACCCCCACCTCCTGTCTGCCCTACAAGCATGGGAGCGAGTGAGTGTATGTGTGTGTGTGTTTATGTGTTTATGTGTTAGCCTTCCTGTCAGTCAGTGTGTGCATGTTTTGGTTGGTTTTTTATTATTCAGTAAATCAAATCAGTTGCCTAACAACTCAATCCAAACACTTGCAGCACGCGCCACGGACAAGGACATGGACATGGCCCAGAGCAGGTCCACTTTGCCACCCACCGATCACCGCCCAGTGTCTCCCACACACTCCTGCCCACTCACACTCACACACACTCACAACTCATCTTTTTCATCTTGCTCATCTGTCTGCTGTGTGTCCAGGACTCCGTCTTGCTGTTATTTTTACAGTTAAGTCAATATGCAGCCGTCAAAAACAACACTTGATACTTTTGTGAGTTGCTGTAGCTGCTACTGCTGCAGACTTTTGGCCATATCCCTTGGCCCTCTGCCCCGCCGCCACCCTCACCTCCCCCTGCTTGCCATCCCATCGTATCTGTCATCTGGCCATTGTGAGTTTTCCCTTGGAAAGTTTTGCACAAAAATAAACAACACACACAGAAGTTGGCAATGAAGCAGCGCTACAAATTTATGGTCATATCAACAACAGGAGCACCCACACTGAGATACGACTTCACACACACACACACACACACACACACACACACACGCAGAAAGAGATAGACACAGTTAGAATTGGTTTGTTTCACTGTTAACAATGCATACATATGCATGAGCTGAGGGCGACCATAAGCGACTTACGTGCATAAGCCGTAGCAAAAAGCTTGAGCTATCATCCTAACAAGCGAGCGGACTGCAGTCCGTCATTCTGTCAGTCTGTCAATTCGGCAATCAACCAGTCGCTCAGTCCATCATCACACACATAGATACCTACACACACACACACTGCCATCCAAAAAGGATCCAAATCAGTCAGTGGATGGAAGGTGGGCGGCGGAGCTCGGATTCCAAATCGTGTGAAAGCGGATTGTTATCAATTCAGATGTCGATTCGCCTTCATGCTACGTCGGTGAAATCCGGACAGGTCTAATGGTTCAGATGCGATAATCCCCCAGATATCCTACCTGCATAAGGACCTGCAGTTCCCTTGATAACCATTGAGCTTTTACATAAAGTGGCTTCGATTCCAGTCATTTGGTGTTAACTAGAGGAGTTATTTACACCTAGTATATGATCATAGTAGTATTATCGCTTAAGCTAAAATTGAATTCAAAGTTATATGTGTCCTTATTATACTGATCTCTTTATTAATGAAGAGAAAGTCAAGCAAATCCCTTAGTACGACCTAAAGTCATGAATAGGCTTCATTTACATACGCAAAATGAAACGATTCGAAACGGATTGGAGCTAAATATATATTTTTAATCTTCTTATACCCCCTTAAACCTCATTTCGAACCTAACGATTTCATTTTACCATTCCACTGAGCAATCCAAGTTCGGCCAAGACATTTTCGAATCATTCATCACTCGGAAACATTTTCGGCCATCAATGCCTGATCGTTTCAATCGCTTTAAGGGGCATTTTCATAATCCAAACACTACGACGCCCACGTCGAGGAAAACTTATTTTGGGGAAATCACATAGACACGTATGCCCAAGTTGTGTGCCGTTGGCCATTACCAATTCGCAGCGAACCTTTTTTTACGATTTACGTGCCACATCCCCTGGGATCCGTAGAACAGGCACCAGACCCATTGTGCCACCTCCTTCTGCAAGTCCAACGCCACCCACTTACATGCTCCATGCTCCATGCTCCATGCTCCATGCTCCATGCTCGTCGGCAGCACATAGACACCTCCACCTCCACTTCCACCTGGCACTCTGGTCATCCACACGGTTCGGGCTTTTAATATTTCTCATATTTTTATGACGCTTACTGCAAAGTGGAGTGTTTCGAAATGGGCGGATATGGGGGCTCGGGCTCCAAGGGTCATCATATTTTGTGTGATTTTTATTTTTTTCTCCGCCCTGCCACGGCAACTTTTGCCACTGAAATTAACAAGTCTCCACCACCAGGAACCAACCACCCACCACCCACAGATATTCACACGTGCAGATATGGAATGTTTCCGCGAGGGTTTGTGTGTGTGCTTTGGGCAAACATTTGGTGTTTGTTCATTTGTAATTTCGTTGTCGTCATTTGCATTCAGACTCGCTTTAGCCAAATTGGAATTGAATCAAACGATTGCCGCGGGACATTTGCCGTTAATAAAGCCATTCAATTTTAATCATTGCCATTCAATGCAGCGCCTTTTTGCCAGCCAACAAACAACAATGAAGAGCCGGCAGAAAAACGCCAAACAGGCTGGCAAACAAACAAACAAACAATATGGCCAAGTATTTGCCCTGAACAAATTTGCCGCAATCCGGCGCATTGTTGACACATTTTGTTTGGCGGGCTTTGGTAACTCAATTCGATATTTGATTAAACTAAAACCTGGGAGCAGTCCTCCACCTGCCGGGCTCATTTGCTCGGCTCCTGCATATTTAATGCCACATTTTTATTATCCTGGCAAAGAGCGAAATAACAAAAGTAAGAAAAGGGAGCGTAGCCAAAGTTGGGAGTAAAGTTTCCAAGTCAAGGCAGCAACTTCAGCTTCAACTTCAACTCATCTCGTCTGAACGCAGCTCATCTCATCTCAGTTCGGTTCAGTTCAGTTTAGTTCAGTTCAGTTCGGTTCGGTTAAGTTCGGTTCGGATGTCAGCCCCGTCAGGACATCAGGAGCACTCAGCTGGGGAGTTGTCAGTGTCCTGGCCTCCGCATCCGCATCCGCCTCCGCCTCCGCATCCTCATCCCCGTTCTGATCCCGATTCCCGACTGCCGATTCGACCCTGTCTCCTGCACATCCTGTGGCCCACTTTCGGTGCTCACTGTGGCAACTGAGGCGTCATCATCGAGCTGGGTCCATTGTTGCTGCCCGAGCAGGACATCAAGGGATTGGCAAAGGGACTGTCGGTGGGGTTCTCTCCCACGTCTGGTTTTTTTTTGTTTTTTTTTTTTTGGTAAAATGAAGTTTTTTTCCATTCTTTCGTCATGAATTGATAATGTACACATGCTCATAAGGGGGTGCGTGTGACAGGGAAGGGGGAGGGTGAGTCCTTTGGGGGGGATTGTTGCTATTTGCATACGCATGTGGATGCTTATCTGCTCTGTGGCTGTATCTATAATACTGCTGAATGCACATCAGCTTCTGTATGTATGAATTTGCAGATTATTTAGCCAAAAGTTGAAAGGTATTTCGAACAAACTAAAAACAAAAAACACATTTCACTCACACACACACATGCACAGGCACACAGATGAGATGAGCGAAAGAAAAACAAGGGAAAAACCCCCAAAACTTTTATTAAGTTGGAAGATATTTTGTTGAAATTTATACACATTTGCTTTCTTCTCCGACCGGCTTTCACCCCACCATTTTCCACCACCCCTTCGGCTTAGAGCTCACTTTTGTTTCGTGTGTTGGTTGTTTTATTTCGATGCTTTTTCTGTATGTTTTTTTTAGCCCATTTTTGCCCCATTTTTTTTTTCGCCTGGCCGTTAAAAAACTACAAGCAAATGGTTCGGCACAAAATTCGGCATTTGTTCTGCCTCTATTTCCTTGTCTTTGTCTTCCGGGTCCTCGTTTTTTATCTTCAACTGCGTCTTCGGCTTCCACGGCTTGCATTCCGCTTCATGGGGATTTATATTTTTTAATGGAAAGTTAAGCTCATAATAAACTGTAAGGAAAATGGAGCGTCTTAGTTTCGTTGCTCGTTAGTTTTTCGAAAGTAAACAAAACTCTGCTGACTGTTCTGTCCTTCTCTCTTTTCCCTTATCTGTATGTGTTAGTGTCTGTTTGTTTGTTTTTGGTGTGTCTATGTGTGTGTGTGTGTGTTGAAGGGTTCGCCGCAGAACTTTGAGGGATTTGGAATACCTTAGATGGGTTAATACGCGTACCTGTGGTCAGAACAGTAGCCTTTTTCAATAGAGGCCTTGGTTGGTTTTCCGGATTAAACGAAAATTCCTAATCTCTAAGGGTTCCACTTCTGTTTGACCTAAAAACAATCAAAAGCGGTTGTGTGGACTTTGCATTAATTAAAATAGTGCTCCCATTTATTTAATTGTTGCAGGGCCATAATGAATGCAACACAAAAAGAAATTTGTTTCAGTTTGCAAAATATCAATTGCAGTCAATTGATGCTCTCAAAACGATTGACATTTGTTTTTAAACCCGTTACTCGTAGAGTAAAAGGTATTACTAGATAAGTTGAAAAGTATGTAACAGGCAGAAGGAAACTGAATTTCTAAAGTCCATAAGTCAACTTATTTTAATCGGAATTTGAAGTGGCATACCTATAACTGTTTCTGGATCAATTCTCTAAAAATTTGCATTCAAATTTAAAAATTAATTTTTTCTACATTTTTTTGTAATTTTTTTGATGTTATGATATGATGTTATGATATTAAAAAATGTCCCAAGACTAAAGTTCTAAAGTCCATAACTCTACTTATCTTAATCGGATTTTAAAGTGGCATACCTCGAAATGTTTCTGGAGCAATTCTCTTAAAACTTGCATTCAAATTTGAAAATTAATTTTTTCGACATTTTTTTTGTAATTTTTCTGATTATGATGTTGTAGAAATTCAAAAATGTGCCAAAACTGAATTTCTAAAGTCCATAACTCAACCTATCTTTATCGGATTTTGAAGTAGCATACCTCTAAATGTTTCTGGAGCAATTCTCTAAAAATCTGCATTCAAATTTAAAATTTTAATTTTTTTAAATTTTTTTGTAATTTTTCTATGTTATGATGTTGTAGAAATTTAAAAATGTCCCAAGACTGATGTTCTAAAGTCCATAACTCAACTAATTTTAATCGGATTTTGATGTGGTATACCTATAAATGTTTCTGGAGCGATTCTCTTAAAATCTGCATTCAAATTTGAAAATTAATTTTTTCTACATTTTTTTTGTAATTTTGCTAATGTTATGATGTTGTAGAAATTCTAAAATGTTCCAAGGCGAAAGTTCTAAGCTTCATAACTCAACTTATGTTAATCGGAATTTGAAGTGGCCTACCTCTAAATGTTTCTGGCACAATTCTCTAAAAATCTGCATTCAAATTTAGAAATCTACTTAAAAAAATTTTTTGTTGTAAGTTTTCTGATGTATGATGTTGAAATTTCTCGTTTGCACTTTCACTAGCTGAGAACCGGGTATCTGATAGTCGGGGAACTCGACTATAGTATTTTATCTTGTTTGACATTATGTTTATTTTAGGTTGAAATGCGTTTGAAACAATCTGTTATTTCTCGTCGTGCATCAATTAATAGCTTTGTTGTCAGCCAACCATTCGCCCTTTTTGGCTGTCAAAAGCTAGGATTAACCAGACCAAAGTCACCGCGAACAATGTCCATACATAAAACTAAACATCTAAATTGGGGCCTACAGCCATTCATCAGGAACGCAATTTGCATGATTATCGCGAGAAAAAGTGGGTGGCTTTGGCAATCGATAATAAAAGCCTGGCGCCGAATTGGGCGAATGATTGTGGATGGGTGGTACTTATGTCATTCGGCTAACATATTTATAAATAATTTCCATACTAATATGCATTTTATGTAATTAGCGGTTAAAATAATAAATACACTACATAATTATCGCTCATTGGCTGACCGCACAGAGGCAGCGACAGAAATGAACTAGCCGAGTGGAAGAGTGGGTTTGCATTATGCCGCCATGCCTGCCGGATGTTCCATATATATGTGTGTGTACTTATAGTTGGTCACTTATCGCTGCTTTTGCAGGTATCTGTATTTGTGTGTGTGTGTGTGTGGCATTAAGGCATTAGCACCGCAAAAACATCAACTAATTGTGCATTTTGGCGATAATAAACACAACCATCAACTGGCTAAGAGTTTATTATTTCAGGCACAGACCACGCGACATAATGGTGAAAAAATAAAAAGTATGATTGCAGTGGGAGGAGGAGCTGATAGCATGAGTTACCGAATCCCAGCCCACATACATATGTGACAAAAAGTTTGACATTCCCAGCGGGCGACGGTGCCCTTTGCGGCCCGGAGAAATTAATAAGCGTCGCATTTATTAGCAGTCAAATAAAGTGATCAAAATGTCACTCATACGCAACGTATGCCGCCAGCTGATGCTGTGGCAACAGTAAAATATTTCCACTGCGAACGTGGGTGTGCGGGTGCGTGTGTGTGTGTGTGTGTGTGCAACAGTCAAGCCAACAAACAAAGCCACACTGCCACGCCTCCACAACGTTAAATATTTCAAATAGTTAAGCGCATTAGCGGCACTTTCAGTTTGGGTTCGGTTCGCTGGTTGGCTGTTGGCCTGAAGTGGGTTGTTGGGTTGTTGGGCTGCTTTCGGGATGTTCGGGCAGCTCGGGCTGCTCGGGCTGTTTGGGCTGGAAAGCAGACAGCTGCCACTTTGCGAGCACTGCGAGTGGCAGGGCCATCCCCTGGACTCCCATTCTCCTCGCGCCGTGCAACAAATCCTTTTGCATATGCCGAGAGCTATCGCATATCAAGCATACGCAGCGTGCGCCGCAGCCAATTAAAGTTTTTAATTCCCTCGCACCGCACCATCACCAGCACCTCGTTTTCCCAGCAGACAAGAGCTGGCAAACAGAGGCGGATTGCTGGAGGACTGGATGGCAGGAGTGGAGGAGTGGAGGAGCGGAGGAGTACTTATCCATTATCCATGACAATTGTTAAATGAACTTTACGCTCTAATGAGCTCATGGTACATGAATTAAAAATTCGCCAACTTTGGCCGCATCCACCGCTGACTTTTATTTAAGTTTCAAGCTGCAAGAAGAGTGGAGCGGAGCTTAAAACTGCACAAATGTGAGTCACATCAGGCGAAGTATGCATATTTGCATAAATTGAATCAATTAATGAATCGCATTATGTTTTAGTAATGAGCCCAGCAGATGCCAAAGCAATCACCCCGCGTCCCCCGGGATAGCAGGCCGACTGACTCGAAAAACTTGGCTTCAAATATTAATGTCATGTCAAACAGCAATTATGCCATGTAACAACAACAACGAGAACAGCAAGGATAACAACAATAGCGATAAATCCAGGCTTTCCATTCTTTGCATACGCACACAGACACACATTCAGACACATATTCACATACATCCATACGCACACAGATTTCATGCGAATCTATATGTGCATATTTATACACATTTGTACACTTGAGCAATTTGGCAAATAAATCATTATTATTTCATCAAATTTGTCATTGATAATGTTACGAGAATGTTGCCAGCCATTTATGTGTGGCCATGCCTCTGTTCCGTTTGTGTGTGTGCGTGTCAACTGCGTATGTGTGTGTGGTGTGTGTGTGTGTGTGCGTGTGTGCGTGTGTGCGGGAATGTCCTTGTTGAATTGCAGCAGGATTCCAAGCCCAGGCAAAGACAAAACACACTACTGAGCCAAGAACAAACGGCCCGGGAACAACGAATCTGTTTGCCCCAGAAAGTTTATGGCAGGAAACTGCAACATAAATTCAGCCGAAACTTAAATTCATAGGCGACAATCTGATGCTGTCGGTCATTTGTCTGAAATAATTTGCAGAAAAATTTAAGAAATATACCAGAGCATATGCCAGTATTAAACTAAGTAAAGCAAGCCAAAGCCTGGGAGCTGAGAAAAAGTTTGACTAATAAAATGCAATATTCATGGTAGTGAAAGTAATATGGAAAATATGCAACCAAAAGCATTTAGTTTATTTTCGTGAGTTACAAAAAAAACGTTTTAAGTTTTAAAAGTTATATAAAAGTAGTCATTTTTTGTTTGTTGTATAAATTAAATACAGTAAATAACATTTGATTTCAATTATTAGAGAGTTAAAATTAGCACCTTCATGCCTCAAAATCGAACAAAATCCAAATAAATCTCTCTTTAAATTAACATAAAGAAGACTTTTGTGCACATTTAATCTGATTTGTCGATGTACAAGAGGGATACTGAGCCTCAAAAGACTACTGACTGAGAATATTCAATCATTCCAAGGACCTTTCATTCTGTAGGCATAATTAATATTTCAATTTGCCAGCCATCTCCTGTTCTTCCCTGCCTTTCCCTCCATAAGCCGGCACATCCACTTGACAACAACTTAATAGTCCCAATTCCCAGTAAGCACAAGTCAATCAACTTTTGGCCAGTGTATTGGGGCATATAATCACCGAACTAAAGGATAATTTAAGCTGGAAGATGTAGCTGGGAACTCGGTGTATTTAATGCATTTTGTAATATCAGAATAGGTCTTCTTTTGCCGCCCACAAATGTCGAGATTCCCAGCGTAGATAGATGGCAGAGGATAGAGCGGGTATGATAGATGGCTGACTCGTTTGGGTAACTTTAACACACAATCGAGCATCATTATCAATCATAAATTTTGTTAAATTGCACATAGGCTGTATACGTGTATGTTGGCTAGCATAAATTGTGAATTGCATTAGTTCGACATACAGGACATTTAGGACACTCAGGACATTCAGGATATACAGGCGAAAATGCACAGATAGCAGTGTGCAATCAACGGCAAATGGTTATTAAATTTACATTCCACCAGAGACAAAATGCAGAGGGCGACTGGGACGGCGATATGGCTTTCAGATGACTTTCATTAGTTGATTTCATTCGGTTAATTCGCCAGAATATTTTGCCTTCATTACTCGACCATTTGACAAGCTGGTTGAGTGCATAAGTACCACCTTCGCACAGTTTCCTGTATTCTGCCATATTCTGATGTATTATGCCGTATTTTGCCAGCAGCAGTAAGAAGATTAAATGCATTTTAGCTTAAACGAATTAAAAACCTGCATGGATTCCCCGCTCGGCCGTTGAATTTTAAATTGAATTTATGTCGACCAAAAAGGTTGCCAAACTAATTGAGGTGCCTAAGCTGATTTATATGAATTAAGTGCATTTTAACCAGCAAAGGAGTGGAACTATAAATCTGGAAAAGTCCTCTGCTTAAATAAGTGACTACGTTCGTTCTGGTTGGGCTTGGTTTTGCTCTTGGATTCGGATTCGGCTTCCGTTTCGGAATGGATTGAATTGGCTGGGTTTTGGTTTGGTTTGGTTTGGTTTTGGTTTCGGTTTCTGTTTAATGCAAAGAGGAAACGCACACGTCCGTGATTTATTAGTTATTCAAGCAGTTATCGTGATTTATGATATATTGATTTATACGCTTCTTGTTTATATACAATTTTTTTGTTTGTTTGTTTGTTTGTTTGTGTGTTTAATAAAGCTTTCAGAAAAGTTTTCCGGATTCCCGTGATTTGCATAATTCAATAATTACGAGTGCGGGCACATCGAACAATGGCGAGCGGAAGGGAATCTTCACTCCGATGGATTTCCCTCGACGCCGGTCTTGAGAATTAATAACAATTTGTATTCATTTGTGAATATTACAAAAGGATTATTCAAAATTAATTAAAATTTGCAGTACCAAATTGGTTTTCGGTGCACCAAGGGAGGGGTAGCCGCGATTGGTGCCACCTAAATCGAGTTTAAGCACATTGATGAGCATCAATTAATCATGCCACAAATGACACTCGCCCCAGTTGGCCTAAGCCGACGAAAGCCCCCAAATTACGCATACGACACGTACTCCTCAAAGCGCCCACCAAAGCCCAAAGCCCAAAGCCCCAGGCGCAAAACCCAATTGCCAATTAAAAATTGAGCCGCCGAAGAGTTGCCAATTACAGCGGTTGGTGGCTGGAAACCGAAGACATTGACACTGATGCCGTTTGCCTAAAGCACTCAATAAACGGAATCGTTTCGGACTGGTTAATGCGCGACTTAAAGAAGGCTCAAATACACACCCACCCACCCACCAGGACACACACACACACACCTGTCGGGCAAGCTGGCACACAAACAAACATGTCATTATCATAATGCCAAAAGGAGTCCTCGCTGTTGCGTCTCAGGACATTGTGTCACACACAGCCGCAGCAGCAGGAGCAGCAGCAGCAGGAGCAGCAGGACGATCTGGCATTCGTGGGGTGGTGAAATGAATAGTGGGTTGGATAGAATGAGACATTCCCATTCTGCTTCAGTGAAGCATGCGAAATGGCGACAGTTTGTGTGCGCATAACTGAGCATAATCGACGCCTTTTGGTTATAATTAACTCATTAAAGTGAAACGGCAGCCGCAGGATGTGCTCGCTAAATGCGCTGCTCAGCCATCAAAGTGCACACATGTTCTCTCCCGTGTAATCCGAACCACTCAGCACACACACACACACACACACACACACACACACACACACTTGCACACTCGTATGTCCCAGGAATCAACCGCTAACCCCAACAGAGCCAAACCAAACCAGCCAAACCCAAACCAACCAAACAAAAGCACGGCAAACAAGCTGCTCTCCTAACGCCCACAGCCCACTGCCCACTGCCACGCCCACTGCTGTTAGTCCGTCTAACCGCAGGCTCGTAAATAAGAAATGAAATCAAAGTTAACATTTTATAAATCTGATTTTTATAACTTTTCTTGCACCACACCGCGCCACACAAACACGCGCGCCGACTGTTGGCCAATTCCCATGTGAAATTGCAATTAAATTAATGTCACGCATACGCCGCGTATGGCAAACACACACACACACACACACACACTCCCGCTTCCTGCCTTCTATTCAGCGTAAAGTGATGGCTGGTGAGCGGGGAGGGAGGGAAAAGGGGAAAGGACGAACGAGAGCGGAACAGGAACAACGGGCCACATAGCTCAGGTTTTATTGCTCGGCCGCAAACAATAACAGCACAGCCATTGCGACAGCGGCAGGAACCGAGGAACAGCAGGAACAGGAGCAGCAACAGCAACAGAAACAGGACATCAGGACATCAGGACTACGGGGCAACAGCAATAGCAACAGCGGCGACAACAACGACAGCGCTCACAATTAGTGCGTGTTGGGACTGCGAGAACAAGGAACAGGTTCCCGGATACCCTGTAGTTCACTTAATTCACTTCATCCCTAATTGGGTTTATAGAAATCCGGATGCAGTATCTATGCATTGTTTAGGAAAAGGTTTTAAGAAATATTTTAGAGTTACTACTCTAATTTGATTGTTTGATATTCCCAATAACTCCCAACAGTAAGGGAAATCTTTCTGTATTTCAGAAAGCCTCTAATAAATTGGGCATCTAAAAGCTTGAAGACAATTAAATCCTTTATATAATTTATAAAAAGAGGTTATTTTTTGGGTAACAATTAATTACGATAGTGTATACATAGGTACTTTTTTTACTTAAAAATAAACAAATGTGTTTTTTGGTGAACGTTCATTATTAATTATTAGATTACTTCATGCTTATGTAACTTTAAAGCTGTGTACGAGTTAATGGGTTCAAGTCCTCGTTGGCATTACATATTCGTAAGACCGCTGGTGCCGTATAACCTTTGACCCAGCTGCTACCGCGTTGACCAGAAACAGCGACAGTAGCCAAATCGGCAGCTGCTGCTTGGCGGTCAAAGTTGCGGATGAGGGCTGGACATTTGTGCGCTGCATATAAATCGATGCTGATGTTGATGCTGTGAAAATTTGCTAAAATAACTACAGACACAGCCACGCACGCGAATCGACACATACTTGGGCAAAAGCAATTAAACTGCTAAAACCACATTTTGTGCGAGAAATAATTGCGAAAATGCCAAAACATAAAGCCGAACAACAAACATAACCGAGTGCCGCCAAAATCGAAAAACCGGGCAAAAAAAGCACCAAATTTGTTCGGCCTAAAGCAGCCCCAATATGTAGGGAACAACCAGAGCATCAATTACAATCGCAGGGGGCGGAGTGGTGAAATGGGAATTTTGGGGGGCCAAATCAGGGGGCCAAGCAGCCCCAAGGGGGATGACAAGGACGCAGGATACCGGTGATCGAAGCCCGACTGGCAAAAAGTCAAACCCAAAACGGCAAGGACCGAAAAAAGTGGCCAAATGGCAACAACAAATCAAATATATTATAACGCACAAAAACAAACCAAACTCAAATGCCAGCTTCAATAACAATAACACAGTTGGGCGGAGACGGGGGCGGGCACAACGAGTGGGTGGGTAGTGGGTGGTGGTTGGTGGGTGGTGAGTGGTGTTGGGTTGTTCTGCTGGCGCTTGAATGCTGCTGGAGCAGGGTTCGAAGGTTACAGAGGCGGCGCTGAGGGGGGTGGAACAGTAACGAGCACTGACAGAATTCGGTTGCGGCGGTTTTGTGTTTACACTTTACAATAGGATTGCCGAGGCTTTGGCGGAATTTCACATTTTTGCCAGGGGCTTTCTAATGAAATCTCCAAAGGCAACAAATTAGTTTTCGCTGTCCCCAAAATGGCTCCACTGTAACGGAGCTGGCTGGCTTATCTGGAAGTTTCTAATGGTGATATTGAATAAATATTGGCGCAAGCCTTCGGGTTGCTGATGAAGGCACTAGCAGTGATGTTTAAATTTATAATGAGGCCAAGGGAATAAATAATTATTATATTTAATTAAAATAATATAAATTGACTTCATCTAGTTGCCAGTACATAAATCACACTACATATGCGAATCAGTATCAACTTGTATCAACTGTTTTAAAATATCTCCGCAATACATTCACACCCTTAACCAAGTAACCTCAGCTTTCAATTATCAAAACTTTGGTCCGCCCCAAAGACGATCGGTTTCAAAACAAATCACAGGCCCAACGCCAAAGTTTCGCCCAAAATTGATGCCTTATGAATCGAGAGCGCCTATATCCGCGAAGGACCAACTTTTCGCCAGCATTGGGCCGTTGCAAACTTTGTTCATACAGTCCGATCATAAACACATCCCGCCACGAGCCCTCGAAAGTAGGCAACAGATGCGAATGCCGCGGGGCTAGCGCCGCATTGCAAAAACCGAAGTGCGTAAACAGCCAGGATAACAAAAACAAAAACAAGCAGGCGGCCAGGACAAACAAAATGAATGGCGTTCGCGGTTGAGCGAAAAGACAAATTAAGATTATAAAAAAAGAAAATAAATATAATAATAAAAATAACACATAGGCCAGCGGAGGGCAAAGCGAGCGAAAACAGGGGAACAAAAAAACGCGAATTGATTGATTGATTTATCAAATGTCTGCCATGGCAATGGTGAGGTGTGCATGGGCGGGGGCCAGGCTTTCTCCAAAGAGGGGGGTGTGGCAGTAGGTGGCTGGTGGCTGGTGGCAGCTGCGGCATGGCCCTGTCCATATCTGTGTCTGCGACTGTGGCGCGTTTGTGATTTGACAGACAAACTGACAGCAAGACGTGCGCAGCGACAGTCGGTCGGGTTTTTTGGGTGGGGGGGGGGCAGGGATAGGGATTTTGGGGTCAGGCATTCCTGCTAGCTCCGCCAACTGCCTGTCGGCGTTTATGTATGCGCGTAATTTCGGAGGCCAGTTCGCCGGAACGGGAAAGATGGAGTGAACTGAGCTGAATTGGAGCGAAGTGAAGTGGAGCACGAGTTGGAAGGCGGAGGCGGTGCGTAGGTGTGCCTACATCCTGTCGCTGACTCGCTGCGTTTGTTTGTGTGTCTGCGTGTCTGTGTGTGTGTGTGTGTGTGAGTGCCTGCGACACGTAGCACATTTTATTTTCCAAGTAATAAATCAATTTTCCGCACCACTAAAAATGAAAACGAAAAACGAACGAGCGGAGCTGAAGTTGACGCTTCTATCGAGAGGGGGTTTCAAGAACTGCTTTTGGCTAGTAAAAGTCGCAGCTGCGGAGCTGGAGGGTTGGGTCTGTGATCTGGGATGGGGTGTGGGGTGTGGGGTGTGGGGGCAGAAGGCAACAGTTGGCGCACCTGGACGGAGCGTAAATTAAAGTCACTAAATCAAAAAATTCCCAAAAACACAAAGGACGAGGAGTGAAGTGAGCAAGAGTGAAGCGAAGCAAACGGAAAAGTTAACATTTGTTTACGTGGTTGGTCGATTGTGGACGTCTTGGACGTGGATGGTGAGACTCAAGCTGGAGCTGTACCTATCCGGCGGTGTGTCTACCTGGGAGCCCGGCAAGTTTCCCAGTCATTTATTGGCCAGAAACGGAAAAGTTCGCCCCGAAATGGAGCGGAGTGGGATTGCGACTAGGAATGGGTCGCAATGAGCAGCAGCAGCAAATGAGCAACTTGACGCAAAACAAAAAGTAAGTAAAACAATTTGTTGTTTTTACACTTGCCATCCATTAACCCAAGGGGTATACTCGACTGCCTTTGGACTCTGGGCGGGCCAAAAGGGGTAAATTTGGAGAAAGTTGGCAGAGGTCCTTGAATTTGCACGGAAATTCCCGCACTCCTTTTCCTTTTGGCTGAGATTCAAGTTGTAATCACGCTGACATGGAGGTCTTCCATTTTTCTAATTAAATAATGAAATGGTGTAAGAGTTATTATTATTATCAATGCAAGTGAATTAGGGCAAATATTTCAGGTATCCCTTTTGTAGGAAAATTCCACAGATTTTTACACCTCCGCCGGGCTTGAAATATTTTCATAAATATTGGCACGTCATGTCTATATTTGTGGAATAAAAATAGGTGCTTTAACTGCTCTGAATCCTTAAAGCCCGAATGTCGGCATATTTTTTGTTATGAAATACGACAACGATTCTTTGCGAATGCTCATTTCAGCTAGCTAAATGGCATCGCTTAGTCGAATCACTTTCATTTGCAGCACACGGACTTGATTTTTGTTTTTCTCGGCCAGTGCGGCAATTTGTTTTGAGTGGGGTCGATGGGGCCAGGGGAGCAATGGCCAGGGGGATGGGTTTTTCTAGCTGCGGGGCCGGTGGGGCAGCGTCAAAGGCAGCAAAAACAAATCAAGTCAACAATCAACGGAACGCACAAGCACACAGAATCACTGGCCAGCTAGCAAACAGTTGGCCAAAACAGGGGAGAAATGGGGGCCGTGGGGGCTAGAGACATTGGGGCAGACACCCTGTAAAAGTTAATGTAACGGCGCATTTAATTGCACGCACGGAATGAATTCCACTCCGGCACTCGGCCGCATGCCACGCCCACATGCTCCCCAGAGACTTTTTCGCCTGCCAACAAACGGACAAGCGAACGGACATACAAACTTGGCTTTTTGGCCTCACGCCGGTGTTTTCGGGCCAGGTGAGAAGCGGCAGTGAAGTAAGTAAAAATGGCTATTAGCCAAAGCATTTTATGTGGCTCCTTTTACTTGGGACACGCCCGCTTGGCCCGTTTGGGCTGCTTGGCCTGCATGCTCTGCAGGATCCCTGGGATCCGCCTGCTCCTTCGGCTCCATCGTCTCCTTGTGCACCCTTAACCCTTACCATGTCTGCCATCCTTTTGTTGCCTAATGCGCTTTGCTATTTTTTAATTATAACGCAAGTTACCTGCAAATGAAAAGTAAAAGGGCTGCCAAGACGACGACGACGAGGACGTCCGCATCCTGTCTCAGGAAGTGGCTGCGGCCAAGACACGAACAGCCAGGACGAAGGACGCAGGACGAAGCGGGCAATGACGAAGGGGAGGAAAAAGCCGGCTTGGCACGACTGAAGCCTCCCATTTTTATTTTCCTCCTTCAGCCTTTCTATTTTTTTGTGCTAGCTGCAACGATGCTGGAAAATTCGCTGGCAACAATTTTAATTGCGTAAACTGTGCAGTTTCTTGCCCCGTCCTTTTCGCACACTCTAGCTCCCTCTCTGTCTATCTATCACTATCCATCTCTTTCGCCTGCTGGCTGTTGCAATCTCTAGCTTTCTCTGGTATTCCTGACCAGTTGTACCAGCAAAGGCCAAGCTGTGGCAAAATTAAATTACTCATACGCTCAGTTGGCCAGGGCTCCATATATATGCGTCTATATAGTATATATCTCCCTCTTTCTCTCTCTCTCTCTTTACCTCTCGTTCTTGCTGGCCGTCTCGACTGCGACGGATTTATTGTTAATTGGAAATGAGGCATGCCCCGACTGTTTGATGCGAACGGAACAAGATTTCCACTACTCAGCCATGGAGAAACCAGAAACCGAGTAGATTCGCCTGAACAACAAAGGCGCAAAAACACCGAAAAAATGCTGACAAATAGCACGCGTAATTAGAAATTAAGTTTCTCTCACTGTGCAAGAAGTGGAGTACCGGAGAGTACCCCTCGAGATTCCCTCGGCCAGGAGTGATTAGTGCAATGACAATCTGAATGGGCCAACTGGAAACCGCTCGAGTCTCCGCCGTAGAAGATCTGGAAACGGCGAGCTGGCAATGACAGAAACTGCTTCCGTGCCGAGCTAATTTATTACAAATGCTCGCCGGCATCTTCTGGAGCTTCTGGTGGCCCTACTGCTCCGGCGACTTCCTACGCCGTCTGGTTTGCTTTAATGAAGGTCTTTCAATTATTTTCTAGTTATGCACTTACCCACGAAGACGTCACGGAATGAGCTCCAAACTAAATTTAGTCATTTGTGAGGAAATTTCGCAGCACGTATAACTTGATTAATCAGTGGGTGGAAAATGTCTGTAGTTTTCCCAATTATCAAATAAAATGAATATTTTTATTGAGAAAGGTTGAATAAAATAGCTTTAAATGACCACTAATTTAAAACTAGCAAACATGAAATGTATTAGGAAAAGCAAACGATATAGTTATTAACGTGACATTGCTTTCCAATTAAATATACAACCCAATTAAACTCAATTTGCATGGATAAATTTGAAATTGAAAAGCATGAATGGAAATCGGCTCTTTGTTGGTATTGAAAATGATTAAAAATATAAGCTTCTCAACTATTGAGCACCTTTGAAGCACTTAAACAAAAGTATTGAACTGAAATTAAATAGCTTAAGTTCCCAATGGAAATCGCACTGCAAGTGGTATTTGAGTGACGCCTAGCACTTTAAATATCATAAGCTCACCAGAATGAAGCTTAAATAATGCCAAAAACCTAAGCAGCCATCCTGACCATCCGGGCCCGAACCAAACCCAGCCAAACCACACTCATATTGGTCCTGGCCTAAGCCATCTGCAGCAAGAAACCAATTTGGAAGCGCATAACTGACTTCAGGGGTTAGCTGCCGAGTCTGAAGTCTCCATCCTTCGAGCCGTTTACTCCCTCAATTACCCCGAACACGGAGATACATACACGCACACGCACGCACACACACATACATGCGGCTTGACTCGTGCATACATATATATACATACATATGTATAAAGCATCAAATTAGAATGGCTAATTGCAAAGTCCTCACATCAGGACCACATTTTCTTTTGTTAACTTGCCCAAAAACTTGCCTCCAGCAATCATCACAACTGCCAGCAAAGTGGGTGGAACTTTTTGAGGCAACCCCCTTCCCCCTCCCGCATTTCCCCATTTCGTATGGTGATAGTGGGATGCTTCGATGGTGTCAGTGAGCTGCTGAGGAGTGGCAACTATTGCATGCTGTCCATGCCGAGCAAGTCGGTCTTTTGGTCGGTAGTGTCTGCTGGCAAGCAGTTAAATTACTTCTCGTTTATTTTAAATTGTGAAAAATATGTGCAAATGCTCGGCAGCCAGCAGACATTACACAATGATACCTAACAAGACCGAACACGAAGGAGCAACCCTTCCTTTCCCTCCACTCCACTCAACTCCCATCCTCGTCCATCCTCGTCCTCCTTCGATGCTGATGCCGATGCAAAGGAGGAAAAAAGGCAAAACACCCGCACACCAGCCACCCAGGAAAGACGATGCCAGTTGGATCTGGGCAGGATTGGGGCCAGGACAAAATGGGGCAGGGTGCTGGAGGGGGGGAGGATTTTGGGTGGATTCGGGTGGCAAGCCAATGCAAAAACATGGGGCAAAACTCTTCTGCAATTTGCAGTGAAAATCGCATCGCACGCGCTGTATTTTCAAATAATGCGAAAAGTTTTCCGCCTATGTTTTCCCGCAGAAGAACACGAGTGAGCAGATGAGTTGGGTCGCGACTGCCGGGGAATCACCCATCCACCCATACACCCATCCCAACTTAACTGCACCAAACCGAAGCGAACCGAACCGAAGAGAACTGAACTGAACTGAGCTGAACAGAGCTACCATCTAGAACCAGAATCAGAATCCGAATCCGACAAAAGCAGCAAAAGCAGCAGCAGCAGCAGCAGCAACTCCAATATACTTTTGTTTCTTTGCCTCTATTGTGCTGCCGTCTCTTTCTGCCGCAGTGCAGCCGTCTCTTTCGCTCCCCCGGCTGACTGCCTGCTGGCTGCGTGAAATGCAATTTCTCATATTTGCATAACTGCAGACAGCAGATAGCTCAAAATAAAGTTGAAATTTTCGCTGCGGTGGCGGCAACAACAAAGCGGCAGCAACAGCAACAACTTTAATATTGCCTGGCCGTGCTGCGTAATTGCCCCCCTTCCCCCAAAAGACCCACAACTTTAGTCCCGATCAGCCACAAGTGCACTGCGCGAAACGTATGTGCCACATTTATTATAATGTATGTTAAAAACAATAATTTAAATAAGAATAATATCTAGAAGATTTTCTATTGTATTTTAATTGCAACTAATAATTGTTAAATAATCATCATTGCTAGACCAATAATTTCTTAGAATAAGACTCACGCATCTACTTTAGATTCTTTGCTGTTTCTAGGCAGCTTAAGATTATCGTATCAAGTGATATTCTAGAACTGTTAGAACAAAGTCCACTTGCGTCAAATTGGCACTTTTGTGCAAGTGTACTAGATTATGAAATACCATAAAAGCTTATGTGAGGAAACTATGCTTATGCTGTCTGGAAAAAAGTTATTCTTGTTAAGTCTCTCAAGCGCAGCTTACTCGCAGACACATTGAGTCATGCGTATAAGATAGTGAATTAGAAATAATGGAAGCCATGAGTGAAATAACTAATACAAAGTTGGTGCAATAAAATCATATTAGTTAAGCAATCAAACAGCTAATGATAGCTCATAATGTAGAGGCTCACCCCTATCATCTTGATCTTCTCAATTCGGAGCGGGGCAACAGGTCTGCTTTAGTTATTTTCGCCACCGAAAAGCCCTCGAATTTCGCGGAGTGCATCTGCAACAGCGCAATCCCTTCCGCCTGGCGCCACTACATAGTCCGTGGGTTTCCGCCAACTGTGCGCTCGATTTTACAAAACAATACGGCAATGGAATGCGACGGGGCACGGCGGCAGCAGTGGCAGCCAAATCAACGGAGTTACGCGCACAACGGCCGCACTCCCACGCACACACAGCTGCAGGGGGCGTGGTCGTTGGATGTGGCGGGGAGTGGAGCAGGAACGGGCACAATGCAATACACCCGTACATGCATAAGACAAAGCATACTTTGGGGCGCAAATAACCGGAGCTGCGAACGGAAACCAAAATTGAGCGTCCTTCGCAACGCAGCGCGCCAGGACCAAAAAGGAAGCGGAGCGAGAGTTGGTTCCATTCTATTAGGATAAACACAAATCACAGCTGAAGGGGAGCGGTGGGCCGGTGAGGGCAGCTGGGCTGGTCCACTGGCCCGCTGGCCCGCTGGCCCACTGAACGCAGCAATTTTACGCACAAACAAAGCAAACAATGTCGGTGGCCAAAAGCAAACATAATTGATATAGTAATCAATTCAAAAATCTGGGAAAACTAAAAACAGCAAATGCTCTGAAAACAGCGATGTGGACACGGGACAAGTGCGGTCCCAGCCGCAGGCGGGCCAAGCTATGCACACAAGGAGCCATGAGCCACTCAACCACCCAACCACCCAACCACCCAACCACCCAGCCACCCACTGGCACCCATCCACGCTGCCCAAAACCACTTTCCCATCAGACATATGTGCTTGCCAGTGCGTGCCACTCAATCAACTCTGAAAAAGTCTACAAATATTAGCCCCTAATACCATCGAGACTCGCATGAAGGACGATCTCGAGGGGGGACGGGGTGGAAGGACGAACTGCACCCACGTCCACGCCCATAAAAAAGTGGAATTGTGTATAAAAATGAAGCAGCGGCAGCAGTAGCAGCAGCAGCAGCCGAGAGGCAACAAAAAGTGGCAGCTTCAAATAAAATTGTTGCGACAAAGGCGAAGGAGCAGCTGAAGGAGCAGTCCTGCCACAACGATAACATTAAGACGGAGTATCGAAAAAATGTGTAGTTCCGCACACACACACTAACCCATACACACACACACACACCGTCTGAGGCGACACAAAAGCTGAATAACAACACAATCAAGCGAGGAGCTTGGCGGCTTTGTGGGTGGTCGCAGGGAGGCATTCTCGCTTGGCGATGGAGGGGCGCCCCAAGGACATGGGAGGAGGCAAGGGGAGGGGGTGGGGGGGGGGGGAGAGGCGCGAGCGTGTCTGGGCATAGGCAGCAGTACAGTATAAGTTGCCAGCGCCCGGCGAAAGCGGCACGTAATAACATTTTTCTAAAGAAAGCGGTGGCGGCGGCAGCAGCAAGAGCAGCAAATGCACTTAGGGAAATAATTTGTACATTTACATTTAGTAATGTATGACACGGATGTAAGATGTAAGTATTTACCAAGCACGAGTTTAGCTAGTGATCAAAAGCAATTACTTACTATATTACTTGTGTACTCCACTTCACATATCGTGGGCTAATATTTTCTCTCAGTGCACCGCGAGGACAACAAAATACCGTCACACAGCGAGGCAAACGAAGATGTCAAGCGAAGGAGCCGAAGGAGTCGAAGTTGGGCCACCGAAAAGCAGCGAAAAATGCGAAAAGCGAAACAGGAGCAGGCAGAAAGGAGGAGGAAATGGGGAAATGTGGAAATGTGGAAATGTGGAAATGTGCGTGGCGTGTCCTGGCTCCTGTGGAATGCTGTCAGGAGACAAGTTATTGTTTTTGATTTCATTTTTCTTGCGTTTCTGCGCTTACCCAGCCGCCACTCCACTTTACGAGCTGAATGTGGCTGGAGTTCGGGGACTCCAGTTCATATATATGTACATATGTGCGATTCGGGGAACTTATTTCCATATGGGGAGGGATATGGCGGGAGTAACCCCCAAATTGGTTAGTTCGGCTAATCGAGGTATTTGGTATTTTGGGCCGGGACAGGAATCCGGCAGGATTTGACTCGCTTGGCTTGGCTTTTTTACGAGACCCAAGCAGATTGGCGCTGGCTGCCTTATTATTATTATTATTACGATTATAAAAAGTTGCCCTAATCCGAGTGGGTAATTCATTTCTGAGAGCTAGACGAGCTTGATGGGGGGAAGCGCCGCCTGCAAATCTCCGGACTCCGGAAAATGCCGGGAAACTATGACGGAAATCTTAACACTAAAGAACCCTTATGGGAATTTCAAATGTGCACGAAGTGAACGTGCTTTTCTTCTCAGCAGAACTAGTTTTTGGGGCACTACCCAGTTTAATGCGGCCATATATGTGTATGTGTATATTTACAGTCGAGACGGTTTATGCACTCTTGTACTTGCTTTAAATTAAATTATGAATTTGTGCTGGCAGTTTTCACTGTTTAATTAAGGTTAGCTCACTATTGTCACTTCATTTGATAGATGTTTTCGTTTATGAAATCCTAATAGGAACAACGTGCGATTTAAGGGAAAAGCTGTCAGCTTAGGCTTGTCAGGCAAATAAGCTCATACTTTTAAAGTTAACATAAGAGGCTTATTTAAAAAAGACTTGCAAGATAAGCCAGCTGTCAGATTGAATGTACCTCAAAAGTGTTTGCTTTACAAATGGTAGAATAATTAGGTGGCAATCTAGTGGATTGTTAAGCTTAATGTCGAGCTGATTATCACTGGCTTCTTTGGACTTATTTGCATATTGTTTTCGCTGTAATAGTTCTTTGATAAACCAAGAGTCTTTGCAGTCCAAGATATGAGCTGGTAACTTTGTAAATAATTGATACCCAGCAGAGGTTGAAGTTTACAGCATTTGCAAACTCCGATCATTAGGTGAAGTTTTCTTATCAAGTCTTATCCACACGGCACGGGGTGCAGCTGGAGAATCATCAAGTGGTATAGCAGCGGGTGCAAAAACAAATAGAATAAAAATAGAACTGAGCGTACAAAAAATGCAAACGATGTGAAAATGTGAAAATGTGAATAAACCAGGAATGACAATCAATCATTCAGTTAGTTGCAGCAGCAAACTTCAGCAATTTGGGGATACCCCCCTTCCCCCCCTCAAAACCACCGCCCCTTTTATGGGTGAGGGGGTCATTAGGCCCCCGCCCTCGAGCATTTTGCCAGCCGCAATTCTGGTCTGTTTCACTCGCAAACTAACTTTCGGGTAAACTTTCTAATAAAATAGCCCTCTATGCGCCCCAAGGTCCAGGGATCCTGGCAAGTTACTGTTCCCATTCGGTGGTTATCCTGCCACGCCACCGCTCGCAAAGAGAGAGTCCAAGGAGCAGAAGCAACCAGAGGCAACCAGAACCGCAACAGGGGCAACTGCAGCCGCCGAGAGTCGAGGATTCAATTCACTTTTGCTGTTGTTGCAGGCACAATGCAGTTGCCAGAGTTACGAGAGAAAGCTTTTCCCAACTTTCTCTCTCTTGGCTGCCCGTTTCCATTTTGTTCCGCCCATGTGTGTGTTGGTAGGTCTGACTGTGTCTGTGTGTACATGGCCGCAACATCCGTTACAATTTTTTACGACTGCGGCGCTGACGTTGATGTTACTGCCTTGTGTGCTGGTGTGTGTGTGTGTGTGTGCGAGTTAGGAGGGGGCATGCCACATTTAAGGATTGAGGAAATTTTTGTGGCCTCCTCCAGTAATGATATGGAATGTGTTGGAATTTCAAGAAGTTACTCCAGATTTCTTTATTTATTTAAATGAGCAGCCAGCGCGAATGCCACAAAGTCAGGCCCGTAGTAATGTCTGTCTGTGTT
Source organism: Drosophila orena (assembly GCA_005876975.1). Lineage (NCBI taxonomy): Eukaryota > Metazoa > Arthropoda > Insecta > Diptera > Drosophilidae > Drosophila > Drosophila orena. Next base: position 3,629,347 of record VCKV01000282.1, on the reverse strand, counting down.
CCTGTCTGCCCCGTTGGCTGTGTCTGTGTTGGTGCCCCTGCAACCAAGCTGGTGTGGTGGTGGCCAGCCAACCAGCATCTTCAATTGACTGACTGAATGACTAACTGACTAACTGACTGACTGACTCACTGACTGAGTGAGCATACAACTAAATGAGCGTTGTTATCGGTCTCTGCCGCTCCCTCGACGACTGTCTGTCTGCCTCTGAATCGCTCTACACGGCGCAAAATCAAGTGGACATGCTAATGAACCCCAATCAGTTATAATCGCACAACGCCGACTGATTCCTGCTGAAAAGGAGCAGCTTAAGTGCTCAGACACTGGTCTAGCCATAGGTAGCGGTGGCACGAGCAGGACAAGCGCTGCTCAAAGCTATTTATAAAGTTCTAATAAAAATTAAGATATATAGGTATCGCTAGAATAAGCCTATGCGCTTATTTTAATAATTAATAATAGACTAAAGTTAAATGTTAACTTTCCGGCCAAGGCGGACACCATTCACAAAGCAATTAACGCAACAGCTCCCCTGCTCGTGATTCTTCCCCTGCTACTCCACCTTATATTAATAATTACATTTCTCAGTTTAAGATATTTTTCAACTTGATTTTAAGCACGCAAAAAATCTAACTTGACTTATAACAAGTTTTTGAGTAAACTGTTTCCAAAAGTGCAATTATACTTTATTAAATTTAAATCCCTTTCCTGCTTGTCCTTTAATCTACATATTTTTAACTCATAGGCAGAAGAAAGAGTTTCGAATTCGTTTAAATTAAAGCAGACGTTGAAAACGCTTAACTTTTTCTCCCAGTGCACCGCCGTCTGACTGGGTGTGTGACTGTGCGTATAATTGTGAAGCCAACCTGCTGGTGGCGTCAGCTGGGTGGAGGTGAAGGTTCAGGGGACTGGAACAGGGAGCAGGGAACAGGGAGCATCAGCCAAGGAGCAAAGAGCAGCCACAAGCGCTGAGCCAGCAGCAGCAGCAAAGTCACAGGATGAGGACGAATGACGAAGAACTTGGGATGATGGAGAACAGAGCAGAGGGAACGGAGAAGATTCAACTACCCGCAATCCACAAGCAAGGAGCAGCAACGTCATTGAAATTTATGCACGTTGTACTTTCGTGTAGTGATATTTGTATTGGGAATTAAAACTATGCCCCCGGGATTATATCCTAATTTTTGGCGCTGTTCTGCTTTGCTTGTTTCGCAACCATCTCATTCTCATACTCATTCTCATACTCTCGATGATGCCTTATTTGCCCAGCCACCCACCTCATTTCCCTGGGCTGTCTGTCTTGGCATTGCCATTCCATTTCTACTTCTCATTGCTTTTGTTTGCCGTGTAATTAAAATAAAGGCGTGGAGTAATTGCCGAGGTCAGTGGGCAGCGGCAAACAGCGTTGTGGACTGCTGCACTTGGCCAACGGTACGTATACGTAATGTTAACTAAGCGCACCGAGCAGTGCTGAAATTAACACTTTTTTCGTTACTTTATTTTTTTGGCTAGTTCAGGTCGTCGTTGGTGGGTTTTTTGTGTGGGCGGGTATTCCTTGGAGCCTGAGCTGTGAATTACCGAACAGCAGATAAAATTCTCAGTTTAACACTTTGTTAAAATGCTACCCATACGGCTACGCTTACGTTCGTTTACGCTTACGTATACGCCATGTGGCGCGTCCGCCCATAAAGTGTGCCAACATTTGGCACCCCGTGCCCCTTATCCCCAACACCATCTCCAATCCAAATTCCATGCCCGGGTCCGAGCTCAATCCCGATCCCAATCCCAACCCACTTAACTGGACTTTGGTCACGTTGCTGTGCTGCTGGTTGCCTTTCTCGGTGGTCGATGGGCAATGGCTGTTGGGCGCCTGCGGTAAATTTCATTTTGCAGGGCATCATTAGACTGAGACCCAGAGACCTAGATTTCCATGCTAATTGGATTCGCAATAAAGGCGCCCATCGCACGGCGCCCGAGATCGAAGAATTCCAGCCGTCTTGGCAGCCACAGAATTTGAAGAAAAATTAAATTCCCCAGTCAACATGAATGTTTCGTTTGGCACAATTTTGCAAATGAGTTATGACCGCAAAAGAATTTCGCCAGCCACAAGAAAGAAGTGAATCAAATGAATTATTAAGAGCAAATTTGATGAATGGAGTTGACTGACAGTATGTGGGATTTCCTGTCAGCAAAAAAAGAAGGATAACCCGAAAGGCAAATCCAGTACAAAAACTGTCTGAGGGTCGGTTAACCTTCATTGGGCTTTGGAAAATACTTTAAATGAACCGAGGAAAGTTTAGGCAACTCCACTGAACTAAGTGCAGCCCAAAGGCTATATGCTCGGTAGGAAAACCCTGCAAATTCCGTGGCCAAGCGCATTTCACTCGCCTCCGTGTGACTTTAATCAGCGCCTAATTATGCATGCTTGCCGGGCCAAAAGTCCCCCGTTAATCAGCATCATTTATTGCCGAGCAAGCTGCTCGAATTCAAACTCGAATTGAAATTCAAGCTGGCAGCCAAAAAAGCCATGCTCGGCACGATGGCCCCAAATGGCCAAAAGGAAGCCAGGAGCAGGACAACAAGGCGACTGCCAGCTAAGCCAAATTGTACGCTCAAGTGCCATAAAGCAATCAAAGTTGATATCAAAGTACCACACTGCTAACTTATGCTCTCATGTATTCAATTAGGACAGCTTTTCGAATGCCCTGCTCCTTGGAGCAGCCCCAGCCCCCTTCCTCTTTCATTTAAAAGAATTAAGCACTTTTCTGCATCGCAACCACAGCAGTGGAGATGAAGAAACTGCTGCAGCTCCTGGCTCCTGGCTCCCAGTTCCTTCTGGTCCTGTTCCTTTCCGGGAGCTGCTCCTTCAGGAACTTTCAACAACTTCCTATGCCCAAAGTTTCCACAAATTAGTTATGCAAATTATGTGAGTCGCCTTTACCTCACCAGGACTCCATCTTCCACGGCTCGAAGCCAACCATCCGAGCATCCAAGCATCCAAGCATCCGACCATCCAAGCATCCAAGCATCCCCCACCAAATAGCACCCCCACTGTGATCCGGCATTTAAAACAATGGCTGGCGACCCTTGGCTGGCAAAACGCTCCCAAAAGTGAGACCTCCAAGCAGAAGACCAGCCCGATTAGGACGCATAACAAAGCAGAATTTGTGTAAGTTCGTATTTAACATGCTTTATGCATTCCTCAATTATAAATAGATTAAAGTCCCGAATAGACTAAAGTTAAATGTTAACTTTCCGGCCAAGGCGGACACCATTCACAAAGCAATTAACGCAACAGCTCCCCTGCTCCTGATTCTTCCCCTTCCTCCTACTCCCCCCGATCCTCATGCTCCTTTTAGGCCGAAAAGGAAAGGCAGGAACCCAATTTAACTGACTGCCAACTTTCCACAATCACTGCCCATCATCAATTTCAGATTTTGTTGTATGTTTTATGAAGCAGTCAAGGCACAGGACAGCCGCCCGTCAACCAGACACTTGGACAGACAAACAGACAGGCTCAGAGACAGTCTGGGATTGGATGCGGTGGGATGGCCGAAGGTGGGCTGTGGGCTGTGGGTGGTTGGGGTGTTGGGTGGAGCTGGGTGGTTGGGTGTCGTAGTGGTGTACGGTGGAAAGTGAAAACAATGCCTGGCCGCAAACGGCTGAGCAATGGCTGTCCAGGGAGGCGACCGCCTGCCGAGTGTGTGCGGATGCTTCTTGCTGAGTGTTTACTTAACCGTAAGCCTGACCCACCGACCCAGCCATTCCAGCCAGTGCCAGCCAGTGCCACCGAGTGCGACCCCCCGACCCCCGGCGGTGAGCTGAACTTGAACCACATTGAAACAACAAAGGCGAGCAGATAAAGCAGCGATGGGTAAAAAAAGGGTTGGACGGGCATCTTAAAGGATTGCTCAAGTTGGCCAAAACCAATATGTAAATGTGCGTGTTGTGATTAAGCACAAAAGCAGAGTAAGCCAGATACAAAGACGGCCAATTGGACGGTGGACTGCGGACGGACGGACGGACGGACGGACGGACGGACGGACGGAGTTTTCTTGTCCGATGCCAAAGTCCCGAAAGCCAAAATCTCCAACCGCACCGCACACACATAATGTGGGCCAAAAACGAAGCCAAGCAAAAACGCAGCCTTGGCTAACTTTACACACCTCAAGTGTTTGTTTAGGTTGCTTTGCCTTGCCTTGCTTTGCTTGGGGTTTTGGTTTTTGTTTGAGCGATGGACCTGGCCGGGGAGTTATGGGGTATGGGGTCGGGGAAAACACTTAGGAAAAATTACCAAAAAAGAGGATTAGTGCAACTCGTTCAACTTGGGCGCAAAACCAATGCGCAGTGGTCAAAAGTAGTTTTGCAATCCCCCTCAAGAACTTATCAAAGCATTTGCAAAAGCCCGCAAAAGTCCGCAATCCGTCTTAAATATGCATTTAACACTTAGATTATTATTGGGCGTGTTAAACAACCAAAATTGTATAAAACATTTTGTAAAGATATGTTTCGAGTGTGCGTTAATATTATTTTAGTGAACTGAAGTGCAAGTAAATGCACTACAATTGTAAATTTTATGTTACTAATTGATTGTTTCTTGTTATGTTTATGTAACGTACTATGAGCTTGTTGTTGCATCTTTAATAATGTTATTGAAATTCAATGCAACATTGTTCAAAAATACAAGAGTGTCTCGCATTAAGAAGATTATTTTATTGTAGTGTAAGGGGAGAATTTTCTGTGGCCATTTGACGCCTTCGTTGTTTTTGGCCAGCGGTATTATAAATCTTGCCCGCAATGCAGAAAGCGATCAGATCCCACCTCCAGCTCCTGCTCCTGCTCCTGCTCCTTTTCCTGAGCCAGCCACCCACTCCTGCTAGGATCCAAAAACAATGGCCTGGAACCCTATTAGCGTAGAGCAATCCTCCTTGGCAGACAATTCTCCGCAGGAGTGTGTGGAGTTTCAAGGGGTCCGGCCATAAATTGCAACCGCCAGGTGAGCGGTAAGTGGGTGCGGTTTCAGGTGGTGCGAGGGGGCTAATGGGTCACTACTTGATGTATCACACAAACAGACACAAATGATATTTATGCTGCCGCAGTTGCTGCTTTGCCAGCTCCTTGCCTTCTTCAGTTACTCCAGCAGCTTCTCCAGCTCCTTGGGCTTCGGCGGAGGAGCCCGTGAGGCTTCTCACGGCCAGAAGCCGCGCTCAGCTTGGTGTAATAAAAACTAAAATCCGCACAACAATATGTGCGAGGATAATGCCATTTCCGTTTTATGGGATATCCTGTTGGTCCTCCCCCCACCCCCCTAGTGTGTGTGTGTGTGTGTGTGAGCGCTCGCATATGCGGGGCTTCCTCAAGGAGCCCCAAATCTGAGCGAACGAGTTACGACTACACCGGGCCAAAAAGAACGAGCCCGGACTGGAGGAGCTATTGCGGTCGCCATTTCAGTGATGGGTTGCGATAGGATTCGCAGGACGTAAAGGCCACGGTGGCATGCGTGCGAGTCGGGAATGAATGGATCAGGGATCAAATTTTATGGATTGCCCGGGCGCATACTACATATACGAGTATGTACATATGGTAACACTCACACGATAATGAAGTCAGAACTAAGGAATAAATTCCGCAAATTTTCATTAGCCTGAAAAGTGGGAGTCAGTGGAAAGTCAGAGTGCGGGAATTCGATAACAAAGGATTGTGGTTTGGGGAAATTATTGGAATTCGAGTTCTGGCAAGGTTAAGTGAAAGATTTTCTTCCCAGCCTTGGACAAAATTAATTTATTAAGTCGACGATAAATCGTTGATAAATGGCAGCCCAAAGGCGTTTTAAGACTCACATCTACAAATGGCATTGTGCAAGTGCAATAAACTTTAAGCTCAAAAGATTTTAATTTAAATAAATATTTTAGAGGTGAAATACAAATCAATTGAAATAACTGATCAAAACTGAAGCGAATAAAGAACCCTCCCATAACTTTCCCCATCGCAGACTTACAATCAGCTAATCTGTCCTACATATTTGCATATCGCCTCGGCTTCAGCTTGGATTACGATGGTTATTCATTAGCCGCATTCCTGGACGCCCTTGGCCAGCAACTGGGACGCTTGCTGCGGTTAGCCGCAGGAGTTTCGTCCTTCTTGTTGCCCCTGCCCCGAGCAATGCCACTATTACCATCTCTTTCTGAGCCATAACTAGGCAAACCTTTTTTGTTCAGTGTGTGTGCGCAACGGTAGAGGAAAAACAAACGTCCGACTGCCGGGAAAATCTTTATAAGTGTGTGTATGTGTGTGAAGTAAAAAGCGCAACCGGAGAGGAGACGGATGGACAGCGGGACGGAGGGACGGAGGGGGCAGGGTGAAGGATGGGGGGGGGGGTGGCTGGGTTGGCAGCGGAAAGCCGGAGAGTAAGAAAAACCATAACTAAATCCATTGCCATAGGAAAATCCAAAGCAAAGTCTGCGATGCAAATAGTAGAGATTATGGGACTGCAGATGTATGAAGAACGAGATGGAGCTGGATGTGAAACCCAAGGCGCGACTGTGAAGGACCCAAAAGGGGTCCAGGGAGGACGAAGGTCCCCGGCAGAAGGTGTTATGTGTACGTGTGTACGAGTGTATGAGGCACAATAAATCTTGCAAGGGTGCCGAATGGCCGGGCAAGGGGCCGGAGGCCTCAGGTCCTGAGTCCTTAGTCCTGAGTCCTGAATCCGGAATCCTGGATCCTGGGCATTGGCATGGATCTGAGACGGGACTTTGGCCCCATCCTCCACTTCCCCTGCTCCTCCAGGGCGAACCTTCTGCCACCCAATGCGCGCACGCCCCGTCAGTGAAAACCAAAACCAAATAAAACTGACATTATGCGAAAAGCGAAAGCCATAACTAAAAGTTGGATAACGTGGCCATGATGAAGCCGAAGTGGAGTGGGCAAGAAATCCGGAGCTGAAGCAGCCGTAAAGTTGATACTAAACCAAAGAGCAGAGCTGGCAAAGCTAAAACAAATCGGAGATGCTATTGTCAGGAGCTCTGGACGAGCAGGTGCCCCAGAGACTCGATTAAGTGATAGTGTGGAAAATGGATGATAGAAAATTATTTCAAAAAAATATTACTCAGCTATTGAGTTACGAGCTAGTAAAGTTTCTTCTTGTTAACAATAAGAACCTTTGTTTGCATTTTACATCGAAATGCTAAGGAGACTTTCTGGAAATGACTGGTAGTTTTAGTTGGCATTATCATTAAACCGAGTTTTTCAGCTGATATAGTAGAACTTCAATATGGGTGCTCTATTCCTTTTTAATTTTCACTTAATTAATACTTTAATCCCTCTAATCTCTTGATATTGCATTCAGGGATTGCTTAAAGAAATTGTGTAAAGAAATTCCACGCCATTCGAAATGACATTTGGATATGATTCTAATTGCTGCCCCGGAAAAAAACTCGATTCACTCCAACAGGTTTCAATTTGAACATCCTAGAAGCTCCTTATTGGATCATTAAATCAAGAGGGACTGAGCTGACCTAAAAAACTGAGAGTGCTTAAATGCTGCTAAGCGAACTGAGTTTGTTCCTTAATCGCCTTCAGGACCAGCCAGCACCTCCCAGGACCTCCCAGTACCTCCAAGCACCACCCAGTACGACCCAAAAGGTAAATCCACGGCCCTGAGCCCGCGAATCCAAACCACCTCGGAGTGCACCACAATGGATTTGCCACAGCCAACTCCACGGCACGAGCTGAATATTCTCCGTTTTTACCCTTTCTGGGTGCTGGTCGCAAAATGTTTGGGGGGGATACAGATATCGGGTATGAAAAACAGAAACAGGAAAATAGAAATGATAGCAAAGTTGCAAAGGGATGCGGGGCGGGCGGACCGAAGGGGTTGCTGAAACGGAAATCGACTTTGGTAAGGAGTTTTTCTCGTACCTGTGAATCGGAATCTGAACGCTGGAGCTGCACCGAAGTTATGCAAATGTAAAGTTGTTCGTGCCTGCTCCTGGCTGCTGAATCCTGCGGCAGGATCTGCTGCTCCTCCTGCTCCTGCTACTGCTCCTTCTCCTGCTCCTACTCCCGCTGTCAATCGAAGGCGATGTCGCGAGTGCTAATGACGTTTGCTTTGATTGCGCCCCGCATGCGAATCCAAATCTGAGCCACAACTCACAACTGTCATTTTCGCAAGGATATATGTATGTAGATATGTATGTGCGATGGGTATGCAGGATAGAATGGGTTCTTGAGTGTCTATCTCAGCTGGTACAACCAGCTCAGCTCCTCACCGGAACTCTATTTATTTAATTTGCATGCAATTTTCAATTTTTATGCGGAATACTTGGCATTGACAGCAAACGATGCGCACATTTCGCATCGGCAATGCACAATAGAAATTGAATTGCAAAAATTTGTTTGCCCGTCCAGGGCAGCAGGCAAATGGATTGCGAACACAGTGGAATAGCGGATTTTGAGGGCTCTTCACGTCTTCACGCCAATGTCACAAGGAGCCGCATCCAAGGAGCCAGCGAGCTGAACGAGTTGAAGGAATCGCACAATTTGGCGGCGAAGATGTCAAGTATACGCCGCGTTGCCAGTGCCACACTGACTGCAATTACAATGGTGGCCAACAACAAAGACGGTATGCCGGTATGCCACACACACAGACGCACCACTGGCACACACGACACACGGCGTTGAAGCCACAAATACGTACGCTCCGCAGGATCCGGAGAAGAAGTCTGAGGCGAAGACAGGCGACAGATCCTGGGGTTGCCCCGTCGCCAGTGTGCGAAAAAATGCACGCGCACACACACGCTCACGAAAAAATCGCGCGAAATTTGGCGAGAAAAACCAAAACAAAACAACAACTTCGTGCGCTTGGGATCACGATGAATGTTCGATGCGAAATGCAGCTGCTCTCCACCACCGAACGCTCCGAAACTGAATTCGCAACTGAGCCAGAACGAACCAGGATGCTGCCATCTGGAGCCGAGGCAACTGGACGCACGAAGGATGCCGACGAGCGGCACGATGAGGCGGATGCTTCGGATGCTGGCTGCCAGAGCTTTTTCGGCGAGAGAGAGAGAGTGAGAGAGAGGAACTGGCATTGGCGACGTGTGACTTCGTTAAATTTCTGCGGCGACAGCACACAAAACGGATTCGGAAGCGGAAGTAGCAAGTAAGCGAGCAAGGAGCGCTCTGTGGCTATGGGTGTGTGTGTGTGGATGTGTGGGTGTGGGTGTGGGTGTGGATGGGCGCGCTGAGTGGGCGGGGTGGATGGAGTGGCGCTGAAGTGGGCGAAGTAGCGCCAAGTGGCTGGCTAAAGTCGACTTTGTGTTTGTGTTTTGCAATGCCAACTAAACACACATGCAGCTCCACACACACACTTACACGTATGTGTGTCCGTATAATAATATATATTATGAGCCATACATACCTACGCCGTGGCATCAATATTCACATTCGCACTTGTGCGAGTATTCTCTGATTTGCTGCAATCGCGTTTGCCAACAACGAACTTGGCTAACAACAACAGCTGCCGGAGTCGCAGTCGCAATCGTAGTGGGGTATTTTCCAGCGGATGTTTGGTAAATCTTTGGCGCCGGATACCAGCGCTGTCTTCCCCGGAGTCGAAGCCCCGCCCCCTCAGATCGCCGCCCCCCGCGAGACACGGTTATACTCTTTTCATATCTTTCTTAGTCTTACACAGAAAGTAATTTCCGAAGCCTTTGCAAAGGTACTCTGCATACATAAACATGAAAACATCTTTATTTACATTTTTTGTCATAATTATTAAGCCCCAAAATAGGGTATTATTAGTTCAAGTATTATATTAATTATACTTAAAAATGTACTGTAAATAAGCATGCAATCGTAATAGCATAAGACATTATACCTATAAAAAGTTTTCATTTAGTGAAAAATTATTCATTTTGCTCAGTGTACATTGCCTGCACCCAGGGGTGTGTATGTGTTTGTATCGATAACTAATAAAAGCATTACATTTATGTTAGAGCCAAGCGCTGTGGCCCCTTATTTCCCCCCTTCTGTTTCGTCCTGAGCAATAATTCAGTTTTCATTTCTCTGTTTTCCTCAGTTTCTCATTTTCATTTTGCAGCCAGTGCATGTGTGCCTTGCCGCCCCCCTAAGCCTCTCACCCTCACCATGCTTTTGCCACAGTCATGGCCAACTAATTGGAAACAGTATCCAGCTGCGCTTGCTTGGCCCATTTTGTTACTGCAACGGCTTGAAGAGCTGGCTGCTGGTGTCTCGTTTAGTTGCCAATTGCTTAGTTGATTTTCATTGTCTGCCCTTTGGGCCACACTCACAGGTGGCTAACAGGGGGGTGGAACGGTTGGTATGGGTGAAATGGCTGGAATGGGTGGAAAATGCAGGGGTTTTTCCGCTGTATTGGCTTGTAAGTGAAACGATAAACGCTGTAGCTCGCTGTCATTAATTGGCTGCCGGTTGATGTTTATGTCGTTAGCTCTTCGTTACTGCAAAGAGGGAAAAGCGGATTGGATGTTTAATAATCTCCTCACATTCAGTTGGTTTTCAGTGATTTTCCTGCTCTTCCTCAGCCGCTTTTAGCTTGATATTCAATTAACTTTCGCAGCACAAATCTAGGCAGGATCTGTTGGGGACAGCCAGGCAGCATGTTAATTAATAATGTTTGTGCTCGTATCTGTGTATCTGGGTATCTGTGTATCTGTGTATCTGGGTATCTGGTTACTGCTAACTGGTAACTGGTATCTGGCTGATCTGGTGCTGTGCTAATGTTTAGGCCAGGCCAAAGGAACTATTCTCCATTTCCTCGTCTCAAACGGCTTCCGTCTGATCCTGAGAGCCACGCCTTCGTCTGCAGCCGTTCGTCCTTCGAGCTGTTTTTGTCAGGCTGATGCTGCTGCTGCTGCTGCTGCTGCTGCTGCTGCTGCTGCGTTTACCTGCCAGCGAGGGCGAAAAGAAAATATCCGGTTTTCAACCGCAAACTGCACTTTTCTACCCATTGTGCCTGGCTCCATTCGTTATCCTGCCACTGCTCCTGCTGAGTGGCCCCATCCCAAGCCCACACAGACGGAGCAAAGGACACGGACAGACACACGTTCGGGACATTGAATTTGTTTTGGGTTTTGATTTTTCGATTTCAGATTGCACGTTTGAATGGCCAGGACCAGGACCAGGACCAGCACCAGGAGCAAAATCAGAATCAGAATCAGAATCAGATCCAGGAGCTGGTTAGAAGGACCAAAGCAAGGAAACGGGTGCCGACCCAAGTCCGACAAATTCAAGTCTGAAGTGTTGACTGCCACATTTATCGCAGCTGCATCTGCAGCCACATGAAAATATTCGAATTGATTGCAAAGTGCTGGCCATTCAATAAACTAATTAAATACAAGTGGCGTATAATTAATTTGCTGTCGAGCTCCGATTTCTTGGGGATATCCGGGGAATTGAATTTTTGTTTATGCCCATCCTTAACTAATTAAATTCACCAGTCTGCAGAGTGAGAGCGTCTTTTGCTAGTGCCATCTAGTTTCAGCATTGTAGATGAAAATTCATCAATTTTCAGCTCGATTCGCTCTTGCTTCGAGCATTCAAATTGTGTTTGCATTCTCAATTTTCATATTTCTCATATTTCTGGCTGCTTTTCCCTGCTATTTCCAGTCGTGTTTGTCTTGGCCAAATGAAAAAATGCCGAAGTGAAAATCATCTCAGTTTCACAAGAACTCCAGAACAAAGGAAGTGAAAATTAAGTTAATTTTGCAGTCAGACTCCGGGGCTGGCTTTAATAAATATTGGAGTCCATTATATGGGAGTCCAGCAATGGAGTAATCGGCTAATGAATCGGTAGCAAGACCAATCCTCCAATGCACTTTTCCATCATCGGGCCCAAAGGCTTGCGGGGATCCAAGGATACATAGAAAGGCTTTTATCTCCCAGTTAATGCACAATGGCTGCATTTAAAGTCTTCTCCAGCTGGGAGCTCATCAAACCGGCATGCATGGCCTGGCCACATAATTGCAAATGACACCGCAAAGGGAAAACTGTTTCAAGTCTACTTCTTAGGCTTTTTCCAGCTTTTTTTTCTGTTTTTTTCGTGCCCGTTTCCCCTTTTTGTCCTTTGAGCCCTTTGAACCCTGTGGTTGTATGTTAGCTCCAGCTGCAACTGCAATTGCAACTGAAAGTGCAACTGCAACTGCACCTGGCAGCACTTTCCACCGCTTTCCACTTGTTTACCACTTTTTGTTCTGGCCTTGGCTTAGCTTTTCTGCCATTGTTGCCGCTGTTTGTTGCTTGTTTGTTGCATATCGGGGAATAAGTATTTCTGGCATTATGGCTATATGAGTGCCCGGACACACGGGGAAAAACAGGAGAAAATAGAGGAAAACAGAGGAAAACAGAGGAAAACAGAGGAAAGGAAAACAGAGGAACGAGACAACTCTAATACACTGAACCCTTGGCTGAGCTCACCGGAATCCGCTCTGCGATTTCCCTTGGCTGGCCGTTTTAGAAAAGCTCTTTTCTAATGGATAAGCATGGGTTTGTGGGAAATGGTTTTACAATCTCCCTAGATAAGAATTTCCAATATTCATTGGGTCCAATTAAAAGGCAATCTTTTCTTTAAAGTTATTTATGTTACTTGAATATTTGCGCAAAAAATAAAGGAATATAGTTGCCTTTGATAAATAACCCACTCCTTCTATTATAACCATGCTCTTAACATTATTAAATTCTCCTTAAAAAGTTCGAAAATGATTTTTATATGTCCCACGATCTTGAAACTCGCATCAAACTTTATCTGGACCAGTGCGAATGAAGTGAAAAGGTCAATCAAAGTTTGCCGAAGTATCCAAATTATCCAATGGCCCAGTCGAGAAGGGTTAAACTGCTGCGGGAAGGTTTTCATGGGAGGCGTCTCAGGCCGGATTAACAGGGGGCCAGTAGAATGGGCCCACCATTGCCACCCCTATCCAACAAAAAAACAAGAGGACAAAGAGAAAAGCTGAGACTTTGCCACGGCAAAGGATAGTGGCAATTGAACCGGCACTGGATGTCTCAACTTTTGCAGCTGCCATATCCTTGCCACAGGTCCTGCAGCATCGATTCGATGGCTAAAAAGCTGCTGCAAACGTTTTTTGGGCCTTATGCCGCTGCCATTTTTCTCGTTGTTTACCAAGTTTTCACGACTTTTGTGCTCTTTGCCGAGCTTGTTTGTTTGTTTGTTCGTTTGTTGCCGTCTGCCTGGTTCAGTACTTTTTCTACCCGCATTTCGCAGCCCTCTTTGGCATCCTCCAGCATCGGCGTTATCGAGTTGATTGATATTTTTAAATTATGTGCCGCAGTCGGCATAAATTTAAAATCTTTCGGCTACCGCTCCAAGATGCTGATGCTCTTAATCCGCCGTCGAGGGCTCAGCTCGTCCGCCGTCCGTGTCAAAATGCCAATCGAGAATCCGAGCTTCCGCCGGCATCTCTCATCCCCCAATTTTACCGCCCGCCATCCACTCTTTCCGATGATGATGACGATGATGTTGATTGGCGCGGCCGCTGCGGTGCTGGCCTCATTTTTCCCAGCTTTCCCAGCTTTTCCAGCCTTTCCAGCTCTCCCAGCCTGCCCTATTGCGCTCAGTGTGTTGGTCCGTCGACGCTGGCGGCTTTAGCATAAAATTAACATTAATTTACTTGTGGTCTTTGAAGTTATTGTCGGCCGCCTGGGTGAGCTGCCGTGTTTTTTGTTCTTGTATGTTTTGAATTATGGAGCCGATGCTATAGCTGGAGCTGCCCCTGGACCTGGAACTGGAGCTGGAGCCTTCTTTGGCGCCTCATTTCGAGATATTGGGTCGAGATCGCCGAACAATGGACACGGCCGTGGGTTTTTGGGTTGCGCCGCTTATCGAAGCGTGGCACAAATGTTATCGGCCATTTCCATTGATGAGGCGGCCGTTTAATGAATTCTAAAGTGTGAGCAGGATGTAGCCAGGTCCAGGTTCAGTTTCTCATCCAACAGTCTGCCCCGTTGAAGGATGTGCGAGTTCCGAGTTAGGAGCGCCGAGCTGCAAACTCCTGGCTCCTGGTGAAAAGATTTTCGATTTCGGCTTTTCAATTGTTCGCACGGCAGCGACGCGGCCCAAAACTAATTTGCGGGCAACGTTTTAGGGTGCCGGAAATGGCTAAGGCCATTAGGCCGGGCCCAGTCGATTTCGAGTCGATCCCAGGCGGCAAAATCCCGGCCACCCGCGCCCTAATTCGCTCGCCCTCCTGGTGAACAGTCATCAAATGGCTTATGTGCCCCTTACACATGACGATTTTGGCATTTCGATAAGCCGGCGTAACAAATTTAAGCTTATACCATCGCTGCTCTGCCCCACTGCTCATCCTCGTCACCCTGGCATTGATTAACTATTTCTTCAATGGCGGGCGCCCAAATGTAGGCAACGTTTTTTTTATTTAATCCTGCTTTCTTTGTTTTGCAACTTGATTATTGTGATGGATTCTGGTCATTACGGACTACAGCGTACAGTTTACAGTTTACTCTTTACGGGAGATGGACCCTAACAAGTAACCTTAAACGGGGACTGGTTTTGAATCCGCTGATTACGGGGCGTATGCGCAATGTGGCTGTGCGACAGTGGAATGACTGGCACACTGGATGTGATAGTGATACCGGAAAAATAGATTTTCTGATTCTAACGTTCGCAGTGCCACACTGAAATCCGCCCTCATTAACGAATGGGAATAAGTTACGTGCAGTTTCTGCTGCTCGATGTTCAATGTGGTGGCCACAGAACTTAATAAAACCAAAAAATGCATGCAAATGGTAAATCAAATTTAGCACCACGAACCGATCACAACTGAAAGGGTTCGCCACTCACCTATTCAAATTAACAAAATGAACTGCCGCAACAGCAGCAACACGGCCCGCAGCAACATCAAGCAGCCAGCAGCAACATCAGGAGCATTTAAATCAAGGAGGCTCACACGCACTCCGCTCAGACTTATTAAATGGATTAAAATGTGCTCAAAAGCGGACTTGTCGAGGGTTCTCGGAAATCGGCAGCCGCCGAAGGGTCCTTCAGCCGAAGGATTAACTGAATTGGCCGGGCAAATAATTGAAATTGCTTTCCATATTGCATGCTGAATTCCAAATAATATTTACTCCGCACAATTCAAACTTTGGCCGGCAAAATGTTTGCCAGTCGCTTTGGGCCATGAGGCCAGGTGGTGGCAAACAAAAGCGATTTGAAAATAATGCCAAAGACAAATAATATTACCTGTTACACATGGAGCCACCCAGATAGCTACCCAATTTGGTGGGCGGCAGGATTCGGATTGGCATGGTGGGGAGGGGAGGGGAGGGGCACGCACAGCCGGCGGCGCTATCGGTTTATTTATTTAATCAACACTCCACAGTTGGCTTAGTGGGCGCTTCCTTTTTTCGGCTGCCTTTAAGCCAAATAAAGTGCGGCGCTTAATCTTTGCCACATTTTATCAATTTAATTATTTCAATTTGAGCGTAAGCAGCGACAACAACAAGCGACAGCCAGGACCAGACACACACACACACACAACAGCACCGCCCACTTACACAAGGATAAAGGAGGAGCAGCAGGAGAAGCAGCAGGAGCTGGTGTCCTGGCGTACTAACGTACTGGCATCCTGCCTGTTCCTCCTGGCTAAAATGCGCGCAATCTGCGCATCAATAAACGCTTTAATCTCTGCTCTGCCTGCCATGTTGCTGCCGTTTCTGCTGTTGCTGACTTGTTTGCCCTCCGCTCCGTAGCAAAACCCCTCGAATCCTGCTCGAATCCAGCTCGAATCCCAATCCTGTGGCCCTTGTTGCCTGGCTGTTGTCTGCCCGAGTTGGTCGGGATTGGTTTTGGCCCGGTGTGGTCTGGGTTGGGCCTGCCGTTGAGCTTTGACCTAAAGCGATTCAATAATCAACTGCCAACAATTTTACCGTACTTTACTTTATTTTCACGCTAAACTATCTCAAAGATGCGAGCGCATAGATACGCTACAACGATTTTTTGTGCGGATTGCAGACACACTCCGACACACACAACGACAGCTGCACAGATATATAAATACATACACACATACATATATATACAGATATATATTTGTGTGTCTAGCCTTAGGCCAAAAGTTACCATACTAACTTGTTTTTAGTTTCCAGTTCGTACGACATCATTTTACTTTAAGCACTTAAATATACTTTGCTCCACCACCAAACCAGAGCCGAACCGAACCGAACAGAGTTGAGTTGAGTTGAGCAGAGGAACGGAGCCCAAGGCAGGACAACCATGCTACTCCCCCCACCCCCATGCCACGCCCCTCGTCATCCTCCAGCGGCTAAGCTAGAAGTATATTCTATTTTATTCCACCATCTATGGGTGGCCGGTGGCGGATAGCGGATGGCGGAGGGCGGAGGGCGGGTGGCGGCCACTCGAGCAGTCCACACTTTTTATATCGGCAAACTTTTGTTGCGCTGCGAGTTGTTTGTGTTTTTCTTTTGCAGTTTTTCAGTTTGTGTTTCTCGGCTGCTCCTTGCCCCTGCCCCCCGCCCTCCGCCTCCCGCTCCCTGCACCTTTCTTCCATTCGTCCTTTGGTTTTCGGCTCAGCCAGAGATTTCTTTGGAGCCCACCAAGAGGCCGCCAGTGATGGCGGCCATCGATTACCGGAAAGCCAGATTCGGGATAATCACCGTCCACCATCTGCACCAGATGCAGTTGCAGATGCAGATGCAGATGCAGTTGCAGATGCAGATGCAGATGCAGTTGCAGATGCAGATGCCGTTGCATATGCAGTTGCAGATGCAGTTACAGATGCAGTTTCCGATGCAGCTCACACCAGACGACAATATCAGCTGCTGCAGTTTGCCATGTCCTTTGCAGGTAATCAAGCTCATGTATCATTTGACCAAAAGGCAATGTGTACTTATGCTGAATATTCATATTTACATAGAAGTTTCAGCTTTTCATTTAAAAAGAAGAAATTATGCAAATTATTTCTAAATTAGTTATATTAATTTAAATAGATTATATGATAGATAGGTTTAAAGACCTCATGAAAATAGTTTTTAGAACCACTGAACTTTTATTGACTTGCTAAAACTTAATTCGAATTTGCAAATACTGATCAAATCTGGCTAAAATCCAGCTGTTCGGTCATCTCCTCCCCTTCGCCCCGCGCACTCCTTTGACGCATTTATGGAGCTTGGCGCCCCCCATCATTTGACTCGACCAAATCCAGTTCGAATCCATCCCTTCCATCAGTGGCATCCATCCCAAAGGCGGTGTATTGAAAAGCGGCAATGGCATCAAAATCGCATTTGAATTTAGTCGCCCTATTGTGCCCACTCCTTGGGCTCCTTGTTGTGTCCTGCCTTGTTGCCATTGCTCTGCCTATTGCTGGCCACGGCTCTGCTCCACCCTGCTCCTTGGGGGAGAATGGCTGGCCGAGATGGCGATGGGGATTGGGTAAGGGAGTGGGTGCGGGTGGGATTTGCGGGCTCTCACTTCGGGCAACGCGTAAAGTCAGGCGACCCTTTTAGACTATGCGGCGCATATAAATTTCAGCTAACGGGGGGGGAGGGGGGGAAGTGTCCTGCCCACGTTGTGTTCTCCACTTGTTGTTGTTGCTGTTGTTGGCGACATCGGCAGCATCGTTTTCAGCCTTGTGGGGCATTAAGGCAAATCGGGTTTAATTGAAAATAAAAATTCTTAATGGTCTTTAACCCAAGATTATGGTCCTGTATTGCCGTCGTCTTTTAGTGGCCTCTTTTATTAAATGGATGTGTGTGCGCGAGTGACTGTAAGTGTGTGTGTGTGTGTGTATGGTATAGGTATGTGTGAGCTGAAAACCCTTTTTGGCCGAGCATCTTCGTCTTCGTTTGGCCTGCACCATTTTTATGTCGCCGGAAGTGGCGTGTAATCGTTTTTATTTTGTAATTGTTTTAGTGCCACTTCCTTTCGTGTTTTTTATGTGCTCCCTTCCTGCTTCCGACCCCCTACCCGATTTTCCTGGCCTTTTCGTTTTCGGTCCCTTCTCGACCAGGATTTTTTCACAGCTCCCTTTTCCATGGTTATCCATCGTCCATCGTCCATGCTTTTATGTTGTTCGGGCGCCGCGCACTTTTGGGGCCAAATAGGTGGCCTCATAAATCAAATATGTCACAGCAATTTAGGTGTCAGAAATTTTATTTTTTATTTTTACAACATTTTCCCGGCCAACGAAAAAAAAGAGATGTCCAGCGGGTGGTGCGATGCGGGTGGCCAAGGGGCCAGCAAGGCAGTGAAATGCGTAAAAACCCGCAAAAATATTTAGAGCCGTTCTCAATGGACAGACGCCTTGGGTCCGAGAGTTAATGGCCAGAATGGCCAAAGGGTGGCCAGCGGGGTCAAATATTTTGCGAGGGCCGGAAAATCCACCGGTTCGCTCTCAAGAAAACGCCGAATTTAATGAAAAAAGTTTCATAAATATGGCAATGAATTTAATTAAGGCCAACAACAACGCCAGCCAGCTCACAACACAACAGCCAAAAACACAAAAAAAAAACGTTGAGAACGGTCGGCAAAAACGACGAAAAAAAAAGAAATGGAGAAACGGGCAGAAAAATGTCGGAACACTAATTACGCGAATTAAACGTCAAATTACAAAAACAATTTGTTTGCAGTCATTCGGCGAAGGAAAATCATAAAGGGGCAAATCGGTCCGCAGTGAAATGGTGCCGCCATTACGCATATGAGGGTTATAACCCGTGACGAGGTAATGAAAACTTGATGGCGTACCTGGAAATTGGCACGATGAATTTCCGGCTGCCAGTTGGAGTGCCCAAGTTTTTATATTACAAGATCTGGCTCTAAGCATGGGTGACAGATTAAAGGTTTTCGTATGGTGAATGACTCGTTTTGTTAGCCCAACAAATGTAACGCACATAAATCAAGAGTTGAGCAAATTAATTAGATGGCGATTAACCCCGTTTAAGTTCTACGATGCTTGGCCAATCCAATTAGGTCACATCTCCATGAGAATAATCACATTCACGCCTTGCTACTTCTGGCCTAATGCCCAATTATCCTTGCCTAATCCATCAGCACACATGTAAATTTTCAAGCCCCTGTTAACATGGGGGTTAATTAATTGCCAGCCCACTCTTGCCATAGTTTGACCCACAAACTTTTCCGGCTGGGCGAAAACTTATTTAAATGATTTTTCCACGCACAAGCACCACAAGAGATAATCACTTTATTAATACAATATATGTATATGTGGTAGAGTGTGCGCTCTAATATTCGCACAGATTGAATTGCATGGCCATCAAATCATTTGGCTCATAACGAGCCATAAGCTAATAACGAATACAATTCCTATTAAGCTCGTCCTTAATTGAAATCCTCCCCCAAAACGAGAACAAAATCGAAACTGTTGACTGCTGGCTCTTTCTGCCGAATGTCAGCGAATTACGTCTAATTACGGACGAGTCTGGAGCGATGATGAAAAATGTTTTGGCACACGCTGTCAACGTGGGTGAAAGTTTCGAAGGGCGTTTCGACGTTTTTGGGGGGAAACGGGTATTGAGCGCATCAAAAGCAGCCGCATCATCGAAAACGCGATAGAGAATCATTAAACGAGGCCAGGATGGGGTCTATACACCACCTCCCCTCAGATCACCCATACCACCCAGCCCACCCAGCCCACCCAGCATCACTCCACTCCACTCCATTTCATGGTCAAATGTTAATGAATCTATCGGTCGGCACGGCTCGCCGGGTAGTGGGCAGTACATCATTGTAATTGAGTGTTCATTAGTGGGCCAGCCAGAAACGATTTTTGGGCGGCAGAACCGGCTTATTGGCCCTGGCTCCTTCGATTGCGGCTATCAAATCATCGGTACAACGTCATTAACATGCCGCCAATGAAGCAGTCAAGCCGAAAGCCGAAAGCTGAAATCCTCGCAATCCTTGGCACCCCTCATGCTGTTGGAATACCCAAGCTCCCATCCACTAACACAACCCCAAGTAAGCCCCGCTCACATCCTCATTATCGTCTCGCAATCATCATCTTTATGCGCTAATATTTGTGATGTGCTCGCCAAGTTTCGCCAATTTCATTGTACATTAAAGACGTCCAGGGGCGGGGATCTTGGCGCTTCCAAGGGGGGTCGGTTGGCGGGAATCCGTGAAGGGCCACTCGCAGCCGGTAAGTGAAGTTTACAAATATAATTTTGTAAATGTGCGTTATGCCAATGGAATGAGCAGCAAATAAAGGGACGCCCGAAACGAACTCTTTGCGACAAGGGCGGCGGGTTGGGAAAAGGGGGGGCATTGGGGTTAGCACTGAAACTTGAGCGCGAATACCAAGAATAACAACAAATTGCTGTCGGTGTTGTTGTGCTTAAGTTTTTTGGCAGCGCGAAACATCTGACTGGGATTTGATTAATTCTGAAGTCGGTTTAACGTCTAAGGGGGGGTTTTCCTTTTGGGTTGGGCGTTTTCCGAGGGGGAGTTTGAATTGGATGGGGGGAGGGGGGAGGGGCACAGCTTATTCATTTCGCTGTGGCTTCAGACTGTCGGGTTAAACTTTGACGAGCGGTGGGCTGGGATGCCATGTTGCTGGGCATCCGGCAGACGTTAAATCAAAAGTAGCTCGAGTAACAAGTTTGATTATAAAATGCAACAACTGTAAATGTTATGACGGCGGAAATTTGTGGCAGCCAACGGATTGCGGGGGCTGAGGGGGTCGAAATGTGGTGGTATCTGCTGCATTGTTTGTGGCACTTGGCGCTCAACTCATCCCACGGACCATCCAATCATTTATTTATGAAAAGCGTCTTTAAATTACAGCCACTGATTGCTTTCATTTGCAAAAAAGTTCACTTTTAATGATGATATTTGAGTAAGACATTTTCCAAATTTACCTAGTCGTATTTACAACTGCTGGCAATCATTTTATAAATAAAACAAAATCATTATTTCCCAAGTAAATCAAAAATGCTGTTGCTTATTTATGTAGCGATATCCGGGCACTGTCCCAAGTGCAAAGCTGGCTTAATTGTTCTCCGATTGGACAGTTATTGGGGGAGTTGAGGTGGTCAAACGTGTGTAAATAACTTTTGCCACTTGCCGGCACTTTATAGATAAGTCCCCCAAAAGCGACACATAATCAAAGATAGCTTTGCAGCTTGTTGGACTGCTCTGTGCATATGTGTGAGTGTGTGTGTGCGTGTGTGTGTGCGTGTGTGTGTGTGTTGGTCTCCGGTTGAGTGACAGTCAGCTCTTAACTCCCAACTCCCAACTCCCAGCACTCCACTTCAGCTGCAGCTCCAACTGATAGTTAATTTCTGTCATTCCCTGGAAAAGGAGATGTGGATGGGGTTGGGGTTGTGGATGGGGATGGGCATGGTGTTGGGGAATGATGTTCCGAAGTGAGTGCATTTGTAGCCTTTGCTGTTGCAACTTGAATTATGTGCATGTCATTGTCTAACTACACTCGCATAAAACTCATTTTCCATTTGGAGAACGCTTTTGGAAACTGGAGCTGGTCGTGCTGTCCTGATTTTGGTCCTTGGACCGGGCCATCGTCATTATCATTCAGCAATCCAACTGCGACACCGATCGGACAAACAAAAATACGAAATACAAAAAAAAGAAAAATACGAGCTGGAAATACTCGCATCTCTACCCTTTTACTGCAAACACAAAATAAATTAGAATTGAAATAATTCCGGGGCGAAAGTTTGTTCCTTCTCGCTTTTATTTTCATTTTCATTTTTTGGTAGTTTTTAATAAAGCAAACGGCGCTGTGCAAACTTTTCGACCAGCGGCAACGCTGCGTATGGGCAATATGCAAAAATGCCAGCGGACCCAGCTCAACTTTCCCCCGTCCCCCTGCCCCCGCACATTGCCCCGGCGCTAACAGCTTTTGCGGTCGGAATTGTGGCAAACAAGCAAACAAACAAACAAAGCAATAAGGAGCGAAGGCAGGAAACAGGACTAGGAATAGAGGACAGGACGAGCCCGGAGTGCGACGCACAGTTCCAGAGTTCCAGAGATCCAGAGATTCAGATATAAATAAATAAAAGTTCAAGGATGCGTGCGCTTTTATCTTCTTGGTCTTTTGCCGCTGATTCCACTTGCTTTGCTTTCGTTTTTCATTTTTCCGGCGCTATTTTTTTCTTTTTCAGTTTTCCCATTTTTTTTTTCCTCTTTTTTTTTGGCTCATTCATGTTTTCATATTTTGTAAATAGCCAAGCGAAAATGTTCTCTCCGTCCGTCGCAAACTTTTTGCGGCAATTTAAACTAATGATTTAACATTTTATGCGGCTTTGTGCGTCTGTATGTTGTTCGAGGACATTCGCATTCATTCGATTCCCTTCCCCCTTCCCCCTTCCCCCTTCCCCCATCCGCCTCCACCCGACCGCTCATCCCTAACCATTCAGGTCCTGTCGAGACGACGAGTCGAGGGTCGGTCAGCAAAACCGCAATTTGAATATATAAATATATTTTAATGATGTCGCCGCTCATTAATCATAATCTATTCATTAATTTTAGCCTCCTAGCCTGACATGTCCGCTGGCCAGGGGCATGTGCGGTGGAAAGTGCGGCATTCTGGCATTCTGGCATTCTGGGGCACGGGATGGTTTTACAGGCAAGTGGAATGTGTTTAAGCTGTATGGCCATGTCATACCTTTGTCCTAAACAAAGTGCAGATGGAATCGCATGGCAAAGGCGGAGCGTCGGCGGAGATTCAAAACTCAAACATGACATCACAGCTAATTAACGAAAATATCCTTATACCAGGCCGCCCAGCAAGCCCACCTGGCCAATTAGTAGGGGAAAACGGAAAAGCGCCGCTTTCCCTAATGACAAATTTTTCTTTTCGTACATATAAATTATGCATTAGCCAACGGCAAGCTCGGCGCGGAAAGCTGTTAAATATTTGAAAAATATTTAGCGCTGAGCTCAGCTGGGTCCGCAAGTTAAACTGAGCTGAGATTTCGAATAGGCGACAGTTGGCATTATTAAGGTGCACAGTCAGAAAAGGAAACGAACTTAAATTGGTACCTCGAATTAAAGCAATAAGCCACGTACAATGCTACAGTGTATCTTTATAGCCATGGTACGAGTGCATATATCAGATCTGAATGAAAATGATATATCGTCAAATTCATCACTGCAGGGGCTTGATTTTAATCTCCCTTTTGTTCAAGTGTAAGGGGGCGTAGCTGGGGGCGTAGCTGGGGGCGTGACAGCTACAGAAAATGTTTCCCATTAGCCCGTTTTTATTAAATTCGAGTCACAGTTGTCCGGTTCGCCTGGAATGGCAGCCTGGAAATCGGGAGTTTGGGGCGGGCACTACAGCCGGATGGATGGATGGAGTCTCCGAGAAATCGAAGCAGGATAATTTGTCACCAACGAAGGGCTAGACTACGAGGAATCGAAGGGAACGGGATGGCGAAGTGCTGGCAAAATGGTGAAACATTAAATTTGGCAAATAAATGGACACTTGTTTGTCATAACGCTGCAAATGCGCCCAAATAAAATGGAAAATGAAAATGAAAATGAAAAACCAAAAAGGAAAAGCGAACGAATTGACGGTGTGACGGCAACGGCAACGGCAACGATGTAATCCAAACAAACAAAAACGGGTAGGGAAAAAATGTTAAAAATGAAAAACAAGACCATTACCATTGGTGCAATAAAGTAGAAAACAACCAGCGCAGCTACTGTATAAGTTATTGCTGGTCGACCCAGCGGATATCCTGTAAAGGAAGTGAAAGAAAATGAAATATTGATACAAAAATCCACAAACTATTTCAAAAACCTGGAAACAGTATGAATTCGAGTGTAATTCTATTTAACGAAATATTTTATTTCTACATAAATGTTTGTAATTATAATTACAGGTAAATTCTATTATTTATACTTGGCAGCTTGGATTTTCGTAATTTTTGTTTTGCGTGAAATATTTTAAACTAGAATGGATGGAATGCACCCTTGTAACAATATGCGTGTCCATTTGGTCAAATGCAGTCAAATGCAGTCAAAATGCTTAATTGGTGTACCTGCATAAATAAAGTTGGATGAAAACCTTTATGAATTATTCAGAAATTTGACAAATTTAATTGGTTCGCTGTCCATGCAGTCATGTTCCGCACGTTGCACTCGCACGGTTAGAAAATCACAAGCTAATTAAGATATTTGTTGAATATTTTTTACCACTTTGGACGTGGGCTATCCTCACTCAGTTGCTGTGTCCTGTGATAGTGCAACTTATATTCCGATCTCCGAGTCCCCGAGCACTGGCCAAATCCCTGGTTCAAAGATCCGTTTCCATTATGACCTTATCGCTACATTGAATCCGATGCTGTCAAATCAATAAGGCAAATACTTTAGTGCCCTTCCATTCCAATATGCCTCAATTTGTAGCTGCACCGCATCCAGAAAGCGACGAAGAAGCTGAATCCAACGGAAGAAAGCTGGAGAAAGGGGTGGCTAAAGGGGACGAAGGACGAAGGACGAATGGGAGTGCGAGCCAAGCGGCAAATACAACGACACGAGGAAACGGCAAATGGCAATGGCAAAAAGTAAATAAATCGCTTCAAATTTTCGCATGGATTGCGGACTAGAAGGGACGACAGGGGGTGGGGGGGAGGCCAAGGGGAATGGGGTGGGGCTTAGGGGTGTGACAGGGGGTGGGGCTGGGAATAGGGGTAGCGAATTGGAACCCAAAAACTGCTGAGCTCAAAGCTGAGCAGAGACCAAAAGGCGACAGAGGAGAAGAAGCTGAAGGCGATGGCAAAAGTTGCATCTGCACTGAAACAAAATCCTTGCGAGACCTAGAATCGTGTGCTAGAAATTAGTATATCCTAAACTCTCGCAGAAAATGGTGTTTCATAAAACGTACAACAATATGTTTATATTGAATCTTATAACTATAGTATTATATTGCTATTAGTATTATGTAGTACTATCAGTGTTTGTTTAGTGTACCCACCGATAGAGGGCGCCTTTTTGCTTCTTTATTGTCTTTGTTGCTGCTGCGTGTTATTATTGTTGTTTGCTGGTTTTGTTGGTGTCGTAGGTTGTTAAAGGTTCTGCTCATTCCGAAGGATCTGGGGACAACTGGGGACACTTTCTGCGTAGCGTGGCATGTACCAGGTGCAATCTATCGATTCGCCGTCCTGCCCCGCCCCTCCCTCGCTCTCATCTCCTTTCTCCGTCCGCCCATCTACTTTCTCCTTCCCCCTTTCTCCTTGGCTCCTTCTCGCCTTGGCGCCTGCTCCTTGTTTGCTATTTGTGCTCGTTATGGTTGCTGGAGCTGCCTCGCTGTTGTTGCTGCTGTTGCAGTTGAAATATTTACGACGTACGTTGGACTATTCCACTATTTGCAACACTCTGAGATGGGACCGCGACACACGCACAAATGCTACCCGGAAATGGCAGGGGAACGGGGCATATTCGCTTTGACATCCAGCTGAACTAGGGGTAGATCCACTTTTAAGCCTCGCTTAAAGAATTGCATGTAGCATGGACTCGGATTTAACACAATTTTAATTGACAATTTTTGGTAAAAGGCCGAATTAAAGCAAGTAAATGTATTTAGTTTAACCAATTAGAGGAAAATATAACTTCCACTTTTATTGACCAATCAATGCATATTTAAATTTTTTCGTGAAATTTGTACGCTTGCGATTAAAAACCAGCTAACCAAAAAATCATCATGACCAAGTGTTTTTTTTTTAACCACGTTTATGCGAGTGCATATTTGTTTATCTGATTGAAGAAAAACAAAGTCCTGAAACCACGAAACTGCGTTGAACGCACAAATATTTAATTTTTATACCCCGAACATATTCTGTGTGTTATTAAATATATAAATATATGTGATTAAAGTTTATTTTCCAACTTATACTTTATTTGCGAAAGGATGCGGTTGAAAAACTGGTGGTTATATGACGAATACCGGGTATCTAGCAGTTTCGAAACTGCTCTCTGGAAAATTTTACTTTTATTCCTCATTGTTTGCAACATGTACCCCCACTACCCCCTACCCCCTACCCCCTACCCACTACCCCCTATTCCACAATCCTAGTCCCATCTTTTACTAGTTGGTTGTGCATCAGTTTTTGTATTTCGGTATTTTTGTATTTTTGTATTTTTCGCTTCTTATTGTTGGCTGGCTTGGCAGGACGAAAGCGAAACCAAAGGGGAATACACAGTAATAAAATAACAAAATAAGAGAAAAAGTGGGGAAAAACCAAACAAGACGCGTCCTGCTTTCATTTATAATTTTATTTATTTTTTCAATGCATTTGGCGTAAATAAAGAAGTAAAGCGTTGGCAAAAATACAAAATGCGAGAAACAAGAAAGGCGTTGTGATCGGGGATGGGTTTTCCACCGAGAGCAGGAACTGTGGAAGCTGCGGAATAATTTGTGCAAATTTTATGTGCGGCACTTTTCATTATTTGCAAGAACAAAAATGCTGAAGAAAAAATAAGAAGGCATAGAGTCAGTCAAGTGATGGCAAAGGCGAAGAGTTGGAGGGGTATTTTAATAAAACCATACACAGGGAGAAAGCGGGCGCTGTATTGGTAGAGTGGTGGAGTGGGGGTTTGGTGGCCTGGAAGGGTGGGAGGGGCGGGGAGGGGGTGGCACACGCATAGAGTTTCATAAAGGCAAAGAAAGCAATTGAGTTGCGTTGAAGTGGCATAAAGTAGTGGCAAGTGGCGGTTGGGAAGTTGTTGTTGGCCCAGCTTGGCTTGCTTTTTAACCATTTTTGTTTGGTTGCTGCGCTCACCGTTCAGCGTTCTCCCTTCTGGCTCACACACACACGCACAAGCATACGCACACTAATATGTACGCTCACTGGCTAACACACACATACAACAGCCATTGACGAAATAATAGCACATAATAAGTGCAGCACGGTTTATCAACAAGTGGAACTAGCTCTATTTAAGCGGAAAAGTTATGAACGTAAAATGTTCCCATTAAACTGCATCGAAAAGCTTTTCAATTTAATAAGTTTGCTCATAAAGAGTTTTCAGATACAACTTGTCGAATTGCCAGTCCTACTCTCTTGCCCTCAGCTGTGCATATAACGAGCAGGAGAGCCAGGTGGATCCCGATGCGGATGCGGAGAGCTCCTCCTGGGTTGTAATGGGAAATGAAATGAATGAATGAGCATAAGCACTTTTTTGTTTGTCTCTGTGTTTGTTTGTCTGTGGTGGCTTCCTTGGTGGATGTGTGTGCTTTCTGGAGGTGTGTGTGTTTGTGGCCGCAGACTCAGACGGTAGAACAGAAATGATGCACTTCAAATTAAAATGCGAATGCAAGCGAAAACTTCAAAAGAAGCACTAGAACAGAAAACAGAAGCGCAAACGAGATACTAATAGACAATGCCAAATGCTCGGGGATCTCGTTCCATCCAAGTATCTGTGTCCCTGCCCTGTGTGCGTGTGTGTGTTTGTATTTGTGACTCATTCGAAAGGGGCGCTGGTCCTAAGTAGGCGTGGCCGTTTCATTGAATTGAAGGACCCACCATAAACACACTAACACACTGTCCCAGCGAAAGTGTCGTCGCTATGTAGGCATGTCTATGTGTGCGCTTGAGTGTGTTAGTGCAGCCAGCGAAGGATAAAGTTAGCGACGATGACGAAGCAGGACTTACAAATGCACTCTGCCCCTAGAGATGGTCCTCGATTTTCGAAAAAATTAGGCAATTAATTTAAACGAACACACTGTCAGACTAACAAAACTAGTCTGCCATTCATATTTAATTTCAAACCTTGACTAGTTACAATCAAGCAAAATTTTGATACAGTTAATAGATTGTAATATTTTACAGGGCGTATACGTAATATTTGCAACGAAACCACTAAGGTACATATTACATATCCTTCAAACAGTGCAATTTAGTCTGTTAGCTTTATTATGAAACGAAGCCCACTTAAATACAAACGAAGGGAATTTATGCCCAAGTAATCTGTACAACTCCTTGACACATTTGTCATTTCGCAAAACGTTTTCGAACAGCTTAAGTCTGATTGTGGGCCCATCATGGCAGTTGTTCAAAATCACTACGAGCTCCGGATTCGCCTCGCTCCGTTGCAATTCGATTCAATTCGCTTCGATCCAATCACGTTTTGGGGCACGGACGAGGTCACGCGCCCATCCCTAATACAAATGCACTTTGGACGTGGCCGACGCGCGCTAAATTCGCCTTAATTCACTTTTCATACAAAACAGGCAGCAGCACAAAAGCACGCCCCACACGCACACACACAAGCAGACGAGTCGAGGGGCAGCAACCACCCACACCCACCCCCACACACACACACCAACACACCAACACACACACACAGAGATAAACAGGGACACAAACACCAGCGCAGAGAAGCAAATGCATGTTTGTTGTAATTAATTTAAAATATTATTACAAGAGCGCGCGCGAGCTCTAAACTAAAGAAGGAAGCAGAAACAGGAGCCGCGGTGGCACGAGGAGGTGGCAAAAGGATTCAGAGGGGAGGAAACAGGAGCGGAAAGGGGCGCGGAAAGGGGAGCGGAAAGAGGAGCAGACAGTGACAAGGCAACGTTAAATAATTATAGCCCAAGCGAACTGCAAACAGAAGGCAAACAAACACAGTGGTGGCAAACAGCATGTGAAGTGAACGAGAGGGATGTGGCTAAATAACCGTATGCTGTGTTGAAAACTAAAAATGCCCCAAAGCCCACTCCGCGATTCGCAGACTCTGGGCCAACTTTATTTTTAATTGACGCGACAACAAGCAAAAACAGCAAATCACAAGCCCAAGCTCAAAGAATGGGCGCAATGGGGGCGGCGATGCTGAGAGTCTACCCCAAAATGGCAGCAAAAAATACCGAAAACGAAATTAAAAAGGTTTGGAAAAAAAGTAAGAAAGTAATAAACGTAAAGCTATTACAAAATCTGATAATGGTCTGGGGGCAATGGCAATGAGGCAGACAAATAAACGCATGCCGGCACACGCACACCAACGCAAAGAATATCAGAAAGAGAGCGGCCGCATAGCAGAGAGCGCCGAAGAGAGAGCGGAACGAGTGGCAGTGGAACAGTACACCAAGCGAAAATTCATTTTGAAGTGATTAGCCTTTAAGCAGATTTTCGAATGGGATGCGCTGTAATGCTATTAGCAGTGAATAATAGAAATTTCCTTTCAGCATTATAATATTATACATGACCTATTTTGCCAGCACACACACTTCCAGAGATATGAATATCTGCCATACTGGCGCCACAAAGTATGCAACAATTATTTGAATGGGTTCTTTGTGGTACTCGCTTAATGGAAAGTGAATAAATCTTCACAAGCAAATATAATTTTCAACACACTTTAATGAAATAATATATAATATTAAAATAGCGATCATCATCTAACTACGTTTTCCCTGTGTAAACTAATGCAAGGCATCGAAAGCAAAACAAAGTGCCGAGCGGCCATAAAAATCGTAACAATATGCCCTGCCACATCGCAACATCAACATCGGATGCACAGCGGCAACATCTACGGCAACAAAAGCAACAACAGCGCCAGGAGCAACATAAACATTGTGGCGCGCGTGCTGCGACGGTTGCCGCAATATTAATTTCACGAATGAACAACCCTTGAATAAGCATGCACTTCATGTACCGTTATTATGGTCCAGCTATGCGAGAGGACTCGTGTTCAAGAGTACTCTCTTTCGAGAGAGCAAAGGCGAGGAAGAGAGAGCGCCACAAAACATTCTCTGAAAGCTTTCGCCCCTTCGTTTTACTTCGTTGCACTTCGTTTGGTTAGCCGAAGCTTGCATGTGTGCGTGCTAGTGCGTGTGAGTACTGCTGCCTGTGTGTGTGCGTGTGTGTGAGTGTGTGAGTTTGAGGCCAGTTGCTTTTTCATTGTGCATTTCCCAGAGGTGCATTTTTCTGAAAATCTAATTTGAGAGATTGAGATTGTTTGGTCTTTCAATGTTCAGCTCGCCCGTTCGTGTTGCGACGCTTGCAATTTCTGGCCAGCCAGTCAGTCCCTCTACAGCTCGCACATATACATAAGCAGCTATGTGTGTGTGTGTGTGTGTGTGTGTGTGTGTGGCCATATATTAATGCTGCAGCAGCCGGATATCGGGGAGTTATGGTCTCGTCTACGAAATGCTCCAAGTCACAGTCACACGCTCACTTTAATTGGTACAGCGCGCCGCAACGCTGTGGCAATTTCTGTTGAAAAATCTACATGGAAGATTTGCCAGCAGCAGCAACAGCGACAGCAGCAGCAACATCTGCAGCAGCAGCAGTAGCAGCAGCTATATCTGCAACAGCAGCAGCAGTGGAATCCGCACGGCAGCGACTTCAATCATTGCGCGCCACGCTCGCTGCGGTTTGACAAACATTTTTCACAGAATGTGCGAAGGCAACCGCCAAACGCCCTGGCGCCCAGCTCCTTGTTTAATGGCACACAGCCAGAAAAAGTGGGTTCTATAGGTTTCACAGCACACTTTAGTTTTCCACAAAACCATAGATGATGTTAGGATATGTTTATATTATTATCTCTCAGCTGTGAAAGTCAGTTCTTGAATATATTGAGTACTTTTTGCATATGCATTAACTTAGTTAAGGTACCTCCTCTTAGCCTGGCAAAGTGATTTCTCCCAGTGCAAGCTGCCAGGATACCCTTCCCTTTGGCCCTTACCCGTCCCTTACTTATTCGTGTATGTTTGATGAGTATGCGAGAGTTTTATGGCTGTATTGGGAATGAGCTGCGAGCAGGCGGTGGAGGGGGCAGGGAAATCAGTGATGTGGCATGGGGCACGGGAAGCAGGTCCTGAAATGAGGACCACGACGAGCTGGAGAGGCTGAAGGTCCTGGAGCGGGAGGAACAGGCGCCAGACTCTGGCTCTGGCTTTGGCTTCACGGAAACTGTGGAGGCTGATTGGGTTATGCTGTGATTTTAATTTTGAAATCATACGAATGCGAGTGCTGCAACGCAAAGCGATGCGATACATGTGCGGATTTATTTATGCACACACACCTACACACACACACACACCGAGCCAAATAAAAAAAGGATAAGAAGAGAATGAAAAAAATGTTTTTGTGTGCGAGCGTAAAGCGATAAAGCGCCTTACAGGATTTTTGCATCGGACTGCTGCTGTTCGCAATTTGATAAGCTACCTCTGGGCATTATTTTTACGACTCTTTTCCACTCCACTCCACTCCCCTCCACACAAACACGCCCGGAAATATGCAATAAAATATTCCGATTTTAAGCTGGTGTGTAAATCAAACAAATCTTATTGTTTTCAATTTGTGCTCATTCCCAAACCTCCTTCGTCCTGCGCCCCTTCCCTTTTTTCCCCCGAAAACGAGCCTCAGCGCTTAGTCAATTTGGAAAAGGTGCATCAACCAGGCGGGAAACGTAGTTGAAGCTAGCCGTTGAGTGAAATTGTCCTGGCAACCAAAAAATATGTGTATTTAAAAGTCAGGCCACATTTATTAAGCATACGCACTGGTGCGCAATTTAAGAAATCATTTAAGGGCTGCTTTCAACTCAATGCTCGCAGTAATGAAATGAAATTCACTTCACTTTAAATTAAACAGTGTTTTCCCACTTTTTCATTGGTTTCATTTAATATGCTTTTCTATGTTTGTTTGAGGCAAGCGAACAAGGGTTTTTAACTTGTTTCAATACTTGACCTACTTGTGTAATGATAAGATACATTTTGAAAGCTCACTTTCAATTATCAAATACAGGACAACTTTGCTGTACCCTTTATCCCAATAAAAAGATTGTACATTTCCCAAACAATATGTGAAGCAGTTTTTATTGTACTTGTAATCGATCATCTAACATCCACATTACGCCATCAACTTTTGCAAATTTACATTTAGAGACGTACGAACTAAGCTATACAAGATTCGGATAAAGCGTTTCAAACATATGACTATAGGCATATGGATATGGTACAAACATACAAACGATATATACGATACATACAACTATAACTAACAACTACTGGAAACGAAAGAGTTAGAGTCTGACCGAAAGATTGGGGAGTACAAGATATGCCCTACAATGGATACGAAAGATATACATATTTAAAGGATCCTATAAGAATAGCTTAAACAGGGCAAAAAGCGCCCAGGCAGCTAACGCGTAGAAAACAGCCAGTGTCGTATAGTGCAGCACCTTCAATCTAAAAAGATAGATACTTGGGTAAAGTACGGAGTTCAGATATGGGGAAGTACTTACCTCTCGTAGCGCTTGATGGACTCGGGAATGTTGCTGGGATCATCCTTGACCACATACAGACGCAGTCCGTAGAGACTGACGCGGAATAGATTGGTCCAGTCCAGCTCGCGCATATCGAAGGCGAAGAGTCGCTTATCCCGATCATCTAGCTTTTCCGTGAGCTTCCTGACATTATCGTTGTCGAATCGAAATTCGTTTGAACTGAAGTACTTGAGGACGTTGCTCAGCTTGTGGATCTTGCGGTAGATCTTCATCATTCTGCGGGTGAGTTATTCCAGTAGTTGAAATGAATATGCTTAAATAAATGAAATTTTAAACCCACCTGGGCTTCTTGCCAATTATCACCATGATGGCGTCCATGACCAGGGCGGGCAATGTGTGGTAGAGGAAGCACAGGATGTGGTACTGCCACATGTGCGGCACGATGGTGAAGCGCGGATACCATATGGACTTCCGCATCGGGATGTCACAGCCGTACTCGAAGCCATCCTCCATGTAGCGCCGCCAGGTGACCATGTTCTCCGCATCCGGCACGTAGTTGTAGATCGGGGGAGTCTCGTATCTGCCGGGTAAATAATTAGTTATTTAACTATACTCTTTAGTTAGCATGTCTAGTGTGCTCCTACTTGTTTCGCGCTATATCCCACGCACTGGCCAACAGAGCATTGACACACATGTCCACCGGAACAATGTGTGCCTTGTTGTCCATGTCACCCGTGAAGACCCGTAGCACTCCGGACCCAATTCCCACGATCACTCCACACGGACCGTACATGTTGTCGATCCAGCCGGTGATCGGTTCGCGGTAAGTGGTGATCACTGCGAATAAACCAACATTTATTTTTCAATTTATATTCTAATCGGTAGTTGTCTTAGTCTAAAACCGTTTTCAAGCCAGCCAGCCAATCATTAATATGTATATTGAGAAAAAAAAAGTGTGCTTAGAACGTAAAATGCCTAATGAATGATTTTATTACAGAGCGATGACTACGGACAGCTAAGCAAACGTATTATTTGATTGCGCAAAACAAACTTACAACTTAATTGCAGGGGCGGCACCAGTGATAAGGTAATTATCATAGTAATTCAATTTGATAATGGTTTTGAGGTGTTGTATAGAAATGTCAAGCTTGATCTTACCAATGCCGGGTCTGAAGATGGTAACTGGCAAATTCTGAGCGCTCTGCTGCACGACATTCTCGGCCAGGACTTTGGTGAAGGTGTATGTGTTCGGATAGCCCTTAATTATGGTCGGCGTGAGGGTGTTCAGGGTGTGCTCATCGAGGCACTCGCTCAGCTTGAAGGCGTTCTCGCCAGACATGGTGCCACTGTAGAATCTCTCCTGGATGTGCCGCATGTTGCAGTGTGCAAATGCTGTAGAGACGTGGACGAGGGCCTGGCAACATGACCAAATAAATACATTATGTAACAATAATCAGGACTAATTCCTATACAAATCAAACTCACCTTCAAGTTAACAATCTCTTTGGCCAGCTTAATGATTTCCTTGGTGCCGTGCACATTGATGGCAATGGCCATTTTGAGTTTCTCATCGAATCGCACGGTGGCCGCACTGTGCAGGACAATGTTGACATTCTCCATGATGGTCTCCCGCTCATCGGCACTGATTCCCAGTCCCGGCAGCGAGCAGTCGCCACTGATGATGGTGATCTGGCAGCGGTACTTGGGGTTCACCTGCTTCATCTTGGCAAAGACCTGTCGCAAGTAAGTGATGGAAATGAGTTAGTCAGGACGTTAGTCAGGAGAAAACAATTAGCAGACCTGCAGCACTTACCGGGTCGTTGAACAGATCCTCGATCCTGGCGAAGGCATCCTTGCCCTTCTTGGTGCGTATCAGCAAATAGATTTGTCCCACCTCCGTGACGCGCAGCAATTTCTCGATGATAACTGGGGACACGAGACGAGACGAAATGAGATGGGTTGGGATGGGATGTGGTAAGTATGTGGTCCGCATTCCAGTCACGTACTGGGAGTCGAGTGGAACTTACTTTTGCCAAAGAATCCTGTGCCGCCAGTGAGGAAGACGCCCTTGTCCTTGTAGAACATTTGCATGGGCGACTCGTCTGGGGAAGAGATCAATGCAAACAGTCATTAAACAATTAGCCAATTTGATGCGCATCATTGATGGTGGGCTCAGTGGGGCGTCCTTCCTTGCCCCAGCCTCCCACCCAACCAAAAACCATCTGTTTGCTCAGTTGGCTTCGCTTCGGTTGGGTTTGTTTGCCACCAACTTGAAGCTCCGGCACGAATTTAAATGCGCATCAAATGCCACTTCAATTCCGCATAATTCACGCCCCACACAGACACACAAACACACATTTGCACACACACACACACATGCACAATCGCAGGACGACAGGATAGACCCACAAACACTCAAATAGTTGGGAGGGCACGAGTTTAGCTCCTGGCTGCATTTTTGCCAAAGTGCCAAAACGGCAACAACACTTGACGTTTCAACGCCGCCTGCCAATGGGTCTAGGAATCCTCCAGCCCCTCCACCCCCAGCACCCCCTCCCCGTTCTGCCACCCCCCGTGGAGGCCATCCATCTCTGCCCACATTGTTGTTTGCGGCATCGGTTGCCGTTGCCTGCCACTTGCTGGGCCACTCATAAATATTTGCAAGTTAGCAGCTCGTCGAGCCATTCATCTATTGTCTAAAACGCACACACGCCTAAAATACCCGCACACGCACAGTTGCATATGCTGCACGTGTGTGGCCCACTGCACTGACAGAAAAAAGGCTTGGTACCCCAATTATGGTATATGGTAATGTAAGAGAACCTAAGAGTTTAATTTGAACTATTTTATTAGCTAGCTAACATCTGATCTGGTTATCAGTACCAGACTTTTTTGAGATTACCTTCCCAATCAAAATTAGGGTCTTAATTAGGGTTAATGAACATCTAGCTAAATAGATATATATTTCTTTCTTAATTTATCTAAATAGATTTATATTTATATATATTTTTTCTCAGCGTGCTAGGGCTCTGCACATTCCTCAATTGAATGGCATTTCATCTTAAGATGGCCCACTTCGCCTTAGCCATCGTCTCGAGCTGCCTAATTGCCAATCGTCGGCGTAAATCACTGTCAGTTGGAGAACTGGGACCCATAGACACTGACACACAGACTGACACACAAGGAGGCCCTCCGCAGATCCCAATGCCCATGCACAATTGCCACTTGATAATTGCATAATAAATGCAACATTGCCGGGGAGGATGTGCCGCCGCCGGCCCTTCATCTTCGTCCATTTGCCATCGGCTGCGGCATTACAAGCACATTCATACAAATACAACTTGACACCTACAGCCGACACCGAGCTCCAAATGGCTCCTGTCCCAAGGCAAGCCGCCGCTATGCCAGGCCAGCAACACCCCCTCCTTGGAGCGAATTCCTGGCCCGAGGCCGCACTCAACCACAGGCACTTGGCTGGCTCACTCAAATGTTTTGTTTACCTATGCTAATTGGCTTAAATGCA
This sequence comes from Drosophila orena, assembly GCA_005876975.1. Taxonomy (NCBI): domain Eukaryota; kingdom Metazoa; phylum Arthropoda; class Insecta; order Diptera; family Drosophilidae; genus Drosophila; species Drosophila orena. Next base: position 3,593,597 of record VCKV01000282.1, on the reverse strand, counting down.
ACTCGAGCGCACTTTGCATCGCCTCGCGCCCCCGTCCACCAGCCTTAAGCTGTAAATGTGGAAATGTGGAGATGTGGAGATGTGGAAATGCGAAAATGTGTGGAAAGGCGGCACCAGGCGATCACAATCAGTAGTAGGTTTCTACTGAAAACCAAGTAACCAATTGATCGTTGCTCACCTTCCAAAATATGGATTGCCATACCTTTTTGGACTCGTAATTAAATTCCCTTTCCACACAAACTCAAATTTAGGAAAAAAAAATTTTAGCCCATTTTTGCAAAAAATGATGACGGTACCCCTTACAAAAAATTAAAAAAATGGCATATAAAATCGCAGAAATCACCAAAAATATTGTTTTTTCGGCCAAAACTCGAGAAATATTTGCCAAAATATGGATTGCCATACCTTGTTGGACTCGTTATTAAATTCCCTTTCCACACAAACTCAAAACAATTTTAGCCCTTACAAAAAATTAAAAAAATGGCATATAAAATCGCAGAAATCACCAAAAATATTGTTTTTTCGGCCAAAACTCGAGAAATATTTTCCAAAATATGGATTGCCATACCTTTTTGGACTCGTAATTAAATTCCCTTTCCACACAAACTCAAATTTAGGAAAAAAAAATTTTAGCCCATTTTTGCAAAAAATGATGATGGTACCCCTTACAAAAAATTAAAAAAATGGCATATAAAATCGCAGAAATCACCAAAAATATTGTTTTTTCGGCCAAAACTCGAGAAATATTTGCCAAAATATGGATTGCCATACCTTGTTGGACTCGTTATTAAATTCCCTTTCCACACAAACTCAAATTTAGGAAAAAAAAATTTTAGCCCATTTTTGCAAAAAATGATGATGGTACCCCTTACAAAAAATTAAAAAAATGGCATATAAAATCGCAGAAATCACCAAAAATATTGTTTTTTCGGCCAAAACTCGAGAAATATTTTCCAAAATATGGATTGCCATACCTTTTTGGACTCGTAATTAAATTCCCTTTCCACACAAACTCAAATTTAGGAAAAAAAAATTTTAGCCCATTTTTGCAAAAAATGATGATGGTACCCCTTACAAAAAATTAAAAAAATGGCATATAAAATCGCAGAAATCACCAAAAATATTGTTTTTTCGGCGAAAACTCGAGAAATATTTGCCAAAATATGGATTGCCATACCTTGTTGGACTCGTTATTAAATTCCCTTTCCACACAAACTCAAAACAATTTTAGCCCTTACAAAAAATTAAAAAAATGGCATATAAAATCGCAGAAATCACCAAAAATATTGTTTTTTCGGCCAAAACTCGAGAAATATTTTCCAAAATATGGATTGCCATACCTTTTTGGACTCGTAATTAAATTCCCTTTCCACACAAACTCAAATTTAGGAAAAAAAAATTTTAGCCCATTTTTGCAAAAAATGATGTTGGTACCCCTTACAAAAAATTAAAAAAATGGCATATAAAATCGCAGAAATCACCAAAAATATTGTTTTTTCGGCCAAAACTCGAGAAATATTTGCCAAAATATGGATTGCCATACCTTGTTGGACTCGTTATTAAATTCCCTTTCCACACAAACTCAAATTTAGGAAAAAAAAATTTTAGCCCATTTTTGCAAAAAATGATGATGGTACCCCTTACAAAAAATTAAAAAAATGGCATATAAAATCGCAGAAATCACCAAAAATATTTTTTTTTCGGCCAAAACTCGAGAAATATTTTCCAAAATATGGATTGCCATACCTTTTTGGACTCGTAATTAAATTCCCTTTCCACACAAACTCAAATTTAGGAAAAAAAAATTTTAGCCCATTTTTGCAAAAAATGATGATGGTACCCCTTACAAAAAATTAAAAAAATGGCATATAAAATCGCAGAAATCACCAAAAATATTGTTTTTTCGGCGAAAACTCGAGAAATATTTGCCAAAATATGGATTGCCATACCTTGTTGGACTCGTTATTAAATTCCCTTTCCACACAAACTCAAAACAATTTTAGCCCTTACAAAAAATTAAAAAAATGGAATATAAAATCGCAGAAATCACCAAAAATATTGTTTTTTCGGCCAAAACTCGAGAAATATTTTCCAAAATATGGATTGCCATACCTTTTTGGACTCGTAATTAAATTCCCTTTCCACACAAACTCAAATTTAGGAAAAAAAAATTTTAGCCCATTTTTGCAAAAAATGATGATGGTACCCCTTACAAAAAATTAAAAAAATGGCATATAAAATCGCAGAAATCACCAAAAATATTGTTTTTTCGGCGAAAACTCGAGAAATATTTGCCAAAATATGGATTGCCATACCTTGTTGGACTCGTTATTAAATTCCCTTTCCACACAAACTCAAATTTAGGAAAAAAAAATTTTAGCCCATTTTTGCAAAAAATGATGATGGTACCCCTTACAAAAAATTAAAAAAATGGCATATAAAATCGCAGAAATCACCAAAAATATTGTTTTTTCGGCCAAAACTCGAGAAATATTTTCCAAAATATGGATTGCCATACCTTTTTGGACTCGTAATTAAATTCCCTTTCCACACAAACTCAAATTTAGGAAAAAAAAATTTTAGCCCATTTTTGCAAAAAATGATGATGGTACCCCTTACAAAAAATTAAAAAAATGGCATATAAAATCGCAGAAATCACCAAAAATATTGTTTTTTCTGCCAAAACTCGAGAAATATTTGCCAAAATATGGATTGCCATACCTTGTTGGACTCGTAATTAAATTCCCTTTCCACACAAACTCAAATTTAGGAAAAAAAAGTTTTAGCCCATTTTTGCAAAAAATGATGATGGTACCCCTTACAAAAAATTAAAAAAATGGCATATAAAATCGCAGAAATCACCAAAAATATTGTTGTTTCGGCCAAAACTCGAGAAATATTTTCCAAAATATGGATTGCCATACCTTTTTGGACTCGTAATTAAATTCCCTTTCCACACAAACTCAAATTTAGGAAAAAAAAATTTTAGCCCATTTTTGCAAAAAATGATGATGGTACCCCTTACAAAAAATTAAAAAAATGGCATATAAAATCGCAGAAATCACCAAAAATATTGTTTTTTCGGCGAAAACTCGAGAAATATTTGCCAAAATATGGATTGCCATACCTTGTTGGACTCGTTATTAAATTCCCTTTCCACACAAACTCAAAACAATTTTAGCCCTTACAAAAAATTAAAAAAATGGCATATAAAATCGCAGAAATCACCAAAAATATTGTTTTTTCTGCCAAAACTCGAGAAATATTTGCCAAAATATGGATTGCCATACCTTGTTGGACTCGTAATTAAATTCCCTTTCCACACAAACTCAAATTTAGGAAAAAAAAATTTGAGCCCATTTTTGCAAAAAATGATGATGGTACCCCTTACAAAAAATTAAAAAAATGGCATATAAAATCGCAGAAATCACCAAAAATATTGTTTTTTCGGCGAAAACTCGAGAAATATTTGCCAAAATATGGATTGCCATACCTTGTTGGACTCGTTATTAAATTCCCTTTCCACACAAACTCAAAACAATTTTAGCCCTTACAAAAAATTAAAAAAATGGCATATAAAATCGCAGAAATCACCAAAAATATTGTTTTTTCGGCGAAAACTCGAGAAATATTTGCCAAAATATGGATTGCCATACCTTGTTGGACTCGTTATTAAATTCCCTTTCCACACAAACTCAAAACAATTTTAGCCCTTACAAAAAATTAAAAAAATGGCATATAAAATCGCAGAAATCACCAAAAATATTGTTTTTTCGGCCAAAACTCGAGAAATATTTTCCAAAATATGGATTGCCATACCTTTTTGGACTCGTAATTAAATTCCCTTTCCACACAAACTCAAATTTAGGAAAAAAAAATTTTAGCCCATTTTTGCAAAAAATGATGATGGTACCCCTTACAAAAAATTAAAAAAATGGCATATAAAATCGCAGAAATCACCAAAAATATTGTTTTTTCGGCGAAAACTCGAGAAATATTTGCCAAAATATGGATTGCCATACCTTGTTGGACTCGTTATTAAATTCCCTTTCCACACAAACTCAAAACAATTTTAGCCCTTACAAAAAATTAAAAAAATGGCATATAAAATCGCAGAAATCACCAAAAATATTGTTTTTTCTGCCAAAACTCGAGAAATATTTGCCAAAATATGGATTGCCATACCTTGTTGGACTCGTAATTAAATTCCCTTTCCACACAAACTCAAATTTAGGAAAAAAAAATTTGAGCCCATTTTTGCAAAAAATGATGATGGTACCCCTTACAAAAAATTAAAAAAATGGCATATAAAATCGCAGAAATCACCAAAAATATTGTTTTTTCGGCGAAAACTCGAGAAATATTTGCCAAAATATGGATTGCCATACCTTGTTGGACTCGTTATTAAATTCCCTTTCCACACAAACTCAAAACAATTTTACCCCTTACAAAAAATTAAAAAAATGGCATATAAAATCGCAGAAATCACCAAAAATATTGTTTTTTCGGTCAAAACTCGAGAAATATTTGCCAAAATATGGATTGCCATACCTTGTTGGACTCGTAATTAAATTCCCTTTCCACACAAACTCAAATTTAGGAAAAAAAAATTTGAGCCCATTTTTGCAAAAAATGATGATGGTACCCCTTACAAAAAATTAAAAAAATGGCATATAAAATCGCAGAAATCACCAAAAATATTGTTTTTTCGGCCAAAACTTGAGAAATATTTTCCAAAATATGGATTGCCATACCTTTTTGGACTCGTAACTAAATTCCCTTTCCACACAAACTCAAATTTAGGAAAAAAAAATTTTAGCCCATTTTTGCAAAAAATGATGATGGTACCCCTTACAAAAAATTAAAAAAATGGCATATAAAATCGCAGAAATCACCAAAAATATTGTTTTTTCGGCCAAAACTCGAGAAATATTTGCCAAAATATGGATTGCCATACCTTGTTGGACTCGTTATTAAATTCCCTTTCCACACAAACTCAAAACAATTTTAGCCCTTACAAAAAATTAAAAAAATGGCATATAAAATCGCAGAAATCACCAAAAATATTGTTTTTTCGGCCAAAACTCGAGAAATATTTGCCAAAATATGGATTGCCATACCTTGTTGGACTCGTTATTAAATTCCCTTTCCACACAAACTCAAAACAATTTTAGCCCTTACAAAAAATTAAAAAAATGGCATATAAAATCGCAGAAATCACCAAAAATATTGTTTTTTCGGCCAAAACTCGAGAAATATTTGCCAAAATATGGATTGCCATACCTTGTTGGACTCGTTATTAAATTCCCTTTCCACACAAACTCAAAACAATTTTAGCCCTTACAAAAAATTAAAAAAATGGCATATAAAATCGCAGAAATCACCAAAAATATTGTTTTTTCGGCGAAAACTCGAGAAATATTTGCCAAAATATGGATTGCCATACCTTGTTGGACTCGTTATTAAATTCCCTTTCCACACAAACTCAAAACAATTTTAGCCCTTACAAAAAATTAAAAAAATGGCATATAAAATCGCAGAAATCACCAAAAATATTGTTTTTTCGGTCAAAACTCGAGAAATATTTGCCAAAATATGGATTGCCATACCTTGTTGGACTCGTAATTAAATTCCCTTTCCACACAAACTCAAATTTAGGAAAAAAAAATTTTAGCCCATTTTTGCAAAAAATGATGATGGTACCCCTTACAAAAAATTAAAAAAATGGCATATAAAATCGCAGAAATCACCAAAAATATTGTTTTTTCGGCCAAAACTCGAGAAATATTTGCCAAAATATGGATTGCCATACCTTGTTGGACTCGTTATTAAATTCCCTTTCCACACAAACTCAAAACAATTTTAGCCCTTACAAAAAATTAAAAAAATGGCATATAAAATCGCAGAAATCACCAAAAATATTGTTTTTTTCGGCCAAAACTCGAGAAATATTTGCCAAAATATGGATTGCCATACCTTGTTGGACTCGTTATTAAATTCCCTTTCCACACAAACTCAAAACAATTTTAGCCCTTACAAAAAATTAAAAAAATGGCATATAAAATCGCAGAAATCACCAAAAATATTGTTTTTTCGGCGAAAACTCGAGAAATATTTGCCAAAATATGGATTGCCATACCTTGTTGGACTCGTTATTAAATTCCCTTTCCACACAAACTCAAAACAATTTTAGCCCTTACAAAAAATTAAAAAAATGGCATATAAAATCGCAGAAATCACCAAAAATATTGTTTTTTCGGTCAAAACTCGAGAAATATTTGCCAAAATATGGATTGCCATACCTTGTTGGACTCGTAATTAAATTCCCTTTCCACACAAACTCAAATTTAGGAAAAAAAAATTTGAGCCCATTTTTGCAAAAAATGATGATGGTACCCCTTACAAAAAATTAAAAAAATGGCATATAAAATCGCAGAAATCACCAAAAATATTGTTTTTTCGGCCAAAACTTGAGAAATATTTTCCAAAATATGGATTGCCATACCTTTTTGGTCTCGTAACTAAATTCCCTTTCCACACAAACTCAAATTTAGGAAAAAAAAATTTTAGCCCATTTTTGCAAAAAATGATGATGGTACCCCTTACAAAAAATTAAAAAAATGGCATATAAAATCGCAGAAATCACCAAAAATATTGTTTTTTCGGCCAAAACTCGAGAAATATTTGCCAAAATATGGATTGCCATACCTTGTTGGACTCGTTATTAAATTCCCTTTCCACACAAACTCAAAACAATTTTAGCCCTTACAAAAAATTAAAAAAATGGCATATAAAATCGCAGAAATCACCAAAAATATTGTTTTTTCGGCCAAAACTCGAGAAATATTTGCCAAAATATGGATTGCCATACCTTGTTGGACTCGTTATTAAATTCCCTTTCCACACAAACTCAAAACAATTTTAGCCCTTACAAAAAATTAAAAAAATGGCATATAAAATCGCAGAAATCACCAAAAATATTGTTTTTTCGGCAAAACTCGAGAAATATTTGCCAAAATATGGATTGCCATACCTTGTTGGACTCGTTATTAAATTCCCTTTCCACACAAACTCAAAACAATTTTAGCCCTTACAAAAAATTAAAAAAATGGCATATAAAATCGCAGAAATCACCAAAAATATTGTTTTTTCGGTCAAAACTCGAGAAATATTTGCCAAAATATGGATTGCCATACCTTGTTGGACTCGTAATTAAATTCCCTTTCCACACAAACTCAAATTTAGGAAAAAAAAATTTTAGCCCATTTTTGCAAAAAATGATGATGGTACCCCTTACAAAAAATTAAAAAAATGGCATATAAAATCGCAGAAATCACCAAAAATATTGTTTTTTCGGCCAAAACTCGAGAAATATTTGCCAAAATATGGATTGCCATACCTTGTTGGACTCGTTATTAAATTCCCTTTCCACACAAACTCAAAACAATTTTAGCCCTTACAAAAAATTAAAAAAATGGCATATAAAATCGCAGAAATCACCAAAAATATTGTTTTTTCGGCGAAAACTCGAGAAATATTTGCCAAAATATGGATTGCCATACCTTGTTGGACTCGTTATTAAATTCCCTTTCCACACAAACTCAAAACAATTTTAGCCCTTACAAAAAATTAAAAAAATGGCATATAAAATCGCAGAAATCACCAAAAATATTGTTTTTTCTGCCAAAACTCGAGAAATATTTGCCAAAATATGGATTGCCATACCTTGTTGGACTCGTAATTAAATTCCCTTTCCACACAAACTCAAATTTAGGAAAAAAAAATTTGAGCCCATTTTTGCAAAAAATGATGATGGTACCCCTTACAAAAAATTAAAAAAATGGCATATAAAATCGCAGAAATCACCAAAAATATTGTTTTTTCGGCCAAAACTCGAGAAATATTTGCCAAAATATGGATTGCCATACCTTGTTGGACTCGTTATTAAATTCCCTTTCCACACAAACTCAAAACAATTTTAGCCCTTACAAAAAATTAAAAAAATGGCATATAAAATCGCAGAAATCACCAAAAATATTGTTTTTTCGGCCAAAACTCGAGAAATATTTGCCAAAATATGGATTGCCATACCTTGTTGGACTCGTTATTAAATTCCCTTTCCACACAAACTCAAAACAATTTTAGCCCTTACAAAAAATTAAAAAAATGGCATATAAAATCGCAGAAATCACCAAAAATATTGTTTTTTCGGCGAAAACTCGAGAAATATTTGCCAAAATATGGATTGCCATACCTTGTTGGACTCGTTATTAAATTCCCTTTCCACACAAACTCAAAACAATTTTAGCCCTTACAAAAAATTAAAAAAATGGCATATAAAATCGCAGAAATCACCAAAAATATTGTTTTTTCGGTCAAAACTCGAGAAATATTTGCCAAAATATGGATTGCCATACCTTGTTGGACTCGTAATTAAATTCCCTTTCCAAACAAACTCAAATTTAGGAAAAAAAAATTTGAGCCCATTTTTGCAAAAAATGATGATGGTACCCCTTACAAAAAATTAAAAAAATGGCATATAAAATCGCAGAATTCACCAAAAATATATGCCAAAATATGGATTGCCATACGTTGTTGGACTCGTAATTAAATTCCCTTTCCAACATCCCATCCAAAAGCCATCAGAAAGACAGCACTCAGCTACCCAGGGCATCATTGTTCCGTGGACGCGGCGAAAATGAGCCCCACTTGGAGTGACTCGAGTGCGAGTTTCGAGTGCGGCGTTTAAAGCTCTTCGAGCGCTTTGGGGCATTTGTTCAACGCTAACTCCAACAGCTGAGGCAACAGCAACAACAACAACAACAACAACAGCAGACACCCCCTCCCCCCTTTGGGGGCAGCAACAAAATGGCAAAACAACAGGAACAACAAGAGGGGTCCCCACTTTGAGTGAATTGTCAACAATGGTTGTTGGCTCTTCGGATTCTGTGGGCGGCAGACAAAAGTCTGTCACATAATTTGTCAATTTCAACAAATTTTTGTTTTTTGAGACTGGTTTCACTTCCACCCCCACCCCACTCGACACTTTACCCCACAGGCAGTCATCCCCCGCTAATGTAATATTTCACATAAATGCCTTTTATTTTTCCTGGCTTGCGGTGGGTTTTTGCGTTTTGGGTACTTGATCTTGGGTCGCATTTTTGTGTTTGCACTTGGGTTATATACTCGTATTTTTTTTTAAATTTGTTTTTGTTTGCTGGCCACTCACCCTTCACGTCATTTATGAGCTGACAATGATCTTCCAGCGACTTCATGCCGTTCATGATGTTCATTATTTTGGGATCATCCATCTCGGCCAGTTAAATGATTTGTAATTACCTGTAGGAAGAGAAAATAAATGGGATTACATAGGGGTATGCAACAGGAAATACAGGAAATCTGCTTTAGCAGATCGCGTAAGTTCATTAAACCATTTGACGTAAATTTAAAGAATTTCTAACTATATAAAGCGAGCTACTAATCAGTTGTTAAACCGCTTAGGAGAATGTGCCACCCACTTTAAACCGAAATTTATAGTGAAAAGAAGTGCGATTGCATTCCCTTTCAGCGACACAGATAATCCCTTAATTGAATATCTGGACACCCATTCAGCTCACGACCGCCCCCCTGCCCTCCTGCCCCGCCCTGAAAAACTGAACAGAAGTTTCGGGAAATTATTCCTTTAATTCGAGCTAGATGAATGGGAAGCGAAAACCATAAAGCCAATTACAAGAGCCCCAAAGCGGTGGCCATGCGACTGTTTCTTGGCTACTAAAAATCAAATATATATATAAGTAAATTTCGCTCCAGTAAAGCTCGAAATTTAATTAAAACTTTGTTCGTCTTCTGGTAGACCAGGGCAGGCGGAACAGAGAAAGGAATAGTCCGCCAGAGGGAGATGGCGACGGCGGGAAAGAGTGGAGCGCGTCAGGAAAATTCCTAATGAAGTGCCAGACGCACCTGTTGACACAGGCGAAGAACACAGAAAACCAGGTAGATATCACACCAGAACTGAAACGAACCGAACTCGAATAAAATTTAATAAAATTCAAATTTTCGAAAGCAAGTGCTGCGCGAAATGAGTTCAACGCAAATATGCTGAAGTTGCGATAACAAATGAGTAACAGAATCTTTGAACTTGATTCGTTTACACCAAAGTAGGCAGCTATTTCAAGCAGATTTCGAGCTGGACGCGCATATTTTAGCCAACCCGTTTGCAGGCGAATGCAACCTGTTACTTAAATTCAAATTAAATATTTTGATTTCAATGTCAGGCATTCGCAGTTCGATGACGCCTGAAATTTGCGTTAAAATGCGCACATGCCACGCTGAAGATCAAATGCCTTGGTTAGTACATATTAATAGTGATAATTACAGGCAGTGCAAAATTAACAAAGGCAGCGGCCAATTGAATTAAGTTTTCCAAAAAGGCACACCCCGTTCGAGTCGCGAAATCCGGAGCGAAGATGATAAAGTAATCAAAGCTCACAGGCCATTGTTCAACAGTCGGATATCTCAGCCAACAAAAGCAGCGGGAGCAGAACAAACAGCACGTACAGCGCGTTTCACAACCGTATTTCCAGCAATTTAATTCGAGCCCAACATATATTTAGTCTCTGAAATCGCCTTCATAGCGTAAATTTATCAAAATAATTGTGGGTGCTAGTTAATTAGCTATGTAAATGGGTATCTACGTGGGATCATTAAAAATGACTGGGCGATTAGGGCATGAAATACAGGCAATATTTACAATAATTACTACATAACTTTGGTCAGTTATTATCTTCATTTAAATAATTGATATCCCTTCACTTCTGCCTTGAAATAGTTTAAAGTTTGTATCTTATTGAAGTTATTCGAGAATCTTTACTCACTTTACTCGTTTTCATGTAATTTTTCTCTTTTAAATGATGTGATATGAAAAGTATATGCCGGAACAGTATAAATATCGCGCTATGACGCGCACTGTCTGCGTGGAAAATGCGCGGAAAACAAACAGCGCCATGAACAATGGGCAGAATCTGACAAAGGGACCCCAAAAGGAAGGCAAAGGGCTGGGATGACAAAGCGACCGCCACAGCTCGAATTCGATATGAAAATGGAAATTAAATTATTTGGATGCAGTCAAAGACTCGCGCACAATTAACCCATATTTGCCATATTTGCAAATGGAAACCGAGCCCCCATTACCCATTACCCATTAACCATCACCCATCACCCATTACCCATTACCCACTCCCCCAGTTGGCCAGTTCATCCGATCCGATGCAGTTCGTCTGCGGCCGCTGGGTGTTGCATTTCACACCAATTGAGAAGCTTTTACACCACTCGCGCTTGGCTCGGCGCTCACTCAGTCGGATGAGTGACGAAAGCAGCGCACTGCAATCCAATGACAGAAAGCGGGGATTCCCCGGGGCGAGCAGGGACACTTAGTTAGCTGGGCAGTCGGACAGCCGGGCAGCCGGACAGCCGGGCAGCCTGCCAGCTCCGTTCAACTGAGTGGATATCACCTAGTACTCCCAGTCCCTCCACCTCGCTGCCCGCCAAAAAAAAAAAAGAAAACAACCCAACTCCCGACTAGCTGGCTAACTGGCAGTGCGGCCAAAAAGCCACTGCAGCTGATTGCACCACGTTGACGACCACAGAGCGTCCATCCGTCCAGCTGTCCGTCAGTCCGTCAGTCCGTCCATCCAACCAGCCATTCCTCCATGCAACAGAAAAGCTACGAAAGGTACTCGTTCTGTACGCACTGAATGAACTTCTCGCAGTGAAAAGGGGCAAAGGCAACAGGGCAAGGGGCGCTGGCGAGGGCGGGGGCGGTGGCAGGGGTAGGGGTGCGACTTTGTAGACGAATTTATACATTGTTTAAGTATCAGCCGCAGATACTTCTCCATCGCACCATCGCCCCACCGTGCTTACCCCGCCGTCCACTCAGTTGTCGACACCGAAACTCCATCGTCAATGCACATCGAAGCGCAGCTAATTGAAACAGTTCGGCACAGTGGGGCGAATTGGCCAAGGAAGTGGCTGAAAACCTGGATGTGAGATCAACTCGAAGGCAGGTAAAAACTATCTATAGTTTATTATTAGGAATCCTATTAGGAACGATGCATATAAGATAGTTTTCTTTAAAGTTTTTTATTTTTTAAATAAGCCACCGTATTTTACATCCCCAAATGTAAGAACTTTTTTCTAGCATTGTAGTCTCAACATTTTGTACCACAAATAATACTTTTTTTTAAATAACATAATTAGAAACTTTTATATTGAAATACTAATTTGACTTACAATTGGATAAAAAGTAGCTCTTATGTATTTTATAGATACATTTCCCTTACCTTTGCAATAGTGCATTTCCACATGCATATTTTGTAAAGGTAAAAGTAAGTTGGCTCTTTCTTTCTTAACGAACTTTTCATAACATAAAGTTATTTTCGCAAAGGCTTTGGCGCAGATATTTAACCACTGTGGGGCTCGTTGCTGCCGCTCTTGGTACTTCTTTTACTTTGGCGCTTGTTTGCGTGCGGTGCACCAGACTGCCGGTATTTGTAGTTGTTGTTGGCCGGCCTGCTGCTGCATCGCCAGTAACAACAACAACAACAACAACAGCAGCAGCAGCAGCAGCTGCTGCAGCAGCAACACCAACAACGCGAAAAACTTTTCGGGTAACAATGGGCCGAAAAACAAAAGTATGAACCACAACAATAACAAGTGCACCCCAGTGGGCGCGAAAGTGGGTGGTGTGGCGCGGAATCAGCTCGGTTAGCAGTGCAACAACATAACATCGGCTGCAACAATGAGGGCAACAGCAACAACAACAACAACGACAACGAAAGCAACGCGGCCAACAGCAAACAAAAAATCAGCGACTGCACCACTTTGCTTATTTCCATGGAATTCAGTTCGCACCACCCAAATGCGAATCGAAAATTACACCAGAACCGCCGGCTTACACCCGCTTTTCCCCCGCTTTTCCTGCACTTTTCCTTCGCCTTTCCCGGCCCCGGTAAACCCAAACTCCCCCGTCGAACACTTTTGACGAGACTCATTCGCTTTGAAATTTTATTTAATGCTTTTGTAATAAAGTGTAAAATGGTGGAAAAGTGCAAACAACGGCCACAAGAGCGCGAAATGCAAAGAGGAAAGCGGGGAAAGTGGTGCATAATATCAGCGGCATCATCATCAGTCCACGGAGGCGATGGCAACATCGTTAACAGGACGAGGAAAGGTCCTGTGGAAGCAAAAGGGGGCGGCATAAGTAAGAACTGCGGCCAACACCAGTGGCCACATTAAAAGAAGAAGAAATAATTAACAGCAACAGTTTGAAAGTCCATAAAATGGAAATGGCCAAGCATTGCCATCGCCCTTGCCATCGCCATCGCCCTCGCCACCGCTATCACTGTGTGGAGCTGCCCAGGAGGAGCATCAGACCACCAACCGGCCACCCACCACTCGCCTCATTGGCATCGCCATTACCAGTGGTGCAGACGCCACTGCCATCGCCATCGCCATCGCAACCGCCACGACCACCGCATGTGCCATACAACTTCCGACTTCCGTTGGCTTTGGCCTGTCTGAGAGTCTGACTGGGTCCGGAGTCGGTCCTATAGTGCTATATAGTATATACACGTATATTCGCATGTATATTCCCACTGATGCACCGGGCATACCCTTTTTAGCCAAGTGGCCATGACTGTGCCCCGCATTTGGTGGCATCTTCAAGTGTTTGCTTTCAAACCGCTGACAAAGCAAATAACTTGGAGAGCAAACACTGGGTTTCCAAGGACTATTTCAGCCATATTACTTGCTTAATTACTGCGATTATATCAGTTAACACGTTCAAGTACATACTATGCATTGCGCTCGGAAAACAAATAGCTATAGCAATAATATCGAATAGCGTCGAACCAATTAATTCAGTTTATTTAAAACTAATAATGCCATTTCCATAGGGCATTTAAGGTTCGTTGAAGTCCACAGCCTCTCTCAGCCGATTTCATTCTTTGCCATTTGTTAATACCGCTGCTGCTTTTGCTGTTGTCACTGAGTTGACACACAAGCAAAGAGTCGGTGCGAAAAATGTTCGTTAAATCTATTAAAAGATAATTACGTGAAGACAAATGGGCGGGCAGACAGGAGCTCCACGGGGTGTCATCCTTGTGCTCGGCATGGGCATGGCCAACCTATCCAGTGGCATTGCCGGTGTCCGTATCGCCGACCGTGTCCGTATAGATATCCGGACAACGGACAACGGACAACGGAGAGTGGACAGCGGACAGTGGACTACGTAGTCGAGTCCTCGCTGCGTCTGCGGTAGCGCCATCGATACATACGTACATATGTACGCTATTATTATTCGAGTTCGTTGATACGATAACGCTAATGGATATGGATATTGATTATAGTTTTTATGTCGCTTATGCATCGTGGCCGCTGCGGCTTCTCGCCCGACTACCACTTTTCTTTCTCCCATCTCTGAGCTGCCAGGCCAGGCTCCATTTCCCAGGCCACTCAGTGCTGGTGGTAATGATAATTTTGATTATATTGATGCGTCATTTTATGAGCCGCAATGGTATTGAAATTGAGTGGTCTGTGACAGCATCTAGTTTATGGCGGGCTGGACGGCATAATGGCAGCCAGTGCCAATTAACATCTGCTCAAATGAATCTCTCGAATGGGATGCGATGGGGGCAGCCTTCTTTCAGACCCCATTAAGCAGGGATTAGGGCATGCTCCGCCCTTTTTACTTTTCTTTTTTTTTGTTTCCTTCGAACCCCCAGCCGGAACGACCTTTGGATAATATGTGTGTGCGATGCCACTTAGTGGGTCGGCGATGGTATAATTGCAGTCAGTCGATGGGAACTGCGAAGTTTAGCTATTGTTGGCGAAACGCGGTGTCTTAACGACTTTATCCAACGTCCGATGTTTGCATTGAGCAAACTGCAGGTTTCTAGACACTCGGCCCCCCCGTGAAAAGCTTCTGGAAAATGCTAATTACACGTATCTTTCGAGCAGAACGTGTGCGAACTCGGAATATCCAATTACAAATCTTACACAAGTGACAAACATTTGCGGCAATTAAATTAATGAAACTTTGCGGGGCTACGTGTCTTGGATCTCGCACAGATATCTCTCTGAGTATATATTCCGAGTGCTATCGGCTGATATCTTTCCGGCTGGAGGAGCTGCGCCTGCGTCACAAATGTGTAAGATACACCACTGCATTCCGATCCCAATCCCCATCCCAATACCCATACCCAACCCCAATCCGATGCCCTGTTTTTGGGGCAAATCCCAAGCCCCAGCCACACCTGAGCTGCCGGCCAATTCGAGCGTTTAACCAAATAGTTTCGGTTATGGTGTGTGGCTGGCAATAACGTTTATGTATTGGCCAGGCAAATATTGCCAAGCAATTGCCTCATACTCGCATTTTCGCATGGCCATAGCGGCAATCAAAGCCAAATTGAATAGGCAAATTACCAGTCTTCATCTGCACGCAACCAAAGCTACTGGCCACCAATTGATGGCCCAAAGAGCTTTCGTTGAAATGTATCCAACGAAATGAGGTTTAAGTGCAGTTAAATATGGATTTGACCCCAAGGGACAGTTTGTCAGTAACTCAAAGCCAAATGGTTTTTATACCCGTTACTCGTAGAGTAAAAGGGTATACGAGATTCGTTGAAAAGTATGTAACAGGCAGAAGGAAGCGTTTCCGACCATATAGAGTATATATATTTTTGATCAGGATCAATAGCCGAGTCGATCTGGCCATGTCCCTCTGTCCATCCGTCCGTAATTTTTTTGATGTTATGATGTTGTAGAAATTCAAAAAAATTAAGAAATGTCCCAATGCTCAAGTTCTATACTCCATAACTCAACTTATCTTAATCAGATTTTGAAGTGGCATACCTCTAAATGTTTCTGGAGCAATTCTCTAAAAATCTGCATTCAAATTTGAAAATTTATTTTTTCAGCCTTTTTTTGTAATTTTTCTGATGTCATGATGAAGAAACTCAAAAATGTCCCAAGACTGAAGTTCTATACTCCATAACTCAACTTATCTTAATCTCTAAAAATCTGCATTCAAATTTGAAAAAAAAAATTTTTTAATTTATTTTGTTATTTTTCTGATGTTATGATGTTGTACAAACTCAAAAATGTCACAAGACTGAAGTCCTATACTCCATAACTCAACTTATCTTAATCGGGTTTTGAAGTAACAAGCCTCTTAATGTTTTTGGCGCAATACTCTAAAAAAATTGCATTCAAATTTAAACAATTTTTTTAATTTAATTTTTTTGTAATTATACCCAAGATTCCAGAGACACAGACGCAGCTACCGAATGGAAACCGAGCTACTCTATTGACTGTTTATTTAAACCCTCTCAGCTTTTAATATATTTAATTTCCCGGTTTTACATGATTTCTGGGCCAAACATTTTCAGAAAACATGCATTCATATTCATAACTCATTTGAATTCATAAGCTAAAGGATGGCATAATTTGAACGGAAAGTCTGTCAGAATTAGGGGTAAAACAATTCAATCGGGCCGTTCGATTAATTGAATTCTCATTAATTAAACATTAATTGCTGTTTATTATGATTTATTTTAATTTGATTGGATTCGTTCTTGCTACGAGTTTAATGAATATATAAGGTTAATTTTAAATTTTCATACCACAAACAATGAACCAAAAGGGCAGTGAACAATTTCTAAATTAATTTCGATTGTTTGTTGCGCCATTATTACACCTGTTTATTTATGGCCAGTTTTTCACAGTTGGGAAAACCTAAACGCACACCCACTAACACACACGCATTCTCGTACATAAGCACACACTATTACCAATTGTAATTACATAATTCGCTCATTATCAATGACAACAACAATTGCAGCAACACGACATTACAAAATCGGAGTTAGCAAAAAATAGCGTAGCGAATAAAAAATATAAATAAATTAAACGCGCTCCACCATAATTTATATTAATTAATCGGTTTATTTTTTCTTCTTTCGCGATTTTACTGCTGCCATAATCGCGAAAATCACGGCAAAAATCAATGCAACAACAATCATTTGGCATGTAATGCACAAAAGACCCTAGCAAAAAATATGATGCAAAAACAAATTTATGCGCTAATAAATAAGCAAACATTTAAATCGTTTTCAATTGCTATCTCTGTCCCCCGCTCCCCCACGACTCCGTCTCCCTCTCTCGCTGCCCCAATTCGCGTAATTTATAATTGAATGTAATTTTGATTTTTGTTGCCGCACATATAAATAAAGTATCATATTTTCCAATTAAACTAAAACAAAAGCAGCGCTGACTTGAAGCTTTTGTGAAATGCAGTCACATATGAAAAGTGCCCGAGATACTGTTGGACTAGCAGATACCCATTACAAGTTTGTTTGTTTAGCATTCATCATATTTACAATATAATATTTCTCGTTCCATCTGAAACATCATTTATTTATTTTCAGCTTACAATCCAAGTCTCTTCATATTCTAATTGAAGTCCTCTTTCCAGGAACACCCAATAACATGGAGGGTATCAAGGGAGTGAGAAGTCATAATGGAAATTCTTCGCAAATTGAAATTGCAGCCTCTTGAGCTCGAAGTGGCATGCGACATGGCTGGAACCAAAGTAAGGGGGCGTGGCAAGGGCTCGACCCACTTACCGGGTGGTGGGTCCAAGCAATGAGAAGGGTGGAAAGGGGGGAAGGGGAGGGGTAAACGGTTAAGAAATCACGTCATAAACGCGCCGAGCACGAATTATTTACAAAGCACGCGAAAGCCTAAAAGAGGGCCCTCCCCAATAAAATAACAATAAACTATGCTCCATAGCCCAGTTGATGGGCGATGGGCGGTGGGCGGTGGGTGGTGGTTGGCTTTGTGGAGTTTGAAGGGCGGTGGGTGGTGGGTGGTGGTTGGGTGGTTGGGTGGTGCTGGGCTGGCCATAAAAACAAAGCAACAAAAGCGAAGGGCACAACAAGCCGCAGTGGCATAAACAATTGTGTTACAAATACGACTACAAATGCATAAAGGAATCCAGCAGCAACAAAACGGAGCAACAAATGTCGTCTCCTATAGACGATTATTTATTGTTAACGATTTATATTTGTTGTTTGTGCTGGCATAGCTCACATTTCCAGGCAGTGGCCCTCGTACGTGCGAATGTGTGAGTGCCGGCCCCAGATTGCAAGCTCAGCTCCTCGTTTCTCGTCCTTCGTCCTTCGTCCTCCGTCCTCCATCCTACGTCCGTCGTCCTGGCCCAAACGATTGAGCCTGATTGCCGGCTCAAGTGTCGGTCGCGTCACACGGGGCGTATGCGTGTCGGCCGGGCGTGGATTCAAGGATTCCACGTTGTGGCACGGAGCTGGGGGCAGGGAGCAGTGGCATGGGTGTGGGTGTGGGTTGCCCTCTCAGAGCTGAGCACTTGGTCCTGCACAGCGAGGCAATCATTTTTTTAATATTTTGTGGCTGCCAAATCCTTCAAGGGCACTCAACTGAAGCGGGTTTTCGCTTGCCAAGCGTTAATATCAGGTCAAAAGATGTAATTTTATTGGCTTATAATCATTTACTAAAGTTAAGTTCAACTGGTTATTGTCCAAAGTGTTCTGTTCTTATTACGAACACTTACTACTTTGAGTTACCAATAGTAATTTGACTTGTTGGCTTTGTCACGTAACAATGTTGTGGTACGAGTGAGAACCATTACAGTGAACATAGGAAGTGCAGACTAGACCTTGGCCTACTTTTCTTGCCGATCGTGACAGATATTCAGACTGAGCAGCGTTGTTTTATTTCAGTGTATACCAACTTTTCACTTTTTCACGCGCTATTATTTAACCAAAGAGATAGAAAAAGCGATCACATTTAGCTTCTTATATCGAAAAAGAGAGCGGTATGATAGGGATGTGATCCCTGGCTGATCGGAGGACCGCTCCGCCGCACTACGGGCATCTCTGGCTATGATGGCCATCAGTCGCAAGTGTTGCAGTGCCATCCCGCTTTCCCAGACGTCGCGGCCAACATTCTTCTTCGTCAAGTGCGCGGCATGTTTGACAGCAATGAGTGCTTAACACGTACGAGGGCTTTTGTTCGATATTCACTGATGATGCTGTTGTAGCTGTGCTCGCTGTACTTGCTGCCATTGTGGCATTGTTGGCGCTGCTCATTTGCCACTTTATCTTGGCATTGTGCATGTTATTTACTGTCGCCCCACCGGCCTCCCTTGTGCCGACTCCTTTGTGCCCCAGCTCGCCGTATCTGCGGACTGTCAAAGTATCTGTATCTGTATCTGTAACTGTAGCTGTAGCTGTAGCTGTAGCTGTAGCTGTGGCTGTAACTCTGTGCGTGCAGATTGTTTTGTGTGTGTGACAAATTTCGTAGGAAATCATTTGCTATGCTCTGTTAAGCGATGACTTCGTTCCCAGTCCCCGATTCCGTTTGTGTGACGCCCAATTCATTGAGTCTACTGCCTGCGGGTGTAGTTACCCCCACCAAAATAAACCCAAGAGCACCCGAATAAACCAATTTCGAAGGAACAAGAACCAGAACCAGACCCAGTCCAAGACCAAGAACAATAAGCGACCCACTGACCCACACACAAAGTGGCACAAAGATGTTTTACGAGTGCTGGCTGTTGTTGTAGCAATTTGTTCATTACTTTTTATCTCTTGCAGATGGGGTGACCTTTGCCCTCGGAGCGAAATTGTTGCCCCTTTTTTTTCGGACAATTTTCCCCATTTTTCCTGCTCGTCCATTGTATTTCTATTGCCCGTTCTGAGATTTTCCCCCATTGTTAATTCATGTGATTGCCAATGCTGTAGTTATTGTTTTTTGTGGCTGCTGCACCCACAACATGGGTTGAAAAGAAAAAAACACAAAACAGCTAAATAAAAATATTGCAAAATTGTGTCTGCTCGTGGCCACAAGCAGTTTCCTTCAAACATGTAATTATGTACGAACTTTTGCGGATAATACATGCACTCAACCCGGCGAGCCCAGGCTTGAACCCGCCACGCCCCCAAAAATGACCGGGGGCGGAATGGATTTTGGCTCATTTTTATGCTGCCCACAAATTGCATTCAATTTATTTAGCTTGTTGCAAATCAAAAATCTCCATAAAGCAAAATGCTCCCTCCGCAATGTTTGCGGACTGCATAAAAATGTTTAACATCGCATAAAAGTTATTACTTCATTTATTTCAAATGCAAACATTGTTCTCAACCAAATGCGTTTGGGAAAGTTACTGCCACGATGGCAGGATGGGAATATACATTTGTTTATTGCATTTAAATTGAGTACGTTCTCATGGATCTCTTCTGCAATTTTGCGGAGAAACTGTGGCGAGTTTTCGGTACTTACGGCCAGGTACTTTAAAACTTTTACAACTTTTTAGAGCTCTTTCAAATGGCTTTTCAATGCTGGCTAATTTTAAACAATTATGTTATTACCGGGCTTGGGAAAATTAAATTATTTGGGCTTTGGACACAGCTGGCTTACATACTTTCGATTCTTGACAAGCTTTCCTTGGCATGATTTCACCATACTCAACTGGTTACCACCAACCAAATCCCACTTGATTCAATAAATTTTAAATGACTTTATGCTCAATTGGAAAAGCAGGTGAATAAAAAATGTGGCAAATGAAAGGGAAATGAAGTGCTGTGCATTTGGGGCTTATCAAGTGGCAGCACTTTTTTTTATTGCCATAAGCAGTTTAAACAGCCATTGAAACTTAATCATAGAAATACTGAATTAAAATGGTCTTTTCAATAGAAACAATTTCAAGGGTCTCAGATCAGATCAAATTCAAAGCCCAGGCTTGTGTTTTTTATTTTTAATAAATACTTAAGCGTAAACCGGATATTTCAATATCCTGCCCACAGGCGTTGGCACACACACAGCTCAAGAGGATATATGTATTTGCATATACACATACAAATACATAAATATATACATATATATTTATATATGTAGGCTAGTGTGCGGACAGGGTAAGAATGGAAAATGCTCTGGCGTATTTGCATAAGAAAAACTAAGTTGAACCAAAATCAATGATTGCACACTACCCACTACCCACTATCCACTAGCCACTGTGCCACGCCCCCGAATTCCGTGCTCCGCCCCCTTAAATCCTGCGCTGAAACAGTAGACGAAGGATAAAAGTGGGCGGAAAGGGGTGGGCCGGTCGCTTTCATATTATTACTTTATGGTTGCCTCCAGTTATGCATACTATAACCATAAATATGCTCCAATGGAGCCAAAGTCAGCTAGCAACAAAATCAGACCGAAGCGGAGCGAAAAATAACAACAATAGCAGGAGGGATAATATTTTGTGTTTGTATTAATGCAGCCCGCATACATATTTATACTATAACTCAGAACAATAAATAGTAAAAGCTGGATTATGATTAAATCGATTACATGGGGAGCTAACGTTGGCCAAACATTCGCTTTGCTATGTGTGTGAGTGTGTGTGTGTGGGTGTGTTTGCTTGCGCCTGCATTACGCCCCCCGATGGGTCACGCCCACATTCTGCTTTATAGGGCCTAGCTACGCAGAGAAAATCCCCCCCCCCCCCACCAAAAAAAAGGGAAAATCGTAGTAAAAACGCAATCGAAATAAAGAAGTAAACAAGGAACCCATAAAAATGAGTCTATGACGGGATACATATTCATAAATGCAAACAAATTTGAGTGTGTGCATGGGTGTGTATCTGCGTGTATGTGTATGTGCGTGAGTGTGTGTGTGTGTGGTCCAGGCAGGCACACAGATACAAAATAAATACGCAGCACTCGGTTTTCATAACTGAATTGCATGCCCGATTGAATGACGAATGGAAATTGAATGAATCCCCCAGCCAAATGCAATCGAAGATGGGAATGGAAATGGACACGGATCCGGGATGCTGGATGCAGGACATCCACATCCACATCCACATCCACATTCATATCCATGCCCTGCGCCCTTGGTGACCGTTTTTAAAGCTGATATATTAACTTTATCCGCACTCAACCTTCATGCGCAGAAAGCTACAAATGCGATTTTAAAGCCATCGAGTATTCAGATCCGCAACAGAGTGAATTTTTGAGGAGCACTTAAATTGCCGATGCGAAAAGAGCAAAATTACTCGTGGAGAATCGATTAATTCCTGGTTGGCTATTTCATTATGATTCCGTTTCGGAAAATTAACTAGATAACCATCTTAATTTGAAAAGCCAATTTGTGCTAATTGAAATGTTTCAGTCATGAAAGCTCAAACCAAATGAACGATATCGTAAACATATTTACAGTGTTAAATAAAGTTTATTGAATACCAAAAGTGCAATGAAATCATTTGAAAACCGTAATTCATTTTTATTATATAATTAGTTTATATGGCTGAGGTTTTGGCTTGTATGCCAGCAGCATTGATAGTAATTTAAAACATAAATTCACCTAAGCAACATCACTCACGTGTCCAACTACTCTTTTCTTGGTCTTCAAGAGCAGTTTCAATGGCATCTCCATTAGGCATAGTCTCGTCTCACATCTCAAATCTTCGCTGGCACTATCTAAATGGATGAATGGATGCAACCTCTAGAGTGGCCTCTAGACCTAGACCTCCAATCCCGCCCAATGTTCTGCGGACAAACCAGAGCTGCCCCAAAAGTCGATAAAAACGCGTAATCACAAAACAGACGGAGGACGTGATGGGGAGTTGGGTAGGTGATAATTGGAGCGGGGCGTTTCAAGAGCAGCTCCATGAGTTCAATGTTGGGGCACTTCACAGTTGTTAATTGCAGACACTCCCCGTGCAGCAGTTAGTTAGTTAGTTAGTTAGTTGGTCACTTAGTTGGTCATTAATGGAATCTCGCACGAGAAATTCACCAATTAAAAGTCATGATCAACTGACGCAGCCATCATCGCCAACTAGTTAATCATTATTCGACCAGAGCAGCATCCACCAGAAATCATTAGATTATCGTCGTTATAGCAGCATCATTTTCATCATCATCATCATCATCGTCATCATCAGCACGTTGTCGTTTCGGTTGGTAACTTTTCGCACTTGGCCAAACTTCCGCTGAAGGCGAACCCTGGCCAAAACTTTCATTGAACAAGAGACTTCGGAATCGACTCGACGCGACTCGACTCAACTCGACAAGAGGCGAGTTGAAAAACTTCAATTAGCATTAATCTTGTTGACAAAATTTGTTTGTGCAAATCAACAGAACAACATCGGCGTGGCGGCAGCAGCAAAAACAGGAGTCTTAAATGGAAAATCAGTCAGTCAGCGTGCTTGCACACATACATACACATATACTTGTATTTTTAGAATTAAAGTGTACCATGGGCTAGATTCTTGGCTCAGCGAGCCCAGAACCCCCCGACCATCAGCCTTTCACTCGCTTCGAGCCCACAAAAGCCCCTCCAATGGCACAGCACTCATCCTTTGGCTCACTCCGCTCCTTGGATTTCGATTTTTGCGTCCCGCTGCCTCGTTGATTTTATGATTTTCCATCATATAGCCAATATCGTATGACTGCATTGCCAACGATACTCTACGACAGGTTACGTTGGCATTTCTAACTAGTTCGGCAAGTACATATATCAAGAAACATCTAAAAATATAACCAGTACATGCATCACTTGTTAAAATTCTGCCAGGCTGTAAGATTAAAAACGATTGTCCGTGCGTATGAACAATAAAAAGAAACTGGTTTGCTATTGCCGGTTCTTGACTCCAAGTGTTATTTATATGATTGCTCATCATTAATCGAACATTTTTAAAAATAAGCATATGCAACGTTATACTGGAGAGCTGTTTGTGTTCCTTTGTTTTGAGCACACCAAAAATCCACCACGAATCGCTACAATTGATTAGGGTATTGCCGTATTGGGTGCACCAGCGATTCACTAGGAGATTGCCGTGTTTGGTTGGCTCTTGTTTTATTCCATTTTATATTATTTTATTGCAGCTTCCCTTCTGCGGCTGCTGCTGGTGGAATCGGAGGACCCGAGGCACTTTGCATACGGATATGATCGCCATGTTATCCGTTCTGACCATGGCTTTGGCTTTGGCCGTGCTCCATTGATAGCTTCAGCTGCAGGGCAGCTGGCCATTTCCCTGGAAACTGGTAACTGGTAAATGGTAACTGGTTCAGCAGCTCTGGCCTTTGGTTCTGCCAAATCGATGCAACTGGGCCGATGGCAGAGGAGTCTTGTAATGGGCTTAATCGCTTGCATGCATCAATTATGACGAAGGGAGGGGGGGGATATGCAGCAGAGGTTGCATGTGTGAATGGAAAGTTAATTCCAGGCAAATCGCTCAACCGGCTGACTAATCAATGGTCAGACATTACCTAATAAATCGATGTTCGGTTTCATCTTACCGGTCATGCTCGACATGACAATGAAAGTGGGCACTAAGCCAACGAATTACTCAAGTGTTAATTGTAGGAAGTCCGCTGGGATGGGGATGTCTGTACATACATACGTGTATATACGTGTATATTTATTTTACCTACTGTTTGCTACCATTTTGTGGTTGTGGCCTTGTGCGGACCTGAACTTTGCATTTCAGTTTAGAGCACGGAAACAGTTCTGCCTATTCAATCTACTGATGGAGAAATCACACAGAAAATGATGGGCTTTCTTCGCCCATTTCCATATTAAAGCACCCATTCTGTTTTTGATTCCGCGCGAAGGTCGAACTGCAAATGCTGTCACGTAGGGTGTGGAAAAAGCCGGGAGATTTCGAAACTGGGACTGGGTCGCAATTGGTAACCGTGGCACAGGAACCAAAACCGCGCACACGTCGCATTTCGTCGGTGGTTTTCGGGTGCGTAATGCATAACAATGTCACCGTTTGCGAATCGAATCATAACGAATTCGAATTGGGATCGAATGGGAATCGGTATTGGAATCGGAGACGGTGACGGAGACGGAGACGGATTCCCAGTAAGATCGGTGGCACGTAGGCGGAACCCGTTAGGTCCGGATCGGATGGCCTGTTCCCCTTCCTCGTCTTCATGTTGCCATGAGAATCTCGTACCGCAGTGACCCAGCACCACACCTCCAAAAGTTCCCAGTTCCAAGTGGCCGGGCAAACAACTTTTATTTTCACATCTATCTGTTAGATACCACGTACTGTTGGCCAGCGTACGTGCGTTTTGATATTTTAAACAAATATTTAAAACAAATTACCACAGCACAAAAGTCGTATGCAAACGAGTGTGTGAGCTGCCAAGGAACTATGCGGCAGTGGTCTGAAATCTGGAGAACACTCGAACCAGGATCATAAGGAATTTGTGTACTTCCAATCAAATTAGTAAACAAATTGTTTTTAGATCAGCTATAAAATATCAGCTATATAATACATATATGCATATATTGATTCTCTTGTTGTCCATATGTGAGGTATTAACTTGTAACCAAATATAATACACATGTAACTTATAGCTACTTTAAGCAATTTATATGAACGTGTTGTCATAATACCCCTTTAGATGACAAAAAATAACAGAGATATCCAGCAAAACCTTATTTATTATGGTTGCTGACACTTAAATGTAGTAAATATGTCTATAAGCTACAAGCTTTTGTGTCTAAACTTGGCTATAAATTATCGGGAATTTATTCTCGGAAACTACAAAATTTCTAATGTGTTCTAATGTTTACTAGAAAAATATTGAAAAATACCCAAAATAAATAGAATAATTTACTGACCACTGTTCCTGGCATTCGTTTCATTTGCTTTCATTTGGCATTTCAGTTGGCAGCGACTTGTTGGCTTTTAGTTAGTGTCGCTCCCTGCCCATTCATATTTTTATTTTCCCGCTTTTAGCCAGAAAGTTAGTTGTGGTCAGCGTGGCAAAGCTTTGGCTCACAAATCGAGAAGCAATAGGAAAGTGAGAAAACGGTCAATAGTACTCATACGCACCGTATGAAGTGGGCAAGCAAAATAAAGGGGTTTCATGTGCCCCATAAGTTGTGCAAACAAACCGGAGCCGAAAATCCCCCACAAAGTAAGGCAACAGTGTAAAACGGTCCACGTACGAGCGTATCTATGCATCTGTGACATACAAAATGGCAAATGCCCGGCGGACGGGGGTCCGCCAAGTCTTGAAACTGCTGCAACTGGCACTGCGTATCGGGTGAAACTGGAGGAGCCGGGATGGAAGCATTTGGCCAGTTTATCAACGTCTGGAAACTTGTCCCGTTCCCCAAATAAATGCCACTGCGATTGTCAGGTTGGCAACGTTTCGTGGGCCTGCTGAAATTATGTCAAACCTGTTTGATTGAAACGCTGAAAATTGTCTGCAAATTGTTTTTTACAGCATTGCCCAGTGTGGTGCAACTGCCCGCCGTCCGGGGGGCGGCTGGAAAAGTGGGTGGTGGTGGGGCGGACTGGGTAAGTGGGGGACTGGGGGACTGGGGGACAACGTAACCAATTCGAGCCGATTGCTCTAATGCTGGCTCATTACAAATGCACAACATCAACATTAACGGCAACAACAAAGGATGTCGGCTTTTCTACGATTTTCGAATTATTTTTGACATAATACTAAAATGTGTGGCTCGGGGCACCGAAAGCTATGGGGAAATGCGCTTTGATTTATAGGAAGTGAGCACCGCCGACTTATTTGATTTCTGTAATTGGGTGATTGCATTTAGGCATTTCGCAATGGAAATCAAAACTAGCACATTTGTGTGCCAATCGCCGATGGGAAATCATAATTCATGCTACAACATACGGCTTAACTGGTATTGTATATGCATATATTTATAAGTAATTTAAGTAGCCGCATATTTTATTATCATAGATTTTTTAAGCAATGCTCTCCGAAGATGAGTTCTGTACAGCCAGTTGGATTTTATCCATCTATCCCGCTGAATCTTCAGTATGAGTATCACTCGCAGCAGTAAAACCATTCAAAGAAATTCCTGATTTATTTATTTACAATGCATTTTAAAAATGTTCCGTCAAAGAAGCTTCAGTTGCAGTTTTATGGTTGCATGTGGGTGTGTGTGTGTGCTGGCCAAAAATGCAACCGAATGGGCAATACATATGCACATGTTTCGGCACACAGCCATACGAGTACACACATGCACATACATACGTATACATATATTAAATATATGCAAACTGCATAAATGCTTCCTGAATCGAATTTAATTGTATCTGGTGTCTGCATGCTGCACTCGCATCTGTATCTGTATCTGTATCTCCATCTGCATCTGCAACTGCAACTGCAACTGCAACTGTATCTGTATCGCTATATGTATCTGTATCCGCCTGTGAGCGATGTTGTCTATCCATCTCGGCGAACTACCAATCCCGCCCGCCCCGCAGCCCCCTCCTGCGGCTTTTTGGTTTAATTGGCTGCGGGAATATTCCATGTGATTACTTAATGAGCCCCAACTTATGTTTACTACGCGAAACATTGGTTCGCCCCGGTCGGTTTGGTTCGGTTTCGGTGCACAAAAGTTAAAAGGTTAACAGTGGCTGGTCGAGGAAAGTGTAAATAAAAAATAAAAAAAAATAAAAAGCGAATTATTCCGCAGCCGAAGCGAACAATAATTGTGGGGGCGTGTGCACGTAGTTTATTATTCAATTACGCATTCATTAAGGTACATAATTAATAATTCAATTAAAGGTAGCACTGCGTAGTGCATCAATTTGTGGCAATGTTTCCCTTATTACTCATTTTCACGCACTCTGCATTCGCACTCACATTTCGATTCCGCACAGTTCTCCCATCCGTGACTCACCGCCGGAGTCATGGGTTAACTGGGCGGGCGGCAATGGGTTAAACCTTAGGGTTCTGCTCCACTGCAACTCGAGGAAGTGGCAGTGGCAGTGGAAGTGGAAGTGGGCTGAGATTCGATCCACTGGCTGCGGCATGCGTGACTTTCGATTGAAATCGAATAGCGAATCTTACAGTTTATTGCCTGCCAAATGATGCAAATCATTTTACAGTATCTGCAGCTCGGCTAAGATGACTTGTCAAAAGTCTGGCAAAAATATTCCACTCCGCAAATCAAGCCTCAATTGGAATAATTCAATTAACAATGAGTTATGAAGTTGTCATCGAGTGCATTTGCACTTGAACTCAAGATTGCAAGTGGTTTCCATATGATTTCAAAGGAAATTAAGATCCTATAATATTTCTGATATATAATATTTCCGCATACCTGAATGGTGAGCTAAATAAATGGATACTCGTACTTACGTGTATGTTCTACACCATCAAGGTAATTTAGTACCCATTAATGTGGAAGCCGAACCCAAGCAGATATTGAATATTCTATGGATGGGAGGGGAACTCTTCCTCCTCCACATTGAAAGTACATGTGACCCCACCAACTAAGAACCCACCAAAGGTCAAGGCGTGCTCCAGAAAACGCTGAAATAAGCGGTAGCAAATGCCTGACCTAAGCCACCATCTGAGTTATACCATATTCAGCGTCTCTGGGACGAACTGTAATTTATGTCTTTATGGCACATTACATTCAAGACAATTCACTGGCTTTACAACCTGTTGGAGTAAGTCTTTTACGGCCCCATCAGCAGGAGATCAAAGTCAGGCCATGGTAATGACCCAGTTGACTGGGCTGGCAGACCTTTTAGCCAAGAGCCAAAGCCAAAGCAGCCACGCTCTCATAGCGACATGCATAATTAAAAAGCCGTTACAGGATGTACACGGCCAGGGTTTATGTTTAAATGGCCATGCTGAATTTATGGGTCCGCTCTTAATTGGGCTGAAAACGTTGACAAACAAACAAACAAAAATTGGCAACCTTACGTGCAGAGTTGCGGGCCACGTTCATGTTCAATGCCGTTGGTCTGCAGCCGAATTGTGTTGACCTTTTAGCCAGTTAGCCAGTTAGCCAGTTAGCCAGTGGGCAGTCGGCAGGTGGAAAAGCAGCAAAGATTCTGAGAGAACCAGAAAGCCTTGCCCAAACCCAGTCCGAGTCTCAACCCAAACCCAAGCTCAGGCTCAGGCTCAAGGCGGTCAGGTGCATTTATCGCAATTAAACACTTGTTGCTGCCAAAGCAAAGCAAAAGCAGTGAGCAAAAAGCCAAAAGCCAAAAGCAAAGCTGCCACCGCAAAAACAACGCCACATCTAACAAGAAGCGAGGCAAGATTAATACGTGCATTACGGCCGGGCCACGATTTCCACAACGATTTCCACAACGATTCAGCAACGATTCAACAACGATTCAACAACGATTCAACAACGATTCAACAACGATTCCACAACTAGCAACTAGCAAATGTATATACGAGCAGATAGCTGTAGATAGCTATATGGCAATTGCGATTTGCTTAGAATGCGACAACCGCCGGGCCCCAAATAAAAGCCAAAGTGCTGACCTTGTCAGTGGCTACAATGCTACCAATATTACCAATACAACTGCCTTAGTACCACCACCAATGTTGCTTTGGAAATCGATTGCACTGCTGAATCTCGAGTGGTTTTCCTTGTGTTTGATTTTTCAATTTTTGCAGCACAAAGCGTGAGCTTACACAGTCAAAGCGGCGATTTTGATAGAAGAGCGGCGATTTTCATATGCCTGAAGGCAATTGCATATGTTTCGCATTTATTTCTTATTGTTAACATGCGAAGTTTGAGCAACAATAAAATTTAAATTCTCCATCGAAACATACATACGAATAATTGCACTGTTTGGGTTAACCTCTTATCAATGGTCCATCTATAGTTAAAGAACATTCCTTTTAAATCAACTGGCTGTCACTCAGAGTGGACGGATAAAACCGCTGGAATTTTACAATTATATATTACAGCGCTCGTTAAATAATTAATAAGTGTAATATGAAACATATCAGGGCAGCTACATGTGTACTTTGCCAAATATAATTACACTAATTAAATGACCGTGCAGAATTTAATATGGCAGTTTTCAAATGCACACTTTCATCTACATACAAGTACGAGTGTATGTAGAATAACTGCTGGGAAATGTGATCTTTGATGTAGTTTAATAATATACGTTTTATTTGGCAATGCGAAATCCCCCAAAAATAGTTGAAATTCGCAACATTTGTCTTTGAAGCATACCTTTATTTACGAACGTCGCCACTTGGCAGGTTGAAAAATGGGCAGATACCAGAGGTACAGATGCAGATACAATGCAAACATTACTCAGCCGCATTGCTCGGCTACTAAACAATTTAAATGAAGATGTTCCCAATTGAATTCATGGTCAGGCGGTCGATGAGTTATTTATGCATACT
The DNA here is from genome assembly GCA_005876975.1 of Drosophila orena. Classification (NCBI taxonomy): domain Eukaryota; kingdom Metazoa; phylum Arthropoda; class Insecta; order Diptera; family Drosophilidae; genus Drosophila; species Drosophila orena. The sequence goes on along the minus strand of VCKV01000282.1, from coordinate 3,563,340 downwards.
TAAACACGCCTGGAAAATGCAAGGCGAAGAGCGCCTTCGGATATCTTGGCCATTTGGACACTTGGCCATTTGGACGCTTGACTGTTTGGCTGCTAATTCGCAGCAGAAGCAATATTCGCACATTTATCGATTGCAAATCAATTTCGTGCAATTGCACATCTCACGTAATGCCAGCCCCTCTTGGCCAGGTCGAAACGCAGTGCCTCTGGCTCTGGCTCTGACTCTGGTTTTGGATTTGGCTTTGGACTCGGAGTCGGATTCGGATTCGGGTTCGGATGCGGCTTGGGCTTGGGCTTCAACTGGCTGCAATGCATCGCTGCCGGATTACCCATCGATTAATGCTGCTTGCATACAAATTGGCGCATTTACGTTCGCCTTCACCTGCTATATGGGAATATGGGGGGGTCTTTCCTATGCACAAGATACAGATACAGATACAGATACAGAAACAGATACAGGTGCCGCCGGTGCAGATACAGATACAGACACGCGCCTGCACTCGTTAGCCAGAAGTCTGAAGTCTGAGGCGTTTGCTTTCCTTTTGGCATTCGGCAAGCAGTTGGCCAAATTGCATAAACAACATCGCGGAGCGAAATGAAAACTGCGCAAAGTGCGAAATATAAATTACATCGCTAGCATTCGCATGCAAATTCCGATTCGGATTTCAATTCAAAAACATTGTCGCACGTTGAAAGTGGCAAGCGGCAAGTGGTAAGTGGCAAGTGTCTTCCGGTGCAATCCTAATCAGCATGACTGGCCCAGTGCCAGATCCCATACCATCCAATCCCTTGGTGGTTGGATAGAAATTGCAAAAAACGAGGCGAGGTGACAACATAAGCAGACTTTTCGCGGGATTTGTCAAATATTTGCGCAACGCTGCGCTTATCCATCCACAAAAAATAGAAAAGAAACCGAACAAAAAATCTCTAGAAAGGGAGATCCAAAACTGCAGCGTCGAGTCCCAAAAACGCTAGACCCCGGGAAAACCCAGACCCCACTGCCCCAACTTTTTGTGTGCGCCTTCACGCCTCTTGGAAGGCGGGCAAACTTTTATTATTATTTCATTTTTTTCCGGCTCGCCCCGCCTCGCAAGTTCAAAAAGTTTAATGCTATTTGACTTTGATTCAATGTTTGCATTGTGCCCGGGCACATCATCGATTATTTTCCACTTGACGCCCCTCGTCAGCCCACTGAACATGGAACATGGCCACCAGAGCCACCAGAGCCACCAGAGCCACCAGAGCCATCAGAAAGCATCCATCCACCCACGGATCCCCTACGAGCACGAGCTCGAATCCCAATCCGAATACGAATCGCAGTTGTTTGTGGTGGACAAATGAAATATGTTTGGCCGCATCAAAAAGCCCTGGCACTGACAATGCCCCACGACTACAAGTATTTTGATAAATTGCGAATTAATTGAATCGCTATGACATGAAGTTTAGCACTATTTTCTCGTGCCTCAATTAAAGAGTTTTCAGCTGTGTTCGCTGGGTTTTTCCTGCACGGATACTTAGATACTTTAATTGCATCCTTGAGGGCCATTTAATTGTGGCACATAAATCGATTTTTATATTCCGTTTCATTGCAGCAGGACATGATTTTCGCATGCATATTTCATTGCATACATTTCATTGCCATTTAAATTTGGCCAATAAAAGTATTTGTTTAAAGAGCTTCGGGGCAGTCACTCTTTAAATTCTTTATGAACTTTAATTTGCAAATTACATCGCTTAATGCACATGTTAAATCCAGATTTAAAATGGCTTCTAAAGCTGAGTAAAATTGCACATTTCTGCGCAGCTTAAACATGATTTACGTAATATAATAATATTTAATTCATCACACTTTTATTGCATTTGGCAATCCTCCGACATTTCACTGAAAGCTCTTGCAAATCTTCTAAATATTTAATTCCCCTTCTGGCATTTCGGTGGCAAAAATAAGGATAGCTATAGGATAGGCAATACAACATAGTAAATATGAGCACTAACTAATTTCTTTTATGGCCAGCACGTATTATGGCCAGAACAATTAATCACGAAATTGTAAAACGAAATGTCACAGATAATATTATGTATTCTGCTCAATTAGTGAGCTGCTAAGTGGGAATTTAAATATTGATCGAACTGCTCGCGATCCAGTAATGAATGTTTTTCCCAATCTAATCAATTATTTTTTGGGCTTGTCCATATACTCGTATGTACGTATGCAAACCCGTTTGAAATGCACAAAGACCACGGGAGTAATATAATAATCCAACTGGCGATTATCGATTCTTTGGCAGCCGTAACTCTCATTGCAATGGCAAAACAATGAATTATTTCCCAATTGCCGAGTGGGTTTGTTTGTGCATTAAATTTGGGAAATTCAATGAAATTTCACACATTTTTTCGTAAATGCCTGTGTGCTGGCAATTGGCTATGTGCTTTTTGTCGGCCCCTCCTGGACCTGCGGAGCGAATCCAACTCGTTTTGGGTATTTTTTTTAGAAAGCCATCGACACCAGCAGCAACCAGCCTTATGTTACGACCACCACCGCTGCCTAGCACATACGTAATGGCATTTGTCATACGATTACCAGGTATACGGATACCAGAGCAGATTGGCTATAATCCCATGTAATTCAAGACTCACCGATTTGCTGGCTGTACAAACAACACAGATCCCACGCCCACGGATTTCGATTTACGAATTCGCTTGCGATTGCGGAGTGGATTTCCACCAATTGCTGTCTAATTAGAGGGCTCGCTAATCTGCCACACGAATCTGGCTCGCTGGCACACAGGGATATATCTCTATATCGCTTGGTTTTCAATATTTCTTTTTTCAATTGCCACTTTCGAAATATATATAAACTCTCTTTCCAAACGCGCTTTCAACGGCAGCACGCGCTGTTGCACAAGAGTGGCGAAAAGAGCGATGCCGAATTAGTTGCAACAGGTGGAAAAACTGGGAGCGCACCGCGATCCGAACCGAATCGGATTGTATATTGAGCGAATTGAGTCCCGAGTTTGAAAAACTGACTTTTGAAGTCGAGACGAGGCAATGCGATGCGATGCGAGCGTTACGCGTTCCAGAACCGCGCTGCCAGGCAGACGAAAACAGACTCAGCTCGAACGCGGCTCGCAAAAACCACAACACCTGACGGCGGCGGCTCAGTCGGTGGATCAGCGCAGTTCGGCGGCTCAGTGGTGCGCTTGGCGGCTCAGCGGCTCAGCGGCACAGCGGTTCAGCAGCTCAGCGGTTTGGTGGCCAGCGGCTGGCAGCGACGGTCGCGTCAACTGCGACGGCGACCGCAGCGTTTTGTGGGCGGTAAGCCAAACTCAAAAAAATCAAGTCAAATTGAGTGGCGCAGTTTGGACTGGCGATTGAAGTGTACTCGTACATATGCACACACCAACCTACTGCACCTGCGGTGTTATGATCCAATTTTATGGAGTCTCGTAAATGCGGAGCGTTTGAAATGGACTACGACTAAATTCCTGGCTTGCCACTCACTCTTTCTATTAAATGGCGCACCTTGAAGGTTTTGAGGCATCTTTATTAATCCATTAACAAAACGTGCGCCATTATCTTTGTAATTTCCTTATTCAGTTGGGTTTCAAAATAAGAAATTCGCATACCCAATTTGCCCAACTAGTACTAAAATTTCCTAAGGGGATGACTAATGCTCAAAATATTAGCAAAGATTGCGAGATAAACTGCAGATATTACTCATACGCAGCGTGTTTAAATTGGATATCGATTGAAATTTCTGATTATCATTATGACGGTTAGAAATGCAAATGATGCACTAAAATGTTTTGAATCGCATGTTCTGGTGTCTTTCATAAAAGTTTTTGGAAGTCGCTCTCAATTAAGTTTCGTAAAGTTTAATGAAAAATTCCTTTGTTAATGATGATAGCATATGATTATCTTGCTGACCCCAAGTTGTGGCTGGAAAATAAAGTGATTTCTAGCTGAGATCTCTGAAACCTTGCCGCTTAATTAGAGACATTCGGCGAACCTGGACCCCGTCTTTATAGTTTGATCTCTCTGACCGGGCTTAACCCACACGGACCTCCGGCTGAGCTGACTCATCCTCCAGTGCAGTGCACATCCGCTCCATCCCAATCCCAGTCCGAATCCCAATCGAAATCCCAGCCCAATTGGTATTCCTGCTCCGTTCGCCCGGAGACGTCGTTCGACGTCGTTCGACGTAGTTCGCTCATAAATTTTGCATTTGCTGTGTGATTTTCCTTTTTAGACGCGACAAGATTTCACTGATTTCGCATATATCGCAGCATTTATAATATATTCGCCTGGGCATTCTAAGCCGAGTTCAGTACTGTTCAGCTGTTCTTTTGGTAATCGCAGTGTCGCCATCAATCACGTAGTTCCCAGCATGTTTTGTCGCCGATCCCATCTGTATCTGTATCTCGACGCAGTATCTTCTCACACCAGAGCCAAACGAAGTCTATAAACTCGAATATCTCTCGCAAATATCTCTGCTGTACGAAAACGAAACAAAAGGCCCATTAATGACAAATGCGAAATAACGAAATTAAAATAATAATACCCCAATAATAATATTCGCGATCCAGACACTGCATATTAATGGTGCCCCCATCAAAAGCCACTCAAGTGCACACTTTTCAGGTATGATCCGATCTTGTTCAGCTCTGTTCAAACACTTGACAATGACATGATTCGCTTTTGATGTATAATTACTTCACTTTGGAGGCACAATGGCCTGCAGATTGCTTGATGCCTTTATTTATGTTGTGTAATTGCTTTAAATACCTTTTTACTTATGCAGATTTCGGGGCTCCATTATATGTATAAAAGAGTTTGCAATGAGCAAATAGGGCAACATTTACCCAGACAACTGAGTCAATACCTTGAGTATCGGATTTCTCGCCGAATGTCGCACCTGGTTTTAGTAGTTAGTTTAAAAATTAGTTTTAGATTAAAATATAAATGTTTGCTTATCATAATTCCTGTCGGGCATAATCAGCACCAAACGTTCCAATTATCCACCTGTTTATTTATTGTCAAGGGCATTGAAATACTTTCAAGCCAAATTGAAATATTTCTCAAGCTGATCATTCTATGATTATGGTTTTTATGTTTTATGTTCCACACAATCAGTTTATGGATCGTCAAATAGCTTGCATTGCCAGGCGCAATCGTATGTCCGAAATGATGTGGGTTAACCAAAATGTCGAGCTGAGCAGGCAACTGCAATAAACGCAACCGGATTTTAAGAACCCAATAAAATGGAGCACTAAAAAAACGAAAGTTGACCTTGGCGCTCTTGAGCGACAAGAATCCGGGCCGAAATCGCAGATCCATTTAAATGGTTGCACCCCCAAAACTGGCGGGCTCCATCATCGCGATAATAGCCAACGCAAATTGCCAAGTCATACGGGCTTTTGCCTTTCGATATTCTGGCTAACCGACAAGCAAATAGCGCCGGCCAAACACAATAACAGAAAAACAACGACCGAAAACAAATCAAACTCAAGCCCAGGAGCTGCAAATCCGAAAGGTAATTGCCAGGGCTAATTCGGCATACGGAGTGCGGAAAATTCGTCGCGTCACCGCATAATTATTTGAGGAGTCACCATGATGAGATGATGGCCAGTAGTGTCTGGTAATTTGCCGTTCCAGCCGTGATTTACTATTGACTCTGGTGTCGGACTGCTTGATTTATTTTATGACTGGACGCAGCGCAGCGTACGCCTCCAATATGTTCTTAAAACACAAAGACACCTATGTTTCACATACCCTTCTCAAGCTTGAAGCAGCTAAGGAATGATAATACCCACAAATAGCTGGCATAATGATCCAGTCTTCCCAGTATAGATCTATGAATAAGTCACTTACACTCTAATTGCGAAATTTATTTAGTGGGTAAGCAATCTAATTTAGGAACACCTCTCGAGGCAATTTTTTGTGGCACCATGTTGAAGGCTTTTGCAAGCGATTTGGCCATTTAATGCTAAAATAAAATAACCCATCGAGGGTATTAAAGTTTCTGTCACGATAGAACGCAAAATTACCAACACATTGGCTGGAAGACACACATGGACATGGCTGAACGGAACCCATTGAAATTCAGAGCGGGTTCAAAGACGCTCGGCCACGGCAACAAATCGTGCAAACAACAAGCCACCGAATTGCATGGAGCAACATCTTCATTCCGGGCCATTTTGTTGGGAGCCATCTGGGGGGCAGGGGATCGGGGTTTGGCTGGAGATGGGGGCGGTATAGAGACGCAGTCACCAAAGCGATTCAACGAAATGCATTCTAGTGCCTTATTGATTGCGTTTCGTGTGCCACGCCAGAGTGCAAAAACTATGAAAATCTATTAATTCCACTCGGGGATAGGCAAATGCATCTCAAGTGGCTCGGACAGGGGAATCCGTTGATGGAGGAGATGGTGGTGATGGGGGTGATCGGGTTGATGGGGATGATGGGGATGATGGGGGATATAGCGGATACGGAGGGGCAGCGGCCAAGTGGCTGACGTCGACACGGACATGGCTTTTGGGCCGTTGACAGGTGTTGACTGCGCTGCGAGTCAGGCCATTAATGAAAACAGGTACGAGTTGTAAACAATGGACGAGTTTTCCGACTACCAGATACCCGGTGGTCAGTCGCGTATTTCGTCGAAAATAGCCTAGTTTCAAATGGAAATTAAATGCAGTGCACTTCTTGACGCTTTACTTGAACTTTAATTGAAATGTAAATCAGAGAATAACTGACGTCATTTCGCTTGCATTTCCGAAAGCTGTTAACCTTAAAATATTATACGATTTTTTTGGAATTTTCACAATTTCACAATTTTCATAATGTATCTTTCACATCTAATTGATATTCGCGGAGGCTTAAAATAAAATCAGTCAGTGGTTCCTTTTCACAACAATAAACTATATATCATTCATATCTCACCATCGGGTATATACCCATGATTTCTAAAAAATAGTGAAAATGCTACGCGATTAATATATCTATCTATATTCGAATTTTCGAAGCTTGGCGTGCACTTGACTTCCGACTTTGACTCCAAAGTTAATTGTCAGGCAATTGTATGTTTACCGAATCTAATAATGTTTACTTTTATCAATTAATAAATAAATAAGGTGAGAAAAACACGCGAGCAATTAGCCAGGGAACCATATATATATCCACATTTCTTAAGTGCCAAGTGCAGGTCCGGTTCTTGAATGTCAATGTCAAAGTGCAATTAGAAAAGGAGGCTTTAAATGGCCAACAGTTAAAGCCAACTTACTGTAACCATATTAAAGAGGCTTTTAAATAGTGTAATAGAATAAGTGCCCTTTGTTACAAGGGTCGGTTTCAAATACCCAGCCAAGGCCATTATTATAACTGGCTTAATAAATTGTTCACAAAAAGATGGTTTTACAGGGTAGCCATATAGTAGCCATAGTTTACTATATTACTATAAGAACACATTGGAAGCGCAGTGAACCTAGAAATGTTTATAAATTTATTATTACGAACAAACATGGCAAAATGCTTAGATTTGGGGTAGTTAATAAAGGGGGCCGAAATTGATTGATTACCCGCTAATCCATCGACTTCGGCATAATTATCTTATAATTATTTGCACAGACACGAGTTACTAATTTGTCGACAGAGCTACAAATGAAATAATTTAATCGAATTCGTGCCACTTTTTCCTAAGCAGCCAAGCCATGAAAGTAGTGCTGATGATTTGGATCATAGCCCACTCACTTCAGCATTATCAATATGTAATTGTGGTTCTTTTCCCTGAGAAGTGCCTAATAAAGTGTTATATTTTTCAGAATGCTGTCATTTTCAAAATGACCAATGCAGTGTGTGAGTCCTATAACAAATCCTGGGTGGAATTCGGACTGTGCCGTCTGCGAGCCGTCAGTAGGAATAAGGTTTGCCTGAATGTCGATGCCAATTTGCTTTATCCGGTTCACGATGTTATAGTCAAGGCCAGATTGCTGAAGCGGGCCAATGGTTATAAGCCTTGGCTCTATAGCGTCAGTTTCGATGGCTGCCAGTTTATAAGGCGGAGGAACAATGCCCTGATTCGGATCGTTTGGGAACTTTTCAAAGAGTACTCGACGATCAATCACACCTGTCCCTATGTGGTAAGTCTGAAGGATACAATCCAGTAATATATTATATAACACATATCACATTAACTAGGGCCTGCAGCAAGTTAAGAACTTCTATCTCAGATCCGAGAAGCTGCCTACTCCCATCCCCACTGGGGAGTATCTGTTGATGATTGACTGGGTGTTCAACAAGAAACCGCAGGCTGCCACAAATGTTTATTTTACCTTTGTGGAGGATCTAAAAAATAGTTAACAAATCAATCGTGCAGAGCAGAAAATCTAAACTAAACCTTAAAAAATAGGTAGACAATAAAAAATGTCTGACTCCAACATCTAAGTCTATATGAAGTGCACGATTAATAAGGAATTTGGCGAAACATCTTTTGGGTGGTCATATACCATTTGAACGAGAACGAGTTTCTATCCGTGATTCGTGGAATACAAATGCGCCTATTAAGTCATTGTTTCTGAGACCACCAAGAGCACTTCCAGCAGCCAGCGCAATATCGTAATCGTAATTTAAAACAAACAATACAAAAATAATTACCAATTAAGCCTTCTTTAAATTCACATTCCGTATTGCACAGCACAAAAACAGCCTTGTCCAGTGGTATCCAGAAAACAGATTTGAATAAGCATTTAAAATGGTGAGGGATGTTCAATACTTAAAGTCTATTCGTCGCATTGGAGTTTTAGCATCGTTCGTTACATTCGAAAATGATTAATGATTAGATTAGAAAAAGGGGTACATTTTTGCTTGTACTTCTGGTAAAGGTTATATTCGCAATAGCTTATAATGACACAGAGAGGAAATTAGATCATTGTTAGCTGAATTTAACACATAGTTTTACACATTTAGCATAGTTGCTTGGAATATTTGCGCAATACACTGGCGATTAAAAATGATAAAGTATTTATCTAATTTATCATAATTCGAAATTGCAGTTTTCTTTAAGTTTTAAGTTTTGTACATAAAAAATAACAGGGATAATACTCTTTAAGGTTCAGCCACCAACGTAAAAGTTATATCGGCTAAATTATGCGGATGGAATTTGATAACTTTTTTGCTGCTGACCCTCACGACCTCACAGAGTTTCTGACCAATCTCCATTATTGCCTCGTTGTTCTCGTAACTATTTGTCCAGACGGAGACTTTGTTGACCTTCTTGCGAATTCGGACGAAAGCCCCACAGATCTGATCGCAGTTTTCGCAGGCCTCGCCAATCAGGCAAAGAAGCACGTCCAGCCAAATGATGTCCAGTTCGGTTGTGGATTTTTTGTCCAAAATGTATGTCCAACGACCGCCGTGCTTGTTCGGCAGATCCTCCCACTCGGGGCGAATGCCCTTCTTGAAGAGCATGTAATCACAGCCGGCTGGGAGCTTGGATGGCGGATCGGTGCTGTAATGCAGGTTCCAGAAGTCCTCGACGGTGTTGAAGCTATCAATCTCGTATAGCATGTCTTCCCACGATTTTTCGGTGTCGAACGACGTGCCCCACAGTGTCCATGTGTTCTGAAGCTTGTGTTTCCTTGCCGCACCTTGCGAACTATCATCATCCAGTGGAATCCCTTTTTTTGATTCTAAAAGTTCATTGATTTGCTTTGAGTTTGCCATTTCGCATATACTCTGTCCTCAGACCCCTTTTAAATTGCAGAAATCTGAAATTCTCAGAATCAGTATTCGTAGAATTTCAAAGCCAATTGCTTACAATGTTTATTGATGCAGTGTGGCCGAGCTTCGAGCACTACAATAGAAAACATTTAAGTACAATTACGAAATAATCGAGATAGCGATTGCTTGCACTTACATGTAAAATACATTTGACAGGCAATGGAAACATATCGATACATCGAGTGATGCCATCGTGCATGGTTTGCCCATCTCTAGTATTGATTGTTAAACAAAAAGGAATTTTGCACTAAGTTCTGGGGCGCAGTTACTGCAAATTCGCGCCAGGATGGACATGATAAACAAATTCTACTCATCCGCCGTGCAAACGGTGTCCACACTGTCCGGCGTTCTGCCCGGAAACAATGTGACGCGGGAGTACGAGGTGCTGGAACAGGTGTGCACAGCCGGAGTGGGTGAGTTTACTTGCATTCGAAGTTAAACATATTGTGTCTGATATCGAGTAATCCCACTGCCAGGGCTGATGTGGAAGGTGTACAATGGCCACAAGAAGAGCACTAAACAGGAGGTGTCCGTCTTCGTGTTCGAGAAAAAGTCACTGGAGCGCTGGTCGAAGGATGACAGGGAGAACATGCTGGAAACACTGCGTCGCGGCGTTCAACAGCTAACCAAGATTCGTCATCCTCACGTGCTAACCGTACAGCATCCGCTGGAGGAGAGTCGGGACTCCCTTGCCTTCGCCACGGAGCCGGTTTTTGCCTCTCTGGCCAACGTTGTCGGCGACAACGTCCGCTCAGAAAAGAAACTCTATGATGTAGAGATTCGACACGGTCTACTGCAGCTCTTCGATGGCCTGCAGTTCCTTCACCAAGACGCCAAGATTGTGCACCGCAACATTAGCGCCGAGACAATCGTGATCAACAAGAACCGCAGCTGGAAGCTGTTCGGGTTTGATTTCTGCATTGCCAACCAACCGGCCACCGATGGCACGCCCCACTGGCCCTTTCGGGAGTACACAACGTCGCTGCACGTCCTAGCTCAGCCCAGTTTGGAGTATACAGCACCGGAGCTGGCCCTGAACAGTGTCAACACACCAGACAGTGATCTGTTCTCACTGGGTAGGTACATAGTTATATGATTTGAATGAATGAATTTTCGCATGAGTCATAAACCAGCCAGGTATTTGATTTTGTTGAACGCATAAAAATAAGTTTTTGGCTGATTACTTAAATAAGTCAACTGATAAGGAATTTTATAAATAACTACTTATCGTTTAGTAGTTTAGTAGTAGAAACAACGTTTCTTTTACTTTGGTAACTAGATATAGAAACATATTTATTGAGTCTTTCTTTTCTGCAGGCGTACTAATCTTCACCATCTATGCCGGCAAGCCACTAAAAATGTTTGGCAGTGACTACAGCAGCTTTCGGCGCTACGCAAATGATCTGAACCAGCGAAAGTATCCACCCATGAACGCAGTTCCCAGTGAGCTGACTGAAAGCCTTAAAGCTCTGCTGCATCCCAGTGCCAACCTACGGCCGAAGCTGCATGAGCTTAAGCAGATCGCTTACTTTCAAGATGTCGGTGTTAAAACACTTAGCTACTTGGACTCACTATACCAGTGGGACAACCTGCAGAAGTCCAAGTTTTATAAAGGTCTGCCGCAGATCATTCCGACGCTCCCGCACCGCGTCAATTTGCATTCGATTCTTCCCTATCTCGTCAAAGAGTTCGTCAACTCGCCTATGATACCGTTTGTGCTGCCCAACGTTCTGCTTATTGCTGAGATGAGCAGCCAACGAGAGTACTGTGACCACATCCTTCCGCACCTAAAGCCGATCTTTAAGCTTACGGATCCCATCCAGATTCTGCTAATCTTTATGCAGAAAATGGATCTGCTGCTCAAGCTAACGCCAGCGGAAGAGGTAAAGCAGAGTGTTCTGCCGCTACTTTATCGCTCACTGGAATGCGACATGCCTCAGATCCAGGACCTCTGTCTGGCGGTGCTCCCTACCTTCTCTACTCTGATCGACTACAACGCAATGAAGAATTCCGTGCTGCCACGCATCAAGAAACTGTGCCTGCAGAGCAGCAATGTGTCTGTAAAGGTTAACTGCCTCATTTCAATTGGCAAGCTGTTGGAAAACTTGGACAAGTGGCTTGTGCTAGACGAGATTTTGCCATTCTTGCAGCAGATCCAAAGCCGCGAACCCGCTATCATTATGGGAATTATTGGTAAACTTTGCAATTATCACCAATTTACGTTTTACAACTCCTGTATTTTAGGCATTTATAAAATCGCAATGACGAACACCAAACTGGGCATAACGAAAGACGTGATGGCACACAAATGCATCCCTTATCTGGTACCCTTAAGTGTGGAGAACGGCCTTACCATAGCTCAATTCAACACGATTATAGCCCTCATCAAGGAGATGATGGGGCGTGTGGAACAGGAGCAGCGGGAAAAGCTGCAGCAGCTGTCCACCATACAAAGGGACAATAAGTAAGTTCGATTTTTGTTGTGCAGCAAGTGCATTTTATTTTAATTACCACTTCATACAGACCCAAAGACGCTTCCGAAATATTGGCCAATGAGCTGGAGAACTCTACTCTCTCCCCCAACGGGTCCAGCAATGGTAACAAGATCAACGATGACATGTTCTCCGGATTCACTGTTGGCCAACAGAAAGCCCCCACCACCGCTGCTATAGCGCCGTCTAAACCTAGGGAACAGCTCAAGTAGGAATCACTCAAGATGAAGACAACGAAAAGCAGCTGAAACTCAAGAAACCCCTCTGTAATTTCAGAATATCGCACAATACCATAACTGCTCCGCCTTCAGCCAGGCCAGACATACTCTCCTCGATGATGCAAAGCAACCTCACTGGTCTGGGTACAACTGCAGTGGCAGCTGCTCCGTCATCTGCCGCCACACAAATGCCGTCAAACAATGGCTGGCACAGTGCAAATCCCCTTGTAATGAACCATCAGTTGGCCTCTCCGCAAGCCAGCAACAACAATTCCTTTTCGCTGGACGACCTGGATCCCTTTGCTGGTGGAAGACCCTCGACTGGAGCCCCCAAAGCCAACAACACGAACGGTGCCAATATGTACACGGTGCAGCAGCCCACGGTTAACTACATTTATCCTACTGGCTACAGTCTGAACAGCATACAGCAGCATCAGCAGCAGCAACTGCTGGGAAAACCCAGTCAAGCACTCACTCTCCAACCGCAGACACAGCCGCTGCTGCCTACGGATAACCAGAACCTCAACGCACTTTCCCAGCAAGACATACTTAACTTTTTAAACTAGACACAGCCGTAGTTAATAACAATTGATAGATATCCATATTCCATACATCCGATATACAAGGCAACTATACTTAGCTGTTGGCGTCGATTTGTGATGCGCAAAATTCTAAGAGTCAAAAGCAATCCGTGGTAGAAACATATTTGCAGGGAAATATCATTCGCAGTACTTTTTTCGATTCGAATTTTTGTTGATACATCGGACGTCAATACATATATTTATACATGAAATCTTATCTGTGCAAGTGTGTGAGTGTGAGTCTAAATGTGTGCGTGTTTGTTAGAAATGTTTTAAATTATATTATGTAGATTTAAACGCAAGACTTTTGAGCCCTTGCTCGTTGCCACATTCCGCAATCGATATCAAATGTAAAACGAAACGACCGCATGTAGTTAAATATAATAGTACATTAGCTAGACAAAAAGCCAACTAACTATGGTCTGTGCAATTGCTCCGGACCTATATTTTACAAAGTTTATTTAATTAAATTCCACACATTAGTTCTTAATGTAATTCTGTGCAACTAGAATTACTGAGACGAAATTGTACAGACAAATATAGTTTATTTATATTTTATTTTAAAACCACGTATGTCTTAGTTTATTCAACATATAGTTTTGTTCCTTGAGTTTTAATTTTATTAATAAATTACAAAATGTTAATGTGATTTGTTAATTTCATGGTGCAATAAACTAACTAAATACAAAAGTTTGACAGGTTCTTAAAATAAAGTTGCATTTAAATAATAACAATGAATTTTAATGTTGAACCGCGCATTGAATCCATCATAATTACTTAACTAATCCTTTTAATCTGCTTTTACAGACTTCGCCACATCGTCAGGCAATTTTACTTTGGCAATATAGTGATTGAATGGGGATCCCAAATATAGGTGCCCCTTAACTTCCAGCACGTGGGATATGCCTGAGGCTGATCTGTCAAACCCATGCAAAGATCTCACAACATTTCCATTCCAATCCACACGCACCACAGTGCTGCGCCTGGGAGCGTTCCTGATGATCACATCGTTAAAGGAGTGAAAAAGACGAGCTGCCATGTCATTGGGATATATATGGTTCAAAATTTGAAGGGGAAGCCGCATTAGAGCCATCAGACGGGCCAATAACGATCTCAACCGCGGATAGGGCGCCAAGACGGCAAACAAATTGGGATTCTCACTATCTGAAGCCACGGACAGAGGCACCCAGATTCCCTCCTCATCGGCAGTGAGATTATCCGGCCAGCCAGGCAAACCCTCCACAAACACTTCGCTTTGACCGGCTCGTGATCCTTTGAGATAATATTTCCTTAACCGCATAGCCGTTGTTTCGGCAAGGATAATGAAATCCTCACTGGGACTTAAGACCAAGCCGTTGGCAAAGGACAACTCGTCGAGCAGTACCTCGTTTGTCTTCTTTATGCGATCGTACCTGAAAAGTCTAAGGAAAGCCAATAAACACTTTTTATATGATTTTTCTGTTTCTTAGTTCAAACTCACCGACCCGACGGGTTTGCGAACGCAGCCAAGACAAAGTCATCTGAAACGGAATCCGTCCAGAATATGTCACCCTTCCGGGTAACTGCCAGGGAATTGAAGAGCTTAGCCCGACGGTTCGAACCCTTGCCAGGAAGGATCTGCTCCGCAGGGACCAACACAGTCTTCTTCCTCGTTTCCAAATCGACTTGCCATATGCCGTAGTATGCATCGGATACAATGAGATTGTTTTCCTGGGTGTCCAGGGCTAAGCCCACTGGATAGCCACACAACTCGTCATCAAATATATAATCTAGGGTGAATATTAACGGCATTATGTATACAAGTTGCCACTGCTCCTTTGTTACCACAAGGTTGGCCTATCTTAGTGATCGGTTGAACGGACTCATTATTTAGTTGAATAATCTCTCCGCTGTGAATTCCCGTGTATATCTTGTCCCCGAGAGCTATGAGGCACTCTGGTCCAAATATTTGGTCTTTCCACAACTGGCGGGCGCCATTTAAGTGATTGTTCATCTCCAGCGTTCCATTCAGATATCTAGCTGGCTTTATGCTGGGAAACGCACATAGATAATGTGGGTTGATGATAACAACTGAAGAAAACCAACTTACAAATACTCTTTGAAGGGGAAAGTGGTCTTGGGAGGTAATCCCGGTATCAGGAACAAGGCCCCCAGGAATATAACCAAAAACAGGCTAGTTTTCAGTAACGCGCCAAGGAAACCCATGGTTAACTACACGGGGAATTGTTATTGAGTGCGGTAACAAAGTTAAATTGTCAAGATAATGGCATAATCTTTGATTTCGAATGGGGCGATACATTAATCCAAGGCAACTCTAATCTTTCGTGTACCCTAAAAGACAAGGTTCAAAGTTAATTAAGAAACATTTGTTACCATTAAATACATCTTTTATTGGCAGAGGCAGAGCGTGCTTAACATGGCGATATCCGCTTAAGCTGAGGCTTCTGCATTGTACTTCAATTACAGCTTCGATTCCCTTCTTCCTGTCCAGCTTCTTAGCCTAGTTAGTGGGATATCACGATCGATTCGGAACGCATTGTCTAAGGCGGCAACTAATCGGTTGCGAAGCGAAGTGCAGACAATTCTAAAACACTTCGAGATACCGACTACAAAAACGTATGGCCTACAAGCTAAATATAACAAATACTGGCACTTAGGTCTCCACCAGGATGTGCGTGAACAGACTGTGCATTCGTCGCTCCAATTCCTTGTACACCAGTGAGTTGAGTCCATCCGAGTGCTGTCGCAGAGTGGCCGCCCTCAGGAGCGCCACCCGGTTCGCATTCGGCCGTTCCGGTTTGTGTTTCAGCATGGTGTACTCACTGAACTCCATTGCGAATCGGCAAATGTCAATGTTCAGGGCCTGTAGGCGCTCGTAGAGGTCATCGTCCTCGCCGCCCCAGCCGTGATACAGATTGGACATGCCGTTGATCTGCTGGTACTGGACGGTGTTAATGGCCACCACGCCGCCGAAGAGGCCGCGGTAGGGCAGCCTGAATCGCCAGTGATCCAGGGCAGAGCACATGTGTCGTGGACGCTCGGAGCAGGCATATATTTGACCCGAGTTCAGCGGCAGAAGGTCCACGTCGTGAAGTATCAGGCAGGGAAATCCATACTCCGCAGCCACCTGGGAGCCAATGTTAAAAAGCATTGCCCTGTTGAAGGGCTTCTGATCGAACTGTTCGACCAGGAAAATCCGATAGTGGATCAGCTGCGGCGGCAGGTAATTGTGCATGTAGGTGAGAAATGCGTGCAGCTGCTCCTCCCGCTGCCTGTACGGCACAATAATGGCGGTGCTGTAGCGAGCCTGACATCCATCGGGACGGAATTCGCCGCCAGGGCGAATCTCCGCGCCCCGCTGCACCGCTCCGTGGTAGTGGGCCAGGTGGTAGACGAACCTGTTCTCGGCGATGATCTCCGAGTAGGTGCATTCGAACGCCTCCTGCAGGGAGACATTTCGGGTCACCTGCGGCACCAGAGCCTCCTCGATCTTCGATTCCTCAATGTAGTCGTAGTGCGATGCGAACCGGAAGGGCAGACACAGGTACACGATGAGCGTGGTCAGGCCGATGGCGATGAGAAGATCATATTTATGGAAGCTGCGGACCCAGAGCCGCACGAACATCGTTGGCAGGAACTGTTGACTCAGTGCAATCTTTGGGAACTCGGCATCCTAATTTCGGACGCAATCTTCGCGGGCGGCTGGCGGAATAACAGCTGACGACCAGGGGCGCAGTTCAGCAACGAACAGAGCTACAGTGGAACCTCTTTAGCTCGAATTGCTTCCATCTAACAATCATTAAATCAGTAAACCTTTTGATATGGATTTTGTATTAAAAAATGTTTTCTAACACATTATATACATTTTTATACCTTCTTTAATATCTATAATAATAATTGTTTTAAATTTGTAGCATTACAATCTGTTCATAAGATTTCGTACTCTAATAGGGGAGTTCACGTTTCTTTGAACGGCATGACTCCACCCTGATTAATTTAAAAATAATTTGATAAACTGTTGGTACTTTTTCTGATAAGAACAGGTTTAAGTATTGACTCATTGAAGGGGAAGCAATTGAACTGAAGAAGGTTGTAGCCTTTAATATGTGTGTATGTATGAGAGCCATAAACAAAGTTTTTAAATTCATTATATTGGCGTCCATTGTTCGACTGACTGTATAAGCAAAGCAACAACAGTCTGGCAACGCCGGGACAGCTTTGCATCCCTGGACCGGCGGAGAATTCCGTGTTTTCTTTTACAACTTGCACTGCCGGTTTAATTGGCAAAAATGACATCCATTATCAAGCTGCACACTATATCTGGGGCGATGGACGAGTCCCCGCCATGCTATATCCTCCAGATAGACGATGTGCGAATCTTACTCGACTGCGGATGGGACGAAAAGTTCGATGCAAACTTCATCAAGGAACTGAAAAGGTAACAATTGGATACACATTGCAGGGAAACAATGATATAAATATATTGTCTACTCCCAGGCAGGTGCACACATTGGACGCCGTGCTGCTGTCCCATCCGGATGCATATCATCTTGGCGCCCTGCCATACTTGGTGGGCAAGCTGGGGCTCAATTGTCCCATCTACGCCACCATTCCTGTGTTTAAAATGGGCCAAATGTTTATGTATGACCTTTACATGTCGCACTTTAACATGGGCGACTTCGATCTCTTTTCGCTGGACGACGTGGACACCGCTTTCGAAAAGATCACCCAGTTGAAATACAACCAAACGGTTTCACTGAAGGGTAAGGGATATGGAATATCCATTACGCCGTTAAACGCAGGACACATGATCGGTGGCACCATCTGGAAGATCGTCAAGGTGGGTGAGGAAGATATTGTGTACGCAACCGACTTCAATCACAAGAAGGAGCGCCACTTGAGCGGCTGCGAGCTGGACAGGCTTCAAAGACCTTCGCTTCTCATTACCGACGCCTACAATGCACAGTACCAGCAGGCCAGAAGGAGGGCTCGCGATGAAAAGCTCATGACCAACATCCTGCAGACGGTGCGTAACAACGGCAATGTACTGATAGCCGTGGACACGGCAGGACGAGTGCTGGAGTTGGCACACATGCTGGACCAGCTGTGGAAGAACAAGGAATCGGGTCTGATGGCCTACTCGCTGGCACTTCTTAACAATGTGAGCTATAACGTGATTGAATTCGCCAAGTCGCAGATCGAATGGATGAGTGATAAACTCACGAAAGCTTTCGAAGGTGCCCGCAACAATCCCTTCCAGTTCAAGCACATCCAGCTGTGCCACTCGCTGGCGGACGTCTATAAATTGCCCGCTGGCCCAAAAGTGGTGTTGGCCAGTACTCCAGATCTGGAGAGCGGATTCACGAGGGATCTCTTCGTGCAATGGGCCAGCAATGCCAACAATAGCATAATCCTCACTACACGCACGTCGCCCGGCACTTTAGCCATGGAACTGGTGGAAAACTGCGCACCGGGCAAGCAAATCGAATTGGACGTCAGGAGAAGAGTTGAACTAGAAGGAGCTGAGCTGGAGGAATACCTGCGCACACAGGGAGAGAAACTTAATCCCCTCATCGTAAAGCCCGATGTGGAGGATGAGAGCAGTTCGGAGTCCGAGGACGACATCGAGATGAGCGTCATCACGGGCAAGCATGATATTGTGGTCAGACCGGAGGGTCGCCATCACTCCGGTTTTTTTAAGTCCAACAAACGTCACCACGTTATGTTCCCCTATCACGAGGAGAAGGTGAAGTGCGATGAGTATGGGGAGATCATCAATCTGGACGACTACCGCATTGCGGATGCGACGGGCTATGACTTTGTACCCATGGAGGAGCAAAACAAGGAAAATGTAAAGAAGGAAGAACCGGGCATGGGAACAGATCAACAGGCTAACGGAGGAATTGGCGACAATGACGTTCAGTTGCTGGAAAAGCCCACTAAGCTAATAAACCAACGCAAAACAATCGAAGTTAATGCCCAAGTCCAGAGGATTGATTTCGAAGGTCGCTCTGATGGCGAGTCCATGCTCAAAATCCTCTCGCAGTTGAGACCACGAAGGGTTATTGTCATACACGGTACTGCCGAAGGCACACAAGTGGTGGCCAGGCACTGCGAGCAGAATGTCGGTGCGCGCGTTTTTACGCCCCAGAAGGGCGAAATCATTGATGTCACCACTGAGATCCACATCTACCAGGTACGCCTGACGGAAGGTCTTGTCTCCCAGCTACAGTTCCAAAAGGGCAAGGACGCGGAGGTGGCATGGGTGGATGGTCGCCTGGGCATGCGTGTCAAGGCCATCGAAGCACCCATGGACGTTACTGTGGAGCAGGATGCGTCCGTGCAGGAAGGCAAGACATTGACCCTGGAAACATTGGCGGACGATGAGATCCCTATTCATAACTCAGTGCTCATTAACGAGCTGAAACTGTCCGACTTTAAGCAGATTCTCATGCGAAATAACATCAACTCGGAGTTCTCCGGCGGCGTACTCTGGTGCAGCAACGGAACTCTGGCATTGAGGCGAGTGGATGCTGGCAAAGTGGCCATGGAGGGATGCTTATCCGAAGAGTACTACAAGATCAGGGAGTTGATGTACGAGCAGTATGCGATCGTTTAATATTAAAGATGACGTTTATCTAAACTGCTCATGTTTTGCTTATTAAGATAAAAAATAATTTTTATATAAGACTATTAATTGTACTTTATTGCCTACATAAATTGCAGCATGGGATCTTCTGCCCTTGGCCGCTTCTTCTTCCACTCCTCGATCTCGTCCTCTGTGGGTGCCTTAACATCATACATGCTGTTGTAGGCTCGTTTGCGATCGTCCAGCTCCTCGGGAATATCTTTATCCTTTGTCTTCTCCTTGTCCTTGGTCTCCTTGTTCTTGGATTTTTGCTTTCGCTGCTCCTTGGCCTTCTTTTTCTTCTCGCGCTTCTTTGACTTCTTTTTGGACTTTTTCTTCTCTGGTTTTACCTCCTCCTCTTCCGATGAGGCGGATTCTGAACTCGGTGCTGAGTCCACTTCGGAGGCGGGCCTTTCTGGTGGCACTTCTGGTACCTTAAATTGTGTTTGATCTGCGGATTCTGATGTAGCTGCTGCAGTTGAGCTAGTGGGATGCTGTTCCGAGTAGCCCTCTGGTTCCTGCATGCCCACGCAGTAGGAGTTCTTAATGAAGGACTTGCAGCACTTGTAACCCCAGCGACCGGCGTTCCAGAAACTTCCCCAAACCGTTGTGTGGTTGTTGATGTACACATCCTCCTCGTAGATACTGCGAGCTTTCGGCTTCTCCACACCCTTTATCACTTTGCCGCTGCGAGAGTACTCGATGTACTCCTCGGTCTGCGCCAGCAGCAGCGACTTTGGCGGAACCTGCAGATGTTCTTCGCCTCCGTATTTCTCCACTATGTGCGTTTTGGTCTGCAAAAATAAATAAATGGCTGTATAAATTGTTTCAAAGCCCTTAAAATTACTTACACTTGACTTAAACTGCTCCTTCTTCTGTTCGTACTCTTTCTGAAGCAGCTCCAACTTAGTGGGCTCGGCTAGCAGATGCACATCAACTCCTTTTCCATGTGCTTCCCAGGCAAACAACTGGGCGGTAGCTTGGGCGGTAGTGTCTCCAGAAAAGCGCACAAAGTTCTCGCCAGCAAACTCAGCTCTGCAATAATGAAATAGTTAGGGTATTTATTTATTTTTAAACGTTTTTGTTACTTACTCCTCTTCCGGAACAGCAGGATTGGGATTGTCACGCATGGAGCGTGTTTTGGGATCGTAGTAAGCGGAGTTGGGGTCCAAGTTCCTCAGGTACTTCGCCGTATCCTCGCGGATACGCAAGTTACGCACCGTAATTCGCTGTTTTGAGTCCACCTTGGTGCCGGGCATGTCCACTTCGTCCACATATTTGTCCTCGTTGCCCTCCTCATCGGATATTTCGGCATCGGGATCTAAGGATATAAGAATATATTGTTGAAACTAGAAACATTCTGAAGACAGTTTTACGTACCATTTTTGAGCTTCTCTGCCTTGAGTTGTCGCTTGGCCTCCTCCACCTTTTCGTACTCCTCAATGATCTCTCTGTGATTGGCCGGATCGTAACTGCTCCAGCGATCTCGTTTCTCGTCATAGTTCACCGCCGCCTCATTGACCAAATGCTCATCGTGCACGACGATGGATTCAGCATACTTGGCTTGGACTTTCCGCGGCCGCTCCAGGCAGTCCTTGCGTTTGTGTGTGACGGCGCCGCAGTTCTCGCAGGCACCCTTCCGGAACTTGGTGATGATGCGTGTGGTGTTGAGTCCCTTGGGAGCCCTCTTGTCCAGCTGTCCTTGCTCGTCCTCGTGCTGGGGCCGCTGATGCTTGAGAGTAGGCCCCGCCGATCCGTAATACCATGGTGCATTTGATATGTACTGCGGGATGTGCGGATTTATGTCGCGACCCTCCTCGTCGACGGCGGCTGGAGCTGTTCCCGCTTTTCGAGCCTCCTCCAGCTCCTTGGCCTTGCGCCAGTCCTCGCGGGACTTCTTCTTGGGCTCCTCCTCGGCATCTTGGTCGTGCTTGCTTAGGATGATCTGCGAGACGGGTGTACGTATGGGCCCCGAGCTCATATTGCCAGATTTTATTTACTAGATAATATTAGATGTAATATTTATTTCCCTTTATTGGTATCGGTTATCGAAGAGTGTTGGTCAGCAGAGAAGCTGTTGCCTTAACAGCGAAAGTGTTGGACAAACTATGGCACCCCCACGATATGTATCGCCCACCTTGGCACATCCCTAACGTTTTTCCAATAAGAATTGGCGTGAAGTGAACATTTTTATCAATATTAATAGGCGAAACCGTTTTAAGGCCAATTAGAAAACTACCCAGCAATGCAACGGAAAATGCTGGACACTGTGATTTTGTGAAACTATTCGAATTCGTCGGAAAAACAAGGAAATTACCTGGGAAAACCAATCAATTTAAAACGCTGTGCAAACAGGGTGCGTGTTACTGTGTGCGTGCGTGTGTGTATAAGCGCATACATATGCCGAGCGTGTGTGTGTGTGTGTGTGCTCTAGTGTGAAGGCATCCTTAATTTTTTCGCACACATAGCTGAACACTTTTTCTCTAATATACAAGTTCCTGCGCGCGCAGATAAATTTTAAGATTTTTTTTGGATCCTTGTTAATTGCAATATTTTCTGCCTATTTGTTTTCGTGCATACTTATTTCGCATAAACATAGTGAAGAAGTGTTTCAATATCTTTTTATTTTAATCGTCAAACAGTTTCTATATACCAATAATAGAGAGAGCACGAAAGTAAGAGAGTGGTATATGTATATAAAAACCATCGATGGGACTTTTTAAATATTTATCCATGTATCTTGTGCTTAATTGTGAATCGAAATATGTCAGCAAAACGTGTATGTTATACTCAAACAAAGTGCATAACATACAACATAAGAACAGAAAAATATAATTTTTGATCTACGAACATTGTGCGCATTTCGTCTGTTTACCAACACTGCGTTAGTTAGTGTCAAGCTGACAGGTGGACAGTACGGCAACTCTGCCAGCTGGAAGACCTTCGTTTTCACCAATTAGAAAATTACAAAATTTCCAATTGGACGGTTTATCCAAACGTTTAGTTAATTGAGCGCACTTATTGGCGTTTCGTCAGGTCTTTCCAATTGAAGTGGGCGTGAGTCGCGCGTGCATTGGTGGGTGGGAGTGGTGCGAGCGAAAGGCAGCATTAGAAATTCTTGTTGTTCTCTCTTTGTTGTTTAATCTGTGGAAAAAAGCTGACTGCGCGTGTATATGTGTGTGAAAGTGTGTGTATATGTGCCATACATGCACACAAAGAATTTGCATAAAAAAGTGAGCAAGCAAAGGCATTATATGTAATCAAAGCTAAACGACACTGAAAGTACTCAAGATTGTGTGCGAAGAAAAGGGGCAACTATGTGTGTACTTCTTCCCACCAAATTGCCAATTAGAAAACGCTTTGTATCCCAATTGGATGCGCATTAGATTAGTGAATAGATTAGCGTACACTGAACAACAATCTGTGGAATTGCGAAATAAACAAAGTTGCACTCCTTGAAATGATTAATACGCTACAAATATTACCATAGCAGATGATGGTCGCGCACTATTTTCGATTTTTGTTTCACGGACTGTCGTCGTTTGAGCGATTGCCTAATGTACACACACAAACGGGCAGAAACACAGTGGTGGCCAAAATAGTAGTGGTAAACAAATAAATTTCATAAATCAAAGATTAAAGGAATTCAAATAAAACTTTGTAAATTATTTTTGGTCCTACGGTATAAGAGTATGAAAAAATGATAACAAATTTCAGTCTGTGAATCATAAATACTCCCAATTTAACCCGGAATAAGTCAGCCGTATTTTGAATCATCATTGCAAAAATATTAATATAATTATTTTAGAAACTTGCAAATGAATACACATCACAATCTTTGAAATTAGATTTATTATTAAGTCAAGGAAATAACTTTGTTTTGCGAATTCCTATAAAAGTCTCTACTATTATGACCGCTTCTGTGGGAGTAGAAATGTGTGTGCACAAATTCCATCGATGCGAGGCTTAATCGACCTTGGGAGTGAATCGAGTATACCGCATACGCCATTCATGAGTGTCAATAACCTACACCAACATTGGCCTACAGCGAGAGATGAGAGTGACAGTCGGGCGATTCATTAACCCATCTGGAATTGCTCTTCATCCGATTGCAGATCAGGATCACAAGCCAGCCGCACACCACCACAAGCCGAGTGGTCCACCGCTGCTCCCCACACAGACACGCAAGGACATCGCACGGAGGACCGAGGAGCAGCCGGATCAGGATTAGGAATAGGAATAGGACAGGACTGTCACCGATCCCACGACCATGTTCACGGGCAAGCTGCAGATCAAGGTGTGCGAGGCGAGCGGCCTGCGGCCCACAGATTTCCAGAAGCGCCACAACCTCACCTTCGGCAAACTGGCCGACGAGCAGCTCATCGATCCCTATGTCTCCATAGATGTCGACGAGAGTCACTTCGGTGAGTATCCTACTTCATATTTAAGCGTTCATTTTAATGTCCCTTAAAGAAGTCGTGGAGAAACTAAAGTCAGTTCGTTACTTACAAAAGTTAGTTAGCTAGAAAAAGTGTTGCATACTTAAAAGGGTCATTAAAGCTTAAAGCAGCTAGGTTCGACTTACAATTATGTATTATTTATTTATGTGGTTCTTTCGTTACCCTCAGATCGAGCCACCACACGGCCAAAGACATTCGATCCTGTTTGGAACGAGCAGTTCGTCCACGACGTGACCAATGTGAGCAACATCAACTTGACCGTCTTTCATGATGCCGCTCTGCCGCCGGATGACTTTGTGGCCAACTGCAACATCTCCTTCGAGGACCTCATGCAGAGCGAGACGGCTGTGCAGGATCTATGGGTGGGTTTTGAATATATACTAGCTACATCTCTACATGTCCCCGTACTTATACTTCTTGAAATCGCACAGGTTAACTTGGAGCCGCAGGGCAAGATCCACGTGATCATTGAGCTGAAGAATCGCACGGGTACGTAGAAATATGAAAATCTGAAAGAACTACGGCGGATGCTAATTAATTCCGTGCGGTTTTAGATAAAGCCAAAGCCGAGGCCGTGGTGGAGCACACCGTGGCCGTCAACAAGGAGTTCAAAGAGCGCGCCGGATTCAACCGCCGTCGCGGTGCCATGCGTCGTCGGGTCCATCAGGTGGGTAGCCACTTAACCAGTTGAATGATCGTAACTAATGGGTTCCATTTCCTTCGAACCAGGTGAATGGGCACAAGTTCATGGCAACGTTTTTGCGTCAACCCACCTTCTGTTCGCATTGCCGGACGTTTATCTGGTAAGTGGAGCCGAGCACACATGATCGTACAACTCTCGTAACGAACTCACCGAAGGGCTGAAACATCTCCGTACATCTTAAGTTGTATACGCAGTGATTAATCTGAACATGCATTTAGTTTTGGGACCTGATTTACACACACCTTTCACCATCCGACCTACTTTTGATTTGTTTCGATTCGATTCCATTCGATTCGGATCGATTCTACTTGGGTTGATCTATTACCTCTATGTTCTTAATGTACCACTACTCCTCATCACTCATCATCGCTCTACTTGGGCTCACATCTTTGCTCCTTTGGGTGGCTCACTCTTATGCGGTTTTAGTTTCCTTGGTTCTCTACATCCATTGGCATTAACCTGGTTTCTCCGGTGGGCTATTATGCTGCTTGGCTGGCTGCTGGGGTCATCTGGGGTTCACGATCTCATCATGCTTGATTTCTTACGGCGACACTCATCCATTGAAAGTAACACACTCGCACACACACACACACACACACTCACACACACACCAAACCAAACCAAACCAAACCAAACCACCAAAGAAACACAACACAAATCATTCAGTTACCAAAATATATATACATACAATAGCCATGGAATTTCTTGCCTTTTTGCAGGGGAATTGGTAAACAAGGCTATCAATGTCAAGGTATGTGTTTTGCTTCAGACTAAACGGAATTGAAAACCAGAGCAGGTCAGCTCTGGCGCTTCGGATGAGCTCCAGGATGAGCCCCCGACAAGCTATATCCAATCCATATCACTTTGCATTTGCTTGTTACGTTCGTTGTACGCTGTTCGTTATTCGTTGTTCGTTGTTCGTTGTTTGCTGTTGTCGCTGTTGATGTGGGTGCCATTGGGTTTCTTTGGCTGCATTTTGAGATCAGTTATACGTACTTTTTTATCATACTCCAAAACTATTGTCCAGCCTTCGGCATTGTCCAATGCATCCATCACTTGCTTGAGTCGGAACAGGTCCTGTCCCCACTGCACCATATGTCAAATCGATCTGGATGGTCCCGTTCTCGTTTCCATCACATTGCATTTTAAATTCACGTTTGCCGGGGAATGCAGTACTAATCTGATTCAAATCCGATCGGTGTCACAGATAATGCTCCATAGGTTTAGTCAACATTATTTTAGAATTAAAGATAGTCTTCCTTACATATACGTACATTTAAGTTTGTCCGTCCGCCCATTTATAGATACCTTATCTCAATTCTAGATAATCATGCATGCTATAGGGTCCTATAATCTTAAGCCAGCATTTTATTTTAAGAGATTAAGACTAGGCAGTTATCAGTTAATTGGAAACCAATGTCACTAAACTTTAAAACGCGAATTCTTTAGAGTTGGAATCATTGGTTTAATACACCATCTGTTTAAATCTATTTCATGCACGATAAATTATCTCTTTGGTTTTCAAGGGATCAGATAAAGTATACTCTGCGGGATCGAATAAAAATAGAAATACTATATAGGATTTCGTTTTATTTATTTCAATTCATTGTCATGAAAAACAGAACTGCTTTTATGGCTGCCTTCGTCATTACTCACTCTTCCAAGTAGTTTTGGTTTCAATATCTCTGGCACGAAGCATCTAAATGTTGTGATTAAACCGAAACACTAATTAGAGCACAGACACAGACCAAGCACAACTTAACTCCACTGACCAACTTGTGAATAATAATCACACTGCACAGCAAGAAACAGTCGACGGTTTACCAACTAATTACTGTCCACTCGATCGTGGCATTCGAGCAGGATACTCCGCCTAAATCGAATGCCACGATGGCGGACTTTGTGTCTAACCCTGAATGTTTCAACGAGCTTAATTCAAACGAAATCCTGTAAATATACACATTCGTATGTCTAGAGTTTAGGCTCAGGAGAAAATCGCCCTGCAGAACTAGTTACTAGTTACTAGTTTTAATATTATGAAGAAACTTTACATTGACAAATTCATTTGATGGGCTTTCTATCTTTTAATAGAAAAGTTAGATAGTTCGTAGTGTATCATGGCGATCTTCTCCCCGAGCTCATAGATTTTCATAGAGTTTTGGATTCTTTGGCTTGCACTCTGCCAGCGAAGAATCCTTGAAGCGCCAAGTGCCCAGATTGGATACTAATGATTACGCCTTTGGTTTCTCTTCCCCGAAAACTCTAGTCTGCACGTTAGTTGTACATAAAAAATGTCACCTGTCGGTGGTGTCCAAGTGTCCGGGCATGCGAGATGAGGTAAGAGCTAATGGGATATCCCAGCCAGATCTCGTTGATCTAATCGCGAGCCTTTCCAGCAGCAAACCAAAGTGGAGGTGGTGCCGGCGGGCCAGAGGTTCAATGTGAATATGCCGCACCGCTTTGTGGTGCACAGCTACAAGCGGTTCACCTTCTGCGACCACTGCGGATCCCTGCTGTACGGCCTGATCAAGCAGGGATTGCAGTGCGAGACCTGCGGAATGAACGTGCACAAGCGGTGCCAGAAGAACGTGGCCAACACGTGCGGCATCAACACCAAGCAGATGGCAGAGGTCCTGAGCTCGCTGGGCATCTCGCCGGACAAGCAGCAGCCGCGCCGCTCCAAGTACTTGAACCAGCAGGGAGAGGACAACTATGGGGCATCCCTGGGCAGCGATGGCGACGGTGCTCCGGGGCAGTCCTTTCGCAGTTGCGCCTTGTCGGCGGACAGCCTGGCCACCTCGACGACGACGCTGACCAGCGGCTATAATAGCAGCAGCTGCATGAGCTTGGCGGTGGGCGGACCTGGAGGCAGCGGGGCCACTGGAGAGACGCGTCCGGGCAAGTGCTCCTTGCTGGACTTCAACTTCATCAAGGTGCTGGGCAAGGGCTCGTTCGGCAAGGTGATGCTCGCCGAGAAGAAGGGCACCGACGAGATCTACGCCATCAAGGTGCTCAAGAAGGACGCGATCATCCAGGACGACGATGTCGACTGCACCATGACAGAGAAGCGCATCCTGGCGCTGGCCGCCAACCATCCCTTCCTGACTGCGTTACATTCCTGTTTCCAGACCCCGGACCGCCTGTTCTTCGTGATGGAGTACGTGAACGGCGGCGATCTGATGTTCCAGATACAGAAGGCGCGTCGGTTCGAGGCCTCGCGTGCCGCCTTCTATGCGGCGGAGGTGACTCTGGCCCTGCAGTTTCTCCACACCCACGGCGTCATCTACCGCGACCTGAAGCTGGACAACATCCTGCTCGACCAGGAGGGCCACTGCAAGCTGGCCGATTTCGGTATGTGCAAGGAGGGCATCATGAACGGCATGCTGACCACCACCTTCTGCGGCACCCCCGACTACATTGCCCCGGAGATCCTCAAGGAGCAGGAGTACGGCGCCTCCGTCGACTGGTGGGCGCTGGGCGTCCTCATGTACGAGATGATGGCTGGCCAGCCGCCGTTCGAAGCCGACAACGAGGACGAGCTCTTCGACTCCATCATGCACGACGACGTCCTTTATCCGGTTTGGCTGTCCCGCGAGGCCGTCTCTATACTGAAGGGTGAGATTCAACTTTCTTACTCAGCATATATGTAGATATGTACTTAGAAAGGCTGGCGGCTGACGTGTCGTATGAGTAATATTTGCTGGCGAAACTAACAGATACTAAAACATGTTTGCCTATATCCCCAGGTTTTCTCACCAAGAATCCGGAGCAGCGACTGGGTTGCACTGGCGACGAGAACGAGATACGCAAGCATCCATTTTTCGCCAAATTGGACTGGAAGGAGCTGGAGAAGCGCAACATAAAACCACCATTCCGACCGAAAATGGTGAGCTAAATGCATTATATCGAATAAAAACTTTACTGATATCTATTGTGTACGCAGAAAAATCCACGCGATGCCAACAACTTCGATGCGGAGTTCACCAAGGAGGATCCAGTACTCACACCGATTGGAAACGAGGTGGTGCGCTGCATCAACCAGGACGAGTTCGCCGGCTTCTCGTTCGTGAATCCCAAATTCGTAGCGGAGCGCAAAGTCCACTAAGGCCCAACGATCGCAGTTCATGTTCACCTACCAGTTCGATGGATTGCGATGCGGTCTGGAGCTGGAGCCCCGATGAGACTGGGTACCCCGGTCGGCATGGGTGGCACCAAGCCCATCCAGATTGCCATCGCGCCGAGCTGTCATCGAGCGAGTAGCGCATCCCCCAGCAAAAGCAGTCTAATATTTTCATTTCCCGATTTCCCATAACTCCCCCACCCGGCGCACTCGCCCCCATTGTTGTCCGTTTCCAGTCTCCAGTCTCATGATGCTCGTCCTCGTCCTCGTTTCGTTTCGTTACCAATCCTGTGTGTAGATCACTCATCCACATCCAACTACCAGTGCCAATTGTCGAAACTGCTAGCTTCAAATTGAATTAGGGGCGCTCCTGTCACCCAAATCCTTTTCCCGCTTCAAGCTCCACGCCTGTTGGAATTAATTTATGTTGTTTGCCAAGCTCCCAAGAACAGAAACCAACAAAAAAAAAACAAAAAAACAAAAAAACAAAAAGAAAGAAAAAGAAAAAGAAAAAAAGAAGGAGAGAAGGAAAGTAAGAGATACCCCCACCCATCTAGTCAATGCCCACTGGCTGAGTGCATTTTGTTATTAGTTATTTATTGATTGTTTGACGTGCCGAATCTCAAGTTTCGCACTCGCAGACCGACAGCATCCAAGCAGAGCTCTATTTACGGGAGGCGAGGCACTTGCTCCAAGCGAATCTCAAGGGAATTTCTAACACAATAGCCGCAATGTGCCGTCTGTACCACATACACCACACAATACATGCGACCACACGGGTCTAGTTTCATTTGTTTTATGTATTCGAAATCTTGCACAACTTCCTTCTCAAGTATTAAAGCGATATTATTTTAAAGTTACCTTATTGTTATACATAAATATTTATAAAATGAAAACAAAACAAAATGAAGCCAAAAAGCCCTAATACAAACGCATACAATTTACCAACAAAGAGAAAATGAAAGTAAAGCTAACTAATCATAGAGGTAAAGCTAAACCCACAAAGAGAATGTCTATAAAATTCATATTAATTTATGCTAAACAAATTATGAATACAAAACGTGTTTAGTCTGTAAGCAAAGAAGAAGGAGAACAAACAAATTATATATATAAAGTATATATATGAACTATATAAATTGTGAAACTAAAGCATATATAATACACCCAAATGGCAAAGATTTAGCGTAATGAGGAAAATCCGAACAAAATTATATGAAATTATGAAATGTGGCATAGGAAGATAGGAGACAAACAATATGACTATTATGTGTTGATTTTAAAGCCAAAGACTCAAGCTAAGTTCTATTCGCAATTAACTGCATTCAAATCTAGCATAAATTTGATTGGTACCCTTAAATACCCTTAAATGTTGTTACGATTATTATTTACTCCGTAGAAAATTTCGAGCTGCGAAATTGTTTCTGTTTTTCGATTTCCGTCTACCAAAGCGAGAGGAATTACGTATGCTAAAATAAATCATTAATCATAAATCATTAATGATAACTACAAGAAGGAATAGCAAAGGAGGGATAACAGATGATTTATTAACTTTAAGCAGCGTTGTTAACTAAAAATAAAAATCGTAAGGCAAAGGCAAGCATAAACACACATTTGTATGTAATAATAACGCCCAGTGTCTAATAATATTTGTGAAATAGCAAGCCCAGCGTAAGCGCTAGTTACCCATTTACAATTTAAATGTTAACCCAAAGTATTTTCAAGAACGCATTTTACCAAAAACAAGCAAAAAAACACGAGAAATAAAAACAAAATAAAACAACAAACAAATACACAAGAAATTAAGGACGTATAGGAAGTATAGGCAAAATGTTGAAAGCTATGGATAATTTTTTAAGCAATGCCCTCAGAGGCCGTTGCAAAGATAGAGGCGCGTATTCAATTAAAATTAAACAAAGAGTCTAAAAAACAAGCAAAACTCCAGCCAACAAGATGAACTCATATGAACATAGGTATAGGTCCTCGATCGGCATAGGGATCAGGATCAAAATCAGGATCAGGATCAGGATCGGGATCGGGAATAGGTCAATCGCTGCTGGTCAAGCAGAGCATAGAAAAAAGGGTACATTTAATGGAAGAGAAACCGAAGAGGGATTAGAACAAATCGCGTGACCGTAACCTGACAAAAAACACAAAACTTATAGGAAAATGTGCAACCAAAAATGTTAGCTATAAGCTCTCACCAAATACGCAAAGCTGAACGCTTCCCGCGCCCCCCGTTGTCTCCACCTACTTGCTGCAAACAAAAGACCCCGAAACTTATAGTGAATATATATCATGGCTTGCCAAAAGGGGATCTTCAACTAAACTCAGAACTCCGAACTCCGAACTCTGAACTCTGAACTCTGAATGTACTCAC
The DNA here is from genome assembly GCA_005876975.1 of Drosophila orena. Lineage (NCBI taxonomy): Eukaryota > Metazoa > Arthropoda > Insecta > Diptera > Drosophilidae > Drosophila > Drosophila orena. The sequence goes on along the minus strand of VCKV01000282.1, from coordinate 3,531,988 downwards.
CCGATCAGCTTAGCTAACTTTTTCTAGAGCTGCGCAGCTCAAGCAAACACTCAAGCTCACACCCACTTACATATGTGCAACTTTTTCATGTACCTTTCGCATCTTAGATACTTAAATGGATTATTAACGGAAGCCCCGAAAATTGTTAACTGATCTAAGGCAGAACTACACACAAACTACTAAGAAAATATACTTAATTATTTATGGAACGGCGTACAAAACTAAAGCGCAACAAAATGGGAGAGAAAGGTTAGGAATCATTGCAAAGTAATAATCATAGACACAAAAGTATTCAGAAAAAAACACACAAAGAACACACAAGGCACATACAAAGCAGATGGATAAACAAACTACAACTGAGAAAAACACGGCATAAATAAAGTTTAAGTTATGTTTAAACAAGAGATAAATAACTGTAACGGTAAAGTCGAAAGTCAACAGTTGATATGTTGTAAAAAAGCTATTAAATAAAAAGAAAAACACAAAAAAAGAAAAGATTACCAAGGCAGGCAAGTGAGCGTAATTGAATGTTAATGAAGCTACTAAGTAAATGGTACGAGCAGATGTGTGCAAAGATAACCAAAGAAAGCAAATTGAAAACAAGAAAAATTGATTTATAACATTAAGTGAAAACTAATTAATAAATAAAGAGGTAACACCTATGAAAAATGTAACTGATTTGTTTAAATTTGAAAATTACAGCACTGACACCTGCGAAACGGGAATGTTAAGATGAGCGGTTTGTCTGAACAGCAAATGTAACGTCACTGTGAGTTCCATTGCAAACAACGTTTTTGCTATGCAGCACGCTCGAGAACTGAAGTTTACTTTTATTATAAAAATATTTAAATTAATTTCATAATTTTTACTTATATTAAAGTACCTTTGAAATTTTAGCTAACATGAAGGCCTACAGCTTGCGGGTAACATATTCTGTTAATGAGAAAGTTATCGCTTTGGCCGATGAGTTATCGGCTATAGCTAACAGTGCACATGTTGCAGCCGAAGAAGAAGAAGCACAACCAAAACAAATAAATATTTTGTGTAATTTATTAATTATAAAGGCAAAAAAAGTAGAGCTAGACAAGATGCCCAAGGTCACTACGGAAAAAAAGAGCCGGATTCATAATGAGGTGCAAAAACAGGGTATGTCGGTACCAAATCCAATCAAGAAACCTACTTTAAGGTCGCCTTTTCTGAATTTTTAGGAATCGTTTTTAACAAGGACTTTGGCCAGCACATCCTGAAGAATCCCCTGGTGATAACCACCATGCTGGAGAAGGCCGCTCTGCGAGCCACAGATGTGGTGCTGGAAATCGGTCCTGGAACGGGAAACATGACCGTTCGGATGCTGGAGCGCGCCAAGAAGGTGATCGCCTGTGAGATTGACACCCGATTGGCCGCCGAGTTGCAGAAGCGTGTGCAGGCGACTCCGCTGCAACCGAAGCTCCAGGTGCTGATCGGGGACTTCCTGAAGGCGGAGCTGCCCTTCTTCGATCTGTGCATCGCCAACGTGCCTTACCAGATCAGTTCGCCACTGATCTTTAAGTTGCTACTCCACCGACCACTCTTTCGGTGCGCCGTGCTCATGTTTCAGCGTGAGTTTGCAGAGCGGTTGGTGGCCAAACCTGGTGACAAGCTCTACTGTCGCCTGAGCATCAACACCCAACTTCTGGCCCGGGTGGACATGCTCATGAAGGTAGGCAAAAATAACTTTAGGCCGCCACCAAAGGTAGAAAGTAGTGTGGTCCGGCTGGAACCGAAGAACCCACCGCCACCAGTCAACTTTACCGAATGGGACGGCCTCACCCGTATTGCCTTCCTGCGCAAGAACAAAACGCTGGCGGCCACCTTTAAAGTGACCTCCGTTTTGGAGATGTTGGAGAAAAACTACAAACTATATCGCTCACTTAGGAATGAGGTAAGTCTGGGAAAAAGGGAGATTGACTAAAGAGAAAATAACCATTTGAATGCGCCCAGCCCGTTGAAGATGACTTCAAAATGCAGGACAAAGTCATAGCCATTTTGGAGGAACAGGACATGTCCACAAAACGTGCGAGAAGCATGGACATCGACGACTTTATGCGGCTCCTGCTGGCTTTCAATTCAGCAGGCATTCATTTCAATTAGTTATATTTATTCTATAGATCGTTAAACTTTGTACAATTTACCAACATTAATATAAATGTTAAGCCAACGAACTCTAGTTATCTCAGCATTCTTTAGCCAAACTGGTTTCCATCTAGTACAGTAGTTATCAACTAACAATCGCAGCTACAATCTGACATCAGTTACTTCCTGTTTTGAATGATAATCTGAACATTTTATAATAGAAATTTAACCATGAATGAATTTTTTTTTGGGAAAACCAAAATAGTTGGCTGAGTTAGCTAGGAATCTCCACCGTGCTCCGTAATATATATAGAATAGAACCAGCTGATATCATTGCCTGAGCCCGGAGAGCGGCGTCTCCGAAGTGCGCAATTAAAAAGTAGATGATTAACTTCGATCAGATCAGTTGCCGGCCGATCGAGTTCCACTGCAGTTCAATACGATGGCAATGCAATCGCTAGAATTGATATTACTGCTGGTGTTTTCAATCATCAGCAGCAGCCTTGTTCACGGCCAAAATCCGGATCCAGCAGCCAAGCTTGGTAACTAATATAAGAGAGAGTATAGTCTTACTGAAATTAACATTCCCTTCAGCTTGCAACAAATTTAAGGAGATTGTCTTTGAGGAACGCGTGGCCATCAGCTTCTTTTTTACCGATGCACCCATTACCTACGAGACAGTCGATTCCTGCCACGGATCCAGACCCCTGATAGTGGACGGCACACCGGCGGAGCCCAAGGAATTTCCATTTGCCGCTCGCCTCGGCCATCGCAAAGCTAACAATGAAACCAAATGGTTCTGTGGTGGCACCCTGATAAGCAATCGCCTGGTGCTCACAGCGGCTCACTGCTTTTATTCCGTACAGTAAGTGTGCACTTGTTTTGAAATTTCCATATCTCATAGTTATTTACAATCCTTTCCGCTGAAAATTAAACCTAACAGATGTATATATATTTCTCCAGCGGTGAGGTCAATGTTGTTCGCCTGGGTGAACTGGAGTTCGATACCACTAAGGATGATGCTGAGCCGGAGGACTTTGGCGTGCTCGCTCTAAGAGCACATCCGGGATTCGAGAACCCCAAACTCTACAATGACATTGCCATAGTTCAGCTGGATCGCGAGGTCAAGTTCAACAGATACAAGCATCCCGCCTGCTTGCCCTTCGACGATGGCGAGCAGCACGAGTCCTTCATCGCCATCGGCTGGGGCCAGAAGAAGTTTGCCCAGAAGGAGTCGAAGAAGCTGCTGAAGGTTCAGCTGCAGGGCTATAAGGACAGGTGTGTCAGCAGTGTGGATGCGAATGATGAGCTGCCCAATGGTTACGAACCCAAAAGCCAGCTGTGCATCGGGTCAAGGGACAACAAGGACACCTGCAACGGAGACTCTGGGGGTCCAGTGCTCGCCTATCACAAGGATCTCGCCTGCATGTACCACGTAATGGGCATCACCTCAGCCGGCATCAGTTGCTCCACGCCCGACATTCCAAGTGCCTACACGCGGGTCCACTACTTCCTCAACTGGATCAAGGGCGAGCTGGCCAAGCAGACGCAGTGAACCACTCGATTGATTCTATATTGACATTTGGGAACCCATCTGGGTTCTGAGAAAGACAGAAATATACAAGTTATTAGTTATATATTGTAAATCCGCCAGCTGTAAACATTTGCATTTGGGTTTGCTGACAAACCGGTTTGGTGTTGGATTTGAACGAAAATTTTCCGGTTTTCATTTCCAAAGAACATTTCACTTGCTTTCAAGTCGTGACAATGCATCAATTTTATTATGATTATGGTTTATATTATCTACCCAATATTTTTAAATATTTAAATCCCGGAACATATTGATTTCATATTATTCGCCACCAAACCGGCTTTCATTTCTATTGATTTTCTGCTGGCGTAAGCAGAGAGCAAATATTAGTGTATAATGTCTTATCAATAAAAACGAGGCATTTCCCGGTTTTTGTAAGCTCTCCTGCGGAGATTGCACCTTAGCGGGTCCAAAAGAGCGGCTTTTTGTTTATAAATAAATATTTTAGTTGCTTGCTAAACGTAGAGGTACCCACACGATGAGTAGCGCGATCTTCGGTCAGATTGTCCAGCTGGAAGTAGCATTGCTGGTGCTATTCGTTGCTTGGGCGTCAGCCCATGATGCGGATTTAGCCAGGAGTAAGTGCATCGTTGTTCAAATAGTCTGGAATACATGTTTTTACTTTACAGAGTGCACTGCCTACAAGAAAAGCGTTTGGGAGGAGACGTCCGGGTTCAGCTTTCTGATCGAGAACGCTCCGATTATCTACAAGACCCTGGACAAATGCACCAGCTATGCGCCGCTCATAATCGGAGGAGGACCGGCTCTGCCCAAGGAGTTCCCGCATGCTGTGCGCCTGGGCCACAAGGAGAACAATGGAGAGGTGGACTGGTTCTGTGGCGGAACACTTATCAGCGACAGACATGTGCTCACTGCAGCGCATTGCCACTACTCACCACAGTACGTACTTCTCTTATCACTAGATTCCTATAATAACCCTATGACTAGTTTCCAAGCTTAAGTCGTGGTATAACTACGCTCGGATTTAATCAACACAAAACATTATTGAAGTGTATTATGGAATATATACTATATTATATATTTTCAGAGGCTCAGTGAACATCGCGCGCCTCGGAGACTTGGAGTTTGACACCAGCAACGACGATGCGGATCCGGAGGACTTCGTCGTGAAGAACTTTACCCCGCACCCCGGGTACAGCTACCCGGCGATCTACAACGACATTTCCGTGGTGAGGTTGAGTCGACCCGTAACCTTCAACGAGTACAAGCATCCGGCCTGTCTGCCCTTCGACGATGGACGATCGGTGTCCTCCTTCATAGCCATCGGTTGGGGTCAGCTGGAGATCGTTCCCAGGACGGAAAACAAGAAGCTACAGAAAGTGAAGCTCTACAACTATGGAACGCGCTGCAGGCTTACTGCGGAAAAGAACGAGGAACTGCCCGAGGGATACAATGCCACCACCCAACTGTGCATCGGATCCAACGAGCACAAGGACACCTGCAATGGCGATTCCGGCGGACCGGTGCTCATCTATCATAAGGATTACCCCTGCATGTACCACGTGATGGGTATCACATCCATTGGAGTGGCCTGCGACACCCCCGATATTCCGGCCATGTATACACGGGTTCACTTTTACCTGGACTGGATTAAGCAGCAGCTGGCCAAAAATTAGTATTAATATTCAAATAGGGAAATTTTAATTTCAAATTCTGTGGGTTAATTATCAAACTTTAGTTTTGATTACCACACATTATCGAAAGCAGTAGTAAACAAAAAAATTAAGTTGGTTTCTTCTGAATATTTCTCTTGCAATAAATATGAAAACATCTTTCTAGAAAACATATGATCATATACGTAAGTCAACTTATCAACATGAACGCTTATTTTCCGCTTAATTGTCCTGAGAAGATTGTACTAAACAGGTCGCACAGAAAATCAAATGATTAAGATTCTAGTTACTCACTTAACGCCGAGGCAACAACACGATGAAAAATTCGATCTCCGCCACGATTGTTCTTCTAGGAACAGCATGGCTCGTATTCTTAGCCAAATTGGTGGTGGCACAGAATCCTATTTTATCAAAAAGTGGGTTCTTTATTAATCAAAATAAAACCCTGTACAAGTTTATTGCCCTCCACAGCCTGTCTAATGGAAAAAGAAAGCTTTCAAGCGGATATATCGGAGTATAGCTTCCCGACTGAGGTTGATCCGGTATACGAAACCCTGGACAGATGTATGAGCAACACTCCTCGCATAATCGGCGGAAAACGCACTTTGGGCGGGGAGTTTCCCCATGCCGCTCGCCTGGGATATAGCGGCTATGTTGAAGAAGTGGACTGGTTCTGTGGAGGAACACTTATCAGCGACAGGCATGTGCTCACCGCAGCCCATTGCCACTATTCTCCACAGTACGTACCCTTGTCTGGTTATATTTACATTTGTCAAAACAAATGTGGAACCTTTTCAGTGGTTCAGTGAACATCGTGCGCCTCGGAGACTTGGAATTTGACACGGACATGGACGACGCGGATCCGGAGGACTTCATCGTCAGGGACTTTACAATACATCCCGATTACTACTACCCGGAAATGTACAATGACATATCCGTGGTGAGGTTAAATCGACCCGTATTCTTCAACAAGTACAAGCATCCGGCCTGTCTGCCCTTAGACGATGGGCGAACGGTCTTCTCCTTCATAGCCATCGGTTGGGGTCAGCTGGAGATCGTTCCCAGGACGGAAAACAAGAAGCTACAGAAAGTTATGCTCTACAACTATGGAACGCGCTGCAGGCTAACTGCGGAAAAGAACGAGGAACTGCCCGAGGGATACAATGCCACCACCCAACTGTGCATCGGATCCAATGAGCACAAGGACACCTGCAATGGGGACTCCGGTGGCCCAGTCGTCATATGTCGCGATGACCACCCTTGCATGTACCAAGTAATGGGTATTACCTCCGTCGGAATTGGCTGCGACACACCCGATATTCCGGGCGTGTACACAAGGGTGCACTTTTACCTGGAGTGGATTAAGCAGCAACTGTCCATGAATTAGTAAAGCGGAATTTTACAAGTCACTCAAAAATGAACATCACCTTATCATCAAAAATATAATTTGCAATTTAGATATCCCAAATTAGATTGAAATCATTTTTTCCAGTAAGATACAATACAAATAAGATAGAAGCTATATTCGAGTTCCCCGACTATCAGATACCCGTTACTCAAACCCCTTTACTATACGAGTAACGTGTATGAAAAGGTCATCCTATTTGCTTACTCACTTATAAGAAGTATTAACAAAACCGTTTTGTTGTGGATTAATAGCGTGAAGAGCGGGGATTTCTTTAGCTTTTACCCGCTTTAGACTCGCCTCCAATGGGGATTCCGCAGCTAATCGATCGGTAACTAAATGGGAGCTAAACCCGTTCGGATCGCACAGTCGATCACCGATCGCCACCTGAAGAGGAAGATGAGGAGACTGTTCTCCCAGTTGATCGTTGCGCTGACATGTGTTCTTGGCCAGCAGCTGGATATGGATATTGTCGGATGTAAGTGGACAAAGAAGTAGCCTTCAATTTGCAAATGGTCCTAAGGATCTTGTGTAACCTCAAGATGGATATAGTTCCTATTATAATCACAATGAAATTCCCAATTTGTCTAACATCAGCTTGCACGAGATACAAAAAGATCGTTTTTGAGGAGAGAATCGAATTCGGATTCCTGTTGCCCGGGGCTCCGATTGAGAGTCGGATCTTAGACAACTGCAGGAGCTACACGCCGCTCATCGTCGGTGGTCATCCGGCCCAGCCCAGGGAATTTCCGCACATGGCACGCTTGGGGCGTCGCCAAGATCCGAGCAGCCGTTCCGACTGGTTTTGTGGTGGCGTTTTGATCAGCGAGCGGTTCGTCTTAACTGCAGCTCACTGCTTGGAATCGGAAAAGTAAGTAGTGACTTTTTGCTGGCTCAAGCTTCATTATCATTAAACAATCATTAGTTCATTTTAACAAATACTCACTTTAATTTCAAATATTCGATCAGGGGAGAGGTGAATGTTGTGCGATTGGGCGAACTAGATTTCGATTCCTTCGATGAGGATGCGGCGCCCAAGGACTATATGGTTGCTGGGTATATAACCCATCCGGCCTACGAAGATCCGGAGTTCTATCATGATATTGGACTTGTCAAACTGATGGAGGTCGTGGTCTTTGACCTGTATAAGCATCCGGCCTGTCTGCCGATTCAGGATGAACGCTCCTCCGACTCCTTCATAGCTGTGGGCTGGGGAAGCACTGCCCTGGCCCTGAAGCCATCCCCCCAGCTGCTGAAGGTAAAGTTGCAGCGCTACGGAAATGGGGTATGTATGGCATAGGCCATTCAAAAAATGTATATCTAAATCGAACTAAAATAAATATTTAAATTACTTATACATACATAGGTGTGCAAGAAACTGCTTACCCGGCAGCTGGAGGAGTTCCCTCGAGGATTTGATGCAAACAACCAACTCTGTGTGGGTTCCGAGATGGCCCAGGACACCTGTAACGGCGACTCGGGCGGTCCTTTGCTTATGTACCATCGGGAATATCCCTGCATGTACGTAGTTGTGGGAATCACATCGGCCGGGTTGTCCTGCGGATCACCAGGAATACCCGGAATCTACACACGCGTCTATCCTTATCTAGACTGGATAACCCGAACGTTGGCCACATTTTAAATTGTAGTATATGTGGATCTGTAGAATGATAATATATAAAATATTTACTAATTTGTAATAGTATGAAAAAAACATGAGCAAAGTTAAACTTAATTACATGGCAACTATTGTTGTTCGACAATCTTTTCCGCAACACTTTAAATGTGCCTTAAGCGAATATAATTATAATTACGGGTATAATTATTAATACAGATTGTTTATTTGAAATTTTGGTATCTAACAACTCGATTAATTTAGAATATCTGTTCAGTGGAAGCGATTCATTCCTCCGGCATCGATAGACCGACCTATCGATGCGGTCATCGATAGTTGTTTACCTTTTTTCCCAAAAAAAAGAAACATTTACAAAACAAAAGTCGTAGCTGGATTTGGATTGCAAATTACCAATGGCCAGAGGTCTGAATCCGCATGGCGCATAAGATGTAAGCGGACATCCTGCGCAGGAGTCCACATAACACGTTCCCCTTCCTGGCTGTGGCGCACTGTAATTTGGCCCCCATAATTGCCAATTGTGCCGGATCATGGAGAAGGATCTTGACGAGGAAAAACTGCAGGAGCAGCACATGGAGATGGAGCTTAAGCAAGAGATGGACGTGGCGCAGTCTTACATAACGCGGGCGAAGATGAATCCTGCCAAGAAGGATAACGAGAAGCGGCGACGCAAGGATGCCATGCGAAGGGTAATTAGTGCGCCTGTGTGTGTGTACGCTTGCAGAGCAGGTTCCCATTTAGATTCTTATTAAATTACAAAAATCAATTCCAATCTTTGAATATCTTCATGTGTCCAAAAGGTGGAACCTTTAATTTGTTTATTATGAGATAAGCTACGGTTTATATTTCAAGCCTATGCTAATCTAAGAAAATGTTCCAGGTCTCTATGATATTGCGAAAATGCGACTCCCTCCGCTCGACGGAAGATCGACAGTTTTTGGAGAAACACCCGGACATGGTGAAGGCGACCAAGAAGCGCAAGGAGCGGGTGGAGATATACAAGGAGCGAGTGGTGGAACGTGAGGATGCGCCGCACGTGATCGAGGCGAAAGTGGAACAGTTGGCCAACATCATTTCGCAGGCCAAGCATCTAGTTTGCTACACGGGAGCCGGTATCAGCACGGCAGCCCTGATTCCGGACTATCGCGGTAGCCAGGGAATATGGACACTGCTCCAAAAGGGTCAGGACATCGGCGAGCATGATCTATCCAGCGCGAATCCCACCTACACACACATGGCCCTCTATGAACTGCATCGCCGCAGATTGCTGCATCACGTGGTGTCCCAGAATTGCGATGGCCTGCATTTGCGATCCGGATTGCCGAGACATTCGTTGTCCGAAATCCATGGAAACATGTACGTGGAGGTGTGCAAGAACTGTCGACCGAACAGTGTTTACTGGCGCCAGTTCGACACCACGGAGATGACCGCCCGCTACTGCCACAAAACCCACCGCTTATGCCATCGCTGCTCAGAGCCATTGTACGACACCATTGTGCACTTCGGAGAGCGGGGGAACGTGAAGTGGCCATTGAATTGGGCGGGAGCCACTGCAAGTGCGCAGCGAGCGGATGTGATTCTCTGCTTGGGCTCCAGTCTTAAGGTTCTCAAGAAGTACACTTGGCTGTGGCAGATGGACCGGCCTACCCGTCAACGGGCCAAGATCTGTGTGGTCAACTTGCAGTGGACGCCCAAGGATGCGATAGCTAGCATTAAGATCAATGGGAAATGCGATCAAGTGATGGCCCAATTGATGCATCTACTCCACATTCCAGTTCCCGTTTACACGAAAGAAAAGGATCCCATTTTCGCACATGCTTCGCTCTTGATGCCCGAGGAACTGCACACACTCACACAACCGTTGCTTAAAAATGCCGATGAGGAAGAGGCTTTTACCACTACCACTGAAGAAACGCAAGACTCCACTATCTCCAGCGAGAGCTATAGCTATAACTACAGCGATCTTCCCATCGGCAAGGGTCCCCGCATTCGCACGCCCATCAAAAATGGTCGAAGGGTTAAGACTAACCTGGAGATCCGACAGAAATTCAAGCTCCTTAATGGTCAGGGCGAGGAAATTAAGGCAGAACAGGTGAAAACAAATGGGGAGGTTAAAACAGAGAACAACTCCATTACGCAGGAGTCGTCCATTAAAATAGAGACTGAAGTGAAACTGGAGAAAACAGAATGCCAGGACACCATTTTTCAGCAGGAGTTGCAACTTTTGGAGCTTCTGCCCAAGCTTGAACCACTTTCCCTCAAAGAAGAGACGGAGGAAACACCGAGCAATGGTTTTCCAGAGCTGCCAAAACTAGTCGCCATACAGAAAACTCAAGCGGAAAGTTTTTCCGCGGTCCCAATTGAAACAAGACTAGAGCCGCTTCAGCTGCCACCGTTGGTGCCCATCGGAGCTCCCCTGTCCACACCCTTTGTTGAGCCCAAGCTGGTCCTGCCTCCTGCCTCTCAATCGTCCAACATACAGATAAAGAGTGAGGCCGATGGTGAATCCAGCACAGAGAATGAGAACGAAGAGGAGGAGGAAAGCGAGCTGGCCCAGGTGGATTTGTTGAGGCAGAACAACGATGAGGAGCTGCTCCGCCAATTACCCACCTGGTACGATGCCAAGTACGCGTACTCTGGTCTGCATAGCATCCTGATCCCACCACCTGCGGATCTTAATATTTGGAACTCCCAGGTGGTGCCGAACTTTGCGATGAACAGATCCGCTGCCAGTTGTTTCTTCTGTTTTGATCGCTACGCAGAGCTAGAGTGCCAGTTCTATCGGCGTTGGAACCTCAGTCAGCGCAAACACAAGAAACGGGCCAGGAGCGGTCGATTCGTGGTCTGTGAGTGCTGTCCAACTTCCGACGACGACGATGACTACGATGAGAATATATCCTTAGCACACATAGCGGCGGCGGAAACGGCCAAGCGACGACAGCAGTTGAGCACGAGTTTTCCACGCAAACTGGCGCGCACCCAGGCAGGATGGTATGGCAAGGGCTATAAGAAAGGCCGGAAGCGACGGTAGATTCCCATTCATGTACGGCCGTGATTCCTCCCTAAGATAAAAAGGTAGAACGATTAACCTTGAGTCAATGGCTTTTCGAAATCATTTGATCTTATATTTGATATGAAAGAGCTAGCTGTTTCTTTTTTACGAAAAAGATCGACCTGCCCTCACTGAGACATATGCTCGCTTCGATAGTATTTTAGCTATAGGATCATAAGTCATAGATGATAGTGCCAGCTAGAATAGGATACGGTTCCTTTTTATTTATACGTGTTTTTTAAAATTACCTGTTTGTCAGTCCTTCACTTCGTTTTTGTCCATTTTTGATATTTACTTTAATTTTAATGGGTTAATTGTATGTCACAATTGTGTAACTTTTGTCTTGGTATTTTGGTGTACTTTTTGCAGAAATTTATCAGCTAAGTTTTGTCCCTCATTTGTCCTTGTTTTAAATTATTTATATAGGTTTTTACTTAAGAGCGCTAACCTAACATCCGCCCCTAAAAATGTAAGTTAAATAAAGAAACTAAGCATTATGCTATAATGAAATGCAGTTGTTTTTATATGTGAACCTTTTACTTCAGTTACTAAAACCAAATAGGAATAAAACTGCAACAGATTCGCTTTCATTATGTGTAGAACCAAGTTTATTCATTAACTTAAACATAAAGTATTGCTATTTTAGTTATAGTTTAGCGATCCCGTGTGAGTGAGTGTTTGTGTGTGATTAGGCATTCCATGCTGGGAGCGACCGGAGACGAAGAATCGGCTTCCCCATCAATCTTCAGGAGGTGTGTGAGTCTCACGTGGAACATTGCAAAATACCCAAGAATCAACAGAAGACCAGGCAACGGAAACAAACAAGGGAGAACTACACACATAGAAAACAGCAGGTTGATTAGATTAACGCTATCGATCGATATTTCTCGGGGGCAGGGCGTGGTCGTGGGCGTGGAATTACCAGGGTGCAAGTAGCGCACAAAACATAATACCTAGAGCTACGCAGAGCAGCCAGTGGGCCAATATAAAAATACAAAGTTTCACAAATACAGATACATATATGAATACAGGACGTGGACACGAGAAACGGCTGCCGATTGGAGTGTGGGTCTTTTAAATGCTCTGAGGACGCAATGTCAGTAGCGAATCACGTTTCCATATAATACAATTATCCAATTCCGTAGACAGAAAAAAGGGCGCGTGCTTTGAGCACGTCGGCGTTGAGATTAAAATCGCAGCAGCGATAGTTTTTGAGTAGTGTGGGAATGGAAAAGATAATGACTGCTTTGACGGGACTTGAGACTAGAGTCGGGATCAGGAGCAGCTGCTTAAGCTACATAAATAAACATGTTGATATCGTCGTCGTCCCGTCTCATATACTTGTTCTCGATCAGCCACTCCAGCTGCTCCTTGATCATCTTCTTGGACGGCAGGAACATGTTCTTCAATATATCGATGAGTTCACCCTGTGGAAAAGATTTATTTCAATTCCTTGAGCGGCATAACTAGCTATCGAACTACAAACCTGCAGCGCTGCGTTGTTCATCCGCTTGCGCACTTTCATGATTTTGATAATGGCCTCTTGTGTACGCAGAATGCGCAGTTGCACAATGGACTGATTGTCCTCCTGCTGTGAGCGTTCCGTGCTCAATTGCAGGCGTCCTATAAGATTAAGCTGTGGGAGAGAAATCTGGTTATGAACTAACTATAAGATAGGTAATATTTATAATCACCTTTCCACGGCGCTGGGACTTGCCATTCTTGACAATGGCAAACTCCTGATTAATATAGAACATTGTGTTCTCGGCAAAGTCCTTGGGCGAACTGATGGCCACCGGTTCCATAAGCAGGATTTGTTTCTTAATCTTGGGGAACGCCACCAGCGACCACAACGTTCGCCTCAGTTCGGGATCTTAAAGGTACACAAAGAATTAACACGGAAACGTAAAGTAAATATGCAATCCTAACCTGGTAGTTCTGTGGCCAGGCGGAGATTCTCGTAGGAAATTTTGTCGTGCTGACGCTGATTCCAGGCAAACAAGACGGCCATCTGGAAAGTGGTCACATCCAGATCGTAGCGCCCAAAGTTATTCACAAAGGTAATAGTGCCATTGCTCATGTGATGGTACCACTGTAGCTTACGGCCGGAATGCTTCTTCTTGTAGAACTCCTCCACATCTGGGATATAGTCCTCGAGCTCGATGGGCAGTGAGACCGAGACACGCTCCGAGCAGCGGGCCCAGGCACCCGCATTGAGTATTTTTATGTTGATTGCATCGTGCCGACTTATCGAGGTGCGGAATTGAGTATTTAAATCTTCGCTGACCTGCATATGAAAGGGGAAACTGAATAAACAGGTCCCAAACATCAATCTGGTGGAACCCACCTTTATGTCCTGGAACATGCGTGCCAGCCGGTTCACGTAGTCCGCCGGCATGCCCACCTCTCGCAGCCACTCGACAATGTCCTCCTCCTTTTCGCTGTCCGCACTGGTGCCCAGAATCAAGCTGTAATATAAGGGAACAAGAAAATGATATCAATGAACGGGGAATATTCTGAATATTGTCTGAGTTGAGTAACCTTGCAATCGAATAAATCAAATTTACTTTTCCCTGTGCAGTTTTGTTTTAGATAATCGCTTCAGTTATAAAATTAAGAAGTCAACTTACCGTCTCGTTAAATGAACTTTGTGATAGCGCATAAAGACGTCCTTGTTGTTTACGTACTTCAGGACCAGCAGGACATCGCGCAGACGGGCGTCGATCTGTTCGCTGGTGAGGCGCTTGCTGAGCGGCGTTCGCCGCAGCAGCATGTCGCAGTAGTTGGCCAGTAGTTCCGGGCATTTGCTTTCCGGCGCTGTGTATTTTACACCCCGATTGGCGATACTCGTGGGCAGCTCCATCTTGAACACGCTGGTGTCGTTGACTACCGTCTTAAAAGCTATGTCGCGGGCAGTGAGGAAGCGGGGATCGTCATTGAAGGCGTTGCGCACTAGGTCGCTGAACTTGTTGAAGAGCTCAAGTAGCCGTTCAACATACTTTTCGGAGTCCTGGGTGATCACCTCCGAAGCGGACAGCATATCGGCCAGTCCGGCGGACATGATATGCCGCTGCAGGTCACCCATCATGGCCTCCACGCCCACGCCATGCATCACCCGATCCATCAGGCGGAACATGAGATTCAATCGCTCCGTTTCATAGTCCCTGATTAAAGCCGGACACTCGGCAATGATGGAGTTCAGATGATCTACTATGAGCACCTTGACCAGCGTGTAAAAGAGTATATTGAAGCTGCTGGGCTCCAGATACCGCTTGGCCCTGACCTCCTCCTCACGTAACTTTAAGTCGGCGTATTTCATGTAGGCCAACACTCCGTTCTCCTGCTGTTGCTCTGCGGATTTCAGGCGATAGAACTCGGCCGTGGCCTTAAGGTACGCCATCTCAAAGTTCTCCCTGTAAATCTCTAGTTTGTCCTCTGCATTCGAGGAGAGATTCACATAGCTCTCGCGTACGCCTACTACTAGCTGGGCATCGTAGGCATCGCCGTTCCGCTCGGCGTGCACAATCTTCATAGCCGACTCCTGCAGGCGATGTTTGATGTCGTGGAAGATGTGCTTGTTCCAGGAGTCCAGCATGAGTTTTCGTACAGGACTGTCCTCCGTGGGGTTTTTCTTGGAGGTAGAGGTGCTGCTGCTGGTGCTCCCGCTTCCGGAAGCTGCTGCAGCTGCCGCTGCTGAGCTTGTGGAGGCGGATGTGGAGGCTGCAGCAGCGGCGGCTGAAGTGGAGGCTCCAGCTGTGGCTGAGGTGGAGGCTCCTGACTTCCCAGCTTGGCCGCTACAGGATGAGGTTGCTGCCGCCGCAGCGGCACTCGTACTCGCTCCCGAAGCGGAAACAGATGCGGAGGAGCTGCTGCCACTGGACGAGGGCTTTACCTGGGGCGACTGCTCCAGCTGGCGGAAGGGCAGCGGCAAGTAGTTGGACTGTGTAAAGAACTTGCGCCACTCTACAATGTAGGTGGCCAGAAGGGCCTGCTCGCCCCGTTGCGCTTGCACCTGGCTTTGGGCCTGGACGATGAACTCAACGATGTCCTGCTGCAGGCAGTCGTAGATCTTGGCCGCACCCTTCTCGTCCCACAGGCACACGAAGTGGACGCCGAAGAATAGGTCCTGCCATTCGCGCTGCGACACCGTATCCTGGCGCAGCAGCTTCAAAACTATTCGCCTTTTGTCCGGCCAAACCTCCTCGAAGATGTCCCTGTCCCGTTTCCCGATTGCCTGCCGTACAGGAAGATATAGGTGCATACTGAACTCTATATGCGTTTTAATCGCCGATCAGGTCACTTACCCGTAGCATTTTGATCGTAGCAATCTCTTTGTTTTTGTTGCTGCGTCCGCTTCACTTCATTTATATTTATTTTTTGTAATTAGACGATACGATACGATAGTTGGCGATAGACCAGTGTTGGTAAAATATCGCGAAATGGGCATATCGCCCAATCGACCAATCGATTTCGGGCAGTCGATAAAACAACAGTTCGGTGTGCAGCAAAAGTGCGGGAAATCTGCGGAAATGCTATTAATTGAACATTAAGGGATACCTCGCCCAGCCGCGGTAATAATAATCAAAGAGAAATGGAAAATAATATAAAGTTGTCTTGTCAAGGGTTTTGTGAAGTTCGTTAGTTTGCCCATTTCGTTTTGCTTTTTTTCTTCTCTACCTCTTCGTGCGCGAGTGAGACGAAATCAGTATTAGCAGACATCTCGCTCTAGCACACGTTCCCGACCTAATGTCTGGTCTGCATTGTTTTCAGGGTTGTCAGATGTGCACGATATACTCAGTTCCGTATTTAAAAATATCGCTTACTATTTCATGTTGTGTTATAACTATGTAGATTTTAGTACGGAAAGTTGTATGGTTTTCTTTATATTCTTACTTGACAAATTAGTAAAATAATTTTGTTACGTTAGTGCCGTCCCGCTGTTTATTTACAACCTGAAAAAGGTCTACGCAGACAGGTGGCAACCCTAGTTTTCATGGCTTATCGTAAACAACGCGCTTAAATTTTTATAAATCACTAAACGTTTTCTGTACTGTTATTAAAGTGACTCTTGTATTAATTAACAATGAATTCTTGAAGAAAACCATAATTTCAGAGTGAAAACAATCGATTGCTGCGAGGCAAATATCGATACTGCCAGTTTTTTGGATATATCGATAGTATCGACTAACTATCGGCTTCTCTTCCAGCTCTAGCATTCATCATTTCCCTTTGTTTGCGGCGGCGGCGCTCGTTGTACGGCCGTGCGAATCGAAAAAAAATCGCATAAAATCGCGGAAAGTGCACAAGCCCCGTGCGGCAATGTAAATAAACAAGGCTCTGATGAGCAGTTGCCGATCAAGTGCTTCGATTAGCCAGCAAAATGTGCGTAGAAGGCGAGAATCAGTGACGAAAACAACAACTACGTGCTGCTGCGTTCATTGACGTGACGCGCGAGCGTGAGTGTGTGCGTGCGTGTGTGTTTGTGTATGTGTGCTGGCTGCTGGCGAGTGCGTGTGTGTGCTCCCCATATGTGTGTTGTCGAAAAGCGTTTTTCAAACAACAAGCCAGCAACAAACAAATCACAACAGCACGTCACAAATTGCAATAGAAGCAGAAGCAGCAACACCTCAAATCCAATAAAAAGCCCCCCAACAACAACATCTGTCGTGTTCTCAGAGAGTGAGAAAAAGAAAGAGCGTGCAAGAGTGAGAGAGGGGCAAAAAGAAAGTCAACAGTCGCGTGTGAAATGAAATTCGAAAGATGCCCGCGTGTGTGTGTGTTGAGTGTATAGAATTGAGTAAGAAGCAGCGCGGCAAAAGGAAATAAGCAAAAGCAATAGCCAAGAGGAACCAACAACCAGCAGCAACAGCAGCAACAAATTAACCAATGAATCAATCAAAATTGGCATAATTTGCATTCGCCGACGTTATTGTCTCTAAAACCCCCTGAAAAAAAACACCACACAACAGAAGAGCAGCACAAATCTTTTGCCAATGAGTCGCAGACAGTCATTGGATCGACCAGGTGAGAAAATGCCAATCACAAACACATTTAAAAAAAATCTACGAATAGAAAAAACCAAACTCGTAATCACGCTTTCTGAGAGCGAGAGCGAGAGCATGCAGCATCCGATTCTGATTTTAAAAATGCACTTGCGCACGTTCTCTTCGCCGCTATTCTCGCTGCTTCGCTCTCGCTGCTCTTTCAGGCTAAAAATAAATGCTGGCTGCGCAGCTGCTCCCAAACACTTGAACTTTGTAAACACCTCCGACACTCCAACAATTCGGCCATTGTACAGTGACAAAAACCAGCGCAATTATTAGTTTTCATCAAAAAACCAAATCACTGAAAACTATAAATGAATGCAAGGGGCGGCTGTCCGCTCTCCACTCGCTCGCCATTCTATTTTTAAACCGAGTTTCATCACTCTCGAGCGGGGAAAAGAGAAAGTATCTGTCACTGTCTTACGCAGATGTAAATGTGCCTCTTATAGCCATAGCATTTATGCACTGTGTGTGCATGTTTGTGTGTGTCTGGGAAGAAAGCAGCAGATCACAAAATCACCAACTTTGGTTTGTTTGTTTGTGCTTTGTTTTCGCCAGGGCAATTAGTATTATGGCCGAATAATACCATGGTAAAAGCCAGACGCTTGAAATTCGGTCTGTTTTGTTTGAAGCACTTATCGGAAGTTCATACAGATAGAACAAAATGCATAGAAAAAAGTTCTTAAATATGTTCTATCTATATACATAAAAGATTCCAAGTAAACTTTGCAAAATGCATTTAGCAGAAACTTGCTAATATAGCTACTATATAAAATTGTAATCTAGTTTTTTTTTTTGTTTCAGCTAATAAATCAGCTAATTAGCTATTGATCTATTAAGCTAGCTCTGAAAATATGTTTGTGATTATTCTTTAGAATTAGTGTTGGAAAAGAATCTATTTCACAAAAACAACTATAGTATTGGGCTTAGACGTAGCTGCTTGGCGTTGAGGAATGCTGTCCACTTATCAGCTGCAATTAGCGATGAATGTTGAATGCAAGCCGTGCATTGCTAGGGAACTCAGACTGCCCGGCCCCTCCACACGCACACACTAACATTCACGTACAGATACTAACACACACACCCACCCACGCTGTGTTCCTTTAATTTATTTATAACATTCAATGTGAACTCTGCTCAAGCGCCAGAGCCAAACGGCACAAACAATTTTCGATGCAAGGCAACAAAAACAGGGGGCCAGCAGTCGCGTTTGCTTGATTTTTTTATTATTTGCCACTTTGTAGGTCAGGGTTGTCGTGTGTAATGCAAAACGTGCCAGCAAATTGAATGAATAAGCGTGGCTATTCCACTGCAAGTGCATTGACAACAATTGCAGGGTATTGCCAGAAGCTATAGCCACAGCCAAATAAATAAGGCATAGAATCAAATCTACTGTACAGCCATGCTTAATTGGTGTATAGAATTTCGCGTGATTGCCAATTGCAGTTGATAACCGGTTTGCGTCGGGCTAAACCAACTCGATAATGATTTATGTTATTCCCCAATGACTTCCGTTTCCACTTATATTAAATGTAACCAGCCTGTTGCTTTATTTTAACTTGTAAACTATAGCAAAAATACAAAGCACGATAAGCTGCAAATATTTTGAATAATGGTAACATACAACGTTTGTATGGATACGTTCACTATATGATAGATTAATTTAGAAATGGGCAAAGACTATTTCTTTCTGTAAAATGCATAATAATTATAATATAATATATAATAACATATAATTATGGTTAAAGACTAAAAAAAATCTATTCAGAAGTGAGTGCTCGTCTTGCTGCGATTTCCTAATCTGCACTGACCCTATTTCCACGCACTACCCGGAACGTTATCGATATTTACACTGTTTGCATGCGATACGATGGGGGTTATACAAAGACGTGTTGGCAGTGTTTACACTGGAAATGTTTTCCATCTACCGGCTGATGGATTGTTATTATTGCGGCCGGGGGCATAACGCTCTTGAATTTGGGTTGAAACTCGGCTTAGAAAGCGGATCGAGGGAATACGCCCTTGGCATTCATTTGGTGGAGGCGTTGCGGCCAATCTGATTCGATTTGTTTTGTTATTGCCTCGATTTTCGCGCTGTCTTCTTCGCGTTGACGCGTGACAAAGAGTCATTAAGTTCTGTTTAAGGTGAAATCGATTTTCCGGGCCATTAGGCGCCATTAGAATCGACGCTTATTTGAATTTTCACATTGTTTAATTATTATTGCGACGACAACTTTGGTCGGCATTACTTATTAATCAATAAGCAAAATAAAACCTTATCAAGGTTATTGCTCAGATTGTATTTAAAACTTTTTTTTTATTATATTTCGTAATGTCGACATGTTTATGTGGAATTTACTAACTGATAAGCAGTAACTTGTTGCCTTTTTCAAGTGCAAATACCGTAGATGTTGGATAATTTATTAAAGAAATTTATCATTTACAAGGTATCTGGATTTGTTTAAATAATAATGAAAAATCGTGACTCAGCTCGAATTTCTATAAAATTTCGATGACTCATTAGAGTTTCTTGTGTGCAGAGTAATTTGTATGTGTATTTCCCTAAAAGAGCTAATATCCGGGTTATAGAGAGCTTAGCTAGAACTGATACCTCGTGCTCGGGGTACTACACTCGTTATAAATGGTATTTTGCTTATCATCGGAGCACCTTACTCCCTTTCTTCCCTCCGACGATATTCGAGCATTTTCTCAGTGAACTGGAGTTGTTATCAGTGCAATTGTTGCTTTGTTGTGCCTAATTGCTCTTGGCTTTTTCGCTTTTGTGCAAAACGACGAGTGCCGAACGGAGCCAAAAACAATGCTGTGGAATGGAAATTTGATTAGCATAAAGCAGGCGGACTCCTGATGGCAGGACTCCAAAAACCCCCCACTCGCATTGCCAAACATCGTCATCCTTGAGTCACATCATTAATCTTGACGCACAAAAGGGTCTCGACCGCCTTCTCGGCGCACTAAGAAGGAGCAAAAAGTTGTCAAAAGTTGCCAAAGCAACGCACCGGGCTATTAACTCCCCTCTCGCTTGCCCAGTACTTTTGGCCCACTCGCACTCTCTGTTTCTACGCTTTTCCCTAATGAAATTGCTTTGATTTCTCAAAAAGCTGGTAAAGTTTTCTCATCTAGCGTCGAGACTTTTGCAGCAGCAAATTACACGAATCCTTGTGGCTTTTCCTTTTCTGTTTTTCTGGAGGTTGACACTTTTTTGCGGGGTTAATAACGATGGTTGTACAGCTAAATTAATAACAATGGAGATTCCTGGTGCTGAGCATGAATAATATTAAATATGTATTTATTTATGAAAGGAAAACTTACTCTATAACTACAAAAACACATTAAACCACCTTATAACCTTATGGAGAACTATTGTTTATTCTATATTCGCTTTGAATTAGCTTTTTAAATTTGGGAAAATGAGACACCAAGATAATCAAATTATACCCGAAAATGCGGCGAGTCCTCGGGGTTGGCCATTTGGCGGTTGAGTTAAAAGTTGACACTTCTTTTTGGGGGTTAATCGCGACGCTGGCTGTGGCTGTGGCTGTGCGATGTGTATCTATCTATTAAAAAATCGGGGCGAGTCGAAGTGGCCAAAAGACGATGTGGAAACGACGACGTCGACAATCGCGAGTGCGCTCTCAGGAAATTGTTTTTGGGAGCACGTCGGAATTAGCGCCAATAACAATGGGCATGCGAATGCGTCTGCGAATGCGAATGTGAGCGGGCCAGTCAGCAGATGAAGTCTCGTGGCAAAGTCAATTTCCCCTGGGAAAACGGAAAATTCTCAACAGACACCAAAGGAAAGGAGAATATCTTGGGGCCTCATGTTATTAGCTCAAATCGATGAAATAAATAGTTATGGAGTGTTTTCATGTTAAGTTTGTAAAATAGCAAACATAAAACAACTAACTTAACTTAACTGATGCCATTATATTTGCACTTAATATTAAATTTATGGAAAATATTACAAAATATTAAGTATATACGTAGCGCAAAATTGTAGGCAATACTTTTCTACTTTCCAATTGCGTTTACCAACACTGCCCAGCTAGTCTCCGGCTTCATGTCGTTCATCGCTATAGAACATTTGAAATATTTCCCCCGCCTAATCGTCCAATTTCCGATGCTGTCCATGTATCATCCTAGCCCGGAATCCCCACTGCCGGTTGCCAGTGGCTGAACTAAACAGAATGGGAGCCAAAAGGGGGTCAGACACAGGCTGGGCATAAATTATTTCAGACCCCCCAAATGTCTAATATGGCGGCGACGGATATGCGAATGCTTTCCGCCAGTTGGATGAGCACCGCACAATTAGGGATAACTGTTTAGGAACTTTTAAATTTTCAGGAACTGCGCTAGAAAGACATCATATTTAAATGTATCATTAATCAGGAAAGTTTCAGTTAAGTGTACCCCCCAAGCACAATAATAAAGTGTAGAATTGAATCAACTTTGGGTCTCTAATTTCCCAACCGCCAATGTTGTTTTCCGAGCGAGAGTGGCCCACTCACTCCCCTCTAATCGATTTGGTAACAATTGTTGTTGCTTGTCCGTGCTGTGCTGTTTTCATTAGGGGTTATTCCGGTTTGATCTGCAGCAGAGGACGAACAATGGAGGTGGAATGGAGCCGGCAGTGGGAACACAAATCCAAACTAAATCCCAATTCCAGACCAGAACTCGTTGCTCACCTTCGTCCGCAGGACGAGCACACACACACACACTCACGTACACACACACACTCACGTACACACACACACATACATGCAAGAGGTCCTTTCCTCTCCGCGTGCGTTTCATCTGTCATTTATCCCGTTTGTTTCTCCGCTTGTTGTTATTGCTGCTTGCTGTGCGTGTTTTTTGGCTCTCTGGAGAGTCGAGAGGTTTTTGATTTTCGACATGTCGCTGCTTCTTCAACCCTTTTTTCAATGTATTTGTGTGTGCATGCATCTGTATTGTGTGCGTGTGGAAAGTTTTGCATTTTTATTATAGATAATTTGTGTACAGGTTTTTTGCGGCTGCCGCGCAAACTCCCAACTTTTGAACCTTCTGGTTGCTCCTCACGTCCGGCCCCCACTTCCGTTTCATCCTAGTGCTTATTCTCATTCTGTTTCTCATCCTCGTCGTCGTCGTCCTGTCTGCACTCTGCATATGTTGGATGTTGTTTATTTCCATTCCCACCCCCGCCCACTTCCATCCCCCCTTCCACTGACGTTGCTGCTGTTGTTTTTGTTGTTTTGTGTGTGTGTTTGGGGAGCCATAATTAATTTTCGACGTTTGCCTGTGAAGTCTGGCAACGTTGCAATCAACCGCACAAGTTCTCTACATTAGAGAAAAAGAGTGAGAAAGGATAGTGATAGAGAGAGAGCGAGCGAGAGGAAAAGAGAGATAGAGAGTGCTCAGGGAATTGTGTATTTATTTGTTATTAATGGAAAAATTCGGAAAATAATTGCACTTGCAAAAGTCTACCTCAGAAAGTTGCTAATTATGTTCCTAGCACCTTGTTATTGTAAAAAATCAATAAACTTATAATCTATAAAAAATCTTTATGGTTTTATAGAACGAACCCAAAAAGTAATGAAAATCCCAATTACGTTGCGTGAAGCAGGATTAATTTAAATGGCAGCAGCACATGCAGATATATACATATAAACAAACGGCTTTCAAACGAACAACCCCAAAGGTTGCTAAACATATGCCGCCAAACAAAATCTGGTTGTCAAGTGGGATTAGCAGATTTTTACCTTCTCATCCCTTTAACAAAATATGGCGTCTGCATTGTATCGAACATAAAATAACAGTTGCCATTACAGCCTTTTCCCTGTTCCGACTCCAGTTTATGAGGCGTTGTTATTGGCTCGACTTGTTTCCCGGCTGACAAAGTTTGGCCAAAAGTACAAACACCCCATCCACACGCACACGGAACATCAGCATGCATTTCCGATGCTCAGCCAAGTTGCATTATTAACAAAATTTTACCGCCTGACGAGCTCTCCAAATCGAAATCGGGGTGAAAAAGGGGAAGCCGCCGGGCATCTTACTGCACTCCAGCGGATGCATTTTGCATGTCATCCAGTTTCAACGGGGGATCGCTCATGTGTGCACTCTGCATTTTGCATTTGTGCATTTGTGCATTGTACAATGCTACTTGACATTCGCATTCACATTGGCTGATCCACGGGGGCGGGGAATCCCCTGGTTGTTAATGGGTTAATGGTCTTTGAATGTTCAACTTGGGGTTCTGCCAGCTCAGGCATTTCACCGCAAAAAGCGGTGTGGGAAATGCATTGTATCTAATTTAGTTATTTTCGTGCTAAGAGTACACGAATTTTCAAATTTATATTTGGATATTTAGATAATTGTGTGCATTTGTACACAAATTAATGGCACATGCTGAGTTGTCTGGTCGGATAACTGCTTTTATAAATTAGAAACACACATTTGATCTGCGTGTTTTATTATATTCCAATATATAACTCATTTTTATATCACCATCAAATAATGCTAAAATGTACAATTAATTACCGCTTATCACCTCGATTAGCAAGAACAGCCTTAAAATAATGAAACGCACAGTTTGCACACACAAGTACACATAAATATTTTAATGCATGTTTGAGCATTATGTCGGCCGCCAGTTATTATGATAAAACCGAACTCAAGTTTGCTTTTCGCCTTCCGCTCCGCTTGGTTATTTCCATGCCCCTTGGCTGGGTTTTCGGATCCGAATCGTTTGGGCTCTGCACCGGGCTTGGTTCACTCCCTCGAATGCCTCATTGTGAATTCAGCGGGTAAACATTTGCACAAGTGTCCGGATCGTTGAAGCCAGTTATGGACCTTTTCAGCCGCGAAATACATTTGGCAGCGCAAGATGGTTGTTGGGAAAGGTGGCCTGGATACAAAGGCAACAAATGTTACTAATAGAAATTGTAGTCCGTAAGTGATATCCGAAGGATAAGAAATATAAGTTCTATCCTAATGTAGTTTAATTTCACGGGTAAATAATAAGTATTTCTATAAGTGCGTTCTCAAAGCAAAAACATTAAGCTATTGCGTTTTATTCATGGTGTATCCATAGTAATGTAGTTCTGTGTGGGCAGAAGGGCTTCTGAGTTACTAAATGCCGGTTAATTGCGATCGCGTGCTCCAGGAGGGAAAGGGTTAGTGTCCGAATTGCAACAAAATCGAAAGCGGCACGAACAGGGGGACGACTGCCATGGAAGTTGACCCAGTTCCAAGTCTGGGTATGAGATACAATGACCTTAATGTTGTTGGCCAGCAAAAGTGGAGCTTAACTTTGTGTGCAATGTTGAAGAAAACTTTGCATATTACGGGTTGGGATAGGAAGTGCATGTGGAATGGGTACTGCTGCTGGGTGGCTTCTGGTTGGAGTGGCCTGACTTTGAAAGTGAATAGCTACCATTACTCAAACCACTTTCCAATGCAGCGAACTGCCCCAGCCACCCGTTCATTCCCAGGGGCATTTGCATTTGCCCAAGAGCTAGAGTCCTCATGCTGTTATAAATGATGTTGATATGCATGAATGGTTGGTTTTCCGACTTTCAGTTCCAGTTCTTTTACTTTTTTGTATCGTACTGCCCCTACTCGAATGTCCTTTTCGAGCAGCAACAGTTTGTTTCATAATCCAATTATTGTCAACTTGGTGTCACTTTTCATTGATGAAATTGTAGATGTTCCACTTTACTTCCTCTTGCAAGAGCTGAGTTCCATGGATACATTTTGATGGGGTGTTGATTGGTCGGGGCACTCATGCCTGAAAACGATTTCTTTTGAGGTCACTGGGTGCGGAAAGTGTCTCTCCTCTTGTTATTCTTGGGTGTGATTATTGTTTGCTTGATCTATGGCTTACTTAATCCGCTTGGCAGACCGAATTCCCTCTGTTCCGCTCTGTCAGATCATTCAGTAATCAATCAATTACCCCTAAAGGTTCTGCTAATTACCACCGGATAATCCGAGCCAAAAATAGTTAAATAATAAGAATCTGGCAGCTGCAGCCGGAGCGTGTAATGGTCGATAATGATGGCAACAAGAATGAGGATAGTGAGTATAGTGAGTCCATAACTGGAAGACGAACAAAAGCATCTGCCGTCGTGCGCAGTAGTTGCATGTAATCTAAAGAATACCTGCCGGGCATATCGGCATCTCGCAGTCCGCACAACTAACTTCTCCTAATCCAAAGGCAGTTCAATCAGGAACAATGAACCAAACAAAGAGCCGGCAATAAGGAGCGCGGAGTTGGATGTGGAGTAGGAGTTGGAGCTGGAGATGGAACGAAAACGAAACACGGAGCTTATTGACAGAGGGGCAAACATGGTCTGTCCACCACACACAACGAACCACAGTTGTGGTCAAGATAGTAGGCGATAAACTCCTGTATTGCTGGAAGTTTCACATATTCGTTTATTTGGGTTCAACTGGCAAAATGCCAACATATAACCTTTATGCTTTGATATTTGTTGTGAATATCTTGGTTATTCTATTCAATCCATCTTGTGGATTATAATACATTGCTAATCTGTCGCTTAAGATCTATTCTCTTGAAGACAGCTGTATGCCTAGAAGGATAACACACGCTGTTTTGTTGCTTTGGCAGTACAGGTAGCATCCATATCCCATCTACTCTTTGGTCCGTCTGCTGGACAGCTGCAAAAACTGCAGCAGCAGTAGAAATTGGCCAGCCACTTACCAACGCTCTTTACTTCAGTTCGAGTTCCTTTGAGCCGGGGAGCCAACGTATTACCTGTTGTAAGAATGTATCTAACAAACGCATGCACACACATTTGCCCACTCCATCAGTCGATTGATTCTGTTTTAGCCTTCTTTCGTTGCTCGGTCTTCACTTGCCAAAATTGAAGATGGATGGATGGCTAGTACAATCATCGACTTGTATGAAATGGTTCGGTTGGCCAAGAGAGCTGCTGATGCAGTGCGGAGAAGTTATAGTTGGAGAATGTCTATATGGGTAGCCAGGAGGTGAAGTGAGTGCAGATTGGAGTTTGCAACACCATGGGTGGTACATACTAACTTTATTTGACTACTCATCTACAGCCTAAATAATTTCAATTTGAAAAAGTAACGCAGTAATTGCTTCTAAATGAAAGTCGATCAATTGGTTTCTGATATTTGGAAAATTGCCTTGCTTCGTTTCAAAATAGTTATTAATTTATAAAATACGTGCAGTTTATGAAGTCAGAAGTAGAATAACACGTGAAAGCAATCTCTTATATAAGTTTTGCCAATCAAATTGAAAAATTGTGATTTCTTAATTGAGCAAGTGCAATTAATCTGTATCTGTTAACTTCCGGGCACCTTCAGTGTGTGGGAATGTATCTGTGAGCGCGCACGTGTGATGTATTCCACTCCACTCGCTCTGCATATTGCACTTTGCTTGGAAACGAAATTCCAAACTGAATTTCGCCAATCGCCAACAACAAATGCCAGCGCGGGTGCTGAGGTAGGGAGCGGGGGGAGGGCGCCGAAAAGAGAGCGAAAGAGCGAAGAGGCGCAAGAGAGGGAGGCAGAGCGGGAGCAAAGCTCATCCATTAGTTGTCGTCACACACAACTTGAGATATATTCTCATTGTTCTTGCTTTTGCTTCTTCTTTGCCTCTTCTTAATTCTATAGGCACGTATGTGTGTGTATGTGTGTGTGTGTATCTGTCATTGTGTTTGCATAGGTAACGCGGGAGAGAGCGAGATGGTCAGATGGGGCTGAGCCAACGAGAGATTGACAGATAAACCTGCGATGAGGTGAGGTTATGTTTACTGGACCACCTTCGCAGGTTCGCTCAAACAAATACGCACACAGATACAGATGCATATGCAGATACAGATACCCTCTCTCCCTCTCTTTTCCAGTCTGTGGAAGGCAATTGACCGATGCTGCTGAAAGCGCATTTAAAAAGGTAATTTGCCTCACTTTTTAGGATACTTCACATCATTCGCTGTTAAAAGAACCTCTTTTTGTTCTTCCCTTGCTGGTCTTTAGCTACCTGCTCTTTATTGACCAGGTTTGGGATTGATGGGCTAAATTATTTCACATTAATGTGGGAACAATTCCCAGTGGAGAAAAAGGGAAGAAAAACTGCTGTGAGATCAAAGATTGATCGGTAGGCAAGTGCACCATCTTGCGATAACTTTTCCAGCGATTATTTGTTATCGAATTACAAATTTCCATATACGAGGAATTTTGTAAAATTGTTGTAGTGCATCAAATATATCTAATTTCACCATATAAAACTAGATTTTTCTTTGAGATGACCTTTTGAACTCTTCGCTGTGAATACGTGGGTGCCATGATCTTGATAATTTTTTCTCGTTGTCTTATACAATCGTAGCTAACAAAACAGTCATATGTTAATTACCAGATATGCTAATTGTGTTTATTTCCCGGTGCTAATCCCATTTCTTTTTGTTTTGTCATTCCAGGTATGTAAATAGCTCATAATTACGCGCCACAAAAAATGTTAGATGGATATTTCTGGATATGGAAGTTGGTAACAAGTTTCCTAACGATTTCTGAGCAAATAATCTGTACCACAAGTTTAACGACCTTTTGGGGTTTCCTAACATTTAATTGGGGTAAAACGTGGGGCCATAAACCCAAGTAATTATGGCAAGGAGATGGCGTCAAGTGAAGAAAGAGATTTCCAAATGATGTACAACCTGAACGTGACAGACTAATTGACGGAGAAGCGAGTATCCTTGTCCGAAAGTCCTTGATGCCTGCTTATTTATTTATGAAGCAATTTTTAAAGGACGAGGCGGCCGCATAAAGTGGCATCATAAAAACATGGCCAAGGCGGCAGTGGAGCAATCGAGGAAGTGGATTAAAACTAATTTCCTACGTAATGCACACACTCCAAGAAGCGGGGGATATAACTTGGGGACTCCGGCTCTGGCAGTCACTCAACTCAACTGAGCTCAGCACAGTTCGGTTCAGCCATTTGGCCCCAGAGAACGACACAAAGCAATCAAAGCGCAACCAACTGGGCGAACCGACCAACTTCCATTTCCCGCCCCCCCGCCTGCCCGCCCTTTTTAGCCAACCACTATGCTGTCGGTCAACGGAGCAGAACCACCCGGTTGGACCCACCAACAGACAGTCAAAAGAACAGCCACAAATGGCCATAAAATGTATGTGTATACAGCTGTGGTCAAAATCGTGGTTCTAAAGGTGCCACTTACGAATTTATGGTACTGGGATAGCTACGGAATTTAATCGATTATATTTGGATGCTCTATAATGAATAAAAATGCAATATATTAGCCGGAAACCTTATATAAAATGGAATTCCATGGAGTGGCATGGTTTATATTATTCACCCATTCCCATGGCTTCTGATTGTGTAAAACTAAAGGTATGCTAATTTTGCGACCGTAATTGTGTTACAAAAAGAAGGCGAAAATCGAGGGGACTCCAGCGGGTAAGGAAGAAGATTATGGTGGAGGGGTTTTGAGAAATTACCCTGGCTACAACGTTATAATATTAGCTGTTTTTGATGTTTCTGCTGTGCTGGCTTTCAGCTTTGACATTTGTGGGCTAAAAAATAATTACCGTAATATACATACATATGTATGTACATATATAGGCTCAGAGAAACAAAACAGTTAGGCACTGAAACAAAAGATGCGTCTCCCTTTAAATAAAAATGAGGTTAATGAGAACAAGACTAATTGTTAATAGTTCCATCTGCTGCATATCAGTTGAGTAATATCCTCGTTAAGAAAGAGCAATTTTCTTTCAGATGATATGCAGTAAAATATTCATTGTAATACAATTTCTTTGAGTGTGGGTAATAAAATAAAAATGCTCCCCTGCTTCTATGCCTCCGGGTTTTATGGCTAATATAATTTGGCACTTTGATTGCTACAAGTCGAGGCGGTGCGAAATAAATGATTACTTGGCATGTCGAGCCAATGAACCCCAGACAATATAAATCCGAATTGCCATACAAGTGGACTTGGTCAATTAGCACACAAATCCAATGGCCAAGCGCAAACGCTAGGCGTTAGCAACCAAATAATATCGGGTTAAAAATAAATTCAAATTAAATAAAAATGCGTTTGAGCAGGCAACTAGCCAAAATATTTAGACTATAAACTATTTTTCCGCAGCGAGTGTGCTGTATCTTTTATTTGCTTACACCTCTTTATTGCGCCATGCATGAATGGACCGATATCGAATTTTATTTTTGGCAAGCGCTCGAAATTCGCCGAAATTATAAATAATAAATTGTAAATTGTTTTATTCATTTTTTCGCTTCCCATTTGCTGTTTTTCCCACATTCTGCTGACTTTTAATAGGCCAACTACAACATTTTTCGTGGCTGTCAGCATTTCTCACTTCTGTTTTCCCAATTTCCACCCACCCAATTGACCTGACCCATTGAAAAGGGGGGTTCGCAATTAATTGCTATCATCTGCCTACATTTTCGAGTGTATTTAGGTGTGCAAGTTTGATGTGCGAACCATTTTTAGAGGCTTACAAAGCATTTTCCGACTGTTTGATTTGTTTTCGGCTCATTTCCAAGGGTTTCATGCGGGTTGTGTAGAGAACTATGCAAATTTGGCGGAAAATTGTTTATCTTTTGTGCTAAAATATTGTATGGAAACTAATGTCTTCATAAGCTCAGTACTAGTGTGCCAAATATAATTTAATTATCAAGCAAACATCTAAAGAGTACACAATTTTAAAATGATTTTTTAGTTTAGTTGAATCTTTTAAAGCATAACAACTTTATTTTTGTAAAAAAGTAGCAGCTTAAGCACTTTGTATGGGTCGACTCTTGTCTCTAGAGCTTTTGCAATATGTTTTACTCTGCGAAAATAAACGTTGCTTTATTCATGGCAGGAAAAGTGATTTTAAAGAGCCATTCACAAAAATCTTTTCACTAGATCCTGCACTCCTTTCTTGTCTGTCGGCCACTCGAACCCCCGTCGATAATCGGATTAGAGTTTCTGGTCCTAATTGGCACTCGACAGGGCGGTAAACCGTTTGCTCAAACCGCCACAATTGCAGCCCCCTGTCTTTTTCATGTTTGGCCACAAATTCTGGACAATGGCCAAGCACCTCAGCGATAATGTGTGTGTTCTAGTGTGTGTGTGTGTGTGTGTGTGTGTGTGTGTGCAAACAAATAATTAACATTTTTTGCATTTTGTTGACTTATATTTTTTTGCTCTGCTCATTCCCGCATTGTTTGCCATCAATTCTTACACTTGCCCGCAAAATATCTAAATATTATGCTAAAGCAAACAGAATTTGTAAACAGCTGCGAGTGCAACTATTCGTCCGCCCCTCGCACTCCGCCTCCTTCCGCTGCTTCTTGCCACTTGGCAGTGTGTTTTTGTTAGTATTGGCACAGTTTCAACCGCGGCGCACCGACCACGCCCTAATTGCCTCGGAATCGCGGCGGCCTTTTGGCTTTTTTGTAGCCCCAAATCGCCTGGGCCGAGGCATTTCAGCTCGAAAAGCGGGCAGTTGACCCACACACAGGGGGAAAATAAACAGAATGCTTAGCCAAATTATGAATCTGTAGTGGCCGAGTTTACATTGATCTTTCTGACGGCAGGAAAGATAAATTAATGGCGAAAATCATGCGCGGAATTCTTGGCCATTTGATCGGTTCAATTAGATCGTTCGTTGAAATTGAATTCAATATTCCCCCCTTTGTGTATCTACTTTGAATGGGCATAATTAAATATTTTCCATCGGGGCTTTTATCGAAAATATATTTTAAAGAACACCTATTAGGGGTCCGTTTATTAAACATGAAAAATAGTTGCCATGTGACATCCACTTTTGGGTTTTCCTAATTTAAAATCCACCTAGATCCCCTACAGCCTTACATCCATGGCTCATATCAATTTAAATTGCAAGTGCCTGTGGCAAGAGTGAAATAATTGACAACTTTTGAGTTTTCCTCACTTTTCCTTCGTCGCTGCTGCGGTTTGTTTTCCTTTTCGGTTCGTTTGTTGTCTGCAACACTTTGATTTTATCGTCTAGAATTTATTTTCACATCCCTTTTTGGCTTTCATTTGTCGTCTCGACATTTCATATTTAATGTTTTCTTTGGTCCGACGCAAAGATAAGGCGAGATTTGCTAAGACTGTCCTCGGGCAGGATGTTTTATACAAATGGGTGGATTGTATGTCCTTTTCTGGTTTGGCCAAATCTTACAATTGAGCGATAAATTTGCAAAATACTGCACCTACTTCATTTAGATAGACTACTATTGTGCCTTCTTGAAATCCTGGCAGCAGCAGGATCTCTTAAAGGAACAGCATAACACTCCGTAGGATGCCGAACTCTGTGCAAATCATTCGTTGCCTATGGGCCATGTTTTATTTATGCAGGTGTTTTCGAGATATGCAACTGCCCACTGCCGAGCATCCTTGTGCGTTTGTCATATTGCAATTTGCAATTACTCCTTGCCAGACCGCAGATACACACAAATACGAGTGTGCACACACACAGATATGCCAAATGAATGGACCCGGGTCCTTTGACAGTTCAGCCTCCATTTCCCCAGCTCGTCCTTTGTGTTCGCGTGCTGTGCAGTGCTGTCTGCGGCTGTTGTGTTTGCCAGCGAGGAGAATTCAAATTATTTGCGTTTATTTTCGAGAGCACATTTAATTAATAACCAGGCGGTGATTATCCCCTACACCGAACGCACTGGCATATGACACTTTCGCGGTGGCTTGAATTACTGAAACTAAATATAACTCGGGCCACGCGACCCAACGAGTCCCTTTTTCCTGAAATGGGTACGTAAACACAATGTTTCTGTTTTGTACGAGCTGTGTGGGAAATTAAAGAGAGTGAAAAAACCAAAACAGGGAATGTGTACACCGCTGGAAACCGACCTTCAGATACCCTTTTCATGTTAGTCGTTCAATTGTCATGGTATCTTACTCTGAACTTTAAATGAGCATTGTTATTAGTAGTTTTGAGTTTCTTTAGTTTCGTATAGGAGGGTTTCTACAAATGCGACTAAAATGCATCTACCCTATTAGAAAGGGCACGAAAAAGGAGTGATTCAGTCAAGCGGACATAATTGATCCGGCCAAACCAAATGGCATCGGCTGAGGACGGCGGCCACTTCAGTGTGACAATCTAATTACACGGCTCGATGTGCTCGAAGCATAAATTCTAACCAACAACCATTAGTGCAAGCACCCTGGATCCCCCTATCACCGCCCCCTTGACCTTTTGATCCCCCCTTCGGTGGTGGCCTTTGATGTCGCGCCGTGCATATTTGAATCCATCAATTGAGTGAATGATTGCTGAAAAGGGCTGTCTGAATCGTTGCTACCGTTCCCCTCTAAGCTTTTCGATTGCTGTCCATTTGGTAATATTAAATGGATGGGGTCCGTGCCATGCCGAAGGAGTAGCGAAATGGCCAGAATCGTAACTGGTAAGCACAGATGGAACAAATTTATTGTTCATTGTCGGGCTAAACACGTATTGGCCATAAAGCGTACACGTCGCTGGGCCGGGCCAATCTGGCCAAAAGAATCGGGTAACGAAATCAAAATAAAATTGTCGGTTAAATTCTTTTTCTTCTTTTCCAGCGGAGCGAACATAATCGGGGGTTGAAATGGGGGGAATGGTTATGGGATGGCCTGGTTTTCAAATGCTTTTTTAAAGTGCCTTTCTAGTCGTTTGCCCGCATTGGAAATTCTCCTAAAGTATAACATATTAAAAATAAGAGCCAGAACAATTATTTAAGTATCTATTAAACATTAAGGCTGACTTTAAAATCAAACTTGTTGCCGTTGTCATGAATCCCCTCTTGATTTACCTACGTCAAATATCAAATCCAGATCGGTCATCCGGAATACCCGAAATAAAATGAAATTTCCTTAAATGTTATCCTGACATTGCCAATTGAATTCCCAGATTGCAGATTGTAAACCCTTAAACCTTTTTTTTGCACCCCACAGGCTATTTTTTACGTTTTCGTTTGTTGGAGGGCCATAAAAAAGCTGGGAAACACGAATTCAATTGGCCGAATTATACGCTCCCCTAGGCGGATACTTGATCTCCTGGCTACAAAAGTATCTCAACTTGATTATACGTCCGCATTGTATTGACTGCCCATTTCGGGGATACCGTTTGCGACAATAACGAATTAACGGCAGTGTGTGGAGCGGTCTGTGAATAAGGGATCAATGGTCATGGGTAATGCCGTTTCCCGCTGGACCGGACCTGTTGTTCATGCAACTTAGACCTTTTTTTTCGTACTTTTTCCTTGCCTCGCATTGCGGTGACTGCCAAGAGTTGGCAGACAGACAGCGTCAACAGTCAGCGGCGGTCAGGTGATGTGAGGGGGATGGCTTCCAAAGGGGGTTACCCAGTGCTCCGTGCTCCGTGCGCCGTGGTCGGTGCTCCAGGAGGGGTGTTCCAGTTCGTTGACTTTCACGTGCGACGGGCGTTTGAAAGCCGGTAGGTTTATTGTGGCCCCTGCCTTCGACTTTTTGCTACTGCTCTTGTATTTTTTTACGACAGTTTTACCTGTGCACGCGTTGGCTTTTGTAAATGACAATTTTACCGTTTTGTTGTGGATGTCTGTTCACTGAACGCCTCACTTGTCCTTCCCCCTCGACAAACCCGTCTGAAGTGCTTTTAAGCATGGGATGTGGTGTTGACGATATATCTAGGCCGTAAAATAGCTAGATTTTCCAGTTAGAAACTGTGATATAACATCCCATTAATATTCTGACATTTTAAGCCACCTGCTGCAATTATGAAAACTAGACGCCTACATTTGATGTATAGTAAACAAGAATAACATACTAGTTTTCTTCGCTGAATCGTTGCCTTATTATAATGGTATTAGCTTTCAAACTCTCGGAAATATTATTTGTTGTCTATGTAAAGCTCAGAATTAAATTTGGCATGTAAAATATGGCCAAAATGACAGCACTGGTGAGAAGTGCTGGGACAGCAATTTGTTAAGCCGCTTCAATGTGTTCTTTTGGCTTTATTATTATGGTTGTTGCCCCTGTTGTTGTTGCTCTTGCTGTGCATGGCAGGAAATTTGTGTTATGACTTTGCTAATGTCAAGTGCAAACAAATGTTTAAGCCAAACGACGGCGCAGGCGAAGCTGAAAATGAAGCCAGAGCAGCCGCAGTCGCAGCCAAGCCAGCCACCAAAACGAAACGAAACGAAACGAAAATGGCCATAACATTTGTTGCAATCAGCATAATCAAAACAGGGGACTCTGGTGCGGAAGGGGGGCAAAGTGGAGCGGGGGGAGGATAATCACACCGCAGGAAGGTACATAAATGCAAAGGCAAAGGTGAGCTCAGGTGAGCCAGAGAGTGTGAAACGGAAAATATGTTTCTGTTTCGGTTTCGGTCTCAAGTGTCAGGTTATTGCATGGCAGGTGCTCGAAGATGAAACGCGATACCAGCGGAGTGGCGGGAGTGGGGATCCGATTCCTGTTCCCGGCTCCAGTTGGGTCCCCTGCCCACCTCCTGCCAGACTCCTCCTACCTCACCTGCCTGATCCGGCCAGGTTCTAGTCATCCGCCCGGCATCAGGCACTTCATCAGTCTACGTGTATAATGATGCTTTGAAGGGCTCTGTGTGGCTGAAATACACGTAACTGAGCATAAATAAATCAGCATTAAAAACAAACCAAAGTTGCCGCTGGAATCTTAATTGCGGTGGATGCGATAAACGATATGCCTGCACAGGGAGAAATTGTCAGTGCTTAGTTATATATTTTATTTTATTATATATGGTTTGAGAACTTAATTTAATGGAATTTAGCTATCGCTAGAGTTGTCACAAATGATCTGGGCGCTACTCACGAAATATGAGTGCGCACACACGTCATTTCAATCTGGAGGCCTGCCAGATAATGCCGTGGGGCCAAATCGGATTGGGGAGCGGGAAATGAGATCGCAGTGCTCGCCTGAATGTCAATGAAATAATCCCCAGCCTACCTTGTCGCCGCGCTGTTGTTTTTCGTGGGTGCATCTGCATATTTATTAAATGCATCTCGCATTGCTCGCCATCATCTCTACTCCAATTTGATATATTACACAACATAAAACGAATAAACAACGTACGGACCGAAGTACTTACATATGTACACACAAACCAGACTCGATGTCGAGTGCCGTGGCGAAAGAGACGGGTATACCGCCAGCGAAAGAGACAGCAACATGTGTATAGATAGTCGGATTGTGGGTGCGTTTGTATGCTTTTGTGTATGCATTCAAAGGAATTAATTAATGTAGACAGCTGCAGACGAACGCTGCGATTGTGGAAATGTGAAACAAAATGCAATTGTGCCCACATCTCGAAGATAGCTGGAGCGATGGAGAGAGAGATACAGATACAAATACAGCCAGAGATACAGATGCAGATACGGATGTGGATGTGGATGTGGGGATAGTACAGATAGAGATGCAGAGATGAAGAGATGGATCGGAACGAGAGATGCTTACAAGTCGGATGCTCTGGGAGCTGCCACTGAAGGCAAACTAATTATCCCCGCCATATGTTGAGTGACAAACAGACAGCTCGGGGAATTCAAAGGGGATTGCCTGGGGAGGTGGCACCGTGGTGGTGGAAGTGGAGAGTGGGAACCGAATCTGAATCGAAATGGCAATGGGATGTGCGGCTCACTGAAAAATTAGTACATCAACTGACAACAGCTATTAATAGCCTCCACTCAGCCCAAGTCGTTAATTTGATTTTGAGACATCAAAACGCGGAGGAACTTCATTACAAGTCATTCATGGTGTAAGAGATCAATTCGAACAGTGTCGGACAGGCAAATTTACAAATGAGACATCATGAATAAATAAATTGAGATGGGTGTGTAGATTATAATAGGTTTTGATTCGCAAATTTCTAATCGATTGCAGGTTTGTATGTTTACAAAATTACTAATAAGTAATGACTAGATGTGTGTGAGAACTTTTCTCAGAAAATAATCGCAGGCGGTGTAAGTTCACCCAGTTGAACTGTTTCCCATCGAATGTAATGGGAAGTTATGGACATGATTTATGGGTAGCTTGTAGTTAACTTTTGATTTGTTCTGCTCTATGACCTCGGCACATCCCCGACCAACTCCCTTTGCGATGCCCACTTTAGTGGAGTGTTAGCGCTTTGATTCCATTTGCCCTGCAGCTCTCGGCAAGTCTTAACCCAACCAAAGTCTGGACGGATATAGACGGTCAAATCGACGGGGGGCCGTGGAACAGGAAAAGAACGATGCCGGGCGGCTATAAATATAATTTGCCATTGCGCTTTAAGCACACTTCAGTGCTCTGATGTATGTCAATTAGTCGACAAATTGATTGCGGCGCATTCAACGCCGCCCAGCAAATGAAGAAGTAGGGTGGTTGTGGAGGGCAATAACGAGGCTGTCTGGGCGGGAGTCTCGGAGCTCCGAGCTCGGAGCTGGGATCTCGGCGGTGCCACAAAACCAGAACAGAGACCCTTGCCTTTATGGCGATGCCGGGATGGAGTTTTGCCGGTCAACCGAACCGCTCCCGTTCGCGCGGCCATTCCCCTAATGCCCGTCAATTTTAACGATTTCATTTGAAGTTAATTTTAATTGCGCTTAAGTAGGAAATCTCAATTTCACAGCCATTTCGGTTCACAATCGAGGCAGGCAAATCAGCACGAATCTCAATCTTGATTTCGATGCAGCTTTTAGCGTCCATAATTGTGCGTTTAACACGGGTTCCGATAATGTGGTGTTTCTATTAAGTGGACTACCAATGATGCGTATGTGGGCTATTATTATAATCGTAATAATTATGTTTAGATCATTAGATATCATATAAACTTAAAACTTGTAGAATGTGTCATCCGATCCGTTCTTTACCGCTCGTTATATCACCTTAATGATTTGATTAACACGAAAAGCATAATTAAACCGTCATAGGTTTAGAAATACGTTAATTAAACTACAAGTTTATTATGGCCTATTCACCGTGCTAATCAATATTTTCCTACTTTTGTCGTTTCAGGTAAATAAATCGCTTAATGACCATCAAATGATATCTCGAAATATCTGGAATTGCAATTAAAAGATGGCAAAAGCAATTACTAAAGTATATGTAACCTGAGACCTTAATGATTTGCAGAAATTTTTGTAAAATAGCTGAATAGTTGAAATAGAGAGTTTATGTTAGCTGACATAAACAACCACCTGCACAATTAAATATTTATTAAAAATGCATTGCTCAGCCATTTTAGCTGGCAAATTACCTTGTTATGGAAAAATCGATTCGAGAGATGTTTTAACCATTTCAATTCAATAAACATTGCATCTTTCCCCCTCCAGACAATTTTTGTGTTGCCAAAACGCTGCAAACGCAGCCGGCTAAAAGTATTTTCGGTAAATGAATGCAAAACTGCTGCCAAAAGCCAAAATCAACAAAAGGCAACCAAAAAAAAGTGAGATTCGGCTCTACTGATTCCCGGGCATTTCGCTCGGCTGTTATTAACTCAATTACATTCCTGTTGCCGGATAGATATGCAAAAATAACAAGCCCAAAACGGTTCGGCACCTGGCAAATATTCCTGCTCCAGTTTCATACCTACTTGAATGCAGGTTGGGCTGCGTGGATTATGGACCACGACCAAGCAAATTTTGCTCTTGCTGAGTGGATCATATCCTCCATTTTAGTCCATTGTTTGCCCATGGCATTCGTAGGAAATACAAACATGGTTCATTCAGATTCCGAAAATTGCGTATCGATTGCAAACCAAACACTAAGCCATAACTCTTTGGAATGCTTATGAAGGAAAACATCAGTATGGGAACTTACTTCTTTATGAATAGTTTTATACATTTATTTCAAGATATTTGGGCATCATAGAACACAAAGAGGAATTTTTCCAAGAGCAAATTAAATTGTATATAATTTGTGATAATCAACAAATTTATACTAGACTTATGCACGTTAGT
This sequence comes from Drosophila orena, assembly GCA_005876975.1. NCBI lineage: Eukaryota > Metazoa > Arthropoda > Insecta > Diptera > Drosophilidae > Drosophila > Drosophila orena. The sequence goes on along the minus strand of VCKV01000282.1, from coordinate 3,493,543 downwards.
AAGTTGCAATGTCATCAATGTGTTTTGCCCCATCATTCATGACTAGAAAAAACCCCCGAATTTTTCTCGATTGAAAAATGTATTTGTTTTTTATTACTGTTGCTTTTGCGTTGTAGTACGTAACTTTTTTCTACTTCACGCCTATTTATTTATTGACTTTATTGAGATACGTTATCTGGTTTATCCAGTGCGTGAGAGTTTTGACCACAAGCAACCAACACATGCATGCTAATTGTGTTGTGATTGAATGCCACTCAATTGTGTTGTGTGTTGTGTGTACACCGCGTCGAATGCATGCGTGGGTGTGGGAGTAAGATGGCTAGACAGCCTGGTTCATTTTCTTCTTCTTTCTGGCCTTTGTAACAGGTTTCTGCCAATTGATTTGCCTTTGTGTCCGTGTGCTTGTGAATGCAAATTGCTGTCGGCAACTGTAAAATTGGCCATAAACCTTTGCGAACCCAAGACGGCGGAAAACAAAATTGTCGGCAGGAGAAACGTGTAATATTTCATCCTTTTTGTCGATTATATCGCTTGATGTCTATACACAGACAGTGTGAGTGTGTGTGGTGCCCCATTTTTACTCTCGCATTATAATCCATATCCATATTTTGATTCACGAGCTGCGGAGCGCCGCTTGTTTTTGTTATTGCTGTACACAAATTCGAGGGTTGCTTTTTGATGTGCTCCCTGTCGTTACCGTTATTTGTTGTTATTGTTTGGTGGTGGCTGCGCGTGACGTGAGAGAGCCCCAAAATCTAGCGCTCTCTTTTGGGTCTCACGTGCTGAGAGAGTGAGATTAAGTAGTTTTATTTCCACTTTTTGTCGGCTTACCGTTTTATTTGATGATTACGGCTCATAACGGATATACTCGAAAACTAGCCGCCAGGTGGCGCTGTTAATGTTGTTGAACTTTTGAAGACGTAGAAAAGAGGAAGAGATTGTAAGGAATTGGAACGATTGGTGGTTTTTAATATGATCGGAATAACACATATAGCGAAACATTTTTTATGACATTTTAGTGAAGGTGATAAAGCTAAAAAAAAGTTTTTAGTTTGTAAACTGTTATAAAAATCCTATACTCATCACATAACTAGCTAAGAACTCCATTTAGACATTTTGTATTTTTGTTAACACACTGCTTGATTTGTTGACTAATGTATATTTGCCTGACCCTTATCACTCAAACAGTGCTACCACCTGTTATCAATAAGAGCCAGCTCAGCCTCTTGCATCTGGCAACGCCGCCTTTGGTCTTGGTCCTTTGCACTTCGTTCCGCTCTGGCGCTCTCTCTTCCCTCTTACTCTCTATCTCTCTCTATCTGGGGGCCTAATGTCGCTGGGATGCCTAAGTGATTTTACGTGTTTGGTGCACCGCACACGTCTTGCAAAAGGCTCTGCCCCCTCCCCTCACGACTGCTCCTTGGTCCCTCCACCCACAGTTTCGATTTTTCTGCACTCTCGCTCTCTCCCGCTCTTCCATTATTATGGTATTTTTCCAGTGTGACCACAGCGCGCTCTGTTGTGTTTTTCTGTTTTTTTCCTTTTCGGTCTCGAGTCGGAGACCGTTCTCTTTCTCATTCTCATTCTTGCCTTCGCGCGCGAAACAACAACAGCAACAAGGTGGCGGAGGACGCGAAGAGCGCAGCGTGCCAGCGTATTGAATTGAAGGAGAGCAAATGCCAGTGGCAGTGGCAGGATATCGTATTCGCATCGGGATATAAAAATGTCGAGTGCAATGAGTCGGGCTTCTAGTCTCACGTACGTGCCGGGCTCGCGATGAATGTGGCCGTATCCGTGGTCGTAGTCCTTGTTGTCCTGCCGCCGTAACCGTTACTTCTGTGTGTCACATGCACATCATGCCAAATGCAAATGCAAATGCAATTTATTGAACCCAGGCCAAAAAGTGAAGTGAAGTGCATCATCTCACACATCTTCAGTGCAGTGAAAGGCGAAAAGCAAAACAAACCGTAAAACGGCAGTGAGGAAAGGAGAGTGGGAAGAGAATCCAATTTTACTCCTGGCATTTAATGGGCCAAGAACAACAGAGGCGTAAAACGCAACCAAGTCTATTGCAAAAGCAGTCAAAATTTTCACCATTTATCCGCAAATATTTAGTGAGTATCTCGAAGATGCCTTTGGGCCATAACCCCGCCCCCTTCACCTCCACCGCCCCTCGCTCTCTCACTTTTCTCGAGCGGAAAGAGCACGCGTGCAAATGATGTTTGGCCTCCTGATGCACTTAAAGAAAACTTTATGTGACACAATTAACCTAATAATATGACATTATCATATTAAATCAGATCACAAATAATATCAACATCGTTTCATGTGCCAATACATTTGTATTTGATAGTGACATATCAAAAGAATATTTATGAAATTGAAATATTCAGTCGGCAGCAATTGATTCATCTTATTTACGTCCCATATTGATATCATAAATATAAATGATTATTAGACCTGCGCGTTTCAGTTTGTAATTTCAATGTGTAGCGTTTTTTTCTTCTGTATGTTGTTATTGTTGGGGCATTTTTGGGGCGCAGAAGTGTAAAGCGCACGTCTTGAGGCTCAGATACGTCAATATAACAAAACACACAGATACACACACTTACACTGCCATCAAGCAACAGAGAACATAGCGGCAGCAAGAACAACAACAGCAGCAAGAACAACGTCAATTTGTGAAGAAATGCGCGCTCGTGTGACCCTACAAAAACCATCGTCATGTACCCCCCTTTTAACCCCCAGCAAATAGGATATAGATACAATTTTTTTTGTTTCTTCTTCGTTGGTGGGCACTCACTCACACACGCGCACACACCTAAACACATTTTGATGTACTCGTCACCCACACAAACAGACTGGCAGGGAAAAATACCGATACAGATGCGGATACACAGATTGTGGTGGCACCTTTTCTTGACTGTTTCGGTGGCCCTTCGCCTTGGCCCGGCCAATAGGTAACCATTAGATACTTTGGGCCACAGTGGGCGCGCGGAAATTGAAGCGATAGGTGTGGGTGTAGCAAAGGAAGTATGGATATAATTCTAATTAATCCGTGCTGGAGGGTACTGAAATTACAGAAGGGGACTCATTAACAAACTTAGTAATCTACGAATTCTGTGGAATATAAATAAAAGACAAAAAGGGCTTTACCTTTGAAATATAACTATTTTGCTTATACAACAGAATAGTAAATCTAATTTGGTTTGAAAAGCAAAGTAATGTAAAGCACTTAAAGTTGCTTGAGAACTCTCCACCAAGGCCCCACTGTACCTGGATAAGTGCCTGCCTACAGCTGTCTGGCCTGTCCTGGTATCCATTAGATACATTTGCCGTCGCCTGGGGGTGCGTGTGTTGGCTTTGTTGCCGTGGCTATGACTGAGGCTATTATATGCCTCTGGCTGAGACGGTTTGAGATTGCCCGGATTGCCTTTATTTGGGACACAACGAAATCGGATGACATGTGAGTCGGGGCTGGAACTTGAGGAGCATGTGGTGTAAGCTGTGCGATTTGGTTTTACGGTGGCAGGAACAGTTGCCGGAATTGTTCATTTGAGACCTGAATAATGTATTTTCAATTGGCCATAGCCGCACAAGTACAAACCCAACATACCGCTTATAAGCTGCGGTTTGACTTTGCTTTGACGAGTTGGGCAGGTCCTGACATCAGAGCTGTGGCTTTAACCACAGCAAACGCCCGCCAAACCACGGCAACCACACAAAGTGGTGGCAAAGCCAACGATTCCGCAAGATGTGTTAATGATTTTAGCGGATAACTTACTCGAAGGAAAACCTGTTCAATGGTGCAAACAATTAATTTACAACTTTTTACCCGCAGAATGGGGAACTGGTTTGGCTAACGGCGGTTACCTTGGCTCCGTAACCCATGATCCATGATAACTTGGTGGCCCAATTGGACCCGACGTCGCCTAATCGATATGGGAGCACTGGTATTGATTGATTCTGTCACTCGCTTTTATTACTTGGCTGTCATTAAATGAATATTTAATGCCCGGCTGCATTATCCGCAATTGTGGCACTATGACCATAGGTTGAATTGTGGATCAATTTAGGCGATAACAACTTCATTTAACTAATTGGAGCCTTGTCAGTCACTTGGAGCGTCGTCAATTGAGCGTATTTTCACAATTTTTGTATTGTCTGTCGTTGACTTTTGTACACTTTCATTGAATTAAGTCATTGGCAGACGGTTCGACAACTAATTTGACACTTTTTTATCTTAGATAGATTGAAGAACTTTATTTATTGATAGTGATAATGTTGTGAAAGCATTAGGTTAATAGTTTGATGTTTTGCTGCGGAATAAACCCAAAGCAACTTAATTATTAATGGGCCAAGATGAAAGGTTTTGGTGAAATACCTATTCACCGCCGTTTAAATGGCGCATCTATAATTAATTTTCAATTTGGCTGCTCTAACAAAGTCACAAAAGACTGAGAAAATTTATTTGAAACTTGACCTGACCTTTACTCTCGGCCAGACGCAATTTAAATTGCAGTTGCGAAAATGTTGTTGTTCCTGTCATTAGGCGAATTATCAAGCATTAAATGACATCTAATTGCGCAAAATAGGGTGAGTCTGAAAGAAGGCAGACGTGGAAAATAACACAAAATACGAGTAGGAGCGATACGAAATAGGACGAGTTTCTGGGGACCAGCACGTTTCCAAGAATTTGCCAAACAATACACAAAGTATACACACGAGGCATCTAGCGGAATCACATCGTCTGTCCACCATCCGCATCCACATCCACCTCGTGTGTACGTGAGCCGGGTGGTGGGCACTCAAACGTGCCTCTACTTATCGATTTTTATTTCATTTTCATCCGCTCCACTAGGAGACGGCCAGCCAATCCTCCAGACCCACCCAATCCCGCTTTTGTCACACTGTCCTCCCTGTACACCGAAAATAAAAATATGGATACTTCAATTGCATTCATTACACTTTCTAACTAAATAATAAACTTAATTTTACCGCTCTTTAAATGATTTTCCCCCCAATTTCGCTTTGCTTTCTCGTAGAGGATAATAATACAGATTTAACCCTCTGGACCTTGAGATTAAATAAGAAACCCCTTCAATTTCCAAATGCCCATTGTTGGGATCTTTTTCATTGTGTACTGTGTATTTGCAGCATGCCTTGTCTTATTCTCATCCTGTCCTGCCAGAGCATTGTTTTTCCTTCCTACTCTGCACAAACATTTTTTTATGCTTCTACTTATAAACGCGTGCGACTAATGGAGGAGGAGGCGAGGAGCCAGGAGTCCCGAGGATGGCGAGTCCGTAGTCGGCGACATATCGCCATAACACCATCAACAGTTCATACGGCGAAGCTAAAGCGAGTAGTCCTCAGCCATCCTCCATTGGGATGGACCACCTAACTCCTCCTCCTCTTCCTCCATTTGGTTGTTGCTGCTGCTTTTTTCCCGATGATGACGATGATCAGCTTGGTGGCGATGATGATGTTGCTCCTGCAGTCGCTTACTCGGCTCCTTTTTCTGAGTCCGAATCGCGCGCACGGCTGCCATTGTTACAAAATGTGACAATAGAACGAGCCGAGAGGCAGATGCAGGGAACCAGGAGCAGAAAAAATGGAAATAAACTCAGTAGGAGAAGTTGTGGCTGCAAAATCAGCCATCCACAAGCTGAATCAGCAGCAACAATCCGAAAACAATAGATTGCAAGACCGATATGTGAAATACCCTTGTATTGACGGAATGAAAATACAAGGCCATTATCGTCTGGAAATAATTGCGTGTGATTTCGGGTAACCTTTGATCGGGGCACTTAAGCAAGATTAATTCTTTTGTAATTTCTTTCACGAGATATATTATGAGAACACAAATAAACATAAGAAATAACACATAGGCAGCTTAAAAGGATAAATTTGTAACTTTATCCTTAAAAACGTTGATATCTTTACTTGCACTAAACCTATTCAGCATTCCATCCAAAATTCATGGGACCCTTTCGGTTGTCCTGCAATTATTTTTATTAATAATCATCTTGGGCTTAGTCAAGAGTGCATAATTTCAGGGCGATTAACAGGAATGCCCCGCTGTGCTCAAGACCTCTGACTGCAGGCGTAAAGTCCGCTAAAAGGGTAAAAGTAAGAAGGCCAACAATTGGAAAAGAGTCGCAGGATGAAAATTTCAAAACGACGATGGCGGCGCCTCTTGCTGCAGCTTCTACTTAGCAGTTCAGTTGTTGTTGCGGAAGGGGCAGGAATGGAGCGGGCTCGTAGGGAATGGGGTGGCACAATGTGGCAAGGAGTCGCCGTACTGAGGTCATGCCAGTCAACCGAATAAATGAAACAACAAAGGCTGAGATACAGACACGAGCACAAGCACACACTTACCGCCACATAAAATATGCGAAAGCATAAGGTGGCTTTCCTTCTTCTCCTCCTCCCGAAACGGAGGAGGTCGCTCCAAAGTGTCCTGGGATGCGAGGACTGGGAGTCGGAGTTCCACACCAGACTCATAGTCGCAGTCTGAGCTCCGCATATAAATATACTATTTTTCTTTTCTTTTTTGCATTCGCCATAGCTCGGTAAAATGAAATTTACTGGAGCGAAAAATATTGTATGCTGCTTTGGGGATGGACTGGAAGCTGAGTGCGCGGATCTGGTGACTCCGCTGGGTTATAATGTGGATAAATCCCATTAACGCATGATTTGGCAAAAAGTTCGCCAATGCGACTCATTTTCATTGGGAATTTCTTGTTTCTCTAGTGATTTATGCTTGGCCTATACAGATTGTGTGTGCTAAATACTCGAAAATTATATTTATTGATTGGGTTAAATGTGTGTTAAATATTAGCATACAGCGGCATAAGAAAAACATGTTATTTTTCTATATATTAAATCACAAACAGATTTAGTGCTGTCTATTGTGGTCATTAAAATCTAAATATTTTTTTGGATTTTTCCATTAAAAGAAATATTAATATTAGAAGAAATACCCAACTATTTTGCCAGTGACTGTTATCTTTTTTGTTGTACACATTTTAATCAATTAGATCTGGCTCTCCGCTTTGCTGCTGGCAAAGGCAGCTTAACAACCCGAATTACCTCCAAGGCGCACTAGAAAATATATTTTCCTTGCGGGAAGTGGTGGGGCCAAGGGGGTCATGCCACTACAGTTGCACAGAGGGAAAACAGCAGAAACACTTTGCCACTACCTTTCAGTTCACAGTTTTTTCCAGATGCCTTCCTCCACTCCGTTTTTCTTATACTTGTGCTGCAGTTACGTCTGTCGTTCAAAGCGACTAAAATTTTACTGACTTTGACAAGCTGCCTCCTGGCCCGTACCCCGCCTCTTCTTGCCCCACCCCCGCCTCATTGAGAACACCAAACCCCGAACCCCAAACCATGAATGTGTGTGCACTCAGTCAGAATTGTGCCTTGTAAATAGGATTCATCTCGCGACGAGTCGCGACCAGCAGCCGCTTGGTTCTGCCCGGGCACAAAATGCAAAATATTACGCGGCTCTGGCTGAGAATCTAGATGCACTGAAGGAAATGGGGGTAAGAATTAAGGGTGGATGTAAATATAGAACTATTTTCTGATTGGAGTATGTAGTTCATCTTCGTATGTTACGTGATTAAATAATAATATAACAAAGGATAAGTTATAATCCTGTTCAAAGAAGATTAAGTCCCTTTATGAGTCATATCCTTTTCCATCCAGGAAAAGGACAGATCCATTCGAAGATGACCCTTTGAATGCTACTAGCTATTTCGCCCAGTGTAGTTCTCCCTCAAAGGCGTCCTCAGAACGTTGATATTGCTGTTGCCATTGCTGCTGCCTCTGTTTTGCGCCCAGACACTCAAGTAAATGGTCGACAGGCATTCGGGAGTTGGGAGTGGGTTGTGGGGTGTGGGGAGTCCACCTCCCGCCACGTTAGTCCGCCCAGCTTGCACAGTTTCCATCTATCTATCTATCCAGCATCCATCCATGCATCCATACTACCATTTCGACCATTTTCGCCATGTCAGGCGGCAGCCAAAAGTGCGCTCATCTGTGGTTCGCCTGGCAAAAAGTTTGGCGTATCTATGAGTCTGCTGCGTCGGTTGTTCGTGTGTGTGTGTGTTGGGGTGTGCTGGTGTGTATCTGCTTGTCAATTTATCCTTTAGTTTCTCTTTCATTCCTTTTTTTTCGCCCACTGGCCACCCATTGCAGCCGCCTGTTAGTTGCGTTTGTGGTCTGCCTTTGTGTGAAATTACGGAGTCTCCGCCGTCTCGCTTCCGCCGCCTGCTAACTGTTTAATTAAAGACTGCGGAAAAGGGAGTTGTCGTGCGAAAGATATCGCTGGCTGGCCCTCGAAGCCACCGTTATTATACAGTCGTTGGATGATGTAGATACATTGATTATGCTTTTATGACTTACTTTGATATCGCGTAACTCAATTATTTTGGTAATCATTCATGGTAAAAATCCAGAACTAATAGGGAAGTGGATTCACATTAAATGGGGTCATCTACAATGTCCTGACCTCCAAACATTGTAACTTCCCTAATTATATATAGCGCTAATCTTATAATACATAATGTGGGATTAAACAGCGCCATGTACCTTCAATCGAGTAGTTTCTAATTATAATCCCAACTTAAATGGGGCTATAAAAGGTTGTGTCCTCTCATTTAAGTACGTGTATGTTTCAGTAATTACATAATTGAAATGAGAATGACGCTGCGACAAAAGCGTCAAAGGCGAGTCAAGCTGAACAAGGGATTATCCGCGATTCCGCAATTCAGTTGCGAAGCTGAGCACATGTGCATACACTCGTATGTGTGAGCTGCATGGCGCTGTTGCTCTTGATTTGGACTTGTGTGCCATATTCAATGCGAATGCCAATCCTTTGGTGGCTGCAAACAAACATCGTCCAGGCAACAAGCATCCAACGAGCAGCACACACAACAAAAGGCAGCAGACTCGCATTACTCGTTGCCAGGAATATATCACGGCCGACACAATCCCTCCCCGGGCTTCTGGCCATCTTGTGATGAGGATTGAATGGCAACGACTGCTGCCAGCGGGGAGCATTCAAAAGGCAAGGAGCAGAAGGAGCAGGAGGAGGAGGAGGTGCCCTCCGCTGTATAGGCAGATGCAGGAGGCGCTTGTTAAATTCTTTTGCATTTAGTTTTGCTGTCGATAATGATGCTGCGTCGGCAGCAGACTTCGAAACACTGGAGCCCAGCTCCGCCCCATTCCCATCCATCGAAGGCACCTTCCTTTTCCACCTCCAAAGCCTTTTAGTTGCCGACAACCAGACGAAGATGTCGATTTTGATGCATGCTTATGCTCGCTTATCCTCCTCGTTGTCTGTCCATACTCTTTTAGAGGATATAAAAGATGGATCATGCATTATGTAGTTCGCTAGCATAGCCCTTTATACTTGTTTGGAATATGAAATTTCATTTCTTTTATCTCAGAATGGTTACTTCAAAACTGTTACGTAAAGTTGAAATAAGTTGATTTCGAACGCGATTGACTTTGGGTCTACTTTAAAATCGATTTTTTAAAAAGGGTATTATCGCACGCAACTTGAAGGCAAGATGATAATGTTTGAGTATTATATTCCCTTTTGATTCTCGTTTCTGGAGCTCTTCACTTGCATCTGCTGCCTGCTCCCACATCCTCGTTTCCTCCCTCACTTGTCGACATCCAGCTGCGGCAATATATGCAAATTATTCCTGGGAAGCTCCAAACGAAGCTTCGAGAAGGAAGGGCTTAATACAATTTACTTGGATAAAGTAACGAATTATTGAACCATACGGTCGCCCTGGACAAAAGAAATAATTTAATAAATTCAAATGGGTTAGCAAAGCCATAAGGAGCCCATAGCCCATTGCCCATATCCGGTGGATTAACTCACTCTAAGCTCGATTCGCTCCACGCCTTCCCATCAACGCCTCGGGTTTTCTGAAAGCGAGCTCCCAATTGAATTAAATGCCTGTCGAGATTGCCCATGCCTTTGGCCAATATTTTGAAAGCTGAAAGCGGACCACTACGCCCAGCACCTCTGAATGCCCAAAAATCGAACAAAAGAAGAGTGGGAAAAATACTCGAGCCGAAGAAGTGCAAAGAACTCTCGGAATGAAACTGGTTCTGGCCCAAAACCCAAGCCAAATTGTATCTGTCTTCGCCTCGTGTGTCGCTGTGTGTAAGCAAAGCGATGTGGAGTGGCTCCCAGCTCTCAGCTGGTGTTTGAAAATGTGCTAAGTTCTCGCTTTTGTATGCACAAAGGGGCCAGAAGTGGGGCCAGTGGGGTAGAGTAAACAACTTTGCGAAATGGCGGACAATTATGGGAGATGCGCCGCCGCCGGTTGGCAGTGCTATCTGCGAAAGATACTTGGGGAAGCCGAGGACAGTTGCCACTTTGGTCACGTACAAAAAACGATTGCAGCTCCAGATATGCACACATTTACACACACTCAGTATATGTGTATATACGTACATATATATTTGGGTCAACTTTGCGCCTGATTTTGTAAGCAAATATTAATTTCGCCCTGGCGCTTTCGCTTTGTTCCGTTTCCAGGAATATTGTCTCCTCCGGGTCCGTTTCTGACGCCCAGTCCATCGCCATCGATCTCAGCTAGCCCTCGTCTGCAACCATCGCCATCGCTCTCGCCGTTCCCACAGGATGTGGTGCTCGTAGCCGGTGGCAGCCAAGTAAACGCCAACAGCAATCCCCAGGAACACGTAAGTTGATCTCGGCGAGAAAGTACAAAATATCTCGAAATTTAATAAGAATGGGGCAGATTTTAGGATGGGAACTACTTTGGGATTCGGGAAATATAATACATATTGAGTATAATCTTAAATTAATTTTGTTCAATTCATTTTCTCTTTTAGGAGCGCAAGGCGGCGACGCCTGGCAGGAGACAGTCCATCCACCAGTTCACCAATGGCAGTCCCAATGCTGGAACAGTCGTCTTCCAGCCGAGCCCCTCACAATCGCCGGCCGCTGCCACGACGGTCATCGGCGTGACCAGTGGTGGCCTCATAGCCACCGCCGCCGGAGGAACTGGAGCCGGTCTGAGTGCCGGTGTAGGAGCCGGGAGCAGTTCCGGAGTAGGTATTGGAGTCGCGCTGCACGGAAATGCCATCGGGAACGAGCTGAATGCCACTCTGGTGGGATCGAATAATATCCAGCTCAATAAGGTATGTAGATCTTGCACAGATCACATTAAGTATACGTCGATATCATGATATCTCATTGTTTATTAATTCCTTTTTTTTTTCCAATTCTCCATTACAGAAGGGCACAAAGCGGGCAACCCAGCAGCAGCAACAACAACAGCAACAGCTGGGACACCAGATCTTCAGCAGCGCCGTTGCACCCACCTCGATCAGCAGTGCGACTGCGGTGGCAGCTGCCGGCGGAGGCTATGGACATTTCAATGCCACCGCCATCAGCACGCCCACCTCGTTCGCCACGGCCGGCAGTGTGGTCAGCAGCAGCGCCAAAGGTCCGACGAAGGGTCAGAAGGGGCAGCAGCAGCAGCACCAGCAGTTCCAGCACTACCAGAGCAGCAGTCCCCTGATAGCGGACAGTCCCATCCCGAGTCCCAGCGGCGCCATTGCAGCGGCGGCGATTAAGCCTCCAACCCCGCAGCCCCAACAAATGCAGATGCTGCCCCAGCAGTTCACCATCTCCCAGCAGCCGCAGCAGCAGCAGCAGGCGCAGCAGGTCTTCCAGTTCATCCAGGGACCGCAGGGCCAGCTCATAGCCACCACTCCCCAGCAACAGCATCCCATCCAGCAGCAGCAACAGCAGCAGCCACAGCCTGTCCAGCAGCAGCAGCATCGATTTGTTAGCAATGCCGGAGTCACGGGAATGTCTACCGGCAAGACCGGCAAGGCACCGCAGCAGATTCTGCCCAAGCCGCAACAGGAGCTCCAGCAGCAGAAGAAGGGTACGAACGGCGGAGCACAGATCTCGCAGGCGGCGCATCAAACTGGCCAGGCCAACAATCCCACCCAACAGCAACAGATCCTGCTACCTGCCACCACCAACCAGCCGCAGCAGTTGCTCCTTAACCAGATGCCCGTGCTGGTACAACAGAATCCGCAGGGCGTGCAGCTGATTCTGCGTCCACCTACGCCCCAGCTGACGACCACACCGTCCCTGGTCATCCAGCAGAATGCCCGCGGGCAACCACAACTGCAGACGCAGCCGGCACAGCAACAACTGCTGCGGATAGTGGGCACCAATGGAGCGACAATGCAGCTGGCTGCCGCGCCCACCTTCATTGTGTCCTCGCAGGCGAACCTCATCCATCAGACGGCGGCGGGTCAGTTCCAGAGCGCCATCAAGTCTGGCACGCAGCTCACGGGTCTGCATGCTGCTCTAGCACAGGCACAGGCCCAGGCGCAGGCGCCACGATCTCAGCCGTTTGCAACGACGGCCACGTTGAACACCCAGCTTCTTGGACAGAGTGTGGCCGCCCAGCTGCAAAACTTGCAGCTGGCTGCGGCCCAAATTCAGATGCCCAATGGCCTCACCGCCATATCGCAACTGCCAGCTCATCTGCAGCAGAGCTTGGGTGGAGCCACCATCAATCTGAATCAGCTGAATGGGGCGCATATCCAGCAAATAGCCAACGCTTTTCAGGCGCCACAGGCTCCAGGAACGAATAGTGGTGGAGCTACCAGCACGACGGAGCTCTTCACACAATCCTCGCCGGCACATGTGCCGCTGGCCGTTACCCCGGAGCCATTGCGTCAGCCCACGCCAGTGCCCATGATGCAGCAACAACAACAGGCTGCGATGGCCACCATTCAGTTGCAACAGCAGCAGCAACAACAGCAGCAGGCGCAGATTCAGCAGTTGCAGCATCAACTTCAGCAAACACAGTCCCAGGTGCAGCAGGCCCAGCAATCTGTCCAGGCGACAACTGTCCCGGAGCCCAAAAAGAAGCCACGACCCCGCAAAAAGAAGCAACCTCCGGCTCCAACTCCGCCAGCAGCCTCTCCGATAGTTGCACCCGCTGAAGTGAGACCCCCGACGCCTCAGAAGATAGCCATCGCCGCCACGCCCGCGCCACAGCCAACTGTACGCGCCAAGTCTCCCTCGCCACCACCAACGACGATCCAGCGAAGTAGCAACGGAAAGCTGGATCTCGGCGATGTGATGAAGTTTTGCGGAATCACGGGAGACGATGACGACGACGAGGACTATGGAATGGGCCTGGACACAGGGCTAGCACCAGAACCAGAGCCAGCTCAAGCCCACGCGACTCCCACAGGAGCAGCGACGGCGGGCAGCAGCGGCGACATCATGATCTCCATACCGAACCAAAACGGCAGCGATGGCCTGCCTTTTACCTTGACCATTCCCGCGCCGCAGCCCCAGTCTTCGACGGGATCTCAGGCGGCGGGAAACGAATCAGCCACCGAAATACCAAATATCCTCATCAAGATCGATCCAAGTGCCGAGGCAGCGGTGCCGCCATTTGGTCTGTCCACGCCTCGGTTGCCCACAGCAGAGGAAATCCAGAAGCAGGCGCAGCAACATTTGGCACAACAGGCCGCAGCTGCTGCAGCGGCGGCAAAGGCGACCACTGCCACACCCACCATAAACATTAGCCTGCCTAGCATGACACTTCAGCCGCAGGCAGCGCCGGCACCAGTTGTGACACAAACTCCTGCACCAACCCCGAACCCGGTGTCCACTACAGTTGTTGTAAAGCCAAGAAGAAAGCCCGCGGTACGAAGGAATGCCAAGAAACCTGACGTGACCAGCAGCGCAAGCAATATGATCTCCTCCAGCAGTGGCACCACCACCACGATCAGCAGCAGCACAAGTACCATCCTAAACAACAGTCAACCCACCACAGTAAATACCATCACCCTGACTACGCCCACGCCAGTGACAAGTAGCAGCAATTCCACCCTGATGCTGACCCACGGAACTCCTACGGCAGTGCCAAGTCAGATTGGCAATATTCAGATCTCACAGGTGCATAATCATCATCAATCCACCTTGCCGGTGAGCAGTGCGGTGGAGAACAAGATTCAGATAATGCCGATCTTGCCACCGGGAGCCACAGTGATGGGCGGAACACCGGGAACCGGAGGTCATGCCCCTGCCACGCAATCAACGCAGTTGGTCTTTCAGCCAGCGGCGCCTTCAGTGGCGCCTACGATTACTTCGGATTCCACTGGCTTCAAGCTCTCCAGCGATGGTCGGCAAATGCAGCTAGTGGCCATACCACAGGCCACTCCCCCGACGCCAGCAGCCAGTTCTGCACAGCCATCGGTTTCAACGCCCACTCCTGCGTTAACTGCCGGAGGAGCTACAATTCTGCCACCTCAGTTAACCGGAATGCCTGCCAATGTATCGGTTTCTGTGGGATCCCCTGCCTCGGCTGCGGCTCTTGTGCCACAGCTCACTGGAAGCCTCACACTCACCGTGTCGGAGCAATGCGAGCGATTGATCCTGCGACATGATCCGAACAATCCCCAAGATCATCAATCGCAGCTCATCCTGCAGGCACTGCTCAAAGGCGCTCTGCCCAATGTCACCATCATTAATGAGCCGACGCGCGTGGATCCAAACAAACAGACAACACCGATGTTGCAGCCACAGCAGCAAGTTATCCAAATACCCCAGCCCCTAACGCAGCCTCAGCCAATCCTGCAGCAGCAACAGCAGCAACCCAAGGTTTCAACCGCTCCCAAAATAGAAGTTAAAGGTGAGTAAGCCCAAAATCAGGCAAAGCAACCTGTGTCTATCTTTCAAAATGAAAAGATTTGAATAAATACAATAATTTTTGTTTTTCCTTGCAGTGGCTAACAACAGAAAGTTGTCTGGTCATGTAACACATCCCGCCAGCAGTATATTAGGAATCACTAGCACCACGACAACCATGTCAACGATGAAACCACCGGCCAACCTGCCCAGCAAGCAGAACGAAGTTGTATCCTTCCCGCCGCTACCACTGAACTCACAGGTTCTCATTCAGCAGCAGCCTATGATTTCTGCGCAGCTACAGCCTCAGTTGCAACCCGTCACTGTGCCCGTGAGCTTGCCCACTCAGCCGGTACCGATTCCATCTCCGGCGCCGGCTCCACAACTGGCCAACAATGGTCAGCAGCGGTACATTGCCCTGCCGCCCATCGATCCCACTACCCAGCAGTTGTTCTGCCTGAACAGTGTTACGAATCAGATAACGGCGATGAGTGCGGGCCAGACAGCGGCTTCGATTGGTCCCACAGAGCGGTTGCTCATTGCCCCAGCGGGTATCAATGCTCAGCAGCTGGCCCAATGTCTGCAGTTGGGGCAACTTCATTTCAACGACGTGAATCCACTGCCGCCTCAGCAGCAACAGCAGCAAGTGGCGACGACCTCGTCTTCGATGACACTTTCTATGCCACTGCGTCCTCAGCCACCGCAGCAGCAAATAGTGCATCCCATCCAACCAATCACGAATGGACTGGCCATCACCACAACGGCCAGTAGCACGATGACCACCACCACTAGCACCACTTCGTTAACGACAGTGACCAAGCAGGTGGCCAATGTGGCGCCGATTATAGATCAAAGCAAAGCGAAACTGGAGCCGGCTAAGGCAGCCACTAGTGGGGCCGGTTCCGGAGCGGTGGTCAAAAAGAAGCCGGTGAGGAAGCCTAAGGCCACGCCGACCAATGCTTCCGAGTTGGCCAATCTTAAGAACGCCAGCGTAGTTAAGCCGATGCCAAAGCTGGATCCTCTTTCGCAAAAGCCCAACAATAATCCGGTGCAGATCGTGCAGCCTAATGTTGCCAGTGGAAAGCAGATGATTGTGGTGGGCAGCTCCAGTTGCACAACAACTACCACAACTACGATGAGCGCCAGCATCCAGCCTTTCCAGACAACGAGTGGCACCAAATTGGTGGGCGTTACGGTGCCCATGCAACAGCAGCAACCCAGTGGCGCGGCAGCTATATTGCAACAGCAGCAGCAGCAGAGGACGAGCTTCAGCTTAACGGCAACCACAGTGGCGACACCTGCTCCGATGCCTTCTCCAACGGTAGCGTCTGTTGTCAGCCAACTCCAAATGCAGCAACTTCCAACCCAGCAGTCACAGCAGCAACAACAGTTGCAGCCGCAGCAGCAGCAACCGTTGCAAGCTCCTAAGCAACAACAACCGCAACCAAATACTGTGTCCCGGGTGCAAACGATCCAACTTACACCCCAGATGCAACAGATCTTCAAGCAGGTCCAGATGCAGATCCAGTTCCTCACCATTAAGTTGCAGAATAAGTCCACTTTCTTGCCCGTCTCCCCGGAAATTGATCCGACGACCATTGCCGCCTACAACAAACCGATGACGGATGCGGAGATAAATCTGGCACTGCAGCGCCTCTTTGCAGAGCAGCACCGGATTTTGGCCTCCGGCAAAGAGGTGCCCACTCCAGAGGGTATGTTGCCAACAGCAAATGGAACTGGAGGCTTTAGCTTGATGCCACAACCAGTGCAACAACAGCAGCAGCCACAGTTGCAATCAACAGTTCCTGAGCCACTGAAGACAATCGTTCCGGCCAATGTGGTTCAGCCCAACAACCACTCTTCTACTACTGCAGGAGCGACCACTGGTGGTGCCACAACTGCTCCCAATGCTCAGCAGAATATCACACAGAGGATACACATCTACCCCATGCAACACCAGCAACAGCAACAACAACAGCAGCAGCAGCTACAACAGGCCGGAGCCAAACCAAAGCAGGCACAACCGAAGCCTCAGCAGGAGCAACACCCACAACTCCAAATAAAACCCAAAGAACCGCCTAACAGGAACAAAGCGAATAGCCAGCAGCAGCAGCAAAATCCTCAACAAATGCAACAACAGCCACCCAATGGAAGCATCAATATGTTGCCACAAAAAGTGAACATGCTGCCGGTTGTCCAGCAGCAGCAGCAACTACAACATCAGCAGCCACAAATGCTTAACAAAAGCGGGCCACCTCCACTGATCTTCGCCAGCTCCACAAATATGCTGAGCAACAGCAATAGCAACAACCTCCACACTAGCAATTCCACAATGCAAGTGAACAACATGTTGCCCCTGCCACCATTGCAGCCCCAACAGCAGCCGCAGCAACAGTTACAGCAGCAACCAACTCCAATCCTGCCACCAGTAGCACCGCCAATGGCCATGGGAGTGGCGCCAGGACCGATTGCAAGTCTAGTGCCATCCCTTCCGACCATACCGAGTCTGCCGCTGTATATGCCGAACAAAATGGACGAAATGCCAACACAGAAACCCAAAATTGCACGCCTCTCCTTGTGAGTAGTTGGTTGATCAATGCCGATTTCTCGAAAAGCGGCCAACTGGATTGCAGATATAGCAATGCACCATCGAGCTACTTACTAACTCTTCTTTTTTTCGCAGATTCGTTCGCCAACTGGAGGTCGATCAGGAGAGCTGCCTGAAGCCGGATTACGTGAAGCCTTTCCGCACAAAGGATGAGGCTGTAAAAAGGCTAATCAGGTAGGAAGCTTCTTAACACGATGAATAAGTGAGCGCATTGCTAACATGTTTTACCTTTTAGATATCATTGCATGCATGAGAACGACGTAGAGTTGCCTTCTGACGAAGACGAGGAGTTTGAGTCCACTGCTCTGGAATTCCAGGACAAATTCCGCCAACTAAACGGCAAGTTCCAGGAAATTTTGATGCAGGAGTCGACGGTGAGAATAAAATTGTAATTGCTAGTATTTGATCTAATCGTGTATCTAATCTAATTTACAGCTGCCACACCGAACTTCTGAGATACTACAAATGCAGCAGCTTATGATCGATGATCTCAAGGGCGAGATTAATGAAATTAGAACCGCTGAAAAGGAGTTAGAGCAGCAGCTAAAGGAGGAGCAAAATACCGAAAAAGCGACAGGGGGAAGCGATGTCCTGTCGGAGGCGAAAGTTAAGGAGGAGATCAAACAGGAACCAATTGATAAGTCTGCCCAACCAGACGGCGTTGTTGACAAATTTGATTTACTGAAAAATAGCGCTGATGTCAACAAAGCATTCAGCAAGTCGCAGCCACAGCAATCTACTACAGTAAAGCAAGAGGCAAGCAATGAAGCTGGGGAACCTTCTGTAAATGGAGCTGTGAAGAGCGAAGGTCACGACAAGGAGTCGTCGAAATACATTAAGAAGGACTACGACAATTTCGACATCGAGTCTGAACTAACGACGAGCTTCATCATGAAAAAGGTGGAAAACAAAGCGGCTTTGGCGAAAAGCGCTGAGAATCGCTACCAGGAGAGAAATATGATGGACCAACAGCAGCAGCAGCAACATATCAAAACCAATGGAGGAGATCCAGTAGACCAGGAAGATGGCTGGTACTGCCTTCAAAAGGAGCTTAACCTGATGAATAACGATCATATTCAGCAACCGCAGCCACAACTAAATGGAAGCCAGCAGCATCTGCCCATTAATCGCCAACCGGCGCCTCAGCAATCGCACTTTATGGACAACTCAAATTCTAACAACATGATGGGCAATAGCAACCACATGTCGGATCTGTTTCCTAATGGTTGCATTGACAAGAGCAACCAAAGCACCACCAGCAGCAGCAATAGCAGTTGCGTTAGCGAAAGCCTTGCTAGCTCTAATCCTGTGAAGACTGTCTCCTCATGCAGCGGCCAACGCGAACAGCCGGTGGTCATGGATGCTGAGCAGCAAAACGAGCATCCCGCCATCAGTGAGTTCTTTAGCAGCGATTCGGACGTGCAGAAATCCGTAGAAACGCGACTGGAGGCAATGTTTGGGGAGTCGCCAGTGCACTTGGACGTTAAGAGCAGCAACGATGCCCACGACATTGAGTCGAACCTGGACGAGATTTTTGGCGACTCAAAATCGCCAGCTGCCAACCACAAAAGTAAAATGAGCATGTGGGTGCCAGACGCATCATTTATGCAGCAGGCACCGCAGCAACAGACGTCACAACAGCAGCAGCAATACGCAGGTCCACAGCAACCATCACAACAGCAACATCACATCGAACTGAACTGCAACAACAATCCGCGCTGGATGCAAAGCATGGAGGCGCACTACAGTGACTTTCTTTCCAGCGGTACTAGCAATGGGGAGCTAGTCAATGGAGGAGAAACGCGGAAAAGGAGCTGGGATAGCCAACTTATGGGCTCTGGCAGTGATATGGAAGATGACAACAGCAGCAAGCGTCTGTGCACTGCTTCATCATCCTCCTCTTCATCGCCCATGTCGTCGCAGCAGCAGCACGTTCAGGTAGCACAGCATGGTCTCTTGGACTCGGACATGTTCCCCCAGATGTTGATGGATCAGCAGCCACATCAGCAACAGCAACAGGTGCAGCAGCAACACAACTTTGCCTACGCCAACATAATGGATCAGCAGCAGCAGCAACAGCACCAGCAGCAACATTTCCAGCATAACCTGCAGCAACAGATACAACAGCAGCAGCAGATGCATGTGAGCCACATGGGCGGAGCAGCAGTAGTGGCAGGGGGCGAGTACGACGATGACATCAGTCGGCACGTGGCCAGTGCCATCGATAGCATCCTGAATCTGCAGAACAGCGGCGATTCGCTTCAGTTCTCCCTGGGCTCTATCCTCGGCGATAGCATGTTGGACGATCAACGGCAAGCAGGCGCCAATTTGCCCAGCTGCCAACAGGAGCAGGTGATCCAGCGTCGCCGCCATCTTGGAGAGGAGATGAACGACTGTCTGATTAGCGGCGGTGGCTCCGCGGTTAGCGGAGTGGCCGATAACAGCAGTAACATACTGCTAGAGCACCACCACCAGCAGCATCAGTTGATGCAGAGCCACCAGCAACAGCCGCACCTGCAGCATCACCACCATCAGAACATGACGCAGGCCCAGACGCAGCACATGGGGCAGCTGAACGACTTTAGCTGTGTAGCCGGTGGCTTGGATGATCCTGTCAAGTCCATAATGACATCCTGACTTGGAGCCCCAAGCAGCACCACAGCAGCGGAAAATGCCTCAAACAGTCTGATACTAGAGTTTAATGCCACCACCTTGTGAAAAACGGATGATAATAATGACTTCCTGATTGTATAGATACCCGTCTTAGTTGTCCTTGGTTATTGTTTTACCCCCCGAGTACAACCTTTAATTAGATCTAAGTTGAGTCCGCGTAGCATAAATTGTTTTTACTTATTGTTTGTATTGTTTAGACCAATGTTTTGTACAATATTTGAACAGCCCTCAGATAACCAATTACTTAATGCAAGGGGAAAGATCGGAGGGGAGAGAGGTGAAGGTTATGGCATCTACAATATGGCAGAGCCCCAATAAAGCTAAAAAAGCAATTGACGTGGTGAATTGAAAACTAAACGACGAATAGCATCAAATGCTTCTCACAGAGGTACACTAAATGGAACATAATATAAAAATAACAAATTATATAGCTACAGTAACTAAGAGAAAGCCCCTAGACAATTTATTCAAATGAAACCAAGAAAGTACGTAATGTAATGATGGGAGTGATGCGATTGATGGGAGTAAACACGCGCAAAATGAAAGAAATGAAGGGAAAACGAATTGGTTGTATAACTTATAATTAAGTTACTTGAAGCAATTCTAAGAAACAATTAAAATCACGTTGCCAATTTTGTTGTCGTTTGAATATCAGGCAGAGCAATTTATCCGCATCCAATCGATTTTTAAAAGCCCAGATAAAATATATTTATTTACGCATTACGTCGCAAAGGAGTTTTGTAAATAGTTAGAGCATGCAGCAGTTTCAGTCGCGCCCCAGAAACTGTTCAATCAGATTATAAATATATAGCTAAGCATTTTTAAAAGGATATCATTTCAAGCGCTTCAAGTACGACTGCTTCTGATATTACAGACAAACAAACCAATCAACCTATTGACGAGCTCAATTCGAGAGTAAAGAATATTTCGGCATAGCTACGGGTGTCATTGGCAAGCAAATGCAAAGATCTTAGGGATTAACGAGTACCAACTATGGCAAACTACGAAGCAAACCAAAAGCAGTTCAAAAATCACAATTTTAGCCAATTTAGTTTAAACATTTATAAATTATTGAATCTAATGTAATATCTTATACACTTAAACCTAAACCGATCGATTGAAACGAGAAGCTAGCAGCTTTGAGATGAGGAACCACAGGAAAACAAATAACAAACAAATTAACGAATCGTATCAATTGTATCTCGATCTTGCGACAAATCTGACTTGTGATTTGTGCCACGTTTTAAATATAGATGTCTGATTAGCTTGTAAACATACATAATAATAAATACGATTAAAGTCTATACAAAAACCCACACTCAGTAAGCCACTACGAAGTTTATCCAAAACGAATCGCGAGTCGCGTAAGCAATTGTAAATGTTTGACGTGGGGAGGGCGGGCGCCACGCATCAATTACATACCAATTACAATACTAACTACTATTTTAATACCACCACTAACACACCTACTACGATACGTACTACCGTGGACGGATTGCTTGTATTACGTGTAGTCTGTAAGGGAATTTCGAGAGGTACCGTATTCTAAGATGTGCTTCGTTTATTCAGGCCACCCATCCATGACCCCTGACCCCTGACCCCATGAACCTGAACCCTAACCATACCCACAACCGTAACCATCGACTCCCCCGCAAAACATTGTCTCCCACCTGCACAGCGTCCCGTCTGAGTTGCATGATCTTGTATTTCTATTTTGAAACTTTCTAGTTATTATTCAAAGACAACCACTTTCGTGTAAAAATGTATATGTAATAGCATAATTTAAGTTGGCAACTCAAAACTGAATAAACCTAACTCTACTGATAGTTTACTAATGCGAATTGTTTTAAGTTGTATTTAGAACGAAATCGAACTCAGAACTCAAATCGGTCGCCCCTCCCGCAACCAACTTTCCACAACAACAGCAAAGCGCAGTGTCGTCACTTGAATTGTTCAGCTAAATGTGTCTAAATGTAATTAAACATAAAGAGAAAACTAAAGATTTTTAAACAAACATTGTGAGTTTTATTAAACATCATCAGCATAGGGAGAGAGAGGACAGCAAAGCAAAGCAAAGGAAACAAACAACTTTAATATTTGATAGTTTATTAAGCCCATCCATTCATAGTCGTCATAAACATTAAGTACATAAAAGAAAAACCAACAAAAGATTCAATATAAATCTCACTGAAACGCAACAAACCGAAAACCCAACTGAAAACGAAAACTAAATAAAAGAAAATGCAATTAAAGTTCATGCATTTGCGTTTGTACTGGGTGAAATGTTCTTAGGAAAATAAAGAAAATTCCATACAATTTTAAAAACACTTGCATTTTATTATTGGCTCCGTTTCAAATTCACAGGTCGCCGCCTGTGGGATCGAAAATGTTCTGGTCATTTTCATTGAGATTCGTTTATTCGGTACCTTTAAGATTACACACAAATCGACTTTGTGCTGAGTGCAACTGATTCCTAATATCATGCTAACATAAACATACACGTTTTACTACCATAGATTACAAGGTTAAAATCTGCTGGCAGATTCGATTGATGCTAGTGTCTTAAAAATGGGTTAGCAATGCCCCAATATCGTGTTACAATGCGTGCTTATAGTAGGAAATAAATAATTACAAAATAACAATTATCAGTACACAGAATATTATACAATCGATTCCCACCGATTTTCAAATTACATGTTAAATAGGAAGATGGGATTATTCGCTTAAAATCCCTGGGGTAACAAATGCAGCTTTTTGTTGGTGCAACCTCGAATTTAACAGCACCGAAAGATAGTGGATTAATATAACTGGCCTTCTATATATAGTACGACTTAGTAAGTAAATGATTCGTGTTAGCAGAGGTCTGGCGTTAAAAATTTGATATTGCACCCTAATTTGTTGCCCCAGGGTTTACAATTTCTTTCCATCGATCCATCCCAGTGTAGGGGGCATTGCTTTATTCGATTAGCCAACTGTGCTCTGCGTATCTCTAAGCTTAGCATAGTATTTGGCATTTGCGCTAAATTGCGAATACGAGTGAAACGATAGGGGCAGCATAAACGTGCCGACTCCATTCGGTTTCCAGTTAGTTTCGCTGACGCAACTAAGTTGCGATGCCCTCTAATTGCATTACTTAGGCGGTAGTTAAGTCTTGAGCGGATAAACCGGCAGTGGATGGCCCTCTGAATTGAAGACCCATTGCTCCAGGTCGATTTCCTTGCGGTCGTCGCTAAACAGCAGGTAGAAGTACTTCAGGGTCTCGCTCATCCAAAAGCTCTCCATCAGATCGCGCAGACGCGTGCTCTGAGCGTTCTTTACATTTCCCATTGATGTGTAGCCCGCATTTACTTTAGCGTGAGTCTCGAACGCCTGGAAGATTGTCCATCCCATGTCCTGGTATGTGCGATTGCCAGTTAATGAGTAGAAGTAATAGAGACTCTCCACAAACTCCGGGCGTAACAGGTTGTGGGCGTCATTGGGCTTCACATAAATGTCCTGATCGTCCTTTTCGGTTAGCGCAAAATAGGAGATCTCAGCAGCCAAATGTGTGGGATTCATCTTGTAGGTCTGATAGCATGTATCCAATAAATCCCTCGCAAGTATAAGGTGCGAGTCGGGCATCCCGTTCTGGTGACCCAGAATCAAAGTGCCCGGTAGATAACACGTAAGATGATCCATTTTTGGCTTGAAGTCTTTGCCATTGATCAGCTCGCCAATGTAAACCCAGTGCTCGCGTGGGGTGCGTCGCATCAGCTGAGTTAGAACGCCATCGACTGCTTGCATGTAGTCCAAAATAAGGCTAGAATAATCAGAGGTTAATGTAATATAATAATATTCTTTCTTCGTGATAGAATTCCTTAGATTGAATTACACACTCAAATACGTACTTATCATTATCCTTACGACCGGTCTGAATCCACTGTTTGAGCAAGTACTCATAGTAGGAGTCTCCACGAGCGCCAAGGGAAATAGTGGCGTAGTTTCGGAAAGTTCCTGTGTTGGCGTTAATGAATATGGGCACCAAGCCATGGTTCTTATCCAGATCATGCACCTTCTCGTTTACTTTGTTAGCAACCTGATAAGTCAATTATTTTATTATTTGTCTGGCCTTTATCTGATCTATTTACCTGTTCGTAAATGGAAATGTTTGTAGACCGACTCAAATCACGAAACTCTAACTGAATGGTGGTGACCTCACTTGTGGAGCTATCAGGCGACCACTTCGGCGAATGCGCCGAAAGATCCCCGAGGTTCACATCTGAATAGGGGATATTTGATGGTGATTGAAAGGCGGGAAGTAAACGGTTGCCCAGCTCTGCAGCCTTCGACAAAAACATTGTGTCGCCACTCAGGTGATATGCAGACAGCAGTCCGCCTAGGACACGTATGGTGACCTCAAACAGGTTTACATCGCGCTTAGTGTCAAAGCGCAGTGAGTGCTCTACCCAGTCGCGTCCTTCCTTAAATTCTGCGTAGACATTATTGAGAAGTGGAAGGTATTTCTGTCAAATAAAAATTTCGTAGACACTAGAATATAGCGTACTTACCATCATCTAGTCCCATTATGTACATGGTGTCCAGTGAGTCAATAATGGTTAGTCCCAGACCGAACCATTCGTGGGAGTACTGGGAGATGGGCTTCAGGTTGTCGTGTCCCCAGGCATACTTCTTGTATCCCGCCCAGGAGTGCTTGAAGGCGGCCACCACAGCTGACTGTCGTTCATTGGTGGCGCCATGGAAGTGCTGACCCTTTGCCAGAAGAGGCTTGATCTTCTTAAGGTGCTGTTTGAAGCTTACGCCACCAAGAGTGAGTGGGTTCTTGATTGCTTGCTCGAGCTGGTCGCCCTCGCTAAGCGGGTCTGTGGGATCCTGTGCGACGGGCTCCTCTACATTGTTCAGGATGTCGATTCCACCGTTGTCCTGCTCCTTGTTATTATCGGGCGGCGGTAAGGCCACGGCCATGGCGATGGCAAGAGGAAGTCCTTGAGCAGCCACCGTCTCCGGCAGGCGGACCACATTTTCCGCTGAGTTCGCTTCTCCATAGGAAACCAGCTCATTAAACTGAAATTAATTGGTATTGAGATATCAATAAAAGGTTTCACTGGAAGTGTGCCGTATGCGCAATAAATCAAACACCAATAGTCAATCGTAGCGACACGCATGCTATCTTGATAAGCAAACTCCAGGCACTTCGGCGCTTATCAATTAAGAGTGGGCCTATTTACCTTATCACTTAGCGCCTCCGCCTGGGGTGCTCTCTTATCTACCGGAACAGATGCCGCAGCTGTGTCTTTGGGCAGATCCTTAACCACTCCGGGATGATGGTGCGGATTCGGCAAGGGCATTTGATACGGCGCCACCTCGGCCTTGGTGTCCGCGTCCTTTAAACTGGCGGCCAGCAACTGATCGCCACTTAGGCAGAGAAACACCGTTACACAGAATCCGGTAATGCCCAGGATAATGAGATTCCGCTGACAACGCGGCAGCTGATTCCAAGCCTGAAACATGCGACAAAATAGCGTACTCATCAGTTCCGTGTTTCTTGAGAATTTCCTAGGTTCCCGCCAGTTGGCTACATACCCGCCGCAGGCTCTTTCTGCCCCGCTCGTCCACCGTCGCCGCTGATCCCGGCGGCAGTGTGAGCGTTATGTGACCGCCTTCTTTCATGGCGCTTTGCTAAATGCCGTCGCCGGAATTCAGAGTGTGAGAAAGTTGGTTGGGAAATTCCACAGCATTCGCCTCGAATAAAAATCGATTGCTTTGCTGTGCGCCGCTGGCAACGGAGGAATCTGAGCTAACTAGCCAACGTTGGTCCAACTACTACCTCCTTCACTCACAAATCATTTTTATACGTGCCAGTGCATTAATTAATATATGCTAATTCTGGTCCACACTACGCAGAATTACAAATAAGAGATTCTAAAATTATTTCACGAGAGCTGCATTTTTGGAGCTGCTCGAACCAGTGCTGCCAACCTGTTCAACAGTCTGGCCAAATCGGATGTTGGGGGTTAACTACCAATAAGCTTGAAATATCTCTCAAATGATATCGTGGCTATTATTTGAATTTTCAGGAAGAATAGCCAAATTAATACAAGGTACCCAATACTTTTGAAATTCCAGCGAAAGTGCTACGAATGTAGCCAAATGTAGCTACAAAATAGCATGGCCAACACTAGTCTCACTACAAAGTGATTTTTTTGGCATCCCTGATAAGCTTCCAAGTGTGCCCACAATTAAGCGTAAAAGTGGTTACATCTGGTCACACCGCATTTTCACATCAAAATTTCGACGGAAGTCGGTGCGTAAAACCATAGCCCATTTTTAGTTAGATAATAATACTTAAAACCCAAAAATAACACCTACAGCCGGCTACGATACCGATATACCCATAGGAAAGCGAACCGCAAACCGACGATGCTCCGAACCCGACTCATCCAGGCGGCCAGCTCCGCTCAGCGAGCGTTCTCCACCAGCCAGAAGGCACTGGCGGCGAAGCAGATGACCGTGCGGGATGCCCTCAACAGCGCTTTGGACGATGAGCTGGCCCGCGACGACCGCGTCTTCATCCTGGGCGAGGAGGTGGCCCAGTACGATGGTGCTTACAAGGTGAGATCTGCGACTTTTTCCTGCCCCTGCTCGATTACGTAAACACCAACCAGGCGGTTGCGACGACGACGACGACAGCTGATGCAGGTGGCCATGATGGGGGAAGTCGGTGGTCAGCGGGGTGATATATGCGTGCTATGTGTAACTACTGATAGTGATTCCGAACAGTTCGGCGCGAATCCGAATGCGTGATCGAAATTGGCAAGGTCACGCAGAATGTGTGTGACCGACTGTCTGCTGATAATATACATAGACTGCTCCCTAAAACAGCGATTTGTTTACCCATCTGTGGATGTTTTGATTGCCGGCGTAATGCATTAATTTAAACTACGTGGGAGCTACAAAGCTAGCTAGGCAGGCAAAATACAATACAAGTATTTGTTAGAAATATCATTTCCTGAAGAAATCTCAGTTAATGTGTTATCAGCTTGGAAAGTTTTACAAGCTTATAAAAGGTCTTAGCTTGTAATGTTCGCGAATCCAAAAAAAAAAAAACAACCTTGATCTTTCCCTCCCCGAATAAGCACTCTTTTATCCATATATTCCCAGAATACTCACATTTTATTCATTATTTGATGACTTTTTTAGATTTCCCGTGGACTGTGGAAGAAGTACGGCGACAAGCGCGTCATCGACACGCCAATCACAGAGATGGGCTTCGCCGGCATCGCCGTTGGAGCTGCCATGGCCGGTCTGCGTCCGGTGTGCGAGTTTATGACCTGGAACTTCTCCATGCAGGCAATCGATCACGTGAGTGGCCTCATCCTTTTCCTAAGAACCACTTCCCGCACTCCAGCAGTAGGCTAACTACTCATATTATCTCATTGCCAACAAAACGTAAACCAAAAGAAGAACACGACAATCCAATCCAAATGCCCCACAACTCCAACAGCTAGCTAATAGACCAATTCAAGTGCAATATGCCGCGGCGCCTAATGGGATAATATGGGTGGATTAGCTCCTGCCCCAAGTCATAGATCGGACCTCAATAATCCCCACCCATATTATCCGATTACGTGCAGGCAAAGATACTCGATTGCGCCAAACCGCCTGTCGGAGATCGCCCGCTGCCATTAAGCCACATCATTGAAAGTCCACGCTCGACCTGGCTAAACGAGATCAACGACATCCTGCACAGAGATCGAGTCGGGGAGGTGATTGCGCCGCCGCTGGACAAGAGCAAGTCTGACAAGATGGAGGCGGCTCGCCTTATTGTCATCAGGCGACGTAAGATGAAGAAGCACAAGCTAAAGAAGCTGCGCCGCAAGATGAAGTTCGAGTGGGCCAAGGTGCGCCAACGTCGCGAGATGCGCAAGGAGAAGGCCTTCCAGGCAAAGCTGATGTCCCAGATCAAGCAGGCGGAGGCATTCAGTGCGGAGCAGCACGTGGCGGAGATCCTGCGGCAGGCCAACGAGACGCAGCTGCCACGTTTCTGGAAGGGACGCCGACTGCCAGCATTTATCATTAAGCAGAAACTAGGCATTAAGTAAAGATCGATACGGAAGACAACGGAGTGCATCAAATAAAGCGTATTAACTTGAATTGGTGAATTTGCAATGAAAGGGAGCAGGCATCCACACTAAGCATTATTTCATTTACATATAAACACTTTCATGATTATATAGAAGTGTTACTATATCTGTTTAAAAATCCAAACCTTAGATAATCAACTCGGCGGCCAAGACCTTCTACATGTCCGCCGGCGCCGTCAACGTGCCCATTGTGTTCCGTGGTCCCAATGGAGCCGCTTCCGGTGTTGCCGCCCAGCACTCCCAGTGCTTTGCCGCCTGGTACGCCCACTGCCCCGGCCTGAAGGTCATCTCACCATACGATTCCGAGGATGCCCGTGGTTTGTTGAAGGCCGCAATCCGTGATCCCGATCCCGTGGTCTTCCTGGAGAATGAGTTGGTCTACGGAACGGCTTTCCCCGTGGACGATAAGGTCGCCGACAAGGACTTCGTGGTGCCTATCGGCAAAGCCAAGATCATGCGGCCGGGCAAGGACATCACCCTGGTGGCGCATTCCAAGGCGGTGGAGACATCACTTCTGGCGGCTGCTGAACTGGCCAAGAAGGGTACGGCACAGTTTTATTTTGAATGACGTAGAAAGCTAACCTCTTATATTCCATGTTCAGGCATTGAGGCTGAGGTCATTAACCTGCGCTCCATTCGTCCCCTGGACACGGCGACCATCTTCGCCTCTGTACGAAAGACCCACCATCTGGTGACCGTGGAGAACGGCTGGCCCCAGCACGGTGAGTGAGAAATGCAGCTGCTTGAAAGCCTAGCGATTAATAAAAATGCATCCTCTTAGGCGTTGGAGCTGAGATATGCGCCCGCATAATGGAGGACCAGACCTTCTTTGAGCTAGACGCCCCCGTGTGGCGTTGTGCCGGCGTGGATGTGCCCATGCCCTATGCCAAGACGCTGGAGGCGCACGCCCTGCCCCGCGTGCAGGATCTGGTGGAAGCGGTCCTTAAGGTCTTAGGTGGCAAGGTCGGCAAGGCCGCTGCAGCCAACAAGTAGGAACACGACTAGTTAGGCCCACGATCGGAACCACGTAACTAAATTTATAGTCCTCGTCGAAACGCTGCCTCTGGTCTAACCGAGCTGCCCCTCATAATAGTGCACCGAACTGGAAATTGAATGTTCTGAAAATTAAGCACCACCGCATTCGGGTTTTGTTTAGTTTTCGGACGTTCTAGTTTAATTATTTGGTTATAGAAATCTCTTGTGAAAAATAAACGAAAACATAATCATATTCTGAGTGGGTGCTTTATGTTTTGTTCTATTTAAATAATTTTTTGCTCCGAAGTTAAAAATTATAATTCTTATCGTTACTGATTTTGGTTTGAAAAGTGCGCCAAGCCGATGGAAACTCATTTGCTATTGAACGCTGTCCAACACTGACGACAGCTATTTTTCCGATACCGGCCTATCGTTCTGCAATAGGTGTCCTGATATCGATAACGATAATAACAAAGTTAACAATAACAAAAGATATAACATAACAAATAATTGCAATGCTCTGGCTGTAATGGCAAACAGCTCTAGCTCCGACGAAAGCTGCAAGGCCCCCGATAACTTTCGCATTTCGAGCGCCTCCACAAATGGGGAGGACGAGGAATCAGATGTCGCAGGATACACAACAAAGCGCAGGCCAACGGCAACGACGAAGGAACTGCTAAAGGATGCGAACGCCAAGGATAGGAGCGCCACCACGGGATTGGGCACCCACATGCGGTGCCCACTGTGCCACAGCTGCAGCGCCAGCCGATTCCACTGTCGCAATTGCGTCAGAAACGGAAACATTACTCACAGCCAGGCGGAAAGGCCCGAAAGGTTTGCCCACCCACCTTATCTAAACAACACATGTAAACTGAATCGATCTTACATTATTTCAGCCTAACGGAGAAGCAGCAGCGCTACATCAACCTGCAGGCGGGCCTTAAGACCTTCAGCACGCGCTACGAACGCCTTATCGGGCAGCACCGCTCCAATGAGGATCGCCTGATGGCCATCAAGGCCAAGCGAAAGCAATTGGAGCTTCTACAGCAACTAATCACCGGCACGGGACAGAGACTGCGCGTCCTCGGCGAGCGACGCGATGAATTGCGTCGCGCCAATGCCGAGAAGCGAAAGAACCTACCCAAATACCCGGACAAGGTCAAGATGCTCGAAAACTACGTGCTGGACCGAGTGGAGAAAATAGAGAAACTCAGGGACACCCATCTTGGACTCCTGGACAGCATAAAGCAGGCGGCACGTCGCAGCATTCAGCAGCTGGTCACCTATGTGTTTCCTATAGCCGAGGTGGTCCTCAAGGAGGAGCAACAGAGGCGGGCCAGTGTGGAGCGCACCGAGGAGGCGGAGACCATAGCGGCATTGGCCGATGCCAAGAATACATCTTACATACGCGGCAAATGGGTTTTTCATGGCAGTGGGATCAGTGAAGTTCAATACAGGATTGTGGGTCCTTCGTTGCCAGCCAATGGCGACTATTCCGCCTATCTGGATTGGCTTGCGGACAACAAGGACGACGTTCCCAAGGCCACGGCTAACGAGATTACGCCGAGCAGGTTCGAAGCTTACCGCATTGTGGGCGCTCTTACCTACACGGCGCAGCTGACGCAGTTGCTCAGCTTCTACCTGAACGTGCGGCTGCCACATAAGATCGCTTATGGTGACTTCTGCCGTAAACTGCTGAACGAGGAGCAGTTCCGGCGTAAAATCTCGCGCCTCAACTCCAATATCATGTATCTGGCTTACACGCAGCAGGTGAAGTTGCGTGCGCTCATCGAACAGCACACGCTGGAAAACCTACTAGCCATCCTCGATCTGGAGCGCAGCGACTTGGGTCGATACGGCCATCTGGATGTGACCAATGCGCCACTCATGAAGTCAGTGGATTCCCTACTAATCGGCATCGAGACTGCCACGGAATCGGAGTCAGAGGGTGAGTTGTCTTAGCAATTTGAAGGGAATCATCTTTAGAAACTGTTGCCATTCCAGACGAAAACTCCCTGCGCATGGACTGGGAGGCGGTGCCCAGTCTGACTCCGCAGCCGGAGATGGCGGATCCCAATCTGATTCCGGCGGCCAACCAGCAGTCTACCATCGCCTTTGTGCGAATGGCGGCCACATCGGTGCTGCGCTGGATAAAATGATCGCACACCAACACCCGCCCGATCCTGCAGCTTTATCATCATGAGACACGCGTGTTATCTTTTACAAATTAGACTAAGTAATCATTTCTGTAACGGCGCGTCAAGGTTTGTCGGCAGTCGCTGGTTTTAGCGTTATCCCTTGGTTAACAGAACTAATTTTGTATCAATTATATATACATATATATTCGCTGTGTGTAAAGAAAATGCGCCTTTTGGATTTACTTTTATTACATAACTTATTCGTCTTTATTTAATAAAAATGGTTCTCTATAAATAAATATATATAAATTTGCTTAATTAATGCTTGCAAAATACACTGACTTAGAAGGTAAACGACTCAATGAGAAACAATAATTAAACTGGTGCAATAATTGGAAAATTGGCAGACACAGCTGCGAATGAAACCTACCTAGAATCAGCACTAGAATCTTAGATTAGAATCGCAAGGGAACGAGCTGAGTGACCCTAGCTAAATGAACTTTGTGGGCAGTTGTTGCGTGGCCGAGTGAGCAGCTCCAGTCGTGGTCACCACTTCGCCGGCAGCGCTTGGTTGCGGCAGGCTGGGTTTAACAAATACTTGTGGCAGTGTGTTGGCAGATGCTCCCACCTGAGCGGCTGACATGGAGACGGAGCCGTTGGCCAGCAGGTCGTAGCGCGGCGAGGCGTGGCTCATCGTGGAGAGCACGATGGCCGCGGCCATCGCCTCCTGATTGTAAAAGGCCGTCACTGCAGCCGGTAGGGGCTGCTGTGCGGCCGATCCCGAATGTCATTGGCGCGAAGGCGTACTGGGCGCGGATGATCCCATTCCTCCGCTTGCACCCTTGACGCTGTTCGGCGAGAAGGCCGCTTGAATGAACTGCTTTTCTATCTCCTTCAGATTTGACATGGTTTTCATTATATGCGGATCGGTGAGATCGTACACTGGACCCAGGGTTCTGGGGCTGTTGTAGATGTACATGTTATTTGCGCTATAGCCCAGGGATCCATTGACCTGCCCCACGGCACCCAAGGACGATCTTCCTCTGTTCTGAGTCTTGTTCTTAGGTTTTGACTGGACTTTCTTTTGAGGCTTAAAGGCAGGAAAAACTCCCACAATCTCCACGCCATCCGACTCGCTGCTGCTTTCCCTGGCCACCGACGTGGTTTGATCAGCCTTGGAGGTGGAGGTGATAACCGTGGTGGTGGCAGCCAGCTGCTTGGACGTCTGAAGTATATCGCTGGTGCATTGATAGTCATCCAGGTTGATCACGTGGGGAGAGGGCCGAGCACCTACAATCACCTTGGCTTGGCCATCGCTAGAATGCGGACTGGGATTCCCGCTGGCTGCCAGGGTGGCAGCCGTGATCAGACTGTAGAAGTTGCTGCTGCTGTTAAGGTCCATTTTCCGGCTGGGGGATGCCAGATCCAGAACCGTACTGGCGGCTGCTACGGCAGCGGCATTGAGGGCTGCAGCCTGAGCCGAGGTGCTCGGCATGGAGAGCAGCGTGTCCAGGTGGGGCAGGTGGTTGTTGTTATTGCTAATGGCTGGCATACTGACGGCTGCCGTGGCTGCCGGCGCCAGCTGGAATTGCGGATGCGGATTAAGTTGAGGTTGCACCGGTAACTGCTTGGCCACCTTTTTCTTTGGCGGCTTGCTGGTCTGCTTGGGCAACTCCTTCAGCTTTCGCTTCAGACTGTTGGAGGAGGCACTTGTAGCTGAGTCCGTGTCAGAGTTTCCTCGAGATCGAGGGTCCTCCACTGGCTTTATGTAGCTGCTTGCCGGCGGAATTTGCTCAGGAGCATTTACAATTCCAACGGGCTTAGGTGATGGGGACGCCGGCGGTGCCTTTGGCTTTTCCTTTGCTTTCAGCTTGGAGTTCTTGTAGCGGGTTATTTCCCTTTGTAACTCATCCAAACGCATCCAGCCTGGCGGCCACAGTTCCACCACCTTTTCCTTCAGATACCAATTGATGAACTCCTCCAAAGTGTCTTTGCGCTTAGCCAGAAACGCGTAGGACGTCCAACGCGCTTGGTACACATCGTACAGCAGATTGCGTAACTCACTGGTCCACTGGAACTTCTTGCGCGGCATTTTGGGTGGCAGCTCCGAGTTTACGTCCGCCGCTCTGAAAATACAAAAAATAAATAAATAAAGGAACCTAATAATTCGTTGGCCAATAATCTTACGCCTGTTCAGCAAACGTGCGCAGTTCCGTTTCGTAGTTAGCTATCGCCTTAGGCATGACCACAGCTACAGCCCGCCGCAGCTTCTCCAAAATGATGGTGGACTTCCTCTTCTCCTCCTTCGCCCGCACTTGTTTCCCCTTGCGCAGCATGTAGTACTTGGGCAGTTGCAGCTGATACTCGATGTGGGAAAAGACCATGTTGCGCTCGTTGCGGTCCGTGCAAAGCACCGCCTCGTACAGCCTAATGTAGATTGATGGATATGAACCTTTAATCTGTACTTAGTGTATACTTTAGCTGCAAACTCACCGAAGCAGAAGTGGCGAAAGCTTGGCATCTAGAATAAACTTCTTGCCGCACATGTCTCGAATTTTTACCGCTTCTTTAAAGCTGTTGACTACGGTCAAAATGTCCGCATCCAATGTGGTGGGCAGCAGAGTGTCGGCGGTACGAAGATCTTGAAAATAAGCAGACGAAAAATGGTCTTATGTATTTAAGCGAAGAACTTTCATTAGTTCTCCACATTTGTTACTTACTTTCTTGCCCATCCTTGCCTTGGTGACCGGACTGCCTATCTGCACGGCCTTGCTCGGACTCCATATCGCTGCTGTCGCTGGCGGACACGTCGGTGGAAACACACTTCAGCTCGCCGTTGACTCCCTTGACAGCTGCCGCGCCGCTTTGCGACTTGAGGAAGCTGTCTCGCTTGGCCTTTAGCATGTCCTTGACCGTTGTGGTCTTAACCACCTTCTTTAAAGCTTGCGCCTGGGCCTGACTCTGCGGCAGGGCCTGAAGCTGGCTTGATGGCTGAGTCTGGACCGGGACCTGTCCGTCTTCTGTGTCCGAGATCTCCACCGTGCTGGGTCGCGGCGAGTTTGAGGATGAGGAAGTGGTGATCGGCTTAGTCGGCGGCTTCTTGCCACTCGTCGAAGAAGTTGAGCTTGGTTTGGACTTCCCCGTAACGATAACCTTGGCCCGCTTAGCTTGATGATTGTCTTTGTACTTGCTGCTGGATTTGGCTGTGGCAGCAGAGTCCTCGTCCTCGAGACTTTCACTCTCGGAGTCGTCTTCGGAATCGCTTTCATCGTTCTCCTCCGAGTCGTCCTCGGAATCGCTCTCGTCCTCCTCTTCATTGTTGCCATCATCGTTTTCGTCGTCGTCGTCGGACGATGACGATGAGCTTTCCGAGCTGGACGAGACCATGCGCTTGCGTGATCGCTCCGGCATTTTGATGATGGCATCTGTGCGCGTGGTGTAGGACTTCTTGGTAAGGTTCTTGAACTCCAGTGCGCCACAGTTGATGTAGAAGCCGCCCTCCAGGGTTTCCGCCTCCTCCGGGATGATTTCGTCGTACTGGAGAGGGAGTATAGTTCAAGGTAAATTGGGTTCTTATAAATTTGCCTTTCTCGTTCTTACGGCTTCCGTGTTGTCGATAAATGAGTCCGACTCATCGTAACCCATTCCAATGTCCCGGTAGTCGTCCTTTTTGCTCTTCCCCCTGCCTGTGGCATAGGAGTTGCCGTACTTGGCCTCCAGCTCCTTGACGATCCGTGCCACATCGTCATCGTTGTCGGCAAAGGGATCAGTGCCTGCGGAGCCATTGGTAGTGGTCACCTGCTTCAGCTTTTTTGCCTTTTTCTGCGGATTACAAGGGCTTAGAAAATAATTTTCCAATTGACATATACACTCACCTTTTCCAAGTACAAAAGTCGGGAGTAGTTGAACTCGGGATACTTATTCGAATCGGTCTCGAATAGATCGAGTTTGATGCGAATGGACTTGGCAGTCTGGGTCGTGGGTTTGGAGCTGTTGTTGGGTGCAGCGGACGGAGCATCAGGCTCCAGGAAGTTGCTGCCGAAGCGCGAGAAGCCCGCATCGCCCTGGATGATCGAGGTGAGGGTGACGCGCTTGTGCTCGCCCCCCCTTGACATTTCCGGAGGGCAGAGTTACGGATATCGAGTGGGATTGGGTTTATTCGAGCCGAAAGGGCCTTCCCGCCCTTTTTTTTCGAAAGAGCCGCGTGTTCTTCGCCGCTCTCTCCCTCTCTCTTCCTCGCAGCCAAACAAAAACAACAGAGACGTCGCTGCTGCTGCTGCTCCTCCTCCTCCTTTCGCGCTGCTTCCTCTTCTTCAGGGGATGTCTGTTTTAGGTTTTCTGCACGTACACCAAGCAACCACAACCACTTAATAACCGTGGCAATTTCACACTGAGCTGCACTTTCTTGTTGTTGCCCCAAAAACACTGCTTATCAACATAAACAAATGGCGAGGACTTGCGCCGGATTGCACTACTTTAATCGCCGCCCGCTTTGCAGCTGCATCCGTCGACCACGGCCACGAATAATTGTCACTTTTCTGGGGGAATGAAAAAGTGGAAATTTTTT
The DNA here is from genome assembly GCA_005876975.1 of Drosophila orena. Taxonomy (NCBI): domain Eukaryota; kingdom Metazoa; phylum Arthropoda; class Insecta; order Diptera; family Drosophilidae; genus Drosophila; species Drosophila orena. Next base: position 3,457,716 of record VCKV01000282.1, on the reverse strand, counting down.
TGGGGGGTTTCAAATTGGTTGGCTTGCCGGCACGAAAACAACACAGTCTTTAACGGCAGCACACCGGGGACTAAACACACGCAATCGACGCTACCAAAGGGGACATTTAAACGATTGGACCAGGCGCTTTTCGCACGGCCAGGAGCGCGATTCTTCAATTGTTTCTTGTTAAAATCCTCAACGCTACATTCTCTCCGCTCCACCCCGCACCGTAGATCCGACCCTGCTTTTGGCTTTCGCACTCGCGTTGCGCAGCACTGGTCGCGGTTTTCGCAAATTACACAGAGCCGTTCACACTGCGCGCAGTACAGGTTGAGACTTGATGCGATTTGCTGCAGCAATCATTATTTAATTGGTATGGGTGTATTATAATTCCAAAATATCGTTACTAAACTATCTTGAAAGGTGGCACGATTTGCAGTTTGATTATTATATTAAAATCGCAAAGCAAACTATAAGGTAAGGCCTATGCGAACATATTCATAACTTACAGCTTAACTAACTTAACTTAACTAACAACTATCCATGAGTAGCGAGATCTGGCTTGAAAGCAGCCAACACTTTCACTACCTTTAGTGCATCCCTGTGCTGTGCCACATTCCAAACACATTTCTGCTTTGTTTTGACCAAAACGGGCCGTTTTGCAGCACTGTTCGGCACAGCTGTTCAGTGATTTGGTCTGTTGGTGGGGGGAGATTTTCTTGGGGCGAGTTAGTATCATTTCAATTGTGGAGCTGTTTACTTCGCGAAAAGTCAAGTGCTCGCCGTTTAATTAGCGTAAGTGGAAGTGAGTCGCAGTACGTGAGCTTGGTGGGGGAGGGGCTTAATTCCATGCGCCCGCTCCACAACAAAAAGAGTTGCATGCACAGAAATTCGAATTCGGTCGAAACTGCAAGGTGTTATTATAACGGGAATGGCCAGTGCTCGTTATCGGGTGAAAACGATTAGGATTGTGCAATTAACAAAAGTGTGCCGTGCTACTATTTTCACAATCTAATTCCCAATTCCCAACTCCCTATCCCCAATTCCCAAGTGCCACCACACCAACACTCGCACATGAATACTTATGCTGCCTTTATGCTTGCAGCCCCACTTGGCTCTTGTATGTACTTATCCAACGAGTGCAAGTGACCGACGTCCAAAGAGCAACGTACGGGATACAAATCTCCGACAAAGGCTTCCCGCTTTCAGTGGTCCGGTGACTTTTGCCGGAGTAGTGACTCCGTCCCAGAAAGAGAGTTGAACAAATAGCCCCCCGCCGCTCGTTAAAAAGTGTCATGAGACAATAAAGGAACATAAAGAAAGAAAGGAAAAGCGACGAGAATAGTGGAGCTCCTTTGTCGCATCTCTGGAATCAAAGGTGAGTAATACTACTCCATTAGGAAATTACGGGGCCTGTGTAATTGTCGCTACAAAAAACTACAAGGGGAAATCGTTCAAACAGAAAACAAGAGACTATGATTATAAGATAAGAACTGTGTCCGCTTTCTTTTATCTGAAGTGACGTAGTTCAAGGTGAACACAGTACTCACTCGATGCTGGAAAAGCTCAAGTGTAAACCAGTTTGCCGCACTACAAATTATGAAAATGATCATGCTTGAGGTATTTCTTTGCAACAAAAGAGGGTTCGCTTTTGCGAGTGTTGCCTGTAGCACTGCTGGAATGATAAACTCTACTCTCAGACACTGAAATTCATACACCGAAATGGAGTTACGGCAATCGACCTTGAAACATGTGGCCCCAAACGCCTTGCCAACCCAAATTGGTTTTCCATTTCCAACGATAAACTTGTGTGCTTTTTGGGAATTCATCCATTAAAGGCGGCGGCGGGGTTCTCACATAAAATGGACAGAAGCCGAAAACACAAAATCTAAGCGATACACATAAACAATCAAACAGCAGCAACAAGTGAGCGCACAAATGAAATTTCCCTTTTAATGCGTCATTATTGCTAATTTGTGTGACACACTCGAGCTGTAACTTTGCTATTCGTACAGTTCACGATTGTTATCAGAAAAGTTCTTATGGCGAACGAGTTAACTTTTTATCTGCTTCCTTTTTATGATTAACTAAATGAATCTGCAGCGCGATTATGTATTATATTACTGAGTGTTCATAAAACTCAGTAATTTACCTTAAAAGTATTTATTTATCAGCCCTCATAATGCCTTTCTTAAAGTTCATTCAATCCACAAAACATGTTCGTCACACTTTTGGAAGCAATTTCTCTATTCAGAGCTATCTTCATTACTCATAAAATGGTTAAACACTCAATAATGTTATTCATAAAGCTCTGACATAATAAAACATAGGCAAAACAAAGGAGAATCGTATTTAATAATGAAAAAGGATCGTTGGCCACCTCTTGATATGATCAAACCGCACCTTATCGCCGACATATTCGTTTACCCAGCGTACTTTTCCCATCCAAACTAGAAAATAAACTAGAACAAAAAGAGCCGCTGGTGGTTGGCTTTACCACCAACACAACCACCCACTACAGATGTGGTTTTCCATTTTTGAAACTGTGACGCATGCACGGAAATAAATTACACGATCTACGCCTGAAGGTGCCATTACCAAGAGACGACGACCCATCGATAACAGTTTTATATATGTACATACAAGCATACATATAGTACTCGCTTCTTTTTGGACTCTTTCAGTAGAGAGCGATGGCGGAAAGCGTGGAGCTGAATGACAAGTACGGCAAGCCACTGTGCTACGACCGGAACTTCACGGGACCCCGGCAAAGGGATCGCAGCTGCACGGATGTGCCCTGCCTGCTGCTCTTCGTGCTCTTCCTGGGTGGATGGGCCTTCATCGCCCAGTACGCCATCAAGAACGGCGATCTCAACAACCTGCTGGTTCCCACGGACTCATTCAACCGGAAGTGCGGCATGGACTCCGGGGTGCTAAACAAGGAGAACCTATTCTTTTTCGACTTGAACCAGTGCATTGATCCTATTGTACCCCTCACTGGATGTGACACTCCACAGGTGAGTTAGCGCTAGCATCGCACTTACAAGTAGTTCATCTTACATATAATGAATGGTATTTTAACAGGTTTGTGTGGAGACTTGTCCCAGAGAGACGTTCGTCTGGGACACCATGAAGGATAAATTAAGTTTTGCGGAGCTGCATAGTCGCCTCATCTGCCTAACGGAGGAGCACAGGGCGCAGATTCGCACCAAATCGGACATTCAGACTGCCATTGACCAGAACCAGTGTGCACGCTGGTACATCAAGAGTGCTCCATTCCTCAAACGATGCCTGTTCGAGTTCTCCCAGGGCGTGTGTGATTATATTCCCTCGTTCCTGCTGCATCTGCTGCCCGGAAACGCCACCACGGAACTCCAACTGCAGGCCCAGGTCATGGCTATGAGCATGCCGGAGGCCCAAGCTCTAGTTGTTCCCCAGGCGAACAGCAAACAAACTCCAGTGGACGAGGAGCCGATCATCCAGTGCAAACGCAGACTTAACGAGGCTGTCATCAAGGAGAAGATGATGCAGACGGACACGATGCTGGCGAAGCTCGTGGGTAACATGGTGGCCCACTTCTACAATGGCACCAACGACGCCCAACGCTTTGGAAAAGAGATTGTCGAGGATCTGATCAACTCCTGGTCTATTGTTCTGGTGGCTTGCTGCTGCACCCTGATTGCCTCACTGATCTATATCGCTCTAATGCGCTGGCTCTCGGCTCCAATCCTCTGGTTCTCTATCTTTGGCGTGCTTATCGGCCTATTGGTGGGCATTTACCACACCGTAAAACAGTACAGGTTCTGGGAGAAGACGGCTACGGTCCCCATACACGGTTTGAATCTGCACTCTACGGTCAAGAATGTACTGCAAAACCAGAACACCTGGCTCTACCTGTCCATCTTCTTGGCCGTGTGCTTCGTGGTTATCCTGTTGCTGGTAATTGTGCTAAGAAATCGCATCCGCATAGCGATCGCCCTAACCAAAGAGGGCAGCAAGGCAGTAAGTAGTGTGATCAGCACCGTGTTCTTCCCTATCTTCTCCTGGATACTCTTCATTGCCGCCATAGCGTTTGCCATTGGCGTGGGCCTGTATCTGGGCTCCATTGGAGATCCTTCGTTTCGAATGGTGCGCCAACTGACGAAAAATGGCGAAGTGACCAACGAGGACTGCGTCTGCGAAGGTCCGGCTATCAACTACACAGTGGGCGGATCCTGCGACCCGAAAGTGTTTCAGCAATATTGCACCGTTCGGCAGATCTCTTTTCTCCAGAAGCGGGATCCTTGCATGAAAACCACCTGCAGCTTTGACTCGATAAATAATCCGACTATTATTAAGTGGGCCATCTTCTACAATGTCTTTGGCTTCCTGTGGCTTAGCTTTTTTATCTCGGCCTTCAGCTACATGGTGCTGGCCTCGACCTTTGCCCGCTGGTATTGGACCTTCAAGAAGAGGCACGTGCCCTACTTCACCCTCACAAGAGCTTTCTTCCAAACCGCTTTCTACCATCTGGGCACCGTGGCCTTCGGCTCACTCATCCTGGCCATCGTCCGGTTAATTCGTCTGGTGCTGGAATACATCCACGAGAAGCTGAAGAAGTACGACAATGCGGTGACACGGGCCATCCTCTGCTGCATGCGCTGCTTCTTTTGGCTGCTGGAGACCTTCCTGAAGTTCCTCAATCGGAATGCCTACATCATGTGCGCCATTCACGGCAAGAACTTTTGCTCCAGTGCCGCGGACTCGTTCAACCTGATTATGAGGAACTTCCTACGTGTGGTGACGCTGGATCAGGTCACGGACTTTTTGTTCTTTTTGTCGAAACTGCTGCTAACCGCTGGCGCGGGGGCATCCACCTTCTATTTCCTGGACAATAATCCGGCCATTATTAAACTAAACTACAACGCGGTGCCCACCACCTTGGTGGTAATTGCCGCCTTCCTCATAACGAGCGTGTTCTTCGGTGTGTACTCGACGGCCGTGGACACACTGTTTCTGTGCTTCCTGGAGGACTGCGAGCGGAACGACGGCTCGCCGGAGAAGCCGTTCTTTATGTCCAAGCAGCTGATGAAGATTCTTGGCAAGAAAAACAATCTGCCGCCGCGAAAAGTAGCAGGGGCGAAACGGCAAGGCCAATTATAAGTAAATTGAGATAAAGCATATACATATATATTTATTCTATCCAAAAATCGAACGGGGTTGTGAGCGATTGCTCAACCGCCTGCAATGGGGTTTGCATAAAATGCACACTCCATTGCCAATACTCTTAATATTAAATCTAGTGTATATAATACGCCAGTATCCATATGTTAACTTCTTTGTGCGGCTAGACATGGGATAGGCGCGGACCATGAAGACCAAAAGCAGTACCATACAATAATTTGTATGCAGACACAAAATTTTTAAATAATAATTATTATTATTAAATTAAAAAATAATTATCTCACATTCATAAACGTCAGTTTGATTATAATATTCGAATTTAATAAAAATAATTCACTTTTCTGATTTGTTCTTATTTTATTTTACTTTTTCCATCCCATTCAGCAATATAAAAACATTATATTCATTCAAATTATTAATTTTACATTCATTCATCTGGAACGCTCAAACTACTCATTTCAGAAAGTCTGATTTTGCAGGGATGTTAAAGACCGAAGAAGCCGTAATGAAGAACAATAGTTATAAGACTTGACTTTTAAAAGTATATATAATAAACCTTAATACTGCCTCAATGGTTGTTTAATTAAATAAATCTCTGCATTGGAATGGGTTCCTAAATTTTCCTCGAATTTTTAAAAGAACATTGCTTACCATCTGGAATATTTTAGTATCAATTCTAAATAGGTAACAATATTTGAATCTCATTCACAAAGCTCAACTCATTGGAAAATAAATACACACTATTAGTTCAACAGTTATGGTCATTTAAAATTTTCTTGGCTTAAAAGATAATATCCTTGAGCACACTATCGCTGATGTTCTGCAGGTCATCATCACCTCCAATCTGATCAAAATCGAACTTATGCGAGACATTGAATGCATTCTGGTCGTTTTCAATGTTGAAATCGGGATCAAGCGGTAGAGAGTCCTGTAAAAAATAATTAACTTTAGATTCGTATTTCATGTTTGCCTTATTAACTTGAAATATATTCAAATATTTTAAGACAGAACCTAAGAATCTTATTGATTGCACTTACATTGATTGTTCTGTCATTGAGCTGAAGACGTGGCGTGTCTTGCTGGTGGCTCTCGGTGTGTGGTACCAGTGCATCCAGGCGTCCAGATGGCGAGGTGCTAAGGTTCAGAACATTGCGAGATACCTCCAGAACCTTTATAACCGCTGCGCTTTTGGCGACCAGTGAGCTGTTGTTTTCCGATGTGCGCGGAATGCGCTCGATTCGGGTGCACTCGCTACCACTCAGGGGTGTAAAGTGGTCGCTGGGTTCAGTTGGTGAGGTCTGGGGGGAGGTCACCGCTGCTCCTGGCACTGGTGCCTCATCGAAACCGAAGGAGGCTTGCATTTGCTTCCACTTGCTGCCCAGGGCGGAGAGATTCGCTTGCGGAGCTGTCTTAGCCTTGGAGGCGTTCTTGTGAATGGTGCGCAGCATTTGCATGGGATCGTTGATCTTGGATCGATTCATTGTCCCATTAAGATCAATGCCAGTCGACTGATCAAGGACTTTCAGCTTTCGTGCTGACCGAAGCGGCGCAGGTGCTGAAAGTGAACACAGATTAGGATTGGGGTTACAATACGAAGGGGAGCACTCCTTACCGAGTAAACTATTGCTTAAGGCATCGAACTGTTTGCCATTGAAATCATCTTGGAGTGCAAGACGTACTGGGGCATTGCGACTACCGCCGCCCATGTCGATCCTGATGGGAGGCGTGGAAACAAATTTGGAGCTGATAACTGATTCGAAGCGAGGCGTGGCTGGCGCAAGCGTCTGTCCCTTGGCGCAGACACTTGCAGGGGAAATTGTAGTGGCACTTCCCTTCTTTTTGGACGGCTCGTTTAGTTTCTTTAATAAATTGTTCAGTTGGACTTCGGACTGAGCAAGTTCCTCTCGAAGAGCCTGCAAATCGGTGGTGACAAAGCCATTCGATTCGTTGTAGTGGTCATTGGCATCCAGTTGCTCGGCAATCGTGCCGCTGATTCGATTGAAGCCATTCAAGAGGGCATTCGTTTTAGATGCACCCAAGGGGTCGTAAAAGTCTGGGAATTAATTGAAACCCAATTAGATTTAAAGTCCTAGAGGGATGTTACCAAAGATTATCACCTTCTGTGGCTGCATCACAGTCGAACAGCACTCGCATGCCCCTCAGTGCCTTCTCTACCGCCTCCTTGGTCTGGTTGTTCTCGGCTTGCTTCAACTGGAAAAGATCGATGGTATCCTTGAGACCACACAGAGGTGCCTCGAGGTCAAATTTGCTTTCGGTTGGTTGGATAATGACCCGCTCGACGCCGAGTGCAGCGTTGGCCTCGAACTCATCCAAAAAGCCATCGTCCGCCAGTTGCTCCTCGGGCACTCCCATGTCTGCAGACAGATCGGCCATCAGGCGTCGGATCTTCTGGGTCTTTTCGCGCAACAGACATGTATTCTCCTCTAGATTGACAACATACGACGAGGCATACTCCTTCATCACAGCATTTTGGCGAGCCATGACCTTGGCGCTCACGTTTGGTGTTCCCGTCTCAAAGCCGAGTGACTTTTCGCGCTGCTTAATAAGCTCCTGGATCACGAAGCCCACGAACTCCAGCAGAAAGTTAATAAACCGCATGCCTCCGGGCATGACCACCAGATATGACTTGATGTTGGCCCAATGCAGCTGGTGCTTCTCGTTCAAATGCTTCAGATACTCCACAGTGCTGGAGCGAAAGTTCGCCTCCGATTTCTTGTCCGTGATGGGCCAGAAGAAGCGTCGCTTGAACTCCGCGGGATCCAGCAGGCGGAAGAGGTAGTGCATCACATGTACAAAGGCCACCTGGTTGGGCTTGAGGAACATGTCCCAGGCAATTAGCTTCCGCAGCTCGTCCGGCATGGGGTGCACCAGGGCCAGTCCCTGTAGCTTCCTGTGCAGCTTCTCGCTCTGCTCCTTTTCTTCGGCTTTCCACGGCGCGATTGTTGTCCGGTCCATATTTTAGCACAGAAATCAAGTAAAATATGGCGGTTTAGTTTGAAGTTATTTGTTTTTGTTGCTGCGCAGTGTTACCAGGTGGCAGGAGCAACTGAAAAATGAATGAAGCCGTTCCCACTGTCTGTTTATATTTATGAAATATATTATGTATAGGCGATAAATCTATTTAATTTCCTTAGGAAACGTTATTATGAATATCATTTGTTATATACATTTTCCTATATTTTTGCCTTGACATTTTTGAATTACAATTGTATTTTCCAATTAGCTCATACCGATTTAGTTTAAATCTGATGACCTGCTACGGTCACACTTTATAGTTCGGAAATTTGTCGGTTGCTGGAATTTTGTGGACGAATTTATATTTAATTTTTAGACTCTTGGTAATTAAATAATCGACTTTTATTTCGAAGTGACCCCCTGACAAACTAGATAGTTTTCGGATAAAGCGAATACCCAGTAACTTGGCGACTCACAAAGAGCCAAAAAACTTCGCATCTGGGTCCAACGTAGCACTTTCTTTTTGTCTGCAGCAGAGAAAAATCAATATACGCATGGGGTATAGAAATCGCATCTCGGCGCATATATAGTATAGATTACAGATACCGCGGCGGTGACAAGTGGACGTCCGCCCCCAAAACGATAATCAAATCAGCGTGAAAATATGTACATATTCGTCACAGTCGCAAATCTTCCAAAGAAACCCAGTTTGGCCATTAATCATGAAATTGAATGGGCTATATGTCTAAATGTCTATATGTATATTCATATAAACTGATTCAGTGTCTGTTCTCCATTTGCAGATATCGGGAATCCGTCTGCCACAATGGGTTCCCTCTTCCGCAGCGAGGAAATGGCGCTGTGCCAGCTTTTCCTGCAGAGCGAGGCGGCCTACGCCTGCGTCTCCGAGTTGGGCGAACTGGGATTGGTCCAGTTCCGAGATGTGAGTAGAATGGATTACATAAAGTTGCGGTCGAGACAATCGCAAGCCACAAGCATACCCCATACCGCATACCTCATTAGTGAATTGTGTATTCCATGAAACGTCCCCGCTTACTTGAATGCAATGTAAATGTAAAGCTAATGACACCATCCACTAAATGTATAGTATAATTACGTGTTACTTTTTACTTTAAACATCTCGCCTAAATAAAACTAGCAAATTCAATGGCAATGGTTCAGTGATCGCACAAATTAACTATTTATTAAGATCGCCCAATAATGAACCACTCTTTCGAAATCCGCAGCTCAATCCCGATGTGAACGCCTTCCAGAGGAAGTTCGTCAACGAAGTGCGCCGCTGCGATGAAATGGAGCGCAAGCTGCGTTACCTGGAGAAGGAGATCAAGAAGGACGGCATCCCCATGTTGGACACCGGCGAGAGCCCCGAGGCCCCGCAGCCCCGTGAAATGATCGACCTGGAGGTATACTATACCATGCTCCCTGTTTTCTGCTAACCACTTTTGAACTTATATGGCTTTCTTGTCTGCCGCTTAGGCCACCTTCGAGAAACTGGAGAACGAGTTGAGGGAGGTGAATCAGAACGCCGAGGCCCTGAAGCGTAACTTTCTGGAGCTGACCGAGCTGAAGCACATTCTGCGCAAAACCCAGGTGTTCTTCGACGAGGTAAGCTGCGGCATGAGCAACTACATATGGGTATCAGCTAACGAACTGCGATCGGTAACCGATTCACCATTAACATATGCCGGCCATTGAAGCGGCCGGTAACTAACCAACTTTTCTAAGCAATAACCAATATTCCAACCGACAACACAAGTGTGGCAGCCACGACTTCTAGTCACATAAGCAATCTATCCCAAACTACACTCTTAAATGATTTCCCCGTATTTCCCCTCTCGGCACGTATATCCTCCTTCTCCGCTTCCAAAGGCAAACGTGTGTGCTTTCTTACCCTTCAGTTTGAGTTTGTACATATTCCGTAATGTGCGTTTGATATCAGTTGATGGTTATTGTTTCCTTCGGACGTGTTCCTGGGCAATCAGAGGAAAGGTTTGGTTTTCAGTAGATTCTGAAATGCATTAAAATTAAGGGATTAGAAAACCCCTTTCTTTCTGGTTGCTTTTGGAGAACACATCCGCGTAAAATCCTTTCAAATGCTTCGTTTTCCCCAACACTCTGTTTATATAGTATATACCTAGATGTCTGTACAGCCTTATTGTTTATTATTAATTATTTGACTTTTTCGGTTACTTTATTATGCGTTTTACGTTTTGTTTTTCCATATCAATCAATTCACAATCAATCAATGAACCAACACCTCCCCGACCAAAAATCAATAAACCGCAAAACAAAAACGCACACAACACGTACATCCACCAAAAAAAAAAAACACCACCAATGACCTGCCCACTGCCGGTTGTGTGGCCAAAAGTCGGTGCCCACGGTGTACAAGTCGAGTGGCGCATACTCATCCAGCAAGTATCGGCGCTATCCGCAGATGGCCGACAACCAAAACGAGGACGAGCAGGCGCAGCTGCTGGGCGAGGAGGGTGTCCGGGCCAGCCAGCCGGGCCAAAATTTGAAGCTTGGGTAAATATTGATGCGGACCTGGGACCACGGACAACGACGGGAACAGGGGGAAACTAAACTCAGGCCAAGACCCACTCGCTCTCGCTCTCCTGCTCCACTCACACCTTGACTCCTTGATGTTTGTTATCTACGCGTCCATGTTCCATCCATGTACCTTTGATGAGTGTTCCATGTTTTCCACGCGCTAGGCTATCGAATTGATTTCAAGCATAAGCACATTGTCTACTTGTTTGCTCTGGTGTCGGTCTCCAAAACTATACCTAATCCAATCCAATTCAATCCAGTACCCCACATGCCCACAAACCCAACAACCAAGTTTCGGCGGCGGTTCTACTAACCATTTTCTAAGAGTTAACACCAAGCTAACCCGTTTGTAAGTCGAGTCGAAATGACCTTTGCCCACCATTCCCAATTTCTAGCAAGAAGGCGGCGTAAACCAAACGACCGAGTCGATGACCCGCGCCTTGATCACGGACGAGGCGCGCACCGCTGGTGCCTCCATGGGTCCCGTACAGCTCGGGTACGTATCCAGCAACCAGCCTCTGAAGCGGGAGAGTCGCACACTCGGACGTGGGACGTAGTTCCGCCAGCAGGGGAATATTCCTTGGGCGGAAAAGTGTGTACATAAAGGGATTACATACATGCAATGTGTACTTATTTCTAATCTTAAATGGTCTACTTTTGGTTAATTATCTCAGCCTATTGTGTCTTTTATTTATTTATTAATCCCCAAAGGCATATGTATATTTACTTTAATCTACTCTTTGTTCGATTTCTTTATATGTACATACCTAAAGATGCTATCTTTAGGTATAGTATCACAGAAAGTATCACAGACTAGTGCCCACTTGCCGCCCAGGGAGCTTTTATCCTGCCAAATCTTTTTTAGCTCTTAACCAACGAAATGCCACACAAAATTATTGCTTACTGCCGCCAACGCCAAACTAACCAAACTCAAAACGCCAATGCAGCTGCGCCGCCAAAGAGAAAGATTAACCGAACCATGTCCATTTATACCGTCCAGCTTGGAGTCCCTTTGAGTTTCGAGCAATAATTTTCTGTGCACGGTTCCAAAATGACACATCGAAAGCCACTAAATTAAACGTCCTTCTCTTCTTATGCTCCTCTCTTCCCCACACAAAAATGTCCAATCGAAAAATAATGTTGATAAATTTAGTTACATGGAGAAATCAAATGAACGTGAGGATTATCTTCCATGGTTGGTACCCTGCCCCTTCAAAAAAAATATAAAAAAAAACAAGTCTAGGCCAAACAATCAGTCAAACTCGTATCCATTAGCCAACGAAGCGCTCATCAATCGTATTTGTATCTGTATCCGTATTCGTATTCGATCGGTCAATCAGCTGTATATAGAAACATGTCATTAGCTTCGCTCGCCTCGCCTCGCCCCGTCCCGCCTTGCCTTGCCTCCCAGCACCGCCCCGCATCCCGTCCAGAAATCAGAGTGCCACCTAGAATGCTAACGTGTCACCCATCCAAGCGATCCCACCCAGTGCCTCATACATCCCGATCCTCGATCTCGTAACGCTACTCGCGTCCATTGGTAACTTGTGCTTGAGAGTTTAGTTTTCCTTGTTTGTCGTAAATAACCGGAATGACTATGTTGGATAGCCCGTAGCGGAGATCTTTAACTAATAGCTGCTTCCCAATCCCCTCTAGCTTCGTGGCTGGCGTCATCCTGAGGGAGCGACTGCCGGCTTTCGAGCGGATGCTGTGGCGCGCCTGCAGGGGCAACGTCTTCCTGCGCCAGGCGATGATCGAGACGCCGCTGGAGGATCCCACCAATGTAAGTATTAACCAGCTACATGAAAAACCATCTTGATGTAATGTGAAGATAATACTAAATGAACCAGTAACCTAATAACTTAATTGCTTCGCATTTCCAGGGCGACCAGGTGCACAAGTCCGTGTTCATCATCTTCTTCCAGGGTGACCAGCTGAAGACGCGCGTCAAGAAGATCTGCGAGGGCTTCCGGGCCACGCTCTATCCTTGCCCCGAGGCTCCAGCCGATCGCCGAGAGATGGCCATGGGTGTGATGACCCGCATCGAAGATCTGAATACCGTGCTTGGCCAGACGCAGGATCATCGCCATCGTGTCCTGGTCGCTGCGGCCAAGAACCTTAAGAACTGGTTCGTGAAGGTGCGCAAGATCAAGGCTATCTACCATACGCTGAATCTCTTCAATCTGGACGTGACCCAGAAGTGTCTAATCGCCGAGTGCTGGGTGCCGCTGCTGGACATTGAAACCATCCAGCTGGCCTTGCGCCGCGGAACCGAACGATCGGGATCATCGGTACCGCCAATTCTCAACCGGATGCAGACGTTCGAGAATCCGCCGACATACAACCGAACGAACAAGTTTACCAAGGCTTTCCAGGCATTGATCGATGCTTATGGCGTGGCCAGCTATCGGGAGATGAATCCGGCACCCTACACGATCATCACCTTCCCCTTCCTGTTTGCCGTGATGTTTGGAGATTTGGGCCACGGCGCCATCATGGCGCTCTTTGGTCTCTGGATGATTCGAAAGGAGAAGGGACTGGCGGCTCAGAAGACGGACAACGAGATCTGGAATATATTCTTTGGCGGACGATACATCATCTTTCTCATGGGCGTCTTTTCCATGTACACGGGCCTTATATACAACGATATATTCTCCAAGTCGCTGAATATCTTTGGATCCCATTGGCATTTGTCGTACAACAAGTCCACCGTGATGGAGAACAAGTTCCTGCAGTTGAGCCCGAAAGGCGACTACGAGGGCGCTCCGTATCCGTTCGGCATGGACCCCATTTGGCAGGTGGCTGGAGCCAATAAGATCATCTTCCACAACGCCTACAAGATGAAGATTTCAATTATTTTCGGTGTTATCCACATGATCTTCGGCGTGGTGATGAGCTGGCACAACCATACTTATTTCCGAAACAGGATCTCCCTGCTCTACGAGTTCATTCCCCAGCTGGTCTTCCTGTTGCTGCTTTTCTTCTATATGGTTTTGCTCATGTTCATTAAGTGGATCAAATTCGCCGCCACCAATGAGAGTGAGTTTCTTGATTTTCGACTTTCTATTAGGCTGCTGTTTAATGGTACCGTTTTCCCATTTAGAGCCCTACTCCGAAAGCTGTGCGCCTTCCATCCTGATCACGTTCATCGACATGGTGCTTTTTAACAAGCCTAAACCGCCTCCGGAGAAATGTGAGACCTATATGTTCCTTGGCCAGCACTTCATCCAGGTGCTCTTCGTTCTGGTTGCCGTCGGCTGCATTCCAGTAATGTTGCTGGCCAAGCCGCTGCTCATCATGCAAGCTCGTAAGCAGGCGAACGTAAGTATATGTTAGTTCGATGCACCCCGTTACTTTCATTGAAAGGCGTTCCATCTACATCACAACACATTCAAGCACATTGCACCCCAAACTCTCCACCTTATACTAACTGCTTCTCCTTTATTTGTGCTCCCGATTAACAAAATTATAACCCCAAACCAAATCCACACCGAATAAACCAAAACACTTAAATCCACAAACCGTAGGAAGAGGTTAGTCGTGTCGTTTATTATCGATGTTTAATCGAACTTCTCTAAATTTATAAATAAATTTAAATGTAATAATATTGTCTCTGCCATTTTCTTTAGAAAAGTTCGACTTTAGTTCCCCTAGTTGTCCCTCTTCAACGCAGTTAATAATCCCCATTGCTTGCAGGTACAGCCCATTGCCGGAGCCACTTCAGATGCAGAAGCCGGCGGCGTGTCCAATGGCGGATCCCACGGTGGTGCCGGTGGCCATGAGGAGGAAGAGGAGCTCTCTGAGATCTTCATTCACCAGAGCATCCACACCATCGAGTACGTTCTGGGTTCGGTTTCCCACACCGCTTCCTATCTTCGATTGTGGGCGCTTTCCTTGGCTCATGCCCGTAAGTAATCGATGGAGTACAAACCGAAATAATTACTGAAGCAAAGCATTCTTACCTGGCAGAGCTGGCTGAGGTGCTGTGGACCATGGTCCTTTCGATTGGCTTAAAGCAGGAAGGACCTGTGGGTGGCATCGTTTTGACCTGCGTGTTTGCCTTCTGGGCCATTCTAACCGTTGGCATTCTGGTACTCATGGAGGGCTTGTCTGCCTTCCTGCACACTCTGCGTCTCCATTGGTAAATCACTAAATCCCTGCGAAATATAAATTGGTATCTAATGAACGGCTTTCCTATAGGGTCGAGTTCCAGAGCAAGTTCTACAAGGGCCAGGGATATGCTTTCCAACCCTTCTCGTTTGATGCCATCATAGAAAATGGCGCTGCCGCCGCCGAGGAGTAAATGAAGCGGAATCGGTCAGAGCAACAACCAAAGCACGTTGAGAGTCTCATTGCGTTATATGAAATTAACTATCCAAATAAGTGGAATTTACCAGTTACAGTAACACACATATATGTACGTTTTAATGTTTAATTCTCGTGAATTTATCTATATCGTATAGCCCCAGCAAGCGTTAGATTGCTAACAATATTCAATGTTCTTCGTAGACGTTCTCGTGTTTATTATCTATACTTGTAAAGTCAAATAAATAGCAAAAGCGAACCCCCTTGGGGTTGACACCAAAAGAAGCTTCCTTTTTCTTGGAATGTTTATTGGGTTTCAATGGGACATCAGTTGATTGATGGCGGAAACGAATTTGCTGAGATTTTCCGGTATGGTTTCATAGGCCTTTAGGGCTTCAAAGTTTAGTGTAGCTAGCTGGGCATTCAAGTCGGTAACTTTGCAGTAATACAGATAGTTTTCAGCGGCCAGTTGTTTGGCCAACTCCAGTTGGTGATTGTCCATGAGTGTGTCATTAATCACAATGAGTCCAGGTTTCCGGTTATTTAGTATATCCATGCAAGTTCCGGCTCCTGCATGCCCAATAATAAGGTCTGCGGACTTAATGTCCTCTGTATTTGGCCGGAATCTGTACTGCTCCACCTGGATTCCGTACTTCTTTCTTATCAATTGTATTTCCTCCTCTGTCAATGGTCGCGAATTTCCGTGCTGTATGACGAGTTGCGTGCATTTCCGGCTCTGCAGAACTTTTAGAGCGGGTTCCGAAGATACAGTTGATATTAGAGCATCGAATTTGGTGGTGCCCACGGTAATATAAACTATATTTAAATGCATTGTTCGTAAATAGTTAAACAGCAATTCCCAGCTGTTCCAAGATGTGCTTCTTCTTTGCTTTTGTCATTCACCCCGCGCATTTTATACGCCTTTCAGTTTAATGCCAGCCCGGAAGCTCGAAACGCCGGCAATAACCGTTACTTAAGCTACTAGGAGGGCGGTAAATAAGTAAAAAGTGTAGTGAAATAGTTTTAAACAATATTTATTTAAGCAAAATGCTTAAATTCAATTTTAAACGTAAGTATACTACTTTTACAGCGCACACTTTATTTCGCTCTCACGCAGCCAGTGTGAATTTCGCGCATCGCGATCGCCATCTCGGTCATTCTGCTTCCATTCCATTTCCAACGCAGCTTGTTTATTCCGCTTATTCAGTTCTCAACCGTTAGCCTTAACGGTTGTGCCCGCGCTCGTCGGGAAAATACGCGAAAAGCTGTGATAGTCCCTTGGCAAATTGCATTTTGATTAGTTTGGCAGCTCGGCCTTAGTACAAGTGATTTGTTTACATTTAATTCAATTAATTAGGCCTCTGCCAAGCTTAACTGTGTGTGCGTGTACACTTTTGTGGGTATTCACTAGTCGCATTGGTGTCGCGTAACGGTAAAGGTGCGAAAGAGTCCGACAAACGGTTTTCCAGGACGGAGGTGAAACGGTAAATTAAATTATTCCCACGTTTTGAATGCTGCGTGTGTGTGGGCGATTTGTGTGTGTGTGCACTGAGAAAAATGCAGTGGCAAGGCGTTCATTTTGCACAACTATTAAACTAATAATATAAGTACATTAAACGATTTAATGGTAATTCTTGGTGTGCTCTGAAGACGCTTCAAGAACTTTACTACAACATTTTACGTGTGCATTCCGCTTTGATTTTTCTTTATGTGGTTACCGGCTGCTGTAATTTACTAATCAACACTTCATTTAATTTCGTGTTTATATCGGCACCCTCCCCATTTGTTTATTTGCCAAACGCTTTTCAAGTTTTCAAGTTTGCCTGGCATCTGGCAGCGAATAATAAAAAAAAAACAAACACTTTCCAGCCTGAAATGCTCGATATTATAAGACGCTCACGCAGGACCCATAAATTTACCGGCCAGAAACTTTCCTTCGCCTATGATTGCCAATTTATGGTGATCTGCTTATTTACTATCCAAATTTGTAGAAATCATCTGGAAGTGCCCCAAAATTCAATTAGAGCACCCGTGCAAATTATCCGCCTGCCCACCGATCGGTTATTTCATTTTTCCGACCCCCCCAGCTCCTCGTTCCTCCTCACAGAACTTACACACCCACACACTTACACACGCGTTGTTCATAACTCAACGGCCAATAAATTGGCGCTCTCTTTTTTTGTGTTTTTCTTGTGTTTTTATTTTTTTTTGGTTTTGTTTTGGTGGGCGAGCAAAAGCCGCGCGATTTAAATTTAATGTCTTAATCGTGGGCGTGTGAAGAGCCAATATTTACATGTCTCCACTGTCTCTTGATTTCCTCCGCCCCATCACTTCCCCAATGATTTGTCAATATTCGCTTTCCCACTCGCCGTCGTCCATGTCCTTGTGTTTATTAACTGGCTGCACTGAGAGAAAATCGCGCACTCTAGTCCTTCAAATTGGTTCGACTAATCAGAATAAAATGGTTAAATGAAAGCAAAGTTGCAAATGTCAGATTTAAATATCTAAGCAGTTAAGTATTTTGAAGATTTCCCGCAAATAATGCGTGAATTGAAGTATACTAGTGCTATCCATCGCCATATGCTGACACATCGCCAGCGGCTTACACGCAGTTTATCAATGAAATATTGCTATAAATTGGATCCCCGACGAGCGAGAGCGACCCAGGGATACGGACCCCATGGAGGCGGGATGGGATGGGATGGGTGGAGCGGGCGGATGGAGGCGTATCATTTGCAGCCTTAGTTTAATGAAGGTCATCGTGCCAGCGGCGGGGTTGACTTCTGTACATGGTTGTCGGCGTTTAATTGCAGCAATTTGCAAAAACAGCAGCAGCATCAGTAGCATTCGTCAAGAGAGAAAGAGCAGGGAGCACAGATGCTACAGATGCTACAAATGCTACAGAAGCTGATCAAATTAATGCCATAACTCAATTAGCCCGCGGGCGTATTTGCATGAATATATAAGTTGATTTACGACAATGTTGTTGCCCGCTCAATTCGTGCTTAAACTTTTGCCAATTGATAATAGCGCAGCTCTATGAGGAGACATGTGGGTCCAGCTACAATCTGTGAGTTCTCAGATGCTGGCCCCATGAATGGTTCCCCTGGGCCATTGACATCGTGATAAGAGCATCTTCAAGCAGCCATAGTAAAGTAGCAAGAGCAATCTGAAATCTATTGCTATTTAAACAGATTACATTAATATAGATAATGATAGATATTTCTATCTTCTTTTAAATGAAACTTTTCCCACTTTCATTGACTAAAATTCGAATGTCCAATATCGTACTAATTGTTAAGATCACGATCCCTACCTATTAACAGGTATTTATAACGCTCTTCCTATTTAAAAATAATTCTTTAGTTATTAAGTGTAAAAATCAATTATCGCCTTGCCTTAATTTCTCGTTATAATACGACTACTGCGAAGAGCATCATAATTGTGTGGGTTACTTTTGTATTTTGGGACTTGGAATGCCCCACGCATATTCCAACTCCAGTTACAACTTCTGAATGGGGAATATCACGAATTTAAATATATATTTCAGTCGATGACACTGGCTGTGGGAAACACCCTTCCCATCCATCCAGATGCATGTAGCTCTACTAAAAAACCCGCTGGGTGACTTTAGAGCGCCGTGCAAAAGCTAGTATTCAAGTCGGTCATTAATATTTTCCAGTCTTTATGCCCCACGTCATATTGGGTATATTTCATTTGGGCAAGTGTGCATAAGCACAAAAACTAGGTAAATTGAACAATGGGTAAAAACATTTCCCATTGAAATTAATTCAGGATATTCCTTTTCACTTTAAGAACATAAGCTTCCGATATTTCCAATACGTTACCATGCTAGAACCAAGTCTTTTTGGTCAAGTAGCGTATAACAACGTCTTTATCATCTACGATTATATGCTGGATAATGCCTCATTTTGTTTATTACGTGAGCAATGATTTTTTGCTACTCGTTGTAAAACCATACACTTGTTTTTCCCTTCGACGATGAGCTAATGAATCAGTTACGTTCTCGACGACCCCTTGAGCAGCAAACTAAATGGTCTCGTACTCGAAAACTCTGTTCGCAAACCCCTTCCTGTGGCTTCGCTTCTCAACCACAAGGACATGGCTCATGCGCAATTTACGCAATTTAATCGGAACCCTAGATAGCCAAAGGGGTTGGCCTCGGGCCAGAGAAACCACTTAAGTGGAACCCCAAGATTGCAGACTACGCAACCTGCAGTTGGATATCGTATTACTTGCTGCAGCGGAAGTGATTGTGGAAGTGGTCTACCCAGATCCTGCTTCCTGTTTAAGGACTCGAAAGTGATTTTACCTCATTAGGCTACGATTTAGTATTCCGTTTTAATAATATGTTTTTGTTGATCATTTCAACATTTTGTTTCATCTTCCACTGCAGCCATCATGGTCGTTAAGGAGATACCGCTTCACGAGAATCTGAACATGGAAAGCAGACCCATGAATGCCGCTACGCCCACCACTACCACCACGTTCTCGAAAGGGGGGCGTCGCTACAGTGTGTCCCTGACCACCGCCATCCTACTGGCCTCCTTCTTTATCTGCACCCTACTAGCAGTGGGCTTTATCGTCTACAACTTTGCCACATGCGCCGAACTGGAGCCCGATTCAGATGAGGACATCGTTTGCACCAGCTACCATCTGAGGAGGCTGAAGGCTGGACACGATGACGCACCTAAATATGATCGAGATGTCCGTCTGCCGCACTCCATCCGCCCGCTGAAATACAACATCACGATTGAACCGCAGCTCAGCGGCAACTTCACCTTTGCCGGTAGTGTTCAGATCAGAATACGAGTGCTGGAGGATTGCTATAACATCACCATGCATGCCGAGGAGCTGAACATCTCGCGCAGTGACGCCTCCGTCCACCGAGTGCTGAAGGATGAAGAACTGGAAGGCGATGGTTTGAGGATTCATAAACAGTACCTGGTGGGGGCCAAGCAGTTCTTCGTTATCGAGCTGTATGACAAGCTGCTGAAAGATGTGGAGTACGTGGTGCATCTACGCTTTGATGGCATTATCGAGGACTATCTGCAGGGATTTTACCGCAGCTCCTACGAGGTGCATAACGAGACAAGGTGGGTGGCTTCTACCCAGTTCCAGGCCACGGATGCACGACGAGCTTTTCCCTGCTTTGATGAGCCTGCCTTGAAGGCCAACTTTACCCTGCACATCGCTCGTCCTCGGAACATGACCACCATATCCAATATGCCCATTGTGTCCACCAATGATCAGTGAGTGTTGCTTTTGATAGTGATTATTCACTCTATTTAAGCGCAATCTTTGAACCCCTTAGCGCCACCATGCCCAGCTATGTCTGGGACCATTTTGCCGAATCTCTGCCCATGTCCACCTATCTGGTGGCCTTTGCCATATCCGATTTCACGCACATCTCCTCCGGTAACTTTTCCGTCTGGGCTCGAGCGGATGCCATCAAATCAGCCGAGTATGCGCTGTCTGTTGGTCCCAGGATTCTGACATTCCTGCAGGAGTTCTTCAACGTAACGTTCCCCCTGCCGAAGATCGACATGATTGCTCTGCCAGAGTTTCAAGCGGGCGCTATGGAGAACTGGGGTCTAATTACCTTCAGGGAGACAGCAATGCTTTATGATCCAGGTGTTGCCACGGCTAATAACAAGCAGCGGGTGGCATCGGTTGTGGGTCACGAGTTGGCCCACCAGTGGTTCGGTAACCTGGTTACACCGAGCTGGTGGTCGGATATCTGGCTGAACGAGGGATTCGCTAGCTACATGGAGTACTTGACGGCCGATGCAGTTGCGCCCGAGTGGAAGCAGCTGGACCAGTTTGTGGTTAATGAGCTGCAAGCAGTGTTCCAACTGGATGCTCTTTCCACATCCCACAAGATATCGCACGAGGTGTTCAATCCCCAGGAGATTTCGGAAATCTTTGATAGAATTTCCTATGCCAAGGGATCAACTATTATTCGCATGATGGCCCACTTCCTCACAAATCCAATTTTCCGTCGGGGTCTTAGCAAGTACCTGCATGAAATGTAAGTCCTTGAAATGAATACCGCTTTATATATATTAAAATTGAGCCGCTTTCAGGGCTTACAATTCTGCAACGCAGGACGATCTGTGGCATTTCCTTACCATAGAAGCCAAGTCCTCTGGGTTGCTGGACCACAGCAGAAGTGTTAAGGAGATCATGGACACGTGGACACTGCAAACAGGCTATCCGGTGGTCAAGGTGTCGAGGCACCCCAACTCCGATGTGATTCGTCTGGAGCAAGTTCGCTTTGTTTACACCAACACCACCAGGGAGGATGAGAGTCTCCTGTGGTACATACCCATTACATTTACCACTGACTCGGAGTTGAACTTTGCAAACACCCGTCCGACTACATGGATGCCGCGTACTAAGCTGTACGAACTAGAGAACAGGGAACTCTCTACAGCCAAGTGGTTCATTTTCAATGTCCAACAGACAGGCTA
This sequence comes from Drosophila orena, assembly GCA_005876975.1. Taxonomy (NCBI): domain Eukaryota; kingdom Metazoa; phylum Arthropoda; class Insecta; order Diptera; family Drosophilidae; genus Drosophila; species Drosophila orena. The sequence goes on along the minus strand of VCKV01000282.1, from coordinate 3,436,222 downwards.
CTACCGAGTCAACTACGATCTAGAGAACTGGATGGCGATCACAGAACACCTGATGGATGTGGACAACTTCGAAGATATTGCTCCGGCAAACCGTGCCCAGTTGATCGATGATGTGATGAACCTAGCCAGAGGTTCTTATTTGTCCTATGAAACTGCCATGAATTTGACCCGTTTCCTGGGTCACGAATTGGGCCATGTGCCGTGGAAGGCGGCCATCAACAACTTTATTTTTATCGACTCTATGTTCGTCAACTCCGGGGACTACGATCTTTTGAAGGTTTGCTTTGAAGAAGTAATAATGCTATAAATATTACTTAATATTCTTGTTGCTCACAGAACTATCTGCTTAAGCAGTTGAAGAAGGTCTACGACCAGGTGGGCTTTAAGGACTCGCAGGACGAATTTGAGGACGTCCTGGTGAAGTTGAAGCGTGCCGATATTCTGAGCATGGCCTGCCACTTGGGTCACCAAGAGTGCATCTCAGAGGCCAGCAGGCACTTCCAAAACTGGGTGCAGACGCCGAATCCTGATTCAAATAATCCGTAAGAAATCAACTTGTAATCAATACACTCAACATATTTGTAATACTAATAATCGTATTTTTCAGCATTGTGCCAAATCTCAGGGCAGTCGTTTACTGCTCTGCTATACAATACGGCACCGAGTACGAATGGGACTTTGCTTTCGAGCGTTTTTTAAAGACGAACGTGCCTGGGGAGAAGGATCTGCTGTTGAATGCCCTCGGCTGCACCAAGGAGCCCTGGTTGCTCTATCGCTTCTTGCGTCGCGGAATTTCCGGACAGCAAATTCGGAAACAGGACTTATTCCGAGTGTTCGCCGCAGTTTCCAGCAAGGTGGTGGGACAAAACATAGCCTTTGATTTTCTGCGAAACAACTGGCAGGAGATCAAGACCTAGTAAGTGTCAGAAAAGTAGTTACATTGTATGCATTGCTAACGACTTTCCCTTTTTTGTTTCAGTATGGGCTCACAGATGTCCAACATCCACACGTTGTTCAAGTTCGCCACGAAGGGGTTCAACTCCAAGTTCCAGCTGGGCGAGTTCGAGAACTTCGTTAAGGACGCCCACTGGGACTACGACAGACCCGTCCAACAGATCGTGGAGCATATAGAGACCAGCGTCGACTGGATGAACAAGAACTACAAGTCGATCGTTAGTTGGCTGGGGAACGAAGTGCAAGCGTAAAGAACGGATCCTGCGACTTGGCTGGATCAAGGCTGCAGCAGTATTACATTTCGCAGCTGCAACTGCATAGGTTGGGCCACCAATGCATTTACGTGTAATATTTATGTCGCGTGTTTTACAAATTCAGAGTCGCCAAAGAGAGAAAGCCCTTGGCAGATCGTCCAGAGCATCACGTCTTTCATTATTTTTAATGTATGCCTTCTTTTCATAACAATTATGAGAGTCTTGTAATTTTAATTTGTACTTAAATGTAAATGTAAATGGAATTATAACATTGTTCGTCACAAAAAAGTTTTTTAAAGCCTATTCCTGTTTCACAGCCTGGTTTTTCCATTTCCGAACTCTGATCACATCAGCAAACAGCAAGGTGCCCACAAAGACCAGGGCGGTGCCCAGCCAGTGCCACCAGGTGAAGGGATTTCGGAAGTATATGATCGAAAAGACCAGCGAGATGAACTTGCGGAGTGTTAGGATCAGAGTCACCGTCAGCGAGCTGCATTCCGTGGTCAGAGTGTAAACGGAGCTGATGCACAAATGCTGGGTCAGCACGTTGCCCAATAAGTACAGCAGGATTAGAGGCACTGCCACGCCCAGGAGGGTCAAATGGTTGGACTCGTCCGCGAACGCCAGGAGCCAGTGCGTCCGTATGTCGTCCTGCATGAGCAGAAAGGCGGGCAGTGGCAATAGATGGGTGTAATACAACGCTTCCCTCGCGCACTTGCCATGACGTCGATACAGCATCTCCTGGGTAATGCCCATGTAGGAGGATACAAACAGAGCCAGCACCAAGAGTGCTACGCCCAACAGCCACCAGAACTTATCCTCCTCGGCCCTACTGTCCAAATTCTCCCTCTTACCAACCAAATCCGGACTGGAAAAATATGTGCAGACGAAAATGCCCACGCTGATCATGAGCACCGATATGTACTGACTCAACCGGTAGCTCCTCTTCAGGATCAATGTGCCCAGGCACATGTTGGAGATCAGCGAACCGCCGCGGATGATCATGTGCAGTGTCATTGGGACATTGAACTTGAACACGTAGTTGTTGCACACGCTGGTCAGAAAAAACATGGCCACGAGGAGCGCATAGTCCCGCAGGCTGATCACTCTCTGGGCCAGCCCAAGCTTCGAGGTGAAGATAAAGCCCTCCAGGGCAATAAATGCAAACTGAGCGGCAGTTATAAGGTTTCCAGCGCCGGGATCCAGTTTAACCAGGAGCTCCAGGAAGACGACGCCACTGCAGCAGCCCAAGAAAACGCCGCAGATAGCCAAAACAGCGCGTATAGATAAATGCATAGACTTGGGCATAGTGGACGATTGACACCAACTTTAACCAATGATCTGGGCCATGACGAGCTTTCAGGCCAACTTTCTTTTCGGGCATACAAAACGTAAACAAAGACAACAGGTGGTTATCGATAAAGGTCGACACAGGCACAGCTGATTTGGTCTATCGAAAGTTTTCAATATTCAAATGAAACCAGTAAATAAACAAAGAATTTATAATTGTAAGAAAAGAATATTTTATTTAGTTTACATTACATTTCAGAACCAAACTTAAATATGTCGTCTAATCACATTCGAAATATTCGCACCAACAGTCTTTTACAACGATTACAAAGTACAATGATGAATAAATGGTAAGCAAGAAATTACAGATGAGCAAATTAGAAGAATATTACTTATTTTTCCTTTTCCAGCAAGGCAATAATTTTGTTAAGCTTTTCCGTCTGCTGTGCCTCGAAATTGTCCAGTCTTTTGGCCACCAACTGCGTCAGCTTCTCAAATCTCATGTCGATGTGCTCCTTGAGGTTTGCGACATCGGTGGAAGGAGCTGCAGCCTCCTGGGTTTTCTCCTTCGCCTGCGGGTAATAGCCCTTCATCAGGCTCATGAACTGCTCGAACTTTTCGGCCTGCTCCTCCTTTTTCAGAGGACTCGTGCCGCCCCTTTGCAGCAGCTCTTGGATTCTCGCCGGATCCATTGGCCTGGGCATTTGGGTGGTGATGCCATTGGGATTCGGGGCTACCTGGAGCAGGGCTCCGTAAACGCAGATCTCGCTGGCTGAGGTGAGCATCTTCAGGTTTATGTCATTTATCCCGGATCGGTCGATTTCCATGTCATAGCGATAGGGTCGCACCGTGACCTCTGGGTCCTCCTCTTCGACGCAAGTGCCGTAGATGGTCTCGCTGTACTCCTGCAATGGTCCAATGAACAGCTCCACCTTGGGTGCACTGCAAATCAGGGTAAGCGCGGCGATTTTGAAGCGGATCGGGATCTGGAATCTCAGCTCACAAGGCGGCGGCGGATCCGCCGATTGCATGGAAAACAGCACGGCGCGATCCTCGTTGATTACATCGTCCAAGTCGGGCCTGCGGACAAAGGAGGTTACAAAATCACTTGATGAAAACCAGTTTTGGGGCGTGGAATCCTTTGTCTCACTTCACAAAGACGTCTTCGTCGGACAAGCGGGTTGCCACCAATTGGTCCAAGCCGTTGCCCGCCAGTTGGGGCCAAGTGCAGCGAGCGGTGACATTTTCGCACATGCTTTTAGTTACAAGCAATTGGAATTGATGGGGTCAAAATTTGAAAACAGCCAAGTTTAAAAATCAAAACACAAATGTAGTGATGGCAATAGCGAACGATAGCCGCTGCGGGGGATGCCAACCTGTTGCATATCACTACTAATTGTAAACTTTAAGGGGAAGGTGGCTCATTTGTATATGTCTTAAAACGAAAAGGAGTTGTATCTGCAAACGCAGGGAACAGTTTTTGTGTTTGTATTTATTTATTAGCAAACAGCAGCTTGAAGCGCTCTTCTAATAAGACCATACTTCGAGTCCAATCAGAGCAGGCACCGCATCTGCGCACTACGTTTTTCCAACAGAATGGCAATGCTGCGCCCTGACAGCTGCGACCTTGGACGGCACCCTTGTAGGTCAAACTTGAGCCGAATTCCCACAGATTGCAGTCGCAGCAAAGGCGGCAGGTTAAGAGTACACAATTCTCCGCAAAGTAATCAACGCAGCTAACATGGGCGGCAAGTACAAGATCGTGATGGTGCGCCACGGCGAGTCCGAGTGGAACCAGAAGAATCAGTTCTGCGGCTGGTACGACGCCAACCTCAGCGAAAAGGGTGAGTGATTACATCAATCCGAAATGCATGCTATCTGGGGTCCAAATGCTCATGCATCCATGTATATTGGTGCACATCTGGTTCTCAATGGAGGGATCCTTTGCTTGGATCAGATTCACAATAGTTCTCCTTCCTATGAACCTAGTTTGTATCATATTGTGGGTTCTTTGACCTAGTGCAACATTATCGCATTTGAAAGCAAACTTTTCTGTGATAAAAATAAGTTTCTGCAAACAAAAGCTCTCCAGTGTCATTTTCATCATCATTTTCAGAATCACCAGAATCACAAGTTCCTAAGTGTTGCACTTTGAATTTAGAATTTCACTCATTTCAGATTTCTAATCTCCTATGCTTCTTATGCTTATATGCTTATAAGCATAGTTTAAAAGGTTATCGTCTTTATTTAACCCCAGTAATCAAATTAAATTAAGCGCATGCCTCTCAAATTGATTAAATTGGCTTAAGTTTGTTGCCCAACACGGCGTATACTTAATGTTCTATGCATACCCAAAACAGGTCAGGAGGAGGCTCTAGCCGCCGGCAAGGCCGTCAAGGAGGCCGGTCTGGAGTTCGATGTGGCCCACACATCGGTGCTGACCCGCGCTCAGGTGACTCTGGCCAGCATTCTGAAGGCCAGTGGCCACAAGGAGATCCCTATCCAGAAGACCTGGCGACTCAACGAGCGCCACTACGGTGGACTCACTGGCCTAAACAAGGCCGAGACCGCCGCCAAGTATGGCGAGGCCCAGGTGCAGATCTGGCGTCGCAGCTTCGACACCCCGCCACCACCGATGGAGCCGGGACATCCCTACTACGAGAACATCGTGAAGGATCCCCGCTACGCCGAGGGCCCCAAGCCCGAGGAGTTCCCCCAGTTCGAGTCCCTGAAGCTGACCATCGAGCGCACACTGCCCTACTGGAACGACGTCATCATTCCCCAAATGAAGGAGGGCAAGCGCATTCTGATTGCCGCCCACGGCAACAGCCTCCGGGGCATCGTCAAGCATTTAGACAGTGAGCATACGAAATATACGTAGCATATAATCCTTTTACCAAAACCTTGTCCTATCCAGACCTCTCTGAGGACGCCATCATGGCCCTGAACCTGCCCACGGGCATTCCGTTCGTCTACGAGCTGGACGAGAACTTCAAGCCAGTGGTGTCCATGCAGTTCCTCGGCGACGAGGAGACTGTGAAGAAGGCCATCGAGGCTGTGGCTGCCCAGGGCAAGGCCAAGTAGGCACGCAGGCTAGCGCCCTCATGGAGAATTCACCCGAATCCGGCACAAATCAGAGCATTCTGATTACGCTTCTGTTCAAGATGTAGCCAATCCCATTCGTTGTTGTTGTTCGCGTAGCAGTAATTGGTTCATCCCCACTACAGTTAATAAATAATTTATTATTACACTCAGAGGACAGGCGAAGGCTTCATTTATTCATATATTGTCCGGTTCACTTCTTCTTGTGCTTCTTGCCGTCCTTGGCCAGTTCCAGGCCCAGGATGCACTTGGGCGGCACCTTGTACGTTTCCGTGAGCAGTGTGTGCACAAATCGCACCTGGTTGCCCTGGATTTGCAGCTGCTCGTGCTTCTGGTGGGGCAGTTTTACCACACTGGTGCTGGCAGCGGCTCCCTGCTTGCACAGCTTGATGAACTCGGCCAGGATGATGCCGTACGCCTCGATGTTGCTGACCAGCGTCACCTTCTTGTTGCCGGATCGCGTGGCCAGGGACATTTGGATGAGGGGCTTGCCGCTCGTGTCTTTGCCGCTGCACATCTGGTAGGAGTGCTCCATCTTGCTGGTGATCAGGGAGCACATCTCGCTCAGCGAAGCCTCCCTGTTACCATACAGCTCGATCAGAGTGTCGTCGGGGCGCACCAGCTTGGTCAGCGGATGCAGGAGACTATGTTTGCTCACGTACTCCCGCACAATCTTCTTAATCTGACCCGCTGGGATTCCCTCGCCGCGCTTGTAATTTAGCTTGGTGAAGAAGGCCGCCGTCACATCGGTCACTATGTACATCTCCTTCAGCTCGGAGTGGAAGAGGGGTGTCTCGGACGCCGCTCCATTGGCTTCGCTTGCCTTGACATCGGTTATAAAGTTCACCACTTCGGGATGCTCTAGGTCGACAGATGTGATCTTATCCACTCCCTTGCTCTCCTCCCGCACCACAATAAATCCCTGGTCCACCATCTCGGCCAGAAAGTTGGAGAGCTTCTTGTAGCGCGTCTTCTTCAGGTCGATTTGCTCCGGCGCCTCGGTGACCACATAGAGTCTGTAGAAGTTGCTGGTCAGCAGAGGCAGGGGCAGTTTTTTTCCATTGTTTTTCAAGGCGGAAAGGAAGGCATTCTTGAGGATTAGTTCCGGCGAGGCTTCCTCCACGGCTTCTTCGTCAGACTCGGGAGTTTCCTGGCTATCTAAGGTCAGAGCCGCAGTTTCCGTTTCCAGTTCTTCGGTTTGGGCCACGGATGCGAAGGTCACAGGTGCGGGAGTAGCTGGGCTGGCGGCCTTCCTCCTTTCTGTCTCGGATCCAAGAGCAGGAAAATCCTCACCAGACAAGGCCTTTGTCTTGACCAGCGGGATTTGCTGCACCAGACTAGGCTCATGCGACCACAGCTTGTCCCCAAAGAGGTGGAGCATCTTGATGGCCACACCGTGACCTCCGCACATGTACAGCTCATCACTGGAGCGAGCCAACTGGCCCACACCCACCGCGGATTTGTTGTTTGTGAGGTTTACGGCCACTGAAACAGACAATCGGATCAGTACTAGGCACTTTGGGAATCCCACCTGGGAAATACCCACTCAACTGTCCCTTTTTGTAGTGCCCGTACATGCTCAGTCCCACGCCCAGGGGCACCACGCCGGGCAGCATGAGATCAGCTCCGTTCGTCAGCTTCGGCAGCACACCCTCATGGGTGGTGAAATAGGGCAGGATGTCTGGAATGGCCCACAGGGTGTACAGGGTGGGCACAAGTTGGCCGCCGTCCAGCTCGAAGAACAGCGGCAGCTTGTCTACGCAGTAGACCACGCTCTGCACTCCGCCGTGGGTGAGGATCTTCACCTGGGTCACCGCCGCCTTCGCCGGCACCAGCTGATCCACGGCCACATGTGGGAATGCCGCCTCCACCCGCTGCCGGAACTTCTTGCTATCGGATCCCTTGAGGGCAGCACTGCTCTTGGGTCTGTACGGCTTGAGAAACATCTGTGGTTGGTGGCGTACACTTAAGGACTTTGTGAAATGGCTTGAATAGGCACAAGCACAGTGAATACAAGCAACTCGCAAACAGATGTACCAGTCTGGCTATTTTCCCGCCAGTTTGTATGTGTTCATAAAATTATTGATGGGATTCGATTGTTTGAAATCTGTTGAGTCCACGTAACGAAAAATAAGATTATAGTAGCGATTAAATACAATTAATTAGCAATAAAGTTCATTCTATCATTTCTTTCCACTCAAACTCTACTTTTTTGTTATCCAAAATTAGGTTTGCAAGGACAGCAAGCCCAACAAAAATGCTGAAAATTGCGAAACGCCAAGGACTTCCTCAGGTAGCAAGCGATGGAAAATCCAGGATCTTGTAAGACGCCATTTTATTCAACAAAACATCTGCTTAACAATTCTCTGCAAACTGCCTTGTAACTCGAAAATGCGTGTTTGATCCATAGTTTTAGTTAGCTAGAATTTGTACTTAGATTGAAAATAAGTAGGAAAAACCCCCATTAGTATTTGAAAAACGTAGCCCGGCCCGATAACAAGATTCGATCCTAGTCCGAATCCGAATCGGAATTGCTGTCCTTGGCCGTGGCGCGTGCTTGGGTGGGTGGATCGTAGATGTGGAGGCCCTTGCGCCAGATCTTCACGAGGCCATCGAAGGCGCGGCGGCTGTACTTTCCGTACTTGTTTGGGGTGCGTGGATGATCGCGAGACCGCTCGGTTCTGGGCACCATCTCCAGATAGCGCTCGTAGGCGGCAGTATTCTTTCCGTAATCTATTTGCTTCTGACGGCGGCTTAGGACGGCGGGATCGGATTCGGTGTAGGAGGAGGAGGATGAGGTGGAGGATGTGTAGCTGTTGTGGCGCACCCGTTTCTCCTCCTTGTGGGCATGGGAGCTGCCAGACTTCTTTGGGTGTCTCGGATGCTGCTGTTTGTCGCCTTTGGGGGCAGCTGCATCTCCGTTGGCTGAGGAGTTGCTGCTGTTTGGACTGTTGGAGCGACTGTTCTCGTGGCTAGGCGGCGTAAACGAGTGTCGCCGCTTGTACGGCGTCTTCAGCTTCTCCTCCTTGACCAGGCGCTCGAACTTGACTTCGTTGACGCCATCCAGAAACTCGAAGGCCATCTCCCGGTCCTCGCCCTCGATGGACTCGAGTTTAACATCTGATGTCTCTTTTTTGGAACCGCAGCTGGCGGCGCTGCTATTCAGGAAGCTGGAGGCCTGCGTGCGAAAACCAGAGAATTGAATGTTTTTCCGGGTGAGCTTCTATTCCTAACTTACCTCGTCACTGTGGCCAAACTCCGCGCGGACCTCCTGGGCCCAGCTCTGCATGATGGGCTTCACATCGATCGATATGGAGGATGCTGAGGAATTAAGGCTGCCTGAGCCCTTCTGGGGTGTGTTGTCCACGGACATGTGTTGATCTTCGCAGAGCATGTTGTGCAATTGTGTTCTGGACGTTTAGTGCGCTGTGAAGAATGCGGTCCTTTGCTGGCGAGGATGTTATCACGGCGATGTTTTGCGTTTTCTGCACGAACCTTCGCGCGTTTTTTGTTGTGGATGCGATGCGCAGTGTGGCCAGGAGAGAAGTCAATAAATAGGCGGAAAAAAAGGACCCCTGCAAAGCACTACCTGGTCACTCAAGACGATTTTCCATCGATACACTACATTTATTGCAATTATTTTCCATTTTATTTGAATTTTAAGCCCAGTTCATAATTAAAGAAACGGCAAACTAACTGCAATTTTAAATTGGCGAAGGCTTGAACAATATCGATGCATCGGTAAACATCGATAGAAAAACATCGAGGAAAATCGCCATTATCAACACTGTCTGCTACCGAGTGATTTAGCATTTTTTCGGCACAAAAGAAAACTGAAAATTGAAACGGTGTAATTGTTGGTTAGTACGCAAAAAAATTATCCGTTTTCATAGCAAACGTAAAGCTGTCGGGCTCAAGTTAAAAATACGTCACTTTTTAATTCGTAGAACATACTTTTAACTGGAAACAACAGCTGGAAAATGAGTCTTACGTCCGCCGCGGGGATAATTTCCCTACTCGATGAGCCGATGCCGGATCTTAAGGTGTTCGCTCTCAAAAAGCTAGACAACATCGTTGATGAGTTCTGGCCGGAGATCTCGGAGTCCATAGAGAAGATCGAAATGCTGCACGAGGATCGGAGCTTTCCCGAAAACAAGCTAGCTGGCATGGTGGCCTCCAAGGTTTTCTATCACCTCGGATCATTCGAGGACGCCTTGACTTACGCCCTGGGCGCTGGCGATCTCTTCGACGTGAATGCCCGGAATGAGTACACGGAGACCATCATCGCCAAGTGTATCGACTTCTATATTGCCCAGCGGGTGGAGTTCATCGAGAACCCCAAAGAGGCGAGTGTCGTGGACGAGCGGCTGGAGGGCATTGTGAACAGGATGATTCAGCGCTGTATTGATGACAACCAGTTCCGCCAGGCGCTGGGCATTGCTCTGGAGACCCGTCGCATGGACACCTTCAAGGACGCCATCATGAAATCGGACGATGTCAGAGGCATGCTGGCCTACGCCTACAACGTGACCATGTCCCTCATCCAAAACCGCGGCTTCCGCAACGAGGTGCTGCGCTGCCTCGTCAGTCTGTACCGGGATTTGGGTGTGCCGGACTACGTGAACATGTGTCAGTGCCTCATCTTCCTGGAGGACCCTTTCGCTGTTGCCGAGATGCTGGACACCCTCACACGCTCTTCGGTGGAGACAAACAATCTGATGGCCTATCAGATTGCTTTTGACTTGTACGAGTCGGCCACGCAGGAGTTTCTGGGCAATGTGTTGCAGCACCTGAAAAACACCGCTCCTATCCCAACCGCCCTGCCCAGCACATTTAAGCCCCAGGGTACCACCACCGAAGATGGTGCCAAGTCGGAGGGAGACAAGTCCAAGTCTGACGAGGATATCACTGAAGACAAGCCAGGTAAACCAGGTTTTCTAACCCAATCCGTAAGAATACCTTTAAATCGTGTTTTATTTACTTAGCTGATGATAAAGTAGAGCGCACAATAGATTCCCTTAACGAGGTTGAAAAGCTCCATCAGAAGAACATTGAAAAGCTTATATCGATCCTCTCCGGCGAGGTTTCCATCGACCTGCAGCTTCAATTCCTCATCCGCAGCAATTACGCCGACTTGCAGGTCCTTCGAGGCACAAAGGAAGCGGTCCGCGTGTCTGTCTGCCACACAGCTACTGTTATTGCCAATGCCTTTATGCACAGCGGCACCACCTCCGACCAATTCCTGCGCGATAATCTCGACTGGCTGGCCAGGGCCACGAATTGGGCAAAGCTGACGGCGACCGCTTCGCTTGGAGTAATTCATCGGGGTCACGAAAAGGACTCGCTTGCTCTTATGCAGAGCTATTTGCCCAAGGAGGCCGGTCCAAGTTCTGGTTACTCCGAGGGTGGCGCCCTGTACGCTTTGGGCTTGATTCATGCGAATCACGGTGCTAACATTATTGACTATCTGCTGCAACAGCTGAAGGATGCCCAAAACGAGAATGTGCGTCATGGCGGTTGCCTGGGACTGGGTCTCGCTGGCATGGGCACCCATCGCCAAGATCTATATGAGCAGCTGAAGTTTAATCTGTACCAGGACGATGCGGTTACCGGAGAGGCGGCGGGCATTGCCATGGGCATGGTCATGCTGGGCTCCAAGAACGCCCAGGCCATCGAGGATATGGTGTCGTATGCGCAGGAGACGCAGCACGAGAAGATCCTACGCGGCCTAGCCGTGGGCATCTCCCTCACAATGTTCTCTCGTTTGGAGGAGGCCGACCCCTTGGTGACCAGCCTGTCGACCGATAAGGATCCTGTGCTGCGCCGCTCGGGAATGTACACCATAGCCATGGCTTACAACGGAACTGGTAGCAACAAGGCCATCCGTAAGCTGCTCCACGTGGCTGTCTCCGACGTGAATGATGATGTGCGTCGTGCTGCCGTGACTGCCATCGGCTTCATTCTGTTCCGCACTCCGGAACAGTGTCCATCCGTGGTGAGTCTGCTGGCCGAGTCCTACAACCCGCACGTTCGTTACGGAGCCGCGATGGCTCTTGGTATTGCCTGTGCCGGCACAGGTTTACGTGAGGCCATCGCCCTGTTAGAGCCCATGGTGAAGTTCGATCCGGTCAATTTTGTGCGCCAGGGAGCTCTGATCGCCTCTGCCATGATCCTGATTCAGCACACGGACCAGAGCTGCCCCAAGTCCACCTTCTTCCGCCAGCTATACGCCGAGGTCATTAGCAACAAGCATGAAGATGTAATGGCGAAGTACGGTGCAATTCTTGCTCAGGGTAAGCAATTTAAAACAATCCTTTTTCGTTACTTAGCCAATTTATTTTGTGAAAAGATAATAGGCGAAATTCTCACATATGTACATTAAACATTGGTGTAGTTCCTACACAAAATTAAAATTATTATTTATAACTAAACGAACAGCCATAGGTATTTTGTAGGATGTGATTTATAATTAGCAAGTAACACTTCTCAGATCTTTCTAATTAGGCATTAACTTCTTCCAGGTATTATTGATGCTGGTGGCCGAAACGCTACTCTGTCCCTGCAATCCCGTACAGGACACACCAACCTTCAGGCAGTGGTCGGCATGCTGGCTTTCACCCAGTACTGGTACTGGTTCCCTCTGGCGCACACCCTTTCTCTTGCCTTCACACCCACATGTGTGATCGGCTTGAACTCCGACTTGAAGATGCCCAAGATGGTGTACAAGTCGGCGGCCAAGCCCTCGTTGTACGCCTATCCCGCCCCACTGGAGGAGAAGAAGAGCGAGGAGCGCGAGAAGGTGGCCACCGCAGTTCTTTCCATTGCCGCCCGACAGAAGAGACGTGAGAATGCCGACAAAAAAGAGGATGAAAAGATGGATGTGGACGAGGATAGCAAGGAGGGCGCTGCCGTCAAGAAGGACGAGGAAACCAAGACCGAGGAGAAGCCGGTGACGGAGGAGAAACCCAAGAAGAAGGAAGAGAAGGAAAATAAAAAGGAAGAGGACAAGGAGGCAGCTGGCACCAGCAGCGAAAAGGATAAGGAGAAGGACAAGGACAAGAAGGAGAAGAAGGAGCCAGAGCCGACCTCCGAAATCCTGCAGAATCCAGCCCGCGTTCTCCGTCAGCAACTGAAGGTCCTTAGCGTCATTGATGGGCAATCGTATGAGCCGCTAAAGGATGTCACCATCGGTGGAATTATTGTATTCCAGCACACTGGCAAAGCAGAGGACCAGGAGCTCGTGGAGCCAGTTGCCGCATTTGGACCAATGAACGACGAGGAGAAGGAGCCGGAGCCCCCAGAGCCCTTCGAGTACATCGAGGACTAAATGGGCATGCTGTTTGTCATTATCTAAGTAAACCCTGTTCGATTTTCAACCTTGCATAATTTTCATGAGCGGAACTAATCAGCGAGAACACGAAATGCTTATCCCTAATTATAACACAATAAATGGTCATCATATAGATGTAAAAACTGTGTACTTTGGTTTACGGATGCCGTAATCTTTAAAAATTATTACCTGTGACACTTCTGTGGTCGGCAACCTCGGTTTTATCTCTCTAGAAGTCGATCACCAAGATGGTTTCGCCACCCGCTGTAAGAAGCTCCTCCCAAACATAAATTAGTGATTTCACAACGCTCGGCAATTGCTCATAGTCTCCCAATTTGCAGAATCGCTCTCAACCATGGGCGTATTGAAAGGGGTTTGGGACACTGTGGCTCCAAGGTAAAAATGTGTTTGGTTTTTAGGATAATTAATTGCAAACCAATCGGGTTGGACCTAAGTATTCCCATTTTTGGGAAAACAGAATAGTGATAAGGAAGTACGGCCCCCTTGGACCAAGCCCATGTTCGTTGGCATGGAGCTCGATTTTTGCAAAAAATCATTCAACAAGTAGATGATAAATATGCTTATAACTTTTATGACTGATTCTTGCCACGCTCGTTACAAAGAAGGATAAAATACAAACACGATTAAAATTACTGTTATTCTCCGTGGGCAAACACAGCAAAAACCAGTGCTGTACAATGGTGCGTCTGCCCAGAGATACCCTGTAGAAATTGAAACATTGATTTGGATATCATTAATGGGTATTTTTGATGAATATACAATAATCAGCTCTAAGCATGTTTACTTATATGCAGTCCTTTTTATTTATATAATATATAAATAATTTTAATCTGTCTATTTCTTTATACCCTCCTACTGCTTATGAATAACTAGAGTATAGAACTCGTAAGAATATTTTCTTTAGCCTTTCCAGATCACAGAGGTATATTTAAATTTAGGAGATGGTAAATATAAATATACAATGTTACATACATTTTAACGAGCACAGTACACCCCTGTTATGTCTCTTATTAAAGGGTATAAAATTCGACTGGGTGGCAACGTTAGACCGCTCTCTCGCGCTCCGGTATAAATGGAGAGCGATTTCTTTATCCCAACTCAGTAGGTTTTTTCTTGTTGCTCTGTGCGGGTGTACTTTTCGCGTAATATTAGTGTAAGTTTCATAGCTCCTAGTGTCGACCAGGTTGTGAACGTTGTGCCAGACGTCTGTTAATTAGCATATATCACGTACAACAAATATATATATACCAATAATCCGGCAAAATTACAACCATCTCTGACGCAGTTGCCAGTTCTTTGTTGCTGCTGCTCGCGCAAACAACGGTAAATGTGGATAACGGTGGATAAATCACTGCTGACCTCGACCTAGACAACAATTTTATGCATATGTACATGCATATGTACATTGTATAAACCGAAAGCTGCGAACCGATCTGTTGTTGCCGGCAATGCATTATTGATTTTCACCATCCAATTCGACAGGAGAACAGGAGAGCGTTGGACAGGGGGAGTGGAGCGGAGAGAGCAAGTGAATCAGTGCCGCATCGTAACGGTAAATCCCCGATCCCGCCAACCCCAGAACCAGAACCCCTACCAAAGTTATGAACCGCACCAGAAGGAAGGTGGTGCGTCCAAAGAATCCTTTCACCAAAGCCAACTTCTTCTCACAATGGAGCTTCTGGTGAGTTGTCCCAACCTGTGCATGTTTAGAAAATATCAGAAACAGAATTTCAGACTTGGAGTCACTCCTTCATTAGTCATGAGCACATTATTTACGGTAAATCATATTTCTGTAGCACGTGTTCTCACCATATTGTAGTATCAGGTTTAAATACATATACCAGGGCAGCACCTATGTATCGCATAATTAGTTTAGTTGTATTAGCCTGTTTGGGCCGATAAGTTTTGTGTGCTTGATAAGGTTCTAATGAGAATGACAATTCGATGGCATGATTTTATTAAATGTCAGCGCGAGCCAAAGGCTACATCTTTATCTCTCGTCCACAATGAACGCTTGCCAATTGCAACCAGATGGATCTGGCACCCGGGATTTATTACGATTTCCTCTAACAAACAAAGCGTTTCATAGTCCGACTAGAGCTGATAAGGCTAAATTTTAATTCTTTATCAATGTTACGTTTACTACAAATATTCTAACGTTCGCTCTGCGGGTAGACAATTTACAATGTATGTACACAAATTTATAAAAAAGTCTTAACGATCTGGCAGGCGGTGCCGTCACATGAGCGCGGTTTTAATTTAAGTCCGCGGAGTTCGATTGCCCGTTTTCTCATGATTTTGCTGTAGACACTTGGGTACGATTCCGATCCAATTTTATGGGGATTTCAAGTCAACAAAGTCAGTAAATCAATTCGGATTCTAATAACCTGTATTTAGGCATATAACATCGAGTATTTTCGAATCGCCAATAGATCCAATTTTCATATGATTAATGCGAATCAATTAACGCCCATTTGGTGTTGATGTTCACAAATACTACATGGGGACATTCATCATTTTATTATTGGTTTATTTTGTTGTTAATCTGCTGACATGGAAAAACTTACATTACTGGACTGACAATGTCATTTCAAATTAGCAGTATACTCTTTTACTACCCAGTTTCCACCGTATATACATATGTATACGTGCATATATAGATATGTATGTGCAAGTGTCTACACACGTACAAGAGTTTAATTAAAATGTAATCAAACAATGCCTAGGGGGTTTTCGCAGATCTTGAGTCTGACGAAATTCCCAAGAAAATGATTTCGCTTGCAAGCCATGTGTGTGTTTTATCAGAGGAGTTCCCTTACGGAAAATGGTGCCTAGAGTATCTAAATTGGGGTCGTCGTTACATAGACTTTACTTAATTAAACAGCAATAAAGAGTAGGAAATCGTATAAAATCTTCGGGCCTAACAACAGAAAATGACCTTGTCTCCCTCATTATCAGAACATTTAAAGGTCTTCTGTAGTACTACTAAATCGTAAGCCTTAACATGCGCGCATCGTGTTTAATTGCAATTAAATTAAGATTAGAATATACAGGATTTAAGTGACTTACACTGTAGGTTCTTGTGTTACTATTCTGATCCTTATCCTCCTAAAGCCGTAGCTAACCCATGACTTTAAATCTTTAAGGTGGATGCGCGACCTGTTCAAGCGAGGTCTCCAGGGTCCGCTGACGGACGAGGAGCTGTATCAGCATAGGAAGACCCTGGATAGTGAAAGAGTGACGAATAAGTTTGCAGAACTGTGGGACGATGAGCTAAAACGAAGTAATCCCAGTGTTGTGAGGATGATCCTTCGGGCATACGGCAAGATTTTCCTGCCCATGGGGCTTGCGTTCTCCATAAGCGAAACGATTTGCAAGTAGGTAGAAACGGATACTTCGGATAATTCAACTCCCGTGCTAATCCCATTTAATTTTCTTGTAGATCTCTCATGCCGCTTTTCCTGGGCGGTCTGGTCGGTTACTTTGCCACAAATCAGACGGATATCAGTGAAAAGACAGCATATCTGTATGCCATGGGAATTGTGATTTGCATGCTGGTGCCTGTGATAACGTTCCACCCCTTCATCTTCTACATCTTTCAAGTGGGCACTAAGCTGCGGCTGGCCCTCTCAGGACTCATCTACCGCAAGTGCCTGCAGGTCTCCAAGAGCAGCAGTAACGATGGTCTGCGAGGAAGAGCCATCAATATTTTGTCCAACGATCTTGGGCGCTTCGACGTGGCGCTTTGTTTCCTTCATGATACATGGAAAGGACCGATGGAGTCGATACTGATTGGCTTTCTCATGTACCGTGAAATCGGTATATCGGCTGTGATCGGTGTATCTTTTATGCTCAGCTTTATACCACTGCAAGCGTGGGCAGCCAAGAAGGCCGCCTACTATCGCCAAATGACGGCAGAGCGAACGGATATGCGTGTAAAGCTGATGAACGAGATCATCCAGGGGATCCAGGTGATCAAGATGTATGCGTGGGAGAAAAGCTTTGCCCGGGTCATTGCCGAAGTTCGCCTCAAGGAGGTGAAGGCCATTCGGGGCACTGCCTACATCCATGCAGCTCTTGGTTGCACCTCCATGATATCGCCGCTATCTGTGTTCCTGGCCCTGTGCTCCTACGTTTACCTTGGTGATCCCCTGACCGCTCAAAAGGTGTACACAGTCTCATCGTATTTCAACATGCTCAACGATTCCATGGTTACCTTTTGGCCTATGTCTATCACGTTTATTGCCGAGGCTATGGTTTCGGCAAAACGTTGCAAAGATTTCCTACTAGACGGGGACAAAGCGGAGGTACCCATAAACTTGGAGGCAAATCAACATACAGGCAAAAACAAGCGCAAAATTAGCAAAAAGGACAAACAGAAGAACGTAGAATTAAACGGCTCCCTGCTGTCCAATGGACAAGTACACCACAATCGTTTAAGGGATTACGATCCGGAGGCAACGAAAAAATGTGTGGTTCTCAAAAATGTATCTGCTTCATGGGACACCAGTGATGGTCATGCCAACTGCGCCATCGAGGACTTCAGCACGGACATAAAGGACCAAACGCTTGCTGCCGTCGTGGGACCCGTTGGTGCTGGCAAGTCCAGCTTTCTTAATGTCCTGCTGGGCGAAGTGGGCATCGATAAGGGTGAAGCCATGGTTCACGGCAAAATCTCGTATGCCTCTCAGGAAAGCTGGGTCTTCGAAGGAACTATTCGAGACAACATCGTTTTTGTGGAGGATTACAACGAGAGGCGTTACAAGAAGGTGTTGAAGGTGTGTGGCTTGGAGCGGGATATGGAGTTGCTGCCTCGCGGAGATTTGACAGTGGTTGGAGAGCGAGGAGTGAGTCTAAGTGGTGGCCAAAAGGCCCGAGTGAGTTTAGCTCGAGCAGTCTACCGCAAGGCGGATATATATCTTCTAGATGACCCTCTGTCTGCTGTGGATACCCACGTGGGCAAGCATATCTTTGATCGCTGCATACGCGACTTTCTCTCCAACAAGATTCGAATTCTGGTCACCCATCAGGTGCAATATCTGTTCGATGTGGAGCACCTGTTGCTGATGGGCTCCGGAAAGATTATGGCCCAAGGCAGCTACCAGGAACTTCAGCGCTCCAGACAGTTTCAGTTCCTAGAGCAGACGCAGCACGACGAAAGCGGCATCGATACTCACAGTGTCAGCAGCTATTTGTCTCGTAGCGATTCCGAGAAGAGCATGGAGCATCAGCACAACCAGCTGCTTCGACCGGACGAACATGTAGAGGATCTCAACCAGGAGCAGCAAACCGTGGGTTCCATCAAGATGCACGTATACGCCTCATACATCAAAGCCTTGGATAGCACCTTTCTGTTGGGCATTGTTATTTCTCTATTCGTCTGCGCAAGGATTATGCTTACCGGAGTTGATTACTTCTTATCTAGATGGTAAACTATCTTAAATTTAATTTTGATTTTCTATTACTATTACTAATTATTAATGATGCACCTTATGCATTTTCCAGGGTCATTTGGGAAGAGCAAATAGCTGTTAATAGCACTAGAACGCTGCTAAACGAAACCGATACGATGATTGCCAATGATACGCTGCCAATCAATGCCATGGCTTTGGATCCTTCTATTGCGCCTTCATTAGCTAGCGATATCCAGGCAGGCATTCGCCAGGAGCTCGTACTCTTCTATGCCACCATATTGGGCGCCACGCTGATAGTCTACCTCATTCGCACCTTTGGCTTTTTCAAAATGTGCCTGCGCATATCACTGCATCTGCACGACAGACTCTTCCGGGGAATCACACGGGCCAGCATGTACTTCTTTAATACGAACTCCTCAGGACGAATTCTGAATCGCTTCTCGAAGGATATAAGGACAGTAGATACGGATCTGCCGCACACAATGCTTGACTGCCTCGCCTTCATTATCGATGTTTCCGGCGTAGTGATTATTGTGGCTATTGCGAACTATTGGCTCCTGATTCCAGCTGCCATCATTGGTTGTATTTTGGGCATGATACGCTACCTCTACGTGAACACCAGTCGCAGTGTTAAGCGCTTGGAATCCATATGTAAGTAGGAATTGTGTAAGTGCGGTTTCGTACAATAGTCACGTTTTGTTAGAATTGACAGCTGTGCTTTAGAGCAATAGATGAATATCTTATGCAACCCTATATGCATATGTAAGAAATCAGTAAACCCAGACTTAAGATTTAATTTAAAAACGATTAAGATTTATAAAGTACCTTAGGCTATATATCCAAGTTCTAATAAAACCTCGCTCTACGTTTTTTTCTTTCAGCTCGCAGTCCGGTTTTCTCGCTGACTAACCAAACTTTCCAGGGTCTCACCACCATACGCGCTTTGCAGGCCCAAAGCGCCCTGGAGCAGGAGTTCCATGAGTACCAGAACACTAACACCTCCGCTTGGTTTCTCTTCCTTTCCTGCACTCGTGCCTTTGCCTTGTGGTCGGACATGCTGTGTATCGTCTATATGACGGCGGTAACATTCAGTTTCCTGCTGCTTAAGGACGAGTTCGACAGCGGCGACGTGGGATTGGCCATTTTGCACTCCACCACAATGACTGGAATGTGCCAGTGGGGCATGCGGCAGACAGCGGAGCTGGAAAACCAGATGACCAGTGTAGAGCGGGTGCTCGAGTATACCGAACAGCCGTCGGAGGCACCTCTAGAGACGCCGGAAAAGTTTAAGCCAAAGAGCGAGTGGCCCAGCAAGGGACGCATTGAATTCATCAACTTTAAACTGCGCTACTCACCCAAAGAAACACCTGTATTAAGGGACCTGAACTTCACCATCGAACCGCGTGAAAAAATTGGCATTGTGGGGCGCACTGGAGCCGGTAAATCATCCATCATCCAGTCTATCTTCCGTTTGGCCTGCAACGAGGGCATGATCCGCATTGATGACGTTGACATTGAGCATATAGGCTTGCATGATCTTCGCAGTCAGGTTTCAATCATACCCCAAGATCCCGTTCTGTTTTCCGGCACGTTGCGCTACAACTTAGATCCCATGGATGAGCGTTCGGACGAGGAGATGTGGAAGGCTCTGGGCGATGTGGAGTTGCGTTCCTATGTGTCCACCCTAATAGGTGGGCTGAACTGCCGCATGTACGATGGCGGTTCCAACTTTAGTGTGGGCCAGAGGCAGTTGGTGTGCCTGGCGAGAGCCATTCTGAGGCACAATAAAATACTGATTATGGACGAGGCTACCGCCAATGTTGATCCAGAGTAAGTAACGGAGATAAAGAAGTTTATTTGCATATATTAATACATTTTTATAACCCTTGCAGAACCGACAAGCTTATCCAGCAGACCATTCGCTCAAAGTTCGCGCACTGCACTGTATTGACTATAGCCCATCGATTGCACACCGTGATGGACAGTGACCGGGTGCTAGTCATGGATGCCGGCGAGGTTCGCGAGCTGGGACATCCTTACGAGCTGCTGCATAGAACTGGAGGATACCTTCGCCAGCTGGTGGACAATACAGGCGCAGCCACCTCTTTTGCCCTGCAACAGGCGGCGGAGCAGAGTTACAGCAAACAGATCATGGGAGATGATACGGCCGCCGAGGATCTAAACATCACACTAGCAATGGAGGAAAGGACCCAGTGACCTAGACGCACACTCATCTTCTTGTAGACTTGCTTAAGGATTAGATAATAGGAACTGAAAGTATTATGTACATAGCACAGTTGTACTTAAAGCAAACGAAATACCTATTCCGTGTACTTACGAAATATTTGTAAGCTTGATTATCGCCACGAATTTATGTATGTATGTATATGTTCCATTGCGTACTGAGTAATGTATATGTATCACCTATGTTTTGTACGTTATGTGTTCAATTGGCAAACCTATCGAAAGCAATTCGCAAACGCCGTGCACAAATCAGAGCAAGTTCAATCAAACGAAGACAAATAGATATTTATGTACTTTTTAAAATATGTAGCTAATGTAGAATTACCGCATCGTACTTATAGATACGTACAATCTTAATAAAGTGCCTGAGAATTATTACTTACAAATGAATCAAAAGAATGAAGTGCTTTAATCTCCTTTGCGGCGGCACATGCCTTTCATCTTTAACAAGCGATAATCGGTGCATTAACCCATTAATGAGCACTCTCGTTTGGGAAATACAGATATTACTTATTTATTATCTAATGTACGTAAAGAATAACCTATAATATAATATTAATAGCAATTCACCGACTGATTAGAACTGAACTAACCTCTTGGCCATGCCTGTCAAGATCCGTGTGAATCATGCGTGGATCGATAAGGATGAACCTTCCGTAGCTTCAATTAAAATTGTCAATTGCTGAAAAGTGTAATCAAAGTAAGTCTACACGGTAGCTCTGATTACGATAAGATACCGACTAGGGTACACCGTTGCCCGCTGCTCCGAACCACACTGCCCACCGGGATGCCCAAAAACCGGGTGGCCAAAAACTCTCACAAACAACAGCAAAAGCCACTTAGGCAAAAATCGTGGTCGGAGTTGCTGCATCGCCTGCTTCTGCTCCGATGTCGGCTGATGGGTGGCTGTCAGGGGGCATTAAGATAAAACTGCGCTGCCCCTGGCCGATAGGGCGGATCATTGATTTACAGCGATGATTCCCGAGCACGGCGTAGTGGCTAGTGGTTAGTTAAAATTGAAATTCCCGGACGCGCAGTAGTCAGTGACGAGTGGAGCGGCGCAAGAATCGCACGCGAGTGCCTTGAATCGTGTCAAGGATCTAACATACGTTGAAATATACATATGTGATATCAATGTTCGCGAGTTCGCTGGTATAGCTAGTAAACTATATGTCCACGGCGGCCGACTTTGATTAATAATGAGTGCGGTCCATGAGCAGCGCAAGCCGAATCCTGTGACAAAGGCCAACTTCCTTTCCAAATGGTTCTTTATGTGAGTGAAAGCGAGTGCCAGTCCTGCGTATACGTAATATTTAAATCGTCATACGTAATGTTTCTAAAATTGTGAGCTCGATCAAGTTAACTGATTTCGCGGGCTGACCCCTCTTGAAGTCCTGCTGATAAGATATAGACCTTTCCAGCTGACGGACTGCCCACCATGATCAATATTTATGTGCACCGCACCTTGGCCGTCACTCGAAATTTACGGCGCGAGTGAATTCGTTTGATTCCTTTGAAGAGCGATAAAAGAATCCGCGACAGCTCGGCGACACCTGTCATGTCCGTCAATAATCAGTTCCCTCGCCCTGTGCTACCTCTATCCTTCCAGCTGGACGCGCGAGATTCTCGTCAAGGGACTGCGACGGAGTCTGGATCCATCGGATCTCTACGAGACCGAGCCCAGTCTCGAGAGCACCCAGGTGTCCTCCTTCCTGCTCGGCCACTGGGAGCAGGAGCTCAAGCGGTCCAAGCCCAATGTCCTGCGCATGATATTCAAGGCCTACGGGTGGAGCTTTGTGCCAGCGAGCATTGTGTACTCCATCCTGGCCATAGCATTGCAGTAAGTACTGTGCTTGGGCAGGAGTTTGTTTCTCCGACGGGAAAATTTCATCCAGCCAAGGCTAATGCATCATTTAATTTGTTAACCCCCAGCACAACGCAGCCCTTGATGTTGGGTGGCTTGGTGTCCTTCTTCTCGGAGAGCACTGAGAAGATCACAAAGCACTCGGCCTACTTGTACGCCATGGGTGTGGTGCTTTGTTCCCTCATCTCCGGACTCTTCTTCCACCCCTTTATGAAGTACCTGTTCAGAGTGGGCTCTCGCGTTCGGCTTGCCTGCGCGGGACTCGTCTACCGGAAGTTTCTCCGGGTCTCGGTGGCGGCGGACAACAGCGGAGTAAGTGGGTATGCCATATCCCTGATGGCCACCGATCTGCCCACCTTCAACGAGTCCTTCTACTGCTTCCACGAACTGTGGCGAGGTCCATTGGAGGGCGTGGTTTTCGTCTACATCATATACCAGCTGATTGGATGGCCAGCGGTTGTGGGACTGGGCACCATCGTGGCCTTCATCCCGCTCCAAGCCTGGGCCGCCCGGGCAACTGGGCGGTACAAAAGGAGTTCGGCGGATGTAGGAGATGAAAGGGTGAAGCTAATGAACGAGATCATCGCCGCCATGCAGCTTATCAAGATGTACGCCTGGGAGAAGTCCTTCGCCAAGCTGATAGGCAAAGTGAGAAAGGAGGAAATGGACTCCATTAGGGGGTCCACCTACATCTACGCAGGACTACAGTGCACAGACATGATCTCCAAGCTGTCCCTCTTCCTGTCCCTAGTGACCTACGTCTTCACGGGCGACATAGTCACCTCGCAGAAGGTGTTTATAGTAGCCAGCTATTATGATCACCTGAACGATTCCCTGCTCCACTCCTGGCCGCTGGCCATCAACATGTGGGTGGAGACCTTTGTGGTGGCTAACCGCGTGAAGGACTTCCTCTTCCAGCACGAGAATCCTTCTGATGGTGGAGTGCTCAACTTTAAGGAGGCGGAGGATAATCCGGAGCACGGCAACTTCTTCGGACGCACCCACAAACCGAAGGCCGAAGCAAAGAGCATTACGGTCCATAAACTTACTGCGAGTTGGGATCAGAAGACGCAGGAGAAGCGCCATCGCCACATCGAGGATGTGAGTTTTCAGGCCACGGATCAGCAATTTGTGGGAATCGTGGGAACCGTGGGTGCCGGAAAGAGCACCCTTCTCCAAGTGATTTTGGGTGAGCTGGATATTATCAGTGGCAGTGTGGATGTCAATGGAGTCCTTAGCTATGCTCCTCAGGAACCCTGGTTACTCCGGGGTAGTCTCCGTGATAATATCCTCTTCACGGAGCCCTTCGATGAGGAGCGTTACCTGGAGGTCCTGCGAGTTTGTCATCTTGACAGGGACGTGGAACAGCTACCCTTGGGCGATAGCACCAGAGTGGGTGAAGGTGGTGCCAGTCTGAGTGGCGGTCAAAAGGCACGAGTCAGCTTGGCGCGGGCTGTCTACCGGAAGGCGGATATCTATCTCCTAGACGATCCACTATCCGCCGTGGACTCTCATGTAAGCAAGATGCTCCTCGATCGGTGTCTCAACGAGTTCTTGTCCAAGAAGATCCGTATCCTGGTCACCCATCGTGTTCAGCTGCTCAGACACGTGGATCACTTGGTTCTGCTCGAGGGTGGTCGCATCTCTGTCCAGGGGCACTATGATGCCCTGAGGAAGCTTATTAGATTCAGGATGTCGGTGGCCAATGATGCGGAAGTGGCCAAATTGCGTGCCATGCGAACGGATAGTGTCTACGAGGAGCCCGAGCCAAGGAAATCCCTGTCCCAGGAGGAGCATCTGGATCGGCACGAGATAGAGCAGCAGTTCAAGGAGCAGCAGCAAATTGGATCTGTTAAGCTGCACACCTACAAGGAGTACTTCAAGGTGCTGGGACATCCTTTGGTCGTGGTGCTCATCCTGCTGATGTTCGTCGTGGCCCGTTCCTCCGAGGCAACCATGGATATTTTCCTTTCCAAGTGGTTAGTGGAATCCAATGCAGTTATTTTCGACTTAAATGACTAACCTAGTTGTGAGATGAGTCAGCCTGATTTATAGATGGCGACGTGGTTAATAGCACTACATGATAAAAGCGTGTTCCACTTGTTGAGTGCAATAAATATTGCCCGAATTTCCGCACAGATGGGGCACTGTTCACTATCTCGCCGCCACATGTTATATGGTTATATTTCAGTATCAGAAGGTGAAAATATGAAATCTGGGCTCTTCAACACCCAAACTGATTTCATGTTCAATCGACTCTTTGGGGAATACCTTGGATTGTTTGTTGATTAGAATGAGCATGTAATCAAAGCTAAAGATAAGATTTTGTATAGACAATATTGTTTTCACAATGCAAAGGATGGAGCTATAAAACAGAGTTTCTATATTTCTGCAGGGCAACTTGGGAGGAAACGGAGCCCAATCAGCACGAGCCCATTCCGGAGTACCATAGAACCCGTCTGCGCATGATGATCCTCTACACGTTCCTCATCCTGTGCACCCTCATATTCTACGTGCTCCGCACCTTTGGCTTCTTCATGATGACCCTGCGGATATCGCTGCGCATCCACGACCAACTCTTCCAAGGAGTCATCCGAGCCTTCATGCACTTCTTCACGTTGGCCACCTCCGGCCGGATTTTGAATCGTTTCTCCAGCGACATTCTGGCCATCGATGTCAATCTGCCGCAGGCTCTGATGGACTCCATTGAATTCTCTGTAAATGCTCTGGCGGTGCTCGCGGTGGTCAGCACGGCAAACATTTGGCTCCTCATTCCGGCCATCGTGGTGGTGGCCCTATTGTACGGCTGTAGGTGTCTGTATATAGGAGCTAGCCGGAGTTTGAAGCGCATAGAAACTATATGTGAGTAAGCCTGGCATACTTTTGAAGTCTAGTGACTAACCCAATCCTTTCCAGCTCGCAGTCCCATCTACTCCCACACAAATGCCACCTTCAAGGGACTGGCCACCATACGTGCTCTGAATGGAACCGCGTACATGGAGCGAGACTACCACTACTACCAGAACGAGAACACCTCTGCCTTGTACCTCCATGTGAGCATTAACCGGGCCTTCGCCTTCTGGACGGACCTCATCTGCGTTCTGTACATCCTGGCGGTGACATTCAGCTTCCTGCTCTTCGACAAGCACAGAGGATACTACAGCGGCGATGTGGGCCTGGCCATCACACAGTCCATGAAACTGGTGCTGATGTGCCAGGCGGGAATGCGGCAAACCGTGGAGCTGGAGAACATGATGACCAGCGTGGAGCGGGTGATGGAGTATGTGAATATACCATCGGAACCTGCCTACGAAACGGAGGAGTCCGTCAATCTGCCGACGCACTGGCCCATTGGAGGACAGCTGGATTTCAGGGATCTGCGGCTGCGCTACAGTAATCGCGGACCTTACATCCTTAAAGGTCTCACCTTCACCATTCGCGGCGAGGAGAAGATCGGCATCGTGGGACACACGGCGGCCGGAAAGTCTTCCATCGTGCATGCGCTCTTTCGGTTGGCTCACATCGATGGACACATCTGCATCGATGGCTTTGAGACATCCCAGTTGGGCCTGCACGATCTGAGACGAAGGATCTCGATCATACCGCAGGATCCGGTTCTCTTCTCGGGATCCCTCCGCTTCAACCTCGATCCCTTCGAGGAGAAGACGGACGAGGAACTGTGGCTAGCCCTGGAGGCCGTCAAGCTCAAGGAGTTTGTATCGAATCTGAAGAAGGGCATCAACTGCAGGCTCCACGACTGCGGGGCCAACTTCAGCATGGGCCAGAGGCAGCTGGTCTGCCTGGCCAGAGCCCTCCTGCGCCGGAACAAAATACTCATCATGGACGAGGCCACGGCCAACGTGGATCCCGAGTAAGTCTATTCAAGATTCGTCATTAAAGTGAATTCATTAGTGAAATCTGCAACATTTCGAAAGTCAAGATCCGCTGCCTAAAAGAAAATTTGAGGCAAAACGCGTAAAATTTGATTGATGTAATAATTCTGACGGTTTGCTTCGGTTTGAAAAATCAAAAAGAGCGACGTCAGGAGTGACAGCCGAAATCAAAATCAATCACTTTGGCTTCAAAATCAGCTGATGTTGAACAATGATTTTTACAATTTGTCAATGATGTTGGAAATTTGCGTTGAAAACGACGCAGAAATGTGGTACTTACCATGTTCTTTCTGCGTGACACTTAAAAACGTGTTCCTGATAAGTCCAGGATGCTTAAAATATTAGTGTTGCCGTAGTATTTTGATTCAACTTTTAAGGAGTGCACAGTTTATTTACCCCAAAGTTGAATGAACAACATTAGTATTTTGTACCAAGAACATTTAATTATAATTATACCCGTTACTCGTCGAGTAAAAGCAAAGACACTAGAATAATTATTATTTTGGGTATCTGATAGTCGGGGAACGACTATAACATTCCATTTTTTTGATGTTGAAGAAATTTAAAAAAAATTAAAAAATGTCCCAAGGTTCAAGTTCTAAACTCAATAATTCAAGTTATCTTAATCGGATTTTGAAGTGGCATACCTCTAAATGTTTCTGGAGCAATTCTCTAAAAATCTGCATTCAAATTTAGAAATTTATTTTTTTTGTCATTTTTTTGATGTTATGACGTAGGAATTCCAAAAAATGAAGAAATGTTCCAAGGCTAATGTCCTAAACTCCATAACTCAACTTATCTTAATCGGATTTTGAAGTGGCATACCTCTAAATGTTTCTGGCGCATTTCTCTAAAAAACTGCATTCAATTTTAGAAATTTTTTTTTATATTTTATTTGTCATATGTCATGTTGTGAAATTACAAAAAAATAAAAAAATGTCCCATCTTGTTTTACGTTCTTATTAATCCTCTGCAGGACCGATAATCTCATCCAGGAGGCGATCCACACCAAGTTCGCCCACTGCACCGTGCTGACCATCGCCCACCGGCTGCACACCGTCATGGACAACGACCGGGTGATGGTGGTGGACATGGGGCGGGTGGTGGAGCTGGGGCATCCGCACGAGCTGCTCCACAACCGGCACGGCTACCTGCACCGCTTTGTGGAGAAGACGGGCGTGGGAACGGCGCAGCACCTGCGCCACTTGGCGGAGCAGAGCTACCGGAAGAGGGTGCTGGGCAGGAAGTCGGAGGACCGTGGATCCGTGCTGGATCTGGGCTACAAGGGGACGACGCTGTGAAAGACTGCTGGGGTAATTAATTGGTACACCGGGGTGGAGTGGTTTTCGTTCGTTAGGTATGGTAATATAGACTTTATTATAGTGAACTGATCTTTAAATATAGTTATATATGTATATACTTTATATGTAGTTCATAATATACTCGATCGTTTGCCTTCTGGAATTTGAAAAAGCAATTTGTCTTGTAGGTTAAGATTACATTACCATCGTCTATATTTTGCTACTCGTACTGTCTGGCTTTGATTCGCTCTCTATAACTACGATCCTTTCTAGTATCCTTTTGGTTTTGGTTTTGGATTCGGTTTTTGTTTTTGTTTTTGTTTCGGTTTTGGTTTTGGTTTCTTTGTAGTTACAAGTCACATGAAAATCGAAATGTTGAACTCTATAAGTTGCTTCTCTTCTAGGCTTAAAGATTTAGGTTGTCTCTTCATTACTTTCGATTTAGTTTCGATTTGTATGGCTTAGATGTGCGATAATGGCGTTTGATTTCTAGATGTATAATACGAGTATTAGCATTATTACAAGATTTCGATTTCGATTTCGCTTCTTATATAAAATTTTTGTTTTCCTTGGTAGAGTGTAAATGAATTATCGCAATCGGTTTGGTAGCAGTTTTCCACGAAACTTTAATACAAGTTCATATATAGTTGGATGTAGTTGTGTATACGAGTAATGTAAATATTAAAGTAAATAAAGCATATTCATGTATGTATATAATTGGTTTTAAAATATTCTCCTCATACGCTCGCCATTGGTTTAGCTTATTTAAAATTCGCTTAAAGTCTGCCTTCAACAATATTTGATGTAAATAGAAAAATCAGTGATTCATTTATTTGTATTCTCTTTATAATTAGTTGTAATATACTCTAGATCTTTGGTGCTTAGATGTAAGTGTCTTGCGGTTGATAAAACAAAGTTAAACCTTGAAATTCTTCCCCAAATTCCAAAGCCTAAATTGTTTTCTGAATGCGCCCTTTAGAATGTAAATAAGTAACTAGATTTGGTTGTCCTAGAAATAAGATTGTTTGTTTGCTCGTTTTGTTTTAAGAAAAATTCGATGCTTTAATAAAATTGTTTTCGTTTTTTTTTTTTGTATTTTCCGTAAGTTTTCTCCTCGTCACTCTAATTGTAATTGTTTAGCTAGAAGTTCTCAAGAAACTTTAAGATTTTTTCGCTCTACGTTTATTTGTATCTTGTATTCATTTGGTATTCTCACAGTTAAGCTTCTTTGATTGAGCACAAAAGCAAATGAGAATCGTCTGTTTTTGGGGGGCAACAACTAAACCTTATCAATATCGATTTCTATTCCTACTATGGCTATAATCTGGAGATCAGCAGCCTACCATTCGGCCAGCGCATTGGACAGACCCGGAAATCTTCCCCTATTCCCGGCTAGCCCAGTGCACTGCCCGAAAATCCTCGGCCCGATCTGCAATGTGCGGTGTAAGTGTTGAACTGAGTAAATCAGCAGAAAGTCTACGTTGCTTAAAAGTTGAAACTTAGGCGCGAAATCAATACAGTCAACTGGAAGTCAATTTAGATTTTGGACTCTCGGCGAGCGTGTATAGTCGTTATCCTTAATATCATGTTGTGAGTGTTCCCTTAAGTTTGCTCAGCTAGTTGATATAAAGTATAGGTACTCCTTTACCATCCGAACCTAGATCCGTTCGGGAACGAAAAGCTAATGCCGAAACGAGGATAACGAGGATAAGGTGTACGTGCGTGCTTCGCAATGAAACGCATATTTTGATTATAAAATATGGTCCCGAGGTTGTTAAATATTTCTTCAACTTGGTTTGTCATCGACTCTGGGTAATAACATCCATATGTGGGAGCTAGAGCGGCAATTGGATCTATAATATTAGTATAGATAAGGCGTTGTATCAGCGGTTTGCATTTGGTTTCTGCCAATTAATCGCATCTTTGGCCACGATGCAGTGCCTCCGATGGGTGGCTAAAGAACACTACGATTGAGATCATGCTCTAGTTTCCCTACGCTGTGAATTCTCTGTTTTCCTATTCTGTGTTTAAATCCTTAAAGCCTTTAACCCAAAGCTTAGTTATATAACTGCATTACAATATGTTATTTAAATTAGTAAAGTTTCCCTTATCGGTTTCATCGTTTTTGTTTCTTTGTTTCTTCGTATTTTGTTTTATGTGTTTTTTTTTTGGTTGAAAAAAAGAGTAGTATGAATTTGTTATGCAAGGTTTTTTTCAATTATTTTTTTACGGTGTAGTCGTACGTAAGTAATTCATTTAGCATTGTTCTGGGTGTATGTGTGGGTGTGCTTCTTTACACGCTCCATATTCATATAATAAGTATATAATTGGTTTGGTTAAAAAATTTCCATTAATTGCAAAAATGGTCTTTGTCAAAAAGAGTCGAACAATGGCCTCATGTGTAATTCGATTTTCAGTGTGTGTGTGTGTGTGTGCGGTAGCCGGGGCCACGCCCCTTTTGGGAGCGCGCCCGCCTTATTATCGCGTGCATATACCGTGACTACATGTTCCTATAGTTTGTGCTGCATTTCGTGTCCTGTGTTCGTGTGTCAGAGAGTTAGCCAGTTAATCCTGCGTTAAAAACGCCATCATGCTTTAGATCAAGTAGAATCGATCCTTGGCCCTTCCTACTTCCTACTTCTGACCCGGCTCGATGATCTCGACGGTAACGCTCTCGGCCACCGGATTCGTGGTGATGTTGGTGATCAGCGACTGGTCCTGCGGCGACTGCGGCGACTGCGGCTGCTCCTTCGGCTGGTGGCCATGTGGGTGGTGCTGGCGATGGGCGGATCCGTGGCGCTCGTGGTGGACAACCTTGCCGGGAGCCACCGAGTTGCTGCGGTTGGAGCGCACCGAGGCTGCGGATGCATTGCTGCCATGTGACTCCGAATGGGATCCTGTGGGTTAGATGTCCAGGCAAAGGAATGGGATGAGTATCTGTGGGATTGCGGGCTCAGCTACTCGCTACTCGGATAACCGGCTGAAGGGAAGTTATCGTTGGCGTCACAGGACAACAGCAATGTGGTCAACGGGATCCCGACTCCGAGTTCAAAGGAGTCCTTCGTTCTACGTGGCATATGCTATAAACAGCAGGCGATCGAAGGTATTTTTCCTATAGCTTCTTATTTTTTAGATCTTATAGGAGAAAACACTTGTGCGATCGCCTGCTGTACTGTAAAAATAATATATCTTAAGGAAGCCAGTTAAGGAAACTATAGATAGCCGTGCTAGAAAGGAAAGAAACCAAAGCGGAAACGGAACTCAAGAGGGATGCTGCATGGATAAGTTGGTTGGAAAAAGAGAAAGATACGATGAGGTTTTGTTTGGTACGAGTATCTACGATCGTATATTATTGTATCTGTAGCGCATGGTGTCTGCATCTGAGTCTGCTTTTGTATCTGTGTGTGTCTTCTAGGGAGTGGTGGAAGTTGGAGCAGTAGTAGTTTTACATACAGGTTAACCGCAACTCTTGACTACAGATTAAGACTAGGGTAACAACACTTCGAGCCAACATGAACAACAACGAGAACAATGACTACGAGTACACTGGGGGAAAAGACGCCAAGCAACCAGATGTATCTATGGGCAGAACTTTTTGATTTAATGACAAAAACGTTTATCCTCCATTTAGACTAATATTCCTGATTGCCGCCAACGTAATTTCCCCCAGTGTACAGATACTTTTACGGATACGAGTACAACTGTTTGGACACAACTTTCGCTAGACAAGACATCAACTTTACGAGTACACTACGCAGAGGGTATACTTGAATTGCTTGGGAGTGAGTGTGGTTTGCTTTCTGGTCTGCCTACCTCTTTGGACCCTGATATGGATGCGTTTGTTTCTAGCGTTTGGGTGTGATACGTTTGCGGACACACACGGATATGCGTGAGTATCTATGTGTACAGCGGTGTACAGCGGTGTACAGCGGGACGACCTAGAGCTCCGGAACCCTAGAACTTGTTGGTCCGACCACAGGCTGGAGCTGTGCCCGCCGGGCACACATACGTTGTGGTTGTCGTGGTGGTGGCTGTGGCTGTGGCTGTGGCGGTGGAGATGGCGGTGTTCATGGTGCTGGTGGCGTTGGCATGGCCCATTGGCAACTGGTGACCCGCCGAGGGCGGGGGCGTGGGCGTGGGCGAGGGCGTGGCCGAGGCAGCGTACGTTGCGGTAGCATTCGTGGCATTCGTAGCCGTGCTGGCCGTGGTCGTTGGCACGTAGGGCAGAAAGTGGCTGTGGACCAAGTTGTGCTGGCTGGCGGCACTCGGATGCTCCAGGAGTCTCGAGCAGGTGGACACATCGCTCACCCGCGAGTCACTCGACCGCGTATTGCTCTTCGAACGGATCATACGTCCTTTTTGGTTTTTGGTTTTTGGTTGTTGGTTTTCAGTTTTATTTGTGTTTTCAGTTTCGGTTTGTTGTTGTTCGTGTTTGTTTGTTTGTTTTTTGGGGGGGAATGAGCGGTTGGATACGTTTAATATTTCGCCTTTCAGTTGGGCACGCGACATCGAGTCAGTGGGTTAAATGGGCGGGTGGTTTCAGGTGGTTTCGCGTTTCGGCTTGGTGGGGGCACAAACTCAAACAGGAATATAAATAACCCAGAAAATGTAATTTCAAACAACTGTCCGCCGGGCTTAGCGCACCAACAATTATCACCGTAGTGGCAGTGGCGTTGAGTAATACGCTTCTTAAGCTGTCACTCAAATTGATTGAGCCCCCCGAAGAGTTGTTGTTCCTGTTTGCCAGTCTGTAGGATAAGGTGGTCAGTTGGTGGTCACTATGCTACCCAGCGCACTAGTTGCATTTTCAAATAAAAAATGGTATAATATTTAATTTACTTATAGAAGAACTAAAACTTCGAGTCTTACAAGTACCAATCAATTTCATATCGGAAAAAATTGTTTAAAGTTGTTAAAAGATGATTGCTAGAGTTCTTATCCTCTAACTTGTTACACACTGTTTACAGAGCATTCTGTTTTCATTCTGTTATTCAGATCCTTCAAACTTTGGATGATAGCCCATTATCCATAAACCTTTAATAAATGTTTTTTCTTTCCTCTAGACCATTGATAGCTGGACACTCTGTTCTATGTGCTACAATATCAAAGGGTCTTCGCTGGTTTCCTTCAAACTCTCATCACGTTTTTCGCGTTGATCCACAACCCCCGTGAATTAAGTTTATTTGGGTGACTTTGTACGTATATTGTTTGGTGACTGACTGGTCAATTGGCTGACTGACTGACTGATTGATTGATTGATTGGATAAGTAAGTTTAAGGGGTTTGCCTTCTGTTCTGTATTTTGGCTGCAAAAGAAAGTTCTGTCGAAAGTTGTCGAGACGAAAACAAACGGAACGAACACAAAAATGGCAAGTTGAAATGGTAAAAGAGAAGAACCAAAAATGCAACCGCAGGAGACGAGAGACCAGAGATTGGAGATTGCAGATTGGAGGAGGTGCTGACCATCGACTGGGGGGCATGGAATACAAACCTGTCTTACCTAGCGACGGATTGGGGGAGTGGGGCCGCAGGGAGGCCATGCTGGGCTGCCGGGATGGCGCCCGCACCGACATCCTGGACCCTCGGCGCTCCTGGCCGTGGAGCAGCTTGCTGTCCCGCAGCAGGGAGACGTTCATCAGGCGAGGATTGGGCGTGTTGAAGATGGTCCGGTTCTCACGCCAGCGAGCTCTGCAAATTACGGCCATGAATTAGTCACATTCCACGGCATCCACGGATCACAGTATCCGCTATATGCGGGCTGAGCAAGCGGGAGTGTAATGGTGCACGAATATGGCGGCCATGGTTACTCCAGCTTAATGGCAATTAATGCAGAAATGCTGTTTATTAGGCTGGAAATTAATTGGTGCTCGAGCTATGTATCGCTAGCCAGCCACAAATTAAGGAAGCCCCATCAAAGCATCGACAGGCCAATTGACCCAGTTTATTGACAAGCCAGCGAACGAGATGGTTGAACTGAGTGAAAGGAGACTTAGGGTTCCTTGATTTGCACCATAAATGGTGCTATTATTTCTAGTGAAGGCAGGAGATTGGTTGTGGAGGAAAGGCGATAAACAGTTCATTAAGTGGAATTACTAAATTGGAAAGAGGAAAATTCGCACTTGAAATGTTCAACTTTGTATAGTACATTTAGTTTTCCTGGAACTGGTCAAGTACATTTCGTGTACTTTAATTCTGAAATGGCTTTCTAGATTATGTGTGCTCTCAAGCGATTCGATATCTCAAATGGTGTGTGACTGTTGACCCAGATTGAATGCTTAAACTATTTGCGTGGGTGTGCGGGTATGGATGTGGGTGTGGGTGTGGGTGTGGGTGTGAGCGTGGGTGTGGTGGTGCGGGGGATGGAGATGGAGATGTTTGCATTGCAATTTACTCACTGGCTAAACAATCGCAGGACGACACAAATAATAACAAACATCAATGCCATTCCTACCAGCACGCCAATCATGGCCGGGTCGATGTAGGTCTCGGGTCCCCTCTTATCCTGGCGCCCTGCAAACAGCCGATTGGCAAAAGGACAAACAAGAGAGCCCCATTAACCATAAGCAGTGGCGGCTTAAGTCTACGCTCTCCTTGACCACCGACCTTTGCACTCCACGGATCCGTCCTTGCCCCAGATGGGCGACATCTCGAACCGGCAGATGCAGCGTCCATCCCGGCATTCCGTCTGGAAGTATCGCATCTCGCACTGCTCGTTGAAGAAGCAGGACTCGTTCACGGCGGCCTCTGCAGGATCAGGGGAACAGAAAGGACACCAAACGGAATCAGTTGCGCTGACAAAAGGTCGCAAAAAATACGTATACTAGCTTAAGCCTACAAAGAATTCGTAAAGTCATGTCTAGCTCTTAAGCATTTGGTCTTAAGAAGTGTTAGCTGTGGGTAAGAATAGGTAAGTATTGAAGCATTTATTAAATATTCAAGAGCATAACTCCCTAGCTAACCCCCTTATTTCTTTCAGTGCTCCACAGACAAGCAACAACGGGCGATGGCCCATATCAGGAAAAATATTTCCCGGCTGTCGCGGCTGTTTGCGGATTGATTTAAGAGCTGATTGAAGTGCGATATGGCTGGGGCGGATTGACTTTCCACTCCGTCCACTCCGGTGACAAATATTATCGTGGAACAAGCACGGAGGAGGCCAGGGGATTACGCCCCCGATGCGGAGGGCAGATACTCGTTTAAGGAAGAGTCGACTCCGGAGACTTTTGCCCTCTGCCTTTGACAGACTTGACTTGGCTGTCAGCCACGTTGATGATCAATGGCCGGAAGATATTTGGCCGGGAATTACGATTGAGTCACGCCCATAAAAATAGATCTGCGGCTGTCAGCGGCTTTGGGTTCGATCCCCAGCCATAAATACGCATTCGAAGTGTCCGCCGTTCGATTTGAATTTATAGTATCGCACATGTGCCAGGGGGAATCTATTCTATTCTATTGTGATTATGTGAAATGTGCATTAGTTGCACTTTTCACCAGCCCCTAGTGCGGCTGCCAAGTTTCTATTTTAATTTACATGGCCTGCATTTTCCGGGCCTGCAATCAGGAAAATCAAGCCGGGCGTTTTTCACTTGCTTGACTCTTTTTTAATGAAAACTTGGCAGGGTGACAGCTCGGAAAATGGCTTGCAGTAATGACCCTACCTTTGCCACATTTGTCATAGTGATTGGTGACGGGCAGATCCTCGGTGCACTGGCAGGACTTCTTCTTGGGATCACAGATGGAGCCGGGGAAGCCGCATTCCAGGGTATTATCGCACTTGTCGCCGAACTTCTTCTGCCCGCGGCTGGCATAATCTGAAATGAAATGAAAAGGATGTGGATGGGATATGTATATATTTCATGACGTCAACGTAACTAATCCCAGGCGTAAAATTTGTAATGAAACCGCTGCGAAAACTTTCGATTCGCCACTGTGCATATCAATAAAAAATAAAAGCTGACAACAAACTTTCTGCGAAATGCTTTCCAAATCCCCCGACGACTTGTGGGCAGATTAAAATGTAAATTCTTTAGCAGCCTTCGAGGTGTTGGTGTGCTGGTGTGTTGGTTTTTCATTTCCACTTTTTGCACTTTTTTTTTTGTTTTTTCTTTTTTGTTTCTCGCCCCGTGTGTGAGCTTTTTCCCCCGAGCATTTCACGGTGCACTTGAGCCGCCCGGCTAGGAATCCTTCATTAAGTTTGAATGGAATGAAAACACTCGAGTCGGCAGTGAGTGAGTTGCGTTTGCGGCCCTTCACATCTTAATTAAGCTCTTGGGAGCAACTCCACGTATTCCGGGGATTCCCCGCCCGCCCGACACTCTCTGCAAAATCTCAGCGAAAGGTTGAGCCACCTACTCCACATACACCTCTGCCTCTGTGGATTGATACTCCTTCATCTAGGTCCCATAATTACCGACCCCAGAAGCCAGCAGGAAGCCCAGCCCAGACCACGACCAAGACCAAAACCAAGACCATCAGGCAGCGGATGCGCCGACATTTAAGCCAACGGAAGTGAAAAGACAAAACAAAATGGCTGCTCATGCACAAGCGGGTGCGCCATTTTCCAGTTCATGCCCATGTGCCACTATTAGTGGTATTAGTGGGTCCTTTTTTATGGTTCGGGCCAGCTCTATTTGCCAGCGGTTTATTTTTAAATGCACCGGCTATGAATAGGGCACTAGTTTGCGAGGGGCTGCGGCAAATGAATGCTAATGCGAATGATGGCGGGCTACTGCAGATTGCCAGACAGCTGGATACCCAAAAGGAAATAGTATTCATACCTCAAGTGCATGTATTAGTGGTATGTATTAGAGGTATACTAAGTAAGCAATATCTAAATATAAATCCATATTCTAATCTGCCTTAAAAGAACTAGTGATGAGCATTTACTTGGTTGTGCTCCCAGTAATAAGCATTGAATGGGTCGCACAGCTGCTGATTTTTTGTCCATGCCATCTGCAGCGCATTACTTATGCATTAAGACCGGCCGTATGGCCGGATCAATCGACCCCGTCGTACCCTCTATTAGCAGCCTGCCAAGGGGAAACCCAGATGCCGCAGCATCAGCAGTCCACAAAGCTTCGCTTACGTCTTTTCCCCAGCTGAGTTTTATTTGGTTTTCGTTTCCGCGGCCCAGCAGCAGCAGCAGCAGCAGCAGCAGCAGCAGGGAGTAAATTCTGTGAAAGTGTTGACAAAGTGGCTGGGGTGTGCTAGCTACCGTGGACCATGTCCGTGACCCGAGGCCAACCTTTGATGGCCGGAGCGCCACCAAAAAGCGATTACCCAATGGCCAGAGCCGGCCATATTTCACCCGCAGGAAGGGCCTAAAATCTGACTACAAATTGCACATGTCAGTCGAGTGGAGGGCCCACATTAAACAGCCAAAGCTGCAACAGAGCCAGCATTTATAATTAACCGAACTGGGCCGAGCCATTAAAGCCAACTTTGCTTATTTCGGCACCATCATTAGGCCGCCTAGGAAAAAAGCCATGCAAATACATGGAAAACTTTTCGCATTCCAACTAGAACACATCGCAGACAGGCCATTTAAGTTTCGGATGAGAAAACTAGAAGGGATGAGTACGAGGCACGAGTCCCAGCACAGTGGCTTAAAGGCTTTTGAGCGAGTGGGCCAGGAAATTGTATAAGGCATTCCCGTCCCACAGACTCAAAGTCGCTTTAAGTCGTTCAGCTTCTTGGGAGTTTATTAAAAAGATAATAAGTCAGTTCAAGGTAAAAATTGAGGCCAAATGTGAGATATGAATAAAACAGCCGTGTTGCACAACGGACTTTATATAAAGTGTTTTATTTCTTCAATCATATCTAGCTGAATTTCCAGGCTCTAGAAGATAATTTATGAACGCAAATTTATCAAGCTGACTTAAATATGATTTAATTGCCCAATCTGGTCTTGTGCTACTAAAATGCTGTATATTCCCCAGAGTTCATGACGAAGAAAATAAAATGTTGTACTTGTACAGCTTTTGCCAGTTTAATGCCACTGTGGAACTTATGCAATTGCGGTGGAATTGCCACCAGTTAGATGAACAAAAGATTGTCAAGGCAGACCCACGTACATGCACGGTATGTATGATTATATGACACCTCGATGACGCCATTACGCTCTATTTCCATAGTGAAATGGGGCTAAGCCAGTGGTAATCCCGCTCCCAGGCGCAGCATTCTTATCTAAGCCTTGGTCTACTTACCGAACTCTGGCGTTGTCGTCTCCGGACCCGCACTAAAGGCATTCACGGCAAAGAAATTATCGCCGTCATCGCCGAGCGTCAGCGGCGGCAGCAGGGCAATAACGGAAAGCAGGCACAGGAGCAGGCCGTTAAGGCGCTCCCAGCCCCATTCCGCGCCCATCATTCTCCGCCGGCTGCCGCCCTGCTTCATCGGAAGTCGCAGGCCAAGGCTCTTCCGCCGATGCCCCACGTTGGGCGCCATTAATGTGGTATGCCTGGTATTGCCTCTGCCGCCAGTTGTTTTTCTGGGCGTGAGTGTGGGCGTGGGCGTGGGCGTGGGCGTGGACTTCGCTGGTGGTGTTCTCTTTGGATTGGAGACCAAGTTGGCTTTGCAATTGTTGCTGCTGCTGCTGCTGCTCTTGCTGCTGTTGGTGGTCAAACACTCAGCGTCTGTGGCCTCGTCGTCTTCGTCAGCTGGCTGCTGCTGTTGCTGTTGCTGCGTCTCACATGGTTCGCGGCTCTCGCGCCTCAGGGGCTGGCGGCCCTTGAATGTGGCAGCTCCTTGACGGGGCCGGGGCTCTAGAGCCCCATCTAATCTCATATTATTCGATCGTCGTCGTGCTCCTCATCCATGCTGCTTCGACTATATTAATTTGCACACTATTGGCGTGGCTCCTCTCCTTTGGTTCTTTTTGGTTTTGGTTTTGTTTTGGGTTTTTTCCCTTTTTTTTGTTCGCCCTGTTTCCGTCTGTTCCTGTGCTCGCCCTCGTGTCCGGTTCACATCAAAGTCTGTCACTGCAAGAAGAAGCGGATGAAATGGTATGGGGTTAGTTGTAGTTTCGGCTGGGGGATTCAATCTGGGGGACAAAGCCAGGCTAATCACTTTGCGGCGTGTGAAATTACAAACCGTTGTTGAAACAATTTCCGAAAGTGCCACCAAAAGTCTGTAACTGAAACCGAAATTGACACATAGTCGGCTCCACCCAGGACCAGCAGCAGGACCAGGAGGAGGACCAGGACCAGGACGAAAACTGTCACAACTGTGAGGGGCGTTTTGGCCTTTTGGCACTGCAAACCGGATTGAGTGACGGCCAATTTGTGTGTCTATGACAGTTAATTGGATTAGGCGCACCCATGGTCTCCATCAGCGAGCGGATGTGGACGTTGTAAGTCCATTGTGGAACCGAAAATATTACCGAATTTAATTAAAACCCATTTCCCATTATATTGTTTAATTGCATGACAATGATTTGTGTTCGCTGCGGCTGCCCAGGACACGACCGAGCGATAAATAAATTGTGAATTTTAAACATGCAACGCATGTTGGGCGACAAGTGCTGCTTGTTTAGTCAACGATTATAGGCCATGTCAGGGTTTTGTGGCCAAGTGGTGGCATTCGTCTGCATATCAGGTTGAAACATGCACTGCGGGCTTGTCAAATAGGCCAAACTAAACACAGCTTTTCAGCACCAACGACAATCCAGCGGCAGCAATAATAGGAGCTCACTTAAAAGCTTGCACTAAATTATTCCGGTAAGTATATGCAGTCATTGTTATCAGCATTTTGTGGCCTACGCACTTCTAAGCGGACTTAACCACATTGATGGTCAAATAGAATGTACTGCAGTCTGTCCAAACAACTTGCATACGCAACCACACGTTGGCCTAAACATACGCACTGCTATATACATTAATAACCATCCGGTTTAAGCGAAGCTCGTCTGCTTTGGAAGTCTTAAAGTGTCCACACGCCTATTTATAAAGGTTTGTCAAAAGAATGTCAGCCGCAAGTATTTTTAGAATTTTGTCTGCGTACAAATGGTCCTTGGCAGGGAAAGTCTTTTGTCTGAGGCCATTTATATACACGTACGTTGTAAAAGTGCTTATACATGAGATCAGGGTTGTGGTTGAAGTAGTGCATTGTTGTGCAGACTTAAGCCTTTAATATATACAGCCTGATGTCTTTAGGATCAAAGCCAGCTTAAATGGAAAATGGAAAAACCTGGACCTGCGAAACGCACGAAAGTGTCCGCAGCACTTCTATTTATATACATACGTGTAGATTTGCCAAAAATACTCTTAAAAGGCTAATCGCAAATGTTTATGGAAACATACACTCCTATGAGCAGTTCTTGACAGGCAAATGCCTTTGCTTTGGGCCTTGGTTACAAGCCAAATGAGCCGGCTTTGGTGCTGATTTCAAAATAAATGCTTTTGGCTCCCAGAGACAGAGAGACGTTGCCGGGATTTTCCAGCCTGGCAGACACTGCAAATCCCCATTCGGTTGTAATTTATGCTCACTCGCAGCGAATATGTGGCACAAATTCATCGGTTCAAGCCTCGTTTTGGGCCTTCTCAGTTACGATTGCGATTGCGATTGCGATTAACGATACGAACATGTCCTGCGAGGAGAAGCTCGTAAACGCGTGACTCACTGGTGCGCAAATGATGTACGGAAAACATGTTGCATATTTATGCCAACCTATCTGCGCGATCCCCACACGCAAAACGAGGTATTGTTTTTCGGTTTTCATAAACTCGTGCGTTGTCAATTGGACGATGAGTATTCATTACACGGCGTATACGCAATATATTCCATGTGACTGCCTTCAGGCTCCCCAAATTGTGACAACGGAGCTCTTGGCGGCTTAAAAGGATGGGTTTCGTTTGGTGGCTTGGTGTGGTGATGTTGATGTTGATGTTGATGGGACAAATGCCTGGCACATGAAAGGCAGCCACGAACAAGGAAATTACAACCATGGTATCACAGAATCAACAACAACTACAACAGCATCTGCCACAACGGATGTCGTCCCAACTTTGCGGGTACAGTGAAAGTTCACTAATCGAGCACGGCTATCCGGGCAAGTTCATACGCGGCAGAGAACACAATTTGCTCACTAATTGCTAATTACTGGTGTAATGAAATCAAATTGGAGTTCATTCCATGGCACTTCTTTGTTCACGCTTCGCCTTTGTTTGTTGGTCTTTTGTCGTTGGCAATTACACACAGTTCACTGTACTCGTAAAGACGGATTACTCATTTTCCAACTGAGAAGGTAAATTAAGTATTTCTTACTTCGTCATATTTAAATGGCAATTAAAGTAGGTGGGTATTCGTTAGGCTACCATTATTTTAGGTACCAATACTCAAAATTAAGTAGACATAAATATACACGCTTACTTTAAGTTTCATTCAAACTATGAGTTCACTGTAGCGCGCGGGCCGTATTTGTTGTTTGCCGCCGGCTGTACCGCATATTCTCGCATGCGGCAACGTGGCGTATGCGCAACGCAGTAAACGAGATAACCCTAATCAGGCGGAGATCGTGCTAATTAACATGACACAAGCATAAATCATAAGCCAGGTGGCCGGCTGACCCATCAACTGGGCTCCAGGATATATGGCGTCTGGTTCAATAAATACTTTTTGCGCCGGAATCACCCATTGTTTTAGCGTTAGCCTCAAGGACACGCGCCTGGGGCGTAAAAGTAAGAAAATAAAACTACAAACAGTCGCTGAGAGCCAATTCAGAAATTCGTGCAATAAATTCAGCACACAATGGCTACGGACACACGTGTGCGTGTGTATCTGTGTGTATGGGTGTGTGTACGCGCGTGTGTGTTGTTCGAGTATTTGCAGTACCAACAATGCATAGCCAAACATGGCTAAGCCAAACAATAGGTCCTTCCACATGGAAAAGCCGTCGGAACGAGGGCAAACAGCGCCAGTCCAAGTGGGCTTGAGCTCCAGAGACGCCGCCAAAACGGAACTCACCCTGGCTAAGCGCCAGCCGGATAGATACTACATTCAGATTCAGATTCAGATACAGATACAGATACAGATGAAATGCCGATACAGAAACAGGGGAACTCCCTTAACTTGGCTCACCAATTAAAAGGAACTACGAATGCTGGCCAAAAAACTGCTCCTTCTGTGCGGATAATGGCTGTAACTTGGCCAAATTGAGTACCACAACCACAAAACGTATTATTTTCAACAACTGGCAGTCCAAATTAACGATATTTAACACTTTTTGGGTGAATTTGAAATTTTCGAATTTTAGCCAATTTTCGCATTTTTGGTAAGGGGTTACATCACAAAATTTCGAAAAAATT
The DNA here is from genome assembly GCA_005876975.1 of Drosophila orena. Lineage (NCBI taxonomy): Eukaryota > Metazoa > Arthropoda > Insecta > Diptera > Drosophilidae > Drosophila > Drosophila orena. The sequence continues at coordinate 3,394,253 of VCKV01000282.1, read as the reverse complement.
GGCAAAATTTTTTTATTTCAATTTTGAATGCAATTGTTTTATAAATGTTTTTAGAAGTTCATTGAAGTATTCCACCGCACTTTCTGATGAATATTTCCATTTTTATGACCAAAACACCTCTTTTTTAAAGGGTTCTTATGCTCTAAGTTGGCCAAAATGTGACCCAGAATCATAAGGCACACATATTTTTACAATCTAAGGTCTATACTAACTATAATATAGACTTTCTGGGAGATTTTGAAATTTTCGAATTTTAGTCAATTTTCGCATTTTCGGTAAGGGGTAACACAAAATTTCAAAAAAATCGACAAAATTTTTTTTTCAAATTTTTGATTGCAATTGTTTTATAAATAGCTTAAGTAATCTATTAAAGTATTCCGCCGCAGTTTCAGATCAATATTTTCATTTTTATGACCAAAATACATATTAATCAAGGGGTTTTTGAGCTCTAAGTTGGTCAAAATGAGACTTAAAACCATACGACAAACTTTTTTTTTACAGCTAAGGGTATAATTTAAACTAAAAAATTGCATTTGTAAAAATTTGCATTTTTTGTTACAACACATAATTTTCTGATTAATATTTCAGTTTTAATGACCAAATTACCAATTTAAAGAGATACAGAAAATTATCCCTTGTATGCAGAACAAAAAATATGAATAAAAACAAATTGTGTTACAATACCAATGAATACACAACAACACAATTACCATGAATACATAATTCGTGACAATTCCGTTTCAAATTAAATGGACACCTACATATGTTATTTCTGGCCCAACTTTAATTTTCATAATGAGAAAACGACAGGTGCACATTAATTGGCACATGAAAATGTGTCACAGAGGCCATGTAAACATGGGAAAAAAACAAATATTGGAAAGCAGTGAGCGTTGAAAAAGCTCTGAGTAAATATTGGCTTAAATTGATTACTTCAACTGCATGCGTTAAATGTCCGCGCATTAGAAGCATCACTGTACTTGCATGCTAAATTTTATTGATTGCTGATGGGAGCAATCTAAGTGGGAAATCTAAAGAGCAGAGCCAAAATGCAGTTCGTTTCGCATATTTTAAGCGGCCCCCCATCGATTGAGGCCAGAATCTTTGCGAATGCGTGCCATTACAGCAATTATTCGCCAAGATTTATGTGCTCGGAACAAATGGCTTGGCATTTGGCACACGACCACAGACACCGAGCTACCAAAGACGAGAGGCAGTCAGTGACTCGCACAAAGGACCCAAAGGACCGAAGGACCAAAAGGACGAAGACGAATAACCGCACCATTGCTCTTGGCCAGCCAGCAGGACACCCACACAATGGAGGCGCCTCAATGCGGCATCGAATGGCCCCAAGATTCAGCAAAACTAATAGCATCTGCTCTCATTTTGCTTGATCCACACACACTGGCATCGGCGAAAATAAATCCAGCTGGCGGCTGATTATAATCAGTAGCAGGTTTCTACTGAAAACCAATTGATCGTTGGTCACCTTCTGGAATTCCTGTTCGCCTGGTAACTTAAACCAAAAAATCTCCCAATTTTGTCTTTAAAATGCGCATTTTTATGGCAAATTTGTGGATTTTTTCGCTATTTGGCACCAGGAGATCATAATCAGTAGCACGTTTCTACTGAAAACCAATTGATCGTTGGTCACCTTCTGTAATTCCTGTTCGCCTGGTAACTTAAATCAAAAAATCTCCCAATTTCTTGCAAATTTGTGGATTTTTTCGATATTTGGCACCAGGTGATCATAATCAGTAGCAGGTTTCTACTGAAAACCAATTGATAGTTGGTCACCTTCTGGAATTCCTGTTCGCCTGGTAACTTAAACCAAAAAATCTCCCAATTTTGTCTTTAAAATGCGCATTTTTATGGCAAATTTGTGGATTTTTTCGCTATTTGGCACCAGGAGATCATAATCAGTAGCACGTTTCTACTGAAAACCAATTGATCGTTGGTCACCTTCTGTAATTCCTGTTCGCCTGGTAACTTAAATCAAAAAATCTCCCAATTTCTTGCAAATTTGTGGATTTTTTCGATATTTGGCACCAGGTGATCATAATCAGTAGCAGGTTTCTACTGAAAACCAATTGATAGTTGGTCACCTTCTGGAATTCCTGTTCGCCTGGTAACTTAAACCAAAAAATCTCCCAATTTTGTCTTTAAAATGCGCATTTTTATGGCAAATTTGTGGATTTTTTCGCTATTTGGCACCAGGAGATCATAATCAGTAGCACGTTTCTACTGAAAACCAATTGATCGTTGGTCACCTTCTGTAATTCCTGTTCGCCTGGTAACTTAAACCAAAAAATCTCACAATTTTGACTACAAAATGCACATATTTATTGCAAATTTGTGGATTTTTTCGATATTTGGCACCAGGTGATCATAATCAGTAGCAGGTTTCTACTGAAAACCAATTGATCGTTGGTCACCTTCTGTAATTCCTGTTCGCCTGGTAACTTAAATCAAAAAATCTCACAATTTTGACTACAAAATGCACATTTTTCTGGCAAATTTGTGGATTTTTTCGCTATTTGGCACCAGGTGATCATAATCAGTAGTAGGTTTCTACTGAAAACCAAATAACCAATTGATCGTTGGTCACCTTCTGTAATTCCTGTTCGCCTGGTAACTTAAACCAAAAAATCTCACAATTTTGACTACAAAATGCACATTTTTATTGCAAATTTGTGGATTTTTTCGCTATTTGGCACCAGGTGATCATAATCTACTGAAAACCAAGTAACCAATTGATCATTGGTCACCTTCTGTAATTCCTGTTCGCCTGGTAACTTAAACCAAAAAATCTCATAGTTTTGACTATAAAATGCGCATTATGGAGTGCAGATCTGGGGCATTGGAATCGCAGAAATCACCAAAAATATTGTTTTTTCGGCCAAAACTGGAGAAATATTTGCCAAAATATGGATTGCCATACCTTGTTGGACTCGTAATTAAATTCCCTTTCCACACAAACTCAAATTTAGGAAAAAAAAATTTGAGCCCTCACAAAAAATTAAAAATATGGCATATAAAATCGCAGAAATCACCAAAAATATTGTTTTTTCGGCCAAAACTGGAGAAATATTTGCCAAAATATGGATTGCCACACCTTGTTGGACTCGTAATTAAATTCCCTTTCCACACAAACTCAAATTTAGGAAAAAAAAATTTGAGCCCTTACAAAAAATTAAAAAAATGGCATATAAAATCGCAGAAATCACCAAAAATATTGTTTTTTCGGCCAAAACTGGAAAAATATTTGCCAAAATATGGATTGCCATACCTTGTTGGACTCGTAATTAAATTCCCTTTCCACACAAACTCAAATTTAGGAAAAAAAAATTTGAGACCTTACAAAAAATTAAAAAAACGGCATATAAAATCGCGGAAATCACCAAAAATATTGTTTTTTCGGCCAAAACTCGAGAAATATTTGCCAAAATATGGATTGCCATACCTTGTTGGACTCGTAATTAAATTCCCTTTCCACACAAACTCAAATTTAGGAAAAAAAAATTTTAGCCTATTTTTGCAAAAAATGATGATGGTACCCCTTACAAAAAATTAAAAAAATGGCATATAAAATCGCAGAAATCACCAAAAATATTGTTTTTTCGGCCAAAACTGGAGAAATATTTGCCAAAATATGGATTGCCATACCTTGTTGGACTCGTAATTAAATTCCCTTTCCACACAAACTCAAATTTAGGAAAAAAAAATTTTAGCCCATTTTTGCAAAAAATGATGATGGTACCCCTTACAAAAAATTAAAAAAACGGCATATAAAATCGCGGAAATCACCAAAAATATTGTTTTTTCGGCCAAAAATCGAGAAATATTTGCCAAAATATGGATTGCCATACCTTGTTGGACTCGTAATTAAATTCCCTTTCCACACAAACTCAAATTTAGGAAAAAAAAATTTGAGACCTTACAAAAAATTAAAAAAACGGCATATAAAATCGCGGAAATCACCAAAAATATTGTTTTTTCGGCCAAAACTCGAGAAATATTTGCCAAAATATGGATTGCCATACCTTGTTGGACTCGTAATTAAATTCCCTTTCCACACAAACTCAAATTTAGGAAAAAAAAATTTGAGACCTTACAAAAAATTAAAAAAACGGCATATAAAATCGCGGAAATCACCAAAAATATTGTTTTTTCGGCCAAAACTCGAGAAATATTTGCCAAAATATGGATTGCCATACCTTGTTGGACTCGTAATTAAATTCCCTTTCCACACAAACTCAAATTTAGGAAAAAAAAATTTTAGCCTATTTTTGCAAAAAATGATGATGGTACCCCTTACAAAAAATTAAAAAAATGGCATATAAAATCGCAGAAATCACCAAAAATATTGTTTTTTCGGCCAAAACTGGAGAAATATTTGCCAAAATATGGATTGCCATACCTTGTTGGACTCGTAATTAAATTCCCTTTCCACACAAACTCAAATTTAGGAAAAAAAAATTTGAGCCCTCACAAAAAATTAAAAATATGGCATATAAAATCGCAGAAATCACCAAAAATATTGTTTTTTCGGCCAAAACTGGAGAAATATTTGCCAAAATATGGATTGCCACACCTTGTTGGACTCGTAATTAAATTCCCTTTCCACACAAACTCAAATTTAGGAAAAAAAAATTTTAGCCTATTTTTGCATAAAATGATGATGGTACCCCTTACAAAAAATTAAAAAAATGGCATATAAAATCGCAGAAATCACCAAAAATATTGTTTTTTCGGCCAAAACTGGAAAAATATTTGCCAAAATATGGATTGCCATACCTTGTTGGACTCGTAATTAAATTCCCTTTCCACACAAACTCAAATTTAGGAAAAAAAAATTTGAGACCTTACAAAAAATTAAAAAAACGGCATATAAAATCGCGGAAATCACCAAAAATATTGTTTTTTCGGCCAAAACTCGAGAAATATTTGCCAAAATATGGATTGCCATACCTTGTTGGACTCGTAATTAAATTCCCTTTCCACACAAACTCAAATTTAGGAAAAAAAAATTTGAGACCTTACAAAAAATTAAAAAAACGGCATATAAAATCGCGGAAATCACCAAAAATATTGTTTTTTCGGCCAAAACTCGAGAAATATTTGCCAAAATATGGATTGCCATACCTTGTTGGACTCGTAATTAAATTCCCTTTCCACACAAACTCAAATTTAGGAAAAAAAAATTTTAGCCTATTTTTGCAAAAAATGATGATGGTACCCCTTACAAAAAATTAAAAAAATGGCATATAAAATCGCAGAAATCACCAAAAATATTGTTTTTTCGGCCAAAGCTCGAGAAATATTTGCCAAAATATGGATTGCCATACCTTGTTGGACTCGTAATTTAATTCCCTTTCCACATAAACTCAAATTTGGGAAAAAAACTTTGAGCCCTTACAAAAAATTAAAAATATGGCATATAAAATCGCAGAAATCACCAAAAATATTGTTTTTTCGGCCAAAACTGGAGAAATATTTGCCAAAATATGGATTGCCACACCTTGTTGGACTCGTAATTAAATTCCCTTTCCACACAAACTCAAATTTAGGAAAAAAAAATTGTAGCCCATTTTTGCAAAAAATGATGATGGTATCCCTTACAAAAAATTAAAAAAATGGCATATAAAATCGCAGAAATCACCAAAAATATTGTTTTTTCGGCCAAAACTGGAGAAATATTTGCCAAAATATGGATTGCCATACCTTGTTGGACTCGTAATTAAATTCCCTTTCCACACAAACTCAAATTTAGGAAAAAAAAATTTTAGCCCTTACAAAAAATTAAAAAAATGGCATATAAAATCGCAGAAATCACCAAAAATATTGTTCTTTCGGCCACAACTCGAGAAATATTTGCCAAAATATGGATTGCCATACCTTGTTGGACTCGTAATTAAATTCCCTTTCCACACAAACTCAAATTTAGGAAAAAAAAATTTTAGCCTATTTTTGCAAAAAATGATGATGGTACCCCTTACAAAAAATTAAAAAAATGGCATATAAAATCGCAGAAATCACCAAAAATATTGTTTTTTCGGCCAAAACTCGAGAAATATTTGCCAAAATATGGATTGCCATACCTTGTTGGACTCGTAATTAAATTCCCTTTCCACACAAACTCAAATTTAGGAAAAAAAAATTTGAGACCTTACAAAAAATTAAAAAAACGGCATATAAAATCGCGGAAATCACCAAAAATATTGTTTTTTCGGCCAAAACTGGAGAAATATTTGCCAAAATATGGATTGCCACACCTTGTTGGACTCGTAATTAAATTCCCTTTCCACACAAACTCAAATTTAGGAAAAAAAAATTTTAGCCTATTTTTGCATAAAATGATGATGGTACCCCTTACAAAAAATTAAAAAAATGGCATATAAAATCGCAGAAATCACCAAAAATATTGTTTTTTCGGCCAAAACTGGAAAAATATTTGCCAAAATATGGATTGCCATACCTTGTTGGACTCGTAATTAAATTCCCTTTCCACACAAACTCAAATTTAGGAAAAAAAAATTTGAGACCTTACAAAAAATTAAAAAAACGGCATATAAAATCGCGGAAATCACCAAAAATATTGTTTTTTCGGCCAAAACTCGAGAAATATTTGCCAAAATATGGATTGCCATACCTTGTTGGACTCGTAATTAAATTCCCTTTCCACACAAACTCAAATTTAGGAAAAAAAAATTTGAGACCTTACAAAAAATTAAAAAAACGGCATATAAAATCGCGGAAATCACCAAAAATATTGTTTTTTCGGCCAAAACTCGAGAAATATTTGCCAAAATATGGATTGCCATACCTTGTTGGACTCGTAATTAAATTCCCTTTCCACACAAACTCAAATTTAGGAAAAAAAAATTTTAGCCTATTTTTGCAAAAAATGATGATGGTACCCCTTACAAAAAATTAAAAAAATGGCATATAAAATCGCAGAAATCACCAAAAATATTGTTTTTTCGGCCAAAGCTCGAGAAATATTTGCCAAAATATGGATTGCCATACCTTGTTGGACTCGTAATTTAATTCCCTTTCCACATAAACTCAAATTTGGGAAAAAAACTTTGAGCCCTTACAAAAAATTAAAAATATGGCATATAAAATCGCAGAAATCACCAAAAATATTGTTTTTTCGGCCAAAACTGGAGAAATATTTGCCAAAATATGGATTGCCACACCTTGTTGGACTCGTAATTAAATTCCCTTTCCACACAAACTCAAATTTAGGAAAAAAAAATTGTAGCCCATTTTTGCAAAAAATGATGATGGTATCCCTTACAAAAAATTAAAAAAATGGCATATAAAATCGCAGAAATCACCAAAAATATTGTTTTTTCGGCCAAAACTGGAGAAATATTTGCCAAAATATGGATTGCCATACCTTGTTGGACTCGTAATTAAATTCCCTTTCCACACAAACTCAAATTTAGGAAAAAAAAATTTTAGCCCTTACAAAAAATTAAAAAAATGGCATATAAAATCGCAGAAATCACCAAAAATATTGTTCTTTCGGCCACAACTCGAGAAATATTTGCCAAAATATGGATTGCCATACCTTGTTGGACTCGTAATTAAATTCCCTTTCCACACAAACTCAAATTTAGGAAAAAAAAATTTTAGCCTATTTTTGCAAAAAATGATGATGGTACCCCTTACAAAAAATTAAAAAAATGGCATATAAAATCGCAGAAATCACCAAAAATATTGTTTTTTCGGCCAAAACTCGAGAAATATTTGCCAAAATATGGATTGCCATACCTTGTTGGACTCGTAATTAAATTCCCTTTCCACACAAACTCAAATTTAGGAAAAAAAAATTTGAGACCTTACAAAAAATTAAAAAAACGGCATATAAAATCGCGGAAATCACCAAAAATATTGTTTTTTCGGCCAAAACTCGAGAAATATTTGCCAAAATATGGATTGCCATACCTTGTTGGACTCGTAATTAAATTCCCTTTCCACACAAACTCAAATTTAGGAAAAAAAAATTTGAGACCTTACAAAAAATTAAAAAAACGGCATATAAAATCGCGGAAATCACCAAAAATATTTTTTTTCGGCCAAAACTCGAGAAATATTTGCCAAAATATGGATTGCCATACCTTGTTGGACTCGTAATTAAATTCCCTTTCCACACAAACTCAAATTTAGGAAAAAAAAATTTTAGCCTATTTTTGCAAAAAATGATGATGGTACCCCTTACAAAAAATTAAAAAAATGGCATATAAAATCGCAGAAATCACCAAAAATATTGTTTTTTCGGCCAAAACTGGAAAAATATTTGCCAAAATATGGATTGCCATACCTTGTTGGACTCGTAATTAAATTCCCTTTCCACACAAACTCAAATTTAGGAAAAAAAAATTTGAGACCTTACAAAAAATTAAAAAAACGGCATATAAAATCGCGGAAATCACCAAAAATATTGTTTTTTCGGCCAAAACTCGAGAAATATTTGCCAAAATATGGATTGCCATACCTTGTTGGACTCGTAATTAAATTCCCTTTCCACACAAACTCAAATTTAGGAAAAAAAAATTTGAGACCTTACAAAAAATTAAAAAAACGGCATATAAAATCGCGGAAATCACCAAAAATATTGTTTTTTCGGCCAAAACTCGAGAAATATTTGCCAAAATATGGATTGCCATACCTTGTTGGACTCGTAATTAAATTCCCTTTCCACACAAACTCAAATTTAGGAAAAAAAAATTTTAGCCTATTTTTGCAAAAAATGATGATGGTACCCCTTACAAAAAATTAAAAAAATGGCATATAAAATCGCAGAAATCACCAAAAATATTGTTTTTTCGGCCAAAACTCGAGAAATATTTGCCAAAATATGGATTGCCATACCTTGTTGGACTCGTAATTAAATTCCCTTTCCACATAAACTCAAATTTGGGAAAAAAACTTTGAGCCCTTACAAAAAATTAAAAATATGGCATATAAAATCGCAGAAATCACCAAAAATATTGTTTTTTCGGCCAAAACTGGAGAAATATTTGCCAAAATATGGATTGCCACACCTTGTTGGACTCGTAATTAAATTCCCTTTCCACACAAACTCAAATTTAGGAAAAAAAAATTGTAGCCCATTTTTGCAAAAATTACAAAAAATTAAAAAAATGGCATATAAAATCGCAGAAATCACCAAAAATATTGTTTTTTCGGCCAAAACTGGAGAAATATTTGCCAAAATATGGATTGCCATACCTTGTTGGACTCGTAATTAAATTCCCTTTCCACACAAACTCAAATTTAGGAAAAAAAAATTTGAGCCCTTACAAAAAATTAAAAAAACGGCATATAAAATCGCGGAAATCACCAAAAATATTGTTTTTTCGGCAAAAACTCGAGAAATATTTGCCAAAATATGGATTGCCATACCTTGTTGGACTCGTAATTAAATCCCCTTTCCACACAAACTCAAATTTAGGAAAAAAAAATTTGAGACCTTACAAAAAATTAAAAAAACGGCATATAAAATCGCGGAAATCACCAAAAATATTGTTTTTTCGGCCAAAACTCGAGAAATATTTGCCAAAATATGGATTGCCATACCTTGTTGGACTCGTAATTAAATTCCCTTTCCACACAAACTCAAATTTAGGAAAAAAAAATTTTAGCCCATTTTTGGAAAAATTGATGATGGTACCCCTTACAAAAAATTAAAAAAACGGCATATAAAATCGCGGAAATCACCAAAAATATTGTTTTTTCGGCCAAAAATCGAGAAATATTTGCCAAAATATGGATTGCCATACCTTGTTGGACTCGTAATTAAATCCCCTTTCCACACAAACTCAAATTTAGGAAAAAAAAATTTGAGACCTTACAAAAAATTAAAAAAACGGCATATAAAATCGCGGAAATCACCAAAAATATTGTTTTTTCGGCCAAAACTCGAGAAATATTTGCCAAAATATGGATTGCCATACCTTGTTGGACTCGTAATTAAATTCCCTTTCCACACAAACTCAAATTTAGGAAAAAAAATTTGAGACCTTACAAAAAATTAAAAAAACGGCATATAAAATCGCGGAAATCACCAAAAATATTGTTTTTTCGGCAAAAACTCGAGAAATATTTGCCAAAATATGGATTGCCATACCTTGTTGGACTCGTAATTAAATCCCCTTTCCACACAAACTCAAATTTAGGAAAAAAAAATTTGAGACCTTACAAAAAATTAAAAAAACGGCATATAAAATCGCGGAAATCACCAAAAATATTGTTTTTTCGGCCAAAACTCGAGAAATATTTGCCAAATGCCATACCTTGTTGGACTCGTAATTAAATTCCCTTTCCACACAAACTCAAATTTAGGAAAAAAAAATTTGAGACCTTACAAAAAATTAAAAAAACGGCATATAAAATCGCGGAAATCACCAAAAATATTGTTTTTTCGGCCAAAACTGGAGAAATATTTGCCAAAATATGGATTGCCACACCTTGTTGGACTCGTAATTAAATTCCCTTTCCACACAAACTCAAATTTAGGAAAAAAAAATTGTAGCCCATTTTTGCAAAAATTACAAAAAATTAAAAAAATGGCATATAAAATCGCAGAAATCACCAAAAATATTGTTTTTTCGGCCAAAACTGGAGAAATATTTGCCAAAATATGGATTGCCATACCTTGTTGGACTCGTAATTAAATTCCCTTTCCACACAAACTCAAATTTAGGAAAAAAAAATTTGAGCCCTTACAAAAAATTAAAAAAACGGCATATAAAATCGCGGAAATCACCAAAAATATTGTTTTTTCGGCAAAAACTCGAGAAATATTTGCCAAAATATGGATTGCCATACCTTGTTGGACTCGTAATTAAATCCCCTTTCCACACAAACTCAAATTTAGGAAAAAAAAATTTGAGACCTTACAAAAAATTAAAAAAACGGCATATAAAATCGCGGAAATCACCAAAAATATTGTTTTTTCGGCCAAAACTCGAGAAATATTTGCCAAAATATGGATTGCCATACCTTGTTGGACTCGTAATTAAATTCCCTTTCCACACAAACTCAAATTTAGGAAAAAAAAATTTTAGCCCATTTTTGCAAAAATTGATGATGGTACCCCTTACAAAAAATTAAAAAAACGGCATATAAAATCGCGGAAATCACCAAAAATATTGTTTTTTCGGCCAAAAATCGAGAAATATTTGCCAAAATATGGATTGCCATACCTTGTTGGACTCGTAATTAAATCCCCTTTCCACACAAACTCAAATTTAGGAAAAAAAAATTTGAGACCTTACAAAAAATTAAAAAAATGGCATATAAAATCGCAGAAATCACCAAAAATATTGTTTTTTCGGCCAAAACTGGAGAAATATTTGCCAAAATATGGATTGCCATACCTTGTTGGACTCGTAATTAAATTCCCTTTCCACACAAACTCAAATTTAGGAAAAAAAAATTTGAGCCCTTACAAAAAATTAAAAAAACGGCATATAAAATCGCGGAAATCACCAAAAATATTGTTTTTTTCGGCAAAAACTCGAGAAATATTTGCCAAAATATGGATTGCCATACCTTGTTGGACTCGTAATTAAATCCCCTTTCCACACAAACTCAAATTTAGGAAAAAAAAATTTGAGACCTTACAAAAAATTAAAAAAACGGCATATAAAATCGCGGAAATCACCAAAAATATTGTTTTTTCGGCCAAAACTCGAGAAATATTTGCCAAAATATGGATTGCCATACCTTGTTGGACTCGTAATTAAATTCCCTTTCCACACAAACTCAAATTTAGGAAAAAAAAATTTTAGCCCATTTTTGCAAAAATTGATGATGGTACCCCTTACAAAAAATTAAAAAAACGGCATATAAAATCGCGGAAATCACCAAAAATATTGTTTTTTCGGCCAAAAATCGAGAAATATTTGCCAAAATATGGATTGCCATACCTTGTTGGACTCGTAATTAAATCCCCTTTCCACACAAACTCAAATTTAGGAAAAAAAAATTTGAGACCTTACAAAAAATTAAAAAAACGGCATATAAAATCGCGGAAATCACCAAAAATATTGTTTTTTCGGCCAAAACTCGAGAAATATTTGCCAAAATATGGATTGCCATACCTTGTTGGACTCGTAATTAAATTCCCTTTCCACACAAACTCAAATTTAGGAAAAAAAAATTTGAGACCTTACAAAAAATTAAAAAAACGGCATATAAAATCGCGGAAATCACCAAAAATATTGTTTTTTCGGCAAAAACTCGAGAAATATTTGCCAAAATATGGATTGCCATACCTTGTTGGACTCGTAATTAAATCCCCTTTCCACACAAACTCAAATTTAGGAAAAAAAAATTTGAGACCTTACAAAAAATTAAAAAAACGGCATATAAAATCGCGGAAATCACCAAAAATATTGTTTTTTCGGCCAAAACTCGAGAAATATTTGCCAAAATATGGATTGCCATACCTTGTTGGACTCGTAATTAAATTCCCTTTCCACACAAACTCAAATTTAGGAAAAAAAAATTTTAGCCCATTTTTGCAAAAATTGATGATGGTACCCCTTACAAAAAATTAAAAAAATGGCTTATAAAATCGCAGAAATCACCAAAAATATTGTTTTTTTCGGCCAAAACTGGAGAAATATTTGCCAAAATATGGATTGCCATACCTTGTTGGACTCGTAATTAAATTCCCTTTCCACACAAACTCAAATTTAGGAAAAAAAAATTTGAGACCTTACAAAAAATTAAAAAAACGGCATATAAAATCGCGGAAATCACCAAAAATATTGTTTTTTCGGCCAAAACTCGAGAAATATTTGCCAAAATATGGATTGCCATACCTTGTTGGACTCGTAATTAAATTCCCTTTCCACACAAACTCAAATTTAGGAAAAAAAAATTTTAGCCCATTTTTGCAAAAATTGATGATGGTACCCCTTACAAAAAATTAAAAAAACGGCATATAAAATCGCGGAAATCACCAAAAATATTGTTTTTTCGGCCAAAAATCGAGAAATATTTGCCAAAATATGGATTGCCATACCTTGTTGGACTCGTAATTAAATCCCCTTTCCACACAAACTCAAATTTAGGAAAAAAAAATTTGAGACCTTACAAAAAATTAAAAAAACGGCATATAAAAACGGCATATATAAAAATTTTAGCCCATTTTTGCAAAAATTGATGATGGTACCCCTTACAAAAAATTAAAAAAACGGCATATAAAATCGCGGAAATCACCAAAAATATTGTTTTTTCGGCCAAAAATCGAGAAATATTTGCCAAAATATGGATTGCCATACCTTGTTGGACTCGTAATTAAATCCCCTTTCCACACAAACTCAAATTTAGGAAAAAAAAATTTGAGACCTTACAAAAAATTAAAAAAACGGCATATAAAATCGCGGAAATCACCAAAAATATTGTTTTTTCGGCCAAAACTCGAGAAATATTTGCCAAAATATGGATTGCCATACCTTGTTGGACTCGTAATTAAATTCCCTTTCCACACAAACTCAAATTTAGGAAAAAAAAATTTGAGACCTTACAAAAAATTAAAAAAACGGCATATAAAATCGCGGAAATCACCAAAAATATTGTTTTTTCGGCCAAAACTCGAGAAATATTTGCCAAAATATGGATTGCCATACCTTGTTGGACTCGTAATTAAATTCCCTTTCCACACAAACTCAAATTTAGGAAAAAAAAATTTGAGACCTTACAAAAAATTAAAAAAACGGCATATAAAATCGCGGAAATCACCAAAAATATTGTTTTTTCGGCCAAAACTCGAGAAATATTTGCCAAAATATGGATTGCCATACCTTGTTGGACTCGTAATTAAATTCCCTTTCCACACAAACTCAAATTTAGGAAAAAAAAATTTTAGCCCATTTTTGCAAAAATTGATGATGGTACCCCTTACAAAAAATTAAAAAAATGGCTTATAAAATCGCAGAAATCACCAAAAATATTGTTTTTTTCGGCCAAAACTGGAGAAATATTTGCCAAAATATGGATTGCCATACCTTGTTAGACTCGTAATTAAATTCCCTTTCCACACAAACTCAAATTTAGGAAAAAAAAATTTTAGCCCATTTTTGCAAAAAATGATGATGGTACCCCTTACAAAAAATTAAAAAAACGGCATATAAAATCGCGGAAATCACCAAAAATATTGTTTTTTTCGGCCAAAAATCGAGAAATATTTGCCAAAATATGGATTGCCATACCTTGTTGGACTCGTAATTAAATCCCCTTTCCACACAAACTCAAATTTAGGAAAAAAAAATTTGAGACCTTACAAAAAATTAAAAAAACGGCATATAAAATCGCGGAAATCACCAAAAATATTGTTTTTTCGGCCAAAACTCGAGAAATATTTGCCAAAATATGGATTGCCATACCTTGTTGGACTCGTAATTAAATTCCCTTTCCACACAAACTCAAATTTAGGAAAAAAAAATTTTAGCCCATTTTTGCAAAAATTGATGATGGTACCCCTTACAAAAAATTAAAAAAATGGCTTATAAAATCGCAGAAATCACCAAAAATATTGTTTTTTTCGGCCAAAACTGGAGAAATATTTGCCAAAATATGGATTGCCATACCTTGTTAGACTCGTAATTAAATTCCCTTTCCACACAAACTCAAATTTAGGAAAAAAAAATTTTAGCCCATTTTTGCAAAAAATGATGATGGTACCCCTTACAAAAAATTAAAAAAACGGCATATAAAATCGCGGAAATCACCAAAAATATTGTTTTTTCGGCCAAAAATCGAGAAATATTTGCCAAAATATGGATTGCCATACCTTGTTGGACTCGTAATTAAATTCCCTTTCCACACAAACTCAAATTTAGGAAAAAAAAATTTTAGCCCATTTTTGCAAAAATTGATGATGGTACCCCTTACAAAAAATTAAAAAAATGGCTTATAAAATCGCAGAAATCACCAAAAATATTGTTTTTTTCGGCCAAAACTGGAGAAATATTTGCCAAAATATGGATTGCCATACCTTGTTAGACTCGTAATTAAATTCCCTTTCCACACAAAATCAAATTTAGGAAAAAAAAATTTTAGCCCATTTTTGCAAAAAATGATGATGGTACCCCTTACAAAAAATTAAAAAAACGGCATATAAAATCGCGGAAATCACCAAAAATATTGTTTTTTCGGCCAAAAATCGAGAAATATTTGCCAAAATATGGATTGCCATACCTTGTTGGACTCGTAATTAAATCCCCTTTCCACACAAACTCAAATTTAGGAAAAAAAATTTTAGCCCATTTTTGCAAAAATTGATGATGGTACCCCTTACAAAAAATTAAAAAAATGGCTTATAAAATCGCAGAAATCACCAAAAATATTGTTTTTTTCGGCCAAAACTCGAGAAATATTTGCCAAAATATGGATTGCCATACCTTGTTAGACTCGTAATTAAATTCCCTTTCCACACAAACTCAAATTTAGGAAAAAAAAATTTTAGCCCATTTTTGCAAAAAATGATGATGGTACCCCTTACAAAAAATTAAAAAAACGGCATATAAAATCGCGGAAATCACCAAAAATATTGTTTTTTCGGCCAAAAATCGAGAAATATTTGCCAAAATATGGATTGCCATACCTTGTTGGACTCGTAATTAAATCCCCTTTCCACACAAACTCAAATTTAGGAAAAAAAAATTTTAGCCCATTTTTGCAAAAATTGATGATGGTACCCCTTACAAAAAATTAAAAAAATGGCTTATAAAATCGCAGAAATCACCAAAAATATTGTTTTTTTCGGCCAAAACTGGAGAAATATTTGCCAAAATATGGATTGCCATACCTTGTTAGACTCGTAATTAAATTCCCTTTCCACACAAAATCAAATTTAGGAAAAAAAAATTTTAGCCCATTTTTGCAAAAAATGATGATGGTACCCCTTACAAAAAATTAAAAAAACGGCATATAAAATCGCGGAAATCACCAAAAATATTGTTTTTTCGGCCAAAAATCGAGAAATATTTGCCAAAATATGGATTGCCATACCTTGTTGGACTCGTAATTAAATCCCCTTTCCACACAAACTCAAATTTAGGAAAAAAAAATTTTAGCCCATTTTTGCAAAAATTGATGATGGTACCCCTTACAAAAAATTAAAAAAATGGCTTATAAAATCGCAGAAATCACCAAAAATATTGTTTTTTTCGGCCAAAACTGGAGAAATATTTGCCAAAATATGGATTGCCATACCTTGTTAGACTCGTAATTAAATTCCCTTTCCACACAAACTCAAATTTAGGAAAAAAAAATTTTAGCCCATTTTTGCAAAAAATGATGATGGTACCCCTTACAAAAAATTAAAAAAACGGCATATAAAATCGCGGAAA
Organism: Drosophila orena; assembly: GCA_005876975.1. NCBI lineage: Eukaryota > Metazoa > Arthropoda > Insecta > Diptera > Drosophilidae > Drosophila > Drosophila orena. The sequence goes on along the minus strand of VCKV01000282.1, from coordinate 3,377,874 downwards.
TCACCAAAAATATTGTTTTTTCGGCCAAAAATCGAGAAATATTTGCCAAAATATGGATTGCCATACCTTGTTGGACTCGTAATTAAATCCCCTTTCCACACAAACTCAAATTTAGGAAAAAAAAATTTGAGACCTTACAAAAAATTAAAAAAACGGCATATAAAATCGCGGAAATCACCAAAAATATTGTTTTTTCGGCCAAAACTCGAGAAATATTTGCCAAAATATGGATTGCCATACCTTGTTGGACTCGTAATTAAATTCCCTTTCCACACAAACTCAAATTTAGGAAAAAAAAATTTGAGCCCATTTTTGCAAAAAATGATGATGGTACAAACTCATACAATTTGATGGCGTAACCCTCGATCAACCTCTGCAGGCTAAATACCTCGGGATCACCCTTGACAAACGGTTGACCTTTGGCACACACTTAAAAGCTACGGCTCGGAGATGCGGTCCGAGAATGCAACAACTGCGATGGTTGATCAACAGAAGAAGCACCATGACACTTAGAACCAAAAGGGCAGTCTACCTCACCTGTATAGCCCCGATCTGGCTATATGGAGTGCAGATCTGGGGTATTGCTGCAAAATCGAACTATAAACGCATAGAGGTCTTGCAAAATCGTGCAATGCGTGCCATCACCAACTGCCCATACTACGTAAGTGGCTCAACCCTTCGTCGGGACCTGAATCTGCATACAGAGGAAGAGCAGATCTCAAGGCACACAAGCAGATACAGTGATAGGCTTAAAAGACACCACAGCATGCCTGCCAGGCCTCTAAGAAGGCTTAAAAGAAAGGGCTTTGCCAAAACAATTGGACAATTGGACAATTGGACAGCTTTAAAGACCCCCTCGATGTTTGAGATTTTGTTGTTAGTCCTCCCGCGATAAGTGAGAGGTTTGGTTATATTATTTATATGTTTATTTGCAATGTTATGGTACTAATACTGCATGTACAGATTCGTCGCTTTAATAAAAATAAAAAAAAAAAAAAAAAATTCGGTGTTTAAATCCATATCTCAATGTCCGAAATGAACTCGAATCAATTAGGGACAATGCATTTATCATCAATAAAAATCCCACAGCTGAAAACCAAAGCATCAGTTTGAATAATACGTGTATGCACGGGTTTAATCACACGATTAGGATATAAGCCAGGCACCTTGGGATTTAACCAGGCCAAAACAGCCACAAATTGAAACCAGCGCAGTCTCAAGACTCCATAATTAAATCAATGCTCTACCTTCCAACGAGACCTCAATTTGGGGCCAGTGATTGAATTGGAATTTCCAGTTCGGTTTCAGAATTAATTAAAGCAACGTCAGATATGAAAATATGACGCTGAAGGGAAAAATGCTGAGAGCAATGAAATTTGCTAATTGGATTGCCCTCAACTCTTGCAAATTTCAGTGTGGCAAATTGATTGGGAGTGCGTGGCGACCCGCGGGGAATCGCTCTGAATTTTCCTGCGAAAATTAAACCCCAATGAAATGGGCGATTGAGCAATCAGTGGGCAAGCACATCGATTCGAGTCGCTTACAGGTCGTTGGATGGATGCCATTCCTTTGTCCCCAGCTCACCCACTGTCCGGGTTCCGAGGAGGATGCATTTCTGTGCGCCACGCTCCGTGAATCAGACCCTCGAGACTTTGGCCCCAGTTCACCTCAAAGGCGGGGCACAGAAACGGAAAATAATGAAAAGTTTCCACCTATTTCTATTAAAAACTTGTTTGCTTCGCTGCGGAATTAAATTTAAAAGTAAATTACACGCTCCGAAATAGAATTACCACCATTACCATGTTTGTATATTAATGTGGAAAGGCGCTATTTGATTCGTGACTCACTCTATTTCACTTGCCGCGGAAAATCCGATCCATTTACCTGCGCTTACTTTTCCACCGAGTGTGAGTAATGCTTATCGCATTCATGGCTAAATTACGTTACATTTAGTTTTATATTTCAAATGTCCCCCCTGCAATGGTTGTGTGTGTGTGTGTGTGTGCGTGTGTGTGAGTAACGTATATTAAAACTCAATTAAATATCGCATGTTGTCAAATTGCCCATCGCAGTGTACTATGTAATATACGGTATGGAAAAGCGAGCTCGGAAAATTCCTGGCTGCTGTTGCTTCGCTGCGCCTCATTATGAATTAATTTGGGTTCGCATTTCATTTTGGGCGGCGGGCAGGACGCGGATTACTAAGTGGATATACGAATGCCATTCCAAATATGAATGAATTATGATCGGGAACGAGGCGAAACTGTTGAGCTTCGAGGTGGAATGGTGGATGGTGGATGGAGGCTCCGCAGGATTCGCAGGATTCGGGGACATCGGTGGCGCCCTGTTTCCTTTTCGGGTTGCCAAGTGAAGGGCAATAAATAAATGGCGCAAAATGCGAAATACAATAAAGTATTGCCAGCGACCAAACAAACAAAGGTTACAGAGTCACACTGGGGGTAAAACGATATCAGATTCTTATTTGGCAGAAAAGGATATTCGATTCGGACCAAACGTTCTTCATAAGCTAAGCTCATTATATGCCACAGCAAAGATGGTGTCTTTAAAGTCGCTAAAGTCGCTAAAAGGTATATAAAAATGTATTCTACTTGCAGAAGCAGCTTTAACTAAGTGTTCAAATGTATGTTACTAGTGTGGTTACTAGTAGTTTGTATCAGTGTACTGTGACGACGACGTCAACAGCAAGGCGACTGGCGAGCGGAAATGGCGTGAGTTGTACACGTTGTAGGGGGCGTGTCCCCCACTCCCCTCCTTCGTGCCAGCCGCCCACTTCATCCTTCGGCGTTCGGCCCCCCAAAAGCAAACGCATTGAATCAAAGGAAATCACGAAACATGGCGTGGCAAGCGGCGGTTCCTGCAACCTGCCTTTGACTCCATCGAGAAAGGGTAGCTGGCCTGGAAACTTCTGTGCCACCCCGCCGCCCAATTAGCCCGCGAGGGTCGTGCCTTAAATACTGAAATGTTGAACGCTGAAATACCGAGTGGCGCATAAAGAGCCGGCCAAGATTTGCAGCTTGTCTTGGCAGGCGGATGTATGCATGCCCCATGCCCTTTGATAATAAATAAACTCGGGTCTTTGTCGTCGTCGGGCGGCGCTTGCCTCTTGCCATTGTGCATTTCCGTTTCCGCTGGCAGAAAGCGAAGGCAAGGGGGCGGTGGAGTACGGGGAGGGTGAGGGGAAGGAAAAGGAAGTGGTGGGGGGGGGGGGGGCGAGTTCAATGTAAACGGATTTCCATCGAGTTGCCATTGCAATTGATTCCCAGCAGTTGAACGGAGTTGATGGCAGTCGATGGGCAACTTTTAACCTTTGCCGCCTGACACATTATAAATAAATGGTCTGACTTTGCACAGCTTGCAGCTGTCACATATATATATATATATTTCGATGTGCAAATGCCGCCACATAACGATTGTGTGCAATATCACCCATAGCACCCGCCCCGTCTCTGCGGCTGCCCCAAGCAATATCACCCATACGCCCCGTGTGCAGCCAGCCAAATGCGAACCGAATACGAGCCCGGTTAATGAGTTTCTAATGCACGCAACGAGGCGTTCAGCGGGTGATTGCACAAAATCAGATATGTCAGCATGTCACACACCCATGGCGATATAGATTCTGATTCATCTGCTTCCCTTTTGTCTGTGGGAAATTCAAAGCGGATATCACCCTGTGTTCGATCTACTGCGCTCCGCTTTTATTCTGGCGTTGATTTGCGGGGCAATTTAAGAACAATTTCCCCAAACAATAGAAATTTTTGCATTAAATTCGCTTGCCATGCAGAAGGCCATCAACAATGCATCCGGAGTCGCATTCGCAGTTCGCAGTGAAATTCCCAATCCCGAATCCAGTGCACTTTTCCGTGTCGAACTGACGATGAATGTTGCAAATTATTGCCAGCTAGACAGGCGGGCAAATGGATGTATTCAGGGCTGAACTTTGCGTTCTGAGGTACCCATTGAAAGCCATAAATATGTCAAAGAATTTATTGCACCAAGAACACACTTCTTTCTATGCAAATTTTAGCTGCTTCTCTCGTTGTTGTTACTTTCATGGATTTAAGGGATATATGGGTGTGCCTCAAGTTTTCACGTTTTAAAAGCAAATTTTCATAGCCCATAATATCCCTGTCCGAAGTTATGAAAGCCGATTAGACCATTATGTGGATATCCCCAATAATACCCATCGATTTCTGTTCTCGACATGCAAATCTTCCGCTTTTTGCCGTCGCTCGCCGGATGCAGCTGCGGAAGTGGATGTGGCAGTGCCGGAATGGGATGTGATCGGATGGGAGGCGCCTCCAGAAATCGCATGAAAGTGCTGCAATATTTAACCTCTGCGTCGTGTGCAGGCCACGTGCGAAAAGTGGCACATATAGCCACCAGTGCGGAAGGAAAATGCGATTTTCCCGGGCTTAGCCATGGGAATCCATAAGCTCCGGAATCCATTTAGAGCGGCGTGAAGTGCTGCTAATCGAGTGGCATTGGATGGCCATTGGTCATTATAGTGCCTGCAACGCACACTCCATTGATCACGCACGAAAAGTATAATATGCGCCATTTGTGTACTATAAATAGAACACTGGCTAAAAGCTGGCATGCACTCGGAGAAATAATTGCTTGGAACAGCATACTCACATATGTATATAATATAGCTATGAATTTATATGGATAATTCACATTGCTAGAATCGGAAAGTCAAGTGTCGGCGGTGATAGACTAGCATATGCACTTGCCATGACATGGTTAATGTGACAACGAACTGTTTGCACAGTTTGCTTAATATGCCACACGTGCTGCCGCACATACATATAACCGACTGTATGTTGTACACATGCAGGGGGATAATGAGGGGGTCAGAGGTCGACTTCTCGAGTCCTGGACTCCTGAGCTCCTCGGTTCTGTGTCATCAGCAAAACGGGGCCAGTCGAGTGCTGGCAATTGTATTATTTATCCTGGAGGTGGTGGATACACACACCGAAAGCCCCAGAGATGCGGCATTTAGTTATCCTTAAGCTACCTAAAGGACAGACTCACCTCAGCCAAATTAATTAGTGCAATTAAGCTAACCGCGCCTATGGGAAGTGCTGTCAGCCCTCGAAAGCACTAGAAAGCACTAGAAGTATTTGCCACTGAAAAATTAAGTATACGCCGTGGAGAGCGCCTCTCTTCACTGGCAGTCAGGCTGACCCATCGCAGCAGCCGTTTGCCAGGGGAAAATCAAGCCGAAAGTTTGCAGCAAAAGGATTCAAATGTCGAAGCGAAACGATTTTCCAAGCAGCCAAACAATTTATCTTCGCAGCGCCGGTGCTGCTGGCCTATAAAAATGGCAATCATTATTATAGTCATGTACCAGGCAATGGGGCGTTACGGCAATCAACGCCACCGTCCCCGCCATTTCTCCATAAATAAGCGCGCAATTTCAATTTTCAACAACGCCCCGGAGGAGCTTCGAGTATGAGCTAAGGAGCCCCGAATGAGCGAAAACCGGAGACAGACGCAGGCCACATCGAAGATTATATGGTATATGTCTTATATGGCATATATGGCTTATATGGTAAATGGCACACCATGGTGTGTATTTAAATGCATATTTTAATAGCCATAAAGCTAGGAGCAGGGCAGCTCCTCGGGCTAAACGGGAGGAGCCCCAAATGCCAGGAGCCAGCGGGCGCACTTAAAGGCCTCCTCCTTGCGGGTTTTGGATTCCGAGTCCGCCTTGGTTACGGATACTTGGCCGGGACAAGGACGAATGCGCAACTAAAACAAGAGAAGCCTCCTCGTACGGGAACGTCGTATATAAATTATAAACGCAAACTGTGCGACAAGGATTTCTGGTTGGGTTTTCGGTTTGCAAGCCGTATGGCTTGTCTTCTCTTCTTATTGGCTTTTTTCAGTTTTATTTCTGCCGGTCGACATGCGATTTCGATGGCAAATGATTTTGCAGTTGCCTGAAGAGTGGAGAGGGGGGAGGAGGGGGAGGGGGCATGGTCTGTGGGGCGGCAAATCGAAGCATAAGCGGGCATGCCACATGGTACAAGTCGAAGGTCAAGGGTCATGCCGGCAGTCGGATCCCCTCGAAATTTACTGCAACACTTTGCCGCTTGCCCAAAGGCATCAATTTGTGCCATATACTTTGCTTGTATTTATAGGCTGGATGGAAATTGATGACGTCTCCATCGAGGCTCCATCGACCACGCCCCCTGCCTGCTCCCCCCCGCCCCACCATATCCTTGAGATCCCTCGGCTGCGCGATGTCATGCCGCATGCAGATTGCAGTGCAGCAAGTAGCGAAGTAACTGCAACTGCAATTGCTGGGACTTCACTGAAAGAAGGGAGATCTTAACGCGATTGATATGGAACACACAATATCTGCAAATATTTCGAGTCAAAGATCTTGAAGTAGATAAAAGATAAAACTCACAGAACTGATTTCAGCTTATATCTTCATGGCTTTACGCATGAACTTCAATCTAATGCGGGATTTAGGGACTTTTAAGGACTCTTCCAAGTCAGAAAAATGTTTAAAATGGAGTTGACTTGTTCTAGTTCTGAGTAACCCCTTTTTCTTCGAGTGTGTGCGACGGCAACTGCCGCAAAGTCTGTGTTAGCCGGAATCGATACGAAGGAGGAGCAGCGCAGCTCGAGTCCTTATAACTTCACCCCACTGTGCATGTGCACACTCGCCAAACTCTGTGCGTGTGTGTGTGTGTGTGTGTGTGTGTGTGAAAGGGCGAGTGTGCTGGTGTGAGTGGAGGCCAGACTTTGTGCCTATGCCGTATCCTTACGCCTATGGATGTGCCACGCGATGTGATTGTGAATGCGAAAATGTGGCGACGCCGAGGGAAAGTTGGGCTCCCAGCGAAGTTCGCTTTGGTTTGGTTTGGTTTGGTTTGGTTGGGTTCGGTTCGTATTGGTTTGGCTTGACTTTGCTGGGTTTTGCTGGGTTTTGCTGGGCTGCTGGTCCCAAAGCTTCTGGGCCAGGATGACGTAGTCCTCCGGCTGAAGTGTGTTAGTATGTCTGCCCTTCCGACTTGGGGTTGCACACACACCAGCGCGCACCGTACCCATACAGGCGCAACGAGGGTGCGAAGGGGCATTAAATGGTTCGTGTTTTCCCTGCCCTTTTTCATATTTTTTTTATTTGTGCCTCATCTCGCCCGTTTGTCGCCCATATTGGGGTCGCCTGACGGCTCACACTTTAAAAGCGCCATTTAGTCCGCGCGCGGCCTAAATTATTAAAAGCAAATCCAACACACCGCACACAGGCAGTTCATTAAATTCAATGTATGCAAAATAGCGGCAACAAATGCGGCAAAAGGCAATCTTGCGCCACCCGCTCGACCATCCAGCTGTTGTCATTTTCGAGCCACGAGCCACAAGCCCCAAACAGAAACAAGTTTGCAAGACAAGCTCATCATAATCATGTGCCTGGCAATGCAGGCGGAGAAAAAAGGCACTCTTTTGCCAGAAAAGTTGAGCAAAGTAGAAGGGATTTTGGGTCCTTTGACTCAGAAAAGGTATTTCATCAAGGCAACAAGGTATTTCACCAAAATCATCAATGTTAATATGGTTTCTATACCGTTCCAAGTCGCACATCCCGAATGAAATATTCCATTGCCTACTTTTAGGCAGCACTACCACTTTGGGCACCAGGTGGCTTTCCAATATCTATATCTATATCTATATCAAGGTCTTGTGTAGATTTCGAATGAGTTCGACTCTTTTCTGCTTGTGCATTGTATCTACAACCATTTCATACGCAATTTGAAACTACTGCAGCTAGTTTTCGCGCCGTGTAGCAACTTTGCTGCGCAAATATGTTTCGCCAACTTCAATTTGTGTCCCAGGTAGTAAGTTTGCCGCTGTGTGCGTGTGTTTGAGGGGCATGCCGTGTTACTGTTGTTGCTGCTGTGTGTGTGAGTTGGTTTTTTTATGCGTCACGTGAGAATTTCCTTTATTATTATTTGACTTGGCTGGCTCGGTACATATCACGTATACGCAACGTATAATTCCGCAGAAAGGGCATTGATTTTTTTGATTTGCTTTCAGTTCGGCTCGCCATTCCCTCAATTCGTTTATTACTTTGATTGCTTTTCACTGTTTTCTCTTTTTTCATTTTTTTCTATTTTTTTTTTTGAGTTCATGGATACGCTGCAGTTTGTGCTTTTCTTTGCCCTGCTCAAGCAGAAAAATATTTGCTTGCCGTTTATGTATTTTTTTCTGTTTTCAGCTTTGTTTTTTGTTTGTGTTTGGCACTTTTTGGCATTCGTTTTTTATTCTTGTTGCACGCTGTTCGGTTCATCACCACAGTCACACACTTACACACTTACACACTTGCACACACTTACTCATTCACTCACACACACACACACACACACACTTACGCGCGTAAAGAAATATACTACTAAAATACAAATTGCTCACAATTTCCTCTGCTCTAGATAGTGGTTGTTGTTGCTGCTGCTGCTGCCTCGCACTGTTTGTTTTCCCCCTGGATTTTCTCGGAAAATTCCACGACCACGCGCTTCGACGTCTGACCACGTTCTGAACTGAATTTCCCACAGCCTTGGTGGAAAATGCGAATATGGCGTTGGTGAAAAGTCTTCGAGGAAAAGTCACCATCAGGCGGCAGCCGCTTTTCCTCTCACAGGACCTGCGCATTTCCCGCCTGCAGGTGACACACTTTTCCGCGCCAACCGTCGCCGATGAAGTGGATTTTCCGACCCCTCCCCCCGCCCTCTTTCCACCCCCTCTGCGCCACCAAGCTCCACTATTTACATGGCACATCGGTTTAAGGCGGCTGGCAGTTTTCCTTCGCTTCCCCACTTTTTCGTACTTTAGTTTGAAGTAAATTTCGCATGCATTGCCCGGAGAATGGGTGCACTGAAAAAAAACGCCACTAGCTTGCGTACATCGGTAGATTTCAGTTCATTAATTCAGATTAAGTTCATTTAGCTTGAATAGAGCTTCCAACTTAATAGTAATCTAATGGTTTGATGGGCTTAATAGGCACCAATGGGCTGTAAAATTTAATGAAATGTAATATTGTGCTTAATCACTAATTTTTCTCTGTGCAGCGTAACAAGACCTGGTGTGATGTGGCGCAAATGTCGTTTTCAATGGCAGAATATTTCGGGATGCTGCTGCCCAGTGCAGGGAGTTAAAAGTTCGCATTTGCCGCATCCATAATGGATGACATGTCCTTTCGGCCTGCCGATCCTTCGCTTAAAGTAAAGCCACCGGGTTAACTGACCTTTGCAGTGCGGCTAACTTGAAATGCAAATAGACGCCAATGCCCAATTGCAAGGTTCAGCAATCTGGGATATTATTTATCACGTTTCAGCACAGGCACATTTCCAAAAGTAAACAATAGCAGTCTAGTGCCCAAAAAGTTGCTTACGCTGGCACGTGCAATTTAAATAATTAAGCGAACATTTTAATTAATGAAACTAGTTTGAATTCACTTGGCACAAAGTGTGAGTGCGTGTGTGTGTATCTGAGCACTAAAAAATGTGTTTTTTGGCCAGAATTGCTGTTGGTCATTTTCGCATTTATTAAATTAGAATTTGTGGGCCATTTGGTATGCTGTTTGAAGTGCTGGTGAATAAAAAGCGATAATTAAAGTGAGCAGAAAATAATTGGGCACTTTATTTATATTTTTTATTGAGTTACCATACTGCGTAAGTTATTTATGAAATGCAATTAAATGAATGGATTTAAATGTAAATTTATAGCTTAAATATACAGCGAAAACTTAACCAAATATAGAAATTTTAAATGAACAAAGCTGTTTTGCGCACCATGTGTTATAGTTTAATGGCAATTATTTCGCATAATATACATATTAATAAGCCTCAAAAATGCAAGTAATCTGCGTTATTCTGTTTGTGAGTATAAGCATTAATTTAAAACATTTCGGTTGATGTACGGACATAAATATGTAATTAAATGTTAAAGAGGTTACACACACAAGTTAAAGAACTGACTGCGATAATTTTCCATTTGTATGCCAACTGACAGCTGTTGCAATTATCTTACTTGCCAAAAACTGAAGTGAAAAGGAGGTGGTGGAAAACCATTTTCCACGGAGGAAAGGAAACCGCCGACTGAAGCTGTGAAATGCGAAACGCAGCGGAATTAAAGGAGGAAAAGGGGCAAAAGCGGACCGCCAGAAAAAAATCAAAAGTCTGAAAAGGAAAAGCAAGAGGAAAAGGAAAAAAAACGCAACCAGAGCCAACTCAATTCAGCGAAATCAACGCCAACGGCGGCTGCCTGTCAATTAAAACATTAAAACGCGCTGAAAAATGCAGCGAACAGGCGCAAAGTAAACAAACTGCGGAACATTTCGCAGTGCGAACAAGATTTTCCAACATTTTCCAACATTTTCAGCGATTAGAAGCATAGAATTTCGCAATGGAGCACTTAGAGCCAGAGTTTCGGGCCCAGACAGCCAAACCAAGCCAACAAATCCGAATCGGCATCGGCATCGGCATCCGTGGCCAGGGGAGGGTCTAATGTGTGACCCAGTTTGGATCACTGTGCAGGAAAGGAACACTGTGTGTTTTGGCCATTTGCTTTTTGATCATTAAAAACTGGTTGGCTGGCCGCCGCCAACTGAGCGCCCCTGTACACTTGCGGTCAGCTTAATAGCACCGCTGCGGGCCATAAACTAGTCCAAATTAATCGATTGGGATGCTAGCTGGCATCCGTCAATGATTTATCTTTGCCACATTACTCCGTGTTAGTTCGTGGCTCGTTGTAATTTTACTAAGCGATTTTGACACGTTTGCTAAATAAAGGTTATCTATCAAAACATTTAATCAACAGAAAAGAGAGTAAGGGTATTGACTTGTCCCATAACTGCCTTTCGAGCCTGCTCGCCACATATATTTGTAACTCATCGGATACCTATACCTATTTCAGCATCCCCGACTGTGGCTATCCAGCGCTTTTGACCGCCCGCCCATGTCTTCGGCGGCAGCGGCGCTTGTGGCATTGCCGCTTGGGTTTATAAGCGGCCGGCGATGACGGCGGCGAGCCGAGTTTTACCGCCAGATTAGCGGAGAGCGCGCGCGTATTTTCCCACGATCAGGAAAAACGAATTCCAGAGCCATGAAGGATCGTTTCAACTGGATGTCGCTGGAGCTGATCCTGCTGATAGGCGCCGCCGTCGCCTTTCCGGACGGAGCTCCGGCGGACACGTGCGTGAAGCAGCGGGCCAATCAGCCGAATCACGGCAAGGCTCGCAGCCAGCCGGCCCACACGAATCCCTACGAGGTGGTGGCCGATGCACAGACCTACCATCCTGGCCAGCAGATATCGGTGATCATCTATCCCAGCTCGGAGCAGACCACCGTCTTCCGGGGATTCTTCCTGCAGGCGCGCGATGCCAACTCGAACGAGTGGATCGGCAAGTGGGTGCAGAGCGAGAACACCAAGACCATTCCGGAGTGCTCGGCCATCACGCACTCGGACAACCGGGACAAGCTGGGTGCCAAGCTCATCTGGAAGGCTCCGGAAAATAAGCGGGGACATGTCTACTTCACGTAAGTTGAAAATTGTGGTTCGACCGAACCAGAATCTATAATCTATATAATAGATTCATTTTGAATAACTAACTTACTTACTAACTTATTTGTTAAGTGGTACTCTTAAAGACGTAGCAAACTTACTTAAATGCTGAAGTTTCACTACCAAGTTAATTTAATAAATGAGTGCTTAGCAGCCATTTTTTCGGACAGTTTCAATGGAGCACTTTGTCAAAACTGGCTTCGTACAACACAGTACGTGTCTTCTATGCGCCATCACCCTCATAATAATCATCATTATCATCGGAGGCGGCGGTAGAAGCAGTATAAGCCGTGGCAACATCATTGTGGCTCGTGAAGGGATTCATTAATCATACGCCACGTTGACCCACATAATGTAATGCGCACATAATTGTCAGGCGGACAAAAACTTGCCGGATAATCGCACAAAAGGCATTATGTAATTGATTTATTTGGAAAGAGTCCCCCCATCAATGGTCCACAAAAAAGGCATCAAACGGCAAAGACACCACGCGGTGACAACCTCAAAAAAGCCAAAGAAAAGCTGTCAATGCTTTTTATGCAACTTTGTCAACTTTGTCGCCAGCCAACACTGGCCAACATAAGCAAGTGCCATCTGTGAATTAACCACACAAAGCGTATTTTCCGGACACTTGACTCATTTATCATTCTGCCAAAACAGGATATGCAAATATGGGAATTAATCAGAAACAGACACAGACAAGCAAAGTTTATGGACACATTTTGCACAGGCCCCAAGATCCACAATCAATAATCATAGTGCACTCAGGGAATAAATTGAGACCAAGAATCAACACTAGATGTATAATTTTTTGGCTGAGGCTTAGATCCAAGGTCTATAGACTTGAGTGAGTGCCTCTTCTGGAGCTCCACTCCATAGCCACTTAATTGAACTTGAACGTACTGTAGTCCAGTGCCATCTCACCTCGAAAATCATCCGCTGAAATTGTCCAATCATCATCTACTAACTATTTATAGCCGCAGCTACGCCTCTTACGTATAAATTAGAAAAAAACATGAGTTGCCATAAGAATTTACATTTACATTTTCACTTTTCGCTGCAGGGGCACTGTGCTGCAGGAGTACGGAACCTTTTGGAGCGACATTGAGAACAAAGTGCAGGCGGAGCGGCAGTAACTGAAATTATGTACTTACTTTTAAGGCAGCTGTACACCGGCAAATGCCGGGCAATAAATCTTAAAAACCCTAATTAGTCAAAACAAAATGGTTGTTTGAGAATTTTTTCGAATACCATTCACCATTCACAATTCACCGACGTCTCGGAGCCAAAGGCGCCCCATTGAGCTGTGCAATCAACATTACAGGGCAAAATTATTGGCTGTTTGGCTCAGCGCTTATGAATGACCAGCCCACATCGGAGCGAGCCGAACCAGTTCCCACCGCCCACCAGGAGCACCACCTTACCTTACCACCCGGCAACACCCACATCCATCCACCCACAGCCAAAGCAAATGGAACGCACGAGCCGAGCACGTTTGGGTTTCCAGACACGTTGGCCAGCTGCTCATAGGAAATTCGTTTTGGGCGCCCGGGCAAATTGGAAACTCTAAGCACCTTTCATGCTGCCAGAGTAAGTGCTATAAAGTAATTAGACGGTCAACGAATTTGGCCAAGACGTAGGCCAAGATAAGTATTCGTAGCATAGGTCCAAAGCACTTCTGATTGCCCTTTTACAATGCCACTTAGGCAGCCGTAGGAAGCGGATACGGATAAGGAATCAGTTGCAGATATGACCAGGCGTACAAAAGAGTTTGCGGAATTCCTAATCGGCAGACGCTTTTGGTTTTCCCTTAATTTACTACCAGTTAGTGTGTAGTATAAGTTACTTAAGCCGTTTTATGCACAATAGTATCTCAAAACATACAACAAGAATTTACATATGCTTTACATAATGCTTAATATTGGTTATTCTCTATACTCTGCAAAGGCAGATAATGCAAAATATTCTATTATAATCTGTGAAGTGATATCGATGCTCCACTGTACAATGCACGAACTTGTTTACTCGCCTGCGAACTCAGTCGCTCGCTTGTTATTGTCATTCCAACGAAAAGTGCATGGCAACCCACGCGGGATGGGGGCTCAAATGATGAAGTGGGGGGCACTGGGGAGCACTTTGTTTTCGTGCGTTGCATATACATACGTATGTACATATGTACATACATACGTATGCGACTTGTTTTGATCGAATTCGCCGTACCGCCCGCCTTTGTTTGGCTTCGTGGACGCCCCAGGAGCGCAGTTTTGAATTGGGGGCTTAAAACGATATACCCTCTCAGGGGAGAATCCGTCCCTGGAGCGGCTGAGTTCGTTGTCCAGTCGGGCGAGTTTGAGTCTGTTTTTCCGCACGCGTTTTGTTTATTGCCCGGTGACTTGTTGCTGTTCTTTGCGCCGCCTTCGTCTCGTTCATCAGCGATTGCGAATACGAGCCGCTCAACACTTTAGTCAATTTTTAGCGGCTTCCCAGCGAGGGTCACAGATCGCAGACGCACCATATAGTATCAGCATGGTTATCAACTTCGCCGCCGGCCCAGCCAAGTTGCCCGAAGAGGTGAAACGTGACATATCTGTAATATTCAACTTGACTACATGATTATCTCTAACTACATAGGTTCTGAAAGAGGTGCAGGAAAACCTTCTCAACTGCAATGGCAGCGGCATCTCGGTCATGGAGATGTCCCATCGCTCCAGCAACTATGCCAAGATCCATGATGCGGCCATCAACGATCTTCGAGAGCTCCTGAATGTGCCCAGCAACTACAAGATCCTGCTGATGCAGGGCGGTGGCACCGGGCAGTTTGCTGCAGTGGCTCTGAACTTGATTGGCAAAACCGGCACTGCTGATTACGTAATCACCGGCTCCTGGTCGGCGAAGGCGGCCAAGGAGGCGGCGCAGTACGGCACTGTGAACGCGGTGCTGCCAAAGTTGGCCAAATATACAACTGTTCCGCGGCAGGAGACTTGGAAGCTGGACCCCAATGCCTCGTATGTCTACTACTGCGACAATGAGACCGTAGAGGGCGTAGAGTTTGACTTTGTGCCCGAAGTTCCAGCCAGTGTGCCACTGGTGGCCGATATGTCCTCCAACTTTCTGTCGCGTCCCTTCGATGTCACCAAGTTTGGCGTGATCTATGCGGGAGCACAGAAGAATATCGGACCAGCAGGCACCACAGTGATCATTGTCAGGGATGATTTGATCGGCAAGCACATGAAGATCACGCCCTCCATCCTGAACTTTGAGCAGATGGACAAGAACAACTCCCTGCTAAATACTCCGCCGACCTTTGGGTGAGCTCAGAATGATACATAGATGGAGAATTCTTTGTTAAGCTTTATCCCTGTAGCATCTATGTGATGGGCCTGGTTTTCAAGTGGATCAAACGTAACGGCGGAGTCGCTGGAATGGCCAAGCTGGCGGCGGCAAAGTCCAAGCTAGTTTACGACACGATCAACCAGTCGAATGGTTTCTATAACTGCCCAGTGGATGTCAATGTGCGTTCAAGGATGAATGTGCCCTTCCGTATTGGCAGTGCCAGTGGAGATGATGCCCTGGAGAAGGAGTTCCTGACCAAAGCCGAGGCGGAGGGCATGATCCAGTTGAAGGGTCATCGCTCGGTGGGCGGCATTCGAGCCTCCCTCTACAATGCTGTAACGCTGGCGGAGACCCAACAGTTGGCCAATCTGATGGTGGCCTTTTGCAAGAACAATAAAAATTAAGCATATTCATCTGTAATCTTTTGGTTTTTGAGTTTACAAAAGGCCACGTTGGCGGAAGATTTCGTCCAGCTTCAGTTCCAGGTTGTCGTTGGTTCCTCTCAGATTGTCCACCACCTTTTTGGCCCAAATGAAGTACTGCTCACGACGTTCCTGAAAGAAAGGGGGTAACATTTAAGGTAAAGTTTGTAATAGCAGTATAAGCCCAAGTACCTGTGTCCACCCTGTCGGTGTGTTGACTTGAAGATCCCTTAGGTTATCCAGTTTGTCGGCCAGTTTTATAAGCTTTGCTCTGCAGCTACTTTTGGCTGCATTTTCAATTTGCAGACGCTTTCTCTCCTGCTTCTCCAAGGACTTGTCGTCCGTCACCTCCCTCACTAGTCCACAAACATCCGATCCAAAGAGTTTCTCCACATCCTCGAATGAAGCGTCCGTATCCTCCACGACATCGTGAAGAAGTGCAGCCATTAGGACTGCCTCGTCTGTGATGCAGGCTTCCACGGAGAGAATAGTGCTCACATTGATCACATGATTTACATAAGGAGTTTCCTGAGGGTCCTTGAAATATGAAAAAGGTAATATTTATGTTTCAAATACATATGTATATAATTTGTGGTTTTAATAAGCTTACCTTGCGCCGCTGTTGGCGGTGCTTAAAAGCCGCATACTGCAGGCACTCCATGAATTTGGCAGATGGATACGTGGTCATTGTTAACAAAACTAACTAATTGAATGGGGTTTCAGATCAAACTTAAAAATCTTTAATAAAAAACTTTAATTTTAGCTAACTTCAACATTGTTTACTATTTTAACATAACAGCTGTTTTAACAGACCGGCAAGTATCAATTACAGAGTACTTGGTGCTTTCCAACACGGACGTTAAAGCCCTGGAAAACCTATCGATAAATAAAAAACGCGCCAATTACTTAAATTCGAAAACATTTATTAAAGAGTTCACGAAACTTAGTCCTGCTTCTCGTTTTGGTTCTCGCACTTGTTGCACTCCTGCTGCTTGGCCTTGTACGATGCCTTGGCGGCCTGCTCCGCCTCCCTCTTGGCCTGGGCCTCCAGTTCGGGAATGAAGAAGATCTTGCGAGACTTGAGCGTTGACCACTTGAAACGCTTGATGTAGTAGGAAATGCCGATCAAGAAGGCCGAAATCAGAGTAACCTTGATGAGCAGCAGGCGACGTTCGTCGGACTCCGGTTCAGAAGTCCACTTAAGAAAGACGCATACATCCTTGGCGATTTGGGATGCCGAAGCAGCCACATTTGGATCTTCATAGGAGACCACCTCATTGTCAACTACCTTGCCCATGGCAATGGCTCCGCCCGAGAAGTACGGATTGAAGTACAGTCCGTCGCGTAGGGCAAATCCAGCCGGAGGGTCACAGTATCCGGTGAGCAGGGAGAACACGTAGTCCTCGCCACCCTTGCGAGCCGACACAATATAGCTGAGATCCGGCGGATAGGAGCCATTGTTGGCGGAACGGGCCGCCTCCTCGTTGGCATACGGCGAGGGGAAGTGATCGGACAGCTTGCCCGGACGCTCGTAGTACTCGCCCTCATCGTTGGGGCCATCCCGCACAGTAATGGCCTCCGCCTCGGCCTTGGCCTCAGCCTCCGTCATGCACACGCCCACCAGGTTGCGATAGGCCATGTACTGCAAGGAGTGGCAGGTGGCGCAGACCTCCTTGTAAACGGTGTATCCTCGGCGCACGCTCTCCTTGTCCAAGGCGGACAAAAGGCCTTTATGGTCCCAGTGCTGGTGGGCCGGATGCACGCAGTCCGAGGAGGCATCCACGCTGGTTTCCAGGGCGTAGATCAGTAGCCCTGCTGTTCCGGTTAGGGCTCCCAAGACGCCTAGCACCTTGCGATTTCCGGTAAAGCCGCCTCCGCGACCATGTAAAATCATCCGGGGACGAACCGATGTCCGCTGGAAGCTGCTTCTGGCCAGCTGGAACAGTTTGCTGTTTAGATTCCGGAACTTGTTGGCCATTTTCGGTAGGATTCTGTTTTATCTCTCAAAACGAATTATTTACAATGTCAACGCGACCAGTGTTGGAAAGCTCTGCCGACTAGGGCTGTCACCACTTGGAGAATATTCTGCCAGAATGGAATTACGCGAGTTGACTTAAATTAAGGTCATATTTTAAAATTCCACCGCATCATATGCAAAAAATATGCAAAAAAATATGGTTTGAAAGCAATACTAAATATTCCTTTATAATTTGTAATGAAAAATTGGAATATAAAGTCTAAGAATCTATCTTTACCGTACTCACCTATGGCAAAATATTGGACTTCCTCCTTTGACGGCAAAAAATCTTCATTGCGAAGAAAGTATGTAATTGTTTGGAAATATTGAAATGTGTAAAAGTATAAGCTTTTCACAACAATTTTTTAATGACATCGCACGCAAAGCTTGCAAGAGCGAACAGACCTACTAAAGTCTTAAATAATACAGATCGCTTAAAATGCACTTAAAACCTATTTAAAGACCTAATCGCGTTTTGAACATCGAGTTCCCTTTTTCCTAGGGTAATCAATATTAAATAAGCTAGTGTCTGGAACAAGAAGGATGCTTAGAAATCCCAGACCCGACTTTCTTCCCCATCAAGCCCAGTTCAGCCAGATCTTATCGGCGATCTTTCCCCATAAAGCATATGTAAACCAAAACCCACCCAAATTGCTGTTATTCTCCAGAGCTAAAAGGTTGAATCAACGTTTTTCTCTATTGTTGTAACGATCGCCTCCTTCTGGGTTTCTTTCCTGTCCAACGAGCGGAGCAACTGAAAAAAACAGAAAAAAAAGCAAATGCCAGGGCACTTTCATTTGTTATCTGGCGCAGTAATCTGTAAATCTGTAACAGCCCACCAAACAACGGTGCATACAATATTTCCTAGCCATTCTTCACACTGTGTGACCACGAAATCGTCAAAGTCAGGCCCAAGCCAGCTTTTCCAACAGCCAAGAGGCAGGGGCGTCCGGTTACTAAGACATTAGGGGGTTCAGAACGTGCCTACAATGAAATCTAACTCAATCACATTTTAAATGCAACTAAAGCAAGTGCTTAAGATCCCTTGAAAATAATAAGAAAATAAGTTACTGACTGAACTTCTTTATGGGGAACTTGGATTGTAGGCTCAAAAGCCACAGTTCCCTAAAAGGGAAACCCCCTTTTCGCTGTCCATGGCAACCAATAATGACAATGCACTGTCGACGTCGACAGAGCGATGTAAACTCTATTTTTTTTGTTTTTTGGTGAAAATTTGTACCTGATTTTATATTTCCCTTTTTTGTTACACTCTTTTTGTAGCTGTTGGTCTGGTTTTCTTGTTTTTTTTTCAGTTATTACGTATTTCCATGTTTACCATATTTTACACGCGCTTACAGGCACACAGATACAGATACTTTTACAGATACAGATACAGATACATTTACCCCCGGATTTTCCCTATGTGCGTTTTTAGAGTTCTGCTTCTGCGCAGCGATGCATAATTCCCACTTTTGAAATTTGTGTGCGGTTGTTGTTGTTTCTGTTGTTGTTTTCCTCTGCGGTGGTGGCTAAATGTTGTTGTTGTTGTTCCCGTTGCCGCTGCGCAATTAATAATTCTTTTCGACTGGCGTGAAATTTTCATAAGCAAGAAAAGGCAGCAGCGGCAGCAACAGCAGCAACCGCACCAACTTTCCATGAAAATCTCCGGCCATTAGTAGCAATCGCAACGCTTTTCACCGTGGAAAACCGCAGAGATTGTGCTGCGACCCCATAGAAATGGGCTCACGTCATGAATTTTATTCAAATTACAAACTCATTAATAAATGGCGTTGTTTAATTGTAAGTAGCAAGCAAAGCAGGGTTGTTTGCCCAATTTTTGGATGGTTATATGCTCTGGTTGGGATAATCTATCCGAAATTATATGATACTTCCTTAAGAGTTTAGTTGCAAAGGTATAAAGAAATGTAGTAGTGCTGTGACTAATCGCAATCTGCATATTTTTTGTACCTAGAACAGCAAAAGGATGTGGTGCAATCCGTTTTCACAAATTGCTCATATTTATCACACAGTAACTGCACTGAAGTGGTCTAAAATATACAATTGACTTTGGGGTAAACACAAAGACCAAGCAATGTCCAAATCAGATATAAAATGCAAGAGATATGACTTATCAACTGAATAATTATTCGTGAAAAAGATGGGCCTGCAAATAAAAATACCCGAGTACGGCACAAAAAAGTGTGCATAATTTAGCAATAAATGTAAATATTACTGGTCCGCTTCCTTTGGGAGCCAAAGCGCCATGCTGCTGCAGTTTCCTGTCCTCCTCTCCAGAGCCAGATGATGATTCCACCATCATCATCATCATCATCATCATCATCGTCACCATCATCATCATCCGCCAGAGGATCGTAATAACGATGAGGCTGTGTGCTGGCCATGTCCCACTCCTTATCTTGGCAGCACGAAAACCAGAAACAAGAATTATAGACCAAAAGCCAGTTGCAATGCGAGTGCATCTTGCATCTTTGCCACCGATCCCCAGTACGTAGGTGTGCGTTAGTGTTGGTGCGAGTGCGGGGGCACTGCATCGGTGGGTATCTGTGTGAGCAGCGCCTTTGGCCACAAGTGAATGCATCCCAGCACCCAGTTGCATCTGCTGCACTCGCAGTGCTGGACAACGTTCGAAAGAAATCAAAGCTAGGCTTTTGAGATACAAAGCGGAAACCATTAATTTAGCCAGGCAACTTCATCTGGGTATGTCCATGGCAAAGAAAGAATTGTTAGCAATTACATTCTTTAGGCAAGTTTTTAAAAATATATATTTGTTCAATTGATTTGTGTTTAGAAGTTTCATTTCTAAAACTGAACTACAAAGCTCCGTTCTCACTTTAATGAAATTCAGGGCTGTCATTTAATATTCAACAGGGAGGCATCCCGAAACTTTTTTCATAATGAACATCTTTCTTTTATGACGTATCTGAAAGATCGTTTTAACGCGTGCGCAGCTACCGTTGAATGAAAATCGCATGCGAGAAATGAAATCCCAGTGCGCTCTCTTTGGCACTCTCTTTCCTTTTCGTAT
Source organism: Drosophila orena (assembly GCA_005876975.1). NCBI lineage: Eukaryota > Metazoa > Arthropoda > Insecta > Diptera > Drosophilidae > Drosophila > Drosophila orena. The sequence continues at coordinate 3,357,464 of VCKV01000282.1, read as the reverse complement.
GTTTCGGATTCTCGTTCTCGCTGCTCATTTACCGCTCAATTTCGCAAAGACAACAACAACAAAATCGCTATGCTCCCCTCTATATACAACAACATCACGATTTGTGCGAGTGTATGGGTGCGGTGTATCTGTGTGTGCGGCAATTGCGAGTGTGCGTGTCTGTGTTTATGTGTAGCATGCGGTTTTGCTTTGGATATTTGTAAACTTTTTCGCAGTCTTCGGTCGCCAAGTGAAAAGACCAAGCTTCGGGAGAAAGATACAGATACGTAGCTGGTGGACACAAGGGGCAGGTTTCGGGAGGGAGAATAGGGTGCAAGAGAAGATACAGAGAAGAACGAACTTCATTATGAGGTTGTAACTGTCTTTTCAATTTCTCGTTCTGCCCGATTCGCTTTGCCAAATGGAGCCTAGAAGATGGATCTGCGTCTCCTCTCGATTCTCCTCTTGATTCTTCTGCCCCTTCCTTCCATTCTTCTCGCCCCCTTCCTAAGAAACACACATACACACACACACACACATGCAATCAGCAGTGCCCGTTGATGTTGATGAGTTTTGTTTTAATTCTGCTTCTTGACTTCAATTTCTTATAAAGATTGTTTATATGCACGTAATACAGTGCAGCCTCTCTGAAAGGAACTTAACTTAAAAATTAATAGGCATTCAAATAAAATTATAACTTGGACTATAGTAGTTGGCTTATTAACTTCGGTACTGCTACCCAAAAACTGCTTAAAGATCTGAAGGTACAATTCGAAAAGTATCTGAGCATATGCATCCGTATCCGCATCTGTGCAGGGTCCCACTGTGGTTGTTGCTGTGATTTGGTGAATCGCGCGTAGCCGATTGTAATTATTGTAATCGAGTCTCGAACCGATCGATCCGATACGATACGATCGCAATAGCGCACAGCCATTGCCATCGCGATCGCCGCTTGGGGTTGGCAAGATCATCGTCTTCGGCTGATTTGATTCTGTTTTAGCTGCTTTGATCATTTCGTAATAGTTTTCTCAGTGCGCTGCTCTGCTTAAATCATCGTGGCCAAGACTCAACCGATCTTGGCCATCCCACCGATCGCAGCAATCCCAATCCAATGCTCGTGATCGTTTCGCTTGAGCCGAGCCCGCGCTTTTCTCTTTGAAGCCAACGTCATCGACAGTCCCAGTCATACCACACACAACACACTATTCACTACACACCGCACACCACACACCGCACACCACATACTCCATACTACCAGTCATCATGGCTGTTGCTATTGCTATTGCTGTAGTTGTCTTGGCCGTTGCTTTTTACTAAAAGTTGATTGACTGTCTGTTCATTTAGCCGCTTGTCCATGGCTCGCTCCGTTTGTTGGCTTTGTGTGCTCTTTGAGTTACACTCGGAGAAATTGTAAGTGCCTCCTATCAATATCTACATGTATAAAAAGTATAGATCAACATCTCTATGAGCCATTAAACATCGACTTAAAAATCGACTTTTTGTATACGCTATTATTACGAAATTGAAATCAGAAAGCTTGAAATAAAGTGTATTTGTTTTAAGTGCATTTCTGTTACCCCCTTTGCCGTTCGGAGCATCGGTTGCGGCTTCTCTTGCACATTTCGTTTTAGGCCATTATAGTTTTGAACATGTTCAAGTGCCATTCTCACGATTGTTTATAGTCTTTTAATTTCAGCCGGAGCAGTAGAAATAAACAGTGAAATTTAGCAGCAGGCGATTTGAGCCGTTCCTAGGCCTAATGTTCTGAAAACAACACGAAACCGAGTCAATGGCGAGCTAAAACTCGGTTTCGGGTGCAGTTTCAATTTACAGCTGGGGTTGATGCTCCAACTCCAAGTTGGACGCCATCATCTCCAGAACCAGCTGAAGCCCCCCAGCTGAAGCTCCAGCTGAAGCTCCAGCTGGCGGCGGTGAAAGGCCTGAAGTGATCAATAAGTACCAGGGAGCTCAACGATCCTCAGGCCACGGAACTCGAGTGCTCCGAAATGTGTGCCTATTAAACAGTCATCAATGCTGGTTACATTCTACAAATAGAAAATGGTGGAGCCATCGGGAGAATGTTTGGAGCACCAGCAGCGAAGGAGATCAATCCACCGATTGTTTGCCAGATTTATGAGTCATGATCCGCGGATCGACTTCAGCGATCAATAAGATATTTGCTAACTGGCGCAAACTATTATTGAGAGATAATACTGGTGTGTGGGGCTCTGAACGATCGCTTCGTGAATTACTCGCCCATCAACCAGATATTGATCTTTAATTTTATGATCTGCCGATCTGTTTTACGGGTTAAGTTAAAGTCTATGATTAATTTGGGGCTTCCATTAGACAAGTATATATTAGAAAGTGGCCGAGGGCTTACAAATGTGGGTTAATTGTTAAAATCTTAAATAACCTGGAAAATTCTTATGATCTCAACCAGGACTGTTAAATAGATGTTTATCTTAAGTTCGATAGCCCCAGGAAGAGCAAAGTAGTATACTTCTCTTGCACTCGAAATTCCATCAATTAGGCCAGCCGTCGATCGATGAAAAGTCATTCCCAAACGGTCATCTCGATCGGTCGTCGATCGTTAATTAACTCCCATCGAACTGCCACCAAATTGACATTCGCAGTCCAAAAGTTTGCCAGCTTGCAGTTTGCAGTTTGCAGTTTTCAGTTTGCCATTTACCATTTACCATTTCGACGGCTTTTGTCCATCGCATTTGGGGCCCAGATCGTGGGTATCACGATCATCTTGGGCAATTTTCGCGCATGGAACTTTCAACTCCAAAATGGACTGACAATTGATTTGTGCCAGCGAAAAAAAAAGCGCAGAAAAGCAAAACAAAGCCTGTCTGCAATTTAAATTAAAAGCGCAATTGAACTGGAAAATTCGTCTAAATTGTTTTCACAATTACCCACACACGGCAACCTGAGCAGATCAGGGTGACAGCCGGGGAAAAGCGCGGAGTTCAAGCGCTGAGTTTTCCGCCATTTCTCCGCTTTTCCACTTCCACTTCCACTGCGCATGGTTACAATCAAATCCAATCCTCGGCAATCGCGGCTGTAACAACATGCAATGGAGCCTGGGCACAATACATAAAAATTTCAAAACTAATGATGCCGAGAGGAGCAGAGGAGTCTGGATTAAACTGCAAACTGCAAATAGCAAACACTAAAAAAAATAGGGAAAAAACGAGCTGCTTTCGTTTGCAATTTATGCATGAGAAGAAAGATCTTTGGCAGAAGAAATGGTCCGCTTTTTGTGGGAGTTCTGCTTTTTGGCCTGGCCTGGCCTGGCTTTGCTTGGCTGTATTTCTTCGCTGCGAGATGATAAAGATCGGAAAAAGGCCCAAGTTTAGAAAGGCAATAGCAAAAGAGCAGCATCCGAGCCGAGTATCTATGTATCTATGTATGTATCTGCAATACATAAATTGTATGTATCCATACGGTCTACAATGTATCTCCTCTGTTTGGCTGTGTGCACATGTGCGAGTGTGCGAGTGTGTGTGTGCGTGTATCTATGTAATGAGCATGTAACTAAACTTCTGTGTAGCCAAAACTCCTACAACAGAGACAGCAACAAAAACAAAAAGCCTAGACCCACTCCGTGCAACTCCCTCAATACCCGTTTGCCACAACTTCAATTCAAGTGAACTGTACGCTGTACTCTGTACTCTTCGTGGCTCTCAGTCCCGAGTCTTCAGTCTCCAGTCTTCAGTCTTCAGTTTTCAGTCCTCGGTCTTCGGACCCAGTCTCCAGTATTCAGTTTTTAGTTTTCAGTTTTTCTGGCCGTGCTCTATCTGATGATGGCCGTTAACGTTAAAAGTTAAGGCCCGAAGAGCGCCCGACCCGACCTGCTGCCCTGTCTTCCCCGCCCGATCTCCGCTTCCCCCAAACGGATTCTCAACTCCCGATTCTTCTGCCAGTGACTCGTAAACATGAGCTACGTTCTTGCCCCATTCCCCTTTCTTTTCAGCCGGGTTTTGTTTTTCCCCCGCCGCGACTTGACTTCATTTGTTTGGCTTTTTTGGGAGACAAAACTGGTTATTGCTCTTCGGCTCGCTTGCTCACTACCCATTTTTGTATTTCTTTTTTTCTTTCTTGGCGTTTTTTTTCGGTTAACTGAGCGGTGGTCTCCGCTCGGCTCCTCGAGTGTATCTCTCTGTTTTTCGGGGCCCCAGTGGCGTACATATAGGCAAAGGGGCCCCGTTGGCCACGTAAAAGGCCCATGGAGATACCGGCGACCACGTCGCTGCTCGGGCCACGCAGCTTCCAGCCTCCGAGTCTCCTAGTCCTCTAGTCTCCTAGTCAACAGCTACCACAAACAGGGGGCATTGCTTAGTGACGAACCAGAAAACCTAACAAATAAATCATAAACTCATAAAACCTCAGTAAAGTTCCAATCTTAAAATCGTCATTTAGAAATAATTCATTTTAGAAATATTTAAAACTTAAGATATTCCTGTAGTAAAAGAGTAGTCAAATTATATTATTTTCTTAAATGTATGCATGTATCTTTTAACTCTCATTTCCATTTGGCTCGTGGAAAAGTGTCTCTCTTTACCAGCAGCTGTTCCGCTTAGCCGCTGACCACTGTAGTTGACGATTGAAACGAGGCACCTAGCCGAACCGAACGACAACCAAATCTCGGTGGCGCAGGCAGCTTCTAAGTGGAGGTTCGGTTTGGTGGGCATGGGCAGTGTGCAGCAGCAAGTAGGAAGTGGGCGCTTGGCGAAGGCTTGGCCTGGACTTGGTCTAAGACCGAGATCGGGACTGGCCACCTCCTCCTCCTGTTCCTCCCGTTGGGCAACTTTTTTCCGCACAACTCCTTTGTTACATTTTGCGAGCGAGCCAGAGGTAAACGATCGTTAGAAAGGTTTTATATGAAGCCATGGCTTCAGATTTGCGCTCACGTCTATTTATTGGACTTGCAGTTGCTGGGGCCAAGCTGAAAAGCTGTGGCCATAGCTGAATCTGAAGCTGGGCTGGATCTCTATGTGCTGGAGCTGTCGTTTCTGCACGGAAAAGAAACTCATAGAAATGAATATGTTCCCGAAAAAGGCATGCACTTTGAATTCAGTAACAGTGTTCCATTTGATACCCATAATACATGAGTAACTTTTAGGCACTTAACCATCGAAGAATAGAAAAAAGCTCATCACTTTAATCTGAGTGATGAATGCCCTCGTCTTTCTCTTTATGATTTCCCATTACGATTTCCATTTGATGGCATTCCTGCCCCAAAATAATCCATTTCTTTTGGTGCACGGTCATGTTACCACCGCCTGTCGTTTAGGATGGCTCTTGGCTCGCTGTTTGTTTTGTTTTGGCCTGCACAGTTTTTATCCATTTTGGTGGCCTGTCCTCCATCCTCCGAACTCGGTGCTCCCGACTCCTAGCTGCTAGCTGCTGGATCCTAGCTCCCAGCTCCCAGCTTCCAGCTCCCAGTTCCCTGCTCCATCCTCAATGGTCCATCCAGACTCAACTTCAATGGAAGTGGAAGTGGCATGAAATGCTGTTAACCTCGTTTGAACTTTGCCATTTGTTTGAGCCATTGGATAGGCCGATCTTTCTTCTTGGCAATGGTTTTTATTTTCCCCATTTTTCGTATTTCTTTCGGCGATCCTCTCGCTGTTTTTGGACTGTTTAGACAGGCCGGCCAAGCAATTTAAATATATTGCAAACAAAAGGAGTGTATGTAATTTAATGTGAGTGGACGTCGGACGTGGACGTGGACGTGGACTTGGACGTAGATGTGGATGTGGATGTGGATGTAGATGGGGCCTAGAAATGGGATTGGAATGGTTTGGCTTGCTTTGGTTTGACTTGGCATGGGCATGGGGGCTGGATGATGGGGACCATGGACCGTGGCAGTTGGGCAATGGCCAAAAAACACCACTGACATTTACAATAGGAGAGATACGGGTCCGAGCACCAGCTGGAGATTGGTCGGGTCAGGCCATAGCCAATCCTCCTCCGCACCTCTTCGTCGATAACCCAAGAAAACCCCCTGGGAAACCCCTTCACCTACCAGATCACCTCAAACACCTCTGTCAATGCAACTCCTGCCTACACACCTCGAAATTTTCGCAATGACAAGTAGCCCAGGCGTGTGTGATTTTTGTAATCCACAAAAAAAAAACTGGTGTTGCCCCAAGCTGGTCTTCCACTAAGGCTGGGCTTTGAACTGGGTTAGACCAGCCAACTGTGGGAAGAACGGAGCGTTTAATTGGGCCAGCGAGAGATTGGGGGAGGGTGTCGTTCTCCACACGGAGAACATTCACTCAGTACGATCGTATCATCATTTTCATTTGTTTATTACAACCTTAGTATTACTATTGCAATGAGCACTGAAATATTTGGTATGACTACATATACAACTAATTTCTGGGCTATGTACTTGAGAAGCTCTCCCGATAAAGGTTTTCAATATGTTTATTTTATACATTTAGAATCATTGTAGGCTAACAATACCTACATAAATCTTATTTTCTCTTTGAAACTTGCTATCTAAGCCCTCGTAGCGCGCCTCCTAACTTCTGCCAACCGGTTTCGACCAGTGCATTCAAAGTGTTCAAGAGCAGCGACCATAAAGACGTTCTAGCTTGTCAGATGAATCGAGATTAGTTTATGTTTTTGGGGGAAGAACGGTGGCGAACAAACGGTAGCGGATGACCTGATCCAAGACCATTACCATTACTATTACTATTACTATTACCGTGGCCCGTTTTAGCCCGCTTCCCCTAGCCCGACCAATTAGCACTATCTAAAGTGGAGTGTTGGGCTCCTTTGCGTTTTTGTGGGAACTGGGCTATGGGCTACAGAAGAAATCCCCGGGATATACCCGTAGATATACGCCCACGTCCACGCCCACACAATCGGCAATTAGCCAGCGTCGCCGAATTTCAATTACAGGAAGCGGAAAGTGAATGAAAATACGCGTATGGAAATGCCAGTTTTGCAAACTTCATTGAGCAAGCAGATAACTGTGTCAAAAAGAATTGTATATTGTATAGTACTACCTTCTTCCCCTACTACGCACTCGTACATACATACATATGTGCATATGTATGTACATATTTATGTCTGTATATAATGGGCAAGAAGAAGCAGCTGAAGGGCGAGCAACAGCTGCGCAAGCGCTTTGCAAGGAGGGTGGGAAGCGCAGGGAAGGGGCGGAAAGCTAAGACAGACAACAACCCTTCTTGGTTTTTGGCCAAGCCATTGACACACCGAAATAAAAGGAACGAACTGAAATTCCGCATGTCTGTACACTACTTACTACACGCACAGAAAAAGAAAGCACTTTATTAAATAATAGAACTTGGGTTCGATCTTACTAGCTTTTAAAGAGTGGATTCTATGATCAAGCTATCCTTTTGACAATTGCTGCGTTAGATCATCAAACCGATCTTACGATCAACGATCAAACGACTGAACCGTTTTTTTCTTTTGGTGCATCCGAAGGTTTGTCTGGAAAACCTTTCCACTACACTTCAAGAAACCACACCGGCAAGAAGAAGGAAAAGAAGAGTCGACGGCCGTTGTAATTATTTTAATATTTTTTTTTCACTGCGTCATCATTATTTTTCTCTGCCGTTGATATATAATTCTGCTTTGTATCATTTGCACACACGATTGCACACATACAACTGGGAGAGAATAAATGTGTGTATGTGAGTAGAGTTCAATTACCAGTTGGTAGGGTTGTCAGGGTATACGAAAGTAAAACAATAATATAAATAAAATATGCCAACGCCTCGTTGATCGGTTAAAAAGAGTGATCATAGCAAACCTTATTTTACAAGCCCCAAACTTAAATCAATAACAAGGCAACAATATAAGTAACCAGGAAACGAACGCCTCGGCAGCCCTGCAAACTCGGCTTTGCTCTCTCTTTCTCGCCGAGCCGAGTATAAAATGCAAGAGCGTCACTCGCGATCAATTCAGTTTCAGTTTGTCCTGCGTCGTCGGCGTGGCGCCGCGTTTCTGCTGCTTCCGAGAAAGAGTTGAAGGGTTTTCAAGAAGAAATGCCATAAACAAATAGTAGTTACTGAAAGTAAAGTATTCAACGCGTGTTTTCTGCGCGCGGCGGGAGTGTGTGTGTGTGCCGTTCTAAACTTAAACTCAAATTACCGTTGATTACAAGCCGAGCTCACCCACACACACACGTACTCTCTCCATCGCTCGCACATTTGAGACTTTGCCTCGCGGATAAAAAACGAACGGATGCAAGCAGCATTTACAGTTCAAATGTGCCGTCTAATTAGAAATGATTTAATTTCAATAGCGATTTAATAAAAACGAATTTGCGAAACGAAGCGACGCCGCCGCGTGTGTATTTCTTATGTACGTTTGTATATATACTGTGTATACATATATGCTTGTGCCTGAGTGTAATTCGCCATACTTCTTCAATTCAAAGAACAGACAGAAGAAGAACACAACAACAAGAGGGCAAGACATACTTGAGAAATAAAGCAACAGCAACAACAACACTCGCTATCAACTTGATTCTCTTTCGCTCTCTCTCTCTCCCGCTCTTTACCGTGTTGCTGTGCGCGTGTGTAAGCTTCATTTTGTTAGTGTACGGGTATGTATATAAGCGGGCGAACAAAAAAAACTATATTACGCTCAATTTTCCCTATATTTTTTGCGCCTGCCAATAAGCGGTTCTTTGGCGGAGTTGCCACACCGCCAGACAGATCGTGGAATTTTTAATTGGAATTGGGAAAGATTCATTGCGTGTATGGCTGATAAGAAGCAGAGAAAGCTGAAAAGAGACGCCGCTTATCAACGCTAAAAAGAAGAAAAAAAAAGGAACAAAAACGAACTAAATGGGTCGAGCACATTGTCGTGTATTGTGTTTTGCACTATCGCTTAATAATTGAAATTAAAGAGGAGGCGAGGGAAATGGAGAACGCAAAAATCCCATTATAATGGAATTGGGACTGGGACTGGAAATTGAATTCATACTACTGTTTTTAGTGGGTGGGGGTCCAGTGTTTCACATTGATTTTCTTAGTATTTGTGACTAGATCCACACTCATTAATAACGGTAGTTCAATCATCAAGCACGTGTTTTCTGGACAAACATCGCATGTACTTCCTTCGAAAACCAAAGGGACAAACAGAAACAGGTGGTGTTCTTTCAAAAAAAATAAAAAGACGCAAGGTAATTAGTCAACGTCTCGCACGCACACGGCGTCATTCAGACAGAACGACCGAAAAAACAGAAGGAAAAGAGCACCTGTTCGAGTGCACAAAAGAGAGGGAAAGAGAGCCCAAAAGGAAGAGCGATAGCGGAAGAGCGACTTGATTGCAGGCCCGAAATAAAATGAAAATTAATGCTAATTTAAACCACTTTCGGCCAAGCAAAACAGGCCCAGAACAACGATCCCCCAAATTCAAAATTAATTGTAGCCAACTGGAAAAGAACAAAAAACTGGGAAAATTGTTAGCCTAACAACAAAGGTTAAAAGTTCAACTGTTGCCAGCTGAGTCACTGATCTGCGTACAGTTGTGGTGGAAATAATAGTGCTCTTATTGCTCAGATCTTACAAGAAAGGCCATTGTGAGAAAGAGAAAATAAATAAATAATTCTCTTTAAGATTAATCAAAAACTCAAACCAAGAATTATTCAGCACACAGTGCCGTTTTGTTTTCCTTTGAATTTGTTTGTTTTATGTATTTTGAATTCTGCACATTATTTCCATAGTTTTTTATAAGATCCCATAACTATAACCCCGCAACTGTCTTTAATTTTTCTGTAGTTCCGCCTCCCTAGCTTGACTTTTTCTCCGGTTTCTACCGGAACAAATTGCTGAAATACCAAATTCTGAGAAGACACCGCTGTCGCATAGATCAGATGAATAGTTGTACATGCATTTGTATACGAGTACACCCCCAAACTTGACAAACAACAATTTCAGTTGAATCATGTGGCTGGCCTGTATCACCCACTATATGTATCGGATTTTATCCAACTTTTCTCTCCGTTTTTGTGCTCCGATCAGCAGAAATTCAAACTGCAACGACGCCACAATTCTTAAACAATTCTCAAAGACGACGGCGATTCTGATTCCGATTCTGATTCTGATTCTGTCGGCTTTTCGTCAGAGGAGAATCATGGTGGTGGGTGCAAGGGTAGAGTATGTGGAGTGGAAGAGGGGTGAGGGGAGGGGGTTCCACATATTATTGTATAAATCAGCAGAAAAAACGGCAAACTGCGGACGGGCGAACAAAAAATAATAAACCTTAATTCGAAGCTCGAAGCTTGATTCATTCATATTACCCCGGGGATCTGGACAAAAGTGGAGTGGCGAAAAGGGAAGGGAAACTGCTGACTGGCCACCCAATTGAGCTATGAAAACCGATCAAACCGATCGCAATTGTTGCCAGGCACGAGAGCAATGACATGACATGCAAACTACTAAGCCACAAACGGAAAACCCAATGTCCAATGCCCAATACCCAATACCCAAAACGAAAATCCGAAACCAAACCCAATCACCAATCACAAAAATGCCACAGAAAGTCGTGCAGTGGCAATAATCATCATCCGAGCGAGAAAGGAGCCCCACAGCGGGGAAGTGGGGAAGGATGCTCTTTTCTGACTCTATTTTGTCGGCGAACATGGATCTAGTGCACGGTGGTTCATGATTAAGTTCGTGACTAGATTTCATGCTCGTCTATTAAGTTGGGTCAGCACTACGAAGAGAGCTTTCCATCTCGCGGGGATCGGAACGGGATCGGAGTGAGTTCGTTTTCCAACTCAACCCAACCCAACCAAACCCAACCCCTCTGGCTGAGTGGCCAATTAGCCAACGCATTAATTATGGGAAAAGTATATTTGATTGACCCGTGACCCACATCGAGTGGCACACGCCCCGCAGCACTAACTTCCGAAAAATGAGGGCGTGTTGCAAGATAGAAGTACAACTAGAGTTGGAGTCAATGGCCTGCTGCTGTCCCGCATGCTGTGCACACTTAGCCCGGGAAAACGACGGTAGCCTTGCCGATTTGTGGTCCTTTATCTGCCAAACGGACTGACAGCCGCCGCCGAATGTGGAAAACCAAAACCGAAGCCCACGGCAGTCAACGGTCCACCAATTTATGGGCTGGTGACACGCGATTCAAAATCGAATCCGAGTGGCCCCTACAGAAGCACAGGCACAGAAACAGAAAACCCATGCAACTGGGAACTTGCAACTGCAACGCCAATAGATTTCCGTGTGAAAACTCAGCGAGGGTTGTTGTTGTCGTTGTTTCGCCGTTTTCGCTGTTGCCGTGGCGCCTGCGGGTAAGTAACGGCTCTTTGCCCGCCTTTTGTCACATGGTGAGAAAAAAAAATAAACAAAATATCACTTGGAACATGGCTTTTAAATGTTCGCATACATGCCTTATAAATGTCTGGGCATTCGCTACATTCAGAGCTCAAAACAGTTTTGTTACGAAAATGCAACAGAAAACTTTTCAGTAGTACATTTCTTAATGATCCATTATAACTTGTACTTGCACAAAATGCTATTTGCAATCCACAGGTTTTCGATACACTTCTAATTACCATTTCAAGTTGTTACAACAATGCAATGTTTACTGAATAATAGATCAGATCATGTTTAAAGTTTGCTGAATGGTATTGGTATTTAAAATAAATGTTTGATTGAAAATAGAGCTAGTAGTAAAAATATAATCCGACACCATAACTACCATATATACAGTAGATCGCACTTAAAACCTATTAAAACCAAAGTAAAAGATCAAAGGGATCAGCTACAAGGTTTTTTCCAGTGCACCTTGTTGCCGACGACAACAAGACGACATACACATGTACATATGTATGCATGTACATACGTTCTGTTGCGTGGGCGTTTGAGTGTAACTGTAACACCTGCCGCCGCTATTAACACAGCATTTCGCTGCTCTCCAATTTTAATTTCAGGCCAAAGGAATGAAGCCGGAACACCTTTCAACCCCGTGGGCCATTGTTAAGGCTAGATGATGGCTACTGTATGACCATGGCCACTTGCTGTACGGCCATGGAGCAGCTCCTCCCACACGATTTGCTTCACGCTCATTTAAATGCCAACGCACCGGGGTAATGGAAGAGAGAGCAGGGCAATTCACTTCGACTGCTCCGCTGGCTTATTTACATATTTTCTAAATGAATATGGGCTCGCGAGTTTGCAACCCCGGCGGTGGCAAAGCCGAGAAGCGCATTCAGTTGCAACGGCGGCGGCAGCTGGCTTTCCCTGCACTGGATTTCCACTTCCTCCCGGTCGAAGCAGCCGCATCAGCAGCAGCAGCAGCAATCAGGAACAGCGGCAGCAGCAGCAGCAGCAGTAACAAGAAGCCGTCAAACGCCGCAACTAATTGATATAATAGTTAAAATAACAAACTAACGAGAAAGAGGTTGTCGTCGGCGAACGCGGCGCGTTGGAGAAGTGCAAAACCTTTCCAATTTGAAAATAGTTTTCCTGCTATGTGTGCTCGTTCCCACAAGCGGCAGGTAATACCATCTCATACCAACCCACGGCACCACCAGATGCAGCAACAACTGCATCAACTGCAACATCGGCTCAGAACAAGCACAAGCAGCGAAAGCCTGCACTTTGCTATAAGCGGTGATTGGGAAAAGGGGCTGCAGCTAGAGCTTGAGTTGCAGTTGGTTGGAGCTGGAGTTGGAGCCAGAGTAGGAGAGTAGGAGCTGGAGAAGATGACAATGCAGCGATTAGAGCAATGCAGAACTTGAACTCTACGACGGCGGCAGCTGGAAAAATGTTTGCCCCGATCCCCGGGACACGGACGCAGTCCCAATGCGCGGCATTTCCGTTCGGAAAAAAGAGGATGCAGTCGAGGAGGCCCTCGATCGATGCGATGCTGATGCATTCTGCAGGGGAGTGGGGAGGGGGGAACGTAATGATCATGTTTGTAGCATCTAAATAAAGTACCTGTAATGGTTTTCATTAAGGAATGCGTGTTCTTTGTTTTCTGGGCTTGTGAACAAGTGAAATTATTCAATGTGTGAATTAAGATGTTAAATATTCATATTATTGATCTCAACGAAAAGGAAGTCAACATAGCAAAGACTCGAAAATTATAGTCTTTTCTACCGTTATAATAACCTTAAAATTGAATAAAGCGTGCTTATAATAATATAAGAACTTTTAAATTTCTTAACGTTTTCATCGTCATGTTAACAGAGGTTACTACTGTTAACATTGCCTGGGCTGATATTCGCAAAGATTCTGTTTCGCTATACAACACTGCATCTGACCGATTAATCAATAACGGAAATTTAAATTATTAAATTCAATGTATCAGGCAATATTAAAAAAGTGCGCTGAATATATTTTAAAGAAGGGATAGATTTTTTAAAGGGATACACTTGAAGTGGTTCGAATTCATGAATAAACGAATAACATCGATATCGAATAGAAATAAATCATCGATGTGTGAAATAGCCTACGATATATCGATGTATCGCCGTAACATCGATGATTCCTGCAGCCCTGTTTCCGTCCCTTCTCTTCTTCGTTTCCGGTGAGTGCGTGTGCTCCGCGTTTTTTCGCTGAATTTGCCACTATATCGTATTTAATACTGTATTTGTAGGCAGACGATTTAAACGGCGAATCCACCATGGTGAAAGGAGTACGTACGCACAAGAGCAGTGAAGATTTGCAAATCCTGGGACTTGGGCCATGTGAATTTGCGAATTTCCAGATGCCGGTTATGTGCCACGATATCACAACTAATCCATCAATATTTGCAGACTCTGTACACTTACCCCGAGAACTTCCGGGCCTACAAGGCGCTCATCGCAGCCCAGTACTCCGGAGCCCAGGTGAAAGTGGCCGACAACTTCAAGTTCGGCGAGACCAACAAGTCGGCTGAGTTCCTCAAGAAGTTCCCCGGTGGCAAGGTGAGTTTGCTCTTTTTGTGGGTGTGGCTAGTGCCAGGTCATCAAGACGATATGTGCTCGTAGGTGCCCGCCTTTGAGACCGCCGAAGGACAGTACTTGAGCGAGTCCAATGCTATCGCCTACCTGTTGGCCAACGAGCAGCTGCGCGGCGGAAAGTGCCCCTTCGTTCAGGCCCAGGTCCAGCAATGGATCTCCTTCGCCGACAACGAGATTGTGCCTGCCTCCTGTGCCTGGGTTTTCCCCCTGCTGGGCATCCTGCCGCAGCAGAAGAACAGCACTGCCAAGCAGGAAGCCGAGGCTGTGCTGCAGCAGCTCAACCAGAAGCTGCAGGACGCCACCTTCCTGGCCGGCGAGAGGATCACCTTGGCCGACATTGTGGTCTTCAGCAGCCTGCTCCATCTGTACGAGTACGTCCTGGAGCCCAGTGCACGCAGTGCCTTCGGCAACGTGAACCGCTGGTTCGTCACCATCCTCAACCAGAAGCAGGTGCAGGCCGTGGTCAAGGACTACAAGCTGTGCGAGAAGGCCCTGGTCTTCGATCCCAAGAAGTACGTCGAGTTCCAGGCTAAGACCGGAGCCGCCAAGCCCCAGCAGCAGGCTCAGCAGCAGAAGCAGGAGAAGAAGCCCAAGGAGAAGAAGGAGGCACCCAAGAAGGCTGCCGAGCCCGCTGAGGAGTTGGACGCCGCCGATGAGGCCCTGGCCGCCGAGCCCAAGTCCAAGGACCCCTTCGATGCGCTGCCCAAGGGCACCTTCAACTTCGATGACTTCAAGCGCGTGTACTCCAACGAGGAGGAAGCCAAGTCCATTCCCTACTTCTTCGAGAAGTTCGATGCCGAGAACTACTCTATCTGGATCGGCGAGTACAAGTACAACGAGGAGCTGTCCAAGGTGTTCATGTCGTGCAATCTCATCACCGGCATGTTCCAGCGTCTGGACAAGATGCGTAAGGCGGCCTTCGCCTCCGTTTGCCTGTTCGGCGATGACGGCAACAGCACCATCTCCGGCATCTGGGTGTGGCGCGGACAGGATCTGGCCTTCACCCTCTCCCCCGACTGGCAGATCGACTACGAGGTGTACGACTGGAAGAAGCTCGACGCCAAGAGCGAGGAGACCAAGAAGCTGGTCACCCAGTACTTCTCCTGGACTGGCGCCGACAAGGACGGTCGCAAGTTCAACCAGGGCAAGATCTTCAAGTAATCATCTCTGCCCAGCTCCGCTCAAAGCAGCAGCCCTCATTTAGACCAGCAACAACAGCAGCAGTAACAATAAAGTTTGAGATTTAAAATGCAGGAAGAGCACGATGCCCATTTCTTGAGTTCCAACTGATAAGTACCCTAAACGATATCCAATATCTGCCGTGCTGCCTCCCACGTTTGGCGGTATCGTGTGTCTCGCCTTCTGCATTTTGTACCGGAGAATTTGTTTGTAACCGCCTACGCATAGTACAGCATGATATTGTCAACGGAACAGCCGCCTGCAGCCAGAAAATATTTATAAAAAATAAAAGGTTTTCTATTAACAATAGCACGGTTTTCTTTAACATGTCTACGGTTTATGCGCTTGGATTTAAAGTGCGGGTATTCACTAAATCGATTTAAATTTGTTTTTGGGCAATTTATTGGCTCTTTTTAACTTAATCCATCAATTATTTCTTACAATTACAAGGTTTCTGACAGCGAAGAAATGCTAGACTTGTGTGTATCGATGCACTGCCGCAATCTACTTCTTGATGACAATTGGTCCAACGTTGTCTCCAGTCTGCTTGTTGTGCTCGCCATGGCTGCCATCACAGTAGGGCCACTGCGAATAGAGGATTCAACGGGTAATGAGTTAGACTTTGAATAATGCTTAGTATGGTATCAGCTATGCCGTGATAACAACGTTGTTAAGCTCTGTTAAGTTGTTATTTGTTGTTAGTTATTTCGTGGGCCAGATTGGTAACCATTGATGAGGGCACTCAACTCACGTTCTTGGTCTTCCAGCAGCGACAGAAGGCCGCCTTCTCCGCAATGTCCTCCACGTCGATCATGTCTACCACCTTGGGCTCATTTTTGCGGATGAGGTTGTTGCAGCGTCCGCTCTTTTTGTCCGAGCAGCTACCCTGTGCCGCCGGACAGTAGGCCAGGTAGGCGGTGTAGCCGAGTCCGGCCACCACCACGGTGGGTGGGATCAGGGCCAGCCAATCCTTGACTGAAAATGGAACTGTGTTAATATGGAACGCAGTGTATTTTAAGCTTTAGAACTAGATATTTTGGGCGATCAGCCGTAACCGGCACAAGGTCGTTTCCTACACACAGATTGGGTTATAAGCGCACCAAGATATGTGCATATATGTATATGTTTGGTTGTAATATGGGTCTATCTAGTTTCCTATCTATGAGATAAACTTGCTCCAATTATAAATTTCTTGGCGAGCTCAGCAGATGTTGCATAATCGCTGCAAGTTGATTTCAACTTTTTTGTCTGGAAGTGCACACACTGCATTTCCAATTCCCGTTAGATGCTCCGCAATATCACGCCACATTTGAGCCAGAGTAGCCCCTTTAGTTTCCGCACTAGATGCTACGTCATTATCGTGGATTTTGGGTTTATGGGGGGCGCCCTTTTGAAGGCAAATCAAATTCCAATTGGCACGTCCACGTTCGTTGCTTCATTGGGTACTTACAGGAAAGCTTAAACCAACCGCCGATGCTGTCCGGAATCGGCAGACTTGACAAGTAGTTGGGCAGAGAGGACTTCACTAGGTGTGATATGGGCTCCATTTCAAAATGCCTTCTTTATTTAACTGGCTAATAAATTCTGAAAACTTGTTTTTGTGTTGCTATCGGTAGCGGTGTCAGCACATCGATAAGCCAGACCTATCGGTATCGCTCTAATTCACCGGTCAGCAACGGTCACACAGCGATTTCAACGATAGGCCGGCTCACAGTTTTTCGTGTAGTCATCGATAGCATTCTGTTTTGTTTACAATTTATTGATTGAGACCAATAAATTGCCGTTTAAAATGTCTGCTGGTGTACAAGAGCGCCTGCAATTGAGCCGGATGCCGCTGGACACGTGGTCCAAGCGCGAGCAGCTCATCCTGGCATCGGCGGTGTCCTGCAGCGGCGACCAGAACTGGATTACAGTGAGCCGCACGCTGAAAGCGATCTGCGGCAATGGCAGCAGCAACCGACCGGCGGACTGGTTCTCGCAGAAGAACTGTGCCGTGCAGTACGGCAATCTGCTCGAGAGCGTGGAGGCCACCAAGCGCAAGAAGCGCAGCAGCGAAAGCAGTGCCGGTGTCTCCTCGCCGGCCACCGTGGAGACGCCCACAGAACTACTGCTGCGTCGGCTCACGGAGGAGCGGCAGGCGGAGATCAAGGCGCAGATGCGGCAGGATCAGGAGACATACCGACGCATCCAGCGGGAGATTGATTCGCTGCAATCGGACGCAATGACCGAGCAGGAGCTGCAGGACATGTGGCTGGAGATCGAGAAAGAGCAGGAGACACGCCGCATCGAGGAGATGAAGCTGGAGAACCGCATGCGGGAGCGGGAGCAGCGCAAGAAGGACCTGGCGAGCAACTGGCGGAACAGCAGTCCAGCTGTCAAGCGTTCTAACCAAGCCGCCGACACGACCTCCGTCGATATGGACGTGGAGGACATTAGCACCAGTGGTAATGGCAAACAGCAGGGTCCAACGGGTCCTTCGCCTCTACTGACATCTCTGCTGAAATCGCCCACAGGCAATGCACCTGCAACGCCCACTACAGGAGGAGGTGTACCCGCCGCAGGAGGAACTGGCAGCGTGGCCAGGGCAACGGCGCCAACTATTACCTCGCTGCTGACCAGCGGTGCCAGCTCAACTGTTGCCAATCAGCCAGCTATCACAATGAAGAGTCCCACGGATGCGGCATTTATGTCCCGACCTATTAGCGGACCGCCAGCTAGTGAGGCACTCGCTCCTACAACGCCCACTCTGGAACGGAGTCCCTCGCAGGCGGCACCTACGCTCTCCATGCTGCTGGAGAAGAATAAGGCTGCGGCAAAGGCCAGCGAAGGCGGGAGCTTGATAAAACCAGAGGGGTCAGGTAACCAGGAACAGGCAGTAGACGAAACCACTTCGTCTGCCGCTGGCACAGCAGACTCCGACGAGGCGGATCCCAACGAGGCGCAGCTGCTGGAGGTCTTCAAGAACATTGACCAAATAATAGATGACATCGACATAGATATGGTCAGTGTCATTGATGATGAGATTCTGAAAAATGTGGACGACGTCGTAGCCTCGCCATCGATCGATAAAGCCGAAGTCATTGACTTTGAGGACAAACTGGACGCTTTGAAGCGGGAGCAGAGTAAAAGTTCTCCAGCCAGTGACAAACCGAAATCTGTGGAGCTGGTAATTGGATCCAGCGATGATTCAAACGACAATATACCCTTGGCTGCTGTTGCCTCCCAGGAGAGTAAGGATCGCGGCCAGTCCGGCGGTGAATCCACTAGGGGCACCGAGGACGCCGAGTCGGAGCCGTTGGCCAGCGAGATGGCAGTGGAAGAGATTAGTGAGACCATTACGATTATCAGCACTTCCAGTGAGGATACTGCAGGCTCGCCACCTACTAAAATGGAGGAGGAAGGGGCCACAGATTGCCTTTCGAAGAAGGAAGACGCCACGGAAGTTAAATCCGAACAGGAAAGTAGCTCCCAAAGCCAAAATAAAACAGGAGGAAGCTCAGAAGAGCCTGAAACTATAGACCAGCATGCAACTAGGGAAGCACAAAGCAAATCAGGCAAGGACGCGACGGGAAAGCCATCAACAATGGAAGAAAAGGCGACCACTCAGTCGATTCCTGCCTCCGCTCTAGTTCCTGTGGATCTGCACGACACAGACGAGGAGTCGTCCTCGTTAACAGACAGCAGCAAGCAGGATGACCATCCAAGGAGTGCAAAAGCAAAGCCACCGGCATTGAAACTGGCTCTGGATGACTCCAAATCGGAACTGGAGTTGAGTGGCACACCTCAGCCACCGTCGGTGCCAACCAGAACACCTTTACTTCGAAAACTGCCCCATCGGGATCGATCCGAAAGTCCAATGGTGGATGATGACGCCACTACAGCCAGCGATCATTCCACTGCAAGGTCCACACGTCGCAGATGCTCCTCCACACCCGTAATTGACAGTATACCCAACTCACCCGCCTCCAGCGAGCACACCGACGATCGCAGAGAAACGCGAGCCGCCTCCAAGAAGCTCTTCCTGTCCATTTATGCCATGTTGCAGGACAGCAAGCATGCGGCTCCCTTTAAGCGTCCCTTCCACGACGAGCACGCCCAACGACATGCGGATCTTTGCCTGCGTCCCATGGATTTCCCCACCATCAAGCGGAACATCGACTCGGGCTTCATTCGCAGCTTGAGCGAACTGCACAGGGATGTCCTGCTGATGGCCCACAACATTTTGGTGGCCTACAAGCCACACACAACTCAGCACAAGACGGCGCGTTTGTTCGTGCAGGACTGTCAGGCGATCAAGGAGTTCACCCAAATGCCAGATGCGCAGCCAGGCATCACGGCCACGCCGGTGAGCAACACGGCAAGCTCCCGGGCGGATAAATCAAGCGGCAGCAAGGCAAGGAGCGGCTCTCGAAAGAGCCAAAGGCATCACTAGGCTTACTTTTCTTTCCGCATGTATTCATCTATACACTTCACATTGGAACTTACATACTACCATTAACAATAAACATCAATCGAAGAATATGAGGTTCTGTAAGCGTCGAGATCTGGACGAGTGGCAAATGGAGCGTCGGTGTGGGCAGTAGTACTTCTTCAGGCACCTGGAAAGCCGCAGATCGCATTGGCAGAGACGAGCGGCACAGGAGTCGGGGCCACCGAACTCGCCATGATCCACGGCGCACAGCGGCTTGCCACGGTAGCACTTCCACACGTAAGGCACAAAGTATTCCAGATAGGATATGCAGTTGCTCTGGCCGTAGCACTTGTCGTGCACGCGACAACAGCGATCGATGCCATCGGCGGGAACTCCGTGGCCGCCGAAGCCGCAATAGCAGCCGTAGCCCTTGTAGATCAAAGGATCACAGCCCGTGGAGCACTTGATCATGGAGTACAGCCGCGCTACATCCCTCTTTCCGCGTTCTCCCTCTGGCAGGCTCTCCTTTTCTCTGCTGCTGTCGTTGGTGAAGCTCCACTTCATGGAGTAGCCAAAGGGATCGTTTACCCGCGCTATGTACACATTCTGAGCATTCATCAGGTCCTCCATCTCCGCCGGTTTCCCAGTCGTGGCTGTTATCACGCGTATGTCCGTCACTCGGCCATCGAAATGGTGGTTCTGGAACTCCAGATGAATCTCGTCGTGGGGATACGAGTTCTGCCAGCTGATCGGCGGCTTAGTGTCCCTGTGAATCGACTTAGTAATTTAGTAGGTATCTCACGACATTTAGGTAACTAGCACATGGTACTTTAAAATAATAACTAAAAGCATAAATAGTAATGGGCAGCTGTTTCTATTCAATTAAACAAAGTCGCCAAGAATTCCATCCAAGTTAATGAGGCAGAATAGGAAGCTGTATATTTTGTAACTTTTCCTGCTCCAAACCGTATTATATAGGTAGGTAATTTAATAGTAATGTTTTTCAGCTCCTACTCACCTATGTTCCTGTTCCAGCGATGGAACTGGTGGCCTCAGCTCGCCCGTCCAGCCCTCCAGACCCATTTGCTGCCAGTCCTGGTGCGGCGATACTATGAGGCTGGTCTTCACGCTCGTTTCCGGCGGATTGGTGGTGGGTGGTGGTGAATCGATGACCGTGGCCGTGGCCGAATGGCTGATATTGGGGAAGATTGGTTCCGCGAAATCGGATCGCTGCATTGTTAGCAGCTCGAAATCGCTGCCACCGCCGATCGATTTGCTGGGCATTTTGAAGACAAACGAGGGATTCGCACTGCGCATGCTCGCCCCGTACATTTCCGGTATTATGTGATTCAGTAGCTCCGTGTCGTTGGTGACGCCCCTGAAGGCGCTCCTAATGTCTTCGATCACCGTGACATTTGCCACAGCACTCGTCTGGCCACTGAGCCGCACGGCGGCCACTACTAGCCCCATTATCCACAACATGTTCGCATCCAGGAACTCAAGCTGACCACCACTCTGCACCGCCAATCCGAACTGCTCGCCTCGAGTGGCTATTGAAAATTGAAGCTGGCTTGGCTGGGGGAAATGCGGTAGTGGCTCGTTTGCAGTTTGTAGCAGCGGCTAGTTGGCCAACAGCACAGAGCCAAGTACACCGGTATAAATGGCTCAAAAGCGTGTTAATAGCAAAGTGGCAGCTGAAAGCGAACAGTAGGAGCAGAAAGAAACAATAATAACAATGACCGGGCAGACTTTTTTGGCAGATTTGGTGCAAGTACACACAGAATTTCTAACATTCCTTTTAGAAAATACAAGACAATAATATTATTAACGATTTAAAACTTAAATTAGAACTCCAGCTACAAAGCAACGTGTTTTAGCACCATTTTAGGAACAGCAATAAGTTGTTAGGAAACTGAGAAGAAGGAACACTTGTGAAAACACTTGTGTCTCAATGATTCTCTCTGTGTAGGCTATAAAAATAAGCCCGAGAAGGTGGCCAGGGGCTGGTGGGTGGCCAAAACGGTGGCACAAATTCGAAGTCACTTTATGGCGACCGTGGATCCATTTGGCCAAAACTTCGAGTTTGAGAGTTAAGGCGAAGGTCGGGCCCTAGAAGCGCCATTGGATCCGTTGCAGTCGTTAACAGTTCACGGTCAACTTTTAGTGGGTCTTAATTGTAACAATTTGCGACTGCGTGACTGCTCTGCTCTCCCAGCTGCGAAATTGTTTGTGCAAAAGCCACACTGACAATGCAGATAAAATATAGCCACTTGTGTGCATGGCGATTATATGGTCATGGAAGTGGCTAAGCCAACTTAGCTTTACCACTGCCGACTGGCCATTGCACAGCGGTAATTTATAGAGTCCGCCCTCTTGTTACGTTGCTCCACTCGGTGGTTTTTGATGGTTCAGTGGTCCAGTGGCTCAGTGCGCGCGAAAGGAAAAGGAAAAACAAACAACTCAATTGCACTTGTATGCACATTTGACGTTTAGTTGATATTAATGTGGCATTGTGGGTGAAGTTAGTCACTCTAATCGGTAGCCCACGCAACTGCTTATTCATATTTATGAGAGCACACGGCTAATTATCACTTTGCTGCTTTTGATAGCCGCAATTTTATTAACCAATTTTTATTTTCCAATTTTATTAACACAAAATGTAATAAGTGTTAACAAGTTATTTTTCTTATCAAGTTTGTTCCCTGAAGTTTGTGCTTAAGTCGAACATTTTAAGAAATATTTTATTAAGAAAGTAATTCTACTTCTTTCGCGCGTATGTTATCGCTATAAACTATTTTCGAAAAGCCAATCGATTAAAATCATTCAATTCGATAGTCGTGTTAGCGGTGTTATCGCTATAAACTATTTTCGAAAAGCCAATCGATTAAAATCATTCAATTCGATAGTCGTGTTAGCGGTGCCATCGCTGGCACGACAGGCATCGATTATTTCTCTTGCATCCCTAGTCGTCCGCTCCAATATAATAATTTCACTGGGCAAACTTAATGGAATAAACGACATAAAACCGGGACAAATTAGACATAGAGCGATTACTAATTGGCCGCCAGCGAGTTTGGCCGTCGTGAGTGCGATAGAAACCATTAATGGCCGCAAACCGGGCAGCTGTGCGTGCAAAAAAAAGTGAAAAGTGCTGTTAACACAGCGAGTAGCGTGTGCATGTGTGTGTTCGTGCGGGTGTGCGTATGTGTGTGCGTGCGTGTCTTACGTTGCAAACAAAATTTCTTTACTTTTCAATCATTTTTTTTGCACTCGATCGGCGGCTGAAGCGGCGTTCTATAACTTTTCCCCCGATCCGTATAGCGCAGCATTGCCCACAAATGTTGCTCCCCCGATATGTGAGTGTTTTTAACAAGCTCGCTGTGTTCTAGAATCAAGCAAAACCCAATTAAGCATCTTTAACCCATAGCCGTGCATAAATTATAGCGCACAATCATAATCACAATCATAGTGCGATTTGGGGCCCCGATTTGCTGACTTCTCGTAGTGACCTTCAGCCGAGCAGCAACAAAATCAATAGTAATATAGTTTACGTTGCATCCGCCAGTCACCCGCCACCCACCACCACCCCCTTTCCGTTTTTACATAATTATGGCCAAGTTCACGGGTTCAGGTCTATATCAATTCAATTGGTTCTCGATTGGCCGCCGCAACGAGCGTGGGATTATGGCATTATATACCTAGTTATAGAGCCTGACTGGATGACACCGCATGTGATCGGGCAGAGGTGCTCCCACCGAAAAGGAAAATCACCTGAACAGCTGACCGAGGCTGAATTCAAAAGCTTTGGGGGCCAAGCTTTGGAAGTTATTAGCTGGAGAAGATGGCACAGATGTACTGATACTGATACTGATAGCATTGCTATATCCCCTTGAACCGCGGTATTCAACGGGCTACGATGAATCACACTGTTCGGGTGCACACATGTGTAGATTAGTAATTGATTATCTATCGCGGGCCCCTTATCGCTGCGAACCTCTTGTGATTGTGGCCAGTTGACTGGCATTGCTCACACCGATGTCAAAGATGTCTCGTAATAACGTCCAATTGTTCTTTTACTACTTGCAGGATAATGAAAGATGCACGAATATGACGTAAATGAGCGCAAAGAGGAACCAGCCAGTCTTCCACCCACTCAAAACGAGACCACTGACACGGTCGTCCAGAGCCAGGATCATCACAACGATTCAACTAAAGTCAACAGCCAGCTACCACAGGATCAGCCAAATCAGGAACAGGATAATCCCATTCGGCAGCAGGACAACAGACAGCCGCTTCAGGAAACGCCAACTAAGCAGCAGCAGGAGGAAGTTCCCATTCTTTATGCTTTGGTAGTCTGCGAGCAGCTGGCGGTCACCCAACCAATTCTGCTTACGGACACGCCGAAACGAGCGCCAGTTAAGAAGCGCCAGCGACGCGTTTATGTCGCCGACGCTTTGCGCTGCTCCAGCCTACGTTCCCGTCAAGAGCCCGCAACCAAGGACCCAGGTGGCCTAAAGCAGCCGGAAGTCGATCCACCACCACCGCCTGTTCAGGCGCCCTCGCCCACGCCGACAGAATCTATTGAATACATACATCCAGGTAGGATTCGGTCTGCCAGGTTCCACTGTAGCCGTTTTAAACACCTGCACATGTTACCAACAAACAATTTGATTAGCGTGGCCATAAGATTATATAATACCGCTCTGGTTACGGATGTGCAGATAGCTCTTTTTGATTATCAAAAAAGTGATTAAAATAATCTGCTTTTTACACGACATTCCTTTTCAATTATTTTTCTTAGAAATTAATTTCGTGAAACTTTACTTTGAAAATACTAATAATCATGTTCCTTGTTGCAGAGCTCTTTAAACCGGAGATTTGGAACAAAATTAAAGAGGCCCAAGAGCCGAACACCGTTGGAAAGAAGCGACGTGCCGCTGGAGGACTCAAAAGGACGCGGGGCAACAAGCTTCTGAGAGAGATCGAGATACATTCGCCGGAAACGGCGGCCGCTATTGCGGCAGCACAGGCCGAACTTAACGCCGCAGGAAAGTCGGGAGCAGCAGGAGCACGGGCCAGCCGCAAGAGGACCAATACGATGTCTCTATACGATCGACGATTCCAGACGACCACCGATGAGCGCCGCGTGGCTAACGGATACGGAGGCAATGCAGCGCGTTCGGGCACTGGCTCCTCGTCAAACGAGATCGAGTCCCAGGAGCTGCAGAGCCATCAGTATTACGGTCCCAACGGTGGCAGCAATGCAGCGGGAGCAGGCACAAGCTTGAACGGAAGTGCGGCGGCCCTGAACCATGCCCCTTCTATGGGCACACTGTGCAACATAGGCAACAGTTGCTACTTGAATTCGGTGGTATACACCCTGCGCTTTGCCCCGCACTTTTTGCACAGCCTACACCACCTGATACAGGACTTGAATGTTGTGCAGCAGACGATTGTTCGCCAGCAGACGGCCAGGTCTGCGTCACTCGGCAGGAATGTGAGTGCCGCTCAGTTGGAGCACGCCCGCAGCTGGAGCAGCAAAGATCTGGTCACCAGTACGGATCAGTACAGCGGCCAGAACGGCGGAGTCAGTAGCGGAAACGGTGGCAGCGGTTCAAGCGATTCGACTCATCAGTTGGTAACCGAAAAACTCCACGAACTGTATAACAACCTGCACGGCAACGAGATGGCAGACTCCACGGAGCCCTACCACGCGGACACGCTGCTGCACGCCATCCAGGACGTAAACGCCACCTTTGAAGGCAACCAGCAGCAGGACGCACACGAATTCCTAATGTGCGTGCTTAATTGCATCAGGGAAACGAATCAGTCTTTAATCAAGGCCATTGGCGAGTGTCCTGAGGTCATCGCAAATGGGTAAGTTACATTTGCAAGGAAAAAATTAAATGAACAAGTAATGTAATAATTCGTTTTATCTATGCAGGTACATAGCCAACCCGGATGAAGTCGACACCGGAGAGAACCAGGATCGCACTGATTCAACTGCGTCGCAGAACGTGAGCTCTGGCAATGGATCGGTGGCAACTAGTCAAATAACCACGACCAAAACGTCGTTCTTCTCTCGCAAATCAAAGAGAAAAGACGAGGTCAAGTCATCCAAGTCTACGCGCGTTCAATCGCCGCTCAAGGATAATAGTCCCACGGCGGGCGGGATAACCGGAGTGGGCACAGCCCATGCCACCGCCAACAGCCTGTTCTACCTGAACACAGTTGATCTCAGCGGCGCCAGCAGCACCAGTGGAAGTGCCAGTACGAGTGCCAGTGGCGTTGTTCCCACAAGTGCAGCATTGCCGACACTACCACAGGCTACAAAATACTCGAGTGACGACGAAATGAATTCGGCCACCGTGCTGAAGGACAAAATGCGACTGGAGGAGCGAATACGGGAGCTCAACCTGAACTTCTTCAGCTCCGACTTCGAGGGCATTGTGGTGCTGACGACCAAGTGCCTCAGTTGCGAGACGATCACGCGACAAAAGCAGGGCATGCTTGATATTTCTGTGCCGGTGCCGATCTCGGGATACGACAATGCCGATCTGCAGGACAAACCGAGCACCTATATACAGGTTAGTGGCTATTAAAAATAAGTATCTACGATTTAACTAATTTATTTTTCTTCATAGAATTCCTGCATTACGAAGGAGTATTTCCGCGGGGAGAATAAGTATAGTTGCAACCAGTGCACCGGCTACACCGAAGCCATTCGGTCCATCTCGTACGAGGTGCTGCCTCGGTTACTGGTCATACAGCTGAATCGTTTCTCTGGCGGCATGGAGAAGGTGAGTACGTACGTGCCTACCACCTTCACGCTGCCCTGTTTCTGCGCCACCTGCTGTGATCTGGGCGAAGGCAACAAGCTGCACGTTTACAAGCTGTACAGCGTGATCACGCATGTGGGAGCCACCCTGACGGTGGGCCACTACATCGCCTACACGTGCTTCTTGGATCTGGCCAGTGACTATGTCAACTGTCCGAAGGATCGAAGGAATACGATGTCGAACTCGCAAACGATGACATCGCAAACAGTGGCCTCCAATGATAATGCTGCGCCAAACAATGGAAGCAGCTCCGTGGCCAGCACTCCAGTTATTGCAGCCGCTTCGGCTTTGGCCTCCTCAGGCAACATTTTGATGAAAAAGATGAAGTTCGGTCGCAGCAAGGCCTCCAGCAGCGGTGATATGAGCAAGAATGTTAAGCAAGTTAATGGGACCAGCAGCAAGAACATCACCAATGGAATTGGAAAGCTGAGCATGAACACCACCTGCCAGGGAGTCAACTGCTGTGCCATGAGGCTCTGTTGCAGCCAGCATGCGAGCAGCAGCAATTCAGCCAGTTGCAGCGATTTCAGCGAGGAAACCCTGCAAAACGGAAGCAACAGTAATCTCAGCTTTGGAGGATCGGGCAGCACCTATCCCACAGGCTACGGCAGCACTGGTCGTGGTGGTGTCAGAGCCAACTACGCCCACGGAGGTCCTGATCCCATTTGGTACATGTGCGACGACGACAAGATCAAGGCCATGACCCAAAGGGAGTTCGAAGAGCTGCTATCCCCCACTCGGAAGATCACAATAACGCCCTATTTGCTCTTTTACGCGCGATTCGATCTGCAGCCGCATAAGGCGACACCGCCGAAGCCAGGGTCATCGTCAACGCCTCCGCCACCATCGTCGGCACAGAGTTCGTGGTCGAATGAAAACATGGCCAGCGGCTCGCATAAGATTTGAGGTTGCTCCAAGTCGCAAAAGCAGAGTGGCAAGCGGGAAAAGTGAAAATTGATTGAATAATTGTACATCAGATATACCGATCGGATTGGAGATGTCTTTAGCCTAGAATAATAAGCAAAAGAAGAAGTCTGTTTGTTAAACAATGTAATCGTACTAAGCTCTATTGTTTATCTACATGCATAACTATTCATTAACTAACCAGTGGTTTGACTGAGTCCTCAATTCCAAGCGCCCTAGGGCTCCCTCCTCCCATATCCGATGATCATATAGTTTTGGTTTTTATTAGTAGCAATCAGTTCTGTCTGTTCAATCGATGCATTTGACTTTGGCATTCTATTATGGTGTTCTAATCGTTATCAATTAACAAACCGAACGCGTCACATTGAAAAAACGAATTTAAAACGATGAGATTGTTTGCCCCATTGAATGTTAGTGACATTCGCAAAACGTTTTCGATATACTCGTACATAAACTTAAAGCGAAAGCAATAAAATTAACAAATCTTTGATTCAAAATAGTGCATGGCAGAAGAGTGGCGAGTGTTGTAATGATAGTAATTATTAATAATAGTAATGAATAATCTCCAATATTCTCATAGGACACACCTACCCAGTTGGCCTTGTGTCGGGAGGCGATGGAATCTGTAATAATTACAGCATCAGTTATACTTATAGTGACTGGAATGGTTTATTGTAAACAATGAGCTATAGCCACGTAAATCACACAAATCTATATACGAAGTGTTGAATAGTTGTTAAACTCATGACACACCTCAAAAGAGAAATGTAATTGATTGAATCGAAAATGGCGGACAAACAGAAACAGATCAAGCGAACAACTGAGAATTGTTATGAAATGGATTGCATAGTTTATAAAAACGTTTTCATATAACAAGCTGCAACAGAACTTCATTCACTCACAAATCACACACGTTTGTAATTTAACATTGATAAATAAATGTAATAAAATTATAATATATCTGTAATAATTGTAATAGCACACTACTTACGCAATATTTTTAGTGGTTTATCCTTAGTTTCTCCATGCATTACATGACTCTAGTTTAGTTCAGTTTTAATTTTTTTCCAAGAGCGCTGCTATAGTGATATTAACATTTACAGAGCAAAGATCCATGTACATTGTAATTTGTAAAGTTTACATTTAACAATTCAAAATTAACACTGATCATTATAAGCAAGCGATTCAGCAGTTCAACGCGACACATAAATTGAGGACCGCTCGATTCCAATTACATTTATGTTTATTATTGATTAGCATTATAGAACATGCTTAACTAAATATACGAAATATACAACATACATATTATAATCATGCAAGTTGGGATTTACTTCTTGGAGTAACTTATACTTTATTCAGAAACCAAGCTGATCCCAGCAAGTTTTTTGATCGCTAGAGTGAAGCTCTCATAGTTTCGCTCCTTCCACTGCACATTGATGAGCATTGTCTCCAAACTCTGATTAATGGCCTGTTCTATGTCCTTGAGATGCTCCTTGGAATTGCCAATAAAGTTTTTAAACTCATTATAGTCCCTTCGTGTAAAGATCAGTTCGGAAAACGGCCGCAAAAGTTCAGCCATATATTCTGACTGCGGATGGTAGCTAGAAGGCGTTGATATTAACATAACTATAGTCTTTACTACAAGGATCGATCTGATCTATTTACTTACAACTTGGAAATCGAGTCCACGTTCTCCATAAAGTACTTCTTGGCCAAAAAGAAACCTACTTTCGCAGAAGCAATCGACTGAAAGACAGATACTGAATCCACCTTTCGAATATCTCCCTTTGCGTCGAAGATCCTCTCCAAATAGCGCTGCTGCACCCAGACCTCCAGCGAACAAGCCAGGGAAGCCAGAATGGTCAGCTTTTCCGTGGCCACATTAGCCTTCTGGTACCGAGTCCACAGGAAATCCCAATCCTCGTCACTTCCATGCTCGATTGACTTGCAGTACACAATGTCACGAACGCCCACTGGAACTGGGTTATTCTCGTCGGGATTAGCCTCCAAGCGCCAGTTGCGGAAGTAGCTCACGGCCTGGGTGACGCAATCGGAAACCTCGTGGGTGCATGCCAAGGCCGCCACACTACCCTTCAAAATGACCATGTCATGCTGTTGTATGGAGGAGTCTGTATCGTTGATGCCATTCATGTGCTCATATATCGGGGTGATGAGCTTCCTTATAAAGCTCTGTGTATAAGAAATTGTAGTTGGGGGAAACCACCTCTGGCCAAAGTTACCTTATAGAACATATTGTTCGGCGTCTGTCGAAGAATGCTACTAAGAAACGACAGATTGTCCAAAGCGGATTTCCAGGGAAGAAGCTCCCGTTCCCTTTGTAGATAACTGATCAACTGCAAAGCGATCTCGTAGTCCTGCTCCCCTGTCCAAGCAAAGTACAGGACATCGTCTATGAGCTGGGCCCTGTTGACCACATGGATGGACTGATACTCCTCGCTGTTCAAAGTCGCGATCAGAAGTTTCCAGTTCTGGGCATCGTAGTTGACCTTATATGGCGCCGACAGTTGGTTGTTAAAGATTACCCACTGATCGGGTCCTGGCAGATCCGTAATAGTCTTGGAAACACTTTCACCAGTCTCGGTGCACTCCATCCACTCCTTGGGCGCCGTGTTGTTGAAGTCCTTTTCCTCCTGGCTTGTATAGCTCAGTGGCACCCACCAGCATCCTTTGTGTGCTCTAGATATATCGGTATTCAGGAGGTAGCGCTCCTGGCTTAGCCTTGCGGTCCTTGTTGTGTAGTTGCGTGTCACATTAATAACCGGATAACTAGAGGATGGATAGTGTTATATATGATATATAAAGAAATTCTGTTTTCTAAACGTACCCTGTTTGCAGAGTCCACGAGTCCATGATGGTCTTGATGTCGTAGTCCTCTGGTAGAGAACCAGTCTTATGGGCAGCTTGGGTGAGAGACTCCCAAAGGTTATCCTGTTCGGCATTCTTGTAGGTGTATCTTTCCAGATAAGACTTAAGTCCTGTTCGGAACGCCTCCTCGCCCAGGAACAAGTGCATCATACGAATCACCGATGATCCCTTCTCGTAAGAGATGTTATCAAAGCTCTCAGATATCTGCGAAGTCATTTCAATGGGTCTCGAAATGGGATGACTGCTCTCCAGAGAGTCCGTTCGGAAAATGTTATGTAGGTCTGATATTGAATTCAGTTGCAGGGTACGCCACTCTGGGTGGATGTCTTCCACACCCAAATTGCCCACATAGGTGGCGAATCCCTCGTTCAGCCAAAGATCCGTCCACCACTTCATGGTGACCAGATTGCCAAACCACTGGTGGGCCAACTCGTGAGCCACTATATTCGCTGTCTTCTGCTTGGCCTCCATAGGTGAATACTCCGGGGCGTAGAGAAGGGTATCCTCCGAGTAGGTAACCAGACCCCAGTTCTCCATGGCGGCCGCACTGAAGTCGGGGACAGCGATCTGATCCACCTTCGGGAGTGGAAACTTGGTGCCAAACAACTGTTCGTAATATTGGAGTACTTTGGGCCCAAACTCCGCGGCAAAATCACTCTGATTGATCGCACTTGGCCTCGCCCAGGTGCGGAAAAGGGTTCCATTGGGTAAGGTAGATGGCTTGTGGGAGAAATCGTTCACGGAATAGGCAACCAGATAGGTGGACATCGGCACTGAATCCTCAAATGCGGTCCATACATAATCCGGAATGGATTCACTGAAGAAATAGATTATAAATTTGTTGCTTAACTTTAATTGAACGAATTTTGAATTAAAATTTACTGTGGCCAGGTTTCCTTCACGGGCATGTTGCTGAGACCTGTGTACTTCTGGTGATAACCCAAGGTGATTGCAAAGGATGCCTTGTAGCCAGGTTCATCGAAGCAGGGAAAAGCCAATCGAGCCGCAGCTGGCTCAAATTGCGTAACGGAGATCCATCTGAAATTTAAATATTTGAAAGGATTTTAAAGATTATCTCCATCACCGTCCCATTTCCCACCTCGTTTCGTTGGCCGCCGAATCCTCATAGGAACTCCTGTAGTAGCCCGCCAGTTGATCTTGTAACTTGGCCGAAAAGTGCAAACTCAACTCATAAACTTGGCCAGCCAATAGCTCCTTACACGTGTTAAGAATATAGAACTCGTGGGTGGGATTCACTTCCGTAGATGTTATGCAGTTCTCCGGTTTTCCTTCTCCGCCAACTTCGCTGAGGGTGGTTTCCGTATCATTGATGGTCAGATCCTTCGAGTGCAACGTAATATTGTGTGTGTTCTGCACGACTTCTATTTGAATTTTCACAGTTCCGTTAAAGCGGAAATCGTCCGGATTTTCCAACTGTGTCAAGATGCGCACATCGTATTTTTGGGGTCGAAGGGCCGTTGGCAAGCGAAAATGGTCATAGGTGCTAACTTCCTTTGCCAAGCTCGGGCCAAGTGCCGCCAGTATCAGAAAAACGCACTTCATGGCCATGTCTGAAACGAAGTGGTGAAACAAACTAAGAAAGCATTGAAAATTATGTATACGCCTCTTAAGCCCAGTCCAGAAGAGAGAATACCTCATATATTACTGAAACTAGTTTTTCTTATTGGGGTTTTTTGGTTTCGAAAACATTGCTACACATATTTGGAACGAGGTCAATAACCTTAAGCTCTTCTTATCATTTATTTCCAAATAATAATGCCCGCTTCCAGCCAAAAATTAATTAGGCAATAATCATGCCAACTGAGATTGAAATTAATTTAGTTCAGCTTGTGATCTAACAGTTCACTTGTTACCCACTTTTCTTTTTGTTATTTTTTTCAATAATTACATAAATTGCAGAATGAATCATTTGATAACAACAAAAGACTCTGCAAACCACTTACTTCATATACAAATGAGCCAGGTTTTATAGAATTAACTTGTAGTTTTTCACCTGTGCTTCTGGAAACCAATTAGTTCTGTAATGGATTTTCCTTTTTTGTGGCAATTACTAATTACTAACTAGTTCCAGCTGCGATACGGGCTTCAACTTACACCTCTAATCACAACGGAGAGCCAGCAGCGAATGTGGCAAAATCGACGATCCGACAAAATAAAAAGAATTCAGGGCCCGTTGGTTCGCGAGAGGTAAAACAAATAGAGATTACACGAGAGTTTTGGAATCTCTATAATAAAAAGCGCCAATCGCTCAACGACTGACTGTCTGGGAAATATAATTTATCATGCATCATTTTTTGCTATTTCCTAATTTATTGAGTTTAATAAGAGGTTGTTTGATAACTCTAGACGGACTGAACTGTGTAGAAAGTTTACAGGAGATGCGTAATTGCCCGGTTGAACTGATTATAGTTTCGCTCCTGCCACTGCACATTGGTCAGTATTATCTCCAGTGTCTGTTGAATCGCCTCTGACGAACTCTCGAGGAACTCCTGCGAATCGGCCAAAAATTTCTTGAACTCATCATTGTCCTTCCGGGTATAAATCTGCTTTTGAAGGGGCTCCAGAAGTCGAGGGATGCTTTTGATTAGCTGATTATAGCTGAAAGTAACAAATAGTATACATAGATATCAGACCGAAACCTCCTTTTAAGCGCTATAATTTTTAATTAATACTTACTAAGCGCTTATAGACACAATGTTGTCCATAAAGTACTTCTTGGCCAGAAGAAACCCGACCTCTGTTTTGGCCACCGCCTGGAAAGCCCACTTTGAGTCCCCCTTGCGAATACCTTTCTTGGGGTCAAAGGTCAGCTCCAGATAGCGCTGCAGCAGCCACACCTCCCTCGAGCAACCCAGAGCAGTCAGAATGGTGCGCTTCTCAGCCGCCACATTGGATCTCTTGTACCGCGTCCACAGGAACTCCCAATCCGAATCGGATCCGTGCTTTATGGAGGTGCAGTAAACAGTGCTACGAACGTTGATCGGAACCGGGTTCTTCTCATCCGGACTAGCCTCTGACCGCCAGTTGCGATAGTAGGCCAGGGCCTGGGGCACACAATCGCCCACCTGGTACTGACACGCCCAGTTGACCACCATCGTCTTCAGCAGCACCTGATCCTGCTGCGGAATCGAGCTGAATGTGTCGTTGATGCCATTCAGGTGCTCATACACAGGTGTGATGATCTTCTTCAAAAAGCTCTAAGGAAAGGAACCCCTTTTAGATCTGCCTGACCCACGAACCCAGGAAAAGCCTACCTTAAAGAACTCAAAGCTTGATGTCTGTCGGACAATACGATTCACCAGCTTTAGATTTTCGAAGGCCGATTTCCAGGGAAGAAGCTCCCGTTCCCTTTGTAGATAACTGATCAACTGCAAAGCGATCTCGTAGTCCTGCTCCCCTGTCCAAGCAAAGTATAGGACATCGTCTATGAGCTGGGCCCTGTTGACCACATGGATGGACTGATACTCCTCGCTGTTCAAAGTCGCGATCAGAAGTTTCCAGTTCTGGGCATCGTAGTTGACCTTATATGGCGCCGACAGTTGGTTGTTAAAGATTACCCACTGATCGGGTCCTGGCAGATCCGTAATAGTCTTGGAAACACTTTCACCAGTCTCGGTGCACTCCATCCACTCCTTGGGCGCCGTGTTGAAGTCCATTTCCTCCTGGCTTGTATAGCTCAGTGGCACCCACCAGCATCCTTTGTGTGGTCTAGATATATCGGTATTCAGGAGGTAGCGCTCCTGGCTGAGTCTTGCGGTCCTTGTTGTGTAGTTACGTGTCACATTGATAACCGGATAACTAGAGGATGGATAGGGTATATATGATATACAAATATATATATAAAAATTCTGTTTTCTAAACCTACCCTGTTTGCAGAGTCCACGAGTCCATGATGGTCTTGATGTCGTAGTCCTCTGGTAGAGAACCAGTATTATGGGCAGCTTGGGTGAGAGACTCCCAAAGGTTATCCTGTTCGGCATTCTTGTAAGCGTATCTATTTAAATACGATTTAAGTCCGCTCCGAAATGCCTCCTCGCCCAGGAACAAGTGCATCATGCGCAGCACAGATGATCCTTTATCGTATGAGATCTCATCGAAGCTTTCAGAGATCTGCGAAACCTTTCCAACGGGTCTCGAAATGGGGTGACTGCTCTCCAAAGAGTCCTTTCGGAAAATGGATAGCAAGTTGGCCAGTGATTCCAGCTCCATGGAACGCCATTCAGGATGAATGTTCTCCACACACAAAGTAGCCAGGTAGGTGGCTACTCCTTCCTTAAGCCACAGGTCGGTCCACCACTTCATGGTGACCAGGTTGCCGAACCACTGGTGTGCCAACTCATGAGCTACTACATTCGCTAGTTCCTGTTTGTCCTTCAGCGAGGAAAATTCAGCAGAGTATAGAAGTGCAGTTTCCCTATACGTCACCAAGCCCCAGTTTTCCATGGCTCCAATATTAAAGTCTGGCACTGCGAACTGGTCGACCTTTGGGAGCGGGAACTGGATGCCAAACAACTCCTCGTAGTATTTGAGTACTTTGGGCCCAAACTGCGCGGCGTAATCACACTGATCGATCGCATTTGGTCTCGCCCAGGTGCGGAAAAGAGTTCCATTTGGTAGAGTAGATGGCTTGTGGGAGAAATCATTCACGGAATAGGCAACCAGATAGGTGGAGATTGGCAACGACTCCTGGAACTCGGTCCATACGTAATCGGGAAGGGATTCACTGAAATATTTTTCGACTATTATATTACAGATTACATGAGACCTCGACTAAAATGTACTGTGGCTTGGTTTCCTTTACGGGCATATTGCTAATTCCCGTGAACTTCTTGTGATGCCCCAATGTGATCAAGAAAGGCGCCTTGTAGCCAGGTTCATCGAAACAGGGGAATGCCAGCCGCGCGGAGGCAGGTTCAAAATGGGTAATAGAGATCCATCTGCAGGAAAATGGACGGATTATATATATGTTTTCTTCTTCGAGCAATCCATGTTCATACCTAGTTTCATTGGCCACTGGATCCACATAGGAGCTTCGGTAGTATCCTTCCAAGCGGTCTAGCAATGTGGTTGAAAATTGCAAACTTAGCTCATAGACATGGCCAGCCAAAAGTTCTTCGCAGGTGTGAAGAATATAGAAGTCGTGGGTGGGATTGATCTCTGTGGAGGACACGCAGTTATCCCTTGAATCCTCTCCGCCAATTTGGCGAAGAGTGGTCTCCGTCTCATCGATCATCAGATCCTTCGAATGCAAAGTTATGTTGTTGCTGTTTTCCAGGGCTTGGATTTGAATTTTCACATTTCCGCCAAAGCTGAAATTCTCTGCATTTTCCAGCTGGGTTAGGACTCGCAAATTATACTTGATAGGTCGAAGAGCCGTCGGCAGGCGATAATGATTATAGGTGGAATTAGTCGTGACTAAGCCCAAGCCAAGGACTATTACAAATAACATAAACCACTTCATACTGATTCTGTAAAAATGTAAAGCCCAAACTTGAATTAGTTAACTCTTGGAAACTTTCTTCACTAAAAACCTGCATTCAAATTTAAAATTTTTTTTACTTTTATTTTTTTGTAATTTTTCTGATGTATGATGTTGTAGAAATTCAAAAAAATTAAAAAATGTCCCTATGGTGAAGTTCTAAACGCCATAACTCAACTTATCTTAATCGGAATTTGAAGTGGAATACCTGTAAATGTTTCTGGAGCAATTCTCTAAAAATCTGCATTTGTAAAGAGGCTGCAAAATAAGCAAACGTCTACATTTGTAGAGTTGATATTTCAAACTGAATTTTATTTCTCTAGTCCTAGAATTTACATGTTCTAATCTTATCTCTAACTAGACCAACGCAGTGCCCATTTGTTCCCCAGACATGGGAACGGATTGTAGTGCGGGAATTTCCCACTGATACGACCGCTTCCATTGTTGTTTAAGCGATGAACCCACGCAGGAGTTCGTGGTATTTTTCCATCTCTAACGCTCAAGCGTTATTTATTTTTAAATATACGCAGACCCATGTTTGACAATACATGCGTGTTCATGTGTGAACAGCATTCATAATTAAAAATTTTTTGTTTTTATTTTTTTTGTAATATTTCTGATGTATGATGTTGTAGAAATTCAAAAAAATTAAAAAATGTCCCAATGTTGAAGTTCTAATTTTCGGATTTTGAAGTGGCATACCTCAAAGTGTTTCTGGAGCCATTCTCTAAAAATCTGCATTTAAATTTAGAATTTAATTTTTATACCCGTTACTCGTTGAATAAAATGGTATGCTAGATTTGTTGAAAATTAGGTAACAGGCAGAAGGAATCGTTTCCGACCATATAAAGTATATATATTCTTGATCAGGATCAATAGCCGAGTCGATCTCGCCATGTCCGTCTGTCCGTCCGTCTGTCCGTATGAACGCCTCGATCTCAGGAACTACAACAGCTAAAATGTTGAGATTAAGCATGCAGCTTCCAGAGACATAGACGCAGCGCAAGTTTGTTTTCAATTTCCTACGTCCAAAAACCGCCAAAGCCGCTGTCACACCCACACTTTGAAAAATGTGATATTATTTCATTTTTTATATCTATTAAATTTCTATAAATTTGCAAACATTTTTTGTCATGCCGACTCCAAAACCCACAAGCCGCCCAAAACTGTCACGCCCACAGTTTTTAAAAATGTTGTGGTATTTTCTATAGATTTGCAAAAAACTTTTTGCAACGCCCACACTTTACAAAAATTAAAAAATTTTTTTTTTCATATTTTTTTTTTCCCCAATTTCTACCGATATTCCAGAAAATGTTGAAATATCTCGTTTGCACTTCCACCAGCTGAGTAACGGGTATCTGATAGTCGGGGAACTCGACTATAGAATTTTATCTAGTTTAATATTCAGTTTCGCGTGTTATTCAAATATAAATAAGTCTCCTTTTTTCTTTGCAGTGTTATTCATTACTTGGGACAAAACCGGAACAGATTATAGTAAAAAAAAATCTCCATTAAACCTGCTTGTCCAAATGTTCATAAGTATACGAGTATATATGTTTTTAGTTGCATTCTTATTTTTAACACTAAAACTGTTTTAATTATGGTTTTATAATAATCTTTGTGACTTCATTACTCCCCCAACCCCTTCCCCTAAACTACGATTAAACCTAGTATTACTCCGAGAATAACTGACAGAACATCCGAACACAACGAATTCCACCGAGCGAATGATGCTTATTTAAATCTGTATCTGTGATGTATCTGTATAGATCTGTATAGTAACGATTTCTGAGCGCGGTACTCAGAGATAGATTAAAGTGAGTATAATCTACAGTCTTGTTCTCAGTTTATAGAACTTGATGGAGTGTTCCCCTTGATCGCTTTGTTTGTAATAATCGAGATCGTATAACTTTTTTAAAGCCGAGCAGAGAAATGTTTTTTATTATTTATATATTATAACAAAATACGGTTGTGTTTTTAAGACCCAGGTTCTTTACAAGATCCGCTGGAGGGAGTCACAAATCTGGGGATAGTTTCGGTCCATCCATTGGACATTGGTAACCATTGCCTCCAGGCTTTGCTGAATTGCCTGTTCGACTCCCTTGAGCGACTGCTGCGATTTGTTAACGAACGCCCTAAACTCATTTAGGTCGTTTGTACTAGAAATTTGTTCGCACAGTGGGGGTAAAAGTCGGGCCATGCTTCTAGTCTGTGGATAATAGCTGAAAATCGGGTATTATTTGGTCATACCCACCTTCTAAAATAATTAATTTTTACTTACTATTCAACCATAAAGTCAACATTCTCCATCAGATAGCTCTTGGCCAGTGGGAAACCCTGTTCGCCAGAGACTACTGCTTGGAAGCTCAGCAAAGAATCCTGCTTACGAATGTCTCCCTTGGGATCGAAGGCCCTCTCCAAGTAACGCTGTAAGATCCATACTTCCTTGGAACAACCCAGAGAACTTATGATGGTCTGCTTCTCGGAGCCCACATTCGAATTCTTGAACCGCGACCACAGGAAGTCCCAATCCTCTTCGGTGCCCTGTCTTATTGCTGTGCAGTACACTGTGCTGCGAAGGTTGAGGGGAACCGGGTTGTTCTCGTCAGGATTGGCCTCAGATCGCCATCTGCGGAAGTAGGACTGAGCCTGCGGTACGCAATCGGAAACATGGTACTGACAGGCCACATTGACCACCAGTGTCTTCAAAAGGACCTCATTCTGCTGCGGCATCGAACTGAACGTGTCGTTCATGCCGTTCAGGTGCTCATAGATCGGGGTAAGAAGCCTCTTCATGTAGCGCTGGAAATGAAGCATTGCATTGATTGATCCTCATCATCATCCTCATCATATGGAAATGGGTAAAACATACTTTAAATAACCCAAAGTTGGGGGTTTGTCGTAGGATGCGGTTCAACAACTTCAAGTTTTCCAAGGCCGATTTCCAAGGAATAATATCTCGCTCTCTCTGCAGATAGTTGGTCACTTGCAGAGCGGTTTCGTAGTCCTGTTCTCCTGTCCAGGCGAAGTACAGGATATCTTCCACGAGCTGGGCTCTGTTGACCACATGAATGCTCTGGAACTGATCGCTGTTCAAAGTGTCAATCAAAAGCCTCCAGTTTCTAGCATCATAGTTGGCTTTGTAAGGGGTCGACAGCTGAATGTTGAGGATCACCCATTCTTCGGGTCCGGGTAGAAGAGAAATGGTCGTGGGCACACTTTCGCCAGTGTTGCTGCACTCCATCCACGCCTTGGGTGCCGCGTTGTTGAAGTCCTTTTCCACCTGGGTGGTATAGCTCAGTGGCACCCACCAGCATCCAGAGCCGCTCCTAATTATATCGGTGTTCCGGATGTATCGTTCTTGACTGAGCGTCGCAGATCGTCCTTCATAGTCTCTAGTGACATTAACCACTGGGTAACTGTGTGAAAACTTGCATTGCAGTTGTCGCAGAAGGGAATTAGTAAAGTGAGGACCTACCCGGCTTGGAGAGTCCACGAGTCCATGATGGTCTTGATGTCGTAGTCTTTGGGCAGTGAACCAGTTTTATGGGCAGCTTGGGTGAGTGACTCCCAAAGATTGTCCTGTTCGGCATTCTTGTAGGCGTACACCTGGAGGTACGATTTCAGTCCGTTCCGGAATGCCTCCTCCCCCAGGAACAAGTGCATCATGCGCAGCACTGAAGATCCTTTCTCGTACGAGATCTCATCGAAGCTCTCAGTAATTTGCGAGACCATCTCAATGGGTCTCGAAATGGGATGACTGCTTACTAAAGCATCGAGACGGAAGGATGTCATCAGAGAAGATAGGGAGCGTCTGTCCTTCGAGTGCCAATCGGGATGGTTGTTGTCCACACCCAAGCTGCCCACATAGGTGGCAAATCCCTCGTTCAGCCAAAGATCCGTCCACCACTTCATGGT
This sequence comes from Drosophila orena, assembly GCA_005876975.1. Classification (NCBI taxonomy): domain Eukaryota; kingdom Metazoa; phylum Arthropoda; class Insecta; order Diptera; family Drosophilidae; genus Drosophila; species Drosophila orena. The sequence goes on along the minus strand of VCKV01000282.1, from coordinate 3,317,862 downwards.
GACCAGATTGCCAAACCATTGGTGGGCCAACTCATGAGCTACTACATATGTCAATTCCTGTTTGTCCACCAACGAGGAGTGACTAGCTGAGAAGAGGAGTCTGGCCTCTCTGTAGGTCACCAATCCCCAGTTTTCCATGGCATTGTAGCTCAAGTCCGGAGCGGCAAACTGATCGATCTTAGGAAGTGGAAACTTGATGTCGAAGAACTCATCGTAGAATTGCAAAACCCTGGGACCAAACTCAGCCGCATAATCGCACTGATCGATGGCATTCCTACGTGCCCAGGTTCGGAATCGAGGACCATTTGGTAAAGTTGATGGCTTGCTGGAGAAATCGTTCACGGAATAGGCAACCAGGTAGGTTGACATTGGAACCGACTCCTGAAACTCCGTCCATATGAAATCGGAAAGTGATTCACTGCAAGAAGTGATTAATAGCAACTATTTCAATAAGAAAAGCTAAAAATTGTTATTATTACTGTGCCTTCGATTCCTTCACTGGCATATTGCTTAGGCCCGTATAATTCTTATGATAGCCCAAAGTAACCAGGAACGGCGCTTTGTATCCCGGCTCATCAAAGCATGGGAATGCCGATCGTGCCGACGCCGGGGCGAACTGGGTAATGGAGATCCATCTGGAAGTACTTCCATAGAAACTTCCTGGAGAAGTAATCATACTATATATACACACCTCGTGTCATTGGTCACAGGATCCACGTAGGAGCTGCGGTAGTAGCCCTCAAGTTGTCTGTTTAACTCAGCTGAGAAGGGTAAGGTCAGCTCATAGAGATGACCAGTCAATAGCTCTTTACAGCTAGTAAGGATATAGAAATCGTGTATGGAATTCACTGCGGTGGAGGATATACAGATATCCGTATTTCCCTCACCGCTAATTTCTTTAAGTGCAATTTGGGACTCATTGATATGCAGATTCTTCGAGTGAAGCGTTATGTTGTTGGTGTTTTGCAGGACTTCAATTACAATTCTTGAAGTGCCGCTAAAGCGGAGATCCCTTGGATGCTCCAGCATAGTAAGAATACGCAAATCATATTTTTGGGGTCGTAGAGCAGTCGGTAGTCTGTAGTAGTTATAGCTCGACTCCGATGCGACTAAGCCCAGCCAGAAAGCAGCCACTAATATGGGAATCCAATACATTTTCGATTCTGATTGTGAGAATATAAACACCACACAAAAATGAATATACGTCACCGATCTACACATTTAATAAAAATCATTCTTATCAATATAATAAACCCACTGAACTTAAGCTACTTGTGTGGATTTGATTTTAGCTATCAGCTCTTTCCGGAATTATTAGCTGCACCTCTGATCGCGACGAAGTCAAAAACGGAATGCGGCCATTTATAATCCAGAATAATACATTTTAATCATATATTATAAAAAGCCCACTATATGAAGAGAGAATAAAGCAAATATTGTTTTTGAGCAATAAAAGCAAACCAGTCACTCTATTTTAATAAATTCCGCAGATTTTTTGTCGAAAATTACCTTTGATGATGACTATTCATATAGTCAATAGTAACTCGTTCTCTCTTGTTTTTCATTTTAGAATTTTTTCCCAACTTCTACCGATATTCCAGAAAAATGTTAGAATTTCTCGTTCGCAGTCCCACCACATAAAAGGGTATTTGAACGTCGAGTAACTGAACTACAGCTTTCCTCTTGTTTTGTATTTTCAATCACTTATAATACTATAACATTAAGTGGGCTATTTAATGGGCACTAAGCTCATTCGTGGGCTTTTTCGGCAATTTCCTCAAAAAGTGATCATTGCAAATGGTGCTGTATAGTCCGGGAGAACTGATGATAGTTCCGATCCATCCACTGCACATTGGTGAGCATCGTCTCCAAGCTCTGCTGCATCGCCTGACGAATGCCCTTGAGGAACTGTCGGGAATCGTTGGCAAAGGACCTGAACTTATTCAGATCACTTAATGTAATAACTTGCTCGGAAACTGGAAGCAACAGACTCGACATGGCTCTTGTCTGTGGATAATAGCTGCAGCGAAAATGGAACCATCTAATCACATATCTCTCTGGCAGTACGAGTAGTTATACTTACTACTTGTGGATGAGCTCAACATTTTCTACCATGTATTGCTTGGCCAGCAGGAAGCCCACTTGTCCGGAGGCCACCGCCTGGAAGCAAAGCGGTGAGTCCTGCTTCCGAATGCCGCCCTTGGGATTGAAGGCCCTCTCCAAGTAACGCTGCAGAATCCAAACCTCTCTCGAGCAGCCCAGGGTACTCAAGATGGTCTGCCACTCGGAGCCCACATTCGAATTCTTGAACCGCGACCACAGGAAGTCCCAATCCTCTTCGGTGCCCTGTCTTATTGCTGTGCAGTACACTGTGCTGCGAAGGTTGAGGGGAACCGGGTTGTTCTCGTCAGGATTGGCCTCAGATCGCCATCCGCGGAAGTAGGACTGAGCCTGCGGTACGCAATCGGAAACATGGTACTGACAGGCCACATTGACCACCAGTGTCTTCAAAAGGACCTCATTCTGCTGCGGCATCGAACTGAACGTGTCGTTCATGCCGTTCAGGTGCTCATAGATCGGGGTAAGGAGCCTCTTCATGTAGCGCTGGAAATGAAGCATTGCATTGATTGATCCTCATCATCATCCTCATCATATGGAAATGGGTAAAACATACTTTAAATAACCCAAAGTTGGGGGTTTGTCGTAGGATGCGGTTCAACAACTTCAAGTTTTCCAAGGCCGATTTCCAAGGAATAATATCTCGCTCTCTCTGCAGATAGTTGGTCACTTGCAGAGCGGTTTCGTAGTCCTGTTCTCCTGTCCAGGCGAAGTACAGGATATCTTCCACGAGCTGGGCTCTGTTGACCACATGAATGCTCTGGAACTGATCGCTGTTCAAAGTATCAATCAAAAGCTTCCAGTTTCTAGCATCATAGTTGGTTTTGTAAGGGGTCGACAGCTGAATGTTGAGGATCACCCATTCGTCGGGACCGGGTAGAAGATCAATGGTCGTGGGCACACTTTCGCCAGTTTTGCTGCACTCCATCCACGCCTTGGGTGCCGTGTTGTTGAAGTCCTTTTCCACCTGGGTGGTATAGCTCAGTGGCACCCACCAGCAGCCAACGCGTTCGGACCGGGGTATCTGGGAATTGCGCAGGTAACGTTCCTGGGTAAGCTTAGCGGTTCCAGCCGAATAGTCACGGGTAATATTGAGCACAGGATATCTGAGGGAGGCAGCAGATGATGGTGATGAGATACCGGAAAGGATGTGAACTCTGGACTTACCCGGTTTGCAGAGTCCACGAGTCCATGATGGTCTTTATGTCATAGTGCCCGGCAAGAGCTCCGATTTGATGGGCTGCTGAGGTGAGTGACTCCCATAGGTTATCCTGTTCGGCGTTCTTATAGGCGTACAGCTGAAGATACTCCTTCAGTCCCAATCGGAAGGACTCTTCGCCCATGAACAAATGCATCATCCGCAACACTGCAGATCCCTTTTGGTAAGAGATTGCATCAAAGCTTTCCTCGATCTCCGTTACCATTTGAATGGGCCTTGATATGGGATGGCTGCTCACAAGTGAATCCAGGCGAAAGGAGATGATCAGAGCGGTCAAAATACCCTTAGCCCTTGAGTGCCAGTCCGGATGGATATTCTGGACGCCCAAGCCGGCCACATAAGTGGCGAATCCCTCATTCAGCCAGAGGTCAGTCCACCACTTCATCGTCACCAGATTACCGAACCATTGATGGGCCAGCTCATGAGCTATTACATTCGCCAGGCTCTGTTTGTCCGCCAGTGAAGAGTGGGTTGGCGAGTAGAGAAGTGTGGTCTCTCTATAGGTCACCAGACCCCAGTTCTCCATGGCACCGGCACTGAAATCGGGCACGGCAATCTGATCGATCTTGGGCAGCGGGAACTTGATGCCGAAGAACTGCTCGTAGTACTGCAGCACTTTGGGTCCGAACTCGGCGGCATAATCGCACTGGTCGATGGCATTGGGCCTGGCCCAAGTCCGGAATAGAGCTCCATTTGGCAGAGTAGACGGCTTAAAGGAGAAATCATTCACCGAATATGCCAACAGGTAGGTGGACATCGGCACCGACTCCTCGAACTTGCACCATATGTAGTTTGGAAGGCTCTCGCTGCTCATAGGATATAAAATAAATGAGTAAAATAAATAAAGTAATGCGGATGAAGGACATACTGTGGCTTGATTTCCTTCAAGGGCATATTGCTGAGTCCTGTGAACTGGTTGTGATAACCCAAAGTGACCACAAAGGATGCCTTAAAGCCTGGCTCATCGAAGCAGGGAAATGCCTTTCGAGCGGCGGCTGGTTCGAATTGGGTGGCAGACAGCCAGCTGAAATGAGATTTTAGGTATCAGATAGATGAAGTTCCGCCTGAAGGTTTGAAGGAACCCACCGTGTCGTGTTGGTCAGAGGATCCTTGTAGGAACTGCGGTAGTAACCAACGAGTTGACGGTTTAGATCGGCAGAGAACTGAAGGCACAGTATGTATACATTGCCGGCCAAAAGTTCCTCACAGGTGTGGAGGATATAGTAGTCGTGGGTGGGATTCACTGATGTGGAGGACACACAATTACCCTTTTTCCCCGCACCGCTAATGTGGCGCAGAGTGATCTGGGACTCATCGATGGTCAGGTTCTTCGAGTGCAGCGTTATGTTCCTTGTGTTTTCCAGTGCTTTGATGACGATTTGCACATTTCCGGTAAAATGCAGATCATCCGAGTTTTCCAACCGTGTCAGGATACGCAAGTAGTACTTTTGTGGTCTTAAGGCAGCTGGCAGTCGATAGTGGTTATAGCTAGAAATCGAGTTGGCCGAGGACCAATCCAGGCTAATAACCAGAACGATCCAGAGAAACCACTTCATAGCCGACACTGAGGAATACAAAATTACATTTCAACTTCAGGCATAAGCGAATACCAGTATTTAAAGAACTAGTGCTATATTTAAAATCCATTTACAAAACTGATAACCAAATAGGCAGCTCTAAAATGTAAATAGCTTTGAGTGAAACTGATATATTTAACGTTCAGTTAAAAAAGTATATTTAGCTCGCCGCAGAAAAAATTGTTAATTTTTAGTTAAACAAATATCATTATAATAGAGCTGGCGTGAAATTAAGTTTTCATTCACGGTTCATCAGAAACATAACATCACAAGCGAATCTCGCGATCTGTCGATGCGATGAACCGAATTTTAATCAGGAATTGCAGTGGTAATTGATTATTTGCAATGTAATTAAATCGCACCTTAAAACAGAAAAAACTGATTATAAAGTTATTTTTTCGCATATTTGTTTTGGCATTTTGTCTGTACTTTTAATAGTTCACACCAAACTGTGATAAATAATTAGAAACTGCCTAACCACAAACAAAGTTCAGCTACTCACAGACCCACAATGGAATCACTTGACTTTTTGGCTTTACATTCAGAACGCGTTTCACGATTCAGTAACAAATTCGTTTACTTAGAACAGACGGAGAACGAAAGGGCAACCGATAGCAACAAGTGGCACTACTGAACTCACCAGAGGATAGTGACCGAATGCGTCTAGTTCGACGATCAAACTGAGTCTACAATTCCCGGAGAGCAATGTGTTCGGAGAGACCGAAAAGCGATACTAACTCGGAAAATCGGGAGCGCAGAGAATTAGTATCAGCTGCAAAGCAAAGTAGGGCTTACCCGGCGTATACGTCATTTTAGAGCCCATTGCTCGCAGTGGAAAGACAACGATTTCAAATTGTGTACTGGGATAAATATAAGAATAAAACCTGTTCAACCATGTAGCAGCTTCAATTTTTCATAGCAAAAATATTTCCTTTGAAATTCTTTGCAATGCATACTATGTTAGTCTTCAATCGTTATGGAATAAGTGGGAAAAAATTAAATAATAGCTTGCCTTTACGGTAATAAGCCATAGGAAATGTATTTAACCTTTACTACTGGTTACTTGGGACTATTTTAAAGGGCTTTTAACCTTCTATTCTTTGCAGAAAGCGCATTTACTCCATCCACTTGCGATTCGGGAATTAAAAGACTTCCATCTTGAGATACACGAATACTAGAGTATTAAATTGTTTATTTAAGCGACTTTACACATTCATAATATTCCTGCTGAAATCAAGAGATGCGTCTCTAAGTGAGCTGATGAGCGGCTGGACTGGGAACTGGGAACTAGGAACTGGGAGCTGGGAGCTGGGAGCTGGGTAATCTAGAGGAGCTGCTGGATGGAGCGGGACATCTGGTGGTAGTTGCGCTCCTTCCACTGCACGTTGGTGAGCATGATCTCCAGGGTCTGTTGGATGGCCTGTTCCAGCCCCTTCAGCGACTGTCGGGAGTTGTTCACGAAGTCCTTGAACTCGTTGAAGTCGCTCAGCGTGATGACCTGCTCGGAAAGCGGTGAGAGGAGGCGTGACATATCCTTGGTGAGCGGATGGTAGCTGAAAAACAGAAGCCGTTAGCCGAAGTCCCATCCGTCACAGATACGAGAACTTACAACTTGTAGATGAAGTCGACGTTGTCCATGAAATACTTCTTGGCCAGCAGGAAGCCCACCTCATTGAAGGCCACCGCCTGGAAGGCCCACATCGAGTCCTGCTTGCGTATGGCCTCCTTGGGGTCAAAGGTCAGCTCAAGATAGCGCTGCAGCAGCCACACCTCCCTCGAGCAACCCAGAGCAGTCAGAATGGTGCGCTTCTCAGCCGCCACATTGGATCTCTTGTACCGCGTCCACAGGAACTCCCAATCCGAATCGGATCCGTGCTTTATGGAGGTGCAGTAAACAGTGCTACGAACGTTGATCGGAACCGGGTTCTTCTCATCCGGACTAGCCTCTGACCGCCAGTTGCGATAGTAGGCCAGGGCCTGGGGCACACAATCGCCCACCTGGTACTGACACGCCCAGTTGACCACCATCGTCTTCAGCAGCACCTGATCCTGCTGCGGAATCGAGCTGAATGTGTCGTTGATGCCATTCAGGTGCTCGTAGATCGGGGAGATCAGCTTCTTCATGTAGCGCTGCATTGAGGGTTCAAGTAGAGATATACATTAGATCCTATAGCACAATTCATTCTGTGTAACTTGTTTTTAAGACACGCTCAGACTTACGACAAAGAACAACTGTCGGTGGGTTGCCCATGGCAAGTTAGGTGGGTAGATGAAGTTGGGTGTGAGCAATTTTGAAAGGATCGTTTCGAAATACAAATGAGAATGAGATTACACGGGGAGCGCGTTGTAGAAGAGCATTAGGATAATTTGAAACACCAGAACCTACCTTGAAGAACTCGAAATCGGGTGTTTGACGGACGATGCGACCCACTCGCTTCAGATTCTCGAAGGCCGACTTCCAGGGCAGATACTCGCGCTCCCGCTGCAGATACTCGATCAGTCTCATGGCGATCTCGTAGTCCTGCTCGCCGGTCCAGGCCAAATATAGGGCATCGTCGATCAGCTGAGCTCGGTTGATCACGTGGATGCGTTGGAAATCTCCATTGGTCAAGGTCTCAATGAGAAGCTTCCAGTTCTGGGCATCGTAGTTGACCTTGTAGAGCGTCGACAGCTGCGTGTTGAAGATCACCCACTGATCGGGTCCTGGTAGGTCCTGAATGGTCTTGGGCAGGCTCTCGCCATCCTTGCCGCACTCCATCCACGCCTTGGGCGCTGTGTTGTTGAAGTCCTGCACCGCCTGCGTGGTGTAGCTCAGTGGCACCCACCAGCAGCCGCCGCGATGAGCTCGGGATACCTGGGTGTTCAGGAGGTAGCGCTCCTGGTTGAGCTTCGCCGTCCTGGCGGAGTAGTCTCGGGTCACGTTGATCACAGGGTAGCTGGCAGATATGGGATACTGAGTGGTAGCTTAAAGCGAGATTATCCTGCAAGGACCTACCCAGTTTGCAGGGTCCACGAGTCCATGATGCTCTTGATGTCATAGCTCTTGGGCAGAGATCGATACTTGTGGGCTGCCTGGGTAAGCGACTCCCACAGATTGTCCTGCTCAGCATTCTTGTAGGAGAACTTCTGCAGATAGCTCTGCAGGCCGGAGCGGAAGGACTCCTCGCCCAGGAACAAGTGCATCATGCGCAGCACCGTGGAGCCCTTCTGGTAGGAGATCTGATCGAAGCTCTCCGAGATCTCCGATACCATTTGGATGGGTCTTGAGATGGGATGGCTGCTCTCCAGAGCGTCCCTACGGAAAATGGTTAGCAGGTTGGACAGCGACTCCTGCTCCATGGAACGCCATTCCGGATTGATATTCTCCACACCCAAACTGGCCACATATGTGGCGAATCCCTCGTTCAGCCACAGGTCGGTCCACCACTTCATGGTGACCAGGTTGCCGAACCACTGGTGGGCCAGCTCATGGGCCACCACACTGGCCACCCGTTGCTTATCCGCCAGCGAGGAGTGTGCCGCCGAGTAGAGCAGTGCGATCTCCCTGTAGGTCACCAGACCCCAGTTCTCCATGGCGCCGGCACTGAAATCGGGCACGGCAATCTGATCGATCTTGGGCAGCGGGAACTTGATCCCGAAGAACTGTTCGTAGTACTGCAGCACTTTGGGTCCGAACTCGGCGGCATAATCGCACTGGTCGATGGCATTGGGCCTGGCCCAAGTCCGGAATAGAGCGCTGTTTGGCAGGGTGGAGGGCTTGTGCGAGAAATCGTTCACGGAGTAGGCAATTAGGTAGGTGGACATGGGCACCGACTCCTGGAACTCGCACCATATGTAGTCGGCGCGGGTTTCACTGAAAGAGCAAGCTTGCTTATGTTTCTGTGGAAAGTTCTTGGAGCTATGTGATGACTAACTGTGGCTTGGTTTCCTTCACGGGCATGTTGCTTAGACCCGTGTACTTCTTATGATATCCCAAGGTGACGACGAAAGGAGCCTTGAAATCGGGCTCATCAAAGCAGGGGAAGGCCAATCGGGCCGATGCGGGTTCAAACTGGGTAACGGAGATCCATCTGCAATAGGAAGTAGCCCATCAGTTTCCGGATATATTGCTTATATATGTAAGTCTGCAGTCGCACTTGGTAAGATTGGCCACGGGATCCTTGTAGGAGCTGCGGTAGTAGCCCTCAAGTTGTCGGTTCAAGTCGGCGGCAAAGGGCATGTACAACTCGTAGGTATTGCCGGCCAAAAGCTCCTGGCAGGTGTTGAGGATGTAGAAGTCGTGGGAGGGATTCACCTTCGTGGAGGATACGCAGTTCTCCTTCTTGCCCTCACCGCCGACCTGGCGCAGAGTGATCTGGGACTCATCGATGGTCAGATTCTTGGAGTGCAGCGTTATGTTCCTGGTGTTTTCCAGGGCTTCAATCAGGATCTTCACGGAACCGGAAAAGCGCAGATCCTCCGGATTTTCCAACAGTGTCAGGATGCGCAGGTGGTACTTCTGCGGGCGCAGCGAAGTGGGCAGGCGGTAGTAGTTGTAGGTGGACTCGGTGGAGCCGGAGGAGTAGGTGGAGTCGGTGGAGTCGATGGAGTCGGCGGTGGCTAGTCCCAGGCCAAGGGCCGCCACGAACAGCAGAAACCACTTCATTACCAAATCTGTGCTGGAACGGAGGGGGGGTGAATCACTTATTGGCGGGGCGTTCAAGCAGAGCAAAGTAAAGCAATTAACGAAATCACTTTGGCAATCATAAACAGTGGGTATCCACTAACAGAAATATGTTATTATTCTACTTTAATTGTAATCAACAGTGCCAATTTGAATACAAAACCTAGGCTGCGCTTTCTCTCACCCAATTAATGACAAACAATTAGTTTTTTTTTTAACAAAATACAATGGTCGACTGATGTCCACTGTATAATTCGCACCGCACTTTTTGCTGTTTATGCGGTTTCGCTGATTTACTTCAAATTAATGCAAATTGTTTTATTTATTATGTTTGGATCGTTATGCCGGGCACGTATTAAGGTCTGGGCCAATGAAACCCGATTGAGACTCTCCTCACAATTGGCATTATGAGCCGCCTACCTGATAAATGAGCATATGTGGATGATTATGATTATAGCGCTGCCAGGGGTGATATGATGATATGATATCGGAATACCTGAAGTTGATCAGCTGATGAAGTACTGAATAAATATTGTGCCGTTAACTGCGCATTGGAACTAAGAGAAACTGCTATGTTTCTTTAAATATATGGTTATAAACAATAACTAATGTTAAATATATGTTTGTTTTTTAAGAATGTGCCTATACATCTTAAAAACTCGGTTGCTTTTAAAGTTGGTTTATTATACCCATCAATGATATTCCCACGCCTTCACTTCGGTTTTTGTACGTATAATACTTTTTGTTCAACGTTTAACTATTTTGTTAGATAAACAAGCCACTTAAAATACCCATTAGATAGCTTTAAGGAGTACATTTTAGACGTAGTCCTACCAGAACATAAAATCTGGTCCTGTTCTGGATTAACCAGCTTGCAATTCCCTGATAGTTTTACTTTTCTGGGCTTTCTTGGCTCCAGTGTTAATTATGCAAAAGTTGTTCTTTAGGTTTGGCTTTCTGTGTTCTTTGGCTGCATATTAATGATTGAAAATGGGGTCAATGAACTTTAAAGATTATCGTATATGTATGTGGGTATGATAACCGAATATTGATTGGGCCCACATAGGTAATATATGTAATTGATCAAGTAAAGATCACTGAATTCATTGTTTTGTTGCTTATCAAATACAGGAAGCTATTAAATAAACGTGCACATAAGTTGCCGAATCGAAAGACAATAAAACTGTCCGCTTCAAATTGAATTAAGTGCACTTGTTAACTTGTTGTGATTTTCCTAAAATGTCAAACACGTGCTGCTTTGACATTGACCCATCAATTGATCCCTTCGAGTTAACTGGGAGTAAGTACAACAGCGGTCAAGATACTAGCTATAAGACCTTTGAAGCAAATCGAGGTCACTAAAACAAGTAAAAATGCTTTAGAATGCTAATAAATGTGTAATAAATTCGAAAGGTGCTTAAAAACGAATTTATCCAACGAATTTATTGGGTTCAAAAAACTTGAAATCAGGATATGAATACTTAATATGCGTATAATCTTTTTATGTCACGATTTCTTCCTGGATTTGAGTCGTTAAACTTTTGTTTTACCAAAGTATAAATATATAAATATTCACGAAGGCGTTAAACAATTATTTTTGACAACTCATTATTTATGGTGCACAGTTCAGCACTTAAAACTGGTTTTTTTTCTTGGCTTTGGGTGTATATTATTTTAGGCTGTGTTCTTAGCACACTTTTTTTTGGCACTTGGTTTGAGTGCGTAGTTTTCGGGGTTAAATTCGGCGTTCTTTTTTGCGTTTTAAGTCCGTTCAAGCTGCACTCTCGAGGTGCTTGACACACAAAGATTTCAGAGACCAACCGTTGCTGGAGCCACAGAAAAGCAGGAAAACACGCAGGAGTGCGACCTGTTCGACGGTCGCCGCGAATCTAAAGTTTACTGAGCGCGGCGCTTTTATCTTATAGCCCCTGGTTACACCGCTCACCTATACAGACGAAGCAGAAACCGGAGAGCCAGGGAAACGTCGACGGCTTAGAGATTCAATCGCTGCTTTGCGTCGGCGCAGAGAATCGCGCAGAAAAAAACATTTGAGAACAAAACAAAAACAAAAAAAAACAAAAAAACTATAAAATAGCACATGTGTGACCCACACTCAGCGGGCGATTGCAATGAAATAATGGCAGGGCTTACCCGGCGTATGCGCAATTTTGATTCACGCTGCACACATACGCAGCGATGTCACTACGTGTTTTTGACCCTAATTGCGCTGATTAACCCATTTCTTTCTATTTCGTATGCCACTGGGCACTTCAGGCACTCGACCCTAGAGTTCACCCACCCCCTTAACCTGATAAGCCCCCACTTTTCGGCCACCCCCCATGGCGGAAGCTCCCCAGATAAGGGGCCACGAAAAGTGGCAAAAACAAACCATAATAGACCAAGTGCAAACGGACCGACAGACAGACAGACAGACAGATAGACAGACAAACGCGCAGCATGCTGGCTCACAGGAGGGGCTTTAGCGGGTTAACCCTTTGTGAAAGGCCTCAGTTTCGACTTATATCTGGGTCAGCCTTTAAAGTTTATGTCAACTAAATGCCTAAGTTTGTATTTACTCATTTACTTTTTGATTCAAATTAATTATATTTATTTGAGTGGCTAATTGCAATTTATATGTAACTAACTGCACTGGATATCAGTCTTCATAGGGTTAATTTGGCATGTAGCTCAAAATATTTTTCTGGCCCTGCCTTTGGCTAATAGCCACAAACCACGTTTGGCTTTAACCCACACTTTTTTTTGAGGATTAAAGGTCTGATAGTTTTAGGAAGGGATAGCGAAAGCTGAATGGGTGTGGACGGGAATCGAACATAACAATTATAATCTGATTATGCTTACTGAAAGAAATGGGAGAAATTCGACTACCATAAGCCGATTTTCAGAAAGTGTTGTCAACAAATTTGACTGATGTGTTTTTTAAGCCCCTTTTATACGATTATTTGGGTTACGTGCGTGTTTACTAGCCAAAAATGCATCACGCGTTCATCTCTAATTTAACGAAATTAAAAGTAACATACAACCTGTTGTATAACAGTCTACCAAAAAGTCGCCGCTGTTATACTCACATACAATTAAAGCGCCCTCTGGCCATCACAATTTACAACTACACGCTTAGCGCGCAAATTTCAAAGTGATAATTCCTGGAAAACCCATAGGCTAAGAAATCCCCGCCCTATTGCGCATTTGGCGCCATTGAAAGACACAAATTCCAGTAATTTCAGTTCTTTTTCGTCGTGTATTAAGTATATTTAAAATTGATGGTCTTTGTTCATAATATTGCCTTTTTTGATGCAAAAATAAGCTTTGCTTAAATAATAATCATTACATGGTAAAATATTTGTTTTTCTTGTATGCCTTTGCGTTTCGGGGCCTTGTTCGGTTACGGATTACATAAAAATAAACAAATAATAAGCGTAAATTGTACCTAGCAGAAGTTTTCAACTTTCAACTCTTAAACTTTAGTTCTTAAACATTTACTTGTATGTGGATGAAATTAATGAGCGTGTTTGTTTTTTGTGTGATATTTGTTTTTTTTGTTTTTAGCCATTTTTTGTTCTGCTTATCATCTAAAAATGATTAAGGGGTCTGATTTCAGGATCGGCCTCTTAAATTTAAGTGACATGGTTCCTCACGTTTTTAGATTATAATGCACATTTTTCGTTTTGCTTGTTTGATGGTTATCTTTAAAATTTGAACTAGAGTGCTTAAATAATTGAACTAAAGCCGAATCCATAAAAACAATAATAACTAAATAAAAGCGTTAAATTCCAAATGAAATTGTCTGTTTTGCATGAATGAGAGTGTTGGGTGTGTGTGTCTGCGTGTGCGAGAAACTTAGTCTACGAATTAACAAATGAAAATCAACAAAAATCAACTTAAAAGCAGCGTGAAATAAATACCCCTATACGTCTACATATATACAATACGATAACACCCAAATTTAGATAACGAACTGTACGATCAGATCATCCTACAGCATCAGTCGCGAGCGCGACTTCTTGAGTCGCCCGGTGGCACCGCCCAGGCCATCGCCGTTCCAGGACTTGGACTTGGCGCGGAAGTGGCGGTAGGCCTCGTTGTAGGCGGGGTCCAGCATGGTGCGGTAGGCATGGGGTTCGCACAGCTCAACGTGCGACTCGAAGAACTCCTTGTAGCCGTTGTGCAGCAGATAGATCTCGGGATAGTGCAGCGCCGGATAGGCATTGGTATTTCGCTCGCGATCCAGATTCCGCAGGAAGCGGGACATTTTGGGTCCACGCTCCGAGGAGAACTCGCAGTGGAAGATGATGATGTTGCGCTTGGGTCCCGCTTCGGCGTTCTGCTGCTGCTGCAGCTCAGTCTGTTGAACGGTGAGGAACTCATCGAGGATCTGCTCGGTGGTGTACAGGTTCTTGGCTCCATCGATGTGGCCGCCCTCGAATTCGTAGGGGTAGCGGCAGTCGATGATGCGATAGCTAGCCACATTATCGCTGAACTCGCCCTTCAGCAGGCGAGCCACTGTTTCGCTGGAGATGCTCTTCAGATCCCGATGACGACCCTCCATCAGGGGCAGGGCATAGGCTTTGCTGAAGTCACCGATCAGCTCGGGCTCGTTGCGATTCTCGGAGCGGGCCAGGGCGGACATGATCTCGGCGTCGTTCAGGGACATGCACTTCCTCAGTGGAGGGGGGTGGCTGATCGTGACCTGGCTGAGTTGGCTGGGTGCGGGGCAGTTCTCCTTCTCAACGGCGGTGCAGCGATGGCGTTTGCTCTGGATGGGCGAGCTGTTGGTCGATGCTGGCGGTTCCGGGCGCTTGAAGCAATCCCGGGCAGTCTCTGGGGTCTTTGGTGGTGGGGTGGTGGTGGTGGTGTTGCTCTCCGTCATGCTGAGGCACCTTCTGACCGAAGGGCGGCGCATGGACAGACCCGCTGGAGACTTGGCTGCTGGCTGCTCCTTGATCTGGCCGCTGATCAGCGAATTCAGGCCACTGGGGAAGACCAGGGCGGTCTGTTGGCTCTGCGACTCCATCTCGAAGAGCTCCATGTACTCATCGTCCATGGAGGATTCCATGGAGCAGGTGGAGGACAGGCTGTTAAAGATGCGGAAGCTGCGCGCTGGCGTGTGATCACTCGATACTCCCACTGCTGGCAGGACCTTCGGCTGGCGGACGATCTGGAAGCGCAGAGGCGAACCCTCCGGCGAGAGCAAACCCATCAGCTCCGGACTGGCCGATCGCTGCTGATCCTGGGGCACAGCGTCGTCGTCGTAGAACGACAGCTCCTCCTGGTCCATGCTCATCAGTTCCAGGGAACGGCGAGCACGACGAGATCCAATCATTTTGTTGATGTTACTCGAACTGCTGGTGCTATTACTGCAAGAGCAAACAAAGAGAGGGGGAGGATTAGTCAACTGTTCGGCTTCGAGGAAGAGAGCTGCTTTTGCTTCCCTAAACTCTGGAAAGAGCGGGTCATTAAACCCAGCTAAAAATACTGACAAACTGGTGGTGGTGGTGATGGTGGCGTTGGTGGTGTAAAAACAACAAAAACACCCGACGAAATGCAGAGGGGTTGTTGTAAATGGGTGCGAGGGAGCTGATCTAGATATTTAGTTTAAAAAGTAGCTTCGAAAACTGAAATTTTTGGGATAGGACTTCTACAACATATTATTAATAGTCTAAACTAATTTAGATACTTTTTAGAGCACGGCCCCTCGTAGAATTCCTTTAAAACGCGAGAAACCCTACCGCTTTTTCTTCTTCTTGACTCTACTTAAGCATTTGCGGTACTGCAAACGGAATTCCCTTTTGCTTTTCGCTGCATCTGCTTTTCAGCTTGACTTTTGGGTCACACGTCACGCAAGCGCAGCGATAATACAACAACAGAAAACAGCACAAAGAACCGCAAAGAACACGGGGGAAAAAAGGAAAAAAAAATTCGAAAAAATGACTGACTGAATGACGGACGGACAAACATTTTTTGTTGCTGCTTTTTCTTTTGGAGCCTCGCGGAAGCCGGTTTAATGAATGAAAAACGGCAAGCGAGCAGCAACAACAACAGCTGAGCGCCAAAATAAAAATCGGGCAAAAAGCAAACGTGACGAGCGTGATAAAAAGAACTCTTACTTTTGTTGGCCCCATCGTTTTCATATCTGTTTTTTTTTTGTTTTTTTTTTGTTTTTTGCTTTTCTGTTTTTATGCTGTTGCTGTTGCTCTTGAACTTGCACTTTTCATCGCGTATTTTCAACTGGTATTCCTGGTGCAAAAAGGGGTTTTGCTTGTGCTAATCCTTGGGCGGTATAATTACCTGATATTGCAATCCATGCTGCAGTTGTTTTCCTCCACAATGGTTTCCCACAGCATTTTGTTGGTTTTTTGTGTTGTGTGTTGCGTTGGGTGCGCTGGGTGAAGAGCAGAAGATGTTCGATATTGCTGGCGAGTTTTGAAGCAGAAGAAATTGCTAAAACACAATTTATTCCTGGTCACTCTGCACTCATTTACAGTTTGTTGACAATTTTGGATGGTAGTCCTTCGTTTTTGGCTAGTATTGCATTTTAGTTGATTTCGTTTTTTGTGTTTGTTAATGTGTCCGTTTGAGCATGATTTTTGTTTTGTTGTTTTATTTTGTATTTCGGCGTGTGGTTGTGCGAGGCTTTTCTTTTTGTCAATAATTTGAACCGCACAATCTCAAGTCACCGAACGAGGAACCGAAAGGCTGAACAAGAAGAGCTGTTGACTCGACGACGAACTGGAAACGAATGTGCTGCCTCTCTCCGAGCAGCTGGCTTTTATAACTGCAGCGCGGCCGGCGATCAAGAGAGCGAGAGCGCGAGAGCGGCGCCCAGCTGATGGGCGTGCGAGAGAGATGGTGCATTTGGTAAGGGCGCCTTTTTTTTAGTTCTTAGAGTTCTTGGCTGCTTTCCTTTGCCTTACTTTTCCTATCCTTTGCTTCTTTGATTCCATTCCCAAGAAGTGGCAATAGAAGAGTGAGGGAGATGGGCGACACTAGCGCACATAACGGGGCCAGAGCCATGTGACCAAGGAACAGCGATGCAAAAAGGAAAACTGGGAGAACGGGGAAAATGGGAGAATCAGGATCATACGCAGTCAGTTGTCGGAAACTCTGCTCATGTGGAGCACCAGAATCTCTGCAACAGGTAGAATCCTTTCCCCTGCACTTCCCCTACTCCAAAATCCCGCACCGAATACCAAAGTCCCGAGAAACGAGTAGAATCTGGCTCCTTGGTGGTCGCCCGCTCTATGGAGGCCACTGATTTTGGCGCGCTAGCTTTTATACCGCGACGCGTACCGCCGAAGTGGAGCCGAAGTCGCCACAATTGGAGCCGAAGTGGAGGCGATACGGCCACCGAACACATGTGAAAATGGTGCGGAGCCCCAAGAAGCGAAGGGGAAGCTGAAGAACTGCGCGAATCTTTAAGCAGAATTTCAAGGCGGCATCGATTGTGTCGTTTGCAGGTAATAATGTGAGATCCACGCATTCCTGTAGCCCCCCCTGCAGCCCCCTCTGCAGCCCCCTTGGAAACTACATATCAGCAGGTAGTGGCCGCAGTCATATGATCGCCGCACCGGCGGGATGGGCGGTCGTGGAGGGGGCGTGGCTCCTTTGTGTTCTGCAGACGTAGACGCCAATGTCGTTAAATGAGCAAAGCTTCCAGCCACAGAGATCCATGCACAGGGAGCACTCAACAAAATGAACAGTGTGTCTTCAATGAGTAAACCTACAAACACAGGTCTTCGTCTTCAGAAAGATGAAATACTTTAATACTAGAGAAAACATACTAGTAAATTCAACATTTGCTAGTAAATACTAGCTAATTCATAGTATCAGCCAGATGATATGGCCAATAATCGATAAAGTGTAGATCAGAGTAGTTTCCCCCCACCGAAGCTCCACTGTATCCCCTCGTTTGTGTGCAATCGCGGCAAAGTTAAAGCAGAAATCGAGTTACATATGCGCCGTGGCCCTGCGGGAGTCATTGCGGTGGATGCAAGGGGATTTCGGGGGGGATGCGAACACCCATGGGCTGTGCTGTGCAGTTCGAGTGTGTTTTTGTAAGGTCCGCGGCAAACAAATGAAGGACAGCCGAGTGTAAGCAGGCCATATCATTCACACCGCTTACGACGAGCCAGGCAAAAGTAAATGATTTGTGGAGCAGGCACAGGCGAAGCCACCAAATGAGCTCCGGTTTCATTCCGCTGAATTCCTTTGGCCAGCTTTTGTTGTTGCTGCAGGAAGAGCCGAGAGGATCATCTTTATGGAAAACAACCAGCACAAAACGACGAGAAGGACGCAGAAATCATAAAGTGGTTTTGAACAAGTTAAAAAGCGCATAGGGGAAAAAGGAAGGAAAAAGCTCAGAACCAATCTCATTCATAGCGATCCGTGCGCACAGTGGGACGAAATACATTTATGGTAAGTGGCATTCCACTGTAATTATCATTATTTTAGTCAAATAGAGCCCTACACTACCATTTGAAAGATTTCGAATTTAATTTTGTTTCGAACTCTATACTACACAATAGCCACGTGTTGTATGGCAATTTACATGGTGACTGGGTTAGCTTAGTCATTATAAATCATTATTTCTGATTATAGAAAAGTTTGTCCGTTAAATTCTTATCCAGTTTTTATGTTTCAACTCTTTCCAATTATAGCTTCGAAATTATGGATTTCAGATAATACCACCGTGATATCGCTGGGCTCCAGAAAATCGGAGAGCAGAAAAAGGGCAAAGCGGAGGAATCAAAAGCGTATGCAAAAGCACACACACGTGTGTGCGCATCTGTGTGTGTGGGTAAATTTGATAAAGAATGAGAATAGGCTGAGGAGAAAGAAATTGCAGCAACAATGTGAATGGGAATGGGGCACAACAATAGCGGGGGACCTCAAAAACAGCAAAACCAAGATGAAGAAAAAAAATCACAGGACCAGCAAAAAGTGAAGAGCTAAATTGTAAATCGAAATTCCAAGAAGTGAGCTTTGAGCATCGGTTCTTATTTTATTTTTGTATTTTTTGTTGTTGTGTTCTCGGTCGTCTGTGCATTAAAAAGCCTGCGAAGTGTGCGAAAAAAAAGCGTTTGAGATACTTTTGCGCGCGCGCGCTTTTCGCAAATCACTGCCAAAAGGGTTAAGGGTGGTGCGGTGGGCAGGCATGGGTTAAAGGCTGGGCGGTCCCAGTTTTCGCGCGTGTGTTTGTGTGGTAGACAATGCAATGCAATTAGAAGGAGGCGCAAAGAGGAGCCAGCAATCGGATGTCTAGGTGAGAGATACAAAATGCGCAACTTTTCAACATCCCTTTAAGACCTATTGAAATGCAATTTAGTTATAATTAAATATTAATTTATTTCATATAAACCTGCATAGTAAAATATGGTAAGTGCATATAATCAAGCAATATTGCAATTATGTTAGCTTATTGAAATTAAATTCTTTACAACTGATTCCATTTGTATTAACATTTCTTCAAAACAAACATTTCTATCAAAAATGAACGCAATACTTGATAATAAACGTTCTATAGTGTTAGATTTCCCCTACTCTTCCTCCTCCCCTGACAAATCGCAGGGGCAATGGTGTGTACAGGGGAAGTAAGGTAGTACATAAGGTGGGAAAGAAAGAGGAGCGGAGGAGAAGTGTGCAAACAGAGATACTGATTAGAACGCAGGACGAAGAAACGAAGAAACAGTTAGACAGGGATAGCGGTTCCCTCTCTCATATGTTCGATCAGCTGATCGTGGCCCAGGAGCGAAGGATATGAACAGCAGGGAGGCCGAATTAGTCCTGCTGTGTGCGTGCGTGCGATGGAGAGGGATGGGGAAGGGGAATGTAGGAGGGGGTGGGGAAGGATAAGAAGGAGCGTTCACAACGTGCGCGCGCAAATTCCAGAACACGAGCTGAGGAAGACAGAGAGTGAGCAAGGGGGTGGGGGCAGGAGCAAGGACGAAGGAGGCAGGAGGCGCGGCGCTGAGATTTCTCGGCGGAGAGAGAGGGAGAGAGAGAGGCGGAGAAGTGCAGCGCTGCCGCAGCCGAAGAAGTAGGTGAAGCGCAGGGAATAGCCTTGCTTACTTTGGATTTTTTGTTTTTGCGCCAAAACCTTTTTCGTACTAGTGTGTGTATTTGGGCACAGGACTCGTTTCAGTGCGAAAGAGAGGGGGTGCAGAGGAGTCCGATCGATCCGCATTCTGTTTATCTTTCGCTGCCTTCTCCTTTGGCCGTGATTTTGTCTTCTTGCCTTTTTGTTATATGTGTTTTTTAAGTCGCGTTCTGTTCGTTTTTCTCGTCTACAAACCGATTGTGAGAAATATTGTATCTTCGAGATACGTTACGTTCGTTACTTGACTTTCCGCCGTTGCGTGTCGTTCTTCTTTCATTTTTCATCTCACTTGCCTTTATGGCTGGCCCCACTAATTGATTCTCTGCATAAATTTTATTTAAAGCTTTAATAAATGTCAAAATAAGCAATTCATTTCGATGTTAGAGAACGCACACCCATATACTATACATGCCGCCCATTGTCCGTTGTCCGCAAAATGAAGCTCTCTCCCGGACAATCAATTGCCGGGTTCAGAGTTTAAATGTGAAAGAAAGCTGATGAAGAGGAAATCAACTGTCCATTAGTGCTGAATGGGATCTGCTCCGAATGGGATCTTTATGGGTGGGTGTTGTGTCATCATGTGATTTGCGGTTGAGGAAGTTTTCGTAATCCACTCGGAGACCATGGCCCGGATTGTTGACCATGAGTTAAGGCCTTTGAGTTCTTTTTAAGAACCAACAACATTGGATGAGGGTATAAATATATGAAAATGAGTAGGTTTAAGATTTATTGCGATTTTTTTTACATATCATATCGAATTAAATAACGAATCATATTTAATGTCAAAGTATAGTTACTGTATATCAACATATGTATGCATCTAGGTTAATTGTTGCAGACATGAAGTCATTGACCTAGAACGTTGGGGATATGCTTGATATAAGATTCTCCACTGGCTCTGATATTCTGGGGTTCCAAGTTCCGATTCTTGAAGTTGCTTGTTGATTTGACAGTAGTCTATGTAAATGCTTTGTGTAGCATTGTCGAATGATATCGTATAAAATATAGCAGCCTCAGGAAGTACTAATCAACGTTATTCTCCTCTTCCGTCGCTCTCAGTACATATTTTTAATGGCTGGGCGGTACAACAAAAGTTAGTATTGTGTGGCAACATCGGTGACTGGGGAATGTAGGGGGTTCGCTATGTAGACCAACATAAAGTCACTGTTCGAGGTCCCCTAATAAGCGAACAAAGTTCTTGACACGCTTTGATATGCCACATGTATTTCTATGCTCTTTAGAGGAGGTATCATAACTCTTAATATGTTTTTTAAAAATATTCTTAAAATATATTACCCAATATGAACGGCTTTTAACAGGAAAACCCAATGCTGGAATAATACGATTAAGATAATAACATTCCATAGGCAAATGTTGATAAAAATAATATATATGTATGTGCGCTATTTTTTTTAAGAGTATCCCAGTTTCGATCCGCAGAACCTTCCTTGTTCTCATGTTTATTTGAATATTTTTATGAGTTGCGCGCATTTCAATTCGATTTTGATATGCCTGTCGCACATATCGGGGTTTCCAGGCCAGCTCAGGGTGATGCGAATATGAAGATTAGATTGGAATCCGAAGCGGCATAGGGCTCATCTGCCTGCCACATTGCTGCCAGGCGAATGGAAAGCGGTGGATGCGTTGAGACCCCATCAAAGAGCACACGCTGAGTGCCACTTGGGTTTCCCAGGCCTCGTTCCGTAACTCCAATGTGATCTATTTTTGTATGGACTAGCTTTCCCACAGCACCCCCTCCCGACTTTCGGCTAGCTCGATATTGGCACAAACAATTAGTTTGTGTTTTACTGGCAATTTTCTATATAATTTGAATAGTAGCAGCGGCCGATCCTTTGTCCTGCTCAAGTGGATGCTCATTTATTCGGGACTCGGCACATGGCTGTTTCTTTCTTGCAACACCGCTCGGTTTTGTTTTCGCCAAATAGCAATTTGGGTCACAATGTGTGCAACAACAGACAACACACAACTAAAACAAGTGGCACACAATGAAACAGTTTCGATCTCGTCGCCGTCCGTCAATTGTCCTTCGGCCAGTGCAAAAACACTGTTGTTCTTGTCACATGCAATCGAAGCGATTTGGTTCCCACACAGCAGGCAATTTGGGATCTGTCCTTTTTCTCAGTTTTTTACGAGCCTCGGATGACTTCTCAAGTGGTTCGACTTTTTGGCGCGCAAATCTTTGGCTGTGCGGCCCAGATATAGGGGTTCTTAAAATAGCATCCATACCAACCTTCTCGCCAAGCGGAGAGATAAGAGTTTTGTGTAAATTATGAATGTCTCAAGGGGGCAATGATGCAATATTTAAGTTCTTTTTACTCTGCTTTTATTAGTACGAATAATGCTAACTGATATCTGAGTTTCTGAGATGAAGGTCAATATATTGGGATATATAATACTTGCGATTGAGATATAACACAAAGAACAGACCCCCTGGTCATTCTTGATTGCTGGAATCCCCTGCTATATCAGAAAACCCCGGCGTGTGATCTATTGCTCACCCCTTTGATGATGGTCAATATTTTATTTGTATATTAATATCAGCCACGCGACTGACCCACGAACTGACCACTGGCCGGCTAATTTTCCGGACCAGCCAATTTCCAGATAGCCTTGGGAAATGTCGGAAATTAATCAAGGAAAAGGATGCAGGCAACCCTTCGCTGGTGGCGAATCCTTTTTTACCCCGATCCCTATGCGTATGCACAGCATGTAATTAATTGATTAACGTTCTTAGGGATAGCATTATATATCCGGGATTGATGTGAGCCGATCTTATCGCCTTACAAACTGGAAGACTCAACACGTTTGGCCCAACCCCTTTTGCCATCGCCGATTTGTTGTTTTTTCCTTGGCTTGTCCAGATCTGGGACAATGAATATGGGATAAGATGATGAGGGAGGGTTGGGGAAGTTCGGGCATCTCTGGCCGATCCGATCCACTCGAGAAAGCTGATCTCGATCTTCATCTCCATGTTTGCCTAATGCGCAGTTCTTGTGGTTCTCGGAAATAGTCGGGCTTTTGACAAATTCCCCATGACACGCGGAGAAATCAGTCAAAAAAATCATCTTAAGCATGTCCTGGTCCAGTGATTTTTCAATGTCTTGCTGAATTACACAGCACATTAGGCGACATCGATCTGCTCGTGGTTGTTGCATAATCGGAAAGCGGCATTTCCCCAGGCAGCTGCACCCATTTCGCACCATTTTCATTCCCAGACAGGATAGGATGGGATATCCTGGGACCAGGACAGCCAGTTCGCCTTGGAAGGGGCAAGAAGGCAAAAAGCAGGAAAGCAAGAAAGCAGGATAGCAGGAAAGCAAGTCTTGCCAGCAAGGACGGCCAATTGCATTGTTTTACTAACAACATCAAAGTTATGACAAGATTTTGTCTATCAAGCGGCTCTCCACCCCGAATTTCCGGGCGGAGGGAGGGTTCCGAGATCGACGGACTGTCTGAGGTGCTCAGTTTCCCATTTCTCTGACTGACAGCACCTTTCCCCTCGCTCACCTTGAGATGCATTACGATTCGAATTTCAAATTTAATCGCATATACAAATTTTATTTATGTGACATGGGTGCATTTTACCCCGCAGCCGTGGGATGAGTTCCGGAAAACTCGTAGATCCCGAAGACATCGGCAAATGGTCCATGTCAATTTGCAATTGCCTCCTGTCCCTATGCAGTTTCCAGTGGTTTTTGGGTCGGATTGGGTGGTGTGAGGTGGTGCAGGGTTCATCGAGCGGGTTGCGTAAGAATGTTGATCTTCTGGGAAGGAAAGGAGATCAACAGGGATTCTCCACCTTGTCTGATATTTCAAGAGTCCATGGGAAAAGTGTGTGTGCAATAGCCAAATGCACTATATTTCAAGGCATGCCATATTTAAGAACATTTAGAATAGTTATAAGGCTTCTAAACTCAACCTATTTATCTTTGAATAATCTGAATATGAGTAGATTATAAGCCCATTAAATAATCGAATGAAATTCGACTACGTTTGGATCTTCTTAAGTCTATAAGGTAACACAACGCAGATCTCTTATTATAAATATAGATACCTAACAGTTGAAAACTAATATATCTATTGGAGAATACTTAGAACTTTCTTGTGAGGAAATTGAGTGATCAATAACTACGATAGTGGAAAACCTTCCCTGAACCTCAGGATTATCCGATGAGTGAGCAATCATCTCTCAGAGGAAAACCGCCAACGAAACCCCAAGATGTTCCATCCACATTTTGAAGGCGTTACAAGTGCAATCACATGCTCATCGCATGGATGGCTGGACTGCAATCTCTTGCCGGAATATCTGTAATTGCACACATTCTGCACATTGTGGCCCAGACAATGGGCACATGACGTTTATGAATTCATCGACAAGTACATTCCATCGATCCATCAACAGATCCCAACCAGCCTCGCCATATGTGTGCAATATTAATCTGCAAGCCAGAGTTTTCGGAGTTGGTCTCGTCATCGTTGTTCCTTTCTTTTTTCTGATACTTGTCAGCGCCTGCCGTTTGGCACACAAATGAAGTCATTGTCAGCAGTTGTCAATGCAGCCACGCCCGCGGCCGCCCCCCGCCCACTTAGTGCGTACATGAAAATTCGAAAAAATTTTAAAAATAATTCCCAAATTATGGTTAAAAATGCTTGTGGCGGCAAAACAATCTGAGCTGCCACTGAGAGCGGGAAAAGGATTTCTTTCTTTTTTTTTTGTTTTATTTAGAGGGTTTACGGACTCCTAAAAGGAGTGTCCGCCGATCCAGCCCATAATTAACTATTCAAACAATGGGCACGCACAAAGGGATCAGCAATCAAATACGCATACACACACTCGGAACTTGGTATTTCGAGTCACGTTTGCTGACACAAATCCTTCTTAGGAAAGGCAATATTTCCTAGTCATTGCCCATGATCAACTCAAACATCATCATCATCAGCAGCAACCTGAGCCACCTGAAGATGCGTTCAGTGCTGCCCGGCTGTGATTTCAAAAACTAGCCAACTCTATTTGGAAAACTAGCTAGAGAATTCAACAGTAAATGTAAGGCCAGTTTGTGTTTGCGATCTGGAGAGGAAATCACTATCAATATAAATATAAAGTTATACTGTAAAGCTAGCTTATATCGAGTATACAGATGGGAATATCAAAAGAACAGTCGAAGATTCTTTGGTGGAATCATGAGCTAAGACCATTGCCATAGTTTGGCTATAAATCAGCCAATTTGGCATCGCTGGATGGGAAACCTTATTGACAGGTCCCCCGAACCGTGCATACCAAAGCAGATTGCGCAGATTTCAAAAATGTTAGAAACGAGAAGACAGCCACAACAACACCGCTGATTTCGGGTACGTGAGTTTGTCTACCTATTGTTCGGATCGGATCGGATCGTATCGGAACTCGGGACTTGTAGCTGCAACCTGTTCCGTGCATTCGGCGTAAGGTGTTCCCTTCCTCCCGCGATCACACCTATGTATCGCCTGGTATTATACCCACACCCATACCCATACCCATACCCCGTTCCCAGATCCGATGCGAGCCGAGTTCCCAGCGTGTGTGTGTCGCTTGCCGCGCATCAGCCCAAGTCCAAGACCTTATAGCCATTCCAAGTCCATATAGCCTTGACAGCCCTGGCTCATAATTCACTCACTGCAGGTTTGAATTTCTACAAAAATAACTTCGTTTGCATGGCACTGGCATTGGCATTCGTTTGTCTGGGATTGCCACTCATTCGCCTTTTTGGCGTGTCTTTGGGGATCCGATATAAAGAATATCTTCACATAAATGTATCTATAATCTGCACGGAGTCATGTGTGCATAGTTCTCCGTCTTGATTGCTTAGGCATTCTGGGGATATCAAATTCGAAAGGGGAGATTTATGGGGTCTTTGGTGCCTTGCATATGATCTGAATAGTACTTCAATTACTTGATTGCATGCTCAAGCATAATGATGTAAAGTATGAAGTTGTTTGATATCTCCTGGTTATTTGTTTTATTTTTTTATAGGATTGTTATTATTATTTAAAATATAATTGCCTACGCTTCCTTCCTTCCTTAATTTAAATACGAAATCTGCACGTCTCACCTCACGCCCACTAAAATAAACAAACACGAGCCCAGTAATCTGCATTTTCGGGTAATCCTTTCAATTTGGCACGTGGGCCGGATACAATTTTCATCGCAAATTGCCATGGAAATCGGCGGGCATGTACTACGCTGCATTTTCCGATGGAAAACCCTACCACTACTATTTTCGTCCCGCATGAAATGTATTTATTCTCGACCAAATACGTTATTGTTAATATGCACCGCGCACAATAAGGTCCCTTTTGTGAGCGAGGCTAGAAAGGATGTGCGATTGTATTTGCATTAAAGTGGCATTGTTAGAGGGCCGGCATCAGGATATCAAACTCAGAATGAGTAGAGGGTGTGTATGCGCCAGCAGATCCTTTTGTCAGCCCAAATGCGCGAAAGTGTGGCGCAGGCGCAGGCGCAGCAGGATCCTGGATTTGGATCAGCTCGCTTCAAACTCGGATTCAACAACGAAATCAGGACACGTGCGTTGGGAAGTCTCTGTACGCGAAATGGGAAGCGTTCACCCCCGGGCTGGAAAATGAAAACAAGTGAACGCCATTTCCGCACGGCTCGAGTCCTTTAATTGATCCTGCATGGTGGTGGTGGCAATGCTAATGCTAATGCCAATCCTCCTGCTGGTGCTACGGGTGGTGACGGTGGTGATGGTGGTGGTGGTGGTCGTACTGTTGATATTGGTGATACTGCTGGTGGTGGCGGCGTCGTTATCCTGGTACAGTGCGCAGGACCAGCGCCAGGATAATGCGCGTGTGAATCCCAACGGCTGAGACTGCGCAAGAGGGTGGCATCGCTGGTGCCGGGTGCCACACTGCCAGAAAAATCTATTTCAAAGTTCGGGTAAAGTGTGATAAATTGCAATCTCTCAAAAAAAAATAGTTAAGTTATTTTATGATTTTACCACACAAATGAGATCGTTTCAAATGTTCTGTCCTGATTTGTAGGCTTTTGCTGCGATTTTCCGTTCAGTGTTAATTGGTGGTGGTGCTGCTGCTTTTATGGGGTGGTTGCCAACCCCCAGGATGTGGCACGTTCCCGTTGTAAGTTGTAAACAGGCAGGTGCAGTATCATGCTGGCGGCGGTTGATGATAGTCCCGTAGTTCTGTAGTGGTGTAGTCCTGTAGTCCTGCAGTCCTGGCTCTGATTTCGTTTCACCACTCCACTCCACTCCAGCGCTGGTGATGCTGCCCCTACGGGCGGCAGCTGCACTCGAGTCCTTGCGAAGTCAACGACCGTGTGCAGCTTAATCAGTGCGCTGATTACATGGGTGACATACACGTAAATCAGGGCGGTACATCAGCGACATTAGAGGCAGCTGCAAAAGCTTTGTAATCACATTCCCTTCTAAGCAAGTCGCATTGCTGGGTACAGTCAAGGCTGGCCACAGAAATATGATAATAATCCCTTCACATTGTATACGATTTCGGCATAGTATTTATTAAGAAGAATTATGATGTAGAACCACTTATTGCCTCTCGAATTGATCGGCACCCCCTTTGAGTATCGACAGCTGCAAAAGCTCTGTATCCCCGTCCAAACAATCTCGAAATCGCAGCTGGGCATGGTCCACACTCTCCGAGATTCGCTGTGCAGGACAATAGTCAAATTTGTGCAATAGAACGGCAAGCAACTGACCACAGAGACGCAGGACATTGTCGCTCACACCGGGCCATCTATCCGAAAGTAATCGGCACGAGGCAAGGAAACACTCTGCGGCAGCCTGCCTGCTCCCTTTCGGAAATGGAAAAATCATATAAATTACTGGCAGGACATTAGCTGCGCACAACGGTAATCATTGCGCAATGTCACCAAGCAGCGGCTGTGTGTGTGCAAAAATCTTTTCGAGCCTGCAACGGAATGGAATCAAGAAATCAACAATGCATCGCACAATGGCCGGCCAAGGAAAATCAGTGCAACACCGGGCTCCTGGCGCACATCTTGCACGTCTCAGTTCCCCCTCCTTCGACGGCACAAAAGGTCCCAATGTTTATGCCATTATTCTTCCGGCGCACATCGGCCCATTGTGTGCATATAGCGCAGGCATATAGCTCGCATTCCCCGATTCTGCTGCCGGGCAGCAGCTTCCATCCCCGATCGCCGGTTTCTTCTTCCGTCTCCAAAATGCAATCATTGTAATCGATTTTGCACAATTTCCAATGCTCAAGACAGTCGTCAAGACGTCGCAGGGGTGGGTACAGATGCACTCAGAAAAATACCTGGCAAGTTGCACAGGAACCTCAAAAAAGCAAGAGAGCGTGGTAGCACTTCCAAGATGCCTCAACCAAATGATTCCCCACAAATGGATATACTAGTTGAAATATATATATTCGTCTATATATATATATATATATATTTCAATAGTTAAAGGTTGCCTAGACTAGATAGTACAAGTGAAATAGGCTTCACAGTGAAACCCCAAGCAAATGACACTTTAACCATGTATAGAAAGGGCACCTTTTTTTGCTCAGTGCAGTAGGTCCTCGGCTAGACGCCGCCACCTGGAAGAACGCTACGTTTCATCCCCCTGAAGTCCACAGCTGATCGTAGCTCGTGCCAAAGTGCGCGGGGTTTTCGTCTTGAAGGAGGCGGCCAAATAAGTGTAACACGGCCGAGCCAAGCGGATCGAGGAGTAAATGCAGCGAATAATGAGGTCCTGGCAGCCGGCTTTGCCGCTCCTTCGCTTCTCCTGCCTAAGGACTCACCCTCACCCTCACCCTCACCCTGACGACTCCTCGACTCCCTAAACTCCCTAAACTCCCTTGACTGCTTGGACTCCCTGGACTCCTTCGATCCCACTCCTTCGCGTCAGAGTCAGCCTGACACCTTCAATTTGTGTTTTCCTTGGCGCAAGCCAAGAACCATTCGCTACCAAACATCTGTCCCATATTTTGTGCGGTTTTAATGTGCAGACCGATGTTTTCTAGGTGCCAGCGACCTTATCGCAGGGCGACAAATTCGGTAAGTGATCCCTAGCTAAAAGGGGTCTCCGCCAAGTATCGACGATAGTATCCCCCAGCAAATGCCTTAATGGGCTACCAATGCTCTTCGGTTCTTACCATCAATTGGATTGCGTATTGCTGGCTAATGAGTTCGATTGGGGGGCTAGTATTAACTGAAAATGGATATATTCCTATACTCGTGGCAGGGGTTGGGGTCTAGTATTTACTGAAAAGAGTTCTGTATCCACAGGGGTTTGTTCCCCGCCAATTGAACTCTTGTTTAGCATAATTGAGCTTAATTTGGAATTATTGACCTGCTCCCCAGTTGCGATCCATTTTCATAAACCCTTAATGGACACAAGGTGAATATTATGACAGCCTATGCAAATATGCCAGCTTGCAGTTGGATTTTCCGTTAAAGGTAATAACCATAAACTAAGTTTCAATAGTCAGATAAGCCCCAAAACTATTACATTGCTTGAGCTATATATAACTAGAAGTATAGCTGCCATATGAGGTTCTTAAAAAACTTTCTTCATAAATCCCAAATTGCATGAACAACTTCTTACGGCTTTGAGAGGCTAAACTTTATTTATATGTCAAATATGTACACTTCACGTATGTAAATTCCAACACTGAGCCATTTTACTACAGACTTTACTGCTTATCTACCTTTTTGTTCAAATATTAACGAGATCCCCAACAAAAATTCGGAATCTTGGTATATTGGCTTATAAGCAAGTTCTTTGTGCTGCCCGTCCTCCCTGTGATATATCAATCTAAATATAGATCGTTTGCCTAATACCCTATTGCTTATAGAGTGTAATGGATTTCTGGGAAGCTTGTATCTGTTTTTTATATCGCTACAGATACGGGGAGTTCGTGGCACGCTCTAAGGAAGTTCAACGAACTGTTTGCTTTGCTGTCCCTAACCTAAGACATTTGCAAGATAAGTGCCCCACATATGCGGTGCTCGGAATAATTTCATTCCATTTCCACCCCGACTTTTCCGATACAACCCCTCCCCCGCCCCGCCGAATTCCCCGCTCTAACGGAACCGCTGCATTTTCAGCAGCATATTAATTACACTTGGGGTCATTGTCACGCCGCCAGTTTCATTTATTTATGTAGCAGACTCGGCGCATAAATGTCGGCAACTGTCTTCTCCCCTCGCTTATTTAGACCCCCCCTCGCCCACCACTTTCTCTGGAACTGCTCCTCCAAATTTTCCAAACATACATAGTTTGTTTTGCGAGTTGGCGGGCAGAGAAAGTGAGTGCCCGCGATGAATGGAGTAGTATTCATAAGGAATAAGGATGTAAACTTCTTCTGCTCTTGAAGAAAGTTACATATTACTTTATATGGTATATGGTATATGGTATATTGTTGCTATGGTTATGGTAAAAAAGTGAGTTATTCTTGTAATTTGGATAGGAGTATCGCTCTATAGAAGGACTTGGACTGCCATAAGTACCAATTGTAACACCTTTGGGCACACCTCATCAATATTCCTGGGACTGCAGGAATCTAGTAGTCCATCGATCGGGTGGTGCTGATGGTGGTGCTTCTGCGGCTGGTTGTTTCTGGAAGTGGTACCTTTACTGGTACTGGTGGTGCTTTGCTGCTAGTACGAGTACGGCTCGAGTCGAATCCTCGGATCAAGTTGAACCCTCCGCCCTGCCGAGGAACTGAGGAACTTAGGAACTGCCTTCGAGCAGCTGCTCCTTGTGGCTCAGACTTGGAGAGTTTTCACCGAGACTGTTGTCCGTGGCTGTTGCCGAGTCGCTGCTTTCGGTCTTGGTTTTGCTTTTGCTTTTGGCCCCTTGCCACGATTCATTAAATTTTTGCTTCATTTCAAATGCGATTGCATGGCTCTTTCGGTGTCCGTGAGCGTGAGTGTGTGCGTGTGTGTCCTTGCCATTGGCGTTGTGTGAGTGCAAGGAGCAGGATTACCGATGGGCGATCGAGGTGGCATATGCGTTTCTTGGCGCGAGCTATGTGGCAAATGCACACGCAAGGAAGCGAGCTCAGCCAGCCGAGCGAAGCGGGGAAGCAATGCGGCAAGTAAGGAAGGAAGCACGAAAGCGGCAAGATGCACTGGAAGAAAAAGAACTCAGATCGTAATTATTACGACTAATGCTGTTTGATAGGAAAATAAATGATATAAAGGATTCTTGATTCATAAACGAAGCATTTGAGCTTGGCACTTGGTACATGCACTTGGTTCCTTAAAGGAGCTGTCTTGAATCCTTGTCAATATAAATATATACCATAATTATTAAGATTAAGTTTAAGGAACGTTTAGAAGTCGATGTGCTTAGTCATTCCGGACAAAACACTTTTTATGGCACTCTTTTCGCTCAGTGTAGGCGCCGAAGGGCGGCAGTAAGGCACACACAAAACTAGGGAGAAGTAGAAATGGCATAATGAAAAGTTTTGCCCATGGGGTGACGACGGGCTTCTCCGCCTCCCGTTTCTGCTTTTTCCAGGAGCAGGAGCAGCAGCAGCAGCAGCAGCAGCAGGACTTGAAGGATCAGTGGCAATGGCAAGCGCAGCCGGTGGTGCTTTTTGTTCTTACGATTTTTTTTTGGTGTAGAAATGCGCGCAAAATGCAAAAATCTCAGCCGCACAAAAAACCCAATCAAAAGTGCAAGGCAAACGGAGCGGAGTGTGTGAAAATATATGCAAAAATAATGCGCTTGATATAAACACAAGAAAACACACACACACATATACACATACACAGGCGCACTCTCAGTTGGCAGGACATAAATAGGCGAAACATTTTCCCCCACCCGACTGAAGGAATCGAGATCCTCGATCGCTCGAGGTCCTTGCCACTGCAGCTGCAGCTGGGCTGTGGCTGTGGCTGCAAAATGCGAGGAAAATGAAATGAAAATGATGAAGCTGCAACAATGCTCGATCTGCCGGCTGGCTGTCACTTGGGTAATCTAGAGGAATCCCCGGCCGTTTGTCCCGTGCCAAGACATTCGCTCCATCCCCCTGTTTTCCTCCAACTTGGCCGACTTTCTTTTGGAGATTTATTTGCCAGCAGGCTGCGGGGCCAAGAAATCCAACGGAGGGGCGTGTGTGCACATATTGTGACGTGTCACGCCCAGGGAGTTCCATTCCGGCCACCACCATCAATAGGAGCTAATTATTTTGGCATTGTTCCATCGGGGGGCTTCCTTTCCGCATTTGGCAAGCTGGGGGCTCCCTTTGTTGTCCAGCAGGAAGTGGTCGCTCCGCAGCAAAGGAGTTCCCAATTAAGAGAAAGTGTCAAGTCAGTTGAAAAATTGGCAGGCTGCTTCATTAGCAGGTTCCTACAAAGGTTTCCAGCTTGCCCTTGTCAATGCGCTTTCTCCACTTAGCCAACAGAAAGGTCACCCGCCAGCTTCCTAACACCTTGGATCGAAGAGAAAGAAAACCCTCATTTGCCTAATCAAAGCTAAGGGAAAACTTCCCTATGCAAATATGGCTACGATGGCTGTGTAAGACTTCAAACCAATTAACTTGCTACCCGAAAAGAAAGCAACTTAAAACGCCTTGCGGCCAATTCGAGCACGGCATGATTTTCCGAAATTTGAATGTGAATGTCGGATCCCCCGGGGGAAAGTTGGGAAAATGCAAAACTAAAGCTGGCACACGCGCTTTTCAGCGCCAACGAAACGGAAAATTCCAGCCTGCCAGCCAGCCAGTGCAGTGCAAAATGCAAATGGGCTTTTCCAATAGGCTCATTAGGGTTTATTGATCCCAATCAAAATCACATTTCGCAACATTAACATGACAAAGCCCTCTCGCCAGCCATGTGGATGGATTGGGATTGGGATTGGGATTGAAATTGGGTTGTGGATGTGGATGTGCATTCGAGCGTCTC
Organism: Drosophila orena; assembly: GCA_005876975.1. NCBI lineage: Eukaryota > Metazoa > Arthropoda > Insecta > Diptera > Drosophilidae > Drosophila > Drosophila orena. The sequence continues at coordinate 3,285,246 of VCKV01000282.1, read as the reverse complement.
TAACCGAGCGATCAACCGATCGAAGCGATCCTTGATCGCCGACTGCATCGATCCGTTGACGGGGAAGTCCTCGGGGAAGTCCTTAAGCCCCGGAGCCAGCTGAACATTCGCAAAAATCGCAGAGCGCGCGCGCGCTTAAAAAATGCAATTAAGTCCCCTCACGGTCTGTCTGGTTTTTGCCTCTGCCCCTTTTCACTGCAAAAATTTGTAGCAAACGTCTTTGGTTATTGGGTTCTTGGGTTCTTGGGTTTTCTGGTCCTTGGTTTTCGGTTTTTGGCACATATCCTCGTACCCCAAATCACAACCCTTGCCGGTTTTTTACCCTTCTGCCATTGTTCGGCGATCGGGCATCGGAAATACCAGGGAGTGGCAAGGATTGGCAAGGAGTGGCGGCAAGGTGAGGCAAGGTAGTTCGAGGTTTGGCAAGGTGAGAGGAGCTGGGTTTTCGCGGCAAGGTTTCCTCCCAGCGACGGTGCAATGTGTCATGGGGTTTTGTTTGTGTTTTTTTCGCAATTGATTTGCGGAGAAAGCATCGATTGTAGGGCAATTGTGCGAAAATTGGGAAAAGTCACAGGAGACATGCGAGTTGGAAAATGTCACAAGGGGAGGAAGCGGAAAACACAGTGATAAATCGAAGCTTGCTGCATTTTCCTCTAACGGTTACGAGAAAGTTATCTTTGAGTTCCACCATAGACGCAAAGAAATATAAAATATATTTATTCATTCAGGGGCTATCTATTTAGACTGGATCACCTTGTCGTTCCAAAAAGCACCGCCAGTGGATAGGTAAAATATATGATTCAAAACACCTTTCCGGATTTATTATTCCAGTTCGAAGATTCAGCTGTCTTATTAAGTGTCTGTTGATAGGAAATCATATATTTACGATGCATAGCCTTCTAAAACACGAGAATCGCTTGATCCCCCTAATGGGGCAATCGAAGACTTAACTGCCGCAGATAAGCCACGCAAATCAGCTGGTGTATTGTAATTTGATTTACCATAAGTCCCAAGCAACCACCCATGGAACACCACCTATCTATCCAGTAGACCCGGCAACTGACCCAGTTACGCCTCAAACAACTTTCCCACCGCAATCGAAGGAGTCCCACGAAATTGGGTGAAGGAGCGGGGAAAGTGAAATTGTGGCAGTGCTCAACCCTCCGCCTGGAAAAGCGACCCTTGGACTGATCAAAGCTGCACAGCTGCTATTTATTTAATTACCAAATATTTATTGAACATACATTACGGTTAATATCGTGCTGCCAGGGCCTCACTCCACTTGGAAGTGCTGCTCTTGGGAAAGGGATTGCGATTTGGGTGCGTCTCGAATTTGGCAATTTGCAAGGACTCGCCGAGGATCCTTTCGGTTCTCAGCCCTTGCCCAAGATTAGGCAAACAGGGTGGCGGCGAGTGGGTCTCTCAAGGGTGCCGATTCTCTCATTATAATTCGCATTCCCATCGATCGGAACTCGAATCGATCCGTTTTCAATATGCAATTTCCATTGCCATTGCCATCGCCAGGGGATTTTCACGTTTTTTTTTCCATCTTATTCTTTTGCGAAATAATTTATTGCGTTTCTTGAGTTTGGCATTTTTGCAATTTGAATTTGAGGCGTTCGGGAGGGTTTGATCCTGGATTGTCTGCAAAAGGGATAATTAGAAATTCCACTGGCAGATGCCAAATTTCCCTGCTACGCAATAAACCTTAATTAATATTTATTGCCAGGAAAAAATCGTGGAAAACTGTATTAAATTGAGTGTCATAAGCTCTTTCAGCCTTTGGCACTTCTATTTACATTTATTACAGGAAAAAACGTCGAAAAAAATGTCGCTTATTGTACTTTTTTTGGTGTATTTCTTTCCATTGAGACTTCTTTCGCCTGAACACGCTCCTGGCTGCCAAATAAAGCATTTCGTTAAGCTAATTTTTATCCCATTTCGAACAAAACATTTTCCCAAATTGAAAATGCTTTCCCGTGTCTTTTTTTGTGTCGAATCCCTTCCCCTTGTCATGTAAAAGAAAGCACCGCCCCGGGCTTGCCATTGATATGTCTTGGAAAAAACTGAACAAAAAACAGTCAAAATTATGTTATAAATTATAGGGAAAAAGGGTAAATTCATGTTGAAAATTTCAAGTGTTTTGTAATAAGGCGCAATAGTGCAGCCCAGCCGAGGAGCATAAAAAATGCATCAACCCCAGGGATTTTCAATGAAAAAAACATAACTACAAAATACGTCAAGAAAAAAAAAAGAAAAACAATAAATAGGAATGATGAAGAAAATTTGGCTTGATTATGTTTCTTGTTTATGGGTAGATACCCTCACTTAAGGGGCATATAAAGTTCTTTAGGTTAAGAGTACGAAATAGATCTTGGTTATTTGGTATTGGGTACCGTAATGCAGGTTAGTACTTCAGTCTCATGGCACACTTTCTGAAGTTTAAAGTTGGCCACTTGAAGCAATTTCCTTTTAATATGCCATGCAATAAACCATTTATAAAAGCTTGGATGAGGAGGTATACCATGGAAGAGCATTCCGTCTTCGTCTGCAACTTATAACCCTAGATCCTGATTCCCTGCGACCGCTTATTGTGCAACAGAGACCAGAATAGTAATTGAAATGATACCCTGCCACAGAAAGCAACCCAAAAGCAGAGAGCAAAACCCGTGGCAAGTACAAATTGCCGTTACCCGCGAATGCAGCCAAGCAAAAGGCTGCAATCCCACTGGGAAGCATGGAAAAAGCTGGCAAAGAGTTGGGCGCAGGAAACCAGAAGCCAGCAGTCAGCAGCGAGATCCAGATCCAGATCCAGAGGAGTAACCTTGCGCCAGTCACTCACCCAGGCCAGCCAAACACCACACATAGGGCCACCCCTCGTCGAATGGCAGGCAGATCCAGGAGCTGGAAAAAAACCTAAAGAAATCCTCACCCCACTGGATGTGCCAGAAATAGCATCGCATCGCAGCTCAGCTCAGCTCACCCAGTCCTGCACTGAGTGGCTCTAAGTAAACCCAAAGATTTCACACGCCACACCGTCAAAGGCGTCAGGCTCATGTTTTTCTTTCGTTCCTTTTTTTTCCAGTGCCAGTACTGGGTACGAAGTAAACCCCCTCCTCAGCGATCCTTCTGGTAATTTTTTCTGGGAGGGTCTGGCGGCGGGATGCTGGCAAATGCATTTTTTACTTGACGCCTTGGCACAAAGCTGCTGCATAATAATCATGGACCCTTATCAGGCGACGAGGAGTGCGAAAAATCGGTAGTCTGGAAAAACCTAATTTGAATATGGAAGATGGAAAATCGCCGTCTGTCTACGGCGGCGCAAATTAATGAATATTTCCGAATACTTTATGAGCCCTGCCGAATGCATTACTAATTCGGCGATCATTTGCATTCGGGGTGAAGGGAAACGGGTTCTGACTCCATCCACATCCACATCCACATCCACATCCACATCCACATCCACATCCACATCCACATCCACATAGAGTGCTCTACATCCATCCAGTAGATACATTTCCTGCAGCTCCGTTCGCCGCTCGGAGTGGAGCCACCTGTGTCGATGGCGATGGAGCTACTTAAAACGCAATTACCACCATGTGGCCGTGATCAGCATCCTGGGAAAAAATGGGAAAAAGTACGCTGGATCCAGATAGGACAATGGCCCTGTATATTACTCGTCGGAAACGCTTGTCGCCGCATTACGTGACGTCTAACCCATTTGCGGCAGCTCGTAAATAATCGATATGAGCTGGGGGCGAAAGTAGAGCAGCAGCCCAGCCCCATTCAAACATATTTCAAGCTCGACGATCTGGAGTGGCAACCATTTAGCTATCGGATTTCTCAAGTGTTTGTTTCTTAAACAAAAAGTTTCGGTTCCCCCGAAAACCTTCCATCTAGTGCACCGGACAAAAATGGGGGTCCTTTCTTCACTTACAGATAGCTTGCAGTTCATTTAAACTTAAAACTAGAGTTCTAGAATAAAGTAGTTTGCAAATTGTTCTCATAAACGCATGAACTTTCTACCTAAATATGGGCTTTTATGTGCTCCAACATTTTCATATGGCATATTTTCAGCGGTCAACGTATTTTCCTTCAGTGCAGGGGTAAGCTTAGAACCCTTGTGTGCCCGCTCTTTAGGGGATTTCAATATCATCGGGTCTCTATGAATTCGTATTGTGTGCGGGGGTTCGCTGTACTCTTTTGTGGCCTCATTTCGCTGAGGGATCTCGGATCCCTCTGTTTTCCACTGTCCTAGGCGTTATTAATTGAAATTTATGCTGGAGCATTTTTAATAGATTTCTCGATATTTAAATTTGTTTCGTTTTCTCAATGATTTAGTGTAATTCGGCTGGGGGAGCACTTCTTTCTTCGCGGGCTGCTCGGCGATTAAGATCTCCTTCAAGTGAATTGAGAGCGGGAAAGCGGTGGGTTGATTGTGAGATCATCAATGGCATATGTTCCTCTAATTGATCAATCGTAGTTGGTTCCAAGGGCTTTCGAGCTAATTGAGACATGGAAAACGGCCATAAAAGTTCTGTTCTGCTCCGTGATCTAATGAATGTTTGTGCCCGATGGGGGTAGTCCCCTTCCAAATTGACTTGTAACCGAAATAAGAACCCAGTTTCGAGTTCCTAATTCTCTGGGTTCTTTTTGTGCAGTTTCGTGTACCAAAAGTGTTTTCCTTTATCTCGCTGTTTACTTTCGAATGAAGGGAGTTGTGATCACAATGGCAGCATCGCGCCTTCGGACAGCTTTATGCGGCATTTCATCCAAAAAAACGCAAATGGAAAGCTGTAACGACCTTTGTGATCCCATCTGGTTATGGTCTGACATGGGCCATCTGCAGATCCGCAGAGGTGAGTTTAATTCCCATAAAGCAGCTTAAGATACTTTCCATTCTTTTCCAGCGCTTTTCCGGCCCAAAAAAGGGCACTTAAAATTAAGCATAACATTTTCTACTCCGTTTGAGCGCTAAGCAAAATGATCAGCGAATGGGATGCTGAGTGGCAGGGGTAAACCTCGTAATTTACATGCGATGTTGGCCCCTTTTTCCGCCCGAAAACAACCCAGAAACTGGACCAACATCTATCTATCCCAAACCCAAACAGAAAGTTGCTACATTTTATGGCCCGAGGTCGCGGAAAATAAAGGGTGGAAAAGCTGCGATGGGAAAGTGCGGCGGGCAGCATCCCGCGATCTTTGCTGCGTAAGCCTCGGAGGATCGCAGGATGCAAGGACCTCTGGAGGACCTCTAGATCCCAAACGCGATGAGTGTCCGCTGTAGGGTCACGGATGCGGCTAATGACCGTGCAGAGAGTGGAAAGTAATGCCCAGTTGCACAATTAGGCAGACAATGCCACCAAATGGCCCCTTGGAGGAAAATTTGCATTCGAAATCAGCTCGGTGCCGTTCGGATCTTTGTGTTTTTTACAAGTATCATTTGGAATATGTTGCCCCTCTTGTGGACACTTTCTTTGGACAGTTTTATTTTCCTTTGTGATTTACTTGGTCATTGAGAGGCGGCGGAAGGGTATGGAGGATTATCCAGAACCATTTTTTTGTTGTTGCTTTTATTTGGGATGCTGCGTCATCATTTATCGCTTGGCTTGACCTATTTTGCCAACTTGCCTGCGGGCCTATAAATGTCAGTGGCGTCATTAAAGTTTCATAATTTATGAAAAGCCGGAGCGTCGCCGAAAGTATCCAGTTTTCGGAACGGTCATTGACTGTAGTAATTAACAGAAATTAGTTTGATTTTCACTTCAAGTTCTCGGTTTTTGTTTCGGTTTTGAGCACGCGCCAAACCGGAAGTGGTTTCCTCGTTCCCCTGGCAACTCTATTCTGCTCCATTTGGGGTATCTAAAAATAGTGGGGATCGTTTTAGGGGGCGTCCCTGTTTTGAGTTTTCAGTGTTCAGTGCTCAGTTGTCAGCTTCTAGTTTCTGTTTGTCAGCACTGCGGCAAATTGGGGCGATCCTGCTGCACAATGCCCATCAACAGTCACTTATTTCGAGATCCTCGCGAGGATCGAGGGGCGATATGCCATCTTCCCATTGACTGACAGCTGCACAGATCTCTGTGGCTTGTAATTGTAGTGCTTCTCTGGCGGCTTGACTTTTCTTAAATTTCATTTACCGAAATGCGTGCGGCATTTGCTGCTCCACTTGGGCTACCGTTATAGTTCTCCAGCCTCCCCAGCCACCCAGTTGCCCAAAATGTGGGGCCTTCAAATCAGCAGATCCAGAACCGAAAGTATATCCTTTTAGTCGCATTTTAAACTCAATTAGCGCTCATTAGTGAATAACTGGCGGCACAAAGTGAGCGAATCATTCACAAAACGCACTGCAAGTGTATGCACTGGGAGAAAAGGTTACGAAACCCTTGTAGTATTTAATTTCCGATACAAATGAGAAGTCTCTTGAATTGTAAAACCAATCATTACTATCCGAGTGACTTCCTATTTTGATTTCAACCTTTATTGGTGTACTTAAAGTACTCACAATTGTTTTCTGTGCATTGCCAGTGTCTTCCCGTCTGAAGAATCGCCCCGGAGCCTAACACGCAACTTCGGAGCCTTGAATCGAAGCCTCCGCAGAAGCCTCCTGTTCACTCCTCATCGAGGATAAACGGAAACGAACATTGACAACGACAATTGCTTGTTATTTGCAAAGCGAATTCCACCGCTTCGCCAAGTTGGGGAAGCAGCTCTCTAGAGGGGATTCCGGGGGAAGACCCCATCACTCCGAGTGGTGGCCCTTCGTCTGTCGGTGCCGGGGCGTAATTATAATTATGAGATGGCATGGGATGGGATGTGATGGGATGGGATGAGATGGGATGGGTTGGGTTGGGTTGGGCCGGGTTGGGTTGCCTGCTCGCATGTGGATCGAAGAGCAGGGCAAAAAGAGAGCGCCTGGAGCTGGCGGAGAATGGAGGAGGGGATGGTGGGCAGCGTCATTACCGCCAGTCGGGAACCGACTTGAGCTCATCATTGGCATGATTATCGGACGGGAAACGACATCATCAACAGCCGCGCGATTTGGTGCGAGACGCACTTTGACTTGGACAGCGAAAAGCTCTTTATACCCTATCTGAAAGTTCGCAAGGCTAAATAGGATTTGTTTTGGGTATTCTATAATTTGTATATACATACGTGTATATCAAGAAGAATGTTTCATTTATTCAAAACCACTTTTGCTTTATAGGATTTTATAAAAAAAGTAACATTTATATTATATTCATTCCTTGGTTGCCACAAGAACATAAACATCTTGAATGAATATGGTTACGAGACTATTAGCTCTTCGACTTGGGCAGTTAAACTTGAGAACCTGACGGGCTTCTTGTAGAGGGATCTACTGGGGGAATCGGGGAAGCAGAGTGCGTGGCATGTTGTGAGTTTTTGCAACACGATCTTGTGTCCCCCAGCATCTTCGTCACTTGGCCAGCGGAGAATCCAGAGGAGAATCCAGCGGAGAATCCCCAGAGGAGGAGACTTGCTCTGGTTCTTTTTTGTCCGCCTTGTTCTTGATTTTTTGCCTTTGTTTGTAATGCAATTTTCAAAGCGCGAGAATTACAGCGAAGCAAAACAATGAAAGTCATCTGCATCGCAGTTGGAGTTTCATATTGAGTTGGAGTCGGTTCCTTTATTTGTGTTTGCAATGAGTCTGGAGCCTGGAGCCCAAAAGCCCACAGCCTGGGGTCTGCGGATCGTTGGGGATGGTGAATGGGGAAAGGGGGATTGGAGTTGGAGTTGTGGGGCCGGACTTCAATTTCAATTTAAATGAAAACAAACTGTGGTCACTTTGTATTTATGTATTTTGTGCCTGTGGTCGGCGTTCATTCAGCTTGTTTGCATCTTTAATGCTTCGTGACTTTTGAGTGTACTTAACGACACAGATGGATGGACTGCATGGAACGTGTAGGATGCAGTTCCAGATACAAAGTGCAATTGCAATTGCATTGCGAAAAAGGAGACTCGAGATCGAAAGAGAGAGAGAGAGAGAGAGTGAGATCTTTGATCTTGGCGGGAAGTGCTAATTGGTTTGTTATGAAGGATGGTTACATGATATTCTAGGAAGTATATTAGTCTAGTTCTGAAGTAGAGTTATTATTAGGACTAAGGCAACACGCATTCCTTTTTTATTTACATACCCAAATTCATTGCTTATATAGCAAACAATTTGATACGGTTTTTTACTTGCGGATTTCCGAAGAATAAGCATAACAATTTGCCTATGCCATGGAAATTTTCCCGTTACTCGAGGTGACTAATATCAGACTTATCGGAAACACATTCCGTGTGGCCACCCAAGCATCCCGAGTTCGCTGGGCCCAATTATTATAGCTTCACGCCTTACGAAAATAAACAGAACCATGAATGAAACTGAAAACACAAAACTTGAACTCCAACGCGAACTCGTACGGCGAAGTGCGAAGAGTCTGGGAAACAGTGGGCAAATCTTCGGAGCCCAAGGGCCCGAAGACTGAAGAAAGGGTCGAGGGACGAGGACCCAGATACTAGCGCCTAGGCCAAGTGTGAAGAGCGTTTGACGCATTTTGCACGCCTTCTTCCAGTTAAAACAATTGTTTGTTTCCACATTTTCTGCGAATGCTTGCCTGGCCCGGAATTTTGTACCCCAAGCAGCGACAGCATCTCCTCCCCAGCCCCTCCGTCACTCGGAGCTCCTTGGAGCTCCAGATACCAGAGCCAAGAACTCGGAATCTGGATCCCCAGAATCCCAGAAACCAGCTGACAAACGGAAACGCCAAGCGCCGTCTGTCATATTGTGCCAAAGTTATTTTGAATATGCAAGAAATTATGAAAATATATCTCGCGGAAAAAAGGAGCTGAAAAAGCGGAGCAAAACTTGGAGCCAGGGAAAATGAACTTTGGCAAGGAGATTGATCCATTATGGAGCAAAATCTGTGCACTTAGCATATCCTTGGAGTGGGTATACTAGATTTAACTTAGCACACTCAAGAGGCATTATTACAATATAATCGGATTTCTAAATATGGAACAATATAAAGAGGAATTTACAACTTCCACTAATCAGCTGGTTTTATAAATGCAAACTTACATTTAAAACTGGGAAGATCGTATAACAAAGTGGAGTACCCTATAGAGATTTCTAGAATTATAAAAACATTGTTACAAGTTTGTGATTTTTGGTAATTATTTACATTCAAAAATGATTTTAAAATAAAGAATGATTATTTAGAAGGGCAAAGCGATCAAATGACAAGAAACATTTAGCTATTGTTGCAAAATTTTGCATTACAAACGGAGAGCAAGGGTATTCGAAGGTTCGAGACTGGACTTTATTTATTTAAGTTTTTTTTTGCATAACCTTCTCGTTATATATTTGCCTTTGTTGTTGTTTTTGGTGGCGTTGCTGCTGTCGCTGCCTGTTACTTTGTTGTAGAACATACAAAATCCAGAGACGCGGAGGGAATCCAGATATTCAGGCGGGCAAACGGACAAACGGACAAACGGACGGACAAGCAGACAGTCCAAGGGCTCAACAAAGCCAACAAGTCGACGAGGGAGACGAGGATGGCGATGGAGTTGGGATCAGATGGGATGGATGGTGGGTATGTGCTATGCTATAGGCATGGTATGGAGACATGCATATTTGAAGATCATAAAACAACGCCAGCAGCAGAAAGAGACGGCCTGCCAGTTGTTGTTTCGCTTCGCAGACGAGTGTGAAATTGTCAAGTTGTTTAAAGTTTACGCAGCGTATTAAATATTTGCCAATCGGCGTTTATAGATCTCGGCTGATCTTCGGTCCAGACCCGCCTGTTACTTCTCTTGTGTTTCTCTAATTTTCACTGTGGCAAAAAACCATAAGCCGTTGGAGGAGGAGGCTTCAATTTGCGTGGGAATATTCTAAGCGCTCGTTTTGCGCGATTTTATTTTTTTGTTATATTTTTATGGTTCATTTTTTGGCTCCACATATCGATGAGCATGGTAATGATGATGTTTATTTGTGTTGACAACAAACTTTGCCGCGCAGCTGGATGGCAGCTTCAGTGTGTGTGTGGCATAGTATCTTCCTTCTGGAGCTACTATCTCATTCTTTTCGACCGTTACAGAATAGATGCTCCCTTGGGGCTCCATTTGATAATGTGGGTTAGGGTTGGTCAATTTTTGGATTTGGGGGCTTCCAGTGAAAGTGATACGGAGACCAAGGCGATTAGAAAAGGCTGATCATACAATCATACAATGATTGCATAAATGTTTTAAGGTCATTTTATTAGATAACATCTACAACTTCAAAAATGTTGCTTATAAAAAATAGGCGTGTATTGGAATGATAAGCCCAGAGCTCGCATACACAAACACTAAAAATAGCTTTGAGATAAATTTCTAGCCCAACTGGTCGGTCCACTCTAATCTGTGTGTTTGTATGGGAAGCTGGGATGTGGGGATGTGGGGATGCCTATGTAATGCCAAAAGTCTCCACAATCTTCAGGGTCTGTTTTTATTGTAGTTTGCTGTGTTGGTGAGGAGTTTCTTGAACCTTAGAGAAAAAGGGCGGGGGAGTGTGGCGACCGGGGGCTTGTTTAATATAGCTCCACTTGTGAGGGGGCTGCTTCGAGTGCAGCTACAGTGTAAACACACACAGATACAGGCACACAGAATACCCAGAGCAACACTTGCAGTACACAGTAAGCTGGCATGGATGCATTAACTAAATGCATTGACCTTTCGGCTCCTCCAGTCTTTTCAGCCCTCAGCCTCAGCCTCTCGACTCACTTGGTGGCAGAAATACGAGTTTTCCGTGTATCTATCCCCATGGATGTAACGACCTAACTGCACGACTCCGACTGTATCTCTGTATTTGTATCTGAGCTGCTGTGGTGTGGTGTGGTGTGGTGTATCTGGGGAGTGGTTCTTGAACTTGTCCTGCATCTTTTCTATGTATCGCAGGCCTCTCACTCGATTCTCCTTCTTCGTGCTGGCGTCGATGGCCATGGGGGCATTTGATTTGCTCTTTTATATTTTTAGATGATCCCGAGCCAGAGCACCCAACTCTTTGGAAAATGGAAAGGGAACCTCTTACTTGGGGGAGCAATCAGTTGGCCGAGTTGTAATGGCCCCAAATGGATGTCTTGAACTAACTTGAACTCTGTCCTGGAGATATTTCAAGATCTTGGAGGAGGTCAGAACATTTGCAGTGTAAATTATGTGCAGAGCAAACCATATACGTATACATATTCTTTTATTAATTTCCCAGATTAGGCCTTAATACTTATTCATAACTTCCATCACATTTAATCTCTCAAATTCATTATACTTTTTTCCTTGAATGGTTGCAGTCATGCTCATTACACATTTTTGCACACATTCGTTTGGCATATGTCGCCGCCTCCTTCTCCTGCATTTTGTCCAGATTCTGATCGGAAGTAAAGTGCCATGCCCGTCGCATATTAAATGTGGAAAGAAAAAATCAACCAGACGATATTATTCCCACGGGACCCATGGACAAATGGACCCTTGGACTCATGGACACTGGCACAAAGGCGAAAGAACAAAACGCGAGGAGAAATGAAAATGAAACATACAATGAAACTCCGATATAGGAACCTATTTGTCGGACTCTAAAAAGAACGCGAATCGCGCTAAAAACCGAGTTCTCAAACCCCTCGATAAGAAATCTTTCGAGCCTAATCGCATAATTCGCTTGCTTTTCGCAGCAGATGAATGCCGTACAGGTACAAAGTCCGAGCGATTGGACCACCTAATAAACAGATCTCCGGTCTTATAGACCACCAGTCAACCACTAATTGCACGGAGATCTCTTTATTGGCCGATGAATCACTATCACAATTGTAAAATCGCAATCACAGGAAGCAAGTGCACACAGCGGAAATCTCTCTATTCAGCACTCCTGAATTTTCCAATTTTCGCACAAAGGCCAAAGGATGTACGGCTGCCGAGAATGGCAAATGAATGGAGCGTAGGTCCTGAAAGATGATGACGTACCGACCGGGTCCCACATAATCCCTACTTTGTTGCCAATTTTCCCCGGGCTGACCGCAAATAATCGGACAGGAAGCCGAGGCAAGGAAAACCCCTACGGAAAAGTAGACGGCCAGTGTGTGTGGGCTTTAATGTCGAACAATTTCATTAGCAAGTGTCCGCAGGATGCCAGGATCGCATATCGACGAGAGTCGCCGCAGTGCGTGCTCCGCAAGTTTAAGTGGCTTTTAATGCCTCTATCTTGGCGCCCAATTAATTTCGTCCAATAAAACGAAAATTATATGCACGGCGGCATTATATTATATATATATACGCACACACACCATATAGCCCCTCTATACTTTATACATATCAGTGAGTCGAAGGGCGTTCAAAGCGTGGCGTGGCAACGAGGAGATTTGCAGAAATTTTGGCGCCAAAATGCAAGTTGATAAACCAGTTGCGTTGCATATTTCTGTGTTCAAATCTTTTTCTTTCCTCCTTGTGTTTTTTTGTTGCCTCTTTTTCAACGTCTGCACGGTCGAGTTTGGGTATATATGACCATATAGTCGTGTGCGAGAGTCGCTCGTCATTGAGGCAGTCAGTGCGGTCTACATTTATAGCGAGCTTTCGCACACAAACAGCAAATCAGCCGGCAACTCGGCCCACAGGCTCAGATACTTGTGCGTTTGAACTGCGCGAAGGGTAAACCAGAATGAATTCCCGATACCCTTCCTTTCCAGCCCAGCATCCTGGCGGTGAACCCCGGTGAACCCAGGTGAACCCAGGTGACCCTAGCGACAGTGTCTATCCCAGTTCAGGTCCGTACTCTAATAGCTCTAATATGTTTCCATGAGATGATAGTGCAGCTATCCTAAGAACTGAATGGAATTTGCCATCATACTTATGATGATCTTAAGGTTCATTAGGACTTGTAGTATTTGATTACGTACTGCGGATTACGTACACCGTGATTAATCTAACAAACTAAGATAATTGATAGTCTTCGAAGTACTTCCACCCAGACGAGGGTATTGGGGCCCAGCCCCGAAAAGGGATCCCAGAATGAGAACCCAAACGGAAAGCGGCGGCGAAGGCGACGCATAATTTGTAATAAACCTCCAGGACTAATGTGTCTCTCTGCCGCCGCAGACCCACCAACCACGTCCAGAGTCATCCACAGCCATCCATCGCCTCCATCGCCTCCATGGCCTCCATGGCCTCCCCCTCGCAGAGGAGTAAGCCCAGGACAGAGTCATAAAAATGAACCGCCAAGAATGAACGAAAAATTTGAGCCTTTAAACTTTTCACTTAATGAATCTAAGCGGAGTGAGCGGTGGGCAGTGCTGGACGTGATCGTCGTAGCCGTCATCAAAACCTCCGCAGGTAGTGAAGTTGTGCAACATTTTTTCCCAGGAACTTCTGCCGGTGCCGTGGCTCCTTATTGAAGCATATCGAGAACTGGTGCCACAGCATTCCATGGGACATCCACCGAAAGCCAAAGACCAAAACACTAACCCAGGGTATCTCCAAAAAACAACAACAACAAAAAAAACCAAAAAAATGAAGTGAAGTGAAATAAACTACCAAAATGCAGGCAAACACCGCGGACGTATCAAAGACCTAAGCAGCCATCCATTGATTCGTATTTGTTGTTGCACCGTCTGGTTAGAACTGCAAGTTTACCTGACCAAACCATTTAACGTGCCAGACACATTTTCGGCGAAATGTTTTTAACAGCCGAAAGTGCAGGGCCCCAGGATCGCCTCGGATCAGAATGGAACCACATCGGAACGGAATCCGATTGGATTGGATCGCATCGGCTCGGATCCGGACATGCGAAGGCTAAGAACATGATATAATCGGTACTGGCTGGGAATAATGGTACATGGGTCTTCTAACTCTTGAAGTCTTATCACTAAGTTTACGAAGTACTGGGGATCTTTATGGTATTATCAAAGAAAGTGTATTATATTGGATGATCTAGCAATAGCCTAGCAATTTTCTAGCAATGTTCTTTAAGTTCTACCATGATTGTTTTAATATTCTTGGTGCTTATCAGTTCCTTATCAGTTGAAGTGGTTCTGGAACTTTCCATGCCTTTATGGTTCGGAATACTTTGCATTAGTAATGGGTATATTTGAGTCCTTAAGCTGGAATACCATCCTCGGCTCTTATTCTTTCCTTATTTGGCTGGGCGGCTTGTCGAAAGAATTCGCCAATGCGAGACTCTGCGTGATTAGAGAGCCAAATTGTGCATTTCGCCGGGCTTGGCTCCAACTTGGGCTCGATTTTGGACTGGGACTTTAAAGGGTGGTGTGAGTGAGACCTGGAATTGGTCTCCTCGTCTCACCCACAATCGCGACATCTTTCTCGTTTATTGAATGCAGCAAGAAGTACATGTCTGTTATCGCTGTTTGCCAAGATCGTTATGTGTGGTTCCCGCGCCCCGGCGTCGGGTATGGGTAGGCCAAGTGATTGGGTCTGCTTATATGGCGTGTGTTTGTAGAAGACCGCCAAAGTGCAGGCCACAATCGCTTTCGTGGTGTGTGACTCAGTTTTTGGCGCGAAAAGTTGGCGTCTTTGGATTTTTTGGGGCTGCTGTGGGGCAGGTTAAATGCGATACGAGAATCGGGAGAAGCAGATAAAAGGAAAGGGAAATTCTTGGGTTCTTAGGGATTCCCATAGGTATGGCTCTTCCGTTTTCCTGTTCTCACTTTCACCGGAAGGAAATCCTGGCCAACTTTTGGCAAACTTCTTGCGCTCTGGTCTTGGGTATTCCAACCTTGGGTTGTCCTAAGCAAACAAACTTACACCGCAGACATGACCACATCCTAAAGGTTCATCTCGAGAACTGTGACGAACCGGGCATCTCGGATGGCCGTTAAGCAAAGTTCGATTGACCGCAAAAACCCCAGAGTGCCGAAGTAGAGCCCAAGTGACATTTGCTTGTAATCCAATACGCTTGAAGAGGCTGCGAATGGTTTTTGGTCAGGTCTTGTCTTACATAATCGATATAAGACGCACCACTTGCCAGAAAGAGGATCTAGAGTCCTTAAAATCAGGAGCAGTCTTAGAGGGAGGGGCGGAACGAGGGATAGTTAGGCACAGGTTGCGAACTTCATGTTTGCTCCTTGAGTGTTTGCTTTAGCGGGAAACCCTCGAGATTTTCGGTGGGCGAGGCACCTGTGACTAACTGTTCTTGCGCAATCCGGGATTTTTCCCATTTTCCATTTCCAAGTTCGGGGAATCGAACCGCAACGAGTCCATAGATTTTGCGGACCTCCGGTGACAGTTAGTTATAGTGGGCCCGACATTCGATACTCGGGATGCGGGGAAAGTGATCCTGGCTTAAGGATTCTGCTGCTATCGGCGGTACAAATCTAGGCGCAGCACTTGAATCCGTTGGACTCTTGAGGCGAAACAATTTTCTCATCATTGGCAATGCGTTGGTCAATTAATGGGCCGGGAGATAGGAGCATAGGCAAGAGGATCCTGGACAAATACGAGTATCCTGTTGTGCACTTCGCTTAGCCGTTGACACTCCAAATAAAGTGCAACAACGGCAAAAAGATACTTTTTTTTTACGGCTAGTTAGAGATATCCCTTGTTGGACAGACAGTTTGACATTTTTGTGTTCCTGTCGCCGCTGTCCTGTGGTGCCCTGTGTGTCCTATGTGTCCTGTTAGACAAACAACAAGTGTTTGCCAGTGTGTGCGTGGTGCGTTAAGCAGGATCTTGAGACGGTCGAGAAGTTTGGGATGGGATCTTGTGGGGACACATCAGCTGAGCCAAGGAGTGCTGGGAAAATTTCTGTTCAATCAGCTGTTGGTAACACATAAACCCCTGGCCGTTAGAAACTGTGTTGTTGGCGACGAGGCTATGGGAAAATCAGGACGTAGTAGGGGTCTTGCTCCTCGGGATCTCGATCTCGGCTGACTTGCCCTGAAGTGTAGCTAAACCTGTTTGACTTTTGTTGTTTATTATTGTTTTTTAGCTGTGTGGGTAGCCCTAATGCTCTAACTTGTTGCTGCTTTGTCCCGATTTTTGGGCCAAACAAAGGCCCAGCAAATCATCAAGTGCTGATGCTGATGCTTCTGCTGATGATGATGATGGGAATTGGGAATCGAAGTCCGATTGCACCATCATTTTTCCAGCTGCACGAGCGTGGCGAGTGGGCGAAAAATCAGGCAGGGATTTGGGATGCAGGACTCGGGGTTTTGGAATCAAGGAGCGTACCTGCCATGTGCTGATCTCACGCTCGCCAAACAATGCCAATGCCGAGTCAATGACAAAGTACTGGGCTGGTCAGGACGTTACAGGTTACAGGCTACAGGTTACGGGCTGTGGGTTGTAGCGGGGGGGATCTGCTAGGATATTCCCATCACAAATAGACCCTAATAACGCTGTTTCCATTGCCATTGTGCTCTCCCCTCGAGGTGTTACAATTGCAGAATTATTGCCCTGGGAAGCGGCTCCACCTCCGTTTCGGAGGACCACCGAGCGGATTCCAGTCCGGATCCCTGATGATCATTTGGGCCCCGTCAGTTAACCCACGCCTTGAACCATAAACTTCGACAGTCAACACAGCGAAGAGCTCCCATAAACACAAGACACCCGCTCAATGAGCGAAACGCTATGCAAACATTTAAATAAAAAGGGGAACCGTTCGAGTGGCTTAACAAATTTTAATTGTTGTACTCTGATGAAGGGTCATGTACCAGCGGGATCAGGTTCGTTATAATAGTCTTATTATAGTTTTATTAATTAAAGCTAATACTAAAATGCCTTTAAGCTCTGAAGAAATGCTCCTCCTAAAGAAGTTATTCAATAATCGATGGTATAGGGATCTATTCTGAAGAACTCTCAGATTCATCTATTGATTCATAGATTCATTTCTATTGAGAAGGATCTTTTATAATAGTTTAAGATATAGTCTAATCCTGGTTTTTGGCATGTGTTCTTCGAAGCTTCGGTCTTCTAAGCTACCCTATCTACACTTCCCTTTCTTTTCTCTGCCATTCGCATTGAGCCAAAGTGCATAAAAAACCGAATTTGTCCGTTACAAAAATCTGCCGCGCGGCGACAGAGAAAGGGAGATTGAGAGAATCGGAGAAGAAGAAGGGGGGGAGAGAGAGCGGGCGCGTGTTTGTGAGTGTGTGTTTATGTTTGATAAAATGCGATATGGGCACATTCCCATTGCACCCCCTTCCCACCGAAACTCCCATCGCGCCAAGGAGAGAACGAGAGAGAGGCGAGCGAGACAGGGGCGGAGAAACGGAGAAACGGAGAACGTGAGTCTCTCTGGCTCCGCATGTGTTCATGCCCCATCTCCAGGCCTGGAGAATGAGAATCCGACTCGCAGCGCGAACGAGACTCAGCCAACATAAGCGGGAATAACGTATTTTTGCTGTCGGTGTGGCAGGCACACACACACACACACACACAGACGGCGCGAAGGATAGATAGAGATCGCCTCCCCACCCACAAAAACCCACACACAAAGTCCCTCACCCACAGATAATAATATACTAGGTTCTATTGAATAGTTTCCATATAGTCCCAGACCATGCCTAGAGATTTCGTTGGCAGTTAAGCTAAGAAAGTTTTCCTCTCGAATCTTTAAAAGATATTTTAAACGATTATTTCATATCTGATCTCACGTTGATGATGATTTCTATACCAGTTACTCGTAGAGTAAAAGGGTATACTAGATTCGCTTAAAAGTATGTAACAGGGCGAAGGAAACGTTTCTGACCATATAAAACCATATAAAGGCTGAAGTTCTAAACTCCATAACTCAATTTATGTTAATCGGATTTTGAAGTGGCATACCTCTAAATGTTTCTGGATCAATTCTCTAAAAATCTGCATTCAAATTTGAAAATTTATTTTTTCTAAATTTTTTTTGTAATTTTCCTGATGTTATGATGTTGTTGAAATTCAAAAATGTCCCAATTCTGAAGTTCTAAACGCCATAACTCAACTTATCTTAATCAGAATTTAAAGTGGCATACCTCTAAATGTTTCTGGAGCAATTCTCTAAAAATCTGAATTCAAATTTGGAAATTTATTTTTTTTTAATTTTTTCGTAATTTTTCTGATGTTATGATGTAGAAATTCAAAAATGTGCCAGGACTGAAGTTCTAAAGTCCATAACTCAACTTATCTTAATCGGATTTTGAAGTGGCTTACCTCTAAATGTTTCTGGAGCAATTCTTTAAAAATCTGCATTCAAATTTGGAAATTAAATTTTTTTTTTATTTATTTTTAATTTTTTCCCCCACTTTTTCCTCACCGATATTTCAGAATATTTTGTAATTTCTCGTTTGCACTTCCACTTGCTGAGCAACGGGTATCTGATAGTCGGGGAACTCGACTTTAGCATTCTATTTTGTTCTATCATATTTCGTTGATATTTCTCTGTGTGCACTCGGCATAGACTGTCAACCTTTCAGAGCCGAAGTCAAGGCAATAAAACTGAAATAATTGAAAACCAGACTGAGCAGAGGGAATAGCGAGATAGGAAAGAAATGAGTGGGGGATTGGGGTGTGAGGCTCACTATTTGTGCCCAAAAATATCTGAAAGATTAGATGGCGGGCATTTCGGAACCCCTTTTGGCTCCACTGCTTTCAGCCTCCACGTTTTTGGGGGGTTAGACGACGAAAGCAACACACACTTATGATTAATGTTCTGGCAAAATTGAAAATATATTTTTAACCCCACATGAACAGCAACGGCGAGCGGAAACGAGGAAGTCTTGGTTTGGTTTATGTTCTGCCAAAAGAGTTGGGGTGGATCCGTTCTTGGGGTATAGTATGCTCGACATACGGGGCTGATCACGATCACCAGAAGTGGGATTAGGCGCGGGGGAGTGTTCGCTCGTACCATTTCCATAAAGAGGAAGTTGGAGTTATTGTAGATGAAATTCTCGGAAAGCGGCAATTGAATGGGTAGGATAGAGTTGAATGGGGGGGTCGGCTTCGGGGGAGTAGGGAGGGAAATGGAATGAGGTTGAGAATAATAGAGTTGTAGAATATTAATAATGATGATAATAAAGTTGTTCTTCCACTGATACATTTATAAAACAGTCAGAAAATCAGTGTACCCTGGAAAGTATGCAACACTTTTTGGTCTCTGCTTATTAAACCTAGTTTCTCGTAGGAAAATCATATTTTCGAGCTTAATACTTAAATAAATAGGGAAATGGTAAAGCTGTTTCAGATTTGAAAAACATATCCAAGTGCCATTGTTTTCAGACATCCTTTGTCTGCCCACTTGACCCTGCCTGATCTTCCTCGAAGTTAATTAAAAATGCATGAGCCATTATCGATTCTACGAATCATTTCATGGCATTCGCATTATAGGCTGGCCCATAAATCTCCTCGGC
This sequence comes from Drosophila orena, assembly GCA_005876975.1. Classification (NCBI taxonomy): domain Eukaryota; kingdom Metazoa; phylum Arthropoda; class Insecta; order Diptera; family Drosophilidae; genus Drosophila; species Drosophila orena. Next base: position 3,265,885 of record VCKV01000282.1, on the reverse strand, counting down.
TTCAAATCGAGATCAATGCACGTGCGAATCCCGACTTCCAAGTGCTGGGAATGTTTAGAAAGACCCAAAATGCACCAGCAATACGAGAGCAAATTGCGCAGTCGCAGAATGGACAACAAGATAAATGACCTGCTGACCCAGCCCATAAACGATGCTGTCACTGGGAAGATAGTTCCCAAAGTCAGCCAAAGAAAGATAATAATAATAATAATAATAAAATAGACAGCAAACTGCGACAGACAGAAGAAAGAGTACTGCACTGTAGAATAAACACGCCAGGATATCAAGTGTACACGTCTCAGCTCGACTCTTTTCGGATCGTATAGTATCGTATCGTATCGGATCGGATGGGATGGCGAAGAGCATGAGTTATGTTGCTCGGACTGCGAAAGATCTCCAGTTTCTGGTTTCTGCACTTGCAACTGCAGTGGAAATCGCAGGCATTGTGCCCGGATAGATGGCCCGAAAGAGAGTATCGTGGGAATGGGCATTGTGACAAAAACTCGAAAAAAAAGGAAAATTGTCTCTGGGCTTCAAGTGTCGCCAATGCCCGAGACTGAGTCGTGTTTTCTTAGACAAATGTGTCCAATTTTCGTGTTGAGCTCCGTTGTTTTCCCATTTATTTTCATCCCAGTGGCCACAAAGAAAGTGTAGTACGCGTTTACCATGCGACCGGCATCCTCGATCCTTCGTCCTTGCATCCTGGCATCTTCGCATCCTTGGGCTCAAGTGGTCAACGCTGGGAAAGACAATCACAGACAGTCTAATTTGTGCGCGGGCCACTTGAGTCTGGGAATGGAAAAAGAAAGGTTGGGCGTGCACCTCTCCCTGGACAAAGGTGAAGGAGTAGTCCTGCACCGAGTGTCCTGGACCGAGGACAGATGCATTTGGCGTGCGTGGGAGTCAATTTTGTGAGGGCCAATGTGGGCACGATGACGCAAAGGACATTATATTCCTTAAATGCACTTTCTCACGACCCAAAAGTAAGGTGTCAATTTTTGGAGAAGCCAGAAAGCAGAGATTGCCAACGTGGCTCTTTTCAAGCCCTGGCAATAAACTATTTGATTTTTAAAATGTGTATTTCACGAGGAGAATACGAATGCAATCTAGTCGCTTAATTTGCTTTATATAAATAATTTTATATAATAATATAATAATTTATATAATATATATAATTTGCTATAAAAAAGTTATCACTTTTTGCGATAGCCAGAATGGGAATTCCGGTTTTTCGCTTTGCCGTATCAAACTGAACCTTAAATCATATTTTTTTTGTTATATTTTATGGGGGTTTACTGTAGAGTACTTTGAGAATCATAGCCCATCCGTTTGCACATGTTACTATCTTTGACTATAACCTGTTGGTCAGGAATTAAGCATTATTTATGATCCAAAGCGACGTTTTACGGCCATTAACACCGACTCTTCCGGTCGAAAAGGTCGCAGTGTATCGTAAATCAATGGAATCCCGATCAAATAACTGCGACATATACTTAGCACAAAGGTTCAGATACGGCGGAGATTGCATGAATGGATGGATCGCGGCGAAGGAGAAGGAAGGAATGTCGATTTGGACACGGATGTGGCAACAATGTTGCTAAGTCTGTGCAAACATTTGAAAGTTTGCTCAGAGATAAGTGATCCCGAGTGTTCGATAAGCGTGGCATGGAGCAGCTAGAGGGTCGATAGGGCATCCCGCAGATAAAAAGTAAGGGTATCAGCATAAGAGTCTCAAGAAATCCGCGCTGTTTCCTTCATATTTTTGGGCTGGCGATAATATGAAAGTGAAAGAAACCTCTGCTGACTGCCAAGTAATGTTTGTGCGATAAGCAAACATCAGATACGCAGATATGGCACAGATGCAGTCCAGATACAGATACATTTGGTCTCGAGATACGAGCTGGCCGACAGAAGTGTGCAAACATATTTGAACTTAGTTAAAAGCGCGTAAAAAGTCGATAAATGTCACTTATCTGTTTGTATAACTAATAATAAAGCCACCAGTGGTCAGGGGAGTGCGGAGGTTGGCCTGCCAAAGATGGATGCACTGAGAATAATTTGCAAGATTTACTTAAAAAATAAAATATGATTTTTTTAGCATACGATTATGACTTTTACTTCACTCACAGCCTTTAAAATGTTGCTAAAAAGATCACAGCATTTCTTTCTGTGTACATTTTAGAGGAAACATGAGTCTGCGGGTTGCGCAGAAACGGAAATCGGAGCGACTGATGCAAATACAGCGACAAAAAATATGAAGAGAATTAGCGCCAGATGCAGTCGAGTGACGTCACTGAGATATCGCCTGAGCATACGCCCCCAGTTTTAACCCCCCACTGTCCGCTTAACCCGCATGTGTGCGCCAGTGATAAACGGAGTTTTTATGAATGGAAGAAACGGATTTCTGATTGCTTTATAACCGCCGTTTCGTTATTTGCCGCTTCTTATCAATGGCAACCGTAGAGAATGTGGCGATAAGTCGCCTCTTTTGAACACTGACCTTGGGGGACTGCCAAATGATACTGTCATAAGACCAGATGATATATCCCAAAAACGAAAATGTGTGTGCAAATAATGGGGCGCTACGGGGAGCACATGTGGTGGTGTCTACATACATATGTACATATTGTATGTGCAAATCATATTTTATCCTACTGCGGAAACGACTGCGACGTGCTCCCAGAAGAATTGCTCGTCTTCTCCAATTTCGCGTCGAGTTTTAGTCAAGCGATTCGCTACAATTCCATTCCAGTCGACAATTTATGCAGACTTATATCGCATATGCCATATGCATATGCATATGCATATATCTGCATACTCGTACATACATATCATGTCATAAGTTCGCGAACACTTCACTTCATTTCATTTTATTTTATTTGATTTTGTGATTCTTTCGATATTTACTAAGTCTGGCGCGTGCTTTGGTTTGTGAATGAAGCGAATTATGTGTTGTTATATGTGATGGGGGGTAGTCTTCAATTGATCCAATTTTCGAAGCCATGGAATACCCTGGTTTATTGGGGCTTCAAGTGCTGTTAGGTTTGATAAGCAGGGCATTTCCTCTTCTATTCATTAGAATTAGTGTTATCGTGTATATTAGTAAATATTTTGCTAGCTTGGCACATTTGTATACCCTCACAAAAAAAGGGTATTGCTGATCCCATACGCATGGCAATTGAAAAAGCTTATTCTGTGAGCAGTGCGATTACGAATATATATTCAGAGTATTTCAATATTCGATCCCGAAAAAGCCAAGTCTTGTTAATCCACATCACACAGCTATGTTTGTGAGTATGTCAGCTATTTCGGTACGCGAAACAGTTACGTTAGAAAAACAGAGAATACCGAGTATAATTCCTAGAAATAAGCAAATGAATCCATAAATATCAACCGAGGCGACAGACTCAACCGCATTCCTGAACAGTCGGCTTTTATCGCTATCCGGGTCATCTGTGAATGGGATTCTCTGGCCACTCCCCGCCATTGACCAGAATCATTTATTGAATGGCCGGTGCTCTATCTCTAAGATATTCCTGGAACGCATTTGGGTGACACAGGGAGGAGCGCAGTCGCGGCCTCTTCAAAACCATAACCATGCGAGCCCCCGCCTGGCGAGGGTTTTATTATATTTTAGCATCGCGGACAATGGATGAGTGCTGGCTGGGCTGGATCGGAAACCCAGAAATTATGCCGGACAAAAGTGTTAAGGTTGCGTAGAGAAATTGTTTGGAAAATATGAATTACAAGCCTCTCGAAGCGAGTCCAAAACTCCCCGAAGAGTTTACCTGCCGCGCTCTGCACGATTTTAGCCATTATGCAAGGCATTGTAACAGGTTGACTCGACTCGGCATTTTGTTGCATCCACACTTTTTTAGGTGCCTGCCGTAAAAAATCATCGTTCTGGTTCGCGCGATCCTTGAAGTAGGTGTTAAACAAACGGCAGCCAGATGGGAAGCTGTGCGGAAATCGCTTTACAAGGCAAAAAGTATATCGCAAAGGACCAAAGAATGGCATCCAAGGGGGTATTGGTGAAAGGAGAACTGCGACCAGGGAATCCTTTATGGAAAGTAACTTCTGTTTAATTTGAGAGGCGACTTGAAAGTACTCCTCGAAAGGTATCTTGTGGTTTTCGAGGCTTGACCTTAGAATACTCGAATTCTAAACACTTGAGCTCATATTTCTAAGGAGCACTGCTGTTTTTCTAAGAGCAGTCCTTACAATTTGTTCATATATTATTATATTATTTTGGAGGACAGACCTTACACTGCTTTTCTTTGAGCATTTCTGAAGTCGTCATATTGCAAGTGATTATATTTCTTTTGGACATGATTTCAATAGCCTTGAGTTTATTTATTTATTTTCCTTGAAAACTTATCATGCTGCCTTGATAGCACGCTAGTTGTTATTACAAAAAGTCATTGCTTTTTATTTTAAAAGTTGAGAGCTCAAAACTGTTAAGAACTATGTAGAAACAATGAAACTCTTGCAACAATTACTAGATTTATTTGTCCCGCTAAAAAAACTATGATATTACATGCCTTTAACAAGACACGTTTTTGCTATGACTATGGCCATTCATTTGCCCAGACAAAGGCCATTTAAAAACCCATTTCATACAATTAATAACAATAAAATTACACTAAAATTGCAACAACACCGCACACCCCCAACAAGGCGGCACACAAAGGACACAAAGGCCATTGTCGCAGGATCTGATCCACTTGCCACCGCCGCCGCTATTCAAAGTAACTCGTAACTCTGGTCGCCTCATTCACGAAACGCACTGTACTATATAGTCGGGCATTGGGACCATGGGCGTGGCTCTGCGCACTCGACTTGGAAATGTCCAGAGACACCGAGTTGCAGGGACAACACATTGCACGTGCGTGAGTGCAACAATTGTCCTGCGAACTGCAATTGTGTCATGTCCTGATCGCTGTTTGATCCTGTTTGGCCTGCAATGTCCAGCAACAGCGGTGTACTCTTCCATTTCCCATTTGAAATCAGCGATGTGAAAATTTCCAAGACGTGATTTTTACGTAGTTTTTTCCTCAAAGCATTGCCCATTGTTTGCGCAGTTCATTAGTTGGCAGGACTCGAGTTCATTTCGGTGGACACGTACGTGTCGGGAAAATGCCGCCAAAAATGTTGGGACGATTTTTCCTGCCAAGCTTTGCCGCCTCAGCTGCGGTTGAGTGTTTTTTTTATTTTCCTGGCAGTTTGGTGCTTGGAACATCAAACTAATTTATCACCAATATATGCCAGTATCCTGGACGCAGGATGGGCTGGGAAAGGACACCCCTTTCGGTGGGAATCGCTCGTGTGTTGGGCTTTTGTGTCTACTTACCATAATGAAAACATTTTCAAATATTTTATGCAAAGTCCTGACATGACCTTTGCCGAACCTCAACTGCCGCGTCTCCCGTTGCGCTTGATGTCCTGTCCCGAGTGTCCCGAATGGTAACTGCAACACACATCCCATCCCTTACCGGTTCGTAATTGCGATCTGAACTAGTTTTCGGCATGGCCCTGTCATTATGTAGATTTTTCAGGCCGCGACTACACGATCGCCCCAAAAAAATGGAAGGGGATGTCGAATACTTAGTGGAATACACCAATGTTGTTGCTGTTAGTCGGGCTGTTCCATGCTCATCGGGTTTACGGGGGTCATCAGGACTGGGATTTGTTCTCACAGGATGTACATATACACGTATGTGTACTAGACCATAAACCTTGAAAGCACAAAGAGCACAAACCAGATAACGATCCAGCCCAAATGTATCCACCGGCAAATGGGAAAAGGCAACACAAAGCCGCAATTTGGCTGGTGAAAATCATCGAGGTCGATCCATTTGCAGGACCATATACCCATTATATAGCCGCCTCCGCCGCGATGAGTGACTGCTGGGTTTGACTGTCTAAGCCGCAGGTACAGAGTGATTAACCGCCGAGCTATTGCCACCGCAATTAGGATCGCCTCGGATCGGGATGCCCAAGATCCCAATAAAAGCCAAATTGAATCGGGCCGGGATCGGGATCGGAATCGAGAGCAGGAGCGGGAGCGGGAGCGGGTAACTAGTGCAGGACCTGTAAGGATGCAGCTGATAATGGCAAAGAATTGCGTCGTCACAGGTTCACAGAGATGGCCGGCCAAAAAAGGAGGAAGACAAGTAGTGCTGAGGGGGGAAAAAGGTAGAACAATTTTTTAACATCAAACGAATAAAGGTCGCTCTCGCACACTCATATTCACTTTGGAAAAGGGAGCTCCTGATTTGTTGCAAGATTTCTCCGTAAATGGCATAAAAAACCGCTCGAGAAACAAGGCGACAAGCCGTGGGATCGCCGTGGCTATGGCTATGGCTATGGCTATGTCTGTGGATGTGTCTGTGGCTGTGGCTGTGCCAGTGAATCGTTGTTAAGATTGTTAATGGCACCCGACCTGTTCACGTCCACGATCACAATGTTGGACAATTAACACGGCACAGCAACAAGAAAGCCAGGTTTTTGGAGGCACATCCTTGGGAATGTCGGGCAAAACAGAGGCCGCTTAAGAAATCAAGGCCCCCTATTTCATCTCCTTTATCCCGCATTCCCGCGCCCCTTATGAATTCTTCATATTTTGTGGATCATTCCAGCCAGGGCTGGGATTAATTATGTTGACAGGTTGCTGCGACTCAAGTGCCTTTGATTTCGTAGTTTCCAAATGCGAGAGGAATTAACTTTTTGTGTAATATGCTCACGTTTCATTCAAGCAGCTCCTTTGATATCTTCCTGGAATCTAAGTCACATCCTTTGGCTCCGCCCCATTTAAAAAGTGTCAAACTTGTGTAATGTAAGCCATTTCCTCTTAATGAAAGTGTTCTTGGAAGTTTGTGAAGTGTTTGGAAAATGTTGCTTTACAATATTGAGGTATATAAGTGTATATTTCTACTCTTTCCTTGCGTACATCTGATCCAAATACTTCCGAATACTGGGTCGCTGCAGCATCTCACAGGGCAGTAGGTCGACGTAGCTCTTGGTTCTTCGATAAGCCTCCACATTTGTGTAGCAGTGATGGACGTAGTTCTCACCCAAACTGGACAGTACGGCGGAGCGCAGATCTGGCTTGACGATTGCGGGAATATCCAATTTGGGCAGAGGCACTTGGGGAGTAAACGTCAGAAGGAGCGGCAAGGTTGGGAGCACTGGATCAGAGGCAGGAGGTGCTGGAGGTGCAGGAGATGCAGGAGGTGTTGGAGGTGCAGGAGGTGGTGAAGGAACTTTAAAAGCCTCTATTGGTACGGCTTTACTACTGGCACTACTCGTAGGATTTTGTGGCCACTTTGGAACCTCTGGCTTGGCGTGCTTGTAGGATACTGCATTCAGTTTCTTCCACATGCTCAGTAGGAGCTTTGCCGACCTGGATAGACCCTTTTCCAGGGCCCTCATCTCGTCTGAACTGGGACTGGATTCGGACAAGGTGAAACTCCAGCGGGAGACTTTATCTTGCATGGTTACTGCATAAACATAGGTTTTATCAGTGTTTCTGGCGGTAACTGGATTTATAGAGTTGTGTTTCACCAATTTTTGAAGAGGCAACCACCTGTGAAGTGTTGGCTTTGAATACTTCTCTAAAGCTTGGTGGCCAGTTCGATTGTCATCATTTTGTATTGCCTGCATTGCAGGAGCTTTGGGTGGCTGCGATTTCGTAGACTTTGGTTTTTTTTGGGAACCCTTATTTGAATGCCTCTTTTTCGCCTTGCGACAGTTCAATCGGTATCCCTTGATCAGATGTGGATTCGATTTGATGGCCTGCTCCATGGAGCAAGCGCGAGAGAACACCACCATGGCGTAGTTCAAGTTATCCGTGCCGCCCCTCACGCAAACCCTCTCCAAATCCCCGAAACTGCTGAAGAAATTGAACACATCGCGGTGGGTGATGGCTTGGTCCAAGTCGGGTATATACATCCGGCGATCGGTGTTCGCCCTGGGAGGCGGTTGTTTGGGTGGTTGGATCACCTCTGTACCAGGCTGGTACGGTTGTTCAATCGCTTGTAGGGATTGGAAATGTGCTAGGAGGATAAACATATACGTCGTAAGAAGGTCACAATCCCTGATAGCCGTCCTCACCTGCGTGCTCGTTATAGACACTAGCTGTTTCCATGGGCAATGAATTCTCTTGCTCGGACTGACTCATCCTGGCCTTCTTTGGGACTGGACCCGGATCTATTCCAGGCAAGCCAGTCGGCGTACTGGGCATCATCAGAGATTCTAGGGAATTCAAGGAGCACCACGAACTATCCATGCTTAGCAGTTATTTTAAAAACTAAGTTGTAATACTTTCAGCATTTACAACCAGCTGACGTACAAACTCAAAGCCAACTCTGATCAATGATTATTCTGATTATTTTTCTTCATTTCTGAATTTTGTTTGTATCTCGAAATTTCTCTTTAATAATTGTCATTCACTAACATAAATTCCCTAGACCTTACGCAGAATCTAAAGCCTTTCCCTTGAGGTTTCCCAAAATCCTGAAGAGTCAAACCTACTCAAACCTTTCCCATTGCATAAATATAAATTGCACTTCCAGTTCATCGAGGCCTGGGAAAATTCGCGTCCGTTTTGCACAAGGAAATGATTTGGCAAATTGGGCACAAATATTTTCATCGGAAATTTCATAAATATTTTATGAAACTGAAGGATCAAATTTAAGGCCCCATTCATGGTCCCCAGAGTGAGTGCCGTGCCATGAATGAATATTCGTAACGGTCGGCATTCCGACTGCGATTCATGAAACTGTTGCCACCAAATCGTGGCCAAATGAAAGGAACCAGCAACCAGTAGGCCAAAAGCAAAAACCCAGCTGGAATGCGTTGGCAGTTTGAATGTCGCCTCAGGTGACAAATTGCAAGGCTTGCACAGGTTGCACTTGGCCAGTGTAAAAAGGACGACGACTCAATGACGCGGCAGGTTCCGTCAAAAAAAATGTGCCATTTCGCACCTCCATAAAAACGTGTCCCGAATGGGTTTCCCTGCCATTTGCCATCAATGGACTGGGCGGCCTTCGGTTTCGGTTGCATAATGTTTGACTGCTGGGCGGAAAGTTGCACATGGCTTCTAATGTGCGATTTGCATTCGCAATCGGTCAAGGGTGAACAGGATGTGATGTATGTATGTTTACCCAACTCGCAGAAATCAGGGCGCATCCTTTGCACGAATCACTCAGTTTTCACATCCTCTGCCACCCAGGTTACGTAAGCCATAAACAAGTGGACCATGGGACTAATAGACTTGTTGCCAAGGCCGCAGAGATCGCCTCCTTCTCACGCCTCGACTGCATCCGGGACCCGTCGGATTCCAGCTAAAAACGCGGCAATATCCCTCAGATACTCGGCTACTTTGTGCGGACGTGAACTTCAGCCGTTTAGCCATTCAGCCATTCATTGATTCATTCATGAACATTCGCCCGCAAACAATAAGGACACAACTAGCAAATCTCTCGAGCACTTCAAGGAACAATGAGGAGCCCAAGCAAATTTCTGTGCGAGGACATTCGGTGTTCTCACGTTCACTTCAGCGATTTCCTTCGTTTTTGGGTGTTTTTTCGGCTCTTTTTTAATGTTGGCTTAAACCTCAAGTGACCGAGGGTTTGATGATGATTATGATGAGCTCACAGGGAATTTGCGAAATAACGAAAAAGTGAAAAAACGAGAGGAGAAAGGAAAGCGGATACTCAGCCACTCAACCGGGTGTCCCGGCATCCTCATCATCCGCCGATCATCCCGGATATAGTTCGATATTTTTTGCGAGTTCGGTGGCTCTTTCATAACGAAATTCGCTGGAATGCCCGAAGAATACATAATAATCAGCAGATAATGCCGTTGATTATCTCGGGAATGTCTATTCATCGCCTGGCGCTGTGTCCTTCGAGTCCTGCCGCCTCGAATTTCCCTCGCCGTGTGCGGCCTGCCAAAAAGTGAGAATTTATGAGGTTTTCACCAGCGCAGTGATGGTGGTGAGGGAGTTTCCCTAGAAGTTGCGATTGTAGCCGTGCGGCAACTGTGGGAAAACTGCATTTTCCGGCCTGACTTTGGCGTCTACCAGGAATTTCGGCTTTTATCACGGATGCGAGATGTTGTCGCCTGTCGCTCATTGTTTGTACCAAACACAATTTAATTTGATTACAAATCAGAGACAGGCACACACATTTGCATTCAAGACTTTTCCCAGCCACCCCGGAACATAGACTCTAGAACCTGGAACCTGGAACCTGGAACCTGGAACCCGCATCCGAATCAGAATCAGAATCCGCATTCGAATCCGCATCCCTGCGATTTGGTCAAGACATTATGCAGAACAGTCGCTCGATAAGCACGAAGTCTGTGTGATTGTCGCCTGATGAAGATGAATGATGTAATAATTCCGTCATAAAAATAACGCATACTCAGCACACTGGTAGCTGGATGTGCAGGGTGGATTTGCTCTTACTATATAGCTCTTACTATTAATGCGAACCGGACCAAATTAAAGCTTGGAAATCCTCGGCCAGCTGCCAGCTCAACAAGTTCTGAATGCTGTGTGTGTATACTGTATGCCATGCGTTTTTATTTAGAACTGGTTTACTCCGCCTAGCCTAACCCCATCATATCCATTTACATTTATCGCATTTCCCGAAAAACGCCGTGCAGCTTTGATGTTTCCAAAAATGTCGGATTGTCGGGCGGGGAGGAGAAAGTCGAAAAAACCATTAGCATGCTCAGCCGGGCAAATCCATCATAAGCCATGCCTAAAAAAAGTACTTAAATCTCCGTTCGCCTTGACCCTTCTGCCTCATCCTCTTCTGCTTCAGAGTATCTTGTGGATGCCATGGTCGTGCATCCTTTTGTTTTACAGATACTTGGATACTTGTTTTATGTCTTCGTTCCGTCGGCTGGTTGCCCTCGCCTCACCTTTGGCTTCGTTTTCTACAACTCTCTTTTCTACGCGGGCCAGTCTTCGATGGATTTTGTTTTGATTGCGCTGTCCGTTCGGTTGAAGACCCCATTCTCATTCCCATTCCCATTCCCATTCCACCTCCGATTCCAATTCCCAATCCCGAAGACCCCATCCCGTCCTGAAACCCCCCCACACCAGTACCATTCCCTTTTCCGATTCTTTCCTCCTTCTCGTTTGTAAAGTCAAAGTGTCGAATTGTAAAGATCACTCACCTTTTGGTGGATCGCAGGCCTAGGCCGCGCATACATAAATGGATGTGTGCATATGTAAGGCATCCCATAGATACATAAACATTTACATTCCTGCCCCCTTTCGACGCCTTCTCTTCAATCACTGGGAAAAAATCGTTCTCATTTATGGACATATTTGTAATAAACCATGAGTAGCTAATGTAGAGAGCGCAATGAAAACAGTTTGCATTCATTGTGAATGTATCTTTATCTTGAAATTACTTTCTTTTGCAGTTGTAGGTATTGCTTTTCTGCCAGTGCAGTGGATCCCAGCTATACCCCTTTATTATGGCGAGCATGTCGCCTTCTTCCGCTGCGATTTCACTGTGTAATCACGACCAGCTTCACTCCCTGCCTCCCCAAAGACATATGCAATCCACCACAGAACTTATGCGAGATCGGCTCATTTCTATGGCTGCACGCTTATTTGTTTGTTTGTGGGCTCCAAACTGGTACTGGCATCCGTTCCAGGGCGTTCACTGTACCCGGTCGGGTACAGTCCTCTCCTGCCCAGGCGTTTTTCCTGATTTTTCTCCAAAGGGCGCGCACGTCCAACAGGTTTGTCTAGTAACAAGTACGTGCAGTGCCGCTCCCCACCGATTTTAATGCTTCTGTTGGATTCTAAGAAGCCAGTTGTTTTCCTTTCGGCTCTATCTGGATGCCGATCGAGCCCCCTTTCGGTTGGGCTAGGAGTCAAGTTTACTTACCTACCTCACCGCAGCTCTGTTTGCCAAGACTTTCGATGTTACGGCATGGAAACTCTGGCGGAAACTCTGGCGGAAACTCTGGAGGAAATCGTTCTGTAAGCCGATTTGCTGCCAGCGAAGACGGAAGGAAGTTGAGCAGATGATGATGCGTGGAAAATATTAAGCAGCGGCATAAAGGCTGGGAAGTCAGGGCAAAGACCTTTAGAAGACAACTTTATTTGGGGAATCATGAATTTTAATGTGGTCAAGACATGAAAATTGACGGGAAATAATGTTCCAAAGACAGACAAATTGAAATTTATCTATTAGTGTGTCAGGAGAGAAATGGCCATTAGGATCATTTGTTGCATATTAAGCAGTTTTCAATTCTGTTCTGTTACGAAACGGGGAATTTAATTAGAACTTCACCATTTTCATTTAATGATCGTATTGATTTTCAACTTTTATGGCCCCTCGTTAATGTTTTAATGGCCAATAATCGTTTAGTAGACCCCAGTCACGCCCATTTGGTAACTCGAGTGTTTTGCCCACGCAGTCGATGCCAAATTGAGATGTTGCATTTTATGGCTAATTGATTTTAATCTCGACTGCCTCCTTGGTGGTCACAGAATCAGCACACAAGTCCCTATACATTACAAGTGCGGAAGGGCAGGAAAAAAGTGGCCAAGGGAAAATACAGATATGTTTCGATAAGGTGGTCATTTTGCGCATCATCATCATCATCTTCTTCATCTTCATTTTGGAGAGCAGGTCCACTTTCCGGGTCAAATAATTATAGCAAACGCAGATTAGCTGCGGATGAATGGACCCAGAGATCTCTGGCCAGTTATCAATGGCACCCACAGTGAGGTCCATGCAGCAAAGTATATCTGAAGTTTCGGATCTGCCAGATGATAAATCAATGAACGGGACTGTCAACAAAAAGGGAAAAGGGAAAGGGGAAGATCTGCAGCAAAGGATTTCATTTAGTTCTATTTATTTTCCCTGCCAGCCAGTCAGCTGACTGACCCGAGTTTTCCAGCCCACTTGAGGTCCAGTCCAACCCAACCGATCCCAACCGATCCGAACCGAACCCAAGATAATATCTGAGTAACTCCACCTCCTGGCCTCGTTGCATGGATTTTTTGTGTTTTCTAGTTTTCTGAATTCTGTTATCTGGGGTAGAGCAAAACGGCCGAGGACAAAGACACTTTTTGGCGCTCTTTTTCCTGGCTTGGAAACATTTAACTGTGAAAGGATTTTTGAGCGATCCTTCAAGCAAAGGATATGCCGCACTGCTGTTCATTTCTGTTCATAGTTTGGCCGCAGGACCAAAGCCAATAACTCCTAACAGTGTGTGCGCATTTCGTAGTCGGTATCTGCAGACTCACATCGTGAGTTAGGTCGGCTTAGGACTTATACTTCCATTTCTATTTCCATTTACTATTTCCATTTACTATTTCCTATTTCCAGAATTGGCATGTGCATGGGCTGAAACAATATTCCACCCACACAGAAACGGGGAATATTCATTAGGGAAAGCCAAACAAAACCAAACAAAACAGCGGCCAAGTTAGTTATTCTCTCGATGCTTTGCCAGCAATATTTTCAAGTTAAAGCAGGCTTATCCCGAACCCAAATCCATATCCTGCTGGCCTGGTCGCATTGTAAATTGATTAACTATCCGTCCACAAAGGCAACTACAGGTTGTTCAGTTACAGTTCGGTTAAGAGAGAGCTCGAGTTAGATCGTTTTTCTGCATATCTAGGATGGATCTGTTGAGAACACGGCCACACATGCAGGACCAATATTCCAATGTCCATTCAGTCGTAAGTAAATGTGCGAAATGGCTTTGTTCCCATATGAGATTATCCAGTTTTTGTTGAGCAAAATGCGAGCTGGCAGATGCCAACTAGTTCTCATTACAGCCATGCGGTATATATGGGGTATACTCGTACATACACGTACATATGTAGATAGATAGATCGATCCATTGAGCAATCTGTCGTCAAACAGTTGCCGCCCTTAGTCCTCGTGCTCATCCCAGGACAGGTTCGGCTCATATGCAAATTATGTTCAAATTGTTCAATTTCCTGGAAGCCCGCACTCATCCAATAGCTCTATGTAGGTCTTATATCTCGGGTTTTGTTTTTTTGCACAAGTGTTTTCCATCTACCGGAAGTTTTTATGATTTTTTCCGACGAACTTGAAACAGTAGCTGGACTTGCGTAATGTTTTGCCGTCCTGAAGAGTTTATTGTCAGTGTTATTGTCTCGCAGGACTTGGAAGATCCTTTGGCGGCAAGGATACATGGGGAAATGCATAATAGTTTTTCACACTCTGCCGCTAAAATCCATAGGCTGTTGGATTGCCCGAATTTTGACTCGCATGTAAATTACTTCGATTGTTTGAGCAGCGTGTTAAGAGCTAGAAACTGCTATTGTCTATTAGGATTTTATTTTCAATATGTGTTATTTAAGGGAATTTCAACAGCATTACCGGGCAATTGATATACGGCTTTAAAACAGATAAGATAACGATTCCTTGGCTGCTTGGAAAACATTTACTTTATGATAATGATTTAGAATATTAAATCAATTCTCTTGCCCAACAAGCAAGCGTCGGTCCATGTGATGTCTTTGTGGGCTTAACCACAGATCAGGACTTCAAAGATCCAGCCGAAGTGATGCAAAAACCAAAGAATGTATCGTATTTTGCAATCTCATTGGGGCATGCTAATTGCCTTTGGCCAGAGTCCCAAAGAAATGAGTTGTAAATGAGCAAAGGTAACTTTCCGCAAACAAATCCTCGACACTCGCAATGTCCTCGAACCGCAGGAGTGATGGTGTCACAATGCTTTGAGGTGGATGCGGATTCCGCCAGGAGATCATTAATAAACCGTTTTGCCAGGAGCCACGGATGGCACATGAAACACACCGACTTCCCAGCATTCTAATGATAATATCATCAAAGGACTTTACTTTCAAGCCATAACGGTAACCAATTGATTCGCCACCATATAGAAGTGTATCTACACACATGTATGCTATCTTTAGATGGAAATCAAACAGTGAGCACACGCCCACCACCACAACTAACAAGCCGTGAAATTATTTTTTATTCTTCGCATATATGTATCTAATGGACGATGCATAAAGCGCTGGGTTATGAAAAGGCAATTAAGTGCGGGCAATCAGGGAGTGGAGAATCCTGCCACAAATTGGTTGAATGACCCCCGAGATGATCGTGAGAATCCGAGTAGCCGTAACCCTTCGATCCACTGAGTTCTGAAGAGGTTACACTCTAAAAATTAGACGATTGCGTTTTAGTGTGTCATTAAAATCGGACTATTTGTCTGCGATCTCTGGAGTGTTTCCATCGAAACCATGCCCTCTCACAGCCACTGCTCCAGCTCAGTTTTTCCGTTAAGGAATCAAAACATATAATTTTCCCCTCCCCGAGCAACAACAGGTATGGAGATGGAGTGGGCTAGAAGTAGAGCTGAGAATCTCGGGGCACAGAGGAAAATCCAATACATACAGGTAGGCATATAGGCACATAGGGTTTGAGCTGAACAATAGAACCTGTTTGACGGAGGGGAAAGTCCAACTGGAATCGGTCGCTCATATAAGAAGACCTGCTGAGATTTCCTGCCGCAAGGAAATGGGAAAAACAAACCCGAGAGCAGAAGGATGGGCAAAGGAAAAATGATAAATGCCAAGTAAACAGGTTGAGGACAGGTACCACGAGGGGTAATCGTAATCTCAGGAGCCTCTGGAGGGGGTGGACTCGGAATCACATGTAAAACCCATCTCCCAGTAGCCCGAGGAGGCCCAAGATCGAAGCGAGACCTGCACGTGGACCTGGACGTGGACTTCGATGTGGATGTGGATGTGGATGTGGATGTGGATGCCCAGGATCCATCGAACTCGTGATGATGAAGCCTTTTCTTTTCTATGCGCACTGCGCACTTCCAAACGTCAAAGACCCAATAACGAGTTTTGTATTCAAACGCGAAGAAAACGAGTTGAGGATCTTGTGGTTTTTATGGGGGTTTGGCTTTTTCACAGATTACCAAACTATTTTCCATTCTTCTTCGCTGCGCAGGCGTTCCAATGTAAATGACCAAACAAAGGAGCCCAGGGCATGTGTGATATTGGGATCCCTCAGTTGGCCTGGGAAAATTGGGAAAAGGGCTGCTGGAGTCCGTCGGTTGGACCTCGGACTGTAAACATAAAAAACTGATTTTTATATGAGCTGATCTGTATGCTTAAGGTCCGAGCAAATGCATTTGTAAATTAAATATGCATTTTTTATAACGATCAGTTTGGGGATCGGTTGGGATTTCAAACAAAGGAGAAGAGATGAAGACGATTTTTCAAGTCATCATTATGGAACATGTACAAGATTACTTATTAAATGGTATTTGAAATTCACAGAGGCACAAATACAACATTTTAGCTTAAGCTAGATCTAATTTCAAAGAAGTAAATTGCTGGTGCTACCAATTATTCAAAAATATCTAACCCTGTTCCAATCCCAACTTACTGTCCTCGGACAACAGACATAAACATCGGAAAATCGGAGCTCAGATGGGAATGTTTTCATTTCGTTGGCATGTAAATAAAAGGCTCAAACACATGTGGACAATGTTGCAGGACAACGGCGGCATAAACAAAACCCGATCGCCCGGTTCAGGACTCAATAAATTGCCGCTGATCCTGCGAAGTCGCGACTTTTGACCTAAAGTCGAAGACAATTCACTGGCCGCTGCTAATGAGTAGCCAGCCGGGGGTTACTTGAGATCTTATCAAAACACAGGACACAGATGAAGACTCACAAATCTGGCGGGATAACGGTAGCGGCGATCGGTTTTCATTAGATCCTTTTTGGCGCTGCCGCTCCGATTTGTTTACGGCTATGTGTTTATTACGGGCAGCCAGAAAAAAAGGAGAGTTACGAGCTGTTCTGGAAATCCGAGCCGCCAGCGCGGAATCCTTGAAGTGGTCAACCTCTGGAAACCCGGCCATATGTCGTCGACATCCGTGTCCTCGGTGATATATGCATGTTTTCATCCTTCTCCTCCGTTTTTTTGGCTCTCCATCTCGGGATCCTTTGCATGTGGCATTGATTGAGCAATTTGTGCGATCCTATATGGATTGGTATACGATATGTTAAATGGTATATGGAATATGTGGTGCTAGTGTGCTCATCGATTTGGAAGCTGTCAGCGTGGCTGCTCCAATTTCATGGCCGATTTGCTCAAGTGCATTCCAATTAATGATTCGGCTCAAGGACTATCTGGCCATGAAATTTGAGGACATCTGGTGTCTGTTTAATTATGGATCAAGGTTGCTGGGCCTGAAAGGGTTCTGCTGCCTAACGGTTTGCCCAAAGGGTCGATCAGGGTCGGTATCAAATTCCTTTTTATATCCATGCATAATAACTCACGGAAGAGCTTTTTGAGAAAAATTGTTGTGTTCTTTAGTTACATAACAAAGCCGTGATATTTTGCAACTAATACTACCCGTGTAAGCGTGTTCTATATGATTGTAATATCCTGGGAACCCATACCTTTGAAAATAGTTTCCCCGAACCCATCAATTTACGACCGCAAACATTATCTAATACCTATAAGGCCACCCAACAATTGGCGCTGCTTTGAAAAGATCATTAGCAGGAATAAGATCGTAAAAATTCGTGACACGCGAAAATAAAGCAAGTGCCGCCCCCAAAAGGACCTGCCAAAAAAAAAGGAACTCGACAGCCATGAAATTGCAACATGCAGGAGTCGGTGCCATTACCCGATCCCTGTGCCTTGGCCGATCGATAGATAGATGGACCTCCCGGGAAATCAAAATGTTCAATTGCACACAATTGCGGACTCGAGTGGCGTGCGGAGGACAAAGGACGAGACAGAAGGATGACCGAGGCAACAAATTTATAGGGACACAAACACGGGCCGACTGTCGGCATCTTAGAATCAAATGCACTGCGTCATCGGCGACCTCGGCGACCTCGGCAACCAAAATATATCATAAATGCACACAGGTTCTTGAGTCGCCTTTTATTTTCTGAGGTTTTGCCGCCCTTTTATGATTTTTATGCTGTGCTGGTGGGGAAGTGCCGGTGGTCACTGGAGTTCCTGGAAGCCAGGCAAATACAAAGAGACTGGGCGAAAATATTATGAGAAAAAACAGAGGGAGCAGGGAGTAATTAAGGGAGTCCCAGCCACTTGTTAATGTTTCCGCAGCTATATTTACACTTTTTGCTATTTCTCTTATAATATTTATTTACTTGGGTAAAGGATTTGTTTGCCCCCAAGGCTGTTTGGCTTTCGAGCCAACATTCCCAGTGGTGTGAAGGAGTTGGCAAGCCGATTATGATTTGCCACCACACAAGTCGAGGTCGAGCTCTGGTGACGCGGGTTTTATGGAGGATTTCGGCGCAGGACTTTGGCTAACGTGTCAAATTGACAGCAGGACACTTCTTCCACTGGCTCTCTGATCCTGCTGCAATTTCGCACGGTCGGGCGGGAATACCTGCGCCTGGCCCACGCGGCGCTCGGTGCGGGGTATCCTGCCTGGAGATCCTGACTCGATCCAGGCGATCCAGGCGATCCAGTCGATGCAGGCGATCCAGACACTGAGCTCATTAAGCGTTCTCCTGGCTGGCGCCTATCCTGCGGCGTGCTCTCAGTTTGGTGGCTTTGCAATTAACTGCATTGTTTTTCGACCCGGGCACACGCGCAACGAGTGTCCTTTCGCAAACAGGACTCTGCTGTGACAATCGCTGCGTTTTTCACATTTTTCACATTTTTCACTCCTTTGCAGGGGAATCTAATCGCGTTTTGCTCCTTTTACTTCCTCGCTCCTCCACCCGCTGCTTAATTGCTGGGATTAGAAGAGTCAGGACGCATGACATCAAATCGAGCATATGGCTGAAGTCCTGCGATAAAGTAGCCAAGATCGAACGCCCCCATTTAGTTGGCAAAAACGAAGAGCGAAAAACGTTGGCCAAAACATGTGCTGGACAAAGTGCTCCTGTGGGAACGCCCTCGCTCCATAAACGTATTTTATTGATTTACCAACCCATAAAGTAGAAATCAGAAGGAACACATCTACCTGCCCAAACGGACCGATCCCGTGCACTTGAACTAATTGACAATTGAAAGGTGAGAGATTGCAGTTAGCTGATAGGACCAACGGATTTTTGCGCTCCTTTGTGCCCCGAATTTATTGCGTTTGTCGAGAGGTTCGTCCTTTGTTTTCCACACCGGTTTCCCACTGCTCGCACCAAAACAAAGTGCCAGTTTCTGGCTCTGACATGGACTATTAATTTGATTTTTATGTGCACTTGTGCAGTTCGCCCTCGCCGGCCGCCTCGATCGTTTTATGGCAGTTTAATATTTTTGCGCCTCATCTTTGTTCGCAGGAAGCCACACAGGGACCTCCAAGTTGTTCCATAGCATATATTGTATATTGTATATGGTGCATGCCCCCTCGGAGCGACCTACTTATAGTAGGGTACATGTACATGTATATGGAACGATCGGTGGTGTAACTCGATCGCTTTTTGGCAACTTCTGAGTGCTGAGCACATGGTGCTACGTGCCTCCAAAGCTGGAATCCCCTCAAGTGTCCATTGATGTGAGCTTCCTGCTGCTCGGACAGCTACTGGATGGATTAAGTGCCCCTTTAATGTGGGAATATTGTGATGAACACGAAAATTATGGTTATTCTTGGGGCACAGCACGAAAATGTATCAAGTTCAGGTTCCAGTGAATCTTGAATCCCCAAGAAAATGTCAACAAATTGTAAGGCGATGTGGTTGCTCTTCAAACTCTGGGTTCATTAACACTGTCCTGAATCACTCGGCATAATTGCTTCGAATGAGTTGATAAACAAGCATTAACTGGAACAAATCTCCTCAATATATGTCAATGAAATTGATGATCCCTTCGAAAAGTCCTGCGAAGAATCATTATATCGTATGAAATGTAATGGTTCTCGAAAGACTGAGTCATTTGTCCATCGATTGTCACTTCATTTCGGTCTTCTAATTTTGGGGATCAACATGTGATATAAAGTTGAAGTTTTCATGCCTGAATCCACTTGTGACTCTGCCAGCTGGAATTCTAGGAAATAGATCATTGCAAACCCAAGCTCGCCCAACTGGTGGTCAACTAGGACCACCCCAAAGCAGTCAAACTTTCCGGATCCTTTGTGCAGCGGGCGGAACTTCCCACCGAGCTGGTTCCACTTGAGAAGGTAGCCATATGGCACCGCCTACGACACCATCCCAGCAATAGATCGTGCCGCATGTCCTGGCCTGTTTCCGAAATTAATAATTGCAACATTTCGCGCTAAGTGAAACCAAAAGTCCAGTGGAACCACTGTTGTTTTTCGAGTCACACATGGCCGCCAGGAGTCAGTTGGTCACTTTTATGGGCGAATTACCAGATCGCCAGGCGCTGCGCCGTATGAAGGCAAACACCCACCCATGTGTGGGCCAGATGAGA
The DNA here is from genome assembly GCA_005876975.1 of Drosophila orena. NCBI lineage: Eukaryota > Metazoa > Arthropoda > Insecta > Diptera > Drosophilidae > Drosophila > Drosophila orena. The sequence goes on along the minus strand of VCKV01000282.1, from coordinate 3,245,470 downwards.
AGGTCCTTGCGTGCGTGACCGTTACAAACGAGCCGCCCGATGACTCAGTGCTATCTGTATCTGAACTATGTATGTACATAGTCCAAGGATCAGGACGCGGGTGCGCAGGCGCGCGTCAGTTGGTCTGCAAGTCCTAACCCTTAAATGCAGCCGGCAAAGTCGCGGGCTCAAAACTCACAACCCAATACTCGAAACTCCCTCGCCAAGCAAACCACCCTGTTCTAGTTTAAAGTAATGCCCAAATACTACGCCTATCTTAGAGTCGAAAAGTATAGAACCAGCCGCCGTTTGTCGCGCCCACATTGCCCAACGTTGTTGTCCTAGAATATTTTTATTTTAATTGTTATGCTGATGTTGGTTGGCACGAGCCAACATATGTCCTGCCAACATCCGTGTGGAGTGTGGAGTGTCATTGACTGGCGCTGCTGTTGTCTTTTTGGCGCCCAATTCTCGAAAGGAAAACTGCCTACTATCGCCGCTATCGGGGGTTGTCATTCTGGAGGAAAACTGTTACCACCATCCACATTATATCACCACCACCGCCGCGTGGTGGTGCAAGGCACCACCGATCACCAGAGCGAGACCAAATTATGCCCAAGTTGCTCGGCTGCAGCGCTTCGCTGACCCCGTGTCTTTTGCCTTGGGTTTTTCGACTGGGCCTTCAACTTCGACTTCCAGCCCGACTTCTGCTGGCTGACGACCTTTTGGGCCTCCTTTTCTGGGTCGTGGAGTGGGAATGGGCCAAGAGCACGCGCTTCCACCAGCCATTTCCTCCACTTCCTCCACGGCACCCGAAATGTAATGAGTCGGCTGTGTCAGGTGCATATGCAAGATGCACTCAGAAAAAATACATTTCGAAATGATATCCAAATGTCTTGATAACACCATTACGTACTTGAAATATGAAATTTGTTCTTGGGAAGAAGTTGTTATACTCTTTTCGTCATATATTTTATTTTTATTCCATGCTACAGCCGAAACAATCATATCTTAAAGCTGGACTTAATGGTTAAGACCAAGATTGAAGGTTTCATATCTTAAAGATGGACTTAAGATGATCTTAAGGACCAAGATTGAAGATTTCATTAAAAATGAAATATCATAGTAACAGCGTAATAAATATAAAGAGAAGGTTAGTGGGAAGCATCCTTAAGCCAAGTACAATACTTTTTCCAACATTTTCTTTCACTGTCGAGTCGAAATGACCTCGACCGCGACCCCAACCCTAAATGAGCTATGAATTTTCTTATTTTCCAGCTCTCCCGCTCTGTCCCGCTGGTTAGGACTCGCCGTCTCTTTCTCGATCGCGTAATTACAGCGGCCAAGTCGAAGTTTTTCCTTATGGGCCAGGTCAAAGTGGCACTACCACTTCCACTGCCACATCCACATCCACATCCACTGGCAGTGCGACATCGGGAATCGAATGCCGAGCGGTGCTCATTAGACCAAAGCGCATAGAGGGTGCATAGACATCTGTAGGTTGCACGTAGCACGAGCTATGTCCTTATGTTTAGCGCATTTCGTTGTAATAATTTGAAATTTTGATCAGGTGTTTCTTTTTATGCATTTTGGCTTTCTTTCCGCCCGGCAAGAGGAAGGGGCGGGGTTCAAGGGGGAAACTAGGAGCGTTGAGGTCGACGGACCGTGTAACGCAACTGCAACTGCAAGTGGCCGACTGTCTTGTCTTAACTTGGCTCAAAGTGCTCAACAAACGGGCAGGAAACTGGGAAACGGGGAAACGGGGAAAAAGCGCGCAATTTCGGGTGGTTCTTGAGCTGGGCTATTTAGCATTTGAACCGTATCGTGGTGGGGTATTCACTCGAGTGTATGCCAAATGCCTGATTTCGCAGGTGTGGATATGTTTACTGGTTACCCAGCAACAGTGCGATACATATTCTTGAAATTCTCTTCTTGAAAGCAGCCTCGAAGTAATGCATTATATTCCTGAACTGCCACTTCCTTTGGTGCAAGATATATTCTCTGATATCTTTTTGTTTTAAAAACAATGCCCACACTACACCCAGTTCTCGAGCTCAATCTGCATCGCCCACTCTCGAAGATGTGGGCACTCCTAGTCGAGATTCGCTTGGCAAGAAATGCGTTGGAACAACCTGATCCCATCCAATCCAATCCGATGCGATCCTCCTGCGTCGGCAACGCTGCGAACTTATTGAGCAATTTTGCTTTTTGGGCGGCAGACGCTGCATAAATATAAATATTTCGTTCGCATGGGCAGACGATGAGTGCACTGCGAGTACTAATGAGTGCCAGATCAAAGCCAATTTCAGGGGCCCACGTAAAGTCACGCAATATTGTGTGGAGGCAGGATGCCAGGATCGCTTTCAAAGAATGGGGAGCGTCGTCTTGGGCAGCCAGCCAAATTGTTCTGCAAAGTGCCCTTGAAGGGGAATAATGGAAGAAGAGATCTGCAAGGCAGTATCTGCAAATGCCACATTTGCATTCAAAAAGTGATATTTTGATTAACTTTTGAGCCACTTAAAAAATATTAAATGCTGTTCCTTCTACACAACCAATTCATAAGAAAGAAAGTATGTGACTTAGTAAGCTGTTTTTTAGGGTATCTACACAATCGACTTTGTGCACTTTTGGTGTCTTCTTAATTTGTTCTTGCAATTGGACTAAGTTCCTTTGTTTTCTTCGCCAGAGAGAAAAGCGTGCAGCGCACGTACCTTTGAAATTATGATCCCGGCAAATTGAGTTCTGGCTGAATGCATTTTTTGGGAGTGCTCACGAAAATTGCCGAAAAATGAGCGAAAACGTGCGATCCCATCATCGAGCACATGCAAATCGAAATTCTGAAGCCAAAAACCAGGGGTCTGCGGTCTAAACTCGATCTGAAACCGATCCGCTTAACTTTCCCGACCGGAAAGTGCATTGAAAGCTGACCGGCGGACAATGGCTAGGAATTTGGAAGGGAAAAGGTTAAGCGATCTAGTTTGGTAAAACAAACAACTCGACGGGCGGAGGACAATGGAAAATCCGGTGCAGGCTTTTCTAATGCAATTAAAATTTTCTTGTGTCGTAAGTCAAATGCGAATCGAAGCGTAACCCGTTGGTCAAGCCAAGTGTTTGTTTAGTTGCGGTCAGTTGCGTTTGCTCAAAGGATCGGCGATGGGATGGGATATTGTGTAACTGATCCGGCTCCTTTTTTTTCCGCCAGGGGTCAGCGGAAATCGCGTTAGGGCATCGAAATGCTGAAATTAAGCGTTAAATGGAAAAACAAAAGCTTAATCTCAAGAACAAGGCCATGAAAAGACAAACTAAGCGGCGCACAAAGGAGCCATAATTGCGAAGGGGTCATTCCTGCACTCGCGGCCTTGCAGGGGTTGCAATGGGTTAAGCCGAATGGGTGGGTCTGGTCAAAAAACAGCAGCGGGATCGGGATTCGGATCGGGATCGGTATGGGTTATAAAATCGGATCTCGATGGGGTGGACACTTGAACCCGGTGCTGGATGGTCAACGGCGCATTTATGACGATGGCAACCGGTTTTCAAGCTGCGGTTATTTGCAGAGTTTTGACGCTGGCCGCGTAATGAAGATAAACGATTTACAATAAAATTTTATTGTCTTTACACCACCGTACAGCGACTTACCGAGTCGCTGGTCAGGCATATTAATGATTGGCTGACCACCGAAGAAGGACGAAGTCGAAGACGATAGCCATGCGGGACAGGATCCTGCTGATAATGCATTCAAAAAGGTGTCTAATGCGCAAATCCTGTTTAGATAGGACACCCAGCATAACGTCTATAAGGAGTGGAACGTTCCCAAGTGACAGGGATACAAAATGTGATTTTTCTTGAACGTTCGATTCGCCAGCAATCAGTTGATTAGGGAAATTGTTTAATTAAGTAACGCACAACTCACAACCATCTGCAGAGGTCCTGCCTAGCACACTGTCGCCACTTTTCAAGGATATTGTTGCGTCTGTTCTAGGAACTATGATGCACAATATGTTCTAAATGATGTGCTTGCGCTTTAATTATATCTTCAAAATTGGTCTTATAATTATAAAATCAAGCAAAAAGCTTTGACTGATCCCTAATATACTATAAACCTTATAAAATTACAAAAACTTTGTCTTAACAACCTGTGAGAATTTTTTAAGGTCACCTTTGTTGTAGAAATATTCTACGCTTTTTTTATGTAAAATCCATTGAATACATTTTCCATGGGCATGTAAATTAATTGTCGTATTCGCTGGTACTGTAGAGTATCGCTAGATGACGCTTTTATAACCTGTGTAAAAACCAATGTATAATGTAGTGTCAGCTATTTGAAATATACATTTTAATTTATAACTTTTGAGTTAGTTCATGCTTAAACAATAATTTAAGACCAATCTAGTTGAGGGAATGATATCTTTCCTATATCTTAAAACTCATTGTACAGGCAGCCATCATTAAGCACAAAAATACAGATTTATTATTACAAATATCAAAAACCAAATTGCTATGCAGTCAAAATGGTAAATTTATCGTTTCTGTTTTAATGACCTATCATAAATTACAAATTTACTTAATTATGGTTTTGTTTTTCCAGAAATCAAAATCATTTTTTGTGTAATAGAAGCAAATGTGTGAATAGTACTCCCTTCTGCATTTTCCCAAATCTTGATCGAGCAAATCTTGATGAGGCACAATTATCCTATAAACGCCGCATCGGACCAATAAATTCAATATTTAAATCAAATAAATACCCAATCTCTCAGAATTGACGAGACATTCAAAATCCAATTAATTTTGATGACTTTTTATCTGCTGCACGTAATCTTTATGATGAAATCGAGCCCGCAATGCTCGGCAATTACGCGTTGGATCTCCTGGAAGACCTTCATGTCCGGGGGCCATTCGCGATTTGATCGGATAATGTCCGGCTTAATTGCACGGAACTTGGCAGAGCAGCGCGTAATGAGGGGGACTCATCACATTGGTGCTGCGGATTATTGCAACCCTCAGGGGCAACCCCAAGATTCCATTTTTGCATGGGGTTGAAATGGGGTCTGCCAGTTGGCAGTTGCAAAACCTTACATATGGCGTTTTATTTTGCTTACGCATCGATTAGCATCTAGCTTCAATAAGGTCCCCCCTCACATTTGGGGAACTCCCTGGAGTGTCCGCTGCTGCTGACCCATGCCAGAATAAATACTTCTAACCAATTCAGCTAACCCGGGGAAACGGGCAGCAGGGCAGCACTTAAAAGCCTCGTCTATTGGGGAGTTGTGCTCCTCAGTTCTGTTTGCCGACGTTTTATTGTGCTCGAAGGGTTCGGAAAGTCGCCGCCTTTGACAAACGAAAGTCAAAATATTTTTATTAAAATTAAACTGCTTACGCAGACGAAGGCAGCGGGTTGGTTTTGTGGTTCCCAATTTTTCATCATCCGGTTGCAATGGCAACCCTTGGAGCCTTTTGTCTATGCATGAATTATGGGGAATCCCCGGCTGCCGCACAGCAATCTATGTACACGTATGTGTTTTATATTAATATGCGGCGCAGTCTAGCCGCAAAATTTTAATCCTTTTAAGTGAGGCCGCCAGACATTGCCAAATCGTTTAATCTTTTTATTGAATAGCCCTTGGAGTTTTTGGGCAATCGCGAAGGAAAGAGTTTCGCATCTGTTTGGCGGCCATAAATCCAATTTGGAATGGCCTGTATGTGACTGAGACCGCCCATCGCCTCCTCCTTTTGGCGAATGCAAATTGTCATCGACTCACTGTTGTCATAACAATTCCATTAACGAGGACTGTCTGTCTGATTTGGCATATTTATGAGCTTAGGAAATTGAATTGAATTATTCAGAGCGACAAAAAGGAGGCCTCTATACACATGTCGATTGCGAAAATGAATTGTATTGGCGAGGGGGCGGTTTGGGTTTCCTTCTTTCTTGACTCGCAAAATGGTTGTTAAATGTATAATATGCCCACCGACCGCCAGATCAACCAATCGGCCAAATAATGAATACATTTGGCCATTTGGCATTTGGCAAATGCCCCAAAACCGCACGAGTGCAATGTGTCTGGTCTGGTCGGCGCCCCACGCACCACCGAGCATAATAAATCCGATTCGAATCTGATCTAGCCCAACATCAGGGGTTGACATTTAAATTAACACCCACATGGCTCATGGTGGGCAGCTGGGGGTTGGCATCAGGACCTGTGCGCCAGGACTTGGCTTAGTCCTTTCGGTTAGCTGCTGGCAGTTGGTTGGAGTCAAAGGCTGTTGCATGTTGGTTTTGACATTTAGTTTTATTTTTCGCTGTAAATTTTCATCGATACAAATGAAAATGGAAACTTGAGTATAACTATCGTACTATTCAATTTCGTTTAAATTACATAATATTAAACTAGATGCTTGCCTTTAGATTTCTCTGCTTTAGTTCCCTCTTTGTTTGCTTGCTGCTTTAGCTTTAGTTTTAGTTGTTGTTTTGTTTCCCTCATTTGTCTAGTTGGTGTTTTTCATTTTTACACAAATCAAAAGCAGGATTAGCACTTCAACTAAACACCATTAAGCGGTGCCATCGGCTGGCTCTGTGGAAGGGTAGTATATATAGGAGATATAGGAAATATAGGAGACGACAGAGGGTCGAACACGACAGAAATGCAACGATAATACGGCAAAAGTACGTACAGAGTTGACTAAATCGAACCGCGTCAGCTGGCAAATTAAATTAGAGACTTCACTACAAACTGTTTGTTTTACAGTGTGTGAGTGTGTGTTTATTTCTCCATTTGTGTGTGTCTTTATCCGTGTGAATGTGTGTGTGTGTGTGTGTGTGTGGGCGAGTGCGTGTGTGTGTAGTTTGAGGGAGATGTCGGCTGCCTCGGCGAAAAAACAAAATGTTTGAAATGTACGTTTGCTTGGACATTTGGTTGTTTGTGTTTTGCAACCGCTGGCTTTTGGAATTGGATTAAGTTTTTATTTAGAGTTGCAGTGTTTGTTTTCGGATTCGGCATCTGAGTATGCCCGCCTACTCCTTGCGCGCCTGACGCTTGCGTGTTTTTGTATTAGATTCCTAAAAAGGATGAGGTTGCAGATTAGTTTTGGTGGTCACTAGCGAAACCACTTTGCGAACGCACCTCAGTCTGTGCGGGCTCTTGATTCTCCGCCGCCTTGGTCTCCTCTTCGTTATCATCTAAATCAGACTTTTGGTTATTCTTGGGACTAGCGGACAGCGGTGTGCTCTCCTTGCTGGAATCGCCAGCGGCCCTTTCGTCGCTCTCCTCCTCCTCCTCCTCCTCGGCCTCGGGCTCATCATCGGGCTGAGGATCGTCGGTCTTCTTGGCCTCGGCAGCGGCCTTTTTGGCAGCAGAGTCCTAGTATCAAAGGCCGAATTAGTAACTTCCCCAAAGTACAACTTAAGTGAAAGCTCAAGCATCATTACCTGACTCTTAGCGGTACCAAATCTACAGTAGATGGTAAGGGCAACCAGCGCCACAATGGCCACCAGGCCAATGCCCCAGATCGCGGGATTGGCCTTGGTTAGCTCGACTACCTTATTCACGAATGAGTCCTATGAAATGAGAAAGCGAAAGAATAGCAGTAGCAATTACAGGTGCAGGGTGCAAGGCCAATATGAGAGTGTTCATGTGGGTGTATTGTGCGAACTTATAATTTCAAATTTAAACACAATTTAAAACAAGACAAGACCGGGGCCAACCTCTTTGGCGCGTCGGTACAGATAGAAGACATAGCAACTGGCCGGAATGAGCAGGTACAGGAAGTACAGGGCCCACCAGCCGGGCTTGTAGTTCATGCGGCGCATCAGGCGGTGCCAGAAGGTTTTCTTCGAATTGGATAGAGTAGTCTCTCGATTACGATGCCCTGTGTATTTTTGTGAATGGGACAAGGAAGAGGTTAAGGGCTTCAACTTACCGATTCACGATCAATGTAGCGACGCTTGATATCGAAGCTATTGGCAGCAAAGTCACGGGCTACATCCACATCGTCCGTGATGATCAGATTGTCGAAGAGAATGTCGCTGGACATGGACCACAGCTCCAGACCCACGGCGCTCTAAATAGAAAGTTTAGTTTGGGTATAGTAAAGTGGACGATGAAAGCCGTGGAAATACCACTTACGATTGGCGTCATTTGGAAGGGCTTCAGATCCTCAAAGAAGTTTGGATTGACAATCTTCCTGGGCGCCCACTTGCCCTGGTAGTTGGGGTTCTCGATCATTGGTGCACGCCACTTGCCCTTGTAGTTGGGATTGGGGATGAGCGGAGCCTTCCACTTGCCACAGCCGGGTGCCTTCTCGCAGACTGGATTGTCCACCAATGGAGCCTCCCATTCGCCATCGATTTCGGCATCCCAATCTTCAGGTTTGGTGGCAGTTGGATCGAAAATCATGTCGGGCTCATCCTCAAGCCAGCCATTGGGCATGACGGCATCGGTATCGGGCAACTGTGGTGGGGCATCCTCGTCCCAATCCTCGGGCTTTTGGGCAGTGGGGTCTGGTATCTTCTCCCGCTCATCCCACGATTCTGGCTTGTGGTCATTGGGGTCGTCGATCTCAGCCGGCGGGTTGACTGGTGGCTTGAAGTCGGTCAGCAGGGAACCCTCGTTGATGATCTTGTGGTCAACGCGAATCTCAAAGCTGTTATCGGGACGGACCACCAGCTGGTAGAGATGGGGTAGCTTGTCCTTAAATGGCTCTTCCAAACGGTTCCTAAAAGCAAAGAATCAAAGGAAATTAATCATCGATGGGATTATAAATATACGCTTTATCTGCCTCTTCAAAAAGTCAGCTCATCGATGGGGACAATAGTCCACCTCGGTGACGATGAGCCAAACGGGTGACAAAGGTCTAAATTGCAGCTAATATACACAAGCGAACAAAGGTGATTCCGGAGATATAACACGTAAGCGCAATGCCGAAAACCAATTTCGTTTCTGTATAACGCAGGGAGCCTTCTAAGCAAGATGGTTATAGTGGTGATTCTATTGATAGCGATAACGCTTGAATGAGCCACTGATTTCCCATCTCCCGAAGAGTTGTGTTCATTTAATGGACTCACTTTGGCTTGTTGCAGTGCTTCTCGGTGATGGTGCCATTAATTGGATTGACGTGCCGGAATATGAAGTGCATTTTCACATCGTTGCCGCACTTGTCCGGTCCAAACATGATGGTATAGGGTGTCTTGTCATTGAACTACGAATAAACAGAGTCGGATTCGGGGGTTGTTTACGATTTATGTTCGTTGGGGTTCAGGCGACTGTGATCTATGAGGGCATTGCCTCCCGCACTTACAGCTTTTAGTTGCTCCGTGTCTTTTCCGGCTGACAAAAGCTTCAGATACGAGCCGCCGCACTCCTGACCCTCCTACAAAGAACGAGAATAAGCCGGTGGAGAACGAGAATTGGGTCAGTAAGCGGGTATTAATTGGATTTGCCCGGCGGCTGATGCAATCCCAAAGCGTTTCAATAGGTGACGAACCTGCAACGTGACCTCGTACTGCACCACCAGCGGCTTGTCCGACTTGAACTCGAACGGCTTGCGGAGGGGGGCTGCTATGGCCGCATGCTTGGCCTTCGACTTGAGCACCAGACCCAGGTCGTTCGCCCAAACGATGCGCTGTGGCGACTCCCAGTTCCAGATGCCATCGTACTTGGAGATCTCCTCGGCGATGTCGTCCTTCTTGGCCTGCGACAGGACCCACTTCTTCCTGGACGCCTCCACGTCGTCGAAGTGGTCCGCGAAGTGGAACTTCTTGGCATCGATCACCGGGCTCTCGTAGGCCAACTTCTCATCGCCGTCGATGGCGGTGGGCTCCTCCTGCAAGGCATATGTTGAAACATTAGATAAGGTGCCATAAAATCCGAAGCACGCGGTTGTCAGTGGGGAAAGTGATAGAGAGAGAGAAAGATGGGTGGCCAGCATGGGTTTAAATTGGAGAGCGCTACACCAGGTGGCACTTCAATAGCCACCAGACTGATTATAGATATTTAATAATATGTTCTGTAACTTCACGGGCTATAAATTGCTATTAGCTTGACCTCATCTGTAGCTGTTACTACCCCAGAAACATTTGAGTGATGACTGGCCCAATTTCTAGAGTAAGCACATTAAATGCCAACTTTGCTCATTGAACCCCTGATGTAAGCTGTGGAGCAACAGATTAGTGCATTCTTGGGGCTGCCATGGGGAGTTGCTATCTGCCTGACCTCGTCTGTGGGTAAACAGTTGTATTTTCCCTCGCATTCGGATTTGTAGCTGGAAAAGTGAGACACACTCGCATGCTAATTGTGGGTCACAAAGCGGAGAAGCCGGCCGCACCGCCCCCACCAGCAACCCCTTTCCCACCATCTCAACAAGCGCGTTTCGCCTTTTTTTTTCTAGTACCTTCCACTGACGTGTACTTTTTTCTCTCGTTTTTTATCTGGCGACTGGCATCGCCGCGACCCACTCACCTGAACATCTTCCACATAGCCGTCCTCGAAGTCGTCCGACTCCGAATCCGGGCCCAAATCGGCGGCTTTGGCCGCACTCAGCAGCAGCAAACTGCTGGCCAAGAGCAACGCCAGCGTTGCGGCCCGGTTTCCTCCCATTTTCCACGCCATTTTCACCCACTTTTCGCTCGCTCGCTCGCTGGCTGGTTGGGATTTTGTGTCCGCGGAAAACCAGGTGGTGGATTGTGTTGTGCGCGGACTGCTTCTTAACAGTTTTCCCCGACTGCGAACTGTTGCGGAATAACGAGTATAGAGATCTGGCACGACGAACTATTTGTAATTAAATTAATGTAAATTATACATTTTCTCTGCTGCGCTGCCTACTTTGTTCTGTGCTTCCTCTTCCCCTGCTTTGGTATGCTAGCGCATAGTGCAACTGGTCACACTGTCGCGCTGCGTCGTACCCTACCGTAGGGTATTATAGTTTTAAGCACAGACTTCGCTGTTAGCCTGAGAATTACAATGTTTAGCTAAATGTTTTTTAAAAAGAGAACATTTTAAACGTGCAGAGACCATAATAGATTTGATTTTTAAAGTCTGTTTCATAAAAGGAGAGCCAAAACACCTATATTGATTTATATACTTATTTCTTTTTAATAACTAAGTTTGATACCTGAGGAATATCGATATGCCTCACCCCAATCGTCATGGTTTGGAACCCCGATAGTTTGTAGCAGAGACTCACCCCCAGACGGCGATTGATACTTTTGTTGCATACTTTTGACTGCTTTTTTTTGTTTTTTAGTTTTATTAAAGCGACGAATCCGTACATGCAGTACTAGTACCATAACATTGCAATTAAACATATAAATAATATAACCAAACCTCTCACTTATCGCGGGAGGACTAACAACAAAATCTCAAACATCGAGGGGGCCTTTAAAGCTGTCCAATTGTTTTGGCAAAGCCCTTTCTTTTAAGCCTTCTTAGAGGCCTGGCAGGGAGTAGGCGTCTTGCCAGCATGCTGTGGTGTCTTTTAAGCCTATCACTGTATCTGCTTGTGTGCCTTGAGATCTGCTCTTCCTCTGTATGCAGATTCAGGTCCCGACGAAGGGTTGAGCCACGTACGTAGTATGGGCAGTTGGTGATGGCACGCATTGCACGATTTTGCAAGACCTCTATGCGTTTATAGTTCGATTTTGCAGCAATACCCCAGATCTGCACTCCATATAGCCAGATCGGGGCTATACAGTATACGTAGACTGCCCTTTTGGCTCTAAGTGTCATGGTGCTTCTTCTGTTGATCAACCATCGCAGTTGTTGCATTCTCTGACCCCATCTCCGAGCCGTAGCTTTTAAGAGTGTGCCAAAGGTCAATCGTTTGTCAAGGGTGATCCCGAGGTATTTAGCCTGCAGAGGTTGATCGAGGGTTACGCCATCAAATTGTAAGAGTTTGTGTGGAAAGGGAATTTAATTACGACTCCAACAAGGCATGGCAATCCATATTTTGGCAAATATTTCTCGAGTTTTGGCCGAAAAAACAATATTTTTGGTGATTTCTGCGATTTTATATGCCATTTTTTTAATTTTTTGTACCATCATCATTTTTTGCAAAAATGGGCTCAAATTTTTTTTTCCTAAATTTGAGTTTGTGTGGAAAAGGAATTTAATTACGAGTCCAACAAGGCATGGCAATCCATATTTTGGCAAATATTTCTCGAGTTTTGGCCGAAAAAACAATATTTTTGGTGATTTCTGCGATTTTATATGCCATTTTTTTAATTGTTTGTACCATCATCATTTTTTGCAAAAATGGGCTCAAATTTTTTTTCCTAAATTTGAGTTTGTGTGGAAAGGGAATTTAATTACGAGTCCAACAAGGCATGGCAATCCATATTTTGGCAAATATTTCTCGAGTTTTGGCCGAAAAAACAATATTTTTGGTGATTTCTGCGATTTTATATGCCATTTTTTAATTTTTTGTAAGGGGTACCATCATCATTTTTTGCAAAAATTGGCTCAAATTTTTTTTTCCTAAATTTGATTTTGTGTGGAATGGGAATTTAATTACGAGTCCAACAAGGCATGGCAATCCATATTTTGGCAAATATTTCTCGAGTTTTGGCCGAAAAAACAATATTTTTGTGTGATTTCTGCGATTTTATATGCCATTTTTTTAATTTTTTGTAAGGGGTACCATCATCATTTTTTGCAAAAATGGTCTCAAATTTTTTTTTCCTAAATTTGAGTTTGTGTGGAAAGGGAATTTATTTACGAGTCTAACAAGGTATGGCAATCCATATTTTGGCAAATATTTCTCGAGTTTTGGCCGAAAAAACAATATTTTTGGTTATTTCTGCGATTTTATATGACATTTTTTTAATTATTTGTAAGGGGTACCATCATCATTTTTTTGCAAAAATGGGCTCAAATTTTTTTTTCCTAAATTTGAGTTTGTGTGGAAAGGGAATTTAATTACGAGTCTAACAAGGTATGGCAATCCATATTTTGGCAAATATTTCTCGAGTTTTGGCCGAAAAAACAATATTTTTGGTGATTTCTGCGATTTTATATGACATTTTTTTAATTTTTTAATTTTACCATCATCATTTTTTGCAAAAATGGGCTCAAATTTTTTTTTCCTAAATTTGAGTTTGTGTGGAAAGGGAATTTAATTACGAGTCCAACAAGGCATGGCAATCCATATTTTGGCAAATATTTCTCGAGTTTTGGCCGAAAAAACAATATTTTTGGTGATTTCTGCGATTTTATATGCCTCCTGTGAAAACAAACAGCTTATTTTCCTTTATAACCATTAATTCCTTATTTATTACATTGTATTGCTTACATATTTTATTCTATATATATTTTCATTAATTACGCTTTATCCGAATCTTTAAAAAAAATTAAGAATAATTATGCTTAGCAGTCAAAAGTACTCCTTATAGCCAGGTTGGGGGTATACAGTGGACGTAGACTGCCCTTTGGGCTCTAAGTGCTTCTTCTGTTGATCAACCATCGCAGTTGTTGCATTCTCGGACCGCATCTCCGAGCCGTAGCTTTTAAGTGTGGGCCAAAGGTCAACCGTTTGTCAAGGGTCATCCCGAGGTATTTAGCCTGCAGAGGTTGATCGAGGGTTACGCCATCAAATTGTATGGGTGGTGTGCGTCTAATCAGAGTCTTCAAGGTGAGATTTTTTAGTTTAAGTTACCAGGCGAACAGGAATTCCAGAAGGTGACCAACGATCAATTGGTTACTTGGTTTTCAGTAGCAGGTTACTAATTATGATCACCTGTTGCCAAATATCGAAAAAATCCACAAATTTGCCATAAAAATGCTCATTTTATAGTAAAAATTGTGAGATTTTTTGGTTTAAGTTACCAGGCGAACAGGAATTACAGAAGGTGACCAACGATCAATTGGTTTTCAATAGAAACCTACTACTGATTGCGATCGCCTGGTCCCAGGAATTCCAGAAGGTGACCAACGATCAATTGGTTTTCAGTAGAAACCTGCTACTGATTATGATCACCTGGTGCCAAATATCGAAAACATCCACAAATTTTCCATAAAAATGCGCATTTTATAGACAAAATTGGGAGATTTTTTGGTTTAAGTTACCAGGCGAACAGGAATTCCAAAAGGTGACCAACGATCAATTGGTTACTTGGTTTTCAGTAGAAACCTGCTACTGATTATGATCACCTGGTGCCAAATATCGAAAAAATCCACAAATTTGCCATAAAAATGCGCATTTTATAGACAAAACTGTGAGATTTTTTGGTTTAAGTTACCAGGTGAACAGGAATTCCAGAAGGTGACCAACGATCAATTGGTTACTTGGTTTTCAGTAGAAACCTGCTACTGATTATGATCACCTGGTGCCAAATATCGAAAAAATCCACAAATTTGCCATAAAAATGCGCATTTTATAGACAAAACTGTGAGATTTTTTGGTTTAAGTTACCAGGTGAACAGGAATTCCAGAAGGTGACCAACGATCAATTGGTTACTTGGTTTTCAGTAGAAACCTACTACTGATTATGATCACCTGGTGCCAAATATCGAAAAAATCCACAAATTTGCCATAAAAATGCGCATTTTAAAGACAAAATTGGGATATTTTTTGGCTTAAGTTACCAGGCGAACAGGAATTCCAGAAGGTGACCAACGATCAATTGGTTTTCAGTAGAAACCTGCTACTGATTATGATCACCTGGTGCCCAATAATCGAAAAAATCCACAAATTTGCCATAAAAATGCGCATTTTATGGACAAAATTGGGAGATTTTATGGTTTAAGTTACCAGGCGAACAGGAATTCCAGAAGGTGACCAACGATCAATTGGTTACTTGGTTTTCAGTAGCAGGTTACTAATTATGATCACCTGTTGCCAAATATCGAAAAAATCCACAAATTTGCCATAAAAATGCTCATTTTATAGTAAAAATTGTGAGATTTTTTGGTTTAAGTTACCAGGCGAACAGGAATTACAGAAGGTGACCAACGATCAATTGGTTTTCAATAGAAACCTACTACTGATTGCGATCGCCTGGTCCCAGGAATTCCAGAAGGTGACCAACGATCAATTGGTTTTCAGTAGAAACCTGCTACTGATTATGATCACCTGGTGCCAAATATCGAAAAAATCCACAAATTTGCCATAAAAATGCGCATTTAAAAAAAAAAATTTGGAGATTTTTTGGTTTAAGTTACCAGGCGAACAGGAATTCCAGAAGGTGACCAACGATCAATTGGTTTTCAGTAGAAACCTGCTACTGATTATGATCACCTGGTGCCAAATAACGAAAAAATCCACAAATTTCCAATAAAAATGCGCATTTTAAAGACAAAATTGTGAGATTTTTTGGTTTAAGTTACCAGGCGAACAGGAATTCCAAAAGGCGACCAACGATCAATTGGTTACTTGGTTTTCAGTAGAAACCTGCTACTGATTATGATCACCTGGTGCCAAATATCGAAAAAATCCACAAATTTGCCACAAAAATGCGCATTTTATAGACAAAATTGTGAGATTTTTTGGTTTAAGTTACCAGGCGAACAGGAATTACAGAAGGTGACCAACGATCAATTGGTTTTCAGTAGAAACCTACTACTGGTTATGATCACCTGGTGCCAAATATCGAAAAAATCCACAAATTTGCCATAAAAATGCGCATTTTATAGACAAAATTGGGAGATTTTTTGGTTTAAGTTACCAGGCGAACAGGAATTCTAGAAGGCGACCAACGATCAATTGGTTACTTGGTTTTCAGTAGAAACCTGCTACTGATTATGATCACCTGGTGCCAAATATCGAAAAAATCCACAAATTTCCCATAAAAATGCGCATTTTATAGACAAAACTGTGAGATTTTTTGGCTTAAGTTACCAGGTGAACAGGAATTCCAGAAGGTGACCAACGATCAATTGGTTTTCAGTAGAAACCTGCTACTGATTATGATCACCTGGTGCCAAATAACGAAAAAATCCACAAATTTCTCATAAAAATGCGCATTTTAAAGACAAAATTGGGAGATTTTTTGGTTTAAGTTACCAGGCGAACAGGAATTCCAGAAGGTGACCAACTATCAATTGGTTTTCAGTAGAAACCTGCTACTGATTATGATCACCTGGTGCCAAATAACGAAAAAATCCACAAATTTGTCATAAAAATGCGCATTTTAAAGACAAAATTGGGAGATTTTTTGGTTTAAGTTACCAGGCGAACAGGAATTCCAGAAGGTGACCAACTATCAATTGGTTTTCAGTAGAAACCTGCTACTGATTATGATCACCTGGTGCCAAATAACGAAAAAATCCACAAATTTGTCATAAAAATGCGCATTTTAAAGACAAAATTGGGAGATTTTTTGGTTTAAGTTACCAGGCGAACAGGAATTCCATAAGGTGACCAACGATCAATTGGTTTTCAGTAGAAACCTGCTACTGATTATGATCACCTGGTGCCAAATAACGAAAAAATCCACAAATTTCCAATAAAAATGCGCATTTTAAAGACAAAATTGTGAGATTTTTTGTTTAAGTTACCAGGCGAACAGGAATTCCATAAGGTGACCAACGATCAATTGGTTACTTGGTTTTCAGTAGATACCTGCTACTGATTATGATCACCTGGTGCCAAATATCGAAAAAATCCACAAATTTGCATAAAAATGCGCATTTTAAAGACAAAATTGGGAGATTTTTTGGTTTAAGTTACCAGGCGAACAGGAATTCCAGAAGGTGACCAACTATCAATTGGTTTTCAGTATAAACCTGCTACTGATTATGATCACCTGGTGCCAAATATCGAAAAAATCCACAAATTTGCATAAAAATGCGCATTTTAAAGACAAAATTGGGAGATTTTTTGGTTTAAGTTACCAGGCGAACAGGAATTCCAGAAGGTGACCAACGATCAATTGGTTTTCAGTAGAAACCTGCTACTGATTATGATCACCTGGTGCCAAATATCGAAAAAATCCACAAATTTGCCATAAAAATGCGCATTTAAAAAAAAAAATTTGGAAATTTTTTGGTTTAAGTTACCAGGCGAACAGGAATTCCAGAAGGTGACCAACGATCAATTGGTTTTCAGTAGAAACCTGCTACTGATTATGATCACCTGGTGCCAAATAACGAAAAAATCCACAAATTTCCAATAAAAATGCGCATTTTAAAGACAAAATTGTGAGATTTTTTGGCTTAAGTTACCAGGCGAACAGGAATTCCAAAAGGCAACCAACGATCAATTGGTTACTTGGTTTTCAGTAGAAACCTGCTACTGATTATGATCACCTGGTGCCAAATATCGAAAAAATCCACAAATTTGCCACAAAAATGCGCATTTTATAGCCAAAATTGTGAGATTTTTTGGTTTAAGTTACCAGGCGAACAGGAATTCCAGAAGGTGACCAACGATCAATTGGTTTTCAGTAGAAACCTGCTACTGATTATGATCACCTGGTGCCAAATAACGAAAAAATCCACAAATTTCCAATAAAAATGCGCATTTTAAAGACAAAATTGTGAGATTTTTTGGTTTAAGTTACCAGGCGAACAGGAATTCCAAAAGGCGACCAACGATCAATTGGTTACTTGGTTTTCAGTAGAAACCTGCTACTGATTATGATCACCTGGTGCCAAATATCGAAAAAATCCACAAATTTGCCACAAAAATGCGCATTTTATAGCCAAAATTGTGAGATTTTTTGGTTTAAGTTACCAGGCGAACAGGAATTACAGAAGGTGACCAACGATCAATTGGTTTTCAGTAGAAACCTACTACTGATTATGATCACCTGGTGCCAAATATCGAAAAAATCCACAAATTTGCCATAAAAATGCGCATTTTATAGACAAAATTGGGAGATTTTTTGGTTTAAGTTACCAGGCGAACAGGAATTCCAGAAGGCGACCAACGATCAATTGGTTACTTGGTTTTCAGTAGAAACCTACTACTGATTGTGATCGCCTGGTGCCAAATATCGAAAAAATCCACAAATTTGCCATAAAAATGCGCATTTTATAGACAAAATTGGGAGATTATTTGGTTTAAGTTACCAGGCGAACAGGAATTCCAGAAGGCGACCAACGATCAATTGGTTACTTGGTTTTCAGTAGAAACCTGCTACTGATAATGATCACCTGGTGCCAAATAACGAAAAAATCCACAAATTTCCAATAAAAATGCGCATTTTAAAGACAAAATTGTGAGATTTTTTGGTTTAAGTTACCAGGTGAACAGGAATTCCAGAAGGTGACCAACGATCAATTGGTTACTTGGTTTTCAGTAGAAACCTACTACTGATTATGATCACCTGGTGCCAAATATCGAAAAAATCCACAAATTTGCCATAAAAATGCGCATTTTAAAGACAAAATTGGGAGATTTTTTGGTTTAAGTTACCAGGCGAACAGGAATTCCAGAAGGTGACCAACGATCAATTGGTTTTCAGTAGAAACCTGCTACTGATTATGATCACCTGGTGCAAAAAATGATGATGGTACCCCTACAAAAAATTACAAAAATGGCATATAAAATCGCAGAAATCACCAAAAATATTGTTTTTTCGGCCAAAACTAGAGAAATATTTGCCAAAATATGGATTGCCATACCTTGTTGGACTCGTAATTAAATTCCCTTTCCACACAAACTCAAAAAAATTTTAGCCCTTACAAAAAATTAAAAAAATGGCATATAAAATCGCAGAAATCACCAAAAATATTGTTTTTTCGGCCAAAACTCGAGAAATATTTGCCAAAATATGGATTGCCATGCCTTGTTGGACTCGTAATTAAATTCCCTTTCCACACAAACTCAAATTTAGGAAAAAAAAATTTGAGCCCATTTTTGCAAAAAATGATGATGGTACCCCTTACAAAAAATTAAAAAAATGGCATATAAAATCGCAGAAATCACCAAAAATATTGTTTTTTCGGCCAAAACTAGAGAAATATTTGCCAAAATATGGATTGCCATACCTTGTTGGACTCGTAATTAAATTCCCTTTCCACACAAACTCAAAAAAATTTTAGCCCTTACAAAAAATTAAAAAAATGGCATATAAAATCGCAGAAATCACCAAAAATATTTTTTTTTCGGCCAAAACTCGAGAAATATTTGCCAAAATATGGATTGCCATGCCTTGTTGGACTCGTAATTAAATTCCCTTTCCACACAAACTCAAATTTAGGAAAAAAAAATTTGAGCCCATTTTTGCAAAAAATGATGATGGTACCCCTTACAAAAAATTTAATAAATGGCATATAAAATCGCAGAAATCACCAAAAATATTGTTTTTTCGGCGAAAACTAGAGAAATATTTGCCAAAATGTGGATTGCCATACCTTGTTGGACTCGTAATTAAATTCCCTTTCCACACAAACTCAAAAAAATTTTAGCCCTTACAAAAAATTAAATAAATGGCATATAAAATCGCAGAAATCACCAAAAATATTGTTTTTTCGGCCAAAACTCGAGAAATATTTGCCAAAATATGGATTGCCATACCTTGTTGGACTCGTAATTAAATTCCCTTTCCACACAAACTCAAATTTAGGAAAAAAAAATTTGAGCCCATTTTTGCAAAAAATGATGATGGTACCCCTTACAAAAAATTTAATAAATGGCATATAAAATCGCAGAAATCACCAAAAATATTGTTTTTTCGGCCAAAACTAGAGAAATATTTGCCAAAATATGGATTGCCATACCTTGTTGGACTCGTAATTAAATTCCCTTTCCACACAAACTCAAAAAAATTTTAGCCCTTACAAAAAATTAAATAAATGGCATATAAAATCGCAGAAATCACCAAAAATATTGTTTTTTCGGCCAAAACTCGAGAAATATTTGCCAAAATATGGATTGCCATACCTTGTTGGACTCGTAATTAAATTCCCATTCCACACAAAATCAAATTTAGAAAAAAAAAATGTGAGCCCATATTTGCAAAAAATGATGATGGTACCCCTTACAAAAAATTTAAAAAATGGCATATAAAATCGCAGAAATCACCAAAAATATTGTTTTTTCGGCCAAAACTCGAGAAATATTTGCCAAACTAAAGAATCTCACCTTGAAGACTCTGATTAGACGCACACCACCCATACAATTTGATGGCGTAACCCTCGATCAACCTCTGCAGGCTAAATACCTCGGGATCACCCTTGACAAACGGTTGACCTTTGGCCCACACTTAAAAGCTACGGCTCGGAGATGCGGTCCGAGAATGCAACAACTGCGATGGTTGATCAACAGAAGAAGCACTTAGAGCCCAAAGGGCAGTCTACGTCCACTGTATACCTCCAACCTGGCTATAAGGAGTACTTTTGACTGCTAAGCATAATTATTCTTAATTTTTTTTAAAGATTCGGATAAAGCGTAATTAATGAAAATATATATAGAATAAAATATGTAAGCAATACAATGTAATAAATAAGGAATTAATGGTTATAAAGGAAAATAAGCTGTTTGTTTTCACAGGAGGCATATAAAATCGCAGAAATCACCAAAAATATTGTTTTTTCGGCCAAAACTCGAGAAATATTTGCCAAAATATGGATTGCCATGCCTTGTTGGACTCGTAATTAAATTCCCTTTCCACACAAACTCAAATTTAGGAAAAAAAATTTGAGCCCATTTTTGCAAAAAATTATGATGGTACCCCTTACAAAAATTAAAAAAATGGCATATAAAATCGCAGAAATCACCAAAAATATTGTTTTTTCGGCCAAAACTCGAGAAATATTTGCCTAAATATGGATTGCCATGCCTTGTTGGACTCGTAATTAAATTCCCTTTCCACACAAACTCAAATTTAGGAAAAAAAAATTTGAGCCCATTTTTGCAAAAAATGATGATGGTACCCCTTACAAAAAATTTAATAAATGGCATATAAAATCGCAGAAATCACCAAAAATATTGTTTTTTTCGGCGAAAACTAGAGAAATATTTGCCAAAATGTGGATTGCCATACCTTGTTGGACTCGTAATTAAATTCCCTTTCCACACAAACTCAAAAAAATTTTAGCCCTTACAAAAAATTAAATAAATGGCATATAAAATCGCAGAAATCACCAAAAATATTGTTTTTTCGGCCAAAACTCGAGAAATATTTGCCAAAATATGGATTGCCATACCTTGTTGGACTCGTAATTAAATTCCCTTTCCACACAAACTCAAATTTAGGAAAAAAAAATTTAAGCCCATTTTTGCAAAAAATGATGATGGTACCCCTTACAAAAAATTTAATAAATGGCATATAAAATCGCAGAAATCACCAAAAATATTGTTTTTTCGGCCAAAACTAGAGAAATATTTGCCAAAATATGGATTGCCATACCTTGTTGGACTCGTAATTAAATTCCCTTTCCACACAAACTCAAAAAAATTTTAGCCCTTACAAAAAATTAAATAAATGGCATATAAAATCGCAGAAATCACCAAAAATATTGTTTTTTCGGCCAAAACTCGAGAAATATTTGCCAAAATATGGATTGCCATACCTTGTTGGACTCGTAATTAAATTCCCATTCCACACAAAATCAAATTTAGGAAAAAAAAATGTGAGCCCATATTTGCAAAAAATGATGATGGTACCCCTTACAAAAAATTTAAAAAATGGCATATAAAATCGCAGAAATCACCAAAAATATTGTTTTTTCGGCCAAAACTCGAGAAATATTTGCCAAACTAAAGAATCTCACCTTGAAGACTCTGATTAGACGCACACCACCCATACAATTTGATGGCGTAACCCTCGATCAACCTCTGCAGGCTAAATACCTCGGGATCACCCTTGACAAACGGTTGACCTTTGGCCCACACTTAAAAGCTACGGCTCGGAGATGCGGTCCGAGAATGCAACAACTGCGATGGTTGATCAACAGAAGAAGCACTTAGAGCCCAAAGGGCAGTCTACGTCCACTGTAAACCCCCAACCTGGCTATAAGGAGTACTTTTGACTGCTAAGCATAATTATTCTTAATTTTTTTTAAAGATTCGGATAAAGCGTAATTAATGAAAATATATATAGAATAAAATATGTAAGCAATACAATGTAATAAATAAGGAATTAATGGTTATAAAGGAAAATAAGCTGTTTGTTTTCACAGGAGGCATATAAAATCGCAGAAATCACCAAAAATATTGTTTTTTCGGCCAAAACTCGAGAAATATTTGCCAAAATATGGGTTGCCATACCTTGTTGGACTCGTAATTAAATTCCCTTTCCACACAAACTCAAATTTAGGAAAAAAAATTTGAGCCCATTTTTGCAAAAAATGATGATGGTACCCCTTACAAAAAATTAAAAAAATGGCATATAAAATCGCAGAAATCACCAAAAATATTGTTTTTTCGGCCAAAACTCGAGAAATATTTGCTAAAATATGGATTGCCATGCCTTGTTGGACTCGTAATTAAATTCCCTTTCCGCACAAACTCAAATTTAGGAAAAAAAAATTTGAGCCCATTTTTGCAAAAAATGATGATGGTACCCCTTACAAAAAATTTAATAAATGGCATATAAAATCGCAGAAATCACCAAAAATATTGTTTTTTCGGCCAAAACTAGAGAAATATTTGCCAAAATATGGATTGCCATACCTTGTTGGACTCGTAATTAAATTCCCTTTCCACACAAACTCAAAAAAATTTTAGCCCTTACAAAAAATTAAATAAATGGCATATAAAATCGCAGAAATCACCAAAAATATTGTTTTTTCGGCCAAAACTCGAGAAATATTTGCCAAAATATGGATTGCCATACCTTGTTGGACTCGTAATTAAATTCCCTTTCCACACAAACTCAAATTTAGGAAAAAAAATTTGAGCCCATTTTTGCAAAAAATGATGATGGTACCCCTTACAAAAAATTTAAAAAATGGCATATAAAATCGCAGAAATCACCAAAAATATTGTTTTTTCGGCCAAAACTCGAGAAATATTTGCCAAAATGTGGATTGCCATACCTTGTTGGACTCGTAATTAAATTCCCTTTCCACACAAACTCAAATTTAGGAAAAAAAATTTGAGCCCATTTTTGCAAAAAATTATGATGGTACCCCTTACAAAAAATTTAAAAAATGGCATATAAAATCGCAGAAATCACCAAAAATATTGTTTTTTCGGCCAAAACTCGAGAAATATTTGCCAAACTAAAGAATCTCACCTTGAAGACTCTGATTAGACGCACACCACCCATACAATTTGATGGCGTAACCCTCGATCAACCTCTGCAGGCTAAATACCTCGGGATGACCCTTGACAAACGGTTGACCTTTGGCCCACACTTAAAAGCTACGGCTCGGAGATGCGGTCCGAGAATGCAACAACTGCGATGGTTGATCAACAGAAGAAGCACTTAGAGCCCAAAGGGCAGTCTACGTCCACTGTATACCCCCAACCTGGCTATAAGGAGTACTTTTGACTGCTAAGCATAATTATTCTTAATTTTTTTTAAAGATTCGGATAAAGCGTAATTAATGAAAATATATATAGAATAAAATATGTAAGCAATACAATGTAATAAATAAGGAATTAATGGTTATAAAGGAAAATAAGCTGTTTGTTTTCACAGGAGGCATATAAAATCGCAGAAATCACCAAAAATATTGTTTTTTCGGCCAAAACTCGAGAAATATTTGCCAAAATATGGATTGCCATGCCTTGTTGGACTCGTAATTAAATTCCCATTCCACACAAACTCAAATTTAGGAAAAAAAAATTTGAGCCCATTTTTGCAAAAAATGATGATGGTACCCCTTACAAAAAATTTAATAAATGGCATATAAAATCGCAGAAATCACCAAAAATATTGTTTTTTCGGCGAAAACTAGAGAAATATTTGCCAAAATGTGGATTGCCATACCTTGTTGGACTCGTAATTAAATTCCCTTTCCACACAAACTCAAAAAAATTTTAGCCCTTACAAAAAATTAAATAAATGGCATATAAAATCGCAGAAATCACCAAAAATATTGTTTTTTCGGCCAAAACTCGAGAAATATTTGCCAAAATATGGATTGCCATACCTTGTTGGACTCGTAATTAAATTCCCTTTCCACACAAACTCAAATTTAGGAAAAAAAAATTTGAGCCCATTTTTGCAAAAAATGATGATGGTACCCCTTACAAAAAATTTAATAAATGGCATATAAAATCGCAGAAATCACCAAAAATATTGTTTTTTCGGCCAAAACTAGAGAAATATTTGCCAAAATATGGATTGCCATACCTTGTTGGACTCGTAATTAAATTCCCTTTCCACACAAACTCAAAAAAATTTTAGCCCTTACAAAAAATTAAATAAATGGCATATAAAATCGCAGAAATCACCAAAAATATTGTTTTTTCGGCCAAAACTCGAGAAATATTTGCCAAAATATGGATTGCCATACCTTGTTGGACTCGTAATTAAATTCCCATTCCACACAAAATCAAATTTAGGAAAAAAAAATGTGAGCCCATATTTGCAAAAAATGATGATGGTACCCCTTACAAAAAATTTAAAAAATGGCATATAAAATCGCAGAAATCACCAAAAATATTGTTTTTTCGGCCAAAACTCGAGAAATATTTGCCAAACTAAAGAATCTCACCTTGAAGACTCTGATTAGACGCACACCACCCATACAATTTGATGGCGTAACCCTCGATCAACCTCTGCAGGCTAAATACCTCGGGATCACCCTTGACAAACGGTTGACCTTTGGCCCACACTTAAAAGCTACGGCTCGGAGATGCGGTCCGAGAATGCAACAACTGCGATGGTTGATCAACAGAAGAAGCACTTAGAGCCCAAAGGGCAGTCTACGTCCACTGTATACCCCCAACCTGGCTATAAGGAGTACTTTTGACTGCTAAGCATAATTATTCTTAATTTTTTTTAAAGATTCGGATAAAGCGTAATTAATGAAAATATATATAGAATAAAATATGTAAGCAATACAATGTAATAAATAAGGAATTAATGGTTATAAAGGAAAATAAGCTGTTTGTTTTCACAGGAGGCATATAAAATCGCAGAAATCACCAAAAATATTGTTTTTTCGGCCAAAACTCGAGAAATATTTGCCAAAATATGGATTGCCATGCCTTGTTGGACTCGTAATTAAATTCCCTTTCCACACAAACTCAAATTTAGGAAAAAAAAATTTGAGCCCATTTTTGCAAAAAATGATGATGGTAAAATTAAAAAATTAAAAAAATGTCATATAAAATCGCAGAAATCACCAAAAATATTGTTTTTTCGGCCAAAACTCGAGAAATATTTGCCAAAATATGGATTGCCATGCCTTGTTGGACTCGTAATTAAATTCCCTTTCCACACAAACTCAAATTTAGGAAAAAAAATTTGAGCCCATTTTTGCAAAAAATGATGATGGTACCCCTTACAAAAAATTTAATAAATGGCATATAAAATCGCAGAAATCACCAAAAATATTGTTTTTTCGGCGAAAACTAGAGAAATATTTGCCAAAATGTGGATTGCCATACCTTGTTGGACTCGTAATTAAATTCCCTTTCCACACAAACTCAAAAAAATTTTAGCCCTTACAAAAAATTAAATAAATGGCATATAAAATCGCAGAAATCACCAAAAATATTGTTTTTTCGGCCAAAACTCGAGAAATATTTGCCAAAATATGGATTGCCATACCTTGTTGGACTCGTAATTAAATTCCCTTTCCACACAAACTCAAATTTAGGAAAAAAAATTTGAGCCCATTTTTGCAAAAAATGATGATGGTACCCCTTACAAAAAATTAAAAAAATGGCATATAAAATCGCAGAAATCACCAAAAATATTGTTTTTTCGGCCAAAACTCGAGAAATATTTGCTAAAATATGGATTGCCATGCCTTGTTGGACTCGTAATTAAATTCCCTTTCCGCACAAACTCAAATTTAGGAAAAAAAAATTTGAGCCCATTTTTGCAAAAAATGATGATGATGAAAAATTAAATAAATGGCATATAAAATCGCAGAAATCACCAAAAATATTGTTTTTTCGGCCAAAACTAGAGAAATATTTGCCAAAATATGGATTGCCATACCTTGTTGGACTCGTAATTAAATTCCCTTTCCACACAAACTCAAAAAAATTTTAGCCCTTACAAAAAATTAAATAAATGGCATATAAAATCGCAGAAATCACCAAAAATATTGTTTTTTCGGCCAAAACTCGAGAAATATTTGCCAAAATATGGATTGCCATACCTTGTTGGACTCGTAATTAAATTCCCTTTCCACACAAACTCAAATTTAGGAAAAAAAATTTGAGCCCATTTTTGCAAAAAATGATGATGGTACCCCTTACAAAAAATTTAAAAAATGGCATATAAAATCGCAGAAATCACCAAAAATATTGTTTTTTCGGCCAAAACTCGAGAAATATTTGCCAAAATGTGGATTGCCATACCTTGTTGGACTCGTAATTAAATTCCCTTTCCACACAAACTCAAATTTAGGAAAAGAAATTTGAGCCCATTTTTGCAAAAAATTATGATGGTACCCCTTACAAAAATTAAAAAAATGGCATATAAAATCGCAGAAATCACCAAAAATATTGTTTTTTCGGCCAAAACTCGAGAAATATTTGCCAAAATATGGATTGCCATGCCTTGTTGGACTCGTAATTAAATTCCCTTTCCACACAAACTCAAATTTAGGAAAAAAAAATTTGAGCCCATTTTTGCAAAAAATGATGATGGTAAAATTAAAAAATTAAAAAAATGTCATATAAAATCGCAGAAATCACCAAAAATATTGTTTTTTCGGCCAAAACTCGAGAAATATTTGCCAAAATATGGATTGCCATGCCTTGTTGGACTCGTAATTAAATTCCCTTTCCACACAAACTCAAATTTAGGAAAAAAAATTTGAGCCCATTTTTGCAAAAAATGATGATGGTACCCCTTACAAAAAATTTAATAAATGGCATATAAAATCGCAGAAATCACCAAAAATATTGTTTTTTCGGCGAAAACTAGAGAAATATTTGCCAAAATGTGGATTGCCATACCTTGTTGGACTCGTAATTAAATTCCCTTTCCATACAAACTCAAAAAAATTTTAGCCCTTACAAAAAATTAAATAAATGGCATATAAAATCGCAGAAATCACCAAAAATATTGTTTTTTTCGGCCAAAACTCGAGAAATATTTGCCAAAATATGGATTGCCATACCTTGTTGGACTCGTAATTAAATTCCCTTTCCACACAAACTCAAATTTAGGAAAAAAAATTTGAGCCCATTTTTGCAAAAAATGATGATGGTACCCCTTACAAAAAATTAAAAAAATGGCATATAAAATCGCAGAAATCACCAAAAATATTGTTTTTTCGGCCAAAACTCGAGAAATATTTGCTAAAATATGGATTGCCATGCCTTGTTGGACTCGTAATTAAATTCCCTTTCCGCACAAACTCAAATTTAGGAAAAAAAAATTTGAGCCCATTTTTGCAAAAAATGATGATGATGAAAAATTAAATAAATGGCATATAAAATCGCAGAAATCACCAAAAATATTGTTTTTTCGGCCAAAACTAGAGAAATATTTGCCAAAATATGGATTGCCATACCTTGTTGGACTCGTAATTAAATTCCCTTTCCACACAAACTCAAAAAAATTTTAGCCCTTACAAAAAATTAAATAAATGGCATATAAAATCGCAGAAATCACCAAAAATATTGTTTTTTTCGGCCAAAACTCGAGAAATATTTGCCAAAATATGGATTGCCATACCTTGTTGGACTCGTAATTAAATTCCCTTTCCACACAAACTCAAATTTAGGAAAAAAAATTTGAGCCCATTTTTGCAAAAAATGATGATGGTACCCCTTACAAAAAATTTAAAAAATGGCATATAAAATCGCAGAAATCACCAAAAATATTGTTTTTTCGGCCAAAACTCGAGAAATATTTGCCAAAATGTGGATTGCCATACCTTGTTGGACTCGTAATTAAATTCCCTTTCCACACAAACTCAAATTTAGGAAAAGAAATTTGAGCCCATTTTTGCAAAAAATTATGATGGTACCCCTTACAAAAATTAAAAAAATGGCATATAAAATCGCAGAAATCACCAAAAATATTGTTTTTTCGGCCAAAACTCGAGAAATATTTGCCAAAATATGGATTGCCATGCCTTGTTGGACTCGTAATTAAATTCCCTTTCCACACAAACTCAAATTTAGGAAAAAAAAATTTGAGCCCATTTTTGCAAAAAATGATGATGGTACCCCTTACAAAAAATTTAATAAATGGCATATAAAATCGCAGAAATCACCAAAAATATTGTTTTTTCGGCGAAAACTAGAGAAATATTTGCCAAAATGTGGATTGCCATACCTTGTTGGACTCGTAATTAAATTCCCTTTCCACACAAACTCAAAAAAATTTTAGCCCTTACAAAAAATTAAATAAATGGCATATAAAATCGCAGAAATCACCAAAAATATTGTTTTTTCGGCCAAAACTCGAGAAATATTTGCCAAAATATGGATTGCCATACCTTGTTGGACTCGTAATTAAATTCCCTTTCCACACAAACTCAAATTTAGGAAAAAAAAATTTGAGCCCATTTTTGCAAAAAATGATGATGGTACCCCTTACAAAAAATTTAATAAATGGCATATAAAATCGCAGAAATCACCAAAAATATTGTTTTTTCGGCCAAAACTAGAGAAATATTTGCCAAAATATGGATTGCCATACCTTGTTGGACTCGTAATTAAATTCCCATTCCACACAAACTCAAAAAAATTTTAGCCCTTACAAAAAATTAAATAAATGGCATATAAAATCGCAGAAATCACCAAAAATATTGTTTTTTCGGCCAAAACTCGAGAAATATTTGCCAAAATATGGATTGCCATACCTTGTTGGACTCGTAATTAAATTCCCATTCCACACAAAATCAAATTTAGGAAAAAAAAATGTGAGCCCATATTTGCAAAAAATGATGATGGTACCCCTTACAAAAAATTTAAAAAATGGCATATAAAATCGCAGAAATCACCAAAAATATTGTTTTTTCGGCCAAAACTCGAGAAATATTTGCCAAACTAAAGAATCTCACCTTGAAGACTCTGATTAGACGCACACCACCCATACAATTTGATGGCGTAACCCTCGATCAACCTCTGCAGGCTAAATACCTCGGGATCACCCTTGACAAACGGTTGACCTTTGGCCCACACTTAAAAGCTACGGCTCGGAGATGCGGTCCGAGAATGCAACAACTGCGATGGTTGATCAACAGAAGAAGCACTTAGAGCCCAAAGGGCAGTCTACGTCCACTGTATACCCCCAACCTGGCTATAAGGAGTACTTTTGACTGCTAAGCATAATTATTCTTAATTTTTTTTAAAGATTCGGATAAAGCGTAATTAATGAAAATATATATAGAATAAAATATGTAAGCAATACAATGTAATAAATAAGGAATTAATGGTTATAAAGGAAAATAAGCTGTTTGTTTTCACAGGAGGCATATAAAATCGCAGAAATCACCAAAAATATTGTTTTTTCGGCCAAAACTCGAGAAATATTTGCCAAAATATGGATTGCCATGCCTTGTTGGACTCGTAATTAAATTCCCTTTCCACACAAACTCAAATTTAGGAAAAAAAAATTTAAGCCCATTTTTGCAAAAAATGATGATGGTACCCCTTAAAAGAAATTAAAAAAATGGCATATAAAATCGCAGAAATCACCAAAAATATTGTTTTTTTCGGCGAAAACTAGAGACATATTTGCCAAAATATGGATTGCCATACCTTGTTGGACTCGTAATTAAATTCCCTTTCCACACAAACTCAAAAAAATTTTAGCCCTTACAAAAAATTAAATAAATGGCATATAAAATCGCAGAAATCACCAAAAATATTGTTTTTTTCGGCCAAAACTCGAGAAATATTTGCCAAAATATGGATTGCCATACCTTGTTGGACTCGTAATTAAATTCCCTTTCCACACAAACTCAAATTTAGGAAAAAAAATTTGAGCCCATTTTTGCAAAAAATGATGATGGTACCCCTTACAAAAAATTTAATAAATGGCATATAAAATCGCAGAAATCACCAAAAATATTGTTTTTTCGGCCAAAACTAGAGAAATATTTGCCAAAATATGGATTGCCATACCATGTTGGACTCGTAATTAAATTCCCATTCCACACAAACTCAAAAAAATTTTAGCCCTTACAAAAAATTAAATAAATGGCATATAAAATCGCAGAAATCACCAAAAATATTGTTTTTTCGGCCAAAACTCGAGAAATATTTGCCAAAATATGGATTGCCATACCTTGTTGGACTCGTAATTAAATTCCCATTCCACACAAAATCAAATTTAGGAAAAAAAAATGTGAGCCCATATTTGCAAAAAATGATGATGGTACCCCTTACAAAAAATTTAAAAAATGGCATATAAAATCGCAGAAATCACCAAAAATATTGTTTTTTTCGGCCAAAACTCGAGAAATATTTTCCAAACTAAAGAATCTCACCTTGAAGACTCTGATTAGACGCACACCACCCATACAATTTGATGGCGTAACCCTCGATCAACCTCTGCAGGCTAAATACCTCGGGATCACCCTTGACAAACGGTTGACCTTTGGCCCACACTTAAAAGCTACGGCTCGGAGATGCGGTCCGAGAATGCAACAACTGCGATGGTTGATCAACAAAAGAAGCACTTAGAGCCCAAAGGGCAGTCTACGTCCACTGTATACCCCCAACCTGGCTATAAGGAGTACTTTTGACTGCTAAGCATAATTATTCTTAATTTTTTTTAAAGATTCGGATAAAGCGTAATTAATGAAAATATATATAGAATAAAATATGTAAGCAATACAATGTAATAAATAAGGAATTAATGGTTATAAAGGAAAATAAGCTGTTTGTTTTCACAGGAGGCATATAAAATCGCAGAAATCACCAAAAATATTGTTTTTTCGGCCAAAACTCGAGAAATATTTGCTAAAATATGGATTGCCATGCCTTGTTGGACTCGTAATTAAATTCCCTTTCCGCACAAACTCAAATTTAGGAAAAAAAAATTTGAGCCCATTTTTGCAAAAAATGATGATGGTACCCCTTACAAAAAATTAAAAAAATGGCATATAAAATCGCAGAAATCACCAAAAATATTGTTTTTTTCGGCCAAAACTCGAGAAATATTTGCCAAAATATGGATTGCCATGCCTTGTTGGACTCGTAATTAAATTCCCTTTCCACACAAACTCAAATTTAGGAAAAGAAAATTTGAGCCCATTTTTGCAAAAAATGATGATGGTACCCCTTACAAAAAATTTAATAAATGGCATATAAAATCGCAGAAATCACCAAAAATATTGTTTTTTCGGCCAAAACTAGAGAAATATTTGCCAAAATATGGATTGCCATACCTTGTTGGACTCGTAATTAAATTCCCTTTCCACACAAACTCAAAAAAATTTTAGCCCTTACAAAAAATTAAATAAATGGCATATAAAATCGCAGAAATCACCAAAAATATTGTTTTTTCGGCCAAAACTCGAGAAATATTTGCCAAAATATGGATTGCCATACCTTGTTGGACTCGTAATTAAATTCCCATTCCACACAAAATCAAATTTAGGAAAAAAAAATGTGAGCCCATATTTGCAAAAAATGATGATGGTACCCCTTACAAAAAATTTAAAAAATGGCATATAAAATCGCAGAAATCACCAAAAATATTGTTTTTTCGGCCAAAACTCGAGAAATATTTGCCAAACTAAAGAATCTCACCTTGAAGACTCTGATTAGACGCACACCACCCATACAATTTGATGGCGTAACCCTCGATCAACCTCTGCAGGCTAAATACCTCGGGATCACCCTTGACAAACGGTTGACCTTTGGCCCACACTTAAAAGCTACGGCTCGGAGATGCGGTCCGAGAATGCAACAACTGCGATGGTTGATCAACAGAAGAAGCACTTAGAGCCCAAAGGGCAGTCTACGTCCACTGTATACCCCCAACCTGGCTATAAGGAGTACTTTTGACTGCTAAGCATAATTATTCTTAATTTTTTTTAAAGATTCGGATAAAGCGTAATTAATGAAAATATATATAGAATAAAATATGTAAGCAATACAATGTAATAAATAAGGAATTAATGGTTATAAAGGAAAATAAGCTGTTTGTTTTCACAGGAGGCATATAAAATCGCAGAAATCACCAAAAATATTGTTTTTTCGGCCAAAACTCGAGAAATATTTGCCAAAATATGGATTGCCATGCCTTGTTGGACTCGTAATTAAATTCCCTTTCCACACAAACTCAAATTTAGGAAAAAAAAATTTAAGCCCATTTTTGCAAAAAATGATGATGGTACCCCTTAAAAGAAATTAAAAAAATGGCATATAAAATCGCAGAAATCACCAAAAATATTGTTTTTTCGGCGAAAACTAGAGACATATTTGCCAAAATATGGATTGCCATACCTTGTTGGACTCGTAATTAAATTCCCTTTCCACACAAACTCAAAAAAATTTTAGCCCTTACAAAAAATTAAATAAATGGCATATAAAATCGCAGAAATCACCAAAAATATTGTTTTTTCGGCCAAAACTCGAGAAATATTTGCCAAAATATGGATTGCCATACCTTGTTGGACTCGTAATTAAATTCCCTTTCCACACAAACTCAAATTTAGGAAAAAAAATTTGAGCCCATTTTTGCAAAAAATGATGATGGTACCCCTTACAAAAAATTTAATAAATGGCATATAAAATCGCAGAAATCACCAAAAATATTGTTTTTTCGGCCAAAACTAGAGAAATATTTGCCAAAATATGGATTGCCATACCTTGTTGGACTCGTAATTAAATTCCCATTCCACACAAACTCAAAAAAATTTTAGCCCTTACAAAAAATTAAATAAATGGCATATAAAATCGCAGAAATCACCAAAAATATTGTTTTTTCGGCCAAAACTCGAGAAATATTTGCCAAAATATGGATTGCCATACCTTGTTGGACTCGTAATTAAATTCCCATTCCACACAAAATCAAATTTAGGAAAAAAAAATGTGAGCCCATATTTGCAAAAAATGATGATGGTACCCCTTACAAAAAATTTAAAAAATGGCATATAAAATCGCAGAAATCACCAAAAATATTGTTTTTTCGGCCAAAACTCGAGAAATATTTTCCAAACTAAAGAATCTCACCTTGAAGACTCTGATTAGACGCACACCACCCATACAATTTGATGGCGTAACCCTCGATCAACCTCTGCAGGCTAAATACCTCGGGATCACCCTTGACAAACGGTTGACCTTTGGCCCACACTTAAAAGCTACGGCTCGGAGATGCGGTCCGAGAATGCAACAACTGCGATGGTTGATCAACAAAAGAAGCACTTAGAGCCCAAAGGGCAGTCTACGTCCACTGTATACCCCCAACCTGGCTATAAGGAGTACTTTTGACTGCTAAGCATAATTATTCTTAATTTTTTTTAAAGATTCGGATAAAGCGTAATTAATGAAAATATATATAGAATAAAATATGTAAGCAATACAATGTAATAAATAAGGAATTAATGGTTATAAAGGAAAATAAGCTGTTTGTTTTCACAGGAGGCATATAAAATCGCAGAAATCACCAAAAATATTGTTTTTTTTCGGCCAAAACTCGAGAAATATTTGCTAAAATATGGATTGCCATGCCTTGTTGGACTCGTAATTAAATTCCCTTTCCGCACAAACTCAAATTTAGGAAAAAAAAATTTGAGCCCATTTTTGCAAAAAATGATGATGGTACCCCTTACAAAAAATTAAAAAAATGGCATATAAAATCGCAGAAATCACCAAAAATATTGTTTTTTTCGGCCAAAACTCGAGAAATATTTGCCAAAATATGGATTGCCATGCCTTGTTGGACTCGTAATTAAATTCCCTTTCCACACAAACTCAAATTTAGGAAAAAAAAATTTGAGCCCATTTTTGCAAAAAATGATGATGGTACCCCTTACAAAAAATTTAATAAATGGCATATAAAATCGCAGAAATCACCAAAAATATTGTTTTTTCGGCCAAAACTAGAGAAATATTTGCCAAAATATGGATTGCCATACCTTGTTGGACTCGTAATTAAATTCCCTTTCCACACAAACTCAAAAAAATTTTAGCCCTTACAAAAAATTAAATAAATGGCATATAAAATCGCAGAAATCACCAAAAATATTGTTTTTTTCGGCCAAAACTCGAGAAATATTTGCCAAAATATGGATTGCCATACCTTGTTGGACTCGTAATTAAATTCCCATTCCACACAAAATCAAATTTAGGAAAAAAAAATGTGAGCCCATATTTGCAAAAAATGATGATGGTACCCGTTACAAAAAATTTAAAAAATGGCATATAAAATCGCAGAAATCACCAAAAATTTTGTTTTTTCGGCCAAAACTCGAGAAATATTTGCCAAACTAAAGAATCTCACCTTGAAGACTCTGATTAGACGCACACCACCCATACAATTTGATGGCGTAACCCTCGATCAACCTCTGCAGGCTAAATACCTCGGGATCACCCTTGACAAACGGTTGACCTTTGACCCACACTTAAAAGCTACGGCTCGGAGATGCGGTCCGAGAATGCAACAACTGCGATGGTTGATCAATAGAAGAAGCACTTAGAGCCCAAAGGGCAGTCTACGTCCACTGTATACCCCCAACCTGGCTATAAGGAGTACTTTTGACTGCTAAGCATAATTATTCTTAATTTTTTTAAAGATTCGGATAAAGCGTAATTAATGAAAATATATATAGAATAAAATATGTAAGCAATACAATGTAATAAATAAGGAATTAATGGTTATAAAGGAAAATAAGCTGTTTGTTTTCACAGGAGGCATATAAAATCGCAGAAATCACCAAAAATATTGTTTTTTCGGCCAAAACTCGAGAAATATTTGCCAAAATATGGATTGCCATGCCTTGTTGGACTCGTAATTAAATTCCCTTTCCACACAAACTCAAATTTAGGAAAAAAAAATTTGAGCCCATTTTTGCAAAAAATGATGATGGTACTCCTTACAAAAAATTAAAAAAATGGCATATAAAATCGCAGAAATCACCAAAAATATTGTTTTTTCGGCCAAAACTCGAGAAATATTTGCCAAAATGTGGATTGCCATACCTTGTTGGACTCGTAATTAAATTCCCTTTCCACACAAACTCAAATTTAGGAAAAAAAATTTGAGCCCATTTTTGCAAAAAATGATGATGGTACCCCTTACAAAAAATTAAAAAAATGGTATATAAAATCGCAGAAATCACCAAAAATATTGTTTTTTCGGCGAAAACTAGAGACATATTTGCCAAAATATGGATTGCCATACCTTGTTGGACTCGTAATTAAATTCCCTTTCCACACAAACTCAAAAAAATTTTAGCCCTTACAAAAAATTAAATAAATGGCATATAAAATCGCAGAAATCACCAAAAATATTGTTTTTTCGGCCAAAACTCGAGAAATATTTGCCAAAATATGGATTGCCATACCTTGTTGGACTCGTAATTAAATTCCCTTTCCACACAAACTCAAATTTAGGAAAAAAAATTTGAGCCCATTTTTGCAAAAAATAATGATGGTACCCCTTACAAAAAATTAAAAAAATGGCATATAAAATCGCAGAAATCACCAAAAATATTGTTTTTTCGGCCAAAACTCGAGAAATATTTGCCAAAATATGGATTGCCATGCCTTGTTGGACTCGTAATTAAATTCCCTTTCCGCACAAACTCAAATTTAGGAAAAAAAAATTTGAGCCCATTTTTGCAAAAAATGATGATGGTACCCCTTACAAAAAATTAAAAAAATGGCATATAAAATCGCAGAAATCACCAAAAATATTGTTTTTTCGGCCAAAACTAGAGAAATATTTGCCAAAATATGGATTGCCATACCTTGTTGGACTCGTAATTAAATTCCCTTTCCACACAAACTCAAATTTAGGTAAAAAATTTGAGCCCATTTTTGCAAAAAATGATGATGGTACCCCTTACAAAAAATTAAATAAATGGCATATAAAATCGCAGAAGTCACCAAAAATATTGTTTTTTCGGCCAAAACTAGAGAAATATTTGCCAAAATATGGATTGCTATACCTTGTTGGACTCGTAATTAAATTCCCTTTCCACACAAACTCAAAAAAATTTTAGCCCTTACAAAAAATTAAATAAATGGCATATAAAATCGCAGAAATCACCAAAAATATTGTTTTTTCGGCCAAAACTCGAGAAATATTTGCCAAAATATGGATTGCCATACCTTGTTGGACTCGTAATTAAATTCCCTTTCCACACAAACTCAAATTTAGGAAAAAAATTTGAGCCCATTTTTGCAAAAAATGATGATGGTACCCCTTACAAAAAATTAAAAAAATGGCATATGAAATCGCAGAAATCACCAAAAATATTGTTTTTTCGGCGAAAACTAGAGACATATTTGCCAAAATATGGATTGCCATACCTTGTTGGACTCGTAATTAAATTCCCTTTCCACACAAACTCAAAAAAATTTTAGCCCTTACAAAAAATTAAATAAATGGCATATAAAATCGCAGAAATCACCAAAAATATTGTTTTTTTCGGCCAAAACTCGAGAAATATTTGCCAAAATATGGATTGCCATACCTTGTTGGACTCGTAATTAAATTCCCTTTCCACACAAACTCAAATTTAGGAAAAAAATTTTGAGCCCATTTTTGCAAAAAATGATGATGGTACCCCTTACAAAAAATTAAAAAAATGGCATATAAAATCGCAGAAATCACCAAAAATATTGTTTTTTCGGCCAAAACTCGAGAAATATTTGCCAAAATATGGATTGCCATGCCTTGTTGGACTCGTAATTAAATTCCCTTTCCACACAAACTCAAATTTAGGAAAAAAAAATTTGAGCCCATTTTTGCAAAAAATGATGATGGTACCCCTTACAAAAAATTTAAAAAATGGCATATAAAATCGCAGAAATCACCAAAAATATTGTTTTTTCGGCCAAAACTCGAGAAATATTTGCCAAACTAAAGAATCTCACCTTGAAGACTCTGATTAGACGCACACCACCCATACAATTTGATGGCGTAACCCTCGATCAACCTCTGCAGGCAAAATACCTCGGGATCACCCTTGACAAACGGTTGACCTTTGGCCCACACTTAAAAGCTACGGCTCGGAGATGCGGTCCGAGAATGCAACAACTGCGATGGTTGATCAATAGAAGAAGCACTTAGAGCCCAAAGGGCAGTCTACGTCCACTGTATACCCCCAACCTGGCTATAAGGAGTACTTTTGACTGCTAAGCATAATTATTCTTAATTTTTTTTAAAGATTCGGATAAAGCGTAATTAATGAAAATATATATAGAATAAAATATGTAAGCAATACAATGTAATAAATAAGGAATTAATGGTTATAAAGGAAAATAAGCTGTTTGTTTTCACAGGAGGCATATAAAATCGCAGAAATCACCAAAAATTATTGTTTTTTCGGCCAAAACTCGAGAAATATTTGCCAAAATATGGATTGCCATGCCTTGTTGGACTCGTAATTAAATTCCCTTTCCACACAAACTCAAATTTAGGAAAAAAAAATTTGAGCCCATTTTTGCAAAAAATGATGATGGTACCCCTTACAAAAAATTAAAAAAATGGCATATAAAATCGCAGAAATCACCAAAAATATTGTTTTTTCGGCCAAAACTCGAGAAATATTTGCCAAAATGTGGATTGCCATACCTTGTTGGACTCGTAATTAAATTCCCTTTCCACACAAACTCAAATTTAGGAAAAAAAATTTGAGCCCATTTTTGCAAAAAATGATGATGGTACCCCTTACAAAAAATTAAAAAAATGGCATATAAAATCGCAGAAATCACCAAAAATATTGTTTTTTCGGCGAAAACTAGAGACATATTTGCCAAAATATGGATTGCCATACCTTGTTGGACTCGTAATTAAATTCCCTTTCCACACAAACTCAAAAAAATTTTAGCCCTTACAAAAAATTAAATAAATGGCATATAAAATCGCAGAAATCACCAAAAATATTGTTTTTTCGGCCAAAACTCGAGAAATATTTGCCAAAATATGGATTGCCATACCTTGTTGGACTCGTAATTAAATTCCCTTTCCACACAAACTCAAATTTAGGAAAAAAAATTTGAGCCCATTTTTGCAAAAAATAATGATGGTACCCCTTACAAAAAATTAAAAAAATGGCATATAAAATCGCAGAAATCACCAAAAATATTGTTTTTTCGGCCAAAACTCGAGAAATATTTGCCAAAATATGGATTGCCATGCCTTGTTGGACTCGTAATTAAATTCCCTTTCCGCACAAACTCAAATTTAGGAAAAAAAAATTTGAGCCCATTTTTGCAAAAAATGATGATGGTACCCCTTACAAAAAATTTAATAAATGGCATATAAAATCGCAGAAATCACCAAAAATATTGTTTTTTTCGGCCAAAACTCGAGAAATATTTGCCAAAATATGGATTGCCATGCCTTGTTGGACTCGTAATTAAATTCCCTTTCCACACAAACTCAAATTTAGGAAAAAAAAA
This sequence comes from Drosophila orena, assembly GCA_005876975.1. Taxonomy (NCBI): domain Eukaryota; kingdom Metazoa; phylum Arthropoda; class Insecta; order Diptera; family Drosophilidae; genus Drosophila; species Drosophila orena. The sequence goes on along the minus strand of VCKV01000282.1, from coordinate 3,206,941 downwards.
TTTGAGCCCATTTTTGCAAAAAATGATGATGGTACCCCTTACAAAAAATTAAAAAAATGGCATATAAAATCGCAGAAATCACCAAAAATATTGTTTTTTTCGGCCAAAACTAGAGAAATATTTGCCAAAATATGGATTGCCATACCTTGTTGGACTCGTAATTAAATTCCCTTTCCACACAAACTCAAATTTAGGAAAAAAAAATTTGAGCCCATTTTTGCAAAAAATGATGATGGTACCCCTTACAAAAAATTTAATAAATGGCATATAAAATCGCAGAAGTCACCAAAAATATTGTTTTTTCGGCCAAAACTAGAGAAATATTTGTCAAAATATGGATTGCCATACCTTGTTGGACTCGTAATTAAATTCCCTTTCCACACAAACTCAAAAAAATTTTAGCCCTTACAAAAAATTAAATAAATGGCATATAAAATCGCAGAAATCACCAAAAATATTGTTTTTTCGGCCAAAACTCGAGAAATATTTGCCAAAATATGGATTGCCATACCTTGTTGGACTCGTAATTAAATTCCCTTTCCACACAAACTCAAATTTAGGAAAAAAAATTTGAGCCCATTTTTGCAAAAAATGATGATGGTACCCCTTACAAAAAATTAAAAAAATGGCATATGAAATCGCAGAAATCACCAAAAATATTGTTTTTTCGGCGAAAACTAGAGACATATTTGCCAAAATATGGATTGCCATACCTTGTTGGACTCGTAATTAAATTCCCTTTCCACACAAACTCAAATTTAGGAAAAAAAATTTGAGCCCATTTTTGCAAAAAATGATGATGGTACCCCTTACAAAAAATTAAAAAAATGGCATATGAAATCGCAGAAATCACCAAAAATATTGTTTTTTCGGCGAAAACTAGAGACATATTTGCCAAAATATGGATTGCCATGCCTTGTTGGACTCGTAATTAAATTCCCTTTCCGCACAAACTCAAATTTAGGAAAAAAAAATTTGAGCCCATTTTTGCAAAATTAAAAAAATGGCATATAAAATCGCAGAAATCACCAAAAATATTGTTTTTTCGGCCAAAACTCGAGAAATATTTGCCAAAATATGGATTGCCATGCCTTGTTGGACTCGTAATTAAATTCCCTTTCCACACAAACTCAAATTTAGGAAAAAAAAATTTGAGCCCATTTTTGCAAAAAATGATGATGGTACCCCTTACAAAAAATTTAAAAAATGGCATATAAAATTGCAGAAATCACCAAAAATATTGTTTTTTCGGCCAAAACTCGAGAAATATTTGCCAAACTAAAGAATCTCACCTTGAAGACTCTGATTAGACGCACACCACCCATACAATTTGATGGCGTAACCCTCGATCAACCTCTGCAGGCTAAATACCTCGGGATCACCCTTGACAAACGGTTGACCTTTGGCCCACACTTAAAAGCTACGGCTCGGAGATCCGGTCCGAGAATGCAACAACTGCGATGGTTGATCAACAGAAGAAGCACTTAGAGCCCAAAGGGCAGTCTACGTCCACTGTATACCCCCAACCTGGCTATAAGGAGTACTTTTGACTGCTAAGCATAATTATTCTTAATTTTTTTTAAAGATTCGGATAAAGCGTAATTAATGAAAATATATATAGAATAAAATATGTAAGCAATACAATGTAATAAATAAAGAATTAATGGTTATAAAGGAAAATAAGCTGTTTGTTTTCACAGGAGGCATATAAAATCGCAGAAATCACCAAAAATATTGTTTTTTCGGCCAAAACTCGAGAAATATTTGCCAAAATATGGATTGCCATGCCTTGTTGGACTCGTAATTAAATTCCCTTTCCACACAAACTCAAATTTAGGAAAAAAAAATTTGAGCCATTTTTGCAAAAAATGATGATGGTACCCCTTACAAAAAATTAAAAAAATGGCATATAAAATCGCAGAAATCACCAAAAATATTGTTTTTTCGGCCAAAACTCGAGAAATATTTGCCAAAATGTGGATTGCCATACCTTGTTAGACTCGTAATTAAATTCCCTTTCCACACAAACTCAAATTTAGGAAAAAAAATTTGAGCCCATTTTTGCAAAAAATGATGATGGTACCCCTTACAAAAAATTAAAAAAATGGCATATAAAATCGCAGAAATCACCAAAAATATTGTTTTTTCGGCGAAAACTAGAGACATATTTGCCAAAATATGGATTGCCATACCTTGTTGGACTCGTAATTAAATTCCCTTTCCACACAAACTCAAAAAAATTTTAGCCCTTACAAAAAATTAAATAAATGGCATATAAAATCGCAGAAATCACCAAAAATATTGTTTTTTCGGCCAAAACTCGAGAAATATTTGCCAAAATATGGATTGCCATACCTTGTTGGACTCGTAATTAAATTCCCTTTCCACACAAACTCAAATTTAGGAAAAAAAATTTGATCCAATTTTTGCAAAAAATAATGATGGTACCCCTTACAAAAAATTAAAAAAATGGCATATAAAATCGCAGAAATCACCAAAAATATTGTTTTTTCGGCCAAAACTCGAGAAATATTTGCCAAAATATGGATTGCCATGCCTTGTTGGACTCGTAATTAAATTCCCTTTCCGCACAAACTCAAATTTAGGAAAAAAAAATTTGAGCCCATTTTTGCAAAAAATGATGATGGTACCCCTTACAAAAAATTTAATAAATGGCATATAAAATCGCAGAAATCACCAAAAATATTGTTTTTTCGGCCAAAACTCGAGAAATATTTGCCAAAATATGGATTGCCATGCCTTGTTGGACTCGTAATTAAATTCCCTTTCCACACAAACTCAAATTTAGGAAAAAAAATTTGAGCCCATTTTTGCAAAAAATGATGATGGTACCCCTTACAAAAAATTAAAAAAATGGCATATAAAATCGCAGAAATCACCAAAAATATTGTTTTTTCGGCCAAAACTAGAGAAATATTTGCCAAAATATGGATTGCCATACCTTGTTGGACTCGTAATTAAATTCCCTTTCCACACAAACTCAAATTTAGGAAAAAAAATTTGAGCCCATTTTTGCAAAAAATGATGATGGTACCCCTTACAAAAAATTAAAAAAATGGCATATAAAATCGCAGAAATCACCAAAAATATTGTTTTTTCGGCCAAAACTCGAGAAATATTTGCCAAAATATGGATTGCCATGCCTTGTTGGACTCGTAATTAAATTCCCTTTCCACACAAACTCAAATTTAGGAAAAAAAAATTTGAGCCCATTTTTGCAAAAAATGATGATGGTACCCCTTACAAAAAATTTAAAAAATGGCATATAAAATCGCAGAAATCACCAAAAATATTGTTTTTTCGGCCAAAACTCGAGAAATATTTGCCAAACTAAAGAATCTCACCTTGAAGACTCTGATTAGACGCACACCACCCATACAATTTGATGGCGTAACCCTCGATCAACCTCTGCAGGCTAAATACCTCGGGATCACCCTTGACAAACGGTTGACCTTTGGCCCACACTTAAAAGCTACGGCTCGGAGATCCGGTCCGAGAATGCAACAACTGCGATGGTTGATCAACAGAAGAAGCACTTAGAGCCCAAAGGGCAGTCTACGTCCACTGTATACCCCCAACCTGGCTATAAGGAGTACTTTTGACTGCTAAGCATAATTATTCTTAATTTTTTTTAAAGATTCGGATAAAGCGTAATTAATGAAAATATATATAGAATAAAATATGTAAGCAATACAATGTAATAAATAAAGAATTAATGGTTATAAAGGAAAATAAGCTGTTTGTTTTCACAGGAGGCATATAAAATCGCAGAAATCACCAAAAATATTGTTTTTTCGGCCAAAACTCGAGAAATATTTGCCAAAATATGGATTGCCATGCCTTGTTGGACTCGTAATTAAATTCCCTTTCCACACAAACTCAAATTTAGGAAAAAAAAATTTGAGCCCATTTTTGCAAAAAATGATGATGGTACCCCTTACAAAAAATTAAAAAAATGGCATATAAAATCGCAGAAATCACCAAAAATATTGTTTTTTCGGCCAAAACTCGAGAAATATTTGCCAAAATGTGGATTGCCATACCTTGTTAGACTCGTAATTAAATTCCCTTTCCACACAAACTCAAATTTAGGAAAAAAAATTTGAGCCCATTTTTGCAAAAAATGATGATGGTACCCCTTACAAAAAATTAAAAAAATGGCATATAAAATCGCAGAAATCACCAAAAATATTGTTTTTTCGGCGAAAACTAGAGACATATTTGCCAAAATATGGATTGCCATACCTTGTTGGACTCGTAATTAAATTCCCTTTCCACACAAACTCAAAAAAATTTTAGCCCTTACAAAAAATTAAATAAATGGCATATAAAATCGCAGAAATCACCAAAAATATTGTTTTTTCGGCCAAAACTCGAGAAATATTTGCCAAAATATGGATTGCCATACCTTGTTGGACTCGTAATTAAATTCCCTTTCCACACAAACTCAAATTTAGGAAAAAAAATTTGATCCAATTTTTGCAAAAAATAATGATGGTACCCCTTACAAAAAATTAAAAAAATGGCATATAAAATCGCAGAAATCACCAAAAATATTGTTTTTTTCGGCCAAAACTCGAGAAATATTTGCCAAAATATGGATTGCCATGCCTTGTTGGACTCGTAATTAAATTCCCTTTCCGCACAAACTCAAATTTAGGAAAAAAAAATTTGAGCCCATTTTTGCAAAAAATGATGATGGTACCCCTTACAAAAAATTAATAAATGGCATATAAAATCGCAGAAATCACCAAAAATATTGTTTTTTTCGGCCAAAACTCGAGAAATATTTGCCAAAATATGGATTGCCATGCCTTGTTGGACTCGTAATTAAATTCCCTTTCCACACAAACTCAAATTTAGGAAAAAAAATTTGAGCCCATTTTTGCAAAAAATGATGATGGTACCCCTTACAAAAAATTAAAAAAATGGCATATAAAATCGCAGAAATCACCAAAAATATTGTTTTTTCGGCCAAAACTAGAGAAATATTTGCCAAAATATGGATTGCCATACCTTGTTGGACTCGTAATTAAATTCCCTTTCCACACAAACTCAAAAAAATTTAGCCCTTACAAAAAATTAAATAAATGGCATATAAAATCGCAGAAATCACCAAAAATATTGTTTTTTTCGGCCAAAACTCGAGAAATATTTGCCAAAATATGGATTGCCATACCTTGTTGGACTCGTAATTAAATTCCCTTTCCACACAAACTCAAATTTAGGAAAAAAAAATTTGAGCCCATTTTTGCAAAAAATGATGATGGTACCCCTTACAAAAAATTTAATAAATGGCATATAAAATCGCAGAAATCACCAAAAATATTGTTTTTTCGGCCAAAACTCAAGAAATATTTGCCAAAATATGGATTGCCATGCCTTGTTGGACTCGTAATTAAATTCCCTTTCCACACAAACTCAAATTTAGGAAAAAAAATTTGAGCCCATTTTTGCAAAAAATGATGATGGTACCCCTTACAAAAAATTAAAAAAATGGCATATAAAATCGCAGAAATCACCAAAAATATTGTTTTTTTCGGCGAAAACTAGAACATATTTGCCAAAATATGGATTGCCATACCTTGTTGGACTCGTAATTAAATTCCCTTTCCACACAAACTCAAAAAAATTTTAGCCCTTACAAAAAATTAAATAAATGGCATATAAAATCGCAGAAATCACCAAAAATATTGTTTTTTCGGCCAAAACTCGAGAAATATTTGCCAAAATATGGATTGCCATACCTTGTTGGACTCGTAATTAAATTCCCATTCCACACAAAATCAAATTTAGGAAAAAAAAATGTGAGCCCATATTTGCAAAAAATGATGATGGTACCCCTTACAAAAAATTAAAAAAATGGCATATAAAATCGCAGAAATCACCAAAAATATTGTTTTTTCGGCCAAAACTCGAGAAATATTTGCCAAAATGTGGATTGCTATACCTTGTTGGACTCGTAATTAAATTCCCTTTCCACACAAACTCAAATTTAGGAAAAAAAATTTGAGCCCATTTTTGCAAAAAATGATGATGGTACCCCTTACAAAAAATTAAATAAATGGCATATAAAATCGCAGAAATCACCAAAAATATTGTTTTTTCGGCCAAAACTCGAGAAATATTTGCCAAAATATGGATTGCCATACCTTGTTGGACTCGTAATTAAATTCCCATTCCACACAAAATCAAATTTAGGAAAAAAAATGTGAGCCCATTTTGCAAAAAATGATGATGGTACCCCTTACAAAAAATTAAAAAAATGGCATATAAAATCGCAGAAATCACCAAAAATATTGTTTTTTCGGCCAAAACTCGAGAAATATTTGCCAAAATATGGATTGCCATACCTTGTTGGACTCGTAATTAAATTCCCTTTCCACACAAACTCAAATTTAGGAAAAAAAATTTGAGCCCATTTTTGCAAAAAATGATGATGGTACCCCTTACAAAAAATTAAAAAAATGGCATATAAAATCGCAGAAATCACCAAAAATATTGTTTTTTTCGGCCAAAACTCGAGAAATATTTGCCAAAATATGGATTGCTATACCTTGTTGGACTCGTAATTAAATTCCCTTTCCACACAAACTCAAATTTAGGAAAAAAAATTTGAGCCCATTTTTGCAAAAAATGATGATGGTACCCCTTACAAAAAATTAAAAAAATGGCATATAAAATCGCAGAAATCACCAAAAATATTGTTTTTTCGGCCAAAACTAGAGAATATTTGCCAAAATATGGATTGCCATACCTTGTTGGACTCGTAATTAAATTCCCTTTCCACACAAACTCAAAAAAATTTAGCCCTTACAAAAAATTAAATAAATGGCATATAAAATCGCAGAAATCACCAAAAATATTGTTTTTTCGGCCAAAACTCGAGAAATATTTGCCAAAATATGGATTGCCATACCTTGTTGGACTCGTAATTAAATTCCCTTTCCACACAAACTCAAATTTAGGAAAAAAAATTTGAGCCAATTTTTGCAAAAAATAATGATGGTACCCCTTACAAAAAATTAAAAAAATGGCATATAAAATCGCAGAAATCACCAAAAATATTGTTTTTTCGGCCAAAACTCGAGAAATATTTGCCAAAATATGGATTGCCATGCCTTGTTGGACTCGTAATTAAATTCCCTTTCCGCACAAACTCAAATTTAGGAAAAAAAAAATTTGAGCCCATTTTTGCAAAAAATGATGATGGTACCCCTTACAAAAAATTAAAAAAATGGCATATAAAATCGCAGAAATCACCAAAAATATTGTTTTTTTCGGCCAAAACTAGAGAAATATTTGCCAAAATATGGATTGCCATACCTTGTTGGACTCGTAATTAAATTCCCTTTCCACACAAACTCAAATTTAGGAAAAAAAAATTTGAGCCCATTTTTGCAAAAAATGATGATGGTACCCCTTACAAAAAATTAAAAATGGCATATAAAATCGCAGAAATCACCAAAAATATTGTTTTTTCGGCCAAAACTCGAGAAATATTTGCCAAAATATGGATTGCCATGCCTTGTTGGACTCGTAATTAAATTCCCTTTCCACACAAACTCAAATTTAGGAAAAAAAATTTGAGCCCATTTTTGCAAAAAATGATGATGGTACCCCTTACAAAAAATTAAAAAAATGGCATATAAAATCGCAGAAATCACCAAAAATATTGTTTTTTCGGCCAAAACTCGAGAAATATTTGCCAAAATATGGATTGCCATGCCTTGTTGGACTCGTAATTAAATTCCCTTTCCAAACAAACTCAAATTTAGGAAAAAAAAATTTGAGCCCATTTTTGCAAAAAATGATGATGGTACCCCTTACAAAAAATTTAATAAATGGCATATAAAATCGCAGAAATCACCAAAAATATTGTTTTTTCGGCCAAAACTAGAGAAATATTTGCCAAAATATGGATTGCCATACCTTGTTGGACTCGTAATTAAATTCCCTTTCCACACAAACTCAAAAAAATTTTAGCCCTTACAAAAAATTAAATAAATGGCATATAAAATCGCAGAAATCACCAAAAATATTGTTTTTTTCGGCCAAAACTCGAGAAATATTTGCCAAAATATGGATTGCCATACCTTGTTGGACTCGTAATTAAATTCCCATTCCACACAAAATCAAATTTAGGAAAAAAAAATGTGAGCCCATATTTGCAAAAAATAATGATGGTACCCCTTACAAAAAATTTAAAAAATGGCATATAAAATCGCAGAAATCACCAAAAATATTGTTTTTTCGGCCAAAACTCGAGAAATATTTGCCAAAATATGGATTGCCATACCTTGTTGGACTCGTAATTAAATTCCCTTTCCACACAAACTCAAATTTATGAAAAAAAAATTTGAGCCCATTTTTGCAAAAAATGATGATGGTACCCCTTACAAAAAATTTAATAAATGGCATATAAAATCGCAGAAATCACCAAAAATATTGTTTTTTCGGCCAAAACTCGAGAAATATTTGCCAAAATATGGATTGCCATGCCTTGTTGGACTCGTAATTAAATTCCCTTTCCACACAAACTCAAATTTAGGAAAAAAAATTTGAGCCCATTTTTGCAAAAAATGATGATGGTACCCCTTACAAAAAATTAAAAAAATGGCATATAAAATCGCAGAAATCACCAAAAATATTGTTTTTTCGGCAAAACTAGAAATATTTGCCAAAATATGGATTGCCATACCTTGTTGGACTCGTAATTAAATTCCCTTTCCACACAAACTCAAAAAAATTTTAGCCCTTACAAAAAATTAAAAAAATGGCATATAAAATCGCAGAAATCACCAAAAATATTGTTTTTTCGGCCAAAACTCGAGAAATATTTGCCAAAATGTGGATTGCCATACCTTGTTGGACTCGTAATTAAATTCCCTTTCCACACAAACTCAAAAAAATTTTAGCCCTTACAAAAAATTAAATAAATGGCATATAAAATCGCAGAAATCACCAAAAATATTGTTTTTTTCGGCCAAAACTCGAGAAATATTTGCCAAAATATGGATTGCCATACCTTGTTGGACTCGTAATTAAATTCCCTTTCCACACAAACTCAAATTTAGGAAAAAAAATTTGAGCCCATTTTTGCAAAAAATGATGATGGTACCCCTTACAAAAAATTAAAAAAATGGCATATAAAATCGCAGAAATCACCAAAAATATTGTTTTTTCGGCCAAAACTCGAGAAATATTTGCCAAAATATGGATTGCCATGCCTTGTTGGACTCGTAATTAAATTCCCTTTCCACACAAACTCAAATTTAGGAAAAAAAATTTGAGCCCATTTTTGCAAAAAATGATGATGGTACCCCTTACAAAAAATTAAAAAAATGGCATATAAAATCGCAGAAATCACCAAAAATATTGTTTTTTCGGCCAAAACTAGAGAAATATTTGCCAAAATATGGATTGCCATACCTTGTTGGACTCGTAATTAAATTCCCTTTCCACACAAACTCAAATTTAGGAAAAAAAAATGTGAGCCCATATTTGCAAAAAATGATGATGGTACCCCTTACAAAAAATTAAAAAAATGGCATATAAAATTGCAGAAATCACCAAAAATATTGTTTTTTCGGCCAAAACTCGAGAAATATTTGCCAAAATATGGATTGCCATACCTTGTTGGACTCGTAATTAAATTCCCTTTCCACACAAACTCAAAAAAATTTTAGCCCTTACAAAAAATTAAATAAATGGCATATAAAATCGCAGAAATCACCAAAAATATTGTTTTTTTCGGCCAAAACTCGAGAAATATTTGCCAAAATATGGATTGCCATACCTTGTTGGACTCGTAATTAAATTCCCTTTCCACACAAACTCAAATTTAGGAAAAAAAATTTGAGCCCATTTTTGCAAAAAATGATGATGGTACCCCTTACAAAAAATTAAAAAAATGGCATATAAAATCGCAGAAATCACCAAAAATATTGTTTTTTCGGCCAAAACTCGAGAAATATTTGCCAAAATATGGATTGCCATGCCTTGTTGGACTCGTAATTAAATTCCCTTTCCACACAAACTCAAATTTAGGAAAAAAAAATTTGAGCCCATTTTTGCAAAAAATGATGATGGTACCCCTTACAAAAAATTTAATAAATGGCATATAAAATCGCAGAAATCACCAAAAATATTGTTTTTTCGGCCAAAACTAGAGAAATATTTGCCAAAGTATGGATTGCCATACCTTGTTGGACTCGTAATTAAATTCCCTTTCCACACAAACTCAAAAAAATTTTAGCCCTTACAAAAAATTAAAAAAATGGCATATAAAATCGCAGAAATCACCAAAAATATTGTTTTTTCGGCCAAAACTCGAGAAATATTTGCCAAAATATGGATTGCCATACCTTGTTGGACTCGTAATTAAATTCCCTTTCCACACAAACTCAAAAAAATTTTAGCCCTTACAAAAAATTAAATAAATGGCATATAAAATCGCAGAAATCACCAAAAATATTGTTTTTTCGGCCAAAACTCGAGAAATATTTGCCAAAATATGGATTGCCATACCTTGTTGGACTCGTAATTAAATTCCCTTTCCACACAAACTCAAATTTAGGAAAAAAAATTTGAGCCCATTTTTGCAAAAAATGATGATGGTACCCCTTACAAAAAATTAAAAAAATGGCATATAAAATCGCAGAAATCACCAAAAATATTGTTTTTTCGGCCAAAACTCGAGAAATATTTGCCAAAATATGGATTGCCATGCCTTGTTGGACTCGTAATTAAATTCCCTTTCCACACAAACTCAAATTTAGGAAAAAAAATTTGAGCCCATTTTTGCAAAAAATGATGATGGTACCCCTTACAAAAAATTAAAAAAATGGCATATAAAATCGCAGAAATCACCAAAAATATTGTTTTTTCGGCCAAAACTGGAGAAATATTTGCCAAAATATGGATTGCCATACCTTGTTGGACTCGTAATTAAATTCCCTTTCCACACAAACTCAAATTTAGGAAAAAAAAATGTGAGCCCATATTTGCAAAAAATGATGATGGTACCCCTTACAAAAAATTAAAAAAATGGCATATAAAATGCAGAAATCACCAAAAATATTGTTTTTTTCGGCCAAAACTCGAGAAATATTTGCCAAAATGTGGATTGCCATACCTTGTTGGACTCGTAATTAAATTCCCTTTCCACACAAACTCATAAAAATTTTAGCCCTTACAAAAAATTAAATAAATGGCATATAAAATCGCAGAAATCACCAAAAATATTGTTTTTTCGGCCAAAACTCGAGAAATATTTGCCAAAATATGGATTGCCATACCTTGTTGGACTCGTAATTAAATTCCCATTCCACACAAATCAAATTTAGGAAAAAAAAATGTGAGCCCATTTTTGCAAAAAATGATGATGGTACCCCTTACAAAAAATTAAAAAATGGCATATAAAATCGCAGAAATCACCAAAAATATTGTTTTTTCGGCCAAAACTCGAGAAATATTTGCCAAAATGTGGATTGCCATACCTTGTTGGACTCGTAATTAAATTCCCTTTCCATACAAACTCAAATTTAGGAAAAAAATTTTGAGCCCATTTTTGCAAAAAATGATGATGGTACCCCTTACAAAAAATTAAAAAAATGGCATATAAAATCGCAGAAATCACCAAAAATATTGTTTTTTCGGCCAAAACTCGAGAAATATTTGCCAAAATATGGATTGCCATACCTTGTTGGACTCGTAATTAAATTCCCTTTCCACACAAACTCAAAAAAATTTTAGCCCTTACAAAAAATTAAAAAAATGGCATATAAAATCGCAGAAATCACCAAAAATATTGTTTTTTCGGCGAAAACTAGAGACATATTTGCCAAAATATGGATTGCCATACCTTGTTGGACTCGTAATTAAATTCCCTTTCCACACAAACTCAAAAAAATTTTAGCCCTTACAAAAAATTAAATAAATGGCATATAAAATCGCAGAAATCACCAAAAATATTGTTTTTTCGGCCAAAACTCGAGAAATATTTGCCAAAATATGGATTGCCATACCTTGTTGGACTCGTAATTAAATTCCCTTTCCACACAAACTCAAATTTAGGAAAAAAAATTTGAGCCCATTTTTGCAAAAAATGATGATGGTACCCCTTACAAAAAATTAAAAAAATGGTATATAAAATCGCAGAAATCACCAAAAATATTGTTTTTTCGGCCAAAACTCGAGAAATATTTGCCAAAATGTGGATTGCCATACCTTGTTGGACTCGTAATTAAATTCCCTTTCCACACAAACTCAAAAAAAATTTACCCCTTACAAAAAATTAAAAAAATGGCATATAAAATCGCAGAAATCACCAAAAATATTGTTTTTTCGGCCAAAACTAGAGAAATATTTGCCAAAATATGGATTGCCATACCTTGTTGGACTCGTAATTAAATTCCCTTTCCACACAAACTCAAAAAAATTTTACCCCTTACAAAAAATTAAATAAATGGCATATAAAATCGCAGAAATCACCAAAAATATTGTTTTTTCGGCCAAAACTCGAGAAATATTTGCCAATATATGGATTGCCATACCTTGTTGGACTCGTAATTAAATTCCCTTTCCACACAAACTCAAAAAAATTTTAGCCCCTACAAAAAATTAAAAAAATGGCATATAAAATCGCAGAAATCACCAAAAATATTGTTTTTTCGGCCAAAACTCGAGAAATATTTGCCAAAATATGGATTGCCATACCTTGTTGGACTCGTAATTAAATTCCCATTCCACACAAAATCAAATTTAGGAAAAAAAAATGTGAGCCCATATTTGCAAAAAATGATGGTGGTACCCCTTACAAAAAATTAAAAAAATGGCATATAAAATCGCAGAAATCACCAAAAATATTGTTTTTTCGGCCAAAACTCGAGAAATATTTGCCAAAATATGGATTGCCATACCTTGTTGGACTCGTAATTAAATTCCCATTCCACACAAAATCAAATTTAGGAAAAAAAAATGTGAGCCCATATTTGCAAAAAATGATGATGGTACCCCTTACAAAAAATTAAAAAAATGGCATATAAAATCGCAGAAATCACCAAAAATATTGTTTTTTCGGCCAAAACTCGAGAAATATTTGCCAAAATGTGGATTGCCATACCTTGTTGGACTCGTAATTAAATTCCCTTTCCACACAAACTCAAATTTAGGAAAAAAAATTTGAGCCCATTTTTGCAAAAAATGATGATGGTACCCCTTACAAAAAATTAAAAAAATGGCATATAAAATCGCAGAAATCACCAAAAATATTGTTTTTTCGGCCAAAACTCGAGAAATATTTGCCAAAATATGGATTGCCATACCTTGTTGGACTCGTAATTAAATTCCCTTTCTATACAAACTCAAATTTAGGAAAAAAAATTTGAGCCCATTTTTGCAAAAAATGATGATGGTACCCCTTACAAAAAATTAAAAAAATGGCATATAAAATCGCAGAAATCACCAAAAATATTGTTTTTTCGGCCAAAACTCGAGAAATATTTGCCAAAATATGGATTGCCATACCTTGTTGGACTCGTAATTAAATTCCCATTCCACACAAAATCAAACTTAGGAAAAAAAAATGTGAGCCCATATTTGCAAAAAATGATGATGGTACCCCTTACAAAAAATTAAAAAAATGGCATATAAAATCGCAGAAATCACCAAAAATATTGTTTTTTCGGCCAAAACTCGAGAAATATTTGCCAAAATATGGATTGCCATACCTTGTTGGACTCGTAATTAAATTCCCATTCCACACAAAATCAAACTTAGGAAAAAAAAATGTGAGCCCATATTTGCAAAAAATGATGATGGTACCCCTTACAAAAAATTAAAAAAATGGCATATAAAATCGCAGAAATCACCAAAAATATTGTTTTTTCGGCCAAAACTCGAGAAATATTTGCCAAAATATGGATTGCCATACCTTGTTGGACTCGTAATTAAATTCCCTTTCCACACAAACTCAAAAAAATTTTAGCCCTTACAAAAAATTAAAAAAATGGCATATAAAATCGCAGAAATCACCAAAAATATTGTTTTTTCGGCGAAAACTAGAGACATATTTGCCAAAATATGGATTGCCATACCTTGTTGGACTCGTAATTAAATTCCCTTTCCACACAAACTCAAAAAAATTTTAGCCCTTACAAAAAATTAAATAAATGGCATATAAAATCGCAGAAATCACCAAAAATATTGTTTTTTCGGCCAAAACTCGAGAAATATTTGCCAAAATGTGGATTGCCATACCTTGTTGGACTCGTAATTAAATTCCCTTTCCACACAAACTCAAATTTAGGAAAAAAAATTTGAGCCCATTTTTGCAAAAAATGATGATGGTACCCCTTACAAAAAATTAAAAAAATGGTATATAAAATCGCAGAAATCACCAAAAATATTGTTTTTTCGGCCAAAACTCGAGAAATATTTGCCAAAATGTGGATTGCCATACCTTGTTGGACTCGTAATTAAATTCCCTTTCCACACAAACTCAAAAAAATTTTACCCCTTACAAAAAATTAAAAAAATGGCATATAAAATCGCAGAAATCACCAAAAATATTGTTTTTTCGGCCAAAACTCGAGAAATATTTGCCAAAATATGGATTGCCATACCTTGTTGGACTCGTAATTAAATTCCCATTCCACACAAAATCAAACTTAGGAAAAAAAAATGTGAGCCCATATTTGCAAAAAATGATGATGGTACCCCTTACAAAAAATTAAAAAAATGGCATATAAAATCGCAGAAATCACCAAAAATATTGTTTTTTCGGCCAAAACTCGAGAAATATTTGCCAAAATATGGATTGCCATACCTTGTTGGACTCGTAATTAAATTCCCTTTCCACACAAACTCAAAAAAATTTTAGCCCTTACAAAAAATTAAATAAATGGCATATAAAATCGCAGAAATCACCAAAAATATTGTTTTTTCGGCCAAAACTCGAGAAATATTTGCCAAAATGTGGATTGCCATACTTTGTTGGACTCGTAATTAAATTCCCTTTCCACACAAACTCAAATTTAGGAAAAAAAATTTGAGCCCATTTTTGCAAAAAATGATGATGGTACCCCTTACAAAAAATTAAAAAAATGGTATATAAAATCGCAGAAATCACCAAAAATATTGTTTTTTCGGCCAAAACTCGAGAAATATTTGCCAAAATGTGGATTGCCATACCTTGTTGGACTCGTAATTAAATTCCCTTTCCACACAAACTCAAAAAAATTTTACCCCTTACAAAAAATTAAATAAATGGCATATAAAATCGCAGAAATCACCAAAAATATTGTTTTTTCGGCCAAAACTCGAGAAATATTTGCCAAAATATGGATTGCCATACCTTGTTGGACTCGTAATTAAATTCCCTTTCCACACAAACTCAAAAAAATTTTACCCCTTACAAAAAATTAAATAAATGGCATATAAAATCGCAGAAATCACCAAAAATATTGTTTTTTCGGCCAAAACTCGAGAAATATTTGCCAATATATGGATTGCCATACCTTGTTGGACTCGTAATTAAATTCCCTTTCCACACAAACTCAAAAAAATTTTAGCCCTTACAAAAAATTAAAAAAATGGCATATAAAATCGCAGAAATCACCAAAAATATTGTTTTTTCGGCCAAAACTCGAGAAATATTTGCCAAAATATGGATTGCCATACCTTGTTGGACTCGTAATTAAATTCCCATTCCACACAAAATCAAATTTAGGAAAAAAAAATGTGAGCCCATATTTGCAAAAAATGATGATGGTACCCCTTACAAAAAATTAAAAAAATGGCATATAAAATCGCAGAAATCACCAAAAATATTGTTTTTTCGGCCAAAACTCGAGAAATATTTGCCAAAATATGGATTGCCATACCTTGTTGGACTCGTAATTAAATTCCCATTCCACACAAAATCAAATTTAGGAAAAAAAAAATGTGAGCCCATATTTGCAAAAAATGATGATGGTACCCCTTACAAAAAATTAAAAAAATGGCATATAAAATCGCAGAAATCACCAAAAATATTGTTTTTTCGGCCAAAACTCGAGAAATATTTGCCAAAATGTGGATTGCCATACCTTGTTGGACTCATAATTAAATTCCCTTTCCACACAAACTCAAATTTAGGATAAAACATTTGAGCCCATTTTTGCAAAAAATGATGATGGTACCCCTTACAAAAAATTAAAAAAATGGCATATAAAATCGCAGAAATCACCAAAAATATTGTTTTTTCGGCCAAAACTCGAGAAATATTTGCCAAAATGTGGATTGCCATACCTTGTTGGACTCGTAATTAAATTCCCTTTCCACACAAACTCAAATTTAGGAAAAAAAATTTGAGCCCATTTTTGCAAAAAATGATGATGGTACCCCTTACAAAAAATTAAAAAAATGGCATATAAAATCGCAGAAATCACCAAAAATATTGTTTTTTCGGCCAAAACTCGAGAAATATTTGCCAATATATGGATTGCCATACCTTGTTGGACTCGTAATTAAACTCAAAATTAAACTCAAATTTAGGAAAAAAAATTTGAGCCCATTCTTGCAAAAAATGATGATGGTACCCCTTACAAAAAATTAAAAAAATGGTATATAAAATCGCAGAAATCACCAAAAATATTGTTTTTTCGGACAAAACACGAGAAATATTTGCCAAAATATGGATTGCCATACCTTGTTGGACTCGTAATTAAATTCCCTTTCCACACAAACTCAAAAAAATTTTACCCCTTACAAAAAATTAAATAAATGGCATATAAAATCGCAGAAATCACCAAAAATATTGTTTTTTCGGCCAAAACTCGAGAAATATTTGCCAATATATGGATTGCCATACCTTGTTGGACTCGTAATTAAATTCCCTTTCCACACAAACTCAAAAAAATTTTAGCCCTTACAAAAAATTAAAAAAATGGCATATAAAATCGCAGAAATCACCAAAAATATTGTTTTTTCGGCCAAAACTCGAGAAATATTTGCCAAAATATGGATTGCCATACCTTGTTGGACTCGTAATTAAATTCCCATTCCACACAAAATCAAATTTAGGAAAAAAAAATGTGAGCCCATATTTGCAAAAAATGATGATGGTACCCCTTACAAAAAATTAAAAAAATGGCATATAAAATCGCAGAAATCACCAAAAATATTGTTTTTTCGGCCAAAACTCGAGAAATATTTGCCAAAATATGGATTGCCATACCTTGTTGGACTCGTAATTAAATTCCCATTCCACACAAAATCAAATTTAGGAAAAAAAAATGTGAGCCCATATTTGCAAAAAATGATGATGGTACCCCTTACAAAAAATTAAAAAAATGGCATATAAAATCGCAGAAATCACCAAAAATATTGTTTTTTCGGCCAAAACTTGTTGGACTCGTAATTAAATTCCCTTTCCACACAAACTCAAAAAAATTTTAGCCCTTACAAAAAATTAAAAAAATGGCATATAAAATCGCAGAAATCACCAAAAATATTGTTTTTTCGGCCAAAACTCGAGAAATATTTGCCAAAATATGGATTGCCATACCTTGTTGGACTCGTAATTAAATTCCCATTCCACACAAACTCAAAAAAATTTTACCCCTTACAAAAAATTAAATAAATGGCATATAAAATCGCAGAAATCACCAAAAATATTGTTTTTTCGGCCAAAACTCGAGAAATATTTGCCAAAATATGGATTGCCATACCTTGTTGGACTCGTAATTAAATTCCCTTTCCACACAAACTCAAAAAAATTTTAGCCCTTACAAAAAATTAAAAAAATGGCATATAAAATCGCAGAAATCACCAAAAATATTGTTTTTTCGGCCAAAACTCGAGAAATATTTGCCAAAATATGGATTGCCATACCTTGTTGGACTCGTAATTAAATTCCCATTCCACACAAAATCAAATTTAGGAAA
The DNA here is from genome assembly GCA_005876975.1 of Drosophila orena. NCBI lineage: Eukaryota > Metazoa > Arthropoda > Insecta > Diptera > Drosophilidae > Drosophila > Drosophila orena. Next base: position 3,188,990 of record VCKV01000282.1, on the reverse strand, counting down.
AAAAAATGTGAGCCCATATTTGCAAAAAATGATGATGGTACCCCTTACAAAAAATTAAAAAAATGGCATATAAAATCGCAGAAATCACCAAAAATATTGTTTTTTCGGCCAAAACTCGAGAAATATTTGCCAAAATGTGGATTGCCATACCTTGTTGGACTCATAATTAAATTCCCTTTCCACACAAACTCAAATTTAGGATAAAACATTTGAGCCCATTTTTGCAAAAAATGATGATGGTACCCCTTACAAAAAATTAAAAAAATGGCATATAAAATCGCAGAAATCACCAAAAATATTGTTTTTTCGGCCAAAACTCGAGAAATATTTGCCAAAATGTGGATTGCCATATCTTGTTGGACTCGTAATTAAATTCCCTTTCCACACAAACTCAAATTTAGGAAAAAAAATTTGAGCCCATTTTTGCAAAAAATGATGATGGTACCCCTTACAAAAAATTAAAAAAATGGCATATAAAATCGCAGAAATCACCAAAAATATTGTTTTTTCGGCCAAAACTCGAGAAATATTTGCCAATATATGGATTGCCATACCTTGTTGGACTCGTAATTAAACTCAAAATTAAACTCAAATTTAGGAAAAAAAATTTGAGCCCATTCTTGCAAAAAATGATGATGGTACCCCTTACAAAAAATTAAAAAAATGGTATATAAAATCGCAGAAATCACCAAAAATATTGTTTTTTCGGACAAAACACGAGAAATATTTGCCAAAATGTGGATTGCCATACCTTGTTGGACTCGTAATTAAATTCCCTTTCCACACAAACTCAAAAAAATTTTAGCCCTTACAAAAAATTAAAAAAATGGCATATAAAATCGCAGAAATCACCAAAAATATTGTTTTTTCGGCCAAAACTCGAGAAATATTTGCCAAAATATGGATTGCCATACCTTGTTGGACTCGTAATTAAATTCCCATTCCACACAAAATCAAATTTAGGAAAAAAAAATGTGAGCCCATTTTTGCAAAAAATGATGATGGTACCCCTTACAAAAAATTAAAAAAATGGTATATAAAATCGCAGAAATCACCAAAAATATTGTTTTTTCGGCCAAAACTCGAGAAATATTTGCCAAAATGTGGATTGCCATACCTTGTTGGACTCGTAATTAAATTCCCTTTCCACACAAACTCAAAAAAATTTTACCCCTTACAAAAAATTAAAAAAATGGTATATAAAATCGCAGAAATCACCAAAAATATTGTTTTTTCGGCCAAAACTCGAGAAATATTTGCCAAAATGTGGATTGCCATACCTTGTTGGACTCGTAATTAAATTCCCTTTCCACACAAACTCAAAAAAATTTTACCCCTTACAAAAAATTAAATAAATGGCATATAAAATCGCAGAAATCACAAAAAATATTGTTTTTTCGGCCAAAACTCGAGAAATATTTGCCAAAATATGGATTGCCATACCTTGTTGGACTCGTAATTAAATTCCCTTTCCACACAAACTCAAATTTAGGAAAAAAAAATTTGAGCCCATTTTTGCAAAAAATGATGATGGTACCCCTTACAAAAAATTAAAAAAATGGCATATAAAATCGCAGAAATCACCAAAAATATTGTTTTTTCGGCCAAAACTAGAGAAATATTTGCCAAAATATGGATTGCCATACCTTGTTGGACTCGTAATTAAATTCCCTTTCCACACAAACTCAAAAAAATTTTACCCCTTACAAAAAATTAAAAAAATGGCATATAAAATCGCAGAAATCACCAAAAATATTGTTTTTTCGGCCAAAACTCGAGAAATATTTGCCAAAATATGGATTGCCATACCTTGTTGGACTCGTAATTAAATTCCCATTCCACACAAAATCAAACTTAGGAAAAAAAAATGTGAGCCCATATTTGCAAAAAATGATGATGGTACCCCTTACAAAAAATTAAAAAAATGGCATATAAAATCGCAGAAATCACCAAAAATATTGTTTTTTCGGCCAAAACTCGAGAAATATTTGCCAAAATATGGATTGCCATACCTTGTTGGACTCGTAATTAAATTCCCTTTCCACACAAACTCAAAAAAATTTTAGCCCTTACAAAAAATTAAATAAATGGCATATAAAATCGCAGAAATCACCAAAAATATTGTTTTTTTCGGCCAAAACTCGAGAAATATTTGCCAAAATGTGGATTGCCATACCTTGTTGGACTCGTAATTAAATTCCCTTTCCACACAAACTCAAATTTAGGAAAAAAAATTTGAGCCCATTTTTGCAAAAAATGATGATGGTACCCCTTACAAAAAATTAAAAAAATGGCATATAAAATCGCAGAAATCACCAAAAATATTGTTTTTTCGGCCAAAACTCGAGAAATATTTGCCAAAATGTGGATTGCCATACCTTGTTGGACTCGTAATTAAATTCCCTTTCCACACAAACTCAAATTTAGGAAAAAAAATTTGAGCCCATTTTTGCAAAAAATGATGATGGTACCCCTTACAAAAAATTAAAAAAATGGCATATAAAATCGCAGAAATCACGAAAAATATTGTTTTTTCGGCCAAAACTCGAGAAATATTTGCCAATATATGGATTGCCATACCTTGTTGGACTCGTAATTAAACTCAAAATTAAACTCAAATTTAGGAAAAAAAATTTGAGCCCATTCTTGCAAAAAATGATGATGGTACCCCTTACAAAAAATTAAAAAAATGGTATATAAAATCGCAGAAATCACCAAAAATATTGTTTTTTCGGACAAAACACGAGAAATATTTGCCAAAATGTGGATTGCCATACCTTGTTGGACTCGTAATTAAATTCCCTTTCCACACAAACTCAAAAAAATTTTAGCCCTTACAAAAAATTAAAAAAATGGCATATAAAATCGCAGAAATCACCAAAAATATTGTTTTTTCGGCCAAAACTCGAGAAATATTTGCCAAAATATGGATTGCCATACCTTGTTGGACTCGTAATTAAATTCCCATTCCACACAAAATCAAATTTAGGAAAAAAAAATGTGAGCCCATATTTGCAAAAAATGATGATGGTACCCCTTACAAAAAATTAAAAAAATGGCATATAAAATCGCAGAAATCACCAAAAATATTGTTTTTTAGGCCAAAACTCGAGAAATATTTGCCAAAATGTGGATTGCCATACCTTGTTGGACTCATAATTAAATTCCCTTTCCACACAAACTCAAATTTAGGATAAAAAATTTGAGCCCATTTTTGCAAAAAATGATGATGGTACCCCTTACAAAAAATTAAAAAAATGGCATATAAAATCGCAGAAATCACCAAAAATATTGTTTTTTCGGCCAAAACTCGAGAAATATTTGCCAAAATGTGGATTGCCATACCTTGTTGGACTCGTAATTAAATTCCCTTTCCACACAAACTCAAAAAAATTTTACCCCTTACAAAAAATTAAATAAATGGCATATAAAATCGCAGAAATCACAAAAAATATTGTTTTTTCGGCCAAAACTCGAGAAATATTTGCCAAAATATGGATTGCCATACCTTGTTGGACTCGTAATTAAATTCCCTTTCCACACAAACTCAAATTTAGGAAAAAAAAATTTGAGCCCATTTTTGCAAAAAATGATGATGGTACCCCTTACAAAAAATTAAAAAAATGGCATATAAAATCGCAGAAATCACCAAAAATATTGTTTTTTCGGCCAAAACTAGAGAAATATTTGCCAAAATATGGATTGCCATACCTTGTTGGACTCGTAATTAAATTCCCTTTCCACACAAACTCAAAAAAATTTTACCCCTTACAAAAAATTAAAAAAATGGCATATAAAATCGCAGAAATCACCAAAAATATTGTTTTTTCGGCCAAAACTCGAGAAATATTTGCCAAAATATGGATTGCCATACCTTGTTGGACTCGTAATTAAATTCCCATTCCACACAAAATCAAACTTAGGAAAAAAAAATGTGAGCCCATATTTGCAAAAAATGATGATGGTACCCCTTACAAAAAATTAAAAAAATGGCATATAAAATCGCAGAAATCACCAAAAATATTGTTTTTTCGGCCAAAACTCGAGAAATATTTGCCAAAATATGGATTGCCATACCTTGTTGGACTCGTAATTAAATTCCCTTTCCACACAAACTCAAAAAAATTTTAGCCCTTACAAAAAATTAAATAAATGGCATATAAAATCGCAGAAATCACCAAAAATATTGTTTTTTCGGCCAAAACTCGAGAAATATTTGCCAAAATGTGGATTGCCATACCTTGTTGGACTCGTAATTAAATTCCCTTTCCACACAAACTCAAATTTAGGAAAAAAAATTTGAGCCCATTTTTGCAAAAAATGATGATGGTACCCCTTACAAAAAATTAAAAAAATGGCATATAAAATCGCAGAAATCACCAAAAATATTGTTTTTTCGGCCAAAACTCGAGAAATATTTGCCAAAATGTGGATTGCCATACCTTGTTGGACTCGTAATTAAATTCCCTTTCCACACAAACTCAAATTTAGGAAAAAAAATTTGAGCCCATTTTTGCAAAAAATGATGATGGTACCCCTTACAAAAAATTAAAAAAATGGCATATAAAATCGCAGAAATCACGAAAAATATTGTTTTTTCGGCCAAAACTCGAGAAATATTTGCCAATATATGGATTGCCATACCTTGTTGGACTCGTAATTAAACTCAAAATTAAACTCAAATTTAGGAAAAAAAATTTGAGCCCATTCTTGCAAAAAATGATGATGGTACCCCTTACAAAAAATTAAAAAAATGGTATATAAAATCGCAGAAATCACCAAAAATATTGTTTTTTTCGGACAAAACACGAGAAATATTTGCCAAAATGTGGATTGCCATACCTTGTTGGACTCGTAATTAAATTCCCTTTCCACACAAACTCAAAAAAATTTTAGCCCTTACAAAAAATTAAAAAAATGGCATATAAAATCGCAGAAATCACCAAAAATATTGTTTTTTCGGCCAAAACTCGAGAAATATTTGCCAAAATATGGATTGCCATACCTTGTTGGACTCGTAATTAAATTCCCATTCCACACAAAATCAAATTTAGGAAAAAAAAATGTGAGCCCATATTTGCAAAAAATGATGATGGTACCCCTTACAAAAAATTAAAAAAATGGCATATAAAATCGCAGAAATCACCAAAAATATTGTTTTTTAGGCCAAAACTCGAGAAATATTTGCCAAAATGTGGATTGCCATACCTTGTTGGACTCATAATTAAATTCCCTTTCCACACAAACTCAAATTTAGGATAAAAAATTTGAGCCCATTTTTGCAAAAAATGATGATGGTACCCCTTACAAAAAATTAAATAAATGGCATATAAAATCGCAGAAATCACCAAAAATATTGTTTTTTCGGCCAAAACTTGAGAAATATTTGCCAATATATGGATTGCCATACCTTGTTGGACTCGTAATTAAACTCAAAATTAAACTCAAATTTAGGAAAAAAAATTTGAGCCCATTTTTGCAAAAAATGATGATGGTACCCCTTACAAAAAATTAAAAAAATTGTATATAAAATCGCAGAAATCACCAAAAATATTGTTTTTTCGGACAAAACACGAGAAATATTTGCCAAAATGTGGATTGCCATACCTTGTTGGACTCGTAATTAAATTCCCTTTCCACACAAACTCAAAAAAATTTTAGCCCTTACAAAAAATTAAAAAAATGGCATATAAAATCGCAGAAATCACCAAAAATATTGTTTTTTCGGCCAAAACTCGAGAAATATTTGCCAAAATATGGATTGCCATACCTTGTTGGACTCGTAATTAAATTACAAAAAATTAAAAAAATGGCATATAAAATCGCAGAAATCACCAAAAATATTGTTTTTTCGGCCAAAACTCGAGAAATATTTGCCAAAATATGGATTGCCATACCTTGTTGGACTCGTAATTAAATTCCCTTTCCACACAAACTCAAAAAAATTTTAGCCCTTACAAAAAATTAAAAAAATGGCATATAAAATCGCAGAAATCACCAAAAATATTGTTTTTTCGGCCAAAACTCGAGAAATATTTGCCAAAATATGGATTGCCATACCTTGTTGGACTCGTAATTAAATTCCCATTCCACACAAAATCAAATTTAGGAAAAAAAAATGTGAGCCCATATTTGCAAAAAATGATGATGGTACCCCTTACAAAAAATTAAAAAAATGGCATATAAAATCGCAGAAATCACCAAAAATATTGTTTTTTCGGCCAAAACTCGAGAAATATTTGCCAAAATGTGGATTGCCATACCTTGTTGGACTCGTAATTAAATTCCCTTTCCACACAAACTCAAATTTAGGAAAAAAAATTTGAGCCCATTTTTGCAAAAAATGATGATGGTACCCCTTACAAAAAATTAAAAAAATGGCATATAAAATCGCAGAAATCACCAAAAATATTGTTTTTTCGGCCAAAACTCGAGAAATATTTGCCAAAATATGGATTGCCATACCTTGTTGGACTCGTAATTAAATTCCCTTTCCACACAAACTCAAATTTAGGAAAAAAAATTTGAGCCCATTTTTGCAAAAAATGATGATGGTACCCCTTACAAAAAATTAAAAAAATGGCATATAAAATCGCAGAAATCACCAAAAATATTGTTTTTTCGGCCAAAACTCGAGAAATATTTGCCAAAATGTGGATTGCCATACCTTGTTGGATTCGTAATTAAATTCCCTTTCCACACAAACTCAAAAAAATTTTACCCCTTACAAAAAATTAAATAAATGGCATATAAAATAGCAGAAATCACCAAAAATATTGTTTTTTCGGCCAAAACTCGAGAAATATTTGCAAATATATGGATTGCCATACCTTGTTGGACTCGTAATTAAACTCAAAATTAAACTCAAATTTAGGAAAAAAAATTTGAGCCCATTTTTGCAAAAAATGATGATGGTACCCCTTACAAAAAATTAAAAAAATGGTATATAAAATCACAGAAATTACCAAAAATATTGTTTTTTCGGCCAAAACTCGAGAAATATTTGCCAAAATGTGGATTGCCATACCTTGTTGAACTCGTAATTAAATTCCCTTTCCACACAAACTCAAAAAAATTTTACCCCTTACAAAAAATTAAATAAATGGCATATAAAATCGCAGAAATCACCAAAAATATTGTTTTTTCGGCCAAAACTCGAGAAATATTTGCCAAAATATGGATTGCCATACCTTGTTGGACTCGTAATTAAACTCAAAATTAAACTCAAATTTAGGAAAAAAAATTTGAGCCCATTTTTGCAAAAAATGATGATGGTACCCCTTACAAAAAATTAAAAAAATGGTATATAAAATCGCAGAAATCACCAAAAATATTGTTTTTTCGGACAAAACACGAGAAATATTTGCCAAAATGTGGATTGCCATACCTTGTTGGACTCGTAATTAAATTCCCTTTCCACACAAACTCAAAAAAATTTTAGCCCTTACAAAAAATTAAATAAATGGCATATAAAATCGCAGAAATCACCAAAAATATTGTTTTTTCGGCCAAAACTCGAGAAATATTTGCCAAAATATGGATTGCCATACCTTGTTGGACTCGTAATTAAATTCCCTTTCCACGCAAACTCAAAACAATTTTAGCCCTTACAAAAAATTAAAAAAATGGCATATAAAATCGCAAAAATCACCAAAAATATTGTTTTTTCGGCCAAAACTCGAGAAATATTTGCCAAAATATGGATTGCCATACCTTGTTGGACTCGTAATTAAATTCCCATTCCACACAAAATCAAATTTAGGAAAAACAAATTTGAGCCCATTTTTGCAAAAAATGATGATGGTACCCCTTACAAAAATTTAAAAAAATGGCATATAAAATCGCAGAAATCACCAAAAATATTGTTTTTTCGGCCAAAACTCGAGAAATATTTGCCAAAATATGGATTGCCATACCTTGTTGGACTCGTAATTAAATTCCCTTTCCACACAAACTCAAATTTAGGAAAAAAAAATTTGAGCCCATTTTTGCAAAAAATGATGATGGTACCCCTTACAAAAAATTAAAAAACTGGCATATAAAATCGCAGAAATCACCAAAAATATTGTTTTTTCGGCCAAAAAACGAGAAATATTTGCCGAAATATAGATTGCCATACCTTGTTGGACTCGTAATTAAATTCCCTTTCCACACAAACTCAAATTTAGGAAAAAAAATTTGAGCCCATATTTGCAAAAAATGATGATGGTACCCCTTACAAAAAATTAAAAAAATGGCATATAAAATCGCAGAAATCACCAAAAATATTGTTTTTTCGGCCAAAACTCGAGAAATATTTGCCAAAATATGGATTGCCATACCTTGTTGGACTCGTAATTAAATTCCCATTCCACACAAAATCAAATTTAGGAAAAAAAAATGTGAGCCCATTTTTGCAAAAAATGATGATGGTACCCCTTACAAAAAATTAAAAAAATGGTATATAAAATCGCAGAAATCACCAAAAATATTGTTTTTTCGGCCAAAACTAGAGAAATATTTGCCAAAATATGGATTGCCATACCTTGTTGGACTCGTAATTAAATTCCCTTTCCACACAAACTCAAAAAAATTTTACCCCTTACAAAAAATTAAATAAATGGCATATAAAATAGCAGAAATCACCAAAAATATTGTTTTTTCGGCCAAAACTCGAGAAATATTTGCCAATATATGGATTGCCATACCTTGTTGGACTCGTAATTAAACTCAAAATTAAACTCAAATTTAGGAAAAAAAATTTGAGCCCATTTTTGCAAAAAATGATGATGGTACCCCTTACAAAAAATTAAAAAAATGGTATATAAAATCGCAGAAATCACCAAAAATATTGTTTTTTCGGACAAAACACGAGAAATATTTGCCAAAATGTGGATTGCCATACCTTGTTGGACTCGTAATTAAATTCCCTTTCCACACAAACTCAAAAAAATTTTAGCCCTTACAAAAAATTAAAAAACTGGCATATAAAATCGCAGAAATCACCAAAAATATTGTTTTTTCGGCCAAAAAACGAGAAATATTTGCCGAAATATAGATTGCCATACCTTGTTGGACTCGTAATTAAATTCCCTTTCCACACAAACTCAAATTTAGGAAAAAAAATTTGAGCCCATTTTTGCAAAAAATGATGATGGTACCCCTTAAAAAAAATTAAAAAAATGGCATATAAAATCGCAGAAATCACCAAAAATATTGGTTTTTCGGCTAAAACTAGAGAAATATTTGCCAAAATATGGATTGCCATCCCTTGTTGGACTCGTAATTAAATTCCCTTTCCGCACAAACTCAAAACAATTTTAGCTCTTACAAAAAAAAAAAAAAATGGCATATAAAATCGCAGAAATCACCAAAAATATTGTTTTTTCGGCCAAAACTCGAGAAATATTTGCCAAAATATGGATTGCCATACCTTGTTGGACTCGTAATTAAATTCCCTTTCCACGCAAACTCAAATTTAGGAAAAAAAAATTTGAGCCCATTTTTGCAAAAAATGATGATGGTACCCCTTACAAAAAATTAAAAAACTGGCATATAAAATCGCAGAAATCACCAAAAATATTGTTTTTTCGGCCAAAAAACGAGAAATATTTGCCGAAATATAGATTGCCATACCTTGTTGGACTCGTAATTAAATTCCCTTTCCACACAAACTCAAATTTAGGAAAAAAAATTTGAGCCCATTTTTGCAAAAAATGATGATGGTACCCCTTACAAAAAATTAAAAAAATGGCATATAAAATCGCAGAAATCACCAAAAATATTGGTTTTTCGGCTAAAACTAGAGAAATATTTGCCAAAATATGGATTGCCATCCCTTGTTGGACTCGTAATTAAATTCCCTTTCCGCACAAACTCAAAACAATTTTAGCTCTTACAAAAAAAAAAAAAAATGGCATATAAAATCGCAGAAATCACCAAAAATATTGTTTTTTCGGCCAAAACTCGAGAAATATTTGCCAAAATATGGATTGCCATACCTTGTTGGACTCGTAATTAAATTCCCTTTCCACGCAAACTCAAAACAATTTTAGCCCTTACAAAAAATTAAAAAAATGGCATATAAAATCGCAAAAATCACCAAAAATATTGTTTTTTCGGCCAAAACTCGAGAAATATTTGCCAAAATATGGATTGGCATGCCTTGTTGGACTCGTAATTAAATTCCCATTCCCCACAAAATCAAATTTAGGAAAAAAAAATTTGAGCCCATTTTTGCAAAAAATGATGATGGTACCCCTTACAAAAATTTAAATAAATGGCATATAAAATCGCAGAATCACCAAAAATATTGTTTTTTCGGCCAAAACTCGAGAAATATTTGCCAAAATATGGATTGCCATACCTTGTTGGACTCGTAATTAAATTCCCTTTCCACACAAACTCAAATTTAGGAAAAAAAAATTGAGCCCATTTTTGCAAAAAATGATGATGGTACCCCTTACAAAAAATTAAAAAATGGCATATAAAATCGCAGAAATCACCAAAAATATTGGTTTTTCGGCTAAAACTAGAGAAATATTTGCCAAAATATGGATTGCCATACCTTGTTGGACTCGTAATTAAATTCCCTTTCCGCAAAAATTCAAAACAATTTTAGCCCTTACAAAAAAAAAAAAAATGGCATATAAAATCGCAGAAATCACCAAAAATATTGTTTTTTCGGCCAAAACTCGAGAAATATTTGCCAAAATATGGATTGCCATACCTTGTTGGACTCGTAATTAAATTCCCTTTCCACGCAAACTCAAAACAATTTTAGCCCTTACAAAAAATTAAAAAAATGGCATATAAAATCGCAAAAATCACCAAAAATATTGTTTTTTCGGCCAAAACTCGAGAAATATTTGCCAAAATATGGATTGGCATGCCTTGTTGGACTCGTAATTAAATTCCCATTCCCCACAAAATCAAATTTAGGAAAAAAAAATTTGAGCCCATTTTTGCAAAAAATGATGATGGTACCCCTTACAAAAATTTAAATAAATGGCATATAAAATCGCAGAATCACCAAAAATATTGTTTTTTCGGCCAAAACTCGAGAAATATTTGCCAAAATATGGATTGCCATACCTTGTTGGACTCGTAATTAAATTCCCTTTCCACACAAACTCAAATTTAGGAAAAAAAAATTGAGCCCATTTTTGCAAAAAATGATGATGGTACCCCTTACAAAAAATTAAAAAATGGCATATAAAATCGCAGAAATCACCAAAAATATTGGTTTTTCGGCTAAAACTAGAGAAATATTTGCCAAAATATGGATTGCCATACCTTGTTGGACTCGTAATTAAATTCCCTTTCCGCAAAAATTCAAAACAATTTTAGCCCTTACAAAAAAAAAAAAAATGGCATATAAAATCGCAGAAATCACCAAAAATATTGTTTTTTCGGCCAAAACTCGAGAAATATTTGCCAAAATATGGATTGCCATACCTTGTTGGACTCGTAATTAAATTCCCTTTCCACGCAAACTCAAAACAATTTTAGCCCTTACAAAAAATTAAAAAAATGGCATATAAAATCGCAAAAATCACCAAAAATATTGTTTTTTCGGCCAAAACTCGAGAAATATTTGCCAAAATATGGATTGGCATGCCTTGTTGGACTCGTAATTAAATTCCCTTTCCACACAAACTCAAATTTAGGAAAAAAAATTTGAGCCCATTTTTGCAAAAAATGATGATGGTACCCCTTACAAAAAATTAAAAAAATGGCATATAAAATCGCAGAAATCACCAAAAATATTGTTTTTTCGGCCAAAACTCGAGAAATATTTGCCAAAATATGGATTGCCATACCTTGTTGGACTCGTAATTAAATTCCCTTTCCACACTAACTCAAATTTAGGAAAAAAAAATGTGAGCCCATTTTTGCAAAAAATGATGATGGTACAAAAAATTAAAAAAATGGCCAAAATATGGACTTTGGAAAATCGGTCAAAAATAGATATGCCTAGTTAGTTTAGGTCAATAGCTGTATAAAAAAGTAATTTTTATAGCTTCGAGACCTTTTTAAGCCAAGTTATGACGATAAATGCCTCAGAAAAAGCGTATGTACCGAAATAATGCAAGGAAAGGTCCCAAAATTGAATGTTATGCCCCAATGAACTCGCACGGAAATTGCAAACTGCTTATAACCTTTTTATGTTAATTATACCAGTTTTGAGGCAAGTTATGATACTAAATAGTTAGATAGTTTGATTATTTGATAATTTGATTAAAGCGGAATTGGAAGTATCTAGCACACGTATTGTGTTGTTTTCCCTCGCTGCCCATATGGAAATTAATATGTGTGCGATGTGCGATTTCCACTGAATTATTGGCATACATTTATTTTCCAACATTTATTTTCCAATGCCTGAATCAAACTCTGTGGCATGAAAGTAGTCTTGCATGTTGCAATTATTTTAAAAGCCCGGCGGCTCAATTAATGCTCCACAACGGGAATGGCTAAGCCCCCCAATAAACTTGATGGTTGGCAAGAGTTTCCCTTTTCCACGCGTCGCCCTGTAAAATATAGTGGCGTTCGTTTGAGCATAAAATTATAATAAAAAACTCCTGGCTTATTGGGTTTCATTTGTGGGCGGTCTTCATTTGATGCCACGCCTTCCAAATGCTGAGAAAATAAGTGTGCATATTCGAGAAAATAACTTAAAAGTTATTATAAATTAGAAGCTCCGAAGATAGGTGTATTTCTACATTTGCCACACAGTGCAAAAGGTATGGGTTTTAATAACTAAGATAAACAGATTTCTTTCAGTGCACATCCTTTAACTGTGGCAACTTATTTGCGGCACGCGCAATTCTGCTGCCGCTTCTATTGCTGCCACTGACAGTTTTTTTTCGTTATTTTTTTTGTTTGCAACTGCATACAAAAAGCTTTCTGTTTAATGGAATATTTAACACAATTTAAAAAGTTTTTTTCTAAAGACAAACAAAGACTCGGAAGCACACATGTGGGTGGGTGGGTGTTGCACATACATGGTGGGGGTACTCAGAAGGAGAGGTAACTTTTGTTGGAGCCTCCGGAGTGCAGAAAACTAAACACGTACACACAGACATTTCTTTTTTATGGAAATTGTGTAATGACAGTTAATGAGGGTACTACATAAACAGACACAAGCACACCTCCAACACACACACACACACACACTCACACACACACAGACACGCACGCACACCTTTCAAAACGCCCCACCTGAGCATAAGCAGCCAGTGTTGTCAAGTGTTCTATTAACAACGAGGCCAGCTTACCAACACTTGAGCCGGATTCCAGCACACGACGATGAAGTTTCACTGTACAGTGCATGTGAAGAACTAAAGCTAGTAGTTTTTACTTTTTAAACACTCGTAAATGTAATATTTCTAGATACTTAACATTTAAACTGAACTCCAAAGATACAACTGAACATTATTTCATTTCAATGTTTTGCCCCAAGTACAATTACAAACAAGAATGCTATAGTCGAGTTTCCGGACTATCAGATACCCTTTACTCAGCTAGTGTAAATGCAAACGAGATATTTCAACATTTTCTGGAATATAGGTAGAAATTGGGGAAAAAGTAATAAAATGAAAAAAAAACTAGCTTTTGTAGTTCCTGAAATCGAGGCGATCATACGGACTCGGCTATTGATCCTGATCAAGAATATATATACTTAATATTTTTCAACGAATCTAGTATACCCTTTTACTGTACGATTAACGGTTATAATAACTATAAAAAATGCTTATGATAATGATAAACCTAAGCAAAAGTGTTGGAACTAGTTAACGGAATGAGCTTTTAGATAAATCTGTGCTAATTACGAATATATAAAGCGCCTTCCAGGAAGGCGAAAGCTTGCAGTACGAGTTTCAAACTTCTGGGTAATTTATAATAACATTTACGTAGCACATAAATATGCCTGGCTGGCAAGAAACTGGGGGCCCAATGTGCTCCGCTTTTAAAACAGCAGCTCTTGTCTACACGAATTACTCAAAAAACATACTTAACACACTCACCCTCTCAAAGGAATTAATGGAGGGGGTGCCGGAAAAGTGGGAGGGGCGCTGGAAAAGGGGGGGGGAGGCGGAAAATAGGGAGCTGTGAGTACGGGACATCAATGTTGATGGCATACCAGAAAAGTTTTGTTCTAAGCTTTTGGACAGCACCGGCAGAATCTCAAACATTTTCACCTGCAAGCAAATAGCGGCAGATAGGTGTTTTCCGGGGAGTGGTGGCGCGGAAAATGAAGAGCGGGTGGCCGTCGGTTTTTCCGGGGGCGAGCGGAGAAGTATCCGTGTGCAAGGGAGAGTATCAAAACATATGAAGGAAGCGCCGCTACAAGCGCACGAGTTCAACTTAGTGTGTACTTAACTTCCGTTACATGGCCGCCACTACACCTACACACCTCACTCACACCGTTGCAAGAACACATCCTTTCACACGCATGGCCAGCGCACCACATATACATATGCACGCAGAGAAAAGAGTGACCTGAACTAAAACTATTTTTAATAATTCTCTTAAAAGAAAAAATATGAAATATTAAGGTTTCAATTAGGGTTATTATTTTTAGCAGTTTTTTTTACTTAACATTAGCAATATTTTTTGCAGTGCGCGTGTTTGTTTGTTTATGCCAAAAGTGTTGTAAAGTGCGGCGCTTTGTCGGCAGGAAACGCTGAAAATTTATTACCGGACAATTTTGCCAGGGGCATAAAAAAGAGAGCCCCTCGAAAAGGGGGCGGGGCAATGGGCGCCCTAGGGCCAATGCCCCCACCCCCACCCTTGCTAACCCACCAACACAGGCACATGCATATGCATAGTTTGCTGGCCGTAAGTGTATGCAAACATGCCTAAAAAAATCTGGAACAGTCGAGGGGAAAGGAAATGCGGTGCGGGGGCGGGGGCGGGGGCGGGTGCGGTGGCGGGTGCAGGGGAAAGTGTGTAAGCAGGCGGGCCATTTTCCATTAAAAATTCAAAATGCCCGGCGCCCAGCCCGCCATTAACACCCAGGATAGCTGTGTGTGTGTCTGAGTATCTGAGTGTGTGTTCGGGGAAAACCTCTTCAGCTTCACCTTTGCCCACTTTCCCCGCTTTCCTCGCTTTCCTTTGCTTTTCCCTACTTTGCTTTCAACACCTCGTTTTCTCACCTTTCGAATGGGCTTTTTCACTGTGTGTGCTGAGGAATTTGCAGCGCCGTTAAAACTGAATTGATTTGTTATTCATGTTTTCTGACTTATGGCCAACACTTTCGGCTTTCCGCCTACCATTCAATTGACGTGGCCAATGGCGCCGACGACTCTTCCCCCTTTCACCGCCCACCGATGGAAAATAGTGAAAATTTAATGCAGGCACTGAATTCAGGAACGGACTTTGCAAGGACCTGCGACTTTGTCCTTCGCCGAAAGAGTTCTTCTGTTATGAAAATCTAGATGCTCCCAGAAAGTTGTAAAAGTCAAGAGAATATAATGAGTATATAACTTATGTTCTAGTCGAACAACAAAGCATAAAATGTAACTCCTACGTTCCGGTTCTTCATTGAAGAACAACCATATTTTGTTGATTAAAACTCTTGATAAAGGAAAACACTTTCTCCTGCTGAATAAACCGCTCCTGGACTTCCCATAATAGCCGGTTTGTACTCGAGCCTCTGGCTTGGATTTTATATTTATTAAATTGCCGCAAGGGGAGCATTTAGTGCATGTTTGGGAGCTCGGCAACGAAAAACAAGCAGGAACACAGTTCCTTTCCGACTAACATAAATGCTGGTACCCACTAACTAAATAAAGCTTAAGACTTGGAAAATGTACAACGAAATGCAAAACCTAACCCTTGTCGAATTTGTCCCCATTTTCAATGAGTTTGATATTTTAGGTGAAGAGTTCATTAACACCCATTTGAAAACAGCTAAACATAAAGTTAGAAAAGAGTTGGGAGATTTAGAAGGGTATTTAGCGAAGGGGACTTGGGTCACAAGTGGCCAATAGCTTGGTAATTGAAGTGGGAGTGGGGTCTGCTCGAATGAATTAAAATTCCATATTATTTATATAAAAAAGGCATAAAAAAAGGAAATTTTAATGAATTATGAGATGTGCAAAACAAGTGCATAATGGCTGTTTAATGCATAGAAAAAGGTGCTTCACTTACGCAACCCATTCAGAGACGAAAAGGATTCATTTTGCTGAGTGGCCTTACGGCTAATTCGCAATGTATTCAGATTCAGATTCAGATTCAGATTTCAGGTCATTAAGTGCCATTCATATTCGTTTCGAGACTGAAGCCGCTTTAAGTACTCATTCGTTGTGGCAACTTTTACCAGCCAACTAATTTGCATTCGTACCTTTCCCTTTTCATTTTGACCATTCTTTTTTTGAGCTGGGGCCCCGGGAATGTCTAAATTTTAATCACCTTAGTTGACAAGTCAAGACAAATAAAAGCGGTTCGCCGTTGGGGCGTGAAACCGAAGTTGGGGCAAGGATTCTTGCTTTTTGAAATAATAAATCAGGGCATAGGCGAAAATATTTAAATTTAAATGTTTGCGGGGCCGAAACGTAAACAGGAGCAAAACTCCCGGGGCGGCAGTCACTTTCATTATTGGAAATATAAATCACTTTCCCTTGCCGGCAAAACAAAGTCGGCCTGTACACCCTTTTTTTGGCTAATGGGTGACGCTGGGTGGCGGGAGGGTGGCGCAAGGCTCAAGGCTGAGTGGCAGGATGGCAGGATGGCAAGATGGCCGCTTGTTGTTTGCCACCCATGCTGTTGCCCGTTTTGGTCTGCGGCAAGTGGGCTGCACGATAAAAACAAACAAATTCATAGCTAATAAAATTGCTAATAAATAAACGAGAATGGCGTAAGCGCAAAAAAGGGACACACGAAGCGAAAACAAAGCAGCCGCAAACAAAATGTACCAACAAAGAGCCGAAAAAATGCTCATCATCAACACACACACACACACACACACACTCCACTCACCTGCGAAGAGGGGGGTGGGGGGCGGGGTGGAAAGCGGGAAATGGAAAATGGGAAATGGGAAATGGGAAATCGGGGCAGGTGGAAAAATAATGTAAGGCCAAAGCGACGCCAACCTGCTGGCCGCATTGACCAACAGCCAGCGGCTATTTTCGGTGGGTGGCTGGGTGGGTGGGGCACAGGTTAGCAGGCATTGCATTAAACCGGTAATGGGTTAAAGGGGCGCAGCATGAGGGGGCGTGGCCCTCCGAGTCGCGTGCGCCTCTGCCAACAATTGCTGCACCGACAGAAAAGTGTTTGCCTAAGTAGCATATTAGGTTTGTCTGGCTCAAAGAAGAACTCAAGAATAAACAATAGTTTTGAAATGATTTAGTAAAGGAATGAAAAATCTAAAAAAAAACCAGTCTAATTTAATATATAAATATTCTTAATGTATTCATACATTAGAATATATTATATTTAATTACCTTTAATTACCTAATAGACTCAAAACCACAATCAATCAGTTTTCGCGGTGTAATAAATTTGGATGTTGCTTTATTTTGATGTTTTTGTTTTTTATCCTCACTTTTGCTGCTGTTATGTATATGCGGCGTTGGTTTTTGGAAATTTATTACCAGCAACCGCACATGCTTTTTTAACTTTTCCTCGCAGCGGTTACCTTAGTTGCCTGGCCACATTTTTGGCTGGAAGTTTTTAATCAAAAGAATGTTGGCCACACAAATCCAATTACATTCTGATAAGAAATGCTTAGCCAATGGCCACATTTGTTCTTATGCAAATCAGCCCAGTTTATTAGCCCTTTATGCTGTTTTCCTTCGCTTAATGGTTATTTTTGCGCTTATTTTTTATATTTTTGTTGGGCCACCGCAGGTGGCGGAGCATGAAAAGTGACCAGGCTGCAAAAGCAGATCGGGCTGGTCAGAATGACAGGCGGCGAGGTTCGGTTGGGTCATCATTCCCTGTCTCGGCCCATAAATCTTTGGGATAAAAATCCGCTGAGGGCAGCGAATGCCGCCAGCCACTTTGTGACCCACTTACTGCCCGCCTTTTAGTCAGTCAGTTTGTCAGTTAGTCAGTTAGTCAGTTAGTCAGTTAGTGAGTCACTCAGCCTGACTGACTGACTGGCTCATAGAGGTCATAATTCCCATGCAATTTCAGCTTTTGTCCCCGTTTAATGACTGATGGGTAGCCTTAGTGCTGCCCTCCTAACAATTTGCATTTTTATGGAATTGAGACATTTGACGAGCTCCAAAGACGCCCGTAGATTGGATATGAGCCAGAAATTAATGTGCAGCATAAAGATTGCTCCGCCCAGATTGCAGATCAACTTTTGATGACAACTCGGCGGGCAAAAGTTCTTATTCTTTTAATACAACGTAAAAATGGGGAATGGACTTAATATAAAACCCAACAGTAGCAAGAAGTTATTTAAGCAAAACCCAATTAAATACATTTCCATTTCTATAGGTGTGTATCTTAGACTCTTTTCAATATTTAGGGTTTGTATTCGAGGACCTTACTCCTACTTAAGGCCTAAGCTTGACCCCGATGAGCTGTAAATAAGAGAAGAAACCCAGGCTTTAATGCGAAATTAATAAACCAAAATCAGCTGCTAAGCAATAAACTAAACTAACTGAGCCGGCTTTTCCTACCAAACCCAAAGGCGACCTAAATAAACACACTCTCACACACACCACTGCGCATCCAAGGTCGTTCCTAGGCGCGTAAATAAACCAAGGGGGCGTGGCAGGGGGCAGGGGGCAGGGGGCTGGGGGCTGGGTTAGGGCGTCGGGAGCCGAAAAACCGCAAGAGCAGAATGGCAAACGAATTGTGAAGGAGCCGACAAAACAAACCAAAGACAACACAAAACACAGAGTCAAAGAAATAAACCAGGCAAATAATCCTTTAGCTTAAAAAACCAAAGAGACAGGACCCGGGAAAAATGTATTTCAGAGCGCGAATCTAACGAATATAAGATACCACGTATAAAGGAAGAACTAAAGGCTTACAGAAAGCACTGGCTGGCAGCGAACAAAATGTTGCATACTTTTAAGCAAATAGCAAATATTTTGTAATATTTTCTCATCCAAGTTTCAAAGACACCATATACCCAAAAGGGTTAAGGACATTTTTGAGTAAAAACCATCGAATGACAAGAAAAGCTAGGCGAGGTTCGAATGAGAGCAAAGAAAATGGGGCATTCTTATTTTGTTTTGCTTTGTTATGTCAGCCTTGTCTCGGTATTTATTTCGTTTTTTTCGCTGCTCTATCTATCTGGGGTTTTTCTTTTTTTAACGAACGCACAGAAGCGAAGGAAATGGGGCAAATCCACACGGCCGCATTATCCTTTGCTTATCGCGATGCTCCTGCGACCCTTGGGGTCGGGGGGCGGTGCGAAACGAGGGGGCGTGGCACCGCATTCAGACTGCTTGGCGTCGTCGACGCTTTGAACTTGTGTCTTTTGATTTCGATTTTGATGCGAATCGGTATCGTTACATATCCTGCTGTACATATTTTTGGCATTAATTTGCCTAAGTGTTGTCCTTGCCCGGCGCGTTGAGATTCCTGCCGGCGATAGGCGGGCTAATTTCGTGTAATGAAATAAATTAAAAGTCCGTAATAAACACACACACTGTCAGCAGCGGCAATGTGAAGGCGACGTCATGGCAAATGGAGCGGCTTTGAGGAAAACAGAGTGGGGATTGGCCACAAATTGGCTTGTTAATGATTCATTACGCATACGTCACGTTGTGCATGACAAATGACAAAAAAAAGCAACGCAATCGCATAGGAATGACTTGGAAAAAGGGTTTTCTTACCCAACTTTGTAAAAGGACACCTATTTTTTGTGTGCCTATTTAGATGGAGCTCTCTTTGGTTGATCATTATCCGACTTCATTAAAGCGAAAACAGCCCACTGTTGTTAATAAACTTCTCAATTGTATTCCACCCAGTTATGGGATTAAAGACTTTGCAGACCGGAAAGATTTCCATATGGGTTGAAAACTTGGAATCAGCTTAAAGTCTCAGGGAGAACGAGAATGAAGTGGAAAATTTAGATGAGGGGCGGCAGCAAAGATAAACACAAAGTCTGCTTGCGAGCTCCAACTCCACACACATATATCCCCATTTGGCCCGATCTACCCACCCTCTCGCTCTCGCACGCTTTCTTCCCCTCTTTTTCACACATATGCATGAGCGCCTTTGTGCACACAATTTGTTCAAATTGGGTTCGGCCTTGCTGTCGAATGTTTAGCCAGCGAAAAGAAATGGCCGCCATCTGCATTTCCGGCTCTGCTCCCCGGAATCTCCGCCGTCCGGCAACTCACACACACACACACACATAGAGAAATACGTGCTCGTATGCTAATTCAAAGCCAAACTATAAATTTGCGAGCTGGCCGCATATTAAAACGTTTAATTCAATATGGAAGGCGTTCTGCTATTCAAACTTTGGCCAACGCTCGCCGCCCAGCCCGTCCGTACGCCTTTTGTCCGTATATCCGTATGTCCGTATTGTCCGTCCGGCGGTTTATCCGTCTGTGTTTGTTTAGGCAAAAGCTTAGTCAGGGACACATATGCTTAACCGAACGGGGAACAGTGGTAAGTGAAAGTATTTTCACAGCAGTC
This sequence comes from Drosophila orena, assembly GCA_005876975.1. Lineage (NCBI taxonomy): Eukaryota > Metazoa > Arthropoda > Insecta > Diptera > Drosophilidae > Drosophila > Drosophila orena. The sequence goes on along the minus strand of VCKV01000282.1, from coordinate 3,168,398 downwards.
AAGTGGGGAGAATTTCAAAATTCTCTCAACTTAAAGCACTTCACTTAACCATAAAACTAGTATCCATAGAAGTAGTATCTTTCAGTTCGAATTAAGTGATCATACATATATCAAATACATATATATTTAATGATTTTTGAAGGTAGATGAGCACATACTTTTCCGATGCACTATTCCTTGCCCTCCTGCTCAAGTGGCAACCACTTGCCTTTGCCCTTGGGCTGTGCAGGCATCTGCCAACGTGCTGCTCCTCAGTTGCCGCCCCTTGCACGCTTATAATCTCATCTGTGACACTCGTTGAACTTGTCGCCATTTAGTTAAATCAACAAAAATAATTTTGTCCAGCGGAGGTCCTTCTGGCCACACATGCCCGCCTCGCAGGCTCACGTACGCCCGTCCGGACGGAAGTCGGAAGTGGAAAGTGGAAAGTGGAAAGCCGGGTATACTCGTATCTTGTCCGTCGCTGCTGCCACATTAACGTGACTTTTGCAGCGCCCAGTTTTATCAGCATAATTTAGTTTGTGCCCGGACTCAGGACTTCGGACTTCGGACTTTGGACTTTGGACTTTGGACATTGGACGTTGGACCCGTTCAGCTGCGGCCTGCGGTCCACTGCATTAGTTAGAGAGTCCTTTGTGCCAACTCGCAGGGTTAGGCGGTTGAGGATATTAAATCGGCCCACAAGTGCTTTAATTAAGCCGCTGCTCTGCTGTCGCAAGTGAATTATTAAAGCGCCGCACGCCAAGTGCGAGAAAATATGAACAAATTTCCCAACATGCACAATTCTCTGTTTCAGTTGGCAGTCAAAACTAGTTGATTTCGTCGACCACACGCTGTGATTTGCCCAAATCACTGAGAGAATATGGGAATTAAATGTACCACAAATCATTTGTGGTCGTCTAGGAGTTCAAAGGTGTCTAGCAGCATTCAACCATCTATTTACCACAGTGCAGCAGTTTGATTATGAATATATGAATAGCAAACTGATTGAAATATACAAACCTCAAGCTGAATTAATTTTTATAATATTTCTTCCTGTGCTGCCAGCCTTTTAAGCCACTGGCAACAGGCAATCAACGGCTGGTAACTTTGTATTTTTGAAGTAGTTAATAAGTCCGCCTGGCAGGTGAAGGGGTCATCGGGTGGAGGAGGAGGAGGAGGAGGTGGTGGAGGGGAACTGCCAGCAGCCATAAAGACGCTGACTAAGTGCAGTTGGCCGAAAGCAAAAGCGCAAAAAGAAATTTCGCTAAATATGCCAAGTTGTGAACTCAATTGGCGGCCTCTTTAGCAGCCGAGGAGTGCGCAAAAGTTGGTTAATAAAATCGCAGAAGAGTGTTAATAGGGAAATTCGTGGGGGCGGCAAAAGGCTGCTGGACAAAAGGCGGTGACAAAGTGTGACGAGATGAAATGGAAATGCAGCTAGCTCATCCTGACTTTACAATCGAGCCGACGAACAGACTGTTATCCTGGGAAAATGCAGCTAAGTCGAGATCTTGGCTCTGCACTTGGCAGTGCTGACCTCATAACGGCCCTTCTTATTAAACGTTTGCTCGGCGGCGAAATCTTAGCGGCTCTGTGGCTGCAGCTACCCGCATTTTCCGGCCATTTCCACCCGATTTTCCGCCTCTGCCCGCAACATGATGGCAGGGCTAAAGCCAAAACTGTTGCGGATCGGCTTTCGCGTAATTAAAAATTGCGGCTAGTGTTGGCCAGCCGACCGTGCAAAGTCCCCCCCACTACTCCCCCCGCCGCCACCTCTTAACGCTTTTCCACTTTCCCGCAGGAAAGGCAGGAAAATTACCGGGGCACTGGAAAAAGGGGGTGCTGGTATCGTTCTGCGGTGGCTCCTTTTCTGCTGATGCTGCCCTTAAATGCGCTTTTTAGTTTAGACCGACGTAAGAGGTTTTAGCTCGCAGCGGGTGCCACGCCCCGTACTGCTTACGCCCCCAGGTTCCAGCCACGTTGAATAATTTGCTTGCACACAGCAAACTCAAAAAAAAAAATACAAAAAAAAGAAGGGAGCGGGGGTAACAAGAATAAAAAGAATATTTCAAATTAATTAACGCTAATGAAAATGTTTAAAACTCGAAAGTTGCAGTCACTCGACTGTGAGGGGATGAGGGGTACATGGGCGTGGGAGGGGTGGGGGGGGGGGCAGTTCGCCAAGGGGTAAGGACTGCAACTAACTTGGCTGTTTGTTTGCGCCTCAGACAACTCGGCGAAACTCGGAACAGAAAACAAGGTTCCGCTTCTGTCTTCCTCCTGCACAGAGAAAAAAACTTGGGTTACCAATTAGGAAAAAATCCGATTTGGAGCATTGCAACAAATTATGAAAATTATATTACTACGTATAAATGTAACATAATTAAGATAGTATTAAGATAATATTCCTGTGAAGGACATTGATGTGATACACAGTTGAAATTCTTCCCAGTGCACTGCCACTCTGAAGACTTATTTCCCATCTGCAAACTAATAGTTTTCATTGGGGCGGTTGGGGGAGGGGGGAGTGCAAACAAAGCTACGTGGCAGACTTATTTGTTTTTACACGAATAGAAACGCTGCGGCGGCCCAACTGTTGCGCAATCGAACACAAAGCAATTTTAATAAATTTTATGGCACATTTATTTGCATGGCACCTGGGACGACGATTCGCCTCGTTTGTCGCGGACCAATGCCCTCGAATTATTTGTCCACAGTACATTCCACATTCCACATTGCATTTGCTTTTGCTTTTATTAGAAAATGCTATAATAATTCTTGGCAAAGTTGAGTTCGCATTGTTGGGCAAACTGGGGAAACAAAAGGAGCTTTGCGCGAAACTTTTCCATTTTACGAAGGAGCAGGAAAAGTGTGAGCTGTGGAAAGTGGACATTGCACATTGCACATTGCACATTGCACGAGGGTCATAAAAACAATGAGTGCAGAGTACATATTTATTTTATAAACGCAATTTTCGCCTATGAGTGGCCAGTACTCTTCTGGCCAGAAATTGATACCAGCAAGTTTTCTTTATTTCAAAAGACTTAACAATAATTGCGTAACTTGAATGGCTGAAAACTTGGCCAAACAGAGTGGAGCAGTGAATTTGTCAGATTTCTGCAAGGCTTAAATATAAGTTTCAAGTATCTATTTCCTCTCTCTTTTTTGTTTTTCAAACAAATGTATTATATTAGTTAATTAAAATATAAACTGCGTCGAGGTACCCAACGCATTTCCTAAATACACAAGCGGCTCACAAAAACTTTTCCACAAAAACAAGGCTCACATTTCGGCATAACTTTTGATGCTCACTTTAATTGCACCCTTAATGTCAAGGTCCAGGATAAAGTGCTGTGGCTCATATATCAAAATTTGAAGACAGTTTGCAGGAATACCTACGCAGACATCAAAGGACGAGTCCTTCGGGCCCGGCCAAGGAGCACAGGACGTGAAGTGCGTGTTTGTGTTGCTACTTTGCTGCTTTCCTATTTTGCCGGCCAGTTGCAGTCAGTTAGCTGGTTTTGTTTGGCTCAGATGTCCGAAGTCTGATGCCAGTGGTGATGACAGTTAAAGTGGTGTTGCAACCAAATAAATGTCGTGCAAACTCTGGCAACGCCGCCAGGTATCCTTGCACAGTGGATATCTACATGAATATGTCAAAGCTCAGCAATTAATTTTGCTCACTAATAATGTTAGTGTCAAACGATGCCAATAACAATGGCTTCTGGGGGTATATTAACAGTAAATTTGAACATTGTATCATTATTTTGTGCGTTAAAAGCTCAAGTATCCTTTCGATTTAAACCCATACCACTCACTTTCGTCCTTTTTTTTTTAGCTTAAACAATGCACTTTCTCATGGCTAATGGGCTTGTCACTGTCCACCGGACTGGCTGCCAGCTGTTTTGGTTATTTTAGCCGGACAAATGCATACAGCGGGCACCATAATCAAGTAATTGTTGGCAGTGCACCTGCCCTGCCCCATCCCGGCAAATATCGCGCATACGCCGCGTGGTGCCGCGCTGGAAATAAAGGATCCGGGATTAGGCTTTATTTCTTGCTGGCTGGCTGGCTGGCTGCTGGTCGTTCGGTTGATTTAGTGGCCCCGCTTAGAGGGCCGCGGCAATTGTGAGCGACGCAACCGCTGACACTTAACTGTGAAAAATTGTGAATTATTATGGCAGTTTCACCAAGCCCCCAACTTTTCCGACTTTCCCTGCACTCCCGACTCTTCCCCCCATTCCCATCGCATTTTTGTAGGCAGGCGCCAGTCGGTGTTCTTTGGGATTTCCTTTGCCTGTTTATGGCTGCGATTTGTTACGCACAATGGTGCGTGTTGGCCACAAGCGTTTCATCGGCCACGGAGAAACCAGAACAATCACGGGGGTTAGTCATCCTCGAAAGGTCGCAGATTCTGATACCCTTACAATGGCTATTCGATTGACTGCAGCGTAATAAACTGCAGTACAATTTAATTGGGAGACTTAAATGATACTGTTTTATTGAGTGTAACGAATTTTGATGAAAGCCACAAATTAATAGGATACTAATTGCAATTGGAGAGTGTTCCATTGAAGAAGAAATGGATTTAAAGCTGCAGCAGATACCTCCAGACGTTTTCTAAGGTCATTACAACCTAGCAAGATTTGCAAACTAATCGAGGATAAAATGTTGATGTTTTTCAGGTCAGAAAACCATTTTTCGAACCCCACCTTTTCCTATGGTATCAATAATGTTTCCACCATGACTAGCCAGTTCATGGCGAAATCTAGATAACCCTAACCTAGGGCATACGGCTCTAATGAGGGAGAAGGTGGTGTATCCTTCGCTGACTGGTAACTGGTAACTGGTAGCTGGCAAATGGTAACTGGCAGTCAGGTGGGTTGAAAGGCCAGCAGGCAGTCCGGGTAAACAAATAATTCAAAGTCATTTGTGCCATGACTTGAACCCAGTTGCCAGCTGCTCCACCTCCTGGTCTCCTCTGGCTCCTCTGTTCCTGCTAAGCTGCGTTGTCCTGGTGGAGAGGAGGACGGGATTTGGCCAAGTGTGAAAAAAGTGTCAACGCTTTGTGCCTTGCCGTGTGATTATGACACTAAAGAGGGGCCCTGATCCGGGGGAGGACTCTAAGCAATTGGCCAGGTCGAGTGTTTTGACTGTTTCGGAGCTATGTTTCTATTTGGCTTTGCGTTCCAGCAGTTGGTGTCCGCACTCGTTTTCGGTTCTGTCGAAAAGTAAACAAATTTATTTGGGCTATTAGCCTATTTGCTGCTGATTGGCGAGCTTAGCCAAGAATTAGGGCCTATCTGGAGTATCCATCAAGTTTTGGTTGTGAGCTTCTCATAAATCAGTTTATTCTAGTTGTATGCACTCCGCATTACTGCATCTGTCGCTGCAGTAAATTCAAAATATGCTTGCCTCTTTAAAAAGCACGACCTCGCTGCACAGGCACACCCATTGGCACCATTTTAGACATAAACAGTGTTTACCTAAAAAAATGTTTCAAGCCACCTTTCGTGTTTTAGCTTCCTTAGCACCTCATCGCCGAGTCCTTTATCCTTTCTCCACCCTCCGCCCTCCGCCTTCCGCCTTCTGCCTTCTGCCCTCCTCCCAATTCCCTTTTCGCCAAGAAAGGCGCCTCCGCATGCTGTTGGCCTGGGCAAACAAAAAATCTCATTAATCCATTAAGTATACGCCAAGAAAAAGTTCAAAGCGTCTGCTCACACACACACACACACACACACACACACACACACACACACACACATTCGCTAGGCGGCAAGGACACTTCCCAGCTACCGTGTGTATTATAGTAATGTGAGTGGGTGTGCGAGTGTGGGCGTAAGTTTGTGTTCAGTGTGAAAGAAAGCCTTTTGGGAGCACTAATGAGTTTGACATTGTTTCCTCCTAACAAGCAGCAAAGTTGGCCCAAAGAGGGCGGCCTCAGGGGGAATGGGCGGGGCAGGGTCCAAATCAGAGGAAGCCGACTGCATCGCCAGACATTTTACCTTGGCATCTTTTCGGCGTTTCTATTACGATTTCCGAGGCGGAGACGCTGCACAAAGTCCCCCAAATGAATTTCATTCCATTTTCCACATCTTCAGCTTCTACTTACGCTTTTTTCACTAATTAAAACCGTGTTGATAGCCGTTTTCAATTTGGCTTCCGGCTGCAGCTTTAAGCCCATTGGCTCTCGCTAAAGTTAGTTTATTTCCAAAGTGGGTTAGTTGATCCACCAAAAACCTTGTCTTGATATTTCAATTTAAAATACATTTGAAGCATTTTTATTGTTGCAAAAAATCCATGCAATTAAAATCTTATTGATTCACTCTTTAGCTTGGCCACCAGTGAAAACTTAAAGCTTCTAGGGGAAACGCTTTTGCAACCGCTTACGCTTACTTTTTTCACTTTTCCCGGCATGAGTAATGTCTCCCATTTGACTCATTTGGTTACACATACACATGCACACACACACACACTTACACACTCCGGCAGCAACTCATGCATGCATAAATATCCGGGATGGAAACTACGCCGGGGTCTCCTTTTCCGGATTCTCTGACTTTGTGCGCATATTTTGGCTGTGCCGGCGTCGATTGTAAATTAAGCCCTAATGCGCCCATTTGTATGCTGCAAAAATTGCCGCTTATTGAATATTTAGCGAGCTACCTGACACAAACTTCCCGCCCGTCGTCGTCGTCGTCCTTCGTCTAATGAACTCATTTGGGATTTCACATGCGCGCCGTGCTTTGGCCTCCAGAAGTCGCGAATAAAGAAACCGAAACCTTTGCATTTTAAATAATTAAACAAGAAAAGCCAATTCAAACGCCCCCCACAGCTGTATGCGATCCCTTTTGCCTGTTCCCTTTTTTTTTGTCCTATTGTTTGGGCCCGATTGCGTATCACATTCGGTTGCCGGTTGCCGGTTGCCAGTTGGCAGGCCAATGAAGACTGAAGAGTGACTGACTGGCCGACCGACTGACAGGCGAAATGAGCCGGGATTACGGGCCAGATAAGCGCTAAGCAAGCAAATGAAGCTCGAAATTCGCTTAAGGCCAGGTGACATTGATGACGGCTTGGCCTCTTCCACACAAACTTGTCCCTTTATGAAATTAATCACCAAGAAGAGCATCACATTTCATGCCTGGAAATATTTGTAGGAGGCAAAGAGCGCTTTCTTAAAATTTATGGAGCCTAAAAATATATATTTATTGTCCACTTGTTTAAGATCTAGTGATTTCTTGAACTTAGTGATATCTTTAAAATTTGAAACTTAATAATGAAACTTTGCTGGCATCTCTGTCATTACAACTTGTCTTTGGCCTGGGAGGCCGATATAATGCCCAGGAATTTGATTAGTTTTAAGCACTTTTCCGAGAAATCCCGTCCGGTTTCTGTGTAGAAACCCTTGCCTTGTGGCAGAACATAATTAGAATGAAACTTTACCGAAACGCCTTTTCATTTGGCTCTCCATTGCGCCATTGTGTCTTTCCACTGTAATGTCATTTAAAAATATCCTTCGCCTCCCCAGGAACCAATCCACCCACACATTCCGAGCTTCCGAGCTTCCGAGCTCCCGAGCCCGTCTGCCAATCGATACTTCATTAAGATATCGTGCTCTGGTGCCTAGACGCTTTCCGTTTACGTTTCCCTGATTACTTTGCATAGTTCCTCCTTTGGCATTGGCTTCGGCTTGGCTTTGACTATCCTTCTTATCTGCCTGCCGGGATTCTGAACTCGGCTCTTTGTCTTTTGGGCCCGGCTGGCAAATAAATCGCAAAATCGTATTAGAGGCTCGAAAATTATTTGCCACCGGATGTGTGCCCATCGTCGGAAGTCGAGGCCGTTGGTCTGATGGTCTGATGGGCTGATGGGCTGACATCCCGGTTTCAGTTCCACTCTGGGTGCTAGTTTCACTGCCAGTTCCAGCGCGGTTTCAGATCCCGGGTCGAAGGTCTCGGGGGTTCGAGGCCTGTGCTTATCACATGAACACAATCAAATTAGCGCACATCGAGTGCAAATAAGCAGAGATAGGACCAGCTGGTACCGGCAATCTGTTGGCTAGAGTTAGAGGTTGGGCTTCTTTTCTAGCAACTACAAGTTTGCTCGAGAAATTGCTAATTTCAATACTGAATTTGGTATTAAGTAGAAATGTGCAACTTTCTCCAACCAATACGCAATCATACATGGAAATTGTATTAAATATTATGTTGTGATCGGACTTTTGTGGCAAGTCTGTGTCTTTGTATCCACCAGCGCACTCCAGATTCAAATGGTGAGCGCCTTCCAAGTGCCATGGCTAAGTGGCGTGGCCGGTTCATTTGGCAAGTTTGTCGGGGGATCGTCTTCGAGGTGGCCCGCCTGGGGTCTGTGGCAGCTCCTCCGAGTCCTGCTGCTCCTGTCTGCCCAATGAACTTCGAAACGAGGAGGAGGACGAGGTCCCCCTCGTGACTGGGTTGACTCACTTTGTTGCCACTGATTCTGGAGCTCCTGCTGCTGGGGATGTCAGGACTTTTGTTGGCTGCTGTCAACGGACAACTTCGCTCTGCTGCAGCTCGCAGTTGCATTTCGCAGTGGCCTGACAGCTGGACAGAAAATATGAGCAGCCAAAGGGCTTGGGGACCAAGTCGATATGGGAGCGGGGTTGTGGAGGGGCTCCGGACTGCGAGCTGGGATCTGGGAATATGTGGAGTTCACAAGGAGCACTGGGAGTGTATATCCAGTTCGCTTGTCGCCTGTCACATTGTTGTCATGCGGCTGCCATCTCGTGCAAGACGCCTGGCCTTCGTTTAATCAACATTACTTGTGCTTAAATCAATTAAAAACTAATTACGTTTCATGCCCTGTTGAGCGCAACTTTGTGGCGTTTCCCACATTCCACATTCCACTTTCCACTTTCCACGGGAGTTTCGTGCGGGCCAGGAGAAGAATCCTTTGAGTCTGGTCGCCCAGGGGCGTTAATAGAATCTCGCCGTTTTTCCAGGGCCCCTCTAACGTGGCCAAAAGTCTGTTAAGGCCCAAAGCCAGTGCATCTGCCGCATTTGGCTTTGACTCATTTGGGGAATTGCAGCTGCTGGCTGCTTTCTGCTTTCTGCTGGCTGCTCGGCAGTGCAAAAATTAGACGACAAAGCTGCAAAGGATCTCAGGTGCGTATCCTCGGGATTATGAGTGCGAAATTCCAGGTGTTTCACTGCTGAATACTAATTACAAATATTTTGTGCGGCTGCTGCAATTGCGGTCACACCACCTCGCATTGGGACTCTACGGTTTTTCTTTTTTGATTTCACAGAAAATCCTACATCGTTGCCCCATATTTTGTGAGAACAACATTTATGTGTGCATTATCATTTCAAGCGTGTACAAATATTTTAGCTGACATCACTGCGTCAATTAGGCGACATCAGAAAGGTGTGTTCCCTGTCCTATTCGTATAACAGTTTCCCACATCGAAATGCTTTTCTGGTAAACTTCGCAATTAGGCTGTCATTTCCCCCTGCCACGCCCACCAAACATAATTACAGCCCTTCAATGGGGGGCGGCGCTGGCCAAAAGCAACCAATCCAAACTGCAGCTAATCACAAGCTGCAAGCTGAGTAGCTCATAAATATGCATTTACACTTTTGTCCCGAGGAGTTGACGTATTAATTTTTAATATCCCACTGCTGCTGCCTGTGTGCCGCTACCATTTTCCAAGTTGGCAAGTGGACAAAGAGCGCCGGCTAATTAGCCAGCTCGCTCAATGGCCAATTGCCACGCAAAATCAGCCAAGGGTGGCGGCGACTACGACAACTACAACGAGCCGGGCCCAAAGTCCGCCGGTCCGGACTAAACACAGCGTTTAAAGCCAAAAAATAAACAACAATTTAGTGCAGATTAGCGCCAAACACACAGGTGAAGTGCGGACGGGATTGCGGGGGAGGGGGGGGAAGGGGAGCTCTCGGATTGAAACGGGTGGCGGGGGGTGGGGGTTTGTGGGGTTGTGCAGAAGGGGAGACGCCTTTTGTTTATATTGTTGTACGTGTGTCGGCGTGGTGCCATTGTTTCAACGTTCTGCCCAGTTCAGGTGGAAAACGTCGGCCAGGTGGCAGCGAGGGGGGCGGCGGGGCGACGGGGGGCAGGTGACATTAGGCTCGGGTTTGAATGGAGCTCGGGCTGCTTACATGCATTGACTGGGGCTACAGGATGCACGGCGGGAAAAGGATATAGACATCTATTGAAACCTTTTGTACAAACACACAGCAGAGCTAAAGAACTTTGCTACAAGTATCCTACATCATTTGGCGAATACTTGTATATTAGCAAATAAATAATCAAGTATTTTTCTCTCAGTGCTTGGAAGCCTACAGAGATGGGCCAAAAAGGCAGGGGATCTGCCTTTAGTTTGGCTAATTGCTTGAAGAGCACACAACAATGGCAAATGGCAAATGGCGATGGTGATGGTGATGAAGGGAATGATGGCGATGGCGATGGCCAACTTCCGTTTCCGCTCGCGCCGCTGTTGGTGGCCTTGTTGTTGTTCTTGTTGTTGTTGTGCAGCTGCGTTAAGCTGGCAAACTAATTAGATTCGTGCGGCTCATTGGGCCACTTTTGATTTGTGCTGCAGCTGCGAGTGCGAGTGTGACTGTGACTATGCCCCACTGTGGCGTTTGGGGCAACTTTCTTCGAGGACTCAGAGATTGTGGGAGCAGATGGCTGCAAGCTGACAAAAAAGGACTGCATATTTGGTTCAAGTTCGTGCGTAAGACGGGAGAGCCGATTCTTCATCAAATGAAATGCACAAGAAAACTGCGCCAGAACAACAAATAAAAGCAAATGCGACATGTGGCTGGCAGGAAAACAAGACGGCAGAAAAACCCCAAAAGAAAGTTCAAGCCAAGCCGCAAAAACAAAAAACTTTCTGCCCCGAAAACGAAAACGAAAAAACGGCAAGAGCAACAAACAGGCAAAAAAAAAAAAAAAATTATGCGAAATTTAATTTGACTTTTGTTGTTGGGCTCGTTGTTGTTGGCAGCGGCAGCCACTTTTGCGCTTTCCATTTTAGTTTCCTGCCAGCTGGCAAATGCAGCAAGCTAGCAAGCTGCGCCCGGGGAGCGAGTTTTCCATTTTCCGCCCAGCCACTACCCCCTCCCCGCTCCCCGCTCCACGCTCCACGCTCCCCGCTCACCGAAACTCGTAATTTGCCAGCTTGGCTTGTACACACTTAGTTTGTATTATTTAGTTGCAGTCTGTAGGAGGCAGAAGGGGAAAGTCGGGGATGGGGGCACTCCATGTGAGCAAGAAATATGATTATCTTATGCATGCTCCGCACTGCAGTGGGGGACTTAATAAGCCAAAGGGCAATGCCAAAATGATGGCCCTAAAACGATTTGCAGTGCCCATTAGGCGGCTTTTCCCCCAACTCGATATGACAGCCGAGGGAACTTGGTGTACTTAAGAACTACAAGTATAACTGCCAGTCTTCCAAGAAGTAGGCAGTGTAGAGATCTACATTTGCTTGCATCTAAAAAGGATTAAGATGAGATTCTTATTTCCATGGTTCCACTCCAATTTCTAAGCTCTGAGGCATCAAGTGATTGGTTTAGAAGTGTATTTCGCCTTTCTTATTTGGAGCTACAAATCTTTGAGGAGTGCCAGCCAAGTGGTTTTATGTGTAGCTCGTAAGTGGCCAAGTTTGCTCTAGTTTCCCTAGTGATTGGCATTACCTTTGGTTTGTACTGACAATTGCATTGCCAATAAACGTGTTCCTTGATGCAACTGCCACACACCGCGCAGCATTTGACTATTTTTGGGAGATAAAACCGCTTTAGCTGCAGATTCACAGTAAGCTTGGGGCTTTCTTTTGTTTCTCGAGAGCGAGAGCAATTTGCGAGGGTCAATTAATAATTTATAAGGGTGGAATGAGCCAGCGGGTGGTTGGTGGTCGAGTGGTTGGGTGGTTGGGTGGTTGGTTGGTTGCCATGCAATATGCATAATGTGTGCCCTTTGATTTTCTGCTTTGGCATGCACATTTATTTATATTTCATTTTGGCGCTGCTGTCCCTTTCGGTTTTCTTTTGCTGCTTAGCATTTCCTATTTATGTCGAGGACCTGGCTAAGCATTCGGATACAGGATACAGGACACAGGATCTGTTGGGCGGTGGGCGGTGGGTGGTGGCAAGCGGCGATGCCAAGGGGGTGGTTTGCCCCCCTCTTGCTGTTTGCCATGTGTGCTGCTGCTGCTGGGGGTCATTTTGTTGTTTTCGTTTTTGCGGCCAGCAACGGTGCGAGTATAAAAACTAAAAGTAAGCAGCGTCAGCATCAACGTTTTATATTAAAAACAACAACCGCATTGGAGCACTGAGAAAAAAGCGGGTTACTTTAGCTGCTGTTTTTCGAGATAAACAAAAAACCTTCAACGCAAATTGGTCTTACTACAAAAAGCTTAAATGTTCCTCCCTGGGCTATCAAATATTTCAACAAGTGGTAGGTTTTAAAGGCTATTGATACAGAAATTTGTATATTTCGAATGTATACTTTTATGCAGAAATGCACTTTTCGCTCACTGCAGAAGCAACTAGATTCCGTATCGTTAGAGGGCAACCAACAACAAGGTTGACGGTGGAAAAGAAAAATAAAGTATTTACACTCGCTTTTAGTCCGATCCCCCATTTTGCCACCCACTTGGGGCATGTTTTCTAATTTTTGTGTACGCTACTTGCCGCTGCACGTTGTTGCATTTTATTTTTATGTCGCACTCATACGCTTTTGACTTTTAAACTCCTCTGTTGAAGTGTATTTAACATTTTTCCTAATGATACTCAGACCGAGTAGCATTCCGTGTCTGTTCGCTTGTCCGTTTGTCGGTTTGTCCGTTTGTCCGTTTGTCCGCTTGTCTGCCTGTCTGTCTCTGTCTCTGTCTCTTGCTCGGGCTGTGCACCTGTCTCTTTCTCTGTCGCTGTCGCAATAAGCCGCTCTGCAAAGTTGGTAAGTGGCAGAGCTTCCCGTTAGCTGCGGTTGGCAGTTGTCAAAGTGACCTCAAAGAACAGGGAAAGATGGAATCTCATGTGAGCTCATCTGTAAGTGTGTCGCCATGGCCCCACATCCCCGTCTCTTTCCCTCCCACCCGATTGGCTCCGTCTCTTTCTCTAAAGAGCTTTGCTTGTTTTCAGCCTGCATACATGAAGCTTCAGCTGGGCTTCTTGCACCACCCATACCACCCATACCACCCAGACCACCAAAAGCACCCAAACCCGGCTAATGCATTTGCATTTCTCTCTCAATTCATCTTCTTTAATGAGCCCTGCCCTCAAGGCCGACTGTGTGTTTGACATTCGAGGAAAATGCGCTTTTATTTCCCGATCCCACTGTCGCCTTTGTCGATTCTTTTTCGTGTGAGACAAAACTAATTACGTTCTGATGACATTGCCGAAGAGGATGTCAATTGATTTCTCAAAGCCTATTAAATTTTAATATGTTTCTAACTCTGATAATCAATATAGGTCCAAGGAGTGAGTTAGACGGCTTTAATGAACTTCTCAACCACCTGGAAAATGTGTTCGGCCTCCCAGTCTTCTAAACGTTGAAAAGCGATTACAGTTATGGCCGAAACTGTACCATCCCGCTGCTGGGGGATATCGAAGGCGGCTTTGTGGGCCTCGGCGAAATCGAGCAATCACAAATGGAAATGTCGCCAATTGCAAGTGACGTTGTTGCATGGCAACAGATACAGGTGCAGATACAACAGATACAGATACGCGAAAACGGCGACAGGTGATGCATGTGACTGGCAAGGGGGGTGGGGAGGAGCAGAAGTGGGTGGCTGGGTGTAAACTACATGGGTGGGCTCGCGTTGATGAAGTACGCACTTGCAGCAACTCGACAACGGCAACTCATTTGATTTACTTTTCATTTCCGGCTGCCTTGCAAGTTGCAACAACACCTCCGCACCTATACACCAATACACCTGCACAATGCACATGTGCCGTTGTCACACACACACACACACACACCGACACTCACACACACACACACACTGACACACTCGAGTCCTCGAAGCTGAGCGTTATGCAATTATAACTTTTGTCATTAGCAACTTAAAATGCAAATTGCTGCAATGAAGCGTCGTCAACGTTGTCGTTGTCGTTTTTGTTGCCTTTTTGGGCACTGCTCGGTGGTCCGCAGTCAGTACTTCACTCTCAACTGATTCGGAATCTAGGGATTTGGGATTCGGGGTTCCCAGCGGTGCCCTTCACTGGTGATGCACTGCAAGAAAGCATTAAACATTATAGTGTTCTAACATCTACCTAATGATATCAAGCATCGAAAACGTTTGACGGTTGCTCACAAGGTTTTTGAAATTCTTCCATTTTGTATCTTTGTAAATATCTTGGGAATACGTTTTGGATTCAAGTGCATTAAGTGCTGGCAGGGCGTGGCAGTTATTTAAAGTGTTATGACTTAAGTTGCTGTCGTTGGCTTTTAAGCGTTATCTAAGTAGCTCGGCAGCTCCATATCAGCCATATGGTGGTGACATGACGTCCAAAAAAGCAACTGCCGCTTTACATGCTCGCAGTTTCCTTTGGGCGGGAATGGAAAATGGGAAAGCGGGAGAAAACAAAGGGCTCCTTCCCAATTAGCCGTCTTCGTCGCAGGTTAATTTGTAAGAGTTGCGCGCTTTTTGTGCAACTGCCATAAAGCTGATATTCGGGGTGTTCGCTTCTTTTTGTCCATTTTTGCAGTCAACACTAGAGCTTTGTGTTTTGTGTTTTTGTTTTTCGGCGCTGCGATGGCAACATGCAACATAGTTGGCGAAGAAGCGCAAAAACTATGCGCAACTTCAACAAGAAGTGACCATAAAAGCTGTGAGTGCACCTTTGCCTCCTGGCTCGCTTGAGTGAAAGTCGGTATCCGTTTCTCTGCCATTTGGCTTTCTTTCTACCCGCACCATTTATACTGCCTGGCCAAAGTCACGCCGAGGAAATTAAGGAGGAAGTGCGGGGATTTTATGCACTTCCTCCGCCGGGCAGTTAAATCATTAAGATGCGGCCCATTGCTTATAAATAAATTGGTGTGTGGCCCATAAAAATGTGGGGGCCAGGGAACATGTTTTACGACGCATTTAAATGCCGCAAATTGAGCTGTTTTTGTCGGTTTTATTTCCACGTCCCCGGAGATATATAGTTCCATAATTGACTGACAATTCCTCATGTCCCGCCGGAAAGACTCGTCATTTCTCACAGATCATTGACGGCTCAATCGGCCTTCTTGTCGCATCCACAGTCATTCAGTTCATTGGTTTTCATTCCCAGCTTTTTGGGTCCCATTGTGCCATTTTCCATTTTCCATTTCCCTTTTATCCGGGATATAAGAAGGTCAGGGGGCAACTAGTGTCGAATGCTGTTGCTGAGTTGATTAAATTGGTGTTAAAAAGTTTAAGTGGCTGTCGGTACAATGTAGGACAGTAAAATTTCATAGCCTACTTTGCCGCATCTCCGCTTTCCTTCTTTTTCTTCTCGATTTTCCTCGTTGTTTTGCCCATAAAAGCACGCCGCTAACGCAAACGGTAACGTGTGTAGTTCAAGTGCGCACTTTTGGCCCACTTACAGGGTGGAGCTGTTCTCGCACCACTCCCTGCGAGTCCTTGCCTTATATCCTTCGCCCACCCCCACCCCCACCTAGTATTTTGCCCCTGCCCGCGCTGCCGAGTTAACCGTTAACGGCTAACGGTTGTAAGCTCACGGATATCCTCAATAGTCAGGCTCCCGTGAACTCCAGCAGATAAATTACACTTGCGAGCAAGGATCAGGGATTTGTTTCAGGACCTTATCTTGGTGGGAGTGATTGCGGCGCACAAAACAGTTGTTGACAGCACATTGAAAATATCAATTGCACTGCAACCAGGTCAAAAGAGGGCAAATGGATTAGTTGTAGCCCAATAGATTTTACCCATATTAAAAATCACCTTGCTATAAATGTATAAATTGAAGTTCTCTTTATACCAACAACTAGATTTAGAAAGTAACTCGCCGTTTTGGCCCCGAAACCTCCTTATGAAGCAACAATTTATCAATATCAGGTTACACTGATCCCATAACTCATCCTCGCAATCGTGCAGTTCAGTGTTGGCCAAAGCTGACTGCGGATATAAGCTTACGACACGTGTCTGGGCTGTCTAATTGGCAAAACGAACGATTCCATGTGGCAGGAGCTCTTCTCGCAGCTGACCACTGCAGCTCCACCCCCTTTCCGCCCATTTTGCCACGCCCCCACCGCGCATCAATCCCCCCTCCGCCCTGATTTCCGCTCCCCAGTCGAGCATTTTCAATTAGAGGGCGAGTGCGCTTTCGATTTGCGTATTATTTATAGCGTCCGCAAATCGTGCACATTATTCATAAGCCCTCAGAGAGAGAGAGGGTCGGCTTAATGGCCAAATTGAAGGGGGCAAGCTGGTCCACAAGGGGTGGCTATATCCCTGCTGCTAACACCCCTCATTGTCGAGCACTAAGTAATCTTGAAGAGCGCGAACAGTTGGCTTAATTCCACTTCGGTGGCTACTGTAAGGAACAAACCATAAGAGTAAGGTGCTCTAATAAAATATACTCTTACTATATAGAGCACAAAAGATATTTTATTAATTTGACGATATTTATACCCTGAAGTGTTCTAGACTATCTATTCAGTCTGTTGTATCCTAAAGTTGATGAACTTAAACTCACGATTGACCAACTAGATATCCTCGCAGATCGGCCAAGGTTCAAATTAATTGAGTTTAAACTGACGTGTGTTCCTTGTTTTTGAGTGCAACACACCTGCATTTCAATGCAGACTTCCAACACAGACCTAGCCACGGATCCGCAGACAGGACCATGATATGCGGAGCTGCAACTGCTGGCCAGTCAGTGGCGCCTATTGCCATGTGCGGCACTAGGGATGTGCGTGAGTTAGGCACTCGAAAGTCAATGAGCAGTCGAATATCTATAGCATTAAAGCTGAAAAGCTGTTCATACATTATCTATATCACATAGAAGCGAAGGACATACTGCACATTTAATTTCAAACTAGCTCAAAGGTAGTACAAGTCAGTGACACTTGTGAAATATCCTTAGGAGCGTACGCATTTACTGTATTCAAAGCAATTGGCCACCTCTAGCTGCAGGACCAACAGGTTGGGGGTAGTGAATAGGTTGGATCCTAGCTGCTGCCAGCGCCATTCATTTGGTAAGGGAAGGACCCGCAAGCACTTAAGACGACCACACAGCCCAACCAAATGTCAGTACACAAATCCACCTAAGTCAGCAGGATATACGGTTGCGCACCGGATCCTTCGCCTGCGGCTATGTCGGCTATGTGGGCAGCAGTTCAGCAGTTCAGCAGTTCAGCACTTCGGTCTGCAACTGACAACTGCCCTTTAGGAACTTGTGGGGCCGGCTTCTATAACTTTGATTGAAATTATGCTCGTTCCGGGAATTACAGCCGTGAAATGTGCATTTAAAGTAATGAGGCAGCTCCCAGATGAGGTCCTGTTCCAGTGCCAAATCGTTCCCAACAGCCTCCCCCCCCCCCCCCACCATGACTACATGCCGCTGTTACTGTTAGCTTAACAGCTGTGAGATTGCGCACTGCACGCGCCCGTGCTCTTAAATGTTAGAACTTGCTGTTAGTAACAGGTATCTGACCCATTTCCACAGCGTTCCGCTGCGTTCAGAAAGTAGTGCACTAGGTAATGGTTCGCATGCCAAGTTCACATTTCGGCCGGAGATAAAGTATGTGCTTCTCATGGCGCCTTCAAAGAGGTTTCACCGCCACCCACTCGCACACTTTGGCCCCACATTTTGGCAGCCATTGGCTTGCATGTTTGGCTCCAATTTTCCGGGCCTCAAAGTGCCCCTTAAGTATCCTTATACGAGTATATGGGTACGTATGTACACTGCATACACATACATACATACATACATACATACAGACTACCACATTTCGAGACCCGGACACTTGATAAAACCTGTTGAAAGAGGGGTCGTTGATTTATTGACTTGGTCGGGGGACTTTCGACCATATTTTAATTAAAAACTCTTTCACATTGCCCCGAAGTTTGTCGTGATTGCACAGGTTTTTGGTTTTATTATCATTATTTTTCGGACTCGCCGGCACTCGAATTCCCTCAAGTAATTTTTGGCCAAAGATGAAGCATATCGGCCAAAAGATGCAGACACCTAATAAAACTTTTGCGACAAGAGCCTGGATTCGAGTGTAACGAAAACAAAAACAATAATTTTCGAGTTTTCCACCAGGAGAACAAAAAATACAAAAAATACAAAAAATAAAAAAAAACACAAAAAACCCACAAAAAAACGAATATGATGCCGAAGCCGAACTGAATGGACCATCGCTTCGTCTCCCTTTCAAGGATTCTCCGTCTGTCACTGGGACATTTGCAGTTTTCTATTTGCCATCTTGGGCTGTAGTTGTTGTTGCTGGAAAACTATTTGCCATCTCGACAATTTCCCGCACGTGCAGGGCATCGCAAAGCGAAGTTTTTCGATTGCCGGAGATGGAAAATGCGGAAAAAGTGGGCGGTCCGAACTGGCAGGTGCAATATTTCAATAAAATATATTTACGCAAAGTGGGAGGACGGCAGAAACTTTCGATGATTTCATATTTTTCCAACCATTGAAACTGAATTGGCTGACTGAAGGAATTCGTTTGGTTAAATGCGATTTTTCGCACAAGAGGGCCATTTTACGTTGGCGCCGAAATCGGCAATTAATAACAATTAGAATCTCCTAATTGTGGATAATGCATAACTCACTGGCCGCGTTTGTTTGAATGTGTGTGTCTGTGTCTCGTACTTTGCGAAATAATTTATGCCGAAAGCGTAATTAAATTAATTAGGATTAACTTTGGCTGTGCACGCATTAAACTAGCTTTGATTAGCTTATGTTTCTGCATACATTTGACAACTTAGACATGCAGATACAAATGTATCTCAGACTCGTTGTGTGCCTCTTGCCTTCGCGTGTGTCTCTGAGTGTGTGCGTGTGTATCTGCGTCTGCTGCGTGAGCATCTGTGTGTGTGTGTGTGCGTTTGTGTGTGCGTTTGTGTGTGTGTGAGTGTGTCGCACATGTCGCATGCTGTTTAATCTGAATGTTGGCTTTGGGTCGCTTCGGTAATCATAAAGATGGAATAAGCGATGAGCTGTCTGCATGTGCCAATTTGGTTTAGTTATGCCCACGCATTGTTGTTGCCTTCGTCCTTGTTGTCCTGTCCATGTTGTTGTTGTTGTTGTTTCTGGCTACGTGGCACAGCGCCAACGTGAATTGGTCCTAGTTTCATTTGGATCTTTAATTCCGACTTCTGAAGGGCTATCAAGCTCGGAAATTAATCAGTAAAACTTAGTAAAAAGCTTTCGTCCTTGTTAGTGCTTACAGCAAATCCAGATGATTATGGCTTTAAACTACTTTATTGGCCACGCTCCTAAGCTCACATCAGCAGTTAGTTCCAGTGACTTATCTGGTTTCTAATGATTTTCCACAAGAATATATGAGTTCAAGATTTATTTCCGCATTGTGTGGGGCAGTTGGTCAGTGGATGGCGTTTTTCTAGTTCGGACTCGTCTAATTTATATCGCGAATAAATGTGTCGCAAATCATTACGCGGGAAATATTTCTATTTTTTTGCCCCCTTCCCTCGTTGTGCCATGTGATTGTTGGAGTGTCAGGGCGCTTTATTTAATGGCTTGGAAATGGAAAGAATAAACAAACAAACAAACAAACAAACACATAGAAGTGGGGAGTGCCAGCGATGACGAGGCATTTGAGTTGGAGGACATCAGACGAACGAGCCACCTAAATATAGACACAAATCACAAAAACTCGGCAGGCGAAAGGAGCAAAGGCAAAACAGGACCCATTGTTGATGTTGTTCTTGCTTTTGCCTTGGGTTTTGCTCTTGTTTTTGTCTTTGGCGGTGGCTGAGAATGAGCACATTAAATCAAAAGTGGTGCATAAAGCAGAAACAGGAGCAGAGGTCACTGGGCGGGAGGGGGGTGGTGTAGTTGGGGAACTGGTGGAGTTTACATGGGGCAAGGAGCATCGAGTTGAAAGCACAAGGATTAAAGGCGGCAAAGGACGACGACGAAAACGAGGCAAACGTTTAACGCCTGCAGGATATTTATGATCATGAATTTTCTTATTGTGCTCCTAGCTGTGCTGCCACTCCACTGCAATAAAACGTACTTATAACTTATATATTTTACATAGGCGAAAGTAGCTAAATTCCATCTCTGTAAGACGTATTATTCATTTAAATAGAATAACAAGTTCATAATATTCTATAAGACGGCTTAGCCTGCAGGCCAACTTCACCGTCAATCAAACAACTTCTTGCGCATTTTGCTCAGTGTACCGCTGTGGGCGTTAGCTGCCCGCCTGTCCCTCTGGCCCAGAAGTCTAAGCGATTTATTAAAATGTGCAGCAGAGATGAAGACAGGACCTGAGGAGCTGAGTCGCTGCGGAGCGTCGAGCGGACAGCTGAAGGAGCTGGAGCTGGAGCTGGAGCTGGAGCTGTGTCCTGGCAACCTCAGTAGCCTCGACCTCCTTCGGCGGCTACATTTGGACTCCTGCCGGATTCCCAGCTCGCTGGCATCGATGGAGCGCCGCGCCCACCAATCGACAGAAATGAGTTATAAAACTCCAATAATCTGAGCGAAATATTTATTCATGTTTAGCACGCAGACGAGGACGAGACGACCTCGATGGGGTATGCAAAGAGGCGATGGTGGCGATGGAGGCGATGGAGGAGCCTTGGAGCGGCCATTACTTTATTTACATCATATCCTGCAGGATGTGCTTGCCACACCGTGCTCACGACTGTGCGGCGCACTTACAGCGAATCAATAACAAAATAAATCGTTTTACAACCGCAGGACATTGTATTGTGTTACACAAAAGATTGCCAGCACCGAGCCACCCAAAGGATTCGATGGATTCAATGGGTGGCCCGGTGGGTTTCTCCACCGCCACCCGGTTTGCTCCATCTGCACGGAGAAAGGATAAAGAGAAAGCAGAAAGGAAGCACGGACTCCTGGCAGGGCCAATGAAAGCGAAAGAAACGAATCGAGTCGAATCGAAACGGAGCGAAACGATACGAATACTTACACGGAAAAGAAAGTGGTTCACCTAGGCAGCTGCATAAAATGCATAAATGCACTTCTTATATATTCCATTTCACCATTCAGGTGTATTCTAAATATGAAAATATATATCTCGGTTGCTCGTTGAGCTATTGTAGCTAATATCTTTACAAGTACATATAGATACATTTTCCCGCAGTGTCGACTTCGGCAACAACAAGAAACAATGCCAGGCACTTGGCAGAGAAAACAAGCAATGAAAGGATATTATAGTAAAAGTATTTATACAGCGAAAGGGACAAAGCAGCACCGAGTACCGAATGGAGCACCTAGAACACTGAGGTGGTAGATGCACCACGGCGATAAAGTGAAAGGAAGTAGAAAGTATAAATCGTTGCAATCAATTTTCGCTATGTGCTACGAATTGATAAACTGCTCCAGCTACAGCTGCAGCTGCAGCTCTCATCCAGCGAATCAGGATACTCCAGATCCAGGATGCAGGATCTAGGAGTCGGGAGTCGGGTTCGCCTGTCAGCTGCCAGTTGCCAGTTGCCAGTTGGGAGGCTCTATTTGGGTTACCCACATGCCACAGAAAAGTGAGAACTTATGGGTCACCATGGGGTGGCTGGCTTGTTTACGGTGTGCCCCACACACAATCTGCCGTCCAAAGAACCAGGGACTAATCCGGACTTCGATTTTGATGAATTCCCCTCAGGCTGTCGACGCTTGCTGAATACCGAAAATCTTGTTTTCTGCTTCAGTTTGTGTGCAACTTGGGAGCTCTAAAAATATGAATTTAGTCCGCGAATTAAGCGAAGTTCTCTCTCCTAAATGTTTCCTTTGAGCAATATAAATAGCTTTGGGTCGCTAAACCATCTAGAAATGGGAAACGAATGTATAAAAACACATTTACGTTTGCAGTTGCTGTGGCTGCAAACAACTGTTTCTCAACTGGCGATAGTTCCTTGCTTTTTCTTGGGAAATGACAGGAGAAAATCACTCTAAAATGATTTGACATGCGGAAGAAGCGGGAAAAGAAGAGAGGAGCACATGCCGGCAAAATATTGTGTATACGCCGCGTTGCACGCACAATAAAAACCGAGTTGATATATAAAAGTGGCAGCAACAGCATCTGAGCAGCGACTGCGAAATAAATATTTTATAATTTAATCAACATAAAAGCAACAAAGCCGAGGGGCAAAGGGCGCTACAGTTCGGCCGACGCGGCGCTTAAGTTGAGGAGACAATAAAAGCACACTACATACATACGTCGCGCGATAATGCTTAATGATAAGCGGAAGTCGGCGGGGAAATGGCATACATACATACATATACATATATGCATATATACATGTATACATGTATACATATATAGCAATGCGAAATACTGGCGGCAATAGGCCAAGATGTTTATCACACGAGTGAGACAATAAAAGCGAAGGCAGCTCGCTCTCATTTCGCCATCGCCATCGCCATCGCAGTCGCATTTTCCCCAAGTCAAAGCCATTTCCACATTTCCCCATTTCCCCATTTCCCCCGGCGGGAGGTCGTCGACTGGCGCTGACAAATGGACAACGTCTGACAGACGACAGGCCCGTGAGCGCTGCGAGTTGGACAAGTTTATATTTGCATTTATTTCTATTAGGCGCACATTTGTCAAAAGCTGTTTACGAGTGTGTGCTGCACACTTCGGTCCAAATCTCACGGATATCTTTAACTTTAGTTGTCCATGCCATTTGATGAGCGCAGCGGTAGTACTTTAAGTTGCCGCCCGGAAATCGATTGCCGCTGCCTTAGACAAGCGGACTCATCAAAGTAATAAAATATTTATTCGGTATTGTTGTGCACTTTTATTTGACATCATAAACAAAACCCACAGAAGTGTAAACAAAGCTCGGCAAACGTGTTCGCCCCAAAGATGTCGATGCTGTTGTTGTTGTTCTTCTTGTTATTGTTGTTGTTACTGCTGTTATCCTGTGACTCCTGTTGTTGACTTATTTAAGACATAAAGTGCTCACGAACAGACACACAAACACACGCGTGGCGTATCGACACGCTTACGTGCGGGCGTTGCTAAATTTAACGCCTTTTGTACGCAAAAAAAAAGGGGGAAAAAAAAACGAATGCAAGAAAGAAAACAGAAATGAAAAGCTATGGAGGAAAAACAAAACACAGCCAAACAAGGAACCAAGTCAAAAACGCATAAATTGTTGCCCCACCAACGGCTGGCGTTGTGTGTAAATGCTTCTTGACACTGCTCTAACTTGGCCGGGATGTTTTTCCGCTTGCTGCTTTGTTTTCACTGGGCTTCGATTCGAATTCGGATTGCCATTGGAATGGGCTTGGGATCTGGATTGGGATCTGGATTGGGATTGGTATTGGTATTGGTATTGGTATCGGGATTGGGATTCCATTGACCCCATTGGCGCGAATCTGGCCGATGCCACAAGTGCCACAGAGCTCTTTGATGGCCAACTAGGCTGCGCAGCGTTTAAAATTTAATTTACCAACTTATATTGTTTAAGTAGTTATATGGCTTTCATATCGCTGAAGAGTCATGAATAATGTTCTTCAGGAGCTCTTTTATAACGTCAAATTCGCACAATCGAACGGTAGCCAGGAACTCCGCTGGCAAATCATTGTAGTGACCACTCAAGATCCCCAGTTCCCTTCTATATAGTATATGGCCACCTTTCCGTGTCCACCCATTAAAGAGCCACCATCCCAATCCTGCTAAGCTCCATATGCTCCAGATGGGCGGATGGATGGGGAGCAGCTAGACGCTGTTTTTGTTTACGTTTGCCCGTGAGCCTTCGCCGCCACCTTGCTCCTCGCTCCTTGCTCCTCGCCGATTCTGCGGATTCTGATTCTCCAGTTCCACGGAAACTCGGCTACTGCAGGCGCTGCTGATTCTGCTGCTGATTCTGCTGCGGATTCTGCTGCTGATTCTGCTGCTGATTCTGCTGCTGATTCTGCTGGCGGGCGCTTACGTGCCACGCATATAAATTATTGTATCTCGAGCGTATTAAAAATGTACGAGTGCTCATCTTGTTATCCTGTTGTGTAAGCGGATTATGTCGGGCATAAATGTCATGCGTTGGAAGGACCGCAATTCGCCGTACTCCCCCCACCCCCCACCCGACCGTCTGCATGCGGCGCGCCTTTTGTTTTCCATTTCGTTTGGGGGTTTTCCCCGCTGCCACTTCTTGGCCATATTTTGATCCACCGATTTGTTCAACAGTGTTGCTCAGCCATTCCGTGCTACGTGTGGCGTGGTGTGGTGTGGTGTGGTGTGTGTAGCAGAACGCCACCTTATGCACTATTTGCCATTTGCCATTTGCCCCCATTGCGAATTCACTTTTATTGAAATTTAAAACCGCCGCCAATCGACACACGATGGCCCATAACTTGCGCTTAAAAACCGTAAGCCGTTCATTTTGGCATTGGCAGCGTGCATGGCCATTTGGCCATTTGGAAGTTGGCTGCTTCGAATTGCAGCCATTTCTGCATTTCGGTCAATAAACCCAGCAAGTGGGTGGGTGCGCCCAAAAAAAAGCGTATGCAAATATTACCCCGTTTTCGGGGCATTCGTGTGTTTGCATTAGCTCAATTTTTATTGTCCCAGGCGAAAGCGCCGACGTGGCTGTGGATTTTCACTTTTGCGGCGGCTTATCGCTGCCATGTTCAGTTGGTGGAATCCGAGGCCTAATGAGAGCTACACGCACATATGCAGATGTATCTGACAATTTGCGGACGAGCTAACTCGACTGGGTCGAATTAATTGCCGCAGGTGTATTCGGAAACACGATGCCGCCCTCCCTTTTTGTTTGCATTCCATTTACACGACAATAATTATTCGCATTTTGATTGGATTACCTGATCGACTCGGCAGCGGCTACAAGTTAATGCTTGGCAAAGCGGAAGCAGCAAATAATTCCATAATTAACAGGGCTCGCAAAAAGGGCGGCCAGTGAACCGAAAGTGCGGCCATAATGAGCCAGAAATCACGGGCCGCCTGCAAATAAGGCAACAATCATTCTGGCCAATGGTAAGTACATATACAAATTCTATTATATTATATAGACGTGTATATTTTATATATTTGTATAATCCCTTCACAATTCTCCTTATTTTCGCATTTAAATTCTCGCCAGAGTGTCGTTGTGGTTCCTCAGTTCTTATCAACAGCAATGACCACTTGAAAAGGACGAGAAGGACGTTCTATGGTCCACAGATATAACTCACACACACACACACACGCACACAGACAGGATCGGGGGCACTTGGCTTGGCCAAGTTGTTGTTGTTGTGGTTGCTGTTTGCGTGTTTTTGAAGCGCCTTTGAAATTGGCGCTATCGTCGCCCCCACAAACACACACAAACACACACAAACATGTGGCAACACACACAGGCTCACAAATTATTTGCAGCTTATCAGCGCGTTGGCCGTTGTCCATTTTTATGGCCATTTTGTTTTGTTTTCGTTTGTTTTAGTTACCCGGCGGGAGGAGGGGAACGTGGGGGGGAGGGACGTGACGCGTATGGCAGATGGACCACAAAGTACTTACACACACACACACACACATCCACAAGACAGCTACACAGATACAAAATGGGGGTCCTTGGGAACCACCCACTTATCGCTTTCAGTGCGACGAGCGGCAAGGACATCACTTGAAAATTGCCTAAGTAGTTTTCGCCCCTTACTTTTTTGGCCTTGTCCGCATTGTTTTATTCTGTTTCCCTTTCTGTTCGCTGCCTTTGACCTCTGCTCCACTTGGGCTTTGCTTCACGATGGCCCAAAACATTCAGACAGGACCCCAAATTGATTGTTCCGCACATGTCTCCTGCAAAACTTTGGCCACAGAAAACTATCAGCAGTTAACCACAAAAATATGTTTACCCCGAACCGCTCAGATGTCATATGTAGATTGATAAACCCCAAAAGTGCTTTGTCAATAAAGTTTTCAAGTCAACTAGTTGTGGAGTTTCTATTTCGACCATTGCTTTCTGATAACACTGTGTCACAAAAGTGTGCCTTATTGGCATATTATATAGATAACACTATAAACTATAAATCTTTTTTTGGAGAATGCAGTGAAAAGAGATTTGTGGACTCTTTAACAAACATCAATATACATTTTCTGCAAAAGCTCGATGGTTAATTCTCCTATGGTTAATTAAAATAAGTTTCCCACAAGGACTATTGAGTTATAGGCTCCCTACATTCGTCCTTGTAACTAAGTATTTCGGGAACGCATGTCAACGAGCATGCATTATTTATGGGAGCCCAATTGAGTGGCAGATTCTGTGGCAGAGCTGCTGCTGATTGAAACCCAAAGACGACGGCCAGTTCATGGGTCAACTGAGTCGGTCATCAATAAATCGCCCGCTGATTGCCGTCCTTGAAGGTCCTGGCTCTTTTCCACTCCTGGCTGTCAAATATACTGAGGCCATGAATCGTTATTAAATGTCGCCGCAGCACTGGGCAGCTGCGGAAACCCCGTCTTGGCAATTAATGGGCATCGATCGCGAGCGGCCAACGCTGCGTATGCGCAACGTATGGCAAAGCAAACGGGCGGCGCATTAATTAAATGCATTGAGTATGAATGCAAATGCTATTGCAACTCATTATGCGGCACTTTAAGTTCTTAACTTTTTAATAATCTCAGCGTATATGTAATCTGCTTAATGTTGTCAGAATAAAGCGCAATATAATGCGGGGAAGGAGCGGTGAATGGTGAATGGTGGACGGTGGACGGTGGTCGATGGACGGTAGACGAGTGCCACCGGCAAATAAGTTAAAAAGCATTTAATGCAGCGCCAGCATTAAAAGTAAATAAAAAATATGAAAATCCTCACGCAGCTGGTTCGCGAAACACACCGTCGGAGACAGCAGGGATTCGCATTCATAAATTATTTGTATTTAAATGAGGCTGCCACTAGGCTGTGGGTTTGTCAACGTGCCTGTCCGCAACGCTGTCTGCGGCGGCTTTAATTAAATTAAATAAAATAAAGCCCGGCTGCAATCGCTGCAGGCCAAGACTATTTTCGTAACAGTCTTTCTGGGAGTTGCTGGGCCATTTACGAGCTGCTTGCCAGCTTCTTAACTGTCGCAACGTGAGCGTTTGCCGCACGGAGCGATTACCAAAGGACCAAAAGGACGAAGAGCAGCACGACGGTGATGCAGAGTGCAAACAACCCCGCAGCTGCTGCTCCTTTGATAAGTGGCTGAGTTTTGATTTTTCATTTACATATGCTAATTAACCCGCCGAGAACAACAAAATAGCAAAAAGCGCTCGTTGGCCGGGCAACTGAAGGATACAAAGATACAAGCGTACACGTTTACAAGTATTCGGGCACATAAAGATTCCCGCACAAGATGCTGAGTGGCTTACGAATATCATATTAATTAAGTGCAGATCACACTCCAAGGTAAACACTGAAAATATGGGAAAAGGTGGTGGGAAAAGGGCGGCGTAATTTTCTTTTGCTTTCCCCAACCCCATCTACTTGTGGCTTTTCCCAGATAACGAAGGATGCGGTTTGGCTAAAGGGGTGGATTGCGGATTGCGGCTTGTCGAGCATTCCTGGCGGTTGTGTCGCATTATTTTTTGTCTGCCTATTTGCGCAAAGCAAAATCTAATTACATTTGAACAGACAATTTACAACATTTTTGTCCACGGGATAATGCAAAGTGTACTCGTGTCATCAGGCTCATGGTTATTATTGTGACAATAATGTGATGGCTGATGGCACCGAAATTCGCGAATAACAAGCTGTCAATCTCACTCGAATTAAGCCCCAATCATTAAATTCGGGAAAATCTCTTCAAAGTGCTGTCGTCCAATTTCCATTTCCATGTCGCTGCCCATCAATTTTTAAGCACTATTACTGTTTAAAAAAGCCGCTGATATATGAAAATATCATTCACAGCAGCAACGAGAGCTTAAAAGATATGCAGTCATTACCTTTTGTGAATTTTTCACCATTGGCAACATCAATATTAAAGTGCTAACTGAAAGGGCAAGCAAAAAAAAAATATTCAAAGCCAGATATTCCTGGTGTCTTTGGCACAAACTTTCCGGTCGGCAAACACAAACAATTGACAAAGTTTCGGGCTCAAGTGGTAAATAATACAATAAATAACTTTCCCAAATGAATTAGATGTGGCCCAGAAACAAGACCAGCTGGAAAATTGTGGCTGGGATTGAGAAAATGAGAGTACGTGCCCAGAAGGGAACAGCGGGCTGGAACTTCATAAATATCTCATTTCGCTTTAAAGAGCGACAGTTTTCGCCCAGTTTTTTTTCCCCCATTTCCACCGTGGAAATGGTGCGGTGACCGCAAAACAATTTTATGGCCGCGAAAGCGCCAAAGGATCTGTATATGTTGCCATAAATTCCAGGCTTACAGGTAAGACGAAGATATGTTGATTTGTGGCCGAGGCAATTAGACTTAGCCTGGGGGCTGGGGGCTGGGGGCAAATGTATCCTGTTTTCGGAAACCGAAAAAGTTTTCCAGGCACTGCATGATCCTGTGATCACAGGCAGGGAAATGTTTGCCTTTCTTGGGCAAATGGAAAGTTTTCTCGCAATTGGAAAACTGTTTACTCATCTGACTGTTGTTAGGCTGCCGAAAGTTTGGCCAACAAATCTGGACAGCTGAACCAGTTTGACAATCAAATTCTAGGCAAAACAAATTTTCCAAGGTGCAGTGCGCATTGTGTTGGACTTTATCTGTGCCAATTTCTTCTGCCAGGCAAATTACTGGCACAAAAAGAGAGCAACTTGGCCAACTTTGGCCATGTTGCCATAGCTGTTATTACATATTTGCATTGTCGAGTTCCGGCAACTTTTGGGCTCACAAAATGCCAAATTAAATGTGCTGCAAATTGAATTCGAAATGTGTTTGCCCAGAAAATGGAAGTGCATTAGAGGCCCCCGGGGTTGCAATGCCAACATACGTGTATGGTAAAAATGCAGCTCCGCATTAAATTTACTAATTAACAACATGCATTTCGTTGGGCGGATGCAAAGTCAAAGCCAGATTTGGGCTTAATTAATATTTGATTTGAGTCAGGATTCGGATTCGGCGCCTGCAGCTTGCATCCTTTCCATGCATCTGTAGCAATTCATTAGCATTCAAGGGGATCCCGAAACATCGTGTGTGCAAGTGCAGCTACGAATATGGCCAGAAATAAATATATTTTCCAGCAGGCAAGCCCCCCCCCCTGGAAAAACCCTTTCGGCACCCGGGCTTTGAGCTATAAATAAGAACAACAATGCGACATTTTCAAGGACATTTTCCCTGCCCAGCTGGCCGATGCCGCTGTGGAATTCGGTTTGTTTTCTTTCTTTTTTTTTCGTCCTTTGGGCTGGGGAAATTTATACGACTTGCTAAAATTGCACATAAATTAAATTTATGTTTTATGAGCGTTGTCCTTGCCGCTGTCCTTTTCCCCGCTGCCCGCTGTCCACTTCCCGTGCTGCCCGGTTGTGTTTCGTTTTGTTTTGGTTAAGTTTTCGCTCGGCTTTTCTTGTTTTTCCAGTGCCATATCCTGGGTTTTTTTTTTTTTGTTTTTGGGGCCTAGTCCTGGTTCTAAGTTTGGTTCACGTGCCGGAAAATCGCATTTATTTAATACGCACAGTAAATTTTCAGCACTTGGAACTAAATAGACGCACATTTAGTGCCGCCCCGATAGCTTTTCCTGCTTCTACCCGCACCCCGCAGTTTTTCCGATTTTCCCAGTCTGTCTGAGCCCCTACATGACATTAATAATTCACTTTGCGCAGTCAATTTGGCCAAATCGCTTTGGCTATTCGAGAGAGCAAAAGTCCGGGCTTTTTTTTTTGTGTTTTTGTCTGTTCGTCGCTGATGTTGATGTTCATTATTTTTAAACGTTGCTGACAGTTGTAAATCTGTCAGGCTTATTAACCGTTAAACGTCACTTAACTGTCATTCGTTGGCCATAACAATTCAACGCGGGCCGTGGGCCAAGCAAATGGACTCCGAAGTCCGGCGAGGAAAATATGTGCATAATTCTGCACCAAAAGTTGTACATAAATTGTATGGATAACAGGGAGGGAAATGCCAATGGCATTAAGTAATGAAAGCGTGGGACTTTTCCCGCCAGTCGTAATTATTTTGCACGTCTTTATTACATTTAAATGCCAATTTATTGCCTTCGATTAAATTATGCCCCCGCCCGCGGCAAAGAAAATCGTGTGATATATATTATGGTAATGATTTACTGCTTCGCCCAGAATCATCCTACACAGACTTTTGTGGGCTTACCAAGGGATAAAGTCGTGGTCTGATCAAATATGGAATACGTTTTTGTGGGGCACAACAATCGAACTGGTTAATAAATACAAAACACAAAGAGTGACTCTCCATTCGGGGCTTAAAAGGCCTTTTGTGTTCATAACAATTCCAAGCCGCTTTTTTCGGACTTTATCAAACCTTTTAGGGGGGTTTATTTCATTAAAAGCCAACAACTAGCATATGAAGTCAGAAACAAAACAAAAATGCATTTCCCCATGCACTGCAGACATGCAGACGGAATTGAAACAAATAGATTTTCATAAATCTGGCAGCACTTTAATAATTTCCGCTTATCTCTGGTACTTGCAGCTTGTTGTTTTCATGGGCCTGACCGCTTCTGCTCCGACTTTCCCATTTTATAAATCGCTTGACGCAGCAACAAGCAGCAAGGATCGGCCAAAGTACAAAACTAAACAATGCAGGCTCAGGCTGGGAATCACATCCAGAGGCGGAGGCTACTTTGTAGCCATGTCTGTGGCATCGGAGTCGGAAAACACAGGGAAAAAAGAGGAAATAGGGGGGATATACGTATGTACACTTATATAGAGGAATATGAAACATGGCAATAAATATTGTGCAGGCATTAAACGCTGCCTTATTTCACTTGCAAGCCTCTGTGTCTGAGTCTGTGAGAACTGAACGCATTGAACTGAACGCTTCTATCTGTGAGCTTGTTCGGGCTTTCCACTCTAGAGTGGCAGGAGCAGCTTTTCTTCGCCGAGCATTTCCACACCATTAAATTGACAATGCAATAAAATAGCCCTGGGCCAGCTGCTGGCCGACTGACTGAAGTGCGTTGCATACTTCCAGGACTTTCTCGACTTCCAGGACCCTCGGCCAGGGGCATTAATAACACAAACAAACATTCATCTCCTGGCGGGGAGCGGCTGGTCCACCTACAGTTCGTCTGCTCTACAACCGCAGTGCTTTACACGCCAAATTAAGTAAACTAAATGGTTACAAATAGCTAGCCACGCCCCGCCTTCACCCGCCCAGATACTCTTTAGCACACTGCGAGAAAATAAGCTGCTATTGCAACTATCTTGACTGATTGCAAATGTAAAAGGTCAGAACTCTTTCGTACTCTTGAGCACTGACATTTCGAATTTCTTTTATTTGATTTCCATTGAATGCCTGGTTTTTCTCTCTGCATTATCAATGAAGCACATTTGTATGCAAAGCCATTGCAGTATTTCAAAAAGCGATCCGAGCGTCGGCTGCCAACTCATTGCTAGATATCTCTTAATTCTTAAGTGAAGCGGAGCATTCGAGCATTGGAGCATTGGAGCATTGGAGTTACGAGTGCGAGTGCCTCAAAGGGAGCAGAACCTCCGACTTCTCGGTTTGCCTAAATATTTCAGCACACGAAACAAGCAAATCGTTTAGTGCGCCCAACTTCCGTTTGGTGAAAGGCAACGGAAACGCTGCCAGTTGGCCCACACTCACACACGCTCAGCTAGCCAGGACATGCAATCACTGCTCCCGAGCATGTGTGCTTGTGTGTGAGTGTAAGTGTGTGTGTGTGTGTGCTGCACATAATCGCAGCTCACTGCCCATTGAGGCACTTGCAATATGTCAGCCCACAGGACAACGACTGGCTGGCCAAGATACCAAAACGAAAACGAGTCCGAGCACCACTTTCATGAGTCCTGGCAGCGGCCATCGCCCATCGCCCATCGTCCATCGCCTATCCACCATCTAAAATCGACCATCCGACCAGCCGACCATCTGACCATCCGACATCCGATGGCCAACACTTTCGACGGCTTTTGTCGGCCTGGCCGACGAGAACAACAACGGCCATACAAAAGGAGCCGGCAAGATGAAGCCAAGCAACTTTACATGCAGGTCCAAGAGGTGTTGAAAGCAATTGGCGTTAGAAAAATGCATTCAGCACCACTCACACTCAAAACACTGAGCAAAAATACACTACACCTAAATAGTTTATATTTTAAAGCTGGAAAATACAAAAGTTACCATATGTAAGTCAAAAAGTGTGCAATGTTTATCACTTCTGCTACTGTAAACACAAGATGAATGAATATATTTCCCAATTGGTATACCATTTACACCTCATTTTCGCACAGTGCGCTCACATGAAGAGGGCAAAAACGCATAGAGGCGTTGACAGCGTCGACGAGAGTGGGGTTATAAAATGGTGGAGGGGGAGGGGGAGTATGGCAATAAAAGGATGTGCTGGGGAAAACCAAACGTGCCTAAAAATGCAGAAATTTTCTAGCTTGCAAAGCGTGAAAAGATAGTTTGCCATCAGCACTAAAGACCGCTCCACGAGCGCCGACTTTTCCCCTGGAAAAACACACCCAGTCCACTGATTTTCCGCATTTCCCAAGTCAATCCCCCTGGCTCCAAACCAACACTTTTACCGCCTTGTGGGCGTGGCCTGGTAACGCGAAAAAAGGTAATTTCTCTTTGAACAGCTGAACGCTGGTGGAAAGGGGGGCGAAAATGAATTGCTAGAGGCTGGCTGGCAAGGAGCCGTTTCTCTCTGTGTGTGTGTGTGTGTGTGTGTGTGTGTGTGTGTGTGTGTGGTTGGGGGGTAATGATTTTCCATACACAATTTGTGTGGCTCCAATATGCAAAATAGTAGACCATAAAAGTCAGCCGCCTCCCAGAGGTGTTAATTTGAAGGAAATTTCGGGATGTGATCAAGTTTAGGGGGCTAGTAAAAGAAGTTTGTGCGGTTGACAGTTTGATACACCGAAACAAATGATTTCTGCTGACAGAGATCTATATTTTACGAAAGGCCTTGGCTTTTTTCTAGTGTACCAATTGTTGGTGGCCTTCAGCGAGTGCAGCCAAAAAGGGATAAGGCTTAAGTTGTCCGTGGAAATGCTTGACTTATGCTGATATGGCAACCGTTTTTAGGCAGCTTGTTAGTTGGCCAAAAAAAAAACACATTTCCAGGGATTGCTGGGGCCGAAGCCAGCTTGATTGGACACAACAACGATGATTGGAGCCGGATTGATTATTTCTCAGGGCAATTTAAGTGGCAGTCAAACAGTGCTCCGGCGTATCCATCATCTTCTCCAGAACGGAACGGAACGGACCGGATCGGAAATTGCTCCCCATGCAGCGTTTGCCGGCGAAAAGTTAACTATTCGCCATAATCGAAATGGCAGGAAAGCATATTTCGCTTTCTATTTCCAGGCCTACACATTGAGGAGCAGCCGCCAGGAGCATGCCCTCAGGTATCGTTGTCAAAAATAACAACATCAACTCAACTAACTGCCAAAAAGGCAAAAAAAATAAGAGATCAACAATCCGTGGAGGGGGAAGAGCCTCGGAGTAAATTACAAATTAAATCATAAAACGGAAGTGACAGCGTGCGCAGCACAGAGCACAGATTTGGATTTATTACGTGACCAGAAACATTAAACGTTTTGCCATTAACACACGCGCTTTGGGCCAGGACTTGAAGCACGGACAGGGGAGGGGGGGGCGGCGGCGGGGAACAGAGGGATATAGTGTGCAAGGACATGCCGTGTATCGCTATCTCTATATCTGTATCTGTATCCGTATCCGTATCTGTATCTCTAACTGAGCCAGCTGACCATGCGAACTCAGTTACTCGCTTGAACACGTTAATTGTTTTTGACAGTGGGGAAAACACTAACGATGATTTTTAGTTAATAATATTTTGGTATATAAGCTGTGTTTGTCTCGTCTGTAAGCGATACCCCGCGTCATCATGTTGGCTACTTGAAAGAAGTCCATTGTTTGGCTGCCAATTACTGGTAGCAAGCCATGAGCTAATAAATTATGCATTTGGCCAAACACTTTCAGGGCCAGAGAACTTTGTTTTGCGGTTGCCAATGACAACTCGACGCAGTGGGGTAGCCAATTATTTTGGGCTTCTTTATCAGGGCTCAGGAATCCGGCAGTCCAGCCGCTCATTATCCACTTTATGCATCAGTTAATGCCGGCAATAAAACTCGTTTGGCCCTCCGTGTGATTTGTCAAGCACAAAAGAGCACCGGCCGAGGTATAAAGTAATTTCCATTTAATTGACATAATTGCGCACACTTCACATATTTAATCAATTGTCAAAGCAACACGCACACACACTACTCCAGCGACACACACACGTAGTCGAGTGTGCAGCACACCACACCACACCACACCGCACCGCACCGCACCGCACCGCACCACACACACACACCACACACACACACTATCGCAATTGTCTGTTGCTCACTTTGCCGTTAAGCTGACAATGACAGAAATGGCAATTTTATTGGCAGGCTCCGGCTAAATGGCCACTGGCATAGATAAATATTTGTTGGCTTGCCAAAGCGCGCCACACACGCACACACACACACACACACACACACCACACACACACACATGTGATGGGGAGGGAAGGAGGAGTACCAACACGTTCACACTGCCGAGCCAAAAGCTTTCACTCAAATGTCACTTATCGCCTCACCGACAACACACGCACACACAAACGTCCAGCACTCGAACTTCAACATATGTTTACCATACATCCCAATATGTGTGCCATTATGCACTGGGCGAAACTATGCGGCTCAAGTAATAATTGGGGTTAACGAGAACTTGCTATGGAATATATAGGATTGTGACTGCGCAGATTAAATTGAAAGCTAAGCTTGCTGAAGATGGTGATAGCTAAACCATTTTTCTTCTCCATTAGCTGAGTTCTGATTTTTGTTTAATTAACAACCCCTTTTTTTTGTGTGCAAATTTGTTTTAGACTTTGTGGCTTCGAGCACGGAGATCCATGCCATGATGACAGACAATCCCGGCTGGATCTGGTGGCTGTTCAAATATATTTAACGAGGGCCTCCCGATTATGTCGCTTATATACATACATACATATGTACATACGTGTATGCATACATGTGCGTGCGGAGCAAAAAGCCCACTGTGCTGTTAATTACCCGACATGAGTGCATAAATATGGCTCAAGTCGAAAGACCCTGCGCACACAACTCAAGGACCTCGTCCTGTGGACACTGGACTTCGAGCTGCCGGTGGCCGGTGGCCGATGGTCCTGGCCAGGGAAACTTAAAAATGGCCAGAAGCTGCGGCAGCGGCAGCGGCTTGCAGTAATTATGCATTACGTTTCATTATGGCGACGATTGCGGCCACAAAAGGCGATGCCGGCAATTTAAGACTCAATCAGCGAGTGACCGCAACAAAAGCGGCTGCCCAGGCTGCCCAGAAGGCGAAAGAAAATCACTTTAATTACGATTAATTAATGCCGCTTTAAATGGCCAATGCTGCGTAAGTCGTTGCAATTCATTTGCCGTAATGAGAGAGGTGGTTGCATATTTTCCGCAACCTGTCACTTGGCACATGCACATGGACCACTCCACTCGCTGCCCAAAAAGTGTCTGGAGCAGGAGCTCCAGTTCTGACCCTTTGAAACTAGCCGAAAACTAAATTTCAAGGCTCATTGCGTGCACATAATGTGGCCAATGTGGGTGAGGTCCTGGCAGGACCCGGCAGGACTCGGCAGGACCCGGCAGGACCTGGCAGGATTGCTCAGCCTCAAACCCGTTGCGATGTTCAGTGAACCTCACTAATGGAGCGGTCGGTCACACACACGAATCCATTGCCAAAAAGTTTGACTTTGCTTGGACGGACGTCTGACGGCTGGTCTTCAAGGATCAAGGAAAGATGAGAGGACTAGGCGAATTTGCATATGAAATACAAAAACGTTAATGATGCGTAAAATGATTCTGTTAGCTTGTAAAATTTGCTGGCATCGCTTCGCCCCCCTCCCCCCAAAAGTCGAGCCATAAATGAATGAGCACATTTTTGTGTAAGTCACTTGTTAACCTGTTGATAAATTTATGTCCCAACATGCGAATTTCACACGCGTTTGATTATCGATTGGTACAAAAAACGCCCCAGCATGCCAAAAAAGTGGGTGGGTGAATATTAAAAACCAGCGCAAATCACATGCAAAATTATGAAAAACGAGCTCCACGCCAAAAGGTCCCAAAGGCGTTGGCCCGACGGCTAAAACAGGTGAAAAGCAGGTAAAAAGCAGCTAAAACGAATGCGAATGAGTCTGGCGGGAAGCATAAATCATTCAAATGCGAAAATCAGTTAAAGCATAATGCGGCTATAAGAATGTCTGTCTGTTTGCGCTGGGAAAACAATCAAATAAAGGCTGTGCAGTGGAAAAACAGGGGAAAAACCATAGATCAATGTCGCTGATTCTATGAATTTGTGTGGAGTCAAATGAAATCAAATTATTTAAATTTCCTTCTTTAAAAGCCCTCTGTTTTTTTTTGATAATTTTAAACCCATTTCGTTGCTAGAATTTTCTCCACGTGCACAATTTGTTTATCCAACTTTGGCTTAATGAAAACGGAGAATGATTTCATTGGCTTCTGGACTTGAATTTTAATTGCCGCCTATCGATGATAATTCCAAGAAAAGTAAACAGTTAGTGGTGTGCATAATTTAGCCGTGCTTTAATGCCATTGAGCGGCTTTTATACAAGTAATTTATGGCCATAAAATGAACTCAACGATTTACCCATTCGGTGGCCATGATTTTGGACGCGGCTCGTCATGTGGCAGCGGCTACATGAATAATTTAAGTGAAAGTTACAACTTTTGACAACAAATCCAGTGACTAATTAAAGCCAACGACGGATTTATGTGTCAAGCGTTTGTCAAGCCATTCAGCGGACTGACTGTCACGGCTGGCAGCCAAAAAGTTGCCGCCAACTTTGCGGCCCTCTCCCCGATTTTCCCAGGATTTTCCACACCCCCCTACCCCCCCGACCAACATGCACCGTGCACCGAGCACCATCCTTTTTCATGCGGCACACGCTACTGAAATGCAGCTGTGCGATTAAATTAATAACTGCAAAGGATTAAAAAACTAACAGCCATGGCAAGGACATGGCG
This sequence comes from Drosophila orena, assembly GCA_005876975.1. Taxonomy (NCBI): domain Eukaryota; kingdom Metazoa; phylum Arthropoda; class Insecta; order Diptera; family Drosophilidae; genus Drosophila; species Drosophila orena. The sequence goes on along the minus strand of VCKV01000282.1, from coordinate 3,131,072 downwards.
CCAAGCCAGCTGCTCCTGCACCCCTCCTGCGCTCAAAAAAAGTAACTTTCGCTGCAGCTAAGCTCTCGCAGGCTGAGTTTGCCCCTTGTTGTCAGGGATGGGGACTTGGATGTTCGGGGGGTTGGGGGCTGGGCTGGTCCCCAAGCTCTCATTTGCATAATATTTACTTATGAGCCGCCTTCCAGTTGCCACGCCCCCGCCGGGCCGCCCGCCCCGCACCGCCACGCCCTTTGGGCAGCAGCGCGGAGGAAAATAATTTGCTAAATTATGTCTTAAATAGTTAACAAAGTTTGCACGAAAATGTGCGGACCTTACCTGGCCAGCAGATCTCCCAGCGATGAGGTAAACAAAACGAGCTGCACGCTCCCTCAATCTTTTAGTTGCACGCCAAGAAAAGCAAATAAGTTGAATTTATCAGTACATCTTGTGTTTCAGAAAGGTAAATACACAACAGCAGCCTAAAATAACTTATAAATAAGGGAATTTAGCGCTAGTTCTCTAAAAGGTTTTTCATTTAATCCAGCTACTGCCTTTTCGTTTTAGGTTTACTCCAAAATATTATATAATATAAAACTTTAAGTAAAATTGATATTTTATTCCCTGTTCCCAGCTGCTTTTGCTCCATGTAGCCTCCCAGATGCAGCTAAGTCCTTGTTAATTTACTCCGGCTCCCCATCATCGCCGTAGGACAAACAATGGCTTTGATGGAGCAGCAGCTTCGGCCAATGCAAACAAAGATCAGGACTGCAACTGCAAACGACGTGACAAACAGCTCGCCCTTCGATGCTCGAAAACTTAAACTAATTCGCTTTAAGCGAGCTTCAGATGCAGTCGAATGGCTCCCAGTCCCCCAAGCCCCTGCAATTTTCCGGCTTATCTTCACATGACGCCGGTTGGATGGGGGGGAGGGGGGTAAATCCTCACGTAGACCGACCCCCAATCGTAAATTTCGCCCCCGAAAACTTTCCATTAAGAAGCTCAAAAACAGATACGCAAAGTTCCGGAGTGCTCATCGCGGGGGCGCGACATTGGCCGTGCAACAAATCACGGCCCGAAAACTGAATCCCCACAGTCCGCCAATCCCCCGGCTCCCAATCCAAAAACCAGACCAGGCATAATGGAAATCCCGTTGAACCTGCCGCGCTGTCCGGCGGAAAATTCCGGGGGAAATGAGAAGAGCGACAAGAAAAGAAAGGAAAAATAGACGTTGCAGGAAGTGCACGCAGTCTGTTAGTCGGGAAACGAATATCATAATTTACTTTGTCACCCGCTGCGAATTAGCGTGCCAGCCATGTGTGTCTCCACAGTATATACCGATTTATATATATAGATATATACGCGACTGGCCACGCCCCTTCGCTGGGCAGGAGGCCGACTCAGCGTGGCGCTTAAAAAGCCGGAACATTTTAAACAAAAGCCGAGCTGAAGGCTCTCGAACTCCGACACTCGAAAACTTTCGGCAAAACCACTTAAAAATTTTGTGTGCGCTGACTTTAACATACGATAAAGTGTCGGTCGGAGGGGGAGGAGTTGGATTCGGGGGGATTTTGGGAGGGAAGGGGGCGGTGCCAAGGACGAGCAGCCATTTTGGCATCTCCAGCCAGACAAATAAGCCACGTTGCAGGCTCAGATTGCAGTCGCTAAACGAGATGGCGGACGCTCTTCTCGCGCTGCACTGGCAGAAAAAGTTTACACAAGACTTGGACTAGTAAATATGAGGTTATAAATAATATAATCACAGAGTAATCGCCATTAAATGATTTAGGTCGAATATCCAACAGAATGAAGAACAAATGTAGCACTGGTATAAAATATGAGTTAACTTACATAAAGATAAACCGTGTGTGTGGCAGTGTCATATCCCTTTAAGTGATCAACCCATAGTTTTCGCTCAGTGCACCTCCTTCTGATCCAGCCATTTGTGTGTGCTAGTCTGCAAGTTGGCCACAATGCAAATTAATAAAAAAGCATTTGAGGCTGAACATTTTTACCAGCTCGGCTAATAAATAACGCGACGGCGACAGCTTCATTTGTTTAAGTGCCTGACAGAGTGGAACCAAACAAAATGAAGAAAAAACCAGATAGAATGCTATAGCCGAGTTCCCCGACTATCAGATACCCATTACGTGAAATTTCAACATTTTCTGGAAACAAATTTAAAAAAAATAAATTTCAAAATTTGAATGCAGATCTTTAGAGAATTTCTCCAGAAACATTTAGAGGTATGCCACTTCAAAATCGGATGAAGTTACGTTGAGTTATGGACTTTAGAACTTCAGTCTTAGGGCAATTTTTAATTTCTACAACATCATTAAATCAGATAAATAACAAAAAAACTGAAAAAATTTTTTTTTTCAAATTTTAATGCAAACTTTTAGAGAATTGCTCCAGAAACATTTACAGGTATGCCACTTCAAAATCCGATAAAGATAAGTTGAGTTATAGACTTTAGAACTTCCGTCTTAGGGCATTTTTTAATTCCTACAACATCATTAAATCCGAAAAATAACAAAAAAACTGAAAAAATTTTTTTTTTCAAATTTTAATGCAAACTTTTAGAGAATTGCTCCAGAAACATTTACAGGTATGCCACTTCAAAATCCGATAAAGATAAGTTGAGTTATAGACTTTAGAACTTCCGTCTTAGGGCATTTTTTAATTCCTACAACATCATTAAATCCGAAAAATAACAAAAAAATTGAAAAATTTTTTTTTTTCAAATTTTAATGCAGACTTTAAAGAATTGCTCCAGAAACATTTACAGGTATGCCACTTCAAAATCCGATAAAGATAAGTTGAGTTATAGACTTTAGAACTTCCGTCTTAGGGCATTTTTTAATTCCTACAACATCATTAAATCCCAAAAATAACAAAAAAACTGAAAAAATTTTTTTTTTCAAATTTTAATGCAGACTTTTAGAGAATTGCTCCAGAAACATTTACAGGTATGCCACTTCAAAATCCGATAAAGATAAGTTGAGTTATAGACTTTAGAACTTCCGTCTTAGGGCATTTTTTAATTCCTACAACATCATTAAATCCGAAAAATAACAAAAAAACTGAAAAAAATTTTTTTTTCAAATTTTAATGCAAACTTTTAGAGAATTGCTCCAGAAACATTTACAGGTATGTCACTTCAAAATCCGATAAAGATAAGTTGAGTTATAGACTTTAGAACTTCCGTCTTAGGGCATTTTTTAATTCCTACAACATCATTAAATCCGAAAAATAACAAAAAAACTGAAAAATTTTTTTTTTTCAAATTTTAATGCAGACTTTTAGAGAATTGCTCCAGAAACATTTACAGGTATGCCACTTCAAAATCCGATTAGGATAAGTTGAGTTGTGGACTTTAGAACTTCAGTCTTTGGGCAATTTTTAATTTCTACAATATCATAACATCAGAAAAATTACGAAAAAATTAAAAAAAAATAAATTTCCAAATTTGAATGCAGATTTTTAGAGAATTACTCTAGAAACACTTACAGGTATGCCACTTCAAAATCCGATTAAGATAAGTTGAGATATGGACTTTAGAACTTCAGGTTTGGGACATTTTTTTATTTCTACAACATTATCAGATCAGAAAAATTACAAAAAAAAATTGAAAAAAAAAAATTTTTTAATTTTAATGCAGATTTTTAGAGAATTGCGCCAGAAACATTTAGAGGTATGCTGCTTCAAAATCCAATTAAGATAAGTTGAGTTATGGAGTTTAGAACTTGAGTCTTGGGACATTTTTTAATTTTTACATCATTAGATCAGAAAAATTACAAAAAAAATTAAAAAAAAAAAAAAACAATATAGAATGCTATAGTCGAGTTACCCAGCTAGTGAAATAGTGAAAGAGAACTTTCAACCTTTTTTTTTTGGAATATCGGCGTAAAAAAATTTAAAACACCATTCTTGCTTTTGTAGTTCCTGAGATCGAGGCGTTTATACAGAAAGACGGACGGACAGACGGACATGGCCAGTTCGACTCGGCTATTGATCCTGGTCAAGAATATATATACTTTACATGGTCGGAAACGTTTCCTTTGCCCTGTTACATACTTTTCAACGAATCTAGTATACCCTTTTAGTGTACGAGTAACGGGTATAAAAAGTAGCGTTAGACCAAATAAAAAAAGTAAAACTGCGAAGGAAAAGTAACGAAAGTTGGGGAAAGAGAGTGTCAGACGGCGTTTTAATCGCTCCATCAGCACGGTTCATGCATATTCAAACAAACGGCCCAAAATATCTCATTTTAGCTGGGGACTTAAGTGCACTATTTTGGTCCCTGGCCACTGGCCCCCGGAATTATGAAATCCATTTGTGTGGCCATAATTAATGGGCACACTTCGCACTGCTCAGTCAAGGATTCAATGATTCAAGGATTCCAGGATTCGGGGTCCTGCGGCGGAGATTGCCTTGGCATTAGCAGCCAACAAATTATCCCTGATCAAATCGGAGCGGAGCGCCGCACTAATGCGAATAAAACATCCAATACTTTTTATGATGTTAGCCTGCCATGTGATTACGATACAGCACAGCAGCAGACACACAATCCATTTGCAAAGTCATCACGTATACGCCACCGCTCACAGCTTTGCTCACTCACTCACATGGCATTTAGATTGCTTCGCCCGCTCGGTCTGATTTGATTTTTATTCGACCAGAGGACCATTATTTCCGTTGTTATTTGCCATTATGACAATTCAGTTAGTCAAATTCCGTTACGGGCTTAAAACTAATTTGAGATTAAGTTCCCAGATTCAACCACTGGGGAGTTTCTGCAAGCATTTTTGTGCATCAGCACACCGAAAGGAAAGGCAGCCGTGAGGGAAGCAAACGGAAAGCGAAAATGTAATAAGTGATTTACATGACTCGAAGGAATTCCGCCGCAGGGCACACGAAATCGAGAAATCGTCGAGTCGATGCCAGAAATCGATACTTCATTAAGATACAACCGAAAGGCAATGGCATTCATGCCATAGACTCGCAGTTCCAACTGCGGCGAGTCAGGAAAGCAGAAAAGCAGCAAAGCAGCAAAGCAGGAAAGCAGTGCCTAACGACCACGCATCGTTGCCTTCTGCTGCTCCATGGCCTATCTAAATGGTTAGATGACTGATACGGGAGTCGAAATCATACCATTCCAGCACTCCAGCTCCATTTGCTCCCCCTGTGTCCTCGATAAATTCCAGCCCCAAAACTCCGTTCAAGGCGAGTCCGCGTCGAGGGTTTTCGAGCCGTTTTATTGACCCCCAATTTTTGGGCCCAGCCGGAGTGACGAGCCCCATGAATGCCGTTGACAGGATGGCGGCTGAATGGACTTATGCACCCGGAAAAAACCCCATCTGCATAGCCAAAATGCAATATTTATTGAGGAGCAACCACTTAAACTGGGTTAAATACGTTAAAATCGAGTGTGCACTTTTGCAAAATGGATAAGCACTTTCATTGAAACTCACTAAATATCATGTTGCATGTACTACTACTGTTCAATGTACTAGTTTTTCAAAGTGCAGGATATCAATATGGCTGGCGGTAATAATTCACATGGGACGACAGTATCACGGATTTATCTAACTGAATTTTTCATGCGCAAATTTCGGTCGCGTATCAAATGCTTGTCGGGGCCAAATTGAAAATTTGTGGCCTTTTTTAATGCTGTTGTCATATGTTGTCATATATTATGAAAATGTTCGGCTCGGACTGGTCAGTCTGGGCTCAGATCGCCGCAGTGCAACTGCATTATAATGTTAATGGGCGGTGACCTTAAAAGCGGGCCAGCATTTTGCCCATTGCATATATTTCGGATTTTAATTATTTAAGCTGGTGACAAAATGACAACAAGCGAGAGACCCGCAAATAATTGCAGCGGAAATTGAAATTATGTTTTGCTTGGTCTAATTCGGTTCATTCGGCTTTGGGATTGGGTTTTCCACACTCGCTTGGTTAGATGCAATTTAAATGCTGTCCTGCATTTAAGTTGCATTTTTGGGGGGTAGTCAAATTAATTTTGGCCCATTCATGTGGCTGACGTCTCATTGGGTTAAAGCCGATTAGGTAGTCTATGCATTTGAGTATCATAAAAGGCTTACACGGGAAGAAATTATGATCTTGCAACGTGTATACACGTTTTAGTACCCGTTGGAATTTCTAAAAACGTGCGTTTGCATACTGCATGCATATTTGGTTGTATGCTTTCGTTCCATGCTGTCATAAAGTTGTATTTAGTTATGCACATGCATTTACATTATTAGCAAGTTCGTGTCACACATTTTGGCTAACTTGGCTTAGTTTCGCAGCTACTTTCGACAATGGCACACTGTCAGCTCTATATCTTGGCCTTCCTGTTGGCCACTTCAATGTGGAAAATTCAGACTACTAATGGATCGTTTCCGTCGATGTTGAGTTGGTTCTTTCACTGCTCCTCCCAGCAAATGATTTCACCTTGTCGGGCTTGCGAGAGATCCTGTGGACAAAGGGAAGACCTGGATTGTGCGAAGAAATGCCATTATGGATGCATTTGCAAGTCTGGTTGGATTCGCAGAAACAGCGCCTGTATTCCAATAGCCCAATGCGAGGAAAGCGACCGTTCAAGTAAGAAAGGCCAACAGGTTTTTTCGACTTAATTACGAAGATCTAAAACTCAATTACAACATTTTCCCCTGGTTGAGCGAAATCAAATTTTACAACTCCCGCAGCGTTAATTGAAGATTCCTCAATAAAAGCGAATGGAAAATGGAAAAGGGGAAAATGCAAACTCGTTAACCCATTAAACCAAACGCGAGTCTCATGTTTGATCCCTGCTTCCTTTACTTTTTTTTTGGTTGGTTGGAGTAGGGAAGGCGAAGGGGAGGGGATTGAGAAGCGAACGACGCACATCCAGCGAAAAGCTATTAAGACATAAAACATTTCCAACACCTTCCCGGAACGCCTCCCGAAAAGGGAAAAGCGTGGCAGGAGAAGGAAAACTCACACGGAGAAAAGAAATAGGAAGTAGCAGCCGAATGAAATGTTTCTAATTCAACGAAACGCATTTCAACGTAATGAAAATGGAGAAAAGGACCGACAGACAGCCACGCCCACAGTGCCGTTGACATTTTTTCGAACCTGCCGTTGACTGACAGCTGGAAAAGTGGGCTGGGAAAATGGGTGCCCGTTCTACGGGCTAAATGGGCTGCGGAGCGTGGGCGGAAGTGGGTGGGTGGGTGGTTGGGTGGTGGTGGGCGGAGTCCAAGGACATGCGTCGCTGGAGGCGTGCCCGCCGTTCGCCTGGCTTTTCGTCATTGCCCTGCTCGCAACACTTTCCGCTTTTATTTTATAATATGAACAATTTCCTCCGTTCGTCTTTCCATTCGAATCGCTGCCACTTTCGTGAAAAATGCACTCCAAAACTTTTCAATTTGAGCAAAAGGAGCGTCTCGGATTCATCGCACGCCGTCCTTCTTCTTCTACTGGTTGTTGTTGTTGTTGTTGCTGCTGCTGTTGTTGTTGTGTCGTCCTTGTCGCTAATGACAATACACTTGTACTTCGTCCTGAGTGTACATGTGTGCATGTGTGTGTACGCGTGTGTCTGTGTGAGCGCGCATTTACGCTCTTTACTTATTTGATTTACGTTTCATTTCCGGCTGCCATATGCTGCCTCGCATACGAATTCAGCCAAGGAAGCAGCGTTTAGCTGCATTTCTGCAGAGAGAGAAAAGTGGCGGCGATGATCGAGGGAGATTCATAAATAAAATGGTAGGCGAGACAAATGCTCTTAAAGAACTTATTAGCTTAGATTTCCTGGAAGATAGTTCCACAAATTGCAATATTCTCAATTGTTATATTCAAATGAAGCGAAAGTTATTACTCCCAACAGCATCTTATTATTATGGTAACTTAATTATAAAGTTAATGCGTTATTATATCATCATCAAACATAAGATACTCAGCTGATTGATATAACTATTCATATCCAGTAGGGAGGTACTTAATTTTCCTGTGCACCTTTGCGAGTGATGCACTATGTTTGAGTGTGTGAGTTTTAAGGCGACACACACTAAAAGCCCGGTCCCGTTATCCCGCCAGCACTCTCACACACACAAGTACATGCACGTTATGCAATTATAACTTTTGTCGTTAGCAACTTTAAGAAACTTTAAACGTAAATTGCCGTCGTGAAGTAGCTTTTGGCGCACGCTCTCCAGCTCCGCCATTCACCCATACACACACACACACACACACACACACACGCACACACACTCATACACACTCATACACACACAGGCGCAGAGAGGGTTATAGTTTGTTGTCGGCTTTGGAGCAAAGTGTGTGAAAGGTGTTTTATTGAATTAAGTGGGTTTAACGGGATTTCTATAATGCCAGCGACAGTCGGCAGTGCTGCATACGAGTATGTATTTATTGTAACTACACTTGCTAGTTTTGCAGCCCGGGAAAATCGCAGTCGGTTTGCTGGTACGGAAGCTGTGGCACTTATGGTTAAACTTTTCGCATGTAATGCATATTTCATTTAATTTTTTAAGAGTTGCCAAACCGAAAAATGTGCAAATGATGGGGAGCTTCGGGGCCGAAAGTTGTGAATTGCTTGGCAGCAGTCAAGTGGCAGGGAGTAATTATGCAAATCAAGCTGAGGTGTTGCCAAAATTCCAAATTCCAACAATAGATACGAGACGTATTAGCTAATCAGCCAAGTTAGTCGGAGTTCGGGCAACTTGGCCGCAGCTACACTTCCGACCATAAACGTGTGGGCATTGCAGTTATAATTAATGGGAAATGCTTTCCCCATTTTCCTTTGGCTTTTCCCCCGAAAGCAGCGAGCGTGCTGCATGCAAAACCCATTTCCACTCGAAAGCCTGCTTCACTGCAGTTATTTCTCATGTTTCCAGCCGCACTTGATTGCATTCACCTTTTTTCCAGTTTCGGTTTTCAGGGGACATGCAAGGGTTTAATGTTCGCATTAGGTGCACTTACATTCGTATGTCGTGTTTGTATTTTGTAGCCAATGCGGGTTACCAACGTTTTTAGTTTTAAATATCTTTTAAATATTAATAAGCCATTTAACTGCCACAACACGTTGATGCATGGGGCTCAATTAGACTGCAAATAGCTCGAAATTGTTTGCTTAATAAACGCCATTCATCAAATCGACACGTGCTTTTTTTTTTTGACGCTTCGACAGCCGGCAAACACGCAAAGTTGTTCGTGTTGATTTAAGCCCAGGACCCAACACCGCCCGTAAATGCAGGTCAGTGGGGTCAAGGGGCGTGGCAGGTCCTTGACAGCCGGCCAAGCAAACGAAACACTTTCGGCAAGTGCCTGGCTAAGTGAATTAACGTTGGCTCGATTGTGGCATAATTTTTATTAATTTTCCACAGCCATGATCGCGCATCAAAGGCCAGCTAATTTGCCACATGCCGCGGATCCCTCGAGGATTCCCATTCAATGCAACATTCTCCTCTGTTTGCAGTGGCACTTAGCATCGCAATTGACGTCCCGTCCGCACTGCACCCTTGTCGTCCTCATAAAAAACAATATAAATATTAATGCTATTTGCGTAACAATTCAATTCGAACGAGAGGGTTGGCAGATCGGCGTCCGGGGTGCGGGAAACACTTGGCCGCTTCACACGAACTCCACTCTGAAAATGGGAAAACGAGCCAACGAGCCAACGAGCCAACGGGCCAACGGGGTGTTGCATATTAATCACAGGCACTGTCCGAGGTAGAAATGCCTTATATATCAGTCGCCATAAATTCACAAGCAACTGCACTGAGCAAAGTCGCTCACACCAATAGGCTGACTTTTTGAAGAGGGGTTCTTTGTTGAAAATCATTTCAAACCTCTTGAACCTATGCAAAAATCTTTTGAAAACCCATAAGCTAAATAGAAGTAAATCAAGGTTTTGATCCTAAGTGCTAACATATCTTACTCTGCTTTGAAGCGCACGTTTTTTTCCAGTGCATTAGGCTGAAAAAAGTGCGTATGTCCTTTGAGGAGCCCGGAGTGCAACTCGATGGGCGGCTTAACTGCCGAGGGTTGCACTCGTTTTAGGTTGTAAGCCGATGGAAATACTTTAATCCACTTCACAGTGACACCGAAATTAAAACATACAAACGGGGCCGTAAACAACCCCGAAATGTTGGGCAAAACGGGAAGGAATCACTGGCTGAATGGCATGGGGGCATTCAAATTGGCTGCTATCGCAATTATTCATGCGGCGGCGACATTCATAAAACGTCCTCGCGATGCAGGCAGTTCGGTCCCGTTCAGTCCGTTAAGCCACCAATACACGTGCAGCTGCGAAGGACTTTCCTGGACTGACGTCACTTTGACAGTTGCAACACAAATGCAATTATCACTTTATTTTAAACGATTTATGTGCAACACGCCAAACTCGCACACACACACACACACACACATACGTGTATGCATATGCATGTGCAGACGCGAGACGGACGCACACATGCAGAGTACAGGACGCAGGACATGTAGACATGACAACGACGACAGCGGCAACCGGAAACGGAAATGGCAACAAGCGCAGCCACCAAACGAACGGCCCGATGTCCGCCGCCTGGGGAATGCGGTCAGAAAAGGTGTGTTCACGTTCGCCGGCATACAAATACAAAATACAAAAATACCTGGGATAAAAATACAAAATAGTGGAAAACAGTGGAAAACACTGCCATCGATGTTGTGGAAGGCAAGTTGCCTGCCTCGCGGTTTTGTCACTTGGCGGAATTGCAAGTTAAAACCGCCAGCTTACAAGGGTTAAATTAATACGAGTATTAATTCACGCAAATTGGCAATAAAACGGAGTAAAGCTAGCAACGTTGTATCAATGCACAATAGATTAGTAAGTGGAATATTCTGAACAACAATTTCTGTGTAAAAATCTATTACATTTTCCACAAGTTAGCATTTGCGCAAGGAATTTGTATATCTCTTTATCAGAATCAATTCATCTTTAAACAATGCTGGAGGAAATTCATATTGTTTCAATATTGCTCATTCATGCCTGAAATCTGAAATACCTTGGCAAATGCGAGGAAGAAAATGAAAACTACGTAATATTCAAGGAGATTCGAAAAAGAGATATGCTCCTGCAATAAATAAAACCAAATTGCTTGCTGCCCTCTGTGAGATGGCCGAAAATACCTTTGGCTTTATTTGGAAAGGAAATTGTACGCTTGGCTTGTCTAGAATTTCAACAGCCCATCAAGTGCAGAGTTCGGACTTTAAAACTTCCAGCATTAACAATGTCAATTTATTTTCGGGCCATTCCCTGTGGTATTTGGCCAGCCAGGCGAGTGTAATTTAGGACATACATGTCCATCTTGACAAGCTCGAATTCAGATTTGCCATCGACTGTGCACTTGGTCACTTATCGTCCTGCTTATCAATATTGTATTAGATCTGAAACTTCGTTTGGCCCTGCAATTGCAGCAGATTTTCATGAATGGCAGGCGGCTTTTTTAGTTATGCGACGCTGACTTATTGAAATTGACAGAAGGTTAATGGCGTTGAATGACGCTGAAATTGAGGCAGCAGCGCTGGCAATTTAACACCCCGCTGGGCAGTCAAAAAGGGGGCGGCAAGCGGGTTTGGCCAGGGGGCGGGGCAGGACCTCGCCACATGACAGCGATTCGCAACGGCCGCTTAGAGTTGTGAGCTGTGGAGAGCGGGAGATTTGCGATAAAAAATGATTGCACATGCGAGCGTTTTGGCTCGAAATTGCAGCATTTGCGGCATGGAAATATATTTAGATGTATATATGTATGGACGGAGATCTACTATAGATAAATTGGAATCCGAGGGGGTGAGTCTGGTGAGACAATCGGGCACCCTCTGCCCTGGATTTGCACTTGCCGTTCGGCATTGGATTTGGTTTTGCCTTTGCATTTGGCGGGTTATCAGTGGCCCGGCCATAAATCACTGTCAAGTGTCATTCGCCCACGAAGCAGCAGCACGGCATCCTTTATCCTTTATCCCTGATCCCAGCCGAGGAGCAAACTTTTGCACATCCCCATCTATGCGCTACATGTAGCTAATATACCGATACCGAGCGGTATCAACTTACCACGAACATGTGCTCGGGGGCAAAAAGGTGCACTGCCGGAAGCTGCAGCAGCCACTCAAATGCGACCCAGGACATGGAAAATGCCTGACTTTGGCTGTGGAATGGGGGAAAAAAATCGAAAAAGTTGCTAATTAAAGTTTGTGCTCGCAGGGCGGGCCCTGAACTTCGCCCCCTTGAACTACCGGCCCCCAGCGAAAGTGTTATCCCCAATGTCATCTGCAATTGCAAGAGCAACTCAGTGCACTGAGAAACTAAGTCAAGCATTTTTACCAATAAATATGGTTAACATTAAGTTTCAGTTATATTGAATATGAACTATGAATGTCAACTGCTTGAACGCAGCTAATAACGAGCGTTCTAGTTCGCTTCCAATCAATTGAAAACATAACTTTCTTTGAATTGATGATTTAAGCTTTTGAGCTCATTTACTGTAGCACTTTCTGTTTCTGTGTACTTTTTCCCCCATTTGTTGAACGCAGCTTGCATTCGTCACGCATTGGCTGGCATTTCGCTGCGCTGTCTGTTGGCGGAAAACCGCAGAGCGAGTGAGTGAGTGACTTTCCCTACCCTCCGATGCCATGGCTAATTTCCGCTATTGTTCATAATTTTTATTGCGCTTGTTGCGAATTAGTTTCGGTTTCGCCCGGGCGTCGGGCGTTGGGCGATCCAGATCCCGATCCCTCATCAATGTTGCAATTTTTTGCAATTTAAAATTTGTTATAAATCGTCGCTGGTTGAGTTTAGGGGTTGATCCTTGCTGTTGCCTCGCCTTTGCTCCCTTTTCGAGAGGCGTTGACAACGGCAACAACAAGAAGTGCCTGCGATTACAGAGCTGCGAACACGACTTCACTGCTGACTTCCTGAAGGGTGGGTTTGCAGCTCTTCCTTTCGCAACTTCAGTTGCATCAGGATGTTGCTGGTGGGGGTGGGTATCTTCGCCGTCCTCATAGCCATCGAATTGTGGGCAATTGACCGGATCGAGGGGCGTGGCTATCGTTTAGGGGCAGGTGCCTGTGGCACTGGGATAATTGCGGAAGTAACGCACTGATTAGCGCAGCAAATTATTGGGTTGGACTGTCGGTTTTGTCAGATGGCAAATTTATTGCCAAACAAATTGTGTTCTACATTCAATCAAATAATACAATTAGAATATATTTAGCTAAGAAATAAAAAATATCACATACAAGTATTAAAGTAAAGAAGAAGTTGCGAGTTGTAAGGACTATGTTATCGCAACAGTGAAAGTCGACCCACTTTACAGGCCATGCTATTGATAACATGCTGATGTAAAGTTCGCGATAACAGAACATTACATTCGAATACTTTGTTAACGTTCTTCGAACTAACAGAACATTACATTCGAATACTTTGTTAACGTTCTACGAAAATGTAAGGTTAACAGAAGAAACTGCCTGTAATATCAACATAACATAGACGAAAACCAGTTCTCCTTAAATTTAAGGTTTACATTAACATGATAACACCGAAATGTTATTCATTCCAAAGGCGTCCTTTTGCGAATGTTGTTATCAGAAATGGTTTGCTTTCCACCCCTGTCCGAATGTATAACGATAACATGGTTCTAACGTTCTAGAATAGACCTCTGTTACCTAGCCTGTTAAACGCTTTAACAGGACCAGGACTCAGTGCGAATATAGGCGAACTCATAAAAACAACATTCGCAAAGGACCAAGGGGTGATTTTCGACAATGTTACGAAAATCTCCTTTTGCGTTTTATTTTTCTGTAAACAAATTGGTCACAGGACAACAGTTGGCCTTAACATAAACACCGATTTACTGATGTTGAAGTTTCGGGGGTTTCAGATTTGTTCGAAATCATTTCCAGACATTATAGCTGTTGTAGAGCAGTAACATTATGACGAATGTTCTACAAATGTAATGCAGTTTTACAGTTCAAATAACTGGTAACCATTGATTGTATTGTTTTGATTTAATTTATTCGAATTTTTTCTGAATAAATTCCTGTAAATGTTTTCCGAATATTAAATTTCTCGTTACTCGGGAAGAGCGGATATGATTTGAAAAAAAATATTTAAGGCTTGGCTCTTTTATCACGAGAAGATGCAGGCTAGAGCATAACTTATTAATTAAGTGGAAAATTGGTTTTCATGTTGTCTTTCATTCATCCTGTCTTCGACCAAAGCTAACTGCATTCCGTCCAGGACCTCTTTGCACTGCCTTAGAAATTCCTCAAACACTTGCTTTCAGTTTTGTTTCAGTTCTGTTGTGACGGAACGCTCGTCACCTGAGCGATTTGAGCAGGTCGTGTCCGCCAAAGAGTGCGTCTCTTATCAGTGATAAGGCCGCCGCTATTCGGAGTTGGGCCGTGGTGAGTTTCGGAGTTGAAAGTGGAACACGCGCTCTCCGAGAGAGAGAGAGAGAGAGAGAGAGAGCGAGAAAGGGTCCTTTCGCTCTCGGCAGGACGACAGCCGAGGCGTCCACCCGCGCACAAATCTAGGCAACAGCACACACACACTGAACAGCTCGCAAGGAAGTTCGGAGAACGGCCGTGTGTGTGGTGGATAGCTGCTGGAAACCCGAAGTCGGCCACGAACCACCGACCTTATAGAGGGGTTTTCCGGGCGGCGTGGTGGTGCAACAGCAACGGCACGGCAACGGCAACGGCAGTGGCAGTGGCAGCAGCAACGGCGGCTTCTGCCTTTCAGCTGGGAATTTATTTGCGCAAAAACGAAGCGGCTCAGTTTCGTGTTTGTTGTGCGCTCGTAAGGATGTGTCCGCTGGCGTTGCCGGACTTCGTGCGTTCGCGTCGCGTGTGTGCGCGTTTATCCTGACGCTGAATGTATCTCAGCCAAAGCGGCCAGAGCCGAAACGGGCCACGAAAAGTGATTGCAAATAATTTGGCGAATAGCTCTAGTGAATGCCAGAATAATAATAATCATGCATGTTGTTGAAAAGCGTTGAGAGAAAATCAAAAATAAAATGCGGCATTCGCTGTCCAGTTCCGTGTTAAGTTTTTATTTGTGTTCGTGTGTTTGGATTCGGGAGCCAGGATCCCAAATACCGACGATCTCGAGGATAAACCACTAACTGATAGAAGAAGGTCCTGAGCTGCGGAAAATAAAACATAGCAAAAGGTGGTTATACCCAGATTTGGTGGCCCATAAGCATAGCTAAACGATTTCAAATCGAGGCAACCGAATGAAAACTGGGTGAAAATTCCACGAGTGTGCAGCATATTTTGCATTTTGGGGCGGACTTCTGGATTTATGTTGACCCACTTTGCTAAGCGATTTCCCTTTCAATTTGCGTCTTGAAGCGACGTTTTGGCCAACTTATCCCTCGACCATCTCAGTTAATTAGTTTAATTAGTGAGTGTCGTGGGCGGTTGGTTAGTCGGTCGGCTATGGCCCAGAAATTGGTTTTGGCTTTCCGAGCCAAAATTAAGACCCTTTCTGGCGCAAAGTTTTATTTTAAACTGCTGACCCGGGATTCGGTCGGTCATGCCCTGCCGCTAATAGCCGACATTATTGTTAGGATTCGCAGGGAGTTGGGGGTTTTTGGGGTGGACCAAACAATGGGCCACCCGATCGACTGTATGTGCCATTGAACAAACACCAAGCCAAAGAGAACCCTTTTTGCGCCACTTTTCTTAATTCCACGACTGCCATTTGTTGGGGCAATAAAAGCCAGCCAGTGACTTCAGCAAAGATGAAATGAAAATGAAAATGAAATAAAATAAACAACAATGGCTGGGAAAAACTAAAATAAATTTATTTGCTTTGCCACTAAATTTGCGCTGATTTCGGCTGCAGCTTTACTTCACATTCGCATTATGTTGGCCCCACTCAAAAAATGTGTTTGTCAACACAGCCAGCGGAGCGCAAAAATGGTCCTTGCTCCTTCGAACCCCTTGCACAAAAAAATAAAAATCGAGAAAACGTCCAAAAAGGAGAGTGTTTGTGTGCTTAACCTTTTGGTGGAGCCGGATTTTTGGCTCGAGTGGTGTGGCACACGTTCGACTATTTTAGAATTTGCTGCACGTGCCCAAATTGCAAACATCAGCAAATAATAATATAAATTCAGCCAGCAGCCCGGGCATCCAAACCGAATTAGTCGAGTGTCCTTTTTACCGATGCTTTACAGTAATGCTTACAAGATGATTAGGCGTATGTGGCTGGCATGTGATAAATTCCGCTGGATAGCTCAACTGCTCGTCGTGTAATAATTTCATTGTTGCAGCTCTGCAATTTGTAATGCGGCAACAGTTGCAGCTGCACTTGCAGCAAAGGCGTGCAACTTGTTGTCGCTGGGTGGTTTCATTTTCAAACTCCCACCCACGCCCCCTTTGTGGCAACACTTGAGTCACACAGCAGTTGTATACTGCAGTTGCACTTAAGCCTCTGCCGCTGCAGTTGTTATTTCTACTTCTATTTCTATTTATATTTTCTCTCTGCTGTTGCACACCCATTGTGAACCGTCTGGCATTATAATCCCCATCTGCGTGTATGTGAGCCGGTGCAGATGCATACAGATGCAAGTTGCGCGTTATTGCGCCCACTTGACAAGTGTTTTTGCAGGACAGGACCTACATCTTGATTGCCTAAGTTAGGGCTGACTCAATCTGCATGTTCGAAGTTGAGTCCTGCAAGGACATTCGCGACACCTCTGGCCGTGCTAATTAACCAAGTTCCAGCATTCGCATTTAGCTGACTGCTTTTCTTTCATGTCAAAGCATTTAATTATACTTCTGCATTTACCCGCTCCCCAACTTTGGCTCCACTCCCCCGCTTTCCAACCCACTTTTTTTTGCACATTTTGCACATTTTGCACTTTTTTCCACTGCTGGACTTTGCCTGATTTATTTATGCATTTACCTTTGCGAGTTGCCCGGGGAGGAAGCTGCTGTCATGCTGCTGGTTCGTTGTCTTAATTCATTTTTTATTCCAACGTAAATAAGCTGTAAATTACAACTTCTGTTGCTCTGCTGTTTGCAGCTGATGTTGCTGCTTTTGCCGCTGCTCCCTGCATATTTTGTATGATTCTACTCCGACAATTCCCAGGCTGCTTGTTGCCTGCCTCGTGGTGCATGCTGCATGCCGCATGCCCCGTGCCCCGTGCCCCATGCCTCATGCCAAATGCAGTGCCATATTTTTTCGCTCTTCACTGACGCCCTTTTTTTGCATACACAGTAAAAAAAAGCATATCTTTTAATTGCAAATTTCTGTCATGTTTTTAGTTTTTCAAAAACACAATCGGAGTTTTAAAAACCTTGTGATTTCTTTACTTACTTCAAATATTCGAACCCCCATTAAAAAAAAAGGAACAAAGAACAAGAGAATAAAGAATTTGAAGTGACATTAATCCATCCAATTGGGCCTTACCAAATATGTAGTTTTTTTTTTTAAAAACTTAAATTATTTGTCATATTTCTTAAACATTTTATGAAATTTATCGCTTTTTCCCAATGTACATAAATCACTGCGAGTGGGAAAATGAAAGTGTATGTGTGGCATTGCTGTGCTTAAAAATAGGACTACCAGCGAGTGATAGTATAATCAAATTTGTATGAGCCATTGTGAAAGGCTGGCGCACACATTTTTGTAACATTGATCCATTTGGGCGGCATATTTTCTCTCTGTGCTGGAAGTGCCAACTTCATGTTGCCTGTGCTGCTGTTTAATTTAAAGTTCGCCCCCGAAATGGGGAGCAGCAGTGCAGTTGGCAGTGGAAGTGGAAGTGGAAGTGGAAGTGGGGCTGTCATAACTGCAAATCGGCTACTGACATCCAGCTACTTAACGCTCCTCACTGCCCGTGTTTGGGGCATTCGGGCATGAAAGCGGCTCGGAACTGTCTGCGGATCTGCGGACCCCAAGGCGACTGCTAATGGTCAAAAAGAACGGGGTGGCCGAGACTGGACGGCGCTGTGCTGCGTTTGGAATTATGTGGAAAATTGAGAAAATGTTGCTCAACAACACAAGTACAAGTGGAAGTACAAGTTCCGAGGCACTTTAATTGCCACCGGGCACATTGCGCCACTCTGCAATCCACAACCGGTCATTACGAGCTGGATTCGGGTGGTTGGCAGCGCCCACTCCGCTTTTTCCATTTCCCGGACGCACGGGCGGGTGAAACTTGTTGAGCGACGACCGCTGACGAACTGCCACCGGAGATGAAAATGCTTTTCCAGGGGGCAATTGTCGTTAAGGTGCTTAGCGTAAGGCGTTGACTATTTGAGGTCGTCTAGCCGCGACTATTAATGGGCTTCTCGGTGGCATGTCTTCACTAGAAGTCCACTCTTTCGAGGAATTACACAAGCCCAATTCTGGCCGAGAACAAATAATAGCGATTAATAGGGCCATCAGCAACAGCAGTACCCCAAAACAAATTACGAGTGTTTTCATAGGTATTTGCGTGCTCCATCGTCTACAACTGTATCCACCGCGTTAGAAACACATTCTGTTTGCGGTTTCGTTTTGAAAACTAGCTATTACAATTAAAATGTTGCTCAAGATTATATATTGCCTCAAATGATCCAATTAAAGCACAATTATGAGGAACAAGTTCATCATATATTAACCGCAGCTTTTAATCCAGATTTTGCCAGATTCTCAAGCAGGATCAATATTTGTAGTAAACAAAAAAGAGTCATCGCTTTAATGTTGTTTTCTTCTCTTGTTTTTAAAGTGAGCTCAAACAAACTGGCGTTAATGCCGTTTTCTGGCCACGAAAACCGAGCAACAATAGCGGCGCTCTCGTGAAAAACTTATTTGCACAAACCGCGTTTTTGTGTACGAATATTCATACACACATTGTGGTGTCTGTGAAAAAGTCAACGGGTTTTTGCCAGGGTGTGTAATATGAAAAATAACTTCAATTACCAGGTGCGGCGTGTGTAATATTTTACCAGCACTCCTTCTGATTTTTTCCCCAATCACAATATTGTTTATAAAATGGAAATAATACCGGAGAGCAGCTCCACCGTCTGAAAAGGGACCTTAAAAAATTAAAATGTGCCTGTGTTGAAGCAGAGAAAGGGCCAAAATCTGTGGAGTGAAATGAGTAAGAATGCCTGAGGCTTAAAACGATTTGCCGTCTGCACAGCGCTGTGTTTTCACTGAAACTTGCCGTGAAAGTTACAAATTTGAACTTTAAATTTTAACGTCAACACGGGGAGTGGGTGCCAGGGGAGCGGGGAGGGGGTAAGGGGGTCAACAAAAAATAAACTTGCAGCCTGCAGCAAACACATTAAAACAAAGTTTTTAAAAGCAACCACAACATTTACGTCATGTGCAATGTGCGGCGGGTTGCGGGTTGCAGGATGCAGGTTGCGTTGCGTGGCGTTGTTGCCATTGTTTTTGTTGCTGCTGCACGAGCTGCTGCCAAAGTTGGAAAGGGGCGTAGCGGCAAGGAGGGGGCGTGGCCGCTTACTCTCTCGACCTCTCTCTTCCTCTCTGTCCCTCTGTCTATCTCTCTCTCTTGCCATTTTTATAGTCAAAAGCCAAGTTGTTTGGGCCAACAGCAATCGCCATTTGCTGCCACATGTTGTAACTGTTGCCGCATTAAATGTGCAGCCCGCCTCCGGCGCATTTCACTTTTACTGAGAGGCACCCACTTTTACAGCCACCCACTGAGTTGCACCACTCGCTTGCAACACCACCACCACCATCACCAGCTCCACTTCTGGCCACATTAGTTGACTGCACACCACCAGCAGAGATTTCACTCCATTTTATGCTGTCAGACTTCCGAGAGCGCCGTTCTCGCTTGTTGTAAAAATGCCAAATTCATTTTCAGCATATAAACTTTATCACACACATACACATGCAGCCGCGGACTTTATACTCCCCGCTGTTCCGCACTGACATCTTTAGTTAATTTCGCAGCCGCAAAAACTAAAACGAAAGGGATAGTGTGTCTGTCCGGATTTTAGGAGACCGTAAAAGTCCCCTAAACTGAAAATTGAAAAAGAGTCCTCTTAGAATAAAAAAAACCCTGCAAATGAGAAGGGTTTTCGCTATAAGAAGTCGCAAAGTGAAGATGCTGTGCTATGCAGAAAAGGTTTAAAAAATTATAGGAATATAAAAATGCTGTAGCGTACTCTTAGTCATGTATTTTCCCAAAAAAATAACATAAAAAATATTCTCTGCATCGTATTGCAAGCCCAAATCAATTGCAACCCGCATCGAAAGTGCTTCTGTTTACCCAAAAATTTAATTACCATTTTTCTCTCACTCGTATTTGCAGCTCGTTCAAAATGATCACCTGAAGCCAAAATCGGTGCAAACAAATAATAAGAACACAACCGAATAAAACGTGAATAACTAAAAAACGCAAAAGCTCATAACGCAAACAAAGTTTAATTGGCATTGGAAAAAAAGAAATATATATGTAAATTGATTTTGAAAAACCCAGGGGCAGAAAACTGCAACCGCAATCCTACGAAATTCACAAAAAAAAAACAAAAAGTAACCGTAACGCAAACCACCGCAAAAATTGCTTTAGATTAAAACATAGAAGAGTACGGAAAACATAAAAGCCACTTCCAAATCGCATCAAACAAAATGACGCTGCGCATATCGGCCACATACGGAAATCATCGAGAGCTCATCATTCCCGGCATTGTGCTGCTCCTGATTCTGGCCACCTTGCCTGCCACGCGGGCAGGACGAATCTTCGGTAAGTCCTGCAGAAATGTGTACTGGGCGCGGATGGGGCTGCGATCAAAATTTCTATCAGTTTTTGTTTGCGGCTCTAATTAAGGCGGGCAGTTTGCAGCTAATGGAATTTTTAATGCCGCCAAAGACGCAATTTGTGTGGGGGGTATTAGTATTATGTGGCCCCCTTCTTGGGCCGCAGGACCTCCTTCGCTTCCCTGTATTGGTTTCGGGTCAGCGCGACTCATTGACACGGCAAATGGTGGGACAGAGGGCTCAGGTTCTTTTTGTATTAATTATAATTACAGAAGGTCGCCTTTTTATGCCAGCAGTCGACGTCGTTTACATTAATGAGGGGCGTCAATGTCAAAAATAAACAAAGGCCCCGCTCTCTGGCGTTTTGTATTGGAAATGTCAACACCATGTTTTTTTCCCTGTGTAATTGTTGCCTTTTCCTTGGCTGTTTGGTTGTGTGTTTGGTTGTGTGCTTGTGTGTTTTTGTGTGTGTTTGTCTGCATCGTTGATGTAATGAAAATAATTACATTTCTTGTACGTGGTTTGTAATGCGCAACAGAACAGGAAAAGTCACCAGATTTTGGACACACATACCGAACTAATTAACTGCCAAATAAATAAGTGAACATGGCAACAGTTTTGCACACATGGCGATAATTTACATTTAATTATGGCAGCATAACTAGTTATTTGCCGCAACTGCCGAAAAAAGGGTTGCTCTGCACAAATTCCCATTTCCAACTTTCAAACGGAGTCTCTAATTGCAGGCAGGTTTTGTCTGTCCTGTCTGCCCGAATTTTCCTGCTTTTCCGACTTTCCCTCCGGTGGCATTAGATTCGGTCACAGAGCAGCACAGAATAGTGGCAATAGTGGCAACAACTGGAGAGCAGTGAAAGCGGACACAATGCGCTGCAACTGGAAAACCAAAACTTTTGTTGACACACATTTTTTCACGGCCCCAAAAAGTGTGCTTCGAACATTTGCACGCAAATGAGCGCAGTTCGCTCGTCATCAAGAGCTGCAATAAAAAACGGTTGGAAAAGCAGGCGCTAACATAAAAAGCTACCGCACGAACTAGTGATGACGACTGCATGTGTCTCCACAAAAAGGATTCGTTTATTCGGGGATCATTCTGGGTTATTGAAAATGAATGAATGTTCATGGAAAATCTATTTAATACCTATTTCGGGAGGCATTTCTGTTTAATCTTCTAAACAATCGTCAAGCGAATTAGAACTTTAATACATTTAATACATTCATATTTATGATTTAGGCATCACTGGCACACGCACACACACATACGAAGACGAGTCCCAATTACAAATGCAAGTGTGTGTGTGTGTGTGTGTGCGATGGCATTAGGTTGCCAGTTGGCGGCGCTTTTTGTCAGGCATTTTAATGTCTGCCTTCAGCCGCAACTGCAACAGAACAGCAATAAAACTGCAGGACACACACACTCGCACACACACACACTCGGCCACCGCACACATTCATACATAGATATATCCGACCATGAAAGCGAAAAGTTTACGCGCTTGTTTGCTATAATTTCGATTGTTTTCACTGCAGTGAAAGCAGCAGAATAAGCAGAAGCAACAACGATTGCAGCAGCCTGCCACGCCCCTTAGCCGCCCACACTCACACACACTCACACAGATAGAGAAACATACACATATACGGATTCCAACGCCTTTCAGTTCCCAGGACAATTGTGCACCATTCTGCAGCAATTTTCGTTTTATTGATGTGGATTGCCGGCATTGCAGCGAAGTTTGATGCTGCAACTGCCACTGCAACACACAGAAAATAAGCTGTGTAAGTAGCACACACTTTTACTTTACTTTTGTTTGCATTATGTACTTTCGGTTAAGTGCGAGAAATTTATGAAAAACTTTTGAAAATGTTTTCGCAATTAAAGTCCCGGCGACGCAAAACAAAGCGCGCTTCGAACAAAACGGAGTGCACTTGGTCTACTTTCCACTGCTGCCATCTACCATCTACCATCTAACACTTTTCCATGCAACTGGCTTAAGTGGGCGTGTAACTGCAGCTGGATGCAGCTAATTGTTGGCATAAACGATGCCACCCAGATTGTTTCAGACGCAAAGCCAGCCGAACAAAGGGTCTTCCTGCTGGTCTTCCTATCGGCAAATTGGTCAGCATCAGGCAAGTTTCCAGCTCTAATCAGACACTCAAACATGACTACCAATTCAAGTGGTAGCCTGGTGAAAAGCTTATAACTTCTCAAACTCCTAGGAATGAATCGAATAAATTATAAGCACATAGCTCTTACTTGAACCTTTTCCAGATAGAATATGCCCATGAAGATCTCCCATTTTCTCCGAGTGCCCAGAGAACTGATCCACTGCCCCCATGAAGCGCATGTAGATGGCTGTCGCATCAATACAACATAAACTTAATGGCTAACCAATAAAAACAATGGTGGCGGAGAGTCGCCATGAATAAGTCAGTCAACTGTTTCGATATACCGAGCATACGAATAAGTTGACTCGGCAATTTTGGCCATCAGAACATATTTATTGTGCCTACAACGGAGACACGTGTGCGCGAGTTACCTGTTTTCTGTTTTCTGTTTTCTTGTTCCCCTGAGACCAGACACATTGTGTCTTGGCCATTTGGGAGTAGTCGAGCATTAGGCGCAATTGGTGAATTGAATGCTTGAATGGCGCTGCCTTTGTTAGCGGCTATTAGCCGTAGGACTAGAAGGTCCTTCTTGCCGGCTGAAGCCGGATCCTTTTCACACATCTGCAATTACATGGGCAAAGTGTATTGGGCGCGCGTCGCAAATCGTTTCGCCTTTGTTTTTAAATTATTCATGTTCTGGCTAAGAGCAAACAGCGATTTAGAACTGCCCCGATTCGAGGCACGCACTTGATACTCAGCTCATTGGCGACATTGGCCGACGAGGGGCGACATGGCAGAGATTTCATTTGGTGTGGGCGACGTCCTTGACGGCTGTCCTGTCTGGAGTAATTTCTTTATTAGATTCATTCGAGCCCTCGAGAACATTCCCTTTGGCCCGGGGCAAAGTTAAAGGCAAAGGCGAAGGCAAAAGCCAAGCGGGGCGAACGAGCAACAGAGTCTAAAAACAATTTTCTAAATTAGTTTTTGCTATCCTGGCTCCGGCAAACGAAACTGCAATATAGCAGAAGAAATTGTTTAAGAATTACATAGAGTGGCCGCCGGAGGATAAGGGTTACTTCTGCATATCCTTTAATAACTTTAAAAGCACCCGAAGTGCTTAAATCCTGCCTCTTCCACACGTTGCACAGTCGCACTAACTATGAATCAACAAACCAACCAACCATTGCCTTACGGCTATAAAATATTCAATAAAAAATAAATAAAAAGTCTCGAAAATGTGTGGCCATTGGGCGTTTTTTCGAGCGATTCGAGGGCTCAGCTTTATGACAACAATTTTTAATCATTATAAAATATACAGGGGCGTGAAATTCTCTGCCCGGCCAAAAAACACGTTCAATCAAAAAATGCATCGAGTTTTCACCTGCTTCCGTTATGCAATACAAACAAGCGCCGATGTCAGAATATATTTTCGCTCTTTTATAGCATTTTATGCACATTATAATTAGTGTATAATTAAGTAAAGAAATGTGAGCGCGAAGCGTGTAATTTCGAAAATGGATTTTCAAATAAATAAGCCTTTCGCTGCGGTGACCTGATTTAAAAACCAGTCTTTTTTGCCCCAAACAATATCAGCAGACCTTCGAGATACATAGATACATAGGTGACACAGCCATTATGCTGATTAATTTCCTATAACTCCTTTTAAAGTAATTAAATTGTGATAACTTAGTTTTTATTTGCGATTTACCCACTGGTGAGGGAGTGCGCTATAAGTGTGCTAAAATAACTTACAGCTTGCTTTGCACATCGACAAGCAAACAGAAATGGCAAATCCATTCGCATTGACAAACTAAAAGTGCAAACAAGCACTGCTTTGACATTTGTTTGGTTTGCCACAGCAACGAGTACATGGTAAATAATGCGGGATATTTGACTTTTACGAAAAACGAAAAAAAAAAAAAAAAAAAAAAAGGAGGAAAAAGGGATATGAAATAGAGGAAACCGAAAAATAGAAAATTGTTCCCTCGGCACGGACATGCCATGCATGTCATCAAAATATGCCAGAATCGGGGCCTTTTCATAATTTATGCGGACAGGGCGCCCACAAAATAATACAATGCCCATATGTGCAGGAGCTGTGGATTTTGCAGCACAATATGGATGGCAATTTGGGGCTGCTTTGTTGCCTGGTCATTGGCATTTTCAATTAATGGAAAAATGTCAGCGGGGCTTCTCGCGGCCCAGGGCGAAAAGTAATGGACAAAACTGTAGCGGCAGCCATGGAAAACGACACATACATATCAATTAGCAGGCTGCCGAGTTCAAAGGTTCAAAGCCAGGTTCTGCGAATCGAATTTGATTATTCGCCACGTTGCATTGCAGGGGAAACATCTGAATCAGGAGAGAACCAATCAAGCGATCGGCGTACTTGAAATCCGATATTACGTATACGCCGAGTGGACTCGCTTTCTGCTTGTTTGCTTCGATATTTACTGAAACTACGGCTGGGCGCTCAACTATGCCAGGGAATTCAATTAAAAATCAAAACGGCAAATTCGGAATATGCAGCTGAATATGCATATATGTATATTTATATCAATATGGGCGCGTTTGAATGATTTGTAGCCGAAAATAAAAAGCAGATGTGAAAGCGAAAAATATTGGAAAATAATAATGCAAACCAATGAAAACTATTTCAGCAATGTGCATTTAAAAAACAAAAAATAAACCAAATAAGTAATTCTCGGCCAGAACGATGGGGAAACTGCTTTGTTTTGTTTTTCCCGGGCGAAAATTGCAAATAATATTTTACGCTTTTTACACAAATTTTCTACCACGCTGGCTTTTGTCAAAGTTGCTGCAGACTTTATTTTGCTGCATTTTCTGTTCTCGGCAGTGTCGTTATCGCCGTCCTAGTGGCTTGCTTTGCATATCGAAATAATTTAGTTACAAGTTTAATTAAATTTGGGTTTCAGTGGACGGAACACTATGTTTTGGCTAGTAACTGAGATTTTTTGGAGCAAACAACAATAGTGTGCAAGCTAAACATGCCTGTTTTCATCAACCTATGTATGGCAGCTTAAAAATATTCCATTATGGCACCGAACAAGCGGAAATTAAACTTTCATTACAATTGTCCTGGGCAAAGAGACAATTAAGCCATTGGGAAATTATGAAATTTATGCAGGTCGTAAATCTTTAACAAAGTTTTGGGACATTTGCCGCTCGAAAAAGCAAATATAATTCCCTCAATGTGGGTCATTAAGCAATTTAATTGCATTTAATGTTTATTTAGGCAGCATTTCCAACCGACCGGCAATGAGTTGTGTTGTGTAAACAACAATAATTGATTAGACAATCAAACTTACATTTGTAAATATTGATGATTAAAAATGCAGTCGCCAGGGAGTTTAATGGAAAAATAATAGAATCCAAATATATGTATAATTCATTTACTACTGCCTTCAGTTCGGTGCGACTTTAAGAACAAAACGCAAGCTGGTAAACCGGCAAGCTGGCAAACTCAGCCAGGACTCCCTTTGTATTCCTTGGACATCATCATGGGCCCATTTTAATCCCGGCTAAGCTGCAGCGATTATTGTCTAAAAAATTCATGTATTTCATTATTAGCCAGGTTGCCTGCGGCCCAGCATTTCCGGCCATCTCGTCCTCGGCCCCACCAGCGGCTGTTCATTTGCTGTCATAATTTAATTTTTGCCACCAGTCCGCAGTCCGGAGTCCGCAGTCCGGAGTCCGGAACAAAGCTCACAGACAGAAGCAGCTGGGAGGCTGGGTAGGAAGGAGGAAACGGGGCGCACATCCTGTGATGATGCTGGGCTTGTCTTTCGTCCTTCGCCTTCCTGCCCGGCTCATCCTGCCCATCCTGCCCATCCTGCACCTCCAGCGGCATTGTCTGCAGAAAGTCAACATAATCCACAGAGTGCCAGGCTCCGAAAATCCCAATGTGGTCGCCGCTGTGGCTCATTAATCCATGCAACCGAATGGTGGCCCTCCACATGGCTTGTTTTGTTTTTGCCTGCTGCCTACTCATTCCTGCAACTACTAAAGTGCACTTGCAAAAATCGCATTTAATTTTAAATAATTATTAATGCTTGCATACATAATCAATTGGTATATTAGATCGGATTCCACGACGTGACCTATATCATGGCCGAATAATTTCCAAACTTCAGCACTATTTTTTCGAGTGCTCTATGCCCTCCTAGCTGTGCTACCCATAAATCAGCTGCCTGCGGGCAGTTCATCATCATCATCATTATCGTGGTCGCCGCCAAATGAGCGATTCCCCATCTGGACGGCGAAATTAGTTGCGTTGCGCGCATGAATGTCACCATTGCTGTCGCTCAATTTGCTACACAAATTATAAACACCGAATGGAAATGGTAATAAAAAATGTGACAGAATCACGGACTCAGTGCCGCATCCTGTCCAAGGACCCTTGAAATCGCCGCGGGTACGCCAAAGGATGGGCGACCAAGTTAAACTTTGCCGAAATTGAAGCGCCGCCGGCTTATTTAAGCATTTATTTCGGCGTCGGACGTCGGGCGGAAAGTCAATAATGAATAAACTTGCCCCAAGCAGGCGCGGAGCTTTAAGAGTCCAACAGCCACTAACTGTAATGAAATTCGCATAAAAATCATTCTGCCACTGTGAGGGCAAAAAAAAACCGTTGACCGACTTGAAGCCCCAAAGCGGAGAGAATGGCAAAAAAAAAAAAATGCCGAAAAAGAGTAAAAAGTTCTGGTTCACTTAAAGTTGACTCTGGATTATGGAAGCGGATTTGGAAGAAACCATTTGGATTAAATTATTTATGGTTTCCATACCAATTAAACAATATCTAGTTTTAGCGTAGTTTTTGCATACGGGAATCTGCATTTGTATCTTTTAAGTAGCTTGATTTTTCTCCGCGGTCTCATAAATCACGAGTAAATTGCAGCAAACGCCAATCAATTTCCCCCAGTTTTGGCCACTGTGCAGGCCAACTTTAGTGGGCCCAATTGCCATTGCAGCTGGTTGGCAAGAGGCCCAGAGTTGCGTTCTAGCAGACGGCCAAAGGATAAGGCCGGCTTGGCCAAGAGCAGTTCGTGATGTCGCGCCTATCACAACCAATTTACTAACGAAGCAGATAAATCCAATTTCTGGCCGACAGCAGCTTAGCCTTCTCTCTCTCTCTCTCTGTCTTTCTCTCTCTCTCAGTCTCTCTCTCTCTTCTGGGGGCTTGAAAAATACTTGTAGAGGCAAATAATAAATAAAAAAGCACTTCCGCTTGCTGGGGCCGATTTCCGCTTCCGGTTGACCGGCGCCTCGCAATATTAACGTGGGTGGCGTTTGGCTTATTAAGCTCATCACCGAGTTTATTAGGCTCTTAAAGCGTTTAGCACTAGTCGCTGACTTTTTTCGAGAAAGTGACGATGGTTGGCTTTGATGCCATTGTGTGGCGAAACCGCTTTGATGCGACCTTAAATTAATTAAACGAAGTAATTACAAAGTGCGACAGAGCCGGAGTCAAAGGAAGCACTCTGCAGATTGAAGCGTGGTTACTCGGCTTCAAAACACCTTTGGCAGGAAGCGGCAGCCAACAAAGAGCAGGAAAGTTGCATTTTTCCATCAGCCACAGCCGCAGGGGGCTGGAAATGCCAGGATCTGAGGAATCCGTTCTATTTGCAGTTCATTGCCGAGAATTTTAATCAATTGCAGCCGGCAGCAAAGTCCGGAGCTCCTTGACCGAGAGCTGCAGCTCTCCGTTTCCTCTAAAGACATTTTAATTTCTGCTACAGTCGTTCATTATTGTTTGCCTTTGGATGCCCAGTGAGTTATTATGCAAGTTGCAAAACAATTTGATACCAAGTAAAAACAAGGAGCGCAGCCAGCAGCCATCAGCCAAGGAGCAGCAACACATGGCCTGGACATGGCACATTTATTTTTGGGCCGAGGATGGAAAGTTTTAAATTAAATTTCAACTAGCACTGTGCGTGCGAAGGCCAAGATGCACCAGCTGCAGTCTGACCCAAATACCGGGCCAACTCCCCCTTTCATTCCTTTGCCCTTCCCCTTATCCAGCCATCCACTCGATGGATAGATAGATGTAGAGTTTTTGACCCGCTGCCAAGTGCTTGGTGTTCAGTCCATCCGGTCTTAACCCTACAAAGGGTCTCGGCACAAAAGGACACCCCGGTTCATTTTTAACCCCTCCATTCAATTTATTAAAAATTAACGACAATAAAAAGCAAGCTGGGAGCAGTTTAAAGAGTTTAACATTACTTTTGGACACGCCAGGAGTCGAATTTCGGATTTTTTAAATTTTCCTGCGGCTGGCAGCGTGTTAAAGCCGCATTGAAAACGAAATCCGAATCCGAAATCGCCTTTGGGCACTGACTTCCATCATAATACAATTTTTATAATTTAATCAAGCTGAGAGCTGCATGGCATCATCGCTCGATGTGCAAATAAAAATAAGTGCGACAATAAAACAAAAGCCAAACAGAAGCGATGCCGTGAGTG
Organism: Drosophila orena; assembly: GCA_005876975.1. NCBI lineage: Eukaryota > Metazoa > Arthropoda > Insecta > Diptera > Drosophilidae > Drosophila > Drosophila orena. The sequence continues at coordinate 3,101,722 of VCKV01000282.1, read as the reverse complement.
GAGATTAACAATGGAGGCGTCGCACTTTTTACGACCATGGAGAATGCGAATGGGAATGGGAATGGGAATGGGAATGAGGTTGAGTAGGAGCAGGAGCAGGAGCAGGATTGGGATGCGGATGCGGATGCGGATGCCATGGCATTGGTGGCACGCATTTGTCATACACTTTTCGGGGCAATAAAAGGATCCCGACGAAGGGTTCCCCGGCGGCTGCGAGTTTTGCTTTTGTTTCCCGCTTTTACGGCCGTCGCCTGTCAAAGGGAATCCCTCAGATACAGATACAGATACACATACAGATACGGCTACAAATACAGATACAAATCGAGATGCGGATAGAAGCACAGGGGACGAGCAGTGTCAGTCACTTTTAAAGCGCTCTTTTGAGCTTTGGCGGGTCATAAATCTATTAATTTTCATTACGCAATTACCAGGAGGTCAGCTAGTGTGTGTGTGTTTGTGTGTATGTGCGTGTGTGTGTGCTAATTACACGACAGCTCGCTCGATCAATCAAATTTCCCGGCTTTATATAACTGGGCTAGGGAGCCCATGAATGTGGTGATTAATTGGCCATTGGCCGTGGATGTGTACAAATTTATCATATAAATATTAAAGTGGAGATCGAAACGATTTTTCAGGGAATACGTACACGTACGTACGTGGGCTTACACGCAAAACCAATTCGGCAGTTAGTCGGATTAAGTCTCCCCTCTTTACATACATATATGCATTTGTTTGTATCAAACATTTGATACCCATGAATATTTTAAAAGCATTTCGAAAATTGCTAACAAAACAGAAGCACAACACGAGCGGAAATAAATGCAATACATTTGAATAAACAGGCTTACACATACTTAAACAAATGCACATGTTACAATACGGATGGGTGGTTATCTCTGTGTGTGTGTGTGTGTCGGTTTCTGCTGGGCTGTGTGTGTGTGTGGGTCATGTCAACCACTTGTTATTTCCAGGATGAGAAGGATGTTCGTTGCTGTGCGTACAATTTATATCCGATTTTAATATTGAATTCCTGCTAAGTCAAAGCCAAATGAACTTTGTTGTTCGCCTGATAGGAATTGGCAAAAGGGATTTTGCCAAAATAGGTTGCTAGGCAACTGCAACAAGGATTATCTGCCAGTGTAAGCTTGTCGTTAATGCACTTAAATAAAAATGGAAGGATTGCCCACGTAGACCCGTGTACTTAATACCCTTTCAACTAATACGTAGTTCTTAAGTTAGATTAAATCCTTGATTTGGGCATAAGCCCACATGATTAACTTGTTATCCATGTAAATACAAGATATAAATTTGTCTCGGTGTGGCCTTTCATTGTATTGTCGTCGCAGGGAAATCGCAATCGGATATGATTTATAAAACATTTATTCACATGCACGACAATGGCCTAACAAGCTCAATCATTGTGCCTATTTACCAGCGATATATCTAAATCGGGCCGATAATGCTCACATGGGTGGCCCAGTCGCGTTGCCAACGAAATTTGACTAATTAAAGCGGCGTATGAATGGTCGTTTGAACCGGAGTAGTGTGCCTTTCAAAGGAGCAACTTGCTCACGTAATTGCCACGGAAATCTAATCAGACTTTCTGATGTTGTGTTGCCATTGCGTGTATGTGTGTGTGCATGTGTGCATGTGTGCTGGGCCTTTTCCTTTCCAGGGAAAACTTCTCGCTCGTTGGGGCACACGCGTGGGCACATGCCCACAAATGGAAATGCATAAATCAAATTGCTAGAGATTGGTAACCAAGCAGAGATAAACGCGTATTATTATGCCGTCAGATGGCTGGGCTGGGAGTGGAGTTCAAGGAAAAGGCCCGACCTTAGTCGCTGATTCATGTTTCTTATCATCCATCAATCAATCGGCAGGGCCCAGGATATTGTGCCATTATTAATAGTCCCAGCCTACAGATGGTATGTATTTAAGCAGCTCGGGGCCCAGGCTGCTCCTGTGCTCCCTGCTCCTCGAAACTTGCGAAACAATTTATCGAGCGGAACGCAAACACACAAATAAGTGGGTAAAATACACGTACTGTATGCAGAAGTGCATGTGCAGTAGGGTGGCCCGTACTTCAGCTGTATAATGAAATAAGATGGCTTTGTAAAGCATAAAATGGCAAGTTATGAAAATCCCTCAATTGGTGAGATTAGTTTTTAGAACGCATGCGAATCTCTGATTACATGTTAATTGAATATACAATTTTAAAATAACTGCAAAATCTTTGCAACGAACAGGAAATCTAAATACAAATTAAGGAAAATTCGGCAAAAAATGCATATATTCACAAATCGCAAATGGTAACCCTATGGGTGGCGGACTGCATCGCTTAAAACTTCGCAAACATCATTCTGCCCACCCTAATGTACACAGATGCAAATTGATGTCGACAGGCAGCCCAAAAGGCGTTGTGTTGGCACAACTGGAAAAACTTTTCCCTGGCATCAGAATGCCGAGTGCCAGGCCCAGATTCTTCAGCATGGAGAGCGAGACGGGGAGAGAGTGGAGAAAGTGGGCGAGCGGAAAATGGGAAATGGGGAGACCTCACAGACAGGCCGACCAAGAGCAAGTATTGTCCTCGTGGCCAGGCCACTTGGCGCATTCCAGACAAGTGAAAACTTGACAAACTGGGTCAGCCCAAGAAGAGGCGGAGATTGGGGAGACAACTGCCCTCCTGCTTATGCATGAAAATCAATCTAAATGCAGGCCACAAAGCCTCGCCGGCTTGCTTTCCAATTAATGCATTAAGAGCTTATCGAAACGGCTAGCAAACGGAGTGCATCGCACGGTTGGCGGATAAATTGCCGATTAGGTGTGACTTCTGAATGTGATTGGCACTGCCATTTCTTATAAGCCACAAGACTATGCAAGCACTTCGCATTTGACACTCGGTTATTACCTCAAAATGTTTAGATACAACGTGCATATAAATAGGTGTTTTAAAATGTGATCTGCAGCTGCACATATGTATGTTCTTTAAAAAACTGATACTTTAATTAAAATAAAACTTCCTGTTTGAACATTTTACTGTAGCACACTTGCAGGCACTTTTTAAGTGATTTCCAAATCCTGGTGCTTTCTGTGGCACCTTCGATTAATTTTTCTGCAATAAGAGCCAGCACTTTACTTGGGCAACTTTGCTGGGGTCATGCAAATGAGCCTGTGGCGAAATTCAGACCGATATATAATGCAGTTTGCCTGTTGACCGCAATGCTGCGCCCCCTGTGAATACCCTTTTCAATTTCTCCTTGCCAGGTGGGCGTTTTGGCCAAGTCAAAGGCAGCTGGTGGCCCGCAGTAGACGTTGACCGCATGATTTGTATCTCAAATGGGCCACAAATGGGCAAAGCATACACCCAAACAACACACACCCACAGTCATACACAACGAGCTCATAGAATGACCAGTACAAACATTTATTGCTAATTGCCGAAAGGACATTTGCATAAACTTAACAACAAAACCCAAAGTTTTCCATGTAGGCAAACAAACAAACGACAACTTGACCACACACAAATGCACTACACCAGGCGTCTTCGAGGAGGTGGGCGGCAGTTCGGACGCCGTGGGCGTGCCACGTGCAATTTGCCAGCCAATCAAGCCGACCACCCAGTACCCAGCACCCAGAGAGCCACCAACCCACAGCAATAACATGATTCAATTTGCGAGCTGCACAAACTTTAGTCGGTCCCTCAATTACCAGTTTATAATTGATTTCCCCCAGCAGTTTTGCAGGCGAACGCTTTTAAAACGTTTAAACTGGCCGAAATGCTTTCGTTTACCGATGAGGTCGATGGTCGATCATTCGAAAGCCATTTGACGTCAAATAAATGTTAGAGAATGTGAAGCATTTGGCTGTCGAGTTTAGTGAATTGGAAATATAGCCTTTACCCACCCCACCGCCCCCCTGCGGCAGCTCAGTAGTTGCGTAATTATAGCGGAGTGCAGCGGCACTTGTGCATTTTATTGGCTTTAATTGCCGGCGTCACACGCGGCGTATGAGTAATGGCAATTTAGAGGCGCTTCGCACGACCGTTCGCCATACACACACTCCAACTATTTGTTATGCAATGAACGCTTGGCCTAAATAGGTGCTGAAGAGGGGTTGTGCAGGACTGTGCAGGTGGAAAAAATACACGCCACTTGTCATTTTATTCACATTCTACAGGAAAAACCATACTAAAAGTTCCTAAATTCAATTTGATACCCCTATACATCAGTATTGGACCATTGACTATTAGTGAAACCAGTTAGAATGAGTGTCATATTCACTTATGAAGATGCTTCAGGTGCTGCAGTTGAATCCAAAACGCAGTCACTTTTTATGGCACTTTCTAGTTCCGCGCTTTCTTTTTTCTCAGTGCCTCTTTGGGTTGAAAGAGAAACTCCATTCCAGTGACTGTGTTCATTTGTCCTTCTATCGCACACGCACATAAATTGACCAAATTAATGCGAAAACCGAGCACGCGTCGAGAACGAAGTGGAATGGATCGGAAGCACCAAAGGTTTGCCCTGCCATGTGTTCTAATGAAGAGCTCCACGCAGGCCCTTTGACTTTGAGTTTCGCCTAACGATGACATCAATGGAGGCTTTCTCCCGACAAAAGATTTGGCTAAGTGCCCTTATCAAAGTGACAACAGGCGCAACATCGTTCTGCCTTTCTGTCCTTCTTTTATTAAGCCCCAAAGTGAGGATACAGTGGATGTTGGTCATCAGGGAAAATGCCATGCTGATTTATTGTATTGAACAATTTTCTTGAACAATGTATTATGTGTGAACAATATTCTGCGGAATTAATACTGATACTGAAACGTTACTAGTTTATAAAACGCAGTACAGATATTAAGTGACTTTGACTGGGATGACCACCGTATCGCTTAACCTCATTTCAGCTCGCTTTTCCAGTCATTTTCTCATCTTTCGTCAGCCCGAAGCCATGGAATTCCAATTCCCACTGGATCGTATCTTGCATTTCAGCACGCACTGTGCATCATGAGTTATTGATAAAACTTTCTGGGCCGTCGGAGCAACCACCCACAACAATTATAAGGCCGGCAACAATTTGTTTATGTGGCAATAGGGCAAGCGAAATGCGAAGAACAAAGAATTCAGCATAAAAACCCAGCACAATATACATGTATGTACGAAAAGGACCTTTTCGGAGCCTTTGGTCGGTGAGGAAATGACGCTATATAGCAATGTCTGCCTGAGTTTGCTCCACATAAAGAACAGGAAATTGTATTTTTATAGAGATAAAGTGGGAGATAAGGAGGAAGAGCGAGTCGGAGGGAAATGGAAATCTGTTTATGAAGTCATTGTGCCGCCAATGGGGATATCAAAACCAAAAACCACTGGATACCAATGTTGCCGCTGCTGAATTTGCTGCACTTGCAGCGGCTGGATTCGCAGTTTTAGCTGCTTTTATTTTGGTGAAAATTCCTAGCACAGCTTTCTCCGGGCTTCTATTTGCCATTTAAATGGAAAATTTCGAGTGGCATTTGCAAACAAAACGTGGCCGAAAAAGCGGCGAAAAGTGGGTGAATATAAGCCACGACGTCTGTCCGGAAAACTCGAAAATTACATCGCGGGAAAAGTGGGAAACGGAGGTTGGATGGTTGAATCTACACTGCCCTCTGTAATTTTTGCAATTACAAGCCGGCAATTTTCATTGTTATGGCCGTAATGAAAATGGCTGCAACCATTTTTGGCTTAGACCCGGCATTTTATATTAATTAATATTAAACATAAGCTGCGAATTGCGGGGGTTGGTTGGTGTAATGAAATTTGCATTTTGACGCTGCAATTTGATTGATGAAAAATGTAATTAGTTGCCCGGCAAACTGAGTGGGTGAAAACTGTGTGTGTGTGTGTGTGTGTGTGGGTGAAAAGCAAACGCATAATTGCCAAAAATTCTTCGCATTGCTGAGTTCTGAGTTCCCAGCTCCAAAAATTAATGACAAGTCCACCAGCTGGCTGAGTGAACTGTCAGCATTTGTCTTGGCCACAAGTTGCCGCAAATTCATTTGCCGCCACGGAAGTTTCGAGGCACTGACCGCAGGAACTTAGTTTCCCAAGTCCGCCAGAGGAGAGACCCGGACACTAGGACACCAGGACACCAGGACACCCGGGCACTTAATGTGCGGAATTTTCCCGCTCCCATATTGACACTGAGCATCCGGAACATCCGGGCAGCCAGCTCTGAAAGGCGAGGCAAATAAAACTGCAGCTTTTTGTGGCCATTTCATTATCGAGCTGCAGCTGCAATCAAACCGAATGCAACAAAATAGTTTAGCACCCCGGCGCCTGAGTGAATTGCCACGGAAAAATGGTAAAAAATGGCTAGAATGGGCACAATGCCACTCGGCTTGGCTTTGTCCTGTTTAATGCTGTTAGCAGCTAGCAGCAGCATTTGTTTACTTCAATGTCATTCAAGCTGACGGCTCAGAAGAATGATGCACTGGCAAAAAATGTTACGTAAAAGTGGTATTAGAAAAATAAGACATTAGACTGCAGCGATCTATCTACACGTATAAAACAAACTGAAGGCACTCACAATTTTTTGTGACTTTGTTTTTAGGTTTTAGAACACCTACATTGTGCTTTTCTTTTCGTTCAGTGCAAGGGCCAATCAGTTGGCTTGGCTTCTTCTCTTTTAAGCAAGCCAAAATCAGTAAAAAAAAAAAAAACGACAGACGCAAACATTTTTGGACTGTAAACTTTTTCACTTTTCGCCTCGGTTCGTTTTGTATTTTGCGCTGGTTTATTTTTTATCGCTATTCGCATTTCATTTTGATAAATGGCGCTCCGCTGCCGTTTGCCGTCTGCCGCCCCCGGCGTCCTTGTCGAGTGGGCGTGTCAGCCAAATGCCAGCCCATTAAGCCAAGTTGGGGCTTCAACCGACTCAACTGATTCAAGTGACCCAAATAATTTCGGTTCGAACAGCGGCGGTCAGTGCAATTTAATTACTGTTTATGCATAATGATCGTTAGTTTTGCCTAATTAAGCACCACTTGCACGACACCGATAACATTTTGCGAAACAACGAAACTATTTTTGGGGCCTTTCCACCTGTCAGTCGTCAGTCGTTAGGCCACACCTCAAATTGAAATGGAATGGAATGGAATGGAATTGCATTCGGATGGGACAATAAATTATGCAAATCAAGCAATTACCTGGCTGGATTCACTCGTTTTTCGCAATTCGTTTTGCGAGAGATGCCATAGCTCTCCATTAGTCGGACTTTGTCACCTGTCAGGCCTTTCAGGACATGCAGGGCAAAAACATTTACCAATTTGCATAAAATTTGTATGCTCATTTGCTAAATTCACAAATTAATTGCCCTCACACTGGCACACCTGCACACGTTGCGCATACGCCGCGTGGGCGGCCAGTAAATTTACCACTGCCTAATGAGCCAGTGACCAAGTCAACCGCACATGCCGATAGTTATTGAAAGTTGGAGCTGCAGAGCTCCAAAGCGATGCAATCGGTAACCAAACTTGGCTGCCGCCACTCGAGCATTAAATTTGGCTGGAATCGCAGAGCTTTTCATGCAGATTTGCACAGAAAAAAAAACCACATATATGCCACGAAATTCAATTTAAACAGCTACCGAAGATAATGAATTTCCCACATTTTACTCCTTTCTATTATTCAACTTGAATAACTACTTGTTAGCTATCATAACTGAGGTGCAAAATGTTGTGACCACCTTTATTTTGTTAGTAAACCAATTAGGTAAATTACTATTGCAAGTAGTTTTCTTTCTACACTTCGTGTGTCTGAAACTCGGTCGGTCTGAAACTTAATCCAATGCTAAGCTCTGCTTAAATATAAGGTAAACACCACCAATTAATTGGAGCAGCAGTGATTTTAAGCTGGCTGTCACCTGCTGGGCGTCCCATTCAAGGAGAACCGCCTCGAAATGTAATTTCCTGAATTGCAGTTTTGAATACACAATTCGCTCGTTCAATGGGGCTGTTCCACGGCAGACGAAGTGCTTATTGGAGTGACTATGGAGGACTGTGGAGCTGTGGAGCCATGGAGGACCTTCCCCCGACACTCACACACACACACACATACACTCACTCAGAAAAGGACTCTGAATGCTCGAGTGGACAGGTAATGGAAGCTGTCAGAAACTGCGACATCACCGCTGTCAGTGGCTTGTTTTTTGTATTTTTGTGATATTGCCGGGCAAACAAAGAGCGGCAAAAGAAAATAATATGAAAATGCGTGGAAGAAAAGATGAAACTTATTTGCCCAGCGGTATGCAAATTTATTCACTTGGACGCAAATAATACAATTTCAATGGCATTAATGAAAACAATTTTCATAAATGAATGAAACCAACAAAATGCGACAGACGTTCAACGAGCCGCATCAAATTTGGCTGCATGCAAAAGTAGCTTAATATTTAAATGACAGACACTTCTTTTCGTACTTTTTCGTTTTTTTTTTCATTTGGGCCAGTTCAAATTCGCAACTGAATGAATATTATATGGATATATATTACGGAATTTCATTTATAAAAATTTGTTCCACATTCCCAACTAACTACTTATGTTACAATAAATAACCCAAATGCATCGTATTATGACTGTTTTATGACTATGACTGTTCCAAATAATATTTCGCTTATTAATAAATCAGACAAACGCGTACTTAAAATGACTGTTTAATTGGTGATTAAGTTTCAGCATTGCGTTATTTGCAGTCAGAAGTATGTCATAGAGCCAAACCAAAACAATACATTGTGCAATTAGTAATTCCTGTAGTGCGACTGTCAATTTAACTTTTTCTAATTCGCCACTAGAACTAATTTATCATTATTAAAATGTGGCATTGTGTTAAATTTGCAGCACTTAAATGATGTATTGACCTATAATAACACATTTATAATAATTAACTGACATGGCCAAAATTTGAGTCGTTTCCTTAAAATATATTCACACATTTCCTATAGATTTTTCACTGTGTTTTAACTTTTTTTTGGGTTAGTGACCAAAGTTGGACACTTAAAATTTTTCAGTTCTCGACGCGGCTGCAAAGTTTGCAGACGAATATTGAACGGCAGTCGGATTAGAAGTGGGTGAAAATGGATGGAATTGGATGGAAATGGAAAACTGCAGCTCATTGGGGCGTTTATGGGCGCTTTGGCGTAATTTCTATTATTTTCCATGGCCGACTGTGGCGCACTCAAAAAGCAAACAATTAAATGTCCAGACTGCGCCCGTGGGCATGCTGTGAACAGAACAAATTGAGGTCAGAACGGGTAAAACAGTTGGCAGGCAGGCGGTGGGAGTTGGGAGTTGGTAGTTGGATAGGAAAACCCAAACAACAGTTAAAAGAAAATTGGCTACCACAAAATGAAGTCGACTGGGAGCTGGAGAGCTCAAGGCTGGATCCGAAGCTGAGCCGAGAACCCAAAGACCAGAGCCCGGGGCCCAGAGAAGCTGGAAAAGCGGAAAACTGGGACCTGGCCATGGCCACACGCCAAACACTTGTATTTTGGGGTCATAAAAGCAGGGGAAAATTGTGCTAATTAACCCTAAAAGAAAGCTTTTCCCAGGCGGCCGTATGTGTGTGTGTGTGGGTGGCTCTGTATTTTCCCACTCTGCGCTCTCCAGTGCGAGTGCATTTAAAATTATTTTGCACATTATTGCCGCTCATTGTTTTTATAACCCAATTATTATACAACAAACTGTGCGGCTGCTTAGAGGCCTCGTCTGTTGGCAATGCGAAAATAGCTTTTATTACAATCCTGTTACCCGGCGCTGTCAAGTGGCTATAACACGCATACGACACGTTGCACGGCCCAAGAGCACAGAACAACAGTCCAAATATGAGTAATTAGCCGTAAAAATACAAACAATATAATATTTAGCATGTGATTACAGGTTGCTATCGTTATGATAGCCCGGCTACCAGCTACCAGCTACAACAATGAATCACAAACAATTTGCCGACTAACAACTTTTAATGTGTGTTGGCAGCAGCAAAATAACACCACACACGCACACACGCACACACACACACACACACACACACACATTCAGGCCCTCACGAAAACAAACAAAGGTCCTATGCAAAACCCAAAGCAAACCGAATTCCGGAAAAGAAACCGTACACCCGGACAGCAAAACACCTAAGCAAACAGCACGTGGTCCCTGGATGCCCCTAATATTGTTTTTCGGCAGGGAAAACAGAGCCGAAACTGAGGTCTTTAATAATTTCACTTGATAGTTCCTCGGGGGGCGCAGGGAGGAGAAGCACGTAAATAAAATGCTTATGCCGGGAATTACTATCAAAAAGGCATTAGGCAACCATATGCGGCAACGATAAATGCGAGCAACTAAATTTAAATTTAAGCGGTTGCCAGGCACCCACCACCTACAAAACAACGTGGAAAGCAGTTATACTTGAGTACACCTGGAAAAAGGCGCGCATAATTAGTAGATCTCTATGGTTTGTAGTCTTTATACGGTGACTAAATGTATAGAATTATATATTTAACAGAAATCGCTCAGGTTCGAAGATCGATTACGAGGTGTTTCAAAGGTTCTCACATACCTTAAGCCACATTTATAGGTCATTTATTTACTTCAGACTCTATTTTCTACAACTGATTTATATTTTTCGCCGTGCCTTTCGTCGTTGGCAGATAGGTAAGACATACGTGTGCACTCAGCGGATGTGCGTGTGTGGCAGCTGACTGGCTGCCACCTTGCCCCCGACTCTGCAACTGCCTAATGCCGCAAAGTCGTTTGGCGGCTTATGTTGCGCCTTTCGCCAGCGACCGACAAGCAAACAGTATTGAGTTAAGGTGAAAAATATGCAAAAGGCAAACAGCAGCGGCGAAGAACAAAACCGAAAAACGGAAACGGAAGTGGGGGTAAAGTCGCACGCACCACGCAACTTGCCGCTGATCATTTATAATGCGTTTGCGTTGGCACAACGCACAACACGGCGTATGGGTAACGCGATTTGCCCCCAGAAGCCCATAAGTTGTGTTTGGTGTTCGGTGTTTGTTGTCACTGCTGCGTGCGTGGTTGCCATTAGCAGAGGTTCGTTTAACGCCTGGCTAAGTATCCTTGTGTTGTCCTGCAGACAACGCAGCTGAATGCCCGATTCCCTGGATTCTCAGAATCCAACAGACTGTAACAGACTGTATTCTTTTCATCAAATATTTTTCTAGCTAAATTCAATTAAATGAATACAATTTCTAGTGGAGCGTGCGAGCATCGATAATTTAATGTAATTTTCAGCAGTCCAGGTGCAAATTATTGATCAAACAATTTAAAATTTTGCCAAATTCATTTTATGTTTGGTTCGATTAGGTGCGATTATACTAAAATATTTAGGCAAGTACACGTATAATGCTTAATTATGCTTGCATTTAATTGGCAATTAAGTCGACGTAGCAAAAATTGTATTGCTCCAAACGCTGTTATGAAAGAATATATTTCAATACATCAACTTATCAACTCATTCCTGACTTATACTCGTACTGATTCCCCTTGGCTTTCTGCGCCTGCAGAGCTCATAAATAGACCCTCTCGAGTTTCAGCCATCTGAAGCACCAACAACAAGCGTTCGCGCCTTTCCTCGTCATTTCGCCAACGCTTCGAGGCCAAGATAAATTAATTGGTTTTTTATTTATGACGCGAACGGATGGATGTGGGGCACTGACACCCGACATCGCTGCCTTCTGGGTACTTTGCCAAATTGTCGCTGCTCGATGCTCGCTCCTCGATGCTGTTGATGTGTGAAAGGCGCTGCCTCCCACTGGCTCCCTCCCTTCGATTCATTGGCTACTAATTGATTTACGCCCAGACGGTGGCTGTCATCGATTGATTGGGAGCAAGAAACTGCTGACCTGGCCTGTTGTGTTCGTTCAGGGCCAGATTAAAGGCATCCAGTAGCTGCGCCAGCTGCGTCCGACAATTTATTAGCAAATGTAATGAGCAGAGTTTATTAGCCGACTGGCTCGTGTTTGCGTCTAATTGAAATTTACATGCACACCGGACATTCCAGCATATCCTGACTGCCAGTCAGCCAACCACACCGCCGTGTGCGTGTTTGTGTAGGCAGTGCAAACAATTGTCATCATTAAAATAACGGCAAGGATGCAAGGATGCAAGGACGCACACATGCAGTTCATGAGCATCGCTCATGTGCATCTGCAGAACAATAAATAAAGACAATTTGCAGCTGCAATTATTATGAGAACCGATAAGCCAGCTAAGCAGTTCAACATGTGCTTCACATGGGGCCATAGAAACAAGCGATATGCACATAAGCCCCCGCATATTTCTATGGACGAATGTGGGTCACAGGGTGCTCGGAAATGCTGAGCAGCTTCTAGAATTGTTTAACCAATTGCGATGGCCACTTAGAGGCACGCAAAGAAATAGTTACTGGATAACAAAATATTCCTTAAATTTAGTGAGGAACTGGACACAATGTCGCAGAAGTGTGCTAAGAAAATGTCCTTTTTTTCATAACCCAAGTTTCTAGGTTTTTTTCTTACTGTGTACTTCCCCATCAACTGATACAGCTGCAGCTTTAAGTTGTCACCATAGACAGCTAACTCGATTCGTGCGGCCAAACGGGCTGCGTTCAACTTCAAAGTGCCTCGAATTAGTCGACAGATGCACAATTATTTAAGGCCTGTCTGGGAGAAATGTTAAGTGCTCTGTGGTTCGAGTTGGAGAACTTTGAGTGCCAGAAGTCTGGTCTGTGCCGAATTGCAGGTGAGCTTGGTATTGGCCCGAGATCTTGTGGCCTTTGCCTGTGGCCGACCAATTTCGAAAACCAATTTGGCCGAAACCAGGGAAATTCCTTTGGATACTCTGGCAGATGCATAAGCAGCTGTAGCAGCAGCAGCAGCAGCAGCAGCAGCAGCAGCAGCAGCAGCACATATGACCATTCTGTGTCATTAGCACAAAGCTAAAGCTGGTCACAGAAATTATACTAATGAAAACGAATGGATATCTAGATTAATCCAATTCTGTCGCCTTATTTATAGACACAATGGAAGTGGAGCGCCGAAAAAAGGCATTGTCACGGCGACCCACTTGGGCGGATTATATTTACCAAGGCAAGCCACTTCATTAGCAAAGCCACAAAAAGTGCACATCATGGTTTTGAGGGGCCAAAGCGAAATCAATACCAAAGTGGTGTCATTAGTGGGGCGATCTGTTTTTATGCCCCACCATCACGCGAGCTCGCTCCCAATCCCATTAAATGATGAACTGCGGAGCGGCAGTTCACAGAGCTCATAGGCAAATAATCATAGCGCATTTTAATGAGCAAACCAAGCGCTTAATAGTTAGTTTGTTGGGGAGGAGCCGCGACGATGTTGCCAGTGCTGTTAGCGGCAACTATTGCCTGTGCCTCATCCTTCTGGCAGCTGCCACAGCACGCGCAGGCAAACAAGCTGCAGATGAGTGGCAGACAAGAGCTATTTGCATCTGAAGGCATTTGAGTTTTGCATGCTCTGTAATTAAAATAATAAACACGCGCAAAATGCATTAGAAAATCCAGTCCAGAGCTTAGCAGCCACACCCACCCAACTGGAAATCAGCGGCAATGGTAGCAAGAACAGTAGCTTTTGCCTGCTGGCTGGAAGGCTAGACAGCGGCTCACGTTGCGTATACGCAACGCTTGACGTTTTGTTTGCTCTGCTAAAATGAGGAATCTCTGCCAAACCACCTAGTATCCCCGTGTCCTGGTGTCCTGGTGTCCCGTTTATTTGCCCAGCAAGAGCGTGCTATTTGTGTTGGCTGTTTCACTTAGAACGCGCTCACAACCTGGCCTCAGGTGTTCCGCTCCCTTATCCCCTTCGACCCCTTCGAATGGGGCAAAAACAGCAGCCACAATGCGACGAGTGCGTGGATGGACGGATGGGTGGATGGTTGCAATGGCCCATTGTGGTGGCATGCACCGCACACTTGACCTGCAAAAACAGTTACAATGGCAGGTGCACAGCGAAAAATATGGAGGCCATCAAGCGCCTTAAATGAGTTTGAATTCGATCGAAGGATAAAGTATGCAGTTCTATGAAGATTAATAGATAAGGTGTGCAATATCAAAAAATGATGATCCCAACTACGTTTCGATTTATCATTTGGTCAGACTTAAATACACAAGAGCAATTGATTCAGACAATTTTCAAATCATTTTTACCCACACCGATACAAGATTTCCTAATTGTTTCCCTCCGTGTAAGGGCCACTAAACCAGGCCAAGAGAAAATCAAGCTTCAGGTGTCGTTCTTCTTACTCTTCGATGTTTGTTGGTGGCTGCAATTTGCCACAAAATTCAATTCTCGCAAGTGCATCTCCACTCCTCTACATTCCATTTACCCTCTTTGCAATTTCAGCATTTAAATGTTTCCAAGTACTTAGCAAAAATGTTGCTGCCAGGCCAAAAAACCCGAGGGCAACACAATGAGACACTTTTGCATTTCCGTCAGTCACACGCAAACGCACACTAACAAAAACCAGTGCTTTTGCTAAACACTGTGACGAAACAAAATATAAAAAATTACAACAAGTGGGGGCCTCGTTGGGTGGGTGGCGCAGATGGGTGGCGCAGATGGGTGGGGCGTGGCCGAGGTTGACTGAGTGGTTAGCTGCCTGCTATGGGGCATTACATCTGTAGACGTCAACGGTGTCAGCTAGCTGATGTTGCTGCCACTGCCGCTGCTGCAGCAGATGTTGCTGATGGTGCTGCTGTTGCCGCTGTTGCTGCTGTTGCTGCTGCTGCTACTGCAGATTTGACTGCTGCGATGTGGAGGACGTTGCTGCTGCGGCGTTGAGAGCGTCTGTCGACGCTCGAGTGTATCAAACACAACGCAACATCAGCTGCATACTTTCGCAGCGAGTGTGTGGGTGCACTTAAGAGTCACTGTGTCAGTAAACAACTGACCCACTTTGTGATGCACAGGCCGCACCACTACCACCACCACCACCACATACCGAAGCGCAGCAACAACAGCGGCACACTCTATTTATCATATTGCACGCTGCGTGGGTACCACAAAGCGTAGCATACTTTTTTGGGCAACAAAAAGTACGAGAGGCAGCCAGTTTGAAATAGGAGGCATGTAATTAAAGTGCTAGCAACTAAGCTTTGCTTAAAGCTAAATAATTTAAAGTTTTAGATTTAAAAGTGATTGATTAGCTTAAATATTTATGATAATAATCTCATCATAACATATAGTACTAGATATATGCGAAAAAAATATATGGGAAGAAATTACTAATTAGTGTTACTAATTATTACTAGCAACAAAATAGTTTGTTTTTCTCTAAAATGCTTCGTTACTAGCATTTTTCGCCAAGTGTAGCAGCACTAATGAAAAGCAGAGAGTGTGGGGCTTAGATGGATAAAATATGCGGCATTTAAATAGCGCAAAAATATCTATGAAAATATTTTTGTTGGCCAGACAAGCCGTTCCACCGCCTTTTTGCATTGTATTCACTATTTTCATTCGTGGAAAAACAAATACGCTCCCCATTATTTTCTTTCTGTGCGCCTGTGTGTGTGTGGGTGTGTGTGTCAGTGGGTTGTAGGAAAATTTTTGAATTTTCGCTTTTGCCAGATAACACGAAAAGTGGGAGGGCAGGGTAACTGCGCTGATCCTGAGCGAACATTTTCCTTTTGGCATTTTGGCAATTTGTCAGCGCTAATTTCACGTTGATTATCCCACACACACACTTATTCGTTCACATATATATATTTATATATATACTTACTCGGGTGTATTGTTGTGTTATATAATCATGACTGCTCCACTTTGTCTGTTTTCTTTGGTTTTGCCTCGGCAAGCATTTTGCCGCTGACAATTAAATGAAAGTAAGATAAATTGTCGCATTTGTTTACAGTTCAACTTGTCGTTTGTGTTTAATTCAAGCGAAATTTGTTGGGTGTGTTGGTTGCCTTGGCTCCACTGGTGGCGCAGCGGGATGGAGAATCGGTTGGGGCAGAGGAATCGGAATCGGATTCGGAATCGGGCCAATCGACAGGATACAGTGGGGCCAAAAGGAGCTGCCTGCCAGTTAGCCGCTTTAATTTATTAGACAGGACGGGTTCGCGGCATTCGCCTTGCCGCAAATATTTCGCCAAGAATGAATTGCCCAGAGTCGTGTCATTTGTTGTTCACTTCGCCCAATGTCAGTGGGCGGACTGGAAAGGGGCATGGCAATTGGCTGAAACGGTGTATGAGAACCTGTTTAAAGCTCCTGTGAGAATGTGTGCTTGCACAGTATTTTAATGAAGTTAAAGATTTAGTTTAAAATAAGAGTAAGAAGTAGGTAGCAGACACATCTTCACCCCTATAAAAAGTTGTTTAAAACATGTGAACGGACGTAGAAATGCCCTTTTGAGTCGCCATGCTTCGCTGGCTGGCCCGCATTTCAAAATGCAAACCCAGATGCATGCGGGCATCCATTAGCATAAACTTTGGGGACATCCGCAAACGCACAGTGACACGCGAGCCGAAGCGCGGAAACAATTTTAATGTCCTGCGGCGGCTGCCGCACTTGCAGCATGTGGAGCGAAGGTCCTTGTTCTTGGGGTTCGCAGCGTTCGCAGCCGGCGGCGGGCCAAGCTCTTTAATGACGACCGGGAGTTAAGTAATTTTCCTTGTATTTTCCGGCGGGCGGCCTGCCTTTGGCTTAATGCGCTTGTACCTGTTCACAGATCCTGTTTCATTTGGTGCTGCTGTTGGCGCTGCTGTTGGTGCTGCTGTTCCAGTTCCTCCGGCAGCTGCAGCCCGCAGTTTGCTCCAGCTGTTGCTCCTCGGGCGAAGGATGCCAATGGCCTTCGGTGTCATTTGAGTCGCAATTACCACCCACTACTACATCCAACCATCGAGCACCACCCACTCGGAATGCCACCTCTAAGTGGCCCACTACCGCCTCCCACTTCTTCGTTTTCTACTTGAGCACAATGTAAATTTGATTATCGCTCAGGCAAATATTTGTCAGCCACTCACCAAGTGGGTGGCTGTGGGTGGCAGTGGGCGGCAGTGGGTGGTGGATTTTCCTTGTGAAATGGGGGCAGCTGGATTGGCTGCCAGCTTTGTTGCTGACATATTTATCTAGACGTTTGCCACTGACATTTTTGTTCACTGCCAGTCAAGCTTTTGCCCTTCATCTACACAGAGAACAATTCGAAGCTAATTATGTTATACAGCTTAGAATTTGCCGAATCTGAGACTGAATAAATAGTTTTAGATGGTTCCATTAGAATTAACACAACATGTTTCGAATGCACTAATCTTTTTATTTTCCGTGTAACAAAACACGACTTTTGTTTAGCTCGTCATGATTAATTAAAACTTGCTCCCTATTTTCGGATGTTGTGGTGGTATTTGTTGTTATTTTCGTATTTGTTGTTGTACATCCTGCCGCTGTTGTTGTTTGCTCTGTGTTGTATTGGTGTTTGTATTGTTGTATTGTTGTACCGAACAGTCCAGTGTGAACATGCTTTCTTTTTACCACGCGGCTTTTCAACAAATTACACCAGGGCCTCTCTACTGAATTGATGGGTGGAAAGGCGGGGGAAAGTGGGCGGGTCAGGGCTATCGTATCCCGGACAGGGGGCGTGGCAGTGGGAAAGTTGCGGGCATCGGATTTTGGACTCATTAGGCTCGTTCACAGTTGGTGTGAAAATTCAGCAAATATGTATACAACACAGTAGGATGTGTATTGGTGTGTGTATGTGTGAGGGGCGTGCCCCCATGTATGTGTGTGTGTGTGTGTGTGTGTGTGTGAGTGGGCGGGTGTCTATGTGTAAACACAGAGCTTAATGAGAAAAGAACTTACTCTGCTATTTGAGTTTGGTTCCTGGGTGGATTGAGTGGGTTCTGTTCCCTGTTTCCGCTCTTTTTCTCCGTGTCGCTTTTTGTTTTCGGTGATGTCGGCGGGTTTTATTTAGTTTACACAGGTGAGGTGTTCATATGCATGTGTGTTGCTATGTGTCTGTGTGTGTGTGTGTGTTGCTGTGTGTCTGTGTGAGAGAGGTGTTTCTGTGTGCGTGTGCCAGGTGACATTTCAGACATGCAAACACAGCATTGTAATTTCTTTTCGATTTCTGCTTTCTCTCCTCACTGCGGTTTCAAATTAAAATCCCCTTCATTTTGCATTGCAAATAGCGCGGCGAAGAATAATTTTCCAGATAGAACCTTTCTGGATGGAAAAGCAATACGCTTTAATCTTTAAATTATATCGAGTTGGGGAAACAATGAAAGCTTACCGCCGGAAGCACGTAAAACAACGGTCGATCCATAAAGAAAATAACTGGCGATTTAAATGAATTACCATGAACTTCGCGTAAATCACGTATTTTTAATTGCCAGCCATTAAAAAAATAGCATAAATGCATTATTCGTAGATAAAATAGTTTAATGAAAAATCGCTAAAAACAATTGAAGCGTGGCTTATAGAAATGATAGGAAATCTAACGAGTAATCACAAGAAAAAACAAGGATCATGGCACATTTCCTAAAATTAATTATGCAGGGATTTTTGCTTTTTATTTGACGTTTTAATGCAAATAGATTACATTGAATATGGGATGGCAAACCAAACGCAAAGCTTCTGGTCAACAAAACAATAAACTTAATACTTTTAGGCAAACAAGAGATTTCGGTGCTATTTTTTATAATTTTAATTCCGGTTTAATTTAGGTTATTACTACACCACTACCGTATTCAAAATAAGCAAAATTTTTGTGCGCAAACAAGTATAATTTATGCAGGAAGTACACATATTTTTATCGCTTTTATTCTATTTACAAACTCATATAGATCACGTTTAAAAGCGGGGCGTAAGAGGAAATAACGGGCAGCATCCACATTGCTAATTACTTTCTCATTATGCAGGCTATTTAGCTTTAATTACACTAAGCTCCAGGCCACGACACCGAGACGCACACACTCACAGCCTCGCAGGACACCCCTCACACACACACACACACACACACACACACACAGAATCACTCGCGTATACAGAGACACATGGAGAGCTCTTCTAAGCTAGCAAAAAAGCGCTCAAATGCTCGAAATTCGCCGTGCAAAAGTGGCAACAGCATTTGAGCCTTTCACTTTTCACCTGGCGAGGCTCACGGCCCTCGGCTTAACCGCTGGCAATTCCAATTTACAGCGCAAAATGTGCAGAATTTTCCATTTGAATTTTCGGGCCTGGGCAGTGGGGAAAACTGTGAAAAGCGGGCGAGGCTGGTCGCTGTTTGCCCCGAAAGGGAAACGCTCTTGTGCGCCAAATTGCCGGCTTTCGGCTGCGGAAAATAAGGAATATGGCTGGAACACATACTGGGCGCGAAAAGTATGCGGCCATAATGAGGCGAGCGGGCTACATGCAGTGTGTTCTTTACGATCAATTTTCAGGCATTCAATCCGGTTTCAGTTCGCCGGGGCTCGGTTAATTATATCAATTTAACAAAGGGGCCTGCAAGTGAGCTTTCCGCACACACCTGGTCTGCGGCGAACTCTTTAAAGCATCAATATAAAGGTGCACTGAGAAAAATTGCATGTATATTGGGGACTGTTGTCTGAAAACATACGTGTGTGTGTTCCCTTTTACAAAACTAATATGTATTGGTCAGCAAAAATTAATTTTAAGCTGACCTTTAAAATACCAGGTATTTAAACTCCTCACTGCTGATCAATTTTGTTTACTTTTTTGTTTTTCGCCGTGCATGTGTGGGATGCTTCCGTTGGTTTATTTGCATTTTAATATGCCTCGTATTTTATGGGGCTTTCATATTGTTGTTGGTATTTATAATATATTTTCCCTTAAGCCGCATTTGTGTAATGAAACGGAAGGGATTACCGCTGGCCGCCGACTGTCGGTTGCCCCGCAACCCGCAACCCAGAGTCCACAGTCCGCAGTCCGCATCCTTGAACCAACCACCTAGTGGAGGAGAAGTGGCCGAGAACCCCGAACACGTAACCCTTAACCCGCGCCCATCTTTTGGCCCAAAGTTCAACGAAATTGAAACACATTTGCCTGACAGTTGCCATCAGCTTGGCTTCAATTCGATGTCAGCATTATTGACTGATCCTGGGTGCCTTGAAGGGCTTCTTTCTCCGCCGCCCGGATCGCATGTACGTGTACATATGTTTACCCAAGGCTGAAACACTTCAAGTTGCCTAGTTAAAGTTAAGTGTTCGTGGGCCGGTTGTGGGTGGGCGTGGCCCTGCTCAATCATATTTCACATTCGCCACTTGTCAGCTTTTATCTCGTTTTCGTCATCCCAAGAAGTGCCCATCTTATATTCCAGAGTTTTCCGCCCCCGACGGTTGTCATAATTTCATTATTTGCTGCGTTCAGGCATAAAAAAGGGATATTGTCTGGCTGCCTGCGATGAATGTGTCTGTGTGTGTGTGTGCGCCAGTGTGTGTGCCTGTGTGTGTGAGCGAGAGTGTATGCGTGGGTGGGTTGTCATGAGCACGATGCTGCTCGCATGTCCTTTCCATCGATGTCTGCACACGCCTTTATTGCTCGGCTTCTGTGGCAGTTGGTGGCCATCGCAGGATGACAGCAAAATGTCTATACAAACAGCAGACAGGGCGGCCAAACACAGATACGCACTCACACGGCGAGAAAAGAGTCACGATTTATGCAGGACTTAAATGGAATGACCACAAACTGGAACTAGTTCAATTGAATATTTCGCATAGGCTTTCGTTTTGAATGAGATATTTAGAAAATGGAATATGGATGTTTTTACCATTTATTCGCTTTTACAAAAATTCCAGTAAATTTTGCTCGCACACCGAGCCTCTTTTTTTTTCAGTGCCCCCATGCGTGGCACATCCTTTTTCAACCAGTTGACTGACTGACGCGCCTGGCCACGTGCCTCAAGTTATGAGACTCGACTCGGCGGCCAGGCCGTTGAGCTGCCAGCCCAGCCAAGTGTTGTCCACCACTCGAGCGACCAAAACTTCAATTTTAATTGGATAATTACTCATCCAATCCGGGCTTTAATACCGCCTGAAGTTGATGCACCACACTGCGCCGGGGGTTGGTGAGTGCGGAACATTCGGGGGAGATTAACTGCGGCATCCTTATTCAATGCTCCCTTTGAAGCTGCCAAGTCTGCGGCTCGAGTGGCGTTTCCCCCCCAGCGCTCGCAAAAATGCATCGCAATGCTTTCCAAATAGATGCACTTCAAAGTGCAGCTGCAGATGCAGGCCATTGAAAGACTGCAACTTGTTGGTGGCACGCACGCAACCGCTTCCACAGAGCATTCACAAAACGCACGAGATGTGCACAGATGACACCCGGAATGTGCGGAAATTGAAAGCCAAATACGGTTAGGTTGTTGCCAAAAGGGTTTACTGCCCCGCCCAGCTGCCAAATGGCTCTCCATTCACAGGTCCCAGGCACTAAATGCTCCCCAAATCGATGCAGCTCTATGCAAATAAATGATCCAATGATCAAACACGACTAGTGGAGTAGTTCTCGAGCAGCCAGCAACAAATGCGGAATATTATAAGAGACCCCACTCCAGCTGGAGCTCAGTTCCAGTTGCTCAAACGAGCTCAGCCATCGGGGAGTGTTTTCACAGACAATTGACATGGCAACGGGTCAGAGGAGCTCACGAGATTGCAGGACAAACAATCAGGAGTGGCCAAGTGGCTGTAATATTGGTAATCGACGTGTACAGGGCCAAAATATTAGTGTTTCAACTTTAAACTATCTAAAAAGATAATGAAAAATAGTCTCTTTTGAATATTTGGCGGATTTTGTACCGTGTACAGTCAGTTTGGCAATTCAAAAACACCCTAACCTGCAGAGTAACTTCTTGAATGTTTCTAATTCTCCCTTTTTAATTGCCTAACTTGGCTAAAAAAAAAAAAACGAATCAATTATATCGCAGTGCATTATTCCGTGGGAGGGGCTGAAAATATTTCCGCTGAAGCAGTGAGCAGCGAGGCATGAATTCAATATTTTCATCTTTCATGCGCTCCGTCGGGTTTTCCGCTAGGATTTCAAAGGCTCGGACCCTTCGTCATGGCAGCCAGTGAGTCCCAGAACCAGAAATCCCACTGTCTGCTCGTCCGTTGATTAGAATCAACATAAATAAAATTAATTGTTGCCGGTCGAGTCGTCCTTGGCGTCGTCGGGGGTTGCATTCAATTTGATTATTAGCTCAATCCAATCCAAAACGAACCGGAAACCGAGGGGTGGTCACCATTCTGGTTGGACTACTTATTTCGATTTTGTCGTTGGCTAATTTTCCTGTGGTCCAAAGCGAATCCCTTGAGCGCTCGCCTCACTGGCACAAAATAATTATAATTTATTTACAGCGCCCGTCTGTCTGTCTGTCTGATTGTGTGTCTGTCTGGTTGTAAGTTTGAATGTCGCTCTGTTTGCCGCTTAATTGCCAACTTCTAGTACGAAAACGCTTTTGGGGCAGTCGTCAAAAAAGGCCCCGTCATAAATTGTGTGCAATTGTTTCCTGAACTCGGGGCCATTGCATCAGGAAATTAAACAGCGATTCGCCCTCTGTTTCTGGCCGTCCAACTCATCTGCATTCGCCGGGCGAAATATGCAAAAATGCCCCCAAACCCACAAGGACACTGAGAGAAACAGGAAGACAGAGGATTTAAGAATCTATTTCATTGTCATCATGATTGTGTTGATTCTCGAGTGTTTTCAAGGCTTAGCGATTTAGTTTATGTTCATATTTAGAATGTATACGCTTGGATTTTCTTTCTCTGTACCCATTCAAAGTCCTCGGGCTTCACTGCCGCAGTCTAAAATCATAAATTACACACAAACTGACCAAACAGCGAATGTCGTCCTCCGTATTATGCAAAATTTCTGCGACAGACTGGCACACTGAAATTTAATTTCAAGGGAGAGAACTCAAAAGACAATGAATCGATAATTTATAAATGCTCCGATGATCGTGGCTTAGTGAACAAAAGCAGCACTCATTTCGCAATGCCCGTAATGACCAAGGGGAGAAAGGGTCCAGAAATGAATAAAACCGAGCTACAAAAACCGGGAGCCGAAAACCCATTTTCTGAATGGAGCGCCAGAGCAGCAAGTGGTGACCCCAACCTACGGCCACCTACCCGAGTCCACTCGAAATGCAGTCGTTGTGGCAACCAGTTGAGTTGCAACTGCCTCTGCCAATGCCATTGCTAAATGGTGGGTTTTTGGCTTTGGCATTGGGTAATGGTATTGGGTATTGGGTATTGGGTATTGGTATTGGGCTGTGGAATCGCATCGCATCGAATCGAATCGAATCGTTTTGGTTTTCAGCATGATTTCTCAATTGATTGCAAGTGGCATCGGAGTTTTTGGGCTCGGTTTTGGAGTCGGAGCTGGGGCCATGTCATGCCTAATGCTTATTACCAACACTCGGACGCTTGGCAATTTATGCAGATGCAACTGGAGATGCAGATGCGGTGCAGATTCGGCTGCCAAAGCCGCTTATGCTGGATGCTTCTTGGCCAACTGCCCATCGGGCAGTCGATTTGTTGTTTCTATAATTTTAATTGGAGCTCCTGAGTCCGCTCGGAACTTCGGTGCTGGCCTCGGTCCGAGGAGAGCCAGGCATTTTTGGCAATTTCCAAAACAAATATTGCTCGAAAGGATCTGCTCGCTCCGGCATGCATGAAGTGGTGCCTTCGTACTCAGGTGACCGGACTGGCTGGGCCACCTACCAAATAGTTTAGAGCATTAAATTGCTTTCAGCACTGCCAACTGAGACACAGTAGTGCATGGGGGACTTTAGATATATGTACATACATCCGAATATATGTAACTTTGGGGGAGCATGGAGCACAAACTGTGAGCACTGCTCCGTAAAAATGTTATGTAATTAAAATGCCTTGCAGATATTTTGCCCAAACATTTTGCGGCTGCTTTTCGCTTTTGTGTGCCAAAATATTCCTTTCCAAATAACTTGAGCTCCCCTTTTATGAGCAGCCGGCGCTCGCAGCCCCAACTTTCTCAATGGAATGCCCCAAATTCTGGCAAGCTTTCACCACTTTTCCTTCATCTTGCTGCATGCAGCTCGAACATGGCGAAAAAGTGCAGTCTCCGTGCCATATATATTTTTATTACCCAATTAAATCAGTCTGTATGTGTATCAGCATGCATTTAACTCGAATATATGTAATTTCAATCATGTCTACGAATTGAAGTAAAGTTGAAGTGCAAGCATTAATAAACCAATGCACATAATTATACCCGTTACTCGTAGAGTAAATCTACAAAAGCAAGAATGTTGTTTTAAATTTTTTTTGAATTTTTTACGCATATTCTACTCATATTCCAAAATGTTGAAATTTCTCGTTTGCACTTTCACTCGCTGAGTAACTCGACTATAGCAATCTATATTGTTTTTTATTATGTTATGAGGTTGTAGAAATTAAAAAATGCCCCAAGACTGAAGTTCTAAAGTCCATAACTCAACTTATCTTAATCGAATTTTCAAGTGGCATACCTCTAAATGTTTCTGAAGCAATTGTCTAAAAATCTGCATTCAAATTTGGAAATTTATTTTTTTTAAATTTTTTTGTTATTTTTCTGATTTAACGATGTTGTAGAAATTAAAAAATGCCACACAGACTGAAGTTCTAAAGTCCATAACTCAACTAATCTTAATCGGATTTTGATGTGCCATACCTGTAAATGTTTCTGGAACAATTCTCTAAAAATTTGCATTCGATTTAGAAATTAATTTTTTTTTTTATTTTTTTGTATTTCTTCCGATGTTATGATGTTGTAGAAACTCAAACATGTCCGTTGGCTGAAGTTCTAAAGTCCATAACTCAACTTATATTAATCGAATTTTCAAGTGGCATACCTCTAAATGTTTCTGAAGCAATTGTCTAAAAATCTGCATTAAAATTTGGAAATTTATTTTTTTTTTAATTTTTTTGTACTTTTTCCGTTGTTATGATGTTGTAGAAACTCAAAAATGTCCATAGGCTGAAGTTCTAAAGTCCATAACTCAACTAATCTTAATCGGATTTTGATGTGCCATACCTGTTAATGTTTCTGGAACAATTCTCTAAAAATTTGCATTCAAATTTAGAAATTAATTTTTTTTTAATTTTTTTGTACTTTTTTCGATGTTATGTTGTAGAAACTCAAAAATGTCCATAGGCTGAAGTTCTAAAGTCCATAACTCAACTTATATTAATCGAATTTTCAAGTGGCATACCTCTAAATATTTCTGAAGCGATTCTCTAAAAATCTGCATTCAAATTTTGAAATTTATTTTTTTTTATTTTTTTTTGTTATTTTTCTGATGTTATGATGTTGTAGAGACTCAAAAATGTCCATAGGCTGAAGTTCTAAAGTCCATAACTCAACTTATATTAATCGAATTTTCAAGTGGCATACCTCTAAATATTTCTGAAGCGATTCTCTAAAAATCTGCATTCAAATTTGGAAATTTATTTTTTTTTATTTTTTTTTGTTATTTTTCCGATGTTATGATGTTGTAGAAACTCAAAAATACCCCAAGACTGAAGTTCTAAGGTCCATAACTCAACTTATATTAATCGAATTTTCAAGTGGCATACCTCTAAATGTTTCTGAAGCAATTGTCTAAAAATCTGCATTCAAATTTGGAAATTTATTTTTTTTTAATTTTTTTGTACTTTTTCCGATGTTATGATGTTGTAGAAACTCAAAAAGGTCCATAGGCTGAAGTTCTAAAGTCCATAACTCAACTAATCTTAATCGGATTTTGATGTGCCATACCTGTTAATGTTTCTGGAACAATTCTCTAAAAATTTGCATTCAAATTTAGAAATTAATTTTTTTTTAATTTTTTTGTACTTTTTTCGATGTTATGATGTTGTAGAAACTCAAAAATGTCCATAGGCTGAAGTTCTAAAGTCCATAACTCAACTTATATTAATCGAATTTTCAAGTAGCGATTCTCTAAAAATCTGCATTCAAATTTTGAAATTTATTTTTTTTTATTTTTTTTGTTATTTTTCTGATGTTATGATGTTGTAGAAACTCAAAAATACCCCAAGACTGAAGTTCTAAGGTCCATAACTCAACTTATATTAATCGAATTTTCAAGTGGCATACCTCTAAATGTTTCTGAAGCAATTGTCTAAAAATCTGCATTCAAATTTGGAAATTTATTTTTTTTTAATTTTTTTGTACTTTTTCCGATGTTATGATGCTGTAGAAACTCAAAAATGTCCATAGGCTGAAGTTCTAAAGTCCATAACTCAACTAATCTTAATCGGATTTTGATGTGCCATACCTGTTAATGTTTTTGGAACAATTCTCTAAAAATTTGCATTCAAATTTAGAAATTAATTTTTTTTTAATTTTTTGTACTTTTTTCGATGTTATGATGTTGTAGAAACTCAAAAATGTCCATAGGCTGAAGTTCTAAAGTCCATAACTCAACTTATATTAATCGAATTTTCAAGTGGCATACCTCTAAATATTTCTGAAGCGATTCTCTAAAAATCTGCATTTAAATTTTGAAATTTATTTTTTTTTATTTTTTTTTGTTATTTTTCTGATGTTATGATGTTGTAGAGACTCAAAAATGTCCATAGGCTGAAGTTCTAACGTCCATAACTCAACTTATATTAATCGAATTTTCAAGTGGCATACCTCTAAATATTTCTGAAGCGATTCTCTAAAAATCTGCATTCAAATTTGGAAATTTATTTTTTTTTGTTATTTTTCCGATGTTATGATGTTGTAGAAACTCAAAAATACCCCAAGACTTAAGTTCTAAGGTCCATAACTCAACTTATATTAATCGAATTTTCAAGTGGCATACCTCTAAATGTTTCTGAAGCAATTGTCTAAAAATCTGCATTCAAATTTGGAAATTTATTTTTTTTAAATTTTTTTGTACTTTTTCCGATGTTATGATGTTGTAGAAACTCAAAAATGTCCATAGGCTGAAGTTCTAAAGTCCATAACTCAACTTATATTAATCGAATTTTCAAGTGGCATACCTCTAAATATTTCTGAAGCAATTCTCTAAAAATCTGCATTCAAATTTGGAAATTTATTTTTTTTTATTTTTTTTTGTTATTTTTCCGATGTTATGATGTTGTAGAAACTCAAAAATACCCCAAGACTGAAGTTCTAAGGTCCATAACTCAACTTATATTAATCGAATTTTCAAGTGGCATACCTCTAAATGTTTCTGAAGCAATTGTCTAAAAATCTGCATTCAAATTTGGAAATTTATTTTTTTTTAATTTTTTTGTACTTTTTCCGATGTTATGATGCTGTAGAAACTCAAAAATGTCCATAGGCTGAAGTTCTAAAGTCCATAACTCAACTAATCTTAATCGGATTTTGATGTGCCATACCTGTTAATGTTTCTGGAACAATTCTCTAAAAATTTGCATTCAAATTTAGAAATTAATTTTTTTTTAATTTTTTGTACTTTTTTCGATGTTATGATGTTGTAGAAACTCAAAAATGTCCATAGGCTGAAGTTCTAAAGTCCATAACTCAACTTATATTAATCGAATTTTCAAGTGGCATACCTCTAAATATTTCTGAAGCGATTCTCTAAAAATCTGCATTCAAATTTTGAAATTTATTTTTTTTTATTTTTTTTTGTTATTTTTCTGATGTTATGATGTTGTAGAGACTCAAAAATGTCCATAGGCTGAAGTTCTAAAGTCCATAACTCAACTTATATTAATCGAATTTTCAAGTGGCATACCTCTAAATATTTCTGAAGCGATTCTCTAAAAATCTGCATTCAAATTTGGAAATTTATTTTTTTTTGTTATTTTTCCGATGTTATGATGTTGTAGAAACTCAAAAATACCCCAAGACTGAAGTTCTAAGGTCCATAACTCGACTTATATTAATCGAATTTTCAAGTGGCATCTCTAAATGTTTCTGAAGCAATTGTCTAAAAATCTGCATTCAAATTTGGAAATTTATTTTTTTTTAATTTTTTTGTACTTTTTCCGATGTTATGATGCTGTAGAAACTCAAAAATGTCCATAGGCTGAAGTTCTAAAGTCCATAACTCAACTAATCTTAATCGGATTTTGATGTGCCATACCTGTTAATGTTTCTGGAACAATTCTCTAAAAATTTGCATTCAAATTTAGAAATTAATTTTTTTTTAATTTTTTGTACTTTTTTCGATGTTATGATGTTGTAGAAACTCAAAAATGTCCATAGGCTGAAGTTCTAAAGTCCATAACTCAACTTATATTAATCGAATTTTCAAGTGGCATACCTCTAAATGTTTCTGAAGCAATTGTCTAAAAATCTGCATTAAAATTTGGAAATTTATTTTTTTTTTAATTTTTTTGTACTTTTTCCGTTGTTATGATGTTGTAGAAACTCAAAAATGTCCATAGGCTGAAGTTCTAAAGTCCATAACTCAACTAATCTTAATCGGATTTTGATGTGCCATACCTGTTAATGTTTCTGGAACAATTCTCTAAAAATTTGCATTCAAATTTAGAAATTAATTTTTTTTTAATTTTTTTGTACTTTTTTCGATGTTATGTTGTAGAAACTCAAAAATGTCCATAGGCTGAAGTTCTAAAGTCCATAACTCAACTTATATTAATCGAATTTTCAAGTGGCATACCTCTAAATATTTCTGAAGCGATTCTCTAAAAATCTGCATTCAAATTTTGAAATTTATTTTTTTTTATTTTTTTTTGTTATTTTTCTGATGTTATGATGTTGTAGAGACTCAAAAATGTCCATAGGCTGAAGTTCTAAAGTCCATAACTCAACTTATATTAATCGAATTTTCAAGTGGCATACCTCTAAATATTTCTGAAGCGATTCTCTAAAAATCTGCATTCAAATTTGGAAATTTATTTTTTTTTATTTTTTTTTGTTATTTTTCCGATGTTATGATGTTGTAGAAACTCAAAAATACCCCAAGACTGAAGTTCTAAGGTCCATAACTCAACTTATATTAATCGAATTTTCAAGTGGCATACCTCTAAATGTTTCTGAAGCAATTGTCTAAAAATCTGCATTCAAATTTGGAAATTTATTTTTTTTTAATTTTTTTGTACTTTTTCCGATGTTATGATGTTGTAGAAACTCAAAAAGGTCCATAGGCTGAAGTTCTAAAGTCCATAACTCAACTAATCTTAATCGGATTTTGATGTGCCATACCTGTTAATGTTTCTGGAACAATTCTCTAAAAATTTGCATTCAAATTTAGAAATTAATTTTTTTTTAATTTTTTTGTACTTTTTTCGATGTTATGATGTTGTAGAAACTCAAAAATGTCCATAGGCTGAAGTTCTAAAGTCCATAACTCAACTTATATTAATCGAATTTTCAAGTAGCGATTCTCTAAAAATCTGCATTCAAATTTTGAAATTTATTTTTTTTTATTTTTTTTGTTATTTTTCTGATGTTATGATGTTGTAGAAACTCAAAAATACCCCAAGACTGAAGTTCTAAGGTCCATAACTCAACTTATATTAATCGAATTTTCAAGTGGCATACCTCTAAATGTTTCTGAAGCAATTGTCTAAAAATCTGCATTCAAATTTGGAAATTTATTTTTTTTTAATTTTTTTGTACTTTTTCCGATGTTATGATGCTGTAGAAACTCAAAAATGTCCATAGGCTGAAGTTCTAAAGTCCATAACTCAACTAATCTTAATCGGATTTTGATGTGCCATACCTGTTAATGTTTTTGGAACAATTCTCTAAAAATTTGCATTCAAATTTAGAAATTAATTTTTTTTTAATTTTTTGTACTTTTTTCGATGTTATGATGTTGTAGAAACTCAAAAATGTCCATAGGCTGAAGTTCTAAAGTCCATAACTCAACTTATATTAATCGAATTTTCAAGTGGCATACCTCTAAATATTTCTGAAGCGATTCTCTAAAAATCTGCATTTAAATTTTGAAATTTATTTTTTTTTATTTTTTTTTGTTATTTTTCTGATGTTATGATGTTGTAGAGACTCAAAAATGTCCATAGGCTGAAGTTCTAACGTCCATAACTCAACTTATATTAATCGAATTTTCAAGTGGCATACCTCTAAATATTTCTGAAGCGATTCTCTAAAAATCTGCATTCAAATTTGGAAATTTATTTTTTTTTGTTATTTTTCCGATGTTATGATGTTGTAGAAACTCAAAAATACCCCAAGACTTAAGTTCTAAGGTCCATAACTCAACTTATATTAATCGAATTTTCAAGTGGCATACCTCTAAATGTTTCTGAAGCAATTGTCTAAAAATCTGCATTCAAATTTGGAAATTTATTTTTTTTAAATTTTTTTGTACTTTTTCCGATGTTATGATGTTGTAGAAACTCAAAAATGTCCATAGGCTGAAGTTCTAAAGTCCATAACTCAACTTATATTAATCGAATTTTCAAGTGGCATACCTCTAAATATTTCTGAAGCAATTCTCTAAAAATCTGCATTCAAATTTGGAAATTTATTTTTTTTTATTTTTTTTTGTTATTTTTCCGATGTTATGATGTTGTAGAAACTCAAAAATACCCCAAGACTGAAGTTCTAAGGTCCATAACTCAACTTATATTAATCGAATTTTCAAGTGGCATACCTCTAAATGTTTCTGAAGCAATTGTCTAAAAATCTGCATTCAAATTTGGAAATTTATTTTTTTTTAATTTTTTTGTACTTTTTCCGATGTTATGATGCTGTAGAAACTCAAAAATGTCCATAGGCTGAAGTTCTAAAGTCCATAACTCAACTAATCTTAATCGGATTTTGATGTGCCATACCTGTTAATGTTTCTGGAACAATTCTCTAAAAATTTGCATTCAAATTTAGAAATTAATTTTTTTTTAATTTTTTGTACTTTTTTCGATGTTATGATGTTGTAGAAACTCAAAAATGTCCATAGGCTGAAGTTCTAAAGTCCATAACTCAACTTATATTAATCGAATTTTCAAGTGGCATACCTCTAAATATTTCTGAAGCGATTCTCTAAAAATCTGCATTCAAATTTTGAAATTTATTTTTTTTTATTTTTTTTTGTTATTTTTCTGATGTTATGATGTTGTAGAGACTCAAAAATGTCCATAGGCTGAAGTTCTAAAGTCCATAACTCAACTTATATTAATCGAATTTTCAAGTGGCATACCTCTAAATATTTCTGAAGCGATTCTCTAAAAATCTGCATTCAAATTTGGAAATTTATTTTTTTTTGTTATTTTTCCGATGTTATGATGTTGTAGAAACTCAAAAATACCCCAAGACTGAAGTTCTAAGGTCCATAACTCGACTTATATTAATCGAATTTTCAAGTGGCATCTCTAAATGTTTCTGAAGCAATTGTCTAAAAATCTGCATTCAAATTTGGAAATTTATTTTTTTTTAATTTTTTTGTACTTTTTCCGATGTTATGATGCTGTAGAAACTCAAAAATGTCCATAGGCTGAAGTTCTAAAGTCCATAACTCAACTAATCTTAATCGGATTTTGATGTGCCATACCTGTTAATGTTTCTGGAACAATTCTCTAAAAATTTGCATTCAAATTTAGAAATTAATTTTTTTTTAATTTTTTGTACTTTTTTCGATGTTATGATGTTGTAGAAACTCAAAAATGTCCATAGGCTGAAGTTCTAAAGTCCATAACTCAACTTATATTAATCGAATTTTCAAGTGGCATACCTCTAAATATTTCTGAAGCGATTCTCTAAAAATCTGCATTCAAATTTTGAAATTTCTTTTTTTTTATTTTTTTTTGTTATTTTTCTGATGTTATGATGTTGTAGAGACTCAAAAATGTCCATAGGCTGAAGTTCTAAAGTCCATAACTCAACTTATATTAATCGAATTTTCAAGTGGCATACCTCTAAATATTTCTGAAGTGATTCTCTAAAAATCTGCATTCAAATTTGGAAATTTATTTTTTTTTATTTTTTTTTGTTATTTTTCCGATGTTATGATGTTGTAGAAACTCAAAAATACCCCAAGACTGAAGTTCTAAGGTCCATAACTCAACTTATATTAATCGAATTTTCAAGTGGCATACCTCTAAATATTTCTGAAGCGATTCTTTAAAAATCTGCATTCAAATTTGGAAATTTTTTTTTTTTATTTTTTTTGTTATTTTTCTGATGTTATGATGTTGTAGATACTCAAAAGTGTCCAAAGACTGAAGTTCTGAAATCCATAACTCAACTTATCTTCATCGGATTAAGTGGTACACCTCTAAATGTTTCTTGGGCAATTCTCTAAAAATCTGCATTCAAGTTTGAAATTTCATTAAAAAAAATTTTTTTTTTTTTTGTGTGTTGTAGAAATTTAAAAAAATTATAAAATGTGGCTGACCTAGCTTAATTGGATTTTGAAGGTTCATTTCTGAAAAATGTTATATTTTTGTTATTAGTTTTGTAAATTTTCCATCGATTTGCAAAAATCGTTTTAATACGCCCACTCTACCGCCCATAGTCCGCCCAAAACTGTCACGACGTTTTAAAATTTGTTAAAAATGTTAAAAATTCTCGTTTGCACTTTCACTAGCTGAGTAATAGGTATCTGATAATCGGGGAACCCGCCTATAGCATTCTATCTTGTTTTCACTCAAACCAAACCTGCAATGAGTATTACAACAGCTTTAAAGCTTGTACATGTATGAATTCAATTGCAGACCGTGTAAACCCAAAGCTCCAAAACGTTGACCCTTTTAGTTTTTCATGCCTCTAACACTTGATGGTTTATTTATTTTTTGCAGACGTCACAAATCTGGACTACGTAAAGGTGAATGCCGAGGCGGGCAAGAACGTGACCATTCCGTGTCCGGGGGTCAACGAGCACTCGCTGGTGGACACGCTCGTGTGGAAGACGGCCTCAACGACAATCGCGCAGTTTGCCAACCGGATACCCCTGCTCCACAGTCCGCGGGTAAGTAAAAGGGATATAATATACTGAGAAAAACTCTATAGCAATACCTGACAAGAGTGCAGCAAATAAAGACAGCTATCTAGAATATTTGAGCACAAATAATGAAGAATCTATACCCAAGGAAGGCGAAAGATGCCTAAGGAATCTGCATAGCTTATCAAATCGAATTTATTCATTAAAGCAGCAAGATGCATTCCCCTTCCTGCAATTTTCGCCCAGAAATGGCCCTCCAGTGTCATATCAGAATTCATTTCAACACTTTTGGGGCAGCAGAGGAGCAGGGCTCCTCCTTGGCAGGGCGAACATCCCTGATATATAGGGCCCTTCGTTCTGGGTGCAAAAACGAAGCTGTTAAAATAATTGATGGCCGGTTGCCGGGCGGCTGTTTGAACTTTGCCATCCGCCGTCGACAGCGGCGATGAGTACAAGAAAGTGCAGCGAAAGTCCCGACAACTAAGTGGCCATCAATGTTGGCAAGATCGGGTGGGAGCAGTGGTGATCGGGGGGGCGGGGATCGGGGATCGGGGTCACCCAAGTGCAGTGCAGCCGGCGCGGCTAATATATTTTAAATGTTTGATAGTTGCACTAAAACAAAAGCGACATGGCTGCGAAAAAAGTGTTCAAGTGCCTGCCAGATGGCAGAAAAAGGAGGGCCAAAAGTGATTGCAATGGCCTTAAACGCACTCGGGGGGCCATTGAGGCGGCGCAAACAGAATGATGAAGTTGCCCCTTCGTTGGGAGCAAGATGATGGAGAATCCTGAGATGTCTGCACTGTGCGAAAGGGTTGAGTGGGTAAATACACAATTCTAGATTTACGAATATGGTTTATTCAAGCTCTCATATCACAATTTGAACAGAGCAAGCAACGCTTCATAAATCTAAAGTGATTTTTTTTTTTGCTCAAACTGGTTAGGGCCTCTTTATGTTGTTTTTCCCAGTGC
This sequence comes from Drosophila orena, assembly GCA_005876975.1. NCBI lineage: Eukaryota > Metazoa > Arthropoda > Insecta > Diptera > Drosophilidae > Drosophila > Drosophila orena. The sequence continues at coordinate 3,067,880 of VCKV01000282.1, read as the reverse complement.
ATTTGGGAAGCTCCTCCCGGGGCTGCAGGAGGGGGCCAGCCAGCTATGTGTTAAATGGCGGACTGGGACACTTGAGCTGCAGCCAGCCAAAGTTGGTCCCAATCCGGCTTCGGCGCCCGGCGCTCGGTTCGCATTTCTTGGGCGGAAGTTTGCTGCAAGTGCGGCGGCTGCTGCTTCTTGGCCGGGCTATTATGTGTATTAAAAGTTTTTCACCTTGGCACAGTGGCTGCTTCATTTTATTACAGCTGACACATGACCCCTTGCACACACAGGCGCTCTAGGACCCTGTTGAGCTATTAACTTTTGTTTTATGGCCAAGACTAGAAATGATTCATGTTTGCCCAAGCCAAGCGGACTAAGGAGATCCACTTGGCCGAAGGACGAGGGATTTGCCTCTACAAGACTTACTTGTGTTTTTTCCCCCACTTTTTTCTCTCTGGATTTGCTCTGGTCATGTGAGGCCAGGCCAAGAGGGCGATGAATGTAATTAGAGTTTGCTGGAGGGAGTGGGAGTACGAGTAGCTTATGGGAAATTAAAAATTCCACATGGTAAATTCTGGCAAATATTTTTCGGCGCTCGTCTAATAATGCCTGTCGACCCAACAATTTGCCAGAATGCAATCGACCGAAACGCACACATATATATGTATATATATATATACATATATATGCGGAGCCCAAGGCTGTAATTTGAGGCCAAGGATGCGGCAAAAGATACAAAAGTAAACAACAGGGTCAGGCATCCGAAGATAAGCCAGATGCACTCTAGCTGCAATAACCAACCGAAAGATAGATTGCTGGCAATGTGGATGAAATAATTTAGTTTTGCCATTCGAAACGAACATAAATTCGCACGAGATATATGTGCAGTATCGCAGTAATCTGTGATGGAAATCCTTATTAAATTTGCCTCAATTCTCCGAGCAGGGCAGGTATGTACGAGTACATAAGTACACGTATGTGTATGTGTATGGAAATTATTTTCGGCTTCATGCAATTTCCAAATTTTCTGCAAATCAGAACATAAAAACAAACAAATCTTGAATGAATTTACTGCCAAAGCAACTGGCTTCATGCTCAAGTTGGGCAACACACATAGTTCAATTATGGGCAAGAAGAGCCTGCATTTGTGGGCAAAACAAATTTGCCGAGGAAACAGGAAAAACTTTTAGGCTGGGTCGATGACAGAGTTCCTAAATTTTGTTTTCCTTTCCCAGACTGGCTGCTATTTAAAAGTTTTCCCTCCCGAAAGTGGAAACTCATGTCGCTCGACATGCACGTTGTCAGGCCTTAAATATCTAGATTTCTAATTAAGTTCCCTCATCTCGTTGCAGATTCAACTTCTTTCGGACAACTTCGGCCTGCAGTTTTCCCCTTCATTAGCGAGTGACACTTCGGAATACATATGCCTGGTGAACGATCGGCATATACCAGAAGCTATTGTCGATTTGCTGGTGCAGGGTGAGTATTGCATTTCATAGAAAACCACCTAACGCCCATATAATGACCCTAGTAATCCAGCAAAGTTCAGTTACTAAGGAAATCGATTTGAGACCAACCTCTTTTCTGGCATTTTCTCTTTCGTTATCAGGAAAAAACCCACTCTGCTTTCTTAATGAAACGCTTAACGACTTTAATGATTTTTCCGGTTTACTTGGCCAACATCCGCTGGCCCCAGATTCCATTACCGATATGTCTTCGGTTCACTTTATTTCAGCATCGATTCCACACTCCTGTTTTCATTGTTGGCGCCCTCGCCTTGACATGATTTCCATTTGCATTCCACCGATAACCGGCACTTTTCTCCTCTCTTCCCTGCAGATGTGCCCGATCCGCCGGAGCGACCATTGTTGATAAGTTTCACATCACGTTCGGTGAATTTATCCTGGGCGCACTCGCAGCACCCGCGAAATGCGCCCGTCACGCATTTTATTATCGAAACGCGGTAAGTGTTGCCACGCCGAAGAATGAAGCGCCACCAGAGGTGTCAACTCTAGCCAAGTTCTGAATAAAACTGTAAACTCTAAGGGGTATTCATATAAATGCTGTCATACTTGCACGAAAAACCTAAACATTTAAAATGCGTATGCAAAACTATTTTTTTTTTTTGGTAAATGGTATAAGATAGTTAGAAATGGATCACTTAGGCCCCCAACTGACCAGCACTTTCTCACCAGAATGACTTGTTTTAGCTGATGAAGTGCCAGTGGGCGGACTGCACTTGGGCGGACAGACAGGTGGTGGTGGTGGTGGTGGTGGATAGCTGTCTGCGGCGATGATGGACGCGCGGCCATGATTGACACATGCAAAGGCGCTTTGCCAAAGGATGCGAACTGCGGCTGACCCCATTGCGCTAATGAATTAGCGAGCAAAGCGAAGCGCTGGATGCACACACCATCCGCCATAATGCGCCCATCAGCGTCATTTGGATGCTCAGCAGCTAGCCACGCCCACTGCCACGCGCCCGCCCCCGCCTTTGACTTGAGCCACCCACCTGATTTGCGCGAGCCCATTCAATTAAATTTATGGGCTAAAGGTACAGCTGCGTTTGAAATATGAACGTTAAAGTTGGCATTCATTACATGAACTATATAACTTTCGATGTTATTTTATAACATTTTAGAAAGGAAAGTAATAGAGATTGCCACTGAAATCACCATTGCTTGAAACACAATTATAAGGGTGCAAGAAAATATTTGAATGACACAAATATTTTGCTTTTAATTATAAGTATATTTTGTGAATATATTTGCACTGAAAGTCTTGGTGCGTAAGTTCCTCCTATTGGTCCGGCGGCACTTTAATTAATATGTAAAAGTATGACGACATGCATGACTACGGGAATACGCACTTCACTTGTGCTCCATTTAAATAGAAAAGAAAGCACAGGCACGCGTATAAAGCCATCTGTGCATCGATGAGCGTGTGTGCGTGTGTGCGAAGGGGTTTCCCCCGTTTAAGTCGAGCTCGCACACACATATACACCCATGCACATGCCCATGCCCATTCACATACACACTCACACACACATACGCCTGCCATTGTGCGGCACTGGCTATTTTCCGAATAACTTGAACTCAATGCGGGGCATGAAATAAAAAGCGAGCGCCGCCAACGCGGTACAAAGGCCAAGCGAAAATGTGGGCAAAAAATACCAAAAAGCGAAACTTTTTCAATAAATTTCCATCAACTGCAGCAGCGCCGCGGCAAAGGGGGCGTTGGCGGTGGCGGGGGCGGTATCGGCGGCGGTGGGGATGGGGGCGTGTCCTCGACAAGACACTGGCTCTCCCGGCACAATCGATGACAGCCAACTGGAAAGCAGAGCCTGCGGTGCATTTATGCAAAATAAGAAATAACTGCACCCACACAAACACCGAAGGAAATGTGAACACGCGCCGCCGCCTGCCAAGTGTAACACACTTGCAGAAATATTTGCAGATCTGAGAAAAGTTTTATACACAAAAATAGTGCATTGAGTCGTTTAAGGTTCTGAACAAATAAAACCGTATTTTGCAACCGGGAGGATGTTTAGCAAGTAAAGATAATAATATTAAGTGAAGCATTTCGCTCGGTGCATGCACAGCTTACACGCAGCATAGCATACTTTTTTGGGCAGAGCGTTCCCAAAATGAAGCTGCCCTGTCCGCTGCCATCTCCATCTGATTCTCCAGCGAGGTGAAGCTGCAGACTGCATTTTATGTAAATTCGCATCGACATGGGAGTGAGTCGAGTCGAGTCGACTCCTTGATGCTGTCGAGGAGCCCCTTATCGACCCCCGTCCGTTTCCCCTTTATTTCACAACGCCTCTTATTTACATTTTCGCTTGATTCGGTTTATTTGCGCATATGCAAAGGGGGCTTGGGTTGGTTGGCAAGTTGGTGGTTCAATATGCACATGAGCTCCCATCGAAATTGAAAGACGCCAACGTCAACGAGATGATGATTATAAGGATGATGATGATGGGGACATCCTTACGCTGGATTTGCCGCCTTGCACGAATGCAATTGAAATGGGCTGAGGATCGGGATCAGGACGAGTGTTAGCATGAGTATGAGTTGTCCTGCCAAGCGTTAAGTCTATCCATAAATTGCTGCCCCTCAACTGTTGCACGAGTTGCACAGCCAGCAGGCAGGATAATGTCATCAGTCTGCGTATGTGTGTTTGCACATACTGCATTGATGTTTTGTATTTCGCATATTTCAGTGGCATAACTTTCGGTCAACCGTAAACTGGGCCAAACTCTGCGGCTTTCCACTTTCCACTTTCCACGCTCCACGCTCCACAAACCCACTGAACTGACATGTTTATCAACTGCTGTGGATACGGTTTCCCGTTTACCATTCACCCGATGACACCAAAAGCCCAAATAGTGCCGAAAAAAATGATGTCTATATCATTATGCGATGTCCGCTCGCGATTCGGATGCAGATACTTCTTATTGGACATGAAATCTCACTCAGCTGCGTTCTCCGTCACACGATTTTGCAGCGTGTTTATGCAGTTTCTTTTCGCCGCAGATATGCGAATAAAATTAATTAAATCTTACGCTTGTAAAAACGTTTTCATTGCAAATTATTTTTTGTTTACTTTTACATCATGTAAAATACGTTTAAAAGTATAATGCACTGGGAAATGTTAACGAAAACACTTATAATTGCAAAAAGAGAAAGTCAACATTGCTTACAGTGTTTTAAATAGTGTGCGAGTATGTGCATTATGTTCATTTGATTGGTTAAAGCGGAAGAAGAATAAAATGGCTTTTTGCAATAAGACTTTCCTGCTGTTGCTGCCAAAAATGTGGCTATAAATTGTGCCTTTTTTGAGCAAGTTCCTGACTTATCGGCCGAGTGCCTGGACCACTATTTGTCCATTATCTTTAAGGACTCGTGCCGCAAGTAAATCGTCCTGTTTCAACAACTCGTGCATGAACTTTGGCCCACAGCCGTCGGTCATGTAGACGCGATACCCATGAAGGGCAAACACAAACCCACCCAGATGCATAAATAACTCATATTTATTTGCTTAATGTGGAAAAAACGTAAGCAAACATTTTTAAAGCAGCTTACCATTGGGAGGAAAAACATCAGTGCAATAACAGCAAAAACCATCCAATACATGCCCGTGGAAAGGCCGCAAATTTATTTGCCATTGTGGTTACTTTGCCGGAGAATCTCTCCCTCGATTTCGTCCTTTTGTGTTTTTTTGACCGGGGTTTCAGGACCAGGTCCCCAGCATTTTTCATATGTTTTTCATTCGGCCCAGATGATGGCGGGGCATCGCCTGCCATGCTTCATAAAGTCGCCAAACAATTTTTTGCCGAATGCAACGTGTCCCGGAGGCCCAATGTCCCCCAGAATGCTCCAATGTGCCGATGCCCCCGATACCGGAATATATATACATACATATATATATGTATGTGCACTATATATACTCACTAAATGCCCAGTGCCAACACAAACAGATGTGCTCCACTCAACGAGGAAGCTGCTCGCATGCATTTATTAATTTTAATCATTTTCCTGACACAATTTTCGATGGCCGCACTTTTTTCGAGTGCCGGTTGCTCCCCTTTATTGGTTGTCACCATTCATGAAATGTTGAACATTTTTCATCGGCTCATATTTAAACAATTTTTAATCACACCATGAAAGCCGCATCGAATCGGTGAGCCCCATTAAAAGCAAACTTTAGACGAGGCTCCAAAAATGTGTGCCTACGTGTATGTGCCTCGGAAAGGGGAATGTGCCAAAAAATATGCTAAAATTATGTGAGTTTAAACCAAAATTTACTACACTTTGAAATGTGCCATGAAAAATGCTCATTGTGCGAGCGGCTGCGAGTAATTTATATGCGTGGCAACAACAATATCGCCGTAACAACAAATACAAATATTCCTTCATTTTTTGGACCGTACTCGAGTGTATTTTGTACGGCGGAGAGGCGCATAAATATTTTAGTGCCTATGCGCGGCACACATTTCACGTTCGGTATCCCAAAAGGACCCAAACCGCCCGCGAGTGTCATGCAAATCCGCATCCGTTTTATATAAATTTTCATAATGCATTTTATGCCCATGGTTTATGTATATTGGAATCGCACTGCGAGGCCGCTTTTCTCATTTTCCTGCCAGATTGGCGACGTAAAATATAGATTTCTGAGTTTATTTATATGGACAAGTGTGTGTGTGTGCGTGTGTGTGTGTGAGTGTGCGTGTGCGGCGGCAATTGAGCTGGTAATTGCAATATAAATGCACAATAATGAAATGATTCGTTCAAATAATTTGGCTGAATCAAAATGTTTTGTTTGGCCGCAACCCGTTTGCTCCATTAATTGTTCATTGAATTTCCCTCTGAATGAGTCATCAGCATACACTACACCATTAATGAGGTCAATAAGCCTACGGAACTTGCGAACTCGCGTAATTTTAAGCACATGATGAGCATGTGCCATATGAGGCACTTTAATTTAAGCCTAAGTGAGGGGCAGAATTGAAACATTGCCTTTAAGTTACTAACTGACTTGATGCTTTGCTTTGCAGGGAGGGCGAGGATGGCATTTGGGAGCAGCTGGCCAGGATCTACACGAAGACAAATGCGACGTCATATCAGGTGACCGGGCTGACGCCCTTCACCGTCTACAGCTTTCGTCTGCTGGCGGTCAACAAGCTGGGTATCAGTCCGCCGTCCAAGGAGTCCTACTACATAGTCACGCTGCGTGAGGGTGAGTCCTTTTGCGCCTCGGATCCTCGGGTCCTTTGTGCTTACACACTTTATTGACGCCAGGATCATAAACTATTCGCATAGGCGGTGCGGCTCGGTGCCACATAACATAACGTAACGCATGGCTGTTGCATGGATCAAAATTACGCGACACATGACATAACAATTTTTACAATCGCATTAATTTTTCATTTCAATTCCAACGACTTGGCCTGACTTTTAAGTGCCGCCAATGAAAAGTTGTCACAGGCTCGCCCGCATTTCCCCCATTCCCCCACCTCCCCCACTTGCACAGTTTTTCCCGCAACTGCCAGCAATTACTGCCTCATAAACCCGGAGTCTCCTCACGTTGTATACGTTTAATTATTTTTCCGCTGACGGTAGGAAGGACCTGCCATCGAAGGACCTGCCGGGCCCGACCAGGTGTGTCGTCATTTTACGGAGCTGCCCTGCTCCCTGCTTCCTGCTCCACCTGGAGACATACACCCCCTCGCATCTGCCTGCCCTAAATGACATTAACTGCGGCTGCCTGTAACCCAAAGAAAGCTACACTTGCGGCCGTAGAACTAGTTACATGCTCCTAAAAAAAAAGGAATACTTTACATGTATGTTTCAGTTTTAATAGTGCCAGTGAAATTTTAGCATGGACTGTAAAGCTTAGCATTTTTCTTAGATAGTCCCCTTTCTCCGACCTCAACTTTCCTTCACGTGTGACTATGAAGCTAGTAACACTTAAATTTCAGTGGCAGCTTTCGTTTCATTAACATGCGATGACAAAGCCTAGAACTTCCCCTCCTGAAAGTTGCCGGAACAATAGGGGAACTACAGGTTCTGCTGGATGCACTAATTTTGGGCCGCATGCCTACGGGCTCCGTGTCATTTGGCGGGCATTTCACCTGCTGGTGTGGCTGCCACAGACAATGATTAATCGTGCGCCGCTGCGTGTTCCACATGTAGCGTACAGCACCCGCACATATGCATAAATGGACTCCAAAAAGTCACAAAACTTTCCGTAGGCTTTAAGAGCGCGAGACACATTAATCAAAGGCAAAGTAGCAGTAGCAGCGGCAACAGCGACAAGCTATTAGCAACACATTTGTCTTACGAACATTGGAAATGACTTTGCCGCTACACTGAGAAAATATAAGCTAAGGCCCTTGAAATTGCTAACATAAATGAATGGAAGATATAAAAGTTAGAGAACGCCAAACGAAGGTTATGCATTTGCTTTTAATATATATTATTTTTCCTCAGTTTGTTAAATTTGTTATGCCTATTTTTCTTCGGTTTCTCCCAGTGTATGCCCTTCGGGTGGGTGCGAAATTCCATTTATGCCGCACGCACAATGGAATGCGACCCAAGCTGCCGAAGCTGCAACACATGCGGTTACAAATTAGTCAATAGTGTGTTGTTGTGTCCTCGTCTTCCGAGCTCATTAAGGTCCTTTTGGTTCTCCTGCAGAGCTGTGCGTGTGTGTGTGTGTGTGTGTGTGTGCATGTCCTGCGGTCGCCAGCCGAGTTGACAATTTGTATAAATTAGGCCTGCGTCATGCATAAATTAACCAAGAGCACTTTTCATCCGAGAATCGGATGCTGGCCAAATCGCAAATCTAAGCAGCGGAAAAGCGACAAGTTTTCAATTTGCTAAGCAAACTTTGGACGCGGCATCAATGTCAAGCCCAAGGACACAAAATATCTTTTAATTTATTTATAAATTCATTGAGCTATGCGAAGAATTTCGCCCTCCTTTCGCTCCAAAATGCTGGCAAAATGCCAGTTCATCCTAAGCCGGGCGCACCTGATACACTTAGAAAAACTGAAATAAATCAAATGTTTCTTTCATTTTTGAAATCATAAAACCAGAAAATATAGTTAGGACAGAACTAGTAAGCCGCATTCCCATGAAAATTAAAATTGAAAGAGGTACACAAGTTGTTTTTCCGTCAACTTTAAACTACTCATTTGTTTCCGTGTACCTGCGCGACACACGCATCATTTAACGTGCAAGTAATTCCCGTAGACAAGGCCAAAAGGGAGATGGCTGCGAATGGGAAAGACGTCCAAGAACGTAGACACAGAGGCCCGAAACCCACTCCCACTCCCACCCCAAAGCCAAAAAAAAAAAAAAAAACAGGCCGTGGCACTTGCAACTTATGTTGCGTGACAGTGACAACTTGACAATGCCACAGACAACGTTCCGCTTTACATGACAGGTCAGAGTTTTCGGTTGAAACTTTTGCGCGGCGTTTTTAATTTGGAATTTTTGAGCACCGAGCCGAGTAACTTTACCAGCCAGCCAAAGTTTCTGGCCTATCCTGGGCTCATTCGTTAACCGACTTAATCTCTTACAGCTCCCACGGGCAAGCCCATTCCGACAACGGCCCACAACACGTCCTCCACCTCCGTCTACATCTCGTGGAAGGCTCCTCCGCCGGATACCATACTGGGCGAATTCCTTGGCTACCGCATCACATATCGACCACGCGATCGGGACCCCAACGATACCAAGGAAATCTATATACGCGACAACACCGTGGAGGTGAGTTATCGCTGCACTCGCAGTCGAACTCGTATTTAGTTGTACGGGCCAAAGATAATTGAATTTCACGTTTTCTGACACCTCGCCATATTGCAAATGCAGGCGCTAGGTCGAAGTGCAGTGAGAAAAATCTATATTAATACAAATATAAATTAGAGTCTTTGGCTGAAAACAAAAGTACTCATCATGAGTATTTTTAAACATGTCTCATTTAGATTGTGGTAAAGTGCCTTTGGAATATCAGTTACGCTTTGTAAGCAAACGTATTTGTTTACAGTGCACCTAATAGAGGGGGACCATTTCGTGTTCCGCCTGCAGCGTCATTCAATTTCGCTTTGGTTTCGTTTCGTGTCTGTCCGCTTTGCCACGTGCATATCGTTTTCTTTGCCACAAGAACTGTAGGGTTTCCATTCCGGCCGCGAATGCCGGGGTTTTTGGCTTAAAGTTGGCCCAAAATGTGTGCGCTTCTAGCCCGTCACTCGGCGGCTTAAAGTCACATCAGCGGCGTATTAAAAAGTAATTTACACCTGGCAAAAGGTAAAACATTTCCCACACACTTCGACTGAGCGAGCGGGGTTACAAGTGTTTTCCGTTTGCCTACCTGTCAAGGTGTTACCATATCTCGTTCGGGGACCCCGCTATCAGTGGCAATTTGTTAGCGATTAGTTCTCAGCTGGGGCCAGTCTCCTCCTGTCCACGCCAAGAACCCCAAACAGTGGGTGTGTCTCCCCAGCTCCACGGGTCTGCTGCTTTGTGGGCACGCAAGTTGGCTAATGAACTAGGCAATTGGGGAAAACGGGGGCGATCCCAGAACAAATAGCTTGGGAATACCTTTCAATAAAGGGAAAGTTTGGCCGAAGGCGCACCACACGCTTTATTTCATTCAGTTTGATAAATTATACAGTAGCTATCTGTCAATTTGTTAAGATATTTTAGCTTTAAATAAGGGCAAGGTTGAAACTGAAACCATCATTATATAACTTTTTACCAGTTATTGGTTAAGTGCTAACCCACTTTTAGAGCTTCTTAAACTCAAGTGCAAAGTGCTCCGCACAAAATACTTCTTGAATTTCGTTTAGATGCTCTAAATTTTAACGATTTCAACTGCCATCACCTGGCTTTGGATGCACTTTATACCACCCCAGGGTACAATCCGAATCGCTGGCCATTTCGGGAACTCTTTGAGCGAAGCACTAAAGTCGAGCACTGGGAATGTATTTCCGAACTTGCAGCTGCATTCCGGATGGATTTGCCAGCTGCGAGGCTATTGGCTTAAATATGCAGAAATTATTAGCGATAATGCTCACGTACGACACTCGGCGCGGCGGACTTTCCAAAAAAAAATGCAAGAAACATACACGACTGGATGGGGCATAGAGAGGTGGGCTCCAAAAGGGGGTGTGTTCGCTTGATTGCCACAAGCGTGGCACGCTTTTGTGCTCGAGTGCATATTTTGTCCTTATCTGGACGCAGCTACCCGTCTCACTCTGCCTGTCCGCCATCCTTCTCTCTTTTGCATGTCGCTGGCATGTTGAAATATTATCCTTGCAGGCAGAAACGTGCGACTTTAGTTGGAATTCTTTTTTCGCAGTAGCAGGAATACACAGAAAATTGTCTAGTGCCAAATTCTCAGAAGGCGCTTTGATGTAATCGAATATATTTGTAGGAATTTTGGCGAGTACATAAGCATTATGGCTTTTTTTAAATCTGGCAAAAATCTTTGAAAAATCATTTCTCTAGCGCATAGCACAACATTTTTTCTCCGCGTGTATGTGTTTTTTGTGCTCAAGTCATTTTGGCGGACTCCAGGACATGGCTTTCTGTTATTCCCATATCGCAGCATCAGCATTCAGGATCCTGCGGCTTCTGCCGACCTGCCACGCCCCTATCTCGCCACCGCCTCCCATGGCCAGCGGCATTCACATTGAGCTGTCACGTGTGAGGTGGAAAGCGGGGGGGGGGGAGGGGGGCTGGATTTTCCAGCGCTCGCCTGCAGGGCTAAATTTGCCAATTTTCTAATTAAAATTTCTGCGCCGTAAAGCATAAATTTCGCAACTTTCACGCAGATAAAAGCCGGCAAGTCGAGTCACCCGAAACCTCAAAGGAAGTTGCTCCGCAAAAAAGTACAGAAACAAAAAAAATATTACAAAAATGGAGGCGAAAAAGCGTAGTCCGACACTGATATTGTTGATGAACAAGAAGATGAAAAATACTGCGAAGATAAACGAGCAAATTCAGTTGGGGAAATTCGTGCAGTTTTTGTTGGAGGCATTGGGATTGGTTTGACAGGCGAAATTTCCATCTGTTTGTAGTTCCAAATTTTCGCCTTCCACCACCTAGATGCTCACTTTGTTTCCAGTTGCCACTAATTAACGCAGAAGGGCGAGCATATTTAGATGCTTATCCCCCACTGCTTCGCACTTTGCCAACTTATGCAATATGGCATGGGGGAAGTTGGCAACTTTATCAATTACATTATATCAATTACGTGGCCCGTCCTCGGGCGGTTCCAACTTTCAGCTGACCATAAAAATAAAAGCAGTTGTAAATTTTGGGCCTCATTTACTGGCGACCGACCGACCACCATATACAAACACTAAATCCAAGCGCTCAGTTTTATGTACGCAGTTCTTAACACAGTGGCGGTCAAAGCAATAGTGTCCTGCTCTACAAACTAATTGGTAACGAAAATCAAAGCCTAAGAAGTATCTGTATGCAGGACGCACAAGAAATAAACTGTTTAGAGACATTTTTAAATACATTGCTTATCGCGTAAGCCACAGAACTATGATCTTGAACGCAGCTGTGGCAGGATGCCGAAATGCTGGATAAGATATCACGCTTTTGGCGGAAATAACTGCGACTGTGGCTGGCGCCGTCTGAAAAGCCGAAAGCAGCCACTTAAGCTGTTGGCATGGCAGTCAATCCGCTGCTAAGCACAAGCCTGGAGTTCGCACAGTCGAAAACCCGTTGGTTTTGCGGTGCGACCGCAGACTAGCTCAGATACACAGATACACACACACTCAGGCACACTAGCAGGCAAATTCGGGCAGGCAGCGCTCTAATGTATGCTACATAATTTGCCCAAGGCAGCTGACCATTTGCGAGCACATACATTCCCATACACATGTGGTGCTTTAGGCAATAGCGAGCCACTCTAAGTCTGCGGCTTGTTTTATGGTTTGGCACTGCTTTTGACCTTTGGTTAAAACCTTAATCAGTAGCTCGCGAAATTCACATAGAAAGCCACCGGAACGGACTCACTTATGGCAAGTCCTTGGCATACACGCACAGAAAAGTGCGAGGATATGAGGACTTTGAAAATATATTCAGAAAAATCTCCTTTGGTTTGGGTCTCTAGATCGGGAAATGTCATAAATATCTATTTGATTTGAATTGTTGTATTCCCTTTAAATTCATCAGCAGATATCTGTGAAAAAAATCAAATAGTCAAATGGTCTTTCTGCCGTATTTGTCGACTCTGTCGTTTTTCGCGCTGTGTACGGATGTATGTGGAGTGGCAATTAAGGCAAAGACTACTGCGCGTTGCCCAAGCAACTCAATTTCCTTTTGCACCGACATCGCAGCACTGCAAATCAATTTTAAGTGCTGCAATTTTCATATTTGCCAACGGCAACGCACAAAAGTATGCAACGCGCAATTTCCGCTCCAAGCATGCACAATGCTGATGGGCGAATGGAAGGGGGAGGCGGGGGTTGGGCGGTGCTGGGGGTGGTGCAGTGGGCGGTGTTGCTGCTGCTGTGCAGAAGCACTTGCTGCAAGTGCCCCACTTTATTTCGTTAAGCGCCTTCGACGGCCAACAAACGAAAATTCCTTTAGTGTGTGTGCAGCGAAAATAATTATAATACCAAAAAATTGTTCTTATTTGGGAATTTGTTCATACAGATCATGGCACAAAATGTGCAAGTAACGGATAGAAAGAATTAATAAATCAATAAAAATAATTCCTTATTGTTTAGAAACAAATGTTATAAAGTGATTATTTTTTGAGTTTCTGCACAAAGCACTAGTAATTAAAATGAAAAATTCCCCATTCTCTTGCAGAGCCATGAAATACAGAACCTTCAGACGTACACGCAGTACAAGGTGACGGTGCAGGTGTTCAATCCCGAGGGTCTGGGACCGGAGACCACCATTCTGGTGATGACCGACGAAGGAGGTGAGTGGTGGCAGTGCCCCTTGGCGGGGCAGAATGCAATGCAAATTCCCCAGATCTCCAGCATTATCAATGATGCAGCATGCCGCCCAGCACACACAGTGCCCTCGCTGGGGAATTTGGCCTGTGGGGCATGCAAACGATGGCCACAAGTCAATAAGTCGATCGCTACAACTATTTTTCACATATCTCGGACCCGCAAAATTGCAAATATTACGGCTTATTGACATGCCAGACAAGTGACCAATCCGACCCCGAAAATGCCAGAAAAATGCGAACTTCTATGGTGTGTATATCGCATATCAAATGCAGTACAGGATGCAGATGCAGCAGCTTCAGAAATAAATTCGCCTTTGTGTGCACTTTTAGTTTTTCTGCTCCCAGCAACATTTCCATGGTTTCTCCGATGGCAAAGGCAACAGCAACAGCAACGGCAAAGCAAAGCAGCAACTTTGAGATTCGCTCAACCACAAAATGCCTCCGCCATGCAATGAAGCAAACAAATAAAAGTTTAACTCCGGCCAGAGGCTAAGGAAAATATGTTGCAATTTTTCATATTCTTCTCACCCTTTTGGCCGGATGGGGAAAAACCATTCAGCTTCTTGCCCGGCAACTCAAAATCCGCTGCAGACCGCAGTTCGGTGTGCGAACTGTATGGAAATGGTAGAACACTCGGCCAAACAAATAGAAATACAAAATAAATATTGCTTACTTAAACTTTCGCCATATGCTGCTCAGTCAGCAACAAAAACTGCCCAGGCATGTCCTTTCTACTTTCTACTTTCTACTTCGGTTCTTTCCCCTTTTCAATACCCCCTACTTGCGATGTGTTTTGGGTATACCACATTGAAAGGCCAATGAAATCTATAAGAGACTACTAAAGGCTTAGTTCCAATTGCTTGCATTCTCGAGTAACTGAAATGTTTAACAAAGTAGGAGAGATGTGCATCAAATGATTTCATTATTTTTCATTATTATTCTAGATAGGACACAATCTTTAAATTGTGCACAAATACAATACAGATTAGAAATAAAAATCGACCTCTATTGGTAAACGAAAGGTATCAAATGGTTGCAATATCCTGCAAGTCCCGCTCCTTGCCGCATCCTTTCTATTGTTGAATCCCCCGCTTCCCTCGATCCTGGACCGCCACGTGGATTTCCGTGGATTTCCGCTGGCGGCGTCTCACTTGGTATCACCAGACGCCGCCGCTGGCGGAAGTGTTGATGCCATAGTCGCCGGCCGGCTGAAGTCGGCGGAACGTAAATTATAAGCAGTCGGTCATAAATAAATCGGGGCGGATAAAAAAGTCCAACGTGTGCGAATTTATCGGAAAAGCGGCAAGCGGACGAGGGAATTTAATTTCCTGCAGTCAGCGCAAATCTGTTTGCATAAGCGCGTCTTGGCCAAATATTGTGCTCGGATTTGGCGAAGGAAGTTTTTTAAGGCGCGCTAAGACTCGAAACTCTTTTGAAAGTTGCCCAAGAGCTTAGCGGCATAATTAGCATAAAATTCAGCGGAAAATCCTTTGCCGTCGTCCCGGGGAACGGGATTGGCCGGAAACTGAATAAAATCAGATTCGATAAAAACGAAAATACGATGGCACTCGTCCGTATGGATTTTCCCTCCTCCGGCCAGTGGCTGTACACATATAAGCTGCTTTCAGCGGGAGCGAAAATATAACTGGGGATTTTTGCGACAGCTGGCATAACTCAGTAATTTCCGAATTTTTCACGTTCCTTACAATTTTTGCTTGGCCGTAGCATGTGGATGTGCCAAGGTGAACCGGCAGGTGCGGACGGGCGACGCTTTCCGGGGATTTCCTGCGGCTTAGGCAGCAACTTTGGCCAAGGCCAGGACCCAGCTGCTCTGCGGCCATTCCTTGGGGCCTAATAGAATTCAGATCATTTCGGCGGGACGTGGTCGATGCGCGTGGCAGTTGATTAATTACCCCCGAATATTTGCCACAAAAACAGCCGCAAGTGGCGGTACACAACACAATCCTGCACTCAAAAAAAAACAGATTTCATATAGTAATAATACAAATATTTGCATGCCCGTTACACGCACAGTGAAAGTCTTGCGTCAGTTCAAACTTTAATTGGAAATATATACCCTTGAACAGGGTATCTACACTGCCCTTGCCTCAAAAACTTGCCTTAAACATTCTTAGCCAGCATATGAATTGAATTTTCAGCCCGAGAGGAAAAGCCAGCAAAGAACTGTGCAACACGACCACATGCGGTGAAAATTATGAAGCCTTGCAGTGCGGCTTAGCTGGGGGTCAGAGGGTCGGGAAGTCAGGGATCCGTGAAATCCGGCAGTTCCTTGGGAGAAGGGCCGTGTTATCCAGCCAGATAATGTCCTCAGAACGAGCTCAACGATTGCAAAACAATTCTAAGGCTTCGCCGGGCTTTTGGCTCTGCCCCTCGAGTTGTAGTCGTCGAGCTGCTCGACAGGCCGTCTTTGATTAGATATTTTCCACTTTCCTTCGGCCTGTGCGCCTTTGTTTTTGCTTTTTAACTTCTGACATTGGCACGGGCTCAGAATGCCCCCCAAAAACAGTCTTGTCTTGCTCGCTTTAGACGGCACGCACTTGGATTTCATATGGCCGAGACTGGGAACTGGGGACTGGGGACTGGGGACCTGTGGCCAAGAATAGAGTTTTTTCCTTGTGCAGTGCAGACAGCTCAAGGGGCCCTAAACACTTGTCGCTTTCGAGACAGCAGGACACAAGGACTCAAGGAAGAGGACGGCAGGACAATCGTAATGGCTTTGTGCCCTGTTTCGTGATAACTTCATTTTGTTTCGTTTCGTTTCATTCGTGTGTACATGGCAACACTTGATGGTCTTGTCCTGGCAACTTTTGACTTTAACGCGTCCTGTTACCCAGGGCTTTTGGCCCTTTGACACGGCCTCTTGTGCTTGGAACAGCAGAAAGGGTTACGAGGTTCGGGGATCGGGGATCGGGAGTCACATGCAGTGAGGTGAACTGGTTAAGACCTCTAAGTCCATGTCCATGGCCAAGCAACTGGAGCGTTTGTGCAATTTAATTTGTCTACTTCTACAACTCGAGGGCGGCGTCTGGCGGCCATGGCTCTTTAATTTCAAATTTATAATTCAAACAACCTGCAGCCGTAGCAAAATGACTTTGAGCGCAATTTCTCTCCCAGCCAAAATGCAAAATCAACGCAGCCAAAACAAATGGTCCATTAGACTCGTTGTTACGGGCAACTGAAGCAGAAAAGCACAAAACACTTGGGAAAACTGGGAAAGGCCTTTCAAGTTACCCAACAAAACAATGTGTAAACGCGCTTGGGACTTTGAATTTCTTTCTTCAAATTATTAAACATTATCTTTTCCAAGTGCTTTTGTATTTAGAATGTGAAGTTTCGGAATGAAGCTATCCATAATCTTTAAATTTAAAATGATGAATAGCAGTGCATCAGCATCTGCTTTATCCTTGAATTCCCCCTTCAGCAATTTATCACCGCCCGTTTGTCAACGCCCTTGGGGGCGTGGCACATGGCTGCTTATCGCTGCTGTTGCATTCAAGAAAATTAATAGACACACGCACAGATCCATCCACCTTTTGGAGCGAAGAAACGAAAAAAAGAGCGAGAAAAACGCACTTGCATTTTGAGGAAATGTTGCCACTCACTCCGGGTGGAAAACTAAAGCAAATGGAAAATGGGAAATCCATTTGCAACGAGCGCGGACTGTCAAAAGCTTGTGGTCGTCTAACCAGAATCCGGAGTACTGGAGTACTGGATCTGCAGGCGACTAAGTTTTGCAGCAGGACCCTCAACTTGTAGCTACAAAATTAATTACCTTTGGCTACTTTCAACTAGCTGCGGTTCAGGTTCAGCCGTTTGCATGCACTGAAAATCCTCGTGGAAATCGGCCCCGCCCCCTTGGAAAAACACCGCCCACCTCTAAAAGATGGTTCGGCGCATCCGCTGGCTGCTTTTAAAGCGCCAGCCACAGAAAACGGACCAAAAAACACACTCAGATAGTGGCGCATAGCCCAAACTCTGGGCACAAGTTTTCCTTCGTGGAAAACTGCGGGCGGCTGGCCGGCGGAAGTGACAAGCTGCATTTCGTGGGTGGTGCAAAGTGGGGTGGCAACAACAACAGCGAGAGCAGATAAAACACCAGGGAAAAAACTTTCCTTGGCCACAATGAATAGTTAATACACTCGCAGATGGAAAGCGGAAGACTAATTAGAGGGGAATAAATCGAAAATAACGCGCATTATCAGCGAAAGAAGAGGAAAAATCTTAAGCTTTAGCATACCCTGCAATGGGCATGCAAATGTGTAGTAAATATACAAAATATTAACTTTAACAGGAGTAATTGAAACATGTAAAAACTGTGAAGTAACTGTAAAGTCCTAGGCAGAATGTAAAAATACTTAGTTTAATCAAAAAATCGCTGTATGCAAATCGAACGGGCCAAGCCCTTTTGGCCAACTTTTTGCGAGGAAGGGTAGTGAGATGCCCGCAGCAAACAGCGGTAAGACGGTCGGGACTATTAAAGAAAGGGGCGGGCAGGCGGGAAATGAAGGGAGGAGGGGGGAGGAAGGAGCAGAAGGACGAACCAGCAGCAGGATAAGGTACAACGTGAAAAGTATGTTTTAATAAAAGCGGAAATGAAGCAGCGTTACCGTTATTTCCTGTTTGCGCACAGTTTTGTTTGCGGCAGAAAAAGAGGCAAGGGCCAGCTGCATTCTGGCTCGCTGCAAAGCCAAAAATGATAAACCGCAAACCACTTAAAAAAGTTGCAGGCAACAGCAACGCAGCCAGGAAAAACTTTTCCTAAATAGACGAAATTAATGAGCAGCAGCACGGGGGTAAAGGAAAATCCCTGCCGCCGGCACAGATCAGATTCTCAGGATGCGGAGGATGCCCAGGAGTCGCAGGAGTCGCAGGACTCGCAGGAACTTGCAACAAGCAAGCTTAGTCGCCGATAGTGCAGGAAGAGCCTTTACAAATTTATCGATTCTGCTTGTGAAACTTACTTAAAAATTTATGATGGGAAATTGCCGAACTTTTAACTTAATATACAACTGCAGCAGAGGATGGTCAGCATTCCAGCTAAATGAAGGTGACCAATAATCGTGTCTAAAGCTGTGCAACAATTCAAATTTGCTGCATGCACCTTTGGGCAACTTCAAAAATATAAAGCCTTTCACTTTTAAGCCTTTAATGGACAGTGCTTCAAGGGGCGTAAGTATTTGCTATTTGCATTGTTCCTCTGAACATCCTATTACTTTTAAAGACCCTAGACGGACCCATATGAATATTGGCTTCTTGTTCGCAATCCCATTTCACCTTTGTGCTTTCCTTATCCTGCCCCACATCTCGGCCTCATAATGCGCACACATATCACTTTTGGGATGGGAGTGACTGCGGCGGGTTTTCCATTCGGAAAATCAGGCTAATAAAACATTTGCAAGCAATCAGAAAGTTCCAGCGCCTTCTGCGATGGATGTCATTGCATGTCTGGGCCGCTTGCCTGTCTTCTGATTTTCCTCCTTTGGCCGCTGGCAGGCAAACTGTAATGCAAAATGAAAGCCCAAAGACGCTTTTCGCCCAATTTTCCCAGCGCGCCTTCCATTTTCCACGAGTTGACGGGGCACTCGAACCCGGGCAAGTCGCCTGCCAGAATGAAAACGAAATGAAAGTTGTCGGAAAGTTGTTGAAAATGGCATTCGGCGTTGACAAATAATTTCATATCATGTCTGCGCTTTCTTGGCAAAGGATACCCCATCCATTCTCCGCCTTTGATTTCCCTTCATTTCGCTTTGTCTGTGGGATCAATTTTATTTGATTTTCGAGCGCCTTTTGGGGGACATGAGACTATGCAGCCGTGAGTCTATTAAAGGAACCAGCTATGGTCTCAGTCTGAGCTCTGTTACTGGTGTACTTTGCACTGGCATACTGGCATATCCTTTTTTAAGGATGGAAGGATCCAAAAATTTTCTAAAGATTTTCGTAATATGTTTTTAGAAGCAGCTAATTGAACTAAACCACTTTAGGACATCTGACATCAAATGGAAGTAAGCATTTTGAATGCAACTTTCGTGTGAACATTTTTGTCTCTGTGTATTCACCTGACATCTCCCTTTTCCTACGAATCATCCTTGGAAAGTTCTCCGCTTTTTTTGACAAATTCCCTGCTCTCGCTGCGACACACGCTCAATCACTTTGGCCCGGGGCGGATTTTAAAGTCTTTAACTTTTCTTTTGACTTTTTGTATTTTGATCCGAGGGGAAGAATCTTTTTTCCTGTTCGATTTCTTTCGCATCCTTTTTTTTGTCTGCAGTTCATAGTCAAAAGGATTGCAATAACAACAAGGACAAACAGGGCAGCCGGCAATCTTTTTGATGGCACCTCAGTATCGCACTGTGTGTGTGAGTGTGAGTGTGTGTATGTGTGTGCGTGGGCGGGCGGATGGGTATCTGTGCTAGTGTGGGCGTGGCAGCACTCAGGCGTGCGTGTCTGTCACCGTTCATGTTACTCTACGTACGTGTATGTGTATGTGTAGGTGTATGTGTAGGTGTATGTGTGTGCGTTTTGGCCTGGGGGCTTTTGCCGCTTTTGGCTTCGGCAAAAGTGCAGAAAATTTGTGCAAGTTACGTGCTTGATTACATTTTTCCAAACTTTTTTCCCTGCCATTTTCCTCCGTTCCATTTCGGTCATTGACGGGTGTTCGATAAGGTTAAGGTTCGCATAGTTTGGCCATCACATGTGCAGGCACTCGGAAAAAATAGGTGCTAAAAGTCACAGCATCGTATAAAAAAAAATACCAAGCAAACATACAATCATTGTTAGGTGTTTTCAATTTGAGTTCAAACTATGAGTTATATTTTAGAGTTTCCTATTGGTAGACAACACTGTTTTTTAACGTGTACTACCCAATCCATTTCTCAAATCCAATCCACTGGCATATCGATTAATGGATAATAGACCTGACACCTGGGCCTCTCACAAACACACTGACAATCGCACACGGAAAGCTTTTAACAAATTGTGGTCGTGTATAATCGGCTTAAATTAAACAAATCTAAGCAATTAAGTGCAGAGCAGCCTTAAATCCCCAAAAAAAAAACAAACGGAAAATGCAGGGCAAATCCGGCAATCAGAGGGCAAACAAAGTAATCAACCTAGGGCCAAGATTCCATGACATTTCGCCAGAGATCGGCTTAAATCACAATCTGAAATTTGCGACAAAATGGGTCAGGACAAAGGGACAGGCCGTAACGAGGACAGGCCTCCTCCGTCGAGCTGTGTTTTGGCCCAAATGAAGGTTCTCCTATGATTAACTGACTTCTCCACTAGTTCGATTGGTTAATCAAGACGGAAATGAGTTAAGTTCTCCGTTTGCCGGCGGGAGTGTCGTACCACTGGGCGTATGATCTATTTCGTCGTGCAACTTGTCTGTGCTTTGGACACAGGACACACAACATGCTGCCGTCACGGCAGTCTCCTCCTGCTTCTGTTCACTCTGTAAAATTAGTTTTGCACTTTGTACATTGTCAGTGGCATTCTTTACATTTCTTGTTTGCCCCCAGCTCGGCATCCTTGCACTTCTGCCCCTCGATTCCTTGACTGCCCTGCTCCTGAACTTTCGGCAGCTCTAACTCAGTTAGCCTGCCCAGCTGCGGTCCATGTGTGTCTGTCCTTGTATCCGTATCTGTGTCTGTGTCTGTGCCTGTGTCCGTCCATCGTCCTTGCAGCCGCATCTGTGTGGGTGTGAGCCACTCAACTTCAGCCTGTCATGTTGCACGTCGTCTCGGTGGGTGCACTGAAAAATATTGGTCCCTAAATCAACCAAATCGTTTGTTTGCAATCAGAAGGAATAATATTCCAATCTCCAAATAAATATATAAATGTATGGCAAACTTTTTGTAATATCAAGTCATTAGAGATGTCCTTTATATTTCTAGCTTTCAACTTTAAGAAGCAACATTTTCTCTCAGTAATTTGCATTTTCGGGAGTCCAGGCTGCTCTGCATTAGTTTCCGCAGGCGACTTTCACGTGGTTAGTTTGCTGCCGCAGACAAAACTATGCACATTTAACGCTAAATGTGCCGGCTGCCACTCCTCCTTTCCAGCCTCCGCCCCCTTTTTCGTAAATCAGCTCTGGCCAAAGCTTTGAAATTTATTTAAATGCTCAAAAGCTCGTAATAAAAGAGACGTAGATTTATGCAGCCGGCTGCCAGATGGCAAGTGGAAAGTGCCAAGTGAGCCTGCAACCAAGTGGCAGCTAGTAGCAAGTAGGCAAAACATTTTGGCCAGGCCTAAAGCCCAAAGCCCAAGCCCATAGCCTTAAGCCCATGTGTGCCTGGCACTGATTGCCGCAGAAATGTGTGTGGTTGTGTGTGTGTTCCATGCACACATGTGCATTGCACATTTTCATTTGCAGTGTTGGCCCACTCCCCACGCACTTAGCCAAATTGCAGTCGGCTTGGCTTCGCCTCGCTGTTTTGCCAAAATGTCTTCGCGCAGTCGCCATCGCAAAAGCGTTAAAACCGCATTTGCAAACTAACACCAGCTAGGACCTCATATGCTGCATCCTCTTCCCGTCTACCACCGCGAATTTTCCGTGAGCATTTTCCTTGGCTGCTGCAGCTTTTTGTGCGTTTTTAAAATGTAAATCCTCGGAAATTTTATGCACATTGTCGTTGTTTTTCTTGCTGCTGTTGCTGTCTGCTGGCTTATATAAAATTTTGTAAAATTGCATTTACACCACAAACACATTTGCATTTGAAATGCGCCCCTTCTCGTTGTTGTAGTTGTTGCTGGTGGTGTTAGCCATGTTGTTGGTGGTATTACAGCTACAAGAGCACCGATTGCAGGACAGCGGAAATGTCCTGGCCAAAAGGCGCACAGTGGGGCAAAAATGCAAAGATAAATAAGTCGAAATTTTTGTTTTTAACTTAGAAGATCCCTCCCATCCCAACAACAAATGAAAATTTGTTTTTTCATAAGAATCAACTGCACTCATAACTGAATAGCCAGAAAGAAATTTGAGTCTATTTGGTGAACTCAAATGTTTGCCTTAGTTGGCAAGTACAAAATGCAGCTTCAAATAAAATGCATTTTACGAATGTTTTCCGTTTAGTGCCATCGTTCATCTGGCCAAGTTGTAAGTTTGATAGCATATATATATTTTTAACATTTGTTTAGTCTGCTGCATTTTGTTGCAAACGCCTGGTAGCCTGGAAATCCTGTTTGCCCATATCCTTGGCACACAACATGTCGAGCTTTGCATCTCTAAGGCGGCAAGGACATCGCCAGGACTTAAATTCAACTCTCTTAGAAATTGCAGTCAAAGAGGCATTAATTGAATCAGAACGCTCATTTGTGGGGAAATTATATTGCCGCTTTTGATGTAGTTGAAGATAGAAAACCTTTGACACTCCACAAAGGCGAAAAGGGGCAAATGAATGCGGGGTGGGTGGAAGGGGGTGGCGAGGTTTCGAGAAAAGTGGAGGAGTGGAGAATGGGGCTTAGAAACTGGCGACGACTGAGAACTGTGATTACAGCTTAGGACGCAATTTAATTATAAATAGCGCCAATTAATCAGGGCTTTCTGGCTTGTTCGCCGGCCTTAAGCAGACACAATGACAACCTGCAATGACCAAGAGTCCTGTCCTCTCCTGTCCTTTCCTATGCTGTCCCGTGCTGTCCTGTGCTGCGCTGTCCTGGCCATTGTCTTCACCTATTTGCCAGCGAAATTCCCCGCTCCGGGCAGTCATCCTGATTTGCAGCCATTGTGGGGACCACGCCCAGCGTTTTGCATAACTTAAGCTCTTGCCAACGGGTTGTTCTGCCCTCCTTTCCTGCGTTAATTTGATTTAAGCATTTATGGCATGCGGTCGCTCGCCCAGCGGAATTTTCTGGCATAAGGTCAGGTTTTCGCACGTTTGGGGAGTGGCACTTCTGCGCAACATATTTGCAGGCCTTGGCAAGCCAAAATCCTTGATCCAGCGTATTCTTGAAGCTAAGGCAAAGGATATATTTAGGACAGGAATTCATAGCTGCACTCCCATGCATTGAAGTCCTAAATTTCAGGTTTTCCCATTTTCGCCGATTGTCTTCACGGTGTTTTGCATTTAACCCACAGCCTATGTCAACTCTTTCGAAAAACAGCGTCGAAAATAAAAAACATTTCGCAGCGAGCACACATCATGCGACCTTCGCACATATTTTAAAACCAAAATTGCAACAACCGAGGGTGTTATACGGTGGAAAGTGCGCTTCCTACCGCCAATATAGACGGGAAATTCCTACTTTTTCTTTTTTTTTTTTTGGTTTTCTGGTTTTGCTTTTGGGACCATGCAGGTTCCATATGCGGTTCCACCTGCCTCGCGTAAAACGCATAAATTTTATTCAATTTCTGTCATTTCACGAAATGTATAAACACATCACGGCGCCTACAACGCGCCTGCCACGCCCCCAGAACCGCACACCGCACCTGGGCCGAGCATCGAACCAAAACCAGGCTCGCACCGAAACGAAAATCCAGCCAAACCAAACCAAACCAAACCAGACCAAAGACCAAACCGAACCAGAGGAGCACGGAACAGACCTCCCTGCCTGCATTGTACATTTGCGGTTATGTGGGTTTTTTCGGGCCTGAAATACAGCCATGTTCAAGTTAATAAGTCTGCTATGAAACAAGTGCTTTGGCTTGGGCTGCCTAAAAACTAACTTAAATAATAGCTAAAGTTATGAAATTAGTTACAAGCTTTTCAGCTGACCAGCTTTTCAAATCAATTCTACAATGTGCTCTTTGAGCAATCAACTTTTTCAATACATTCAAGTTGCAAATAAAACATTATTTTGGCCCAAACTGTGGAAACGTACATGTGTATGTGTATGTGACCGTTTAACCTGAGCGTTACGTATACGCCACGTGTGCTGCATGGCCAAAAAGCACGCGCCCCAAATAATATTTTCATTTTTCTGCCACTCGAGCAGCGGAAAAGTATTTTGCGCTTAAAGAAGCGCCAGGAAGCGTCAGCGGATGTGGCCCAAGGAATGCAAATAAAGCAGGAATAAAATAAGGAAAACACAGTCTTGAGCCGGCCACAAAGGATATGCCCTATAAGCAGCTGCCTGTCGAAGCCGCAGAGCCCAGGGAAAACGGATAACCCAGAAACCCAAGGAAGCAACCAAACCAGGGGCAACCAAAGGGGCCGAGGGGACGAGGGGCCAAGGTGCCAAGGTGGGGGCCACTCGCTGCGAAGCCGGGCTAAGTAAATTTTCAAAACATTTTGCTCGTCGTTGCGCTTTTGTCGCATTAGCGTACGTGATAACGTCATGGAACAACGGCCCCAACAAAAGCGGAAAAAAAACAACCAGCTAAGGAAGCCCATATGTATGCTAAGATCTAAGAGAGCCACGCACCCATAAGTATGGGTGTACACTGGAAAAAATAGCTCAACTCTGTTACAAATAGATACCAGCTGCCTAGAAACTAGCACTTGCGAAACCCAACTTGCGAACTATAAAATTTCACTTATATACAGATAATATTAGTGCTGCATACTACACAACAACAGTAAAATATCATACTTATAGAAATATGATACTTCCAAAAAAAAAAAGTGGAACAACATTTCTTTATGTGTGTGTTTGCATCTGCTTATTTTGCAGACTCTGCTCTATTTTTTGCTATTTTCTCCTTCCACGCCGAACGTATTGAATTTATTTTTGTAGTAGCTGAGGAGAACGCCTTCATGAATAAGATGGGGAAAAACAAGCACACCGAGGAGTCGAGAAATCCCGATATTATCGGCACAAACATAAACTTCAGCGCAAAAGTTTTAAAGTTGGGTGGAAAAAGAAATATTTTCGATTGCTGCTGGTAAAGCTGAAATGCTGCACAAATTTCAGCGAATTTTACCCATAATTGATGGCTTTGGTTAAGCTGAAAACCCATCGATGCCCCACTTCGAGCCACTTGACTGAAGCATTAGAAGAAAGTTGCCAAGCTGGGTGTGTGCAGTATGTGTGCACTGGGTGTGCAGTGTGTGTGCAGTGTGTGTATGTATCGACAGTCGACGTTCCGCCACAAATCAATGTAAATGGCATGCATGCATTACTCATACGCAGTGTGGTGCGGGGGCGCGAGTACGGATTCGAAAACTTGCAGCTAATGATGCTTCAATTGCTGCTTCTTATGAGTTGCAAAACGTTGAATGAATGAGCGCCATTGCATTCAATGGCCCACGAGAGTGTGTTTTTCAGGCAGTGGAGGGAGCAGGGAGCCTAGGGAGCCAAGGGATCCCAGGACCTTCAAGTGCAGCAGTCTAAGTAAAAGCCAGCAGTCGGAAAAGTGGGCGGGATGATGACGACGACTACGACGACGACGTTGCTGATAATGATGCATGCGGCAAATCAATTTTGTTGTATTATGCCAAAAGTGTGCACAAGTGCAGTTGCCGGGGGCTTGCGGAGGGGGGCATAAGCCATTTGGTTTGGGGAAAATGCGGTGGAGAAAATCCTCAGCGGTGGGGCAACATTAGCACTAAAGTTCCACCCAGACGCTCAGCTTTTATGTTGTGCCCTCCGCTCGCTGAATGATTTTCAGCTATTTTTTGTGTATTTTGTTTGGTTTGCCAGCGGGTTTTGCTTGCTTTTTATGTGTCACGCCCCCGCAGCAATGCCATTTTTGTGTCGTAATACTTTGGGGGCATGTGGCATGCTCTAACATCCTTCTACGCTCCACTTTTTTTCGCTCGAAGGTCCTTAAGCGACGCCTCATTCAAGGAGCTGCTCTATTGGATGTGTAACAAATGTTGCACTTTCTATACAGCTGAAGTTTTCTCTGCTGTCGAATTAGTTACTTTGGCTGGAGCAAAATAAAAATCTATATATGGGAAAAGGATATTCGCTGATTCGACATCCTTGAAACAAATTAATAACATCACAATATTCTTTTGGGATTTATGCCCCAATGAGTTGTTAGTTATGATCGATTGTATGATGTTTTTGACTAAGTTCAGTATATTCGCTGCCTAGTCAAATACTTCATCATTTTCGACTATAGTTAAGCTTTAAGCTACATCTTTGTAATTCATAAAAAACACTGCACATATCATATTTTATAATGGATATTTTCGCTTGGAGCAATCCAAACAATTCAATCGTAATTAAAACAAATTCAG
Source organism: Drosophila orena (assembly GCA_005876975.1). Taxonomy (NCBI): domain Eukaryota; kingdom Metazoa; phylum Arthropoda; class Insecta; order Diptera; family Drosophilidae; genus Drosophila; species Drosophila orena. Next base: position 3,041,262 of record VCKV01000282.1, on the reverse strand, counting down.
CGCACCATACATGAAATGTTTTAAAAAAATTTGCGTTTGCGTACAGAAACAAAACAAAAAATCAGAAATTATATTGACAAAGCAAAAGTGCAAACAATTTTATTAACCTTCGCATAAGTGCAGACAAAATATGTAAAACACACAAACAAACGGCTCGATGAAAAATTAAATTTTTATTATAGAATGCTGGAATGAAAATTGAATCGATGTCGTTCGATGTTGAGTTTCATGACCCTTAAACGACTTTATAATCGAGCATCAAACAAAAAGCGGCGAGAGCATAAAAAGCAAATCAGACCGTTTCTTCGATTTTTTTTTTTGGACACTGCCGAACTGTTACAACATTTTCATTTCAATCTTATTAAAATGTTACACCCTGCACTCCGCTCCTTTTGAGGGGACTCAGCCACTGCGTTGGGCACAATTTGGTATTGAAATAAGTTTTTAAATTAATTTTTTGTTAGCTAAAGTTGGCCAAACTGAGCTGAATGGCATCCGCCGCCCATTCGCAGCTTCCTTCCCCTCAGCGTTTTTTCTGTGAAGAGATTCTGAGGGAAATGGGCGTGTGAATGGACCAATTGTGTTCCATATTGATTGAATCGAGGGGACAGAGCCTGTGCCTGTGCCAGTGCCAGTGCCAGTGTGTATAAACAGCAATTGTTGGCTATTTGTTGCTGCAAAATTGAAAAACTTTGGCTACTGGTGCGGCCTGCTCGCCGCTGATTGACAGAAATGTTACGGGGCAGCAAAAAATTGCAATTAAATTATAATTGTTGCCTGACTGCCTCCTCATCGACCCGATTTATTTTGGGGGAGAAATGTGAAAAAGCGTTCGGCTCGCCCCCAACAAGTATCTTACGGAAATCCCAATGCCACAATTGCGTGTTTATTTATGAAAACGCTAGTAACGTGCTAGTAACCCCAGTGCAGCAGAATGTGGCAGTGCAACCCCATTTTCCCAGTTTCCACTCCAACCCCCCCTCACAACACCACTTGTCTGTTTGAATTTCGTGTGCATTTCATTTGCCACATTGTTGAAGCGCTTTTAAACCGAAACTATGAACTTTTCTCCCTTTTTGCGCACTAGCGCATAAATCACATAAACAACGTTCTCTGATTTCTCGCATATGATATTTGTGATTTCCGTAGAAGGAGATGGATAACCATGCAGTGGGTTTCCTGAAAAAATTTCCCAAAACCGGGGGGGAAAAAACTATACGAACGTCGAGTAAAACAAACAGAGCCAAACAAATAAAAGATTCAGATTCAGATCCAGATCCAGATCCGAACCGAACAGAACCAAACCGAACCGAAACTCCTCCGTGATGAGCAATAAAAATCAGAATACAATGAGACGACAGCTGAGTTATTACATTGCCTTTTTGGCCACGATTTGTTATGATTTCTCCTGAGCGCTTGCAACATTGCAATGCATTTTATGCTGCCATTAAAAGATACTTTTTTCGTCTTTTTTTTTTTTTTTTGTTCTCTCCAGCAGAAGGATGCGTTCCTCCCTCGTCGAATGCATCTTGATTTTTCGCGTTGATAAAGTTGGCAGGAAAATAATTTAGAACCCGCAACATGTCAGACCCCCACACACAAGCTATGTAGCTTCATGTAATCCGGTAGCTCATTGCTTATATCTCACTGGCCATTTGCCATTTTTATTTCACTTGCCACACTTTTGCCACCGCCCAGTAAGCTACATTTTTCAATTTACTTGGGGACAGACTCAAACCTAGACCCAAAAAAAAATAAAAAAAAAAATAGAAAAACCCAGGCAGGCAGCAAAACTTCAGAGCTCTCTGCGACGTAAATTTACACATTTTTCTGCCACATTAAGCGGCCCAAGCCGGGCTGGTTTCACTTGAATTGGGTTGAGTTGGGTCGTGTTTCTGCTGGGAAATTCCCCAAAGTGCAATAAACATGCGCGCTACAGTGCCACACATTCGTATATGGACACTTTCGATGGCCTACTTAAATGCAAAGAGACAAAAATGGGAGAAATTGGATCTGGCCATTTCCCTTGAAGCATCGTTTTAAGCATTGAAATATGGCTTGGATTATTTTGCTAATCAGCAAATTTAAAAGTCACAAAATAATGTATCCTTAAATCGCATTTTTGCATCTGAGACACTCATTGAGGCAAAACTTTTGAAATTTTCCAATTTCGGATTAGGGATTTGTGGCCAAATCTAAGCTTTAAATGCACTGAAAAACCACTCAAATGGTTTTCCATTTTTGGAACGCAATTAAATTTAAATCTATATGAAATAAAATAAATAGTAGTTTATTGTCAGCGTGAGCTTATACACTTATTTTTTGTTTTACTTTCCATGTGAGCACTTTAAAAACTATGAGACATACATATTCTGGCCTCAATCTTCAAGCGAAAGTTTTCTATTTATTCTAGTTTCCATCTATACAAGTTTATAAGTATATAGATACATTTTATATATATAGGAACATTCAGACTTCGTCTTGTTAAACACTCGACGGTTAAGGGCTGCACAAATATTTATTGTGTCATTGATTTTGCCGCTAAGCCGTCGACGGGATTCAGTTCAGTTCAGTTCAGTTCAGTTCAATCGTCTATCGACTTTCGACTTTCCTTCGGGTCCGTGGCCTTTCCTTTTCCCCTTTGCCCCCTTTCCCTTTTCCATTTCCCATTTTCCGTATTTATCGAGAGCACTGCAGTCGGAAGCTACAGTGGGAAAGTGGCGGGGCAAATATTAAATATCACCCGACGAGGATAAGAAAAAACAGAGGGAAACGCAGTCAGCAGGACTTGCCAGCTGATTGGATGTGAAATTTAATTTCACACAATGCTATTGGATGGCATAAGAATACCACCCACTCTAATAAGCTGCGGGGCTAAAGCTCTTAAAATGTATAAAAATATGCATCCGTAGGAATTTTACACTTTTATTTGAGGTCCATTTATTTGCGCTTGCAGGCCGGGAAAAAATGCATTGAAAATAGCTGACTTGATTGAGTTACACTTGTAGCATGTAGCATGTGGCATATCACCGAATTATTTGATGCAATATTATTGAAATACCAACACACTTGGCTCGTTAATTAATTAAAATTCCCTTCTCTCCTCCAATTGCAGGTAAGTCGATGCGTGCTGCAATTTATGCCCGGGTATGTCAATATATCAGCCAATAATTTGCCTATGACTTGTCAGTGGTTTAATTAAAATGAACTGCAGCATGAAGAGTGCACATATAGCCATGCATACACCTATGCATATACTCCGCTTCATCCATGGGCGATGGCAATCCAATACAGAGTTTCACCAGCCGGACAGCCAATGGCGTGTAAATAAAACTAATCCAGAGTTGAGCGACCGCATAAATCAGCCGCAGATAGAAATGGTGCAAACTGGTAGTGGTATCAGGAATGGAAAGTGGGAAGTGGGTTGGGAGGGGGAGTGGGCAGTTCGATCCAGTCAGGTGAATGTAATTATAAATCATCGGTGCTCAGCCACACAAATGCAATATAAAAAGGTAGCTGCAGGCCTAATTGGCTTGCCACGAGTGAGAATACACAATATGCATCAATAATTCATGAAATTAAATACCCTCCTTTCCGCAGGACGGGGCACTTGATAGACTCAACTCTTCTGACAGGTTCATATCACGTCACTCATACGCCCCGTTTCCTGCAGCTGTCACATAAAAAGCAGACGGCAATTTACATATTTATCCACGTATTTGTTTAGACGCACACACACACACACACACACACACACACACACACACACACACACAGATGCACACACATGGCTTTCTGACGAGCTGACAACATCATAATAATAAATTAAAATATATTAGCGCTTAATTAAAATTATCAATATACCCAGGCCACATCGCGATTTGTCACCGAGTTTGAGTTTCCCATCAGCGAACTCCACATACACGAATATCCTGCATTTTATCCCAGGCTCCAAACTCATAATTCACTGGCCATGTTTTTGCGGCCTGGCTTAAAAATAATAAATACTTTCCATCTAAATCCATATTTATTTAATGGCAATCGCGGGCCGCACAACACAATTAATTAAGTGCGGGGCTTTATTGTTTATTTAACGCCTAGGCTTCGCGGCCAGCCCACAGCCTTGTCTCACATGGGATTTTAAAATCGTGACAGGCGCTTAGCCAGGCGAAATATTTTCGAAAACATTCCATTTCATTTTATTTGGAGCGGAAAAAGTGGCGCATAATGAAATATGAAAGTGAAGTTTAGCGCGCTGTGTTCAGGAATGCACAAAACGATTTAATGAGTGGGGCTTTAAAATGGAAAAAGCAGGGAAAACAGGGAAAACATCCATAATGCATTGGGTAGCATTCATATTTTAAGGATGTAGGAACACAAACAAAGCAAATCGAACGAACTTCCCTGGACATTTGCCAGCTCATTTTTCACCTTAGTCAACTGACTGCAAACAGGACTCGATTGCAGGACGCCTGGCATATCCGTACGAGAATATAAATCAATCAGGCTCCGAACTGCAGTCGCCACATCCAGCCCTTCACAAGCAGGACTAATCGCAGTCCTGGCAACTGGATATCCCCATATCCATGGGTATACTCGTATGTGGCTACTCATATGGAGAGGTGATGTTGTAATGAGTGCCGAGGATCGATTTCCGTTTGCAATAACTCAGCTCCAGAGGGCGAAATCCAATCCATAGCATCCAGGTGCCTCGCAGAAGCTACACACACCATTGCGGAGGTCCTTTACAAGTGTTTACAGTTATTAATCTGATTATATTTAACGTGCAGAGCCAGTGGCAGAAGGAGTTATCTACAAATACGGAATTTCCACGTTATCTGCGAGGAATTCCCCGAAGCCCCCGCGCCCATGGCCTTCCCATTTTCCCTCTCGACTGGCGCACATTTCACTCGAAACTTTTCAAGTGCCCATATAAGTAATGACATATCAGTCTGACGACGTCGACTGTTCTTGGATGTGAGTGGGTGGTAGGCGGTGGGTGGTGGGCGGTGGGCGGTGGGCAAATGGGCGGGGTTGAAGGTTGAGTGCTCTGAGAAGCTGGCTTCTTGTCAGTCGTTTTGCCAATTGACAGGATGACAAGTGAGCAGCAGGAGAATTCCACTCGTACATACGGAAATATGTAAAGTTAAAACAACACAAAAAAAGACAGCAGCCAAAAAATGTTTGCTATAAAAAGTTTTCAGCTGCGACAACTTTTGCTTAACTTTTGCCAGCAAAATGTGCAATTCTCAGTGTGTTCACATATTTGAATCTATATCTATGTAGATGTACTATGCACTGCATGGAGAAAAATACATTCTGATTTCAATGTCGAACTGAAACTGCATTTATTTAGCAAGAATTAACTATCAATTTAAAATGTTACCCTAGCAGATCAGATTTCTCTTCACTTTGCAAAGCTACTACTCGAATGAAATTTCTTTCGTTTTTTTTTTGCCTGTGCACTTCTATTTAATACATATACATTTTGAGCTTTGTTTGGTCCTGCGTGTCCTGCTCAAACTTGCCGGCAAGATTTAATTAATCAATTATAACGATAGCAAACTTTTTTCGACCAGCTGGTAACATGACAGCCGAAAAAGGAAGCCGGAAACCACAGATAAATCCAAATGTCACAAGCTCTTTAACAATTTAAACTAGAAAGACACAGGCTACGTAGATTTTTCGGGGCGTGGCACTTGCAAATTGATGCGTTCCGAAAATATAATAAATATGCATGCGACATTATTTATGTGACAGCTGTGATTCTTTTACGGACCTAAATGCATTGCAATACACTTGGGCAAAATAAATCCAAATTAGAGACGGTTGCCAAATGCATTTATCAATTAATAGAGTGGTAGATGGGAGATTGAGAGCTTTGTGCCTGGGCCACAAAGGCTTTATTTAACTGACTTTGGTCACTGGATGTTGGTCACTGGTTACTGGCCTGGCTAAACCTTTTAGTTGATCAATCTCAACGGAAGCCTCTTGACAATTAATTGAAAAACGGTTGGCATGTGGAAAAACCTCAAAACTATTGAGAGTACAGCCATCTCGCTCTCGTCCTTTGTCCTCTCGAGTATTGCATAAAATATGCCAATGTTCTGGGATCTCCGAGGACTCCCAACGACAACGCATTCATCACCATTTGCTTAAAGTGACGCCTCAACACCCCCACACATACATATACATGTATGTATGTATACACTGGCAAAAATAAAGTGTATCGCACGCAAAGCCCAAGTGCAACCCAGTTGAGCTCATCCGGAGTGAGCATTTTTTAACACTCATACGCCCCTTTGGCCATGCAGCTGCACACACTTCGATATGCCCAACTTTCTCTGCCACATCCCTTCTATATTTTGTCATATTCCCTGTTGCAACTGGCATTGTTGTTGTCTTTTAAGGTTCATCAAAGCTTCAACATTGTTTGGTCACAGTTGTTGGCCAACATCTCGTCCGCTCTCCCCACCAGCCTCTCCCCGCACCACACTCCACCCTGCCTTACATTTTCCACTTCCCATTGTGCCACCGCTCTCGTTCGTCATACTTCCGTAGCTGTCTTGTGAAATTTTTCCTGTGGGAGTTAAAATATGCACAAACTGATTCCCTTTGCCAGTTTTCCCTCTGTTTTCCTTGTTCCTCGCAACAACCCCTTGCCCCTACGGCCCCTCTGCCCCAGCTGTTGGACTGACTTTTTCGCTTTGGCTCGTAAAGTTGCGTAAAAACACTTGGAAAAATGAGAAAGCATTCGCTTTCGTAAGATAGATTTTAAGACTGTTTTGCACATTATTTCTGATAATGATCATCGATAATATAACCAGCATTCAATTTATTAAAAGAAAGTCACATTAGCGATGAATCTAGATTTTAGGTGCACTATTTTGGCAAGTGTAGTTCGCCCATCAGCCCTGTGCAACCGAGTAGTTATGCTCCACTGCATGTGCAACTTGTCTGTTGTTTATGACGCCCTGCGCTGCCACGCCCTCTTCGCCACAGCGCCCCTTCTAGACCATGTGCGGTGGTGTGCGTGTGTCATCATCATCATCAACATCATCATACGTCTCGGTTTCGTGCTGAAATCGCAGGCATATTATCTACACACACATGCACACACATGCACACACCTTGACGACATAAATGAGACCTGGCGAAGGGAAAGCGCAAAAGGATAAGGGATAAAGGATAAAGGATATATGGAAAAGGAAGCAGATCTCAACACTTGGCTGGCGCACCAAATGGAAACCACTTTGGCTGCTGGCAAAGGCACACCCCACAGATTTAAAAGTTAACCTTTAATTTGCACCTTTTATCTGACCCAACTTTTAAGCTCCATCGCCTTCTTATTCTTATTCCCTCCTCAAGTTCTTTTATCTGTTTTTATGGCCTCTCCTCCATTGCCATAAAACTTGGCCACACCTGCTAATCAAGTTTGACTCTATAATACGCTTATCCTTTAAGCTGTTAGCATTGGAATTTTAAAACATTCGTCGAGGCTCAGTCAATTGCAGAGGAAAAGGATATTGCTTTTCAAAAATATCAAATTAGATAGCTGAAGCTGTGAATAATTATAGACTATCACCAAAAGAAATGTGAGTAATTGAAACTCATTCTAGTTTCTAATTAAATTCAAACGACTATGTGTGATCATGTGCATCTCCAGCTCTATTTATCTTCGTCTGCTCATTTTACGCTTTCGCAAATCCAAAAAAAAAAGCGTACATATAAAACCCAAGAAAAGGCAACACAAAGAGAGCAGCAAATATTTTTCAATAAAATTGCATTTTTCCAAGGAATTTATTGAAGTTGCAGCGGTGCACTGGAGCAATGGAAAACTGGCAGTGGTGGCAGTGGTGGCAGCCTCGCACACATTTTGCCAAGATTGTTTACTGTGAGTAATGGCCCAGACAAATGGCAACCAGCTCAACAGAGTCCACAGACTCCACAGGCAGCACAGACTCGACAAACTCGGTGCTCCTCGATTTGGAGCTGGTTATTCCATTGTGCGGACGTTGGCATGCAGATCATTGCAGCGACGGAAATATTATTATGCCAGCATTATGCACACAATGTTGTCTGCCATTTAGTCAGCTCTTTGGACAACTCGGCACTTGATTCCGAAATGGTACCCCCAACAAAGGCCCAGAAAACCACACTCATGTCGCATGCCCCACGTTGCATGTGAGTGTCGGAAAGCAGGCGGCTCCGTAATGGAAATCATAAATTTCACAGCCTGTCCCCGAGCTCTTGAGTCTCGATGCGGCGTGCAATTGATATGTCTGGGCACACGGGTTGATCATCTGACAGCTGATGGAAAACCCGATGAACAGGTGGTCCGAGAAGCCCACTTCTTCTGTCTCCTGTCCAGGCAAATTGCTCTCAGTTGCAAAACAATACGTTTAGGTAGTTGTTTTCCAGAGATATAGCTCAGATTTATGCCAGTAACATGGTTAGTGCGATGTGAGATCCTTGTAGATGCTTAAAACGAAGTTCTTTCAGTTGAGTTGTGCTCGAAAAGAACCGATTTATCGCTAGAGTGTAATGTGAAAAAGGAGAAAGGCAAGAGGCACTGAATCCACTGAGTCGTTTCAATGGCAGCTCTTTTATTTCATAACTCGCACTTTTATGCGCAGTTAACTTTTTGTTATTATCACAGGGCCCCCTGGGTGGGCATAAAATCCGGGAAAAATCATTAAAAATTACCCAAAAAACTTGGATGACGTTTAACTGCAATATTTTTCACTTATTTCGCCGGCACCGAGCGGATAATTTCCGCTGCTTTGTAACGGCAGCCGGCAAATTGCACCGAGTGTGTGAGCATGAAATTAAATTCCGTGCAAACAACAATAACCCTTTGAGGCAGCTAGGAGCTCCGGCAGCACCGCCATCATTATCCCCGCCACACCAACAATAACAGTAGCCATTTTCGTGGGGCGGAGCGCCGGGGATTTTTCCTTTTGGGAAAAGGGCCGCTGGCCAAAAAGGTACGACAGCCAAATAAATTGAATCGAATTTAATGTCAAAAGAGCAGCATATAATTGGCCTAATGCAATGGGTGGCAGCAACACGGTGTCGCACGCAGTAATACAGTGCAAACTGCAGCTGTAAGGCACTAGCACTAACATAAACCCCAATGCACTGCGAGAAAGCGGGAAAGTCAAGCAAAGATACATTTAAAAGATACAAAAGCGACCATTTTAAAAGTATTACATTCTAAAGAGTTAAGAGTGCTTAGGGTTTTCGAAACCAGTATATGCCTTAGAGGCGGCTCCACTGGTTTCTCCCAGTGCATTCCTGCATTCGGGGACCTCACCCCGGTTTTTTTTTGCCACCGCCTCTCTGTTTCAGTTATTGCCTTTGTGCGTTTGGCGCTAAAAGCGCAAAATTCAATTTCGTTTTATTGTTCGTTAGTTAAACAACGGGGCAGAGGGAGGAAGTGGGCGGCAGTGGGCGAGAGTGGGCTAGCGTGGGCGTGGTAATTGCATTTCGCCCACCTGTGACGCTCGGTTACCTTTTGGCACAACAGCTGGAAGTAGCAGCGGGACGCGGGGCGTAGGAGCAATGTTTATACGCAGGCACATCACACAAAGGATGTTCGCAGCAGCTCTCACCGCCCCAAAAGAAATCATAAAACAATAATTAACCCACTGCCCCGGGAACCCGAATCGCAATCGAACCGAATAATGGCCAAAACCGCCCTCTGATTCCAGTTGGGAGCAGCAGGGCAGGCCAGCAGGCCAGCAGGCCAACAGGCCAACAGACCACCAAGCCAAAGGAAAGCTGTCAAAGAGTTGGTAACCGATCCCCGACTTGAGCTCTCTTGCAGCAGACTGGCCACATAATTGACCCACTTAGCTGGAGGCGGCACAGCGATTCCATTTCATTGCTTTTGTGGTTCAGCCGACGTCCATTTGACATGTACCCACTTGACTTGGATGTCGGCCAAGCTGCATTTGTTGCCCGGAAGGCCATCCGGAGCATTAGCTCAAATCAGGATAATGCCGAGTAATCGGGTTTGCGATTGGAGCAGCTTTACTACCAGTAGACTTTGCATTCCAAATTGAAACATTAGTTAGCAAGGTGATTCGGGATGATTCCCTCACAATGTTCTGTTCCTTACCATATTATTTTTCTTCCTATAAACGTAGACTTAATTTATAAACGTAAACAAGTATGTAGGTGTTGTTATCTCCACTTATCTTCACATTCTCTTGAAACCATTTATTGTTGTTTAACTGAGTCCCATTTTTGGAATCATCCGGCGATAATGTATTCATGGCTAAATACAAAACTCACAATACACGGATGTATCCCCTGGCAACTTGTTTGCCCCAGTTCCGCACAAGGATTTTCAATGGCAGTGCTGATGAAGAAGCTGGGTCTCCATTTAGCATTTATCGCCTTTCAGGGGGAATCTCTTATTCATATGCCGTGTGCTCGGCTCACCGTCTCGAAGCGCTTTGCACATAAATTTTCCAGCGTTTTTGTCACAATTTCTTATCTCATAAGCATAAAATTAACAACCAACAAAAATGGCGACAAAATCAACGTAAGAAAGAGGGATTTGGGTACTGAGCGTTATTTAAAATCGACGCCTGCGGCGCAGCTATAAAAATTTGTGCGCGATAAAATGGAATTATGAGGGCGTCGCAGGCGGAAGGACGACAACAAGGACGGCAAGGACAATGATGCGGGTGCGAGAGAGCGACACGTGTTCTTATTAATTTTAATGCATATTAAAAATCGCATCCCTCAGGGCGTCCCTCTAAAGCGAGGGCGTACCGTATCAATAAGGACCCCCAGAAGAAGGTAACATAATGGACCCCGAACTCGTGAAACCCCACAAACGCCACAAACCACACAAGCAAAACATTCATGTACACGCATACTTCACACACACACACACACTTGTGCATTGCGAGGGACAGACTTATGTTTATTAGATTTTATAGCGCTCATCTCGGCGCAGCCCGATGGCCTTGCGGTTGTCGCCCGGCCCACTTTTGGTTTGTCTGCTAAAACATCTTAATAGAAAACAGATAATTCATAAAATATTTACTAAGTGGCTAGCACACGCACACACACACACACACACAAACACTCTCTAAGTTACTAAGGCCTCTAAATCAGTCGCAGGATTGGGGCAAAAATGCCAAAGGCAATGTCGGCCCATGTAAAATAAACTGAGTTTCTGCCACAGTTGTGGTTATGATTTTTATAACCGCCACATCATGCCCTCATTCAAAGGTATTTTAATTCAGACAGGGTATATTGGACTTTTTCACAAAAATATGAAACTGAAGAATATTATGAAGTCCATGAAGTTATGAGTTTTTTAAACTTGGTATAAAACAATTTAATTAAGAAAAGTTTGATTCCTACTTACATATTTGTAGATGCTCCCAGCCATATTTATAAATTCTGAAAATACAAATGTTAAAAATTAGTTAGACTCATTTGCAAGTTATTTTACAAACTAATAAAGTACTGATTAAGAAGAAGATTCAGATCCTACAGTATGCCCCATTCGACTTGTTCACACCAGCAGCCATTCCATCTTGTTCTCACTGCTGCTCACACTTTACACTTACAGATAAATAATGCACAAAAGTTGTTCATTTAACTTTGCTTGTTTGTTTCATTTCACTTGGTCTGCTGGCGCCGTTGTCTTGTTCGCCAGCCGTTCCTTCTGGTTTTTGGTTTTTGGGATGCGGATTCGGATTCGGATACGGATTCGGTCCGCCATGTGCCGCGAATAAATCTCAGAGGGGAGCGGAAAAAAGTTAAGAAAACTCATTCACATAATTTTGCAGTTTATTGTGAGCTGCTGTTGGCCCCAAAAACACACACACCTGGCCAAAACGGAGTGCGGCATAAAGCTGCTCTAATTACCAGGACCCGAAAACGGGACGGCAAAAAACCATAAAATATAAATAAAAATCATTCATTTTGTGCACGTTGCCAGAGCATGGGGCAACTTACTTTACTCTTCCTGCTGCTCCTTTCGCCCCGCATATATTTATCCTTAGGATCCTTAGGCTCTGCCGCGCGACTCCTTCCGAGCGTTAAATTTTTATAGCCTACACTTGGGCGCCGACCAAGTTACTGCCACTTAATGAATTAACATTATTTTGATGGGTTTTATGCTTTTTTCATACTTGCGCCACAGCAGCTGCGGTTGCCATTGGCTATTGGTCATGCCCGGCAACACCTCGCCGCCTGGCTTTTAACTTTTTAATAAGCCACAAATAATAAGGCGGCACAGAAACATATTATATTCGAGCGTAAGCATAATTCAAATCATTTCATTAACATTTTCGCGGGGCGCGCATCCTTTTTACGATTTTTCACTGGCAGCTCGGGGAAATTACTTTTTAAGTACTTAACTTCAATGCAGCGGCAAAAGTTTTGAGGCTGCAGTAAAGCGGAACACTGAGGGATATAACAGCTTATAAAGTTGCATAACATACCTTTTCATTTTGGGAATGCAATAAATGTAAATTACAAATGAAGAAAGTAACAAAAAAAAAATATACAATAAGTTAGAGTACTGCATCAATGTATTTAATATGTTTGTTATATAGTTTTTATTGCTGTTTATAAGCTCGATATAAAAAAAACAAATGTTTAAGCAATCAAGTTTTTTTCTCAGTGAAGTTAAACAAAAAAATGAAGCACTAGCGCCGAAGTGAAAGTTTTTATTAAATGCGTAAAACGAGTCAAAGTCCTGGACTGCCAAAGGCTGTATGCCACATACCTATATAGATCCCTATTCATATAAGCACAGGACTGAGATATATGTGTGTGTGTGTGTGTGTGTGTGTGAGAGAGTTTCGGGTATGGACGTGTTTTGGCTGTGTGTGCGTGTAGGACCATAAATCTAAGTGCTTTAACGCCTTTGGGGCGACTTGGCAACGCCTACTTTTGCGGCTGATGTAACTGCCAGTTACCAAAGTCTGTGTCTGTATTTGTGACTGCCAGTGAGCCTGTGTAGGTGTGGATGAGTAGGTGAATGTGTTTGTGTGTGAGTAAGTGTGTGTGTGTGTGTGTGTGTGTGTGTGCTGGTTGCCCGCTACCGTTATAATGAGTTTTCAAGTGGTTCCCTGCATAGGCAGGTAATTTCATTCTAATGCCTAATGATGTATCTTCCGTGGGCGGAAACTTGCACAATGAAAAGGGGCGTTGGAGCGGAAGGGGCTGGAATTCCATCCCAACTATGTTAGTTAAACGGATTTTAAGTGCAGTGATTATGATTACATATTTAAACTATTTTATGATCTTGGAACCATTACCCATAATTGTGTGTTTCGAACCAAATAGCTTCTATAAATTAGGATAAGTGCATGTGCTGTTCTAGCTTAAAGGCTAGCATATATTGTTATATAATTAGTATATATTTTGTTATAACGTTTTAAAAAATGAATGAAAAATCGGTATTTATCAGATAATATATTTAAATATAAGCACATTGGTTTCTCTTTTTGCTCAACAAGCAGTAATGAAGTCTTATCTCATGGCAACTACAAACTAATTACAATCGATAAGGGCAATTCAGGCTATTAAATCCAAAGATAATGGGAAATATCTAATAATAATGTGTACTTGCCCATCGGCTGCTATCGAAACAAGCTGTGCGATAAGCAGATACTCTTTAATTAGGCACATTTTATTGGGAGGCAATTGGAAAAGGCGCAGCGAATTCAAATAGCGCGCCAAAGTCGTGGGAATTTAAAACGTTCATGTACGGTCGAATTTCCCCCTACTCGCTGGGATGGAAAAGTGGCGAGTTCAAGACACACAACAAAAGAGAAATATAAATGCTCTTATACACGCCGTTCTCTTCGCCGCAAAATGTGTATGTTAGCAAGCAGCTGCCGCACTTGGGCGGCGAATTCATCTGCACGCCGCAAACGCGGCGAATGTATCCGTCTCTTTCCCTGTCATCATCATCAGTCGCCGTCGTCGTCTCGTCGCTGTGGTTTTTATTCCGATTGTGGCCATGCAAAAGGAGGCAAATATCTGTTTAAATTTAACAATATCCTTAGTGAAACAAACTAAAACATGAGTTAAACAGTGTGTGAACTGGGAACCTATAAAAAACCGAATGAAAACAGTGAAAATCGCATAAAAAACCAGGTGTTCAGTTGGTGGTTAGAAAAAAGAAGAACAGGCTTCTCTGTGCGCAGCAGCCGCCTTTTTCCGAACGTAAAAACCTATAGGCAATCCATCAGATACTTTTGTATCTCTTGAGCAAAGATGCGCTAAAAAACAGTGTTAAATGAAGTTAAAAGCTGCCAAATTGAAGGCAGCCCAAAACAAACAATAAAAACAACATTTGTGTCACATCAGAAAGATATAACGAACCGAAAAGCCCCATAATATAATCCCATATGAATTCAACAAAAATTATAGTTCCAATTTTTAGTGCTGCTGCCTCTTCTTCAGCTTCTTGTTTTTGTTGCTCCCTTTGTTCGCCTTTGTTGTTGTTGCTGCTTCTGTTGCGAATAGCATTTTGTGTACCTTTCAAGAAATCAATAAAACAACAAAAACGAGTATCTCTCTCTATCTCTCTCGCAGAGGCTCTCTCTCTCGCTCTCTCACCACATATTTTTCTGTGTTTTGTTGACATTTTGCCGCTTTGTCTGCGGCGAATGAAGCTCGGCTTGGAAAATATTACAATTTAGCATATTGAGCGGACGCGAAATCAGACAAAACACCACCGGATGGTGGGTCAAAAAACAAAGAACCCCTGTGAAATTTTTAAAAATTATAAACTGCGCAAATTCGCTGACAGTTAAATGACACAATTCCGGCTGAGAATTTTTTTTTGGGCTGGGCCGCACATTTTCTGCAGCGAATTCGTAGCCCCCCCTTTTGGCAACCGTATTTCGCATCCGAATCCGTAGCACGTGCACTGCGAGTCCGGCTCTATTGATTTTTCGCACATCCCACGGGCGCCCATTTTCCCGTTTTCCCTCGGCTTTCCGCCCATTTCCCGGTTCCGGATTCTCGGCGCTAGCTGCATATGCGCATGTTCATTTCAGGCATTTTCATCTATTTTCGCAGTCCCAGTGCACTGACCTTAGCCCATGACTGTCAACATTTTCGTGCACACTGCGAGGAATATCGTGATCTCAGCAAATGCAGTGCCAATAAATAGTTAAATCGTTTACCTATCGTGCTTTTAATGTTTGTAATTGGTTGATAATGAAGGTTTATTGTGAGACAAAGAGGTAAAAAGTACATAAAATGTACAATGTACTTGAATCCACTTAAATCACAAAATGTCTTGGTTAAGGCCTACTGTTGTTTGCATTTCTCGCGGTGCACTTTCCCGGTGTACCAGCTACTTTTCCGTCACTTGACTGCATTTAGGTACACACTTGTTTGGCTTACAAATTAACGCCATTCGAAGTGTTGGCTGGATAAACAAACAGTGATTTTATTTCAAAGCGTCCACAATGTGGGCCATTCATAAGAGGCGATTGGGGGCTCCCTCCGTTGGGTAAACAAACTGCTGGTGCTACAGCTGAATCAGAATCCCTAACAGAAACAGATCCCCAAGTGGGGCACCTCCTCCTCGGAAGTGGAAGTGGATGTGGGTTATCAGAGAATCTCACGCTCATTACGAGGTCGGAAAAGTCCGGAGTTTGGTTTGTTTGGATTGGAGGTAGTGGGATTGCAGCACGCGAGTGCTTCCACGAAAATGCAGTGCAATGGGAAATGGTTCGAAGTATTAGCGCTAATAATTGCTTAGAATAGAAACGCTTCTCTAGAGAAATGATATTTGCTTTTTAGTATTTGTATACAAGTTTGCTTAGATGAAGGAAAAATATGTTGGAATGAAAACCTGCTGAATGAAAACCCACTCATTTTACTAAATAATCGCCTTATGTTGGTTTTAGCCGACTAAAACCGTTTAAAGCTCTACTTCCGTTGACTCCAACCCACGCATTTTCACATTTTCTTCCGGTTACCTGGCATATTACTTCCCACTCCAGCCATTTTCACTTTTTATCAAATCCCAAGACAGACAAATGGTCTATTATGTGTATGGTTTTTGTATCTTCGGGCGGGGCTCTGAATAATGGACATCATGCGGGGCCCATGTCGTCACGATTATGTCAATATGTCCAGATTTTATGAACACAGAAATAAGACACAACCCACTGAAATGTCTGAGGAGGCGACTTCCCACTGATTTTGGCCTGCAGTTGTCAGGCAATTTGCCTTCTGCCAATTGATTTTTCCACTTTGCCCGCTGTATTTTTAGTGATTTTCAATTATCTGTCAGTTGTTCGACAACAACTCGGCGGATAATTCAAATCATCGTAGAATTCTAGAGCTGTAGAATCGGGCAATCCGTGTTTTCCACTTGCGAGTCTTTGACCCGTTTAGCGTTATTAAGCACTTACTGGCCACAAATGGCCGACAATTGTCGCTTGATTGGCCAATTTCCCTGGTTGGATCGGCGACTTTGGACGCGACTTCGACCCGTTTAACCATTTCATTTTATGGCTTTCCGCCTTCTTTCTTTCTTTTCCTCGCCGCGAATTCAATAATCTTTTGTGTTTCTATTTTTATAAAACGCCCTTTTACTTGTGGCACTCCAGAACCAGCACATCTGTGCCTGTCTGGCAGATAGAAAAATACAGATATCCAATATCACTGGCAACTGGCTCAGCCACTTTTCCTATAGCGAAGAAAATTCTGAATCTATAATAGAAATAAATATCACAGCTTACACCACTTAACTTTAAACATAAACAAGTGGAACCAAGATGGGATATTTTCATCCCTTTTATGAAGCAGAGCAATTTTCGTTGCTTAAGATTTCAAGTTTCCCACCCACTCGGACTTCTGTTTCTTCGCATTTTTTCCCAGTGTAATGCCGAAGAGTACACTTAAAGCGCCAACTCGTTGGCTTACTTTTTGCATGCGGCAATTTGATGAGCTGCTAATTAGCAGCTGCGATTGTGGTTGTGGCTGTGGCTGTGGATGTGGATGTGGATGTGGTTAGCTGGCCAAACCGAAACCACCACGCGTTACTATAGCAGATATATGTAGTACGGTTCAAGCGACTCGGAGACCCCGAGAATATAGCGTGCTGGGGCTAATTCTGAATGAATCAGCACGAGCTCCCAGTAATTTGCACTTCGTTCAGTGCAATTGGAGAAGGCAGCCGAGCTGAGGGGAGCGGAAAAGCGATGGAATGTTTCATTTATCCGGTGTCGCTGGTGTTCCGTGCCTGGAAATTGTAGTGCTTGGGCTAGGCTTATGGATTGAGATCGATTAGCTATGCACACGCTTAGGTGTGGAGATCATAAAGGTTCATTCAAACCTTTCAGCAGTTACCTCATGGCTGCTTCAAGGAATGGCTTCTTAAAGACAGATCTATTTTCAGAACATTCAATAAGCATATATACCATTTGTTAGCTACATTTTCCGGACATCGTTTCGTTATTTCACATTTCTCCTCCGGTTTTCCTACAGCCCATTGGATGATCGCCTTCGGCGTTTGCTCTACGCCCAATCATTAATTTTACGCAATTTTTTGTTGGCGTTTCTGTTCGCCTCAGTCGCCTCAGCCGCCTTAACCCCCTGATAACCCACTGGATCATCTTAACCCACAGCTGGCGCACACATGTCGTCAGAAAGTCGTTTGTGGGCATTGCCAATTTGTTGGCAGCCTCTTCACATTTGCTGTATATATGGGCATATGCCTATTTATACACTTATGGCGGGCAGTGTATTTTTAATGCGGCTGCACCTTCGGCGGCGGATGAACCCCATTGAACTCTTTTCGTTGCGAGGGATACGAAAACAATAAAGCGCAGGAAAGTGTG
This sequence comes from Drosophila orena, assembly GCA_005876975.1. Classification (NCBI taxonomy): domain Eukaryota; kingdom Metazoa; phylum Arthropoda; class Insecta; order Diptera; family Drosophilidae; genus Drosophila; species Drosophila orena. The sequence goes on along the minus strand of VCKV01000282.1, from coordinate 3,023,413 downwards.
AAGAAAATGCGAAAAAAGCGGCAAAGAACAGAGAAGAGAGAGAGAGAGCGAGAAAGAGAAAGAGAGGCAGAGGAGTATTGAAAAAATGCAATAAATTATCATAAATAAAAGCAAAACAAAAGGAAGCAGAGCATTTGCTTGATGGGGTTCAACACGGGTTAAGATTTTTTTTGTTTTTTTTTTAATATTTTTTTTTGGGTTGGCCCGCTTTGAAAAATGTGTTACACAAGACAGCAAAAACAACCACAGGGCTGGGTACAACAAAAGTGAATCATAGCAAAAAAAAAGCCGAACTTGGATAGCTCTGCTGTCTGAAATTTATTTGAGTGTAAATCAAAACAGCAAATAACGAAGCTAAAGATAATAATAGAACATTTACCAAAATGGTTACAATAGTAAACAAATGAAAATTGTACGGATAGAATCGATAGAAAGTGTATTGATGATATTACTCATTGAGTTAGTCATCTCAATTAATTTGATGTATTATCTTTAGTGCCAAAATGGAAATCATTTAAGCCGAACAAATTAAGAACTAACTGTAGTAAAAACACAAGCAAGCACAAACTATAAAACAACGCACAAAAATGTTGTAAACGAAAGGAGAAAGCACTGAAAACAACCAAGTCCTACTAAACAGTGGGACAAAAGCGCACAATAAGTGAACGTAAATAAAAAACCAAAAAACGCACAAAGCCGTGAAATCAAACGTAGATCAAAACGCCCAACGAATCAAAATGCCACGCCCCCAGCACCACGCCCTTCTGCGAGCAATGCTGAAGTTGTTGCTCTTCGCCAGCATTGCGGAGCACTGTGCCACCGCCCTGCCCACCAACTCCTCCAACTCCCCATCGTCACCATCGCCCTTCACCGCCGCTTCACCGGCGCCGACCACTGCATCATCTCCATTTCCATCTCCATCATCATCATCATCGTCACCGGCGGCCATCAATGACAGCTCTTCCGATCGCAATCTGGCCGATCTAGTCAATCCGGAGGCCGAGACAACCGGATCCGGCTGGGAAACCCTTGAGACTGAATTCAATCTGGCCACCACTGTGGGCAGCAGCACCCAAAAGTCGGCCAAGGCACCGGTGGTGCTGGGCACCGCAGCCACCTCCATTGAGCAGCAGGATCAGCCACCGGATGTGCCCGCCACCACGTTGGCCTTCGCAAATGCGTTTCCGGTTCCGGTGGCCGGCGAAATGGGCAACGGAAATGGCAACGGAATGGGCGGGGGCAACTACAACGATGCCACGCCCCCCTACGCAGCGGTCGATGACAATTATGGTAAATAGTTACACAGCTTATATGAAATATATCTGAATTATCTAAGCCGTGATTCACATTCATTGAGTTCGTGCTTCAATTAAAGTTTATTTTAACGTTTTGTGCAGCGATTTTAAATCAGCATCAATCAAGTCGGAGTCACAAAAATGCGAGCAATCTGGGGGAATTAGGCCTAATGATACATAACCCCATACATACCCCTCACCGCACCTCTTCAATAATTTAAGCTGCAAATAAGTTGCCTTGGGGCAGCCACAAAAACAGTCCGTTATCAACGACAAACGAAAACAAAAAGTTCGATGGGCTTTCGACAAGAATTGGCAATTATAGTTGCTCAACTAGGTTCATTGACACGGCACTTTTACGAACTTTCGCAGCCTTAACCCCTGACCCCTGAACGCCCCTACTTTAACCCGCTAAGCCCCTTCGGCGAGGAAGAACTTGTAGTTACTCAGTTATTATCTGCTGAAGGAACAACAATAAAGTACACAGATAAATCCAACACAACAACAAGAACAACAACAACAATAACAACAACAGCAGCAATTGCATACTTCAAGGCAATTAAGAGAGTTTTCATTTCCGGTTTGGCACGCAGCCCCTCTTTGTGGGCGGGGGCAGCGGAAAAGTGGGCGGGGCAACGTCAACAACTGCCTGCCTTCCTGTAATATGGCAAAATTCTCACGCAAAACTTTCAGCTTTGGCCAAATGAATTATTTAACATTGTTTTTGTCGGGCCAAGTTAATGCACGGAGAAAAAGGATTGCGATAGAAATTATACTATATAAACACAAATCGAACTTTTATTGTAAGCTATCTGTGAATTTCAAAAAAATTCAGATATTTTAGTAATTTAAGAACAGCTAAAAGTTAAATATCTAACTAGTGCTCTGCTCTGTCCAATTTGACAATATTTTTGTGTTCTGTATCAACTATTTCTGGCTAGTATATTTATATATTTTTTTTGGCCCGGCCCATGAAATATGTTTGGGGGAATTGACAAGCAGCCGTCTGTCTGCTCGTTAAAACTTGGCCAGCGGGTGCCAAACAGCAACAATTCATTGGAAGTGAGCCATGTTTCACAATCCCCGGCCAGAGTTTTCCTCGCTTTTCCTCGCTATGCCCTCACTTTTCTCTCGTTTTCAACACAACGGGACACGCGATGCGCACAGGACACAAAACAATTAACAACTTAACTTTTATGGCCCACAATTATTTGGTATTTTATTGTTAAGCTGCAGCCAACTATTTTTATGGGCATGCCATTAAATTGGAGCTGCCAGCTCTTAAATAGGTCTCAAGAAATTCGGCCGAGATGAATTTCCATGCCACCCGCCGGATTTTTCCAACCACTTGCGTGCCTTTGAGCCAAACAGACTGACAGCTGGCAAATCGCTGAGCCATGTCCTGAAAACTGGCCAAAAGCTGCCTGATTTGCTGACCGCACGCAAAACTTGTATTAGGTTGCACTTTGGGGCAGGTGCTGCGACCACGCCCCCTCAAATAAATAAGGAAATATGGGGCACAAGGAGTGGGCGTAATGGGGACAAAACGAGTTGTTCAGCTCAACTGGCTCAAGGTTCCTTCTATGATTTATTGAAGCTCCATGCGAACTGATGATCGCAAGTGGGAAGGCATTTTGTTTAAAAACCCAAAACAACGTAAATCAAATCGTGCCATAAAACTTTGATTTAAAATGCAATCACAACCCCACCAATTTTTAAGCTATGAATATAACAGCTAACAGCCAATTAGCTCGTCCAGTCAAAAAGATCAGCTGGAAACGTGTTGTGCCAGCAGAGGAAAAATTAAATACATTTTATATAAATTGACGGACAGTATCGTCATTGGAATGCTTCGCTGCTCGCCAGTAATTACTATTTCAGTCAAACGAATTCATTAGTTTTTTTTCGCCAGAAATTACTTTTCAGCGAACGTATAGGTTATGCAGGGTATCTGTGCTCTGAGCGATAAACGGGAATGGCTGGAAAATTTAAATAATTGAACTTCTGATCGCCGCAATTAACGAAGCAATCAATTGATAAGATGTGCAAAGTTATGTAATGCTTTCTGTATTAACCGCATCTCAACACAGTTTCGTTAACTCATCCCGGGCGAAACACTTTAATTAATAAACTTGCTGAATCGGTATTTTTACAAATCATTTTTCGGACCACCCTGCTGTGAAATTCCCACCGAGTCATTAGCTTAATTAATTGTTCGGCCCCAACTTTTGTGCAGCCAAGTGCCAGAGGCAGGCTCCTGCTGCTTCCACCACACAAGTATATATTTCGTCGGCTGTCGAGAGTTAATTTTCCGTAAATTCATTTTCACTTCCGAGGCGCAGCTGAGAGCTGTCACAATTTGGAGTAACACTTTCGGTCCCGTGGCCGCGATGAAAAGTGCAGCTCATCAAGTGAGCCGCCCACCCACGGATCGCATTTCCCAGTGAAAACGGGCCAAGTACCCACTTCTTGAGGGGCTTGAAATTGGAATTTATGTAGAAAGGGGGTTGGAAGTGCCCCAATCCGTCCTCAAGTGGGTGTGCGAATAATATCTGTCAGATACTCGCAGTTTGCGCCCTGAATGCTGCCGCCATTTTGACAAGCAACTGCTGACGAACAGTTTTGATAGGCGAAAAGTGTTGCGAAACAGATGCAATTAATGGAAATGAACTGGCCTAATGAAGTATTATATCATTTAAATGTTCACTTTTGATCCATGCTAATGTGAATAGTGTGTGTGTTTTCTACCCGGCTAAAACCGCAACGCAAACAATTTGAACTTAAATATTCCAGTCGCAACTCGAACTTCTAGCCAAGTGCTTCTTGCCACATAAACTGGCCCCTGTCCATGATCTGAGCAGCATCCAGCATATATATATATATCTTACTATATAGCCGCACTCAAAGTCCAAAGTCGGACATGTCGCAGGCGCAGGGTTTGAAAGTTTCTAATACAAATTGGCACAACTTTCGGCTTGTCAACGGCAAACAGGCAGCAACTTTGCTGCGTACTCTCGTATTTTGACAAATGATTTGCGTCTCTGCGGAAAAGCCGAAAAAACAAAAATTCTTAACGAAAATAACTACGTAAAACCGAGTGGGGCTGAGAAAACTTTGATTTTCAACTTTATCCAGATCCAGTGAAAACTTTCTCTCCATCGACCCGTGGAAATTTCACAGGACACTGAGTTATGAACATGACTTGTCAAAAAATACATTAAAAGTGCAAAGTAGTGGAGCTGGCTTCACTGCGAGGATGAAAACAATCATTTAGTAGCCAGCAAATTTGGCCCAACTGAAAAGCATAAATCATTGAACTTTTTGCCAGCCACCGCTCCTGCTACTTACTTACATTCTTCCCTGGAAAACAGCCATCAATCATTTGGCTGGCTTTGCTGCTGTCTTGATTTTAATTTGCAACATGGCTCAAACACACGCGCTCGAGGACTTTCAGGACTTTTGTTGCACAACCGAAAGGCGTGAATCGTGCTCAAGGCGCCTTTGGCACGACTCAGCAATGATAAGCCAGCTGACTAGACTTCCCAAGGACTTTTTATTCCTCGTGGGGAGTGGTGGTGAACAATGGCAGCAGTTGATTCACTTTGAGTTGCGCTTTTCACGACCTGTCACTGGCCTTTTCCTCTGCGGTTTCCACTCCCACGTGTGGAGGAAAAACAGCCAGATATGCACACAAATATGCTGCCTACTTATCGGCTGGCGCTAATTTATGAACTCCCACAAGGACCTCCGTTGGAAAACAGCAGAAAAAAATGTAAAAAATGTGGGCGGTGATAGGGATGTTCTTTATGAGCCTTGAATACTCTTATATTTATATGCTGGAGATAAAAAACAATTTAATGTGAAAAACAAGAGTATCTTAATAAATAAACGTTCCCTTACTGATTATATTTTCATAATTGGTGGGATTTAGTTGAAAGGATTAAATTTTTCAAAAATGGCCCTTCAAATTCCAATTAAGATAGGTTGAGTCATGGACTTTAGAGCTTCAGCCTTCGGACATTTTTTTTTTTATTTTCTACAATTTCTGCAAGATCAGAAAAATTACATAAAAATTACAAAAAAAAATACAATTCTAAATTTGAATTCAGATTTTTAGAGAATTGCTCCAGAAACATTTTGAGGTATGCCACATCAAATTCCGATTAAGATAAGTTGAGTTATGGACTACAGAACTTCAGTCTTGGGACGTTTTTGAATTTCTACAATACAATCCCATTAGAAAAAATACAAAAAAAATTAAAAAAAATAAAATTCTAAATTTGAATGCATATTTTTAGAGAATTGCTCCAGAAACATTTAGAAGTATGCCATTACGAAATCCGATTAAGATAAGTTGAGTTATGGACTTTAGAACTTCAGTCATGGGACATTTTTGAATTTCTACAACATTATCAGATCAAAAAAATTACAAAAAAAATTAAAAAAACAAAAATTTCCAAATTTGAACGCAGTTTTTTAGAGAATTGCTCTAGAAACATTTACAGGTATGCCACTCCAAAATCCGATAAAGATAAGTTGAGTTATGGGCTTTAGAACTTCAGTCTTAGGGCATTTTTTAATTCTACAAAATCATTAAATCAGAAAAATAACAAAAAAAATTGAAAAAAAAATTTTTTTTTAAATTTGAATGCAGATTTTTAGAGAATTGCTTCAGAAACATTTACAGGTATGCCACTTCAAAATCCGATTAGGATAAGTTCAGTTATGGACTTTAGAACTTCAGTTTTGGGACATTTTTTAATTTCTACAACATTATCAGATCAAAAAAATTACAAAAAAAAATTAAAAAAAAAAAATTTCCAAATTTGAACGCAGTTTTTTAGAGAATTGCTCTAGAAACATTTACAGGTATGCCACTCCAAAATCCGATAAAGATAAGTTGAGTTATGGGCTTTAGAACTTCAGTCTTAGGGCATTTTTTAATTCTACAAAATCATTAAATCAGAAAAATAACAAAAAAAATTGAAAAAAAATTTTTTTTTTAAATTTGAATGCAGATTTTTAGAGAATTGCTTCAGAAACATTTACAGGTATGCCACTTCAAAATCCGATTAGGATAAGTTGAGTTATGGACTTTAGAACTTCAGTTTAGGGACATTTTTTAATTTCTACAACATTATCAGATCCAAAAAATTACAAAAAAAATTAAAAAAAAAAAAATTTCCAAATTTGAACGCAGTTTTTTAGAGAATTGCTCTAGAAACATTTACAGGTATGCCACTCCAAAATCCGATAAAGATAAGTTGAGTTATGGGCTTTAGAACTTCAGTCTTAGGGCATTTTTTAATTTCTACAAAATCATTAAATCAGAAAAATAACAAAAAAAATTGAAAAAAAAATTTTTTTTTAAATTTGAATGCAGATTTTTAGAGAATTGCTTCAGAAACATTTACAGGTATGCCACTTCAAAATCCGATTAGGATAAGTTGAGTTATGGACTTTAGAACTTCAGTTTAGGGACATTTTTTAATTTCTACAACATTATCAGATCCAAAAAATTACAAAAAAAATTAAAAAAAAAAAAATTTCCAAATTTGAACGCAGTTTTTTAGAGAATTGCTCTAGAAACATTTACAGGTATGCCACTCCAAAATCCGATAAAGATAAGTTGACTTATGGGCTTTAGAACTTCAGTCTTAGGGCATTTTTTAATTTCTACAAAATCATTAAATCAGAAAAATAACAAAAAAAATTGAAAAAAAAAATTTTTTTTAAATTTGAATGCAGATTTTTAGAGAATTGCTTCAGAAACATTTACAGGTATGCCACTTCAAAATCCGATTAGGATAAGTTGAGTTATGGACTTTAGAACTTCAGTTTTGGGACATTTTTTAATTTCTACAACATTATCAGATCAAAAAAATTACAAAAAAAATTGAAAAAAAAAATTTCCAAATTTGAATGCAGACTTTTAGAGAATTGCTCCAGAAACATTTAGAGGTATGTCACATCATATTCCGATTAAGATAAGTTGAGTTATGGACTATAGAACTTCAGTCTTGGGACGTTTTTGAATTTCTACAACATAATTACATCAAAAAATTACAAAAAAAAATTAAAAAAAAAAAATTTCTAAATTTGAATGCAGATTTTTAGAGAATTGCTCCAGAAACATTTAGAGGTATGCCACTCCAAAATCCGATAAAGATAAGTTGAGTTATGGGCTTTAGAACTTCAGTCTTAGGGCATTTTTTAATTCTACAATATCATTAAATCAGAAAAATAGCAAAAAAAATTGAAAAAAAAATTTTTTTTTAAATTTGAATGCAGATTTTTAGAGAATTGCTTCAGAAACATTTACAGGTATGCCACTTCAAAATCCGATTAGGATAAGTTGAGTTATGGACTTTAGAACTTCAGTTTTGGGACATTTTTTAATTTCTACAACATCAGATCAAAAAAATTACAAAAAAAAATTAAGAAAAAAAAATTTCTAAATTTGAATGCAGATTTTTAGAGAATTGCTCCAGAAACATTTAGAGGTATGCCACTCCAAAATCCGATAAAGATAAGTTGAGTTATGGGCTTTAGAACTTCAGTCTTAGGGCATTTTTTAATTCTACAATATCATTAAATCAGAAAAATAACAAAAAAAATTGAAAAAAAAAATTTTTTTTAAATTTGAATGCAGATTTTTAGAGAATTGCTTCAGAAACATTTACAGGTATGCCACTTCAAAATCCGATTAGGATAAGTTGAGTTATGGACTTTAGAACTTCAGTCTTGGGACATTTTTTAATTTCTACAACATTATCAGATCAAAAAAATTACAAAAAAAATTAAAAAAAAAAAAATTTCCAAATTTGAACGCAGTTTTTTAGAGAATTGCTCTAGAAACATTTACAGGTATTCCACTCCAAAATCCGATAAAGATAAGTTGAGTTATGGGCTTTAGAACTTCAGTCTTAGGGCATTTTTTAATTCTACAAAATCATTAAATCAGAAAAATAACAAAAAAAATTGAAAAAAAAAATTTTTTTTTAATTTGAATGCAGATTTTTAGAGAATTGCTTCAGAAACATTTACAGGTATGCCACTTCAAAATCCGATTAGGATAAGTTGAGTTATGGACTTTAGAACTTCAGTTTAGGGACATTTTTTAATTTCTACAACATTATCAGATCAAAAAAATTACAAAAAAAATTAAAAAAAAAAAATTTCCAAATTTGAACGCAGTTTTTTAGAGAAGTGCTCTAGAAACATTTACAGGTATTCCACTCCAAAATCCGATAAAGATAAGTTGAGTTATGGGCTTTAGAACTTCAGTCTTAGGGCATTTTTTAATTCTACAAAATCATTAAATCAGAAAAATAACAAAAAAAATTGAAAAAAAAATTTTTTTTTTAATTTGAATGCAGATTTTTAGAGAATTGCTTCAGAAACATTTACAGGTATGCCACTTCAAAATCCGATTAGGATAAGTTGAGTTATGGACTTTAGAACTTCAGTTTAGGGACATTTTTTAATTTCTACAACATTATCAGATCAAAAAAATTACAAAAAAAATTAAAAAAAAAAAAATTTCCAAATTTGAACGCAGTTTTTTAGAGAATTGCTCTAGAAACATTTACAGGTATGCCACTCCAAAATCCGATAAAGATAAGTTGAGTTATGGGCTTTAGAACTTCAGTCTTAGGGCATTTTTTAATTTCTACAAAATCATTAAATCAGAAAAATAACAAAAAAAATTGAAAACAAATTTTTTTTTTAAATTTGAATGCAGATTTTTAGAGAATTGCTTCAGAAACATTTACAGGTATGCCACTTCAAAATCCGATTAGGATAAGTTGAGTTATGGACTTTAGAACTTCAGTTTAGGGACATTTTTTAATTTCTACAACATTATCAGATCAAAAAAATTACAAAAAAAATTGAAAAAAAAAATTTCCAAATTTGAATGCAGACTTTTAGAGAATTGCTCCAGAAACATTTAGAGGTATGTCACATCATATTCCGATTAAGATAAGTTGAGTTATGGACTATAGAACTTCAGTCTTGGGACGTTTTTGAATTTCTACAACATAATTACATCAAAAAATTACAAAAAAAAATTACAAAAAAAAAATTTCTAAATTTGAATGCAGATTTTTAGAGAATTGCTCCAGAAACATTTAGAGGTATGCCACATCAAATTCCAATTAAGATAAGTTGAATTATGGACTATAGAACTCAGTCTTGGGACATTTTTGAATTTCTACAACATCATAACATTAGAAAAAATAAGATAGAATGCTATAGTCGAGTTACTCAGCTAGTGAAATTGCAAACGAGAAATTTTAAAATTTTCTGGACTATCGGTAGAAACTGCGTAAAAAAATTTAAAAAAAAACTTGTGGTAGTGAGAGTTTTGGGCGGATTGTGGGCGGTAGAGTTGGCGTAGTAAAAAGTTTTTCGGCCGTGGCAGTTTTGTGTGGTTTGTGAGCGTTAGACCGGGCGTGGCAACATTATATATGTATATACTTTATATGGTCGGAAACGCTTCCTTCTGCCTGTTACATACTTTTAAAAAATCTAGTTTTGACGTTTTTAAGTTTTTTCTTAGAAATAAATGACCTAAACACACTTGGCAACGGAGTTATACCCTTATTCTGTAAACGTAAACATTTTGATAGATGGCCTCTGTCGCAGCGACAAAGAATGCTGAAAAAAAACGAAATCAAAATCAAGAACATAGATAAGCCCTTTTTTTCTGGAAAAATTCTCGGCTTTTTATAGCCCAACCACGTGCCAACCCGCATTTAGACACGCCCACTCCACTTCTGGGCGGTGGGAGGTAGATAGAAAAATGTTGCCTCGGCGACAACTTCCGCCTAACTGCACTTCAACATGTCAATTTTTCTTCCACCCGCCGCCCATCCAGATGGATATGGATACAACAAAAAAAAAACGAGTATAAAATCAACCCCCTGACCGAAACGCCTACGAAAAATGGCATTCGAGAGGAAAATTCACAGCTCGGCTTGCATGTGTGTGTTGGCATTTTGCCTCCTTTGGCCAGCACTCCAAGTCACTTGTCATGGAGGCCTTTTGTCTGCCAAAAACCCCAGCTCCCGGCTGAGCGGCGCTTTAAATCATAAACACCTTGTTAGTGCAACAACTCGACACTTTGAACGTGACATTGATGCCTGTTTTTGTGCCGGCGAACGGAGCCCAAAACAGTTTCCGTGTCTCAAGCATCGAAAAACAAGCGAACTCCGGCCGGAAGGTTGGGTCTGCCCATGTGGATGTGAATGTGGATGAGGATGAGGATGGTGGTGAGGTTGAGGATGTGGCCATGGTGAGCCCGAGGTGATGGTGCTTCCATGTGCAACTTCCTGCCGATAACCTTTGGCGCACACACATGCCACAAAAGCCGTCGCCATCGTGTTAGCCTTATCGCTCCGCTCTTGGCCATGGAGCCCATGGAGCCCATTGAGCTCAGGCAATGCAGCCATCAGCAGAATCGTGACTCCGGACCAGACACCCCGGTTAATTAGCCAACGTATCACAAAGTACCCGGTTAAAGATCGGCTTAAAGTTGGACCAGAACTCCAAGTCCAACATAAAAGATTTTAATAGATTTTATAATTCTGCTAAAGGTGTTTATTAGATTAAATGAATATGGAGGAATTGAAGAATGTTAAACTGCCTAAACACAAGTTCTATTTCCGGTTTCTATTTCCGACATGACAATAAATATTTCATATATCAACCCTTTGGGGCAACACACGTGTTCTCTGGCTTTGACCCAAAACAAGACACATGTCAAAGGTTTTCAAATGTTGCAAATTAGAGGACATTAGAGTTCGGAATAAAAAAGCGAAACAAAGGGCGATCGGTAGATTTCAACTGACAAGCCGAGTGGCAGAAGCACTTTGAAACAAATACTCTGTGTCATTTGCCCATTTGTCAGAGCCAGTGTGTGTGTGTGTGAGTGGGTGTGTGAGTGGGTGTGTGAGTGTGTGCGTGTGTGTGGGCCATTTGAAGTGTGTCAGTTGTGTTTTGGCCTTTCTTTGTGCATTTGACAGTGCTTTGAGTTTAAATAGGGCCAGCGGCATTATGGCTAAATTCCTGTCCGAAGACTTGCCATTACGCAAATTACAGCAATTTCATCCAAATGCCTGTTCGAAAAACGCCTTACAATCAGCCATATCACCTGAGTTCAACGGACTTTTCTGGCAAATTTGGAAGAAATCTAAATAATTGAAAGCCTTTTTTGTTGGGATAGCAGGGGCATTATAAAAAAGCAAGTCTCTTGCCAAATATCTTCCCACTTTAAAGTAAGTTTCCAGACCGTTTCTTCGCAATCAAAGTTCTCAAAGGATCTCACTGCCACACACATACACACAGCCGCACGCACAGACACCCACACACATATGTGTGCATTCAAAATGGCCGCCATTTTACTTCCGCTAAGTGCCGGATCCTTTTGGACCATTCACTGTTTGCTCTTGGCCATCAAAGCTTTGGGGGACAAAACTTTGCAGTATTTTTATTTTTTTCACAGCTTGTTGTCGCTGCCGCTGCTGTTTTTTTTTTTTTTTTTTTGTTTTTTGTTGCATCCTTTTCGTTTTCGGGCTTTATTTCGCATAATTTTTGCGCCTTTGTGCGAATTCTCGGGGCGGTGGAGCCTTTGACGCCATTTGAAAGGCAGTCACCTGCGTTTTTTGCCTTCATTTTTGTTTCGCGTCTGGTTGTGTGAGTGTGTGTTTATTCTCTAATTGTTTGTTTGTTTGCTCGCTCGCTCTTATTTACTCTCCGCCCGTCGCCTTTGTTTAGTTTTTACGTCTGGCCAAATCCGTAAAGCAGCTCGTTGCTCGTAAAGTTGGGCAACAACAATGAGGCACGAGGAGCAACAACTAAATAAGGCATATGGCCAACAACAATGGGGCCCCCCACACTCAACTTGTTTTTATATATCTTCATGTTCGAGCCTTAGTTTTCCCTTTTCCCTCCTTTTTTGCTGCTGCTTCTTGCTCTTCGAGCCATTTGTTGCTGTATATATATGAGTTTTTTTCGAGGCTCAGACAACTTAATGCTATTTGCTCCTCACACACACAGACACTCTCACTCACACACACACAAACAAACACACCTTGAAGTCCTCGAGCTTCTGCCTCCTTTTGTTTGGAGTTTTTAACAACTTGAGCACGTCGTCGGTATTGGTTTTTCCAGCCACCACACTCGTTTTCCCAGCGATTTCCCACCTCCGACTACATTTTCCTAGTTATATTTTTTCTACTTCCTGCCTTTGCCTTTGTGAAAATAATCACGCGCGCTTTTGAGTGAGCACAGCAGCCCCTTAGTTTTCCCAGCTTTAGCTTTCCTTTCCGGATTTTCCTTTGCTTTTTCACACTTGGTTACTTCCGGCGCGATGACTGAGCAAATAGTGGGTAAGGCGCATCTATTGTTTTCTTTTAATTTGCCCAGACATGTCAAACGTGGCGCCTCTTCCATGAGTTCCTTTAGTTCCTGGAGTTCCTTGAGTTCCTTGAGCCGAAATAAAGGACTCAGGAATCGGACTTCTGATAAGGAATGGTATAACTTTGCAGTCTGTAGGCCAATTTAATTGTTACTTATTACTAGCTATTGTGCCAAAAATACAGAAATGCACTTATATTTGAAGCCATTTTGATTGATTGATAGGGCATATCAAAGCGGTTTTTCCTGGTTCTCAATTATTTATGTTTTATTTGCCAAACACAAACCAATCAGGAGCTCCAAGTGCCCACATAGTCACCTGTCGAGGAGGTGAGCGCTTGCCAGCTGTCTTCTGCGAGTGGCAAACCTATTAACTTTTCTCTCCCCTTTTCCCATTTCCCTGTTGCTGCAAGGACATTTATCGCTGAGCGAGTGTGTGTGTGTGGAGCACTTTGTTGCTTAATTGATTTTAATACAAGTTCCCCGCTCCTTTTGCGCCATCGGTCCTCAAGTGAGTCGTTCGCCTTCATAGTTGGAGTTCGAGACTATAAATTGGCTTTTTCCTTTCCCTTTTTGCAGATGCAGCAGCTGCCTGTCCATTTCCCATTTCCATTTCCGTTTGCAATTGCAGGGGCACAGGCCAAGGATGAAGTACACGAAGAAATTGGAGTGAAACGGGCGGCCAAATGGGAGTGAATGGAGCAGGAGGGCTAGGGCAAAGGCAAAGGCAAAGGCAAAGGCAAAGAAAGTAGAAATGCCATTTATTGAATTGTATAAATTTCTATACATCGACAGCGACTGTTTATTCTGCCCAGCCAACTGTGCATGTGTGGGCTTCTCTTTTTCTTACTGGCTTGCACAGAGAGAAATACTATATCACCTAAAGTACAAGTACACAAGTAATGCATTGGGTCATTTGGTAAGACTTCTTTATAAGAAGTTGTAAAGCCGTATGTGTAATAATGTCACACGAATCGTATTTGGTTACCTTGAGACGCCCGATTTTCGCGCAGTGCACAGGGCCACTTGGGGTGTGTGTTTGGCTAAGCTTTATCGCATTTGCATGGCAAAAGTCTCGGGCGGAGTAGGGTCAAGTGCCCGTTACCGTTGCTGGTCCCGCCCTCGGGTCACTCATTTGTTCTTTTGATTGCAGAGCGTTTTTGCTCGTTGGCCGGGCTTTTGTTGTATTAGTAAAATAAATTACCATTTAGTGCTTTTTGCCACTTGCACACACACAAAGGCAAGGACCCCCGCAACACACACACACAAACATACACACGCACACAAGAACCCTTTGGCTGTCACACATGGTCGAGTGTTGTCCTTTGGCTTGCAAATGAAATTATTGCCAGGGCTTTTGCATCCGCCGGTTTGCTGGATTATAAGCCACCATCTGTATCTGTATCTGTGTATCTGTGTGTGTGTGCCCGTATGGGTGTGCATCTGTGTGTGTTACCCCACTGGCAAGTGCAGGCCATAATAAATTGCTAGCAATCGCATTTCCGTTTCTTTATGCGCTTCGATTACGATGCGCTTTACTTGCGCCAATTCTTTTCTTCTTTTCCCCCTCGTAATTGAATATATAATTTTTTTTCCTCCCTCCCTTGCACACACACACAAACACACACTCACATCACACACACACACACACACATGGATCGCCTGCCATTTGAATATAAATTGTTTTATCTGCTGCTGCAAAATATTCATTTCAATTTATTTTACTTTTCTTCATTCGATTGCTCGGCTTCCTGCTCTTTTTACGATTTTGTTTTGCCTGCTCCCGTTTTTTCTTTATTAAATAAATTATTTATGCATTGTCATTTGGCTTGCCATTCTCTATGTGTAGACGCCGCTAAGTATGCCAACATATTTTGTTTACAAATTCGGGATTACTTTTGAGAAAGTTGCTGGGTTTTTGCTGCTTTGCAGGCAGACTTTTAATACATTAAACAGCTGCGACGACTTTGATAACTCATGAGTTGGGAATCAACTTTTATGGCCGTAAATTATACAAATCAAGGGTACATACGAATGCTGTGTGATCCGAAAATAAAGTAAATATATATTCTTCCAAGAATATATTAGCATAAAAACATATTTTCAAGACATTGTATGCCTTAATTCTAAGATTTTTAAGAGATTATGTCTCAAAAGGGAAATACCAAAGAGGGTATCTTATATTCTATACCCACCCTTAAAAATACTCCACCACTGCCCTTTGTTGAACTTTGTGGTTCTAAGCCGAAGCATATGCAACATGGCCTAAGAACATGGGCAAATTTAACTTTTGACTTTTGTACTCATCCCCGCACTTTATTTACTCTTATTTGCAGTGCCAAGCAAACCGCAGAATCTAACCATCCTGGATGTATCGGCCAACAGCATCACGATGTCCTGGCATCCCCCAAAGAACCAGAACGGAGCCATCGCCGGTTACCACGTGTTCCACATCCACGACAACCAAACTGGCGTGGAAATCGTGAAGAACTCTCGCAATTCGGTGGAAACACTCATTCACTTCGAGCTGCAGAATTTACGTGAGTTTCACTACATTTTCGAAATATCTGTATTACTTTTATTTGGGCTTCATTTAGCGAACCCAGCGCAAAAGGTTTTGAAACTTTTAATTTATTCACTCGATAAGTTTTCGAAAGCCCTGGTCGATCAAAGGGTTTTCAAGTTGTCCTCGCCAATTGGTGACCCCCGTCAAGTTGCGAACTCGACATTAAACTGTCAGCAGTCGAACGCCCACGTTGTGAAAAGCCGAGCATACTTTTCCGTCACGCCCACGCCGCGAAATGGAAATGGGAAATGGGAAATGGAAAACTCCTTGAACCTGCCGGAGGACCTATTATTACCCATAATTGAGGCTCCAGCCAAATTGTTTGCCAGCTGCTTTGTAATTAAATAGTTGCAAGTGCTCGCTTGCCACTTTCTGTTTGCCAACAACTTTTGACGCTTATAACTTGCACACCCCAAAGTCGGCTAATTTTCCTGATTAAGGCGTGAGCTGAGTCCTCGGAGTCTCCTGCGACGGAGAATACATCCGCAGGATATGCCGCTCCAGAAGAAGCTACTTAGGAGGCTCCTGCTAGAAAAGTGCCGTGGTTTTTGGAGGTTTTTAGGCGCCCCCATGCAATTAACTTGCTACAAAGTTATGTGCCGCATTCCACATTCTCATGCAGCCACATTGTTTAATTTAATTACACGACTTCGGATGCAGGATGCACCTGCTAACTTCTGCTCGGAAATTCCCGGGCAAAGGAGCCTCCTTTTTGCGGCATGCTGGGCCGCCATGGCAACGTTTAATTATTTCCAAATTTAATCCAAGTAGATGTCAGCAGTTTCTCTTGTTAATTAAATCCAATTTAAGCTGACAGCGCCGCTTGAAGCGGTTCCTCTTTGCTTTTTGTTTTTCCTCGCCATGAAAAATCAATTCATTGTTATTGTTGCCCCTGTCCCATGCATTTTCGCTGAGTAAAATTTAATTATAAAGCCGCACAGCAACCGCCATACCGCCATACCGCCTTCCCCTTTCCCTTCCTTCCCCTCCTGCATCCCTGCATCCAGTGACATGCGGCTACGCATCTCATAATGAGCAGCAAAAAGATGCCCGCCGCTCAATTTAAGGTGGCAGGCGGCGTGGCAGGTGCTCCACATATTCGCGAAAAACAACTGACATTCCCCGGAGGTATTTACGACCAATAAATGCCTCAACTGTCGCATGCAAATGCACTCGACTGCAAATTAAGCGAATTAAAGGCTTACGAAATGCAGGTCCTTAAATAATTACTTTTGATTTTCCAGTCCCATAGCTAGTAGTTTTATATCCTGTAATGCTATATGCATGTAATACCCATTTACAGGACCCTACACCGACTACCGGGTGATAGTAAAGGCATTCACCACCAAGAACGAGGGCGAACCCTCCGACCAAATTGCCCAGCGGACGGATGTGGGAGGACCCAGTGCTCCGGCGATTGTGAACCTCACCTGCCACTCCCAGGAGTCCATCACTATTCGGTGGCGACGACCCTACGAGTTCTACAACACCATCGACTTTTACATCATCAAAACGCGTTTGGCTGGCCAGGATACGCATCGGGATATAAGGATTAATGCCTCGGCGAAGGAACTAGAAACTGCGGTAAGTCCTTACTTCCAAAAGTAACATCTTACACTATGGTTTAACTTATTGAGAACAATAAGTTTGAGCTTCAGTTTAGTATTGCCACTAGATATTCTAGCCATTTTAAAGACAAGAGCTGGAATAAAATATTACTGTATAGAAAGGCAAAACAAATGTAAGTGAATTAGTCCCTTTGGAGTCTGGCACTAATATGTCATCCGCAAGATTTGGCGAAAATAGAAGAGTTTCCCGCGCTGTTAGCCAACATTTTGTTGGGCTGCCAAGTGGGCAGCATTGTTGTCCACCCAGCGATATGTCAATCGAGTCGGCTTATCGCGGCCATTTGGCCCGGTCTGCGGCCCAAAAAAGCGAAAAGTTCTATGATAAACGGCCTAATACAGACAGATATTCGGGCGGGAAAACGAGAAAAACATGGGGAGCGGCAGTAATAATTGCATTTTTATGCAGCAAACAACAAACGGCATAGAATAAAACCCACCTGCCACGGTACCTGTAAATATTTTATACAAATTCCACATGGAAAAAATGCAACATGCACACACACCCATTGAAATCCCACCGCCCACCTGCGAAAATAAATTAAATTTATGTTGTTTTTCCTGTCCGCCTTTGTGCCGCATCTTCCCATTTTATTTAGCGCCTGAAATGGACGGCATAAAAAATAAAAAAAAAACGCCAAAAGTAAATAAATAAAAAATAAAAGTTTGTCGTGGGGAATGTGGCGAGGCAAACAAATTTCGCAACAATAAAATGTTATCATACACATAGCTGACTTTTTCCATATCTGAAAACTAGTTGGATCCTTGTTTAGTCCTGTTTTTTCCCCCCTTCAGGACCTTCTATCTTTTTGTGGCCCCTCTGTCGCCAGGCTTTTGTTTTTGGCCAGTTAAAAATATTTTTGTAATTGAAATATTCTGCAGCGGCAAACAAGCTTGCTGTTGAACAACTAAACAACAGAAATGGCAATAATTTTACCTTTGTTTTTCATTGTTAGTTGGCGAATATGAATGCCAAATATTTAGCTTTTCCATATCAAGGAGACGGTATGCGAAGTTAAATGGAAACTAAATTAGAAATGTTTCTCGTACGCAAGAAAAATTCTTGTTTGGATCAACTAAATTAGTTAAACAAAGAGTAGAATGCTTTTTAGAAATTTGTTGACACGTTTCTATTAACTGGGGGAATTTTCAGGAGTTAAACATCAAAAAGTTTGAACATGGCAAGCAGTTTATTTACTTTAAAAAGTATTTGAATGTATGAGAACAAAAAAACATATTTAAAACGCACGACCCTCCATTGACGTTTTAAATTAAAAGAATATTTCCTTCAGTTTCGAATTTATATGCATTGATAACACTACTTGTTTTGCCTATTCCCTTGCAGATGATCCTTCAAAACCTAACAACCAATTCGTACTACGAGGTCAAAGTGGCAGCGGCAACGTTCAGTGTCATAAATCCAAAGAAAATTGTGCTGGGCAAATTCTCGGAGTCAAGGATTGTAAGTAGCGCATGAAGATATCAAGTGCAATCCGCAGAGCGAACCAACACCTGCCACATGGCGGAAAAACTTGGCATTTTCTTTTGATGGAGGCGGGGGTAGATGCGAGGCAGGGGGCGTGGCACGCCATAAAGTTGGCAGCCTCGCCGTTGTCAGTTTCCATATCAGATTACATGTCCAAAAAGGAAGCAGGCTGCTTCTTTTTTGCGGAGTAGGTGTTACAGAAAACTTATTTTGTTGCGAAAATTCCAAATTTTCCTGGCCAAAATATTCAGAGTATTCAGTGTTGCTCTACTGCTCAAGTAACTTTACCTTTTTATGTTACTTCCTATTTTGTTTTTATGCATTATAGAGTTCTTGCCAAACGGACCCCGGGGCGTATGCGTAATGTGAATCCTAGGCGCATTGAATGGACTACATACAACAATGAATATCGCCACCACTTGGCCTACACTACAAGAAAATGCAGAAAATAATATTATGAAACAATGCTAATCGATTTTTTTTATTTATGGAATCAAAATGGGGCTTTTTAAATCACTTCTTAAAGGGTTTCCGACCAAAATGGAGAAGTTGAAACTACACATTTAGAACTGTGAATCATTCTGGTACAATTGCAGAAAGAAATACATACTTAAAAAAGGTCTATTTTTCGCTGAACATGTAGTGGGAAAACCATATCCTTTGCAAAACAAGAAAGTAAGGCTTTTTCCTGTGCACCTGCGTTTATTGACATTTCAACCTGTCATAACAACATCCTTAATGACATTCCACACAAACGCAGACGCACACACACACACACACGCACACAAGCCGCAAACTTTGTTGCATGCATAAAATATAATCCAAAGTTGTGGCAGAAATGTAGCAATTTAGTTGACCTCAAGTTTCTGGCCAGGGGGTGGGGTCAACTGGGCGGGGGCACACGCCCTCATAAGTATGCAGCAATATTTTTCGTGGCTCTAGCTACCCTGCCTCCCACTCATTCATAATTCATTGCCATTGTTGTTGTTGGACCGCCTGAATTTCAAGTGGCCTGCACCTTTTGGCCGCATTTACATGGCCCGTTGCCATTTTCCGCTCGGCGCACACAAAAAGTCCCCAACTCCCCGCGAAATGGCGCTCATTTAAATCCTTTCTTCTTCGGGTGCCAGCAAAAATCGTATGCAAAATGCGGAAATAAACAAGCGCAAATAAAGAGTGCGCGAAAAACAAACAAAGGCAGCGGAAAATCAACAAAAAAACACAACTCCAGTATGATGATAACTGACGCACACACATTTGTAACGCATTCGCTGCATACGAGTACACAGGAAACAAATGTGACCAACACTTTAGCTTTGCTATTCGGACGATGCAATTCATAGTTTGCTATATGCGCCAATGCCTTTCATTGGAAATTGGTGTTGTTTGCTTGATCAACACTGAATAGCTGGTTTTTATTAATTTGAGAGGATCATAAGAGGATCAGCACATACATATGTATCTCATGTCTTAATGGAATTTTCGAATATCTTCTAAGCTCTGCCATAAATTTGCTTCTCTTCTGCCAACAGATTCAACTGCAACCGAACTGCGAGAAACTGCAACCGCTGCTGCGGCAATCGCATAATGACTACAATCTGGCCGTTCTGGTGGGCATCATCTTCAGCTGCTTCGGCATCATCCTGATCATCATGGCCTTCTTCCTGTGGAGGTAAGTGGCGCTCTGTGGCGTTATAACTCTCGAACCGAATCCCAAAATAAAACCCAAGACATAGCAGAAACAAGTGCAGCTGCAGCAGCTGCTTCCTCGAGACAGTCGCGTGCAGTTCCACAAATAAAACTGGGAAAGTGTTGTCAAAGTGCTGAGTGCAAAGCCCTGTACTCCCACTCCCACTCCCACTCCCTCGGTGGAATTTGGGATTTAAAAATAAACCGAAAATAAACCAGGGACAGCAAATCGAGTCAGTTGCAGCTATAGAATCTCGGAATTTCGAATCTCCCAACTCGGGGAAGTGAAAAATTCTCGGTATCTGTGCTTTTAATGGTTCGTGGTTATTTCTAATTACAAAAATTATCTTTGATGCGCTACTGACTTCATTAAATGGCATACTTATCCAATTACCGAATGAAATGCAGAAAAAACGTAATCCTTTTGCCACATCCTTTTGGACCAATTCATAATTAAGGCAATAACTCGACCATTTCTGTCCCCTTTTTTTTTTTTGAACAAACAGCAAATACCAGATACCACGAACTAAAACGGGAAGGTGGGTCACTTTCATATTTCCTGGAAATGTTAATTAAAATTCAAATCGTAAAAAAACACAAGAGTCCGAGGCGAAGCCAAAGACAAAGACAAGCAAAACAATTTTAAGTTACTTAAAATCTTTATTAAATGTAAAAGTGGTTAACCCATTGGCCAGAACCCGGCAATCTCCACTCCCATCCCCATCCTCCACATCCGGATACGGATTCGCATTTGCCGAAGGCAATGGCAAACATTTGAGACGACAAAATGTGTTGGGGAAAATGAAAAGCGTTTTTATACCAACTCCTCACCCCCCCCAGCCCCCCCAACACCAAGCCAACTTCAATGGAAGGAATTTTGCATATTTTCTCTGTCGAAGCGATTTTTTATGCTGCCGCGAGTATGCCAAATGAAAGTTACCCACGCCCACAGTTCTTTTTTTTTACCCCTTCTTGGGTTCCCTAACAAATTAATGCCATTTTATTTATTTTTTACAAATACCCTGCGAGCAGAGCAGAACGCAAAACAGCGTGAGGAGCTGGAAAAGCAGAAGGTTGGAGTGTTGCCATCCCATTCTTTAAGTTACCCAAGTTTTAGAGCGGAAAAAATTATATTTTATTAAGCAAACAAAGGCGAATTTCTACAATTTCCTTTTCAATGCAAACAAATCCAAAGTGGCGACTGGGTGAGAGGCAGCCAGAACAAAAGTCGTCAGGCAGCAAACAAAAAAAATGGGGATAAAAAAGGAAGGAAATACCGAGGAAAGCGGTGGGAAAGCAGTGGGAAAACATGAAAAGAAGGGTTTCGCGTTCTCCGCGAGGGTGAGAGGAAATCTTCTTGCCGAACTCAATACGCGCCCCATGGCAAAATCATTTACATTCGCATTTACTTTTGCCTTTCCATCTCTACAGAGCCACTAATCAACGTTTAGTGGCTGCCACTGGAGGCACGAATGCCAGAAAGCCAAGGGGCGTGGAAATTATTTTAATAACCGCTGGGGCAGGCTTACTAAGTCCTAACCACACACTCCGGAAAACTGGCAACTTGGGCGCCAAGTGGAAATACTTTGCACTTTCTTGTGGCAACAATTTGCTGGCAGCAGCGATAACCATCAGTTTTAGCCAAGCAAGAACTTTTTTTAGAGCAGAAAAATAGTTTAGCGAATAACTTAGACGTCATGCAGTAAATTATTATTGTGCGGTTTTGATCCAGGCATCTATATACTTTCAAACTGAGGAGTTTGCGTTACTTATCTATATGCGAGCAATGGGTATCCGATAGTCGAGGTGACAGTGTTCTCTTTTCTCAAATTATAAATCTTATAATTCCAAATTCGTCCAGAAACGTGAACAACAGATGTCTGGAATTGAAGAAGGAGTAGTTCAAAACAATTTTCCATTTGCATTCCGACAACGAATCATAAGAGCTGTCCCCTCTACCGAGGCCCCACCGTACGTGAACTTGTGTGTTACTTTTTCATATCGGATGCAGTCGGGAACATTGTTTTTGTGTGGACGGCTTTATTTGCTGGCAAATGTGTGTGCGCGTGTCTGGTTTTTCGAAAAGAACTTTTCCCTATGCCGAAAATAGAAAAGCGCGCAGAGAGTCGGACAAGAAATTGTTTTTGGACAACGTATTGGTAACTGTTGCCAAAAAAGTTCCATTTCATGACAACGTTGCAAAAAGTCAAAGTGTGCAGGGTGTGCGGGGTGGTGGGTGGTGGGTGGTGCGGAAAAGGGACAGTTTTCCTCTAGTTTTTCCCAATTTCCCTCCCTTTGCACTGACTTTATCAACGCTATCGATGAACCAACTGCCAGCGTTATCAACTTTCCCTGGGCAAACACCGCGCAATGCAACTTTTATTGAGGAAGTTGTCTGGCTCAATCGATCGATTAACAAATATTGATTACCTATAAGGCAGTAAGCGTTTGCAATTGATTAATCAACCACTTTGCTGGGCAGCAACAATAGCACACAACAGCAGATTTAATTAAGCAAACACGGGAGATAAAATGCATTACAATTGTAAATTGGAAAGGTCAAATCAATGTCACATACAGATAGGATTAACAGCAGTATTGCATAGTACTTCAACTGGAATCGTCACAGTTTACACTTCCTACAAGCTACCACAAAAGAATATTACTTCAATTTGTAAATATGAATATATTCTCTTCAATCAAGAATAAAACTTCGGATAAACAACTTTTTTTAACCATAACTATAACATATATTGGTAAAAATTCTCTCCCAACCAATGGCCACTGTAGAAAAGTGGGAAGGGCAACTGGCTTTTTACGACTGGCAGCAAAAACGTGCCAGTTGTTATCAAACAGCTGATGAGGCAAAGCTCGCAAAGCTCGCTCATTTTCTATATCTCTCAGTCGGGTTAAAGATCGGGGTACTGAGGAAAAGCTCCTTCACCGCGCCGATCGCCAGTCGACTAGAGTTCAGTTCTCCAAAGCACGCGCGTCTATAAGCACGCAGATCCAAAGATACTTCGGTAGCACCCAACCCAACAAATAAAGAAAGAACCGAATAAACGAGTAAACGAATAAGCCGCACCATAATAAACCTTATCAATAAACAACGCTGAGAAAGAAGAGCGATAAGTGCCGAGAGACACCTGGGGTGCGCTAGTTTCGTCACAACTCAGCCTCTTTGAGGCAAATTTGTGCGACGGTGTGCTCGTAGTTATTGCGTACTATTTTTGCAGTGAACTGGCGACACTGCAGTTGCCAATATGACGTGTGACGTAATTTGTGTCAATATGTAGGCGAAGATCGCGGGTACACGCAGCGAAAAGGGAGGCGCATGCAACGCGCATCTAGTGGATGCACACACAATGTCAGGTGGCGGGGAAAAGCGCTGCAGCAGGCCCATGCTGCATGCCACATCGGAAACTGCTGGTGCAGGTGCAACTGCAGCACCGCGTCTGTTGCGTCGCAAGTCGCAGCGCGGAAATTGGTTTACGTAAGTTTTTCGCAGCCCTCACGTGTTTGCCAAAAAATGAAAAACGACAATCTTAAAGTTACTAACTAAAAGCCTGGTTGCACATCATCAAATTGCTTGCTCAGAGTTGCGAGCGGAAGTTGACAAATATAAATAAATATATTTTTTGGTGCGTAATAGAGACGCGAGAAAAACAAATGGCTTCGATAAACAAGCCCAGAAGTTAAGAAAAACATATGTAAATATATGTGCATACTCTATGTGGCGGTGGAATTTCTTATTTTCTAGTCGGTTTCTTCTGCCATTTCGGTACTATTTACTTTGCCGTTGACAGCCAAAGTAAACAAAACCGCATGGCCATCTCCCGTTGATAAGAATTATTGAAATAATTATCAAAGTTCTCGATTCGCCAGTTCGAGTTTTGTTTATGCCGCCCAACTTCGCAGAGTAAACAGAATGCGAGTTCCTTTGAATTTCCAACGACGACAGATCGCTATCGCTTTCAAAACACTTAGGAATGGAGAACAAATCTTAGGCAACAAACTTTTACTCATGGAATTGCATGAGTTGGTTGGGCGATAAGCAACCCTTTATCGCCCAACCAACCAACTCATACAACTTATACATATATTTAGAAAAAGAAATAAATAATGATTTTACTTCTATATGGAACGCTCCTCATGTACTTGGCTATGGCTAGAAATTTATTAAGAGATTATTCCAAGCTAGGTGCCATTGAACCTGCTCCTTTCGCTTTTAAGCGCAAACTGGAAGAATTCTTTGCAAAGAATCGATTTGTATCAATACAAGCATTCAGATCGAGATTACAAGAGCAATATTCTTCGCAAAGTGCAACGAGCCACAACACGAAACAGAATGAAAAGTTGGCAGTACAGTGCGGACCACTGAATTGCCATTATGTCGTGCACTTTCTCCCAAGGCTGCGAAATCCCGCAGTGAAATGGAGGCGAGTGGCAAACTTTGCTGGCAAGTTGCCAAGTTGTGCTGGCTGGTCGAGTGCACTTGTAGGCGAAACTTGGTCCAAAGTTCTGCGCGCTCCTTGTAATCGCTTAAGCCAATTACAAAAACTTAACCTCAATTTGTGTATAGCAATTGAACGGCCATAATGCCCGCCTTTTCCCATCATTGTCACTCATTTGGAGCGGCTTTGGGCCACTGGAGAGTGTGCTGGCGAAAGGATTCAGTCGGTCTGTCCTCATGCCTGGCTGCAAGCGAATGCCATTAGTGCTGACCACCACCCACTTCCTGTTATCTAGCCACCTGCTCCTCAGCATTTTCACCTGCTTATTTATGCATTCTGATTTTGTAAGGAACTTGTCGTCGGCCACGCCCACCTGACACCTTTCGCTGACTCGCCCCAACTGATTGCAGCTGCTTTATGGTTTCGAGAGCTCACAACTTTGGCAAAGAAAATTATGTTCTCCCTGTTAAATAGAACTTACACTCACTGCAAAGTAGCCTGCCATTTTTGAAAGGATACTTCTGCCACTGGTCACTGGGAATTCCGCTCCAGTCAACTAATGGGATTTAGTTTAAAGAACACAGTATACACTATGTAGGTTAATGGGAACAGACAACTCTGAGACACTCTTTCCATTTGTATTTGTAGAAGTGTTTGGTTCGAAGATGAATAGTCACTATTCAAGACGCATTCGTAGACAATCCTTTGTAACACCTGGCATTTCGTTTCACTCCTTTCAGCAGAAAGTGCTTCCATGCGGCCTACTACTACCTGGACGACCCGCCACACCACCCGAATGCGCCCCAGGTGGACTGGGAAGTGCCCGTGAAGATTGGCGACGAGATCCGCGCAGCTGTGCCCGTAAACGAGTTCGCCAAGCACGTGGCTTCACTGCACGCGGACGGAGACATTGGATTCAGCCGGGAGTATGAGGCCATCCAGAACGAGTGCATCAGCGACGATCTGCCATGTGAGCACTCGCAGCATCCCGAGAACAAACGCAAGAATCGCTATCTCAATATCACGGCCTGTAAGTCGAACTAACTACTGTAACTACTTTTTATGACTGCAAGCTTGCAAACCGTAATGGGTTTTTTTTAATTACAAATAATTATTGTTAAATTGCTTGTAAATCACAGATGACCACAGTCGGGTGCACTTGCACCCCACACCGGGACAAAAGAAGAACCTGGACTACATCAATGCCAACTTCATCGATGGCTACCAAAAGGGCCATGCCTTCATCGGCACCCAGGGTCCCTTGCCCGATACCTTCGACTGCTTTTGGCGCATGATCTGGGAGCAGCGGGTGGCCATCATAGTGATGATCACCAATCTGGTGGAGCGCGGCAGGCGCAAGTGCGACATGTACTGGCCAAAGGATGGGGTGGAGACCTACGGCGTGATCCAGGTCAAGCTCATCGAGGAGGAGGTCATGTCCACCTACACTGTGCGCACTCTGCAGATCAAGCACTTGAAGGTGGGTTTACTTTAGATAGCTGAAATAGTTCTGTAAACTAACAAATATATCCCCCAAATCTCAGCTCAAGAAGAAGAAGCAGTGCAATACCGAGAAGCTGGTCTACCAATATCACTACACCAACTGGCCCGACCACGGAACACCCGATCATCCTCTACCCGTGCTGAACTTTGTCAAGAAATCCTCGGCCGCCAATCCCGCAGAGGCTGGTCCCATAGTCGTGCACTGCAGGTGGGCAACTTCACTTTGAAGAACCATAGTATTCGATCTTTAGTCACTATGTCATACTTTAAATTACTTTTCAGCGCTGGCGTTGGTCGCACTGGCACCTACATCGTCCTGGACGCCATGCTCAAGCAGATCCAGCAGAAGAACATCGTCAACGTGTTTGGCTTTCTGCGCCACATTCGTGCTCAGAGGAACTTCCTGGTGCAAACCGAGGAGCAGTACATATTCCTGCACGACGCTCTGGTGGAGGCCATCGCCTCCGGGGAGACCAATCTGATGGCCGAGCAGGTGGAGGAGCTGAAGAACTGCACTCCGTATCTGGAGCAGCAGTACAAGAACATCATCCAGTTCCAGCCGAAGGATATACACATTGCATCCGCCATGAAGCAGGTGAACTCGATCAAGAACCGCGGCGCCATCTTCCCCATCGAGGGCAGTCGGGTGCACTTGACGCCCAAGCCGGGCGAGGATGGCAGCGATTATATCAACGCCTCCTGGCTTCATGGCTTCCGGCGGCTCAGGGACTTCATAGTCACCCAGCATCCCATGGCGCACACGATAAAGGATTTCTGGCAGATGGTCTGGGACCACAATGCACAGACCGTCGTGCTGCTCTCATCCCTGGACGATATAGTAGGTTGAATGGGACTGCTTATCGAATCGTGACACTAATCCAAATGTACTCCACAGAACTTCGCCCAGTTTTGGCCGGATGAGGCCACGCCCATCGAGAGCGATCACTATCGCGTCAAGTTTCTGAACAAGACCAACAAGAGCGACTATGTGAGCCGCGACTTTGTCATCCAGTCGATACAGGACGACTACGAGCTGACGGTCAAGATGCTCCACTGTCCCAGTTGGCCAGAGATGTCCAATCCCAACAGCATCTACGACTTCATCGTCGATGTGCACGAGCGCTGCAACGACTACCGCAATGGACCCATCGTCATTGTGGATAGGTGAGTTTAAGGCGCGTTTTGTGGCGATGAAGTCATCTCAATTTGGTACATCTCTTCTGAAGATATGGTGGCGCCCAGGCGTGCACCTTCTGCGCCATCTCCTCGCTGGCCATCGAGATGGAGTACTGCAGCACGGCGAATGTGTACCAGTACGCGAAGCTGTACCACAACAAGCGACCCGGGGTGTGGACATCCAGCGAGGACATCCGTGTCATCTACAACATACTTTCATTTTTGCCTGGCAATTTGAACCTGCTGAAGCGCACGGCGCTTCGGACTGAATTCGAGGATGTGACAACGGCCACGCCGGATCTCTATAGCAAAATATGCAGCAATGGTAATGTTCCACAGCATGTCATACTGCAGCAGCAGCAGCTGCACATGCTGCAGTTGCAGCAGCAACACCTAGAGACACAGCAGCAGCAGCAGCAGCAACTACAACAGACAGCACTCAATGAGACAGTCAGCACACCAAGCACCGATACTAATCCAAGCCTATTGCCCATTCTGTCATTGCTACCGCCCACAGTCGCTCCTCTGTCCTCCAGTTCATCCACCACACCACCACCACCAAGTACTCCAACACCATCCCCCCAAACCATCCAACTGCCATCGCCATCAGACCTGACCCACCAGATCTCACCCACAGTCGCCAATGCAGCATCACCGGCCACGCCAGCAACTGCAAGTGCAAGTGCGAGTGCAACTCCAACGACTCCAACGACACCAACAGTCCCACCCACAATACCTACAATACCACCACTCGCATCCCAGAACAGTTTAACCCTTACTAATGCCAATTTCCATACTGTTACTAACAACGCTGCTGATCTGATGGAACACCAACAACAACAAATGCTGGCCCTGATGCAACAACAAACGCAACTGCAACAACAATACAACACGCACCAACATCACAACAACGTCGGTGACCTGCTGATGAACAATGCGGACAACTCACCAACCTCCTCACCAACGATCACCAACAACAACCATATTACCAACAACAACGTCACAAGCGCAGCGGCGACAGATGCTCAAAACCTAGATATTGTAGGCTAAACTAAAGATAAATTTACAGAGAGGGAATTTAAATCATTTTATAAATGTTTAAATATAAATACTTAAATTTAAACCTTACACCTACGTACATAGCAATGTATTTATTAACCTCTAAGTCGTTTAAGTGAGTGCAGAGCGTCTAGCGCTGTGTCCAAAAATTATTCGTTCGCCCGTAAGCTCATTTTTTACGTTAACTTTTTAACTTATGCCCTCAGTTGTTCCCCCTAAAACTATCTAAATTATTTCGTCTTGTGTAGTTTTTTATATCGTAAACATAGGTTTTTATACACCATACTTTACCCACATTTAGTCAGAAGGGAAAAAAATGAAAGAAAGTCAGAAGCCGTAAACGCAGTAAAGAACAAAAATAATCGCAAATCTAAAGTGGAAAACGTAGCAAAATGCACAAATTGAACAAGTAGAGTTAATAACATATTTGTCTAATCATTTATATACGCTGATTACATATAGCTAACGTTAATGCAGACTAATGCTGCACACACTTGTGCCATGATTTTTTAAGCCCCACAAAAGTCCTATTAAAGTAATGATTATTAGTTGAATTGCCGAACTAACTAACGTAGTTGATTGAGCACCTTTTTGCATTTCGAATCGATTCAGTCCGTCCTAGTATCTGTTATTGTTTTTGCCTTCCTCTCAATTGGTTCCAGTTTAAGTGCAGTTGAATACAAAAAGACAAACTAAAAACAAACCTAGCTACAAATTAATTGCGAATTTAGTGGGCAATACGCCGAGTTACCGAGCACTTTACACCACACATCACTGTAAATCCCAATCAAAGCTAAATAAATCACACGATTTCCGCACAAAGCACAAGGCATCACGAAAATTTGTAAATACAGCTTAGGCCGGAAAATCAGAAAAAAGATAAAAGATACTGTAAAAATGTGGTCGAATGTGGCCAGAAAACCCATCACTCTGCAAAGCTAATAAATCTAATAATATTGTAAAAATAAAAAGTAAAGTAAGCAACGGCGACAACTAAGTGTAAATCTGCAAGCAGTCGCCAGCGAAAGTATTATTAAAATATACGATACATGTGAAAAGCGAGATAAAAGAAAATCCCAATGAAAACTCAGTTTCAGTTTTTTGTTTTCCTCTATCGATGCACAGGGTGTTTCCATATTCGATAGACCCGACTAACAGCGTAATATTAACCTGTACAGTTCTTAAAGTTAGCCCCGGATGTGGATACGAATTAGGATTAAGCCTAGCACTCTGAATTGCCATGGCTAATGGTTTGGAGTTGTCCAGATCGGGCAGATAGCAAGTATATCTCCCCACACAGCGAGTAGAGCGCAAGTAATTTAGTGAATATTTTTACATTTTATATGTAAATGTATTAGTGGAAAAGAAGAACATAGGAAGCGATAAAAAAACATGTTTTAAAGACTGGTTTTTTGTACACTTTAACTTGAATAAGCATGTATACTGATTATGTAAATGAACGAATGTCAAAGGTCCTTCAGTTTCCCCCCCTCCCCACAAGACGCATACCGTGTCCACCCAATCGCATGTAGTCAGACTACTTGAGGATGCAGACCCCGTAGATGCGGACTTGATTCGGGTGGGAGGGAGTACCCTTCAATCTGATCGTATCAATCCAATCATTTGTCAGCTGATACCAAATAGGCGGCTCTACATATTAACCAACCAACTAATGACCAATTTTGTGAGATTATGTTTCTTAGGCACTAGACCCGACTTAGGCTAAGACTACTTATACGCTAGAAGGGCTTGTAAATTTCTCATACTGACATCGGCAATGGTAACAAATGCTTCATCTGTAATATAACAACAAGAATCATATTATTTCGATACGATATTGAGAAAAACTATGCATTTTAACTGTTAAACACATAAATAGTAGTATGTACGATGCAACTATAGGTGGATATGGATATTTCTATGCATTATGTACATAATGTTGTAAGTGTGCGATGTACGTGTAGTACGTCGCAGCCAAAAAAATGAAGCTTAATTGCGAAGGAGCAATGAACACACAGAGTTCTACAGAAATCCCCCAATTAAAAGTGCACACTCTTTTCGAGCAAATGGAAACCTTTCCACGACGAAACTACCTTCACACATTAACTAAAGTAATTGAGAAAGATACAAAACCACAGATGCAACAGATTATCTAATTGACGGTGTTATGCAATTTATAAATGTGATGAATGTCAAAGTTAAGCGTAAACAATTTAAAAGAAACCCAAGAAAATACAAAAAAAAACACAAAAGATACAAAAAAAGAATTATTAAAAACGATTCATGAGAAAGAGCTGAAGGTAGCAAGAACTTAAGTAAGCATGCCCACGATTTTAGAGCTAAGCAAATAGATCAAGATACAGATACCCAGAGGCAGACCATAGATTTTAAAGAACGAAGCATATGCCCCAGATCCTGACAGGACCTCACAGGTCCTGATGGGTCCTGAAAGTAGGGACTTTCCCGCAGCTTGTAGAGGCCATTGCAGCAGGAGGATGCGACACAAAGATCGGACATCGTCTCGCGATAAACAGAATTAATGATATGAATATATGTATGTATATGTATGTACACCTAAGCTAATCGTAAGCCAATGAAAGTTGAAATGGACTAAAGATAAATGGAACAGACAAAATCGAAAGCGTCTAAATAAAGAACATCAAATTGCAAACTTACCCTAGCTGGGCGATCGTGTCTCCACGGTGAACTCCACGCGCATTAGCCCAAAGTGGCTGCGTGGCAAAACATCCGGGGTCCAGGTCAGAAGGACTCCATTTCCGACAAAGTCCTGCGGATTAGAGAGTTATTAACCACCCCTTTTCAGTTCGCGTGCAAGCTCACCTTTGGAGCCGCTTCGAAGACTATCTTAACCATGTAAAGGCTGAGTCTTGGGTAGACTACACGCTTTTTCGGCTGACCCGGCACCTGCGGCTCGATGGGTGGGCGCACGTAGGGCACGAAATGGCCTTCTGCATGCCGCTCGAAGGCGCGATCCAACTGCAGCTGTAGGTTGGAAGTGCTGAAGATGCGCTTCGCGGTGTGCGGACTCGCAAAGTGCCAGGTGTACTTGCTGAGGCCTTTATGTTTGCCCGATTCTATCACAGTTAACTTGTCCAACGGCCGTCGTTTGATTCCAGTGCTGAAACTCTTGGAGAAGTGCGAAAAGGTTTCCTGTAAAAGATACCCAATAAGGTGATATGTAGGAGGCTAAGCACCTTACATCAGTTTACCTTGTGCACATGGAAATTTTGGTGCACCGAGCGCTTGGTAAGCGTACCGCTTGGAGTGTCGTCCAATGGCTCGCAACTCTCGTTTAGCAGCTCTATCACATGATCCAGCCATGCCGAGTAGGACAAAGCCGGCTGAACGGAAGCGTCCAAGCAAACGGATGCCGCTGATGCCGCACTATTCACTATTAAATCCCTTTTGGCCGGCAGAGGGGGCTGCTTTATGGACTTCACCTCAGTCACTATTTCCGAGAACTTGACCGGTGTCTTCTTGACCACCGATATGGTGGCCAGTTCAATGGGCAACTGATCGGCGACTACAGAGGGCGTGGCCTCGGTGAAAATGGGCGGAGCTGCTAGGATATTGTAGGGTTCACTAATCAAGGGCAGTTCTATATCCTCGCTGCATATATCCAGCTGATCGGTGGGCTGGAACTGGTCCATCAGCTCAATATTGCAGTCGGTCAGCTCAATGGGCTCCGCATATACATCGCAATTGGACAGGAGCTGCGAGTCGTTAGCATAGTGGATCAAGGCATCATTGGTGCTCGAGGTGCTGTGACTAGAAGTGGCGGCCTGCATGTTGTCCAGGTTAAACACGCCATCGGAGAGATCCGGCAAGGGAAGCTATAGTGACATGAAACACGAAAACGTTAAAAACTGGTCGAAGTGGGTGGTGTAACTCACATCTAGTTGATCGCCGAAGACGAGTATGTCCACCTGCGGGTCGAACTCATCCACCATATCCAGGCTGAGCCTCAAATCTCTGGTGGCAACATCGCCCAGCGGAGTTTCCAGCTGCGAGGGCATCCAGAAGTTCTGCAAGCCACTGGTGAAGTGGCCATAGACTCGCTTTCCCTGCGGCGAACTTAGGATCCCAGCCAGCACGAGCAGCAGATGATCGCAGATCTCGTCCTGCATCACCAGCGAATTATCCGGCTCCACTATGATCTTCAGTTTGCGGCACGCGCAGGCGTAGCTGCTCTTCTTCTTGGACAAGCCATTGGCCAAGACGGTGACGTGCAGTCGAGCAGCTGGAAAGGACTCGGAGCGTTCGCACTTGACGGCGAATGTGGAGTGATTCAGGCGCTGCACGCCAGGCAAGTGCTCCTCCTCCTCGGCGTACTTGTACAGCTGCCAGAGGTTCTGCTTCTGCTCCAGGCTGATGTTCAGGTTCCACAGCACCTCGCGGGACACGCGGTAGACCTGCGCCTTGGCGATCTCGGTGCCCAGCTCCCGGCAAGCCTTCACATGGACGCAGTCCGCCGGTTGGCCTCCCGTTTTCTTGCACGACTCCACGAAGCACTCGGCCTTGCTGGACACCACTGCAGCATCCGGCTGCAGCGACAGGGTGACGTCCTGTATTACCACAAAGTTGCGCGGCTGCTGCTCCTTCTCCTTGGTGCGCAGCGAGTATACCGTGGAGCCCGGCCGCAGCGACACCAGTTGCACGGCGTCCAGGACGTTTCTGCGCTGCGGACAGGCGGAGTTCTTGCAGATCACAGCCCGGTTTCCGTTGATGGCGCCACAGTGAACACACTTGCGAATGCCGCGCATATTTACATCTTTTATTCCACGAAAATGGGTCTCGAATTCGTTTGTTAGTTTTTGCACAACTTTGCCGGCTTTTGATTTGTTTGGCACAGTGTGACCGTTTGGCTAGCAGGTGCAAGCAGGGCTGGGCAATCAAATTCGACATGGAAGTTCCCCAATTCATTTATCAAGAAAGTTCCTACATAGCAGGTACCACTTGACATGAGCTCAGGATAAATTACATTTTTGCTTATAATTTACACATATTTTACTTTGAGTTTACATCTCAAATGGGCTATTCCAGCCAACTTGTGCAGAGAGTGCTCTCCAGCCCTGGTCACATCAGCCGCTGGTTATCGATAACTAAATTGGCAATTTCCACACGAAATTTCTAATTTCAAGTTGCAATTTGAAAGCGACTTACCGTCACAATGACGAATCCACTGGAGGCGCCACAGCGCAACCGCAAGTACCCCTTCGTGCACATGCGCATCTCGGACCACAGCGTGCTGGACACCATCGAGGGGCGCCACAACTGCCGCTTGTGCAACCGATCTCGCAAATTCTTCTGCTACAGCTGCTACGTGCCGGTGGGCGAACTGGAGGAGCTGCTGCCCCGCCTGGAGCTGCCGCTGCAGGTGGACATCATCAAGCACAAGAAGGAGATCGACGGCAAGAGCTCGGCGGTGCACGCAGCCGTTTTGGCGCCACAGCACGTGCGCATCCACACATTTCCGGACATTCCCGACTACCGCGCGGAACCGGGAGTGGTGCTCATCTTTCCCAGTGCCACTGCCCTCGCGGTGCCCCAGCTCTTCGAGCGAAACGTGCGGCTGCAGACTGGCGACAACTACGGGCTGCCCAAGGGCCATCACATGGGCACTATGCTGCGCCGGCGTATGGACGAGGTGGAGCTGGAGGAGCCGCAGGCGCGGCTGGAGCGGAAAACCTGGACGCTGGACAACCTGCCCATCCGCCGAGCCGTGTTCATAGACAGCACATGGAACCAGAGTCGTGGCATCTACGCGGACGAAAGGGTGCGCGGCCTGCGTACCGTGGTGCTGCAGAACCGACTCTCCCAGTTCTGGCGACATCAGCGCGGCAGTCCGCGCTGGTATCTGGCCACCATCGAGGCCATCCACCAGTTCCTGCTGGAGGTGCACATCAATGCCTGGGGCCTGAACACACAGTACCGCGGCCTGGACAACCTGGAGATCACCGAGGGCTTCCACCAGCTGGCGGCGCCTTTGCGGACGCAAAGTGCCATCGGGGATGTGGGCAGGGAGGCGCCGTACAATGGGCAGTATGACAACCTGCTGTTCTTCTTCGCTCACATGTACGATCTCATCCACAAGTACTACGACCACAACGATCTCATCGCCTACCGACGACCCATCTAGTTTGCTAAGTATATAGTTTGTATTGGATAGTGAGAAGTACACGTTACTGCTGGCCTACAGCTAGACTACTGCTGCTACTACTGCTTCTTCTTCTTCTTGCCCTCGTCCCCGGACTCGGAACTGGACGACTTGGCGTCCGTGTCGATGGGCTTCTGCCACTTGAGCGCATTGCGGCGATACAGCGGCCACGGCGGAATGGTGATCTGTGGAGCAGCGCAGGCTGTTAGCAATGAGCAATGGAGGCGCTACCAGGACAGTCACTCACCAAGGAGGAGAGCACGAAGCCGGCGCCCAGGATGTACACAGTCTGCGAGAATTGCTGCACGAATGCGCCGTAGATGAGGCCCACGATTCCGAAAAAGGTGATGATGAAGCGCGACCAGCGCTCCGCCTTGCCCTGGCCGGCGAAGTCCTGCGGCGAGAGTGATTTAGACGTGGCTGGGCGTGCGGTGCATGAGTACATACCATATGCGTCTGAATGTCCAGCATTTTGTGCGGTTTCTCGGCTGCAATTCAGCGATTTTCACGTAAACAATTTGCTTTGCGGCACGTCAGCAGCAGAATAGTGTGGCCGTGGCAGCGGAAAATGCCGGAGCAGTCGGAAAAATACTGGAATTGCCCATATGCAGAATAGTGTGGCCGTGGCAGCGGAAAATGCCGGAGCGGTCGGAAAAATACTGGAATTGCCCTCATGCAGAATAGTGTGGCCGTGGCAGCGGAAAATGCCGGAGCGGTCGGAAAAATACTGGAATTGCGCTCATGCAATTTCCCTGTTTATAAATCTACTAATTTCCCTATTTTACAAAATAATTAGGTTTTAAAAATACGGAAATTATGTATCTTGTGTTTTCTTAAATACAATAATTATTAAATACACAACAAACAATTCAGAAATTGTATATTTATCTTCAAATGATGTTTTCCTATGCAAACCAGGCGGATTTATGTACTTCACTTTGCATACATATATATATATATTAGGCATTATATATCGTAAAAATGGTTGCGATCTGGATGATCGCTCGTTGTTCATACATATATTTGTACAATGCGTTCATAACGTGGACGTTCTGGCTGTGTGTCTACAAATAAATAAGTTAAAAGGCGAATGTGCGGTGAAGTGTGGCTTATAGTTCATCGGCTCCTAATGTAAGTGGCCAGGAATGCGCTGCTTCCGGTGCATGGCACAATTTCAAACTCGGGCGGCCTTCGTGCGCCGCAGGTGGACGACGTTGAGCACACAGATGAGCAGCCAGGCGAACAGGGCGATCCAGGCGAAGACCAGGGTGAAGTAGAGGCAGGCGGCGGTGTTGATGCGCCCGTAGCGCCGCCGCTCGTACGAAACGCTCTCCACCAGGTAGTCCATGAAGTCGAAGACGGCCGCGCAGGAGAGACGCGACTTGATTACCGGCACAATGTTGCCCACGCCCTGGATCTCCTTCAGCAGCGCCTCCCTGTACCGCTTGCAGGTCACCTCGAATCCGTCCGTGAATACGGCCGAGTAGACCAGCTGGTACACGGCCATTATCGTCGAGATGACGGTGGCAGGCAGCCCTACGGAAGTCAAGTATTACACAAGGGAACTATAGTACATAGGTGGCCTGCTTGTTGGGTACTCACAGTAGTAGGGCGAGAGGCCATCGGGCGTGAGTTCCGACTCGGTGGTCACCACGATCATGTCACCGGAGCTGCAAGCAGAGGGCAGTACAAATGGTTAGTTGATGGAGTCCGATTTGGCAGCATTACTCATCCGCCGCGCGGTCATCATTAGCATGCGGCCCGCCCAGACGCAGACGAATGTGGCCAGTTGATTAACCCCATTGACCCGCAGACACCCGAGCTTACCGCTGCCGGATGGTGGCCGTGCCCGCCTTGGGCTTGCCACGCCCAATGCACATGCGATAGCCGTGGTAGATGCCCAGCACGACGGCGAAGAGCAGGGGCAGCAGGAGGCCGTAGGTGGCGAAGTGGCAGTAGGCGATGTTGCCGCCCTCGAAGCTGTTGAACGTGCTCTTCCCGTGCAGCACGCATCCGCAGTTGGTGTACGGGCAGGCGTTGAGCACGTACTGCCAGTGCGACCAGGCCACCGCCGAGGTGATGCAGCAGATCAGCGAGGACACTATGGCCAGTGGGTAGAGGAGGGACAGGGCTCGCTCCGCGTAGTACGACATCGTGGGTATGGGATCGGATCGGCTGGCTTCTGGGATCTGGAGACGAGGGAACTATATCAATGAACTACTCTTCCCTAGTTGAATACATGGGCTGCTCAAAAGGCAAGTGGTTCATGTGCTGATCTCCATTAAGGTCGCGCTGATCTTACTTGAAAGTGCAGGCAGAATGTTCAACTGATATTTATGGTAATGTGTGTCCAGTTCATTGGGTTAGACCTAATTAATTGGGCAATTTGGAGCTCTCTAATTCCTCCTAATTGTAATTACACCTAATTCGTTCAAGACGATTGCCTAAGCGCATTTGTGGGTGGTTTCGTTTTGAATTTTCCTAAAGGGGGGAAGTACATTATTACTATCTATAAGAATTGTGTTCAGATTTATGCTAATTTTAGAGGAATTTTCGGTAATTCTCACAATCAGTGAGTTTCAAGACTTAAATCCTATCTTTCTAAGATGCAAGATACAAGATACTGAGTGAATCTATTGGTTTAAAATCTGCTTTTTCGAGGATCGAGAGCATCCGATAACTTTTACAACAACAACTCTTAGGGCGTCTCTAAGGCGCACACACATGCACTCACACACGCACACACACAGAGAAGAGGTTGCAACGCGCACTGTACCAGATATAAACAAACTGCAATGTTTGATGTTTGCAGCAACTGCTTTCGATTTTCAGTTGCACCGCTGGCTTCTGGTTGCGCAGAGCGATTAATAGCACGTTTAGACTATTTCTAAATCACATTTCTCACAGAATTCAGGGATAAATGGGAAAACTGCACTGCTGACACATAGACGCACACAGGTGCACTGCAGACACACCTACGTTTATCGAAATCGATAGGCGGGCAACAACAACGGGCAGCAACCGAACGGTTGAGCGGCGGAGAAACAACTGAAATGGCCAAGCAAACGTTGCTGGGTTCTGATCAGAATGGGCGGAGGCGCTAGTGCGAACGGTGGACGCGGTCTGGCAACGCCGATCGGCGCAATTCAAATGGGATTTCCGTTACAAGTGATCTGCGTTTCAAACTTATAATTACTTTATTTATAACTAAACTACTAAGCTAAATCGCATTACATCGACTGCTTTTCAGATCGGTGCTTTGGTTTTTCGTAAAGAGTGCAGTGCTATCAGTGAAATTGAATAGTTTTACATCAGCTCAACTTGCACCCAAAGTAAAATTCTGGGAAACTGGCTCTAATCAATTTTCCTACTAACTTCAAGCATTTTCGCCAACTTGGCGAATTCCTTGCCACTGACACAATTCCTTACCCACGGTGAGCGTATAAAATGGCAGATTCCCGAGGGAAAAAGCATCAGTTCTCAAAGGAAATCGAACCATGACATCCCCAGTTATCACCCTGCTGCTCGTCGGGATCGGCTGCCTGGCCCTCGTCCACGTGGCCAGGTCGGAATGCTGCACCGCCAGGGAGGAGGTGAAGTACAAGATGGACAGGGGCGACTGCCAGGACGTGGGCGGCAGTGGAGACTATCCGCTCAAGTGCGAAGTGACGATCTGCGCCGATGGCGTCGCCCAGGTGGGCACCTACTGCGGCCAGGGATCGTGCAACATCTTTGGCTGCCACTGCGATGGCGGCTGCCTGACCGGCGACTGGTCCGAGGACTTTGCGAGGAAGAACCAGGCATATGGAATCCACATCGTTGAAGTCAGGAGGATACCAATTTAGCTCCTTGTTCGGCCTTGAGTGCCCTTATCACATTTGCAACGAATAAAGAGAAGCTTTAATTGCAATCATAGCTGCTGTAATTAATTACTGGTTGATTACTTTATACAGTGTATGCATGAAGCTGATTAGGTTCCATGTTCCACTGTTCAATCTGATTACTAGGAACTCTCTCTACAGCTAATTTTTAAACTTAAATGCCTTCTAGTTTGGGGATCTTAAACTACTATCATCAAAACTTAAGATGATACGAGTATAATAGGTTTCCTCCGCTGATTCCAAGCTTTTAATGCTTATTTGTTGTATTAAATCCAGTAATAAAATCATGAGAGATATTTTGTAGGAAACTGCAGATGTAATGCCTGTTTCCCCACGATGGGCCACGCCCCTTGGCATCTGCCCCTCTGTTGGCCGCGCGCCATGGGAAAAGCAAATGACGCCTGCACTCGCAGAGATCGGAATAACCGAATAACCCCTCCATAGCCACGGATCCCCAAGTGCCCAAGTGCCCAAGTGCCCACATGCCCCCTTCCCCACATGCCCATGTACTCCGTATATGTGGTACGACCAACTAGCCGAGTGGATTTTGGCATAAACCATTTTCCGCGGACGCCTGATTTTCTCAGTTTCCCCAGAGTTGTGGAGCCGTCGAGAACGCGGAACAGTCGCCCGCCCAGTCCGTCGATTTCCGCCGGAGTCTAGCGACCAATTTGCCAGTAATTAGCCATCGACATCGAAGTGAATTTGCCCGCTGATCGCGACCTGCAACATTGTGGTGTTACGAAAAGTTACGAAGCTGCACTTTCTGTGCGGCGTTGCACTTGCAACCGCCACCACCAATTTTCCACCAGAGCCACCAGCAGCCACATGAAAACTATTAATAACCCAGGCGAAGGGTGAACAAATTCTGATGTGTGGCCCCAAATCAAAAGGCACAAGTGAACAATGTGTGTGCAGCAAGTTTGCATAATTGTGAATTTGCTATTTTAATCTACTGCAGGCATCAATTAATTAATTAATCGCTTTCTATTTCGTGCTCGTTTACTTGTAGCAAGTGTCTAACAATTCGCTTGTTCAACTAATCAAATGGGTAATTAACTGAATAAGCAATCACCTTTAAGTAACTGCTTTTGCTTGAATGCTTCATGTATGTTCTCAAAAAGCTTGCACATAATCAGTTTGCTTTCCGAAAATGGGAAAAACTATATGGATTACTTATAGATGTGCTTCAAAATATAAAAATAAAATAACTTAACTTAGCTGCTTGTTAACTAATTTGCAAATAATGCGCAGAATTCAGAGTGACTAAGTGGGAAAGCCTCGCAGAAATAGTTTAGCGCATGAATGAATGCTCGTGCTTCGTACAGCGTACATAGCTTATATAGCCGGCACATTTCCCATAGTTACACGTACAGATATAACCAGACGGATCCGGAGAGACCATATATTGTACAGCAGAAACAGCAAACACCTTCCCGGCTGATCCCACTCCGATCCAAGAGCTAGAGCAATGGATAATTGGAATGTTTTGGCAGCGCAAACCTCCTCGCAGGCCATCGGACTCCACGACTCGGGCGTGGTGAAGACCCGACTGGTGAGTACCCTGTACATGGGCGCATGTATGTATGTATAGCTATAGCTGTAGATATAGATATAGATTTAGTAAACAAAACAAAGCCAGACGGGCGCTGGCGTGTGTGTAGAAATCTTGGCAACAAACATCGCGCGTTCTTATGTGCCTTCACGTGCACTGAGCGAGAAAAGGGGGTTTGAAAGCTATTACTACAATATTATAAGATATGCTATGCTAAAGAATCTTGTGAAGAGGAGGATGCAACTTTGCAGATTATTCCCCAGGGAACAGAAGCACTTTCAGATACTTTTGGATGGAGATGAATCCATTGGTTAGCAGAACCCATGAAATGTGTTGCATACTTCTAGACACCTTACTACTGATCTTGAATCCCTAGAGGAACGAAAGAGGTATGAAGGCGATCCGATGTTTCTTCGCGTGCACCGCCGGGTGGGTGGTGCTGGTGGTTCTAGTGGTGCTGGTGGTTCAGTGGTGCTGGTGGTGCAGGGAGAGTGCGTGAGTGGTGGGCGCCCGTGAACAGCACAGCTGATGCAGCGGAGACCAGAGTGGTGTGGCGGTGCTCTCGTTACTGGCGCTGGTCTATAAATACGCCTAGGGGTTCTCTTGAGTCTATTGCCTGGCGGATCTTTGGAGATTCCGATGGCTGGGCGATGGGAATGCGCCTCGCAGTAGCGCGAAAGTAGCTCGGCACGACGGATATTCGGCTGGCAGACGGAGCACGCGTAGTTTGGCGTAGTGTGTAGCTATATTTTATATAAGCAAGTGGTTGCGACTCATCCCTAAGCAATGGATATATCCACCGATATCTGGGGTCAGCTGGCCGTGGAGGCCTCCCAGGTTTACCTCTCCGATGGCACAGTTCGCAGTCCCTTCGCCGATACGGTACTATGGGTTTGGGATATTACTTTGGGCACCCAAAGCTGGGAGAGCCACGAAAGAGAATGTATAGAATCACTCACCCGTAGAATATATAGCACCACATTTGCACTCAACTATTCCGATCCGGCTGTTTGTGCTCCCATTCACACGTTTAGTTCCATATTAAGATCATATTTGAATCATTGAGTATAGATAGTATGGATCCCCATAAGATCTTCATAACTATGTCATATTCCTCACCCGCAGACCATCGAAAAGCTGCCCGACAAGGTGCTGCTGCACATCTTCTCGTACCTGTCGCACCGGGAGATATGTCGCCTGGCGCGGATTTGCCGTCGATGGCGCCAGATTGCCTACGACACGCGGCTCTGGAAGAACGTGAGCCTGCGGCCGGAGGTCTCCGGACTGCACGTGGGCTCCCTGGAGATGCTGCTCCAGCTGATCTCGGTGAGATTCGGTCCGACGCTGCGCTACATCGAGCTGCCCATCGAACTGATTACGCACACGGTGCTCCACGAACTGTCCGCCAAGTGCCCCAATCTGACCCACATGCTGTTGGACTTCTCCACAGGTGAGTGCGCCACTTCATCCGCTCCAGAAAGCTCTAGCATATCCGTACTTTGTAGCCATGCAGCTGCACGACTTCAGCGAGATGCAGGCCTTTCCCACCAAGCTGCGCTACATGTGCGTCTGCCTGTCGGAGGTGATCTTCATGGAGGGCTTCATGCGCAAGATCTACAACTTCATCAACGGCCTGGAGGTGCTGCACCTGATCGGCACCTACGAGAAGTGCGAGGAGGAGGAGGAGGAGATCTACGAGGTGATCAACGTGCACAAGCTCAAGTCGGCCACGCCCAATCTGCGTGTGATCAATCTGTACGGCATCAACTTCATCGACGACTCGCACATCGATGCCTTCAGCTCCAACTGCATCCAGCTGGAGTGCCTGGCCGTTAACTTCTGCAACAAGGTGACCGGCTCCACCCTGAAGACCCTGATCCAGCGCTCCAAGCGCCTCACCTGCCTGCTGATGAACGGCACCAGCCTGAAGTCCGAGTTCGTCATGCAGGCCGAGTGGGACAAGTGCGCCCTGCAGGAGCTGGACATCACG
Organism: Drosophila orena; assembly: GCA_005876975.1. Taxonomy (NCBI): domain Eukaryota; kingdom Metazoa; phylum Arthropoda; class Insecta; order Diptera; family Drosophilidae; genus Drosophila; species Drosophila orena. Next base: position 2,981,535 of record VCKV01000282.1, on the reverse strand, counting down.
GCCACGGATCTTTCGCCCGAGTGCCTGGTGGACATGCTGACCAGGATCCCAAGCCTGAAGTTCCTGTCGGCCGGCCAGATCAATGGCTTCAACGACGGCGTTCTGAAGCAGTGGATGGAGTCGGGCACCACCAGGTGAGTTGACACAGCAGCTCCTCCATAAGCCAAATACTCCGATAGTGATATGCTTTAGGTCCCTCATTTCCCTGGACCTGGACTCCTCGGACAACATCTCGGATGAGGGCCTGCTCAAGTTCATACAGCGCCAGGGACACCAGCTGAGCGCCTGCTGCCTCTCGGGCATGCCCCACATCACCGACCAGCTGTGGATGAGCATCCTGCCCCTGCTGGGCAACTGCAAGTAGGAGTTTTATTGGTCACCAAGTGATATAAGGTATTCTAATGAGCCGAACTTACCCCTTACCAATTAGGATCATTGTCATGGGCACCGCGGAGAAGCTGGGCGTCAACATACACGTGGACCAGCTGATGGACACCATTGCCTCGAACTGCGGCAACTTGGAGCGCCTGGAGCTGCGCTGGGATCCGGACAACCTGCGCTTCTCCGACAAGAGCCAAAAGGCCATCGATATCCTGCGCGTCAAGTGCCTCAAGCTGCGCTGCATGGTGCTCAGGTGGGTCTCCATTGGTTGCCCAGCTATGTGCTGCATATTAAGGAGTATTTCCATTCCAGCGATGGTCGCTACTACGAGACGGTCAAGGCCAACTTCGAGCGCGCCGATCGCATCACCGTGGTCCGCACCACCACCTGTTGCCGCGTGTCGCCCTACCACCTGCTGCGCAACTACAACGACTTGATCTTCAACTGAGCAAGTGGGCTGGTCTGGCGGTTCAGAGCTGAAAGGCAAAGGAGTTGGATGGTTGGTTGGTTGATTGAAGTAATTTGTGTACTTACCTGGTTGCAGAGCTCTGGATGGAGCTGATGGAAACGCCCACACGTGTAGTCAAAAGGCGGCACAAGCCATGTTTCTGTGTGTTTTCACTTACATTAGACTGTTTTAATGTTTTCTGTATTTTCCGCTTCTTTCGTTTAATTACTTTAAATCTAAATAAACGTACATAGGTAATTTAAATAAAAACAAAACAAGGATTTGCTTATTCAAGTTATTTTTACATTACAAAATTATACAACGCAACTTATCGACTTGCTCTCGTTTAATTTTTTTGTTTGTTTGTTTGTTTGTTTTTTAATCCGTGTTGATTCGTGTTTTGTTTTTAACTAGATTTACTTGGTAACTTGATTTAATCATTTTCAGACTTCACCACATAAAATGTTTATCGTTTTCGCTTCTGCTTTTGCGTTCTAGCGTTTCTGCTGATGGTTTTTTACACTGCTCTCATCTCATCATCACTGCAAACTTAGGGCTACATTTTTTTGTGTGTGTTTCAACATTTTTCGATCAACTTTTTACCATAAACTTAACGTACACAGATCTCCGTTTCAGTGGTCGTCTCATTACCGTTCAGCGTTCAGCGCGCTATTATATGCATGGTATATAATTTAGTTAAGCATGGCTGCGTGAGTGGCACATACGTAGTGTCTGTGCCTATGAGGATCGAAGGTGAGTGGTGAATGGTGAGTGGTGAATGGTGAGTGCTGTGGTCGTGTGTGCTGCGAGTGGATTGCTCTTTGGGCGGGGGAATAGAGAAGCCTTGGATCGCTACAAAGATTTGCATTTTTACATAAGTACACTAACACATAGAACGTTTCCAAGTAGCAAGATATATAAGAAGAACAAGGTACGCCGAGCGCTCCCGTTCCGTTCAATTACAATCCAATCCGATTCGGTCCTGCTATCCTACCCACCCGATTACTGCTGGTCCTGCGACATCCGGAACATGTGCGTCGTATTGCTGGCCGCCGCCGTGGCCACAGCAGCAGCCGAAGTGGCCGTCGGCGGTGGCGGTTGGGCGGATGCGGACATGTAGCTGCTGTCGCTGCTCCCGCTGGCGCTGATTCTACGCGTGACGTTGCTGGCCACGCTGCCCAGCGAACGCGTCTCGCCCAAGGCCGCTGTCGACTCCACGATGGCCGACACGGCCTCCGCTCCGATCACCGCCGCTGCATTGGAGGAGCTGCTGGCCGCCTCTGGTGCGGGAACGTGCTCCGGAGAGCGTCGCGGCGCAGCTGCGTTGTTGCCGTCCTGTGAGATCAAGGGTTAGATAATTCATTGATGTATATGGGAAACTATGGGCACTCACGTCTCGCGGGTATATTCGTATGGGCTGCTCGGCCTGGGCAGCCGCCGCTGGCTCCGCTTCCGGCGCATTTTCGTCCGCCTTGTCCGTGTACATCATGATCTCGTGGCACAGGGGGCAACGATCCTGCACGTACAGCCACTTGCGCAGGCAGACGCCATGGAAGAAGTGGCGACACCGCGTGATCTTCGCAGAATACATTTCCTGAGCACAACACGAGAGTTGAGTCACGTGCAATACCATGTGGATGCAATACGCACCTGATAGCAGATGGCGCAGACGTCGTCGAATGCCTGCAGCTGATCAGGAGTCGCCTCTGGCAGGGCGGAGATCTTGTGGACCGCCGAACGCCGCTTTATGAAGACCGACCATCCCGCACGTGCCTCGCACCAGATATTGAAGTAGGCATGGATGCACATCATGATCGCTCTGATGGCGCCGCCTGTACCATTTTGGTCTATCAAGTTATAGTTATCGGTACACAAAATAAACCAAATAAAAATATTACATGCACACATAGAACAGAAAAGCTGGACGCGTACAAAGGATCCGAATTCGGATCCGACGAACAGATGGAATGCCAATGGAAGGCGGCGAGATGAACACTCGCTTTCTCATGTGTTAATGTAACTAGGACGGGGCACGCTGCACGCTGCACGCCAACTTACCGGACTCGAAGACTAGAATCCAGGCGCCGTTGATGAACAGCAGGATGCCGAAGCAGAACTCCACCGAGTTGCCGAACGCACGCACATAGTACAGGTAGTCGTCCAGCTTCTCCCAGAAGAACTGGCGCCGCGCGTCCAGCAGGAAGAGCGTGTAGGTAGCCAGCGAAACGAGAACCTAAGCAAAGAGTATGTTATAATCTTCAATCGATTCAATCGACTTGCATCGCAAAGTCACGCACCTTGACAATGACTTCCACGGAGAAGGCAGTTACCGCCAGCAGCCAGGTGGAGATGGATCGCTGCGACCAGAGGTAGTAGAGCAGGAAGACCGGCATCACCACGAGGAAGGCGCAGACGGAGAGGGCGCGAACATGGCGCTTTCGCGAGGGATTCCGTGCCGCACTGAGCGACATCAGAATGGGCGAGACGATGTTGTGCAGGAAGTGCAGCAGTGCGGTCAGCAGTAGGCACAGATTCCGGCACAGCCTGATGAAGCGTTTGTCCGGCGACAGCGAGGTCAGTCCCGTCTGCATAGCGAGGATGTAGAAGAGCACTGCCGACACAGTGCCCAGCGACTTCTCCTCGTCGTTGTCGTAGCTCAGCAGGTACCACTGGAAGCCGCGTCCGATGTAGTGGCAGATCATCGAGATGACGCCCGTCATGCCCAGGACCGCCGTCACCGTTTCACAGCCATCGACAAGCAGCTTCTGTGTGGCCGCCATTAGATCCAGGGGCACCTCTGATTCCGTCGTGGCCAGAGCATAGCCACTTTGTATTACTCTAAAAGGGAAGGGGTTTTATTTATTTTAACGACCCAATTGCGTGCATGCTTTACATAAATTAATGAACCATTCGTAAACCCACCTGATGGTCCAAAAAACCCTCAGAACGTTGGGCACATTGAGCCGCTGCCATTCGTTTTCCATGAGCGCCGACAGTCCAAAGTTGGACACAAAGTTCATGGCGTACTGGTACCCATTGTAGACCGTTCGACTGGCCTCCAAGGCGCTGTGCATTAGTGTCATCTTTGTAAGGATGATGGGCGTGAATGCGGCCACCACGGGCAGGTGGTGCACCACTTTCGCCGGCAGCGGCATCATGGCCAACAGAATTGGACTAGCAAAGATGATGGGCATCGATTTCTGGAGCATATCGAACCTCGGACCCAGGTGAATGTAGGCGAACAGCATGCCCATGAACCACTGGGCAATCAGGTGTGGCGCCAGCGACATGACCACCCCGCCCGAGTCCAGTAGCCGTGTGGTGTTCAGCGACATGAGCTCCTCCAGCATGCTGGGACTCTGCTCCATCAGCGCCAGGGCACTCACGTTGGACCAGTAGGACAGGAAGGTGAGGCCCAGCGAGGTGAGGAACATGTAGACCATCACCAGGTGGCGGGTCCATAGCATGAAGATGCACGCGGCGGACAGTAAAGCTGCAAAAATACAGAGATCGTGAGTCAAGTGTCTACGTTTCGCTGGCGTTCAAAGTGCGCCCGATAAGCGACCCTTGGAGTGGATGGTTGATTTCGTCAGCAGGTCGAAAGCAATGAACTCGAAATAGCTAACTAAATTGCCTGTGTTTACGTTTAGGGTGGAATGGGAATGCTCAAGCTGTTTAAAGCGAAACTATTCATTCGTTTATACATAGTTATTTTGCTAAGTGAGCATTACCTTCGATTCTGCGAGTACTTGTTATCTCAATCCTACTGATACTTATGGTTATTTACTGAGTTAGTGGGTTACTATGACGTGTAGTCATTTTTTGAGAGTTCTAAGCGGATATATAGAGGTGAAATCCATGAACTCCTTTCCCAGAACAGAAGTAACCCCAGTGGATGACTCACCGAACAGGCAGATGATGAACTTGACCGTGATGATGCTGAGCACATTCGCCAGCTCTTCGTTCTTGGACAGTTCGTTCATCAGCGAATTGAAGCCGGAGCTGAGCACGCCGTACGTTTTGGCCGTCTTGGAGGCGTTGTCGATGGTCATTTCGAGGGCGGATTGGGCGGACGAGGTCATGTCGGCGATGGCATCCCCGGCGCCGAGGCCGAAGTACTTCTTGATGCTGGCGAAAGGATCCTCGCTCCCGGCTGCACCCGGCTTGTCCTTGCTCGGATAGAGCCACGAGTGCAGGCCCAATTCGATCTTCAGCACCTCATCGATGACCATCACCGGTGGCACGCGCATCATCACGTCCACCAGGCCGAGAACCTTTGCCCGCACGGACATGGCTCCGTATCCTCCTAGCTGTCTGGTTGTTAGCCTATGTTACCCCTTCTGTTGGCCGGATCGCCTGTGGTGTGCTGATCCCGCGTGACTAGGCACTAATCGCGAACCTATCAAGCTCCAATTCCAATCTGCATTTGTTGTGGATTCGCCTTCGTCTTGGATTTCGCAAAAACAACAAATAGCCCAGAATGACGATTTGCCTGCCTGCGCGTGTGTGTGTGTGTGTGTGTGTGTGCCCGAGTGCTTGCGCGCGTGTGTGTGTGTGTGAGCGAGTGTGCCTGCAGCAGGTGCAAAACTTCAGCTGGCGCGTCGTAGAAAATTGGTAGTGTTATCTGGTTGGCTGCTCGTTAGTCCGCCGCTTTTGGCCACGCGATTCTGCTCCGATGCAAACTTTCAACTTTTCACAATTGGTTTTTGTTTTTCTCCTCTGCTTATGCTCCTGCTTCTGCGACCCAGCTATCGATTGGCGCTGCTGCCTATCGCTGCTGCCGCCAGTGTTGCCCAACGGGCCTGCGCTCGCCTGACTATCGACTGTCGCGGCCAGCTGATCAGTTGGCGCGCTTCTGGCGCTTTTTCAAAATTCCCTCTGCCTTCGAGCAGCGAAAGGGCGCGTGTTCCTATGTGTTGGTCTGGAGTCTGGAGTACTGGTAATTTAAGGTATTCTGTTTTAAAACTAATTTCTAAAGGGTCTGGCCTAGCCGTCTGAGACACTTTCAACTTGACGTCCATTGGGGTCTAGGTAGCTTATCATGAGCAATTTGGTTACTACTAAAAGTTTACAGGAGTATCCCTAAACTACTTCTAAGTTGTCAACGAAACATGCAGTTTTAGATTCACTGAATGTAAGGCCTAAGCGGACGTTAACAGAACTGCCAAGGGTGTGGCTAACAGAGCTGTTAAGTGATCTGGCCAGTGTTGGCTAGTGGTGCTGTTCGTTTGGCGCGCTGTCTACGAAATTCGAACGCTGATTTTAAAGAGCAATAACCAGTAAGCTAGAACTAGAACTATGAAAACCTCATGAAGGGAGTTATTTCATTTAGCATTATGCTTATGCAGGAAAGAGTGAACCTCTGACATCATTTCCTCTGCTCATATTTCCTTAAATACCCGCAGTTTCTAGTTCCAAAAGCATACATTTCCTGCATTCCTTCGAATGCGCCCAATACCAATCCGTATCCGCAGGGCCTCGAAGTCATTTACGTGAATTTCCTCAATTGTGCGGCCATTAACTTTTGCCATTTGCCACCTTAATTGTTGTTCTTTCTTGTTTGTGGCACACAGCCCCTGGAAAACCCCAACCCTTTTCCTATGCAAATGCACAAATTGAGGCAACGGCAACGGCAACGGCAACGGCAAATGCGATGCAGTCCGCATTTGGGTTTCGCTTTGGTTTCGTCCCCAACGCAACGCTCGTAATTATGCGCAATTGTTTAGCGTTTAGTTTCGAAAGTTCAACTAACATAATTGATTTTTCATGCCGCGCCACAAGAATTTTAAGCAAACTGCACAGGTCAAAACAAACAGCCGGTTCCTCAGGCGAAGAATGCATGTTAGTCGATTTTTCAGGCTACGGGTACTAAAGTACCCTTAGTTATAATGAAATAGTAATAATGAAATGCCTACTTAAGCTGTCACTACATTTCATTGTGATATTATAGTTTAAATTAGTTTATACGCCCAAGTAATTGCTTGTACAAAAGATCATTTTTGTGAAGCTGAAACTTTTAAAAATTAAATGAGTGTGTCTCAAGTTCAGCTAATATACCCGCTTTTAAGACCGCTGCTACCAATTTTTTGGGCCCCGCTAATTTGCATAGTTTTCAAGAGTTTTGGGCTGGCGCTTCGTGTTGCATACTTCGCGGGGCAGCGAATCGCACACTGCGCGCGCAGGCGATTTGAATTTCTGTTTGGCGGGACGGGCGAGCAGTTGACACTCCCAGAGGCACTGGGCCCCCAATATGGGCCTCATATATTCAATGTAATCAGTGTAATTGTCAGCGCAATGAGCCGGGGGAATCGCTAGCCGGCTACGCGGTGCAAGGAGCCCAGCTCGATGGATCCAGGCATCCAGGCATCCAAGCATCCAGGCATTTGGGCATCCAGGATCCGCTCTCTTTGCGGGTCTCACGCATGGCAATTGTATAATTTATCGCTCCAGTTCTAATCGGCAGCTGTCAGCAGGACGGCTGAGCTGTTGGCCAGGTTGGTTGGCCATGTTGGTTGGCCAGGTTGGCCAGGTTGGCTGGCCAGGTTGTCCAAGATCTCGGGGGAACGATTTAATTCGCTGGCCATATAAGTCGGAAATTTGTACGTTGATTAACGCGCCAATCGTTTTACACAACAACGTACAAAGTGTCGATGGTCTCCATGTCGCTGAGCCCACCCCCCTTCCCTCCCCGCCCCCAGCGATTTACCCCTGATTTACCCCACTTCTTCAACGGCTGCAGCTCCAATCGCAGTTTCATTTCAGCCGTCTACGTGTGATTTCATTGCACTTGCAGCTGCACCGTGCGAATATCTTTGGCCTAAAAGGCAACTCTGGTTCGCTACTTTGTATCGCCCATCCCCGCACTATTGCTGATTTCGCCCAGTGCATCCGAGTGGCCAGGAACAAGAGCTATATGCGATCATGTGAACCCAGAGCAGTGCGTTCCCAGCGTGATTACCACTCGCAGATATCATACAGCAATAGACAGCTGGAAACCTGCTGGGACGCCAAATGAATTAGCTGCCGATAAAACTGGCGATGCGGCTCTCTTGGGACCTTGAGCTGCGAATATCAGATACCCACTAGAGTTCTATAAAGCGTCTACCTACTTGGTTAAATAAGCAAAGCAGTTAATGCGATTCTGAGTTTTCTTAGCCCACTAAATGGTAGAAGACAGCAGCACTTTGCCAAACTTCTTTGTGCAACATGCCCGATATAATTTGTATGCACGGTATCTGAAATTGGCGAAAGGAAACTTTATTTTATAGCTAACATCGCATGACAGGTGGTTTAATACTTGAGAAATCTTGGTGATAAAGCTGTTAATGCCATCGAATAATTGCAACAAGTGATTCTCGAGTCTCCCACCAGTTTAATCGCAGTAAATGGCGATATTGAGACCTCTGCCTCGGCTACTTTTTATGGATTCCAGCCAGCCCAACGCATATGTCACTGGATTTCCTGCGGGTTGTGCCCACTTCCTTTGTTTTTGGGCCCTTTGAGTTAATTGGATGCCACTTGTAGCAAAGGGAAAGGATCAGATTTTTGAGTTTGTCATAAGTGTCCCCATGCAGAACGCTGCTCGTTTGTTATATTGGAATGGCTCTTGGGCCAAAATCCAGTTGGTAACAGGCGGAGCAGGCCCGAAAAGCAACGGCCCAATTATCTTTTGCATTCGGCGAATAATTAGGAGCTTGATTGACATGCGGATAAGGAGACATACACTTGGAATGCCATAGCAAATTATCGAACGGCTACTGTGCAGCTCCTGATCCACAAAAATCAAAGGCCGTAACGACAGCGACGATGGAGGATGAGGATGAGGATGGTGGCTGGAGAGGATCGGGATGCGGAGTGGAGTGGAGTGGAGTTAGGCGTATCGGGATGCCGTTGAGGACGACAACGACGCCTTCCATTTATTGGCTGATGCTGATGCTGATGATGCTGCGCCTTTGTCTGCACATGGAGTGGTAATCTGATGCTGCGACGATACAGAAGCCACTCCAAAACAATGACCAGTCTGCCGGACCAGGCCGTTGCAGCTGGAGATGGGGATGGGGATGGGGATGAGGATGGGGATGGGGTTGGAGCTGGAGCTGGAGTCGGATGGAAACTCGTTTCGGGGCATCGCAGCAATTACAATATGTTTAACTACGTCAGCGCCTTATCTGCGGCCCCAAGGATTGGCACTGCGCGAAAAAAGGGCTTCCTTTCATGATTAAGAGGAGATATTATACAAAATCGAATCAAACCAAAAAGTGTCAGATTCTTGTCTATACATTTCATCTAAGAAAATAACAAGCAAAAACTATATCATTTAAAGCAATACTCGAAATTACTCGAAAATAAATCGTTTGAAGATGTTTAAGCTCGCTTATATTCTATTTATTGGAAGGCATAAAATATACAACCTTTCGCAGGCTTTTAGTCCACCAACACCCCCATTTTGCTGAGTGTAAGCCTGGACATTTTGGGACCCAGAAGTTTCCCCCGACCGTGTCAGCGATTAATCCAGCCGACTGGCTGCCCCATCAAACGGCTTGTTAGCCCGGATTCGATTCGGATTGGGATTGGGATTGGGGCCTGGATTCGGGGTAGGACTGGAATGGCATAGAATGGAGTTGGGAGCTGGGAGCTGGGAGCCTCATCATCGATTGTGTTATATCGATGGCGTTGCTCCGCTTTTGGGGACGCGGACTGGGCCGGAATCTCATTTGCGATTAAGTTCTTATGGCCACTGTGCGCATTTCGCGGAAACTTGGCCAGCAGATCTTTATTGTTCGATTGGTTTATTTATAATAATTAGGTGCGCTGTGCCAGCAGCGACTCTGTTTTGCTTCCCAGTTTATTTCACTTCACTTCGCTTCGCTTTATTTATTTTATTTTATTTATTTCGCCTGGCTTATCGACTGGCCGCGCTGGCTGGCCCATAAATTCTTCCAGCTCGCACCTCCTCATTGTGCGCACTCACACAGGCGGCTTCCTTCTGCGGATCTGCAGATCGCAATCGGCGGGGGCTGCGCATGCGCAGGAGCCAGGTGGGGCACGGAAAGTGGGGAACCAAGTGGGGAACCAGAACTTGCAGCACCGGGTGCAGCGCGTTCCGTTGGTAAATTGCTCACATTAGCAGGTTGTACGACTTATTAAGTAAGCACAATTTGCGTGGCCGCCGCCCAAAAGGCGATGCAGACACTGCAGCCAGCGGGACACATGGCAGGGGATCAGTGGTTGCTCGATCCTGGAGATGCTGGGCAGGCTGGGCAGGCTGGGCAGGCTGCAAGTAATGGGCTGCCGTTAAAGGTGGCGACCAGGAGCCGCCTATCCCGACAAGTGATTGTTTTATAATTGCAATCGGCAACTGGCTACTTGCAACTTGCAACTTGCAGTTTGCAGTTTGCAGTTCGATCCGCTAAATTGGCCCCGAGGTGTATGGCTTTGTATCGCATCCCATCGCATCCCATCGCATCCCATCGCATCGCATCGCATCGGTTTGTATCGCTCTGCATCGCATCCTATCCTATCGTATCCACAGATGTTGGGGGCTGGTCGGCGATATTGGCAATCCATTTGAATGAATAATTGCTCAATTACGAGCAGAGCCGCCGCCGCAGCGCCTAACGAGTCGCACTTGCTGGGCGGAAAATTGTTTTCCAAATTTGTCTGCCTGCAGTCAGCTTGGGTGCGGCTAAAACTTAATTGGAGCGGACTGCGGAAAATCTGCAGCTAAGCTGGCTGCATTAATCAGACACTTGCAGGCCATCGTATTGGATTTTCAACAGACTTAAGTTTAATAATAAAGGATATAGTTGTAACAGTAATAATACTCTAACTACTACGAGATACTTTGCTTTTCCTACCTTTCGGAACAAGTTTTGGTGGGAAACTGAAAGAAGTTCCTAGAACTGCTCTCAAAATGCAAATAGAGTTGCTTACACACTCATCTTTGCAATTAACACCACATCATGTTCGATGGCAAAGCCACAGCCTAATTAAATCGAACTATAAACCGAACAGCCATTCCAGCTGGCAATCGCAGATAGTGGCGCATTTGAATTGCATTTTTATGCCGGAGGCAGCGAAAATTCGCGGATCGCCGATTTAAGCACCCAGATTAGCCAAAGTCAGAGCAGCGCGACAAAAATGGCGCTAAGTCCGCGCGGAGACAATAAGAGCCATAAGATATAGCCTTGTGTGCCTCCGACTGGCATTAGGGTGAAATCGAGAAACGAAACTGGACCAGTTTGAGCGGAAGCAGCCGATGGCTCGGATGAGGATGGAGCGGGATCTGGAGCGGGATGTGGAGCGGGATATGGAGCGGGATATGGAGCGGGAGATGGAGCTATGGATCTGGGGCCATGAAGCTGCATCTGGGATCTGCGACTGCGACTGTCTGCGGGCACGTAAGAAATTTCATACTAATTGGCATAAATACCAAGTGTTTGAGGAGAGAGACGTTGCTCGCTTTGGCCCGGCGACACTGACGGCCTGACGAACTGACAAACTGACAGACTGACAAACTGACAAACTGACAGACTGGCAAACTGACGCGCTGACATTGAGAACAGGCAAGGAAAAAGTACAGTAGAACGTGCTTTGGACAAACTAAAGGGATAAATAGGAAAAGCTTTTAGAGATAGTTCCTTCTAGAAGCAGGCTCAAATCGATGGAGTTATGGGGACTTCAAGTGACGATTGGGGTCACCTTTCGGTAAAATAAAGTCGTGAAAGCTTACTACTCATTAATATAATATATTTAACTTAAATACTTTAAGAGGAATGCAATTTAAATGTTGGATTTTAGTTGAAAGAGTTATGGATATATGTTAGAGTTATGCAGTTCTGGGTCACCTTTCTCCAAAAGCAGCATAACATTCTTTGCATCTTTATGTGCTTATGTAAACTATTAGTAAGATGAATAAAATATTATATATATAAGCTTTCTGTGTTATACACTGTTGGAAAAAATAATAGAAACAAAATTTAAGATCAATGATTCAACCAACGTGTTTCTATTATTTTTTCCAACACTATATATTTGACTTAAAGTAAGTCCCCTTTAGCGATGTCCGCCTGTGGCTGAAAGCAGCGACCGCGAGGCGAACGCTTGTCGATGAGATCTTCACCTTGGCAATCATTAATCGTCTGCCAGCGACATAATATCGATGATGGAGCTGTGTCTCCAGCGGATCTCGTCTTAGCCAGTTTGGGTCTCTTATTTCACTTGGCCTGGCTGGGCTTCGCCTGTGTTTTGGTTGTCTTTGCAGCTCCACTCGATCGCTCCGCTAGTTGGCCGCGTGCAAGGCTGGAATGCTCATCGAACCAATTGAAATTGCTGTGACAACAATAAAAATTCAACTTTGGGGCCTCTTTTTGCTGCTGCTGCTGCTGCTGCTGTTGCTGCTGCAGTGGCTGCTGCTTGTTGCATGTTGCTGCTGCCAGTGGCATTGCTGTTTTTTTGCCGTCCGCCTGACTGACTGACAATTAGACGTGGCTAAAATGTTGACTGATCAAGCGATTTGTAGCTGTAAATTCATCTCTATTTCGCCCAGCCGAGCGAGATTTCATGTCCGCTGCCTGGGAATGCAGCTGGTTTTTCATCTCCCAAGGAAAACTCCCAACTCCCCCCAACTCGCTGTTTTATTGCCTTTGTTCATTGGCTCATTGGCCATTGGCTGTCCTGGCTGGCGGCTACTTGTCGCTGTTAAAATCCAATTAATCGAACAATTTACTTTGCTGCGTTTAGCGATGGTGTCGCTATTGCCCGGCTATCTGGGCACGGGTTCGGATGAGGGACTCGGACACGGATACGGATGCGGATTCGGATGCGGATTCGGATGCGGATTGGGATGCGGTTGCGGATGTGGGTGGGGGAATTGCACAGATATGCCTGTAGGAGGATGGAATTGGAGCTTCCTTCGAGTGAGCTGGCATACAGTGGCACCATTAATTCGAATTTACATAAATTAGAATATGCAAAAATAATATTAAATTAGTAAAAATAAATTTGCAGCACTTGCAACTTAATCACCCATTTGCAGCTTTATGGTGCTGCTTGATCACCAACATGTGTTCATATTTATCAGCTAATTAGGCCGCTTTGCATGCGATCGCTTTCCAGCGAGTCCTATTATTTTCCCGAGCTAGCCCTCTCACATTTCCCATTTCGCTAACGATCTGTAAGTGTTAAGACATAAATTACCAACCGCCTGGCGACATGACAGCGCTACAAAATGCGGACTCCTCCGGCGCGGCCCCCAAAATGAATGGGGGGCCAACCCTTTGGCGGGCAGCCGAGCATGATTAGTGTCGGTTTTTGTCACTTTAATGGCGGGCTAAAGAGGCTGAGGCGGTGCGAGGGCAGTAAAAAAGGAAGTGTGCCCTATAAAATGGGCCAAAAAAGGCCGCTCAACTGCAGCGCAACGTTTTCATTAATAGACGCTCGGATATCAAAGTGGAAAACTTCAGAGTGGAGCCGCCACGCCCGCCCCATTAAACCACAAAATTTATTGCGCCAACTAAAACGAAATCTCGGCAGAAATCTGTGACAGCCACAACGAAATCGGGGGAAAATCGAGGTGCAGTTGCAGCTCCACTCGAATCGTATCGAATGGCATCGCATCCGCGAGATCCTTGAACAACTCAATTCCAGTGTTGTCACTTTGTTTTGTGCGCCACCGAATGCCGAAAACGCAGCTCATTAATTTTCAAGTGTAACTTTTATGAGGCATTTAAATGCGTGCGAGCATCAGGCCAATGGCAACATGCCATTATGCCATTATGCCGCATCCCATAAATTCGGCGGCCGCTGCATCTTCTTAGGCCCCACTCCATCCATATACTTGTATGCTTGCCCCACCACTTGGCCACATGTTGCAGTCGCCCCAGCCAGCGTGTCGCACATACTTGAGATTGCATTAGTCGCTCCACGCCCCCCCCCCCAGGAAAAGCGCAGAGTGGTGGTGGGGGAAAATCTCAGGAGGGAAAACACTTCGGGGGCGAGTGAGAGAGTGATCAATGCCGCCTCATCTGCCCGCTTGCAACCCATTGCATTAATAATCCATAACGCCGGAATCCGACCAACCAGCGATGGGTGCGTGAGATCTAGAAACCATATATGCAACATGAAATATATATAGATATATATATAATATACTCGTATTATATAATATAATATATACATATCATAGTGTTTCAAATCTTATCATAAGATCACAAAACATCAACAGCTTTTCAAGCAAGTCCTTAGAGTATATAATATCGAATCTTGAGGTTGGGATCTGTATCTATATGTATGATCCGTGAACTGAAGACACATCCCTAGTTGCCACCCACGGAAGAGGGCATCCCAACCAGCCTGGCCTAGTGTCGATAAATCAAGACTCCGAGTGGCGGGCAGCAAACGATGGGACACCTCCACTTCACTCTGGGATGCGCAGGGGATCCTACTCGGGAATCGGGTGAAATATCGTCGCTGCTAATGCTGTTAATGAAACATCGTAATTATGTTTTGGGAGGGGACTTGGGCCGTGTAGAGCACCCTACTTAGGGAAACTCGGAAACTCGGCAACTCGGGTCGCGCGGCACATTAATTATCCGGCGGCGGGGGAAAGTGAAAGTGCGGTCGAAAGGAAAACACTCGTAGTACAAGCCAGGGGCAAACAGACGGAAAACGAGGGCAAATACAAATGTTCGGGATAAGTGATCTGAATGTGACATCATGTGTTTAAAAGGATTTTGTGTAACCACAACAAGCGCTTCAAAGACGCCGACTTCGATGGCCATTTTTTAGGAGGGTGTGGAGCAATACAGTCTACAGTCTACAGTCTAACATTCGGTGAAAGTAGAAAAGCTGATAAATTACTAATAAACATTTGCCAATATAACTGCATCACATAAATCTACCAGAAACAGGTTTTTAGATAGCCACTAATGGTAAATAGTTTGCCGCTTTCCCACTTAGCCAGCAGCCACTGTTGGCCCTCGATCGAATTATTCGCAAATTAAGCAGAACACTTGGCTGAAAACAGCAGGCGGTCGCCACGCCCCCAGAAGCCAGAACAAGGGGGCGGAGCTGCCATGCTCGAACTCATCTGAACTCGAGCGAAAAGGCGACGATGGAGCTTTTGTTTCGTTGACTTCAAGCCGCGGCGCTTGTCAAGCGCTTAGATAACATTGCCATTAATCGCTGGCAATTAATTATGGAGCTCCACTGTAAAGTAGTTATTATAATACCGAACTGTCAACACCTACTTGTGAAAGCGAGAGGAGCTAATGGCCCTGCCTTCAGCTGCTCCAATCTCCTTCCTTGTTGCTGATGGCACTTCAGCTGCTTTGTAGCTGAAAGATATACTATCTATGAGATATATGTAATGAGATATATGCATGATATATCAATGAGATATATGCATGATACATCAATGAGATATATGTATGATATGTCAATGAGATACATGTATGAAATATCAATGAGATATATGTATGATATATCAATGATATATATACGAAGATAGAAATCGTAATATTATATGATATATGTATTTTTAGAAAGAGTTTTCAGCACTCCCGAAAGTATTGTTTATACTTTTCTAAAAAGTTATGTATGAGTTAGGTCTAAAGTTCTTGAAGGAATCTTAACTCGAAATGCTGAATAAATTTAAATGCAGAGTACTTCTTGCTTAAAAATCTCCCAAAATCGTATATTTTTCTGTCTGAAATTTTCCCTAGTGCTAGCTACTATTTGTAGCTACCACTGCGCCCACATCCCCCATTTGGGTGGTCGGCCACTCGGACTCGGAAAGTTGGAAACTCGTTTGTCCCGCTTCACGTGGATGGCATGTGTAAATGTATTTTAATTTGGCGATCGTTAAATACGAAAATTTGTTGGTTTTATTGTCAGCTGGGCCGCTGGCTGGGCTCTTTGTCTTTTGCATCTTTAATTGGTTGGCTTGGTTAAGCCATATGGTCTCGATCTGATTTGTTAGCGTTAACCTGTAACTCTGAGTTGGCTTCTTGTGTGGGGCTCTTAAATTAGCGTTAATCGGGCGGACATAAAGGCTTAATTGCGGCTTATCGCTGGCTACAGCAAGTTGGGGCACTTGATAACAGGAGAATGCCATAATATAGAAATTAAAATGGCTGAATACACAGGGAGAATGCTTCCACTTCTTGTGCGTTGAATGGGGGCAAAGTGACTGCCAGTTGCACTGCATTGTTGCAAAAGCACTTGGTACATGATTTTGGATTCTCCTGCCACATTTTTAGGAAACATTGGCACAATTGGAATTTAATGGAGTCAATTGGGTGCCTGGTGATGCATAAACTGGCCCAAAGCAGTGGATTGGTGTGAGTTCTCTTGAATGCAAAGAGATCCAAAAGTCGCAATGGAAATGGAATGCTGCAGATGCCACTGCACTGCAAAAAAGTTAAGTGTTTTTCCACTATAAAACTTAAAAGGCTATAGATTACTATGACTGGCTATCATCGATCTAAAGGTTATTGGTAGCTCCAGAAGGCTATGAGTCTTGGTCATTATCTGGAGTGCTTCATTATGTTTTTTTCAGTGTACTGGCTTTGTAGCTCCTGCTGGCCACTAACAATGCAGATCAAGAGATGAGCGCGTCCATTTCGGTCTGCGGATCGCCATTGTTCCACTTGGCATGTTGTTGTTTTGGGAGTTCGCTAAAAAGACAAATGTGGTGTGCGGATGCGGATTCGGATTCGGACTCGGATTCGGATGCGGGGGAGTTGCTCCTGAGTTTCTGGACTGGACTGTGGATGGGCTCCAGTTGGGGCTAGTAAGCCAGTCAGCGCGTGTTAGTTCCACTCGTTAAGGATTTACGAGCAATTTTTATCACTTTGAGGATCGCTGACAAATCCGGCAACAACAGCGGCAGCAGCAACAATGCAATGCAACATGCGCATAATAATGGCAAGTTGTCCGGCACACACGGGCATATGCAGCATATACATACATGAAGATAGATATATATATCTGTATATAAATATATGTTGGATGGGATATATGCCATGGCTATGTGCTATGAGCCATGAGACAGGAAGCGCACTCGGCTGTCTCATCGTTGTCGCTGATGTGGCCAAAAGTGGCCAATAAAACCCCAGCGACGATGTCACCGGGCAGCAACAATTGCAGCAGTTGCAGTTGCAGTTGCAGTTGCAGCAGCGATGACGACGAATTATAGCAAAGTAATCGCAGTGGACTCGCCAGTGGCCACTGCATCCTTTGTCCAGCTCGATCATACCCTTTCGAGGAAGAGGATATAGCAGAATTAACCATAGTTTACCAGAACTAACTCTAGTTTACCCTTCTAAATTAAAATGCCATTTAATCAATTTAAGATTTATTAAATGCAGTTTAAAGGTATTTCATTTTCTGTTACATGTATTACTCTACCCACATGGAAAATCGCAGAGTATTCGCAATTTCCCAGCCATTCGTTTCCTCTCCACCACACTTCCTTATTTCGCATCTTTCCCTCTTTTTTTGTACATTTTCCTTTTGGCCAATATCGTTGGCGGCTTTTGGCGTTGATTTCCCTTCCAATTTATGTGACATATTGATTTTAAATTGATGATAGTCTATTTTGCGTTGGCCAGCCAACGGAGCCGCGAACAAAGCCGAACGAATCCAATTTATTTTAGCCATTTTAAATTGGCATTTTCGTCGGGTACGCAGCGCAGTTTCGCTGCAGTTGGCCAATGCGTTCGAGCCGGGCTCATATGACTTCATCAGCGGCTTATTGTGGACGGAGACGATCTGGCTGGCTCAGTGGGCTTCTGGACTGCTGGTCCTGTGCTGGTCTGTGGCTCTTCTGCTTTTCTGGCTGGGAAAATGGCAGCGGACTGGCCTGCTCCATTCATAGGTGCGCATTTAAATGCAAATGAAATTCAATTAATGATGCATCAAATGCAGCCAATGCCTAATTGCCATGCGATGATCGTCGTCCATGTCCCCCGTATTTATTTTCATTTCATTTTTTTTTTTTGTTTCTATTGCCCATCCTGAAGGATTCGCAGGCAGAGGAGCAGCAGAGGAGCAGCAGCAACCGCAGCTGCCGCTTGACAATATTGATGATTTAGTAGTCGCTGGCGTTTTGTTGTCGTGTCTGAGGCACCATAGGCGTAATTAGACAAGCATTGTGCAAAAGCGTTAATTAAAAACCGCAAAGACACAGTGCCAGTTGCCATTCTTCCACCAACTATCGACTGCCAGCTGCGCCAGCGCCACGACTCCAATCTCACACTTGGAGATATATTTGCAGCAGCCGTTAAACTCTAGAATCTCACTATTCATTTGGAGCGAGTTAGGTCTAGGTGCTCAAAAACTAGAGTCTATAAAACTCAATCTATATTGAATGATATATGAACAGCATATATTAAGATACTTGTATTTAAATAAGGAATCTTGATTTTACAGGCATTACTCTTGAATCTTTACATCTTCAACAAGATTTGGGATATATTCCTTTGCCAATAGTTATTATTTTTACAAGTGCAGCTCCCCAGTGTCGATTCCGTAATGAGCCCGCGCATCGATTGCGTAAGTCCTCCGCGGATGCATCTGCTCCCAGTGCCCATTCCCATTCCCATTCCCATCTCCCGAGTTGCATGTCCCCAGGTCCTCGAGGCCCATCAATGCCCCAGTGCAGCAGGGGGGGGGGGGGGGAGAGTGGCTGGGGATGGCGCTGCTGCAATCAGCTAATAATTTCCTCCTAAGCGATCTGGGCTCGAGCTTCCATGGGGCATGAATGGGGGCTCCATGCTCATGCGTATTTATGAGCCCATGGATTCCTGTTCGCTGTCCGCCCAGCGTTAAGTGCCTGGGATTTCGGATTGATTTTGACGCCAATGGCGTCGGTGGCGTTAGGGGGCTCCAAATGGGATTTTCAAGAGCTTACTTAAGGTACTTATACATATGGTAGAAGGGATCTCCGAAAAACTTGTCAGACATTTCCTATCGCTGGCAATTTCGAAAAGTACTAAGTTTTCACATTTTTTCATTCACTGCCGCAACGAAAAATAAATTAAGTCTCTGCAGGATGATAAGTTTCCTGATATTGGCCAGGAAGACGGGCCAGCTGCTGCTCCCTCGCAGTGGGTTGATGCCGTCCAAGCTGCTTCGTGGCCAGAAGACCATGCCGGTGTACGATTACCGTTGCAAAAATCCGCCCAAGTGGGGCTACTCGGCCTTCGGACGGGACCAGAAGACCTGGGGCGAGTGGAGCTGTGCCAGGTTGGATGACCTCCTGAACTGGGGTCGCAAGGGATCGCTGTGGCCGCTGACCTTTGGCCTCGCCTGCTGCGCCGTGGAAATGATGCACATTGCGGCCCCGCGATACGACATGGATCGCTACGGAGTGGTGTTCCGGGCATCTCCGCGCCAGGCCGACGTGCTCATCGTGGCCGGAACTCTGACCAACAAGATGGCACCGGCCTTCCGGAAGGTGTACGACCAGATGCCGGAGCCCAGATGGGTCATTTCCATGGGCAGTTGCGCCAATGGTGGCGGCTACTACCACTACTCCTACTCGGTGGTTCGCGGCTGCGATCGCATTGTGCCGGTGGATATCTACGTGCCCGGATGTCCGCCCACCGCCGAGGCCTTGATGTACGGAATCCTGCAGCTGCAGAAGAAGGTCAAGCGCATGAGGACTCTGCAGATGTGGTACAGAAAGTAAGGTGCTCCTTACCTCTTAAGTTCAGTAAATAAATGACTCGGGAGTTGCGATATCTTGTGTAGAAAGGAAATCTTTGATGTAATGTATCTTTAGGGTGGTGCAACCCATAAGTAGTGTTAGGTGCTTAAATTCGATACGCGCCTAATCCGATCTGCCTTACCCGAAACGAAGTCAAAGAGTTAAGCGCATCAGTTCCAGCAGCTGCAGAAGATCCCTGGCCCAGAAAGTCGCTTAGTCAGCGGAATAGGGCTCGTGCTCACCTGCACTTGATGCACTGCCAGGATCGGTTTCACGTTCCCAAAAAGGACCTCTTGAAGCGAGTCCTGCAGACAATGTGCAGAGACAATAAACACTTCTGGCGGCACTGTCTCTCAAGTGGCGACGAAGCGATGAAATATGAAGGGTTCTTGAGGCATATGAAAGGATTTCGTTGTTTCCCATTTCTTTTTTGAGCCAACCCGAAAATCCCTTTTGCGAATCTGGCGACTCCGAGCACTTGAACTTGGTGGGAACATCATTAAATCCCCGTTCGAGTGCGGTGAGTGCATTAAATTGTGGGACAACTATCGCATTAGTGTAATCCGTGTGCGACACACCCACAAAACTGGCGGACTCTCATCCTGAATGGAAACTCTCGAGACTGAAGGACTTGAATGAATGAGCACCTCCTCATTCATTGGGCAGCGAGAAAAGGACCTGCACACTCTAGAAATCGGGACAAAGGCGCAGCAGGCAGCCCGCTGATCCTCGGGGATCCTCGGTGATCCTGGGAATCCGTTCGTGACTCGGACAATTCCTGCGAATAAGAATGGCTGCTTGGAGAAATTAACTTGTCTCAATCGCACAGCAATAAAAATTAATAACAAAGCCACTGGCAACTTGTTTGCCTCCATTGTGCGGACATTAAATAAATTTAACAGCTCAATGACTTGTCGAAAGGTGCAGGGAAAATCCAGGGGCTCCAGAGACATCAGGGGCTCTGCAGAATCGAAACCAGTGGACCATTCACTGCCAGGCAACCATATCTTAATTAGCAGACCCCGGCCCACATTAACCTTAATTTTGCTCTTTTTTATTTAACCAATTTCTGCTTAATTGCGGCGCCGAGGCGCCAACGAAAAAGCTTCGCAAGTGCACAGCCAAAATGTTGTTTCGCAAAGGAGTGTCTTAAATTGCAAGGAGAAAGTTTAAGGAACTAAGCAACTCAGCAAGAATATTCAAGAAACCCGTGGCAATTCATAGAACTTATAGAAACTGGTTTACATAATTTATTTTCATTAAATGTTTAATTTTTTGAGATTTTTTTCAGTGCACTTTCGGCGACATTTCGCTGGGGATTTTCAGTGAAGTGTCCAACGGCGCATGCTCAGGATTTGCACTTGAGTGAAAAGCTGGTGACCTGGGGAACCTGGTAACCACGACCACCGAGGTGGCTCCTACCTGCAGATCCGCAGATCCGCAGCTAGCCAGCGATTGCAGCCCCTTTCTGGCCAAAAAGAAGTGGGTTCGGCCAATGTGCCACGGGCAATAAATTACGTCAGACGCAGATCGGGCAGAAATGCCCAACGAATTGTGTGTGTTTAACACCTAATCGCCCGTAATGCTCGCCATCCGATTGTGAGGTCCTCCAAAAAGTGTCCAGAATGTAAAAAGAGACTGACTCGCCGCCAAAATGGGTGCAACAATAGGATCCAGAACGTAGCATCTAGTGCTCATTCATTCATTCATTCATTCGCTCATTCAGTGCCCCAGTGTGGTACTCATTCATTCATTCATGGCCTCATAATGAAATTGTTGGATGTGTCTGCTTAAGTTCTTTCCCATTTTATTTGAGCATTGTGAGCTGGCGGAGATTTATGTTCATGAATGTAAATGCCTTCTTCAAATCTTTTTTATTGGCATTATGCGGAATTGATTTGTTGCCTCGTTGGGCTCTTTCATAAAATTATTATCACACCTTGGGAATTTGAGTCCAGACCTGAATCCGAACTCTGATTCTTCTGGGCAGAGTTATTAAGCTGATTTTAATTGCGTTCCGTGCATTTGGCTGCTTTGATCGGGCCTCGTAAATCTAATTTAGTGTTCTTCGAAATACAAAACGAAATTTAGACGTTTTCCTAATTATGCAACGAACGCCGAAGATATTCTTCTGAGTGGGGCGATGTTTTGTGCCTTGTTTTCGATCGGATTTGATTGAAATTTATCGCCAGTGCATTGACTACAGATCCGTAATCTTCGCCAGGGCGTTGTCCGTGCTTCCCTGTGTGTCCAATGTGGCTTACATAAATATCTTGGCCCTGACTCTCTGCTGGCCGCCAATCTTGGCCCAAAGTTATGGGTAGTCGTCAGCGCGCTAAGCCGTTATGGATAGTTTACAAAGCCATAGCGATGGGATCTTGATATTAGTTTTTCGGGCTTGTTGGGGTCTTCCAGCGATCATTTGTTAAATAAAAGTGAAAATTTGTTATTTGTTGCACTCAGTTTGTCGGTGTTTGTCGGCGATAGGAATCTTGATTTATATTATAAGTAGGGTTTATATGAAATCAAACTTAATTTTTATACCCGTTACTCGTAGAGTAAAAGGGTATACTAGATTCGTTGAAAAGTATGTAACAGGCAGAAGGAAGCGTTTCCGACCATGTAATATATATTCTTGACCAGGATCAATAGCCGAGTCGAACTGGCCATGTCCGTCTGTCCGTCCGTCTGTCCGTATGAAAGCCTCGATCTCAGGAACTACAAAATGTTAGGATATTGTAGAAATCGAAAAATGTCCCAAGGCTGAATTTCTATAGCCCATAACTGAACTTATCCTAATCGGAGTTTGAAGTGGCATACCTCTAAATGTTTCTAGCGCAATTCTCTTAAAATCTGCATTCAAATTTAAAAATATATTTTTTTTACATTTTTATGTAATTTTTTTGATGTTATGATGTTGTGATGTTATGATGTTAAGAAATGTCCCAAGGCTGAAGTTCTTAACTCCATAACTCAACTTATCTTAATCGGATTTTGATGTGGCATACCTCTAAATGTTTCTGAAGCAATTCTCTAAAAATCTGCATTCAAATTTGAAAATTTATTTTTTTTAAATTTTTTTGTTATTTTTCTGATTTAATGATGTTGTAGAAATTAAAAAATGCCCCAAAGACTTAATTTCTAAAGTCCATAACTCCACTTATCTTAATCGGAATTCGATGTGGCATACCTATAAATGTTTCTGAAGCAATTCTCTAAAAATCTGCATTCAAATTTAGAATTTTATTTATTTTTTATTTTTTTTTGTAATTTTTCTGTTGGCATGATGTTGTCGAAATTCAAAAATGTCCCTAGGCTGAAGTTCTAAAGTCCATAACTCAACTTATTCTAATCGGATTTTGCAGTGGCATACCTCTAAATGTTTCTAACGGAATTCTCTAAATATCTGCATTCAAATTTAAAAATATATTTTTTTTACATTTTTTTGTAATTTTTTTGATGTTATGATGTTGTGATGTTATGATGTTAAGAAATGTCCCAAGGCTGAAGTTCTTAACTCCATAACTCAACTTATCTTAATCGGATTTTGATGTGGCATACCTCTAAATGTTTCTGAAGCAATTCTCTAAAAATCTGCACTCAAATTTGAAAATTTATTTTTTTTTAATTTTTTTGTTATTTTTCTGATTTAATGATGTTGTAGAAATTAAAAAATGCCCCAAAGACTTAATTTCTAAGGTCCATAACTCCACTTATCTTAATTGGAATTTGATGTGGCATACCTCTAAATGTTTCTGGAGCAATTCTTTAAAAATCTGCATTCAAATTTAGAATTTTATTTTTTTTGTAATTTTTCTGATGGCATGATGTTGTAGAAATTCAAAAATGTCCCTAGGCTGAAGTTCTAAAGTCCATAACTCAACTTATTCTAATCGGATTTTACAGTGGAATACCTCTAAATGTTTCTAACGAAATTCTCTAAATATCTGCATTTAAATTTAGAAATCTATTTTTTTTTAAATTTTTTGATGTTATGATGTTGAAGAAATTTAAAAAAAATTAAGAAATGTCCTAAGGCTGAAGTTCTAAACTCCATAACTCAACTTATCCTAATCAGATTTTGAAGTGCCATATCCCTAAATGTTTCAGGCGCTATACTCTAAATTAATTTGCATTCAAATTTAAAAATTTTTGTAATTTAATTTTTAGGTAATTATACCCGTTACTCGTAGAGTAAAAGGTATACTAGATTCATTGAAAAGTATGTAACAGGCAGAAGGAAACGTTTCCGACCATATAAAGTATTTATATTCTTGATCAGGATCAATAGTCGAGTCGATGTGGCCATGTCCGTCTGTCCGTCCGTTTGTCCGTATGAAAGCCTCGATCTCAGGAACTACTGAGTAACACTACACTAGCTGAGTAACGGGTATCTGATAGTCGGGGAACTCGCCTGTAGCATTCTATCTTGTTAGTTATGTCAGAACGTTTCCTATGAAACTATTTCAATTATTGAAGCTTTAGGGAATTACCTAATTTGATGATCTTCTTCATGGCAGTCTTAACGATATTTCTTCAACGTAATGATCTTCTTGGCCATCACCATCATCATCATCTTCATCATCGGTGTGTTGGCCCAAATTAGTCGCCAAGCTGCCAAAACGTTTAGTACGCAGCTCTCACCAGAGAATTTCAGTTTCTTTCCCCGCCAATTGTCCATTTGTCATGCGGACAATAACGTTGACATACATTCGGCCAGGTCCTTTGTTTTTGCCAGTTCGCAAAAACCAAACCCAAACCCAAACCCAAGCCCAAGCCCAACTTCGGGCTCATTTTCGAGGGGGGACAGTGTACGGATCCGCTGCCCGGCTGCATTGCGCAATAAAACAGGAGTCGCCAAGGAATTGAGGAGGAGAATCCATCATTAATAAGCCCTAAAGTGGCTGCCCGATGGCCGCTCCAGGCGGGCAATAAAAACAATGGCCAAAATGGGCAATGAGCGGCCAACGCAGAGCGGCAGCCACATGTGCACTTGTTGATCTTGTTGTAGTTGCGAGTGCACTGCGCCAAATTCTCCGCTTAATTCGCTATCAAATCAAGTATTTCAAAGTAATATACAATCAGCTTTTATTGCATCACCTCATCAGCATTAAATTGTTTTGTTTGATTTAACAATTTATTTATTTATATAATTGTTATAAATACAATTTTTTAATATTAGAAGTGTTTGACCGACTGTTTCGCTCAGTGCAGCTCCCTTGCTGTTGCAGCTTGCAAACAAGCGAGCAGCAAAAAGCTGCAACAGGAGGAGGAAAAAGCCAAACCGCTTTAGGCCATTTAAGGCAACGCAATTAATTATTTTTTAACTGTTTTGTCATTTCGGAATGCAGCCAGCAGCCATCGTTGGCCATCGATTGGTATTGGTAATAGCATTTGTATTGGTATTGGTGGTATTGGTATTGGGCCTACTCTCAGCCTTTTTTCCAGCTTCCTTGGGCCTTCCTGCTGTTTTTAAAGGACTTTGACATGGCCGCATCGGTAGCTTTCGCTCGTTTGATCGCTTGATCGGTTGATCGATTGATTGCTGCAACCTGCAACGTGCAACGTGCAACGTGCAACCTGCATGGGGGCAAAAAATGCGCCGAGATTGTAAAACGCGTCTGTAACAAGCCGTTGCGTTAATTTGCCGCTGCCGATTGGCTACCGAAATAAAAAGTAAAATAAAATACGTGCCATCTGCGACATCAGCGCAAATAGAAAGTTTTTCTCCACTTTTTTCCCGGACTACACATACACGTGTATGTATTGACTTAAATTTTTTATGGGGGCAGTGCGAGGCGAATGAAAATATGCAAAGTGCTGGGTGTATATGCCACAAATTAAATATTAAACAGCCAGTTGGCTGCGACTTGTGGTTGTGCCCGTGGCCGGGCAATAAAGACAATAAAAATTCATACATTTTTCAAGCAACCTCGAACAAGTTGTTGGCCGCCTGGCCGAGCTTATTTGCTTTGTCTGTTTTGATTATAAAAAGCATTCAGCTTTAATTTGTCAATTTCTTAATTGGCGTTTCGTACGTTCCACATGCCGATTGCCGTCTCTCTCTTTTTTTGTATCTTGTGCTGTCTCTCTCTCTCTCGCTCAGCGAACACACACAGATACTCACGAATGCATATGTAGAAAAAATGCCTGCTCAGTGATAGAAGAATTTTAACAAGCTTCGGTGTTTCGGAATTTCGTACGTGAAGAATCCAAAAATGTTTTACGCAATTAAGGAATCTGATAAAATGTCTACAAGCCAGGATGCCAGTGGAAACCAAAAGGAGCACAATCGCCGGTATCCACCCGATTTTGCCAGATCGATCACTTGTCCGTCGGTAAATATGACAAATTTCGAGGAACCATCACCACATCGGGTATATAAGGCAGCAAAAACGGGGCGAAATCAGAAGCGAATGCACATCAATATCAGATGTCGTGTATCAGCGCTGCATCTGTATCTGTATCTGTAGCTGTAGCTGTGTCTGTATCTGTATCTCGGTTTTGTTGTGGCACAAACCAATTAAGCCGAGATTAATTGGCCATGTCAAGTGGCGTAATCGAGCGCGAACACAGGTTTGACATTTCATAATTATTTCAGCTGTGTGCCTGGCTGCTCAGATTCATTCTCATGATCGATCAATCTGTATCTGTATCTGTATCTGTATCTGAGTCTGTATCCGTATCTGTATCTCGGTGTGTTTTCAGTGAGCGAGTGAGTGCGCAGCGATGCCTTGCGATAGATACTTTCGTACCTACGGCTTTTGTTTTGTATAATTGTCTGTTTTGATATGTTGATCTCAGGCGATAGCCGCATGGGGCCACTTTGGATTATTGATATTTTTATGTAATTATGTTGTCAGGTGGGCTCGGCTGGAGTTTTCTGGAAATGCCAAAAGATTTTACCCCGATTGTAGTTTTGTGTGGGGCACAACATGTTAATGGACTTGCCAGCTAATTATTTCTTATCCTGCCATCAGCGGTTTTGGAAATAAACTTTAGTACCTGGATATTATCTGAACTTTGTAAATTAATCATATTTAAATGCTCATCTTAAATATTCGAATATCTCTATTTATTTATTTTCGCTTAACCTATCTAATTGGATATCTCGCCACGAAACGGTTGATCTGTAAGGTTGCTCCACTTTGACGATCAGAACTTTCCATCTTTCAGGCAACTTTGGCATTCTTTTGCAGACCTAGTTGATCTTCCACCTCTCCACTGATCATCAATCTGCGCATCTGTGAATCTGCGATCTGTGCGCTGACTTTTTATTGCATGGGCCACCGTGCAATCTGATCGCCTTGGAACCACTTTGTTACCGGGGTTCAAACTTTCTCTGGGCCACTCCGCACCCAGTTTTATCACCTATCGGCCATCGCTCATCCTATCCAATGCCAATCCTATTCACATCCACATCCACATCCACACCCACTTGGGCACTCGGGGCTCTTGGGGCACTTGGGGCACCATTCCATTGGGCTCCACAACCCCAGCGCTCATTTTGCCGCTAATTTGACAACAATTTACTGTAATCACAATCGATTCGTGTTTGCCAATTTTTTAATTGTTTTCAATCCTCTTTTCCTTGGCCAGCCGAAGCCAGCTCCCGTCCTCGCCAGACACACGATCGAGTAATTTACGATGGCCTCATGGTGATTGGGTTCGCCGGCAGAGCGCATGACACCCAAACTGAAAAAGCCAGTAGGGCGAAAAAAAAGCAAAGTAAGGAAAAGCTATAGTAGGGCCCCAGAGCCAGGCAAATACCCATACCGAGCTAAACAAACGAACTCCATTAGCAGATCTTTACTGGGGGGAGCTCTGTGGTTAGTTCGTGCGAACTTCTAGGAATTATGTTGTTCCAATTAAAATAAAAATTAAAATAAAAGAACACAAAGCAAAGGCAGCCCACAGTCGACACTTGGGGCCCCTTTTCCTGTCGTTGTATCGATTTGTGAAATGGTCGTCGATGGGCTGCACACTGAAAACAATGCCTATGAAAATACATGTTTCACAACTGCCTTCGAAAGTATGAAATAAATGTTATCAATACTACTACAAAATATTTCAAGTGAAAGCTGAGACCTTTCATATGCGAATTACCTGATGTATAGCTTAACTACGACCTTTTCTCGCAGTGCATGGAGGGAGGCGAGGTGTGGAAAGTGTACTGGCGCTGGCTGATTTCCATTTAACCTGCTGCACCGGAGCCACAAGGACCGAGGAACTGGAGAACCGAGGAACCGGGTATCCAAGAGGGCCAGAGGATTGGGGACTGCAGCTGCACCTCGTGGATGCGGCTTGATTTCTTCGCGCACGATACGAATCGTGGTTGCCTTAAAACGACTTTAATATGTAAATTCGATTTCGGAAGCCAAAGTAATTAATACTAGAATGCAGCCCGCTGCAGAGGCAGACTGAATTTAAAATTAATCCAAACAAACGGATAAGCGGGACCCGAAAGGCAGCAGAAATGTTAATTTGCCTCCTCTGCGTTTCTCCAGCGGCCCAGGAAGCGGCATTCTTACGATCGGAGGTGAGAATATTTCTCAACATTGCGTCGATTAGGCCGGATATTTATGCGCTGGCCACGCGGATTCTTCTGGCCCTTTTTGGTCGACTTGGGGCCAGGCCATTGGGATAAAAATTATGCTTGACATATTGGTATAAGTTTTGCTTTTAATTATGAATGGCATTCTCTATGGGCTATCGTGTGGGTTCCCCGATCCGTATGGTATGGTATCGTATAGGGCCTGCTGTGAAATCAGAGCTCTTCTGGGGTTCCAGTTTTGAGATTAAGATAAAGATCTCCATCTCCACTCGGGCAGCGAGAAAAAGATACACACACACACACATATGTATATTCGAATACGAATAATGAAACTCATTGATGTAGGTAAATTATCGCTCTGTTCTTAACGTCGTGTTTTCGTGTTTTTTAATTGGACTTTGGGAATTTAGTGAAAAATGCTAATTAGTTAAAGGGTTTCTGCTCCGTCGTTTTGGGGCTCGTTGGGATTGCATTTCATTGATAATATGGGATAGCAGACCCAACCAGCGGATTCCCCGAGATTTACGTTGATGTCCGCTGACTCCGCTGACTCCTCTGACTTTCTGACTCGTCTTCAAGCATTTCTCTAGTATCTATAAAATTAGATTAGCAGTTAATTGGTTAATGTGCAGCCAGCAACGTTTGTTAATTGATTCTCGGAAAAGCCAGCGAGAAAATCGAGCGAGGGATTGAGAATCGG
Source organism: Drosophila orena (assembly GCA_005876975.1). Lineage (NCBI taxonomy): Eukaryota > Metazoa > Arthropoda > Insecta > Diptera > Drosophilidae > Drosophila > Drosophila orena. Next base: position 2,952,740 of record VCKV01000282.1, on the reverse strand, counting down.
TATCTGCTTTTAATTAACAACTATTTAGGTGCTGCAGCTACCGACTCTCGCCTGTTGCATGTTCTCCTGATTTGGTAACATTTCTGATTTTGATATATTGAATGCCATATCATTTCGAGATTCTCGCATTTTTTTATGAGTCCTCCCCATATGCGTGCACAGTAGCCGAAAGTTTTCGGTTCCAGAGAACTTTGAGTTTTTTGTGCCACTAATTGGTTTTATGGGCTCGCCTTTGGGTCTGTCACTCTTCGTCGGTCATTTGTCGCTGGAAATCTTTTTTGTAGATGGGCTGGCGAAGATTTTCGGATTTCGTAAGCTTGTTTTTGGCCCTTAAAATAGCTTATAATTTTATGCGAGGCCTGCGCGCATTGTCTGATTTCGATTTCCATTCGACTTATCAACGATATATTTTGATCTCGGCTGATAAGAGCGCTCGTAAAGCGTTTTGTCTAAACCGTAGATGATACAAGACCTCCATTAACTGGGTCACACACACACACACACACGCACACGCACACGCACACGCACACTGATATATGTGCCCCACCATCGATAAATTCCCCCAAACAAAATGCCTTTGCCACTTGGCTGGCAGAGGCAGAGGCACAGACTCCGGGCCATATGCCACACATACCACCGAAACTACTTGCCACATTCAACGTCATCAGCATATGGGCGCTCACCGAGATCCGAACATGTTGTAGGTTGTCTTGTCGTTGCCTTGTAACCCGATAGTTTTGTAGTTTTGTGGTAGCGCACTCATAAATTCTGCCCCACCGCCGCGCACTTCGCAGTCGCATCTCAGGTGTTAAGCGGGTACGGATGCGGATACTCTTTTCAGAGATACACATCCGAAAGATACACAATTCCCTAAATGCTTTGTACAAATCGAGCGATTATAGCTTTCAGAGCTCACAGATGCCTTGTCGATTGGAGGGGTTCTTTTATTTCAATAATTCAGGAAATGTTTTGATACCTTTTTAAATATTTTAAGCAGGAACAGCGCCATTAAAAATATTATTACTCCGACTTAAGTCGCTTTATGACGCTGATAATACTTATATTTAATGGTGTTTTGATGGGCAATAAAAAACAGGAAAAGCAACCAAATCAATATGGTTCAATCAAAATATAAGAGTAATATTGAACACTTCTTAAATGTGCAAATATAATGTTTCCTGAAACAAAAGTGGCGAAGGAAAGAGCATTTTGAGTGCGGTTAATAGAATGCGACCGATTTCCCCTATTATTTTCAGTGTTTGTTATTTATAACTATTAGTCTCGAAGCTAAAAAGTCGATTTTGGCTTTTACAGTTTCGCTGCTCACTTGCCAGTGGTTTTTTGGTATTGGTATTGGTTTTACTTGTTTTACTTGGCTGCTAGCTGTTTTTGTTGCTGCCGGACCTGGCATTATTTATTGCACGAAAGTCATTCCTCTTAATAGTCATGCAAATTAATTTTTGCTCATTTGTACAACAATAAAAATGTTAACTAATTAATTTTGATTGAAATTTGCATGCGAAACGCGAAAATCAATTTGCACGCGTCGCGTTGTATTGTGTTGTATTGTTTTTTCCCCTCCCCTTCGAGATCTTGGGGCTCTGATAAGTGGCGGGAATTCGGTATTGAAAAATCCAATAATAAATGAGCATAATAAAATGTAGACTAAGCTAGACTAAGCAACTAGTTCAGACCGAAAAGCGAAAGTCTGTTTTGGAGTTTTCGGGGTTGAGAAAGGTGTTGTATGGTGTGATGGGTGTGTTCTTCAGGGATGGTGGCTCCAAATCACAGAGTTATTCGAGAACAAAGGCTGCTGGCTGCTGGCTGCTGGCTGCTGATACCCAATTAGCGGAGGCATAAGAAGCGTTTCGGCAAAACGGAAGTCATGTTAATTAATTTCGACTATAAAATCGAGGCTGGCGAAGTTTCAAGGCGACACCGATAGCAATCTGGCGAGGAAGCCGAGAGAACAAATGGCATGCCCAAATATTAACGATAGAGGACCCTTCCTCCTCCAAGGCATCGCATCGAAAGTATCCAAAGTATCGTGTATCTTTTGTCCTCTCCTTTCGCCGATTTTTACTTTTGCTGGCTGTGCCCAATTATAAGCTAAAGACATTGAAATTCGCTTTATCGCGAATTCGTTTGACCGAAAGCGAGGAAGCCGCTGCCAAAAGGGAATGCGAATATGTATCTACCGAATATATGTATATATATATATATATCTCAAATTAGCAAACATTTTATATCTGTCAGCTACTGTTCTCCCTAATTAATAACAAGATGCCTTTTTAATTCCATTTCGTGCGTTTTGCGCGCCGTTGCTCGTTTTAATTGCCCTCGACATTGCCTCAAGGAACTGCACCCAGATCTCCTCCGTTCTGTTTGGGTTCGTTAGCAGAGCGAAAGATATGAGATACTCCATACCATCCACCATCTAGCTACCATCAACCAGCTACCAGCTACCAGCTACCAGCTACCAGCTCCCAGCTACCATCTACCATTGAAAGGAAGAAGGGGCAGAACCATCCTGAGCAGATGGACTGGGAGGCGCCTGCGTGCCATGATGCACTTAATCGGCACAGCTCGTAATTATGGCTAATTCCTTCCGTTTATCTACAGAGAATGGGTTCTATGAAATTATTATTATTAATTTATGGGCTGCATCGGCAGGGAATTTGATATTAATGTGGCAGTGTAAACAAATTATGCCCATGGTTGGCTGCACCATGTTCGCTGTGTTTAAAGTGGATGTTAAGATGGGCTTTTTTTAACACGTTTGACCAATTAAATATTAATTGTTCTGATAAGCAGAAAGAAGCAGCGGATTTTTTCCCTGCTGATTTTATAGTCATTAAAATTCAGCACCTTCATCGGTTGTTTACTTAAGAAACTTTTAGGTAAACTAGAACAACAAATAATCTGATTAAATAAGAACCAATGGTAATTATTTTAGGTCCTATTGTACAACATGTACAAAGTCAATATATAAATTAGATCATATTTATATTTGTACATGTATCATTTCGTTTGGGAAATGTTGTTCACTCCCTTTCAAACTTTCGAAGCACACTAACAAACAAGGAGACACGAAAACACACTGCAAATATCCAGGAAGCTGCAACAAACTTGCAACTTTGAGGCAGTCACCCATTGTGCAACTAGATAAACACTCCAATTGTATGACACTCAGTTGACGCAAATGAGATCGAATGGTCGGGGTGCGAGCATGTAACTGCCGTCGGCCAAAACGAAGCAGTAAGTTGGCCAACTGAATGGCCAGAACGGTGTGGAAAACCCATTCGAACCTCACTGACCATAAATCCACCGGGTCCAGACATTTTAGCCAACTTTGCTGGCTCGCGAGTTGAGTTTTTGTTTTAGGTTTCCCCGCCAGCGAAAATAAAGGGGAAACCTGTTTTTGGCCAACAAGTTTTAACCACGGAAACCCGTTTCGATCGCATTGGTAACCGCCTACCAGCAGAAAGCCAAAAAGGAGGAGGAGCTTTGCCCAAGATGGTGACTGGGCAGAAAAATGGTGGCCAACGCTAATAGCGATCGAATTTATGGAATTATTTCATTGTTCTAGGAATTTGAATGCACCGCAGAAAATGGCCACAATGGCAGCGACTTTTGATAAACGATCTTGGCCAAAGCGAGGAAAAGGGTTGCGATACCAAAGGTCCGAAGGTTTATTGGGTGATTCCGGGGCACTGCGGGCACAAGGATGCCAGGGGGCGTGGCAGCGGGACCCCAGTTGATGGCTTCATTATGCGCAGCCGGCCAACTCGGCCAACTCGGCCAAGTCAGCCAAGTCGGTCCAGGTCGGTTGGCGTTTCTCCTTACAAATTGGCTGATTTAATATTTTTGCCAATTAAGTCGCGCTATCCCACGAAAAAGGCAGCCATAATTGGTGTGGCAGCATAAAAATCACATGAATACATTTCCGCTCCATGGCAATTAAGTGTATGTACTCGTATGTGACCGAAATGGACGGAGTGTATCCTTCGGATACACAGAAACACAAGAAACACACCTGGTCCACTCCATTCCGTTCGAGATGATCGCTGCAAGTGCAAGTAAATTGACTGCTGGTTCCACTCTGCGGCTTGTCATTAAATGCCTGAACAAAATTATCTTGTTAAAATTACAAATAACACGAACATGAAGTAATAAAAACGTACGGAATGAATAATGTGCGCCACGTTAAATCGCTGCTGACTGACGACGATCTGCGGATCACAAAACCAGTCTTCGCTCTTTGTCCTCTGCAGTCTCCCAGTCTTCTGGCCTCCGGTCTTCACTCGTCCAGTCTTTCAGCCTTTCAGCCTTTCAGCCTTTTGGTCTTCCAGTCTGCGGTCTTCCCAACCATCCAGCATCCAGCATCCAGCATCCAGCATCCTTCATCCATCCATCTGCTGCAACTGCTCAGCAGTTGGTTTGCTCAGCATTCTTATAACTTCATTTTATGTGTCGATTTTTAGTGCTCGCTGCGCGGTTGCAGTTTCGTGAACTTTCCAAGTTAATTGGTTAGCGATTTGAGAGCGCTTGTAACGACTGCAAAAAAGACGTTGATTTTTTCCCCATTACCCATTACCCATTACCCATTCGCCATGTGAACTGTGAGTGAGCCCCACCGCCAGAGATTGGTCACATAGTTTGGCCAGGAGCACTCGAAGTCAGCAGGAATTTTCCAAGAATTTTCGCAGTTCCGCAAAGCTAGTAGAAAAACTTGTTCGTTTAAGGACGAAAAGAATTGAATGTGTATATAAGCTTATTAATACCTATATTTAGGTCGAAAGTTTGCATATGTTTATCGAACAAGATACACTTCATAAAACCAAAGCAAGTTACAGGAATATAGCTATATAAAAACAACTAGAATATCCGCCCTATATCCTTCAGGTGTAAGCGAGTAAGCCTGGCAGCCAATTTGGTTAATTAAATACATAAAACATAAAATATTAATAACGTGTCCGGAACTCCTAGAAATCGTGAGGAAAGTGGCTTCACGCAATTTGCTCAATAGCACTGCCCGAAACGGGAGGCTAATCGTGCTCTCACAATTTACCCACAAAAAAGAAAAACACTATCTATGCCGATCCAGGTCTGGACTAATACTTAAAGTTCCGTTGCAGATTTTATGCCCTTCACGTAGCGCACTAAAACTGCCCCCATCATCGGAAAAGGCCGAAAAGTCGGGCCCATCCCCAGGTATTTTACCAGGTACGTTGCCCTTCTTTCACTTTGGCCCCGATGAGCTTGGGGGCTACCTTTTAGTGCACAGTTAAAACGGCTTTATGTCTTAATTAAAGTTTATAGCGCGTTTTGCCCAAGGCGTCAAAAAGAGAGTCGATGCGCATTGGCTGTTGGCCAACTTGGCCAACTCAGCCGCCGCCCGTTGGGCTGCTGGCCAAGATCATCGGGCCAAATGAGTTTTCCTTCTGGTAAGCTCACTTGAAAATATATAGTATATATATGCGAATTATTAATAACTACTTTCAATAAATTACAATTTTCACAAGTAAAGTAATAAGTTCTAAAAATGATTCTGTAGAGCTGTTACTTCGCACGGAGATTCAGCTGCTTACTATCTGAGCTTTAGGCACTTTATTTCTTGCAGTGCACAGACCGCGAGCACCTTGGCATGTGTAAGTGTTGGGCATGTACAAATCGCTTGATTGGCTTGCACTTAATTGCCAATGGCTTGCAACTCCCACTTGAGCTGGCCCTCGGATCAGCCATGCTGCTTTTCGCTTTTGGCCGCGGCTTTCTGGGCATTGGGCCTGGTTTTTAGTGCTCGACGAGGTCGTGTCTGCGGCTGCTGCGGCTCCTGCTAATAGGCAATTAAGCCCCAAGTGCTACCTGCCATTTTGTTGTGTGCCAAAGGTGTTTCTGTTCCGCGGCCATGGCTAACTAAGCCTGGCTAATGCCTGTCTCTAAGCCCGTCAGCGGGTTAGAGTTCAATGTAAGTCATTAGCCAGGGAAAAGCTTGACGCGGCTGCTCAGCATATCGAAAGGTGAAGCGAATGCCCACTACTAAATTCTTAAGGATTTCTCCTGTTTATTTAAGAATGTGATGCATGATATATATTATATATTACAAGTATTCAAGTTTCTTTTAATAACTCAAAAGTGCACAACTCTTTTAAAGCTCAGTCAATTAAATCAGTGCATAAATATTATCAATTATTCAAATGTTTTCTAATGGGCAGCCATCCGAAAAGACTGATTTTTAAGTTATTAACTCGTTATATAGTACATATATTTTAGAGCCACCTTTCAAGAAGCTGCCGCATATTGGCCAACTTCATAATGATGCAATTATTTCATGCTATTTGTCAATTACTGCACCAAAGCGGGCACTCGAAATTCCAGAAATCCGGATCCTCCTGGAGGAGGCTTCTCGGCCATCCCTTGGCGGAATGGAATCTCCTCTGGTTACGCAATTAAGCAAACTTCCGCTGGACGACGAATGTCGCCGCTTCCGAGGCAGCTTTCTTCATACTTTGAATGCCTGGCGACTCTTTAATTGCGTATACGCCGTGTGTAACGGTCGCTGGGCAAAGTGACTTAATTAACTCGTCTCCGCCCAGCTTTCCTCGCTTTTTTCCCGCTTCTACCGCTTTTTAATGCGCCTCTCGCTGCAATTATTATGATTACTTATTATTGCGGCCTTTCATTTCATTTCATTTAATTTCAGTACGTTTCGTTTCGTTTCGTTTCGGTTTGTTTGCGGCTGGACTTTATTTTTTCGAGTCTCGCAGTCGGCAATTTAATGGCCGCGCAGCCAATTGCAAATATTTTCCAAATTGCATTTCATAATTTCGCTTTTTGTTTCGGCCGGTCCAAGTAATTTTCCAGCCAACTGGACCCGCACTTCCCTTCGAAAGCCAGCCGATTGCTTAGTTTATTGTCGCAAATTAAGAGGCTAAGTAGGAGGAGCAAATTCCCATTCCCCAGCCTCCTGGAGCGGCAGCAAATTGGCAGCTTGGACCTGCCGTGCCTCTGGGAACTCGAATCCGACGCTTCCCTGTAATTTCGATCAATAAAATTACAAGATCGCATTTAGGTTATCCTAAAAGCATGTAATTTCAGCGGCCCCAAGTGCCGCTCATTGATCGCAATGCTTTTAAATTCGATGCACTCGAAAAATAAGTTACAAATAATATAGGAATTTGTGCACCTTATTGAGAATTATAAAGTACATAATTGGTTTTGGTATGTAATAGTTCATTTATATAATTAATAATACTTCATGAAAGGATATGATATATGATATTGGGTAATTGATAGCTTTATCTATGTATATATCTTAGATTATTTGTTTTTTTTAGATATTTAAATAGAGTTGTGCTTTTTGGCTTCAAAGACAGTATTTCTAAGTTCATTAGCATTTTTGTCGAATGTACTTTTACCTTATCAACCGCGTTCATAAATCCATATGCGCGCCGAAAATTGCACGTAAAAAATTCCATCAATATGCAAAATTTTTCAATTAAAATTGGCCAGTCAAATGGCAGTTGCAGCACAAAGGACCCAAAGATAACTTCGCCATATGCACAATAAGGATAACGATGGCACTCGGCGAAAAAACAAGGACGAAGGGAAGGACTCGCCGGCAGAAGGAGAAGAACGCACAGCAATCGACGGCAATTTATGTGCAGTCAGCGCCATTTTCACTTCATTGTATCGCGGCCAACGGCAGACAGCAAAAAATTAATAAAAGCCAAGTAAAAAATGGAGCAACAATAAAACCGAAATGGCATCGCACACGGCCAACAAACAGGCAGCAAAACAACAACAAACAAACAAAAAGCTGCAAAAAATCATCATGAAGAAGGTGCAAGCCATTGTGAGTGGAGCGTCAACGGCAACAACGACTGACAGGAAATTAGTTTCCATTTTTTGATGAATGCTTCGACAGGATTGCTCTGCTGATGGCGTTCCTTCCCTCCCCCCCCCCTTGCCTTTAGCCTTTTTGCTTTTTTCCCACCTCTTCCTGTCGGGATGCTTTGGGGATGCCAGTGGATGCCAGTGGATGCCAATGGTGGCCAGGATCGTCAGGCAGCGCATAAATTGCCAGCAAACAAAACGTGACAACCGCTAGCCACGCTTCAGTCTGACAACAAAAAACAAGGCATAAATACAGTGTAAAAAAAATCTGAAAAAAAGCTGCTCAAACACGGCTAAAAAATATGCGAAGGCAAAGCTGCAACTTCCTTTCGTTCATTCATTCAACAATAAAATATTAACAGCGGCCACAGAAAATAACAAGCCGCGCCCCTCTGGCACCTGAGATACCGCTTAAATATACTCTGAAAATATGTGACACAAACCAGGTACTTAGATATAACAATCCTTGATGCAGAAAATCGAATCCTGTTCTCAAGAAACATGTGATCTTATAGCTACAAGTTCCATAATGACTTGATTGAAAGGGAAAAACAAATGAACCTCTCTGTCTAAAAGTACCAGCAGATCATACTCGAATTGAAATAGATTTTTCCGAGTACCTTAAGTGTCATTAGCCCATCAAGCCCTGAATTGATAGCTCCACGTAAGCAGAGCAAAGTCCTTTCAGGGACAGCCAACTGGCACTATCACAGGCATCAATTGGCAGCTTCATATACAACAATCAGAAATACGTACGAAATGTATAAATATGCGATATACACGTATGTGCACATTTATAATCGCCAGGACCAGTTAGTTGTATAGTTTCCTGGAAGCGTTGTCGAAGCTTTTGAAAAACACATAAAGCCGCGCAGCTTGTCACTTATATGTGGCATAAATTGCACCATGTGTTGCCACATAGAGGAGGAGGAGGAGGATGAGGAGGAGGAGAAAAAAATGGGTAAAAACAAATTAACAAATTAAAGAGGCGGGTGTCATAAAATCATGGACTGGGCCCATTAAATAACTCGAATTTCGTGTCACAATGCCATGATTTATTTGCTGCCCGGGCGAGGCATTTAAATGCGCTTTTGATTTACAAATAACAAATAAATGTTGTGATGAGTGGGATCTCTGGAATGCCGCCGGCTGGAGCAGCTGGTATACCCAACTTGGAACTGGGTTCTGGGATCTGGGCTCTTTTTTTTCTTGGTCACGCTCGTAAAACGCCAACTAAGCGTCCAGAGCCACCAAATATCTCGAATGCTGATTAAAACATCTCCAGCCAAGCGCTCCTCCTGCTCCTCCTGCTCCTCCTCCTCCTACTCCGTCTTCGCCTCCCATTGAGATATCCACATCCACTTAATAGCCCATTAAGACGTTCGCCAGCTGTAAATTTCGGGATGACTTGGTCTTGGGCCCGAAATGCCTGGCGGGCGGCATTAACATCTAGCGAGAAACAATAAATCCTTATTAAATGCCCAGCTAGCCCCAAACTATTAACTGATTTTCTTTTGAGTATTTTCTCGCAGTGCATAAATCAATTTAACAGCCCCACCACACCAGCAAAAGGGCAACTCTTCCACGGATTTGTGACATTTTAATTACTGCCTACGATTTTTGATTTACCGTCGATTATGATCTAACTCGATTCCCCATGATGACTACGTTAAGGATTGCGTTTTAATTGTGGTGCGATTGGTAGCACCATCAAGTTGGGCCAAACACATTTTATGGCTTAATTTACTGAGCAGTATCTTATTCATTTGAATATCTAATGGGAGTGTATTGCATTTTTTGTAATTAGATATCAACAATCCCATTTAAATTGAAATGTTGACCAGTTGTTGAGCCATTAAATTTGAATTGTTTTTTATCAGCAACGCGATCGAAATGCTGTCCTAACAACTACATTTGTTAATTAATTGTATAATGTGTCACGATTGGTGGTCTCTTGGCCACTTTTCAACAATCAGTCAGACAAATAACGTATAAAAATGGGCGTAAGAGCTCCTGATTTTTATTCAATTGTAAGACAAGTCATGACTTTTCGGGTTCTCGATATCGTAAATTAACCAGACTGGATCACTAACACGATCAAACTGGCGGTGGAACAACTCCATTTGTTGATTAAATGTCAGACAAGTCATGCTTGGTAGTTGGAATAAAAACCTTTCTTGATCTTTAATTAAATCAAAAAGCTAGCACGAAAGGCTTTAACTGAGCTGGAGCACTTTTGAAAGATAGATTCTTGGCTAATCAGAGTCTGCGTCGACTTTTAATTAAGCCAGCTCGATTCGTTGATTTTTAAGCTTAAACAAAATGTTTAAATTAGCTAATTGAATAGTTGGCAACATGTTCCCAAAATGGTTCTTGGTCTGCAGCTTGTAAACAAATTCATTTGTTAATTATGCTAGCAGGGCAATAATTATGCCACGATCAGTAACACGATCAAAGGTTAGACGATGGCCCCTTGGCCACGTTAGTTGCAATCACCAAATACACTAAATACTTGTCCACAGACCGCTGATCGTGAAAATCAAAACAACATAATCATAAAATGCGCACACTAAACGTGGCGTTCCTCTTGTCCCCGATGTTGTTTTAAGTTGTTTTTCCTTCCTTTTTCACCATTTTTGTTTTTTCTGTTGTTTTGTTGTTTTGTTGCTTTGTTTTGGGTTTTCTGCTCACTGGGCTCTGCGTTCAAATGGCACTTGGCCCAAAGCGTTGACTCTGGCAGGAGATAAGATCGGCCAAAGCCGCGAGGATCGCCTTAGCCGGCTGCCGTCTAGCTGCGCTTTTATTATCTGCAGGATCGCTCGCTGGGCATGCAAATTTCCGATGGCAGCCCAGGATCCAGCACAGCTTTGGGCCAAGAGCTGCCAGCTTCCAGCTCCCAGCTCCCAGATCCCAGATCCCAGCTCTTTTGGCCAACGCATGCCGTAAATCACCACTTCGGCTACAGCAACAAGAGCTGCAACAAATTTACAACAACTATGCCGTGCCGCGGCTGCACGATCAAAAAAAGTATAAGCGAAATAAAAAACAAAAAGCGAGAGGAGCGGGAAAAAAATTGCTTCCAGCTTTTTCGGTTTCGGCCCAAAGTCATGAATCAGTTTTTCATAGAGCGCACCTTTTGTTCCCCAGGCCAGGCGATAACTTCATTTTGTGGCTTAATATGCTTGTTGAGGGCCAGGTTAGTAGTTGTTGCCAAAAGCGTGAACTCTCCAACACCTTGAGCATTTTCTGTGTTGACACAAAACTGAGCCCAGGCCCAGGCCCAGGCCAAAAGGCTTTCCCTGCACCATCAGAGACTCTGCGAGGACCAGAGTCTATGATAATAATTTTTCCAGAAGGCATTCGAGGTTGCCTGCTGCTCTGGCTGCTACTGCTGATGCTTTTGCTGTCGATTAAGCGGCGCGACAATTTTCCAAAGCTGCTGATCGTCCCCCTTCGCTGCACGTGCACTGGGGAAAACTGTGTGTAAGTTTAGCCAGCTTAGTGCATGCTGAAGAGGAGCAGCTTTCCAGACTTGGTCTGTAACTTGGTTTTGTAACACAAACTGAGCAGGTGAGTTTTCTTCCAACTTTAACTTTAATATTGATCCTGCCAGCCAGATAGCTACTTCATTTTGAGTGCGTGTTTTTTATGCTTGCACTGTAATTATACCTCAAAAGTAATGGTGTACCTTTTAGTTCTGCAGATGGAGGACTAAAGACACTGGCCCTACCCACTTTGGTCCTTCGAGCCGGACATAGACTTCTTACCACCTTCAGTTCCCAGTGTGAACAGATCCACCGCCTCGTCCGCCTGCAGCCAGCCACCCACTCGCGTTTTGGGCGCTGAGTGTTTTACAGCCTGCGGCACTTGCCTTCTTTTCTCGGCCCAAAAGGGGCACGGCGCGGTGGCCTGCCGCCCCGGGCTGCCATTGCCCCTGGTCCTGGGGCACGGAGTCGTGAGCTCGGGGCACGATTTTCCATAGCACATGCTGCGTTCTGGTCGCGGAACGTGGCCGCTTGTTGGCTTGTTGTCTTTGTTAGTGGTAGCAGTTAGTTGACTGCACTTACCACTAAGTTAAGATGTTTTTGTCTCCGCCGTCTGTCTGGCCAAGGTGTATGCGCAATTATCGTGGACAGGCGAGTCGCAGGCCCGCTGATCGGGTTGCCGCAGCCAGAGCGACTCCATCGTAGCTGGAATGCCGCTGCTTAGTTTTTCTTTTTATTGATTTATGATTTGTTTAACACAAAGGCGCATTACAATGCTCCGAGTGGGCTCTTACGAAGAATTTCCTGGCCTGGCCTGGCCTGGCCTGGCCTGGCCTGGCCTGGTCTGTCCCATCCCGTCCCGTCCTGGTTGGCCAGTCATAAGCCCGCTTGGCTGGGCCATGCATTTAAAATTGTCTTTACCAAATTTGATGGCAGCCTTAAACTTCATGCCACATTTGGGCCGCAACAATAGTTGCAATCACGGAGCCGGTCCTCTGGCACTTTCAACACTCATAAACCAGGCTTAACTTAACATGAATGCAGCTCGGGTATCAAAATATTTTATATGCACTCCCGGCTCTTATTCCCATCTTATGTCCCCCGATCTCCCCCATCTCATTGTGCTGCCAAAGGGGATTTGGTCGTTTGCATTTTGCATTTAGCATTTTGCATTTTGCGTGGCTGCCTGCGCTTTTTGATTATATGGCCCAAAAGCGGCGTGGTGGATGCTTTCATTTGGCCAATTTATTTAGTAATGCTGCAAAAATTAGACAACTGAATTAATTTTCACAGCGACAAAAAGCTTGAAATATTGCTGGCCAGAGATTACAGTCCACTGAATGGTTGGCCACTGTCCCACCAGAGGCTTCGTTAGCAAAGGCCTAAAGTCTGGGTAGATAAGTAAGGAAAACCTGAATATAATACAGGGGCATAGCTCTACTAAAGATGTTGTAAGTACTTTTAAGAATCAGCAGTAACTTCCACTGTAAAGATGCCGCTTCTGTGCGTCCATCCTCTAATGAATACCCAATGCATCCAAGACGAATTGCACTTAAGTTGAACTTTCGGCATTAGTAACGCCCGAATGGCCGAAGATTATTAGGCCTGTCAATTTCCCACTTCAAAGTGCGCTGCTGAAGAAGTTCTATTGACATAAGCCCCTGCCGCAGTTGCACCTCCGAGGGTCCCAGGTCCGATGGCCCCCGAAAAAGTGCCAACTAAGCGTGAGTTGTGATAAGTCGAATTGTAAACAAATCAACGATCTGGCTCCAAGCCGTCTGGCATATTAGCCATATATGCCTTTTAGGGCCAATGACTTGGCCCAGACGCCCAGATGTCTGCCCAGATTCGATTGCATTGTTGATTGATTTATTGATTGGATGGAGCGCGGATCGGAGGCTGGAAAAATTGTAATGATGAAAAATTAACTCCCGTCAATGGGGTAGATGGAAATTGTGAGGACTGCTCTCATGATGCTGATTCAATTGAAGGGTTTTCTATGCATCTTCTGTGGAGAAAGGGCTTTTCCGATGATCTGTTGGATTGTTAACAATTATTTATTACTCCACCAAGTGCTGGGGAGGATTTCTATTTCACTTAGCCAGATTCTGATCGCACTTTCTTCATCAAAGGCCAATCATCGTTCATTGAATTCGATGGGAAAGCAAATGCTTTGACAATCGCCGCCCCCAAGAGCGTTCATAATTCCCAAACTGATTAGGCATTCATACCGCCCAATGATTAATAACAATTGCGGCCAAACATTGTTAACCCCAGGTTAATTTACGCTTTAATCAATTGGGTTCATTTACACCAGTTCGTGAGATGGAGCTGAAGTCGAGCCCCCGGGCAGCGGTCATTTGTTCTGATCGATCCAGCGATCCAGCAATCCAGCGATCCAGCGATCCATCGATCCGTAGTCGGTGGATCGTCTTGAAGTTTCGGAGTCAAAACACTTGAGATAATTGCAAATTGAATTATTGCTGAAAATATATTGAAAATTACTATATTTTGTGCTACAACACATTCAAATTGATGACTTGATTGATCGTCCTGCCTCGATGTCTTGATTAAAGGAGCGCCGCCTCTGCTTCTTTCGCCCCCCGCCGCTTGCCAACCGCCTCTTTCTTGCCGCAGCCAGCCGTCTCTTTCGCGCAGCGGCGCTCGATGAAATTAAGTTAAACAAATTTTATAACACCTTTGCTCCGGCACACTCGCCACTTACTTGGTCGCTCGATTGGAATGCAATCAGTTGTGATTTTTTCGCTTCTCCCTTACAAATGATGATGATGCCGATGACGAGGATCGGCCGGTTATAGATGGGTATATATGGGTAATGTCGGGCGGATCGGGGACCTGTCTCGTAGATTACGCGCGCACTTAACCTCACTCACTTATAACAATAAACTAAATTGCAGTTGGCCAACAAAGTATCAAAGTATGTAGTATCTTGTAGTTACATCGGTGTAGCTGTTAACGTAGCCCCCACTTTCATATTCCCCACCGATTTTCCTCCTCTTGCTCCAAACTCCAAACAATGAATGCTGTGATTAAGTTGAACGATCACTGGAAAGATCACAAAACATGGCACCGATCGGTTTATTGCCAAAAGGGGTTAGATCAAGGAGTTAACTTACATAATCTGGGGAGAATAATTATATTTTATAGTATATAATTACTCAAGTTTCCAAGTCATCTTGCGTATCCTTATGCATTTATATAAACCAATTAGTATGGAGCTAAGGATTTTATGCTCTTCCAATTCAGTTCACTAACTTCACGATCAGCCCTCGCTGTGCAGGCACGTCTCCATTTAATGATTGGCAATTTCAAAAACACCTTCAATGCGGCTAACAACGATGCCATAGCCCAGATCCCAGATCCAAGATCCCAGAAATGGCCAAGACGAAGGGCTTTTGTTGATGGGATGGAAAAGGGGCTTCGACACCCCCGCTGATCTCGGATCTGTGATCGGTGATCCACGGCATCGGGCTGCCCAGTAGGATATTTATCGTGAATTGAGTAGTTAAATTACTCAATTTTGATCCCAAGTGCTGAGTGGAAGCGGCCCGAAGCGGCTGGACAGCCCAGTTAGTTATCAGCTCTGAGATGTGTACAAATCTCGGGGCCAACAGGCCAGCTGCACTGCCCACTTACACTGGGCAACATGAGAATGGAACATATTTGGGTACTAGGGAAATGAAGGAAAACTTTCAATATTCAGGGTACTAACTGTGTAGTGCACTGTTGTGTTGCTTTGGACTCTTGGTCCACATCTAAGATCTTTGGAAGATGCACAAAGATGCAGTTGGGCATGGCTTATATTCAAATGCAGATCACGTGGCGATCATCACTGCTAATCGAGGGAAAGAGAGAGACGGGCTGCGGCATTTGGTGCGATCTCTTTCTGGCCGACTGACGGAGAACCGGGTCGCATGCACTTTAATTAAAAGACGATAAATTTGCCAATCTCAATGCACAGGAACTGGCCTTGTTCGAGTTGGCCAGCAACTCCTCCTGACAGGCCAACGTGCAGTGATATTTATTTATTGTTTGTACCCAAAGTGGCAACACAAAAGCCAAGGTGTTAATTTGTTGTTGGCCCGGCCAGCCCAGAAAGTGCACTGAGAGAATTACCCAGTGTTGTGTGCTAGAAGCCAGAAAACTTAGATGTCACAATACCAAATGTGATGTCAGCTTATCCTTAACCACAGTTTCCACAGTTTCTATGTTACGTGTACAATCTGATTCTTCGTTTATTTTACCAATTAACAATTATCCTGTTGACAGGATAAGCTTTTTTTTGACAGTGTGGTCCCTGGAATTGGAGCTGCAGCCTGCCACAAGTCGCAGCTTCCATTCATGCTTCTTTTTGGCCCTTTCATTGACGCTAACGAACATTTTTGTCCGATTTAATCCCATTTCATGGTGATCCTGCACAATTGCTGGCCGCGTTTGCGCCTCGCAATGGGCCAGGAAACGCAGGGAGCTGGAGCACTGGGGAATCTGGCCAAAAGCCGCGAGCCAAAGGCCCAAAGGCTGCACCGCTGGCAAGGGCAATTTATTTGGCGCGCATGCAGACGACGACAACAAATTCGAGTGCCAAATGATGCCGAGCTGGTTTCCTTCGCTTTCTGACTTTCTGGACTGACTTTGTGGCTTTCTGGATTTGGGGCCTTCTGGTGCTGGCTTCCAGTTTTGGTTGACGTGATTTATTGGCCCACTGCCACTACCTGAGGGCGTTTTGTCGCAAATTAGTTGCATTCGGCTTCTGTTAATTTAGCAACTGCTAGTGCCGCCCCAACTCCGCAAAACTCCGCAAAACTCCGCAAAACTCCGCAAAACTGCAACACTGCAAAATGCAACGCAAATTGCGATAATTTATCGAAGGCTGGCCGCGCAAAGTTAAACAGAAATTACGGCTTTTTGACAGTCACCCCAGCCATCCGGCGATCCTCGTCAGAAGGTAAAACACGCTCAACAAATCAACGCCTCGAATTGCGAAATTTATGCGCCTCTGCCGCCGCTGAGAGCAGCAGGGGCCACCTTCGGTTTAATATTTTATTAATTTGACATATCAACTCGATTGTGGCTAATTGCGCTAAACGAACCCGGCCAAGAGCGCCTTGAAGGTGTGGCGACGTGCATCACGAGCATAAGCTAATTATGGCACTGAATGAACAGGAAATCCCTATAAAGTTAACAATATTGATGGCACATAAATGTACATGGAGCTGATGAAGGATGGAAAGCTAGGGGAACTAAGTATTTGTGTAAAGGGAAAGTCCTGTTGAAGATATAAAATATATAAAATTAAATTCGACGGATACCCTTTAATTGGCAGTACAGCCAGGTTCTCACACTTTGCAAGGGGTTGGCTTTATCCCAGCTATTTACTTACTTACTTGCTCATCAATCACCCTGCAATGCGGTGGTTTTCCAGGCGAACTGGCTTCACCCATTGTTGGCCATTTATCCACGGCCTGTTTGCGGTTTACTTTTAATTTCAAACACGCCGTACATCTATTAGCAGGCCATTAAGGATGGCGAGATGCATCCGAGCACATGTCAGCTGTATCTGGGCATCAGCCAATGTCAGTCGCTTTCGTAGAACGTGTGACAAGCGGACTCCGCCATTGTTTTCCACGATATGTACATGGCATACACCCTCGATGGCTCTACACGTATAGCCACTCCACTCCACACATCCATTCGGTTATTTGCTCAGACATCCTCTGGTGTCTTAATTATGTCAGCGGGCAATCGTGTGTTAATAATCGCATATTTATAATCGTATTAGCTGAAAAGGAGAGAAAAAGTGCACAAAGCGGTGCAAGAAGGAGCAGATACATAGCAGATACACATTCGGATGGAGATGAATGTGAGTAGAGGGGCAAATTTGTTCAATGGGTCGATCATAATGAAAACCCTGCCACAATTCCCGTACGCCATTCACTGCCACTTCACAACCAATTCATATCGGGAACGTTCCCATTTTCGTCGGGACTTGTAAAAAATAAGAGGTTGACAATCGATTCTGAACGGGTCATAATATTAATTTGTAATGGTTGCTGCCTAAACAATTCGAAATATTCATGAGGCAGATGCACCGATTTAAACAAAGAGTACGTACTGCTGTGCAAATGGAACATAAATTTGTCCTTGATATGTGTCCTTTGGAACTTCTTTTCCACAGCATACTTCTCAAACTACAGTGTTAAATACTTAAAACTTGTATTTGGCATAAAACAATATGTTAAGTAGGTTTATATAGGCACATCTTGGAATTAGCTTATATACTATTTAAGCACGTAGCTTAAATTTTGAAATTCATTTTATTTTGAATTTTTTTTTTTATAAATTTTTTTATGTGATAATGTTGTAGAAATTCAAAATAATTAAGAAATGTCCCAAGGCTGTTGTAGAAATTAAAAAATGCCCCAAAGACTTAAGTTCTAAGGTCCATAACTCAACTTATCTTAATCGGAATTTGATGTGGCATACCTATAAATGTTTCTGGAGAAATTCTCTAAAAATCTGCATTCAAATTTGGAAATTTTTTTTTTGTTAATTTTTTTGTTATTTTTCTGATTTATCGATGTTGTAGAAATTAAAAAATGCCCCACAGACTGAAGTTCTAAAGCCTACAACTCAACTTATCTTAATCGGAATATGATGTGGCATACTTCTAAATGTTTCTGAAGCAATTCTTTAAAAATCTGCATTCAAATTTAAAATTTTATTTTTTTTAATTTTTTATGTAATTTTTCTGATGTTTTGGTGTTGTAGAAATTCAAAAATGTTCCAAGACTGAAGTTCTAAAGTCCATAACTCAACTTATCCTAATCGGATTTTAAAGTGGCATACCTGTAATTGTTTCTGGAGCAATTCTCTAAAAATCGGCATTCAAATTTGAAAAAAAAATTTTTTTCAATTTATTTTGTTATTTTTCTGATTTAATGATGTAGAAATTAAAAAATGCCCTAATACTGAAGTTCTAAAGTCCATAACTCAACTTATCTTTATCGGATTTTGAAGTGGCATACATGTAAATGTTTCTAGAGCAATTCTCTAAAAAACTGCGTTAAAATTTGGGAATTTTTTTTTTTTTTCATTTTTTTTGTAATTTTTTTGATCTGATAATGTTGTAGAAATTAAAAAATGTCCCAAAACTGAAGTTCTAAAGTCCATAACTCAACTTATCCTAATCGGATTTTAAAGTGGCATACCTGTAAATATTTCTGGAGCAATTCTCTAAAAATCAGCGTTCAAATTTGAAAAAAAAATTTTTTTCATTTTTTTTTGTTATTTTTCTGATTTAATGATGTTGCAGAAATTAAAAAATGCCCTAATACTGAAGTTCTAAAGCCCATAACTCAACTTATTTTTATCGGATTTTGAAGTGGCATACCTGTAAATGTTTCTAGAGCAATTCTCTAAAAAACTGCGTTAAAATTTGGAAATTTTTTTTTTTTCATTTTTTTTGTAATTTTTTTGATCTGATAATGTTGTAGAAATTAAAAAATGTCCCAAAACTGAAGTTCTAAAGTCCATAACTCAACTTATCTTAATCGGAATTTGATGTGGCATACCTATAAATGTTTCTGGAGAAATTCTCTAAAAATCTGCATTCAAATTTGGAAATTTTTTTTTTTTAAATTTTTTTGTTATTTTTCTGATTTAATGATGTTGTAGAAATTAAAAAATGCCCTAATACTGAAGTTCTAAAGTCCATAACTCAACTTATCTTTATCGGATTTTGAAGTGGCATACCTGTAAATGTTTCTAGAGTAATTCTCTAAAAAACTGCGTTAAAATTTGGAAATTTTTTTTT
This sequence comes from Drosophila orena, assembly GCA_005876975.1. Taxonomy (NCBI): domain Eukaryota; kingdom Metazoa; phylum Arthropoda; class Insecta; order Diptera; family Drosophilidae; genus Drosophila; species Drosophila orena. The sequence continues at coordinate 2,933,525 of VCKV01000282.1, read as the reverse complement.
TTTTTCATTTTTTTTGTAATTTTTTTGATCTGATAATGTTGTAGAAATTAAAAAATGTCCCAAAACTGAAGTTCTAAAGTCCATAACTCAACTTATCTTAATCGGAATTTGATGTGGCATACCTATAAATGTTTCTGGAGAAATTCTCTAAAAATCTGCATTCAAATTTGGAAATTTTTTTTTTTTAAATTTTTTTGTTATTTTTCTGATTTAATGATGTTGTAGAAATTAAAAAATGCCCTAATACTGAAGTTCTAAAGTCCATAACTCAACTTATCTTTATCGGATTTTGAAGTGGCATACCTGTAAATGTTTCTAGAGTAATTCTCTAAAAAACTGCGTTAAAATTTGGAAATTTTTTTTTTTTTTCATTTTTTTTGTAATTTTTTTGATCTGATAATGTTGTAGAAATTAAAAAATGTCCCAAAACTGAAGTTCTAAAGTCCATAACTCAACTTATCCTAATCGGATTTTAAAGTGACATACCTGTAAATATTTCTGGAGCAATTCTCTAAAAATCAGCATTCAAATTTGAAAAAAAATTTTTTTTCATTTTTTTTTGTTATTTTTCTGATTTAATGATGTTGCAGAAATTAAAAAATGCACTAATACTGAAGTTCTAAAGCCCATAACTCAACTTATTTTTATCGGATTTTGAAGTGGCATACCTGTAAATGTTTCTAGAGCAATTCTCTAAAAAACTGCGTTAAAATTTGGAAATTTTTTTTTTTTCATTTTTTTTGTAATTTTTTTGATCTGATAATGTTGTAGAAATTAAAAAATGTCCCAAAACTGAAGTTCTAAAGTCCATAACTCAACTTATCTTAATCGGAATTTGATGTGGCATACCTATAAATGTTTCTGGAGAAATTCTCTAAAAATCTGCATTCAAATTTGGAAATTTTTTTTTTTTAAATTTTTTTGTTATTTTTCTGATTTATTGATGTAGAAATTAAAAAAGCCCCACAGACTGAAGTTATAAAGTCCATAACTCAACTTATCTTAATCGGAATTCGATGTGGCAAACCTCTAAATAATTCTGAAGCAATTCTCTAAAAATCTGCATTCAAATTAAATTTTTTTTTTTTTTTTTTTAATTTTTTATGTAATTTTTCTGATGGTGTTGTAGAAATTCAAAAATGTTCCAAGACTGAAGTTCTAAAGTTCATAACTCAACTTATCTTAACCGGAATTTGATGTGGCATACCTATAAATGTTTCTGGAGAAATTCTCTAAAAATCTGCATTCAAATTTGGAATTTTTTTTTTTTTTGAATTTTTTTGTTATTTTTCTGATTTATTGATGTTGTAGAAATTAAAAAATCCCCCACAGACTGAAGTTCTAAAGTCCATAACTCAACTTATCTTAATCGGAATTTGATGTGGCAAACCTCTAAATGTTTCTGAAGCAATTCTCTAAAAATCTGCATTAAAATTAAAATTTTTTTTTTTTTTAATTTTTTATGTAATTTTTCTGATGTTTTGGTGTTGTAGAAATTCAAAAAAATTCAGAAATGTCCCAAGTCTGAAGTTCTAAACTCCATAATTAATTTTATCTTTATCGGATTTCGAAGTGGCTCTACTCTAACAAAAAAAATGCACTCAAATTTAGGAAATTTTTTTAATTTAATTATCTGGCAGATTGTCATCTTTTCCCAGCCAGTGTCACCCGATTCCGGAGGAGTCGCATCCTAACACTTCCATCCACTTCAAGGACATCCCGCCGCATGCATAAATCACAACAAAATCATTGGATTTCGCCTTAAAAAACGAGGCGTCAGGAGTCCGGGAAAGCATTTGACACCGAATCGAAAAGGATATTCGGTAGCGGCGCAGTAGCTTTCATGTGCGTTATCCTTTGTGTCATCCGATGCCAACTGTTTGTCCAATCATATTTACAGTGAGTTGAGCTACATGCTTTCTGGGTCATTAAGTACCATTTCATAAACTGCAATATAGTTTTTGTGAGCCCTTCGTCTAATTGTCCTCAAATGGTTTGGGGTACCGGGGCTACGGTGGCATGTGAAAGTGAAATCACGCGCTAACAATTGAAAGGATTCATTAATAAGCTGTCTAATAGCATATCCATATCTACTCGAGTGCTGCAGCCGCCGCATGTCCTTTTATTTGGCTCCTTGTTAACCCTCCGATGCCGATTCCCCTAAACGATGCGCTGCGCGGCGTAAAATGTTTTACGCTTCGTTGCATTGAAATTCATTTGAAAGCGATTTCTCTTTCACACACACACACTCGCACTCACACAGACACACAAAATCACACAGACACACACAAATGCGCACAGAAGTGAAGTTAATTTATTAGACGTTTTGTACGCATTAAATGGCAGAAGGACATCATCATCATCGAATCGAAATCGGAATCTGAATCGCAATCGGAGTGGGAATGGGAGTGGGAAGGGGAATGGGAATGGGAGTCTATTAAATTCGTGTTCTGCCCTTTTGTCTGGCTCGAGTGCTCGAGTGCCTGCTCATCTGCTGCTCCTGGGGTTGTTGTTGTTTGTTTGTCTGCCGGTGACTCCGACTTCGAATCAGGATCGGCAGCGGGATCAGGATAGCCGCAGGATCACAACGAGCGTGCACTGCAAAAAAGTGAGTAGGGAAAACATGTAGATATGTGTGGTTTACTCCTTCAAGTCTTTACAGGTCTTAAAAACTAGTTTAAGATCAGCTTTAAGATCAGCACAAGATCAGCTCTTTATAATATTCACCTTTACAACTTTTATATTACAATCTTAATATTATTCTTAATCTTAATCACAATATATAATATTACAAGCAGAGTATTTCCATTGTATATCTTCATAAGTGTTGCTCACATTTGTATATATATTTCGGCATTTCCTTGAATATATTTCCCAAATATTTTCTCTCAGTGCACATAACAGCATCGCCCTGCGGCTGCCGCTTTTTACCGCCGCCAGGCATCTTTGTCGCCTTTAATTTCTCGTTAATTGTAAAAATATTTATACTCATTTGTGCATTTTGCACCTTTTGCCGCATCCCTGCCGAAATCCTCCCCTATCTAGGGCTAATTTAACACTCGGGGGTTGGTCAGGACAGGACCGGGTTGTCGGTTGGCCCGGCTTGATTGCCCAAAACAATTCGGACACAAAAGTCATTAGGGGTTAACTAAAGTGGCGATGAATTTACGAAAATTTCTATGTGATTTATAATGGACTGACTGCTTGGCCGGGTAATGAATTCCATTTAAATTAACATTGAAATTTATTTGAGTACTTGAACTGGGGGCAAGTAGCCAGCTTGACTTTGCATCTTTTCGCCATTTTCCCATCTCATCTGTCGCATCTTTGAGATTGTCTGGCGCAGATACTCGTATAGCAGATACTGCTGGTCGAGCCTCCAAGGAAAGTGAGAATTATGCCTAATGAATGAGGGACAATGGTGCAATTGAAAACTTGTTGGTAATTGAGTTTCGGCTTTTGTGTGTGGGAAAACCATTCCAGGATATTGATAAACGTAAGTCAAAGGGGAAACATTTATTACTCGGGCATGCTTATCGTTAAATGAAATTGCGAGGAATACTGTGTTTTTCAAGGGAATCATATGTTGTGTTTTCCCTAATTGCATTAAGCGGAATATAAGTTATGTGTTTTTGCTGGTCCGAGAATACCATTAAATTTGATTATGTATTCAATTATTAGACCCGTGAGTAATCAGTGATATAATAAAAAAAACAATTCCATTTTAATATGCTTTTTTAACAACTGAGTAATCGCGGGACATTCCCGACCCGTCAGTTTTGGGAGCTATAGCTTCTGGATCAGCCACCGCTGACACGCCCGACATGCGATGATTTATTGACGTGGTCAAAACATGTGTTGGAAGTGACAGCCACTTGCGGCATCTGCAACGCCGCCGGCGCAGACGCCTCCAATTCCCAGCCAGCCATATATGTATGCCACCAGATCCAGTATCCTGCGAACGGGAAACGCCGCGTGTGTTCGCCGCATTTCCACATTTTCACGGGAATTGTGTTGTTGCGGTTGCGCCCAACTTGTCTGCCACTAACGATCCCTAGCAGCGGCAATCAGTCTGATCTGATCTGAACCAAACACTATTCCTCTCGAGTTTCCGCCTCTGGTGTGGGAATAATTGGATCGGGATCGGGTTCGCGCCTGGAAACCAGCGATCCTGCTCAGTGGCCCCGTAATTATCAATTATTTTCAAACAATTAATAAACATTTAAAGCAATCTACAATTGGCTGCGCTCTTCTGCGAGCGGAAGCAGCTGAATAATAAGTTAAGATGGATGCATTCCTTTAAGTATGGATGGTAGTATCTCAAATGAGGCAACTGTATATAATTTAAGGCTTGCAGTTCTCTGAATACAATAGTTTGTAAATAACATACATTTTGCCTTATTTTCATCGCGGAACTGCAACATTTAAGGCGCATTTAATGGAAATCAAAAATTGCAGACATGGTGAATATGTCCAGCATTTATGGAACTGGCTTCCCATGCGGGGTCCCAGTTCCGACTGAGATTTTAATCGCCCGTCGTCAGCTGCCCGCTGGGATATGTTGGACGTGGTGTTCCTGGGTTCCTGGGTTCCCGGGTTCTTCGATTCCTGGATGTTCGGCACGCACAGTTAGCCGCAAACAATGGCGATGGTGATGGCGAAATTTGAATGCCGAAATCGAAACTATGGCCATGTCAGGCGGCCATTTTGCGCTGAAAGGATAACAATAATAATACCCTCAATCGGAGCTGCCCGCCTCACTGGACGTTCATAATGTCACTCTGGCAATTGACCAGCATGAATGTGCCCAGTCGAGTCGAGTATAATTGCCATTCCCCCTGCTCCTCCCAAACTATTATGTACTACATGTATTTGTATATATGCATATGGCGCTCCCCTTCGAGGGCGAGACAATCACAATCACACTCACAATCACAATCGGAATCGGAATCGGAATCAGAATCGCCGCCATTAATGCAATTGCCGAAATGTCATTTGCATGCCGGACCTTCCCAGCCATTTAGCACTGCCCCTCTCACAATGACAATAAATTTGATGGAAATTGGCTTTCATAGGCATTTCATGCCTTGTGTGTCAGTAGTTTGATTAAATTGCCTCTGTTTCTGTTTCCCAGCCGAGAGTTTCATGTTGGGAAATGCTTGATAGAAGATTGATGGCCACAAAGGGCAAAAACTGCTGTTTGGCAGTCTGGGAAGGCAGATAAATCTTCCAATATCTATGTTGTTGAACTATAGATCGTGTGAAAATCTGTGCTAAATTTACTATAATAGATTTTACAGCTACATACATCGGGAAAATGATGAGTACCAGGAATAATTATGAAACATCTTGCTTCCCTGCTCATTAGACACCGCCGAAACTCTTTCAGTTGGCGTGAAAAATATGAGGGATATTAATGAGCCGCGTCCTGCAAGGATAACTCCGCCGTGGGGATGCATTTTGGCCCAGCCTCCGGCTGAAATGCGATCCACAAAGAAAGCGACCGTGGCGGAATGTGCGACAAGTGTCCACCTCTGGCGCCAGATACTTTCGATTTGGATGCGGACCTACGAGGCACGCTTCGCGGAGAAAGTCGCCTGCGAGGCACAATATTTACCACTCGAGAAGCGTTCTCTAATCGCACTAACTACCGTTTAATGTTTGGCCTGTGGAGGTGCCACGCCCACTCGCTGCCACAGCTGCTGCACCCAGAAGAGCAGTGCATACATACACATACATATATTAGGACTCATATTTTCCGAGGCTCGAGTAATTTTTCTCATATTCCATAATTACAGTGCCGCGCTGAACTCTACGCCATAACTCAGAAAATTAGACAGGCAATTTCAATTTTAGAAGACCGCGCCCGAAAGCCGAGACCCAATCGAATCCAACTGGAATCGAAATCGAAATCGAGAGTTATCAGCGCTAATTGTGAGACCAAGTCTATAAATCTTGTCTTCCCAGTTTCCCCCAGTAGTAGTTTGGTAGTACTTCGGCTAGGGTTAGGCTTATCGCCCTGCCACATAATTACACGTCTTTTGTGCGAGTGCATCGCTCGGAGATAAGCGTGTGGGGCTAGTCAAGCGTTATGCCTGCCGATTAGATGGAGACGACAGCCTCAATTGCGCCCGTGGAAGGGGGGATCCCCGACTCGGGTTCTCGGTGATAAGACTGGGCTGGCTGTCAGCGATGCTATCCTTTTTATGCTCAATTACTAGCGCTATGTTTTAATTTGGACTGATAGTGCGGAGCGGCTCCCGCGGGCCTAATGGAAAACGTTGATAATTTTCATAGCTTATTAAATTAGTCGAGTGCCTGATTTGGGGGGTTTGTTGAACTCGCTGGCCAGCTACAAAGTACAAGCTACGCATAAAGTGGATGTGATAAGGCTGAGGAAAATCATTTCATTGGAAATCAAAGAATATAGAAAAATATTAGATTTAGCTTCTAAGCTAAATAATATGATTTTGCAGCGGCAGAGATACGTGGTGTATATAAAGTACCTAATTGCTGGCCAATTTCTGTGATTTTTCCGCACGTATTGACTTTGGCTTTGGGCCTGGTCCGAACCGATCTGCAATTGCCCCGCTGCTGGACAATGCTGGCTCATTGTTTGGCTGCACCTTTCGGCGCAGTCGGCTAAATCAGCGGCATTGTCTGGCATCTTGGCCCGGACTTTCGGCCATTGTTCCTATCAGTGGCCGGGCATTGTTGGCTGTTGCGAAATACAAAACAAAACGAATCGGGAACGGGCCAGGAAAACAGACACAATTTTACACCTCTTTGTGAGGCGGCCGTGTTTCGATTGTATTTTAAATAGGTTCAAGTGAAGCGCATCTAATTGCCAGCCGAGTGCCAAGTGTGTTTTGGCCTAAACGCCTTCGAATTCGGCTTTTTCTTACTGTTTCTGTGTTCCTGTGTTTCTGCGTCGCTGTTTCTTTTTTCCCGGAAATCAAAAAGGTGCTGGAGTCCGGTCGCTGATATATGAAGCGTGTCAACGGCATCTTTAGTGGTTTTTAATTTGGAAATTGTCCAGTTCACTCCCCCCCAGAAGGCCAGAAGGGGCGTTTGCCCTGCGTTTGTCCAACAACTGTCGATGGTGCATGTGCATGTGCATGTGCATTCCCCTAACGATATGGCGATATGGTTTTGGACCCATTGTGTCAATTGCTTGTTGGCACTTTAAATTCCAGACTTGGCAATCGGACAGCCCGCATGGATGTCCTGGCCAACAATTGGCAATTAAAGCATATGTGCGGCGATGCTCCTGGATTCTCAGTCGCTCATTACCGAGATGTTTATCTTTGTTTATCTGCTATCTGTTTCGTTTCGCCTGGAAACTGTGAAAATCCCTCGCATATAAAGTGTTGTGCGGGAGTCCGGGTATCTATCTGCACCCTCATTATTTTTGGCTTTATGACGAGCTACAAGCCAATTATGTTGGGATTTTCGAGTCGATTTTCGTATCTGTATCTGGACATCTGTCATTAATCGATTGGCGATGGGGAAATAAAACTGAAATCGCCATAATTGGCAAACAAAGTCGTCAGCTGTCGTCGCTGCAATCTGCATATGAAATCGACTTCGGACGAGTCATGTCCAGCTGGCAAATGTATCTGTATCTTGGGCCAAGCTATCCAACACCATACCAGCCCACTCGAGTGTGTGTGGTCAGCTCACGTGTCAAGCGTCAGGCAGAAGAAAACGGAGGGAATGATGCCCAAAAATGATTTAATAATGAACTCGTCGGGGACAATGGATGCAGATACGGACTATGAAGTGCAATTCCCCCTAAGAGCTGCTCCCTTGACATCCAATCTCCGCTGACAGGCCAATTGTTTGATTGTTTCGCTTCGCCAGAATTTCAAAACAGAAAAAAGGAGGACTCGAGTATTCAAGTGCCTGTATGCAAAAGATACACACTGCAGCACTTCAGCTCTTCAGCTCTTCAGCTCTTTCAGGCGTTTGATGGGTGTCAAAAAGGCAGCGTTTCCTACAAGAGGATTAGCCGGATTTGGGCCTTTGTCCTGGCGGAGATCAGCCAATTTGAGAGTCAAAGTGCAAACAGCATTATGCGCTTATGGGCCATACAAGTTGCACTTTCTGATTGATCCCCGAAAATTCCTTCACCCAGCTGTCCGAGTTCCACTTTCTATTGTTCGCAGATGAGAGAGCAGCGTAATTAAAAGATATTCTTTGGTCGAATGCAGCTCTTGCTGAAAGCCAAAACAAATCCGATTTGCCAGTGGTTATAATCGCAGATGAATTACCTGTGGGAGAATATTTTTACGATACTTTTAAAACCCCCGATGAAAATCAATTGTACACTTGATGAGTTATCAGAAGGTCTTTTGGCTATTATATTCAGCAAAATCCATGGAAGATTTGAACATGTTTATTGTGTTATGATTTTAATCACGTTGATGGGACATCTAAGGTATCTTCGTTGTTTTAAATCGTTCCAATTTCATTATATACATATCTACGCTGCACATTCTGGTAGAACAGCTTCCGTAGTAGCCTCATTGTAAGTTGACTTCTTTGCTTTCCTTCGATTTTCAGTTTCGTATTTCATGGATGCCCATTTGTATCCCACTAGCTGCTACCAACTGACTCCGGCTTTATTAATTAGCGGGCCATGAAGCCCGAGCCAAGTAGCTCACAAATTTCAATCAATCCAAGGCGAGGGAAGGGGCTTCAAAGACTATGGGTTAGCCCTAACCTTAACCTTAACCCAAGTGTCGACAATAGTGAATTTCCAGGGAAATCTTAGAGATGCGTGGCGGTTGATAAGCGTGCTGCAGCATTTAGTGGCAGATGCAACTGCGCTTCATTGTGTTGAAACGAGGTTTTAGAGGTTTCAGTTTCGTTTCAGATTGGTGCTGGGTCTGAGTTTTCTCTAGGACTGACTGCTCCACACACTCGCCGTGTTCATTAGCCGCCATAATTTATATGAGCCAACATATTTATTGAATGTTTTGGCAGTCGTCTTAACGGCTAGCTCGAGACCCACGGCCTGTGTCCAACCATTTGGCTGGCCCAGCTGCCAGCTAGCGAGTGTCATAAAGATGCAGTCGAAGAAATACCAGGGCTTTGGAAAATAAAACATCTTAACGATACCCAAATCACTTATCTGTATAGAAACTTCCTATTAAATTGTATTAAATATAATTTGCTAGATAGTATATTTCACTGAAATTTGTATACTTTTTGTAGATTTTCTTAATAAATAGTTTCGGGTCACATGGTTTCTCACTATATCTTTTTTCCCAGTGCAGTAAGCTAGTGCCATAAAGTTGGCACAGCCAGGCGACAGTTGCCACGAGGTCTGGAGTTAGTTTCTGGTATTCTGGTATTCTGGCCTGGTGTTATGGCATTCTGGCACCTGGGCATTAGGAGCACCACCAGGGTGTGGTGCCTTTGAGTCTGCGAGGCTTGCTTTTGGGCTAAGCTCACAGCATGCAATTATTTTAGCTGTGCGAGTGTGAAAATAATAAACCTGCCGATAGAGTGCAGCGAGTGTCCTGCGGCTCCTGCGCCGCCTACTGCCTCCTTTATCCGCTCAAGTGCGCACTTGAGATGCCGGGCAGGGTATCCAGCTGGCCCTAGATTCCACAATGTGTCCTCGGGGTCCACAGGGACAACCTACCTGCAGGCGGCGGCACTCGAGTCGCTGTGGGTGATGCAAAGTGATGGATGAGCCGAGACGCTGGGCGAGCGGCAGGATTCGAGTGCTTGTGGTGTGTCCTTTTGTTTGAGCCAACATTATTCTTCACTTTAAATACCAATTAATAACTGCAGCTGAAGCTGGAGACTGAAACTGGAACACACAAGTGGCCCGAGCGGGTCCAAGTGCAAATATCGCTGGATGAGAAGATCTCTTAGCTCAGTTACACTAGGAAAATAAACGGCATGATTGAAGCTACTCAATATCTTATATTTCCCGCAATGAAACTGATAGCTGGATTGTGATTGTTGGGAATAAACTGAAATTTTCGCAGTGTAACTACTTCTCCTTCTTTCGGATCTGGCGTGAATGCGTCATAATCTTGCCACTTGAAAATGATCGCAAATATTTGCAGAGCAACCGCTGCCAGAGTCGTCGACAACAACTTGAAACAATTAATGTGGCATTTGTGTTCCGCCGCATGACTTTCGGCTTCTGCGCTCAGATCCGCACCTCGACAAACAAATGCTAATGGGTATGACAAGTCAGCCGCCGCCACCGCCACCGCCACCGCCATCGCCACCGCCGCCACTTACTCAATTACTTTGCCAAACATGGACCTGGAGTTCCATCATCACCATCCCATCCCATCCCATGGCACACATAACCCAGCTCGACCATCGTCCAGCATTCGGAGTATTTATGATTTGTTTGCTCATCGGCTGGGACGTTCCAACTACCAAGCGTCAACATTTGCCATGCAAATAAGCCAGTCAGTCAGTCAGTCCCCTGACTTCTACTTTGACTTCGAGAAAGAGATATAGTAGAGGTTCGGCTCTGTCAGGTGTCCACTGGCCACTGGCCACTGGCCAGTCGGCACTTCTCTTGGTCTCCGGTCAGCACACATACCCCTTATTCAGGAGCTGGCTACATCTATTATGACTTCAAAGCGGCAACGCGCGCCAATTGTTCTGGCAGATTTTCTATAAACTTTGACTCACATTTGCCAATTAACTGCGACACTTTGAGTGTGTGTGCCACGGCACCAGCTACCGGGCTCTATAAATAAACTCTATCTAAATGGGGGGGCAACACCAGTTAGGCCGAATTTTAGATGCACTGCCTCTGGAAACCGCTTAAAAATCACTCAATTTAACATCACCAACACCTTAGGTTTCATGAGAAATATGAGAGCAGTTAAGAACTTAACTTCATTTTGTAAAGTACTAATATTAACTGGATTAAGATATATTATGATTTTTTTTTTTTTAATTTCTTATATTTTTATATTTTTTAATGTGAACTCTATCTCTTTGCAGGGGAACTCCTTTCAGAAAGGGTATCAAAAATGCGCCGCGCGCGCATTCAAATCGCATCAATGGTCCTCCGAGCCACGAGAACAATTGAGCAGCTTCAGCTAGAGATTCAGCTCCGGTGTCCAGTATCCACTATACACTATCCACTGTCCACTATCCAGTGTCCCCTATCCAGTGTCCAGTGGCCAGCTTTCATTCGGGATCGCTGAATCCTCATTCAGTTGGCCCGGCCAGCAGATACAAATGGCAGAGGAGCCGCGAAACGCTGGCGGCTGTGTGCGATGTCAATTAGCAGCTACGGAATGACACTTTATGTGCGTCGCGCGAGGAGCTCCAGCTCCAGCTTCAGCTTCATCTTGAGCTTGAGACTCAGATTTCAGCTGGCTTCGGACTCGGAATTGGCTACTGGCGGGCAGAATCGGAATCCTTGTGCAAAGTGCAATCAGTGCAAAGCGGAAAGCCAACGAAAGCCAGCGACCATGAACGGCCAACGCAGTTGACAAACAAATGTGCCGGCCCAAGGAGCCAGAGATCTAAGGCAAACAAACAATTGATATGGCCCAGACGGGCTCTCGGACCTGTGCACTGAAAGAAATAGGTGCAAGCTGGCTTAAAGCTCATTTAGATATACCTTCTGGCTACATAAGCTTTGAGCTGTGCTGAAAAATGTGTAATACATAAATGCCACAAATGGGTTTCGATGATCTGCATTTGTTCGCTGTAAGTCAAGCATAGTTGGCGCATTTTCTCACCGTGTACGCCACGGTCATGGAGAACAGTAAGAGCGTTTGTCCACCTAGAGTTTGGGAGCTTCTGAAGGCGAGCACAGGGATATGGATATGCGGCGATATGCGGACTCGAATCGCCGCAAAGTGACTTGTAAACATTTTAGCAACTTTTCAACTTCAACTGCAACTTCAGCTTCAACTTCAACTGCAACTGCAACTGCAACTGCGAGTTGAGGCCGGGCCTAATGAACTGCAGTGTCCGATTGGCGGGACAGGGGATCGTGTGATTGTCAGTGCAGTTGGCAATCGCGTCTGCAAATTGACAAGATAAATACATTTAGCTAATTTGATCTTAGCTGCCCGAGTTTGGGCCCCAACGATTTGGTGTTTGCCTTCAAGGAAGCTGGGAATTTGTACGCATAAAGCGTACAATTAAGCTGTAATTAAGCGGCACAAAGGCAAGCCGACAAGTCGGCCATTTATGGAACGGAGATTCGTCGTCGTCCTCCCACGCGAAAAACAATCAAAATTCATTAGCCAAGCGACGACAAATAAAGCCGAGAGTCCACAGTGTCAGGGTGAATCTGCCCACATCCACATCCAGATCCGAAAACCCCCGGGATGTGAGTAAATATATGCACGGGGGGTCGGGGAAATGGTGGCACATAAAAGGCGACAGAACCGCACATCCTGTGCCAGGAAGCAGCCGGCTGAAATTACAAAAGTCAACCCCCAAAGGCAGAAGGCCATAAAAACGCTTGAAAAGCGTATGCTCTCCATGGCCCCCAACCTCGTCGCAAAATCCAGCCAGCATCCCCAATCCCCGTGTTGCTGGGGGCCAGAAACCGAAACCGAAACTGAAACCGAAACCAAAACCAAAAACAAAAACCCAGCCGAAGGCTTTTGAAAAATTGCAAATTGAATTAAGCCAAAGTTAAATGGCTAAATGACTCGGGCCAAGTATCCTTGCAGCCATCTTCTCCCGACCAGCAGCCACCAGCTCAGTGGGTATTTGGCCAGCCCGTCGGGTGGAAAATATTTCGGCGGCAGTGGGTGGCGCTTGGAGGGTTGTGGTTTGGCACATGATAGTAGCTAATATGCTGCAAGGATAAGGCGCACACGGGGTGAAAGGACACAATGGGCATGTGGAAGTTGTGAAAATCTATGGCAATAGATGGTATATGTACATATATACTTCGCTATTTTATATTTTAAGAGGATTATGGGTGCCGTATAGGTTGTACTTTGATGATTTAAGAACACATTTAAGACTGCTGAAAAATTCTAATAAATCAATTTAAATGTTATGAAATATGTCAAAGTAATTTAGTTTAGATAGATGTGTACAAACTTCAGATAACGATACTGTGAATTAATAATGATACATCCAATCTTGCTAAATGATAGTATATGCCATCCAGCCAATGGTGGCAATACTAAGACCACTTAGTGGCAATAAATCCGCACAAAAAGCCAGTAAGTTTCCACTGTGCTCATCCTAAGAAAACCCCACAAATGCCCACACAGCCAGCATCGCACCATGCCGATTCCAAGCCCGAACCCAAACCCAATCCCAATCCCAGTCCAGGGACTGCCAAAGGCAAGACTGCTGGCCTGGTCGGGACTGGAGTGTTAGTGCTAGTGTTATTTACCAGGCTAAATTATTAAACGATTGTTAAACGAGCGGATAAAGGATGAGCGTGAATGATGATGATGATGATGCTGCTGCTCCTGGCCGAGGGGGTGGGGAGGAAAGGAAAATGGCAGGGGGCTGGAAGGCTGACAAGAGGGTGTAAAGTCCTGGCATCGTGAAAAATGGCAGGGGGAGGTAGGAAAAGCGGAGGTTGCTGCCTTGTTAGCTTGCCAGCTGAAGGGGAAATTTGATATTAGGTAAATTTATTTGATTTACATTTTTATGGGCCAACCGTTTGGCGCTCGTCGTGGGTGGATGGATAATTCCCGGCTGGGTGGCGTTTTCCCTGTTGTTTGCCAGCGTCGTCCTCGTTGTCCTTGTTGTTGTCCCTGCCTTGGTTGTCGTCGTCCTGCGCTTATCTCACTTAATGCCGGCAATGAAGATAAGAAGCTGTTTGGGGTGGGCATAATACGCTGCACACCGCACCGCACCGCACCGCACCGAACTGAATAAATAGAATAGGTAGAATAAATAGAGTATATAGAGTAAATACAAAATGAATTAATAAAAATGGCAGCAAAAAATAATAATCATAAACGAGTTTGACACGCACGACCAGCTTTTTTGTTCGCTGCTACAGTGAAAGAAATATATAAGTAATTATAGCAAGAAAGCTTAAAGGAATTTGTATGAACATACTTTGAACAGCGCATATATATAAATCATTCATATTTTCTTAAAATATAACACTCTTAAATATAGCATATATTTTTTCTAGTATTTCTTGAGTTCTTCTTTAAACTTGCGGGTAATTATACTACTTATAATTATTTAAAATCAAATTAAAATCATCAGGTTATCATTTTTGGACGTGTGGTTCTTCCTATGAGCCAGGAGGGTGGCATAAAAAAATTGAAATGGAGCAAAAGAGCGCTGTCAATCAGCCACCCAGCGATTGGATCCACATCCACATCCACATCCATATCCACATCCACCCAGCGAAGGCAATCAGTGCCAAATCAGAACTTTATTTATTTGCTTGTTGTTTGCCAAACATTAACGCCATCAGCAAAACGACACCCGAGAGCTCGTTAAATGCTCAGCCATGCGGATGTAATTCAATAAACGAGCGTTGTGCGCCATCATCAACACCCCATCGCTTAGTAGTGTGTGTGTGTGTGTGTGTGTGTGTGTGTGTGTGTGTGGAGTGGTGTGTATCTGTGTGAGGCAGCCGCAATTGCCACAACAGCCGCTGTGACTAAATGACTGACTGACAACCGCAGGGTTTTGCAAAGGGGATGGTTTATTTACTCGGCGAACAACCCCTCGAAAAGCGGCGCATCCCCAGGATCCACCATCTCTTTTCGTCCTTTGCAGCGGCAGCGCTTATTGAGCGGAGTTTCGCAACAGCCTCGTCCTGCGTCCTTCGGAAATTTCTCAACTGTCAACATGTCAACTGTTTGCTGCTGGTCGCTAAGGTTATATCTATGGAGTGGGCTTTTTCGGCTGTTTAAGCGATTTAACGCATCGCAAGGATAATGAAATTTTGATTATGCGCCGCTTGGCTGGTTGTCCTGGCACAGTGCCGCCCTCTCTGGGGCGAACTGGTGGCTGGGTCGCTATGAAATTAGCGTCATTTGGAGGTCCTTTGAAAATTGGGGTATGGCATTAAATGCGGCAAGTTGCTAATTATCGTTGGAAGCGGCTGTCTGCGCAACTGCACCTCTTTCTGCTTTATTTAATTAAAAGAGTGCTTAAAATGTAAATGATTTAGTGCGTTCAGCTTGTGTATAAGTGAAAGAAACTATCAAATTTGATTACTCCATTAATACATCACAGTCTAGCAATGTTCTCGTTTTCAGCTGGTATAATAAACAATTTGCTGGCCGGGTAATTGCTCACTCTCGGATACAAACAATTATGCAATTCAATTCGGAATTAATTGCACAATAAAACACCAAATTCTCATTTAATTGCCGCACAAAAAAGGCATACGAAGCAAAGCGGCAACCCACATAAATATGCAACACCCACACACACACACACACACCCACACCCACTCAATCATGGCCAACTATATACGTCCAAAGAGCCCCACCTCTCATTCCATAGCTAAAGCTTCTACAATAAACTGGAATTGGAATCGGTCGGCGGGAAATATAAATTCGAAAAATTATGAAAAACTATCAAAACATTTACATACGCTCGGGGAGCGAAGGAAACTGAGGAAAACGACGTGATCTTTTCGATCCACGCACTTAGTGTTGTCCAGCAGGCTTTTTAGTAGCCAAATCTAGCTGGATGTGGATATCTTCCAGCTTAAAGTTTTCCAGCTTGCCTGGAAATTCCCCCATTTGAAAAATCAAATTCTCCAACATTTTTCTATAGTTATTTGAAAGTTAAAATAATATTTCTTGTTTGTTTCTGAGACAAAATAGCTGCATGTGGTAAAGTAAAGATTACATACTTCTAGTTACACAAGAGTTAACTTATTTAAATATATTTAAATCTTTTTTTAGCTGTTTTTTTAAATGTTAGTTGTCATCACTGCACGCAAGCAAATCGGCGGCCATTTATCAATTGACCAACTTGGCCAAAGCGTGGACTTTGTTGGTGCTTTTGTTATTGGCCGACTTGCTGCTGCGTTTGCCGGTTTCGTTTCATCTCGTATGGGGGGTCAAGCAGGGGGGGAGTGGAGTGGGCTGGAGCTCGCTTATGATGTTTATTGAAAAATTAATTTGCGCCTCGTTGTTGTATTGCTTTTTTCGGCGCTCATTTGCGTATTTCAAAGCGCAATGAATAATGATGGTGGTTAAGTAGTGGAAAATAAAAGAAACGCTCGACGTGCTTGGCCTGTGAAATTAATATTTGTAATTGGCTATAATTGTTTATGCCAGCGGCACAAAGTCTAGAAAATGAGACGCAGACAATGATATTAACGAGCTCGGAGGCATCCCAACACATTTTGCCGCCATTTCGAAATGTTTAATTGAAAAGAAAGCGCAATTGTTGGGCCTCGTAATGAAGAGCTCAAGTTTTGGGAAGTAGGAAAAATTTTAATCAGTGAAGGGGCGTTGGAAAAGTGGCATGAGGAATATCAAGTGTTAATTGAATGGCTGGGAAATGTGTGAATTTCATAAATGGGTTTACAGCCGGGCTTTCTTTTAGGTGTAATTAAAAATAATGTTGGGAAGTTCAGAAATGTTGTAATTAATATAAAATCACAATCATTCGAAATGCTGCTCCTTCTATTTGAAAAAAAAAAACCTCAAATTAATTGGCTAGAATTTCTGTAATCATGCAGCGTCGTTTCATTTTCAGCATCGCTTGCAACTAATTAAGGCAACCACACAGCCATTCGTCAACTGTTCTAATTGAGCTCTTTATTTTCCACCCACTGGCAATTGTCATTAAAATCCTTTCACCAACTTGCCGCCCCAAAAGCCGAGCAGAGCCCCGCCCACCCGCACAATCCGCCGCCCATTCCCCATTTCCCATTTCACATTTTCACATTTTCACAACTTGGTCCTTCGAGCAGCGGAAAACAAAGGAGCTGCTGAACAATGGCTGGCAAAAGTTTTCAAGCCAACAATTTCACATAATAATCCTTAAAATGAGTTTAATTTGTAGAGCGAAAATTATGAAGGGTGCCGGGGCTTCTCCCCCCCTCCCCCCCCCCTTCGTGCAATTTATGGAGCTTATGGGGGATGGCAAAATTCTATATAATCCTGCATATTTCATATTTATATGTATGTAGTACGAGTGTGTGATTGATTCGGCCGGGTTCCCGGTATGCTCGATTTATGTGGCCCGATCCGATTTTTATGGCTTATCTCCTGAGGTGGAGCAAAAGGGAAGAAAAAACATAATTTCCTGACCGAGATTGCAGCTTTGCGATAATGCCGCTCCGTCCGACGACGTTTGATGGTTTTTGGACCCTGATAATGATGGGCTTATTATTTATTATATTGTTCTTATGCGCTAAGGACATGTAGGAGGGCCAATTAAATGCGAAAAGCCCCCTGGTCTATATACATACGGGGTACATAAAGCTTAAAAAATCACGCCAATTTGGCCAAATGAAGTCGTAAATGAAAGAGAGCGAGATAGGCAAAATGGAGAAGGAAAGCGGCAAGGAAAAGCCAGAAAACCAGAGTGGAAATGGACAGGCGTTTGCCGCCGCTGCTTGTTATAAAATGCTAATACGCGCAGCAGCTCGAAAAAAAAACGAAAAAAAGTGGAAAAACGCTTTGAAAATTGAATTATTCAATAATAATTAGGCGTGCGACAGGGACGGCTATAGTATGGGGGTGCTAGCCCATCTCTGTCTGCAAGAGTGCGGCAAACTCACCACACTGAAGCGAGAGCGAAAGAGCAAAGAAGGCGGAACAAAAGTCAGAAAAGTGGAGAAATACGAAACTCACACCGGAAAAAAGAAGAGCGAGAGAGCTAGTCTCGAGACCAATAAAAATGGTGTCGCACCAGGTGCACTCCACCACGGGTGAGAAAGAGAGGCACGCTCTGCACAGCCGGTTACCCACCACCAATCGCCGAGTGCCTCAGTGTGCGTGAGTATCTGTGTGGCAGGCAGCGGTGCATCCGAAACTGCGACTATAGTTTCAGTCGCAGAACAGACGTGATCTCAAGAGGACGTGTCTCTCTCTGGAAATAAATACCCCCTTTAAAAAAAATAGAAAGATACAAAACGCCGCGTGTGTCAGTGTGTGTCTGTGTGTTGCCCAAGCGTGTGATGAACGAGCGCATTAATTGAAAGATAATCAAAACAAATTAGCGGCAGACCATGTCTCAATGAACCAATTAACCGACGCACCTAAAGCAAAGTATTAACGAGCCACAGTTACACAAGCGATCCAAAGGCTTTATGTTAAAGCTCAGCCCAGCGAGCATGACAGTTACAGGTCTGCGCCAGACGATGACCAGTCCCACGGTGCCGCCGAGCAGCAACACTCCCGCGGGCAACCTCATCATCAGCAGCAGCAGCAACAGCAGCAGCAACAGCGGCAGCAACAGCAGCAACCTGAGCAGCGGCAACATGGCCAGCAGCAACCTGACCAACCTGAGTCCCAGCCACCCGGCTGGCCTGAACGCCCTGGCCAGTCCCACCTCGCCGTCGGCACTGCTGCTGGCCCACCAGCAGCATCTGCTGCACCAGCACCAGCAACACCAGCAGCAGCAGCAGCAGCAGCAGCAACAGCAGCAGCAGGCGGCGGCGCTCCAGCTGGCCGCAGTGCATCCGCCGGCCCATCATCTGCACAAGACCACCTCCCGACTGAGCAACTTTAGCGTGGCCTCCCTCCTGGCGGACACGAGGCCCAGAACGCCACCCAACCAGGCGGCAGATGGACCCCAGAACCTGACCAGTTCGGCGGCCACATCGCCCATCTCCCAGGCCAGCAGCACGCCGCCGCCTCCGCCGGCCAGTGCGGCCGCCCAAGTTCCCGCCAACACCTTCCATCCCGCCGCCGTCGCGCACCACGCCCACTTGCTGCAGGCCGCCCACGCGGCAGCGGCGGCACATGCCCAGCACCAGGCGATGGCCGCCCAGCTGCGGCAGCAGCAGCAGCAGGCCGACGCCCGGGCCAACTCGCCACCCGCCTCCACCAGCTCCACGCCCAGCTCCACGCCCCTGGGATCCGCTCTGGGATCGCAGGGCAATGTGGCCTCCACTCCCGCCAAAAACGAACGCCATTCGCCGCTGGGCAGCCACACGGACTCCGAGCTGGAGTACGACGATGAGATGCTGCAGGACCACGAGGCCGATCACGACGAGGAGGAGGACTCCATTGTGGATATCGAGGACATGAACGCGGACGACTCGCCGCGCTCCACGCCCGACGGCCTCGACGGCAGCGGCAAGTCGATGGAGTCGCCGCACGGTCCGCCGCCGGGCTCGCACATGCAATCCACGATACTTTCCCCGGCGGCCCTGGCCTCCGGTCATGTGCCCATCCGCCCGACCCCCTTCAGTGCGCTGGCCGCCGCGGCGGTGGCCTGGACGGGAATGGGCGGCGGCGTTCCGTGGCCAGGAACCAGACAAATGCCGCCCTTCGGACCGCCCGGCATGTTTCCGGGAGCAGGATTCGGTGGAGGTAAGTGTCGTTATCCAGTATTTTGCCAGCGTCATGTGGGGTTTTTGCCAGCTTGTTTTCGGTTTTTATACTTCCTAGGGAGGAAATGATAAACCTTATCTGCTACAAGTGCTTAGCTGCTGTCTTAATGGTATTTTAAACCCTTAATATTGGGGAATGAAGAAAATATAGGAGAATATATAGATATAGGAGTGCTAGAACTCAAAAACTTCGCTGAAAAACAACCTAAACATTGGTTGTTTGTATATACTATATATGGTGTATATATGTATATACATATTTATATATTTACCATTAGCTTTAAACCCATAAACATAATCTTTTGAACCCACAATTGAACAATAGAAATACGTGAATTCCGCTTGGGAGCAAATTCCCCATTAGCAGCCAGCGATGTGTATTCAAAACCGATTTATTTAATGGAGGAATTTCAGTGGTGCTCCCTTCGCGCCGCCCCTCATTGTTTTATGCCCCATGGTGCGGTGGCAAGTTTATCTACACCATTTTGTGTCGCATTTTAATTCAATTAACTGCCGCCCCTCGCCTTAATTGGCATCGATGGTGACTCTGCTCCTGGTCGGGCGCGAGCTGCGGGTGCTCCATCATGGCCACCTCGTCGTCATCGCCATAATCGCCATCATCGTCATCATCGTCATCGGGGCGATGGAATGGAAGTGATCGTGGCTGCAGTTTTCAGTCAAAGTGCGTGGCAATTATTGCGGGGCCTTAAATAAAACAATGAAAACTGCCTGATTGCTGGGCCCATTATTTGATGATGATGATGATGATGATGATGGTGATGATGGTGGTGATGATGATCGCCTGGCCGATGATAGTCGCGTCGGTTCTGATTTGACTCAATTGGCCACGTCTGATTATTCATTGCACCCGGTGGCCAGCGGCGTTTTTCGGTGTTTTCCGGTCTGACAGCCAGCCAACCAGCCAACCAGTCAGAGAGCCAACCCCCCATTACCATCCGAATTCGAAAATCTAATAATAAACGCATAAAAAGCGGACTGTCTAACTAACCGGCCAGCCAGACTAATTGAGCGAGTCTGGCTGCTTAACTGGGCGATCTCTATCTGCATGCACAGTTCACACTTTGCCTGCATTTCCTGGACAAAAAACGGTGGGTCGCAGCGAAAAGCTGAGGGAAAATCGGGGAAAACACTCGCCCAGTCACACTTTGATGCCGGCGGACTGACGACTGACATGTGAACTTTACTCGGCCATCGCGAACTTTGCGTTTCCGCTCCGCTCCTTAAAGTTGCTCAAACACTCGAAAAACTCCGAAAGGGCGGCGGGCAAAAAAGTGTAAATTTGCTTTTTACTATTGTTCCTGTTTTTGCTGCAGTTGCTCGGCTTTTTTGCCACCACAAAGCATTGTTTTATAAAGCTGTCGGTTTCGCTGAAAAAAAGGGCTGCATTTAGGGTGTCGTATTAGGAAATTTGGGCTTTAAAGTAGGTTAGCTCAAGTATTACCATATTACTAGGCTGCTCGAATTATGAACTACTATTAATACACGGAATTCCAGAACGGCAGCTCAAAAAGTGCTTTCTCGAATTCCAAAATATTTCAAATATCGTCTGTTTAATAAATCAATCTCGATGTGGGCCATCAATTCACCGCCCTTCATCGGCCATCCACTTGAGCTATCTTTTGTCCCTTACCTATAAAGGGGCCGAAATGCAGACAGCACGAGATGAATAAACTATTCCAAACATTTGCCGCTTATTTTGTCATTTGGCTGTCAACTGCTGCATGTGTATAAAATACATTCGAACAACTTCATTTCATTCCATTTCATTTGGTTTCGTTTCGTATCATTTGGCAGCTGTTTTTGTGTTTTTTCGTGGCCCTCAGTCTCGGTTTCAGTTTCTGGTTCAGTTTCTGGTTCAGTTTCTGGCTCAGTTCCTGTATTCAGCGTGTCTCATTAGCGCAGCAGGTTGCTGTCTTTTATGGACTGGTGATCCCCTGTTTTCAGGAGGGTTTCACTTCTGACCTGCGCCGCTATCTTCTGCGGCATTATGTCAAGTGTTAGGTACTTAGTGCCTTCGGGAACTGCTCGACTGCAGATAGAGGTTGTATCTCTTGGCTACCGTTTGTCGGCTCCTTCATGGACTATTAAATTAAACTACCTTCGATTAGAGGGAACACACACACACACACACTCGAACGGCATAAGTTGGATTGTTTTTTGCGTTGCCATTTGATTATCATCTTCGTGTTGCAATATGGGGAATTCCCTTTGTGCCTTCATAATTTAACTAATTGCAAGCGCAGTCGAGTCACGTATGCTGCACATGCCACCCATTTCTGTGCCCCCCTTAACCCCTCGACGGCCCCTGTTGTTCAACCACCACGCATTGCAGCTGCAATTCTTGGCAGCCATTATAGAAATTAATTTCCAAGCTGAACAAACGAGCAACAACTTGGGAGTCATTGCATAAATACATAGAGCCAGGCACACACACACACACACGCACACACACACACACATGTACACCACGTTTCTTGGCAAGAGTGCGAAAGAGAGAGAGAGAGGGCGAGAAAACCTGGCCAAAACGGTGGGTGTGGCATGTCAGCAACGCCCACCCAAAGCACGCAATTTTCAACAGCAACGGCAGCAATTTAAACGTTGACAGACGGCTGCTGGTTGGCGAAAAGCGAGAAGAGGGCTAAGGAATACCAGGGGCGGCCGATAAGGGGGTGCAGGGGGGGCTTTGAGGAGCTGGTGAGCCGTTTGCATGCGTTTTAACACCATTTGCAAGGCTCCAAGCCGAGAGAGTCAAAAGCTAAAATAATATTTGCATTCTGCACGCCATCTAACGTGCATACGCTGTACTAAATACACACATGCAACACAGGGACGTGGGCCAGGGGGGCTGTGGCTGGGGAGCTCTTCAGGGGGCCTTCAAGGGGGCGTGTGGCGGCGCAGACATTTTGATGTATGTTTTGGTAAATACAATTTATTTGCATTAAATTACCAGGCCAGACAAAGCGAAGGTGCTGCGGATGGTGATGGGTTAAGAGCAGGAGCGGGTGTTAAAGGGGGTGCTAGGTGTGTGTGTGTGTGGTAGTGTGTATCTGTGAGGTTGAGAAAACATTTGCTAAATATTTGTAGACAATTGGTAGTTCAACTAATTTGAGCTGCCTGCTGTTGGATGTTGCTGCTGCTGTACAAGTTGCTGCTGCGCTTGTTGCTGCTGCTGTTGCTGTTGCTGTTGCAGTGCACCTGAGTAATTAAATAGCATTTGGAACCTGTCATAAGAGGTGGCCCCACCCAGCCCACGGGCTATCCGAGCACTCTTATCTTGCCCAGAGGCAGCGAACTTCATTGCAAAACAGTCCAAATAGATATGTGGCCAGCACGCAATGTGGCAAGATTGCAACGGAGTGGGCAGTGCAACAGCACTGCGAGAAATATGGGCGAGGCATGCAGATGAAAGTATCATTTCTATGTGTAATAAAACTGCTCCAATGAACAACAAGCCGTAATTTTACGATTTTAGACACCCTTTTACTGCCCGTGTGAGCTTATCTGTGGCAACTGGTTCCTAGCACGCTGCCAACTAATTGATTGACTCGTTTAACCGGTGCCAGTTGGCCATCTGAGCTCCCTTCGCCCAGGACCCTCGCCCAATCATTCAGTTAGCCGGCAAACACCTATTTGGAGCTAATTAAAATCGCACATTATGAAATCGGCCTGGGGTCCCAAAGCGATTGCCGTTTTGCCCGTAAGCGTGTAATTGCATTAGCCATCCGGCCAGCGATCTGCCCATTTGCACTCTGCCTCCAATCCATCCAATCCATACAATCCATCCAATCCATGCACTCCATGCACTCCATGCACTCCATGCACTCCATCCAATCCTGGTACACACACCATATTGCCCAACGGTTTTCACTGCAAAAACGCTGCTGCATCGTGGCTGTGGATGGTGCTATGCGAAAACGCTTTAATGAAGAATTAATTGCCAGCAATTTGCACCGCACATCAATCGAGCCTTGTCACCGCCGGCTATATAAAGCGATTGCTTTGGATATTTGGTATTGGTACGAGTATTGCTGCCGCTCCGAGTGATACGCGTAAATTTCACAATTGCTTGTTGCCTGTCTCATTTAGCAGCTGTTGCTGTTGCTGCTGCTGTTGTTGCTGCTCGATGCTCTTATACGATGTCGCGGCTACAATACACCGGAGAACTCAAATTAATTGAAAATCCATTACAAACATAGGCTAAATGTCACAATTGGCGTTTGTGGTATGTATTTTGCGCTGGCAATGGCGACGTATTGCCCCAGCAGCAGCAGCAACACAGCAGTCGCAGCAACAACTCGCAGCAGCAGCAACTCGCAGCAACTCGCATCAGCAGCAGCAGCAGCAGCAACAATGCCTATAAAAGAGCAAAAAGGCGAAAACAAGTCTCGCACTCTGGTTTCAACGTGCGTCTCCATCTTGCCCCCTGAGCCTCGGGCTTTTTCAGTTTTCCGCAGGTCTTGCAACATGCCACAGGCACTCGGTGGGCGGGGCCAGGGGGGCGGCGAGTCCAGCTCACTTGCTATGGAAACCCCATTCCAGCAATTTAGCGACAAATGAGCAATTAATTTTGAAATAAATGTAAAGCAAACCGAAACGAAACGAAAATAAGGCGCGATTGGAGCACGATGCTGCATACGAATAATGGAAAAGTTGGCTCAGTGTATGAGTGGGCCATTCATTTCTTACGATTTTTATTAATTTTATTTTGGAAGCTACAAAGCCAACAGAGTTTTGCATGTAAATATTAAAGCCCTGCTGAGCATAAATATTATTGTAAGAGAAAAAAGGAGTCGTAAAAGTGGACAAAAGCGAAAAAGGGCTGTAGCAGTTTGGCCGCCTCGTTTAAATGCTAATTTGGCCACTAATTTACGGCCAATACGACAAGAGCGACAACAAAATACCAAACAAGACAAGACGAAATCAAAACTTCACACGGAATGCAAGCTGGCCAAGAAAACAAGCCAAATTACAATCTGTATGTGTATGTGTATGTGTATAGGTATACTCGTATGTATATTTATATTTACATTTATATTTATAGAGGCCGAATCGGAGTCGCAGAGTCTGTAACAAATTTTGTGAATGCAGTCTTCATTATAAAGTCGGCGGCACCTGGAATCATTCGACTCACTTGGCCGGGAGTGTTCGCATTTCGATTCACCTGGTTAGGGGCCATACAAAATGCGTTTACGACCTGGCCAGAAAGCGAGGCACACAAATAAGTGAAATTATATGCATACATCGATGTGGGCCATATCGATAAGGCCGCAGCATTAACATAACTCCGGCATGTCACACTAATTACTTAATGAGCCAGTCAGCTCAGATTGCAGCGCGATTATTGGTTCTGATTCCATTGCCAGTTGGATTTTTATGGCCCAAAGACAGCTCGGGCGACATTTATGTGTTTACCGAAAACATAACATCGTAAAATGTGTGTGAACACATCGAGTTTCTGGGCACAGGGAACTTCCTGACTCCTGAATGTACGAGTATCATGATATTCAGCAATGTTTTGCGATTATATCAATGCCCCAGAAGGGGCATTGTTGTTTAATGCATCGTTTGCCATTTGCAGAGCATGAAAAGCAATTACAAAAGCATGCAACTTGGCCACGTTTGTCACTCGGCAATTTCAATTTGTGCAATTATGCGTAAAATTAAAGCGCTGCATATCATTTGCATTTGCATTTGTCTTCATTTTGATTCGACTGCGCTGCCTCTGATTCGACTTTTTGCCTGGAAACAAAATGCCCAATAAATTACGCGTGCCTGGAAGGGAGGAAGATGCTGGGCAACGCAAGGGGAAGCGGGGACCTGAAGATCATCTGACCCGGACTGACTGCATCTTTAAAATGCCATTTGCATCTTTGTGGTTTTGGCGCAGCCCCGATGGCAAGCTCATTACTTTCATTAACAACACTCCCGGCATGCAACTCGCAACTCGCAACTTGCAACTTGCAACAGCTGCTGCACGAACCCCCCCCCCCCCCCCCCCTTTGCCGCGGATCGTCCGTCTTTATAAGGCCTGCACGTTTCTTTCAGCTTGGTGCTGTTTTTTTCTTCTCGGTCTCTTACTTGTCTGGCTGCCTTTGTTTGCCAAAACAAAATGCCCAAATTAAAATTGTTTTGCTGTGGAGAGAATCGAACTGGGATATGGACGGGGGAATCGGGATTTGGTGGGCAGGCGCTGGGGGAGGAGGGGATTCACTCGGGGAATGCATTTCCCGTCGCTACTGCTGCTGCTGCTGCTGCTGCTGCTGCTGCTGCTGCTTTGTCTGACAAATAGTTTAGACAGCAAATTTATTGGCCACTTAAAGGAGTAATTACCGTATATTGTTGCCGCTGCCGCTGCCGCTTTTAGCCAAATTGACAAGGCCAAGGACAGCGGCAGTTGACAGCACATTTCATTCAGCAAGCGGCTGCATCTTGCATGCTCAATGCTACAGTAAGTGTTCCTTAAAGCGGACCAAGCACTCAGGCAAACAAAGCTTTGAGATTAAGTGTGTGTCTCTTGGTGTAAGAAAGTATCTAAGAATCAATGGGGGATACAATGGCTTTATGACCTCATCCGCCCAACAGAATTCCCACTGTGCAAGCCCCTTTATCTGCCCTAATGCGACTACCAGTGCAACAGACGACTAATCAGGACGCTTTCCATCTATCTTCCAGATGCCAACGAACCGCCGCGGATCAAGTGCAACCTGCGGAAGCACAAGCCCAACCGGAAGCCCCGCACCCCCTTCACCACACAGCAGCTGCTCTCGCTGGAGAAGAAGTTCCGGGAGAAGCAGTACCTGAGCATCGCCGAGCGGGCGGAGTTCTCCTCCTCGCTGCGGCTGACGGAAACGCAGGTGAAGATCTGGTTCCAGAACCGAAGGGCCAAGGCCAAGCGCCTCCAGGAGGCCGAGATCGAGAAGATCAAGATGGCGGCGCTGGGCAGAGGAGCACCCGGCGCCCAGTGGGCCATGGCCGGCTACTTCCACCCGAGCCTGATGCACCTGGGATAAGTGGCGGCCCAGTTGGTGGGCCACGATCGCCATCAGGTGCGCCACCAACGCCCACTGAGCCACATTGGCCATGATCATCTTCATCCTGGTAACCAAATAACCGCTGGCGGCGGTCCTCGAGCGGAAACCCCCAAAATTTTGCTGTGATGTTAGCGCATTTTACGTTACGATACTTCCAAATGTTGTTTCAAATGCACACCCTGTAAATAACTATAAGAAACGGAGTAGAAGCACCCGGATTCGATGCGAGCAATCGAAGTTTGTATATAGCGAGAGCAAAAGCAAGCAGAAAAATGTTTCCTAATTGTACATAAATCTAGCACGTAAACCCAATCAATTGAAAAACCTTCGTTCGTTTGTTTCGTATAATCCATTGACAGAAGAACCGAACGTCAGTCGTTTGCACAAACCAAGTCAATAAGCGTAAAACAACATTAACTAAATTCATATTTGATTGTATTGTATTTTGCAAAGTAAGTCAGTCTAGCTAATGGATCGATCGTGTATTTAAAAAATACTTCTAAGCATCTAAACTAAACTAATCTAATGCTATAACTATGCCGTTAAAAGTACTTTACGATAATACCACAGACCTATACATATAGTTCATACACGCATAACATATTATGAATACCATATAGCGTTAATCCTCTGTAGTTGTTTAATCATAAATCATAAAAACGATGTGTGAAAGAAGGATACAAAAACATGCGAAAGAGCAGAAGGAAAATCATACAAAAATCATTGCAAAAAAAATATATAATTATACAAAAAAGTTACAAAGGCCTGTTTATTCCGTTGGTGGCAAAACTCCTTCGCTAAATGATTCACAATGATTGGAATTGAATCCAGATAGTTTAATTCTGACTTTTCCACTTCAGTGGAATCACGCGAATCACGAATCTATTTTCTTAGCTACAAAGTGTCTCATTCGATGCTGATTATGGTGATGTGAATGTAGTCCATTATCGACAGCCTCGTAAAATGTCAGGGAAACAATATTTTGTTTTGATTAACACGTAAAGTGTTATTTTCAACGGGGTGATTGCATAAGTGCGATCGCCTATGCTGCAATGCATTTGCCATTGCAAAACCATCGCAAATCGAGAATGGAAATCGAGAATAGAATAATCTGAAATTGGTGGCCGCAGCGAATTGATAAAGGGAAATTGTGAGGAAATATTAGCTCCTTGGGGTTGCGAAACAAGTGGCTTTCAATTAAAACGAACGCAATGAGTTACTCATCGTGGAAGTTTGAGAGTACACCACTCGCTGGAGCATCCTTATCGGCTGGCAATTAATATTTAATTAATCAGGCAGCCGGTTGCCTAGGCAACGCAGCTGGCCCACATGGCGTATGCGTATCGCTGTCCCTTCAAATGTATACGCACTGTACGCAGAGGTTGGACTATCAATCGGCGAACTGCGATTGCGATTGCGATTGCGATTCCAATTGAGTGATTATCAAATTGTGTGCATTATAATTTTTATTCCTGCGCGATTTGTCGAGTGTCAGGCCGGGTTCAATAACGAATACATTTTTTATTCACCTTATTTGTTGTTGACAGTTGGCCGAGCGTCAGTAGCAATAATGTGTATGTACTGCTCGCGGCTGCTTATCGCCTGGAATTAAAACCCAATTAATTTAATTACAAATGGAAATAACACGCCGTCGCCGCAGCAGCGAGCAACACGTCAAATAATTTAGCTATTTTGATTTATTTACGAATGGCAAACAAGTGTTGGTGCTCCTCGCTGATCTGCGCAGGTGTGTTAGTGCGTGTGCGCTCAATAAATAAATTAAACATTATTATTACTTGCCAGTTTGCGGCTGATAAGAAAAGAAAATTTCCGACTGCTCTGCGCTGTCGAGTGGGAACAAATATTGGCTTAAATGTTTCAGCCGCGGGTTTTTCCTCCGACGATGGAACTTTGATACAATCACTTAATGTCAAATGAAATATAATCTGATTATTCGCTTTCTACTTCAATATTGAAGTAAGTATTTATATCAAACCGATTCTGATATACATAGCTACCCACCGCAATACGCCTTTTGCAGGGTATGTGATAGCCGCAATGGAATTCCACTTGACCCATTGCAAGCTCACTTGCGCGATTTGAATATAATTTGTTAGCAATTAAGCTGCAATCGTGCGATGTTTTATTGGCTAGCCAATAAAACAATTACATTTATTATGCACTTACTGTTCATCAAGTATTGATAAATGAATTCTCCACGGCAGCCGACCGTTTTTATCTCGGATGTCAAATCGATTGTCGCCGCAATTAATTACGCGTATATAATTACAATGCCTGCCTACACAGACGCCAACGTCTGACGCCCCGTCCCCAATCCCCCCCCAGAATGGCTATATCCGAATGGGGCGATCGGGGAATCGAGGGTATCAGAGTGGAGGGAGGCCTCGCCCGCTTATTAATTAGGCCCGGCTTCGCCTTCAGGTATTCAGGTAGCCGCAGGTGGCGCTGCATGCAAAACGCAGCGCGCCGGAAAGTGCAATGCGTTAATCAAAACGTAATCAAATCATTTGGCAAGCGGCAAGCAGCCCGAGGCTGAAAGAGACACAAAAACCGAAACAGAAACTGAAACAGAAAAGACGCCCAAATCAAGCCTTAAAATGCACTGAGCGAAAGCGGCGGCACCAAGTGGTTAATTTATAAGCCAAGTGCAAGCTGTTCAACTTTTTTCGAGTGTTGAAGATCTTTCATTGCTCTTCCTCCCATTTCTATAGCAAATACATTTTATGTGAAAAGTGCACAGCTATTTAATTGCTGTGCCCTGCTAAACTCAATTTTGGCCAGTGTGGACAGCAGCGGGAAAATGAGCTGCGTCGGCAGCACAATCACAGCCTGGTCACATTGGTAGCCTGCTGCGATTTTGGCCGAGTCCGGCAATTAAGCTTTATATCGGGCCTAATGGACCGAGCGCCGCCTGCGCTGATTGCGGGCATTTGTTTGGCGTCGTCTCTTTCTCTTTCTGCCACTCCCTCTCGCTCTTTCACCCTCTCGCTGTCTCTGTCTGCGTGCCCCACTGCTCGGCGCCCAATCAAACGTATATATGTGTATGTATATGTCTGCTCCCCCGCCCCCGCCGAAATCACAGCTTGATATTAACGCCCAACTGTGAGGCGGCGCATTTACAATGATAATATTTGTGTTCAAAGTTATCAATGGGCCAGCCGCCAGGGGAATCGGAATGGGAATCGATTGGGCTGAGAGGGGGGGGGGGGTTGGAGCTGGGGCAGGGGTTGGGGCTCAGGTTGGGGTCGGTAGATCCAATTGAGACGGAGCAGTTAAGATCTGCTTACAACTTGATTTCAGTTGTTTTCTGCTTAATTGATTAACTGCGGATGGAGCGGGATTAACTACAGACAAATGTTAGAGCGAGGATACATAGGGGCTACACTGAGGGAAAACTGTAAACTTTAGGCTTAACTTTGATATCTAGCAAATGCCTGTAAAATAAGTTAGATGTTGTTCAAAGTGTAAGATCGCTATCGCTTTTTCTTTCATACAACACCATCTCACTGGCACATTTCGAATCAGAAGCAAAACATACATTTAGTAGCAACTGCTGAGAGTGCAAATCCAAGCATAACACTTTTTAATTAACACCCACACACGGACACATGCAAATGAGCTCATTATGGGCTGATTATACCAGATATACTGGATGGTGGAGTGGGGTGGAGTGGAGTGGGGTGGAGTGGCGGAAAAACTCCCCCGACTCCCGGACAGATTGTAGTTTTTCCAGCCCAACACCAACATCTCCATCAGCCGACAGCGGATAGCGGATGGCGGATAGCCAGTTCAACAAACGATGATTGCCCAGAGACAGATACACTCATATGCGAATTCACAGAAGATCCATTCATTAAGTCAAGCGAATTGGAAATCCGTGTGCTTAACCCGCTTCTCGGCCAACAGGCGCACATACTCGTACTATACGTACTATAATATATGGTCGTAAAGACGCCGCTGCAGACGGCATGGCGATCCACTCACTCGAATGGAGAGCACTCGCAATTACCGCGAATAAATTGAGGTAATTAGGTAATAAAAATAATGTTTTCACCTCGTTATGCGAGCACCCAGCTGCTCTCCACGTTTCCCGGAATCGCTGCAACCACCTGATTCTTCAGAATCCTCCCAGTCTTCAGAAGTTCAGAATCATCAGTCTTCGGTCTGCGGTCTTCGGTCTTCGGTCTTCGCCACATGGAGCGGATAGGGAGGCAATTGCGCGAGTGATAGGAAAATCAACAGAGCTGTCCGGGAAATTGCACTTTCCACTTGCTACAGGGTAAAGGGAAAATGGGATAGAATGAACATTACATTATCAATGTAATTCTCCGAAAAAGGGCATTCAGCATTCGCGGCCTTCTTTTGACCAATTTCTCTGACAAGCGGCAGTGTCCCAAAAACAAACCCGCCATTTCCCTCAACTTCGTTTATGCAAATGATTCATTTTCCGCGGAATTCCCTCGCGTCAATTAAGTTTTCCTTTCCACTGCCCATTTTGTTCGCACTTCGGGGCGAGCAAATAAAAAACAACAACACATCCATATCCATTTACTCCTCACTTGAGCCGAATTTTCCCCTCGGGGGTCACGGACGCTGGGTCAGGTGAGTTAGTTACATTGTGTGGTTTTTATGGCCGGGCCAAGCGCTCTTAATTGGTAATTACAATTTGAATTTCATAGCGGGCGAGTAATGGAAAATATCCGTAATAATTTTCCACGACCAAGGCACTTATTAGGCCGAAAGATCTGCGATCCCACACAGCGAAAGGTGGGCATTAGTTTTTTGGTCAACTGCAGGCATTCCGGGAATTGAGTTGTGGCGTGAGATACGCGCCCGATAAAACTGGAGGACCAGCAGGAGCAGCAGGAGCAGCAGGAGCAGCAGGACCGAGGAACATTGTCGTGTCTGAAACCTAATTTCCAAGTTTAGAATTCTGCGAAAAGGCTCCAAGAAGAGGCAGCGCTCTGCTGGCGCGGAGTTTACGTTTTCGAATACTCAATTAAATTTTTGTGCCCGCTGCCGCGGCCGCTTTTCCCCCGATTTCACTGCAGTTTCGCACTATTTTCAATTGAATTAAATGCGGTGCTGCCTGCTGCATTTTCAGGCGAACAATTTCAAGGAATCGCGCATATCAAGCGCGTCGTCGTCTACGTCGGCACGCTCCGTTTGGGCGCACAATTAATTTGCGCCCCAAAAACCGAACGCGAACGCACGTACTCCCGGCGGCATGGTATCTGCATCTGCGAGATACATTAGCGAAAGTGTAGGTCGTCGCTGCAGATACAATTTAATTTCGATTGCCCTCGCTGGCGCGGAGTTGTCCTGCTTCCCAATTACTCAGTATGCCAGAAATTTCATTTATGAATGGTAAACTATTCAAAAATGAAGAACTTCAATCTCAACTTTTTCAGAAGGAAAGTCATAGATGTTTCATGTACTTCAGCTAATTGGTATGTATATACTGGCATTTGGTTGTTAGGGTATTTGCACCTTCTATTTGCTGCTGCCACTTGGCATTGCCACGGCCTTTAATTCATGCGGCCGAATTGTGTGCGACAGAGACGCCAGCAAAATGCAAAATTTGTCTGCAGATTTTAATCGCCGGCATGCGCGCCCAAAACGGCCCCAAAACAGCGTCGTCCGGCTGAAAAAAAAAAAAACAAACCAGCCAAGATCGTTGGTAACAGGCTGTTCTGTTCCCATTGCTTCCAGCCGGGTCAGAAATGTTTTCTAGCCAGCTGGATGCGATGGTGTGAGAAGGGAGGTGGGGGAGAGGGAGATCTAAAAAAAGGGGCGGCGGGCAATGTGGGCGAAGCGGGAGGCCAGCTAACTGCTATGCAGCCACATCTAAGCCCCATCCACATCCACATCAACATCCTCCTCATCCACATCCACAACTGGACTCAAAGCCGGAGCATGTAATGTTTGTCCGTTTCTCTTGTGCCATGGTTGTTGTTTTTATTTCTGTTCCTGTTTGTTGCTTCTTGTTCTTGTTCTTGTTGTTGTTGTTGTTTTTGTTGTTGTTGCTGCTGTTGCAACAAGACAATTTACTTTTGTGCGAAATTAAGTGGCATCTGCAGCATGGCATTCCACTTGACTCCACCAGCAGGGGTGCACCGTAAGAAAAACGATCGTTATCTCTAAAATTAGGTTGGAAAATAATAGAAGGATCATAACAAACCTTCTTATTAACTGTCTTATAAAAATATGCGTCTAACCTTGATGTAAGTAAATAAATATGTTACATTACCATAAATCATAGGCATACAATTAAGACATTCCTGTGTTTATACTTAAGATACAAACTAGTATGAAACTAGTAGCTATGCTTTTTTTCTCCAAGTGTGATCCCTGGCAGTCACTCCCGCAGTTTCATAGCTACAGATAGCCCCCATTGCCCCCGCAGTGCCACATTCATTCCCATCTGCATCAGCTTCTTTGTGTCGCCACCCCCTTTCCCCTTTCCTCTTTCCCCTTTCCGCCGCCCATGGCCTTCTGGCGTCTATCTCGCTCTTTGTGTGTGCGGCCTTCTCGCTCTTGTGGGCAATAACTAATTACATTCGCAATTATTTCATGTTTTGGCCAATTTAGTGGGACAAATTTATCTGCGCGGTGTCATCTACTTAGAATTGATGGCTTGCCACATGAAGCTGTTTGCTGCCGTCTTGGTGCATATTGTTGCTATTACTGCTTAGAGGGGGGGTGGGGGGGTGGGTGCCAGAATGGTGGAGCTGCTGATTCTGGTGGGGCCATTAGGCGCCCAAGGGAACCGCTGAATGACGTTGATTGTTGCCTGGCAAATGGAAGAAGGCGATCCACTGTAAGTCGCAGTGCCACTACTGCTGCTCTAATGCCAAATGCAATTATTAAGCAAATTAGCGGGCATTTAGATATTCCAGCCAGATTGCCCCACAACGAGGGGCGCCATTGATGGGCTCCATTTCTCATTCATCAATCCGAGTTCGAGTTGGGGCGGTTCCAGGGGAGTGCCGTAAAGGGGGGCGCCAATATGGGGGCTTCTGCCACAGCTCAGTTGATTAAGTTTGATTGCTTCCGGGAGATAGAGATGCCAAGTAATCCCATAACAACGGGATCCACAGACAGGATGCCGTACAACGAATATCCTGGGGCAGGTGGCATCATATTGATTGTAATTTATTTTGCTAACAACTAATTGAGATTAATTTATCTTTCAGCTTTAAACATAAAGCTAGAATAAAACTAAGGAGTTGCAAATGTAAATTATTTTGTAAAAATCGGATACCCAACCGCAAAGACAGTCGGAAATGGCAAAGAAAACGTACACACTTGTCGATATTTCAATTTCTCCCATTGGTTTTCCCCCGACCAGATAAATCTTTTGCATATTTTTTCCGTTTGTTTGGTTTTCTCATTTGAAAACGGTAAATGTTTTTCTTTTGTTCCCCGAAGAGTTACATTTATTGCTTTACACTTCCAATTATAACTCAGAAATCCATGGCAAGTGGAGACAATAAAATTCACCAACACGGAGATTTATGCCCACGCACACGGATGCACTGTGAGAAAAGGGGCTGGGGGAGAAGGGAAAGTACACACACAGACATGCACACATAAACTGGCAGACAATTCACCTTAATTCAAGTAGAAGCGATTTAACTCCCACGGCTGCACTGCCATTATATTGTTGCCTTTATTTTATATGAACTTAATTTCGCTCAACTCAACCACACACAAATACACTCACACTCACACACACACACACACACACGCTGAAGCACTTTACACCACAACCCCTTGGTGAAAAAGTAACGGTAAACGCAGCCATTTATTACATTTCCAGTGGGTGTAGCTCCCCCCCCCCCACCACACAGTGCAGAAGGAGCGAGGGAGAGAACGTGAGTGTGCGAGCGAGAAGGGTCAGTGTGGCCAAAAGGATATGACGTTTTGCCTTCCTCTTCGGCAAGTGAGTGGAAATTTGTTTCATTATAATTATTTTCCACAATTGGACATATTAGTATGGTCGACGTCGACTGCGACTGCTACTGCGGCTGTGGCAGCGGCAGCGGCGCCGCCATTTTTGCAATTTTCCCGTGCGAAAGAAAATTGCCGGGCGACAAAACAGGACAAAGTGGTCAAGCATGCCATCCCATTCTGGCTGCAGCTCCAACCCTCTCACGCTCTCTCACTCACTCTCCCAATCGTCCTGCGCAAACTCAACACACCTGCAGCAGTCTTCTTCCGTCGTGGTGAGTTCATATCCCCACCGACACTCTGGGGGTAGTTTTTTATTGATTTTAATTTATGTACTTCTACCCCAACTGTCTTATATGCCACATAGCCGTACAGCCATCTCTGTCGCTCTTGCGTACGTGCCTGGAATGACAAAACATAAAGTTATAATAATTTTTCTTTCCGCTTAATTGTGTTCTGCTTCTCGCAATGGGGGAAATGTCAGACAGATAGTCCGTGTAAGGACATTTTGACTGCTATTGCCCCCAGTCCCCCTCTCTGACTCCCTCCCTCTCTCTCCCTCTCTCTTTCTAGAGCTTTGCCACCCTCTGTTGCCATCTCTCTCTGGCCCACACGAATTGACCTGGCGTTGGCACTTTTAATTTGATGCCTTTATGTATCGGGCACAAAAGGAGACCCCGACGAGACCCAGCTTCCCAGCTACCCAGCTACCCAGCTACCCAGCTTCTCTATGTGGAACTGTCTATTTACTGTCTATATAAGGCCATGTACAGATAGTTGGCTTTCTGAGCAGGTGGGGGGAGGGTTGGAAAAGCTCCTTCTGTGCGTGTGGACGTAGGAAATACAGCAATTAGAGCCATATTAACCGTAATTAAATTTAATTGTTTAATTAAGCGCGAAAAGTGAGGAAGACATTTTGTGAATCCACCCTGCCCTCTGCCCCCTGCCACCTTCCGTTATTATATACCATATAGCCCCGATTGTGGGTCCAGTCTGCGTTCCGAATTCAGTGGGTGGGTGGTTTTGGTGGCTCGGTGGCTTGGTGGCTTAGGTGGCCTCTGGACTCTGTGCGTGCGAAAGGGGATTGCGTGTTTTGGCCCTCTGATTACATTGTGACCCCCGCAACGCCGGCTCCTCTCGTTCTGTCCGGGTGTTGGAGTTACAAATAGCCATGTGATTTGATGCGACGGCTCAGATAGTCAGCATTCAAACGTAAATTTTTGCACAGTTCGCATTAATTAGAGCGACGCAGGTGGGGGCATTCGAGTGGATCCATTTTTTGGCTCCAATTAAGTTCAGCTAAATGGAAACTAGCCTAGTTTAAGGAAGTATTATTTGTATAACTAACATAGAGCCATTTAAGTGAGTTAATATTAGATAGATCATCATTAAACTATACATACGTGATATATGTATCATCATTATAATCAGCTGATCTGTTTTACTTTCATACCGCCTCCACATCTAGTTCCATTCTAAGATAAATGAGTTAACCAAAAGGACCCACCAGCTCTTCCAGTGCATCTGTCCCCGATCTAAGGAACATATCTGGTGGTTCCCATCTCGTTTCTGGCTAAAGAGGGCACCCACATCTATTAATTACAGGGGCCGAGAACAGCAGCTCTTGGGACATCCGTCATATCGGCCTTTGGATTAACTTGCAATAATGTCGTGGAAAATTAGCATCAATCAAGTGCAGGTGCCGATGGACAGCACACACAAAAATGAGCAAACCTCAAATCGAAATCCACATCCACATCCACATCCAAATCGGAGACCAAATCTCAGTGACGGCCAACAGATGTCAAGTGGCCCGCATAAAACGAGCATGAGTGCGAGGGGAGATCGGCGGATGGTTGGTCACAAATGTCAACCACAATGCTGACATCTTAATAATGATGAATTAATGGCCCGACAATGCCGGCAAAAACTACACAGCGTTTAATAATCTTTCTATTAGTGGGATGGAAAATCGGTTTTCCATTTTTCAACTGTGGGAAACAGCCAACGATCTGCGTCGATGGGCACTTGGGCATTGATCGAGAGCACTGGCATCAATTACGTTGGCCACTCCGAGGACTCCACTGCCACTTCCACTTCGATTCCGTGGAGCTGCCAACAAATTCCGAAATATCACTTAATTTTTCACATGTTGCTGCCGATGCTGGAAAGCCGAATAAAAATGCAGAAAAACCGCAAAGCAAACGACATTCCATGGCTGCATAAATCATCCGCCATCCCAATACCAATCCCAATCCCAATCCCAATCCGAATCCAAAGTGAGCATGTCAAAGGTGCAGCAAGGATTTGAATGCGCCTTCGGGAGAGAGGAAAATATGAAGCCATTGTTGATGCCGCATTTCCATATAAAATCGAAGCCAATAGAGCGACAAACATATAGACAGCGGATCCGGGGAAGGGGGACGCGATTCGGTTTGGGCCGGGTTTATTATGCATGCGGTTAATGTAGTCATCGGATTCCGTTGCCCTGCCCCAACTGCCCCGGCTGCCTGACTGGCTGACTGGCTGACTGGGCCGGACATATGCAAAAAAGCCGAGCCAAGCAAATAAGAAACCCATCAGAATTTCTCACTCCGGCCAGGCGCTACGACAAATAAATATTTTAACTCACAATAACAAAAGGCACGACGAGCAGCCTCCGATCCAAGCCAATCCAATCCGGACGGCCTTTGGGGACAATTGGGGACGGGACGAGAGGTCGGATTGCTGGGACAGCGATGAACGAAAGGGAGCGAGGGTTGACCGATCAAATGATACCCTGCAAAGATGTAAGGCAAGGCAAGGTATGCATTCCGTATAATATATGATATTTCTCAACTCCACATTTGTTTTTTGATGATCCCACAACCACAAGCAATATTGATTAAGAGCTTAAGTTGCCTAGACCATTCATATGCTTTGCCTCACTGAAATTGCTCAATCCACCCTCGCTGGGTTCATAGAACACCGAGATGAACAATCTTTGCAGTGCATTGCCGCTGCTGCAGGGCAAAAGCCGCCAAATCTGGCCATCATTTGTTTAAATATGCGCCTGCAGCAATCCGCCAACAGCAGGAAGAGCAACAGCAACAACAACAGCAACAACAACCAGTAACTGCCATCGAGAACAACATCCAAAGTTGCACGTTTAACAATTCAATTTATTTGCAACATCAAAATTTAACGAACATGAAATTGCGAGAATTTTAAGATTTTCAGCAGAAACAAACGAGCGACACGATCCTGCGGCCCCTCGAATGTCTCAGTTCGCTTCAGTTCACTTCACTAGGGCTTAGCCGATTTAAGCCAGGCTTGCCCCCTCCCCAGCCCCATCCCCACCCCCAGCTTAACCCCTCGCTGGCCCCCCCCGCTTAACCCCACTGCGGGCGGCTGTGTGTTTGCTCTGGCTTTCTGTTTGTCGCGTGCTTTTGTTCTTTTGTGTCTTTGTCGTGGGGTTTGCTTAGCTGGTTTGCGCTCGTTCCTCGGAGCCTCACATCCACCATTCGGTCGCCATTCAGTGCCCCAAAGCTCCACGGTGCAAAGAGTCAACAATTTAGCATTCAAAGAAATATTTTAAATTAAAATTTCTGAAATTTTCGTCAATAAGCGGGCCGGAAAACAATGCAAGCAGCCATCCAGCCATCCAGCCAACCAGCCAACCAGCCAGAGAAGCCCAAACCGAAACCATGAATAAATGGTCCAGTCTCTGGCCATCGAGATTCTGATTCCGATTCTGGCTTACCTCTTTTTAAATACTTGCACATAAATATATGTAGTCTGTGATTTATAGGCCTGGTATTTGGCGAGTATCGGGATGGCCAAGATACTATAAATGTGCATTTGAAGTTTAAGTATCTTATAGATACGGGATTTAATTACTTGATTAATTGGACGTCTGTAAAGTATATTGAAGATACCTAGTACAACCAATTCCAAATCCCTTTTCCCACTACCAAAAACTGCTTTATCTTTTATCCCACGCTTTTTATTAGATTTGCCATAATAACTAACTAACATATACTTAGATACCTCTAGTACAACCAATTCCAGATCCCTTTTCCCGCTACCAAAAACTGCTTTATCTTTTATCCCACGCTTTTTATTAGATTTGCCATAATAACTAACGCCTTGCGGGCATTTATATTTATTGGACTTGCTGCTGTTGGAGATGACAGCGCATCAGATTCAATATTTACCTTTCTCATCATGAGTCTGGCGTTACCAGGGGATTGCAGTGTTCTCTATTTCGCATTTTTTGTTTTGTTTGGCTAATAGGCTAATCACACATCGGGCAAAAAGCGAGGCACAGAACAACAAACAGGAGTCGCAGGGCAGGACCAACCCTTAA
This sequence comes from Drosophila orena, assembly GCA_005876975.1. Taxonomy (NCBI): domain Eukaryota; kingdom Metazoa; phylum Arthropoda; class Insecta; order Diptera; family Drosophilidae; genus Drosophila; species Drosophila orena. The sequence continues at coordinate 2,894,674 of VCKV01000282.1, read as the reverse complement.
GTATTTGCGATGTGAAAGTCAACAATCCTAAGCCGCTTACCGCTTGTTCCACTGACAGCGAGCAGACGCAGGACTCGCAGACTCTCAGGACAGCAGAGCGTCAGAGCATCAGAGCATCATAGCATCAGGACTCCAGGATACCAGCACCCTCAGGATTACAGTAACCTTTTCGTAATTGCTTGTAGCTGGCACTGCAGCTCTATTGTTGCCACTGGCGATTTCTTTGCGGCACGCGGCCAAAATAAATTAACAAATCTCGTGAGAGTGCGCAAAAAGCTGGGCATAGTTAAGAAGATTTGGCTGCGCAGTTGGACCAGCGAATGCCATGCGATTCTCGGCCAAAACTGCATATTTGATTCGCCTGAAAATTGTCAGCGCATCGATTTGCATATTTGCATGTTGTCGCAAATGTTGTCCTGTCTTCTGCGACTCGTTCGTTTTCGCAGCACTGCGTTGTCGTTGTCGCGTTGTCGCTGTTGTCCCCTGTCACTTGGCAAAAAATCTTAGAAATGTATATTAAAAATCAATTTTTTAAACATCTAAATTGCATGGTTTCCGCATTGAATACGAGTAGAATCTTTGTGATATGCCGATAAACTGAGCCCTCTGCATTGGATTTTGTTATAGATTATGAAAGCCTTCCTATTATACTCAGTATAATTCTATAGAATTATTTCCTGCTTCCCTGTTGAGTTACATGAGTTTTTCCAAGTGCACTGATGCCTTCTGCTCCTCGAATCAACTCGCTCGTCTCCTCTCGGCCTGCAAATTGAAATGTCAAGCCTCCTGCTTGATCGCTTTATGACAAGCAGCTCGGCTGGATGGTTGGTTGGTTGGTAGGTTGGTTGGATACGGATTCGGATTCGGATGCGGATGCGGATTGACTGATATATCTGCATAAGAGCCTCGTTGTCGTTGTCAACGCATCGTGCACTAAATTAACATTTTTTCCAGGCGCTTGTCAGCCATCCCATCTTATTCGGAATGCAAATCTCCGCGCGGGAACCTGTTGGCAGTTGCCAGGATATTTCCACGCACCCAAAAGTGCTGCTTGGCGGCTTTTAATGCCGGCACATTATTCCACTGGAGGTTGCAGCGGCATCCTGCCAGGACATAGTTTACGCCATCGCATAAAAGGCTGATCCTTTCACTGCCGCACCATCATTTACATAGGAAAATCTTGACGTACTTTTTATGATTCACCCGCACATAGACATAAATTTCAAGTGCCGGGCACAGCATGAAAAATGGCAAATTAATGTAAATCGCAGCGGCAACACCAAACTCGCATAGGCTGAAGGCAGGGGCGTGCTCAAAGGGGTTGGAAAATATTTACAAAAATTGTAAAAAAAATCATAGATTAATTTTTAGCCATTTTACAAAATCTCTCTAATATTGCTGAATGAAACCCCAAACTTGCATTAAACTGAAGCACTTCAGCTGCTTTTAACCACAATCTTTCCTCTTTTTTCATTTCCACCACTGGTGGTGCGGAAAGTCTGCCATTTTATGAGCTTCTCGACGAAATTGACACTTGAAGTGTGTGAAAACGCCTACAGAACAGCGGCGATGTGCCACCCACTCCAGAGTCCTCCCACTCCTCCTGGGGTGGAAATAGAGCTCTGGGCTGGTGGTGGTGGGGTGTTTGTTGGCTTTGAGCTTTCAATATGCTTCGAACACTCTTGCAATAATGTTGTCGTTGTAGCCGGGAAGCGATAAACAAACCGACAGCAAGAACAACAAGGACCCAGCCAGGACCTCGCCACAAGAATCCCCAGGCAGAAACTTTGTCCTTATACGAGTATGTGCAGCATTTTGTTGCTCGAATTGCGGTCGTTGTGGCTGCGGCGCTTCCTCTTTTCCAGGGGCTGATATGTTATGTAAACGGAAAATGACAAACGAATTAGTTATTGACAACAACAGGAAACAAAAAGTTTCGCCAGCGTTGTTGTGCGAAATTTCCGTGTACTATTGCAAAAAGTGTATATCGAATTTTGATACTGCGGCTGTCTTTGCACCTTTGACGGCTCCATTCCACGTCGCTAATGAGATCGGATGAGGATGGGGGTGCTGTCTTCCAAAGTTTTCCATGTTTCACTCTTCTCAGGGGACTGCAAATCGCTTGACACTTTTGTCAATATCGTAGCAAATTGTGGCTAAAGTTGCTAAACAAGGTGTGCAAATGCGGTGAAGAAAATGGAAAGACCATACATGTTTTGAATTTCTATATTTACTTAAAGATAAGTATTCGCACAGAAAATAAATCTTTAATAGTAAATTAATTAATCACTCGATCGGAGCTCAAAGGATTTACATCCAGTACCTTTCGCCTTTTGAGGCCAATCAGCAATCTCAATTTCGCATTATTCTCATTAGAGCCTTGGCGTTTTGTAGTGCCTCCTCCTGCTGACTATTTAACCCTTGGATAATCACCAGTCTCACTCCCCCCGCAAATTGTATAGGAAGTTCGTCAATCGCCAGTCACGTGTCAGCAGTCAGTCAAGGTCCGTCGATATCTGGGAAAAGGGCCAAATACTGGACTGCCGGGTGAAAGCCAAGAGCTTCTGATCATTCATCAAGCTGAACGTCAATGGGACACGTTTTTTCACGTGCCTTTTGACAAAGGACACGACATGGCGATTGCAGCTATCGGACTCAAATCGAATCGAACGCGAAATCAGGGCCAGCAAAAAATTAAGCCTCTTAATGCCTGGCTGCTACCACCAAAATCGAGGCCCTTAATTGTATTAGCGGGCATTTGACGTTTATTGGGGGAAGCGACGATATTGGGCTAGTTGTTTGCCCAATCAAATGATTGATTGACCAGCGAGGTTGAGGTTGCGCATACGCCCTGTGGCACGAGCACTTCGGTCTCACAAGGAAAAGATTGGGAAGCAGTCTACTTTATTAATTTGCTATATACCTTAAATCTGTTGTATACAATATGTTCAATGTTTACTTAAACATATGCATATATGCATATATAAATATATATATATTATATATATGAAGCCACAAATAGAGGTTGTTCCACTCGGAACATCTCCAAATTGAGGAGCAAATTCAGTGTGGCTTCCTCTCAGCAAACAGGAACACTCCTTAGGCGCTGGGCAATGACTGTACAAACACGGAGACTAAAGGAAACCGCCAACTAATCCGCAGGAAGCGTCCTGCATCAGGACATCAAAGCGCCGGGAGCCCGCATCTTGTTACCCGGCCAACGCCTAATTAAATATTGACAAGTCAATTTGAGTTAAACGATTTGTGAGCAGCTGGCAACGGAGGCAGGAATCAGATATATACGAGTCTATGAGCTATATGAGTGTGTTTACCTCCAATATGGATGGATGGATGGATGGGGAGATGTGCTGACTTCCAGCCGGCGGCAATGATTTGGCCATTTGCCCGAGGGCAAACAAAGCTGCGATTGGCTTGCTGATTGGATTTGGATTTGGATTTGGCTTTCATTTTAATCGATTTGCATGCCAAACGACGTTTTGATGGAAAAGCGAAGCTTTTCACATGCAAATTTCCCGGGCAAACAAACATCACGTCCCGATTGATTTCACTCGGCGTTTTGGGGTGGCATTTGATTGTCATGCGATTTTTATTCCTCAACGTTGCCATTTTGCATTTCGGGAGCAGGTATTTGACTTTGATTTGATAAATTTTTATGCTGATTGAAAAACGTTGGCCAAATGTGTCCCCAGTTGGCTGTAGCCTGTAAGCCGCATTTAAATCGAATGGATGGGGTGAGTCGCCATTATGTTATTTTCCAAGGTGGCCCATTACACGCATCCGAGCAGTTAATAATGTGTGCCTGGGAATGCTGAACGTCCCCGATAGCCAACATCCAATATCCAACATCCAATCGGGCATAGCCAATACCCAGAAGACGCCATCGATGGCTAACAATCCTGGCCTGATGAATGCATTCTGTGCATGCTGCCATCAAATTGGCATAGTCCACCTCCGAAATCCCCTCGCTTTTTTCGTGGCGTCCCACAAATTGCCATGCGCCTCGCCTGATGTCTTCATAACCCACACGGTGAGCGAAAGAGAGGGGTATGTGCGCTGAGAAAGAGACGGGGCTAACAGCCAACTTGGCTAACTGCCTGCTCCTCGACTCCTCCAATCCTCCGATCCCCCTGGATTTTCCACTCATTTTTTTTTTTTTGGCCGCACCATATACAGCTCGCGCAATTCGATTACGTTTTCGTTAAATGTAAAATTTATACGCCCCACGTCAATTGTGACAGTTCACTCACTCACGGACATCACCACGGATATAGAGACGACGGATCTGGGATCGGGAACGGAGGGGGGGATGTGCAGTTGGCCACGAAGCCAAAGCCACTCATTCAATGGCCAAAAACGGGCCATGGAAACTGGCCAACGAAATTGCAAATATACAAGTGACCACATACAGTGGGCGCCAGTTTTCCGAGGCAGTTAGCTATACATAAACCCAAAGTATCATTTCATATCAGCAGATGTTTATGGCATTATAGAAATTTAAATATAATTGGCATTCCCAGTTCTCAAGAAATCGAAACGGAAAGCAAAATCCAGCCATAAAAAATGTAAGCCAATAATAAATTAAATCAAATCAAGTTCTACTGAAATAAGCTCCATAAAAAAAATACACTTGAAAGCAAATAATATACAAAACGAATTATAAATTCCAAGAAGCTTGATATGTTTTTTATTCACATGCTGATGCTTGAATATGGGACTCGTATGTTTAGAGATTAGAGCTATTAAGTTAGGATTGCAAGATGTAGCAAGGTGGTGGGTCAAGTTGAATGTCGCCCTCCTGCCAATGACCACTGTATTTGGGCCAGGTATTCGTCCCGCTGCCATGGCAGTCATTCAGCCAAACTTCTGTTCTATCTTCCATGCCGCAGTGCAGTTCCGCAAGCGAGAGGAAATTGAATTGAAATGCACAAAAAAGGAGCTCGTTATGTGCGTTCTGCGTTCAGTGTTCTGCGTTCTGCAGGCTGACAGGCGCCGTGGCCATCCGCCAGGTTTAAAAGTCAATTGCAGAAATTAGCGAGCCTCGCGGAGCACCGAGCACTGCGAACCCTTTTCGAGAAGCCAAAAAGCCAGGCTCGAGCTGTAAAAGTATCAAATTACACTTCCGGCGGAAACGGCGACGACGCCTGGGAAGCGACATGGCTGTCACTCTCGTCCTGCGGCACTTCTACTTTGTTATCGGACATCCTAGCCCTAGGATCGACCACGTCGACTTTACGATTTCTGTAAAATTTTCAGCCCCTTCTGGCAGGCAGCCTGTGGTTTTCGGCCATAATCCGCTGGCAGCGTCGATGGGGAAAGAAAAGCCCGGCCATGTGATAAGCCGTGATGCATTGTCCGCCGACCAACCACTAAATGACTATAAAGTAGCAACTTCCGCGACTGTTGCGCAAAATCATTCAATTTCCGTTCGGCCACACGACCCATGAATACATATCCTTAGCTCCTCGACCTTCCCTTTCACGATATGGGATGATGTGTTCACAGCAGCGGGCAAAAAAGTGTGTTCTAGCTCGATGAGTACCTAAACTCTTGTATGTCATAAATTCACAATAATATGTGCTTGAATTTCATGAATATATTCAGAATGTCTAAGAGTTCTAAGCCCCAGTTCTTCATTATAAGTAACTTCACAACATGTAGATTAATATACCTTTTTATTACTATCGAAGCCCTCATATATTTTAGTATCCTATATTCCTAACTCACTTATTTTGACATAGTGTTTGGTAAGTCTTAAGAATATTTCCCCACCCTGTGATGTTAAGATACAATATTATGACGTACAGATTTCTTCACTTAATAAATATATATATTCAAAAAAAAAGTAACCTATTTTGTTTCCCGCTGCTGTACATTTTTGTGGGTCGGCGCTACTATGCGCCTCATAATCGAGGGTGTGATTTGTCCTTTTTCAGCGTTCCTCGTCCGCCTGGCAAAAAGGCATCCTTATGAAACATCACCGCAATTTAGTTGACTCTGCGAACCCAAAAGCGAAGCCCACGCCATCACCCCTGCGAAAAATTTGAATAATTTTTATTACGTGGCGCGTTATGAATTTCTGATGAGCCCGGCAATGTTGTTGCTCCTGTTTGCCTTTCTTCCTGGGCGAGGGGAGGGCGTGTGGCCAGTTATCCTTCACTAAGCCAAGTGACAGTGCCACAATTTATTAGATTCTCAGCCTCCGCCTTCGTCTGGCGAATGGTTGCTCCCATTCCCCCCATTCCCCCCAATGTTGCCATTTTTTCTCAGTTTTGTTCCATATCATCAGAGTCTGCGCTGCAAGTTTCCGGTGGAAAAGTGGGTGGAAAAGTGGGTGGAAATGTGGATGGCAAAGTGGGCGGTGGGAGGGCAAGTGGGCGGGACAACTGGCCTTCGAGCAGGGTGAAGCTGGGCGTGCTGGGTAATAAAAGCAAATAAAATATTCTTTAATATGCGACACTCGCCGCAGTCTGCTCGCTGTCATCCTGTTTTCCCATTTTCCCATTTTTCCATTTTCCCCGCCCCATTTGTGCTTGTGTGTCTTTGTGCTGCGTGTGGGAAATTTGCATATATATTGCTTGACAAGCATTAATGTATGTAATCCCATAATTTTTTAATTAAATCAAATTGTTTCGCTCTCGTTGGCGGCTTGTGGCATAGTAGATGCCATATATATTCTGCGAGATTCACAGGTCAACTGAGTGCTCGAGGAGAAATAATTAAAAATGTAAGCGGTGATTAAAAAAAGAATATTTTATTGTCAGCATTGCATTATACTCTAAGTATGTATTTGCGTTTGTACCAACTTAATTAGATGTTTAAGCTACTCAGCATCAAAGTTGCTCTACAGAAAAGTTTGAGACTTCCACATTAGTTAGATAGATAGATCTTGTAGATAGATCTTGATAATATTGAATTTATAACCAATTTAGGAGCTGTCACAAAGCCCTGTTGGCATCAATCATAATCAGAGGCAGTGACTAAATGCAACTGAACCCAAATTATTCGGACCGGGTTGGCCAAGTGCAACCATTCTGGTGCAGCACCCCGCCCACCGCTCTTCCGCATTTCGAAGCGATTAAGTGATTTCGTGCACAGTGCATGATAATTGGATTAATATGCGTCGACAGCCAGCAGAACGGGGAACAGGGATCAGGGAGCAGGGAGCAGGGAACCGAGCATTGGAGTCGCCTGAGCCGGAGGCTGGAGACGCGGACGAGGATGTGGCAGCCACCACCACCACCACCATCACCACCCGGGAAATCTGAGCAGCGAGGGTGGTTTGTGGGTTCTGGGGATTCGGAACTCGGTGTTCGTTGCGGGGTCTCGTTAGGCGGGCAAATTACGACGGCATCCGAGGAAGTTCCTTTTGCTCAGAGCTGCCAATTCGGCTTTTATCTAGTTTTAGTTAATAGTTACTTCTTACTTAGTTGGTAAAGCAGGTTATGAAGGAACTCCTAGATGCTGTGGACAAATATTGGTTAAGATATGTTGTATAATCGTAAAATTGTATTATTACGCAGAAGTTTATTTGGGAAAAGAGTCTCTAAGAGCAACTGTGATAACCCCATGAGCTGACTGGGCAATTTTCTTTGTAGTCCATGTCGGACAACACTGCCGCTCACTCCACCCCCCTCGTCTAAATGCTCTCGTTATCAAAATTACATATATCATAGCGCATAGCGCATTGTGCCGAGGGGTGGAACGAATGGGATAAACAGAGGGCTGCGGGCGGTTAACACCCTCCTTATAAAGGGTGCAAGTCAAATCAATTTCGATGCAAACATATTCTCAGTGCCATAATTGGAAAAGTCGGGGATTAAGCGATCAAGTTGTATTCTTAGCTGATAAGCGGAATGTTCGGGGGATGGGCGCTATTACCAGTACTTTGCTGAAAATGGTCTAGCCCTTGGCTTTTGCCTTTTTTAAGCCAGCTTATGAGCAGAGAACCAGCCAAACCAACCATAATTTGTCAGGCGAGTCCGGCCGATTGGTAAATAGGCTCTTGGCCAAACAACTGTTGGCCACTTAGCGTTTCATTACCAAACGCTGCCGCTGCACAAACAAATTTAGCCGCTTCGATCGGCTTTTTCGGGTTTTTTGGGTTTTCGGGTTTCAGAAGCCGCTTCCGAAGTGCTTTGTTTTAAAGGCGGCGGTGTGATCAAAAACATTGAAAACCAAGAGAGAAAAGGAGGCAAACGGCAGAAGACTGTTTGCCTGACAAGCCAATGGAGCTAAGTGCGATCTATGGGTGGCTTTGATCCCCGAGTGGGCTGCCTAATTTATAAAATAAATCATATGTGAATTAGCGGTCAGCGGCGGGTAACCCGTTCCTCTTCTGTTTGCATTCGACGTCGATTTCCTTCTGATTAATTTATTTGCCCAACTCCGCTCCACTGCAGCCCATTATGGCCGCGTTGTTGCCATCGGCGATCGGTAAACGATTTTCACACCTCCTCAACGGGTTTTCCTTTTTCCCCCGGCACTCCGGCTTACTGGCTTTCCGCCATTTGGCCACCTGATTAGTGGATCGGGCTTTTGAAAAGGCCGCCGCTATTTATTACCTCGCAGGCACTTGTTGTCTAATTGCCAAAGCCACCCGCAATGGCACGTCTCCATTCCGTCGAGAAGTGGCGATGATGAGGTTGCACTGCGGGAAAACGGGGGTCTCTTGTGTCAGGAACTACACGTTCGTTGACATTCCTATGCACCGTGTTATCAAGGTGACCTATATACTTAACTAAAAGAATGGAAATCTATCATCTTTACAAGTCTTGATTACATACATAATTAGATTGTAACCCATTGTAGCCCATTTAAGCAGTTCTCAAATGGGCACTTTGATTAATATTTATTTTACAATTTTAGCCATAATTTCTGGCAGTGCAGTCCTAGTAGTGTCGCGTTCTCCCTCGCTGTGGCATTGGCCAATTTGTGGCACTGGGTGAAATCATTGGCGTCGTCCGGCGAAAGGAAAGTTTCTCTTCGCGCCTCCATGTTAATTTCGGGCCGCCTTTGAAGCCTGGCTGGGCTGAGTTTCTTCAGTGCTTTCGATTTTATTATGATCTTGTTATGATCGTGATCATGATCTAATGATTTGTTGTCGCACAGTTTTTCGGCCTCAGCAGCGACGGCCAAACAAAAAGGTCCAATCCGCGCTCCGATAATGATCAGCCGCAATAAAATTGAAATGCGTCTGTTAATCGCCCTGAGATACATAATAATTTTTGTGCTGCGCGCAGCCAGAAATCCGAATGCCAATGCCACAATGGCCACAAGATAGCCAAGTTCTGTGGACTGGCCGCCGCATATCGATCACTTTCTGAATTTCGCATTTTGGGGGGACTTTGATTCGTACGGAGTACGCAAAAATCACAGCGGCAGATCGAAGGCAAAAAGGAAATGGCTTTTTACGGCGACTAGGGAATGCTCTACAAAGGTAGCCCAGTTTTCCTCCTTAAAGCTCATTTTATACACTACTTTGTAGTGTATAGCTTGTATATAGCTTCTGTATATAGCTTGTACCTTTGACTCTTTGCAACTCAAGCTAATTAATAGGGAACAAACATAAGTGTTTGTGGCAGATAGCAAAAGTCGTCAGAAAAACTATATGCTGTCAATGGAACTTTTTCAGCGATTTCCTGGTGTTAGTTCGACAAAAAAAAATAGAATCAGCTCCAATTAGTAGGCCAATTACGAATTATTTGTACTATCACTGTTCAGATTGTGATTGTTGCCACCAGCTGCCTCGTGCTCTTCAGACCGCCATATGTACATATATAGTATATAGTATCTGTATAGTTGAGTGTCTGGCGAGATAAGGAGGCGCAGTGCAATGTACCCAGCAGATTGTAGGGCATTGGGCGCAATAAATCTTGGCCTCTTTGGCCGTGGGCTCTGGGCCAGCTCGAATTCAAATGGCCATTGTTCTGGCCAAAGGGCCGACGACAAATTCGGCGGGAGACGTTTTGGCCCGACTCCTGATCAAAATCGGCGGGCGCAAGCTGCGATCACTGATCTTTAGATCGACAATATTTATGGCTCATGGGGCAGCCAGAAAAATGTCTTAGCTGGAAATTAGAGCAATTAGCTTTGAGCCGCGGCTGGCACAGGAAAACACATAAATTCCGCATAAAAATGAGGCAAACTAATCAATTGGAATAGGAATAGTTGATGACCCATCGTATGACCTATCTCGTACCCATTTTTCGTGTGGCTACTGTGGGTGTGCCTGTCTCGAGTCTCGGCTTGTAAACAGTTCCACTATCTGATGATTATGTAATTTATAGGGCTCCTGGGCCACCAGCTACCTGTACCGATCCGTCGAGCAGATAGTGCCACATAAATAAGTGTGTGTCTGACATAAATGTCAAAGGGCATTTAATGAAGTTATTAAACGCTGCCGGCCCTAGAGACTACCGTTTCTCCCGGAGGGGGCGTTGCATGCTCTGCTCAGTTCTGTTCGGTTTCGGTGATCATAATCTGAGCGTCCGAGATCCCAATCCCTATCCCTATCCCGATCCCGATCCCCGGGATCCTGAGTTGCCAAGTTCCCGAGTTCCAGAGTTCCGACTGCGGCTGCTTTGCATGGCGACCAAAACTGGTTGGGCAATAAAACGCTTGCTATAACGAGCAACAAAATTTGTAACGATTCAATTTAAGGCTACATACAACATGAGCCGTACGCCGTCGGCAAAAGATGAAATAGTCGCATTAGGTATAGGTACGAGTATATCCTAGCCCCCAAACGGCCCCCACCCCCCGTTCTCTGTGTGTTTTTGGCGCATGTTGAGGAGTCCCAGTCCGACTTTAAGTTGGACTCCGAGCGGCGGTTCAATTCAATGAAATTTATGAAGACATGACTGGCAATTGTAGTTGCAGCGTTGCAGCGTTGCAACGTTGCAACGTCGGCCGAAAACCAGCTCCACTAAAGACCCAGAGTTCGACGATCCTTCAACGCCTACTTGGCCATTGCGATTACAACTCAATTGTCAATCGCAATTGATTTTCTAGCCAATATTTTACAATTAATTAAGCGCAAAATTTGAGAACAAAGCCCGGGTGTGTCGGCAGTCCTTTAAAAGGAATGTGAATGCCAGCGAACAAGTACACGTATCGCAGGTCAAGACAAGATGCGAACTGATTTTGTATACCTGCACCGCCACAGGTCACTCGGTGATTTCTCTTCCCTTCGGGTGTGGACAGAACGGATGATCAAAGGTCAGAGGATGGATATGGAAAGCCACCATTGATAGATGCCCCGATATCGGCGAGCATCTCCCTCCAACTGTGGGAAAACTGGTGAAACGCAGTGGGACTGTCGTTAAATGCGGACATAAAAGAAATTAGCTGGATAGTTTCGGTTTCGGCACTGATATGATTCCAAAATTCGGGTGGTCCGCGTTCGGGTGGCTTTGAAATGAAACAAAATTTGGAACACTCCTGAACTGTGTTCCAAATCATGCAATATAACCTTTTAATTCATGAAGCGCTCTAATAAAAACCAATCTAAACCTCATTTTTTTATACCCGTTACTTGTAGAGTTAAAGGGTATACTAGATTCGTTGAAATGTATGTTGTAGAAATTCAAAAAAATTAAAAAATGTCCAAAGGCTAAAGTTCTAAACTCCATAGCCGAGTCGATCTGGCCATGTCCGTCCGTCCGTCCGTTTGTCCGTATGAACGCCTCTATATCAGGAACTACAAAAGCAACAAATTTTTAAGTTTTTTTTTCATTTTATTTCTTTTTGTAAAATGTTGAAATTTATCGTTTGCACTTCCAACAGCTGAGTAACGGGTATCTGATAGTCGGGGAACTCGAGTATAGAATTCTATCTTGTTTGTGTATGTAAAGCACGAAACACATTTTATTTGGGCCATACTCATATACATATATATTTGTTTATAATAAACTTTATCAAGTTTTAGGTGGTTAGAACCAATTTGGAGTGGTACCCTGCGGAATCGGAGCTCCAGCTAGGCACTTGTTGAGTTCTCCGTAGTAGAGGGAGGTGCCCTCCACGAAATCCCTTTCAGCATAGTTGAAGCAGCTCTCCCTCTGGGCTTCCACAGCCTGCAAATGGTTCTTGATCTGGACAGCGGCTTCGGTGGCATCTGCCGACACTTGGTACATGATCTTCGATTGCTCGGCTCCCTACAAAATGATGCAAAAGAAAATTTGTATATTTCACCATTGGGAGTTTCCTTGACTCCATGGAACTTACGATTCTGGCGAAGCACTCGAAGGCAAGCACGGAGTCCACAATGCAGGAGCAGTCAAAGAAGGTTTTGCAGCCACTATCCCCAGAAGCCTGGATATCGAAGAGAGTGCTGTTCCAGGCGGCGATGATCAGTTCGCTGGCGTAGTCGTAGTCCTTCACGCACTTGTTGAAGTCCAACTCGTACTGGGCCGACAGTCCGTTGATAAGGGGTATGTAGTAGTCGAAGCAGGCTATCGATGTGCCAGGATCCCGAGCGGCCAGCTCCTCCGTCTGCTGCTGAAGAGCAAGGATCTTCTTGTTGGTCGGTAACTGCAGCTTGGAAGGCTTTATCGTGAGGCTAAGGCTGAGGCCAGAAACCAGGCCGAGAACCGCGAGAACCGCGGCCAACAGGGACAATTTGGAAAACATGGCTAAAAGTCGCAGATTCAACTTCTTACTGATTACCTCGGTTGCAAAGCGAAGTGATTTTATATCCATTTCCCGAGCTTCTTATCTTTATTCGAGCCAATTGCCTCATGTTGGCTGAAATGTCGCGTTGCCAATGTTCTGCCTAATCTACAAGTATTTCCGGTAATTGGTAAATGTTTTTTAATTTAAGGGCAAATCACATTTATTAGACACCATTTTCAAAAACACGATACCAGTAACAGGATTCAATTTTCTTTTCATATTGCAAAAACGTTGTACTTGGGTTTTTTTTAAATCTTTGGCTAGGAAGAAAATTGAAAGTTGTACAATAAACTCAAAAAATCGTATCAAAATATGTAATGTGCTCTACCGCAAGCATTTTAATTCAGAAATATAAATTCAAATTTATGTTATATAAGCTTATGATGCCTTACTATTATTTTAGTTATTTTTAAATGAATTTGTATACTGTTTTTATGGCAGAGGGTTATTCTCCAGTTTTGATCAGTTGAAAACAGAAATTATATTGCGTAAAAACTACGAACGTGCAATTTTTACCAATAATTTTTCGATTTTTTCATAGGTAGCTATATGGTTCCGACTTATGTACCACCAGCAATGGAAAGAAGATTTCGGGTAAAGTTTTATGCATTTAGCCCCTAAACTCAAATTGTAATTAGTGTTGAAATAGATGTTAAAACTTCATTCTAATATAAAAACTTCCTTCTAAGGGTACTAACAATTAAAAATAGAAATACTTTGCTTAAATTTACTATGATAATGCAGCTTATATCTTACTTATGCTACTTCAATAATCCTTAGTGATAAGTATTTTAATCGGATTAAATGGGTCAGTCTTGCACCAAAATTTCCAGTGATCAAGTCAATTTGCGTAACAGGGTGTCAAATATTCCGTTTAATATACAATTTTCTCATAGAACTAAGAGAAAAGTACTGTCATGCTGTCGAAAATAATTGGGCACCTCCACATTTTACGTATTCTAACATACATTTGATAAATGAGCTCCATGGGGAATTGCTTGCAGTTCTAATTAGTTGAGTAAAACAGAGAATTGGACTGCCTGATATTTATTGATAGAATTTCTTTTTAGGGTTTTGCTGTGGTTGTAGTAGTAGTAGTAGCAGTAGTAGTAGTAGTAGTAGCAGCAGTAGAAGTAGTAGTAGTACACTCTGTGGTGGTTGGAATTCCATTCTTGAGGCAGTTGTTCAAAAGCTCGTAGGTCTCGGAGGTGTCCTCCACGTAGGTGCGATCTGCATTGTTGAGGCAAACTGTCTTCTGGCTTTCTATGAGGGTATATTCCCCCTGGATCTGAACTGCAATCTGCGTGGCATTGGCCGAAATGCTGTAGAAGGTCTTGGAGCTCTCGGCCGCGTTGATGGAGGCGCATTCGAGGCGGGAGACGACGGTGTCCAGCTGCTGCTGCTCAGCTGTCCAGACCTGGCAATTGGAGTTGGGATACGAGCAACCGATGTTGGCGAACCTCACGAGGGTCTCGCGATCTTCGGCATACTTTTTGGTGATTAGGGCTGTGCTATTGTCATAGGCCGAGATGCAAGCCGCAAAGTTAGTTTCGAACTGATCCGCAATTTTGGCCAACTTGGGCTTGTAGATCAAGAAGCACTGCGTGGAGTGATCCGAGTAGACTTCGGCCAGCTCCCTGCTCTGCATCTGCAACTCCTGGATGTGGGCGTCTGGCCTAAAGGGAATCTGCAGCTTCACCGCCAGCGAGAGGCCCAAGGAGAGGCAGAAGACCAGGATCTTGGCTTGTTTCGGTATCATCTTGGCCAGCTTACTTGGCAATGAATGTGACACCCAGTCGTATTTATACTCCCAAGTATCCATTTATCATTATCTTTTTAATTACACATTAATGTAATGTATTTTCAATTACTGATAACTATTGGCTTCATGAATGGCAATGCTAGCTCATAAATAAATCATCCACTTCTTTAGATATCACACATTACACGTTAAAAAATGATTGAAATTTACCAAAAGCCTTCTATTTGAAGCGATAAAAGCCCCCGAATACAGGGTGCTCGAGGACTCGAGTCCTAGAGCAAGTAGCTCGTGGTAGGTGGGTAGTTTTTAATTCAGCCTTTGTTATCGTGACGCCTTGTGAAAGTTCGTCATTAAAAGGTATCAAGGGAACCCCGAATTTCAATTTAACCATACTATATTCATTCCAACAAATAAACTTAAAATTACCCGTTATAAAAAAGAGCTAGCGAATCATTTGAAATACATGTTTATATATCTAAGCTTTTTATATACGTTTTTTTTTATATATTTTCTAGTGAAAGCCAATACTTACTTCAGGATTTCGCTGATAAAAAAATGTACATAGTTCCCTTTATGTATATATAATTTGTTTTTGGTGCTCCCATCTAAAGAATGTGCCTCTTTTAATCAGTTATGCCATAGAATTTACAAATGTCGCATTGCGAATTGCAGATTACAAAAGAATTATATGAAATTGCCTAAGAAAAATGCCTGTTGCTACTAAATGCTACTAAAAATGGGAACTTGTTTATTTTAAGTCTGATCTTAATACAATACTTAGTAAGAATATTTTTTTGTGTGTATTCCGAGGACCTCTTTTGTGTTAACATCTGTACTACATAGATTGTGCACTGCTGTTAACTGCAGCACTTAACATAGCCAATGGGTTGGTGTACTCGCTTAAGTGGGTGAGTGCATTCGCTAGAAGAGTACCATCCGTTGTAATCGATAGCATATGGTATATCGGGGAACATCGATAAGTATCGCTCAAGAACATCGATGCCCGATGTCTTTTTACATCACTAGTCACTTTGTTAATCAAAATATTAGAAAAAACTCCATTTCCGCCTCGAAAGTGCATTTCGCGATCGCGCAAAAGTGTTAAAAAGCGCGCGACTTGTTTGTTGACCTTAAAAGCGCTAGCAGGCGATGAAAATCAAGCGCAAAGCCCTCGTTTTTTCTTCTTAAACTTCTACTTACGGCAGTCACGCACACGCACGCAGCTCACCGACGCACTCGCGCACACACAACTACACGCACGCGGAGAGCAGAGCAGCAAGAGGAAAAGGAAGAAGAAGCAGATCGTCAAACTGAAAATTTGCGAGGTGAAAAGAACGAGAGCGAAGGTTTTCCCAGCACCGAAGATCATAAATCGCGAGTGTGTTTTCATTACCAACTATTTCTTTTCGGGGCCATGCCGGATTTGCCTCACACCGCTCCTCCTTGAAAACGGGGCTGCCAACTTGCTGGTCCCTATACCATTTTTGTTTTGTGAATATAATATGGATGCTGTTGCGCGCAATTTTTTCCCTCATTTTCCACAAAATTTATTTACCGCCCACTTTGGAGTGCTAAGTTTAGTCGACCAAGCGGAAGGACGACGCCGCGTCCTTGATAAATCGATGTGCCAAAAGAAAATGCAAAAAAAGCGCGGGGCACAGAGGAAATAGCGGTGAAAAGCGTGGGCGGGCAGCTGCAGCGAGGTCTTCCGCCCCGCCCCCTTTTGTGTTTGCGCCTTTTTCCATGTCCTTGCAGTCGGCTTATAGTTATTGTTCTGTAGCACAACTGCAAAACTCGACAAAGGGAAGCCCCGCAAATGTACACTGCACCTATATATGTACATACATTCATATGTACATAGTACAATGCATGTATGTACATATATTAATTATGAAGCGCCAGCTGATTCGAGTTGGGAATTCACATGTTTTCACCGGCGTATATATAGTACCTCATATGAGCAGTCCTTCAGTCTCAACAGTTTAGCTCGTTTGTAATGTGCTTCAGGCGCTACTATCGTTGGGAATGGATAAAATAAAGTATTTACTATGATCCTTCTATAAGTAATGATATTGTTATTAATATCAGTTTAAACTTCGATGTTATATTAAGACGGCAAAACTGTACATTCCAGAGAAGTTGTCATAATATAATAATATAATATATAATAATATAATAACTTTAAGATTAATAGTAAATATCTGTTTTAGATCCTAGTGACTGTCAAAATTCGTTAAAGACCCATACAGAGAGTATGGCAAATAATTATTTCATGCTCAGCTGAAATCAAACTGCCATGAGTCAACTCAACTTCCGTAGAAATTTCTATGATATGAAATGGATTAAGAAAAGCCGAGACTTGCGCATCCGTTAGTATCAGAAAAATCGAGATACATTTTCCAGAAATTCAGCTAACTTACTTAGTTTCTTATTTGTGTATGGTAAACTATAAACTATCTCTTTTGGCACGACCTTTGCGTAGTCATCCCTCGGTGAAAGTTCAAGTTCAAGGCCGTGTTCGTTGATATTGATTGGCAGTCGTTTAACGAGTCCATACCCTTGTGTCCTCGATCCGTAGATTCCTTGGCACCGCACAGCCGTGACTGAGAGGAGGAGGAATTGCACCCGCCCGGCACACAGCACACAGCATGTTCAGTGAACATGGGCGGATTCCTGGATAAGCCGAAAACCGCCAAGCACAATGACGAGGGCGAGGGCAACAAGCTGCTCTTCGGGGTCAGCTCGATGCAGGGATGGCGGTCGGAGATGGAGGACGCCTACTACGCTCGTGCCGGGCTGGGTGATGCCCTGCCGGACTGGAGCTTCTTCGCCGTGTTCGACGGACATGCCGGATGCAAGGTGTCGGAGCACTGTGCCAAGCACCTGCTGCAGAGCATTATCAGCACCGAGGAGTTCATTGGAGGCGACCACGTGAAGGGCATACGCACCGGCTTCCTGCGCATCGACGAGGTTATGCGGGAGCTGCCGGAATTTACTCGGGAGTCGGAGAAATGCGGCGGAACTACTGCCGTGTGCGCCTTTGTCAGCCTCACGCAAGTGTACATCGCCAATTGTGGTGATTCCAGGGCAGTCTTGTGCCGCCAGGGAGTTCCGGTGTTCGCCACGCAGGATCACAAACCCATTCTGCCGGAGGAGAAAGAGCGCATCTACAATGCGGGTGGCAGTGTGATGATAAAGCGCGTAAACGGCACACTGGCCGTTTCGAGAGCCCTTGGCGATTACGACTTCAAGAATGTGAAGGAGAAGGGGCAGTGCGAGCAGTTGGTATCGCCAGAACCGGAGATATTCTGTCAGAGCCGCCAGGATAGCGATGAGTTCCTGGTGCTCGCTTGCGATGGAATCTGGGATGTGATGACCAACGAGGACGTGTGCAGCTTCATTCACTCGCGAATGCGAGTGACCAGTAACCTAGTTAGCATCGCCAACCAGGTGGTCGACACCTGCCTGCACAAGGTGAGTCATGATTTCCATGCATATCGTCAAAGTTCTCACGAGCTGTTGATTTTCTAACTGCAGGGTAGCCGCGATAACATGAGCATCATCATCATTGCCTTCCCCGGAGCTCCGAAGCCCACCGAGGAGGCGATAGAGGCTGAACATCGGCTGGAGAAGCAAATCGAGAAGATCACAAGAGGTTGTCTAAGTCGTCTACTCTGTTTATAACTAATCGTAAACTGTTGACCCATGGCGTAGTGGTCTCCTCCGTCTTCGTGTCTCTATTGAACCGAAATACGTATACTTTGTACCTTGAGCGCCACGAGCACTTATCTGGCCTCTTTGATTGGCAACAGCCCCGACCGAAAGTGCTTCTAGAGTTGTATTTGCCCCACTTTGTCCAAAACTTGAATCTTACAAAATAGTTCCTTTCAAAAGTAGTTCCGTAACGAAAAACAATACCAAAACGAAAACCTAACCATTGCCATTACTAATGCCAAGAATGAACTCCACACATACCCACCTTAAGTACAGTGAAAGCTCGCTTGGATGGATACTGATAGGCACAGATAATCTATATTTATATTTCTAATATTCATTTTAAATCAGTTGGAATTTATAAATGCATATCAGCAGCAATAAGGGTCAAGCCCGTTGTGCTTATACGAGTGATATATAAATGCTGTGTATTACATAATATTGCTCATTTATGTTCAGATTTCCAGTACGTGTACATCACAAACACTTTGTTATATTCCTTCAGAGAGCTTTCACCGACATCCCTGTATAAATGTGTAAATGGGGCGTGTGTGGGCGTTCAACCAATATCCTATCACTAATGCATAGCAAATACCTGTATAGCGTGTTAGTTTGTCATATCTGGTGGCTGTGCGTGTGGCTGACCAGTGTTCGTTTGCCCCGTGTGTGTGCCTGAGTTAAAGTATTATTTATACATGCCTGTGTGTACTACAGCCACTGCCAAAAGCGTTCCATGTATGCGAAATCCAGCCCATTTAGCTTTAGTCGTACATATACACCTAAATAATAACAATTATCGACGAACCTGCCCGAGCAAAGTAGTTAAAAGACCCGTCAGCCAATTTGTATATACATGAACGTATACGTTTACTAGTCGCAATGCAAATCAATCAAACAAAATTGCAATACTTAACGTACGCAGGTATCGACACTCAAAACAAACACTTGGAATTGATGTAACTAGTAGGAGTAGCAAATTAAAATGTACTTTCTAAGCAAAATCAAACAGGAGAATGTCTTCAGAGAAGATTCGTTGTAGCTAGAATTGTAAATAGGCTGAAACGCTGACAGAAACTTTGACAAGCAATGAGAACATATATTTTATTAACTAGAAACCGCTCAGATGAACTGTAGTCGTATTACTTGAACTGCGTATATAAAGCAATGAATAACAAAGGAGTGTTTATCCAAGACTTCAGTATTCGAGACACCAAAGTGAAACACGGCCGATGCCTGCAGGCCGAGCTTCAGACGTGACCTTGTTGATATAGACAATTACTTTAGCCCGAATTCGTACGATTTACAATTAGCCAGTTAGTGAATAGATGTAGAGCATGCATTGCCCACCACTGGTCACAGTAGCTAACCCATTAGGAAATTATTTAGTCTAAGCAATAAGCCATAGATGGCCAATACTCAATGTCCAGTGTCCAGACGATTTACTTAGCCTAGAGTAGAGTAGCCAAAGGAGTTCGAATGTTATAGATATATACACATACGTAGGTTAACGAAACCAAATTGTAAACCTTATGCTCACCAACTGTTGTGCTTGTTGTTAACGAAGGCAAACGATTACTTCACCCAAAACGATCAGACATATTCCACTCAATCTAAGCAATTCCCCCGAAATGTTTGTACCCGGGTGCCCTGGTGAATTGGTGATCCAGTCAAGAGTGTAAAACACACGCAAAATCCACATCCCAACATACACGACTTTTAGAGATTAATGATGCCAGTCAAAAATATAACTTAACGAAAGATTCGAAAAACAAAGCAAAAGTGTTTGTCTGCTGTTCTATTGGAATCATTTCGGTTTTCATTTGCTTATTTCCATTTTTTTTCTTTCCACACTTCACGTTGCGAAAATCGATTTGTTTTATTTATATTATGTTCATTTGAAAACTAAACATTCCATAGCTTTTACCTGATTTCGTGAGAGCAGGTCTCAGCTAATGCGTAACATTTATCTAAAGTAATTTGTCAAAAGGAAAATTTTAGCCATTCGCTGTCGTTGTTTTATGGTTGTTGATCGCGCCTCGTACTACAAACCCCAATTTCCAATACACTATTGCCAAATCAGAGCGCGAATTAGCCAAATGGGCCAAATGTCAATGCAAGAACAAGAAACAGAAAGCAATTCAAATTTAAGATGAGTGAGCATAAGGTACGTCTATAATTTTGTAGTTTGTAACTTTTCGAAGCCACTTTTTCATTACGTTATCGTTTATCTTATCGGTTGATTGGTTTGATTTTGTTTTGCCTACACCCACCCACCCAGACCCGCCTCCAATAAGCTCTTATCTGTGTATTAATTGTAAAAAGTGATCCACCCAATCCAGCAGATAATCGAAAATGCATGTACCCCTTAGCCACAATGGAAAATTGAATTGAGCAACAAAGTCACCTAAAAAGTTCTGTGCAATCCTTTTGCTAAGAAATCCTCTGTTGGAAGTTTTCTTTTTGCTATGGCCAGATCAATTGGACTGTCTTAAATGTATTTAAGGCTTTTTTGCATTTTATTTCCCCAAAGATTATGCTGACACCATCATTGCGAGATTTTTCAGACCCAAATGATTGCGCTTTCTACAGCAAATCTTGCTAATCGATCTGCATTAAGTTCACTAAATTCCATTGTTTGAAAATCGCTTGAGAGGGCCACACATACCCGTTTTTTTGATATTTTGTATGACAGCGTTCGTATCTATATATTGCATCTGCCTTAAAGTAGCTTAACTGTGTAATTCGTATTTCTTTATGGACCATTTATGTACATATATATTTATTTTTAAACGTCATTCGAGCTAACATAGTGTTCTATAAACTGCACATTACTAATGACTGATTTCTCTCTGATTTTGTTGCAGACGAGATAGAGTCTAGCAAGATAACCGACTACGTGGATCTGCTGAAATGTCTGCAGAACCGAGACGACATCGAAGGTCTTCCACCCGGAGGCGGTCTGCAGTCCAAGTGAGTGGATCATGTCCGAAAATAGCGACCGGCGATTGCTAATCAGTGGTGTTTGCTTACCTTTGCAGATATCACGTTATCGAGCGCACATTCAAGCAAGAGTTTCCGGATCGACCATGTGAAGTACGAAATCTGTTCTATAATCTGTAACTCAGTTCGCTGCGCCTTCGCCAATGCTAACACATATATTTTATCGCTTGCATAGCACCGTTTTTGGTCATTATAGCCATAGACTTTGAAATTGCCTTGTTTTTTCTGATTCAATTAGTAGATCGACACCAGAGGATTTGGTAATGATAGAGCTATAACAGCAGTTCATTCGATCGTCATCACCATTAACCACTTTTATCATCGTGCCATGTTTAGTTGGGTTCCCCTCACCCCCTAATCGTAACCTTTAATCATAGCCGCCTATTCTCTTTCTTTTTTCTAGCTGTATGCATATGATGATATATGAATTTTGTAATGCTAATTGTTCATTTTTAAACCAACCAACCAACAACCAACCAGCAAGAGAACAAAGATAACTAAACACCCTATGCTTCACATACTCTAAATGTAAGCAGATAATTCATTATGTTGCTCGTCTAGCCCCATCATCATCGACCCCCATTCCTTCTGTTTCGCTATGTTTTTTGTTTATGTTCCTTTGTTTCAAGACTTGGGAGGAGCGCATGTCTGTCACTGCATGTCTCATCTATTTCAAGCCACATCCGTTTCCGCTTCAAACGCAAGTGTGCATCCTGCCTGAAAATGTCCTAACCCATCGGCTGCCCATCACGGTCAATAATCCAGATATTTGTTATTCTTGCAGAGTCCAACGCATTAGGTTGCAGTCGAAACACGAAACAAAACCAGTTAAACAAATGCAGCAACCAGAACAGAGCAGATCAGATCAGAACAGAACAGAAAGCAGAGCCACACAACTTGAACGAAGCAAACATACAAGAACACACACCAAACAGTTTTCTACTTTGATAAACACAAAAGAAAAACCTACTAATAATGATAATAATAAGAGTAACGATACATTTATAGTTTGTACGAAGCAGTCCTAAACACAACAATACGAACAGCCACGCCCACACAACTCTAAGATATAGGAGAGATCTAGAACAGAGCGTACCTGAGCAGACCTCAGAGACTCGGAATCGGATGAAATCAGAGGATGGCTTAAAGCCAGCACCTGGACCACACCCAACAGATTACTCCGATCAGATCCCTCTGATGCACCCATCCATCTATGTGAATGTGAACCCTCTGTGTGCCCTATCGTTCCGTCACTCCTCATCAATCAGCTATCAGCAGTACAACCGCCAGGAAAACTAATGGAAAATGTGGTATCAAATGTTATTAAGAACGGAGGCGGACAGTTAAGAAATTTGTGTGTACAAGAACATTTTATTTTTCATTTAAAAACCATGTATTAACTATTGATTCCGAACCGAAAGCGGACCTTTGTAAGTTGTAAAATGTTTGTTACCGAAAACAACTTTTGTTCACCTTTTTTATATGTGTACGAGAAGATGTGTCGCCAAGCCAGAAGCGAAACTTAATAATGTAAAGTAAAAAATGTTAAAAGAAAACCAGAAAAAAATGGTAAAAGGAAACCAAACAGCAAACAATACCTGTAACTATCTATGTACGGAAACGAAAAAGTAATACCTAAACCTTAAGTAAGTGAAGCAAAACAAAAGAAATCCACAATAATGTCCGATCTTAAAGAAACGAGAATGAAAACTAAGAACTATTAATTTATAAGAAAAGAGTTGATGAAGAAAATCTTAAGAGAGAAAAGCAAAATTACGCTCGAGTTTGTAGTAAATGTTGATAAAAAAAAACACACACACACTCCGAAGCTTTTAATCAGTCCATGGATCCATCGTTCAGCTGCACAGTGTACCAGTCGTATCATCTCCAGAAGCGGCAGGTGTTATCCTTGGAGGCGGTCAGGATGGCGTCTCCTGTGTAGCTGTAGGCGCAGCTGAACACCTCTCCCTCATGCCCAGCAAGCACTTGGGAGCACTGTCCGGATTCTGTGAGCCACAGGCGTGCCGTGTTGTCCGCGGATGCCGTGAGCAGCATGCAGCCACTGGGACTGAAGCACACCTTGGACACCTCATCGGAATGTCCTGCCATTAGGGAGAGCATCTCCAACTCCGAGGATCCTTCCAGCCTCCAGACCCTGGCCGTACAATCGCTGCTGCAGGTGGCCAAAAGTCGGCCCGCGGCATCGAAGCTCACATCGAGCACTTCATCACTGTGCCTGGCCGCCACAAAAAGTTGCTGATCCAGCTTTCGAATGTCCCAGATCCTTGCGGACTTGTCCAGGGAGCCAGTGGCAATCAGAGACCCACTGAAATTCCACACGCAGTTGGACAACTCAGCGTCATGGCCACGCAACCGATGACCTAGACTGTAAGGGAAATTTCGAATAGTGATCGTACTGAACTCAGATCTTAACCCACCTCTTGCTCCTCACATCCCAAATAGCTGCTGTATGATCGAACGAGCCGGTGAGCAGCATCTGACCATCGCGATTAAAGCGGGCAGCAATAACTTCGGCTCCGTGGTGGTTCAGTTGCTGGAGCTCGTGGGACGTTTCTACATCGTAGAGCCTGGCTGATCCGTCCAGGGAAGCAGTGGCTATGGATTTACCATCCACCGGCTGAAACTCTGCGGCCACCAGTTCTGCGGTGTGTCCATAGAAAGTGCACAGAGACTGGCCACTGGTGGCGGACCAAACTTTTGCGGTGCCATCAAAGGATCCAGTCACTATCTTGTCGCTGAAAATAATTGGAAAAGCTGTCAGGTAATTTCCAGATCCATCTCCGCGTAGATTAACTAACCAATGAGGAAAATTAAATCCCACCGAGAAGACAACGTTGTCGTGGCCAGTGAGGATGTGCTCCACCTGAGCCGTTTGGGTGTTGATTACGTGGCAGGTGCGATCATAGCTGCCGGTGAGGCAGCGTTCGCCACACCGATCGAAGGACACGTTGGTCAGCGGAAGGATGTGGGAGTTGTGGCACTTGTGCAAATAGAACTTCTTCTTCACGGGCTCTCGGAGTTTCTTTTGCAGCTTTTCCAGTGCCTGTTTCAGAGCACTAAACGTGCTCTGCGATCTGGCGACACTTCCGCTCACAGGACGAGGTGGAGAGGTCTTCTCCGAATCCGTGGGCGATGGCTCCTCCTCCGCTTCGGCTAGGGTTTGCAGTAGGATCCTGTCAGCCAGGGGCTCTATGTTGGTTCTGCAGCAGAGACGTATTTGCATAAGCTGCATCCTTGAAGGCTTTACTTACTTTGAATCTAGGTCAAGTAGATCGAAGTGACGCAGCCGTTCATCGCCCTTCCTAGTTCTGTAGTTAACAGCCAGTCCTAGAAAACCCAAGAAAGTCAGCATCTACTTGGCACTTGATTAAATGAGCTGTCCCACCTGGCGGATAGTAGCGCAGGAAGATTTTGTTGGCACTCATTGTGAGGTTGTTGTGACTCTGGCAACTGACTCGGGAACTGAATGGTGCGCATTCCGCTGGATGTCAGTTTGCTGACCTGCTTTAATTCGGCCTTTGTTGATTGGACTGGCTGCCATGCCAGAGTATTGTTTGATCGATTCTCCTTGGGGTCCTTGTACTAGGTCTATGTCGAGGTCTCGCTGGTTGGCGGCTCAAGGATGTAGGGTAATGTATTCGGATTCTATGCAGGAATGTAACTCTATTCTCTCTCTGCTTTGCGTTAGTTCCCATTCGAAACGAGCTGAATTTTACTTCTTCCAAAGCTTTTCTAACAAAAGCTTATCCTAGCCGGTTTTCCTACTCAGCCATTCATGAAACCTTATGTTGTATGTAAAGTTTTATTACTTGCGTAAATACTAGACTTGTAAATTATATTTTCAAATAGAAATAGTATCTTTTATATATCTGTGCTTCATCCTTTATTAGCTTGAAGTTTAGAACTTATCTTTGAATACAAGATTCTGCCTAATTTTAATAAGCTAACGAGTGAAGGCATAAGCAGCCTACCAATTTCCATACTCACACATACTTATTACTCAGGAATCGATTTATTGATTTATGGTCGAACCTTTCGTTTTTCTCTTTAGGACAGGTAAATTTTAATGACGAGTAGCACATGACTAATTAAGTTTTCCAGACAGCCACTACTGTGTGAACCCTCACTAGCCCTTGACCTACGATTGTCCTTTGGGGAACCCCTTTGGCATTTGACAGGCAGCAGGAGCGACCAGCAAAATGGTCTCTGGCCATTAAACCTAATTAGCTTGTGCAAGACGGGAAACGGAAGCCAGGACCCCAGAGGCCAATTGGCTGGCGACACCTGGTCGCATTTTTAGCAGATTTACCATATGTCCCACGTGGGCACACACGCACCCACCCGCAAATCCCCGACCACCATGCAATTAGATTGCTTCACCTGGCTCCTTCGCCTCGTTTCGGCATTTTCTCTAATTTAATTTGTTCAGTAATCGGTGCCTCGCGTTTGGGAAGGCAGTGAATGGGATTGTTTAACAACCACACGACGACAGTCTCTGAGAATCGAGCCGGACAGCCATTGAAAAGGCCAACTGGAGGGACTTCCGGCGATGTGGGTGGAGGACACAGCCCCACCTCTGCTTGGCCTAAAATGATAAGTAATGATTAGATATTATCGCACCCAATTTCAGTGCACAGCAGCGGGAGAACTGAAAGCGACAGGCGCAAAGTTAAGTGGACAGGGAAAAGGGCGAGGAAATCTTCGGAGCACTGAAAAAAACTACGTCGTATACATATGTAACTTAATTTAATATAGTACAGATTCAAGGGATTTTTGTCTATTATATAACATCAGATCACATCAGGATTTTCCTCAGTGTTTTGGAAAATTGCGCAGGAAAGTTGTGTGGGTGGAAAAAGTGCGATAAGATGGCCAGAGTCTGTGTCTTTGTCAATAATAAATCATTTCATTGAATGTCCATTGAGTGGCGAGCATGGGAGAAGTGACAACATGTCGAGGATGTTGGGATGGAAATGGAGCCGGGCCACCTGGGAGGTCATCCGTGCTCCAGTCACCACCACCAGCACCTGGAACTAATCGGAGGGGACGCTGAGCAAGAGCAACAGCTGTGCTCCCAGGTTCTTCCTGCTCCAAAATATTCATCTCTTCATTGGGGGGGGGGCATTCATTCCCAATGTAATTGGGATGCCACAGGACTCGTGGCAAACGGAAGCTTTGAGGAAATCAGAGACGAGGAAATGGCAGTACGAATGGAAATAAAATCAATTTAAAAGCCCATAAAACGCTTTCATAAACAAAGCAACAGTCGGGGGCAGGCGAAGAGCAACGTTCGGATCGGAATTTATGCTCAATAAATTTTTGTTGATTTCCGGCAAGCGGCTTCATTCGAAATCTCTCTGTGCGTTGTTAGCCATGAAAATGCCGGCTTGCATAAATTATAGACACACATACGATCCCTACCTTTTCCCAAAAACCAAAAGAGGAAACCCGATTTTATTGCCGCATTTTATGCCTGTATGTTCGACAGTTTGAGAGCCGGGTTCCTAGCTACCCATTTTGGCAAAAAATATAAAATGCTTGAGTGGCACAAAAAATTGGCGAAACCACATTTCCTAAGCCGATAGACCAGTCGAATTAGAAGGATGAGCGATTTATAAACAGATTTTCGGTTTGTGTTTGACTAAGCGACATACATAGAATTCGATTTTTCTATTCCCTTCGGGTTGTCCTGCCCGCGGTTGTTTCGAATTTGTTTGTTTTTATTGACGTGTGTGGCCGGTTTTCAGGCTTTCAGCTAAAAGGAGTCGTTAGTGGCTCCCTAATTGGAGAGGGAAACTGAATGCCTGGCCGGCTGGCCATGCCAGGACATCAAACGGTTGGTAATCGAATTGCCGTGCCGTGCGGCACTAAAATCATTTTCACAGATTTCACAGCGAAGCCATCGTCCACTGAGTGGTAGTTAAATGGTATAGATTTTAATGCATATTTGTTTACCTTGCTCTCGTATCCGGTGGATGTCCTTTGATCAGCAAATCAAATGGACAACTCAGCCATTTCCTTTGTTTTTGATTCTGAATTAACGGAAGAAGCGGAACAGAGCCGAAATCAATGGAATTTAAATCATTTTAAGCAGGTTCAAAGAAGTGTACTTCTACATTTGATGTCTAAAAGTCGTTCTGCTTTGCAACTTCTGGATACAGATACCTTTTCGAATAACTAGTTGGCTGGGGCGCCAGTTTTGAGTCAATAAACAACCTACAAACCTGAGCCTGTGCGAATCCCCATTTATGACGCATTCTGCGGCCCGGCCACTGAAAAGTTTATGACTTTGATAAATGAAATTGTGCTTGGCCTAAAACACACAACAACCAGAGCCGCGTTGGCCTGGCCATCCCTAAGGTTTGAATATATCAAAATCCGAGTTGCCCGGCAGCCAGGCAACCGAGCAAAGTTTATGGCCAAATTGTGTGCAGGCTGGAAACCTTAAACCGTTTACTTCCCAATTGAAATGCAGACGCATCGAAATGTTGTAAATTTAATAATGGGCCCCTCGGCAGGTTGGCAACAATCGAGTGTGAGTGTGTGTGTGTGTGTGTGTGTGTGTGCTTATGTTTTGAAGTTTTATTGTGGGCTTTAGTAAACCGGCAGCATGAAGTTCGGCAGGCATTTTGTGCGGTTAAGCGGCCGCATCAAGTATACGCACCATAAATCAGGGTCGGCACCGGCAGAAGCTCCCTTTTCGGGCCAGAACAGCGTATTAAAGGCATTAAGCGCGCTCTTAAATCGCCTACATGGCCGTTCGTCATAACGCTAAGTGGTGCTTAAAATGAATTATGCATTGCCCTCCGCTAATATTATATTAAATCATACGTGTATGTACCGGTTGCCGTCTGCCCTCTGCCACGTGTGTGTTTTCAAAGACTGATTGTCGACCACAGTCGTTGGCCGAGATTTCGCTGCCATTAACTGGTAGCAGTGCCACTGGGCCGGCTTAAAGATGAATGGCATGTTAATTTGTGCGCATTATAGTGGCCATTTATCTCCACTGATTTCTGCGGGGCGTCGCTTTTTTCCTCAACTCATCGATCGCCTGTGCCTGACACCGAATGACAAAGTGATAAACAATTAATTGTGCGAATGGTCAAAGGTGCAATAGGCCATGTCTTGGCTCAGGGCATTCAACAAGTTCCCTTTCAATACGGTGAGAAAATTTAGGAGCTTATTCTAATGATATTCAGCTGCAATTTACCTTATCATTATTTGCACAAAAAATTTTAATTTTACCTCATAATTGTTTCCTTATTTATCTCTACTTCCAGGGCAATGGAATCTCATATTTTATTCCCTTTTAGAGGAGGAAAATCCGTTTGCCCACATTCGCATGGCCTAAAGGTGAGCACTTTTAATTATACGATTCCGTTGCCATTCGCTATTATGTATTCAAAATGTTATCGTTGTAAATTATAAAATGGAATCCATTAATGCAGCCAGATATGCACACATACATAGTGCATACATATAGTGTGCATAGATGCACCCACACAGCGGAATGGGGCGGGCCATCTATGCAAAATTCAATTGCCCCAAATAGTATGCAATGGGAAATGTGCATGAAATTTATGCAAACAAGGAACATTGGCCAAAATGGCTGTTGGTTGTCGCTCGGCTGGCTCATTCTGTGTGTGCAAATGACTTTTGGAGCTGCTTGTGTAAGTCGCATCAACTCATGCGTGGGGTGCATCTTGCAAGCCAACATCACGCAACACTCAGAAATGTTTTCACTTGGTGAAGTTTCCAGACGGAAGCTTGCTTTATAATTCAACAGGTTCACCATTTACCTAGGATATGTCTACCATTCTATCGCAACAGTGTCTCTTTTCTCAGCTCATGAATATATTTATTGGCTATTAGTCGAAGCTGCCGTAATAAATTCGGTTAAATTATTGTGACTCAAGGAAACGAAGCACGTTTGGCACTCAAAGTGCACAAATATGAATTTAATTAACATCAATTGGCAGCATATTTTCAATTTGCACCTGTGCCAGCAAGGGGAGTGGAACATAACCGAAAGGAAATGGTCGAGTTAATTGCATATTGCGTATACGCCACGTTGCCGCCACGAGGGCCACAAGTGGCAAATGCCAAACGTTTTTGTTATTCCGCTTGCCAGTTGTTTGGCACGAGTTTGTGATTTTATTTTTTGTTTGTTTGCTTGTTCGTTTGTTCGTTTGTTCGTTTGTTCCAGTGCTTTGCGCATTTGGTTTGGTCGTGTTTCGCCATACTTGTGTGCTTATGGGTAAAGTTTTCTGGCTTCTGGCTGGCAAAGTTCCTTCATTGCCATGGCATATTGGGATTTTTGTGAGTTCCAGCAGGGCGGTGGATTCAATGAAAT
The DNA here is from genome assembly GCA_005876975.1 of Drosophila orena. Lineage (NCBI taxonomy): Eukaryota > Metazoa > Arthropoda > Insecta > Diptera > Drosophilidae > Drosophila > Drosophila orena. Next base: position 2,865,134 of record VCKV01000282.1, on the reverse strand, counting down.
CCGTTCGACCGCAATGACCACAACTTTCGCCCAGCAATCTCGATCTGATGTGACTTCACATCGCCTGTGAGCTGCAGTGCAGTGCAACTCAATCAACATTTATTACACATACGCGCCGTGGTACAAAGCCGAGTTGGGGAGAAGCCCTTTCACAGGGTCTAAGCAGTTTCTGTAGTTCTTGACGAGCTGTTGTTCATTTTCAATTCGTTTAATGGGTCACTTGGGCGTGCGGCCCGAAACTTTTCACGAGCTGGCAAACAAGCCATAAAAGTAAATAGCCAGCAACGTGGCTCAGCCAGTGCTGAGCTCATATTTTGCACAGCAACCGAATACGTATCCTTAAAGTTGGAAAAATAGGTAAAAGTTACTGCCAGTTACTCTGGCAAGCTTAAGAATTCAGCTATCTTCATATGCGTTATACTTAAATGCTTACTCAATAGTTGCAACATCTTTTCTCTGTGTGTAAGTGGGCGCGAAAGTGGGTGGTGCTCGGTGGAGCTCGTTGGTCCTTTGGCAACCACAAAAGCGCACGCAACCGCACACCTGCAACATTTGTGTGCGGTCTGCATGAGGGCCACGCCCCCACAACTCTGGCGAAATCAGCGCCCACCGTCACAGGGTTCCTTAAATATAATCGCGGCAAATTTAGACATTGTTGGCATTCGTGCAAAATGATATTTGAGGAAGATAATCGCCCTAATCCAATGATATGGCCCACCCACGCAGCCAGCTGGGTGGGCGAGGGGCTCAAAGGACCTGAGGGGAGGTGGCGGAGTAAGTCATTCAACCGCTCGTTCCTTGGGCACAAAGTTCCTCTCACGTCGCCTATTAAGCTCACTTTCAAGTCAGCCTTTGGCGTTTGTAAAATAAGCTTAGCTGCCTGACTTTCCTTGCCATCCTGTGTGTGTGAATGTCCTTTCTCCCATCTGTGTGTGTGTGTGTGTGTATGTGTATGTGTGAGTGTTTGCTTAGCACCCACACGTCTGCCTTTTATGTATTCCGAGGCACATGCAACACCTCGGCACGCAGATCCTGCCCCAAGCCATTCAGTTCGTTCACCCACCAGGCCTTGCGTTTGGATTTTATTAAGGTTTTTTATCTGCAATCACAGGCCATTCGAAAAGCTAATTTTTGGAAGGACTTCCATATTGTTTTAATATGCGGCTAATCGAAATGGGATCTGTGGCGCCGTTGTGGCGATTAAGGTGGCTCAAATTATATTGATTAATACTAATTCAATAATGTGGTCAACAAAACATCCTGTGGAAAACCTCTATCCGTGATTAATTAAAGTATTTGGGTTTCCGCTGAAAATCCAATCAAATCGTTGCCACGATTTTTTCATTGTTTGGCTTTTATTCAACTCTTATAAATGATTTTCGTTCGCATTGCAATTTAGATAAAATCGCTTTCAGCAGGAGCACTTTTCCCCAGCCAGCAGCCAAAAGTACATATAAATTCTCGCCCATTTTTCAGTCGTCAAAGGGGGCGTGGTCGGGCTGAATGAAATCGCTCTGTCACGTTTTAATCGCTCAAGAGATTAAAATAAACTCAAAAGTGCAACGAGGATGTGGAAGTGCGAAGTGCTACAGAAATGGGAAACATACATGTTGCAGTGGGATTACAAAATTCTGCGATAAGTAGGCTATTTCGAGACTCCGCAACTCCCCGTGGGTGGTTTTACCTGCCCGAGTTGTTTTCCATTTTATTTTACTTTTTTTTTGGCGAATTTATTGCGTACCATCAAGCAGGTGGTGGCGGAAAATTGGCTGTTGAGCGCCACGGGGAGCAACTCGTTCGTGCTGGCACGTTAATTGAAATTCGTGGATCGCAGGTGGGGCACACTCATCCATCGAAAAGGCGAATGGTGGTTCTGCAACGGGGCCACAATTTATGCGGGCACTGATAAAAATGCGATTTACGAGTAATGGTTCCCACTTCCATGTACATTTATTTGTTTTTTGCTTATACGGGCAAAGTCTCTAGCGAAGAATGAGTATTCTTACCCAATCACATATAGAAAAGAATGGATGTTTACATAGCGTTTGTTATATATCTCAATCTTTGAAGTTAAAACATTTTATAGGTGTATCTCGGATTTCATACGAAACTTGCCGCTGTGTAAATATTACGTGCCCGTTTGTGTCTGCCGCTTGTTCGTGGCGCGTTGCATGTTGCATGTTGCTCCTTGCGATCCGTTCACCTCCTACGCCACTGCCACTGCCACCGCCACCACCACCGCTTCACCCCCTTGCAACGTGTTGAATTACATAATTTAAAGTTCGCAACGGAGCTGCATAATCCCGTTGGCCGGGCTGCTCCACAAGTGTCACACACATGGCGCCCGGTCGAGGTCCTTTTATTAGATCAGTGACTGGCCCACCGGCAGGACGAAGTTTACACGACACCAACTTTTCTCGGGCGCCGCCTGGCCAAAGCCAAAGTTGCAAATTAAATTCCTTGCGTAAACACACTTGGCTGCTCTGGAAAACGGAGCGAGAAAGGGTTAGCCCCTTGCATCGATATACCGGTCGTATACGTAATATGCAAATGTAATCAGTGCCCACATTTTATGTTCCTGCCTGTGTGGCCGTGAGTGTGTGCTCCAGCTTTATACGCGCCTGCCAGCGCAACTTTGTGCTCGTACTAATCCAATCCGTGGCCAAGTCAGCTAGAATTTCAGCACCTCGGATCACCCGGGGGTATTTTTAGCGGAAAAACCGAGGGTAGCAGTCTTTTTGAAAAATAATTATATACACGGCATCGAACTGCTGGGCAAGTTCATACCGAGCAAGTTTGGAATTGCAATAAATTAAAGAGCTGAAAGCTTCCAATTGAGCGCAGACTCTGAAAATATATTTCAAATGCAATACTTGGAATTGGCAGCAGGAAATCAGTTAGGGTCCTCCGCTTTGTTGGTCCCTTTTTCCATTCGACATGTAAACTGGATTTTCCGCTGCCAACAGCCACCCCTATGGTTATTTTTCCGCCTGCTCTAAATGAAAAAAACATCCGCATATGGAACTAGTTTGGCATCTGAACAACAATGGCATAAAAATGCGGCACATCCCCCAGCTGAATGTTTTTTGTCTAAGCGCGGCTGGCATTGTTTCCATACGAACGCCGTCCTTCAGATTTCGTTCGATTCTATGCTACACTCGCGGCTGTCAATTTGAATCAATTCAACTCGATTGTCCATCAACTCGCATAAAACTTGAGCCCAAATATTAAGGAGCAGCATTGTTGTCTAAGCTTTTGCTTTAAAAGTGTGGAATCTCGAAAAGTGATCAATTGGATTTTAGTCCATATTTGCTTCGATACCTACGATACCCCTGTAAACTTCCGGCCATTCTGGGTTTTTTGTTCCGCTTTTTGTGCAGCCATGATGGGAAAAGTTTGCTTGAATGTGGATTTCCTGCTCTCACATCGAACTGCAAAAAATTCTATTGGAGGTGTGTGCATTTGTCGCCTTTTCAGTAATTGAATGCTTGGATTTAATTGGAACTGCACGCCCTGTTGATTCCACACACAAACTGAATGCATACACATTATTGACAGGGCGCCGAGTTGATTCGAGTTGAGTTCAGCCGCGCTCAGGTGCTTGACACCTACCACTACAAATGCCCACCGCACACTGGGATGCACTGCGCGAAACAGCGGTGAATATGGCATTTCTTACACGTTATTCACCTTTACCTTAAAGGTTTTTACATTGTTTGGGAAGTGCGGGTAGTTTCTTCTCAGTGCTGGGAGTCTGGTGCACACCGAACGTTGACTTATTCATATTGTGATGACTTGGCGCAACCTTTTCTGGCAGCTCACAATTCTTGGCAATAAAATGTAAATGGAAAAACCAGCAGCTCTCATGCCGCCGGCGGTGCAGACTCCCGCCCTAATTGCCATGGCAGCTCGTTAGCTTCAAAGAGCCCGCGGCGGAGCAGGCTAATGGCAGGGCTAATACCAATACTAAGACTATTACTAATACTAATGCTAATGCCGCTGCCGATGCCGATGCCAATGCCATTGGCCGCTGGCCGCCACTCGACCTGGCCCACACAGAATTGGCCAAGCGGCCAGGTAAACAACACGAAAAAATATTAAATGAACCGCAAAATTGTGCAGCTGGCCGAGCTGAAAAAAAAGGAAACGAGAAAAAAAATAGATGGAATCCAGCATCATAGTGAAAGAGGACGCTTGTCTGCGGGTAAAGGGCCACCGATGAGAGGCTAAATATAAATTGGCATACTTGCACCCGGTGACTCGGCCTTGGAGTTGATCCCATTCCCCGCCAGCATCTCGAGTACGCACCCGTCACCCGACGTAAATTTTTAAAGCCCCATGCGGCTTTATTCTGCCACTAAGCAGACTACTTTCAATTGCCAGCTCTCCTGTTTTCATTACAATTTGTTGCTATACTTGCCCCACGAAGCGCGTCCAGCCGCAATGTAATGTGCTTTGTCTGTCCCATCGCCTCCACTCCTGCGCATCCTCCGCATCCTGCTCCTTGAACTCCAATTCGTGTCCTTCACTGCAGGCAGTTTGCATAGCAGCGGATGGAGCGAAGAGCGTTGTCTACTAAGGGGCTGGGCAATGGCCGAGCATAAATTGGCAGGCCATGGCTAAAATGTATAGGAATTGGCAACAAAAAGCAGCCTAGGACACGCTCTCTCCATGGAGTTGAAATACTGCCTATTTTAAAGGCCAAGGAATAACATGACAAAATGAACATAACATAACAGAATAAACTACGTGAAGTGTCTAATTTAAAATGTAATATTTAGTGAAATTACTTATTAGATACACTTTCCCAAGTCACTTAACTTACCCATCAAGTTTTCTCGTAGTCTACAGAAATAGTTTCTGCCAGCAGTTTTCAGCGCGACTGTCTCTGAATTAAAGTGGCAGCAACATGGCAATCAGGAGCACCCAGACAAACTGCCAGCCACCCACAGCTGTGGGGCCACCCACCCAATCATCGGGAATTCCCCGTCGCTCCCCAATCGACGCAATTTGTATTATGCGCCTCAGCGCCTTTGCACTTAATGCCTTATTTGTATTTAATCGCGGCTTCCGTTTCAGTGGCACTCCACTCCATTCCATCCACTTCCACTTCCACTTCCGCCTTCCACTTTTCTGCCACGATCCCAGACTCGCTCTCAATGGGAGTTCGGGCAGCAAACTTACAGATACAGATTCGTATTCAGACTCAGACGCAGATACAGATACAGATACACAGATACAGCTACACAGATACAGCTACAGATACAGATACAGATAGATGGAGAATGACACAATTTGCTGCCTTTTTGCCAGTCTCCCAGCCACTTTGGCCTCCCAATTACCCACTGCCGATGGCTGTGCCCGACATTCGTCAGTTGGACGCGCTTTTGGGGAGGATGTACCGCCACTACTGATTCCGGGCCTTGTTTGATTGCCCAATGGAGCCTGTCAGCCTTTGACCAGTTATTGGGCAAATACAGCGACGACAACTTGACTGGCCTTAACTTAATTAAGGCACAATTTATGCGACACAAAGTAATTTAAAATCCCTTATTGAATATGTGCGCGTTGTTTTCAATAGTATGCCTCGTATTCTGCCCAAATTGTAGCATAGTTCAAACTCACTATGCCTTCATAAAGTTTGTTACTGTACAAATACTTCAAAAACTTAATGACTGATAATACGTTTTTGTTCTTGAGCAAAGTTTGCCTGGGTTTTCCTTCCAGGAAAGCCGTAAGATAAACAAGTGCTTTAGCCGCTCTCAAATCGGTCAAAGGGGCCACTCGAGGCCATTCGTTAGACACCACTGGCAATTATTATGTGCCATAATGCCCGGATGACACGGCGAATTTGGGAAAGTTTTTTATACCGGCAGCCGGAAGGTCCTCATTTGTTTGGGCAGTTTAAAGTTTTCGCATTAGCCGTATGACATTTACATTTACCGTGCCTCATGGCACGGAAATTAAGGCGGCCGCAGGACACACAAGGGGAGGAGGAACAGGAGGAGGAGCAGGAGCAGGAGGGCTGGCATCCGCCTTGCGGTATGCAATAAAAAGCAAATGTAACACAAAATGTTATTACGCATACGCCATGTGTGCCGCCGTGTCACCGTCGTGCTGCCTTGTTTGTCTTTTAAAGGTTTGCCGTCCGCGCATTACTCGGTATCTGCACTGGAAAAATCCAGATGTATGTAATAGAAATGTTTCTATTTGATTTCATTTCTTACAATACACTCTCAACAAAACGGAAGAACAACTTTGTTGGAATAGACTTGAGAAAAATCGAAAAGTTTGAGCAAAAAGAGTGCATTTTTTTCTCTGAATGTGCGATTCCCTCAGCATTTTTCCCACTCTCCCCTTTGTGTCTGTCTGTGGCTTTGAGGTCGGGCAAAGGGCCGCAGCTCGTCCTGCCCAGAGCTTTTAAAATGCCATTGTTTGCAGCTGCGCTTGGCTTCACCCGACCCCCAATGACCTACTCGACCGCTCCAGGCGTTTAACTTTAAGGGCAGATTTCTCTCTATTTGTATTCTGCCTAGCATTTTGCAGCATTTTCTACTCTTTCACTGCAGTCCGCCTCGGTCCGGCTGCCAGTTTCATTATGGCCTTCTAATTTATGCGGCTCAAAGTCAATTTTCCATTTGGGCCGCCCTGTGAGCTGGCTCTGGCGCAGTGGGCGTGGCACTTAACCAATCTGTCGACATATGTTACTGGCCCCTGATTGATGCGCTCCCGATGAGGCGGATGTGGCTGGGATTTCAATAAAGTTTTATGCCATTTCAACGGCCCAGAGAGGAAGGGAAAACTGTCGGAACAATAAATCACCGATGACTGCGACGACAACCACGTATCCTTCTGTCTGCTGAACCTGAGCTCCTGTCCCAGCCTCCTAAAGCTGGAAAAACAGCAGGAAAAGTGAGGGAAACTGAAAAGGAAATGATGAAAGTATAAATACAGTCGACTACGCAGACGGATACTCTTGGGGACGAGGCTCTGATTCACTCTCGTGTTGGCCAGTCGAGATGGACTGACTCAAGGTCGGCTTTGATGATGGATTAGCTGGTGTCATCACTTTCTCGCCTCGCAAGTCTCTAATATTTGTGTGTTTATTATAAGAATTATACCCATCTATTATGCTCTTTAAAAGTCGCTTCGTTCGCTTCAGTCGTCATCATTTAATCAATTTGAGGGCCTACATGTTTGAATAAAAGCTAGAATGTCACTCGGAGTAGAAACTAGTTGTAAAATTCACAAACTTATCAATCCTAACGTCTAGCTTTCTTAATTCTCTGCTGCTTTAATGTTCTATGCCTTATTTTATGTTAAAAGGGCATTTTTTATTTTCCTGGCCAAGTTCCTTGCTGTTTTCACTGCCATGTGAGAAGACATTTCGGATTTGCTGGGAGCTTATTGCCGCTCATGGTGCAAAGTGGCATGCTGAGGGTCCCGAATTGAGACACTCGAACATACGAGCATACATACACATACGCACACACATCAAGTTTCGCCCCAGGATCTACGCACACACACACTCATACTCATACTTGGAATTAACACCATAAATTTTGTAGCCTAAACTATGCCTGGCATGCTGCCTTTGCCATTGACTTTTCGCCGGGTGGGGGGAGGAGGGAGGAGGGAGGGGGGAGGGGAATGGGGAATGGGAAAACAAAGTGGGCGGCCAAGTTGTTTTTCGCATTTTGTTTCTTGTTTCTGTCGCCCTTGGTCCTCCGGTTTGTTTGTGCTGCTGCGTGATGCCCCGCACTGATGTTGTGCTCTTGGAAAACTGGCGAGGAAAAGTGCTCCTTCGGCTCGGAGCAGTTGAAAGTGGTTTCGGCCGTCCCACCGCATTTATATAGCGCAAAGTTGCACCCGCAGCAGATTTCAAGTTTTTATCTGGCCCTGACAATGATGCTGAACCGACTTTAGTTACACAGTTGAAGCCACAGACATTTTAGCCAAGTGGCTTAGTTGTTTGAGGCCGAGACTGAGCTGCTTTTAATTTATATGGCCAAAAAGGTTGACACGCAAACAACAAAGTGGAGAAGAGTGCCTTTCACAATCCAGTACAAAAAGGAGCCATAAATTTTCGTACTTAATCAGCAGGCGGTGGCTCTCGATGTGGATTGCAGGCTGCCGGTGGCGTATACGTATTACGTATACGTAATGTGGACAATGGGGCGTATGAACGTATTTCTCTGCGCTCATGACCACGAGACTTGCCCCGTGCCTAAAGGTAATCACGAGGTGGCTGACAATGGCCAATGGTTAACAAATGGAGTGCACAAAGAAAAATGTATCTTATTAATTCCCATAAATTTATATGAAAATAAGTCTAAAAAAAGGCATTAAAAAGTTAATTGCTTTGTTCGGCAAGCTTGCAATAAAATCTTTTAGTTTTTTCAACTTATTTTATTTGTTGGTATTGATGGACTCTTTGCCAATTTCCAATTCATATGGGTTTCTTTAATGCAATTCTCGTTACATTCACTAAATTTGTTGTTTGCTCTGCCAAGAGAGATCAGCAATGTTGCAGCAGGGGCAACTAGAAGAGGACAATTAACTGTCAGTGCCTTCCTCGAATAATGCAAACTAATTTCAATGTCGCCCGGGGAGTGGACAAAAGGGCCAGAGGGCGTCATCCACATGGCAGGCCACCCAACCGAACGGAACCGACAACAATGTACATATAATTTTTCATTGAGCTGCTGCGGATATAATCCCCGAGCTGCCGGGCGGGGCCAAATGGAAAACAGAAGCTGCTGCACAATGGCCCTTTGAATCCGCTGGAATCCTCATCCGGCGGATGATGCGCTCCTATCTTGGCCATTAATGCTAATTATTCGCTAATGTCGGAGGGATCGCACTTGGTGGGGCAGTAGCTGTAGCAGTAGCGACTGCAGCCACAGTGCAATTTAGCTGCTTTAAGTGGCAAAAAGTTGGCAATTCGCAAATCGCTGGGGCAGGTGGCAGCGCCTTTCCCTGGGGATAATTATAATGCCATTAGCATGTTTAGACCGCAATCTGATTAAGCCGCGCTCTGCCCCTTAGGAGTCCGCTTAAATTGGCTGCGGCCGCGGTAATCCTGTCGAGCTTTCCTCCTCTTCCTCCGCCTCCTCCTCATTGCAGCACCAATTTTCCGTCGCTTTTCATGCAAATCCTAATAGAAAGTTAAATGTTTATTTACGCAGCCAGTGCAGTCGAGTGGCTGGGCGTGGCCGTGGCCCTCAAAACTATTTTGTCGCATTTTGCATATTGCAAATAGCCAAAGGACACCCTCGGTTAACCCAAGCTGGTGGGTGAGCTCCGCTCCGTGCCGCTGCCCTTTTGGGCAAAGCAATTTCAACTTTCCACTCGGGCTGGTGCCGCCCAGCCATTTCTTTTTTCCGGCTCTATCCCCACATGAATTCCTAAAGCGGATTTCATTACTGCGCGCAGGATCTCTGAATGCTGTTCTAATTTAAGCGACAGTCAGCAGAAAATTGCGCCAGGATGGGTTGCCCCAGGATAAGTGGGAGATTCCCAAGAACAGATGACTCATGTGTCATGCACGCAGTAGTTTTAAGGAGCTTCTATTGCATTTTTTATTAGACATACTTGTATATTACTTTGTCATGAAGTGACAACATTCTTGGCGTTTTAACATCGTTCTTCTTCCAAGTAATGGGCTCTACTATGTTTCTATTCAAGGAGCAGACGAAACTATTTAGCCAAATCCCTCTCTACTGTTTAATTTCTGCTGGGAAAATGTTTATTTAAGTGGACTTTATCGGAAACTTGGCTGAAACGAAGTTTGCCAAAACAATTCCTCACTTCAGCTGCTTGCGTTTGCGTTTCCGTTTAATTTGGCCCGCACTTCTGGTCGAAATGCACTTGCAGCCGGCTGAATCATGCGGCATTTCTGCCATTTCTGGCATTTCTAGCCGGTTTCCAATTGTTCGACTTCCTTGCTCGCCTTTTGGCTTTCCAACACGCGCCAGGGCGTTTCCTTTTGGCCTTCCATTTGGGCCACTTTGATCATTTTTCGCCGCTTGGCAGTGACACAAATCGCTGAAAACGAATACCTACCGAGAAGTGCGACCTTTGTCTGAACTTCAAGGACTCCTATTTATTCGAGCCGGAGCCAAGAATAAATGGTGGCAGACAGGAAGGAGAGCTCCCACGGTAGAGGCAACTTATTTTCGTTTGCCAACGCATAGAAGTCTTCCACTCGATTTGCAGTCCAAGTTGGTCGTTGCCAAAACCCAAACCAAAAACCGGGCCCGGTTAACTGCGGCTGAAAGCCCAAAACCGGTTGGAAAGTTCCTCCTCCCGATCCTGCGGAGCTGTAAGCTGTTTACCCTAACGCATCACTAAGCGCGCTGCACGAAAATAAATGTTCACAAACTTGCAGGTGAACTTCGCTGGCCCGTTTCGTCCCGTTTTTCCCACACTACACCTGGTTTTAAAATTAGCAGGCGACAAACTGTTGATTCTGCAGGGGAGCACATTTACATGCTTATAAGTCGTAGGAGGGGAACTTATTTATCGAGCGACCCAATGCCCCTACATGCCAGCCCACCACACAAAAGCCTAACCAGATCCCGGGCCATGGACTCATTCAACTTTGCGCTAATGCCACATGCTTTGATTACTGCGCCGTGAAATTTTATTGATTGGCCAGGCAGCCAGCGCCACATGAGCGATGGAACCTAACCAGTCGGGTCTCGAGTCGACAAACCCATCCACCCCCCATTAGCATTATCATCTGTATCCCGTCCACATCCCCTGCCGCACATCCACTTGCCACCTGGCAAGCTGGCAAACTGGCAAGCCATCAGATTGAATGCACTCGCTGAGGCGAGCAATCCGAAGATGCTTCAAAAGTGCAGCTGATAAGTGGGCATCTCAAAGGGGGTTCCATTACTTTAACTCGCTGGCGAACTTTTACTTTGAGCTGAGCGATTTCAAGTGCTGCCCTACGATTTTCATATATTTAGTACTTAGTACTTAGTACTTGTAAAATGTGTGTATCTATTAGTCAACGTTCAGTATCACAACAATTTATGTGTATATTTATTTTAATTTCAGTTTCTGGTGAGATATGGAATGGAGTGCACCACAACTATTTTCTTAAAACATTAAATAAAACTATGAACATGTAAAAGCCACAGCCGGATTCTTTGAACCCTTTACCTATTTTTCAATATTTTCCTGTGCCCATAGATTGTCACAATCGAATCCACACAGGTTATATGGCTCGTCGCCTCCTTCCTTCCGTGAGTCCAAGCGTTCAATTTCACTTACGATGTCCTTCACACCGGTTGCTTACTTTAACACCAGCGGAACAGTAGATAGTAACTTATTTTCGAAATATAAAACAAACTTTTCGCAGTAATGAACTAGCTACTTTCGAAAATACCAAATAAACTTACATTTCACATAATAAATGTGAGTTAGGGAATATTTTTCAGGATGGGAGCTTGAAGTAGTAATACTATCTTGACCTTAGCTGCATGTGAACTACATGTTTGCTCGACAGTCTGAGCAGTCGAAGGATATTAACCGTGGCTGGGGGTCCGTTCCACTCGTGAATGGTATTTATAATGTGTGTGGCGGAGAGCAGGACTCCGGAAAGTGTCCTGCACGGGAGGTAGTTTTTATCTACAGCCCGGTTGACAGCTGGAGATTTCGCTTGGCTCCTTCCTCCGCTGATTGCTTACAATGTGCCTGTCCTGGAACCATGCCCACCCCCAGCAGCCCCTCCCCATTTGGACTTCTTTTTTTTTACAAAAAATGCGAAAATCCCTGTTGGAGCAAGCGTTGTCGCCGGCTTCGTCAGCGCAGCTAAAATTGAATTGGAATTGCTTCGGCTCCAATGGCAGGCAAACGACAGGCAATCTGTTGAGTCGCCTCTGATTGAATGAGGGGGTCGGGGCCAAGGTCGTCGTGGGTGGAGGGGCAGTGGGAGGGGCATTTGGTGCTCCAGAAGAAATGCGGAACGAATGCGCGTAATGCGCTTGGTTGGATGAGTCTCCTGCAAGCTGACTGAATGCCGTCCCGAGATACGAGTGCGATTTAATGATAACATGTTGTGCGACAAGCTCCATCGTCATTATCTGTCATTTTCGGTAAATTCACCGGAACCATTGATCCGTGAAACGTCTTTCCAGGCGGTACGGCCTTGCCAAGGTTGTCGAACATGGAGAAAGCAATTGTAGCTGGAAGCGTGCATTCATATCTGTATGGGAATCGTAATATGTATCTTGCGAATTAGCAGAGACGAGCTAAACAACTATATTACATTCCCTTACAAAGAAATTGAAGGCAGTACGTTTTGATTTGAAAAATGCTATAATGGAACTATTATTCTAGACATAAAACAAAAATTGATTTGATACAATACGTATGAAATAGGTATTTCCTTCTTATCACGATTCCCTATAGCCGGTTTTACTGTAGGTCCATTAACAACGACTGTCTAAAACGAATCAAAAATGGCACCCAATCAAACTGGGCCAATTGGAATTCCAATTAGTGCAATTATGATAAAAGCCCAGCAAACATTCTGCTTGGTGCGTCGATAAGCAGACTCCAAGCAAAAGCAGCAATCGCGATAATAAAAACATATGTGCGGAAAAGTGTTATTCTGTGCGAAATCTGGCGAATTCTAATTGTGTGTGGGTGAATCAATCGTGTAAACAAAGCAAGGCAAAAAGATACAAAGATACCGAGGAAATGCTAATTGGACGTTGCGCTCTCTAGTTTGAAAGTGCGGTCAAGGCGCTCAGCTGTTTGGCGTTTAGCAACACCGTTGGCTGTGTTCCAGGGTTTCCAGGGCATACCTATATATAGATATTAATATACCTTACTATGTAAATATAGATTATCTATTTTATTTTTATACAAAATTCACACAAATTCAAATGATTTGAAATGCAGTGTGTAATACTATGTTTTTAATTATTTATAACCGCTCTCACCACACCTGGCAACCCTGCTGCGCTCTTGCGCCGCCGCTCTCGCTCTCTCGCGCACACGTCATCAGCTGTGGCCCACTAACAACAAGCCCGTGGCCACCAGATGTATTTTCGTGTTGTTGCTGGTTTGGCTGCATTGGATTTCTCCTCAACTGCAGGCTGAAGAAAAAAGCAAATAAAAAAGGGAATTCGGTGCCAAACATTCCGCGACCACGCAACAAATTGCAGCCAAGCAGCACGTGCCACTTGTGCCGAAAATAAAAATAAACCGGGGCGAGAGAAGGCGCCGCATTTGACATTGAACAACATTCGCGGTGCGAAAATAAATCTAGGAAATAAATTTAAGACCCACACAAACAAACGGCGAAGTCAGCTGTTCGGCAAGTGCGTGCGACGGATAAAATTCATTATTAATTGTGCCATCGGCGAATAGAGGTGCTTTCCCATTTCCCTCCGCATTTTCCACATTCCCCCGCGGCGGTGAGTCGATTTTTCCGGGCAGCGATAACAGGAAACTGTGAGCATATTACGCACTAACCCGAGTGTTGTGTAATCGAAGTCCCAGTCCCGCAAATATGAGCGCTACGACTGTCCACGAGGCGCCCAAGAAGGCGGTGGCCTCCAATGCCATCAAGTTCCTCTTCGGCGGTCTCTCGGGAATGGGAGCCACCATGGTGGTGCAGCCTCTGGATTTGGTAAGACACATTGGACATACTCCCTAGCCACATATGTATGTGTATACCCATTGGAATGTGTGATCTTTGATTCGCAGGTCAAGACCCGCATGCAAATCTCTGGAGCCGGCGGTGGCAAGAAGGAGTACCGCAGCTCCTTGCACTGCATCCAGACCATCATGAGCAAGGAGGGACCGCTGGCCGTGTACCAGGGCATCGGGGCTGCTCTGCTGAGACAGGCCACCTACACCACTGGAAGATTGGGCATGTACACGTATCTGAACGATGTGTTCAGGGAGAAGTTCCAGAGGAGTCCGGGCATCACGGACAGCATGGCCATGGGCACGATTGCCGGAGCCTGTGGCGCCTTCATTGGAACGCCCGCGGAGGTGGCCCTGGTGCGCATGACCTCCGACGGCAGGTTGCCGGTGGCCGAGAGGAGGAACTACACGAATGTGGCCAACGCTCTGGCCAGGATCACCAGGGAGGAGGGTCTTACGGCCCTTTGGCGTGGCAGTCTGCCCACGGTGGGTCGCGCCATGGTCGTGAACATGACCCAACTGGCCAGCTACTCGCAGTTCAAGACCTACTTCCGCCATGGACCACTCCAGATGGATGAGGGCATCAAGCTGCACTTCTGCGCCAGTATGCTGAGCGGTCTGCTGACCACCATCACCTCCATGCCGCTGGACATTGCCAAGACCCGTATCCAGAACATGAAGATGGTCGATGGCAAGCCGGAGTACCGCGGCACCGCCGACGTCCTGCTGCGCGTGGCCCGGCAGGAGGGTGTCTTCGCCCTGTGGAAGGGATTCACGCCCTACTACTGCCGCCTGGGTCCCCACACCGTGCTGACCTTCATCATCTTGGAGCAGCTCAACCAGGGCTACAACAAGTACGTTCTGGGCTCGGACAAGAGCACTGGCCTGTAAATACCAATATCCCATATCCCATATCCAACGATCAACGAACGATGAACCATGCGTGTATATACGACGTTAAGTTTAAACAAAACTTAGGGCATTTAAATGTCGGCAATTCCGGTGACAATATTACATGATAACGATTAGCTTGAATGTTGAAACAGTTTTTTCTAGCGCCATAAGTATAAAGTGGATTCTCAATAAAGCACAAAATGTTACATTCGCCTTTTGCCTGGTGTTATTTATAGATGTCCACCTGTACCTCGCGTGCGCATGATTATTCGACCATATCTAGTCTTCAAAGTCACCTCGGGTGGCGAACTTCAAAGCGTGAAGTGGGTGGGTGTGGGCCCGTCAATATGCTGCTATTGCAAACAAATTATATTCCCCGTGTCTGTATCCCCAGCCTGCTGTTTGCATAGCTACTGTTTGCTAATACCCCTGATAAACCTTATCACTGGCTCACTGCCGGTGCAAAGTGTAATCTCCCACGATAAACTCCGCGGCTGGAGATTGCATTGCTTCTCCAAGTCCCCGCCCATCGATGAGTTTGGGTTTCGGTGATAAGGAGGAACACTGCGATAACCTTTGTTCAAGTTTTAGTTCAATAAACAGTGCTGCCATAAAGTTAGCGGCCATAGATCTTTGTCTTCATTTCGGTTTGGATTGGTTCGGCTTTATGACAGTCGCTAATTGGGTTATTTAATTAGTTTTCATTTGATGCATTTCATGATCCCCGCCGCAGTTGGTTAACGGAATGTAAAGCCAGACCACAGACAACTTAATTTGCATATTTTTGGTTGCCTTTGGTGGGGCAATTTTTATTTATTACAAGCTGGCCATAAAAGTCCTCGCGCGAATTTATTTAAAAACTTTTTTATTACGCCATAAGTTTGTTAACTGGAGCGTTACAGTTTTCGTGTGGCGGAAGTGGGGCTTCGAGCGGGTTGGGGACTTTCAGGGGGTTATAATAAGCGAGAATTACCCGAAGCCAAGGGCAAGAATCGCATATTAAATTCATTTTATTGGTTCTTAGTGGGGGGGGGGGGGGGGGGGGGGGGGCGGAGTTTCGCCGCTCACCAAATACTACTTGGGCAATAAAATGCTTTCAGCTTGGCCAGCATTTAACCACTACCCCAGCCACTGCACCCCACCCCTCTCGATGCCCTCCAGCTGGTACAACAAATCAAAAGTTTATCTCGTAAATAAATGAACAAAATCTTACTTACTGACCAAAGGGCGCCCAGTTCGCTTATATTGAAAATTTGCCTGCAGTGCGCCCAAGAGGCTAAGCTCCCCACTTGGAGATACTTTCTGGGAACCGAGTTTTCCTGCTAAAGTTTAAGCTGGCCAATGATTCTGCGGGATATTAGTTTGCCTTTGGCTGCAGTACTTTGGGTAATTAAAGGCAGCCGAGGGGCGAACAAAGCGAGTGGCTTCATTAGGGCCAAGAGAACTTACTTTGGGCCACATTCTACTTAGGCCATAATTGAGCAAAGGGAACCTCGTGTTCCTGCAGAAATTATTTTAATTGATTTATTATAAAGGCAAGTTTCCAGTTGGCAGTGAACATAAATTTGGAGTTGTGTACTTGATTTATTTTCTTGTGACATGATTTAGGTATCCACTTATTGGCAATTCAGCCTCCAACAAGCCGAAACCAATGAAAGCCGCAACTGTCGCCGCCTATTTAACATGCAATTTTTAATTAACACTCAAAACATCAGCCTGCCATTCGCGGAAATAGAGGGGGAAAATCAGTCGAGGGCCGTGTAAATGTAATTAATTCAATGTCCCACACGTTCAGCCGAGCCAATTGGGCCACAACCACCCACCACCCAACCAACCACCACCCAGCCACCCACTGTCACCCACCCACAGTTGCAAACGAACTTCAATTAGAGACCGATACAGAAACCCGTCGACGGACTATCTTTGCTTTGCTTGTGCCCGTGGAAAATCGCTCCGATTTTCGTGGAAATGTTTGCCACCACCACAGATGCGACCATTTGAAATACCCTGCAGGAGCATCGGTTAGCCAAACACCAGATACATTTAGTTAATTTGGATTGAGGCAAGGTTAAAGGTTAATTTCCTGTGAATTGCATACTTAATTTGATACCAAACCATGTAGAGCTGATTTGCAGTATGTGAAAACAAGATTTACTATTTGGAATTAAAAATAATTATATTTAAATCTTCTTTGAATTGCTCAGAACTCAAATGTGCAATAAAAAGTTTAGTACCATAAGAGCAAAACTTAGCCATAAAAAGGACTCATAACTTTTGTTGGTAACTTTAATTGAAGGGCAGCAAGCTAGTTTCAATGATTGATGGTTATCCAAATAGAAAAAATGAAGTCCTAAGAAAATTAAAAACATAATTAAGAGTATTAAGTGGTTAGATAGTGCAGGCACCTAGGCAACCAAATGCCTGTTTTATTTCTCGAAATTTGGCCCGATTGATTTTGGTATTAATGCGTTTTGGGCCGCCCGAGGGAGCCCCCAATCGATCTGGATTGGAGCTGGCTGGGACTGGGTGGAAAGTAGGTGGAGAGGCTCTGGGATTGCCGCACGAATTGGATTTGGGATCGGGAAGCACTGTGGGCGGGGCACTCGTCCTGCCATAATTCAGAGTTTTCAGTTAACTGGTTGGTTGGTCGCTTGGTTTCGATTCGGGCTTGACTCGGTTTGGTTTAGTTTGGTTTTGGCCCGGTTTTGGCCCGGTTTTGGCACGGTTTTGGCTTTGGCTTTCGCCTGGTTTGACGGCCATTTGGCGCTCGTATTGTTTTTCCTCTGCTCTTCAGCTGCGCTAATTGCAATACGATGCTGCGTGGAGTGGAGTGGAGTGGAGTGGAGCAGATCTCTCGGCCCCGAGCGCCAAACTAATTGCTTTTGCGAAAAGCATTTGAAACGCGCAACTTTTTCAATTTATCTATTTAGCGATGCGGCCCGTCCTTCGTCCTGTGCGAATATTTGCCGACAATGTCCTCCGCCCACTCGGGTGTTCCATTACATGGACGCGGATTTATCATAAGCAAGGACAATGCCAATGCACTTTCAGCTGGCTACACTGGCCGAAAACTGCCATTACATTTACTGGGAATGCCAATGATTATTACACTTATAAGCGGGGCTCTTTCAGAATCCATGGATATTTACATACATCGAAATATATTTGATTGCGTTAATAATAATGATTCCTTATCAAATATCTTTTATCCGCAAATATTTGAGGGCAACTTAAACTGGAGCTTGAAATGCCAATTGCCAATTGCGCATGCTGTATATAAATAACCTATAAAACGGCAGAGAAATGCGGACAATTTCTACGAATAAGCGACGGAGAATTGAAAATCAAATTCATTTTTGTTGTAAATCAATTCCATAACTGGCTAATAATAAATTCAAGAAAATTCCGTAGGAAGTGGTCTGCGCTCTGCCAGCTTGCAATCGAGTATATCTCTGTGTGCAGGTCCTGAATCGAAAGGATAAGGGGTGGACCAGCGGGGAGGGGGAGCCAAGCTGAAAACAGCGTCAGCGGCGGAAACGGAAATGCAGAACAACTGCTCGTCGTGTTCGAGCGCTGTTTCTATATTTTTTCCCCTGGCTGTTGGCTGTTGGCTGTTTGCTGCGTCGCCAACCCGAATTTCCTCTGCAACTTCCGTTTTCCCATTAGGCGTGTACATAAAAACGTTGAACTAGAGAGAGAGACTCGAGATTTACCCAACTAGAAGGCAGACAAGTAGTGCTCATCGCACGCAAAACTTTGCTGCCGGTTGAAACTTTTTAAATTGATTAGTTTGTAGCCATCACAGGAGGCTCCTGAGCGATCCTGAGCTCCCCACAACTGGAACTGCAGCCTGGTATCCCCCAGATTCGGTTACTCCGCCACCCACTTACTCCTCTCTGCCCATCGACATTAGCCAAGTGGCTGCATTTCAATTAGCCCGGCCAGCAAACATGTTTATAGGAGGATCTTTGGGGGATGGCAATCTGGACCTCAAAGTTTGCCGAGACTTTCAGCTCCTTGTCTGCTCAATTGAATGCACTGAGAACTCTTGAAAGTGCTGTTTTCGCTTCGCGGTGTTTAAGGGATTTTCAAGGATGCAGTGGACCTCAGGTCACTTCAGTTAATAGCCGCGATTGCTAGTATACGGGTATATAATGTAATAATTATAAATGGGTATTCACATATTTTTAAACGTTTTTCACTCGCCTTTACAGATGAGTTGGGATGACCAGCCTCGTCTGAATTTCAAGAGGCGCTTATAAGTTGCTGATTTCCTCAAGGATCACATAAACCAACTCTCTTGCCGCTTGCTTGGATAATTCTTGAAGTGGTTTTGGGCAAACTAAGCAGGCACACATTTAATGTATTGGCTCCCCTTACTTTATCAAGTATCCGCCCCGTTCGCCCCGTTTTCCGCTGGATTCCCCAGGCCCTCCATTGTTTTCATGTGTCCTGTCATTTGCGGTGACTTCGTTTTAGGGGTTTTCGTTTGCCTTTTGTATGAGTTCCTACAGTTATTTAGTGAAAATTGTCATTTGTCAAGTTGGGCTCAGCCACGCCCCCAGTAACCCAGAAACCTCAAAATAAGTATATATACGAGCTGGCAAGTAAAAACGAGCAAACTCCCGGCGAACTTTTCTATTGACTGGCAAAAAGTTTTCAACATGCTCAGCTTTTATTAATGCGCTCTCAAGACCTTGCACACACTCTTATTTATCTAAAAATCCCAGCTACCTCGACCATTTTCCCGATTTTCCGTTGCGAACTTTCCCTTGTTTCAACTTTCGCTTTGATTTTTCACTCGCTCTTCCTGCAAATTGGCTCACGGAAAGTTGCAGACGATTGGTGGGGATGGCGGTGGGCAGTCGGGATTTTCCTGCCCCAAATTCGAAAGCAATTTTTAATTTAGTTTTTTTCCGCTTGATTTCCATTTAACGGCCGCGCTTATGTAGAATGCATTTTAATTCATTTAATTGAATTCAATTTGCCACAAATTGCGAACGAGTCGCGCGCATTTTTGTCGCTCGCGGATTTATTGAAGCATAAAATTTAAGACTTGTAATTTAGTGTGGAAGCGGAGAGTTTACGACCCACCGGGAAAAGGGGGCGTGGCCGCGGGCCAATGCGACAACTACCAGTGTCAATGTCGATGTTAAGCCTGCGGCTCATCATCCCAGTTGTCCTTGTTGTTGTGTTTTGTTGGCACAGGACATGCTCGGTACGTGTGAATTCCGCTGAAGGACACACTGCATCAGCGGGGGTTTTCTGCTTTTTTCAGCTTTTTTCCCCCGGCCAAGGAAAAGGCAGAGCGGCCCAGCGGTCCGCAAGAGCAGCGCTCGACTCGTGTTTCCCGCTACCAGGACACGCCCCACCATTTCCACCCACCGCCCCCCGCTGCGCGAGCCTCCGCCTTTTGGCCAACTGAATGAGCCCGTAATTTGTACTTGCATTCATGAACAGCAGCCAGCTCTTCATCTCGCTTTTTGCTGCACTGAGGAAAATACTAAGCAATTCAAGGCAAACCATATCCTTTATAAAATATTATTATTTAGTGGGTTATAATGAGTAAGGAATATATCCTTTCCGAAATAATCTATTATTTTGCGAAAAACATAGGACATATTAAGCTATCTATCTTAGCTTCCTGAATTGTGAGTTCTACATAAAAACATTTAAAATATTATCGGAAAAAATGAATTAATATTAAAGATTTAATAGTTGTAAAGCCTTTTATTTTCTCATGATACCTCAGTCGCTTTTGTTTCTCCCAGTGCACGGCTGCGTGAGTGCGTGAAGTTATTTAACATATACTCGCAGCCGAGTGGCGAAGGAATGTGCGAGGCCTTTGGTGGCAATGTGAAGGCCAAAGCACTGGAAGTCGCAGTCATTTCTGCCGCCGCTGTCCCGTCGTCAGTCAAGGTCAGCCCAAGGATAACGCAAATTTACGTGCTGCCCTCAAACTTCGACACTTTAGAGGGGCGCCTGTTGTGCCTGTTGTGTTGTGTTGTGTTCAGCTCTGTTTTTCAGCGATATTTCATCCTTTTGTTTCGCTCCACTCACACTCACACATGCACATGGCGAGCGAGTTGGGGTAGAGGGTCGAGGGTTGAGCAGAGTCCTTCGTGTGTTTTATTCAGCTTTTTATTCCGCACAAAGGGAAAAGGATGTGCGGGAGATGGGGCAGGAAATTGCTTGGTTTATGCGCCTCCCGATGTCGCCGATAATCCACTGATGTCATTTGGCCTGCTTCACTGCATATCCTTCGGCTGCTGCCGCCAAGTGAACTCCATATCTCCATCGACAGCCTGCAACTCCGGGCAGATATCATTTTTCCTCTCGGGTCTGTCTGTTTGTCTTGGCTGTGGAAATTGTTCACGCATCCGGAATTGGGCAGGGCAAATTCACGCTTCAATTGCAAATGCCCCGTATTGGGCGCCATTAGATATTTAGAACAATGTGTTGCCATCACAGCCGTCAGGACGCTGGCGCAGCAGCTCCTGCTCCGGAACAATAACCCCACCGTTTCGCAAAGGATCTCCCACGCCCGTCAGCAAGTGTGAACCTTTGGCATTGACACGTCGTTGAGGGCTTTTTACAGTTTTTAGACACAGTGGTTAGTCTGCAGGTGGTATGTGTTCAGAAAACTAACAAGAAACCACTATAATATCTCATATCCTAGAATTGTTTGCCCAATAAAGTGGATACATCTATAATCAGATCTGAAGAGCTAAATGATAGAAAGTATAACAAATATTCCTCAACAACGTATCTACTTCGTGGTGGCTCCACTGTAAACCTATTTTCCTCGGCGACTGCTCATTTTTTGGCTCCGAAATAACAACGACTTATGTCGAGGACATTGTCATTGCTGCTCACATATATTTATAAATGGTTAAATATAAACGAACAATAGCAAATTGGCAGGGCACTGCCACACCCACTTAGCTAGCCGCCCACCGCCTCGCGGATCCCACAAAAATAGCTGTGTGTATTGTGTACAGATATGGAAAATCGAACTTGGGGCATGAAGCACAATGAAGCTGCGCTTGAATTGCCACATCAGGTGGGCCTCTTTATTTCTCCTATTTTTTTAGGGGAAGTTGCAGAAGGTGCTGTGCTCAGTTCACTGGGTTTGACTTGATGTTTGTTTTATTTCCAGACGCGCTCTAATGTCGTTTATATTTATAGAATTTGGAGACCTTGGCCAAGGCGAGTGCAAGTGCCTATGGTCCACCCTAAAACCCCACCCCGAAAACCAAATAGTCCTGAAAGTCGCCGGTTTCTGAATCGCAACACAATGGAAGGGTCGTCCGGTCGCATTTTTGCAACAGGAAGGGAATGGCGCCTTTTACGACAAAAGGCAGTCAGCCAGGCAGCCATCCATCTCGTCGCTATCGAGCCGTTTTTCCTTGAGTTTTCCACCAAGCCCATCGCTTCCCACCCACTTTTCCGGTCGGCGTCCTGCCGCAGTACATCAATTTATTTAGCATTTTTATGCGCTCCGCTCCAGCGGCATTGTTTAGAGCGGTTATATTGATTTCATTAGCGGCTTTTAAGGACCCATAAAGACTGAGGCAGGACACTAATTTCCCCACTGCATATTCAAGAGGACTTTCCCGACTGCCGACTGCCGACTAACGCTTGCCAAAGGATTCGCATTAATAATTCACATTTCGAATGCAATAAATCGCTGTTAGCATCTGTTTTCCCATTGCCTGAAAAATTCATAAAATGCTTAAAAAACACGCACTCGAAAAAACCAGAAAGGAAAATGTAATCAAAGGGGGCAACTTTTTACTGCTCCTGGCAAATTTGAACACAACATTGTGACTTTTTAGCCTCTGCGGTTTTCCGATTTCTGATGTCGAGTGAGTGAGTTTTGATTTCATTACGACGTTCGGTTGTCGCCATGTTTTACATCCATTTTTATGAGGGAAAGGAGGTTTTCCGATGTTTGATGTATGTATCGTTGAATATACGTGTACATATGCGTTTCTGTAAGTTCGAAATTATGTTATGCGGGAATGATGTTACTAGGAACAATGAACTTATTGTTTTATTGTAGACTATCTATAGCTGTTCAGCCATATCATGTAAGGTTTTCCTTTATATACGGAGTGTTAAAATTGCATTTCCCAATGCTAGACCATGTTATATGTCTATAATTAAGGGCATTAGAAGTTGGCGGAGCGGAAATGCCAGACAGCGATTTGTAATTACGTGTGTGTGCGAGGCAGTCACATGCCAAAGACACAGCCATAAATAGAATGCGATTCCGGAACATAAGCTACCAGCAATAATCCAAACAACCGGATAAAATTTACCCGCCCCTCTTTCCTTGCCCCCTGGAGACGCGGCTTCAACTTTGCCCGGCAACAAAGTCATCAAAACAATGATTGCAATACATATTTGGGGCAACACAATTTCGCCACCATTTTGTGGGAGGATCAGAAGGACGAAGGGGGAGGGGAGTGGAAGGACCTCAATGGAACAGCGAACTCCAGTGGAAATGCCACAAAATACAAACCCGAAACGTGGGAGACAAACACGCATTTCGGTTCATTAACCAAACCCAACAAAAGGAAGCAAAAGGACGAGATAGTCAGGATTCGAGAATGGGGGAAAACACTAGTAGCAAACGGAAACAAAACAAGATTGAATGCTATAGTCGAGTTCCCCGACTATCAGATACCCGTTACTCAGCTAGTGAAAGTTTTTTTTTTTTAATGTTTATTAGGGCGTACGGGGAAATATGGGACCCCTTTTTATCCTTTATCTCTATTAATTCAGAATATCGTTAGAAATTGTGTGAAAAAAATTTCAAACGCGTGGTCGTGACAGTTTCTACAACATCATAACATCAGAAAAATTAAAAAAAAATGTAGAAAAAATAAATTTCCAAATTTGAATGCAGAATTTTAGAAAATTGCTCCAGAAACATTTAGAGGTATGTCACTTCAAATTCCGATTAGGATAAGTTGAGTTATGGGCTTTAGAAATTCAGCCTTGGAACATTTTTGGATTTCTAGCAGCATCATAACATCAGAAAAATTGCAAAAAAAAATTGAAAAAAAAAATTTTTGAAATTTGAATGCAGATTTTTAGAGAATTGCTCCAGAAACATTTAAAGGTATGCCACTTCAAATTCCGATTAGGATAAGTTGAGTTATGGGCTTTAAAAATTCAGCCTTGGGACATTTTTGGACTTCTACAACATCATAACATCAGAAAAATAAAAAAAAAATGTGGAAAAAATAAATTTCCAAATTTGAATGCAGATTTTTAGAGAATTGCTCCAGAAACATTTAGAGGTATGCCACTTCAAATTCCGAATAGGATAACTTGAGTTATGGGCTTTAGAAATTCAGCCTTGGGACATTTCTGAATTTCTACAACATCATAACATCAGAAAAATTTCAAAAAAAATTTCAAAAAAAAAAATTTTTGAAATTTGAATGCAGATTTTTAGAGAATTGCTCCAGAAACATTTAAAGGTATGCCACTTCAAATTCCGATTAGGATAAGTTGAGTTATGGGCTTTAGAAATTCAGCCTTGGGACATTTTTGGACTTCTACAACATCATAACATCAGAAAAATTACAAAAAAATGTGGAAAAAATAAATTTCCAAATTTGAATGCAGATTTTTAGAGAATAGTTCCAGAAACATTTAAAGGTATGCCACTTCAAATTCCGATTAGGATAAGTTGAGTTATTGGCTTTAGAAATTCTGCCTTGGAACATTTTTGGATTTCTAGCAGCATCATAACATCAGAAAAATTGCAAAAAAATTTGAAAAAAAAAATTTCGAAATTTGAATGCCGATTTTTAGAGAATTGCTCCAGAAACATTTAAAGGTATGCCACTTCAAATTCCGATTAGGATAAGTTGAGTTATGGGCTTTAGAAATTCAGCCTTGGGACATTTTTGGACTTCTACAACATCATAACATCAGAAAAATTACAAAAAAATGTGGAAAAAATAAATTTCCAAATTTGAATGCAGATTTTTAGAGAATAGTTCCAGAAACATTTAAAGGTATGCCACTTCAAATTCCGATTAGGATAAGTTGAGTTATTGGCTTTAGAAATTCTGCCTTGGAACATTTTTGGATTTCTAGCAGCATCATAACATCAGAAAAATTGCAAAAAAATTTGAAAAAAAAAATTTCGAAATTTGAATGCCGATTTTTAGAGAATTGCTCCAGAAACATTTAAAGGTATGCCACTTCAAATTCCGATTAGGATAAGTTGAGTTATGGGCTTTAGAAATTCAGCCTTGTGACGTTTTTAAATTTCTACAACATCATAACATCAGAAAAATTACAAAAAATGTAGAAAAAAATAAAATTTTAAATTTGAATGCAGATTTTTAGAGAATAGTTCCAGAAACATTTAAAGGTATGCCACTTCAAATTCCGATTAGGATAAGTTGAGTTATTGGCTTTAGAAATTCTGCCTTGGAACATTTTTGGATTTCTAGCAGCATCATAACATCAGAAAAATTGCAAAAAAATTTGAAAAAAAAAATTTCGAAATTTGAATGCCGATTTTTAGAGAATTGCTCCAGAAACATTTAAAGGTATGCCACTTCAAATTCCGATTAGGATAAGTTGAGTTATGGGCTTTAGAAATTCAGCCTTGGGACATTTTTGGACTTCTACAACATCATAACATCAGAAAAATTACAAAAAAATGTGGAAAAAATAAATTTCCAAATTTGAATGCAGATTTTTAGAGAATAGTTCCAGAAACATTTAAAGGTATGCCACTTCAAATTCCGATTAGGATAAGTTGAGTTATTGGCTTTAGAAATTCTGCCTTGGAACATTTTTGGATTTCTAGCAGCATCATAACATCAGAAAAATTGCAAAAAAATTTGAAAAAAAAAATTTCGAAATTTGAATGCCGATTTTTAGAGAATTGCTCCAGAAACATTTAAAGGTATGCCACTTCAAATTCCGATTAGGATAAGTTGAGTTATGGGCTTTAGAAATTCAGCCTTGTGACGTTTTTAAATTTCTACAACATCATAACATCAGAAAAATTACAAAAAATGTAGAAAAAAATAAAATTTTAAATTTGAATGCAGATTTTTAGAGAATAGTTCCAGAAACATTTAAAGGTATGCCACTTCAAATTCCGATTAGGATAAGTTGAGTTATTGGCTTTAGAAATTCTGCCTTGGAACATTTTTGGATTTCTAGCAGCATCATAACATCAGAAAAATTGCAAAAAAATTTGAAAAAAAAAATTTCGAAATTTGAATGCCGATTTTTAGAGAATTGCTCCAGAAACATTTAAAGGTATGCCACTTCAAATTCCGATTAGGATAAGTTGAGTTATGGGCTTTAGAAATTCAGCCTTGGGACATTTTTGGACTTCTACAACATCATAACATCAGAAAAATTACAAAAAAATGTGGAAAAAATAAATTTCCAAATTTGAATGCAGATTTTTAGAGAATAGTTCCAGAAACATTTAAAGGTATGCCACTTCAAATTCCGATTAGGATAAGTTGAGTTATTGGCTTTAGAAATTCTGCCTTGGAACATTTTTGGATTTCTAGCAGCATCATAACATCAGAAAAATTGCAAAAAAATTTGAAAAAAAAAATTTCGAAATTTGAATGCCGATTTTTAGAGAATTGCTCCAGAAACATTTAGAGGTATGCCACTTCAAATTCCGATTAGGATAAGTTGAGTTATTGGCTTTAGAAATTCAGCCTTGGGACATTTTTAAATTTTTTTGAATTTCTCATCATACATCAGAAAAATTACAACAAAATTAAAAAAAATAGATTTCTAAATTTGAATGCAGATCTTTACAGAATTGCACCAGAAACATTTAAAGGTATGCCACTTCAAATTCCGATTAGGATAAGTTGAGTTATGGGCTTTAGAAATTCAGCCTTGGGACATTTTTGAATTTCTACAATATCACAACATTTTGTAGCTCCTGAGATCGAGGCGTTCATACGGACAGACGGACGGACGAACAGACAGACATGGCCATTTTCACTCAGCTCTGGATCCTGATCAAGAAAGTATATACTTTATATGGTCGGAAACGTTTCCTTCTGCCTGTTACATACTTTTCCACGAATCCAGTATGCCCTTCTACTCCACGAGTAATGGCTATAATTACCAGCGAGCAAATAAAATGTCGTCGAGGGTTTGACGCAGCCTTCAACTCCAGTGATAAGCTGAAAGGGGTTGCAAAGGGGGCTTAGGTGGCTAAAGGGGAGGGGGGATTCGTGGGGCAGGGACCTGGCTGAAGGATGAGCTCCGGTCGCAGCTTATTGTGTGCAGCTTGCAACGTTTCCTCCTTTTATTAGTTCCGCGCTTATCCACCATTTTGGCAGTCGTTATTTGGCTGATTACGGGCAAGGACACGCTGCATCCACAGCTGCAGAATGCTATATACCTGCTATATATAGTACATCTGGATCTGGAACTGGAGATGGAGATGGTGGTGGATGTGCAGATGGATCTGGTGGTGTGGCGTTGATGTGCTGTATCCCCCTTTCTGCATTTTTACAACGCGCGCACAACAAAGTGTTGCGGCAATCGAAGGTGTGGAAGTCGCAGATTGCCAGCTAAAAGTAATCTCTTGCACTGGAAAAAACAATTTAAGCTTATTTCACTAGCCAGTATTGCACAGATACCTACATACCTACCGTTTTCCCAGTAATTGGCTTTGCCATATACTTTTCTCGCCGTGCACTTTATGGCGCTGCACAGCGCGCTGTGCTTTGTATCTGTATCTCCATCTGGGTATCCCTATCTCCATTTGTATCTCTCGCTTCAGCTGTGGGTCATTAGTGCGCTGGAGCTGCGTAGTTTGCCCCGGTTCGTCCGCTGGTTTCTTGTTCATTTTCTCATTAGTGAGTCAATACACGCAGCACGTTTTGTCCCCACATTGTTACGTCGGACACTTGCCCCATGGGATGTGCACCGTATCCTTGTGTGATGCAGGACACAAGGACCTAAGCTGGGAAAAAGGGAAGAAATCAAACACACATGCGAGCCAGTGAACCCCCAGAGAGTTGTTTAAGATGCGTTGCAACGCACTTTCGCACTTTGCTGACTGCTGACTGCAACTCGTGCAGCTGTCTATCCATGGCCAAGATATCCGTTTTTCCTACCAACCCACCGCCTGACTGGCATACTCACCCTGGTGTACCCCTCCGTGCCCCCCAAAACACCCCTTTTGGGGGAGCAAAGGATTCCGGGGGCCATGATCCGAAAATGTAAAGTGTAAACTTTTTGCCAGTTGTTTGCTGAACCGAACTGAAGAGAACTGGCACTGCACTTTGTCTTCCTGCTTGGCTGGCCATCAGCCATCGCCATCGCCATCGCCATCAAGTGTGGCAACTCATGGCATTTACAGTCCTGCGAGCAATCCTTAAACATCCCCATCAGTCCCCCAGGAGGACCACAAATCCGCAAATCTGCAAATCCGCAAAGATGCCCCTAGTGCCCGGGCTGAAATTTAAATAAGACAAAGTCATCGCCGAGAGTTCCGTCTTAGTTGTCGCTTTTTAATCTCCTTGCGTAGTTTGTATATGGTAGTTACAGTATAGTACACTCAATATATAAATCTAGGTTTGCGTTTGCCGTTTGCTGTTTGCATTTGCAGCTTAGCCTAGGATGCGTGGCAATCAATTGAGTTTAACAATCTTGCTCGGAGCTTAAGGATAATGCTTAAGGATAATGCATTTACATGTACACTTAGACTAGACATGCTTGCACACCGATACGTCGATACACCGATACAGACACAACGAGGACTCTATGAGCTATGTATGTCACTTATGCGCTACCATATTCAATATTAATAATTGCCATTTGTTTGGAATTCCTCATTCTCTGCCTTCCCCCCTCCCCCCCCCACAACTTTCCCCTGGCCCCGGCATCAATAGCGCTTTGTTTGTTTTTTGAAAACAATGAGCAACATTTTTCCATGGCTTGTTCCTACTCATCCATTAAACTGACGTCTCGCCATTGTTATTAGTTTTCCCGCACAAAAACCCCATTCCTGTGCTCGATTTATTCGCCGACCCTGGGGGCGGGGCAATCAATCCTAATTGCACACATTAATTATTGCAAAATCGGAATCGGAATCGGAATCGGAGGAGCTTAGCCATCATAAGCATACATGTAGTGGTACCGAAATGGATGGGCGAGCCTTTTGAGGGATTAATTCATTAAGCTGCCGCAATTTCCAAACTTTCGGCTGTCTGAAGCACAATTAAAATGCAGCCTATGCATATTGCTATATTGGATATACATATGTATGTACGAGTACGTGTATGTAGTTCAAAGAACATAATAGAGGATGGGCAGATAATTAGCCAACAATTGCAGTGATTATGACTTTGTACTTGGATCTCCTACGACTGGGAACTGGTCTTGAAGCCTGTTTGCCTGATTGTTCGAGTCCTTAAGTTGGTATAAATTCATATTGCACCCGTAGAGAATTTCATTTAATAACGAACAAGCAAGTTTCGATTAACAGAAAGGCTAGTTTGAGCGACAGAGGAGTCAAAGTAAAGCTATGTACATTTCGCATAGTATCTTCTTGGATTTCAGAGAGTCAGGTACTTGGACAGGTTGAAGACGTAGCGTTCAATTCGATTGCTAGACGTTTGGGACATTTACAGAACGGATTTACAGAACGAACATCTACATAATGGAAGATCTAAGATATGAGAGTTAACAGTTACACTAATCCCACTATGCAACCACCGCAACCGCCACCGGTGGTATGGGGCCGATATAGGGGGGGTTCCCTGTTGCATAGTGTTCTATCACCGATCGATAAGCTAATGAGTGGCTAGGCGAGTCTAGATTGCTATGTACACACTTTGGATGGGTCGACCTACGGGGTGGCGCAACTCAATGGATACTTCTAAGCCAATTGCAATTCGGTTTGAGCTGTGCTATTGATTCGCTTGAAGGTAAAACTAGCATACACACGCATATCCTTGCTGGCCAAATGATTACTTTTCATGGTGCACATAGTACATTTCCTGACTGAAACCTGAAGAGCTGGTGGAGTAACCATAGGGATTAAAATCTGACTGGCTTAGGAGTGTCCAAAGTATTCCCCTCCCATCGACCGCTCCTGATAAACACACCTATGCATATGGTTGAAACTTAAAGCTAATGTCTGGGCTTGTTTCCGTGGTTCTGTTGCTGAGTTTACTTGACCGAGGAGCTGGAGGAACTCGATGCCTCCACGGGCTGGCTCTCCAGTTGGGGCGTGGTCTCCACCAGAGCGAGTCCGATGCTCTCGCTCTCACTGTCGCTGACCTCCTCGTCGTCCTCCACGTCGCCCAGAGTGGTTATTTGACTCTGGACGCTCTGGCACTGCTCCAGGATCCTGTGGTGGTTCCTCATCTGGACCTGGTCCTCGCTGGCATCGATGAGCGAGGGCGCCGAGGTGGTGTCTGCTCCGCCCACAGTGCTGATGATTCCATTCGGAGATCCCAGCGAGGCGTTCGAGCTGCGCAATCGTTTCATGCCCGTCATGGGCATGAAGGACACGTGGTGACCCGACGAGTTCGATGGTCCCGGGGTCAGCGCCTTGAGACTGGGCGCCAGTGGAGTGGTGGCCCCACTCACAGAGCCTCCTGCACTGCCACTGCCACTCAAAGTGGGCGGCACCGAGGCGATCGTTAGGGTGGACACCGACGAAGGACGTCCGCCGACGCCCAAGTGCAGGGAACTGGCCGAGGCAGCCGCCACCGGAGGCGCACTGATGGTGACTATGGTCTTGGCCAGGGCGCTGTTCACCGCCGTGGTGGAGTTGTAGTCGCCGCGCAGCTGCATCCCCGAGCTGCGGCGCCTGGAGCGGTGGTGGTGGCGGTGGAAGCTCTGGCATCTGGTGCAGGATCGCTGCGAGGACGAGGGCGTGGCCGTGCCCGAGGAGTGGTGCTGGTGGTGGGCGGACCGCGATCCGCCGCAGTTGCTGCCACCGCTGCAGGTGCTGCAACTGCTCAGCTGCCGTCACATGAGCGTCCGGTCGATCTGGTTCACCGAGTGGTAGCCGAAGGATGTGGAGGCGGCCACCATTGCAGCGGCCACGTGACACTGTGAGAAAAAACGGGGCAGCAAGGGACGAAAAGCAATGATAATGTGTACAATATAAATAATGAAAACATATTAAAAGGATTTTGGTTTAAAATTAATTGATTGGAATGAATAACAAAGTTAAACAAGAGTGCAGACATCAAGATATAGAACAGAAACAGAAAAGTTTAAAATAACAAACAAATGCCGAAGTAATCCGAATAAAGTTGAAAAGTAAGCAGGAAAACAAGCAACAATTCAATTCAGAAAAGTTAAAAAACAATACGGAGTGAAAGAGACAGAGACAGAGAGGGGTGAAAGAGTAGAAAGGCGAGAAAAAGCGTTTAATTAACATTTTGTTGTCTTATTTCGTTTCGAGTGTTTGCATACAATTTGCAGGCAGTGTTTCCGGAAAAGTTCGGGTGTTTTCTCTTCTTTTTTTTTCGTGGAGTGTGGCTGTAAACAAAATTGCCGTTTCAACGCAGCAGCAGCAACAGCAAAGCAACAAAGTGAAACGACAACAACAACAATGCACAGCCAGAGCAACAATAACAACAACACCAGGTGGGTGGTGGATGGCGGTGAAAAACGGAGGGGGGCGGCACAACAACAACAACAACAACATCAACAATAAGAATAGAGACGAAACCCGTTGCGGCTTTTCCGGGCAGATTTCCCCTTGATTTCAACCATTTCAACCATTTTTCCCAGGCTTTTCCTCTCTTCTTTTTTGGGTGCAGTAAAAGTCAAAGTAAAATGCATGATTGAAAACAGCAAAACAATAAAAGAGTGGGTGGAAAAACTAGGAAAAGAGCAACAACAAGCAGCCATAGCAACAACAAAAGAGCAGGAGAATGGGCAAAGAAAAGCGGTAGCTGAAATACCAATTTCTGGTTTACAGTTTCCTTTTGGTTTTCTTCTTTTTTCTTTTTTTTTGAGGGGCTGAGAATAAAAACAGTAACAACAACATTATCAAAAATGTGTGAGTGTGCGTATGTGTGTTCTTTGGGAGGGGGAAATTCCAAGGGCTTTTCCCATCCTGCAAGTGCTTTGCTCCCCACTCCATATCACCTTAAACCAAACCAACAGAAAACCCATCATCTTTGGTTGCCCAATTCAATTATGGGCTCACAGGCACCTCCTTCTCCATCAGGCCGCTTAAAATTCTAAAATCCCTCGTCCATTTGCATTGCGTATACGCCGAGTGGCCCGTCGCCCTTCGTCCTTCGTCCTTCGCATTGCGGTCGCAATTAGCTTAAATAATTGAACAGCCTGGCCGGATGGCCCGCTTAGCAGACGCCCCAGGCCAACTGGGTAATTTGCAATTTTTATAGCCCCCCGGCGATGTCGAAAATACAAGAGCAGGAATGGCAGATAATCACTTGAGTTAGTTTTGCTGTGGATGATCTACTACATGAAAGCTATAAGCTGCTACCCCTCTTTAGTCCATGTGACTTAAAGTAAAAAATAATAATTTACATTTACACTTATTACTTGATATTTGAAATCTGAATAATGCCCATTTCTAATCTTGATTTAGCAACTAAATTCTGTCATCTACCTTTAAATGCCTGCTTTATAGCCGGCTTATCCAGGCTTATTATTACCTCGAGCACTTTTATCATAACACTTTAATGACTCATTAGGGCTGGTCACCCAAAAAGGACCTTTCGTCCTTTCCGTGTGGCTCCGCCAAAAGGTCAATAGCACCGTGAAGCTCCAAGTGGGCTGTCTCGCGCATGAACTTGTCGCGGCCACGCCCCCTTGGCTAATTTATTGCCTGGCACTCGATAAACCACTCCGGAGTCCTGGAAGCCAGGGGATCCCGACTTGGGCCGAGCTCAAAGTTTCGCCAGAGGCCAAGCTGCAGGGACACCCTATCCCGCCTGCTTAACGGCGACCTTGTCGGCTGACAGTCACCAAATGCCCGATTGCCAGGACCTCACGGTCCTTCACGGCTGCCCCCTTTGGATCCTGGGCAGGACATTAAAAGTTACACGAGAATTGCCTACGAGAATTCGCACGGACTGGAGCTCGGACTTCCGCTCCAACGACTCTGTCACATAATTATAAACGTTAATTTCACGTTCACAGTCAATTAGGGATAATTGATGTTTGCGCAACATTTGTGGTAAATTACATTTTGATGTTCGTCCTGCCAGAGAAATGAGCCATTATCGAATCCATGTATTCGGAATGTATTTGTATATGGAAGGCACCCGATTATTGTTACATTTAGTGCGCCTCAGTTCGTTTCGGTGGCATGAAATTGGTTTGATTAATCGGTTAAGCAATTTCGATTTCGAATTCAATTTGGACCGCTTCTCATAAATAGCACAAAGCCTTGGCCAATAATTGATGCAATTAGCAGCGATTATAGCAGCAGCATTTTAGCAAAAGCAGCATTGCCAGCCACAAGGAGCAAAGTATATTTATCAAGGATTGATTAAAGTACGTGCTATTTCCCGTCAGTTTTCGCTACTCGAAGGCCCCGAAACGAAGCAGCTCCGAGGATGTGGCAGTTGGCCTCCGCCTGGCCAGTGGTTTCCTCTGCAAACAGTCAGAAGCACAAATTCCATGGTTTACAAGCTGCCAAATTTATGCTAAACAGTCTCAGCTGCAAATGTGTGTGTGTGTGTGGTTCCGATGTGTGTGTGGCTCCGATTTGTGTGTGTGTGTGTGGGTGCGTGGGTTCGGTATGTCTGGCTGGCATTTTCAATCAAAACATCTTGTTGCGCTCAAGTGCACAGGGAGAATTCAACACCGCCTCTTAAGTATTATATTTATTATAGAACATTCGCTTTTCTTTTTACAATAATCCCAAATTTATAATGAGAAGATTTTACAAATAATTTCTCAAAGCGAGTTTATTGCACATTGAAATAAGTAGAAATGACGTAAACAATACTTTACTTAATGACATTTAAATGTCGTAATGAGATGCCGCAAGTATAATAATTTTCGATACGTAAACCGATCTCTGGTTGACCTTTCTGAGATTTTCTCCACGTGCACGCCCACCAAAGATGCCAGTCGAAATGGGATGCAAATTGGCCCTGGCGGGCAGAATGCGCTTATGTGTATGTGCATGGGTGAGTTTATGGGCGGGTGGGAATCCTTTACGGCTCATTAGGACACCGAGTGGGCGGTCAAGGGTGTGCGCAAATGTCAGGCGGCCCACAGACGACAGTCGGCGATTAATCGGCGTGTTGAGGGTGCATGTGGAAGTGTGGAAGTGTGGGCGGTGGTGGCATTAAAGTTGAATGGAACTCGTGTAAAGTTAATTTTTAAGTGCCGAAATGGGACTACCGACTGCCAGTGCCGAGTGTCCAGTGTCCAGTGCCCAGTGCCCAGGGCCACACAGACAGCTGCAACTTGCGGCTGACCGCAATGTGCTTGAGGTGGCACAAAGATGGCCAACAGGGCGGCAGGCAAGTGCCGGACTTTTGGGGGCGG
Source organism: Drosophila orena (assembly GCA_005876975.1). Lineage (NCBI taxonomy): Eukaryota > Metazoa > Arthropoda > Insecta > Diptera > Drosophilidae > Drosophila > Drosophila orena. The sequence goes on along the minus strand of VCKV01000282.1, from coordinate 2,831,039 downwards.
AAATCGAGTCCTTTCGGCCAGGCACCTAACCACACATCTGCAATATCCTCATTTGAGCAAAGCCATTTCCACTTGCCGTAGAGCGGGCAAATTGCGGCTGCCGGAAGTCGCCTCATTTGTCGGGCAAAGGGCAGGTCCTTCCTGGGCTAAGGATTTGCCATAAATTATACAAATCGCAAGCAGTTAGCAAGGTCAAAAGTGTCGGGCTAGAACCTGTTTGATATGTTTACTTTAATCTTTTAAATTTGCCTTTGTACAACGGGTCGTATGCGTATTATCCACTTCGCTATCTGTTTTCTTCTTCAATTCTGGGCTAATCCCCTTGCTGCCCATTTTCCACAGCTCCCTGGTGAGTCATAACCCTCTTTTACTTAAATTAAAGATTTTTGATATAAGTTTCTATTAAATTAAGTGCTTTCTTGTTGATTTATATTTGGCATTTAGCGTTCTGTGCATACGCTCTGCAACCGGCAGGCAAACTTATAAAGTGCACAATCTTAATCCTTTGACAATCAATTCGCTTTTCTTGTTGTGCGATCCAGTAAGCTTTAAATCCTTTTATGTTTTATTGAAGAACCAAACTGAATGCCGGTAAATGCCTGCATTTTATACAAGTATTATTTTAAGTTATCCCGCCCATTGAACGGAATTAGGGAACACCAAGTTTGAATGCTTCAAGTGTCGACTCAGTCGTGCCCGAAACTTCACATCCGCGTTCTTTGAATTGGCAGTGGAAGCACTTGGCAAATAAATTGGCATGCTCTTGGGTGTAATTGATATGATGACAGACACATCGCAAAGAAAACCCCCAAACCGAAAGAAGCGGATGCGGAAAGGCATTCGCATTCGGATCCGCATCCTTATCCCTACACACACACACAACCACCAAGGCCAGACACATATTGGCTGTTGATTGCTGTAAATAACATTTTCATCAATACAATTACATACATGTGGTGTGTGGTGTGTGCGAGTGTGCGAGTGTGCGGGTTGTGTTCGCTTGTCGGCTGGCGAAAATTGAGTTGGAAATTTTTAAGTGCAAAAAATGTTTATGGTTCACTTGATAACACTTCTCAAGTATCGGTTGTGCGTGACTCCTTTGCGGGTTTTTCTTCCCTTCGGTGGGGAAAGTGCGGAAAACTGACTCAGTTGCTGCGCAGAGAAGGTCAAGAGGCCTGGCCAGTAAGTATTGATCCAAGATAATAAACAACAAACTGAAAAAGTGAAACCCCTTTTTCTTGGTCATAAATCGCAGGGAAAAGCTTGCTGAAACTCCACATACATTTTATAACTTTTAAAACTAAGAGTTCTTCTAGTTCTTCTGAACCTTTTCGAATGAGGTTTTTTTTTTTCATCTAATAAGTTGTTTAAGGCAGTCAGTCCAAAAGTCTTGCAATAATAATTGTCAAATGTGAAAATAATATAAAAACATGTAAAAATATTAATAGCCAATCATTGAGGCCCTTTCATTATAGCAAAGTGTGTTTTCTTTCTAAGTATCTTAAATTTTTCCATAGATTTCCAGTACTTATGTATGTTTTTCCACAACAAGTGTCCGTGTCTCTTAAAGCCGATCCAGTCTATATTTAGGCTTTTTCATCTGCTTTCCCGAATCACATAAACCATTTTTCCTCTGCCACAAACGAGTATAAAAAGATCAACAAACATTTTATGAGTGGGACTGGTGTTTCGGTTTTTCTTGTTTCGTCATTGTGTACACTGGGAAAATCTTTTGTGAGGGGCGACAGCAACAGTGGCGACAACATCAACAGAGGCAGGAACATGGAGAGAAAAACAGCAACAGGAAACGGTGACAAAAACGTTGAAAGGACATTGTGTCCTGCAAGTGTGCAAGAGTGTGTGTGTGTGTGTGTGTGTGTGTGCGAGTGTGTGTATGAGTGCCCAGAGACTTTGTGGAAACTTTCGATTTTTCTTTTCTTTGTTTGTGCTCTTTTCATTTTCATTCAGCTTGTCTGCAACAACACACAAAAAACAACATCATCAAACAGAGAAGGGCTCAGGTGTTGGTGCCCAGGGACTTTTTGCGTGGGTGGACATCTTTGTCAGCGTCCCCGTGTGTGTGTGTGTGTGCTAGTGAGTGAGTGTGTGTGCAGGGTGCAACACATTCAACAGGTGCTTGAATCAGAGTCTGTTTTCGCATCGTGTTCTTTTGCAGCAAGGTAAGCAAATCAAGAAAACATACATAAGAGGGTGTTCCCGAAATCTCCAGAGCCCTTAAATCGTACGAGTTTTAAAGGATGCACATAAATATGATTGCATGTCCATCCTCGTGTAAACTAATTTTCCATAGCATACTTTGGAGCGCCCAAAAATCTCCGGAGATTTCGAGAACACACCAGAGTGAAACGGAAACAAGGACACAAACAACAATGCCATGGCCGAGTCAACAAACAGGAGTGAGTGAGACGGCGCAGCCACACACAGAGACGGCAACAGTAACAGATGCAGATACCGAAGAACGCAGACAGGATGCTCGTGCTTAAGCCCCGGCTCTTTATGTGGGTGCCTTTCAAAGGACAACAGGACACAGAGACAGAAAACAGAGAACAGAGAGAAAGAGAGTCGCAGGACGCAGACACAGGACACAGAGTCACAGCTCGCTTACCTTGCCATTGACTTACGGACAAATGGAGGGCGCTAGGGGCGTGGCTGGGCGCCTTAATCATTGTCAACTAAATCTACGCTAAACTATATGTAAGTCTGCTCGCAGGAGTTGTGTCGCACGTGCTGAATGCCGTGCAGCGAGCAGGTCGAGTAGCAGCGCCGCGTCGCGAATCTCTGCAAAATCAAGAACGCCGCCGGAATCACAATCAGCTCGATTCGCCAGACATGGCCATACTATATGCTGTCTATGGGATGGATGTGGGAGGGGTGTGGAATGGGGCTCCGTGGGGAAACCATAATGACTTTAATGCTGTCGTGACATGAGCTATTTTGGGACAGGCCTCCACTTTCGAAACTGACACTCTAAGCGTTTCTGATAGGTCGCCAAATTGCTTGCCGAACAGTCGAACTTGCACAATTTATTAAGCAAAAAGTTGGCCATTATAAAGTTATTCGTCATCAGATGGTATTGATTTTAAAGAAATAACTTGAACATTTTGCTCTTAAGATGCTTCAACTTATCACTCATACGCCATGTTGCATGACATACTTTCTTTGCTTAGCTAAACAAGTATTAAGAACTCCTTTTACATTACAATTTATTGAGCACTTTCCCTTGTACTAAAGTTCAGACAAGTTCGACTGTCATGACGTGACTTTGGTGTAATTACTTAGGGATCCTATTGACAGTGGGTCCTTGGAGGACGACAATGGATCTCTCCGTCGGCAAACGGCGGGTGCAACGCTCTTATGGTCCCATTCAACCCACGGCAACGCACTCAGGTGCAGCCAGAGTTGCCAAACATTAGAAAATTATTCATTAAAATCACGCAGAGGGGCGAGGGTCGAGGGTCGACAGGTTGAGTGATGCGCCCCGGATGATTTATGCAGGATTGGGGGCTGTGCGGATGTCGTTGGGTGAGGATGAATCTGTTGCGGATGTGAGGAAGTTTTCATGGCTGGCTGCCATGTGTGAACGGAAGTCGTGGCCACCACTCTGGCGGGTCGGGGTGGGGGGTAAATGTCAGTTATTTTTTTGCATATTCATTAAATTTGTAAATTAATTTCGCCGTTCGTTGAGTTTCGTTTTTGGAGCATACGAAAGTGGTGCGCGTAATTCATGAAAGCGGTCTCCATCCACCAGTTTTTGTTTGCCCGCCAAAACAGTGGATGCAACAACAAGTCAACCGAGTAGAAAATGCGGAAAACCGCCAAGTTTCCCAATTTCCCAGACCGTAAAAACGATGAAGAGAGCGGAATCGAATCGCCTGGCGGAGGATGAGAATGGCAGTGGATGGAGTGGGTCGTGGAACACTCACCTGCGACTTGGAACGCATCGTGGGCTGGTACTTGCGGCGAATCTTGCGAGGACAGCACATGCACAGCAGACGCACAAAGGCCCTGGAAGAGAAGCCAGTTAGGATCGGGGCCACCAGGGTGAGCTCGGCACTCGAAAGCCACAAAAACGCAGTCCAAATAAAAATAGCACACAAGACGAGTACTATCAGTGGTTTCGAGGGTCCTCCACCAAAAGTAAACGGAAAATAAATATCTTCGTTCTAGCTAAAAATATATAAGCTTTCATCTGCGGAGCACAAGATAAGCGTAATCCTTTTGAGAACCCCTTTGGTGCACTGATAGACTGTTATTTAATAAAAATAAAAATTTAACTGCGTTCTGTGGAGCTGAGTGCCACAGTACATGGATAAGATAAGATCCTCACCTGCGAAAGTCCCTGCTCCAGCAGGCGTAGATCACAGGATTCATGCAGGAGTTGATCCAGCCAAGCCAGGTGACGATTGCCGAGACGATCTCCTCGTGCTCGATGCACTCGATGCAGAATCCGGACAGCAGGTTGACCACGAAGAAGGGCAGCCAGCAGATGATGAACACGCCCATCACGATACCCAGCGTCTTGGCCGCCTTCTTCTCCTTGGCGAACTTGGCCAGTTTCCTGGACAGCGAGAAGTTCTTGCCCATGTGCCGATGGCGGGCCAGTCCGTTGTTGTGCAGTGCGGATAGTGGCTCATCATCCGGCTCCTCCGGCGTGGAGGTCGTCGTGCCGCCGCCGTGATTGTGATGATGGTGGTGCGAATGGGAGTGCGAGTGGCTGAGTGATCCTCCGCCACCGCCGCCTCCTCCTCCGCCACCTCCTCCTCCGGAAACCTGATTTTGCTGATCCCGCGTGGTGCCGCCACGATGAATGCGCAACGTGAGCTGCAGTTCCCCGGAGGCCATGAGCACCTGCTTGGTGCCAATCTTTAGAGATCGCGTCTGGATCACGGCTGCCCTGTAGATACGACAGTAGGTGAACACCATCACCAGCAGCGGCAGGTAGAAGGATATCGTCGACGAGAAGACCAGGTAGCCCAGGTGCTCGGTGAAGGTGCACTTGTAGGCGGGCATCTCGCCATCCCTCGCCGCCCGCCACCACACGATGGCCGGAAAGCTAATGGCACTGGAACAGATCCAGACGGCGGCTATCAGTCCGGCGGCCCGCTTGACCGTCATCCTCATGGGATAGCTGAAGGGATCCGTGATGGCCCAGTAGCGGTCCAGTGAGATCACGCACAGATTCAGTATGGAGGCGGTGCTGAAGAGCACGTCCAGGGACCGCCAAATGTCGCACCAGTCCGTGCCGAAGAACCACGTGTTCTCCAGCACCTCGTAGAGCGCCGAGAAGGGCATGACCACCAGACCCACCAGGCAGTCGGCCACCGCCAGGCTGGTGATGAAGTAGTTGGTGGCCGTGTGCAAGTACCGCTCCCGGATGACGGCCAGGATGACCAGTGAGTTGCCGAAAACCGTGGCGAATGAGAACAGGAAGAGGAAGGCCAGCAGGCCCACTCGGTCGTTGGGCAGGGCCTCCAGGAACTCGGAGAGATCGGGTTCCGGCGTGGTGGTGCCGCCACCTCCTGCGCCCACCATCGCACTACTCAAGGTGGTGCTGGTGGCGGAGGTGGTGGCGTTCAGGACGAGCTCCGTGCTCGTGGGCAAGCCATTGAAGTAGAAGTAGACGTCCTCGGAGATATTGTAGCTGCCGAAGAACGACGGCGAGGGCGAGCGGGTCTGCGTCTGATTGAGCCCGTCCACACGGAGGAGCGCCAGGAGGGGCGCGCCGGCTCCTTCCGCTCCTTCCACTTCCGGCGACGAACCATTGTCCTCCACCATTGCAACTCAGTGCTGTGTCGCTGCAGCTGACGCGAGTCCCTGTTCCAGTTGCTCTTCCAGTTGCTGTTTCTGTTGCTGTTCCTGTTCCAATTTCCCTGGCAGTTGCTGCTCCTGGTCCTTCTGTTGCTCCTGCTGCTGCAGTCCGCGGCTGCCAGCCAAATTAATGAAGCGCATTTTCATGTCCTTCAGCAGGACTCGCCGCCGGGCTGCCAAGCTGTCGACAAAAAGACAGAGAGGCTGGTGAACACAATGCAATCAGGACAACCTTAAGATAAAGTGTGGGCTTTACACTTTTTATGGGGCGGCAAAATAATTTAAGCCAGTGTGGATTTAAGTCGCAAGTAAGCAGCCCAACCCTTGAAAATCCCTTTATTATAATCCCGCTGTAAATATTTTATAATCTCAACGCAATGTGAACAGCACATTTCATGTCGTTATTAGTTACAACCTAAATGCAACCTTGTAAGCAAATTAATATGAAAACCAATTAAATTTGCGTTGAGCCAAATTGTAGATGTGCAAGCTTTAGCATAAAATAATATGTAGCCCTCGAGCAACTTCTAATTTTTATACGTAATCAAGTTTGGATTCTTTTGACAAAAGTTTTCGTCGGTCTAATGAAGCTATTGTAATTGAATCGCTGGCAGGGCGGGCTATAAATTTCATTCAATTAAAAGGTTGACTTTCGCATCCACAGGTAACCGAGTTAGGCAAATTTCCCGCGCACAAAAGCTAAACAAACACATTAATTAGAGGATTTTTTGGGGCTCCGCTGCCTGGTTGGAAATCTGGAGGAGGAGCTCGCCAGCTTTCAGCTGCTCCCATGCGCCGCAAAAGGTACGCAATTAATTGGCAAGCAGACACGCCAGCTGGAAAAGAGATCCTGGCGAGCGGAGGGGGGGGAGGTCCTTGGGGGGCAAGTGCCACACAAATAAACAAATTAAATTACATTTGGAGTGCCAGGCTTGTTGGCTTGTTGGCTTGTTGGCAGGAAGTGAAGCGTGCGACCACCAGGACTTGAACTCCAGGTCCCGCCAGGATGGCTAAGTGGATGCTGCCTTTGTCAACGGCATTTGACAGAGGAAGTCAACAACTGTGCGCCGCATTATTCAAGAGTCCTGGCTCCTGTCGCCGCGAGTTGATTGCTAAGCCCCGTGCTTAATGTAAACAGCTGGCGATGGCGTCTCCATCCAGGACTTCTATTGCACCACGGTCCTGCATTGAGGTCCTTGGAGCCTTGGCACTCGTCGCCTCTCAGATGCCGCCATTTAACCAGCACGAAATTCGGGTTGACTTAATCGAATGGAGAATGGAGCATTGAGGTGGACGAGCTCAGTGGATTGGGAATAGGATAGCTGCTCTGCTTTGAATGTGACTCAATCAACGATGTGACTCAAGGTTGAACTCTTATCTTTTATATTTAAGATGCCGCTAAAGATTTTAATAATTAAAAGATAAAGATCACTCGAGGCCTTTCCGGTGCCAGCGCTGCATGATTATGTGTGAAATTGCCTGCTAATTGGCTTACCTTCTCAGCCCAAATTGAACCCTTAATATGGGCTTAATTCACGAATTTGTGATCCTTTCAGGAGGTCCGTATCATTTGTTATTTAGTTACGCCTGTGCCGTTCCGCCGATTATCACCTGTCATCAGCAGGCGTGGAGCTGTGGTGGCTGTAGTCTGCAGCCAATCGAGCGGAGAAGACGGAGGGACGAAGGACGAAGGACGAAGGACTCGTGCCTTCGGCCTCCTCGTTCCTGCCACAACATACCGGTTGCTCATTTCCGGGTCGCGTATGCCATAAATTCAGCTGCCTGCTGCTGCTGGCTTATCTGGAACGCCTGCCCCTCGGTAAACGCGGTCCAGAACAGAAACAGGAGCAGAAACCGAACTTGATCCACGTCTGACACGTTTATGGTTTATGTTTTCCTTGGCCACATGGCCAAGTCAAGGCTGAAGCAGCGGTGGCAGCGTCTCTGCGCCGTTTTTTGCTCAGCAGTTTAGCACAATTTCCTGGCACATTTCTCACTCGTCCTGGCTAAAAAAGCAAACATTTTTTTCACTTACTCGCTCGCCTGATGAGGCTGTTGATGTGCAGTAAGTCAAAATGCGAGCTCGGCTCAGGGAGTTGGCATAAAAACAGGGCAACCGAACGGGAGACACGAAAATATGTGTGCACTGGGCAAACAAGTCCACAAAAATATTCTGCACTTGAAGAGACTGGCTCAAATGTCGAAATGTGGCCAAAACTCATTTTAGCCATTTTCCATCCAGAAATAACCAGTTTTTGTCCAACTACATTTGAAATAATGGTCCAAATACGCATTGTCATACCTCGTTTAGCTCGTAATTAAATTGCCAATGGAATGGCATTCAAATTTGGAAGTGCTAATTTTTTTCAATTTTTTGCAAATTTTTATGATGTTACCCCTTATAAAAAATTCAAAATTTGACCCAAAAATTATTTTTTTGAAATCCTCCCAAATGCAAAACTTACATTTAGCATTGATAATTAGAAGTAAAAATAGTAATTTTTTCAGCTCTGTGATCATTTTTAGCCAAGTTATGGCGCAAAAACCGTTGGAAAATATGGAATTTGCCAAGTTATTTTCCCAGTGTGAAAGAAATTCATATGAACAAGTGGGCGGTGCCCTGCAGCTTTCTGCGATTTTCTCATATTCTTTTTGCGTCTGGGCCGAGAAATTTAATTGAGGCAACCTTTAAGGTTGTTGGTAAAAAGTAAAAGCTGGGCAAAGCTGGCCGAAAGCCAAGTCTGGCCTCTATGCAAAATGCTTTCGGCCAGGCCAGCAATTTGTATATGTGTGAAAAACCTTTTGACCCTTTTCAGTTAGCTGCTTGCTGTGTGCGTGCGTGAAAAAGCTGGAAAAGGCAGCGGGGTGGAAATGGTTAAGTCATTGAATGGCCTCATGAAAGTTAAGCAAACGCCCGTGCCGCATTTATATGCGGGCATACTGAAAATGGCCAGCGAGAGATTTTCCAGGAAAAGCGGTCGGAAAATCGTGCCCAGCATGCATGCGAATAACCAGTTAGTTGCTCATTTCAACAAGAATTTAATGCTGTACAGAGTATTTCAATATCGAGCAGTCTGGCGTTCGCTTTCGCTGGCCCACAAAATGAATTCCCTGCAATGACATCCATCGAAATGGATGCGGAAATACGAATATACACGACCCACTGCAGCACCGAATCACGCCAAATCACAACATAAAATTCTAGATGCTCGTGGCAAAATGTTTGGCATGTACGAGTATCTCTACCGCTGTGACAGCTGCAATAACAGTCTTTGAATTTAAATTGAAGTCAAGAAAACCGAACCGAACCGAACCAATTCCCGTTGAGCAGCCATCCAATAAAGTGCCAGCCGGCGGCCATTTGTTGAATTTTTATGCGAGCTGTAATTACATGAAGCGATTTTCCATGTCGCATTGTTGCCTATTGAATTATTAAAACTTCCGAGACGAGTCGATGTGTTTATTGAAATTGCCTGCCAACTGGCCCTCAAGAACTGGCTGGGGAAAATGGAAAAGTCTGCCACTACATACAGCCGAACTTCTTGGCTTCGAACTTGGGCAAATTGAATTTTTGTGAGACTCGGCAACTTTTTATTTGGCTCAAATTTCACTTAAAGGTGCATACTTCAGCTACTTTAACTTTTTGATCGTTTAAATAAAATGGGAAATGTGCCAGACACAAAGGTGTCTACTCACTTTTGCTCGTTTGGAACTCCCAGAGTCCGTCAATAAATATTTAAGCCTGTTTTTATGGCAATAAACTAATATAACACAGTTGTACCTACGAAGTTGCGCTGCTTCTGGAATTGCCCCATAAAGTAGGCAACACAATTTTTACAGCCTGACGAGGCACTCCGCTGATGTCAAGTGTAATGCCCAGCTTGGCTGCCACGCCCCCTCGGGGAAGAGGCCTAATGCCAGAATTTATTAGTGGAGCTGCCATTGATGTACTCGTCGATAAGGACATGTGCAAGTAGGTGGTATTGGCATCCTGTCCCGACATCCATTAATTTCGTGCACTATCGCTGAATTGGAATCGCACGGCGGATAGACGAGCAAAGCCGCCGTGACATTGAACAACTTTTTCCTTTTTCGCAGCCTAAGTCTTCGTATTCAAATTAACTGGATGGAATAGACTACTATCTTTTGGGCCCAAAGTATCAGTATCGGTGGCACCCACTCAGCCGCTCAGTGGCGATAAATCGCCGCCTAAAATCTTCAAAATTGCTCCCCGAGCGTTTTTTGGCGCTTTTGGGGCTTTTTGCAGGTAAACCAAGCAAAACAAAGTGAAGCGTTCGAGTGGCTCCCCGCCGAGGTCCAAATCTTTGACAATCTTAATGCGAATCCAAGTCAAACACACGCACTCTGGGGAAAAAGCCCTGCTTTCCCGACTAACCCGAGCGAGGCGAGGCACTAAAACGACGGTAAATACAGCGAGTTAAGGACTAAGGACTAAGGACTCAGTTATTCAGTCAGCCAGCCAGTCAGTTGGGTTCCGTTTCGGTTGGGTCCACAAATGAAATTTAATCACGCGCGTGTCGAAAACTCTCCGCCATTCGGAGCGCCGATGTTTGCTTTATTTTCAGCTTTGCAACTTGTGTGCCCCCGACCGATTTGATAATGCCTTCTATATCCCGTCTCCCAGCTCCTGGCTACCGGCTCCTGGCCTTCAAATCCCAGATCCCTCGGTGCCGGCCTGCTTAATTATGTCACAAATATTTACACCGGTGGCAGAGTGTCATGGCACGCGAGGAATCTAGCCGGGGCAAACAGAAATCAAACGAAGCGAAGCGAAACACCGGGCGGGGGGTCCTTTGTTTTTCGGTTATACTATACTACATATACATTCTGCTCGCTATTCGTGGCAATCAAGGACGAATAAGAATGGCGGCGTGGTGGGCACGAAAGTGGATTCCGTGATAATGGCTGGCATTAATTTGTGGCTCGCACAGACAGCTCGTGAGACGGAATCGACAGCCCAAACTCCGGTCCTCAGGATTGGCACCCCAAACGGAAGCGGCAGCAGGAAACACGCAAATTATCCTTCTCATTCTGCACTCAAAAAATTGCCAGGTATTAAGCTACCTAAGAAAAATGTAGGCAAATTCTAAGTTCTGAATATGGGTTGTCTTTTCTTGGTGGTACACCTTTGCGTATACGTAATATGTATTAACGGACCACTTGGCGTATACGTAATAAATTCACTAAACATTTAAGTTGCTTAGCAGTAAAAAAAAAAAAAGCGCCTGGCAATCGAAAATCGCACAACTCCATTTTATTACCCCGGCTTTTCGATTCTGCGAGTGTGTGGTGTGCTGCCCCCTTCGCTTGCGAGTTGCCATTGTTGCGGAAATACCTTTGGCATGTTAAAAGTTATTGCCGAGTCTGGCACACTCACACATGCTCCCCGGCAGAGAGACACATTTAACGCGCTTGTCACGCAATGAATAATGATTGGACAGGACGACAAGCGGCAAGGACAACGACAAAGACAACTACAGCGAACTCTTCGCTCTCCGCACGACAAGGTGAATGACAACGGCAACGCTCAGGACACACAGGACATACAGGATATTCGGGCTGTAGGCCCCGATACACTTACACCAACGTCTGCCGGCTGTCAGTGAGCCAATCGAGCATCGGGCATTACTTTAAGTGGCATATTGCTCATGCGACATGTGGTCCCCCGACCAGAGATGTCAGCATCTTGGCATCCTTTTGCTCCCCGGTGCGTCGTGATTAATAATTAACTATTGTCACAAATTGGATGTGGGTCAGGACTCTGGGATACTCAGTGCACAGCGAGAAATCTTCTGCTGGCCATCATTTATGGCTTAGCCTCGAACCATTTTTGAATCAATCTATCAATGCTGATGCTCCACAAAGTGGCATATGTTTTGATTTGCGAAACAAGTTGTATTGATGAGCAATTTCGCTGAAAGTTTTTCCCGTGCGGCTTTTGTCTTTTGTCCGTCTTGTCCTGGGAAATAAAGTTACCAAGCGGTCATGTGGCTGCCACACGGAATGTCCTGACAACCGTGACAGTCGCGGAATGCACAGCAAGCCGGTGAAATTCAGCTGAAAACTGAACTGAAAACGAACACTGACGTCATCCGGAAAAGCGGAGAGACGGAAAAACGCCAACTAATCCAAATCTCGTGAGCTGTGGAGCTGTGGAGCTGTGGAGCCGTGGAGCTGAGCACACATGAGCGAATCATTTGACCAAATATTTGCATAATTCGAAATCAATACCCCCAGCCACGACGACCTGAGTTTTCGAGTTCATCGCATACGGATTATGATTAATTCGTTGCAGTCGTCAGATGAAATGTGTACGGCTTTCAGTGTGCTTGCCTCCTGCTCTCGTATTCCGTTTGCCATTCAGCTTTATTTTTACCGGGAAATGCCAAATGGGGCCCGTAAACTAACGAGCTTCAGCTCTAAAACTATCCCCACGCCCAGGATATTGGTTCACATTCATTTGATCGTCTCAGGACGCACGCACGCACTCGTTTGATTGAGGACCCAAAGGACATATTTAAAGTTAGTTTTTGATGAGTTGGCATGAGTTTTATTAGCGGCGCCCAAAGTTTCCCTTTGAGCTGCGGCCCCTCACATGCCGCATGTGGCAGCTCGACGAGCATCGGGCTCCTAAAGGCCATGGGGCACTGAATTAAAAATGTATCACATCGCCGGCTAACTGGGAATCCGGCAAACTGCCGAGGGTGGTTTCCTCTAATGGGTTTTGCATAATTTTTGGGCCCAATGAATGCCAGTCACATGACCGCTTGACATATATCCTTCAACGCTGCCGGATGATATGATAACAACATAAAGAACTCCGTCGGCGGATCCTTCAGCGAACATGAGCAAATTACAAATCGTCTGCACACGCCATCCGCATCCCCAATGCTCCAATGCTCCACTGCTCCAAAGCTCCAATGCCAGTTCCAATAATGAAACCCAATCCTCAGCGGAGTTCCCATCGGCGCTGCTGATTTGGCTCGGGAAAATGGCTCAAGTTTGCTAATTAAAATGGGAAAATGGCTGGGATTACTTTTGCAAGACTTCAAGAAATTGAAAGTCCTTTAAAAAATATATATTCTGAATCTTAACTTATGCTGTGAACTACTGCATGTATAACTGCAAGCAACTAAACAGTTATTTTGCTCCATTTTATTGACTACAGACTAGCTAATCCAAAGGTTTTCCGCCTGTGATTGGCTATATAATATCCGATTTCTCCTCCGCTTTCCCGCCAAAAGTCCCCAAATGGCCTCGGCACGTGTGGCTGTGTGACTGAAACAATTTCAGTTGCAGCCAGGATAATTTCGATATAATAACAAGATGCCAGAAGTCACGTCGTTCGTGGGTGTGGGTGTGGGTGTGGGCACTCCGCCAGGACGAGTGGAGCGAATTCATCAGCGGTCCTGTCAAAGTCGAACTGAAATATTGACTGCAGGATGGCAGATGGCAGATAAGGACGAAAGCGGCGGCGACAAAGACAAAGGACACAAGGAGTTGCCTCGGGCGGATGAATATCGCAAGACAATGACACTCTGACTACATTACTGTGCCTTTCTCCTCCTCCTTTTTCCCCTGGAATATCACCCCTCCAATATCTAATACCAAGCGGCACTTTCCCACTTATCGACTGCTCCTAATGGCCACGCAAAACGGCCACTTATAGTTTTATTACAGCCTCGCATCCATTTTGATTTGCTGGCTGTCGTGAGAAAACAATTTTCCACGAATAATTTGCCAGCCATATCTGTGGGGCTTTTCCGATGGTATATCAATTTTGTGTTCCTGTGTACTGGAAAAAATATTTCATTGCAGATAGCAACCCGATGCTATGAACTTATGACTACTCAAATGAATTCCAGATAAGTGATTCTTGTTTTGGGGAAGACATATATTTGGCAGCAGGCATATGGAACACTTTGAAGGATACACTTGCGCAAAGGATTATAACTTAGTGTGGAATTGGTTTCCCAGTGCTGCCGCACTAACATGGTTTGCACAATAAATGTCATGCAGGTCCTGTGGCCAGCGAGCACGCAAGTCCTGTCGGCACATAATGCACTCGCTCGGATTTTGCCACACTTTACCATTTCGCCAGACAGCCGGAGGCCTTGGCCATTTTGCTGGCAATCCCTTGGCCGAGGGCTTATCGTGGCTGTGCCAGTTTCTGGGCTCTGGTTGCAGCTTAATCGGGGCATCTTGGCCCAGCGTTGGGAGTGCATGTGGGCAGGCTTGGAGTGACATTCTAATCAAGTGCACATTAGCATGCTGCAGTAGAAGTAGAAGTAGAAGTAGACGTAGAAGTGCTGTGAAGTGGGCTAGGATCCGCTGGCAGTCATGCGAACAGCACACGTTACACTTTCCTGCAGCTGATTAGGTTTGGCCTGCTGGCGGGCGGAGCGCAGATTTTATGGCTAATTAGGTCGCGAAATTAACATTAAATGCCAATCTGTGCGGCACGGAAGCTAAGGAAGTTGCGAAAGTCGGAGGAAGGATGTGCAAGGATATGGCGCACACCACATGTCTAGGTGCTAGGTGTACGAGTTTGTGTGTGTGCCATATGTGTGGGCTGCGGATGCTTGACATTTGCCAACTACGGCAAACAAGTTAAGACTGCGCTTCGCAGCGGCAAGTTGGCTGCGAAAAACTCATTTCGACATAATTAGTTGAGCAAAGCACCTCTCACCTGACCCACTGCCAAAAATTTCCGCCCACCCGGGCAGCTCGCTTTTCAGCATTTCCCACTTTGTTCGGCGGCGAAATAAAATGAAAATTGCTCACAGTCACCGGCAATATTCCTTAGCCATCTCGTTTTCTGCCAACTCAGGCAGTTTATTAAGGCGAAAATAATAAAAAAAATAAAACAAAATACAAAAAAAAAAGGAAGAACGGCAGGCCAACACAAAGTCGTGGCATTAAAAGCCAAACTGAGCAAAGTCGGCACAAAAAGCGGGCGGGCCAAAACCAAACAAAAAGGTGAAAATTAGAAATATAAATAAGCATGTATTTTCATGGCGCTACAAGCCAAGGAAAACAAAACCCGCGGTGGCTGGCAAAATAAAATCTGCTTCGCTGAGCTATTTGCAATCATGAGAAATATTATTTTAATTTTGCTGTAATAATTTGCAAGGGAACATCATTTTCATAAGCCCCCTACTTGGCCCCCTTCGGCGCGAAAAGAGGCCAAATGCGAGATGTCTATCCTTGGCATGGAACGTAAATGAATTTAAATACCTGAACGTGGGCGAAAACCACCCAGCCACCCAACCATCCAGCCACCCAACCATCCAGCCACCCAGTCACCCAACCACCCACTCCCTCTCCCCGTTTTGCACCTCGTAATGCTGCTAAGGAAAACACGCATCTACGCTCATCCAAACTCATCAGGGAGTGCCACCCAACCCAGCTGGGGGACAGGACCTCCGCTCCAGCCCCCTCACTTCATCCTGCGGCTGCCAGCGGCGAATTGTCATTCAAATCTGTCGCAGCGCCCACGGCAGATCGCCTGGTGGGCGGTGGGCGTGGCAGGGGGTGGGCGTGTCAAGCACGCAGTTTACTGCAAATTTTATTTGTTGCTGTAATTTTGAGCGCTTTGCGCTTAGCGGCCGCCCGAATCTGAACGCACACGGAGAGAAATAATGAAACTCATCTCTTTGCAGTTTTCCAAAGTGGTTCATTGCTTAGTTGGTGATAATTTTCCTTCTAATATACCAACAAGTTTAAGACGATTAACTATTTTAAGCTACAGATTTCCGACATCTTCCATTTTGTTACCCATTATTTGTCGCTGTGTTTTTGCCACCCTGCCTTGGCCGCCTTTGTGTGTGTGCGTGCTGAATCCGTGTGCTTGGCAGTGTGTGTGTGTGTCTGTGTGTGTGCGTGCCATTCATTATTTTCAATTTTTCAATTCAGAAAGTTTCCATTGCCCGTTTCTGGCTGCTGTAAAGTGTTTCGTCCCTAGCGGAGCCAATTTTCGTAAATTTTTGCAATTTATTACGATTTTCGTTTAATTTCGTTGTCGCCGAGCGTCCCAACCTCGGGCAAAAAAAAATCCGCTCAACCGCCGCCCACCCGGCGCCCTTTTCCATGTGGCATTTCAAATTTGTGGCATAATTTCCAGGCGCGAAGCAAGAAAAAATGGAGGCAATGCGATGGTTGGATTGGCAAGGAACAGGCCACTCCATCGATTATTGCCTGTTAATTCTTCTCGTCGGCTGGGTGTTGAAAAGTTTTCCCAGCGAGCCGCCGCCGAAAAGAAAAGTCAATTAGACCAATTGAACTGGCGCGCCAGAAATTGCAAGGCTCCAGTTCGTGGAAATCGAAAAGTTTTGCCGCCCCCGAATATTTGGGGCGGACGGACAATTGTAAGTGACAGCACGTGTTGAGAATTAGCTAAGTAAATGAGGGGGCAGGAGGCAGGGGGCTCGCAGATCCTGCCAGGAATGAAAATGAACAGCCGAGTCCTTGGGGAGTTCGCCTAAGAGCCGGCCAAATAATGGAAAGCCATTTAATGGCTGAGAAAGCCTCGGGTTCCATTGAATTCGTCCGAAAAGGAACAACTAGCTTTCGTTCTTCATTAGCACACCGATGTACTATGCGATTATTTGCGGGATCACATTGCCCATATCAGAATGGAAAATGTCTCGCTTTTGCTGGCTTACCTGGAAGCCTCGCTCCGGGCGACGTGCCATCAATTTCCCAGGCCTCAATCCTTTTTGGCCAAGTGCCCAAGTCGTCCAGCTGCTACATTAATCATTCCCCAGTGGCCAGCAGCAAAAAACAAAGAAAACTCGACCGCAACAACAGCTCACACTCGCACACACTCGCCTTTGGCCAGGTGGGTTTCGGGCCCAAACTGCTGGCCTGTCATAAGTTATTAACAAAACGACCCTTTAGCCCACATACGCCAAAGCAATTCGTAAAGTGCCATCACAGCCTTACTCACGCCCCCAACACACACACACACACACACACACGCACACACACACACACACACACACACACACTCACATCGATACTCGCAGATACACACACAGGTACACACCAGCGCACGGAGTGCAATTCAAGACAATACTTAAGGCAAACACTCGAACATGAGGCTAAATACACAGAGAGACAGCAAAGAGCCATGGCTTTAAGTCCCCTTTAAGGTTGGCCAAAAGCATGCAATGCCATTTCATATATTAACAAGTTAAATGGATTCACTAGGTGATCATAATCAGTAGTAGGTCTCTACTGAAAACCAAGTAACCAATTGATCGTTGGTCACCTTCTGGAATTCCTGTTCGCCTGGTAACTTAAACCAAAAAATCTCACAATTTTGACTACAAAATGCACATTTTTATGGCAAATTTGTGGATTTTTTCGATATTTGGCATCAGGCGATCATAATCAGTAGCAGGTTTCTACTGAAAACCAATTGATCGTTGGTCACCTTCTGGAATTCCTGTTCGCCTGGTAACTTAAACCAAAAAATCTCACAATTTTGACTACAAAATGCACATTTTTATGGCAAATTTGTGGATTTTTTCGATATTTGGCAACAGGCGATCATAATCAGTAGCAGGTTTCTACTGAAAACCAATTGATCGTTGGTCACCTTCTGGAATTCCTGTTCGCCTGGTAACTTAAACCAAAAAATCTCACAATTTTGACTACAAAATGCACATTTTTATGGCAAATTTGTGGATTTTTTCGATATTTGGCATCAGGCGATCATAATCAGTAGCAGGTTTCTACTGAAAACCAATTGATCGTTGGTCACCTTCTGGAATTCCTGTTCGCCTGGTAGCTTAAACCAAAAAATCTCACAATTTTGACTACAAAATGCACATTTTTATGGCAAATTTGTGGATTTTTTCGATATTTGGCACCAGGCGATCATAATCAGTAGCAGGTTTCTACTGAAAACCAATTGATCGTTGGTCACCTTCTGGAATTCCTGTTCGCCTGGTAACTTAAACCAAAAAATCTCACAATTTTGACTACAAAATGCACATTTTTATGGCAAATTTGTGGATTTTTTCGATTTTTGGCACCAGGTGATCATAATCAGTAGCAGGTTTCTACTGAAAACCAATTGATCGTTGGTCACCTTCTGGAATTCCTGTTCGCCTGGTAACTTAAACCAAAAAATCTCACAATTTTGACTACAAAATGCACTTTTTTGTGGCAAATTTGTGGATTTTTTCGATATTTGGCACCAGGTGATCATAATCAGTAGCAGGATTCTACTGAAAACCAATTGATCGTTGGTCACCTTCTGGAATTCCTGTTCGCCTGGTAACTTAAACCAAAAAATCTCACAATTTTGACTACAAAATGCACATTTTTATGGCACATTTGTGGATTTTTTCGATATTTGGCACCAGGTGATCATAATCAGTAGCAGGTTTCTACTGAAAACCAATTGATCGTTGGTCACCTTCTGCAATTCCTGTTCGCCTGGTAACTTAAACCAAAAAATCTCATAGTTTTGGGATATAAAATCGCAGAAATCACCAAAAATATTGTTTTTTTGGCCAAAACTCGAGAAATATTTGCCAAAATATGGATTGCCATGCCTTGTTGGACTCGTAATTAAATTCCCTTTCCACACGAAATCAAATTTAGGAAAAAAAAATTTGAGCCCATTTTTGCAAAAAATGATGATGGTACCCCTTACAAAAAATTAAAAAAAATGGCATATAAAATCGCAGAAATCACCAAAAATATTGTTTTTTCGGCCAAAACTCGAGAAATATTTGCCAAAATATGGATTGCCATGCCTTGTTGGACTCGTAATTAAATTCCCTTTCCACACAAACTCAAATTTGGGAAAAAAAAATTTGAGCCCATTTATGCAAAAATTGATGATGGTACCCCTTACAAAAAATTAAAAAAATGGCATATAAAATCGCAGAAATCACCAAAAATATTGTTTTTTCGGCCAAAACTCGAGAATTATTTGCCAAAATATGGATTGCCATGCCTTGTTGGACTCGTAATTAAATTCCCTTTCCATACAAACTCAAATTTGGGAAAAAAAAATTTGAGCCCATTTTTGCAAAAATTGATGATGGTACCCCTTACAAAAAATTAAAAAAATGGCATATAAAATCGCAGAAATTACCAAAAATATTGTTTTTTCGGCCAAAACTCGAGAAATATTTGCCAAAATATGGATTGCCATGCCTTGTTGGACTCGTAATTAAATTCCCTTTCCACACAAACTCAAATTTGGGAAAAAAAAATTTGAGCCCATTTTTGCAAAAAATGATGATGGTACCCCTTACAAAAAATTAAAAAAATGGCATATAAAATCGCAGAAATCACCAAAAATATTGTTTTTTCGGCCAAAACTCGAGAAATATTTGCCAAAATATGGATTGCCATGCCTTGTTGGACTCGTAATTAAATTCCCTTTCCACACAAAATCAAATATAGGAAAAAAAAATTTGAGCCCATTTTTGCAAAAAATGATGATGGTACCCCTTACAAAAAATTAAAAAAATGGCATATAAAATCGCAGAAATCACCAAAAATATTGTTTTTTCGGCCAAAACTCGAGAAATATTTGCCAAAATATGGATTGCCATGCCTTGTTGGACTCGTAATTAAATTCCCTTTCCACACAAAATCAAATTTAGGAAAAAAAAATTTGAGCCCATTTTTGCAAAAAATGATGATGGTACCCCTTACAAAAAATTAAAAAAATGGCATATAAAATCGCAGAAATTACCAAAAATATTGTTTTTTCGGCCAAAACTCGAGAAATATTTGCCAAAATATGGATTGCCATGCCTTGTTGGACTCGTAATTAAATTCCCTTTCCACACAAACTCAAATTTGGGAAAAAAAAATTTGAGCCCATTTTTGCAAAAATTGATGATGGTACCCCTTACAAAAAATTAAAAAAATGGCATATAAAATCGCAGAAATCACCAAAAATATTGTTTTTTCGGCCAAAACTCGAGAAATATTTGCCAAAATATGGATTGCCATGCCTTGTTGGACTCGTAATTAAATTCCCTTTCCACACAAACTCAAATTTGGGAAAAAAAAATTTGAGCCCATTTTTGCAAAAAATGATGATGGTACCCCTTACAAAAAATTAAAAAAATGGCATATAAAATCGCAGAAATCACCAAAAATATTGTTTTTTCGGCCAAAACTCGAGAAATATTTGCCAAAATATGGATTGCCATGCCTTGTTGGACTCGTAATTAAATTCCCTTTCCACAAAAAATCAAATTTAGGAAAAAAAAATTTGAGCCCATTTTTGCAAAAAATGATGATGGTACCCCTTACAAAAAATTAAAAAAATGGCATATAAAATCGCAGAAATTACCAAAAATATTGTTTTTTCGGCCAAAACTCGAGAAATATTTGCCAAAATATGGATTGCCATGCCTTGTTGGACTCGTAATTAAATTCCCTTTCCACACAAACTCAAATTTGGGAAAAAAAAATTTGAGCCCATTTTTGCAAAAATTGATGATGGTACCCCTTACAAAAAATTAAAAAAATGGCATATAAAATCGCAGAAATCACCAAAAATATTGTTTTTTCGGCCAAAACTCGAGAAATATTTGCCAAAATATGGATTGCCATGCCTTGTTGGACTCGTAATTAAATTCCCTTTCCACACAAACTCAAATTTGGGAAAAAAAAATTTGAGCCCATTTTTGCAAAAATTGATGATGGTACCCCTTACAAAAAATTAAAAAAATGGCATATAAAATCGCAGAAATCACCAAAAATATTGTTTTTTCGGCCAAAACTCGAGAAATATTTGCCAAAATATGGATTGCCATGCCTTGTTGGACTCGTAATTAAATTCCCTTTCCACACAAACTCAAATTTGGGAAAAAAAAATTTTAGCCCATTTTTGCAAAAAATGATGATGGTACCCCTTACAAAAAATTAAAAAAATGGCATATAAAATCGCAGAAATTACCAAAAATATTGTTTTTTCGGCCAAAACTCGAGAAATATTTGCCAAAATATGGATTGCCATGCCTTGTTGGACTCGTAATTAAATTCCCTTTCCACACAAACTCAAATTTGGGAAAAAAAAATTTGAGCCCATTTTTGCAAAAATTGATGATGGTACCCCTAACAAAAAATTAAAAAAATGGCATATAAAATCGCAGAAATCACCAAAAATATTGTTTTTTCGGCCAAAACTCGAGAAATATTTGCCAAAATATGGATTGCCATGCCTTGTTGGACTCGTAATTAAATTCCCTTTCCACACAAACTCAAATTTGGGAAAAAAAAATTTGAGCCCATTTTTGCAAAAATTGATGATGGTACCCCTTACAAAAAATTAAAAAAATGGCATATAAAATCGCAGAAATCACCAAAAATATTGTTTTTTCGGCCAAAACTCGAGAAATATTTGCCAAAATATGGATTGCCATGCCTTGTTGGACTCGTAATTAAATTCCCTTTCCACACAAACTCAAATTTGGGAAAAAAAAATTTGAGCCCATTTTTGCAAAAATTGATGATGGTACCCCTTACAAAAAATTAAAAAAATGGCATATAAAATCGCAGAAATCACCAAAAATATTGTTTTTTTCGGCCAAAACTCGAGAAATATTTGCCAAAATATGGATTGCCATGCCTTGTTGGACTCGTAATTAAATTCCCTTTCCACACAAACTCAAATTTGGGAAAAAAAAATTTGAGCCCATTTTTGCAAAAAATGATGATGGTACCCCTTACAAAAAATTAAAAAAATGGCATATAAAATCGCAGAAATCACCAAAAATATTGTTTTTTCGGCCAAAACTCGAGAAATATTTGCCAAAATATGGATTGCCATGCCTTGTTGGACTCGTAATTAAATTCCCTTTCCACACAAAATCAAATTTAGGAAAAAAAAATTTGAGCCCATTTTTGCAAAAAATGATGATGGTACCCCTTACAAAAAATTAAAAAAATGGCATATAAAATCGCAGAAATTACCAAAAATATTGTTTTTTTCGGCCAAAACTCGAGAAATATTTGCCAAAATATGGATTGCCATGCCTTGTTGGACTCGTAATTAAATTCCCTTTCCACACAAACTCAAATTTGGGAAAAAAAAATTTGAGCCCATTTTTGCAAAAATTGATGATGGTACCCCTTACAAAAAATTAAAAAAATGGCATATAAAATCGCAGAAATCACCAAAAATATTGTTTTTTCGGCCAAAACTCGAGAATTATTTGCCAAAATATGGATTGCCATGCCTTGTTGGACTCGTAATTAAATTCCCTTTCCATACAAACTCAAATTTGGGAAAAAAAAATTTGAGCCCATTTTTGCAAAAATTGATGATGGTACCCCTTACAAAAAATTAAAAAAATGGCATATAAAATCGCAGAAATCACCAAAAATATTGTTTTTTCGGCCAAAACTCGAGAAATATTTGCCAAAATATGGATTGCCATGCCTTGTTGGACTCGTAATTAAATTCCCTTTCCACACAAACTCAAATTTGGGAAAAAAAAATTTGAGCCCATTTTTGCAAAAATTGATGATGGTACCCCTTACAAAAAATTAAAAAAATGGCATATAAAATCGCAGAAATCACCAAAAATATTGTTTTTTCGGCCAAAACTCGAGAAATATTTGCCAAAATATGGATTGCCATGCCTTGTTGGACTCGTAATTAAATTCCCTTTCCACACAAAATCAAATTTAGGAAAAAAAAATTTGAGCCCATTTTTGCAAAAAATGATGATGGTACCCCTTACAAAAATTTAAAAAAATGGCATATAAAATCGCAGAAATCACCAAAAATATTGTTTTTTCGGCCAAAACTCGAGAAATATTTGCCAAAATATGGATTGCCATGCCTTGTTGAACTCGTAATTAAATTCCCTTTCCACACAAAATCAAATTTAGGAAAAAAAAATTTGATCCCATTTTTGCAAAAAAAGATGATGGTACAAAAAATTAAAAAAATGGCATATAAAATCGCAGAAATCACCAAAAATATTGTTTTTTTCGGCCAAAACTCGAGAAATATTTGCCAAAATATGGATTGCCATGCCTTGTTGGACTCGTAATTAAATTCCCTTTCCACACAAACTCAAATTTTGGAAAAAAAAAATTGAGCCCATTTTTGCAAAAAATGATGATGGTACCCCTTACAAAAAATTAAAAAAATGGCATATAAAATAGCAGAAATCACCAAAAATATTGTTTTTTCGGCCAAAACTCGAGAAATATTTGCCAAAATATGGATTGCCATGCCTTGTTGGACTCGTAATTAAATTCCCTTTCCACACAAACTCAAATTTTGGAAAAAAAAAATTGAGCCCATTTTTGCAAAAAATGATGATGGTACCCCTACAAAAAATTAAAAAAATGGCATATAAAATCGCAGAAATCACCAAAAATATTGTTTTTTCGGCCAAAACTCGAGAAATATTTGCCAAAATATGGATTGCCATGCCTTGTTGGACTCGTAATTAAATTCCCTTTCCACACAAACTCAAATTTAGGAAAAAAAAATTTGAGCCCATTTTTGCAAAAAATGATGATGGTACCCCTTACAAAAAATTAAAAAAATGGCATATAAAATCGCAGAAATTACCAAAAATATTGTTTTTTCGGCCAAAACTCGAGAAATATTTGCCAAAATATGGATTGCCATGCCTTGTTGGACTCGTAATTAAATTCCCTTTCCACACAAACTCAAATTTGGGAAAAAAAAATTTGAGCCCATTTTTGCAAAAATTGATGATGGTACCCCTTACAAAAAATTAAAAAAATGGCATATAAAATCGCAGAAATCACCAAAAATATTGTTTTTTCGGCCAAAACTCGAGAATTATTTGCCAAAATATGGATTGCCATGCCTTGTTGGACTCGTAATTAAATTCCCTTTCCATACAAACTCAAATTTGGGAAAAAAAAATTTGAGCCCATTTTTGCAAAAATTGATGATGGTACCCCTTACAAAAAATTAAAAAAATGGCATATAAAATCGCAGAAATCACCAAAAATATTGTTTTTTCGGCCAAAACTCGAGAAATATTTGCCAAAATATGGATTGCCATGCCTTGTTGGACTCGTAATTAAATTCCCTTTCCACACAAAATCAAATTTAGGAAAAAAAAATTTGAGCCCATTTTTGCAAAAAATGATGATGGTACCCCTTACAAAAAATTAAAAAAATGGCATATAAAATCGCAGAAATCACCAAAAATATTGTTTTTTCGGCCAAAACTCGAGAAATATTTGCCAAAATATGGATTGCCATGCCTTGTTGAACTCGTAATTAAATTCCCTTTCCACACAAAATCAAATTTAGGAAAAAAAAATTTGATCCCATTTTTGCAAAAAAAGATGATGGTACAAAAAATTAAAAAAATGGCATATAAAATCGCAGAAATCACCAAAAATATTGTTTTTTCGGCCAAAACTCGAGAAATATTTGCCAAAATATGGATTGCCATGCCTTGTTGGACTCGTAATTAAATTCCCTTTCCACACAAACTCAAATTTTGGAAAAAAAAAATTGAGCCCATTTTTGCAAAAAATGATGATGGTACCCCTTACAAAAAATTAAAAAAATGGCATATAAAATCGCAGAAATCACCAAAAATATTGTTTTTTTTCGGCCAAAACTCGAGAAATATTTGCCAAAATATGGATTGCCATGCCTTGTTGGACTCGTAATTAAATTCCCTTTCCACACAAACTCAAATTTTGGAAAAAAAAAATTGAGCCCATTTTTGCAAAAAATGATGATGGTACCCCTTACAAAAAATTAAAAAAATGGCATATAAAATCGCAGAAATCACCAAAAATATTGTTTTTTCGGCCAAAACTCGAGAAATATTTGCCAAAATATGGATTGCCATGCCTTGTTGGACTCGTAATTAAATTCCCTTTCCACACAAACTCAAATTTTGGAAAAAAAAAATTGAGCCCATTTTTGCAAAAAATGATGATGGTACCCCTTACAAAAAATTAAAAAAATGGCATATAAAATCGCAGAAATCACCAAAAATATTGCTTTTTCGGCCAAAACTCGAGAAATATTTGCCATAATATGGATTGCCATACCTTGTTGAACTCGTAATTAAATTCCCTTTCCACACAAACTTATACAATTTGATGGCGTAACCCTCGATCAACCTCTGCAGGCTAAATACCTCGGGATCACCCTTGACAAACGGTTGACCTTTGGCCCACACTTAAAATCTACGGCTCGGAGATGCGGTCACAGAATGCAACAACTGCGATGGTTGATCAACAGAAGAAGCACCATGACACTTAGAGCCAAAAGGGCAGTCTACGTCCACTGTATAGCCCCGATCTGGCTATATGGAGTGCAGATCTGGGGTATTGCTGCAAAATCGAACTACAAACGCATAGAGGTCTTGCAAAATCGTGCAATGCGTGCCATCACCAACTGCCCATACTACGTACGTGGCTCAACCCTTCATCGGGACCTGAATCTGCATACAGAGGAAGAGCAGATCTCAAGGCACGCAAGCAGATACAGTGATAGGCTTAAAAGACACCACAGCATGCTGGCAAGACGCCTACTCCCTGCCAGGCCACCAAGAAGGCTTAAAAGAAAGGGCTTTGCCAAAACAATTGGACAGCTTTAAAGACCCCTCGATGTTTGAGATTTTGTTGTTAGTCCTTCAGCGATAAGTGAGAGGTTTGGTTATATTATTTATATGTTTAATTGCAATGTTATGGTACTAGTACTGCATGTACGGATTCGTCGCTTTAATAAAACTAAAACAAAAAAAAAAAAAAGTAGCATATATAATTGGCAAGTTGTGCAACAAACCACTACCGCTTTCGCTCACTGCACTGATTGGACAAACAAGCGTCGGTAGCATTTTGCAGATTTTGTGTGGAATTTCAAGCACGTTGCATTCTGTTACATTTTCTTCGGCCGAAAAGGGGGCGAAGAATTGGGGGCGGGGCCGGCTGGATGGATGGCTGGCCGTATTGGGGGCGGGGTGCATCCGAAATTATGACCACTCGGACCCAATTTACTGGCAGTGTGCCAAGGACGCAGACGTCGCTCCCTGTGGCGGCTGACAGCTCATTGGAATTTGAAATTTGGAATTTTCATTAGTGTTACAAGTGCGCCGCCATTGAGACGGGCGGCCAAGTCGCCAGGCCAACAAAATCACTGCAAAAAAGCGGTGACCTTTGCGAATCCAACGGCTCACGCATGGGACGAGGTCACCAGTGGACATACAGACATACAGACATATGTGTGTGCAAGTGAAACACATCCCAACAAGCTCAAGATAAATGTGCTGCGGGCAGTGCAAAAGTTTCGAATGTTTGGCATTGCATGTTTGCAGGGGCGTTACCAACAGCATTCCCATGGCATCCATGTAAAATTCGCTCCAAATGCGCTTAAAAAGGAGCTAAGGCCACGCCTACTAGCTGTGCGCACTTTAATTAAGTCCTTGAATTAGCAACTATTGTTCGGAAACTACCCTTCAACTCATATTAATAGTATACAAATCGAAAAATAAACAAAAGGCATTTCAAGAATTAGAATATTTAAAATTTGCAAATGGTTTAAAATTGCATCAACGCCTTAAAAAGGCTCGGAATTTCGCTGTTTCGGTGGCCAGCCAACTTTGGAGTGGCGCTAATGTGTAAAACTATTTAAGTGCCACGCCCACCACTGCTGCGCCCCTATGGCCACCCCCCCTTAGGAACATTGTTGCAAATTGCCGCCCGCTTTGTTGCTGTTGTGGTAATTGCACTTGCTGGTTTATTACCCACACAGCCATAAAATGTAATGCACATGATGTAAGTACTTAAATATGGCAAAGGATCCGCCGATGCGTAGCCCCCGAATTTTTGACAGCTGTCAATGTCGGTGAGCGTTGCACATAATATGTTTGTAGGTATATAAGGGGTAACTCGTAGTCCCCCCACTCCCCATCCCCACTCCACCTGTAAATTATTCCCCAAATTATTCCACCTGACATTCCGACGACGACGTTTATCGGGGATTTTTGGTTTCGCCAGCACTAAGCAAACACAACTGGAAGCGGATTTGTGTGTGTGCTTGTGCTGTGTTGTGTTGTGTTGTGCACACATTGTTGTCCTTCGTCCTTTGTGTCCTGTGTCATTGTTTGCATGTGTGGTGTCGAAGTAAAAACGAAACAATCAAGGAATGCGGCACAAATAAATCGCCATGCCCCTGCCCCTGCCCCTGCCCCTGCCCCTGCCCCTGCCCCTGCCCCTGCCCCTGCCCCTGCCTCTGCATTTGACGCACCGAAATATTCGTAATGGCTGAGGGGCAACACCTCGGGCATTTCTTCTTGCTACAGTGAAACTGCGATAAGTTGCACTTCGTTTCATAAGTTAGCAAGGAAAAACTCCAAATGGCTGTTTCTGAAAATTGTACTGAAAAGTTGCAAAGTAACTAAGCAAGTTGAGTGTGCAATTTTCACTTGATTCGACTAACTGAAATCTTAAGGCGGTGTTTTTCCATTTAGGCTGTCCAGCTTGAAGTTGAGTGACACAATACACTCGTAGCAAACTTGAGTTCAAGCCTATTTGGCCAACACCTTAATTGCTTTGCAGAGAATTCAATTAGGCTGCAGCTGGAGAAGCTCATCTGTGCTCTGGCAAGGACATCAGGATTTGGCAGATCTTAAGTTCGAGCTGCAACACCGGGTACATGTGAGTGTGGCACTTCCGCTGTGGCAAATGGATTTCCTTTGTGTTATCGAAAGCATTTTTAGCCCACAACACACACGCGCCCATAAACATCCAATTCACAAACTATTTCAATTACAAAGAGGAGGAAACCTGTGTGTGCGTTTTCTAGGGGAAAATGTGGGAAAAGGGCTTTTCTATTTCCGCTGCCAGCGCACAAGTGCCGTTAAATTCACGCGGCTCTCCACTGCAGCGGAAATAAATGTAGGACTACGAATTGTGCGATTTTCCACGAAACACAAGATGAGGCTGAAACACTTGCTGCCATTTCCTTCAAATTTATTTCGGCTTTATGAATATTTCCCAAACTGATTAAATTGACTTTCGGAGCTGGAAAATGCATCAATGATTCTGAGGCAAATAAAAAGCAGTTTAATCAATTGCTGATCCACCGCAAAGTGTCTACAGGCAAATATGTGCCAAATAAATGTATTGATACGCAAAACCACCGGCAATTCGGTTTGCAGAATGCGAAGCATCGGCACTTGGCTGCAGGCTGCTATTATTGTGGCCGCAGCTGTGCACATACGACTGTGTGCTAGGACCTGTTCTCTGAAATATTTATATGCAAATAAATAGTTTAGCGAGCTATCAACTTCGCATGTGTGCGTGTGCGTGTGCTTGGGCTGCCATTGTCATTATGCGTAGTGTACACACATCAGGGGCGGTGCTCGGCAGGAGGGGGCGTGCCATAAACAACACACACACACACACACACAGAGGCACACACAGAGACATAAACATGGCTCACAGATTGTTAGAGAGCGAAGCCTTCGAGCTCGGCGTACTATTACCCATTAATGGTGTGTGGCGTTTAATTGCTAATCTATTAGTGCCAGGGAAGGACCTCGAGGTGCTGGGGCTAAGAACCGGATATTAGACAGTCATACTCGTATTAGTATTGGGTCAGGTCGTGAATGAGCGGAGTGGGCGAGGCGATTTAATTGCCAGGAATGCGTCTTAATTATAAAATCAATGGGCAAACAAAGGCTGCTGGAATTCGCACAAGAATGAGCCGTCTAATTAACCATAATGCCAGTTTCGGTTCGTTGGAATTCACTTTTATGTCGGCTTTTTGTGATGTGGTATTCCGATACGTGTACATGTGTTTGTCATGGGCTTGTTACGCCCTAATCGACCGTAATGTAATTAAATACCCGACTAAAAAAGCCAATCAAAACAAACTCAAACTATGGCGAGCAGCCGGAGCAGCGAATGAAATTGCCCACAGAAAGTCGAGGGGAAAAACAAAAGACTTTCCGAATAGAATTTGCATCGGCGAAAAAAAAGAAAGAAAAAAGGTGTACGAGTATATATTTGTATACACCAACATAGTGACGCTGTTGACTTTCATTACCTTGCGCAAATAGAGGGAAAGTCATTAAAAATTTTAATGAAGAAAGTTTTTTCCTTTGTTTTCCGTTGTCGCCGTCATCATCCGTCGTCTTTGGCTGGCGCCTCGACTTGATATTTAAATTTTGTTTTTTGTCAGCAGTTCTCCGCTTTATTGTTAACAACAATCGGGCTATCCGCATCCGCATCCGCAGCCTCATAAACGGCATGATTTATTAGAGCGATAAAGCGATTAAATTAAAATTGATTTATATGGCAGGAGTGGCGAGGACAACTAGCAGACGGATGCCTCTTGTGTGCTGATTATGTTGGCCCGCTTTCCCGCTTTTCTCGATTTTCCAACCGAGGGAAACCAAAGTAAAAACTTACTAATTTATGCAAAGCAGGCGGACTGCTTGAGGAACTGCCGCGGGACAACATGGCGTATGATTAACCTAAATGTTCGGCCCTGATTTCCCCCTGCTTTACATTTAAATTGCCAAACTAAAAAAACACAGTGCCCGAGGCTTCAATTACTTCCCGCTGCGAAAAAGGTCCTGTCTGCACATCCTCGTGTATCCTGTCTGTTATTCTCCGGCTTGTTTGTACTGCCGAAAAGGACAGCCACGCAACTAATTTGTTCGGCACAAATAAAGAGCCAAATAAATAGAGGAAAATTGACGAACTTTTAGCCAAGCCAGCTTTGATTTCGACCCAGCTTATTGGTTTGCAAGCCCACTGGGATTCGTCCTGCCACTTCAACTCCTCTGACTCCTTCAGCTCCCTCTGCTCCCCCAGCCCCCTTAGCTTGAAGCTGCAACACAGGAGTTGCAGAGGATTTGGGGCGACGATGATGGCCCAAGCCACACTCACCGTCGGATGCAGTTCCGCCTGCCGCCTCTCCCTATCGATGTTGCAGTTGCACGTCCTGTTGCCGTTGCCCCGTGGCGATGTCCTTCGAAAATTCCGGTGCCTTATTTTTCAGTTTTGTGTTCCTTATATTTTGCTGTCGCCTGGACGCCTGTTGTGGTTCTTGCACTGACGTTGCGGTCCAAATTGAATTTCACTTGGAAAATATACGAGCATGATTAATCACTTAACGAAGGCAGGACGCTCTGGCCGCAAACCAGCCAGGACCAAGGATATACAGCCCGCACAAGCCGTTCCCGACTGCCGACAAGAAGGACCGCATTGCGTTAACTCGTTTGGTTTGCTGCAGCTGATTCGATTTGCCAGATTCCGGTCGAACATTAGCTTTTAAGTGTATTTTTTGAAAATGTTCGAACTCTCGATTGATTATGGATGCTTTTTTGCTAGTACTATAATTTCTTTTAAGCACTTTAGTTCTGATTATCGCTAAATGGAGTAATGTAGTGATTATTCAGTAAGCTCTTTGATTATTAGGTTTTTCAACATTTTTCTTCGCTTTAAAATTTTTGAAAATTTGTAATACAATTATTAGTAGCAAACTTTAATTCATAGTTATCATTTTGTCGGTTCAAGAGCAAAACATACAAACAACTAAAAATAATAACCAGATAATTCAATTATATGCTAAATTATTTTTAAGGAAAATTTTAGTTTTAAATCTAATAAACTAATGTAACGTTCAAGTCAAAACAAATCAAGAGATTATCTGAAACTTGTATCCTTTCATTGATTATTTCTTTTAAAAAAAGAGTCACCAAAAAAAATGTTAGTATTTAAATTATTTATGTACCCTTTGAGAGTTCATTTAGTTGAGTAATTTATTAGTACAGCACTTTTTGATGCAATCACTTTATTCACGATTATTTGACGACACCGTGTTCATTCACTCATTCATTCACTCGCTGAGTTCGCTCGCGAATCTCATTCACAAAACTTGATTTTGGCCAATTGGCGGAGCAGAGTCCAGCGCGACCAGGACGCCACTGAAAGCGACTGAAGGCGTCCGAAATCGGAGGAAGAACGCGGCCAGGACCTGCCGCGAAGGCTCACAGCACAGGAGTGACGAGGACTCGCTCGGCCGAGGACTTCGGCTCGGCCTGCGTGGAGTGACGAGCTGGCAGGATAACACACGAGGACGATGATGGCAGCTCTGCCTGCAAGAAGCTACCATTGACGGTTCGCTGGGAGGCAGCAGCAGCCGACCCACACACACACACACACACACACACACACACTGCCGCAGTGGCACACGCAAACCCACACGCCACGCACACACGGACATTTGTTGCAACCGCCAGGATAACGCGAGTTGTGTAGCACACTTTTGGGGGCCGCTCGTTCGGGAAAACATTTCGGCCCTCTGAATGCGGCCCAAAGCCCGGCGTTTTCCCAGCTGTTCGCTTGGCGCCAAAATTCTTAGTCCTTACCGCGCAGACTCGAAAGTGTTATACTGCTTTCACGCTCCGTCCGATATAACAGTATTTTCCAGGAGCGGTTTAGTGAATAATTCAATCATATACAAGCAGTCGTTAATAATCGAATTGATAACTTTTTACTTAAATTCGTAATGTAGAAAATTCTACGTTAGCCCAAGAACTTTTTTGTAAGTTTTAAGTACTTAATAGTTATGTGTATATTTCTATTTAGTAGTATCTGTTGCTATTTTGCAATTTATTTCTATCTACATACATTTTACCTTCCCCTTACCGCTTCGATTGGAGTTTAAATTTAAGGTAAACTTTCCAGCATCAATTCGAATAATTTGGTTATCCTTGCCAAGGGCTCCCCCACCGAATTATGCCACGTGCAGCATTTTTGGCACACGAAATACTTGTCTACCCGTTTGGCACATTAGGTATTTAAAAAGTTGTTAAGCAAACTTTCAAATTAAATACCCGGGGCTTAAACGGGGCGAGCTCCCGAGGCACACGAGTATTTCCGGGGGACACAAGGATCTCCGGCGTGTCCTGGCAGCCCGGTCTTTTGGTACTTGATGCCTGGCAGAGTGCATTCTGCTCTCATTTATTGCATTTTGCATGTGTAAAGAGCGTTTTTATTATTTCGCCCACGTCCAGGATGTGTGAAGAGCAGCAAATTAAGGAATTCCGTCTGCGAGGAGTAATTAAAATTGTGAAGAAAGCCATAATGCTAGTGTTTACATTGGAGAACTGCCCAACTAAAGCGAGTTGAGCCGAGCATCCGGCAAAGTGTTTTAATTGAGAGCTTAAGTGTTATCCTTGCGCCAACAAGTATTCCAATATGCGAATACATACACGTATGTTGGCAAATTTTGTGCTGCGAACCGAGTCGAAATGAAATAGGAAAATTGAGAATAGGAAAATGCAAATGGAAGGCCGCCTGCAATGAGATTAAAAATGCATGACATCAATTATAAGAAGTTTTCTTAATTTCCTTCCGCCCACAACTCACTCGCTTTTCCACCCCCCCGACTTTTTCCGAAGCGAACTACTCGACAAGGGCAACGCACATGCACACATTTTCGCAGAGAGCACATTTGTTTATTCCTCGATTGCGTACAAACATTTGCATTTGCATAGACAAGTTAAAAGCATCTTTTCGCCCCCGACCGCCCGCCAAATCCCTAGCACACTAAGAGAAAACGGGCAGCCTTCCTAATGCGGCAAGTAAGAGAACAGAACATCTATTTATGAAACTAACTAATAATACGATTACTTTGAACGTAAGACTCGTTGTTTGATTTTTGTGTATAAATCGTTCGAAAGCGGCTTATCTATACGTTCTTTCTTTGCCTGCAGGACCAAAGGACCAGGATCAGGAGCAGAACGAACTTCCTGCTGCCTGAATGCGCCTGAGTCAATGCAGCTGGCGCTGCAAATGTGTGTAAAAACTCCTGCCACCCCGTTTTCAGCATGCGAGATTGCAGATTTCATATGCAAATTTTGCACTTCTTCAGAAAATTATTCAAATTACTTGCGAGCGACAAGCGCTGCTCCCTCGCCACGAGTCCTTGCTGGCTGCCTTTCGTCCTGCCGTGGATTGGATATAAACAAAACACCTTTCCGTTGGCCAAACAAGCCGGCAGCCTTGGCCGTTTGACAGCCCCATCGATGGGAGTGCAAATCTTTGCTCCCCGCCGGAAGCGGAAATGGAAAGGAGGAGGAAGCAGAAGGCAGCGGCAGAGCAAAATGTTGAAAATGCTGGCCCATCAATCAGCCAAACTGGCGAAATGGCAAAATGACGAAATGGCAAAATGACGGTTCGGGCTCATGGCTGGTAATCCGCGTAATATTATTAAATAATTAACACGCGTTACTGCGCTTGTTTATGACAGCTTAGCGACCGGAAGTGATGGCGCCCAGACTTTTGTCTTCCAGGATTTACCCATCAAAAGATAAACGCAATTACGGAGCAGTTTTCGAGCATTTTGGGCCCGCACAGGAGACAAAGCCTTTGCGGCGCGGCGAAACATGCAAATTAGCGTGCCAGCGAACGAGTTAAAGTTCGCTTTTGAAAGGAATTTGCATATTTAAATGGCATTTTCGCCAGACACTTGACAGTCTAACTGGCAGTTGGCAACATTCAGTGGGTCCTGGTCCTGGTCCTGGTCCTGCTGCTCCTGCTCCTTGATCCTGTCACTCCGGTGACAGTCGGTGCCTCGTCACGTTTCTGTTGGCTCATAAAAGTGAGATTGAATTTTGAACGGGTGGCCCACGAAAGTCGCTCCTTTCCCACGTTTCTGATTCGCAATCGACCTAACTTTCTGTCATCCCGGGTGTCTGTGCCTAATAGGCCACATGAACTTGAACCCCGCCACGCGTAGATGATGATGAGCATGATTCACGATGATGTTGATGATGATGACGCCTCCGACGAGGATGCGAAATTGTTGCACACGCGCAGGGATACAAAAGCCAAAGTTAAAGTGAAAGTGAAACTGAAAGTGTGCCTGAAAGTTTCTGGCCAAGGCGGAAGTCATTAACGTGTGTTCGGAGTCGATTAAGTGTGTCATGTGTGTGCGTTTGCTGGAATTTTATCAGCGGACTTTGCCCCACTGTGCATAGTGGTAAGCTGTGGCGGATTTATTTCACGGCCCGCGGCGATTTAATCAGCAGGATCAAAAGGGTTTTGTGTTACCTCTAAGAGCTTAAAGTCACGGAGCAAAGGGTTTCCATTTCGAGCATCTAAGTGGATGTGTGGATAATGAGGATAAAACAGCAGCATCACGCGTTTAAGTAGGGATGGAAAGTCCGCGAAATATGTGTATAGGTTTGAGTAATTTTATTTAATTTACCACATAAATCATCTGAAGTTGCGAACTAGTTTCACTAGCGTTTTGGCCAGTAATATACCCGAATTAATGGCCATCAATCAATGTTGAAAATGCTGAAATTGTCATTTCCCTGCTGAGCGGTTTGCAAACCCAACTTCACCTGAAGCCCCAGAGCATAACCGAGGACATAATTCGAGGACGAGCACACAAATCAATTGGCATTCAGATTCTGAGCAGACAGTCGGGATGTTTGATTGACACCACGCTAATTGGCGACCATTCGGGTTGTCCATAATGCCAGGATTAGCAGGAAACCACGTGTGCACGTTTCTTTGGCCCTTCCCTGCATCTTTATGGGTGGAGTTATGAACCCAAAGGATCTGACGTTCTGTCCTTTTACCGGATAGACGTTATCTTGGAAAAAAATTGACCGAATATGAATTTCTATGCTTGTCTTAACTAATATTAAAGCTCCCAATCAATTTATATTGAAAAATAAAAAAAAAAAAATTTTGCCATTTTTGCAAAAAATTGTGATGGTACCCCTTATAAAAAAGTGAAAAATGGCCAAAATTTTTTTTTTACCAAAACTTCAAAAAAGTGATTTATATCGATAGCTTAGGTTTTTAGCTGACTATAAAAGTAATTTCTTGCATTCAGAACCATTTTTAATTGGGAAAAATGCATTTCTTACGAACTTTTGGTAAAGGGAATCAACTGTTTCGTCTGCTGATTACATTCATTTCCACCAACTAACTAACTTGGCTAATAACTGGGCGCTGGCATCATTGGAGCAAGGCCAACGCAAATGCAAGACGACATTATCCGCTTTGCCCCAAAAGTCGACTTTAATCCGTGGCGCTAAGCACGCAACTGCAGAAAATCAAGTCGGAGAAACTCGGGGCATAGTTTGTTGGCCAAATAAATCACGCAGCCAAGCCACCGAAATCCTGGCAATCGAAGAGGGCAGCAATGTCACAGCCAAGGAATGGGAATGCACGCAATGATAAATCGAAAATATTTTCAGTTGTTTACACAAAACAATTCGGAGCGACAGACAATCGGAATGAAAGCTTGACAAAAATGTCCAACATCTTCCCCAAGTTTTCCATTTGACCAGCACTCAATAAAAAGTAACACAGACTCCTCCAACCGCTAGTGGTTGGCACTTACACTGGGAGAAAACTACAGATGTGCGGTGAAGTAAATTTAAATAAATGAAGAAACTTTGCACGGCATTCAAGCTTTTCATCAGAAATATGTACAATAGTGTGTGGAAAATGATTTGCATTTTAGATTCTCTGAGATACTCAGGGTACTTCGCAAGTTTTTCCGACTGGAGAAGCTCCTTTTAATGAACGAACAAACAGCAGAGCCAACGGAGGATTACGCTGCCAATGGACAGTGACTGCACCCCGCCATCCCGGATCGAGTTGAGTAAACAAGTGGCGCGTCCTTGTCCACTTTTAGTCCTGCCACCCGCACTTGCCCCTTCGAGTGTTAATTGTGTGCGTGATTTAAGCTTTGGCGGGGCAGGGGAGCCAGTCAAGATCCGGAGCCGCCCACCCGACCATTTCGAATAATTGCTTTTTGATTGAGTTCAATGCTGCGGAGGCTTTCCTCTGCGCTAACTTAAATTTGAATGTCCAATTTAATTGCACCCGTCGAGCGAGGCGCATCCAAGTGTTTTCTTTGCTCCAACGTGGAGCCATGTTCTATCCACTGGAACTGCCCAGAGCCCGTCGTCCACTTTACAGGGATTATGGCGGCAAGTCGGGCCTCATTCAGACGCAACAGGATGCCAGGAAGGGCAGGCGCTTGGGAAAACTATGGCACTTTATGCTGCCATATTTCAAGGACTACGCAGCAGGGTCCTCCGTGCACGGCATAAGATATCTGGCCGATCCCAAGATGAGGAAGTTCGAGAGGTAAGCTGTTCCAAAAGGTCTTAACTTCTCGAATCAATAGCTAGCTGCTCTTCAGGGTGATTTGGTTGCTGATTTTGGTGGCCACCAGCATAGGTGCCATAGTGGTTTATGTGGACCTCAACGAACTTTACCAAAGGGTGCGCATACAGACCACCATTAGGAACACGATGCTCCCGATTTTCCGCATACCATTTCCCTCGATTGGTTTCTGTGTAAGGAACCGTCTGAATTGGATGGTGCTCGAGAACGAGGCAGTTCATCACTTCCTGGGCGCCAACGCGTCGGCTGCCCAAACGGATCTCTTCATAAAGTTCTTCACGGCGGCAGGCGATCCACACTTGGCGCGCCTGAATGACATGTCCAACTTCTTTGAGAATAAAACTCTGTCTGATCAGCTCCACATGCTGGATCATCTCGACCTTCGCGAGGTCTATAAGTTCATCCAGTTCAAGTGCCAGGACTTGTTTCACATCTGCCGCTGGCGGGGAAACCCAGTAAACTGTTGCGAGCTTATCGAATATCAGTTCACGGAGGCCGGATTGTGTTTTGTCTTCAACACGGAAATCAGTCCGGTATCGCGACAAAAAGCAGTGAGTAAACCTATACAGTTCTTTATACATTATACGAGAGATAATAAATAAGCAATTATAAATAAGTTGGGATTTTAACAAAGTATATGTGTGTCCGCAACTGCAGAAGGAGAACAAATACTATCCCCTGCGCACTCCGCAGTATGGCGAGGGTTCTGGCCTGGATGTCTTCGTGCGGCTCAACAGATCCTACATTCGTCCTGGGAAGCGGGGCATCAACGTGATGATCAAGCAGCCGCAGCAGTGGAGCGACGTGGTGCGCCATGTGCCACATGAGGCCCACACCAGGATCAGTGTAACACCCCGATTCACAGTCACGGATGAGCGAACCCGGGCGGTGACTCCGGAGGTCAGGAGATGTATCTTTGCCGATGAGGTCGACAATCCGCATTACAAGAATTTTCCGGACTTCGAATACTGGGTGGGAAACTGCCGGAGCAGGTGCCATCAGGAACATGTCATCCAACTGTGCAAGTGCTCTCCCTCCATCTTTTTTCCCATCTCTGACAAGGGTAACTTAAGATCTTCTATAGCCAAGTACTTACACGAATGAATTTCCTGATTATTTTGCAATTTCACAGATAACTTTACGCTATGCAAAGCCTCGGACTTCAAGTGCCTCTACGACAACAGAAGTGAGATCTCTTCAAGGACATCTAATATGAAGTAATTTGATTGGTCTTTATCATAGTTACCTTCAGCATTGAACGGCATCCCGAGGAGGACGACTATGTTAAGAATCCCTTCAAGGAGAGCATGATCTGTGACTGCTTAACCAGCTGCGCTCAGCTGATTTTCGACAGGGTTTTCACCACTACCACCTTGGAGTAGGTGAATCCTATTTGTAACCCACTAAAATTATTTAGTAATTTCAATTCCTGTGCAGTAATAATGAAACGGACACCGAGGCGGGTACAATGCGGCTGGAGATTTTCTATCAGACTGGTTGGTTTGTCCAATATCAAACCACCATGAGATTTACCTTTGTGGAACTACTGGGTTGGTTATCATCTATCATCTATAAGTATCATCTTTTATTGTACTTCTATCTTTTCAGCTAGCTTTGGTGGCATAATCGGGCTGTTTTTGGGAGCCTCCTTACTGAGCGCCTTCGAATTGGCCTACTACTTCTCAATTGGACTCTACTTGTACATTCATGACAAGAGAAAGTTAAAAAGGCAGGAGTCCCGCGTTGTAACTATTCCATTTGGCCAGAGAAAAATAACACCCATTAAGTTTTGACATTAAACATTTAATAAATACAGCACATCAAGCAGCAGCCATCATTACCACGCATTTTTTCTGTTCTTAAAGGGATGCCTTAATTGGCTGTCGTTGGCATCCTTGTGGGCAGCAGGGATCTCAGGCAGATGACTCACTTCGTTGCCGAGGTAGCCCTTGAAATTTGCCCACTTAAGCTTCAGGTGCTTTAATAAGACCCCATAGTACTGGTTGTCATACAGATGCACTGCAAGGCCCACAGTAAGGTAGTAAATCAGTTCGAAGGCACTCACCATAGAAGCCCCCAGGCAAAGTCCAAAGATGCCTCCCAGATTGGCTGCGAATACAAGTACAAGTACACCAGTTACATATATGACTGTTTAACCAGCAAACTGCCTTACCAATTAGATCGATGATGGTAAACTCCAGGCTTGTGCGGTACAAGGGCGTGGTCTCCACTTGGTAGTGCACGTCCACCCTGAAGAGTTTCTGCTGCGGATCCTTGGGTCTGCAAAGAATGGTTTCAGATATCTCACGAAATCAAAGAAGGCTTCCATTTGGGTCTACAGTTTATGGGCTGACAAAGGCAGAGTGGTGGTGGCTGTGTAATATTCGAGCAGGTAGCAGTCCACCAAACAGGAACAGGTCATTCCCAGCTTGGTGGCACTGAAAAGGGCGTCCTCGTCCCTTCGCTTGTCGTAGCTGAAAATGTCTGCAACAGATGGGTATTATTTCCAGAATTTATGTCTTCCATTTCTCCTACCATTGTGACGAGCCAGGCAGCGCAGGCTGACTGCATCGCATTCCGGTACTGAAAGAAAATATCAACACTTAAGTATAGAAATCAGAATCATATCACAGTTCTTAAGCACAGAGTGAACTTTGGACTCACCCCTTCTGTTATTCAGAAAGAAAATGGGCAGGGAGCAGTTGCAGAGCTGGATTAGGTAGGACTCGTGGCATCTGTTGAGGCAGTTGGAGAGCTGAAAATTTTTCCCATACTTCTTGGCCGAATCATTGGAGTTCAGATCGCCCTGCTCGTCCGCAAAGAGACAGTTCCTGCGCTCCGGCGGAATACTACGCGTGGAGTTGTCCGTCCAAGTGAGATCCGGACGGACAGTCACGTAGGTCTCGGTGTTTTGGGTCATTGAGTACACGACATTGTTGAGTTGGTGGGGCTTTTTAATCATTACCTGGAAATGGTGTTCCTTATGCAGGCCAATACTTAACTTCCTGTCGTTGATACTTACGAAGACATTATTGTTTGTCTGCGAATCGGGTCGCCTAAAGCTGTCGTTCAAGATTAGATCAAAATTCAAGCCCGTACTTTGACCTGC
This sequence comes from Drosophila orena, assembly GCA_005876975.1. Lineage (NCBI taxonomy): Eukaryota > Metazoa > Arthropoda > Insecta > Diptera > Drosophilidae > Drosophila > Drosophila orena. The sequence goes on along the minus strand of VCKV01000282.1, from coordinate 2,791,900 downwards.
TTTGGCATTGTGCCTCGGATAAAAGTTATGGCCCTCCTTATGTTTAATTGCCTGGGAGCGTGGCGAAATATCCGAATTGAAAACCAAACAAAACCCAAACTCCGTCTTCTCCAACACGAAGTATTCGCAGCACTCGAAGGAGGAACTGCGCCACAGGCAGGATTTCGGCACTATGATATCCTCGCACTTGAGAGTCAGAAAAATTGCCAATTCAGTTAGGTTCACAAAAGCCACTGCCTCCAGATTATCGTCCTCCAGCTGGGCCAAGCTCGAAAGGAAACTGCCAAAGCGAAGGGTTTCCATCCGGGAAACCAGGATGGTGAAACTTTCGACCAATTCCACGCTGGAATTCGACGGCAGGAACTGCTCCTTGGCCGCCTCCAGCTTCCTCCAGTTGATGCGGTTGTCCGTGCAAACGGCCACGGCCGGAAATGGCACAAGAAATACGGGGAACTGGGGATCCTGGACCACCGTCTGCAGCTTCTGGGAAACGAATCGCTCAGAGAGCAGCAGGTAGAAAAAGAATGACAGTGCGATGCTGACGATGAGCAGCCCGGACCAGATGATTCTAAAAGTATTGATTTTAAAGAACTTAATATAACTTAAGAATATATCTTTAGAAAATAGCTCTTAATGCTTATGAATAGAGATATAAACCACCAACCTCTCCAAATTATGCAGGTTTGAGTCGTACAAGTAGCGAACGCAGTGAATGGTGGACTTTTCGCAGTAGCTCCGAAAGTGGACCTTCAGCAAATGCACGAGGCACTTCTCAGCTGCCTCCGTCGGCTTGTGCGATTTATCGCCACTGGCCATCCCGGTGACGAGTCACTCAATCACTGAGCTTTTGGCCGGAATGCGGGGCACCCTTTTATGGCCACGGCCCAATGGCCAGTTGACTTGTAATTGCAGCGGGCCAAGTTCCGCCGGTTAGCCCATCCATTATGGCTCACAAGCTGTGTAATTGAGTAGTTATGTTTCCTGCCATTGATAAGCCCGCTGACAGAAGTGGTTGTCTGCTCATTGATTAGCGCACCGAACTGCCAATTAGCGAGATTTTCCCACAGTCGCAGTTCGTCCGCTGAGTGAAATGAGTGCCGCCGCCTGGAAGCCAGAGCCCTCCCCCGAGGATAATGATGATGACCACGAGCAGTCGAAGAAGCAGAAGAAGGCGCAGGCGAATGGATGGGTTTCGACCAGGCGGTAAGTGAGATTCCCGACTTATGCCTACTACTTTTCGTATCCAGAAATAATCCTCTTTCCCTACAGGTACGCTAGAATCCCGATTAAAATATTGGCCGCTCTGGCCACTGTCTATGTGAGCATGTTGTCCTCGGAGCGGTACTTCTACTACTGGGTGCAGACCTCCATCGAAAGGACCGATATGCACGTGTCCGAGATAGTTTTTCCAGCCGTGACCATTATCCCGATCCATTTCAGCAGCTTGAAAGCGGAGAAGCTCACCAAGGCCTATAATTTGGTTCAGTCCGTGATCTGGCAAACCCCGATGTCAGCCCACCTCACGGATGACAACTTCACGGAGTTCGCCGAGCTGGACAACTGGAACATAACGACCTGGGGAATCTACCAGTCGCTGCAAGTCAACTGCCAGCACTTCTTCATTGAGTGCCAGTGGCGTCGCAAGACCATGAACTGCTGCGACCTATTCCGACCCACCAAGACCTTCAATGGCTTCGCCTTCGAGTTCAACTCGCTGGTGTCCTCGGGAAAGGATGACACTTGGCCCTGGTCCGTGGCTGCATCGGGATCCTACAGCGGGCTCTATGTGAAGATCAAACGGCAGCACAGTCTGTATACTTTGAATACCCTGGGGGTGAGTCCGATAGCACATAGATAGCACGTCATGACATGGCAGTAATTACCACACCAGGTGATAGTGCACGAACCCACTCAGTTGCTGGGCATGAGCATTGACTATTCCTCGGAGGATCGCATCGTGGTTCCGGTGGAACCACTCCGTTTCACTGCCGAATTGGAGGTGCGGGCCCGTCCTGTCCAAATGCGTCGTTGTTACTTTGCGGTTGGTTTCCTGGGCCAGCTTTATTTAAACTCTCTAACCAAATTTTACCCTAGAACGAAATCCCAAAGGGGCGGTCGCGTTCGGAATGCATCTACAAGTGCCACTTCAACTACATCTTCAGCAAGTGCAATTGCTCCTTGGAACTGCCAGTGAAGGCCACCCTGGATGAAGGCAACATCACGGATGCAAAGGAGAGCAACGGGCGTAGAATTTGCGGTGTGAAGGATCTGGCCTGCTTCAATAAGCACAGACGTGGGTCTAATTCTAAACTTAAATCGTTAGAGTGTATGATGAATCGCGCTTAGTTTCCCTCTTTTCCATGAGCAACATCATCGAAGAGTCCCGGGACAACGTGTTCAACACCGTGGATTGTGGCTGCTTTCCCCAGTGCGATCACACCCAGTACCACACGTCGACCTACACAGAGAAGCTGAGCACCCACAGCACCCATGGCGCGGAGGTCGAGATAGATGTGTACTTCCAGGAGGAGACCCTATTCTCCTACCGCTCCATGCTCCGTTTCACCCTGATCGACTTGATGGGTGAGTTTGGAATCATCAACAACATTCGCGCTGAAATGTATCCATCCGCTTTACTTGCAGTTTCCTATGGAGGAATAGCCGGCTTGATTATGGGCATCTCGGTGCTGGGCTGCTTCAACAACATCTTGGATCACTTTGCCTGTTGTCGTCTACCCCAAGGTTCCTAGGGCCAGCTGGGATCTCACGTTCCCACACTTACCTGTAATCGGAGCACACACAAATGCACCACTCACCTGGTTCCTGGGATGCGCACATATACAAATCGAGAAAACAAAACCCATTCGGAGAACTACCTGCTCGGCAGTGGAAAATTTTCAAGTGCAGTTTCAACCAGACATAACCAATCTATAGGCTTTCTTTAGCTACACTCAGCAAAACGAATGAAATAAAAATGTTGTCTTTAAGTCGCAGAAATTCATTTTCTCTTTAAAAGTATGTATATTAAAAAGTAGCTTGAAAACTTTGCCATAAATAAATCTTTTATAAATTCCTTATAAATGTACGTACATATATACCTTTAATAAAATGCCACAAATGAATGTAATTTCAAATACTTTCAATACTTTCTCGCAAGACATTGCATTTTCTTGTAGTGTACCCAAATGTGCTGCGTTTGCTAAACATGTGTATTAATGTGTTTTCAGCAACAACAAAACAAACGCGCCAATTTGCCAAAGATTAGAGGGGAGCACTCTTATCAGCGGCTCTCCCCACGGAGGTTATTAGATGGCATCCAGAAATTCTTTGTTGTCCACTTGTGCCCAAGCTTAAAAGTCCATCACAAAGGAATCAGTTGCCCATGCTTGGAGCGGAGTATATAAATAAAATGGGGATCTAGACGCATAATCGCGCCTCGGAGACCCCTCAGGTACCAAGTCCATTCCCGAACCCAAATCGGATCCCTCGGACTCGTATAAATAGGGCTGCCAGGCCCTATTTGTGATCAGTCTTCGCTCGATCGCTGGAGAAATAAGTGGAAAAAAAGTGAAAATGAAGGTTTTCGTTGCCATCTGCGTGCTGATTGGACTGGTGAGTGCCCGATTCAGATAACCTGTGACCAGGTCCAGAATAATTCATCGCCTTCCATTGGGTTAAAGACCTCCGCCTCCGCTGACTATGTGGTGAAGAACCGCAACGACATGCTGGCCTACCGGGATGAGTGCGTCAAGGAGCTGGCCGTGCCCGTGGATCTGGTGGAGAAGTACCAGAAGTGGGAGTACCCCAACGATGCCAAGACCCAGTGCTACATCAAGTGCGTCTTCACCAAGTGGAACCTGTTCGACGTCACCAACGGCTTCAATGTCGAGAACATCCACCAGCAGTTGGTGGGCAACCACGCCGACCACAACGAGGCCTTCCACACCTCCCTGGCCGCCTGTGTGGACAAGAACGAGCAGGGATCCAATGACTGTGAGTGGGCCTACCGCGGAGCCAGCTGCCTGCTGAAGGAGCACCTGGCCCAGATCCAGAAGAGCCTGGCCCCCAAGGCCTAGTGGGTTCGAAATGGGCGAATGTACTGATAAGCATTGATTTAGTTAATAAAGTAATTGATTTCCCATAAAAGTTTGTGCATTTGTTCTCGGTTCACTGGGGAGAATGCCACATCTGGTTATTATATCCATATGCACAAGTTACTTCTTCAATGAAAGCTTATATTTATTAATAAGTTACTCCGGGTACCAATTACTTCCAACCTATACATTTTATTGAGCAGCCAATGTATGCCCTCCAGCTAAACAAAACTTTGGCAAACTTCTTCCATTCGTCATGTTGCTGTACACCAAGGAACTCGTGGCTCCGCGGCCGAGACAAGGACTCCTCCGCTTCAGGAGCAAGCCAGCTGGTCTGAAGTTCCGGGAAAGACTGCGCAGCTCCTTCGCCCACTCCAGCATCCCCGGGATGCAGCACGTCTTTGGGGAGCCGCATCTCTGGCAGCGCTGCCTGTGGCTCACCATCGTCCTGGCAGCGGTGATCACCGGATTCAGTCTGTACACCGTGCTGAGGCATCGCCACAGCGAGCAGATCCTGGTCAGTCTGATAGACACCACCCAGTTGCCAGTGTACCACATCGACTTTCCAGCTGTGGCCGTTTGTCCGTGGAGCCATTTTAACTGGGAGAGGGCTCCGTCTGCATTGCTCCGCTTTCTGCCACGACATCCGAGTGCCGAGCTCCGGGAAACATTTCAGGAACTACTTGCCATTCTGGATATTATGAATTTCTCCAACTTTAAGAGGATTCGGGTTCTCAGCAATCGAAATCTGACGAGGATAAGCTATCTGAAACTGACGGACCTGATGAACTATATGACCTATCGATGCGATGAACTCTTCGTCGCCGATTCCTGTGTCTTCGATGAGACTCCCTACGATTGCTGCAAGCTTTTTGTGCGGGAGCAGACGGTAAAGGGCCACTGCTTAGTCTTCAACTCCATGATTTCGGAAAACTCCCGGAAAAATCACCTGACCAACAAGTTTTACCCCTACAAGTTGAGCACCGCTGGCGAGGAATCGGGCCTGAAGTTCACGATCAATGGGAGCTACTCCTTTATGAACAACATAGGCACTCAGACTCCATTTGGATTGAACGTAAGTCCTGTAGCTGATTCACCCGCAAATGGTGATATTTTGTTTAAATTCTGTTTACCAAGCTCATGATCAAGGAACCACGCCAATGGTCCAATGAAATGATGTACCACCTGTATCCGGATACGGAAAACTTCGTTGCTGTGCATCCGCTGGTCACGGAAACCTCCACAAATACTTATGAAATGAGTCCCAGCAGAAGACGTTGCTACTTTGATGTGTGTATAGATGGCTGCTAATGAGGAAAAGTAATCCAAATACCTTACTCCATAGAACGAAAGGAACCCTGGCTTCCAGAACACTTCGTTGACTTATAATCGGCAAAACTGCCTGGCGGTGTGCCTCCACTTAGTTGTATGGAAGACCTGTCAATGCTCCCTGCCAGCTTTTCTGCCTCCCATTGGTGATTGTTGGAAAAACGCCAGTTTTTCTCATACTTTTTCAATATTTTTTCTTTTAGAGGGAATTCCGGAATGCGGAATTAAGGATGCACACTGCTTGGGCTATAATTCCGATATATTCACTTACATGAAGATGGGGGAGCAGGAGAAATACATCAACGACTCACGACAAGGCTACTTTTGTGATTGTCCAGATAATTGCAATTCTCGGCAGTACAAAATGTCGCTTAATGTGCGCAGATTGGATTAGTAAGTTCAATGTATATATTCCTAAGCAACAGATGGTAAAGGTTTCACTTCTTAAAGCCCAAAAAACTCGACAGACCGATTGATAAAAGCCCAGGTTTATTATGGCCAGCGGGTCATGACAAAAATCATTACGAAACTCAAGTACACCCATTTAGATTTACTGGCCAACTTTGGCGGCATCATAAGTCTCTATATAGGAGCCTCCGTCATGAGTTTTATAGAATTTTCATTTGTGCTGGGAAAGCTAATGTGGGCTTTCTTCAAAGATAGGCGCTTGCAATTAAAAGTGTATTCTAAGTAGCTTACTTTAAAAAATGATGTATAACTTCGCCGTAAACAAATGCATGAAGAGTTTCGGTAGATAACATTATTTCTGCTTGGTTTCCTGGTCCGTAGGATAGCGTATATAGATAGCCGGATGTGGCACGGTGACCGGAGTCTCTGGCAGTTGGTCCAAGTAGGAGCAACCGATGGCCAGGGCGCTGCCATCGGAGCTGAAGTTTAGCGTGGATATGGAGGTATCGTATTCGTGGAACTGGCAAAGGCGCTTCTTGTTGAAGCCATCCCAAATGTTCACAATGCCATCGGATCCGCCGGTGGCGAATGTCTGGTAGACATTATGGAAACTCAAGGCATTCACGGGGTAGATCTGTTCGATGTTTTGCTCCCTATTCCGGTGGCACTTGAAAGCGAACTTGCGGCGCTGCACCTCTGGGTCGTGATCCAGGTACTCCACTGCCACCCGTCCTTCGATGGAGGACATCACGTAGCCCTCTTTGTTGGGGAATAGACGAATGCAGCGGGTCTGGTACTTAAGCGAGGACTCTCGCTTCATGATGTAGCTGTCCATCTTGCGCAGATCCCAGATGAGCACCTTGCGGTCGGAGGTGGCCACCACGATTTTCTCATCGATCACGGACATGGAGTATACCTTTCCGTTGTTCTGTTCGAAGGTTCCAACGCAGCGCTTCTCCCGCATGTCCCACAGCTTCACGGTGTTATCCCAACTACCCGTGAGGATGCCATTGACGTACTCGGCGTGCTCCACGCATCTGATGGGCTCCTCGTGGGCACCAACTATGCTTTCCGCCTGGGTATTGACATCAAAGAGTCGTAGCTGGTTGTCCAGAGATCCACTGACCACGTGCACTATGTCCTGCGGATCGCTGGTTTAATAGGGGATTGCTAGTGTGTACTAAGGAGTCTCACCATGAAGGCACAGTCCAGAATGGGAGCATCCTGCAGAAATTTCTGGCGCAACTGATTTGCCGGCACATCGTAAAACCTAAGTGTTCCGTCCCAAGAAGACGCCGCCATGTACTGATTCGATTTGGGGCCAAATTTCACGGCGGAGATCAGGTCCTCCGGCGGATTGTTAAGTTTGAACTCTGGGGGACGCATTTTGTCAAGATTTCTGGCAGCAACAATGGCTTAATAAGGCAATAAATTCAAACAGAAACTGCTTTTAACAAATTAAACTCAAAATTTGCACGGCGTCTATGGTAAAGATGCGAGTATTTCGATATTACTATCGATAAGTCGCTTATTTGCATCAAGGGGATTCCTGAAACAGGTACACTTTAGGTAGCATACAAAATTTTAATAAAACCTTGTTTAAACTATATGAATTTTGTTGTTGCGATATAAATTGTTCATATGTAAATACACTCCGTATATTATAAATATAAACATTATTATTTTGCAGGCATCAGTTACCGATAACCGATATCAGGCGATCGATTTCGCGGCGAATGTGCCCATCTCTATAAACGACGCCACTCAATTCAGAAGAAGTAATTTTTATTTGGAGGTAAATAGGAGTAATACCAGCTATGGAGGAATCGCACGACTTCCAGTTCGTTCTTCCCCTGCATGAATCTGACCTGACCAATTCCAGTGGCGATCAGTACTACGTGAAGGAGATTTTTGGCGCCCCGGAGATTCCCGCGAAACTACAAGGTGAGTGTCCCTTTTCGCGGTTGCTTTTTAAATTGAGTACAGTTTTTTTAATCACAATCTTCATGTTTCCTCCACAGAATGCAAGCGCAAAGTGCACTTGGGCGATCCCTTCTATATATTCGAGCACTTCGACTTGTATTACTCGATCCTCGAGTCCCGCAGCTCAGATGCCGCCTCTGCACAGAATCTGATGCGATCCTTTGACCTGCTTTACTTGACCGTGGAGAAACTGTTCCAGGACTTGCAGCCCCTGCTGACGGCCAGTGAGCCCATGTCCAACCAGCAGCGCAATAACTACCTCAATCTGACCAAGATGACGCTGTTCCTCCAGGTGAGCACCGTCAAGAAGATCAACAACACTGTCCAGCAGGCCTTGCGGGATCAGCAGCTCAATGTTCAGAAAAAGCGCGCCAAACCTTCGGACGGATTAGAGCAATTTCCCAACTGGGAGGGCAAGCGAGGCAAGTTCCTGGTTCAGCTCTTCAACGTGCTGCAGTGCCCGCTGGAGAAGCTCTGGAGTCCGCCCGTAGCCGAGGAGGACTTTATAAAGTAAGAATTTGAATTCATAATCGTATTTTACTGATCTGTAACGTATCCACCTTCCCCAGTTTGCTATGCGACATCTGCTATCGAACAATCGAACTTCTGCCGCTCCGCGCGGACAACAAGCACGTCTTCGATACGATCTTCCAGATCTTGGGCACCTCGATCAAGCGCTTCAACCAGGCCATGACCTTCCCGGTCCGCATCCTGCAGATCCTACGCGGCACCGAACACGCATCGTCTTCAGTGGCCGCCGGAATATTACTGCTGCACGAGGAGTACGGAATTTCCTCGGTCTTCTCCATTCTAATCAAGAGCATTGTGGATGCCCTAAAGATGGACAGCTCTGACTCTTCGGTGTCCAAGCACTTCTCCAATTTCCTGGCCGAGTTCTCGAACATCGCACCATCACTGATCGTACCGCACCTGGAAAAGCTGGCAGAAGACCTACTGGATTGTCAGTCTCACACGCTGCGCAATTGCGTGCTGCAGATTATCGGCGACACCGTGGTTAGCGAACTCACCTCGGAGGATCTCAGCGAAGAGCTGAAGGAAGTGCGCAACGAGTTCCTTGAGTACCTGGTGGCTCACATCCTGGACATTTCTGCACACGTGCGCTCTAAGGTCCTCAGTATCTGGCATCACTTAAAAACCCAGCACGCCATTCCGCTTAACTTCCTGACCAGAGTGCTGGAGGAAGCCATCGGGAGGCTGGAAGACAAGAGCTCGCTGGTGCGACGTGCCGCCATGCATCTGATCAAGTCCGCCTTGGAAAGCAATCCCTACAGCAGCAAGCTTTCCATTGATGAACTCCGAACCAAGCATGAGCACGAGGTGCAGGCCATGGAGAAACTTAATGAGGTGCTCGAGGAAGAGCGCAAGCAGGAGGAGAATCTCAACAACGAGTTTAGCACCTTGGCGCCCGAACTGCTGCCTTTCATAGAGGCTAACCTCACAGAGTGTGAGTTTATGCTGTTTCCGTAGTTAAGGGTATTTTGTAATGTTGATTGCCATGTTTCAGTTCCCGATATGCAGTTCGACAAGGAGGAGAGCGACGAGACCTTGATGGAGCGGATCATCCCGTTGATGCGGGAAAAGAACTACAAGGACGTTATTGTTCTGGTGCGAAAGGTGGACTTTTTGGCGGGAAATCAGAACATGAGGTATGTTGGTGATCAAAGATGGGTTCGGTTTAATTTGAATGTGTTTACTTTTCAGTTCCTTGCTGAAGCACGAGGAGCACTGCGTGTATGTGCTGGCCTTGCTGAAAACATATCACCTGCTGGCTGCGGGATTCAAACAGAGCGTATGTTTCTGCTGAAGAAAATAACTAGGCAATACCTAACGAAGTTTTTAATTTTAGAGCGAGGAGATGCTTCAGCAGATCAAAACGGTGCAGTTCCTAAAGGACAGCATTGACTTTGCAGTCTTGATGACTTCAGCCTTCCCCAAACTTCACGAGATGCTCATGTCCAAGACAAACACGGACGTTTTCGAGGCGGTAGACTTGTTCACCACCGGGTACATGTTCGGAATCCATGGCACGGAGTCGGGAATGCAGAGAATGCTGCAGCTGGTCTGGTCCTCGGACAAGGAGAAGCGTGATGCAGTGTCCGATGCCTACAAGCGAGTTTTGTTCTCCACGGACCAAACGGGTCGCGCTCATGCCATCAAGGTGGTGCAGAACCTGTCCAAGTTTCTCTCGGAAATCGAGTATGGTCACTACACGGCCTTGGAGTCGCTAATGGCCGAGTGGGTGTCGGGTGGCGACATCGATGCTGCAGTCATCCAGGTGCTCTTTGAGCGCTTCACACTAAAACTGGAGGGTACTACATCCAACGAATCTCGCCTGTCGCTGCAGCTCCTGATAATGGCTTCGCAATCGAAATCCAGTATTGTTTCGGCCAACACTCCCATCATCGAAGATATTGCCGTCGGAGAGAGGGTGCGTCGCGATCCACGGATATTTACCTCCTGTCTGCAGCTGCTGGTAAACTCCATTGATGCCAACAACACTGCCAAGTATTATAAGCGCCAGAACAGCGATGCGGAGTTCGTGGGAAAGATAACGAGGCTCTTCCTCGACTTCTTTTTTCACAAGAATCTATCCGACTTCGATAGTCTTGCCATGAGTGTTTTTGAATACTTCTACAGGATGTGCCAGGCGCCGGATGTGATTGCGCAGCAATTAGTGGTGGTTCTTCTCAAGCGATTCAATGAGAGCTGGCTGGTCAAGGAGGCGGCTGCAGTGGAGTCTCCATCAGACTTAGCGGATAAGGATAATATTGCGGAAACGCAGGCCTTGGAGATTCCCCACTCGCAGACCGTTAACCCCACTCAGACTCAAGCTGATTTCCAATCACAGATACAAGGTACCTTGATTCCCGTGTATCTGGTATCCCGCTTAGTCTTCTGTATCGGCTATATGACCATCAAGGAGATGATCTTCCTCGACATGGACATCTATAATAACATGAAGTATCGCGACGAGTTGACGGCTCTTGAAGAGCGTAATAACCGGAATCAACAGGCGGGAAGCTCACAAAATACCGCCAGACGTACGCTTAATATGTCAGCCATGGAGGTGCGCAAGAGGTTGTCCGGAGTGGCGGCGGAACCGCAGCAGGAGCCAGACGATGATCTGGTGGGAGCGACTGCAGAGGACAATATCGCCGAGGAAATCCACGGCATCTGCGAGGATATGTTGATTTACAACCCGGACGCCCTGCTGTACAAGCTAGCGCCATTCATTATAGAAATATGCAAGCGTCCTGGTGAGTTTGGAGATCCAAAGTTGCAACAGGCGACCACTTTGGCGCTGGCCCGGCTCATGACCGTTTCCTCCCGTTTCTGCGAGACCAACATGAGCTTTTTGATGAACATCCTCAACCTAACTAAGAACATCCGGATCAAGTGCAACACGGTGGTGGGACTGTCGGATCTGACATTCCGTTTCCCCAACATCATCGAGCCGTGGACGGGGCACTTCTACGCTCAACTGCACGAATCGAACACCGAGTTGAGGCTAACTGCCGTCAAGATGCTCTCCCACTTGATCCTCAACGAGATGATACGCGTCAAGGGTCAAATCGCCGACATGGCGCTTTGCATTGTGGACGGCAACGATGAAATTCGCAATATCACCAAGCAGTTCTTCAAGGAGATAGCCAACAAGTCGAACATTCTGTACAACGTGCTGCCGGACATCATCTCACGGTTGGGGGATATAAACCTGAACCTGGATGAGGACAAGTACCGCATTATCATGTCCTACATCCTGGGTCTCATCCAGAAGGATCGCCAGATTGAGACGCTGGTGGAGAAGCTGTGCCTGCGGTTCCCGGTGACGCGGGTGGAGCGGCAATGGCGGGACATCGCCTACTGCCTCGGCCTGCTCACCTACAACGAGCGAGCTGTGAAAAAGCTCATAGACAATATACAGCACTTCAAGGACAAGGTCCAAGTGGACGAGGTGTACCAGTCCTTCAAGCTGATCATTAGCAACACCAACAAGCTGGCCAAGCCGGAGCTCAAAGCGGTGGTCACCGAGTTCGAGAACCGACTGAACGAGTGCCTGCAAGTCAACCCGGATTCCGCTGCCCAGCCTGGTGATCAGGAAACCACTCCGGAAGGTCAGGGCAACAGAAACAAGGCGGCGCCAAAGACAACGAAGGCTGGTCGCAAGCCAGGGCCCAAAAGGAACAATGCTGGGCGAGGACGCGGGAGACGTGCTCGCCGGGATTCCACCTCAGAAGGGAGCTCCAGCTCCAGCAGCAGCGACTAGTTCGTGCTCCACCTTAAGTTACAATCTGAATAGGTTTTTAATGATGTACAAAGATTGTTTTTAATAAAGTAGTATTCGTAATATGAATATATAATATTTATTACCTTGAAGTCAACAAACATCTAGTAAACTACTAAGATCCGTTTCCACATCCGCCAGAAAAGGAACAAATATTTGGTTGCACTAAGCTACTGGGATGGGGAAACAAACACGCGTAAATGGCAATACTCTAGACGCTTTGGAAGTACTAAGTTTGGTGGTTGCGTTCATGTTGTCTATGGGTCTCCGACAGATGAGCACTGGGCACTGCCCTCACTTAATTTTCTTGCGAAAGGAGCGCTGGAGGGCAGGACCGTCGTCCGCGGTGCTCAGCGCAATGGCAAACTGGGCGGCGTAGTAGGTGATCATGATCTGGAGGCGGGCGCAGGGCAGGGGCACGCCCACGAACATGGTGACCGCGATCAGGGCGTCGGAGATCACAAACAGAATGGCTCCGATGGCACAGAACACGGCGAGGAAGTTCCTGGAATCGACGGCGCGCGCCAGGGATCTCCACAGCATTGTGGTGATCAGGAAACAGTAGATGGGCACTCCGATGATGAGAATCTCGTCCAGTTTCGTGTGCACGAAGTAAACAACTGAAGGTTTCAAATATTCCAGTTAAGGTTAATGTATAATAACCAGTAAACTTAACTTACAAAGTGATACGGCCACGTACAAAACCAATCCAATGATCCACTTCACGGGCTTCCAGCCAAAGGCGCTGATATAAAATACGTGCGCCACTCCAAAGGAGATCATTCCGAAGGGAAAGAGATTTATGTTGAGCAGGGCATCACCACCGCTGGAGAAAACCAGTCCCAGAAGAATCCAAACTGAGCGGCGGTATCTGTACAAAATAATTGTTAAAAAGTTGACATTAGGGTGTTATAAAGCTTACTCCTTCTTGAGCGAGATGCCCTTGGCCACCACATAGAATGCCAGGGCGAAAATGGGCAGGCATTTGAGCACGGTGGTCCATAGCTCTCCCTGAGGATCCTTCCTCACCAGCGAGAAGTACAGGACGAGGGTCACCAGGAATGGCACCAACTTGGGGCCCTGCGACTTTGCCTATAATGAAAGTCATAATCATATAAGTCATATCATATAAGCATATTGCCTTAAATACATTTAAGAGTTGTAATGTTGTAATGGCTAACAATAATTATCTTTAAATCTTATGAGGCTTCTTATGTTGCCTGGCCTAAAAATAGCTTAAGCGATTATGGCAAATCGAGCCACGGAGGTCCAAACTACAGCCTAATCACTTGGTTTGATTAGGGAAATCGAAACGTTTTGGGGCTGATTAGATTAAGGCGTTTGTTCTTGGGGTTGGCTCGTCGGAACCTCGAGATGTAAGTGTGCATGGAATTATGGGGAAGGGAAGGGCGGCACTCGAGAGGTCCTTCGAACTTTCGCTTTCGATGCAGGAGCTTTCGGAGTGCCCCCGTCCGGAGAACTGAGAGATGTGCAAGGTCAAGGACGACGCTTTGTGTGCTGTGTGTCTCGGTTCCACTTTCTGCGGTTAGATAAAGCATCCGCCATGCACACATGTGTATTTTCCGCATAATTTCTGTATTATCACTGAAACTTGAGACCCTGAGCTGCCTGAATTCCAGAACTGCGTTACTTACAAACTGCCCGAAATCATTCATTGCGCCCGTAATTAGCGCAAATTACAACTATTAGAGACGGTTAGAAAAAGGGCCAGTCAAGCTGCACTTTCACACGATGCGAGCGCGGAATCGAAAATAAACAAAACTATACAGTGGCCCCCAGAAATGAAAACAATGGAAAAGAACACGTTGCGCACGGGCGGCCAACGTCAATAAACTGAGGCATATCATATTCGTATACATTTTCGATTCGCTGGACTTGGGCTGGCGGTACGCTGAAAAGTTTCCGATTGCTGGAGAGTGAAAAGTTTTCAGCCGGACATGTGGTGTGCAGCATATGCAGCATTCTGCAGATACTTGCCCACACATTGAGGTGCAGATACAGATACAGATACAGATACAGTTGCGGGCCCAGGAGGGCAGATTGATTATTTCCTACCTTTGCTATTGGGGGAGAGCGGGAAACTCTGGGAGCGCCGCTCACGCAACAGGTTAATTGAGAACTGACCGTCGGGCAGAGCTTTTCCGCCAGCATCAGAATGTATCCGTGAGATACTCATGCGCAATCGCTCTCCGCCTTGCGCTCTCTTTGTATCTTCAAAACAATGCAACAACCTCTGCACACTTTCACTTGCCAAAGCTTTCTCCGCAAAGCTTTCTTCGCTGGCTCTGGACTTTTTCGCCACCTTATTTTGGCCAAAAGTTCATTCCGTTACGGATTGTGGCATTTTTCAGGCGTGCGAAAAAATTCCTCAGCGCTCCAAGAATTTCCACAACCATTGTGGTCACCGCTTTAAAGTGAACATAAAGCCAAAAGGCCAGTGAAGGAATTTTTATTTTCCAAACCAAGTAAGTGCTAGCCCAAAAGTATGCTACTGTTAGGCGTTCCAGTGTCTCAGGTGGAAAAACCTTGCGATTGAGCTGGAAAATTGTGTATCCGTGGGGGGCTTCCTGCAGGCAAATACACACTCCTGTAGAAAGGAGGAGGTGGTGAAAATTAAAGCTGACCAGTGTGACACACATCGGGCAGCAGCAGCTGGCGAGGATTGGGGCAGGAGCAGGAGCGGGAGCAGCGCTCGTAAATTATGCAAAATGAAATTATGGTAATGCGACTGGCCAGAAAGCACGAGTGGGATCCTTGCCAAGAACGAAATAGAGAAGCGCTGCCACACACTTGACCTCCAAGGAGGAAAGCCACTCGAGTTGGCCACACAAGACGCTGCAGGGACACGGGCCTATGTGGGCCACCAGTGGGTGGTGCACGTAGCAGACCACCCACCCAAACACCCAACTACCCAACCACCCATACGCCCACTCACACAAGTGCACGTTGAACTTGAGAAAAGAGCAGAGAAAAGCCCCGGGCGGAAAATGCACGATACACATCGATTTAATGGCTGTATCCCCGAGGAAACACACATCTTAATTACAATTTCACTTGGATTGATTAAAAGCTCTCGATTAAAAAGTATCGTTTCTATCTAATTCCTCTAGTTTGGATCTAAAATTAAGTAGTTAGAAAAAGTTCAGGCAAAAAGAATTGAAAGCTGCTGACAGGGCAACATGAATTACACATTCAGTGATTGATTTGCGGCCAATAATTGAATTGTTTATATAAGCCACTAATTCCACCACGAAATCCCCGAAACAGATCGATTAGAGGCCACCTGAGCGGCGAGCACGCGACATGGCGTGTCCTTTCTTCAGGCGAGCGGACTCGCTGACACGCCAGCCCTCGGTCATCGCCGAGCCTGGTGGCCACTGGGCGCTCGAGGACGAGGAGCTCTCGGATGACGCCCTGACCCTCACGCACCTCCAGATGGCCATCCAGCTGCTGACGGCGCCATCGAACGAGGATCTCAACACGGCAGTTACGTCTTTGGTGGCCAAGTACCGCCAGAACTGGCCCAATATCCACAAGCTGTAAGTGAAATGATATAGGAAATGATATTTAGCTTACGTGTATTTTGTTTATATTGAAACATTAGCAAGCTGGATCCGCAGACCTTCAAGAGCTGCGCCAACTATGACTACTTGGCGGACATCCAGGAGCTGCTGCTGAAGATGGACGAGGCCAGCGCCAGCGAGATCCTGGTGCTGCTCGGCGAGGAGCTGATCACCTGTTGCTGCACGGGCATCATTGAAAGAGCCTTTCGCTGCCTGGGCACGGATCTCCAGGAATTTCTGGGCTCCCTCGATGGCGTTTACGATGTGCTGAAGCTGCAGGAGGTCAGATATAAAGACAATGTTACTAATAAATAATACTAAACAAGAAGTCCTTTGATAAGCAGGAGGATGTCACCGATACCGGATTCGTGTGTGCCGGCGAGGGAGAGCTGATCTTCACCTCGGAGCGCCCAGTCATTGCCTGGTTGCTCCTGGGCTCCCTGAAGGCGCTCACCCGCATGCTCTACAAGGTGGACGTGAACATCAAGATAGAGCCCGTGGAGGGCGATGCTAGGCGGTATCGCTACCTCTTCTCGCTGGTCAAGGATAACTCGCAGACCATGCTGATGGGTCGGCCCACTGCCGTGAGCAAAACTATACCGGAAACGGTGCAGAGGAGCAACTCGAGCAACGCCTCCGATCTGCAAATGAACTCGTCCAGCTTCTGCAAGATGTTTCCCTGGCACTTCATCATGAACGAGCAGCTGGAGCTGGTGCAGTTGGGCAGGGGATTCAGCAAGCTGTACAAGCCCTACATGGCGGACTTTGGTTGCCAGGCGACCACCTATTTTGATTTCAAGCGACCCAAGGGATTGACCATGAAATTCCGGGACATCGTCAGGCGCACCTACACGCCCTTCCTGATCGGCTTGAATAATCCGCCGGGAGCTGTGGACTTCCCGGCCATTGGACTGGAGATCAAGGGTCAGATGGTGCACTGTCCCGAGTCGAACTCGCTGCTCTTCATTGGATCCCCCTTCCTGGACGGTCTGGACGGGCTGACCTGCAACGGACTCTTCATCTCGGACATACCGCTGCACGACGCCACCAGGGAGGTGATCCTGGTGGGCGAACAGGCCAGGGCGCAGGATGGACTGCGCCGGCGCATGGACAAGATCAAGAACAGCATTGAGGAGGCCAACTCGGCGGTGACCAAGGAGCGGAAGAAGAACGTCAGTCTCCTACACCTTATCTTCCCCGCGGAGATCGCCGAGAAGCTTTGGCTGGGCTCCTCCATTGACGCCAAGACGTATCCCGATGTCACGATCCTGTTCAGCGACATTGTCGGCTTCACCAGCATCTGCTCGCGGGCCACTCCCTTCATGGTGATCAGCATGCTGGAGGGCCTGTACAAGGACTTCGACGAGTTCTGCGACTTCTTCGATGTGTACAAGGTGGAGACCATCGGGGATGCCTACTGCGTGGCCAGCGGACTCCACCGAGCCTCCATCTACGACGCCCACAAGGTGGCCTGGATGGCCCTCAAGATGATCGACGCCTGCTCGAAGCACATCACCCACGACGGCGAGCAAATCAAAATGAGGATCGGCCTGCACACGGGCACCGTCCTGGCGGGCGTGGTGGGCAGGAAGATGCCTAGGTACTGCCTCTTCGGGCACAGCGTCACCATCGCCAACAAGTTCGAGTCGGGCAGCGAGGCGCTGAAGATCAATGTCAGCCCAACCACCAAGGAGTGAGTGGTGGACCCTTCTATATAATAATATATATAATAATATATAATTTTATATTTCCTCCTTTCAGTTGGCTGACCAAGCACGAGGGCTTTGAGTTCGACCTGCAGCCGCGGGATCCGTCGTTCCTGCCCAAGGAATTCCCCAATCCCGGCGGCACCGAGACCTGCTACTTCCTGGAGAGCTTCCGCAATCCGGCTTTGGACAGCGAGCTGCCGCTGGTGGAGCACATCAATGTGGCCATGAAGACCATATCTGAGGGCGGAGATGCCTAGGACACCGCACAGAGACTCCCCCGTTCCTCCGTAGCTCCAATCCCCCCTGTAGACCACCCACACGCTCAGTAGTCCTAGTTCGGTGCACTTGTATTGTGGTTTTGCCTGTTGCCTGCTTAGCCTAGAATCAATAAACTATCCCATTCGAATGGTTGCATTCCAGCACACAGTTGAACACACTTTATTGGGGGCCACTGAACATCGCTACCTAGGCGGCCTTCTTCTTGGCCTCTTCCGCCTTGGCCTTTACGAAGGCCTTGACCTTGTCGCCGATCTTGCTGGCCATCATGCACTGGTGTCCGCGGAAAGCCCACACATCGGTGGGACTCTTCTGCGCGTTGTCGTCCACGCAGCTCTGGGCGATCTGGAGGGCCTCCTCCTCGGACAGGTCCATCTTGAACTGCTTGGCCAGGCGGTCGGCGTGGTAGCCCTGCTGGTCGCAGAAGATGCCCAGCTTGGTGGCCGAGCAGGCCAGGTACTGGCGCACTTCGACCTCGTTGGGGAAGATCAGGTTCTTCAGCTGGGAGATCTGCTCGTTGCTCAGGGGATTCGCCTTGAGGCACTCGATGCGGATTTTCCTGATCTCCTCGCCAGTCTTCGGCGTCCAGTCGTCGGCATGGGCCTGTTCATAAAGAGTCCACAGTTTAAGCTACAACTCTAGTATACAAATTTACTAAGAGAATAGATAACTAAGCTCAGATCTATTGGGCAATAGCATTTTGTAACTACGTATATGGTTTTTGTTCTCAAGAAATAAATATGAATGAATAATCGTTTTTGTTTGTCTACAGTTTGTTTTGTAATGTCTCTGATTTAATTTATTTTGTAACCCTCTATATCAAGGTACACACTGAGTGAACTCTGATCGGAATTTTCTGGCCTGCGTTAAATACATGATAAATTATGCAAAACTGTAGTTGAAAAAGTGTAATTGCAAAACGTTGAGACTTTGTAGAAAAAAAAATAGATGTCAGCACACTAAACTTTTAATTTTATGGGCACAATGCTAAGGATTTGGACTTGAACTTGGGATTTCCTGCACTGGATTTCTGAGTTTTAGTTTGGGTGTTTCAAATCTTAATTCGTTCACATTTCATTGATTACACATATACGTGTACTATACACACCACAGCACACAGGGCCAGCGCTACGATGAGATACTTGAGCATATTGAGATATTGAGATATAGTTGCACGATCGCGGCGAAGTTGAGGTTCTGAACTGAGCCGCCGACGGCAAAGTGCCTGGCTTTATAGCCGCAGATCGCTGGATGTCTATATGTTTATAGCTCTACAGCACTGGGTTCTCTCTGTGTCAAGAGTTCAGCAGCTTATCGCTCCAGTCCAGTTCCCAGCCACACTGTTTGATTGCATCCCCGCCAGCTGATAAGTGTGGGATGAGACCCAGACTTGGACTGGAATCGAACTAAGCATTTGCTCAGCTCTATTTGCTGTGCAAAAGCTGTTTGTCGATTAACTTGTTTATTGAATAGATTTTCCGATAATCAAGCAATGTGTTGAACTTAGTGATGCCTAAATCTCTCTGAAACTTACTTCCTGTTTCGTGAAATATAAATGCATCTGCTGCTCCGAGATCATGAGTTAAATGATTTAACCTTGTATTGATTATACACTGTGGAAAACTACAAGAATAAGTATATACTTATTGCTTCTATCTGTTTAATGTATATCACGTAATGTTTTTTCTTCCAAAAGCAATCATTTCCTAGAGCTAGAGTGATAGTCATAACATTCTTCACTAGAATCTTAAATTCCGCAGATTTCTAGCAAAAAAATATTGAGTGTTTTTGACGATCTGCTAGTAATTTATTATAAATACCAACTAAACTGCTATTTGGTCTCTGTAATCATGGAAATTAGATTACTAAAGCGCGACATTGCACTTGACCCGTTATCAGTGCGATAAGACGAGTCAATCCCCCGATTTTCAATATAAATTAAAACCTACATATAGAAGATAGTATGTAGATGGCAGGAGCGGCAGCTTTCACCCATTCAAAACGAGGAGCGATCCAAGTGGCCAACTGTCAATTCGACGGCCATTATGCAAGCCCATGCAATCGTGTTTAATTAAATCAAATAAAATTCACAGCTGGCCGTCGAGTTCAAAACTAAATACTGCCCCCGGCGACGCAGAGATGTCATTACTCCGGGATTGGGATGATGTCGAGCACTACATGGATGGGCAGGGATGGGTCGGTCGGGTGGTAAGTAGTGAGCCCGATGGGAACTAATAACAGTTGCCTCAAAGGGGCGTGCAACTCCACTATTATTACTATTCAAGGGAGGCGAGTCCTCGACTGAGGGTTAGATAGCGGGGTTAAAAAATAGGAAACAGTGTTTATGCGAGTGGGCCAAAACAATGGTCATGATTACCATCATGATTACCATCCAAACTCCATAGAGCTCTCAATTTCTCTCCCCCGGCACTCAATTATTGTTGTATTCGAGGAATTATACAGAACATATATGCAGACAGTTGGGCGAAAATTATATTAACACCCTGAGAGCGTGTCAATGGCCAAAGTCAGGAACTGAATCTCTTGGCCAGCTCGAATTACCCGGCTGAGAGTGGGAAACGGGAGTGGGAATGGGAATGGGAATGGGGATGGGGACTGGGTTGATTGGATAGATTGGAAAACTGCAGTTAACGATTATATAATCGGCCTGTAGGAGGTGTCAAATGCTCGGCTGCCGGAATTCGCAATATTGTATAAATTGTGAGCTGCTTGAGCCATTTGTTGTTTGAAATTTGAGTTTCCGGCTGGGAGGAGAATGTGATATGGCGTTTTTTGTGATATGGATAATTCCCTGTACCCTGTACCTTGGGCAATTTTCTATTTGGCGTGTGTCATATGAGAGGGTTTTGTTTGGCAGTTATTGTAGAAAACAAATTTTATTAACCTCTTAGCCGTGCTAGTCCTATTATCTTGGCCCCCATTGTGCGCGTCTGCATGTGACACAACACAATAATTCTAGCAACTTGCCAGCAGAGATTTGGCTTGCCAAAATGACAGCCCAGCAGTCGCACACAAAGTTTCCTTGAACTTTTAACAAAATTTCACGTTTCCATGGGTTTCCGGTCGACGTGTGCTGCTTCTTGCTAGCTTCATCCGCAAGAGGAAGACTTCCGCCGCAAGAAAAGCAAAATGTAATTTCATGGCTCGCTGAACGAATCCGAATACATGAGAGTTCAAAGTTTCAGCTTTTCTGCTGCCTTGCCGCTCCGCTCCTGCCAAGGATATTCTGTCACAGGATGCTGGCAGGACTTGAAAGCGCAGGAAGTTATTTAATGAGATTCTCTTTTGCGTCAAAGATAAGTCGAAGGAGCGATTCCGAAGCCTGCAATCTTGTAAAACAATATGCAAAGCAGGCGGCCTGCTCCTGGTGGGTGGGTGTTTGACTGGCTGAGTGTGCTCTCTGTAGCTGCGATTGTTATACTCCGGCTGAAAGGGATAAGCGCAGAACGCAGGACGCAGGACGGAGGACGAGGGACGAGGGACGAGGGACGAACGACAATTGTTGCACACACTCGAAATTAAATTAACTTTTTTCGACCCTGTCCACTTTGGAGTGCCGCCGTCGCCTGCATTGTTCAAAACCAACTGCCGCTGACAGTTCCAAGTTCCTTGTTCCCAGCTCCCAGCAACTAGCAAGGGGAAGTTCAGAGGAGTTGGGTGCGAGCTGGTGGCCTGGCCACCGGGGCGACCTTACAGAACTAGAGACAATCGTATCCGCCGATTGCTCAAACATTGGGCGGCTGGGGTCGCGGCATCCAAGAGAAGCCAAGAGCCCAATCACAATCACAATCCAAAAACCAAAACCACAACCGAAACCGAAAACACAAAGCAAACAAATCGCAATCGAAACGCATGAATGGGGCAATGACGCAAGGAAATCTCATTAGCCGCATGTCTTCAAGTTTCAGTTTTAATTTTGTACAATATCTCGATGTGTTTGCCTGTATATTCGGCTGTGTCCGCCGGGTGAAAAGATCTTTCTCTGTATATATTTTCGGGGGTCTTGATCAAATAATTTTGCGGCCACTGCACGTTAAATATTTGTCAACATTTTAAGGCACTTTTCCATTGTTCCCCCACCAGAGAGCCTCCTTTTTTCTGTTTTTTTTTACCCACTGAATCAGAAGCAGTCGAGTTGGCCACTTGAGATGTCCATCCGTCGGAGTCATCAAAAGAGCACCGAGGGCCGCGTTGTTGGGCTGGGAGTATGTGGTCAAGTCGAGGCCCGGGTTAAGTAAAGTAGCAATGATCCCGCAGTGATTCCAACTTTCCTCGTCGATGGCCAACGGCTACCTTTTACACCGCATGCCCTTCTTCCCTTCATGCTGTCTCCCGATAAATACCCTTTCAAGTTCTTAATCGATAGCTATTCCAAGAAGTCATATAAGGAATATCAAGCATCTTTTTTTAACTAATGCTGAACTTTATATTTACCTTTTATAAAGTTTGCATATATTTTTTAGAGGAATGTATGAAAGGAATGTATACAGCTATATTGATTGGTTATTTGCTTATCCCTTTTTCAATGATCTAGATTTCGTTCTGTGCCTTTTGAGCTTGTGAGGTAGAGCATCCATAATTCCCCGTATCTATTTGATTGATTTCCAATTCTTGCTACGATTTTTGTTGATTTCATTTCCATTGTTGTTGCCATGCTGCGCATGTTGCCTTGGCTGCTGATGATTACTGTGTGCCACTGTGTGCTCGCCTCTTATTGTTTGTATTGGACCGCCGCCCGTTCACCCCCTCTCCCCACGCCCCACTCCCAGCGCACTGCCCCGCCCCCTGGGTACCGCCAACCCCTCCCAGTTTCCCCACCCCGCCGTTTCCGCCATCGGGGGCCGCTGAAGCGTGAAGAGAGCCAGCCAAGCCGACGACATAATGGACATGTTTCAGCTTTTGTTGGTGGCACTGCACAGAAAGAAAAATATGGTGCCATCAACTTGAGTGAAATATTCGAATTGCTATTCAAAGTATTTTCATTTCATGCTATTTTCTATTTCTTTCTCTCCATTTTACCCTATAAATTATCCATTTCTTAATCAATCTTATAGATACTCGCAAGCACGGTTATAAGAAGATTGTTTCAATACCAAATGCTATTTTCTCTCCGTGCAGCAACAACAACTAAGTAAGTTGTCATCTCCAGCGCTGCTCAACTAATTTGCATATTTGGTCGCAGTAAAAACACTTTATAAGTGGCCACCCAGGGCAGCAGACTGTGTGTGCGTGTGCGTGTGTGTGTGCAAGTGTGAGTGTGTGTACATAGGCGCACTTTAAACAAAGTTAAAATGCGAGAAATTGGCCCTGCGCAAAACACCAGTAGCTCCACGGTAACAGAAGCAGCAGCAGCAGCAACTCCGGCCATTTACTGTTGCCAACAACTGTGACCTGGCCAAAAAGACGAAGCCAGCGGAACTGGAACTGCCCCCTATTTCCCTGTGCGCGTGTGTGTGTGTGTGCGTGTGTAGAGGTCCTTAGGCCACTCACACACACACACACACACGCACACACGCGCGCGCAAGCGGGCACAAACACAGACACAGACAGACTGGAAACTTGTTTCTTTTGGCCAACTTGTACAACATTGTTGCCGCTTTATGTTCTTCTATTTCTGCAGTGTGTGCGTGAGTCCTATGGCTCCTCCCATTCTCGTGGGCGGAGTCTCTCGGCGAGAGAGCGAGAATCTCTCGCGAGAGAGTGGCAGAGAAACAGAGAACGGGAGAGAGAGAGAGCGTGAGGCGCGCGCAACTGCCATTCTCGCACACGCGGCTGTCTCGCTCGCTCAGCACGAGTGCTCAGTTTGTTTCAATTGCAATTATTTTGTAACATTCCAATAGGCCAGACCCAGCCCACTGGCCAAAAAAAGTACAAATTACATAACGAAACCGCTCATTCCAACGCAGCGGGATATGCGCCGCATTATGTAAAGGACTGTCTATGTAAAATGGTTTTTGTTCTTTTAAATAGTTTGAAGTAGCCAATTGGTATCACATTGTATATTTATCCTTAAAAATTTATTGGTTTTCATCAGTTATTCATTTTGGTTAAATAGGAAGTATGTATATCTATCAATATCTGAAATAAAATACCCACTTTCCTGTTTTAAGCAGCTAAAAATAAGTAATTATAAAACATCTGCTTGCCAATTTTATTCATGGAGATTTCAGCACTTCAGACATTTGAACAGCGGCAGCTGGAAATGAAAAGCAAGTGGCGATGTGCCACAAACGAAGGCAGAAACTTTAGTTTTTCAGAAACAGGAGCCTGGGAATTTCGGATGCCCCCAAAACCCCTTGAAAAGCAACAACTGCGCTGCCAACTGTGTCAGTTGCGTGTGACTGCTGTGTGTGTGTGTGTTAGCCATGCCAACCAGCGGCGAGGTCGCAACAACAACGCTTTTGGTTGGCTATTCCATTAGCCGAAAGCCGAAGGCCCCAAGCGCTCTCACACACAGCCAAGCAGTTGAGCAGCTGAAGAGCGGAATAAAAAATAATTGTGAAACAAAGGCAACAAAGAAAATGAAAGAAACCCCAAACAACCACCAGAGCAGCACCACACTACCACCACCGAAGCACCACCACCACCACTAGCACCACCACCACCACCACCACCACCACCAGCGGCAGCAGCAGCAGCAGCAGCAGCAGCATGGCAAATCCCTTTGAGAACCAACCAGTGCGGAGTGCTCTCCCGCCACATTACTCATACGCCGCGTCGCCGCCTCGAGTGCACAATTTTGTATACAGTACCAAATTAGATTTGAAACTTTTTTCTTAATTGCCAGCCCTCCGCCGCCGCAGCTGGCGTCGCCGTCGGCGCAGGCAGCGACGCC
This sequence comes from Drosophila orena, assembly GCA_005876975.1. Lineage (NCBI taxonomy): Eukaryota > Metazoa > Arthropoda > Insecta > Diptera > Drosophilidae > Drosophila > Drosophila orena. The sequence continues at coordinate 2,767,355 of VCKV01000282.1, read as the reverse complement.
GACGCAGGCTGGCAGCTGCGCGGCACAAAGGTGGTTGCAACACTCTCGGAATCGGGGATATACGAGTATATCCCCCATATCCCGTACGCCAGTACGTATGTACATGCCCACGAGCGTATCCGCGCACTTTCAACCCTCGTTTGCCAGCCGCTTCTGCCGCCTCTGCCGCTTTTGTATTGGTAAATGTTGCCGCTTGCCGCCATTGCTGAACGTCCGACGTCGAGCGTCGTGCGCTGCGGCCTTTTGGCCAAAAGTTGAATCAGTTGCAATCGAGGGCTCACTGTGTCATGTCGTCAGCGCGCGTGGATTGAATTACACAACTATGTGGTTACTCTGATAAACGGACATAAATTATTGGCAATAAAACAATCAAAATACGAAACACAAGCTAGCAACAAACAATTGAATCATAAAACCATAATCATTAGCCAAAGTGAAGTGTGTGCTCAGAAGTTCTTGGCTTCCAGCGAATTCCCATCGAGGTTCAATCCGATCCACAAGTCGAAATGAGTCTGCCGTCGGGTGTGGACATGCAGAATCTGATGTCCCAGCATCCGGTACTGGGAGCACTGCCACCTGCTTTCTTCCTGCGAGCCGCCTCGGAACGCTACCAACGGACGCCCAAGTGCGCCCGCTGCAGGAACCACGGAGTGGTAGGTCCTTCGGGCACATGGCAGCTGGCATCTGGCGATTTCTCACCCAACGGATACCCTCTTTTTCGAACCTTTTGCAGGTCAGCGCCTTGAAGGGCCACAAACGCTACTGCCGCTGGCGGGATTGCGTCTGCGCCAAATGCACTCTGATCGCGGAACGCCAAAGGGTTATGGCTGCTCAGGTGGGTTTCTACTTTAATATGGCAGGAATAACCAGCACAGATTTGGGAAACAAGTATAATAGAATGCAGAGGATCTATTCGTATTCATTTATTGGTTCAATTGGTTTAGTTAAAAGCGTGTTGCTTGAGAGTGTGGATTGAAAATTCAGTCAGAAACCGCTTCAAAATTGTGTGACCCTCTGCTGATGTCAGTTAAAAAGAAACGCAGTAATATTAATGCATCTCCCTGTTACACTCCACTGATCAAAGATCCGCTTTCCGCCAATGCCCTCCTTGTTGCAGGTGGCCCTCCGGCGCCAACAGGCCCAAGAAGAGAACGAGGCCCGCGAACTGGGCCTTCTGTACACCTCGGTTCCTGGCCAGCAGAATGGCAGCGACAGTGCCACGCCCACTCCGCACAGCCCCAATCACAGCGGCAGCGGCGGATCGGCCAGCGGTGGATCGGGCCAGAATGGGGTCTTCCACGGCGGGATTCCGTCGCCACCCAGCGACGGCTTCGAGGCCACCTCCACACCCAATCACCACCAGCAGTCGCAGCAGCAGCAGGCGCACCACCAGCAGCACCTCAGCCACCCACATCCGCAGTCCCAGCGGTTCAATGGCAATGAATCCGACACGGATGGACGCACCCGTTCCGAGCACCTCAGCGTGGGCTTCTCGCCCACGAGAACCGAGCTGGATGAGAGTCCTGGTGAGTCAAGAAGTGCATACTGCACCCGGTACACTGGCAAAATATGTTGTGTGACTTGGAGCACAGAAAGGGTTTTAGTTCAGTAATAAAGTTCCTACAGATCACAGTACATCTCATCTAAATAGGATCTATTCCGAAATCAATCCATGTTTTTACTGCTCATAAGCTAACATTGAAATTGAAGAACACAGTGGTTCTTTTTGTGCAGTGCAGCCGCTTAAGAAGCCCTTTACGCCTGGCCTTCTCGAGAAGAGGTCTTCAGAATCGTTCGGGGAGTGCAGGTTAAAAGCGCGTTAAGAAAAATTTGTTTTCGATTGTTCAGAAATCAGCGGTGCATAAAGTGCCACACTCGCGGCTGCATGTGCATTTGGCTGCGTGTGAGCAGGTGGCGAAGTGGTGCTAGTGTGCGGGGCATAGGTGTTGTTTTGACAAGCATTTGGCCAGCCAAGCTGCAGTCCTGCACTTTGCCAAGCGGCGCGTGAAAAGGTCCTGGGGTTGCAACCAAACCAGGACATCAAGGAGCTCAAATTGCAACAATCGAGTTAAAGTCCTCGTTAGGAGGAAAGTACTTGACTTGGCATCCGCATCTCGGGGAGGTTTTTAAAGAAAACTTGTAATTTCCAACAAAATTGTTCCATTTCTTCATAATTACGAGCATAATATCAGATGGTAAATTCTGCGATGCTGGTCGTATCAGAAAACACTACTTTACCCACCTTGGCAGTTCCTATTCTACTCTTTTTCCCACCGCGAACCCGCTCAAGAGCTGAACAATAAAAGTTATTGTAACATTATCCAATATTATTTGTTATTATCCGAACTAAGCCAATCAATGCCAACCAGATCATCTCGGATTGCCCTGCCATCCCAACTCAAGCCACTGCCCCATTAAACGGCAAACAGTTGCAAGTCCTTCGAGAATTTCAAAGGACCTTCGACCCCGCCTGCTTACTAGGACTATCTGCTGTGCTGGAGGTTATTACCCATAAGATAACCCCATGCTGAGGGTCCTGGCAGGGTAGAAACGTGAGATACTCCCCCTGACTCACCCCACTTGTCTTTATTTGTTTGCCCTTTCGGAGGACGTTGTTTTTTCCAGCTCGAGAAAGAAAAACACAGCAGGATTCTCACGCGAATCAATCGGGAAAACCTGTCTATTTAAGTACCGGACTCCTTATTTGCGATGAAATCCAAGACGATTTCACGCTTGAATTCTCATTTTCGGCTACAGAGTTCAGCATTCGAGTTCGGTATTGGTATCCACGCACCCTCGACTTAATTAAATTTTCACTGCGGCTTCGTCAACTGCAAAATCAAACAGACTCGAAAAAAATATCATATAGCTTGTTTCACTTGTGGAAAAAACAGCAGGTTGTCCCTCGTTGGCATGTCAACATCGCATCCTGATCTCCCTGCTCCGTCCATCACCTTTGTTTGCGATTCCCCTGATTAAATTCCATCCCATTTCTACACTCGATACTTTTATTTGCTCTAACTGCCAAGTGGAAACTGTGCGGTTTTCCACTTGCTACCTGAATCGCTCGCTCAAGGGAAATCGATACCTGGGTTCGGGAAAAACAATTGCTCAATAGGAAGTGCACGCTTTCGTTGGAGAACTTGGTAATAGTTAGTTAATAGGACCGACAATTCCATTTACATATCAACTGTAGAGTAATCTATACATCTTCAATGCAATCCTTTCTTGCAGTTTCCAAGCGCGGAGCAGCCTTGTCGAACGAGACCGACCAGGACACGGGCTCCGAGTCTGGATCGCCGAGTAGTCCCCGGCCCAAGGTCGCCGGACTGTTCAATCTGACCGCCAGCTTGTCGCCCGCCCGCACTGGACCCCCCAGCTCGCCGGAATCCGATCTGGATGTGGATTCGGCGCCGGATGAGGCCACGCCGGAGAACCTCAGTCTCAAGAAGGAGGACAGCCAGTCGCCGCCCAATACGCCCGCCGAGAATCTGCATCTGCTGCGTTCCTTCAGCAGCAGTCATGCCCAGGGCTTCCTGCCATACCACCACACGCAGTTCCTGGCCGCCGCCGGCCTGCCCGCCCACCACCACCCACCAGCGCACTCGCCGCACCACCAGCAGCAGCAGCAACAGCAGCAGCAGCAGCAGAACCACCTGCCACAGCACCACCAGCAACAGCAGCAACACCAGCAGCAGCAGCATCAGCAGCAGAGATCGCCCATCGACGTCCTGATGAGGGTGTTCCCCAACCGACGGCGCAGCGATGTGGAGCAGCTGATGCAGAGGTTCCGTGGCGACGTCCTCCAGGCCATGGAGTGCATGCTGGCTGGCGAGGATTTGGGCCAGACTCCGCCGCAGGTGCCGCCCTCGCCTCCGTTTCCCATGAAGTCCGCCTTCTCCCCGCTGGTGCCGCCCTCGGTGTTCGGATCCCCCACCCATCGCTACCATCCCTTCATGCAGGCGCACGCCAAGCGATTCCTGACTGCTCCCTACGCCGGAACCGGCTACCTTCCGGGCGTGCTCAGTGCGGCGGATATCGAGCAATCCGAGTCCAACGGAGCGGGCGGCATTGGGTTGGATCGCACCAGCAATGCTGGCGACTCCCAGGATTGAGGCAGCGAGGTGGAGGCCAGCGGCGCATCCGTTTTCAGGCCTTTCGAGTAAGGTTCCCATCCCTACCACACTGCGGAAAAAGCCAACACTTCACGAGTCAAGAATATAATTGAAAACTTCTATGAGTTTGGGAGCTCTCATTTATTTTCCTAATATTTCCGGACAGCTGAGACCACAGAAGTTTTTCATTGCAGAAATATTTGCATCTTAACGAACATCCTAACTTCTTCTTGATTTTAGAGCAACTGTTTTTCGCAGTGCACGTCCCCCAACTAAGTGTAAATTACATTTGCCCTTGACTCTTAGCACAAGTATTGTAACATAGAGACCGTAAAAATAATACGTTTAATGAATTAAAAGTTAAGGACACCATACACTCGATCCCAGTTAGGAGCCATAAGATGTATTTGTTTAGCTGAAATTACTATTATGACGATGATGAGATTATTGTGTAAGCGATTGCTTGATTGCAACCAACTAATTGAGATATCCGTGTGTACCATATGAATATGAGCATATATATAATTATATTAAATACCATATTATGTCTTAGATAAAGTACATTTCAAACACTGTGTTAAAGTATTTAATAAATCTACAAATAATTCAATAAAATTAATGAACCAATTAAATCGATGTTTTGTTTTCCGGGAAATATTAGGGATTTGGTTCAACCTACCAAATTACATAAAACTGATTAGAATACATCTTTAATCTCCAAATGAAGTAATGACTATGCTGAATGGCCTATTGTAGTCGAATTGTTTTGATGAATGTGCAATACATTCCATTAGAGCCCCAATTAAATCGTTTGGGCCTACGCTAAATGCCTGACTAATCAGATCGATAAATAAAGATATTTAATACAAAACTTCTATTGTTCGGAAATCCCTAAGCCCAGGGCATAGATAGCTGCGTAAATATATCATTTTCACAGCACGTAATGTATATTCGTGAGAAGTCGACCGGAAAACAATGGGCCGCCCACAATCACCCCAAAGAAATTGAAATACAAATAGGAAACTACTGCAATTATGGAGGCCACCCACGATTCAAAATTCCCAACTGGTCATCACAATGGACGGTGGCCAAATAATAATGCGAAGCGTTAATCCGTATCATCATTATCTATTTGCCACTATTTTGAGGGCACTGCCACACGACCCCCGGAAAATCGCCGGGGAAAACTATTCGGCAGGGCCGTGTGCGGAAAAGTGTGAAATCCTTTTACACACAAGCGGTTCGAGCTGTTTTTGTTTTCCCCACTCGGACACACGTCGCACGATAAACAAAATTATAATAAAACTAATACCCACACACATGACCAGCACATTGCCAGAGGTTTTACAATGGCCCAAGGACTCGCAGGACTCACACCCACACGAGGCACAATAATATCGGTTACACACATGCCGAGTGCAAATTACAAAACTATTTTCCAACATGCGACTGAATGGATAACAAAATTAAATTATTGGATATCAATTTGTCCATTGTGCGCCCTGCAAACTCGAAAAGTCAACAGCAACAAGGATGGCCAGGATGTGTGGATGTGTGGCCAGCTATATCGCCATCCCAACCGCATCCCCCTCTATTTGTGTGCCCAGCCCATTGTTCGGCTGGCACTCTGTGCACCATTCCATTGTCAGGGGCCAACAATGCCGGTGGGTTAGGATAGCGCAGCCACAGGATCCTCAGCTCGAGTGGACAATGGCCGGCACAAAGCCAGAAGGACGACGGACGAAGGACGACGGGGACGAGCGGGGCGCAGGACTCTCTGGTGAGCCCGGCCAGTCAGTCAGCCGCTCGTTGGAGGACGAGCTGTCGATAATATCTTAGAGTAGCAGCGGCCCATGTAGTTATGGCCGAACAATGGAGCTGGAGGAGGGCCTGGAATAGGGATGCTACTTCGGCTCTTGTCGCTGAAACTGGTTCCCCATGTAAGCTAGCAAAGATATTGTCTTGGGGTTAATCAGGAAAAATGATTTTATCTTTGATTGACAATGTATTCTCAGCTGAAATGTATCCTAGCTAGGACTTGGTTGAGATATTGGAAACAAATACAGGCCAAAGGTGGTATTTCTTATGTCATAACATCCAATCCAAGTGTAGCCAAATCTTCTCCTAAAAATCCGCCAGCACTGAGCCAGGAAACAGGAGCAAAAACAGCAGCAGCAGCAGCAGCAGGACCACTCGCATCCACAGGAGCAGGCAACATGCATATGCTCCTCGAGTGGCGGCACAAAATGCATACAATGTCAGGCATGGAAATTCCTGATAATAGACAATGAATTAATAGCAGGCGATTACTGGAGGGGGGGGGGGGCGGCTGACAGAAAGCCAAACCGAGCCAACAAACAATCCGAGCGCATCCAGTAGCCGGAAAATAGAAAATAGGAAATAGAAAATGGAAAACAGACCAGCGAATGGGAGATCGAACCTCAGATACAGCCCAGCGGCAATGGGAACAAAGTACAAAAAATAGCAGGAGTGCTCCTGAAAAGGGGTTTCTCCTTCTGCTGGCAGATGGCACATGCCGCTCCAGAAGTGCCGCCGTCAATTAAAAAGCAAAAAGAAGCACCCAAGAAGTGGCCCACCCCAAGGCCACCAGGCGATTCCGGCCCAAAAGGGTTACTTAACAGCTTAGGATTAGGCGGGGCATATGTTTTCCTGGCTAATTCGAGGGTGGTCTCTCCGAGGTTTAGCCCCGGGCTTTAGTTTTACCGCTTTGTTATTATTTGCTCTCCACATCTCGGATGTGGCAGGCAGCAGATCACAAGATGCAGCGACTCATTGGGCAATGTAACCCAACCTGCGGCTTGTCAACCGGCGGGTCAGAGGCCAAGCAGCAACAACTAATTTGGCAGCCCCCAAAAAAAAACGAGGATGCCTTGTTTTTCCAACAGACAGCGCGGGGAAAACGTCGATGGATGAGTGAAAAAAAAACTGGAAAAGAAAACAAATGCCATTTCAAGTAGCAAACGTGTAAAGTAGGTGGCCCAGACCTTTTTGCCGCCACTGAAAATCACAGTGGAACCTGGAAGCTGGGAATTGGGAAAATTAAACAGGATCAAGGGGCAATGTGAGTAAAAGAACTTGAGGTCTACAATAAGTCATACCCTGAAGTATTATATCTTACTGCTTAAGTGCATAAATATCTGCCTTAATTATTGTACTTACTATACATATGTATAGCTAATACAAATCATTCTCCAACCACTGTGCCAACATTTTTTTGGGGGGGCTGGGGGCATTTTGTCAGTCAGTCACAGTCGGCTAATAAGCAGAGAGTCCATCAGAAATAGTGAAACCTGCGCCGTTTGTTGGGCAACTGCCAAAGCGATGAGAAATCAATTTTTTGGATCGCCTGCGTTTGTTTTGCTTTTGATTTCGGATGTTGGTTGTTGGCTGTTGGTTGTTGGTAGTGTGTGCCGCCCAAGCAGCCAACACATGATACGCCCATTGAGTTCCATGTGGCCATCTGTGAGTTAGGATGGGCAGATATGTATGTGATTGAATACAGTAGCTGGGATGGCTGGCTAATGGCTCACCCCGCAGACCTGTTCTTTGATGCACTCACTCCGCGTTTTGTTTACACAAAACTCATAATTTACATATTGCCGTGTGTTTTTCTACCGATGATTCCCAACATTTGGCGGTGCCTGCTCAATAGGTTAGTTCGATTCCTCGCTTCTTTTATCCCAGCCGACAGGGCTCTTTGTGGAAATATGTGTCGCTGCTGGCGATGGCAACTGTACCTTAGGATACATGTTTAATATTCCCTAAAACCCACCCAGGCTGCATTTTAAATGGATTTTAAATGGATTTTAAATAGCGTGGGATGTTGGACTCGGGGTTGTTGCACTCCATTGTTTGCCTTTGCATATCCACGATCCTCGTCAAACGTTTTGATTTTGCTCTTTCAACTGCGTGAATGTCACGTGTAGTCTGCGGTTGACATCGACGTGTGATGCCACCACTGTGGCCCAGTGGTTCCGTGGTTCCGTGGTTGGGTGGTTGGGTGGTGCGGTGGCCAGTGGTTGCGATTGGCCTGGCTGCGATGGGGTTAGCCGAGTTAAGAGTGCGATAAATATCTAAATGCCGTGATTTGCCTCATCAAGGGGCGTTGATGTTTATCCAACAGTGTGTTTGTTTGTTTAATTGACATCGCATCGGGTTGTGAGTGTGTCGAGTCCTTTGTGCAGGACACGTGGAATGCTGCGGTCTGCACAGGAGCGATCTGACTTTATCCTGCGAGTAATTGGCACGCGCGAATCGAGTTAGATGAGTGCTGATTTCGATAGCAGGCATATTGTTTGATGTTTTAAGGGGGATCAGATTGTTTATGGAGGAACTTTCTAAAGAAAATCGAAGATAGCATGCATGTACTGAAAGTGAACCAATTGAAACTGAATCTTGGCCAACAATGGCGCCTCACCCCTCCATCCAACACCTCGGAAATAAACTGCAATACAAATGCGACGGAAAATACCCGACACTAAAAAGCAATTCTCTCCACTATATCCCTGCACTTGAGCCACAAAAGCCGGTTAAAAAACAAACCGAGCACAATATGCAAAATAAATGCTCAAATAATAAAGTGCAAAAGGCGAGGAGCAATCGGAGCACAGAGCACAGAGCCCGGAGCCCGGAGCTCGGAGCACGAAAATGGCAACGTAACTCAAGAGCTACTCCAAAAGCGAGCGCAGGAACAAAGGATCCGCCCAAAAGCGAAAAGGAGGACGAGGGACGCAGGACGAAACAATGCGGACAGCTCACACACACAGCACACACGCAAAAAACACTATTTAAAATAATATTTAAATAAAGCGCCAGCGTGACAGCCAGTGCAAATAGTCAAAGGAAAAGCCAAAAGTTTCACAAATGCGAGAGTGGATGAAAAGGACGAGTATGCACAGAGAAATACAGGATGTGCTTAGAGATTGATTTCATACTATACATTGCTAAAGCCAAACCCAATCTAGAGGCCTAAAAGTTGAGTAAGATACATTTTAAAAGTGTCAGAAACCAAACAAATTTATTTAATACTAAACACTATTTAATACACAACTGAGCCAGTTTGCTTACATATTGTTACATTTTATCTTAGCCCAATGAAGATCCTTATGGTATAGCCTGTTATATGCTTTTATCTACATTTTAGTAGAAAAGCAAGATTTGTTTTAGTGTCCTTAATAGTATCCTATATTTTGGTTGCCCTGTGACAGAAAAGGACAACGGATGGGGTCATCATCACTGGCGGCGACAAACGGCCAGCGGACTACATAAAAAATAATAATGGAAGTTATACATTTTATTTCACAGGCGAGCGGCAGCAGGGTGGGCGAGAGGGGCGGGGAGCCAAGGACTCGACGAGTCCTGGACGGGCTGGCAGCCAACCCCTTTGGAATGTTGACAAGCAGCAGGAGCAACACAAAAATAAAAATAAAAATAATCAAATAAAACTGAAAAGGACTCGCTTTTGTGCGCTTTGTTGCTCGAGTAGTTTGCTGTGCTCTGTTTTCCGCTTCTCTGTGTGCGTGAGCTCAAAGGAAATAAATGTATTGTATTTGGAAGCGCAGCAACAAATAAAATTTTAATCAAAATGTAGTTGAGTGTTGAAGGGTTGTTCTGCGATTGTGTTCCAACTTCCAAGTTCCAAGTCCCGATGGCATTCATCCTGCCGCTGTGTGCTTGTGTACTTGTATGCTTGCGTGTGAGTGTGCTTGTGTGTGAGTGTGTGATTGTGTGATTGTGCGGATTGTTTCTGTCAATCAGCAGCCTCAGCTTCTTTTGTTGCTGCCGAAGGATACAACTGATATTGATTTCGAGTTTGCCCCGGGCACAAAGGACTCGCAGGAACAACCATCCAGCTATCCAGCCATCCAACCAACCAGCCAATGGCAAAAGTTCCGAAGATATGGCACATGGTGTGGCTACACAATGGCAGCCGGAAACGCTCACCAATACAAGCGCATCGAGCACTTCCAGCATAGTTTCATAATTGCGAACGGTAATGGCGCCGAATTGGAAGGCCGCTGCATCCTGGCCACTTGGCATTGCAACGCCCCCTTGGCCCGAAAGCACACACTCGCGTTCACACAAATAGGCAGGGGCTTCAGATAAGTACTTTCCCATTTGGATGCATAATAAATAAGTACTAGTTCTGTGCGTCAAAACCCAGTTTATTACAAATATGCTCTCAACAGGATTCCCTCATTTCTCGACCCATGTCTAAGTTCCTTTGGTTTTGAAATATTTATAAATGAGCCAGGAATCTACACTTGTGACCCCGTCTGTGTGCGCCGACTGGTACATAGTTTGCGTTGTTACTTCGTCCTGTGAGCGGCATGCGACATGTTTCCCCAGCAGAGGCAGGATATCCAGCTTCCAGCTTTCCCAGCTGGTGGCAAATTTCATTTGAATGCCGTCCAAACAGCTTGTTGGCATTGCAGAGCAGCGGGGGGCGGACATGGCTATATATTTGTATATTTGTATATATACTTGGGCACTGCGAGCGATTTCGAGCTGGCTGAAACTCAATTAAAATGGCATTTAAATCATGCGATCTTCTTGTTTCGCCATCGACGAACAGAACATCCCACACTCCGGTAGAAATTCTTGGGCAAATCGCCGCAATCGCCCTTTGTTTGCCGATTGTCGTTTTTGGGTCTCTGGAATTGTTAATAATTTGTAATGACACGCGCAGTTAACCGAATGCTAATGGTTATCGCCCTTTAAGCCGTAGCCGATTTATTATGCGAACACAAAGGATGCACTCCCTGCAGCCCCTGCATCCTTTGTCTGTAACTCTTGCCCTCGAAGGCGGCACATGTCTGCAATTTACGCTGATTTTTATTCAAATTTCGCTTAGTGTATGCGCTGCTGTAACAAAAAGGGAAAAAATCCAAGGAATAACCCCTCAAAAAACGGCTGCGAACTGAAAAATATTTCATATTGAAATTCAATGCCGACTGGGTGAGAAACGCTAGTCAAAATCATTGATGGACTTTTGAAGTGCACTACGTTTTTGAGTTACATTAATTTCAATATTTCTTAAATACGAGCATAGTGTTACATTGATTTTTTTTACTTAATCCTTTAAAATCTCATAGTTGATAGCACTGCCAAATAAGTGTAAGATTTATTGTTAGGCTGGCCTTTTATTTACAACTCAAAAGGAGTGTGCTTGCTGAGCGACCCTTAGAAAGGCCTTCGAATTAAGAAATAAAAAAGGATATCAAGGACATTAACGACTCTTCATATAGCGACCGCAACTATGCCAAATGGAAATGTGGAGTAGAAAACAGGCGGGAAAAAACACATTTGCATATTTATCTTTTTTCGGTTATAAGTGCTGGCTGCTGGCTGCTGGCTGCTATAACATTAGCATTTCTCAAAAGGATAATGTGCCACCCGGAGCCCCAGCAGCACCATTCCGAGCCCAAGTCGTTTGGCATTTTTCCACTGGCATCTCCACGCACTCCAGCACTCCCCTCTCCGTTTTTCGCCCGTTCGCAGGACGAAAAAGGGGGATTTTTGCCAGTGACAAGCATTTGTTTTTGGGCACGGGAACCGGGCGTGTGCATGTCCTTAAGGACCTCGTTAACAAAGTTATTTTGTCTTTTATCGCCCGCTGCTCAGTTCTCAGTTCTCCGTTGGCTGTTCTCCGTTCTCCAGGATGTCAAAACATAATTCGCCATGTGCGGCATTAACTTCTCGCATTATCAGGCATTTCGATTTGACGTCATGCGTGTGACATAGTACAATTTATATCCTGGCTCGTGTTGGCATCCCGGGCGTATGAGCAATGCCGGCTGCCTTGTCATTCTGTTGCAGCTGGTTCCCATCACGTAGACATATAGACATATGTACATGGAAACACATATGGCCTATGGCACATAGAGGAGCCGAGGAACCATTCGCCGCAAGGACTCGCCCACACGCACAATTAATCTTTTGTCGAAGCACTTAATTGAATTGCTCCGCCATCCAGCCAGCGAATATCAATTACCAGCACAATTATCAGCACAAAGGACGCGAAGGAGGAAGTGCTCCGGGCTTAATTGAATTACAATTTCACAAAAGTACCCACGAGATAGATTCCCTGGAAATCGCATAGCTTGGGTGCAGGATGCAGCCGAATCGCGAGATGCAAACCGAAATTCAAGACGCTGCGCCTGCGCACAAAAATCCCAAAGAACCAATTGCAATTGGCATCGGTTTCTTTTCGTCCTGGCATCGGCTTGGCATCGGATAATGAAGAATGCTTACAACTTTTTAACACATTGCACAATGGAGGCGAACAAAGGATCGATCTCACATACTCGTACCACACAACAAATACATGCGAGTAAATGGCCGAGTCCTTTGTGGGCACTCGCGTGTTCATTGTGATTGCGATTATTGAAATGCGCACATAATGCCAACAAAACGAAGTTATGTGTAAAGTATACATGTACAATGCCCAAGTTTATACCTTCAAGTGATTCGCGCCGGTCCTCCATTGTGATGGCTTCTCGAAACCAGAATCGTTCAATTATACAATCGCCCCGAAAACGCAGGCGCAAACGCAGCCCTCGCATAATGGCCGCCGATCTGAGTTTTAGATCACTGAGCGAAAAGCACCCCTAATTGGGGGATAAATATTGAAATGACTGCGCAACATTTAAATATATACTGCAGTTCCTGATTGAAGTAGCATTTTCAGAAATCAATAAGGAAGATCTCCATGCAAGACCTATAAGGCTTGATTCCCAGTCTGATATTATATACCCATTTAATTGCAGTGTAGAACTCCTGGCTTGGCAGAGTGGGGGCTGGCAGTTGAAGGCGGAGAAGCCGTGGAAGCTCCGGGAAGTACACTCAATTCCAGGAAATTAAATCCTTAAATGCTGCATATAATATACATTAAAATCGGTTTTGTGCTCGAGTCGCGTCCACTTCAAAAGTGACTTGAAATTCAGGCAGATGGAAATACGTTTTATGTAGCTAAATGCGTTTCCAAATTGTGCAGAAAAGACCCTTAGTGTAAATACGTTAAACGCTTTTGGCTTGGGCTTTCAAATAATTATATTTTAATGATTATGGATGCTATTGTATATAGGATATGGAAAAAACCGCTGTAAGCGGTACATATATGTGCATATATGTATACAAAATGTTAAGTTAAATAATGGTCTTTTAAAGAAGTCAAATTCAAATGATGATATTTGAAGTATGTACAGAATTGGATTACAAATTTGAATTCCAGTTCGTATAAATTACTCTTCCTAATGAGATAAGTAAAGAGTAAATTCGCAATTAGTCTATTATGAGCGCCCCAAGAGCCACTTCACTCACCACATTGTCACAATCCACATTCAATAAATACAAGATAAATTTCAATTTTCAATAATGCGCCACCAGCCGGAGTCCAACCGCCCACAACCGCCCCCCTTTTTCGCAATACAATGGCACTCGAGCATAATTCAAAATGCCAGTTAAACATATTTTCCCATCTCGAGTTCGCTGGGCAGACAAGGCATTTGTGCAAAAGTATTTCAAGCGAAAAATCACACTTTGACATTGTCTGCCCGCCCAGCGGAATGGAGCTGCTCGGCATTGGGGTTGCCTTCCAGCTGAACTGGGCGTTTGATCCGCTGGTGTTTCCGGTCAGACGTCGACGGCAGCCCGGCATAATTATTGCCAATAAACGTCGTCCCGCTCCCGGGACCTCCTCGCCCCACACCCCCTCCCCCACCGCGCACGTTTTCCCGGCCAAACAGAACGCCCCTTTTCAGCGACGCGCTGCCACGGGCGCAAAAACACTTTGTAATATTTGGGCCGGGTGGAGAGGTGGATGCCACTCGATTCAGGAGCGGCTCCACTGCGAGAAAATACGGAAGACTATGGATTTGTAGCCCTGCGATTAAGGGACAACACATAACTTTGAGCACTGAATCACGCATACTTCCACTTAGTATCTACAACTTAGTATCTTCAACTTAGTATATTCAACTTAGTATCTTCAACTTAGCATCTTCAACTTACTATCTGCAATATAGTATATGCAACTTAGTATCTTCAACTTACTATCTTCAACTTACTATCTGCAACTTAGTATCTTAAACTTAGTATCTTCAACTTACTATCTGCAACTTAGTATTTGCAACTAAATCTTCAGTTTTATATACCATACATGCTGATATATACATCAATTTATATTTAATTTGTTTGTTCTATAAGATACTTATCCCCAGTGTGGATGCTCGTGTCAAAAGGCAAGGCCGCAATGATTGGTGGGGTGTTTTGTGGGTGGGTGAATGGCCCATTTTTGGTGGTGGATGGATGCGGATGCTCGGCTGCTGGGATGCTGGGATGTTTGGATGCTTCGGCAGTGTCTGTGGGTGACATTCCCGAATTTCATTTGCCAGCGCAGCTCAACCGCAAGCGCCCATCAAATTTCGTCACGGAAAGTGTGTAAATAAGTTCATTACACACATTTGATTGGGAGGGGGACTCAGCGTCTCAGCTCCCCAGTTTCCCAGTTTCCCAGCTCGCATTCGCCAGGATATAGATCTCTGTAGCCAGGTGCCTGGTGTCTGATGGCTGATGCCTGGCCATGGGTAATTAGAAATCCGAATGTATCTCGACTGGCAACACAATCATTTATTTCATTTAATTCAATTTACAGGCCACGCTCAACTGACTTTCCCTCAAAATACGAGCTCGCAAAGCGATTGAAAAGGTTTAAGGATGCGAGGATGGGTTTGCGGTGGATCGGGCTGCGCATTGTGTGCTCCTGCCCGATGGCCAAGGATAACTGTCTGAGTTTGGCAAGACAAATGGGGGTGCAAATCGCTTGTGGAACTCACTCACTCATCACTGACCCGAATCGCAGCCCAAAGCGGTTGCGGATGCATTTAATTTATTATTAGAATTATTTATGGCAAGCGTTCGGGGAGGGGCGGGCGATAAAAAGCGGTTATTGTTAAGTTTATTAGAGCTGACTGGCGATCCGGAAAGGGGAAAAAGGGGTGCGACCTCGCCAGGACACTCGCAGTGGCACAGTGGTTGCCATTTGGCAATCAGATCCAAGGGTACTCGGCAAATTATTCAACTGCAGTTAGATAAATATCAGTGAGTAGATGAGAAATACAATAGAAGATTGAAAGTGTTGATATATCTATACTACAACATACCCAAATAACTCTAGTATGTATAGTTTAATACCCACTGTACCCCTTCAGAATTCAGAATCCGAATTCGAGATACAAATTTTTGGGATAAAAATTATGGTTCGGTCGTAGCGAAAAATGATCAAAAACAGCCAAAGCGCATAATTCATGCATCAGATACAAGCTACTTCAGATAAATGGCAGGACCGATGAAATAACGAGCCAAGCTGACCACAACAACAATGACTTGACGCACACTTGAGCCTGTGAAAGGATAACAATTTGTCACAAGAGGGAAAATGGGAAAAGTGGGCATACGAGTACACACACATTTTGTATCTAGCAGCGGGTTGAATTTGTTTTCGATTTGCGTGAAAGTGAAATATGTTTTGGTGACATTAAGCTGACGGAATCAGGATTAGAGGCAGCATCCTGCGAGGACAATGGGACATCGTCGTCCTTTATTTGCGGCACGTGCTCATCTTTCCACTTTCGAGTAAGTAGCGAATTTTTTAAACATTTGAAAATGTTGTTATCCTTGGCCGCTCCGCTGGAGAGTTATTTAAAATTTAATTTGGTATACGATTCTCTGGTGTTGGCATATGCCAGCATTTCGGCCTGGAAAGGATTAGTGCCAGCCAGCTCGTTTGCCCCGGAAAAACCGAAAGCCGGTGATGGAAAACCATCACGCTGCCAACTGGCAAATAGCTTTCCTTTCGGCTACAAGGATGCAAGGATATGCTCGCAAACGCGACAAGTCAGGACATTTTTATGCAAATTTATCTCATTACGCCGCTTGGCTGGCACTTGCTGTTGCAAAGTTATTTTCAGCGTGAATTTAATTAAATTAAATTAAATATTCAGCACATGGCAGCCGAGCCGGGACAACTTCTGCACTTGCCACCATCTTGGCATTGACTTCGGGCCAAGTCCTGGCTTCCTCATTCGTTAATTAATATTTATATTCAATATTCATGCATAACAGCCAGGTATCTAGAGGGAATTAGGCAATTCGAGCACGTAGGAAAAGGTGTTTCGGTTGACGTGTAATTAAAATCGGATGAACCCACAGATCGAAGCTTACACTCCTTGCAAGGCTTGTAATTAGTGTAATATAATTTAAATATGTTTACTTTATAAGCTATAATGTTAAAGCTGTCTTTAAGGAAGAGCTCTTGAGTGCCATTGGTGGCCATAACTCTTCAGTTTCGTGGCTAAAACGCGATTAGAGCACCTAGCTCAAGTGCCAGCTGCTGCCACCACTTCCGCAGGACCTCGGGGATCCTGGAGTCCTTTCTGCTCCTTTCTGCTCCTCGAGAGCAAAATGTCGAGACAAAAGCTGCGGCGGCAAGGCCAGCAATTATTTGTGGCATTCGCTCAAAGGAATTGTTTGGCTTTTGCTATATCTTTTAAATACAATTTATAAAGCACGCGCCGCTGCACAATGCGAGTGAGCGAGAGGGAGCGAGTGGGTGTGAGGGAGATGGGGAAACGCTGCACAATGGGCGAGATAAGAAGGCGGCCATTTTGTTTATGCGCCGCGCACAAAGAAATGTGAAAATCTGAAAATCTGAAATAACAGCAGAGTCAAGAGGCGGGCTAAAGGAGGTAGGGGGCGTGGCGCCTCCGCCGCTTTTTAGTGCGAAAATAATTGTAAAATGTGCAAATGCAAAAGGTTTCCAGTGTTATTTCCTTTTGGCCACGGCCACACAAAGGTGGCACAATGGAAAGCCGCCTCTTCAGGAAAAACTGGCGAGGAAAACGGACGCCTTTGTGGGCATTCGCGGAATTGAGGCAACTCAACTCGGCCGCAGACTGCGGACTTTGTGTGTGGTAAAATTGCAATTTAATTGCAGTTAAATTGCTCGCAATTTGCTCAAAAACCAGGGGGATTGCTTTCTTTCTTTCTTGTGAAAACAGAAATCAGCAAGGTAAACAAGCAAATGAAAATGCGAGGCAGGGGCAACTAAATGGAGGAACTCGAGTGGTTTTTCATTTCGCAGGCGATTCAGTCGAGTGGAAAAAAGGTTCATCTTGCGGATAGGAATGTATCCAAAGGATGCACAGATCTTCAGATCTTCTGTGTGGGAAGGTTGCACTTGAGATACGCAGCCAGTTGATATCATTATTTGTTTGCCATTTGAACAGGGACATTCCGAGCAGAACATGTGTGGAAACGTCCCCGCAGCGTTTATTTTGATTTTATGCCGGAATAAACGCAAATAAACAAATTGGATATCAAAACGACGGGCTCTCTGTCAGAATAGTGGATTTTCCCAGGCCATTGTTGAGTTATGATCCGCAGATAAGTATCTACTAGCTGTTGAGTACGCTAATTGCAGCTACCCCTTCTTCTAGGCTGTTAACCCCTTCGCAAAAGGACTCGCAGGACTCCTGCGAGAGCCGCCTGCAGGCAGCGGATTTATGGGCCTGGCTGCATCACCTTGGTTATTTAATTTGGTTATTGTATTCATTGACACAAAAGCCAAACCAGCCAGCCGCCTGCTGCGTGTTTTTTGGTGCCTTGCCAACTGCCAGCAGCAAATAAGCCCGGTAAACAAAAAACATCCTTCCACTCCCCAAATGCACTGCCACAAAAATCGTGACCTATGCTTGTGCTTATTTCTGCTTGCTTAGATGATCAAAGTACTAATCAAGATGCGCCCCTATTTGGCTGGAATTTGTTATCTAAGTTACACATATAAAAATATTTCATAAAACCTATTTAAATAATCACACTTATTCGTTTTCAGTGCACACTATTTGAAAACCCACACAAAATCCGGTACTTAGCCAAAGCCGGCAATGTGTTTTAGTTGAGTTTATGAATAAAATTACACAGGAGCAGTGGAGGTCAGGCCGCAGAGGTCAGGGGAGCGGATGTGGGGAATCTGGCTCATATAACGCCAACAATGGATAATAAGCGTATCCACTTAATGGTTGCCAAGGTGCCCAGGTGGAGCAGGAGGAGGGATCACCAGCACTGTGGAGCTGCGAGTGCCAATCCCGCGGTCAAATGCCAGCGAACAATGCCCAATTGGGGTGGTGAGTGCTGGGTTGTGGGTGGTGGGTGGTGCTGGTTGGGTGGCTGTAGGTGTGAGTGTTAGTACGTGTGTGCCAAAAATCCTTTGGCCGTAATCAAGCGGAAAATAGCACAATGACTATCTACAATATATCTGGGACAATGGAAGACACTGGCTGCAGGCAGGAGGAAAACTGGCGATTGTCAGTTGAAAAACAAAGGCATTTTCCACCCACACGAACAGTTGATCAGTGCGCAAGGGGGCGGCGCACAGTTCGGCTGGCAGGGGGCGTGGCATTGCGTACACGCAAAACAGACCAAAATGTTACAAGAAGTCGATGCGACGAGGAATCGGACAGTCAGCGGGTGGATTGAAGAGTTCTTTAACAAGAATTCGTAAGAAATGAGCGGAAAATAACGAAAATCTCTCTAACTTGAGTTATTAAAGTAATGGAATATAGGTTTTGCCAAATGATTGATATGATTTTAATGATTTTAATGAAAATGCAATGAGCAACCCTCGAGCTGTGCAAAATATCAATAAGTTGCAGACAAAGTGTATCCGTCTCACTCGCCCTTCGAAAAGGACCTCCACTTGTCTCAAATTTCGCAATCACATTGCGCATACGCCACATTGGCCTCTGCAAATATACAAGTGCAATTGCAATGGAAGCTTGGCTCTGACTGCAATTGTTGCCTTTGATTTGAAGTGCAGACATTCCTGGCATTATTATGCGGGTGTGTAATTGACATGTGATTAGGAATAATTGGACTTTTATGCTGGAATAACTTTTCACAAACAAAGCTTGATATTGATTAAAACTTAATTGGGCATTCTAGGATGTGTGTACAATATTGTGTCAATAAAGAAAACCGACTTTGATTGAAGGCAAGGAAACTAATATTTTTGTGCTCTAACTATTTAATGTGCTAGAGATGAGATAAAAGGGGGACTGCATTCTGCAAAGATATTCCTGCAATTGCATGCCGCTGCCAAGTTCTGCTAATTGCTCGCACGCTAATGACTCCACGCGGAATATCCTGGCCACTAACTACCGGCCACGCCCACAGCGGACACGGGAAAACCCGGAACCGGCCACTTGCCAACTGCCATTTGCGGCAACTAAGCGCAATTAATTAACAACCCAGGCGATTGCATTAAAAGCGGGCAAGGAATAGAAAAAAATTGTACAAAATGTTGGTTCTCCATAATGGAGCGCCGGTGGTCGCGATGTCCCCGCCCACGGTCACGCAGAGTTGGCCAAAGAAAATGCGGCTTAATGCTGAATTAATTCCAATTACCACAGTGCTGCCTGCTCCCGCATCCTCCATCCTGCATCCTTCATCCTCCATCCTTGACCATCTCGACCAGCGGACGAGCACTCTCATCGGACTGGCCAGTAATTTAGCCGCTAATGCGCGGAGTGCGGCCAACAAAAGCCGCCGCACGCGCTGACCTCCAGCTCAGTCCGTGTCCGGCTTGCCCAGTACACTGCCGGAAAAATGTGACTGAGTTGGGCAATAAGTTGTTCAAAACACTCGTTTAAGTGCGACCGAAGTAAGTCGCCTAAGAAGTAAAGAGATTAGCATGTAACATAAGAACTACTCGAGTCTAAGTTCAAGTATATGTTCAAACTACTATTATTTTCCAGTGCAGCCCCTCCCAATCGCCACTCTGCATTGCCATGGCCTTTTGTGCGAGGTTTTAACATGAAATTATTTCATATAAAAATTTCCCTCTTTCGGCCAGCCATCGGCCACTTGTTTGGCTTTCACAAGATTCACTAATTAATTATTAATTAAGTTGGAAAAATTGCCAAACAAGCCGCCCCCGCCCATCATCCTGCTGAACGTAATGCAAGATGCCTTTGCATTCGGTTTGAAACTTTTGAAAGTATTCCAATTTTCTAGCATTTTCTCGTCCGCTTTGCGCAGAACTTTGTGGGCGGAAAACTTTCGAGCGAGCTGGAAAAACTTTCGGCGCAACGTGTCACCGCTCCTCCACCCAATGTTCCCCGTGGCCAAAAGTTTTTACTGTCGCATTTCTCCGACTCCCGAGAAGTCGGCACTAAAATGCAGGCCCCGAGTGGCAAGGAAACAACCATCGTTAGCAGGTCCTTGGCGGGATAAAAAGGAGCAGCAAGCCGGGCTTAAACAAAAAGCACGTGTCCTGCGAAGCGCCTTTCATCACGCAACTCAACCCAACTCAACTCAACTCAACTGACCTTCCAGCTCGGACAGAGCAGCCCATGTGCAAATTGAAAGCGCCAGAAGCATACATACATACGAGTCTGAAAAAATGGAAAAAGGAACTGGAAGCTGCTCAGAAAAGCGCAAACATTTATATTTAATTGGTGGCTTGTGCTCGAGAAGTGGCCGCCCCCTTGCGGCCTTGTGTCTACCCAATTGAGTTTCAAAGTTGCAATTAGAGCAGTCCGGTCCGAATGAACGACTGCCCATTTTCCGGGGGCTGTGGAAAAGTGGGCTGGGTGGTCAGCTGAACTGCTGGCTGCACTGAATGGAAACAGTTGAGTCCTGGACGGACTCCCACCGGAGGTGGGAAATGTGGAAAGTGGGCAGCTCGGCTGAGAAACAATGCGCATTGAAAGGAAACAAGTCGCAGACCATTAAACTCGAATGGCTTTTCCCTATGCACAATGTAAAGTCTCTTATTTGAATGGACATGGCGGTCTGGATTTTAAGAACCCATAAAACCAGGAATGTTACTTAGAGCTTAACTGAATCTGAGCAAGAAGCTGCTGAGATTCAGCTTTAAGCCTTCTAGATTCTCAAATGAAAGTATTAGCCATTTAAAAAACATAGTAATTCATAGCACGAATTCAACAAAAAAACAATCAGCGTGAAGTCAAAGGAACTGACGTTTACCAATCCATTTACTTCGATTCATTCTCCGTTGAGCCATGGAAACTCTTTGAAACTAAGTACTTAATGCTGCCTGGCAAACTAACGCAATCTCGGCACGAGCAAAGCTAAATGGAAATGAAAAACCGAATTGAATTTACCTTGCCTTTGACTATTTCGACACTCGTGCAGTGCCACGCCCACTTTTGTGGATCCGCAAATGTGCCAAGTGTTTGCGGATGCACTGGGCGAAACATGTGTGCGAAACATTGCAAGGCATCCAAGTGTAAAGTATTTTCATTCTATTATAAGCACACAAGCTGATTAGAACTCGAAGTTCAAATAAATTTCCAATTTCGCTAGATTATAGTGTCATTACTAATTCATATTTAAGAAAAACTATAATAATATTAATTAGACTCAAATGGGATGTATGTATTTTCTCTCTGTTTCCTTGCTGATGGCTTTCCCTGCGCTCAATGACGAATGCCGACTTGGCGATGATGACTTCTTTACACGACATTTAATTGAGAAATAATTGAATAGGTCGCGTCAAGTGTTTGTTTGGCGTTTGGCTGGCTGAGGTCTGGGATGTGGGAAATGGAAAATGGAATACGGATGTGCCATATGGAACATGGTGGCTGGGGGGGATTGGGCTTGGGTGCCCAGAGAGGTCTGGCTTTTGGGCGAAATTAGCTTTGTCAAATGCGGCTGACATGGGCCGGGTTGAGTGGTGCGGAAAGGTCTATTGCAGCGTGAAAACGCCACTGCGAGTTGTTTAATGAAGTATCACAGTCGGCGGAGAAAGTCGAAGGCCCACTCGATGCCCCCCACTCCCAATTCCACATATCCGATTTGCGATTTGCGATTTCCCACCACGGAAAACAAAGCCCATGGAGGCAGTCAAAGGAAAAAGGTGGAAAAAACACACGGTCACAAAGGGAAATAAACGTGTGATTGGAATCTCCGGCAATCGTCCTTCAGTCGGGCGCAGAGTGGGCGGCTCCTGGGTCCTGTGTCCTGTATCCTGCATCCTGGGAACTTGTCGCCCTGCGCAGTCAGCCGCGCACTTATAATTGCAGTTGCAGTTTAGCCGATTTCATTGTGGATGGAGAACTGCATCGCTCAATCAGGCACATGAAGAAGGTGTAAGTAAGTATATGGGATGTATGCGAAAGTATATATACAGCAATTACCAAACGAATATTGCGTGCTATTTCCTTTATAAGGTATATTCCACAGAAACAACTCATAATTGCTGTGAAGAACAATTGAGAGCAGCAGAATAGGTCACATAGTTATTTAACTCTTTATCCTATCACTCCATACCCCATACGTCTTCATATCCCCATCTATATCTCGAACAGCAGGAAAAACACCAGACACCATTCATTAAATATGAATTCCATCTTAATCGCGCAGTTTACCGAAACGTGACTCTAGATCCCAACTGCCCAGCCACTCAACCATTCATGAACTTGAATCCGCAACCCAGTGCCGGTGTACTCGAATTATGGATCATTTTGAGATACAGCATCGTTTTAGAGTTTTTTAAAGACTCCGATTACGTCACGCCACATGTTCCCGCGGTGACAGCAATTATACAGGCCAGTAGACGCATTTTCCATGAATTCTAGGCTAGTGCCAATGCCGCTTCTAGAACTGGTTTCCCTAGTCTTCCACGAGCGATCTATAAAAGAGGCCTGGTCACCAGAACTGTGTCCATTTACAAACCTAAAGCTGTCGCATACGCAATGAATCACTTAGGGCTGGAGATCATCTGCTGGAGCTGCCTGCTCATTATGATGGCTGCTAGGACGGAAGCAGCTGCGGTATGGAAGCTACCCACCGCGGACATGGTCTACGAGGAGCTGGAAAGGTGTCGCCAAGAGGGCCAGGCAGAGGATGCAGCCAAACTGCGGTGTTTGGTAAAGCAACTGGGACTGTGGACGGATGAGAGTGGCTACAATGCCAGGCGGATAGCGAAGATCTTTGCCGGCCACAACCAAATGGAGGAACTGATGCTGGTGGTGGACCACTGCAACCGGAAGGAGCGCGACACGGATCACCTAGATGACTGGGCCTTCCTGGCCTACAGGTGTGCCACTTCCGGCCAGTTTGGCCATTGGGTCAAGGACTTCATGAGTCAAAAAGAAGCGGAACAATGAAATACAAGTGTCATAGAAAATAAAGCTCATGAGTATAAGTTGACTAGCACAGGCAAGTCATGGCAAGTCCAGCAAATAGACGATATTTATGTAAATCGTGTAAATCCATTCCTATTAGCATACTTCGTGTGGTCCCAAAAAGCAAATAGTAATTTACGATATCCTAGCTTATAATATTAGCTGCACAGAAACAGAGAATTGCGCCAGAAACATTTAGAGGTATACCACTTCAAAATCCGATTAAGATAAGTGTAGTTATGGAGTT
Organism: Drosophila orena; assembly: GCA_005876975.1. Lineage (NCBI taxonomy): Eukaryota > Metazoa > Arthropoda > Insecta > Diptera > Drosophilidae > Drosophila > Drosophila orena. The sequence continues at coordinate 2,743,764 of VCKV01000282.1, read as the reverse complement.
TAGAACTTCAGCCTTGGGACATTTTTTTATTATTTTTGAATTTCTACATACAACATCAAAAAAATTACAAAAAAATTAAAAAAAAATAAATTTCTAAATTTGAATGCAGATTTTTAGAGAATTGCGCCAGAAACATTTAGAGGTATACCACTTCAAAATCCGATTAAGATAAGTGTAGTTATGGAGTTTAGAACTTCAGCCTTGGGACATTTTTTTATTATTTTTGAATTTCTACATACAACATCAAAAAAATTACAAAAAAATTAAAAAAAAATAAATTTCTAAATTTGAATGCAGATTTTTAGAGAATTGCACCAGAAACATTTAGAGGTATGCCACTTCAAAATCCGATTAAGATAAGTCGAGTTATGGAATATAGAACTTCAGCCTTGGGACATATCTTAATTTTGTTGAATCTCTACATCCAAAAAATTAAAAAAAAAAATTTTTCTAAATTTGAATGCAGTTTTTTAGAGAATTGCGTCAGAAACATGTAGAGGTATGCCACTTAAAAATCCAATTAACATAAGTTGAGTTATGGAGATTAGATCTTCAGCCTTGGGGCACTTTTTAATTTTAAGTTTCTACATCATAAAATTAAAAAAAAAAAAATTTTCTAAATTTGAATGCAGTTTTTTAGAGAATTGCTTCAGAAACATTTAGAGGTATGACACTTCAAAATCCGATTAAGCTAAGTTGAGTTATGGAGTTTAAAACTTCAGCCTTGGGACATTTCTTAATTTTTTCGAATTTCTACATCAGAAAAATTACAAAAAAATAGAGATCTAAATTTCAATGCAGATTTTTAGAGAATTGCACCAGAAACATTTGGAGGTATACCACTTTAAAATCCGATTAAGATAAGTTGAGTTATGGAGTTTAGAACTTCAGTCTTGGGACAGTTTTTAATTTTTTTGAGGTTCTACATCATAACATTAGAAAAATTAAAAAAAAATTAATTTATAAATTTGACAGCAGATTTTTAGAGAATTGCGCCAGAAACATTTAGAGGTATACCACTTTAAAATCCGATTAAGATAAGTTGAGTTTTGGAATATAGAACTTCAGCCTTGGGACATTTCTTAATTTTGTTGAATCTCTACATCAAAAAAATTTAAATAAAAAAAATTTTCTAAATTTGAATGCAGTTTTTTAGAGAATTGCGTCAGAAACATTTAGAGGTATGCCACTTAAAAATCCAATTAACATAAGTTGAGTTATGGAGATTAGATCTTCAGCCTTGGGACATTTTTGAATTTGTTTGAATTTCAACACCATCATAACATCAAAAAATTACAAAAAAAATTAAAAAAAAAAAATTTCTAAATTTGAATGCACATTTTTAGAGAATTGCACCAGAAACATTTTCAGGTATGTCACTTTAAAATCCGATAAAGATAAGTTGAGTTATGGAGTTTAAAACTTCAGCATTGGGACAGTTTTTAATTTTTTCGAATTTCTACATCAGAAAAATTACAAAAAAATTTAAAAAAAATAGATTTCTAAATTTGAATGCAGATTTTTAGAGAATTGCACCAGAAACATTTAGAGGTATACCACTTTAAAATCCGATTAAGATAAGTTGAGTTATGGAATATAGAACTTCAGCCTTGGGACATTTCTTAATTTTGTTGAATCTCTACATCAAAAAAATTAAAAAAAAAATTTTTTCTAAATTTGAATGCAGTTTTTTAGAGAATTGCGTCAGAAACATTTAGAGGTATGCCACTTAAAAATCCAATTAACATAAGTTGAGTTATGGAGATTAGATCTTCAGCCTTAGGACATTTTTGAATTTGTTTGAATTTCAACACCATCATAACATCAAAAAATGACAAAAAAAATTTAAAAAAAAAAATTTCTAAATTTGAATGCACATTTTTAGAGAATTGCACCAGAAACATTTTCAGGTATGTCACTTTAAAATCCGATTAAGATAAGTTGAGTTATGGAGTTTAGAACTTCAGTCTTGGGACATTTTTTAATTTTTTCGAATTTCTACATCAGAAAAATTACAAAAAAATTAAAAAAAAATAGATTTCTAAATTTGAATGCAAATTGTTAGAGAATATCGCCAGAAACATTTAGAGGTATGCCACTTCACAATTCGATTAAGATAAGTCGAGTTATGGAATATAGAACTTCAGCCTTGGGACATATCTTAATTTTGTTGAATCTCTACATCAAAAAAATTAAAAAAAAAAAATTTTCTAAATTTGAATGCAGTTTTTTAGAGAATTGCGTCAGAAACATTTAGAGGTATTCCACTTAAAAATCCAATGAACATAAGTTGAGTTATGGAGATTAGATCTTCAGCCTTGGGGCACTTTTAAATTTTAAGTTTCTACATCAAAAAATTTAAAAAAAAAAATTTTCTAAATTTGAATGCAGTTTTTTAGAGAATTGCTTCAGAAACATTTAGAGGTATGACACTTCAAAATCCGATTAAGCTAAGTTGAGTTATGGAGTTTAGAACTTCAGCCTTGGGACATTTTTGAATTTGTTTGAATTTCAACACCATCATAACATCAAAAAATGACAAAAAAAATGACAAAAAAAATTTAAAAAAAAAAAATTCTAAATTTGAATGCAGATTTTTAGAGAATTGCACCAGAAACATTTAGAGGTATACCACTTTAAAATCCGATTAAGATAATTTGAGTTATGGAGTTTAAAACTTCAGCCTTGGGACATTTCTTAATTTTTTCGAATTTCTACATCAGAAAAATTACAAAAAAATTAAAAAAAAATAGATTTCTAAATTTGAATGCAAATTGTTAGAGAATATCGCCAGAAACATTTAGAGGTATGCCACTTCACAATTCGATTAAGATAAGTCGAGTTATGGAATATAGAACTTCAGCCTTGGGACATATCTTAATTTTGTTGAATCTCTACATCAAAAAAATTAAAAAAAAAAAAATTTTCTAAATTTGAATGCAGTTTTTTAGAGAATTGCGTCAGAAACATTTAGAGGTATTCCACTTAAAAATCCAATGAACATAAGTTGAGTTATGGAGATTAGATCTTCAGCCTTGGGGCACTTTTAAATTTTAAGTTTCTACATCAAAAAATTTAAAAAAAAAAAATTTTCTAAATTTGAATGCAGTTTTTTAGAGAATTGCTTCAGAAACATTTAGAGGTATGACACTTCAAAATCCGATTAAGCTAAGTTGAGTTATGGAGTTTAGAACTTCAGCCTTGGGACATTTTTGAATTTGTTTGAATTTCAACACCACCATAACATCAAAAAATGACAAAAAAAATGACAACAAAAATTTAAAAAAAAAAATTTCTAAATTTGAATGCAGATTTTTAGAGAATTGCACCAGAAACATTTTCATGTATGTCACTTTAAAATCCGATTAAGATAAGTTGAGATATAGAGTTTAGAACTTCCCCTTTTACTCTACGAGCTTTTAGCACAAAACAAAGTATGTACTAGTCCAAAAGTGAAATGCCATATATCTTTATGCTCCTGATTATATTCCCAATCATTTTGCATTCAAATTTGCAATCATGATAAATATTTAAATATATTAGAGCATCAAAAGCATAAGTTTGCGTACGATGCCCTGGCGCCATCTGTTGCTGAGAAGAGGCGAGGTGCAATGAAATAGTTTACGCCAACGAACTCAAGGGATTACTAGGCAGTACAAATATTTGGGCCGTTTAACAAAAAATTTATTTACGAGTTAAACTTTGGACAAGCGATTTGGTTGGTTTTGGATGGCTTGTTCCAGGAGTCCCATCCGCAGGGTCTGAAAAATGTGACGTGACTTTGATTTTAAACTGAACTTACGCCATCTGTCGTGTGGCGGCGAAACCGAGAGAGCGAGACCTGGCTATTTCATGCAGTGGCGCCATCTGTCGTCTAGTAACGATATCAAAATCAGTTAAAGAACGCGAACACATAATATTCCTCATTTTATTTTTTAGTCTCACCACATAGCTTTAATATAGCCTTTTCCATATATACATCTGAAGATTCATATATGTATGATGGAAAAGCTTTAAGCCAGTAAAATTAATTTTATTGTGAGGCAAAAATCTGAGCATGGGGTCACCAGAGTTCGTAGACTCATTGTGCCAATCAAAACAGAAAAAGGGAAAGCGAAACTTCCTCCGCCATCAAGGGGAAATCCGCCCACCACATTGGTCTATCAAACAGACCCAGCAGATCTCCAAGTTTTCGGGACTGACTTAGAAAACCCCACAACTTGCAGCTCGAGTGTGGGTGAGGGACCGGATCGGATCGGGTCGGATCGGATCACTCTTATCACCTTTCGGCTGTGGACGTGACTGCGCCAAATGAAAACAAACTCTCATGCTGCAGATGGAGGGGTACACTCAAAGAAAAGCTATCCGAAAAAAACCCCCGAAATATTGTAACAAATGTTGTTACAAACTAGCAAGCAATAATAATAATAAAGTTATTTGCACGTTATACAATATGAAAACTAGAATTATCTTATAGTTTGCTAGTTTTTCTCCCAGTGTCAGTGCAAATATGAACCTTGTTTAACAAACAATATGGTAAACAACAGAGAGTCGAGGGCCCGACAGCTAGCGTGGAATGACTAAAACCACTTTTTATAGTGCAAAGTGAACAGCCATTCTGAACTTTGCAACGAAAGTGAAACCCGTAAGCCCGTTTGTTTTGGCCGAGAATAAAGACCTGTTGTGACCACAACTGCCAATTGACAATTGCATTTGCAGAGTGCTGAACGAGAGCTGAACGAATTCCTAGCCCAGTTCGCCGTTCATTACGCCCCTATTCTACACTTTCGCCGGGTTTATTGCATTCATTTGATGCCGCCGAGCACTTAAGTCGCAGCTAATGAAAACGCCGCCTCCAATGGAAAAGCATTTGGATTTGTTCAGATTGTGCTTCGGTTTCCATTCAGTCGAAGTGGAAATGCCCTGAGTGAAATGATGCTGGAATGTAATGGTGAAAGACATTCCTTTATATACAGACACCATGGCGTATGAGCAATAATTTGTTATGTTACTTGCCAGAACAAACAAATAAAAGCGTAACTAAAATTGCATTCTTACCTATTAACGCTGTTAACCCATTCGATTCCGCTTAGAGCTAGTTGTTAGAAGCCATAAAATATATTTTTATTATTCCTGAAAAGCCATTAAGAATTCATTAGACCCGATGCAAGGCTGAAAGGCTGAAAGTAGGCCAACTCCAAGAAGTTCCTGTTCGTACGCCCATAAAAATCGCCCAAAGCCAACTCAGATGTTTATTTGCAAGCCTTTTAGTCAGCTTTTCATTGCCACCACTATGGCCACCATGGCCACTATAAACACTATAGCCACTGGTACCACTGGCACTGGTAGCGAAGGTATAAAAGGTTGTCCATGGAGCGCGCCCAGCGTTCGCTTAAAGTCGCCAGAAACCCACTGAAACGCCACTGAAAGCCAAGAAACGCGCGTGCGCAGCCGCAAAAAGAGTCAGTCGGTCGTCGGCAGTCTCCGCGTGAAGTCAACTGAACCACTCAACTGAATCCCACTCAAGTCAGCCCAACTGAATTCAAATCGTGATCTGTGTTCTCCGGGGTGCACTGCATTTCATGCACATTATCATTTGCAGCAACTTGTTTTCAAAGTCATTCCGTGTCGGCGGCCAGTCGCTAAACAAATTGTGCATTTTTAAAGGCAATTGCGAAGTGCGAAGCAGACAATTTATGATATATTTTTTTGGACTTTCTGGAGCTTCCTGGCACTGCACACTGCATCACTTGCATACGTAAATCCAAGGAAACAGTCCACAAGAAAGGGGAAAACAAAACACACGGCCAATATGCAAATGGAAAAGGTAAGCGGCGTCTGTGATAACTTTATTCACTGATTGATCAATGAATTAAACACCCATCGAGTTAAACAAGGGACCTTTTAGTGGGCCAACTGTCTGGGCACTTTCACTTTCGTTGGCCAGTCTAAGATTCCATCAAAGATTCAGCTCAAGATCCAGTTTAGACCCAGGTTTAAGGTTACGCCACTGCCATCAATTGCCTTTGAACTGGTCTTAGCCATGAATCCAACGCGATTTGCCTCTGAGTCAGCCACCAACGAGCCAATGTGCACATGCAGGCCACTGAGCACCAAGAGAATGGCCAGAACCATGTGGCTGGAACTGCGATTCCAAGAAAAGACCTAAAATGGCAAGCTCATAAGCTAATTTCTGATTTTTACCACATGTCTACGCAATAAATGCTATTAAAATAGAACAAAAGGTTATGCTATTTAATATTCAAATTCACTTAGAAATGCATTTCGAGCTTTTCTTTGTTATAAAGAAGTACGTACTCTCAGAATACTTTTAAAGTCCACCAATCTAAGCAGATTACTTCAAACAAAATACAAATAACAACAATTAAGCAATTATAAAACTTAAGTTGAAAACAAAAACTTCTAAGCCACTTAAATCGCAACACAAAGTCAAACTTGTGAGAATCTCACTTCTAACTGACTCAGCTTCTATTGGCGAGGTTGTAAGATCGTCTATAGGTCAAGTAGGCTCGTCACTCAATCCCCACTCCACTGACACCTCCGAGTGACCACCCACCTGGACTGGTCGGAACGTCAGTGAGCCTATGGAAACACCCATGGCCAAGAGGCGACTCCGAGCCATTGAACCATTTGGAACTATCACTTTTAACGCGCGTCACAATGGCACTCGAGGTGGCCCAATTTCGTGGCTTGGAGTGCACTTGATCACCGATTATTGTCTGCTGATTCGAGCGGAATCCATTTAATTTCACTGCTGCCAGATGCCCACGAAATCGAAAACGATATCGAAGCTAGAAAATGAAAAGGAAAAGCGTTGAAAATTGCTCCCTCGAAGCGAGAGAAAAGACCACGGCCATCGGGAGTGGGTGAGGAAAGTCAAAGTGAAATGCTTGGAAAGCAAGGCAAATTGCCAGTCAGCAGCCAGTCAGTCAGTCAGTCAGTCCGTCTCTTGGACCACAAACAACAATACAGACAACAATCAGCGATCCAAGGAGGAGGGTGGCGCGGCCCAGCCCCACCCGACTTGGATGTCTGGGTAATCCAATAGCGGCAATTAGAGTGCGGCCCCCGGGCATCCGGGGATCCGGGGATTTGGAGATCGGGGGATCAAGATCAGAAACGCGGTCACAGTTCCGCAGATCGCTTCACTGCATTTCCATGCTCCAGTACCAGCTGCATTACCACTGTGGCATTACCACTCCTCCTCCATGGGCAACTCGTCTAACCGGACCTAGACTCCATCTCTCCGAGGAAAAGGCTTTGGCACAGCTCCACTTGAACCCGTGCACTGGCAAAAGAATTTGTTCTCAGTAGAATCAAGAATGGAAGAGAGGTGCTCCCAATGTGTACGAGACACACGTTCTTTATAGACTATTTTCGCTCAGTGTGTCCGGTTCGATCGGCTACTCCGTAATCCAATTAAAGGAACAATCTACATTTCAATTCAAAACTAATGAAGTGTAGAGAATTCGCAACAAAGGCTGACATGTGTTGATTGTTTCGGCGACTGCAGTGCTGGTATTTGAAAGTCGTGGGTTTCTTCTAGCCGGGGAGTCATTCCATACCATATACCCACACGTACGTAATATATAAGTTTCAGAGCCATTGCTAACAAGCTTCCCTGTAGAGCAGCCAGAGTTCCAGCTCCCCAACTTCCAACTTCCGTCCGAGCACACACACAAACACCAGCACACATTGTGCGTAGTCCAAACAATTCATTGATTGATTGTCGATATGGCGATCAATTAGACAGATTATGCTTTTCATTGATTGCCATCCAGCAGTAGTGACAAAACCCAGGGACAGCTGTCAATGGGCACCACATACTTGTCTATATGTACATACTTGTATAACCGCCGATTTCGATTTCGATTTCTATTCTCGGCAGCACACCATTCTGATTCTCCTGCTACTGGGACTCATGCTTTGGACCGATTCCTCGCAAGCCGCCCGTCGCCTGCGAAAGAAGCCCAAGGTCTACAACGCACTCATCACCACCGACGACAACCTGACCTCCAGTCGCGCCTACCCGGTCATCCAGCCCACCATCCACGAGCCGGGCTACGCCCCCTTCGGACCCTTCAATCCCTACGGATTCTACAGTCCTCCGATCGTGAGGTTCGGCCAACCGATTGTCCCGGGACTGACGCCCAACGAGAGGGTGAGTAAAGTCCTCATTAAGAACTCTGTTTAAGTGGCCAACACTATGAAAACCAATTTACTTTCATTTTGTGAGGCTTAACGAAATATTTCTCAAGTTTAAATTACTGTTAGCTGTAGGAAGCCAATGATTAACTTAATAATAGGTAATAAACTGGGGTTTTATAAACCTGTACTTAATAAGCTCACCTTATCTAAAAACGACGTCTGTGTTAAGCAATCATCCACACTCTAAAAGTATAGTAATTTAAACAATTAAAACCTTAACTTACAGCTCCCGTACCCTCTGCCAACTGCCGCCCAGTATCCCGCTGGCTATGCTCCATATGAGCCCCAACCACCCGTGGAGACGCCAGTGGAGCAGCAGCCACAGGCGGCGTCGCCACCGGGAACCGTGGAGCGGCAGGAGATGCCCAAGGAGCAGATGCCCCTGCCGCTGAATCAGCACGGACTGCCGCCCATGCTGATTCCACTGCCCTCCCAGTTCAGAGGACAACCCATGCACCTGCCCCCGTATCCGTACAGCCAGTACCCAGTGATCTACGATCAGGCGGGCTACATTAGGCAGAACTACCTGCCACCGTACGACTACTATCCCACCCAGGGCTATCCCGTGCGGGGAGCCACCTTGCCGCGCGAGGAACTGGAACAGCCACAGAATCCCGTACAGAGTCCGGCTCAACCCCAGCCACAGCCACAGCCACAGCCACAGCCACTTCCCCTGGAGAATCTGGAGCCGGCGCAGCCCAGCTTCGAGGACATTCGCAACGGATCGGAGAGCAAAAACAGCGCGGTGCCGGATGTTCCACCGCCGCCAATACCCTCCGGACCCAAGCGTCCGCGGCCGGCGGAACCGGAACCAGAAACGGAAGCGGAACGCAAGCCGGAAACGGACAACTGATTGGAAGCCAAGTGAGGCCGGTTGCCCAGATTGCACACACGTATTTATTACCATTTCGCTTAGGCATAATATCGATTCGATTGTACAATGTCGCCTTAACCCGTAAGCTAAAGTAAGAGTTCATTCAGAGATAACGAATAAAAAACAGAAAATCGCACTGGCGGTGATTGAACTTGGATGGGTGTCCAGTTCCCCTGGGAATCATCCAGGGGATGGTTGCGCTTACGACGGGGAATTGGGAGCTGTTTATCTCAGCTCCGATGCGACTATAAAGGCAGTCGAGTAGCTGGGAAGAGTTACAGTTCACATCGAAAAGGGAACCCAGAATGAAGCTGGCACTGCTCCTGATCCTCTGCTGCTGCCTAATCGGAATGGGTGAGCTACAACATTGGTCTTTGGTCTTTGAATTCCAAATGAATAAAAATATCTCATGTGCAGCCCTTGGTGACTCGGTTGTGGTGACCAAGCCCTCGTTCATTCGCAGTCGCTACAGCTTGCGTTGGAAGAAGACAACCTCTGTGGCGCCTGAGGTGGTCACTGGATCCGATGGACCCACCATTCACACAGTCACCACCACCGACCATCCCAAGCTAGCCACCTCCACGGCCGGTTCGGACTACGACTATTACGGAAATGGGGAGACGGAGAATGTGGTGCACAAGTAATAGTCATATTCCCGCACTATAATTAAGCGAGCCTATAAATTAACAGCTCATATTATCCGCGCGGTCAAATAAATAAACTGTATATCAAACCTACAAATCAATATTAGTGAATTCCATGTACATATATTGATGTTTATTAGGCGCCTAAGAAATCCAAATTCAAATTTCGCGGGCTGTCGACTATAAACAGTTTTGTGGCTAGCATGCATTTACAAAACAAGTTGGCATCTCCAACAGCTGCCTGTTAAGTAAATGTTAGGTAACATAGGCACAAGTCAGCTGTTTCTCGCCGACAGCAACAGCAACAAAAACAGCAGCTAACAACAAACTAGTTTCAAATCGAAAATGTTGTTAACAATTAAATGCGCCCAGAATGTGATTAAGCCGCGCTGCCTGAAAGTGGCCAACCTGCTTGTCAGTAGCCACCGATCTGGTTTATCCCGCGCCACTGCAACAACAGCAACGAGTAGAAGGTAGTCAGTTGGTGAATGGAAAAGGGAAGGGGAGGGGTAAAAATACCAAACTTAAATCGAAGCTTTATTTTTCGCGCAGCCTGTCGCAAATCTCAGTTCTGTATTCGCCAGCAGCGAGAGAAGCAGCACAGGCAGCAACTGGTGGCAGTCCAAATCTCCGGAGAATCCACACCATCCCAACCACAGAAGCCCCAGCAACCGCAGTCCCAACGACAAAGCGCAAAATGGTGGTAAGTACGCGTCGAAAGTGAGTTTGAGATCAAGGTGATGGAGTCTCGGCGAAATCGAGTGCTTCTCTTATCGCCTTCAACTGAAAACGAGCCCCCAAGGCCGGATTTTGACTTTCGGAAAGTGCTTTATGCCCTACGAACTTAACTCTCTCCGATTCCGGTCAGGAGCGAAGGTATTCCTCTTCTAATACCAACTAATAATGCTTTGAACTGATGTTTAAGCGACAAAAAAGCCACACAAAAGCCTTAGTATATAACATGACTCAATTCCACTCACTTGTTTCTGGCCTCCGTTCAGGTGCGACTAAACGAACAGGAGCGTGCCGAGAAGCTGCAGCCCCTGCTGGACGCCGGCTGGACTTTGGTGGAAGGTCGCGACGCCATCTTCAAGCAGTTCGTGCTTAAGGACTTCAACCAGGCCTTCAGCTTCATGACGGGCGTGGCCCTGCTGGCCGAGAAGATCAATCACCATCCCGAGTGGTTCAACTGCTACAACAAGGTGGACGTCACCCTCTCCACACACGATGTGGGTGGCCTCAGCTCGCAGGACATTCGCATGGCCACTCACTTGGAGACCACGGCCAATTTGTTGAAATAAATGCATTGTTATACTAGTTGCTAAATGTCTATAATCTCCGGTGTCCAATAAATGCTCAGCTCAGCATGGATTTGCTGAAGATTTGGTAATCGGCCTGTTCCAGGACATCTGGTGAGATCTCGTCCTTGACGTAGCCCAGTTGCTTAAAGAAGGAAAGAGAGGCTTCGTTGTTGTTCAGAACGGTCAGCATAACCTTTTCCAAGTGCCACAGGCGAGCACAGTCCTCAAGGGTGCTCATAATAAACTTTCCCAGCCCTTTCCTTCGATGCTCTGCAGCCACTTGCATTTCGTAGCTGGAAGACAGTTCTACTATGTTATTATATTAGGGATTTACGTACGGAATACCCACCAATACAGGACACAATCTCCGTGATCCATGTCGAAGCGGAACATCGCATAGGCCACGTTCTCCTTCTTTTCGTTCTGGGCCACCAAGTAGCGCGCCCAGTTCTTATTCAGCTCGGCGGCTTTGATCTTGGGCTGCCAGCCCATTTTGAGTTGCTTGTAATAAGGTCCCACGTTCGTCTCGGCCAGCTTAAAAGCCCATTTCAGCAGTTTGGAGTCCGCATCCGACTTCGCTCGGCAGATCAGTTTGAATTCCTCTCCGCTGGGGGCCTTGTAGCTTTGGTAGCTGAGCGATTCCAGGGGATTCTTGGTCCTGGCAGCCGTCTCCACAAACCTCTGCTTGGCGCCCTGACTTAGTTCGTCCTGATTCCGCATTATTAGGTTGAAATTCTGTAGAAATGGCAATTGGACTAAAACTATGCCGCGCAAATTAGAGATGACATAGAGTGGTAAACAAACTGTTATAGTTCATATCGATGTTGCTATCGATTACTCCGATTAGCTAAAGTTGGTATTTTTGAAATATTTATTTCCGGTCACCTTATTATTTACCACTGTTTTGTAAACAATAGCAGAAAATTGATTAAATACGTTTTTTACGGAATAAATACAGATTTATTACTAAGTTATTAATATTTTAATTACTCTTACTACTATTAAACTCACGGGACTTGATACTTCAGCTTACCATCACTCAAATTCCAGATACAACAAGTGCTGACGTTTCCAGTTCTATAAATTTTAGTTTCAAGAAGACACAGGATGTTTAGGAAGGCCAAGCCCAAAGTAGAGCCCCCACCCACGGCTCCAAGTGTGGAGGAAATGCTGGCGGACATGGAAACCTTTGAGGTCAATCAGCCCACGATAAGCGGACCTACGGACAACTCTGACTTGGAGCACGCGCTTCTGACTGAACCGGAGAACCTATCCCTTCCCACTTGGTGGCAGGTGTTCGACGAGTACGAACAGAAGGTGAAGAAACTGTCGGCCACAGAGGGAGATCTGGAGACCCAAAGAAATCAGCTCAAGGAATGCTATGCCAAACTGGAAAAGAGTGCGGATAAACTAAGAACGGGCATCCAAAAGCAGCAGGCACTGGTCAAAGGAGCCCTTAAATGTTAAATTATCGTTAAGCTACATTATCTAAAACTATTGTTGAATGCTGAGTGGGTAACAATTAAAAGCAATTACTTCTAAATTAAAACCATTTACTTTTATATCAGCTACATAATCTTCTGAATATTTACTTTGGGCCCACTATACTGTGGTTCGAGTCTCGGCTAAAAGTTCAGCTCAAAGTACGTTTACAGTATTTTTCGAAAGCAAGGTGTATTTTTCTGAGCCCGACATTTTAACGGTCAATACGCGGTGCGGTCACACTGCTTGGTGGATGGTAAGGTGGTCGAAAAAAGTTGTTAAAAGCGCAGAAAAAGCAATTGTAATGCAAGTGCTCCAGTGACTGTGAAAAGTAAGCAGCCAAGCAAATAAGCTAATTAAAGCTAAGATCAAACGATCAGAAAATCCAAAAACGGCACGGGAAGTCATGAAGTTCGCTCGATTTAGGCCTGGATGATTGGGCAGAAGAACAGGTTTTAGGCCGTGGCAACAACGAAAAAAATAGAAAAAAAAAACTTGCGACTGGCTTATACCATTTACGCCATTAACGGAGGTCGATTGTTATCCCTGTGTGTGTGTTTGGTGTGTGTTTTGTCCAATATATTTGGCTAAATTCCGCAAATCCAATTAACGCAAACGGAAAAAAAGAGTGCAACAATTTGTGGCTAATTGAATTTTACGTGTATTTTATTTTGGTTTGCGACCAACGCAACAACAACAGCGAGCAGCGAGTAGAAAGAGAGGGTAGAGCAGTGAAAAGAGAGGGGGTTTTTTTGGCCAAATCCAAAGCTCAGGTAGAATACACACAAACACACGCACACACTTGTATGTTTGTTGGGCAAAAACAATAATTATCCAATTAAACGGTTGTCAAAGAATGCATTTAATTTCATTGGCCAATAAGTTTGCGAGATAGGGAGGTAAGCAATGAAAGAGAGCGCCTAACTAACAGTATTTTTCACGGGCACACCAATACGAGGGCCACTGCTCCGTGTGTGCGTGTGTGTGTGTTGTGCTAATGAGATGCTGTGACGCTCTTCTTCTTTCCCTCGCCGTTTGTTGCTTTTGCCATTTATGCAAAAAGACGCAAAAACAAAAAAAAACATGAAAAAAACAGAATAAAAATACACAGATTTTCGAGCTGAACAAAAGATTTCGCGTAAAAGGTGAAAGCCACTTGGAGATGCGAGCGCACGGCGTATACGCAATGCAATTTCTTTGTGCCCCGGACCGTTAATGCAATCATCTCGCGATCATAACCGTTCTAGATTCTCAACTCTCCACTCCGCATTCTCCACTCCTCCAGTTCCCGCGGAGATGTCACCGATTGGAGCCACTTCCTCGCAGCGAATCCCACAGCAATAACATATAACGAATAACAAATGATGTGATGCAGCAGCAGGGGTCGAGTTCGGAATACACAACCTTTAAGTAGTCCAGGCCACCTAGAATCACCCGGATCGCAACCACGATGAGCTGGCTGTTGGGCCTCCTCGGGCTCCAGGTCCTGTTCCTCTGGCTCCTGTGGCTGCCCGGCGAGATCCTGGCCATTCCCACGCCGCTTAAGCTGCCAGGTGAGTCAGGATTTCAAAGATAACCCCAAATCCGTAAATAAGTTTAAGTAATCTGATATTTTACAAAGTGATCATCGTATTAATATATGCTTTCTTAAGTACACTGTAATCCCCCCAACCAGTTGCTTTCTATAGCTTACCTAGAAATTTGTTCATCATTTAGTTAAGAGAAATTTTATCTTGTCATCGCCGCTGGCAGCTTTCTCCCGCTCCCACTAACCCCTGAGATGCCCTCTTCTTTTTGCAGGCTACACCCACAGGCTGACGCCCTACATCAAGCACTGGGAGGCGGCGAACTTCGATCGCCAGGTGCTGCAGGCGGCGCAGGTCAGGCACCTGGAGCAGGCTCGCTTCCGGCAGAAGAGAGAGGTGACCACCTCGGCGAGTGGACTGGCGCACACCATCCGCTTGAATTTCTCCGCCCACGACAGGTGAGTGCACTCGAGATCGCCACCGAAAAGGGAATCACTTAATCACCTGACACCTCCTACCTCCCGCAGAGATTTCCGCCTGGTGCTGCGTCAACAGCCGCACTCGGTGTTCGCCCACGACGTGGAGATCGAGAACACTCTGGGCCCCATCGACTACGATGTGTCGCGCATTTATACGGGCAGCCTGGAGGACGACGAGGCGGCCCACGTCCAGGCGATCCTCACTAGCGACAACCTGTTGGACGGCACGATAGAGACCCAGGCGGAGCACTACTACATCGAGCCGGCGCACCGGTATTCCCAGCAGCTGGCCGAGAGCGGTGTCCACAGCATAGTCTATAAGTTAAGTGATGTAAATATGCAGAAGCAGCAGTTCACCGGCGGAGGACTCAACTCCGCCACTCCCGCCAAGACGCACTGCGCCAGCGAGAAGCTGAGAAAGAAGCGCTGGCTGCCAGAGGAGGTGAGTATCCAAAGAATACAATACGAAGCCCAAATCTAATGAACCTCGCCTTTCAGCTGGCCATGTCGGACGCTCCGGCGCCCACGTACAATCGTAATCCGCCCCTGCCGCTGGACTTGGAGGTGCCCTACAACGATGACTTTCGCGTCCTTGCCTCCGAAGAGGACAAAAGCGAGGAGTCGCCGCGAAAGCACCCAACCACGTCCACAACCAGGAGCACTGTGCGCAGCACCGAGAGCTTCCTGGCCACGCTGACTAAGCCCACGTCGAACCGCAACATACTTGTAAATAACTACAATCCCTCCAATCTCGGCGAGGGAAGTCGCAGCTACAGCAGCGGCAGCAACAATGCCAACAGCAATAGCAATAACAATAACAGCAACAACAACAACAACAACAATAATAATAATAATAATGGTAATAACAATGTGCGGAAGTTGTACACAAAACACAAGAACATTATTGTGAGCACGTACAACCGACCCATCGAACCGGAATTCGGAACGCCCTACGAGGAACCGAGTAACAATGGCACCCGCGAGCTGCCCAGTAACTTCTTCAATGCCAACTGGACGACGCTCTTTCTGGGAAACAACAACAATGGCAACGACCGCCCTAGCCACAAGACGCATGTGGAGATCATCACGAAGAACGGAGCGACCAAGAAACCAAACATCATTGTGAACAACTACAATCCGGAGATCATATTTGCCCCCAATCCGCACAATCCCAGTTTCAACAGCATGCTAATGACGAATCTGCTGAGCGGAAGGGGTGGCGAGGACATCCACAGCTCTCCCAGGCTGCTCTACGATCGCAAGACCACCTGCATGCTGTACCTGCAAGCGGATCACACCTTCTTCCAGAAGATGGGCTCGGACGAGGCGTCCATAGAGGCCATCACGCGGCATGTGCAGCGGGCCAACACGATCTACCGGAACACGGACTTCAACAACGATGGGAAGCCGGATAACATCACCTTCATGATCAAGCGCATCAAGGTGCACAACATGAACGCGATGAAGGATCCCAGCTACCGATTCCCCGGCAACTACGGAGTGGAAAAGTTTTTGGAACTGTTTTCGGGTGAGCGATTATACATTACTCTTAACTTGCTGATTAACTAATCCAGTTTTGAGTTCCTGAGCTGACTAATTGAGTTGATTTATTGATACGCAATTAACATTTTCTGTGTTGTTTAATTAATTACATTTGTGTTGAGTGTAGGATTTAAATGACCTTTTTTAATATATGTATTATATATATGTGGATTTACTTTACAGAGGAGGACTACGATGCCTTTTGCTTGGCTTACATGTTCACCTACCGTGACTTCGAGATGGGAACCTTGGGTTTGGCCTGGACGGGAGATCTCAAGAACGCCGGCGGAGTCTGCGAAAAGAATGGTCATTATCGCGGGTCACTTAAGTCCCTCAATACGGGAATAGTCACTCTGTTGAACTATGGAAAGCATGTGCCACCGGCGGTGTCCCATGTGACTTTGGCCCACGAAATTGGCCACAACTTTGGATCACCGGTGAGGAGTATACAAATATTTTTAAAATATAAATGTTACTAAGATTATTCCCCCATTTCAGCACGATCCGGAGCAATGTACCCCTGGTGGCGAGGATGGCAACTTCATCATGTTCGCACGCGCCACTTCGGGCGACAAGAAGAACAACAACAAGTTCAGCACCTGTTCTCTGAAATCAATAGAACCCGTGCTGAATGCCAAGGCACGTTCCATGAAGGGCTGTTTCACAGAGCCGCAGTCATCGATTTGCGGCAATGGCGTGGTGGAGCCGGGCGAGCAGTGCGACTGCGGATGGGAGGAGGACTGCAAGGACTCGTGCTGCTTTCCCATGTCAAGGCAACCGCGTCTGGATGAAACTCCGTGCACTCTGACGCCGCATGCCCGCTGTAGTCCTTCGCAAGGTCCCTGCTGCACCACCGATTGCAAACTGAAGTTCGGTGACAAGTGTCGGGACGATAACGGCTGTCGGGATCCTTCATTCTGTGATGGGCGAGTACCCCAGTGCCCTCCGTCGGTAAACAAACCCAACAAAACCATCTGCAACAAGGAGTTCGTCTGCTACATGGGCGACTGTACGGGTAGCATTTGTTTGGCCTATGGTCTGGAATCGTGTCAGTGTATTCCGGGACCCCAAGACGATCGGATCAAGTCATGTGAGCTGTGTTGCAAGCTGCCAGGAGAGGACAGTCCCTGCCGGAGTTCCTTCGAGTGGAATGAGGCGCCCTTCGATGTGCCCGATATGTACTCAAAGCCTGGAACTCCCTGCAATGATTATAATGGGTGCGTATCATCTGCTTTGGAGGCCACAATTTAAGACTAATAATTCTCTTAATTGTTCAGATACTGTGATGTCTTTCAAAAGTGCAGAGAGGTGGATCCCTCTGGACCACTGGCCACGTTGCGCAAGCTTCTGCTTTCCGAAGAGAGCATCGCCAGCTTTAAGAAGTGGATGCAGCACAACTGGTACACGGTAGCTTTAGCTGCTGTGGGCGTTATCCTGCTCCTGGTAAGTAACATTACAGGAAACTGGAGGAAATTTCTTAAATACACTATAAAATATTCTTTGACACAATAAGTTTATGAGACTTCTCACGCAAATGTTAAGGGATCAGGTCGAAGCCAAAGCGCAAGCAAGGGCTCAGGCCTTGGGTGAGCACTTAGACTTCCAGTGCCCGCAATAATCCTGTAGAGTGTTTGGAGAACATTCATCTAGTCTGTGGCTAATTTGAGGGCAGCTTTAGTATAGAAGCCATTTAAACATTTACCTTTGCTCTTTTCCTTATTTTAAATTTGATTGGATTATGTTCTAATACCTCATTTATTTTCACAGGCGCTGAGCACAAAGCTGCTGGCGAAGCGGTCGAATCTGAAGCTTAAGTCAGTCACCATTATACACAGCGCCACCACGGAGACAGTGCGTCTTCCAGAGAACAACAACGGCGTGATAGTCCATACAGCCGTGAGGACAAAGGTACCTTTCAAGAAGAAAGTTCGTGGCGAGCGAACCAAGAAGCCAGGAACGGGAACAGTAGCTGGAGCGGGAGTAACAGCCACGGCTGCAGTTGCCACCCGAAGTGCAGCCAAAAGCAGTGCCAATCCGGAGCCAAAGAAGACCACTAGAAGCCAAGCGATGGCCAAGAAGAAATCCCTCGAGGAGGAGCCCAAGAAGTCCAGCAAGAAGATGGGCAAGCACATGAAGGAGATCATCGACTATTCAAACCGCAACAACAACGGCGACGATGCCTCCAATTTGTCGACCACCAACAACCATACCAACACCTTTGGCAAGGTGCAAAAGTGGCTGCTCGAATCGCCCATTGTGGCTCAACCATTGTCCCACATTGAGCACAGCTCTCGGGTTCGCAAGGTGATGAGCAAATCGCAATCAACGCCAGAGAGACTGGTGCAAAAGACACCGCAGAAAACCAAGTCCATGGGCAATCTGTCCAACGAGAAGGTCAAACTGCAGGTGGTTTACAAGCCGCCCTTCAAGTTTTCCCTGAGATTGTCCAAGAAACCGAAAGTGAAGACACATGTGGTGGGCGCAGGTGTAAGGCCAAAGAGAAGCCAAAAGAATAGTAACCGAACTGGGGGACAGTCCGCCTCAAAAGAAGTGTCCACGCGCGCCAAGAGGACTGCCCTTCTGCTCTGCAACGAGGCTGAGGACGATAACCAGATCCTCACTCTTAATGAGCCCAACTACGAGACCTTAAAGCCACCAACGCCTCCACGTTCCATGGAACATTGCTACGAGAATGTGGACATGCAGGCAGAGGCCTCCAGCTTGAAGCCTAGCAGTAGCAGCAAAGTGGCTCCTAGCTCACAGAACAGAGCCAGCTTAGAGGTGACTCCCCCAGTTCCTGCCCAGAGGAACTCCTATCGCAGGTCTAACTCTCTGTCCACCCACAATCCATTTGCGGCCGCTCCTCGCCGGAGCAGCAGCAAGGCCAGCGGATCGGTGAATCTCACGCGGAATTTTGGCAGCACTCAGAATTTGATCAATCTCAGTCAGAATCTGTCCAAAAACAAGAAGCGCAGCAGTCTGAACCTGAAGGCAAGTGGTAGTGGAGCCACCAGAAGCGGAAAAGATCCGCCAACTATGGCAGTCGCCTCGCCACAGAGACGTTCCTCGTCCAATGCCAATCTCCGCAGGGACAGCAGCGTGTCCTCCTCAAAGGCTGTGCCTGTTCCGCCCACAAGGAACTCGCGGAATAGCTTTAGCAACATTCCAAGGGCCAGCTTGGGAGGAGCAAACAGCAGTGTCGTCGCCAACACTGGAGCACCTCCGCCCAGTTTCTCTCGCCAATCTTCCAGCAGCACGGCCACCAGCAGCTCATCCATCACTCCAGGCTTAACCACCGGAGTGGCGTTGCAGCAATCCGCCTCCACCAGCGCCATGCAGCGTCACCCGCCCTCGCAGCCCACGAGAAGAAGCCTCCACAACTTCAGGACGCGCTCCACGGGCACAGGAGCTGCAACTGGAAAGCCAGGAGCAGCAGCCACTTCTGCAGCAGCAACATCTGCAGGAGCCGCAGCTGCAGCAGCAGCAGCATCGAACGAGAACAACGAGCTGCCTTCGGACCTGGAGGTGGTTGTGTCCGATGTGGAGAACCTGGTTAGCTAAGGGCAGCTCTCCCGTTCCAGTTTCCAAAACCAACCAAGTGAAAGTGATAAGTCTTAATGTTAGTTATACAAATTGTCGCATAGGTTTACTTGCATAACACTGCCTTAAACTTGCCGTTTCTGCTGAAAATGTGAAATACCACGCCCACTCACACGAACAGACACTCAACCGCATTCCACACGCCTATAAATCTCCCGACCAAGGCTCGCCCCAGCACCTCGAATGCATCACCACCCACTAGGGCACCCAATCACCCACTGATGCCACCGCAATCCAAACCGCAGTCGCACTCACCGCACTTTGTACCTTCTACTGTTTACTGTTTACTGTTTGCGTTCTAGTTCCGGTTTCCAGATTCGATTGGACAGTTGGATTGGAAGTTGAGATAGATGAAGATTAATGAAGATCTTTCCAATTTGATAGAATCATGAAATGGAAACAGGGCATATGCTCGTAATTCAATGACGTTTTCTAATTATCGAACCAAAACTAAATGAGCTTTACATAAGCCAAACTCCCATTTCACAGATACTCCATTTCAAAACCAGTTGTAAGAAGAAAATCGAATTGAAATACCAGATCATATGCTCTCTCTTTATGTTTGCCTGAACTTGGTCCATACTCTAAATCTATAGTTGTTTTCAAAACAGTATTACTGCATTGTTATGTACCTACTATACACTTTAATTGCCTAGGTTGCCTGCTCTTCAAGTTTCGAACAACGATCACTACTCATCTGAACTACGACGACACACAAAACAATACAAGGTGCTATTTTAGTAAGGAACTAAAACGATGAAATATTAGCCGAGAACATTTCAAAAATACTTTGCATATTTTCTGAAGATCAAAACTAAGATTAGAGAGATTAGAGAGGAATAAAGGAATGGAGGAAGATAGAGGTTGGTGTAGCTGGAGATGTAGCATATAGGAAAATATAAATGGGGAGCCGGGTAAAGTTGCAAATAGCTGTACGGATTAGATACAAAGATAACCAACGATACTGTCAATAAATCAAAAGCATCATGCATCGAAAGTAGGTCTTAGAGAACTCCCAGCCAGCCACATAGGAAGTTAGCCACCCGAACACTGACACTTATCCACCCGATCTCCTCGAGCACGGCACCTGTACACACGCATCGATCCCATAGTGACACCCTTAGCAGCCCGTAGTGTACATAGGATAGCGAATGGTCATAGTTTTTATATGCAATCCAGTTAGAGCAATGAGAGCAAACAATAAGGAGACACCCCACACCTATTGATATTCATAGCATAGCGCCTAGGATATAGAGTCACATTCCGTATCGAGCCACTGAGCAGCGGCTTCTGAGTTACACACCAACAACACCCAACACCCAGCATTAAGGACCTTAGGCTAAGGACAACAATTGATATTTGTAGCTATATGAACGTGTAGGAAATCAAAGGCGTATCAAGAGTATATACATACATCCATGTGGGGCGTGCAATAGCCATTGCAACTGTACGAGCATTTGGGTATATTTTTGTGGAATATACAAGATACAGATACAAGATAGAAGCCAAAAGCTCAGCTCAAGAGACCCATGACCCATTACCCGACAACCGACCCAAAATATCGTATATAGACAGACAGACAGTTAACGCGTTGGCCAGTGAAGAAGCCGGAAACGGAAATAGTTAAAACGAGTACGCGACAATCGCTTTGAAATGCTTAACATAAAGATGAATACTGATAAACCCGAAGTCGAAGAGGAGTCTAGTTTCTACCTTGTCTCGACAGCATATTTCAATACGAAACTATACAAAATATGGCAGGCAAAAGATGGAAACTTACCAAAAGATAACACTAGGAAACAAAAAGATACACCGGAGTGGGATATGTTTTCCTAATAGATTTTAGTGAGTGCAAACCAAATAGGAAGTACTTTGAGATACTTGAGCTCAAACTGGAAAAACGAAACTTCTAGGATCATGTACTCCCATCCCGTGTATTTCCAAAGGTCACATTTTATTATCCAGTGTGTTAAAGAGATGAATTTTGCCAATGTTTGTGTGTACTGTATATACTTAAATGCAAATGATTATTGTCTAAGCGAAATGGAGCGAAGTATTTTGAGCGTGACAAAAAGACTATTTAGCGCGAAAAGAACAATTTTTGTGTATTGTACATAAGGAACCGATTGATTTTAATCTAAATATACATAAATATTAACGTAATTGTAAAACTGCAAACGATTTTTAAATCTGTATGTGTATTGTGTACCTCAATTGTAATTAATTTTTATACTTTTCATGAGATGGATTAATGCTATTTTTATAATTTAGCTAAATGAATTATAAACACGTATGTACGTCTCCCGATTCCCCACGAAACCATCGTCTACCCCTAGTTAAAGGCCAGTTTTAAATGTTGTCCAAGACCGCATCACCCATCCAAGAACCTAAATGAATAATATGTAATTTTGTCAATTAAGAACGCGTAAATGTCTTTAAGAAATCGAATGAAAAACAAACGAAATTAATTGAATCGAACAAAACAAAAACCGAAGAGCAAAGAAGTGAATACTAGCATTTTACGATTACATTTTAACATTTTTAAAGACAAGCGAACAAGAAGCACATGTGTGACAATTCAGTTGGACTTTATGTTACAATTACTACAATACTTTATTTATTAATCTTATCGTTAGGCAATAACACAAGTGTAACTAATTTTTAACCCGAACACACACATATGCGATACTTTATAATTTCCTCATTTTAAGCGAAATTCAATTAACAATAAAAATGAAACTAATACTTAAGGACGTTTGACTTAACATAGGATTAAGTAGACTTTTTCTCAACTTTCTCCAGTTTGATGGCGCGCTTGGCCATGATCCAAAAGTAGAGACTCGGGCAAAGGTGACGGAGGTAATAGGCAATCTTGGCCTGGAATTCGCTGACAATAATATCCGGCTCTTTGCGAAGAATGCATTGCAGGATGCGTTCTGCTAGTTTATCGGGCGACATGCCCTTGGCCGTAGTTTCATCCATTTCTGGGAGTAAAATAAGATAAGCTTTCATTTGTATATAAGAGGTATATATTTACTTACTGCCATAGCTGCTTCCCGATCCCGTCAAAGCATTTAAGGAGAGCTGTGTGCGTATGTAGCCAGGACTCACGCAGGACACGTTTATGTTCTTATTTGCCACCTCGGCTCGCAGCGAATCGGCAAAGGCCTGCATGGCATGTTTCGAGGCGGAATAGGCAGCCCTCTGGGGGATAGCAAATTTACCCTGAACGGAGCTTATGAAGCAAATGTGACCACTACCACGTTTCACCATCGAAGGTAGCAGAGCTGAGGAATAGTACAAGATTAAGTTGATTTTCTGGGATAAAGTGTTTACAAGTTACCTTTGGTTAAAGCGACGCTGCCAAAATAGTTAACCACCATCACCTTGAGATCCACATCCACTGCCGTGGATGCCACATCCGCTCGCACGCTGATCCCTCCATTGTTGATGAGAATGTCCACCTGATTGTACACGCCCAGCACCCGGGTGACAAATTCTGGAATGGAATTCAGTTCGGCCAGATCTAGGGGAAGCACAGTCGGTGGATAAGCGGGATCCTAAAAGGTTTGATGCTTTACAATGTAAACACACAACTTGGAGTGCAGGACTTACCACATCCAGTGCGAGGAGGTCCTTTTTAACCCGCTCCAACTCCTGAGTGCGACGTGCCGCCAAAATTACCCTGCATCCAGCGCGGTAGAAGACGTGGGCCAGGGATTCGCCCAGGCCCGAACTGGCGCCCGTGATGAGCACAACCTGCAAATGGTTTACATAATTACCCGGCTAATCACTCATCAAGTTACACTCGTCACCTTTCCGGGCAATTGATTGCGATATTTTTGGGCCTGGAATCGCTGCCAAATGTTAATGAGGGCCAGTGGA
Organism: Drosophila orena; assembly: GCA_005876975.1. Classification (NCBI taxonomy): domain Eukaryota; kingdom Metazoa; phylum Arthropoda; class Insecta; order Diptera; family Drosophilidae; genus Drosophila; species Drosophila orena. The sequence continues at coordinate 2,720,202 of VCKV01000282.1, read as the reverse complement.
AGAGCCACCGGCATCAGGATTGTGCCCAGCACCCAGTAAAGCACGTTCCAGTCGCTGCTGGGAGCACATTTGTCCATGTCCTGCACTTTCATGTTCCCAATACGATGCGATTCGATTATCAAACCTTTGAACTCCAAGCCAAATGCAAAGCGATTAGCAATGACAACAAAACTTGAATTGCCATTCACCACGAATAAAGCACAGTGATGCTTAGTTAAGGGGAATAGAAATGCATTCAATGATTTAGGAAGAATAACAAAGTCAGCCGCCACATATAAAGTGAAAATTAATGTAGTATCAAGTGCGCAAAGTATGTAAATTCGATTTGGATTTTTACATTTTAGCAGTGCCTATCTTCTATCGAATATCTACTGTGCACAGCTGTTTCGCAGAGAATGGCAACTGGGAACAGCTGTTTCTTGTTACGTTGTTTTGCCGCAGAGGCGGCTAAGAAATAGGATTTACTTTAAATTAACCCAATGCCACGATGAATAGCCTCCTGCGACAAGGACTCCGTCTGGGCTGCTGCTATCCGGCTGTCCAGCAGCAAATCCACACCACCGCCGTGCACAGGACATTCTGGGAGCGTGAGAAAAAGTCCGGCTATAAGACCAAGCTGCCGGAGCCCTCGAAAAAGCAGATGATCATGGACGGATTGAGGGACCTAAAGGAGGAGGTGAAGCTGTGGCGCCAGGAGGTAAAGGAGCAGTTCGAAAGTGATCCCATCCTGGTCTTTAGACCGGGTGAAACGGATGTGGTGTTCAATTTCAAGGCGCCCGATGTGCTGGACAAGTGGACGGTAACCACGGATGCGGATCACGGCGAGGGCAAGAGTACTGCCACTCTGGAACTGAGTGCAGCCGGAGCTGGACTCTTCCATGGCGAAGTGAACTCGAATCACACCAAGGATGGCATTATCAAAAGGACGGGATACGCGAACATACGCACAAAAAGAGTGCGGGTGAGTTTATTGTGGATTTTACATTGGATGTAACGATCCTAAGCCTCATTATCCTTAGAAATCCTTCAAGCGTGAGTCCACCTACGACTGGACGCAGTACAACATGCTGATCATGAAGGTGCGAGGCGATGGTCGCAGCTACCTGATCAACCTGCACACCGAGGGCTACTTCGACCTGATGTGGAACGACATATATCACTATGTTCTGTACACGCGCGGTGGTCCCCACTGGCAGATAGCGAAGATTCCCTTTTCCAAGTTCTTCCTCTCTTCCAAGGGACGTGTCCAGGATCGCCAGGGCGCCGTACCGCTGAATAGGGTCACCCACTTTGGATTCTCCGTCGCCGCCAAGAAGGGAATGGACGGTCCGTTTGCCCTGGAAATAGACTATGTGGGTCTGGAGTACGATCCCAGTCATCGCGAGGAATTCGCCTACGAAATGTACCAGACTCCCAAATACATTGTGGCTACGTAACGTAACCCGCTTACGTTACGTTTGTGTTATTTAATTGTAGAAACGTATGAGGAACAGTAAAGATTGGTTAGCAGAAATAAAAGCACATTGCCTTACTTTGTGAAAGTTTAATATTGATTCATATGCATATATATATATATATATCAAATTCACGAATCAAACTTTATTAAATTAAATAATGGAATATCTCTCTTAGTCAGTAACAGCTGTACGCTCAGCTGGCCATTCTCTCTTCTGCTCTCAGCCATCTCTTTCTTTCTATCTTTCTTCTGCAGAACCCTTCTCATGGCAATCAGCTGTTTAAATGTTTACATTCACATCGCCGAATTTTCAGGGTCATTTTAGCGTTGAAACTGCAGCTTTTATGCGTTTTCCAGGGGTTTTTAGACTCTCTTGACTGCCAATTAGCGCTTGGCTTTCTGCATTTTACGTGAATATCGTGCGGCTTGTGTTTTTCGCTCAGTCTGCTTCGAAACATTGAGCGATAAAAGCGGCTGGAAAAACTTCCGCTTCAATTTGTTAGTTTCGTCGCGGGAGATAAGGAAAGAGTGTAAACTGGTGCTTCACTATCATTATTAGACATTAGATAAAATCATGGTAAGTGGCTTTTAAATAAATTGTGGAAAATTGATACTTCTTGTGCAATGCCCTATGAAATATAGAAGAAAAATGTGACCATGTGGCAGTTCAGTCGCCGCGACCTCTAGCCCACGTTGTTTGTTTTAATCCTGGCTAAAACCACAACAAACTAAATCAATACTAGTCGGTGGAGCTACGCACTTCACCGGTTTGCTCGTACTATATAATTTATGCGCCAAAAATAGAAGAACTGAACGTAAACGTTACCAAATGAGGCAAAACCAGTTGGCCACCAGCGAATGGAAAGTGTTCGGTGCAAGAAACCAGTTCTTGATACCATTCCTGTTGTCGCAGCTCCACCTTTTTACCTGTTGATTGGGTTTAACCTTCAGTCTTGCCTCCAGCGCCGTCACTTGCTGACGTGTGAAGTCTACTGCCAAAATGGTGCAACTTACGGTAGTCGCAATCTTTAAAACTCAGCCTATAGAAAGCATCTCTAATCAGCAAAATCACTCAGAAATATTGCACATATAGTGGAAGATTGATACTCATAGATTGCTACCTATCTCTATATGCTATTACAACCCTTCTATGCTTTGAATCTTACAGGAGGAGACATATCTGTACGATCCCAGTCTGCTGTTGAAACTGGACTTTCATCGCAGTCCCGCCAATTTCAAGCCCTTCATATCGGCGGCTAATCCCGGCGAGCCCTGGATGAAAGTGCGCCCTCTCAAGGACACCGACTACGACCGTGGATTCCTGCAGCTGCTCTCCCAACTTACCCATGTGGGCAATGTGAATCGCACGCAGTTCTTGAGTGAGTCGTGAATTTCAGCTCGGATTAAAGTATTAGTACTGATCATGTCCATCTTCTCCAGCCCGCTTCTCGCAGATGAAAGCCAGCGGGGATTACTTTGTCACCGTCATTGAGGACACTCGCAAGAATGAGATTATTGGAGCTGCATCTTTAGTGATCGAGCGCAAGTTCATCCATAACTGTGCTGTGGTAAGTGAAGAAGGTGACTTAATATCTCTTAAATTAATCTATTATTTATTCCTCAGCGTGGTCGTCTAGAGGATGTGGTGGTAAATGACACCTATCGCGGCAAGCAACTGGGAAAACTGTAAGCGTGGTATATCTTATTCTCAAGAAGAAATATTAATCCTTCGACTCACCATTTAGGATCGTGGTCACCGTATCGCTGCTGGCCGAGGAACTGGGCTGCTACAAAATGTCCCTGGACTGCAAGGATAAACTGATCAAGTTCTACGAGTCGCTGGGCTATGTGGCCATTCCCGGAAACTCTAATTCCATGACCATTCGCTACGATGAGGGGCCAACGCTCAAGCGGAATGCTACCTCAGCCGGCTCCAGTGGAACAGTGGGCGACTCCTGCCAAACTGTGAGCCTCGATTTTGCCTCTTGACAATTAGCCGCCAACGCTGCTCCAAAGTCCAAGCTTTGAGTGGGTGCACCCCATCTCAAAGTTATAAGTGCGCGAAGCGCAATGCAAAAAACTATAATTGGATTCTAACAAAACATAAAATGCATAGGCATTGCCAAAATTCCATTGCGCTGAGGGCATGATGGATTTTTGGACAGCGCTGGCTGGCGGTGGTGTCCTTGTGGACGGACGAGATGTCCACCCACCCGCGAGGACATACAATTAGATATTTAGTTAAAGACAACCGCGACATACGTTGCTTTCTGTTTTTAATCCCTACAGAACTCTCAATTTTATAACTTTTTCTCCCCTTTCTGCTACTGAATGTGCGGCTCAACTCTCAACTGCAAGGTGGTTGTAATATTACCTTTTAAGAGCACCTTCATCAAGTAGCCCTAAGTTTGAAACACTCGTATATATACACTGTTTTTAACACTAATCAACAAAATCGATTAAAGCCCAATACGAATCTGCAACAAACACACAAGAAAGGTTGAAAACATGCAATAAAGTGGAAATTTATCAACAGACAACAATTTTATTTACCATTATTTAAAAATGATTAATTAACAAACATGAGTGCTATTCAAAGATGGAGAAGATCGCAAAACTAGTCTGTTACTTTTGTTTGCTTAAACTAAACTATTTCCTAAGTGTATGTAAACGATATATTCCACAAATGTTGAGCTTATTTTACAAATATGCACCTCGAATGCGGTGACTTTAATATTCTCAAGTGTAGAAGTTTTAAATGGCTTCGAGCTACATGTATACAAAAATTTGTTTAGTGTTATTGCAAGGTACTTATTGGGCTTAAGTCTTCTCTATTTACAAGGGTCTCAAATCGGGGGCAAAAGCTGGGCAAACCCAGCCTCCTCCCCGTCTCATGAGTACGCGCAAAGGTGTCCACACTTGGGGCACTTGGAGTGCTTAGCAAAGTACTTCTGCAGGTGCTCTATGTGACCGCCGTGGGAGCACCCCTGGCACCAGGCGTAGACTCCCCGGACGATCAGACCGCAGACGCAGCACTTGGCAGACTGCATGGACTTGCACTTGTCACAGTACCATCCCACCTTGCCGCCCATTGGACGTCCACACTCCCCACAATTCGTGTGCATGGCAGTCGAATGCTGGTTGAGCTGCTGCACCGATCTCAGCCAGGAGCGGTTGATAACCTCGCAGGCCTCGTTCCACAGCTCATAGCGATGCAGCTGGTCGACGTAGGTGTAAAACCAGTGCTCCTGAAAAGGGGAAAACCAGATGACTAACTATGCTTTGATCCCAGCTATGTCTATAAACACACCACCAATGCATCGTCAATGGGTAGGAGTTTCCGAGCTTCTCCCAGCGCTATAAGGACTGTCAGAGCTGTTTGCACATCGCCCACATCGTTCATTAGCATGAGGGCATCGGACACGAACTTATGTGGTTCCCACATGGGAATGGGCGGGACATGGCTGACTTTTAGGACAGTGGGAACATGCGGTGGCTAAGAGACGAGCAATAAGTTAGTTCACCTATGTGTATAACAAATGCTTAACAATCCAAACTTACAGGTGACTTTTCGTGATCGGAAGCCTTGAGATCCAGTTGTGGTCGTGCTGCCTGCACATCGTGGTGAAGGGCGGGGAAGGCCAACGATTTTGGGCATTCAGTGGGACCCACGTAAATAAACCCATTGCGCAAGAGCTCAAAGTTGTCAAAGGTAATCTCGCTGATGATTTGCGTCTCGGACAGAATCACTGAGCTCGTAGGGGGATGCTCCACACCACTGCTACCGAGCGGATCATCGTCCACATTTGCCACATCAATCTCATGAGCTGTTTCCGGCGTATTTCCATTGAGATCCTGGCCTAGATCAGTTCGCTGCTGAGGCCAATCGCTGGCTACTTGCGTGGCACGTCGTGAGTTCATTGGATTCTTTTGATTCGAGAAGGAGGAGCGGTGCTCGAAGGGAGGCTCAAAGTGATTGCTGCCGTAGAAAAGTTTGATGAAGTTCCACAATGTGGTGGCCTAAAAATGTGGTGCTTTAGTTTTGACAAAGTTTGGGAGTATTCTCTAGTGCTCACATTATGTTTGCCGTATTTTTTGGAAACCTCTGCATTGTGCTCGCATAACTCCGCCAGTTTCTTACCACTGATAACCAGCTCCCTGGCACAGCCAATAAAACTCTCGTGTTCTTGGGTAGGTCTTGAAACAGATTCGCTCAGGGGATAGCCGGAAAACTGAAATATATCAATTCGTTCAGATATAACAAATAAATCCCCAATGGTGTCTTACTAACCGTGTCGTTAACCATGAATTTGTACATCTTGGAATGGTCCAAATGGAACTGAATGCTACCAGCCACATTCGTCTTACGGCGACTTCTAAAACCAACATACTTAGAAACATAAAATTTGATGCAACAAGGACATACATGAAGCTGGAAGACTTGGTATTGGACGCGCCGCTGCTCTTGGGCTCATACTCCTTTATCTTGTTGGCAAAGGATATGTCCCCGAATCTGCCCAGGCTAGCTCCCTGGGCATTTGCTTTTAGCGCTGGCCTCGTGGCATCCTTGAAAGCATGTTTGTAAATGGTGGAGTCCTTGCTGATGGACAAAAGACAATGCGAGTCGCTGCCCTGCCACGCAATTCCAGTGGTCACATTGGTGTGCTCGTTGAAGGAGGCGAAGGGGATGTAGGGTCTGCGGATGTCCCACACATGAACGCTGTAGTCCACCACAAGAGCACAGCTGGCGATGTGATATCTGGTAAGGATTCAATAGATTTATCAGAAATAACTTTGTTAAGCCAGGCTTTAAAAACCTACGTTCTTTCTGGTCGCCACTTAACCCGTCCCACAACGGCGATTGTGTGGATGGTGTGTTCCAATCCTGGCCTGCCATCCATGTTCCACACCTTGATCTGCTTGTCCCGACTTCCGGTGGCCAGCCAATTCCTTGTGGGATGCCAGTCGCAGGTGTAAACGGGGCCATAGTGCGCCGTAAACTGCACCATGCACTTGTCCCACTTCCTCATATCCCACAATTGTACAGTTCCGTTCTCGGAGACTGCGGAGAATATGTTCTGTGTGTGTGGACTGAACTTGACATCCCGCACGGATTCCGAGTTGCAGAAGTAGGTGTTGACCGACTTATCCGACCTGATGTCGAAACACTTGATGGTGCCATCCTGGGAACCGGAGATCAGGATGTTAGGCTCGCTGCTATGGAAGGTCACGGTGTGGGCGGTGCGCTCATGCTCGTTGTAGACAAGGAGCTGCTTCTGTCTGCCGAACTTGGAGAGATCCCATACGGAAACCACTCCGTTCGTGGCCGCCGTAGCCAAAAGATTGCTATCCAAGGTGGACCAGGCGACATCGTTGGCGGAGTAGCTAAGATTCTGGTTCTTTCCGCGCATATTACACGATTCCGTGAACCCATTGCTGTTTATGGAGAACACCTTAAGCACTGTTCGGGAGGTAATTAGGTGTTTTTATAAAAAGACCTTGGGCTATTCTAATCTTACAGCTTCTTCCGGCCAAAGCAATCTGGTTGTTGTCCTTATTCAAGGCCAGGGCGTTCGCGTGTCCTTCCAGGCATATTCGCAGTGAGATTGTGGAGGTGTCCTCCACGGTATCGGGCATCCTGCACAAGTTGCAAGTTAGCCCGCAGAGAACAAAACAGTGATTTGATAAGACAAGACGCTATCTTTTATTTTCCTTTCGGTTCAGTATGACCGTTTCTCGAGCGGCAAAATATTGGCGGGAGTGTTCCCAAATGCAGATTTTGAACATTGTTTGGATTAAAGACTGTGTACAAAAGTTGTATTTTTTAATTAACATCAATGTATTATACACATATACATATTTAATTAAGTTAATTAAGTTTTCGAATTCTTTGAAACTTTTTGGAACACTCCAATAAGATCTGCTACTGCAAGCGCGTCGTTGCCGGATCACCCACATCGACGGAGTGGCAACGTCTTGCTGCGGCCTTGCTGTTTACAAAAATCACGGTCGACTTTTTCGGCAATTTTATTTATCAGCGCAACAAGTGGCCGCAAGAAAGCAGGAGAGTGGAGCCGGGTGACCCTAATCCCTTCCAAAAATGCCGGACATTAAGATAACGCCCCTGGGCGCCGGCCAGGATGTGGGCCGCAGCTGTCTGCTGCTCTCAATGGGCGGGAAGAACATAATGCTCGACTGCGGGATGCATATGGGCTACAACGACGAGCGCCGCTTCCCGGACTTCTCCTATATAGTGCCGGAGGGTCCGATCACCAGCCACATTGACTGTGTGATCATCTCGCACTTTCACCTGGGTGAGTTTCTGTCTTCTGCACCGCGCTTATCTGGCAAATGGCTCTAATCGTTTCTTTATCGATTGCTTGCATTACAGATCACTGCGGCGCCTTGCCCTACATGTCTGAGATTGTGGGCTACACCGGACCCATCTACATGACGCATCCGACCAAGGCCATAGCGCCCATCCTTCTGGAGGACATGCGCAAGGTGGCCGTGGAGCGGAAGGGCGAATCCAACTTCTTTACCACTCAGATGATCAAGGACTGCATGAAGAAGGTGATTCCCGTCACACTTCACCAGAGCATGATGGTGGACACGGACCTGGAGATCAAAGCTTACTATGCCGGCCACGTTCTGGGCGCCGCCATGTTCTGGATCAAGGTGGGCTCCCAGAGCGTGGTCTACACGGGGGACTACAACATGACGCCAGACAGGCATCTGGGCGCCGCCTGGATAGACAAGTGCCGACCGGACTTGCTGATCTCCGAGAGCACGTACGCCACTACTATTAGGGACTCGAAGCGATGCCGTGAGAGGGACTTCCTTAAGAAAGTCCATGAGTGTGTAGCTAAGGGCGGCAAGGTTTTAATCCCTGTTTTCGCCCTGGGTCGCGCCCAGGAGCTGTGCATCCTGCTGGAGACGTACTGGGAGCGCATGAACCTCAAGTACCCCATATACTTTGCTCTGGGTCTTACGGAGAAGGCCAACACCTACTACAAAATGTTCATCACCTGGACGAACCAGAAGATCCGCAAGACCTTCGTTCACCGCAACATGTTCGACTTCAAGCACATCAAACCGTTCGACAAGGCCTACATCGATAATCCTGGAGCAATGGTGGTGTTCGCTACGCCAGGCATGCTGCACGCGGGTCTTTCCCTACAGATCTTTAAGAAGTGGGCGCCAAACGAGAACAATATGGTGATTATGCCCGGCTATTGTGTGCAGGGAACAGTGGGTAACAAGATTCTCGGAGGCGCCAAGAAGGTGGAGTTCGAGAACCGCCAGGTGGTCGAAGTCAAAATGGCCGTGGAGTACATGAGCTTCTCGGCCCATGCCGATGCCAAAGGTTGCTATAAGCTAGACACTTTAATGCTGATACTAATTCATTTTGTGTATTGCAGGCATTATGCAGCTAATTCAGAACTGTGAGCCAAAGAACGTAATGCTCGTCCATGGTGAAGCAGAAAAGATGAAGTTCCTGCGCTCCAAGATCAAAGACGAGTTTAACCTGGAAACCTACATGCCGGCCAACGGCGAAACCTGTGTGATTTCCACGCCTGTTAAAATTCCCGTAGATGCATCCGTTTCCTTGCTCAAAGCGGAAGCCCGCTCCTACAATGCCCAGCCACCGGATCCCAAGAGGCGGCGGCTCATCCATGGCGTCCTTGTAATGAAAGACAATCGAATAATGCTGCAAAACCTAACCGACGCCCTGAAGGAGATCGGAATCAATCGGCATGTCATGCGATTCACGTCCAAGGTCAAGATGGACGACTCTGAACCGGTCATCCGCACAAGCGGACGACTTAGGGGTCTGCTCGAAGAAAAACTAGCCGGCTGGACGGTGACGATGCAGGAGAACGGCTCTATAACCATCGAGTCCGTTGAGGTGAAGGTGGAGGAGGACGAGAAGGATCCCAAGCAGAAGAACATTTTGATATCCTGGACCAACCAGGACGAGGACATTGGAGCCTACATACTGAACGTGCTCCAGAATATGTGCTAGGCAACGAAGAAGCATCCCATTGAAATCCCACGCCTTAATTCCATTGATAAGCACAAAGTGTAGATACCAATTTCTGAAAATTGAAAGAGGGTCAAAATATACGTAGTTGTTCCAATAATTCTTCTGGAGTATTAGATGCCACTTTATACTTGAAAGTTATTGCACTTTAAAATCACAAAGATTTATCAATGGGTCAAACCACATTTTACATAAGAATGCAATCAAAAATATTAATGTGTGAAAACGAAACAGAACGTTGCAAACGCTCTTAAATTCCTTGACTCCCACTCCAATTGGTTAACTAGACCACGGTTAAAGTTATTTTCGTTCGTTCCACGCTATTTATTCTGGGGTTTTTTTGAAAGTGTAACATTACTAGGGCTCCAGGCGTAGCTCCAGGTGCCTGGCACCATATGCAATTAGCTTTATGAATCGTTAGAGCTGTTCGAACACATTCCATTCGCTTATGTGAGGGCGGCGGCACCGGAGATGATTTCAATCAGCTCGCGAGTAATGACGGCCTGTCGGGTACGGTTGAAGGTGAGGGTCAGCTTGTCGATCATCTCACCGGCGTTCTTGGAAGCGTTGTCCATGGCAGTCATACGGGAGGACTGCTCCGAGCAGGCACCCTCCTTCATGGTGTAGAAGATGAGCGAGGCCAGCGAGAACTCCAGGTAGCTCTTGACCACGTCGCTGTCGAGCGAGTCGTAGACGGCCAGCTTCTCCGACTTCTCCACGGTGGATCCGCTGAAGATGGGGAGGGTGGAGCACTGGTAGGACACCACCGACTTGAAACGGTTGTAGACGATCTTGCCCTCGGTGTAATCGTAACCGGTCTGCAGAACCTCGTTGGCAATCTTCGAGGCGTCCAGGAAAGTGGGCGGCAGTCGGCCCACCTCGTTGGCCACCATCAGGATGTTCTTGCCGTACAGACGGGAAAGGATCGCGCGCGACTTGTCGCCCACGCAGAACACCTTAGTGTTGGCCTCATCCTGGGCCAGTTCACCGCGAATTAGACGGGCCACACCAGTGTGGACGGCGCCGCAAAGACCACGGTCCGAAGTGACTGCGATGAGCAGCTTCTTGGGCTCCGCCTTCTCGTCCGCCTGGATCTCCGTCTTCTCGAAGAACTGCTGGGCGCCGATGCCGTAAGGACGCGCCGCCTTCAAGTCTCGCTCGGCACGAGCGTACTTGGCAGCGGACACCATCTTCATCGATTGCGTAATTTTCTGAATGTTCTTCACGGACTTCAGGCGGATGGAAATCATCTTCAGGGTGGCCATGCCACGCTGCTGCTGGGCCAGCATGGTGGCCTCCATGGCCAGGGGCAGCAGGAGTTGGGTGCGTTGCATCATCATCCTGTAAGTTGAAGATTCCCTGTCGCGAAAATTAACTCGTTTCACTCGGCGAAAATTGAGAAAATTCACCTACCTTGCGTTAAGTTGGCTGCGCCACAACGAGTGTTATAACACAGAGCGGAGCTGCCACCTAGTTCGGGTTGGTGTGGTGGCTATTCGTGGTGAACGGTAAATTCTTATTTTTAAAATTCTTTATTTTTAATTGTAGATTATGGTTATGGCTGCATAGCCATATGGTACATAAAACTTTAACTATCAATAATGGTTAAAATATAAAATATTATTACTTCGCACAAGGTAAAGTAGCCCCTTTGTAGAAATTTACCCCTACGACCATGTTTGTTATGCATACTAAAATCCAATTAGGTGTCCAGGAATGCACAATAGAGCCAGAAACTAGTTAGAATTTCTGAAACTCATATTGATCGCAAGATAATTTAAAACAAATAAATAATTGATAAGGATTAAGATGTTCGCCAAAGATGCCATCATGATTTTCATCCTCGACCAGAGTTGCCTTACTCTCTGCCAGCTCTATTCGGCAGTCAGCTGCTCACGCACGACCCCTGAAGTTCCGTCACTAACGCCTCACGCATAAAAAGCTGACGTACTCGGGAAAAAGATTAGGATAATTCGACGGAGACGAGCGCCCGATCCGATCTACTGACTCCCCCGCCCCACAGCAGAGCCAAATATACAAGATCGCCCTGTCCAGGACTCCCGGGATTCCAGGGATGAGACCTCTGGGGACGATAAAGAGCGGATAAGTTCGTGTGCCCGTGCGTGCGTGTGTGTGCGTAAGCAAAGCTGGAAAATTGTTGCTGCGCATCGGAGGAAAATAAAGGACATCAGGCAGCTGGATTGGCATGACGAGGATAAAGCTAAAGCCAAGGCTAAAGACAGAGGCATAGAGCTTGAGGATAAACCGAGAATCGGGGCTCCACCGATTTCAGTGCCTTTGTGTGGCAGCAACAAGGTGTGCGTGTGTGTGTTGTGTGCGTGCGTGTGTTGCCTGCGCAGTGCGTTGTTGTTGCAGCTGCAATCGCCAGTTGTTGCTGTTGTTCTCGGTGCTGTTGTTGTTGTTGTTGTTGCTGTGTGACACAACAGTAACAAAATATTGAGCCGCCGAGCAAAACACATAATGTGGTCGTTCTTCTCGCGCGACTCCTCAAAAGACTTCCCCTACGACATTGGCGAACCGGTGGGCGGCTTTGACCAGTACTCCATATGGACGCTGCACAAGGCCAAGCGCAAGACGACGCTGGAGGAGGTGTCGGTCTTTGTCTACGACATCCGTAGCGGATCCGACACCAAGTGCGAGCTGGCCAAGGCGGCGCTGAAGCGGCTCAAGACATTGCGTCACCCCAGCATCCTGCAGTATCTGGACTCGCTGGAAACGGACAAGATGCTGTACGTGGCCACCGAGGCGGTGGATCCGTTGGGCACCTACTTCGCCAAGCTGGGCAACGACAATGTGCAGAAGGGCCTCTACCTGGCCTGGGGCATCTTCCAAATCACTGTGGGTATCTGGGTCTGTGGGTCTGATGATTGACCTAGCTAACAAAGTCCCTAATCCCTTTCAGCGCGCCCTGTCCTTTCTCAACAACGACGGCAATCTGCGGCATAACAATGTTTCCGCCTGGTCGGTGTTTGTCAACGCCTCAGGCGAGTGGAAACTGGGCAGCTTGGAGTACGTCTCAGCGGCTGATGGCAATCCCATGCCACCCGCCAAGATACCAGTGACCCTGGAGGTCTACGATTCCCCCGAAAAGAACGACCAGAGCAAGCTCAAGGCGGCCACCAAATGGTAGATAATCCTATTACCTTAGACTATTATAATAATCCTTTGCTTCCAACTCTCAATTAGTTCCGTGGACATGTGGGGCTTGGGCTGTCTGGTGTGGGAAGCTTTTAACGGCGTGCTTAAGCAACGCTCCAACCTCAAGGATATAGAACACATACCCAAGTCCCTGCAATCGCTCTATTGCGAACTGGTGGGCGCCTCACCTTCGAATCGGCCCAATCCGGCGGACATTATCACACGTTGCCGAAAGCCTGGAGGCTTTTTCAAAAACGATTTGGTGGACACACTGCTCTTCCTGGAGGAGATCCAAATCAAGGACAAGGCGGAGAAGAATCGCTTCTTTAGTGGCCTGACCACACATCTCGACAACTTTCCGGACAACGTGTGCAGGCACAAGATTCTTCCACAGCTGATAACAGCCTACGAATACGGGGATGCCGGCTCGGCAGTGCTGGCTCCCATGTTCAAGGTTGTCTATTGAATTGGCATACCCTTATATGACTCAATTTCACAAGGAATTCTTATCTTGCAGCTGGGCAAACTGCTGGACGAGGTGGAGTACCAGAAACGCATTGTGCCCTGCGTGGTAAAATTGTTCGCTTCCACGGATCGAGTAACGCGATCGCGCCTGCTGCAGCAGCTGGATCTGTTTATCGCGCACTTGCAGCCACAGGTGGTCAACGATCAGATTTTCCCCCAGGTGGCTCACGGTTTCCTAGACACCAATGCCACAATACGCGAGCAGACCGTCAAGTCGATCATCCACTTGGCGCCCAAGCTCAATTACAACAACCTGAATGTAGAGGTACTGCGTCACTTCGCCAGGCTGCAGGCGCGGGATGACCAAGGTGGAATTCGCACCAATACGACGGTGTGTCTGGGCAAGATTGCACCGCATTTGCACCCGCAGGTGCGCCAGCGTGTGCTAGTCTCCGCTTTCATTCGTGCCATGCGGGATCCTTTTCCGCCGGCAAGAGTCGCTGGAGTTCTGGCGCTGGCCGCCACACAGCAGTACTTTCTGCTCAGCGAGGTGGCAAACCGCGTCCTGCCATCACTGTGTTCCCTCACCGTTGATCCGGAGAAAACGGTGCGCGACCCGGCGTTCAAAACCATCAGGGGCTTTTTGGGCAAACTGGAGAAGGTCTCCGAGGATCCCAGCTTGCGGGAAACAATGGGTGAGTACCTCACACTATGGTTTATTCAAGAAATCTTTACTATGTTGCTAATTGCTTTAATATTTCGTTCGCAGAGGCGGATGTTCACACGGCCACTCCTTCGATTGGCAATGCGGCAGCCACATGGGCGGGATGGGCGGTGACGGCCGTCACAGCCAAGTTCTATCGCAGCCAAAGTGATTCGTCTCGACCACGACCGCCTTTAACTGGACGCAATCTGTCCAAGCCAGCGTCGCTTGGTAAGTATTCGCCTCGCTTATGCAATTTGCACAATGCAATTAACCCGGCCTGCATTTGTCGAGTAGAGCAACCATCGAGCAGCAGTTTATCGACCACCACGAGCAGTGTTACCTCAATGACGTCGCTGGAGCATGAAAGCAATGACACCTCCGCCTCGGCCTCCGATTATGGCAACAACGATTGGGACAACGAAAACTGGGGCGAAATGGATGTAAGTAGTGCTTGAATGGCATTTGAATGCTGCTAATTATGCTCGATTATTTTAATTTTAGACCTCTCAGGATCCCAGCAGTCCGCTGGCGGCCAGCTCCAATAATGGCGCCTTGATGGCGGCCAATGCCTTGAGCGAAGTGCGCGACGGCTGGGACAACGAGGAGTGGGGCAGTCTTGAAGAGGATCCGGTGAGTTTTGAGTGTAACTATTTAAACTTGTTACTAACCTAATTGGTTTTACAGTGCGAGGAGGAGGAGCAGGCGGAGCAGGAGCAGCAGCAACAACAGCTGGCTAGACAATCTATATCATCCACGTCATCCAGTCAGCCAAATCAACGCCCGCTGCTGCCACATCACCAGCAGCATCCCCATCAGCAGCAGCTGCAACAGCACGAACTAAACGATCTGATCGAGCCGCTGGCGAAGCTCAACTCGCACGTCACCTCGCCGTCGAAGCAGTCGATGCTGCGGCCAAAGGAGCTGCCCAATCTATCGAGCAGCAACACGTCGCCCACGTCGGCCACTGCCAATTGCAATAACATTAGCCCGCCTTCGTCGCATTTGAACAATTCGACGCATAATGCCAATTGGAATAGCGATTCGTGGGCCGACGGGGAGTTTGAGCCACTGGATGAATCGGGATTTGGTGAGTTCCTCACATGCTCTTTCGCAGTGTGTGAAAACAATATCAGATTTCCCTTCTCGCGACCCACATGGTGAATCACAACTAATGAAGCCAATACTTTCCAGGGAATGCCAAACTGGACGAGGCCCGTCGCAAGCGGGAGGAGAAGAAGCTGCAGCGGCAGCGGGAGTTGGAGGCGCGACGGGCCCAGCGGGCGAGCGGCCCCATGAAGCTGGGCGCCAAAAAGCTTTAAAAGTAATCAGCCGATAACAGCGGCGTGTGTTGTTCAGCTGTTATTCCCATCGTACATCTAAGCCCAAAGTGTATTTTGTATATTTCTGTGCGTGTGTGTCTTGCCCCGCTCCCAATTTGCCCCATTTTGCCCAATTTGGCCGCTCTGTGTGTGCTTTGTGTTTGTTTTGGGTACCAGTTTGCATTAAATGCAATCTCAGTGTCTCGAGTCTACATTTCGATTCCGTAGCATAGCCGTATTGTATTTCTAATGCTGGCACGATATTAGCTAATATATTCAGCGTCTCTAACGAAATTTCCAATGTAAAGCACTGTAATTAAACCTGTAATTTATATTTATAAACCAACCAAGCAGTAGTTAGTAAATTACTTCAAATTTATACCCTAATTAATCGACTCAATAAGGATTTCTGATAGGAGGATGTTGAGCCTGAGTGTGTCAGATGAGAGGGTTGAGAATCGGGGATTCAATCGATATCAGTGAGTGGATACGAGGTCCCTTTCCTATCCCCCACCATCAATGCGTGAATGGATGAGTGTGTGTCTGATTTCAAAGTTCATTTTAGTCGCCTCTTTCCAAAGCTAAAACTTGGTCGATACGAATCCAAGCGATTTTCTAGGCGCGCCGAATGGTCAGTGAATATTTAGAAATCTAAACGTATTTTTGCGAATGGAGCGTAACCAAAATTGTGAATTTTAATACATAATAATAGCAGATATTTTTATATAGTGCATAATAAAGGGAAACGAAATATAGAGAACCAACCAAATAGAAACAACAGAAATCGAGAACCGCAAGCAATTATAGAAGGAAACAATTTTAAAAGCCTTTCAGCGATACATTTGTAGTAGAATTGCACTTGTTACATAGATGTCCTACGTTGCCATAAATAGGAACGATCAGGAACGCGTTGTCCTCGCGGTTTGGGCCACTGGCCACCTTCCGTTGGACATTCCTCGATTTTTACCCAAGTAAGAACAGCACCAAGCGCAAGGCCATTTTTGCATGTCGAACTAGTAGCGTTACCTAGCGTAATCTTACACTTTTGGATGTCCTGTACATACGTTTAGATGCAGATACAAGTGCAGAAACCGATGCAGAGCAGATGCAGAGGCAGATGCAGATGCATATACAGATACAGATACAGATATACATATACCTAACATATATGCCGATTTTTTCCAATACCTCAATATCAGTGTACAATTTTTCCATAATATATTTTTGAAATACAAACGAACGTAATAACCCGCAGCGAGGAAATACCAAATGAAAATGTTGACTTTTTGAAATCTCATTGTTGTCTCATTGCCGCGTCTGTTTGCATTTGGAGCAAGCGCCACACATATGTATATTTGTAATTAATGCAACTCGATTCCAATATGCCCCGCCCCGCCCCCCGCCTCCCGCCTCCAACCACACTTATTGGCATTCATCTTCTTAAAGCCAATTCTCTCAGCAAATTTAACATTAGCGTAAAGAAACTATTCAAAGAAACCATTGAAAATAAACAAAGCAAATTGAAGCAACATGGAAAATGTATTGTTTAGACAAATTTTTAAGACTGCAAAAATGAGAAAAAGAAAACCAAAATCAATTGAAAGTGGTAATGGTAAATTACAAGAAAACTAAATTATTTAGTACTAATCATCAGTAAAATAAATTTTGAAATAATAACCATGTTGTCTGTTCGGAAATCAAAATTCTAACCGCACAGGTAAGTGAAAACGCCAGTTCCAGCCAAATGCCAATCTAAATGGCTCAAATTGATGCACACATCTGGTCGATTCGATATACATATGGACATATGTACATACATACGATTATGGTTGGCCAATGGCATCTGTTTTGGCAAATGTTTCCGATGGCCACTCGGTAATTGCAGCAATCCAAACGCAAGTCTTTGTTTATAACGTGCAGTTTGCAGTTGGTGCAGCTGCTTTTCGCACTTTTGTGATGACAGTTTAGATGGGTAGATGGGGTTATTAGATAAAAACTGGCGTAAAAAGCTAAATTATTTATTATTTACTACAAGGTTTTTTGCGCGAGCCTTAAACTTGAACTTTGTACGTAAACATTGATAAAGGCACTGGTGAAATTACTTTCAAATGGATACGTGCCTTCTCGCGCGCACATTTTATTTAGTGAATTATTTTACAGCATTGCAAGTTTCAATTCAGATACTAGCGCCTTAAATTTATGCATGAAAATCCCAATTTTTTAAATAGTCTCATTGCTTTTAGTTTCGGATTTGGTGCTCCAAGATTTCATAGCATACTTATCGGAGCCAAGGAAGCCAAATTTGGCGCGTCGCCTCGCACTCCGCCCACTGGACTCATTATAATGAGTCAATCTGCCCAGTTTGGTGCTTCTTGGTAATCCCCAATGCCACGTCACGTTTTGCGAACTATTTTTAAGACCTGCGACCGCACAACTTTGTTTTTCTCACGCGCCCGTTTCGCAGCTAATTTGTTGCAAGTTGCATTGGGTCTGCCACACAGGGGCGTTGTGAAAGGGGTTGCCTAACAGTAAAATAAGCACATGCAGTATAGAAATGTATAGTTTCAAGTGAATGGTTTGTTTTAATACTGATTTAGAGCAAGTAGCGATATGCCTCCTTAGATTCCTCTTCTTAGGGACCCCCTTTGAGGCAGCCCTGTTGCCACCGATGGCGCCGCCCGTTGTCCGCCTCCCTGGAGTGGAGCAGCTGCCAAATCTGTTGACGGAGCTGCCCTTGCCGTGAGTAATTGCCTCGCCCAGTGCCACAAATGCGCCGGTTAGTGGTGCCTAAAATAAGTGCCGCCAAGTGGAGGGTGGTGGCTAAGAAAACCGAGCACAAAAAAAAAAAAAATAAAAAAAATACAAAATAAAATGGGAGGCGATCGCGGAATGCTATTAATAGGCATTGACTTCAGATAGATGGAGATGGAGGCCCAGACCCTGGCGATAGAATCGCTGCACTGCGATCGCATTACTCATACGCCCTGTTTGCCGCCCCTCGCGTGTCTAATTGTGCTGAAATGCTGAAAAACTGAAGCGAACAGGCCGCGATTAGCGAGGTGCACGGGTGTGGGCAATTAAATGGTCGTCGTGATAAAGTTGAGCAAATATTGAGATCATTATGGTAATTCCGGCTGCCCTGCAACCATCCAGTGTCATACAGCATCTTTGGCATTCATCTGGCGCCCATTAAACTGCAGCGAATGGCTGGGTGAGTGCAGCCAGCGATGCTCGGATTTGTCACCGATATATTGGAGCCATGCGATTTGGCACGCAGGTGTGCGGCGGTACCAAACAACTCTATACTCTATGCGAAACTCGCATAATTTCCTCGCAAAATGCATTAAACGCTCTTACTATTACAATTGCCATTTGTTTTTCGATACCCTGCAATCGTAAGTGTGCGGCGGGTATGCTGGAATCGGAATGAGCAAGCAGTCAAGAAATTAATAAAAATAAATAAAAAGCTTATTTCCAACGAATATTACTGCAAACACTGCCTAGTACTTTTAAGAGTTTATTTTCAATTAGTAAAAAACGTTGATCTCTGATTTTAATCCTATAAGTTATTATGCAAATAAGCTTTGAAAACACCTTCCCTTACCTTCAACAATTTTATTTAAGATTAAGCTCCATGCCACCCAAAATGCCATTCAAATGCAGCCATTTTCCCATTTCGCGACTTTGACTTCCACAATTTTCGCGCATTCAATTCAATCAAAGCGCAACGCTCCGCTCGACTCGCCTGTGGCTTTGTTTTCGGCGTCTTTTGTTGTTGCGCCGCTGCAGTCGTTGCAAAAATTGTTTAAAATTTCAAATTAGCTGCAGTTCGCAGCGGTAATGTCGCTACATTTGCTGCCATTTCTGGGAGCGGTCTCTTTAGCATTTACACAGCCCCTGCATTCTGGAACTCCGCCGCCCGGCTGGTCCACCACCCACTGTGGGTGATGACATACTTAACGTGGCTCAAATAAATCACTCTCATATCTACAAGCCCCATATGCCACTGCATTTTCAAGGGCGGTGTAGCGTGCCTCTGTTTAATAACCGGAATTATATCCACTTATCACCTGCAAAGGAATAGGTATCCAAGCGCAGTGATTGCTAAAGCAAACAGCTAAAGGGTTTTGCTTATATTTCTTGACCCCATTCAGGAAAAGCTGCTGCAAGTGGCGTGCATTCATAGAAAAGATAGCAGAGATAAGCAATGTCTCGACTATAATCATATGGTCACCTATATGATAGTACACCCAATGTGATCTACGACTGTGTGTGTAAAGCCGCGTATAAAGATAAGGTGTATTCTAATAAGTGCTCTCTAGCACTTGTTCGCGGGCGTATTTATGCCTTTCATATTCAAGAAGTGCTCCCACAGAAAAGTAAAGTTCCCCATATGACTCATGGGGTTTTCCCGGCACTAACCCCGAATAGGGCCACGCTGGAGCGTATATACTTGTATTTTGTATTTACGCACTTTGAGCAAGTTTCCGTTTTGTACAAATACGCGCAAACAGGCAAATAATAATTGCGATGAACCAATATTGGTCCGAGCAAATGGACAAGCCCCCAAGGCAAACAAAGAGCGTTTGGGGATCGGATGGAGGGGTTAGAACGGGGCTTCCATAGAAAGGAAAACCGCAGGCACAAAACCGCGATAAGGCGCTGAATATCGCCCGTGCTCAGGCAGACTAAACTCGTATGTGGTCTTGGACCGATGAGGCGAGTGCGGTGCGTGCCCAAGTTGATAATTCCGCTGGAGAGTCCAGACCGCAGACAAGACGATACGGATGAGTCACCGCCAGTGGGCCACCAGAAGCCCAAGTGTTCCACAAGTTCGGCACGAGCGCCACGGAGATCAGAGCTGTCGGGTTGGCTATTAAAAGGCTGCCTCTATCAGGGAACTCCTTGCCATGAAGTTTCGAACCAAACAGAGGCAGTGAAGTTGATTAATTTTAAAATATGTAAAGGTTTCGGAATGTGAGCTGCACAGTAGCTTTGGGTAAACACAAGCCTTGACTCACATCCGCGTTTTTTACTTACGAGTAATACATATCAAGCTAGTTAAGGAACTTGATTAAATTTCACTTGTATCTACTTATACTTAAACCCTTTTTATTTTAGTTTTTCAAGTTGCTAGGCTGTAAAGTAAGCAACGGCTAGGAATTGTGCTATTGTGATGACAGCACTGCCACGGACATCGCGAGCTGTAAACAAATAGGTAAATAAATTTACAACTGGCGGCTGCAGGCAACAGTTTGTTGTCGATGGATGAATGAAAACGTGCTGCCAGAGGTGGCGGACCGGAGGGGGGTGGGTGGACACTTGGAGCCACGGGAAACTGGTTTTTGGCCACATGCACAAGACACAATGCAAATGGCAGCGAATTGGCGCACAATTCGAGGCTTGCCGCACACGTGTTGATTTCGCTGGCGATGCCAGCTGACAAGCCTCCCACCACCCACCACCACCCACCACCTGGCAGCCCCGAAAACAGAGCCCCTTGTCCTGCCCCACCCCCACTGCCCCGCGCCTCACCACCGCCGAAAGTGGGTCAATTACAGGCTGCCATTGTCGCGCTTGCCACATGCACGGGAAAAAACTAGGGATCGCGTTAGACTAGAAGCACTGTTAAATATTTTCTCGTTTTCACTTCATTCAGTCTGTGCTTCTAAGCTAAATGCTTATGTTTTATTATTCGTCATAAGAACCTTTCCCAGACTATAAGTACTACCTTCTACTACTTCAAATAGAAGTGTCATCAACTTATGTCATATTAAAAACCCATAAACTTTTCTCTGTGCACGCATGTGTTCGCTGTCGCAGCGAACTCTAAACTTGCGAAATAATAAATTCAATTTCACAAAATGGGCTAAAAATCGAATCCCAAAACGGCCAAGACCATACGAACACAAACGTCCAAGTTAATTGTGAAATTCAATAGCTGCCTGCATCGCTTGCCAACTGCTTCCGACTTTATCATGGTTACATCGTCCCAGGGATGGTCCCGTGGTTCCGTGGTTCCGTGGAGGAGCACATGGTCCGAATGCAGTAAATCAGTCACCTGATTAGCGACCGTACGCCATTCGCCGGAGATTGGGATTCAGTGACTCCGCTGTTCTCCTAATGGCTTTTTATGGCCTTTGATAAGAAGGGCTTTCCGGGATGCAGATGTATGCTGGACTTTGTGATCAGATGACAAATTCCTTAACCTTGTTCTGTTTCAAGGTGAAAATGTAATACTACGTGTATGTCTTGTAAACTAGACTTTACTTATTGACGGAGACGTAAGCCCACAAACTAAGATCTACTATGTTCTCTAAGCTAAACACCCAAGGTATCTAGACTCTTTAGCATATACCAGTAGTCACTTGTTGTGCAACCAATCCCCTATTCGGAATTGAGGCGCCTCCCAGCTTTTTGGAGGCTGCTCGCTCGGTCTGCCTGGCATTTGGGATCGGATCGGTTCTGCTGCGGCTGCTCTTTTCTTGGTCTGGATGATGATGATCCGTCCGTCTGACTGTATTTCCGTCCGTACCTCTGGCAAGATCCCCATCTCCATCTCCATCTCCATCTCCATCGCGATCCCCATCCCCATGCCGATCTCCATGTGCGACGATGGCGGCGGCGGCGGCGGCGGCGTTGGCGATTAATTACCCTCGAAACGGCTTTGCTGATTTCAGCTTTACGAGCCTTTTTAATTTTTTTTCGCTGGTCGCCGTCGTTTCTTCGCCTGACAAGTTGAAATATGCGTCGGACACTTTCGAGCGAGGGGCATAAAAATACCAGAACCAATCTGAACTTTTTGTTCTCTCCGTTGCCGTTTCAGATTCTGGCTTGGATTTGTTTAGCGGCTTGTGGCTGTTGTTTTTGGGCAGGCCTTTTGGTTTTATGGTTGTTTTGGCAAGGCATTAAACCATTCGGGCTTCGCTTTGTTCGTGCGACCGCCAATTGAGTGGATGTGAGTGGATGAGTTAAGGGCTCTCGATTCTAGAGCGCGGCCACCGCGTGGAATACGCAATATTTATAGACCTAGGTCCGGTAGTCCAACAAAGAGAGACAGAGAGAGAGAGAGAGAGAGAGAGAGCGCGAGAAAGTTACACTAGCTCACAGGAAAATGCTCGAGGTAGTTCTAGGTTGCATGCTTCGTACTTATCAGTACATTCTCAGAACGCAATTCCCAATAAGCTGCCGAAAGGCAAGCAATTCTTCGAAGAAGAATACTATATTTAACTTAAACTCTCGAAAATACTCATAGTTAATTCTAAGAAGCTCATCTAATCGAAAAATGTTTACAAACGTACGCATTTCCGTATAGTTAAGAGCAAGCATAAAATAACTGAAGAGAAATATTAAAATAATTGTATTTTTTGAAAATGTTTGCGACTTTACTTTACTTTTGCCAACTGCTTGGTACAGTTGCAGTTGCAATAGCAGAAGTAGTACTTTGCTACCTTTGCAACAGCATTTAATCGAGAAGCGGAAGTAAATCGATCTTGTGTAGGCTAGTGCCATAAGCCAATACGACATTGGCATCGCTATTCTCTGAAATGGGTTAGAAGACAACTCTCTTCGCCACTGGGATGAGTCATATAGACGTCAATGCCGACCGATATCGGGGAACTCGAGAAATGGGGCGAAAAATCCAAAGGCGTCACTGGCTTAAGGAGACCACCACTGATAAGGACTAGAACTGGAACACGTCATTGTTGGCCTGGAAAAGGGGG
Source organism: Drosophila orena (assembly GCA_005876975.1). NCBI lineage: Eukaryota > Metazoa > Arthropoda > Insecta > Diptera > Drosophilidae > Drosophila > Drosophila orena. The sequence goes on along the minus strand of VCKV01000282.1, from coordinate 2,697,329 downwards.
AAATGCTAATCGGATTGGGGATGCGAACGGGGATGGGAAAGAGGAAGGAGAAGGAGAATGAGAAGGGGACATAACCCGCGTGGGGTTCAACGTACAGATGGCTTGGGGCCACACCTGTTGCCGAAACTACAATAAAAATACAAAAAATACAAAAGGCTGCGACGCAATAAAGCAGCAGCAGCAACAAAGCGGCCAGAACGCAGAAATCACGCCAAGATCATAAAGGCGAAACGTGCTAATAAAAGCAACAACAAAGCGCAAGTCGCGCTTACCAGCGGTAGGAAAACCCCTAGGAGCTGCACTTGAACCCAGGTGGCATGCCGCCGATCTCCTCCAGCTGCTGATGAGCGCACTGCTGAACCAGTTGCAGATTCGGATACAATAACAGAAGACACTGGAGAGGCGGCCCGAAATGAGGCCAAGGCAAGCAACGGACACGACCTCAGAAGCACCGCGAGAAAGCGGGTAGCTAAAGTGAGAATGTTAGTAAATATGCTAGAATACATTTCAAAGTGGAGAGTTTCTTATGAAAACAAGCAACTGATAGGCCAACTCTATCGTACCGATTACTTATGTTTTTAATTTCTAATGAAACATATTTCACTCATGACTGAACTGATTTAATTTGAGATGGGGTGAGCTTGGCCAATCCTTTAGTAAGAATTTCATGTTTTTTCCGTAACCTCAAGATTTTAAATTATGACTAACATAGTCCATACGTACTTACTGCGCTTTTAAACTTTTAAAACGATTACCACAAATAATTATGAATAATGCCTGTTACTCACCCATATAATCCATATAGCAAAAAATATATTTTTGATATTTTAAAAGGCTTAAAAGTTCAGCTGAACTTCAGCTACTTCTTTTTCAGATTTTTGCATTTTCAACGGAATTTGTGAACTGTCAAATTGATTTTAATTTTTCTCTGTGCTGTGATATTTCAGCGGTTCTTACCGCCTTAAAGAAGACGCCAAAATCGTGCGAGTTGAAATGCCCACGGCAACTGCAGAAGAGCGGCTTCTGTTCTTCGACGCCCGGAAGAATTCTTCTGTGAATTCTTCGCAGATTTCTTGGCTTGCTCTTCTGTTTTGGCTCTCAATATTCGCAATATTCGTTGCGATGCACCTATACCAATAACTAAGCAAACTGGCTGTTTCATTGAGCGGCGCACACAAACACGTTCGCAGTTCAATTAAAGGTGTACGCACTGTACGTGTCTCGAGTTCACTGTACCCGTTACCTTTCGCGCGTATTATTAACGCAAATATACACGAAATATAACAACAGCAGCAACAAGAACAACTCGTACATCAAAAATGACTTAAAGCCCCGCCACACGTCAATGGTAGACTGGCAAAAATGCATTTTTGTTTAAATTAGTATTAAATTTACAAAATTTAAATTACTTTCTATTGTGTTGTCATGGTATATTGTATTTTATTAAACACTTCTTACTTTCCCATTAATTGAATAGTTCCCCAATATTTTTCCGCTCTCAATGTTTCTTGCAGTGTACCTGCACACATTCGGTATTTACATGTGCGTAAGTGTTTGCGGCGATGGGACCGCTCCCTCGCCAAAAACGGAATAACAACAATTTGTATCCTCGCGCTGCTCGCTCCATAAACAATGGAGAATGTTGCATCCGCCTTTGTTGTTGTTGCCAGCTTGTTGTTGGCGTTATAAAAGTGTCATTAACATGTCAACGGGTCGCCAAAGTTCGCCCAGTGTTTGCGGTGGGTGGGCGCTTGTTTGTGGGGTGGGTGGGGTGATTTCAGTTATCCACAAAACGAGCATGCAACTGGATTAAGAATGTTTGCGAGCGAACACCAATTCTTTGGAGGGGCTGTGCATATGCAAATTCCGCGTTTTTATTCATTTTAATCAGCAGGGAAATAAAACCCTTAGGCTTGGTGTTGCAGAGCAAGAAGCAATGGTGATCAAATGTATTTTTCAACAAAAATAGTCTGATGCCAAAGCTTTATTTTATTTTCAAAATTTTGTGTAAATAAGTTTGTAAAAAAAAAACTGAAATGTCAAGCATATCATAATTAAAATTCTTATCGTGAATCATTAAACGTATGAGGAATTTAAGAGCTTATTCACCAGCAAAAAAATTAACTGTTTGTTAAGATATATATTATATTTTTTGATATTTGCATATGAACATTTGCTCTAATTTCTTTGCGGTGTAACCTTTCTCCCTTTTGTTGTCAAGCGCAAAAGTTAAACGGTAACCGGCCCAAAGTTCATGCCGCTCTCCCGCTCTCCGCCCACCCACTACCACGTGACCACCCCCACCGCCACCTCACCCCCATCATCACTCCCTCTCGCGCTCTCTCTCTCTCTCTTGCCAAGAACAACTTCCAGCAGCAAGGAATAACAACAACAACAACCACGGGGACAGAAACAGCGGGTAAAAAAAAAACTATGTGACGCCCAGAGCAGAAAAGTCAATGATCGGCTGGCGCTGGCTGGTTGTTGTTGTTTCTGCTTTTGTCATAATTAAACCCGACAAATAAAATTTGAAGAAAAAAAAAGCGGCCGCCGTCGCCAGGCTGAAATACACAATACAAAACAATGAGACAACAATAAATTCTTCAATTAACATTCGCACAGGTAAAAGAGAGAGAGCGAAAGAGAGGCAGCGCGGAGAGAGCGTAACGGTCAGTGCATCTGTATAGGTGTCTCCGCATGTGTGTGTGTGTGTGTGTGCCAGGATCATTTGCATTTTCGCAAGGTGTCGCATAAAGGCAACAACAACACCAACAACAACAACTCGCTGCTTAAAATGCATTTACAACAACAGAAAATGGGCAGCGAAAAAAACAAGAACAAATTTCGCTGCTGCAAAAAAGTGGGCACGTCGTGCATATTTTAGTGATCCCCGAGTGGTTGTTGTTCTTGTTGCTGATTAAAAATCAGCAAAACAAAATTTTGAGGGGGGTGGGCGGTAGAAATAGTGATAATTTGATAGGCAGTGCTGAACGCTTTAGCTATTTTAAGGCTGAATATTAGCCTTTCCCTTATGATATTTTGTTATCAAATTTCTGATCATCAATGCAGCAAGTAAACATAAAATCAGTTTATACTTATGCTTAAAACAATAATCAAATTTATAAATTTCATTCAAAATGTTGAATTTGTGAAACAAACATGGTTTTCAAATTCGCTTTAATGACTCAAGCCATTCGAAATCCTAGATTTGTAATAGTTTGTTTATTTAAAAGGTTTTTTATAGAACTAGTTTAAGATTTACATTGGGTAAACAAGTAACTAAAACTCATAAGTAATCATAGGACGGAAGTCAAGAAAACATATTTACGCAAGCAAACATAGTGCTTAAAAATGCAACAGTAGTAATAATATTTATACGCTGCTTATGACTAAAATCGAAATAATAAGCTTTAACGTCTATTATCTGCCCCTCTATTTGTCTAAGGTTACATTTATCTTAACTATAACTATGCATATATTTAGCTATAAATATCTTTGCAAACAAGTCTGCTGGGCTATAATAAATCTTGTTCCCATAACATGCTAAATAAATATTGAGTGTTTCCAATTATGATTGGGCTAGTCTACATCTCCTGACCTGGAACCACCGCCCTGCTGTTTGTTGTGCTCCTGAAAAGCTGCCGCCCACCTATCGCACTTGTTGTTGCTGTTGTTGTAGTTGTTGGCGTCGCTGCTGCTGCGGCTGTTCTACATATTGTTATTGTAGCGTGTGGATTAGTCATACTCGGCGACGCAGGCAGCAAAGAAGACGTCGGCGGCGACAGTTCGCAGTGATCTATGGACGGGCGAACGGAGTGGATCGGCTAGTTCAGCCAATTGGCGCCAAATCGCAGGAGAGGGTATGACAGGAGAGGTGTTGGCGAAAATCAAACACTGGACTCACCGCACATGCCAGATTAGTCACAAAAAAAAGCAAAACACAAAACAAAAAAACAGTAAGAAAAAAGAGCGAAAGAGCCGAAATAAAACGCGCCTCGTAATAATTTGTTTCTTCGGCTCGTGTGTTATATTTTGTTCTTACTGTTCTTACTGGGTTTTCGCATTTAGTAGCCTTTCGCGCATTTTTTCTTACCTGGTTTTCGGAGCGCAGCGAGTAAAATATTGAAAGCCCCCAAAAAAGAAAACACAGCGATCGCGATTGCACTTCGGCTCGCGTCGGCTGCCATCGGCCGCCCTCGGCTGTGCGCGTGTGTGCGTGCGCCCGTGTGTGTGTGCGCCTTTGAGCGCAGGTTTATCAAAATTTTCATTTTCAGTTTCAATACAATTTCTGCCGCGCTGCCGTGTGGACGTCTTGCCCAGCAGTGAGTCGGTTCGGTCCTGGCTCTGAACAAACCAAATAATTCGAATTGAACAACGCGAGTTGGCGAGTGAGAACGTGCTGTGAAAGATTTAATTCGAAAAATAACAAAAGCAACTGGATGTCTGGCTAGCGGCGAAAAGCACTTTCTTACATTTGTACACATGTGTATCTAAAAAGAACATGCAGTGTCTGGTTTTTTCGATTCCATCGCCTGTTTATGGCTAAATCACGTAATTTAATCCGTGTTTGTTTGCCCGATTCGGTGTTTGTTTACGCCTCGTTTACCGTTACCCAGCCACTTGGCCCGCACGTGCTGATCGGAAATCGCATATCGAAAATTGCCAATCGAACGGAGGGGCGGACAATCGATCGCGGACCTAATAAGCCCGCTTTTCAAAAATATGCAACGAGATTTAGCGGTTGACTCATCAGCGTGAAATTGACAGGAACTCAGTCGCAAGCAGCGAAACTTTCTGTGTAAATATCTTTGGAGATTTCTGGCCAGCAAATTGGAGCAAAGTACCAAAAGTCACTAGTGTCCATAAGTCGATGAGGAAAAGTGCGTAATCTCACTGTAAATCACAGATTAAAAATTAAAAGTAAAGCCAAACAAATAATAAGAACTTATAATTGAGAAATCCAATAGCACACATAAGTAAGGTGAAACTTCTCTTAAAAAATATCTTGAGACTAACAAGTGAATTTCTGACATAAGTGCCTGCATTAAGCCTTAATAATACTTAACAAAGCCCCTCAATCCAAACCAATTGCCAAAAATTATATATAGCCAAACAAAAGCGTGTTACTAAGTTTCGTACAATTAAAATACATGTAGTAAGTGCGGCAAACAAAACGGAGCAGCGATAAATCAAGCCAAAAATAAGTTCGCAAAAATAACAAAAATAACAAAAATAACAAAAATAACAAACAAACAAAGGAGAGCAGGAAATTGCAGCATCTTGTGATAAACGCTGACAATTTGTTGCCCGTTGAATGATTGCACTAAAGGCCACCGAGATGCAGCACAACAACAACGCACTGCAGCAGCAACTGCAGCATCAACTGCTGCAGCAACATCAGCAGCAGCAGCAGCAGCAGCTTCAGCAGCAGCAGCAGCAGCTTCAGCAGCAACAGCTACAGCAGCAGCAGCTCAATTCGCCCGATAATAATTATATTTGGGCAAACGGGCACAATGCGAATATCAGCAGCAACAACACGATGTTGCAGCAGCACCAACATCGTGCCGCCTCCTGGATAACCGATTGCAACAAGCAGCGCCACATTAACAACAATAACAGCATGAATGTCAATTACAATCAGCACTTGACGCAACAGCAGCAGCAGCCGCAGCAGCAGCAGCAGCAGCAGCAAGCGCAGTACATGCAAGCCAATTACAACAACTACACGCAACAGCAGCCGCATCTAGTGCCCGCAACAACATCCCAGTCCAGCAATCACTTCTACCAGTGCCACCATCAGCAGCAGCAGCAGCAGCAGCAGCAATTCCTGGCGCCCACCACCACAGCAGCAGCAGTGGTTGCAGCAGCCGCGCATCAGCAGCAGCAGGCGCATCAGCATCACCAGGCGCAGCAGCAGCAGCATCATGCGCAGCAGCAGCATCAGCGGCAGGACTTTGCATCCCTTCAAATGAGCAGACAAGTAAGTGGTCCCGTTAATACTCTCGATAAGAAGATTCCCAAAATAGCTGACTTGTCTGTGCGAGTAATGGGTATCTGATAAGCGAGGTACTCCAAGAGAAGGGTTTTCATGAGAAACTACTACTGAGCATAGATGACACATTCGAACTACTCGTGTCCAGAGCCCAGACTAATCCAATTTGCGCTCAGTGTAGCACACAGTTACAAGTACACAAGGCGACATTATGATTGGCCATCTCCCGCATCCCACAGCTCATGATTTGTGGATGCTTTTGTTTTGCGGTTTGGTGGGCGGCGCTTCGCCCCAAGTTGAAGTTGTGCTCGCTTTTGCTTCCGTTGCTATTTCGCATTGTTTTTAATTGCGGCCAAGTTGTGTGCGATAGTGGAAATTTCGAAGTGGAAAACTAGTCAAAATGGCGGCAAGGGGGCGTATACTTAATCTTGAGCTTTCGTCGCGCATACGACATGTGGAGCCGAAATTAAACGCGCATACTTACTTTATCTGAAGTAAATATTTACCGCTCGCTGTGGCGTGGGAAAGCCACTCCCCAAAAATTACAGACACATACACAACAAAAAGGGGATAAGTAAATAACAACAAACAATAAAAAATACATTTTGCGTAATTTAATTTGTTTCAACTGCGAACAAAAAACAAACTGGATCCCCATACATACGTATACGTGTATGTAATTTGCAAATATATATAGAGGCGATTTAAATAAATTTAAATTAATCCAGCAGACAGTTACAGATTTAAGCGATCGCAAAAGGGTTTATTTAACCCCTCGAAAGTGATGTTGACCTGTTGTCACCCCATTACAGCAACTTCTCCGTGGTGACATTTAATTTTAGCCCTCCCGAGTTTCGAGTGCATTTAAAGCTGCTAAAATCAGATCAATTAATAGAATTATGTGGCTAAAGTCACGCAGGCACATCGCAAATGATACAAAGTCGATTTTAGCTTCACATGATAATTAATGTACGCAGTTGTGTTTCATTTGTAAGCATTTCTATTACCTAGGAAGTTGTAGTTATTACTCTCTGTAAGTCCAATCGAATCCACTCAAGTGTGATTTTTGCGCGATTGCCGTCAGAGGCATTATCTTTTGCCAGAAACCGCCTGTGCCTGTGCGAGTAGCTTAATCTGGGCGATCGTCGCTGCTCTAGACTCCCCGCACCTGATAGCGTCATGGGTTAAAAATACGGCGGTGATGCATGCCCCCCACATGTGATCGTGTCGCGACGGACAGTCTGCGCCACTGCCTCTGAACACAATCGCCAGCACGGGACCTTCTGGCCGGGAGGGAGTACGGCAACCTGAGCCCGAGCACGGTGACAGCGAACGTACGCCGTAAGCGGATTCGGAGCACCTTCCTCCAGATAAGAAGCCGCTGGCAGAGTCACGAACCGCTGGCCAGGAAGTGCCAGCCCCGTAAACTGTGCCGAGTCCACGAGTCCGCACGGCTAAAAAGAGAAAAAAGCACACACTCAGCTGGAAGGCGAGAACGTAGAACGGAAATGCCAAGAGCCGAGCACCACTCCAGCATTGAGTACTATGTGTGTGGGCTGGGGTTTCGGTCGGAAACGGGTGATTCTTGCCACTTATCTTGGGCCGCGGTGAGCTGACATGACTAGGCCACACGGATTCGCATTGGTTAGGCTCGCTACTTTCCTATGGGTCGCACGATTGCTTATCTATCAGCGAGATTAAGGTATTGCTATCATTTTGTGGATCATAGTAAAATGAAAGCCCATGGGAGATGAGATGCTCTTCACCTAAAGGCTCTGAAAAACTGGGAAATAGTATATCAAAATAGTAATTTTGAAATCATTGCACAATTGAAATTATTAAAAAACTTCTGTCCCAACGGAATATGGGAAAAAAGTGTCATACGGCAATGTGCCCTTGAAGTAGCTTTTTAGAGGTCATTTATAAAGATAAGCCATTCTACAAATCATATGCGAACATTGGCTTTATCGATTTTCACGAAAATATATGCCATGAAAGTCTTAAGTGCTTGGGAAACTCTTAAGTCGACATTAAAACCTTTGGAAATGGAAACACTTATGCTGATTTTAGAGCTGTCCTTGAACTTGTGTTGTTGCTTTTTATGTGTGAGGCAATTTGTGGCCCCTCTGTTTTGTTGTTATTAATTATTACAAAAACAATTAAGCGCTCGAAATTAACAACTTTAATTTGCAGTCGTTTAGGTTTTATTGTTGCCATATCTGTTATTATTCCGTATGCTTAATTTTTTAATGAGCGTCGCTCGATTTTTTTCTGCCTCGTTTCTGGCTGCAAAACGGTTCTACAACAAACTCATTAAGTTTTCTTAATCATTTAAGCTGCAGCTAGTTGGCTAACAGCCACGCCCCTCCGCCTCCCCACTTTAAGCCCATTAGTGGACCCAATAATCAGCTGTTTCTGAGTGAAGGTCTCTTGGATTTTCAGCGCGATTGTTTTGGGACTTATTTTTCTATCAATTGCTGGGAAAGTGTGTGTCCTTGAAGCAGACTTACATCCACTGCAAAAAATGCAAACAAAACTAAAGGCCAGCATTCATTCATTCGAAATTGCACTTGTACTTTTGTTGCAGCGGAAATAGCTGTGACTATGATTAATACCTTATATAGACCCTTATTCGAACTTGAAATTCCCGATTGTTTTCGAAAACGAGCCACTTTCTTGGATTATTCATTCGATACCAAGAAATATGAACAGTTTTCTGGGAACTCAGTGACTTATTGGCGAATCGATGACGTCGCTCCATGACGTGATCAAAACTTTAATCAATGTAAACATTATTCAAGCGATCATATCGCCAAGTAAATAATTAAGTATGAACCCCAGTGTGTGGACTTAAATAAATTGCACGCCAGGCAAGCACTTGAAGTGAAATATACACACAATTATAATGTAATTTAATCTTTGAGATGCAAACACTGAATCGAGATCAGAGTAAATCTGAATTGATTGGGAAAACAAATGTTTGCTGCAAATGTTTGACAGGTGAACTCATTTATACGAATATTTAAATAAGTTATTTGCGCTCTAGTGATGGGCTGTGCATTTTTTGAAGAGTTTCCGCTTCCGACTTGGAGCGGCTCTTCCAGTGAATTCCTGGCCCATAAAATATGAGCTAGAATGGTAACCTAATCGGAGTTGCCCCCGTGAAGTCGCCTGGCAAATTGCAGCCACATTAGCATCGAGGAAGAGGCATTCAACCCCCAGCCTTGATACATATGTATGTACATATATCCCTCGTTTGGAGTCCAGAACTCTGGATTGGGAAGTGCTAGGGCGTCGCCAGGCACTCAGACATGGCTTATCGGGCTCGTGCTGTGCAAGGAGTCGCAGTCGAAGTCGCGGCCGAAGTTCCAGTCTCGCTGCCCAGCTAATGGCCACAAAACAGTTCGGCTACCTGGACACCTCGCCTACCTAATGGCCCTCGCATCGCACTCGGAATCGAAATCTGAATGGGAATGGGAATGGAAACGGATATTAATGCGTGTGTGGTGCATTTCTTCGGGCAGGCTAATAGACACATTTTGCATTTAGCACGCGCCCGAATGCATCTCGCAGATACTCGCAGTCATTAACTGACCTCAATCGGCAAATGTCGGCACTGGGAGAAAATGTGGAAAATATTTGAATATTTGAAGTGGTATGACCTTTTAAGCGATTTCGAAGCTTGAAATTTTAATATAACAACAGCAAAGGTAGAAGCTATAATCATCTGTTTTATTTCACCACATTTTGAAACATCGAAAAGACCTGAAAGATCCGAAAAGAATATGATAATATCGAAGCTCCGATTTCTCCAGATTTGTGTATATTTTGCTGTATTTTTCAGCGTGTGGCACTTGCATTGGGCGCCAATTGGCGTTGGAATCGAAAATGGAAGGGGAATGAACACAGGTAACCTGTCCGCATATCTGAGCCCCTGAAAGTCTCTGAATATCTGTGGATTGCGATTGCGGGCGGCGCACAGCAGTTTCTCAGTTTCTCCAGATGCCGGTGTATTGGTATTTATGCCCATGTATCCGTGGGTAAAACCCCGATGACTCATCGCCGTCATCCATTTCAGAGTGGCGATGCGTGCCGCGCCACTTTGGCATACATAACACACAAATCGGATTCAAAACCAACATGTGCCCGGGCAACTGGTCCGCTCTCTTGAGTGGTCGTGTTGCGAGGGGGGAGGGGGGAGGGGGAGAGGCATCGCGAGAGAATGGCGAAACCAAAACAAAAACGTATCTTCAAGTGGGAAAATGTCAACAAACGAGCTGCGCGCCAAATTGCCACTTTGAGTGCATTCGCATTGAGCTGAGTGGAAAGTGAATCGCACTCGAAATCGAGCCACTCTCTCTCCGAATCAAATATCGCATGCGATAACTGCCCGACATTCAACTTGCATCTGTGTCTGTGAGATAGGTTTCTTAATAGCGCTCTCCTCGGCTCTCCCCCTTTTGCCGCATCATTCTGACAGCTATTGACTCTCTCTGTTGTCTCTGCCTCACACCCATATTCGTCAGGGCCGCGAGAATCATGCGGAGCATACGAAAATCGCTCAATCGGGTTTTTCCATGCGGTTTTTGGCGGTTTTATGGATTTTTCTGATCACCGATTGTTTTTCATTGCTTTTGCGGTGGTCAAGGAGATATTTTTGGGATGTGTGAAATGCCGTGACGGCTAACGGAAGTGTGGAATTATTTAAAAATGCAAGGTGTTAATTGGCATTATTGAAACGAAATTAAGGCAAGTGAGTTGCATATAAAATGATTTCAATTAGGCGGTGAATTCTTATTTCTGGGAAAACAATTCCCAAATGAATACACTTTGAAGGTTTTATAAAAGCTTAAATTAAGAAAACACAAAATAATCAAGTGGCATTGAAATGTAAAACTTTTTATTGCTTACTTTCTAACAACATAACATAATACTATTTAAATTAGTATTGTATTAGGAGTGATTGTAGTATTGTATCTAGATTGTGGGCAATCCTAGCTCTGCAACTGGTTCCGATTAGTTCAAGATCTTCTGCATCCCTGGCATCTACGCAACTTGAATTTCCAGGCTTCCCGCTGGTGTGCGTGTATCTGTGTGGGCCGCTCGCTGCGCGTGTGTGAGTGCGTGTGTGTGTGCGCGAGGCAATGGCCAAGACGTCACCCGTCTGCCTGCTGCAGAGGGAAAGAGAGAGGAGAGGAGCGGAGTGGAAAGCGGGAGAGGCAGAGGCAGAGGCAGAGGCAGCGGAATGGAGCGAGCGGTCGGTCGGTCTTTTGCCGTCGCCAGTTGCCAGTTGTTCAGTTATTTTTCGCTTTTTGTTAAGGCAACTTATTGAAACGCGACTGCAGCAAACGGCAGCGGAAAGCCACGCGGCCGTCTCCCTCTCACTCTCGCTCTCGCTCGCGCCACTCTTTCTGTCTCTCTCTGTCCCCCATCAGTGCCACCCAACACCCCCCACAATCCCCCACGCCCACTAGTGCTCTCCCGGTCGCACGCGCCGTGAGCCACGTTGGTTGGAGCGAGACAAAGAACCCCCGCCCCCGAAGCAAATCCAGCCAACTTGTTGTTGTTACACTTGATTGTTTAACACTTTCACAAGTGCACAGCCAGAACATTCCCAGCAAACCGTCTAAAAACTGCAAGACTATCGTGATAATTGCAGAACAACATCGCTTTTTTACCGGAGAGCGGCAGAAATCCGTGGATAATTACGAAATATTCAACCCAAAGTCGTTCAAAGTTCGATAAACAACGGTGCGGGGCGTGGTTCGCCCGACTTTAATCTACAGAATTTACTGGAAAAGGCCAAGAAGGCGAAAAGAGAGTGTGTGTGTGTGTGTGCTGGTGCTGGTGTGTGATTGTGTGTGTGTGTGCCAGCTGCACATGTAAGTTTTGTTTATAATCGCCAAGTGGAGAGCAGCAACAATGAAAGTCAAAGTGGAGCGCACAACGAAAAAGCCCGCCATCACAAAGCCCGAGGATCCGGATCCGGCGGAACAGGACAGGGTCAGGATGGAGGAGGATGACCCGGATGACCAGGAGAACCATGCGGTGGAGGACGAGGAGCTGGACTTCCTGCCCGCCGATCTAAGCACTGCGATATCGACGGCGACAACGAAAATAGCGACACCAACGCGCAATCTTATCGTAAGTGCGATACTCTATTTGTGTACCCTACATGCGCGGGTATTATCAGTTGGTAAAAGGGTTTACTCCAACTGGAAGAATCCACAAGTGGAACTATGTACATTTTGTTCTGTGGAAACTCTAGAACGAAACTTTCTTATAGGGCACAGCAACCTACATATGTATGTAACTCGGTGATATGCTAAGATACTTTAGAGAAACCGGGCCAATAAGCCCAAGATAAGGCTGGAAAAGATAGTGTCTTGAACTTCCATGGCAGATTGGTGACGACAGGGAAGCTGAGAGGCATCGCTAGTTTAAGTTTCTCATCTCAAGCTTGCATAAAAGTTGATATGGTTTTTTCCTCTGAACCGGACACTGAAAGGGTATTTTGCGCTTCGTTACCACCTGCCTTTATTGCCATTCACTTGGATTAGTGGAGACGCAGTGGGATAGAAGAGGATAGGTACAAACTGGTACTGCATAGAACGCGATAATTCCGTACTCCCCCCGTTTTTTGATCTGAATCTCAGCATTTCTCACAGAAAGCTGCCGAACGCAACGCTAAGGCCGACTTTGTCTGTGAGGCGAAAACATATAGAAAACGGCACACATACGGGTCTGGAAACTTGTTTAAAAAATATATTGAACTTTTTTTGTTTTTTGTTGTTGCTATGTATACTCGTCTGCCTTTTTTTATTATGATTATTCGCCGAATTGTGTGGTGCGCATTTTGTTGAAGCTTTCCATTGTTATTGTTGCCGCTGGCTCGTTTTGGGTTTTTATTTCGTATTTACTTTGTCGACATCTTTGGAATTTCAATTTACACTTTTGTTGTTGTTTCGCGCTGTCACTTCGTGCCGCTCTCGCTCACGCACACAAGTCAGTTAAATGGAAGAGAGAGATAGAGAGAGAGAGAGAGAGAGAGTCAGAGCCAGAGCCATAGAGCGCGAGCAGCTCACACAGATGCTTTTATACTTTTATCGCATGCGAGAGAGGCAACGTGAGTGGGAGAGCGAGCGAGTGAGTGGGTTATTGTGCATTCCCTCGTTGCACTTGATTCGTAGTCGCAGCCAAGGTTGCCCTCTTTGCATTTGTTTTTCTATTTCTCTATTTCGTTCGTTTGGTTTTCGAATATACCCCTCCCCCTTTGTATCTCGTATCTGCGAGATATTTGCACCCTGCATCTGCAACTTTTTTTGGCGTAGGTGCGGTCTTTATTTGTGCTCGATTCTCGTTCGCAACACGTGCATCGCCAATTTCATATTGCTGCAATGTGGCCAATAAGCCAAGAAACCGCTCGGAGGTCAAGGCTTCCGCTTCCGTTTCTAATTGGATTCCACTTGGGACTGCGGCACTCTATGAAATACTCGATGGCATAGTTATCTGAAATATGTATTTGCCGCACTTCGGTATGATTTCGCATTGCACTTTGGCATGAAGCTAACTGATTTTCAATAATATGTTTTTATGTACATATATGTATGTGTCTATCCATATCCTCAGATGGACATAAATATTGTCATATACCACTCAAGTACCATTTCATCTGCCTTAAGAATTCAAAGGGGAAATCTTGAATACGAAAATAGACTTGTCTTCTGTTCGGCCCACAAATCCCTCGGCTAATACCAGACTTGACAACCGCCTCCCATATCTTGCCACCCCGATTTCCCACTCGGCTGCCATTCGAAATTATGCTGCAGTTGATTTCGCCATAGAATTAAATCCAATGCCAAGGTCACGTGGCACTCAGATGCTGCGCCTCACCCCCTCTCCTCCCCTGAATACCTCGAGTCCCCCCTTGATATCTCGATGGTATTCCACTTAGAATGTCAAGCGACTCACGCGGCGAAATGTTTGAGATGCGATGGAGATGGGAATGGGGATGGTGAGGCGATCAGAATGGGGTTGGTGCGAGGGGTGTTCACTGTACTCACTGTGCAGCGAGTACGTACCGAATGTATACTGAATATGGTGCTGTGCACTTGAACAACTCAAATTGCCTTATTCGCATTGCGCTGCATAAAACATGCAGCGTGCTACATAAATATTCCATGCATTAAAAGCAAACGCATTAAAAGTCACGAGCAAATCGGCTAACGAGCTGCGAACTCTCCTCGGAGATAACCTTTTTACGGATTTTTATGTTTGCACACTCGGGGCCAAGAGAATAGGGCTTCATTAACCGCTAAACACAAGCTATAGATCACTTAATATAGATAATACTATCTATCTTCTTTCCTGCTTAAAAAGCCTTCTTTTTTTGTGTTTAAAAAGCGAGTATTGAGTCACCCTTATTTTTGATTTTTGGTAGTATTGATCTTAACTCTCAAAGTTTCCTTTCGTTTCGATCCCAAACTGTAGCCCACAGGCAATCGTTCGAATATTCGTTTTTAGCAGCTTATAATCACGATCGGATATCCAGCAGAAATTGCCAATTTAATGTGCGCATCAACTAAAAATAAATAAATATAAAATTGCCAATGCCTTGGCCGCCGCCTTTGTTGCCATCGACATCGGCGTGCTCACTTAGCCAGCAAATAAATAAATAAGTGCACATCACAACACAACAAAATAAACAATTAATTATTGTTGTTCTTGTCTCGTTGTTGTAATTTCGGCTTCAATTCCTCGACTTGGAATTCTGCTCCTACGTTTTTTATGGCGAAACTTTTACGACATTTCGCCTTTGCCTGTCCTCGCACTCATTTTCTCATTTCTCATTTCTCATTTCTTATTTGTTTTTTATTATTATGGCTTTCGATGGTTCCAGGAAAATTTCAGGCGACTTCGACGCACGCTTATAGATAAAAGTCCATATAAATAGATGGTGGTACACTTGTAATTCGCTGCGAAGCACTTGTTACCCGACTTCCAACGACTTCTTTGATTGACTTTTGGCCTTAGATGTGCGAGCTTCTGGGCAAATTGGTAATACAGCTAACCAGAACTGATAAGAAAGGGTAAACAGGGAAAACGGGGAAATGATCAATCGCTTAACTGTGGGCTTTATTGTTAACTTCCCTTCTTGAAGGCAGTTCATTAGATGGGTTTTTGATAAACCTATACCTGATTACTTATTTCCAAAACAACAATATTATCCAGCATACGTTAGGTTTTCGAATGCCATTTAACGCGATCTGTAAGAATAACCCCTGTTTACTGAGACTATAGTGAGCTAGTCGCTTTTTATCAGCTCCTTACTGAGACTATTTAGCCTTTCCAGATCTGCGAAGCTGGCATCCTTTGTTCTTTCTCTAGATTTGCTCTTTCAATTATGGGAAATCACCGGGCTGAAAGATACATACTCGTTCATAGCAATCTGCACTTGAAAGACCGATTAGCTTGTGCATTTTGACGCTACGCTAATGAAATTAGCTCGTGACGTCAATGGCTTGAACTTAGCATAAGTTGGGGCCTTTGAAGAAATCAACTTTAGAGTAGAGGAGCCGGTTTCGAGCCGCAATTCATTTGGGGGGCGCCATATTTGGTCAACACGGTTGCTTCGCACAATGACGTCACAAGTTCGGGGAATGAGAAAAGCGATCGCTTTTCAATACCCATGGCCATTTCCCCATCGAACCGAGGACTGGGCATTATGTCATCGCTCACTCGAGCATTTCCAACTAACGAGGTGGTAGAAATATGAAAACAGCCAAAGGAAAATGTCAAAAGTTGCGTGTTTTCGCACTAGCTTTCGATTTTCTTGGAATCAAAATGGGGCCGTCATGGGAGGCAAACGTTTATCAGTAGCGCTGTTTGCAGGGGGATCGAATGCATAGGGGGGGGCACAACTGTTTCGACGCGGAATAGATGGGGCACTGATAGCGCTTATCTCTGGCACATACGTGTACATAGACTCCACGCAACTTACGAGTCACGCTTTCATCCGAAATCTATAGAGATAGGGCCTGAAGTGACTACGAGCCTCCCCTCATCTAGATGACTATTGTAAATACATTAATATAATAAAAACTTATTTATTAAGACTGTTTTATGGGAATGCATCCCCTCTTATATTTTTGTGACCCCGCTACTGTTTTCGTGGGTGTATTAAACTCTCCCAAGGAGTTGGCCTGGCCAGAATGGAAAAGTGTGGCAGGAGGCGCCACTACTTAATGGTAACTGCCAGAGAATAATACCCTCTATTCCCCTAATTAAGTTATACGTCGACAATACAGCTAATTCCAGGCGAAAAGGCGGCGGAAATGCCACATGCCGCCAAATGGGATAGGGAAATGGGTGTGGTGTGGTGTGGAATTGGCCAGATTGTCCGCCGGAATTGGAGCACATCTGGAACGGAGTGGAGTGTGTGTGTGTGGCTGAAAATGGACTCGCCGGTGAAAGATTAACACACGATCCTGTGTTCCCCGGCTGCCCAAATGCACTTTCTGCCGCGTCATCCAGTGTGGAATTCCGAGAAGAGGCGCAGCATCAGGCGCTGGAATGGCAGGAGGGCAGTCCCTGGACGGCGGAGGAGGGACTGCACCATCGCCATCGTTTCCGATTCGCCATGGCGTTGAAAAGTGCGAAACGGGGAAGAGCAGATAAGCCCCAAGGAAATTATCGGCAACTGACGCCCGGGCAACAACGCACACACAACACTCCCCAGATTGTGTCAACTCCTCGGAGTGCCACTGAAATATGGGGTATGCTGCGTTCAGGGCGGAGTTGACAAATGCATCCATGGGGTCGTTAAATTTTACCTGCCTAATATGGTATTTTGACAGCCATGTGATTCCATCCAGTAAGCATATATATACTTTATACCATAGTATCTGGAATTTTCTCAAGGAATGTTTTACTATCCCAAACTTGCGATAAGAAATCGAAATGTCCTAGTAATTACTAGCCACACAGTTCCCCCTTAGTAAATAATTCGATTGTAGAGCTCATCAGTTTCCTGGCATCAAGTGTAGCAAGTTCGCCGAGGTATCTCCTCGTCGAGCTGTATCTTCCTTGCTTTTATCGAATCCCTTATGCTCGCGGGGAATTTCGCAATGCTGCATTGGGATTTCCAGCACCATAACCATGCCGAAGCCTCGCATCGCCTGATATTGCCCGACTTGGCCAGTCTTCCTCTCTTTAAGCTGAGTGCATTAGTTTGCAGAGCACTCACTCGACCAAGATTCGACCAAGTGAGTGGAACTCAGGGTGCGAGTGAAACGAGTTCTGGTGACTCCGCCATTAGGCTGGCAAGTGAGTGCCAAGTGCGGAGCTGCACAGCCCTGGGCCGTGGCACGTCCCTCTCACCCACACCAAGTGGGCCAAAATGGAAAACAGCAAAACAAAACGCACGAATTCTGGTTAAAACGGCGATGACTCATCCGCGCTGTGAGGTGATGTGTGTGTGTGGGGAATCGTGGCCCGTCCATTCATAATCGCGTTTGCTGAATGAACGAACATCTATATAGGCACAAACGAATCGGCGACTTTATAAACAAATATATAGTACAGCTGCGGTCGCGATAGTAGAAAAGCAATTACGGAATTTCACAATGGCTGTTTGCATAATAAGTCAATACTAGTGTTACCTGTTGTGCGCCATAATTAAACGCTTAAATAGTAACTTGTTAATTATTTTAATATTGCGGTGATATCACGACTTTTGACTTTTGATTAGGGAGAATGTACAAATAAATCGATGAAAGCCAAGCTCATTGAAGGCAACACTGCGTATGCACAATATACTAAGCAGTTCTAATCGAAATGATACAAGTAGCCCAGGGAAATAAAATACACTCGCCATTCGCTTGAGGTTTCTATAAATATGCCAGTTTATGTATATCTCAAGACCTATATCTTTATAAACAAAGTATATTTGCTTTTTTATCGCGGACTGCTGATGGACAAGTAGTAACACTTGCAGCAGACGCCTGCTGGCGACAAAATGACTAGGCACTTTGCACCTCGACGCTGGCCAGGATTAGGGTGATGTCATCGGGTTTCCCGCCGCCGGAGTAGGAAACATTGTGTTGCCGGGCCTTGATGGCGAAGGGCGACTGGAAAGTGGCATTCAAGGACAGTTCCCTGGCCTTCTCCACCACCTGGCTGGCGCCCTGCAGAAGATCCCGCTCCCCACGCTCCTTCAAGCCATTCAATATCTTGAGCAACATGCTCTCGGGCATGTTATCGAACAGTCCATCGGTGGCCAGGAGCACCAGGTCGCCCGGCAGCAGGGAGTGCCTCGTGGTCACGGCCATTTCCGGCTTGTCGCAGTAGTAGCAGTCCTTCCGATCCTCCGGCGGCACTGTCAGCTGATAGGGCGTGTTGAAGTCGTGAGTTTGCTCCACTGAGCGGTGCAGCACCCGGCCATTTCGCACCACCAAGAAGCCACTGTCCCCCAGATTGGCGGTGTACAGGGTGCAGTCCTTGCGGTGCATCGTCGCCAGGCAGGCAGTGCTGCTTCCCACAACAGGATGCTTCCGGTGGGTCAACTCCTGGAAGCTGGCGATGAGCAAATTCCGGGGACTGCGTCCATCGAAGCCCGAGCGCTGCGTCTGGCTGGAGCAGCAGGTCATTAGCTCCTTGGCGAACCTACCCGCATCCACGCCCACGTCCCGCCACCCGCCCACGCCGTCGGCCACGCCCATCACCTCGGCCAGGGGCGTGGAGCTGACGAACCAGCTGTCCTCCCCGAAACGCTGATTGGCCCGCTCGCCCGGAAATCGCGGCTTCTTGGACCTTCCCTGCACCACCGTGACGAGGTAGGGATCCCGCGAGGATTTACCGGATTGAGGCGGACGCTTCAAGTGGCCGGCCAGGCGGGTGAACTGCTGGATCGAGTGGCGGGCCATCTGCAGCGGCGTCTTCAGGAGTCGCGGCCATTTCTTCAAACGGGTGATCATCTTGCTGCGCTCTTAGGCACTGGAATTTAAACGAATTACTCTTGGGGAATTTACTTGGTCGAGTTGAGTGCGAATAGTCAGTGTACTTATGTATAAAAGTTCAAAAGATACAACACAGCTATAGTTAAACAGCCTCCTTGTATATGTTAGCATGAAAATAGTAAGAGAGATATACCCACCATCCGCTTCCAAAGCCCACCCATAAAACAGTCCACTTTCCTCGTAATTGGAGCAGAAGGAACTTTGGAGTTATAAAAATTAATCACAACGCAATCGCCAACTCGGGTTTCTGTTTACACCGTAAACATTGGTTAATCGCAAGGCCCAGATACGATACCATGTGCTGGCATGGTCTGTTTTCCTGGCATTTGTCATAGGTAGACTTGGTTTCTTTGTTAGCCCCTCCATTGTTCGATCTTATCTTGATGGAGCCTACGACACTCTGGACTCCGACGCCGAATGGCAATGGGAATCGGGATCGGAATCGGAATCGAAATCGAAGTCGGACCCAGGCCGAAGACCCCCATCATCACCGGAAGTTTTGATCACGCTACGGAACTGCAAGTGTTATCGTTGTGGATTTTCTTATCGGCCAAAAGGAAAACAATACGCAGTGATAACTTTATTTTAAACCCCTGATGTAAACGCCTTTCAGATACGTACCCTTATCACACCCAACGAATTCGGCAGAACTGCTCATTATTCATTATTGCATTTGTTATTCGTGGTGTCTGCCAAATTATTGGGATTATTTGACTTCCTGTCCAAAGATACAAACGTGATTCTGGGCTATAAGACAAGAGCAGAGTGCTGCCAATCGTTGGCTTCCGTGCTAGAAGTGCCGGCTATCTGGAACTGGAAGCTAACTGGAAGCCTTATCACGTCAGTTTCATTTTTTTTGTAACATCAAGATTGCGAAAATGTGAAAAGTACTTCCTGCGCACTTCCTACTGTTCTGGGACTAGGCTTATCGTGCTCACAATGCTATTACTATTTTATTTTGTAGCTCCCGGAAAGAAATTTTTGGAAATTACAGCTTGGAAAAACCCTCTTGGTTTTACCAGAATGCCAACATAATCAAGAACTTGTATAGTAGGCTTCTAGTTGTGATATTTTAACAGCAGAACCTTTGTAACAAACAATCTATACTAAGTATGCACCCGGATTCTGAATCATTGAGATTAGGACCGCTAATCAGCCGCGCTTAACTTAAGTAATTCTAAAATAAGTGCTGCTGCAAACCCAGCTTCTGATTCATGGAGATACGGGTTGCTTATCAAGCCAGACATGAGTTTCCGCAGGCTTTAGCTTCGCAGCTCTGCGCCAGTCACTCCGATCCTGAGTACTAATTGACTGTGAATTCCGTTCTCCCGTTGCAGGTAAGTAGAGCAGGGCCCACAAATGTCCAGTGTCACATGACCCACATTTGGGTGCACCACCTCTGCCCACTGACTGCTTTGCAAGGAGGGGGGTTCGCTTTGGGCTTGGGTTTCCCATGTAAGTGCAAGTGGCGACGCAAGGTCATCGTGGCCTTTTTTACATGGCCGTCGGCCGATGGGGCCCATCAATATTTATTGAAAGCTGGCATATCAATAGATAAATGCCTAGAACCAACACCTGCAGCCGGAGAATCGAAACGTATCGAATCGAATCGAAGCAAATGGATTCGAATGGAGTGAAATACCAGGTGGACGTGGAGTCCGGCGAGTGGCGACACCTGAGCTCCACCGGCGACATCGGATCGGCTGGCTATGGCGACCCATTTCGGAAAGCTATACCCCGATAAGAGAAGCCAGCCAAGCCACAAAGGCGCACCATTCATTGTGATGGCGGTGGTGGGCTGCATTCGGTGGGGGTTTACCGGGCTCTTTAAATTTAGTTGCTTATGTCATAACTAAATTGTCTGGCCGGGGCGATAAGATAAACGGCTGTGGCATCGGCAATCGGGGGCCCAAGAATCGGGTAAACAAGAAGCGTAAGCGTAGTCAAAGAAAAGCTGGGCACGTGAGAGCAGGAGGGGTGAAATCCAAAAAAAAATAAAGAAAACTTAAAAAAAACATCTCGAAAAGTACCCAAAAGCCAGAGAGCAGCGGGTTTAACCCACGAGATACACGTATACCTGTGAGCATTTTGCTCAGGAAATGCCAGAGCACCGAGCTTTTAACTCACTCATTTAACTCACTCGCTCTCCCGCTCTCTCGCTCTCCACGCTCTCCTCACTCTTTGAGTGCGCTAGAAACACTCTGGATTTTCCTATAAAAGGCGAGACATCGCCGATGACGCATTTAGTCTGACCAAGTTGGCCGAGCCGAACGCTTCGGAAATCGGGTGATTGTGAATTTTGCTTGTCATTTGAAGTTGAATGTCGTGCAAATTACGTGAAAAGTTCTAAAGTGTGTGTGTGCTGATATTGCGACTCCCGCAGCATGAAAATTCAACAAAAACAGAACGGGTATTCTAGGAAATATTGAAAACAGACAGCACAAATAACAAATAATTCGCACGATCGCGCGCCACTCGCGGAATACAGATACATATACAGATACAGATACACTTAGCCTGCGGTACAGATACTTTTGCGCCAGTGCTTCGGTGTGCGAAATACAAAGGCGAATTTCGCCAGAAACCGCTTGGGCCAATTTATAGACTCTGTGCGGCCACAGAAACGAAACAAATATATTCAAAGCAGCTTTCGGTCGTTCAAGCAATAAAATCAAAAGCAGTCAAAACGGAAGACCTACTGATCTACGACAAGATGACGCTGGACAACTACAACATCTTCAACGATGAGTACTTGTTCAACATGCCGCTGTCGCCGCTGCCAAAAGTGGTAAGAAATGTGCAGTTTTCCAGGCCTACGCCTGGGCCTATGCCAAATAAGTAGTTAGTAGGGTCCCGCCCAATTTTTGAATGGTTGGTTAAATGCGAGCGTTATCGGTGTTTGCCATGAAATTTCTAGAATTCCATGGGCAAAGTAACTGATACACAGCGAGTGTACTGCGTGTGTGTGTGTGTGTGCATGTACATTTATATGGGCGTTATCGTTGCCAATTGGGTTCTTTAGGAACTGGAGATCCCCTTTCTCAAAGCGTTCTGTATGTGGTGCTATATTGTGTTTGCCCGGCGATAAGGCCTTTCAACCTATTCCTATTTCCCCGATCGCCCGATTTGTGCTCATTACTCGAAAATGAATTGTTTTATTCTTTGCTCGCGATAAGGGAATTATTGTTGGCTGTGGCAAGTGTTTTTTTTTTTTTTTTTTTGGGGGGGGGGGGCTGTATAGGCACATCCATCAATGGTTTCGTAATTATTGAAAATCATTATTTTGCGTCGAGGGCTACGTGACTGATTATGAAATGTGTGTTTCATTGGAAATATGTTCAGTTTGTTTCAAACTCCTAAGATCCCACTGGGATTTCCTGGCCAGCTCTGGTTAATTTATTAATTTTTGCGTGTGTGGATTCACTTAATCAAGTGCACCCTGCCGCAGAAAAAGCTGAAAAGTTATTGCCAAAAATCACCCTCGATGGCGATGGCGATGGCGAATCACGTTGCGATTTCATGCCACCATTAACAGTTACTATTTTCCGGCTTAAAGTCGGCTTCTTGCAGTTTTGTCTGCTGTTTTTGCCCAGTTTCACCCATTTTTTTTGTTGCCAATTTTTTTTTGCACGCTGCACTTCACAGTCGAGTGATCCGGTCTGGGTTTTCGACAACTGTGTCTGGGTTTTGGGCTTGGTTTTGGTTTTGGTTTTGGGCCTGGTTTGGTGGTGGTGGTAGTGGTAGTGGTGCTGTTTCTCCATGGCACATGGCACATGGAACAACCGGCGCCATTCGCTGATATCGCACACGTGCGATTTTCGTGACAATTTATCAAGTTCTGTGCATACAATATTATTTTTCACTTTCCGCCGCGAAAGACGCGAAAACAGGGGGCTTAATTTGATGGTAGAAAGTGAACGAGGGTACGAGGGTACGATTGTGTGACCCTTTGACTCGTGAACCTCAAACACACTCGCGTGACACTTGATACTCGACTTTGATGGAGGGACAGTGTGTTTTTTTCCATTATAATCCCATATATATATTATATATCTGTATATGTATCTTGCAATTGGGGCGGTTCAAAGTGACGGGCAGCAAGTCAACCACTTGCTTAGCCCCAAATAGTTCCATTAAACACTACATGTAACATGCAGCGCCCCCACATTATTATCCCCGGCCAAAGTCCAACTTTCTTTTAATTAACTGAATGGCCGTATATGGTCTGCTCTTGAGGCAATGTGTTTGTGGCTTTTCGAGGGGGTTTACGTGGACTTTCGCAATTGTTTTTCGGGTGCTCACATGTGGGCGACTTCGATTGGTTTGGACCTGGGTTTGGGTTTGGGTTTGAGTTTGAGTTTGAGTTTGAGTTTGAGCATTGACATGAAAGAAATCACTTGAAGGCGCTGCTCTCGAGGACAGACAATAACTTTCCTTTGTCTAGAGCTGCCCACACCCCCTAGAACTGGCCTAAAAGCGCAGTTTTTTGGCCAACTACTGTGGAGTTGGACCGATCCGATCGTCATGCTGCTGGAGCGTGCAACTGGAGTGCACTCAATTAAGATCGAATTAAGCACTAAATGTGTCTGCGCACTTAATTGCATTTGCAGTCAATTTAATTGGGTTTCATCTCGGCGCAATCAAATGCAGTTTGGCATCGCTTCAGCATCTTTCTTTTTCAGCTGCCAGCAAAGTTGGCGGCAGATAATTTGACAGGACACTGCGATTGCCGGGCAGTTGTCCTGTAATTGAAGGAGTCCTTTTGGCGCAGACCGTCTTCCATTTATTTCGAGCTGCCATCGGTAATTCCGTGTTGGCAAATGTCCTGGGCGCTTGATGGCTGCGGTCACGTCCTTCTCGGAATTGGCCAAGCCAAAGGCGAAGGAAAGCCCAAGTGGAAAGTGAAAACAACTTTTACTGCCGCCCCATCCCGTTTTGTCTGGGCTGCAGTTCGTCCTTTCTGCGCTCTTTTGTGCTTTTTGCTGGGTGTTGTCCTTGTTGTCCTTGGTGGCGCCTGAAAGTCGCGCCGTTTGTTTGCCATTTCCTCGAATGCAAACTCCGCCATAAATTCGCCCATTTGCAGGGGCTTCCCCGCTTTCCCGGCTTTCCTGCGCTTTTCGCTGTCGCGCCGAAATGCATTTAAATAAATTATTCCCCGACCATTTGTGTCGCGTCATTTTATTGGCCGCCCGCTTGCGTGTATCGGTTATCGGTTGGCCACTTTAGTTGGCCGAAACGGCCTAATTAAGCCATCTCAGCGAGCCGAGTGCATTGGGAAGTGTGCTATCGATTAGGTGGCCACCCAACCCAGGTGTATGATAAATAATACACAAATACAAATACGAGCTGGGTTCATTGCCCTGCTTTCTGCGCAGTTTTTTCCCTTTTTCCCCTTTTTCCCCCTTTTTTTTTAAATATCTCTGGCGAATTTGTTTCTTGCCTTGTCCACGCCCTCGGAACAAAAGTCTGATTAATTTGACACCGAGCTCGGAGCCGGCGGAATTCGAGTCCTGCAAATTTATTTCTCCGCTGCCTTTGCGCTTTTTGGCAAATTTTGAATTATGGCCGCGCTGGCCAAAAAAAAAAGCCTGCGAAATGTTAAACTTTAATTCAATTTCGGGTCGTGTGGGCGTTCCGCAAATGGACAAACGTCAAGTGATTTTAATGACGGCGCTGCTTTCTGCTTTCTGCTCATGCACATATCTACTTAATATATATGTACATATATATTTATATTTGTATATGTATGTATATTGTACTTTGCATAAATGTTGTTTATATAAGGGGCCCCTCTGTGTTTTTGTTTTGCGTGCCTAAAAAAGGCCGGCAATCCGTGTGGATGCGACTTTTGTCGACTTTTTTCGCCGGCCGTTGACTCTGGGCCACTCCAAAATTCTTTAGAGCCGCGGAAAAGTAGGGGCTGTGGCTGGGCTTGGGGCTTGGGGTTTGGGGTTTGGGGGGCAATGGGGCTTTATCAGCCCGAATACCGAATGTCGAAAAGCAACTGAGACCCCGACTGCAGACATCAGACATCAGACATCAGAAATCACACAGGCGGCACTTAGCGAAGTCAACACTACACGGCAATCGGCCATTTCGCTTGGGCATTGCGGTCACGTTCTCCTTTGCCAGCAGCAAGCAAGTAAAAATGAAAAACAAAGTGAAAAGATCAAAATGAAAAAATCAAAATGAGAATATAAATGAAATGAAATAACACAGCAAATATGATTGCCGCCCCTCCTTGCGTTAATTGTTTTATTCGCGGAATTTGCATTTATGTGCAACTCATGCGAGAGTCTGGCAAAGGTTCATATCTGGAATCATGCTTTATGCTTATCGTCAAGGGAAGTGCGATTGCCAGTTGCACTTACAAAGTTGGCGATGCACCGCAAAAAAAATCGAAAATAAAATGCAAAGTAACTTACTAACTACGTGTATATACAGCTTTTTCGAAGGCAAATGCATTCATTTAGATGGAGTTATTCTAGAATAGAATAAATTGAAGTATCTTGAAGTGGCCTGTTAGCAATGGCACGCCATTTCTCGCAGTGCACTTCGCAACAAGCCGAAGACGCCGCACTTGAACTTGTCAACTTCAAGTCTCTTTTTCAGCTTCGCTGTGACATTGCTGCAACTTTGAGCAAACAATGCTGCGCTGCAGCTTACTGAGTCTTAGCCGATTGAAAATCATTTTCCAATTGTAATACTCGTCATTTTGATCGGATAATTATGCGCATTTCTAACTAAACAAGCGACGACCTTCGGCCTGCGATTTCTGTAATATAATATTTCGCATTGAACAAGCTGGCCAACTAAAGCGTTACAACAAAGGCGAAACACGCGCTTTGATTGGCCAACTTGTGGTTAACATTTGGCCAAAACGGCGGTCTATGCTAACGCGCTCTGTTAGCCTTTGCTTGTGCCGCTCCAAACGCCTTTTAGCCACTTTGATATAAACAATGCAAATTGTCGTCGCTGTTGTCGTTATGTCGCCGCGTTTGTTTTTGCCTTTGATGATGCCAAGTTTTTTTGTGCCGTCATTACGTCATTGTCAGGCTAAAATTGGCCTAAAAATAGCCCAACACGTCAGCTGAACGCAGAAGGCAAAGTCTCGGGCACGAGAATTTCTTCGCCGCTCAACTTGTTGCACCTCCACTTCCCCTCCCCTCCCCTCCCCCCCTCCCCTCCCCTCCCCTCCCCTCCCCTCCCCTCCCCTCCCTTTCCCTTCTCCCAAATTTCACTGAATTTCGCCAAATGTGATTTCGAACTAATCAGAGCCAAGGTCAAAGTTGACGGGCTAATCAAAATGGCAGCGCGGATTTACAGGCAATTGATATGTTCGCGTGGTTAGAGAATTTCATTCGAAAGTGGCATTTCCCGGAACGAGTGTTTCTATAGAATAATAATTATGTTAATACAAAATATATATTTTTGTGAAATATTTTCTATGCAGCACAAGTTCCCAAGATTATGGAAACCAACTTTTAGGGGTCACTTTAGTTTGGTTTGAGCAGCCGCCCGTAATCAAATTTGCAGCAGTCGCGTGTATTAGTCAGCAATTTGTTGTTTTTCGCTGAATACGTCAGTGTTTTACTTTGTTGCCTTCCACGGCGAGCTGTTCGATGTTCGCTGCTGGTTTCATTGGGCCCACAATTGACCCCCAGATGTGAACTCGGCGCACAGAGATGGCCCCTCCGTCGGATAGGAGAATCGAGATGGCTGGCTTCAATTTAGACAATTCAATTCGCGGCTCTTGATTGCCCGTGCTGGGCATTCTATGTATATCATCACTTGTTTTGCATACGTCCATTGGGCGAACATTTCCCAAATTGACTGATTCATCGGCTAAATGCGGTTCATGTTCGCGAGGGACAAGTTCAAAAGGCAAAAGGCGCATTTGCCTGTCGCGAAAGTGGGTTAAAACGAAAGTAGCTGGAACAACCAAGGTGCTTTAAGCTCCAGTCGGCCGAGTTGAAAGTAAATGCCGCATATGAAATTAAAAAGTAAATATGCATACGTGTATATCACAAAGAATAAAATCGATTGTTTGCTGTCAATAAGGGAACGGCCTTTGGGATTGGGAAACACGACTGCGATAAGATCGCCAAATAAATAAGCACACAAGCCGCACAACTCGCTGCACAGAGCGAAAAACTGGGTTGCTACTTCGAAATGTCTAGCTTTTTGCACTAGCAGTACAAACTGCTTTGCCCAGTGCAGCGTGTCTATGTACATATGTATATCGCTCTTAGCCCACAACAAAGGCAGCAATTAGCGTATTGGCCAACTTGCTGGCGACGGAAATAAACGCTCTTGGCGAGACAGGGGGTCTGAACTGAACTGAACTGAACTGAAGACTTGGTTAATGTGGATGTCCCGCACGCACGCACACACCTGTTCATGGGACATCTGTCGGATCTGTATATACATACATATGTATCTATGTATCTATGTATGTATCTAGTGTTTATTCGGAACCATCGGTTTTGGCCAAAACATTGGGCCTGATTTATGGGCGACTGAAAGGCTTTTCCGCGAAGAAGCGAAAAAGAGCCTCTGTAAATTCGGCAAATCGGAACTAACTCACACGCGAGCAGATGCACACACACACACACACACACACACACACACACAGCATATTATACTATAATTTACTATATGTATTTTGCTATAAATGTGGCCAAAGCGAGCGTGGTCGTCGTGTGGGCAGCCGCTCAATTAAGAGCAGGCGGCGTTTAGGATTGTTTGATTTCCCAGCGGTTGTCTTCTAATTTGAGCAGCCAGCTCGCACAACACGCCCAGCAGACAGCAGACAGCAGACAGCAGACAGCTCTCCGGGTTCTCTAGATCTCTAGTTCGCTAGTTCTCAAGATGTATAAATATATACATAATATATATGTATATACATGTGCATGCACATATATCCGCGGAGATCTCTCGATCGCGATCGTTGCCAATTTCGCTCGCCGGAGATTCTGTTGCGATTCAGTCGCAAACGAACAACGAACCATCGAAGTTTAGAAAATATCTAACAATTAAAAGCGAACGCGCGCGCGCTTTTCCTCGAATCGAAACGCGAAACGCGAAACGCCAAACTGAAGCAACGAAACGAAAATAAATTTGGAAAATTGCAATTGTCGTTTGGTTTTTGGGCGCGCGTGCATTGCCAAAACGAATCAGAAGAAGAAGAAATCAAGCTACAACGAATCAGGAGGATATATAGACGCAAAACGACGCACATTTCTCGGCTGCAAGCGCGTGGATCGAAATATATATGCCGCCGTATAATTATATATATAGCCAAACCCAGAAATAAAAGCGAAAAGGGAGGCGGCATAACTGTGAGAGGCGTTGCCCATGGCCGAGGAATTTCAAAAATCAACCCGAAACAAATGCAGCATTAATTGAACTAGCTCAAGGCTCGAGTCCGCCCACCACCGCTCACCACCGCCCACCCGCAAGTCCGCACAAATCTCTATAATTATATAATCAAATTCGGGCTACTCCACCGCGAACCGACTTGAACTGCGTACACGCGTCGCTAGATCTTGGGCCTCGCACAGTTACGATACACTGCGTTGATTATGAGCGCTTTCGCCGCGCGGAATTCGCGTTACAATCCTTTGCGAAATCAGCAAATGCTTATCGTTAAGCGGCTGAGACCGCCGGAGAGCCAGAACTTCAAGAACTGAGCACTCGAGCAACGAATATACATACACGAAATCTGCTCACGGCTCGCAGCTAACAACAAATCAAACGAACCTTTTTTGAACAAAAAAAAACCAAAAAAGAGCCAACGCAGAAGGCAAAACGAAATATAAAAAGCTATAAAACAAAGCCAAAAACGAACGAATTTCTAAGCAACTAGAACAACTAGAACAACTAGTACAACTAGTACAACTAGAACAACTAGAACAACACTGCGACAACAACAAGGAGCACAGGAGCACAGTCCAATCGACCGGAATTATAAAGACAAGAAAGGATCATCACCACATTGCTAGGGAACTTTCGAACTTTCGAACTTTCGCACTTTCGCACTTTCGAACTATCGGGACACAAAGTCCCAATTTGTACATATAACTCGTATAGCTAGTATCTAGATTTGTTTTTGTTGATTTTGCATACAACTCGCATATATGATTGTTGTCCCACTTGTTGTGTTAGCTTAGCTAGGCTAAGACCCATAACGAATACTAGTCAGCCGCCCAACTGTGCGTATACGCAACGCGAGTGCGTATACTTAATATTTAGGATTAGATTGATAAGCAGCGACCAAATGATGAAAAATCTCAACGGTAGGGCGCACAATGCGTGCTACCATCCCTACTACCACCACCCGCTGCACTTTGCCCAGCAGCAGCAGCAGCAGCATCTGCAGCAGCAGCAACAGCAACAACATCTGCATCTGCAGCAGCAGCAGCAGCAGCATCAGCAGCATCAGCCAGCGCCGCAGCAACAGTTGCGTCATCAGCAACGGCAACTGCCCACGCAGCCATCCTACCAGCAGCCGCAATCGATTGCCCACAATGCTTTTCCACTGCGCAACAGCAGCAGCAACAATTATGGCCATGTTGCTGGTAGCGCCTACGCTGCAAGTAGCGGCAACAATGCGGCTGCCATGGCCGCCGTCTGCCAAATGCAGAATTTTTTCAACCAGCAGCAGCAGCAGCAGCAGCAGCATCAGGAGTACAACAACAATTGCATGCCCATTAACTACTATCAACAGCAGCAGCAGCAGCAGCAGCAGCAACAGCAGCAGGAGCAGCAGCATTACCCTCCTGAGTCGCAATCCTCCGCCTCCGGCTGGACTGAATCCCCTGGCCAGTCGCAACTTGCCACGACAACAGCAGCAACATGCAACACCACAGCAGCAACCGCAGCAGCCACTGCAGCTGCAGCATCGAGCACAACTGCAACATCTGCCGCAGCTGGCAGCGACAACAACAACAGCGACAACTTTGCAATGGACGCCAGTGAGATAGCCACTTTCCTCGCCAACGAGCTTTTCCTACAGCAGGTACCACAGATCGATGATGCTTCTGATTCTGATTCTGGTGGAGATTGGTATAGATTTGGGCGCGAAACAATTGGCAAGCGGTGTGCGTACTTATTCATCGCCGAAAATAGAACAAATGCGGAACAACAAAGGGGTGGGCAAATATAAACAAAGTGATGGATTGGCCGCCTCTCTGTGGCTCTCATCGCTTTTTGTTTGGCCAAAAACACGTTCGCTAATTCCTAGAAATGTACGGATAAGCAGGAGGTCTTACGGACTTAGCAATCGCTTTTGATGTCAGGTGGTATCTGAACTTAGCGAATTACTCATGTGATAAGAATAAGTTCACATGGCATTACATGCGAGTATATTCCCAAACGTCATTTAGATCCGCAAGTCCGCAGGGCAACACTGCGTATGCGCGATATTAACTGAAATGACACTGTGCAGGGTTTTGTGGTCATGGGCTTGGCGTTAATAGTAATCCAACTTCTGAACATACTCGTATATAGATTTATTTACTAATTATCCACTTCTCCTTGCAGCTCGGCAGCTTTGAGGCTCAGAGTGTCCTAACGCTGACGACGCCCACGTTGACGCCAACCACCACGCGCAACATCGAGGACACCATCGGCCACTTGCTCTCGGACACGCAGGCTGATCGTGGAGCTGGTTGCGCAGGATTCGTAGTGCCAAAGGTGTTACCCAACGCCATGGGCGCCATTGAAGCCCTGGGCATGGGCATTCCCTCCGGAGTTACCTCGCTCCCAATTCCGGCATCATACGATGTGAGCTTGGGGCAGGGAAGCGAGTCCGAGGACTCCAACGCTTCATACAACGATATGCAGATGAACGAGGAGCAGGACACGACCGATACTTGTAAGTGGAGCTGGCACTCTCTTACCCCTGAATGCCTACTAAGCCCATTCCCTTCTTTCGCCTGCAGCAAGTGCCCATACGGACAGCACCTCGTACCAAACTGGCCACATCATGGCGGGCAGTGTGAACGGCGGCGGTGCCAACAACTTCACCAATGTCTTGGCCGGCGTAAACTCCAGCCGTGGAGTCGCGTCCGCGGGCAGCAGCAACGCGAATACCTCAAACACGCCGGCTCGTCGTGGCGGCGGCAGACGCCCCAACCGGTCGACCAACATGACCCCGGAGGAGGAGCAGAAGCGGGCCGTGCGCCGGGAGCGAAACAAGCAGGCGGCGGCCCGTTGCCGCAAGAGGCGCGTGGACCAGACCAACGAGCTCACCGAGGAGGTGGAGCAGCTGGAGAAGCGGGGTGACAGCATGCGCAAGGAGATCGAGGCGCTGACGCACAGCAAGACAGAGCTGGAATACCTTCTGCTCGCCCACCGGTCCACCTGCCAAAAGATCCGCTCCGACATGCTGAGCGTGAACACCTGCAATGGTCTGATTGCCCCGACCGGACTCCTGAGTGCCGGAAGCTGCGGCAGCGGAGCGAGCAGCCACCACAACCACAACAGCAATGACAGCAGCAACGGCACGATCACGGGCATGGACGCCACGCTGAACTCCACCGGGAGGAGCAACTCGCCCTTGGATCTCAAGCCGTCGCCGAACATCAATAGCCTGCTGCTGCACATCAAGGACGAGCCACTCGATGGCACCATCGACTCAGGATCCAGCCTGGACCAGGACGGTCCGCCGCCCAGCAAGCGCTTGCCGCCCATGTCCACGCTGATGACGCCCACCGGTGCCTCGTCGGGATCTCTGCAGACGCCGATCACGAGCACGGCGCCCGTCGCATTCGGCAGCGCCTTCCCGGTGACCACCAACGGCAGCAGCATCAACTGCATCACCATCAACAGCATCAGCAACAACAACATGAACTCCCCCACGCTGAATGCGCTGAACAAGGTGCCCAAGGAGCGGCCCAACACGCTGGCCTTCCAGCGGCCCCTGGGCCAGATGCACCTGACCCTTCCCAACAACAAGGCGGGTGGCCCCACGCAGATCCAGGGAGTGCCCATCCAGACGCCCTCGACCGGCACCTTCAACTTCGACTCCCTGATGGACGGCGGCACTGGCCTAACACCCGTCTCCGGACCCCTGGTGCCCAACAGCTCCTCCACGAACAAGCATCCGCTGGAGCTGCCCACGCCCACCGCCGAGCCGTCCAAGCTGGTCAGCTTATAACCGGACAGGATCTGGGACGGGGAGGGGGGCCGAGTCAGGATTAAGTTAAGTTTTATATAGTTGATGTGCTGAAAACGGCAAGCAATCGGAAGGAAACCAAGAAGCACTTTTCTAGTGTAGTGTAGGAGATGTTTTCATTTTTGTAATATGGTAATCGTAATCGTGAACGTAACGAATGTTTTGTTTCGTTAACTCTAATGTTTTTGTATTATTATCTTTATTATGGTTAATTTATGATTTTTCTATGTCTTTTACATACGCCGAGCTACATATGTTATGTACTTGTAATTTGTGCAATTTTCAAACCTTTTCATTGCGTGTTTTATATTTTCAAAAAATATAAGAACGCGAACGACCGACGATGCATGATGAGAATGATAAGGATAATAGAGCGTGTAGATTTGGAGGATGCGTTGTGATATTTATTATAAAACGAATACAAAAGATACCAGGATGAAACAAAGTAGAAAGCAAAGCAGGAGCGTCTAATGAAAGGAACTAAGCCGGTTTTAAAATTGTACATTTAAACGAATCGCGTAAATATACTAAACAAAATGAATATATTCAGCATACAAACTAAATACAATGCCTTGAGAGAGAATTAAGAAATGCAAACCTTTATATATAGAGATCTATAGAGATGTATGTACATTTAAAGCTAAACAATAATGGCGTTGAAGCAAGTTTTATATTGAGCAAAAGCAAATGTGAAATGAGATAAATATACTTATTGTACTCTGTAAGCTGCAGTAGAAACCCAAATATATTTTTACTAAACGCAACAATGCGCTATTTTCAAATACCATTTATAAGAAATGACAAAAGCAAAGCAATTATTTAATATGTAATTATGTATTATGTATTATGTATACCTAGCCACAACCCAAAACCAACAACCCACAACCTTAAACCCAAAACGATTTAACGAAAGCTGATCAGGTATAGCAACTCTCGCCAGTTTCCACAGTAACTTCTCAGAATATTCAAAATTTCTATCTATCCAAAAGCAAACTAAATGCACTTATAAGGGCAGAAAAACACCAAAATTGAAAAATTAAATGAAATAAAATAAAATAAAAACACCGAAAAACCTAAAGCCGAGTTGTGGAGTTATTTCTAACGATTCGCATGACTTGCAAATGATCTGGCTCGTCGTCAGGTAAACGAATCAGGTAAATTAGGGTGGACCAACGCAGGTTGCATCTCTTCAACGACCCTTCTCCATTTCTACAGACTAGGTGATTTCACAAGGCACTACTGAATTGAACCTCCTTGGCAAAGTGTGATTCTTTTAGTTATGAAAACCACATTTTCCTCTTAATCAGCTGCAAAACACCAAGTTCCTTTCATAAAGACCAGCCTGAAGGGCAGGTAAACGCAGCCGAGTTCCTTCAAACGACTGATAATGGCAGATATGTACATACACACACACACACTGCATATATTCATTTTCGGGTTTGCCTTATTTAGCATTTTTTCGGATCTGCCGTTTTCGGTGCAGCCGCGAATCGGATCTTTGTTTCAGTTACTCGAGAAGCGGCGATATGAGCGGCAGTCAACTTCTTCGCGCCCTGCGACGCTCACTGGGATTGGGCAGGCACCAGCTGAAGGTCGATAGCCGGCATGTGGTGCTCATCACGGGATGCGACTCGGGATTGGGGTAAGGTAACTGAACCGGGGACAAGTTGAAGCTACTAACGCGATGCTCTTGATAGCCACTCCATGGCCGTTTACTGCCACGAATCGCTGCACATGACCGTGGTTTCGTGCTGTCACAACATCAAGTCGGATGGAGCGAGGCTGCTGCAGGGCCTAAGCTCGCTCGGGGATGGACTCACCAGGATGCACACCTTGGAACTAGATCTATTGGAACCCGATTCCATTCGCCTGGTGCATCAGCAGCTGAGGGATATACTGGCCAAAGACCCCAGCTATCGGCTAACTGCGCTGATAAATAATGCAGGAGTAATGTGCTTCGGGGAATTCGAGTGGCAGCTACCGGAGCAAATCGAGGCGCAGATCAACTGCAACCTGCTGGGCACCATGAGGTTAACCCGCGAGATGTTGCCCCTGCTCAGGCAGCAGCAGGGCAGGATCATCAACGTGACCAGCCACTGTGGATTGCAGGCTCTGCCCGCTCTGGGTCCCTATGCCGCCTCCAAGGCAGCCCTTCGCTTCTGGACGGATGCGCTCCGCGTGGAATTGCAGCAGTATGGCATGGAGGTGGTCAACTTCATACCAGGTTCCTTTGTCCTGGACAGCAACATTGCGGCCAGACAGCAGCAGCATGCCCAGAAGATGCGCGAAGCCTTCAGCACGGAGCAACACGCTCTGTACGATACGTACTTCGAGGCCTTCAATGGTTATCTGAAAGTTCTGAGCGGCTTCAAGCCGCCCAATCGGCTGAGGAACGAGTCGCTGCTGGCCAAATTTAAGGATGCATTGACCAGCGCACAACCATTGGCCTTGTACATCGAGGAACCCCGTAGATATCGCCTGTATCGCTGGCTCTTTTCGCTGTGCCCCACGCCGCTGGTGGATTGGCTCACGGTGCGCTTCTGCGCCATGCCCACCTTCGAGTCAACAAACAGGCGGGAGAAAATTTAGATTAATCCGTAGTCTATACATTTTACATACACATTTTACATATACATTGTAGCACGTTGGAATACTTGGCTAAGGGCTGTGGCAAATAAATCGAACTGAATCCAGGGAATGGAAAACGCCAAATGTGATCACAGAAAGCAACTGGTGGTGGTGGTTTCTAGTAGACATAGCCGCGGCAGCGCTCGAACACCGAATCGTTAAGCAGCTGGAACCACTCGCTGGCATAGGTGGAGTCCTCCGCCGCCCGGAAGAGCTCAAGCTTTTCCTGCGTCGGCAGCGAGGAGCAGAGATAATAGCTGATGGCAGTCTCCGTCAGGTCGGCATGGTAATTCTTCAGCGCCCACTCGAGCAGGCGCAGGCAGTTTTGTGAGTCCAGGAACTGGATAAGTCTTTGCTGCAGTACCACCTCCATCTCGGGCATGATGTACACGCGTGCCATCTCGAAGGCCTGCAGCAGGGCAGGGTAATCCGGCTCTGTCAGATGCCGCTCCTGGCACACGATCAAATGCAGAAAGTAGCGCAGTCCACTGGCCGTGTAATCCTGCAGCTGAATCTCGCCGTGATGGCCCTCACGGAAATCGCTGTTGAGCATCTTGTTGAACACTTCACTGGTCTCGCAGAGCAGCTGCTTGTTAAACCCAATCGAGGTGGCATCCGCTCCATGACCAACAAGGAATCGCATGTCGCAGTTGTCGTGAAGTGGTGCAGATTCACTGGACCGTTGGTTGCAAATTCCTGCTGTGCTTTCCACTGGTTTGGCTTCAGGCAGAACGATTCCCAGGGTATATCGCGCCATCGATGTCACTGCGTCGGCCGCCTCATCTGCATAGTGATCATCGGTCTTTTTGCGCAGCATCATGTCTAATAGCATGTTTAGCGCATTGCCGTCGTACAGGAACTGGTAGAGCAATCGATGGCTTTTCACGATGTAGGCCACCGAAATGGCGGCTCTCTGTTGGGATATCACATCGTCGCAGCGCAGGAGACGCACTAGCTCCTCCTTGCCATAATTCGATTCTCCCACATTGGTTAACGTTTCCAAGAAGGCGAACCCGTCTTTGCGGATCTAAAAAATACGTGCGGTTAACTCTGATTAACATTAGTTGAATGAGATCATTTTACCTCCTTTATCTTGGTAAACTGGTACAGTTGATGGACCACGCCATGCTTTATTATGTTGGCAAAGAACTGGCTCTCCCTGAAAAGGTATAGTTGCAATCAGAATACATATAAGTCATTAGGTTGCCTTGTCAACTTACAGTAGGATATATGTCAGGGCGTTTGAGAAATTATTGTTCGCCCCAAACAATTTGATTGCTCTTATCAGAGTATCCAGTGTCTCCGGCTTCCCCAGCTCCGCTCGCTTGTTCACCATTAGCGTAATGCGATAGATAAGGTTTTCAATTACGTCAATGGTGTTGTATGCGTGATTGCGGAACTGGCCTAGCTTCGGTGGCACATCCGAGCTTAGTTCCTCGAGATCCTCTTTGTCCGACAGCGGATCGTCAATGGGTTCGCTGCCCTCCTCGATTAGTTTCAGTATATCCAAAACATTGGAAGGCTGGGAACGATTGGCGGCTATGCGGCGCTCTCTGGTGTCTCCATTGCTGTTATTTGTGCTGTCATCCTCATCTTCGTCATCATCACTGCATGCTGGTGAATAGTTGTCGTCGTCATCGTTCGTCAGCAGATCTTTGCACACCGGAGACATGCTGCGCGAACTGCAGGGACTGGTTGTGCGATAAGACCTGGGTGAACTGCTCGGCGATTCAAAGTCCGATCCTAAGGTCTCGTGGGTTTTTGAGAACTTGTGTATAAAAAATGTGTGTATAATTAGCAAGTGGCTTGATAAAGTATGCTGCCATGAAATACCTTGGTCAGGGTCTCTGGCGTTGTGGGATCCGTCAGTTTTCTTTTATTGCCGCCTTGTAGTCTCTCGTCTCGTCGACGTTTGTGATGCTCGTCATCGCTGGTCAGGTAATCGTTTAGTTCCCTCACCAACATGGGCACTAGTCCTTCATAAAGTATAAGTTCCATGCTCAAGTTATCATATTGAAAGTTGTAAAGAATGTGGAATAGCTGCTGGATACAAACGAAAACCATTAAATTTCAAAAGTCAAGAGGGATTTGTATCTCATCCCACCGATGATCGTTCGCTCTGCGAGTTGGAGTCCCGAATCATGGCCACCAGCTTGCGCAATGCTCCACATCTTCGGATCTTCGAGCGGCTGCAGGCATCGGAGGATAGGGTCAAGATGATGTTGATGCAGTGCCGGCTCTCCCTTTCGCTCAGTGGCTTTGCCATATTCACTGCCATAAGCATCTCACAGGCAGCCACAATGGCATCCGCAGTGCTCAGCATGTAAAAGGCGAAGGGATCCTTGCAGAAGTTCGAGAGGATTTTCAAGGCAGAGGCCCGCTGGTCGCCATCCTCCTTTACGAAGCACACAATGGAGGCGAGCGAGGTATTCCAGGTAATGGACTAAGAAGAAATGGGTATTATCTACTCTCTTTTGAAGAACTGACCAATCTTACCTCCCAAGCTTTCAGTCCAATCTGCTGAGCTGAGATCAGAACCAGACACTTCAGAATCTCGAGGGCCAGCTCAACGGCCGCATCATTTTCCTTGGGCAGCGCATAGTCACAGTTCCTGGTGGCGTTCTTGAGCATCTGGTGATCGAAGATGTCACTACGTACACCCTCCAAATTCCGTGCCACCTCCTCGAAATACTTCTCGCGGTGCTGGTTCCTTTTTAGGCCAATCAGCGTGGACATATCGATGTCCGGAACGGGCTCCTTGGGCGCCTCGTCGTTCTTCATCACGGCCAGAAAAATGCGCATCAGCTGCTGAAACCCATTGGCCATAAGGAAGTGCTTCAGAAACTGGCTGCTGGCCAGAAGGAAACGGCAAACGCGGAATGCCATGATGCGGGTCTGTACCGCGCTGGTGGACTCGATGATGTGGCAAATGGCCGGCGCAATGGCCGCATAGTGCACGTTGAGATACTGGGACGCCTTCATGCTCTTGGCGATGTTTCCAAGCATCCGGCATGCGCGGCATTGGATCAGCGGATTAGGTATGGTTTTTAGAATGGTCACCAGCGGAGGAATCACCTTGCATTCAACGGCCTGCAAATGGGAAGTTTTTATAACCATTTCATAAATATAATTTAGAATATGGAATTTACATAAAATGCAGTGTAATTGTGAGCACTTTAGATGTTATTCTGATTTCCTCACCTCAATGCAAGCCTGTTCGTCGGTGCAACAGTTCCCAAGTATGCTCAATACCACCTCCATGATCTTTTCATTCAGCTTGGTGATAAGGCGCACCTGGAAGACGCAATTAATGATAATTTTGAAAATCGTTTCAAGTAACGATCCTATGTGAGCAACAATTGCTGTCAAACCACTATGAGTATTGTGACTCCCAAACCCACCATGATGTGAACGCCCCCTGCAGTACGAAATAAAACAATGCCATTTTTATCCTTCACCAGGTCGGTGCGCAGCTTCACGAGGCATTTGTAAATGACTGTTCGATCCGTGGAGGTCTTCAGCACTTCCAGCATGCTCTCCACTTGCTCTGGTGTCCAGAACATTGGCAATTTTCTTAACTTTTTACAAAATGAAACAATTGAACAATTTCAACAGTGCGTCTCAAACCTTGGTGCCGATGTGACCATGCACAAGAGCATCTTACGGTATTTTGGGGTATTTTTTGAAAATCCAATAGCGGTCTCCCTCCTTTATAAGCTGAAGTTTTCGTTTCAGCTCAGACTGCAAGCTAAATTTTTAAATGTTTTATGCAATTTATTTATGTTTCAGAAGCAATTCTACAATTATCCGCTCAAATTATTCTCTTTGCACTCGCAGTACTCTTCAATCGTTAAAATAAATGTATTCATTTTCCTTTGTTCACCATAATCGTGTCACGAAGGCAAAAGTGTCATCTCTAGATCAGGCGCTATTTGGTGTTTTTCAACTGCCTGCAACGGTCATACAGATCTCAAGACAAAAACGCAAGCCACTAAAGTAATTAGTTAATAACTAGCTGTCTTTGTTGCGCGTAAACACGGGATTTCCCCAGAACCAAGCCAATTCGCCCAAGTCGTACATCTCCGATTTTCACGGATTTGAAAAAAACAGTTTCGCAGTGCTTGTGACTCATCAGTTTTCGCAGGCTCAAGGAGAGAATTTCGCCATGGACGCCAGCAACAATGGAGAATCCGCCGACCAGGTGGGAATTAGGGTGGACAATCCCGAGCAGCCAAACGATCACATCGATGCCCTGGGTTCTGTGGGATCCGGAGGAGCGGGTAGCAGCGGACTGGTCGCAGGATCCTCGCATCCTTACGGAACCGGAGCCATTGGGCAGCTGGCCAACGGATACAGCTCACCCTCGTCCAGCTACCGCAAGAATGTGGTCAAAATGGTGACTGACCGCCATGCAGCCGAGTACAACATGCGCCACAAGAACCGTGGAATGGCCCTGATCTTCAACCATGAGCACTTCGAGGTGCCCACCTTGAAATCCCGGGCGGGAACAAATGTGGACTGCGAGAATCTGACTCGTGTGCTCAAGCAGCTGGACTTCGAAGTGACCGTGTACAAGGACTGCCGCTACAAGGACATCCTGAGGACGATCGAGTACGCAGCTTCACAGAATCACGGCGACAGTGATTGCATCCTGGTCGCCATCCTGTCGCATGGCGAGATGGGCTACATCTACGCCAAGGACACGCAGTACAAGCTGGAGAACATCTGGAGCTTCTTCACGGCCAATCACTGTCCCTCGCTAGCCGGCAAACCCAAGTTGTTCTTCATACAGGCCTGCCAGGGCGACAGATTGGATGGCGGAGTGACCATGCAGCGTAGTCAGACGGAAACCGATGGCGACTCCTCAATGAGCTACAAGATTCCAGTGCACGCCGACTTTCTGATCGCCTACTCCACGGTTCCCGGCTTCTATTCGTGGCGCAACACGACCCGCGGCAGCTGGTTCATGCAGAGTCTGTGCGCCGAATTGGCGGCCAATGGCAAGCGGCTGGACATCCTGACCCTGCTTACATTCGTGTGCCAGCGGGTGGCCGTGGATTTCGAGTCGTGCACCCCGGACACTCCGGAGATGCACCAGCAGAAGCAGATACCCTGCATCACCACCATGCTGACGCGCATTCTGCGATTCAGCGACAAGCAGCTGGCTCCAGCTGGACGGGTTTGATGGCTAATAGTATGGATCAAACGGTGGGTACGGCGAGGTGTGTGATAAACCGAGTCGCAATTAAGTTAAAACTTCATGGGCTAACGGCCTGAGCAGCATATTTTTATACAACACTTTTTTACCCTGGCCAAGTGTTTGACGAGATTGGTGCCACTGCCCGTTTATTTTATTTAAGCACAAAGTATCTTTCAATTGACATTTATTAATGTCGCGTTTACCCGTCTGTATTTATATGTTGGGGTGGGAAGTTCGATAAACTTAGAAATCTAAGACGATTTTACTCCGGCCTATATTTTACACTGTTTTTTTTTTTTTGATAACTTTGTCTTGCCCATTGAACAAAGATCTCAAAATTCGAAATTTTCATTTAAACTTAATCTTAGATCAACTTTCGCCTCTCCAATATTCCATCGGGAATGTCGGCCCACCCTTATCTATATCTACCCTAGGCGATTTACTCTCTTTTTACAATTTTATACACATAGGTATCTTTGTAGTATAAGCATGTGTGTCATGATCGTCCAAAACGAAAACAAACGATTTTAGCCTGTAGTTGAGCATTTCGTGAGCAACATATACTATCTCTATGCCATTTTTACTCTTATATAATACACATTAGCAAATGTTCTCCTTTCAAGTTAACCGCTAATAAAACCGCTTGAAAACAATGAAAAATCATTGACCATTGGCTGTTGACCTTGTCGCCGGTTTTGGTCGCCAAGTTGAGCGGGATTTCCTGAAAAGGCATCATCCGCAGAGAGAAAAAAATAGACTCCAGACTCCAATAGAGTCCAGCCATTTGCTGACCTTGATCGTACGATTTCAGAGCTTACAATCACTTTATTCTTACAGCTGGACACAACGAGAATGAATTCCAATTTAGATTTCACTTAAAGCACACGGGGATGGGTTGAATTCAGAGAAATTTAAAGCCTGTCAGCAAATCCGACTCTCCGGCTAGATAAATGCACGTTTCTGATAACTTTCGACTAATTAAAAACGTAGAATTTGCGCTCACAATTTGCTAGTTGAGGAACATCTAGATGTGGCCGCCCTCCTTCAGCTTGGCCACCAGAGCATCCACGTCGGCGACGGTGGCACCGGCCTGGCGCACTGGAGGATCCTCCACGGAGATGACCTCGATGCGGGGCGAGGTGTCCACGCCGAGATCCTTGGCCGTCACCTTCTTCAGTGGCTTCTTCTTGGCCTTCATGATGTTCGGCAACGTGGCGTAGCGAGGAGTGTTTAACCGAAGATCGGCGCTCAGCACAGCCGGGGTCTTGGTCTTGATCGTCTCCAGACCGCCGTCAATCTCGCGGGTGATGGTCAGACCGGCGTCCGTCTTCTCGATCTTGTTGCAGAAGGTGCCCTGTGGCCAGTCGAGCACGGCGGCGGTCATCTGTGCCGTCTGGTTGGCGTCGTCGTCGATGGCCTGCTTGCCCAGGATCACCAGGTCGGCTTTTTCGTCCAGAGCCAACTTGGCTAGGATCTTGGACACGTGGATGGGCTGCAGGAGCTCGTACTCAGCGGCCGGGATCTCCACGTGGACGCCGCGATCGGCGCCCATGGCCAGGGCGGTGCGGATCACCTCCTGCGACTGAGCGGGGCCCACGGAGACGGCGATCACCTCCTCGGCCAGCTTCTTCTCCTTCAGCTTCACCGCCTCCTCCACGGCGATCTCGTCGAAGGGATTCATCGAGTGCTTCACGCCCTGGGTGACCACGCCGCTCTTGTCGGGCTTGACGCGCACCTGGACATGTAAATAATAGCCGGAATTAGTTTAATTGTCGCTTAATTAAGGCGATTACGCAAAACGGAGCGCAACAAGTGATAAAGGAATTAATGGTACAAGATGCGCAACAGGCGACTTTTAAAGCTCACCTTGACGGCGTAGTCGATCACACGCTTTACTCCAACCAAAACACGCGCCATTTTCTGCAAAATTAGTGAACAAATTTACCAAATTTACAGAAATTGTCTGATTTTCAAGAACTTACCTCTTCAAAATGGAAATGAACTGATTTGTGGGCGGCGGGGGCGCGGGTGGTCCAAAGGTCTTGTGTGGCTACAGCGTTGCCAGACAGCACTGCCGATTACTTACAGCTAAAAAAAATCCAGATATTCTCATTACAATAAATTTGTAATTGTAAATATCATGAAGAAATATCAACTTTAAGGAAAAATTTAAACACGATTTTTAAAACTTAATATTTCTTCATTAACTAAAAACTACCTAACACCTATTGACGGGGGAGAAACCGACAATGCGCTCTTTGCTCCTCTCTAGCCGCCATCAGCTGTTGTACTTTCACCGCATTCATTTCTCCGCAGCGGCGAAAGCATCGCATTCCAATCTTGAAAAGATCTCCCACATCCTTGTACCTTACAAATAAGATAACGATGGCTGCAACTGCTCCGGTGATCATGCGCGTCATGGCGTCCTCGATCAGCACCGCCAAGCGGGCTGGTGGAATCATTCGCGACGTGCTCAAGAAGGGCGACCTGGGCATAGTGGACAAGGGAAAGAACGATCCCCAGACGGAGGCAGATCGCTCTGCCCAGCGCTGCATCATCGCCTCCTTAGCCAACAAGTTTCCCACCGTGAAGATCATTGGCGAGGAAGGGGGATCCGATCTGAATGTTTGCGACGACTGGCTGGTAAACGAGTTGGATGAGGGATTCCTGCAGCAAAGTTGCCCCACTGAGTGGAAGGATGTCAAGCCTGAGGACTTCGTGATTTGGGTGGATCCCCTAGATGGCACAGCGGAGTATACGCAGGGTGCGATCCTGAGCTATCTGTAGAGCTCCTTATGTATATAAAACCAAATCTTCTCCTTTCATCCGCAGGACACGTGGAACACGTGACCGTCTTGATTGGCATAGCTGTGAAGGATGCTGCTGTGGGCGGCATCATTCATCAGCCCTTCTACAAACAGCCCGATGGCGAAATGGGTCGCACCATTTGGGGCCTGAAGGGTCTGGGCACGGGAGGATTCACGGCGGTGCCCGCGCCAGCCGGCCAGTTCATCATAACCACCACTCGCTCGCATTCCAATGCCCTGCATCAGCAAGCCCTCAATGCATTCGCATCCACGGAAGTTCTGAAAGTCGGAGGCGCTGGGTTCAAGGTGCTCCAGTTGCTGGAGGGCAAGGCCCATGCCTACGTCTTTGCCACACCAGGTTGCAAGAAGTGGGACACCTGCGCACCCGAAGCCGTTCTGGAGGCCCAAGGCGGCTCGCTCACCAACATCAACGGCGAGCACTACGCCTACAATGCGGATGTGGAGCACGTGAATCGCCAGGGAGTGCTGGCCAGCTTGGGACAGAACCATGCCGCGCTGGTGGAAAAGATTCCCGCCGAGGTGCGAGCGGCAGTGGGAGCCAAGTAGGATAGCATTGAATTCCAGCACTTTATTAGTTTATTTGCACTAAAAGTAAACACATAAATTAAGCAATAACAGGTTAGAAATTTGAAAATTGTTAAAACTGGCAGCAAAATGCATTCTTTATTTATCGTAACTGACGCTGTTGTTGCTCTGTGTGCTGCTGTTGGCCACCGAGTTGTTTAGGTAGCGATTCCGTTTGGCCTTGGCCATTTTGCAGGAGTTTACGGAGGCCGCGAAGCGCAGCGACTTGACGGACTCT
Organism: Drosophila orena; assembly: GCA_005876975.1. Taxonomy (NCBI): domain Eukaryota; kingdom Metazoa; phylum Arthropoda; class Insecta; order Diptera; family Drosophilidae; genus Drosophila; species Drosophila orena. Next base: position 2,653,683 of record VCKV01000282.1, on the reverse strand, counting down.
TGGAAACAGTCTTGGAACGGCGAGACGTTGATGAACATAAGGGTTTTCGAGTTGCCGCCCAGCGAGGGCATCAGGAGGTGCGTCAGCTTAGAGTTCCTGTACGGTATGTGGTCCTGCTTCTGCAGCAGGGCCAGGATTACGTTGGTCAGCTCCGATAGCGAGCGATTGATGTTCTTCGTCTCGGTCATGCGCGTGCTCGTCTTGGGGGACTCAGAGCCGGCCAAATCCACCAGGTTTATGGACCCCACCGAGATCTCCTGCTTTTCGGCATGACGTCCGATGAGTTCCAGCTTGGTAACTGCATGGGAACGGGAGGAGCGCTCGTTGCCAGCTGTCGAGGCGGTGGCACGATTCATCTTGGCCGTGTGCATGAGGTTGCGCAGGTGATTGGGATCCAAAACCGTCTCCTCCGTTATATTGGACACGTAGATGTCGTTCTTGTTATTCTTGGCCATCCGAATTTCCATATCCTTCTGCTCGTTGCTCAGCAAATCGTAAAGCACCTCGTTGTAGATCTCCAGAAAAGTGGCCTTGATCTCGTACTCCCAGCCCAAATTGCGATATCCCCGGATGGAGTCGAAGAGTAGGTCCACCGTGCGCGGTATGACGCCTACACTGTCCGACACGCCGTCCATCGTGTAGGTCTTGCCACTGCCCGTCTGTCCGTAGGCAAAGATGCAGATGTTATAGCCATCCAGGGCCGACTGGATGAGCGGCGAGACCATCTCGAAGATGTCCGTCTGCGTGGAGAGCGGGTGGAAGACCTGGTCGAAGGAGAAGATCTGCTGGCCCATCTTACACTTGGCCTGTGCGTCAATGCTCTGCAGCTCCACGGTCGACTCGTCGTGGTAGGTCCAGGTGCAACAAATGCGGTTCTCCTCGCACTCCAGCGGCGGTCGTATTCGACAGAAGACCCGGATGTTGCCGCGCAGGTCCATGACAGTGTTGTGCAGCTCCTTGCGCTCCATGTTCGACTGGAAGAGCTGCTCCTTGCAGGTCTCCAGATCGGCGGCCTGCTGCTCATTGCAGCGCAGGAGTTCCTCGGTGCGCTGGCGCAGATGGACCACTTCTGTGCTCAGAGCAGCATGCTCCGTTTTTACTTTCTGCACCACATTGTTGTTACATTTAAGCAGAGTTTTTATTTAATTAAGTACTCACCTCATGTATTGCCTGCAGCTCGGAGAGCTCCTCTTTGGTCCTGCCCAGCGTCGAGGTGATTGTTTCAATTTTGGCGGTATGCTGCTTCACCTGCCTCTGAAGACACTCGTTGTCGCTCTGGGTGTTCTTCAGCGAGGTCTCCGCCTCGATGAGCTTGTTCTGCGTCTCCTCCAGCTGCTGGGGCATGGACTCCAGCTCGCCCATGTCCTCTGTTTGCTTCTCGTACTTTGTCTTAAGCACCTTGTGCTTCTCCAGCAGATCATGGAAGCGGGCCTTGAAGTCGTAGGGGGCGATGCGTTTGGTCGTAGCAGTAGCTGCGCCTGCTGTGGAAGAAGCTGCTGCAGTTCCTGCTGGTTTCTTGGAGGCTGCTCCCACAGCAGCTCGAGGAGCTGGACGCGTTACTGGTGGTCTTTTAACAGCTGTGGAAGTGGTTGATGTGGTGGCCGTAGGACGTACTGCTCGCTGGCTGGGAGCAGGGGGTGCACCGCCCAGACGGGACACTTTGCTGGGAATGCTGGGTAATGAAGGAGCAGCAGCAGTGCGCTTGTTTCCACGTAGTTCGTTGATGTCACAGGCGCTGCGACTGCGTCTCAGCTTGGCCCGGTTAACCATCTTCATGGGCTCCGGAGAGGCGGCACGCGCTATCAGAAGCAAGGATTAGAGGGGAATCCTTTGGATGGCGGCTTCCTAACTCACCTCCTCCTGCGCGACGCTGCAGAACTTGGGGCAGATTGTTAAGGTCCCTTGAGAGGGGCGGCAGCACGTTGCCGCTGTATGTCTGGTTGGCATTGAAGGCGCCGACTCCACCTCCCAATCCTAATCCTGCGCGAATCCGATCTGTGGGCAGCACTGTTTTCACCGGCATCTGAGGTCGCTTGATGCCCGACGGTTTTGGTAGCCGGGACTCCATCGCCAACTGATTTGAAAACACGGTTAACCGTTCGAAGATGCTTTTCTCAATTAATTTTGCGTTGTTGATATTCATACAAGCGACGCCGTCGATTCCCGCCGTTATTTTCGAGTGCAGGGATGCACTGGGGCAGTGTGACTGTTTGACGGGAGAACACGACGTTGCCAGACTGGCCGACTTCCCGTTTGTCAATCAGATGTTTTCAGTGCTGCTGCTTTGGCCATCGGGCATAAATTTTCGCCTTGACTCGTGCTTTCCGCAGGTTTTCCGCGAGTGAAATTCACCCAAACGGGTGTGAAAGACGGTGGCTGTCGCATACGAACCGTTCATTGCGTGGAATAGTCGCGGCGGACTGTTTAACAGCCCGAAGAGTGAAGTATTGTGCGCAGCACGAGTGGCGTTGCCGGACGGTTGCGGCAATCCGGGGCGAACTTCTTAAAGCGGGTTGCTTTGTTTTTGCGAGCTTGTGCGGTGCAGAGGGAGGCCGCGCTTTTTCTAAATTTATTTGTTGCCTCAAAAAAGCTGTGGAAACTGCGTTCCAATTGGAAAGTCGTTGCGTGATTGGGGCGTTGCCAGACCGGTCGCAGGTCTCACGCGGCCATCACTAGTTTGTTTTCATTCGGATTGGAAAAGGCTCGTTCCCATCGAACTGATTTTTTGAACATAAAATTGGCTTCTCCCACGTCCGTCAATCCCGTAGAGATGTCGGGTCAGGCGGAGCTCAAGGAGCTGCCCATGTTCGAGCTGCGCCCGCTGATCACCAACATCAGCTGCAAGCTATCCGCGGTAACAGCGGGCCTGGACGAAAAGCGGCAGTTCCTATGCCTCGTTTCTGAGGAAAACGAGATCCTGCTGCGCTACATCAGCGCCTCCTCTGGCCAGGAGGTGGTCAAGATGATATCCTGGTTCCGCAACCGCGTCATCCACGATATCTGCTTCGATCCGGCGGGCGTTTGGCTGCTGGTGCTATGTGAGTATGAGACCATGAGAGTTTGAGCACCACCCACTTTTTTGTGATGGGTGGTGGGTGGTTGCGATGGTGGTGCTGCTAAAATTACTTTGCCCCCATGTGTGCGTGTGTGGCTATTGATTTTCTGCTGCCTCCTCTTTGTTTTGATTTAACGATCGAATGGAGCATTTACTTGAACACCACTTATCCACTGCTCCATCAACAGGTTTCGACAACACACTACACATCGTGCCCGCCCTGGCGCTGGTGGACAAGGCCCATGGACTGGCCGCCTGCTCGCTGTACAGCACCACCCAGGTCACCTCCTACATCATCCCATTCGTGGGCCCCCACGAGTGTCCCAACTCCAAGAAGTGCCCCAATCACACCACCGGTCTGGAAGAGTCCACTGCGGAGCCGGTGGATCAGTTGGCTGAGAATCTCGAGCAGGTCAGGGTGCAGGAGGGTGAGGAGGAGGAGCCTCTTGGCCACGATCTGCCCGAGCACATGCTGGTGCGGAACAGCGGAACTGAGGAGGCAGTGCAGCCACTGCAGCAGCAACAGCAGCAGACGATCGATGCCACCGGCAATAGTCAGGTGATGGCAGCCTCCTTCATGGCGTCCAAGACCTGCCCCTTTCCCTTGTCCGTCGTCTGGTGGAAGACCAACAGTGGACAGAATAGGGCCATTATCGGCTACTCGGATGGCTCCATCTGCTTTGTGGGCCTGAGTCCTAACTGCCCCATGATCGCGAGCACTGCCATCGAAAACGGATCTGTGATGCGCCTGGTTATCTGCAAGGACAAAGCTTACGATGGCGTTATGCTGCTGGTAAGGACTTTGGCAACTTATATTTGCTTCCCGATGATAAAATATGATTAACCGCCTTTCAGATAACTTCCTCCCTGAAGCAGCAGTACAAACTTCTGCTGGAGCAAAAGGCAATCAAGTACGTCTATCCCGGAGACAGTTCCCCAACAACTCGCGAGGGTGCCTGGCAGATCGTGATGTCCGTGCAGGAGAAACATCAAAATGCGGCAACAGGCGCACGACAAAGCAATAGTTCCGATCCGGCCTCGGACAGTAGCCAACTGGAAGAGGATGTTTTCGCGCCTCCGTCCAGCGATGATGCGGGATGCAGTGGTCCAGCAGCAGCCAGCTCAGACTCGTCGGCCGTCCCGGCATCCGCAGAAGCTGCCACTGCAGATGTGCCTCCACCACCGGCGCCACCTTCCTACAGTGAGGCAGTGGCCAGGCAATCCGGCGAGCAGGGTGGCGTCCGCTTCCAGCAGCAACAACTGCCAGCCGGCAGCATGGATGGTATTCTACCCGCCACCAGAGCCCGCCTGGCTTCGCTCAAGAGTTTGGGATCGAAGAAGCTGCAGGCCATCAAGATGCGACTTTCCGATCAGCGGCAAAAGTTCGATGAATGTGCGTAAGCTAACGTAACAAGATATTGGTTTTTTTACTCCCTACTTTAACATATTTTCTCGCCTACATTGTGTTCATATTTGTTAATTTAAATGCCGTTTTATTGTGTATTTTATATTTGTTTATTGGTGGGCAGTTTTAAGAGAACTGTTGCATCTTTTGAAGCGTCGCTTGCGTGGTGAGTTTGCACAACTCTCACACTTGACAGACCAAGTAGAAACAGCTTAAATCTTCAATTTCCAAGTAATGGTATTAAAAGTAATATATCTCATTTGTTCCAGTTATGCCCGACTCGACGATGGGCTCGTTTGCAATCATGGACTCGCCGTCGGTTACGCCGGAACCACTCGGCACCACCTCCGGATCCTTTTACAACATACAGAACCTGCGCAGCACCTTTCTGCTGAGCGCTCTGCACAGCAATAGCCACAGCTTGACCGTGCACAGCATCGACATCAGCCTGAAGCCGCTGTTCGTTTACAAGATCCCCAAGCACACCCAGGAAATACTCATTAGCTCCAACATACTCTATGGCATACACTACGTGGACCTGCACTGCCACAGCAGTTCGGCCGACTTTACGGCGGCATCGTTGATGGACGATCCGCTGGTCGCGAACACGGAGAAGGAGAACCGGGACGCTGATATCGAGAAGTTGGATCTGGCGGAGCTGAGCGTCCAGAAGAGCGATTCCACGAGCGCAACCACCACGAACACCTCGAGCCTGGATCAAAGTGATATGCCCAGCAATGCCATCAATGCCGTGTCCGTGATCAGCAGCGCAATGGCCTCTCTGCATACCTCCGACGAAGATGTGAGTTAAAGGCTTTTGGAAAGTGGTTTATTCTCTAATTAACACTCTTTGTGGTTTCGGCAGCGCTTTAATAAACTGGCCCAGCTATGTCTCTTTCGCTTCGAGCATGAAACTGTGCTGCATTTATATCAGATGGCGCAGTATCGCCATCCTGCCGCCCAGCCAGAGACGCTTACCAAAGAGGAGAAGGCCAAGGCTTTTGAGCTGAAAGATATCCACACGCCCATGGATTATGTCCAGTTCTACGAGACGGCGGATGTTAGCAGTGAGTTTTCTCTGCGGCAAATGGAGATTATGCAGTCCGAGTTTCCGAAAATTAACTACGATCCAAGCTATGTGATTACCAATAAGAATGTATACACCATACAGCTGAAGTAAGTTTTCAATTTGTTGCACGCCAAAGTCGCTTACTAAACTGGAAATAATTTTTGCAGAAAGGAGCCGTTCGAATTGTTCCTAGATGCCGCATTGCAGAACGAGTTTAACCAGTGCCGCGACTTCTGCAACACCTTCGACCTCTCCTTCGAGCAGTGCATCGAGTTTGCCGGCGATTATCTGCTCAGGCGGAAGAAGATTACTCAGGCCCTGCTCACGTACAACAAAGCGCGGGTGAAACCGATACGCACTGCCTTGAAGCTGGCCATGTACGGACACACCTACGCTCTAATGCAGCTGAGTGCTATGGCCCTGAAGTCCACATATCTGCTGCGCTCGCGGTACTTGGGTCACCAGCTGCTCAAGGGTATGTTGGGGGACATTACCTATCGCCACTCGGAGGATGTCCGTGTGATTTTGCCCGAGAAACATGAGCAGGAGGATGTGAACAGCGGCGTTTTCTGCAGCGATTATCACTATGGCGTGGACGAGTCGATTAGCGCCCTTCAAATGTCGCCGTCTTCGCAGTTTCATTTGGCAAACTTGTTGCTCATCACGATGGCTGAGAAGGCAGTGAACGATAAGAACTATATACCGTTGTGGTATGTGCATGAACTTTATCTGTGGACACTGCGTAAATATTATTATTATGTTGCAGGAACTTTTTGGTGACCAATAGCAAATATCACACCAACATGACGAGCATTGTTCTCTGCCAAAGTGGACTCTTCTCGTCGGCCATTATACTGGCTAAAATACGGGGAGTATGCCTGGATACTTTCAATGCCCTGATCAGCGTGGTGGCCCAGGAGTTTGGATGGTACAACGAGCTGAACGTCTGCCTGTACAATCTGAGCGAGAATATATTTATGGAGACAATAACTTACTTGCCGCACGTTTCCATGGATTACTTTGCTTTCATTCAGGAGAAGTTGGATCACATAAGACCGTGTGTGTTGCAGGTAAGCAACGTGTGTTCTGTGTTTCACAGTTTACTTACAAAAATTAATATTTTCCCAGCGCCTGTCGAAGCAACTGAATCCTTTTTCGCCCGCTCTAAGACCCATTGTATCCCACAATAGTGACTGCGCGCTGTCGAACGATAACAATCCGCAGTTGTTTGAGTTTTGCAAGAGTCTAATTGAAACCTATCTAGCGGTGCTTATTCATATGGAATCCCAGCGAGTGAAGCATGATTCAATTGTAAATGCTTTATCGAACTTCCGTATCAACTATGAAGACAATCAGGCAAGTATTTCAGCCATTTTCCATTCATGTCTCACGTCTAACTGGATTGTAATCCTTTAGTTCGCCATTGAATCATCGCGCTTCAAACCGATCTCAGCTGGTTGTGCCTACTGCGCCTGTGTTGTGGATGGTACCGCCTACTTCTGGGGATCCAGCGGCATTCCCAGTTATTACAGTGCTCAGAAGTCAACAGGTTCGTACAATGGCTTATAAATAATCTTTTGGTACTTATTCACTCTCTTATTTCAGAGCCACCTGAGCCCGCTCACGCCGTAAAAAGTCTAGATCTCCTTTCCCAGCTCAATTTGCAAGTGCACGCCATCAAGTGCGGTCGTCAACACACACTTATTCTAACTAATAATGGCGTAGGTTTTCCAAAAACGATCTTCAATGGGTTCTGCATTAACTTCCTGTGGTATTTTCAGCTCTACTCCGTGGGAAACAATAACCTTTGTCAACTGGGCATAGGCCGACATATGCAGATGGCTTTGCAGCCAATGCTGGTGACCGCGTTGGATGGTATGAACATAACTATGCTCGAGGCGGGTCAATATCATAATGCGGCTGTGGCCGATGGGAAGCTCTATATGTGGGGGTGAGTTTGGAAACCCCGCCTAGTGAACTTAGTTATTCATAAACCATTTTCAGATGGGGCGTCTATGGGCAGCTTGGACAGGGAAGCTGCGAGAATATAGCTACTCCACAACTAGTCAGTTTTTTCAAATTTAAGGTGAGTGATTTAATCAATTTGCCCTTTTAATCTTGCTACATGAATGATCTTAATGTTACAGAAAATTTTACAAATATCACTGGGGCATGCGCACACCTTGGTGCTGTGTGGCGCACCGAACAGCCACATGGAGGCTAGCTACTGCGGCAACGAGCTTTTCGTATTCGGCTCCAATCACTTTGGCCAGCTGGGCACCGGCAATAGTGACCACGGCGACACCAAGACGAACATGCCAGCGCGCCTGGAAGTGGGCGGCTGCAGCCTAAGACTGATACACACCAAATTTTTTACCAATGTAAGTTAACGAAGTGAGAGAATTCGGATCCAAGCTACATTCTGTATGCCCACAGTTAGCTGTAGACGAACAGGATCGTCTGTACACTTGGGGTAGTTCGCCGCAGGCCTTGCGTCTGGCCAATCAAATCAAGCGGCGCGCCAATGCGAAGCAGAAAATGGAGGAGAATCAGCAGCGGGAGCTGTTGAGCAAGCAATTGGAGGCTACCCTGCTGCCGGCACCCATCCCGAATACCAGCCCTCTGGTGGAGCCCACCACATCCTATGCGGCGGTGGTGGCCGGCGCCACTCCGAAGGCCACCAGCAACACCAAAGATTGCCAGAAGGCGAGGAAGGAGGCTGCGCCCTCAGATGCTACGGAAACAATTGCACCGGCGTGTGCAAAAGCGGCGCCACCACCAGCCCAGGTGGCTTCTCCGCCAGTTCTTGTCCCAGAACCAGATCCCATGGAGCATCTGACTCCCCATCTAGTGGACACCAGCGAGGTCGCAGGACGAATCCTGCAGGTAATTTAAACCACGCTTACCAATAACTTGTTTTATTAATATGAAATCGTTATTTTTTTTAGATCTCCAGTGGCTTGTTCCACTTCTGCCTGATCTCGTCCAGCTGCACGCTCTACACATGGGGTAAGAACCTGGAACACCAACTCGGCACCGAGGACAAAGATCGACGGGCGGTGCTTAAGCCTTCGCCCATCGATAGCATTGAGCGTCCGATGTACGTAGACTGTGGATCGGATTTCACGCTGGTCATGACTACCGATCACATTGTGCGTGCCTTTGGCGGCAACTCCAATGGTCAGTGCGGGCGAGACTTGGGACCCAGTGTGGAGAGGATGCGTCAGAGGGTAGTGTGCCTTCCCACGACTAAGCGACTGATGCGATTCGAGAGCCAGTGCGTAGAAGCACCGGTGGAGATTAATCTGCCGAGACCGCGCATTCGACTGGACCAGGATCCGGTCAGATACCTAAAGGTTATGCCACCATATCAGCCGCACTTCTTGCAGCCGGCCAACATTAGCTTCGATCATCACTGCTCTGTGGGCACTCCGAACTACAAGAGCAGCACGGAGCACGCGGCAACCGGCCAGGACTCGGACGACATGCTGAGTAGCCTCGAAAACCTGAGTCAGAACGATGCCAGCTTCTCTTACAATGCTCCTGTGCTGGGCGATGCCCACAGTTCGCTGGACATGGACTACACACCCGAGGAGCAGAGCTACGTGCCGCTGCCAGAACAGGCAGTGGGTTCTGGAATGCCCGCAAATGCAGAGCAGTTGCTGGGCCGCGATGATGATGATGGTAGCACCTACACGCAGAGCACCGAGGGAATGGGGGAGTCGCTGCAGCACCTGCGCCATTACATCCACTACTGTCTGTATGCCTTTCACGGGTTGTATAATCCCGACAAGATTGGCGAGTGCGCCCGTCCAAATCGCAACGAGTACCGCATACGCATCTGCATGCTCAACTTTCGCTTCGTGGAGGCCTTCCGGCTGTGCCTGCAAAGCTGCGATTCCGCCCAGCGCACCCTCAAGTTGTTTGAGTACTTCAGCAAGGACACGGGCTATGTGCCGCTGAGGCGATCCGATCTAAAGCACCTCATCTACCACCTGTGTCTGCACTTCCTGGAGCGCAAGTTCGATATGCTGGAGTGCGAGCGGTTCTTCATGGGCGATCTGGACTACTACCTGCTGGAGCTGGCCTACGTGTTCTACTTCAACAACAACAACTCGACGCTGGAGCAGAATCTCAATCAGAAGTTCAAGCAGCTCATCGCGGCAGCGGACAGCAATCAGGCGGCCACGTCCGCCGGCCAGGACCTCGAACAGCTGCAAGACACCGACGTCATATTCGATAGCTTTACGGTCAAGTTCAAGACGATCCTGTGCCAGCGTCTGCTCAGCTACTCGGACTGCGAGGCTGCCAATTAGCAGTGGCTGAGCCCTGGAGCTTCGTTTCCGGTTAAGATCCTGGATCCTCTCACGTTTCGTTCAACACGCATCAGCTGAGGGCCTGTCGTTCGTCGTCTGTCTTGTTTAATATGTTTCGTTCGGTCATGTAACCGGGGACTACCCCAAGCACACACAATCCCCAGACTCCAGGCCCCATCTTCCCTTACATGTTTACGCGTAACTATATATATATATACCATAATTGTTGTTTGCGGTTATTTATACATCAAATGCTTTTTACAGCGCTGTTATTTAAACGAAATATTTTAGACAAGCAAATTGTTTAAAGAATCAAATTTTTGTAACGCTTTGTTTGCCTTTGGCTACGCCTGCTTTTATTTGTTTACTCAATAAACTACACAGAAATCGGAGACCGAATGAAAGTAATCCAAAACTTCTCATCGAAGAGATCCACGGAGACTGCAGGATATACACATGAAACATACGGAACACACACATTTTGTTTTTTTTTCGATATCGATATTCAGCTTGTGATTTGCAATTATTTAATAAAACCAGAGTAGTAGTAATATAATTATATACACACATAAATGATTAACAATAAAATACGTTTATACAAATAATAGTGAGTCGATTCTACAACTTGAGCTTGATGTTGTCCGTGGTCCAGCGCTTGCTCTGAAGGCTTTTCAGCGCATTCTCGCAGTAGAACTGCTCCTCGGATCGATCGGGCAGGGTGTCCTTGAGCTGCTGCAGCTCCTGCTGCTGCTTCAGCGCGGCCATGGCATCTACGACCGCCTTGATGCACTTCACCCGCTGGGCCAGCGCCAATTTCTCCACGCTGTTGCCCATCTTGGAGAGGAAGAGCTGCAGAACGGTCGACGGAGCCTGCAGCTCGTACAGCCGGAGCACGGCCAGGGTCAGATCGAAGCTAATGTGAAACTGCTTCGTCTTCAGCGGATGCCAACTGGGTACCCGCTCGAATATGCACTCCAGATCCGCATAGGCCTGTGCCTGTGCCCTTTCATTGAGTGCCGTCCACTCGTACTGGGCCGGGGAGATTTGGTGATCGGTGGCAAATCGCTGAGGTGACACGGGTTTCAGCATATCCTGCTCTTTCCAATTGCTGTTCACCTGGCAGCAGGCATAGAGCACTTCAACTGGCGTGGGCTGATCCCGCAACAGCAGCTTGCCGAGACCGCTATCCTTCTCCATCAGCTGCTGCATCTTGAGGGCAGCGCGGAAAACCTGCTCGTATAGAGGTATTACACCCACTCCCGCTGTGGCATAGGCATCCACCAAAAGCTGGAGGTGTTTCTTCCTGGTGCTCGCATCTCCGGAAGCCAGCGCTGCCTCAAACTGCTTAAGAGCCGCCTCCTGGTGGCGTCCAAATAGCTGCAGTAGCTCAATATGACCCGCCAGGTCGCCGCTTTCCTTCAAATAACTCAGATACTGCTCCAAGGCATTGGGCCTCTCCCTTAGAATGCCATGAAACTGCTTGGTATGGAGAGTTCTCTTGAGAAACAGCAACACTGCGATGACGGCATGACCACCACCTTGTGCCATCAGGGTGTCTAGCAGCTGCTGCTTCTCCTGCAGCGACTTGAACATCTCCAAGGGTGCTGTTTTTCCCTGCAGCAACTTCTGTGCAGTGACTTCCAGATTGGGACTGTACAGAGTGCTCTGGAGCTGGCGGCGCAGCAGCTTCAGCTCCTCCTCCGGTGAGACGCCCTTGGGCAGGACCCTGTCGTCCAGTGACTGCTCCTGCAGCACCAGTTTCAAGGCCTCCTCGCTAAGAATGGATTTGATCGAGAGATTCAGGGCGACGCTGTTGTTGAAGCTCGCCTCCGAAATGGTGTCGTCGGCGAGGATTCCATTGCTGGCCAGATCCGGGGCGAGGTCCACCTCGTCCTCGTCGTCGAAGCTGAACGCTGCGCGGGAGGATCGGTTCCAATAGCTTTCGCTGTCGAATTGCAGGTCCATTGTTATTATTTCGTATTATTTGTATTGTTTTTTTTTGATATGAGTGTGGCCGTGCTAATGAATATACCGGTTATTGCTAGACATGGTCGCACTATTTTCTGGTTTTCAAATATTTAAAAGAGGTTTCAGTGAAATCCGTTATGAATAAGCTCTTGATTGTTTTTAATTTGCGTTAAATCTATCGATTGACACAGAAAATAAAGCAATTTAGAATTTAGAACATCTTTCTAAATTAGCTGGAAACGAGAACATTGAGAACATTTGATTTGTGCACTAAACTAGCAACGGCTAATGCAGCAGCACATTAAATTTCATCGTTAACGCTTTTCGCTTCCTATTCATAAATAGTTGGCATTTTTATGAATATTAAAGTTTTTATTATATTTTTACGAGAAAATGCGCCCTACTTCAGTGGTGAAAGCATTTACTTCCCCGTTTTTATGCGCTTTTCATGGGTGCCAACTGCTGGAAGAGTAAAACTGCTGATGGTATCACTTTATTCTTTATAATTTATTTAAGACCTTGTTTAGCCAAGGATGCAGTGCATCGAGGCGGGTATACACTCCCGGCTTGTCCGCCAGAGCGCACCCCACTCCCCAGGACACGATGCCCACCAGTTGCTCCCTCACCGACAAGGGTCCTCCGGAGTCCATCTGACAGGCATCCGTGCCACCCTTTAGGTAGCCGGCACAGAGCATCCGATCCGTCACAGATTTGCCCAGTAAGTTCCTGCAGACCGTCTGATTCACGATCGGAACTCGAGCATACCTCAGACTATACGAGGGAGCGCCATTCATGGACTTGAATCCCCAGCCAGCAATGGTGGCATAGGTGCCTTCAGCTACTTCCTTGGGGTTTATGGGAATGACCTTCACCTACAAAGAAATTCACTGAACTATTAAACACCTTTTAGCTGTGAGTATTGCAAACCTTTCTAGATAGCGATAGGTTTTTGGTCAACCTGATGATTCCGATGTCATAGTCCATGGTCTTGGCATTGAAATTCTCGTGGATATGCAGGTCAGCCACCGAGAATAGTTCCCCATCGTTGCGGTAGCGCGACGTTCCGCCGACCTTAACTGTCAGCAGTCGATGTGACACCCCGGATAAACAATGGGCCGCCGTTAGGATGGTATGGTTATTTATTATGGAGCCGCCACAATGGTGGATGCCGTACCGCTGAATGGACACTATATAGGGAATGTTGGCGATATCGGCTGGAAAGCCACCGACTATGCGTGGATCTGGCCGACTCTCCAGAGCTAGACACCCAGCAACATGGAGGAGAAGTAATTTCCACCATAACTTGAACATCATTCGCTGTTAAACGGGGAAAGAATCGTTTTAAAGTAGGAATGTGCGGCTTTTAGAGCGGCCTTTAAGTACGCAAGAACGTGAAAAATAATGAGAAAAAGCATTTCAATAGTGCCCATTATTTTGTAATTAGGAAGAGGTTTCGTTTATCTCGTAAGATTTCAAGTTCGCCGACAGAATATGACTAAACCTCGTTCGTGTCGTAAGTTATTAACAGTCCGACTAAAGTTCAAATTAGATCAAATGCCTGAAAAAGTGGATTTATTCTTTCTTTCCAGTTCATTTGCTGGGCTACATTCGGAAATACGAATACCTCTTAGTTTAAGGCTCTCCAAGGGGAAGTGGCCTCGCATCTGCTATGAATCATCTTTCAATAACTAGGGCTTTCTTCGGACCGGTTCGCCTCGGTTTTCACATATATCACTCGAGTAGCATTAATGGCCAAATTTGGCCTCCACTCATCTATTGTTTGCCCAATTTGTTATCAAAGCACGACCCGTTTTCTCGAGGAACGGACCCATCAACTGATTTGCATTGGCTTGACCCATAAATTTGGAAATCAAACACCGTTTGATGGGCCATTCTAGTCTAACGTGGATATCACGTCGAAAGCGCTGTCTCCGCCAATAAAGTGGGCTATTCGAGATCGCCAGATATCACTGATCTCCATCCATCCAGTGGGATGGAATGGTAGGATGGTTGCCAGTAGAAATAGAGTAAAAGTAAACACCGAACCTAAGCCCACACAAATTGTTATGGTGGATTTGGCCTAAGCCGATTAGGCTAGAATGGGAGAAAATGGGCGACGAGCGATTTCACGCGGCTCATTAGTGAAAGTGAAAAATAGTAAAAACGCAAGCGACAGTTATAAGCCAAAACCCATTATTACGCGTGGCTTTTCTGACGGCCCTGGGCGCTAACAGGCCCATAAGAAAATTATTTTGGGAGCCATAAATGCCACCATGGTACCTTTACCTTCGTGCTAGCCATGTTAGGAACAGGTCAAGAGAGCCGAAGAGCGCAGACAGGTGCACATTGTTCTCGAGCGTTGACCGCAATCACCCGGGTTGCATCTCCAACACGTTCGAGTTGGAAGTGTAGAGATCCCGCACAGGTGATACTCATGCGAGCCGAGCCCGACTCGGAAGAGACCCATACGAGTGCTGGCTGGTGTGTTTACCATGCTAACAATTTCTTTCTGTTTGAGGTTCTCTCGGCAGCGAGCATCATCCACATCCATCGCCCCGAGACTTTCTTTTGTAAGAATTCCAATTCCAAGACGAACTGCGTCCCGCTCTCTCGCAGTCGCTGGCAGCCTGCTCCCAGAACTTCTTTATCTAATTTTTATAACAAGTCACTCGGCGGCGTGGAAGTCTTCAGTTCTGCGGCGACCATCGAATGGTCAAGTTCGGTGCTCCCTTCATACCCACAATTCCCACTGCGAAAGATCTTGATCTTGGGCTGCGAAAGTGTTTTGTCTCAGTGTGACTAGGCTGAAATTCGGGAAAGACTCTGGCAACGAACTTCTTAATTAGGTAATTGTTTGGCGAGCCTATTTGGATATGGATATGGATATGGATATGGTTATGGAAACGATGTGTAGTTGGCTCTTGTGTGGCAACAGAGCCTCGCATATTCCAACTCCGATACGATGCGATCCGATCCGATCCGATCCGCTTCGAACCGCTACTCAGAATATGCAGCCACTGCATGCAGCCACTGAAGAATAACTAAGAAAAATCTGAACAAAAAATGTTAACCGGTTTACTTAAACGGCAGTGATCGGACTGACGGATGACTAGGCCTATGCCAGTGTGCAGCATTGAAAAACGGAGACAATCATTCTGAAAAAGTGAACTGCAAAAACGCACGAAACAGAGGAAACTCTGCAGAATGCAAAAGACCGACGCTCCAGACCCCTGTTACACATACGTTCTTCGCGATTCTTCACCCATTCTTCACCAATCTTCACCGCTCTTCACCAATCCTCAAGGTTCTGCAGCCAGTGTGCAGCTTCCGTCAAAACATTGGCCAGCACTAGGACGTCCGTCCTGGCCATAGAGTTCTCCGCCGACGGATGCCAACTTCTTGGCCATAATGGAGATATGCACTCATATAGGCGGATAGCATCGAGCCAGTGGAGCCTAAAGGCTGGAAACTAACGCAGTAGATCGTTAGTGGTCCCGTGATTAGCCCGCGAATCCCAAATTGAGCATAATCAAAGTTTCGCCAAATGGGAAATTAATCTAACAGTGTGATACCTGCCGTTGAGTTTTGGCAGGCTTTAGTCACCGGAGAAATGAAGTCATTAACACATTCAGAATGGTGAAAGTTTTCTGCCTTTGGCGGTCTCTCTTGAAGATTGAATTTCTATTGACTCTTGGCGGACCCTTTAATTACATCATGCATCTGGAATTAGGCTGAATGTGAATGAAGCTGAAGTCGGTCAGAATGTGTGTAGACGCGTTTGGACATAAAAAAGAGCTGTAAGGTTGCAGAAACAAAGGCAGTAAAAGGCAAATAAAAGAAAAAGTTCGAAAGTGCCAAACGGTTAACAAGTGCTGATTGGCCCAAACAGTGAACCCAAAAGTGGTATTGTGATGTGTTTACTCGATTGATTGATCGACTTTTTACTAGCGAATGCACAAAGAGCAGAATCGTACTGAGTGCTGAGATAGAGAAGTATTCTTTCCAGCAGCGCATGTTGTTCCTTGTACCCATTCTCATAAAACTTGGTATAAGTCATCAAGGCACAACTGCTTTCTCCGTTTGAGGAAAAAGCAGTTAAGTGTCCTTCAGCACTCCCTACTTTTACTGCCCATCTATCGGCGAGTATGTACGCATAGAATGCCTTTCGTCCATTTCCATTTTATGGACCTCGCAGGGTCCCCAGCCCACAATTGGTAGGAAAACGCTTAGTGGGGCCCCGCATTCTTGGCCCCCAGAAACTACGAGCATTTAACAGTAATTTGGGCAATAAACGACTGTTCGCACTAATCGATTGTGATCAGCGACACAGTTTGGCGTTGCTATTTCCTTGGGCTGTTCACGTCGATACCACTGGATACCGGTTGGGTTTCGGCTTGGGTTTCGGTTTCGGTTGGGGCTTGGGTTGGGGCTCGACCTGATCGCTGCGGGCGCAGCTACCAATACCCATATCCATGTATCCATGTGCCCATGTGGCCATGTAGCCATGTATCCATGTACATGCATGTGTCTATGCTCGGCAAAACAGCTTTTGACGATAATCATTGACCCAATTCTTCTGCCGCTTTCTACAAGATTTTTGTACAATAACATGGTCATGGACTCGTTAAAATGCAGCTTCCTGAGTGGCCACTCTTTACATGGCACTGCCGAATGCTGTATGGTCATGTGCACCAGACCCCGACAGATTCATGCGATTCCCTAGCCAGAATATGCCGGAATGCCAGAATATGAGGAAAGGAAAAGCATAAAACATTCAAAAGTCTTTCAAGCATTTTATCTCTAATTAAGTACGGCTCGTTCTGACCGCTGCAGGGCCTATGAATCATGAATCATGAATCAACCGGTGTATTAACGGTACGTTTCTATGCTTATATATCATCTGCAAAGAGTGGAGCAGCTCGCAGTGCCAGCAGATTGGTTTTGGGTGGAACGTCGCCCCAGCGGATTAGTGTGTCTGGTGCGTCGGCAGTCATGCGTTTCCTATATACTGTGTAGATATGTGTACACACTCCACCTATCCGTATCCGTGTCCGTATCCCAGCCTATCCGTATCTATTACCCACCAATTTTTTCTGCACACATGGCTATTCATGAGAATTCATATGGAATAACTGTGTAGCTAGCCCCAGCTATAAGCTAAGAACCATATATGAGTTCTCTTAATACAGTTATCATGTTAATAAGTCATGCTTCAAGTGGATTCCTAACGAGCTACTCGCCAATGGCAATTATTCGCTTTCGTAATAATATTCTTTTCTATAATTGAATTGTTGTCCCGTTTCGCAAGTATTTGTATTAATAATTTTCCAAATTGTCCATTTCTTTTGGGTTCCTTGGGTTTCCGAGGTTCCTGAGGTTCCTAAGGTTCCTAAGGTTCCTTGTGTTCCTTGGGTTCTGGCGAAACAAGTTCTACATGGTACTTGGCGAAAAATTAGAGCTCATGACCCCTTGATGGTCTCTCCAGCGAAACCGTCAATCATAAGCGATGCCCATTAACTTGGCTGTTGCGCAAGAGTTTAGCTCAGCGGACCAGAAAAAATCAGGGGATCGCGAATAGTGGTGAATCTGGTGAATAGTGCACGGGGTCATCGACGTGAGCTCCGTTTCCCCAACGGAATGGATCACTGAATAGACTGGACAGACTGGACAGACTGGAGTGGAGCTGAGTAACTGGCCATGATATTGTTTCTGCGACTTCATAATTCGCGTTACGCCTTATGGCAAACAAATTAATTTGAAGAGATTGAGGCAGCGCCTGCGTAGGCAATTTAGCGCGCTTTATAAATAAAGGTTATCGTTATGCCTTATGACTTTGGCTAATATAATATTTGTTCTGCTCTGGGTTAGCCAGCAGTAACCATTCAAGTTGTTTGATGTGTATAGGAGTTCTACAAAAAGGTATCTGCAGTAATTGGAAAGTTTTAGATTGTTTGAAGATAGTTTAAGTATCTTAAGAATCATTATCTCAAAACTTTAGATACTCAGCTTGTACTTATATGTGTATGTTTGCATATAACCCGTTCCTTTGCAGGCCCCAGTGATACTCTAAAGATGGCCAAGATCAACCTATTGCGACACCTGTTCCTGGCCCTAATGCTGTACAGTGCGGCCACGGCCAAGGAGCACCTGCGAATCCGAAGACAGGCTGCGGAATCGGTGACTGCTGCCGCTCCGAATGCCAGCAAAGTTATTGCCTCCGAGGAGATCGAGGACAAGACGGAGCTGCCCGGCGTAAAGGAAAACCCCACCGAAATCAATAGGACTGAGAGGCCCGTAGAAAATCTGGAGACCCGCAACTCGGCCTTCGATTTGCCAGCTGTCTCGGACGTGTCCAGCTCCCTGGGTTCCGAGGAGGATGGTATCTACTACGATAACGCACCTGTGGACTGCAATCCCGATCTGGTGGGCTTTGAAATAGTGACAGGGTAAGCAATGATGGGTTGTTATTACCCCAAATGGTTGGTTGACTGACGAGTCCTTCGCCAGATACGTCTTCTCGGCGCCCGAGAAGCTGATGGACTCCCAGCCGGGCACCCTAATGCTCACTGATTGCTTGGACACCTGTAGAAAGAACAAAACTTGCCAGTCAGTGAACTACGAGACCGGGCTTTGCGTGCTCTTCTCAGCACATGCTGATCAATTACCAGGTAAGCTACTTATGCCGCTAAACAAGCCAGCTCGCAATCTTACTGACTTAATCGCAATCATTACGAAGGTGCGCTGACAAAGTCGCAGTTCCCCGTATTCACTATCTATGCCCAAAAATCATGCCTGTCCGTGAAGCCCTGCTCCCGAGCCTGGTACGTCGATCGTGTTCAGAACTATAAGCTCAAGACGGAAGTTAAGCGTACCGTGTCGGTGGCGTCAAGACGCGAGTGCTTTGAACTCTGCCTCAGCGAAAACGAATTCACATGCAGGTACGTGCTCCCAGTACAGTCCAAATAACCGAGATCCCACCCTCTATCAGTCAAGTGAAGCAGAAAGCCCCAAACCCAAACCCAACCTGAACCGATTACTCCATATTCAACTCCATGTTCAACTCCATATTCAACTCCACATTCAACTATGTCCCCTGCAGATCTGCCAACTATGATCGCACCTCGGGAGCTTGCGAGCTGAGCGAGCTGGATCGCCTGACTTTGGCCGGCTCGCAGGCCTTCCAGGTGAACGAAGGGTCCGATTACCTTGAAAATCACTGTGTCGATGAACCCAGCAAGCTCTGCGAATTCAAACGTCTACCTGGTCGCATTCTGAAGACGGTGGACTCGGTCTACCAAGAAGTCAGCAGCATTGACGAGTGCCGGGAACTGTGCCTCAACTCGCCATATAGGTCAGTAACAGGTCCAATTATGTACACTCGTATGCATGATCCCCATGATCTCCATGATCTCCATGATCTTCGGGGGCATTTATAGGAATTACCTTTACGATCTGCCAATTATAGTAGTTTATTGAATGTGATATCATATCACACCATCCTCGCCCATTTTGCATTCATCACAGGTGCCACTCGTACGACTATAATGACACGGGTGACATGGTGTGCAGATTATCCCATCACAGTCGTGCCACCTTGGCGGATGTGCAGGAGCCCTTCCTGGAGGTGCCCGAGGCGTCGACCTATGAACTGACTTCCTGCTACAATGTGACCATCGAGTGCGGCGGCGGGGACATGCTGGCACGTATTCGCACCTCCAAGCTCTTCAACGGCAAGGTGTACGCCAAGGGATCGCCCAAGTCCTGCTCGGTGGACGTGAAGAGTGCGCTGGACTTCGAGCTGCGGATGAACTACCACGATCTGGAGTGCAATGTGCGCCAGAGCACCGCCGGCCGCTATGTGAACGATATAATTATCCAGCACCATGACATGATTGTGACATCCTCCGATCTGGGCCTGGCCTTGGCCTGTCAGTACGACCTGACCAACAAGTCGGTGAGCAATGGCGTGGACCTGGATGTGCGCGGGGACATCGTGCCGGCCCTCTCCGAGGAGGTAATTGTGGAGTCACCCAACGTTATCATGCGGATCACATCGCGAGACGGCTCGGATATGATGCGCTCCGCCGAGGTTGGCGATCCGCTGGCTCTCAAGTTCGAGATCGTCGACGAGCAGAGCCCCTACGAGATCTTCATTCGGGAGCTGGTGGCCATGGATGGCGTGGATAACTCGGAAATTACCTTAATCGATTCAAATGGCTGCCCCACCGACCACTTCATAATGGGGCCAATTTACAAGGGATCGGTTTCCGGCAAGATGCTGCTCTCCAACTTCGATGCCTTCAAGTTCCCCTCCAGTGAGGTGGTCCAGTTCCGCGCCCTGGTCACGCCCTGCATGCCCAGCTGTGAGCCCGTCCAGTGCGAGCAGGAGGACACCAGTGGGGAGTACAGGTCCTTGTTGTCCTACGGCCGCAAACGCAGATCGCTCAACACCACAGGTGAGTAGGTGAACAGGTGAACCTAGTTCATCGGGGGGTCTTATATCAATCGCTTTCTGAAACTTTCCCCTATCTAAATGGGAAACTACCTGTTTGCGAATAGATGATCATCCGAGGCCACGTCGCGACATCGACACTTCAAAGAAGTCCGCGCCCAGCGACATGCTGCTGGTTCAGTCCATTCAGATTACGGATAAGTTCGGATTCAAGCAAGATAAGCAGGAGAGCGGAGACTTTTACGACGGAAATGAGACCACATTCACTGCCAACGAGGAGGGGCACGGATTCTGCGTTAACGCCATTGGTAAGCGCACTTCAGTGGCCATAAAGAGCGTCTTAAAGAGCCACTCTGCCAGCTGGCAGATGACCGGATTAGTGGCCTAATACCTTGATGATAACCTCGTGCTCTTTTCCCTTTTATTGTCTTCATTACTAGGTCTTATTACGGCTGCCACCATTTTCTTGCTAACCCAGTTGGCCGTGATCGCGATCTGGACGTACTGCTACCAACGTCGCCAGAAACTGCAGCCGTACCAGCATTCTTACTAAGCAGATAGATCCAGGTGGCATATTTTGGCCCATTAATTTACATAGACGTCTAAGCTTCACAAGGTGCAATCAATATTTACGCAAGGTTATGCCAACCCACTAATGCCACGAATATCCGTACGAAATGCCCGTCGTCCTGATACAACATCCGCTATTTGCCTTATCTAGTCAGTGCACGATTTTATAGAAATTGAAATTGAAAATGAAAATGAGATTGAAATCTGCGTGTCTTGCTCGGTGGAGTTCAGATTGCTTGCATTGCAGCCTTGGCGTTTTGGGTTTGAGTACTCCCCCAATGGAACGGATTCCCCACTTGCAAAGGAAGTTCGACAGAGCACGGAATCCTTGAACTCCCTTTGCGACTTCGGAAGTCGAACGGTTGACATTTGTAAAAACTAATGCATATTACATTATTCCCCGAACTAACTACCCCCCTCCCCATCTGTATCGAATTGTATCGACCTAGCCTAGTTAAGCACTATAATTTATTGCGTTTCAATGACAGTTTGCTGTTCGCATTGGCCCTCTAATTGTACGGAACGAACTCATCTTATTATTATTAAACTTAAGGTTTTTAATGAACTACCAGTGCTGTGTGCTTATTTCGGGGTGCTCCTCATCGCCTTTAGTTGACAAATGGCTCATGCAATAAACATCTCGGAAATTTGGCTTTCATATATGGAAATCAGCTTTCTATTGCCAGAACAAAAGAGAAAATATTATCATTTTTATGGCCTGCATTTGGAGCAGCATATGTACGTACGTGTATATACACATACTCGAATGAATGGGAATGGATGAGCTGGGCTGAGAGTCTAACTGCCATTTCACCATTTTACCCACGCATAGCGAATTGTGCGAATGGGACGTGGAATGCAGACACCTGCGAATTATTATTTATACTTCAATAGCACTGAAAATGCATCCAACTGTAAACGCGAGTCGAGGGCTTCCAGGAACATGCTCACTTAGAGTCGCCCAAAATGCACGAGTCCCGATCCTCCTCCCGCCGGGTCCCGATCCTCGGCGGGGCAGGGAAGCCAGCGCAGCGATTCACTTTTCTATGTGGGCAGAAAGGTCCAAATGTCGTGCTTGTTTCCCCAACTTTTCCCAGCGACTCGACGTCTTCCCGTCTTCATTATGGAGTATGGAGTATGGAGGAAGGAGCATGGAGCATGGAGCATGGAGTGCACAGCATATGGAGTGCATAGTGTGGTGATGGCGATGGTGATGGGGTACACCTGTACGAAGATCCAGCAGCTGTATAAGTATCGTTAGGCACAGCGGCTGTGTGAATGTGAATCATGCAAATAAATGCACCCTCAGCAGAACAGGAAACAGGCTTCGTGCAGATTTGTATCTTTATCTGCTGGAGGAGCGCTCTCGCATACGGGAAAGTGACTCCTGTCCAAGTCCAAGCGTCTGCCCGTCACTCTGGACTCGGTCGGCTGGCTGGGATGGATGGGATGGATGGGCTGGATGGGCTAGCTCCTCCAGGCGAGTGGATTCCTCTCCTCTCAATTAATTTACTTAGCATTGCGCCTTCAACGACACTAACTTGAGTGGTGGCAGCACTTAGGAGCGCCACAAGATTTCAGATCGCTGGCGGTACTTAACGCCGTAGCTGTAGTTGTTTTTCAGGCATAATCTGGAAAGATTCTTAATTAAGGCATGCATGCAAGGCGATAAAAATGAATGTACGTTAGATTTGTAATGATGGTGCCGTGGTTATTTCTCCTCGCTCAATTAGAGATTCCCCAGTGTCGATTGTGCTCCGTCAGCACACGAAATAATTGGATGTGTTCTGCTCGCCAATGGCACACCATACTGCACCACACCACACCACACCACAGCTCAGCTCAGCTCAGTTCAGCTCAGCATAGCAGTAGCATTCGTGCCGGGAATTGATCACATATGCAGAAATTAAAATGCATCACGTTCGAAGGATGCATAAGACTCTTTTTTCTGGTTGAGCATTATTGTCTGAAATCGGCGTGGTCTCCTCTTTATGGCCAAAACACACAGCATCACACAGTTGATGGTGTAGGAAAAGCACATAATGTCGCTTGAGGCAACTGGTTGGTTGTTTCCGTGCAGCAACGAGTGAAGGCCATTCCGCGGAATTATTGGGTTGCCCCAATTTAATTTCTATTCAGTGGCGAGTCATTTGCTTAGATTGCTCGTATATGCAACCCCATAAATGTGTTTTTAATATTTTTACAATAGGAAAACATGTACTTACACTACTACTATATGAATTGATACAATTTGCATACTATATCCGATTCAAGTATAAATAAAATAATCAAGTAAAGTTATTAAAACGTCGGCACTGGACTTACGCCGACCGCTTGCCAACCGAATTTACTATTTACAGCAGACTCCGCATGGCCGTTGTGATTGCCGCTCTGACTTAAGCGTTTCAGTTCGGAATCGCAACCGACTGACTCGAATGACGTGTGGTATGGCAACATTAGGGCTATGACTCCGAGTAGATGGTGCAGCGCTTGTTCTTGCCCACGGAGGCCAGCATGTTGTTGTTGGGACTCCAACTGACCGCGTTTACGGCGGTGCTGTGAATTTGAAGAACAGAATGAATTCATGGATTATTCGCAATCAATAGTAAAGGCCCTAAGTACTAATGAAGTACCTTCCCTGAACTATCACTATCACACTATTTTTACAACCCACCTGTGACCCTTGAGTGTGGCTTCTAGGAAACCATTCACATTCCAAATGTATATAGCGCCATCCGCCGATCCGCAAGCAATCTTCAAGCCGCTCGAGTTGAATGAAGCCCGAGCAAAATCACAGCTGATTTTAAAGTGTTCGTTTCTATACGCAGAGAGTTCAAAACGGGTAAGAGTATAAAGTTAGGGTATATGGCTGGCTCAATTCGCTGGCGCGCACTTACGTAAACGTGGATATAACTTGGTTCTTGCGTAAATCTAACAATTTAATAGTATCGTCTCTTACAGAGCATATGAGGTAATTGCAATCTGTGGAATTAACATGTTGTAGTAGGGATTAAGATGACAGCTCGCAAGCACTCGCCTTTTGACAAATCCAGGGAGGTGATCTTGGCCGGCATCAAGACGTCGTCCGCCTGCTTCTCCGTGCGTATGTCCCAGAACCGGATCTTCTTATCGTAGTGCCCGCTGATTATCGTTGATCCGAGGCTGTCGGTGGTGACGAGATCATTGCAACTGGAGCCGGCGAACTTCGTCTCTATGCAGGCGATGCTGCGCAGATCCCAGATCTTCAGTGTGCGATCGTGGCTTCCGGTCACCACTTTGATGGGCTCCTGGACGTACTTGGCGGCCATTACCTTGCCACTGTGACCCGTCAGCGTGTGCTTCAAAGTTTGAAAGGCGGGACAAACAGTTAGTGCAGAGTTACGTTATAGGGCAGACTTTACAGCGATCTTAACGCAGCATCTTGGCAGGTAGCGACAGAACAATAAAAGAGTAACCCGCCCGCCAACACCTTTTGTGGCATCCCACATGTGCCCTCTCCACCTGGAAAACCGGCTAATTACCCGGGCCAAGTATCTTTCACTAGAACGGCGTGCAATTAAAATGTGCTCGCTGACATTAAAGAGGCAACAGACATTTAATTACGGCGTTATAAACCAGGATCCTAAAACTACACGCCTAACTGCCGCGGAAAACTCATTGACATAGGTCGCATGGTGGGACATATTTCGAAGTGCTACTCCGTCATCTTGGAGTGCTTGTCAGCGCACAGCCCCCAGCCCACAGCCCATTGCCCAGAGCCACCTGACACCCGTGTCATTGACACTCTGGAGCGCTGATTCCCGCCTCATTTATCTGTGGACCAAGATGCCTAATGGTGAAAACAAGAAACGAGATAAGATAAAAAAGACTTCCTGCGTATCAGCGAAATTGTTGATTTATGACCTTCGGAGGAAGCTGTATGCAGCTACATAAATCTGCTGTCTTAAATACTAAGCAGCTGAGCAGGCAACTATAAGTCCCAGCAGCTGGCAGACTATAGCTGCAGCGATCTTTGAAGTCATTTAAGGGCAACCGCTAAACCTATTAAATAAATAATAAAAGTCTTTTACTAATTGCAAAATAAAAGCCGTTCCATGGCGCTGCCCTTATAGGTGTAGTCGCCCATTCTCTTAGCTCGGCGCAAAGAGCCTACGAGTCCGATTCTCGACCGGCAACCGGTCAAGTCGAACGGTCAATGTACGCGCAGTGTGGCTTGGAGCGCGGACCACTTCCTCCACCTCGCAGCGGCGGTGGCTCAAACATGTTTGGCCGGAGCTGCGGCCGAGAAGTGGAGAGTTCGAGAGCGAAGAATCGGCGGGAAGAGCGTCTTCGTTGGGAAGAAAGAGACCAGTCGAGCTCAGCCGGTTTCCAGCTAATAACATGGATTGAAACGTTCTCTTAAAACGTCTTATTTGAGCCAGGCGGCCAGCGGTTGATTTGGCTTCGAAAACGTGTTGGCCACAAACCGGTGAGTTTGAAACCAAACTGCAAGCCACTCCGCATTTTATCGGAATGCTAGCGTGGTGGCAAAGGTGGAAATGTCCTCTTTTCCAAGCCATAAATTAGCAAAACATTTCTAATAGATGACTTATTGGCGTAGTAAATCACTACAACACCTGTGAGCAGCTGCCCGAACGATTGATTCAATTGGATTAATGTCTAATCAAATAAAGCCGCCTAAGCCCCAAACTGATTGCTGTCTGTCCCAAATTCGTTGCAAATCGGGCGTTCTTAGACGAAAATATAGCCGCTTAATATAAATAAATATGGTTTCCGAGTTCGAAAACGTTTTGAATACATCTTTGGCATGTTTACATGTTACTGCCATACTGTTTATAAGGCACACCGAACGATGTAAACAAGCGATCAAATTATTTTGGCTAATATATTGGCAAGCCATTCAGACTTATGACTGATTGAGTTATGCAAATCGCTTCGCGTCTTTCAGCAGCAGGTGTGAAGCGCTGATTAATGGAAAATCGCCCGCATAAACTTCCGGCGATTACGGTGTGTGAATCGTAAAAAGTGGCTCATATTAATGATTATAACACGGCGGCAATCAGTTGGCCGTTTCAGTTCGATCGCATTGTGGCCAGAGGCCGTACAAGTCAGTGTGCTCATTTTAATGCTGCAGATCGGCGGCGCTATTCTTCAGTTACAGTTTCCAGTTGTGCGCAAAAGAACCGTTTAAATGTCAATCCAGAAATACCAGTTAGAAGAGAAGAGTCGGTGTATCTCGCGGATGTGGATGGTGATTGGGTTGGGTTGGGGGATCAGGTCGGGGATCGGGATGCAGCTGGAGCTGGCGGAGAAAAGCAGGAAGAACCGCACTTGTATGTTCATTCGCATGTTGACGATGTGCAGCATAAATGGATGAAGTTGCGGATCTGGCCTGACCAGGCGAGAGATGAACCTTGGGGTAGGAAAGATTATTCTACGGCAATTCAGGCCAACTGCCAATGGCCAGTTTCCCCTGGTGGCATTCAAAGACGACTTTTATTTATGACCGCCAATTGAAATCGATTCGTTCGATAAACGCACTTAAATGTTGCAATATGGGTAGCCAGAAGTGGGTAGACCACTTTACTACTCGTATACTTTTCTTTAAGCCTCAATTAACAATCGTTTATAATTTTAAGTTCACTCAATAGAAATGCTCTCCTCTTCTAAGTATAGCATTTACCATTTAATTTCTACGAAATCTTGCCCAGGCATGAAACCATTTCTCCAATCCTTCCCAAGATGAACCTCACGGGTCCATGGTCCATGGTGCACATATATCATAGTTAAAGTGCTTTATTTACTATATCAGTAAACACTTTTGTTTGCCATCAGCGTCTCTGTAATGTTTACTTGTTTGCCTTTCGCCTTTTTCCGAGTTAGAAAGCGGCAAACATGCAAAATTTATTTATAAACATTGACATTGCTATGAATGTGTGGCTATATACACGTATGTATGCATGTACGTTCCAACTTGAGTAAACAAAGGCGAAACGAGAATCATCGCGAGGGCTGAAAATTCTTTATAAATCAAGGCATCAAAGAAGTCGGTTTTTTAATCTGCTTAGCGCGGCCAGAGAAAAGGAAAGTATTGTTCTGGCCATTCTGGTGCGCACTCATTGCGGCAATTTGTTGGGCAGGAACGAATTGCTTCTTGAAAATTACTATCCTCCATGTTTATTGTATACAGAAGTTAAGTAGTCGATGCCTCATGGAGAGGAATGGGGTAAACGAGTGAGTTAGTACAAAAGTTCAGCCCATAATCGCGTCCAGAAATCGCACACTTTGTTATCATTGAAAATATCTGGCGTCTAGACAAGATGACGACACTGGAAAGTGTTTTTCCTCGTATATGTTTTCATAAAATGCGTTTTGGTTTTGTTTGCACAGCACAAGTGGCGGGAAGTTAGTATAATTGATATGCATTCTTTTGATACCTAAGTTGGAGCGCTTAACTAAGGGTTACACTCACTCTTAAGCGATTGTCCATTACTGTCCATACTCTGGCTCCATAGTCATTTGAGGTGCCCAAGATGTAGGCGCCTGTTGAATCGAAATCGACGGAGTTAATCCCAGCACTGCTTCCGCTTAGAACTGCACGTGGCTCAGTGGAATCTGAAAGGGCACAATGCGAGGTTATATGCGTATAAATATAAATAGTGTGATTAATTATAGGTGTAATAAACAATGTGCGACTGCGGACTCACTTTTGCCAATATCCCAAAGTTTGACTTTGCGATCAGCGCCACCGGTGGCCACCATGCGCTCCACGGGACTCCAGCGCACCGCGTGCGACTCGTTCTCGTGTGCCTCGAACTTCATGAGGATCTTGGTGGGATTGGCCTGACCCAGGTAGCCGGTGGCCTTCAGCGTGTCGATGGAAGCCCGGGAGCTCTCGGCTATCTCACCTGCTGTAAAACGAGCGCTAATATATTCATTATCATCGAGACCTATGGCTTCCATGGCGCCATTTATCGCGGCCTCGTCGAAATCCTCGTCGCCGATGAGGCCGCCAACGTACTGGGCGGGACTGGAGTTGCGCTGCAAGGATGCGGCGCCGGGCGAGGAGGCGGTGTTGCTGGACGAGCTGGGTTCACGGACCGCGTCTTCTAGGTCACGTTTCAGTTTAGCGGAACGTTTCCTGAAAATTGACGGCAGTCTTTTTCTAGATATGTTCGAAAACGGTTATACATTTATATTAAACCAAATAAAAGGAGCAAATCAGAATGAGTGACACAGTCGATTATATTCGTCTAAATGGTCCGTTCTACTCCTTGGCGACTTGTTAAATTGTTAGTAAAACATACGTGTATGTAGGTCAATATTTATTACATGCATTTGTGTAGTTTCCGTAAACCTTTGCGATTTGGTAGTTCCCGTGCTCCGCATTTTTCGGTTAACTTGCTTGCATGACGTTGGATGGGTGGGCAATAAGTGGTTTATTAACACAACTGGGTGGTCAGCGGTCGGGTGGATGGGCACTGCAATCTCTAATCGGGTATTAAGATAATAGCCTAGTATACATGCCCTAGAACTCAACGAAGCTACGAAGGATTGGGCGTTCCCTGATCAATTGAGTGTTCTGGTTTTTACGGTATCAATGTCATTGCGGTTTGGTAACTCTTTCTTGCTACTAACCATTTTTATTAGTAGGTCATGACTTCAAGCAAATAGTATATGATATTCATTAAAATAATCCTCTTCGAAATGTTTTATGGGCCATGTGAAATATTAGAGCGAAAAGCTGCCTAATCCGTAGATATTCTGTTTATTTTGTGTGTATATGTCAATAGTTTACATGGAATTTTTATCACTCTTTTATAAGCATTAGATAAGCTTCGCGATTAACCATTTTATGTGTATCTGCGTACCTATCTTGTTACGAAAATGCATTTATATATATGTACATGTACATTAATGATCGAAGAGATAAGTAATATAAAACGTTATGTTTTCCATGAAAATAGGGTCACAATGGTATTATTTTGGATGGTACGTACCTAATTATGCTCTCGTTTTCCTCGTTCAACTTGTCGGCATCCTTTGACTTGTATTGCATAAGCCGCTCCAGCAGACGCCGATTTTCATCCTGTGAATTGCAAGAGAACGAAAAGCTTTTTAGTAGACGCTTTTTCATATTTGGGATATATGCAAATCTTTGGCGCCGTCGTGCTGTTTTCCGCGTTGAACGCTAATATGCTACTGGATCGAAATCGGAAAGATAGCAAGCTTTTCCCGGCTGTAGACGAGGCGTAGCGATTCGAGCCATCTGCAATGTATTTATCGGAGCAACCAAATACCGTAGAAATTGATGTGCTCAATGGGACTCGGAAGCCTCGAATAAGTACCAATAAAATTATATTTTATACACTATTTTGAATAAACAGTTCTGAGGATTTAATTAGCGATCGATGAGTAACCAGCAGTTGATCATTAAATAATCCCCTTTGGGATTTGTATATCGTTGTGTTATAAGTGTTTTTAAATGGCTGATGAACAAGAATTAATGGCCTCATATTTTGACAACTTTTGAATGGCAAAACAAAAAAGGAAGTAGATAAATGTTTGAAAGCGAGCCCGTCAGTTTATTGGGTCACTGACTTAAGTGGGAATATTTCAACTTACAAACAATTTAATTAAAAATCCACTATTCCAATTTAGCATATACGTAGAATTTACAGTGTGTACTGTTCTTAGACATACAAAACAAAGCCATGCTGATTCAGTAGGAATAAAAAGTAGATGCCTGGACCACTTACTTGTACTCCTCTCAACTTTTCCTCGAGGGAGCTAAATGCCAATTGAAGCGCTGTATGTTCATCCAACATGGTGTTGTTCAGTTTCTTGAGTTCCTCCAAACTCGAGTGAAGTAGCTGCACTTCCGCGCGCAATCGGTTGTTGTTCGTTTGCTGTTCGACGAGGCTAAAATAAATAGTTATATTAGAATTTGATTTGTAATCTCGCCGAGATTAGGGTTTAATCTCCAAATAGTTAGTCATTCACTCTGCTGCAGACTCTTAATTGAATTTTGAAATTAAGGGTGTGACAATCAAATGGTTGTATGGACTATTTAAGTCACAAAAGGGTTTTACTTAATTCTCTTCGGAAATCGTCATTCTTAGTAGCACTTGCTTTAAAATTTTTTTTGGCGGATTTGAAATGCAGAACACCCTGGACAGCTACCTGTGCTCCTTCTCGGAAATGATGATCCTTTGCTGCTCGACCTTCTGGTTGAGGTCCACGATCATCTGGGAGTTCTCGCCCTTGCGCTTGTGAAGCTCGGTGAGCTCCTCCTGCTGGCTGAGCAGCTTTTTTTCGAGGGTGGCGATGGCCACGTTGGAGCCGGTGCCACCTGTTGACACCGCACTGCGGAGCTGTTCGTTTTCGACGGAGATCTTCAGGTTGTCGGCCTTGAGCTGTGCCACATGGTCAATCAGTCGGTTGTCTGCAAGAGATGCGGGCAATTAATGCGTGTGACCATGAAGTTCGTAGACTTTTTGGATCGGAGGTTAACTGGTGCGTAGCGGGGCCAAGTGGTACTCCGCTGGCGACCCAGATGCTTACTTTGCTCGATGATCTCCTTGAAGTTGTCGCACTCCTTGCGATTCCGCTCGCGTAAACGCCGCATGACGTGCGCTCGCCACACATGCTCATCCGTAGACATGTTTTTATTGTGTTTTTGCCCGGAATTTCTGGGTGTTCCGTACTGGGTACTCCGGACTCTTTGCTTGGGTTCTCCTTGCTTGCAGGATTTGTGGCGACACCTTGGCGTGGTCGCCTGTTCGCATCGCAGGGGGCGTGGCACGGGCGCTATAAGGCGACTGCGCTTATTCGCATAATTGTTTTTAACCAAATATGATTATTGTTGTTCAGCTGTTCATATTAGTGATGTCACTGCACGTCGATGCATCGATGTGTTTTTTACGCGATACTTATCGATGGTACATCGGCTTTGAATTACACTGATTTTAAGCACAAACGGAAATACACGTTACTTAATGTTAAGTTGATATACGTATTTTTTTTTTGACTCAGGTCCATTACTTTTGATATTAAATCACATTTTTAAATTATTTTATTAAAATGTTACAAGGGAACCCGGTTCACGCTTTATTAAATAAAGTAACCGGTTTCCGTTGAAAGCTTCAAGCGAATTCATCAACAACTTAAATTTTAAACCATCGATGAGCATCGATAATCGCTGAATCGCAAGCTCGAAATGCATAGAAGTGTTACCAGTTCGTTAATTTATGTATATCCCCTAAATTTCATTGAAGAGATACACCCAAAAAGCGTGTGGAATATACGATTTGAGCGAGTCTGATTATTCTACTACCATCCATTTCTTATTATGTGACATTAGTCGTTATTATTATTCTTCCCCTATAAATAGAGAAGTATAGCAAATGTAGCTTCGAACCTGGGTACCTGGGAAGCTTCATCATCAAATAACAATTTCAGTTTTTTAATATCAATAAAAGTGCTAAACTATACAAATAGCTTTTTTATTTTGACTTCATCGATTACTTGGGCGCCAAAAAGCAAGTGGCTAGTTTTGTTGTTGTTATCGAAAACAAATAGTATTAGACAACGTTTTTTCAAGTGCTGCATAACGCCCAACCGGTTAAAAAGCTATAGCCGCTGAAATATTGCAGGAAAGAAACGGTTTTTGGTATTTAAATAGATAACATCACAAACGTTTAAACCAATTAATATAACATAATTATGAGTTTTAGTTTACACGAACAATTTACTCTCTAAATAACTGACTTAATGCATATACTTTCTGCGTTTGCACATGTTCTGGCTAACCACGTCAATGTAGAAATTCTTGTTCAGATGCACCTTCACCTGCTGCTTCGCATAGACCGAGGTTATATCAAAGTAGGGTATAATGGCCATCTTCATTATGTACAAGAGGATGCTGGCCACGGCCGTTGTTGGGATCAATAGGATCCAATACTCCAGCGCCAGGTAGGTGTCATCGTTCATGCCCCAAGTATAAAAGTACCAACATCGTTAGGTGGTGGATAAGGCCTTCCAAGGTGCACCACACCACGAATGTGAAGAACTCGAGGATGGCCAGGGATCCGACCGTCTCCACCAGGAACTGAATGGCGTACGGCAGGTGCGTGTAACGATCCGGATACATCTTCACATCGGAGGCCAGAAGCAGTAGGGCGCCCGCGAAAATCCAAGCGCCCAGATTCGGAGCAGGTGAGCAGGTATCCTTGGGTGGCCAAAGGCACACTGCTAACCCGAGCACGAGGTGAATAAAACCGGCAGTGTAAACCGCTTTCTTAGAAGCCATCTTTAAAAATCTTTTTCAAAAATCGATTTTACAAACATTGATCTTGCTTCATACGAGTGAAATACCCACGATTGCTAGACATCGTGTTTACGAGGTAGCAGTTCTCCAAAACGATTTAGAGATTTTAGCTTTGTAGCAAATATAATAATAATAATAAGGAAAAATAAACCTGAGCTTTTCTAGTTAGCTCTGCGAACTTCGTCTAACCCAAAATTTGTTTTCCAGTACAGACAGTTCTGTAGCATTTGGATTAAATTCAAAGTTTACACAAAATCAGAGGAATGGACAGAAAAAAGCGTGGACATATGTATTGCCCACATATTTACAAGAGCCAGAAAGTGGCGCGCATCACCAACAATGGCTACCTCAACTTTCTGGGCGAGTACAAGAAACGCTTTTACGGAATTTCTCCACAGGACATGGTGCGGTATGCGGCTAAGCAGTGGAATCAGCTGTCCGTCGCTGAGAAGGAACATTTTAAGAATTTGGTAAGTCGCATAGGCAGCCCTAGAAGATTTATATATTTTATATATATTTATATTTAAAAAAAAAGAAGCCGACGGCCGCTTTGAAAGGCACACCACAATTTGTAGCATGCGAGTCGAAGAGCGAAGTTGCCGGGCAAACAGCACAGCAAAGTCCTTGCCAAATACAATCCCCAGCCGCTCGGCAGCGGAAATCTTACAGGAGCTCATCCAGATCGCAGATCTCGTGCAGATCCGTGAAGAGTCGGACGTGCGGGAAGCCCAGATGGCAGACCAAGCCCAGCGTTAGCCATTTGGGCTCCGCAGTTGCCTATATCCATTTCCTGCGCAAGCTTCAGAGACAGAATCCCGAGTTGGCGCCCACCGATCTGCTGAAAACGGCGACTCGATTGTGGTGTCGCCTGGAAGAGAGTAATCGGCATGCATTTGAGAGGCCACTTTGGTAAGTTACTTCACAGATATCTGGAGCAATCTACAAATAAAATCTTTGATATTTGCAGGATTTTACAAATTGAAGAATCTATGTAGCAGCGTAATATGTATAATTTCGTAAATTGCAATTTGTATAGCTTAACTTTCACTTTACACACAAGAGCACAAGAGCACAAGAGTACAAATTTCTAGATTAAACTCAACCTCATGTTAAAGCAATCCACTTCCCTTGTTTTCCTCCAAAACCCAACTAGTTAGATCGTGCGGAAAGCGTTAGTATTAATGGATGTAGTAATAATTGGCCGGTAAATGCGCTGCAGTTTTAATCCACATCGATAAGCATTAGCGATCGTGTGGGGAAGTGTGAAAATAGCCTTCGATATGCTGCTGCCGACACAAGTCTCCTGGAGCGACTAGAAAGCTGGCGTGGCATTTGGTCAGCTGCTAAACTACGCAGAACATACGTACGTGTAAGTTTTCTAAACACGCAAAGGCAATTAAAATTTTTAAGCGACATACGAACCCCCACGAATTGCACGCAGTTAACAGGGAGCTGGACATCCCGCAAAAAGATTGACTGCAGCAGCCCAATGCGGGCAAACAGGAATGGTGCCTCCGATGGGCCACCGAAACGTGGCTACACTTGAACAGCTTGGACACCTGGACACTTGGACACTTGGACACTTGGACTTTCAATGGCGTCACTCCATAACTAACATACCAATTCACGTATTGGGTTGTACTTACTTGGGAAAAGCTTCAGCCGGACAGGAAATATTTGGAAGACACTCTTTGATAACTCGGACAGATCTCGCGAACTGCCTTTGCACTACAACAGCTCGTTGCCAAAGCAATCAGCCAGGCCATGTACCCTTTTGGCCATTGTAGCCGGCTTGTACAACATATCGTATGCTTAATGCATAACTAATGAAGCAGCGCTCCTACGTTTCCAGCACGACGTTTCCAGCTTGGCTCCAAGTCGCTGGTGGGGCTGCTATTGGTGCATTGGAGCATTGGTGCAATTGTGGCGAGGCTGTCACTAGGACATGCCACAATTGTTGGCCTTTAATACCAATGGTCGGTCCAATGCTGCACACTCCGGCCAGCCAGTGCAATCGAATCGCGCTGAGTTGAGCCGAGTCGAATGTACTCGTACACGTATCTGCTCGTTTTGGCCACAAAAATGCTTCGTGGTCCGCAAAGTGCCGCTGACGCCATCGAATTAGATTACAGAAACCGCTTTTGTACGAAAACTTTGGCTAATTAGATCTGCGGGTTCACTGAACTATATGGCAATACTTTGATATTACCTCAAATCTGTATTTTATGCCCTATAAGCGGCCATTTGAGCGCACTCATTTGCATGGCATGAGCTTGGAATCGGGATGGAATCGGAATGGGATCGGGATTGGGATGGGATTGGGATGGGATGGGATCGGGTTGGAAGGGAATGGATAGCTGGAGCCTGGGAAGTGGCGGCGTAATTCGTACTATTCTATACTCCACAAACTGCCACACTCGCCTTGGCCCAGAGTGAGCATGCGATGGTACTCATAATCTGCATTCGGAATCTAATTCAATTAAGCAATGTTAATGGCCTGGCTGCGGGACGGGTACAGCTGCGGTCAGGAAGCTAGGAACTCGGGTATGTACACTGCAAGCAAATGGTTACCGTGGACAACTTTTAAATATAAATGGGTAGTGTAAAATATTTCGTAAAGGAAACTAGAAATAATCTCTAAATAAATTCAACATTGGTCCGAGTTCAGATCCCACTGCTTAGTGTGCACCCCTTTACCCAAAAAATTTTGAACTTTTGTTTCCGAACTAGGCAGGTACAATGTTGTATCTTATTTAGATTGCTGCTGACAGAATCCAAAATTATAGGTATTATCAAAAGTTTTTTTCATTTAGTACTTTTCTGCTTCTGTGTGTATGAATGTCATGAGGCCATCAATAAATGATCAATCATAGTTCATATTTTCTTTCTCTGCAGTTACTTAGGTGGGAAGCCACATAACGTGAGCATCCAGGAGATGTGCTCCCCGTTCTCGTCGGGAACATATTGAATTTCCAGCCTATAGATCCGCCATCCGCTCCGTACTTTTCTTCTGACCGCAACTGTGCACACACACTCGCCATCCCTGCCATCTGTATATATGTATATGTTTATATATACACACACATATGTACATATATATATACATATATATATGTTCTGGCCTGGCCGAAACTGATCTGGGCAAAGTGATTGTTCGGTCCGCCAGCAAGGCATCTTTTGGTTATTTGGTGCGCATTGGTCCCAAATCGAATTGCTGCGACTCTGTGCTGCAGTTTGGTGGTGCTGCTGCTGCTGCTGCTGCTGCTGGTGCCGCTAGTGCTGCTGGCCAGGAATAGGAATGCAGCATGCAGTGTACTTGTGGAGCAATTAAAGCGGACCAGGAATGACTTACCAGGCCATGGAAAACTAAACGACGGCGTGTGGGGTGCAGAACAAAGCAGTTGGGACTTGGCTTTCGGCGCGGCAATAAAAGAAATTACAAATTATAATTGCAATCATAAGTCTGCTCTGCTGCTGCTCATAAGCAGAAGTAGAGCTCTGCCAAGGGAATTTGAAGCCGGGAGATTTATAGGTTTATAATTTGTCTTTATTAGTTCATTCGCTTTATTCATTTGCGCTGATAACGTAATATTTTTTACGGCCAGCAGGTTGCATGTTTTTTACTCGTTCAATGACTTGTTGCGTTTTTCCCTCTTTCCTTTTCAAAGAAGTTGAGCTGGAGCCTATAAAATGTAGTCTTTTATTTACTGCCACTGTTGGTAATATTGCTGAAACAAAGCATTTTAAGTCGATTTTCGCTATGCACACAAATTGTTTTGCTTATGTTGCACATGTCGCATGTGCAACCGATAATTCTCAGGAAGGTAAACTGATTTTAAACTGACCCAACCAGCAATTCGAGCTTTTGAGGATGGTTAATGCGAAACCTTACAGTTTTGGCTGACACATTTCGCTTAACCTTTCGTATCCGGTATTCATGGGGTATCAGCATATAGCTGGCTACTACCAAAAGCATTTTGCAAAATCACAAACAAATCTGTCTTGGCTACAATTTAGTAGCGTGTAACTTCAGGTCACTGAACTATAGTCGTACTTTTGTTAAATGTCAGCATAAATGGGTAAAATGAATTCGCCCTACAAACATAATCCAACAAGATAGAATGCTAAGTCGAATCCCCGACTATCAGATACCCGTTACTCAGCTAGTGGAAGCGCAAACGAGAAATTTCATTAAGAGGTATGCCACTTCAAAATCCGAACAGGATAACTTGAGTTATGGAGTTCAGAACTTCAGCCTTGGGACATTTCTTACATTTTTTGAATTTACAACATCATAACATCAAAAAAATTGATAAAAATTAAAAAAAATATATATTTCCAAAATTTTTGAATGCAGGTTGTTAGAGAGATGGCCAGATCGACTCGACTATTGGTCCTGATTAAGAATATATATACTTATATGGTCGGAAACGTTTCCTTCTGCCTGTTACATAGCTTTCAACAAATCTAGTATACCCTTTTACTCTACGAGTAACGGGTATAAAAACTTCCTATTAAAGTAGCAAATTCAAACAGTTAGCACTTTGTTTTCCGAACTTGACATACACATTTGTAAGCCGATCGACAAACGACTCAAATTATCGCGATAATGGGACATTCGGTGAATCGTAAAAGTGATGACAAAGCCGGAAGAGCAGAGCCCGGCTAACACACATTATGGTAATCCAAGCCCCCCAATAAATTTAGCAAGAAACTGCCTCATCACAATAACGAGGTAGGAAAAGCCGAGGGCTAAGTCTTAATTAATTTCCCAGCCCAGTGGGATTTAGCCAGACGAGGAGTTAAGCGCCAACTGGCTTGTTAGCAAACAGTAAAACGAGCTAATCACGTACATCTGGCTGAAAACCCTTGCACTTTCTCCTCAAGTGAGTTATAAAGAAGATGGCACCCATGAATGGCCAGTTTGCACTTGGCTTAAGCTTGGTTGGCTGGCTTGAATGGGCCGCTGATTAAAGCCAACTACTTTGTGGGGTGGAGTGCTCTTTGGATGTTTAGTTTGGCATATGAATGTGCTATAATTTGGTGTTTGTGTGCTGTTTTGACATTTCGTAGAACAAGATTTACGGAAATTATCATATTTGGCTGGACCAACCCACACGTTGAAGGTGATCCCATCATTCTTGGCCATTCTCAATGCCAATATAACGATATTGGCTCAATTGTTCCGGCAGCATCCGGCTGCAAATGGTGGTATTCGCTGGATGGTGGTGTTCGATGGAAACACCTCCCAATGATGGCAATTTCGCGGATAGCCGAGTGCAACTGTCCCATTGTCCCAGTACAATGGCCAAATGGCCAAATGGCAACGGAATATGCATATATGCGACTCCCTGGCCGCCGCCTGACAGGTACAAAAATGCTGTCTGCCCCTTTGGTGAACTTCATTCATGCCCCGGATCGCTGCTCGGATTGCATTGCATTGCATTGCATTGCAGTGGATTGGAGTGGAGTGGAGTGGGGTGGAGTGGGGTGGAGTGGGGTGGATTGGTGTGGAGTGAGCGGCCAGCGATTGCTGCAGAAAATCGCAGCAACATCAGCTAAAACATTTTAATAAAAACTTTTACACAGAAACGAAACGGCCGTGCTGCAGTGCAGCTGAAACAGAAAACCAAACACAATAAAGAGCGACACACCGAAGTCCCAAAACTGGTTACCACTAAGCCCGATCCACTCCGCTCCTATGGAAGTGAAACATGGTGGTCTTTTATTTACCTTTGACTTAACAGACGCTGTTAGCTGTTAGCCGCTCAAGATTTTCTGGCCGCGCAGCATACTCGTACATACATATGTACACATACATACATACCTACATACATGCACCTGCAGATCGTGGATCGCAGTACCTGTGCTCCAAACGCGAAGCCTTTCGCACTCGAAAACTGGGCCCGCAACTAGGTGTGTGTGTGTGTGTGGGTATGGTGTGGTATCCATCAGCTGGCAAACTAGTAAGCCCCGAAAAACCAGTTTTACCGCAAAAGCGAATGCCAGCTCAATTCCAATACGTTCCACCTGGGATCGGGAATGGTATAGTATAGTATGGAATGGTTTAGTATGGTGTGGTATGGTATGGTATGGTATGGTATGGTACGGTATGGTAGGGTATGGTATCGCCCACTTGTTGCTGCCGCGAGAGACAGGTAAAGCGAAACAGTTCCGATCCGACCGCAGAGCCGACACCACGTACTTTCGCGCAGTGTACCACGAGTGTGTGCCCCAACGCAGCGCTATAAGGTGGCTGGCGCGATACCGGTTTTCGAGCTGGTATGAATATGCCCAAGAGCTAATTTTCTAAGAGTTATCTCTCGAGAAAATGTGTAAAGTTCAGAATGGTCCGTTTGTGGCGACGTGTGATGTGTGTGGAAGCAAGGCAGCTTGAAGATATGGAAGCCTGAAAAGGGCATACCACGCATATATAGTCGCGACCATATCTCGAATGCCAGTGCATGGCCATCGAGTTAATACCCCTTTTAAATAACAAAGAGCCCCGGATGGCAAACAAAGCCCCCATCTGCGAGGCATCCATCATTAAATCTAAAAATTGTACCTACACAACTTTAACCCCGACAGCAAGACTTTCTCTTGCCAACTTTTTTGTTTACCCAACCCACAGTGCAGCATTCGCGGTGAAAACAAACAAAACTCATCATTTTTAGCGAGAAATAAAGGATAGAACGAACACTAATGTGGAATGTGAACGTGATCGCCGTATTAATCTTCATGTAGAAAACACACACCACGAATTTCATTTATCGACCGGGATTGGGATTTCGGCGGCATTTGCCAAGAAACAGCCAATAAAACAGGCAAACAACGAATTCAGTCAGATCGGCAAATGAGGTCACGTATGTCGAGATTTGTGTAAGAAAACTTACACAGTCGTGTTCACTGTACAGGCATACACAGATAGTCATCGACTTGCCATGCTACTTTTACTACATGCTACCAAACTCCCACGCGCCGCTTTGTTGGCCAGCTTTTCGCGAAATATTATGCCTTATAATTAATCCAAGAGGGCAGCCTCGAAAGAGTAATTAAAATTCAATCTAGTGCGGAAAAAACGAAGCAATCGCCATCGAAATTCACTCCCAAACCCGTTTGGTGAACATCATCTCCAAGACACCGATTCAATATGAGTTTTATGACAAAGCAATGCATAAAATAAGTATTACAACACCTTACCGATTTGTGTCGCGAGTGTTTTTAATCGGGTTTAACCCTGTTTTTATGCGCAGATACAACATACGTGCATATTGAATAGTATGAATCCGAAATGTAATTGAGGACCAAGAATCACCTTTGTCAACGGCGTGTGATACCATTGTTCACGTTGGATACTCAGCTGAAGCACTTTCAGCAATTTTAATATTACACCTTTAGACCAAACGGTAAGTGCATAGTGTACTATTATTAAATTATTCAGCATCCATAAGCGGGGAGAAGACAAAGATTAAATAATGTTCTTGGCTCCAGGCTCCAGAGATTAATCTTCATTTGGCTAAATGGCCAGAAGCCATTTATAAAGAAGAAAACATAATCACCGAACCGTTTTTTGTTTAGCGGAAAGTCAGGTCGATTAATTTTATTGTCACCCAAGAATTTGCACTCCATGTCTTTGGCCAGCATCTTAATTCAGCGATTTATGTTTAAAATTTGCACTTAACTTATTTGCTTTGGCTATTAAAACGATGGCCATTTAAGACAATCATACTGGGAGATTATGTATGTTACTCAGCAGATGCTCAAGTTTCGTTAGAGGCGTTCTCAAAAGCGGCAAATCACTTAAGTTAATCATCAAGAAAAATGATTCCGAACAAATTGGCTCTAAGATACTTGTCGAGTTCATTAGAACGATTAGAATGTTGAAAGCACTATGAGCCATTAAACTCAACAAATGGTCATTTTGCCAAGGGTATAAGAAGACATTACTATATACTCATTCCAATGGAATCATAAGCACATAGAGACCCAAAATGAATCGCTCAGATTGAGATACTTTATGTGCTGATAAAATGCTGTGTATTATGAAACATCTCACGGATCCGTGAAGAGACATACTTTGTATGGCCAAGAGCGCATCCCCTGTCCAATAAAATTAAAATACAATAAAACACTCACCGAATTAGCATAACAATCGCAGTTGGAGCTGACAGAACGATGGTGTATATCTTGCATGCATGTGTGTATGATGGGGGATCCAGGTGATCCAGTGTATCCAGTGTGTCCAGGGGATCCAGGTGATCCAGGTGATCCGAGTGTTCAAGGGGAACAAAGTGGCCAGGTGGACCAGGGTATGCCGCGATTTGGTGCCCAAACGCTGGCGTTCCTTTCTTGTTTATTTAAGATTTGTGTGGCAACAACCATCGTTCGCATTCCAGCAGATTTGAGATTTAAGTTGGCTACGTATTGTACCACATTCAAAACTAGAAAATGTTGGCAAAAACAGCATCAATAAGCAACAGGTTTGCCGCATATCGAATCTGCACCCAGCACACAGTATACCCGTACAACACACAGTATACAGCACAACACAGGCATTCAAAGCACTGCGATACCTCGGCTTTCGTTTATTTTGCAAACCAGTTTGGCACATTCGGCTTTTTCTATAAGTTTCCGGTTGAACATAATCAGCAACT
Source organism: Drosophila orena (assembly GCA_005876975.1). Taxonomy (NCBI): domain Eukaryota; kingdom Metazoa; phylum Arthropoda; class Insecta; order Diptera; family Drosophilidae; genus Drosophila; species Drosophila orena. The sequence continues at coordinate 2,612,865 of VCKV01000282.1, read as the reverse complement.
GACTTTCTGTGGCCACCGCCGTGGCTCCTCCTGCTCCTCCTGCTCCTCCAGCTCCACCGATCTCCTCCGATCTCCTCCAGCTTCGCGATGTCGCGGGCTTTGTTTATGCGGGGGAAATGGAAAATGGCATTTTGTATACGTTCAGTGAAAGCGGAGGACTTGCAGCGCTTTTCGCAAGTTTGGCGATTTTCTCGATTTTCCCGCTTTCCTCGATTTTCCCGATTTTCCCGATTTCCTCGCAAATGGAAGCAGGAACGGCACGATCGAACATTTAAGCCCCCATATCAATACAATGTGATATCTCGCACTGAAGTTACGCAATGGGCGATGGAGGCTTTTATGATTTCGGAGATAATTTCAGCAGCAGTTGCGTTTGCAGACAAGTTTGATTCCATTCGAGATTGCAGCACACTTTGGCGAAATTAAATAAATCGTTGGGAAATAATGGCTATTTTGATTGGTTTATTTGGCTCGGTGCTTGCTAATTGCGTAAATCGAATTACATTTGGCCATCGAAGACAATAGTTGCAATTAACTAACTTCTGATGGAAAAACCCATGCATGGGTTTATCTGATCAATGCAGATCCAATCAGTTTAGTAGCTCAAATTAGTGCAATACGATGTTATAATATCGCTTTGTTCATTAGAGCGCTCACTTTATTTCCCTATTTTATGGGTTTCGCCTAAGCAGCCCAATGGAACCTGGCTCCTATGCATAGTACTAACCATATCTAGTGGTGGAAGGAGAAGCGGGGAAACTGGAAGATTAGCTCCGATCTGTTTCATTAAGCAAACGATCCGAGTAACGGATACGACGCAAGTGGCTCCTGGTGCCAACGAGTCTTCAATGGAGATCGCAGATGGAGCAGAAAGCCAGAAAGCCAGAAAGTCGGAAAGTCAGAAAGTCAGAGAGCCAGCGGATGTGCGCCAATCTGCGGCCAGTGAGCAGCAACCTAGCAACCTAGGGATAGAAGCCGCACCATAGGATGGCCAACTCCCAGCTCCCAAGCTCTGGGTTCTAACTGTATGCCAGCCGCAGCCGCAGCCGCAGCCACAAAAGTTGATCGGCCAGTTGGCGAGTTGGCCATTTAGGCGCTCGATGAGATGAGGTGGGCAAAATGGGCAAAATGGGTAAAATAAGTGAAATGGGGAAGAATGGTAGAAATGATAGAAATGGTGGAAAAATTGGCAGAATGTGCACCTGATCGCGAGGCTCTCCGCGGGCTGGCCTGCCACTTTATTAGCCAATTTATGAGCCCACCGTTATGAACTACTCTCTGTCAATATTGGCTCGAACGGAACTGCGAAGCTGTTTCCAATTTGGCCAGCAGTTTCGACACCAACTAAGTATTTATTGGAGCTTCGGATCTGGGCATCTTGGATTTCCACAAGTCCACATCCATATACGCGAATGTACACGTATATATACATACGAGTATGCTCGCATATGCGGCGCTGTGGCGAAAAGACAACGCCAAGTTGGCTAAATTGTTTATTGCATATTGATATCACACCATTTAAGGCATGAGTGGCCGTCTTTGCATACAAAAGCAGCCAGCAGAGGGCATTTTCAGCTGCACTCGCGGCTTTCCAGATTCGCTGTGTGGGCTCCTCTGGCGTAGGCCAAGAAGTACTATTTAAATCGGAGTCTCGGGGAGATAGATGTACACGTATGCATGACTTACAAGTAACGTATTTGTTTACTCTTATTTTCAGATAACATGGCTGCGAGGAACCTCACTCCCCAGCAGGGACTGGGCTTCTTTGGGCTGCTAATCCTGCTCTGCTCGGCGGTTTTGGGCAAGTCGCAAATGTGCGAAGTGGAAACGGGGCAGACAAACATCATTCTGGACATCGAGGAGAGCCGGGAGTCGTGTAAGTACACTTCATCTGCACTGGATTATAGAATTACGAGTATATAGAAATAAAATGTACATGGCCGTGTTATCGACCAGCCAGCCCATTTAAGCCATTTAAGCCATTTAAGATGGCCTTAAACTGGAAATATGAGTTTTAAGTCCACTGCGGCGTCAAATCTATTACGTGGATGCTAAAACATGAATGGCCATATGCTATTCAGACAAAATGCTCTGCGGCCAACCTCGACTTCAAGATCATAGACTAAAAGCACGAAAGGTGCAACACCGTAATTATTATTTTAGACGTGTTCAAGCGCATAGGCAGCCCATCACATCGCATCGCATCACATCGCATCAAAGAACGAAAAGCACGTCGGAGCAGAGCAACAAAATGTACTTCGTAGATACATTGTGTAATTTACATGCCGCTGAGGTGCACCTCTAAGTACCTTAATTGCTTTTTTTGTCTAATTAGGTCTTGCAGCGAATAGTATGTGGGGTCAAGAATTGCCAAGAAATATTGCTCATACGCCATGTAGTACATGCTTTCCATGTAGGGAAGCGGCAGCAGGAGATAGCCTACAGATACAATACTAATAAATCTATTATATACGACTAATAAATGTCATAAAATATGGTAGTTATGGTTCGTTATGCAACTTTAGATCTCACCAGAGGAGCCAGATAACAGGAGCACGCGAATTGGAAGACTTTCTCGTGCATTTATGATGCATCTACGATGTGTGCCCACATATATGCACACTTTTTATATATATTGTTTTATATTTTTTGTATACACTTACAATATATGCACTTAGGTACATATGTGCACATCGCAAGTGATCGCTGCAACTTGACCCCAAATGCAAAGAGAAAGGCAGCTGTCTGCAGTTTTCTCGGCGTTCGCGTTTTTCTGCCAATACGTTTGCCGGTTTGGCGATACTTGTACCAATAACCCAGCTTTGTTTATTAGAGCCCGGCTGCAACATTATTATTTATGCGTTCTCCGCAGTCATCGGACAGCCGACCACTCCGCCAGAGCTGCCAATCTTCGGCGATCCGGAGACGGAGATCGCCCTGAATCTGGTCTTCCCCAAAGGCCAGCCAATCTTCCAGCTGAACGGCAAGAAGCTCCAACTGCTGCAGCCCCTGGATCGCGACGAGGAGAACCTCAGCCACATCGTCTTCCAGGTACATCACTTTAGCACCAGCTAGCACCAGCTAGCTCTTTCCACTGCGAGGTATCCACGAACTATGTCTGCCCGCCTCGTTCCAGGTCTCCTGCACCACCAGGTCCACGAGCAAGAAGCGCACCATTCCCATTATTGTTCGGGTGTCGGACATAAACGACAATGCGCCGCGCTTCATGAACACGCCCTACGAGGTCACCGTTCCCGAGGTGAGTAAATGGTGGACTCCACGACCGGAAAGTGGACATTTTCCAGCGTGCGCACGATCAGCTTTTCGTCGCCCCAAAGTTGCCCGCATTTCTCGCCGTAGTGCCGCTGCTGGCTCCTCCAAAACCGGGTGCCAAGCGGACTATCACGCTGGAAATAGTCACAGATACACTGCGAGAAATTGCGTTCGTACCGCTCAGATTAAATTAGTTTCAATCCTTGGGTGTCTGGAAGCTCTAGTCTAGCCGGCAGTGGATCTGCATAAGCTCCCAGCTTCTAGAAGTGAAATATATCCCTGTGTAGTTCTTAAGCAGCTACCATGTTCTGTGGTTTTTTCCAGTGCACGAGTCAGGTGAATGTGCATAGTCTTCTCGACGCGACAGCAGCAACTACATACTGAACACTAATGAAGTGGTAGCGAACATGTTTTCAGCGCTTCGGCAACACAATAGCATGTCGGATGCCCAGTATCCAGGTACCCAAGTATCCCCAGCTTGCCCAGTTGCACAGTATCCCCAGCATCAGAATGCACAGAGGGGATCATGAGATTGGCGGCAAGAGTTGCAATAGAACTGCCTGCCGGCTCTTAATCACGTATTTAGACTAATAACGTTCAATTACAGAACTGTTGACATATTAGAAAGCAGCAGAGTGGGCAAAAAGCAAAAGACAAAGCGGAAACGTGCTATATAAAGAGTGGTACATAGGAACCCCAGCAAGATCACTGCTGTGCCAAGAGTTTCTGTAGGCTTTTACAATGGGAGAAACCTCACTTAATTGGCCGCACACCTATTAGGCCATAAAAACCGTAAAATAATTAGTTAAAGCGTTAGATTTTACAAGAACGATGAGCGATTGTAAAGATGAAAATTGCAACTGGTTGAAAATGGAGATCATTACCAGCAAATAAGATTACTTAGGCTCTCCAAGCCGAAATAACTTTACCCACACATTGTGTCACCCTTTCAAAATGCAAACGAAAAGCATATATATCTATAGTTGTATATATCCTTTATGACCTGCAACCTTGAAGGAAGCCCTCGATGGTAAATAAAATTACAAGCCAATACAATGCAACACAACTGAATATAAATCGTTCATTGGAATTCGCAATCAGAAGCTTCGCCCATGCGAAATTTATTTAACAATGTGAGGAAGCCTTCGAGCTTAGGAAGCCTGGTGCGGAATAAACAAAAGCGAGGGCTACCTGCACTACATTGTAGACCGGGATGCAGGTCCCTTTATAAGGCGATCTGCCAGTCAAACTGGAATATAATTGGTATGCACTTGCCGGCTTAGGCGAACACTCCCGAGGGACTGCGTCCGATGTCCAGCCGGCGAGGACAAGACAACAGAATCGCATTTCCCCGCCGCTCTAGCAAATAATTACAAGAACCGAGATAAATTATACCTCCTGAGATCGGGCGAAACAATATGGTATCTGCAGCATCCAATGGACGCAGTCATGGGAATTTGTGTGGCTCTCGGCTATACCGAAAATAAAAAATTATGAAAAGCGAAAAAGATGAGCTAAGCGTGCATGCCATTTAGCAGAAAACCCGAAAACATATCGCAAAGTTCAGCAGATGAACAATGTCCGCCAATTCTGGGTACTAAATCGCCAGCTGGGGAATGGGGGAAACCGCAAACGCCGCAGACTCCGCAGCTCAACAACTCCATCTCCATCTCCATGCAAGTGGCAAACTTGCTCCTTAACTTCGGCTTGGAGGCTGCCACCGTTATGTAACAGCCCAGCAGGCTTTTGTGGAGATCCACTGCAGCCACTTGACTCCAAAAACAATGAATGCGAGTGTAATAATGATCCGCAAGTTTCCGTTGGCATCCCCATCCCAGTTGGGTTCCATGGGAAGCGTTAGGAATCCAGCACTTCATCATGATGAACCAGAACTGCCTGCTTACGAGTATTAATGGGAGGACGGGAAACACTTTCGGTTCTCCAAACAAATACCACCCGCTGCTTCCCATGTCGAATTAACTGGCATTCCAATGGGCCCAGCTTATACATACCCGCTAACACTTCTTTACTTTTTCCAGAGCACTCCGGTGGGAACGACTATTTTCCGGAACATTCAGGCGCTCGACAAGGACGCAGGTGTCAATGGGCTGGTCGAGTACTTCATAGCCGAGGGCAGCTCCAACTCCACCGATGTGGAGAAGTACAGTGCGGATGGGTACGGCACCTTTGCCATATCGTTTCCCCACCAGGGTCAAGTGAGTCCGCTCCTAATCCTCACATATCTGGATTAGATACAGTATAGCTTCTGCTTTCTCCAGGTTACGGTGGCCAAGACTTTGGACTTTGAGAAGATTCAGACGTACTATCTCACCATTGTGGCCTCGGTAAGTGAAGCCCTAATAATTTAAATATAACAAAGGGTTAATTAGGCTGTCTGCTTGGGCATTACAACAATTAAAGTTGGCGCAGAAAAGGCCCCAATTAAGTGCTTACTTTTACCGGCACTCAGCCGTTGGCATTTCGCATGGATCCAGTACCTTTCACTCGGAAATTGGAGTTACAATAGAGGGGGAACGACCAAATATACACAAATGTGCCCCCCTTTTGAATGCATTATATGATACTTATACTTTCAGGATCGAGCTCGGAATACGGCAGATCGTCTTTCCTCGACCACAACGTTGACGGTTAATATAGCCGACTCAAACGACCTGGACCCATCGTTCATCTACAGCGGATGTGTTTCGCTGGACGGCGCCTGCATTAATCCGGAGTACTCCGCATCCGTGCCCGCTGGTTCCCTGCTGGGCGTTCTCACGGTGCTGCCCGAGAGGATCCAGGCAGTGGACCTGGACACCATAAACTCGCCCATCCGCTACAGCTTCGCCAGCGGCATGCCCGGCAACTACGCCGACTACTTCCAGATTGATGAGAGCACCGGGGTGCTGAAGCAAACAAAAGCTGTGGACACATCCACAGCGAAGAAGTATGACATCATAGTGAAAGCGGAGGAAGTTTCGCCGGGTGCCCAGCGCTTCACAACGGCCAAGCTGGAAATCTTCGTGAAGCCAGTGGACGCCAATCCACCCGTGATATCAGCCTCCCAAGCGGAGGGCTATGTGGACGAGAACTCGCCCATTGGCACCAGGGTCTTGGACGCGCACGGTAACCCGATATCGTTCATGACCACAGACGCCGATCTGAGTGACAGCGATCCGAAGCCGGACTACATATATGAGCTGACCACGCCGTCCTTCAACGTGACCAGCGATGGCATCTTGGTGGTGAACGAGGACAACCTCGATCGCGACCCTCCGGCGCCAGGACGTTTCAAGTTTCAGGTGGTGGCCAGGGAACCGAGAACTAACGCGGCCAGTGCTCCGCTGAGTCTCACGGTCCATCTGCGGGATGTGAACGACAATGCGCCCAAGCTGACCATGGTGGCGCCCATCTCTATAACAGCCGGAGATCAGAGCGAGAGTCGGCTGGTCACCCAGGTCACGGCCACTGACAACGACGAGGGTCCCAATGCCGTGGTGACCTACTCCATCTACCATGTGTCTAACAACGGCATCCAAAAGTTCACCATCAACGAGACGACGGGCGAGATCAGGACTCAGGGACGCCTGCTGGCCGGGGAGCAGTACAGCATTACGGTGCAGGCCACCGACATCGGAGGACTCTCCTCCCAAGCGATCGTTGAGGTGAGCGTGACCCCGGGACCGAACACGAAGCCACCGCGCTTCCAGAAGCCCATCTACGAGGTCCAGGTCAGCGAGGGAGCGGAGATCAACTCCACGGTCACAGTGGTTCACGCCGAGGATCCCGAGAACGATGCAGTGGTCTACTCCATCATATCGGGCAATGATCTGCGGCAGTTCGCCGTGGGCCAGGAGAGTGGCGTCATCATAGTGATAAGAAAGCTGGACCGCGAGAGTCTGACCCGCTACCAACTGATCCTGAAGGCGGAGGATACGGGAGGTCTCTCCAGCAGCGCCACCGTCAACATCAAGGTGACGGACATCAATGATAAGAATCCGGAGTTCGAGGCCTCCACCTTGCCGTACGTCTTCCAAGTGGAGGAGGGCAAAGCGCAGGCCTCAGTGGGAGTGGTTCATGCCACCGATGCCGACGAAGGTATCAATGCCGAGATCACCTACTCCATACCCACCGACATACCGTTCACCATCAATGCCACATCGGGGGAGATCCTAACCGCCAAGGAACTGGACTACGAGCAGTTGAACGAGTACAAGTTTGTGGTGACCGCCAAGGATGGAGCTCCGGATGCGCGACTGGGCACTGCCAGTGTTACGGTGATGGTGCTCGACCTTCCGGACGAGGTGCCCAAGTTCAGCGATGCCCGCATCGATGTCCACATTCCGGAGAACGAGGAGAACTTCCTGGTGGCCACGGTGCAAGCCTTCGATCCCGACTCCATGCCGGAGATCACCTACGTGCTCCGGAAGGGCAACGCGGAGCTCTTCAAGGTTGCGGAGAAGAGCGGAGAGGTGAGGACCATCAAGGGATTGGACTATGAGAGCCAGAAGCAACACCAACTGACCATCGGAACCATAGAGAACGATGGCGACGGACCAGGAGACACAATTCTACTGGTGGTAGATGTGGAGGATCGCAACGATCTACCCCCGCGGTTTATAACCGTTCCCGATCCCGTGACCGTGAATGACGACCAGGGCATAGGCACGATTATAGCCACTCTGCCCGCCATCGATGGCGATGGCACTTCGCCGGGAAATGTGGTGCGCTACGAGATCGTCGGACGCGGCAAGGCGCCCAAGTACTTCCAAGTGGATCCTGACACCGGCGCAGTGCGCATAAGGGATGAGCTGCGCAAAGAGGAGGATACGGAGTACCAGGTGGACATACGGGCATATGACCTGGGGGAGCCCCAGCTGAGCTCGGTGGCTCCCCTGCGCGTCGATGTACACCATCTCATGTCCAGCGGCAACAATGAAATCAAATTGGACAATAAGTTGGAAAGTGGAATGGGCATGAGCAGTGAAAGTATAGGCTTGGCCTTCAGCGACGACAGCTACACCACCAGTGTGCCGGAGTCAATGGAAGCCAATAGCACCCTCAAGCTCATTCAGATAGTGAACTCAAAGACATCTGCCGATGGGCCGCCGGCATTCAGGTGTGAATTCGTGAGTGGCAATGAGGGGGGCATCTTCAATCTGAGCTCTGCCGACCATGGTTGTAACTTACTGCTCATCCAGCCTTTGGACTTCGAGAACAAGACCTCGTACACGCTGCAGTTGCGGCTGACATCCCATCGCTACTTCGTCAATCCCCTGAAGGACAGCACCACTGTGGAGATCATAGTCCAGGATGAGAACGACAATGCCCCGGAGTTCGAGTTCAATAGGCTGCGCGGCCAACAAGACACTTTCTACACGGTGGTGACGGAGGAAATGGATGTTGACACAACCATTTTGCAGGTGCGGGCCACAGATCGTGATTCGGGGAAATTCGGAACCGTTCGCTACACTCTCTACGACGATGATGAAAACCGGGTTACCGTGGTGAGCATCTATACTTTACATTATCCAATGCATTTTTTGTTACCCATGCTACCATGATGTTTCCAGCCCACTAGCTTCTTTATGATGTCCGAAGACACTGGAGTTCTGCGAACTGCCAAGCATTTCAAGAACGAGAACGACTTTCCACTCACATTTTTGGTGGAGGCCCGTGATAGCGATGGTCAGGAGCAGGGATCCCATCGCACGAGGGCCAGGATAGTGGTCAACAAGCTGGCGGACATCAATCGCATGGCACTATCCTTCCCGAATGCAGCGCCCAGCGATCTCCGTAACTACTACACTGAGCTGGAGGAGCTGCTGGACAAGAAGACCGGACTGGTCAGCGGCATTGAGCGGATGAGCAGTCAGAAGTACTTGGCCAAGAACGGATCGGTGATCGAGAACCCGGCTGCTACGGACATATGGTTCTACCTCATCGATCCCAAGACGGAGCAGCTCGTCAGCCGCAAGGACAGCATTGTGGAGACCACTTTGCTGGAACCAGCTGCGCGATCGGAGTTGAACATCGCCCTGCCCAGAGCCACAGCCGAGAATATATCGTTTCCCCTGGAAAGAAAGGAACACGTGCACAAGGTGGGCACTCATTCTATTACATATGTATATCTTCATTGGACATCTATTTACTCTACACCTTGGTAACTTCCAGGTCAAAGCCGCCGTAGCCATCGACAACGAAGTCTTCCCCTTCACTCTTATTGCCATATCACTCGTTATACTCATCCTGGGCACGATAGGCATCATTTACATATGCATTTCGTGGTCAAAGTAAGTGGATAACCCATGACCTCTATTTAGTTATAATTACATATTTCAATACTTTATTTTTAATAGATACAAGAACTTCAAGCAGCGCATGCGCCAGTACTCCTCCTCGAATCCTCCTCGCTACGATCCAGTGATCGTTAACCAGCAGGCCTCGAGTGCCAGCGAAACCATAGCCAACTTGAAGGAGTACGAAACCCAGATGCTAGCCATGGCAGTGCCACCGGATGTGGACGACGATCTGCAGCTGGACTTCAGTGCCAAAAACCACGCCTTCTCGCTGGACAATGTGAGCTACATAACGCACAAGGAGAACACCAACGGAGGTGGCCAGTCCAGTCCCTCCCACTCGGATGCCACCACGGCCACGATAGCCACTCTGCGCCGCCATAAGAATCTCAACAATGCCAACATGAACAACAATCTGGCCATCAACAACAGGCAGAACACGTTCAACAGAACCCTGGAGATGAACACCCGCAACAACGCCAATCCGCTGGGATCGCCGCCGAACGGAGCACTCTCGGGCACCTTGACCTTGGGCCGCATCAAGCACCAGAACAGCAACCACTACCAGAACGGCGCCTACAACATAGACCCAACCGGGCCCAACAACATGGCCAATGCCAAGAACAATGCCTACAGCACGATGGGCAGGCGGGGCAACACCTTCGGCGACGTGGGTCTGCTCAATGGCAATGGGGAACTGATGAACGCCACTCTGGGTCGGAATGGCCAGCTCAACAATCGCCTGTACGGCGGAGAGGTGCCCATCACCAACCCGCTGTTTCAAAGGTATGCATACACAGCTTACTCAATTTCAAGATTATACCTACAATGGTAACACCCTCTATCCTGCAGATCCAGTTCCGATCACAACCACCTGAGCAGCACAAATGAGAACGTTTCCTTCGGCAAGAGGGACTATGGCCAAATAGGCTTCTCTTATCTGAACGACTTGGACAGGTCGGAGGTTGAGACAACAACGGAACTGTAGGGAATACTATAGGATTATTCTGGTTTCGACATATTACAGACTTGTTAATATATTTAGCTGCCAATTTGTAATTTTAATAGTGCATTTTAACAACGAGAGCGGTTGCCATCAATCTATGATCATAGCACATGCAATCTGTAAATATCTGAGTGGAGATGCAGAGTGGAGGAACTGATAACTGATATATTTAACTGTGCTTAAGATCAAATAATTACAGTCATTACTTTTAAGCGAACGCAGAGTGCATATTCCCCATATATCTACGAAACTGCCAGACGCAGGCGTTTTATGTAAGAATTGTTGAATAAATGTGCGTGCATTAATATAAAGTGTATAAACTATGGAAAGCCAATAAATGTAAATAAATATAACGTGAATCCGTAGATTTAAACTAAAGAGAGCCTATTTATTAAGGGTTCGTTCTTCCCGAAAACACCAAAACTACAATGGCTGAGTACAAAACCAACTGACATTTTCGGGTTGGAGATATATATGTAAGTTTCTATGATTGCAACATTAAACATTAACTATACGAGGGCCTAACAAGTAGTTTTAGATCTGTTTTGAGCGGACTCTCTTGGCTTCACGCCGCCTTTGTTGTCTTCGCCATGAGCTGTGGTCACGTTGAGAACTTGATGTGTGAACAGCTTATCCGAGGGGTCCTCCTTCTCCTTTTTTATGGCGGTAGTTACGCTGGCGGACTGGGTGTCCTCTTCCTCGGTCTCCGACTCGCATTTCTGTGAAGTAAAGTGAATGTCAACCATGAGAAGGATTGATACTTTGGGTAGCAGGTTGATTTGGGTTAGTATGGTGGGTTATTACGTTTACTATGCTATTAGACTAGTTCATGAGGGCTTCGAACCAGGGCATGAGCTCTATGCCCTCGAGCAAACGCAACACTTCATTCACATTGCTCTCCGATACGTCGATATCAAAGTTTAGTTCGCTACTGTCTTGCAAAGCTGATTGTTCTAACTCTAAGTTGCTTCCGATGAGATTGTCTTGAGCCTCACTTTCAGCGGGACCAACTGAGTCGTTGGACCCGCCCTCGCCTTCCTCCACGAGGCCTAAGTCTACAGGAGCACTTTCCGCACTAAGATCTTCAATGGCTAAGCCCAGGTCAGCGTCCATGTCCAATAACATGGTGTAGTCGTCGCCGAAGTTTGCCAGATCGTCAACTCCGTCAAGGCTAAAATCGAATATACCATTTGCAAAATCCAAGAGGTCATCACCCTCCGGCTGCGGTTCATTCCGTGGGTCTTCTCCGACAAAGTTTTCGTTAATAGAGCCTGCTGCGAAAATACTTTCTACCGGCAGAGTGCTTGGAACTTCATAAAACTGGGGGATGAGAGGTCGGCAATTTATTCAGGCTCGATCACAAAAGTACTAGCACTTATATACATGTGTTTCGTGTTTGTTTCTCTAGATATACTTAGCTTTACTACAAATCAAGACTAAATACTAGTTACGCAGTATTGTTTTTTCGAACTGTTTCACAGTTCGCTTACTGTAGTTTCAGCAGTCATGTGCAACACAACATATGGCAATGAGTGAGTGGGTAGTTGGTATATCTAAGCAGTTACGTGTGGTGGTTATGGCGTGGGTTGGGTTAGTTTTTGATTAACGCACCTTTTGTATATACTGGCGCTTAGCCGGCGCCACAGTCAAGTGCAGTACGCAACTGGAGTCTTCGAGAATGCTAGCCACCGGCTCCTGGCAGACCACCCCACTGCGCTCCACGCCGCAGGCCCGGAACAGGACCTGGCGTTTATCCTCCAGAATGTGCTTGCGGCAGTGCTTGCAGCATGGCAGCGTTCGCTCCCCACACTTGACGCCGCCTTCGGTGAAGACGCACTTCGGGTTGCTCGACGACTTGGATGCGTACAAGGTGTCGCGAGCGCGCTTCTCCTTCATTTTCTTGTAGAGCACTGCCTCCACGCCCTGGCGACGATGATAGCTATTGAGAGCCTTCAGCTGTTCATACAGTTTTCGCTCGTGTGGCGTGTCCTTTAGCTGATCGTGAATGCTGCCTGAAAGTATGAAATTAGACAACTTTTCTGTCGAGTTTAAGGGCTCTTTATACATACAATATAGCTCTCGTTCGCGCCGTATGTCATGCAAGTACTTGCGACGTCGCTGCTTTAGCACGTTTTGCAGATATGAAATCTGATCGCGATAGAGTCCCTGAAGCTTGATCAGCTTCGTTTCGGCAATCTTAACTGCCTCTGCGCGTGTAAAGACGCCAGCGTGTCTGCGAGAAAGAAGCAAAATGTAATAATTCCCTAATTAACACTACTACACATGGGTAAGATCTTACTTCAAAGGATCATCATCTTCCGAGTCGATGCTTTCATAGTCAGATTCGTAGAACTCAATATCCTGGGCGGTGTTCCTTAGACAGGGCGGATCCGCATCGTTGCTGGAACTATCGGAAGCATAGTCCAGAATTCGACGTCGTTTGCGTAAACTCTCCACAACATGTCCGATTGGGTTACGGTGGTCTTGGTGGACTGGAAGTCAGAAAAGTTAGATTTGAGCTTGAGTTACAATCATCAGGACATACCAAATAACGTCACATGGGGCGAGACCACATCGATTTCATCATCATCGGGCTCGATCTTGGGAACCTCTGGCTTAATGTCCTCCACATTGATGTGCGATGAGAGGCTGTGCAGCAGGGTCTCATTGGTCTCTACCCGGCTGCGAATACGGCCCACATTCATGTGCGTCTTCTGCAGCTGCGTCTGGCGATTGTGCTCGAAGCAGAGAGTGGTCAGGATCTGCTCCTTCTTATTGTCGTACCTTGCCACCGCGTTGATGCACTTCCTGCCGTTCGAGTAGACGTGCGAGCACTGGCGGTAGTTGGAGCGCGGGTCGCGCAGGACGTGCCGGATGCAGTACTCGTAGCCCTCGATCCGCATCAGGCTGCACTCGTAGGTGGGATTAGCGCAGTACTTAATCTTCGCAAGCTCGCTGTGAATCTGCTCCCGCATCTGGAGCTCCTTGTCCGGTGTGCAAGGCGTACCGGTGAAGCGGGCGCACTGGCGCAGTTGGTTCGGCGAAAAGCTGGACATCTTCCTTTCAAGATTTCTGCCTTTTTCTAGGAATTTTCTTTCGATTTTTCCGACGAGGCGAAATGAAATAAGATGCTTTGGAAACTGTGTGACCTCAGCAAAGTAGAGAAGAAATACCACACACTTTGACAGACCCAGTGGTTTGGGAATCTGCTAACAAGTCAGCTTCGCCCTGAATCATGAGGGGTATTCGCACTTTGGATGTTGACTTCTTTATTCAAAAATATCGATAATTAAAGCTTACTTTTAAAAATGTAGTATACAAGTTGGAATCTAATACCATCTGTACATTTAGAGGCTTTGTGTTTTTTTTTAATCTTTCTCTATGCTAATGAACATGGCTTTCAGCCTGAGAATTTCTTGCTTCTTAAGAAAAACGGCGAAATGTGCTGGAGTGCGGAAGATCTTCCTTCACGACGTCTTCACGTCTCGTCATCCGTTGGCAAAACGTCTATTTGGCTTAAAATCACCTTGATCCTGGCCATTCTTATGCCGAAGCGAACCTTGTAGTCCGCTGCTTCCAGTTGCGGCAGACACCTCCGGTTGATGAGAAGCCGGAAAGTTTGACTAGTCTTCGTAATTTCCTCCGCCCACAGGATGGACCAGTCGGACATGTCTACGTCTAGGTTCTGGGCTCTCAAACAGATCAGGATCCGGTTGTGGTCCATTTGACCGTGGGGCAACCAGATGCGTGCTTGAGGACGCCAAGGAATATCGCTGACATGGACGAGCTTTATGCGCATGCCGTCCCACAAGTCGCCAATAGTGGCAATGCACGCCTCTAGGAATATCTTTGAAAAGCCGTCGACGCACCTAATCACTCGGTGGCCCCGGATCACATCGGAAGAGTCGAAGGACGGTACGGGACCCCTTGGCATGGCCATGACTCTGTCAGTCACCATGTGGGCCAGTCTGGTCTCGATCTCCTCCCACTTTTCGTTGAGCAGATAGCCGTCTTCGTGGAACTCGTCCACCAGCGCCATCACCAGATTGTCAAACGCCGTCACATTGGGTTTCCCAGCCTTAGGAGGACCTGGACCCTTTGGCTTCTTGGGAACCTTAGCCTTCTTGAGCGCCGGTTTCTTGTGCTTCGTACGCTTCTTTATCTTTTGATCCGTCAATTGCGCCGCTTTCTTCGCTGCCTTCTGTTTTTTCCTGGCCTTGGCTCGAATGCGGGTGCGGGACTTGGACTTCTCCTTCTTCGCCTTAACTGCATCAGAGAATTTACCTTTTTGTTTAGCGACCTGTGCGGAGAAGCAGGGCATTTCGGATAGGGACTCGGATTTCAGACGACGTCGCCAGAGAGAGTCGTGCAGATCTTGAAATACCAAATGGATCAGTTAGCATCGAGAAGGCAGGCAACACGCGACTTACCATCGTCATTGATTGCAATCACATCCTCGAGCTGCTCAGCCTTTATATTTTCCTTATAGAAGAAGGTGTACTCCTGCTTTGGCCAATTACTGGACATTTGGGCACTTATTGCGTCTTGTTTTTCCAGAGCTAAACGATAAGCACAATGTTTTTACCATCTGCGCGGGAAAATGCCTAAAAACAAACTGTTTGCAACTGGTTGCAACACGTGATTGAAATTAAGTCGTGGTTCAAACCATAGAGGAATTTGAAAACAATACGAATTCTGTCCTTCAATTATTTATTGATTTCATAAAATGCGTTTTTCTTTGTACAAATAAATATAAGTAGCACATACTTCAAATGATATTCATACGTCCTAACTGGACAATAAGGTTAGTTTATAAGATGAAAAGCTGGATGGGATCTTAGGTTTTTCCCAAATTGCCTATCCTGTTTAATGCTATTATTTCTTGCGGTCTTCTGTATTTCCTACGTCTGGATTGTGTGGAACGATGCTTACTGGTTGGTTTTTGTAGTGGAAGACTCTCCACAAATTGTCGCCATCCTTTATTAAAAATCGGCACCGACCTTTGCGCGACGTGTTTTGTATACGCTCCTGAATAAGCATAATCGCTTTGTTGGACAGTTCAGCTCCTGGGGGTAACTTCCAAGCGGACTGATCCAACTTATCCGCCTGCTCCACATTTTCCGTCTGGTAAACGTCCTTCGCATGCGCCGCTTCCTCTGAGCGCTCCGTATTTCCCGTCGGCTCCATCTCCATCGACTTATCTATAATATTCTGCTCCGTAGTCTCCGAGAGATCCACTTCCTGCGGGGTGGGAATATATGGGGAGACGCGCACTGACCGACTTCCTCGAGTGTTCACTCTCCACATTTTAGGCCCATCCCTTACCAGGAATTTGAACCGTTTCACATTTTTTCTTTTCAGCACACGGGCATGAATCTCCTTGATCGCAGCCTCGGACAGTTCAGCTCCAGGGGTTACTATCCAATCTGACGAACTCGCCTCAGTCTGTTCCGCTACCTCAGTATGCACGGGTATAACCTCTGTAATGCGTACTCGAAAGTCATTTCCGACGGTAACTCTCCAAGATTTCCCCTCATCATTAACCAGGAACTGGGCCGTTTGTCCTTTTGACTTGTTCAGAAATCCGTTCTTTATTTCTTTGATCGCTGCACCGGAGAATTGAGCTCCACGAGGTACTATCCAGCCGAATGAGTTCATCTCTGTCTGTTGTTCCACATTTGATTGCGTTACTTCCTCCGCCTGATGAGCTATCACACTTTGTTGTTCCACTTCTACCTGTTTGGTCTCCTCCAAGCGCGTCGTCTTTTTTTCGGATGTACAATACGCAATGCGCACTCGTGAGCCTCGGCCACCAATTACTTTCCAGCTTATAGGACCATCCTTAATCTGAAACCGCAGCTGATAGCCTCTTCGCTTGTTCTGCAAACGCATCTGGATCTCCTGGATCACTGTGTTGGACAATTGAGCTCCTCGAGGTAGTGTCCAGCCTAACGAGTTCTCAACCGTCTCCTCCGTATGGTGAACCCGTTGTGCCTGCACAACTTCCCGGGCCGCTTGGCTTGGGCTGGTTATTTCGCTGGCGGGGACAAGCTTGATGCGTACTCCACTCCATGCGTCGGCTAATTGCTCAATACAATCCTCTAGGAAGATCTTGGAGAAGCCGTCCTCGCACCTAATCACCCGGTGGCCCCGGATAACAAGTGACGAGTCAAGCAACGGGTTGGGTCCTTGCGGTACCGCCGTTAGTCTATCCGCCACCATGTCCGCCAGCCTGGTCTCGATCTCCCCCCACTTTTCAAAAAGCAAGCAGCCGTCTGCGTGGAGCTCATCCACCACGGCCATTGACAGGTTGTCCTGGATCAACTCCTTATACCTCCAAGCCGAAATAGACTGAGGTGCATCTGCACCCCTTGACAGTTTGTGATTCTTCCCATTTGAGTCCAATGATCCGTTTCGCTTACGCTGCTGATGAACACTCCTAATTGGAGATCTTCGCTGAGCATTTCCATAGCGACCTGCCCTACTCTCTGATTCCTGTGAGTAATCACAATCTTTGCGGCGAGCCCAGGATGAGCGTTCCAAGCCCTCGGAAACTAAGAGGTCTCAATTTAGTTAGGTGGCTGCACCAGATACTCGACATACCTTCATAGGCCGGTTTACCGTTTTTGTTCTCCCAGGAACAGGGAGTTGGAGCAAGGCGTCGGTCTTCGCGTGAATAGATATTCATTATATTCTAGTCATGACTAAAATACAATATTTCTATGTTATTACAGTGCGGAAGTTTTAAACTTAAAAGTAAACAAAACTCAGCCTGTTTTGTTCCGATAATTGACAGAACCTATCGGGCCCTGAAGTACTTCGATATTGAAAGTCATCGAAGAGTATGACCGCAGTTGGCATATTATACATCTTATTGTAATCTTATAATATTGATAGATATCCGTTATTTTCGCCCGTTTAAGTACAGTACTTCCAATTAAATATGTAAATAGTTTCAACGATTAGAGAACTGTAATCAGCAAATACTTATTAATAACACATAATTGAGGTACAGTTTGTTACTAATTCTAAGCGTAACGAAGAAGTTTATTTGCGGTCTGAAATGTACGAATTTACGCCAGCAATTTTTACAAAAAAATATATATATAAATTAATGAAAAGACATAGAACATATGTAACATGTAATTCATCGCTGTTGTGTCAAAATTTCTTCTTTTTCAATTTCTTTACCCTTCCCCCGCACAGTGAATGCACAGATCATTAAGTGTTTAAAGTATAATCATACCTAAGTTTAAATTATCATATTGCCCGCCTTATTCACCTACAAATAAAAGCCATTCCAATCGTCGGTGGGCTACTTGTGCACCACGTTCATGTCCAGGAGCAGCTTCTTTGTCTGCAGATCGATGAGCCGGCGCTTGGCTCTGGCCAACTCGGCCATCTCGTTGTAGTATATCGTTTCCGCCTTGAGTTTCTCGTCCAGCTGGGTGGTGGACTCCGCCAACGAGACGCTGTCCTGCGGAATCATGTTCTGCATCTCCGCTGGCTCCTGATCCTGCTCCTCGCACCTGTCCACCACAACGGAATCGGAGTTGTCCACCACGTACTCGTAGAAGGGTTCCTGCAGTGAAATCGAAGTGACCTTAAACCAGAGATCGAAAGCATGTAGAAGGTAAGTGGGTAGGTAGTGGCCCGCGGACAAACCTCTTCGTCCAGGTGTTCGGCCACCTTCTCGATGATGCTGTCCACATCGTCGAAGTTGACTTTTTCCAGGGGATCAGCAGCCTGCCTACGCTCCATGCTGCTGTACGAGTCCTTTTTGGGTGTCAGGAGGTGATGGTGGGAGTGGTTCAGCGTCTTGGCCAGGCTGGTGTGGCGCCGCACGATGTGGCGCATAAGATTAGAGGACGAATGCTTCGAGGAAAGCGTCTTGCCGCAGTGCATGCATTTGGCCATGAATTCGGATATGCGGATGAAGTGGGCCCAGAGCTTGTTGTTCTTCCCAATGACCTTGTTGCGCATCTCCTCGCTGTGCCGCTCCATCTGCTCCTGTTCCCTCTTTACGCTCATGATGCCGCGCACCGCAGACTTGGTCTCGCCCTCGCCCTCTGTGAGCTCCATGCTCAGGTCCTCTGATGCGGATGCTTCCAGCTCGTCCTTCAGCTCCGCCAGCATCTTACCCTCCTCGCCAGCGAAAATCGTGCGGGCCAGGAGCTTGTGGTTCCGGATTAAATGGCGCGTCAAGTTGGAGGATGTGTGTTTGGAGGACAACGTCTTGTCGCAGTGCTTGCACTGAACTATGTACTCGGTCAGGCGGTGGAAGTGGGCTAGAGCCTTGAAGTTTTTCCCAACCATAGCTGCTCCCGCAAATCCGATGGTTGCAGTTTCGCCCGCTCCCTTGCCAATTTGTTTGCAATTGTCGCGTTTATTTATCAAATTGCAATTATTTTCGGTGCAAAATGAGGGTGTGACCGTTTGCGCGAAGCCACAACCTAACAGTTTGCCAAGCTGAGAGTGGTCTGTTAGAAACGCTAGCTGGCCACACCTCGCTCAACAGTTTTTATATTTCTACAGCAGTAAGGGTACTCACTTATGTTATGTTATCAATTTATAGGTGCTGTATTGTATTCCTAATTGCATTTAAATTTCTATTGTAATCAAAATGAATATTGCTAAATATGATTTACCGCTATGGCTCACATATAAAAAGTGGGGTCACATTTTTCCACGTTTCTCTTACTCCATTTAACTGATTCTAGCTGCTACAAATTTATATTTGAATTTATGCAACAGCACCGAGTGTACCGTAATGCGCGCGTTAACAGCGCAGCGTTGCCCCACAGCGGCAACTGTCAGAAAGATAACCCTACTTTTTTGACACGAGGTGCTGTGCGTGTCTTTTCCTTTCTTTCTCGCTTTTTACTCGAACATGGGTAAGTCGACTCTCGCAAATTGCGTCGAAATATCAAGAAAATGGGCTGAGTACGGCCCACAAACATCATGAAAGTGCGCATAAAGTACGTTTACAACCGCATCGAGCGAAAAGCAACGGGGAATGTGTGAATTTAAAGAATTATTAATGAATTTAACTTGGTGCGGCTCATTCGAGTGCGCCCGTAAACGTGCCTATCTTCTTGGTTTTTTCATCGACGTTTCCGTGCCACTTGTACTAACTAGCCCTTATTTATCAATCACCAGGTATTAGCCGCGATAGTGCACACAAACGCCGGGCCACCGGAGGCAAGCGCAAGTCGCTCCGCAAGAAGCGCAAGTTCGAGCTGGGACGCCCCGCCGCCAACACTAAGGTAAGGATAATCTCCGGATAATCTGAGTGGCTGTGCATTTGGATGCCAGGGTCCAGTTTCTCATACTCCCACTAAGGTTTAGTGGTCGGTGCTGATAGGTGTGTTTGGGAACCGAGCACATTTTCACTGTTTTTATCTAACCATCGTGAACTACACACATCGTGTTTTGAATAATCGTTATAAATATGTAAAGGAATATGAGGCATTTAACTGCCTATCCACCGACAATCTGTAAAAAGTATGAGATAACCGGTCTTAGTATGCCAATGCAATATAAAATGATGTTAACGCGTGTCAACTGCAATTGTGCTCTCGAGCACTCTTCTTGATGATTGAAAAGCTTTATGTTCGGACTACTGATTTATATCGTTTCCTGCATAAGGTCCTCTACGCTGTATGCCCGGACTAACCAAGAACTCTTTCTTTCAGCTTGGCTCCGGTCGCGTGCACAAGGTGCGCACTCGTGGTGGAAACACCAAGCTGCGTGCTCTCCGCCTGGAAACCGGAAACTTCGCCTGGGCCTCCGAGGGAGTAGCGCGCAAGACCCGTATTGCCGATGTGGTGTACAATGCGTCCAACAACGAGCTGGTGCGCACGAAGACCCTGGTGAAGAACAGCATCGTGGTCATCGATGCCACGCCCTTCCGCCAGTGGTACGAGGCGCACTACGTGCTGCCCCTGGGACGCAAGCGTAACCCCAAGCACGCCCAGAAGGAGGACGAGAACGACGTGCTGACTAAGAAGCGCAGCGAAAAGGTCATGAAGAAGTACCTGGAGCGCCAGAAGTACGGCAAGGTCGAGCAGGCCCTCGAGGATCAGTTCACCTCCGGCCGCATCTTGGGTGTGTATTTTCGATTGATTATTTTCAAAGCTTGTTATAGTGATGTAAAAACCTTAGCGATCCAGCTACTTTATTGTGTCAATCTTGTTTTAAGAGAGATGCAAGCCTGCTGGGTGTGATTCGGCTTGTCATAGTTACTCTGATTCAACCACTTAACATGCTAGCCTTTCCATTCACTGGGAGCCCCACTCTAATTCCCTATTCTTTTCCCTTCCAGCTTGCATTTCTTCCCGCCCCGGACAATGCGGTCGCTCCGACGGCTACATTTTGGAAGGCAAGGAGTTGGAATTCTACCTTAAGAAGATCAAGTCTAAGAAATAAAGGCACTAGATAAGCTTGCAAGACATGATTTGCAAAGAAAAACGGAATAAAACAACTTGTTTTTTATAGGAAGTGCATTTTTCCGATTTTGTTTCTTTAATTTGCCTGCTGACAAGGGAATGGCTTCCAAATAGTGGGCAGTACACCGTCTGGTGTTCCCCCAAATAAAATCCAGATAGAAGATACGAATGTTCGTTAAATGTCTATTGAATTTTCGTTTCATAAGTATGATACAGTAATGCGTAATCATTAACAATAGTTTAAATATCATTTATAATGGCTATAATTACATAACGCAGACGGGATGTTAAATCCCATAAAGTACAACAAATTCATGTAAATTTAAAACTGCCAGTGACAATCTTAGAGCAAACTAAAAACTGTCTGGTTTCAATTTTCTTCTTATACTGCTGTCAGCTAAAGTTCCTAGTGTTCGAATAGCATGGTCATCACGGCCATTAACGCAATGCCAAATATCAGTGCTAGCAGCTGCTTAATGGACTCCTTGCGCTCCTCCTCCTTTAAGAGATCAGGTAATACTGTGACCAGAGCGATGTGCAGAAAGCCGCCGGCAGTGAACGGCATAATCCACGAAGTACGTGCCTCTGTAAATGTAAAGATAAAATCACTTGTTTGTCACCCGGAGAGCCCATTTAAGCTTACCCATGGCCGACGTTACGCCAGAGCCACCGATAGCCACCAGAGCACCGAGCAGGCCAGCTCCCGCAGTGAGAAGTTGCGCGCGCGCGGCGTCCCAACGACTAAACCCAGATCTAAGCAGGATTGCGAAATCCCCCACCTCGTGTGGAATTTCGTGAACTGTAGGATGAATATAACTTAGATTCAATATGTTTCATTAGTTCTATGAGTACTTACGCAATATGGCGAATGTCGCTAGGATTCCGTGCCTGAAGGACACCAAAAAGGATCCAGCCACGGCTAGACCGTGTGTGAAATTGTCAATTGAGTTGGCCAAGAGGTTTAGATACCCAGCTACTTTCTTCGGCTGCTCCTTCTTTTCCTTCGACTTCTGTTCCCGCTCACGTAGAAAACAGACTTTACCCACATCTTCGATATCGCAGGCGCCGCCACAACTCTCGGACGTTTCGCCCTCTGGTAGTTGGCCTCCATGTCGACGCAACAGGCAGTTGGCTATTTCCACGCACTTGGGCTGAGGATTCTCGTCGTCCGCGCTGGCATAGCCGGAGAATATTTTCTCCACGATCGTGAAGATCAGTATGCCGGAAAGGACCCAAAGGCCCGAGCGCAGGGATGGGTGACTAGAAGGATCTAAGAAGGAAAACCAATATTAGAGATAATTTCACAACTTGGATTTCAGCGCAACTCACCTTGATTATCGCCTTCCCAGGCTTCTGGCAACAGGTGGAGGAACACATCGCCCAGCAGACCGCCGACCGCAAAACTGAGAAGCACTCGCAGGAGTTTTGATTCTGCAGCTGAAGGGTGAGAATGAATTCGAGTTTAAATTGAAATACCTTTTGTATGCAGATGTAAGACTTACGATCTTTGTATCCCTCCTTAGCCATTTTCTCCTCCGTGGGAATGATGATCAGTGGGAATATGCCACTCAGTCCAATGACCACCGATCCCAGCAGAGAGAAAACCCATGGTGTATACTCGAAGCTTTTGAAGTACGCGGGCATGTACTGGTCCATTAGGTTGAAGTATATCATGGCGATGTGTTCATCGAAGAAGCTGCTGTTCGTGGTCATTTTCGGCTGCCCTTCTACTGATACTTATGTGCTGCTCTGTGCTGGAACTTAGGATTCTTCGGTCACTGCTGGCTGCTCCTGTCCAGTGACTTTCGGAGGAATATGTGCCGTGTTCGACGACTCGACCCAGCTGGAATAAGAAATAAAATTTTAATTGTTTAAGAAATGTCGGCACACACGTAAATTTTGATATGAAAAAAATCAGTAATCCGCCACCTGGCAACAAAATCATTGAACAACTAGATGCGGTTCTTAGTATCAGACAGAAGGTGATGCGAAAATCCTTTAGATATGGACAATGTCAGCCATAATCAATAAAGGGGCAGGAAAAATACTTCCAACTGCGCCTGTTGTCAGGTTTGATAAGCGAGTCTCTGTAAAATTTAATCATGAAAACTTAAGTGCGCCTAGACGGCTTCATAGGGAAGAGCAGTCAATCAAACTAAGACCATTGCCCGATAGCTAATTCATCAGGATGAGTAAGCGTGTCCTGCCTCACTATAACCAATAAAATATCAAATCGTTCATCGCTGAACTTGTTGCCCATATCACAGCGAACCTGGTGGTCTTTATCTAAAATGCAGGTACTTAAATGAATTATATCTTTGCCAATTTTGATTGTTCGAGTTCGAGCAATAATTAATTGGCTTTTTCTATAATTTATAAGCAATTTAGATGCAGTTACATGCTTAGTTTGAATGTGATTGCTATTAAGGATTTTCTTTAGAATTATCTACGCGTGGAATAAGAATTCCATTTGTAAATCAGCGGTCTCTCGACAATTAACTACTCTTTTATCACTGCCACCAACCAAAACAGATCGTAAATTGGGCGAAAAGTAATTTCCAAGCTCGGTAACCGTCAAACCGTCGCTCTCAATGTGCAGAAACAGACTAAATGAATTTCCAGGAGACGCTGCTTCGCAACGCCCACGTCAAGATATTTTGTTTCCATTTGATTTCCGATTTGATGTGCACGATGCAGCTTAAACTGTTCACTTTTAGCGATAAGATTACGATGGCACTAGTACAATGGAGTACCACGATTCCAGCGGCTTTGCTAAACGGCAATACTCCGCATGTGTATTGGGGAATTGAACTTGGAATCGGGCGAATGATGACCAAGAATTCCCAGTAGAATCATGAGTATACCTCGCCGCTCCTGTAGCGATGCGAAAACGATCACGATCCCATGTAGGCGAAGTCTATACTATAAGTATGGCCAGGTCTTATCTTTCGCACCCGTTGTCATTGAACTATCAAAAAGCAAATTATGTAGATTAGATTTAGACATCGTGTAATTGACTGAGTATCTGTAAAGACTATAGTTAGGAAGGAGGCTGTAAGAACTAGTGACTCATCCAGTTGCTTGCTCCAAGCTCCAATACTACATTTTCTCCAAGTAAACCATGACTGCTTCACGCTATTATTGTTAGTCTACTGTATATTGCACATTATGCCCTTTAAAGATAATCTCTGCGAGATACTGGAAACAACAATAGCAAAGAGTCATCTTGTTCAGATTCAGACCCGTTTTCACGTAAAGTAGTCGAAATTCGGCACTAGGAAGCCACTCAAAGTTTGTTATATGGTGTGATCAGTTGAGTAAATATTCCAATTTTAGCACAATAAATTCGAATTATGTATTTAGCTGTTGGACTTAATTGTTGTGTTTTTTGGGCGAGCCCTCAACGAGAAGACAGTCCAGATTTGCGGAGTAATTCCGGGAATCCTGTCAATTTCACTCAGATAGCTTTTCACAAATCTATTCACGAGTCGCGCAAGTATTCAATGATCATAATGTGGCACTATTTTGTTGAAAAACTCGAGGACAATGGATTCTTCTGCGATTTAAAGTTGATTTGTGGCATGCGCGTATTTGAATACCTCCAACTGTTAACACAATACCAGTAACTATGTATGTATATCACACTTGAGCGTTGCTAATGCGGAAATTTATGCTCCGAGCTCCACAAGTCGTGTGTTATCGCGCCGCTAACTGAGCTCGTTGTGGGTGAGGAATCGTCTTCTGCACACGTTCTTATAGTTGAATTGAATCGAAAATATAATCTGGGGGTTCCAATGCAATTCAAAGAGCGGCTGATTAACTGTGAATCATTATTGTCGTCAATGGGGCAGCAACTAGTTATTATTTTTGCACCAAGCCCTATAAATTTGACATGTTTTGATTATCAATACGTGCGGATAAGAAAGTGCAAGATATAAACATGCACTTTCTTAATCAAAGAATATTAAGGAATATAAGATCGGGAAATAAAAACTGGGTACTTTCCCGAGTTATAATCGAGCTTCAGCGTTGCAGTAGTCGTCGTAAATAGATTTGTCACCCTTGTATACAAAACCTAGAACACAAAACAAAGTTCTTTGTTCCGATCAGGGTAAAATGTATTTCTACGCCCACAACTGAGTACTGAGTATCACATGGGTCAAACTCGATGATTTAGCAGCATACTGAGAAGCAAACCCTTTGAGACTCCATTATGGTTAATAGACAAGATTAAAGCCGCGAAACCAGTTTGCCAAACAAGTTATTATTGTATTGTTGTTCAACAAAGTCTAGTCCATTTGTTTTTGTATTATGTACCGCTGATAAAACGCAATATTATAGTAGTGTTCAGAGCACAGATTTGAGATTAGATTGAGTACTGCTGAAAGTTACTCAAATATGGCGGCTATTAGTGACGTGCGGTTGATAATCTTACACTAGGTTAGTTATGCGGCATATCAAGAGATCTATGCGGAAGCCAGTAATTTGACCGCAAGAGATGCTATTTCTTATAAAACATCACATTTTTCGGAAAATATCGTTGATACTTTTACTTAAGACCGCACGATAAAACAATGAAATTATCTACAAAAAACATGTACATATGTATAATGTACATAACTGATAAGCAACACCAGCTGAGTCGGTTGCAACACTTATGTTTTCAGACTTCTAGAATTTCCACTTGTACATATATTATAAGTTTTAATGTATTCAGATCTCTTTCACCACAAAGCGAATTGTCACATAATCATTTAGTGGCTTTTCCATTAAATGCCAGAATTTATCATTAAGCACGATTCCTGTAAAATCGGATGGGGTGGATGTGCAGTTATTTTTACCGTTATTGAGCTGCAACGGGAACAGGTTAACGTGCTCTTATCACTTTTATTGCGGTTAGTAAAACCCGAAACTTTCGGTTTTTGCAGTGGCGAAATTGTATGATAAATTACTTGTCTATTGCGTAGTAGCGATCATTGGAACCCAATGTTTTTTTACTGCGAAGTAATTGCGTGAATTCACGTTTATTGCGAGCGGGCTCCCCGAGAGTTAAACGTACGCTTGCCCCCGCGGAATTCGAATCACGGGCTTTATGTCGATGTCGTCGCCCCGCGCGTCGCTTCACTAAAAGTTACAAGCTCGCCAAAAACACATGCATTTATACATTTGTTTACTTTGTTCGAGGGCCGTGCGGAAAATACAATAACAAAGCAATATGGTGCATTTGGATGGTGGTGGCAAAATATTTGCAAGATGTCGTGTTATCGATAAGTTGTCGTATTATAACTTAGCAGAGATCCAAACAAGGGTTTGAAACCAAATGGATGACTACTAGTCAAAATTAAAATACCAAAGTAAAATTTGACATGTGTAGAAATCTGCGATTGCCTCTGGAACGTTATTTCCAAAATGATAGGTAGGAATATTGGAATATTCGTTTAAAACATAAATACATTTCAATATTTGTGAAGATTTGGAAAAGTGAAATAGTTATTCAGTTTTTAAATACGCGCAACCCAACTTTTCGTGTCACGACACAATCACGACCAATTGCCCACCCCTAGTCCAATCGATTGCTTATGAATCATACTTGACGCAATCGAAAACATTATTGCATCTTTGACACCACTAGTATTTACGCGTATCAAGCGTAAAAACTCAATTAACAATTGATTAAGAACTAAATTAGCAGTGTAATTATGTATAATAAAACGCAGGCGATAGCAACATGTTAAGTGCAGTGCCTTCAGCGCTAGTGCGACAGCGAGTGACGTCACACGAGTAGAAAACAACACAGCAACAACAACAAAAGACAGTGGGGCGCCGCAGCAACAAAAGGGAATCAATAACAAAAAAACCAGAGAGAAAATCGTAATTTGGTGGATAATTTGCATACGATTGGGTGGTTAGGTAACACCAACTGCCATCACAGACGCACAAATCACAAAATGAGCAAGCTGGAAACGGATTCGGACAGTTCAGAGGAGTTTTTCGATGCCGAGGACACTACACCCAACCGTCATTCGACTTTGTGGTGGGTTCTTGTGGGTTACCCCATCTAAATGCCTAGCTAATCCATTGCCGTTTCAGTCGTAAGCTACCGCCCGAGGTGGCCCAGGAGTTCATCTTTCCCGAGCCCGCCGTGCGAGTGAGTGCCGCCGCTTCCTCCGACAGCGATGCTACGCCCATTGGCGCTGGAACGCCTGCAACCCGGAGTCCCACCAATAGCCTGGGTGCCCGGCTAAAGTCGCAGGATGCGGCGGTCTTTGTTGAGCCCAAGCCCGTGATAGGAACTGTAAGTAAAAGGGGTCCACATGAAGTGCTCTTTCCTTCCGTTTCACTAGAC
This sequence comes from Drosophila orena, assembly GCA_005876975.1. Lineage (NCBI taxonomy): Eukaryota > Metazoa > Arthropoda > Insecta > Diptera > Drosophilidae > Drosophila > Drosophila orena. The sequence goes on along the minus strand of VCKV01000282.1, from coordinate 2,585,493 downwards.
CCAGTTATGATGTCATCGACTAGGGCAACGATCCATCACCGGTGGCCTTGGGAAACCATTTTCATGTGTGAAAGCCCTCCTTCAGCTCACATGTCTGGTGGTGTAATTTGTAGAAGGTTTACTACAATGTGAGGCATACATTTATTGTTAAATGTGAAGTGGGGAAAAAACTGAGCTCTGTCTAGTGACCTATATATTCCCAACTTCTGTGATCGTTATGTGCAGTTTTTTTCATTTATGGTTATTTATTTTAAACACTCATGGGTGACATATACAATGTTAGTACTCAAGCTCATTTGGTAAATATTGTTTTATGTTTAGGTCTTTATTATCGGTTACTTATCTTTCCACCTATAGATGTTAATAGTATACCTACCATTTCTCGCCAACTTCCCTTATAGGCATTTAATAAACCGATATGATACGGTTTATGGAGATTACGCAAAATCGCATTTATTTAAAGGTGTAAAGATAATGGCAGGTTTTAAAATTCTGCATTTAGACCTATCACACGTTTTGCACATCACTGAAAAAATTCGTTCATTATTACTTTAATGTCACACATTTCTCGTCTTATAGACTCATTTTATGTTTCATTTTTCATAAACCTGGGCAGATGAACTTCAATTTATTAGAATTGGGTGATTTTTAGTTTTTAAAGTGCAAATGTTCAGAAACAACATTTTTAATAGCCAAAAAGCACTATCTAATGAACAACCAAATCACCCCCTTAATTTTGTGTCCATATTTGTGTTCTTTACTTTCATATTTTCTTCGCCTCATTTCGTAAATCCAACGAATAAAAAACAATACCCAACTTAAAAATGGAAACCAACTTAAACTCGAATCTCGACCAATGTTAATATGCATACGTTAAAAAAATGACATAAATTTATGGCATATAGTTGGGTAGACAGCGCTTTCACGAACTACGTCAGTGCATGCAAAACGATGAAGATGATAATCCAGGAAATACACTCACACCTGATTCTCAGGTATACATTTTTGTAATCTAGCCTGTTTGCGTAGCTTTCCGTTTCCTCGGCTCACCCAGGCGTACTTATGATTTAAATTAATCTTGCAGAATAGCTCAACGGATGGCATTTTCACCAACCGTTCGACGCATCCGTTTAAGGTCATTGAGACCGATGCGATGAGCATACAGAGCATGACATCACTGGGTCGCGTGGGTCGAATCTTGGCGGGCAGCATTGACCCGTCTGGTAAGTAAAAATCAGTATTTTCATGAAAACACAGCAGCCAATGACTGTCTCAATTCATTTACTTTCAGCTATAAGCATAGATCGCGAGTCCCTGGCCTCGTTGAATGCGCAACAACAAAAGCAGCAGGCGCAGCAGCAACAACACGCGCAACCTACGTCGTCTACCAGCTCTAATACTCCACCGAGCATTGGAAACACCTCTTCCGGGATGAGCACGCCTAGAGTTTCGCCCAAGCATCAGCAAAGTGGAAAGGAGGCGGCTGCCACCACGACAGGGATTCCTAGTGCCGCATCCTCCGCGCAGACCTCTACTGTTGGTTCAATGGTGTTGCAGGAACCGGATGTAATAGCAAGCACAAAGCTTGCCCAGTCAAAAACCACTGATTCCATCACCGCGTCGGGACCCGTGGCGCCACCGCGAAGAAAGAAGAAGTCTCGTAATTGCTCCATCAGTTCCTCAGATCAGTATAGTCTTCCTCCTGCGGACAACGAAGACACTGATAGTGATACCCGGTCTGTGAAGAGTGTGCAGGGTCTTCAGCAAAAGCTGCGGGATGACTTTGTCATGGAGTTTGAGAGCTCCCTTAATAATGCAACTAGTTTAGCCTCCAATAACACCCTGACCTGCTCCTCCACCAATACAGTAGTTTCAGTTTCGGCTTCAACTTCGGCGGCATCTTCGTCCTTGCCATCGACAATTGCAATTCATATGCGTCCCATGGTCGCTTCGGTCACCATTGCTGGTCCAAAACTCACACAATCTCTGGGGAGCAGTTCCACGTCGGTTCACTCCAAGCCAAGCCCATCAAATTCAGCGAAAAGCAACTCCGCACCAGCGAGAGTTAGGTAAGTCAACTATAATTTATTTTTTGTTAAAAGTTACTAACGAACTACTATCTGCGCTAGTTCCATTGATCCGAATCAGGGTCTGAATCTGTTTAAGGCCATCCAGGGGGGTTATGTGGTCAAACCACGCGACGAGGCCAGCAACAAGGCGCAAGGTCCGTCCCAAGATGAAATCGAGCGCATTGAGAAAATGCTTATGGAAAGCGCGAACCGACCAAAGCTTGCGGGAACGGGATCCAACAGCTTAGGAAGCTCCACGCGGTAAGTTACCTATTGTATTTCAACTATTGAATTTTTCAAGAATTCTCTTCTTGTCGCAGCTATCCCGGATTCTATCGCGGTGTCAACGATAAGGAGCGCCGGAAGTCCGCTGGCGACGAGGATGTGCTCAAGCAGATGAACATTTATGTGCGCACGCGGACCAGCTCAGGCAAGCAGCTAACCGACTTTGAGATCCTTGAACAAGTTCCTGTTAAAAATTTAGACACTGGAGAGAATATGCCGCTTTCCGAAATGCGTTCACCACCAGTGCCTGAGGGATGGAATCCGCTCTCGCTACACATCCTTAAACTGACCTCCCACCTGGAGGTGATCCAGAAGGAGTCCGATGAGGAGAGTGTGATTGGCATACCGCCTAGCATCGAGGGTCAGCAGCCCGACGAAGAGGAGCCCGAAACGGAAGATGACAGTCGACTGAAAAAGAAAACGGCTCGGATCAAGAGGTTCTTTGGCACCACAATGCGAAAGACGGTGGACAAGGCCAAATCAATTGCATCCGAAGTGTCGCATGCGCGGCACAAAGAGGACGTGGCTGATATTGTTGATGCAATGAATCCCGAGCAAAATATCAAAATCAAGGCTTCCTCGTCCAACAAGGGACCCTATGAGTTTACCAAATTGCAGCACGTCCAGGACTTGAGTGGCGAAGATACAAGTGCGGTATGGTGCATGAAGTTCAGTTCCTGCGGGCGACTCCTGGCCACTGCTGGGCAGGACAAGGTGTTAAGGATTTGGGTTCTGAAAGATGCCTATCCGTTTTTCCAGGTAACCAAGTTCGATCCGTTCGGTTATACACTATTCTAATGTCCATCCTCTTACTTTAGGACATGCGCAACAAATACAATGCGGACCAGAAATCCTCACCTACGCCCTCGCAAGAGTCTCTCGTCTCTCAGCATTCAGCGGAAGAAGCTATAGCCATGGCTACCGCCGCAGAGAAATGTACGGGCCCCTTCATGCCAAAGCCCTTCTGCACCTACAATGGACACACCTCCGATTTGCTGGACGTCAGCTGGTCAAAGAATTACTTCATACTGTCAAGCAGCATGGACAAGACTGTGCGGCTCTGGCACATTTCCAGAAAGGAGTGCCTCTGCTGTTTTCAGCATATCGATTTTGTCACCGCTATTGCGTTCCATCCACGCGATGATCGCTACTTTTTGAGTGGCAGCCTCGATGGCAAACTAAGGTTGTGGAACATACCCGACAAGAAGGTGGCACTGTGGAATGAGGTAGATGGCCAGACAAAGCTTATAACGGCTGCCAACTTCTGCCAAAATGGACAGTTTGCCGTTGTAGGGAGTTACGATGGCCGCTGCATATTTTATAACACGGATCAGCTTAAATACCACACGCAGATTCATGTGCGATCCACCAGAGGTAAAAATCGCATTGGCCGCAAGATCAGTGGCATTGAACCGATGCCCGGCGAAGACAAGATTCTAGTCACCTCCAACGACAGCAGAGTGCGCCTCTACGATTTGAGGGACTTGAACTTGTCCTGCAAGTACAAGGGCTACTTAAATGTGTCCTCGCAAATCAAGGGCTCATTCAGCCACGATGGAAAGTACATCATAGCCGGGTCCGAGAATCAGTGCATCTATGTTTGGAAAACAAACCACGACTACTCAAAACTCAGCTCGGTGGGTGACGCAAAACCTTTTGTTTAATATTAACTTGAATTGATTGTTTTTTTTTGTACCTGCAGGTTCGCCGCGATCGCAGCGACTTCTGGGAAGGCATTAAAGCACACAATGCTACGGTCACTTGTGCCATATTCGCGCCACACCCAGAGGCTATTATCAAGCCCGAACCGGATGAGATCTCCAATGAAAAGGTGCGTGATAATCGATTTGAGACTTGTTCTTTATTTCAAGAGTACTTCTAATAAACATGTTTTCTGCTTGCAGTTGGCTCACAATCAGCCGGACCCACTGGTCGAGCAGCACAAAAAGGGATGTGGCTATGTGTTGGTCAGCGCCGATTTCAATGGCGCCATCAAGGTGTTCATCAACAAGACGAAGCCGAAGCACAGCAGTCTACCCTACAGGGCCATTGCGGATTAGTCTTTAGATAGAGGATGAGAGAAATAGAGGAGTAAAAGTAAAATACTATTTTATTTTTGTATTTGTGACATTTTGTATCGTTAGTAACTAGCGCCATCGCTTATTTCTATGCATAATCCGTAATTACTAATTTCTGTCTGTCCCCACACCCATTTTAAGTTAATAATCCCATAATTCCCATTGTAAAAGTTGTTAACAATTGCTGCTGGCGCGAACTGTTTAATCTTACGCAAAATATGTTATGTATTTTTAACGCTTAGTGTGTGAATATGTGTATAGATATTTGTTTATCAAGTTGATTATTTCGAAAGTCAATTGTATATTGTTATGCCCTTGTAAGTTACATTTTGACTGTACAGATGCTTTGATTTCGTTACTCACGATTACAATTAAATCTGTCCATCTGGCCATTAACCTCTTTGATGTGTAATCTAGTTAGAAATGTACTACTGGCCAACCTGCAAGGGTACGAACGAGTCGGAGGGCCGAATCGAAATAAGTTATTTTATCGCCTAAAGTCTTAACCTAACCAACCTATTATAATTAAATTTTAAACCATATATATTTTGTGTAAAGTAAATATGTGCAAACAGGACATAAACTGTAACTTTAATTCTGCCAACGAAACTTACGTTGAAGGGGGTTTGGTTTTGAAGTGCTTCCGGATTAGAGTACGTCTAAACATTCATTCCTCCGGCAGGCATGGTATTTAGCAGAGCTTAACCTTCATATTTGGGGCTTCCTGAGGTGCGAGCTAGTAGAAAGTGCAAAGTAAACAGGCGGTTGTAATTCTATACTAATACTGCAGACATTCGTAAATCTTAGGTATTATAATTCCGGGAAGGGATGACGTATAGATAATTAATGAGGGAGCAAGTGAAATGCAAGACTTCAGTGGAATCACAGGCTGGTTGGAATGGTTCGACTCCCTTTGACTGCCTTTTTGCCTTCCTGCCTCATTTGCATAGTTTGGGGCTGACCGTCCACTTTTTCAATAATGAATGCGCCAGTTTCAAATGGCATTACCCCCGAAAACGAAGTTGATAGTCTGCGACAAGTATATGCAATGCTATGTGGCACCATAAATAACGTAGCCATTCTAGTGCCGCATTTTGGGTCCTTTTGCTTAGTGGCGACAATAGTAAAAGTGCTGAAAGGGAAGCACGATTAGAGCTATTACTTACATTCGCAATGTTTATGTTTATATATGTACTACATGCATTCACGGCATAGCAGTTCTGCAAAATCTCTGCATATTTGTTAGAGTGGACCTGAGTTGTATGTGAGCGCTGATAGATATCACGCATACGTAGTGTGGACCGTTTCATAGGACTTTCTTGAAAACAATCACTGTTATACCTTTTGCTTAATAGAATTACCCACTGTCCTAAGAACAATTTAAATTTAATCTATTAAAATAATTTTTGCTGAAGGGTCTCTTAGTAGTACATTTTTAAAGAAAGGCATGTCAGTATCCAAAAACTCTTGACTTAAATGGATGCCTTTGTTGGGATCTCACTTTCACCCTAAAAATAAAGTCTTTGGATGCCCCGAAAGCGGAATCGTGTTCTCTTTAAACATAAGTTAGCTTGGTAAACAGGTCGTATGAGTAATTTATTCCATGTATGGCTTTTAATTACTATATCTGATTATTAACTTATATAAATGCTATTAGACTCCCCGTGGAAGTCCACCCTATGGCACGTACTCCGGTACTTGCACAGGCAATCAATAAAGATTTTTTTGGGGAGTTGGGGTGGCGGGTGTTTTGTCGCGATGCGGCAACAACAGCTGTTGCAACGCCAGACGACCCCCCAAAAAAAGGAAAACCGAACAGCAGCCAGACGCCGGCAGCCGGGGAACCTCATCATCGTCATCGTACTCCAGCCAGCACCACCCGTTTCAAGAAGCAATCAATGCACTTCTGGCCATGTGCCAAGTTTCTCTTCCGAAAAGCTGGAGAGGAGCGAAGAATCGGCCAAAAGAGTGAAGCAGCAGTGTATAAGAGCTTTGGGTTTGGCTTTCATTCGGTTGCGGTTGAAAAGCTAAAGTTAATTTAAAGTTCAACCCGTTTGGTTTCTAACTTTTCGAAACTCTAACCATGTATTTTAAGTTCGGTTTAGATAGTTTGTTACTCTAGTATAAGATAAGAACCCTTTTGCTTTTAAATAAATTCGAAAATGTTGTTAATTTGTTATTCAATTTAAATAGCAAGTTCGTTAGCTTAGTCATATTTACTAAGTGCTTACAGAAAAATCTATGAAATAATTGTTCCTAAATACTTTTCACACGAATGCAGTAGTTTAAGATACTGCTTATACTTTTGTAACGAAATATAATTTATTTTACATAAAAATAAAAACAAACCGAATTTACTTGCTTACAGTTCGGTTAATAATAGAGTAACTGCGTGACTGCATGCGATGCAAACGTATCTTTGAAGTGCAGACTTTTCGAGTTGTGCCGCGTCACTCGTTTATCCAAGGCACCCACACTGGCGCACTCGCACACTCGCACACTCGTACTCACACACACGCACACACCCGTGCGGCCGTGTAGCAACAACAATGTTGAGCAAGGTGCGCTTAGCCGCGCTCTTTCGAATCTTTCTCTCCGTTTCGGTTTCAGTTCACTTCTGGCTCTCGTGCAAAGCGCATCGTACAGCGGACTATCGCATCCGTATCCGTATTGCGTCGTGTCGGTCGCATCTTCGTGCTAGTGTGAGTGCGTGTGAGTGTGCCCGGGTGTGTGTGTGAGTGAGTGTGTCCGCTGCAATGGTTTTGGCTAGTTGAAGCGCAAAAGTGCAGTATTTACTGTTTGGTGAATCACTCACTCATTAGAATTCCCTGAGATAACTACCATATTTTGGGGTTTTCCCAACGAACCGATCCTATAAAACGGAAGCCCAGTAAACTTATGCTCCCCGCCTTGAAAATCTGTTCGGTGATTTACGTGTGGGTGTGGGTACAGTGCAGTGCTTAAATAATACACGTAAAATTTAAACAAATAAAGGCCGTTACAAGATCGTAAACTCGATATCCAGCTAGTGCCGAATTCAGTGCTGAAGTGAAACTTCTTTGTGCAAACAACAAAAACCGTTAATTGCCAGCGCCATTCTTTTAAGGCCCCCGATTTATAAAGAGTGCTTTCAGTGCCTATATGGTTTTATTTTAGTCTTTTGTTTATCGTTTTACCCAGATTGTTGGCAGTATATCAATATATTGATAATTACCTGAGCTGGGGAGCTTTGTTAATTGATCTCACTAGCCTTAGGCAGTAAAGTTCCCATCTTGTAAGGCCAAGTCAGAAAACCAATCCCCTTTCACTTTGAGCAGCACAGAACCCAAGGATTAGACCGCTTATTCTTTTTCACAAGTAATGAACAATTAAATGGCTCGGTGTTGTTGGTCGTAAAGTTTCCATTGCCCGATGTAGAGACCCAAAACCAAAATAAACGGAACCCTTTCACTTTAAAATCCACAGAACCCCAAAGATCGAAAACGAGTTTCGCAAAAGAGCAAAGAGCCGAGCGTCCATGCTTATATTCCATATCGAATAACTGAATAGCCGACCAATAAAGTGTTACTTGGCACATCCAACATCCAACATACGACATCCAACTTACAATATCCAGCATCCAACTAGCTTCGTTGCAGTGGCCTATATTCAAAATAGATCAGAGATCTACTCGAGGGGCCGGAGGAGATGTGGATGAGGTGGTGACGAGGAGCTGCGGAGGAGATCGCCATGTGAGAAGAGCAAAACTAGTTTCCCATTTGCGCGCCTATGCTAAGTAATAATAATAAATAAGCGCAGTAGTCTCTGGCTTGCCGTTCGAGAAGTGACCTAAAAATACTGGTTTCGAGTGCGGTTTTGGCGTGAGAACGTGCAGCACAGCGAAGGCACCACCAATGGCCACCACAGCCGCCGGATCAGCAGCCACCACCACCACCAGCACGGTGGTGGTGAAGCGGCCAGGACCACCAGTGCCGCCCAGGCCCAAAGCAGCAGCCCAGCTGGCCAATGCAGCGGGAGCCCCTCCGATCATCCAGAAGAAGCCCACCTTCGTGAGCCAGCTGAGTGCAGTGGGTCGCACCTTGGTGTACAAGTCGCCAACGGTCAATCTGCCCAAGAAGCAGGCCCAGACACAGACGCCCACCACGGCGGTGCCAACTCCGCCTGTGAAGCCCCTGAAGCTGCGCAAGGCACCGGATGTGCCCACGGCCAAGCCCAGGGATTCAATGACCTCGGTGGTCACGGTCAACCGTCATAACTCGATAAGCGTGATCGGGAGCAGCCCACTGACCACGCCCCGCAAGGACACCCGCTTGAGCCTGGGAAAGGTGGACTTCGAGAGGGCGGGCCTCCAGCCGGCCAGTCAGCCTCTTCCCAGACCCCGGAAAATAGTCCAAGTGCCCGTGGCCACTCTGGATGTGGAAGACATACCAGTGGTGGTTCCCAGTCCATCAAACGGACTCTTCAGGAGATCGAAGACCACCCTGGATGGCTGCCAGAAGGAGGCGGTATCCTCCCCGCACAATGGAGGAGGATTCCTGTCCGGACGAACTGTGGAGATCAAGAACAATCTGAAGAACGCCGCCGAGCGTCTGTTCTCGGAGATAATCATCAACCAGGGCCAGAAGCAGGCAGCCACCGACACCACCATCATAACCAAGCACGAGGCCCTGAAGCAGGAGTCCGATGTCGTGGCCATCCAGTCCTCGGGCAACTGCATGAGGATCAATGTGAACGGCGGCCAGACCAGCACCATGAAGAGCTCGATCAGCGTGGGCAACACGCCGCAAAAGAAGCAGGCCTTCCATGAGATGCTCATTTCGGAGCTGGCTGCCATGCGGAACAAGTCCTGCTCCCTGGAGCAGCTGCCCACCGCCAAATCCCTCTCGCCCCCACCCACCACTTCCACGCCCAAGAGCTTGGCATCACGCAGGCGCTACAACTCCATAGATGATGCCGATACCGAGGACGTGGATGCGGACAACGTGGAGGATGCCGATGGCGACGTGGACGAGGAGGATACCCTCACCTATGCGGTCAACAAATCGCTGAAGGAGAACATTGGCAAGGAGGGCTTGTCCTCGAGGAAGCGCTGCCCGTCGGGCTGCTCCACCGACTCCTCGCCCTACGGCACCGAGCGATCCCAGCGCATCCGCACCTCGGATTGGATCGAGGTGGGCGACAACGGCACGGCAGTCACTCTGACCAGCTGCCACATCAGCCTGGAGGACTCGGGCATGGAGGACGAGGAGCGGCTGGACGACATGTCCTCGGGAGTGGGCGACAGCTGGGACAGCGTCAAGGAGGCCGAGAGCGAGAAGCGTTCTCGCAACGGCAAACGGTGAGTTATATCTACCTATGTTATATCTATCTATGTTATATCTATTAGGTGCATCTAATGAGATTCGTTGAGAATGAAAGAACAGATTTTAACGAGACTAGTTAGCATCCATAAAAGTAGCTATAATATTATTTATTGCTATTGCCGTTCATTTAATGTTAATGAATATGGAAATAAACTGCTGCCGAGGGAACACAAAATCTTGACCATCAATTGAAGATCTGTAAAAACGGCCCCATAAGTTGGAGGTCGTAATAGTTTCGAACTGAGTTCGACTTTGGATGATCGCTCATCGCGATCTCGTCGTTGAGCTACCGCAATTATTTCACCGAGTTTCGCTGGGCTCCATTGACATGGTTTTGATCGGCCGTGCGCATCCCACGGAATCCGCATCCGAATCGCAGTCCGAGTCCCAATCCCGAGCACCTCTTCATCTTCAGGTGCTCCATTGTTGTGCGGCTCGCATCCGAGTGAGATCTCTCACAGCGGCGGGTTTGGCTTACATTAATTTATCTTTGCTGACATCATTTCGAGTTGTGGCTTGCTGCCTGCTGCTCGCTGCTGGCTGCTTGCTGCATGTTGCATGTTGCACATTGCACGTTGCATGTGCGAGCTTTTGGGCCCGCTGCCGATTGCAATTGCAGCAAGTAGCCGCAAAGGCTTGCGATATTAACAATTTAGGTTTCTCGTTAGTATTTTAACGGCGGCAACAACAGCAGCCGCAGCAGCAGCAGCAGCAGCAGCAGCAGAATCGAAGTGGCCAAAACCCGTTTGGAGGCGCTCTTTTACGACTCGAATTTGGATTTTAGCGGGTACACACTCTGGGCCTGGGCTGATATTAACATATAAATACAAATACTCGTATGTGTCCTCATATAGCCGTATAGATATACTCGCATTGCTATAGTCCGCTGGCGGTACGTGTTTGTCGCCGCGAAAAGTGATTATCGTGACTCACTTGGCTTGGCATTTGCGCCATCGCCACACGACCAAGATACTTTATATATCGTGCATATATGTATGTTCCAATATTTGCTTATTCACACGACTCGTAGCTTTCATTGACTCCAATAGCCATCAGAATGGCCGAAAGAAGTCGCCTCTACACTGCCAATAAATCACGGGTTTAAGGTCTCCGATCATGTGCGTTTCTGGTTAGAAAGTCGCAAAAGCCAGATTGAATAATAAAATTGGTGGCAAATGTAACTTCAAAATGGTACTGCTTCTTTCATAATAATAATAATAATAATTGAATATTCCACATCTTTTAAGCCAACAGAAATCGATTGTATTGCTTTTCTACCTTGGAGTTAGCTGTAAAAATGGCACTTTATATGAAGGAATTTCTATTATTCACTAAATGTGGATATACTGCGGTTGAAAATTGCAATCTTTCCATGCATTACACAAGTGCATTTCAATAGCGAAACGTATATAATTGAAATAACTCAATGCGACTGTCGATAATAACAATGTGTTTCACTTTATCTATTACTCACTCAATCAATGCATATTTAAACGAACACTGTCGAGAAGTCATTTCCTAAAGCGAGATGCAACTGCAAATTGCATCTTTCAAATGTCCGAACGTGTGGATTGGCTCTTATGCATACGAGCTGATTCATGGATCAGTATATGCATCATACGAGTATAGACATCTCACATCTACGAGTATGGCCATATCCAATGGCCGTGGCTAACTGTTGCAAGTGCAACGCCAGCGTCATAAAGTAAATTCCAATTGAATCAGTGCGCTCTCCATGGCAATCGCAACATGAGGCCCCAGTTATTGCTACTTCGATTCCGATTTGCATAATGGTTGCCGTTATCGGGAATGCCTCACAGTTTTCCGTTCTTTTACATATATAGTATATATAGTACATACCAAAAGATTTCATTCACCTTTTGTTTGGGGGCCCAAAGAACAACCAGCCATGGAATATTTCTTTGAAAAACGAGCTTAATTGTCACCTCTGAGTGAGTGTTATTAAAAGCGAAATGGAATGCTTGCATGTGGTAATGTCTTGAATAACGACGAATGCAACTTGATTACTGCTTCGCTCTGCTCGTTGCCGCCAATCATTTTCCAACATCATTTTCTGGGAATTGCAGGCCGAATGAAAGCCAGCCACGAAATCGGACTGAGATTTACATATCTTGGAAATGCAAGCCAAGCTATTGAAATCCATAAAAGAAACACTGGTTTTTATTAGCTGCTACCTAAGTCCCATTTAAGATGGGTTTCAATGGTTCGGGCCAATAGTTCGTTTATTTTGAACAAGTGATTAGCACTTCAGGCCCAAAAGCTTTCACCGAAAGTATAAACATACAAGTATTACATGAATAGACTTACCCATATCATAAATGAGTCTACATATACATAAGTCAGGCAGGCAGAGGCAACGCCATAGAAACTAGGCGCAGTAACACCTTCAACTGCGATTAAAATCATGGCCGGTTCGGATTCCAATTCGGATTCAGAGCTGAGTCTTGAGTCTTGGGTCTTGATGGCTGTCAGCCAGTCGGCGGTTTTCAGGTGGCGGAGTTGTAATTTCTGTGTTTGCCAAAGATACACAAGTCAGGTTTTTGAGGCTGTTACGAGTGTGAGAACCGTTAAAGTACGACAGGTGACTCGGCAAACTGCTGACTGACTGAGTTTCAGGTGTTTCAGCCAAGCACTCATACCCGTAGTACTTCTGCGTAATATGCCTCCGTTTCAGTTGGCTAGCAGCTAGTATCCCAAGATGATGCGACAGGTAGCCAGAGTTCAACTACCCCTTCTGTTCTCTTAGTTATCAGGTCAATGGATCTTAAGCTCGGTCTAACAGCCTTTCGAAGAGAAACTTCTGGGCAAGATCAACTCAATTAAGTGCTTGATTGGTCGAGTGCATGGGTAGCCGCTTCTTGTACCAGAAACGCATGTCCAAATGAGTGTTACTAGTTTACAAGGTGAGCAGTATGGACCACAAACCCTGCCAGAAAGTGGCCAAAATACCCAGAGACTCTGCAGCAGAGAGTCACCATAAACTTGATTTTAGCGGAAAACAAACATGCGGAAAAGCAGCCTGCACCTGGAAGCCAAAAGTGGATGAAGTCTTGGACTCCACTTGCACGAGTGTGGGCCGCCTGCCTAACTTGGCTTACATAAAGCCAAGACTCCGGACTCACATGTGTCTGTATGCTCTGTTACAGTTTATGAACTAATGATATAATCTAGGCTGAAGCTTTAAGTAAGCAAAGATAAGGCTAAACTAACATGTATTTATCTAATGCAGCTACTGATTTTCTTTCAACAGCCAGCTGTTCGAGCTGTTTTTAATGCCCTCATTGATAGGTTTTACTGCAGTTGGCTGTTTTTCAACTGAAACGAAGGCCCTTTCAGGCGAATAGCTCCATATGCTCCCGCGTTGAGACCTCGTTTTCCGTTTAATTTGCCCCCACTCTGCAGTCGCGTTACCTTATTTTGTTTAATTTTTAATGCCAACAACTCCACGCAGATGTCTGGCCGAAAATAGCAAATGGCAGTCTGAGCCAAGCTGGCGCAGATTTGTAGATTCGTATCTCAGGTGCGCGAGTATTGCCCAAGTTTCCTGTTCCGTTCGGTGGTCAAGTGGACGGATTTATTCGCTTTATTCGCTTTATTCACTTTATTCGCTTGCGGTTGCCACGCTGCACGGCGAACATTTTACTTTCACATAAGGAAATTATAATAGCTCTCTGCTTTTCGCATTAGTTTTTTTCATTCCTACGCCCTCGGATCGTAAATCTGTGTAAAATGACGAGCTGTGTAGTTGACTTCTTGGATATGATATAATGGTCTCTAGCCATACTTTGGGCCATAAAGCTTATGGCGTATAAGAATGACCATTTCGTTGATAACTCCTTATAGAGGCGCTCTATTATTCCGAATGAGGAATTCCTCGGTGATTTTAAAAGGCAATTAATCATCAGAGCCCCCCTTTTCGTAGTAATACGTGTATTTTTAATGGGATCAATAGCGTGTCTTGCATATTTTTCAATTCTCGAAAATGTCCCGCTCATATTGCGGTGCTTTCGCTTTTGAGTCTCTGAATCTCTGAATCTCTGATCTCTGAGTTGTTAAGTTTCTGGCTAACAAAGTCTCAGCAGTGGCCTTTTGCCGATATCGTGCTATATGGACGATAATAAGGTCTGAGCACGGTGAATCTGCATAAATTAAGCCACTTGAAGAGCCAGTGGTAAGGCGGCGGCCAATAGCCAAGTTGGTTCGTTCTACTAATCAGGAAACCGAAATCAAAATTTCGCTTTTCGTTGGATCCGAAAGAGAAACGCGCGACTAATCGTATGCTATGCCGCACAGCCCAATACAATTTATTTGGTTAACTAAACCGCTCTAGTCGCTGGCTCATTTGCATACTACCGCACTATTGGTTATTTGTTTAGAAACTCCCGGGTAGAAAATAGAAATTTATGGGCCTGTGCTGAGCAGTTCGAATGAAAGCGAAAACGCTGCGATATGGGCGATTTTGCGGCGCCCCAAAGGTTTCTTTGGGCCCTGGGGAGTGGCTCACGTAGAGGCGACAAGACGTGAGTAACCGGCGATAATAACTCCCCCAAGACCCTGTAACTTCTCACTTAATTTGCACCGGACTCAACTCACCAGCACTTCGTCTTGGAGACAGAAGACTGGTGATTGAAGACTGGTGAGTGTAGACTGAAGACTGTAGAGTGGTGACTGAAGAGTGGCGACTGCAGATTGAAGACAATGGAAAACGATGCCTTATTAGAATGCGTGAGAAAGCCACTGCTGTGAGAAACTGGAACCCGATTGTGTGAGCCGAGGCGGCGTTATTAGTCTTTACCGTGCCCTCATTAAGCGGCTGAGAAGCGGCTGAGACTCGAAGAACTGACCCAGAGATCTTCGCCAGCCATTTAAATGCCCCTTTTATCACCTTCTCAGCCCGTCGAGTAGTGCCATTTGTTGGCCAAGGAAAGCTCATAAATGCGAAGTGGTGAAATTTTTGGGTCACCCATTGGTACTATGATCACGTACGCAGAGCCGGTCGAGAAATCGCTACTATACTGGTATATAAATAAATCCACTATACACGTATATCGCATTGTTCTGCAGCGACATCCATCCTGCAATGTGCGTGCTCCGCTCCGATTCGCCACCTGCGCAATTGTCCGCATAATTTGGCCACTCGATGCACTTCTTCTGTGGGTCACAGCGCCGCGTGGATCCGTAGATGTGCTCCACCCGGTTTACGGGTTATATATAGACTGCCGCATTCCGCTGCACGATCCCAATTCGCTTTGGTCTCTTGCCCCGAGCAAGGCTACAGCCGACACTAAGCAACTAAACAGAATTCAAATCATATAATGATACGAAAAAAGTGCCGCAGTTGGGGTCCCAAACAAGACAACTTTGACGGCTGCATCACTCGCCATCATTTTCGGGCATTTCTGAATGGGAATGGGAATGGGAATGGGAATGGGAATGGGGACGCTTCCTCGGCTATTGCCGGCTATACAGATTTGGATCGCCCTAAGGTCTCGTGGAGGAGCCACCCGATTATTCCGTACATGATGTACTACAGCGGCGCGAGCGTGTTATTTTGTTATATCTAAAAATATCCGGGGATGCGATGGTGACAGGGCCTCTACAGGGTGGTGCACGGCTGGGGATCTTACGGATCTGGCCTGACGATTTTACGACCCTATTGTGGAGAACAATCTCCAGAAGAATTGTACAAGGCGTCTACATTGCTTTTGTTTTAATAGTTTTTTCAAAGGGTTGAGTCAAACGAGCAATGAGGAACTTAGGATCAGCATAGTTATGTTTTGATATGATAGATCCGCATAGATAGTGTGTGTTTGATGATCAAGCGCTTATCCCTGATAGCTTTTCTTCGAGTGCAGATACACCCTGTTTGTCGTTTGATTTTTTATTAAATCAATTTGCTCATTTCTTATATATTTGTATTATTTTCGTCTCGAATCCCAATGCTCATCTCGAGAGCAGAGCGATCCGTTCCGTGCCCGTGCCCGTGCCCGTGCTCGTGAATCGCGTGGCTTCGTGTCTCTGTTTGGCTGTCTTCAGGTTGGGGCTCCTTGGGGCCGCTCTCTGGGGGATTCGGTTGGGACTTGGTTGCTCCAACGTGGCCGAAAGTGGCAGCATTTAATTTTTAGTTGCACGCGAATTTCGCAGCGAAACAAACAATATACGAGTATCCACGCCAAACGGAACTAGGAAACACAGATTATATGTTCATTTTTCCCATACTGTTTGTTCAAATCGTGATCTGTGAGTACGCGCTGAATCGCAGACCCTTTTAATGACAATGTTTACGCAGCTGTGTGAATTCTTCAGATAAAAATGACAGATTAGCAAACCAAATTAGACATGCTGCGAGTAGGAAAATAATAATATCTATACGCTGCCTCTGCTTCGCAAATAAATAAATACCAGAAATACAACGTTTTCGTGTTGATTTGTGTGTTGTTCAAAAAATATGTTGCCGCAGTGTTATTCCAATGTGTTATTACTTCACAACATCATCGGCTGTTTGAAAAGTAACAACCTGCGGATTCGTACGATATCCATGTGTTTTCATTAACCGACATGTGAGACATTTAGGATATAGTCACCACCCACGTTTGTATAAATCATATTCGTTGACCTCCAGCCTTGCCCTGCGCCGAGTATCTCGCTTTTCTCCATGACGTAATATCGGTTCGGTACCAAATCCCATTTATTACTTGATTATGGTTCTTTGTTCAAACACGAATGCTTTCCTAAATAAGCGCTTTAATTAGACACCAATTGAATGGGAATACAGAGCTTCAGCATGTGCTGACGGATTCAATTCGCATATTCAAAATAGTCGGACGTGTGGGCGAAAATAGATGAAAGGTGTTGACTATGGCTATGTTGTCGGCCAGCCCTTTGAAATAACGAAGAACCAGCTGCGTTTTATTTAGCCAAACGACTTTTTATTATGGGCAAATAGTAATCAGGTGGATTTACCTAAGGCATCAGCAAGCATTCCTTCTACTAAAATCTCTAGATATTATAAATACTAGGTACCCCAAATTTACTGTGAGAAATGGACTGTTTCCATGGCGATTACTTGCCTCGTAATTTCCACTACGTTCAAATAAAGTCTCAAACCAAATTACCTCTTGCTTTGACCACGTTTTTGCGACTATTTTGTGGCCTTTGATGCCACTGACTGAACTGAGTGTTTAACAAATTTTTGAACTCGTTTGCAAGCATTCTAAAAGCCATAAGTTGATGGCCTTCGTGTCTGGTTTCTTATACGAATGGAGTTGTGCCTGCATTATGTTTATAAGTTTATATTCTCGCATACCCGGCCATGTTCTCATGTATCTTTGTACACACGAATGCCTGTGCTAATATTACAGATTGCGATTGAAAGGCCAATCTTTCGAGAGCTTGCGATCTCTATAATTTACAATTACTTTGTTCGCCCAACTATTTCTAACGATTTCCCAAGGCGGCTTTCAGATTCTGCTTAGCCATGCTGTGCTCTTAATGAAGCTGTACTAGAAACTGCTGTATTATGTGTACTATATTCCTTTCAATCCACTTAGCAGCTTACGTCATAAGTCGTTCTCTATCTGAAAATAACCCAAATAAGCCATAACACCTGCTGTGCCTAACCAACATCTGATAATATCCCATGCCGCAAGATCCATCACCGCATCCAGTGCTCTGTTTTCCGTTCCTGTGTTGTGTTTTCTGTTCTCTGTTGAAACCGAGGAATATGCGTTGCATCCAAGGAGTTCTTGCCTCAGCAGCATTTGCGCTTCTGCGATATGATATCTAAACGATCCAACCACCCTTTCCTCCATCGGAAACTTTGCAGCTAATGTCATAAGGAGTTTCAAGCGCCGTCTCACTAAGCCGCCGAAAATGTCCGAGGACCTGGACGAGCTCTTCCTGTCGCCCATTCCGGCGCCCTCGGCCGTGGAGCTGCAGCAGTGCATCCTGTTTGGGTTCCGACGGCGCCTGCATCCCGCCCAGATCTTCGAGGAGTGCCGGAGCGCCTTCGGGCCCTTCTGCCCCAGTGCGCAGTACGTGGCGAAGTGGTACCAGCGGTTCCAGGACGGCTTCTTCAACCTGGACGAGAAGGACGACGAGGAGCTGAGGATCGGGCGTGGTGGTACACCCACGACCTGCAGCGACTACGACGATGACAGTGATTGCGGGGAGGCGACAGTTCTGCCCCTGATCCTGAGTGAAATGATCCATCGCAGTGAGGAGGAGGATGATGGTACTGATGGTTTTGAGAAGGAGAGTGATGATGGTCTAGATGGTCATGTGATTGGTTATTGGCAGGGTTATGGCTATTTGGGTGGCAAGCAAAGGTATAGTTGGGCTGGAACTAAACTGTATGTACGTTACCCCTGTTTATACTCTACAATACTGATCACTTTCTTCTTCAATCTTCTCCTTGCAGTGGAAACTCGGTCTGCGAGCTGCCCCCGCTACCAAAATCCCTCATTGGCTTCAACAAGCTATTGTGCTCCGATTCGGGCCTGCTGAGTGATGTGGAAGGAAACAATAACAGCAGCGAAACAAGTCGACAACCAAGCGCCACTCATGCCGGCGAGATCCAGGATACCAAGGAGCCTGCCAGCGACAAGTCACTGCCCTCCTCGCCGAACGGAAACACATCCAGGCCACCGATTGCAGCCAAATCCGAGGCCAAGTCCCCCAGCTCATCCGCCAAAGGAAACCCCCAAGCGGTCGAGGCGGGCAGCACTCTGGATGCCCAGATTGCGACGCTGCGGAAGGAAATGGTGAGATCTGAATCATATTTTATTGTACTGTAGTTGGGATGAAAGCCAGTGCCACATGGACGACGATGTCGATGACGATTGCTTCCATATTCATTTCATATTGGAAAGCTTATGGGCATTCCTTATATGTGCCCGTAGAATGCCGAAACACCCTACTTTCCTCCACCGACTCAGTTCGGCACCAAAGTATTTCATAAAATTTGCATCTTAAGCAAAACAATTTAATCGCCCTGCTCGACGGCCAGAAACCAGTTGGGTGACGGAGTGACGAGCCAGGTTATTTTTATTTGAATGCTGTCACTCTGGTGCCGAAATATAACACACTTCTCGAGGGTATCGCGGTATCAGCTGCATTTGGAAGTGAACTTTATTGACCCGCCTGGCTAATGGCAAACTTCTGCGGCTGGGCAAAGTGGGCTCCAAATGTTGGCCAAACCTTTCACATTTAATTTTGTGGCTGGCAGCGGCAGTGGTTCGATACATATAGATAGATTCCGTGGCATTATGGCCGTAAGAACCTGTTTAATACCAGCTTAGGCGTAGGTGTCAGTACCCCTCTCCCTACCCCTCCCCCTCCCGCCACCAGTAAGCCTTGAGTTAGGAGCGGCCACTTCGGTGGTATTGCCTCGGATCAAATCAAACGCGATGTCTTCTGAGTAAAAACGCTGACTTTTCGTGCTGCTCCGATTTAGACGTCGATCTGTGGCGGCGGCGCTGAATAACAATTGGAAATAAATACTAAATTGTGCACCATTTAAAGCATTTAAAGCATTTTGCGCAATTTGCATGTCTGCTGTTGTGCAATATGGCTCTTAAGACGATATGGCGGTCGAGACTCTTGGGCGCAAATGGATTATTTGTGGGCCACATTTCCTGTATGATATTATCATGCCTCGTAATATGATTGTTGCACGCATTTCACGCGAGTGGTTCTATTAGCCCGTCCTTTTCGCTACCACAAAGCCCAAATCCAATGACACTTTAATTGGTCATTGTATTTGCCCAACCATTTGCGATTGTGTGTTATTTCTGCGGGGCATTTGAATCTATTCGTTGCCACAATATCGCCGGCCTTTTGTTTATCTAACTCTACCGGGTCTTAGTCACTTTCGGGCCACGTTGGGCCGCAAATATCTGGCCGAAATGCCATCGGGCGGAGATAAACCCCCGGCCATTCGAAGGAAAACACTCGCTTCTTGGAAAAATAGATCCGAATCAATGGGGAAGTGAGTTTGGGTTTATTTTTTAAACTAATTACCAGCACCATTTGTTAGGGTATCGCGGTGCTGACCTATCTGAACTATCTTTCCTTGGTTTTCGCAAATGTTTCGGTCTCGGTCGGTTGATTAACGATTCAAGCTCTCTGATCGCTCAGTTCGGTGGGTGTGTAAGCCAGTAAGTATGGGTATGGGTATGGGTATGGGTATGGGTATGGGTATGGATATGTGGGTATGGGTCCGGTGTGTGAATGTGTTTTTCATTTTGCAATTATGCTAGTTGGCCGCTTTTGCTATTGCTTTTGCCTCGCTGTGCTTTTGCTTTTGCTTTCGAATGCCGAACTGGGCAGAGATTGAGTGGTTAGCCTTCTTGGTGAACCCAAGATACTGATATGCATTGTTCACTCACTCCCGTATTTGATATAAAGCCGCTTTTACTCACCCGATATATTGTACACGAATTGAAAGTAAATATTTGCCGAAGGTCAGTGCGGTAGTGGGTTATTATTGGGTTATTAGATCGGCTTTCAGTCGGAGGCACAATGGCCTTTTGACGTGCCACCTATAATGCGATTATCCATTCTACAGAAGCATGCTTTTCCCGCCACAATTAATGATCTTACATTTGGTTAAACAAAAAAACGGATGTCTATACAAGTTCAACTTGATTAGCTGCAATTTGTATATATTTTTGGTATAGATCTTGTAACCCCAATGGCAATTATTCCTTGGCATAGTCGCAGAGCTGGCAACCACCTCATCTGATAGCCCCCATATTAATAGATGATTGTCAAGTCAAATTACGCTCAATTGTTTGGGCTGCCATTCCCAGCGCCATCAGCGGCACCATCTCTAATGTGAGCAACGATGAAAATGAAGTAATAAACCCGGTTAATGCAACACAACGCATCGGGGAGAAATAAGCCCGAGTCTTGCCACAATGGGAGAAAACAGGAGTACGACTAATCAGCGCATGCGCAGCCATTAAGCCAGGCAATCCAGCAAACTGGCAAGCTGGCAAGCTGGCAAGCTGGCAAGCTGGCAAGCTGGCAACTTGGCAATCGGGCAACTTGGCAACTTGGCAATCGGGCAAGTGGGCAAGTAAGCAAGTGAGCAAGTAAGCAAGCTGGCAGCAAAGCAACAATGCGGGTCCGCTTCAGCTAATTTATGTTGCCAGATACCTCGGTTATGGCAGCAAATTAAATTTACGAACGAAAAATGGGCAGCAAAGGCAAAAGAAGGCAGCTAAGTAACTAAGGAGCCAGCGGACAGTTTGTGTTTGTGAGAAGAAATGCATCAATGCATGAAATGGATTTTTACGGCTTACATAAAACGGCCTTGAACGCCAAAGCCCGGCATTCTTTCTCCGGCACCAAGATCGTCGGCTGCCGATTAGGCCAAGTCTCGAGTCTCGCATTTTGAATCTCGCATCTGAAAAGACTTGGCCAAGAAATACCCCCCTTTTGTGGCTAATCGCTTCTCACTTGTTCCACTTTATTTGGCACATGCGAACCGAGCTCAGCTTATCAGACCGCGAACATGACACGCCAACCTCTTGCCGAGGGCTCTGCCAGATACTCGTATAAAGATACAAATTCGTTCTGCAATCCAAAGTTGCCTCGGTTGCCTCATTTGCCTACCTCGCGAGTTAATTAAATCCGTGGGGGATATGCACGCACATTAAAGGGTGCGAAGAAGCCTTACCGATATGATTTCATATCTCGTACTGATACACAAGCTGCTTTACCAATCATCGATAGATGGCACTGGCAAATGTGTGGATCGCCGAATGGCGAGCCATCTGGGATGCTCCATTCCCCCAGCTAATTGCTGAAATTCCTGCCCGTTTCCTGATCTTCCGCATTTCTCGCAGAAAGCGGCACCTTTTCGACTGCGGAGTTCACGCATCGGTGCAGAAATGTTTGATGTGAGCTGAATGGCTTCGCGGCTAAAGATAGAACGCGCCAGTATTTATCGTGGATCTTGGGCAGATCCGTGTGTCCATATGCAACCACATATACACTGATTTATGCGGCAGGGCGGTGGCAGCCTTGTCTGGCATTTGCAGCGTTCATTGCCATTTGGCGCTGTTGCACTTAAAGATACTTCTAGGGCTTCTGCTTGTGTCAAAGCCTCCTACCACCACTCAATATAAGCACTTCGCAATTTTAGCGCAACGGGCTTAGGGCTAATTAAATTGTCAACTACACGTATTGATTCGATTTATGACAGCAGTCGAATTCCTAAATCCTAAATCCAGAGGAAGTGAGAGCTGCAGACAAGAAAATGCCAAAAGTACATCACTTCTAATCAAAATGGGTTGCTATCAACTGATTGTCGCACATACACGTACACGTATGGCGACTTGGCGATCTGCACTTTCGGGCCAAGCTGGCTGGCTAATGGCATTAGCACACTTCCATTTAGATCGACTTGCCGCGGATAACCCTGCCAGTATGTTAATTTGCAACTAATTCACATTCGACCCGAGGCGACGCCCCCGCCAAAAGTGGCGAAAAGCCGAAAGGTTTTGTGCAGCCGGCATTAATCTGGCAAAACTGGCACACACTTAACATGGCCAACAGCAAATGGGCAAAAAGAAGAAACTTAGATGGGCAGTTTTCAGCGGAGAACACGTAGATACTTCCTCATTGTTGGGAAAGTTGAGGAAAAGCGGAAAATTAGCCGTTGCAGAAGTATTGAATATTGAAGAAGAAACCTCAAATGACTAATTGCTAACCGTATTCTAGACGGAAGTGAGGAAAATTGAGTTTTGTGGTTTTTTCCGGACCAACGGCCGCAAAGGGAAAGCTTCTTCAGTTGACCATTCAGTAAGCCATAAAAATTGTATAAACATTTGAATACTTCAATGTTTTAATTTATTAAAATATTCAGCTACTCGAATGGCAGTCAGTCAATTTTAATTTGCTTTCGCAGTCAATCCGAATGCATTAGTAGGCCAGGTGGGAGTTGGTCTTCAGCGAAAACGTTGGCCCGAGCGGATTTGGTTAATACCACGATGCTGCGGCTGTTGCAGAAAGTTTTTCTGCTTTTCTTTTGGCGCGATATTATGCCGCGATATTAATTGACAAATGAGATTTTTCCTTCCTACTCGACAGCGACAGGGGAACTTTCATTTTGACCACAAGCGTCATGCCACGCAAATGCAGGCCAAAACTGAGAGAGGACATGGATATTGGGATTATTCATGGCCGGCCAGACGATATATACTTCGGATAAGCCAATCTGAATCAATATAATGTAAAGTAACTATTTTGCGGAGATAAATCAACTGGTTACACCCACACTTAGTATTACTAAGTAACTTTCAAAGTATCATGAATCAGTACTAATCTAGTTCCTACCTTTTCATTCCAGAACGGACTGCGTCAACTAGATCTCTCGTTATTGTCACAACTGTGGGTGCTTAACGAATCGATCCAAGAGTTCCGCGCCCTGATCGAGGACCAGGAGAACGAGGATGAGGACGACGAGGTGGAGAATGGCAACGAGATGGACGAGGAGGGCAACAGCCGGGTCTCCTCGTCCATCGAGTCGGTGCGATTGGAGGGCGGTGCGGATGCCATGTCGAAGCATCTGGGAACCATACCAAAGGTCATAACGACGCAGCCAAAGGTGCTGAGGGACTCACTGGCCGCGGCCAACAAGGACCAGAAGCCGGTGCCCAGAATGCGAAGTGCTCCGCCACCACCACCTCCCGCCGTGCTGCAATCCTCCTCCCTGGAGCGAAAACCGCCGGCTCCGTCACGACCCACATGATGTTACCTCTCGGACTTCCTCGCCGGAGTCAGGATGGTCATGTGCAAGGCGATCGTGAGCGAAGTGCCCGCCTCATCCGCGTCTGCGTCCCTTGGGGGCGATGGAGCCCCGCTTGGCCCGGCCAACCCGCAGAGCTGTTTGGGCAACCAGAGTGGCCTGGTCCAGGCATAGTTTTAGTTGATATAACCGATAAAGAAGGTGTACGAGCGATTACGAGCGAACTGATCCAAATTCTGGGTGCACTGGCAGCAGTTCTCGAAGTGCCCCAAATAGAATCCCCATGCGATGCCTAGATTATCTGCTGCTTACCTCAATATAGGAAGACCCAACATAATATGTATAATTGGTAGAATTCGTAAGACCAGCCTCTGTGGTTAGGAGTCCTTTGTGATCTTCAGTTGTAAGTTTATTGTACATTTTTCTCCTGTGGTTTGGGCTGATGGGTTTCACCGATAACATTTGTTTTTGTTTAATAGCCTTACTCGTTAAGCTTAGCTGTCGAATGCTGTGTATCCTGGATCGATCTGCGGATCCTGTGCATTTGACCAGTAACATTTGTATATAGCGATTTTCCTGGCTAGCTGCTGAACATTTTATAAACCTAACGAAGAGCATAAAGAATAAAAAATTGAAAGAAGCACTGTGTTTTTAGTGTCGCATTTGGACTCTAGATCAGGCTAACTCCATTCATGCCCACTTGGATGCAGGGAAAGTCGTAGCTCACGACCTGGCTCGTGGCAAAATTGGTATAGAAGGTGGGACAGGCCTTGACCGCAACTCCTGCCATCTTGATGTTAACTTTGATGCACATGTCCAGGGAAACCATCGAGACCACAGGGATGCAATATGTGGGCGGCTGGGTGGTGCTGATGGAGAACGCGGCCACCGAATTTCCATCCATTGTGGCCCCTAAATTGATGGTTCCACTGGTCAAGCCGATGCCCAAAGAGAGGCAGACTTTGGGGGGAATTTTAACGAGGATTATAAGGATTATAAGTAATAGAAAAGTATGTGGTGTCCTAGCTACATACGAGTACTGTTTTGATTCAGAAGATCAACCGAAACACTCTGGCAACAGCTGCAGGACATCGTCAGGGAGCATTGGCATCCCTGGGTCTGGGCCGACGAGGATAGAAGTCCAGCTGCGTCGACATTTTCGCGACTTAGGATCCCAAGTAGGATGACCAGGAATCCAAGCAGCAGGATGTGAGATTGCATTATGAAGACGCCTCTGAAACGTGTCGACATCTGACCATCGGAGGTTTAGGCAATCCGCTTTTGTCCGGCGCTTTTGCCAAGCGGTGCTTTAAATATTAATTGGTTCTAATTTAATGTAATGTATATTTCCGCATCTAAATTAGTTTTCTGATTGGGTCATTTATTTTGTAATGTAGGAATATCAGTGCTTGGTTCAAAAGTCAAGCAATTAAAAGTCAAAAAATTTATCAATTTTTTATAAATTTATTTCAAATTGTTGACAAAGCAATATTAAGATACAGATTTCCTATTTGAGTAGCGCCATCTATTGAAATACTTTGTCGTAAATGTAAAAATTATGTATACACAATGTATAGATACACTGAGTGTCGTATAATTCAGCTTTCTTCACTTAACGCTAACGTTCGAATCTTGAATCTTTAAAGTTTAAACACTAAAATACTATGAATTACTAAAAATAGGTCAAGCTTATAAGTTAAATTACACTTATTTTTTAATACTAATATAATTGGCAGGACTAGTAACAAAAAATGTGAGGCATACTTTTGGGCGACGAGTTTCTTGAGTTCAATGCTTTGCGTTCACATAAGCTTATTCGTAACCCATACTTAAACAAAAACAAAGCATAAAATCTACATAATTTTTAAGTTGTTTTGTTTGTATTCTTTTATGTTGTGTTAGTTCTTAGAGAACTGTACTCTTTCACATTGTTTACTATGATGCCAACTATTTTAAACTAGATTAGAAATGTAGCTAGTTTCAAACTAACAATTCAGTAAAAAGTTCCCGCTTTAGTAAGTTGTTAGTATGAATATTCCAATCATCGGCGACTATTTGGCTTCTTAAGAAATATTTAATTATATTAGTGGTGTCTAGAGCGTTGAACCTCAAAATGGCTTTTTAATTAATGGGTACAAAGCAAGCGTTTGAGTTAAAGTTTTATTTTATTGCCACTTAGAAACACATAATAGTTCATCACCAATGGACCTGTGAACGAATCGGGATGGGATTGCAAAGATGACTCAGTAATCGAACACAATTGTTGGTTGATTACAACTAATTACTCATCCCAACGTACAATCATGTAAAAAACCGTGAAAACCTTTGCTAACAAAAACGTGAATCGCTGAAAGAAATGCAATTGTTCAGAATGAGCGTGTTCACCCTAGAAAGTGAAATCATTGAATAATATACATAAGCCAAAATAAACGAGTTTGTGAGCATTAAAACAATTAAAAAAATTTTGTTTTATTTGGCAGCTCGAATAAATTCAAATAGCGTTCTATAAATCACTCGCTTAGCTAGCTTCAAGACCAAGGATAACCGCATTTTGATAAATCGATCAATATTGTTTCATTTGCTTGCACGCCAGATGTCGCCAACCCGATCCCTTTGCCAAAAATTCCTAGAAATCAATAAATTAAATTAATAAATATAACACTTATACTGTAATGCGTTGGCGTTTCTTTCGCCAGTTAACTTGGGGATCGAGAAGCGACCGGTTTTACTCTACAAGTAGTGGCTGCTACTAAGTAGAAAAATATGACTTATCCACGGTGTGTGTGTGCCTTGCGTCGCGAGCTTGAAAGATCTATGCAGATCCTAACTTTTATATATATGGGGGCGCGCTTCGTATGCTTTAGTATAGCTCGGTAACTTCATCGCGCATCAACATGGCCTCAGCGAAATTGGTAAGCAGCTGTCCAGGGCGGAACCCTATTCCGATTCCGATTCCAATTCCGACTCCCATCCGGATTCCTCGACCGTGTCCCAGACCTACGACCCTGTAATAACCAATGGGGCGGCAATTACGCTGACATGTGAAGTGTGTGAATAATCCAAATGGAGGCGGTCAATGCAATACAAGATGTTGATATTGATGCAGCTGTGCTAATAACCCGTGTTGCCGCCAAGTTGTACAGATACTGAGCAGCTCTGTTTCGCAATTAAACTTTTGGATTTTTATTATTGGATTAATTTAATTGATCAGCAACGGAACGCTGTGGTAAAACTGGTTTCAAATGTGATCTTATTTAAAAAGTGATAGGTAAAATAAAATCCCGTGATACTCTGTTCATTAATAGTCAAAGAAGAACCAAACACGCCAACTAACTTTTTAAAATCAACAATCAAATGCGGCTTATAAAAAATGATCACGTTATAAGTGCATGACTTCCAGTCGGAGAGTATCTTTAGGATATTTAGTTTGCAGAGTTCTGAGTTTACACAATATTATTATGCTGATCCAAGACTAATCTCTAATTGTCTATTACAGCTACTTTTCACTGCCCTGGTGGCCCTTATGGCCGCCCACAGCTCGGCGGGATTCCTGGACTACATCTTCCCCACCATTATGTCGGAGTACTACAGCCAGGTGCCGACCAAGGAGGGATACCGCTTCTCGTGAGTACTAACTACCCGCCTTGTGGAAACGGATGGTTGTTAATGTGCCATTCAATTGCAGGTCGGAGGAGCCCAATGGCAGCAAGCGCGAGGAGATTGGCGTGATCATGAACCCCGGCACTCCCGACGAGCAACTGGTGGTCATGGGCATGTACTCCTCGTACGATGAAAAGACTGACACCGACACTATGACCATGTACACCGCCGACAAGAATGGTTACAAGGCGCGTTACCAGATCAGGAACCGGAAACTGAGCGCCGGAGCCCTGAAGTCCGCTGCTGGATAAGGATGAGTTTATAGATTCGAGTTGTAAATTAAAGGGTCGAAAATATACTGGAAACTGAAACTGTTTAGAACTGGAAGCGACATCTCTAAGAATTTACATTGCCAAGATCAAGTTTAGTGGTTTCAATATCAGTGGACCGCACTCTGGATAGACATGTTTTCTGTTGCGTAATAGATGTGACCTTTAAAAAGTCTTTACGTCCGACAAATTGGCGCATTTTAGAAGTAATGATGGACCTGACACCCGAAACGAGTTTTAAGAACCTCGGAGGCGTGGAAAAATACATTCGGTGGGTTTTTCGCCACTTCATGCCAGCTACATCATGTATCTGAACACAAAGAAGATGCGAGTCAGGTGAAGCACACAAGTTAATAAGCGCCTACAGCCCGAAATTATGGCCAGATTTGACGGGCTAAGTTCTTAGCATACGTATAATCAAATTCTAATTTTGGCGATTCCCGATAAGAACAATGGAGACCCAAAAATTTAGACTGGTTCCTGGAAGCATCTAGACCAAAAAACTTGTTTAGATGATAAATGGTTAAGGTACAAGGTAATATTTATGTATTTTTCGGGGATTTTTTGTAAGCCTACATGGGAAACCTTGCTCGCAAGGGTGACGTATTTGGTTTATTTTGCGGCTACATCATCAAAAGAAACAAGTTTGCCAAAAAAATGTGGGTGGGCAGTTACTCAGTACGTCTTCACAAATTTTAACAATAAATCACCTGTAAACCAGTCGGACATACGAAAAAATTCAATATCTCAGGCAACAAAACGAAGGCTGCCCATCGTTTTCTGGAGAAGTCGCTGAGCAATCGGATTTATTACCCTAGGAAACCTCTTTAAATTACTATTAAATAGCTATTCATTTATCAAGTTGGTTTTTTGGTGCTCGAATTACTCGATTAGCTCTACGAAGGCCACCTGCAATACTTAAACGCCTCTTTCCTAGGTTGTCGTAAGTTAATGATTACTATGAGAACGGGCAGAAGAATAACGACGGATATGTATGGCAGTTGCTATCAAAGCAAGTTAAGAAACTTGTTTAAGCATACGGCTAATTATTGTTAATTAATCAAGCTTTTAACACTGTGATATGCTTACAAAGCTGTACTCCAAGTAATGGTATGAAGGTCTCTTGAAATTGCAGTTTTAATCTCGCATATGTAGATAAACATAAAAAAAAGCTTTTAAGTAATATATTTTGAATTCAAATTGATGCTTATACTTGTATAAAACAATACAATTCCAGTAAATTGATTTAAATAAGTTCGATTTTATTTTATTTAACTTTTTTAATATAAGTACATAGGAATTAATTCTTATAGGATTATTGAAAATAAGTCATGATATGATGGAAAATATTTTGTAAGCTGCAAATACCGTTGTACTTGTTCTACAAAATCTTTTTCGTGTAACAACCAGCTTTTGTACTTATACACAGAGCTTTTGTGAATCTAAACTGGAGCCATAGCTGTGTATAGTTGTATCTGCAAGTAACAAATCTGCTGTCCCAAAGAGTTGGGACTAAGTCGAACTTGGCAGCGAAAGTTTTAGATTGCTGACGAAAGAGGGCTTTTGGCTTAGAGCGCTTTTCCGCACCATCATGTATCCCAGAGAAAGCATTTATTGAAATACATACTCTTTTGTAAATGTAATAATGATGTATGTAAGATGTATAGATACATTGAGTGCCGTATAATCCAGCTTTTTTCTCTTAACACTAACCTTCTTTGCATTTGAAATACTTTAAAGTTTTAACACTAAAATGCCCAATTACACTAAAACAAAAAAAATGTATTTGCACCGCTATTAGCAAAAAAAATTGAATCATGCTTTTCGGCGACGAGCTTCTTGAGTTGACTGCTTTGCGTTCACAAAAGCATATTTATAAACCATAATTAAAATGATCATGCTTTTGATTATAAATTAAACATTATTTTTAAATTTTTTTCGCTTTTACTATTTTATGTTGTGTTATGTTCTTAGAGAACTTTCCTTTTCCACTTTATAGTTAACTATTTAGGGAGTTTGCTAGACTAGATAAACTTATATTTCAAACTAAAAACTAAGTATAAAGTTCCTGCTTTATAAAAAGCTTGTTGCTAGTATGAATACTCAAATCTTAGCACTACTACTAAAAGAAAAATATGATTTATTACAGTGTGTGTGACACGCGTCGCGAGCATGAAATATCTATGCTGATCCTAACTTTTATATATGGGGGCGCTCTTCATATGATTTAGTATAGCTCGGTAACTCCATCGCGCATCAACATGGCCTCAGCGAAATTGGTAAGCAGCTGACTCCAATTCCAAGTCCGTTTCCCATCCGGATCGGCCCTACGACTTGTAATGACCAAATAGAGGCTATCGTTGCACTTCAAGATATTGATATTGTCAGAAAGATCATTCAAAAATAGCATTATAAATGCATGCTATTTAGCTTACATAGATCTTAGTTAACCACACATGAGTATGCTGATCAAAGTCTAATCTCTGCAGCTACTTTTCACTGCCCTGGTGGCCCTAATGGCAGCCCACAGTTCCGCAGGAGTTCTGGACAAATTCGCTCTGTTGAAGAACCGCAACCAGGCGCCGACCACGGAGGGATACCGCACCGTGTGAGTACTAACTACCCCCCTAATGAACAAGGATGGTTGTTAACGTGCCATTCCATTGTAGGTCGGAGGAGCCCAATAAAAGCAAGCAGGAGGAGATGAACGTGATCATGAACCCCAGCACGCCCGACGAGCAACTGGTGGTCATGGGCAAGTACTCCTCGTATGATGAAAAGTCGGACACTGACACTGAATCGATGTACACCGGCGACAAGGATGGTTACAAGCCGCGTTACCAGATGAAGAACCGAAAGCTGAATTCCCGGTTACTGGCTTCCCTAAGTGGATAGGGAGCCTAGAAGCTTATTAGAATTGTAAATAAAATAGTCAAAACTATAGACTCCTAAAACTTCTTTAAAATGGAGTGACATCTCTTTAATGTCCACATCCAATCGCCACTGGCCAAGTTAAAGTTTAGTTGTTTTAATATTAATGGAACGCACTGTAGATAGACGAGTTTTCTGCTGCGTATTTTCGGGGGTTTTTTGCCTACATGGAAAGCCCTGTCCGCTTGGGTGACGTATTTGGTTTATTTTGCGGCTATATCGACACAAGAAACAAGTTTGCCAAGAAATATGGGAGAGAAGTTACTCCGTACGTCTTCAAATTTATTAATAATAAGTCAGCTGAAAAATAGTCGGACATTCGACCGGCTGTGTAAAGCCGTATCTGCAAGTTACCGATCTACTGCTGTCCCAAAAAGTTGGGACAAAGTCGGACTTGGCAGCGAAAGCTTTCCATTGCTGGCGAAAGAGGGCTTTTGGCTTGGCGCGCTTTTCCGACTGGTGCCTGTTGCCGCGGAAGTGTTGGTTGCCCCAGGTAACTGACCAGGCATAAAGCGGCCCAAACAGAGAGCGGGCTATAACAATGTCACCCGCATCCGCACCACCATGTCGCCCCGAGAACGCTTGGATTACAATGGAGCGTTTAGTTCCCGGTCGACGTTCGACGGTGGCGAATCAGCTTTTCCAAATAGATCGGATACCGCGTATAAAGAGTGTAGTTTTCCCCCAACGCACCGCTGCTGTCGCCCCGTGGAAAGGGAAATGCGGCACGAATTAGGAGCACCCGAAAGTGACCAGAACGCTCATAAATAATCCAGTGAAAATGAAAGCAAATCCGTATACTGTGTACAGTATTCTGCTCATTTCTTTCTCGCTTCTGGCCTTCCAATCCAATTGTGGAGCTACGCAAAAGTCGCAGCGCGGTCAGCCGCTTATACAATTGAGTCACGGTGAGTTGAGCATCCGCCGAGTGAAATTTTGATGTATATTTGACCAGAACCAGAGGTTCTGCCGCTTATACGGTGCAAGTCATTTGACCTTTAACGCTCCCCTTGCTTTACGCACTGGCTGAAAGCCATGCCATCGAAATTCGTCACTGGCCGCAGCCAAAATTTGGGACAATCAATATGGGGTAATTGCAAAACCGAAAGGTCCGAAGAGGACTGACCCAGGTGATTCGACCTGCCAAATCAAGGCAGGTGTATGCCTAATTGCCAACTCAACACGCAAGCAAATTGCCAAGTTCCTGTCTTTGGGTTTTCGGAAACGCAGGTGCTAATCGATAAGTTATGCTTTTGTTGTCTATAAGGCGGGGTACTGCCCAAAACCAATGCATATAGACAAACCTGTCGCCGGAGCATAATTTGTGTGGTAGAGCTGCATTCATTGTGGGAAATATGTTGCCATTAGTGCAATTGATCAAACAAACTCGAAAGCCTGTTACCAAAATAGGGGTAATAAAATCAAAAACAGCACTTAATACAACTTGAAGGATGAGAGAGACACGATAATATATCAAACTTTAGGATAGGAATAACAGATATATATATATATATATATATTTATTTGGAGTATAAGGTTTAAAACCCCCTTGTTTACTTTCTATGGAAACGGGGTGAAAGTTCAAGAAACTGTTAAGCCACAAAATAAAAATAACACAAGATAGAATGCTATATGCGACTATCAGATACCCGTTACTCAGCTAGTGGAATTTCAACTTTCAATTTTTAGTTCGACTCGACTATTGATCATTCTGATCAAGAATATATATTCTTTATATGGTCGGAAAAGTTTCCTTCGGCCTGTTACATACTTTTCAACGAATCAAGTATACCCTTTTACTGTACGAATAACGGGTATAACCACGACTTTTTCAGACAATACCGATGATGACTATCCAGAAATTAAGGACGAAATTCACTTGGAAGACTTTTTTTGGACTGGCTCGGGGGATGGGCCACCGGATTTCCTGAAGAAGGTGCACACGGGGATTACCAAGGGCAAGGAAACAGTTTTCAAGACCGAAACGGTGGTGGCCACCATCTACGTGGATGGAAATAATGTGAGTTACCCCCAAACAAAGAACCTCCGTTAAAGATTGATTTCCAGGAGATTGACATACCCATCTGCCTGGACTGCAAGCCAGATGATGGCGGCGGCACCTGGGACATGGGTGGCCCAGGAATGCCACCACTGAATTATTCCGCCACGGATCGACGTTATTGGCTGCTGACGGTCATGTCGGGTTTCTATACGGCAAGGGATAATCCCACGTTGGAGGAAAAGCTGGCACGTCTATATCGCTTGGCTTTTACCAGGTAAGAATGGTGCAAACAAGCTATGAAATAAGTACCTAGCATAAATCTCCCAAGTAGACAGCAAACCCGTCACCTTGGCATTAATGGAGCTCAGCAGATCGAAGGCGTTAACCTACCGGCACCTCGAGAACGCCGGAAGTCTTTGAACCCAACGACGAGAATGGAAACCACGACGGGATCGCCAGCGGATGATGTTGAAATACTGGACATGCATGACGAGGAGCACTACATAAAGAGTGTGAGGCGACTGGGAGAGGACACCGAGTGGGCCAGCCACTCGCAGGAGGAGCAGGAGCAGTCCGAGGAGCAGCTCCCAATGGGGGTCACACCCTCAACCAGCACGGAATCAATAAATTATGGAGCATACGTTACTCTAATCCCCTGGGAGCTCATACAGCAGAATGGAAAATCGGAAAAGTTGCGGGAAATGCACGAAACCTTGTTGACTAAGCAACCGCCGGTGCAACAACAACAGGAGCAGCAACAAGGGGCGGAACAACCCCAGACCCAGACCCAGACCCAGACCCAGACCCATGCCCACCCCCAAAGCCTGCCCCATTCCCAGCCCCAGCCACTTTATAGGGACGAGCACGTCAGAGTTGTCATACACAACCTAACGCAAATTAGCGAGGCGGATGTGCAAAAGTGGAGCACCAACACCAATGGCTTCGGTACCATGGAGGAGCACAGCTACGTCAACCTCAAATTGTGAGTGCCTGCCGAACTGGCTGCAATATTATGAGTTTGATTAACCCACTAAGTGCACTCACAAAAACATTTGCTTAATATATTTTTTCTAGCAGCAATGATCGTCCCATAGCCAACCAAACGGAGCTGATTTACACGGTTCTGGTGAATGGGCGACCTGTTTTGGCCACCACAGCAGCAAAGGACATGGAACTGGTCAGCGAATCTGAGGCCGTGAAGACTTTCGGTCAGGCCGTATATATGAAATCAGAACGTGAGTTGAGCTGTCTGCAATACTTCTGAGACTATACCATCCTGCCTCGATTAATATAGCGTACATCAGGGAGCCCACGGCCACCGCTTTGGCTCCCGTTCCTCGAAGCGGACAGGCCGGGTTCTTCAATTCGGTCAAGAACAATGTGGCCCTGGTGGTCATCAGTTCCTTGGCCATCCTGCTGCTGATGCTGCTCCTCGTGGCGGTTCTGCTCCTGGGACGAACACGATCCCGGCAAAGAGAGCTTAGTGCAGTCAACAGGTAAGTTCCCTTACGAAATGAAACTATTTTTTATAACTCCATTTTTTAACTCCATTTCAGAAACTCCTCCCGCAACGAGCTGCTATCCGATGGTCAATCAATGCGACCTACGACGAGTGAGAGGACCGAGGGAGAACCAAGTCCAGGACATTCCCAATCCCGGGAGGCTGGCGTACGAAACTTCTCCTACGAGAGGGAGCCACGCATCAGTTTCCCAGCTCCGCCCCAGGAGACACGATCCCGTCGAGAGTCCATTTCCTCGTCGACGGACAACACCTCCGATTCCTCGGTTTACTGCCCCATCAATCCGCCAAGTGCCGATGTGCAAAGGATCCTGGACGACAAGGCTGCCCGTTTGTTTGACGCCCATAAGAGGCGCCATCAGTACGATCGAGCCGAAGGTCAGGAGGAAACCGTTTACACATCCGTCGTGTCGGAGAAAAAGAGCGACAAAATGCGACACAAGTCAAGGAGGCG
Organism: Drosophila orena; assembly: GCA_005876975.1. NCBI lineage: Eukaryota > Metazoa > Arthropoda > Insecta > Diptera > Drosophilidae > Drosophila > Drosophila orena. The sequence goes on along the minus strand of VCKV01000282.1, from coordinate 2,551,086 downwards.
CTACCTGAACGAGAACCGGGTGGGCTCCCTGGAGACGAGTCCGGTCCAGGGTTCCCTGGCGGGTCATTCCTCCGCTGAGGAATCCCCGGAAGTTATGCGCCGGAGCTACGAGAACTTCCAACGCAGCGAGGCCTTCAATCCACACAACAACTACCACCGGAACAAGTTGCTGACCCAAAAAACCGGCAGAGGAGCGTCCGCCGAGGCCATCAACAGCGAGATGATCCGGAATCTGCAGCCATCTGACAAGTCGGATACGGCCAGTGTGGGTTCCTTCCTATCGATGGCCTCGGTCCGGGCCTTTCCCAAGAGTACTCTGCCGGAGCCCCTGAACCGCGTACTGGATCCCGTCTTCGTCACCTACTACGACAACGTGAACGCAGTGGCGCCTCACAACTCCACACGATCCCTGCGATCCCACAAGTCGCTGGGCAGCAAGGACAACACCATAGCCACCATCGCCAGTTTTCCCAGTCCCAAGGCACCGCCATCGGTGAGGAATGTCCGCTCCGCCTCGCACAGCGACAATCCGGATCCGGGAGTAGTGGGTCCCGTGGTCTGGGAGCGGCACAAGAAGAAACAGACGCAGGGTGAGCCGGGCGGAGAAAACCCAAAGAGTAACAATAACGATGACGATAATGATGATGACGATGGCGACGTTCGATTTGGGGCCAAGTCGCGTTACTAGGACAACCCGTAGTCGTTGATTTAGTTATTGTTATTGCTTGCACCAGTCCTGATAACCCGATAACCAAAACGTAGCTACTAACAACGTAGAGACCCACCTCACCAGTCCTCTCCATATCAGTCGACCTGGTAAAGTCATTCCCTCGCCTATCGTACTCAACTTCTCCAATCGATCTTCCCCAGAGGCCCAGACCTATGCCGACTATAACCCCAGTCCGTTGCAAAATCCGTCGGCCATTAGAAACCACTACGAGGGGCTTCTGGAGGGAGCCCTGCAGATGTACTCCAGCCAGGACGACATACCCATGCCCTTGCCCACCCAGAATTTCACCAACAACCGGAGGGCCACAAAGCGTGAGCACAGAGGCTCATCAGCGGGATTGCCGAGGTGGGGATCTATGCCAGGACTACCTATCGTTCTCAATTTGATTCCTTGACTTTCCAGCTTTCATCCTTCGGGGGAACCCAAGAGCATAGCTGAGCGTCCGGCCACCGCTCAGCCGGAGAAGACGTCCAAGTCGGCGCACTCCACACAGCCTCCGTCGCCAACTTACAGTGCGTGGGGAGGTGGGAGTATGTACAGCTCCCACTCCACCCTGAATCGACCCGTGAGCGCAGGACCCTTCCAAAGGACGGAGGCCAGATTGGATGCGACTGCTCCATCGGGAAGTGGAACTGGAACTGCGCCCCTCATCGAGGCCATACAGTCCGAGCTGCGAAGGTTCAAGCAACAGCAGGAGTAGAGCCCACTACTGAAGATCTTCAACATGACTTGACAATGGTATATCCTTCATGTCCGAACCAAAAATGTTTGCAATTCATTTAGAATAAACTTTTCTTAATACTCCTAAAGGGAACCCAGTGGTAAGGAAGTACTTGTGCAGGCTATTTCATATGGTTTATTATATTTACATACTTGAAATGGCAAAAACGACACGCAATGACATTAATTACAAGCTCTCACCAGCCCTTATTCATAATATATATTTGACCGAAAAACATATTTGCTATATACCCGTTACAATAATCAATTAGAAGCGTTCTCTTTGATATACAAAAGTGTCCACGACATTCAGAGTGTCAAAAGGGGGCCTTCATCAGTGGGTCTAGTTGAGTTCCTTCTGTCCCTTGGAGCTGTCCGCAAAGGACTGGGCGTCCACACTACGCTTTCCCAGCCGGGGACCGAACCACAATCCCGAGGAGGCACTGGGTCCCGTGCGCTTATCCAGCACCTGTTGCAGAGCCAGGAGGTGGGCCCACTTCCTCAGCTCAGCGTCTCCGCGGCCAACGCGTGGGAAGGCCACCAGACCACTGGCCCTCTTCTGGAAATCAGCCTCTGCAATGGCACACGCGTTAAGTCCCCGGGGCGTTAGGACCAATTAGTCAACCGTATCCGGTCGCAACGACTTACCATTGTAATCCTCCTGGGAGGCATCTCCGTAAATGCCGTCGAGGAACCCGGCCTCTAATCCGTCGCGCAGACTATTGGCCAGGCTGGGATCGCTACGACCAACGCGCGGGAAGGCATAGAGCCCCATGTTGGCACCTCGTCGGTTCTTGTCGTGGTCCGAATCTGGATGGAGTGTTTGGGCATTTCAATTAATTCATAGGTTGTCATCTTTTGATGGATTAATTCCCCGTGGAGTGAGCTATTTTCGTATTCTAACCGCCAAAATAACTCAAGGAGCATGTTGCCCAATTATTTTAAGTTATTTGGAACCATCAGAACAATTTATAAATTTGAATATCTTAATGACAATTGAGTGCTTTTCTCTCTTTCCGATAAGTTCTCAAGGATTTATAGAAACACAACTATTTGTTTCTCATTTGACTCTTCTTAAGTGATTTTGATTAGTTCAGCGGTTAGATTTGAAATATTTCACCTTTTTGATTAAATAGTTTGATATAAAAAGTCACTGTGTAAGACTGAAATTGCATGCCTCTTTATGAAGTGCGTTAATGTTAAAAATAAAATATTAAGCAACTTTTCTAAGTAGAACATTTTAATAAATAAATGGAAAGGTCTCTTTACCTTTACCTTTTTCATTTAAAGGCGCTGCAAAATAGTATTGAAAATTATTACAGATTTGTTTACTATTTCACTTTAAAGTTAACCAAAGATAGCAGCAACATTTTGGTCGCGATAAACTAGATTGTTGTATACGATTTCCTTGAAAGCGTTTTTGTAACGTTTCTAGCACTCACCAGCTGTACTGAACTCGGCGATTATGAAAATCACTAAGACTATGTGGACCAACATTGATTTCATATTTGCAAGACTATTTTGAACGAAGCACTGGCTTGGCGAATATGTTTTTCAGTCTGATGTTATCCTCGGAACGGTCACTGTTCTTCTGATTCCTCTGGTCGAAGCACACGTTCTTTTATAGGCCAAAAAAGCAGGCGGAAGGATGGCAGACAAACAAATTGCCACTAGAACAACGGGGCGGATGATGAATGTTGCTGCGATGCAAATCAGATGTTGCTAGCAACAGGTGGCCTTTAGCAACAAGTTGCAGAGCTGTGGTACTTGAGATTCGTTTATTGTTCACACAAACAAAGGACTTAACTAATTTTAACTGCTGTGAAACGGCATTCCGGGCACGGTTTAAAGCCAGCCGGAGATCATGCGTCCTGTGACTGTGGATTTGCCCCGTTCTCCGCCAGCTGCCGCACTGCTCTGACCCACCTTGATCGCCGGCTTCAGAGGAGCTGCTCCTGGCTTCTTGTCCTTGTCATCGGCAGGCTTCTTGTCCTTATCATCACCTGGTTTCTTGTCCTTGTCGTCACCCGGCTTCTTATCCTTATCGTCACCTGGCTTCTTATCCTTATCGTCACCCGGTTTCTTGTCCTTGTCGTCACCTGGTTTCTTATCATTATTGTCGGCAGGTTTCTTGTCCTTGTCATCGCCAGGTTTCTTGTCCTTATCATCGCCCGGCTTCTTATCCTTGTCCTTGGCATCGTCTCCAGGCTTGGAGTCTCCAGGAGCCTTTTTGGGTTCCTCCGGCCCGCTCTTCTTGTCGTCCGGCTTGGAGGCGCCATTGGTTGCCTTCGTTGCTTCTGGTGCTCCAGCTGCTCCAGGTTTCAGTTTGGGATCCGGCTTGGCATCCGAAGGAGCGGAGGGAGCTGCGCTCTTGGCTGCTCCATTTGTGGCTGCCGGCTTGCTAGCCTCGGTCTTAGAAGACTCCTCCTTTTTGGCCGCAGCCTCGGGCTTTGCGGGTTCTCCAGGCTTGGGCGCAGCTGGCTTGGTGTCTCCGGGCTTGGTTGGTGGTGCCGGAGCGTCCTTCTTTTGTGGCTCACTGGGCTTGCTGACAGTGCCAGCTGTCTGGGGCTTTGGAGCTCCCGCACCCGGAGTTGGCTTCTGATCCGTGGGCTTGGGACCCGCTGCTGGCGGCTTGGAGTCCTTCGGAGACTGTTGCTTCTCCTTATCATCACCTGGCTTCTTGTCATCCTTTGGCTTGTTCATGGTGCCGGGCTTACCATCGGACTTCTGATCCTTGTCACTGGCTCCGGACTTTTCATCCACATTCTTGACCGATGCTCTCAAGGCTGCTGCCGCCAACATAGAAGCTCCTCCTCCAGTTCCACCACTAGGTATGGCCTTTTTGGACTGCAAATGAAATTATATATTAGCCAAGGATGTGGAATAGCTGGAATAAATATTGATTGAACAGTACCCCAGAGGCATCCAGTGGCTTCTTCTCCCCTTCGCCATTTGGAGCATCATCATCATCGGCCAAGGAAACCTCGTCGGCAGCCATCTTCTTTCGCATGAACTTGACGTAAGCCACTCTCGTTGCACGGGTCACATCACCCAAGTTGGGATTGAATTCTGGATGAGATCAAGTGTTTTGAAGAATAAATACTTTGGGCACATCTTTAATAATTTACCAATCAACTGGTTCTGGTTCATCTGGAGACCCTCATTCGCCTGCTCGATGATCTTCCTCCTCAAGCTTCGTTGGCTATGACGTTGCATGGAGGAGCGCTTGGAGCCAATGGGATCGGAAGCGAAAGTATTCTTCCTCGCGATGGCGTTCCAGTCCTTGTCTCTATTAAAGAAAATAACCTTCATTCAAAGGGTCTTGCAGATTCAATTGTACCCACCCCTTCTGGGTCTTCTTCCTGCCGATGACCTTGGCCAGCGAGGAGAATATATCTCGTCCGCTCTCAGATTCGCTCATTTCCTGCTTCAGATTCTCGACAAAGCCAATCTGGAAGTCCTTAAGGATGCGCCGTTCCATCACCTTGCCCTTGGTGGTGCGAGCCACTCCTTCAAAAGTAAGTTTAAATAATAATTTATTATGGATTTGCTCTCTAAAAAACAAAATTGCCATTATATGTAGTTTCCTATGTAGTTTCATATCCCAAATTGTGATTCAAGTTGTGAACTTTATTAGGTATTCATTAGGTACTTGTAAATAATTGTTCATATTTACTACTACTACTGTCTTAGGACGAGTGGATGTTGCCAATTTGGATGTGGGCAGGCTTCCCTTACCCTGCGACTTCTTCTCAATGTCGGGAACATCCCAGCTATTGTTGGTGAAAATCTCCAGCAACTCGAAGCGCAAGGAGCTGATGTCCTGGCGCACCTCAATGATATCATCCTCGGTAATGCCGTAATCGTCCCGCCGCCTCTGCTCCGCCGTAATGTACCTCCTGACCAGCAGCTTCATCACTTTGTCATGCAGCGTCTGTGCCCGTTCCATGGACTTTCGCTGCGAGTTGGAAGAGGGAGCATTGAGGGGTGGAAGGACACAGAAAGGATGTATTAGCCGTCACTTTGACGCACAGATAGCTCTGCATGGGCTTGATTGAAAATGATTTCGCCAAAGATTTGTATTGATTGTGAACCGCCACTCACTGTGAGATGATTAAACTTGCAAAAGTCAAAGTGCTACTTACTTTTTAAGGTTATATGATACGAAATATCATTTTAATGTAAGGTACACTGCATTTAATTTATTTTAATGTATGCGTGACTATGTATGGTCATTAACTTAAAATATTCAAGGGATATTCCATTTCTCTGAGTGTATCTTACCATGAAACTCTTGGTGCGTGACGGTCGCTTTCGCCCCAGCGTCTTCCTCAGCATCTTCATGTTGGGACAGAGGTTGAAGGGTGGTGGAATGGTGCCGCCATCCTCGAAGTAGCTCATCCACAGCTGGGATCTGGCGAACTTCCACTCGGTGTCGGCGCGCTCCGAGATGATTTGATACGAGTTGGACATCATGGCAATCAGCATGTTGAGGAGCACAATGATATTGATAACCGAATAGGAGCCGAACATCAGCAGGGCCCAGAAGCGGGTGAAGCTCTTGATTCCAGCCAGATCGAAGGAGACCAGGTCCACCAGGCCAAAGGAGGCCCAGAAGAGCGATTGCGATGTTTCAAATAAGCTAAAGTAAAATCAAGAGGAAGTCCATATGAACATAGTACATGCAAATGACAGTAACGTACTTGGAAAATCTTCGCCAGATGGTACAAGCCTTCTCCTGGTCATCAAAGTCAGCCACATCGGGATGCAGGTGATAGCACTTGTTCTTCTCGAGCTCAGCGTAGTACCATAGCAACTGGTTGAGACCGCAGCCGAAGGCAAACAACACCAGTGTGTAGATGAAGAAGAACTTTATGATATCGATTATCATGCGACCCAGGGAGACTTGCAAGGGCCCCAAGTGCGGATTAATGGAGAAGATGTGGACGAGCTTCAGATAGGAGAAGACCATTCCGGCCGCAAAGGCGCCCTCTGATAGAAGCATGGGATCAAACGGATGCCAGTGCTCCCTCGGGAAGTAAGGATCTATGCCCCGGAACCAGAGATCGCGCTGAAATCAGTTACTTGTAGTAACTTCAATTAATTCATTAGCCATATTAACTCACATGGACGATTACCCAAGCGGTGGCTCTACAAAGAATCCACGTCACATAGAACATGTTCGATATGTAGTCCACTATGTTCCAAAGATCCATGATGTACTCAAACAAGCCATCCGAGTATAAAGATTTCAGTTCCTCAAATATCAGAGCCATTATGTAGGTGATGATTGCCAGTTCAATGGGACCCGGTAGGGAACCTCTTTCGTGCTTGCGCCAATCCTCCAGCATGGTCAGCATCCAGGGAAATGCGAGGAGTTCAAAGGTGATTTGCACCACCCTCAGGGAGGCAGCACCCAGGAGCACTGTGAACGGGGATACATTTAGATGGATGGAGTATTAAGCACCCACTTTACCCACTCAGGAAGAACATGTAGGAGCAGGAGTGCGTGATGAACTTGACAAAGGGCTTGCGCATGAACTTGGCCCCCTCGGAATCCGGGGCCAGGATGTACTTCAAGCTGTAGATGGGGAAGCTGCAGCCCAGCTTCATCACGTCCATCAGCTGCTGGGAGGCCTGCTTGCGCCGGAATCCCGGCAGTCCGTCGTACCAAATGGCGGCCAACAACTGTTGGACATTTGGATGTGCCACAAACTAGGAGGGGAATTTCAATATATAAATCTAAGCAGGGTATTAAGATCAATGCTATCTATTTGCAATAAAAAGCCTTTTGAAACAGCCATAGTTCCTTAAAAAGGACATAGGATTAGTGCAAACCCACCGTCTTCTGCTTGTAGCGAATGGCCAGCTTCAGTCGTTCCAGGGTTTGCCGCTGGCCAAGGCACCAGATGTCGTGGGACGGCTCGTGGTTGAAGTTGAGCATCACCTCCAGCTCCATGGATGTGCGTGCGTGGTCCAGGAGCGAGGTCCCGAAGTCCTGCACCATCTGACGCATCTCCTGTTGGGCAAACACAAACAAAGGCTCGCATTCGCATTCGCATGGTCTCTGGTCATGGTGGCACACTGGCCACCGCTTACATTGCACACTACTACCGTACCGTGTATTCGGCACGAAACTCCGATTCCATCGCCTGCAGGCGCTTGAGTTCCCAGGACAACTGGAAGGCGGTCAGTACAGGGTCCCGGGAGCTGAGCGCTATCAGCGAGCTGGCGGACAGGGCGCGGTATGCGTTGATCCTCGACTGCGAGTGGCGCAGGGAGTCCGTCGTCTGGGAGGTCACACACTCATCGCAGCCGCACCTATAACAATACACTAATTTAAATCACACTGAAAGGACTACAAAGGACCTTCCTATACTTAGAGAAAGTTACTTCAAAAGATAAACTGCTGTTAGCCGAGTTAGCAAGGACATTTTATGAAGCTGTAAAAGGCTTAAGGTTATTGACCCCATTTAAGGACATTCAAAGACCTCCTCCCGAAGCAACATCACACCCTGTATAAACATTTCACCCTAATTTGCCCGCAATTATCTAAAATTAGAGGCAACATAAGTGTATGGCCAATTGGACAAACAATGGAACGTGCCGCTCGCAGGACGAGCAAGCTCACTAAATAGCTACATCACTGAACCACTGCATCCCTACATCGCCACTCACTTGACGTCGTGCGGCATGGGCAGCGTGGCGCCGCGATCCAGGAGGATTTTGAGTATCTCGTAGTTATTGCGGTGGGCGGCCAGGATAAGGGGCGTGATGTCCACGGTGAAGGTGGACTTGGAGCGGTCCACCGCCTCCCAGCTCTGCCAAAGGAGGGGAAATGAGTAAGAGTAGGAGTGGCGGCGTTTCCTGCCGCAGGATGTAACCTACGTAGGGCTGGCCCTCCTTGTGGTTGGTCTCCTCCCACTGCAGCAGCTCCTCCACGGCCTCCACGTACTCCTCGGAGATGGCGTGCAGCAGGGCGTCGCCCACCTCGATGTTATGCTCCAGCAGGATCACCATCAGGTCGAAGTTCTCGTTCTCGATGGCCGAAATGAGGGCGGAGCGGTTCATGGGATCCGTGCAGTTAATGTTGAACTTGTCCGTTCCCTGGTACTCCTCGAGGATCCTTCAAGGACGAAAGCATATTAGCCATGTTACACGAATCCAACGGGGACGGGGGCGTCCTCACTTCTTGACACCTGGCAGGTCACCCCGCTCGCAGGACAATATGAAATTCTTCTCCACATCGCTGAGGATGTACTCCTCGGCCATCATCAGGTCGTAATCCAGGCGAGAGCCCAACGCCTTCTCGGCATCGGATTCCGTATTGCTGCCCATATCTGCACTGATTTACTGGTCTATGCGAACGCGATAATCAGAATCACTCGATAACACTTCACATCTCACAAACACTTTTGGGCATCGATCCCTGCTCCTCGGGGAGCCTTGGCGTAATCCTTTCGCGCACTGTATCCTTTAGTGTTCCATCGTGACGATGTTCCGCCACCAATTAGCCGCGTTGCACTGCTGAAAAGTGGCAGCCACGGGTCGCTATATTCCACTAATTACATTAGTGCCCAATGTGGCTAAAACTCGGTCAATGTGTGGGCGAACCCCAAGTCAATGGGCCCATTTGACCGCACTTCTGTAGTTGTGGGGCTGCATCTGGAGGCAGCAACCGATTTCAGCGATTTTAGCATAGGAATTTATCGCCCATTTGTGGTTGGTTGCAGGGCACGTGATGAGCGGCTTTCGATTTTCGAAGCCCTAGCAACGGATCGCACCGCTTTGAAGCCTGAAAATCCATACTGCCCAGTGGGTTTATGGATGAAGTGCAAAAGGTGCATATGGCTATGAATGGAGCAGCAGTATCTGCACATATTTGGATGAAATGATGCACACATATCACTACAAAAGTGTCAAAAGTATGCCACAATACAGATCAATGCACGTTGCATATTTGTTGACTCCTATTCAAGCGACAAGAAAAGGCTACTTAATATTCAAAAAGGAGCATGAGGGTGTTAATTGGCGAGTAAACAAGGATTCAGAGGCTTTGGGTTCATATCCTAGAACTACTCACACAGAAAAGCTATTTAAAATCCTGCGGTTCGACGTGAACAGCCCTCAAAAATAGGAAAATGGCAAGCTTTTAAGCTCTTGGATAACCAACAGACCCACAAAACACACCACACCTGCAGTTTACAGTCGAGTATCTACAGAAATGAAATGGTTTTGAATGCCCTTTTGGCACTGGGTCAGTGATTCTGGATTTCTGATTGATTAATATTGATTAATCAGAGCGGGGACATCTGAGAACCCCTGAAATCCCAACTCGTCCTTGGCAGCCGGGCGTCTTGAGCCTTGAATGTTGAATGTTGCCTACTTCAGGGCGCTCGCAGGGCTTTTGTATGTCAATGCACTTGGAACTAAATGCCAGCTCCTGGCCAAAGGCGGAGCAAAGGAAAAGGAACAAACCCACTTCCACGGAGCAGCCCCTTTGAGATGGATGTGTGTTCGAAAGGTGGGGTTCAATGGAGCTCCGGGCGGAATGGCATCGTACGTGTTCAAGTCGTACGGGGCTTCAACGGGGCCAATGCACTCCACACTCCACTCGCATTGCTCCAAGGGAAGTGGAAGGAAGTGGTGGCCCAAGGAATTTCAAAATTAAAGCCACAGCTGCAGATGGGAACTCATTAAGTGCGAATTAATTAGTGGACATAGCTAAAAATACCTGGATGGCATTCCTGTAATTACATAAAGGTACGCCTCATTCAATAAATGTGGCTAGATGAACATTCCTCTCATAAATTCTCATAAAGTTTATGCTATCTTGAGGGTATACATGGTTTTCTGCAGTGTACTACTGCGTGGCACTCAATGATTCATTGGCCTCCAACAGAACTCCTGCCTTATTTAGCTTTTAAGGGCCCTTGTGAGTTATGTGCTCAGTTTTCCACGAGAAAAGCGAAAGAGCTCATTTTCCCTGGGCTTGCGTATCAGGTTGCACTTTCACTGTCTCCCAAACGGAAACGTCAAGATTGCCGAATGAAATCTATTTTATGGCCATCTGTAGTAAAGTTATACCTCTCAACCCTATCTCTTCAAACTTGTAAAAGTCAATAATATCAATACCGATTTGCTTTATGGCACCGATAAGATAATTATGTGCTTAAACAAATTGAATGTACTCACTATGAAAATGATTTTATGAATTGCAGCCGATGAAAAGTATTTAAAATTAAATTTATTGTATTTCCAACTGATTCGCAAATCATTGAACCCTGCCCTGATAAGTTTACATTTTGTAGATTGTTGTACTTCTGTTACTTCTGCGTTGTTTATTTTTTGTCTAGCGATTTGCACCTAGGAAATCTGGATGAAATTGATTTACTGCCCTCCAACTCAACATACGTGTATGTGTAGTTCGGCTCTTGGTCAAGATAAGACAGCGGATTTCTTTTGTATAAAAGGGCGCCTCGCTTTCGGAACACCATTGAGTTGCAAGACTTGACCAAGATGAAACTGTTCGTATTCCTAGCCTTGGCCGTGGCCGCAGCCACTGCTGTGCCCGCTCCCGACCAGAAGCTGACCCCGACGCCCATCAAGGACATCCAGGGTCGCATCACCAACGGCTACCCAGCCTACGAGGGCAAGGTGCCATACATCGTGGGTCTGCTCTTCAGCGGCAACGGAAACTGGTGGTGCGGTGGCTCGATCATCGGCAACACCTGGGTCCTGACCGCCGCCCACTGCACCAACGGTGCCAACGGAGTGACCATCAACTACGGAGCCAGTCTGCGCAACCAGCCCCAGTACACCCACTGGGTTGGCAGCGGAAACATCATCCAGCACCACCACTACAACAGCGGCAACCTGCACAACGACATCTCCCTGATCCGCACCCCGCACGTCGACTTCTGGCACCTTGTCAACAAGGTGGAGCTGCCCAGCTTCAACGACCGCAACCGCGACTACGCCGGATGGTGGGCCGTGGCCTCCGGATGGGGCGGCACCTACGATGGCAGCCCACTGCCCGACTGGCTCCAGTCCGTCGATGTCCAGATCATTTCCCAGGGTGATTGCAGCCGCACGTGGAATCTCCACGACAACATGATCTGCATCAACACCGCCGGCGGCAAGTCCACCTGCGGAGGCGACTCCGGTGGCCCCCTGGTCACACACGACGGCAACCGCCTGGTCGGAGTGACCTCCTTCGGCTCCGCCGCCGGCTGCCAGTCCGGTGCTCCCGCCGTCTTCACCCGCGTCACCGGATACCTCGACTGGATCCGCGACAACACCGGCATCTCCTACTAAGCAGTTGAGGGTTCTCAATAAACGATTATAGCAAACGACTTGAGTTTTGGATTGGGGATGGGGTCCACACGCCTTCTTGCCTTACCAAAGTAACCACACAAATATTGGCAAGAGAAGGAAAAGATATCAAACTCCAAATGGATGTTAACTTGGTCTTAGCAAGATGTATCTGATTTCAGATTGGCATTGGGTAAAGGCATCGGAAAGAATCAAGGTGTTGGAACACAGAGTGACGACTGGATAACCGAATAACTACTAAAACCACTCGGACTGCATTGGAAACAACTTTTTATTTTTTTATTTATTTAAGTAAAACCAGCTTAAGATTCAAAATGTTGTATCGGGTAGTCGTGCTTTTACATGTGGAGCTATAAATAATTTCTTCTGATTATGATCTTATTCCCTTATAATTGTGTCATCATAAAGACAATACCAACACAGCTTTGTTGAATTAAATAACTTATATAATAATTTGCAAATTTGTTGGATATTACTACAGTGTAAAAACGTAATGCAAAAAATGTAATTGCATGTGGATTTTTCCCTTTTAAATAATTCCATATATATGTTGATAGAATTATAACTATTACTAAGCACCAACAGCTGCCATAGAATAGATTAGGATACAAATATTACTTAAACAATTTAATTAACTTATTTAAACAGAATCTCAGCTAAGCTTTAGGTTTATTACCTATACTCTATACATTTCCAATATAGAGCCCCAAATCTACAACTGAATGAATATGTTGGCCAAATTCGTAATTTTGCTATAATCGTTTATTGAACTATTGGGAACATCAACTGCTTAGTAGGAGATGCCGGTGTTGTCGCGGATCCAGTCGAGGTATCCGGTGACGCGGGTGAAGACGGCGGGAGCACCGGACTGGCAGCCGGCGGCGGAGCCGAAGGAGGTCACTCCGACCAGGCGGTTGCCGTCGTGTGTGACCAGGGGGCCACCGGAGTCGCCTCCGCAGGTGGACTTGCCGCCGGCGGTGTTGATGCAGATCATGTTGTCGTGGAGATTCCACGTGCGGCTGCAATCACCCTGGGAAATGATCTGGACATCGACGGACTGGAGCCAGTCGGGCAGTGGGCTGCCATCGTAGGTGCCGCCCCATCCGGAGGCCACGGCCCACCATCCGGCGTAGTCGCGGTTGCGGTCGTTGAAGCTGGGCAGCTCCACCTTGTTGACCAGGTGCCAGAAGTCGACGTGCGGGGTGCGGATCAGGGAGATGTCGTTGTGCAGGTTGCCGCTGTTGTAGTGGTGGTGCTGGATGATGTTTCCGCTGCCAACCCAGTGGGTGTACTGGGGCTGGTTGCGCAGACTGGCTCCGTAGTTGATGGTCACTCCGTTGGCACCGTTGGTGCAGTGGGCGGCGGTCAGGACCCAGGTGTTGCCGATGATCGAGCCACCGCACCACCAGTTTCCGTTGCCGCTGAAGAGCAGACCCACGATGTAGGGCACCTTGCCCTCGTAGGCTGGGTAGCCGTTGGTGATGCGACCCTGGATGTCCTTGATGGGCGTCGGGGTCAGCTTCTGGTCGGGAGCGGGCACAGCAGTGGCTGCGGCCACGGCCAAGGCTAGGAATACGAACAGTTTCATCTTGGTCAAGTCTTGCAACTTAATGGTGTTCCGCAGCCGGAGCGCCTTTATATACAGAATAGGGGTGTGTCTTATCTCGATCAAGAGCCCTTCTACACGTATGTAAAACCGGAGGGCAGTAAATTTTGACCAAGTTATCTTCACGGGCCGTCATCGACTGATAAGTCCACTACAAGTGATTTCTTTACCTAAATTATGGCCTACACTTGAAGTGGAATGACAGGTGCCATATTTGCCACTTCCTTTTACGTTTCATAATAACATTTAAGGATATTCGATTCACAGTAAATGTATTATATGCGCAGTTTACCCAAATGATTTATAAGAAGTCTATATTTCGAATAATCTTATAAGAAAGTATTTATAACCAATCCCTAAATAATATATATGTAAGTGTGATTAAAAGTTGCTCATACGACTCGTTGCCCAGTTATTTTACTGATCACGGAAATGATTTTTATGTTGAATCAGTCTTGATGTTTGCAGTTCCTTATCAACCAGCAAATAAAACAAAAAACGCAAAGTTTTCTTTATATTGGTATTGTATTGAAAATCTGCTTTTATTCCTTTAAATTCGTATGCCACTAGCCTTTTAACGAAAATCTATTAAACAAGAATCAAGATATAAAGCGAATGTTCTTTATTTATTTAGAGTTTTTTTAAGCGCATTTATGGGCTTAAAATAAGAGTCGTTTTCTTTTAATAATAGATTCCGGTCTCTTCCTTGATCCATTCCAGGTATTTGGTGACTCTAGTGAAGCCAGCCGGACCTCCAACCTGGCACCCGTAATCGGAGACAAAGGAGGTGATTCCGATAAGCTTATCACCCTCCTTTGTGACCAGAGGACCACCAGAATCACCCTGGCAGGTGGCCTTTCCGTCCGGAGTTTCCACACAGATGGTGTTCTCGGAGGCGGTTTCAGTTCCATAGTAGGCCTGGCACTCCGCCACGGAAATCACTTTCAGATCCACCACTCGCAGATCCTCCACCACATTGCTGCCATCGTAAATGGCACCCCATCCTGCGGCCTGAACCCAATTGTTTTCGTAGGACTTGTAGCGGTCATCCAGGCTGGGAAGCTCTATTTTGTTGACCAGGCTGTAGAAGTCCACATGGGGAGTCCTGATCAGGGCCAAATCGTGATCGAGTCCCACGTAGTGGGGATATCTGATGAAGTTCTTACTGCTGACAGTGTGGCGGAAGGCAGGTTCGTTGTAGTTGATGGCGCCGTAGTACAGGGAAGCCTCATCAGCACTGTTGAAAACGATTTTTTATAAAGAGTTATTTATTTGTAAATTCAAATAATTTACCCCGCAGTGCAGTGGGCGGCAGTGAGCACCCAAGTGTGTCCGATTATGGATCCGCCGCACCACCACCAGTTTCCGTTGCTGTTCAAGCTCACTCCCACGATGTAGGGCACCTGACCCTCGGACGCCTGGTTGCCGTTTGTAATACGACCCTCCACTCCTCCATGGCGAATCTCCAGATCGCGCGGGTGGACCAGCGAGTGGGGCACAGTGAGGGCACTACAGACCCCAAGGAAGGCAAGCGACAAGAGTGTAAGACCCCTCATGTTAGCAGACTAAAGCGATCCATGGTGGTCCCAATATAATATACTTGTAGCTCATTATTAATGCTAGTTCAAAGAGCTAAATCTTATCACGCAGTCACTTCTATCAATGAAAAAGTTTAATTTATATTGGCAGATACTCAAGCCGAGTGTTTTGGCATTATGAATGAAGTGTTAGCCAACAGAATGACGGCTTTAAGTGCTTTAATCTATTCAGATAGGGCATTATTGTATTAGGTATTTTATAAGTTGGTAGCAGGATGGCTGTAAGCCTGACCGTCGTTATATAGAACCTGAATAATTTGAATAAAATATATCTTACATGACATTAGGAATACTTACCAAATTTAGTTAGTGAAAGCGGATTATTAACCACATTTAATAGTAAATGCCAGTCTCCTCCTTGATTCATTCCAATATATATACTTAAATTGTTTTCAATGAGATGAGTTTCTGTATTAATTCCCAGTAATATGTGTCACCACAAGTGAAAAAGTGCAAGCAAGGTGGAATGGAGGGGTCCTCACAGAACCCCCAAGGCACTGAAATGGCAATCGAGGGTCATGTGATATCCTTGAAGTATTGCAGGGAATAGTGAAGCAGAAAAGAAAATACGATTATGGCAATCAAAAGGGAGGTCCACTTTCGGAACTACGGAGCAGCAGTAGCTTCCAAAGTGGAGGCGATGGCTTGAAATCCGATATAGTTTCTGAGGAACGCCACGAGCGGAGTGGGTGGACCCATTCCTTCATTAAGAAGCTATTGGGAATGCTTTTGTTTGCATTCTGCCTGCTTCTCCTTGAGCGCCGTACTCCCGCCGTAGTGGCACGCTGAATGTGCAACATCTCGGGGCAGGAAACTCACCACACGGAACGGAGAGCTATTAAAGCCGACCCCCAACGAAGCGTGAGTCAGTTCCCGACTCGGCGTCCAGGCAGTAAGACCGCTCGCAAGGATAACGCGCAAGGATGCGAGCAAGCGAGCGAGGAGTAAACAAAGCATAAATAATACAATTAAAAGTTGAGCGCGCTGCCTTCGCACAGGACATTCCCACACTTGTAGCCCGTTTCCTTCGGGCAGTGCAACAACAAAGTGCAGGCATTAATTAATTTAATGCATATGTACCCCCATCCTGGCAGTACAAAAGTGGATCCGAGCACCCGATTCCATTTGCAGCGAGTGAGTGAGTGAAAAGTGTTCGACGAAGCGTTCAAAGGACCGCGCTGTTTGCCGTGTGCGATGCCCATAACAACGGGGTTCGCGATTGCCTTTTAAGGTGGGGCGATTAAGTCACGCTCCTCCGTATCAGCGGCATCAACCGACCAGGAACTTGGGGGCATTGACATTGTGGTTTTAGTGCCGAAATTAAAAATCCGAGCGTAATACATTAGATCCTGACTTATCATGCCAGGAGGTGTTATATCATTCAAGGTGCAAGTGTACTCTTTAAAGCTCTAAAGTATATAAACTTTATAACTTTAACTCACAGATGCAGTTTCTAATGTTTTATTTTTAATAAAACCGTGCCATGTTTTAGACGCTAGCTACCACCGAAAGCACAATGCTCCCACCCAGCTCTGAAGGACATATCCGAGAGTCGCAGCGTGACTAGGCTAAGCAGAACCCACAGATTATAATCCCCACGGGGATCAGGTCATCAGGATGCACCAGGTTCTCAGCTACGAGACGGCGGTGCGGGCCAACAGCTCTCGGGAGTTCCGCGAGTACGTCTCCAAGCGCACCTGTGCCTCCCTGGTGCTAACGATTGCCTTCTTCATGCTGATAACAGGTGAGTGCATTCACAGGACAGCGCCTAATGAGTCACTCTTGTGTGTCCTGGTTGCGCAGGATACCTGCTCGGCAATTTCGTGGCCGAGCGCAAGTACCACATTCGCCAGATGACGAAGGACGGCGGAAGGTCCGTGAAGCTGAGCAGCACGGAGTATGCCAGCCTGCAGGAGCTGCAATCATATCAGAAGGCCAAGGGCCAGCTGCTGCTGGCCGCCCAGGAGCTGGACAAGCTGCAGCAGCAGGACGAGAGCGAGCGGTATCTGGCCACCTCGCTGAACACGGAGATCTTCAACAGGTACATATCCTGCACGCAGGACATACCGCCCAACACGAACATCGCGGCCAGCCAGTTCACGGAGCAGCTGATCGACAACACGGTGGCCAGACAGCGCCACTGCTTGATGATCATCCAGAGGGTCATCGACAACCACCTGGTCAACAGCCAGCTCTAGGGCGGCACGGATCCCAGCACTTGGGAATGGTTTAGCGGGCCAGGGTTCGACATTTGATATCTATGTGTGTATGTGCTTTTAGGTGTGCTCAATGTGTGTGCTCCCTCCCAGCTAATAGAAAATAGGTTTTGTAATTCATTGTGAAAGTATTAGATTACACAAGTTTTTTATACATGTCTGCATTAAAAGTTAAACTTTAAATAGATGCTAAAATATTTAAGTGATTGTCTAATGTTTAGTCGGATGAGTTATGTTGACGATACATGGGGTTCGCGCCCTTGATGGGCAGGAAATGGCCTGCACTGTTGAAGACCCACTGCGCCAGCGAAACCACATCGTCATCGGAAAAGAGCAGGTACAAGTACTTCAGAGTGGCGCCCAAGAAGAAGGACCTTTGCACGTCATCCGGCTCCGAAGTCACGTTATTAACGTCCAGCACACCAGTATATCCGTAGGGCTTTCGGCAGTACTTCTCTATCGCTTGCACCATCTCAAATCCCCACGAGCGGTACTTTGGATGATGGGTCATGCGCCAAAGAACCAAGTAGGTTTCCGCCACTTCCGGCCTTAAATTGTAAAAGTTTCTCTGGAGCGGCTCTATTTCCTTCTGGCTTTCCTCCGTGAAGGCAAACGTATCCGGACCCAACCGAGTGGGAGAATTCCAGTAGCTGTCGTGGCAAGTATCTGTTAGGCCTATGCTCATCTGGATATACTTTTCCCAGTACTTCAATAAGGTCTCAGTTGCTCCCAGGGCAAAAAGGCCGCCGACAAAACATTCTGAGTGCCTCATGCGATGGAAAATTGTACCATTTCTGTACGTGGATACGTAGGTCACATCCTCGGGATTGATGACGACCAGATTTTGGGCCACAGCCAACATGGCTTCTTTGAAAACATCAGCATTTTGAGTATCAGCTCGCCCGGATTGAATCCATGACTTCAGCAGGGTATCATAAAGTCGGTTCATCGAGTAATTGTGGTTTTCCCATTCACCAGATCTAGTGCAATACGCATTGGGATAAAGGCCATTGGGTCTTGTGGTTTTAGCTAATACCTGGCGGATAGCATCCACCCGATCCTTGTAAACCGGATATCCAGAAATTTCGCTAAGGTAATAGAACTCCAGGTGCAGAGCACCGAATTCCGAAGTGTGAGATACGTCGCTTAGATACTTCCAGAGGGTGCTGTCCGCTTTTGGGACCACCAGTTGTCTGGGTATACCAGTTGGCGTGTCGAAGGCAGGCAGGATCTTATCGGCAATATGGATGGCCTTATCCATGTAAAGCGAGTCCCCCGTGAGGGAATAGAGGGTTAGCATAGGACAGAGCAGCCTGGATGTCAGTTCAAAAACGGACAACGCTTCATCAATTCGGTCCAAAGAGAATGACTTTTCGATCCAATTCCGAGAACGATTTAGCTCATTGTCCAGACCCATCAAATGCAAAGTGTCCAAGCTCTCGATGATAGTGGCACCGAGTTTGAAGGACGCGAAATCGCCACCCACATGGACACGACGGGAAATCGGACGAAACTCGTTGGTGCCCCAAACAACGCGAGCATAGCCTCGCCAGGCATGCAGCATCATTTCTCTAATCTTTACCCGCATATCGTTAGGACTCATCTCCTGCAATGAACTCCCTTCCGTTGGTGTGTTCCTCTGAAAGGATTGTCTCACCATTGCACGACACTGAATAAATGTGAGCACTATTACGAAGATTGTTAAAATTCCGGTAGCTATAATCCGAAGTCTCGATTTGGTATTTGCCGTATACCAACTATATTGCGCCCGTCGAATAAGCAAGAAAACGAAGTACATTCTAAGCCAGTCTACATTAAAAGTAAAGTGAGATCGCTGAATGTGCAATTTACTGAACTAAGCTGAACCGACCCTAGTTTCTGGACACTTGATTAAACATTTGCATTCACATTGTTTGTACTTGAAATACTAATGCACGTGTGAAGTATGCTCACTACAGTTTAGATGAAGACCAACAAAATAGTTTATATAAATACATTCTTAATATTACATATAAGTTTGGATATTGAATATAACTATTTGAAATCTACTGTGTAGATATAATATTGCGCATTTGCCGAATGGCTGTCACCAGTCGCGGCTCGCATCCGCTGCTGAGGGTCAGATACTGGTCTGGAGCAGCCTTCAGCAGCGTGAGGATCTGAGACAACTGCAGGTTGATGGACAAGCCTAACTCTTCCAAAACGTTGGACAGGTACTCGATATCCACGCTGAGCTGAGTGGCCGCCGAGGAAGGCAGCGACTTGATTTGCAGTATTTGTGTAACGTACAGAACACAGCACTGCTCCACGACCAGCGAGAGTAGGACGTCGGCGCAAGGAATGGCTTGCGTATACTTAATGTTGCACACCTCTAGCGCCTGTTTTAGCAGGGATGATGGCGACAGCAGCAGCGGCTCCAGGTGCTGCGGCAAAGTCAGTAGATACTGACCAATTTGGGTGATGCTTTCCTGCGGGGCGAAGCTGAACGAGGGCATATCTATGCCCGACGCAGCGTGATCCTGAACAGGCGGACGAATGTGCGCCAAGTGCGTTTCAATTGGTTGCAGCAATATATTAAGAGTGATGTCATGTGTATCGGCAAAGTGACCCTTCAACGTGGCATAAATCTGCGGAAAGATACCCAGGCTATCCGTTGCCTCCGACTTCTTTTGCTGATAATCAGCTATGCTATTCAACAGCTGGGTGCGAGCTGCATGGTCGCAGGTCTGGAATATGCTGATGGCGCCTCGGTTGGATGGCTTAGTCAACTTGTTTGCCAACGTGACCATGCGCGTATGCAAATCCTGTTCGAACTGATGCAGTTGTACCTGAAAGTCGGCCAGGCATTGCAGCTGCGACATGGTGTACTGCAATAGCGACCAGTTTTCACTCTGCGCCGCATAGCTACTGGATCCCAGACTGAGTCCAATCTGCCGTTGGATGCGCCCAAAGCTCTCCAGTTGCCTCTTAAATATGCCGTTCAGCAAGGTAATGAATTTGCACAGAGCCAAATCACTTGTAATGGAGGCACAACGTTCGCAGGCCTCTTTCAGCCACTCGTAGAGTTTCCGGGTACTTTCCTCCAGATGACGCACACCATCGCTGGGCGTGGCCTGGTTGGACGAAAGGCGATCCACCTGAATTCGAACAGAAATTTAGGAATAATCAAGATAGAATGGTATAGTCGAGTTCCCCGACTATCAGATTACTCTACTCAACTCTCTCTTTAATAACGGGAAAAACTACAAAAATATTAAATTAAAAAAGTTTTCTAAATTTAAATGCAGATATTTAGAGTATTGCGCCAGAGACATTTAGAGGTATGCCACTTCAAAATCCGATTAAGATAAGTTGAGTTATGGAGTATAGAACTTCAGCCTTGGGACATATCTTAACTTTGTTGAATCTCTACAGCATCACATCAAAAAAATGACAAAAAATTAAAAAAAAAATGAATTTCCAAATTTAAATGCAGATTTTTAGAGAATTGCGCCAGAAACATTTTGAGGCATGCCACTTCAAAATCCGATTAAGATAAGTTGAGTTATGGAGTTTAGAACTTCAGCCTTGTGACATATCTTAATTTTGCTGAATCTCTACATCATCACATCAAAAAAATGACAAAAAATTTAAAAAAAAATGAATTTCCAAATTGAAATGCAGATTTTTAGAGAATTGCGCCAGAAACATTTTGAGGCATGCCACTTCAAAATCCGATTAAGATAAGTTGAGTTATGGAGTTTAGAACTTCAGCCTTGTGACATATCTTAATTTTGTTGAATCCCTTTTACTCTACGAGTAACAGGTATAAATACAAAATACCGAACCTATTATTTCACTGTATTACCTGCGTGGATAGTTGCGTCTCTTCCAAGCGGGGGTATTGTTGGATGAACTTGTGGAAATACTCGAAAATCGCCTCACCCAGCAGACGATGTAGTTCCTCGGACAAGGTTATGTGCGATTGCTCCAGCAGGGAGTTCAAATGCAGCACGAAACTGTGGTTTACCTGGGCGAACAAGGATAGCATCTCTAATCTTTCATTGGAGGTCTTCAAAAGCTGTAGAATATGAGCATCCCGTGTGGGTTGCAATGCCGGCAATAGTTCAGCAATAACCAGGAAGGGCTGTGTGGAGTTCTCGCCGAAGAGGTTGGAGCACCACTTGACCTGCCGTTGGCAGTGCTCGAGCAGCTGATCGTAGTAGAGGGTAAGAAACTGCTGCTGCTGAGGCTGGGACTCCGTGCCCTGCAGCTCCAGAGTTTGCTTCCATTGTTGCTGCCAAAAATTTTTTTGTACAGCTCGGTAATATTGCTGCAGTTGTGGCAACCGCTGAATGCTGGTGAAGATCTGGACGAAATGCTGGGCTTGCTCTGTATTGCCTTCAGCAAAGCACTGTACCACGCTAGGTGATGCCAGTGCCTCCAATCGGTTTTTAAAGTCCTCTACTTGGGTCTGCCGTTCGGCGTGGCCTGCCAGCTGTTCCTGGGCGTGCAGGGACTTTTGCAGAGCTATTAACTTATCACAGACTCCCTGTAAAAGAGATAATTAGTATGGGAGCTAGTAATAAGACACCTACTGTACACACCTTCAGATCGTTGCGTTCAAAACCATCCTCTAGCTCAGCCAGTAGATTTCCCCATCCATCCGACTCCTGCAGCGATTCCTTGGCCACTTGGAGCTTCTGGCTTTTGGTGTTCAGGCGCTCCAAGGTGGCCATACATTCGCCGGTTTCATTTTGCACTGCAGCCACCTCCAATCGCATGGCACTCATCTTCTCTTGCAGCCGGTGTACATCTCCCTGCAGCGCGGCGGACTCCTTAGCGATCCTTGGCATGCTGGCCACCACTTGCCGACTGGATTCCTCCACAGCATTGTTTACCTGGAAATTGATAATATTTACATACGACTCAAGAATGTGCCGCTCCACTCACGTTGAATATATACAGCTGCAACTTGGCCACGTAACTCCTGATGAAGGAGGAGGCAGCGTCGCTATCATCGCGTCCATTCTCCTCCACAAACTTCTTGTAGTTGGCGTTTATCCACTCCGCAGGACTAAAATTTGTCCCCGAAAGAGCCGAAACATCCATGATGATGACGTTGATCCAAGTAGTGTGACCGTTTGCCGGTCGATAACATAACCGATGGGTAGGAAAGTCCGGATGCGGATAATTTGTTTAATTGCGAAAACTTTATATGAATACATTAATATTATACGGAGCTGAAACTTGGGAATATTTTTTCAAAAACCTGTGGTAGAATTAATTTTTATTTCATTTAAGAGAACCCTGGGAATTAATATCACTGCGGATGTTGCGCGGATGTCGAATATTGTTCGCGGGGCGTTTTGGTATTTAATGGGGATATCCCCAACGGGCACACTACAAATAATACAATATTTTCCGTAGGAGTTTTTTCGATTTATGTACGTTTATTTAGTTTTTAAAACATGTCACTTGGCAATGCCGATCCTTGGCACTTTAAAAACACTGTAGTTGAACAAGGAATCTCCGTGTCAGCCAATAATAGCGAAAGTTTTGAGGACAACTTCACGCCCCCGCCCTCTGGAAACGAGATCAACGTCCAAAAGGACGTGCAAATCGAGCCCCTGCCGGATTCCAGCGACTATTTAAAGCTACTAGGTACCGGGACACAGCTTGGGAGACGAGGAGCAGCCCACTAAATTGCATTCATTTCAGAGCGGAAGCTGGCCCGGGTGCAGAAGGGCAACAAGTTGTTGGACAACCTCCGAGACAAGCGGCAGGATTGCATGCGCGGATTGCTGTCTTCGGAGGGAGTGCCCATTTCCATATTCGAGCAGTTCCTCGAGCTAGACGCGCCCATCGAAAGCGGTCGCCTCCATAGGCATCTGTTGCCCGTTCAGGCCGTAAACGTGGGCGAAACTTTCCACATAGTGGAGCACGACGCACTGCAGCAGTCGGCAGAGGAAGCACAGGAGGAGGAGGAGGAGGATCAGCCGCCGGCTAAACAATAATAAAATCACAATGGACTCAACGTTCGGTAAAGTCTTCATGTTTCTCACGGACCTCGCTTGGAAAAGTCGTCTCACCATCCCTATCATGGTCACAACTGCATTTCTCGTAATGGACATCCGTCTGCAGATTGAGATCAACATTCAGTCCGGGCAATTTGTGAGTGCTGCCACTGTATTGTAAATCCTATTCGTTGAAACTCGAACTTTGAAACCTGTTGGTGCTACCTGTTATGTCTACAACAACAATTAGTTGTTTATTATTAAAATGCATATGTGGCATTTGACCTAAATTTGTCCTTATATTGTATAGAACGCCAGCGATCTGGATGATGTTCAGGAAGGCCTCGACGATCAGTTTGGGCTGCACGATCACGGGTCGGACGACGAGACCGGCAGTGACAGCTATACAGATGAAGAGTACACAAACGACGATGGAAACAGTGAAGCGTCCCACTACAGCGTGGACATTTATGACCCCTGGGGGTCAGAAGACGAGGTCGACGCCAACTACTCGCAAGAGATGCGGTTCTAAGACACAATATAAATTCTAAGTGTAGCCGAAAGTTACTAGCTTTATTTTATGTACATTCAGTAATGTCGAGCCCCTATTTATTCATCTCATACAGTCATAATTAAACAAAAGTAGTTAAGTGCAATATCTTTATTCGCCCTTACATGTACAGTTTGATCAACTCGTCGCTCACGGCGGAGGGTGTTAGTCTTCCGAGGTCGGTGAAGAGCAGGGTAATGTAGACAGGTGGCGTATAGTCGACCAGCGGGTGCACTTTGCTCACATCGTTCTGGTGTTTGCGGGAGTACTGCAAATAAGCCCAGTTTTAGTCGTCGTTCCTGCGCTGACTCAGTAAAAACATACCTTGTACTCATTCGGAAGATCGCGCTGATTGAGTGGATACAGGCGACTGAACTTAAAGCTCTCGGCCAGAACATAGAAAGGTTTCTTCATCTCACGGGCGCACAGGCCCATGGTGTAGGTGCCAATGCGGTTGATGATGCCACCACTCTCCACCACGGCTTCAGCACCCAAGAGCACAAAGTCTACCGATTCCATAACATAGCCGGTGGCTGAGTCCAGGATGAGAGTACAGTCGATGCCGGCCGCATGCAGGTCCTTTACCATCTCTTCGCTAAGAACGGATGGTTTTTACACTTAAATTCTTACGGAAATCCTACCATACTTACCCAGAGTTCCCTGTGCCTCCCTGCGTCACATATACGTGGAAGGACTTTTTGTTCTGCGAGGCTGTAATCAACGCCTTGAGGACCACCCGGGATCGGGAGTGCGTCAATATACGACAGCCATCGGTGATGAATCTCTGGGCCTGCTGGGCAATCACCTGTATTGGAACGAATAGGGAAGGATTATCTAATGCGCTAGCGATAGGTTTCCGTGTAATAGCCCACCTCCCGGGAATTAAGCAGCTTGGTGAGGAAGATTTTTCCGCGATTCAACATAATCTGGCGGCACTCCTCCATGTGCTTATCGTCCAAACTGAGAGTTATGAACCTACAAAAGAGCTCTCCGGCAGAAACAATTGCTGCTATAGATAAATCCGTGTTCCGCATGGCGGCCACCGCTTCCCTCATGGTTGTGTGTAGAATATGAATGGTGCCAACTGAGAAATATGTTAAAAGTGATTAGAAAGGGTCGCTTAAGAGGCTTATCAGCCCACTTACATTGTTTTTTTTCCAGGATCATGAGCAGGGTCTTGATGGCCGCAATGCCAGAGGACAGATCCTTGTCCTCGTCCAGGAGCTGCAGGAAATATTTGACCACATCTGAGGGTGAAAGCTGATATCATCCCTTGTGCGTATCTTTAACCCCATCCTTTGCTCACCAAAATCCTGTCCATTTTCCGTCATTTGCGGCATTTTTATGAAATTGTGAAAAGCTACCGCTGCACGTTAAACGTCAACAAAATGCTCAGCTGTTCGAAGGCTTATCTACACTTGGCGACTCCCAGCTGCATTTATCGATTGCCAATACGCACCGACCGATAACGATTGCCAGATTGCCGGGGCTGAAACGTAAACAATCCGAAATTCTATGGGTATGTTTGTTTTGTTAAACATATTCGGCCCAGAATTGTAGCAAAATCCACAGCATGTAAATTCAAGTAACCCGCCGGCAACGCAGTAAATGAAGAGTTCCATTTAAGTGAGCAGTCAACAACGCTGGGATCGAGGCCTTAGCCTCCGGCGTCGCCACACCATGTTCAAACTGGAGTCCTACATCACGCCGATTCTGCTGAGCTACGTGGCCAAGTACGTGAAGAACTTCCGCGACGAGGATGCCCAAGTGTCGCTGTGGGAAGGCGAGGTCACCTTCCAGAATCTGGACCTGCGCCTAGAGGTGCTCGAGGAAGAGCTGAACCTCCCAGTAGAACTGGTTTCCGGCCACATTCATGAACTTAGCATCCTGGTGCCGTGGACAAAGCTTATGTCCGAGCCCGTGAAGATCGTCATCAATACCATAGAGTTCGTGGCCAAGTTGCCGGACAGTGAGAGCAAGCAGCGGAGGGCCTCTTTCCAGCGAGAGCAGCGAAGAAAATCCAAGCGAGACTCTGTGGAGCAGCTGGACCAGACCAAGAGTCCCGGACCGGCCAGCTCCTCCAGCGTGGTCAACAAAATCATCAATAATATCAGTCTGCAGTGCCACAACATCATCCTGAAGTATGTGGAGGATGACATTGTGGTCTCTATGAATGTGCAGACCCTTAACTTCAGCTCCGCTGGCGAGGACTGGAAGGCCACCATGGTAGACATACACCCGGTGTCCGTCGTCATGCGCAAGTTACTCCAGATTTCAGATTTGACCATCTGCTTGGACAAGCGCAACACAGCCGGCAGGATTGAGGTGTGCCAGGAGCCGGTTCTCTACCGCTGTACTCTGGAGTGTCGTGTTCTCCGCAAGTACAACGCCAACACGGTGACCACCACGAGCACAACCCGCATTGGAGTTTTCACCAAGTCGCTGGATATCAACGTGTCATCTCTGCAGTTCCCCATGGTGATGAGGCTGGTCAAAATGCTGCTCGAGCTTAAGCCAGCCGAGTTTGAGGAGGACCCCCAGAATCCAGAAGATCAGGAGGCGGTAGCTGAGGGCAGCGAGTCTCAACAGGGTACCGAATCCGCAGGTCAAAGCGTTTTTTGGTGGGCCTGGAGCCTGCTGCCGAGTTTCGATACTGAGGCGCCTTCCTCTTCCTGCGACACTCCCACTGGCCACGCCTTCGATCTGGGAATCTACGCCGAGGAGCTGAACTTCCAGCTTAAAAACTCGGAGTACTTTACCGACCAGAGTATGGGGGGCATCAAGCGTATACGATACACCCCAATATTGCGGATTAGTTTGGGCGGACTTTATTACGAGCGGACCATTCTAAAGGAGTGCGACTGGGCCAACGTCAAGGCGGGCCTTTCTAGCATGTGCATGGAGCCATTGGGTGCTTACCGTAGCGATGATCCGGTTGATCGCAACTTGGTCAATACCCAGGAGGTGAGTAGACCCTAAAACTTTGTCTTCATTACTTATTACTTATTCCATACAGTTTCAGCAAGAGAGCTCCTTCATTGACAAGAGTCTGTTTGACGAGAACTACATGTTCGCCGATCGGTCTTGGTGCAGCTACAACTACGAGGATTACGTGGCCAGGAATACGGATGAGTACATGCTGTTTCGCAGTCCTGTTTTGGCCTTCGACGTCATCGAGCACCGGGTGTCGAAACCAAGCAGCCATCCCGTGGCGGAGAGCCAGCTCAAAGATCTGGGAGTTCGCATCCAGTATCGCCTTCTGTCCGCCGGAATCACGTTCCACTTTTCGCAGTCGTTTGTGCAGGTTAAAAAGGTAATTAGCGATTTAATTCGTCCTTACGATTACCCGGGATATCGTTCAGAATCGGTGAAAGACGAGGATCGCGGTGTCCCCGAGCCGGAGAACAAGATCTCCGAAATGACTATACCTGATCTGGAGTATCTGATGGGATTGGTGCCCACCTGTAACTACAAAATTGAGCTGCGCAACATAGTGGTTCAGTTGTACCCCCGCCAGCAGCAAGAGGAATCCTCCGCGATGAATCAACACCAACTGACGACCACAGTTAGACAATCTTTACTACCATATTTGCAGCTTAAGGTCTCCCTAGTCGAGGGTACAATGTGTGGACCAGTAAATCCTGTTCGCCTGGTCCAACTGATTACTCATCTGCAGGATAAGCCCCGGGAGGTGGTTAATGCCTGCTACAACTGTTTTCACTTCAACGTGAAAAACTTGGCGCTTATGATTATGAATACAACTCCGGATAATGGACGCGCCAAAATATTAAACATTCCACGCGTACAAGTGAACTGGAACCGCCTGCTGGCGCCTCATCTTTGGCGTCAAAACGAGGCGCCTTTAGAGACTTCGGAAATAAAATCTGAGATCATAACTTTAGAGTTCTCAAAGCGCGAGCTAATCGTCGCAAGGCGCTTGGTCCCGTTGATTTCGAGTTTCAATAGCCCAGATCTCTGCGATCTGGCCCACATTGTGGCCAATGTCAACATCAATTCGGATGTGATTAAGCTGCAAAGTGTGGGCACCAAGCTGAGCCTGAGCTACCACAGGTATCATTCACATTTGGCTGCAGTGGGTTCACTTCAAGGTGTCCACACCGACGCCGTCCATACCAAAATGAATATACGAAATGTAGTATTGTCCACTTCAAAGAATGCAAACAACAAGTGGCTGGAGATGCAGTGCCAGTTTCCTCTGGAGGAGGCCAATTCGGAGCTGGAAAAAATTCCCGGCACAGTGGTCTGTCTTTGGCTGGAGCCATTTCGCATCACAACAGATATATATCTGCTGCAGTTTCTAAATTTTTCGGATAACAGTGGAAGGCAAAAGACAAAAGAGAAGGGTAAGTGATTTTTTATAAAACATTCTGGAAATTATTAAGGCTTTATTTCCGTTTTCAGAAGTAGAAACTGACTTGGAGTCTGTGCACCAGTCGGAGCCACCAATTACACAATCGGTTTCGAATTACTCCACGATGTCTGCCTCTGCGATGGCCTTGAATGATTTTCAACCGCGTCGAATCAGCAGAAACAATAGTCGAAAAATCTCGGTTCCCGAGGAGACAGTTCATCTAAGTTCCGAGCGAGATGAGAGACACACCCAGGCAGAACCATTGAACATACCCGTTGCCAGTAAGCCTCAACCAAGTAATTTCGATACTACCGATTTTGTAAAGCGACTGACAAAAATGGTGGTGCTGGTAGAGATCGCTCAAGCTAAGATTGACGTATGTGAAGTAATGATGCGAAAAACTCCTGGAGAGACGGATGTGGAGTATACTTCAATTCGCCTGCCGCACATTAAAGTAAAATCGGGAAATTGCGATGCCATTCAACGAGGAAACATCAGAGGAGTTATTCCAGTAGCGAATAACACTGAGCTATTCAATTGGGTCTTTGACCTAAACGAGTTTAGCGTTTGCTATCGCAGAGCTAACGTGACCGAGATGATTATAGCTCCAGTCCGAACCACGATTACGTTAGCTCTGTCTTTCAAGACATCTGAAAAAGCCGACGGAAGAAGAGCTGAAGGAAAATCGGATCAGGATAAGAGTGCCAAGGACTCGCCGGAACAAAACACTTACTCTATAAATGTGCATGTGGATATGTCGGCCATTAACATTTTCGCTCAGCGGGTAAGCGGAGCTCTTCCAGAACCTAAATAACTTTATTTATATAAACCTATTCCAGGTGAAATTGTTACATGAGCACTGTTTGATTATTTCTGAGATGTATGGTTCGCTGTGCCCGGACGAACCTGCATCCAAGTGGCAGACAGCAAAAATAAAACCCGGACTGGAAGTGTACACTGGGAGTGCGCAAAACTATCCGGCGATAAAGGAGTTTCTGGAGCTGGATCCCAACTTCGAAGCACCGCAAGTGAAGAGTGGTAAGAATCAAAACACATAGATCTTAGAAATTCAATATAAATGTATTAATTCTTATTATATCTTACATTAGCTACCAAAAGTTCAGTGGTACTATTTTGCCAATGGACAATTCCACGTATCAGTTTTGAAATGGAAAACTCCAATGATTTCAAACACAGTAAAATCGTTATGATTCTGGAGGACTTACTCCTGAATATCGACAAGCATAGTGACTTCAACAAGATTACCACGAAAATAGAAAACTTCGGCCTTAACTATTACGAGGAAAGACATAAGGAATGGGAAAAGATCGACGACTTGCATATCAAAATGCTGGGCGACAGCACAAATTTACCCTTGATTAATGTGGTGATCACCACTGTAAGCCTTAAGGATCTGTATGCAAAGATTGGGGCAAGAAATCCTCACAACAAGCAACACACTATTTCTGAGGTGCTCATCGAGGTGCAACCGATAGAAATGGTGCTGAACCTGGACCAAATTACAGAGTTTATGATTCCGATATGTGAAGTCCTCGAAATTATGGGAAGTTCTTTCTCTGCGCAGCCAGTAAACCCACCGAGCGCACCAGTTCCAAGCAAGATCACAACGGTTCAAGATCTGCCAATGGTACATTTAAACAGCAAGGGTATCTATGTTTATCTTCCTCTATCTACAGGAAAGAAGAGCTGTAGTGTCCTACTGCTAAGGGTAAGCATTCCGAAAAGTGTTAAAGCTTCGCACATTTATTGTATTTATGTATGTATATTGCAGATAGAAAGTATTCAACTTACTCCGAGCCTGGAAAATCCTCTAGTTCGCCAGCTCGTGCGGCCAGATATCTATCAAAAAGCAGCAGAGCTGAACATGCTTAGCACCCCGGGAGCACTGGTAGAGGACCGTCAGTATGAGCTTAGTGTTCGGAGGGTATCTCTGTCCACCGGAAACTGGAAGCAAACACAAGAGTATCGTATAGAGAAGACGCTGGCAAGCAAACATGACAATCCCGCTTTCGAGTGGAATAACCAAAGTCAATCCACCGAGCTGGACCATATGGAAATATTCAAAGACTTTGATTTCATTATGATTTACGCTCCGGCTATAAGCTACGAGCGGTTTTTGGTTTGCGGACAAAGTGTGGAGTACAATTGCGCCACCGATTTTGTGGCTTCCTTGAACACTCACCAAATTAGTTTGATTAGCTGCATTATAGTGCGCGCGCAGCGATTAAGTTGTATAATCGACCAGGTCTGTGTTAAAAATGCTGAGTTACCAAAAGCGAGATCGCACAAAACGCTGGGAGAAATTTCCAAATACAACAGCGTGGACAATTCTATATATTTTCCATCAGATCCCAAAGTTTTTAAGGACACTCGGATCACAAAGTCATCCAAGAAACGGGTCAGCGATAAAATAAGTTCCATGAATGCAAGCACAAGTTTCACTGATGCCAAAGGCAGTAGTGACTACTTTTACGGTTCTTGCCAGAGCGATTCCGGAATTCACTTGGGTAGTCGGATGAAAGGATATCCAAGATCGGAAGAGATTAATCGAGGTGGCCGCCAACCGTTTGTGCTGAGTTACCCTAGAAGTGTATCCTTTGTGGCCGGCATATTCGTTCTTAAGATTTACGATGTGTTGGAGTTGGAAGAACTGGAAAGGCCCGTCATGAAACCACTTTTTTTGATGACTGTATCTCAGCCCAGTTTCATGTCCACCCAAAATTTCAAAGCAGCCGTAACACAAGCCTCGATTTTCAACATAAACATAAGCGTTGCGAAAGCAGATCCTGAAGGAAAAGTGGATTCGGAAAGATTTAATGAATCGGTCTTTGATACATTACCTGGCCAACTGGGAAGCTCGGGTATTCCACCTCCCTTGCTTACTATTAAGACACAATATGACCGCCTTCATCAAAAGGAAGTCGATGTGGAGCTACGGAAACCCATCCTGTTGAGGATATGCGAGAACACTATCAAACAATTGGCTAGTGATGTTATCCGTATCTACACTGTTCTTCACGAGACTCCCTGCTTTACTGTACGTAGTCAGCGCCCTGTGCCCGAAGGCTCTCAACTCCGCCAGATGAAGATGAATTGCTACAACGCGGATAGGTATCACTTGTCATGTGATCGTATAACAGCCAAGTTCTACGATGAGGAGAGAACGTACAAATGCAGCTTCGTCTGGCTGGATTTCAGCACCCGCATCAAGTTCAGTAGTCGCCCCCAAAAGGCGGTTATAAGGTCCAACATAGGTTCTTTCTATGTGCAGTCCGGAGAAAAGATGCTGCTCCACCCTTTGCTTATGCGTTTGTCGGTGGACTTGGTCAATGAGCCTTGGTCTGAGGAGTTGTTGGTCAATGCCACACTCAAGCTAAACTACCTTCACATCGACGCGGGTGTTTTCAGCATACTGCAGCTGCAAAAGGCACAGCAAGGAATGAACCGGATACGCGAATACGCCGATCGGAAATGGCAGCAGTTTCTGCGCAGTCGTCCCGTCCTGGGCACTCCCAAAGATGTCCCACCCTGCGATCTGATTAAGTGCACTCCCTCGCACGAATCTATAGAGCGGTTAAAGCGTCCGCTGAAATCGAACGCGGAATTCTATCAGGATGACCTCAGGTGAGTTAACAAGGACTATTTTCGAACTATATTTTACCGATTATTGTATTTAACACTTCAGGGCTGGCGCCTTCCAATTCGTGTATCTGAACTCCGAGTCTGTACTGCCCATGCCGTATCAGGTGCAGATCATTAAGAAAAACTACGGCATCATCTGCTGGCGATATCCGCAGCCGCGCCAAATGACAAGCATTCACATATATCCGGTTCCTATGCCGGTAAGTTAATGATATGACAATGATAATGGATATTTAATTTGTTAAATTGATGTGGTTATATGGGAAAAAGGTAAGCAGACCCATACATATCAGATGTCGCATGGAGTACTTTAGTGAAACGCATGAGACTTTCCTGCATTACTGCGATTTTATGCTCTCGGAGACCTCTACTAAGCAATTGACTCCACCAGATCGTCCGATCTGTGCCAACATTTGGAGGGTTGTAATATTGCAATCGTTAATCTCTGTGGACGGGACGTGCTTTGAAGGAAGTGAGGATGAAGACCTCTCGGTACGCTTTCAATATGAAGTAATGCAAATTAAGCCACTAATTATTTACCTTCATTTTTAGATCGAATACCTCCAGTCGGACTTCAAAGTGGACGAAAATAACGATTTCATATTGCATCCAAAAGTTCTAGTGGGTTGCATGCGAATCGATACAGTTTTCAGGGCAGATAAAGTGCCAAAATTGCAGTTGTTGCTCCGCTGCCAGGACATCGAACTGAACTTAATGAACCAGACGGATAATACTGGCGAACTCCCGAAACAACTCAATAAGTACCACCTCAGGCAGACCCCAAATATTAGGCAAAGCTTTCTTACTGTGCACGTGGAGGATCTGCAGATGCATTCGAGCATATATTCCAGAAAAGATTTTAGTTTGCAGACCGAAATGCGCACTCGAGTTGAGTGTTTGGATTATGGATTCCTCAACATGCTGGATGTTCTAGAGCCAATGAAGTTTTCCAGCTATATAAGGTTGACCGACTACCCACGCTCGCAGGTGCAAGCTAATTTCCTAGTGGATAAGCTTCGACTAAATTGCGGACCCCATGTGATCCACACTTTGCTAAGTTCCAAATACCACTGGCAGGAAGTTTTGCAGCAGAAGGAAGTGCGGCACGTTTTGATGCCGAAGTTGGTTATAGTTAACCGGATACAAACACCCATAAGCTTTGGGCAAAGCAATACTGTCGAAAAAATCCCCGTCAATCCTGGTGAAATGCAGCTCTATCACTTCCGAAGCTGCTCCCACGTCCAGGAACTAACCTTCTTCATCACAAATCCCAAAACTCATCTGGTGGACTCAAGTGATTCAGTACACATAGCACTTAAGTTCGAGGACGAAGAAAAGATCCACCATTTGCGAGTCGGAGACTATTGTATTACTCTCAAGTTAGGCAAACTCTCCAGCAGCCAGATTTATATTCTGGTCAAGGGACAAATAGAGTTAATTAGCATGGTGCCTTTTAGTCTGATTACTGAGTTTCGGGAGGAGGAAGTAAATTACGACGAAGGCACCCAGTCGGAGCATCTCCTCTTGTCCAAAGAAAGATCATCGTACTACCAGAATGTCAAGCGGAACGCCGATATCAACATGCGGTAATTGACTTGAATGAGGGAATTTATTTTCAAATCCCATAAATTCTCTAAAAATTTTACCATTCTTTAGGCTCAAGCTGACCGCCGGACTTGGAAGAGGACGCA
The DNA here is from genome assembly GCA_005876975.1 of Drosophila orena. Classification (NCBI taxonomy): domain Eukaryota; kingdom Metazoa; phylum Arthropoda; class Insecta; order Diptera; family Drosophilidae; genus Drosophila; species Drosophila orena. The sequence continues at coordinate 2,517,609 of VCKV01000282.1, read as the reverse complement.
CTGGCGACATTCCACTGAAAACCAACAACAATTTGCCTTGGCTGGTCAAGGTTCCTACGCAATCTGCTCAGCAGTTTATCAGCATTTGGGTGCGAATCTTGCGCGAGGACATTCAAATGGATAAAGCCGCCGAGGACTTTCAGCCGCAGAAGATACTAATCTGCATATGGCCCATCTTTGAGATATGCAATATGCTCAGCTGTGCGGTTAAGGCGACTGAAAGTACCACACGCGAAAGTTCCACAATCGAAGCCAAGGGGAGCAGATGGGCACTGAACACTGCTACAACCCATGCAACGGAGCATAACGTTGGCTTCACATTTTCGTAAGTCCTAGAAACATCTTGGATCGGTCGAAGTTAAACTGTGACTTTAATTTCAGCGGTGTCTTGCGAGGATCTTCCAAAGATGAATATTCGCTTATGTTAAGAACAATGGACTGGCACAAGTTCTTTTACTACGATCCCAGCGTTTGGACCATCGAAAATGCTCTGCATAAGCTTGGCAAGTCGTCGAAGCGCAAATGGCCTCTGAACGATCCTGAAGAATTACGCGTAAGCCGCGTGCTAGATTTTGAAAATCCCTTTGATGTAAAGTACCAGACTAAGGCGACGAGGGAGTTTTCCTGCTGCCAAGGACTGGACGTGACTGCCTGGGGCATGTTCATCAATGGAACGGGCTTAGATGTAAGCATTTTTATGAACCAAGAGCAGACGCGCCTGGATCTTAAAGCAAACAGTTTGCAAATGATGCCAAAGCTCAGGAGTGCTTTCACAATTGATGTGCGATTTGACAACGGATGGATATCCTCAACTCCCATCTGTTTGGAAGATTTTACACAAAAATCGTCCAGCAACGCCGGACGATCATTATATCTTCGGTACAATTCATTCGTGGATATAGTTATAGTAGAAAGAGATGAAGTAGTGCGTCTAATACTGGAATATAGGCAGGAGGACGACGGTCGTCGTCTGTTCAAATTGCGATCGAAATTCGTATTCACTAACTTTACGGATGTGCTCCTGAATGCCCTTACCCTAGCCATGGACCACAAGGAGAACTCTACGCGTGAAGAAGTGGAGGCATATTCAATATCCAAAAAGCACCGCAGTCTTGTTTCATCCGATTCGCCCAAGAACTGGTAAGGGCTATAATTAATAGTGCTTTTTGTTGCTACATTTCTTTAATTGCAGCATGGGCAATGCAATGGACGTTTTCTACGATCTTAACGCCCATAAGGCCAAGCATAACTGTGATACAGCATTCGTATATTTCGTTTGCTTTAGTGTTGGTGGTAACCGGGAGATCTCTATACCAATTCCCTTAGCCATACCTTTCACCAGACGCTGCTTCAGCTTGCAAGCGGGTCACGAATCCATTCCATTGATGATCACTCTGATAGAGAAGGACAATGTCCACTATTTGAACGTGTTCCGAGACACGGCACCTGCCATCGTTATAAGCAACAACACGAATGTCAAGTTTATTGTGGCTCAGACAAGTGCGTCGGAGAACAGCAATGTGAGCTGCACGAATTCGGAGTTTGTGGGAAGGAACTTCGAGTGGAACCAATTGGTTCTGCCCCACAGCAATTGCTATTACACCCCTCCGCAGATGTACGCTAACTTCCCAGATGTGGAATTCACAATGTGCAATTTATCCTTGGCAGTTTACAAAGGTTTGGAGTTCAGCATGCTCTCTAGCATAGGTTATGAAAGCTCTATTTTCTTTTTCAGATAAGCCTTGTGCCAAGAACAAGATCGCTTGGTCAAAACCCATTCGGACCGACAAGTCTTGGCAGAAGTTCCTGCATGTGCCGCATCACGGGGACGTGAAGGTGGTTGTCTGCGACAAGCATCGAGCTATACGCCTGAACATCTACTATATAGCTCAGCAGCTGGAGTTTTCGGTAAAGGACCTGCGGTCGCGCTTGACAAAACCAGAGAATGTTTTGGTTCCATCACAGGAGACGGCTACTCTGAGACCAGATGAGAGCTTGGAGCAAGAGAACGGCACTATTAGAGAGGCTTCGCCGAATATGGTGACGTGTGCCCATTTTAAAGAAGAGTGTGAAAGCAAAACGCAGACAAGGATCAAAATTTTCATCAAGAGCTTTGTGTTCAGCCTGCAGACAGACAACCGGCAAAATGACTTCCTGAAGACGGAAGTTTGCAATATCTATGCTGATGATTCAATGCTTATCTACGACGATGACGACGATCAGCGAGAACTGCGTTTGCAGTTGCCAAACCTTCAGGTAGATAACCAGTTGTACTCCAGTGGGAAGTATGATTTCCCCGTGTTGCTTTGTGCCGAAAAACTGTACAGACGCAACTGTAGTCTGCCACAGGTCTACGATTTGGACTATGTATATAAACAACAGGCACAACGAGCTCCCGTCTCTCTGTTCACGTTCATATTTTACCAAGATGAAATGCAACTGCAGAATGTGCGATGTCAGATTCCACCCTTTCGGGTGTACATCGAAGATGCCTACCTGAATCAACTGCTGGAAGCACTGGTAGAGTGTGAGCCGTCCAACTGTGTGTATAGTCCCCCTGTGGAGCAGGATCAAATTCTTCTGCCAGTCGGAATGACCCTTCTGCCCGATCAAGTTGTGGCCCAGTCATTGTACATATCAGAACCCTTGCGTCTTAATACTTTTACGGTAGAGCCCCTGAGTCTACTGCTATCCGTCCATACTTCCTCGAGGCTCTATATAGCATTAGATCACTCTCCCCTTTCCTTTTCTCGCTACGAGCGTCAGCAAATCCTAACAGTTCCCCTTCGATTCGGACAATCACTAGGATTGCACTACCTCAGCGGGGCCATTTTCGGAGCCGGCTGGGTTGTTGGTTCTTTAGAGATTTTAGGAAGTCCCAGTGGGCTGGCGCGCTCGTTTAGCACCGGTCTGCGAGACTTTGTGTCCATGCCCGTTCAGGGACTGTTCCGCGGACCTTGGGGCTTCCTGGTGGGTGTGACCCAAGGTTCTGCCTCTCTGCTGCGAAACGTGACAGCAGGAACCGTGAATTCCGTGACCAAACTGGCTGGTTCAGTGGCTCGGAATCTCGACCGGCTGACTTTGGACGCAGAGCACATCGAACTGACCGAGGCGAGGCGTAGGGCTCGGCCACAGGGCTTCGCCGATGGACTGACCCAAGGTCTGACTGGATTAGGCATTAGTTTACTTGGCGCTGTTGGCGGATTGGCCCATCACACCCTGGAGGCACGAAGTTCCGTTGGTGTCATCGCTGGTCTGACCAAGGGAATTGTTGGAGCCCTAACGAAGCCTATCAGTGGAGCAGCTGAAATGCTAGCCCTCACGGGCCAGGGTGTCCTGCATACGGTGGGCTTTAATGCCATGCCCCAACAGGTGGAGCCCAGTTTTACGCGAAACGTCGCCCTGCATGCAAGCTCCAATCGCATATGGAGCTATCTGCCCGAGGAGCTAAGCCGCGATCAGATGCTGTTCTTCTGTGAAATCACACTGCTGATCGGCACGCAGCTGCGCCCAGCTTTGCTGTTCCTAACCTCGTCAGTATTGGCCATCATGCAGTCGGACAGCGAAGACCTGGCCTTCGCCTCTCCCGTTTCCAAGGTGGATGTGTTGGCGGACCGCGATGACCCCTCCAAACTGTACTTGAGTCTGAAATCCGAGAGGAGGGATGACTTCGAAGGGGTGAGTAGAGTAGATCGCCCATTATATATACATATATCTCATAAATAATCAATCTTTCATTTCCAGCAACTCAACTACACCAATGAACGCATCATGAAGTTCCTGAACGCCTCTCGACTTCAAAGCATAGCCAACGACTCGCTGAATGATCTGCTCCAGCTACACGAACTGGATGTCGACGACCGAATCCAGCGGCAATCGCAGTGCATCTTCTACATTAAGCCCAATATAGGTGAACACCTGATCCACTACCTAAAGGTAATTAGTCGGATTCAGCATTGATAGTAAATATGCATCTGTGCGTACGTTTCGGATTAGTCCAAAGTATTCCAAGAATCCTGTGTATTTTATGCCAAAAAAAGACATTTTTTGTTAAAATTTTTGCAATAAAAATTAAAAAATACGAATCTGTTTTGGTAATGATAGCTAAATTAATAATTTTATTGCATTAGTGCATAATTTCCTCTACATCTGTTCCTACTTAGCTTTTCTCTGCACAAAGAATGCCGCAAAAATCCCATCAATTCCATCGGTTTTAGCTTAAGCCGCCCACAAGCCAGCATTGTATCTTAAAACTTACAACCGGAACACGGATGCATTTTAATCAGAGCCAGATAAATGAAGCTAAGGCAAAGCCTTTGGAATTGGAAGGAACTTGTAAAAATTAACCTGTCGTCTGCAAAACCGTTCAACCAAAGCGCTTCCTATTTTTCGAGTTGAATTTAATTTGCGTGGCTGTTGCTACAGCGAAAACAAAAGCTTGCCTACTTCAAATGTTCCCATTAAACAGGATATAGATAAAAGTAAGGTGTTAATTCAACCAATCAAATGCTATTTAATGTGTTCTGCTTTAAGTGTAGAATCGGTTGGTAATATTATATTTATTGAACACAGGTGACGCTACATTTGCATTGATTATTTCTCCGCGTGTGCTCGATATCCTTCCTGGTTGGATGCCTGGATTTGGCCTTGGCTGTGCGCCAGAGCGCGACCCAAAGATTCAATTATGGGTGGTTGGTGGCTTGGTGGCTTGGTGGTCGCATCCCACCGCATCCGCAAGTCCGCCCGTACAGGTTGCTCATTGAGGCCCCCGGATCCCGATCCCCGTTGGCCTTCTTTATGTGCTTGACATGTCTCGGGGGGAAGGCGCCATGACCTAGCTGGTGGCTACACAGATTTGCACACCGTTTCCGTGGGCCAAATGTACGTTCGTCTATTGTTTTATGCTTATAAAAGGTGGGCATTTAACGACTCTGCTGGGCCTGGCCCTAAAGTCGAGCCCATTGTGTCCGCTTCCGCCCTTTTGTCCCAGCTTACATGTTTATGTGGCAGACGCACATTAGCATTATGTGTGTTTCTTGGTCGTTGCCTGTGATTTGTCCTCAACAGTGGGCTGCGACTTATTCTCGTGTTTTCTCCATGTGGGACCAGGACCGCGGAAACTGATGATCCTCGTTAATGAGCCCTGGCCAATATAACCCATCTGGCTTTGATTGAGACCTGGCTAACGAGCTGCATTTAACAGGCTTTCCCGCCAACTTTCGTACATATCACGCATACGCAGTGGTGCCAGCCAGGCCATCAACCAATGCATTACGACAGCCTCTTCTTTGTGTTTGGTATTACACTTGGCCTTGGTAGCAGGAGCGCAGCCAGGGTGGCTTAGAACAAGCAACAGCCATTAAGATAAGTCAATGGTTAGTGGTCATTACACGGCTAAAAACTAATGCAGATATGTGATGCTGATATGTGATTGTGAAGATGATTAAAGCTGAAAAGTATGCAATTAGTCGAATGAGATTGTAATGTTTATGCAGAAAACGCACTTGGACAAATGTTATGGGTTAGAAAACTCTAACAAAGATTTTCCAAGTTTTCTTTAACATTTATGAGTACTTCGTTCAAAAGCAACCCACCGCTGTGGCCTGCTTAATACTTCATGTGACAGAAAGCAAAACCCTTTAGCAAGTTCCTGTCGCCATCACAAGAGGCTGTGCTTGAAACCTTTTCCGAGAAAATGTGTGGAAATGGAACAGCAAGTATTTAAGTATATTTGGTCAAAGTAGGAAGTCGTATGACATTCGCTAATGCAAATATTGTGAAAACAATCCTCGTGGACTTTAAACGCGCGCTTTCTTGGCATTCAAGACAAAGTTTTAACCATGCTTGTAAGGACCTGCAAATACTCTTACACTGATAACTAAGAGCACTGAGTGCTGATCCTGTTACTCGCACTGAAGCCTTGTAGGAATCACATTAATCCAGCCATTAATCCGAAAAGCGCTGGTACTCCCACTTGACAGGTGTTTTCATAACCCGGAATAATTCATAACTTATAGGAATAAAGCAGCATGGAGTTAAGTGAGTTAGGGGTTCGTTCATGCTCCGATGGCTTGGGGAGGTGGAAGTACTTATGTACATCTAGCACACGAAACATAAAAACGAAGAAAATCAAATGCAATTTTCTCTAAAATGGTTACTGATAAAAAATTGATACGCCGGGCGGGAGAGATGGCTTGTGGGCATAACTCGCATAGACACAGGCACATGTGCATTCAAATACGCTCGCTCGCATTCAGACCCTATTCAGACCAGCCCCCGGCAGTTGGATTATTCATATTTAAATTCATCTTACACCCTCGACGGAGCTGGGGGTTGCTGGATTTTCGAGAGTGTTTGCCACTCCTGGCGACTCCCGTTCCCATTCCCATTCCCGTTCCCGTTGCCGTTGCCATTGCCGCATTCCCCCATTCACACTCCGAATATAATATGGATGGAATAGCTGAATAAACAAAGTCGGGGACGTACTCATTCGAGGATGTTGACAGTCCCTATTTTCGAGCTCCCTGAAAGGAAACCCAATACAACTAGAAACAACTTGGTGATGGAGCAAGTCGCTTTATTCGCAATAACGTTTATATGCAGACATTTATATTTACACGTACACTCACATTCATAGTCATTTGTTTATTCGTTATTCGTTATTCGTTATTTGTGGTTTCTTATTTGTTGCAACTTAAGCCAGCAGCCGTAAGCGTTGAGAATTAAGAGTTAAAAACGATTTTTAGGAACCAATCCGAATATGTACAGGGATTCAAGTGGATCAGTAGCCGCCTAACGTGGCCCATGGATGGGAAATCTTACATAGCGCTAACTTCTAGTCTTATCCTGGCCGCAACAACCTTACTCACTGGATTCCCGATTCCCGCAAGGTATCGAGTTTCCCTTGGGAAATGCAGATATACCGTGGGCTACTGCGATTGGAAGCCCAGCTATATCTGAGATGGTCGTGGGGCGGTCGAGGGCGAGGATGGTATCCTAACATAGCTTTGGTTTCTTTAAGAACGAATTGAAATTTAGACTAGGGCGAAACGGGAGCCATCCAATCGAAGGACCTTTGTAAGAGTGTAAATTCGAGACCTTAAAGTAGCTTAGAGCCAGGTTTTGTCGTCGGACGAGTCCCGGTCGGAGATGCCAGGATTGGCCCGCCGATAGTTGTTGTTGTACGGCGAGGAGCAGACGATCTGGGTCTGCATCTCCAGGCTCTCCCTCTCCGGCGGCACCACCTGGATGGTCGGCTGTCAGGAGAGCAGCTGGGTGGTGTTGGCCGTACTGCTGGAAGTGGTCACCGCAGTGGCACCACTGGGTGCCGGCCACCGCTGCTGCATTTCCTGCTGGTATGACAACCGCTTCCTGTGTCCTCCAACTCCACCTCCGCCGGACGACAGCGACTCCGCCGGCAGGCTGTTCCTCAGCGTCGCACTGCGGGCTGTTCCTGGGGATTGGATTTGGAGGAAGTATAATTAGAGGCCACCTTAGCCACTTATGGATGCAGAGGACTCAAACTCACCGCTGTGCGAAATTCGATGCGATTTGGGTGAGCTGGGACAGGTATAAAGTATCGATTTCTGGGTGTCTATCAATGTGAAACTCATTAGCGTGCACTCCTTCTCGTTTCAATTGTCAGTGGTCAAACCTACCATTGCGCTTGATGCGATTGTGATCCGGAGAACCCGAGCAGGAGTACCGGGATGTCAGGTTCTCCCGCCGGCTGAAGGGTTCCGTGCCCACGCGCACAAACAAGCACCAGCGGAAAACCATCTTGAAACCATAGCGAAAGCTGTAAATGAAATTAAATGAACGAAATGATTAATACAAGTACTTGAAATCCATTATCATTAAAATCTTAAACGTGTTTCCCCACTGCCCACTGCCCACTGCCCACTGCCCAGTAATACCATTTACAACTCAATAAACTGCGACTTGCTCCAAGGACACTTCGATACCGCGACCCTAACTAGCTTAGCTGCTGTATTTATGGACTTCAATTGTGACAATCCCTGAAAGACATCAAGTTCCCTTATTTATGAGCAGCATTCTCCGTTGGCCGCCACAGTCCATCCGAGCTAGACACCGCTTACTCATATAACCTATGGTGCTACGGGAGTGTTTTTTACGGGCCATCGCGGCAACTTAATATCCTCGTGTTCCCGTTTCCTATGGGTAGTAAATGGAAATAAAGAGCTTCGTTGTCGTTGTCGTTGTCGTTGACGTTGTCGTCATCATTTGCATATGGGGCGCCATCAATTGTGGGTAGCTGGCTGCGATCCTGGGCGGCGGATCTCACGTGCTGGCCCGTTGGCTTTTATTCCACGTAGTAACCCCATTATCCGGCTCCCTTCCAGGTCAGCGTTCTCCCATCAGTCAGATATCCGCTGACTGAGCGGAATTAATTGCAATCCGCTACGTTTTTCCGGGCACGAACACCGACTGCCAATTTGTATGGCCCTATATGGTTACAACGCCTTTTGTTTCCGTACATATATGTATGTACGTTTCAGCACAAACAGGTTTGGGCACAATAATAGTGCCACAAAAGTAACTGGGTATGGAAAACATCTCTATGGGTTTTGGCACTTCTTTAAAGGTAACTTTAAGTGCAGCTCCTTGAAGAAGCAAGGATGTGAACCCAGCTGTTCAAGCGGCTCCCATTCGCCAACTTGCCGCAAATGGATGTCAAGTTGCGTGCTTTTATTTCAGCCGCAGCTGTACGACAGTTTTCCGGAATCATGCTGTCATGTGTTCACAAACTATATTCAAAGTGCGAGGCAGTGGCAGCCACTCACCAGGGGAACACTTCCCCAGTCGTTCCTGCAGTAATGATGACGAGCACATTAATTTCCGGGGGAGCCGGCTAACCAATCAACCAATCTTGCCGAGTTACCGATGTCTTGAATGCCACTGACTAAGTGCAGTGGCTCTAATGGTGCTAATTCAGCCGCAAATTACCCAATTTGCTGCGGGTTAGGGCAACCACATGGACAGGAACATGGAGCCCTAATCCTGCAGCTAAATAAAGTGGCAATCGAGGCTATCGGGGGCTACTCACCGCGAATTCATCCAGCAGTATATAATGGGATTGTACATGGAGTTGCTCATGGCCAGCCAGTAGATGGCCAGGTAGAGTTCCTGGATGAAGGGCGCCTCCGTGATGGCCGGGTAGCAGGATGTGATGATGAAGTAGCTGTGGAACGGCAGCCAGCAGATGGCGAATATCAGGACGACCACTATCATCATCTTCACCACCTGTGGAGAGTGGAGTGGGCGGAAACCTCATGGTCAGAGCGTGTGCAATGTCTTATCACATACCTAAAAGCCATTAGTCTATTTTTGTGGGCAGCAGGATAATCAAATGTGATGTCAACTGGAATTTCCTAAGCTGTTAGCTGCTGTTTCTCTTTGAAGGGTTTTATGACCATGCATCTATTGCACTTGCTCAGAATTCGGAGCTACATCTCAATATATAATTGAGCGAAACTAACTTTCCTGGACTGGTTTTTATAGTTCGGAAACTACGGGCAAAGTTAATCTGCACATTAAAAAACTGAGGGCAGCCGATTTGAAGAGCAGTTTCGGAAAATCCTTAAACCACTCGGAAAACAAGTGTAATAAATGCAGCTAAGGATTAACTTTTATTATTTTCATGCTTAAAGGGTTTCGAGTAAGAGCAGTTTTATTTAACAATGCTGAATTTAATGTACAACTATTTTTAGTAATAATATTATCAGATCTCATCTGTAAAATAAGCTCATACGAGTGTATTTAATGTATGAAATCTCTTTAAAAGGCTTATAGACTACAGATCATAATCTGATGGACTGCCAACAGCAGGGGCCCATTGGACCCCTGGACACCCCGAGTCCCAGCCAGGACTTACCCGTCGCTTACTCCGCACATTCTCCACCTGGCGGGGCGTGCACTCGCCGATGGTCTTGGATCCCCAGAGCTCGATGCCCACGCGCGAGTAGGTGACCGTCATGGAGACGATGGGCAGGAAGTAGGTTAGGATGATGATGAGGATGTTGTAGCTAAACGACGGGACACAGAGAGCAGATCAAACACGGTGTTTACAAGCCTTTCAGTTAGTCGGGCAATGCTTTTAAAAGCCCCTATCGCTCCATCGGACATTGTTGCTGGATTTGGCTATTGTTTTACTTTTATTGAGCAAGTAGCAATTTGGAATGAATCTAAAATTAATGACCTTGCATGTGGGACACAATGCATAACACTGGGGGCCACAGGACGCAGAACGGAAAACGCAGGACACCCACTGCTACCAAATTGCCATACAAAATGGTTGTAAAAAGCAACACGTTTTACTCCGCCCCTCCGCCCCTCTGCCCCGATTTGCCCCTGGATTTTCCGAGCACCCACAATTCCCCACCCACCCAGTCAGTCGTTCGTTTTTTACGAGAACTTCTTCAGTTCAGTTTTGCCTCCGAGTGTCCTCTTTTACGACCCCCTCCCACCGAAATCCGGATCAGGACTCCGATTGTCCTTGCATGTGCAACCGCCAGTCTGATTGACGCTGTGATTTTTGATTTACACCTCCATCTCGATGGCGAGGAAAACAATGGCTTTTCTCTGTGCACAGCACTCAAATTGGATGCTCTTCAGCGATATTCAAGACCTTTAGTTTACATTTGCTGGAACTCCTCAATCATCGCAAGCAAAGTATCCGGACTTTTCTAGGAAATTAAAGGATAGCGCCTCCAGATCCCTGAACCCTGAACCCATCCGATTCCGTGTAGTGTAGTGTCCCCAGGGCTTTGCATTGTCCTCTCTAACTGCATTGGCTTGGCTAACAAGGTTCGACAGCTTCGATTTCCATGAATTCCGAAGAGAAGGGATGGAGGATACTCACAGGGACTCCAGCCTGGAGTGATTCGTTTGCCCATCGGGCCACTCCGGGTAGCAGACAGTGCGGCTGCTGAGCCCGTGGACGGGCACCTCCTCCGTGCGGTAGATGATCATCATGGGGCAGGAGATGAGCGTGGAGGCCAGCCAGATGACCGCCGCGATGGCCAGGTTACACCGCTTGCTCATCCGCGGCTGCAGTGGCCGGATGATGGCCACGTATCTGAAACGAGAGGTGCCGACTTAACACAATTTCCACCCAGTGCAGTCCAGGGCAGCCCCTCCAAATGAGTTTCGGCCGGAAGTGAGGTCCTGGCAGCGGCACCATAAGCTGATTATCGAAATGCACGGGTCGCCACCCGACAAAAAAAGGACCCCCGAAATGGAATTAAAGGGACAACGCTGGTGCCGAAGCGCGCCAAAGCCCGAAAGTAATTTAATCTGAAGAATTTTGGCCTGCGTGGAGCTCTGTTATTCATCGGATCACGGCAAGCCATTAAAAGTTGCAGTCATTAAGGGAGTTTATACAGGAACCCATACAGGAGCCGGCGAATGGCATCATGTTGTAGAGATACACATATGTCGTCCTTCGGGATTCTTCGCGATTTCGGGTCACGACTTTAAACAGATTAGGTTTCCGTGATTAATTTTAATGGCTCCCCCTGTCTAGGGAACATAAATCATGACTTCTTCCAGGCATTACATTAATTTATGTGGTAACAACAAGCATAATTCATGTGTCGCCTGTTTGCAATTTACTCAGTTTATTTGTTCCATCTCCAAAGTATTACTTTGATGGGTTTCGCCCAAGCAGCTGAAACATTATTTATCGGCATACTTTTTATTGTCAAGAAAGTTGTGTAAGGATTGATATTATTTCAATTTTCAGGATTCCATCCACTGCAACTTGTTCACTTATAATTTGTACACGCCTTGACTTGACAGTATATTCCAATTTATACACATGCTTACGACTTCAAACAGATAAATCTTCAATACGCATTTATTTATAAACATTTTCAGCCGACTGTTTGGTTTACTACGAAATACCATTCGATGGATGGGATGAATTAAATGGGAAAGATATTACAGTTCCTGACCAATTACCGATGAGCAAGCGAGACATTATTTATAATATTTCAAGTCGTTTTTCGATTACTCTGCTTACTAGACAGAATAATTCGATTTGACCTCCCGATATTTGAAATATATGAATCATCCATAGATGCCCAAGTAGGTGGAACATTATTTATGCATGTACTTTGTAGCAAACACGTATTTTGATGGGCTTTCGTTTTGATCCCTGTGACGGGCAATCCAATTGTGCACCCATGTTCGCAGCCCTATGAAATCCTATTAAAGCGAATGGGTTATTTGGCCTGTGCTTCTGACCGTGATTGATAAGGGTCCGGATAGGTCGGCATATTGCTAATGCATATGCATATGAATGCCGCTACATACGTGTATGTACATAATCCCCCCAGTCCATGGTCCACTCCTTCTTATCCGTAGTCCGTAATCCCTAATCCGTAATCCACTCACCTGTCGATGGAGATGGCCATTAAGGTGAACACCGAGGCGCAGATGCTCAGCATCGCGATGAACTGGGACAACTTGCAGTAGAACTCGCCGAAGGGCCAGTCGCTGTCCAGCATGTAGTAGTAGTTGAAGGTGACGTTCAGACTGGACACCATGGCGTCCGCGATGGAGAGATTCACTGGAGGGCAGGACCAAGGATTCGGATGCGGCAGCCGGAAAGTACAGTGAAAAGTAAGCATTACCATCTGATTGGGCAAATTATGCAAAAGAAAACAGCAATGCCTCTTGTGAAATTACTCATCTTCGTGGGCCCACTTACCATTTATTTATGCTGTACATTTATAATTGGACCGGAATAAAGTGCACTTTCACCCGCATATTTCTATTGAAATCAACAGGAAATGAATGGTGTATACGTGTATGTATGTACACCTCCGAAGGACACACTTTTATCGTGTTTCATTTGCATGGAGCGATTTACATGCCATAGACGACAAAACATGGGGCCGAGCAAAGAAAGGAAAATGGAAAAGAAAAGTCTGCCTTTGTTTACTTTTCATTATCTACTGGAGATAAGGCGACGAAGTGCCGGAGCATAAAAGGCAGCACGAAACCGAAAAAACGGCACCTACCACAATAAAACAAATGTCCTTTTGCCGAACATTAGCCCGTGTCCTCATGTTCTTCTGGCCTCCTTCAGGTCCTCCAGGTCCTGCGAGTCCTGCGCATCCTGCGAGTCCTGCGACGCCTTCAAGACGGCACGAGGCGACGTGTCGCATTCTAACAATCGACCTGGCTCCTGGGGCCATGACTATGTGGCTGCGTCATGGCTATCTGGCCTCCATTATCCTTCGGGCCTGCTCCTGTCAGCCACGTACCCAAATATCGATTCTGGCCCATTTTAATTAATAACCAAATGCTACTTTTAAGCGCTCAGTCTTTCAGCCGGAGATAGCAGGACCATCATTGATTATCTGAGCCGAATTTAATGATTTACCCTACAGAGCTTAAAACAGCACTAAGTATAACACCTCATCTTATTTTTATTGCTCTTAGCTCAACCGAATAAGGGAAAAAGTTATTTCGTTGGTAGGATAATTAGAGGTCTTTAAAAAGCCACAGCATTACACACTTAAACCCACAAATTTTGAAGCAAATGAACTTTTTAAGACATGAACTTATCCTACTAACTATAAAAGTGAGTGGACTCCGAGTACAAACGCTGCTCTACCCGACGAACTCAAACAAAAGATGCAAATACGCATTGATAATGAAGCCAAAGAAGATTATCATCCGGTGACTGACTTCCACCAAACCCAGACCCCCCGAAAACCCCGAGCCCAGTTCGTTCCAGATGTCTGTGATGGGAATTTGGAATTTTCGTGGGCCCGAAAATGATTAAAACGTCAGAACTTGTTACTAATAATGATTGCCAATGTGTATTTATAAATGCAAATTCGAAAAGCCCTGCGAGCTCAACGGGCGTTTAGTTTGCGTAATAATAATAATAATCATTACCCAGACAGGCAATGGAATTTCAGAAGGGCGGATGGTTCAGGACGGCATTGTGCCGTGCCATTGTTGTGCAGATACTCAGATACATATATGTATCTGTATCCGTATCTGAAGGAGATCGTTGAGCGGAAGAGCTGGATTAGCGGTAAGCTCTGAGTAAACGGAATCAATTCCAGGTTCGCCTTATTGCCCCCGCCTCAAGTTTCTTGGGCATTTTATTAAAATAATCAGGCATTCAAGTGGTTGTAGTGCAAGCCAGCAAAATGCCGGTAATGTCATTAGGCAGCTAAAGTTTGTCCAAACTTTGGCAAACTCTCGTTGAAAGCACATTTGTATTATTAAAGGTGTGATTAGTGTGCACGAGTTGGATGAGCTGCAAGATGCAAATTTAATGCACTCTGAAACGTGACTAAAAGCACATTCAATTAATGAAAGCCGAGCTCGGTCTTCAGCCGGCAAGCTGCATAACTTGATTTGATGGCCAAAGCTGAGGAAATTAAAATTAATACCATCCTGTCGCCGGGCTGGTGCTCCACTTCATCAAAATTGCCAACGATGGGTGGTTGCGAAGTTCATATCTGCGAGGTGCAACAGGGATGCGGATGTGGAATGCAGGCGACGGAGGACGGGCGGAGCAACCAATTCAGCTGCTCCTCAAGTGCCCCATAAATAGGTAATCCGCCCTTTCGTTCCCCGGGCTAAACTTAAGCAAACTCTTGACAAGAGCTCGTCGACCTGACTGGACAAACTGAAGGGGAAAAGTTACTTCCCAACTGCAGTAATATTTGGAAACCAGCTAGACTTTCTAGCAAAAATCGGTCAGCTTTAATTCGTTATGTTATCACATGCTAACAAAACTGTGAACAGTTTAATGTATTTCATAGTACACTGACTAACACAACAAATATTTACTTTACCAACCTAACTCACACGGCCAACACGACGTATGAGCGATTTTTATTGCGTATACGCAACGTTTGCACACACAACACCAGCCCACTCACCTATGAAATAGTTGGTTACCGTCCGCATCCGCTTGGTCGTCATCACGATCCAGACAACAATCAGGTTACCGCCCGTCGCCACAATGACCATGCCGCCGAAAAGGATGCTCCAGAGCACCTGACGCCACCACGGGACCACAAATGCAAACGAGCCCGTCTCCATGGACGCCGCCGCATCCTTGGCCGCGTCTTCCACGTTCCCGGCGGCGGTCAGGTCGGTGTATAGGCTGTGGATGTGGATGTGAATGTGAATGTGAATGGGACACATAGGGTTACGATGGGGAATTAGTGACATCGAGATTAAGTGTGTGTTATGTTTCACGGTGTGCCCCGCTCCGCCGCAAACGAGTGCCAAGTGGGTGATGTGCCTATGTAAGCGTGCGAATGGGTGCTTTCAGCTTAAAAGAACATGTGCACTGGGAGAAAAGCTCAAGGGTTAATCGATTAATTATCAATTGGGCTAGGAGTTAAGGAGTTAGATGTTAAGTAAACATTTTAGTCATGGTATATTTCATCGGAATCGTAACAGAAAAGATGTGTAAAATGTACTATTGCATATTATTTTATTTACGATTTACGATTTCTCTATATGTGTCTATATGTGCGACTCCAGGATGTTGTCGCTATTAAGCGTGTGTAATTGTGCGTGCGTTGACAAATCCGTGTTTTTCTGCAGCGCCGTCTGCCACATAAAACATGGGGTTCAGCTAAGCCGGAGGGCAGGAGTCCCCACTCCACTCTATCTACTCCACTCCACCCACTCCATCCACTTCATCCACCCACTCATCGGTGGCTGTCGTCATCTTTTTAATATTTTGTGGGCCTTGGCTTGTTTGCTTAGGCTCGCAACGAGGAGAGTGCTCAAATAGAGGGTTGGCAATCTCGGCCGGAATCCTCTCCATCGGATTTATGAGCCTAGATCTCCCGGCTAGTCCGGGAACTGGAGGGCAGGAGGGCAGGAGGGCAGGAGGGCAGGAGGACAGCCATGTCATTTAATATACACACTGTGTGCGGGAGATGGCACCAAATTGGCAAGGTGGTCATTAATGCTCTGTTTATTCACTCTTCAGAGCAATTAAAAGATGCCCACATAAGTAATTCTCACTTTACACACCCGATTCACCCTTTTGGCATGACAAACTGCGGGGATTTACATAAAATCCGCTTTGTTAGAGGGCCCAATGCAAAGAGGATTATTGATTTGTTTTTGCGAGGACCTCGACAGGCCTATGACGAGCTGAATGAGAAATGGCTGCCGAGGAAAATGGAAAATAGAAGAGTCAGAATAGCAGATTCCGGATGCCTCGGGCCAAAGAAAATGTGACGACAGAAATTTGTAGGATTTTTACTATGCCATGGCTCATATTCTTGTTGCTATTGATGCAGAGGTTTAACTAGCACAGAAGTACTGCGAAAAATGTATTTCGGTTCAGGAAGTGCCCCAAAATACTCTAAAATTAATAAATATTATTGCACAGGGAGACAAGCAAGATCTTTAAGGAAATTAAATACATCCCCAATTCTTCTAAAAGCGATGGAAAAAATCTATTGAAAAAGTTTCCTTTGAGCCTCGAAAAAAAACAGCATTGTTCCATTGTTGTGATTGCTGCTCTCTCCCTTACAAATATATTCTTTTCCAAATAAATACGGGTGACCTCGACCAGAAATAGACCATCAAAGCAATTAGCCCAGGTCTCCCATATTAGTCGTTATGGGAATGTGGACAGTTTGGCACATAAATTGTGATTGTCATTGGGCCACTTCAGAGAGATGTGTACAAATATGCTTACGCTTTGATGCACGGATTCTTTTGTGCCCAAAAATATGCCTGGGTGTGTCCTTCGTCCTGCCAAGTTTGAGCCATCTTGGCTGTCTCTCTATTTGCACATAAATCGGACTACAGAAATAGACAACTCGGCTGGGAGAAAAAGAGCAGTCGGCTTATGCCAGGATCGACTGTTGAGCACTGCCTGAAGGATATGCGAAAGCAAAATCGCTTGCAGAATGGATTTTCGATGCGTCAGACGCAACCATATCCCCATATCCACATATCCACATATCCCAATAATTATCCCAGTTCTACTGCCACTGAAACCCATTTATTGCTACTGGTAGGGCAGTAAATTTGGGACATGTCTGCAAAAAGTGCCGACGTTTTTTCAGCCGGAAAGAATGGAGTTGAATGCCACAGACCCGCAGTTTTTTTCACTTTTTTGTGTATATACATATGCGGATAAAGCAAGTGTCTCCGCATAAAATGTGTTTGCCTTCTCCGCCGTTTTGTGTATTTGAAACGGAAGTGATGAGCGGAAGGGAAGTGCCCCAGTGAATGACTGAATGCCGGAACGACTGAACGCGGGCGTCATTAGAGATGCACGTGGGTGTGGGCACAATCCTGGCTAAATCGCGGATACAACTACAGCGCAGGCGGACTCATCCGGGCCCATCAAAAGGCCACGGATTGTATGGGTTCACCCACTTGGGCGCAGTGGAGTAGGACTAACACTTAAACACTTTTTTAATTGGAATCGCTTTGGATGAGTAGTTTCTTTTGGCCAACTATTGCTTGGAAAATGTATATGAAACAACATAGATGCAATTAAACGTATGGAATGTGGCGATGAAGTGCATAAAGGTGGCCTAAGAACGGACAACCCCCTTGAAGCAAAAGCCCGAGACTCCCATGATTCCAGTGCTCTGTTCGTGCGTGAGTTTGGTCATTAATTGAGTTTGTGTCATAATTAGGCAGTGGATCGGATCCGGGTTCGACTCACGTCTGGCTGTGATTGAAGGAGCTGGTGGACAGGCCGAGGTCCTGGCCGAAATCCGGCTGGGGCGTGTGGTTGGTGGCCGAGAGCACGCTGCTCATGGCCGAGAAGAGGACGCCCGCGGGGGTGCTCCAGTTGCTCCAGCTGAGGTCGGCGTAGTCATCCGCCTCGAAGTCGCTGCGATTCTCCATGGCTGCTGCTGCTGCTGCTGCTGCTTCGGCTACTCCTGCTGATGCTGTTTTCCGCACCCCGGAGTGTGTTGCTTTGTCTTTATCCGGACTGAAGGATTTGCGAGTTAATGTAGCGTATCCCTTTGCCTTCACTTATTTGCTTTCCATTTGCCAACTGCGCGACCTGAAAAAGGCAAAGACCATCTAATTTCATTTTCGGCATGTTTCGTTTTATTTTTTGTGATCTTTGATGGCCTCATGTTTGTTGGAAACAAAGCTCGTCGATGCTCACTTTCAGTGAAAACTTTACACATTCCTGCTACGTGCCCATGAAGGGATTCATATCGATTTTGATTTCTTCTTGAGTTTGTTTCTCTTTTCGCTACGTGACTCATTTTCGCCCTATCTACCGCTCTGCCCAGGAACTTTTCGATGGTTGCCTTCTAGTTGCTTGAATAATCTGACTTAGGAACGGACTGGAGCAAAGTTCCTAAGTATGTGCCTCTTGATGGGGCCGCGATGTGGTGGCCATTAGTGGATCGGATACCTTGGAAACTTTGAGAGCGCTAAATGCCGGTGATTTGTCCAGCAAACTTTTACTTTCGCATTCGGGCCAATAATACTAATTTATGATTCGGAACGCTAATGAATGGCAGTCGGAAAAGAACTAAAGCTGCTTAATTAAAAACATATCAAGCTATATCAAACAAACTTTATTGTTTTCATTGACTACGACTTTGCAATCCATATCAATTTTGCAAATTTGTAAAATAAAATTTCAAGCTTCCATTTAAACTAACTGATATTTACCACTAAACATGGGGAATGACCCTAAAGCTTAAATAACATGTCTATTACCTTTTGCGTTATTATGTGCCCCAAATAGCTGAAAACCAATTGAAAAAGCCGAGCGGAGCTATTTCTTTTTATGAGTCCCCGGAGCTGAATGAAAGCCAGGTGACATTCGAGTGTCTGATGGCTCGCTTACAATTGTTTCAGAACGACAGTGAGCCCTCTCTTTGACGGCTTTTTTGCCAATTTGGAAAGGCGGGAAGAGTGGAGACAGGTCCTTCCTCGGAAGCGACCTGGTCATCCTCCAATTATGCCTCAGATCTGTCCTTGGCAGCTCGAGATAATTGCGACGGCCACTTGAAGTCCGACAAAACGATAATCCGAGTAGCAACTTTTTTGCTCCTTAGAGGCGTTTTTATGACTTTGCCAGCCAGCAAGAATGGAAAAAATTCAACTGTGCTTACTTCCAAAAAGTGAAAGGTATGGGCACAAAAATATTTGTGCGCTATTCCTAGCGCATTCGAATTCCAGCGACCACAGAAAGTGAAATGAATCCGCGTGGCATGGGTGCGCCGCCTAAAAGTATGCAACAATATATTTTAAAGTCGTCCGCATTCGTTGTGTATATTATATTGCATGCTTTTAGACACCTTAGTGTGTTCATCGATTTCTGTGCCATATCTAGTTTCATTACATTATTTAAAGAAACATATCAAGTTGCAAGTATTTATTTCTCTCCGTGCAGCATTTAATGTGGCGGGAGTACACTTCATCAGCCCAGTCAATAGCGTGCTCCAGTGCCCCAGGAAACAAAGATGCAGCCCGTTCTCCCGTGTGGATGCATCGAAAACTATTAAACAAACACCCGGGCGGGCAGAAATCAATTGCCGGCAGCTTGTCTGCCGAGGAATGATTACAAATAATGACTACAAATAGGCAAAACAAAGCATATGCCACAGACAAATTAGTAAGATGGTTCTGGTACTGGTTCTGGTTCTGATTTGGTCTAGCAACTGGCAACTGGGTACTGGCGACTGGCAACTGAAGTGCAAGTGATGCAGTCTTAATGAAAGACAAACAATCTTCAAAGGAATGTTCACCATAATTGGCAGATCGCTTCACGCCCCCCCCCGAAACTAATCGTTCGAGCAAATATTTGAAAAATACTTGAAAACATGCACGGCCAACTGAAAGTTGTGCGTTTGAATAATGTTCCGCAGTCTTTTTGACCGATGACCGTTGAAATTGCGTTTTCTGCAATAATCGCACAAAAAATTAGATTCGCCCGCAGTTTCGCTGAACTTGAAAAATGGCCAAACTGTCACGTTCCATTGGGCAGCCACCGAAAGTGATGGAAAGTGCTGATACTGCTGAAAGTCTGATGCTGCGTATACGCCGTGTTGTGCCAGCAGACTTGGCCCACTGAGCTGATTGTCGCTGATTTAAGTTACCAGGCGAACAGGAATTACAGAAGGTGACCAACGATCAATTGGTTACTTGGTTTTCAGTAGAAACCTACTACTGATTATGATCACCTGGTGCCAAATATCGAAAAAATCCACAAATTTGCAATAAAAATGTGCATTTTGTAGTCAAAATTGTGAGATTTTTTGGTTTAAGTTACCAGGCGAACAGGAATTACAGTTTGAGTTTGTGTGGAAAGGGAATTTAATTACGAGTCCAACAAGGCATGGCAATCCATATTTTGGCAAATATTTCTCGAGTTTTGGCCGAAAAAACAATATTTTTGGTGATTTCTGCGATTTTATATGCCATTTTTTTTATTTTTTGTAAGGGCTAAAATTGTTTTGAGTTTGTGGTGAAAGGGAATTTAATTACGAGTCCAACAAGGTATGGCAATCCATATTTTGGCAAATATTTCTCTAGTTTTGGCCGAAAAAACAATATTTTTGGTGATTTCTGCGATTTTATATGCCATTTTTTAAATTTTTTGTAAGGGGTACCATCATCATTTTTTGCAAAAATGGGCTCAATTTTTTTTTCCTAAATTTGAGTTTGTGTGGAAAGGAAATTTTAATTACGAGTCCAACAAGGTATGGCAATCCATATTTTGGCAAATATTTCTCGAGTTTTGGCCGAAAAAACAATATTTTTGGTGATTTCTGCGATTTTATATGCCATTTTTTTAATTTTTTGTAAGGGGTACCATCATCATTTTTTGCAAAAATGGGCTCAATTTTTTTTTCCTAAATTTGAGTTTGTGTGGAAAGGAAATTTTAATTACGAGTCCAACAAGGTATGGCAATCCATATTTTGGCAAATATTTCTCGAGTTTTGGCCGAAAAAACAATATTTTTGGTGATTTTTCCGATTTTATATGCCATTTTTTTAATTTTTTGTAAGGGGTACCATCATCATTTTTTGCAAAAATGGGCCCAAATTTTTTTTCCTATATTTGATTTTGTGTGGAATGGGAATTTAATTACGAGTCCAACAAGGTATGGCAATCCATTTTTTGGCAAATATTTCTCTAGTTTTGGCCGAAAAAACAATATTTTTGGTGATTTCTGCGATTTTATATGCCATTTTTTTAATTTTTTGTAAGGGGTACCATCATCATTTTTTGCAAAAATGGGCTCAAATTTTTTTTTCCTAAATTTGAAATTGTGTGGAAAGGGAATTTAATTACGAGTCCAACAAGGCATGGCAATCCATATTTTGGCAAATATTTCTCGAGTTTTGGCCGAAAAAACAATATTTTTGGTGATTTCTGCGATTTTATATGCCATTTTTTTAAATTTTTGTAAGGGGTACCATCATCATTTTTTGCAAAAATGGGATCAAATTTTTTTTTCCTAAATTTGATTTTGTGTGGAATGGGAATTTAATTACGAGTCCAACAAGGTATGGCAATCCATATTTTGGCAAATATTTCTCGAGTTTTGGCCGAAAAAACAATATTTTTGGTGATTTCTGCGATTTTATATGCCATTTTTTTAATTTTTTGTAAGGGGTACCATCATCATTTTTTGCAAAAATGGGCTCAATTTTTTTTTTCCTAAATTTGAGTTTGTGTGGAAAGGAAATTTTAATTACGAGTCCAACAAGGTATGGCAATCCATATTTTGGCAAATATTTCTCGAGTTTTGGCCGAAAAAAACAATATTTTGGTGATTTCTGCGATTTCATATGCCATTTTTTTAATTTTTTGTAAGGGGTACCATCATCATTTTTTGCAAAAATGGGCTCAATTTTTTTTTCCTAAATTTGAGTTTGTGTGGAAAGGAAATTTTAATTACGAGTCCAACAAGGTATGGCAATCCATATTTTGGCAAATATTTCTCGAGTTTTGGCCGAAAAAACAATATTTTTGGTGATTTCTGCGATTTTATATGCCATTTTTTTTATTTTTTGTAAGGGCTAAAATTGTTTTGAGTTTGTGGTGAAAGGGAATTTAATTACGAGTCCAACAAGGTATGGCAATCCATATTTTGGCAAATATTTCTCTAGTTTTGGCCGAAAAAACAATATTTTTGGTGATTTCTGCGATTTTATATGCCATTTTTTTAATTTTTTGTAAGGGGTATCATCATTTTTTGCAAAAATGGGCTCAAATTTTTTTTTCCTAAATTTGATTTTGTGTGGAATGGGAATTTAATTACGAGTCCAACAAGGTATGGCAATCCATATTTTGGCAAATATTTTTCGAGTTTTGGCCGAAAAAACAATATTTTTGGTGATTTCTGCGATTTTATATGCCATTTTTTTAATTTTTTGTAAGGGGTACCATCATCATTTTTTGCAAAAATGGGCTCAAATTTCTTTTTCCTAAATTTGATTTTGTGTGGAATGGGAATTTAATTACGAGTCCAACAAGGCATGGCAATCCATATTTTGGCAAATATTTCTCGAGTTTTGGCCGAAAAAACAATATTTTTGGTGATTTCTGCGATTTTATATGCCATTTTTTTAATTTTTTGTAAGGGGTACCATCATCATTTTTTGCAAAAATGGGATAAAATTTTTTTTTCCTAAATTTGATTTTGTGTGGAATGGGAATTTAATTACGAGTCCAACAAGGTATGGTAATCCATATTTTGGCAAATATTTCTCGAGTTTTGGCCGAAAAAACAATATTTTTGGTGATTTCTGCGATTTTATATGCCATTTTTTTAATTTTTTGTAAGGGGTACCATCATCATTTTTTGCAAAAATGGGCTCAAATTTTTTTTTCCTAAATTTGAGTTTGTGTGGAAAGGGAATTTAATTACGAGTCCAACAAGGCATGGCAATCCATATTTTGGCAAATATTTCTCGAGTTTTGGCCGAAAAAACAATATTTTTGGTGATTTCTGCGATTTTATATGCCATTTTTTTAATTTTTTGTAAGGGGTACCATCATCATTTTTTGCAAAAATGGGATAAAATTTTTTTTTCCTAAATTTGATTTTGTGTGGAATGGGAATTTAATTACGAGTCCAACAAGGTATGGTAATCCATATTTTGGCAAATATTTCTCGAGTTTTGGCCGAAAAAACAATATTTTTGGTGATTTCTGCGATTTTATATGCCATTTTTTTAATTTTTTGTAAGGGGTACCATCATCATTTTTTGCAAAAATGGGCTCAAATTTTTTTTTCCTAAATTTGAGCTTAATTACGAGTCCAACAAGGCATGGCAATCCATATTTTGGCAAATATTTCTCGAGTTTTGGCCGAAAAAACAATATTTTTGGTGATTTCTGCGATTTTATATGCCATTTTTTTAATTTTTTGTAAGGGGTACCATCATCATTTTTTGCAAAAATGGGCTCAAATTTTTTTTTCCTAAATTTGAGTTTGTGTGGAAAGGGAATTTAATTACGAGTCCAACAAGGCATGGCAATCCATATTTTGGCAAATATTTCTCTAGTTTTGGCCGAAAAAACAATATTTTTGGTGATTTCTGCGATTTTATATGCCATTTTTTTAATTTTTTGTAAGGGGTACCATCATCATTTTTTGCAAAAATGGGCTCAAATTTTTTTTTCCTAAATTTGAAATTGTGTGGAAAGGGAATTTAATTACGAGTCCAACAAGGCATGGCAATCCATATTTTGGCAAATATTTCTCGAGTTTTGGCCGAAAAAACAATATTTTTGGTGATTTCTGCGATTTTATATGCCATTTTTTTAATTTTTTGTAAGGGGTACCATCATCATTTTTTGCAAAAATGGGATCAAATTTTTTTTTCCTAAATTTGATTTTGTGTGGAATGGGAATTTAATTACGAGTCCAACAAGGTATGGCAATCCATATTTTGGCAAATATTTCTCGAGTTTTGGCCGAAAAAACAATATTTTTGGTGATTTCTGCGATTTTATATGCCATTTTTTTAATTTTTTGTAAGGGGTACCATCATCATTTTTTGCAAAAATGGGCTCAATTTTTTTTTCCTAAATTTGAGTTTGTGTGGAAAGGGAATTTTAATTACGAGTCCAACAAGGCATGGCAATCCATATTTTGGCAAATATTTCTCGAGTTTTGGCCGAAAAAAAAAAAATATTTTGGTGATTTCTGCGATTTTATATGCCATTTTTTTATTTTTGTAAGGGCTAAAATTGTTTGAGTTTGTGGTGAAAGGGAATTTAATTACGAGTCCAACAAGGTATGGCAATCCATATTTTGGCAAATATTTCTCTAGTTTTGGCAGAAAAAACAATATTTTTGGTGATTTCTGCGATTTTATATGCCATTTTTAATTTTTTGTAAGGGGTATCATCATTTTTTGCAAAAATGGGCTCAATTTTTTTTTCCTAAATTTGATTTTGTGTGGAAAGGGAATTTAATTACGAGTCCAACAAGGTATGGCAATCCATATTTTGGCAAATATTTCTCGAGTTTTGGCCGAAAAAAAACAATATTTTTGGTGATTTCTGCGATTTTATATGCCATTTTTTTAATTTTTTGTAAGGGGTACAATCATCATTTTTTGCAAAAATGGGCTCAAATTTTTTTTCCTAAATTTGATTTTGTGTGGAATGGGAATTTAATTACGAGTCCAACAAGGTATGGCAATCCATATTTGGCAAATATTTCTCGAGTTTGGCCGAAAAAAAACAATATTTTTGGGTGATTTCTGCGATTTTATATGCCATTTTTTTAATTTTTTGTAAGGGGTACCATCATCATTTTTTGCAAAAATGGGGATAAAAATTTTTTTTTCCTAAATTTGATTTTTTGAAATGGGAATTTAAATACGAGTCCAACAAGGTATGGTAATCCATATTTGGCAAATATTCTCGAGTTTTGGCCAAAAAAAAACAATATTTTTGGTGATTTCTGCGATTTTATATGCCATTTTTTTAATTTTTTGTAAGGGGTACCATCATCATTTTTTGCAAAAATGGGCTCAAATTTTTTTTTCCTAAATTTGAGTTTGTGTGGAAAGGGAATTTAATACGAGTCCAACAAGGCATGGCAATCCATATTTTGGCAAATATTTCTCGAGTTTTGGCCGAAAAAAACAATATTTTTGGTGATTTCTGCGATTTTATATGCCATTTTTTTAATTTTTTGTAAGGGGTACCATCATCATTTTGCAAAAGGGATAAAAATGGGAAAAAATTTTTTTTTCCTAAATTTGATTTTGTGTGGAATGGGAATTTAATTACGAGTCCAACAAGGTATGGTAATCCATATTTTGGCAAATATTTCTCGAGTTTTGCCGAAAAAACAATATTTTTTGTGATTTCTGCGATTTTATATGCCATTTTTTTAATTTTTTGTAAGGGGTACCATCATCATTTTTGCAAAAATGGGCTCAAATTTTTTTTCCTAAATTTGAATTTAATTACGAGTCCCAACAAGGTATGGCAATCCATATTTTGGCAAATATTTCTCGAGTTTGGCCGAAAAAAAAAACAATATTTTTGGTGATTTCTGCGATTTTATATGCCATTTTTTTAATTTTTGTAAGGGGTACCATCATCATTTTTTGCAAAAATGGGCTCAAATTTTTTTTTTCCTAAATTTGAGTTTGTGTGGAAAGGGAATTTAATTACGAGTCCAACAAGGTATGGCAATCCATATTTTGGCAAATATTTCTCGAGTTTTGGCCGAAAAAACAATATTTTTGGTGATTTCTGCGATTTTATATGCCATTTTTTTAATTTTTTGTAAGGGGTACCATCATCATTTTTTGCAAAAATGGGCTCAAATTTTTTTTTCCTAAATTTGATTTTGTGTGGAAAGGGAATTTAATTACGAGTCCAACAAGGTATGGCAATCCATATTTTGGCAAATATTTCTCGAGTTTTGGCCGAAAAAACAATATTTTTGGTGATTTCTGCGATTTTATATGCCATTTTTTTATTTTTTGTAAGGGGTACCATCATCATTTTTTGCAAAAATGGGCTCAATTTTTTTTTTCCTAAATTTGAGTTTGTGTGGAAAGGGAATTTAATTACGAGTCCAACAAGGTATGGCAATCCATATTTTGGCAAATATTTCTCGAGTTTTGGCCGAAAAAAAAACAATATTTTTGGTGATTTCTGCGATTTTATATGCCATTTTTTAATTTTTTGTAAGGGGTACCATCATCATTTTTTGCAAAAATGGGCTCAATTTTTTTTTTCCTAAATTTGAGTTTGTGTGGAAAGGGAATTTAATTACGAGTCCAACAAGGTATGGCAATCCATATTTTGGCAAATATTTCTCGAGTTTTGGCCGAAAAAAAAACAATATTTTTGGTGATTTCTGCGATTTTATATGCCATTTTTTTTATTTTTTGTAAGGGCTAAAATTTTTTGAGTTTGTGGTGAAAGGGAATTTAATTACGAGTCCAACAAGGTATGGCAATCCATATTTTGGCAAATATTTCTCGAGTTTTGGCCGAAAAAAACAATATTTTTGGTGATTTCTGCGATTTTATATGCCATTTTTTTAATTTTTTGTAAGGGGTACCATCATCATTTTTTGCAAAAATGGGCTCAAATTTTTTTTTCCTAAATTTGATTTTTGTGTGGAAAGGGAATTTAATTACGAGTCCAACAAGGTATGGCAATCCATATTTGGCAAATATTTCTCGAGTTTTGGCCGAAAAAAACAATATTTTTGGTGATTTCTGCGATTTTATATGCCATTTTTTTAATTTTTGTAAGGGGTACCATCATCATTTTTTGCAAAAATGGGCTCAAATTTTTTTTCCTAAATTTGATTTTGTGTGGAATGGGAATTTAATTACGAGTCCAACAAGGTATGGCAATCCATATTTTGGCAAATATTTCTCGAGTTTTGGCCGAAAAAAAAATATTTTTGGTGATTTCTGCGATTTATATGCCATTTTTTAATTTTTTGTAAGGGGTACCATCATCATTTTTTGCAAAAATGGGCTAAAATTTTTTTTTCCTAAATTTGATTTTGTGTGGAAGGGAATTTAATTACGAGTCCAACAGGTATGGCAATCCATATTTTGGCAAATATTTCTCGAGTTTTGGCCGAAAAAACAATATTTTTGGTGATTTCTGCGATTTTATATGCATTTTTTTAATTTTTTGTAAGGGGTACCATCATCATTTTTTTTTTTTTTTTGCAAAAAAAAATTGGGCTCAAATTTTTTTTTCCTAAATTTGAGCTTAATTACGAGTCCAACAAGGTATGGCAATCCATATTTTGGCAAATATTTCTCGAGTTTTGGCCGAAAAAACAATATTTTTGGTGATTTCTGCGATTTTTATATGCCATTTTTTTAATTTTTTGTAAGGGGTACCATCATCATTTTTTGCAAAAATGGGCTCAAATTTTTTTTTCTAAATTTGAGTTGTGTGGAAAGGGAATTTAATTACGAGTCCAACAAGGTATGGCAATCCATATTTTGGCAAATATTTCTCGAGTTTTGGCCGAAAAAAACAATATTTTTGGTGATTTCTGCGATTTTATATGCCATTTTTTTAATTTTTTGTAAGGGCTCTAAAATTGTTTTGAGTTTGTGTGGAAAGGGAATTTAATTACGAGTCCAACAAGGTATGGCAATCCATATTTTGGCAAATATTTCTCGAGTTTTGGCCGAAAAAAAACAATATTTTTGGTGATTTCTGCGATTTTATATGCCATTTTTTTAATTTTTTGTAAGGGGTACCATCATCATTTTTTGCAAAAATGGGCTCAAATTTTTTTTCCTAAATTTGATTTTGTGTGGAATGGGAATTTAATTACGAGTCCAACAAGGTATGGCAATCCATTTTTTGGCAAATATTTCTCGAGTTTTTGGCCGAAAAAACAATATTTTTGGTGATTTCTGCGATTTTATATGCCATTTTTTTAATTTTTGTAGGGGTCATCATTTTTTGCAAAAAGGGCTCAAATTTTTTTTTCCTAAATTTGAGTGTGTGGAAAGGGAATTTAATTACGAGTCCAACAAGGTATGGCAATCCATATTTGGCAAATATTTCTCGAGTTTTGGCCGAAAAAACAATATTTTTGGTGATTTCTGCGATTTTATATGCCATTTTTTTAATTTTTTTGTAAGGGGTACCATCATCATTTTTTGCAAAAATGGGCTCAAATTTTTTTTCCTAAATTTGAATTGTGTGGAAAGGGAATTTAATTACGAGTCCAACAAGGTATGGCAATCCATATTTTGGCAAATATTTCTCGAGTTTTGGCCGAAAAAACAATATTTTTGTGATTTCTGCGATTTTATATGCCATTTTTTTAATTTTTTGTAAGGGCTAAAATTTTTTGAGTTTGTGTGGAAAAGGAATTTAATTACGAGTCCAACAAGGTATGGCAATCCATATTTTGGCAAATATTTCTCGAGTTTTGGCCGAAAAAAAAACAATATTTTGGTGATTTCTGCGATTTTATATGCTTTTTTTTTATTTTTTGTAAGGGCTAAATTTGTTTTGAGTTTGTGTGGAAAGGGAATTTAATTACGAGTCCAACAAGGTATGGCAATCCATATTTTGGCAAATATTTCTCGAGTTTTGGCCGAAAAAACAATATTTTTGGTACCATATCATTTTTTGCCAAAATGGGCTCAAATTTTTTTTCCTAAATTTGAGTTTGTGTGGAATGGGAATTTAATTACGAGTCCAACAAGGTATGGCAATCCATATTTTGGCAAATATTTCTCTAGTTTTGGCCGAAAAAACAATATTTTTGGTGATTTCTGCGATTTTATATGCCATTTTTTTAATTTTTTGTAAGGGGTACCATCATCATTTTTTGCAAAAATGGGATAAATTTTTTTTTCCTAAATTTGATTTTGTGTGGAAGGGAATTTAATTACGAGTCCAACAAGGTATGGTAATCCATATTTTGGCAAATATTTCTCGAGTTTTGGCCGAAAAAACAATATTTTTGGTGATTTCTGCGATTTTATATGCCATTTTTTTAATTTTTGTAAGGGGTACCATCATCATTTTGCAAAAATGGGCTCAAATTTTTTTTTCCTAAATTTGAGCTTAATTACGAGTCCAACAAGGCATGGCAATCCATATTTTGGCAAATATTTCTCGAGTTTTGGCCGAAAAAAAACAATATTTTTGGTGATTTCTGCGATTTTATATGCCATTTTTTTAATTTTTTGTAAGGGGTACCATCATCATTTTTTGCAAAAATGGGCTCAAATTTTTTTTTCCTAAATTTGAGTTTGTGTGGAAAGGGAATTTAATTACGAGTCCAACAAGGCATGGCAATCCATATTTTGGCAAATATTTCTCGAGTTTTGGCCGAAAAAACAATATTTGGTGATTTCTGCGATTTTATATGCCATTTTTTTAATTTTTTGTAAGGGCTAAAATTGTTTTGAGTTTGTGTGGAAAGGGAATTTAATTACGAGTCCAACAAGGTATGGCAATCCATATTTTGGCAAATATTTCTCGAGTTTTGGCCGAAAAAAACAATATTTTTGGTGATTTCTGCGATTTTATATGCCATTTTTTAATTTTTTGTAAGGGGTACCATCATCATTTTTTGCAAAAATGGGCTCAAATTTTTTTTTCCTAAATTTGATTTTGTGTGGAATGGGAATTTAATTACGAGTCCAACAAGGTATGGCAATCCATTTTTGGCAAATATTTCTCGAGTTTTGGCCGAAAAAAACAATATTTTTTGTGATTTCTGCGATTTTATATGCCATTTTTTTAATTTTTTGTAGGGGTATCATCATTTTTTGCAAAAATGGGCTCAAATTTTTTTTTCCTAAATTTGAGTTTGTGTGGAAAGGGAATTTAATTACGAGTCCAACAAGGCATGGCAATCCATATTTTGGCAAATATTTCTCGAGTTTTGGCCGAAAAAACATATTTTGGTGATTTTTGCGATTTTATATGCCATTTTTTTAATTTGTTGTAAGGGCTAAAATTTTTTTGAGTTTGCGTGGAAAAGGAATTTAATTACTAGTCCAACAAGGTATGGCAATCCATATTTTGGCAAATATTTCTCGAGTTTGGCCGAAAAAAACAATATTTTGGTGATTTCTGCGATTTTATATGCTTTTTTTTTATTTTTTGTAAGGGCTAAAATTGTTTGAGTTTGTGTGGAAGGGAATTTAATTACGAGTCCAACAAGGTATGGCAATCCATATTTTGGCAAATATTTCTCGAGTTTTGGCCGAAAAAAACAATATTTTTGTACCATTATCATTTTTTTGCAAAAATGGGCTCAAATTTTTTTTTCCTAAATTTGATTTTGTGTGGAATGGGAATTTAATTACGAGTCCAACAAGGTATGGCAATCCATTTTTTGGCAAATATTTCTCTAGTTTTGGCCGAAAAAACAATATTTTTTGTGATTTCTGCGATTTTATATGCCATTTTTTTAATTTTTTGTAGGGGTATCATCATTTTTTGCAAAAATGGGCTCAAATTTTTTTTTCCTAAATTTGAGTTTGTGTGGAAAGGGAATTTAATTACGAGTCCAACAAGGTATAGCAATCCATATTTTGGCAAATATTTCTCGAGTTTTGGCCGAAAAAACAATATTTTTGGTGATTTCTGCGATTTTATATGCCATTTTTTTAATTTTTTGTAAGGGGTACCATCATCATTTTTTGCAAAAATGGGCTCAAATTTTTTTTTCCTAAATTTGAAATTGTGTGGAAAGGGAATTTAATTACGAGTCCAACAAGGCATGGCAATCCATATTTTGGCAAATATTTCTCGAGTTTTGGCCGAAAAAACATATTTTGGTGATTTTTGCGATTTTATATGCCATTTTTTTAATTTGTTGTAAGGGCTAAAATTTTTTTGAGTTTGCGTGGAAAAGGAATTTAATTACTAGTCCAACAAGGTATGGCAATCCATATTTTGGCAAATATTTCTCGAGTTTTGGCCGAAAAAACAATATTTTTGGTGATTTCTGCGATTTTATATGCTTTTTTTTTATTTTTTGTAAGGGCTAAAATTGTTTTGAGTTTGTGTGGAAAGGGAATTTAATTACGAGTCCAACAAGGTATGGCAATCCATATTTTGGCAAATATTTCTCGAGTTTTGGCCGAAAAAAACAATATTTTGGTACCATTATCATTTTTTGCAAAATGGGCTCAATTTTTTTTTCCTAAATTTGAGTTTGTGTGGAAAGGGAATTTAATTACGAGTCCAACAAGGTATGGCAATCCATATTTTGGCAAATATTTCTCTAGTTTTGGCCGAAAAAACAATATTTTTGGTGATTTCTGCGATTTTATATGCCATTTTTTTAATTTTTTGTAAGGGGTACCATCATCATTTTTGCAAAAATGGGCTCAAATTTTTTTTTCCTAAATTTGAGTTTGTGTGGAAAGGGAATTTAATTACGAGTCCAACAAGTATGGCAATCCATATTTTGGCAAATATTTCTCGAGTTTTGGCCGAAAAAACAATATTTTTGGTGATTTCTGCGATTTTATATGCCATTTTTTTAATTTTTTGCAAAAATGGGCTCAAATTTTTTTTTCCTAAATTTGATTTTGTGTGGAATGGGAATTTAATTACGAGTCCAACAAGGTATGGCAATCCATATTTTGGCAAATATTTCTCGAGTTTTGGCCGAAAAAACAATATTTTTGGTGATTTCTGCGATTTTATATGCCATTTTTTTAATTTTTTGTAAGGGCTAAAATTTTTTTTGAGTTTGTGTGGAAAGGGAATTTAATTACGAGTCCAACAAGGTATGGCAACCCATATTATACCCATATTTTTTGTAAGGGGTACCATCATCATTTTTTTGCAAAAATGGGCTCAATTTTTTTTTCCTAAATTTGATTTTGTGTGGAATGGGAATTTAATTACGAGTCCAACAAGGTATGGCAATCCATTTTTTGGCAAATATTTCTCTAGTTTTGGCCGAAAAAACAATATTTTTTGTGATTTCTGCGATTTTATATGCCATTTTTTTAATTTTTTGTAGGGGTATCATCATTTTTTGCAAAAATGGGATCAAATTTTTTTTTCCTAAATTTGAGTTTGTGTGGAAAGGGAATTTAATTACGAGTCCAACAAGGTATGGCAATCCATATTTTGGCAAATATTTCTCGAGTTTTGGCCGAAAAAACAATATTTTTGGTGATTTCTGCGATTTTATATGCCATTTTTTTAATTTTTTGTAAGGGGTACCATCATCATTTTTTGCAAAAATGGGCTCAAATTTTTTTTTCCTAAATTTGAGTTTGTGTGGAAAGGGAATTTAATTACGAGTCCAACAAGGTATGGCAATCCATATTTTGGCAAATATTTCTCGAGTTTTGGCCGAAAAAACATATTTTGGTGATTTTTGCGATTTTATATGCCATTTTTTTAATTTTTTGTAAGGGCTAAATTTTTTTGAGTTTGCGTGGAAAAGGAATTTAATTACGAGTCCAACAAGGTATGGCAATCCATATTTTGGCAAATATTTCTCGAGTTTTGGCCGAAAAAAACAATATTTTTGGTGATTTCTGCGATTTTATATGCTTTTTTTTTATTTTGTTAAGGGCTAAAATTGTTTTGAGTTTGTGTGGAAAGGGAATTTAATTACGAGTCCAACAAGGTATGGCAATCCATATTTAGGCAAATATTTCTCTAGTTTTGGCCGAAAAAACAATATTTTTGGTACCATTATCATTTTTTGCAAAAATGGGCTCAAATTTTTTTTTCCTAAATTTGATTTTGTGTGGAATGGGAATTTAATTACGAGTCCAACAAGGTATGGCAATCCATTTTTTGGCAAATATTTCTCTAGTTTTGGCCGAAAAAACAATATTTTTGGTGATTTCTGCGATTTTATATGCCATTTTTTTAATTTTTTGTAAGGGGTACCATCATCATTTTTTGCAAAAATGGGCTCAAATTTTTTTTTCCTAAATTTGATTTTGTGTGGAATGGGAATTTAATTACGAGTCCAACAAGGCATGGCAATCCATTTTTTGGCAAATATTTCTCTAGTTTTGGCCGAAAAAACAATATTTTTGGTGATTTCTGCGATTTTATATGCCATTTTTTTAATTTTTTGCAAAAATGGGCTCAAATTTTTTTTTCCTAAATTTGATTTTGTGTGGAATGGGAATTTAATTACGAGTCCAACAAGGTATGGCAATCCATATTTTGGCAAATATTTCTCGAGTTTTGGCCGAAAAAACAATATTTTTGGTGATTTCTGCGATTTTATATGCCATTTTTTTAATTTTTTGTAAGGGTAAATTTTTTTTGAGTTTGTTGTGTGGAAAGGGAATTTAATTACGAGTCCAACAAGGTATGGCAATCCATATTTTGGCAAATATTTCTCGAGTTTTGGCCGAAAAAACAATATTTTTGGTGATTTCTGCGATTTTATATGCCATTTTTTTAATTTTTTGTAAGGGCTAAAATTTTTTTTGAGTTTGTGTGGAAAGGGAATTTAATTACGAGTCCAACAAGGTATGGCAACCCATATTATACCCATATTTTTTGTAAGGGGTACCATCATCATTTTTTGCAAAAATGGGCTCAAATTTTTTTTTCCTAAATTTGAGTTTGTGTGGAAAGGGAATTTAATTACGAGTCCAACAAGGTATGGCAATCCATATTTTGGCAAATATTTCTCGAGTTTTGGCCGAAAAAACAATATTTTTGGTGATTTCTGCGATTTTATATGCTTTTTTTTTATTTTTTGTAAGGGCTAAAATTGTTTTGAGTTTGTGTGGAAAGGGAATTTAATTACGAGTCCAACAAGGTATGGCAATCCATATTTAGGCAAATATTTCTCTAGTTTTGGCCGAAAAAACAATATTTTTGGTACCATTATCATTTTTTGCAAAAATGGGCTCAAATTTTTTTTTCCTAAATTTGATTTTGTGTGGAATGGGAATTTAATTACGAGTCCAACAAGGTATGGCAATCCATTTTTTGGCAAATATTTCTCTAGTTTTGGCCGAAAAAACAATATTTTTGGTGATTTCTGCGATTTTATATGCCATTTTTTTAATTTTTTGTAAGGGGTACCATCATCATTTTTTGCAAAAATGGGCTCAAATTTTTTTTCCTAAATTTGATTTTGTGTGGAATGGGAATTTAATTACGAGTCCAACAAGGTATGGCAATCCATTTTTTGGCAAATATTTCTCTAGTTTTGGCCGAAAAAACAATATTTTTGGTGATTTCTGCGATTTTATATGCCATTTTTTTAATTTTTTGTAAGGGGTACCATCATCATTTTTTGCAAAATGGGCTCAATTTTTTTTTCCTAAATTTGATTTTGTGTGGAATGGGAATTTAATTACGAGTCCAACAAGGTATGGCAATCCATATTTTGGCAAATATTTCTCGAGTTTTGGCCGAAAAAAACAATATTTTTGGTGATTTCTGCGATTTTATATGCCATTTTTTAATTTTTTGTAAGGGGTACCATCATCTTTTGCAAAAATGGGCTCAAATTTTTTTTCCTAAATTTGAGTTTGTGTGGAAAGGGAATTTAATTACGAGTCCAACAAGGTATGGCAATCCATATTTTGGCAAATATTTCTCGAGTTTTGGCCAAAAAAACAATATTTTTGGTGATTTCTGCGATTTTATATGCCATTTTTTAATTTTTTGTAAGGGGTACCATCATCATTTTTTGCAAAAATGGGCTCAAATTTTTTTTTCCTAAATTTGAGTTTGTGTGGAAAGGGAATTTAATTACGAGTCCAACAAGGTATGGCAATCCATATTTTGGCAAATATTTCTCGAGTTTTGGCCGAAAAAACAATATTTTTGGTGATTTCTGCGATTTTATATGCTTTTTTTTTATTTTTTGTAAGGGCTAAAATTGTTTGAGTTTGTGTGGAAAGGGAATTTAATTACGAGTCCAACAAGGTATGGCAATCCATATTTAGGCAAATATTTCTCTAGTTTTGGCCGAAAAAACAATATTTTTGGTACCATTATCATTTTTTGCAAAAATGGGCTCAAATTTTTTTTTCCTAAATTTGATTTTGTGTGGAATGGGAATTTAATTACGAGTCCAACAAGGTATGGCAATCCATTTTTTGGCAAATATTTCTCTAGTTTTGGCCGAAAAAACAATATTTTTGGTGATTTCTGCGATTTTATATGCCATTTTTTTAATTTTTTGTAAGGGCAAAAATGGGCTCAAATTTTTTTTTCCTAAATTTGATTTTGTGTGGAATGGGAATTTAATTACGAGTCCAACAAGGTATGGCAATCCATATTTTGGCAAATATTTCTCGAGAAATATTTCTCGAGTTTTGCCGAAAAAACAATATTTTTGGTGATTTCTGCGATTTTATATGCCATTTTTTTTAATTTTTTGTAAGGGGTACCATCATCATTTTTTTGCAAAAATGGCTCAAATTTTTTTTTCCTAAATTTGAGTTTGTGGGAAAGGGAATTTAATTACGAGTCCAACAAGGTATGGCAATCCATATTTTGGCAAATATTTCTCGAGTTTTGGCCGAAAAAACAATATTTTTGGTGATTTCTGCGATTTTAATATGCCATTTTTTTAATTTTTGTAAGGGGTACCATCATCATTTTTTGCAAAAATGGGCTCAAATTTTTTTTTTCCTAAATTTGAGTTTGTGTGGGAAGGGAATTTATTACGAGTCCAACAAGGCATGGCAATCCATATTTTGGCAAATATTTCTCGAGTTTTGGCCGAAAAAACAATATTTTTGGTGATTTCTGCGATTTTATATGCCATTTTTTTAATTTTTTGTAAGGGGTACCATCATCATTTTTTGCAAAAATGGGCTCAAATTTTTTTTTCCTAAATTTGAGTTTGTGTGGAAAGGGAATTTAATTACGAGTCCAACAAGGCATGGCAATCCATATTTTGGCAAATATTTCTCTAGTTTTGGCCGAAAAAACAATATTTTTGGTGATTTCTGCGATTTTATATGCCATTTTTTTAATTTTTTTGTAGGGGTACCATCATCATTTTTTTGCAAAAATGGGCTCAAATTTTTTTTTCCTAAATTTGAGTTTTGTGTGGAAGGGAATTAATTACGAGTCCACAAGGCATGGCAATCCATATTTTGGCAATATTTCTCGAGTTTTGGCCGAAAAAACAATATTTTTGGTGATTTCTGCGATTTTATATGCCATTTTTTAATTTTTTGTAAGGGGTACCATCATCATTTTTTGCAAAATGGGCTCAAATTTTTTTTTCCTAAATTTGAGTTTGTGTGGAAAGGGAATTTAATTACGAGTCCAACGGTATGGCAATCCATATTTTGGCAAATATTTCTCGAGTTTTGGCCGAAAAAAAAAATATTTTGGTGATTTCTGCGATTTTATATGCCATTTTTTAATTTTTTGTAAGGGCTAAATTTTTTTTGAGTTTGTGTGGAAAGGGAATTTAATTACGAGTCCAACAAGGTATGGCAATCCATATTTTGGCAAATATTTCTCGAGTTTTGGCCGAAAAAACAATATTTTTGGTGATTTCTGCGATTTTATATGCCATTTTTTAAATTTTTTGTAAGGGGTACCATCATCATTTTTTGCAAAAATGGCTCAAATTTTTTTTTCCTAAATTTGAGTTTGTGTGGAAAGGGAATTTAATTACGAGTCCAACAAGGTATGGCAATCCATATTTTGGCAAATATTTCTCGAGTTTTGGCCGAAAAAACAATATTTTTGGTGATTTCTGCGATTTTATATGCATTTTTTTAATTTTTGTAAGGGCTAAAATTTTTTTGAGTTTGTGTGGAAAGGGAATTTAATTACGAGTCCAACAAGGTATGGCAATCCATATTTTGGCAAATATTTCTCGAGTTTTGGCCGAAAAAACAATATTTTTTGGTGATTTTCTGCGATTTTATATGCCATTTTTTTAATTTTTTGTAAGGGGTACCATCATCATTTTTTGCAAAAATGGGCTCAAATTTTTTTTTCCTAATTTGAGCTTGTGTGGAAAGGGAATTTAATTACGAGTCCAACAAGGCATGGCAATCCATATTTTGGCAAATATTTCTCGAGTTTTGGCCGAAAAAACAATTTTTTTGGTGATTTCTGCGCGATTTTATATGCCATTTTTTTAATTTTTTGTAAGGGGTACCATCATCATTTTTTGCAAAAATGGGCTCAAATTTTTTTTCCTAAATTTGAGTTGTGTGGAAAGGGAATTTAATTACGAGTCCAACAAGGCATGGCAATCCATATTTTGGCAAATATTTCTCGAGTTTTGGCCGAAAAAAACAATATTTTTGGTGATTTCTGCGATTTTTATATCCATTTTTTTAATTTTTTGTAAGGCTAAAATTTTTTTTTGAGTTTTTGTGGAAAGGGAATTTAATTACGAGTCCAACAAGGTATGGCAATCCATATTTTGGCAAATATTTCTCGAGTTTTGGCCGAAAAAACAATATTTTTGGTGATTTCTGCGATTTTATATGCCATTTTTTTAATTTTTTGTAAGGGCTAAAATTTTTTTTGAGTTTGTGTGGAAAGGGAATTTAATTACGAGTCCAACAAGGTATGGCAATCCATATTTTGGCAAATATTTCTCGAGTTTTGGCCGAAAAAACAATATTTTTGGTGATTTCTGCGATTTTATATGCCATTTTTTTAATTTTTTGTAAGGGGTACATCATCATTTTTTGCAAAAATGCTCAAATTTTTTTTCCTAAATTTGAGTTTGTGTGGAAAGGGAATTTAATTACGAGTCCAACAAGGTATGGCAATCCATATTTTGGCAAATATTTCTCGAGTTTTGGCCAAAAAAACAATATTTTTGTGATTTCTGCGATTTTATATGCCATTTTTTTAATTTTTTGTAAGGGGTACCATCATCATTTTTTGCAAAAATGGGCTCAAATTTTTTTTTCCTAAATTTGAGTTTGTGTGGAAAGGGAATTTAATTACGAGTCCAACAAGGCATGGCAATCCATATTTTGGCAAATATTTCTCGAGTTTTGGCCAAAAAAAACAATATTTTTGGTGATTTCTGCGATTTTATATGCCATTTTTTTAATTTTTTGTAAGGGGTACCATCATCATTTTTTGCAAAAGGGCTCAAATTTTTTTTTCCTAAATTTGAGTTTGTGTGGAAAGGGAATTTAATTACGAGTCCAACAAGGCATGGCAATCCATATTTTGGCAAATATTTCTCGAGTTTTGGCCGAAAAAACAATATTTTTTGGTGATTTCTGCGATTTATATGCCATTTTTTTAATTTTTTGTAAGGGGTACCATCATCATTTTTTGCAAAAATGGGCTCAAATTTTTTTTCCTAAATTTGAGTTTGTGTGGAAAGGGAATTTAATTACGAGTCCAACAAGGCATGGCAATCCATATTTTGGCAAATATTTCTCGAGTTTTGGCCGAAAAAACAATATTTTTGGTGATTTCTGCGATTTTATATGCCATTTTTTTAATTTTTTGTAAGGGGTACCATCATCATTTTTTGCAAAAATGGGCTCAAATTTTTTTTTCCTAAATTTGAGTTTGTGTGGAAAGGGAATTTAATTACGAGTCCAACAAGGCATGGCAATCCATATTTTGGCAAATATTTCTCGAGTTTTGGCCGAAAAAACAATATTTTTGGTGATTTCTGCGATTTTATATGCCATTTTTTTAATTTTTTGTAAGGGGTACCATCATCATTTTTTGCAAAAATGGGCTCAAATTTTTTTTTCCTAAATTTGAGTTTGTGTGGAAAGGGAATTTAATTACGAGTCCAACAAGGTATGGCAATCCATATTTTGGCAAATATTTCTCGAGTTTTGGCCGAAAAAACAATATTTTTGGTGATTTCTGCGATTTTATATGCCATTTTTTTAATTTTTTGTAAGGGCTAAAATTTTTTTTGAGTTTGTGTGGAAAGGGAATTTAATTACGAGTCCAACAAGGTATGGCAATCCATATTTTGGCAAATATTTCTCGAGTTTTGGCCGAAAAAAACAATATTTTTGGTGATTTCTGCGATTTTATATGCCATTTTTTTTATTTTTTGTAAGGGGTACCATCATCATTTTTTGCAAAAATGGGCTCAAATTTTTTTTTTCCTAAATTTGAGTTTGTGTGGAAAGGGAATTTAATTACGAGTCCAACAAGGTATGGCAATCCATATTTTGGCAAATATTTCTCGAGTTTTGGCCGAAAAAACAATATTTTTGGTGATTTCTGCGATTTTATATGCCATTTTTTTAATTTTTTGTAAGGGCTAAATTTTTTTTTTGAGTTTGTGTGGAAAGGGAATTTAATTACGAGTCCAACAAGGTATGGCAATCCATATTTTGGCAAATATTTCTCGAGTTTTGGCCGAAAAAACAATATTTTTGGTGATTTCTGCGATTTTATATGCCATTTTTTTAATTTTTTGTAAGGGGTACCATCATCATTTTTTGCAAAAATGGGCTCAAATTTTTTTTCCTAAATTTGAGTTTGTGTGGAAAGGGAATTTAATTACGAGTCCAACAAGGCATGGCAATCCATATTTTGGCAAATATTTCTCGAGTTTTGGCCGAAAAAACAATATTTTTGGTGATTTCTGCGATTTTATATGCCATTTTTTTAATTTTTTGTAAGGGGTACCATCATCATTTTTTGCAAAAATGGGCTCAAATTTTTTTTTCCTAAATTTAAAATTGTGTGGAAAGGGAATTTAATTACGAGTCCAACAAGGTATGGCAATCCATATTTTGGCAAATATTTCTCGAGTTTTGGCCGAAAAAACAATATTTTTGGTGATTTCTGCGATTTTATATGCCATTTTTTAATTTTTTGTAAGGGCTAAAATTTTTTTTGAGTTTGTGTGGAAAGGGAATTTAATTACGAGTCCAACAAGGTATGGCAATCCATATTTTGGCAAATATTTCTCGAGTTTTGGCCGAAAAAACAATATTTTTGGTGATTTCTGCGATTTTATATGCCATTTTTTTAATTTTTTGTAAGGGCTAAAATTTTTTTTGAGTTTGTGTGGAAAGGGAATTTAATTACGAGTCCAACAAGGTATGGCAATCCATATTTTGGCAAATATTTCTCGAGTTTTGGCCGAAAAAAACAATATTTTTGGTGATTTCTGCGATTTTATATGCCATTTTTTTAATTTTTTGTAAGGGGTACCATCATCATTTTTTGCAAAAATGGGCTCAAATTTTTTTTTCCTAAATTTGAGTTTGTGTGGAAAGGGAATTTAATTACGAGTCCAACAAGGCATGGCAATCCATATTTTGGCAAATATTTCTCGAGTTTTGGCCGAAAAAACAATATTTTTGGTGATTTCTGCGATTTTATATGCCAGTTTTTTATTTTTTGTAAGGGCTAAAATTGTTTTGAGTTTGTGTGGAAAGGGAATTTAATTACGAGACCAACAAGGTATGGCAATCCATATTTTGGCAAATATTTCTCGAGTTTTGGCCGAAAAAAAACAATATTTTTGGTGATTTCTGCGATTTTATATGCCATTTTTTTAATTTTTTGTAAGGGCTAAAATTTTTTTTGAGTTTTTGTGGAAAGGGAATTTAATTACGAGTCCAACAAGGTATGGCAATCCATATTTTGGCAAATATTTCTCGAGTTTTGGCCGAAAAAAACAATATTTTTGGTGATTTCTGCGATTTTATATGCCATTTTTTTAATTTTTTGTAAGGGGTACCATCATCATTTTTTGCAAAAATGGGCTCAAATTTTTTTTCCTAAATTTGAGTTTGTGTGGAAAGGGAATTTAATTACGAGTCCAACAAGGCATGGCAATCCATATTTTGGCAAATATTTCTCGAGTTTTGGCCGAAAAAACAATATTTTTGGTGATTTCTGCGATTTTATATGCCATTTTTTTAATTTTTTGTAAGGGGTACCATCATCATTTTTTGCAAAAATGGGCTCAAATTTTTTTTTCCTAAATTTGAGTTTGTGTGGAAAGGGAATTTAATTACGAGTCCAACAAGGCATGGCAATCCATATTTTGGCAAATATTTCTCGAGTTTTGGCCGAAAAAACAATATTTTTGGTGATTTCTGCGATTTTATATGCCATTTTTTTAATTTTTTGTAAGGGCTAAAATTTTTTTTGAGTTTGTGTGGAAAGGGAATTTAATTACGAGTCCAACAAGGTATGGCAATCCATATTTTGGCAAATATTTCTCGAGTTTTGGCCGAAAAAACAATATTTTTGGTGATTTCTGCGATTTTATATGCCATTTTTTTAATTTTTTGTAAGGGGTACCATCATCATTTTTTGCAAAAATGGGCTCAAATTTTTTTTTCCTAAATTTGAGTTTGTGTGGAAAGGGAATTTAATTACGAGTCCAACAAGGTATGGCAATCCATATTTTGGCAAATATTTCTCGAGTTTTGGCCGAAAAAACAATATTTTTGGTGATTTCTGCGATTTTATATGCCATTTTTTAATTTTTTGTAAGGGGTACCATCATCATTTTTTGCAAAAATGGGCTCAAATTTTTTTTTCCTAAATTTGAGTTTGTGTGGAAAGGGAATTTAATTACGAGTCCAACAAGGCATGGCAATCCATATTTTGGCAAATATTTCTCGAGTTTTGGCCGAAAAAACAATATTTTTGGTGATTTCTGCGATTTTTATATGCCATTTTTTTAATTTTTTGTAAGGGCTAAATTTTTTTTGAGTTTGTGTGGAAAGGGAATTTAATTACGAGTCCAACAAGGTATGGCAATCCATATTTTGGCAAATATTTCTCGAGTTTTGGCCGAAAAAAACAATATTTTTGGTGATTTCTGCGATTTTATATGCCATTTTTTTAATTTTTTGTAAGGGCTAAAATTTTTTTTTGAGTTTGTGTGGAAAGGGAATTTAATAACGAGTCCAACAAGGCATGGCAATCCATATTTTGGCAAATATTTCTCGAGTTTTGGCCGAAAAAACAATATTTTTGGTGATTTCTGCGATTTTATATGCCATTTTTTTAATTTTTTGTAAGGGGTACCATCATCATTTTTTGCAAAAATGGGCTCAAATTTTTTTTTCCTAAATTTGAGTTTGTGTGGAAAGGGAATTTAATTACGAGTCCAACAAGGCATGGCAATCCATATTTTGGCAAATATTTCTCGAGTTTTGGCCGAAAAAACAATATTTTTGGTGATTTCTGCGATTTTATATGCCATTTTTTTAATTTTTTGTAAGGGGTACCATCATCATTTTTTGCAAAAATGGGCTCAATTTTTTTTTCCTAAATTTGAGTTTGTGTGGAAAGGGAATTTAATTACGAGTCCAACAAGGTATGGCAATCCATATTTTGGCAAATATTTCTCGAGTTTTGGCCGAAAAAAACAATATTTTTGGTGATTTCTGCGATTTTATATGCCATTTTTTTAATTTTTTGTAAGGGCTAAAATTTTTTTTGAGTTTGTGTGGAAAGGGAATTTAATTACGAGTCCAACAAGGTATGGCAATCCATATTTTGGCAAATATTTCTCGAGTTTTGGCCGAAAAAAAACAATATTTTGGTGATTTCTGCGATTTTATATGCCATTTTTTTAATTTTTTGTAAGGGGTACCATCATCATTTTTTGCAAAAATGGGCTCAAATTTTTTTTCCTAAATTTGAGTTTGTGTGGAAAGGGAATTTAATTACGAGTCCAACAAGGCATGGCAATCCATATTTTGGCAAATATTTCTCGAGTTTTGGCCGAAAAAACAATATTTTTGGTGATAAGGGAATTTAATTACGAGTCCAACAAGGCATGGCAATCCATATTTTGGCAAATATTTCTCGAGTTTTGGCCGAAAAACAATATTTTTGGTGATTTCTGCGATTTTATATGCCATTTTTTTAATTTTTTGTAAGGGCTAAATTTTTTTTGAGTTTGTGTGGAAAGGGAATTAATTACGAGTCCAACAAGGTATGGCAATCCATATTTTGGCAAATATTTCTCGAGTTTTGGCCGAAAAAAACAATATTTTTGGTGATTTCTGCGATTTTATATGCCATTTTTTAATTTTTTGTAAGGGGTACCATCATCATTTTTTGCAAAAATGGGCTCAAATTTTTTTTTCCTAAATTTGAGTTTGTGTGGAAAGGGAATTTAATTACGAGTCCAACAGGTATGGCAATCCATATTTTGGCAAATATTTCTCGAGTTTTGGCCGAAAAAACAATATTTTTGGTGATTTCTGCGATTTTATATGCCATTTTTTTATTTTTTGTAAGGGTACCATCATCATTTTTTGCAAAAATGGGCTCAAATTTTTTTCCTAAATTTGAGTTTGTGTGGAAAGGGAATTTAATTACGAGTCCAACAAGGTATGGCAATCCATATTTTGGCAAATATTTCTCGAGTTTTGGCCGAAAAAACAATATTTTTGGTGATTTCTGCGATTTTATATGCCATTTTTTTAATTTTTGTAAGGGCTAAAATTTTTTTTGAGTGAATTGGTGGAAAGGGAATTTAATTACGAGTCCAACAAAAAAACAAGGTATGGCAATCCATATTTGGCAATATTTCTCGAGTTTTGGCCGAAAAAAAAAACAATATTTTGGTGATTTCTGCGATTTTATATGCCATTTTTTTAATTTTTTGTAAGGGCTAAAAATTTTTTTGAGTTTGTGTGGAAAGGGAATTTAATTACGAGTCCAACAAGGTATGGCAATCCATATTTTGGCAAATATTTCTCGAGTTTTGGCCGAAAAAAACAATATTTTTGGTGATTTCTGCGATTTTATATGCCATTTTTTAATTTTGTAAGGGGTACCATCATCATTTTTGCAAAAATGGGCTCAAATTTTTTTTCCTAAATTTGAGTTTGTGTGGAAAGGGAATTTAATTACGAGTCCAACAAGGCATGGCAATCCATATTTTGGCAAATATTTCTCGAGTTTTGGCCGAAAAAACAATATTTTTGGTGATTTCTGCGATTTTATATGCCATTTTTTTAATTTTTTGTAAGGGGTACCATCATCATTTTTTGCAAAAATGGGCTCAAATTTTTTTTTCCTAAATTTGAGTTTGTGTGGAAAGGGAATTTAATTACGAGTCCAACAAGGCATGGCAATCCATATTTTGGCAAATATTTCTCGAGTTTTGGCCGAAAAAAACAATATTTTTGGTGATTTCTGCGATTTTATATGCCATTTTTTTAATTTTTTGTAAGGGCTAAAATTTTTTTTGAGTTTGTGTGGAAAGGGAATTTAATTACGAGTCCAACAAGGTATGGCAATCCATATTTTGGCAAATATTTTTCGAGTTTTGGCCGAAAAAACAATATTTTTGGTGATTTCTGCGATTTTATATGCCATTTTTTTAATTTTTTGTAAGGGGTACCATCATCATTTTTTGCAAAAATGGGCTCAAATTTTTTTTCCTAAATTTGAGCTTGTGTGGAAAGGGAATTTAATTACGAGTCCAACAAGGCATGGCAATCCATATTTTGGCAAATATTTCTCGAGTTTTGGCCGAAAAAACAATATTTTTGGTGATTTCTGCGATTTTATATGCCATTTTTTAATTTTTTGTAAGGGTACCATCATCATTTTTTGCAAAAATGGGCTCAAATTTTTTTTCCTAAATTTAAAATGTGTGGAAAGGGAATTTAATTACGAGTCCAACAAGGTATGGCAATCCATATTTTGGCAAATATTTCTCGAGTTTTGGCCGAAAAACAATATGATTTTTTTTGATTTCTGCGATTTTATATGCCATTTTTTTAATTTTTTGTAAGGGGTACCATCATCATTTTTTGCAAAAATGGGCTCAAATTTTTTTTTCCTAAATTGAGTTTTGTGTGGAAAGGGAATTTAATTACGAGTCCAACAAGGCATGGCAATCCATATTTTGGCAAATATTTTTTCGAGTTTTGGCCGAAAAAACAATATTTTTGGTGATTTCTGCGA
This sequence comes from Drosophila orena, assembly GCA_005876975.1. Lineage (NCBI taxonomy): Eukaryota > Metazoa > Arthropoda > Insecta > Diptera > Drosophilidae > Drosophila > Drosophila orena. Next base: position 2,472,761 of record VCKV01000282.1, on the reverse strand, counting down.
TTTTATATGCCATTTTTTTAATTTTTGTAAGGGGTACCATCATCATTTTTTGCAAAAATGGGCTCAAATTTTTTTTTCCTAAATTTGAGCTTGTGTGGAAAGGGAATTTAATTACGAGTCCAACAAGGCATGGCAATCCATATTTTGGCAAATATTTCTCGAGTTTTGGCCGAAAAAACAATATTTTTGGTGATTTCTGCGATTTTATATGCCATTTTTTTAATTTTTGTAAGGGGTACCATCATCATTTTTTGCAAAAATGGGCTCAAATTTTTTTTTCCTAAATTTAAAATTGTGTGGAAAGGGAATTTAATTACGAGTCCAACAAGGTATGGCAATCCATATTTTGGCAAATATTTCTCGAGTTTTGGCCGAAAAAAACAATATTTTTGGTGATTTCTGCGATTTTATATGCCATTTTTTTAATTTTTGTAAGGGCTAAAATTTTTTTTGAGTTTGTGTGGAAAGGGAATTTAATTACGAGTCCAACAAGGTATGGCAATCCATATTTTGGCAAATATTTCTCGAGTTTTGGCCGAAAAAACAATATTTTTGGTGATTTCTGCGATTTTATATGCCATTTTTTTAATTTTTTGTAAGGGGTACCATCATCATTTTTTGCAAAAATGGGCTCAAATTTTTTTTTCCTAAATTTGAGTTTGTGTGGAAAGGGAATTTAATTACGAGTCCAACAAGGCATGGCAATCCATATTTTGGCAAATATTTCTCGAGTTTTGGCCGAAAAAAAACAATATTTTTGGTGATTTCTGCGATTTTATATGCCATTTTTTTAATTTTTTGTAAGGGCTAAAATTTTTTTTGAGTTTGTGTGTGGAAAGGGAATTTAATTACGAGTCCAACAAGGTATGGCAATCCATATTTTGGCAAATATTTCTCGAGTTTTGGCCGAAAAAACAATATTTTTGGTGATTTCTGCGATTTTATATGCCATTTTTTTAATTTTTTGTAAGGGCTAAAATTTTTTTGAGTTTGTGTGGAAAGGGAATTTAATTACGAGTCCAACAAGGTATGGCAATCCATATTTTGGCAAATATTTCTCGAGTTTTGGCCGAAAAAACAATATTTTTGGTGTTTTCTGCGATTTTATATGCCATTTTTTTAATTTTTTGTAAGGGGTACCATCATCATTTTTTGCAAAAATGGGCTCAAATTTTTTTTTCCTAAATTTGAGTTTGTGTGGAAAGGGAATTTAATTACGAGTCCAACAAGGCATGGCAATCCATATTTTGGCAAATATTTCTCGAGTTTTGGCCGAAAAAAAACAATTTTTGGTGATTTCTGCGATTTTATATGCCATTTTTTTAATTTTTTGTAAGGGCTAAAATTTTTTTTGAGTTTGTGTGGAAAGGGAATTTAATAACGAGTCCAACAAGGTATGGCAATCCATATTTTGGCAAATATTTCTCGAGTTTTGGCCGAAAAAACAATATTTTTGGTGATTTCTGCGATTTTATATGCCATTTTTTTAATTTTTTGTAAGGGGTACCATCATCATTTTTTGCAAAAATGGGCTCAAATTTTTTTTTCCTAAATTTGAGTTTGTGTGGAAAGGGAATTTAATTACGAGTCCAACAAGGCATGGCAATCCATATTTTGGCAAATATTTCTCGAGTTTTGGCCGAAAAAACAATATTTTTGGTGATTTCTGCGATTTTATATGCCATTTTTTTAATTTTTTGTAAGGGGTACCATCATCATTTTTTGCAAAAATGGGCTCAAATTTTTTTTTCCTAAATTTGAGTTTGTGTGGAAAGGGAATTTAATTACGAGTCCAACAAGGCATGGCAATCCATATTTTGGCAAATATTTCTCGAGTTTTGGCCGAAAAAAAAATTTTTGGTGATTTCTGCGATTTTATATGCCATTTTTTTAATTTTTTGTAAGGGGTACCATCATCATTTTTTGCAAAAATGGGCTCAAATTTTTTTTTCCTAAATTTGAGTTTGTGTGGAAAGGGAATTTAATTACGAGTCCAACAAGGCATGGCAATCCATATTTTGGCAAATATTTCTCGAGTTTTGGCCGAAAAAACAATATTATTGGTGATTTCTGCGATTTTATATGCCATTTTTTTAATTTTTTGTAAGGGCTAGAATTTTTTTTGAGTTTGTGTGGAAAGGGAATTTAATAACGAGTCCAACAAGGTATGGCAATCCATATTTTGGCAAATATTTCTCGAGTTTTGGCCGAAAAAACAATATTTTTGGTGATTTCTGCGATTTTATATGCCATTTTTTTAATTTTTTGTAAGGGGTACCATCATCATTTTTTGCAAAAATGGGCTCAAATTTTTTTTCCTAAATTTGAGTTTGTGTGGAAAGGGAATTTAATTACGAGTCCAACAAGGCATGGCAATCCATATTTGGCAAATATTTCTCGAGTTTTGGCCGAAAAAAAAAACATATTTTGGTGATTTCTGCGATTTTATATGCCATTTTTTTAATTTTTTGTAAGGGCTAAAACTTTTTTTGAGTTTGTGTGGAAAGGGAATTTAATAACGAGTCCAACAAGGTATGGCAATCCATATTTTGGCAAATATTTCTCGAGTTTTGGCCGAAAAAACAATATTTTTGGTGATTTCTGCGATTTTATATGCCATTTTTTTAATTTTTTGTAAGGGGTACCATCATCATTTTTTGCAAAAATGGGCTCAAATTTTTTTTTCCTAAATTTGAGTTTGTGTGGAAAGGGAATTTAATTACGAGTCCAACAAGGCATGGCAATCCATATTTTGGCAAATATTTCTCGAGTTTTGGCCGAAAAAACAATATTTTTGGTGATTTCTGCGATTTTATATGCCATTTTTTTTAATTTTTTGTAAGGGCTAAAATTTTTTTTGAGTTTGTGTGGAAAGGGAATTTAATTACGAGTCCAACAAGGTATGGCAATCCATATTTTGGCAAATATTTCTCGAGTTTTGGCCGAAAAAACAATATTTTTGGTGATTTCTGCGATTTTATATGCCATTTTTTTAATTTTTTGTAAGGGGTACCATCATCATTTTTTGCAAAAATGGGCTCAAATTTTTTTTCCTAAATTTGAGTTTGTGTGGAAAGGGAATTTAATTACGAGTCCAACAAGGCATGGCAATCCATATTTTGGCAAATATTTCTCGAGTTTTGGCCGAAAAAACAATATTTTTGGTGATTTCTGCGATTTTATATGCCATTTTTTTAATTTTTTGTAAGGGCTAAATTTTTTTTGAGTTTGTGTGGAAAGGGAATTCAATTACGAGTCCAACAAGGTATGGCAATCCATATTTTGGCAAATATTTCTCGAGTTTTGGCCGAAAAAAACAATATTTTTGGTGATTTCTGCGATTTTATATGCCATTTTTTAATTTTTTGTAAGGGGTACCATCATCATTTTTTGCAAAAATGGGCTCAAATTTTTTTTTCCTAAATTTGAGTTTGTGTGGAAAGGGAATTTAATTACGAGTCCAACAAGGCATGGCAATCCATATTTTGGCAAATATTTCTCGAGTTTTGGCCGAAAAAACAATATTTTTGGTGATTTCTGCGATTTATATGCCATTTTTTTAATTTTTTGTAAGGGGTACCATCATCATTTTTGCAAAAATGGGCTCAAATTTTTTTTTCCTAAATTTGAGCTTGTGTGGAAAGGGAATTTAATTACGAGTCCAACAAGGCATGGCAATCCATATTTTGGCAAATATTTCTCGAGTTTTGGCCAAAAAAACAATATTTTTGGTGATTTCTGCGATTTTATATGCCATTTTTTTAATTTTTTGTAAGGGGTACCATCATCATTTTTTGCAAAAATGGGCTCAAATTTTTTTTTCCTAAATTTGAGTTTGTGTGGAAAGGGAATTTAATTACGAGTCCAACAAGGCATGGCAATCCATATTTTGGCAAATATTTCTCGAGTTTTGGCCGAAAAAACAATATTTTTGGTGATTTCTGCGATTTTATATGCCATTTTTTTAATTTTTTGTAAGGGCTAAAATTTTTTTTGAGTTTGTGTGGAAAGGGAATTTAATTACGAGTCCAACAAGGCATGGCAATCCATATTTTGGCAAATATTTCTCGAGTTTTGGCCGAAAAAACAATATTTTTGGTGATTTCTGCGATTTTATATGCCATTTTTTTAATTTTTTGTAAGGGGTACCATCATCATTTTTTGCAAAAATGGGCTCAAATTTTTTTTTCCTAAATTTGAGCTTGTGTGGAAAGGGAATTTAATTACGAGTCCAACAAGGCATGGCAATCCATATTTTGGCAAATATTTCTCGAGTTTTGGCCAAAAAAACAATATTTTTGGTGATTTCTGCGATTTTATATGCCATTTTTTTAATTTTTTGTAAGGGGTACCATCATCATTTTTTGCAAAAATGGGCTCAAATTTTTTTTCCTAAATTTGAGTTTGTGTGGAAAGGGAATTTAATTACGAGTCCAACAAGGCATGGCAATCCATATTTTGGCAAATATTTCTCGAGTTTTGGCCGAAAAAAACAATATTTTTGGTGATTTCTGCGATTTTATATGCCATTTTTTTAATTTTTTGTAAGGGCTAAAATTTTTTTTGAGTTTGTGTGGAAAGGGAATTCAATTACGAGTCCAACAAGGTATGGCAATCCATATTTTGGCAAATATTTCTCGAGTACCATCATCATTTTTTGCAAAAATGGGCTCAAATTTTTTTTTCCTAAATTTGAGTTTGTGTGGAAAGGGAATTTAATTACGAGTCCAACAAGGCATGGCAATCCATATTTTGGCAAATATTTCTCGAGTTTTGGCCGAAAAAACAATATTTTTGGTGATTTCTGCGATTTTATATGCCATTTTTTTAATTTTTTGTAAGGGCTAAAATTTTTTTTGAGTTTGTGTGGAAAGGGAATTCAATTACGAGTCCAACAAGGTATGGCAATCCATATTTTGGCAAATATTTCTCGAGTTTTGGCCGAAAAAACAATATTTTTGGTGATTTCTGCGATTTTATATGCCATTTTTTTAATTTTTTGTACGGGGTACCATCATCATTTTTTGCAAAAATGGGCTCAAATTTTTTTTTCCTAAATTTGAGTTTGTGTGGAAAGGGAATTTAATTACGAGTCCAACAAGGCATGGCAATCCATATTTTGGCAAATATTTTCGAGTTTTGGCCGAAAAAACAATATTTTGGTGATTTCTGCGATTTTATATGCCATTTTTTTAATTTTTTGTAAGGGGTACCATCATCATTTTTTGCAAAAATGGGCTCAAATTTTTTTTTCCTAAATTTGAGCTTGTGTGGAAAGGGAATTTAATTACGAGTCCAACAAGGCATGGCAATCCATATTTTGGCAAATATTTCTCGAGTTTTGGCCGAAAAAACAATATTTTTGGTGATTTCTGCGATTTTATATGCCATTTTTTTAATTTTTTGTAAGGGGTACCATCATCATTTTTTGCAAAAATGGGCTCAAATTTTTTTTTCCTAAATTTGAGTTTGTGTGGAAAGGGAATTTAATTACGAGTCCAACAAGGCATGGCAATCCATATTTTGGCAAATATTTCTCGAGTTTTGGCCGAAAAAACAATATTTTTGGTGATTTCTGCGATTTTATATGCCATTTTTTTAATTTTTTGTAAGGGCTAAAATTTTTTTTGAGTTTGTGTGGAAAGGGAATTCAATTACGAGTCCAACAAGGTATGGCAATCCATATTTTGGCAAATATTTCTCGAGTTTTGGCCGAAAAAACAATATTTTTGGTGATTTCTGCGATTTTATATGCCATTTTTTTAATTTTTTGTAAGGGGTACCATCATCATTTTTTGCAAAAATGGGCTCAAATTTTTTTTTCCTAAATTTGAGTTTGTGTGGAAAGGGATTTTAATTACGAGTCCAACAAGGCATGGCAATCCATATTTTGGCAAATATTTTTCGAGTTTTGGCCGAAAAAACAATATTTTTGGTGATTTCTGCGATTTTATATGCCATTTTTTTAATTTTTTGTAAGGGGTACCATCATCATTTTTTGCAAAAATGGGCTCAAATTTTTTTTCCTAAATTTGAGTTTGTGTGGAAAGGGAATTTAATTACGAGTCCAACAAGGCATGGCAATCCATATTTTGGCAAATATTTCTCGAGTTTTGGCCGAAAAAACAATATTTTTGGTGATTTCTGCGATTTTATATGCCATTTTTTTAATTTTTTGTAAGGGGTACCATTATCATTTTTTGCAAAAATGGGCTCAAATTTTTTTTTCCTAAATTTGATTTTGTGTGGAATGGGAATTTAATTACGAGTCCAACAAGGTATGGCAATCCATATTTTGGCAAATATTTCTCGAGTTTTGGCCGAAAAAACAATATTTTTGGTGATTTCAGCGATTTTATATGCCATTTTTTTAATTTTTTGTAAGGGGTAGCATCATCATTTTTTGCAAAAATGGGCTAAAATTTTTTTTTCCTAAATTTGAGCTTGTGTGGAAAGGGAATTTAATTACGAGTCCAACAAGGCATGGCAATCCATATTTTGGCAAATATTTCTCGAGTTTTGGCCGAAAAAACAATATTTTTGGTGATTTCTGCGATTTTATATGCCATTTTTTTAATTTTTTGTATTTTTGTATTCATTTTTTGCAAAAATGGGCTCAAATTTTTTTTTCCTAAATTTGAGTTTGTGTGGAAAGGGAATTTAATTACGAGTCCAACAAGGCATGGCAATCCATATTTTGGCAAATATTTCTCGAGTTTTGGCCGAAAAAACAATATTTTTGGTGATTTCTGCGATTTTATATGCCATTTTTTTAATTTTTTGTAAGGGCTAAAATTTTTTTTGAGTTTGTGTGGAAAGGGAATTCAATTACGAGTCCAACAAGGTATGGCAATCCATATTTTGGCAAATATTTCTCGAGTTTTGGCCGAAAAAACAATATTTTTGGTGATTTCTGCGATTTTATATGCCATTTTTTTAATTTTTTGTAAGGGGTACCATCATCATTTTTTGCAAAAATGGGCTCAAATTTTTTTTTTCCTAAATTTGAGTTTGTGTGGAAAGGGAATTTAATTACGAGTCCAACAAGGCATGGCAATCCATATTTTGGCAAATATTTCTCGAGTTTTGGCCGAAAAAAACAATATTTTTGGTGATTTCTGCGATTTTATATGCCATTTTTTTAATTTTTTGTAAGGGGTACCATCATCATTTTTTGCAAAAATGGGCTCAAATTTTTTTTCCTAAATTTGAGTTTGTGTGGAAAGGGAATTTAATTACGAGTCCAACAAGGCATGGCAATCCATATTTTGGCAAATATTTCTCGAGTTTTGGCCGAAAAAACAATATTTTTGGTGATTTCTGCGATTTTATATGCCATTTTTTTAATTTTTTGTAAGGGGTACCATCATCATTTTTTGCAAAAATGGGCTCAAATTTTTTTTTCCTAAATTTGAGTTTGTGTGGAAAGGGAATTTAATTACGAGTCCAACAAGGCATGGCAATCCATATTTTGGCAAATATTTCTCGAGTTTTGGCCGAAAAAACAATATTTTTGGTGATTTCTGCGATTTTATATGCCATTTTTTTATTTTTTTGTAAGGGGTACCATCATCATTTTTTGCAAAAATGGGCTCAAATTTTTTTTTCCTAAATTTGAGTTTGTGTGGAAAGGGAATTTAATTACGAGTCTAACAAGGCATGGCAATCCATATTTTGGCAAATATTTCTCGAGTTTTGGCCGAAAAAACAATATTTTTGGTGATTTCTGCGATTTTATATGCCATTTTTTTAATTTTTTGTAAGGGGTACCATCATCATTTTTTGCAAAAATTGGCTCAAATTTTTTTTTCCTAAATTTGAGTTTGTGTGGAAAGGGAATTTATTTACGAGTCCAACAAGGCATGGCAATCCATATTTTGGCAAATATTTCTCGAGTTTTGGCCGAAAAAACAATATTTTTGGTGATTTCTGCGATTTTATATGCAATTTTTTTATTTTTTTGTAAGGGGTACCATTATCATTTTTTGCAAAAATGGCCTCAAATTTTTTTTTCCTAAATTTGATTTTGTGTGGAATGGGAATTTAATTACGAGTCCAACAAGGTATGGCAATCCATTTTTTGGCAAATATTTCTCTAGTTTTGGCCGAAAAAACAATATTTTTGGTGATTTCTGCGATTTTATATGCCATTTTTTTAATTTTTTGTAAGGGGTACCATCATCATTTTTTGCAAAAATGGGCTCAAATTTTTTTTTCCTAAATTTGAGTTTGTGTGGAAAGGGAATTTAATTACGAGTCCAACAAGGTATGGCAATCCATATTTTGGCAAATATTTCTCTAGTTTTGGCCAAAAAAACTATATTTTTTTGATTTTGTGTGGAATGGGAATTTAATTACGAGTCCAACAAGGTATGGCAATCCATTTTTTGGCAAATATTTCTCTAGTTTTGGCCGAAAAAACAATATTTTTGGTGATTTCTGCGATTTTATATGCCATTTTTTTAATTTTTTGTAAGGGCTAAAATTGTTTTGAGTTTGTGTGGAAAGGGAATTTAATTACGAGTCCAACAAGGTATGGCAATCCATTTTTTGGCAAATATTTCTCTAGTTTTGGCCGAAAAAACAATATTTTTGGTGATTTCTGCGATTTTATATGCCATTTTTTTAATTTTTTGTAAGGGGTACCATTATCATTTTTTGCAAAAATGGGCTCAAATTTTTTTTTCCTAAATTTGATTTTGTGTGGAATGGGAATTTAATTACGAGTCCAACAAGGTATGGCAATCCATTTTTTGGCAAATATTTCTCTAGTTTTGGCCGAAAAAACAATATTTTTGGTGATTTCTGCGATTTTATATGCCATTTTTTTAATTTTTTGTAAGGGGTACCATTATCATTTTTTTTGCAAAAAATGGGCTCAAATTTTTTTTTGTCCTAAATTTGTTTTGTGTGGAATGGGAATTTAATTACGAGTCCAACAAGGTATGGCAATCCATTTTTTGGCAAATATTTCTCTACTTGTTTTGGCCGAAAAAAACATATTTTTTGGTGATTTCCTGCGATTTTTATATCCATTTTTTAATTTTTTGTAAGGGCTAAAATTGTTTTGAGTTTGTGTGGAAAGGGAATTTAATTACGAGTCCAACAAGGTATGGCAATCCATATTTTGGCAAATATTTCTCGAGTTTTGGCCGAAAAAACAATATTTTTGGTGATTTCTGCGATTTTATATGCCATTTTTTTAATTTTTTGTAAGGGCTAAAATTGTTTTGAATTTGTGTGGAAAGGGAATTTAATTACGAGTCCAACAAGGTATGGCAAGTTACCAGGCGAACAGGAATTACAGAAGGTGACCAACAATCAATTGATTTTCAGTAGAAACCTCCTACTGATTATGATCACCTGGTGCCAAAAATCGAAAAAATCCACAAATTTGCCATTAAAATGCGCATTTTATAGTCAAAATTGCGAGTTTTTTTGGTTTAAGTTACCAGGCGAACAGGAATTACAGAAGGTGACCAACAATCAGTTGGTTTTCAGTAGAAACCTCCTACTGATTATTATCACCTGGTGCCAAAAATCGAAAAAATCCACAAATTTGCCATTAAAATGCGCATTTTATAGTCAAAATTGTGAGTTTTTTTGGTTTAAGTTACCAGGCGAACAGGAATTCCGGAAGGTGACCAACGATCAACTGGTTACTTGGTTTTCAGTAGAAACCTGCTACTGATTATGATCACCTAGTGCCAAAAATCGAAAAAATCCACAAATTTGCCATTAAAATGCGCATTTTATAGCCAAAATTGTAAGATTTTTTGGTTTAAGTTACCAGGCGAACAGGAATTACAGAAGGTGACCAACAATCAATTGGTTTTCAGTAGAAACCTCCTACTGATTATGATCACCTGGTGCCAAAAATCGAAAAAATCCACAAATTTGCCATTAAAATGCGCATTTTATAGTCAAAATTGCGAGATTTTTTGGCTTAAGTAACCAGGCGAACAGGAATTCCAGAAGGTGACCAACGATCAATTGGTTACTTGGTTTTCTGTAGAAACCTGCTTTTGATTATGATCACCTGGTGCCAAAAATCGAAAAAATCCACAAATTTGGCATAAAAATGCGCATTTTATAGTCAAAATTGTGAGATTTTTTGGTTTAAGTTACCAGGCGAACAGGAATTCCAGAAGGTGACCAACGACCATTTGTTTTTCAGTAGAAATGATCGCCTTGTGCCAAATATCGAAAAAAAACCACAAATTTGCCACAAAAATGTGCGATTGTTTTCCGCCAGCTCGCCCTTTATCACTTCCAGCCCAGATAGACAACAGCAGGAGGCCCACTAGCTTGGAGTGCCAGTGCTCCAGACGCCGTCGGGTTGCTCAGAACCAGGGTAAACACTTATCACCGGGCACTGCCGAACTCTGGACCACCTCGTTCAAGGCGGGAAGTGCAAATATTCTACTATACGAGTACTTTTCAACTTTGGCTTTCAGCTGGCTTGGTGGCTAATCAAGTTTTCAGTTGGAACTTGCCAAACTGTTCCATATTGATTATGTGGCAATGCGAAGCGACCTCTCTGTTAAAACAAAGTGATTCCCCTCGGACCGCCACATTCCGCATATTTTGTATTTCGCATTTCGTAGGAGCGTGGAAAGCACATGCAGCGTTCATTACGACCCAGAAAAAAGGTCCGGACTTTCCCACTCCCACTCCCACTCCCAGTCCCAGTCCCATTCCCTTGGCAGTTTTCCTTTTTTGTGTTTGACAAGTCAAGTACAGGGTGGCCGGGGTAGTCGTCGTAGTCGCCATAGTCGCCGTAGTCGCAGGCACACAACGCACAGAAATAAAGGCGAGTTTAGGCAGTGGGTCTTTGTGGGTGGTGGTGGGCGTGGCAGTGGCAGTGGGAGGGGGAGTGTGTGGCTGCAGCAGCAGTCCCTTAGGAGTGCACTGGCAGAAAAGTTAGCTAGCTATCCAATATATTATATATATAGATTCCATAAAATATGAAGATCTTCATATATGCCTATATTACTCAGTGCCTAAATATTAGAAAATTAACTTTAAATACTTGTTGTAGCTCTCTGCTTTCTTAGTTTATTATGCTGATTTATTGAAGTCTTGTCTATTTCCTATTAGTTAGTATTCCTAAATATATATTTTTCATTGTAAACACAAATCAGGCTGGTAATGTTCTTTAAATAAAGAATGACTCGAAGCTGCTGCTTCTGGGCAATAAATCATTTGATATAAATAAGAGTATTACTTATTTCTCTGGACAGACGAGTGTGTGTGTGTGTGTGTGTGTGTGTGTGCCACTACACATGTGTGTCAATAAGAGTGTCCTAGTGCCCTGCCCCGCCCCCTCGCCCCTCGCCCCCTTTTTTCCCCCGAGTCCCCCCGCGTGGCATGTCGGCCCACATTTGCAGTACTTTCACTTCCTGCTGCCGGCCTGTACTTCTCTAAAACAATTTATTAAAAAACAAAAATACGAGCAGGGCCCAGGCCGAGCCGAAACGTAATAAGCACATTTCTGGGGGCTCCGAAAGTGAACTTGAATTGTAATTACCAACGCCTTTTGCTGGCTTAAACGAGCGTTTTTAATTTCCCCACAAGCACACACAGCAACAATGGGGCACAAAACGAGCATTAAATATATGGCGCTGCAAATTGGCCACATGCGCTGGAGGCGCCTCCACCGAACTCCTCCTCTTGCCACCGAATCCCAGGCAGGGTGGTAAAATTCATCAAAATGATTGTTTAATGAGCTCCTCGCGATGCCGGGAGCTGAAGTTCATTTGCGAGCTGGATTTATCTTTCGCACCTACCGAAAAGCAGGCAGAAAACAATAACAAGCGCTGAAATTAAACAATCCCCTTAATATATATAAATAAGCCCCGGCGATAAAAGCACACAAATACTATATAAACAGAAGATATCCAGAAGATATATATCCACATGCGTGATTCGTGTAAATTGGAAGGTATCCAATGTGTTGGGGCAGGACAAGTTGCCTACGTGAATTTAATTGTCGAGCAATTCGGCTTTGTTTGCCTCTCAACTTGTATGGTCAATAACAGATAACGAGCATTGGTAGTATTTACAAATGAATCAGCCCGAATACCTTCGCTGGCATTAAAGCCCTTCGGCGGCCCAGCATTGCGGGGAATTAAAGATCCCAGGGTCCTAAGTATTGTGTGCCATTTGAGCCATTCTCCTGGCCCATAAAGAAGCCACAAAAGCCAGGACAGTGATTGCAACAAATGCTGTCGGCCCTCGTGCGACCCACAATACGCATACGCCCCGTTGTACGGCCAATCGCCTTTGTGCCACCATTACCCATTACCAGCAGTGGACATAAACCAGGTGAGCTGGCGAGCTGGTGAGCTGGTGAGCTGGCGAGCTGGTGTGTCGGTGAGTGGGCTCTGTGGGTATTTCAATGTCTTATCTTATCAGCCGGAGTCTATCAGTGTGCCCTGCATAACAATCCGAGCAAAAATAAATACATAAGAAGGCAAAATAGCCGGGTGCTGCAGTTCCGCCCAAAAATCTGAGACTCTGGAGCTCTAAATCTCTGGAGCTCTGAATCTCAGAGTCTCTGGAGCTGTGGACTCGGACTACAATGGGTTCAGTACCCCAGCACCCACTTAGTCAATTTATTGCAATTATGTGTAAATTGAGGAACAAAGCGGAGACAGAAGTGTAGAAAGGCCACCTCGGCACATTCCCCACTCGATGCCCAGCCCTATGTCCACCACCCACACCACCCACAGCACCCCCACCACTCCCATTTCAATCATCTGCCATTCGGTGAATATTCTTTGTCGGATCTGTTTGGCGTGGCGAAGTCGAGGGGCATCTGAAACATTTCTGTTTTGATTTGTATTGCTTTGCCCATTGAATGACTTCTCAGCTGGAGCTCTTAGCATTTACTTATTCAAAATTGATAGATTTATTTCGTCGCCGGAAATATCAACCAATGCTCGACTTCATTTGCGAAATATTGAATTCTGTTTTCGCATCTACGATCAAATAAAATATTTGACAAAGGCCAAAATGCCAAATTAAAGTTAAGCTTCCCAAAATCATAAATAACAGCCTGTCAATTCGTATTTGCATATTGTTATGAGCAACATTTCACATAAGACATACAAAGTTGTTCAATGCCAATAAATTAGACAATTGTGCTGTGGATGGGATACATGTGGTGGATGTGCGAACAATACCATTGAATTAACCCATTCATTTAAAGGCCATTTCTGTGGAATACATGTCCTGGCCAGGGACAAGGACACTGCATAACTCGATGGGGCTGCATAAGAGAAGGACGAGCTCAACTGAGCACCGCTAAAATATGCACATGATTCACGGACTTGTTTAGGACTGCCGGCACTGCCTTCATTTAAATTCATACGGGGCGGAGATGGTGAGCTGGTGTCCAGCTGGAAGCTGAAAGCTGCAAGCTGAAAGCCGGGGAAGAAAGCCGAAGTTACACACGTCTCCGGCGCCAAAGGACCTGCCCTGCTGCCCTCCACCTCCACGGTCTCCACAGCCTCCACATCCTTCTCGCCTCCAGTAGTGCCCCACCTCCGATGTCCAAAGTCCACTGTCCAAAGTCCAAAGTCCACTGTCCAAAGTCCAGTGTCCAGTGTCCAGTGTCCAGTGTGGCCAGGAAAAGACGTCAGCAGTGGGGCGGATGCCGCATCGGTTTCAATTTAATTAAATGTTTTGATGCATGACAGCGCTGTGGACCAGCACTGGACATACGGCACGGAGCATAAGGCACCCTCACTCACTTATTACTGATTCGTATTCGTATTCGCATTCGCATTCGCATTCGTATTCGCTTAAAGATACCCATCCGTTCACGCCTGCCTGGATCCTTAAAGGCCGCCTTTTGGGGCCAACTAATGGCCTCGAATCCTCGGATCCTCGGAGCTCCTGCTCCTCCGAAAGCAATTCGCGCTGAAAGGATTTCGGTTTGCTCAGCTGACCGGCGGCAAAGCCTTTGTGCGGATGCGAATGGACGCATCCATTTGGCCGCCAAACAGCCATTTATCCGGATCCATAGACCTCCGACCACATCCCTCATCCCTCATCACCCATCCCACAGCCCAAATCCCCCATCCTGAATGCCTGTAACCACAGGACTTTGCCTCCTTGCTAATCATAGTTGACATTAAATATTTAGGAGCGGCAAAAGTTTGGCCTCTGATTGAGTTAGATGATGTCTGGGCCCTCGGAGGAGCAATTAAGTGTGCTGTTTGGCCAGCGGATTCACTTGAAAGCGCCTCACTTCGATTCCGAATGGAAACTGGATGCGGACACATCGGGTGAATTAATTTGCGCCAATTAAAGTGGCAATTATGTCGTGAGGTCACAAGCGAAATACCTTCGAGGTAATGTTGCCTTGATTTGATTGATGACTCGTATTTACATTTCCGATTGATTGCAGGCTGGAAGTCATTTGACCATAAGTGCTTGATTAAATTCAATTAATTAACCGCTTGTGCACTCAATCTTAACTTTGAACAAACTGATTCACTGATTCACTTTCATTTATGTTTGGGTTTCTCAGCCAGTAAGTTTGCAGACCTACTACAAATTATTTTATTTTAAGACTCTTTTTACGTTCCCCTTAAAGTTAAATGGCGTAAAAAAGCCCCAGCGACCCCAAAACAAATATATCTAAAACACTTTGCTTATTTGCATTATAAACATAAGAGATGAGCACATGGGCAAATAGCCAGAGGATAAGCCAGTGCGCACGGCTTTTATTTTATTTGATTTTATTTTATGGCACAGGATGTACGGCATTGGTACATTATTTAAAAAGATTATTTCCATTTGGGGGCCTAAGAAGCACAAAACGCAATCGAATTAATTGCCATTCCAGGAGATTTGCTTTTCCGGCGCGATTTCCGAAATCTGAGATCATCAGAGGACCATTTCATTGGGGCAAGTCAATTGGGCGTGATGGTTTGGTTTTTGGTTATCGCTTAACTATTTCTCAGTTCACTGGAGACGTGGAACTCGATGCTCAAATTGAGTGGAAAATCGGAATGAATGCCCCATGTTACATTTGATCTTTCGCATTGAGTTAGTCGCTTGATTAGGCGGTCAAAGTAATTACTTTACGGGCTAAAGTTTGCAACGCAGCCAAAAGTTGTCCACAAATGGCAGTTTTGTAATTACTTTCACCAACCGAATTTCCATAAACTTGTAAACCAATTTCGGTTTCGTCTATGCGTAAACTTGGCAATTAAGCCCACCTTCCGAAAACAATGTTTTTGTAATATGGAAAAACAATAATGAGTGGAAAAAAAGAAAACAAAACACTTTGGGCAGTGGGAGACCGCTTACCAGGAACTATGCTTTTTTTCACCCGGCCAACGCGGCGTATGAGCAATGTCAGCCAAAACAAAGAAATTGTATTTAAAAATAAATTGCGCTGCTTTCAGTTGCGCTGCTCTGCGGCTTGGGCTGTTTATGTTTATTAGTTTTAATCAAAACACCAATTTGTGTATTCAATTTAACGACTAGTTTATCGTTTTTGCGTGTTTTCTCGCTACCAAATCGAATTTGATTTTCAATCCACTGGCCCGAATTCAATTACGATACGGATCGACTGCCGGCGGCATTTCAGCCAGCTCTAAGCTGATTTTCCAGCATTCTTAGCAACACTTCTCCGCCAGCTTCAGCTTCAGCTTCAGCTTCAGCTTTTGCTATCACCTATCCACGCAGCGAAGCGAGAATCCGGACAATCGACAAGTCCAAAAAATCCGGACCCGTCGCTTTTTCAGTTCGAACCGTACGCGCGCGAGTCTGCCGTTGAACTGAACGGAAAGCGGAAAACTGAAAACAGAATGCCAGCCGGAATTTTCTGAGGCTGTGCGCGCTGATATGGCGGTGTTATAATAAGGGCCACGAAAAGTGGGAGGCTTTTTTTTGTTTGTGTGCGGGGTTCCTGTGGACCTTGGGGACTCCAGCCGCTTGTTGCACATGGTGGGATGTTGCTCTGGGGACTGCAGCTCACATAACCCCTTTGCGTTGGGGGGCATTCAGTTTCAGTTTCCCAGTGAAATGAGCAGCATTTCCATTTGAAAACCGTTGAAATGTGCGGCCGAATCAAAAGGAAACCCGCCCAAATTCACCAGTGTTGCCGAGTTTTCCTTTCCACGCCTGCGCACCACTTTTTCTCCTCGCTCTGCCTTCGTTCGCTCTCTGTTGTCATACGGCCATTCGTAAACAATCCGCACTCCGGAGATTCCGCCACGTGCACGCCACGGAAAAGCTGAAAGTCAAATGACCAGGTGCCTTACCAAATGTACACACAATGAATCGTTCTTAAAGCGTTTTATTCCACATTAAAAGGAAAATGTTTATCAATACACTCGAATAAATCGCTCTTGGTAAGTTGTTTAGAAACTTACATGTATGAAACTGACTGTAGTTAGGCTAAAATGCCCATTTTGACCACCTTTCAAGTAGAGAGCATCCGAATAAAATCGTATAAAGTTAGCAAAATATAGAATGTTATACCTCGTTGAGCTCGTAATTGAACGGCCAATCGATTGGCATTCAAGTTTAGTTGATTTCAAAAATATTAATTTTTTATCAATTTTTGCAAATTTTGATGATGGTACCCTTATCAAAATTTCAAAAATTTGCAAAAAAATTATTTTTTTTAAATCAACCAAAAAATGATTTGCATCGATTGCTTAGTTCATTGGCTCTAAAAAACATGTATTAGGATGGCTGCCGTTGCCATTTTAGCCAAGTTATGGGTCCAAAACTGTAAGTTCCCCTGGTTTTCTTATATCAGTAGTACTTGTTTGCATTTTGATAAAACCAAGGCAAAGAGGTGTTGATTAGCAACACATTGTTTCCAGTGCAATGCGTCTGTTTGTTGGTTTTGGCCAAATGACTTGGCTCTCTCACACCAGACAGCCGCAGGTGTTGGTGGCTGAACCGGCCAAAAATGCCTTAAGTAAGCAATGAATCCGGAATCCGAGATACGTGCCCCTCTTCTGAGGTGAGATTCTGAGGTCTTAACTTGCTGGCGCAGATGGAATCCCGCCACTTCATCCGCCGCAAATGCATCACTGTCCAATCAATCACTCACATTTCAACTCCATTGCAACAACTGCACATCGAATGAGTTTGGCACACATTTTTGACTGATCTGAGATGGAACAGGTTAATTTAAACATCCCAGGTAGCTACAAAGTGCAACAACTATTTGTCCCATCCAGGTTAACCGCTTTGAAAGTGATGTCTCACTTAGATTGTGCTATCAGCCTGCGTTTTTGTGTCAAAAGATACACTGTGAAAGCAGGAGGTCATTAAATTTCTTTATCTCTCGCCGCCATGCAGTCCATTGAACACATCCATAATGATTATGACGGACTTATTGGGGGGCGGACTTGGCTGGACTTGGCGGCTTGGTGGCTCTAGCCGTGTCCGCAGTTTGCCATGTCCAATATCCCGAGCAGCTGGGCATCATTAACTATCCGCCAGGATACCAGCGCTCGTTACCAGTGCCTTGCCCTGCTGATGACCCCATTTAATCAACGCTAAGCCCGCCTCGTCCTGCACCCCAACGTCCTCACCCGCTCCCAGCCAGAATGATAATTTGTTTGTCAACATTATGCTGGCAAAATGTATATTTGGCTAAATACCAGCCTGCCGACACCATGTGACGAGTGGTTTGATTGATGACCGCTGCACGGCCGCTGGAAATTTAATTTTCCTTTTCCCCCGGCTATCTGGTTGCGTATGCTGCGTATCCCGCGTATCCCGCTGTTTTTAAGTGCGTCTCATTTGGTCGCTGTAAATGTGACGGATAAATTGGAAAAACCCACAGACACCACTGGGCCAGCTGGGATGAGCACGAGCTGGCGTTCACTTCGGAGAAAGTTGCGCTGAATCAGATCAGATCTGCTGTTCACTCGATGCAAGTCAATGGAATCGTTCAATATACTATTTACAAGCATAATCACTTATTTGTAAAGTAAACAACCATTTGTAATCGATGTATACTTTTAGTGCGCCTGCTTTGCACTCCTGGCAGCTTATCAAATTTTAAGCGATGCTCCATAAATTGTGCATTCTAATAAACTCGCCCATTGCCCCACTTCACAGTGCGCCGCATCTGCGGTTTTGGCCAGTTTCTGCATGAGTGTTTCGCGGCAATTAGCGATGGCCGTGCTGACCGCCGAAATGGCCAGCACACAGGAGGCTTTCAAATTGGATTTTCCGCCAGCAATGTGAAACATTCGGTTGTTTTAATTTCCACTTAGGCAGCCGCGTTTTTCCGAATACCCTTTGGTGCGCTGCGAAAAAGCCACAAGTCCTTGGAAAATGCAAAAGAATTCGCGAAATGCTTTGCATACCTTCGCAGCCGGAAAAACTGGGAAAAGAGGCCACCCGCCTTCAACATCCAAGGTCGGGCCATAAAATTTCATTGGGCTCAGGTGTCACTTGGCAGAGTCTGAGGCACCGCCCACTCAGAATTTATGGCCAACAAAATGCAAACATAAGTTTCATAAAGCCGAAACTTTATTAAAATATGCGAGGCGGCGGTACCCGGCTTTTTCTGCCACTGCTTCATTAGGCCAAGTTAAATCTCCATAAAGCGCAGCCAAAGCAGATCTCTTTGTTTTCCTTCGGCTACATTAGACAGCTGCTCGTAAAGGCGAAAGCCCCACGAAGGAGCAGCAAATCAACTACAATACGGCCAGAGCTGGAGCAGATTGGCCCAAACTTTTTCGACTGCCATGTGTGCGCGGGATGCGATGAAATATGAAGGTATCGCCATCCAGGTAGTTCATTTCTCATCATCTTCCCGTGCGCACGAGTGCTCCAAATGGAAAGCCAGAAGTTGGTTGCGTAGCAGCAACACTCGAAAATAAAGTCACCCCGTAACCAAGGTGCAAACTAACGTTTTTGGGCTAAAACCCCATTTTGACCAACTTTCAAGCGGAAAACCTGTTAGAAATATTGGAAAAAATTATCAAAATATGGAGTGTCATACCTCGTTGAGCTCGTAATTAAATGCCCAATCGATTGGCAGCCAAATTTAGTTAATTTCGAAAAAAATATTTTTTTGTCCATTTTTGCAAATATTGATGATGGTACCCCTTATCGAATTTTCGAAATTTGGTCAAAAATTAAATTTTTCAAAATCAATCAAAACGTGATTTGGATCAATATTATAGGTCATAAGCTGTAAAAATAAGTTATACTGATGCACGTAGGGAGCATTTTGGCCATGTTATGGCTATGAAACCTGTGAAATACAAGCTAGGAAGGAGTGAACCTGGAAAATATTCTTTGGAATAGAAGTCAGAAGACGACAACCTTTAGGCACTTTCTGTTTTATAGTGCTGGAAGCCAGTTGGCTCTTTTCCGCCCAATTCGATTCGGCAATCGAATGCCTTGCTAATTATGCGTCTGGCTCATCCGGCGCGAGATCACAACCACTTGTTGCTCCGCTGGTCGTCCGTTTGCAGTCCTGGGACCTGAGCTGAACCTTGACCTCTTAAATCAAACAAGTGCCAGACGCACTCGACTTTAAACTGCCGCCATTTATCAAGGACCCCGCCAGCTAAGCATCTAATCAGCATCCCAAGGAGCATGTGCCAGGTCGCCGAATCAATGCGAATTGGCTCCAGCCCGCGCCGCTGGCAACTGGGACTACACTGCACAAACTTCGACAGCAAACTGGAGTAAATAGGTAAGAAAATAAACTTAGAGGCGGGCTCATGAGTTCTTATTTTCTTGACAAGGTGTGGTGGTGCTGCGGAAGTCACATCATGAAGCCACATTTGAATTTCCTCTGTGCATCCGCGAGCTGAACAGCCAGCACCTGATGTATTCAAACTTTGTGTAAACTCCGTGTTTTCCGAGTTTTCCGAGTGTAGTCCCTGGAGTTTTCACTCGAGAGGTGGGTCACCTCCAGACTGCCGCTCGTTATTTGCATGCATGTTCACAAATTGAAGTGCAAAGTTTCGGATTGCGAGGCAGCAGTTCGTCAGGCGGTGATTGGGAATGGGAGTTGCAGAAACAGCGGGAAAACAACACTACAGCAGCATCTCCCCTTACAAAACCATCAAATTTAAGATACAATCTGCTTGGGATTGGGAGTAACTACGGATTTTGAATCACTCATGTAGGTGAGCGGGCTCCAAGATGGCCTTGGTACACACGGCAGGGATTACTTTACTTATCCACACAAAAGTTGCCTTTATCGAGCGGCGCTTGTGTGTAGAACATTGCTAGCACTAGACTTATTGTTGCGAAAAACTTTGATTTGAGTTTAGATTGTGTGCCGGAAAGGAGGAGCCACTGGAACCACTCCTCCTGCTCCTACTGCTCCTCCTCCTCGGGGTGGAAATCCCTGTCTGCGGCGCCTGTAATCTTGTAGAGAGAATCGTGCTCAAAGGTAATCCCAGAACAGGCTGAAGTCTGCTTAGCTGAAGTGCACCCTTTTGGCTTGGTTTTTTATAGGGCCTTGTTTGGACTATAATTTAATTTAACTGCTGGGTGCACTTAACTAAGCACTTGACCCATTTAATATTTCATTTGCATGGAGTGCCCGAAAATATGGAGTACCCATGCATTTTGGGGAGCACAAATGACCTGGGGCTGTGGTTTAAAGTAATGCTAGTTTCGGAATGCTCCGGCAAATATTTGTGCGCCATGAAGTAAGCTTTTCAATAAAAATACAACTTGTAACCACAATGGTGACATGGCTCTGGGGAGGAGTCCTGTGCGGAGTCCTGGCGGAAAGACAAGATCCAATTGGCCGGCAATAAAAACTTTGTCCTTGTCATTTGGCTTACAGAACGCACCGAGGAGTTTCCCCCGGGGCACGGGATGCTCGAAATGCTCGAAATGCTCGGGATGCTCGGAAAATAAGCAAAACTTGGCGCAGCGTTAGCTGGCGGAGGAGAAGGACTTCCTTCCGCTGGTGACACATTTTCCTAAACCCACAGAATGTCCTTTAAAGCAACGTCAGCGCCTTCAATGTGCCAACAGACAGATTTATTACAGTTTACGTAATTCGCATTGGCCAGATGGAAATCTTTGACGGCATCGCGTCCTGCGCGTCCTGCGCGTCCTTCGCGTCCAGCGCCTCCCGGAAAGCCACATAATTTGTCTGCCTTTGTTTGTCCATATCCTTTCTTGAAAGAAAATATCCAGAAACTGGTGGACAAAGTTGCCGGCAAACACGCCATCGAAGCACAGAAAAATTAAGAGTTTATATTTATTTACTGGGCTCCGTAATGAAGCAACCATCCCGGAATGGCCAAATGAAGTTGAGCGTGAATGTGCCCCAGCCGGATTTCATAAACCCCGGGCCCGTAATCTCGAAAAAAAAGGGATGGCAAAGAATTGGTGCGGGAATATGTACGAGTATGTACCCAAGCCCCCTCTTTCTTAATAACAACGAACTGAGCCGAGTAATTTGCCTGTCAAGCAGAATTCAGAATTCCCCGCCAGGAGCAGAGCAGGCCGGAATTTAAAGGGATAATATTGAACAAATTACGCCACATCTCACAGCGGCCTAGATGGAGAAAAAATACCCGACGGAGGCAGTCCTTGAGCTCAAAGTGCTCCCATGTTCCCAGCCTGTAGCTAGCCGGGATTCCTCGGCAACCGGCTTCATCCCGACAATATGGTAATTCAACTCGGAATTATTTAACATAATTGCCGCTAAAGGGCGACAGGCGGGAAAAGGAAACACTGGGGAACCTAAGATGAAGTTATCATACTCTTTGCCAGGTGATGGGATGTGTGAGTCAGCCAGCCATTTGCACTCTGCACTGGGTATCCCTCATCCTAGATACCCCCTGCATATATGGCACATCAGTATTATATCACACTTTCGCATGTTTTCAGCTTGATTAAAATGAGTCGTAAGCACACATCAAGTGAGTACTGGCCTGCTAATTAAATTGTGTAAGATAGGCGTTTTTATTTATGAGCCCCATTGTTGTCTCATTAACACCATTTGCCCTTGTCGAGCTCTTAACCCTTCCGTAAGCTCCTTGCGAGGCGCTCCAGTCTGCGATTGGCAGGAGACCTTATCTAGGCCTAGAGTAGCACCAGCCTGGCCAGAATGCCCGAGTCCTCGGCGCCCTGCGACGTGGCACATTGTGCAAATGTTCACACAATCGGGGGCAAATGAGCTTGGAGCTGGGAGTTCCTTTCTGGCCCCCGAGGCAGACGACGCGCCATATTAAATTAATATGCTCCAAATGTGCCGCATCTGCTTCCCAAGCTCCCGCATTCCTTTTGTACTGCTAATGTAATTTTTCGCGGCCAGTTAGGCTTGTAGTCAACATATACATATATACTCGTACATAAGGACTCACAGAGATTGCCGCAGACAGAATTTATGCCACTTAATGTGGGCTGGATTGCCGGGTCAATCGGAGTCCTCGACTACAGGAGCTGCCCACTTTCTAGCAATCGCTGGCTCAGAGTTGTCAGTCTGGCTGGTTTATGGAGGAATGTGGATAAATGGAAATCACTCCACTTAAACTTATATTTCCATATATTTGCTAATGATAATTCAATGAGATTTTTGAAAACATTTCCATCCACAAGAAAAAGAGATATTAATGAACCACATTCCGTATAAAAACAATGAGTTCCTGGGAATTTTCGTTGAAGTGGGTTTGGAAGACAAGTATGCCCTTAATATTCATGATTTTGAGGATGAAGTGCCTATTCCTGTCTTGTACACATAAATTATGTGTACCAATAAAGCCTTCATTTCGCCAATTTTTTAGGGGCATCAATGCTGCTTGAACTCCTCGTCCTTAAAGGACGAACTCGTGTACTGTGAACTTCTACCGCCAGCCGGAGTCTTAAAGAGCTGTGCTTGCTGCCCGCTTTTCCCCGGAAAATGGTATTTGTTTTCACAAGTTGTCAAACACTGCTCACAGATTTGCACATGTCACGCCATCGACAGGTGGCGACGCCCCCAACTCGACTACCTCGCCCGAAAGTTACGTAAGTGTTTCATCCACATGTGGTCCCCTGGAAGGGGCTGCTCCAAGCGACGTCCCCTGCGCCCGTTTTCCACATCCAGGCTGGGTCGGAATTCTCGGCAGGAATGCTGACAAAGTGTTGCCTACTTATCGGCGATGGCAGCCCTGGCGCAAGTCACTCACAAGTTAATTTCGTTGGTCCTCGTCGAGAACTGGGTGTCAGATCCAAACACCAAAAGAAATCATACAGTACTTTGATGTTTGGCTCAAAACACTATTCAAATGCTGAATAGGGGGAAAAGCGTTTTACATTTCCTAGACAACAAATAGTTGAAATATTAGTACTACACTTTGTTTTGCCTGATTTCTTGGCATAGCCTTAAGTGCGTTACTAATTTTTCTGGTGCACACCTGTCTGTCACTTGCCGCAGAACGAGTGTATCATCGCCGTTCCTGCCACTTGCCACTCAATAAAGAGTCCCTCCTTGCGGCAAATTGAGTGTTGCCTTTAAGTCGTGATAATGGAAATTCGGAGCGGCTTTCTTCAGGGGGCATTTACTGAAAACCTCTGTTGCATATTCATGAGCGCGGCTGAGCACTTTTTAGTCGATTTGCATACTTGTTTGAAGGCGAAGCCTCAGAAGTTTCGAAATTAGTTTCGAAACGAGGCGGGCGCCACTGTGAACTTCCGCCTAACGGTACTATTATGACTTCCGTCGCTCGGCGATTCTGACAGCTAATTTGTATCGCCATTGACTCTATTATGAATTCAATTATGCGGTTGTAAGCCGCAGCGTATTCGCTAATTTATGCCACGTCAAATCCTCGGCGAAAATTTGCACAATCCGCAGACACACAAAGCCATGAATATGTATGCCTTTGCTTTGTGTGCTCATTATGCTGCTTCACCTGTTTGTGTATTTTATAGCTGGTATTTATGGCCATTAGTCAATAAATTTTAATTGATTTTCCAGCACAAAGTGCTCCGAATGCAAATTGCAAAGGAATTCAGTCTAGCAGCCAGCTCAATGGCAATCCAGCGCCAGTTGAACGCATAATTTGAATTGCACCCGATTGTTAAAGGCTTCGAAAGTGTGAATTTATACAAAGTTGATTGTTTTCGCCCAGAGATAAGCCTTTCTATCTATTATTAGATATTAATAATTGCTTTACGAACTCGCTTTCGGAACAGGGACAATGTAATCAAGTTAGGGCCTGCTGCCTGGATCCTTTATGTTTATAACAAGTGCACAGGCAGCAAGGACACGAATTTCAATTTCACACCTCGTTGGAGGGGCGCACGAGAAATTGACTTGACTAGAAATTGTGGCCCACTTCGCATGCCAAAGATGAAGGCATCATAAGAAAGTACAGCGAATATGTCGTGGGTGTTTGTTATTGGATGTTCGATACTCGATGCCGTGTGGGAGTGCTCTAGCTACGGGAAAAGTTTGTTTGCCCCGCCTGATTTGAGATACGGATAAAAAATGAATATGAAAAATGTACCCCGGGCATTAGATATGCAAATGTTCCTTTGGCCCGGCGACCAGCAGCTGCCATGTCACAGGGATTTTCGGGTCCAAAGTCAACGCTTTGCGGCCAGGCCAACCTGAAATGAGGTGAACCACTTCGATGGCGTATAGTATTTCAATTACTGCGAGGCCCCGATGGATGAAATGGATAACCATATCCAGTGGCGTGGCTCGGTTTGCCAGCAAATTGCACTGAAACCCAAGCCTGGCGTACTCCTAATGTGCCACCCACTCGTATGTATTTGTTCCTTGATGTATGACATGGGTGTGCTAGTTTGACAGCCCGGCAACCCAGAAACGTGCCCTTGGGCCACTGAAAACAGCGCTCCAGTGGCCCCCAATCCCATTGAATTCGGTGGGGGAGCTACTTCGCCAGCTGCTGGCGCTTTGCTTTGAAATTAAACGATTTAATTGCATTTAAATTAAATAAAATACGCGTGCGAAAAGTTTTACATTTTACGCATTCATTGGCGCACACAGAGCGGCCCCAAATCAAATCACTCAACTCAAGCATGCCAGGAATAGGGTAGAAAGAGCCCAACTCCATTACTCTTCCAGAGTCAAAAATATATGGTATATATATAATATATTTTATATATAATATAACAGGTATATGGTATATGGTATTGTATGGTAAAACAAAGTAAATTAATTTAAACTTCCAGAAATCTGAGTACTTGCTGCATTCATGTTGCCATTCTCGACTTAGTTGACTAACCCAATGCATTTTTTCTCAGTGCATCCCTAGACCCTGAAAACGCTCGGCGCAAGGACGAGTGCTTAGTGGGTGGTGGGTGGGTGTCTGGCTACCCCCTTCTCGTTCTCCACTAATTTGGCCTTTGTTTGTGGTTTGCGTTTTCGTTTGTTGAGCAGAGCAAAAAGTTTTAATTGACTGTTGCGAATACGGCGCACGGAGAAGCCTCGGAAAATTCCGAGTTGACTTGGCTCCCGCTTTTGGGCTTTACCAGTTTTCCCGACCTTCCCCATCTGCCCATCTACCCATCTCGCAGGAGATCTCCCGTCTCTAATCAGGCATTGGAGGAACCCTTTTCCACACACCTGCCTATCTGTCCTCGGCAAGTTGTTTGCCTTTATATTTTCGGGGATTTTTGCCTTTTAATTTATTTATTTGGCGGCGAAAAGCGCAGCCCGCGGAAGAGATAAATGCGGCTGGGCAAACATGGCGCGAAATTGGTTTAAATATTTGCCAGCTACCTCTCACCTGAATGTCCTTTTTAAAGCCTGCTCGTCCTGTTTGCACTGCCAATGAGCTGCAAATGCATCAAAGCCTTTGTCTGCGCGTGATTTGCGTTTGGCTTTGATTTGCGATTTTGCGATGGGCCCAATGGCAGCTGGATGCCACCTTTAAGCCGCCTGGCAGGTGGGCAAGAGTGGGTGAAAGCAGGCGAAAGTAGGCGAAAGGGGGCGTGGAGTATTCCTTTGGCTTGTTTGTGCATGCATCCGTCAATAAGGCAACTGAATTATTCACGCAACTGTGAACACCTCCCAGCTGCACAGCGAAAAATATGAGTTATGCGCTAATTAAAAGGGCTTAAGGGATTACCGCATTGAATGGTTCATTATTATGCGTTGAAACAATACTGATTTATCGACCATTAAGTGCATGGCATTTGGCTGCACAGAAGCCCTTTGAGTCTCCCGAACATACGCACTGTTTCGCTCAGTGCAGGATTGCTGCATCGGTTGCATTGGGCTCCTGCTACTGCTATTGACTGCCTGTCTGACCAATTATGGTGCAATTAACACACTTGATTGCCTGGAATCTCTGACTCGTTTGCCGCTAACGACTCCACCTGTGCAGTTGCTTTTGCACCTGTGATCCGCAGCTCTTGGTATTCCTGCCTCCAGGTGGCACGGGCCACCTTGGCGTATGCTTCATGTGGCAGGCCGGGCCAAGCTTGTTACGGCCAAACTTTTTGGCTAAAACAACTCGGCCATAAAGTCGATTGCCGGCGGCCAACGTGTGCGTCCCAGAATAGCTCAGCCAACGGCTTTTGTGAATTTTCGTGTTAGGTGTCGGCGGCAGAAGGGTTAAATTCACTTTACGAGCACATCCAACTTGGGCACAGTATCGAATTTGGCCCCAATGCAATTGGCATAAATGTAATTTCGTGAATGGCGTTCCAGCGAGCAGGTGCCATAAAGTCGCTACTAAAATAAACATTTTAGTCCCCCCCCACGTCTATTTGCATAGAGTTACAGAAATATACATTTAAGGGCAAAATAAACACGGGCATTAAAGCGAACGCAGCATATTAATTTCTGGCCAAATGTAGGTTCCTTTGATTGTCCTTTGATCAATAAACCGAGCTGGCCACGCTCATGATTGTGTTTGCTGTCACTCGCCGTCTAATTTGATTGAATGTCCTGGCCGGCCTACATCCCACAGCACAGCCTGGATATCAGGATATATATCCTGGCTGGCTATCCTGAACCAACACAGTCTGGCATTAAATATGAGCCCGGCGGCAACAATAACCGGCCAAATGCCACAAGTTGTGCGTTTAAATAATTTATCAAAATAAAAATCCGGAAAGGGCCATAATCCCACTCGGCTGGTGCTGCCTGCTCCTCCCAATCCAACGCGGTGATGGACGAGCTATGCAAAAGGGCGAGGAGGGCATCTCCAGGAGCGGATCTCCCTGCTCCCAGGGGTAATATTTAAACCTGGCTAGGGGCTTCTTAATTTCTAAGATTTTATATCTGGAAAACTGAACAAATGCTGTTAAGTAAGCAAAGGGCTGCAAAGAATGGGACACCTTGTAGGCAGTTAGGCTTGCAATCTAATACAAGGGTATCCTTTCAGGACTCAAATTGATATGTAAATGCAAATTAATGCTCGAAGGACCCCCTTTTGCCACGCCCCTGAAATGAGCCACTCTATAGACAAAAGGCAACCGCAACAGGAAAAGGAAACGGACCATCCAAATGGGAATGGGAATGGGAATGGAGATGGAGGGGTCAGGAGTTGGCCACAAGGACGCTGGCCTTATTATGTTGACAGTCCATTCCGGTATCGGAAGAGGGTTAAGGCGGTGCTATAATTGATTAGGTTCGACCAACACCACCCTCCCCAGTGGGCCATTCAGTGCACGTGAGTGTGTGTGGCGCATGCAAACAGTAATTTATGACCTGTATGCGGAGACATTAATCTTTATTGGCATTGAAAAGTACGTTCATTTGGGCCGACATTCCACCTCCACAGCGACCACATCCCACACCCATAATGGGGAAGTCATTGAAGTTGCCATGGACTTTGCATTTGCATTTGAATGAGACGACATCCCGGAGGAGGCAACTTCCAACAATTACGTGAGGTTAATCAAGCTCCATGAATTTCATTGGCGGCTTGGTGGGCTGAAAATTGGAGTGCAGATTGCATCTGGCGGCCTACTTGCGGATGAAAAATTATCTTAGACGACCGGCTTGTTATGCACGTAGAAAAAATGCTTACACTGACCTAAAAAGGTTTATCAGATACACGAACAACTTTTAGATACGTTTCAACAAGTATGAAAGTTAGTAACTATGCTACGGATACAATTTTAATTGCAGAATTAGGTTCCAACTTTCGTAGGCCCAAGAGAGATAGCATATTTTGATTAAAAAATCCAAAATAACTGGCGATTTTTCTCAGTGCCTGTCACTGCTCAAACCTTTGGCCATGATTCATTTTTCTCAATTTGCATTTATGCAGATTGAAGCAACAATCGGGAGTGCGGCTCTAACCGGGCCAGAAGCTGTTTTTATGCTGTTTTCCATAGAAAGAGGAGACTTTGGGCTCTAAGGCGGATCCGCCGGTGGGCGTGGCGTTTTCACAAAACACATGGCCGCGTTTGCAGACGAAGTCGGAGCCAGTCAAGTGTTGAGCTTAGACACAATTTATCAGCTGAACGATTTGATTTATATGGTTAGACATGGCATGCGTCACGTCAGGGCTGCTGCGGCAGCAGATGCACTGCGAAAAAAACCACCCAATGCATGAGAAATATTTAGGAATTTTGTAGCAATTTACATCCGAAGTTTTGAGACAGCAGCCCACTTATTTCCCATTGTATTACCCCAAACACGAAGACCATTCCGCTTGAACAGAATGAATTCTCACTGTCGCTTTTTGGGTTCTTGAGTCGCTTTTGTTTCGAGTGTGCGGCAGTCATTGTTTCTGACTCTTGTTTTCATTTTATTTTTCTCATTTTTTTCATTATTATGTTATGTGTGTTTTAGCTGGCTGCCATTTGTGGAGCACTTGCTCATGAAAATGGAAAGTATATGGCTTGCGAGAAAGAAAAAGAAATTGCGGCCCACTGAGATGTTAATGCTAACATGCATGCCTAAACATAAAAATTATAACCACATGCCAGCCAGTATGTGCTTTGATTGAGACTTGGACTTGGACTTGCACATGGACATGGACATGGACATGGACACGGACTCGGAGCTTGAGCTGTACTCCGCCTTGCAGTGCAACTCGCACTTGTACCTGTTAGGTCTGGTGTGAATAACCTGGCCAATGGATAACGTATAATGGCTGGTGCGTGCCGCGGCGATCCCCACCAGCTGCGATTGTTCGGGTAATTAGTTGCCACGCCAAGCAATTTGGGAGGAGGAAAGTAACTCTTGTTGGTTGTCACTTTGTTGCGGCATTATTGAAGGCTTAACCCCATTAGCTGAATTGGCGCACTTGCCAATCGGCGCGCAGATCGAAGAAACCGCCTGAGAAGAAACAGGTAGACAGGTAGACGGACCGAAGACAAGGGCCAGAAGAAGCCCAACTTTCTGCGAAGAACAGCCAGCGAAACTTTTACCCAGCGCCAGAAAATAATACAAAACAAAAACAAAAACAAAAACTCAAAAACCGAAGAGAAGACCCCATCAAACGCCAAAGAAAACAGACTCGAACAATGTAAACTCATTCACGGGGCTGGGATGGTGTTTCTCCGAAGAGAAGAGAGCATCTGCATCTGGGGGCTTTTAGTACCACCATGGGGGATTTAGACCCATTCAGGAGATGCAGAGCGAGAAAAGGGGGCTCACAAGTGACCAAATACCCTCTTTAATCGCACAGAGCACTTTCGCTATTCTTAGTAACTACTTAGGAACTACTACTTAGGAACTAATTATAACAATACTACTGTTTGTGAAGTATGCACTATCCACTGGTACTGCAAACACAGCTATATCATTTCAGAATTTCATACATTTAAAATGCATCTTTAAGTTTATGAGGGATGAAAGTACAAGTATGAATGTGAGTTCTAAAAGACAACTTTCTTGCGGGCATAGTACCATGCGATCTCGCTGCTCCAATTTCTCGCCGTGCATGGGGGCAAACCAGTTTCACCTGCAGAGCGGCTCCGGCGCAGAGCGAAGCCCAGTGAGCTCGGAGCTGGAATCTTGGATCTTGGCTTTCGAGCAGCCTCAGCTCAGTTGAGTTGCGGCGCTCCGACGGATCGGACTTGGCGGAAGTGGAAAGAAGTGGCCCATTCAGACCGGATTCGAGCGACGTCTTTGGCTTCAGTTTTGGGGGAATCGAGTCTCCGCCGGGCGGAGAACGCAACGCGAAGGCTGCGAAATTGTTACCGCTGCGCATGCGCAGACAGCGGTCGTACTTGTTTTTGTTGCGGCTTAATTACCACGCCCCCCGCCCATCGGGCTGCCCGCTTTAGTGGTTTGTCTGCATTTTTCCGCGGCGGCCAGTGTGTGTGCAAGTGTGTGCCAGAGGCCATCTCTCTGGGAAAACATTCTTCCCGAGCGGAGCTTTCTTTTTGTGTATAACAAAAGAGAAGTGGGCAAAAACAAACGTAAACACGGCATCGCCAACTTGTGCAATTCCCAAACCATCGACAAAAACAAAAGACCGCCAAAGTTGCCAAGCAGCCAAGTTACCAAGTTCCCAGGCCACAAAAAGTTTGAAGTGCAATTTACAAGCAGCGCCCAAAACAGAAAGAAAATGTAAGCCAAGAGTACAAATCAAAAATATAATGAAACAGGTTACGCGAGGAGAAAAAACCGAGATGTCTGTGATTAACATATTTCCCATCAAGCGTTTACACGCAACGCGAAGTGAACCTGTATCTGTTACAGATGTATCTCGATCTGCATCGGTGTCTGTGGAACCAGAAGTGGATCCATCCCATCCCAACCCATTTCGAGCCCATTCCGTGTGGCAATGCAACCTTGAAGCTGTCCACCACATCGAATTGGTTCGGTTCGGTTCGGTTCGGATTGGATTGGATGGGATCGAATCGAATCGCACACCGCCCATGCATTTCAATGAGCAAAACAGCGATTTCGGGGAGATTTGGGTTTTGAAACCCCGCTTTATGGTCTCTATAAATTTACATACGTTAACTGGCTTGTTTGTCCGCGGATAGCCGTGTATTTGGCCAACAGACTGGCCAAATACCTTCCCAGATTCGCCCATGGACCGCAGAGTAAATAGCACAAATAACCAAGAGACGCAGAGCCGAAAGTAATGCAAATAGAAATACGGCCAGGCGCAAACGTATTTTGTGTGTTGTCAGTGCGCATTAAAAAGCAAACAGTAACCAATGAACACGGCCAACAGCCACCAGCCACCACCAACAACCGCCGACCGTACTACCAATAACGGTACAGCTAATGCTGCCAGAGTGAGAACCAAGAATCCAGCTCCCAACTGCCGAGAATCCAAAGATCATGGCTCACCGAACCGCTCATGCGCTGCCAAAGGCGTTTTATATCGCAACTTTAGAGGCGAACTTCTCGGAACTCAGAGTACAGCATGTGATTATGCATTCAGCTGTGGTTTTTATAAAGTGATGGGATATTTTACAACGCTGGTCTGATCTATCGTAAATTACTTCTCATATATAACGCTAATAGTTAGGAGAAGGAATCTTCTAACGATTCCCATTCATTCACTCATTTTGCATGTAAATTTCTGAAAGAACTTTGAGATACGATTGCCTGATGAACAACGAGTTTATGTCAATGCAAGTAGCAACTCAGCAACTTCTTGATTTTAGATATTGATACCTGAAAGTGTTCGCCTGCAGAGGAGCTCTACTGTATGCTCTAGTAATTAGCACTCACATATCATACATAAACTGGAATTAGACTGATGGCTGAACATAAATACATTCATGAATTATCGCAGGATTGTTTCGTATAGTTACTTTTAGCACATGCATGGCATATAGATCGAGTTATCTACACCTCCGATGGTTAGAATGACGAATAAGACGACAATAGATGCCTCTAATTTGTCAGCACAACCAAAATTACTCATAACACCCGTGGGCAATCGTGGCTCTTTGTTGGCCAGGTCGCTCGATTATAGCCTTCGTTCTTTCGATCGGACCTTGGTGTGGACCATTGTTGTTGGCCGCAAGTATGCGGCTTGTATCGAAATAGCCGGAGACATCGGTATGCAAATCGAACGTTCTAAGCGAACGCGGCGATAATGGCCAAACGGCCAAATGACCAAATACGATGCGGAATAGAGATCTCCTCGCGAAACGAGTTTCACCCAGCGCGGCCAAATCAGATCGGGGCAGAAACCCAGTAATAACAGTGTCATTCCTCAATTGCAGCGACATGGCAGCGTGGAAACAGCTGCCAAACGGAGGGCGTTTTCTGCTGCTCCTCCTGATCTGCATCGCCCACCTGGGCCACCCGATACTCGCCTGGCGCCCCTGTCCGGAGCTCAGCCCCGCCCTCCGTCTGCCATGCAGGTGAGTACCCATTCACTCAGTGGTCAGCATGGCAAAAGCGACAGCAAATTTCCGCTGTCCGTCGGCCGAGCATTATTTTAATATCACTAAATTACCGCCAACTGCAATTTCATTTGGCTTTGTTTTTCTGCAATCACCTGCCACGGCCTGACGACAATTACAGGTGCAATGTGGTTCCGTTTGCGGCGACTGGCCAACTGGGAGCCGTGGCCATGGACTGCGATCGCGTTGTCTTCCACGGCGATGCCCCGCAGCTGCCTTATGGAGCGCCCATCGTGGCGTATACGCAACGTCACAGCGGCCAACAGGTGCTGCCCGCCCAGGTGAGTGTCGCCATCGAATGGCGATAAGGCGTGAAGAGATGGGGGGATTTCGACACTTTTCGATGATCTCACGAGCACATTAAATGCCTCCACGTGGAGGTCAATCAGCTCTTATTTCTTACCAATTTGACACAATGCTGCGTTCGGAAAGTTACTGTTTAAGTCGCTTAAGTAGATCGTATTTCTAAAATTCGGCAATAGAAAATTTGAATGAGCAATCTGCAATACTTCGTAACAAAGCTATATCATATGTTTTCCATCCCCTCCGATCGCAGACTTTTGGCCAACTTAAACTGACCATTGAGGAGCTGGATCTGTCCTACAATCTCATCCGAAGGATTCCGGAGAAGGCATTCGATGGCCTCAGGGACTCGCTGAACGAACTGCGACTGGCGAACAACTTGCTGGGCGACAATCTCAATCCCATCTTCTCCACCGCCGAGCTGCATGTGCTGAAGAACCTGCGGATCCTGGATTTGTCCGGAAACAAGATCAAGCTGATCGAGGAAGGCCTTCTCAAGGGCTGCGTGGATCTGAAGGAGTTCTACATCGATCGCAATAGCCTGACTTCGGTGCCCACCAACTCTCTCAATGGCCCAAGTGCCCTGAGACACCTGTCGCTGCGCCAGAACCAGATTGGTAAGACAAATTAGCCAATTAAATGCATGCTTAACTGCTGGGCGTGCAATCGAAACCGCAACTCGTATACTCGTAATTGAAAGTGAAATCACAAATCTTGATCGCATAAAGAGCACTTACCTGACACTTTGAATTTGCATAAACAATTATCTGAGCCTATAACTTCGCCAATTAAGGCGGTGCTTTATCGTAATAGAATCACAAAATCTTTTTTCTGGCTTACCTCTTTCAATGTGATTATTTGCCTTCGCACAGGATCACTCCTCGGGGACTCATTCAATGCCCAGCGCCAGTTGGAGATCATCGATCTTCGCCACAATGTCATCCGCAGCATCGACAGTCAGGCCTTCAAGGGACTGCAGAAGATCAGGGAGATCAAGCTGGCCGGGAATCGGATCAGTCACCTCAACAGCGACGTCTTCGAGAAGCTGCAGTCCCTGCAAAAACTGGATCTGTCCGAGAACTTCTTCAGTCAGTTTCCCACGGTGGCACTGGCCGCGGTGGCCGGATTGAAGCACCTCAACCTGTCCTCGAATATGCTGCAGGTATTTTTATCACAGCATTATTAACCAATTTTAAATGTATATACTAATGTTTTCTTTGCCTTCAGCAATTGGACTACACCCACATGCAGGTGGTAAGGAGTTTGGAAAGCTTGGACATCAGTCGCAACACCATAACCAGCATTACACCAGGAACTTTCCGGGAGATGGGTGCTCTTAAGCATCTGGACCTCAGCTTAAACTCCTTGAGAACGGTATGTCCATCTGGATAAAGTGCCTAAGCACAGGACTTACATTCAATCCTTTGAAAACTCTTGTCCAGATCGAAGACGACGCCTTGGAGGGATTGGACAGCCTGCAGACCCTCGTGATCAAGGACAACAATATCCTGTTGGTGCCCGGCAGTGCTCTGGGTCGCCTGCCCCAATTGACATCCCTCCACTTGGATTACAACCGAGTGGCTGCTCTTTCCGCGGAGATCCTTGGATCGCTCCAGGCGAGCGATATAACAACGCTATCCCTGTCGAGGAATGTCATTCGGGAACTACCGCCCGGCAGCTTCCAGATGTTCAGCAGCCTGCACACCCTGGATCTCTCTGGAAATTCTTTAGCTGTGATCAATGCGGACACCTTTGCCGGGCTGGAGAGCACTTTGATGGCCCTGAAGCTAGCGCAGAACAGGCTAACGGGTCTGGGCGGAGCTCCCTTGGTACTGCCGGAGCTGAGGAGTCTGGACCTGAGTGGCAATTCGCTAACGGAGTTGCCCAATAGTATATTCGAGGAACTGGAGAATCTGCAATCCCTCAACCTGAGCGGCAATCACCTGACTCCTCTGATTGGACATATCTTCAAGCCCTTGGATCGCCTGCAGGTCATCGATCTGAGTCGGTGCAACATTCGCCAGATAAGTGGTGACCTTCTGGCCGGCTTGCAGGATCTCAAGCACATTTACCTCAATGATAACCAGCTGCAGGAGCTCCAGGATGGCAGCTTCGTGAACCTGTGGAACATAAGCTCCATTGATCTATCTAACAATCGCATTGGATCCATTCGATCCGGCGCCTTTGTGAATGTGATGAAGCTGCAGAAGCTCGATCTCCATGGTAATCAGTTGTCCGCCTTCAAGGGCGAGTACTTCAATACGGGAACGGGAATAGAGGAGCTGGACATTTCGGATAACCAGCTGAGCTACCTGTTTCCCTCCTCCTTCAGAATCCATCCGAGACTGAGGGAAATACGCGCAGCCAATAACAAGTTTTCCTTCTTCCCGGCGGAACTCATTTCCTCCCTGCAATACCTGGAGCACATCGACTTGTCCCACAACCAGTTAAAGACCATCGAGGAACTAGACTTTGCACGATTGCCACGCCTGCGCGTCCTACTCGTGTCGAACAATCAACTGGACATGGTCAGCGAAATGGCCTTCCACAATTCCACCCAACTGCAGATCTTGGATCTGGCCCACAACAACTTGGATCGCATTGGAGAGCGAACTTTTGAGGGCCTAGTCCGATTGGAGCAGCTCAACCTGGAGGGCAACCGGCTGTCGGAGCTGTCGGATGGAGTTTTCGAGCGCACAAAGCTCCAGATGCTGGAGAACATCAATCTGGCCCACAATCGATTTGAGTACGCTCCATTGAATGCCTTGCAAAGACAGTTCTTCTTCGTGTCCTCCGTGGACTTGAGCCATAACAAGATCAAGGAGCTGCCAGGAGATGACAGCATCATGGTAAACATCAAGAGGATTGATCTTTCCTTTAATCCCCTGAGTTCCAAGGCAGTCCACAATGTCCTCAACGAACCCAAGACAGTTAGGGAGCTCAGTCTGGCGGGCACGGGCATTGAGAATTTGGAACTCCTGGAGACACCCTTCCTGCAGTTCCTGAATCTCTCCCACAACAAGCTGAAGAATGTCAAGCCAGAGGTGTTCCAAAGGGTGACACTTTTGGAAACACTAGATCTCTCCAGCAATCAGTTGGAGTCCCTGGATGATCTTTCCATGGCTTGGCCCCAGCTCCAGGTGCTCCAATCCCTAGACGTGTCCAACAACAGCTTTGAGATCGTCTCCCAGTCCAACTTTGGCAAGATGGATATGCTGCGTTCGCTGCGCTTGATCCACCTGCCGCAGTGCACAAGGATCGAGAAGAACGCCTTCAAGCAGCTGCCCAATCTGGTCAGCTTGGAGGCCTATGATCTTCCACTGCTTGGCTACCTAGACCTTCAAGGCATTTTGGAACTCCTGCCCGGCTTGGAGGTCCTTGACATTGAAGTAAAGGACTCTAGCATCGGTAGCGAGCAGATACAACCGCTAAAGCATCCGCGACTCAAGAGCCTGGGAATCAGAGGCGAACGACTGAAGTCCATATCCTCTGGCACGCTGGCTGGTCTCAAGAGCAATGATCTGAGCGTCCAGCTGCGGAACACCTCCTTGAATGCCCTGCCCCCAGCTTTGCTGTTCCCCGTGCCGAGATCCTCTCATTTGAGTTTGGATGTCGAGGGATCCAAGATCACAGTGCTGGTGCCACAGTTTTTAAATGCTCTAGAAGATCGCAGAGCCAGTCTGCAACTCCAGGGATTGGCCAGCAATCCCATAGTGTGCGATTGCAATGCTCGAGCTCTGCGAAGATGGTTGCCCAGTTCCGGCATGCCGGATGTCACCTGTGCCTCTCCTGCTTATTTGCTCAACCGGAAACTCATTGAAGTCGGGGATGATGAGCTGACCTGTGATGCCCGAAAGATGACTTCCTCTACTTCCAGACCCACTGCTTCGGTGCCACACCTGCTGAAAACTTCCAGCCAATTGGTGACCAGGAGCAGTTCCACCACCGAGGAGCCACTTATCATCTGGAGCCTGGAGCCCACACAGCCGCCCAGTCTGAAGAAGATGAAGACCAAGGCCCCGCTGATGAAGGCCCAGTCCCCGATAATAAGCAACGATGACACCCTAATCATAGGCATCGTGGGTGGAGTGGTGGCCTTTATCGCCATCCTCATCATCATCATCTGCATCATAAGGCTGCGCATGAGCAATGCGGAGTATCAGCAGAATGCCACAATGATTGGCATTCCGGCGGGCATGCAAATGGGAGCCCACAATGCGGCGTACAACTACAAGAATGGAGCGGGAGCAGCCCTGTATGCGGTGCCTCCCTACCACGCCACGCTGCCCCACAAGGCGGCCTCCATCCACCAGTCCAGCCAGAGTCTCTCCCAGCGCCAGCAGCAGCATCAGCAGCAACAACAGCAGCAGCAGGTGGCTGCAGCAGCGGCTGCCTACTCGACCATGTCCCGCATGTCGTACTTCAGCGGAGCGGGCGGCGGAAACGGCGATGGTGCCGAAAGCCTGACGCACCAGCATCCGCACCAGCATCAGCCCTACATCATATACTCGGATGACAAGGCCTACAGATAAGCCAGCGAGCCGATTGCGGGGGCTCTTCATCTTTCCCACTTCTCCATTCTGTCCATTTCAATCTCAGTCAGTCAGTCAGGCGCATCGCCGCAAACAGGTTCTACATTATATCGCCGCTCTCAGCCACGTTGTATATAGACTTAAAACATTCTAACCGTAACCCTAACTGTATCTATGTCTAACCATAATTAAGTGCAAGCAAATCGCTTATGCGGAATAAACAAATCTAGTATAATTCAGATTTCAAGTGTTTTTGGAGACGGGCGGGAAAACTCCAACTTATTTACCCAGCTGTATTCTGGCCATGGCTCAAACAACAGACAAAACATTTGAGTTGAGCGTTTTTAATACAATAAATTTATCATTCATGATAATTTCATAAAAATGTATATGTGTATAAATATGTTATGTATATATGTATGCAACTTCAAGATCGCTATTCACAGTCTTCATATTCCATATCTTTCACTGAATAACAACAAAACCAGTTATTATTCTATTTAAATGCTATCGAACTTGTGTTTTTCAAATGCCCAAACTTAAAAAAACAATACAAACTTTAACTGAGTAGTAACCAATCCTGAGACTCCACTGACTTCCACTCAAAGTCAACATAGGGAACACTAAGAAAATCAAATCACGTTGGCAACTAGAGAGCGGCAAGCTTATAAACCGAGATTTAAGAATGGACTTCCACTGCATGGCATAGGTATCTCAGCTAAGCCATTTGAGAGTACGAGGAATAAAGCTTGTAGTTGCGCCGTCGGTAGTAGATCATGAGGCCATAGCTGGCGAACAGCAGCACAATTACGATTAAAATGAGAATGCCTGGCGGAGAAATCATGATGCTTTACTTCCCTTTGATCCCAATCGTTATTGACTCACCCGTCGCTGTTGCAAGATTGGCCTCCTCATAAGTCATCATCATAGTGGATACCTTGCACTCGCGCACCCAATCTACGGGCAAAACATCCTGGTAAATATTTACAAGTTTCGCCAGCGGGCAGGAAGGACCACAGCCAGGTATGTCCAGAGGCAGAGGTTCAGCTGTGGTGTTCTTGTAGAATATAGACACCAACGGAGTGTTGGTCTCATCCACCCGCAGCTCCATCATAATGCACGCCGTGTAGGGAGGACTGTGCAGCTGGGAATAAAAAACAAAGCCTTAGCCCGCTTACCATATGAAAACTTATTCAAACACCTACCTCAAACAATTTTAACGCATTCAAAACACTGGCTACCGTGGTGTCATGAGCACTGTAGATCCACATCGAACGATCTGGACTTAGGCGCCCGGCGGATTTCTTTTGAAACCGCTGGAATATGTCCTTCAGCAAAGGTCCTGCCTTCAGCCTCGCCAGCTTTCGCGTATATGAACTGATGGCAAAGGCGAAATTTGAAACGTACGTAAGCTCCTCTCCCCCGTAAACCTTTTTGGTCCATTCCGGCAGTGTCATGTTGTACAGATTCTCAATGAACAAGGTGTTATTCAAATACTGGGCATCTATAAAGGTTTTCACAGGTCGTCCGCCTTTTTCGCTCAAATAGGCAAAAAGATCTTTGTGTTTTTCGATCAAGGCTTTGAATTCTGGCGACCCTTCTAAACTGGCCAGCTCGTAGTCATAGGCGGGACAAGGTGCCTTAGCGGCCACTATGGGATCATCCTTTTCAGGCGAGGTGTGAATGGG
The DNA here is from genome assembly GCA_005876975.1 of Drosophila orena. Lineage (NCBI taxonomy): Eukaryota > Metazoa > Arthropoda > Insecta > Diptera > Drosophilidae > Drosophila > Drosophila orena. The sequence continues at coordinate 2,433,964 of VCKV01000282.1, read as the reverse complement.
AATGGGTTGCCATTTAATGTCCGTGTTCCATATGTCTTCACTCCGCGGCTCGTAGAGACCAGCCAGATTTGACTGGGCACTCATCAGAGTGCGATCCACGTCGGTGGACTGAACGTAGATATTCTCGTTGGAGTATAGAGGGGGAAGGAGGTTTGAATAACGATTCCTCAGCCATTTGCCCAGGTCGTAGTGCTCTTGCTTGCCCAACTTGAGTATGAAATCGGAGTTAGCGTCGGTCTGCCACTAGTGGGATCTTTACTTACATTGGTCAACTGTCCCCAGCCGGTGGACCAGAACTTCCTGTCGCCCCAGGGGTCCGTGGGATAGGGATCTACGGGCGTTCTGTCACCGTGGCGAAATATCTGCAAAGCATAACCGATAACGTGGGAGTTCCGCACACAAATACATACACTCTTACGACATGCACAAACTTCAGCTGGCCTGGCAATGTGGCCGAGATCTCCACTGGATGACCTTCAGCATAGCCGCTGAGCGTATTGGCCAGCCCGAAAGACAGCACACATACCACGCAGATCAAGATGAGGCAGTGCTGGCTTGGGTGGTTCCACATTTTCAGAGCAAAACTTGCTACTAGTGAACCACAGCGACTGCGGGAAAACATATGTGAGCATGCGAATACAGGTTACGGCGTTTGGTCTACGGCTATAGCGGGTATGAATTCCCTTACCTCGAACTTACAACTGTCTATCTGGTCGCTCGGCGTTTGCATATATATACAGCTGCCAATCTGAAGTTTACCAATTTTCAGACTTCTCTGTTTATTATTTTGGGGGACAAGTTTGATAACCAAACAAAGCTTTGATGGCTCGATAACGATAGTTTTCCCCAACCAACCCTAGAACGTAGCAGTAGTTTTTTGGCGGGCAGATTCAAAAGTTCAAATGGTATTTATGATTGTATTGATTGACTCGTCGTATCTACTTGCACACAAGAAATATGATTATTTAAGTATTGCATAAATATCGAAACAATCTTAGACTACGAATAACAAATATACTGTTGATGTGGGTCTTAAAAGTACACGGCTGTGGGACAAATTAAAAAGTCGTCGTCATTGGCTTAACTAAAAGATTCTGGGCGCGAAACAATGGAAAACAAAATTCGGCTATTACATTATTAAGTGGAGTACACGAGGGAGGACTGGCAAACATAATTTTTGCATTGCACTTGCTTAAAATCTTCTATTGCCGCCCATATTTGGCCCGGGTCTGGGTCCGTTGAAGCTGCAAATGGTGGTGATTTGGAGTTAGTGTCCTATATGCAGAGAATGTGGTTCAACCTACCGGTTTCTTTGGCCTGGAACTCCGCCGCCACTGCCCAAAGGCGGGAACTCCGAGTGATATGCATTTATGCCATTCTGATTGTGATTTCTAGCTCCCGACCCTCCGCGTTTGCTTGGGCCTCCTTGGGAACTGCTGGTTTCGTGACTGCTACCGCGTCTGTCATTGAAACCGCCTCCGTTGAAGAAACTACGTCCTCCTGGTGGATTTCCACTGCATGGCGAATACAGATATTATATATAATTTGGTGCTCAATCTTATGTACTACTTACTTAGTCCCACGATTGCCAGAGTTCATGGGTCCATTGCCAAAGCGGCCGAAGCCCATTTGCTGCTGCTGATGCTCTACAGGCAGGGCAAATCCACGGCGATCCTGTCGCACATTGCTGGGACCTGGTCCCCCGCCGCCGGCTCTCTGATTCACTGATCCTCCTCCACCGCTGCTGGAGCTGCCTCCTTGAAAGTCACTAGTGCTGCCTCCTCCTCTATATCCGCTGGTTGGACTGTTCTTAAAGTTTCTTCTATCAGGTTGTGATCCACTGTTGTCCCGCTGCTGAAACCGATTGTTGCCGAAGCGTCCTTCGTTGCCCGCGCTTCCACCAAACTTGCCTCCGCCTGCAAATTTGTTCCTAAATCCCTGTCCCTGATTGGAAGACTCATTGTTCGGCGGTCCTTTTGAGTAGGGAGCACTGCGCTGTTGTCTGTAGTTGGACTCGTTTCTTACGGGACCAAATTTGGCGGCCGAGGAGTTGGAGCCTCTTGGGCCTTCGTTGGAGTATCTGCCACCGACTTCTTCACGGAAGTTGCGCTTGAAGCTGCCACCGGATTCATGAGGTCTCTTGTCTGCTCCGCCACCTTGAACTAAGGAAGATGAAATACTTAGATGCCGGATCTTTGAAGTGCTTACAGCTTACCCTGTGAGGGCCTGCGCCCCGGATTGTCACCAGAGCCCGGCTGACCTCGACTGCCAACTCCAGGGCCGTACTTTGGCCTGCCCGCCTCTACCACGATGGGCTGACCCTTAAAAATGGTGCCGTTCAGTGCGGCGATAGCCGCCGCCGCCATGTCCGTGTTCTCCAGGTGGACGAAGGCGCAGCGGTTCATCACATCGCACTCAACGACCGATCCATAGTTGGTGAACAGTCGACGCAGTTCGTCCGGCTTGCAGCGCGGCAGGCTGCCGACGAACACCTTGGCGGTCTGCAGGATAAAGCTAGCATTACTCCGGATTACTATGGACAATCCGGCGCCGCTGCGTCCTTAACTCTTACGTACAGTATTCATGTATTTATTTTTCTCTACAACTTTTCGCTGTTTTTTTTTCTTTTATTGAAATGGAGATGGACAACTGTGCACCTGACCGACAGTGTGACCAGCGTTGGGTACCTCTACGTACATTTCTGGAGCTATCGATATCGATAGACCCAAGCCTTTACTTTTGTTTACAATTTAAAAATTTTAAAAATTAAGGTTTCTCACGCGCTCGATCTGACATGTGGCCTCCAGGGAGCGAGGATAGCTACTCCGCCAAAGCGGACGGCAAGAACGTGGTGAACATCCTGCCCAGAGCAGAGATGCTGGTTAGCTTCAATGGCGACATGACGCGGTCTAGTAAGCGGTCATGTCTACTGTACGCGGAGAGAATGGACTTCAAGGAGCTGCTGGTAAGGATGGACCTCGTTTTTAGGACCTCTTCCGATTTTATTTCAATACCTCTCCTGCCCCACAGCAACTCCGAGTGACGGAAAAGTCCGATCAACGGCGCATGTACATTACCACAGTGGACAGTGCCTCCTTCCAAGATCTCAAACAGGATCAGTCTCTGAATGTGTCATTCTCCGGGTTCATTGACAATGTAGTGCGCATGCTGAAGGACTGCCAGTTGGGTAAATTGGAGCTGCACCTAACCGTGCGGGATCAGAACATCTCATCCGGCAGAGAGGTACACGACTATCATCTTCAGTTTGTGGAAATCCGGTCCTTTAAGAACCTGGTTCATCTTAGCCTGCCCTGTCGTTCTGCTCCCTTGAACACCGTACTTTTCTACATAAACAGCATGCTAGATGCTTCCCACAAAAAGCAATTTATGCAAGAGCAAAGCATCCAGCAAATGCAGGCGGAAATCGAAGCTCAACGCTCGCACACGGAAAGGTTGACCACGGAAAACAACAGTCTCAGGGAAGCCCTCGCCGAAAACACTCGCATCCTAGAAGAAAAACATGCTGCAGAGGTCCGTCAATACCAGGAAAAACTGGCCAAAATAAACGAGCAGCGCAGCAATGAGCTGGAGCGGAATCGTAGAGCGATCTGCGGCTTTCAGTCGCAATTGGACAAGGCTTCGATGGAAAAAGCAGAACTGAAATCGGCACAAGAGCAGGCCGAGAAACGATGTCAAACCCTGTCCGAGGAGTTGTCCTGTTGCAAAGCGAGAGTACACACCTTAAAAGAGCAAAATGACAAACTGCACGAAGATGTGTCCAATGCCAGGAAGCAGGAACGCAAGTTGGAGTACAAGATCGAGGACCTCAAGCAGCACACTGCCGAGCTGCAGGAACATATTCTAAAGGGGAACAAGGAGAAAGTATGTGTATAAAGCACTAATGTACATCAGAAGAGTATATCCCTTCTTTTTTTTTGCAGGCCAACATAGCCGCTGAGCTGGAGGCCGAGAAGAAGATTCTGCACACCAAGCGCCAGGCCTTGGAAATGGCTTCTGAGGAGATCTCCAAGGCGAACCAGATAATCCTCAAGCAGAGCCAGGAGCTGCTCAACCACAAGAAGACCATTGCCTGGCGCACCGAGGTGGCTCTACAGCAAGAGAAGGCGGTTCAGGCCAAGGAGAACCTACTAACCCTGCGGGAGAATGAACTGCGAGAGGCTCGCATAACTATTGAAAAACTGAGGGAGGAAATCCCCCAGCAACTGCAATCCATGCGTAACTTTGCCCAGGGACTGGAGCAGAAGTATTCCAAACGTAAGATAAGCCCTTCACCTTTTCATTCACATACTTTTAGCTTGCTTATTCCAGAAATCCTCATTCTAAAAGAACGGTTAGCAATACCAACGGGCAAAGAAAATCGGCGATAGTTTTACTTATTGTTAATGTACTTTTTCGTTTCTTGTACCAGTTCAGTAAAGTTAGTTGTATTATTTGGCTCTAGTCATAATCCTCCTGAACACTTTCACCTGCCTGTGCCGCGGCCACATTCACCGCTTGGCTAATGTCCTCGATTTGGTTCAGTTTCAGTCGCTCACGGATGAGTTCAGCAATAGCTTTTTGGGTGCGTCGTTCCAATCGCTCCAACTTTTTGCTGGCATCCCGCTTTAGATCCCAGTCGGGCTTGCGCGGTGCTAGGTTGGTGATATCAATCTCATCGATCACCATGGGCTGCTGGAGCAGGCTCAGTTGATCCTCCACAGCGGTTTCTATGTTTCCCGTGGGTTCCTGTACAAGGATTTCGCCATCGGTGCTCTCATTCTGAGGTTTGTAGCTGCGGAAGACTGGTCTGGAAAGAGATATTAAACAGTTGTATAGAACGATTCATAAACATTTTTCTTTGTATTGCTGACTTGGGTAACTTTTCAGTGGATTCGGCGGCGTCTCCTCCTTTGTTCTGCGCTTGTTCCCTGAGTTTTTGAAGGCGCTCCTTGCGTTTCAGAGATTCTTCTGTCAGCTTGCCAACGCCAATGTTGTTCATGATGCCCATATGAAGTTTATTCTCAAGATAATATATTTCCTTTAAATTTGAGTCTGGGCTCTTCACGTTTATTTATTATTGTTATGTTTCTTGTCTTTCCGTATATCGTATATCGATTACTATCGCGTTCGTTACCAGCTTGAAATTGTGCTGGTATGAATAAAACATTCTTTGTTATTTCGCAAGAAGATATTTGTTTAGAGATTGGGTTTTATTTATTACAAAACAAGGTTTGGAATATTCATCCAGATATTAGAAATTAATAAGTACTGAATAGTGACGAATGCAAACCATGCCACAACGATTACGGTCTCATCGAAACCACCGATGAATCGATAGCGCCCAAGATGGATACACAGCGTTTGTTTTCGCGCAAGGGGGTGGAAATTGGAAATCTGCTGTACTTTTGTGCACTTTAAACAAACCAAATAGGCATTATAGCCGATGGAAGTGGTCCCAGCATCCTTCCAGCTCCTCTAGGCACCATTTCCAGGGCGCGGCGGATAGTCCGTGCCAGCCAATTGGTGCAGAGGCATCGGCAGAGCGCAGCCAGCTGCTGTTTGGAGTAGCAAAAATAAACCAGAGCACAGCTCCCGCTCCCGAGCACACAGTCAATCCCGATCCGCGTCGAGGTAACTTCTGTGGTCTATTAATATTAACGACCGGCTAACCAGTGCGCGATCCCTTCCCCGACAGAAAGGGAGCAACGACAGCCCATTGTTCTGACACCGATTCTAGATTGCCCGGCCAGATCCGACTCAGCGATCTAAAAATGGAGTGGACGCGCGAGAAGACGCTGCAGCTGATCAGTGAGTACCGCAGCCGACGCGGGCTGTGGGACATGACTTGCGACGAGTACCGGAAGAAGGACGTCAAGCAGCGGCTCTTGAACGAAGTCAGTCAGGTGCTGGGCGGGAATATCCCTGTCAACGAGCTGGAGAAGAAGTTCCACACGCTGCGCACGCAGTACCACCGCGAGATCAGTCGCATGAAACGCAAGGAGCCCTACAACTCCAAGTGGTTTGGCTTCAAGAACCTGGTGTTCCTCAGCTCGCCCTACGCCTGCCGCTCCACAAAGGGTCGCCTGAAGGCGGATCTGCAGGGCGACGAGCGCAAGTTTGCCCTGGGCGAGGTCACCGCCGATCATAATAGCGACAGCAGCACGCCGGCCAATCACAACAGCAATACGAACGCCAACATGAACGAGGAGTACCTCCGCAAGAACCACGCCAGCAGTCGGGCCCAGGAGCTGGAGAAACTCATCGAGGAGACAACCAAAGACGTGGACGACATTGATGAGTCGGAGCTGGAGGAGGGGGAGGTCAAGCCTAAGCAGGCAAAAGAGATGAGTGTCCGCTTTGTGAGCCTCAACGAACAGGAAGATACGGAGCCGCTGGAGAATCACCATCAAACGCTGATGGACCTGCACCACCAGGGTAACACCGTGGAAGCAGTCAGTTTCCAGGCCAATGAGAGCGGCGAACTGCACTACCAAACCACACCATCCCAAAACACGGGCACAAGCTCGGTGCACGTAATGCCCACACGAATCATTAAGATTCAGCGGCGGGACACAGCGGGTGGGCAGGAGGATAGCTACTTTGAGGAGCACACGCAACTGCATCCGCCGCCAGTCAAGCGCATGTACTACGAAGCCAGCCCAGCATCGCACAACACCACCTCCATTCTGTCCCCCGCACTGGAAAGTAGTGCCAACGGCACAGCAGGCAGTGTGTTGACCACCTCGCCCGGGATAACCATGAGTAACCTGCGCCTGCCCAAGGTGAACACGCCGCCCAAAGCAGCCCAGGCCCAAGCCATCCCCAGTCCACCTCCGCCCACCATTGTCAGCCTGCCGGCAGCGCGCGACGAGTTCGCAACGTATGGAGAGTACGTGGCCAACGAGATGCGCGCCATCAGCAATCGGGAGGTGCTTGTCGCCCTCAAGCACCGAATCAACACGGCCATCTTCGAGGCCAACATGGCCGAAATAGCCCCGAAATAGATTGATCACTTAGCTAGAGCTATTAACTACAACTTTAGGTTTAAGGACTTTGTCTTTGTGCTTTTTATAGGCCTCGTCCCCCGTCTCTTGTATTCTCAATTGAATTTGTACATTTAACATATATGTATGTAACGATTTAAATACTAAGCCAAATATAAAATTTAGTGGAATTTCAAAAATAAGTTCTATTGGCAGCAGGCCCGTTTAATTCTGTTTCGATTTGGGGGAAATTTATATCTCTGTTTTTTCGGCACTCAAGATGCAGAACCCCATTTGTGAACCGTTCACCAGTTGGCCAGTAAAGTTCGACATCAACCAGCTCATCAAGGAGTTCCAGCCGGTGGAGAAGGGGCGTCAGGTGGATGAGGATAAGTCGCCACGAGACTTTCTCCACCTACCCGACAACAACTGGGTGGTCCTCCCCAGCTTTAAATACCAATTTGACCACTTGACCCCGTATCTTTCCTGTCGCCTGAACAAATATATGCGGTGTCGCTTTCAGAAGTTTTTAGATAATGTTCCCAGCAGCTACGTAACCATCTCTTTATATGGGTCCAATGTGAGCAAGTAGGTTATCTTCTAAAACTGTTGTGGAAAGACAACTCTGTTAATAATAATCTTCTTTTAGCATGCCCAAGCCAAGGCGAAAGAGTCTGAATGGCCAGTTCTACGGTGTGGATAATAAACTGGCTCCTGTTCCGGCGGTCGCAGATCCTCGCTCTCCTCCGCACCGAAAGTAGTGGTATACACTATAAAACAATTTAAAATTATAAGTGCATCAATAAATATAACCAGGTATCTTGAGTATTTCCGGCTTTGGTTTTAAAACTAAATATATTTAAATAATAATTTCACCTGTAAGTAACGGAACACTTTAAATTCAAATCAGCGATATTGCCAGACTGTCGAATTTTGACAGGACCTTTCAGCTACCGTTATTTCAATCAGTGGTACGTTTCTAGCGGTTAAGTGGACGGTTACACTGCAATCGGTAAAAATCAATAATGCAGAAATAGCGGGCGAAAAAAAATGTTTACAAAATGCATTAGTTGCTGTGGTCTCGCAATAATCTCGGTTTTTTTCGCCTGCCTTTTCGTCGAGAATTGCGGTGAGCAGAGGAGTAGTCCATAAAATGACAGGATCTTGATGTAGTGTCCTTTTTCTCGCCTCTAGCGGCCCTGCAAAAGACGCTCCGCCACTACGAAATTTTTCACAAGGACGATGTGGTGCACAGGGTGGTCAAAAGGGGTGCCAAGCACAGCACGAATCCCTTCAACATCATCAAGGAGGTGGAGTTCACAACACTGGGCAAGAACTTCCGGCTGATCCTGCATCCGCACAGGGATGTCCTGCACAGCAAATTCAGGGCCTACGCCGTGGATGCGGATGGCAACGAAACGGTGGTGCATATGGGTAAGATCAGTTCCCATAGTTCCATAGCACATTTCTAAGCACTTCATCGCCGCAGATCACGATAGCTTCTATTCGGGTCGGGTGTTTGGCGAACTGGAGTCCTCTGTGCGTGCCCACATCGAAGACGGCACCATGACCATGTCCATTCACTTGCCAGAGGAAACCTATCACATTGAGCCCTCCTGGCGACACCTGCCGGAGGCCAAGAAGGACACCATGGTGGCCTACAAGGCCTCTGATGTAAAGGTGCACAAGAATGAGGCGGGTGCCACCCCCAAAACCTGTGGCTACATCAAGGAGGGTCTTGAGCTGGAGGACAAGGAGGTCGGTGATACGCTGGACAATGAGCTGCACACGAGGGAAAAGCGTCAGTCCGATCAGTACGAGTACACGCCCACCAAGACCCGGTGCCCTTTGCTCTTGGTGGCAGACTATCGATTCTTTCAGGAAATGGGCGGAGGCAACACCAAGACCACCATTAACTACTTGGTGAGCTCCTTGCGAAACCCACGTTCTATCATCTAGTAACTTGTAATCTTCAGATAAGCCTCATCGATCGGGTGCACAAGATCTACAACGACACTGTGTGGCAGGACCGTTCGGATCAGGAGGGATTCAAAGGCATGGGATTCGTGATCAAGAAGATTGTGGTGCACTCGGAGCCCACGAGATTGCGAGGAGGCGAGGCCCACTACAATATGATCCGTGAGAAGTGGGACGTGCGCAATCTCCTGGAGGTGAGTTGACTTCATCTTGGACCCTTTACTTTTCGTGTAGCTGCTCTACCTCATGGTCATCTAACTCTTGTATCTCTCACTTTAATTCCGCCTCCTCCGTGGCCATTTCACCGGCTAGGTCTTCTCTCGGGAGTACAGCCACAAAGACTTTTGCCTTGCCCATCTCTTTACCGATCTCAAGTTCGAAGGCGGCATTTTGGGCCTGGCTTACGTGGGCTCCCCCCGTCGCAACTCCGTGGGCGGCATTTGCACTCCAGGTTGCTACACCCAGTTGTCTCTCATGTTTGACCTTTTCATTTGGCTTATAGACTTTCGTTTCCTTGGTTATTGTTTTACTTTAGTTTCAGCTTGCTTTTCAAGGGGTGCAACAGAAATCTCAAGAGGGTTTCTGGTATACCCTTATAATTTTGTATCCCAAACTAACTTATTTTCTTCTCATCTCCAAGAATACTTCAAAAATGGTTACACCCTGTACTTGAACTCGGGTCTGAGCAGCTCCCGCAACCACTATGGTCAGCGGGTCATCACCAGGGAGGCTGACCTGGTCACAGCCCATGAGTTTGGACACAACTGGGGCTCGGAGCACGACCCTGACATTCCAGAGTGTTCACCCAGTGCCTCGCAAGGCGGCAGTTTCCTTATGTATACGTACTCTGTCAGTGGCTACGATGTGAACAATAAGGTAGGGTTTTGCAGCACAATACCCTCTACAAAGAGTTAATTTCTCTTCTATTTCCAACCAGAAATTCTCCCCGTGCTCCCTGCGTTCCATCCGTAAGGTGCTGCAAGCCAAATCGGGCAGATGCTTTTCAGAGCCCGAAGAGTCCTTCTGCGGCAACCTGCGAGTCGAGGGCGACGAGCAGTGTGATGCTGGACTTTTGGGCACCGAGGACAACGACTCCTGCTGCGACAAGAACTGCAAGCTGCGCCGGAACCAAGGAGCCATGTGCAGCGACAAGAATTCGCCGTGCTGCCAGAACTGCCAGTTTATGGCATCCGGAATGAAGTGCCGCGAGGCGCAGTACGCAACCTGCGAGCAGGAGGCTCGCTGCACCGGCGCCCACGCCGAGTGCCCCAAGTCCCCGGCCATGGCGGACGGAACCACCTGCCAAGAGCGCGGTCAGTGCCGGAATGGCAAATGTGTGCCGTACTGCGAGACCCAGGGTCTGCAGAGCTGCATGTGTGATATCATTGCGGATGCCTGCAAGCGGTGCTGTCGCATGAGCATCAATGAGACTTGCTTCCCCGTGGAGCCACCTGATGTCCTCCCTGATGGCACACCCTGCATCACAGGATTCTGCAATAAGGTATGCTTGTGCTTGCAATCCTTAGATTGACATTAATCTCATGCTAAACTCCGATGTCTTTCAGGGCGTATGCGAGAAGACCATACAGGATGTGGTGGAGCGCTTCTGGGACATCATCGAGGAGATAAATGTGGCTAAGACCCTGAGGTTTCTCAAGGACAACATAGTCAGTAAGTATTGCAATCATAAAGATTATATTTTGAAGATCACTTCTAATCCACACTTGCTCAATATTTTCAGTGGCCGTTGTCCTCGTTACCGCAGTCTTTTGGATTCCCATCAGTTGCGTTATATCTTACTTCGACCGCAAGAAGCTGCGCCACGAAATGAAGCTGATTGAATGGAGCCAGAAGCTGGACCTTATACATCCCAGTGACGAGAGGCGTCGAGTGATTCACATACGGTAGACCCGTACCTTACTATTTTATAATGATGTACTAATAACTAATCTGCACTTTCAGCGTGCCGCGCCAGAAGATTTCGGTGGCCCGAGCCTGTAACTAGCACAAAAACCCAGTGGGTTCCTTTTGTTTTAATCTTCCGTGAGCATTCTTCTCAAAACTGCCACAATTCGTTTACATTAAGTGACATATTTGAACATACGCAACACAGATTGAATAAAATTCCATATAATATAGACCAAAAGCAAAGAGGTCATTAATTGGATGTCCTTAAAGAGGGGTTTCTTTACATTATTAAGTCTTTAGAAAATCGCTCCTAGCTTTATTTTCGTTACCTTATTAAAGTTTTTATTTTTTCGGATCATTTAGTTAGCTTACTGGAGTGTTATGTATTTCTACTTCTTCTTATTACTCTTGCCGTTCGTCTGAGGAGCTGCTTCTTCGTCGTATTCCAGTTCGCTATCCTCCTCCTCGTCCGAATATTCCTCGTAAATCTGACCGTCGTCAAACTCGCCAAAGTTCATCTCCACCTAAGTGTGAAGTTTGTAAGAAACAGGAACACAAAGTTGGTGGATGGATAGAGCTCACCTTGCCGCAGACGTAGACGGGTCCAGTTCCCTGCACCAGTTTAAAGGTCACTGATCCGTTGGGGAACTCGACGTTTGGCCTTAAGCTGCGGGTCTCGCCGACCTTCAGTACGGCAATGGGGATCTTCACTGTCTTCTTCTCGCCATCGTCGTTTATGTTCGTCTCCGCCTGGGTGACAAATATTAAATTTCTGTATTATTTATCACTATCTAATTTCGTAGTTTTTCCATTTATTTTAGGTGAAATATGAAATAAATATGCAAACTGAATTCACTCTTAGAGAATTTATGAGCACATGCAGTTAAAATCGGCCATGTCGTTCTTTGATTTTCGACCGGCGGTTCTCCATATCGAGGCTCACCTGTACAACGTTGAATTCGCCGGTCTTTGCCTCTGGGCCGAGGGAAATCTGTTTGATGATGAGCTTGTGCGAGTGGACGATATACTCCTCGGGTACATCGGGGACTTCGAACTGTGCGATGGCCTCCTTCTCGCTGAGTGTGACACCTGGAAGTGGACGAACGGCGAGGAGGGTTGAATTTCCGACTGCTTTTTTGCCGGCTGGAGGAGCTGCACGCAGCTCGCCTCTGGGATGGCCAATGGAGCGCGCGTTCAACCCAGATGGCGTTGGTACTCACCATAAAACGACTCGGACTCCATTTGCAGGCCTTGGAACACAGATGTACAGTCAATTAATAATGGAACTTTTTGTACTCTACACGTGCCCGTAAACGGCGATGGCTGCAGTTGTGTGAAGCGTTGAGCGGTGCGGTTATCGAAGCGCAGGACTATCGATAGTTTTAATTCAACTTGCTGGCATCTAGGAAGTAAAGGTAACAGAGCCTTGAATTGTTTTTGCATATATATATTACTCACGTATTAACGTGCAACAAACGAATATAGAGTGTTGCATTCGATTGGACACTAAAAGTGGCAGCCCTGCGACCTTGACTTCCAGGGTAACACCTATCGATATCTGCACCCTACTTTGGCCTGGCAACCCAGCGGCAGCTACCATTTTGCAAAAGATTTTGCTCAACACGTGTTCGCCGCTGGTTTTGTGTGGAATTAATATTAAATATTACTTACAATGGCTGAGGAATCATTCTACGGTAATTACAATTTAGCAGATCAACTGTATAAGCAGCGAAACGGGGTAAAAGTGGACGCGGAGAAGGTGTATTTACCACCGAAAACACCAAGTGTCTGCGACGCTTGCCGGTGTTTTCGCTCCAAGGTTGCCGCTGGCCAATTTGTGTGTCTGTCTGGCCTCAAACCCCAGCATTTGAATGTGTGAAAAAGATACAAATTGAAAAGTATAATGGCGACTATATCCGTTTCGCAGGAGTCACTCTGACCGCCGAGAGCGATAGCGTCACGTGGGATGTGGACGAGGACTACGCACGCGGCCAGAAGCTGGTCATCAAACAGATCCTCCTGGGCGCCGAGGCCAAGGAGAACGAGTTCAACGTGGTCGAGGTGAGTACTCCATGGGTTGTGTATGCGGGTTGGGGCATTGCACGCAGTAAATCCCATAAATTGTGTATGCGCGCGCCGGTTGGTGTCCTCCTCTTTTTTTTCTCACTTTCTGCTCATTTTTTGCTGCATTTTTCCGGCCGGCGGGGCAGGGACCGGTTTCCATTTTTCCCCAGACCAGAACAACCTCGAACTTTTCGCTCGCTGTGGGCTAGGGTAATTTTGTCTGTACCTCTGCAGATGGCCGCCGAGTAACCAGCCCCCGGTTTTCGATGGTACATATTTCTAGGTACATATTGCTTATTGGTATCTAGGTACTTAAAAAGAAGTACTAGGTACTTTACAAGTCTCCTAGTAAATAGGGGGTCTTTAAGAAAATCAGAATTATTGTACAAGAAGCTACTTAGGTATTCTGTGTATTGTTAGGAACAGCTCTATAGCGAACTTTCGAGAATAACCTTAAAAATTCATCTTGTTTAAGGTTAATGTTCTTTTCATTTATAAAAATAGATTTTTATTTTTCTTAACCTATTCAAAATTGCTCATTAGTTGTACCTTAACTTGGTGATAACCATCAAGATGCTCATAATTGAAGTACCCCAAATTAGCTTTCGAAAACGATTTCATTGGCGCAACTGTACGCAGAAACACATATACGGTAGACAAAAGAGCACTCTTTATTGACTCAAGTCAACGGCGATACACGAATCGGCTGTCTCGGCATCCGCAATTGTTTGCATTAGGTCGGGAAAGCTTTTCGAGAACTTGAACATACTGCGCAGCTTCCTATCCATCCGGCAAACCACTCCCGCCGCCGGAATACTCCAGTTCCAGCAGATCATGTCGCACTTCAGCAGGGCGAGATCTTCGCGCAGCGATTTGATGTTCTTGGCGGGAAAGAGAAGAGGTTTGGGGTCAAAGGTTATTACTCGCAACAAAGCAAACTGGCACTCACCAAAGCCACGGTCGTATCAATTGAGGCGATCTCGTGTCCCCTGATGACCACCAGTGTGGTGGGGACACCTCCCTCGCAGTTCCTTTGCGTCACGTGCGACACAATCGACATCTTCAAGTACTCGGCTGCCGCGTAGTCCACGCTGCCCTTGAGATCGGCCATGGTCACCTCGACGCCATTAAACTAGGTGGATAGTCGTTTGGGATTATTTGGCCTTATACATATGTGATATAAAGATTCAAGCTCACCTTCTCGGTTGCCAAGTTAAACTGCGGCTTCATGCTCTTGTAGAGCAGGAAAAGCGCATTGAATACGATGCCCACCACCATGCCGTACTCAAGAGTCCAGAAGACACAGGTCAACACGGTCACCAGGAAAGGCAGCATATCGCGCTCTGCAAGATATCCAGAGTTACTATGACTACACGTGGTCCCCAATGCCAGGCAACACTCACTTTTAGCCCGCCAAATCTCGCCAATAGTCTCGTACTCCACCATAAAGAACATGGCTGCAATGATGATGGCTGCCAGGGTCGCCTTGGGAATGTAGGCAAATGTGGAGGTGAGGAAGGCTAGGGTCAGAATGACAAGAGCTCCGGTAACCGCACCACCCAGCGGGGTTCTCACTCCACTGGCATTGTTGATGGCTGTCCTTGTAAAGGATCCGGTGATGGGCATGGAGGAGAAGAAGCTGCTGAGGATGTTGCTGACGCCCAGAGCAATCATCTCCTGCGATGCGTCCACTATCTTGCCCTTTGCTAAAAGCAGAAGAAGCTCAAGTTACGGGCTATAAACTGAATAGTTAAACCGCACTCACAGAAGGCCTTGGCCACAGCTATGCTTTCCAATATAGACAACAGTGGTATGGACACCAGGCCAGTGCCTATGTTCGAAATCATGCCACCGAAGCTGATAGTTTCTCCAGTCTGGGGATCCTCTGTGTGAAAGGGAGGAAGCTTGAAGGGCGGCAGGCCTGGAGTGATGCTGCCGCTGACTAGAAAGGGTAGTTTGCCATCGTTTTTCAGAAGATAGCACAGCAGTATGCCAATTAACACGGCCACAGCATTGCGGGCCAGCGAAATATACTTCCACACGCTTTTGAAGCCGAAAGGTAGGTCTTTAAGTTGCTGAAATGATTCAAACATTAATGGACTCGCTAATCAAACATTCTAATTAAGCAATTTGTGGCTTTAAAGGTGGTCATTTATAGTTACCCACCCTCATGAGCAGCAGGAGTACAAGTGTGCAGCAGCCCAGGATGGCATCATTTCGGCGTGTTTGCGTTATGTGCCCAAAGAAGTATATCCAGCTGTTTAAGAACCCACTGGCACTACTGCTGATGCCAAAGAGGCTATTAATCTGGCCGGTGGCAATGGTTAGGGCGGCTGCCATCGTAAAACCCGTCGTCACCGGCACCGATATAAACCGCATGAGCACTCCGAGATTGAGTAAGCCCATCAGGGTGATAATGCAGCCGGACAGGAAGCATATTAGCACCGCATACGCCGGGTTACCGTTCACATACGGCTGCACCATTAGCGCCATGATGGCCGTGGGGCCTGTGGATCAAGGATTTGAGTTACTTAGCTTTGTTCCGGCTCCAGAGGCACCACAACTCACCCACTGTGATGTCCTTGCAGGTTCCAAGCAGTATGTACACAAATCCACCCATAAAAGCGGAGTAGAGCCCATAGGCTGGCGGCAGATTGGCCACAGCTCCATAGGCTATGGCCTGCGGTACGGCTGTGAGGCCCACGGTGAGACCCGCCACCACATCCATGGCCAGGAAGCTTAACTGGTACTTGGGCAGCCAATCTGTGACGGGCAGATATCTGTGCACGGAGCGCATGCTGCAGCAGCTCCTCGCCTTTGAGCCCACGGCGCCGCAAACATTCGGCAGGCGCTCCCGATAGAGATCATCTGGAAAGCAGAAATGGGCTATTGAGTAGGTGCGGCTCCTGGGTCGCCTTGAAATCTTGATATGGACACTGTTAAGTGGGTTACTTGATTGAAAAACGTTCTTTTATGTACACCTATTTACAATCTCTGCACATGATCTGAAGTGCCTCGATGATTTCCTGCGGTTTGGTGGCGGTGGTCTTGTGACTTCTGGAAAAATACCAATGATGTCTACAAGCTGATAGACAAGTTCATCCAAAGGCAGCAGCAGGCTTGTCTCTTGACAATTCTTTGATGTTAGCACTTTGAACCCTCTGTTTTGGTGTCTCATATTCTAGATAATTACTGAGCTGCTTATAGTATCCTTGGCTAGTTTGTGCCTAATGCATTTATGTTATTCAACGGGGGAACTTTACGTTTTGATCCCTTCGTGCTTGATGGACACGTTTATCCACCGGAAGACAGCTTGTCACTGATAATTCATCTTTCGGAGCTCGTAATAACACAATCTTGCGGCTTCTCTTGTCTAATTACGGACTCATTACCGAGTATTTACCATGAATAAAATAGACGCACACACCTTTTTTATCCTTTGTTTAGTTTCGTTTAAATGTACAGTACTTTTTTAGGTAAACTTGTTCTTTATTTATAACATTTATCATAGAGCAATTAAACAGTTTTTGTTCTCGTGACTAATTATATTGCCATTGAGTAATAGTTTTCTGATTTCCTGATACTCAAATTTGCCTTTAATAGTAGTAGGGGTAGTTCCCTTCGCATCACTTTCCTTTCACTTATCCTCTTGAGGAAACGCGCTCTCCACTTACCTTCGTTATCGCGCATGTCGACAAGATCTTTGAAGCACTTTACGATCGGCCAATACTCGAGGAAGTTTTGACTTGAATTACACGTTGTGGATGATTAATTAGCGGTCACTTGTTAGATTCGCGCTTTCTGGACTCCGGTTCAGTTGAGCCTGGCTGCAGTTTAAAGAGAACAAACCGATCCGATCCACTCCAGCGTGGGCAGACGAGTGGTCAAGCGGCCGCCGGTCGACGGGGTTATTACTGAAAGCGACTGCGCGAATATATGAATGCGTAGGCAGTTATCATCGGACAGTTCAGTTCAGTTAGTTTTGGGGAAGGTGTTCGGCTGACAACGATAAGAGATACAGACGAAGACTGCAGAGCGATTAAGTGGGCCAGTCGTGATGAACTTCGCGCTATCTGCTCGCCAGATCCGAAATTCGTGTAATCGGGGTATTCAACAACTATCTCTGGCCACTTGAAAGGCCTATGACGGGGATCTATATGGGTCGGGTCAATCTTGGCTAGGAATCTTACGCAGTTAAAAGGAGGGAAAGATGTGCCATTTGATGTTGCTATCTAATTGAACGATAGATTACCTTCGAAAGATGTCTAACTTGTATTTATTTAAAGACCTGTTTATAAGCCACTAGAAATATCTATGAAAATATCTAACCTGCGGAATCTTACCTCTTCCTTACGTACGCAGGTCAACACACCCAAGGACTCCGTGCAAATTCCCATCGCCGTCTTGAAGGCCGGAGAGACCCGCGCCGTCAATCCCGACGTGGAGTTCTACGAGTCGAAAGTGACGTTCAAGCTGATCAAGGGCAGCGGACCCGTCTACATCCACGGGCACAACATCAAGGACGATGTGGAGGTGGTCGACATGGAGGAGGATGACGAGGAGGACGATGTGGCTGAGGATGAGGAGGACGAGCACCCAAAGAAGCGGGCCAAGATCGAAAACGCCGCCGATGGTAAAAATGCCAAGAATAACAAGAAGAAGTAAACTGCTGACCGCCAATCATCCATCGAGGTTTAAGCTATGAACGTGTAGATTTTAAAGCAAAAACAGTTTTAGGCCCTATATTACAATACGATGCATACTGAGAATACAATCTAGTTCCTTTTGAACAGCTCCTTTTACATTCAATTCAAAGACAACGTTGTGTGCTCGGGTCGTGTTATCCCAAGCGAATGGTCTGTCGCTCAGACAGGAGGCCCCCGCTTTCATTGGGAGCAGATCGGATTGACTGATCGGACACTAATCGAACACACAGATTTGTATATATATTAAAGTATAACTAAAGCTAAGCCGGACTTCCTGTACGCGCCTCCTTCATATTTGCAGTATGAAAATAAACTGTCGTCGGAATACAAACAATATTATTGCATTTTACTGAAGTGGGAGTGCCTTATAAGTGCTATCTTATTCTTATCTTTCCCGTTTAGTACACATTTTTCGTTTATTGAAACCATAGATTTAATCAATTTCAGTTTTATTTCTCCCATCAATTCGTTACTCATCAGTTGAAATTTCAGATTTGGTAATGCTAAAGGGCTATCATGATTGCAATTCTATGAAGTGGATCAGAGCGATTTCGGGAATGCCTTCAATAATTGCGGGTTGCTGCTAGTAAATAGTGATCTCTAGGAGTTCAGTGCTTAGTTCGGCGAGGGCATAACCTTAAGGCGCTCGAAGGCTTGTTTCTCCAGGGACTCGCGGTGCTTGGGATCGGCGATCTGGATGAGTTCGTACATCCTCTGGCGCACGTTCTTGCCGAACAGCGAGGCAATTCCGTGCTCCGTGACGACATAGTGGACGTGGGCACGCGAAGTGACGACGCCAGCGCCCGCCTTCAGCGTGGGAACAATCTTGCTCTCGCCCTTGTTGGTGGTCGATGGCATAGCAATGATTGGCACACCCAGTCCATCGAGACCCTCCGCAGCTCCGCGAATAAAGTCCACCTGTCCGCCGAATCCAGAGTAGAATCGGGAGCCAATCGAGTCTGAACAAACTTGTCCAGTTAAGTCCACCTCAATGCAGCTGTTGATGGCCGTCATGCGGGGCTGCTGTTTCACAATGCTGGTGTTGTTCACATAGTCGATGGCGTACATCTCTGAAAGGTGGACGGACAGTGAGGCATTAGATCGTGCACATATTCCATACATTTTGAATTCAAGTTTAGTGTTTCAGGTCTAAACCTACCGATGAAGGGGTTGTTGTCCACGAAGTCGTACAGAGCCTTGTCACCGATGAGGAAGGAGCCCACAATTCTGCCCTGGTGCATCTTCTTCTTGCTGTTGGTGACGCATCCCTTGCGCACGAGCTCCACGACACCGTTGGCGAACATCTCGGAGTGGATGCCCAGATCCTTGTGGTTGTGCAGGGCGGCAAGAACGGCGTCTGGGATGCTGCCTATGCCCATCTGCAGGGTGGCGCCATCCTTGACGAGATTCTCGGCAATGAGCTTGCCGATCTTCTTCTCCACTTCCGAAATCTCACCAGTTCCGTGCTGAGGCAGATCATCGTTCACCTCGATGGCGTAGTCGAAGTGAGACTTGTGGATGACGGCATCGCCGAAGGTGCGCGGCATCTTGGGATTGATTTGAGCTGATAAAGGAATAACATAAGTTCCACGATAAAAGGGTTTCCTCGAGTTCGCAACTCACCAACAATGAGCTTCGAGTTTAGCAGCGCAGCTCGCACACAATCGACGCTGGTGCCGAGGGAGCAGTAGCCGTGGTTATCCGGGGGCGACACGTGAACGAAGGACACATCTGGCTTTACGATCTGCTTGTAGAACAGCTGGGGGATCTCGTGAAGGAAGATCGGCACATTGTCACCACGACCCTCGGCCACCGCCTTGCGCACATTGGCGCCCATGAAGAAGGAGTTCGAGCGGAAGTGGTCCTTGTACTCCGGCTTAGCGTACTCGCCAGGACCCTCGGTGTGCATGTGGCACACCGTGACGCACTCCAGCTTGTTGCTCTTTCCGTGCTTGGCCATCGCGTTCAGCAGAGCCACGGGCGTGGCGGCTGCTCCGCCGGCGAAAACCGTATCACCTGGAATGGAGGCGAGAAACCACAGGTTTTATTACCAATACTTTTATTAGGCACACGCTGCTAATCGGCCAATACGCAGATATTGTACACTTTATGAAACGTTAATCTCTTCAGCAGGTCTTATCTACAGATTTGCATGACATGCTATCCGATGGCTTACAATTAAAGCTTTTCAATGTTGCCTAATTAATGATGCTTTAATTGTTAAGTGATAACGAAAATAACCAGTAGCTACTATCAGTTAATGAAATGCTTTGATGCATTACCGGTTCTAGGCTCATGTTCCTAGCAACTTTTATAAGATGTTAATCCGAACGTCATGGCCTGATCCATTTAGGAAAATCCTGACCTGGCAATTAATGCACATCGTACTAAAATTATCCAGCTAGGAATAGCCTTACATTGAACGCTAAGCGAAAAACTTGTTTTGAAATTAGTATACATTTGATCATTTGATACAGTTGATCATATATGTATGTATATAGTTATTAATCAATGTAATATAACTTTCTGCAAAGCTTTAATCAGCAAATGCTATTTCTGTAAATCATTCATTACTATTTACATGCTTTATATTGCGCTGGTCATGCTTTCATTGAGTACCAAAAGAATTCTATAAATTGTTTCCCGAAACGACTTGTGCCGAAATTCTGAAATTTCTCTCTGATCATTCACTTCCTCTCTGAATGTTCAAAGCGAATTAAGTTCGTTACTCTCTAGAGCTTTAAAGCTATAGCTAACATACATTCATATGTACTAATTTTTATTAGTTAGTGGGCAGAGTGATAGTGAGAATGCGAATGGGAGCGTTAATTGCCCAGAAACGCGTGATAATGAATGTTTGTAAATAAATAACACCGGTTTCCCAGTTGGCATTACATGGCAAACAAGAGTTCTGCCGGATTGAGATTGCAGTATAATCAGAGAGTATACACATAGATTTTGCCATTTGATTAATCAGACAGAAAGCACAGCCACATAAATTCAGGAGAAAGTATCTGATTGGACTGTGTTACGTAAGACAACTGCAGCTTTCAATCGAAATGTTTGGACAAATGATAAAATAGTATAGCTATCGTTTGGGTTCTTGTAATGAAAGTCTGTAAAATCAGAGATATATTATAGGCACCACAAGGTACCATCTGAATAGCATCTCTAAAACAGCATCCTTATGCACTTTTGGGCTCATGCATCATGTTTGTCCAATCTATTTTGGTTTCGCCCTGTAGAGACCTGCATTCCGAGGTACTTCAGTATGCGGAATAGAAAGAAAATAATGGGCAAATAAAGTCGAACGAGCGAGCCCCTTCAGCTAGGAAGTCATGCGATAAGTGTGATTCTTATCGGGAGACGTCTGAGCCACGTCGACATGGTCAAGTTCTCCGCGACGCTTCACTATCGTCACTAACAATACTTCCCCTAAAATATTTACTGTAATTTGAAAACCCATATAGCGTATCTTACGCATAGGTTTAGCTAGCTAGTGCCTACTGTACCACTTATTATCTGCCGAAAACGTGCCAAACGAAAAAGTTTTCCAAATCAAATTACGTCGTAGATTTGGCATGGCTCGTGTTGGTGATTTTGGCTAATATTAGAGATACCGATTTCGGGTGACGTTTAGCTGGGCCCGCTGCGCTGTGCCACTCCCCCTCCAAAGACCCGCCCCCGCCGCAATATCGCCAATTTGCATGGACCTGCTGATGAGATGCCGTAGAAGTGCTAAGAAATTGAGATTTCAGCGGTTGCCGAGGGCGTGTCCAGAATCTCAGGAGATTGCCTCCAAATTTGGGACAATTGAAGTCAATCAGAGCAGAGGGTCCAAAAATCAGATGATTGCTATCTTTATACTGACACAGAAATTATCTAACTGATACATATGTATATCGTTGTGATAAGAAAATGCTTGTTAGAAATTAATGAATATTTTTTCGGAGCACTCCATGATTATGTTGCCATAATTCACCTGCTGATACTCGTTGCATAACCTTGCCTCCTTATAAAGCTGCTAAATATTTTAGTATATGGTATATGGGTTCCTACAGAGAGTGGGTCTTATCAGCACCACATCCAAAGGCCGGCTGAGTGGATAGACGTGTTTATGAGCTACATACGCGGTCGTTCTTGCCCCTAAGCCGAGCTTTGCATCGGACTGGGTACAAAGTACAACTTTTGCTGGAAACTCATCTACAGCGCTGAGTATATGCATTAATAAATGGGTATTAATATGCACTTGGTATGGGCACGCACAGCTGTTTCGCGATTAAATTAATATAATTTACACTTGTGCTGCTGCAGCCCCAGGAATTACAAATAACACAAGGTTTACTGATAGCCAGAAGGGGAGTAGCTTTGAATGGCTACTTTTCGATAAGGGCAGCTACTTAAAATGTGATTTTCGTATTGTGTAACTTCCCTATTTATCATACTAGAACCCCAATCAACTGAGTGCTAGTTGATACAAAAAAACTATCCCCTGTCAGTAGGTAATACAATATACTAAATATTTGTTTCTAACTTGCATATTTTGTAGGCTCCCCACCCCATTGCCCACGAGTGCCTTCTAATCACGGGTCAATTAAATGCCAACCATTCATATACTGAGCACCCTGTGAATGCCCTTCCCTATGTACATAGGCATATACATATGTATGTACATGCATACATATGTGCTCGAAAGTAGTTTGGATTGCGGGCATACATGGGCTTACATTTGCATGGCCCCACAACCCGGTGTTCTCGTTTTCATTCTGTTTTCCTAAGCAGGCCCACTAGAAGGTTACATAACCAAAAGATTGCAAACAGCGCACGATAAGGGAGGGCCCGTTTCATTCAGAAGCGGGTGGATTCCTGATCAGATGATGGAGGACTCACCGGATTTCACGCATGCCACGGCCTCCTCCGCCTTGACGATTGGAGGCTCCCGGGCGATGGGATGCGACAGCTCCCGCACGTAGGTGAAGTAATTGTTGTGGGCGGAGACCGAGGAGGCGGTAGCCGCCGTCTTCAGGAGGCTGTTAAGCTGACCGACATGGCGCGCCAATTGCTTGCTCATGGTGGACTGTGTGGTAGTGTGTACTGAGTACTGTGTTGTAGGCACGCACGTCGAAAAGGGTTAAGCGAGAAGTCCGCGAGATGCAGGAGGCGATGAGTGGTGGGTTTTCACTGGACTGCGCTGAGTTCCGTCCGCTGCGGCACCAAATTTGCAACTGGTTCGCCAAACAAAAACGCCATAAAAGCTCTGCGACGAAAGCTGTCTTCCGATCACAATCCAATCCCCCGAGCGCCAGCTCCACTCCTCTCGGCTTCCACTTCGTGTTGTGCTCACGTAGATGTACTCCTCATTTTCTTAGTCGATGTGTTTAAGGGCTATGGAATTTTTGGCTATATTGTTTCACATTTTATTGTGAAGTTTCAAAAATTACTAGCTGCCTGTGTTGAGCAACGCACGGGTAGTTCGACAACATCGGCTATCGGTATTTATCGATGTGCCGATTAGTTCCAGGCTCGCTTGGCGCCACTTTTGAAATCTGATGGATGCAATGCTTATACGAGTAAAACCCACATGTCTGGTTTTTAAAGTATATACTGGTAGAGCATTTACTTGGCATTTATTCACTAGGATTATTCGTTCGATTAATCAAAAATTCCTAATACATAAAAGCGCTTTGGACTAACGATTAAAAAATAACAAATTACATTAGTTCCGCGTTTATATCATAAAAAGACCTTATGTGATGTATACAACGCAATTCCTCTATGTACAGACTTAGAACGTAGGCTCGTAGATATATCAAAAGTTTGATCTATGATGTATTATAGCGCATGTGCATGTGGTACATTGCTATGACTAGTTTATGCGATTAGCTGCCTCTAGACTCTAGACTCAAGTTAACTGGCCGCTTGCGAAACGGCTTCGGCACAATCTGGGGATACGAGTTAGTATATTTGTATATGGTGTATCGCTAGTATTCGTAGGTTTAGATTCTAGTTTCAGTTTAAAGGAGTGCCACCCCGTCGCTCGGAACTCTGTCGATCCGCGGATCTGGACGGAGCCTAAACACTACCAGTGATTATCGACGAACTGAAGGGCGAACGGAACAAGGTAGGAGGTTACAACACGGCGATCCCATTTGTATGTGTGACTAGAGGGTTACTTATAGTATGAGTTGTGCAGCGCCCGAGGCGAGGGTCTTTGGGCTTCCCGCGTCTGACTTCTGGCTTTGATTACTTTCGGTTAGTTAGCTGATGCTGAGTACTTGCTGAATGTTCGTTTACATTGTCTAAGGCTACTGCTTAATAATCCTACTTAGATAACGCTATGAGCTAGGCTTCCTTGCTACTGACTGATTGGTTCCCAGTCCGTGGGCTCCCCGGTTTTCCTTGGTTTTCCTCCCTGGCTGTCTGGCCTTACCTCGTGGCCAGTGTCATGTTGAGGCACAGCTCGTGATCCCGCAGATCGCCCCAGCCGCCGTTACCCTTGCGCAGCTTGGACTTCTTCATTAGACTGGGCACCGTGAGGGTGAGGGAGCGCGGGAAGAGCTGGTGCGAGTTGCGGGCTATCCGCAGCACGTGCTGCACCTTCGAGATCACCTGGTTGGACTCGCAGTTCTTGTTCTTATGGTGAACGCCACTGGAAGAGAGAAGCACACGAATTACTAAGGAGCTCCTAAAGGTCGACAGGTGTCCTGCTCACCATTCTCCGATGTGGAAGACCCGCGGGCCCTTGACAATCATGGCGTGCAGCTTTCGCCGCAGACACTGCTGCGAAACGTGCTGCAAGGACCAATCCCAGTTGTAGTCATCGTAGGTGCAGAAGTGGCGGGCGCACTTCCGGATGCTTGACCAGGTGGTGCGATTGAAGGCGAAGCCCATGTTGTGCTTGCTGCTGACCCAGGGCATGACCTCCACCTGCCGAAGAGAAGAACCAGGTCAAACAAGCACAATGCAGAATAATGGGGGAAAAGTAACAATATAGAAAACGGATTAGAAAAAGGTAAGGTGAGGAGTGGAGGCATGCAAATTTCAATCGACGCGGTTCGAATTCCGGTCTCCACTGGCACTTCCTTCGTTCCGGACTAACCACTAGATGGATTCAAGGTGCGAAAGCCGGATTTGCGGGTGGGGTACAGTGCGCGCCATAGCAAATACCTTGCGATAGTCATTCTCGATGCTCTGCCTGTCGATCTTCGCGGTGCGTACGCGGGCGTGCATCTGGCAGATGGAATCAAGATCAGGAGCGGATTGGGGCGGAGATGTGGCATGCCAGCACGGACACATAGACAAGTACAATTAAACACAACAATTACAACATGGAGGCAGTGGTGGGAAGTTATTAGTTGCATACACTTGCGATTTTGGGTGTTCCAATGGTTCACCCCTTTCCCATCACTGCCAACTGGATGATAGCGTTTACAGGATAGAACAGATCATGCAGAAAATATTGCCAAAGCGTAAATGGATGGAGTATGCAACAAAGAATGGTAAACGGGGACCGACTAGCTACGCAAACAGGGATGTTGAATGGAGGATGGTCGTCAGGCAGGGATGAGTCACAGGAGCTGGGAGCGGCTGGGGTGGTGGTTAGCCGGGATCCCTTTAAGAGGAGTCCGCGGAGCTGGCGGGGCGGTGTCGCTACCTTCTGATAGACGGAATACAATGACGGCAGGACATGATAGTTCCATGTTTGTGCACCATTTTTGCTGCTGCTATGGCTACTTTGCTCGTTATTGGTGGTGTCGGATGTGGCGGCGGTGGCGGTGGCTGTGGCGGTGACAGTGTTGATGAGGTTGCCCCGCCTGCTATTGGAGTCACTGGCTCTCTGGTGGTCAGATGTGTCGCCCACATAGACTTTGGATGGCGGTGGTGATTGCGCAGATGATGAGGAGGAGTAAGAGGACGACACAGCTAATTGCACAGAGTTTCTATTGTTATTCCTATTGTATCCTAATAGACTGTTTGTCGAGATCAGCGAGGAAGCATAGGATTTCTTGTTAGTCTGCGTGCCAGAATTCGGAATAGAACAGATACAAATGGTAAATTACAATAGTCAGATGGTGAGCTTAAACACAAGTGTGGGTGTGTGTGCGCGGGTCTATGATCGAATGGCCAGTACCCATTAGGGCAACTCCATGCCGCCAGGGCTGGCCATCCGAGTCCCGACAATGGATGGCTTGGATGCGCTTTGAATGAATGTGTTCTGTAGCAACGGAAGCTTGAAGGATATACATAAGATGAGCTCGAGGCGCTCTCTGAGTTTCGCAGCCAGTGGTCTAGTACTAGTACTAGTACTAGGACCTCCCTGCTCCGGTTCTCACCTTGCTGTGGTACGTGTAGTAGTTGAAGGTCTTCAGATAGGTGCCCAGGGACAGCACGTTGCACTGGGGGCACAAGTCTTTGGTGCGTTGCTGCATCATGGCCAGCAGGTATAGGAAGTCCTCGGCCACGTAGTGGTCCTCCTCGAGGAACAGGACCAGTCCTGTGGGGCATTGAATGGTTTAATTTGCACCAATAATACAGAGAGTACGCTGCTAACCTGTGTGATAGCGAGTCACCTCCAGTTCGTTGAACACCCGGTTGGCCTTCCAGATCCAGTGGTGCTTCGTCTGCGTGAACTTCGCCTCCCGATAGTGGCCATAGAGATCGGGGTACATCGCATTGTTGCAGTTGGCGATCAGAGCTCTGGAATTAGAGATTCTTATAGCAAACGCCTGAGGAATGTTGACTACTACGCACTGCTCCTTTTTGATGTTCCGCGGGCAGTCGTTGGGATCCACGCCGGGATACTCGTTAGGATGCGTCTGAATGGAGTACGGGTAGAAGATCTGCATCACCTTGCAGAAGTCGATCTGCTGCACCAGGTCGTTGATGTCGTCGTCGTAGTAGTCGTGCGAGAACACAAGCAGCACCTTGGAGATGTCCCGAGCCTGCGCCAGACTAACGATCAGGTGGCGCAGGTAGGTGATCCTCGTGTGCACCTGGACCACGATTATCACAGAGTCGTTTTGCAGCGGTCCAAAGACGTCCTCGTTGAGCACCATCTGCATGTCGTTGTACCTCACGATCTGGCGCTTAATCTCCGTGATATTCGGAGGATGGTAGACATCAAAGCTGATGGTGCTGGCAGTAGCAGCTCCCGGACTACTGGCATTCAGGAGCAGGGCTAGGGCGTATTGAATCCAGATTAGCACCTTACTATCTTGTCTATCTCGGTGAAGGCTTACCCGCGCCGGTGAGGGCTCCTGCTCCCGAGGCGGTGTGATTGCGGGAGTGGGGCGTCAGATACTTGTGCAGAGTGGCGGGCACCATGGCCAGGATGGCATCGTCCGAGTCGTTGGTCACCGCATCGCCCAGCACATTGTCCCGCGAGTCCACTGGATCGGGATGGGATCAGGGGATTAGCTGGTGATGCGAGACACTGGCGTATCTACTACTTACAGTAGTTGAAGTTGTTGTACTGGAGCAGGCCAAAGATGCCCAGGGCCAGCAGGAACAGGCTGCGCATGTAGAAGTTGTTGCGCTTGCGACCCATTGCTCCAGTATTGGGCAGTGGGATCAGGATGCGACCTGTTCAAAGGCAAACACCAGACGGATTTAGCAAGGCTGACTTTTCTTTGCGGCGTTCTCGTTTCAATTACCCCTCATTTTCGACATGGCGTCGCTCCTCGCTTCCGGAATCGAGTAGCTGCTGGCTTTTCACTGGCGGAGCACCTTCATCTTGCCATCTGGAAGTAGTGGCCACAATTATTGCGAGATTCCCGAACCCCAGCCTCTGATAAGCACAGTAATTTTATGCTTAGGCCTTAAGTACTCATTTAGAAGATGGAAATCCCTGTCAAGGAGCTTATCACACAATTGGATTAAGAATAGGCAATTGATTTGAACAATAGCTTTATTTCCGAATGCCCCAAAAAGTGATAACCTTTTATTCCAAAACAAAACATAATAGAACTTTTGCCTTGTCTGGAATTGAGAAAAGTGTAAGCTAGAACATCTCTAATGAGATCAGGTTCTCCAATGGAACTCGGCATGGGAATGCTAATCAGAAGAGTAACGAGTAGGCAAACCCAATTGCACGGCGTTCTGGGATCCGTGCTTGGGCACTGGTTAC
Source organism: Drosophila orena (assembly GCA_005876975.1). NCBI lineage: Eukaryota > Metazoa > Arthropoda > Insecta > Diptera > Drosophilidae > Drosophila > Drosophila orena. Next base: position 2,406,200 of record VCKV01000282.1, on the reverse strand, counting down.
TGGGCACTTGGCACTTGGCTCTGGGCACTGGGCACTTGAGTTTAATTAGCGGCGGAGGCTCAGAGTTCGCCAGATGAATGGCCGTGTGTGGATGGGGCGGAGCGGAGGAGCACATGGTCGCCGCATGGCGAGAGAGCCTGCAAAGTGGGCGGACCGCGTCTGAAATCTCAATTCTGAAATCACAAATCCGCGGCCTCGCGTCAATTGGCGTAAAAATAGATTCGGCGGCGGGCGGCTCAGCGAAATTTCACAAGTGGAACGCTTTTGCCTCGAGGAAGCGCAATTTGTGTGGCGGAATCGGGAAAGAACTAGATAATACCCGTCACTAGCACTAGAATCGTGCAACATCCTATGTAGAAACGCATGTTTTTGGGGGCGTTTTCGATGCAAACGGAGTGACCCATTTGGAGCTATGCTATAACCATTTAAAGGAAATTCAGCACTAGTCATCAATTAAAGTTACTCATGCGAGGTAATGATTTCTCGCTGTGTAGTTTGTTGCTGCAGACATCTATACACTATAAAAGTACCTTAATATGTACTTTCGTATGTACACCATTGATTCAGAAGAGAATAAGGAATTTGGCTCATATCAGCTCTGTTGTTCAAGGCCGAAACTAAGTAATAAACTATATGTATAGACATAAAAATTCACATAAGGTTCCAAACTTGTATTTGGAAATGAGGCACTGAAGAGCCTTGCGAATAATGTGTGGTTTTTACGGCTTTTCCGCGAAACTTAAACAGTTTGCTTTGGAGTCACGTTGTCGCCAGTTGAAAGCAGTTTCGATTCCCAAGTGGGCAACGGACCACTCGGACTCGGAACCAAGTCACATGGGAAGTTCTGTAGGCGCCCAACTATCTATCGTATATACATATACTCTATAAAGCTTGAGTGCGATTGACTGCGATTGATGGGATATGAAACCCTACTGACTGGCGAATCCAAGCCAGTAGGAAATGTGGGTTCCCGATCTTAGGACTCCCACTTCGCAGGAATACGTAATGAGGCACCTTTGTGCCAGGGGCAGCTAATTACAATGTTTCCTGGTAACGTCAATCTGACGCACTCGAGTGGGGAAAATCAATGAGCATTAATGACTCGGCCCTTTATTAATAAATTGTAAGTGGGCCAATTGACTAACGACTGAACTCGACTTTGAAATGCGGGGAGTGAAACGCGAGTGCGGAAAGGTCTAGGAATAGCAGTACACTGAGCCGAGTTGCGAATGCCTGGCGTTCGAAAAGCTGTTAAGTATTCACCAATTTAACTAGTTTCCAAGAATGAATAAGTGCTTACACCGAAATATAAAAGTTCTTTGAGTTCGTTTATTAATTTTATGAATGAAAATTGTATAATGCATAAGTAATAAATATTACTTGGAAAAACATTTCTCTTGAAGCTTCTGTTGAGATAAAAGAAGTATTGGAAGTTCATCATGAAACCGTAATTTCTTGCGGTGTAGGAACCACCACTACTCGCAAATGCAGGCACATTTTTTTTGGGTGTGTCGGGGGGCGGTGGGCGGTGGCAGGGGGCGTGGGGTCGAACAGGTATTTTCGGTTTAGTTGTTACGAAATAAGTGGCGAAAATTGACGTGCCGAAGGCGAAGGCAAGAAACCAAAACAAACACACGAAAACGCAGGCAAATGCGCCGTACACTTTGCATTGTTTTATCGCCCACTTTTTATGGCTTTTCGTGCTCTTTGCGGGCGGTGTTAAGTGCCCCGGGTGACTGGACTCACCTTTGCTGGACTTTTCGAGCAGTGTAGCTGCCTGGAAGGAGCCCAAAACCTCCATTATTTCGCGGTCGCCACTTTCCTTGCGGCCAATCGATTTTTCAGAGCGCCCCCAAAAGTCCAAGTGCAGCGTAACGAATTCGCAGCTTTCGTCCGCTTTTCCGCGCATTTTCGGAATATACACTGCTTGGGGGATTCTCCGGGGAATCGAATCCGTCACTTTTAGTCCTGTTTGTTGTTCTTTTCCCACTTTTCGCTGTTGTTTTTGCAATGCAAAATGCTTCTGCACTTGCGGTACACACACATACCAACAGCTGCTACGGCCGCCGCTACACACACACACACGCACAGCGGGCAAACGGGCATCGCTATCCCCGTCTCGCTTCAACCCACCGCGCCGCGCATTTTCACATTTCCCGGTTTTGTTGCTACTTCGCTTGATTCATTTTACGTTCATCTGGGTGCTCCGTTTTCACTTTCGCTTGGCTGGGCAACACACAACAACAAGCTCGCGATCGAGTATCTCCGCTCGGCCGTCCGCTGCGAACGAGTATCTGAGTAGCAGAGTATCTGAGCGTGAGAATCTGTCTCTATCCGAGTGTCTCGCGGAATCGGAATCAACACAAACAGCTGTTCGGGCTGCGATAGCCAGCAATCGATAGATTAGCGATGGAAGTCGATTGTTTTTGTTTTTATTTAAGTTGGATTTGGAAACGGAAATAGGTGTTATGGCATATTAATAAATAAATGGCTGAATTATGCAAGTGGCACTCCTAGCGAATTCTTCTCGCCTCGTGTTCAGATTCCAGTAGCGACAGGATGTCGCCCTCGCGAACAGGGCCTTTGACATTGCGAATAATCTGGCGGTTCTGATCGCCGAGGAACTGCACCCGCACCTGGGTGCACTGCCCCCGGGATCCTGTGCGGCCGAGGATCTTCACCACGCGAGCATACTGCGGCTTGTCCATGCTGAATACGAAATTCGAGATTTATTTGGCAATAACAGATTTGAATTTGAAGCTGCCCGGCCAGTCGACTGAGCATAGAAAACTATCTGCGCTTTGGTCAGCTCTGGCGCCACCTGTGGGCCCTGTAGCGCAAAATAAGTGCGGACGCGAACCGCAGAAGCAAATTGCATTCTGCTTTGCTGACTAAAAATCGAGCTGGGACCTTCAGCAGCTAGGGAGGCGAGTTGGCATCCCCGAGGCCAGTTATCGAACCAGTTCGATTTCGAACCACGCAACTCTAGCATGTAATCGTTCGTCTCGCCGTCTAACATTTGTGTCGAACTACATTTTGTTTTGCCATTCAATAAATCTATTATTTAGCACTGAATAAGCGGCGCCACAGAGCCCGGAAAGAGTGTCCGCGTTCTGGAGACTCGGCGCACGACGGCCCGCAACGATACGTCCATTAAAATCGCACGGCAGCAGCAGCAACCACAACCAGCGGAGGCAGCAGCAACAAAATACACAAAATAAAGAAGCAGCAGACGGAAAAGTGCCCAAATGGTGCAGAACTGAGTGGAGAGGCTACCAAACACGGATTTGCCACAGTGCCGCAGCCCGGAGACGCCGAAATGCTCTAGTGGGCGGCGGTCCAGCACGATTTTCTCCCCGCGGAGAGACCACAGTTGCCAGCGGACGAGGATGACTGCTCCTGGCGAAGCAGGAAGCTAAGAGATACATAGCCATCGTGTACAGCAGGCAGCACAGATATCGGGATAGGATATGCCCGCGGGCCAGCCCACTTGAGGAGAGGATCCGCGCGCGAGGAGAGGATCTGCAGCCTTGTTTAGTTAGCATTTAGTCCGGTCATCGTGCCTGCGCCTTGTTAACCACACTCTCTTGTTTACGTTTGCTTGTTTGTTGAACTCCACAAATCGTCCTTCCATTAATTGTTAGTCACGAATCCCTCTCGTTGAGCACACTAATCAAAATGAAAGCATCCTCGTCGATATCGCAATCGAAATTAAAATTGAAAGCTAAGTTGCAATTGAAATCGAAGCGTCCAGCCGTTAAAGCTACAATCAAATTACACCCGTCCAAACCCACCTCGTCATCGCCATTGCCATCGTCACCGCCATTGAAGATTGGAGCCAGGGCCGCCAGGACTGCGCCACGATCAGTCGTCTGCCATCCCAATTGAGTGAAGCCGAGGATACACGAATCTAAGGGTGAGTACTGCTCTGGAATTCCGTGCAAAACCCATAACTAATGCCATTACTTTCTCACTTAGTATGTGGATTATCGGATTTGCATGGCATATTTGCATAAAACTATCACCTTACGGACTAATATTATACTTTAAGAAAGGCACAGATTATTTAGCAGCTTTACATTTCCGCAAGAATGATTAATGATCAAGGTGTATTTAGGAAAATCATTAGAATAAGAGAATTTATATGCATATTACTAATATCCCAATTTTAAGAGGAATTTGTATGTTCATTTGTTCATATTGCAATATTTTGTAGTAATATTAATTTTATGAAATATCTTCAATATATTTAAATGAGATATGAACCACGCCATGCAAATTCCACTCATTAAAATATGGATTAATAAATTAGTAAGGAGCACATTTCCATAGATAAACGCATGTTTCAATGAGTTTCTTTAGAAACTGCAAATATCTATAAAAATTCAACAAAACGGTGAAACATTACTATAACTTTTGGACTCTTTACAAGGCAGAGACTGTTTATGTTAACAATAGCATTTGGTATTGTCATCCTATATCTAATCCATATTATTTTGTACATTTATTTAACTATTTACCCCTCTCTTTTTTCAGGTACTGAATGTACTGCATCAACTGTAATATAAGTTACGTAAATAGGAATTTATGCGAATAAGAGTAATTAAGTGAAGCGCGGAGTTCTACATTTCTACAACCGGACATCAGAGATTCAACCATCTTAAAGGACTTGCAGCGCTTTGAATTGATATGTTCTCAAGCGTTGGCCATTTCTCACTTGAGTTTAATCGGTTAGTGTTTCATCACCCTTTATATTCAAAGCATTCTTTGTATTTATTTAGGCGTATATTGGATGCACCCGTGCGAGAAATATTTCTCTCCCCCACAAATCCAATATGTAAGGGTTATTGAAAAAAGAAGGCACTTGGGTGGTGGCTACTGATTGATCTGAAGTACGCTGCATCGTAAACTAATTCGATTTGAGTTTTTGAATGTGAATTTTTAACTGCAAAAAGAGATTATATATTGGCATGTCTCCATAAACATACCTTACAAAATTATATTTTAATGCACTATTTATAACTTTCCTACCTCGGAAAAACTATTGTTTAATTATTGTATTATCTAACTTGTATTATGATTTAGTGTTGAGTGTTTGCTAACTTTCACCACATTATTTATTGTTGTGAGATTTATCAGTCTAATACTTTTCTTAAAATAATTATCATAATTTTTGTATTTGGAGAACCAAAATATTCCCAATGTAAATTCTTTTTTTCCATCGCAAAGTCATCAAATTCTTTCCCAGTAATATAAAAGTATCCTTTTTATACCTATAGTTAACTTTATGTTAACTAACTGGTTACTTGATCAGTATATTTAGAAATAATTCTTTAACTAGCCGAACCCATACCACAATGTTAGTTAGGGTACAAACTTTAGGCTTTATAACAAATATTGAACTAATAGAATGCCTTATTTTAGTCCAAAATGAATTCAGCTGCTTAAATCTTTCGTTTTTCCAAACTGTTACCTATTTTTTCAGGAATTACTGGAACCATTCGGAACGCCAATATCTTCCCTTGATTTCATGTTGAATTTTTATGCAAATTACATATGTGAGTATTCAGTTTATATTAATTTTAACAATGGTGTTAAATTTTAAGGTAACTACGATTGCATGCGGGAATCTAAGAAATATAAATTAGTGTGAATAACTGATTTACATCGATATACTTAGGTATATTTCTGGAAATAATCATGAAGTCCTGAAGAGTCTTAATCGCGAGTCAGTCCATGATAAACGCTTATTATTCCGAACTTCATCACTTGTATTACTTACTTAATTTTAAAACTCCTCGTTGTAATATACCATAATTTCACTATGGTTTATTGCGCTGCTCCACTCTGATCAAGGACTTGCATTGTCACCTCAGACCTTGTACAAGTTTCCTTTGTCCCGAAGAGGAGCAACAGTTGACCGCGCCCAAGTGCATCCTTCGGTGTCCTTGCACTGGGCGTTGCACCTGAAAAGTGGGCGCTTCCGCGCTGAACTTTTCCGGCTGTGCTGGCAACTTTTGCCGCGTACAAAGTGCCACTATTGACCTTCGGCAATACTCGCAGCCGCAGTGAGTAGTGCCCGTGTTTCCCCCAGTTTGCCAGGCCAGACCCCGCCAGCGAGGAGCAAGGAGCGAGTGGTCTAGACCGCCATCAGACGCCGTTCATCGGACTCGCTTGGTTCAGCAATGGCGGTCTTAACCTCATTAGAAACAAATGAGGCTGCCGCCGGTCGCCCCTCCCTCCGTATTGTTTTCAAACTTATTCGAAAATAATTTCCACATTTGCGTTTAGGGGAGGAATTGGAATTGGTCGCCGGAGGTGGGTCTTCTGGCTCAACCCTTGCCCCACCCTTTAGCTTTCAGGGGATTGAGGACTACAAAGCGAACGCAGCTCCGCTGCTCTGTTTATGTACAATACGAACGGGCGTCTGGTTCTTCCTATGCCAGTGGGCCAGCACTTGGTCTGGGCTTAGGCAGCAGGCAGCAGGCAACTGGGCGCAGGGAGCAGTAGCAGGGAATGGGGTCTGAGTACTCAATCTGGACCTGCGCATATTGGTTGCACACAATGACTCCTATTCGCCTGGTGCCGTCTCGCTTGCTCCGCCGCAACCACGGACACTCTGAAAAGAACATCCTTTGTGTGTCGTTGTACAATGTACATGAAGCATCATTATGTTGGAGGTCGCCCCAGCGCCGACACTCGCACTCCTGCTCCTCCACGGGACAGTCCATCAACAGCTGGTCGGGATCTTCGAGGGGCAGTAGTCCTCCACTAAGAGAAAATATCCTCGAAATGGGCGTATTGGATCTACAACTCCAATATGTATAGTGAGTTTTAATTCAAAGTGCAGACCAGTACAGAAAGAATAAGTTTGAAAGGCAGAATGTTTAATTACTTACTATATAAACTATCTTTAAGTGGCAAGGCAACTTTGAAACCACAAATTGCATTGTCTTCATAAGTTAAACGAAATTAGACCTTGGATTACTCCGCCACAAACTAAACCATTTTCATTCCTCAGCTTTGCGAGGTTCGAAATAGATACAATCGGGTTTATAGAACTCCAGCCATTACAGACTAATAATGTAAAGATCTTCAAGTCGCTGATTGATAATGGTGAAGTGGCTTTAGTGTACGGGTTTATAATTTGTTTTCCACAATCGTGTTGAATTGAAGTTCCAGCTAGAGCAGTTTGATGCCAAGTTAGGCAATACAAGAAGATATTTCTCTTTTGTGTGGCGCAGCAAGGTAGTTGAATAGCCCACTGACATTCCAAATCACCAATGGGTATCAAAGTACTCCATTTTTTCCCGAGTGTTGCATCCACTGCGAAGTGCTCGTCGATTAAGTTCGATTTCCGTACATAAACGACGTGAGCGCCATCCTCGATGTCCGCATGCAACAATTGTGAATGGGAGAGGTTGTGGGTGCGCAAGAGGATGAGGATGACGATGGTGATGGTGATGGGAGTGAAGCGGAGGATGAGGCAGTGGCAGCGGCAGTGGAGGGCTGGCCGGGAAAGGCAACCCCGAAATGGTTTATGTACTCTGGCTGCTCGGCATGGGCGCACATACGTGTCTGGCAGGGTGAAATCTGCCATCGCTGTCAACGCTGGAAGAGGATTCAGATTCAGATTCAGATTCATAATCGCAGCTCGGGACGTTGGCACTCGTTCAGTTTGACTTTCCGCTTGTCAAGGCATTGTCACCGAATCCAAGTGCTCCGTGGCTCGTGGCCAGATTTGTGACAACAATTAGTGGCGACAGTAATCCGAAAAGTCGCGCAGATCCCGAAGTGAGCAACCTGTCGCGGCATTGTGGATGCATCAAAGGTGATTTAGTGTGTTGTGTCGTCTGCCGCCTCATACCTGAGGTTGGGATGCTTTGGATTCCTTTGGCTGGAAACTAAGCCGAATCCTTCGAGGGCTCCTGGCACTCGGCACCTGGCACCTGGGCAACCGTTCTCAGGGAAACCCTGCGCTGAGCCAGTGGCCTCCGGCATGTGGCGATGGGAAGCCCTCATCTCACGCTAGACTTACCTGCCAATCATCGGAACTCATAACTTGAAAAGAATGGGAATTATCCGGCGAGGCGTACGCAATCTAATAGGGATAGAAAAATCATCATCTGCCCTCGAGAGGGTCTGCCTGCTCATATTTCATTGTTGTTCCTCGGCATTCGCTCGCAGCAAAATCAATAAGGATTTATTTAATTATTTCATAATTTCCGTTCAACTGCATTCGCACAACAATGAATCAAACTAGTTGCTGCCAGTCTCTCCTTCGCCGGGGGTTGAACTTTAACTCCGAGTGCCTTCAATTTGTAATCCATTCGTTTATCGGGCGGACCATGTCCTCATGGCTTCCGAAAACAGCTTACATGTTTCTCAATGGGATTGCATGGGCTTTAGATAGTTACCATTCACCGGCGGCATATTTAAAAGGATAATAGTTTGGCTGGAGACAGGAACAAACCATTATTATGCAAATCGAAATGGGATCAATTGCTAAATGTTCTCATTACACTTTAATTATGGGTTCTTATCTTTTTCTGGTTTTTCAAAGATACATTCACTTAGTTTGAAAAACAATAAAGATATTAGGTTCTTCTTCTAATCCTCGATTAAACCCCCTTATTTTCCCTATCTAACTTGGATGAATAGATTAACAAATTTAGTTTTCTATAACATTTTTTGCCCAGTAATAGCTCACTTTTATGATGTCTGGTTCTCTAAAACTAAAATTAGTTTATATTTGTGTACAAAAGTGCATTACATACGATTACCCTCATATATTCATCCAACTAATAACTGATATTATATTCCTTCTACATGCGTTTAAGTGCGTTTTCAAGTGCGTTTAGTACGTTTAGTAAGTAGAAAGCATACGAGGCCTTCATGGAAGTTCTTTAGTTTCAAGAGCCATGGCAAGTTTTAGAATTTGGAAAAGTAGTAGCCTTTTTAAGCATTCCTTGAGCGATTGTGAAACCGCTTAGGTAACCACTCGCATCAGTCAAAGGTAATTCCCCCTTCTGGATGAATGTTCCGAGCAGCATTTCACCATTTTACCATTTCGCCATCGCGGTGGCCTTAAAATGCGCCGGCAACTAACTTTCTTTGTGACCCGAGAGAAAGCAGCTACTGGGCTTTCAGTAGCAATTACGCCATTAAGGTCGAGCCGAATCTTTGATGTCGGCGATGGCACTTGTTAGTCCTGAGATGCGCGGCCTGCGCTGCAAAGGATGCAAAAGATGCAAATGATGGCAGGATGGCGAGATGGGGAGATGATGCAGCAAAGAGGTGCCGATTTCCCCTGCTGTTTGGCGCTGTCTTTGTGCAGCGGATGCCTTGGCCACGGGGGAGATGTGGGCCTCAAGTGGCCAAAGCCGGAGGCTGTCCTTCTCCTAGAAAGCGCCGCCATCGCCAGGCCGCCTCCCTAGTCCCAAGTCCTTCGCCGGATTCCTTTGCGGTGCCGAGCGTTTTAATTGTGCCTTTCTTTGTTCTTTTCGCCGTAATGGAGTGCTATGCAAATGGCGTTTTGATGAATTTCCTTGGCTCTCCGGCGGCGCTATCGCTTTGTGGATGGATGTTGGCTGCTGGCTGCCGGCTGTTGGCTGTTGGCTGTTCGGTTCCCCAGTTGTCCTGGCCCTGCTCAAAACAACGAAAACAAACAAGAGCAGCTTTCATCCCCTTTCATCAGCTCGCCGCCTGTGTATGTGTGTCTGTAAGTCATGGCTGGCTGGGAAGTGCTGCCCAAACCAAGCCCAAGCCCAAAGCCGAACACAAACCCAAACCCAAACCCTTCTGCTCTCCACTTCTCGCCGGGCTCTGCTCATGTCCTTTGTGCCATCTTGTTGTTGTGTTTGTCGCTGCTCTGTTGTTTGCGGCCAACTTAACCAGTGATGACCAATTTCAGCAGCAAAAGCTAGCTCAGAGTTAGAAATCCTATAACTAAACATATATAGATAAACATGGCCAAGAATCCCCATCCAAAAGTTGTATTTTTACATTTGTCGATGAAAAAACATTGCCACTTTCTTGTATGAAATATAGCCATCTTCAATAATTGAACAATACCACATGTTCTTAATTTGAAGTTAAAAATTAGAACGGTTGTATCTTTAATAATGGAGATACATCCATTAGGGATTTATTTATTTTTGCCAGTAAGACATGTATACATGAATACCTTCAGATTTCCATGCTTATTCAAGCTGTTGTCGTAAATGATTAAGAACCGATTTACTCAAGATCTGATATTAAATACAAGGTTCTAATTATTTCTGGGCACCTTTAGTTAGATTTTTAACTGGAAAAGAGCTGAACTACCAGCTCTGCGCTAGTCTTTATTGCAAAGGGGAGGAAAAGGGGCACAGCGAAGAAAAGGGAATATTTTTGATTTACCAAAAGCGCGACGCGGTGCTTGCTTTCTAGTTTCGGCCTGCTCTCGAACGCGTCAGACAGCTCGAGGAGTCCGGAGGCGGCCGGGGACTTTAAAAAGGAGCAGAGTCCTTGCCACCATCCCCGATTTTAGCATGGGCATATTGGGGTGTGTGCCCGAGTGAGCAAGTGAGTGAGTGTGTGCGAGTGTGTGCGTATTTCGTGTTCAAATTTTGTACATAATGGATTATTGTCCTTTTGCCTTTCCGTTCTCCCTGTGCCATGCGCCCCGACTGCTGCATTGGTCGATATCGTCAACCAATCAAAAGCGCCCTCAAAATGGCCGCCATTCGATTCCGCTCCTCACTTTGCCGATTTGCGTGCGTCCTTCTTTGTGAAGAAAGGCGAAGGAGCCCCCGCCGCCGCCGCCGCCGCCAAGTGGTCATTCATTCAGGCTCCGCATCCTTGACGATTTACCATTCCCATTACGGCTCCAATTACGAGTGCGGTTTCGATTTCGATACCTGCACCGCAAATTGCGATCCTGGAATGGAAAAGTGGGCCACTAGAGTAGTCACTTATGCATCCAGACAAATGGATTTCTTTAAGCTTTATGCACGAGCCCTTCACTTATGACTTATTATTGTTATCAAAATAATGTTTATGGTTATCAGTACTTGAACTTATGCCATCCCTTATCCTCCTTTTGTTGCAGGCCTTGTCTAATTGCCTTCCAAATTCGCAAACGAGCGCATCTTCCATGTCCCAGCTATTTGTAAAATACGGGCGTTTGTGATTTGAAACCGAGAACACGTTCGTTAATCGTAACTGGTAACTTAAGCGTAAAATTAGGTAAATATTTAGCAGCGATCGCTCGTCCTGGGAAGCCAATTTAGAGTGGCATGAGTGGCCATCCATCGGGACTCCGGAAACATGATGATAATGAGTGTAGTGGCCCACGACCACCAGTACCCGGAGAAGAGAGCCGTGTTAAAAAGGTGCTCAAATCAGTCGAATGCAAAAGGAAGTCCTCTATAATTTATCAATTACCATTTTCATCAGATGACCGAAGGGGTAGCAGATACCTCGAAGAATTCGTCGCCATCCTACCTGAACTGGGCCCGGACGCTGAACCACCTGCTGGAGGACCGCGATGGGGTCGAGCTCTTCAAGAAGTATGTCGAGGAGGAGGCGCCCGCCTACAACGACCACCTCAACTTCTACTTCGCCTGCGAGGGCCTCAAGCAGCAGACGGATCCGGAGAAGATCAAGCAGATAATCGGAGCCATCTACAGGTGAGTGGAATGCTTAGAAGAATGCTGAATGGTGGAGTACTTACCTTGCCACCCCCTACCACTTGCAAAAGATTCCTGCGCAAGAGTCAGCTGTCCATCTCCGATGACCTGCGCGCCCAGATCAAGGCCATCAAGACGAACCCCGAGATCCCGCTCAGCCCACATATATTCGATCCCATGCAGCGCCATGTGGAGGTCACCATCCGCGACAACATCTACCCCACGTTTCTCTGCTCCGAGATGTACATCCTGTACATTCAGCAGATGTCCGCCCAGCAGGAGCGTTGCAGCAGCAGCGGCGCCACGGGATCGGGAAGCGGCGGGAGCAGTGGTAGCGGTGGCAGCAGCTTAGTCGGCGCCTGCGCCCTACCGCCGACCAACGCGTCCGGCAAGCAGCAGCTCCAGCAGCTGGTGCCGCCCGGTGCCTTCATCAACCTGCCGGTGAGCAGCGTGAGCGGGCCGCCAGCTGGCACGTGCAGTGCCAGCGGCAGTGTGTACGGTCCCTCGACATCGGCCAGCTCCAGCGGCTCCATCAGCGCCACCGACACACTGCCCCGCAGCTCCACGCTGCCCACGCTGCACGAGGACTCGGTGCTGTCGCTCTGCGACGACTTCGAGAAGGTGCAGATGCAGGAGGGCGGCGGATCCCTCGGCTCCGGATCCGTGGGCGCAGGTGCGCGGGCGCCCGACTACCCGATTCGCCTGACGCGCGACCTACTAATAGCCACTCAGAAAAGAAGACTGGAAATCCGACCTCCTGGGTAAGTCAGCTCTCTTTTACCCACGCAACCCTTGGTTCATAACAAAAGCTAGACTAGGATGTATATAAGCTAGTATATAACGAATCGGACAAGCGATAGTCTCATAAACTTACAAAAGGAGAACTCTAAACTAGAATGTAGAAACCACCCCAATTTGTACACTAGACGAGATCCACCATACTCTTTATGTTTGTCTTAAGTTTTTTATTGTTAATGATGATTTTCTGTGATTAACTCCTAATTTGTTATATTTGTTTCTTTTACTTTTTACACATGTACATGAACGCTCACAAAAACACGCACGCCAAAAACACGAACCCACCCGCATACTATATACTATACATCCGAAAATATGCCCACCCACAACTTTCATTGGACCTCAAAACACCACCCGCATATGCATTGTACATATGTTTACCTGTACACTACTGACTCGATGAATATACACTGCGTTTACCTTATTTGTTTGACCATTTTTGTTTGTGGATCTTGACGAATCCCCCACTCACATACACACGATCACACAATTGGGCGCCATTGCATGGAAACTATATGTTCCTGGTCCGATCTGCATGCGAGTAGTGCCCACGGTTACGTGTATAATCCAAGCACTACCAACACCTCCTATGTGCCGAATTCGCGGGTTGATTCGGAGAGGGCCAGCGTTAGCTCCGGCGGACGCACCGACTCCGACACCATGTCGATCTCCAGCTGTTCCATGTGAGTAGGAGCGCCAGTGGAAGCCGTCTGCCCTAGAGATCCCATGAGATGGATGCTTGACACGCGGAACCAGAAGTCCAATCCACACAGCTTGACTGACTAATGATTCCTCGTTTCAGGGACGGTCGCCCGTACATCCAACGCAGACACAGCTCCACGGAGAGCAAGGCGATCCGCCAGAGCGCGATGGCGAACAAGGAGACAAACACCTTTCAGGTAAATGGGGAAACAATTATCGATAGGACTGATCTCCATCAATTTGTTACATTACAGGTTATACCTCGCACACAACGACTACATTCGAACGAGCACAGACCACTGAAGGAAGAGGAGCTGGTGTCCTTGCTGATACCCAAGTTGGAGGAAGTGAAGCGAAAGCGAGACCTGGAAGAAAGAGCCCGCGAGGTGAGTTTGGGTTAAGATGTGGTTAAACCACCATCCACTTACTATGCAACACTTTTAAACAGAGAAATCCCGGAGCTGCTCTGCTTACCAACGAAAGATCCAGTGCCAGCGATCGAGCCTTCGCCGAGGCGATACGAGAGAAGTTCGCACTGGACGAAGACAACGACCAAGACATTCTGGACCAGCATGTGTCGCGGGTGTGGAAGGACCAAACACCGCACCGCTCGCCGGGAACGATGTCGCCCTGCCCACCCATCCCGTCGCGCCGACGTACAGCCACCCACGATTCCGGAATGGTCAGCGATGGCGCCATGAGTCTAAGTAAGGCTAACACAACCCATGGATCTCCATGACAATTATCTAAACCCAAATTTAACCACAGGCGGACACTCAATGAAGCACTCGAAGTCCATGCCGGATCACAGTTCCTGCTCGAGGAAGTTGACAAACAAATGGCCTTCCATGAACACAGACAGTGGCATTAGCATGTTCTCGGCCGACACTGTTACCAAGTACAAAGATGCGAGGTAGGTCAACGTGGCTTTAGCACTAACCCCCACTAACCGAGAAACTCTGCTAAAGTTCTCGATCTGGCTCTAGCACGGCCTCGAAACTGGAGGAGGCGAAACGAAGACTGGAAGACGAGCCGCGGCGCTCTCGTCGATACGCCCAACCGCCGATGCAGCACCTGTCGCAACAGCCACTGGCCTCCTTCAGCAGCAGCAGCAGTGGCGGCAGCATCAGCCTGCCACACCAGCCACCGCCTCTGCCGGCCAAGCCGCCGGAGACGATCGTGGTGTTCTCATTCTGCGAGGAGCCAGTGCCGTACAGAATAAAAATACCCGGTACTCAGCCAACCCTGCGTCAGTTTAAGGACTATCTGCCCCGAAGAGGTCACTTTAGGTAGTATCTTCTCCGCCACTCAATGAACTTAATGCTAACTAACATCTCTGTGACCGCATAGGTTCTTCTTCAAGACGCACTGCGAGGACCCGGACAGTCCAGTGATTCAGGAAGAGATTGTTAACGACTCCGACATACTGCCGCTATTCGGAGACAAAGCGATGGGTCTTGTCAAGCCATCCGATTAATATTAAGCATGTAGCGTAGATTTTGTATTAAGGCAAATCGTGAGTGTTGCTTGGTGCACTGAAGCACTGATGCACCAAAGTACGGTAGAGTACGAATACGATAACGAACGCACCAAGTGTACGCATCTTAGAGCTAGCAACTGGAGAAGCTATTTCCGACAAATCAAAAGCTATATCTGTACGGGCGACCGGCTTTTGTAAGCATCACAAACTACTCTCTGCGGGGGCAAAGTATTTTTCTGTACAACAAAAACTGATCTATTCACCGACCACCGAAAAGGTGGTTGGATCTACGAGATTCGGAGCAATTGGTAGAGGGGAAGGATCCTTTTTATGTTGACACCTTGGCGGCCGTACGTTCAGGGTCCGAAAAGCGTTTCAGTCCCGCAGCCAGGGGCTGAGATGATTAGGAACTGCACAAAATCAATTTATTGAGAAGATTTATGGGTTTACCTCGATTGGGATTTGTTTGTTACCTTTTACTAACTACGGACTGCCTGCAATAAATTTTGTTAATATTTTTGTAATGTGCATTTTATGATGATGATATGATGATATTAACAAAGTTCTATTCAACTCGACAAAAATCAAAAGATAATCTGTTTTATTTTTGTATATCTATAACACAGCATACACACTTAACATTTATGTATTTATACAATATATTGTAATTGCGTCAATTGCATCTACCGATCTACCATTAGGCACATTTCATTTTGGGGCTCGATCAGTCCAGCAGCGACCAATAGTGGGATACATGTGGGTATATTGGAGGCCATTGGCCGAAACGGACGAGGTCGATCGATTGATTTATTTAAATAAGTTAACGCATACACTTACTATACATATTTTTTTAAGAAAACTGAAATAACCGCAGAAATATGCAAGTAACGGATAAATTTATTATATCAAACATATTTTATTTGTGAGCAAAATGCATATAGATTTAATAAAAAAAGTACATGGATAGAACGTAATGAGCCAAATGATTTAAATTGCATTCGGTTGATTGGGTGGTGATCACGATTATGGTCAGGATTGGGCCTTACACAATATATAATTATCTATTATATATATTCAATAGTGGGCTAAACTGCCGTGCAGTCGTCTCTTTGAACGTGGGCCACATAGTTCTGCTCGTTGATGAACGTATGCGTGCACTTGGGGCAGTGGAAGCGGCGATGGCGGTTGGTTCCGGGACTCTCGTGCTCCCGCAGATGGGCCTTCATGTTGTACATCTGGGAGAAGCGCTTGTTGCACACCGGACAGGCAAAGGGCTTGTCACCAGTGTGGGATCTCATGTGCCGCTCCAAGTGTGCCTTGGTCCGGGTCTTAAAGCCGCACACCTGGCACTCCAGTCGCTTGGTCTCGTTGTTGTGGATCATCTTGTGCTTGTACAGGGCCACCTTGTGGACGAAACGCTTGGAGCAGACTTCGCACTGGTATGGCGTTTCGCCGGTGTGCCAGGCCATATGATGCTTCAGTCGGAACTTGCGGCTAAAGCGTTCCGGGCACACAGGGCAGGCGAACTGCTTCACGGGCTCGTGGTTCTGTAGGTGGCCTATGAACCCGGAGTACGATTGCAGCGTCTTACCGCACTGATCACAGACGTAGCCCGGAAAGTGCTCGCGTTTTGTGTGGGCATTGTAGGCGCGCCGGCTACTGAACTTCTCCGGGCAGCTGGGGCACTGTATGTTGACGGTGTATTCGCCGGAGCTGTCGTTTTCATGCTCCTGGTCGTCGCCATCGGATATTACGTACTCTATTGTGCCGTCGTGATGCTCGTCAAAGTCGCTCATAGTATCTTCCTTAAAAAAGTCTTCTTCCTGAGCCCCTTGCTTGGCATGTGGCAACAGATCCTGCTCCTCTATCTCGTGGACCACCTCCTCTACCTCTTGGGCCTCCTCCTCGTTAATGATAATCTCGTTATCGATATCTAGATCTAAATCTACGGATTGAAACTCGTCGTCCTCCTCTGTTTGTTTGATAAAGAAGGTGTGCTCCTCTTCGGTCGCTTCCTCCTCGATGGCGGAGGAGTCGACCAGGGTGACGGTGGTGTTCACGCCCTCCAGCTCCTGCTCCTGCTCCTGGTCCTCCTCGACCTGATTCTGTGCCTCCACAATATTCCCATCGAACTTGCTTATTGTGGTTACCCGGTCGAGATCCTCTTCCTTATAGCCGGACTGTTTGAGGTCCTTGGACACGTAGGGATTGTGGATCAGCTCCAGGATCTCCTGGCGCAGCTTGCGCGCTATTTGTATTGACTTGTGGTATCTTGCAAGCTTCTCGCAGCATTTCTTGCAGATCGTCGACGATTCCTCGGTGAGGACGTAGTCCGTGCCCCTGGTGCATTGCAGTACTAGCTCGCTGATCAGCACTGGCGGCTGTCCGACGGTTTCGGTGTGAATGTCCTTTGGCACGCGCACCGAGAATAGACAAATGCAGCAATTCATATTTGATTGAAATTTATTTACAATTTCGAGCCAATGTGACCGTCCAGCCGGACGAGTGCTCTTATTTTTTGCTATCGGTTATCGAAAATCGGGCTGCTGCTGGTTCAATTTTCCTTAACGGTTCAGATTTCAAATTTAAATTTTGGCTACGCGCCAGTACCTATTTTTGTTATTAAATTAAAATCAAAAACTGAAAATTCGTACCGTACTCAGTGAAAAACGAATGAATGATATTTAGCCATGTATTTATTTTGTATTATTTATAAAAGAAATTGCCAAAATTAAACAAGCTTTCAAACGTATTCACTGTGTCACTCTTGATACGCGTTCATGTTCTTTTTAGGCAAGATGATATTGTAATGCTGGAATTTGGTCCAAGACAGCAGAATGTCCTTCGTCCTGCCGTGCGGCGCCTCTCCAAAGGTCTGAGGGTAGTCCTTTTTAGCAATCGGGTTGATAGTAAATGACTCGATCCACTTACCTTGCAGCACCCGTAAATTTTCATTACTTTCTTTTCCTCCTTGTTGCTGATGAACCCTCCACCCAGGCATTTAGTGCATATGCCGATTTTGTCCATCTCCTTCTGGACTTTCTCGAAAATTTCCTCTGGGGACAACAATTAAAACGATTTCGCCAAACTGGTAAGCAGAACTTACCGTGGTCCTTGGAGGTGGATCCTCTGACAATGGTCCTGCCAAACCTTGTTAAACCGTGCATGTGAATCATCATTAAAAGGTACTTGTTCTTGCCACTAGAAAGCTGAACTCTGGGAACATTTATCAAAAGGGCGTTGACACGCGAGGCACTTTGCCTTCGAATGGGCTTAACTAATTGCGAAACAGGTGCCAAAAGGTTCAACGTTTTCATTTTGGAAATATTTAAAGAAAAAGGCACTGGAATTTAGATGAAATATTCCGAAAAGAAACTGGTCTGAACGGTAGCAAGGCCCCAGCTAGACTGATTTCATTGGAAGCCTTCGGATCGTATGCTAAATTAAAAACTAACACAAAAATCGTAGCACATGTGATCATTCAAAAATTACTTACCTTTCGTATTCTGCGAACGAAATATTTGTATGAAAGACACCACATTTTACATTACTCGAAAGCCATTTATAATACGAACTGAACTATTAATTCTTTATTACTCTTCTTTTTTGTCAGAAATGGAAGCATCAACCATTTTCCCTTTTCGTGGACCCCTTGATAATATAATATTAATAAAGAGTGTAACTTTTATATTCGAATTTTTAATTAATACTGAATTTACATTTTCGAAATATATGCAACTTTAATTCTTAACGGATATCTTGAAATCCTTATATGTGGTCCACGATTGAAGTATATTCCTCGTCCTTGTGTGATCAGCACTGCCGAATGTCTGAGGACCCATTAAGAACCATTAGCCGGTGCTCCAAGGACCAAGGAAGAAGGACCTACTTACCCTGGAAGTGCCATAAATCTTCATTTTCTTACTGTCCGCTTCGTTGAGAATCCTTCCACCACCAAGGATTTTCGCACATATGCCCTGTGGCTCCAGCTCCTCCAAAATGGAGTCAAAAATCGTTACTGAAAGAAGGATTTGTTAGACCGCTCAAGGATAAGTGTCCTGTAGTCGAAACTCACAGTGATTGTCGACATCGGCGCCTCGGACAATAACTCTACCGTATTTCGTGAAGCCATGCGTATGAATATTTACTAACAAATAACGATTCTGACCTTTGGTTATCTTGACCCGGGGAACGCCCACCAAACTGATCAGATCGGTCGAATAACATTTCTCTGGGAGCAAGAACAGACCGTGTTCATTTACACTTCTTAGATATATCAATATTCAATATTAAGCCTTACGAAACGGAGAAACATTACGGGGAAGCAGACTCAATGACTTGAACATTTTCATTTTATTTTAGCAAAGGAAAAGAACAGAAGCCGAATTTGTATACAACCTGAAAAATTTAGATCCGAAAAGGTTTAGTGTGAGCAGTTGCAAAGCTACAGACTAACTGCTTTTCAACACCATTTTTCCATTTTGAATGCCATTTCCGAGAAATTCATGGCACATAGGATCGTAGCCAATAGTAAATTAATTTCAGGGTATTTATGTGGAGTCTTCGGTTGTTGATTGCAGCTAATAGCCCTCATCGGACGTTTCGATCGTGTAATCCGGGTATTTGGTGGCCAGGATGCGCTTGGTCTGCGCGTGATCAGCTTTTCCAAAGCCCTAAGAAAGAAAGACGTGATTAGCAATGTTTTCCAGTACATCCACTCCCTGGCGACCCTTTTGCTAAAGGAAGTACTGAAGAACAACTTTAAAGTAGACCCACCTGCGAGTATCCGTAGACCTTGAGGTACTTCTTGTCGGGATTGTGCTCGATGCGACCGCCACCAGGACACTCGGCACGCAGTCCTAGTTTTTTGAAGACCTCCTCCTCGCGATCGAAGATGTCGGCTAAAAGAATTTACCCAGGATAAGTACGCACGCAATGAGTAAGGTAAATCCAACTTACCATGCCATGTGCAGTCCGCAAATCCGCGGATCACAGCCTTTGAAGCATCTCCTCCATCGATGACATTGATCATGACGTATTTGAAGATGCCCTCTGGACTAATGTGCACCAATGGCACGCCGGCAAGTGCTTCCTCGGACATTTTGTGAATCAGTCGTAGGCCTTTGGAAAGCAATTGGAGGCGATTCATTGTGGAAAGTTGTTTAAAAATAGTATTTAACTTCTTACCAACCGGCAAATTTTCCAAAAATGCTGCTGCCTAAGTCCAACAATGTGACCAGATACTTTTATTTTCTTTCACCTTATCTATCGATACTATTGAAAGAACCATATTCTTATTCAATATTATTTCGTTAGCAAAGAAACCTTATTTTCAACATTCGCTTAAGCATTTTGTGTACATTTAGATATTTGCATATATCTATAATACTTAATAATACTTAATAATCTCAAAAACAAAACATTTTTATCAGTGAGAGAAAATATATCGATTACACCACAGCACGCACTCAATACCATCGCCACTATCGGCGCAGCTCTGGCGTTCACAACAAAATATACACAAATTATATTGTTTAAGCCGAATTTTTCGATTGGATTTCAAGGCGCCGAGATGAGCTCCACGCGTCCGTTTTGCTTCGTTTGCGGCAAGGAAAAGTCCGTGGGCGTGTTTCAGCTGATAGAAGGTAATGCTTCCTTCCGCCGTTCTGTGAATCCCTAATAGCCGACTTTTTCACAGGCTGCATTGTGCCAGGAACCTTTAAGCCGATCAAGGATATACTGAAGTACTTCGAGAAGATCATAAACCAGCGGCTGGACCTCCTGCCCAACTCCGCCGCCTGCCGGGACTGCCTGGAGTACCTCTTCAACTACGACAGGCTGGTGAGGAATCTGAGCCAAGTGCAGCGCCAGATCGCGGATGCACTCCTCGGTTGCAGGCAGGTGGAGGGCAAGCCGGAGGCCAAGCAGCAGGCGGCGAAGAGGGCACGCGTACAGGTGCCGGCCTTTAAGATCATCCAGGCCACCGCCCTCAAGGAGCCCGAGAAGCAGCCGGGGGAGGGGGATGAGTGCGAAGATTTCATGAAGGAGGAGATGCTCGACGAAGAGTTCCAGTTCAGCGAGCCGGACGACAGCATGCCGTCGTCGGAGGAGGAGTTCTTCACCGAGACCACCGAGATACCCTGCCATATTTGCGGCGAGATGTTCTCCAGCCAGGAGGTTCTCGAGCGGCACATCAAGGCGGACACCTGCCAGAAGAGCGAGCACGCCACCTGCAACGTGTGTGGCCTGAAAGTCAAGGACGATGAGGTCCTCGATCTGCACATGAACTTGCACGAGGGCAAAACGGAACTAGAGTGCCGCTACTGCGACAAAAAGTTCTCTCACAAGCGGAACGTCCTGCGCCACATGGAGGTGCACTGGGACAAAAAGAAGTACCAGTGCGATAAGTGCGGCGAACGCTTCTCGCTCTCCTGGCTAATGTACAACCATCTGATGCGGCACGACGCGGAGGAGAACGCCCTGATCTGCGAGGTGTGCCACCAGCAGTTCAAAACCAAGCGCACCTACAAGCACCACTTGCGCACCCACCAGACGGACCGGCCGCGTTACCCCTGCCCCGACTGCGAGAAGTCGTTCGTAGACAAGTACACCCTGAAGGTGCACAAGCGAGTCCACCAGCCGGTCGAGAAGCCGGAGTCGGCGGAGGCCAAGGAAGCCACCGCAACGTTCTTTTAGGGTAGTCATTTTGCTAGATTAATCTAAGTAGCCCAGCTGATGGGTAAGCGCGCGTATGTATCATAATATTAAATCTAAACAATCATTGACGGAAAATACCAGTTCTTTGCCCGATTTCCAGGAACTCTATCAGGTAAAATCGCGGATTTCGCGAATTTCTGGAATTATCACCGGCTGTGGCAATAAAAGAAGCAGATGTTATTTAAATCCTCTGAAGAGGTCCTTTCTACCTGTGAGCTCGGTATATATAACGGTGTCTAGCCGTCTGCCACAACTTAGTCGAACATTTCTGTCTTCCGGAGCACATCTCATAGAGGGGAATGGAGTCTTTATTGGTTCAGTTAAACACTTGCAGCGAGCTAATCGCCGAGGGTTACAGCAGCACCGGCAACATTGGCTGGCTGAACGAGTTCTGCGCCACTTTCTTGGACTTTGCCAGCGATCTGAAAGCCAGACTGCCGGAGGTGGCACCCAGTGGCGCCAACCTGGATGTGGAGACCATCTTTCTGTGCCTCACCCAGGTGGTAACCTGCATCACCCACCTGGAAAGGACCATCAGCATGGAGGCACCGCAGATGACCAGGCAGCACTTCCTCGATCGCTTAGACTGGTGCTTGCGACGACTGCTCGTCTCCTTGACGCAACTGGAAAGCAACGTAGCCCCAGTCAAGAACCTAGAGGACCACTCCTTCGTAGAGCTAATGGACCTGGCACTGGACCACTTGGATGACTACATGGAGAAGCTGGCCCAGCAGAGCAACAACTCGCTGCACATTCTGGAGGAGAGCTTCACGGAGGACACCTACCAGCTGGCCAGCATAGTAAATCACATCGTTCGCCACGCCCTGGCCTTTGCCAATGTGGCCATTAAGTCGGATAAGAAGGCTTTGAGTGCTCTGTGCGAGACCTTACTCACCGAATGCGCCACTTTCCACGAGGAGGCGAGTGAGCCCAATAGTGGTCTTCGAAAGCTGGAGGCCCTCTCCCTGGAACGGGCGCTATATGCACTGGAATCCTTCCTAAATGAGGCACTGCTGCACTTGCTCTTCGTCAGTCTGATAGATCTGGAAAACACTTCGGTGGAGAAGCTGAAGGAGACACTGCAAAGGGATCCTGTGGGAGCTCGGGAACTAATCTCCGCATTCGACAGCAATATGGATCGCATTCAGCAGATTGGGGTGCTGGCCATAGCCTTCTCCCAGGACATCAAAACGAAGACGATTGTCAGGAGTTGTCTGGCTTCATTGGAATCCCTGGATGCCTGCATTGTACCAGCTCTCCAATTGCCAGAGTCCATTTCATCCTCGCACCACGCGAATGTCTTGCAGGAACATTTCAACCAGGAGCTGCTGATCTTTCGGAACGTCATCCACGAAATCATCGATAGCTGCTCCCTGATTAACAACTACCTGGACATGCTGGGCGAGAGGATCCACGTTCAGGACAGAACCCATCTGAAACTGATTGTCCAGAGGGGCGGTGTTCTGGTGGAGCACTTTCGGTTGCCCGTTAATTATTCGGGACTCAGTGAAGATGGCAAGCGGGTGCACAAGGATCTCATCTTGATCCTGCGGGAGTGCCAGGCTGTGGTTAACTTGGACATCCCATTGGACCCCAAGCGCATCGTGAAGCGTCTTAAGATACTGTACTCCGTTCTGGCCAAGCTGAGGGACTTGATAAGCAAGGATAACCTGGAACCCGAATCCTCAATTGCCTCCGCAGTTCGAGTTCCCTTAAATGCAACCCGCACTTTTGTGCGGAACAGCCGTTCCATTGGCAAAAGACATCGCTCCTTTGTAAAGCAAACCCGAAATTGCTCAGTTTTCGGGCCACAGGATTCATTTGCTGAATCCTGTCATAATGAAAGCGATCTTATTAGTTTTCAAATCACAGAAATTCTTAGATTAGATTGAGCGGGCAAGCCATATTCTAAATACATGGGCACGTCTATAGGAAATATAACTGACAATTTTGTAATGCTTCATTTGCTTGAAGTGTTTAATTAAGATTGAACATATATTTTAAAATAATTCTAAGTAGCTACCTAAGCCAATTCCTGTTTACTTTGTAACGCACCTTGTATGTATGTATGTAAATGCTTCATTAAGTTGAAGCCATTCGCATAATTTATATAAAATACAATAAAAACATACAGTTTTAAACAACTTTTAGGAATTGCGCATCAAGTTAAATTATTGTTGGGGAATAAATAAATTAAATACTAATAGTAAACTTGGGTAATTGAAACCAATACAATAAGTAAGCAACAACATTTACTATATTTCCTTAATGCCAGCGTTCTCTGTACTTAATTTAACATCTTAAAAAATTACATTTCCGTTGGCAATACTTAGCGAAAATATTTTTTAAATATTCAACTTGTAAACTTAAATTTTACCACACCCTGTTTCATTCCCACCGTTCCGTCCCAATGTCATTCGAAATCGTTCGCCAGCCCTGGTTTCATGATGCCATGGTTGCATTTCACGCGTTTTAGTATAGGCTCCGATATTCATCATTTTGCCAACTCTATTAAATTCCATACACAGTTTAAAAGGTTGTAAACAAAAGCCGCCAGACCCGGAATCGCTGTAAGGACAATCGTCGGCGCAATGGACACATGCTTCTTCTGCGGCGCCGTCGAGCTGAGCAACACGGGCTCCTCCAGCTCCATGCGATTCGAGAAGCTGTCGGCCAAGGTGCCGTCGTCGCAGAAAACAGTGTCCCTGGTGCTCACCCACCTGGCCAACTGCATCCAGACGTCGCTGGAATTGAAGGCCAGCTCCCGGCTGTGCCCGCGCTGCTTTCAGGAGCTCTCCGAGTACGACACGATCATGGTGAACCTGATGACCACCCAGAAGAGGCTGACGAACCAGCTAAAGGGCGCTCTAAAGTCCGAGTTCGAGGTGCCGGAGTCCGGCGAGGACATACTCGTGGAGGAGGTGGAGATCCCCCAAAGCGATGTCGACACAGATGCCGATGCCGAAGCGGAAGCCCTGTTCGTGGAGCTGGTCAAGGATCCAGAGGAGTCCGATTCGGAGATAAAGAGAGAGTTCGAGGATGAGGAGGACGACGACGACGACGATGAGGAGTTCATCTGCGAGGACGTTGAGGTGGGCGACTCCGAAGCCCAGTATGGCAAGTCCTCGGATGGCGAGGACAGACCCGCGAAGAAGCGCGTCAAGCAGGAGTGCACCACCTGCGGCAAGGTCTACAACTCCTGGTATCAACTGCAGAAGCATACCAGCGAGGAGCACTCCAAGCAGCCCAACCACATCTGCCCCATCTGCGGGGTAATCCGGCGCGACGAGGAGTACTTGGAGCTGCACATGAATCTGCACGAGGGCAAGACGGAAAAGCAGTGCCGCTACTGTCCCAAGACCTTCTCGCGCCCGGTGAACACCCTACGCCACATGCGCATGCACTGGGACAAGAAGAAGTACCAGTGCGAGAAGTGCGGCCTGAGGTTCTCCCAGGACAACCTGCTCTACAACCACCGGCTGCGCCACGAGGCCGAGGAGAACCCCATCATTTGCAGCATCTGCAATGTGTCGTTCAAGTCGCGCAAGACCTTCAACCATCACACGCTCATTCACAAGGAGAACCGGCCAAGACACTACTGCTCCGTCTGCCCCAAGTCCTTCACCGAGCGCTACACCCTCAAGATGCACATGAAGACCCACGAGGGTGACGTGGTCTACGGGGTGCGGGAGGAGGCGCCCGCCGATGAGCAGCAGGTGGTGGAGGAGCTGCATGTGGACGTCGACGAATCGGAGGCGGCCGTCACCGTCATCATGTCCGACAACGATGAGAACAGCGGCTTCTGCCTCATTTGCAACACGAACTTCGAGAACAAGAAGGAGCTCGAGCACCACTTGCAATTTGATCACGACGTAGTCTTGAAATAAACTACCGTTGCCTACAATAAGTAATTGTATATCTCTAGATTATTTCCTTCTCTTTGTACTTGATTATTGTAGAACTTTACAAAATACACTTTACTGGTATTTGATTTACTGCGTTTGATTTAGACCGAAGCATTTTTCAAAATAATTGTACCCTGTCCTGTAACATAATCATGAAAATATATAATTACGATTTTATATCATCTTTCTCTTTCAATATTAAGGGCTGGTTAGTTTCGACACGTAAATTGATCTGTATTCTTCTATAAGTTCAAGGCAGCTGCTATCAGAAAGGCCATTATCACATGCACATGTTACTTATACGGCGGTGCCACTTCTATGGTGCTATTTCCTATCCTAAGAAATGACAACTGCAAGCGGCATTCGCACATCCTTTTAACTAAAAGTCCGGTATATTAACGTTTACAAATGTGTATTCCGACCACGTTACAAGAACTCTCAAGAATCTTAAGCTTACTCGTTCTCTTGAGAACGCAGGCGACCGTTGGGGTTGGTGAGGCGGACCGACAGCTGCTTGGCGCGCTCGACGATCTCCTTGCGCTTCTTGGAGGAGACGCCGTGAGCGATCTCGCCGCAGTAAACGCGGTTCTGCATGAGCAGGACCTCAAGCTCACGCACGTTGTGCACCAGGAACTTCTTGAATCCGGTGGGCAGCATGTGGCGGGTGCGCTTGTTTGATCCGTAACCGATGTTGGGCATCAGATACTGTCCCTTGAAGCGACGACGCACTCTGTTGTCGATACCCTTGGGCTTGCGCCATTTGTGCTGCAAGCAAACAAGTTGATGAAGCAGGGGTTCCCGATACAATTCTCGTTAGCACTCACCGACAGCTTAGCATATCGATCCGACTGGTGGCGGATGAAGTGCTTGGTGCGCTTCTTCACGATCTTGGGCCTGTATGCTGGGCGGATGGTCATCTTGAAGCTGGAAGGGCACAACAAAAGCAGCCATTAGTGCACTGGGCATCAACTAGCCCACGGGGCTTAGCTTATCAAGCTAATAATACACAAGGTGTCCCACTAATGCAGAAATCAACAAGGTTGGCTTGGCTTCTTAGCCAGTAACCCTTGAGTTTCCGGTATGTTGCCCCACGAATTTCCAACACAAACAGAAGCCATTTGGCAAACTCTCACAGGAATCAGTCCGAATTCGGTCGAAATACGAACCGCACACTTGCGAACGGCGGACGGACCAGCTCAGTTTAGTTGTAACCGCCAAAACCGAGAATTACGGCTAAAAAGTTATAGAAATACACGTGGGCCTAAAATCACGCACATACCTTGCCGGAAACCAGAAGCGAAAAGAAAAAGTTAGTGGTGTGAAAAAACATCGATACGTCGAGCGTCGATGTTTTCGCCGATATTTTTGTTCGTGGCGATGCTATGCGATGTGTTGCGAAACATCGGTTAATGAATTGAAATATTTTCGCTAAGTTTTGCAAGTTCAATCATTTACAAATGTGACAACCAAAACAATTGCGATGGTATGTGGAATAAAGGATAGAGTCGTTTCTAGCATCATAGAGTTTGATAAATTTTTGCTGATAGTTTTTGCAGTGCATCTTGTCCCAATGTGCAGTATCAACATATTTCTTTTGTACACTGGTTGCAACAGCTGTTCATTCGGCATTTTACAGCACCTGTGAAACAACAATAAAAAGAAGGGAATGGAAAAGTAAAAAGCTGACAGGGGTGATCGATGAGCAGGTGGAGGCTGATATGTAAGCTTCCAAGTCGTGGATCTTACAACAGCCCAATCCAAATTGGCGCACGATAAATTCCGGGTCCACAGGGTGGTCCTTGCGCCAGTACAACCAGTGCATAGGGTGATTCGGTCAAAAGAAACTGATAGTGCTGTTAAACGTACTGTTAAGAATATTTAAAATAAATGTTATAATAAGTTTTTGTTTTTACAATGGGATAAAAGCATAAGTTTAATATTGCCGAAAAGTGCGAGTACAAACCCCAAAGCCGCTGTTGCAAATTAGTGTACGTCAAATAATTAGTTTTGTTGGCCCTTTGCCTTGCGAAAAATTTGGATAACAGAGTCCTTTGGTATGCACCAGTGGTGCAGCGACGGTCACACTGGCGGTGGCCGTCAAACCGTGGTTCTTCTTCATTATTATATAATTAAAACCAATGCGAATCGAAACCAAAACAAACCAGCACAATCCCCGTGTGTGAGTAGTTACAATGGTAACGCGGTGACAAATGCGCACTTCTCCACACACCCGAATTAAAGATAGGACAGCAGCAAGATGAATGACGATGGAGCACCAAATGTCGCGAAAACCACCGACCCACCGCCCCCCAAAAGACTACCATCCGGAAGACCCCACAACCATGGAGACGGGGCTACGGGAAAACTGCTGCATGGCAGCGTTTTCTCGGAGCGATTCTTCGGCTCCTTCCAGTGGGAGGAGTTCGCCTGCGGATGCGGAGCTGCCTTCGTCAACATCGCGGTCACCTATCCCATCTATAAGATGATCTTCCGGCAGATGCTGCACGGTGTGCCCATCACCTCGGCCTTTGCGCAGCTGCGTCACGAGGGACTGGGCTTCCTGTACCGCGGAATGCTCCCGCCGCTCGCCCAGAAGACCATCTCCCTGTCCATCATGTTCGGGGTGTTCGACGGTACGAGGAGGTACCTCGTGGAGGACTACCGCCTGAACGACTACGGGGCCAAAGTGATAGCGGGTGTGGTCGCCGGTAGCGCCGACTCCATCCTCCTGCCCTTCGAACGGGTGCAAACCCTCCTGGCGGACTCCAAGTTCCATCAGCACTTTTCCAACACACCAAACGCATTCAGGTGAGCAGCACAAAGCAAAGGCGACTATAGGTCACCAAACAAATGTTTGTGATAGGTACGCATAGCAGACGGATCTTTCACTTTGAGAAATACAACTTCTTATGGCATTTTATCATTCCCGCAGGTATGTGGTATCCCACCACGGCTACCGGGAGCTGTACAGGGGACTTGAACCAGTATTTTGGCGTAACGGCCTGTCCAACGCGTTATTCTTTGTGCTGCGAGAGGAGGCCAGCGTCCGGCTGCCAAAAAGAGTGAGTATCAGCACCTGATCACCGGAAGAAACCTACTAAGAATCCTTAAAACAACCCACAGAAATCAGTGTCCACACGAACGGCTCAGGAGTTCATAGCGGGCGCCGTGATCGGGGCGAGCATAAGCACAATATTTTATCCGCTCAACGTGATCAAGGTGTCGCTGCAGAGTGAGATGGGCCAGAGGTCAGAGGGCAGCTGGCAGGCGTGCAAGCGAATTTACGTAGAACGCGATCGCCGCATCGGCAACTTCTACCGCGGATGCGCTTTCAACACAGGACGCTCCTTTATCAGCTGGGGCATCATGAACACGGCGTACGAAAATCTTAAGAAAGTGATGCAGCAGCAGCCCCAGTTGCCACTAGCCTCGGAGTAAATGCGGCGTTTCGGGAGTAAAACTAGGGTTAACTTAGCTGATTGTACACAAACGGTTACTTCTGCCTTTAGCTAGCCAATTATTTCGTTCGATTTAAGTCTCGTCTAAGTCGCTTGTGTTGCGATGCTGAATTCTAGGTGTTAATGTACATACACACATCCTCCTCATATCTGTATATCTATTCAATTCGCCCCGCGGATGCCAAGTACAATACAACGTGAGCATTTAAAGGTACCCAATCTACGAGTTACGGTTTAGTTAGCTACTATTCGAGTACGTGTAAATAATACTAGATGATGTGCGATATAATACGAGTGTGTTGTTTGTTCGCTAATGACTTTGTGATTCATTGAAGATACTAAAACTGATTAATTTACGCGGTAAATTCAATGTTCTTAAATGAAAATAAAAGTGTATTTGTAATTACGAGGCTTAGGCGTACATCTTATGTAAGTTTCAGCATTTCATGGTTATCTATAAGCACACAGAACTTAAAGATCTAATCTAGGGCTAGTGGTAGGGTACGAGTATCACAAGTAAGATTAAGTGCAGCACACCAGACGGCCTATCGCCTCTTAAGGGAGCTGCGGTAACGCTGGTAGAAGTCCTCCATGGCCCTGTACTCGGGCTCCAGTATGTCGGGAATCTCCTTGTCCAGCGAGGCGAAGTACACCATGGCCACCGAGCTGCTGCCTCTAAGCTCCTGCTCGTATCGCCTCAGCTGCTGGAAGAATCCCGAGTTCGGGCGCACCTGAGGCCTGATGGCCTGCACATGCTTGTAGGCCTCGCGCAGACTCATCCCAGCGTGCTTCATCAGATAGGCCAGGCACAGACTGGCCGAGCGACTGACTCCGGCCACGCAGTGGATCAACGTGCAGCCACCGGAGAGACGCACCTCCTCGATCAGATCGGCCGCCTCATCGAAGTGCTTGGACAAGTCCACCTCGGAGCGATCCTGGGCCATGATGCGCAGGTAAAGCGGACTCTTCTGGCTGGGCAGTGGTGTGTCCGGCAGCTCGGGCGCCACATTGATGACGCAGCTCACGCCCAGCTTGTCCATGTAGGCGGGCACCACAGCCGCAGCTCCGCAGAGGATCAGCGATGGAGTGAGGCGGGAGAGGCCGGGAAACGGTGTATGGTCCTCTAACTTGGATGCACTTAGCTGGCTGCAAGGAATCAAAGAGCACAGAATAGTGAGTATTATGGACTTGTGTTGTTTGTGAACACAGAAAAGCTTATGCAATTCTATAGATGTAGATACAAAAGTTTTGGGGACTCTGCCAAATGTTGCTGCGTAAATATTTTGGCTGGATAACCTGGTGCACTTCAAAGTGGGTGAAAGACCCGATAAAATAAGAACATTTCTCGGGAGAACAAAGGAGAACAACTGGTGCTAAGCCAAACACACAAATGGGCCATAAACAAATGGCAGGTATTCGTGTTTTTTTGCGTAGTACTGCCACAGCTCTGTGGGTAATTTTGTGAATGGAAACTAAAGCATCGAACTAAAGCATCCATCGAAAACAACGCAACCCATCCAATCCCAGCAGATCCCACCGGATCCCATCCCATCACCTACGTATTTATGGGTCGACGTCATGGTTTTCTGCGCTGCGTAGGCACAAACAATAAACATATTGCCGAAAATACCTACATATGTATGTACATATATAGCCAAATTTGTATCTGTACACCTCAAAAATGCCTGTTTATAATTAGTTTCGCGGAGTGTATAATTAATGGAGGCGATGTGAAAATAGCATGCTTCTATAATGGTATTTGGCGAATGCGTAAACAAACAGATCAGTCATCGCAAAATGGGATACTAACCACTGCATCTTCAATCTTTTGGATTTAGTCTGTTTAGCTACGGAAAGCTAAGGGGTCAGTTACCTCTGATAACTGATGCATAGAGCAAGTGATCAGCAACGGAAGCAGTGGGATTAGTCATAGGTGTCTTTATGTAATGTTATCATAAATATTTTGATAGAGACACTTCCTAATTTCCAGCTTTATAATGAAAACAAAGGTCTGCCATCTGGCAGATCTGCCCTCCTCGCCCTCTCCGTCGCAATCTCCCAATCCCCCGGCATGCACATACCCCCAGTCATCAGAGATCAAATAGAAGGTGCCAATCCCCTTCCATCTTCCGCTGCTGTCATCGCCCTCCAAAAGCTCCTGCCACTGAGGAATGTAAATGTAAAATTGAGCAATCGGCTGATTCTAAGACGAAGAAGCTATACCCTTCGCAAGAAACTAAAGAAATTTGCAGATCCTAAAAATCACGCTGCATAATGCTGTTTCTGAAAAAATTCACCTGAGCTTCGGTACTTAACAAGTTACATTTATTTTAAAACAATATTATAGCCTCTCAAAACTACTATATCCTAGCAAGTGTATTGCCACTTTCTGTGTGTCGAAATGGCTTGTTCCTTTTGGTTTTATTATATGTTTACGGCGACTCTTCGTCGTCATTAAATAATAATCACAAATTCCACTGGCACGGCGCCAAAATTAATCATCGGTCACTTTCACTAGACCAAAGTGGCATCCATTGGCATCGGCAGAAAATTTCTTGATTTGAAAATAAGTGAAATTAAAATATTTCGCACCGCCCGATGCTTTCGTTATTCACTTTATCGCCGAATGCAAAAATAAAAGCAAGAACAAATTGAGATGCTTTCGAATTCCAAGTCCATTATTTATGAATTCGCCACGGAGCGATGGGATCTGAAATCCTTGTCGCTGGGCTCGTCTGCCTTGTCCATCACATGATTGTTGTTTCTGGGGAATCTGGGTTAATGGGTGGGGAAAATTCGCTGATCTTCTGAATCTATCAAACTAGCTATACCTGAAATCATAGTGGAAGAGGCTCGAACCCGCAAGATTTCTTACATCCCAGATTTTGAGATTTACCTCGGGCCACAAAATCCGTATTTTTCGACTGCCAAAACTTTGACAGAGCTGCAGACAGACCTCCGTCTGCCCCATGATAAATGACTAATTTCATTTTGGCAATTATGCCGTCCTTGAATTCAATTGTCAGAGTCAGGGCCTCCGATAAAGAATGCCAGAAATGCGCCAAAAACTCAAGAATAATTCAAATATTCAAATACAGCCCCATGCATAATGCATTTCAATGAAAAGCATTCAGTTCCGACTCAATTTCCGCCTTCAATAAATTGGGACACTTGCAAAATGTGCTCGCATGTTAGTACATCGGCATTCAGATTGGAATTTGGCTCAAAAACAAATCGGATTTGAAAAACGCATGTGGCCAAATGGGCTGCATATGTTGCTTTTAGGCCATATGTATGGACATATTTACTTCCTTAAGGGGGACAATTGTATTTGTATTAATATCTCAAAACTGATTAGTAAGGTGAATATAATAGGCTATTCTGATTGCAATTACCCTAAAGTAAAACTGACTAGGTGCAATTATTTATAAACTGAATCAATTAGGTGGTAGGCGGCAACAAAGGTTCGCCGAGGTGACATCATAGCGACCTTTGAGCAGCGTGTTTGGCACTAGTTTAGTGTTTGTGGCTAACAAAACTGGTTCAAATGTCGACCACAGAAATGTGTACTTGGCAGGAACCTGTGACATGTGCGTGCAATTACTTACTTTTTGCGATTTTCCTTCTCGACAGTCTCGTTGGCAAAGGGGACGCCGCTGATAGCGATGCCGCCGACTATTAACTCCTGCATGTCTATGGGCTCAAGAATTAGCACGACACTTAATGTGGAATTTACGCTCCACAATAAAAAAATTCCGCGGATTCCAGGCCAAATTTAAAAACTTTTTTCCGCCTTCCTCGATCCCCGGCGATTCTATTCGATTTGGTAAACAATTTGATGTTCTTTTGGGAACTCGTGGGGGAAACAATACTGTTCTTTTTGGCCAACCAGCGACGACTGGCGGAGGAACAGAAATGCTTTTGAAAAACGTTTTCAGTTCGAGTTGATGTGGTGAATTTGCGCGCCGATGTGCGTGAGCCAAAGGTGGGCATCGCCTGCCAACGTACTTCCACCTGTGGGAGCTTTGCCAACGATTTTGAACTCGTAAGTGGGTGGGTATGTGGGCGCATTGGGCGTAGCTGATGTGTTATTACTGGGATCAGTCAACTATAAGCTTTAAACATACAAAATATTATTTTTTACAATATAGGTGAGTGAAACTTTGTCCTGAATAAAAGGACACCAATTAAGACTTAAAGGATGCAGGGCTTTTCACTATGTAATAAGCAACACAACCACATTTGACGAGGGATGACTTCAAGAATTAATATCCTTTTTATTCCACTGTTCACAAATTTCAAATTCAAAAACTAAAAGTCCGCCCTGTTCCAGTTCTGTCGTTCCCACTACTGCCTGGCCACACTGCTCAATCCGAGCAAATGCCAAACATTGACGTCGATTGTTGCACGCGATCCGAACGAGCTAGAGAATCCGAAATGGGCAAGGAAAAGGCGGCCGCGTCTTACAGCATTGGCGACCTGGTGTTTGCCAAGGTGAAGGGCTATCCGCCGTGGCCGGCCAAAATCACCAAGAGCAACAACAACAAGAAGTACAATGTTTACTTCTACGGCACGGGCGAAACGGCCAACATCAAAGTGGAGGATCTGTTCCCGTACGCGAACAACAAGGAGCGCTTCGCTACCGAGAAGATCATGAAGCGGGCCAAGTTCATCGAAGCCATCGAGCAGATCGAGAGCGCCCTGCACGGCGAGGACTCGGCGCCCATCGATTTGCTTGGCGGCGGCGCGGAGCCAGTTGCTCCACCCGCATCTGGCGATGTCGTCAAGACGGACCAGCTAAAGGAACCGGAGGCACCCACTGCTCAACCTGTCGCGCCAGCGGCCGAGAAGCCCAAAACGAGCGGCAATCGGAAGATGAAGGCACCACCGCGTCATGTGGACGGCGACAGTGAAGCAGCCGCTGAAGCCGCCGCCACGGAAGTAGCTTCTCCGCCGGCCAAGCGGAGGGTTCCCATCGAGGGTCTGGCTACTACCGCAGCCACCAGCGCTGCAAGTTCTGCTGCGGCACCCACATCCATCAAGAAGTCAGTTAAGAAATCCAAGCCTACGGCTGCAGTTACTCCGATTCAGAAGCAGTCACAACCCGTCAATGTGAGTGTGAACAAATTTACCAGGTGCAAAAGTACATAGACCTAGTACAATATCAGTCCTCAAAGAATTTGCCCTACCTTGGTGTATATTAATTGATTTTCACTTCTGCCCTCACAGAACATCCGTAACGAGATGCTCCTGGTGTACATGCACACAGCCCAGTGCTTGGGAATCGACATGAGCTACAACAAGCCGGAAGCCTTCGAGAGCGCTGCTGCCGAGGAAGCCTGGATGCAGAACGCCCGCAAGGAAGCCATGGAGCTCAAACTGAAACTGTTATGCGGCGAAATCAAACCAGAGTCCATGCCCGAGAGGATCGTTGTGGAGCCAACGCGCAGCGAGATACCCAAGCAGGAGGCTTTGCGATTCATCGAAGAGCTCATTGAGCACGAGGATGCCCTCTTCATGGAACGAGACTTCATCCAACTATCCCAGCAGATGCGCGACTGTTTGGGTATGCGGCGCGCGAATGTGGGCAAATGCCTGGAGATCCTCGAGCAGTTCAAGGAGTTGGAGGTTACCAAGTTGATGCTGCTGCGCAATCCGGAGTGCGTTGACATAATGCGACGACTGCGGCGATATGTGGGCAATTTGGAAGTCTGGAAAATGGACCTGTCCGACGAGGTGGAGTTCAAGGAGAGGGCGCAGACCATTCGCAGGGTGTCCTCTGGCATATACGATGGCTTCAAGAGCCTCTTCAATACGGAGCCCGAGAGCGAGGACAACTTTTGGATCGACTTCTGCGAAAAGGTGAAAATCTACAAGACCTACACGAAAAATATCAACGAAAACCTTCGCGTCGGAATGAACGACCGCGGCTACAACAACCTGGTTGAGGCCAAGGAGGCCGCCACTTCAGCCGAATCGGCTCCACAGTAAAATGTTTGGCGGCCAGCTCTGCTAGACTAACAGTATGATAAGGTAGGTAAGAATCCGCCAAGTTGAGCCAAATCTTGAAGGCTACCATTTTTCATTTTAGTTACTCCTAAGCGTTACAAGCCAGGCAACTTTAAGACCGTGTTCTGGATGACGAAGTTTTGATAAGCCGAGTGTGCTATTGCCTAATTTTTGGGATATTAATTCAATAAAATTCCTTACGATTACTTTTCATCTGTTTGCCTGCCAGGTGCATATCGTGCAGCGCTCGGGATGGGACTTTTCCGGCCGCATCCGCTTGTTATTACCACCAGACTTAAAAAGCTTTTCAGCTTCGGGCCCCTAAATATTAACTAAGTTTGTAGATGTTTTGAATAATAATGAATTAAATATAGATGGTACATACAAATCTCAACGGCTATTTCATTTTGTCGAGGATAACGACATTGTAAAAAAATAACTTTATAACTTTGATAACTTTAAACATAAAAAAAATTATTCTAGAAGTTAGATTCTTAGCTTAACATAGAGCTCCTGCATTCCTTTTCATACATAATCTATGGATAAGTCATCAGTAGGAAGGGAACTTAGGTGAGGTAGCTCCATTCCTAGCGTTGTTTGAGCAACTAGCTCTCCCTGGCGTCTCCTATTCCATCTGGCAGAATGGCGAACATGGCCTCCGATTCCGGCAGACAGGGCGAGTCGTAGATCTTGCAGATGCGGGTCTCGCCCTTGCCCTTGCGCAGATACAGTCGCGTGGTTGAGGAGTGGGCCATGATGTGCCCGCCAATGGGCTTCTTGGCATCAAACATGCCGGGTGCGCCGTCCAGCGAGGCAGTCACCTGGTTGGTAATTACCACAGCCACTCCGAACTCATCGGCCAGCCGCTGGAGCATGCGCAGAAACAAGCCCAGATGGTTTTGTATAGCGGCTAGCTCGCCGCGTCCTATATAATCCGATCGGTAGAGCTCCATGGCACTGTCCACAATCAGCAAGGCGTATCTGCGAGATACGCTATATATATTGGCTATTTTTCATATACCTGTTATAAGCTGAAGTGGCATCCCTAGCAGCGCACAGCTGTTTGGGATGCAGAAAGAAACAGTAAAAAGGGGAGTAATTACATAAAAAACACACTGACCGGCAACTTTTGGACGCCTCTTCCCGAAGTTTCCGCCAAAAAAGACAGGAAACTCCGTGATCCAGACTCGTATTTGGCGAAATCAGTGGCCAGACCACACTGGACATTGTGAAGTTCAGCTCTAGCCAAAAACGCTTCATTCTCCGGGTGCCAGAGAATTTCTTGGATCGCGTTCGCATAGCTATAGCCCTGATAGGATACTCCAGGAGGTGCCCTGCCATTTTCAGGTGCTTAGCACATCCCGCAAGCCCTTGGATTTCGAGGAATCGCCCGAGGAGTTCTTACCATTTAACTAGCTTAATCGCATCAGGATGTCATTATCTTACTGCAAGGAGTACGGCAAGGACAAGGTGATCTTCGTGACCAAGGAGGACCATGCTACACCCAGCACCATCGAGCTGCCGCCGCCAGAGAAGCCAGAGGGGGTGATCACCAAGGACGGCAAGATCAACTGGAGTTGTCCCTGTCTCGGCGGAATGGCCACCGGTCCCTGTGGCGTCGATTTCCGCGAGGCCTTCTCCTGCTTCCAAAACAGCACCGCAGATCCCAAGGGATCGGACTGCTACGACGCCTTCACCAAGATGCGCGACTGCTTCCAGAAGTACCCCACTGTGTACAACAAATCTGGCGGCGATGACGACGACGATGATGGCTTGAGCGAAGCCTTGGACACGGATGCCGCTTCAGTTGGTGGTCAGAACGCAGATCCGCTGGCGGATGTGGGCAACAATGGAGGCGGCGACGAGGTGCTGACCCCCAATAGCAGTTCGGTGGTGCCAAAGGCTTAGGCCAGAGTGCATACATATGTCGTACATTAAGATAAGACTTCGTACAAAATAAATAAAGCTTGTCATTTAAAAAAATTGAAATGTTTCTTTAAAATATTCGTGTTTAGCGGTATTTAGGACGTTATTTTCATGTGTTGCATACTTCTGGTATATTCTGGAAGCGTTATCGCCATGCTGATGGTATTTTTCCACCCTGCTGGCACACTGTTTACGAAGAAGCAAGCAAAGAAAACGGAAAAATAAAAGCGTATTAAGATTTCGTGTGGAAAGGAAAAATGCTGTAGGCGCAGTGTAAAATGCATATATTGCAGATAAATCGCGTTTGTGAGATGCTTAAACGCGAATTCAACATCAAGTCGGTGCAAAGCTTCTAGGTGCAATAACACAAATACCCGAATTATCGAATAAACCAAAGTGCAATTGGCCAGTCGAGACTACAACCACAATAACAACAGCAACAATAACAATAGCAGTCAAATAATATAACCTTGTGTTTTGTTTTTTTGTGGATCACAAATCAACATACACAAAATTAATCGAGTTGCAAACGGTGAAAAAGTGATAAATAATAAAGTTTGAACAGGAAAGCGCACAGCTAGTTTTCATACATATGAAAATAACGAAAGTAACAGCGATAAATAATACAAAACAACAACGAAGAGTCTCAAAGAGTACTGGAGAAACTTTGCGATAAGAAAAACAGGAACCCCCACATCGGCAGATCTCTTGAATGCTGCCGCACTTTGAAATCCAGAGACACAATGGTTTCGTTAATTGACACAATCGAAGCGGCGGCCGAGAAACAGAAGCCACCAACTTCTTGGCCTCCCCTACATCTTCGTCCACTGGCTCTCCATCTCCTGGCGCCCCAAAATCCAATCTCACGGCCAGCGGAAAACCAAAGGAGAAACGAAGGTGAGTCACATGGATGTCAGCCTATACTACATGGTAATCCGGATGCCCTCATCTATAATCCCAGCCCAACCACATTTGACGAGGGATGACTTCAAGAATTAATATCCTTGTTATTCCAATGTTCATAAATTTCAAATTCAAAAGCTAAAAGTCCGCCATGTTCCAGTTCCGCCATTCCCACAACCGACCAACGCACACCACCCTTGACTGGCTGCCGTGCTGGCCACACTGGCCAATCCGACCAAATGCAAAACATCGACATCGATAACATCGATTGTTATCGGTGCCAACTCTCATATCTAAGAAAGCGTAAGACGAAAATTAGACGCCGCAGAAATTCGGTGAAAAGAGATTGGAATTGCGCGCGATCTGAACGAGCTAAAGCGAATTCGAAATGGGCAAGGAAAAGGCGGCCGCGTCTTACAGCATTGGCGACCTGGTGTTTGCCAAGGTGAAGGGCTATCCGCCGTGGCCGGCCAAAATCACCAAGAGCAACAACAACAAGAAGTACAATGTTTACTTCTACGGCACGGGCGAAACGGCCAACATCAAAGTGGAGGATCTGTTCCCGTACGCGAACAACAAGGAGCGCTTCGCTACCGAGAAGATCATGAAGCGGGCCAAGTTCATCGAAGCCATCGAGCAGATCGAGAGCGCCCTGCACGGCGAGGACTCGGCGCCCATCGATTTGCTTGGCGGCGGCGCGGAGCCAGTTGCTCCACCCGCATCTGGCGATGTCGTCAAGACGGACCAGCTAAAGAAACCAGAGGCACCGACTGCTCCACCTGTCGCGCCAGCGGCCGAGAAGCCCAAAAAGGGCGGCAATCGTAAGACCAAGGCACCACCGCGCCATGTGGACGGCGACAGTGAAGCCGATGCCACGGAAGTAGCTTCTCCGCCGGCCAAGCGGAGGGTTCCCACCGAGGGTCTGCCTACTACCGCAGCCACCAGCGCTGCAAGTTCTGCTGCGGCACCCACATCCAGCAAGAAGTCCGTTAAGAAATCCAAACCCACGGCTGCAGTTACTCCGATTCAGAAGCGGCCACGACCTGCCAATGTGAGTGTCATCAAATTAATCAGGTGCAAAAATTCAACCTGACATAGACCTAGTACAGTTTCTGTCCTCAATTTACCCTACCTTGTTGTATATTAATTGATTTCCACTTTTCCCCTGACAGAACATACGTTGCGAGATGCTCATGGTGTACATGCCCACAGCCAAGTGCTTAGGAATCGACATAAACTACAACAAGCCGGAAGCCTTCGAGAGCGCTGCTGCCGAGGAAGCCTGGATGCAGAACGCCCGCAAAGAAGCCATGGAGCTCAAACTAAAACTGGAAAGCGGCCAAATCGAACCAGAGTCCATGCCCGAGAGGATCGTGGTGGAGCCAAAGCGCAGCGAGATACCCAAGCAGGAGGCTTTGCGATTCATCGAAGAGCTTATCGAGCACGAGGATGCCCTCTTCATGGAACGAGACTTCATCCAACTATCCCAGCAGCTCCGCGAGTGTTTGGGTCTGCGACGCGCCAATGTGGGCAAATGCCTGGAGATCCTCGAGCAGTTCAAGGAGGTGGAGCTCACCAAGTTGATGCTGCTGCGAAATCCGGAGTGCGTTGACATAATGCGACGGCTGCGCCGATATGTGGGCAATTTGGACCTCTGGAAAATGGACCTGCCCGACGAGCTCGAGTTCAAGGAGAGGGCGGAGGCCATTCGCAAGGTGTCCTCTGGCATATACGATGGCTTCAAAAGCCTCTTCAATACGGAGCCCAAGGGCAAGGACAACTTTTGGATCGAGTTCTGCGAAAATGTGAAAATCTACAAGACCTACACGAAAAATATCAACGAAAACCTTCGCGTCGGAATGAACGACCGCGGCTACAACAACCTGGTTGTGGCCAAGGAGGCCGCCACTTCAGCCGAATCGGCTCCACAGTAAAATGTTTGGCGGCCAGCTCTGCTAGACTAACTGTATGATAAGGTAGGTAGGAATCCGCTGGGTTGAACCAAATCTTCAAGACTACCATTTTTCATTTTAGTTACTCCTAAGCGTTACAAGCCAGGCAACTTTAAGACCGTGTTCTGGATGACGAAGTTTTGATAAGCCGAGTGTGCTATTGCCTAATTTCTAGGATATTAATTCAATAAAATTCCTTATGATTACCTTTCATCTGTTTGCCTGCCAGGTGCATATCGTGCAGCGCTCGGGATGGGACTTTTCCGGCCGCATCCGCTTGTTACTACCACCAGACTTAAAAAGCTTTTCAGCTTCGGGCCCCTACATATTAACTAAGTTTGTAGATGTTTTGAATAATAATGAATTAAATATAGATGGTACATACAAATCTCAACGGCTATTTCATTTTGTCGAGGATAACGACATTGTAAAAAAATAACTTTATAACTTTGATAACTTTAAACATAAAAAAAATTATTCTAGAAGTTAGATTCTTAGCTTAACATAGAGCTCCTGCATTCCTTTTCATACATAATCTATGGATAAGTCATCAGTAGGAGGGGAACTTAGGTGAGGTAGCTCTATTCCTAGCGTTGTTTGAGCAACTAGCTCTCCCTGGCGTCTCCTATTCCATCTGGCAGAATGGCGAACATGGCCTCCGATTCCGGCAGACAGGGCGAGTCGTAGATCTTGCAGATGCGGGTCTCACCCTTGCCCTTGCGCAGATACAGTCGCGTGGTTGAGGAGTGGGCCATGATGTGCCCGCCAATGGGCTTCTTGGCATCAAACATGCCGGGTGCGCCGTCCAGCGAGGCAGTCACCTGGTTGGTAATTACCACAGCCACTCCGAACTCATCGGCCAGCCGCTGGAGCATGCGCAGAAACAAGCCCAGATGGTTTTGTCTAGCGGCTAGCTCGCCGCGTCCTATATAATCCGATCGGTAGAGCGCCATGGCACTGTCCACAATCAGCAAAGCGTATCTGCGAGATACTATACTATTAAATGATGTATACTAAGGGATAATCCAGCGTACCTGGACTCGAAGAGCATGCCCGCCGCCATCTGGATGAGCTTGGTCTGCTGATCGGAATTGTGGGCACGGGTGAAGGCCACATTGTCCAGCACCTCGGATTCATTCAGTTTGTATCTCTGCGCGATGGCAGCCAGTCGCTCCGGACGGAAGGTGTTCTCCGTGTCGATGTACATGCACTTCCCCTCGCCGCCCTTTTGGCTGATGGGCAGCTGGCAGGTTACTGCCAGAGTGTGACACAATTGGGTCTTCCCACAGCGGAACTCTCCGAAGATTTCGGTAATGGATCCCGTCTCAATGCCGCCACCCAGCAGTTTGTCCAGCTCCTTGGAGCCCGTGCTCAGCTGCACAACATCAGCACGCATTTGATAAAAGGTACGAGCACTGAGAAAGCCCAGAGGCACGAGTTTGCCGGCCTCCGTGATGATTTGCTCCACCTTTCCGCCGCCCAGGCCGGGAATAGCCATCAGTTGCTTCTTGGTGGCATTGGCCACCGACTCCACGGTGTGCAGACTGGCCTGCTGAAGCAGCTTGATGTCCTTTGCCGTAATGCTGCCGCCCTAGACGGAGAATATTAAGGTATGTCCGCAATCCTGGTCGAGATCGCACTACTACGCACCAGTAACTTGGCCACGCTGAGCGGACCCTCCTCTTCTTCCTCTTGCTGCTCCGGGGCATTCAATAGCTTCTCCATTTGACAGTTTTAAAGTAAAATTTTCCTAATTGTTGTTTCGAGTTTCGTTTTTTAAATTGTTCGTCTTGCGTGAGAGAATTTCGTCAAAAGACTGCGCGGCGCGCAGTTCACCGCAAAAGCAGCTAGTCATTCGCCCCGAACGCGGAGACGACGCATATCACTACGGTGATCTCCGCTTAAGAGGGACACATCCGATCACCATGGCGAACCATTACTACTTCGACATTAAACTGTGAGTAGACAGATGTTCTGACCACAGAAAATATATCTTTCAATTGAATAGTAAACTTCGGGATCCGGATGCGGTTATTTTGACCCCAGCCATATTTCGAAGCTGCGTTCTTGACGCCCTGGACAGTTTCTTCTGCGAGGAAAAGCCAACGCTGGAGATCGTTAAGTTTTGCGCCCAGCAACATCGCGTTGTGTTTCGAGTGCCAGAGGAACTGCATGATATGACGCGCATATCCATTGAACACATTAGTCACTACCAGCAAATACCCTGTAATTTTGAGATCTTGCAGACCTCCAAATCCTCGCTAGACTTTGAGAAAAGCATTGAGAAGACCCTCTCAGGGCTGCCCAGTAGTGATGACTAGCGATATGACCTATGCAATTTATACAAATTGTAACCGTCATAAAGAATTTGAGTTTCAATTATAACTGATTTTCTATGATCAGATCTTATTGCCATTCACAACGAATCAGATGGCTTACATTGTTGGCTAATGAGCATAAATAGCTGCAAAAACACAAATACAGAAACCAATTTATAAATTTAAATTGCATTTAAAATTACCTTTTTTATGACTGTCAAAATTAAATTTAAATCGATAATAAATCAATAATACATACAGCAACAATAAGTCCGCAAATATGGCTATATTTTTGGCTATTTTTCATATACCTTTTGCTGTTATAAGCCGAACTGGCATCCCTAGCAGCGCACAGCTGTTTGCGATGCAGAAAGAAACAGTAAAAAGGGGAGTAATTACATAAAAAACACACTGACCGGCAACTTTTGGACGCCTCTTCCCGAAGTTTCCGCCAAAAAAAGAGGCACTGGCATTTGCACCCAAAGCATGAGTGATTACCAATATCTGGATGTGAAGCTGTGAGTTCCGGTCTATAATTCCCGTTCCGTACAGCCCCATATTCCCC
The DNA here is from genome assembly GCA_005876975.1 of Drosophila orena. Classification (NCBI taxonomy): domain Eukaryota; kingdom Metazoa; phylum Arthropoda; class Insecta; order Diptera; family Drosophilidae; genus Drosophila; species Drosophila orena. Next base: position 2,363,795 of record VCKV01000282.1, on the reverse strand, counting down.
ACGTGCGCACGTGCATCTTGCGGGTATAATTAAGATAATGCACGTTTTTATTTGACAGGAAACTCCGCGATCCAGACTCGGTGACCTTGACGCCCGTATTCTTCTTTGGCTGCATCCACAGCTCCTTGGTTAGTATATTTGGCGAAATCGGTGGCCAGACCACACTGGGCATTGTGAAATTCAGCTCTAGCCAAAAACGTTCCATTCTCCGGGTGCCAGAGAATTCCTTGGATCGCGTTCGCGTAGCTATAGCCCTGATAGGATACTACCAGGAGGTGCCCTGCCATTTTCAGGTGCTTAGCACATCACGCAAGCTCTTGGATTTCGAGGAATCGCCCGAGGAGTTCTTAGCATTTAACTAGCTTAATCGCATCAGGATGTCATTCTCTTACTGCAAGGAGTACGGCAAGGACAAGGTGATCTTCGTGACCAAGGAGGACCATGTCACACCCAGCACCATCGAGCTGCCGCCGCCAGAAAAGCCAGAGGGCGTGATCACCAAGGACGGCAAGATCAACTGGAGTTGTCCCTGTCTCGGCGGAATGGCCACCGGTCCCTGTGGCGTCGATTTCCGCGAGGCCTTCTCCTGCTTCCAAAACAGCACCGCCGATCCCAAGGGATCGGACTGCTACGACGCCTTCACCAAGATGCGCGACTGCTTCCAGAAGTACCCCACTGTGTACAACAAATCTGGCGGCGATGACGACGACGATGATGGCTTGAGCGAAGCCTTGGACACGGAAGCCGCTTCAGTTGGTGGTCAGAACGCAGATCCGCTGGCGGATGTGGGCAACAATGGAGGCGGCGACGAGGTGCTGACCCCCAATAGCAGTTCGGTGGTGCCAAAGGCTTAGGCCAGAGTGCATACATATGTCGTACATTAAGATAAGACTTCGTACAAAATAAATAAAGCTTGTCATTTAAAAAAATTGAAATGTTTCTTTAAAATATTCGTGTTTAGCGGTATTTAGGCGGTATTTAGCGGTATTTTCATGTGTTGCGTACTTCTGGTATATTCTGGAAGCGTTATCGCCATGCTGGTGGTATTTTTCCACCCTGCTGCCACACTGTTTACGAAGAAGCAAGCAAAGAAAACGGAAAAATAAAAGCGTATTAAGATTTCGTGTGGAAAGGAAAAATGCTGTAGGCGCAGTGTAAAATGCATATATTGCAGATTAATCGCGTTTGTGAGATGCTTAAACGCGAATTCAACATCAAGTCGGTGCAGAACTTCAAGGTGCAATAACACAAATACCCGAATTATCGAATAAACCAAAGTGCAATTGGCCAGTTGAGACTACAACCACAATAACAACAACAAACACAACAGCAGTAGCAGTGAAATAATAATATAACCTTGTGTTTTGTTTTTTTGTGGATCACAAATCAGCATATATACACAAAATTAATCGAGTTGCAAACGGTGTAAAAGTGATTAAATAATGAAGGCTTAACAGGAAAACAAATTTATTGTGTGTGCGAGTGTATGTGTGCGTAGACAATACAAACGCACAGCTAGTTTTCATACATAGGAAAATAACGAAAGTAACAGCGATAAATAATACAAAACGAACAACGAAGAGTCTCAAAAAGTGCTGGAAAAACTTTGCGATAAGAAGAACAGGAACCTCCACATCGGCAGATCTCTTGAATGCTGCCGCACTTTGAAATCCGGAGACACAATGGTTTCGTTAATTGACACAATCGAAGCGGCGGCCGAGAAACAGAAGCAGTCCCAATCGGTAGCCACCAACTCCTCCTCATCCGGCTCCTCCTCGTTCTCGGCCTCTCCTACATCTTCGTCCGCTGGCTCTCCATCTCCTGGCGCCCCAAAATCCAATCTCACGGCCAGCGGAAAACCAAAGGAGAAACGAAGGTGAGTCACATGGATCTGAGCCTACACTACATGGTAATCCGGATGCCCTCATCTATAATCCCAGCCCCTGATTGGATCTGCCTAGATCGCGCTTGCTTGCCCATTGCATAAGCAAGCGCCTGCTTTCTTTTTCGCCCGCTCTTCATCGCGATATTCGTTGCCATCCGTCGCTTCTCGCGTTTCTTCTCAGTTTCCCAGTGGGTATGCAGTATTTCGTTTATTTTTATGATCTGGAATCAGAATTTTGTCTATAGCAATGGAGCCCACTAACTATTTTCGATCAGTGTATCTCTTACGACCTTACTTGTTGGGCTTTTAAAGTCTTGAAATTTCATATTGCTGTTCATTCTAGTAACTATCGCCATGGATTTTCTTTCGTATCTCATAGTTGAGTAAAACTTACTTCCCGATTCTAAAGCTTCCATATACAGAGTGCTTAAACCCTACGGGAGCGTATTTCATTTTTCTAACGAATTTGAATTCCTGCTTGGCTTGAATGTCTGAACTTCCCTCAATGGGCGTCACTAATTGACGAAACAGGGACTTGATTATAATGGAAAGCCAATCATTAATCACGCGTTCAACTAATTTTTGCATTCGCGGCAAATATTATACGATCGATGGCGACGGCGTATTCAACGGCCGAGACCCACGACCTTCAGGCATTCAAAGACAAAAGTCGAGACGAACCGAAATCGTTCAGTTTGCATATGCATGGTCGGTTTCCGCGGTGGAATATAATATCTAGGGGGTATACAATAGACGAATAAGTGCCCGCTGTTGGGAGCAAAGAGGCTTGAAGACACTTGTTGCTATCTTCAGAAAAGGTATATCCTCAAGGATATACCTCATAAGGCCAAGCCCCCAGTGGCTGCGACTTATTTTTAGACTAGTGCATTGTTGTTTTTTTCCTTACGCACTGTCGGTTATTTTTAAGTGAGGCGAAAATCAAAAACACAATGAGGAAAACCTGTTGTGTTCGATAATGCGTGCCCCTTTGCTCCAAGAGCAACCCGTTTTTTCCTCGTGCTTCGGCTTTTGGGCTTTGTTTGTTTTCGTTTTAGGCCCACGCCCCTCAGAAAACTGAATTTTATTTATTTTATAAGCCCATAAAACGACAAGTTTATGTTTCACTCAAGACATTTACATTGGATTGAAACAAAGTTTCGCTTGGGCCTACGTGACAACCGTAAAACTGAAGGAAAATAAGTGTGGAAAAGCCGAAAAGCGGTTCTATAACCATTTTCAAAATGCGTTCTAGCTTCGATTAGACCCACTAACCGACTATTCGCGTTTTCCCATTTGTCTCAAACTGGTTCTAATATATTTAGCAGTGCGACGCATGAAAACAATTGACTTCGGTCGTCGGTAAATGTGAAATTTAATGGAATTGGCCGCCGTTAGAGAAAGCTTGGCAAACAAACTTATAAAATCACTCCTATTGCATTTTCCTTTACATTTTTGCATCTGTCGAATATCGATTTTTTCGATCGGTAATGTTTTGCTTATCGATCGACGCTTTCGATTACAGCACTCCGATCTTGAACAGATCGTAACTGCAGCAACGGTGTGACCTCAATAAAAGTGAATTATTACAAGTTGACATGGAGGAGGCAAGAATCTGAATCAAGATTTTGTTTGCTTATTCTTTTTCTTAAATTATTTCTGTAAGCTGTTAGACTTGCGCCCAGCAGCTAAAATGAATAAACTGAAAAACAAGCCAGTAATAAATAAATTTCAATAGCAACGCACATAAACGCACAAAAGTAAAACACGCTTACACACATTCCATACACACAAACATGTGTGTATTGTAAAATATTTAAATATGCCCTGTTGTTGCTGTTGTTGTTGTTATTGCTGTTTTTCGTCTGGCCACGACGACCTACTTTTTGCGCAATCGAACTAAAAATGTGACGATCCGGGGAGGATGGAAACGCCCGAGGGGAGTGTTATGGGGCCACTATATAGGGGGAAAGAGAAAGATGGATGGCATTGTATTCGAGTGTTAGGCCCGTGGAGTTATTGTTGGTTTTCTTCTCGCTTTCCATGCTCACACTTTTGTTTTGCTACTGGCGCACTGAAAAAAATACTGGCTAATCATATGTCAACAATAAAGTCGGAAGTTTAGTAGCTCTCTTCTCTTAGAAAGAGATATATTAGCCGCAATTTGTAATCCATTCCTTCCCGAAATTCAATATATTTGTGTACCTTATTTGTTTCTCTGTATGGAATTAAGCTTGTTGCAGCGAGCGAGACGGATATAGGCAGCGCGAGGGAGACAGAGTAAAGGTAATACAGCTTCCGAATCTTTTTCGGCTGTTCAGTTGTGTATGGGCTCTATATGCATCACATTCCGTGTAAATTATGATTCTGCAATTGCTGGCAGGGAAAGTTCAAATTTATACTTAAGGCGATAAATTGGAATCCGTCGCTGAAAATGGCTTACAAGTTTTCTGAACTGATTATCGCGGAACCTGTTTGGAAGTCACTTTTTGCGGGGGAATGTGGGGAATAATTTACATTGAGAAGAACAAAGGAACTTCTTTCTTGGGAATGAATAAAATCTTTACGATCATCTTTTGCAAATAGCTATACCTTTGGATAAGGTATTCTTTTTATTCTTTCACATACTATTTTGTGTGACTTTCTTGAATTTCTAGACCAAGTGCATGGTTTAGTAAAGCGCTCTTTGCAAGAGGTTGATGTGAAGGATCCAATACAGGAAAGGCTAATAAAGATCACTGGAAATAAGAGCAGGTCGATGACCAACCAACTTGACTTCGTCTATCAGCTACTCACTGGTCGTCGGGCGGGATCATGAGTTCCGACGTTAGTAGCTCAACTCTTACGACAAGTAATGGAGGAGTTTACAATGCTGATGACTACTTTTATTCTTATTTAGATGAAATACTTTATAACATCCAAATAGGTGGATGATAGACGTGTGTAGCATAAAAAAGTAAACATGGGGTTATCAGAGTAATTCCAGTTGACCCTGCCTGTTCCTTTGCCTTCTCCACGAGTTGATTACATTGCGATTTGATTACTTTTGGCTGGGCTGGGGAACTAGCCTCCCTTATCTCGTTTCACTTTCCGTGCTGTTTGCCAAACTAATACAAATATTTAACTCTTATGCTTTAGTTCTTATCGGCCGGCTAGGAAAATCGTGGATAAGTCTGAAAGTCGTGGATTAGTTATCCAGCAGCTTTTCTTGCGGCTTTTCTTACTGTGTGCCAATTTTGGTTATTTTCAAAAATATTATAAGAATTGTTGATCTTCTGAGCATCAAATACAAGAATTCGCATCATATCATATCTAGTTTGGACTCGAGTTACGAGAGTGTTTGCACGGTGCACAGTTCCTAAAATTTTAACATGACAGTTGGTGAGTCAGAGAAATGGGCGGAAAATGAGTCCTGGATGCGCGGAAATTTTCCGACGGCGCTGCAAAGTAGGCTATATTGTACGGGTCAATTATCGGCTGAAGCGCGGCGGACTGACATAATTTATATGGCTCTAATTTGAATCCGCCACTCAGTTGGCTCGCCGTTATCGCCCCATTGGGCAGAACCGAAGCGCTGGCTCCCTGCCACCTGAATGCTCTTGCGAGGCAGGCGGACGGGACCTTATCTTATCACTCCGTCCGGAGCGCACTTGTCCGGATAGGTAAACTTATAGTCTGATAGCACACTCCCGCTCTTTGCGATTTTTTCGAGTCGCCTCGCCTCGCCTGGCCAGGTATAAATATGACGGCTTCGAGGCTATGGAACCTTTCACTCATTTGGCGCTCGAACTCCCGTACGTCGTGTTCTACCAAAATATTGGGAGCTGTGAAGTTGTAGACAAATCACAACACTATCAGTTCTTATCGCACGCGTGTGTGTGTTCATCATCGATGGGCTTAGCCGGATTCCAGCGAAGCAAACGGCGCAATCAATGTTTAATTCCTTCGAGAGCTGCGACTTCTCGTGTCCCGGCGACAGTTCCTTCTACGGCGAAGATGTGATTCCCGGTTCTACTTTCTACGAGTGCGATACAAAGCCGCAGCAGCAGCAGCAGCAGCAGCAGCAGCAGCAGCGACAGCTGAGCAATGGCTCTGTTTACGGGCGAATGCCCATTAATGAACCCACCGTGAACTTTGGCAACGAGTCATTCTACAATGCCCCTGCTGACCCCCGAACCCAACCCTTTGTGGGCGCCATGCTTGGGCGCAATATGTCCGCTGCCGGGATGCAAAGGTATCATCCGTACCGCCAGCAGCAGCCCCAGGACGCCTTCTACCGCCAGAGGGGATCGCTCCTCAACGTGGCCACGCCCTGTCGCGAGAGCCGCCCCTGGAGTTACGCCTACTGCTATGGCTACGCCCCCACCAACACCCAACCCTGCCAGTTCTCCCAGTTCGTCGACATCGAGGACTTCATGTGAGTGAGATCCAGCGATTGTTGGTCCAATTGTTGTTTGGGAGATTTAGTGATTTTGCGCTATCTGTGATCTTGTTACAGTGTATATCCAATAATATTCAAGTGCGAAAATTCCACCATGGCAAGCTCCAAGTTCAGTTTTGCGAGTGTACACAATTTCGTGTATTAGTTGTTACGCAACTGTAAAAAGCTCATTGGAATAAACAAAATGGAAACCAGTTCGAATCGGCTGCAGAATGCCACTAAAGATCTACATTTTCCTGAAAGCACCTCAAAGAGCTAAGCTCTTAAAAAGTGGCTGTCCCATTGTAAAACCCAAGCCGAAAGCAAACGGCGGTGCACTTATCTATGCTTATTTGCGAATCGCTTTTATAATAATATTTAGATACGCAGCAAGAGATAGGGCGAGGGGGACGGAGATATGGGGCAAGAGAGGTGTCGTATGAGTCAAGGTTTGGATGGGTTATTCCCAAGTAAAGTGCCCATTATAAGATTGCGGGCGGGAAAAGGCTTTCTCTCTTTCCTCGAGTGTTCGGCAGAAATGTTTAATGGCCGCAATATAGTTAATGAAACTTGAAAATTGTTTGTCAGCTGTGCTGTTGTGTAATTGATATCTGTAGTTATAGTAGTTATCGTATAGGGTTCTCCTGTATGTTCCAAAATCCATCTCGTTGATGAACTGAACGACTATCCAGCGATTGACGCAGATTACAGCCCCTTTCCCTGGATTCTCATCTGTCACCTCCTCAAAAACTTTGCATGCAACGTGCGCAGCAAGCAAATGTGTTTGGAATGGTCTTCGGGTTTTCGTTTATTTACGTTTTGCACACGTTTAAGCCAAATTGTGCTGGCCCACCTCCATGCTAATGAGCCGAAAGCAAACTGACGCACTTGCAGAAATCGCTGCCCCAAGAACTCCCCCCACATTATGCTCTGCTCCCAAGAAGAAACCAAACCAAACCATCCCTGACCCGATGCTGCCTCGATTTACTGCCCCATGAACTTGGCACTAGCACCTCGAGTCGTATTTTATGTGTTTTCGCTGATATCTCACCCGGAGATACGGCGCACTTTGGGAGCTTGGCCAACATTTCGCAAACTCAAACAGCAGTGGGTCAGAATCCTAAGGTGTTGTGGGATCAGCTTGCACTTAGATAGCCACGTGCTGGGATCGTGCTTCTTATATATGTATATACAAACGCATTTGAAACCCAAAGTGAGAAATGTGATATCTTAAGATTGGTCTATGTATAATAAGGAAAGAGTTGAGTGACTGCGAACCTCAAAGAAAAGTTGGAATTGCATTTCTAAGATATCAGAGTAGATCGATCGTCGCGAAAGGATTTTGTTCATGTTTTCGCAAATATGATGTTTTTAATATAATAGCTTATTGTAGCTTCATTTTTGTCAGTGCTTCGAGCGGCTTTGGAGCGGAAATACTTAGCAACAACAACAGTCGCACCAGCGGCAATAACAAGGCAATTCTGCTGGCACAGTCAGAATATTTAACAGGCTGTACTTGCTTCTGTTCTAATGAACAGACAATGGTCCGATCGAAAATATATATGTACATACCTCCCCCGCCAAAGTACCGCGAATATCACTCCATTTAAGCAGGCCATTAGCATGCAATTCAAAGTCACTCTCCGCCGCTTTCTATGGGCTACGGGCTACGGGCTACCGACTATCGGATTTGTGTTTATTAATGCATATATAATATATAGAAATCCACGAGTCTACGTCTACATTGGTGTGCGCTTTGATAGCGAAGTAATAGAATACTATATAATAATTATCTGAGCAGCCATTCGAGTTTCGCTTCAAACTTTGCCTGGTTTCCATCAATCAGTCGCTTGATTGACAATGAAAACCCCTCTTATCTCCACAGGCTTTTGTTTTATTTATTTTGATTTATTTGCAGGCATTGTGTTCTCACTTTCACACAGTTTCCCAATCAAAGTTCTATGTGGGAGGGGAGAGTACTCCGTTTATAATATAAATTCCTTCCCAGTGCAGAGTCAAGTTTCGCATTGTTTATTTAAAGATTTCCTCTGTTTACAATCGATCGATTAGTGTGGCTACTATCTCATATTTATGTCATAATAGAAGATTACTTTCAACTACTAAGTAGTTTGCTTCGATTTATTTCATTTATTTAGGTAGCATTACGTACACTTAAGCAAACGGGAATCTTTTTTTTAATAGATACTTAAGCTTTTATTAGACAGGCGGCAGAATGACAAATAGATCATATTGTACTGAGCCTTTGTCGGCAGATATGATGGACTTTTGATCACTTGGACTCCTTGGTTGACAGGCGGTTCTTAAGGTTTGTTAACAAAAAAGTTTGATATTTTCGCGTTGTTGCCAAGCGGACTTTCCCAACTGAAACAGCTGACGTGGGCAGGTATTTTTTTCATCCCAGCGAATCAATAAAGCAGCGTTGGCAAATTTTTCCAAAAGGCCAAGGAAACAAATGTATGTACGTGCCGAAATGGGTGTCACCCATGGATTATACAAGTTCGCCCACTATTTCGCTAATAAATAAAATATAAAAAGCCACGAGATATGATGTTGCATGCGGCTGCTCACGAGATTTTCTTGGCAAACTTACCCATAGTTTTTCCGCAGTCCCGCGGGAGGGCCATCCGTCTTTTCTTAGAATTCCCCACAATATACGGGCAAACAGATAGTGTCCGTGTGTTTGGGGTCAGTGCTCTGCTCTATAAGTATGTATGATTGATTTGGTTAAAACATGTCGCCAATATAGACGAGTCGAAACCCAGGGTTTAAATGGGGCTTACTCACCCAGCGAAGACAACTAACTCCGCAGAGTCGCCAATTGCCAAATCATCGGTGTTTCGTCAATCCCCTGGCGAAATATTCCAAAAGACCAACACCGAGAAATTGGTGCCAAGGCAACTTACTTCGTTTTTATCAGTGGAACGTGTGACTGCTGGCTATTCTCGGAATCCGAAACAGACGTTATAAAGTATCTAAGTCCCATGGCTCTTCTGCCAGCTCGGAATGCACAGCTGTCCCAAGGGGGCGCCTCCGTAGGTCAGGATCCCCTAGACGATACCTTGGACTTATTCAGAATGTTTTTCAAGACTGTGTAGATAAGGAATGTACAAAAATTCCCTATCAGCATCGCCGAAAAGAAGAGTACTTTTAGTAGCCGCGATATTGCGATTCTTTTGAGATATAAGACTATATATTTTGTACTTCATAGTGATTAGAGTTTATCAATTATAATTGATTACAAAATAATTTATTGTTTTGCATTCGTATTTTGATTAGCAGCTTTTGCTTTGATCTTCATCTCTATTTGCATTCGTAGTCACTGTATAATAAATGGTTTTTCGAAAAGAGTTAACTGGGAATAGCTGCCGAGAACTTTGGCGCCGTGTCGATCGCCTTTTGTTTTTTCGCTTGGCCTGGCAACAAAAGCGAAAATTACAAGCGTTTTGCCCAATTGAAAAATTGCGAGCTCTGGTGGCCGCGTGAATTGAATCACAAGCAATCAAACGGGTATTAAAGTGCAACCATGCAAATGCACGCATATTTCAGGCAGCCTCCCCCGTTCTAGATGCCCCCTTTCCCCACAGATCAGTGGCGTACGTGATCGTTTTGAGCTTATGCTAATTTTCCATCGGATCGATCTTTGCAGGAACAATGAAAAACGCAAGGAAAAGTCTCGCGATGCGGCTAGATGTCGTCGCTCCAAGGAGACGGAGATTTTCATGGAACTCTCGGCGGCCTTGCCATTGAAAACCGACGATGTCAGTCAACTGGACAAGGCCTCCGTGATGAGGATCACTATCGCTTTCCTCAAGATTCGCGATATGCTGCAGTTCGGTGAGATTCGCTTAAGATGTTATCTCTATCAGCACCATCTAATGTATTACTTATTTCAGTGCCCAGCTTGCGCGACTGCAATGATGCCATTAAACAGGACATTGAAGCTGTCGAGGATCAGCAGGAGGTCAAGCCCAAGCTAGAAGTGGGCAGTGAGGATTGGCTGAACGGAGCTGAGGCCAGGGAGCTCCTGAAACAGACCATGGACGGATTCTTGCTGGTCTTGTCCCACGATGGAGACATCACCTACGTGTCCGAAAACGTAGTCGAGTATCTGGGCATCACCAAGGTGAGTGTGTTCATCGCCTTTATTAAGGAAGATTCTAATTTGCTGTTTACTTTCCACAGATTGACACACTTGGCCAACAGATCTGGGAGTACTCGCACCAGTGCGATCACGCCGAGATCAAGGAGGCTCTCAGCCTGAAGCGTGAAATTGCCCAGAAGGTCAAGGACGAACCGCAGCAGGACTTTGCAGTGAGCACCCATCACCGGGATCTGTTTGTGCGCTTGAAGTGCACCTTGACCAGTCGTGGACGAAGCATCAACATCAAGAGCGCTTCGTATAAGGTGAGATAATGAGTTTAAAGACTCATTAAGACATATTAATCCTGGCATTCTTTGTGTTTTCAGGTCATTCACATCACCGGCCACTTGGTGGTCAATGCTAAGGGCGAGCGCCTGTTGATGGCCATTGGCCGACCCATTCCGCATCCGTCAAACATTGAGATTCCGTTGGGAACCAGCACCTTCCTTACCAAACACTCACTGGATATGCGCTTCACCTATGTGGACGACAAGTGAGATAAATACCGATTTCAAGACGCAAACCCATTTTAAAAACACAGCTGCTTAGGTTGTCCAGAAATATGTCCAGGCATGATTGAATAATTGTTCTGCCAAACACGGCACTTAACTGTTATTTACCCAATAAGTTATTTGCCTTTTTGCCACTGGAAAACCTATTTCTAGTAGAAATCGATCTCTGTCGCTAAATTACCAATAATGAACACAAATTAATAGATAGATTAGCCTAAAATAGAAAGCAGCCTAGAAAAACATAAAATGGGATTCCGTCTAGAGAATGGTAAACTTAGTTCTCATTTGTTCTCTCCTTTAATTTCAGGATGCATGACTTATTGGGATATTCGCCCAAGGATCTACTTGACACCTCTTTGTTTTTGTGCCAGCATGGAGCAGATTCCGAACGCCTGATGGCCACCTTCAAGAGCGGTAAGTGGCATGGTCCAACTCTCAAAACTCGCGACTCATTAAAACAAACTACAGCTAACTAATGCTAAACTAATTACTTTAATGTGCAAATTAAAACGCGTTCCTCGTTAGTTGGTTGCTTCCGATGGACGGAGGACGGGGGACGGAGGACGGAGCACAGAGGACAGGAAGGATGCCGGAAGAGTCCGGCACATCAAAACAAAGTTGTCACTCGTCCGGTGGCGTTACCTACCTGTCCTGTGCTCCGTGTCCCGACTGCTGGAATCGCCAGCAGTTCCTGTTCACGTCCAGCAGTTGCCATAGCTTATTGCATTTAATTAGTTGTAGCACCTTCCTCTTGTTCGGAACCCTCCTCTTTCCCTATTCCCTATTCCCTCTTCCCTTTTTTTTTTTCTTTTTTTTGCAACACAAAGACCATTAGTCGTTGGCTTGACTTGGCTCTGCTTTAATTTCACTTTAGTTGCTAATTAGCTTTTGCGAAACTGAACGAATTGGTCAGGCAGCGAGACAGCTGAAATCTCTGTGTATCTATCACTATTAGCTGTTTCATATCTCTACCTCTTCATTTCGACGAGTTTCTTTCGCTGATTCAATTATGTTTTCGCAAAGATTTTGTTTGTTTACTCGGCATTTCATATCGTATGCCTGAGCTAGTCAGTCCAGCTAGTATAATCCAGCTACGCCTTATTGCTTCACTATCAGCAATGCCACAAGAAAACCATTCCCACCCGTCTTGCTTAGAAATGGAAGACGCGCCAAAGCCCTCAGCTCATTTGCAATCAATTTTCATAAGCCCAAGTATCGTTATCACGTCGAAATATCCAAACAGATCGATAGATAAATGGGCTGACCATGCCGAAAAAAAATATTTTGCAACTGAACTTTTCCCCATAAAAATAGAATTTATATATGTTTGCTTAGGAATTATGCCAGTGGCTTTTAACTATTGGAAAATAGTGAAATATTGGCTAGATAATTAGCAACTTTGGTGTAGTTTTAAGTGAATTCTTTGTAATTTTTGAAAGTCATGCGTGAGATAGGAGCTGCTTCGATATGAATCATAAACTGGGCTAAGAAATGAGCTGTTTTTTCTGTCGGTGCAGTGAAGTCCTACTGTTTTGATGATGGCGGAGTGTGAGGGGGAAGTGTTTCTGTAAGCATTTTTCTTAATTTCTCCCCAGCTCATTGGGCGCGGCTTCTTGTTATTGTTTGCTTATTTGTTGCTCTTAATGGCCGCGTCATGTCGTCTACATTGGCCAAATAATGTTGCCACTGCCGATGGTGCTCCAATGCTGCTGCTCCAATGCTCCACCAATGCTCCACCAATGCTGCTCCTTGGCTGGCTGCACTTAAAATGCCAACGCTGGGCAATAAAAAGTCCTCTGCTGACCATTGTTCGGGGTACAATGTACCCAAAAGTGCCCAAAAGCGCAAGAGCGCATCCCTGCAGCCAAGGAACAGAAAATTGTCACTGCACTACAATTGGAATTATTATTGGCTGCGATGACTTTGGCTTCTTGGCCGGACATTCGCCCGCTTCTCCCGGTTCTCCTGGTTCCCCTGGTTCTCCCGCTCCTGGTTTTCGGATAGACACGTTCTGCGCGAAATGACTTTCGGTTTTATGACGCGACGTATCCATTTGACCAGGACACTGGCGGTCCTAGGATGCAGCTGCCGATCCCGAGTTCTGTGTGCATCTCGCATATCGTTAGCAAAACTTGCCAGCAAGTTGTAAAAATGTCTTCGAAAGTCGTAAAAGTATTTCATACATTTTTGTTTTTATTAAGTTGCTTTCGCCGCTCTGCTGGAGTTTCCTTTTTCTCGCTTTCCCAAAAAGTTTCCTTTTGAAAGCTTGCCTGCAATATTATTGTTTATGAGTGCTGTCCGTTTTTATTTCCATTTGATTTTCATCAAGTTTACATGGCTTTGTAATAAGGGGGTCAGCTGGCGCTTCTTCCTTAAAAGCTTCATACACATCCTCCCCTTTTATTCCCCGAAAATTCGATGGTGATGATGGGAGGTACAGTGGAAAGTGCTATGAAATACACTTACGTATCTATCGAGATACGTAACTGTACCATAACTGTTGCATACTCTTAGACACCTTTGGAGGAAGTATGGAGTAGCTTGGTTACTTTTAGGCTCCCTTAGTTTCATTCATTTTCAAGTTGGAGGAGTACGTCTGTCCTCGTAGGACCCCCATCCTAGAAGATTTCTCCCGTTTTCATGCTGGGCATGTGGATTGTTCGCCTGCAGCTGGCGCAGCTCGCAAAATACTAAACGTCATGTGACAAACAGTTCAATAAAGTACAAAATGTGCGGAAAATCGCAAATGTCATGCGGGAAAATCTCGCATCGGGCAGCGTTTGCCATTCGGATGTGTGTGTGCATGTGTGTGTGTGTGTAGTGGAATGGAAATGGGAAATTGCGCTGCAGCATTTCCATGCTGCAAATAAAGACGACAATTTGGCCGCGAGGCGAAAAATTATGAAACGAGCGGGTGGAAAGCGAGGAAAATGTTCAAGGAAAGTGGCAGTGGATCGAAGGGGGCAAAAGTAAACTTAACGTGCCAGATAAATATCCTCTGACAGACAGACAGCGAAGAGATAAAGCCAGCATCGCTTTGGATTTTTTGGGATGAAGGTGGAGATGGAATTGGACTTGGAGTTGGAGCTGGAGGTGGCGGTGGCGGTGAAGTATGGGAGCTCCTCCAGCGAGTGTTGCAATAAATTTTGGAAAGCAACAAAAAACAATACCGAAAAGTGGCTTTGGCAGATTTGGCGCTGCGTGTGAAAAGTTCCCCTTCGGTAAATGCATTTTCCACTGGAGCTGCATTCTGGGGGCATTGCCGCGGCATTTGCCAGACGTTCAACTTTCAACTCTTGCCACAAGCCAGTTTCCAGCTTCCCGCTGTTTGTTTCTGTTTAAGTTTCCTCTTTTAGTTCTGTTTCCTTCCTAGCTTTTCCGAAAGGGCAGCTGACATTTGTGCTTCTGCTTGTGCTTGTGTGGGTGTTGTGGGCCAAAAGGGCGGGTGATTCTGGCCAGGCACGTACCAATGGGGCGTGGCACCAAGTGTTGCATACTTTTCGGCAATGGCCTACGCGAGGTGACTTTAAAGTGCTCCACACGAACGCCATAAACTAAAATGACAGCAGTGCTTGCCTGCAAAAAGATAGCTGTTTCATAAAGTATATTGTACTTATAATACTTATTTAAGCTTTTGCAAAAGAATCGAAGTTCTATAGACCGTCGGCTGCAAGTCAACCAAGAAATTGTTGTGCCAAATTTAAGTAAAACCTTTATGCAGACTTGCATGCGTGGATTTCAAGTGCAAGCTGGGCTGTGGAGCTTTATTTTCATTTGCTCCCACGCCCGCACGGGTTGTGTAATCAACATAACAAGCAACTGCCAGTTTACGAGTCTGTTAATGCCTCACACACTCCGGAGACTGCCAGCCAGACGAGCTTCCTGGCCATGTCCCGTGGTCGTCGGTTCTATATAAACTATACGTCTGAGCCCCGCGAATGCTTCCTGCCAAAAGTGTCGATGATGCTGACGCTTAGCGCTGCTGCCAAGTCGTTGCACTCATCAGAGCAGCCGCGTTCCCCTTTTTGGTGGGAGACGGGAGAAGCCATGGCCTCCTCCGAAACGGTTTCGCACAAAAGTTTATTTATCTTGTTGGGGCTAGCGTGCACAGTGGGCTGGGGAAGATGCTCCATCAGAATGAAGAGCATTGGAATGAGTCCATGGGGCGTTCGAACTCGAAATCGTTGCATACTTTTTAGCACGTTTGCCGATATTTTGAGTGCCCTGAAGGCATTTAAATATTTGTATTTCAAATGCGGCTATCCCACGGTGGTTCCACCGCTTTATGTTAATGCACTTAAATTTGGCGTTAGTGGGCGTTAGGGGGCGTTATTGGGCGTATGGGCGTGGCTGGGCACGGGTTGTTGCAGCTGCCTTACGAGGCAGCCGCATTTTATTACATGCATAATTTCGCCAGGGGATCCTCGCTGGTCCGCCGCGGTCCACTTGCCCCTGGGCGGGGAAACCGCGGAACTACCTCCCCCTCCCCGCCTGTTAATCCACATCTATTCCCATCTCCGCCTCCATCTGCGTCCCGCTGCTCGTCTCTTATTTATTCGTCTGCATCGTCTGGGCCATGAAAGCGCCAAAACTAATGCCGTCGAAACTAATGGTCCAATTCGAGTGGCTCGTCGGCATCCTCATTTCGGCAGCTACGACTCCGACGACTCCTGCTGCCGCCATGCCATGTCCTGCTCTGTAATCCTGCGTCGCCTCGCCTCGCCTCGCCAGGATTGTAAAATTTTCCAGTTAATTTTAGCGTCCTCCATGTCCTCGGCGTCCTCAACGCGTCGCTTGCATTTGACAAATTAAAATTGCATGAGCGGAAATGCGGCTTAAAGTTGCGCCGGATGTGGCTGACTGACTTGGCTGCCACAGGAACTGGCTGCTTCCTGTGCGAGCTGCCAACTAAATTACTTTTCCAGCTCAACTTTTCCCTCTTTGTGTCCATCAATTTGCCAACAGGTGGCTCACAGTTCAGCTCGGAAGTCTATCATCTCTTTATTACGTAGGCTTAAAGTTTTCACGTTGAATTCTGATCGAAACGAAAAGGCTTTAAGACTTATACTTTGGTATATATTTAATAAAAATATTTGGAATTTATTCCATAATTAATTTTTGCCAAGTGATGAAACCCAATCTAACGATACCTAAAACCAATAGCTGCTATCCAAGCGAAGGTTAAATGTGGCTGATTAAGGTTGTTTGGTTGTTTGGTTGTTTTGGCCAAATTATCTGCCGGGGTCCTTGGCCCTTTATGCCCCGCAAATCCGCGCTCGGCTAATGTTAATGAACCGCGATGGTGGAGTTGCCTCCCAGGTGGACGCACGCTCCTCTTACCTGTTGATTTATGGCATCCTCCATCCCATCCAGCGCCGCTTAATTTGCCAGAGTTTATTAAATATGCCGGAGCTGCAGCTCCTCTACGTGAGTGCCGCATTCAGCTGCATTCAGCGACTCCTGCGAAGTCCTGCGGAGTCCTGCGAGTCCTGTGAGTCCTGCGGAGGTTGCCATTAGTTTGGTGTGAATGAGTGGGAATGAGTGGGAACGAGAATTCCTGCTCTGCCCCTTCCCGATTCCCGGCGGATGCACTTTGTGTTGTGTTGCTGGCTTAGCTGAATGGCTCTATTTGGGGATGATGCCGTCGCCCACACCCATTCACCGAAAATATCCTCGACCATCCTGGCACCTCTGCAAATATTTCATTTCATTTGTGTCCGGGCAGTGACTTATGATGATGAATGTAAATGCTGTAAATGCACTTTTCGTACCTTCAGGCAGTTTTGCAGCTTAGCTGCGGCATCTCACGCCTTAAAGTTGCTTCACATCCATTTTGCAGTATTTTCCGCTACGTGTTGGCGTCCATTGTCACGTTACAATGCCGGGGAATTGTACTTCCCCCTTTTCCGAACAATCGAGGCAACAATTGCATGGCACCAAGCCCCTCGCATTTATATCCTGGCACCTACCCCCAACCGCCACTCACCCGACGTATCAAATTAGATAACTATTCCATCGAACTGCTGCTGTTGCAACAAAAGCGAGTGCGTTAATAACATTTAATGTGACTGCCACGCCTCCCGCCCGCACTAATGACATTTGGCCAAGTTCATTTCGATTCCTTCAACGCTTTTATGGCCGCCATTCGGAGTCTGGGGGCTGGCTAATTGAGTTTACAGTCGCTCCAAACGCTTTGGCAGCCCGCCCCCCCTTGATCTTTCCCCTTTGGCCATGCACACTGCTGCAAATGGATAGTTTCCAACATGATTTTGAGTAATAATACATAACAAACTTCTTGTATATCGAGCACACTTGCTATCGAAAATATCGATGTACTCTCGAAAATATCGATGTACTCTCGCCTGTTTTGCAACTCTGATTGTACATTTGGTACATTTTCGAGAGGATTAATATTCCCTTAAACCTAGAGTTGTGTATTTAAATGCAATATATTTTTACTGTTGATGGTGATAAATGCATGTAACTTTCAGGACATCGTGCACTGTATGTCCTCTTTATCGGGGGCTTTGGGTTGCATACTGTTGTGCGCTTGGGTGGGAGGAAAGTTTCGCCGCCTTTGCAAGTTTTTCGCAAGTCTTGCAGAAAATTATACAAAAGGCGAAGGCAAAGCTTAAGGGTTTTGCGGAGGTGGGTGGCATGCAAATATGCATTTGATTACACGCTCCAAACAAAGGCAAAATGATAAAAGTTGCGCACCAGCCGCCGCAGAGTGTGCAGCGACTTTTCGCCATTTCCCGCCCATTTTCCTCGTCTTCCCGCGCCCAGAAAGCTAAGTAAATTTGTGTGTTTATTTGCCAAACCTCAGAGGAAACTTTGCTTGCAACACCCACGAATTTCGCGGACGGGAGGTAAAAGTAAAACGACAAAGAACACAGAATGTCAATCGACCAAGTGGAAAATTTTCATTAAATTAAGAAAGCGCACAATTTTCCCATTGCTGCAAAATTGTCGCAGCAGCGAAAGGAAAACTGAAAACAAAAAAAAATCTAAAAGAAAAAGAAGCGAACCCAATGAATGTGCAAAGTTTTATGTTTTTGGCTGCCGGGCGGAGATTTTCCTTTTGCCAATTTTCCTCTTCGTTTTTTAGTTGCATTGAGGTTTTCTTGTGTGGGTGCTGATGATAGTCGTTCCCAATTTTCCTCCCCAGCCCCTCGGCCTTCAATTTCCGAAAGGTTGTCAGACAAAACGAATAAAAGTGCTTAGGCAAGCGGGAAAACAGCAAGAAAGACAGCGCAGAAATTGCATGCAAAATTCCCATCGATAAAGAAGTGATGAGCCTGAAAGTATGCAACACTTTAGCGGCGTGGTACAGTGGGATCTTCACGAGAGTTGGGAACCAAATTGGAAAGTTACTTCAGACCCATTTGAATAGTAAATGTTAATTTGTTTGCATATGTAGGCTTTTTAAGGGTTACTGTTTCTAATATTCATACCCTCTGGACCGCGCTGTGTTTGCCAATGGCCCTCTTCACTCGCTGCCCGTGCAAATCCCCTAACAAATCCGCCCACAATCGAAAACAAAACGTCAGGCCTTTGCCCAAACTGCTCAAGAAACCTTTCACAATGCCAGCCACAATTTGCTTAACAAAAAACCTTTTGACTTGGGCTTTTCGGCTCCGTCTGCCTCTCTGTTCCCCGGGGCTCTGCTCAATCAATCAAAAGGCGCTTGTGACTTTGGAACCCCCTTTGATCCGCTGCTGCTAAATAAGTCGTGTAAACTGGCAAAATATTTGCGGTCCTTGGCTTCCTTGGATTCCCTGCTCGTCCTGGCCGGGGCCCCGCTCTCCACTCCATGATGGCTCTAATGAAGTGTTGAACACTGTTCTTGGCCCTTTGCCATCGGCCATTCGCAGGGTTGACAGGTCAGCATGTTGAAATTATGGCAAAGTCTCCGTTTGATGCCATCAATATCAATTTCATGTCCTGATTTTCCGGGAATCCGTGAGGGCGTTGTTACACTTTATTTACAGAGACTGAATGTATTTGTATTTCGCATAGACGAATTTAAGCTTATTTAATATTTAAGTCGCTCTACTTTATTTATAAATTTGTGTACATATGCGCTTTTGTTTGCTTTGTAATTTGCCCTCATTACTGCGTGTCAATATTTTTCCACATCATTTTCCCCTTCCCAAAGTGAGAAGGCGAGCTCTATTTTCGTAAGGAGTTTTGACTTTTAACGTGGAAATATTTGACAGATTGATGGTGCCCCTCGTTGATTTCTGGCCTGTCGCTCGACACGAGAATGATTTTAAATTTGTTGTACCTGGCGCTGGTCTTTTGGCGCGCTCTGTCATTGTCAATTATTTACGGCTGCGGCGGAGGGGGGAAGGCCGCCTCGGGTTTTTGGTCATGCTCCTCCGCGCCTTGAGTCCACCTTTCCAGATCCCATGCCCATGCCCATGCCCCCTGTATTATGCATTGCGTGTCAGCTACACTGTGTGCCTTTTTTTTTTCCGCGTCATTTTCTGAAATTGGCATTTAGTTGGCGACGAACGGGATTTACACAAAACTCACCCTCGAACGCACACATAGAAAACCAATCCGAAATGCACAAGTACACCGTGAAAACTGTTTCCTAATTTCCCACACTACAAGAAGTGAAAACTCAAAATGGTCACACCCACACTTTTGCGCAGTGCAGTGCTGGGGGTCGTGGACGATTGCGGGATATCTTAATCTATTTGGAGCTTCACTAACTGTTTCTCCAAGTGTACCCGCATATCTGTGTAAGTTGTCTGCCTTGCGCTGGTTTTATACAATGGGTGCATTCACCTACGCGATGTCCCGCTGAGAAATTTCCTTCCCGCTCAATCCAGACCCTTTCGCAGCCCCCTTTTCTCCGCCTGTCGCTCAGCATTTCGTTTTTTCTCCAGTCTGCCGCACTTCCTTTACATGTGTGTGTACTCTTTCTCTTTCCACTTTCCTCTTCCCACTCGCCCCTTCTCTCTCGCTCCTTTCACTGTCTGTGGGAAAAGTGTTGCCAATATCTGTTACTGCATCGCTGCGTTTGTCCGTCCGTCCGTGCGTCTCTCTCTGCCCCACCCTGCCATCTCTTTCGCACATCCCCGTCTCACATTTCGTTTATTAAATGACAGCACGATATCTGCAAATGAAATTTTCCTTCAACGCATTTAGCCTCTGCCGACGTCGCCGCTGCAATTGCTGAAATTGACAGTCAGACAGATAGATTGACATTTAAGCAACACTCGGGCGCTCTGTCCTTTTCGCTTGCATCGTGCGGTCTCTCTCTTTCGCTGGCATTTGGATGCATCTGAGATGTTGTGCTCTAACCGCGAGTTTTTTATGGGCCTCAGCACTTTACCTCAAGGGTATTGCATACTTTTCAGCTTTCTGGCATTTCGCTGCGATATTTGTACATATCTATAAGGATACCTAAATATCACAGTAATGGTATTACGTAAAAAGGTTGTCCAAAAGTCGAGCTAAACTCCCAACACTGCTCATTGAACAAAAGCTGTTTGAAGGGATTTGGGACCCTTCCATATTGATTGGTTGCCTGCCTGACCGATGACGAAAGTAATTCCATTATGAATGAAAGCCCTTTCTCTACCGAAATTATTAATAAAGTCAAACAAAATTAAGTAGAGAAGCAGATTTGCCCAAGAATGAAAGAATAGGGGGCTTTGCCAGCCAGCATTCGCCCCTGAATTATTAGCCAGCAAAAAAAGTGTAGCATAGACCAGGGAGGAGTGCCGGCAAATGAAAAAACTTGCCCCAAATCTCTGTAGAAATCTTTAGCAAGTCCAATTAGACGTTTGGCAAATGGACACAGCAGCAGCGAGTTTTCCGGAAAAGTCCAGTCAAACTAATTGCTCAACATGAAGCGGCAAAAAAAAGAAGGAAGCTTCTCCTTCGGAAAATGTTGCAGCCAAAGTTTCGTGAGCTTGTTGTTTGTGCAACAATTGTTGCAAGTCAGTTGGCGGCGCTAATGAAAAACGACAGGATTCGAGGGGGGGGGGAAATAGTTCAAGGGGGCGCGCAAGGCAACCGCCATTAAATTTTGCTTAATAAAGTTGCAGCTGCTCCTCCGCAGGAAAACTGGGAAAAAATTGCCAGCCATCAGCACTTAATTGTTTGAACAGTCGAAGGGAAAATGGGAGAATGGGAAAATGGGGCTTTCCTTTGACTACCTCCACCGAATATAACTGGGTACCAAATTCAGAGCACCTGCAAGCAGTTCCCAATCCCAGCTTCTCCCTCTGGATAGGATGTCTTGATGATGTCTTTCCTTCCGCTCAAATTGAGTTAATTAAATGAGCGCCATGGAGGCGGAGATATGTATTTTCATTTTCGCCCCGCGAATGGAATTAATGAGCATAATGGGGGGATGCTCGGCGAGGAAGGGCGCAAGTTTTCAATTACCCAGCATTTATTTTTGTTAAATTCTAATTAATGCAGAACAAAGAGAGGTGCTGCAAATCGCATAGCCCGCTGCACTCGAGTTTTCTAGTTTTCTTCTGCCTCGTCAGCTTTTCAGTCATTTAAATATTCCGCACGCATAAATAAATATTGACTTGTGGCCAGAGTCGAAGTCTGAGGCTGTGCGTCAAATAAATATGCAAATTCTTTGACTTTTGTTTTCAATTACTTTTTTCCTCCGCTTCCGTTGTTGCCTTCCCCGCTTTTCCGCTCCTTTTTTCGCCGCTTTTCATTTGAGTTTGTTTTCCTTGACACACAGCAAAAATAACAGTGATTTCTTTTATTGAAAATGATTCGTAGCAAATGTTTGTCTCACTTATTTAGCATTTACTTCTTCAGAGCGCCAAATAATATTACTTTCTACGTTCAATATTCTCGATTGAGTTCAGCACGAAACTATACTTAAGTTCGGCAAATTAAGCAAATTTGTTACATTTTGCGGTCGTCCTTTGCCGCATCGCCCATGTGGCTTAAACTCCCGCTGACATTTTGAGTAGTTTTTAATGGGCTCCATTGAACCCGACAAACTTGTCGATTTCCTCGCTGCGGGCGGTCTGCCCTGGAATCCACAGAGTGTCCTTTTCCTTGGCCAGCAGCTGCACACACGTGAAGGATCCTTCGACCACAAAACTTGGCCTATACTGTGTGCACTGCGTCTTCCAGCGAATTTCCCCCCGTTTTTGGCGAACGTGGGGTTTCTGGAACATTCATTATTCCGTTCGCTTATGGGCACTGCAGGCAACTTCAACTTATAATGGCCGGCTTTAAGTCTATATTTCTTGGCAGTAAGTTTGCATTACGCCGGAAACCCTTTCAAGTCGTTGGCCACTAACTGGGATTTGCGCTCCCTGCTCCCTTCTCTTCGCTTAGTCAGTATGTCCTGTGAGTCCTGTGTAATGTGCTGTCTTGGCTGCCAAAGAAAAGGTGGTGAAATGCAATTTTCCACACGACTGGCGGGTTATGAAGACGCAGGAAAATCAAGCCCCAGCTCCTCCCAGCTTTCAATAAGCTGAAGTAAAAAATATATAGCGAGGGCGGCGGAGAGAGCCAAATTTGCATAAATTGCCAGCACATATTGACTTTAAGCCCGCTTGCTGGGTGGATTGGGGATTATGTCACGGCTTAATTCAATTAGGACAGATTACGCATACGCCACGTGGCCGCCCTAAGCGAAGGCCAAAAGGTCAATGCTACGTCTAAATCTAAGACGCTCCGAGTCAACTACCTTTGCGCCTCGCAGCAGTCGAAACAATCCGCAAACAAATCCTTGATTTATGCGCACATCCTTGGGCAGCCAAAGCCAAACATTTATTTCCTTATCCACTTGTGCCAATGTGATTTCGACCCATCCTCGTCATTCGTGGCTCTCAACTCGGGATCCTGGACTCTGCACTCTGGACTCTGGTCAGCAATCAGGTTGAGCAAACGAATGGGGTACAGTGAACTCTTGATAGGGTGGAATCATATTGAATCCGGAATATCAAAGGACATAAACATTATTATGTATTAGATTGCATACTACATGTACATATGTCACTAAATGTTTATTAACTTCCCAGTAAGAAGAAGGCTTTTATTGGGAAATCGTTCACTTTATTCCGATTATGGCACAGTATCACCCTTGATGTAATCCTCGCAGCACACGCCTGGAACTGACCCGGCCAAGGATTCACCTTACCAAGGACCTGCTGCACCTGCTCCTTTGGCAACTCTCGGTTCGTGCGCTGCGTTGATGATGATTTACTGTTGTGTTGCTGCCAGGATTTGCCCGTGTACTCGAGCGTGTCTGAGCATGCATTGTGCGCATCCTGAATCCCACATTCACATCCTGTGCATCCTGCGCATCCTTCGCATCCTGCATCCAGCATCCTGCATCCTTCGAATCCGCCGTATTCCGTGCTCATCCCGCTTGATACATAACCTTGAATGCGGTTTTGATGTTTGTCTTGCATTCGACGCGAATAGAGTCTGCTTTTATCCCTTTTGCCAACTTCTCTGTTTGATTATTTGTACAAATGGCCAGCTACCATCCGCCTCCTCCTGCCCCACTCCTCTCGGAGTCCTGGCAATTCCACTGCCACTGCCACTGCCACTGCCATGGCCATGGCCATTGCCATGCGAAAAGCGGATTGCATTCGTGTTCATAAATTGTGGAAGGCAGCAATGGCAATGGCTCCAAATGGCAGCCAAGGAATGCTGCTTAAAAAATTGCTGATAAATGATCTTTGCTGCTGCTGCTGCTGCCGCGCGTAGATATTTTAATATTTTCCCGTCTCAAGCTCAAGCTCAAGCTCAAAATGCCGGCAGGACTCCGGCAAAAGTCCTTGGCTGAGGGCAAATCAAGTTCACTGCTGCAGCTGCTCTTCCAGCAACTGCAGTTGCTCTTCCCGCTGCTGCTGCTGCTGCTGCTGCTGCTGCTGTTGTTGCTTTTCTGTCTGCTCACTTTGCTAATTCCACATAAACACTGCCAAATGGCAATCGTCTGAGTTCTGAGGCGGTGCTGCTGGGTTTGGCTTCTTTCTGGTTAGTTGTAGGTACATTTAGCATTCGAAAACTGTGAAATTTTGAAAAACTTCTAGTTCAATATATATATTAAAAGTAGGATATAGAATAGCTACTCTTTGAAGCTATTTAAAGTCAACTTGAGCTACGTTTTGTACTGAAAAAGTGGCAGCACTGATGATTGTGTGGTGTATCACCAAGGACCTGGAACTGGACTAGCTGCCACATATGTCCTGCTCGCATCAATCTCGCCGAGCTGTCAGCGGAATTTGGGAGCTCGGCCTCCTTAGATCTTGTCTTGTTAATGACCCCGCATAATTACCCAAACCGTTTCCACTTTCTTCTCTACTTTCTTCTACTTTTATTGGCTTGGGTTGGGTAGAGGACTACCACGATTACTAAGCCAGAGGAGCCAAGAAAAGGAAAAACTAATTTTCTGCTGCTGATTTCGAATTAACTGAATGAATAAATAAAAGAACGAATCAGAGTCGGGCGAAGGATGTTTCGCTGGAGGTTTATCCCAGACCGCAGAGCGCTTTAGTACTGATTTGCCAGAATTTAAAGTCACTCCTATCACAATTGTTTGGTTTAATTGCAGCAAAGGTCGCTCGGCACTGGCAAACTTTGGTGATTCAATTAGTTTATGGTGCTCCTTATGCAAATTTATTTTTATTGCTGCGACCTAAACAGGATATGACCCTGTTTTGCGCACCTGTGTCCTTTCTGCTGTGCACTTAAGCTAATCCTGATTGCTGGACTCGTGCTGCAAAAGCATCCATGAATTTCAATCGTCCTGCCCGCCCGAATTCCTATGAATTTTCATCATTTATTTAATGTTCTTGTCGCTGCCAGTGGCGTCCATAAAAATTTTGATTGAAATGATTTCGGCCCAAGGAGCTGGAGCTGTCGCAAAAATACAGATAAAAACTCTACCTACGCGTGTGTGCGCGGTTGGTTCTTTATATTTATTTTATTCCTCTTTTTTTTTTTGTTTTTTTTTTCGCTCTTTTGGGGGAGACGCTTTTAATTAAAATCGGGTTTATGTGGCGTTCTCGTTGGGCCAAATTACTTGGCAACGTATTTGGCTCACTGAAAATGCCTAGGACCCTTATGCCACGCCCCCATTCTTACGCCCCACGCAGCGAGTTGCTATTATTTAATTTTTATGCCCCAGCGCTTTTGGCGCCGTAATTTGAGACTTGACAATTTGCCAGCCAGCAGAAAAACACTGGGGTGAAAATGTCTACTTAATGAGATACGGCGCTGCGATTACACTTTATTCGGAATATAAAATATATTCGAAAATATCAAATCAAATATTTAGGAACTGCCATAGGTATTTGGCTAGTTTGAACAAATAGTTTGCAGTGTAGCTAGGCCAGCAGGCATGACTATACCTCCTGGCTGCCCAAATATCTGAGAAACTCCAGCAATGTGCTGGTAACCATTATGTAACCGATTCGGTTTTGTATCTGGCTCAAGAGCTCCGTGGCTCGATTATAACACATTTAATGGGCGGGGCCTGCAGACCGCAGAAGATTTGTTTATTGTTTTTGTGGTGGCGATTGTAATATGATTTCGCTGCCAAGAGCAGTGGGCGAACTTAGGCCAGAACTTGAACCACATTTAAGCACTTGCCACTACTAATTCCCCGATCTAAATATGCATCTGTATCTGTATCTGTATCTGTATCTTTTAGTGCTGAGCAAGGGACAGGGCGAGACCTCCCGCTACAGATTCTTGGGAAAGTACGGTGGCTACTGCTGGATCCTTAGCCAGGCCACGATCGTCTACGATAAGCTGAAGCCGCAGAGCGTCGTTTGCGTTAACTACGTCATTAGGTGAGTCAGTCAGATGTCCAATATATCCATATATCCATATATATATATATATATACTAACTGTAGAACCACGGGTCCCAAAGACACCGAATTGAGCCATTTTATTGGGCGGGTCTCTTGAACTTTTGAAGCGGAACAATGCCGGATATTTGCTCATTACATTTTCGGGGAGTTTTTTATCTATTAATTAAGCCACCAAGCAGGAAGTGAATTTCGTATTAATCCTGCCGCTTTTAATCGACCAAATTCAATTTCCCCTCCCCCATCCCAAATATTTGAACAGCCTTGAATGGGGGGTAATTGTGGGTGGTGGGTGGTGCTGGTTCGTTGGCATTTGCATAAAGAATTCTGCGCCTCAGTGGGTGCTTTATGTAAGTTTTCCGCTCTTTTCGCAACGATTTGGTTTTCAAATCCGTCATTTATTGAATTGTCACCGTCGAGTGGCCCAGATTTTCCATTTGATAACAGCGCCAAATTAGCATCTCGCCATCGATTTTCCTTCCCCGCCCAATTTCCATACTCATAATCCATTCGATATTTTCTATTTTCTGCGTGCAAACAACTTCGTTTCGTGCCTTTTCCATTTGCGTTTCCACTCTCGCGTTTTCCACATAATATACTCGTATATTTTATTTTAACGGACGTTGCGTGAGCCCACGTGCGGGTCAACAATGAATAATAAATTAACAATGTCTCTGATGAAGAAGCACCTCTGCCCCCCCAGAAAGCCCCCAGTTGCCCCCCATTCTTTTTTCAGCTCGACTGGTAAGTACCCCGCACCAATTTGTATTTACTTAATTTAAGCGTGTATGAGCAAATATTGGTGCATTGTTTCGCTTCTTCCTTTTCGAGTTTCACACTTGCCTGCCCCTCAAACAAAAATCCACGGGAAAAATTAGCTATATACGCTATTATACATATACGTGTATGAACCCTTCTTTTTTTTCTTTTTTTTTATTAAGGAGCGTGTTTAGTTGTTTAGTCCAAAAATACAAATTCATTTTTAATTGTGCACCTTTTTTGTGGGTTTAGAGACTCGTGTCGTTTCTCATACACTGTACTTTATTTGGTAGCCCATGTTAACTTTTCACTTTCACTTGAATTCTAGTTGTGACGAGAAAGTAGTTAAAATGCAACTTTGTTACGCATAATATCTTGGAACTTTGTTACTCATAATGTCTTGCAGAGTACTGTGTGGTAGAAGTCAATATTAATTTTGGGGAATATTAAATTTGAAGTAGTTTCTCTCGGTGTACCGCTTACTTCACCCCTTACCCGCACATGATGACGAATGCAGTGATGCGGTGCAAATGAACGCTGACAATTTGCTTTTAATTCACACAACATGTGATTAGCCTCCCCCACCGTCCCCCATTTTATTCGTTTTATTCATTGCTCTCGTGTCTTCATTGTGCTTTTAACTGCGTCAATCAACTTGATTCAATTGTTCAATCCTTGATTAAACTTCTTACAAATCGATTGTGTAACTACGCACTGCGTGTGCGTTCCACAAAAGTAGGGTATTGGTTTTTTGGAGAGGCGGGCATGAGAACCATTCAGAGGACATTATGTACACATAAATTATACAAAATATAGGAGTATCTGAATGATATTATTTAAAGTTGAATATTCTCGAATAGGCTGAATAAGCTTATCATCTTCGGGGTTTAGTGAGCTCGCACCCATTCGACCCATTTCTATACATTTCTTAGCTATCCGCTTTCCACTCGTGTGCATTTGAATGACAACAAATATATTTGTTTGCTCGTGAATAGTAGAGCTATTTGTTTTTGCAGTTTTTGTAAATGTTGTTTGCCTAATTGAATAAAACAATATTACACAAGCGAAAAGAGCGCGAGTGAGTGTGAGTCTTTGAAACACTGCCAACTAAGGAATCTCTTTGAACTTTGTTTACCTTTCGGGTTCCTCTCACTCGTTATATACGATGTAATCATATATGGGATGTTGTTTTGGTTTTGGTTTACTCGGGGCTTGGCTTGATTTATTAACTCTGTGATAGCAGTTTCTCATAACGCAACAGACGTGTGATAAGTGGCACACGGGGACAGAAAACAATATTTAAGACTCCATTATGCACTAAAGTATTATGAATGAATAAATCAAAGCAGAGATTAGACTTTTCCACTTCATCGTATTTAAACAAAATCTGTATAAATGATTCAACTTGGAAATCCTTTTCAAAAATGTTAACACACATTTGCTAGTTGTTTAGCATTTGTCTGTTACTATTTAATATTAATTTGTGCTTACTATTTTGTGAGCCACATACTTTTTCGCAGTGCAGTTCGAGCGTTCTGCCGTCTCTTTCCCGCCGCTCTCTCTTAACGAGCTTGTCACTCAGTTGGCAGCCGACTCAAGGTCGCTTATCTTTGGGAGCGGTGCAATCTGTTTCAGATGCGTAATTGCCGCTGCATATTTATAGATTCCCACATTTTCGCGAAGCCAAGAAAAGCGGCGAGTACTCGCGAATTTCCCACGCCACGCCACGCCACGCCAATCCAATTAACATTGATTAGTTGATTTTGCGCCCGCTGTCCTGGAGGAAATTTGCATTTTTATAGCTTGTAGCCGTTGTCCTTGCATAATTCCAGCCACGCGTTGCTTTTAATTACCAAAGTCCCGCTCACTTTGTCTTGGTGGGGCTTTTGCTCCAGCCTCTCCTGATTTATCGCACTTGACAGAGCCTTCGGCCTGTTTTGCTCGCTGCCTGAAACTTTTTGGCCCTAATGGAATTTACACGAGTTCTTAACACTTTCCCCCAAAGTTTCACCGGTTTTCATTTTTTTTTTTTTTTTTTTTTGGGAGGGCTCAGAACGCCATTTTGTGGCCGAGCGACTAAAAATTAAAACAATAAATTAAGGACATCGAGCAGGCGGCCCAAAAATGTGTTGCATACTTTGGGGCAATAAAAGGGGATTTCATTATGATTGCCCGACCGACCTGCCATAAAATGAACTGAAAGATGGCCACATGACTTTAAAGAGAATTAAAGCCTGGCATTCCTTTGTACCTCCCATCCATCCATAATTCATGCCTTCATGGGCGACCCTTTCACAGAGAAATTCCATTTGCAGACCACAGCATAAATATTTCATATACACATGCTCTAATCGGGATTATTGACGGGTTTCTCTTTTCGGGAAAGGGTTCCTAGCTTCCTAAGTTCCTATGTTCCTAAGTTCCCAAGTTTATGTTACCCCATCCGAAAGTTTTTCTTTCCCTTTTTACTTTCCTTTCGGGCTTGATGTTTGCGTGGTCGTAATTTTGATTTTGATTTTGATTTCTTCCGAGCGATAACTTTGGTCACCTGGCTAATTGAAAAAGTTGAAGGCAGTTTCGGACTGTTTTTTTCTTCTTTCGTTTTCCTTCCCGTTGACCTTAATTGCCTCGGATCGATGCTCCACTCAATCGGCACCTGCACATCCATTCCCATCCTGACTCCGGTGTCTCTTTAATGGAGTGGTATTTGGCAGCAGCACCCGGACGGACAGGCGTTAAATTGCCCCGGGGCCAGTGCAGTAAGCCAAAGGAGAGATTTATGGCCGCACAATTACCAAAAGGCTGTTACAATGGCTCATAGATATGGGGTGTGGAAGAACTATCCCTGGTTGCCAAGTAAATAGATACACAGTGCGAAAAACACAACTACAAGTGAGGAAAATGATAAAGTTTTTGGAATAAAACCATCGGAATTCGCGACTTAAAAGATTCTGTTGCATACTTTTACTCACCTCTCATAAGTGGTTTTTTTTAAAGGCCTGGCTGTAAGTAAAGTTCTAGTAACTTAATATTCTCCCTGTACTCCGGAATGAAGAATAACGTTCCTTATAAATTTGCCCAGGCTTTTCCCGCACCGATAAGGCTTAGTTATCTGGTCACGTAGTCGGCAGCATTCGATCGTGGAATCCTTGGGCAAGTCCTTATTAAAGCCGCGTTATTAATGCGGCTGAGCGATGAAGTTATTCACTCGGCTTCGATAAACCAGGCTGGCCCAATTTATTATGCTAATGCTGCCCCTTTTAGCCTGCAATCCCCAAAATGTGAGCGGAAATGTTTGTTGATTTCCGGGCGGACTCAAGTGGCCGCTCTGACGTCAGGATAATTAACTGCGAATGGGGCAACACTTTAAGCTGGAAGCACTCTGGGGATGCTCGGAAAATCCAGCTGGAGGGGGAGAACATTTCACACACGTGTAAGCTCAGCAAAATTGGAAGGTAAAGAGCAGCGAGTTGGGGAAAATGGAATTTACAAGCACTTGACATTGATGTAGGGAGTTTTTGTGTCTCTACTTGAGAAATTTCATTTGGAGAGGCGAAATTCGGAAAAGTCCGTGCGTGGATGAGTTTTTCGTATCCTTGGGCAATTGTTTGCTTATCGCGCAGCCTTGCAGCTGATTCTGTTTTGATGAAGTCGCTGTTTCTTTATCTTTATCTCAATCTTTATATCCGTCCTGTGTGCTGTGACCCCATCAACGTCCACATTGCGTATACGCAACGAGTGTCGCCCATTATTTGTATAAATATTTTCATCATTTCTGCTGATGCGGCAACAAAATGACAAATTCATAGTCACAGCTGAGCCCGTTGAATCAACTTGTTTGCATATTTATTATTTGTACCTTGATGGAAGCGGGCGCCGAAAGCGTGGGAATGCCGTGAAAAGCAGGGGGAAAAGCCGGGAGGAAAAGCAGGAGAAAAGCAGTGGGGAAAAGCGGATGAAAAGCTTGTTACAGCTACACATGTGTGTCGTTAAATTATGTCCTGTGCACGAGTGGAAATTGCATTTTGATTGGCTTGTTGCTGCCGCAGATAGGACAGCATCTTGAGCTCTATCCTCATTTATTTGGCCCGCTTTTCCCCGGCGAAGAGTTGGGTTTGATTGCACATGAAAACGTTTTTATGCTGCGCATAAAATTTCCGCTGGAAAAGCCAAGCTCTTTCGGACAAACGGAACGTAAACGTTGTAAATTTGCCAGCATCAAAAATGGATCTTCAGCGTTATCGAATTGCGAGGCAATCGTTTGGCTAATACACTGAAAGCAAAAAGGTTCGAAAAATATTTTATGATTCATTTCCTGCTGCCTACTTTTAGACAGCTTTACAAGAGAAATTAATGGAATTTCGTAAATTTAATATGGGAAATAATCGATACAAAATTCATGCTAAGTATGATCCTGGCTTTTCAGCAAACTTATGGCTTACACGTATCCAAGTAGACTCCAACTTTCATCTCTATTGTAAGCCCACTTTGATGGCCTTAGGTTCCCGTTCTCGAGGCAGTTCATAATTTGATGGGAAGCCGCTTTAAGAGCAGGCTTTAAAAGTTGATGGAGTGTTCTCGCCTTGAGTTCTTTAGAGGGTTAGGAGCGGGGAAAGTGCCGGATTACCATATTAACATATATCTGCGGCAAATGCCAAGGCAAGGCCTGTGTGATACGCGCAATAAAACCCGATAAATCCGCCCGAAATCACAAAATGTTGCCAACTTGAAGACTTCTTCACACGCAAAGAGGTGACTTTTCCGGCGGAGTGAGGGAGACACACGCACACAGGGCTTTTCCAGGAGGTTTTTATACGCCGTGGTATTATTTTCCTGTTCTTCCTTACTTGCTTCCTTACTAATGTCGAGTTTTCCTGGCCGTGCGTTGCATATTTGAATAAACGTCAATGTAATTGACACTTAGCGGAGAAATGCGAATGGCTCGTGAAAGGTGGGAGAAAGTGGAGAAAGCAGCGGGAACAAAGATGAGCGAGATAGGGTGGGGGTTTTCCCTCCTTTTTTTTGTTTTTTTTTTTGGGTGGCCAATCTTGTGGTGTTTCCGATTTTCCCTCCCAAGCGGAAGTCAACGAACTGAACGCGTGTCTCCTATGTGTGTGTGTGTGTGTGTTTACCTGTTTATTTCCGCTTCCACCTGTCTCTGACAGGCCGTTTTGTCCTTCGTCCTTCGTCCGTCGGCCAGCAAATTGCGTAATTTAGCTCACGAAATGTATTTTCCGTTGCCATAATTTTAAAGTTGGCCAAGACAGCCGAGTCGGGCCATAAGCATCAGCATTATTCATCCGCCCCATTTGCTTTTGCACTGTAGACCCTGCGTAGCCGCATAATTCTGGTAGATTTAATACTTTGTTTTACGCATTTTTCCTTTTACACGGAAAATAAAAAATAATAGAACTTGATTTAACAATATTTAGGAAATTTCTTGAAAAAACAATATATAGAAGGGGTTAGTTATTAATACAAATTATTTACGGGTATTATTTTTAGACCCTTCTCGGGGTCAGGAAAATCGCTCCAAAACACAGCTATAAATACACGTGCCGTGCGATTTGGGCAATGATGTACCAGGAGGACCTCCCCCCCCAACAAACATCCCCTCCATCCATCGGCAATGATGTGACAATTACGTAGCATACTTTTTTGGGGGGCTGGCCTGACATTTGTCGGACAATAAAAGGCCTGAGCAAGAGGCAAATCAATTTCACCTTCTCGCCGCCTATTACAAAATTTATTTGTTTGGTCGCTGAGCTTTTTCTTTTTATGGCGCTTCGATTTAACAGGAAAAACAAGGGGGGTGAAATCGGCAAAGCAATAAGAACAACATCATCATATGTTTTGTTGTTCCTGCAAATATTTTTGCGTCGCATTTGTGTGTTTGCCTTTTATTTTTTTCTGTACCCCAAACGTTCTCACTTTCTCTCCCTGTGTTTGTGTGCGTGTGTGAGTGTGAGTGCCGTTGACTGCTGAAAGTGAAAGTTCTGCTCATTTTCCATGCCATTGCACGAGCCTAAACGCTGCTCTCTCTCTCTCTCTCTCTCTTGTATGCTCTCGCTCGCTCTCCCCGGGGGATTACATAACGCGGCACCAGCGAAAGTGAAAGCCGAGTGGTTCTGGAAAAAGAAAAAGAAAATTCGAGTTCAAGGTCCCTCGTAGGCCGCATGCTCAAGAGCAATTTGTGCCGTTAAAGAGAGCGCGGCGCTCTCTTTCTGAGCCTAAAAGTAGGCCGCATTGGAGTGAACTGGAGCTGGCTACGTTTTCCCAATACCGCCCCACCCCCCATTTTCCACCCACCGCCTTCTCTTCGCTGCCCAGGGCGTGGGTAACAAGTTCCTGCTTGCACCAGAAAATCCGAAAACAGCTGAGCGGAGCTTGTGGGAGGTGTGAGATTTTGGGGCGGGTGCGGCACGTGTACCGTTATGCGAAATGTGAAGAGCGATTGCAGGCAATACGGCTATCTGTTAAATTGTCTCCAGGTGGTGGCGCCACCTTTTTCCTTTGTTGTTTTCACTGCTGCTCTCAGCGATAAAAGAAGGCACAATAATTTGGGGGATATGGGTTTTCTTTGGGGGTGTTACTTGTATCGCACCTTTTAATGCAAATTTACGTTTTCCTTTCAACTACAAACAAAAAATTTTTTTTTTAAAAGAGCTTAAAAAAGCAGGCAGTATATTTTCGTTATCGATAAATGCCGATCAAACCGATGTGCAATATCGATATCACTTGAAGTTGTATATTTTTATTACCAGATTTTATTTTTGAGTTTTCAGAGGAGAAATTATTTTTAGGAACGCAAATAGAAGATGATAAAAAAGGAGATAAAAGGGGAGTGGGAAGAGAGACAAGCATCTTATCGGGCTCAAACATTTGGCATTGCATAATTTGGGGTGCAAACGGCTGGCAAATATTCGAGCACTCTGTTTCCCAAGGCAGAAGGGTGGCGGGCGGAAAAGCCGTCGGTTGTGGGAAAAGTTTCCCATCGTAATTGCAAATTACGCAAGTGGAGCAGCAATGGAAGCCCGGAGACAGAGCCGAGTTATCAGAATGGAAATGTTTTTCGGCATTGGAGGGCGTCAAAGCGTCGGCCCCGAAAAGCAGACAAAAGTCAATGGGAAGTGAGGAAAACACGCCAACTACGCATAAAACTAAAGAACTTTCGGGTTCAAAGTTGACACAAGCCGCTGTCGAAGACAATAAAGAAGACAAACAGCGGCCCAATGAATAGGGCAATGAAAGAGTTTTGGGGCAAGTGGGGCAAGTCCACAAAAAAACGGGGCAGAAGATGGCAAAACATTTTTACAATTGCTATGAAGATGTGAGGAATATCTTCCAGCTTAGCAGATTAAGCAATGTTCGGCTAGTATATTACTTGTTAACTTTAAAATTAAGCTATAAATGTTTAATTCAGAAAAAGTTCCACCATGTTTGCCAATCCTCAATGACACTGTTGAATTAAATTTGTTGGTTTGTTTTTCGTATATTTAGACCCATAATTCGGCAAATTCAGAGACAAAACTATGACGACACGAATCGGATAGTTCTCGAAATATATATCCTTTCCCTCCTCCGATGGAAGGTCAGCTCCTCGCCCCCCCTTTTCTTGGTCTACGTGAGCTGGAGCAATGCCAAGGCCTGAAATTGTTGAATTTAATGTGCTAAGATCTTACAGAGCGCTGGGCGCTAGATAAACAAATTCCGGCCGATCTAGCTATTTATATTAATGATAATTTGCCGTGCTCGACATCGGGCGACAAACCGCTTGACTATAATCGGATCAGAGGAGCGCATAAATCGTTGGACTCTCCTCATCTCCTCATCTCTTCCATTAATTCCTTTATTTATTTGGCTGGCTGCTGCTGCTTGCTTCACTTGCAACATGTGACCCGATGGGCGGGGAATGGTTGCATCCCACGCGATTCGCCTTAAATCTAATATTATTTTAATAATCGCCAGCCGCTTGTTGTTTTGTCACAATCTCACTGTTTTCCCTCCCATTCCGCTCGCCTGCTCTTAATTCAATAAAAAACTGTTTAGAAAAAGCCACGGGCGAATCAAGTGGAATAGGTTGTGCGAGGTCTATTCGCGATGGCCTGGGTTAACCAGCTGGAACATTCGGGGACTATGGAAATATTCTTAAGAGGATTAAGCGTGGAAAGGTGCTGCCTTAGCTTCTTTCCCAATAACAGAAACAGAATCTCACTCAGCTACACTTTTCTTGAATACTATCAAGATTTCCTTTTTTTACAGGGTATCGCAGCTGCGAATAACAATTAGTGCTAGCCAAACGCGAGTCACATGAATTTTGTCGCCGTGTCTAGATTGATTCGAATGCTTCGCGGTCTTGTCGATGCCGAAAGCCATTTTCATTTTCACTTTCGCTTTCATG
The DNA here is from genome assembly GCA_005876975.1 of Drosophila orena. Classification (NCBI taxonomy): domain Eukaryota; kingdom Metazoa; phylum Arthropoda; class Insecta; order Diptera; family Drosophilidae; genus Drosophila; species Drosophila orena. Next base: position 2,328,832 of record VCKV01000282.1, on the reverse strand, counting down.
CGGCCAGCGTGTGCACACACAGTGAAAAATTAGATTGACTTGATGACATTAAAGTGTGGAAAATGCACACACAGCTGCTATATCCATATATTCGAATAATGTATATTTCCCATTTCGAAAGCTTTGTCGAGTTAACAGCTTATTATTTGGGATAGCGACCCATTCGGAAAATTTGTTGCCGTGCAGCGCGGAATTGGAATGAAAATAGAAGTGGGAGGCATCGAAAACAGCGCGTGGCATGAGAATTTCCAAAATAGCCGAAATGAAGAAAGCAGAATACAATTCTGGTCACATGCAGAACGATGAAAATGGCGGCGGGAGTCGAGGGGAAAAGCGAGGCACGTGGGTTTATTCCATTTCCCAGCCAGAGGAGAGCCCGAGGAAAGCCAGAGAAAGAGAATCCGAATGGCGGAAGAGCGATGGAAGAGGCTGGAGCATCTGATACACATGTTCCTGAGTGACTTTTGATGGATGCCACGCCTCGCCTGTATATCCTACATCCTGCAGGACCCTCTTTTATTTGTTTTCCTTTCCTTCCCGGTTTTTTATGCTGCCCATTGTCCCTTTTTTTTAGAGGCCGTTTTCTTCTTATCAATTTGCGAGCAAGTTTATTAATTTTCCTGACCCAAACTAGATTTATATTTGTCCCGCATAATGACGTGCATAAATCATCAGGACATCTGCAAAATTTGAGTTATGGGGAGTTTTCGTTGGTTAGATGGAAGTCATGTTTTCGTAGTTTGACAATTCTTAAAGTTTCTCGGACTTGTCGCAGCTGATCCCAACCACTCCCAATCCGATTGTGTGCACTTTCGACCATCGCGTGCCATTTGGTCATTATTAGTGGGCTCTTTCATTATTTTGGCCAGACATTGTTTGGACAGCAGACCAAGTTTAATATTAATTCGTGACTGAACGCCCCCAAAAGTGCCCCGCCCACCGGAAGGGGAGCAATCAATGGGCCCAGTCTATGGCGGACTGGCTAACTAACCGAATGAATAAATGAGTGAGCGAGTGGAAATGGGAAATGGGAAAATGGCTTTTCCTTTGATGACTTCGTTTTGCAGCCAATTTCCCGACCGCCGTCGACATTCAATTGCGGCGCTCTTGGCCTTTTTATTAGCTTTTCGCTGTATAGAAGTACTCATCATCATCACCATCATCTCCGGCATGCCAGCCATCAATCATGCCACGCCAAATTGTTTAGAATAAATGTTGTTTTAACTTATTATTATTGTTTTGTTGTTACTTGCGTGTCGGCTGTCTGGAATCATTCTCGCTTTTTGTTGCGGTGCCTTGTTATTTTAATTAAGCGTTTCATTATGTCGCTAATTTGTTGAAATTAATGCTGGGGGCCAACAACAAAAATATGCCAAATCAAAAACACATGACAAAAAAAAACATTCGGTGGCAGAAAAGCGTCTAAACGTGACACAAATTTTGTAATTTTCGCAATTATTCGATGGCGATAGAAAATTTCACAAAATACTAGTGAATACTGTGGCAATTCCCTGTTATAAGGGAAATACATTTCACCTGCTTTTAAGTTTCCTACGTTAAAAGTGATGCCACTTTTTTAACAACAGATGATAATTGTTTATTTGTGTGCCCACTCTTCCCCTCAAACATCCGTCATTATCGGCGTATCTGTATCTCGACTATAACTCATCCGCTTTTATGTTGGTGCGTCGGTGAGTCCCCCCGCTCACTTTTGGCTTTTTGTACCTTTTGTCGGCTTCATTCCGCGGCGCTTAGATAAACATACAGATAAACATACAGATACAGATACGGATACAGATACAGCTACCGAGGAAACAGATACATTTATGGGGCAGCAGGACGTGCAGGACTTTTCGGCATTTGTTGGCCGAGAGCACACAAAAAGTGTGATATATAATAGCCAGCTGTCTCCGCCCACTCCACGCAGTTTTCCCTCCGACAGTTGTCAACACTCGAGTGGCGTGTTGTGCTGTCCTGCGTTCCACGTCCTGCAAAAAAACATCAAATCCATGGCCTGTCACAAAAGGATAAATCAATATTGGCCTACCACTAGGACTTGGCCTTTGATTCGCTGTTGATTCGGTGGCTCGTAAATCGCGGATTATCGAATGCCCTCCCCCACGAGGCTTTCCGATCGATTTGCGTCAGCTTCGATAATCTTATCTGGGCACCCCAATCCGCAATTAGCTTCTGGTCAACTTATGGCCCATTTATAAAGCATTCAGCAAACCATTAATGGCGGTACAATGTGCACTGGGGAAAATGATTACATTTAGCAATATCCGCTGGTTTCATCTCTTATAGCAAACACACCTAAATGTTGATAACTGCAAGGCAGCTTTCTTTCAAAGCTACAATGGAACTGTAAACCAGTTTAGCGTAGTATCTTTCCTATCAAACACCTGTTTGGCCAAACACTTGGGAGCAAATCTGGCTGATTGATCATGTATCAGCATCGTCGATTGAAGCCGAACCCGGCACACAGTAGCTGTTTGAGTAGGTAGAAAACAGGGAGGATACAGGAAGAGAACCCCCGAATTATCTGGAGAACTTGCCCCATTCATTCCCATTCCACACCTCTGTTTTTTTTTTTTGTATTTGTGCGAACGCCTCGTCATTGCGCATTGTGTCTGTCTTGTTTTTCGGGCCTAACTTGCACACAAAACTTGATTTGATGTTCGGCCACATCACTACCCGGGAACGTGTCCGCCTTATCATATGTTCCCCGTTGTCTGTGCATTGCCAAATCTTTCGCCGACTTTTTGTTTTCATTATTTTCGCAAAGTGCTTGGAGAGAGAAGCCGCCCGTGGAAAGAAGAAACCAGTTCCACCAGATGCCGGCCGGCACACAAGCGGAGAAACACAGACGGCGGCACACATTCGCTTTTTTTTTTTTTTTTTTTTTTTGCACTTTTTACGCTTTTTCGAGCGGCAGCAGCGGCAGCAGCGGTCCCCATACCATCCAATCGCCGATCCCAACTCTCGATCGGCGGAACACACGGTTCACTTTGGCTCACTCGCTCCGCTTTGAGTGGAACTGCTCCACAGAGTGGAACTACTCCATGCTGCCCGGCTGTTCGGCTGATCGGCTGCTCAGCACGTATGCCAGATTTGAAAACCCCTTAGCCAGACTGGCCGCAGACCAAGAGCCATTTCCACGGAATTCCTAAACAACGTCTGCACCTGCTGCCCCATGAGTAGCCAGCCACACCTGCGGTTGGTTGACTAGAGCCAGAAACTAGAATCTACCACTGGGCTTCAGCAGTGTGCAGCTCCCTCTGTGGATACAGTATCTTGAAGATATTGATAGTACTGTTTCTAAATAACAAGAACTGATATCAGAAGCTTATATCACTACCATTTATTTGCATCTCTGCTACTAGCTTAACCCCTGCTGTGTCTATCTATGTGTCTGCAAATCCAGTGGAAGCGACGTGAGTGAAACGGCGTCGCACCTTTCGATTTCACGAGCTTGACGTCCATTGAGCTCGTTTCGCAAATCGCGGCCAGAATTACGTGGCAGCTGAGTAAGGCAACAACTAAAACATTGGGCGGTAACTGCCGGCGGAACTTATGAAATAATTCTCCAGATGCCAAGCAGATTCAAGTTGGGGCACCGGGGGATTTGGGGCATTGCATCTGATTTGCCGATTTGCAACTGCGCAAATGATTTGCTCACTCGAGTCCAGAGCAGACCCAGTGCTCTCGATATGGTCATGGTTTTCGATGTGGATCTGTCTAGAATCCATGTGGGCAGATGTGCAATAGCTATCTGCGCACATAAGTCAATTTGCTTTCTGTTTAATTGCCGGATGCCAGCAAACTTTTAGTATTGGTATTGCTTTTTGAAATTATTTCGAGTAATGAACGCACCTTATTCACTCACTACGGGTTTTTAAAAGTGGTAATGAAATAAGTTTTAATAGATTCTGAATAATTTTGGTAATTTCAAGCCAAAACCCAATTTTTCCCCTGGCAACCAAATTCTAAATCCACAATTGCTGATTGATTGTTTTGTATGTTGAATAAAAATATTACGTAAAGGCTTTCCCCGTTTCTCCTCCATAAATTCGCATATAAAAGTCCAACCTGATACGTCAGCTACGATTTGAAGAACTAAAGTATTTGTTATTGCGGTCGAATTCCGCCAAGATAAGGTTCCCCCCCCCCAAACCGATTTCCTCCAATCCCTGTGTCATGGTCTTGAGTCACCATGGGACTATAATGCTTACGGCTAACTTCTGGGGGCTTGTCATTCCTTATGAAAACCGAGTATGATGCAGCACTTTGCGATCTGGCAATCCGACTGCATGGATGTATATGCTGGAGTATATAGTGTGTAGACCGGTTTATCTGGACGCCTGATTTATTTGGGTCATATATATTACGGAGTTCCTGGGTGCATGCTTTTAATGTGATTGAAGTCCGACAGTTGATTTGTATTGTGGCCAAGTGAATTGCAGAACGCTTCAGCTTGTCTGCGGCGGCATTCAGTCCCATTTCCTCCCCTTTCCATCCAAAAGTCCCACAGACGCCAATGCAGCATCCGAAAATAAACTCGAAAGGGGTGAAAATTCCTTTCCAGCCAGCCAAAATATGTCTTTTTCGTTCGTCTTTTACTTGCTTGTGTTCCTCCTGGCTCGTTTTGCTTGGTTTTTGGCACACTTTGTGTTTATTTTTAAAACCATTTCCACTGTTCATGGCTCGCGAAAAATTCGCATCAAAGATGCGGAAAATGTAGCCACTGACAAGGTGATAACTGCTCGATCTTGTCCAGTCAACAAGATGAATAATAATCGCTTCATAAAAGGCTCGCTAATGGATTGAATAGGCATGGGAATTGCAGGCAGCAGGCCAGAATCCAGTTTACTGTGGTAAAATTATGTCTTTTAGACTCAAGGTGTGTTGTTATTGGTTTATGATGCACTTGGCAGAACTCGAAAGAGTACAACATATTCCAGAAGTTAAATACCAATCTATATTTCATTAATTTGTACATTCGGAATTTTTATTACAATCGATATTATATGTTTAGGAGGGTTTATTTTGTCAACATTTTAATTGAGCAAAGTTTGCAGTGAACAATAAGTTGTTGCTTAATGTATCTTTGTCTGATTTTTTGTGCCTCCAATTATTTATGGTTCGCCTTGGTGGGAAAAATGTTTGGCCCGAATTTAATTTGAATTTATTTCTGTCCTCCTCGGCAGCAAAAACTGCATAAACATTTCGAATTTATTTGCCTTCATTCCGACTTTAATATGGTGTTTGCCATGTTCTTTTCTCTTCTCTATCGGATCTGTTTGCTCTGGTTTGGGGAACACATTTCTGGGTATATTCTGACATTTTTGGGGGGCGTGTGGATACACCTTTCAATCGCCCACTTTCATTCACCTTTCCCCCTCCAAAATTCCCATTTAAGTGAGCTTTTAACGAAGAGGCTCACGAGATTTCATCAGCGAGTTGTGTAAATTTGATGCACTCGAGAAGTGGGAAGACAAATACCACTAAAGACGATATACCCTCACACACGCACACACACACACACACACACACACACGCACTGACGGACACTTACGCACGCACCTACACACCTAAACGCTTTATTTCGTTTTCAAGGCAAATCGTAAAATTTCTGCAAATACTTTGCTCCTGCTGCGTCTCTCTCACTCGTCTGCTCTCTCTCTCTCTCTCTCACTAACTCTCCCTCACTTCGTGTTTCGTCCTGGCAGGCCTATTATTTATCCTTCTCTCTCTGAATGCGTGTGTGTATGTGTCGGTTTGTGTGTCCTTTTTTATGCCTATCACGCAATGGCTTTAGTTTTATGGCGAAATTAGCGAATGTCGACTCGGGCAATGCCAGCTCATATTTGTGAAATATTGGATTATGACCAAGATATACGGAGAAAAATAACTCGTTGCCTTAGAAAGTTCCTACAGTTTAATTGTTATAGCAGGATCTTTCAACTAAAATTGCCTAAATGGTACCAGATTTTCAACTGCATGGTCACACTGCCGAAAAAGGAAATATCGCTCATCCGCCATGTTGATTGTTTTCATAGTACATTGTACAACCTTATGGGTTTACGATCGTTTCTAACAAATTATAGCACACTTTTCTCTATATAAAGACAACCGTTTCATGTGGCAGCTGCTTTCGAGTTGTTACTGTACGGGAAATTGAAAAAGCAATAAGTTCTTGTTTCCCACTGATAAACATGAATATTTGTGGGTTCTTTTTACGACTTTTCGTTCGGTGGAGTGGGAGGCTGATTCCGTTGGCCCACGCATCGATTTCCGCTTTGCCCATTCAGGACTTTTATCCCTGCATTACTTCTGTCATACTTTTAGGCGCCTGCGGGGCCATGAATAAGTACAATGTAAATACCTGGACACTGGTAATACGAACTCGATTTGGCGTTATCACCACTATCAGCTGATATTGCGGGTTCAACGCTTAATGCTTAATTTTGGTAGGCAGAACTGCGTGCTCTTTAGCTTCTGGAGAAAGGGAGATTTTTGAGTGGCATAGGTTTCTTTTGCGGCGCTCAGCTGATTTGTTTGGCATAAAAACAATAATAAATCGCTGGTGAATACGAGAGTAATATTTCACTCAAAACTCAGGCACCGGACGAGTGCTTTCGAGTGGAAAGCACTCAAAACTCAGTGCGCCGACGTTGCGGCTCTCTTCACTCAGAACGCGCTGCTCTCTTGGGGAGCCGCTCTCTATTTTTGGCGTCGCTTCGCTGGCGCTTTGAAAAAAGCCATCGCTTTCGGACTTCCACTCATTCGTCTCTCAAATTTCGCAGCGCTCGCTTCACTTTTTCCGTGCACTGCTCCCCGAAAAATATAAAAAATTATAACTTGAACCGAAAAAACAGAGAGGCGGCGCACTAGTGACAAGAAATAAAAACAACAACAAAAACTATTAACTAAACTCTGCCGCCGCCGCCGTTGCTATCTCGCTCGCACCTCTCCGATCGCCGCGCCGTGCTTAAAAACAATCGCCGATTGACGTTTTGTTTTACTTCGCCAGCTGCCGTCGAGTCGAGTCGAAGTGCAAAAAGTTAAATAAAATGCTTAGAACCCACGCAAGGGAAAATACTAACTAAACACGCCCTAACGGAACTGTAAATATTTAATAACAAAATAACCACTCAAAAGCCAAATAAAAGCGCTGAACAACCAAGTTCAAAAGGTAAAAGATCAACAAAAGCGAAGTTAATAAATTACATAAAAAGCCTGCAGTTTTTTTATACACCTGTGAACCTCGTGAAAAAATAATAAAAAGTCAGCCTGAAGAATATAAAAAACCAAGCTAAAAAAAATACAAAAGTTGACAAAAATAAACTGAATCACACACACAAGTGGGGGCCTATATGCAAATTATAAAAAACATATAATTGCTATTTTAATCAGCCTTCGCCTGTGTGTGTGAGCGATTATCAAAATCTGAAACGGTCCCGAGAAAAAAAATAAAAATGCAAAATTAACCGAAAACCCATAGGAAGCTCATTAGAAAAGTGTGCAAATGTTTGTTACTCGCGGAATGCAGAAAAGCGCCCGAAAAATTCATAAGCGATCGCATAAAAATACGGAATATAAAAAGTAAATGCAATAAAACAGACAAAGTTTTACACAACACTCGTTCCTAACCTGTAAAACGCTCTGCTGCAGCGCTGCGACTGCGACGCCGACTGCAACAAATTGCATTCTGCGTGCATTGTCCAAAAAAGAAAAAAAAAAAAAAGAAAAGAATTCCTCTCTTTGCTCTCTCTCTTTGCCTCGCTGTTCGCCACATTGCAGTTGCAAATTTGCATTACATAAATTCGCTGAGCATTTGCATTTGTTTATTAAATCTTAATGGTGTGTTTTACGACCAGGAGTGCGTGTAATTAAAGAGATTTAAATTTTTTTTTGCTGCTGCAATCGATTACACAACTCTCCGTAAACACAAAACACAATTCTCAATTCTCCACTCTTTTGATCTCGTTTTTACTGTCTTTTCGTTCATTCAATTTACTGCACATACACACACTCACACACACACACACACAAACGCGAACAATTACTGCTATTTTAGGGGGGCTGTTCAAGCAAAGGAAGAAGCAGAAGAAGGGGGCGCGGCAGGGGGACACCCGTTATTGCCCTGCAATTGAAAGAGGGAAAAAGAACAAGAGGAGCAAAAAGGAAAGGAGAGCAAATTTACAGCCTCTCGCTTTTCAGACAATTTGTGTTTGTTGTCGTCCGCTTGTTTTGTTCCTCTCTTTTTATGGTCGCCGATTTCTCGTATCTCTACCTCTGTGTTTTCCGTTCTTCGACGCAATTTGTTACACAATAAGAAAATGTGTTTGATGCAACATCAATGCTCGCAAAAAGGACTTCCACAACATATGCATCGTTCAAAAACTCATTTGCGAAATGAAGATGTACGGTAAAGGTTTCCGCCAGCAAAGTTACAAAGAAGACGCAGTTTTGCAAAAAAACTTTCCATAAATATCATTTGTGGTTTTGATTTACATCAAAATAGAGATATTCATAACGGGAACCGGTTAAAAAGTTATCTCTGCCACTGTTCCGATTTATTTGTTTCACCTTTTGCTCGACTGCAGCTCGTCTGGCTGCGCTGGGTAGTTAATTTGTGCATCTGCGAAAATCGTGTGGAAAAGGGGCGCGGCAAAAGAACATCAGGCGATCGAGCTGCGCTGCTGACTTCGCACTTCGAAAGTTTCGTACTCGAAAGTCATCAGAGCACTCGAAGATTCGCCATCCGCTGCACACGTTCCACGTTCCACAATTAGTACAACTTCCACTCGAGTTGCACAGTTCAAGAGTTGAGAGGAAAGATCGCGGGTGCACTTTCTATCTGTATCTGTTATCAGCATTCGATGCAGTCGTTCTCGAACATTTCATCAACCCATCGGCACTTCAAATAGCCTGGAGTGTTTTTTGCAGTGCCCATTGCAATCACAGCAGCGCCCGTAATAATAGGACACTAGGTAGTAATCAGTGATAACCATGGAATATCCATAAACTAATCAAAAAAAGATTCTTTTACAATTTCTTCATTATTGCGATGGTTTGCAGTGACAGAAATATTATTCAATTTTGTGTTAATTGGTGTTCAGTTCGCTGCAATTTGATTTGCGCAATTAAAAAATTATTCTATTTCCTCAACTATGCCATGAGTAATCGGGTAATTGAGATAGTGATGAAGGCAGTTATATATTATTGTCTCGTCAAAATAATGACTTTGTAATGCAAAGATTCATTTGCTAAATATCTGTAAACAATTTGAGTCAAATAGCGCAAATCGAGTGTATTACATTCTAGTTTCCATGCAAGCGCATGCCTTTTCTCATTCAAAATATGTGTTTTAAGATCCCATTGATTGCTAGTGAACAGCGCAGTCACTGTTTTTTAGCACTCCAGATTAGCAAGTATATTGCGGCTGCCAAAAAAGTATCCAAAAATAGCCTCGTTTCAACTGGTTTATAATGACCTTTCGCCAATTAGAGTGGCGCATTGTTGGCGCTATCATCTCAACCGTAGCTGTACGCACTCACTTGCGCATTTTTGGAGGCCTTCAATTAATAATGTGATGTAAGCCTCCTCCGCCACGAAAAGGGGCAGATCCACCGGTACCGATCGTCGGTTCTAACTGGTTGGGACTGGCCCGTGTCATGCGCCGGGCCCCAAACAATTGCCGAGCTCAACAATGAAGATGAAGCAATTATTTAAGTGTAGCAGCAGCACAGCACAGCTCCACGTAGTTGGATCTGTATCTATAGGCGCTGTATGTTGTTGTCCACTCGTTACCTTCCGGTATAATTCTGGGTGGAGGGTGTGTTCGGTGGGCGTATTTCACCCAATCCCACTAATCAATCGATTCTTGTCGAATTGCGCAACGCCCCGAAAGTCGTGTGACATTGAGCCTCTTTTCTGCCCCCAGAAAGTGGGCTGGTCACCCTCGAGGAAATCACAGATCTTCGATTACCCAGTGGACAGAAGACAGAAGACAGAAAACAAAAGACCCTTCACTTCACTTCAATGTCGCGGTGCCCCTATAACCACTTCTCGAACGACGTATTTTGTACTATTTCACCAGAGGGACGAGCCCCCAAAAAGTTGTTCCGCCTGTGTTGCTGTTGTTGCTCCGGCTACCACTGGAAATTATAAATAATACTCGGCTGTTTGTTTTGGCGCTGGTGGTGGTATACCGCCTCATCATGTCCAGCACTCGAGGCCGGGACACACATATAGTATAGTATAGTTATCGTGCGATGGCGCCTTTATCGCCAGATCAGTCGCAACACGCATTCCACGGGGGCTTCACGGGGGCCCCACGGGGGCTTCACGCGCCCAGCGCTTGACTTTCAGCCACTCCGTGCATGCACAGTTTTACGGCCGTTTAACGTAGGCAATCCGGACGGAGACGTCGTCGCCCGTCCGCCGTGCTGCAGATCAGGTTGAGTCGGCCGATCGCGCGAAAGCCAGTATCTTATCGCAGGAGAGGTGGAAAAAAAAATGTTCCTGAGACATCAAGGCAGTTGCCGGGTTCTCTTGGGATTTTGGGTCTAGGTGGCGGTTCCATCGGATTACTGATTACACCCTGTAGCAGCTCGGAGCTTATCAATCTGGGTCTGGTCTCGCTGTTGTTCTTGGGACACACCCACCTAGTGCCATTGCTATCTATCCGACTAAGGAGAACAGCAAAAACAATATGAACGATGCCCCTTCGTTTCTGATTTCGCTTGGATAATTGATAATGTTCAAAAATCGGTCTGGCATTGGGGAAACGTGACTTATCGGCGGGCGAAAATTTTCCGATGGCAGTTGTGAAACCGAGGAACCCGCCCAGAAGTAGCTAATTCTGAATTCTGAATAGGAATGGTCGGTGATCACGTTTGACCCAACCGTACGCGGACTTTTACCTGCAATAAAGGTGCACTAAAAATAGTTCTTTGGGAATTTTCCACTTTATAAACCGATGATTTACTAAACAATGATGATATTATAGTCGTTTTAGGAGCTTAGGGCTTTAGCTAAGATCCGCTCAAATTTCATATAGAGTAATCTGTACTAAATCTTAGCTATTTTAATCCCAAGGAACGTAAATAGAAATACCGCTTGCTGATAAATACGAAAACATATATTATTATTAAAGCCTTTATCTATGGAAGTCTGAGTCTCAATTGCTGAACAGTGTTATCAGAGCAGCTTTTGATAAGTGATATTAACCATTGTAAAGAACTATATTCTATTCTTTTCCGTGTACTCAAACGAAGGGGTTCGTTACCGGCTCAATTCGGCTCGTTAGGGGACCCGTAGAGTTAATTAGTCTAGTTAATTGGTATTTACTAACCCAGAACGAGTGGCAAGCAGTTGTGTCAGCTGATTGCTTGAAAAGAGCGCAGTATACTCTCTTGAGATACTGAGATACATTGCATTGTTCAGATACTTTTCGAACGAGTCCCGCGAATCGCTTTTCTCGCCGTGGTGTAACAAACGAGTGCAACGCGAATAAGTTACCGAAAACAAGCATTTCAATTAAACCCAATTCGAATCGCGTTTGTGCCTCTTCATCTTGCAGTAATCTTGAGAATAAACATGAGATATACTCACTTGCTCAACAAACGGCTGCAAGTGAGCAAAAGGAACAACACCACCACCAAGCAGCTGAAACCGAAAAGGAGCCCGAAAAAGCAGCCGATCCCGAAATAATCCTCCAGGAAGCCAAGGAAACAGTGAACACACCCATTTCCTTAGAGGCGGAGGCTAAGCCACTGCAAATTGAGAGCGAGCAAGCAGAGAAAACCATCGAGGAAACCAAAACAACCACCACAATCCCACCAGTAGCAGTAACAACCTCTACGGCCTCTACAGACCAGATAAGGCAGCTGCCCGAGAGCAATCCCTACAAGCAGATCCTCCAGGCGGAGTTGCTGATCAAGCGGGAGAACCACTCGCCAGGACCGCGCACCATCACTGCCCAGCTGCTCAGCGGCAGTAGCAGCGGACTGCGTTCCGAGGAGAAGCGTCCCAAGTCGGTGACCGCTTCGGTCCTCCGCCCGAGTCCCGCTCCACCCCTGACCCCGCCGCCCACAGCGGTCCTCAGCAAGAAGCCTCTGCTCGGCGTGGAGCCCATTCTGCCGCCCACCACCACCGCCACGGCAGCCATAATCTCCTCGAGCAATCAGCAGCTGCAGATAGCACAGCAAACCCAACTGCAGAATCCCCAGCCACCAGCTCAAGATATGAGTAAAGGATTCTGCTCGCTGTTCGCCGACGATGGACGAGGTCTGACAAGTAAGTACTGCTTTTCTACTTCTTTATAAATACAAGGAAGTGTTACGGAGATCTCTATCTTTTATCGTGCACCCTCAAGAATTCGTTTGCCAACCCGAATGCTGCTCAGTTGAGATAACTTTCAAACGTATGCTACTTAGATAGTTAATGCAACGTAATCAGCGTATGCTCTTATCAAGGTTGCAATATATTAGTAAGTCAGCATTTAACGTGATTGAGATTTCCGTAACACACCTTGCGCTACATAACTGAATTCGGTTAGGGAAGTTGTGGTTGAATCAGCTGATAAGTGCTGAAGATTATACAAAACAGGAAAGATTCGCGAACCGCTTTTGAGTAGTTTTTTTTTGTATTTTTTTTTTCGTTTTGTGAAGTGCATCAGGTGCAGTGCTCTGCGTTCAAGGCTAAAGTCAACGCTGTTCAGCGACAAAACAGCGCCAACTTATACATATGCATTCCGGTTGGCTTGTTTATAAATTCTATGCAAAAATGGGCGACAGCGGGAGGGGCAGGCAACTTGGTGACGCGCGCTATTTGATGTGATTTGACGCATTGTGCGATTTGATTGGTCAGTCGTTTGGTTATTCAGTCAGCCAGTCAGTTGGTCAGTTAGTCAGTTGGTCAGGCAGTCAGCCAGTCAGTTGGTCAAGCACTGAGTAAGTCACTCATTCAGCTGGTCAGTCACTCTGGCGATCGGTCGCTTTTGCCTGTTGGCTCGCTTATCTGTGGCCGCAATTTGCGCAAATAAAACTATTTATTTGTAAAGACACAACCGCCCCGCCGCCCCGCCGCCCAGCCCGCCGCTCGAAAAGTGCATTAGTAAACAATGTTCCGTTCGCTCGCCTGATAAGTGCACACAACGAGGTGCATACGTGTATATAGTGGTGCGGTGCATATATGTATATGCAGGGCTATATACTCGGCTAGTACGAGTTGCCATTCCCATCCGAACTTAACCGCAAGCCGGTTGCCGATGCAATTGCAATTGCCCGGCTCTTATGTCACAATTTGCCGGCATTACGCATACGCAGTGTTGTGTGCATGGAACCCCGGGGGATCGTTTATTGCAAGATTAGAGTTTGACGGTGTTGGTTTTGTTTTTAAGCGCGAAGATCGCGGCTATGGAATGGGTCACTATATGGCACTGTAAAGTGGGTTACCTTAGGTAATCAATTCGAGCGTTCTGTATAGTGAATTATTGTGTATACGCCGTGTGTTGTTACATCGAAGCCTATTTTTGATTTCATTGTATAATTACAGTGATATACAATAGGCCTTATTAAGATTCGATCCTTGCCGCTGGCACTTCACTTTTGTTATGGTAGTTGGTTTCAATCATTCCGAATAGTTTGTTAATTGTTTTATTTATTAGTATAGCAAGGCTATAAAGAATTCTCTCTGCATGAAGGCGATCGTAAACATATTTCTATAGTATTTCCCACCAGAAATCATATGATTAAATTATTTCAAAAAACGTCACCGATTGTTTTGCCCACTCTTTTCATTTCTCTATAGGAATATATGTGTATTTCGAATGTTTTTTGTTTTTTTGTGACCATCGAGTGAATTTTTCCACTCTTTTATTTCCAATTTTTTCGCTGGCGGCTTCTGCTGCCTGGTGACAAAAACAGAAATATGAATATTAACTTGAGCCAATTAATATGCTAAGCGATGTGGCTGTCATCGGGGGGACGGGGGTCCCCCCAAAAGAAAAGAGTGAAAACCAGGGGCTGTGGAGAGCTGAATTTTTGGCGCGTGTGCCAAGGTCCGTCGATGGATCAAGCGCTACTGTCTCGCATGTGTCGCATATGTCGCATATGTCGCCTGTGTTGCCTGAGTTCCCTCTGCAGAGATCCATAGGCCCCCCGAAATGTTGGGGGCATATACTCGACACTCTCGAGTGGAGCTGCAGCCTCCAATCGCGTTCGTCTTCGGTCGGCTACGGCCTCTTTGTGTGTTGACATTTTGCTGGGCCTGCAGACTCGGATGTGGAGATACTAAACTTTACTTTACTTTCTTCTAGCGCGTCGTCTATATTTATTTTGGATGCGTGGAACGTAAATAAACAGGGGAAATGCCTAGGGCTTTATTTTCGTACCAAATCGGATTGCCTTAAGGGGATGATGAGTAGCCAGTGTGTTTATGTAATTCTTGTCACCGCGATTGTTTGGTACTTTTCCAAACACCTCAAATATTCCGTTCGTCAGCGTAATCAGCTGTAACACTCGATCGCCTCGATTGCCGGCCGTCAGATACTCGCGTTCTCAAGGCGCTTTTACAGCACATGCACAGATAATCAGGAGGGGGGTGGGAAATCTTCTCGATGGCCAAGCAAAAGTAACTCGTTGCCAAACAAAAACAAAGTGCCCCAGTGTAATTACCTTACGCTCTTATCCACTCCCACTCCCAATCTACAAAGGCAAATATTTGTAACGATAGCGCACGGATAGGAGCACTCCAGTGGCCATAAATATCAATTGGCCGATACATTTATGGGCTTAGTCGGTGGCTGGGCAGTTATGCTGGGAGTGCGTAGGGAATTCGTTTTGGGATCGAAGGGGAATATGGGCAACGCACTTCTATCGTGATTAGCACGCGTGATAAGCGCGCCCATCACGAGCAGAAGCACAAATGTGGAATAAAACTAATAAATGCTCGGATGGCTGGATCGGATTCTCCGCTAATCACCCGGGTTCAGTTCAAGTTCACAGCTGATACGATGAGTCTGAGCCTGATTTCAGCTCTGTGGCTGCTGTGTAAACTGTCGCTATTTTCGGGCTCTTACATAAAGCTAAGCAGCCGAATCTTAAGCTTTTCAGCCCCACATCACGCCCTGTCTGCTCCCATTTGGTGGCTCTCTTCTGATCTCTGCGGGCTCTTAAGTGCCCGTGTCCGTTGTTTACATATTCCGATTCTGATTTGGAACTACGTCACGTCACGAGTCGCCGTCTTCAATTGCAGATGATGACATAAATTTATTTAAATTGAAGCCGTTTTGCTCCCGGCTTCTGGGTTCTGGGTTCTGGGTTCTCTCCAATTGTCCCGAAGATTCCCCATAGTCACGCGTTGAGCATACATTTTCGGTATGAATTTTGTGCTGAATGAGTGCTAATGCGGCAACCTGTTCCCTCGAAAACTTTCGAATACAGCACACACGCCTCAAGTGCACCGAATGTGGCTCAAGTGCAGAGATGCCTTTCACAAGTATCTCACGACCGACCTCTCATCGGTTGCACATAAAGAAACGTTGCGATGCTCTTTGGATGACAGATCGAAATGGCCTTTATAAGGCACAAAAACATCAAGTAATCTCCGAGAAATCAATGCAACTAAGTAGTTATTGTATTTCAAAACAAAATGCTGCAAGATACAATAGATTCCTTTGGATAGTTTGACACGCAGTCCTTGCACAATGTTTTTTGAAGTGTGACTGGGTTACTTATTGACCGGGTGACGCGGTGACTGGGTGACTGGGTGACTGGATCACTGGGTGATGGCCAAGATGCAGTCGCAGCTGCTCCGTCCTCTTTAGCCTTGCGTGTAGGCGCAGTTAGCCAGTTAGCCGCTAAATGCCATTCCCGGCCTTGCAGCTTGGCGAAAAACAACACATTCGATGAGCGGTAATACATATATAAGCACTTTGCAACTATCTCATAAAATGCACTCCTCGATTCCGATATAGATATAGGTAGACCCCCAATTGGCGCTGACTATGGGCTCTGTTTTCGGTTCTGTTCGGTTCTGTGTGAGTCGCATTATCATGCGCCATAATTTCTGTTGTTTTTTCCGCAAAAAGCTTCGGCAACGTTGAGTAGCACTCGAGTGCCATAATTACAAGTCACACTGCCGGGTTGGGGGCTCCATACGGCAGGGGTTTTGGGGCTTGCGGGGGGCTAGACCTTTGGGCCTGCATTGTTAATTAATTTGTTTGTGTCGAATGCAACGACCGCAAGAGCAAGCAGATGCCAGCAAGCTGTGCAAATCCCTTACACACCGCTAATCTGATCTTTATTGCCGCTCGCCTGAAAATGGCATTGGAATATGTTCTGCACGGAGAGAAAATGATGCACAGACTAGCAGTGTTACTCAGATGACGATGATTAGTGCGACCATTTCGCTGTGTCCTGCCAAAGCTAACTTGGTGTGACCATGCATCCAAATATCAAACCAAAATTAGGTTATTTTAGTAGGAGTTTTAATAACTGCCAATTAGGTGATAGTAGAAGCATAAAAAAATAAGTTAAATTATTTCTCTCCATGTGAAATGCATTAACTAAGACTCATGTAGGCTGGTGAAGAGCCGCTAGCCCATTCCAGGCAATCTGCTTACTATATTCCGGCTTATATGGCTGCCCGGTGGCAGTTGCCGCAGTTGGGATTTATCCGTATTATATATGGCTCTTTGATAGAAGTAGCAGCTGAGCCAAAGGCAAACAATGCACTCGCACTTACATGCACGAACTTAGACTTGCATTTGAAATTCTATTTGGCCTGCGGTCTGTCCGTCGTTTTAGTTAGTTTTTCATTTCCATTTTGCAACCTAATAGTCCGCACACACAGGCGGTTGGGACCAGTTTTATTAGCATACCATCTAGTATAGCAAACCCCATGACGGGAATGGGATTGGGATTGGGATTGGCATTGGGTGGGCATTGAGGTTGGGGCTGGGTCTGGGGCTGGGGCTGGGGATCGAGATCGGGATGGGTTGATAGCTGAGGCTCGGCTCAGATGCTTAAGAATTTATACGTATGAGTAAACTCAGGTGACGCACAGGGCAATCTAGCGGGAAGATCGCCCCTGGTTCAAGACCCCATGATGATAAGGGAACTTGCACCTGATCTGGGGCGATGCACCCGATGGTTACTTAATACCGTAAAAATAACCCGGAATGCAGCGATCCTATCGATGTTGAGTTCCCGTTTGAGGAGCGCTTTGTTTGCATTTATTCCGCGTACGTCAATAGGCCCGAAATGCTGATTAATGAGTCGTCCGGCCATAAAAATCATGGCTCTGCATCGATTCCACCGCGATGGCAATTGGAGCGACTAATTCACGAGGGGAGCGCATTGCCTTCAATTAGATTCAATTGAGAGCTGTCAATTAGGGGCGACTCCGGCGGGCGATAATTGAAATTTCGGCAGCACACAAGCCACAATTAACAGTAGACCGAAAACCGAATTGAGAAGTAGCACCCCACCGCAAACTAGGTGAAACCGCCACTAACTGATTGTTTCTCTGTTCGATTCCAGTGCTTAAGGAAGAACCTGACGATTTGTCCCACCACCTGGCCTCCACCAATTGCATTCAGCTGGACGAGATGACGCCCTTCGGTGACATGTTGGTCGGCCTCATGGGCACCTGCCTGCTGCCCGAGGACATCAATTCCCTGGACTCGACAACCTGCTCCACGACGGCCAGCGGCCAGCACTACCAGAGTCCCAGCAGCAGCAGCACCTCTGCACCCAGCAATACCAGTAGCAACAGCAATAGCTATGCCAACAGTCCGCTCAGCCCGCTCACACCCACTCCCACGGCAACCGCTAGCAATCCCAGTCATCATCAGCAGCAGCAGCAGCAACAGCAGCAGCATCACAACCAGCAACAGCAGCAGCAGCAGCAACAACAGCAGCAGCATCAACACCAGCACCACGACAACAGCAACAGCAGCAGCAACATCGATCCGCTGTTTAACTATCGCGAGGAGTCGAATGACACGAGTTGCTCCCAGCACCTGCACTCGCCCAGCATCACATCAAAGGTGAGTTTCCCACACCCATACGCATTGATTATCATCCTTACTGAACGATATTTTCCCTCTATTGCCACAGAGTCCCGAGGACAGCAGCCTCCCATCGCTGTGCAGTCCCAATTCGCTGACCCAGGAGGATGACTTCTCCTTCGAGGCCTTTGCCATGCGTGCTCCCTACATCCCGATCGATGACGATATGCCCCTGCTAACGGAGACGGATCTCATGTGGTGCCCACCAGAGGATCTGCAGACCATGGTGCCCAAGGAGATCGACGCCATACAGCAGCAGTTGCAACAGCTGCAGCAGCAGCATCACCAGCAATACGCCAACAACAATGGCTACCAGCAACAGCAGCAGCAGCAACAGCAGCAGCAGTCGCAACTGCAGCAGCAGCATTTCTCCAACTCCCTGTGCTCGTCGCCAGCCTCAACGGTCTCGTCATTGTCGCCATCGCCCGTGCAACAGCAACATCAGCAGCAGCAGGCGGCGGTCTTCACCAGCGATTCCAGCGAGCTGGCGGCGTTGCTGTGCGGATCCGGAAATGGAACACTTTCGATCCTGGCAGGGAGTGGTGTGCCGGTTGCGGAGGAGTGCAACGAGCGGCTCCAGCAGCATCAGCAGCAGCAACAGCAGAGTGGCAACGAGTTCAGGACTTTCCAGCAGCTGCAGCAGGAGTTGCAGTTGCAGGAGCAGCAGCAGCGTCAGCAGCAGCAACAACAACAGCAGCAGCAGCAGCAGCTACTCAGCCTAAGCATCGAGTGCAAAAAAGAGAAATACGATGTGCAAATGGGAGGCAGCTTATGTCATTCCATGGAGGATGCATTTGAGAACGACTACAGCAAGGACTGTAAGTATCTTGGCTAGCAGTTCGGGGATACAAGTATTAGGACAGACATGGACTGGGGAATTTTAGAAAGAATAGCCAGATGATAGGGTCCCATATAAAAAGGAAGAATGTTAGACCAATTTGGGGGTAATTACGGGTGGACATTTTACGACACTTTCGTCTTTTAATAGAAAGCGGCATTTGATAGCTTTAATAAAGCTGAATAGATTGATTTACGACCCCTTGGGATCTCTGCCTCTCTCTTTCGGCTTGGAAAATATTCCACAATTTCGCCTCCTGCATTTGGAGAGGCCTAATTTTATGGCAGTTCCGCGGCTAAAAATATCCGTGGAAACTTTCTTTATTTTTTATGATATGCTGCCAACGCACACGCACGCACTCCAACGCCTCACACATGTAAAAATAGAGGCAAGCATAAAGAAAATTCGGAATTTCAGTTGCGTGTCGCGGAAGATGTCACTTGGTTTAGTTTGGTGGGTTGGGTTCACTTAGTCCGCCAGCGGGAACCGCGGGAGAGCTAATTGATGTGGGTCTGCGCGCCACTCCAGTGGCTTGAAGCGATTTGCGTAATGTTCACACACTGCTCCCTCACCTTTGACACATGTCACGGCACGAGGACTGTGATTGATGCCCAGGAGCTGACGGAATCCGTGACACCAGCACCTAGCCCTGTCAATTGTATTGACTGCAAGTGCTGGCTCGTGTGACAGGGTATATCGGGGTATATTGACAGATGCCCCTAGGCTTCTAGGCCTCTCTGAATTTTCCACTAGTTAATAATGGCTGATTTATGTCGCACACAGCAGGCGCGAGAAACTGTGCATATGGGCTACTTGTTGTATATGTAGAGTTGTAGATACAAAGATACTGAGTCAAAGGCAGAACGACAGCGTACATATATTGTGTAGAATGTGCCCACTTATTTATGTGCAAAATGTTTGAGGCAGCCAAATGTTATTGTTTTAAATTAGCACCAATGTCATGGGCAAAGGAATTATTTTTTGGCTGGCATTCGATTCAATAAATTTGGGGATTATACTGCATGTTTCCACCGAAGATTCTTGCCTTCTTATTAACATGAATTGCTTTTGTTTTAGCCGCAAATCTGGACTGCTGGGATCTGATTCAAATGCAGGTGGTGGACACGGAACCCGTGAGTCCCAACGCCGCATCTCCTGCTCCCTGCAAGTTGTCTGCCATCCAGTTGCTCCAGCAACAGCAGCAACTGCAGCAGCAGCAGAACATCATCTTGAATGCAGTTCCATTGATTACCATACAGAATAGCAAGGAATTGATGCAACAGCAGCAGCAGCAGCAGCAGGAGCAACTGCAGCAGCCGGCTATAAAACTGCTGAATGGAGCCAGCATTGCGCCTGTGACCACCAAGGCCACCATTCGCCTGGTGGAGAGCAAGCCGCTCACCACGACGCAGCCTCGAGTGGCGAAGGTGAACCTAGTGCCCCAACAGCAGCACCAGCAGCAGCAGCAGCAACATGGAAACAAGCGACACCTGAACAGCGCGACAGGAGCGGGCAATCCCGTGGAGTCGAAGCGCCTGAAGAGCGGAACCCTCTGCCTGGATGTGCAGTCGCCCCAGCTTCTGCAGCAGCTGATTGGCAAGGATCCTGCCCAGCAGCAGAACCAAGCAGCCAAGCGAGCAGGCAGCGAGCGCTGGCAACAATCGGCGGAGAGCAAGCAGCAGAAGCAGCAGCAACAGCAGTCCAACTCGGTGCTGAAGAACCTGCTGGTCAGCGGACGCGATGTAAGTGCCGGTTACTGCATTGTGCCCATGCGGCCCAAGAAGCAGCTGGCCAAGGTCTAGGATCCATCGATACGAGACCTTTACCCGCCTCTCAATTAGCTAATGAAAGCACCCACAGCCGGCTATGATTAACAAAAACCAAGGATTGTTAGGCTAAGCGCATGGACAAGCCCATTTCTACAATTTGTCTTTGTAAATGGATCGATTTTATATTGCTAACTAGTGAATACGACTACCACTGCATCAGCTAAATTGTAAACTGTAAAATGTAACCAACAAGCAACCTCCTCCCGCTGCGAGAGGAAGGCGGGCCTAGTTTTAGTCCGTTTTTGTAGTCCCTAGACCTTAGTCCTTAGATATACATACACACACACACACACACACATATATATATATATATATATATATATATATATATATATATATATGTATTTAGCGGATAGATCTAGTCTAGATGTGTAAGAGAGCTGCAGTCGCAGCTGCAGCGTGGACTTTAAAATTATAAATTTGTAGACTATTTAAAATAGTGCTAACCGAACCGAACCGAACCGAACCGGACCGATCCGATTCGATCCGATCTGATCCAATCCAATCCGATGCGAGCCAGAAGAGCGGGATTGATCGGTCGATAATCCTAAGTTGTAGCTTGGCGCGATTTGTTGATTTCTTTTTAAGTTACCGACCTAAGACCTAACCTAAAAGTTGTTAAAAATCTTCTGTTCTGTTGAGCAATTCTGTTGTACATACGACGAGGAGCGGTAGCATTATACTAATCGAGTAGTCTTAGCGAGTGATCACCGTGCCGTAGCAGAGAACCATCACAGCGGATCGCAGACGCACACTCCGGACGTAGTTGTTTAGAGATGTAGAGGAGATGAGAGGAATGCGAATCAGAGAACGATTGCAATAAAATTGTAAACTATATAAATTCAAATACGGCAACTTTAAGTTTTTTACTGTGATAGCATTTGCTTTTGTTGTTTGAGTTACCGGCATCCATCAGGTTTATGTTCTAGACCTTATCCCTATGATTTCTGTTAACTTATTCGAGCAATTTGTTAGATGTGTAAGCTTTGACTGAGCAAAATGAAAAGTAGCAGCAGTGCAGGAATACGGATATAAAAGATATGATATATGATTGAAAGACAGAACGCGTTTGTTTTCGAGTTCATTTTTGGCCTTTTTGTTGATGACCACTGAAGCAGCACGCAGTTGCACGAGCGGAACACATGTAAATTGTCAAAATTTGTGAACGGAAAGTAGCAAAATTGAAAACTCAAATTCGAGCGCTGAAGGTACAAAAAGAAACAATTTGTCGAGAAAAGGATATCCCTAGAAGAATCAACTATAAGTTAGACAAATATGCCTACTAATCTAGTTAAAAGTCAAAACTAAACAAAAACAAAAACACAACACATATACATATACATAGAGCAACTACTAGCAATTAAATAACAATCGTCGTGCTGTCGGCGTTTTCAATCGCACAGCACACACATCTTATAGATATAGAGATAAACCTAGAGTTAGCTGTAAAGATATAGTGCGTATATAGAACAAAACTCGGGTCGCCACTGAAGCTTTAACCTGGCAGGAGCTTTCGTTTCTTATTAGTTGTCGTTTTAATTTAGTTTGTAGTTCCTTTGTTTTGTTTTTATTAGCTTTAAATACATCTAAACGAACGAGGAGAAGTCATTTTCCAAAGCGAAGAAACATTATCAAAAAAAAAAAACATTATCCAAGCTGTGTTTCTTTTGATTTCCCTATGATTTTCTCACATTCGGGGCCCTTGAATAATTAAAAACCTGAAAAGCCTATTGATTTTCCGCCGCGTACTGACCTACATACATGCAGCGGGGATGTTCCATACGAACATACGTATCCCAAGCAATTTCCCATTGTGTCGCCCGGCAGCCTAATTAACTTTCTGAGACTTTCTCCATAGCGTGACTGACGCACATCGACGGCAATACGCCAGCGAAATCATAAATATACGGCTGGCAAATACACCACATACGTACATACGTGTGTGTATAAAGCCATGGCAGGCAAACAAATTTACACGCAACTAGGCCCGAAATTTAAAATGCCAAAGCTCCCACTATTGGCACTGCTTTAGTCGGGCCATCGAGCCGGGATTCGACGAGTCCTTCGACGAGTCCTTCGCCGAGCGCAGGACAGCCACATCCTTTGACATTCCGATAAGAGCCGGAGGCAGCGCGTGCCGCATTCTAGCTCGCGTTCGGGCTTCCCATTCGTATTGATTTTGCACCTCCAACTCGCTGGGTGGTCCACCCATCCAACCATCCGGGTCTATACTTCGCCTGTTTTACTTTACTTTCCTTTGCTTTCCTTTCGGCTGCGCACAGCTGACGCTCTTCTGCCACTTTCACTCTCACTCAGACTTTCACTTTCTCCGCTTGCTGCTCTCTTTTTCCCGAACCGTACCCGGCGCTCTTTTGTTTCGCGGCACGTGTCTCTTATGTAGTGAAAAAACCCGGGCTTGGGCTCGCCACCCGGCCGCTTTTATGGCCTACACGAGCTTCCCACTCTGGGCGGACCTCCTGCGTCACGACTGGCACTTTGCCGTAGTCCCTGCATTAATGAACCGCCCGCCTCCGACTCCGGCGGCTCGGTAATTGGCTGCAGCTTCTCCGGAAGCGGAGGAGCGGACCCAATTTGCATTATGCTCGGCCGGGGCGACACATGTGTGTACGTGGCCAAATATTTGGGCCTACTTGGGCTTAGCCTTCCCTATCCCAACCTCGTTTGCCTTGTTTTCCTTGTTTTCCTTGTTTGCTTTGTTACTTGTGCTTTGTGTTTGTCCAGGCAAAGAGCTTCTCTGGCTAAATAGAACAATTCATGGGAGAAATCGCCAGATAGATCAGATCGTAAACGCATCTACCTCGTGTGGCAAATCGAACAACTGAAACTGAAACTGAAACCGAAACTACCTCCGGATCAGCCATCAAAATAGAAAAATAGCAAAATAGCAAAAAACAAAGTAGCTAAATAGCTAAATAGCAAAATAGCAAAATAGCAAAATACCAAATAGCAACCTCAATGGAACGAAGGCCAAAATCGAAAAGCACACGGAAGGCGCCCTACTAGGAAATTATACTCTTAGCAAATTGACAAGCAATCCTCGAGATATTAACTAGACAAATACCAGACAACTTAGCATGTATATTCCACTCGATAATCATTTAGTCGGAGCTCCGAACTGGGGTCTTGAGCATACTTGAGTAAAATAATTATAGCCCGAAAAGACTGCGAGCCGAAAACTCTGAAAAAATTGTACACACATAGCGCGGAACTTATAGATAGATCTAAGCAGGGATGTACATAGGATATGGAATGGAGCAAACACCAGGAGCTACTAAGCAAGTACTAGCAAGCTAGGAGTACTCTCAAATTAATCGATGTGGCTTTAACTAAACTATAGGTATTAACCATGGGTATCCGCGCATGGGGAGCAGCCTAGCCTAGCCTAGCCAGTAATCTGCCTAATATTTAGCTACGATATCGAGATAGTATTACTAAGTCCGCGCAAGTCAAATTCAGATCGACTAACGATAACAATAACAATACGACTTTGTAGTAGAAGATCACGGATCCCAATCATCACATTTAGTTGCAATTTTTCGCGTTACGTATGACAGACGAGAGATGGGAATGGAAGAGGGAATCGAGATGGGATGTTGGATAGCTGGATAAGATGGGTAGTTGGATAGATGGGTAGATGGGTAGATGGGTAGCTTTATCGCGACGGAGTGCAAATTCAAGAACGAGAATCGAACAGAAAGTACATACAATACCACAAATATACCACATATACCTCAGTACATGCATAAGTACGATCGTGTAGGTCGTTCGGGGTCAATCAATGGGCCCCGATCGCCGCTTACTTACATACCTCGTGTATACATATAACATTAACTAAAATATACATACATACATATACCTATCCTAAACATATGCCTATTTCCGACTTTTGATAGTTCAATACACCCTAGTGAATGTTGTGCGACCCTTTGATAACGAGCGTTTTTTACTACCTCCAATTCTTGTTGTGTGTGTCTCGCATTTATAGCAATGAATTAACTAGAGAGCCCCCAAGCTAAGCCCAGCTAAACCTAAACCTAAACCTAAACCTAAACCTAAACTAACTAAACTAGAGCAAGTAAATTAAAGTAAACTAACTAAATGTTGTGTAATTTTTATAGCCTACTTATGTGCGTCGAATACCTCGGAGAAAAGCTTCAGTAAAGTAACGAAAGTAAAGTACATTTAGTGAAATTTTGTGAGTCACCTCAGCAAACACACAGCCTCAACCCCCAAGATACAGATTTATTGTGCAACTTTATTAGCTGTAACTTCGGGCTAGCAAATAATACTATACACCAACCCACCCACCCCCCTGACATATCCGTTTTCCGTACGAGTAGCTCCCGTTTTGGCCAACTCATCATAACTCAAAATGAAGAAGTCGAGGTGACAAGCACTTTGTGTGCGCGTTGCAATTGATTTGGCGGCTGGCTGAATTTGATTAATGCTCCTGCCCGGAATCGCCCATCCAGGCAGTCAATTTCAAGTTCCCACTCTCATTTGGCTCTGATTAATTGGACTGGCGTTATGCAAAACTGTGTTATGACTGCTGGGATCAACAGGTCACAAAGTTCTATCTGCAAGTGTAACTTTTGTGCCAGTGCTCATTTGTCAGAGTGGCGACAACAAATGACGAGTCGTTTTCACGGGGCACTTGCTGCTGTTTGGCATGCCAGCAAATCAACCTTCAACCTCCAACCTCCAACCTCCTCCGGTTAACTTGCAACAATTACTCGTGTGTGCTTGTCCACGGACTAAGCTTCTCATCCGAAACCGTATCCCATATAAGCACCCTATCCCACACGAACACCACACAAACGACACCGAGAATACCTCCAGTTCCACAAGATGTTAGCGTAATTTGAAAACTAGCCTTGAATTAGACTCGAGTAAGGCAAACTAGTGTGTAAACGCCGCAAAGTATGCAATATTATACATATATACACCCATATACATAAATATATATATATATATATATTATATATATACAAGATGTCAAGCAACTTATACATATACAAGCGAATGTAGTACGATACGATATGGCATATGATATGATATGATATCTGGATTATAAAGTATTTTAATAAACTTTTAATAAATATTTTAGTAAATCCAATAAACAATAAAGCCGAACCTCCAGCAAATCAACCGATGCAGCAGATAAGGGCGCATTTCCTCGGAGAAAAGCGGGCTGACTGTGTTTTCTTTGGAAAAGTCCGATATGGCAGGGCAACAACTTTTCCCTTCGACTTGTGTGCATACATATGGCCCCCGAGCATATTTGTATTGGCAGGCCGGCCTGGGAATTGATTAATCTCCATTCAGCATTGTGTGTTGTGCTTGCCAGTCGCCCCACTGACTGGCAATTTATTAAAATCTTTTGATTGGAATAAATGGTGCTGCCAGCTAATCAAGTTGCCCAAACTTGGGCCGTCTCTGGAATTGAATTCCTTATTGTCTTGTCTCCTCGAGTCAAAACACTTGAGTATGCCGAGCACATCCAAGCACACGGATAACTTTCTGTCTCTTATCTCGAGATTCTCCTCTTACTTTCTGGCCAAATTTAAATCTCTCGCTTCGTTTGCCCGTAATAAATGATGAGTTTTCGTCACACACGAGCGCTGTGCCGAAATTAAATTCAGCGAAAACCTTCTGGCGGAGAGCTTTCCGTCTATTTTGGAAATTTTTGGCTGGCGACAATTGCATTACGTATACGCCACATTGTCTCCCTGAACGAGATGGCTGCATGAGTTATTCAAGTTTATTGCTTATTGATTTCGGGCCCAGTTTTCAATTTCAATTTCGATTTCGACATCACCTCGTTATGGAGGGCTTGGGAAATATGTGGCCAATCCTTTCGTGCGTTTTCCCAGGAGCGTTGCGCAATAAGAGTCGAGTTCTGGAAATGTTACAGTAGTCCTTAAGTACTTTTGCTGCCTACTTTTCCCTTTTATTGTGCGGTGACAGCAGATTTTTCTGCAGAAACTTGGCAGCAACACGCGGCCAAAGTGAAAGCGAAGTGAAAGCAAAGTTTCGCTTTAATTGCTTTTGTTTTTCTATTGGACTTTCGTGTGCCGCGTGGGCGTGGCACGTACGCAACGAGGCGTCGATGAAATGCGATGCCATAAAAAAGGAGAATCCAATTAGGCGGCTTTAAAGGCGCACAGTCCTGCAAAGCCAACTCAGCAAAACACTGGGGAAATCCGCCATAAAGTCGGCCCAAAGCTGCTCTCTAAGACATCAAAGTGATGGAGCCGCGGCGGAATCGCAATTATCGTAATGCCCTGGCATTTCCGGGAACCTTTGCCAACGCAATCGCC
The DNA here is from genome assembly GCA_005876975.1 of Drosophila orena. Lineage (NCBI taxonomy): Eukaryota > Metazoa > Arthropoda > Insecta > Diptera > Drosophilidae > Drosophila > Drosophila orena. Next base: position 2,301,739 of record VCKV01000282.1, on the reverse strand, counting down.
GTAGAATGCCGTCTTTATCTAATAGTTTTCGCCTCTTCCATGGGCACCAATTGACTTTAATAATTTATTAGAGCATATTAGACCAATTGGCCGAGTTCTGGCAGGCATGCCACACAATATATCAAACAATAGGCCTATTACACGACTCCTACATGCGCCACCGACGATGTCCTGGGGGGCAGTGCGCGTGCCGCAGGAGTTTCTCATCATTTCGTTACGCATACGCCCTGTCGGCCGTTATTGTCGTTATTGGGTGTTCCCCCATCGCTCTCGATGCGATGATGTGCCCTCGGGGGCGGTTCCTTGCTGGTGGCACAGATGTTGTGGCTCCGACTTTCACTTTCTTTGTCCCCTACATTGTTTACCCAGCTTACCCATCGCCCGACTTTCAGTGCCTTCGCTTTCAGTTCGTAATTGCTGCAATTAACACTGGATGCAATCGATGAAAGCTTAGCAAACAGAGCTGGTGGCCGGGGTGCGGTTCAATGGACGCAATGCACGTGAACCCTTGTCGACTGGACATCATCACACCCGTCCGGGTCATTTTTGGCAGCTTTATCTTCGTCACGGCCGTTGTCAAAGTCTGCACAGCGAGAAAATGCAATTATCTTTCAATAGGAACCCATTTCGGCCTCATTTTTGGTGGTATGCTTATCCTGGATGGCTTAGACTTTGGTTCAAACTTTAATTCAACATTTATTAATGTGCTAATATGTTACTTTCTGTGTACAGCTTGGCAGCGGTCGAAATTGATATATTCCCCACTTCCTGTCTGTCAGACTGGCGGGAATGGGAATGGAAATGGGCACGGACTGGTGGCTCTGGAAGCGAAAGTGGGGGCGTTCTTTGTGTCAATCCGAAATCCAGAGCATAATAATGTCCCGCCGCTGGATTCTGTTTCAGCGCGAGCAGCAGGACCCATTCCCAGCCATCATTAAAATATGATTTATTGCGGGTTATCCAGCCCGGAGTGGGTCCACCCCTGGCGGCCTGGCTTTTCACTGCCCGGGAGCTTCCTGCTGTTGGCCGCTTTCCCGTGGCTTTTCCACAGGGACTACTGGGGCTGGAGCTTGTTTGAACGAGTGACTTTGAGCATCTTTGGGCATCATGGCTCCGACTTAGCTCTGTTTTTCCGCTCGATTTTCGCTTTACCGTCTAGGTATCAAAATTTCTTTGAGTTAATAGGCCGACATTTGCATAGGAATAGCCACGAAACCCACAGTCGAAAGTTGCGTTCTCCAGGGACTCAGTTGATGGGGGAATCGGGGAGTAACTTAGCTGCAAATCGGTTAATTTAAATTAATTTAAGCCCAGATTGTGGTACTTAAGATATAATTGTAATTTCAATTGTAAGCTATAAGTTCTGAATACCAACAAGTAAGGATTAAGTAAGGCAATTATGAAAATCGATCCATTTACCAAAGCTAATGTGTACTAATGAATCCTTGTGTATTTAAAGAAAAGTGGAGTGCTTCCTGTACAGAAATATATTTACTTTGTGCTCTAATATTTAACAATGTTATCTCAAAACTGTGCTAATTTTTACTTTTTCTGTTTTTTCGTTTCTGCCCCCCAAACAAAACAGGAAGACGAATCCGAAGCAATGATAATCGATGAGGACAACTCCTTGGTGCAGCCAAATCCACTGGGCAAATATGGCCTGCCCCTGCGTTGTCACACCTCCACGTTGGCGGTGCTGCGGGATTACCACCACAACCCGCTGATCAGTGGCACCAACTTCCAGCTGTCTCCAGTTTTCGGAGGCTCCGAGTCTGGTGAAGGTGACGGCGAGACCGGGTCGGTGGTTTCCCTTGATGACTCGGTGCCACCTGGCCTGACAGCCTGCGACACGGATGCCTCCAGCGACAGTGGCATCGATGAGAACAGCCTGGTGGATGGGGCATCGGGCTCACCGCGTAAGAGGATGCACTTAAGCTCCACTGGCACTGATCGGGTTGAGTCTGCACCACCGCCTTCGGATGTGGTCGGTCCAGTGACCCAGGAGACCGTAGAAGAGGAGCTCGACGGATGCGGAACCGGCAGTAATGCCACCAGCAGGAAGACATCCATTTCCTTCCTGGACAGCAGCAATCCCCTGCTGCACACGCCGGCGATGATGGACCTGGTCAACGACGACTACATCATGGGCGAGGGTGGCTTCGAGTTCAGCGAGAACCAGCTGGAGCAGGTCCTGGGTTGGCCAGAAATCGCCTAGATTCAGTACCTTAGCATGCACTGCATTTGATATGAGGCATTTTTTGGCGGAAGAGGAGGAGGCGAAGGAGGAGGAGAGAAAACATTGAAATTAAACTGAGCATCGAGAAGGAAGCTAACCAAAAGATTGATTTTGAGCCTTGCGTGAAAGTAGGACCCCGCACAACCCACTTGACAACCTGACCGGACCCATCCCCCCACCAACCACCAACCACCAACCCAGACGATGATCGAACACTTGACCCCTGACCCCGACACCGACCCCATGCTAACCGACACATTTACAAACAGAAAGGGTTAATCACACTTGAATAGTTTTGTAGCCATGTTAACTGCCTAGAACAGAAGAATATACACGTATGTAATTTAGTCTTAATGTTTTTCTATATGCAAACCGTTTACACAACAGATGGACGAGGAGCTGAATAGCAGAGGAGATGGAAAACCAGTCGAAAAATAAGTATAAACCTATAGTTTACAAAGAGAAAATACCGTTGAAAAATGTTCATAGTTTTTTGCTGGAAGGCTCAAACAAGTTTTTTGGTGATGGTTATATTCTGTTTTATAACTTTCAAGCAAAAATGCTGTGACGACAAAAAAAGTTTTTGAACATGTTTTACAATAAATATTAAAAAACTACAAAAAAAAAAAAACTCAAAAAAAATTTATATAGTTATGTAATACTTAGTTTAAGATTTTAATTTCAATGTTTTCAAGTGCTACAATGAATGCTTGTAGTTATTATAATATTTTTAACATTAATTAATTGAACTAAGTGAAAATTGTACCCGATTCAGTTGATCTTAACTTCAGGCTATACTTTGAGCATTTCTATAAAATTACTTTGTGTCAATCATTTCAATCACTTGTGGATTTCTTATTCCCGATTACCAATTCTTTATGTAAATTAGTTATAATTCTGTGTGAGGCACATCATACAAAACAAACTGTTTGCTTGCTTAAATCCAAATTCAATCAATGTTCAGTGTTTCCAAACTTGTTTTATTATTAATTGGCAAAATAAATCTAGAAATCATTTCGATGAAAGTTGCATGCATACATTTGCGATCCTATTTTGAACTTTGGAGGAAGTGGGGTTGTTTTCCAGAATTTAAAGGGGTAAATCCGAATTTACAATCGAATTCGCCGTTGTCGTTTGATTCGCCCCAACGTTTAGCGCAGACACGAACCATACATGTAGAATTTTTGTATAATTCACGTAACACATATAATAAATACAATTACTTGGTACAATACATAACTTTACTTGCTATTGGAACTGCACATTGTTACGCAACAACTCCATGATTTGCTCTTCAGGAGCTACCCACTTGCATTCCGGATATTTGATGGCGCAATGATGGGGCAAGTTCGCCTTTCCTGCTTCGATGGCGTCTCGAAAAGCAGACTGATCCAGCCAGGCCAGCAGCCAGGACCACTTGGTGGCTCCATCCAGCAGATGCTCGAAGTCCGAAGCCTGACCGTTGATAACCTTTTCCCCTGCCTTGTGGGTCAAAGTACAAATGGATTTCAGCAGACAGGTGGTCAGATCCACGTCGTTCTTGAGAAAGGTCCGCTCAATCATACCCAGAATGTTGGGAATACTGGTGGCTAGTTGAAAATAATATAAAGTGTATCAGTACGGTATCTAAACTCAATGCTATCTAGGGAACTTACCCACTCGATCTCCAGTTTCATTGCGGTAAATCAGCTTGAAGTTGTCAAGGATTCCAGGAAAACTTAGGTTATCATCAAGAAGTCCCCTTGCGGTGGCATTTGCAGAACTAGGTGCTGGTGTGGATGACGATCCCCCTTCCTCCGCAGACTTTGGCTTATGTATAGAAGAGTTCCCGAGAACAGATCGTTGATCATCTCCTGTGATGGCCTCCAGTCCCAAGCTCCGGATGAGGTGACCCGCAAGGACTCCACCTGCCACCACGAGGCCACAGCTAACAACAGCAGCGGAGTTCACTACAACTAAAGGCTGTGCAGAGAAATGATATTTAATGAGCAATCGAAATGAAAACCAAAGCAGATTAAGCTATAATCCATTACCTTGGGTGGAGCATTCCGCTTCCGCTTGACTGGCACCTCCAGAAAGGGCACTAGATAGTCCAGACCCAAGGCTATGTGTTTTCCCACTGCATCGAAGGATATCAGCTTGAATCCTTGTCCAGGATGTGACCTTGATCCGTGCTGCTTGGCAAGCTCCTCCGGGCCTTCCTCCTGCTCCGATTCCTCCTCCCCACTGGCGGCCCAAATGACGGCGCAGCTGGCCAGGATGGCACATGTCAGGTACAATAGCTTCATTTTTCCGCTGGGAGATCCGTTTGGCTGTGTAGTCGATGAACATTTGAATCAATTTCCCAGGCGGTGTCACCAAAAGACTTCTCATCCACCACAGCCGACTTGCTTGGCTGGACTAAATGTGCACTGAGAAAAAGTGAACCCTTTCAAGTGGAATAAATACATACAAATTCATCAAGAGATTTTCGCTACAAGTAAAAAATATGTAGGCAGAAAGTGCTGCTGCTAATAAAAATACATCAATTTGTTCATTGATTAGTAGTAGTTGCTGTAGTTCATATTCCTTAATGCAAGTGGATAAAATGTTTTTCAGTGTACTTGCCGCTTGGCTGGCTGTTGGCTGCTATAATTTTCGACTGTGACTCCAGTTTCCACCCATGACTTGGAAACAAAATGCAACAAAGTGGCAAGTGTGACATAACCGATCTACGGAGGTGCGAAACCGATTAGCTGGAGGAAATGTCGGGGCAGATGAAAGCGGAAGATAGCATAGCTACCTTCTCTAATTGGGGGGGAAGTGGCCGAAATTAATCCAATTTTCCGGCATTTCCATTACACAACAAAACATTCGCGTGGGGTAAAGCAGGTGTCATATAATTTTGATGGTTCTCTTTATTTCAAATGTCTAGCTTACAATAACTTAAGTCTTCTAATGTTTGAATCAATAAATAAATAAATAAATATAAGTGTGCTTGGGATATCCGATGTTACTATCCATTGAAGAACTTGGGAACCTTTGGTAAGCTCCCAGACTTCCAGTTTAGCTGATTGGGCCAGTTGCAACTCCGATATGCGTGGGTACAACTGCGACTACTTCTGGCTGATTGGATGGCATGGAATACTGCAGTGCCATCGACGATGGAGTGCAGCCAGGAGGAGCTGGCGCAGGGTAAGTGGATTAATATTTTGTTAAATTCGAGATATTAAGCAGGGAGTTACCTGGTCAATACATTTAGAGCCCTGGCATATCCAGATGATAGGTTTTGCTGCAGATACTGACAGATCATTCGCTGTACACATACGGCCATCTCGATGTTGTGCTCCTCCAGTTGTGACTCCACCACATCAGTCAGCCGGCGCACTATTCGAGAAAAGACATGTATAGTTGGACCCACCAAGAGGCTTATGCTGCATGCACTTACTGCCTCTGTCTGGAGCGGATTTGTAGCCATATCCATTGCCCACTGAGGTGATCACCAGTGGGGCTAAAAGTAATCGAACCACTCCAGCTATAACTGCGCCAGCGGCCACAACAACTGCTGTGTTAACCAAAGCTCCAGTTCGTAGATTCAGTAGGTTTTGCACAGCGTTTCGAGCCATATTCATGCTCCTCCTCACAGGAACCTTGACGAAGGGAACGATAAACTCCAATTCCACACTCACATCCTCGTCGCTGGCATGGAAATGGAAGCCACGACCCTCGCGATCCTGTCCCGCGTTTTCCTCTGCCTCCAGGTCGAGTTCCACGTTCGTTGCTCCGCTTTGCTGGCGAGGCTCAAAGTCACGGAATCGAAGCATTCTGGCACTGGCATTGCCGTAAAAATCCCCGTAGCTCAGATCACTCCCACCAACACTTTCTCCAAAGTAACCGAGTTGTGGAAACAGGGCCATTACACCCAGCGCATGTAAGATCCGCACCAACCACATGCTGTCGCTCCGGCGGCTGGAATTCGTCTGATTGTCACCCCAAAACTCGGAAGTCGCTTTGTCAGCTCCATGGAGTCGGAGAATTACATGCCCCACGCACCGGCAATCAAGATATGATATTCATTTAGTCGGAAAAGCATAGCGTAAGACGGAGGCGCAACTTCAACGCTTCGTGGGCCCCAAGTGGCGAATTTTCCGAATTCGCGATGCCAAATGGCCAACGATCGATGGAATAACGATAAGCGACCGATCCGCCGAGGATAAGGAAAGAAAGCAGTAGAAAGCAAAGAAGTGATTCAACAAGTTGGAGTTCGCGCAGATGGTGCTTCTGCTGGGGCAGGTGCAACAGTCCACGAAGAAAGCGGCAACACCATGTATGCACGTAACCAGGCAGCACGTGGGTTAGCCATATTTCTCTCAGTGCACCGGCAATCTCAGATAAACGCTCCTTATTTGAAAGACATTTGTGGCCGACTATGGCCCGGAAAATTTGCATATTCCGCGAAGTGAACTCACCCATGGGCAGCAGTTATGTCACTTGTGGAGCGACAAAGGTTAGGTAAAGAGATCACAATTGAGCAATCACCCATTTGTGCCCCATTTCGGGGCAAGCTTGAGATGGTAAATGCGTTAACGTGTTAAGGTTAGATAAACAAACTAGCATTGGAGTAATGACCCCCAGCGCCTTAAAACAACATATAAATGAAGTAATCATAGGAAAGATCCGATCTCTGCAATAATAGTGGGTAGCTTGGGGCTCGAATTCAGGCGGGCTAAGGTTAGATAAACACATTTAAAACAATTACAGCAGATATGATTAGTGGTTTCAACTACAAAGAAAGCTAATCACTGCGTGTGTAACTTATTATTAAGATGGTTTATTTGCTATTTGATGTTTAGAACCCTCCTTAAGGAAACACGTTAGTTGTAATTTTGTGTTTATTAAAACTTATAATTTAACGCGGTGGACTTTAATCGGAACATGGTCAGGCTAAAATGGTATGTGGGTAAGGGGCTGGGATGTGGATGCACGGGCGACCCGGATTGACGACATCAGTAGATAGAACTGTCGGAGGAGTGGGGTCCAAGGGTGGGATCGAATCGGACCATCTTCTTCGTTCGCCGCTTGACCCTTTGCCGCTGCCGCTCATTGGCCATTTCCCGGGACCAGGGTTCCTGGCGCTGAGGAGCTGTGGGTGGATAGGCGGCCTGGTCCAGGAGGCGCATGTGGTTGCCAGTCAGTGGCAGTTCCGAGTCGGTGCTGTAGTTCGGTGGACTACGAATGGGCCCGCTCATTCGTACGTTATTTTGGGTGGCGGCATTGTTGACACGGCTGTAGACACTGGAATCATGATGATCCGGTGCGGTGAAACCTCCAGCCACACGACCGGGAACCGGCTTCTTCTTCTTGGGCTGCTTCGGGATGTTCCTCATCTTGGGCGGCTTGGGCTCCTCCTGGATAACGCCCTTTCCATAGATCCAATTGAAAGGCTTCTCCCGCTCACCCATCACACAGCTCTGGTACTGGACCGTGGCATCGGGCATATGGGGATACAGGCTGGGATTGACCCAGTCACTCTCGTTGTACTGCGTCTCGCAGTGCTTCACATGGGAGGTCTTCATCCGCTCTGGACGCATCAGGCCCGCCGGCGGCGTGACCCCGAAGTCGAACTCGTCCTCGCTGTCGGAGGTGTCCGTTAGAACGAGGTCGTCCTCGCAGGAGTCTATCTTCCGACGCTCGCACTCCCTGCGCACGTGGTACAGCAGCCTCTTTTTGTCCACGAAACTGCGGCAGTAGCAGTTCATCAGGGGCTTGTGGCATGAGCACTTGCTGAATCCCATTCCCTTGAGGCAGCGCTTCAAGTCGCGTATTTCCTTCAAAAGCGGATTCTTGACGATCCGGAACTGAACGGGCTTCATTTTCATGTAGGGATTCGCGGAGCGAGCGAGCGTCTTGGCATCCTTGAGAGGACGCAGGGTGATGGTGTACACATCATTCTTCTTCTCTATGTGCAACGTGGGCACCTGCACCAAGTCCTCTGGACTCTCACCCTGCGCAGACCTCGGCGACTTCTTATGCTTGTAGTAGGACATGTACTTGGACACGGGCACGTTATCCACGGGAAAGTCCTTAAGGAAGTAACTCATCAGGCCGCGAATGGAGCGCCGTATGGCTCCGGGTCGCCAACCGGGCTTGTTGGCCAGTGGATGAGCGGTCCACAACCAACCCATGTGGCTGGGAACCTTTTTCTCTGCGTTCGGAATAGGCACATTTTCCTTGGGTTTCACCGCCGGGCGATACATTGAATAGTACCTGGACTTGAAGGGACGCTTCCTCTTCGGGCGACGCTTCTTCGCCTTTGGCGGCTTTCCGCAGGCATCCTCCGCAGGGTCCTCCTTTCCAGCCTTCGTCCTTTCCGGAGAGGCAGGACGACTCTTGCGTTTTTTGTGCGACTTGGCCAATACACAGGCCTCCGTGCAGATGTCCTGGATCTTCTGGTTCTCATCCGCGGCTTTAACATTGAACAGATCTCTCAGCTCCGCGAAAACCTTGGCCAAGTCTTGCGGCTGGGGCGGACCTGCTTGGGCAATGGGATTTTTGGTATCCGACTGGCTGGCTTTGATATTGGAGTCGCGAATGCTGCGCCTCAGTAGCTGGTAGTCCTTCACTATCGCCTCGAAGGCCTCCGAGGTGCGTTGGGCACCAGCATGTTCTTCATTCGCCGAACAGCCTTCGACCGATCCCATATCGAAGCTGATGCTCTCCACGGGATTTTCCAGATGGTCCAGCAGAATCTGTTGGGCAGTGGCCTGCTCGTCGTAGGGTCGCTCCTTGAACTCCGGCACTGGCTTATAGCCACAGCAGGGACAGGCGGCCACCTTGGGCAGCCAGGAGACATCCTCGCCGCAAAGGATGCAGGATCGGGTGTTGCTGATGTGCGTCTGGCGCAGTTTTGGCGAGGAGTGCTTCTGGCACAGCCGGTTGGCATTTCCCTCACCTAGTATGTTCCGATGGCAGGAGGAGAACTGAGTGGCGGGACCCGCCGGAGGCTCGAAGGTCACACAACCGTCGTCCACGTTGGGACAGGAGTAGACGGGATAGGGACCAGCCATGTCGACCAGGCGGGGAAGGGGATCCTGAGGGAAACCATTTAGAAATAATCAGGGACGATGGTTATCTTGCTTTACCTGACATTGAACGAATTTCTGGGGCTTATCCTCACTGCAAGGGGGCGAGTCCTGCGGTACCTCCGCATCACTGGGCATAAAACCGGCACAGGGATCAATGGAGGAGGTGGAGACGTCCTGGAGATCCATATTTAGGTTCGGAAAACAGCCCCGCTCCTGACCGCCCGCCAATCGTCCATAGACCGCATCTCTATTGAAGTTCAGGTGCTATCGCATTCAGGCTGCTCGAGGATCAGGTCCTGGTGGCGTTACTTACTCTTTGAGGGTCTGGCAGCGCATCTGCATGGCAAAGCGGATGTTCATTATGCCGACGGTGCATCCCTTGCAGCTCAGCTCCACATTGGCATCGTGGATGATCTCGTCGAACTCGTTGATCATGCGGCTGACCACCGCCGCGGGTGGAAAGTAGCAGCCTCGTGCTGGAGGGGATTACGTGTATGTGAGTGATTTGATTACGCATCGGTCTGTGGTCTTACCGATCTCCTTGCGCAGATATACCACGGATATGTTGATGCCTTCAGCCAGCTGCCGCTGCAGGCACTCGGGTTCCATCTGGAATGTCTTGTCCGGATTCAGAGGAAGGCAGTTGACATTGATGCTGCTGGAATCCAGGCATATCTTGCATCCACGGCACACATTCGCCTTGATCTGCAGCTTATCCTGGCACTCGAAATCCCTACCGGGCATGTCCAGCTTCTGGACAATCAATTTGGCGGCGAAGCAGCGCATATAGTCCCGGTTGGGCTTGCCCTTCTGGCCAGGAGCCGGGCACCTGGGCTGGTAGACCTCTTCCCGGTTCCGGACCGGACAGGAGGAGCAGCAGCAGCCGCCCTTACCCTTCTTGTCCTTTTCCTGGGCGCTGCCCTTCTCCTGGTACGTGGAGCAGTGCATGTAGTCCGCCTTGCAGCTGGCCAGCCGGGTGCTGATCAATCCGCGGTGCTTGTAGTAGGTGTCCCAGTTCATCAGCTCCTCCACCGGCTTCTCCTTCCTCTCCACCGGCTCCGGCTTGCACTCGAACTTCTCCATCCTGGCCGGTTAGCAATCGAAACCGGGTCGTCCACGAGTCTAAAAATTTCGTTGCACAAATAATTTTAAAAAGCGCACGAGCTACGTCACTAGAATTCACATAAAAGTAAGCAATTTATAGAGAACTTGAGCCTGAAGCGATCGACCTGAACTTTCAATAGAGAATGAGCTGGGTTCAAGGAACGGCCTGTCAGGCCCAGGTGAAGTTAGACTCCCGGCATCCTGGGTTACCTGGAATTACCTTGGCATAGAATGACATGGCAACATTATGTCAATAAATCCCCACCACTCCTGCCCCATTGAAAAACCCAATTCAATTACAGGCAATTCTTGCCAGAGTCGTCATTTATTTTAAGATTTAAAGGCTACGTGTACTTCTGATTGCCTAAACCAATGCATCTGGACTCCGCCAGCAGGTTAGTAAGACCTGTGCCAAGGTCTGTTCAGTGGGGTTGGATCGAACCGCCGGGGATCATCGTAGCCACCGACATTACGGAAGGGAAGCTGTTTGCGTGGCTTCTTCTTGGGCGGATTGCGCAGGCGTGGCTTCGGTGGATCGGCGTGGACATTGCCCTTCCCGTAGATCCATGGGAACACATTCTTTCGCTCGCCCATCACGCATCCGCCGTATTGCACCAGCATGTTGGCCGGATGCGGGTACATGGTGGGTGCGGCCCAGTCGTGGTCCACGTACTGGGTCTCCACGTGCGCCCTGTCCGGCTGTCGCCTCCGATCGGGTTTTATGACTCCAGCCGGAGGAGTAACCCCAAACTCGTACTCCCGATCACTGTCGTCGTCGTCGCTGTTAGGGGAGTACACGAAGGTGTCCGAGTTGTTTGGCCAACCCCGCTGGCGACACTCGTTCTCCACCTCGTACTGAATCCGCTTCTTATCGATGTGGCTCCGGCAAAAGCAACTGGCCACCGGACGACGACAAGTGCACGGGGCAAATCCCTTGTCCTGAAGGTTCACTCTCATCTGGCGGAGTCCTGCTGCCAAGGGATCCTTAGTGATGCGGAAGACTACGGGCTTCATATCCGCATAAGGGTTGGCACTGGAGGCCAGGGTCTTGGGATCCTTTAAGGGACGCAAGGTGATGATGTACTCATCCCCCTTCCGACATATGTGCAGCGTGGGATGCTGCACTAGTGGCTCCTCCAGCTCCTGAGCCTTGCGGCACTTTCTGTGTCTGTAGTGGTAACGCGACAGACAAATATTATCCGCAGGAAAGTCCTTCAGAAAGTAGGACATCAGCTGGCGGATGGGTCGAGAAATGGCACCTGGTCGCCACGACTTGTGGCGTGCCATCTCGCTTTTGGTCCACATCCAGCCCATGTGGCAGGGAATCTTGCAGTAGCCCGTATGCTTGCTGCCCGAGATGCAGTCCACATGGCCGATACGCGAATCTTTGGGTTCCTTCTTCAGCTTAAAAAAGGTGTAGCTGCAAGGAAATAGGTTAATCCATCGGAATACTATTTCGATTTTATATCTCACCATCGTGACTTTTTGTGGTGAGTGCGCTTCTTCCTAACCTGCATTTTGGGTGGTTTGGGATAGGCCCTGTCAATCTCGGCCAGCGTCTTCTGCAGTGCCTTCCTGGCCTTCCTGCGCGCCTTGGACGACTTGCTGTTCCGGCAGGCTGCATCGCACTCCTTCCTGAGCTCCTCGGTCACCGCATCCGCCTTGTCGACTCCCTTCTTGCCGTACATGTTCCGCATCTCCGTGAAGATGGAGACCAGTTGAGCACGACGCAGCGAGGTGTCCGAGTTGGCTTGCCCTACGTCTTCCTTTTCCGGCTTGGATTTGGCTGCAGCTTGCGGAGCAGCCTGTGGGAGTGGCGCAGCCTTGCACTCACTTTCCTTAAAAAAGTTATCGCACAGTTTGCGGATGCGACATCGAGTGCAGGGCTTGCCGCCTTGGCAGCCACATTGCTTCGGAACATTAGGATCATCCTTGTCCTGATCCCTTCTGATCCTGTCGCCCATGGCTTCGTCATCCGCTGACTGGTCCAATTCACAGGGCTCCTTGCGCAGGCAGTCCCGCAGCAATTGCTGGGCAGTCGCCGTAAGATCGTAGGGCTGCTCGCTGGAATGGATATCCTCGAAGGTTTTGTAGCCGCAGTAGGGACAGGCGGAGATCTTGGGCAGCCAACTGATGTCAGAGCGGCAGAGCTGGCAGAGATTTGGTGGCTTGTAGGGCTCCTGTTTTAGAACGGGCTCCTTTACAGGACAAGTGCCGATGAGCCGCCGCCGAGCCCCCTGCTCCATGGAGGCAGTCAAGGATAAGGCCTTCCGCTTTCTAGGAGGCCTTTCCGCTTTGAACTCATTGATGTCACAGGAGGAGGTATCCGTGGTGGAACTAGGCGGCTTGCTCTTGCTATGCCAGCGATGGGACTTCTCGTGTGAGTCTGGCGGACTGGGCACTTTGATCTGATCCAGACCCAGCTCATCGATGAGCTTCTTGAGAGCAGTGTTTTCCCTCTTCTTCTCCGTGCTAACATCCGGAGGTAATTGCATTCCCTTCAGGAAACAGCCACATCTGGAGGAGGCACCTCCCCTGTTATCCTGCTCCTCCTGATTTTGACTTGCGGCGTGTGGACATTGAAAGGGTGCTCCTGCGTGCGACATCAGGCGCTCATCCGTGATGCAGCTGTTCGTGGCACACTTTCCGGAACGACCCAGGGTGAAGATAATGTCCTTCTTGTTGATCGACTGATCCACCGGCTTGCACACGTCATAGCAGCCAAACGGAATCAAGCCGTGGCTAAGGAGGATTGTGATCGAAAAGGAATAATGCTAGATTTTCCCAATGCGGCTACCACTACTTACTTTATATCCGGTGGCGCGGAGCTGATCTTCAAGAGTAGCTCCACCTCACCCACTCTGTCCTGTTTAGGTCCTTTGGTCAGCTTAACTACAACATTCTGGGTAACCGAAAAGGTGGGGTCTGTCAGCTGGCGCAGGATTGGAGACTCCAACATGGCGTTGCCCGAACCAATAAGCTCGTCGTTCTCCTTGAGGGTCACGCCCACGCCCTTGGAGGTCAGGGCGCCTATCAGCTCACAGGGACTGGTGGTGAAGCCACCCAACGCATCCGAGGGGAACTGATCCACGAAGATGCGCTCCATGGACAGCTCCTCGAAGTCCTCGAACAAGCGAACCGAGTAGATGGGCCTCCCACCCGCACTAAAACTTGCGGACTTGCGGGGAACTGGCAAGGTGGAGTTCACAAGGATTACGTCAAAGACATAGTACTGCGTCATGTCGGTGCTGTAGGGTAACTATAGCTAAAATCAGTTGACAATTTTCTTCACTCTCTAAAGATTTGGCTATAAACTTCTTTAATTTGTTGTTATAAAAAAGTCCAGTTTGAATAAAATCGATGTGTGCAGGAACAGATATATGAATAAAATGACTAAAAAGGGTAAACTAAAGTTTGTCATATCAAAACAGTGGCAAAGGTCACTTGGTCACAACAACTCTCAGCAGAAAGATCATGTTATGTGGAAAAATGTATCTACTAATTACATTTAGTAACTTAATAAGCAAATCAGCACGAAGAGCTTACCCTGTTTAGTTCTATAATTGCCAAAATGTTGGCACAATCTTTAAACACTTAGATTAGAAGTGAACTCCGACCATAGGTATAAACTGCTTTCTTTTCTTATCTCATGCTAAACTATCTGATGATGCATTGTTATAGTTGAGAGCTTTTATGTAAGATTGGATTCAAGGGATTCACTTGCTAAACTTGTGAATACTATGATGGACTCGATAACTCATGGCTGCCATTAGATCCGACTCGTGTATACAAGATTTGCCATTTCGCGTTCTTATCAAATATTAAGTAATAATTTGCGCGGTTTAAGGTCCGCAGAGGTGACACATACACGTATATGTACACACAACTTTGGCCACCTCTAAAAATAGCTGAAAATAAGATTCTTGCAGAAAATAAGACACCCGTTTGGATTTGGTATATGAGTAAATGAGTAGCGCATAATTATTGCCTGAATAATTTAAGATTTACACAATGGACTACTATACGTTCAACAACAGGGATGTGCGTAGCATTCTTGCAGGGTAACTATGAATTTGGAACTGCACTTGGTGGTGACAACAACGAGGTGTGTGCGTAATGCATTTGCGCGCCGGAGTCTGGAGTCCTGCCCCCCAGTTCCTCCTCCGCGGGCAGTTCGCTGGCCGATAGCGATCTAATGCTTGAGATCGTAGTGCTTACAGCCGGGCGTTGATGATGTCCACGAACTCGGGCTTCAGGGAGGCGCCTCCGACCAGGAAGCCATCGATGTCGGGCTTCTTGGCCAGCTCCTTGGCGTTGGCGGCGGTCACCGATCCACCGTACTGGATGCGCAGGCTGGCAGAGACCTCCTTGGAGATGTTGTCGCTCAGCCACTGGCGCAGGAAGGCGTGGACCTCTTGGGCCTGCAATTGGAAAGGGGCAGCATTAGTTCTGGGAGGGATTAGCCGCTGGTGGCGAGCTCACCTGATCGGGTGTGGCGGTCTTGCCGGTGCCAATGGCCCAGACGGGCTCGTAGGCAACCACCACGTTCTTCCAGTCCTTGATCTTCTGGGCATAGGCGCACATCTGGCGGGCCACCACCTCGTTGGTCTTGCCGGCCTCGCGCTCCTCCAGAGTCTCACCAATGCAGGCGATGACCTTGAGGCCCTCGGCCAGGGCGTGCTCGGCCTTCTCGGCGATCAGGGCGTCCGACTCGCCGAAGACGGCGCGACGCTCCGAGTGGCCCAGGATCACCCAGTCGGCGCCGATGTCCTTCAGCATCGCCGGCGAGATCTCGCCGGTGAAGGCGCCCTTGGCCACCTTGTAGGCATTCTGGCCGGCCAGACCCAGTTCGCAGGGCAGCAGGTTGCGGGCGTACATGAGGTAGATGGCCGGGCAGCCGATGACCACCTCCGTGTTGGGGTCCAGGGCGGCCGAGCTGAGGGTCTTGGCGATCTCGGCGATGGACTTCTGGTCGCCGTTCATCTTCCAGTTGCCTCCCACGCAGAACTTTCGGCTCATGTTGTTGCTGTTGCTGTCGGTGCAGTCGGTGCTGAAATTTGCGTAGAACTGCGGATCGGTGGACAAAACAAGTGGATTACTATGGGAGTGCTGGGAACTGATAATTTCAAGTGGGGTTCTCGATGACTGGAGGCTCGCCGTCGACTTTTCCACTCAGATTTTCTCCCAGCTTCGAGATTATTCCCGGCACGGAGCACACACCCACCTCGTAGTTCGTCTGCTGATGTACTAACCTTCTTTTGACCTTCGTAGGTCTTCCACTGGCACTTGAAAAGCTTTGGGAAAACAGCTGTGAATTTGCCCAGCAGAGCTTGCGAAACGACGGTTTTTAGAACCTCCGCCGTAATACCACCCACAGTGGGTCGGTTCTGGTCCATGGTGGCGATGGTATTGTGGTTCTGATGATATGGGAGCCGCTGGAGAAGCGATGCTGATGAAATGCACTGGATACCTTTTCTATTCAGCTTGGAGAGCACTCCTGGTGGCATTTCTATTGTGTTTTCGTCAGAGGTAGTAAAACAGTGATTCTGACATTATATAGTGGCTTGCTGGCACTTTGAAAATGTTGCCGGTTTTAGATTCAGCAGGGACCCCAACCATCTGATGGGGAACTTGTTGGAAGTGGGGTCCAACAATTTGGACACCGCTTCTAGAAAGCTTTGGAAAAGCTTAAAGTAACAGGCTTGCCAACATTCGCTATACCGAGAGCAGCATAAATACAGAACAACTTTTATACCCTACCATTGGGCATATACCGCATTATGTCCTATTTCATCAGGACTTATATAAGACCCTAGAAAATAAAACACACCATTGATGTACATTCCGGTTTAATCGCTTTATTTAACTCCAACTTTGAAATTCATGTCGCATGGCTTAACTTGGTTTTCACAGACGTTCAGGTATACATAAGCAGACATATATGTTACACAGTAAATACTCTAACAACATTAAACGTATGTATGTACATAATTAAATAGTCCGTAGAAAGGTATTATGACCATACACTCAAAATAAATGCGCTCAAAATAGAGCTCCTAATCTCTATATGTCACTACCCAACTAATTGATCTAGATCCGATATAGAATTTGACAACGTTTCCGAAAGAGAGCTTAAGAGAGCTGGGAAGTACTTAATGTAAAAGCTTTGACTTGCGAGTATTTCCTCAGGGGTCACCTTTGACCCCTTTTACCCCTTCCGCCGCATCCTTGTGATCCTCTTCCAGTGGACTTTCCAGCTGAACCCGCTTCGTTTCCCCCCGCGAAGGTCAACTCTCCGCACTGGTCGCCAGCAGGGATGGCGTGGAGGTGGTCAGACCCACCGGAACCGATTCCTCCTGACCCTGACCCTGGCCCATGGGCGGGGGTGATGGAGTCGGCGTGGAGGCCGAGGACGAGGCCGTCGATGAGGTGTGACGGGCGGCGTGAGGCTGGAGGAAGTGGAACAGGTTGGAATGCTGCATGAAGCTGCCCACCGATCTCAGGGGACTGAAGAAGTTCTCTGTGGGATGGCTGGCTGGCTGCGATTGCGGTTGTGGCTGCGCGGAAGACTCCTGATCCCTGCAGATATTGCTGCTGGGCTCCTCGTGGCCACCTCGTCCCTTGGCCATCGAACTACAGTTGCAGGATCGGCTCTTCTTGAGCGAACTCCTGGTGAAGGCCGTGCCCTTTCGATACTTGGGCTTGTGCCCGTTTGAGCCGGGACACGCCTCACTGTCGATCACAAAGACACCGGATTGCTCCTGGGGAGCAGGACTCGCCGTGGATCCTGGCAGGCAGTGAGCGCTATTGGAGTTGCCAGCAAACAGTTTGGCCCTCAGAAGAGCCGGAAGTGGGCCGTTTGTGGGAGATGTTTGAGTGGAGAGCGGTCTCTCCCTGGACTGTGCATCTATGGGAAGATCCTGATTGTTGCCCATTGGCCTGGAGTCCGTGTCATCCGACCGCAACTTCTCCCTCATGACCAAAGCCAGGGAGCGGCGCAGTTCCACGGGATCTATGCCAGGCTGAGAGGGATTCGGAACAGAGCTGGCCGGCACAAATACGTCCTCAAACTCCGGATCATCATCATCATCCTCGTCCTCATCCTGGCTGAAACTGTAGTTGTGGTTGTCGTAGGAGGCGGACGGAACAGAGGGCTTCGCCGGGGCAGCAGGAGCAGGTGGGAGTGTGGAACTGCTGTTCCGTTCACTGCTTCGCTGGGAACCGGGAGCCGGGGAAGGGAACTCGTAGCTGGTTTCACCCAGCTCGGCGCCACTGGAGGCCTCCACTATGTTCCACATTTCTCGCTCGAGATCTGTGGTCACCGAAGCCACGGCGGCCACCGTTTGGTTGATGTTGTTGAAACAGGGCGACACCACTCCGCACTTGGGCAGGAGCTGGGAGTTCTTCAGTGCCTCCTGCTGCTGCCTCAGCCAAATGGGTGAATCTGCAGGGAAATTGACGGGAGTTATAGGGATTTTGCCGCAGTTCCAGGAAGACAACGCGCACTCACACTCACCCACATAGATGCGCGGCTGCGTGGAGCGCATATTGGAGTCCATGGACTGCAGGCGATGCTGACTGGCCACCGAGAACCGATGTATGGCCTCCGCCTGCTGATCAATGTCCACGCCCATCATCTTCAAGAGCAAGTTCTTCAGCGCGGCTCGGAAGTCCTTGAGGTGATAGGCATACAGGACCGGATTCACGGCCGAGTTCAGATGCGACAGAATGATGCAGAAGAGCGTCAGCTTGGGATGCACGTAGCAGTCGGGACAGAAGGCCTTGATGCAGTTGATCGTATAGAGCGGTATCCAGCAGATCATGAAGAACAGCACGATAATGGACAGATTCTGGGTGGCCTTGACGTCCCGCTTCCTTGCGGCGCCCAGGACACGCAGCATGGTTCCCGTGTGTCCAGCTCTTCCGGGCGTCGTCACCTGCACCACGGCCGCCGAGGAGCGACGGCTGAGATCGGAGGCGGGATTCATCGTAACGATCTGACGGACCTTTAAAGTTCATTTGCAAAGGGATAATTAATATTCCTACCTCTTCAGAGGATTATCCCACTCACCTGCTTGATGATGACCCGGTAGATGTGCGTGTAGAAGGCCAGCATCAGCAGAGCCGGAGTGATAATGGTGGCAAAGTAGAGGAAGACGAGGTAGTTGTAGTCCATCACCTCCACGAAGAGACACTCCTGGTTGTGGTTGACATCGGCGTGCCAGCCGAAAAGCGGCAGGAAGCCCACTATCGTCCCGGCCACCCAGCACATGGAGATGATGACTGCAATGGAAGAGGGACATTGGTAATCAGAGTGCCCTGAACCGAAGCCTTTGAAGTGGCGCTACCCCAGACGTCCCATGAGCAGATTGCAGAAATTCCTGTCATCTCCTCCGCCGAGCATAAACGAACTTTTATCGGAAAGCGGGAAACAAAACTGAACTAAACTGCCAGGGGGGTGAGTACACTTCCCGAATGACGCAAATAATTACTAATTTTCCGGAGCAGCCACACTCCATTAAACCGGACATAGTGTATTGGACAGCAGACTTTGCCTTGAGCGGTCATAGATCTTAGAGAATATATATTTATTTATGGGATATTTTTAGCTAGAGGCGACTATTTCTGTTTCCGGACTGGCGTTGTAAATCTCGAATATGAAAATTCTTTGAATCGCATTGCCCATCGAAATGTTGTAGGGTGCAGACTATTACTATAAGTGGTTATTAGTAAAGGGTGCACTGTTCTCTGGGCATTCATTCAACTGTAGTCCAGATGAGGGGTCTTTTGTTTCACTCAAGCCGCAACTCAAACATGGTCGATGGCCGGAATGAGAAACAATGTGCTGCATATTAGCCATCCGGAGTCATTAGCATCACGGCAACAAAGGCACAATGCTAAACAATGGCCACCACAAAGTCGAAATTGTTTGACAATATCCCGGCAAGGAGGTAAGTTCAGAAAACTAGTCCTTTAAAGTAGTGTGAAATCTATACACCATGTATACTTACATATCGCCGTGCGGGTGCGGACATTCCTTGAGTAGGCCATCGGATATAGGATGGCCCAGTATCGATCCACGGAGACGGCCACCAGGCAGAAGATGGAGATGGTACACAGCACCACGAGCAGGGAGACGGTGAAGAGGCAGGCATGGAGGTTTCTGGGCAGTCCCATGGAGGCCAGGATGGCGAAGGGAATGCCCAAGGCGCCCACCAGCAGATCGGCCAAGGCCAGGGATACAATGTAGTAGTTGGTGCGGCGACGCAGCTTTCGTTCCCGGCGGAAGACGATGATCACCAGCACGTTGCCGATGATGCTGACGATGGCCACCAGGACCTCGAAGACGGTGTAGGGTATGTTCAGCTCGGAGCTGGGGCTGTCCGAGTCCTTGGCATCCTTGCTCGTGGTGGCCGCGTGCAGCGGGAGCAGAGGTCCCTCGAACGAGAAGTCCGTGATCGAGTAGTAGCGAAAGCCGGACATGGTGGTGGTGGGTGGGTTGGGTGTGTTGGGTGTGTTGGGTGGTTGCAGATATTCCACGGGTTCCACGGGTTCTACGGGTTCCACGTGGTGCCCCTTCCCGATCGAGTATTTAAGGCTAGTGCCGAGCTAATGGAGGGCGGAACAGGTGTGGGCTTCAATTACAGTGCCCGCTGGCGTGTGAACTCCCTAATTGACTTGAGGTGGCCGTGGCAGTAGCAGCGATAGTAATAGCACATGCTGCGCATTGCGTATACGCCATGCCCGCCGCTTTCCCGCTTTTCCGATTCGCTTTCGCTTTCCCACTTTATTTTCCTTTCCGTTGATGTATTTGTTTTTCTGCCGTCGACGTCCCCTATTTAGCTGGAAAAAAAGGGAAAACTTAATCATCGTTCGGCACGTTTGTTACACACACGCAGCAACTTAATTGTAGCAATTTTTTAGTGCAATAAATTGATAAATATTTGCCAAAAAATACATGTCCATATCGATAACATGTGCGGCGAACCAAACAACAAAGGCCGCACCACAACTAACCTATACCCTAGATAATCAGATAGTACGAGTACGCTAGTCCATTATTTAAAGGCGACCATCAGTTACAGGACTTCTTGGAAGACAGCAGCTCAAGGATCACAGTGAAATATGTTGAAACTTCGATGGCTTTTATGATGATGGTGGTTCTGGCTTGGCTTATGGGGTATCTATACCCACAACTCTGCGAGTACACAATGCCACCCTATCTGATTCGCGTGCGGCAAATACAAAGCTCGAAAAGCAAACAACTCCCGACCAGCAACAAAATCAATTGCCAGACAATCGAACCGGGTGCTGCCGAACATAATAAAAGTGTATAAAAAGGACGGAACAGCGAGAACAGCACAGAAACAGAACAGACGTCCCATAAATAAAAGAGCATCCTACACAGAGAAAAATAAATGAACTAAGAGAGTTAGGCAGAGGTTTAGGGAATGCTTACTCACAATTCAATACATTATTCGTTTTGTTTTTTATTATATTGAAAGATAGATGACTCCTAAAAACAGATTATCAACAGTTATCGCTTAGTTATTGAAAAACAGTCACAGTTATTTTTATTTAAAATAGACTCATTTATTTAAAATATGATTTGGTTCTGAAATATTTCTTAAATTTTAATGCATTTTTAACCCCACTTGAAGTACGATATCATTTATCATTTATCTCTGGAAAGAGAAAGTAATAGCATAAATCCTTCAGTGGTTTCTCTAGCTGCACTTTCCCTATCTCCGGGAGGATTTCCTCGAGTGGCGGGTGAAGGGATGGAAGATTTTCCGGGATTTTTCCTGCAGGAAGTCGTGCCGCGCTATCAAAAAGCGTGTGAACGGTTGGCCTAATGCGCGCGGTTACCAACCGGAAGCCGTCACTCAGAAGCAAAAGTCGGAGTATTGGATGGGTCAGGATGGATCGGGTAACTGGAGGACTGGAGGGCTGGAGGGCTGGAGGGCTGACTGCTCAATCGAGTGTTTGGGCGGCGAGAGTGCATCCATCAAAAGGCACGACAACGATTCGCGGGACATGAAAACGTTTTCCATTTAATTGGCCCACCTACTATTCTCTACCCCGCCACCTTGCGATTCATCAAGTGAAAAGTGGAAAAGTGGAAAGTGAAAGTGAAAGTAGATGGTGGATGGTGGACGGAGGTGGTTATTGTACTTCATCAACGCGGAGCACTTAGAGTCCGGGGAAAGGGCTTGTCGAATTAACGCCGTTATTTAGCCAGCTCTTGTGGGAGACACCCACTTATTGCCCAACTTATTGGCTATGGAATTTATGCTGCCAAGGGGTCGGGATCGGGATCGGGGTCGGGGACGGGGTCACAGGTCATGGGGTAGTACTCCCGACGGACACCGTTCGCGTGCTGAGTCGCCGGGCGACACTCGGAGTAGGTCGATCCGCTTAATTGCCTTTTGCCTAATTAATTCAATCGCACGGTGGCAGCCACATTTGCATTTCCACCTCCACCTCCAACTCCAACTACATTCCCATTCCACTGCCGTTTCGGTTAAAAACTCAATCAACAAATGGCACTACGATTGCCCGATTTAATTAATTTGGCAAACGCAATTAGCGATCTTGGCCATGGGCTGCGTGAGGCCAATACGAAAGACGTTCTTTGGGTCAGTGCACCTGACACCTCGCCGCTCAATCAGTGCACCGCGAGAAATCCGAGGGGTAGTTTAAGACTTTAATATAACACATGGGAAAGTAATGTAGCGGCATAGCCACTCAGAGATCTTCCCTTCAACATCATCATGTTACCTCTTTAGAGCGTACCCAAATACTTTATAGCTTGCTTTATAATCAATAATAATTTGCAGTGCATCTATGATTTGTTTGAACACATTTGATGAATTCATTATGACACCCTTTGCATGTCAAGCCATTTCTCAATCACGAGCTGCGGCTGAAGCTCTAACGCGTTCATAATTTGAATCGGTCTCTAGGACAAACGGTTAGCTGCTAGCCGGAATGATAGGGTGCCTGGTTGGTGGGCGTACGTGATTGGGAATCGGAATCCACTGCATACAAGTGTACTGTGCTCCGGTTCATGGCAGTTCCGCTCCTCCGCTGCGATCTGCAGAGCATAACTCATACGCCCCGTGGTACGCCACCGCCCCCAACAAGTGTTCAAACTTTTCGCGCATTTGTCAGGCTCACAAAAGGGTGGCAAATGGCTTGGGTTCTCCCCAAGGCCTTGCCCTGCCTAATCCCAGCGGCGACCCCATCCCAAATGCTGGTGCAGTGCTGTCAAAATCAGTTGGCATTAAGTTTATTACCATGTCGCCATCGAATTGGCCACATTTTTGGCCTTGGCAGCGGAATAACAGCCAGAAAAGTGTTTCCAGCTCGCTGCATCTGCAGTGCACACTTGCGATTTTTCTCTTATCGCTTTGTGCACTGAGAAAAATGCATCTGCTCACTGCGTTTATTAACGCGCATATAAATTTCATACTTAACACATAAAAATGATGTTCGATGCCACTTTAATATGAATATGGAATATATTTTAAAGATTTATTTCCGAATTAACCATAGGTTTGTGTATTTTCGCTGAGTGCGATTACTGTTTGAGCTGGTTGGCAGCAGATAAAGTGCGTTTCTATTACAAGACGCTATCTGCGAGAGGGCGCTGAAAAATGTCGGTGGTGATAAGGCTGGAAGGACCAAGGATGAAGGACTCCGCACCCCAAAAGTCGCTGTAAACTTGCAGCAAACACGTTCTCCATCTGCTGGCTCAGATTCAAATGTATCTGGGATAAACTGAATGCTCCTGCGGCTGCTTGAACTTTAAGCTGGCCGCATATTTTCTTCGTTTTCTATATTTTCCCGGAGCCATTTATCTTCGTTGCGTTTTTGTGCGTGGTCATCCTGCGGCGCTTCACACGTTTAATTACGGCAAACGAGTAGCTGCAGCTGGAAGTTTCCTGTATCTAGATGCGCTGCCACCCACTTGCACCCACTTTCACCCACCATGATACGCATTTTTTCTGCCTCGGATAGCTGGCAAATTAATTGGCGAAAAGTTCCTTTTACTGGCCTGAGCTGATTGCACTTGCATTGTTCTTGTCGTAATTGCGAATCCTTCTAAATGGAGTGATATACATTCATCAGGGCAATCGACTGGAAATGCAATAAAGTAGATTCCGGACCGAACCGGTTCCGAATGAATGCGTGCTAAATATAAAAATATATATATATTGGATATCTCCAGTGGCTGCGAACGGAGCCATAAATAGCTCAAATCTTCACACGTCACAGGTGGCTTATCGGCCAGTCATCACTGTCAATATCGAATGGGATTGGGTGCTCGATGGCCGGATTGCCCGATTCCGGTCTGGATTGCACTATTCAAGTGCTTGCACGTTGGGATCACGTGCAGTCCGCTCGTCTGCTGCATTTGAGTACTGGCTATCCTACTTCTGATGTGGGATACTGAATACAATATCTTTCAACGGATTTCGTGGCACTTCTCACCCACCACTAGTTGCACAATAATACTCCGCACTGTCTCCGGGGAACAAGTGACGAGTTTCCCATGTCAGGGTGCTGGCATGTTGATAGATAACTACATAGTGAGAGGGTCTTGTCTGGCATATAAATACGGCGGGCCAGCAAAAGTCCCTCCGTGAATAATCACCCGTCAGTGCGGGTCACTGTGGATCGGGAGGAGGCAGTCCAAATGTCCAAATACCGGAAAGGGTCTAAGGAAATGCCACATGAAAGTGGAAGAGAAAAGTACTAGAACAAATTCGTGTACTGTTCTACAAAACATATGTTCCTTCAATATGCTTTTTGAAGTCCTTTCACAAAGTTCTACAACTCAAATGACCTTGATGCTTTGATGTGTGTTGGCTGAGCTTATTCATAACCCATTTTTATGCCATAAAACATTTACAGCCGCATCCACTGTGCGAAAATAGTGGGAGGTGGGGAGTGGTTCCTCCCAATTCCCAATTCCCAATTCCCAATTCCCAATTCGGCAGTTGACAATCGCCAATCGGCAATCGAGCGAGGAGCTATATGGCGGCGGGACAGGAGTAAAGTCCGGCGGCTACCGCATTGCCCGTGATAATCGGAATCGCAATGAGTGTCACAGTGCCGGGAGTGGGAATAGTGGTGATAGTGACACCTCCGCCGGTGCCCACAACCTTTTGTCCCGAAATGAGCAATGGCTAACGAAGCAGCTACAACTGCGCGATCAGCAATTCGGGGCGCTTATCGGGCGCTTTTTCGTGCGGTGTAAGCATGTGAGTAAATTGTACGTAATTAAATGTTATGACTTTGTTATCTGCGTGCCTTGTTTTCGTGGCGCTTTTGGCTGTACGGACATTCAGGTCCCAGGCTGTCTCCCAATTATTGGGCATCCGTATGTGGGACACATGGCCTCTGGGGGCTTTATGTACGAGTATGTATTCGGTCGGCCGGACAGTCAAATCAATCAAGCTGGAGACACTGAGCTCCTGACCACGCCGCGGTATTTCACCAGGCGCGGCAATGCCGCACAACGCTGCGTATGCGTAATATTTCATACGACTCGTATTCCCCAGTTGCAGCCCCTCGGCCCGAACGACAGCTGCCATCTTAATTTCATTTTCTATTTCAGTGGAAACCATAAAGGAGCTCTGCCAACTGGCTGCCCCCGAAAAGCCAACCAACCCCCAAGGACTCCCAGGACTCCCCAACCCCTTTTGCCGGCCTTGCTGCTCTTGCTGGCCCATTAAGAGTCCTGTGATTGAATTCGGCTTACGCATGAAGAGTCGCAAAGATTCAGCGCCGCATCCATCAGATTGGCCCACTCCTGGACC
The DNA here is from genome assembly GCA_005876975.1 of Drosophila orena. Lineage (NCBI taxonomy): Eukaryota > Metazoa > Arthropoda > Insecta > Diptera > Drosophilidae > Drosophila > Drosophila orena. Next base: position 2,276,507 of record VCKV01000282.1, on the reverse strand, counting down.
AAGTTTTAAAGCGGCTTAAGACGTCCGCTGCCAAGGACAAATGTCAGGCCGTGAATCCCCGGCTTTGCATAAGTAACCCCATTCCCTGGCCCCTTTAAAGGGGTGCCAGTTTAGGGGGCGGCTGCCAACCAGAGGCCCACCGGAGTTGGAGCACAAATATTTATGAAGCCAATAAAGATTCTATTGATGCTTGCTTGTTCTACACCACGTCCTGGCCACTCCAGCGCATCCCACGGCTTGGCAGATTGGCATTTCATTGTCAACAGGACTCGGCCCCCATTGGCCGCCCAGTTTTCCCATTCCTCGCAGCAGGAGTGGACAGAATCCCTCCTCCACTCCTTCACTCCTCCACTCACACATCCCTGTCGACAGGCGACAACACACATCGTTTCGTCGTTTGCATTTCTGTTGATTTTGGCGCAATGACACGCAGCTCGTTACAGTTGCCGGCTGACTGGTCCCAGCCAGTTGTCCATTTCTGCCCGACCTCTGACCCCTGGCGCCTGTCCCCTGACCCCTGGGCTTGCAACCGTAACCCCAAGCGTAGGATTTGCGCAGCAGTTATGTCTACACTTGGAAACAAGCATTTCGGAATGCGGTCCTCAATAGCCTTAACGAAACAACACAAAGGAATGTGGGATGTCAAAAGTGACCTACTTAGCCAAAATGCCACATCCTTTAAGGTTAAGTAAAGCGGAGGGCGTGAGGATGGGACCACTTTTCCAATTACTCGTTGACATTGTATAGGGATATCTTATTAGTTGAATACTTTGCTCTAATACTACGAAATCAGGCTTATTTTTTTTTACCAGCTTCCAAACTTACCCCTTATTCTTGAGACTTTGAAATCTTTCGGGGAGTGTATGGGTCGCAGCATTCTGGAGCTTATGTCCTGTCAGCTCTGCATTCCGAATGCCATTGCAAAGGAGCTCGGGAAGGATGAATGTCAGGGAGGAATAGAAAAGCAGTCAGAAGGGCATTCGTGGGTGTTAATGGCGCATTATCCTGGGCAAGGCTGGAAGGATCTGCTGGAACGCAGTTCCTCTTTCAGCCAGCCTGTCAGCTTGCTGGAAAGTTTGTCTCCATCATGGCCGGCAGTTAAATTTAATTACACTGCCCGAAAAGCTGAGAGCCCCGCCCCGGGCCACGAGCCCAATTGTAACCGGAGTCGCAGGAGGAGCCGTAGGCCGCCGCTAATGATGTGTGGAGCTGTTCATTAGGACGTGACCAGCGGAGCCCATTAACCACTTTCCCGCCGCCCGAAAGTGGAACTTGGCCAACAAGTGGCGCACTTAGTTGAAACTTAATAACTTGCCGCCAGCAACTCCACGTTGGCTTAGTCGCCCGCGACCGAAGTTGCCCATTTCCGGCGGATGTGATTCGCATTCCTTTCTGCACCAAACAATGTTGCACGTATATTAATGCAGCCTGCGTGGAGGAACACCCACATTCCCTCCGACCATTAAATACTTTTTAATGCCACTGACATTTGCATTTAAACGATCTCACATTCCCTGTCTATCGAACCAAACCCAAATCGCCATTAACAACGAGTATCGTCGTCCATTGTCGTTTAGTGATGCGCAGTTATAAAAATTTATTGCGTTCCGATTTGTTTTCACCCATTTTGGGCGCACCGTGACGTTGCTGGCGAGGATTGTCGCGTGCCGACGTGCAACTGCTCAGGTAAGCCATCGCCATCCACATCGCCATCCCACCCAGCGGAGTCGACCGGATGCGAATGTGATCAAGAGCCGTAATGGGATGTAGACCGCCGGCGGAATGGACTGGTTCTGCCCACAGACTTTAGGCGATTCTCAAAGGAGAACTGGTCACAAACATTTGCGACTGCTGAATAATTTAAAATGTTTCCAGCTCCTCCAATTTATCAAATGTGTGTGCTGCAGTGTGCTCAAAAACAAATAAATATGAAAATAAATTCTATACTGGTTACGGCCGGCCCCATCAAATCGATGGCAGTGAGTCACCAATTAGAGGGAAGTCTTTCTGGCGGGCAGTCTAATGGGCAAAGTCAACAGGGTATATGGGTATATAAGGCGGTATCAAGGGGCCTTTGGGTGCCAAAAGGGTGAATTATCACTTGCAATGTTTGCCCAGATGACTGCTGTTACGCCGATTTAATTCGAGCATAATTAATGCAAAGCCAGCGCCTCGACTTGTTAATTATGCAGGCAGACAAATGCCATGAATGACCGGCCGACTGAACTCGAATCTGAGCCGCAATTAATGTGCATTCCACGGTGACTTTCGACTGGCATTTTGCCTTTCGCACAGTCCACTGGGTGCCACCGCCTCCTCCTCCTCCTCCTCCTCCTCCAATCTCCCCACTCTTTACCCATCACGTGCTGGCCCTGAATGATGCCCCGATGCTCTGTGCTATTTTGGTGCTATGTAAAATTTCAAATATAATAATTTCTCATTTCGAATGCTGGGCAGTGGGTGGGGCAATCCACTCCGATCCGCCCCGTTGGCAATGGCCTCACGCGGGGCCATCAGTTGAGTGAACTAATCTCCACTGCATCTGCATCCACATCTGCATCCACATCTGTGCGAGCAAAGAGGACTCCCCCTGATCAATGCAAATTGAATGCAATTGGAATATGTTTAGTTCGCCCTGGGAGTAATCCTGCATCGCCGTTCCACGTTCCACGTTCCCCGTTCCTCGTGCCACAACTGTTGCTCGTATCCGCCACCAAGTCAGGGCGGGATAAATGTAATTGAGGCGATACGAGACCTTATGACCGGGGATAATACGAGGACAATGCGATGGCGATTGCTGGGTGGTAGGGTCTGGTGATGGGGCATCCAATATAAATGCTCACACGGCCAAAGCACGATGATACATATAAATCTTTCCACAGAGAAAAAATACCCAGCAGAAGAGCGCAAAGGCTTGCGAGTACATTACAAGCTGATTTATCATTTAAAAGTGGGAAATTAACCTTTTGAGATATGTTTTAGCTAGGAATACAAATAAGTAGTGAATGCATGACTTTTCCCTCTGCATGGAGCACGGGCTGGAAAAGCCGCGCTAAATTGGCCATCAATTGGAGTCCACTCAAGGGCGCCGCGCTTTTCTCCAGTTCAGTTGAGTTCCCATCGCTCTGGCGCTTTATCATCAGGTTGTAAAAGCCCCCATAAAGGCGGTCATTAAATGGCCAAGTGATGTCAACATTAGGTGTGCGCCACGCCCACCTCCCACCTTCCACCGCCCACCTCCCACCTTCCACCGCCCCGGACACGTGGGTCGAACCCATCCACTGGGATTTGCAATATGTCGCCAACATATTCATCATCGAACCCACTTCCACTTCGCCTCCTGCTGGGGGTGGCTGTCAAAATATTGACAATTGGTCTTTAGTTGGCGTGAAGGTCGACTGCACATTAACTGCAGGCACTCAAGGGCACTTTAGTGGAGTGGGCGCAATTAGGGGGTGGCTATTACAGGGTTGGGGCGTGGCCAAAACCAAGGTAAATCTGCGACACTTTTTGGCCATCCCTTTGCGAAAAGTTTACTCGGCCAGTTAGCGAGCGATTATCTTCTAATTGGATGCTAATTCCCAACCGCAACCCACTTATGTTTATGTAGCTCTGCTAAAATCGCTGCGTGACTTACTTTAAATTCGTATAATCGAATCGAAATCAGATTCGGCCAAGCTGTTGACTTTGCCACAAAACACCGACCTGTTTGGAAATCGCCCGCGTCGCGCTCTTGGATTTTGGCAAGTGCTGACGTTCGGTTGGCGAAGTTGAGTTGGAGGTTGTTGATGTGTCTGCCCGAATATTTATAGAAGCAATTGGGCTGGACCAGTCGGAAGATGGGGTGCCAGGCGGTGCCGGGAGCAGCCTAATGAATCCATCCCTGGGTTCAGTTCGGTTCGGTTCGGTTCGACTTTCTCGTCCCCAGCGGGACGAAGGGGTTTTCCGGGAAAAGGATTGTCAGCCAAATGAGGAAGCGACAGGGAGCCTTGGGCCCCAGAAACGTGCCTGCAATACCCACTCAGTTACACAGGAAGATAAATGATATACATCTTTGGAGATCACATACAATGTTAGTTGTATGGAAGCCTGTGACTAAGACAAATTATTTTGCTGAACTAACGAAACTCTATTAGGAAAATCATTATCACAACTCTATATATATAATCTATATCTATCTATATAATAGAGAAATCTATATACATTGATAAAAATAAAGGCCATTTCACAGCCTGCTGTGCGCAAATGCTACTGTTCCATCATCATCATATTATTTATATTGTTTCACGTATTGATGGGTATGTGATCACTATTTTCCACATGGAACTATAACCCTTCCTCAACAGCATAATTTCCTATATTTATCTTGTTACGACAGTTACATCCTTTTGTAACTTTACAGTATCCAAATAGGAATTGAGTTCATTGGATCGACTTAAGTTTGTGATAAGGGGCGGTTGCAATCACATTGCGAGTGTTGAAATGGGGGAAACCCCAGCAACTTGTTGACACAAAAGCTGCACATTCATGCCTGAAATATTAGCATGAAATGTCTGTACTTTTATCAGCAGAATCGAAAGGGTGCGATTATCATCGACTGCTCCTCGAAGTCGAAATGACAGAAGCGAGTGCATCGGACATTGCTGCACTTTCGAATGCAATGCGTCCGAGCGCCGCGTTTGTCGGCGTTTGGAGGCTTAACCGGAAACTTTTAATTTAATTAATTTATACACAAAGGCGCAATCAAGAGCACTGGCGACTTGAGGAGCGCGAAGGACGGGCGGTGGACGGTGGACGGTGGACGGTGGGCGGTGGCATGCGAATTGCGGTTACAAGCGCCGTGTGCATCTGATAGATAGATAGATACACCGTACCCTCACCACCTGCGTATATGCCATCCCATCCAAACCGAACCGAAACCCATTGCGATAGAGCGCTTTTGATGTTCACTCGCCCTGCTCGGTTCACTTCGCCTTAGTTCGCCTTAGTTCGCCTTAGTTCGCTTTATTTCCCTGCCCATCGAGTGCAATTCCAAAAATCCGCCATTAGTCGGAGGCTGCAATCCAAAAGATACAACATGTATCGCTAATGCAAGCTGCAGATGTCTTTTCTTTTCTTCTTGGGCAGTGCGCGGGCAACAGGTGAACCTTGTTTATTGATGCACTCGTTCCGCTAATTTGTTTGCTCTGGATGATTTAATGTACTGCCCGCTGACAGGGTCAAGGGTGGGTGGATATACAGATGGATATACGGATGGATATATGGGGGGCTAAATGGGTGGCTATATGGGTGGATATGCGGATGGATTGATATATGGCTGATGGGTGATGACCGGAACTGGATGTTATCAATTAGCCAATCAGCAGGACATGCGATACGTGCAACAGGTGAAAACTTTCCCCGCTGCCAAAAGCAAATATTTAGTTGCCTTTGCGGCTAGCATAAACATAATGCTGAATGTCTGAATTTTATCGATTTTTTTTGGATTGCTTTCTAACATATGTTGTTTTTCGTTTGTTTGCACTAGCACTAAATATATGTTTGTACATTAAAGTAAACTTTTGGTGGTAATTAGTGTAGTTACCTGGAATTGAAGTAGGAAGTGGCCCTACAATTCGAAGGAGGAGCCACAGGTGGTATTATACTTTAGAGAAACACCTTTGCAAATTTATAAATCCGCGATCCAATCACCTCTCTCTTCGGATCTTTATTATTTTCTTAAAGCCCGAGACGCTAATTCAATTGACACTTTTTCGGGCCTCGCTGGGTTGCCATAAAAACTGGATGGAAAACTTTTCCAAGCTTATTTAGTTTGGCATTTCATTGAGACGGACACACACAGACACTGGCACGCACGCCGGATTTGTTTATTAATTTTATTATTTATTTTTTATGGCAGTCGAAACTGAATTTCAAAACTCGATACCGCTGCGATATGCGATGCGATGCGATGCGATGCTACGCGATTCTCCACTGCGGATATGCGAAATATCCACCGCGCTGGCCAACGCTCGACGGCAAAATGCGCGAATGAATCGCACGGATAGCAAGCCCAAGCGGCTGGGACTCGGGCTCGGGATTTCCGAATCGTGTTCCATCTAAGGGGACTTCGGGAACTTGCGGAAAAGTGGACGGGCCCCCGAACTACGGAGTACGGAGTACGGACTACGAGCTACGGACGCCTGTTGAGTGCTTGGGAAAGCGTGGAGAGTTGCAGTTCTACGGCTTGGCCTCCGTCCGGATATAATCGTAAACGAAATATGCTGGCTCTTTTCTTTATAGCTATGATTTGTGGCTGTCGGCGAGATTCCGCTCGCTATTTCTGGCCGCCGTTGGTGAGTGTTCTTTACACTTTCAATGGCACTCAAACATAATTGAGACGTAAACCGCGATGGGCAATATGTATTTTCTTGGACGAGCTAATAAAGAATCGACGGGTCGCTCAATCAATCGGCATACGCTCATTGATATTGATGGCCCAGCTGGTTGATCCTTGGCTTCGGAGGGGGTAGTACTGCTATTTGGTGGCTTTTCGAGGCGGATGTGCCTAAGAGCACGCAACCCCCGAAACAATCGTTTGGCCAAAATCAATTTGTGCCATTGTGTTGCTTTATGGGCTGCCATCCCGGTATAGAACCAGAAGCCCCCCATAAAACCCACATCGATCCATCGATCCATCGACTTGTTAGCAGTTCATCAAAATTGTTTGCCGCATATTAATTGCCCGATGTTGTGGCTGCTACTGTGCCAAGCGGAGTGCGATCGTATTGCTCGAGTATCGGGTATTATTAATGCCCCCATACCATCATATCGGGCCATACCATCCACTTCGAATATCGTTTTATTGACATTTGGAGCACGTGACTGGCCTGCGAAGATGTTTGCCTTCTGTCTAGCGAATAGTCACTGCTTTAGATGTGCAAACAAAATCGCGATGCTTGCTGCAGCCCATCCGGCGTATACGTAATGAACTGAGCACCACTTTCTGTTCGGACTTGTAAGTTTTAGAACCATATCTATGGGTCCACGTGCTGGCAATTTGCACGTCCATTTTGGGTTTTCCAGGAAGATTTCAATGCAATCGATTCGGAACGTAGTCAGCTCGCACAATTTATGGCCGCACTTTAATTGCTTTTGAATTTAAAGAAATTTTTTAAAACGTGCGAGAGAAACGGAAGGGCGAGTGACAGAGATAGCGACAGAAAGCTTTACCACAGCCGTTTGTAAGCTTACGGTACAACTTTAAAAGGTTCGTGTCTCAGCTGCCAGCTATAAACTTATGTTTTACTGCTTTAAAGAATTGCTTGATATTTTACTTTTAATTTCGCGACATTTCGTATTTTCTTTTCACAGTTGCAATTGGCTCTGAAATAAGTGTCACAGTCAAAATAATCGATATTTCCGAATGGTTTTTTCTTCATTTCTTGGCCAAAAATGGTCATATAGCAAATATAAGAACTGTTTTGAGCAGCTAACTACCTAAACTTACGGTCCCTGTCCCATGTTTTCGAATTTAGAGATATTGTTTTTTTTGGCAATTTTCGCATTTTTTGTAAGGGGTTACATCATCAAATTTTGCCAAAAATGGCAAAAATTTAAGGTCTTCAAATTTGAACACCAATCAATTCGGAAAATAATTAGGAGTTAATCGATATATGCCATTCCGTATTCGGAGCATTATTTCGAATGTTTTGACCAAAAAACTGAATATTTTTGGGCGGAAAATAAGAATAATCGGGCTTGGACAAAATAATCGATATTTTCGAATGGTTTCTTATACTTTTGACAAATGGCGCAAATTTAAAGTGTCCAAATTTAAACACCAGTCGATTGGGAAGTTGATTAGGAGTAAATCGAGATATGCCATTCCATATTCGGAGCATTATTTTGAATGATTTTACCAAAAAACTGAATATTTTTGGTCGGAAAATAAGGAAAAACTGCGTTGGACAAAATAATCGATATTTCCGAATGGATTTTTCTTCATTTCTTGGCCAAAAATGGTCATATAGCAAATATAAGAACTGTTTTGTGCAGCTAACTACCTAAACTTACGGTCCCTGTCCCATGTTTTCGAATTTAGAGATATTGTTTTTTTTGTCAATTTTCGCATTTTTTGTAAGGGGTTACATCATCAAATTTTGCCAAAAATGGCAAAAATTTAAGGTCTTCAAATTTGAACACCAATCGATTCGGAAGTTAATTAGGAGTTAATCGATATATGCCATTCCGTATTCGGAGCATTATTTCGAATGTTTTGACCAAAAAACTGAATATTTTTGGGCGGAAAATAAGAATAATCGGGTTTGGACAAAATAATCGATATTTCCGAATGGATTCTTATTCTTTTGACAAATGGCGCAAATTTAGAGTGTCCAAATTTAAACACCAGTCGATTGGGAAGTTAATTAGGAGTAAATCGAGATATGCCAATCCATATTCGGAGCATTATTTCGAATGTTTTGACCAAAAAACTGATTATTTTTGGTCGGAAAATAAGAAAACTCTGCGTTGGACAAAATAATCGATATTTCCGAATGGTTTTTTCTTCATTTCTTGGCCAAAAATGGTCATATAGCAAATATAAGAACTGTTTTGTGCAGCTAACTACCTAAACTTACGGTCCTGTCCCATGTTTTCGAATTTAGAGATATTGTTTTTTTTGGCAATTTTCGCATTTTTTGTAAGGGGTTACATCATCAAATTTTGCCAAAAATGGCAAAAATTTAAGGTCTTCAAATTTGAACACCAATCGATTCGGAAGTTAATTAGGAGTTAATCGATATATGCCATTCCGTATTCGGAGCATTATTTCGAATGTTTTGACCAAAAAACTGAATATTTTTGGGCGGAAAATAAGAATAATCGGGTTTGGACAAAATAATCGATATTTCCGAATGGATTCTTATTCTTTTGACAAATGGCGCAAATTTAGAGTGTCCAAATTTAAACACCAGTCGATTGGGAAGTTAATTAGGAGTAAATCGAGATATGCCAATCCATATTCGGAGCATTATTTCGAATGTTTTGACCAAAAAACTGATTATTTTTGGTCGGAAAATAAGAAAAAACTGCGTTGGACAAAATAATCGATATTTCCGAATGGTTTTTTCTTCATTTCTTGGCCAAAAATGGTCATATAGCAAATATAAGAACTGTTTTGTGCAGCTAACTACCTAAACTTACGGTCCCTGTCCCATGTTTTCGAATTTAGAGATATTGTTTTTTTTGTCAATTTTCGCATTTTTTGTAAGGGGTTACATCATCAAATTTTGCCAAAAATGGCAAAAATTTAAGGTCTTCAAATTTGAACACCAATCGATTCGGAAGTTAATTAGGAGTTAATCGATGTATGCCATTCCGTATTCGGAGCATTATTTCGAATGTTTTGACCAAAAAACTGAATATTTTTGGGCGGAAAATAAGAATAATCGGGTTTGGACAAAATAATCGATATTTCCGAATGGATTCTTATTCTTTTGACAAATGGCGCAAATTTAGAGTGTCCAAATTTAAACACCAGTCGATTGGGAAGTTAATTAGGAGTAAATCGAGATATGCCATTCCATATTCGGAGCATTATTTCGAATGTTTTGACCAAAAAACTGATTATTTTTGGTCGGAAAATAAGAAAAAACTGCGTTGGACAAAATAATCGATATTTCCGAATGGTTTTTTTCTTCATTTCTTGGCCAAAAATGGTCATATAGCAAATATAAGAACTGTTTTGTGCAGCTAACTACCTAAACTTACGGTCCCTGTCCCATGTTTTCGAATTTAGAGATATTGTTTTTTTTGTCAATTTTCGCATTTTTTGTAAGGGGTTACATCATCAAATTTTGCCAAAAATGGCAAAAATTTAAGGTCTTCAAATTTGAACACCAATCGATTCGGAAGTTAATTAGGAGTTAATCGATATATGCCATTCCGTATTCGGAGCATTATTTCGAATGTTTTGACCAAAAAACTGAATAATCGGGTTTGGACAAAATAATCGATATTTCCGAATGGATTCTTATTCTTTTGACAAATGGCGCAAATTTAGAGTGTCCAAATTTAAACACCAGTCGATTGGGAAGTTAATTAGGAGTAAATCGAGATATGCCAATCCATATTCGGAGCATTATTTCGAATGTTTTGACCAAAAAACTGATTATTTTTGGTCGGAAAATAAGAAAAAACTGCGTTGGACAAAATAATCGATATTTCCGAATGGTTTTTTCTTCATTTCTTGGCCAAAAATGGTCATATAGCAAATATAAGAACTGTTTTGTGCAGCTAACTACCTAAACTTACGGTCCCTGTCCCATGTTTTCGAATTTAGAGATATTGTTTTTTTTGTCAATTTTCGCATTTTTTGTAAGGGGTTACATCATCAAATTTTGCCAAAAATGGCAAAAATTTAAGGTCTTCAAATTTGAACACCAATCGATTCGGAAGTTAATTAGGAGTTAATCGATATATGCCATTCCGTATTCGGAGCATTATTTCGAATGTTTTGACCAAAAAACTGAATATTTTTGGGCGGAAAATAAGAATAATCGGGTTTGGACAAAATAATCGATATTTCCGAATGGATTCTTATTCTTTTGACAAATGGCGCAAATTTAGAGTGTAAAAATTTAAACACCAGTCGATTGGGAAGTAAATTAGGAGTTTATCGAGATATGCCATTCCATATTCGGAGCATTATTTTGAATGTTTTTACCAAAAAATTGAATATTTTTGGTCGGAAAATAAGGAAAAACTGCGTTGGACAAAATAATCGATATTTCCGAATGGTTTTTTCTTCATTTCTTGGCCAAAAATGGTCATATAGCAAATATAAGAACTGTTTTGTGCAGCTAACTACCTAAACTTACGGTCCCTGTCCCATGTTTTCGAATTTAGAGATATTGTTTTTTTTTGGCAATTTTCGCATTTTTTGAAAGGGGTTACATCATCAAATTTTGCCAAAAATGGCAAAAATTTAAGGTCTTCAAATTTGAACACCAATCGATTCGGAAGTTAATTAGGAGTTAATCGATATATGCCATTCCGTATTCGGAGCATTATTTCGAATGTTTTGACCAAAAAACTGAATATTTTTGGGCGGAAAATAAGAATAATCGGGTTTGGACAAAATAATCGATATTTCCGAATGGATTCTTATTCTTTTGACAAATGGCGCAAATTTAGAGTGTCCAAATTTAAACACCAGTCGATTGGGAAGTTAATTAGGAGTAAATCGAGATATGCCATTCCATATTCGGAGCATTATTTCGAATGTTTTGACCAAAAAACTGATTATTTTTGGTCGGAAAATAAGAAAAAACTGCGTTGGACAAAATAATCGATATTTCCGAATGGTTTTTTCTTCATTTCTTGGCCAAAAATGGTCATATAGCAAATATAAGAACTGTTTTGTGCAGCTAACTACCTAAACTTACGGTTCCTGTCCCATGTTTTCGAATTTAGAGATATTGTTTTTTTTGTCAATTTTCGCATTTTTTGTAAGGGGTTACATCATCAAATTTTGCCAAAAATGGCAAAAATTTAAGGTCTTCAAATTTGAACACCAATCGATTCGGAAGTTAATTAGGAGTTAATCGATATATGCCATTCCGTATTCGGAGCATTATTTCGAATGTTTTGACCAAAAAACTGAATAATCGGGTTTGGACAAAATAATCGATATTTCCGAATGGATTCTTATTCTTTTGACAAATGGCGCAAATTTAGAGTGTCCAAATTTAAACACCAGTCGATTGGGAAGTTAATTAGGAGTAAATCGAGATATGCCATTCCATATTCGGAGCATTATTTCGAATGTTTTGACCAAAAAACTGATTATTTTTGGTCGGAAAATAAGAAAAAACTGCGTTGGACAAAATAATCGATATTTCCGAATGGTTTTTTCTTCATTTCTTGGCCAAAAATGGTCATATAGCAAATATAAGAACTGTTTTGTGCAGCTAACTACCTAAACTTACGGTTCCTGTCCCATGTTTTCGAATTTAGAGATATTGTTTTTTTTGTCAATTTTCGCATTTTTTGTAAGGGGTTACATCATCAAATTTTGCCAAAAATGGCAAAAATTTAAGGTCTTCAAATTTGAACACCAATCGATTCGGAAGTTAATTAGGAGTTAATCGATATATGCCATTCCGTATTCGGAGCATTATTTCGAATGTTTTGACCAAAAAACTGAATAATCGGGTTTGGACAAAATAATCGATATTTCCGAATGGATTCTTATTCTTTTGACAAATGGCGCAAATTTAGAGTGTCCAAATTTAAACACCAGTCGATTGGGAAGTTAATTAGGAGTAAATCGAGATATGCCAATCCATATTCGGAGCATTATTTCGAATGTTTTGACCAAAAAACTGATTATTTTTGGTCGGAAAATAAGAAAAAACTGCGTTGGACAAAATAATCGATATTTCCGAATGGTTTTTTCTTCATTTCTTGGCCAAAAATGGTCATATAGGAAATATAAGAACTGTTTTGTGCAGCTAACTACCTAAACTTACGGTCCCTGTCCCATGTTTTCGAATTTAGAGATATTGTTTTTTTTGTCAATTTTCGCATTTTTTGTAAGGGGTTACATCATCAAATTTTGCCAAAAATGGCAAAAATTTAAGGTCTTCAAATTTGAACACCAATCGATTCGGAAGTTAATTAGGAGTTAATCGATATATGCCATTCCGTATTCGGAGCATTATTTCGAATGTTTTGACCAAAAAACTGAATAATCGGGTTTGGACAAAATAATCGATATTTCCGAATGGATTCTTATTCTTTTGACAAATGGCGCAAATTTAGAGTGTCCAAATTTAAACACCAGTCGATTGGGAAGTTAATTAGGAGTAAATCGAGATATGCCATTCCATATTCGGAGCATTATTTCGAATGTTTTGACCAAAAAACTGATTATTTTTGGTCGGAAAATAAGAAAAAACTGCGTTGGACAAAATAATCGATATTTCCGAATGGTTTTTTCTTCATTTCTTGGCCAAAAATGGTCATATAGCAAATATAAGAACTGTTTTGTGCAGCTAACTACCTAAACTTACGGTTCCTGTCCCATGTTTTCGAATTTAGAGATATTGTTTTTTTTGTCAATTTTCGCATTTTTTGTAAGGGGTTACATCATCAAATTTTGCCAAAAATGGCAAAAATTTAAGGTCTTCAAATTTGAACACCAATCGATTCGGAAGTTAATTAGGAGTTAATCGATATATGCCATTCCGTATTCGGAGCATTATTTCGAATGTTTTGACCAAAAAACTGAATAATCGGGTTTGGACAAAATAATCGATATTTCCGAATGGATTCTTATTCTTTTGACAAATGGCGCAAATTTAGAGTGTCCAAATTTAAACACCAGTCGATTGGGAAGTTAATTAGGAGTAAATCGAGATATGCCAATCCATATTCGGAGCATTATTTCGAATGTTTTGACCAAAAAACTGATTATTTTTGGTCGGAAAATAAGAAAAAACTGCGTTGGACAAAATAATCGATATTTCCGAATGGTTTTTTCTTCATTTCTTGGCCAAAAATGGTCATATAGCAAATATAAGAACTGTTTTGTGCAGCTAATTACCTAAACTTACGGTCCCTGTCCCATGTTTTCGAATTTAGAGATATTGTTTTTTTTGGCAATTTTCGCATTTTTTGAAAGGGGTTACATCATCAAATTTTGCCAAAAATGGCAAAAATTTAAGGTCTTCAAATTTGAACACCAATCGATTCGGAAGTTAATTAGGAGTTAATCGATATATGCCATTCCGTATTCGGAGCATTATTTCGAATGTTTTGACCAAAAAACTGAATATTTTTGGGCGGAAAATAAGAATAATCGGGTTTGGACAAAATAATCGATATTTCCGAATGGATTCTTATTCTTTTGACAAATGGCGCAAATTTAGAGTGTAAAAATTTAAACACCAGTCGATTGGGAAGTAAATTAGGAGTTTATCGAGATATGCCATTCCATATTCGGAGCATTATTTTGAATGTTTTTACCAAAAAATTGAATATTTTTGGTCGGAAAATAAGGAAAAACTGCGTTGGACAAAATAATCGATATTTCCGAATGGTTTTTTCTTCATTTCTTGGCCAAAAATGGTCATATAGCAAATATAAGAACTGTTTTGTGCAGCTAACTACCTAAACTTACGGTCCCTGTCCCATGTTTTCGAATTTAGAGATATTGTTTTTTTTGTCAATTTTCGCATTTTTTGTAAGGGGTTACATCATCAAATTTTGCCAAAAATGGCAAAAATTTAAGGTCTTCAAATTTGAACACCAATCGATTCGGAAGTTAATTAGGAGTTAATCGATATATGCCATTCCGTATTCGGAGCATTATTTCGAATGTTTTGACCAAAAAACTGAATAATCGGGTTTGGACAAAATAATCGATATTTCCGAATGGATTCTTATTCTTTTGACAAATGGCGCAAATTTAGAGTGTCCAAATTTAAACACCAGTCGATTGGGAAGTTAATTAGGAGTAAATCGAGATATGCCAATCCATATTCGGAGCATTATTTCGAATGTTTTGACCAAAAAACTGATTATTTTTGGTCGGAAAATAAGAAAAAACTGCGTTGGACAAAATAATCGATATTTCCGAATGGTTTTTTCTTCATTTCTTGGCCAAAAATGGTCATATAGCAAATATAAGAACTGTTTTGTGCAGCTAATTACCTAAACTTACGGTCCCTGTCCCATGTTTTCGAATTTAGAGATATTGTTTTTTTTGGCAATTTTCGCATTTTTTGAAAGGGGTTACATCATCAAATTTTGCCAAAAATGGCAAAAATGTAAGGTCTTCAAATTTGAACACCAATCGATTCGGAAGTTAATTAGGAGTTAATCGATATATGCCATTCCGTATTCGGAGCATTATTTCGAATGTTTTGACCAAAAAACTGAATATTTTTGGGCGGAAAATAAGAATAATCGGGTTTGGACAAAATAATATATATTTCCGAATGGATTCTTATTCTTTTGACAAATGGCGCAAATTTAGAGTGTCCAAATTTAAACACCAGTCGATTGGGAAGTTAATTAGGAGTAAATCGAGATATGCCAATCCATATTCGGAGCATTATTTCGAATGTTTTGACCAAAAAACTGATTATTTTTGGTCGGAAAATAAGGAAAAACTGCGTTGGACAAAATAATCGATATTTCCGAATGGATTTTTCTTCATTTCTTGGCCAAAAATGGTCATATAGCAAATATAAGAACTGTTTTGTGCAGCTAATTACCTAAACTTACGGTCCCTGTCCCATGTTTTCGAATTTAGAGATATTGTTTTTTTTTGGCAATTTTCGCATTTTTTGAAAGGGGTTACATCATCAAATTTTGCCAAAAATGGCAAAAATTTAAGGTCTTCAAATTTGAACACCAATCGATTCGGAA
The DNA here is from genome assembly GCA_005876975.1 of Drosophila orena. Classification (NCBI taxonomy): domain Eukaryota; kingdom Metazoa; phylum Arthropoda; class Insecta; order Diptera; family Drosophilidae; genus Drosophila; species Drosophila orena. The sequence continues at coordinate 2,261,087 of VCKV01000282.1, read as the reverse complement.
GTTAATTAGGAGTTAATCGATATATGCCATTCCGTATTCGGAGCATTATTTCGAATGTTTTGACCAAAAAACTGAATATTTTTGGGCGGAAAATAAGAATAATCGGGTTTGGACAAAATAATCGATATTTCCGAATGGATTCTTATTCTTTTGACAAATGGCGCAAATTTAGAGTGTCCAAATTTAAACACCAGTCGATTGGGAAGTTAATTAGGAGTAAATCGAGATATGCCAATCCATATTCGGAGCATTATTTCGAATGTTTTGACCAAAAAACTGATTATTTTTGGTCGGAAAATAAGAAAAAACTGCGTTGGACAAAATAATCGATATTTCCGAATGGTTTTTTCTTCATTTCTTGGCCAAAAATGGTCATATAGCAAATATAAGAACTGTTTTGTGCAGCTAATTACCTAAACTTACGGTCCCTGTCCCATGTTTTCGAATTTAGAGATATTGTTTTTTTTGGCAATTTTCGCATTTTTTGAAAGGGGTTACATCATCAAATTTTGCCAAAAATGGCAAAAATGTAAGGTCTTCAAATTTGAACACCAATCGATTCGGAAGTTAATTAGGAGTTAATCGATATATGCCATTCCGTATTCGGAGCATTATTTCGAATGTTTTGACCAAAAAACTGAATATTTTTGGGCGGAAAATAAGAATAATCGGGTTTGGACAAAATAATCGATATTTCCGAATGGATTCTTATTCTTTTGACAAATGGCGCAAATTTAGAGTGTCCAAATTTAAACACCAGTCGATTGGGAAGTTAATTAGGAGTAAATCGAGATATGCCATTCCATATTCGGAGCATTATTTCGAATGTTTTGACCAAAAAACTGATTATTTTTGGTCGGAAAATAAGAAAAAACTGCGTTGGACAAAATAATCGATATTTCCGAATGGATTCTTATTCTTTTGACAAATGGCGCAAATTTAGAGTGTCCAAATTTAAACACCAGTCGATTGGGAAGTTAATTAGGAGTAAATCGAGATATGCCAATCCATATTCGGAGCATTATTTCGAATGTTTTGACCAAAAAACTGATTATTTTTGGTCGGAAAATAAGGAAAAACTGCGTTGGACAAAATAATCGATATTTCCGAATGGATTTTTCTTCATTTCTTGGCCAAAAATGGTCATATAGCAAATATAAGAACTGTTTTGTGCAGCTAATTACCTAAACTTACGGTCCCTGTCATGTTTTCGAATTTAGAGATATTGTTTTTTTTTGGCAATTTTCGCATTTTTTGAAAGGGGTTACATCATCAAATTTTGCCAAAAATGGCAAAAATTTAAGGTCTTCAAATTTGAACACCAATCGATTCGGAAGTTAATTAGGAGTTAATCGATCGAAAATAAGAAAAAACTGCGTTGGACAAAATAATCGATATTTCCGAATGGTTTTTTCTTCATTTCTTGGCCAAAAATGGTCATATAGCAAATATAAGAACTGTTTTGTGCAGCTAATTACCTAAACTTACGGTCCCTGTCCCATGTTTTCGAATTTAGAGATATTGTTTTTTTTGGCAATTTTCGCATTTTTTGAAAGGGGTTAGTTACATCATCAAATTTTGCCAAAAATGGCAAAAATTTAAGGTCTTCAAATTTGAGCACCAATCGATTCGGAAGTTAATTAGGAGTTAATCGATATATGCCATTCCGTATTCGGAGCATTATTTCGAATGTTTTGACCAAAAAACTGAATATTTTTGGGCGGAAAATAAGAATAATCGGGTTTGGACAAAATAATCGATATTTCCGAATGGATTCTTATTCTTTTGACAAATGGCGCAAATTTAGAGTGTAAAAATTTAAACACCAGTCGATTGGGAAGTAAATTAGGAGTTTATCGAGATATGCCATTCCATATTCGGAGCATTATTTTGAATGTTTTTACCAAAAAATTGAATATTTTTGGTCGGAAAATAAGGAAAAACTGCGTTGGACAAAATAATCGATATTTCCGAATGGTTTTTTCTTCATTTCTTGGCCAAAAATGGTCATATAGCAAATATAAGAACTGTTTTGTGCAGCTAACTACCTAAACTTACGGTCCCTGTCCCATGTTTTCGAATTTAGAGATATTGTTTTTTTTGTCAATTTTCGCATTTTTTGTAAGGGGTTACATCATCAAATTTTGCCAAAAATGGCAAAAATTTAAGGTCTTCAAATTTGAACACCAATCGATTCGGAAGTTAATTAGGAGTTAATCGATATATGCCATTCCGTATTTGGAGCATTATTTCGAATGTTTTGACCAAAAAACTGAATAATCGGGTTTGGACAAAATAATCGATATTTCCGAATGGATTCTTATTCTTTTGACAAATGGCGCAAATTTAGAGTGTCCAAATTTAAACACCAGTCGATTGGGAAGTTAATTAGGAGTAAATCGAGATATGCCATTCCATATTCGGAGCATTATTTTGAATGTTTTTACCAAAAAATTGAATATTTTTGGTCGGAAAATAAGGAAAAACTGCGTTGGACAAAATAATCGATATTTCCGAATGGATTTTTCTTCATTTCTTGGCCAAAAATGGTCATATAGCAAATATAAGAACTGTTTTGTGCAGCTAACTACCTAAACTTACGGTCCCTGTCCCATGTTTTCGAATTTAGAGATATTGTTTTTTTTGTCAATTTTCGCATTTGCTCCATATTCGGAGCATTATTTCGAATGTTTTGACCAAAAAACTGATTATTTTTGGTCGGAAAATAAGAAAAAACTGCGTTGGACAAAATAATCGATATTTCCGAATGGTTTTTTCTTCATTTCTTGGCCAAAAATGGTCATATAGCAAATATAAGAACTGTTTTGTGCAGCTAATTACCTAAACTTACGGTCCCTGTCCCATGTTTTCGAATTTAGAGATATTGTTTTTTTTGGCAATTTTCGCATTTTTTGAAAGGGGTTACATCATCAAATTTTGCCAAAAATGGCAAAAATGTAAGGTCTTCAAATTTGAACACCAATCGATTCGGAAGTTAATTAGGAGTTAATCGATATATGCCATTTCGTATTCGGAGCATTATTTCGAATGTTTTGACCAAAAAACTGAATATTTTTGGGCGGAAAATAAGAATAATCGGGCTTGGACAAAATAATATATATTTCCGAATGGATTCTTATTCTTTTGACAAATGGCGCAAATTTAGAGTGTCCAAATTTAAACACCAGTCGATTGGGAAGTTAATTAGGAGTAAATCGAGATATGCCATTCCATATTCGGAGCATTATTTTGAATGTTTTTACCAAAAAATTGAATATTTTTGGTCGGAAAATAAGGAAAAACTGCGTTGGACAAAATAATCGATATTTCCGAATGGATTTTTCTTCATTTCTTGGCCAAAAATGGTCATATAGCAAATATAAGAACTGTTTTGTGCAGCTAACTACCTAAACTTACGGTCCCTGTCCCATGTTTTCGAATTTAGAGATATTGTTTTTTTTGTCAATTTTCGCATTTGCTCCATATTCGGAGCATTATTTCGAATGTTTTGACCAAAAAACTGATTATTTTTGGTCGGAAAATAAGAAAAAACTGCGTTGGACAAAATAATCGATATTTCCGAATGGTTTTTTCTTCATTTCTTGGCCAAAAATGGTCATATAGCAAATATAAGAACTGTTTTGTGCAGCTAATTACCTAAACTTACGGTCCCTGTCCCATGTTTTCGAATTTAGAGATATTGTTTTTTTTGGCAATTTTCGCATTTTTTGAAAGGGGTTACATCATCAAATTTTGCCAAAAATGGCAAAAATTTAAGGTCTTCAAATTTGAACACCAATCGATTCGGAAGTTAATTAGGAGTTAATCGATATATGCCATTCCGTATTCGGAGCATTATTTCGAATGTTTTGACCAAAAAACTGAATATTTTTGGGCGGAAAATAAGAATAATCGGGTTTGGACAAAATAATCGATATTTCCGAATGGATTCTTATTCTTTTGACAAATGGCGCAAATTTAGAGTGTCCAAATTTAAACACCAGTCGATTGGGAAGTTAATTAGGAGTAAATCGAGATATGCCATTCCATATTCGGAGCATTATTTCGAATGTTTTGACCAAAAAACTGAATATTTTTTACGGTCCCTGTCCCATGTTTTCGAATTTAGAGATATTGTTTTTTTTGTCAATTTTCGCATTTTTTGTAAGGGGTTACATCATCAAATTTTGCCAAAAATGGCAAAAATTTAAGGTCTTCAAATTTGAACACCAATCGATTCGGAAGTTAATTAGGAGTTAATCGATATATGCCATTCCGTATTCGGAGCATTATTTCGAATGTTTTGACCAAAAAACTGAATATTTTTGGGCGGAAAATAAGAATAATCGGGTTTGGACAAAATAATCGATATTTCCGAATGGATTCTTATTCTTTTGACAAATGGCGCAAATTTAGAGTGTAAAAATTTAAACACCAGTCGATTGGGAAGTTAATTAGGAGTAAATCGAGATATGCCATTCCATATTCGGAGCATTATTTTGAATGTTTTTACCAAAAAACTGAATATTTTTTACGGTCCCTGTCCCATGTTTTCGAATTTAGAGATATTGTTTTTTTTGTCAATTTTCGCATTTTTTGTAAGGGGTTACATCATCAAATTTTGCCAAATATGGCAAAAATTTAAGGTCTTCAAATTTGAACACCAATCGATTCGGAAGTTAATTAGGAGTTAATCGATATATGCCATTCCGTATTCGGAGCATTATTTCGAATGTTTTGACCAAAAAACTGAATATTTTTGGGCGGAAAATAAGAATAATCGGGTTTGGACAAAATAATCGATATTTCCGAATGGATTCTTATTCTTTTGACAAATGGCGCAAATTTAGAGTGTAAAAATTTAAACACCAGTCGATTGGGAAGTTAATTAGGAGTACATCGAGATATGCCATTCCATATTCGGAGCATTATTTTGAATGTTTTTACCAAAAAACTGAATATTTTTGGTCGGAAAATAAGGAAAAACTGCGTTGGACAAAATAATCGATATTTCCGAATGGTTTTTTCTTCATTTCTTGGCCAAAAATGGTCATATAGCAAATATAGGAACTGTTTTGTGCAGCTAACTACCTAAACTTACGGTCCCTGTCCCATGTTTTCGAATTTAGAGATATTGTTTTTTTTGGAAATTTTCGCATTTTTTGAAAGGGGTTACATCATCAAATTTTGCCAAAAATGGCAAAAATTTAAGGTCTTCAAATTTGAACACCAATCGATTCGGAAGTTAATTAGGAGTTAATCGATATATGCCATTCCGTATTCGGAGCATTATTTCGAATGTTTTGACCAAAAAACTGAATATTTTTGGGCGGAAAATAAGAATAATCGGCTTTGGACAAAATAATCGATATTTCCGAATGGATTCTTATTCTTTTGACAAATGGCGCAAATTTAGAGTGTCCAAATTTAAACACGAGTCGATTGGGAAGTTAATTAGGAGTAAATCGAGATATGCCAATCCATATTCGGAGCATTATTTCGAATGTTTTGACCAAAAAACTGATTATTTTTGGTCGGAAAATAAGAAAAAACTGCGTTGGACAAAATAATCGATATTTCCGAATGGTTTTTTCTTCATTTCTTGGCCAAAAATGGTCATATAGCAAATATAAGAACTGTTTTGTGCAGCTAACTACCTAAACTTACGGTCCCTGTCCCATGTTTTCGAATTTAGAGATATTGTTTTTTTTGGCAATTTTCGCATTTTTTGAAAGGGGTTACATCATCAAATTTTGCCAAAAATGGCAAAAATTTAAGGTCTTCAAATTTGAACACCAATCGATTCGGAAGTTAATTAGGAGTTAATCGATATATGCCATTCCGTATTCGGAGCATTATTTCGAATGTTTTGACCAAAAAACTGAATATTTTTGGGCGGAAAATAAGAATAATCGGGTTTGGACAAAATAATCGATATTTCCGAATGGATTCTTATTCTTTTGACAAATGGCAAAAATTTAAGGTCTTCAAATTTGAACACCAATCGATTCGGAAGTTAATTAGGAGTTTATCGAGATATGCCATTCCATATTCGGAGCATTATTTTGAATGTTTTTACCAAAAAACTGAATATTTTTGGTCGGAAAATAAGGAAAAACTGCGTTGGACAAAATAATCGATATTTCCGAATGGTTTTTTCTTCATTTCTTGGCCAAAAATGGTCATATAGCAAATATAAGAACTGTTTTGTGCAGCTAATTACCTAAACTTACGGTCCCTGTCCCATGTTTTCGAATTTAGAGATATTATTTTTTTTGGCAATTTTCGCATTTTTTGAAAGGGGTTACATCATCAAATTTTGCCAAAAATGGCAAAAATTTAAGGTCTTCAAATTTGAACACCAATCGATTCGGAAGTTAATTAGGAGTTAATCGATATATGCCATTCCGTATTCGGAGCATTATTTCGAATGTTTTGACCAAAAAACTGAATATTTTTGGGCGGAAAATAAGAATAATCGGGCTTGGACAAAATAATATATATTTCCGAATGGATTCTTATTCTTTTGACAAATGGCGCAAATTTAGAGTGTCCAAATTTAAACACCAGTCGATTGGGAAGTTAATTAGGAGTAAATCGAGATATGCCATTCCATATTCGGAGCATTATTTTGAATGTTTTTACCAAAAAATTGAATATTTTTGGTCGGAAAATAAGGAAAAACTGCGTTGGACAAAATAATCGATATTTCCGAATGGATTTTTCTTCATTTCTTGGCCAAAAATGGTCATATAGCAAATATAAGAACTGTTTTGTGCAGCTAACTACCTAAACTTACGGTCCCTGTCCCATGTTTTCGAATTTAGAGATATTGTTTTTTTTGTCAATTTTCGCATTTTTTGTAAGGGGTTACATCATCAAATTTTGCCAAAAATTGCAAAAATTTAAGGTCTTCAAATTTGAACACCAATCGATTCGGAAGTTAATTAGGAGTTAATCGATATATGCCATTCCGTATTCGGAGCATTATTTCGAATGTTTTGACCAAAAAACTGAATATTTTTGGGCGGAAAATAAGAATAATCGGGTTTGGACAAAATAATCGATATTTCCGAATGGATTCTTATTCTTTTGACAAATGGCGCAAATTTAGAGTGTCCAAATTTAAACACCAGTCGATTGGGAAGTTAATTAGGAGTAAATCGAGATATGCCAATCCATATTCGGAGCATTATTTCGAATGTTTTGACCAAAAAACTGATTATTTTTGGTCGGAAAATAAGAAAAAACTGCGTTGGACAAAATAATCGATATTTCCGAATGGTTTTTTCTTCATTTCTTGGCCAAAAATGGTCATATAGCAAATATAAGAACTGTTTTGTGCAGCTAATTACCTAAACTTACGGTCCCTGTCCCATGTTTTCGAATTTAGAGATTGTTTTTTTTGGCAATTTTCGCATTTTTTGAAAGGGGTTACATCATCAAATTTTGCCAAAAATGGCAAAAATTTAAGGTCTTCAAATTTGAACACCAATCGATTCGGAAGTTAATTAGGAGTTAATCGATATATGCCATTCCGTATTCGGAGCATTATTTCGAATGTTTTGACCAAAAAACTGAATATTTTTGGGCGGAAAATAAGAATAATCGGGTTTGGACAAAATAATCGATATTTCCGAATGGATTCTTATTCTTTTGACAAATGGCGCAAATTTAGAGTGTCCAAATTTAAACACCAGTCGATTGGGAAGTTAATTAGGAGTAAATCGAGATATGCCAATCCATATTCGGAGCATTATTTCGAATGTTTTGACCAAAAAACTGATTATTTTTGGTCGGAAAATAAGAAAAAACTGCGTTGGACAAAATAATCGATATTTCCGAATGGTTTTTTCTTCATTTCTTGGCCAAAAATGGTCATATAGCAAATATAAGAACTGTTTTGTGCAGCTAATTACCTAAACTTACGGTCCCTGTCCCATGTTTTCGAATTTAGAGATTGTTTTTTTTGGCAATTTTCGCATTTTTTGAAAGGGGTTACATCATCAAATTTTGCCAAAAATGGCAAAAATTTAAGGTCTTCAAATTTGAACACCAATCGATTCGGAAGTTAATTAGGAGTTAATCGATATATGCCATTCCGTATTCGGAGCATTATTTCGAATGTTTTGACCAAAAAACTGAATATTTTTGGGCGGAAAATAAGAATAATCGGGTTTGGACAAAATAATCGATATTTCCGAATGGATTCTTATTCTTTTGACAAATGGCGCAAATTTAGAGTGTCCAAATTTAAACACCAGTCGATTGGGAAGTTAATTAGGAGTAAATCGAGATATGCCATTTCATATTCGGAGCATTATTTCGAATGTTTTGACCAAAAAACTGATTATTTTTGGTCGGAAAATAAGGAAAAACTGCGTTGGACAAAATAATCGATATTTCCGAATGGTTTTTTCTTCATTTCTTGGCCAAAAATGGTCATATAGCAAATATAGGAACTGTTTTGTGCAGCTAATTACCTAAACTTACGGTCCCTGTCCCATGTTTTCGAATTTAGAGATATTGTTTTTTTTGTCAATTTTCGCATTTTTTGTAAGGGGTTACATCATCAAATTTTGCCAAAAATGGCAAAAATTTAAGGTCTTCAAATTTGAACACCAATCGATTCGGAAGTTAATTAGGAGTTAATCGATATATGCCATTCCGTATTCGGAGCATTATTTCGAATGTTTTGACCAAAAAACTGAATATTTTTGGGCGGAAAATAAGAATTATCGGGTTTGGACAAAATAATCGATATTTCCGAATGGATTCTTATTCTTTTGACAAATGGCGCAAATTTAGAGTGTCCAAATTTAAACACCAGTCGATTCGGAAGTTAATTAGGTGTTAATCGATATATGCCATTCCGTATTCGGAGCATTATTTCGAATGTTTTGACCAAAAAACTGATTATTTTTGGTCGGAAAATAAGAAAAAACTGCGTTGGACAAAATAATCGATATTTCCGAATGGTTTTTTCTTCATTTCTTGGCCAAAAATGGTCATATAGCAAATATAAGAACTGTTTTGTGCAGCTAATTACCTAAACTTACGGTCCCTGTCCCATGTTTTCGAATTTAGAGATATTGTTTTTTTTGGAAATTTTCGCATTTTTTGAAAGGGGTTACATCATCAAATTTTGCCAAAAATGGCAAAAATTTAAGGTCTTCAAATTTGAACACCAATCGATTCGGAAGTTAATTAGGAGTTAATCGATATATGCCATTCCGTATTCGGAGCATTATTTCGAATGTTTTGACCAAAAAACTGAATATTTTTGGGCGGAAAATAAGAATAATCGGGTTTGGACAAAATAATCGATATTTCCGAATGGATTCTTATTCTTTTGACAAATGGCGCAAATTTAGAGTGTCCAAATTTAAACACCAGTCGATTGGGAAGTTAATTAGGAGTAAATCGAGATATGCCATTCCATATTCGGAGCATTATTTCGAATGTTTTGACTAAAAAACTGAATATTTTTTACGGTCCCTGTCCCATGTTTTCGAATTTAGAGATATTGTTTTTTTTGTCAATTTTCGCATTTTTTGTAAGGGGTTACATCATCAAATTTTGCCAAAAATGGCAAAAATTTAAGGTCTTCAAATTTGAACACCAATCGATTCGGAAGTTAATTAGGAGTTAATCGATATATGCCATTCCGTATTCGGAGCATTATTTCGAATGTTTTGACCAAAAAACTGAATATTTTTGGGCGGAAAATAAGAATAATCGGGTTTGGACAAAATAATCGATATTTCCGAATGGATTCTTATTCTTTTGACAAATGGCGCAAATTTAGAGTGTAAAAATTTAAACACCAGTCGATTGGGAAGTTAATTAGGAGTAAATCGAGATATGCCATTCCATATTCGGAGCATTATTTTGAATGTTTTTACCAAAAAACTGAATATTTTTTACGGTCCCTGTCCCATGTTTTCGAATTTAGAGATATTGTTTTTTTTGTCAATTTTCGCATTTTTTGTAAGGGGTTACATCATCAAATTTTGCCAAAAATGGCAAAAATTTAAGGTCTTCAAATTTGAACACCAATCGATTCGGAAGTTAATTAGGTGTTAATCGATATATGCCATTCCGTATTCGGAGCATTATTTTGAATGTTTTTACCAAAAAACTGAATATTTTTGGTCGGAAAATAAGGAAAAACTGCGTTGGACAAAATAATCGATATTTCCGAATGGTTTTTTCTTCATTTCTTGGCCAAAAATGGTCATATAGCAAATATAGGAACTGTTTTGTGCAGCTAACTACCTAAACTTACGGTCCCTGTCCCATGTTTTCGAATTTAGAGATATTGTTTTTTTTGTCAATTTTCGCATTTTTTGTAAGGGGTTACATCATCAAATTTTGCCAAAAATGGCAAAAATTTAAGGTCTTCAAATTTGAACACCAATCGATTCGGAAGTTAATTAGGTGTTAATCGATATATGCCATTCCGTATTCGGAGCATTATTTCGAATGTTTTGACCAAAAAACTGATTATTTTTGGTCGGAAAATAAGAAAAAACTGCGTTGGACAAAATAATCGATATTTCCGAATGGTTTTTTCTTCATTTCTTGGCCAAAAATGGTCATATAGCAAATATAAGAACTGTTTTGTGCAGCTAATTACCTAAACTTACGGTCCCTGTCCCATGTTTTCGAATTTAGAGATATTGTTTTTTTTGGAAATTTTCGCATTTTTTGAAAGGGGTTACATCATCAAATTTTGCCAAAAATGGCAAAAATTTAAGGTCTTCAAATTTGAACACCAATCGATTCGGAAGTTAATTAGGAGTTAATCGATATATGCCATTCCGTATTCGGAGCATTATTTCGAATGTTTTGACCAAAAAACTGAATATTTTTGGGCGGAAAATAAGAATAATCGGGTTTGGACAAAATAATCGATATTTCCGAATGGATTCTTATTCTTTTGACAAATGGCGCAAATTTAGAGTGTAAAAATTTAAACACCAGTCGATTGGGAAGTTAATTAGGAGTACATCGAGATATGCCATTCCATATTCGGAGCATTATTTTGAATGTTTTTACCAAAAAACTGAATATTTTTGGTCGGAAAATAAGGAAAAACTGCGTTGGACAAAATAATCGATATTTCCGAATGGTTTTTTCTTCATTTCTTGGCCAAAAATGGTCATATAGCAAATATAGGAACTGTTTTGTGCAGCTAACTACCTAAACTTACGGTCCCTGTCCCATGTTTTCGAATTTAGAGATATTGTTTTTTTTGGAAATTTTCGCATTTTTTGAAAGGGGTTACATCATCAAATTTTGCCAAATATGGCAAAAATTTAAGGTCTTCAAATTTGAACACCAATCGATTCGGAAGTTAATTAGGAGTTAATCGATATATGCCATTCCGTATTCGGAGCATTATTTCGAATGTTTTGACCAAAAAACTGAATATTTTTGGGCGGAAAATAAGAATAATCGGGTTTGGACAAAATAATCGATATTTCCGAATGGATTCTTATTCTTTTGACAAATGGCGCAAATTTAGAGTGTAAAAATTTAAACACCAGTCGATTGGGAAGTAAATTAGGAGTTTATCGAGATATGCCATTCCATATTCGGAGCATTATTTTGAATGTTTTTACCAAAAAACTGAATATTTTTGGTCGGAAAATAAGGAAAAACTGCGTTGGACAAAATAATCGATATTTCCGAATGGTTTTTTCTTCATTTCTTGGCCAAAAATGGTCATATAGCAAATATAAGAACTGTTTTGTGCAGCTAATTACCTAAACTTACGGTCCCTGTCCCATGTTTTCGAATTTAGAGATATTATTTTTTTTGGCAATTTTCGCATTTTTTGAAAGGGGTTACATCATCAAATTTTGCCAAAAATGGCAAAAATTTAAGGTCTTCAAATTTGAACACCAATCGATTCGGAAGTTAATTAGGAGTTAATCGATATATGCCATTCCGTATTCGGAGCATTATTTCGAATGTTTTGACCAAAAAACTGAATATTTTTGGGCGGAAAATAAGAATAATCGGGTTTGGACAAAATAATCGATATTTCCGAATGGATTCTTATTCTTTTGACAAATGGCGCAAATTTAGAGTGTAAAAATTTAAACACCAGTCGATTGGGAAGTAAATTAGGAGTTTATCGAGATATGCCATTCCATATTCGGAGCATTATTTTGAATGTTTTTACCAAAAAACTGAATATTTTTGGTCGGAAAATAAGGAAAAACTGCGTTGGACAAAATAATCGATATTTCCGAATGGTTTTTTCTTCATTTCTTGGCCAAAAATGGTCATATAGCAAATATAAGAACTGTTTTGTGCAGCTAATTACCTAAACTTACGGTCCCTGTCCCATGTTTTCGAATTTAGAGATATTATTTTTTTTGGCAATTTTCGCATTTTTTGAAAGGGGTTACATCATCAAATTTTGCCAAAAATGGCAAAAATTTAAGGTCTTCAAATTTGAACACCAATCGATTCGGAAGTTAATTAGGAGTTAATCGATATATGCCATTCCGTATTCGGAGCATTATTTCGAATGTTTTGACCAAAAAACTGAATATTTTTGGGCGGAAAATAAGAATAATCGGGTTTGGACAAAATAATCGATATTTCCGAATGGTTTTTTCTTCATTTCTTGGCCAAAAATGGTCATATAGCAAATATAAGAACTGTTTTGTGCAGCTAATTACCTAAACTTACGGTCCCTGTCCCATGTTTTCGAATTTAGAGATATTATTTTTTTGGCAATTTTCGCATTTTTTGAAAGGGGTTACATCATCAAATTTTGCCAAAAATGGCAAAAATTTAAGGTCTTCAAATTTGAACACCAATCGATTCGGAAGTTAATTAGGAGTTAATCGATATATGCCATTCCGTATTCGGAGCATTATTTCGAATGTTTTGACCAAAAAACTGAATATTTTTGGGCGGAAAATAAGAATAATCGGGTTTGGACAAAATAATCGATATTTCCGAATGGATTCTTATTCTTTTGACAAATGGCGCAAATTTAGAGTGTAAAAATTTAAACACCAGTCGATTGGGAAGTTAATTAGGAGTAAATCGAGATATGCCATTCCATATTCGGAGCATTATTTTGAATGTTTTTACCAAAAAACTGAATATTTTTTACGGTCCCTGTCCCATGTTTTCGAATTTAGAGATATTATTTTTTTTGGCAATTTTCGCATTTTTTGAAAGGGGTTACATCATCAAATTTTGCCAAAAATGGCAAAAATTTAAGGTCTTCAAATTTGAACACCAATCGATTCGGAAGTTAATTAGGTGTTAATCGATATATGCCATTCCGTATTCGGAGCATTATTTCGAATGTTTTGACCAAAAAACTGAATATTTTTGGGCGGAAAATAAGAATAATCGGGTTTGGACAAAATAATCGATATTTCCGAATGGATTCTTATTCTTTTGACAAATGGCGCAAATTTAGAGTGTAAAAATTTAAACACCAGTCGATTGGGAAGTAAATTAGGAGTTTATCGAGATATGCCATTCCATATTCGGAGCATTATTTTGAATGTTTTTACCAAAAAACTGAATATTTTTGGTCGGAAAATAAGGAAAAACTGCGTTGGACAAAATAATCGATATTTCCGAATGGTTTTTTCTTCATTTCTTGGCCAAAAATGGTCATATAGCAAATATAAGAACTGTTTTGTGCAGCTAATTACCTAAACTTACGGTCCCTGTCCCATGTTTTCGAATTTAGAGATATTTTTTTTTTGGCAATTTTCGCATTTTTTGAAAGGGGTTACATCATCAAATTTTGCCAAAAATGGCAAAAATTTAAGGTCTTCAAATTTGAACACCAATCGATTCGGAAGTTAATTAGGAGTTAATCGATATATGCCATTCCGTATTCGGAGCATTATTTCGAATGTTTTGACCAAAAAACTGAATATTTTTGGGCGAAAAATAAGAATAATCGGGTTTGGACAAAATAATCGATATTTCCGAATGGTTTTTTCTTCATTTCTTGGCCAAAAATGGTCATATAGCAAATATAAGAACTGTTTTGTGCAGCTAATTACCTAAACTTACGGTCCCTGTCCCATGTTTTCGAATTTAGAGATATTATTTTTTTTGGCAATTTTCGCATTTTTTGAAAGGGGTTACATCATCAAATTTTGCCAAAAATGGCAAAAATTTAAGGTCTTCAAATTTGAACACCAATCGATTCGGAAGTTAATTAGGAGTTAATCGATATATGCCATTCCGTATTCGGAGCATTATTTCGAATGTTTTGACCAAAAAACTGAATATTTTTGGGCGGAAAATAAGAATAATCGGGTTTGGACAAAATAATCGATATTTCCGAATGGATTCTTATTCTTTTGACAAATGGCGCAAATTTAGAGTGTAAAAATTTAAACACCAGTCGATTGGGAAGTTAATTAGGAGTAAATCGAGATATGCCATTCCATATTCGGAGCATTATTTTGAATGTTTTTACCAAAAAACTGAATATTTTTGGTCGGAAAATAAGGAAAAACTGCGTTGGACAAAATAATCGATATTTCCGAATGGTTTTTTCTTCATTTCTTGGCCAAAAATGGTCATATAGCAAATATAGGAACTGTTTTGTGCAGCTAATTACCTAAACTTACGGTCCCTGTCCCATGTTTTCGAATTTAGAGATATTGTTTTTTTTGTCAATTTTCTCATTTTTTGAAAGGGGTTACATCATCAAATTTTGCCAAAAATGGCAAAAATTTAAGGTCTTCAAATTTGAACACCAATCGATTCGGAAGTTAATTAGGAGTTAATCGATATATGTCATTCCGTATTCGGAGCATTATTTCGAATGTTTTGACCAAAAAACTGAATATTTTTGGGCGGAAAATAAGAATAATCGGGTTTGGACAAAATAATCGATATTTCCGAATGGATTCTTATTCTTTTGACAAATGGCGCAAATTTAGAGTGTAAAAATTTAAACACCAGTCGATTGGGAAGTAAATTAGGAGTTTATCGAGATATGCCATTCCATATTCGGAGCATTATTTTGAATGTTTTTACCAAAAAACTGAATATTTTTGGTCGGAAAATAAGGAAAAACTGCGTTGGACAAAATAATCGATATTTCCGAATGGTTGTTTCTTCATTTCTTGGCCAAAAATGGTCATATAGCAAATATAAGAACTGTTTTGTGCAGCTAATTACCTAAACTTACGGTCCCTGCCCCATGTTTTCGAATTTAGAGATATTATTTTTTTTGGCAATTTTCGCATTTTTTGAAAGGGGTTACATCATCAAATTTTGCCAAAAATGGCAAAAATTTAAGGTCTTCAAATTTGAACACCAATCGATTCGGAAGTTAATTAGGAGTTAATCGCTATATGCCATTCCATATTCGGAGCATTATTTTGAATGTTTTTACCAAAAAACTGAATATTTTTGGTCGGAAAATAAGGAAAAACTGCGTTGGACAAAATAATCGATATTTCCGAATGGTTTTTTCTTCATTTCTTGGCCAAAAATGGTCATATAGCAAATATAGGAACTGTTTTGTGCAGCTAATTACCTAAACTTACGGTCCCTGTCCCATGTTTTCGAATTTAGAGATATTGTTTTTTTTGTCAATTTTCTCATTTTTTGAAAGGGGTTACATCATCAAATTTTGCCAAAAATGGCAAAAATTTAAGGTCTTCAAATTTGAACACCAATCGATTCGGAAGTTAATTAGGTGTTAATCGATATATGTCATTCCGTATTCGGAGCATTATTTCGAATGTTTTGACCAAAAAACTGAATATTTTTGGGCGGAAAATAAGAATAATCGGGTTTGGACAAAATAATCGATATTTCCGAATGGATTCTTATTCTTTTGACAAATGGCGCAAATTTAGAGTGTAAAAATTTAAACACCAGTCGATTGGGAAGTAAATTAGGAGTTTATCGAGATATGCCATTCCATATTCGGAGCATTATTTTGAATGTTTTTACCAAAAAACTGAATATTTTTGGTCGGAAAATAAGGAAAAACTGCGTTGGACAAAATAATCGATATTTCCGAATGGTTGTTTCTTCATTTCTTGGCCAAAAATGGTCATATAGCAAATATAAGAACTGTTTTGTGCAGCTAATTACCTAAACTTACGGTCCCTGTCCCATGTTTTCGAATTTAGAGATATTATTTTTTTTGGCAATTTTCGCATTTTTTGAAAGGGGTTACATCATCAAATTTTGCCAAAAATGGCAAAAATTTAAGGTCTTCAAATTTGAACACCAATCGATTCGGAAGTTAATTAGGAGTTAATCGATATATGCCATTCCGTATTCGGAGCATTATTTCGAATGTTTTGACCAAAAAACTGAATATTTTTGGGCGGAAAATAAGAATAATCGGGTTTGGACAAAATAATCGATATTTCCGAATGGTTTTTTCTTCATTTCTTGGCCAAAAATGGTCATATAGCAAATATAAGAACTGTTTTGTGCAGCTAATTACCTTAACTTACGGTCCCTGTCCCATGTTTTCGAATTTAGAGATATTGTTTTTTTTGGAAATTTTCGCATTTTTTGAAAGGGGTTACATCATCAAATTTTGCCAAAAATGGCAAAAATTTAAGGTCTTCAAATTTGAACACCAATCGATTCGGAAGTTAATTAGGAGTTAATCGATATATGCCATTCCGTATTCGGAGCATTATTTCGAATGTTTTGACCAAAAAACTGAATATTTTTGGGCGGAAAATAAGAATAATCGGGTTTGGACAAAATAATCGATATTTCCGAATGGATTCTTATTCTTTTGACAAATGGCGCAAATTTAGAGTGTAAAAATTTAAACACCAGTCGATTGGGAAGTTAATTAGGAGTAAATCGAGATATGTCATTCCATATTCGGAGCATTATTTTGAATGTTTTGACCAAAAAACTGATTATTTTTGGTCGGAAAATAAGGAAAAACTGCGTTGGACAAAATAATCGATATTTCCGAATGGTTTTTTCTTCATTTCTTGGCCAAAAATGGTCATATAGCAAATATAAGAACTGTTTTGTGCAGCTAATTACCTAAACTTACGGTCCCTGTCCCATGTTTTCGAATTTAGAGATATTGTTTTTTTTGGAAATTTTCGCATTTTTTGAAAGGGGTTACATCATCAAATTTTGCCAAAAATGGCAAAAATTTAAGGTCTTCAAATTTGAACACCAATCGATTCGGAAGTTAATTAGGAGTTAATCGATATATGCCATTCCGTATTCGGAGCATTATTTCGAATGTTTTGACCAAAAAACTGAATATTTTTGGGCGGAAAATAAGAATAATCGGGTTTGGACAAAATAATCGATATTTCCGAATGGATTCTTATTCTTTTGACAAATGGCGCAAATTTAGAGTGTAAAAATTTAAACACCAGTCGATTGGGAAGTAAATTAGGAGTTTATCGAGATATGCCATTCCATATTCGGAGCATTATTTTGAATGTTTTTACCAAAAAATTGAATATTTTTGGTCGGAAAATAAGGAAAAACTGCGTTGGACAAAATAATCGATATTTCCGAATGGTTTTTTCTTCATTTCTTGGCCAAAAATGGTCATATAGCAAATATAAGAACTGTTTTGTGCAGCTAACTACCTAAACTTACGGTCCCTGTGCCATGTTTTCGAATTTAGAGATATTGTTTTTTTTGTCAATTTTCGCATTTTTTGTAAGGGGTTACATCATCAAATTTTGCCAAAAATGGCAAAAATTTAAGGTCTTCAAATTTGAACACCAATCGATTCGGAAGTTAATTAGGAGTTAATCGATATATGCCATTCCGTATTCGGAGCATTATTTCGAATGTTTTGACCAAAAAACTGAATATTTTTGGGCGGAAAATAAGAATAATCGGGTTTGGACAAAATAATCGATATTTCCGAATGGATTCTTATTCTTTTGACAAATGGCGCAAATTTAAGGTCTTCAAATTTGAACACCAATCGATTCGGAAGTTAATTAGGTGTTAATCGATATATGCCATTCCGTATTCGGAGCATTATTTCGAATGTTTTGACCAAAAAACTGAATATTTTTGGGCGGAAAATAAGAATAATCGGGTTTGGACAAAATAATCGATATTTCCGAATGGATTCTTATTCTTTTGACAAATGGCGGAAATTTAGAGTGTAAAAATTTAAACACCAGTCGATTGGGAAGTTAATTAGGAGTAAATCGAGATATGCCATTCCATATTCGGAGCATCATTTTGAATGTTTTTACCAAAAAACTGAATATTTTTAGTCGGAAAATAAGGAAAAACTGCGTTGGACAAAATAATCGATATTTCCGAATGGTTTTTTCTTTATTTCTTGGCCAAAAATGGTCATATAGCAAATATAAGAACTGTTTTGTGCAGCTAATTACCTAAATTTACGGTCCCTGTCCCATGTTTTCGAACTTAGAGATATTGTTTTTTTTGGCAATTTTCGCATTTTTTGAAAGGGGTTACATCATCAAATTTTGCCAAAAATGGCAAAAATTTAAGGTCTTCAAATTTGAACACCAATCGATTCGGAAGTTAATTAGGAGTTAATCGATATATGCCATTCCGTATTCGGAGCATTATTTCGAATGTTTTGACCAAAAAACTGAATATTTTTGGGCGGAAAATAAGAATAATCGGGTTTGGACAAAATAATCGATATTTCCGAATGGATTCTTATTCTTTTGACAAATGGCGCAAATTTAGAGTGTAAAAATTTAAACACCAGTCGATTGGGAAGTTAATTAGGAGTAAATCGAGATATGCCATTCCATATTCGGAGCATCATTTTGAATGTTTTTACCAAAAAACTGAATATTTTTGGTCGGAAAATAAGGAAAAACTGCGTTGGACAAAATAATCGATATTTCCGAATGGTTTTTTCTTTATTTCTTGGCCAAAAATGGTCATATAGCAAATATAAGAACTGTTTTGTGCAGCTAATTACCTAAACTTACGGTCCCTGTCCCATGTTTTTGAATTTAGAGATATTGTTTATTTTGGCAATTTTCGCATTTTTTGAAAGGGGTTACATCATCAAATTTTGCCAAAAATGGCAGAAATTTAAGGTCTTCAAATTTGAACACCAATCGATTGGGAAGTTAATTAGCAGTTAATCGAGATATGCCATTCCATATTCGGAGCATTATTTTGAATGTTTTCACCAAAAAACTGAATATTTTTGGTCGGAAAATAAGAAAAAACTGCGTTGTACAAAGTAATCGATATTTCCGAATGGTTTTTTCTTCATTTCTTGGCCAAAAATGGTCATATAGCAAATATAAGAACTGTTTTGTGCAGCTAATTACCTAAACTTACGGTCCCTGTCCCATGTTTTTGAATTTAGAGATATTGTTTATTTTGGCAATTTTCGCATTTTTTGAAAGGGGTTACATCATCAAATTTTGCCAAAAATGGCAAAAATTTAAGGTCTTCAAATTTGAACACCAATCGATTCGGAAGTTAATTAGGAGTTAATCGAGATATGCCATTCCATATTCGGAGCATTATTTCGAATGTTTTGACCAAAAAACTGATTATTTTTGGTCGGAAAATTAGGAAAAACGGCGTTGGACAAAACATTCGAATTTTGCCAAAAATGGCAAAAATTTAAGGTCTTCAAATTTGAACACCATCGATTCGGAAGCTAATTAGGAGTTAATCGATATATGCCATTCCGTATTCGGAGCATTATTTCGAATGTTTTGACCAAAAAACTGAATATTTTTGGTCGGAAAATAAGGAAAAACTGCGTTGGACAAAATAATCGATATTTCCGAATGGTTTTGGCTTTATTTCTTGACTAAAAATGGTCAAACAGAAACATTTTTAAATTTAATTTACCAAACTTACGTTCCCTGTCCCGTTTTTTCGGATCATTTTGGCCGAGATGAAGAACACAAGCTTGGAACTTCTTGACAATGTGCAATTTTTAAGAATTATAATATTAGAATTGCTTGGGAATTTTCAACCACTGCTATCAGCAGCTCATTAATAAAAGGAACACATCAGCAAAACAAATCCAATTCTTAAACTTTTTGGCAGAGCGGGCAAACGCCTCAGATCCACATGTTCCACATGTTCGCCACTCGTCTCCATTCGGTCTCGGTTATGTAAAGCCAACAGAAATGCGATATGGGGAACCCCTCCCCACCGAAAATGGCAGCCACACTCAATGAATTCCAAAGTCTGTTGAAAAGGGGAGGGGAACGGAAAAGGCATGGGTGCTAAACGTTTAATAATTGTCGTTGCCTGCACGTACACTGCAAACAATCAATTAGGCAAACTTACTTGTGCTTCGTTTCTTAATTGACTTTCAAAAGTGTGTCCGTTCTGTGGGGTTGTCTATGATAAAGTCAAAATATTTATATCTATTCAGTTTTAAAATATTAATTACAGAAAATGTAACTGAATTTCTCATTCTGTACAAGAGCATAGTGATGATCTGCACTCCCCATTGCGCTCGGAGTATCCAGTTACTCCCTGGATCCCCAACTATCTGAGCCCCGTCTTCTTGCCAATGTGAATTTTGCTTACCAGCCATATCCATATCTTGTTTACATATGGGCATTTCTGCCGCCCCACAAGCGCGCATTAAAACATTTTAATTAAGGCGCTGCGCCAGACGAGACGGGTTCGCTTCGGCTTCCGTTCTCGGGCTCAGAGTTCTGGCTGCTGGTTGTGGTTCCACGTCTAGTTCTGGTCACAGAGTATTCAGTCTTCAGCGCAGCTCGATAGCGAAAGATGTTCGCCGGGAGCGGCGGTTCCAGGCCCACCGATCCATCTAATCCAAGGTCGCGGGGATAGGACAGCTCCGTTGTGTCGATTGGCGCCATGTGCTGCTGGTGTGCACGTGTCTACTGGACGGTTCTGCACAATCTCCTGGTTCGCATGATGGACAGCCTGATGGAAGTCAGATCGCCCAGCTTCTGTAGCCGCTGCTTCGGTTATCAGCGGCAGGCCAGTCAGGAAAGTGACGTCGTCGAACGGGTTTTCAGCACCGACGACGATCCACATCAGCAGCCCCGTGAAGATGACGTCATTGTGGGTGAGTACGCGCCGATCTCTTGGTTGCAAAACAAAGCCGAATCCACAGAGTGATAAAATATAAACAAAAACAAACAACTAGATAGAGTTCCTAGAGCTAAATCTAACTTTAGTTTAAGTTTTTATCAATATACGTTAATGTAGCACGTTAATTACCCTACTCTACTAGAAGATTAATCTGTATCTAAATCCAATTACTGATGCTACGTTTTGAATTCTTTATAGACGATGCCGACGTAAACTACGCGGAGATAGAGGAGCGACATGTGGAAAAGGAGCAATACTACTTCACAGTGGATCGACCTACGGCGGAGCGAATGCTCCATGGACGAGAGGACGGGTCCTGCCTGGTTCGTCCTTTCAAGGCAGTCGACCAGTGCATCCGGTACATCGTGAGCATCTGGGCGGCGGATCAGTACTATCACCTGTTCATAAGGCAAGTGGACAGGAGGCAGCGCTACGCCATAGGGCAGAAGAAGTCCCAGGAGCGCTGCTTCGGATCCCCCTCGGAAATTGTGGACTTCTACACGGAGCACCCACTTCTCTGCACCAACAAAGTCCGGAGCCAGTGCGTCCAACTCCGTCCCATCAGTTACGCTTAAGTGGGGGGCAAATCTTTATTGCATTAGTGAGGGCAAGTATGTACAAATGGGGTTAACTTAAGACGATCCTCAGGTGGCCACCACCGCCTTGAAGGCGCACTGGTTATTCTGCATCAGTGCGGGCCAAAGGAAGGCCTTTATCAAATCCGATCGCCGGTCCGCCTGGGGATGCCGCTCGTGTTTCTCGGGCCTCAGGAAGCCTGCATGGGATTTACGTAGATGTAAGATTCTTAATTGATTAAAGAGCATCTTAAAACGCACCCAGGTTGAAGTCCATGTCCAGGTAGTAGGGCGCCTTCTGGTTGATCATTCGCCAGGCCAGGCGAACACAGGCACTGACGTAGTGCGTCAGCGGGGGGCAGGACTCCAGGCAGGGGTACTCGTGCAGCGTAGAGAGCACCTGGTTGAACACCGACCGCTCGATCTCGCCCAGTGGAAAACTCTCGGCGGTCTCGAAGAGGTGCTGGCGAACGGATCTGTCCAAGGACAAGGTGGCCTCACTGCTGCTGTCCAAGGGGCAATTCAGGACTCGGCGAACTTCCAGGACCTTCCGCTCACGCATTCCGTGGCACAGGCGGAAGGAGAGCTACACAAGTACAAATGAGTTAAGCAAATTATCATTTAGATGACTATCATGTAGAAGAAGTCTAAGTTAACCTTAAGTTACTGATGAACTAATAAAGAGATCATTGAAAAGCAAAAATATATGATATTTTTTTAAACCAGGTAATCTAGGTATTGATGGTACCATTTCCCTGCAATAGTGTCGTTCATTTGAGATCGAAAGCGATTCAAATCCCAAGCGCCTACGTAATTTTCTGGCACCCTGGGGGCTCCACTTTCCCTCACATTTTCACTGCAGCAACCTGCCTAATCATCCCATAGTGCGAATTCGAATTGGCCAAAATTGATATTTTGCAATCGCAATTTGTGGTCTGACAGGATTTGAAGCATCCAGAGCCCACGGGCTTGGCGGGTATAATTGATGGCCAAGCACTTCAAAATTGAAAGTAATCTTCGCTGGATGAGTTGGTCTCACAGTTTGAGAGTCACTGTGCCGTGCTCATTTTCACAGCAAGCAGTGCAAGCAGTGCTGGCGCTGGAAGCTACTTCAAGATCAAGTTTATCAGCTATTGACCTGCCAAATGGCAATTCGAAGAGTTCGCCCCAATTTTGAAACAATCGTTCTTCGCTTTTGACAAGAGCTTCATTCTATTTGAATAGCTTAAAGAATTGTACAGCAAAATATCTTTTAGCATTGTAAAGCTAAAATGTTATTGACATGGAATTGGCACTCTGAAAGATTATGGACGCCCATAATAAATTGACGCCATTCATCACAAATAACTCTGTACTGTCTGTACTGTCTTGACAAGTGAAAACGAAGGAGATAATTATAAAAGTAAAATTGTGTTGTTAGCGATTTATATTCCAACGACAAGTGAATGATTGCCAGGCAATAATTTCTCCTCGTGATTTAATCTCTAATTTTGCGACGAAATTAAATACTAAATAATACAAATTCAATAAAAACAAATGGTAGCGAACACACCCGAAAGAAAGCATATTTATCTTCCCAAAAAAAACAAAAGTGAAAAGAAGGCCTACTCGCAATTGGCACTAATTTCTCCCGATCGAGGTAATCTCGAAATTTGTTCGGCCTCTTTAAAAAGCCATTATTGAAAGTTCGGGCATGTCTAATGTGGATTGCTACAGCATACGAATGCTAGGTACTTCAGACTCACCACGATCATG
This sequence comes from Drosophila orena, assembly GCA_005876975.1. NCBI lineage: Eukaryota > Metazoa > Arthropoda > Insecta > Diptera > Drosophilidae > Drosophila > Drosophila orena. The sequence goes on along the minus strand of VCKV01000282.1, from coordinate 2,237,685 downwards.
GAGAAGAGAATCTTCCCCTTGAGGCTGTGCGCGTGTTTTATCTGGGGAAGACTGTCCAACGCCTCCAAGGCGTCCGCTCGGTTCTCGACGTAGAGATTCCGATAGAGCGACACCATTTCGCTGTGGAGATACAGAAATGGAATCAGAAGTCAGAGTGTGGCATGTGGGCAGGTGAGAGTTGGATGCGGTCGCGATCGCGATCGCGATCTGATTTGACTGGGATCGTAATGTGGGTGCTGCACCTTATTGGAACTCGGTCAAGTGTAAGAATCGGGTAACATATGTAAGCTAAGTTTGTCTTTGTCTTTGCATTTGTCTTTGCATTTGTCTTTGCTCACCTGCCGTCGTCGCTTCCAGAGTCATCCGAGTGGTATCCATCGCTGCAGCTGCTCGTGCTGGCACCGCCTGGGGGAGTGGTCTTGCCAATGGAGTGGGCGGAGCCCGGAGGACCTCCCTCAGGACCCATCATGTGGAGCACCACCTCGCAGCCGCGGGAGAAGTTCATCAGCAGGCCGGCGGCGGGGCGCTTCTCCACGAGCGCCTGTGAGTCCAGGCGACGCACCTGGCCCACGCAGGTGAGCACCTCCTTGTCGTTCTCCACCCGCGTGCTGAGATTCGCGACCAGCGTTTGGAGCTGCTTCAAAGCTGGCTTGTCCAGCATTGTGAGCAGGGTCTTGTTGTCGATTAGCCGCTGCTGAATGTCGCCGTAATTGATGGCCAACAATCGCTGGTGGGAGGAGTGAGCAGGATCTTGGTTGACCGTCACCATGCTCAGCTCCTCCAGCTTGTGAATGGCCATCTTGTAGGTGTCCACATGGCGTTGCAGCTCGGTTTTTAGGGCCACATGTAGGGAAATGAGCTGACCGGAGGCATCGGTGGTGAGTCCATGGACCCCAAGACCTTGTACAGCATTGTCGAAACTGCGTCTCCTTTCCCTCAGAGTCTGCCGGATCCCAGGCTCATACTGAGCCAAGGCCTGAAGAAGTCGAGTGCATCTCTGCCGGAGTCCTGACTCATGGGGATTCGCGAACAGGCGCACCAATTGCCAGGCCACCGTTTCACTAGGCACATCTGGCTTGGGAGTGGTGTTCAAGGTGGTCAATCTGGGTGAACATTAATTAGGAAAGAGTAATCGTATGGTAAAAGTTTCAGCATTCACAATATTCAAAGATTCGCCATTAAATCATAGCTCACCTGGTAAAGAAAGACTCCAGAAGGTAGGCACTGTGAGGCAGGTGCTCCAGCAGCAGGTCCAGCGGCAGCTCGGCGATCACTGATCTGAGAACCGAGGGACCCAGTCTGCCCACCACGCCAGCAGCCTCCCTGTACTGTCTGCCCTCGGAGAGGAGCATCAGCCGGCGCAGTACCTGACGCGGACTGGTCAGGAACTCGCGACCATCCCTGGAGGGTCCACGAATCCGTTCCCTGCTGTCCGCCATCGATGCGGCGCAAAAGGACAGGGGCGGCGACGGAGAATGGCCCTGGAGCTGCAGAATAGCGTCCTGGTGATTCTTCAGCAGGATCTGCTTGCTGGAGGCGTTGGAGATGCGGATTACTCGGGTTACTCGGGTTACTCGGTCGTGGGTTAATGGAATGGCTTTGTACAGATGCAGATGCGAAGTCAGTGAGATGCAGATCAGATGCAGATGTAGATGCGGATGCGGTGTCTAAGATGCAAGTTCAGTGGGACTGCTTACAGCATATTGGGTGTGGGCGTGGGTTCCATGACGGTGCGTTTGGGCTCTGGTCTCCAAGCTTCGAGGGTGGGCTCTGAAAAGGTGGCAGACACAATGCCACAATTAATAACGAATAGGAAATCTCTTTGGCAAGAATTCGCGCGCAAAACAATTGGCACTTTCACCGGCGCACATTGCCAGCCAACATAATTTATCATAAGTTATCCATATGCGTGCATAATACAATCTACAATCGCCTGGCTTGTCAGTTGGTTGTGGGAGTTTCCACCTCAACTATGACAACTAGGAAAATGTTTAGGGCCCCCGCACAAAAAGCGACTTTCCTTGAGGCCGCGTCTCGAATGCCAGCCATTTCCCAGGTGGCCAGGAAAATGCCATTTAACCCCCACTCGCAGTGCACTTAATTGAAAATTTTACTTTGCAGTGGACTATGCACTGTTCGGATGGGCTTATAAGTAAACACATTGGAGGAGATATTTTGATTTTGAACTTTTTGGGCACCTTTTTTCCAGAGACTGAGTGCTCTGATGGGCAGTGAGTGCTGCAGGGAATCGGACACTGGGGCAACCAACCCGAACCGAAAAGAGCTGACCATGTTTGTCTTCCCGAGAATCGAGCTGAGGAGAACATTAAGTGTTTGCCAACAGGCCGAAAAGTCCGGAAAAGCAGCCAACCACGGCGGTTAGGTAAGTGGCTGTCATATGGCTGCACCGCGAGAAATCAGTAGTATAGTTTAGATTGGGTAAGTATTTTGACTGGTTCTGTTATCCAGCTTATTAATAAAATGAAAGCACGTGAATAATAACTTTTGCTTGGTCTAGAACCCTCTGGAAATACTCATTATATTAACTCGCAAGTCTTTTAAATAGCTGACTTCAATTAATAGCGTTTTCTGGAGTGTCCGGCGGCAGTATCACTTCCAGCTAACAGCGGACTTGGAGCCGGAGGTGACAGTGACCCGGCTCGGAAAGGTCAGACATCGTGCATTACCGACTTCTTAACCGGCTTAACGGACAGGTAGACGCCTTAATTGAAGGCCCGTAAGTGCGCTTTGGCAATACCTTCCGTTACCAGGTGGCTGGCTAGGAAGGTGTGTCTCTCTTGGCTGGGAAAGAATGTTCCACTCGGGGGCGTGGCCCTGTGGGAAACAGTTTGTGCCACAGATCTTACAGCGGATTTCCGATTTCTGCGTACGTGTTGCCAAAATAGCAGGCCGGGATTATCTGATCATCCCAGGGTGATCTGCACATGCGGTGTGCGAAATACGAGAGATAAACAAAAGTTACCGCATTTCGCAGAGATCATGTAGCGAGAATCCAGACATGACGGCCACAAAGAAAGGGACCCGGGATTACTAGGCAATTATGACTACACGGGCGACAAATTGAAAGATGCCATCGTGCGGAGCTGCTGGGAAAGCCATAGAAACGTGGCCATGACACTTGGGATGCGCTTCGCTGGGTTCAGTGAAGTTACAAACAAAAAAAGAGTTAGGAGAAGCGGGTCTATGGAATATGTTATGTAAGCTGCTGACAAATGAGCGGGCTGAGAACGGAAGCCAAACTTGTCGCCACAACTCGAGAACACCACTCTTCGCATATGCCATATACCATCTCTATCTCTATCTGTATCTGTATCTGTATCTGTATCTGTATCTGTATCTTTGGCTGCGGCTTTTAGTTACACTACGGGTCTCAGTTGGTTTAATGAACCCGGCGAAAATAGAAATGTGGCGATGTGAAATGATTTGTTGTGCCGGCCAAAAGGCAAACATGACTCTGGGGGCTCGCCATTATTGTTATTACAACAATTCGTTATGAAGTCGCTGGCTCTGATAGTTTCGCAGGCCAACAAACTTCTAATTGCCACGACCCCGTGCTCCGCATGCAATCGAGTGCTATTCCCACATCCCCTTACTTTGGTGCCTCTTTCGGAAGGGACTTAAATGGTATAATATATTCTTAGGTAGAGCGACTGGCTCTAACAGCTAAGATTTCCGTTTCAAGAAGCTATATTTTGGGATGGCAACTTATTAACATGCCATCTACCTACATTTCTAAGATCTTAAATGGAAGTCGCCAATCTATTATCGAAACACTACCACACCATTGACTAGATGTTGAGCACTGCCTATTTGATACCCTGAACTCCAGAGTTCCCATTTCCCTTTTGCGTCTCTGTCATAATGGTATCCATAACGAGCTAGGAATGAAGTCCGAGCTGGGAGCAAAGCTGGCGTGCGGTTGCCATTAAGTTTTGATGGCGATCAACGATCTGTGGCATGCTGCGGTGCTATTAGACACCTGTACACCTGTACCTGTGGCAATTAGCCGCCAGACGGGAACTGCCAAAAAAGGGCCAGAAGAGCACCCGACAGTAGAGTCCATTCCGCTAGTCGTTAATCAAAGAGAGCGACCCAATCAAGCTGACCTCAAAATCCCGACAAAAACCAGACAAAAAGCGGAGCGAATTTATTGTCGTATGGCGAACGCACAAGTTCTGCATGGCGAATAAAGAAGAAACTTGTTTGTGGAACGATCGCTAACTGTTCTTGGCACCCATTCCACAAAGGGAAGAAAGGGCCCTTGTTCAGTTCCCATGTCTTCGGATCTGTCGAGAATTAGCATATCAATAACTCTAACACTGATTGATTCCATCATAAAGCCTAAGCAGTCCGCGGCTAAGACAAAAGACACCCGCGGGCCTTTGGGCCTCGGACTACAGCTCACCTACTTGGGGTCTTGGGCTGAAGTCCAACCCATCAAGGTTTGACAGCTTCCCCGGCAATCTAATTCGTATTAACTTTTTCTGGCTGCCTTTCGGCCAGCACTAGCCCAATTATGATGGGAAGAAGTCGGTGGCCGAAACTGGGTTAATTCCATGCCATTCAATTAGAATACGGACAGCGGCGAGTTTATGGCCAAGTTGCAAGTTGGCCAGCTAATTGGCGTCGCCTGCCGCAGTGTCTCCGTTTCTGGGAAAGATCTTCTCTCTTCTGGCCGCGAAACGCGCCTCCAAATCCGCATAAATTAGCACACACCAGCCCCTGACTAAGCAGCCATAATGAGGGACTAAGCATCCGATTTGGGGAACGTATCTCATTATGCGCGGCATCTCACTATTTAAGCCATTCATTTTTATTTGGGCGTATTCAACATCATTTCATTTTATGGTCTTGTCTATAGGAAATAATTAAGAGCCTAGAAAAGAAAACTAATTAACACGGCAGTTTGCATGACAGACGGAGCTCCAATTATGCTTGATTAGATACTTCTTTATTTGCTTGGGCGTGGCTACACCTTTATCATCTTACATTCAGAAATTTATGTATGTTTCTGTATTGCCATATTGGCAATGTATCTAATTCAAAGTAGCCCCTTGTAAGCTTCGGCTTTAATAACACCCAGTTCTGATGCTCAACTCAGGAAAGTTGCTTGTTTTGCGCTTGGCTTGGCACTAAATAGGTGCAGATATCGTAAATTGTTTCTATCCGAGGAGCGTTCAACTGCATTGGTAGTGGTCCACTCCTCGGTGCATTCGCACCCACATAGTGGGTACAACATCTCGTACCACACCACTTACATGGTTTTCAGCGGTGCTGGTTGTGGGTAAGTGTGCCACTAATCCGCAGGAGAATCGCCAGGTCGTCTTCCCACTTGACACCAAAGAAGTCGCAGATTTTCCGCTTTTCCTCGGCTGCCGAGCAATTTTCACTTTGCTGCCGAAAGCGACAGGGTCAAAAACCACAGGCTGTCTTTTTCAGGGGCCTTTAGATTGCAGCCAGAGCTTGTATCTTGTGCAGAATGCAACCGCAAATCACAAAGTTGACGGCGCCTTCGTGTTCATTTGGCCGCAGCAACAACTCAGTCTACAAACATTTTTGCACTTCATTAACTCGTCTAACATTTGGGTGGCAAATGCCACGGGAAATTCCTCGCCTCCGCGAAGAGGCTGTCAGTCTTTAGTCTTCAGTTTTCCCGGCCTCACTCTTCTTCGCCCGATTCTTCTCGCTGTTTACCGTTTAAGCACGCGCCACCACCAGTGGAAATTCGAAACTGGGAGTGAAACTGGAAAATCGCGAGGAGCGGAGCACAACCGATCGCGGTAAAAGTCCAAAGCAGACTGAAACTGAACGAATGTCATGACCACAGCGGTACATACAGTCGGCTACTAACGGGAGCGAAAGAGAGCGCTGGCCGAGGGAGAGAGAGAGAGGGAGAGCACCTTCAGCTCAAAGTCGGCTCAAAAACCACCAGAATAGCTCCGCGGAGCCACACCGAGATTACCTCCTCTGCAGAAGCATTTTAGACAAGTTAAGATATACACAGTGCAAAATAATGTACAAGTATTAAACGACACTTCAAGTAAATTGATCTTTGAGGATAATATCCCGTAAAGTTCGTTTCATTTTAATTACTGCAATAAAATATTTTATATCCGTACTGTTTACATAAAAGATTCAGTAACTTGCATTCAAAGGAAACGACCAATTGATTTTCGAAACTTTAGATCCTTCAGAAAGTTTCCGGAGACTTTAATTGGCAATTGATTTTCCGTATAAGATGTGCAAAATAATAACTTGATTCAGGTACCCAGTTTTAGTGCATCAGATATAGTGGCAGCTGTTGCTTGCCCGTCGGCCGATGCGAATTGAGCCAACTAATGGGCGATGTTTGTTTGTTTTTGGCCAAGTTAAGCGCTCGCCGCTTCGAGCGGAAAGTGCAAGCCACCAGTGCAGATGCAGCTGCTCTTTTACCATTTTACCATTTACCGATTGTTAGTTTAATTGCAATGATGGACGACTCGGCGGGGGGCAGTCCGCATCATGGGATTGGAGAATTTGGGTTAGTGTGTGCGGTTTTGGCAGCACCAAGCTGGGGAGGAAATCGCACAATGACGAGCTTTCTAAAGATGCCCAAAGCATTATGGTAGTTCCAATAAAAGAATTTACAATCGAAGACCACACATTTGATGACTTCGTATGATGCAACTGTGGGAAAGGCCCTACAAACCTCTCCGCCTCGGTTTTGCATATCTCTGGGTGGGCTGCACTTCGGTTTCAGCCCAATCTCAGCTAATTAGCTTAATTACCCAATGCCGGAGGCGTATTAATTTCACCGGCGCAAACGGTGAAAAATGTTGGCTCGAAAACAAAAGGGAGCAACTGTTGACTCCCAAACTGCAAACGCTTGGCATGCACGGCAAAAAACAGATCACTTTTGGACCAACTGAAATACTGTTTGTAAAGTATTTGAAATGCGATTTCCTTAGCTTTTTTTTTGGAGTTCCTTAACAACCAGCGTTTAGCTTACCAGATAGGCAAATTCGATTCCAAAGTGCTTTAGGTAATGTCTAAACTTCCCATGACATCAAAGTGCGATTAGAATATCAAAACTTGATTAGCTTCGCTGTGGGGGAAAATGAGCCAGAATGAGCCGGGATCGACGGCAACTGATTGGGGCCCATTGCCAGCGCCTTGGCCAAAAGATTCGGCCTCGGGCCAAACGGAGTACCGAAAACCCCGAGCACCGAACTCCGAACTCCGAGCTACGAGCTCCGAAAATTGCGCCACCTTCACATGTTGCGCGCAATTGGAAGATGCTCCACAAACTGTAACCAAAGCGGAGCAATTAACGAGCTCCCACAAAGGTGAGCGGTACCATAAAGGGGTATTTTCCACAAGGGGGGGTTTCGAGAGGCGCAGGGGCGCGGATCGAGCCCATTTATTCGCGGCAAGATGTGTGCGGCATTTGCATTTAGCCGGCTTAACAGGGCGTTAAGCTTGCGACATGGTCATAAAAATAGTGGCACATCTTGGCGGAGTTAGTGTACTTATCTGCCGTAATCCGAAATGCTAGGGCTCTGAGATTGGGTGTTAATAAGTCAAGGTCTCCGGTAATGGAGCGGACCGTCTATATCTGCATCTGTATCTGTATCTGTATCTGTTTGTGTTTCTGTATCTTCTCCTGGGAATGAGTAGTCCGCAGATCTTCCTTTTCCTTTCCCAACGCATTTCACTTTTCGCCAACGCAGACAGGTGTGCAAATATTTGCGAGAAATTGTCAAGTGGGGGAGAGAAGAGCTGAAAAACAGAGGCATTGGGAAACCGCTTACCAAATCAAGTAATTAACGCTTTGATTTACTAAACGCATCGGATTGTCGCCAGTTGGTTAATGGTTAGTGTTTAATGGTTGTTTCTCGACGCTCCACACTTCATGTTCATGTGCGAAATGTCGCCAATTTTAGGCTGCTTTTTTCCATCTATCTTGCTTTTCCCCATTCGAGCTTTTCATTTCGAGTGCGCCTGCGCACTTTTCACTACTATTAGTTATTTGTCAGGCGAGTGAGGCAACTGTTCGTGCCTCTGCCCCGCCAGAAACTGGAGACATCTGCCAATCCTGCCAATTGGCGATTTCTCTTTCGCTGGAAAATGTGGCAATAGTCGTAAAACTTTAACACAAATATTGAGCAAAGTAATTATGAGACCCAACTAGCCAGATAGCAAGATGGCCACTTGGAAACTGCAATCTCGCCTCCTAAGTGACTCGGGATGACTGCGACTTTCAGCGACTGGATTGATCGTTAGGATTGATCACTTGGCCCGATTTCTGAGCCATGACCAGATGGATGTGGACGGCAGAAGTTGGTCAGCGTTGGGAGAAACTACTCGACTGCATCCCAAGGGCCGAGTACCAATCATCCCATGATGCACTCGTAATCCTCATGGTTTTCATTACCTCATCGCCAAGTGCACGAATCTCGCAGATAAACATCGCTGACGATTGCAGATACAAAGATACAGATACAATGCCCATTTCCGCTGCTTGCAGCCCTTTGAATTGATTAAGCCCCCCTCAAAAACCCACTCTATTGTGGTGCATCCGCGGCTCAAATCTCTCACCTTGGCTTCCGTGAAAATAATTCAATTTCATGCCGCATTATCTGGGCGCTCCCTACGAATTGAGTTCTTACATAAGGCCGTCGAGGAAAGTGCACACATTTGTCTACGATGCGGTTGCAACTCGCAATTAGGCCCAAATGGACAGAGCACTCATCACATTGATGCGGAGAAATTAGGCCCCCTCCTGGGATTCACAAGCAATAGCAGTAAGTCTCTCCAGGCTTCGGGGAAATTATATTTCAGTTGATCAATAAAAATGAACAAACTCACTACATTGACTGTTTGCTAATAAATAGTTGTACAACGCTTGATAATGATAATGACATTGGTACTTACAAAGTTCCTAAATAAATCAAGAACTTCCACACTATAGAATCTCTTCAAGCGATACAGCCACTTCACATCGAAAGACAGGTAAGTATTTAACAATGAACTTTGTGACTATTTCAACGTGATTTCTCTCAGTGAACCCACTCGGTGGCTTGCCACATCATGTGGCTGATATGCGCGGCTCCTTGACAGGCGGCTCAGTTCGTTTCGTTTTGGTTGGTTTGGCTTGGTTTGGCCAGCCGTTTGACAACAACTTTCACAAACTTTTGCCAGCGATCGCGATTCTTATTACAGAATCAGGTGCGGGACTCTCACTCTCTCTTTGAGTCAGTGAACTGGCCACTTCCAGCGTGCAACTTGCCACTTGGTTGCCACGTTCGGTTGACAGTAAAAGTAAAGCCGCGCGGGAAAAAGTGAACGCAATCGAAGGCGACCCACTTCCCGATCCAACAATAAGTCGCCCCGATCTTTATCTGCATCACTATCTTTTCGGGGACCGGCGGATGCTGCACACATATACATATTTGGGAAATCTGTGGGGAAAAGTGGGTGGCCCACAGCCAAAAGCAACTGTCGGCTGTCTGCTGTCTGCTGTCTGCTGTCCACTGTCCACTGCCTTCTGCATTTTTTGGGTGTCGAGTGTCAGTCGTAGAAACCGAAATCGAACCGAAAACTAGCCGACAAACGCACACGCAAAATATACCAAAAGTGGCCCAAACGAGCCATTGGCGTGACTTAATGATGCATAAATAAACGAGGCTTCCACTTCCAGACTGGGCTTGGCCGGGTCCAGCCTAAGATACAGATACCTGTACACGGCAAAAGAAGTGCCTTTGAAATGTATACCTCAAAAGCTTGAAAAGTTGAATGTTTTCCGAAGTTTGGGGTGCATATATATATATATATGAATTTAGAAATGAGTGATCACTGACTTGAAAGACATATAAACCATCTCTGTAACTTGATTTTCATTTCTGATTTTTCCCAGTGTACAAGTCCAGCGCTCGCACGCATCTCTATGGCCAAATGCGGCTTAATGGCGCACACTGCGGCTGTGGCAGCAATCCAACGAAAGTGAGCTGACAATCGCCGGGAAGAGAAATGGGTAAAAACAAAAGTGAGCCGCCGCCGAGATAACCAGAATTTCCAGCCAGACTCCTCTCATCCTTTTTTGGCACTCTGTGCAGAATCTCATCGCTTTTCACTTTTTCCTGTGGCTCGAACTTTGGCTTCAGATCGAAGAGAGTGGCATAAATAACAGATAAGAAGATACTTGCAACACACATTTCGAAAGCTGTTTAAAATACCAACTTACACATGAGTCCCGAAATAAGAATAATTAGATATCATAGGTATTCATTTCATAAGATGTACACGAACAGCATGCTTTAATATTCTGAGATCTCATTAAGCTATATTCTACTTGTGTATATAGTTTGTAATATCTTATAGAGCCTTTTAAATGAAAGTCACTATTTCAGAAAAACTCCACTATCGTTCTCATCCATTATATGTTATATTTGTTTATCTCCACGTGGGATTCTTCAGTAATACCATAGCACATACACGTAAAGCACAATCAACACGAATAGCAGGTGGATGAGAAAGAACTCGATGGCCAGGGTGAACAGAGCCAGGGGCTTGAAGGCCGCGTAGGTGATCTGGATGAACATGGCTGCCCGGGGTCTGTTGGGTCATCGGAGGTTGTAGTCTCAATGGCTGTCTTACTCCTGAATGGTGAAGGTCAACTGCTTGCTGCGCGAACTCTCGAATCGGTTGGGCGTGTGCATGCTGAGCATGGCGGAGATGCCGAGTCCCAGGATGCCGAGGAGCAGGGTCACGACGAAGAGTCCTGCCAGTATGGGTGCCGTTACGAATCCTATGCAGTCGTACACCTCGCCATACTCCTGCCGTCCGTTGAGCCACGGCTGCACCTGGAAATCAGTGAGGAGGAGACTCTGGATTGTCTCATTCCGGGTGGGATTCAGGAAGTTAACGCTTTCGGCTGAGCAGCGGTACGAGAATCCCAGCGGTGCGGAGGGCAGTGTGTACTCATCACCACGGGCCACCAGGACACTCTTCAGCTCCCGGTACTCCACCTCCACATTGCGCAATGTCCACGATCCGCGGATCAGGGAGAATTTAAATCGCAGCGTGCACTTCTCACCCGAATGCATGAAGGTGATGCTCAATCGACCGTATCCTTTGGCCCGCTGATCATCGAAGGTGATCTGCTTGATGTGCTCCTCCAGCTTCAGGGTGTCATTGCTCAGCCGGAGCTCCAGGGGTCCATTGAGACTCAGCACCGCCTTGTTGCCCTCGGCCACGTAGATAAAACTGGCCTCGGTCTCCTCCGGACCGTCAGCAGCCTTCGCTTTCTCCTCCTCCTCACCAGCTGGTGAAGCCTCCCTCTTGGCCAGGAAGTGGGCCTCCTCCTCGCGGCTAGCCAAGATGCCCAGCACCTCGCCGCGACCGTAGGTGCTCACGGCTTCGTTGTAGGCCAACAGAATCTCAGAGTCATCCTCTTCTCCATGTCCCGACAGGCTCACCACCTAAGAAAATGTATATAATTTATAATTTATACATTATTTCTTCCCGTGCAAAACTCACTTCAATGTTGGCATTCAAGCCGAAAGGTTCCGCTGCCAGTCTCCTCTGTGGCAGATAGTTCCAGACTCCACTCTTAACCAGATTCTGGAACTTGGGATACCTGGTGCCCTCCAGTCGATTGGTTGCGTTGCGCACAAAGACCACGATTGCCTTGGCCTCTGTGAAAAGTTGCGTCAGCGGCAGCTCCCTGCTGCTCGACTCCACCAAGGCCTGGGATTGCAGACTGGATACCCTGGCGTGACCCCAGAAGATGAACGGCCCACTTATGGATGCACTGCAGCTGCCGAGTGCCAGGCACAGCAAGGTCGCCACGAGAATCAGCTGCATTCTGGAGTCGGTTGGAAATGTGCGTCTATCACCAAAGGCTGTCTGGCCTCGATTGAATGGGAGATGTATGTATGTACTGAAAAATCGATTGGGCAAGACTCATGCGCAGAAATAAACCAGAAGTGGTGGGTCTCGATGGGTGGTGGATTATGCTCGAATTCCCTTATAATATAGTAGGTCAGTTCTCCTGAGTTATGTAGGGTAAGTAAATCCACCACCAACTCTAGTGCCACGTGTTTCTCCAACGGATCTTTAGTTCAGAAACATGTTCAGGAATTTCACAGTCACAACATTTAATAACTATGAATACATAAAAAAGTGCAAAATGCGCACTGTGCAGATCATAAAGTGTACAATAATTTACAGAAATATAGTTGCTAATCTAGTGACTACTGTGATACTTTACATCGCTTTGAGTATTTAACGAAATTACATTATAATGTCAAGTTAGAGGAACCTAAAGGCTAAGCCAATGACTACGAAAGCTAATACTAAAGGCTTTGGTTCGGTTGGAGCTGAGCTTGAGGAGTAAAAGCCACCCTTGAAGTTCTTGGTGCCTGTTGATGAGATTAATAGATATTTATATATCATCAAGCTTTTGATTTGATTAATTACGCACGTTTTTCATTGGTATCCCTCACACCACAGGTACGATATGAAATGGTCGCCTTTCGCTTTTGGTTTACATAACCGGGAATGAACAGACTAGGGGCATCCAATCTTCCGGCGGCTATCAATCGGGACATATCCAACTCCAATCTGTGGGCCAGGGGCCCCTTGAAGTGGATGATCATCTGGATGCAGGCTCCACCATGTAGTTCCTTCGTCTTGCGCGCATCCACATCCAACATCCATTCCGGAATGCCCATCACCGATCGTAACTCATCCAGAAACTGGGCACTGAACATAATAGTTAAAAATTGGTCAATTAAAGAAGGTAATGTTTGTTAGAGGTATACTTACACTACGAATCGGGGAGGCTTCTGTAAGTTTATGTACTTAATGACGTTATGATCGGGTTCTATATTCGCACAAGCAAACCGCTCATGGGAGTTGTCAGGTCCGAAAATCACAATGGAACGCCCAATGGCGCCCACAGGAGCTTCCAGGGGAAAGTTGGAGTCGGTCAGGACAACGCGTTCACCTCCAAGATCTGGAAGGCAATGTATATATTTACAATTTCCCAGTGACTTATAGTCCTATACCTATTGTGCCCAAACGGGCGCCCACGTCGCCAACGTAGCAGCGCAAAGGATTGTCCGGACTGCACTCCTGCTCATAGAGATCCAGCTAAAAGAGATATTCTTCGTACATCTCTATGTTGTTGAAATATCAATCGGGAACATACATTCAGGGGATCCGCCAGCTGGGTATAGTATGGATTCCAAACATATCCTCCAGCCACACATCGCGTAATTGTGGGCTTCACGGCTGCATCCACGCCCACGGGATTAACGAAGATCTGCCAGTTGTGGTCTCGCGTAGAGTTCCGATCGTTTTTGCCCGGATGCCGCAACTTAACCTCGATCACCGTCTCCGACTGGCTACCATCGTTGTGGATGAGCTGCGTCATCTTAATGTAGCCATAGGCATATCCAGTGGGATGATGGAACGAGGCAATGGCCCTCAGTTCCCTAGCCTCACTGGGACTGTAGCCACGCTCAAGAGTGCTACATTTACAGGTTAAAATAAACGAAAATTGTAATTAACTTTGGTAATCTCACCTGCAGGCCCATCGGGCATTCTTCTGCTTCTTCTGAATAACCACTGATCTTCCAATGATGCTGTTGTATCCAAACAGTGGAAGATTCGTGTCGTTATAGGCATCCTCGAACTGGGTTACTCCCTCAAGACCTCCAAACTTTCCACTCAGGTCTCCCATCTCATACTGATCTGTGGTTCCCCTCTTAGGGGGAGGTGCTGACTTTGGGCTGACGTCGAAAGGATTCCAGTGGCCGTATAGAGTGGATGCCTCGCAGGGAAAGGCCAAGTTGGCTTCCACGGGAGTCTAGAACACAGAACGTAGAAGCACAAAAGATTTCCTAATGGCTCCAGAAATAAATACCCTATGGATGTGGTATCCTGTGTTATCCTGCAGTCCCTTGAGTTGCACCTCCACATTGCTGACATCGTACTCCGATTGCTGGGTGATCTCCACCCGGCCGCTGACTGTCAACGAATCCCCATTTGCGTACCACTCCTTGGCCACCACTTTCCTCCGGAAATGTCCAATCACGGCGGAACAAGCCAATCGCTCGCCTCTGGCTTTGGGTCCACTATCCTCATAGATAACAAGGGACTTACCCAGGATACTATGTCTTCCGGAGAGTGGAAGATTGCCATCCACAAACATTTTCCTACTTATTTTCTGGGCCACTCTTCTGCCACCAGCTATGGTTAGGGTTCCCGATCTGGCATCCATGGCACCCACTCTGCACATGGAGGGTAAGCCGGGTTGGCAGAAGTCATCCACACTACGATTGCCCCAATCCACTCGGAATGGATTATATACAGGTCCTGCGGAAATGCATCTCTGTTGCCAGTCATAGAAGTCCTTTCCAGGTGCATTGCTATGGATTGCCCAGCGATGATCGTGTGTTGTATTCTGCGTGGAGCCATCAGCCTGAATGAGGTACTCAAATAAAACGGAGGTGTCCTGCCAAGGCTGCTCCGCCGGCTGACGGAATATGACACGACCCACCACAGGATAGCGGAAAAGAACCTAAAATACAAGTAGGATTAAGGATTTAACATCAAGTATTATTTCATTTACCAACCTGAGCCGTAACCATGTTCTGCTGGTAGATCCCATTGCGTTGGTATTGGCTCAGGCTCGAACAGCCCCAAATCATCTTTGTAATATTAGTGACATTCGATCGATTGAAGGTGTATATGACCAGACTCCTTTGGGCAATGCTTTGACGTCCTTGAAGGGGCAGGAACACGTCCCAGTAGAGGCCATTCAACTCGGAACTCGTTCCTGGCAAGACATACTGATGCCAATATCCTTTATTGCGGCCCTGAAGCTTCCCGGAAAGATCACCCACGGGATACTGCTCCTGGGTTCCATAGCCGGGTGGGGGTATATTCTCGTTTATCTCCCGGGGATTATGCATGTCCCCAGTGGTCAGGCAGTAGTCCTCGTGACCCATCCTCGAAGGCACGGGCGGCAGACTGTGAATCCGAAAGGCGGCCACATCTTCGGCGAACTTGCGACTCACATGCTGGGAAAGCGGTGCTCCCAAGGTGAAATTGAGGAAAGTGGGGTCGAACTTGGAGCGCTGCATGAAGGTAACCTCTCCCTTGACTCCACCGGAGTTGATGAAAGTTCTGCGGTTAAGACAGAACAATGGTTATACTTTCAAATAGCATGGCTTGCAAAAACCACTTACTTATGTGTCAAAGGTTGAACATGGCGAATCTTTGTACAGGCGAGATACGAATCTGGATGTTGGTTGTCGAAAAGTACCAGGTAAAGCGTTCTATGGGGAATGGTAAGATCCGAGGGCAGCAGGGCCAACTGAGCATCCCTAAAAACGCTGCGTTGTGGCGAACGAAGGGCATTCTTGGCCACTCCAATCCTGCCGAGACGTGCGTCCAGATCACCTATGCCCTTGCCAGCTCCACTTCCTTGGGGATCGAAAACCTGCTGCAGGAAGTTGCAGTTGTCCTCCGTGCGATGGTGGTCATGTTTGAAGATGTCCGTCACATAGATCTTCCAGTGGTGCTGGGTGAACGGTCCAGCTTGACTTCTGTCTTCCTCCAGAGCAGCTGGTTGCTCCCTGACATGGTAGAGATCCGAGTAGATTAGTGTATCCCCAACAGCTCCCTCCGCCGGGGCCAGCCAACGGAAATGGACAGATCCGGCCACAGGAGTATTAAAACGAGCCTCTGCCATGTGCTCAACGGAACTCTGGATGGTGGTGATGGTGGCACAAATCCGCGCATTGGCGTTGACCTCTGTGAGAAGCAGGGACTTGCCCCAGATCCCGCGATCCCCAATCAACTGCATGTTTCGCTCCCAGGTGGAAGTCTCATTTCCGGGCAGTACCAGATACTCCAAGTCCTCATCAAAGGACAGGACCTGGGATCCCAAGCGGCTCAGTTCGCAGCGCTCGTCGGGATCAGTATTGGAGTAGTCCACGGGGAAACGACGTACTCCCCAACTCCATACTTGGTCGGGGTACTGCAAGGTGGCCTCCAGATTGGCCTTGATCTCCACCGTGGTGGCATTCATTTGCCGAAAAGTGATCTCTCCATGAAGACCTCTTTGCGAGATGTAAGCGATCAGATGCTGTGCATCAGCTGAGAGGCACAAAAACGATAGTGAGAGTGGGCAATCATGAGTATGGTGAGATATCACAAAGGTGCACAGAGAGAAATGTGAATGAATGAAATAATTATATACGTAAAGATACCAATTTAGATTACTTTCCAATCTAAATATACAGCATTAAAACAGTGTTAATTTCACCGTGAATTTGTATCATATTTCTTCCAGTGCACTCGAGAGTGTGGTGAGTTATCTCAGACACAGCCTGAGATACTTTCGATTTCTTTGGCCACGCAATATCTGCATACAATGCACTCGATTCCCAGCACTCACCGCCACTCATTAGTGATGCAATCCAGCAGACGGAAGCTATCCACAAAAGCTGACCACCTGGAGCCATGGTTCTGGTTCTGCTCCCTTCCGGAATAACCAGATTACTCGAAAAGTGCTGTTCGAATGGATGTGGCAATGAAAAGCGTATCTGACTTTCACATCGCAGTGCGCATGCGTGCGCCTCGAAACTCGACTGAAAACTGGTAGCTCGAAGGTTCGTGTTCGGTTTTGGCCATCGCGACTTGGCCAAGTGTGGGGAGTTTCCCACTGCGCTCCACCGCTTCGTTGGCTCCCCAGCTTTATCGCTGGTTTTGTTTTGACCTGGAACTGGTTTCCGGCACGGCTCAGCTGAGTCAGATGTGCAGTAAGAGGCGTACCCCCCCCAGGAAAAGAAACCCCTTCCCTGAGAAAGTCAAACTTCAATGGCTTAGTGTTTTTTTAAGACGACTCGCTTATGCTTTATTCCAAGACTTCGTCATCGTATCATCATCTAGTTATGTTGTATAAAAACAGTTACTTGTTTTCTATTTTTAGATGGTTTTTTGTTTTTCTTTCATTAAAATTTCTGACCGGGTTAAAAGTTTTCTGAATTTTCTCATCTTGCCGTGTGTAGCTTAAATTATACTGAAGTAAAGATTCGATTCGCGTTTAACAACTTGTTGCATGTTGCATGTTGCATTTTGAAATGGATTGTAGTGTGCGTGTGAGTGTGGTGTGTGCTCGTGTCAAGTGTTGTGTGTTGAGTTCTGAGTATTAGTAGTACATAAATATAGAAGTATATAGTGACCTCCTCCGATCAGCCTAGGTACTAGTATGTACCTGGGTACCTTATTCAAACTAAAAACCCCCCCGCCCGTCTACATCCCGGGGGGAGGATGATCATCCTGGAAGCTTCGAAACGCATTAACTAGAAACACTGGGTTGGTTGTTTGAATGTTTGTTCATATTTCAGATATCATTTTGGGTTGTTTGTTCGTTTTGGGTGGTTTATATCGCTGATAGTTCATAAGCAGAAAGTTGAGGTGGTTGTGGTGGTGGTGGTGGTGGTGGTTAAGTTATGTAAATTCGCATTAAACAATTTGAGTGAATGAACTTAATGTTTCTCTGTTATTAGCCTAACTCTCGATAACTTGCAATAATATTGATAACTCATAACTGATAAGTAAGTAACGAACGATAGATATGCATAACGATAAATATTTTGTGATAGTAGGATATATATTTGGCTCTCAGTTAAATGTTCCCTAACAATAGTCTGTTATAGGTTTACCTCTCTCTCTCCTGGTCCTGCGAGATTTCTTGAACGAAAAACATTGTAACTCACAAAACTTGCTAAAAATTCATATTCATATTCATAATCAAAGTGAACTCGTGGGTACAGGGCTAACGAATCCAGCCTGGCTACCCATCAACATCGTCTTCTTCCTCCCTACATCATAAATCATACATCGTACATCATACATCCTCATTTCGATCTCGATCTAGATCTCGATCTGGTTTATCATCTCTCTCGGGGTTCTTCTCTTTAGTTCTTCAACGGATAGCGACATAAAAATAGACACGGCTTGTTTGTTGTTTTTAAGTTTTTTTGTTGATTTTATAGGTGTTTTAAATAAAATAGATAGCATTTGTTTTATAAATTTTACGTGTAAAATTTAACAGTAAATCAACTAGAAAACTACGCGTCAGTTCTTGCCGTGACAGTGAACGTGATCGATCGTAAGTATCCCTAACTATGATGGACAGATACATGGTAAATGGTTCTGATCGCTACCAAATGTTGCTGAAGAAGTTCTTTTCAGTTTGATCGGATGTTGCTGATCTGGTTGGTGGTGTTGTTCTTGGTACAAGGTACTTGGTACTTGGTGATGGTTAACAAAAGAGATTACAAGATACTGAGAATCTACATATGTAAACGAGCGTTTCTTTTAATTACGTTTATTATTACTGATTTGACTGATTGATTTAACGTTCTGATTCTGGCTGTAATATGGATGTTGAGTTAGAAGTTAGGATGTGATCGGATGTGCCTTAGGCGGCCTCCTCCTCCTCCTCTTCACCCTTGCCGGTGAGCATCTCGATCAGGGCGGCGGTATCGATCTGGTTCTTGTCGTCGACCACCATCTGATCGTAGGCATCATCAACCTCCTTCATGGTGAACTTGTCACCGAAGTTCATGAGCATTTCGCGGAATTTGTCACCGTCGATGAGACCATCGTTATCGAATGTTTTGAAGGCAGCAATAACAACTTCGTCTTCATCGTTGGCACCGGAGGTGGCCATGCGGTTGGCGAACAGGGTCAGCAACTGGGTGAAGTTGATCGGACCCGAGGCCTCGCCCAGCATGGCGTCCAACTCCTTGTCGTTGGCGATCTTGCCGACGGAGTCGAAGGCAGCGCGCAGATCGTTCTTGCCAATAATACCGTCCTTGTCGGCATCCATGAGTTGGAAGGCCTATCGATCCCGCACAGAAACAGAGAGAGAGATAGAAAGAAAGAGCGGGTTGGTGACTTGGTCTTTGGACAAGTGCGATAGATGCCTGGATGGTAGCATGATGGGATGATGGGATGATGGGATGTTGGGATGGGTCTCGAGTGATATGCGACTGATGATAACATATGAGTGCCGCCCAAAACTCACCTCCTTGAACTCGGCGATCTGCTTCTGGGAGAACACAGAGAAGACCGAGGAGCCAGCGCGCTTCGACTTCCTGGAGCCACGGGATCCGCCCGACGCTCTCTTCGAACCAGTGGCAGATGCGGCCGGGGCAGGAGTGGCAGCTGGTGCCGGGGTTGCTGCCTCGGATGCGGCCTCAGAAGCGGTTTCGGAAGTACCACCCTCTTCCTTGGTCTTCTTCTTCTTAACCTTCTTCTTCTCATCGGCCTGGGGAGAGAAAAAGGGGATTTATTAGTAGGGATTCAGGGCCAGGAAGGAGGATTCTAGCCAGTCATTAGTCGTTGTTGTCCGTCACTTAAGAGTTCCGGTTCAGTTCAAGTTGTACTCTTGCAGTAAATCCACATTCGTGTTAGGGATCCTAGTAAGTTATCCGCGTTGAAGGATCTACCATTGGAATTATGTTCGTAGAAGGTTATCCCTTAAAGGGGTTTACCATTTAAGGGATGCCTTTCAATAGGTCTCCCCGTCTAGGCCAAAAAATATGTATCTGCGGCGAAAAGTTTTCCACTCGTTCTATAAATAAACCGGACGCATATTACGTAAGCTCTCCGCCGTGCGCCACTTGCTGTCTCGCTCGCTCACCGACACGGATATCGGATTACGTTACAGACGCGTAACACTCGGATCGGATCGAATCGGATGGGATCGATCCATTTATAGAACTTTCTGCACTATTCTCACTGCATACTCATACAAAAGGTGAATCGGGGTCACCGCGATTTAGAGTTATGGTTCACTTAATATTCATATCCTCGTGGTCTTTCTCGAATGCAAACGATTCACGGCACTGAACGGCATTATCCTTGCTGCATATATCCAGGCACTGGGATCCAGTTGGGTTCGGTTCGGCTTAGTTCAGTTCGGTTCAGTTCAGTTGGGTTTTAGTGATATTCCGGGACGAGTCCTTACCATGGTGCTGAACTTTGATGTGTTGTCTAATCGAGTCGAGCCGTCAGAGCACACTGAATCTCTGGCTGATTTTATCGCCAAGACAATGATGTTTTAAGAGCTCGGAGGAGCTCTTCCTCTTCCAACCATTGGGGTCGCTCGTGGCGGTTCGGGCCGTCTTCGTGGATCTTCGGGCGCCATTCGCTGTATCCGTATCTGCAATATTCGTGCTGCCTTTTTTAGTATCTGCAAGGCGAGGTCCGCCCAGGAGATCGGCGGGGGCTGGCGGCTATATCTATGTAGATATAGCCATGGCTATAGCCTATGGTGTAGCTGTATCCGAGGTGTTTACTCATCGGCCGCTGCTCTAATCAAAAATCTAATTTTAAAGGCAGTGAAAACGCTGTGGCTTTGGCTTTTGGGCAGCAGAAGCCTATACATATGTTCGGAATTTATTTCGGGGCGATTCGGATTGGTTCGTATCGGGGCTCTCTGTTGTGGATACATTTCCCCATCCTCAGATTCTGTTCTGTTTTGTTTTCTTTTGCTCTGCTCTGCTCCACTCGGCCCGTCTCTTTGCCAGCGGCCACCTCCCAAAGGTGTCCTCTTGCGCTGAAATCACCTACATTTTCCTTGGCCCGCGGACAGCATACATATATACATATATCCAACATACGAGTATAGCATATGTCTATGTCTATTCACGCCTATATACTCGATGTTTTGCTCGCCTACGTTTCTTTTTTCTTTTTCTGTTTTCGAAATGCCCCGTACATTGTGCAATATGAAGAGCGGCGAGAATTCCAAATCTATAGATCTGTATATATATACACGGCGATCGGGCGGATTTCGTGTCGCATAAATATCCAACGAACCCGATATTGGAATAGAGTTATTTCGGCAACAAATGTGGAATAAACATCTGACTTTATCTATATGCTAGTCATCCGTGGACATTGCATAACAATGGGAAGGCTGTAGGATTTCCATTTCAGATCAACTTTGAGTACCACGTCATGATACATTAACCTTGTTCCTTAATATATTATGTATTACAACATATATTTGAAATTATTTAGGCCTAAACAGTAAAAATTGTGTACAACAGGAATCAACAAATTGTGTATTCTTAAAGACAACTAAAGATGAAATCCAATTTTAATTGTTACAAAATATTATTCATATAGTGTACATATATTTTGATAAAAATAAACATTTTTCACATTCTGTGATTTAATAGATTTATATTTTGGCGCGATTATATCGTTTCAGTAAGCATTTGCCTTTCCATAGTAAATATTTTAATAATTAAAATAAAGCAAAACATATTTCAAAACAATATTTATATGATGTCATCTTTGCCACCTGAATTCATTCCCCGCACTGGCTAATATTATAATTAATGAAGGCTTTATGCAAAAATATGAAACGGAAAATATCTCAATTAACGAGGGGATCCGTGCGAGAAAGCCTTCATAATTCATCGATCAGACATAATGAAAATCGATTTCGGCTGCAGTCTTCTTCGTGCTCCATTGAAAGTGATTTTCGGCGAAAACTCTCTTGGCGCTGCCATTTTGGCACGTAACCAGGCGACTTTTTGGCCTGGGGCCAACCAAAACAAGAATATGTAGAAGGAAAACTGCCCACAATCTAATACGCAAAGTAGCATTGAATATACGCGAATGTACACTATAAATAGAACAAAGTGCAAAAAACGAGCAAGACGCAGTCAAAGGAATGTTAAAATTAATGAAAACTGCGGCATATGTATTCAAATTTCCAAGGTGCAAAATGTATCTGGGAATCTTAATGGTTTTGACACTCTTGAAGCATTGTTTATGGAGGGTTAACAATCAAATATGGTGAATAACAGCCTACACATAACATTTGTTTATCTCATGGGTTTCTAAATTTAAACGCCAAATCATCTTTGACGATTTACCAGGTTAGTCTGTGTGAATATACCCAGTTCCACCTGATACATGGGCGAACTTGGAGGCTGCTCTGTAGGGAGGTCGGACGTCATTGGGAATCAACTGTATTCAGTGCCCACAACGCATTCCTATCACATCTCCGCTCCGCTCCCATCCTCACGCCTTGGCCGCCCGATGGCCGAAAATAGAAGAGCCAACGCGCACCACTGTGCTGCCCATTTCGATCTGAGGGAACAGTTTGGATTATAGCGACGGAACTTGCTCAGTCGGTTTGTAGCTTACCGCCTTGTCAAAGTCGTTGGACATTCCCATGGAGACGAGCACCGAGTCCGGGGCCAGAGAATGCGCCTCACATATGGATCGGTGCACCTGCATCAGGGACACAAAATCCGGATTGGGTCCATTGCTATAGTCAAAGCCAAATGCGCCAATGGTCATAATGCCCATCAGGCTCAGGTGTTTAAGATTGCTTCTGATGTACTGGTAGAGTGCCGGAGCATCTTTCGCCTCTATTCCGCTCTTAACTAGAGGTCGAACGATTTGGGAAAGTAAGTGTACAGCCCGCTGATTTGGGGGAGTGCGACTCACCATCTTCACCGCTGGTGTTGATCTGGATGAGCACCTGCAGGGGCTCCTCAGGGGCAGGTTGTCGCTTAGACCAAGCTGCGTCCAGTTTGGTGGCCAACTTTTCGCTATCCACGGTCTGGATCATACGCAGATTTGGCACAGAGAGTACCTGAATGAAATAAACAATCAGTTGAGTAAGATAAAGGTGCTGATAATATATTTTTGAAGCTGACCTTGTTGATCTTGTTGGTCTGCATGTGGCCTATGAAGTGCCACCTGATGTCGGGGCACTTGGCCAGTATGTCCGGGTGGCGGCTCTTCTCCTCCAGCTCCTGCACATAGTTCTCCCCGAAGTCCCTTTGTCCGGCCTCGTAGGCCTCGATTACGGCCTCCGCTGGCTTTGTTTTGCTCACTGCAACGAGGAGGGGTCTGGCAGCTTGAACTTCCTGTATGAGAGATAATGATTTTCATATAGGAGGTCATAAATAAGTGGGCTTTAAGTGAACTAACTTTGGGCCGCTGGAGGAGCACCTCGTCAATGCGCTTCAACACGTGCTGCAGGCCGGCTTTCACGTCGAACTCCGCCATTGTGCGTCTTAGCATTTAACTGTGGAATGCGAAACGATTAATATGCTTCGTATATGGATGCAGATAAATAATAGTTATTGTACTTACGGTTGGTTAACTCAATGGTAAGAAATCACCCTTGCAAAAAAAAACAAAACTTCGGAGTCTGCGAAATCAGCTGTTTGGCAGTGTGACCTGATTATACTAAATATACCAACAAAATACTTCTTATTTGGAATATACTGATAAAGGCGGGAAACTTAAGTAATTTTTATTCCCAACAGCAAAAAGTTCATTGCTTCTTAAACATATAAATAAAGTATTAAGTTAACAGAGTTGTCCATCGTAGTCAACATCCAATTGCCTTTGCTTTGGCAGTAAGTCTCGCCGCACTTTAGCTTTTCGAAACCCTGTGCTGGGGAGAAATGCCTTCACTGGGACGCACACAGACTCCTCGACTTCAGCCATGGCGGACGCTATCAGGTGTGGCTGCGAGTCAGTGAACTCCGTGCTGGGCTACCTGGTCACGATGCGAATATCCGAGATCCGGCACTGCTTCGAGCTGCTCGGGGTAGCGCACATGGAGGTGCTCGCAGGTATGCTCGCTTTCATCCTGATGCAGTTCACCAAGTTTACGGTCGTCCTGATGTTGGCCATTCTCCTGGCCTACGGTATATTCTACATGGTAAGGGCAGGTGTTCCGCTACTGAGCCCTCCTCTCTTAACGAATCATCCCGCAGTGGGACACTTTCTTCCCAGAAATCAGTCAGCTCGGTCGCAGGGGTATGAAGATGTTCCGCAATGTGCGCACCTCTGCCAACTTGCCTCCATTTGCTTCCGACACTGAGGAGACGCCCGGTAACTAAAATGAAAGACAGCATTCGAAGTAGCCTCATATGTATCGTTTTACTTCCCCAGGAGAGTACCAAATCCGACCGAGAGGTCAGCAGTATACCACTGGCATGATAACTCCGCCGAATACCATCAACATGCCGATGCTACTGCCTGTGATACAAGCGAGGAATCTCAGGACCACAAGTCTGCAAACGGATCATAGACGACAGGAGGAGGAGAACAAGCGTGGATCGCGTGGAAGAGGTCACTCATCGTATCAGGAATCCCAGGAGACGGATAGAAAGAACCGAAAAGAGAGACCCTACTGGCGAACTGTTAATTCTGAACTGGACAGGGAGCAGCCGTCCACATCCAGGAAAGCTTATCATGGAGCCAGTGGCGGTGGCGAGTCCAAGCGCAGGTCCAATGTCATGAGGATACCGACCGTTACCAGCGGAGTGGTGGACGCCAGGAGAACGAGTGACCAACTCAAGCGACTGCCCAATATCACAAGCGCAGAGTCGCGGAGGACAACCAAGGTAGCTGGTGGTGCCATCGATTCCAGGAAGTTGCACCACATAACCAGTGGGGAGATCACTGAGTCCCGAAGGATTCCCAAAATAACCAGTACAACCACTGAGTCTAGATGGTTGCCCAGAGGGGAAATGAAAGAAACTCGCAGGATTCAGCAAATAACCAGCAACACGAACGCATCCCGAAGATTACCCACTGTCACCAGTGGTGATGTGAAGGAGTCCAGGAGGAGCTCGCATCCCAACGCTGGTGGCGAGTCCCGTCGCACTTCAAATGCTCAGAGAGATCGTGACGGAGGTGGCGGGGAGTCGAGATCTCGTCGGCCGGCGGAGAAATCCAATCCCGCCCAAGGTCGCCGACATGAGGAGCAATCGAAGCAGCGGCGGAGCAACAACGTGCATTCCGGAGTGACTAAGCGGATATTTCCGGATGATCATTTCGAGCGCCTGAAGCTGGAGAATCGGGAGTTCCAGGCCCGCCGCCTTCAAGCGAGTGGAGCTGCATTCCGGCAAAGTCTGAGTAATCCCACCTCCGAGGGAGCTCTGCTCACCAAGCAGGAGAACTTTATCGACAATCACCGGCAATCCGACAGGCGAGACATTCAAAGGAGCACCAAGTCAAGTGAGTAAGCAGGGAGATATTTATCATTTGATAAAATAACACTTTTTGTTAACACAGGTAACCCAAAAGATGCTAATCATCGGCAACGAGCCCATCATCGCATGCCTAATCCGCTACTTTAAAATGGAGGAGCGCAGCATGCGCAGAAAGCCCTCATTTGCCAGCTGTGAAGACAGGTGAAACCCCGTAGTTCTCCAGGGTATGCCATCTAATTATTCTCCCAAAGCCTCTCGACAACCAGCTCTGAATCGAGAAAGACCATCCAGTTTAACGAATATCCCAAGACGGTCGAGCTGGATGACGGTACTGAGGAAAAACCAAGCGGGAATTCTGCAGAGCTGCAGATCAAGAGAGTCCCGAAGTTTCCCACAGGTAGGAGTACACCTGTTGATAACACCCAAATGAAAAGCAGGGAATCCAGTTGTGAGCATGTGAATAATCCTGAGGAGTATCCCTATGTGGTGGAGATACCCGAGCAGGAAGAAAAAGAACCGAAAAAGGGGAGCCAATCTGCCAAATCAAAAATAAGATAAGGCGTTAGAATGTAGAAAAGAACACGGAACTTATTTTCTATGTTATCCAAATTATTAATTTTTGTAAAAAATTAAAATTCAAAATAAAATCGTCTCGTCTTATGGGCAGCACTTGTCACCAAATCGCGTACAACCTACCATCAGCTGTTTTGGTATTTTTACTGCCGAATTGCAGCAGGTTGGCAGCACCTTCCGAATGTTTTTGTTTTGCATCGGAAATTGAAGTAATTTGCATTCCATAAATTTGCCAGAAATAGCGCACTGTCAAGGCTAATGCCATTCCATATAGCTTTAGCAAGATGACCATCTTCAATCTGTACATATTCGACAAGTTCGGAACCCTGCTCCACTACGCAGAATGGAATCGCACCAAGAAATCGGGCATCACACGCGAGGAGGTAAGATATTCATTCAGAAAACTTACTTGCTCATTAAATATGTGTGTTTTTAGGAAGCGAAACTCACCTACGGAATGCTCTTCTCCATAAAGTCCTTCGTCAGCAAGATATCGCCCCACGATCCCAAGGAGGGCTTCCTTTACTACAAGACTAATCGCTACGCCCTGCATTATCTGGAAACTCCCTCTGGCTTGAAGTAAGTTGATTAAAGTATTCAGGAAACATGGAGAATAGTTCATGGAAGCCCACTTCTTGCTGAATACTAATACCTCTTGAACTCTCCATTCCCAGGTTCGTTCTCAACACGGACACGACGGCCATCAACGTGAAGGAGCTGCTACAGCAGCTGTACGCCAAGGTGTGGGTGGAGTTCGTGGTGCGGGATCCACTGTGGACACCCGGCACCGTGGTCACCTCCGATCTGTTCCAATCCAAGCTCGATGAGTTCGTCAGGCAGTCACCCATCTTCGGCATTCGCAATATCTAAGCAAATAAATAGCTGTAAGCTCGAACTCTCATTACGTAGCTATGCAAATTCCGCCTCCGAAACTCTAAGGTCTATGTCATTAGCTCCGAGTGGCGAATTGCGCTGGCAAGTGCTCCGAAATGCAGCCCGCGAGATCCGGGCTCCGGAAATGGCATGCACTTAAAATGTCGGCGGGGCCAGCGAGAAAAACTGGCCTCATGGTTGCGCAAGCGCTGTCTTTTGCTGTTGTCCACTATCCACTGTCTACTGTCCAATAGCCACTGCTAACAAAGGGGCACAAATGTCAAAGCGGTTGCCGCAACTCGAAGGTTTTCGTCAACTCCACGAGCTGAGAAAATGACTGAATGTCTGTCTGCTGCAGGCGAACTGGGATTACACGGATAAAAATGATGTGATTAATCCTCTGCCAATGAACAGCAATCGGAAACCAACTCTGGTAGCCAGAGAAACCTTTAAATTAAAAAAGGAATCATAAAATATTAGCCACACATATGAAAGCTGTTAAAACTTTAGTGATTATAGGTTGATGGCCTATTTTGCATAGATTGTGCTAATATTTGCCAAGATGAAAGCGACTCGAAGTGATGTAACAAATGCGTTTTTAACCGTGTACCTGCAATTTTTAACAGACGGCTCAGCTCGTCAAGGGTTTTCGCAACTATACGTTGTTGCCGCGGAAAATGAAAATGATTTGCAGAATGCATCCATAATCGGGGGAGTTGCTGTGGCTTTGGCTCTGGTCGGTGTATCTGCAACGCCTGCATGAACGGGCAAATATACAAATGTGGCTGTGAAGATACTCTTTCCTATGTGCCCGACGTCTGATGTCGGATGTCTCACTTATTCAAAACATTTTGTGCAAGTCACAAGACGTTTGAACTAAATATGTTTTGTATGTTTTAGTGCTGGCTTTTTGTTGCTCGCATTGTCTTTGACGAATTTTAAAACAGGTTTCCACATTGCAAAAGCCACCGGCGGGACAATAAAAATGGAACCACAAAGCGGTTTCTTTTCTCCGCTATCGAAGAAATCAATTTCAAAGCCAAACGCCCTGGCCGCAGAGCGCAAATAAATCAAATGCTCGACCAACACATCAAGAGCTTATGATGGACCATCGACAAAATTCGACCCGAGAAAAACCGAAAGCACGCACAGGTTACCAAATCCACACGATAAAGGTGCCCTTTCAAAATCGGCAATTGCGTAGACTCTCGGATTGAAGCACAAGCTCATATCATAGTTGGGTATCTGGGGGATACCAGTTCCGAAAGAGAGGCTGCATATCGCCAATCATGGGCACAGGTCTTCGATGTCACCGCATCGCCTTCCAATTAGCCGTGCATCTGGGAGATGGGATTTACGGGGTCTTGGGGGAAGTCGGAGTACCGGAGTGCCGGAGTCGGAGCTTTCTGTTTCCATTCGCAAAAGTTACGCAAATTTCGGGCCACTCGACTGGGTTTGCGTCATAGAAACTCCGGATCGCGGCAAGGTTATTAACGCTTAGGAATTGGAAATTGTCGCCCGGTCACGTCATTAAACGACCGCTATCTTGATTGCTTTACGATCGCTGCATCTTTTCCCGTGCACAATTAAAAGTTTAACGAGCAATTGTGTCGGGTATTTATTTATCTCACAGTTTCCCCGGAGAAAGAGGAGCACTTGCCAGAGAAAACGCCGCCGTTGGAGGACCACCCACATGAATCTCGTGCTGCTACCAAGGCCCTTTGGCCACCCGGAGGCGGACCTGATCCGTCAAAATACCCATAACCCATACCAACCTATCGGCCAGTTGAAATATTATGCAAATTCATAGGCCTATCGCTTACCAAATTTGGCTGTTTTGCGAGCCAAATTGGGGAAATGCTCGAAAAGAAATCACATAAATTTGACATTAATCTTCAGGCAAGGCTGAGCCCTAACGGAATAATTGCTATGCGAATCCGAGTTTTTTTTTGTTTATCTCGCATTCAAAACCAGAAAAAATGTAGGGTCTTTTAAAAATAGCCAGCCAGAATGATTAACAACATACAAGTTCAACGATATCCAAACTAGGAGTGTTGGAATCCAGTAAACGAAAGTAAAGTAGCACGTGTTTTAGTCTTAAAAGGAGAGATTTTATAGAACCCTATTGGTCATTTCCTATAGATTTCATTTTGATTTGATCTTCAGATCAAACGTCTTTTGATTTATTTATTATTTTTTTTTTGACCAGGAACAAAGTTCACTCAGTTCGATCGCTCTCAGCCAACTTGAAACTATTAATTACAGCTTGCTAACAGAAAAAACTATCTGAAAGATGAACATGTATGATATCTCCATATAGACTTCTGTCTATGCAAATAAAGTGATTTAAATAAAATTAATCATATGCAGAGCAGAAACAAATGACTTTCAAAAGTCTGCCCTTGTTTATTAGGCCTGGTTTCACTCACCCATTCACCTATTCACCAATGGCTAATGCCTAATGAAATCCCGATCCAGCCCTTTTGGCACAACCTTCAATTAACTGGGCCCGCAAAAGTGGCGTAAATTGAGTGCTCGTTTGGTGTCCACTGGCTCGTCACCAATTAGGTGGCGATGGCGATGACAGCCACACCGAAACGCTAATGAGATGACGTTGACATGGTAGGGTCTTGGCCTGGCACTTTTCGGCCATTGCTTGGGCTGTTGGTATTGGCAAAGCACTTGACCTTCTCAATGAGTGGCCTACAGGCTGAGTACACAGAAAAAAATGCTTGCGCAGAGGTAGATTTTTGGACTGAGCCGAATATGATGGTACACGGAAATCTTTGCATAAAAGATCTACAGACATTTTTTCTCTGCATGATATAAAATAAAATTGCTTATAAATATTCGCATAATTATCATATTTTAGCTCCGTGAGCATACAAGTCGTAAAAACAAAGTGGGGCAGGAGTAATGAAGTTTCCTGACGATCGGGAACTCCCATGCACTTGAGACTCGTGATAAATAAAAAAAAGGGGGCGATGCTCCAGGAATTCCCCTTGAATGTCTGCTGGCTTGAACCTTTTCAAGGTTCTCGTTCTGGAGATTGAGTTTAAGATCGGTGTACGTGCCGAGTGCACGTAGGCCAGGCCAAGTGGAGGATCTCGGGGTGCAGGTGGGGCAGTTAGTTAATTGATTAGGGAACTATGACTAGCGTCTAGGCGCGCTTCCTTGTGAGATGCCCACTTCGTCACGTAGTCCAAAGCCAAGGGAAACCAGTTGGCGTCTAACTCCGCCTGAACTGCAGCTGCTCCCCTTTCGGACGACATAACTGTGTAATAGTGCCTTGGATGGCTGTGATGGTGGTCACAACAATGGCAAACGGCGTCTCCATTTCCCATTTCAATTTAAATACCCATTTGCATTTTAATTTCGTCACAGCCTCAAATTGTCGTTAAGTGTGACTGGTAGATAGTTTCGTTTCAGTGGGTGGGTGAGTGGAAGTCCCACCGTGGGTTTGGCACCTTCATTTGCATCTGGACTGAATAACTTGAAAATGAGATTATCAAAGTGGCGGATATTTTCAGCTTAGAGAAAGACCGACCGCTCAGTAATTGTTAAGATACATTTGAAGTGCGCACTTTGCTGCACTAGTTAACATCTTTTTCTGACCGTTAAGTATGTGCACATATTTATTTTAACACATGCATCTTTTATAAGCTCCAGATGCTATTGTGCTATATTGTCACCTTTCTATGATGGCCATTGTACTTCCAGGAAAATAGAAAAGCAAACACTCCGCAACGCTTTAAGTTCTAAGTACTAATATCTGTAAAGCCAAGCTAAATTAGCTCACAAATGTTAGAGAGCCCTTGAGAGATTCTTCACTTAAAAAACAAATTACCATTAAGTACTATCAATACTAGAACAGAAACTCAATCTGAAGCAAATATCAGCCATCTTTTTGGGGTCACGCGTGATAGATCTGTTCATTTTTTGTGACTCACTACCAGAATTCGCATTTTCGTCACAACTCTGACGTCAATGCATATAGACTAGGTTGTGGCAATCTTGGGAATATCTTATATATTCAAAAACAGTTTTCGCACTTCTTGTTTACCATACCTAATATTCGCTAAGCGCTTCCTAGAACGAATCATCCCAATCTAATTGTAGATACACTTATTGTTATGGTAAATGAATTCCAGAACACTTTTCGCACTTAAGGCTCATTTGCATAAAGAGGTTTTTTCCACTCATTCACAAAGTTTCCAAACTCGCATCTTCAGATCTCTCACCAAAGTGAATGGGCTTTCTTCAAAAGATACTCATAACTCATAAAGTTCATAACAAACTTATATTTGAGAGACGCCCGATTATTGGCCAATGGAAATGCGATTTACTTTGGATTTTCGAAGTCTTTTTATTTGTAAATATTTATTTTCCTTTTATTTGCCTCGAACGGAGAGCAAGTCTATACGTAAAGTTGTGTGTGACTTATAACTTATGTCGTACCGTGCTAAATACCTAAACCTACACAAATGAAGATACGAAAATGAGGGGATGTGGGTGTTTGGGTGTTTAGGTGTTAGGTGTTGAGTGTTTGTGTGAGTGTTAACCATTGCGGTGCAGGTGAGTTGGTCTGGTGTGAAGATATAGATAATGATAGAATAGAATAGGGTTTAATTTAAAAAACGATTATCGACTATGTCCCGCCCTCGCATAGACTGACGCAAGATTAAGTGACGATCCTTCCCGGTGATCCGCGAGCCCAGTATCCCGATCCTCGAGGTCCCTAGTTGGCCGCCTTCTTGGACTTCTTCATCCGCTCGCCCTCGTTCTCGTTCTCATCCAATTTGGCGCTCTCCGTGCTGCTGGACTCGGCATCGTACTCCAGCTCGGGATCGGGAACCTCGGCGTAGTGCACATGACCCACCATGGTGGCTCCGGCCACCACGCCGTCCTTGAACTCCTCGGGTCCGCCCAGCTGGGAGGCGTGGCTGCCATCGCCGTACTTCTCGAGGGTGCGTCGCACCAGCTCCTTGGAGGGCTGCTTCATGTTCCAGGCCCATCCCAGCTTGTGGAACGCGTCCAGCACCATGGTGGTGAAGTTGACGGTGTAGTTGCCCAGCTCAGCTGCCTTGTAATCCCAGGGGAACACGTGGTGGTAGTTGTGCCATCCCTCGCCCATGGCCAGCAGGGACACATAGATGTTCTCGCTGGGCATGATGCGCCTGGAGAGAGAGATAACACCAGATTAGTCGGATATGTCTGTAGAAGTGGACGCGATAAGAAAGAAACCCTCTTATGAATTATTATGATTGTTAAATAGAATTCTTCATTCTAGTTTCAACCCAAAGATACTTGGCATGCAATGTGGTCAGCATAATTTTCTTGTGCCAAAGTGACCTGCATTATTTTCGCCAAATTCAATACGCTAGTGTCAGCATCTTGTTGACATAGTAATGAACTTCTGGTAATCACACTTACTTGTCGTAGGGGCGGGATCCCCACAGATGGGCGGCACTGTTCACGGACCAGGTGAAGTTGAGGCTGCTCACGTAGCGGAAGAGGCACTGCTGGATGAAGGCCAGGGTCCAGGTCTCGCCCCAGCAGTAGACTGGGATCACGGTGGGCAAGATGAAGCAGAAGAAGATCTTCAGGGGGATGAAGTACTTCTGGTGGAACCGCACCACGGGATCGGCCAGAATGTCGCTCATGTCGATCTGGCGACCACGACGTAGTACCTCCGGATGCTTCAGCATCATCAGCCATCCCACGTGGGAGAAGAAGAATCCCCTGTTGGCATTGTGGGGATCCGCATCAGTCTCCGAGTATTTGTGATGAACCCGATGGTCGCGAACCCAGTCGTACAGTGTGTTCTGGAAAGCGTTATTTGATATTAAACAATAAAGCAATGTGCACAGCAGAAGTTATCTTTTAAATGCTAACGTATTTATCACAGATCGCCCCGAAATGGACCGTAAAAATTATATATCTTTTAAAGTATCTGTATCCAAAAGCTTAAATCTTTGGGGGGTCAGGGGGTTCACTTAACACGTCTTCAAATTTGATTGCTTCACTTAATATCCAAGTCACTCAGCATATGTACATATGTGTTATACAATGTATATATCTTTTCAAGCTCTAAGCTTCTGCGGCTGCGCTTAATCGCTGCAGTCATTAAATAAGACAAATGTATCTGCGGGATACACAAAGCACTTTTGCGAGTAGTTGGAATTGTCAATCCTACAGTTTGTCAGCCGCGACAGGCATTAAGTTGTTATACTTAATGATGCAATTAATGTTAATTGCATTACAGCCCCGAAAAACGCAAAAACGAAGGTGGCGCGTCAAATGATTTGGCAAATTGCGAACAAGTCTTCAGGTGGCATTACGTTCGCCAAAGGTCGGCTATCCGATCTTCCATTCCATCCAAAAAAAACCAACCAACTCACCTGTCCAGCCACGCAGTAGCAGACCATCAGAATGGATCGCAGCGCGGTGTTGGCCTTGTAGCTCTTGTGGGTCCAGAACCTGTGGGCTCCGGCCGTAACTCCGAATCCGGCCACGCCGCCAACGAAGATGGCTGAAATGTATTAATGGAGAGTTAGATGTAAGTGTCGGCTATAAAGATTTTCGGACAAAAGCAGTGCTAATTGGATGCCAATAGAAAAACCCGAAATTACATTTCCGCAAATTGAGCTATTTTGAGCTATTTGAGGCTGGGTGCTAATTCCCCCGACAAACAAATGGAGTATAAAAGAGAACCAAGATCGCACAAGGTTGTCGATAGGGGGAACTTTATAATAGTCCGGTGAACGACTGATCACGACTGTGCGATTGTCATCAGAAATATCAGGTGCAAGCCCTTTCAGCAGATCTCATCCATTAGTTCCTCAATTAGAATATGCAAAGTGCCATTGTCACCTTACCATTGAATTGGATAATTGCTGTGGGCACAATTAGAAGTAATGACTATTTGATAGCAAGAGGGTTTTCCGCGTCAACTAACGATCGGTGATATAGGGGGATCTTTGGGAATATGCTCACACCTCGCATATTTCGGCAACCAACTAATGAACTATTAACGATTTCCCTGACTGGAACGTCCAATTGATTTGAGGAAAGATTAGCCTTCAAAATGTTGCGACAAAACCAGTTCCGCCTCCCCAACGAATAAAATGAACAATTAAAGGCCAAGACGAGTGCGGAAATGATCAAACTTAACATTGGTGTGCCCACAAATGGGTTACTTATGAGGTGAACTCTGAAAAACTAATAACTAATAACGATAGGTACATTAAGTCCACGCATATACATAAGTATCTATGTATCTATGTATCTTCGGGTCCAACTTGCTCATGAAATATTCCTATTTCTTGTGCTTGTTTGTTGCGGTAATGCAAATGGCAGTGCACATTGTTTTTTTTTGGCTGTCATTTAAATGACGGAATCACGACATCTAATTTGGAAATTTGCATTTCAAATGCAGTGCAACGTGGGGCACTGCAAATACAGGTCAAGTTCAGGCTATTCCGAAATTAGATTTTGAGCTGACTACGGTTTGGCTGCATTTCATTATCCATTTGGCGTACTTTTTTTCAACATCAGTGTCCTTGAGTCGCAAGAAGTGCATTGACTCGCTGCCTCTCTATACAAATATTAGTTTTTGGCCAGTTTCATTAACACCCTATGTTAATGCGCTTATGTAAGTCCCATCGGCGGCATTTTCTCCCTTGATTTTCAGGCCCGTCGCATTTAATCAATATCTCGGTCCGAGCACGACAATTTTCGCCATCTACGTAACCGGCAAAATATGATAATTCCCAGCATGCCAGTGAGCATCTTTAAGCGCTGCACGTTCGTCCGGCAATTTGCCAAATATTTACGAGCTCGACGCCCCAAAAAAGGGACACGCTGCGCGCAAGGATACTCCTTGTACTCAGTTCTTCAGGTTTTTTTTTTGTACCTATCTTACCGCACAAAGCGCAATAAATATGGAAAATGACCAAGTATTAAGGCGTTTTTCGATGCACGGCCATTAAGGGGGAAGTGCCGAAGTAACCAAGTACCTGGAGCTTCGGATGACCTGGTAATTCCAATGAAAACGAAATCGCTGGTGGAGGTGCCCCCCTCCAACTGATTTCTGTCTCAATGTCAAGCGATTTTTTGCCCCACTCGCATGTGTAGTGCTCATAAATTGAGTCAGTGCGCTTACCGCACAGATAAATCATCTTTTGTCTGGGTTTGGGTCTGGTGAGCTGAGATCTAAAATGGTTACACCTAGGTAACTTTGAAGATCCGCAGTTAAGAGGCAGTAGTGTGCTTAGTGTGCCCCGAAGCTTACGATTTAAGATCGGATATTCCTAGAATTATCTAGAGCAACCTTTGGAACCCCAGACTACAAGTATTTACAATATGAATAAATCGTGATTCATTGAAATGAGCCAGAAATTGCTAGTTTGGCCTTGTTTACCCAACTTTGAGATCCGATGACTATGGGGTAGATCTTTCAAAGACCCCATTAAATATGTGTCAAGCGATTCTCGTTTCTCTTTCCCTCCGCCAAGCGCTCTTTTGGCCGCATATTTATACCAGGGCAGCACGTTTTGGTTTTGTTTTCTGCAATCCACCTGTGTCAGGCAATTTTTATGCTGAGACTGAAATTGCATGCCAGCCAAAAGCCAAAAGTTAAAAGCCGAAAGCTGAAAACCGAAAACCGACAACCGAAAACCCAACCCCAAGTAAGGCGAATGAAAGAGATTTCAATTTCAACACACACGTCGTACAACAAAAGGCAGAAGCTGAAGGGCAATATAAATAGTGGGTCTTTGGGGAACGGGCGGCCAAGTGTTAAGCGGCAATCAATTAAAGGCAATAACAAGGGGACGCATTTTGTAATGGCCCAGAGAAAGAAGAGGCCAACGGGCTTAAGGCGCTGGGCGCGCAAAATTGCAAATAATTGGTGGGGCAACCGATTTTTGGGGGAGTGGAAGCCGCAAAGTCAACATCATCAGCGACACCAGCAACACATCTACACTGCGAGAAATATGGCGCCCAACTTGCTGATCAGCTTACCCGATAAGCCGAAACTTAACCCATGCCAACAATAGCCAATATAATATCTCCAAGTTGATATTGATTCCTAGTTCCAATGCCAGTTATTCAACTTATACATGTAAAGGGCCAAAAATATATATTAGATTTCATATCCAGTTGAAATTGGTTAACATATATTTCTGATACATCTGAGCAAACCCAAGACCCTTATGATGATGATTTTCTCTCTGTGTACCATTTTTCCCTTTCAGCATCGATCAGAGATGACTCTTTGTTTCCACACCTGTCCCCGTCCACCATTTCCAAATTCGAGGCGATAGAAAGAGAGAGTGAGCATTACGCAATGCCGGATGGGATGGAGATGGAGAGGGAATGGATATGGATATGGATATGGCTATGGATGGCTTAGATGATGCGAGTGGGTACAGCAATACTTACACCAGATGGTGGTGTACGGATTGAGCTCACGCAGCGGATAGGTCAGCAGGCAGATAATGGCCACGATGTGCAGGAGCGAGATCTGGATGACTTTGTCCCACTTGAGGGGCGCCTGAAACTGCCATCCCAGCACGCGATCGCCGACGAAGGTGCGGGTGTACTCCTCGAGGTTGATGGCATCCTTGGGCACGTGCTTGGCGATCTCCTTGGGCACCACCGACCTGGGCAGCTCCTCCCGCTTCTGGGGCAGTTGGAGCTTGCCGCGGGGCGGCAGTTCGGGCGAGGAATCCTCTCCCCTGCGCACCTGCTGCTGGGCATCACCATTCGGGAGCTTCGACCTCCTGGCCAGGAGCGGCGGACTCGAGTCCCCCGCGATGGCCGGCGTCTTGCTGCACACTCGCTCCGATGTGGACAGATGACCCATTTTTCGCCCTTACAGATCTATTTGTGTATGTAATTCTCTAGATATATGGCTGGAACCCGGGTTTCTTTTTGGGTTCGCTGGCGGAAACCGCGTTTCGTAACTGCCGCGCGCACACTCGCCCAACTTTCTTCACAGCTTAACACTCAAACACTCGGAGGGGCCCTAATTGCCGCAGTACTTGGCCCAAAAGTACGAGCAGGAGGTGGAGTTGGCCTACGTCCAAAGAAACACACAGTCACTTATGCGAACGCGGTTCGTTTAGGGTTTTGTTTTTTGTCGGCGTCCCAAGACTTCAAGACTTCCTTTCCTCTTCGCGTCTAACGAACTTAACGCGGCGCCGTTCCGTAGACAAATGATCGTAGCCAAATGTGTAAGTTCCTACCTAGCTGCTGGGAGCAGCTCACCTGGGCAGCGACGCGACTGAGCCAAAGTTGACTGATTGACCGACTGACTGACGACGGAGTGGAGTGGAGTGGAGTGGAGTGGAGTTTCCGATCCGACGCACAAAGGTAAGCAAAAGAAAAGAAATGGAGAGACGAAATGGCCAAGAAGGCCAAGATTATGCCACCGTCTCACCTCACACACACGCTCGAGCACCTGCCGTCTTTGGCTTCGGCTTGGCTTCGGCTACAGCTTCGTGTGCCACTTCGGCTCGGCTCGGTTCTGCTCGGTTCGGAGCGAAGCTTCGGCGCAGAATCAGCAGCGCAGTCAGCAGCACCGAATTCACGCTACCTCGAAATTACGCCAAATGTGTGGGTCTTTGGGAGTCATGCATCAGTAGGTCAAACTGTGTCTCCGCTGGAAGCCCAAGACTCCGAAGAAAGGTTTTCAAATGATGAGCCAGATCCACGTTCACTTGCGAGCTGGCACCGAAATGTCGGTAGTTTTTGAGGAGCAGATGCACTAGCTATTTGATACCACTTAAACATGGGTTTTCATTCTGGATATATATCACTTTTTGAATAGCCTTAACTACTTTAAGCGATATCTCTGGCTGAGCAGCATGATTCTACATTTATGTTATGCGCAATCTTTGTCAACTTATTACACAGTACTACGGGGTCTACCCCGATATGTGCATTCTTATCTGACCGACCGACCAGACGTGTCTCTCCCGCCCCTCTCTTGCCCCTCTGGCTGCCACGAAAGTTCGAAAACCGACAAGAAGTCTGCCGGCACGATTACTCACGAATGCTTGAATTTAACTGGGGACCTACAAGTCGCACAGACGATTCTAATGCCGCTCGCTAATTGGAATCGAATTCGACAAATGGACAATGAGATTTTGCACGCTAACTGAAAGAGTTATGTACACTTCCTTCATGACGAAATCGCTCACTTGATCTCTTGTTGCCAAGCGCTCACAACTTATCACAACCCGTTAGATTCTACATTCATGAGGGATCTTCAAAGAAGACCTTTCTTTCCCAGCGATTTCTATTTCAAAAGCAGTTGCCGGATTCTGCGATTCTGCTGCTGCGCATTTGCATATGGACAATCTCTCCTTTTGCAAGTCCAAGTTACACAGCTATATTTATAAATATCGATTCGAGTCGTCATCTTTTAACTGGGCTCCGTGTGTGCGTGTGGAGTGGTGTGCTGTGGTGTGGTGTGGTGTTGACCAAAGTCAAAAGCCGTTCGATGATCATGAAGTTCAGCTCCCGAAGTCCGAAGACCAGAGTTGCTTTCTCTTTACGTAACCGCGGCGACAGAAACAGAAACCGAACTTAATTAAAACCCAAAAGCAAAAGCAAAAGCTGCGAACCCGCGGCGAAATAAAACCCCCGAGCCAAGGAAGCCCTCTGGCCTGTCCCATCGTAAAACTGGGTTTACGACTTCTCTCCAAAAATCCGAGCTCGATTCCGATTCCGATTCCGAATCCGAATACGAATCCGAATGTGAATCTGAATCTGCAAACGGTCGTTCGCGGTGTCACGCGACCGAACCCTTTGATCTCTTGGTCTCGACCCACTGTGGATAGGATGGCGTATCTGCAAGATGCTGCTGCTGATGAGGTGCTGATGTTGTAAGGCCCCCGCCATTAGCCAATTATGCAAAGCCGCAGAGGGACAGAAAATCGCTTGGAAATCGTTCGCGGATGGTGGCGGATGGTGTTGCCTTTGCTTTGTTTATAAACAAACAGAAATTATTGGAAACCACTTTGATATATTGCGCAGCTTCTCTTTTCGCACTGTCAGCGCCTTTTATGAGGGTTCTGACCAAAAATTGAATAAAGTTCCCCTTCAACAGAGCCAGCTGACTATTGTTCGGGTACCCAGCCATAAATATCAGGTACATACACTTGCACAAACTCGTATGTGCTTCTCGACTAATCGCTTCCCGTTTCACTGTTCTTGGCTGAAAAGACAGCCATTCATGCGCGAGATATTTCAATTTGCCAGCGATTAGACCGTGAATGGTGAGGTTTTCTCGTACCGGCAGAGCTGAGCCCCCAGCATCCACACACCTGCCCAAATCGACGATAGATAGGTAGATTTTGGGCCTATGGTAGCGGTGGAGTTGCATAAGCCATCAGTCAACAGCGATTTTGCGTACTCCACGTATTTGTGCAACCTTCAACTGTCGCTCAGTCCGTCGGCTTATGGAAAACAAATTAACACTAAACAAAGCGCAGAACGCGACGCGACTGCAATTTGCCACAGAGCGGAGCGGATTTGCGATCTCAAATCTGCCACAGCGCAAACAGCTAAAGGCGAATAGGGTTACACCGAGAAAGATCTTACAGATACTTAAGTTTAAAGGGAAAAATGCTTAGGTTCTGCCGCTTACCAGCGTGCTCACATTAATCCAACGCACACTTCAATTCTTCAATTCACAAATTTCAACATTAAAATAGTTCGTATTTCTATAGAAGCCTATATCTTTTGAAAATGCACCTTATTAATTGTAGTTTTATGTGCTGAACATTTTGTTTGCCCAGTAATTTTCCTTACTCCTCACGTGTGCTTGTAATTTTAAGCACTTGTTGGTCATAAAATGTTTTGAGTGTGCCAGCTTTTAGCAGGCAAATTCATTAGTAATCACTTCAGTGCAGAGTCATTAGGAATTGGTACAAGTGGCCGCCTGAAATGTGAGTCAGTGGAGTTGCGTTGAATGTGGAATGCTCACACCCAGCTGTATTATGGATTATGACCACTGGCAAAATAAAGATACATATTAGAATGTGTGCATTAGAATGGCATCGATCGATGTGATCCCAGTCAGGCGCACAGTTTGCCCAAACCAAGTTTGATGAGCAAACATCGGAGGAAAAGGGGATGGGTTGGGAAAAGGCTTCTGGGCGGACACTGAGTGCGGAGTCAATATTGACGAGTCAATCAGCGACGCAGCCACTGAACACACATTGCGTACGGCCAACAAAATCATTAGGCGCAACCCATAAGCCCGGCTCAAAAGCACCTGATGCCGAAAATAACATACGCACATGTATGTATATTTAAATGTACATATATGCAGACCAATCACGATAGCCAGCCGACTCGATCATGGGAAAGCAAACGAACCTATTGCCAAATGATTTGGCATCTGAAGACAAACGAAAGTAAAATAGGAAGGGTCCAAATCCGACTAGAAATGGAGTCGGAGTAGTACACAAGAAGAAAATGCGGCCAGCTAGTTTAAGTCTTGAAATAAGTTATACTATCATACTATCATTCT
The DNA here is from genome assembly GCA_005876975.1 of Drosophila orena. Taxonomy (NCBI): domain Eukaryota; kingdom Metazoa; phylum Arthropoda; class Insecta; order Diptera; family Drosophilidae; genus Drosophila; species Drosophila orena. Next base: position 2,197,623 of record VCKV01000282.1, on the reverse strand, counting down.
TCATCATAGTAATAGAATTATCCAGAAGTTTTCCATTATGAGAATATTAGTTATTTTCCTATCCTTACCTTTATGCGTCTAGCGTATCATTGAATACCACAAACCAAATATAGTTAAGTTTTAAATTACCTAAAGTGTTATTTTAACGCCTACGTAACCAAAGTTCGTCATAAGCAATAACCGATATTATTTTCCCTTTGTGTGAGTGGGAATACATAATTAGGGCGACCTGTGATTTGTAAGCTAGATTGTTTACTCTTGGCCATGTCCACTAGTTGGACCTGCATCCTCCTCCAGCTCCAGCTCCATCGACATTTCCAGTTCCATTCAAGCCCACGAAAATGCCATGGAGTTCGAACTGCACCTCTGTTTACCATGTTTTTATGCTGACCAATAATTAGGCTCACAGTTTACTCTACCCGCCTTCTGCGCGACGTTTAATTTATTTTTACGACTGCCGCGGCCATTTGTCGCATCTTTTTAGTGGGCCGATGATGCAATGGGCTCACATAAACTTTTCCCGGTTAAGGAAATGGTTAACGGGCAGGGCGTTTTCCTCCAACTCCACCTGCTCCTCGATGCACTCGACGATCGGACGACCCGTCTCCACCGCCTTGGTCAGTCCCTGGCGCACAGCCACGGATCCAATCGTCTTCAGATCCTTGGCCCAACCGAGGGCGGCAAACACCCGGATCATGGAAGACCCAATTCCGGAGGCATAGTTCCCGTACTCCCCGCTCTGGTAATCCCTGGGTAGCAGATAGTGGTACTGCGGCCAGTAGCTCTTGGTGATCAGGAAGATGCTGTTGGAATCGGTGGGCTTAAAGTCCTTGTAAATGCTCCATATAAAGTGGGATGAGTGGACCAGGTTTCCAAGGTTGATGACGATCAGACTGCGCAGCCAGAAGCCCACAAACATGGAGGTGGCCAGGGAGTCACCAAAGTACTGGAACGGAGTGTTCACCGAGAGCAGTGCGTTTAGGAAGATGTACAGCAGGACATAGAACCTGGAACATATAAAGTAGATTAGAGATAGATCAGACTGGATGAAATCCCACCTCTTCTGAAACATGACCACTGGATCACTTTCCAGGTCCGACATATCCACTTCCTTAAGCAGTTCCACCTGCTGTGGAGAGTACTTCAGCAGACCCCCTCGCACCTGGGCGTACATGAAGCTGTGCTTACTGTAGTAGGGATCCTCGTCCTGCTGGAACTTGGCATGATGCAGGCGATGGGCCTGAACCACGCTGTAGATGGAGCCCTGAACCGGAAAAAACACACCTATACTATGAACTCAGGCCACCGGGTTCGTGTCTCAGGTGAAACCAACGGAGCAAAAGCTTTCACCAGAGGCGTAGTGGGTAAAAGCTCATGGGGGGAAGGTTGCTCACCTGACCAGCGGTCGTCTGGCAGAACATGAGGAAAACCTTCAGGGGCTTGGAGGCGGTAAAGGTCCTGTGCGCCCACAGACGATGGACGCCCACTGTCACGCCCAAAGTTCCAAAGAGGGTGAGCAGGGCAGCTGAGTTGGAGATAGATGAGTTGGAGACACACATTTGGGGTTAAGAAGCCAGCCACTTGGTATGCGGCACGCGGAGCTGATTAGCCCCCCGAACTCACTGAATAAAATCGTGGCCCACGAAGCGCTAGTGAGCAGTACGTAAATCCCATAAACGCCGAGGATATTTAAATGGATATAGAAGAGAACCAGTGGCCAGATGGCATCACGTTTCTTGTGGATGGAGTCCCCACTCTGATCCGGCTCCTTCACCTTAGTATTCTCCATGCTGGGATCCATAAGTGCTATTTCCTAGGCTGTTCCCCAATTGGATCCGCCTCTCGCGGCTGTCCTGAATGTACTGAAACCCCGACATAATTACAAAAACCGATCAAGCGAGTGTGCTGGATTATTCATAGACCCATTGCCTATGCATAAGCCTCAAAAATGCCAAAGGTGTTCAGAGTTGGGTGGTGTTATAATACAAAACATAGTTTATAGACCCGCAGGTAAGTAACGAAAGCAACGATGGGAGATTAGCTTGCCTAAACGGCGATCCCAGAGATCCGAGGGATCTGGGTTGGCATGGGATGGGTTGGTGGATGGATGGTGGATGGGTGAGGGGTGATGGGTGATGGGTCATAGCCTAGTTTAGAAGATCTGAGTCAGATATGAGTACTCAGTCCCCGATAAAAAACAGAGCATAAGGCATGGCTTGGTGCTACAACTTAATACTACGAAACCACAGGCTGAAAACATAATACACGGCCTAGCTCAGTTCTGCATCTTGGCCAGCTCCACGATGTCCTCTCGCGGAATGTCCTTGTCCCCGAAGCCCCACACCGGATCCTTGTGCGCATGGTCGTCGTCCAGGAAGCGAGTGCCATCGCCGCATTTCTTAGCTCTCCTCAAGACCATGTCTGGGGATACCGATTTACCTGCAAGGCGGATAAATTAATATAGATCCATTCAAATGTACGAGGATTAAACTTACGTCCTTTGGCCAGGCCCAGCCAGGCGCAAAAGTCGATGAAGCCGGTGGTGATGTTGAGGCTGTAGTTGCCAAACTCGCCCGTCTTGTAGTCCCAGGGGAAGACGTGGTGGTAGTTGTGCCAACCCTCTCCCATGGCCAGCAGGGAGACGATGGGCGCCTCGGTGGACATGAGGTTCCTGTAGTGGGATTAGGGTTTAGGATTGGCGAGCCAAGGTGCAGTGATCTCTCTTACTTGTCGTACGGCTTGTTGCCGTACATGTGCGCCACGCTGTTCACGAAGAAGGCGACGTTGAGGGTCCAGGTGAAGCGCATGTTGAAGTTGATCCAGAAGGACATCCAGAGGTTCTCGTTCCAGAAGTACCAGGGCACAGCCACCGGCATGATGATGGAGCAGAGCGCAAAGAGCGGTATGTAGTACTTCCGCTGGAACATGCAGACGGCATCCGCCTCCAGGTCGGACATGTCGATGACCTTCCTCTTGGCCACCACCTTGGGATGGGGCGTGAGGAACAGCCAGCCCACGTGGGCGAAAAAGAAACCACGCTTCGCATTATGCGGATCGGCATCCGTCTCCGAGAACTTGTGATGTATCCTGTGATCAAGGGCCCACGTGTAGGCATCTCTCTGCAAGTTAAGGGATCAGTTGCATACCACCCAGATAGTCGATGATGCTACACTCACCTGGCCGGCGATCGAAAAGGCAAAGGCCAGCAGAATCCTCAGCGGCAGCGAGGCAGTGTAGGACTTGTGGGACCAGAGTCGATGGGCTCCCGCCGTGATGCCGATCCCGGAGACCCACACGGTAACGACCACTGAAAGGGGACGAACAGACGGATGTCATTGTCTAAACAAACAAATAAAACACACACACACACACACACAGCGAGTTCTTTGGTGTGTTCTGGTGACGCTTCTCGCTTGATTTGCTCGACGGCTGGGATGACACAACACCCGGCTCTAAATATATCTACGAATTCGGGGTGGCCTATTTTGTCGTTGCTCGGAAATCTTTGCCGCTCTTCCTATCGTTCGATCCACCAGCCGAATATCGGGCAATTGATGAAGCGTTCGTTAACTTTAATTGCCAGGGGTCAAAGTTCGCGGGGCAGCATTGCATACTCGAACACATATAACCTGATGGTTGTTTACCTCTTGCATAACATTAACTTATTCAAATCTGAATGCCATGCGTCATCTTAGACAAAAGCATTGAGGAGCAACATTGTTGTGATCTTTCACTCATATTGTACTCATTGCACTCATATTGTACTCATTGCACTCATATTGTTTGTTAAGTGTCCCACTTACTTTACTTATTAATTTCGAACTAAGAGCTTTCAGATAAATTCCATCTATCTACACTTAAGCCTTTATGATTCCACAACTAAACACCATATCCCACTTATCTAGATTGGAACCTAATGAACACCTCTGCCCAGGGGATTTGTATTACAGACAACCAATTTAAACTGGCCCAGTTAACAGCGGCTGGCGTTTGTTTACAAAATACCTAATAGACGACCATCGAAACGCTGTTTGCATGTTGGCAGATGCAATTACGGAGATTGGCGGAGATTGGAGGTCGCAGGGGCGCTAGCTTATTAGCTGCCCAGATGTTAATTTCGCGGGGACACCACCGCCACAGTGGACACTCACCCCAGAGGAATGTGTAGAAGTTCGCGTAGAAGAGCTGGTACAGTCCGTAGAGGGCACCGATGTGCAGGAACGCCTGGGCGCCCAGATCGGGCCATCTGATCTGCGGATGGTACTCCTCCTCCTCCTCCTTCTCCTCCTTTTGCGCCTCCTTCAGCTGCTGGTCCTGTTGCTGCAGCAGCTGCTGCTCCTTGTAGACCGCGTTCTCCTCCTTGTAACCCAGATTGTCCTCATCTGTGACCAGGTTGCGTGATGTAGCGTCTGTGGCATGGCCTCTGTGCTTCAGCTCTCCTCCGTTCGGGACACTGGTGGCGCTGCGGTTTCCATTCCTGTCCAGGCTGCACGATCCGTTGCAGTGGCCCACAGACGACGCCTGCTTCTGGCCGGGAATCGGGGATGAAAGGCACATGCTGCAATAGAAGACGGTATAGTCGGTTTAGCATATTGCAAAGATCTTCTGATTACGGGTAATGGTTCCTGGTTATACACTTCTATAACTTTGAAATATTCAATATGTTACTAATACGCAGTGTTGCCAGCTCCTTGTTAGTAACTCAAGATGAACACTCTATAATCTGCTGATTTTCATGTAAAATAGGCCCAGTCATGAGTAATGCCAAAGCAAACAGCCAAAGGCTAATAAACCTTTCATGCTGAAAACACTTTTGTTGACCGCTAAACTAGTCGTGGTCCCAGAGAGCCTATCATCCACAATAGATTTTTTCGCTGAGCTATCAAAACAAATCTACAGAGACTTGCTAATTGAAGTTTAGGACGGCTATAAGCGCGCACTATTAGCAGGCCATTCTGAGAGTTTCGACTGTAATTGGTGTGAAATCTGTTGCCAGCCTCACGTGCCACGCCCCACCCACCCAATCCGCCCCCTTGGACTCGAAGGGTTTGCTCTGGATATTAACAGAATTCCGTGTATTCAGTTTTATTGGTGGAATAGACGCCGGCACTCAGGGTCAGCGTTATCGCAGCTTATCGCCGGCCAAGTGCCATGTTGCAATCACCGATCTGCAAGTGGCCACTATCTGGTGGAAAGCAAATGGAACTATACTACATCATTATGGCCATCTAGTCACAACAAGAGTGAATCACATACAGGTGGTAAGCAGGTGCGCCGCAATTTGAACTAATTTCATGAAGCATGGTGTGACACTGGCTACAATCGGTGGATGATTCCGCTTCGTCATTCAACTTCCCGAATTGCTGGGATTTCGGCGATTCCTAATCTCATGAACCCAATTGCATGATAGTTTCCTTATCTAACCACCCCATCCTCTTTCTGCCAATAAAAATGTGAACTAGGTCTATAATATGAAAGTTTCTTACTTAGAATACCATGAGTATGTTTTAATAAAATTGTTATAAGCCCAGAATTAGTGTGGTGCTCACATTTAAGCAATTATGGCAATATAAAATTGCCATAATTTATTACATTTACACTTCGTTTATAGTTATCACATTGATATCAAAACCAATTGACAGACGGACTGAACTTTGGTATGATTTTTATAGTTATACCAAACAGTAAAACCAAATCACTAATGCACAAAAGTTAAATAAATATTTGTGGGAAGTGGGAAAATCGTGAATAGATTTTTAAACACATCTAAATAGCCGGGCAGCTAAGAAAACAAGCAATTCAAAACTTATGATCTTCTCGGAAGTAAAAACGAAAGCAATATACCCCTGAAATCTGCAAGTATAAACATTTTGCGTTCACCTAATTTAATTTCAAATATTACTTTGGTATAAAGGAAATCAACATTTATGAGATATAATAAGGTTCTTGTTCTCTGTCTATCTATTTGATCTAAATAAAGTTGCTACCAGTCCTCAGAATATTCCACTGCGAAACAGCCCGGAATTGCAATCATAAATTGCCGAGAACTGATTTCACCGTGTCGTACTCCCACCCAAAAGGCATATATACCTTTGGACTCTACGAATACTGGGTATAGTCGAATAGTAGACGCCCCCGCAGAAAATTTCCAAAGTCTTCGGCCGAAGGAGGAATGGTCGATCTGTTTCTCGTGCGTGCGATGGCTTATTGCTTTGCTGATAAGCATTGCACACCTGGCACACCTGGCCCATATTTTCGCCACCGGACTGCCACCCCTCGAGTTCCCTCCCACCAAACTCGATTCATTCAAAATTTTCGGGTTAAAAGCGTTGATAAGCCATAATCGAGCATTGCAAATACTCGCATGCTACTGCCGACTATGTGATTCACTCTCCGTCTGACCCTTCCAGGTGCTCGAAGTGGTATGAGTAATGGGGGTGCCGAGGAATCGCTCCCCTTACGCAAGTCTTGGGGCGATAAGATTGGGGGTAGTCTGATCAATTTACATATTGATAATAAACCAGACGGGTTCGCCACAGTGGGGCTGCCAAACAAGCCCCAGCTTTTAATTAGAAAATGTAGCCACGAACGCTAATTTCAAAGAGGGATTCGTGGGTCATGGGGAATGGGAAATGTGAGCAAAACCTTTGACGAGCGCTGTCACAAGAATTGATCAACATTTTCATTGGCCCCGAGCACGCGACTTTCGCATGAATAAATTAGGTTCCGAATATAAAACAAGATAGAATGCTATAGTCGAGTTCCCCAACTATCAGATACCCGTTACTCAACTAGTGGAAGTGCAAACGAGAAATTTCCACATTTTCTGGAATATCGTTAGAAATTGGGGGAAAATAATAAAATTAAAAAAAACTTAAACATTTCTTAAAAGTGTGAGCGTGGCACAAAGTTTTTTGCAAATCTAAAGAAGCTTACAAGATATATAAAAATGTGAAAATATAATTATAATTATAATAATTATAATTATAATATAATTATAAGATATATAAAAAAAAAGTGTGGGCGTAGGAGTGGGCGTGGCAACATTGCGCTGCGACTATGTCTCTGAAAGCTGCATGCTTAATCTCAACATTCTAGTTTTTGTAGTTCCTGAGATCGAGGCGTTCATACGGACAGACGGACGGACGGACAGACGGATAGACGGACATGGCCAGATCGACTCGGCTATTGATCCTGATCAAGAATATATATATATATGGTCGGACACGCTTCGTTCTGCCTGTTACATACTTTTCAACGCATCTAGTATACCCCTTTACTCTACGAGTAACGGGTATAAAAAAGGAGAGTTAAGTTTCAACCCGACAACTTGACAACGCACTGCAGTCGGGCATAAAAAACAATCTAATTCGCCCAATAATAAATAATAATAAACATAGTGGCCCTAGCTGGCCCGCCCCTCCATTTGGCCACAATTTTATTGGCATTGGCATTTGCCGCATTTGCTCTGGAGTGTTTTCACTTTGCTGCCCGCGATAAAGCTGACCGTCCACCCATCGAGAGGTTCTACGTTCCCGGTTTCCGGTATCCGATACCCGTACTCCTCTCCGATTTCTAGACTCCGCCAGACATGGCTAATTGCCTGATGGATCGCACGTCGTCGTATCACCAACTATTTCCCCATACTGTCACACAGCCAGCGATTTCAATACCGGAATGCCGAATTTTATTGGAAATTTTCCATGCCCCCAAAGAACAGGGAGCCGGGAGCTTTTTCCATACGTTTCGCATTGAGAGAAAAGTCAAACCTCACAGATTTCCCAGCACAACGATTTAATGGAGCAGCGGCAAGAGATCAAGTATCGTATCGCCCACTTGTTGCCTGGCTGGCACCTTTAATTGGAGCTTTTAATGGTCGTGGGGCAATTGAGGCATTCGCTATCTACAGATAATTCAGACCAGATCGCTGGCAAACTATGGTTACACTGGGGAAAGAGCCCTAGCTAATTAAAGACGGCATTCTCCCGTTAATATGTATAGCAACAAACTGCTACATATTCATGGCAGTTCCATTGTATCTCCCACGGCAGAGAATATTAAATTTAGCAAAATAGGATGTAAAAAGTCATTAAAATCAAGTGAGCACATAGATTAAAACTTTTTGCTTCTAACGAATCTAGTTTAGTACTGGAAAAAGCCTCTCGAGTACTGGAATTGTTTGCTCCTTTATAGGGCGACGGTAGGGAATGAACGATTGGAGTGTTGCTTATGTGAATCACTTTTTGTGAGTTTACTGATATAGATATTAATCCTTATATCAATAAACTCACTAATAGCGGGCCACATCTGTGCAACAAATGAAAATATTTGATTCGGTTGACACTCGTGCGTTTTGATATAGGGATTATCACAGAATCTTTGAGTTTTAACAGCCTAGACTTGAAAATAAACATATATTTCGAAAGGGAAATACAGCTCGTCATCAAAAATACGTGTCACACTAGCATTTCAGAGAGTTTACATCACCATTAGGACTTCGAATTAAGTTAACTGGAAACTTTAAATGGGTAGCTACTTAATTAAATTGTTCAATGAAATTAGGTGTAGTTCATGGGCGATGGCTTCCTCCAATGCCCGACTTCAGGGGGGGTTTCTAGACCCCCTTTCTCCCTTTCTGAAAGGGCTAACCTAAGTTAGTCAGTTCGGCTAGTCGGTTTATTGATGTGGGTCAACGCGTGTCGCGGCAATCAAATCGTGAGGGATAATAATGTGTATACAGTCTAGAGCTAACACCTGGGGGAGGTTCTTTTGGAGGTTTTGCTCTGGGTGGAGGGGCATTTTCCGGCGGCGGTGTGTGCATGTTACTCGCTCTGTTGACTCCCACCGAACTCCCCATCCACTCCCCCTAATCGACGCTGGTAATGACAGAAATGAGCAAACAATTGGGTTACAATTTGCATGTGAGCAGCGTGTTTGAGGAGTGGGGCGGGAATTCGAAATGGATTGGGACTGGGTTTGGGAATACTATCCAAATATCACTCGAAGTGGGCGTGGACCGATAAATGGGGTTTCCCTGTCGCAGCCTAAGCTGCATAATGTCAGTTTTCAAGAGTTTCAGAAGTGCATAAAAAACAACCATATAATCGCCGGTTATTAGTTTTCTGTTTAAAGAGGCCATTTTGGAATGCGTAAAACTACACAAATAACACTATTATGCGATATTGTCGATTTCCCACTGAGTTTTTTCAACAAAAACCATATCGTATTCCGCGATTATTCAGTCTGTAATCACGTTTTTCGAACCTACTTTTGGTGTGGTTCGGGATTCTGGGTAACTGAGTCCGCGGCGATAACACTGGTGGCACGGATCTTGGGGATTCTCGGGATACGGATTCGCCGGGATTCGGATTCTTCGCGCTCCTCGCTCTCTTCTCTGCTCGCTTCGCTTTCTCCGCTGCTGTTGACCAGGCGAACGAACTCAAGTGACTAACGCGCCCTCTGAAATCGGTCGACACTTTACATCGAAAAGAGCGGGTGCTGCCGGCGTCGACGTCGACTGCGCTGCCATAGTGGCACCCAGAACTATCGGCGACAGCGACGCCAGCTGGAACTGCGACGCCGACTGCGTTGAAGACCATTCAATTTGTAGTATATTTGTTGTCGCTTCGCTGCGTCCACAGTTATTATCTACCATTCCGCCATGCCCTGTTCGCCCTTTCCGCGTCCCGCCCTAACCCCTTTTTAGTCCGCCCCCTATGTTTGCATTCTCTGTTGTGCTCACACATTCCGTAAACATTACACAAACAACTCTCGGTTCAAAGTCAATGCTGCCGCTTCGGAACATGGCCAACTTTGGGAAAAGCTATGGGTTGTAGGCGAACGACAAATACCCTACGTTCTCAATTTACTTCTACTTTTGTTTGGCGACACAAAACAGCAACTTGTGCTGATGATAACCAACTGAAGTGGTGCACAGCCACAAATATTACTAGATACTAAATAGATGTAAGAAGGAGGACGCAATTACTTGGGCTTTGCAGGGTATTTAGCAGTGAGTAGGCGTCAGCGGCGACAGAGCTGCTGGCGCATACGCCAGCGCCGGCGCAGACGTCGGCAGAGCAGCAACAGCCGGGCGAGCGAAGCCGGCAACGGGTGGTATACTCAATGCGAGTGGCCAAGTGGGAGCCCACAACACGTATACGAGTAGTGGGCTGCGAGTGCGAGTGTCGCATTTCGTCATCGCCAGAGATCCCAGAGCCGTAAATATCGGCCAAGTTCCCAGTCGCTGGTGCGCCCACTTTTCCAACTGGCCCACTTCCCCAGAGAGCGGGGGAGGGGAGGGGGAGACACTATTTCTCTCAATCTGTTTGTTGGCAGTGGCATCATTATCGGCGTGTCGTCTTTATCTGCTTTCCTGCTTTTCTGTTTCTAATACTGCCTACCATGTGTTTTCATGTTTCGCCTGGAGATAATAATATTGAAAGAGAGGGATGGGGACGCGCATTTTTTAGAGGTTTTTGTGCTTTTTTCGAAGCCCAATCCGAAAACCGGAAAGCCGTTCTTTTTTTTTGTTAAAACTCTGTGATAAGCCCTATAAATTTTGCTTCCTACATATGTATATGTATAAAGAAAACGTCTCACTCTAATGAAATCCATAATTTGTAATTTATAGCTTGCTTTCGTATAACATATTCGCTGTGTGGCATGATGTAACGCTATCTCTGGATAAATATAGAAAACTCAGCGAGGCACGAAATTCTGGGCATACTTGTGCGATCGCAAGTGTGCTGCCTGTGGGAGCTCGCCAGTTGAAAGTAGTAACTATGTAGCTCCAAGTTTATTGCCGGCTTATCAGTGGACGTCTGGCCCATGGCAGTCATCGTTGAACGGCATTTTTAACCGTCTATGCGCAACGCATAGTGCATACCCCTCCGATTCTGCCCCTCATAAAGTAACTAACTTATTGCCGATGAACCGATAAGCTGATATACTGGCCACCACAGCAGCAGACTTATCTGCCATGCTGAAATTGGTTTATAAATATCACAAAACCATTTAAAAATATTTTATCAATCATTCAATCAACTTGCACCAACCTTCATGTTTCATGCGGTTTCGTGGTACATAATCTTGAGTCAACTGCTTGCTCTGATACAGAAAAGTGAGTTAGTCAGACTTAGTTAAGTTAGCATTTCTGAGCATATTTATACAAACTATTTACAATGATTATAACGATTATTTTTTGATTTATTACACAACAAATATAGAACTATGAGTGCGTTGTGCTAATTTATTATCTTAAGAAACAAATGCCTAAATGAATAATGGCTCAATCTTTGCAAATTGTAAACCATAATAATGGATCATAAAGCCCAATGTCGATTGAACACCCGCTGATTGTATTGCCGTCATATATACACGCCATTCAGTGCAGATTGTGACTCTCATGAAGCTCATGAACTTGGCACTGTGGAGTGACTCAGAAATCCGTCGCCATCGGCGGGAGATGACATAATATTTTGTGATATAGAGCAGCTGCCGAGTGCCCTGAATGTGTCTGGGATATCCCAATACCAGCGACAGGATTTGATGTGGTGGTAAGCGAACTGCGAATGCCATAAACATTTTGTCAAATAAAATCTACATACAAAGTGCCCTCAGTCCATTTGCAAGTGTGTGGGCAGCGTTTTAATTAGGGGCGTGGAATGGAGTTGCCCAAGACGGAACGGCGCGTTATCGCGAACGAACACAAGGACGAACACACCACCCACTCCATCGGGCATCCAACACCCCTAATGATAACCGTTCGTCTAGAACGGCGCACAATTAGGCACCATCAATAATAGATGACCCGGCGGGGTCATTTAGATAGAATCGCCGATAGCCGGCGAGCCGCATTCCCCCCCAAGGATCCCACCAACTTGTCATCGCACCTCCTGTACCTTCCGTCTCGCCCCCTTGTGCCACCACCACCCACCGGGAATTCCCCAGACTACATCAACAACTTGTCGGAAATCGAAAGTTCAACGCGAGCCCTTGTTGTTGCTAAAACTACACTCGCTACTCCCGAACTTAAAGCCATTCGTGTTCACTTCCATGTCCATGTCCTGTCAGTCCTGTGGCTTTAACCCACTGTAGTACACAAGCGATTTGTGGTTTCCATTGTTTGCCCTTAGCTCGTGTAACATTTCGGAATTGTTGAATTGCGTGATTTGGCGGTGGCTTCTAATTGAATTTCAAAACTGCAATCAATCGACTTGGACAGCTTAAATGGGCAGGCATGCACTAATGCCCTAATGAAACCAAACTATTGTGGTATTCTTGCAGTAGGATCGATTAATTGGCCGATCAAATCAATGATGTGAATAAAAGAGGTAAACTACATTATGGTTATTAAATCGTAATAAAATGGTATTATCATGATTAATTAAAACTATACACTTCCTATATACAATTAAGGATATTCAGAAAAGTTCATATAGCAAACTCTTGTAGCAAATTCAAATATGGCGGTTAAAAAGCTTTTAATGGGGTGTTCCATGTTGAAAAGCTTTCGTTTCCCAAGCATGAATCAGTCCCAGAAACCCACACCCTCCATGTTGCTACCAACGCCAATCACATGTGATTATCCAAAAGACATAATTACATGGTACGCAAATGAGAGGCGCCAAGTGGAAAATGTAGCCACAAGATTAACCCCTTTCGCCACACGTGCGAGTCTCAAAAAAATACAATTGTAATCTACTTACAAGTACGTGCGTCAACTTTTTAATTAAGCAGTTGAGCAGACATCAGCCTTCCATATAATAACCTCTTTTATGGCTGCCCTTAATCAAAACATGTGGCACATCCCAGCAGGATACTGCTGCTCCTTGGAAGGATTACAAATCCAGCACATGTATGGACCCAGGGGAAACGGCGCTTGGCGCTGATTAATTACAGGACAACAGTGAGCGAGTTGGCTTAATTGGAAGTTTGCTTAGTTTTAGATTGTTTAATGTTTATTCACGTTCTCTAGCTCATGTAAAAAACTCATATTCCCAGATGAACCGGCGAACCAGTGCTACTCTCGAACGAGAACCCGCTCTAGACATTCAGGTAGTTGTCGGGGAATTCGAAGGTAACGTCGCGACCAGTCAGCTTCTTGTAGACCGAGGTGAAGGTGTCGACCTGGAGGGAGAAAAACAAAAACACATATTAGTGGACAGAACTTGACTTATTTCTTGCAGTGTACAGCACCGCAACCTCCCCTGCAGCAGAAAGTACTGCAGAGAAGATATCGTGCGGCAAGCTGGATTAATCTTCCGCTTATATAGGAAGTCCCAAGGCACCAGGAAACTAAACGGCGCTCGGGAGGCAAATAGGCGGCACTCACAGTGCATCGTGTGTGTGTTCAAACTAATAACTAGATTACTATCAATGTTGCAATCCTTAAGTAATGATGCTGTCCTGGTAAAGTAGACCCACCATTGTGGAGTGATTCGTTGCCTTGCTGTGCGTTCTGTTTGACGATCGCTGGACTTTAAGAACGTCCAGAAAATAACACAAGAACGGTGATAGAAACTGAAGTATTCAAATGTGGCGCATAGGATAGTAATGCAGTAGCCGTGGCAAGTCGGCTCAACATTGTGGAGTGATTAGCGGCCGTTAATTTACGTTCTGTTTGACAATCGCTGAGCTTGGGTAATCGCTCAGCGAATAACACAAGAACGGTATTTACAATCAAGAGTTCTTGCAGTTTTTCAACTGTAGCAAGCCTTTAGTAATGATGCAGTCCTGGTTGAAGTAGACCCACCATTGTGGAGTGATTCGTTGCGTCAGTATGCGTTCTGTTTGACGTTCGCTAGACCATGGAAACATCCAGCGAATAACACAAGAACGGTAGCAGAAACCGAGGTATTCTAGTGATAGGTTGTTCTGAGGAAGTGTGGCGAGCCGAAAAGTAATGCAGTAGCCGTGGTAGGAAGGCTCAACATTGTGGAGTGATAGCTGCCATTGATTTACGTTCTGTTTGACAATCACTGGCTTTGGATATAACTTCCAGCAAATAACACAAAAACGATAGGCAGTTACTTGTACATTTAGCCTTATAAACTCCTTAAAAAATGTCTTTGTATCGAGGATACCCCATTTCCATTTGACTTCTGATTCTAGTGCATGGTTTCAAGTATTGATTTGAAGATGTAGTAATGTGGCGAGCCGAAAAGTAATGCAGTAGCCGTGGTAGCTAGGCTCAACATTGTGGAGTGATAGCTGCCATTAATTTACGTTCTGTTTGACAATCACTGGTTTTGGAAGTACAACCAGCGAAAAACACAAGAACGGTGTATCAGATCAACTGTGGCCAATATTTGGAGATGCAGGACCGCAATGGCTTCTAATGCCTGCAATAACGAGTAATTGGCCCTGGCTGCTCTGCGTCCCCTGGCGAAGATTGGGCTCCATGGCAGAGAAGACCCAAATATCGAGGGTACGCGCTGCTAAACACACGATGCACTCTGCTCTTTAAGTTGGATGTTGGGTTCTATGCTTACTTTGTGTTCAATGGTGGTCTGCTGGTTCTTGTCCAGGTGCACCTTGACCAGCTGGGAGCCGTCCAGCTTGACGCGGATGCGCTTGCCCACGATCTCGGCGGGGAAAACCAGATCCTCGAGGATGGCGTCGTACACAGCGGTCAGAGTCCTGGAGCGTGGACGCTTCTGCTTGAGAGGATTGCGGGCCTTGCGCGTGGGCTTGGGCAGAATCTTGCGCTCCCCAATCACGACGACGTGCTTGCCCGAGAACTTCTTCTCCAGCTCGCGGACCAGGATGATCTGGATCTTCTGGAACACCTTCTGCTGTGGAATGGGCACGTAGATGATGACGGCCTGTGCGCAGAGAGAGTGGGTTATGGGTTACTACCGGCGGCACAACATGTACACCATGGGCTACTCACCTTCTTGCTGCCGAACTCGATCTCGCGGGCACGGGTGATGTGCAGATCGCGCAGGTAGGGCTTCAGGTCGCTGTTGGCCTCGAGTTCCACCAGCGCCTGGGCAATGGACTTCTCGAAGTCATCGGGATCCGAGCCGCCGGGCTTGATAATCTTGGAGCCGATAGCCATCTGCAAATGTGCATCACCGGTATTTTAGGTTTTCGGTTTCAATTATAAACACAATGCGGAATTTTGGGGGAAGCCGCGTCCCCACAACGCAATGCAATCACTAATCGCCGGCAATCGGCGTTATTTCGCCAGCATTTCACTGGATTCACTCGAAAATCGCCATTGGCCATTGTCGCTTTGGCTTTATCTCTTATTATTTCGCTGCACTGCGTTGTGGCGGGCGCGCAATTTGGCCATTTTCGGCGGCGGAAGAAAAAAAGTACCACCTTTGTCGACTATTTTGACAGGAAAGGAAGTCGAGCCACGACGTAGAGGTGGAACAAAGAGCGAGTCGTTATCGATACGGCACGCGCGATGGTTGCTCGATACTATCGATACTGGTACACAGGCAATAAATCGGCAGTGAGCCGAGAAATTGCTTAAGGCATCATATTTAACAATGTAAAACAACAGCAATTACAGAAATTTGTCTTATATTTCTTTGACATGTTTCAGGATTTTAATGCATTGCTTGTTTATATTGATAGTTCTGAGCGAAGAGTATATACAACGAAAATATGAGCAAGTATCGATAACATTTTGCTCATATTTGCGAAGAGTATATAAAACGAAAATATGAGCAAATATCGATAACATTTTGCTCATATTTGCGAAGAGTATATACAACGGAAATATGAGCAGGTATCGATAACATTTTGCTCATATTTGCATATTTGCTCAAAATTTAATATAAAACTTTCAAGATAAGTAATTTCTAAATCTTTTTAATTAATATTACCTTATAAACATCCGATCGCCTTTTGTCTAAGATAATAAAAGTCGCCGACATATATATCGATAGGTTTCTTTAATGTTATTGTCCATGCTTTTGCGGTGTGTGTCTGCACTAAGGCTGCTATTGAAGCCCCACAGAGGGCGCTAGTGATTCACAGTTGACGTTGATAAAACAAATGGTTTTATGGATTTTATAAACTTCAATGCCAATAAAATAAACAAATTTAAAGAAATTTTAAAAGATTGGGGATGGAAATGAAAGATTATATTTTTTCCACACGTGGCGTTAAAAAAAAATCATTTCAACGATTTTATAAGCTAATGCCAATCAACTAAACAAATTTTAACAGCTAAAGTTAAGTAACTTTAAAATTCTCTTTCCATATTTAAAATTTGTTTCGCAATTCCTAGGATGGATGATAGTTGCCAGTGCCATTTGACATTTGGAACTAAAGAACGTTGAATGTTAAGTTGTTATCTACTTCCAAGAAATTTATCTTGAATAAAAACATTAAATGTCTTAAAATGCGATGGCACGTGTAATTTGTTTTTAAGCATTTAAGCATTTTTAGTACAAATGTTTAAAGCCTAATTATTATTGCTAACGTTTTTCGGTGGGTTGATTGCCTATAAAACCACTTGCTTTTCAGTCCAAGTCTTCAGTCTCAAAATTCCCATCATTATTACATCCCAATTTAGTTTTCGGAAAACCCATCGATCCAGCTATGAAATACTTCTTGGTCCTTGTCGTCCTGACCCTCATTTTGGCTATCAGCGTGGGTCAATCGGATGCGCTCTTTGTTGATATTATTGACAACGTGGTTTGTTTTGTGTGTTAACAATTGTATATTGAAGCTTAAACATTTATATTTTACAGGAAAATGCTATACACAAAGCTGCTAAGACGGGCATTGGTATGGTTAAGCCCATAGAAAACATATTTATTCCGAATCAACAAAAAAAAAGCACCGAAGCCTCAAACTGAATATTTTAAAATGTAGTTAACTTAGTTGATATAGACCGGAATGTATATGTCACTCTCGCTCATAATAAAATATTAAATATATTATCAGATTCGTACGTGCTCAGTGAAAAATTATATTTTATTATCATTTTCTGCCTATTGAGCTTACTAAAATTAATTTAGTGCCTATTGAAAAGTATTGGGACTAATCACCTGCAATATGAATAAGTGTTCTTGTCAAAACTGAAAATAAGACGATAGAATTCTATAGTCGAGTTCCCCGACTATCAGATACCAGTTACTCAGCTAGTGAAAGTGCAAACGAGAAATTTCAACATTTTCTGGAATATCGACTCAGCTATTGGTCGTGTTCAAGAATATATATGTATACTTTATATGGTCGGGCACGCTTCTGCCTGTTACATACTTTTAAACTTTCACATCCTTTAAACTCCACGAGTAACGGGTATAAAAATAAATAAAATAAAAGCCTTAAATAAATAAAATGTACTACTGATTTTCTTTAGATTACTCGTATAGTAAATCAACTTTACTTTCGCAAGAAGAAAGTCTCCAAATGAAAGAGTATCTAAATCTCAGATTTTGATTGGCCCAAACTCGTTCCAAGGATTTCACAATTAGAAATGTTCATATATAGATTATGGAACTAAAATCCCCGATTGCTACCCAGATGTGCATAGTGAATCTGATTGGGTGCCTTTAGTGTACTTTTCTCTGCGTAAATCCCCGTGCACGTCTTATCTGTAGTTGTGTCTTTCAAGCTGTCCGTTCGCCTATAAAAGCGCTCGCCTTTTGTATCTCAGCCATCAGTCGCTCAGACCTCACTGCAATATCAATATCTTTACCTTCTCCTAAGAAAGCAATCGAGAAATCAAGAAGAAATCACCATGAACTTCTACAAGATCTTCGTGTTCGTCGCCCTCATTCTGGCAATCGCCATTGGACAATCGGAGGCTGGCTGGCTGAAGAAAATTGGCAAGAAAATCGTAAGTCCTGCACTTTGAAATTTGAATTTGCCAATCCGGAAACTAACTGAGATCCCCTTTTCATAGGAACGCGTTGGCCAGCACACTCGGGATGCCACAATCCAGGGACTGGGAATCGCTCAACAGGCCGCCAATGTTGCAGCCACCGCTCGCGGTTGACCACGAAGATTAATTATAATAATTTAATTAAATAACTATTTATTATATTGCTCTATGTAAATAAATCCATTTTAAAAACGAACATACAAACTTCTATTCAAACTTTATTTTCAAAACGCTTGGTCTAAGGCATTATAAATAAACAAATACTTTATATATAGATATAGATATAGATATTTTCATAGGCAGATACTCGACGCACTTGAAAATAAACTTTAATTTCCATTATTTATATAGCATATTACAAATCGCTGTGCTTAAACCCTTATCACCGAATAGTTTGTAGCTTCTTTTTCGATGGGGATTGAAAATTAAAGATTGTGTGTTATCTGTAGAAATACATTTGGGTTCGCCTATAAAGGGACCAGACTCTTCATTTCAATTATCAGTAGCTTAGTTCATGCTGAAACAATTAAGTCCACTTTTGGCACTCTTACAACAAAATGAACCACAATACAATCTGGATTTTAGTTGTCCTTGTGCTGGCCACTTACTTGCCACAATCGGAAGCTGGCTTCTTCGATACCTTAGTAAGCTCTAGCCATTTTGAAGGTATTGCTGGCTTCTAACTCAGATTTTGAATCCTCAGAAGGACGTTGGTCTGTACACTCTGAATACCACCCTTCAAGTTGCCGATGTCGCCACGAAGGCAGCCAAAGTCGCCATTACTGCCAGGGGATACCCCTAAGTTTGGGGAATATTTATAATAAACTAAATTAATGTATTTTTGTTTGTTTTTATATTGAAATTCGATCATAAGAATGTAACATACGCCTTTCAGAGATCATTCAAATTCAGTTGTTTGCTTATCGCAAATAATTGGGTATTGTGTCTTTATTTCAATTGGTTCTAATTAAATGCGAAACAAAGAAGGTGCTTTCTGTCTAATTTTTAGACTGTGCCTATGCACATATGAATCAAATTATAAAAATCCCCCCATTCGACTGGGTGCTTTTGAGCGGATTGGATTCCTCTCGTGTACTTTTCAGCCATAAAAATCCCCTTGTGAGCCTTATCAGCCGCTGAACACACATGGATTCGCCTATAAAAGCGCTCGTCTTTGCAGGTGCAATCAACAGTCGATCACTCCCCAGTGCAACAGCCACATCAGAGCTCTAGCTACTATCCTACTATCCTACTATCCCAAGTCTGAAAAGTACCACCATGAACTTCTACAAGATCTTCGTGTTCGTCGCCCTCATTCTGGCCATCGCCGTTGGACAATCCGAAGCTGGTTGGCTGAAGAAAATTGGCAAGAAAATTGTAAGCGCACTATCTTCTGCTATATATGAGCTTGCCAACTAACTAGAATTCGTTTTTACAGGAACGCGTTGGCCAGCACACTCGAGATGCCACAATCCAGGGTCTGGGAATCGCTCAACAGGCCGCCAATGTTGCAGCCACCGCTCGCGGCTAACCACGATGGCTATCTAATAAATGTTTATGAAATTCCTATTTATTTTATGCATCTAAGTGAATAAACTATTTAAAAACAAACACTTTTTTCCTCTACTATATTCATATGTTCACCAAAGTGTTGTGAAGTGGAACAACTAACAATTGTATTATAAATCCTATCAATAGTTTTTGCCAAAAATAAACTTACAACTACTAATCCACAAAATAATTCATTTAGCTGTATTTAAGGTCTTCTGAAATATATTCAAATTCTCTTGATAATATTTTCGACTTTCAACCCACGAATATGTCTTATCTCTATTTCAACTTATAGTTCTACTTATGTTTTCGCCTATAAAAGACTTAGGTCTAAGTTTTGAGCATCAGTCTGAAAATAACATTAGCAAACGAACACTTGCTGCTTTTTCCAGTTTGTAAACAACTAAACTTAATATGAACTACAGACACATCATTTTCTTCCTGTTCATCATCCTGGCAATCAACTTGCAACAGTCGCAAGCCAGTTGGCTGAAGGATACGGCCATTGGTTTCGTAAGTAGACATTGAGCTTACACCTCACATCGATCTAACTCAAACTCCTTTCCGCAGAAGGAAAGATCTGAGAAGACGTTTCAGTACTTCAAAAACGCGGCCCTAGAGGTCATTGAAGTTGGCCAAAAAGCCGCGGATGTTGCTGCCACAGCCAGGGGAGACAAACACTAGCATGCTACCAGATTATTGTTGATTTACATGGTAATGAAGTAATGCTTCGAATATTCAATAAAATCAAAGAGTATTAAATGATAAGAACTTTCAAGACTCTAGTTTTATTTTGAGTAACCCGGCTGAGTGATTAAATATTGATAAGTCTACGGAGGAATACGTTATCACCATTTAATTATGCTGTGTGTATTTCTTTTTATTAAAGTTCGCTTAATTAGATTGTAATAATTTGACATTGGCATTAAATATTAATGTTGTGCATCTTAATTTTTCTAATGACTTGCAGTGAATTGGTAATAAATTAGAGAAACGAGCCTTGAGAGACTTGCTTTCAACCTCGAGCGGTGGCTGCAACATTGGCGGCTTGTTGGGCGATTCCGAGTACCTGAATGGTGGCATCCCGGGTATGTTGGCCAATGCGCTCCTAAAAGGAAAACCCAAATTAATATTCCATTTCGTAACTTAGAATCCTTAGAATCCTTACGATTTTCTTGCCCAGCTTCCGAAGCCAACCAGCCTCCGAATTGCCCAGGCTGATGGCCAGGATGAGGGCCACGAAGACGAAGATCTTGTTGAAGTTCATGACGGGATTGCTGGCTTATTACCGGATTGAGAGGAAGCTTCTGCTGTTGCAGTGAGAGCTCTGAGACTGATGACTGGACATCGAAGAGATGGAGCTTATATAGCGATACCAGCAGATGCTGCGGCTGCACAGCAGGGGATTTTTTCTGCGGGGCAAGAGTTCACCAGATGGACTCAGATCGGAACTGCCATCAAGATGACTTACTTACGCGGTATTTCAGAATTAGTTGTTGGACTTAGAATTCTGTTAGAATTTAATGAATTTATTAATGAACCATTGAATTATGATGTTTTGAAGAAGCTTACAAATAATTTAAGTCTAAAATGAAATAGCAATGTGATGTAAGTAGACAAATCTATGCATAATACATGTGTAATGTATATTTACAATTTTTGTGGAGCATAAAAATGTAGATTCACAGATGTTTGTAGAGTATGTAGTATGTAAGTAAGTATGTATGTATGTATATATGTATGTATGTAGAACTAGCATCCCATTTTCATTACTTTTTCATTTTTATTAATATTTTTCGCACAGAAAATTCCCTTTGTCATCCTATCAGCACCACAGATGCTGTCTACATCTTTTTATTTTGGTATAAAAAACTCTATATTTACAATACGATTATCAGTCGTTTAGCTCGCAATGGAACTGACTTATCAGCAGGATTAATAACTCAGGAATTAAACCAGAAAAACTAAACTTTACTTCTACAATATCAGCGCATAAGTTATTTATTTTTATCCGAGTGTAATTCTATAGCCCAGAACTTTTTATTTATTTTTATCCGAATGTAATTTTATAGTCCAGAACTTTACACAGCAACTGTAGGATGTGTGATATTTCCTGTACATAAAAAATCCCCTCAATCAACATGGCTTTGGGTAAGTAATCCCCTGATTGTCCACTCCCAGCATAATGTATGCCATAAATAAAAGCAAAATACATTCGCGCAGAAAAAGTACGGGAAATAACGCCAAACATTTGAGCGCCAAGCGAAATGGATTAATCAGCAAACACGTTTCATTGGCTTCCCCACAACAGATCAAAAAAAAAGAACAAAAAAAAGGGGGAAACATTCAACTGAGTATTACTCAATGGGTTGAACGATCGTAGAATTGAGTTAGAACTACTAGATCGACTGACACATACGCAATACCTCGAACTTAAGTCAAGTTAAGTGACTCGAAGGAATGTTGTTCTACAGATGTAGAGATCTTTCAGATACCTGCTGAGTATTTGGAGAACGTCTCCTTTGAGTAAAGACCCCAGCTGGTTTATTGCCTAATTTTCCACAAACAATCTGTAATAAAATATACCCCCTGGAAATGCCGTGAGTAATGGGTAACCAACGTTTACTACGAACAAGTTTTATGAATGGACTTCCTCGCGTGTGATTTCTCTTACCTCCAAAAGCACAAAGAACCCGCAGCCAAGTAGATCTCATTGCCGATGACGTATGACCATTATGATTCAACTGATCGATCAAGCTGACAGTTTAGCGGCACACCTGTAATTGAGCCGATCCCCACCCCCCCCTTTCTGCTCCCCTATTTCCATACTGCGCTTGTCTTTCTTTATCAGCACCTGCCGCTTATCAGTTTGCGTTGCGTTGTCTTCGCGAATGTGAATCCCCTAGGAAAAGTTCCCCGGCGGCATCTGCTGATTATTCGCCGCTCGAGGAGGCAAGGCCAAGATGCTCAGAGATCCAGTTGGGCTTGGGCTGGTCGTCTTCATCGGTCGAAATGGGAATTTCGATTCCGGGAATGACTGCTCTAAGATCATTCTGGTGAATCATTCTGGTGAATTAAGAAAGCTATACAAGCTTATTGCTTGATTAAAACTAAAACGAAGCGTATAATGTTTTGACTTTGAGTTGAAGAAGAATCTGCACTATAAATTGTCAGTCAGAACTACTGATAAACACACTTGGCAACCCTATTTGCTCACCTTAATATCATTTAAGACCCGTCGTCTGAATAGCTCCCTTCAATGTGAGTAGTTGAGCCGTCCTTTGGAACCAGTTGCCGCATTTACTGACTTACTTACGCTTCCGTGGACTCACCAACTAGATGCTTCGAAGGATGCGGATGCGGATGAGGATGCGGATGAGGACGAGTCCTGGCGGTTATGACACAGGACTCGCTCCCCGCCTTTTGTGACTCCATCTGCCACTTGTAGCTGTCACTCAGCGGTTAATTCGAGCGATTTTATTTACATTTCGCAGTGGCCATGGAACCGGAAAGCAGCAGCAAGGAAGCGGAGTCAAGGCCCAAGATGAATAAAGCGTTTTTACTTGTTAAGGAAATTAGTGGCATATCCTGACAGGGCGCCCATCTTCTCTGCAGCTTCCCATTTCTAGTCATGCCACAGAATTACAGAGTGTATATCCCCTTGCCACATTGTGTGTGTCTGCCTCCCTTGCTGATTTAATTCATTTGTTGTCTTTGCTGCGCGTCTATTGTCTGCCCCTCGTTGTTGCTTTTTTATGGCTGAAATTAGATGGTGGTTGATATGCGCAAAAGCCCACAACCAGGGGCAAATCCCTCTTTAAATCAAGCGGCAGAAGTTGCCTAATCGGCATCGCAATCTTCGCTATAAAAGCCGTCTGTGCCAGAAGTTCGCTGATCAGTCGCTCAGTTCGCACAGCAGCAGCTAGATCGCATTCTAAATACCCATCAAATTCACTATGAAACTCTGTGCATCGAAGGACTCTCCCAGGATAACGCGCTTAATTAAATACACACTTATTTCTTGGCCAGTCATAGAAATAAACTAGCTCACATCCCCGTAATTTACATGTGCATACGAGTATGTATGCAGTATCAGTCATCACGAGGCTGATTCCACTTTCCCAGGGTGGCTGGGCTTTTCCGCTTTTCCCACAGTTTTCCCGCAGATTCTCGGGATCTGGGCACAAGTGTAAGGGCTCCCTTGGGCCATCGACTTGTGCCCCGGGTCCACCTCTTGTTGGTGGTCATTTCGGGCGCAAAACGCGTCCAAATGTCAAAACACTTGTGAACTGCGACCCTTTTTGGGTTGAAAGTGGAAATGGCTGGATGAGAGAGTTGCCCTTGGCCCATGTGTGTTCCTTGTTGTGTTTTATGTTTTGTGTGTTGTGTGTTGTGTGTTGGGCTGGTAATTTGCTTTGATTTACTTACATGGGAGCGGAGGTCGCGCCACGTGACCGCAAAGTTTACATTAAATTATCGGAGATCCTTGAGGAAATGATTCGCAGGTTTCGCGAATGGAAAATGAAATTCGAATATTCCTTCTAGCAGCACATGAGTTGGGTTAAAAAAGTAATTACAAATGGTTAAGCAAACAAGCGTCTTAGTTTATCAGCTAAAATGATTTACAAACAGGGATGAAGATTCACGTTAGAAGCACATTATAAACTGTACTTTTGAGTATGTGTTTTTTCCAATAAAAGTGCCCGAAGTTCGCCTAAAAAACCGCAAGCGAATCAATTTTAAAGGCACTTCCGCTGTCGCCCGACCTAATTACACGGCATCTCCATCGGATTAGGCCAACTCGCCTGGGAAATCGACAGCTTGGGCTGCCCAATTCGATGCCTCCGGCTGAAAAGCGCTAAAAGCCAGAGCACATGCTCTGAATTATTGACAGATTAGACCTGGATTGTCTGCCAGTCAATCATTATCGTCGTGCTCGGCGCCTCAGAAGCGCGGATTCCAACTTCAAATGATGATGGCATTGGAGTTGTGGCAGCTGCCAAATGATTTGAATAACAATAAAGATCAGCTTTTGTCTGCCGGCTGTATTTTGTAATTTATGCATTGATTTCCGCACACCCCCCCACCCCCACCCCCTCGTAAGTAATAATCATTTTGAAATTACACAAAAAGCGAGTCGCAGTGTAATTTCCTCGCGGGCCGCCCGTGGCGCAGATTGTAAAATTTGAAAATTTCATAAGGCAAATCCCGGAAAATCATGCGTAAGCCCCTCGAACGCCACTCGAGAATCTGTTGCTAAAAAAAATCTTGCGTAATATGCGTTGTAGCTGTGGAGAAGAGCGGAATAAGTATGTGGCACCCCGCCAGGAATCCGAAATCCTCTCCAGAAATCGTTTACAAACCATTGAGAAGCCGCCGATGTATCAATAATATTTGAACAACCAGTTCAAAAAGGTGGTGAAAGTTGTTTTAAAATATACGAGTATTACGCGCAGATGGGGATGTTTGACTTAATTTCTTTTATGGCTCAATATAACCATTATTCGCAGCACTCAAGAGCGTAATCAGCAAATTTAAATGCAATTCGCCCTTTAAAGTGTCAAGAGCAGTTGGAAGGCACCACTTCCTATCCACTCCCCAAAAATAAGCTGCGGTTTCACTTTTTTCACGACACTTTCATTTGCGAGCTCTGTGCGGCAATTTATCATATTTAAAATGTCATAGTTGCTGTGAGGTGTCACTTTATAGAATTTCCCAGACAGCTAACGATGTCAGGCGATTTCCTCTCAGATGCACACAACTCTTTGTTATTACGAGTACAACAGATGCAAAAGGTAAGCCAACCAGATACTTTTGTATCTCACAGGTTTTTAAAATGTGTATTTAACGCTTAGAACCAAAAGAAAATATTTAAACGAACGGATGAATCAACCAAACGAGCTATGCAACTTTGCCATGGAAAATGTATCTATTTGTGTCGCCAAGTCTTTAGTTACATGTCATCATCAAATCAGTCGTTTTGCCAGACTGGTTGAAGCTCTGATTTCATTTCCAGCACTTCACAGCCATTCTAAGCGCGCTATAAATCACAAAGATACACAAAAACATATATGTGCACACATGTCGGCCCTCGAGAACTCGTATGGGATGCTTTTCATTTGGTTTTGTCGAGCGATTCGAAATAAGAGCAGCTCTCTGCGGCGACAACAATGCAAAACAATTCAATTTATGAAATATTTTCCCCGAACCCCGAACCCCGAACTTGCTCCGTATCTTTGTCTATGGCGAAAATGTAGTATCTGTGTGTTTCATGGAGAATGTGATGTCGGGCATTACACGTACATCTCATACGCAATTCGGTTTCCCGGACTTTGCCAAGAGATTTATTGTCAGCTTGACGATTAACAAAGGTGGCTCCGGATTTTGGACCCCTGCTCTGGAACATCTCACCCCTTTCGACCCAGCAATTTAATAAACAGACAACAGGACATCAGGACATCAGGACATCAGGACAACAGGACAACAATGGCAGCGCTTTTGGGTGCCTTTTCAGGACAAACGAAATGAAATTGCTGGGCACATACATAGTCGTAGGCATTTTTTATTGTGTGCATCCTGCGACCGAGACATTATGTGAACATTCAGTGAGCCAAGGTCCTGTCAGCGCATAACTTTCCTCGGGGCAATAAAATCAATTCAATTGTTGCCAACTTCCACGCGAATGCCTCCCAATGAGATCCTTTTAGATCAGATCGCGTGAGGATGAACAGATAGGTCGCAGGATTATGTATATGAATATGAATGGGGAGGTGTTGAGTCAGTCCACAGTTCAATGCGTCACCACGGGATGACCTCATGGGCTCAGAGGATACTTTTTTATTGGGAATACCAATGAATACCAATGATGGGCGGAAAAATACTTAAAACGAAATCTCACTTGACAAAGGAACTACACATGTGCGCATATACATTTGAAAAAATATAGATAGAGCCCTATAAAATAAAAACGAAACTTTTAGCATGGACATGACAAGCTAATTGGCTATAAAAATCGCATAAAAGAGTTGCAGAACGATTTGACAGTAGAAATCAAGTTTATTGCTTAAGGGAAATTTGCTGTTTTGCTCTGCTAACCACATTGTATTGAATACATTGCCCTTACCGCCATTGTTCACCATCCAATAATTAATGCTCGCCGAGATAAGCGAACAATCCAATTAAAACTGACGGCGCAGGCCGAACTTTTGACTTTCAATTAATAACAATTTGACGCCTCAGCAGCTTTCGCCCGCGAATCAAGGAACACGGAACACGGAACCAGGATACCCCAACCACATCCTGGCGTTTTTACAAAGATTAAAGAAGGCACTGGGCCGAAAAGGAGAGCGACATTTGCCGACTGACAGGCACACGTCAGATCCTTTCCAGGCGCAAATTAATCTCGATCCTGGCAGCGAGTGGCGAAAAAATTATTAATGAGGCGCATGTGTGTGAGTGGGAAAAATGTCCTAATCTGTGGGCCCAGAGCCACGAAAAAAATGAGGAAAATGCGAATGAAAACGCAACAGGGCGAGCGACCCTCATTAACGGGAAATTAGTTTTGCTCTGATTTCTGTCATCTCGGAATCTAGGACTTTCTGGGTCTCGCATCCAACGCAAAAGGAACAAAGGACATGGCTCCTTCACTTCCGGGGGTGATTAAATGCGGAAATGAGGCAAACATCCAGTTCTCCTGGCCGCTGACACTTTTGCGATTAGCGCAAATCAAAGCAGAGCAGAGCGATTTTCCTAGGTGTCGCAATTGCACCAAATTAGTCCTTCTGCCGGGGGGATTGGACTGCCAGCCAGGACAACAATGGACTGCAGGATTAAGTTCTGGACGCATTTCATTTGAATTAATTTGCGGCACTCAAGTGCCACACATAAATCCTCTTCCCTCTGAAGAGCATTATGTAAATGCGGACTCTTGTCCTGTTCTGCTATGGTTTTTGTTGGTCCTTCGCTGGTCCTGCAGTGCAAGAATCTACACTCACAAAAAAAAAAGTAACAACTAACTGAAGCACAAAAATATTATGTAGTTATATTGAAGACTTTGTAAGGTTTGCGTAAGTACATGCAGAAATACTTACATTGATTTTTTGTTTGTTTCTTGTTATAAGTTGTTTTTCTCAGTGCCTTGAAAGGAGCGCGTATTGTGCGGACACCTTTTGAGCGCACTTAATTATGCGTAAATCTTGCAGAGATTTCCCCAATTTTCCCAGCGATTCCGCCTCATTTTACACCAAACTTGGCGCAATTATTGCCGCTTTTTGTCGCATTTTGTTGTCCTGTCAGCGGCAGGTACAGTCTGACCTCTGACTTCGGCCACCACTTGGGTACAGTCGAGCCCAATTACAGGATGGCGGTGCTCCATATAGAGTTTCATTCGCATTTTTCAATTACCAATCTAGGGCTCAGTTTTCCTTGCCATCCTATCCACTCGGCATTGTTTGTACTGGCCGTTGTTTGGTTTATTGATATGTTGTCCTTGCGTTGCGTTCTCTGGGGAAAATGGGCTGTCTCGGCGCGTTTCGGGTTTTCCAGCTCACTCCAATGGCTGCCAGCTTCCCCAATAATTTGTTTAATGGCAGCGTAAAAAATTAGACCATATTGAATGTCAATTGTTTGATTTTTTGATTAAGGTTCGGTTTCGCAGCGCTGTTGCTTGATTGTTTGCTCTCAGCATTGATTAAATATTGAAAGAGTAAAGTGGCGTAACTTGAGGCTAACCTGATCTGATCTGGAGTTACCCCTCAAAAATGTAAAAAAAAGAAAATACACGGGGAAGGTTGTAAGTGGAGAGTTTTCCAGCGGGCCTTACAATATTTTTTAATAACAATCCTGAATAGGTGGGCCATCTGTGGCTGCTTTGCGTCATCCAGTGGCATCATTAATCAAAACTCTTTTTTTTACTTTACGGCCCAAAGGACATTAGCATAACGAGGCAAGGAAAAATGGAAAATGGGGAATAATAAAGCAAAGTCGTGTCAATTTACGCGCCAGCAACAAAAAGGGAAAGCCTCCGTGGAGCCGAAAGAAAACACTTTGCACTGGCTTAAAAATTGCAAACGGATATGAAAAGTCGTCCGGATTTTCCTCTCTCGCTTTCCCAGGGAAAGCGTCACACATGTGCCCTGCTTCCCAGCCCAACTATTTAGCGGCAAAACATCATTAATTTTTACAATCGCAACGTCTAAATTTTGATGCTGATGCTGATGACATCAACGCCCAAATCATTTCTGTCACGCCAGGACACTTTCACCCACGGAATCCGTATCCGAAACCGTATCTGAATCCGTATCTGAATCTGAATCTGAATCCTCCCCGCCATTGTTGACGTCGCGACATTTGCGATTCTTTTAAATTCGCAAAGGAAGTTGACTGGAACATATGCTGCGCGGAGTTCCACCGATTTGGTAAGTGTCTTCAAGAGCCCCTTACTTTTGACGTGTTGCTGATTGGCGCCAATGGCAGTTGGCTATTTTCATAAGGGTGACGGGCAGAGATGCCAGGAAAAGAAAGTAACTTGGAAAAAAGTTGCTTTAAGATCACATAAAATCACATAACAATGTGGAAGCTATTACAATAGTCAAGAGATAACCAAACTCGTTGATAATATTGCATATACTTTAATATATGTAACAGTTAGCACTTTCGTAGGACAGTTTAAGATCCAACAACGCAGCTATAAGCCAGCTAAATGCTCACCACTGGTGAGCGAACGACTTCCTTCTCGCTAAATGAATGCAAATTTTTATTTAAACATTTCGCTAAATGGCAACGAGCTGTCAATATGTTTGTCCGTATCTTCATTGTGTCATGAGAAGTTTGCGATCTGGCAAAATATGAGGTAGAGGGGTCGCGTTGTTGGCCGTGAGTGCTAGTGACAGCTTGAAAAATGGCAAGTTGAGGCAAATTTGATTTGCACTTCGTGTTAACACTGATTCGCATCGAATGCGTCAACTGGTGGTGGGGGGGCTACACAAAAATCTGACAGATACTTTAGTCCGTCTAGGCGTAACTGTACCGTTTGGGCATTTGGGCATTTGGACACTTGGGCTCATGAATACTTTGATTAGCCGGGGGTTAGTGAGTCCCTCAATGACCAGCAATGTCCTTTTAACCCCCCCTGCAAAAGGGAAAACTGCCTAACAGGACCTAACGAGCGTAAAATGCGTTTTGAAGTTCGCTGGCATCACCATGTGCTCTCATGGCAACCCTTAACCCTTTCAGCCTCCGTGTTGGCCAATTAACAGACCGTTGACCACTTGACCAGCCGGAGAAAGTGTTTTCCCTGGCTATCCCAACCCCTTTCGCACCATTCCGCTGTCTAATTGAAAGTCATTGTGTGCTGTGTGTTGGCGTGAATGAATTGAATTTAAAGTCCACTGCGTGCCACGTTTGTCGCATGAGTATGCAACCTCAAACAGGTTGACCAGCTGCCCGGATAGCCGGGCATGCCCGCTGGCCAGGGTTGCCACCAGTGCGACGGCAACTGTCAAATTTGACAAATGACTGGTCAAGCGGGTCGCGGCGGTTTGTCCGGCCAAATTGTGCCGCATGAGTGGGCAATTCCTGGCCTTGTTTCCATTACGTGCTCATTGCACACAAGTTAAACAGTTGTCCGAAGCTCGTGCTCATCCCAATTTTTCGGGGATTACACATTGTTATGTAAAGTATGAATACATTTTTTTAAAAGCCCTGTTTCAATAAAAACATATTTGAAATAAAAGTAGCATTCTACAGATACTCGCGATTTCAATCTGAAAGGGTTATTCGCGCTTATTATTTTTTGTTACCCGAAAGATGTCAGGGCTGTCACAACCTTATCATTACCGCCTTATCTAACCTAATAACTGAGTGAAATTGAAACAGCTTAACCCTTATAAACAAGTCACAGCTGTCAGGGGGGCCTTAACCCCTTAACCACGCCGCATCAGCCCGCTTTCCACCATAAATCAAGGCGTCAAATGGAAAAGCGAGGGATTCGCTGTGAAAAATTAGGAAATATGAACGCGGATGCAAAGTGCGCGTGCCCCAGCCCTTCTCAAAAATCGAATTCCACAGAAGGGGTTGCCAAGTCAAACCGCATGGGTTCGTGAGGGATTCGTGAGGCAGGGGGGCAGGATTTGGAATTGGTTCGGGGACTTACAAGCGTCCAACATCAATCAAAACACGCGACGAGCGTCGACTGGATACCGCCGATCCGATGATGATGATGCGATTTGCACTAACGATGCAATCCCTATTCCTATGGCCCGAGCTCACACAGTTCACACTCCCCCATGTAATCCACACATGTGTGACAAGAAGTCATTTGAAATTGGTTGAAATTTAAAGTAGTTTGCCACGCTCGCGAACCCTTTGGGATTTCCTTCGCCACATCGTCGAGTCCTTTGAATAATGATGATGATGTCGTCGCGGGCTTTTCATCCGCATTTTTGCGAGAATTTGCATGTGAACATCGGATGGGAGAGTGCGGAATTTGGCATGTGGAATGCGCCATGTAATTTACACGTCTGACAAAGTATCAATGCCATTGCCGATGACACGGAACCCGTCCTTCGAGTCCTGTTTCCTTTTCGCCCCCCGATTTTGGGATTTTGGGTGCGCCGCCGTCAGCACTGCACACACACATGACACAAATCGTCGCAAATCGTTTTTTACAGCACAACAAAGGGCTGGGGACACTGCGAGAAAAACTAGCTCTAACTAAACGTACTTTACCTGAAAGATACTTTTAGAAACAGAAGGTATTGGAAGAACACTTTAGAAGGTGCAGAAAAGTAGGCTTTTAAAAAGTTAGTTAGTACTATTGAATGAGCTATGTTGTGGCATACTTTATTAGACACATTGGAAAATGGATTTTACATCCTAAATCTGCAGCTAATACTTTTCGAGCACTTCCCACTTGCAAAAGGCAGTTTTTCCATGTATTGCCGCACCCCTAGCTTTCCCACACCCCCCCAGTAATGTGTGCGTTTTCACGCCGCCCTGTGGGCGGGGTGCAAAAAATATCCCGCGGCGCTTTCGCTACACATCCTCACAACAATGTGTGAAAGTTTTTTTCTGTCTCGCAGCCCTCGCGGTGGCAGCCCGAAAATAATGAAAAGTAAAAAACGAAGCTCGGCATGTGTCAGCCACAGGCTCAAGGGGCACTCCAGCCCCTTTGGACCCCTTGGACCCCTTGGACCCCTTGGACCCCTCGGACCGTTTGGACCCCCATTGTGGGGTTGTGTCTGCGCCCGTTTAGTAGTTTTTAATGTTGTTTTGCTACCCGAGGCATTTGTGCTTCTTCTTCTTCTTGGCCCGCGGCACTTTGTGCTCCTCTGCGAAATTAATTTTAACCACAGAAGTTGCAACATTTCGATGATTAATGATTTGTTTGGCTGCCACACGCGATCGAAGGGGCAGCTGCTATGCACCGCAATTTGATATGTTCGTTTTTTTTTTATTGGTTCCAAATTGAGATTATTCATTTCTCTGTTAACATAATTCATTAATAATTTTTATGACCGCTTGTCAGCGGGTGAGCCAAAGTCAAGAGGAGAGCCTTAGCCATCAATCTGAAGGGTACAGTTGTGCCCAAAGCAGCTAACATCTACATGGGTGGGGTGGAGTGGTTTGGGCGCATGATGGGCAGGGGGCAGGGGGCAGGGGGCATGCAAATGGCGCACTGCCTTTCTTCTTTCATCATTCGCAATTTACCAGCACTGGAGCAGCCCATTCAAGCCAATCGAAGCAGAAATGCCTCAAATCATGTGCCACACATGACAAACAGCGCCAATGTCAGTTTGCCAGATACCACATCCACATTCCCCCTCTGGACGAACCCTTTAATGAAACGCCCGTGTGGTTGCCGCAGGAACCAGCAAAGGACAGCTAACAAAAAATGGAGCAAGACACATACATCGACTAAGCGATACCCAGTAGGCGATGGCGGCAGCAGAATGTCCTGTTCCCAAGAATGAAAGGTATGGCAACTTTATAACTCTCGTATGACCAAACATGTCTGCTTAATGGTTAGAACCAGCTTATTGACGATGGGCAAGTGAATGACTGGAATTCCCAATAACCCACTTTACAAAAATGTAATGGGTACTGAAAAACCAAGTTTGGCAAACTTTAAAGCAAACAAAGCGCGATATCAGTCGGCCCATTCCAGCCTCACATATCCTTCAGCCAACCCTCGGGCCAGCGGCTTTCAAATGCGTTTGACAAAATGACATCCCGACGTGGACCAGGACCAGGAGAAGCACCAGCAGCAGTAGCAGCAGCAGGATCTGTGGATCAGAGACGGGAACCCTGAGATGAATCAGGACAACAATCAGGTCCATTGAGCCGTGGCTGGTGTTTGGCGACCGGCGACCGAGGACTGCGTGCTGCACGCTTTATTGGTTCCATTTCGCATGTGTGGAGGATGGGCTGCCCTCCATCCTCCAGCCTCCATCCTCCATCCAAGTAAGCATCCCCTGGTCCTCTGGCAACCAGGCTAATTTGCAAATAATATGCATGTGTGTGTTTTAGCGAGTGCGTGTCCATGGCATGTAAATTTCGGCAAAGAGAAAAGCCAGAAAAAAAAGGGGTTCGCTTTTGGCGGTTTGCGCATTTCGAAATTGGAAATTAGATTTGAAAATCCATTCAGCCTGCGTTTCTTTTATTTCCCGTATTTACTTTGGCAAATTAAGGTCGCAATTTTGCGCATTTCATTCCGTGTTTGTCTATTTTGAAGACCGTACCTTTGAAGATTCCGCTCGCAGCTCACGTGACCTGGCCACCAAGTTGTCTCAATCGCAATCCACTCGAGAGTTTCAAAGGACCTCCTTCTTCGGCTTTGCGGGTTCCTAAGTCGCAGGGCAAACATGTTGCCAAATTTTATTTGTTGTGCAAATCTTTGATTTTTCAAGCGGTTTATCTTCGCTAGCTCTTATCGTGATGCCACTGACAAAACATCTTCGTTCTCCCCCTTCCTTTTAGTCCTTGGACCTTCTGGTGAAGCTTTTGGAAAGGAGTTCTGCCGTGCAAGTTATTCGTACTTTGGTTAAGTACAGGTTAAAGGTTTTTCCCTGTGTGCCAAACTCAATTGGATTGCGCATCTCCAACGGAGCTGCCACAAAAGTGCGTCCACTGCTGACAGCAACTGAAGCATTTCCATTATGCAAATGGCAGCGGGCGATAAGAAATCCAGCAGGTAGGACTTCGGCCAACAATTGATTATGATTATGATTGAGCGGCGCGCAAAAGTCAATAACAATAACATTATGCAGATGCAGATACAGATACAGATCCTGTCGCGTTTTTTGTATCCCCCAGATCCAACAAAAGCCAGTCGCACAATGGACCAGGGGGAAGTCCCTCGAAGTGAGCACTTAAAATTAATGGAAATGTGTAGCCAACGCCACAAAGACACACACACACACACACCCAAATAAAATTTAAATAAAACCCCTCGCACTCGAATCTTTGTCGAAGCGTAAAATATTATGTCATTATCAAACGGGGAACGCAATAAAATGTCTCTAGTCGAATTTCAGTACAGTTGGAATGGCGGGCAGGAAGTGGAATCCTGAATTTACAATTAGCCGCGGACGTTGCGAGTCCTTGAGGTCGTCATGGTGTGTGGCAATTGATAAAGCTCGAGAGCGGCAGCTGCCCTTCAACCAGTGTCCTGTGGCGTCTTCCTTTGTGTTTCGACCGTTTTTCTTTTTTTGAAATTTATTTCACCTCGCAGGTCACTGACGAGTGCCAATCAAAGACAGCGCCAGCATCGAAGATGCACTTGGAAAAATATCCACGAAGAACATGTCAATTGATTTAATAATAAGCTGCACACTATGGCTCACATTCCCAGCCAACCAAGTTCAAATGCAAAGTGGTTGTAAGTGTTTTGCGAGTGTAGGATTAGGGCCAGCGTGGTGCTGTTATCCGGAATCTGGAATACGGCATGCGTCGCGTCTCAGTATTCTAATTATGCGCAGGACACCTCGTGGCAGGATGTACAAAGGCGGAAAGGCACTGTGAATGACATCCGCAGCCCGTCGCCTTGGTCGCCTTGGCTGCCCTTTTGGCCAGCGTTCCTGGAATCCGGGTATCCCAGTGTTCTGGTGTCCTGGTGTCCTGGTGTCCTGGTGTCCTGGTGTCCTGGCGTCCCAGTGTCCTGGTGTCCTGGTGTCTTGGCGTCCTGGTATCCAGGCAACCTCCAATTCGCGTTCTCGAAGAACTCTCCGAGTCATTAAGCCGCTGTAATTGCCGAGTGAGAAGGGGGTCGTCCAGCTATCGGACCCACTGGCTGGCTCAATAACCATAAATATGTGAGGGGCGAGAAACTAACCCAGACCCCCGGCGTTTTTATTGCCGGCGATTTTCACTTGATTTGGTTGTGTCAAAAGTTTTCGGGCCACTCTATCCGAGTGGGGATTGTTTATGGATTGTGCCACAATATTACTCCAGCCGCTGGCCGCTCATTTCCGCAGCTCTTTCGGGAGGAAATGACATTTTTCTACGGCACAACATTTCGCCAAGTGACATATATCACCTACGAATGTGGAAGATGGCACAGCCCAGCGTTCCACATATCCGCCTTTGGTTTTTCCCCTTCACTGGACTGGACTGGAGCAGCAGCCCTCGGAAAATGCTGGATATAAGTCGATTATATGCGGAAATGAAAACCCATAAAAATCCTTTCCTACGGTGATTAGTTAACATATTTTTTTTCATTTCTCGTCGTCGGGCGCCAGGATGCTCGTCGAAGGATACTGCAGTGAAGGGCCCAAGAGGGGAAGCAATTATTTATGAGAAATATTATTTATTATTTATTACGCTTGTTGTGGGTATGTGGCTATGTGAGTATGTGGGTATGTGTGCATGTCCTTTGTGAGTGCGTCCTTTTGGAATTGCTTCGAAACTGAGGTTGAGGTCCATTAAATTCTCCCTGCTCGTCCATTTATGAGCCATGCATATGAGAAGAGGGTCTTGGGCGGCCAGATTGGTTTGTTAACGTCCTCAGTACTTATTCACAAGTGGGTTTATTTTGTGGTAAGAGTTTAAAGGAGTTCGGAGGGATTTTTCAGGACCTATTTGCATTTGGATTGATTTTTAAAGCCACTCGTTTAATTAAAAGACCAAGGAAAACTTCATTATGCGAGCGCTATTAAAAGCCAATTTATACAAGGGGAAAACTCCAAGGAAAATGGAACATTTTACACCACCAATTCTGTGCAATTCAGCGCACAAAAGTGGAATAATTTCGAAATTAGGCAAGTCGGTAAAAAAGTATATCAATTACCGCCTAATTTGCATAACTTGGCAGCGGACAAATTGGCTACCAAAAATAAAAATATCACAAAAAATGGAGAGACACCAAATGCAGCCGCATCCTGACATCGCTGACAAATAAGGCGAATCAATCAAAGGACCCTTCGGGGTTTTCCCAGTCGCGTGTTGGAAACTAATCAAAATTCAATTTCTGCGGCAAAACCAGCCGCTCCATTAAAATCAAAATTCGCAAGCGAGGCGCGTAATCGAGTGAGCTGTGGAAAAGCGAGTTTCCCAGGCTGCGACCAGGCAAATCGACCTTTCTGATGGGTTAATTCGCCATCGAAACCTTCGTCCTGCGGTGACAATTGAAAAATAGCCGCTGCCAAAACATGTTTGCAAACATTGTAACCCCCCCTGTGTTTTTGTGTGTTGTTTGTGTTTTTGTGTTTTTCGCATTTTGCGATATTGTGGCTGCCGGAGCGTATCAATAAATCCATTTAAAATTGCGTGCAGGCCGCGTGTGCTACTCCCGGATTTTTCGAGTGGAGTGGAGTGTTTTGTCATTCGGCTGGCATAATGCAATGCGAATTATGGCTGCTTAGGGTTCTGCACACACTCACCGCCACCAGAAGGATATTGAAAATAAATTGGCAGCGACAGCAAAACAAAAGCGCCAAAAGACGTCACCAATTGACATCGATCCTGGTTTCCCTTTCCCCGCTTCTTTTTTTTTCGATTTTTGTATTTTTGAGCTGGCTAATATGTAGCAGCAACCCTCGGCTTAAAATGCAAAATCTGAAAATCAAAGTAAATCAATTTCAGCTGCAAAAGCACGTTCTCTACGCCGCCCGAAAGGCGAAATAAGTCTGCCCATAAATCAAATTGCGAATTTTTACTTGGAGCGCATATTATGCGCATATGTGAGGGAGCAGAGCATTCCTTTTTGCAGGATGCAGGACCTTCGCCTTCGCCTTCGCCTCCTCATTGTAATTTGTGCGAAATCCTTCAAATCCCGCACATTTATCAAGTATATTCGCCCATAAATCAGGTCACATGCATGCGAATGAGGTGGTGTTTTCAAAAATCGGGGATGGGTATGTGCCACTTTTCCGGCCGGAAGTTAATGTTTTAAAATGGCCCATAAAATCATGGCCAGCTATGAAAACTTCGCCATGGCCGCGTCTAATTTGCACATTTTCACTATTTTCCAACCATTTTCCCGCTTTCCCTTTCCGCACTGGCATTGTTCTCGATTTTTTAATGCGGTTATTTATGCGCGCTGTTTATGATTTTATGTGCTTTCTATGCTAAACAGATCGCCAACGCTAGGTGACGTCATTTATCATCCTCAACGACTTGGGGGCGTGGCGGGAAAATCGCGACGATAAACCGAACCACTGCGAGATAATTATGAATTATTATCTCGCCGGGTAAATGCCAACGAGATTACGGGGAAATTAGTACTGATAATTGAGAGAGGTTCACACATGATTTGGTAATAAAGTGGCTTTCAACCAGGGAATTTAGGTACTGCAAGATATATGTATGTATGGTTTAGAAATGTAAACATTTTATGTTAATTCGTAGAGGAAAAGTTCGCATTGAAAAGTATTGAAGAAGTAAACTTGTGGCTAATTTGCGTTTAATCTTTCAAGCATCTGCCGAACTTTCGCCATGAAAAGAAATGTCTGGGGAAACTTTATGCGAACGACAAGTTTTCAGCTGGCTACCAGCACAAATGGCTGTCGTGGGGAAAATGCTTTCAATTATTTAGGGAAAATGCAAACGTCCGACTGGAGATGGCACATTACACATTACATTCATAGATATATATTTAGATAAGTATTTACGACTCGCCCGTCATGTTGTCAATAACAATTTGGCAACGACACAAGCGAACTGCACAACCCCTTCGACTTTTGCGAGGAGGGGCAACAAATCGCTGCAAATTACATTCATAAAATTTTATCACCCAATATCGGAAATGGATTCCTTGTTGTCCGGACGAGCTGCCAGACTAATGGCTAAAGTCTGACCCGGCAAAGGATCAGGACAACAGCTGCGTGAAAGCTGGGGAAAATGAAGACGAGATGGTCCTGATGGGAAAGGGGTCTCTCGATGGTCATAAGCACTCATAATTTCCATATTATAGAGTGCCAAGTGCATGGAAATGGGTCATTTGTGTGACCATTTTCAGTTGATGGAATTTTAAGGTGCCGTGACTAATGCCCAAGAACTGTGAACTGCGAACTGCGAACTGCGAACTGCTACTAATTACTCGGCATTAGTGGGCCAATTTCACTGGGTATTCGTCATTGCCAAGGCGATGATATATTTGGTCAGCGGCCTGGTGGAAATCTCTGGAGGCCCAAGGGACGGCACTCAATCATGCCAACTGTTGCCATTACTCAGGCTCAATCAGTCGCAGTTTTCCGGGGCAACGGAAGGGTAAGTAATAAATGAAAACGGGCTCCTCGGATTACATAACGCCGCAACGCCGCAACGCCCTTTCCATGTCCATTTCGGTTACACGAGACAGTCTGGTCAGTCCGGACAGTTTGGTCAGCGGACTGGGATTATGTGGGGTCTAACCACAGAAGGGTCCTGAAGATGGGACGTGTGTGACCGCAAAACGGCTTCAAGGATGCCCGCAGCGATGGGTTCCTGGCCCTGGGCAACCAGTTGATTACTGGGTTGCGGATTAATCAGCCATCCAATCGTTGACTTGCACATTTAGCATTTGGCTTCTTCAGCAAGTTTCTTCTGCTTTTGGGGAGTATACTTTTAATTGCCCGGGAAAATCGGATGGGGAAATAAATCCCTGCCTGCTAAACTTAAAGGACTTCGGCAAATGACAACTCTCAATCATTGCCATTTCCGGAACAAAGTATAACACAAAGAAATCTATCAAAAGCATAACCAGCAACTATGCTCAACCCCTAGTATTTACAGGGTATGCGATAAAAGAAGAAATCTATCAAAAGCATAAGCAGCAACTATGCTCAACCCCTAGTATTTACAGGGTATGCGATAAAAGACTTGCACCAGTGAGTCGCAGAAATCACAAGGGGTTAGGTTTATGTATTGCATACTTTTGAACACCCTAATGGGCTTTTTCTAAGACTACCACTAAGGGGTATTACATATTCGAGCAACACAGGCCCGAACACGCGGCCATAAATTACAGAAATTTGCGACATAAATCAAGAATGAAAGGACGACCACCACAAGGAGTCGCATATTGGCAGCATATAAACTTTTCACTTTTCAATATTTGCTCGGACAACATCTTTTGTGTGGCTTCGCCGGCAACTGGGTGGATTTATGTGTTTGATTTGTTTGACATATTGAAGTGGTCAAGCATGTACCACCCGGTGGGCGGGGTGGCTTCCCCCAAATGGAGGGGGCGTGTCCGGTTGTGGAAAAGTGGTCCAAAGTTAATTGATTAACGACACGAACAGTTGAAAAGTGGAACACTTTGGCAGGGGAAGCGAAGCCTTGTAGGAAAAACTTGTTTATCTGTCGGCCCAAATTTCCGACAGAGATTTGTACAATTTCCACAATGTGATTTGTGGCCATTGTCCTGGCCAAATTGTGCAGCATTGTGGTGCGTGAAAATGTCCTGTCCTGTGGCGAGTTTGAGACATTTTCTTTGTTGCAAATTGATTGGAATTTTACGAGAACAGTACCTGGTTCTCATCTAGGGCTTCACTGGTCAAGCCTTTGCTTGTGCCACACATTTTCCTTTCGGGGTGGATTTTCCCCCATATGAAACGGCTCTTATCGCTGTCATTCAACCATCCACTTATACTTATTTATGCTTTTAATAAGCAACATGACATGCTGCAAATGTCAAACCTCGGCTGTCATTCAAATGTAGCCACTCCTGCAGCCTGCTCCTTTTTCCGGGCACAGGATGCGCTTGATTACTTGACATCTCGCCTGGTGTATCCATGTATTAATGAAGGAAATAAATTTAATTTCGGCAATTAATGCCTCGCCTGGTCCACTGGGGGTCCTTTGGCGAAGGTCCTGCGGCATCAGATGTCAGCACTCACCACTCCTCACAATCTCTGGCTTTATGTTTATCATTATTGACTCGTAATCAAATATCGTTGCTGCTCCTTTCACTTTCTCCGCCAGTAAATTTTCGCAAATTGCAATAAAAGCGAGCAAGAGCAGCAGAGTACTTTCCCCGAGGGTGGACATCGCTTAGTCATCATCCTCATTTCATCGCCCAAGTTGCCGATGATTGTCATCATTGGTGCGCCATTGTCTTGGCCTCGGGCGGCTTATTGGATTCCTCGAGTGATACTTTAAGACTCCTGAGCAGTTCCAGTTCCCTTGCTCCAGCAGCTGTCCAGGCTCACTCCGAATCCAAGTTGAACTGTGCAGAAATTACACAATAAAATGTGAAATAAAGTGTTGGTAAAGTAGCTCTGAAAACTTTCAACACTACCTCAGTCAATATCAAGTTATGGCGAATAGTTTTATTTATAGGGACTTTGAGATAGTTGAGTTACAACTTGCAATCACTGTGATAAAAAGGATCTTTGACACTCCAGAGCAATTTTCCGCAGTGTATACAATGGAAACTGGCACAAAAGTTGCCCAACTGCGGCGCTGCTTTGTTCCAGAACCACTTCAAAGGACCCTAAACCTGTCAGACCAGCTCTATTGTCTTTTTGAGGACACGAGGTGTGAAATTCCCTGTCCCCTCACACACACACGCACACGCACACGCACACACACTCGATCATTCACTCACACACTCACTCCCAATTAGCGAATCAAAGAGGATGCGAACCTCAAAGGGAAGCGCTGGAAAGTCTGGTAATAACCTGATTAGAGATTAGCAGGAGCTCGCGGCACTGGGGCTTAATTAAATGCTACCTGGGAAAATGGGATGTGCCACATGTGAAAGTGAAGCCGCACAAAGGAGCAACAATTTCCATTTTACCCGTCGCGGTTTTCTGGTTTAGCCCGTTTCCCAGCGCTTTTCCAGCGCCCGCGGCCAAAGGATAATGGCCCTGGTCCTTTTGCTCGTATCCATTACACTCGACTGGCGATGACCAGGGACCAGGGGTTCAGTTCATGGGATGATGGTTCCAATGATTCCAATGATTCCGATTATGCCGAGGGGTGGCCAGTCCGGCGATTAGTCGAGTCCATCAATGGCACATCAAACTGTCCGGCAATAACAACAATGGGACCATTCAATCAGCGCGCATAAAAACATAAAGAGATTTTAATTTTTTGATTATGTGTGTGCATGTCCTGCCATTTTCCCCTCGGGGGAAAGGCACTACCCCTCCTCACTCCTCCACCCGCCACTCCTCATTCTCAATGCTCGTGTGGAAATCGTTAATCAATGAACTTCATGCGTGCCGAGAAGGGTCTTTCCGTGGGTCACTACGGCTTAGCATAGTAAAAAAAAAATGAGAGTCCGCATCGATGAGTAGTTGGCCGGAAAAAGCAAGTTGATTAAATTTCAATGTTGATGTCGTGCCAAGGACTCGAGAACTGGACCCTTATTCCTGCCATCCAATGCGGCGTAATTTCGATTTAAGTAATTTCCTTCTTTAGCATTCGTGCATGGACTGGCGATAGATATGGCATTTGGATCTGAAAGGAGCAAACCGATAATTGGAGTCAATCAAGGGAAAATGGCGTGAGTGGCCAATGGACTTGATTAGAAGCAGTTCGCAGCGACTGCAATTAGGGAACTCGCAACCTAGAACTGGCTGTACTAAGAGTCCTTCACGGGGATACCTTAATTTAGTCCAGCATTTGTCTTGAAGTCTCAATGGAATTGGAAATTAAAGCACATCACGCTATTATGTTGGCACATATGAAGATATATTCCCAGGATGTGTCCTTTTAGGGATATGCTTCTTGTATTGATATAATCCAAGTGTAATACAATTTTACCTACAAGTACCCTAAATATTTTACCCTACGCTGAATTGGTTCATCCTCACTGCTCTCCCATCGAGATCTCTACTTTTTGGTCCTCCTCCTTCCGCTCAATTAAGCACTTGAATGCAATTTAGAGAATCCTTCCCGACGAACAACAACAAAAGACAAATCATTCCTATTAATTCCGCACTCGCGGAATGTTTCATTACCAGTTACGACCGGCACTTTCGGATACTCCATATGTGCCTTCTTTTGTAAGGATACGGATTCGAATGCATAGCGATTTGGGTTCGGATCTGGAGATGGAGTTGGACTCGGAGTTGGAGTTGGGTGCTCTGCTTACTTTTCATTTGCCTGCCCTGCCTTATTACGTTCATTCATATGCAAATCGCTGGACTGTAACACACGCACAGCAACAATGAGGGGGGAAAGTCACCGGAGATGGAAAGCGGGATGGAATGGGAAAGGCGCTGGAAGGAGGCTGCTTCCATTGCGCGGCGTTCGCCAAGAGCGATTAAAAGAAAACTTTGCCAGACACTCAGAAAAGAGTATTTTAAATCCACTTAGTCAGTTTTCCCACAAATAACTTGCTTCAATTTATTTTTAGAATATCTGGAAGCTAAAAACCTATATTCCATAAATATCCATATTAATATCCCATCAAATATAGTTGTAACACAGCTTTTTCCTAAGTGCATGCTCAACATGGGAGGCTGTACTGAAAAGCAATTCATTTTTAGAATATTTGGAAGTTAGAAACCTATGATAAGAAAACTGCTCGTAAAATGTGTTCAATATCCCATAAAATGTGGTTGTAACACAACTTTTTCCCAAGTGCATGCTCAGCATGGGAGGCTGTACTGAAAAGCATCTTAAAGAAGTCCGCGGAGCAGGGGCCTTTCACCTTGTAACCCAAAAATGCTCAGGGTTGTTGGTGTTTGATGTATTATCCGCATTCTGCTCTCCCACCCCTGAACGCCCAACGAAATCGCTTTACGGGGTTGGTACGCACTGTCAGTAGTGTACTGTACCTTCATCCTGCCGTAACCCATATAGCATACAGCATATACCACACAGCATACACCAAATACAGCATATCCCATATCAAATTTAAACGAATCGCTTCCGCTTAACGCGACTGCCCGGAGTTAGGGTTATGTGCATTATAATTTTCCAACATCAATTCGAAATCCAAATTGTATCGTTTCCATTTCCCCGCTCGCCCATTTTCCCTATTTTCCGTGATTATTGTTTTGCATTTCCTTTGTTTGGCGAAACAATTAATGTTATTTGCATAGTTGGTGGGTTGCCCAAATGTTTTTGGGATCGCTGGTCTGGGTCTTTGTATAAGGACCAAGGTCCGCATGTGGTCCAATTTGGAACGTTTTGTATCTGAAGTCCCGCCTGCGGCACTCTAACCATTCTCCAGCCTCGTTAACTGGTCTTTTTTGGCTTTGTCCGACCCGGCTATCAAATTGTATTTGACTTACCAAATCTGCCGAAAGTGGAGGGACGTGGAAAGTGTCTGACTGACAGGCTCGAGAGGTCCTTTATCCCAATTTCCCGCATTAACTCGAGTGCTGCGTGCTAATGTGCAAAAACTGTCCATGTTGAGCAACTACAACTTTTCGCAACCTCTCCAAGAAAAATGTTGGAAATTTGTAGGGCAAAGCCACTCGAAACCTTGGGAAACTTGCAAGTGTTTTCCCATACCCTCATGTGTGGCATTGCTGCGCACCTTATTTATTTATTTGCCAGCCCAAGTGACACGTATTTCACATCTTGGTACAGTCGCGAACATGCGCTTAAGGTCACCACCCCTTTCGCAGCGCTGACACTCACATATGTCGCTGTTTGTTCAGCCAGCCACACCCACCGAAAAATGTCCT
Source organism: Drosophila orena (assembly GCA_005876975.1). NCBI lineage: Eukaryota > Metazoa > Arthropoda > Insecta > Diptera > Drosophilidae > Drosophila > Drosophila orena. Next base: position 2,154,153 of record VCKV01000282.1, on the reverse strand, counting down.
CAGGGCGGTGGTTTGTTTGCTCGGCGGCTGGAAAAGTTCAATTAGGAAAAAAAAATGTTACAAAATGCTTATAATTAAGTTTCACCTCTTCGTATGCAAATGCGCCGCCCTTTGTGTAATTGGAATTAAATATTCCCTTATTGCCGAACGACCTGCGATTGCCCCGCAGCTCTGACCTGCAACCTGACCTAGTGAGCCACATACAAAAAACCGCCTTCTCTGAAATGGAATTCAAATTGAAAAAGTTTCATAATTGCGGGCAATCAGGCACATTAAATGAAAACGAATTTCACAGGAAGTAAATGGATGTCTGCTTGATTTTGCAATAATTCTGCGTTTGTGCCAGCAGCTTGTTGCTAATTTTTAATAAACATTGAACGCGGGCTCAAGTGCCAGATTTTCGCGAGGGTTGCCAAAGGACTATGCAAATTTTCGCTAGGGTTGCCAAAGGCCTATGCAAATTTGCGCCTAACAATTTTCCCATAACGCGAAAGTCATCACGTGCGTGATTATTGCTTTATAGGAAATAAAAAACAGTGATGATTATTATCGCTAGAGAGTTTTCCCATTACGAAGCGATTACGAGGAGTCCCGGTAGTCTGGACTTTATTTATTCTTAATTTGATGGCCACGTGCGCCGGAGTGACTTCACTGTACTCCACCGCGTACAGTCGCGTCCCAGGCATTTCGATTGCATATTTATGGGGATGCGAGGTCTACGTTTTGCGTAGAAGTGTAACTAAAAACTACAGTGCGGATCATATATACATATCTTTATTTAAGCAGCTTTAAGTGTAGAATACTTAAGTTTGGGTGTACGTGTAGTTTTCTTTCGACGACTAGTTTGTACCCTTCTCCGATTGTTAGTGCGTTTTCTTCCCAAGTGATCAGTTGGCATTCGTCGACCCAAACTTGATCTATTCAAACGCGTTTTGTTCTAGAAGATAAAATGTATACTCTTATTATCACGATTAGCAGCACACTCAAGCAAATGTTACCAGCAGAGAAGTGTTTTGAAAACTGTTGCTGAGCATAATGTTTCCAAGCTGAATACTTGCACTTGAGCTGTCGTTTTCCTAAACGGCGATAAGATATACTCAATAAGATACTTAGATATAGTATATGGAAGCAGACTAACCTCCTCGATCGCATCATCGCCTCCCTCAATCTGCACAAATGTGCATAAATAATATACGAATATGCCGAGCAGCAGATAGCTTCTCATTGCGACCGATTTACTTGGGTTGCACTTTACGAATGGAAAGTAATGCGGAATCTTGGGCACATGAAGTACGCATTTTCCGAGTAATCGAGTTGAGTTGAGAGTGCAGTTGAGATTGCACTACTACGACTGCATTCAAATGGGTCTATCCATTCATCTCACAAGCGGCATTATTCTGATAAGCAGCGAATGCTGCTCTCTGCGTACAATCCATTAACTAATGAAAGCGATACGGATACTTTGCCATTTTCATTTCCATTCATTTATGTGCACTCGCATTTCCCTCTTTTTCGCATTTTAATTTCATTGAGTTTATACAACAATTTGGCCCAAATGCTGGCACTTGCACCCTTGCAAATTTCGTGAATTTCGTGAACTTCGTGGAGTTCGTGGGCTTGAGGGCTGTAGAGCACCCTCGTACTCATGCAAAAATTGAAAAGGATCCAGGATATGTGTCCTGCGACGCACTTGGCATTGACATTTAATGGCATGTCAACGTCTGTGTGGCACGTTGGCATTTATTGATACGAAGCTCAGTTAACAAGTCGATAAAGTTTTATAGTCGAGGGTCTCAGCTGCCGTTAAATGAAAATGGAAATGGAAATGGAAATGCAATTGCCAGCTTTATAGGGGAGGGGAAAACAAAGCATCGGAAAATGCTTGTACCTGGGAAAACCCCTTCTTCTTCGCCATATGGCTAATTTTATAGCTTGCCTTCTAGTTTCCCACTCTTTACAATAAAAAACAAACTTTTCACAAAGCGCAGCCCAATGCAATTATCAAACTTCTGAGGGGTTGCCTCGTTGCTAAATTGATTAGAAGTCCCCACTCCTCTGTACTTTTTCGCAGGACTTGGCAGGACCCCTGCTAAAGTAGCTCAAATTGACTTTATAATTGCCCGGTGGGCGTGGCCATAACCGAATTACTCCGCCCAGTTGGCCATTCAATGCTCCTGCGGTCGCGCCAGTTGGCCGATGTTTTGATTGAAGCCACTCTTCAGCTGCGCAGCTACCAATAAGTTGTAAAAATGAAATGCTTCATGTATCTGAATACAAGGGACTCGAAGTATCTACAAGTAATTTATACTTTGAATCGCTGGGAGGAACTGAATTAAAACGCAAAACAGATTTCAGCGTGCCAGCGGAAGACGTCGTGCAAGTGCAGATACTATCTGAAAATGAGAACGAACTGAAGTACAAAGAAAGTATCTAGTGATACTTTGGGTCAAGGTTAAAGTAAAAACAGATAATAATACTTTTGTCACATAAAGAAAGAAGTACTACTATATAGACAGCATCTTTAGAAAACTAATCTTACGATATATTATATATTATATATTTTATTATATATTATAAGATATATATATCTGTAACTATTTATTCTTCAAGCGAAAGCCTTATTTAGAAAAGTTGTAAGTAACTATGCATGTTGGGGCTACGAATCCCATACAATATGCCTTATTTTGAGTTTAAAGAACCAATCGGCTAGTCATCAGATTGAAAACCGGTTATTTTTTCACCCAGTTACTCGCTGAGCGTTCCGCGAAAATCGCAGCTTTTCAATGTCACTCATGTTTGCCGATTCCCAATTCCCAAATCGAAATCTATTTTGTGCGAGTGTGTGCGTGCGAGTGTGTATCGGTGAGTGGGTATATATGGGTGTATGGGTGTATGTGGTTCAAGGTTAACAGAAATCGGCAAAAAGCCGATAATGAGCTGCACAAGCATATGTATGAATGGATGGATGGCTGGCTGGATGGATGGATGGCGCCCCAAAGTCTTGGATCTGGTTTTTTTTTGTTTTTTTTTTTTGAGCAGGTGTCGTTGCCAGCTGATAAACATCATGAATATTAATGCACACATCATAATCACCGGTGGGGGGCACTAAATCAAATGCAGCCCGTCAAAGAGTCAAGTTCACTTTCACTCCATGACGCACACATGACGCGATGAGTGGTCGCCCCTTGAAACTCACTCTGCTCGGAGCATCTTTCTTCGGTGGCTTCTTTCGGTTCGGCTTTTGGCCAATTTTGGTCAGTGGCCCACTGGCACTTGGCACTTGGCCACAACACCTGCGCATCGCATACAAATGGCCCATGGAGCGCTCTTTTCTGGGCTTCTGGCTATTTTCGGATCCCAGGCAGGCCTGATGAATGGGCCTGCCATCGATTTGGGCACCGATTTGGCTGACTTTTGGCTGACTTTTGGCTGACTTTTGGCTGACTTTTGGTTGGGCTTTGTTTTTGTTTTTGGCCGCCATTGCATCACTCGGCTCACGAGCTGACCATGTTTTTTAAGCCACGTTTTGAGTGCACGCGAATGGCGGGTGAAAGCAAAGTGTGGCAATCAATGACGACATCAAGCCGAAGACCACTGCATCGGCGGGTTTGGCCAGCTGGCTGAGCGGACAAACAGCTGTTATACAGCTGATAGCGAAAAGACAGTTAATGAAATGTATACATATTATAGGTACATCTTGAAACAACTTGAAGATAAAGTTATGCCCCTATGACACTGCATAAACAGGCTGATTCAGTCACAGTAGTGTCATTCATGGTGGATTAGCCACCAGTTCAATGAACTGGTTACATTTTCGAAAAGCAATTAAGCACTTAAACGTTGAATGACAACAAATCTTACCTGCTACACATTAATTTGAAAAACCTTTTCGGATGACTATTTCCCGGTAGTATAAGGTTGCATTTTCCCGGCTGAGTCAGCAGCTCATTTCAATTAAACTCCACAGACGGGGTAAATATTCAGTAGTTTATTTAAATAGAAACATGTTTTTCAGACTTTTGTTAGCTCGCACAGGCGCTCACATTCCGCACTCATTCACTCACACGCTTAACCAAATAGTTGATGGCTGTTAGATAATTAGCAAAATATGTACAAATACGGTAAGTATGCTAGAGGTAAACAGATCTGAATCCGAATCCGAATCCCGCCCACTTCAATTAGGCGCCCATTGTTCCTCGCCCAAATGCAAAGAAATGTGACGTCAAGGCATTTTGGCCAGCGTCTGTTGGCTCTTTTTCTTCCGCTGCTGCACAACACTGTCGATCCAGTCGGCGTATTCGGCCACGTTAGTATAAACAGCCGGCTTGCCGGCCATCCCACACTGGGTGAATCCGTAGCTGACCACTCCGTAGGCCACCCACCTCGAGTGCTGGCGATCGAAGTACATCAGTGGTCCGCCGGAGTCGCCGGCACACGTGTCCTTGGCGAACTCGCCGCCGGCACAGATCTGCTTGGGACCCAGTCGCACTCCGAATCCCTCCAGGATCTTGGTGCAGTTCTCGTTGGAGACGTACGGGATGCGCAGCTTCAGCTTTATGGGACTGTGGATGTTGATGAAGTACTTGTTGACTGTAATGGAGTGAATCATATGTTATATACAGACGAACTTATCGCTATCAATAATCTGTATTGGTGAACCATATTTATTTGTAGTAAATGGAATATTTTCAGCAGACATTGTAGACAAGACTGTCGTGCTGAATGAACTCAATAAACAGATATGGTAAACCCATGTTTTGCTTTTCAGAAACTACCATTAACAACATCATTGTTGTCAAGCTGGCATTGTTCTACAACTTGAAAACAAAGTAGAACTTAGCATAGCTTCAAGAAGTTAAGATATGAAATATCCATGGTACTGCCAATTTTTGGGCTATACTCACATAAGTCCGTGCGACCCCAGCCGGAAACGGAGAACATCTGGCCCTCGGCCAGAGTCAGCGGCTCGGATTTGTTGGGCAAACAGATGGGCATGACGAAATGGGTGAAGGATACGGGATGCTTTAGCCGGATAATGGCGATGTCATTGTACTTGTAGTTGGAGAACTCCTTGTACTCCGGGTGCACATGGATCCTCTCGTAGGCAATGTCCAAGGCGGCGTCCGCACAGCTCAGATAATTTGGCTCCTCGATGCAGTCGGGCTCCGTTTTCACGTTGAACTCGCCCAAACGCACATGCTTTCTAATCGCATGAGGAATATATATAATATATTCCTGTATATATGTATTTAAACAAATAGGTGTTTAAATTCTACTCACAGTCCTTGGCGATCACGAACTCCGTCGCCTTGAACGCAATGGGCAGCTGTTAGGATGTGGCGATCGTCTATTAGAGCTCCACTGCAACCGTACTCATCTAAAAGGATGGAGTAAAAGGCGTGGAAACCATATACTTCACTATCAAATAGTCGAAACTAGCTTATAATGAGTTTAGAAATTAGCTTGTATAAATGATTAATAATTTTGTTACACCACTTTGAACTCACTGGAGTTGTAAACAAGCAGGGCCAGCCAAGGAAACTCATCCAGTTCGGCGATTTCGCCGCCGTAAATTCTATTAGTCACTTGCTTGCCGCACTCATTGAGTAAATTGAATCCGGAACTTGGTTCCACTGTTTGGATCCGTCGCTTGAGTTTCTTGCGCTTGAACCGGGCGGTGACATCCAGAAATCTCCGATACTCGAACTTGGAGAATTGGAGCACGGGAAAGAGGTAATCCTGGCCATTCGCCGGGCAGCAAACCAGGGATTCGTAGGCGCCCTGTGCCTCTGAGACTTGCTGCTCCACCTCGCACTGCACCTTCTTCAGGAAGTTAACCTTCTCCGCCGGCAAATTGGTGGCATTGCGCACCTGAAGATACGCCTTGCACCTGCTGACCTCCAGGCAGACTCCCCTCTTCGCCTCATTGGGTATATCGCACTCCTGCAGGATCTCGGCCAGAGCCAAGAAGCGGTTGAAACAGCCGAAGAGTAGCCATAGTCGCAGAACCCAACCGAGCATAGGTAACAGTATATATCTATCTATATCTATGATCTCGAGCCGCAGATACAATCCAAATCCAAATCCGAATCCAAATCCGATCGTCTGGCAAGAAGAAGCGGCGGCAAAGGCTTACGAACCGAAACTGAATGGCAACGCAGTTGGTTTAGGCAGAGTGCCAAAAAGCGAAAAGCCGAAGACCCCGAAAAGTCGGAAGAGCCGAAGACCCCCGGCTCTTCAGTCTACAGTCTTCAGTCTCCGGTCTTCAGTCTTCAGTCTACCAGCTGAAAGCTCCAACTCAGGTGTCAACAAATGAGACGCCCCCGCCCCACTTAGGCGGCGAAAAAACGAGTCCAAAAGTGCAGTAGTCGGCACGCCAGGTCGACCGATAGCGATCGTCCGGCTGGTCCGGTTATAATATACAATATATTGCATAACCGACCGACTCAGCTGGCCAGCTGGTTTCACTTTCGTTCAAGGCGAGAGGCTGACTCTTGGCTGCTCAAAGCTCCGCTTGGCTAAGATTGCCCACTTTTAGGCGGCGGCGGCAACTGGGCAAAGCTCTGCCAATTGGTTTCGGCCAAAGTCCACGTTCACGGCTCCAACCGAAACACCTGCCCAAAACCGGAAGTTTTCTTGTGGTTTTCTGCCGCCGTAAAAGCCGCCAATTAAAGCGCGGTGGCAATGTCATTTGGACCGCGATTGTTGAAGGTGTCGCCTTCGGCTGGGAAATCCAAAGGTTTTCGCACCAGGTCAGTCACCTGGTTGGGATGCCATGAATATAAACTGATATAAACTCATATTTTGAAATTTATTCATAACATACCCGTATGTATATGACTATATAACTCAAAGCAAAAAGGACATCTTTTATGCAAACTTCCTGTTTCATACTGCCACAATCAAAATCTCAAGTGGGTTTGCTGAGATATAACTATCCCAATTAAGTCATTTGAAGTCAAAACTTGTATTTGCATTAATAAATATTTATGTCTACTAAAATCTAAGCTAGTTACTAAACTAGTCTAAAAGTGGTAAAGATCACAATTTTTGTTGAGAGCATGCCGTGAGTTTGGCAGCTAAGCCCTCACATTCTGCCTGATCCAGATGTCATAGGCAGCCACATTCGTGTAGACACCGGGCCAATCCTTCAGGCCGCACTTGTAGCCAAAGGACACGATGCCCTCGAGCACCCAGGACTCGTCGCGGAATCGCATCAGCGGTCCGCCGGAGTCGCCATCGCAGCTGTCCTGCCGGAACTGTCCGCCGGCACAGAGTTGGGTGGGCTCCACGGCCACCTTGATCTGGGCGAATCTCTGGCGGCACTTGGCGGGATCCACGTAGTTGACCGTCACCTTTTGCTTGACGGCACTGCGGGTCATCTTCAGAGTACGTCCCCAGCCGGCTACGGTGAACTGCTGGCCGGATTGCCGCGGCTCCGGGCCCACAGACGAGGGCAGGCAAATAGGTTGGATGTTGTCCGAGTAGCGCACGTTGCGCTCCAAGCGAACGAGACCAATGTCGTGCACCTGATTGGTGGCCTTTTCACTATATCTTTCGTGAACCCGGATCTCCTCGAAGCCCAAACGCTGGACCTCCGGAGAGCAACTGCCTCCACCTGGGGGGCAGTCCACCGCGGTGCGAGTGTCATGCTCGCCCAGTCTCACCGAGACACTAAAAAACAAATGAGAAACAAGCCGAAAACAATTAATGAGCATTTAAGCCATTAAACACTAGAATTAAACAGCTAATTGGTGCTTGGCCAACGGCGAATCGAGAGCGGAGCGAATTGAGAACCCGAACGCCTGGGTTGTGTGAATCATCAAAACAAGCGGCAAAGCACCGTCTAATTAATATTCTTGAATATACGTATGCGAACGTGGCCAGGTCCAAGCCTGGGGATCCCTTTGGCCTCGTTAGCCGACTTAGCCGGAGATTTCAGCCCGTTTCGTGGAATTTCGCGGACAAACAAGCGTGAATAAGCCTGACTTTCGCCCACTCCGAGAAACTGGATTGGATACTAGATCTAAGCATTCGTAAAACCAAAACTTGATTCATCAGTCTATTGATCTGGCGCCCATTCATGAATCCCCCAATGCTCAGGGTACAAGCATCAACAATCTGTTATAAAATCTGGCTATCTGGGATCTCTTAGCGAAACCATTAAAAGATAAGATAAGATAACTAATAGAGATGCACAAAGCAGATCAGCAGAAAAATTCCCCTTTTCTTTGATTGGGGAATGTGTGGATTAACTTGTGGTTAGAATCTGTGGAAAGTAATCAGGGATTTACATAAGCTTCGGATCAAATCTTTTGCATCTTTTGTTTTCAACCACAAAAACGAATTAATTTTGAATTTCATGAGCATAGGTGCCCTGACCTGCCGCTTTTCAATAAAAAACCCCCAAACTGACCAAAATGCATGCCATTCTCTTGAGCACCTGAAACACCTGAAACACCTGAAACACCTGAAAGACCGCTTCATATACTCACAGTGTTCCAACTTCCCGCTCGATCCTGCCAGTCAAGCAATGGGCCGCTGTGAGGACATATCGCTGATTGATGAGGGATCCTGCACAGGCGGTGGACAGACCGTTTCCAGTTCGTCTGCGGTACTCCAGTAGGACCATCCAGGGAAACTCGTTCAGATCGGTGTCCTGGCCATCGTAAATCCTGTTCCTGATGGCCACGCCCCCGCAGGAGGGCGGCTGAGGCAGCAGAGTGGAGCCATCGCCAGTCGATGATTTTTGAGCTGGTGCTCTGCTGGTGGCTGGCTGGTTGCCAAAGCTCCAGGGACGTCTTTCTTGCCTGGGAAAAGCGAAACTCTGTGGCCGCTCCTCCTCCCAGTTGCCGCCAAATCCATCGTAGTCCGGAAAGTTGGCATCCTGGCGTTGGCTCCTCACATAGCCCGTATCCTGGGTGCAGCAAACATAGGGCTGATTGTTCCTGCCCCTGCCACAGGCCGAGGACTTGATGAAGCTCTTCTCCTGATCCGTCAAGATGGCCCGCTTCAGCACGGAGTAGAGGGTCTGGCACTCATTAATGAGCACACAAAGTCCCGGGGTTTGATTGGGATTCAGGCATCTCGAATCTGCAGAGGAGATAAAGGCATTACAATCAGGTTCTGCAGGGGATGCCCCTTAATGCGCGCGCCACTCTTCTGACATTCTTGCGGTTCAGACTATCTACACATTGATCATGACACACTCAAAGAAACACCAAGATACAAGTCTTTGCATAGCCTAAATAAAATAAATTAATAACTATATATTTAAGTCATAAAACTAAGGCTTAAGGCAGTGCATTTGCAATAGAAAACTAATGTTGGAGTGACTCTAATGATTTCTTGCATAGAAACAATCCATCCGTAGATACTTGTGGATAATCTCTTGGTAACATTTTCAAAGTGATTGGGGATTTTATTCAATTTTTTTGAATGCACTTCTCGGGGAACTACCCACTTTGGATTGTGGCGCGTGCAAATCTTGTGGAACCGGCTCAATTAGAAGTGCACCCGACTTCCTCGCACTTGTGCGTACTTTCCACGATTTGGGAATTTTTTCCATGGATAACACTCACACTGGGCTTTGGCCTCGTTGGCAATCAGCATGCAAAGAATTACCGCCGCGAACACCTTCATTCTGCTGCTAAATTAATCACTATATACTTTCATAAATCACTTGCGCGTAGGATCTTTTCCAGCTGACCCTATAAAACATACTGTGAGATGCCTGGAGTTGATCTGAGCTTTTTATACTCGCAGCTCCAGCTTCGTGGACCGAGTTCACTCGATCGGTTCTCGATCGGAACTGTAGAGCGGGTTAAACAATCGAGCGCCACTGTTCTCCGCACTGCGGTTTTATCTTTTAGTCTAGTAGCTAGTGTTTTGCGATTTGTATCTTAGAGATGCGTGTCACTGGGTGACACCGAAGGTTTTCACTAACGTGTTTTGGCTTAGGAAAACCTCTCTTTTGGGTGCAACAAACTTTGGGAACGCAAGACCTCAAGTCAATGACGCTGGTTGGAAATTCAATCACACGTCATAAATATTCGATACACAGGAAACGGCCCAAATCTACCAGAGTTACTCATACCATAGATACGTTCTATATAAGCTTTTATAAAATTGTGAGAAATGCAAGGGCATTGTATGTAATTAGGAAATTGCATCCCTCCAGGGGCTTTGCCCGTTTGTCATCCATCATCATCTGCAAAAGACCTGTACTCGTTAATGATATATTATATATCAACTATAACATGCAAAATCCAACGGCAGAACAGACTGCCATTCCCCGGAACGCCTGGTGACTTACCAGCCAACAAGGTGTCGTATGCATATAGTATGTAAACCAGTTCCTAATGCGAAGAAGACTCTGAAAAATTTCCATAAGCAAGGGAAACCTCAAGAAAAGAAAAATATTAATAGGCCATTAATTTAACAATAAATCACTACAGACATTTATCAATACTTGCTAGACTGTTTCTAAAATAAAAAACCCTTTTTTTAATATAAATCCATTGCATTTGTTCTATTATTTTTAATTTTTTCTGTTTTTCCGAGTATCTTGTAAATGAGCTTTGCATCTCCTTATTGCGCACACAACCCAATGTTTCAGTGGCCTATCTTCCAATAACAATCTCTGCGGTATTTAAGAGTCAGTTGGTGGCCGGAAATAACCGCGGGATACATTTCGGACATTTGATACTTTTATCCATTTGATTTCAACGGCCGAAAAGCACGGCAAACCCTTTAATTTCCTGGCATTTCCCCTGCGTTGCGGGTTGTTAAGGGGATCAACATGTTACCGCAAAAGGGTTGAGCAGACGCAATGGAAAAGTTGAAAGGCAGCACGCGGAAAATGTCAGCGCCAGATAAACGGAGCCTTTGTGGACCGGAAAAGCAGGCCACGGGTTCAGCAGTCCCATTCGGCGAGGTCTAATTAGGCGTGGAATATGTAAGAAACGCAGCATCCTGCTGTTCAATTATGTAAAAAAAAGAATTCAACTTGACAGCGGTGGGATTCGAACCCACGCCCTTTCGGACTGGTGCCTAAAACCAGCGCCTTAGACCGCTCGGCCACGCTGCCTCAACGAGGCGCCATTCGCGGTCTAGAAAATAAAAGGTTCTGAACAACAAAATGTTAGTTTTTTTTTCTAAAAATAGTACAGTTTTATTTGAGTAATTACTCGCAGTAATTGTGCTTTTGGATTAGTCTCACTTTTTCAACGCTAAATACCATAACCATATTCTGATTTGTTTGGTGGTTTAAAAGCTTAGGTTTTGTGGTTGTTTTTATAAATAAACTCTTAACGAGATTAACAAATGGCACAATTAATAAAAATTATTTGTAAGTACTTCAGAATTGTGTCTTTAATGTCCCTTTAAATGGGCAATCTCCTCAAATATTTTGGCTGTGGTTTCGCCAAAATAAATGACTAACTTAATCATGGAACCTAAGCAATAGAAATATGTTTTTATAGTTATACAAATCATAATAGTAATAATAATAATAATAATAATAATATTAATAATAATCCTAATTATAATAATAATTAATTAAAAATGAACATAATTAATATCACTGTATTATTTACATATATTCAACTCGTAAATAAGATTAGTTCCAATATATTCTGAATAAGCTATTAGCACCTGGTGACGAAAAATAACGAAGGCTAATCAAAATAATTTATATAACAACTTGCTGTTTAGCACTTTATAAGGAAAACACCGTAAAAAACGAAAGTAAGACTAAGGGTAAAAACACAGCTTAATTTAAATAAATATCTCTATGGCTTAATAGGCACTAATGATACAAATGATACAAAAAAGAACCCTGTGACAGCGGTGGGATTCGAACCCACGCCCTTTCGGACTGGTGCCTAAAACCAGCGCCTTAGACCGCTCGGCCACGCTGCCTATAGCCTAACGCTGTCAAATGCGCAATTTCAACCTAGCGAGCCATGAAGTCGAGTGCACCACCATTGTTGGCATAATTTTGGGGTTGATTTTCCAGCAGTGTTGCCGACACTCGTCTCAAAAAAAGTAGTTGGAAAAGTAGTGGCATCAAGTACGGAAATTTGCATAGTCAATTCATGGGCGTTGCTTGAAAAGGAACTTTAACCATTTTGCATGAACAACTAAAACGCTAAAAATCTAAAGAATAAAATCTGTAACCATTTGCTTATTTAGTGTATGTAGTAAAATGTGCAAAATGCTATAACAAAGGCAAATACTTTACGAGCGGCAACGGCAGCGAAGCGATTCTAATTCATTGACGAACGCATTTTGATTTTGCGATAATGAGAGTTGGGGTTAAAACAGCGGTAGGGTCACCTTTGACACAAACTTCCCCTGTTCTTTGCCATTGACCCCCTTGTGAGGTCATGAGGTCCTGAGGTTGTTGCTTTACGATCTTAGCATTTTGCATTTCACCGCTCTACCCCCATTTTTTATAGAGTGCGGTGGCAGCAGCTCCAGGTTTTATAGCCTTTTTATGTGCCCATAGTTTCGCATTCGCACTGGCCTTTTACGAGCGTTTTATAACTTGTTTACATTAGGCGAACACCACCCGAAATGTCACGTAACGGAAGTGCTGGGAATCATTTTATGCAAAAATCTATCAAATCGCTGGCGGGCTGCATAAAAATCGTCGTAAAGCGATGTCTTGATTTGCAACTATAGCAGCTGGCATTGGCTGTTTGCAAGGGCAAGGGATGCGAGATTGGAGAAGTGCAACGAAGCGATTTGCCAAAGCGATTCCGTGGATAATTCGGGAATTAAGTGGATTGGATATCGAGCAACTCGAGTTGCAAGCCCCCAATGGGCGGAATGAGGCAGGTGAGTCGAATGGTGGCCACAGTGGCACTATTCCTGCTGATTGCTCCACAACCAGCACTATTGTTTGGGCACTCAGATGAATCATCTGAGGGTGTTGCGATTGAGAAGGAGATCGATGATGTAATGGAAAATATGCAATCGCACTTTGAATTCGGCAGCGTAATCACTGCAAAGGATTCCCGGAAAATCTCCAAGGCCTTCGTGAGTTCTAAATGCTCTGTTAAAATATTTCAATTTATTATTTACCCTCTTCATTTCTTTGCAGGAAAATCTCAGTAATTATATTCAAAGGAAAACCAATACCAAGCCCAGAGTGCGTGGAAACGTTATTGTCTTTTGAGATCACAAGGTTATCACCAAAGTTCTACATTAAAAAATGATTTCATTTCGCATATTGCACTAACTTTTGTTAATGATAAATAGGTACATTTAAAAAACAAAATGGGGTTAAGTGCAACGAATTGTCTGATTTCACAGACAATCTCTTTTGAGACATTGTTTACTTAAAAGCATTTCTAGAATGGAAGCCACATTGTTAATATATCTAACCTTGTTAGTCTTTTTTGGCCAAGAAATTCAGACCAAGTTATTAGGCGCAAAGAAAACGGAGAAACAGCTTGTAAGCCATAAAGTCTGGCATGTGTAAAATTCAATAATTCAATTCCATTTCCAGTCCGATTTGGAAGAGCATGATGGAAAGGTATTCCACATTCAACCAACCGACAACACCAATATTCGATTTTCTTACCAACTGCCAAAGGGGAAAAAACATACGAGTTTAACTGGCAAGAAAAAAAAGCAGCCTGAATATTTCTTGAATTTTATATTTAACAACTACCGAAATCCCAAAAAACCACTGGATCACAATACACTCGTAAAAAAACTGAAAATGCGACGAACTGGCAGGCGATTGCTGCCCAATGGAATGCCCAATCCCTATAGATACTTTCCGCTCAAAGGCGAAGATATGTAGATAATATACTTCACAAGCTATTGATTTGCTTACTAACAAGCAGACGGAAATGTTTACTCACTGATAATAAAAATAGCTTTTTAGTGCTTATTCATTCACAAGAAAATACCCCAAGTAAAGCGATTTGTTCTAATTTCGATAAGAGCGAGTTCTTCAGTCCATTAAATGAATGGTAATCATAATATCTTATCAAGACATGTTAACGGTCGATATATATATTCTTAAACTTGTGATTAACTTTATGTAATAAAAACACAATTAGGGTGTTTAATCAAATGCCGGACACCTTCAAGATAAAAAACCAGACCTAGGAGACATCGAAATCGCTATCTTACACTTTTTGCGTACTTTTTGCGTACTTTTTGCTGGACTAGCGGAAAAAATTGTCAAACTGCAACAGTGTTTAAAATGGATCGAGCACAAAAGTGGGTCTTAGATAAGGACTTTGAACCATAGATAAAAGTGGTAAATTTTTCGTATATAAAGTATGGAAAATTTGCAATTATCTTTAGTTCGATATTCAAACATGAAAATAATAGTAGTCAGTCTTTTGTTGGTGATTTCCTTAGTTGGACAACACCAGACGAGCGCAAAAAGTGTGTCCAATACCTTGGTAATTAAATATAAACGGCAATTTGATAAGCTTCTCTATAGAATATACAACTTTAGGCCAACGAAATCGGTCAGGATGCCTCCTCTTTCGGCAATGAATTAGGCCAAGAGGTCATTCAATATGGCCAAGAAGCCGCTAAGAGCGGCGTGAAGTATGGCGAAGCAGCCGTAAGTATTTCAAAATCTAAAGGAATTCTTTGCATTCAGCAATATTTGAACATACACGTATGTAGGAAAATGCCTCCTCCGGTTGGGAACTTGGAAGGGATGGCAGCATTTTTGGTCACGAATTGGGAGATGAGGGCAATTTGCTAGGACAAGAGGCTTCCAATAGCGCCATTAACTTTGGACATCAAGTCGCCCAGGATGCGGTAAGTCAAACCAGTACAGAAGCATTTCAGAATTCTGCATTTCTTCTTAGGAAGAGGCAGCCAATGCAGAACTCAAGGCGAACCAGTCTGCCGATCAAACCACTAAGGTATAAAATGACGATGAATGCATTCATATTCAACATTCAAATGCTACTTTCGTTTTGCGCAGAAATCTGTCAGTAAGCGTGATGTATCAAGTGCCAACGAGAATCCTTCGGTTACCTGTGCTTGCACCTGTTCCGATGGCGCTGCTTCCAAGCTGGGAAATAAGGTAGCAGAGTCGGCCGGAAAGGCTGCTCATGATGTGGCCAACGCTGCTGGAAATGTGGCCTCGAGTGTAGCTGGAGCTGCTGGCACTATTGGTCACGATGCCGCCGGTGCTGCATCTAGTGTTGCAAGTGCTGCTGGAAAGATTTTCCACGACGCCGGCAAGGTTGGTGGTGACATTGGAAATGCTGCTGGAAATGCTGCTGGAGATGTTGCTCATGCTGCTGGAAATGTGGCTTCTAGTGTTGCAAGTGCTGCTAGACACATTTTCCACGACGCCGGCAAGGTTGGTGGTGACATTGGAAATGCTGCTGGAAATGCTGCTGGAGATGTTGCTCATGCTGCTGGAAATGTAGCCTCTAGTGTTGCAAGTGCTGCTAGACACATTTTCCACGACGCCGGCCATGTTGGAGGTGACATTGGAAATGCTGCTGGAAATGCTGCTGGAAATGTGGCCTCGAGTGTTGCTGGAGCTGCTGGCACTATTGCTCACGATGCTGCCGGTGCTGCATCTAGTGTTGCAAGTGCTGCTGGACACATTTTCCACGACGCCGGCAAGGTTGGTGGTGACATTGGAAATGCTGCTGGAAATGCTGCTGGAGATGTTGCTCATGCTGCTGGAAATGTGGCCTCGAGTGTAGCTGGAGCTGCTGGCACTATTGGTCACGATGCCGCCGGTGCTGCATCTAGTGTTGCAAGTGCTGCTGGAAACATTTTCCACGACGCCGGCAAGGTTGGTGGTGACATTGGAAATGCTGCTGGAAATGCTGCTGGAGATGTTGCTCATGCTGCTGGAAATGTGGCCTCGAGTGTAGCTGGAGCTGCTGGACACATTTTCCACGACGCCGGCCATGTTGGAGGTGACATTGGAAATGCTGCTGGAAATGCTGCAGGAGATGTTGCAAATTCTGCTGGAAAAGTCGCTGGAGATGTTGCTAGTGCTGCTGAAAGTGCAGCTGGAAGTGCAGCAAATGCTGCTGGAGATGTTGCTAGTGCTGCTGGAAGTGTCGCTGGAAGTGCTGCAAATGCTGCTGGAGATGTTGCTAATGCTGCTGGAAATGTTGCTGGAAGTGCAGCAAATGCCGCAAGCAATGTTGCTGGAGATGTGGCAAATACCGCTGGAAATGTGGCTGGAGATGTTGCTAATGCTGCAGGAAATGTTGCTGAAAGTGCAGCTAATGCCGCAAGCAATGCTGCTGGAGATGTTGCAAATGCCGCTAGCAATGTTGCTGGAGATGTTGCCAATGCCGCTGGAAATGTCGCTGGAGATGTTGCAAATGCAGCTGGAAATGTCGCTGGAGATGTAGCTAACGCGGCTGGAAATGTTGCACATGATGCAAGCCACATTTTCCACTCCATTTTTTAAAATGTTTCTCCACTCTTCTACTCATTTATCCTAATAAATGAACGAGCATATTAAAGACCCATGCACTTGTCATATTTTAAGAGCTGGCTTTCTATAGAATCCCTTTACATTTCTGTTTGGTCTTCTGAACGTTTGCAGTCGATTTATTTTTAGCTTTCTGATACTAGGACTTGAGACTGTCGTTTACAGATTAAATAACATTATAGATATCGTAAGGAATACCCTGAAATTAAATCAAATGAGCGATCAATCAGAATCAAAACCTACCGCCAATCAGTTGGGAATCAAAAATCACTCATGTGTGATTCGTTTTTATTGGCGGCGTCAAAGAAGTCGGTAACTCCCACATAAACCAACTGATAAGAAATGCCTATAAATGCAGTGTTGCTAATAGAAGTGATTCAGTAATTCACCAATATTACGAAAAGCAATAACATGCAGTCTCTTACAATTCTAACCCTTTTTGTCATTGTCCTGGGGGCCCAAAGTGCTAGAGCTGGAACCCTCACCCTTGGGTACCTGATGGAAGATGTGTCCCAAGTGGCCATTGCCGGGCAGAAGGTCATCCATCAACTGGAAAACACTGTGGCCAGCTCCCAATCGGATTTTGTCCAGCCCACCACTTTGAACATCCTAAGCGACATGGGAAACGCCTTGGGAGATCTGGCTGTAATATGCTGTCTCATACATATTTATTTTGAAGTTTAAATATTTGAAATACTTAAAATATTTAATATTCTTTTAGAACGCCATTACTAGTTTAAGAGTGGAGAACGATTATATGCAACCCGAGGCCACCAATCTTTTGGGCGATGTTCTGGGTGGAGTGGGCACGGGTCTCGGAGATCTGGCTGTAAGTTACAGATCTGGAAATTCCATTCGAAACTTTCGAGTCTAAGCTTGGTTTTCAATTCTTCTAGAATGCCATAACCAGTCTTAGTGTTCAGATGAAGAACGGACCCCAGGCGCGCAGTCTTTCGGTATGTTACATCACATAATCTTTAAATTAATTAATTTAAAATTAATAAAATATTTCCCATTTTTAGTCCAATGGTGCATCTATTATAGCTGAAGGCGGCGTAAGCTTGACCCAATGTCAAGAATTCTATACAAATTATACTAATTATTCTTGATTTCCAGGCTGTGAGTGCCAAGACTATTGCCGCTGCTGCTGATGCCGCTGCCCCCTATATAAAGCAACTAAATGCTGGCCTAGGCGATCTGGCTGTAAGTGGCCCTTAAGAGCAGTTGCTAATCTGATGAGTAACGAATTGTATTACCCCTCACAGAACGCCCTCACCAGCCTCTGAAGAGCTCTGGAGCAGTTCAATTAACAAATAAATATTCAATCGCGCAAAGAGCTTAGTGAGTGCTTCTTTTGTGCTTCAATTTGGGCAGAGTTCATCAACAAGTTGGGCATCAATTAGTGCTGGGTTGTTTTGAAATCCAAGAAGAGTAAACAAGGTCGGGTTCCAGAATCAGAAATGCTTCTAGCTCGATCTGCAAAGGGGGCTGCTATACATACGAGTACATATATCCAGAATGGAAAAGGGGTCAAATGATACGAGGTGAATCGAAGTCGGAACACGTGATTGCCAACAACATTAGGGGCTCAAGTTTCCAACAAAAAAAAAACTGAATAAAATCCATCAGTAGAAGGAGGAAGCGCCATGCACACATGCCGGTTTTTGAATAATTTTTATTATGACAAGTAGGTTGCCTTTGTTCCTCGAACCAAACAGAACAGAATTAGGTCATCTCGAGGGGACTGGCGCAACCATAGGGGATTTCGGGGGAATAGGTATGGGGGTTCCTCCACTCCGGAAGACATTCCCTGCTCCTCGTGGCTCATTTTCTTCCCGAGGCCTGCTATTAAGTCACTTTATCGAGCGGCAAATGCCTGTTTCTTCCTCCTCCGCTCACACACGATCCCAATCGCAGTCCCCCCAAGGAAAAGTCGTGCCCGGCTGACCTGTAATTATGAAAATTAACAAACATTTTGGTAATTAATTTCGGCAACCCTTTGGTCGCCTCCCAGCTTTGTGGCACCCATAATCCCGCATCAATTAAAATGCACAGCCCGTAATCCCCACCCACAAAACCTGACTAACTGATGTTCGTGCGAACACTGGATAAATATTACAATAGACAAAAATTGTGGGTTGCAGTCAACGGCAAACAGCAACTTTAAACACCCTTTAGACCTCTCAAATGATATACTCTTTTTTACGAGTCTTTTGCGCTGTTGAAACAATATGTTTATTAGGAGGTTCGGAACAGCAAAAACTGTATAAACCAATATCTTTATAAATCCATCACCAAGCTCTAACTTGGCCTAAACACCTCCATATTATAGTGTATAAATATGATAATAGAAATCGTTTTCATTAATTTGTGACACATTCTGTCCATCAGTTGGCCTTCATTGTTTGGGCCATTAATTGGCGGTTTGACAGCTAGCCGAATCCACGGATCGCAGTTACCAGTTGCGTGGGTGTGATTCGGTAATTGAATCGCATATATATATCTATATATATATTTATATATACAAGTAGATACATATGCAATGGATGGGGGGGCACCGAAAGGGGGCAGGCAGGACTGCCAATTGTGCAAATCGAGTTGGCCCGCCAACCGGTTTCGGCCTGTTTCTATGTTAGTGGTCAAGGTCTAAGGAGCAGCGGACATTTGGACGGACTCCACCGAGGAGCGGCTGTATAAATACTACCAAAGCAGAATAAACAATAACAGCAGGCCCAGAGAAGAGCTGCAAAAAGCCAGGCGAATGTAAAACCACAACGAGCCGATAAAACAGAACCAAAAGGAGTCACGAGAATTGCATAAACAATGTATGTACAAAGTCTGTCAGCGTTCGTACATACATAAATCGAGTTATATATAGGCTGGGGTAGCAAGTCAACTAAAAGTGGCTAGGGTACCTCCGGCCGACACGTTTTGCAAAATGATGCAAGTTTCTTGACGGACGCTCTCTTGAGCGGACAAGCTTCAAGCCTATTTAAAATGATTCGTTAAATTAAATAATATTTATATAGATTAAGTATTATATTTTCGGATCGCTTTGGAATATTTGAAATAAAATCCACCAAAATTTTTCATTGGCAACCTTGAAACGATTGTACTCTCAAGATCAAGAGTGAGCCACCCTGCTTTCCGTGGCAAGGGGCACGCACATGCATCATGCAACATGCAACAGCGGCGTGATTGCAATGCAGCGAAAAAAAAAAGCTGAAAATGCATCGAAGTGGCATCTAAACAGGCATGTGTACGTGCCTCGTTAAAAAACTGCATTTACTCCCCGAGTGCAATGGTGTTTGTGTGTCAAAAAGGGTTGCCAAACCACTTTTCGAGCCTTATGTACCCAATATACTCGTGCAAAGGAGAAATCCCTATAATGAACATTTTTCCAGCCACAAAACTGGTTTTCGATTACGTCGTTGCAGCCTGTGCTGCTCCTGCCCCTTTTCAACTTTGGCAGAGATGCGAGAAGCCAAAGGTTGTCTTATCGACACTTGACCAAAACCAGGAGTAAATTCCGAATCCCGGCTCTTCAGGGGAGATACGAATCAGGCATTTGCCCAGCTATCGATGCGCATCCACGATTCTAAAAAAACACAAAAACCAACTGCAGCCCTAAAAGCCACAATTTCAAGCTGTCAACTGTCACTCCCAAAAACCAAAATTATCGTACATTTGACTGTAATTTGGGATACTTAACACGCACATTAGCAACAGCTTCATTAAAATTAATTAATGCTTAGGCACACATAGAGAAGGCAACACTTGGAAAAACTGGCTGTCAAAAAGAAATATGATTTCATACATAAATTGCTTGTGGTAACAAAACATTGCATTACTATTTTAAAGAAATAAGAATGTTCAGTTGCATTCAAAATGTTACAAAACTAAGCAAATGTTAAAGTTTAAAGTTTCAAAGTGTTTTTCCCAGTGTAGGGACACCTAAAAGCACATGACTCGGACCAATGACGCAGGGAGCTAAGGAAATTTTATTTTTAAGTTTTCAAAGTATTTTTCCCAGTGATGGGATACTTAAAAAAACATGTCTAGGACCAAAGACGCAGGGAGCTAAGCAAATTTTATTTGTATGGTTTCAAAGTGTTTTTCCCAGTGTAGGACACCTAAAAACACTTGTCTAGGACCAAAGACGCAAAGAGCTGCGGATCGACATCATTAGGCTGGTATCAGTTTACAATGTTTTCCCCGTCGCGGCAGCCGAAAAATACTCACAAATTAAATTAAATGAAGTGAGTGTGAAAATGCTGCAGGTGGGAAAGGGGGTGGGCGGTGGTGTTGGGGATGTGGAGGTGGAGGGGGTGGGGGGCGTGGCATGGCGGCTGGCACAAATGAAAGCCACACAGTGCAAACGTTAAACAACCGAACTTTGCTGGTCAAAAGGAAACACGCTCAAGTGGTTTTCAGGCCACCAAGAGACCCCCCCAGTTGTACTATTCGAGTATACCCCTATATATGTATGTACGTGTATGTATATGGTCACCTGTATATAGTGTGGTACCCTCGTGTCCGCCTGTTGATGGTGAATCTAGATAAGCAAATTGTTGCCGAAAAAACTAGAGGCACAAAGGAAGCGATTTGGACGTTTTAATGATGATAGAGCATGACACAGAATAAACGAAAATGAAGTGTGGAAAAAATTCATTTAAATTGCGCGACGCACAGAAACCGTCAGCAAAAGTAACAGTTAGTGAAAAGAGTTTTGGCCTGGGAAAGTCGTGGAGTGAGCCCGACTTGATTAATGACGGCCAGGATTATTTTGGCTCATTTTGGAGATAGTTGTGTGTAGTGACGGGCACA
Organism: Drosophila orena; assembly: GCA_005876975.1. Taxonomy (NCBI): domain Eukaryota; kingdom Metazoa; phylum Arthropoda; class Insecta; order Diptera; family Drosophilidae; genus Drosophila; species Drosophila orena. Next base: position 2,132,870 of record VCKV01000282.1, on the reverse strand, counting down.
ATTGTGCTCACCGGAAAAGTGAGTGATTCCGCCAGGAAGCGAATCTGTTGATTATTTTCAATGAAATTAGCATACTTGGGGGCTTTTGAAGACACCGAATGCATTACACTTCTTTGGCAACCAAACGAAGCATGACTTGAGTTCGCTATACTAAACTCAACTAAAATCAACAAATGCAAAACTTTTTTATTTATATATATACATATATTTATCTTTATTTCAGCTCCATCTGCAGAAAGGCCATAAAGCGATCCGAAAATTATCCCTACACATGTCTTCACACAATTCATACAGACACACATGCATTTGCAAGCTGCTCCTGATGTTTGTCATAAACAAAGGTCTCGATAATTATGATAATTCTGTTTTTATGCTCCGCTTCTCGCAACTTTTTTCTTGGTCGTCTGCCTGTCAAATTGTCGTTGTCATAAAAATATACATATACATATGTCCAAAAAATGAGAAAACGTCAAGTGTGTGCAAATGGCAGCTCACGAATACACATTTATTATGCACTAAAAAAATAAATAATATAAATCACTTTTGTCAAGATTTTCAAGAACCATTCCATTGTGCCAATGTAGATGTCTTAAAATCTGTGATATATGCAAATTCTTTCAGAACTCAGAACTCTGTAGAGTTAGTTCGCATTATTTGTTTCAGTGCACCCATGCCCACAATCAGGTATACAAATATATGTGTTTGCCATGTTGTGAATGCATATTTCTTGGCCTTTTTGCTGTCGCTCAACCTGTTTCACCTGAGCGAGCTTCCCCGAAACCCCGAAAACCCGAAAATACCAAAAGCCCTGATGAGTGGACAGTGGGAAGGGTGCATTATCATCATGGTTATTATAATTATAATTTGGTGTCTGCCTTTTTGGGGTTTCCTTCGAGAGCCCCTGCAAAGAGAAACAAGGATAACAAGAGCGTGTGCAGTTGGCACTGGCTAAAACTGATTTAATTTATAATTTCTGCCGGGGTACAGGGCTTCCTGTTCGCCGTCTCTTTTTAAGTGTTTTTAGCCACTCATGGAACCCTTCTAAGCTGCGATTCTTAATGGGCAACGAGGCGTCTCAAGGTCTTCTCTGTCAACTGATAAAGAGATAATGTTGCAAAAAAACGCAGTGAAGAAATTATAAGAAGACGAGGAACAAAAAGTGAAGTAGCAACTGCCTGACTGACTGACACACACATTCAGAAATACTCGTATATAGACATGATATCATCGAAGAAACAGCAAACAGTCAAACTGAAACAAACCGACTTCTCTGTGGATAGATAGATAGATAAAACCAAAAACTTTATTCCAAATATGAAGCCCTCTATAACAGGCTCAAAAATACTAGTAATTTTGTAAAGAAATTAATGAACATTTTTGACAAATTGAGTTTACAACTTTAAAGTTTGCATATCTTTTCCCAGTGTTCCAACTGACAGCCGAAAGAGACAGCGAAAGACTCAACTCTATCCCCACTCTTCGCAAACAGACACACCAGCAAGTTCAAGTTTGCGATGCAGGATCCCATTCAAGGCCCCAACCAGCAGACTGCGAGAAGAGGAAGAACAATGGGTGAGGAGGGGCATTGGGAAAGAAAAAAACCGAACAAACATCGCAAACAAGTTTCGCTTTTATTTAGTGCCCAACAACAGCGCCAACTTGCAGATTCCTCCTCACACAAACACACACACACACAGAATTCCACATACGCGCCTTATATAGCAAGGCAACTGGCTATGTACCCAACTTTGTACCAAACTTTTACGATGAGTTCCAGCTTTACGTGCCGCAGCATAAAAATGGAACAGGCAACCGCAGTAAAGCCACAGATCAGTTCAAAATAATAGTAGTTCCCTTGGAACACCATTTACTCAGTTTTAGTATTTCAGCATAAAAATACTGAGCTTCATACATCGATTTGGTCACACCTAAAATGAAGCGGTGGTATAAAAATACCAGAAGTGGTAATTACCAGTTTAGAATTAGGAAATTTGGGAGTATTTAGCTTCTTGCACTATATCTTCAGCCAGTGTTGTAGAAGCAGCAGCCAAAAGCGAATGCGATCGCACTTAATGCACCACTGATTGCACAACGATCGTTGAAAGGGAGAATGCGATAGGGGAGCCAGGAGCATGTGAGGGGTATGCCATGGGTATCTTTAGAGGAGGAGCAAAGATCAGGGGGAGCGGTGGGCTCAAGGGGGAGCGCAGCAGTAGACACAATTGTGGCCGCAGTCGGTGTCAGTAGGTAGACCCCATCATCGTGCACATAACATAGCATTTGGAGGCTTCCATGGTCTGTGTGTGCCATGTGCATGTGCATCTATGTGTGTCACAAGGAGCTGAAATTAAAGTAAGGCAGGAGGTTTCTCGGACTGGTGGCATGTGCAGATAGAACTCTTCTCTACACCCATTCCACACTGCTCTCGTTTAAGCCACCACACGATGGCCATTTAATTATTTAACCCTGCTGCGACTCTCACTGATGGCAGGCAGTGCCCTAATGCAACTTTGTTGCAAGCTGCTTAACGATCGTGTCGACTAACGGCTACCTATTAAAAATGCGAAACTTTTAAAAATACTTGCACACACTAAAGAAATGTATGATTTAAGTGATTTAACATAAAATTTGTTGCAAGCTGCTTAACGATCGTGTCGACTAACGGCTACCTATTAAAAATGCGAAACTTTTAAAAATACTTGCACACACTAAAGAAATGTATGATTTAAGTGATTTAACATAAAATTATTGAAAATCCTTGATATATGTTTATCAAGAACGAAAAGCCCCACCTAATCACCCGAATACCGATTGTAATGAAAAGTGATTTCTCAGCCAGGATGAATCTCCAGCTGCCGGCTGATTAATCGCGGATCGTGATGGGGCTATCGTCTCGAGATCACGTTCCGACTCCAACGGAGATCCTCCCCGCGCCCTGCGAGTGCGTTAAAAATAGTACCGCCGCGTATTTAGATCTTAAGTCGCAGATATATGATGTACAATATGCCCTGTGGGCGGTGTGGGGTCGTCAGCAACTGATGAACTGGAATATGGGATTGGAATCCTCGCCGGCCGCTAATTGGAGCCCTCATCCTCTCAACCCGCTCCCCCCGACATTCCCGAATGATTTATTCCAAATATTTACACTTGTTCTGGCTCTCGGGCCTTATAACTCACAGTCGGCAAATGTTTTGTCACGCGATCCCCCAGTCGTGCTCCTCTAAGCATGTGGCTCCATTTCATCGTGACACAAAGTCCATGCTCCAAAGTGTCAAGTACTGAGTTGGCTCAGTTCGGTTCGGAGATTGCCATAAATAACGAAATGGTTTCGAGAGCCACTTAAGCAACTTATACTGAGAAAAATTATGATCATCAAACCCAAATTAATGTTCACAAAATGTGATACTTTCCGCGATCCTAAGGGTCTTAATATACGTATATGATATAGTTTTTCTCCGCATGTAGAATACGCAAGTTCCTCGAAGAAGAATCAAAGTGTTTGTTTTGCGACCACGGATCGATGTGAACAATAATGTTTTTGTGAAGTAGGGATACCAATTTCAGAGTTCGCCTGCAAGGGAAGATAAGCGAAGGACCTCGATCCCCCACTGCGACCTTCGATAAATCAGAGGCCAACTGAAATCCGGAGCTAAACTTATGGCCTCCGTTTTTCAGTGCTGACAGTGGCCACCTTTAACCCTTCTCCAACCCCCGACTAATTATGCCGCGAGGTCGAATAAGAATATAAAAAAAACACAACCCAAAAGAAATATAAATACATTTTTGAAAAACGACTTCGTCTTTGGGGCAACAAAGACTTTCCCTGATGAACGACACTCTGGGGAACATTTTGTCCACCCCGCCCACAAACAAATTGCTTACAGGGCGAAATGCAAATCAAATGACAAAAGCAATTAAATTTAACCCATTTCCAATGCGAAAAAAAGTGTCTCACTTTTTGTGGTTATTTCATGTGGAAAATGTACTGCATCACGACTACAGAGGGTTCTGCTTGCAGGAAAAAAAAGTGGAAAAACTAGGAAACACAAAAAAAAAAAAAGAATAAGGAAAAGGAAAAGGGCTCTTTTAATTATTTGGCGCCTGCATGTGTCTCAATTTAAATTAGCTGCCGGGCGTTTTTCCTACGGCTTCCAAGGAAATTAAAATTCAATTTAAAAATGCCACGAAAATAACAGAAAAAAATGAGGAAAGCTAAACAAAAGTGGGCTAATTTTGTTATGGTTCTCGGGGGGGTTGCTGCCAAAGTTTGCAAAGGTCCGAGGCGAGTTCAAAAAAGGGTTGCCCTTGGAAATTAGTTTTAGAATTTATGGTGCTTCGATGGGAAGGGGGAGTGTCTTTAGCCCGCCTTTCAATTGCCATAAATATGATTTATGATTGGCGCATTTAATAGGGATAATTTTCATTATTTCTGCCACTGGAAACAGCATCCCATTCGATTCACACCCGCCCCAATTAACGCAAAATTGCAGCAGGCTGTACTGCCTGGCTGCCCCCTTCCCCCAATCCCCCATTCCACTCTTCCCCCTTCCCTTGGAGCCCAGTGCTGCTGTCGCCTCGTGGGGCAACTATTCATCAGTCATGCAATCGCCGCTGCCTGCGAGAATCCACTGCGATCCTCAATGACATCAAAATGTGCGGTCGGCATGCCGGGAACTTCGCTGGAGGAGGCTGGAGGATGCCCCCCCCCCCTACCAGAAAACCTTGAAACGACAGACGAAGGGCTGGCTGGCTGGCTGCCCCAACCCCCAACTCCCAGCAGCACAGCTCCCCACTCCCCCAAATCTTCGGGGGCCCGAGTTGTCTTCGGTCGCGGGATCAGCACAAAGGCAAAGTAAACAGCGGAATCAGCGCACAGTGGTTGAAAATATGAAAGAAAAGTTAAGGATTCCCCCAGCTTACCTAGCTCAGTAACTAAGTAACTAAGCTACTTGGTTGTTTAGCTTAGCATTTAGCACATCTTAGTTACTTTGCATATGAGCTTTGTGCTCCGGTTTGAACTTATTAACTTGTAAAATTCTTGTAAAGTGCAGTATTGGACCCACTGTTTTGAAAGTAAGAACTTCGGGATGCCTGGGCACGACGCCTGGCCAGAACAAACATTGTTAGCACTAAATGTCGTCGTAGTGCTCCCCCTGGCCCCTTAACCCTTATGCTGCCCCCCGTCCATCCGTTGCAGCAATATTTACACGCGGTGCACGAAGTTGCAATGAATGTTGCTGTTGCTGTTGTTGGTTGTAGCTGGTTGGTGTCGACAGATACGCCGAGGCATTAAAGTATAAAAATAAGAACGTCTTCCTGCCCAAACGCCCCCCGCCCCCACCGCCACCTTTTCATCTGCTTCGTGGGAGCGGGCCGCACTTGAAATTGCATTTTCTCGGGCCTGGCCTTGAAAATGCCTCCGTCCCTAACTTGCCAACTAACCAACTCACTTGGCCCGAAGCTGGCGAGGGCAAATGGCCAAGTCAACGAAAACGAAACCAGGAGAACCAGCATTTTTGGCAACAGCAATCGCTTTTAACCCAAGAAAGTTAACATAAATTAAATCTACATTTTACATAAATTTATTAAAACATATATGCCTATGTACCGGAATATTTGCCAAGTATTCTGTATTAAGTTCAATGTAGATAAGAAAATATGTGGCTTTCTGGGGTTAAGAGGCAATATCCAATCCCATTTGCGAGGCGCAAATGCTTTGATTTGATGTCCTCGCCAGCCATGACACGACTGCACCACTCAAACTGAAGGATGATGAGAGGTGGAACAGATCCAGATTCCCCTCTTACCGGGCATAAATCTTCGGTGTGCATTTGCCCTAATGTCGAATGTTTCGACGACTGCCAAAGATGCCAAAGAAACCTCGAACCAGGGCTCGACACCACTCGACTGAAGCCCACTAACCACTGACCCACTCGAAAGAGGGAAACGGAGCAGCATCGTGGCCAAAAGTCGAGGAATGGCCAGGGGGCGAAACCACAGCACAGACGACCCTTTCGATGATGCACTTAGCCAAATAAATGTTAAGGTCCCAAAAGTGTATTAGCATGCCCAGCTTCAGTAGTCGCAACATGATTTTCCAAGTGTGCCCTGAACTCAGCCGTCTGTTGCTGCTTTTGGCTTTGTTTTTGGTACTGGTATTGGTATTGGTATTGGTTTTGGTTTTGGCCTGGCCATATCTGTTCCTGCAGCAGGATGCTATGGTGGTTGCCTGCATTTTGGTCACGGCCTTTTGGCACTGCTGCCCCGACACTGCTGCACATTAATTATTGTTTATGTCCGGCCAGACAATGCAACATGGCCCGTACTCTGGCGGCCGTGTCAAGTTCAAGGGTTCATTAAAATGGCCCAGACAATGGCTTTCTGGGCCTGCCCCCACGCCGGCAGAAGAGCAGTTGGCCGCACTTCGTGGCCGCTGGCGAATGCAGAAACCTCTGCACCGGATGCACCGCAGATAAACTCCGATACAGGCCCTTGACTCAATGGATGCTCTCTAACTCTAATTTTCAGGTAGGTGCAGCTGGATGGCCGGGCAACTCGAGCTGCCACACGCGGTAATCTCGAATGTCGGCTTTGCATTGCTCGGCGATACGTGTGACCCTAATCCGCATTGACATGTCGCTCAAATTAGATAATAAAGTTGTCCCCGCCTCGTGGGCTTGTCTCCAACTCCAACTCCAATCCCAATCCCAATCCCAATCATCTGTATCACATGGTCGTGGTCGGGGTCTCTGGCTTTAACTTTAACTTTGGCCGCGCTGCGCGGAGATTGTCAGACGTGGCGGCTGCTCCTATGACAACAATGAGACAACGACCCGGGCAATGAACACACTGCCTAACTCTTTACAGTGCACTCAGAGAAATTGCATAGTTCCATTATTCCAAAATATGCCACATAAACTAGGCAGCTGTCTAAAAGATTTCCTATTGCGAGAAAACTATACTAAGCAGCTATAGAACTTTACTTGCTACATCAAATATTTATATAAATAGTTATTTGTAGTCCCCCGTTTCTCCCAGTGCATCGAGCCGAGCCCAGTCGAGCCGCTTTTAATCCAATTAAAGTATGGATTTATGAACTACTCGTCTGTGACTGCGACCGTTGGAAAAGGAAAGGAAAGGTATGTAGTCCCTCTTTACGGCCAGTGCGTGATTCTTCTGCGGGAGAAATGGCTGAAGAAAGGGAAAACTGGGCAGATGGAGAAAAGTACGGAGGAAAAGTGATATTTTAATGGTTCCAACGAGCTGCAAATTATCATGGAACTTTCCTTGCCGCACTGCAACTGCAACTGCGCCTGCATTTTCAAGTGCACTCCACTCGATGACAAAAACGGTGCGAAAGGTAAATTCAGACAATCAGAAGGCAGAAATGCAGGAGAGCAGAAATGCAAAAAAGCGAAGTAACGAGGGAACCACAAGAGACAGAAGTAATTACACATTTTCACTCAAAAAAGCGGAGAAGTAATGAGAAATACGTGGGCTACTGCATATTTGGAAATAACTAAGTTATGTGAACATCAGTGGATATCAAGAATTCAATGAGAAGTGCAATAGAATAAATATTACAGTGAATACGTGAGTGGGTAATAACTTTTCAGGCACCTTTAAGCCACATACACTGCCCGCAAAAACGTATGCTGTGCCGTCAATTAACGTATCCATTCTTCGGCTGAAAGCAGCTCTTCTTCTGCGGCGATTCATGAATGAGAAGCGTTACCCTTGCTAGAAAAAGCCCGTGGGGGGGTTAAGCACTCTTGCACAAAAGAAAAGCTGCCGGAGAATCAGCATAGTAATCTTGATAAGCCAACGCACACACATGCAAGGCGGTGAGTGTGTGCATATGCGCATATGTGCATACGTGTGTGCGTAATTAGCATGCACGCAAATAAATTGTTAGCAGTTGCGGGTTAAGCACCATGGGCGTGGGGGCGTGGGGCCAAAAGGGGGGTCCGCAGGGGTCTGCCGCTCGATTTAACGAGCTGCGACTGCAACGGCGACGCAAGCGGCGAGGGAGACGGACGACCCGAGAGAGGGACACAAGATAGAGGCTTTCATCAACGCGTCAGTGGTGTGCTGAGCCCCCCTTACACTGGAAAAATGTCAACTTGAAATCAATATTACCACTTCTGAAACATTAATTAGCATAACACCAAAGCAGATGGGTTTCAACATTTGTTTATGGAAAATTATTTTCAAGGGGAACTCCACTTGAGATTGACTGGCCCCGAAAAGTGTGCTGTGATTTTTATTATATTATAATTATATTAACTAGCAGCAACTATTTTTTTCTGTTTTCCCTTTCTTAACCCCCTGAAGCCCACCACACGCATTTGAAGAATTATGAGGCGGCGGCAACGCACATTTCGCTGAAGGAGCCGCAACAGCTACAAATCTTCCCCCAATCTCCTCCGCACAACCCCTTCTTCTTTGGCCTTTTCCGCCCCCTTGTGCCCCCCTTTTTTGCCTCTTTTCTCTAACCAGACGTGGTGCATGCAACGTAGCGCTTCAATTTATGCGAAGTGATTCGTCATGCGGTTAACTTTAGAATCCGCACAGCCAAAGACCCATGCATTCTTCAGCTACAGTGAACACGCAATAATAGAATCTATATATAGATAGATAGACAGTTGGATAGATACATAGTTGAAAATATATATAGATAGATATATAGATACATAGATAGATAGAAAGTAAGAAAGATAGATAGATAGAGTGAGAGAGAGAAAGACAGATAGAGATAGATAGATAAATAGATAGATATATAGATAGATAAATAGATAGATATATAGATAGATAGATAGATAGATAGATAGATAGATAGATAGATAGATAGATAGAAAGACAGATAGATAGATAGATAGATAGATAGATAGATAGATGATAGATAGATAGATAGATAGATAGATAGATAGATAGATAGATGATAGATAGATAGATATATAGTTAGATAGATAGACAGATAGATAAATAGATAGAAATGAAAGTAAAATATAAATCCAAGGCTTTGTCTATCTATATACAACAACTAATAGCATACTTTTAACAGTACAGACTTCATAGCGATGCCCCACTGTCTGGCGGGGAGTCGTGTGGGCTGGCACATGAGTGTGCGAGTGTCTGAGTGCCCCACCGTATGGTTGTTGCATGGGTGGTGGTGCGAGTGGCTGTGCGAGTGGTGTTGTTTCTGTTTCTGATATTTGTGCTGGTGGTGCCGATGGTGGTGCCGATGTTGCCTAGGCCCTCAGCATTTGCATATGACTTGTGAGTTTTGGGAGCAGAGGCGCAAGGGGGTAATGGGGGGCCTTGAAACCTAGACGGCGACAAAGCCATCGTCAAGTTTAAGGCTACGTGTGGTGCAGGGGAGGGGGCGGGGTGGTGGTGATGGCGGTGGCGGTGGAGCACATGGGGTAGACTCCACAGCAAACGACTCAATTGGCGGCGTTGACACCGCCATTTGTTTCACTTTTCATGCCTTTTGTTTGGGCTGCCTTTCCTCTTCTTTGGGCCTTATCGCTTGCTTTGTTAGCTGGTAAAATACCTCCTTTCTTCCACTTTTCCCCCGATTTTCCTGCAATTGCCAGCAAACTGCATTCGCCACGGCTTCGGTTTGGCCATGAAAAAGTTTAAACACCTCGCCGGCCAGGGAAATGCGCCCCCGTCCCCTCCCCCCGGACACTCCTATTATTAGCTAATAGCCCAACGACTCGGTTGCCAACTGATTAGCCATTGGCAACCACTCCCTCTTTTTAGCCATGTGTGCACGAGGAAAATTATTTTAGAACTGTCTAGAACTGTCTTGATTTCAAAGCAGTATAGTCCAATATTCCAGAAAGTGTTGAAATTTCTTGTTTGAACTTTCACTAGCTATGTAACTCGACTACAGCATTCTATCTTGTTTTTTTAATGTTATGATGTTGAAAAAATTCAAAAATGACCCAAGGCTGAAGTTCTAAATTTCTAAAATTTAAATTTTTATTTTTTTTAAATATTTTTGTAATTTTCTGATGTTATGATATTGTACAAATTCAAAAATGACCCAAGGCTGAAGTTCTAAAGTCCATAACTCAACCTATCTTAATCGGAATTTAAAGTGGCATATCTCTAAATGTTCCTGGAGCAATTCTCTAAAAATCTGCATTCAAATTTGGAAAATTTTTTTTTCAATTTTTTTTTGTAATTTTTCAGATGATTTGATGTTGTAGACATTCAAAAATGTCCCAAGACTAAAGTTCCAAAGTCTATAACTCAACTTATATTATTCGGAATTTAAAGTGGCATATCTCTAAATGTTTCTGGAGCAATTCTCTAAAAATCTGCATTCAAATTTAAATTTTTATTTTTTTTTAAATTTTTTGTAATTTTTCTGATGTTATGATATTGAAGAAATTCAAAAATGACCCAAGGCTGAAGTTCTTAAGTCCATAACTGAACTTATCTTAATCGGAATTTGAAGTTTCATACCTCTAAATGTTTCTGGAGCAATTCTCTAAAAATCTGCATTCAAATTTGAAAATTTTTTTTTCTAAATTTTTTTGTAATTTTTTTGATGTTATGTGTTGTAGAAATTCAAAAATGACCCATGGCTGAAGCTCTTAAGTCCATAACTCAACCAATCTTAATCGGAATTTAAAGTGGCATATCTCGAAATGTTCCTGGAGCAATTCTCTAAAAAGTTGCATTCAAATTTAAATTTTTATTTTTTTAAATTTTTTTGTAATTTTTCTGATGTTATGATATTGTATTCAAAAATTACCCAAGGCTGAAGTTCTAAAGTCCATAACTAAACCTATCTTAATCGGATTTTGAAGTGGTATATCTGATAGTTTCTGATAGTCGGGGAACTCGACTAAGAATTCTATCTGGTTTTCCTTTCTTTTTCCCACTGTAGCCACTCATATCCATCAATTCCCCAGGCGTTGACAGCAAACAATTTGTCAGAAGATAATTTGTGTTTGCAGATGGCTGTGTGGATAGTAACGCTTCCTTTTCGCCCATTGTGATAAGCGGCTAACGAAGTGGCCATTGTTTGCCTTTCAGCCCAGTCAGTACAACGCCACGCCCACTTTTACTCATTTACCAAGCGCAGTACAACTGATTGTGGGCCATTGAACCCACTGCCAGCTGCCTCGTTAGCCAATTTGCACCTGATGCGTTGCAGCTTTTCGGGGGCCACTTGCATTCGAAATGCATACTGCTAATGAATTCAGATTTTCTGCAGAACTCTGCCCCCTGGACAAGTGAACACATCGTTTTCCAGGAAAAACCAATGAGCTGGCACACAACGGTCACAAATTAATGACAGCCAATTGACTTTGCGGTCGAAATGCCAAAGGGTTGACATGTAAATTGATGGATGCAAGCTGGAAAACTTAAGCAATGAAAAACATATAGTTTATTACGGTTTACTACTATAGCAAAAATACAATTTAGGGATGTGCTTAGATGCGATTTTTGTACAGTTTATCAATAAATGACAGATAATCGTAACCATTGGAACATAATTTATAGATCGTAAAATCATAGAAATCGGAAATATCATAGTTGTATCTTCACATCGAACCATTGCCAATCAGAAGGTATAATTTCGTGGAAAACTTTTGTGACTCGCTCCGTTTTTTATAGATGACAGCTGTGACCCCTCCCTAGTGAAATATTCACATTTTTGGGGCACGCAAATTTCGGTCTATTGCCGCAGTTTATAGGCGGCACTTTGATTGCTTTAAGCACACAAAATCTATGGTCGTAGCAAATTAATAGATTCATAAGAAACGGGACCGAACGCACGAGAAAAGATTTACGATTTGTGCGTAGAGAATTGTGAAGATTGGGGATTTTCGAGGGGTGGGGAGTGAACTCGGTCCATTTAAATTTGTTAATTTACCACCATGTCTGCTTTTTTTGTAATCTCCTAAAAAATGGAACTCTGCGAACTGTCTAACTTCGAATAGGCAGATGTCTCAAGGGCTCCAAAGTAGGGAGACAGTTTCTCAAGGTCCCACTTTCTAAGGGCGTCGAAATAAATCGTAAAAGGGGGCTGATCCTAATCAAATGAGAACTTAATAATAAGATTAAGATAACTTTAATAAAATACTTGCGGCTGATTAATCTTGCATACATTTTTGAACACTTTAAACTGAAAAGAACTTAAACTTTAGAGAAACTTTTCGTTTTCTGTTCATGGAAGAGTATTGTGCATTCTGGCAGACATTGTTTGCCCCTCCAGCTGGCTCTTCAGCATGTGAATGATTTATGCCCCCGAAATTTTGCCTGTGTCCTCATCGCAACTCAACTCTCGACTCCAAGCCAATCCAAACCAATCCAATCCAATCCAATCTGTATGGCAACTGCGTAGTTACGCATGCTGACAGACTCCAGTTTGCCCCAAGTTTGGGGGAATGGTCGGTCTCCTATGAAACCAGCCCCTCGCACACTTGGCCCCCAATTAAATAGCAACAATTTGGCTTTCGTTCTATAATGAAATAGACGGAGCTTCTGAAATGGGCGGTTCCTGGAACTTGAGCGGATGTGTTGATTTATGGGACTCGTTTCTTTCGACTAGGGGCCCATTACGTAAGTCCACAATTGAGCCAATTCCGAAAGAGAACTCTAAAAAAGGGGTAATTGCAATCCTGTGGGAAAGTTTTCTTAATTAAACTTAAAAAGCGAGGTTACTCACACACTTTCCACTTCCCACTTCCATTTCAATAGGATGCAAATTACACAAGACATGGCCACATTGACAAAAAAAACATGAGTCTGATGAAAGACACAGAATTACATTTCCCCAGGATCAATTTCATTTAAATTTCCTCACTTTTTCGCGTGCACCGATGACGGTCATGGTCTAATTGCACCCAAAAGGGTTAAGCAGACATGCAAAATTCGATCAAAACGGCAGAATGGCAGGGGCGTGCAGCACGGGGGGGGCAACTCCGGAGCAGCCAGGCGCATTAATCCAATTCCGATTGTCACAATGGCCCCACAAGAGCGCCAGCGGATGTAACGGTCCGCAGGCAAATGACAAAAAATCGCATGACGCGAAGTTCGTGGAAAGTGCAACAAAGGTCCAACCAACTACCCATTTTCTCCACCCGAGACCCCCAGATTTTTTGTAGCCCGCTGCATCTTCGTTTTTTGCCACAATAAAATTGCATGACAATGGAGGCGGACCTGGGAGCAGGTTGCCCAAAACTGAGTCAACTGTTGTTCTATACCCAGTAATTTCTGCGAGCATGGGTATAATGCACTAGTGAAGATCTATATTCCGTAAGAAACATGTAAATATAACCTAAATATGGCTTATACCTCTCAAATAACATTAAAACCTGACGCGAATTCTTCAGCATCAGAAAAAAGAACGGTAAATTTGCTACACCTACAAGAAACGGTATCAGATAGTCGAAGTTTCGTTTATTATACCGACTTGTTGCAAGTCGGGCTGGAAAATTGTAAATCGGAGGTGGGGCAAATCGGGAGGTGTGGTCTGGAGCCATGTAATTAACCTGCTAAACCGCTGTGACGCCAGCTGCCCTGATATTCATGTCGCAGACTGTACATATACATATGTACGTACCATATACACAGAGCAAAAAAGAGAGATTGGGGGATACAGAACATCGGCCCTGGCAACATTTTCATTTTAAATTGCCATAATAAATGACCAAAAATAAATAAATGCAATTTTAAGCAGAGTTGTGGGCGGACGGGCGGTGGATGGGGTTTTTCCCGGTGGGAGGAGCTCCAACATTCTGTGGAGCTCTTTTGGTATACACATGCCATGTTGCTTTGTATTTGGGGGTTGCTTCCGGGTGAGTGTGTGTGTGTGTGTGTGTGTGTGCAGCCAGAACTTTCATTTTCATTTGCAAAAAGCGAGAAAAAATAGCAGAAACCAAAAACAAGGGAAAATCAGCCGAGCGAGTGACGTGGCACAGAACAATTTTCAATATATTTCAGTTGGGTGGGAGAAGCGGTCTTAAAAATGAAAAATATTCATAAAATTCCTATGGATCAAGGTGCATTTAGTATAGTATCCACAATTATTTCACTAAGAAGGTCGCCTTAAAACACCACTAGCTTAAAAATAAATATTTCTATATATTCCCATAGCGTTTATTGAATTTGAACAAAGCAAAACCATCAAATATTAGTCCTAAATCATCGTGAAAATAATCTTTTCGATCGTCTAACATCTTTTCAGTATATTATCCCAGCATTTCCCGGCCTTCACTTTCGTATTACCCCATTTTATGTCCAGAATTGATTGTGTTCTTAACTTTATTAAGCCGTGTAAGCGTCTCATGGCAAAGCAAACACAGAGACCCCCACCCACTAATGTCACCCCGTAACCCCAAGAAATTTTATGAGTCACTCGGACGAGCGGAGAAATAAATACGAGCATAAAAATGAGCAAAAGTAAGTGTATGTTGCCCAAAGATGAAATCTACGCAACAAAATAACAAAATCGTGCAACAAAGTGCGCAGTAAAAATAAACAGAACCCGCTGGTATAATATGCCGATAAAGCAAAAGATCCTCACCAGAAGTTTCTAGTTCCTAGCGATAAAGTGCACCGAAAAAAGAGGATTCGTCTACATCGCTTTTTACATTTTATTTAGATTTATTTAAAAAATTTAATATATTACTAACGATTACTAGAGATACTTTACTTACATATTTATTCATTTAATTTATTAATTTCAATATATTAACACTTTTAAATTTATTACTTTGATTTTAAGATGTGAACGACTCTCAACATGAAACACCTTGTGCCTCCAACTTTTACTCTTCTCCTTCTCCCACTTTTACTCTCCTCCTTTCGCCCGCCCACTCACTTTTCTTGTACACACCCACACCCACAACCACACACACACACACACACACACATGGAAGCGCGACCTCGGATAAGGTAGAGAATGTTCTGAAACTTCGACGAAACTCCGCAGAAAAAAAAGAAAAAAGGGGGGGAGGAAACGGGTGGATAGGTGGCACGGCGAAAGAAGACAGATGGGGGGGGTGGTTGTTCGGCTAGTGAGAACGGAGCGAAGCCAAATAAATGCGATGAAAAGGAAACCCAAGAGGCGGAAAACAACGCAAAAGCCAGCCTAAGAAAATGGAAAAATGTTTTATGTGCAAATATACACTCATACAGGCGAAGAATAAGCATACCAATACAGTTGCGGGCAAATTTCCCTTTGACGTACTGACGTAATGCGGCAAATGCTGCACCAAACTCCAATTTATCTCTGTCCCTCTCCCGCCCTGCGTGCACACATAAAACCTCTCCCCCCCACCGCCCGCTCCTCTCTCGCTCTTTCGCTCCACTTCGACTCCATTCGTGGCCACCAACAATTTTTCAAGGTTTCAAGGCCCCAGTAGCATAGAAAATTCACGATCAAGAACATGGAAAGTTGTGCTCTCTCCCCGCCGCGCTCCCCCGCTCTTGCACCACACTCTCTTTGGAGTTTTTGGAGTCGAGAGAGCGACACGCGCAAAAATTTTCGCTGAAGGGTGAGGAGGGGAGCCAGGCAGTGGGAGAGGGAGAGGCGGGGAGCCGACAAGGGGAGTTGCCAATTGCCAGTGGTGGTGTTTTTGTACGGAGCTTGCGCAGAGAGAGCCAGAGAAAGAGAGAGCGAAAGGAGTGGGAGAGCGGAAGGAGTGGGGCCCGTGTGCTAGAGGGAGAAAGGCGATGGAGTTGGGTTGGACATCCTTCTCGCTCACCCCTCTTGGATGGTCCTGCCTTTTGTTGTTGCCCCCTCCAGCGGAATGGGAAAGTGAGGGAGCAGGAGTGGGAGTGGGAAACTCCCTCTCTCACTCCGCCAACGGAGTTTCCAGGGTTTCCAGGATTGAGGTTTATTTATGGCCCACGGCTTTTTGGCCAGCATTTTGATACCACGTGTTTTGTTGGAGTTGGCCGCAAACAAAAAAAAAACAAGGAGTTTGAGCCAACAGGAAAACATTGGCATAGATAATGGACAAGCGAAAGAGGAAGAGCGTGAGAGGAGGAGCACGGAAGAGGACGGAGAGAGGGAACAGGACAACAGTTGCTAAAAAAGGAAAACAAATGACTCATTTGTTCCTGCCAATTCAAAAGGGAGTGCAAAACAAAATGGTCAGAAGGGAAAATCAATTGAATGGAGGATAAAGAAAAAGCTGCGTAAAATATAGTGATTGGGGGAGAAATTGTGTAGTCGTTTTTTATATTTATTTTATTATAAAATTGTTTATACTGTCAACCATAAGCTTAAGCCAAGTCATATTTGTACAAAAACACGAAGTTGGCAAACACATCCTTACAATTTGTTTGTATTATAAAGGAAGTCTTCTGAGATCATACATAGTTACTTATGTAATTACATTTGAATAGGCCCTAATTAAAGGTTTTTGTTCTAAAATCTTATAATTTTTTTGAATAACGAATGTCCATTTGGTTAAACAGAGTTGTTGACAACTGGGACCTTATACATATATACTATATAGACAAGCCAGCCCCCAAAAGTTTTCGCATAAAAATATGTAAAAACTTTTCCGCAATATCCCCCCAAAAATCACCCCAAACTCCCCATTCGATATTACTTTTCCCTCCGAAAAAAGCGAAACGAAGAGAAATGTCATTCGATTTCTATATATAGAATGCTGTCACAAAGCCCCAAGTCCCAAACACGTTTTGGGAATTACATAAGCGAGTCTTCGGAGTAGAATGGGATCCCGGGGAAGGAGGGGGAAGAAGATGATGGAAAGAGCGAAGAGGGGGAGTTTTGCGGGACAGGATTATGGGTCGAAAACAGGAAAACAGGCAAAACAAAAACCGGAAGAACAGGAAAAAGTGGGCGAAATGTCAAAAAGTGGGCAGCACAAATGAGAGTTGTGGAAAATTCAAGGGGGGAGGGGGAAATATGTGGCCTGTTCTACTCTTCTGCCCACTCAAGTCTAACTCTGCTGCTTCTTCTTTAAACATCGAGATACACTGAAAAGGGGTCCTGCTAGAGCCATGATACTTTGGTAACTATTCTACTTTTCATACTACCATTAATACAATCAAAAGAAAATAGGAAAATCAAAGAATTTTAAGGATTTCTCGTGCATTAACATATACAGAAGTTCGATAAAGTTCAAAAAGTCTAAGCTTTTTTCCGACAATGCCACCAATAATATACTCTGTTGTTCTCAGTGTAGGAGTTGCTGAAAAAGAAGAAGAGCGAGGGAAGCCATTCGAGAATCTACTTTCAAGGTCTGTTCTGCAGTGGCAGAATCGCGAGAGAGAGGATTGCAGAAGAGAGTGCAGAGAATCTCTGCCTCTGCCCGGCGCCGGCAGCGCTGTCGCTGCAGTTGCCCTTGGAAGTTGTATAGCTTGTTGGGGAAGGGGTGGGGCACGTAAGCACCTTGCACTTGAAAACCGAAGTGCGGGCAGCGCTGCCGCCGTTGCATTTGTTCTTGTTCTAATGCGCGCGCAACTCTCTCTCTCCTCTCTCTTTCGCTCCTTCTCATCCACGCTCCTTCGCGGTTGTTGCAACTCCAACTCGAACTGCGACGGCGACGGCGACTGCGACTTTCGGCAGCGACTGCGTTTGATTTTGGCATTTTGCAAATTTCGTTTTCATGCTGAAATTTTCATAAATCCCACGATTCGCTCTGGTATTAGTGGATCAGCACGGGGGTGTGTGTGTGTGTGTGTGTGTGTGAGAGAGTTGCATATTTTTAGCTCTCTGTCAATTTGCCACTTCCTTTTCTTTTTTCGCTGCCGGGGTCTGCTTCTTCGCCTCTCCTTCCCCGCTCTCTTGCGCTCTCATCGCAAATTGATGTTGAAGGTCAGCGTGTTAGCGAAAATTGCATTATATGTATGTATTTGCATGTGTTTCTGTGTTTGGCTTATCAAACTTGGTCATATCACAAGTTCAGAGAGTTTTCGGTCAGTCTGGCAAACAAAAAAAGAATTTGCCAAAATCAAATAAAAGAAAAGTGGCATGAGTACTTCGGTGAACACGCTCGAACTTGCACAAACGTTCAAAATGTACTTTCGAAATGCAAAAAAATGCATTTCCATTAAAAGCACAGAAATGTAATTATTTTCCTATCTCTAATATAATGAACATGCTTTTACAATAAAACTGCACTAAAAACTTTTAAGTGCTGCCTCTAAAAAAGTGTTTTTATCACCTTTAACAGTTTTTCAAAGTATTTGCATACATATAAACATCAATTAAAAAAACATACATATATGAACATATTTTTTCTTTGATACCTGTTAGTTATCATGTGAGAAATGGCGAAATCAAATAGTTAAGTGCGAACGCCATTTGTTAAATTTGTTTCATTTTCATTTCCATCACTTACTTTTCCGACTTCATTTTCAAGTTTACCTGTGTGTTTCTACCGGAGGGAAACACCTCTTTGGTCTAGAGTGGGCGGAGTCTCCCATTCTACTGCCGAATTCAGAGCTGAAATTTATGGAATATTCTTTGCAGAGCACCCTGTATTTTTATTACTCATGTACAGTGTACACGTGTATGCATGTGTGAGTACCAGCATAAAAAATACCCCCGAAAACACTGAGCCGAAAAGTGCGTGCGCCTCTTCGTCCGCCTCTACTCCTCCCTCTTCCGTGGCTCTCCTATGCTCTTCTCTTTTCGCCACCCCCTACCATTATCCTTTATCCTTGTGGTTGCTGCCACAAAGGACAAATGAAATTTCAGCTCGGATGTGCCGTCTCGCTCACTTTCACTTGGCGCCACGGCGAAAGATTCACAAAAGGAGGATTCAGGATGAAGTACAAAGTGGGAGGGAACGTGGGAGACCCCTACCCCCAAAGTAAGGAGCTCGAAAACAAGTCGAACTGCCCTTATGAATGATATCATACAAATAGAATATAGTTGGTATATAATACATACATTTGCACATATGTGCTGGTACTTTTACTAAAAGCATTTGAAAAGTCTATATGTATGTAAAATCCAATAAAAACTCCTAGAGACCTTTGGAACATTATTAAACATTCATAAAAAGCTAACTTGGTAGTTTAAGAGCAAACTAAACGGTATTCTATAAGAAATAAAGGGTAAAAGAACTAAAAATTAGTAGAGATATGGAACTTATGAATAGAACGTAAATTTTTGGAATCCTAAAAACATCTACTCAAAATTGGGATTTCTTGATTTCTTTACCCATTAACTTTCGTAAATATCAACAAATCTCTTGAAATATTTTCCAACTACAACTGTATGTATGTATGTATGTGTAGTTCCCGTGGTTGACATAATGGTTCCAATCCGATTGGAGTGTAGCACATCCGTTCGGTAAGTGGGAATATGTATGTCTATAGGGCGAATGCTGACTTCATTTCGCTTATGTAACGCAGAGCTGCGTGAATCAGACCCACATTGAAAGCCCCAACCCCCCGAAAAGGGGCGAAAAAGGGAGTCAACCGGAGTTGTGGACCATTCTACTGCTTGCCACCCGAATCCACCATCATCTGCAGCCGTCGGACAAGTGGCAACAAAATGGAGTTTGGGTTATTTTTGGCAACGAAACGAAATTACGACACCCTCTGTCGAGTGAAAAACACGACTCTCTCCGCCGTTTTGTCTCTTTTTATGGCTACGTACATACATATATTTTTGGCATGTATTATGTTTACCGTTATGTACGAAGTTGAACGGTTTGAGGTTGAGTCGGGTTGCCATGCCAGTTGAATTTCAAACCCTATTTTGGGTTTCAAAGTTGCTTCCGATTGGATAAACGCGGGAGTATGAGTAATTACAAATAATGCTGCTCAGCCAGAGGAGCAAAGGGGGGAAGGCGGAGGGTTTTATGGTCGGAGGAGTACGGGTGGGTGTCGAACACATCTGCCCAAAACACCCTCGGGACTTTTAAAGCGATGGCAAGGCGAAACTGACTGAAACACAAGGAAAGGCCTGCATAAATGGATGGCGATGGCCAAAACGTGGGAGGAGGAGGTAGGGAATTCGTTTTGGGCTTGTCTATCCATCCAAACGAGTATCTTGCAGATACTCTTACGCCACCGCAAAGTTCCTCCTTCGAAGAACCCGCTTTCACACCATGGTTAGAAGCCAAACAGGAAGCCAAGAAACACGCAGAAAGTTGCAAACAGCACACAAAGTCGTCACTCATATGCACACACATACATACATATGTATGTTTGTATATTTGAAGTTGGTCCCATAAATAAGCACAAGTTTATCCATTAAAATGGGTAGCAGATCGGAACTTAGCAGAATCTACCACCTAAGCAGAAATACCAAGCTAGAATTCCGATCAATGTAGATCTAATGATCAAATTTTAAGATTGTATGTAGTGTACCTAATAAGCACAAGTTGGGATTCTTAAATTTAAAACATAATTCTACAACCTGGCAACCCTGTTTCGGCCCCCAGGGTTGCAGCCCTGCCATTGCCATTAATTATGCAAATTAAACTTGATGCGTGTCGCCGAAGAATTATGAGCTCAGCTTTTGCCCCGGGCTGCAGACTCTCTCCTCCTCTCTTTCTCGGCTCTTGGCTCTTCCTCTTCTTGTCGCCCTCTCCTCTTTGAACACACACCATCGTGTGCCCTTCCCGCTCTTCCTTTTCTTATTATTATTACTTTTTCGTTATGCATTGGTCATTAAAATTAGGTCAGAGTCGAAAGGGAACACAAAGCGAAATCCTTGAGAATTATAAGGCGGCGATGACAACAACAAACTAGTTCGATCCTCCTTTGTTCTCTTCCCTTCCCTTCCCTTCGCTCATCTCCGCCTCCTCCTCTTCAGGTTCCAGCGATCCTTTAGCTAGAACAACAAACACCCCATACACACACACACACACACATACATATGCGATCCTATTACGCAATGGCTGCCGATCTGCCTACCTGACTGACTTAATTATTATATCAGAACCCTCTTTGCTCTCCCTCCTTCTTGCTGCTCTTCTTCCACTGGCAGGTCAAAATCGAGAGAAAAAATGGAAACTGCGCAGTTTGCCTGGAGAATAAGTGGAATTGGACCTTGACTTTGCACCGCAGTTCCCAAAAGAATAGAAGCCCGGATCCTGAGAGTCCTATAAGAAAACCCCATCTGGTTCCGAGATCCCTTCCCTCCTCTCGCCAACCAACCTTTTACCACTTTTCATTCTACACGTGCCCTTGTTTTGCCGTTTCTACCGCTTCTTCTTGTTCGTTTTCGCATACTTTTTTTTGCAACACGCGCAGCGGGAATTTTTATATGAAAAGGAGTCAGAATAGAAGGAGGTAGGGTGACGGGAGAGCAGAGAGGAGGGAGGGAGAGGACAATACGAAAAAGCGAGGATTACAATAAAAAGGCTCTACGTTTCAAAGCTTTTATGGACTTGGTGCGACTTTGATACCCTACAGTCAAAGCTAAAATAATTAGTCAAAATATAACATTACGTTATAAAATATATTCATATGTACATATGTATGTGAATTGTACATACACATTTCGCTATGAAATTCGCAATCTTGAAACAAATATTAAAAGTTGGCTACAAATTCAACTATTACTATTGTACTTACGAACTTGTTCCAATTGAAACTCTCCTTATTTAATTGTTCGCTGTTTCCCATAGAAGGGCATCTTTAGTTCTTATTAGTTTAATGTTTGAATCCTCTCTTTTTGTCTCTGCTGTTGGCTCTTTTATTGTCGGCATTCGCATGCATTGTATTTTTGTGCGAGTGTCGGTGCCAACAAATACGGGATTATATAGAACCGTATGTACATACATGCATGTGTATTTGAAAAAAGCAATCGAAGTGTGCGACTGTCGGCAAACTCTTCCACATTTCCACTTCCACTGGAATTATAAGATTAGCCAAGGAAAGCAAAAGTGCGTTGCTAGCACGAGTTCCAGCGACTCGGCAACCCTGTTCTCGTGTTGTTAAATTTGCCGGTTTCTAGCACAAACACCAACGCACGCCCCATGCATGTGGAACAGAGCCAACGCGCTCGACGTTCGCATGGGAAGTGCAGTCGAACATGTTGGAGGGGAAGCGACCGGCTTCGAACTCGATTCGAACTCGCTTCGAGCCGCAACGAAAGTGAATTTTTGCGAATCATCGAAAGCTTCTAATTGCAAATGAAATTGGCTGTGCAATGGAAAATAAAATACGTAAATAGATATACATACATAGAATGGATATGTATAACAATATTTGTATTTACTTAATAAAAATCCGAATTACTTAGTTTGTATACAAATACATATAAGAGAAATGGGCAAAACGATGTTAAATTCATTTTGGCTGTTTAATAATGGAAATATATAAATATAATATGGAAATATTTTGTTATATTTTAGGAAATATACGAATTTTTAGTTTGTATTAAAAACTACTACATATTCTTCTAATTTAATATGAAAAGTAAATGCTAAGCAAAGTTCGGTTATAAAATGGCTAGCTCATTTGGGAAAACTGAGCAGATTCTAGCCTACACAGGCGAATTCTAGAGAACTAGACGCTTTTCTAGCCCCCTTCCGCAATTTTCCCACACCATTTCCCATTTGAGCGCCAAAAATCTGTTGAGTTTTCCGCCGAATGAAAAGCGAGCGGTTGGCGGCGGTGGTGGAAAGTGAAAACCAGCCAACCACCACCCACCAACCCCGAAAAACGGGAAGAAGCAGTGCGGAAAAGCGGAGTGGAGGAAAACTCCAACTTCGCTGCCAATGCCAAGCAGCGACGCCGGCTGCGCGGTCGCCGGCGCTCTGCCGCAGTCGACGGCGACGCGCGATGTTCGAACGAGGCGAGCAAACACGGACTAAAAACAGTTTGAATTTCGCTTTCGATCTGGTTGGTTGTGTTTTTTGGCTTCTCTCTGCGTGCGCCGTTCGTAGGTGGGAAAAACGGAAAACAACAGCGAAGAACAGAAAACAGAAGAACTTGCAAACCGAATCGAAAAAAAATTGAACAGGAACACTACAGTTTACATTTTGGTCCTGCGACTTTAAAAACCAATCGGAAATTTACACTCTCCTCCATTCCTTTCTGTTTGCCGGCAAAAAAAAACCAGAAGCGGCAAAAGAGAGGCGCAAAAACAAACGCAGAAAGTGAAGCAAAATGTGAAAAATTTGCCGAACATGGCGCCGCGTGTGTGAACGAGAGCGAAAGATCGTGTGAGAGGGAGACAGGAACGGAGCGAAGATAAACAATAAAAAACAATTTTTGATACTTAACGTTCTACAACAACAATAAACTCAGCTCAGGTACAACAACAAAACAGAAAAATTACGAAAAACACAACAGACTGCATTGACGGGAATTTTTCCAAGTATTTTTGATACACACAGCAAAGAGGTGTACGATTTTTAAGCAATAAGTGAAAGCAATTACCCATCAAGTTTAAAGTAATACCAACTCGGTAGAACCCCACTCGGAAAATCCAACTAAAAACAATTGAAAAACTAACCGAAAAGTGTAGAACCTAACCCCAGACTATATTGCAAAATAACAAGCATTTACTATACACAAAATACAGGAAATAAATTCCGAAAATAAAAAATATAAAAACCGTAAAACTGAATAAAATCAGACTTTTGTCTGCAAAAATTTCGAAAGATTTACAAAAAGCCACTAAAATTCACGAAAACCCACTGGATTTTCCAACGCATCAACGTTGAGAAATATTCTGGAATCGGTTCAAAAATAAATAAATATATGCCAGCAGCATTTAAATAGACCACATATCGCGCCATAAAATCGCGAAAATATCAACAAGCAATATTTTGAATTTTATAATCGTGGGCAAAATGCTGATTCGAAACAGAGATTGAGGATACTCGAGGATAGCCAACCAAATCTTCTCGCTGCAAAGAGTGCATATTTATACGAAGGAAAACACAAATTTATGGCTCCGCGTCGCAACAGCAACATCAGCAGCAGCGGCAACACCACCCAGCAGCAGCAGCAGCATCACCAGCAACAGTTGCAGCAGCAGCAGCAGCAACACCAACACCAGACGCAGCAGCACCAACTGCTGCAGTTCTACGCAGAGAACGCGAATTCTTCAGGCGTCCTAATGGCGCCCATGCAGGGAACGGGTGGCGTTGGCGGTGGCGGTGGCGGGGGCGTGGTCCACTGCTGCCTGCCCAGCGGCGACTGCCGCAAACTGGACTCGCTGATACCGCTGAACGAGCTCTCCCTGGCGGACTGCATCCGCGTGCTGTGCAACAACGAGAACTGCAGCGCCGGCCAGTACATGCACCGCGAGTGCTTCGAGTGGTGGGAGGCGAGTGTCCTGCAGGCGCTGAAGTCGAATGGTCGGGCTCGCTCCTGGTCGGAGAGGCAGCGCCTGCAGCACCTGTGGACCAAGAAGGGCTACGAGCTGGTCCAGAAGGCATGCAGCTGCAAGTGTGGCAGGGGGCAGCTGCGCAAGGATCTCGACTGGGTGCCGCCGAGCAGCCAGGGCGTCATATACCTCAATGGCTCGGGCAATGGCAGGGCCAGTCTGGGCAATGGCAGCCTCAGCGAGGACGACGACAAGAAGAAGGCCAAGAAGAAGCGGAACCGCAACAACAACAACAACGGAGGCGGCGGTGGTGGTGGTGGTGGTGGTAATGGCAACGCCAAAACCCCCTTGAGCAACAACAACGGCAACAGCTATGCCGCACTAACGCCCAATCCGAATGTGGGCGTCATAGGATCGGGCTTGCCCCACAACAACGGCAACACCACCACCTCCAATGGCAGCGGCAGCAACGGCTCCTCCGCCGGCCTGCTGCAGCCCAGTGCCCTGGCCACATTGAGCAACATCCTCAATCCAAACAATGTCCTCGGCCTGGACCTGCGTGCCAGGGCCGGCAGCCTGTCCTCCAGTGGAGCCGGCAGTGGATCCACGTCGCCATCGGCCTCCCAGTCCAGTGGCGAGATATCCGTGTCGCCAGTGCAGCAGTTGCTGCAACAGCAACAGCAGCAGCAGCAGTCGCTGCTCATCCAGCCTCTGGGCCCCGCTTTCGGCAGCAACCTGCTGCAGAATGGCCTCGGCTTGTCCAAGAACCTGCTGATTGCTCCACAGCAGCAGCAGCAGCAGCAGCAGAGCAACCTGCCTGCTTTGGCCAACATCAGCAACTTCAAGCCATTGGCCAGCTACGAGCAGCAGCAACTGGTGCAGCAGCAGAAGAACAAGGAGGTCGAACTCTATTCCGAGCGAGTGCGGTAAGTGCAAGATACACAAGTCCAGCTTAACCCTTACTCCCGAGATTAATGATAGCAATAACCGATAAGAAGCACTAGTCCTATTGTGCAGTTAGCTGCCATGTTTGCCTTAGCCTTAAATACTTTGCTAACTTTGTTAACTTGGTTAACTTGTTTAACAAAGCGAAAGGCAGGCGAAATTCCCCAGCATGTGGTGGCGTTTCAATATTTATTCACAAAACTTTTATCAATTACACTGAACGACAGGGGGCAATCATATTTAGAGTATAATCACTGCAGTCGTTAAATGAATTTAGAAATGGGTTCAACTATTCCTTTGATAAAACTGCCAGTGGCTCTAGGTGTTATCAAGGAACATGGCAGAAAGATACCGGATTGATTCTCCCTGGTTCCTTTATCTTGTTGCACAGTGTTATCAACAATTGAGGCGTTTGTTTGCCCGTCGTTTTTCGTTTTTCGTTCGTTTGCCGGTTCCATAGATTATAAATTAACAAGACCGTTTATTTTAAGTAAAGGATCTTAATTTGATTTATTTATTATATTTCGGCAAAGTAACTTTATTTGTTTTTATTCATTGTACTTGACAATTGGAGAACAAAATTAAAACTGAAATTTAGGGCCAACTCCGTCGGACCACGAAGCCGCCGCTGCCGCTGGAAAGTCGGCTGAATGTTGAGTCAGCGTCTGCAACGGGCAGTCTGGCAGCTTACGCGTGCGAGTCTCTGGTTTCGGCTGCAACGTTGTCACGACGGCATCCGGCGTAACAGCGTTGTCAGCAAACTTAAGCTTGCGCGTGTTAACTCCTCCCCTACTAGTTTGAAACGCGTCTTCGGGTTTCTTCTTTCTCATTCTGCGCTGGTACAATTTCCAGGTGCCCAGGAGGAGTAGGAATAGGGCGATGAGTGCCAAGCCGCCATATGATCGTGAAGATAATCCTGTTCTAAGATCCCCGATATGGCGGAGATTCTTCATGGTAAGGTCATGTAGGAATGGGAGGCTCAGATGTTCTCTAAAAAGGGTGACGTTGACCACGGTTGACGTGGATACAGCAGGTTTCTTCTTCAGGATGCCTCGGTGGTTCACGTAACGGGTGTCATTCAGTGAGACGTAATCGTCGTATGTCGCGAGGAAGGTTCCCGCGATTATCTGTTTGTGTCCAGTGCTGTCCACTACATTAATGGTCGCGTTGTTTATTACTGCAATGCCCTCTCCGATTACTATCACGGGCGCCAGGTGACCGGGGCGTGTGGCACAGTGTGCGACGGCTCCAGATACCAGTTGCTGCGCGCATGAAGTATTTTGTAGTCTTCTGCAGAAAGTGGTGCTCACAGTAGCAGCGCAGTCACGTACAGCGTAGGTCCTTGTTCCGCAGTCGGCCACCGTATTACCCTCTTCTAGATCTAATATTACGTTATTATGCTGGACAGGAAGAATATCTATTTTTTTACAGCTTAACAGAGGTTTTGGATATTTGATCAGAAAGTACAATAATTCAGAATTTTGAAAAGCTTTTATATGAGAGACCTCTAAAAGGTCGGTTATACTAATATTGGTGAGTTGTTCATTTAATAATTCTTTAATGTCGATGCTGTCTAGTATAAGGGGGCTGATTAAATTTATTTTTGCGAGTGTAACAGTAAGGATTAAGTCCTCAAGGTTAGTAATTATCATTCTATTCTTTGCCAAAATAGTTGCATAAAAATGTTCGACCTCTGCATCTGGTTTCAAAATGTTATTGATGGCCCTTGAAACGTCATTGAGTCTTGTTTGGAATTTAGTGTTGATCTCTATCTGCCTGCTTTCGGATTCTATTAACTGATTTTGTTTGAATTTTATTTGTTCCCAGTCATCAAAATCTGGGGTTCCTGCAATTGCCTTAAGGGCACTGCCTATCATGTTAATGCTACGTGCTTGTCGGTGATGAACGGTCAAGGAAGTTATTAAGGTGGCTATGTGCTGTACGTCCGTTTTCAATACCTGTCTCATATGATCTTTGGGTAGTTTGTCTATTAGTTTCCATGTCTCGTCGATGTAAGTTTCGAAAGATGTCAGGTTCGTCGTGTGTCCCAAGTAAGTGTACGCGTCCCAGATTGTTACGTCTCCGTCAACTATAGGTATGTAGTCCGCGTGGGAGTAGTCGTTGAGTCTCAATGTCGCTTCGGTCAAGGTCATGGTTGCTATTATTAAACTGAAAAGATATAACCTAAAAAATGTAATTAGTTAAAAATGATTTTCCAAACGTTAAAAGCCTATTTAAGATTGTCCTTATGGACCACCCTCCCTTTAATAAGAACCGTCGTACCTAGGTCTGCTTCCACTATGCCTTCTGTGAATAGGGGTGATAGTTTATTTCCTAATCGTTTATTGTTTTTTATCCAAACCCGATCGCCTACCAGATATGACTTATAGACTCTTTTTATATTCATTTGGTCAAGTGTCTTTTGCTGAGCTGACGCGATTTTTTCTTTGATCTGGACTGTACTATCTTTGGAGGCTGCGTGAATTATGTCTATGGGTCTCTCGTTTGTCACCGAATGGATTGACCTGTTGTACTTTATAGTTGCAAGGAGAATGTTTTCGACAGTGTCCTCTACCTGTGTTTCCAACTTATAAGAGCGTGCTATATCCCCAAGAGTGCCGTGGAACCGCTCGACTTGTCCATTAGAGAGACTATGCAAGGGTGGGGCGTTTGAAATCACGATGCCAAAGTTATTGTTGAGCATTGATTTAATGGTTTCTGAGTTCAAGGATTTCTCATTGTCGCAGTAAATTCCCTTTGTTTTGGGGAACATGTTCAAAAGTTGCAAAAGTGGAGCTTTTATATCCACAATTGCACGAGACCGTATAGGTTGTACTACTGCAAACTTGGAAAACTTATCGATGCAGGTTAGAAAATATTTACCGGCAGTGGAGTAAACATCTATATGCAACATTTCTCCGGCGAACGACGGTATCGGGGTTTTCCCTATTTCCTGTTTTCTTGGGTGCCGATCATGTTTACTCATAGTACAGATTCTACAGTTTGCAGCTATTTCTGAGGTTAAGTGACCCATTTTTGGAAAAAAGTAGTCCCTAAGTATTTGTTTCGCATTTTCTTGCGCTGCTCTGTGCGCGCGATTATGTTCGGCTGTCGCAATTTCCCTCTGTTCCGTTGGGTTTACAATATCTGTTACCAAGTTCTTGCAAAATCTAAAGGTGGTGGAAGGGAATGCCGCGACTAATCCGTGTTGGATGAAAGCCAGTATGGGTAGCTCGCAATGAATTGCGTTGACTACGTCAGCGTTTACCGCATCTTTAATGCTTTGCAATAATGTGCTGCGGTCAGAGAAATGTAGTATGTGACGAGTTTTTGTCTTAAACAAAATAAGCGTCTTCTGATGGGGAATTGTTCCTTCTTCCAAAATAATTTGGTTCCGGAAACAGTTCACCGGCTTTTCTGTGGCTTCAATGGTATACGTGAGGGATTCTTCGCTGTGGATGGTGGCGACATCCGATTCCACTGAGTCCTCTAGTGCATTGACATTTTGGCGAGACAGGGCGTCTGCTACCAAATTCTCCTTTCCGGGTTTATAAATTATGTTCGCGTTGTGCTCATCAATAAAGGCTTTCCAACGCTTTATTTTTGCATTCGGGTTTTTGTCCGATACCGAAAAGGTTAATGGCTGGTGATCTGTATAAATGTTAAGATTCTTAACACCATACAAGTAATTTCTGAGGTTCTTAAGTGCCCATACGATGGCGAGAAGCTCACGCTCATTTGTGGCAAAATTTACCTCATTACCCCGCAGTGTTCGCGATATCATCGTTATCGGGCGGCCGTCTTGAGACAGTACCGCTCCCAGTCCGTAGCCAGACGCATCTGTTGTGAGGTCAAAGGGCTTTTTGTAATTTGGGTAGGACAACATTACATCTTCGGAGGCCAGTATGTTTTTTAGCCTATCGAAGGCTTCATATTGCTCTGGTGACAACTCGATTATCACCTTTCTTGAGTAGTTGGCACTTACTTTGCCATTTTCGCCTTTCAAGATATCTGTTAGGGGCCTTGCGATGTTGGCAAAGCCCGCTATGAAGCAGCTATAGTAGCGTGCTAGACCTAAAAATGATCTAAGAGCGAATAGTGTTTTTGGTGGGGGAAAGTCCTTAATAGCCTTAATTTTATCGGGCGAGGACTGAATCCCGCCTCTGCACACTGTAAATCCCAAATATTCCACGCTTTTCTTGAAAAACTTGGATTTTTCTTGAGACACCCGCATGCCTGCGTCCCTAAGGTTTTTCAAGACCCACTCAATGTCTCTGACGTGGTCTTCTTTGGACTTGGAGAAAATTATTACGTCGTCGACGTAAACATAACATATCCTACCAATTTGTTCGCGAAGCACATCATCAATGGCTCGTTGAAAAATACTTGGGGCATTTTTTAGCCCGAAGGGGAGTCTACAAAACTCGTACTTCCCGTTGTTGACAGAGAACGCTGTCTTTTTCCTGTCTCTTTCAACCAATTCGATTTGGTGAAACCCTGACTTGAGGTCCAGCGTAGTAAAATACTGAGCCTCGCCCAAATTTGACAATATAGTCGAAATGGATGGGATAGGGTATTTGTCGTCGGTTGTCTTATGATTTAGTTTCCTAAAATCAATAACCAGGCGCTTTTGTTTGTGACCCGCTTCGTCGATGCTTTTTTTGTCGACGACCCATATCGGGTTATTGTAAGGAGACTTTGACGGTCGTATTATGCCGTTCGCTAGAAGTTGTTTAACTTCTGCATTGACAAAGTCAGACACGCCCTTTGGATACGGATACAGTTTTGAGTAAACTGGTTCGTCATCCGTTGGTATGGTGGCAACCGTATTTATGTTGTACGGTAGGGACTCATTAACGTCCGCAAATGCCTTTACCATTTTTTTTATCATACTATCAAAAGTGAGTCTGATAGCAGGAGGGACATCTGCGTCATTAATTTGGATATGGTTCACCTGTTGACATTTGGTGAACTCGATTTTTTCTATCCCATGGTCATGTTTAATGACGTTGTTTGTCAGATCTATTTGAGCATTGACCTGTTTTAAGAGGTCAAGGCCAATAATGCCATCAAAGTCATTAAGTGACTCTAGCATGAAAAAATAGGACTTTACATCGAAAAGGTGGATGAGGCATTTCTGCTCGATCTTAGTGTGCCCATGAATTGATTTGACTTGAAAAGGGCTGTCAACTGACACCCAATGTGCCAGTTCGGGAAGGGGTTTTATATAATTTTTTGAGGCCCCTGTGTCTATCAGAAGTCTGATAATTCGCCCTGCAACCGTTCGTCTTATGAACGGAAGCAGGGAGCTTCCGCTAAAAAATTACAGCTTTCGGCTCCGGACAAATCGTCCTCAACCTGTGTCGTTTCATGCTGTGACCGTGACTCGTAGTCACCGCTACTATCTTCTTGGGGTAGATGATTAAGGTTTTGTTGGGTCCTCATGGACTGATCGACGTAAATGTGATTGTTCCTGTAGCCCTGTGCGGGTTGCCTATAGCGCGAGGAGGGATCCACCTCCATTGGCTCGGGGACTCGCCCCTGGAACTTTTGGTTGTTAAAGCGCTGTTTTGTGCTGTTTGGGTTTTGCTGGTCATTTATATCTTTTTGGTTCTTTTGGAAGTAGGGATTCCTGTTTTGAGGATTTTCTTCCTTTGCCTGTTGGGCGTTCTGACGCCAGTTCTGAGACTTTTGCGAATTTTGTTTTTGGGGTTTTTCCTCAAGGTGTTTTGCAAAATTTGCTGCGAAAATGCCTCTTTCGTTGCTTGATTCGGCCTCTTGAGCTAGAGCTAAGGCTGAGGGGAGGTCTATGGGTTGCGCCGGGAAGACCGCCCACTTCAAAGATTTTTTTAATCCTGAGACGAAAACGTGAAGCGCGTCGTTTCTAAATTTTTCGTTTAATATAGCTGCTGCGACGGGGTCGTGCGTCATTAGTGTTTTATTTGTCAATAGTGTGAGTTTTTTTTCGACTTCGTCGAAATATTGTATTAGTGGCAAGTTGCCCTGCTGAAGCGTGCTTAGTTGCTGTTGGATTACGTGAACCGGTGTCTTGTCCGCGTATGTGAAATCTAACCTAGCAATAATGGCTTTAAAATTCAACACTGTGTTGAATGAGGCCAGCACAGCATCTGCTGGTCCCCTTACTTTGTTTCTGATTATAGCTACTGCCTGGTAGTGTCTTGAGGTGCCGTTGTATGGCTCGAAGACTTTATAGGCTGCGGAAGCGGCTTGCCTCCACGAAACGTAGTTTTCTATCTTTCCGTCAAACTCGGGGATGGATTTTGCTACATCTAAGGGCTCGTCGCAGCGGGTCCCTGACACTATTTCAATTTCTTGAAAAATTTCTATCTGTGGTGCAGAAACTCTAGCCTTACTAAGCTGGTTTGTCAGTGAGGCTATCCTCTCTTCAAATAAGCGGCCTTGTTCCTCAAGGGCTGCCTGCACCTTTGCCTCCATCCGGGCAACCTGTTCAGTATTCATTTTTTTTGATTGCTCTAAAGTCCGCTCTAAGTATGAGGGTATTAGTTCGTCGCCACTACTGTCGTCCGCCCTTTCTTGGTATTTCCCCGGACACAACATAAAAGATTCAAATCGTTTCGGAATTAATTTTTTGTTTAGGCTTATAGAGGTTCTTCAGCACTCTATTGCAACAGGCAGAAATTTACTTAAGTCTGTTTTATTAAACACTGAAATCTCACACTAGACAGCAATGAGTACTTTATTTACTTTATTTTAAATAAAAATGAACATCTCACTTACATTTTTTTTGACATGAAATTCTAACTTCGATCAAGAGGTGGGGTGGCCGCTGCGATATGCTGTTTCCCGCCGGCCGCTCGTATTGTTGATTTAATTCGTTCAGCTCTTTTGGCTGGGGGTTTTAATTTTTTGTATTCGTGTATTGTGAGTGCGTATTTTTTGCACTATTTTTGCACTATATTTTTTTTTCGGTTTTTTTTCACAAAATTTGTTTCGTTTTTTTTTTTTTGTTCACTTTGAATCGTACCGCAACTCTTTGCGTTAGCTCGAAGAGTTATTTCAGTTAGATAATAGAGTAACTGTTCACTTGTTGATTTGGTTATTCACTTTATTGAACCGTACCGGGACTCTTTGCGTTAGCTCGAAGAGTTATTTCGGTTAGATAATAGAGTAACTGGGTTATTTTCCGTTTGGGCGCCAATTAACAAGACCGTTTATTTTAAGTAAAGGATCTTAATTTGATTTATTTATTATATTTCGGCAAAGTAACTTTATTTGTTTTTATTCATTGTACTTGACAATTGGAGAACAAAATTAAAACTGAAATTTAGGGCCAACTCCGTCGGACCACGAAGCCGCCGCTGCCGCTGGAAAGTCGGCTGAATGTTGAGTCAGCGTCTGCAACGGGCAGTCTGGCAGCTTACGCGTGCGAGTCTCTGGTTTCGGCTGCAACGTTGTCACGACGGCATCCGGCGTAACAGCGTTGTCAGCAAACTTAAGCTTGCGCGTGTTAACTTATATAACCTTGACGGCTGAACAGCTGCGGAATACAGGCAATATTTGCAGAAATATTAAATAAAATGCGATTGTTGATTTGTGAAATTTGCGAAAATGTTCTATTTAAGGAAGTTGGCTATGATTGCGCCATCTCTGGGGATAAATAAAATGTTGTAATCTTTTTGTTTGTTGCTTTGGCGCAAGACTTTCTTTTCCATCTTCTGTAGTTCTGGATTCCTCTTGCTCATAAATCATGAGCAATGAAAATTATTGAAATTTATATGCTGCCATATAGCAACGGACATTTATCATATGGCATGTTTCCCAGATGTGTTCTTGCTCTTATTTATTTTGTGCCCAAATTTTAATATTTCCGTTTTCTAAAGCAGCGAATAATATTATTTATTTCATTGCGATCAAAAAAAAAAAAAAAACAAATGCGAATGCGAATGAGGGAACAACACGAAAAGGAATTAGATCGCTTTTTGTGTTTTTTATGTTGTTGTTTTGAACGCGATCTTCAGGTTTCAAGAACCTCAACCCCTCACCCCACCCTCTGTCCGTCTCTTTCACTCGCCAGCTCGCCCTCTCTTTCCAAGCTGAGAACTTTGTTTTGCCTTCTATGGCATAATTCCATTCATTCTTCTCGTTTGCGCTCTCTATCTTTCTCTCTGTTTTGCCCACTTTTCAAGGCCACGAAATTTGCGTCTTTTTTGCGTGTTTCTTTCTTACCCTGAAAGGGGGTATTATTATTTTAGTGATAAACGGTAATATCTGCTTCTTAGCGATCGCCGATCGTCGTTTATTTAAAGGGTATTAAGGGTATACAAGTTTCGGGTTTGATCATTGTAGAGCTCCATTTGTTTTGCTCCTGCAATTTCTTGCCTCCTGCATTCTTTTTCATTCCGCTTATCAGCGTTTTGTGATGATTTGCGTTTAATTCAAAAATAAACGTCCACAAAATTGTTTATCGCCTCTCGTTTTTTGTATTTCCATTTTTCATTTCTTGTTCTGTTTGCACTGTCGGTTTATTTATAGCGCCACACGCGGCCCATTTTTATTTTATTTTATTTCTTTTGTTGCTGCCATGATAAACAAACTTTGCTGATTTAAAAAGGTGAGCAAAAAAAAAAATAATACAAAAAAAAATGAAGAAAGTTAAAAGTTCTTGCCTTTTCCTTTTAAATTTGCCGTCTCTGTTTAATGAATGAATGTGCTCGGCTCGTCCCCTCTCTTTCCCACGCTCTTTTAACTTGTTTTGTCTGCCGGCATATTTGTGTTTCTCCTCATTTTTGTTGTTGTTTTTTGTTGTTTTTTGTATTTGGCGTCCAATGTCAAGGTTAAGACACATTTTATGTATTCATTTTCGGTGGGTGGATGGATGAGGCGGAAGTCTGTTTGTTTTTGTGCCTCTTCCAGTTTCCCGGCTTTTTTGCAGAAAGCTCTTCCTGCTTGCCGCTCTACCTCACTCGCTCGCTCTCTTTCTCTCGCTCTGTCTTTCTGTTGCTGTCTGCACAAATAATTTCCCACTCGTAGGCCCAAAACTCTCACGTGGGCGTAGCATCCTCCCCCCTGATTACTTAAATTTTCACCCCATCTCCGAAATAACGGCGCAATACTTTCCCGAACGTTCTCAACTGCAAGTGAATTGCGAAAGGCACGCCGCGAATAGAAAAACTACATCAATTTGCAACTACAGACCATAAAAACAAAGTAGCAACAAAGTTGGCGTCTTAAATTTGCATACCAAACGCAACGGGTGTCTAAAGGGTGTGACTAGCTGGCCATTTCAGATGTAACTTATGGATATCGCGTTGAGATACATATGTACATTTATGTTCTATTTTGGAATACACATTAAAGCATTTCCATATGACTATATCTCCGTGGCTGAATCATCATAACAACTTTTATCTTATAGCTTTTTGTTTACTAATGTATTGTACATAAGAAGGCATAGTTTTATATTCCTCGTGCTGTGTCATCAGAACACAGGGTATTCGCCAGTCGGCTCCTTCAACTCTCTCTCTCTCTGTATATATAATATTTGTTTCGAAAGCCTCGGACAATATGCCAATCCCCCTTCTATAACGAGTGCGCTGATATGGCGTGAAAAACAAAACTAAAGCGAAAATTAACAACTTTCGCACGACTTTTGTTGTTCTGACTATGCCGGCGAGAGCGAGACAGCTGGATACCGGAAGATTTGAAGGAGCGAGAAGGAGGTAGCGATATAGCCATATCGGTGCATAGTTTATCTTTGGGCCCGGGGGTTCTGTATTCCCTAGTAAATATGAGTGAATTATAGTCGTGAAGCAGAGCGAAAATTTAATTTTAAATTCTGTTTTTGTTTTTCTCGCTAATTCACCATCCTCCCCCCACCCCTTTCCCCTGCGGTTCCATACCCCCCCGCAGATGTGTGCTAATTGAGCACGTTCCAAAAACTGTCGTCTAGACTTGAGGCATAAATTTCTGCACTGTAAAATTTTTATTAACGCGGAACCCCATTACACATCCATATCGATGACGTTTGTTTTTCTGTTGTTTTCAGCTGTTTGCCACCCGAGCATATTGGAATAGGTTCTGTCCGATTTCGGAACATATTTCTCTATATACACGTATGTGCATACACTGTGTGAGGTTAGGTTTCACTTTTCGCCCGCCGTTGATAAATAAACAAAAGACGGGGGCATCCGAGCATGAAATGAAATGGTGCGACTTCTGGATTTCGATGGCTATGGGCATATATGTGGGGTTACAGAAGGCACGGGGAAAAATCATAATGTTTTTGGGGATCGCTGAATGGAATTAGCTTAGAAAGATAATAGTAGCAAAATATGCAACCTGATGTTATTATTCTAAAGAGGCAATAGATAGCGTAGATTTTCTTGAGGTGTAGTTAATGTATTATATTTACATATGTGAACCATAAAAGAGCGTTGAGTGGAAGGGGGGCGACTCAGCAATTAACGACCTTTTTTTTTTTTGGGCAGTCAAATTGAGGAAACATTAAAAGTCGCGCCGCATCAGACACTTTTTGTTCTGTAAAGCTTTGTTTCGGACACGCTGAGTAGTTCCATCACAACGGGTGACCACTGTGGCAGACTCCCCCACAGAACTGGTAACCGCAACCAAATCTGCAAAACCATTTGCAAATTAAAGCGCATAACGATGTGTGGGCAGAAAGAGAAATGTGGGAGAAATGGTGAATGGAGGGAGGTGTAGTGAAAAGGAACCTAGGGAAAAGGAGCGCTGCAAAAGGGGGAAGACGGGGGGAAGCGGGGAACTACTCACCTTTTGTTGAATATCAAATCAAGTATGCATTGCTTACTCGTTTTCCACCGGGTTCTCCGCCCCCACAGCCGCAAAAGCTATTAATGAAATCTTTTCCAAAACGACACGCACACTGAAACTTAAATAAACATATGCACAGCAGGGTAGTCGGTGCACAGTGGTTGCAAAACGAAAGGCCACAAAATTCATAGGTAGTTTCTATTTTAAATAAATGGGGAAATAGCTTGGCTTATGGTGTATCACAATCAGAAGGGCACACGTTATCTGAACGTTGTTTAATTCCATACTCCTTAAACATACCACCAAGGAGTTTCCACATTTGTCCACTGTAACTGCTGCATTGCAGCACTCCGCACTCCGCACATACACACCCACACCCACACCCACACCTTCTATGGGCGCCTGACTATCGAACGGCGCATGACTCTACGGCGGAAGGTTCCCTCGACGTCATTATTGTCGTATTTTCATTGCCAACAGACAATGCCAGGGCAACTCCAGCGCCGGCTCCGGCTCCAGCTCCAGCTCCATCTCCGCCTCTTGCTTTTTGCCTGTTTTCCCTGGAACCTCCTCCTGTACTTGCCACCCACATCCGTGTCCACATCCATCTGCATGGGCGCACATGTGTGTGGCTCCATCCGCAGGCTTTTTGCCAACTTTAAAGGCTTCGTTGGCTCAGCAGTTTCCGTCCCTCTCCACTCCGCTGTGTGTGCTTTCTCACTCTCTTATGCAGAACTCAAATCTACACGGCAAAATATCAGTGGAGTCAAGTTAAAGAAGAACATTCTGAAGTAAATCACTAGAAGACATAGGCTGATATTACATCGAAATAGTATCTAAAGGTATTGATATGAAACATTCAGTCTGCATGTACCATGACTAGCTTATTGCGAAAATAACTTTAGACTTGAGGAGAATTCCTTTAACTTGTGGTGAACACGTTCCCATTGCTGTTCATTCAGGAAACCGAATCCTTCGCGCAGTGCACTGCTTCCCCTGCCCCCACTGCTTGCTGCACTGCTTCCCCATTTTAGCCAGCATGATGTCGTCTGTTGGTTCATAAGCCAAGCTTTTGCGTGTGTGAGTGTTTATCTGTCTGCCTCCCGTCTCTCAGTGTGTGTGTGTTTGTGTGTGTGTGCTTTTAGGCTTTTGTGCTGTGCCATTCAGCCAAATGAGAATGAGAACCCCAACTCCCCCATCCCCCTCGTTTCCACTGCAGGCTGAAATTGCAATCAATATTGCTGTTGTTGTTGTCGAGCAGCTGCCAGACACAAAAATAAAACGCAACGTGCAAAAAATGGCAAAAAGAAGAGTGGAAACAGTAAAAACGAGCCTGGCGAAATGAAAGAGCAAGGATGATAGGCGTGGTGGTGGGAAGTGGGCGGCGGGGGGCGTGGATGAGCAAGTTGAAAAGCGAAAAGTAAAACAGAAAACAGAACAGGAACGGAGCACAAAACATGAAATGTTTGTGCAAATGAAACAAAACTGTTGTCCTGCTCCTCCTTCTCCCCTCTCACTCGCGCCTTATCTGTCGGTCTCTGTCGGACCCAGCTGGAATTCTGATTGGAACAACGCTCCTGCTGCAGTTGGGATCCTATCGGAGTACACTGTAGGAAAACGGTTATGCCCCGCTTTCAATTGGGGGAATAGTTAATTATAGCTTATATTCAATAGTACATAAAGTTCTTTGGATGTGTGTATAAAACATTGCATACTTTGAATATTATTTCATTGAACGCGAAATACTTTTCTCCCAGTGCTGTAATGCATTTCGACGACTGCTGCACTGCATGTGTATATTTGTGTGGGAATGTTTGTTTTGTTTCCTATTTGATATCCATTAAAGCGATTCCACATTCGGCGTCTGTCTGCTGCCCCTGACCCTCAACTCCCTACTTTCTCCCCTTCCTTCCGTTTCTTCCCTTTCTCCAAGTCTCCACTTACCCCTATTATATTCCCCATTTAATCTGATTGCGAATGCATTCGGCCTTTTGTGGGCGTGGTGGCCCCTGAACTGCATGGGGGATTTTGTGTTGCATTTGCAATTTGTGTCGCTTGCACTTCTTTTTCCTGTGCCATTCGGTTTGCCTTGTTTATTTGTTTATTAGTTGCAATTTTCATTTGGCCAGGGGCGGCTAGATGGGGGACGTGGAGGGGGGGGAAATTGAAAATTGACAGTCTGGCAGTTTTTGCAAACATTTTAACCCTTGCCGTTTTCCCCTATGGCCCATTCAACTTTTGACACCTACTCAATCACAGTCTCCTTGGCTTAGCCATGAAAAATCCTCAATCACTCTCTTATTTTATCCCCGCCCCCATTCCGCCATTCCCCCATTTCCCCCCGCCACCAAAAGGAGTCAGACAAGAGCAACAAATGAAGCTTAAATTTTAATCGTCACTCTGACGATAATGTTGATGATTCCCCTGCCCCCTCGTCTCTCGTCGTCTTATTTTTTCACGCTTTTCCCTCGTCAGTTTCTTGTTGCTCCTCCTCCTCTGCAGTTTCCTTTTCTTCATCTGTGCCCCATGCATCCTGTCAAAGGACAGCGTTTCGACGCCGTTCAAAGTCATTTGGTTTTATGATTATTAGCTTGTTTAGTTCTCTTTCTACCATTTGCCATACCCTGTAGTCGTGGCTGATTAAGGGTATATAATAGTCAGATATTGTATCTTTCAAAGTTCCCAAATTCTTGAATTTGAAATATGTTCTGAAAATGGTTAGTTACAAATGTCGCACTTTGTAGTATATTTAATTTAGCTGTAATACATCGGCGTATCAAAATTCATAACAATTGAAGTATTTCTTGAGGTACCAATGCTTTACAGGATATCCTATAAGCTGGTACGCATGGCATTAACTTTTTTCTAGTAGCTCAAGCTGGTACTTTCAGTTTTTTTTTTTTT
The DNA here is from genome assembly GCA_005876975.1 of Drosophila orena. NCBI lineage: Eukaryota > Metazoa > Arthropoda > Insecta > Diptera > Drosophilidae > Drosophila > Drosophila orena. Next base: position 2,093,998 of record VCKV01000282.1, on the reverse strand, counting down.
GTGGGTGCCTTCAGCTGAAGGCAAACATATTCTTTATGCTTATATAATATCTATTTAGTTGCACTCAGGCAAGTGCTTACCCCGCCCATTTAGTTTGCCCGTTTGTTGCTCGTTTGTTTGTTTGTTTGTTGTCTGTGCCCATGCTCGGTCTCTTTCTTCGGCACTACAGCTATCTCTATCACTATTTCCATCCAGCTCCTGCGACACGACCGATTGCGCTTGTTGTGCGATAACCGTTGCCATTTGTATCTTTTCCATCTTTTGGCCATAACAATTTGACGCTTCATGACTTTGGATAGGGATAATATGCCGCAGGCGTGCGAAAGAGATGGCGCTAACGCAAAGGAAAGAGATGCAGCCATCCTTGTGTTTCTTTCGTGTTAACAACAATTGCGTTTTGTTTAATTGAATAAGTGCCTGGGCGGTGCGGCAAATGTCGATGGCTTTCAGCACACGAAAATAAATATAAAATTCGAGGCTTGAGGCGTTTGGTTTGCGGATTTCTGCAGAGCCTGAAAAGGGTAAAAACAAAATAAAGCGAATTAAAGATGGGGAGCCCAGTGGAGGCACAAAGGTCCCGACTTCTTTAGCAGCATGACGAGGACACAAAACGCATTAAAGTCGCTCCTTGCTTCCCCAATTTTGGGTGCATGCAACAGCGGCAACATCATTTGGCCCCTTTTTTGGGCAATAAAAGCAAATTATTTTTACGATCAAGCCGTCGCAAATAAATAAATGCATTTCTGTGGGTTTTCTACCCCAGTTCTTCGGCTGTGCGCTCCCCCTTTTATTTTATTTTTTTTATGTATTTGGCCTTTTCTCTTTATTTTATTATTGCGAACGAGACGACACCAAATGCATTTTTATGCGTTCGCCTCGGGGCGTGACAGATCATTAGCAGAGGGCCAAAAAATTCGCGAAAAAAAGCTAAGGAAATGGGGAGCGAAGACGAAGCAAAAGGAAGCTCGCCAAATTTCTTAATCGCATGACGGAATGGGAAAAAGTGTGGAAAGGAATTGAGCTAATTGCAGGATAATCGGGCGAAATTCATTTCCTGTGGCACAGAAGAATGAGATAGTAGGGGAAAAAAGAGTGCAGAAGACTTGGCATCAAAAGTACAGAGTATAGAGTATAGGGTATCCAGGCTATCGATGGATTCACTCCCACCGAGTGGCAAAAACTTTCTCACGCCATTACTTCTGTGCTTCATATCGAGCCGAGCAACCCAATCACCGATATTTGCAATTAACAATAACACAGTGTGTGCAACTCTTTGGGGCAACGATCGCAGCCTTTTGATATCCGATGATCGAAGCGGATCGCAACGAAATCGGAAGGGGAAGGGGCTCCATTTCATTGTGTGGCGGCGGCAATTGCTGAAAGGCCCGTTGCACATGCGAAAAATGCAGCGTATCTATTGCAGCATGCCACATCGATCGGTGGCAACATCATCATCATCATTATTGGCACAAGCAAGTGAGACAAGTTTATTGAACTTGGGCAGGCGGCGCCAGCGGCAATTAAAATTAAATGTTAAATGTGGCAACAGCAGTGGGGCCACAACTACACTCAGCTGCTCGGCTGCTCGGCTGCTACAGTGTGTGCAACCTTAAACGGACAAAATGTTGTCGTTGTCGTTGTCGTTGCCGTTGATTCAATTAAAGCAAAAACTAATCAACAAAAATTGGGCTCGCAAGCGCAAAAGAGAGCAAAAGAAAGAAAAAAATTCACATGTGTGTGCCTCTTTGCTTGCTGCCTTAAAAAGCTAACTTTCACTTTCGAGTGCAACTCCTTTTCTCCCTTCTTCTCCTCTCCTCTGCTCTCCTCTTCTCTGCTCTTCTCTACCCTCCTCTGCTCCACCTGATGACAGCCCCCAGCAAATAATAATAAAATTGCAACATTTATTGGGGGATGGGGGCATTTTATCGACGATATGGACGCTGCCGCGATCAACTTTACTTTCGTTTCGTTTCGTTTCGGCTCGGTTTATTAAAAATGTGAGTGCAATAAAAAACTGCATTTGCCTGAGATTTAAATCAATAAAAATACATAAATTGAAAATGGTCAAAAGCGAAAGAAAGTGACACTGCAAGACGGTATAAAAAAAGAAGCCCAGAAAAGAAACCTATAAATAAATATTTACAGTTCTCGCCTTCGGTTTCTGGCTTGGCTTTCTGTTGTCCTCGTTCCTGTTTCCCCGCTGACCTGGAAAATCGAAGGCCCTGAATACTCAATAAAAAAAAAAAGCTGTTGCTGTCGATGGTTTTGTAATTGCTTTGACTGATAATGCTGCAGCTTCCTTTTCTCATTTCGCCATCTTTTTCTGGCTGATGTACGAGTTTCTTAGGCTTCGTGCTGAAATTAAGTTTAATACTCTTCCAAAAGGTTCAGTTCAGTTCAGTTTCTGATACTTTTCCAGTCCAATATGTTTGGTATTTTTAAATCTATGTTGCTAATACTGTATACAATGCCTTATTATGTCGAAATATACGAAGTTCCAAAGTTTCATATCAAATGCTTGACATCATGGTCCTGTAAGGGTATTCCATTCTTCAGACCCCCCTCTTGGGCCTTTCTGTTTATCTTCTTCACTTTCTTTTGTTGCGGCTGCTCGAGCCTCTTCGCCTGTTGCTGTAAAATAAATAAATGCAAAAAATTGTTTACCCTTTGGCCATTCGGGCAAATGTCCTGCAATAATTTGCAGCATTCAACTGACAGCGGCTGGAATCTTGACTGTGCGGGTGGGAAAGAGAGGGGCTCTGTTGCTGTTGCACATGACCGTGTTGCATGACTGTGTAGTAAACCTGAAATTCAGTTGGAGTTGACTTCGTTTCGTTTTTTATTTATACCTTTTTTTGTTTTTGTTTTTGTTTTTAGCCCGCATCTTGTTTATGCACGCGATAAACTTGTAGTACAAAGAAGCCAAGGAGAAATGTGTTTAAACGTAAATTCAGGCAATAACAAAAGCCTTGAGCTGAGCCTCCGTTGTCAAGTAAAGCTGAAGTTTCTCGGCTTTAATCTTAAGGTAGCATCTGCTGGGCAAGCTGACATTCAAGTCGTTTTCATTTCGTTTCTGGCACAGGGTGAGGGTTTCTTATCAGCGGTTGAACTTGTCAAGGCTTTGGCCTAGGACCCAAAAAAAAAAAAAAAAAAAAAAAAAATACAAAAAAAGAAAAGAAAAAGCAGAGCAGAACGAGCTGCGTATTTATTTGTCTTGTATTAATTGTAAAAACCCTTGAAAATAAATATTAAAAATCAGGAGAAAGGGTGGGTAGTGGGTAGTACTTATAGCCTCAAATGCTGTTTCTCTGATTTCCCCACTTTTTCAAGCCAATCCCAAATACTCTCCATCAATCCAAAACTAATCCCAAATATATTTTCTCCTTTTCTTGCAGGTAAGTGAAGTTCCCCAAACGATCCAGCTTCTTTCTCTCAGGTGCAGAGGCCATAAATCGCGGCAAGTGGCAAACGCAGAACTTTAGCTTTACGGCCAGGTGGGTGGGTGATTAATGGGGCTGGGATGGGGTTTTCCCGGGGAGCAGCTCCCTCAACACGCTGAATTATTTGTCGACGCTTTAAGTTAAACGCTCCCCGTGGCGCCATAAACAAAAAACAAGCGGCTAGCGTTTAAGCGCAGTTAAACGGTTCAATGACATAATGAATTTCAACACTAGACGAAAATCTTGTCTACTTCTGCTTGCAAATTCGTATTAAATGCTATTAAGCAGGCTTTGTATATGCAGTTGAACAGAAGTTCATTTCACACCGCCTTCTACTTGGTACAGTACTTTTCCTCTGTGCAGCAGGAGCCTGCAACAAGAAGCTGGCTAACAAAAGAGGATCCTAGGATCCCGGGATACCAGGACTCGTCTGCTGCTTTGCTAATTAGCTGCATTCATAATTTCGTGCACATTATTTACATGCTAAGCAGGCTCAGACAAAAGGAAGGGCGAATGGGCGGGTGGGCGGGTGGTCGGGGGAATTGAAGCTCAGACAGAAGGCAACCGCAGTGTGGTTGCCACGCCCCCTGCTCCCGGCTCATTTACAGTTATGCAGAGAGCATTCGCCGGCAACTTGGCTAAAAAAGAACAGAACTCTTACAACTGCGAAAAGAACAAGAAAAACGAAGGCTAAAAGGCTGGAAGGCTGGAAGGCTGAGGGGGCCAAGAGGTGCCAGCGTGTTGCAAGTGAAAACTTTTTTAATTGAATACATTTTTCAAGTTTATTTTGTATATTGAACCCGAGCAGCAGCTGAGCAAGTTCTCTTAAGTGTGGCCTGTCGCTTACTCACCCTGGTAGTTGGTTACTTACTTCTCTTTTTTTTTCAAGTGTAAACGACTGCACTTGGCTTAAAGCTGTCTTAAGCTGAAGTTGGCTATTTTGTTGTTGTCACCCTCGTTCCTTCTAAGGTTTCCCTCACAGCGGGAGGTATTCTTACAACTCGGTTTTTGTTCTTGACTTTGACTTTGGTTTTTCTGTGAAAGCCCCACATTAAATGTCTGTAATAAGCAGATGCGTTATGAAAGTCAAATTTTAGCAAATTTTAACAAATTTATTTATTTGGTTATTTCTTATTTGCGTCTCTAAGGACTGGCTTAAACTGATTGGCTTCGAAGTCCGCTTTTGTACTGCTCGCTCACACAGCAAAGTGGACCATTAAGCCGGATCCCCACAATCGATGGAATATTTAAATGCCGACAATCAATTTCCATTTCTCGCTACTCAGGGCGAATTATCCTGGCGCCATCTTGGCAGACACTTTCCGAGAGCCATATCAAGTGGCCCCAGAGGTGCCACAGCAAAACATTCCCCAACCCCAACCCACCCATTTCTGATTTATATGGAAGATATAGGGTAGATGGGGGCAGAAGGTCAGACACGCTAATTACCCGATCAACTGTCGTCCTTCCTCTCGGCAAGCGCCACTCAACTCAAGCCGGGAAAATGGCGAGTTTTCCAGCCAGACATTTCATTCATTCATTCAACTTTATGGCTGGCTGTCGTCTGGCTAATACGTAACTTTTATTTTTCAATTTTGCCGCAACTCTTTTTCTCTATCTTTTTTTCTTTTGCCCTTGCCCCAGCGGTTGGTTTTTCATGTTTTGTCAACATTTTTCCGCTTTGTTTGTTTCGTCTGGCTTTTCCTTAATTTTCCCTCGTTTTATTTGTTGTCCTTTGGCTGTTTTATGATTACTGTTTTGTTATGCGGCCATTGTGCAGTTGTGTAGTTGTGTAGTTGTGTGCAGTCCACAAATCAATTTTCCCCTAGTCAATTTCAATTATACAATAATTGTTTATAGTCGTCATTAATTTTGGGCTGTCATCCTCGCTGATTTGCATTTTGCCAATGGAAAAATGAAAAAATGGCCGATGGAAATCCAAATCGAATGCTGCCTATATACCCAAAAAAAACAAAAAAAAACTCAAAGCTCAAATTCGGTTTTGTGGCCATAAAAAGCTTTGTTTTTGGCCACTTGGCTGCCAGCTGCCACTTTTCAGTATTCAACTTTTGGTTTTTCTCATTTTTCGTTCATTACGTGGCCTGTCAAATTAAATTTGACTTGCAGTTGCCAAATTCGTAAGCGCTCAGAAAAAATAATACAAAAATATCGGCAAAAAACACACGCAAAATGTGAAAAGCACAACAAAATGAAAAACAAAAGCAAAATACGAAACTCGCTTTGCGATCAAAAATTTTCACACATAAAGCTGCACTTTTCATTTAAGTTTGCTGTTTTTCAGTTCAAGTTTGGTTAATAGTTTTACATTTTTTGAGATTTGTATCTTTCACTTATAGATTGGTTTGTCTATAGAACTACTTCGAATTGTTACAAGTGATGAGTCAACGCTTTCCTTGTCGGCGTTCTTATATTTCACCCCATCCTTCACTTGTTGCATTTAATTAACTTGCCGGCCGCTGGGAAATATTACTCATACGCCCGGGTATCCGATCCGCTCGATCGCTGAAATTGGCCATCGGAAAACGCGTTTCAAACTAGTTGTGTATTGTAAATAAAAAAATACGCGATTTGTGTGCGTAGCTCACTACCTTTCTCTCTTTTTTTTTGCTTTAAACAAATTCAAAGCAATTGCACAAAAAAACGTGCCACGCATTCGAGTGAAGTCAATCACACGGCGTTGTTTTTCTTTATTTATTTATTGCACTGCGAGGTAAATGCACTTTACACACTTCGCCACGCCCCTTTTGTGCCGCCTCCTTTTGCCCACTTTACGCCAGTTGCAACAAAGAGCAGCACACCGGCAGATTTTATGAAATATTCACATTGCATTAGGCGACAATTTATGACTTTTAATTAACCAAAACCAACAAGTCCACGAAAAAACATTCAATATTCCTCAAAATTTGCATATTGATGGAAATGGAAATGTTGAAAAAAACAAAAGGAGAATAGTAAATGGAAAAAAATGCGCCGAAATTTCAATTGAATTTTTTGGTGAAACTAACGAGCAAAGCGCCATCCATTTAGCTGTCAATTTCTAGTTAGCAAATAACCAGTGGCAAGTGTAAAGAATATTCCAAAATCCAACTAGATAAGCCCACTCGATGGGGTGGGGGGTGGAGCCTTGAACGTGCCTCGAATAAATAAAAGGCGGCAGAGTGAAGTACCCACACAAAGCAGTCGGATTTAGCGGTGGATCTCTGTCCCTAGAACCAATTCTGACTACAGTCAAGCCCATTGAATTGAAACCTTACAGCAGTTAGAGCTAAAAAGAGGTGAAAGAATATAATTAACACTTAGTAACCTGGGTGGTCATACTGTTCTAGTATTAAATACACAGTTTATTGAGTTATCCAGCACTTTTATTTATCATTAGCATTTATTTATCATTCATTTATCATTCATTTATCATTTTATTTACCTCCCACTTCTTTTTTATTCTCCCTGACCCTGTGTTCTTAAGCTCCGCCTGCATTATATTTACTTTTCTTTTTGCAACCTTGGGGCTTTGTTTCAGCGGGCATTAAACTGCGAATACTACTTCTACTACTACTACTACTACTACTACTACTACTTCTTCTACTACTACTGCTGCTACTACTACTGCTACTACTACCACGACTATGGGAAAGAGGAGTAGATTCCAGTGAGTGAGGGCGCGAGGAGAGGCTATGATATCAGTGTCAATATTGCGCTCGAACGCCGTGTAATTCTATTAATTATATTTATAAATTACACGCACATAAACCAGAGAGGCATTGCCACACAGATGCACTGAGAGATTTTTAGTCATGGGTACTATTTAGTAATTCATTTTATAAAACACAACAAAACATATAGTTCGCTAGGAAGTTCAATTCGCATGATATGATTTATTCAGTTGCTAGCTGTACTTTTTATATTTAAAGTATGCTATCAAATACATAGTTGGAAAGCATTTTTCAATGCACAAGTACCATTTGTTTTTCTCAGTGTGCTCTGGCTCACCGATGCACGAGGCAGTCATTGCAACAGTGCGCTGCTGCTGTCGCTGCTTCGCGGTTTTTCAATGGATCTGTCCTTGGCAAAGTGCATTGCCGGCAGAGCAGTCGGCGCCAGCAGAGCGTTGCATTGCGTTCATTCGCCTCGAGTGCAGTTGCAGTTGCAGTTGTAGTTGCAGTTGCAATTTTGTTTGCAATTTCGCAGTACGGCGGCTGGCGGGGCAGCGCTCTGCCGTGAGTTTTGCTTAATTTATTGACTTGGCTGCGGCAATTTATTTGCCAAGCGACTAAGACTTCAATTACGCACGCACTTTCTAAAAATACGGCACCGAAATATATGTATATGTATAAAATGACGCTGGAAAAAACAAAGCCGAAAATTGCTCAAGTTTCGTTTTCAGTTTCGGCATCTCCGGATTGCTGCAAATATTTATGAAACAAACTCCATTTCGTGGGCACAAGCGGCTTGCATTGTTGTGTTTTGAGGGCTGTGAAAAGGAAAGTACACGGGCACACACGCTAAGTGGGTCACTTGAAAAGATCAGCTGTCAAATACACGAGCATTCACATATTGTATGTATATCTGCATATGCATTTTATCACATTCCAGAAAATGCACAATCCTGATAAGAGAACGTCGTAGTTCGATCGGAACTCGGAAATTATCGATACCCCCACACACACAAGATCGTTGTGAAATTCGGTATTTAAGTGTATTTCAAGCACTTCGCGTCATTGGTGCTAATAACTCAAACACAGCTGTGTGAGTATAGCTAAGTTTTCAGGCTCAAGGCTCGAGCTTGTAACTTGATAAGAAGCAGGCTTTTGAACAAAGGAAAGGGGCCGGACTATGTATGTACATATATCGGTTTGATTTTTTCCTGCCGCAGCTGGCACATGAGCAAACAACGTGGTCTTATCGCTACTAAACTTCGACTTTCATTTACAAGATTTTGCATTGAACGGAATAAGAATGGAGCCCTTTCATTAGCCGGCCATTAATGGGAAATTATATTGACAATTGTTCTGCGATTGTTCGCCGCTCGCCGCGATCAATGGACTTGCATTGTGTTCGCATGGGTTTTCTTGCCTGGCGCCATCTTCTGGTCACTTGGCCTAACCTTTTGCCACGCCCACGCCTATGTCTGCAGAAAACTCGATTATTCACATGCGATAAGTTTTCGGACAACTTGGCCATTTCAAAATTAATATTCTCACGGCGCCAAGTTTTCGGGTTTCTCTCTGATTTTTGCAGTTTCGTTTTCAATTGCATTTGGCTGTCCGTTGATTTCCTGCTCTGTTTTCAAGTTTTAACACTGAAAAAAATAGGCTGTACATTCTCTTTTCTGCAATAGGTGTTGCAAGTCAGCAGAATAAGTTTTAAGAGATATAGTTTGGTATTATTTGGTATTTGGTATTAATAAATAATAATATGGCTAGGAGTCAATATTTCATAGTACAATTCTTTCTTTTATAGTTTATTTTTCCTTTGGTGTTACTATATTTTTTCTCTGCAAAGCATTTGTTGCTTGTTTATTGCCATCGTCGATTTTTGTCAGTTGATCTTTGACATATTTCAGGGTGCGGCTCTTCAGCTCCTCCTGTGATTTTTTTTTTGTTTGTTGATTTTTCAGCTTTTTTGGGCCGCTTCGATTTGTTTTTTCCTGCTTGTTTTATTATTTTTTTTTTTTTTGGGGCTGTGAGTAGGTGACTTTTCAGCTGTTTCAGATGTTTATCGTGTGTCTTCCTCTTCTTCGAGCGACATGTGCACGTACTGGAATTGTTTTTATTTTTGTGACTTTTTGTTTTTTAGCCGTGTGTTTGTATTGGCAGCATGTTCCTTTGTGATGGGCGATTAATTGCATATTAATTTTGTTTATTTTTAAGGGGCTAAGGCATCGCCGATCTTGGCACGTTTCCTGCGGCAAGTGGGTGAAAAGCAAAAGCTCAAAAAGGCAAACAAAATCCACACAATAATAGTATAATATATAAAAAATCTGTTTAAAATTTCGTGCGCGTGTTGGCAACTTAAAAAAAAATTGTTTTTTTTTCGGGCATATCCCGCACAGCGTGAGAACAAAAAACGAAACTCTGTCTTGGGTTTTTTAATTAGTTTTTTTAGTTCGCTGCACACCTGTCACCCTGAAACTAAAATTAATTTCCAAACTGCAGCGCGGCTGAAATGGAAAGCACATTCGCTTTCAATTTCGGCACCAAGTCGAATGCAATCTCCCTGTTGCCATCTCTTTCACTCTTGTTTGCCACGCCCACTTTTATGTTCAGTTGGCAGCTGGCAACGACCGTTATTTTGCTATTACCTGTGTTACTTTTTTTTTTTTGCAACATCATCTTCATTAGCGATCGGTAGCCAAGGTACAGTGGTTCAAGCTATACTCTATTTGCTCCCTTTCAAGTTATACATACGACATGTTCTTTTACATATAATTGGTAAGACTGAACTGAATTATATTTATTTCTCATGTTAAACTAAGTTTACGTTTTCGATGTCGTTTTCAATTGGCTTCAGCCCACTGTGCACGTCACTTTTCGCTGCTGCTTCTTTTGATCATCTGCTGCTGCAATGGCAAATAAATTCGTTTTTTCTGCCTCTGTTACAAGTTACTTAAACAATTGCCTAGTTGTTGTTGTGGTGGCCACTTTTGTTGCTTACTTTGTTTGCTCTGCGCTTTTTGCACAATTCTGCGTTTGTTGAACCTCGTTTGCTGTATGTGGCTGTTGCTTTTGTCTTTCGCTCCGTGTGCGATTGTTGCAAAATTAATTTTTAAGTGTACGAAGTAGAAAGCTCAACAAGTGGGCAAATGTGGGCGTGGGCTTTTCAGGCAATTTGTCCATATGCTGTGCCTGCTTTTCGCCGGCGTCTAATTTGAGTAATTATATTCAAATTTAGGCCCATGTAAATTTCTTACAAAACTATTTGCATTTAAATTGCCACAGCGGGCATCGCGCGAACTCTACGTCATTGTTAACAATTATTGCGAATTATCTATATGCATATATAATACATATGTACATATGTGTATACTAAGAAATGATTTGCTTTTGCTTTGCATACAATATACGTATAGTTTTCCTCTTTCTCGAGCTTTAAATGAAACCAAATTAAACTTGTCGCCCACACAATGCAAACGCGCTCTCTTTCCCCCATATAGAGCTCTCTCTTTCTGTCTATTGATACAGCTCTGAATCGCTGACATCATACTATTATTATGGTTATTGTTGTTGCTGCGTTTAGCTGGAAATTGCAATGCACTTTTAAGTCAACTTGTAGCTCTAACAGTAAAATGGCAAGTAGCAATAAAACCAGCAACGAATAAATTCATTCGAACCATTCGAATGATTCACTCTCCATCATTTGCTCGGCATTTGTGAATAATTGGTTGGCTTTAGTGTTAAATAACACTAAATAGTGTTAAATAGTGTTAGGGAGACCGAAATACAAATTGACAATGTCATTTCATTCCCAAATGAATTGAATGCATGAATTAGTGAAATGAATTGCAGTGCATTTAGCCGCAATTAATAAATTGTCACTACTCATATCCATTGGATCGATGAGCGATCGATCGAAAGTGGGTCCGTATGTAGATGACTTTAATTGAATACTGCAGTCAGTTACTGTAATTAAAAGTTATTCTAGTTGGCGTTGAATTTCAAATTTATCTCATTTGCTTGAATAACAATTGAACGCTTTGTAGTTTATCGTTTGCATTGAGTGAGCTCTATTTTTACACCGTGCACTTAATAATATCTGTGATGATGGCATTGTCTGGTGCTCTTGACACTGGTGCCACTAATAGAATCGATATACTCGCACATGGGCGTTTTCCCACTGCTTAGAATCATTTTACCCAGATCTCCGGTTCAATTAGTCATGTCAAGCGGTGCGAGCTTAAATATTTATTTATTTATGTTTTATTTTTCGTATTTTTTTGCCCCAGCCAAGTGCAATAATTTATTAAATACGCCTTTGTTTGAGTTCTGCGCATATATGTACACATATATCGTTATCTCTTTCCCAGCGGGTTTACTTTCTTATCGCTGGCATACCCGGCGTATGCTTAATGTGAGTGCACTCGGAAATGTTTTCATTCAACGTTCGTTCTGTTCCTTGGCGATGGCTTATGTCATTCTCGATCTGAGGAGAGATTTCCGCTACATTCGCTACATTCCCCAAGGAAATAATTCTGTGTGCTTCCCAGTTTCGCGTCTCCTCACCACTGGGCATCTGGTTTTCTAAGCAATTTCCTGCAGGTTCTTTGTACCCCAAAAAGTAACCCTTTTGTTGTCATAAGTCCGAGCCACATTTGTTATGGCCCTAACAGGTAAAGAAGTTCGGTGAGTGAGGAGAGCCAGCGAGCTGTTGTGCAGGCAGACCTTACAGTCTAGCCCTATCTTAATAAGAAATCTCCCGACCGCATAAATAACACTTAACATGTTGTGGCCTCAACACATTTGGGCCCTTTTAGTCCCTTTCTGTTGTCTCACTGCCCCCTCTACCCCCTTTTTGGCCATATTTCATACGAAATTTGCTTAGTTTTTTTCCTGTAGCTATTTATATTTCTCTACTCTTATAAGCGGTTGCTGTAATTTGGTTAGAAAGTTGGTGGTGCTCCCAAGATATCTTATTTGCTAGATCTGCTTTTGTTCTATTAGCCAGCTTGTAAGGTTTAAATATGCTTCTAGCTAGATTTGCTATCAATAACCAAAAATTTAAATATGCTGAAAACCTACTTGTAGGTGTGTGGAAAGTTGGTTCTCTTGCTAAGAAAATACTGGTAACCATTTGCGGTGATATTATGGTGGTTGTAGCCCCTTTCTTCCCCCATCAGAGGTTGTCAACAAACAGAATGGTGTAAAAAGCCGCCTTTGTAGTTTTGGCCAGCAAACATGTTTGGTTTTGGTCTAATTATGCTGCCATGTGGGCTTTGCTGCCGTGTTGTGTTGTTAAGTGAATTGCCTTTGCCTTTGCCTTTGCCTTGTGACTTGACTAATTTCGTTTGTTTTACTTTTGGCCGTCCGCTCGCTAATGAATTTTAATTGCAATTTGGCTGGCAGAAGGGCAGAGGTAAATGCACTGTGACCCCTGCGACAGGGAATTCCCACAATTTCCACAATTTTCCGCCGCCACGCTGACATTTTCCTCGAGTATTTTACCTCAGAATTTTCACTCCAACGCCCACGTAACAAATTGTGTGGCGATGAGGTGATGATGACTCAACCATCAACCCAAAAGGGGGCGGTGGTGGTTGCTTATACCATATACCATATACCATATAGCATTTTATTTCATTATTTGTGCTTCAACAATATGCGTTGGCTGACCACAGACAACAATTACACAATTATGCGCGAGAAGGGCGGGGGGAACGCGCCGTAAAAGCCTTGAATTAATTAAAAATCTAAGCCTAAGCTTGGCGGTCGTAAATAAGCCAGACGGTCGCAGTAATATAACAATGCCACTGGCCAACAATAATGTTGTTTGCTGGCCCGCCAGCCACAAGAAGAAAGGCACTTGAAAACGATTTTGTAACACATAACACCGCATGATTCAGAAAATATGAGCAGCACATTTTAAGGAGTTTGTCTATTGGATAATTGCAATTAAAGTTTAAGACCGATTTGCTTGGAATGGCGGCGTTTCGTACAGTGCGGGACATGGCTCTAAAGACGTTTATGGTGGCTTGCTGATTGATGGTTGTGTCTTGTTATTTAAAGCTATCCGATTTCAGTTCTTGTTTCACCAAACGTTTTTGGTAGGCATCAACACACATCATTTTTATAATTGAAATTAGTTTTTCAACTTTAACGATAATGCGAGGGCATATTAATGTATATTTCGAAAGCTCTTACAGTTTTTCTACGCACTGTAGTCGTGCCTAATTGAATGCATAAATCAAACGAGTGCATTCATTTAGAGTCAATCCCGCCCCTCGTTGGCATGTCAAGTGTCAGTTGCACAAAACTCGGAAAATGTGGATTGAAAATGGGTGGAGTTCGAATCACCTCGAATCGTGCCTTTGTCTATCGGCATATCGGCGTCCCAAAGAAATAGTTAGCCGCACACACACACACACACACACACACACACACAAAAACTCAAAAACACACAACAAATCTCTCAAACAAAAAATAGAAAAAAAAAAGACAAAAAATAACAAATGAAACGTAAATCGATGGAGCACTGGAAAAATATTGCCAATTAGAATTAATGTGGGCACTCGCGATGAGATTTCAGCTTCGCAGACATGTTTCCAATTATTTTTGAATATTTCGCTGCTATTTGCACTTGGCTTTTGGCGGTACTGACTGACTGACTGGCTGACTGACTGCGCTGTTCAAAAGTAACGAAAAGTACATTGATTTATCGAGGAAGTTTGCCGGGCTCAAAGAGTCGCCGCTGACAGCTCAATTTGTCATGAGATACAGATACGGCGCAGACACGTATCTGAAAGATACACATCGAATCTCGGAGTCTTGGGCTTGGACTCGACCTTCTCCTGGCTGCCATTTGTCCAAAGATCTCCCAACTGGTATTACGCATGGGAGTCTCCGAGCATTCCCAGATATTTGCTATCCATCCCCTGTTTGAGCTACTCAAATGTTTATTGATCACGAATTCCGCGAACTGCAAACAAACTTCAAAATTTGGCAGATTTGCTGGCAAATTCAGTCAGGCAGAACAGGCGGCAACTAATGCCCAAATATTGGGCTTACAGTTTAGATGGCATGCAAGGATGATTGTTCTTAAACAAATAACTCTTGAGCATCTATCTCACCCAATCTTTTCTGTAAGATACTTCGAATGCAATAGCTTACTCACGCTTGTAACTCCAGTAAATACATACGCAAATTTGTACGCAAATGTTTTGCTTTCTCACGAAATTCTTGGCTAAAGTGTAATTAAATGAGTTTACCCAACGCCACCAAGAAAGTCGGACATTAATTTGGCAGAAAATAATATTCAAATGTGTCTGGGCCTGGCTTACACATGTTGCCCATCGATCTGTCGCCTGCTGCTCCACTTGCCCCCCCTCCCCTATTGAAGCATTTGAATGCGAAATAAAATGTTAGTGGCTGGCAAAAGTTGGGGCAATTAATTTGACGCCTCTGGAAAAAATGTGTCTCCACATGTGCTGTGTGTTGTGTGTTGTATGTTGTGCGTTGTGTGTTGTGTGCTGGCTGGCAAAAAAGCTAGAAAATCCATTTTAATTGCACAAACTGTGCGTGTGGCATGAGAAGCAGTGAAAAGGGATCAAGTCACAGTTGCCGCCTGGCCTGCTCCATATATGTACATATGTATGTATATTTGTATTTATGTGCATTTGTGTATATCTGCATGTGCATGGCACATATGTATGTAGATACCATGGTAGATCTATGAACTTGCCACCGCAAAACACGCGAGCTGCTGCGGTCTAGTTGCTGCCCCCTCCGTTTAGTTTGGCCCCACAAAACTTGGCAACTTTGCACATTTGCCCCAACTCCTCGGCCAACCAGCGCTGCATATTTGTCCAAAGTAATGAGACTTTTCACAGCTCTTTTTTAGTTTTTATTTTTATATTTTTTTTTTTCGGTTTTGTAGTGTTTTTGTGTAGCACAGCGTGAAGTCAAAGTTGTCTCCTAGGCAGCCTCGAAATGCATTATGGGAATTTTGTGGCATTTTCATTACCAGCTGCTGCCCTCCTCCTGCTCCTCCTCCTCCTCCTCCTGCTCCTCCTCCTCCTCCTCCTCCTCCTCCTGCTCCTCCTCCTCCTCCTCCTCCTGCTCGTTGACTTGACTTCATTTCTCATATGAGTTTGGCTCTCGCAGTGTGTCTTAGTTTTAATTTGTTTGCGATTAACACGCGAGTGTAAAAAATAGTTACAAGTACTATACGTCTTTTTTTGTGACTCATTCATATTGGGGCGAGGCTTCAAAACTGGGGAGGTACGCGATTAGGTAAGATTCGAAAAGGATTAGCCATACTCTGAGAAGCAACCATGACGGTTGCGGTTTATAAAAATGCTACAAAATAATCACACTGACTAGGAGCGTGAGATATTTTTCCTTTCATCGGCTAGTCTTGATTTTGTTCCAGCTGAAGGAGCCCCAAATTCCTGACCAGCAGCTGCTGACGCTGGCAAATTTATTGGAGCCCCTATTAGTGCCCTTTCCCAATCCCATTTCCCATTTCCATTGCCTGATTTTATTGTATTTTCCGCAAACACCTCTTTTTTGTGGGGCCCGCCTGACCGCTCGCAATTAATTAGCGGCAATGAGCTGTTGCCTCTGCCTCCAAAAGTTTCGGTTTCAGTTCCAGAATTTCTAGACTCGCCTTGTATTATGTACATATGTACATATGTACGTACGTATATCGACTAATGTGCCACGTTGTTTGTGCTGTTTGTGTTGTTATGGGTCTCTTTATGCCGCTGCAACATCCACATTATTTGTTCGCTTCTTGTGCTTTTGCTGCTTGGCTGGCCAATGTCTGGCTAATTTTCTATTTATTTGACCACAA
The DNA here is from genome assembly GCA_005876975.1 of Drosophila orena. Lineage (NCBI taxonomy): Eukaryota > Metazoa > Arthropoda > Insecta > Diptera > Drosophilidae > Drosophila > Drosophila orena. The sequence goes on along the minus strand of VCKV01000282.1, from coordinate 2,078,036 downwards.
ACTCAGATGGAGCACCATCACACATGGATAAGGCACACTCTGGCTAATTTATGGGTTTCTTGCACTCATCGCATTGCCGGGAAAAAGGCATTAAAGCCAGCCAGCCAGCCTTCATATATATGTATACACGTATATGCTGGCCAAGTGCATTTTGGCCCGGCTTAAAGTTTTAGTTCGTGCCGGAAAAGGAGACCAGCGCACCCTCCTGTTGCTCTTTCGTAGTTGCAAATCCTAGAACTAGTTTACTTCATCATCAACCTGATTTGCCTATTAAATCATGACTTGGTGCACTGGACAAAACAAATATTGCTAAATACTACAATAAATTAGTAATATAATAGCCCTTAGAAGTATTTTCTAGATGTATAATTTCGCTTTTCATGTCGAAGATACAAAAGTATCTCAAGCTGAAGTATTATTTATTACTTGCCGTGCATTCAGATTTCGTTTTGCCATTTGTTTGGTGGCCGTCGGCTGTTGGCACACGCCCTCCCCCGAAACAATTGCTACTGGGCTTAAAGTTCAGGCCAGGTTAAGACCGAGTTCATGCGTGGCCTGTCAGCCCCTCCCCTCTCTACTGCTCCCCCCTGACCCCACAACACTTGGCCTTTGCGGCGGATTCCGATTCGGAATTGCTGTGGAATGACTTTTTGCCATGATTTATGTTTCCACGTTGCGCTTCAAGTGCAACAGTTTGTATTTTGCTGTAAGTGGTAGTGGGTGAGCGGGAAGGTCTAATGGTTTGCAAATTCAACTTGTAATTAAACTTATGAAGCACAACTATTGCTTACTGTGTTCTGTAAATTCTGTAAAATGTTGTAAAATTTTGTATCTAAGCTTTTAATTTAGCAATTACACTTGCTTAGTAGATACATGTTCAATTGCCCATCTACTGGGTACTTCATGTTCGATCATAACTGTCTCGGAATTGATTAACTTTTGATGTGGGTCGGTCTAGCCAGGCATTTGCTGTTGTTGTTGGCTGGGCTGCTGCTTTAATTAGCTCAGCATTGTTTATGCTCATTTCGATTTGTTTCATTTTCCTCCATTACTTTTGCGCACAAAAACCGGGGGTTTTGTATTTTGTATTTTATTAATTAATTTGCCCGCTTCGTACTTGGAACAAAGGCGAATGTGTGGCAAGAAATGTGCTCGTATATCTGACTGTCTGTTTGTCTGTTTGTGCAAGATCCCAAGCCAGAAGACATAAGACACAACCCACATGATTAACATTTGCTATTTGCATGGATTAAATCAGAGCCTCTTGGCCAAATTTGCGCAATTAAGCGAAGCTAAAGTTCGTTTCCATTTTCCACTGCAATTCGAGATCGTTTGCAAAGATCGAACAGATGCGATAGTCATTTTGGCCGGGCTCAGTTCGCTTCGCTTTGCTTCAACTAAACTGGTTACCGTTTTAAGGCATAAACTACAACAATTAATAACAGCAACAAACGCAGCGGCCACTTTTCATGGTTTCGCTTTACACAGGCAACTGGAAAATGTTTTAAATATTTAGCATCCATTAATCAATTTGCACTCGCCGCTGATCTTGCGCTGCGATGCGGTCAGTTGTAAGCCTGGCTCAGATTTCAGTACAGTAGGTACTCGATAGAGCGCTCTTACAGCGCAAGTGGTTGCAATAAAATATTATGAACACATGTGTCTTCACTTATTGTGTGCAAACTGTTATGTTATGGTTTCTATTACAGAAGAGATTGCACATTACTATATTGCATTTCATATGCATTTTGTACTCCGTTTATGTTCCTCTCCCTGTAAAAAGCGATAAGGAAAAATTCGATTTAAATGTTAATAAATTGCTGTGGGTCTTTATTTGTTTTATTTTATTATTTATTTTTTTTTTTGGGAGTGCGTGCTTGAAGCCTGGGAAAAATATAAAAAGCAAACCGCACCCAAAGTAACAAGGAAAAATGGAAAAGCTTAATAGGGGGGAAAATTGGGTAACAGAGAAATGAAAGTCAAATTCGTTTTCTTATTTAATTTGATTTGCCTCTTTCGCTGCCAGATGAAAACTCATTTCGATTTTGATTCGACGCTCGCGGTGCCAACTTTGCCATTTGAAGTGATATATTTTTTTATTATTGTTGAACTAAGTCCAAGCTCCCACTTTGCATTGATTTATCTTTGTTTGGCCTACTGCAGTTTTCCAATATCTGCCGCGCTTAGGGAAAAGTTCAATCAAATGAAGGGGCGTGGCCAGACTTAATCAATAACCAGAAGCAGCAGCAGCAGCAGCAGCTCCAAACAAAGAAATACACATTTATTGCTTTTTATATTTAAAACCGAAATGCAGGTGAGCAGAGGGGAAGGGGGGGGGCTGTGGCCCACAGCCAGTTATTTATGGGAAAAACGTGAGAAGCGGCTATTGCACGAAAACGGTGTACGTCGCTCGTCTATTTACATTTGCCATTATTATTATTATTATTATTATTTTTGCATTGGTTGCGCACTTTGGGCAGTGTCTAATTTATTGAGAGGTGTGGTCCCAAAAAGCAATCGCAATCAAATTATCAAATGTACAAATCTCAACGACAATTTGAAGCGCTTGAAGAATCGCACGGACAGGTACTGGTTAATAAAAGCAAAAAAAAATAGATTCGCAATTGGCGGCGCCCAGAATTTGGCAATTTATCGATGAACTGCAATCGCAGCTGTGACATTTGTTTGGGGGCCAAACCCAGTCTTCGCAACAAGAAGCTGACCCAAAGAAGCTCCTCCAAACCGAACCTCCATTCAAATGAAGTTGAAGACTTGTGGTCAATCCGAACTCCATTCAAATGAAGTTGAAGATTGTGTGGCCTGGCCAAAACGAAAATGAGATCAGTTCCAATCGAAGCAGAGCAGAGTTTGACAAGCAAAACATCGAGAAACATGCAAACGATTAAACTCGACGAAGGCAGCTGCTTGGAGACACGTCTAAATTTAGCGGGCCTCGAGATATGGGTATCAAAGAAAGACAGTTGGTAACAGAAATATAAGGCCAACAGTATAGCTAGATAATACAATACAACCTTTTAGATCAAACATGATTTCAACTTTCGGTACAATGTTATCGCTCTCTGAAAAATTGGATTGTCCCAAATTATCGGTTTGAACACCCGATTATCGATTATATCCACCACATGCTCTCCACATCCGTTATAGACTTATAGTTTTGCCACGCACTGTCAGTGGCCCGCGCTGTATTTGCATAAATTAAACTAATTGGGCGCCAAAGCAAAGTCACCGCAAATGAATTTACATAAACCAATGGATGGGTGACTGCACGAGAAGGGGGGCATACGGTGGAGCGGAGGATCCACAGTCGAAGTTGAAGTGGAGCTGATGACTGTGTGAGGCAATGCCCAATCCAATGGCCACAATATCCAAAAAAAAACACAGAAGACTGAGGAGACCCACAGAAATTGAAACATTTCACATTTTTAATTTGTACGTGATAGGGCAAATAGTTTTGCCACTTGATGGGCACCCTCGCCCCGCTCCTTTTGTGGCACGGAAAATTATGCAGCACACAAATCAGCTCCAGTTTTTCCTACAATTTTCCCAATGGGGAGAGCCCTCTCGACTTGCATTGCACGCTAACGTGGCAGGGCAGACAAATCGACTATTTTGTGTCTGGCAGCACTTAGCACGTGATTGAAAATGGCCCGGGAATGAAGTGATTGGGTTTCCACTCCTCCGAGAAGGAAAACAGTGGAATACTATTTCCCACTCCAGTTCTGATTGCCTGCAATTCATTTACCGCTTCCTTCGTAGTGAATACAAAATATATTTCTCTGTACAAACAATTTGCGGAACTTTGCTCTTTGCTCTTTTCGTTTTTCTCTTTGTCTTTGTCTTTGGCATTAAAGGCAAATTTACAAATTAGTGTGAAATTAAGGGCAAATCAAAAAAGTACACAGCGCAGCGCTACGCCAACACAAAAGCCGCAGAATAAACACTCAACATCCAGAATTAACGATACCCCTTCGCGTCACTCGTCGTTTTCGATGTTGTGTTCCCAGAGAAGGCGTCGCCAATAGGCAAAGGCCACTATCCAAAAATAAAGGCTGAAAACTGAAAGAAAATGCAGAAATAATTGGCTTGTCAATTGCCTTAGCTGGCTAAGCAAACAAATCACGTACCCAGGGTGAAAAAAACAGGAATCGATTCTAGAGTGCAGAAGCTACAACTTGACGCGTAGTCGATAATAAAGGCGGTACAAAAGATCAGGTGGATTATATTTGTCACCAGATAGATGACCACCAGAAATTCGATCTGCTGTAAGAGATGATATGGGATCAGAGAGTGGACTTGCGGAGGTGATCTCATACCAAGAAACTGCTCATCATCAGAAAAATCGAACCAATAAAGTGCACCATATAGGCGGTCCGGCCCATTAGTAACAGACGAGCATCTGTGAGTGGGAAAACAATGTTTAAACCAATTTTAAATCTTCTATATCAGAGAAAATAAAAGCTGAGCTTACCACTGCTTACCTTCGCCAACAAAGAATCCCAGGATCGATGCGAAAATCTCGAAAAGCGCCATGTAAAAGCATCCCGCCCGTAGATTCACGCAGCAGCAACAGAATTTCAGCCTGGGTCCCCGACATTTCATCTCATGTTTGACATCAGGCCAAAAGCCACCTCAGATCGAACCTACCACACTAAAAAAGTCCACTTTTAAAATGGCAAGGTCACACTGCACCAACGAATGCTTCAAAGTGCACCATGGTCACTCTATTTGAAGAGAGGTGTCAATAAAATGCTGTGCTTTTCAACCAAATAAGAACAAATATTTGGCTACAAAATAGCTTATACGGCACTTCAGTTTCTCTTGTGTATCATTTTTTTTTTGTATTTTTCGACCATTCAAGGTCGGAGTCAGCTGCTTGGAACATGTGATAATGTTTGGTATTCTAATTTGAAACGCCTTTGTCTTGGCTGCTCAACCCATTTGGCTCATTCAATTTGACAGGCGACGGAAGCGACGCCGCCTATAAATTACAGCGCATTCATGGGTCTTGAATTTGGACCTGGTTTTTGATTCCGCCACTCGGACTTCACCAGCTGTGTCTGCACATCACTTTCAACTCAATTCAAGTCCGAAATTCCGAAATTCCAGACAGGAAGAACCGGCCAGCCCCCAAATCCAATGCCCATTGATTGTTCCAATGACAGCTATATGCTACAAGCTATAAGCTATAAGCAATATAGCTGTGGAGCAATGGAGCTGACAGGAGGCGGATCTGACTCATAGATCTCGAAACGAATGCAAAATTCGGCCATAATGGCAACACAAAATAAAACAATCTTATACTCTACTTTAACGAGTCGCTTGATTGTAAAAAGGGAATAAAGTTAACAGTGGTTGAATGAAATAGTCATTAAATCAGTCATGTTATAACTATAACTATAAATAACTATACTAGCATTACGTTGATGAATTTCGCAAATATCAATTAAAAAACAATTTAATTCGCCTTCGCAATGTGGTAATAATCCATAAATCCATAATTCGCTGGCCAAATAAATTTGATCAATTTATAGCCCAATCAAATACGATGTTCGATTTAATACTCGCACTTTGTGCACTCCCATACGGAAAGGGTACACTCATAAAAATTAAGATCGCTTTGGATAGCAGGGAGCTCTTGATTTTCGCCACTTACACTCTACAGCGAAAGAAAGAGCAGAGCGCACGTGTTCGGGCCAAAAATGGGAAGGCCAAAGCAACGCATTTGGGCCATTCAAATTCATTAGCCGTGCACATCTCGATCTGGAGTGCGAGATCCGATCAATAAAATAGGCAAACAATAAAGAGCGGGTCGAGCACATTCGATATGAACAGCGATCTGAACGATCTGAAAGATCTGAACGATCTGAACGATCTGAAAGATCTGAACTGACCAGCAGCTGTGTGTTTCGATTCGAATTAAAATTCATATTGCCCAAATTAGCAGAAACATTTCGAGGGGCAAAAGTTGTGGGTGGTTGGGTGGTGTGGAACGCTTGGGTTAATTAACCTTTCAAAATTGAATTTCCTCGACGCCTGTAATTGTTTTAAAAATAAATTACAAATTTTGCACCGCTCTGCTGATTAGCACAAGTCGATGACTAACTCGAAAATGACGCGACATTCGGTCTGCTTTGTTTATGTTATATAATCGAAGTCAAGGTGTAAATAAATAAAATAAAAGCGTATTATGGCATTTCTAATGGCTCAGCTTTCGCGTCCAACAACCAGATAAGGCATTTTACTTGACTTTTTTGCTTTCCTCTTTTTTTTTTTTTCTGTTTTAGTAGATAAGTTGAAATTCCACATACGCTATGTGAGGCAAGTTGATAAGAGCGAGTGAGAGCGCTGTAGAAATAAAATTAAAATTTAAATAAAACCGGAGGGGGTACAAAAAAAAAGTAATAAAACAGGCAAAACAAAGCTAAACGAAATCTATTCAATGTCAAGGTCAACAAATGAATTCGACTGTCGTTTCTTCTCTCACTGCTTTTGCACATTTTCTGTTTGCTTTCGTTTTCGTTTTCTTGTTAATTTTATTGTATATTTCTGTGGATTTTTTCTGTTTCTTTTTTTTTTGTTGGCTTTATATTGGCCATTGTTGATAACTTTATTTGCTTTAGCCCGTAGGCAATATAACAAGCTGAAAGAAAAATATGGCAAAAATTCCCAGCACCCTCCTCCCCCTGAAGAAAAGCTGGGGGGATTTAAAAATAATTTTATTTGTTTTAATTGTATAATGTCATTCCTAAGCTTTTAAGGCCTTTTGATGAGCAACTTTTGTTTTAATTTTATTTTTGGACCCCGCTGTGACGTCAATAAAAGTGAGCAAAGTAAATGCAAAGAAATTTCATTATATTATATGAATGTGGAGACTACTAGAAAGTCACGTAGTATTCGATTAGTCAGAATAATGCCAAGTTACGTGGCTTACGGCCAATATAAAGCAATATTTACATAAGTGGGAAATCCTTATCGCCATTGCATCCGGCTTGGATTCATATTCGTATTCGTAGTCGAGTTCGAACTCGAATTCGAATTCGAGACCGGAGGAATTTCCGCTCGCTCGCCTGTCATATTTGCAATTTTCCAGCTGTCAGGGAATTTACATATTTATTTAGAGGAATTTGTGCATTCACTTTATATGCGCTTATCTATCTTTTTCTGATTTATGCATATTTTTCACAACATTTTTCTATTTCTCTACTTTTTTTTCAGCTCCACATCTGGCTGCAATGGGATCTTTTCGCGTCGCCTGGACTTTTCGTCGTTCAATTTGCTGCCAAAGACTCGTTTGAATTCTTATCAAGTCAAGGTGAGTTATGTCCATGAATAGATAGATATACGTATGCATCAGTCGTCCAGGGTATTTACATTCACAATGTGGCTTATTCTCGCCCATTGAGAAACCGCCAAGTTAGCTCAACTTGAAGCGAATCAACCCCGCCTTCTTGGAAGGAAAGGCAAACAAATATCTGCCTGACTTGACAAACTTGCAATTGGATATGCCTCGGTACAAGTACATAGATGGGTCTCCGCTTGACGGTTTATTTTTGTTGGATTAGATAATTTCCAGCTGGTCTGCGGAGGCTGCCGAGCTGAGCTAGAATTCCCGGAAAATGCAGCGTAGAAATATACAAATATTCATTGTCTAAGCTGTTTCTGCAGTCACATGAGTGGCGAGGCACAAATAAACAACCCAAAAGTAGTGGGAAGTACAGGGTTGGTATTGTAATATTAGCAAGTAGTACGAATATTCTCGAAAAATATTCTATTCTCTCGGTGCACATCATCTTCGATTGTGAATGAGTGCATTGAAAGCCAATCAAGGGGAAAAGTCTTTGGGCCCGCTGCTTATCTTTCAATCTCAGCCGCCTCTCATCTCATTCAGCTTTTCCTGCCCCACCACTCTGCATTATTCCCCTCTAGATACACCATGAGCTCCTATATTACCCCGATTCCCCTGCGAATTGTTTCGGATTTCTGTTTACACTCGGTGTAATGCCCAGCCAAACAATTTCATGGTTGTGGGAGTAAGAGAGATGGCCGGCTCAAGTGTAAGTTGATTTCAATTGTGCGCCATTGCACTGCGAAAAATAGCTACACACCACGATAAGTGAATTAATAAAATCGAGCTATCAGTGTTTGACCTCCGTTTGAAGTAGATCCAGTGTTTTTCTTTCGGTGCCCTGCCACTCATTGGATTTAAACCTAAACCCTTCGAACTGAACATTGCACATTGTTGTGGATTATGCTCGGTTGAATCGCATTGTTGCTGCTCCCTCCGATTGATATATATGATTGGGCTTGTGGTTAAGGCGGGCACACAGCTATTGAACCGAGTAAAACCGATTTGGAGCCGCAGGTCTGGGCTGGGAATTGCCTCAAGTGGCAATTAGCGAGCCTCCAAGGCGAGCTGCACCATTTGCGGTTGTCAAACCGTCCAGCCCATCAAGCCCATCCTGGTCAGAACTCATGAAATCATAACATACATATATAATATTATACTCGTATGGCTGCATACATGGCTGCACAAGTCCTTGGAGTGCGCCTTGAATATTTCATAAGCAGCAGACCGAGTGGCAAGGGCGAATTGGCGAGTGTTGCAGCAGGACAATTGGGGGGAAAATCCTGGAATATACTCAGCTAACACCTCCCCTCACCTGTCCAGCTCGCCTTTTCGGTTTGCTGCCACCCGGGAGAGCTTTGAATACGTTTTGCGTAGCCAAAATTGTATATCTGGCGAATGTATCTGTAGCTGTATCTGTATCTGTAGCTGTATCTGTATCTGCAGCTGGTCTCGCAATTTTCCCTTTTGGCCAACTTATGCGATGTCTGCACGCAGCAGCCAAAATGCAGAAAGAGAAGGCATTGTCTGGCAGCGAATTGCTTTTAAAAACTTTACAATTCAATCTCTGGCTGCTCCTTTTTGGCATGCATTCCGAATTGCATTTCGTATTGAATTTATAAATATTTAATGCCATTCAAAATGCCATGCAACCCCCGAAAATTTCGTTTTTGTTTAAACTGTCTAGGATTTGACGGTTAGAAGTTTTTAGCCCGGCTTACAGTACTTTAACTGGCACAGAAATAGAAACGGAAAATTCAAGTTTGCCCGGCAAAGTTTTTCCCTGTTTGCCCAAAGGATTTTTCCACTAATCTCCAAGTCAAACAAAACGGTTCAGAAACAAAATAGTAAAACCGGTTGGCGGTTCGTCATAATTAAGACAAGTCAACTTGTTAATCATCCAGCAATTTGCTGTGCCACTCAATGATTCCCGAAAGGGTTGTTGCAACGCCTCGCTGATTTTTTAATCAGCATATCATAGACTTCTGGGGACTTAACCTTTTACCCAATCAGCTGTCGACATTTTGGCTGTCAGGGGATTTGCGTCACAAAAAAGAACAAAAAAAAAATAAAAGAGCGTAGAAAAAAAAGCAGCTATAAAAGGCAGCTATAATTATAATTAACACAGCTCCGGGAATTGAACTTCAATTCGGACTCTGCACATCTGCTAATTGTTTTGGGCGCTTCCTTAATCCTTTCCTTGTTATAAGTTCATATTCATTTTGCAAGGGATGTGGACCGCTGACGATGATTCAGCCGAGATCTGCTCTGCTTTCTGCCCGTTTTTAATATGCCAATCAATCTTTGTCTCTGGCGAACTTAAAGCAAGAAAATAAGTTTTTATATAAATGATTGATGAGCGCTTCGCCATGTGTGTCTGCGCTTTTTGCTCCCAAATCGCAATCGCAATCGCAGTCTGTATTTTCAAATTTGAATAGAAATAAATAAACGTTCGTTCGCTGCCTGTTTGCGATCATTTCTTTTTCTATTCGCCAAACTGACACTACACATCAGGGCATTTCCTCTTGCTTCTTGCTGGCGCAAATTTTCCCGAGCTGTTGTCAAACTCAAAATTTGAAGGGAAACGACAGGCACACTTATTGCTTTGCTATGCCATTTTTGGATGCTCTCAACAGGAAATTATGTGTGTGGTACGTTTAGGAAGCCAGAAGACTGCGAAGAGTTGACAAGTTTCGCATAAAGGGAAAAAAGAAATGGAGTTTCAGGAACCTAGTAGACTGTAGAGTTGACAAGTTTCGTATAAAGTGGAAAAATAAATGGAGTTTCAGGACATATAATTGAAGAGTTTTGGAAAGGGTATTTGGAGCTCAGCTTTGTCTCTGTCTTTGTTTTTTTCTTTCTTTTTCTTTTCTTTTTTTCCCCTTTTTTTAAGTGTGCCCTGTAGCGGCGACACTTTTCCAGATTGATGGCTGCACATTCAGTGCACCAAGAGTTTTCCGTTTGCAGTTCCTTGCCAGCGTCAGCGAAATTTTGAGCCGAATTCCAGCGGAGGCAACCATTTCAGTTGATGGGCGCCACTGGACAGGCCCGAAATTTATGCAGTCTGCCACATAAAAACGTGCAACAAAAATTTGGCATATGCTATGCTCTCCTATGGCCGTTGCAATGTGCAAAAATTCCGCTCGGAATTAAATTTTATTAAAGCCAGCAAATTTATGCAAAAGTTCTCCAGCTCAGACAAGTCCACGCCCACTCAGGTGCGAGTGGAATTGCTTTGGGCCATGTTTGCCAAAGTTGTTGCCATTATGGCCATTGTTGCTGGTGTTGTTGGTGTTGCTGTTGTGCGCGGATGTTGCTGATGGAGTTTGGCTGCCCGCCGTCTGCTTCTTCCTCTTATTCTTGAGGACTGATGTGCGTCGCTTGACTGCCTTAAACATGACATTTATTGTAACTGTCTTGCGGAGGTAAACCCCCTTCGCAGCCAGCAGCTCCGCCACTTTTCCCGTTTTTCCCGCTTTTCCCTCCCCCCAAGTTGAAGCTGCCCCACTGCACAGCGCGGAAAATTGGCGGGGCACAGTGGAAAGTATGGATTCAAGGTGGCTCTTGTTCTAGTTACAATTATTGCAACTGACTATTTCAGCTGGCTCTTTGCCACTTAAATGCCACTTTTGTGTATTAATATTAATAAATGCTAAACTACTATTTTCTCAGTGCAAGCGTTGATGTTGCTGTTGTCATTTAAGCATTTGATATGCATTGTGTTGTGTCTGTCTGCATTTGGTTGATTCTGTGTGTGCATACACACTTATAGATCTGCTGGCCGTGTGTGTGAGTTGTGTGTTTGCCAGACGGCGCCAAACGTCGACAGTCATTGTCATGGCAACATGTTGCAGACACCGCTGCAGTTGTTGTTGCTGCTGCTGCTGCTGCTGCAGCGGCCAGACAAACATTGAGTACTCCACTTCATTTAACCCCCCACTCACCACTCGCCACCCACCATCAGCCCCCTCTTTCCCCCCACTTGCCCCCTCCGCCGCCTGCTTATCATCCATTTATTTCAATTTCTGCACTTTTGCGTGGTGCAAATTGCACAAAATTTGCTCAAGTGCCTCCAAAGTGCACAATGAAAATGAATAATTATGCTTGGCTGCATTGGGCTTGTGTACTGTACGGCTTTTCCTTCTGGTTTTCCTTCTTATCCCCTTGTCGTTTGGTATGCTTAATTAAATGCCTTCGAGGCAGTGACAAAAACATATTTCTAATAGGCAAGTAGACAAATGTACAGTTGTGGCCAACGAAATAGAAATTTGCCAAGTGATAATTGCTGGGTCGATAAAATCCCCCTACTCAACTCAAATAAATCGTGCGCTAATTATGTTTATTGAAATTAATATCGAGTTTATCGGTAGGTTTGGAAAGATTATCATTTAACAAATTCTATTAGGTGGGTTTCAAAAGTTTAGCACTTAACAGGTTCCATTACCTTAAGGACATTTAAGCACAGTGATCTGTTATGCCAAACAGGCAGTTCATCGACCCAACAGCTTATGGCATTTTTCGGTAGTCAGTTTTGAATGGCATTTTGTGGGGAGAATTTCATTTCAATTTTCCTCATCAACTTATTGCGGTTATGTCTCTTTCGCACACCCCCCTCAGGCCATCTCTTTCTGCGGCGCTGTGGTGTCTGTGCGTGCGCGTGTGTGTGTGTGTGTGTGTGTGTGTGTAAGTGATTTGGGCATTTCCCGTCGTTAGCTTTGTCGCCTGGATGAGACAGGCACAGGATAATGTCGGCGCCGTCCTTGTCCCTCTGCAAAAAGGAGGAGACGCAAGGACAAGCGGACAAACGGACAAACAGACAAACGGACGGACAGGGACGAGGACATGTACTGACAGACATTGAGAATGATTGAAAGAGAGGGGCTCAGAAGACAGAGGGCAGAAGACAGGGGGCAGAAGACAGGAGGCAGAAGACAGGAGGCAGAAGACAGTGGGAGGGGAGTCCGAAGACCCAGCGACCGACATTGAAATGTTGTTGAACTTGCCTCGCTTTTCTGCCTCCATAAACAGAGATGCCAAATGTCAACTCAGGTGGATATGGATGTGGATGTGGAAGTGGAAGTGGAAGTGGATGTGGATATGGAGGTGGATGTGGATGTGGCTTATTGAAAAGGTGAGGCTGATTAACAGCTCTGCACTCTGTCCTGTCCGTCAACTCGTATTGAATATTTGCTTTATCACTTCGATTGGCTCGCTGTGAAGGCTGAAAGCCAAGTGAAAATATCAGCAGAATAATTTCTTAAAAATATTTGCCAGCAAATTGCTGCTTTGCTTATAAAATATACCTGGGAATACTTGCATACTAATTGCAGAAGTTGCAACAATGGTCACTTAAGCTGTCACCCATATAATTATAGGCTAATTAGAGTTAGAAAAGTAAGCGCTTAGGAAGTTTGCAGCAATTACTTAAATAATTACTTCAGTACTTCGCACATTTTTTAATGCCTAAATGATATTTTATTTCGAAATCATTTCGCACCGCACTCATTCCACAGTGAACTCTCGTTGGCGGCGCTAATTACAACCGCAAATGCTAAAAAGGCGCGCATTAAACAAATTTAAAATGCATTGACTTGCGATGTTAACGAGCACGCACACAGACGCACATTTATTTAACCTAAAAAACGCAAAAACACTTCAAAGTCTGCTGCCCACACAGCCAAAAACAAAAAACAGCAAAAAAAAAAACAAAATAAAAAAAATAAAAAACACACATGTCAGCGTCATTTGCATTCGACAATTAAGCATTTGTTTACAATCCACAACAGCAACAATAAAAACAATAACACCAGAGTGAGAAAACCACCAGCAACAACAAAATGTATTTAAATTTTTTTTTTATTTTTTTAATGTTCATTCCTCGCTTGAGTTAATCTCACACCCACAAAACTGAAAACTTCGACGTTGTCTCGTCTCAATTTTTATGATTTCATTTAGATTTATCGCACACACACACGAAATGTTGTGCAAATAACAACAAAAACGCGTCTTTGTTTATAGCAATTGCACATATGTTTTTGTAAGTGTATTTATTACTTGGCTTGAGGAGGTGTTGGAATTTTCGTACTCGGATTCGAGGCCTCGATAAACATAAAAATCGAAAACGCTTAAGGTTTCCGAATGGCTAAAAGTGCAGCAAGGTCGGTTGACTGACATTTCAATCCAGCTTCCACTTAAATGTATACTTGTTTTTAAAATTAAGACCGCCAAAGAGCAAAATGCAATATGCGCAGGAAATCAAATTAAAGAATTATCTCTGGCAAGGTAATAAGTGTATTGAATTAATGAAAATATTATTATTGCATTATTCACTGCAATCGAATTATTCATCGACGCCTTTATTATTTTTTTTTTAAACAGACTTTAAATATTTCATATATTTATCACTTGTTTCTTCTGCCGTTTTCTGCAATTTTCCGCATTTCTTCTGCATTGTTTTCCCCGCTGGAAAGTTAATTGAAATTTTTAAGGCTCGGCCTGGAGTTGTTTTCGTCGTTTTCGTCGTTGATGTGTTGCAGTTGCAGTTGCAGTTGCAGTTTGAAATTGCAGCTGCCGCGCTGAGCCACTGAACCGCAACGGGTTGCAATTTTGTTTGGTGTTTTTTTTTTGTATAATTTTATTTTTTTTTGCTTTATTTGCCCGTGTTTGCTGCTGTGTTTTTGAACGCTTCATTTGCCTCGAAGAGCTGCAAGAGCTGGCGAACTGGAGAAATTGGCCAAAATGAGGGGGAATGGCAGTAAAATGCGAGGCTGAGCATGATGATGAGGTGCAGTCTGCAAATGTAATTTATATCTGTACGCTACTTTTATTCCACATTTCATTTGTTTCATTTGTTGGGCGAGTGAATTTCGGGGATTGTTTGCCTTCAAGTCCCGCCAATTGTATGACAGCTGGCTGACTGACATAATGTCCGTTTGGGCCGATGCTAATGACGATCATCAGCACTGCAATTATCATCATCATCATCATCATCGTGTCGAGCGTTTTCAAGTGTTTTCAAGTGTTCAAGTGTCAGAGATGTCGAGTCAAGCAACTGCAACTGGAGAGCTTATTGAAAATTATTGTAATTCGCCGGAACGTCTGGCCCCAGATTCATGAATACTACTACTATACTGTATAATATGTATATACTGTATACCCCCCCCATGCCCATCCAGAAATAAAGAAAGAAAAACATTTTAATTGAATCGATTTCAGCACTGACAGCGATGACATAATTCCTATGGAGCCACCACCCTCAACTGAAAGCGAGTCACCTACATGTCACCCTCCTTCTGAGCCCCATAAATCTGCTTAGTTTGGGTCTAGTCTAGTCTCAATGCGGCATGTTTTCGATTTTCCAGTTGACTTTGATTTATGCTACGTTTTTCTCTTAATTGTTGGCTGGTTTTTCACGCTGGCGAAAATGTGGCGGCATGTCAGCATCAGCGAGCGAAATTCAATTAAAATTTTCCTCGACTTGATCACATTTTTGTGATCGCACAACAAATGCGAAACGCTTGAGTTTGAGGGCTGCAGTCTTTAGTTTTATTTGCGTTAATGAAAATAAATTGCTTAATTTGTTTAGTAGTGGTAATGTTGTGCTGCTTGTCCGCGGCATGCGAAAATAAATTTTAATGTTCTTTGGCTGACATGACAACCAAACAAAAATAAAAAAAAAGACAAGGCCAGCTGGTGCATAAACAAAAGTAAATGGAAAATGTTAATTATGCTCTTTTTTTTTAGTACCCAAATTGCAATGACATTCAGCGGTTTTTTTGAACGCCCATTTGTTTTCGGTCATAGGTCCTTGGAAAATCGCTCGAAGCGAGAAAACTTTGTTACCAAAAAGATCGTTGACTGGCTCTAGCTTATGGCCAAATAATCGAACGATATCGCTGAGCTGCTCTGAGCCGGGCCAAATGCTTTTTATGGCCAATTCGCATGCAGCACGACAGGGACAACGTCATTATGCTCGCTCGCCTCATCTGCTTTCATCCAATGTGCGTTGAAATTACCAATTTCTGGCCATAAAATTAAAGAGAGAACAAGTTGCCCATTGTGGCCAACATGCCTGAGAATGTTCCCTTTTTATCCCTTGCAACTTGCAACTTGCAACATTTGCTGCTGCACACTTTGGCGTTGCAGTCATAACGATTGCTAAGCTGACTTTATGCTGGCCATTATCGCAGGATCTGCTGGTTAAGGGTCCATCCTCGTTGGTTTTCGTTTCAATTTCCTATTTTGCTCAGCTTGCAGAGAGGCTATTATGGTTTTTTGAGCTGCGTTTTATGCACAATGCTTACATTTCAAGGTTTGAGCACATTTTCTGTTTTATTTTAATAATTTGTGCTTGAATTTGTGTGCGGTTCTTTTGGCAGTTTTTCGGCGCTTGTCTGTCTACAAAGTTGCCAATTAGGCGAAAACTTTTTAATAACAGCAGCTGCAGTGGTGACCTGAACTTCTTCGCTCCATTTCCCAGCCACTTCAAGTTCCCTTTTCCTTGTTATACATCTTCCTCTTTTTTTTCTTTTGCTTTCGTCCAGCCAGTGACCTCGTTCAATTGAGCAATTGTTGTTGCTGCTCTTTTATTTTGGTATATATATCTTATTTTTCCTCCTTTTTTTTTTTGGTTTTTTTGCTACCTCGCTTCGCTGAGCACATCCAACACCTGTCACCCTCGAAAAAATAGCAGAAAAAATGCGCTTTGAACCTGAAAAATGGTGGAAGAAAGCCAGGAGGGCGACCAATCAATTTTATGACAAAGCTTCTGCCGTTCACCAGTTTTGGCTTTATTCCGAAATTCCGAATTTAAATATCAAATATTTACAGTTATGTTGCTGAGGGGGTGAGGGGGTGGGGTGAGGGGTGAGGGGAAACAGAAAAGGAATATCAACTTTTATTGCCCAGGACCCCGGCTATTTATTGTCTGCCGGTTCAGACACCTTACACCGTATTTACTTTTTATTCTCCCTGTGATATTAAATTGTGTCTACAGCGAAATGCCATAAAAACCCCACTTAAAGCTCCGACCCCCTCCTCCCCCCTCCCTCGTCAGCCAGAAAACTCAGATTTTCCCACGCATATATACACATACATATACACGTGTATATATAAATAGGGGACGGCTTTTCCACTCCTCGCATTCGACCTTCGCCTTGAATAATATATAAATGCGTCAGTCTGCTTTTTTCGGGGGGGGTCAGAAAGTCTGCGTGCCGCACACATTTGCCAAATAACTCCCCCAGGAGGCGGAAGGGGCGTGGCGGTGGCGGTGCGCGGTGGGCGGGAGATAGGTGCAAGGACAAGGTCAAAGCACCCGGCAAAGCTTGGATTCCTTCGGCGGCGGGGGGAGGGGCCTATTCGGGGGCATAGGCCTGCGCACGCCCTCAAGTGTATAGGCACGGTTTATTAACATTCACAAGGAGGTTCTTACACCGGGAGAAAAAGTTTGGAAGCAACCATTGGGAGAAATATAAATATAAGTGAAAAAGTAAAAATCTTTTGTTATAGAGATGAGATAATCAAGATAGTACATTGTAAGTATCTGTTGGATACATATATTATATTATTCTCTATAAGAAATAGTATAATATATTTATAAAATATTATAAAAATATATAATATATATAATAGAAAGAAATATATAAGTAATATACCTGGCTTTCCCAGTGCTGCTTCCTTTTTCCTCGAAAACAGCCTAAGGTTAAGCATTAAAAAGGAAAAAGCTGTATAAAGTGGGAGTGGGGGCTTGGGTCTCCCGTTTTGCGCCTACGCAAGGGCAAGTGCAAGGACAACCATTTGGGGAGCCAAAAGGGGGCCAAATGTGGGAGGCGCTGGCGGCGGCGGCGGCACTTCAATGCCAGGGCCATTGTCACGGCCATGGCCGTGAGAGGAAAATCCGAAGCCGAAGCAGAAGCAGAGGCAGAAGCCGGCCGGCTTTTCTCTCGCCGGGAAAAGCTCCCGAGTGGAGGAGCCTCTGGAGCTGTGGATGCCTTTGGCGCCTGCGTGGGAACCTATCTCTCTCCTCTCGCGATTGATTTCCCAACCTCGGAGCCGGGTTTAATGTCCTTTGCAGCCGGGTAGAGACAACCGCTGCATATTTCAGCGAGGTTCGCTGGGCTTTTCCCCAACTTGGAAAATCGAGAAAGTTTCCTCGACCGCGTGCGTGTATGTTTGTGTGTTTGCCGTGGAGCCGCCTGAAAATCCCCCGTGACTAATGTGGCGACTAATGGCGTGCCGCCTGGCGGGGCGCGCTTCGTCCTTTCGGGCCTATCCTTGTCTATTTTTGAAATACTTGGCTTTTTATGGCATACTTTATGGCGTTGGAATTGCTGCGCTTAACATCACCCATCGCCCATCAGCAGCGAAGATGGCCAAGAGCCGGGCGCCTGAATTCCCAATGAGTTTCGACTTTCGAAACTGGGTTTGGCCCATGAATAGCATATTCTCCATATCCCAATGCCATTGGCTTGAGTTTTTCGTCTAGGCATCTGGGAAATCTTGCACTTTCGGGAATGTTCAACAAAGATATTTTAATTGCGCGATAGAGTTGCAAAATCAGGACTTTTGGAGTATTTCACTGGTATTTACAAATTGGAAAGCTTAGTATCGGTTTCCAAGAGATGAGCAGCTTAAAAGTGGAATGATTGCACCCAACTGTATTCATACTCTATTTAATTTGGTCCATGATGCCAGGTTTTCTTATAGTTTAGTATTACTCGGGGATCTTGAATTCCTGCTCTTGTAACTGATACTTAATTTTCCCCGTTTTCCCTTCGACTTTTGCCATATGGCTGGCAAGTTGAATAAAAACTACACACGCGACAATCTATCTGCCAGCTTTTTTCCCCCATTTCTTTGACGAGTTTGCTCTTTGTCTGCGCTTTGTAATGATTAATGTCAAGTTTTTGCTCCTCTTTTTTATGTTTTCCTCTTGGCTGGCTGGCAACTCTGTGTTTTCCGTTTGAGTTTTCATTTTTCAATGCTTGCGTTTTATTTGCACTCGCTGTCTGTCTGTCTGCCTGCCGTTTAATTTCGCTTAATGAAAAATTGGGTGACTCATAGGGGTACTACACCACTCATTTAATTGCCTTGACATTGGCGAGGAAAGTGAGAGTTACTTTGGCAGGAAGATGGAGTAATGCATACAAATGTGCTGTATGCCCCCGTTGAAAAGCAGTTTGTGTCACAAGTCGCCGCGGCGTTTTTTGTGTGCCGCTTACATTTGGCGATGATTAATGGTGCATGTTCATGTCGGGCGGGATTGCCATTGCGGTTTAAAATAACAGAAAATACTTTGGGAAAAAAGCGTAAATGATTTTTCACATCACAAAAAAAATTAAAAAAATAATACAATGGGTTTTCACCCCACTCCGAGCAGTTTTGAAATAAATGAACGCTTGGGCGCAGTTCACATTTGCAGTCTAAACCATTTATTTCGCGGTCACAAAAGTTATTAAAAAAGCATTCGAAGCGATTTCTTTATTATTTTAATATTCCTTTTTGGGGGTGTTTATAATTATTTATGCGCATTTTGTGTGTGTGTGTGTGTGTGTGTGTGATCACTTAATGATTTTGTCAAGCATTTGTGTCATTATTATAAATCGAGGTGACGATTTGATGGCTCTTTGATGCCTGGAAACACTGGAAACAAAAAAGGTGGTTGCCTGCCTGTTGACCAGAACAATTAATCATTTTGGCCAGTGACCGAGCATGTCAAAGCCATGTCGGACCTCTTCCTGGGCCCACTTTTATGCGATTTTAATGACTTTTTCCTCCGGCGGCACGGGTTTTCCACGAGTTTCCCATCCGCCGCTTCCACTTGAGCGACGTCTTCCACTTTGATGCATCTGCAGCTTGTGCCTCTCACCTGAAAGTGCATCCATCACGAATGAATGAATGAATGAATGAGTGAGTGAGTGAGTGAATGCATGAACGAGTGTGGAATGAGTTGCGATGAGTGAAGAGGCGTTGGACTGTAAACGTAAAGACTTGTGCTGTTTCTGCTCCAATCTCGTTCTACTCTATTGATGAAGATGCTGTCTGTGGATTTGCTGGTATACCCTTTATATATGGATTTTTATATAGATTGATTTTATACGATGGAGAAGGGTGATGATCATTTAGCCTTAGATCCCATCGTCTTTAAAATAAATATTTCGTAAGAAAGAGTACTTCAACGACTCGACTGATAACCCCTTATTATTGTTGTTCATCTGCTGCCTTGGCTGCTCCTTTTGTGTTTGAATATTTGGTGCGTGTGTTTGGTGCCTTCGGTATGGGAATGTGTTTTGGATGGGAATGTGTTTGCCTTTTATCCTGGCATCTGGCAAACAGTCGAGGAACCGAACCCCCCACTTCCACTTCAAGTCGACAGTCACTTAAATTGCCATTTCAGCAGCTCATTTCTTTGCTTTCGGGTTCGTTGTCTCCTGTTCCTCGGTTCACACGTGCAAATCAACAAACGGAATAAATTCGAGGAGCAGCTGGAGGAGCTGGAGGAGCTCCTTCTGGTAGTTCCACTGCCATTCATCATACGCACTGTTGTGTTCGAGCAAGCACATAAAAATGTTTTCGGTGCGGATTGGGCACCGCACCTATTGGGGAGTTTAGTTGCCTTCAAAGATAACAAACGACAGAAAAAGTTGGGGTAAAAGTGAACAAGAGCCAGGAACTTTAAAGGAAAAACTCGGGAAAGACCAGGCTCTGACCACATGCTGTTCTGGATGTTTTTGCCCATGCCTTTCAGTTGTTATCTGCCGCAGTTTAGTGGCACTTCCTTGCAACATCGTCGCCGGTCACAGAAGTTGTAACAAAAATAGGTGCACTGAAAAGTACGACTTTGGTATTTGTTTAGCAACAAAAAATATGCACTTGTGTGAATCAGAAGGAATCAAGAAAGTGAGGTAGAGACCTATATGATATCGTAGCATAAATGATACTTACACTAATGATCCCTAATTTCTTGCCGTGCAACACTACAACAAGCTCATCAAGAACAGGCAGCTACAACAAACCGAGTTCATTGCTCGTTAAGTTATTGTCACCTTTATAGCCGCTCGACCCGACTCAAGTGTCTGGGCCATAGACTCGCCAAGTGCTCACCTTTCCACCTCTTAACTGTATATATAGTATATGTATTTTCTTTTTTTTTTGTTAGTTTTGTGTGCATAAGAAATTTGAAGGACCAACAGCCAACCGACCGACAGTCTGACCTCTCACTGATAAAGTGCCAGCAGGAAAATTCGATTTTGAAGTGAGTTCTGCAAGTCCACTTCCGCTGGATGAGAGAGCAGCATTTATGTGGCAGCACCTGGTCTGTGCACGGTGCTCCTCCACTAAATACAACTAATCCCCAATGTAAACGAAACTAATTCGATTTGCCCAACTCCGCAGACCAACTTTGTTCCCCTAATTACATTCTGTTTACTTTGGCAATTAAACTCGGGGATTTACCTCTTTTTTTTTTCCCCCATTATTCGTGCAACACACAGCCACCCATGTGGTGTGCACCAGTTTTAAGCCACTCGACTCCCACTTGTATTTAATATGCCGGGTATCAAGTTGCAAATCAATTTCAATTTCGGTTCCATAAGAACATCGAACGAATGTCGTTGACATACGCGATTCGGTGGTTTTCCTTCCTCCGATTTATTTTCCCGTCTGCTGGCTTTTTAGTTCACGCGGCACGTAGATGCGACTCCACTTGACTTGGCCTCCGAATAAATAGTTCAATAATAAATGTGCTGCTCTGCTCCTCTGGCGGGGATTATTGTTTCGAGTTGAGAACGCGAGGAGTGGGCAAATATATAAAAGTTGCACCTGTGCCGCCTGACGTGCGTTTTTCACTCAAATTAATTAAAGCTGCTCCTCGCTTCACTTTAAGCACGCGGAAATGACGGGGCAGAAGTGTGTGGAACTTCTGAGGGGCGGGGTACTTGGGGCATGCAACTTCCTTTGGCGTGTTTCCGATTGCTTGTTAGACACACTCCACAGTGCCAGACATGCATTTTTCTACTTAGTTTGCGCGACGACCAGCGGACTTTACACAGAGAGAAAATAGCACAGCAAAAAGTTATGAGTTACAAGCTAGAGGTTTCTGCTTGCTTGAACAGAAAGCAGAACAAATTTGAAGCGAGTGCAAGGGCTTACAAATGACTTTCATCATTTACCTTAATATTAAGTTGAGTTATTGTTCAGTGATATTTGTTTACAGTGCAGCTTTCCTTTAGCGCTGAATGGTGCTCACATGTCTATAGCTATTTTTATGGCAAACTTTTTATTTGCACCTCATAAAATGCGGCAAATGCGCCCTGCTGTATGCAACACAATGCCAAATAAGTTTTCAGCCATATCCCCGAACACAGATACAGATACAGATACACACATACATGGCTTTTATGCACATGTGGGTGTGTTTTTTGTGTTTCTGTGTTTTCGTGTGTGTTGTGTGGATGTGTGTCTGCCACAAATGTGATATTTATGACGCTCGCCCAGACAAAGAATCCTTGCCAGCTGCAGGTGCTCCGCTCCTCCGGGGCAGAAGAACTGAAGAACTGGGATCTGAACGGACCAGAAGGGATTGTATGGCCAGTGCGAAAACATTTATGGGAACAAAAAAGAAAAAGAAGAGTTTTCGTTAGTTACGAGCCAAGGGCGGGAAAGTGCTGGGCCAGCCTGGAAAAACTTTCACTGAGCTCTCCATGGTTCTTATTCATTCATTTTCCGCCGACCTTTGTGGCCTTCGTCGTCTGGACGCTGGTGTAATTAAATTTTCATTTTCCCCGTGCCAAGCAAAACAAGCAAATCCCATTTAATTGATATTAATTTCATATGTTTTCTTTCTCTTTGCAGGTGAGTTTATGTTTTTCTTTTTTGCTTCTACCAAATGAGAATGGTAATCTCTGGTGAGTTGGACTGTTAACTTTCTAGTTGCTAAATAAATCTGGTTCTCTTATCTTTTTTTTATATTTTTTTGTAAATAAATGCTTATCTCGCGTAGGGCATAAATCACTTTATTCCCATTATTGACCGAATCCCCAGCGGATGCATTAATTATTATCAAAATTTGATACGTTTCTACACTTGGAACTTTAAATTCCACAAATAATGGCCTGCGAAATGCTTTTGCGCAGAGTTCAAGTATTGCTTTTATGAGTTTCGATGTAAAATTAGTTAGTGTTCCCATGAGTTAAGCACACCTTTTCGAAGGTTTGCACACGTAGCGGGCATTCAAAACTTTTATGGACCGAATTGTGTCACTCTTCCTTTAACCCTCTAGTGCCCCTATTCCACGTTCTTTCGATGTTTTCAATGCGAAATGCAATTTCCTGAGCGCGTAATTTTGGCTTTTTATTTACAACGCATAAATGCGCTTAATAAACACGCTGCACATGGCGAATGTGGCACGTTGCACGTTGTTTTTGCTGTTTTGCTGCACTGAAAGAGTTGTAAAACACGGCGAAATGGCCGAAGCGAAGTTCCGCTGCATTAAGTTGGCCAACAATTTGGCCGGAGGGAATGGCATAAAGTTTATTAGTTGCCTTGCCAGTCAGCCAGCCAGCCAGCATTTTCTTCTAGTTCGTACCTCTGCTCATCGCTCATACGACGTGTTGTCTGTCCTGCGGGTATACCCTTTCCTTGGGTAGTTTGGTTCTTTCTACGTGATGGATGAATACTGTTGGAAAATCCCATTCGCATGCCTTGGCATTTGGTAAACTACCATCCAAACATTTGTATTTTCCGACTACTTACCTGTAATAGTTTATAGTTTCCCGCGAAAGAGTATTCCCCTATTTAAACCTCCGATTTTACTCCTCCATTTAACTTTTTATGCAGCTTCTGTTTCTGCTGCTGGTTTACGTTTGGCGGGGCAAATTTTATTAGCTGCGATGGCCAACAATGGCTGAATTTGTATGCTTTTATTGCCGCTGTTTGTTTGCGCAGTTCGCTGGAGCTGAAGAGGTGAACAAACCGCTCGTTTTGACTCCCTTACCTGTCCATACACACATATGTGTTGCCTTTGTGCCACCACCTTTCTGTTCCTAATCCCACTGCTCAGTGTCGTGCCCCATTTGCGTCTCAATTCAATTGTTTTCGTCCTTGGGCATCGGCTTATCTGCGGTGTCGAGTCCTTTATAAAGCCGTCACTTTGATGCCCGCGGCAGAACTACGCACTTTTCAAACACCTACCTCCCCCCTCCTTGGAAATCGAAATGTGCCTGTCAATCCAACGAACTGCGCATTCAACCTACTCCCAGGAATCCCCTTTTCCCAGCTGACGACGCAATTTCCCAACTGCGCAGGTTCAGCCAGCTCAAGATTTATATAATATTTGGGAAAGTACCCCTCTAACTACACCCCTTCATGTCATTCAAGAAGTCAGGATCTGGTTGGACAAAAAAACAAACCGAACCAACAGGGCAAGATCATCCAATAGAAACGCACAAAAGGACTCTGACAAAGGGCATTACACAAGTCTTTTCCAGCTGCCTAAACCCTTTGTCGTCATTATACTGCAAAACTGTCGTTTGACTGAGGGGAAATTAACATTACAAAAAAATCCGAGAATATTTGCTCTCAAATAAGTTATAGTTAACTATATGAATAGTTAGTTAGTTTTTCTTTTTACTTGAAATATTTTATGGTCTATGCTTCAGATGGAGATTAAAATTCCTTGTTCAACGCACTGCAGCAAAAGCAAAGCAGTTTTTTTTGTGGGGGTTGCAACCCTTTTGTGGCTGCAACATGCAGTTGCATTCGTCCTTTGCGATGATCCTGTCTGCGTCTGCTTGAATTTGTTACGTTTGAATTGCTGGCAACTCGTTTTTAATTGCCGCACGAGTGGCTGTGTGTGTGTGTGCAAGTGTTGCAAGTAGTTTGCCTAATTGGTTTGCTGCATATTCCACCCGATTCTATATGGAAGTAGAAGTATGGAAATGGAATGCAAACATCGATATATGGCAGCTTGTGCAGTTTTTCGAGGCTGCCAATTATGGGACTAAGCTGCATTTTGCGTTCCAGACAGACCAGACGTCGTTCTGGGATTAGCCGTCTGGCATAACAAACCCCATTCCCCTAGTTGTATTCTTTTTTTATACTTCTTTTGCTCAACTGCAATGGTGGAAACTTGCCTGGAATTATGAATTTAAATTGCGGCTAATAAATCGCCGCAAATAATCATATTTTTGGCCATTTTTCTTTTACTTGTGCGGTCTTTTCAAAACGAAAGGAACGAAACGAAACGGAAGCAGGAGCAAAATGCCAGGACATCCTTCTGCAAGATTGCAAGTAGTTGATAAAGTGCATTTTGTGCTGCTGAAGCTCTGATGCAAATGACACAAACGACAACATTTCAACTTGGTCTGCTTCCTTGGGGACTCCCTACTCCCTACTCCTTTCGTTTTTTCCCATTCCGCAGTTTGGCAGTCAAAATAAGTAAAAATGGCCAACAGCTCCCATCGTTTGGCTTTATGCAAATGCAAAATGGATTTAAATTGGCCAGACAAAGTCCGCTCGCCGATTGCCAGGCAAACACGAGCAGACTTGCTTTAACTTTTTGGCCATTGAAAATGTAGTTTTCAACTGCGAAGCGCTAAAAATGCAATTAAAAGCGAATTATTCCGGAATTATTCCAGGCAGGGAGTCGCCCCAAACTCACAAACTCTTGCCACTTAAATAATTTCCGAATAACCCTGGCTGGTTAAAGCGCATTTTTGCCCAATTATGCAGTTTTATTTTTATGCTTTTCCCGCTACGTTAAAAAGATACAATTTCAATTAATTTTAAGCTCTTCTCGCATTCGTTTACCTTTTTTTTTTGGGATATGGAAATTTGATTTATCAATGGTTTTAGGAGGGTTTAAAGTGAAAGGGTTTTCTCCGTTTGCTGTGCTCATAATTTGGGTTTGGAGAACATTAGATGGGGATTAAGTTCAGGGTAGCGTGAGTTATTTCCACTAGATACGCCAACCGACTGGAAGAAGAGACAAAAGCTGCAGATACTTAGAGAAATTATTTTATGCCCCCTACTTTCAAATTTCCTTTTTTATGGGGGGGAAGTTATTACCACATCCATAAATTCGAATTATATATTTGTATAATGTCCTTAACGATGTCTAATCCTTTTGAATGGTTATGAAAGAGGATGGTTTCGATAATTTCTTTATGTTTTCCACATCCTCAAGCTGAGTTTTCTCCATCTCAAGTTACAGCGATAACTTTGCTCGTATACGTGTATATATGGTATTACCTTTAATTATCCCCTTTTTGCCGATTTCTCCACCTCATTGACAATGCACGCCCCCAAAAACCGAGTTTACCGATCTCCACCGATCCCATTGCCATTTAAACTGATAACCACATCGAATACTCGTATCTGCCGGGTATCGTAATTCAGACCGAAATTATATGGTCCTCGTTACCTGGCCCGAATTCGTTTGGTTTGTCGTCTTAAATTTCTTTCGATTCGGCGGGCTTCTCGATGAATGAAAAGAGCAAAGACAAAAGCCAAATCCTGATTGTGCAGCTAAAGCCGAAGCTGAATCTCAATCCGAATAACACTACAAGAAATCTCTGGTCCCGCACTTTGATGTTTTCCCATAAATGAAAGCTGAAAATCAACATCAACAATAATATTCCTATATAAACGTAATCCGTTTAATGTGAATATATCTTATTTGGCCGTTGGGTTTTTTAATCTGCTCACATGCGATTTTATTACGTTTTCCCGATGATTAATTGCTATTTTTGCCCAGTGCACGCACACAGTTCGCCTTCGGAGATAAGATATGTGAACGACTCGAAGAGGCGGAATCTTCTGCCTCTGTGTGTCCTACCTGAAGAAGAACTGGAATTCGTGCCGCAGTTGTTTTTCCCCACCTTTTCGGATCCCAGTTCGCATTTCCCATTGTTCATTGATCTGTCTGCCACCACCCCTTCCAGTTTTTTGTTTTTTATTTTTTGGTTTTGTGAAAAGGGTCGGGTTTTTTTTTTTTTTTTTTTTTGGATGCGTTGACAACAGGCATTCGGCGGCAACCGCAACGAAGCTGATCAGATTACATAATGTGACATAATTAATTTCGAAATTTATAAGAATTCCGTGGCAGTCGAAGAATCCACATAGGACGGCCCATCTAGGGCGATTAGCTAGTTAGTAGTTGCTGGAGGGCTTTTCTTTTTTTGTTTTTTTTAGGGCTTCTAATCGCATTTGGGTCATCGAACACACACGTGTAGGCACGTCGCCTTATTTCCAGCTAATTTCGCGCTATCTTCAGCGAGAAGATCGCGTTCTTGTATCTGCCAGATACTTTTTCACTTCACTTTACATGGGCTGTAACTCATTTCAGCGTATTTATTCCTTCGTCGTCGTGTTGTATCTGCCGGAATATAAATCAAGCAATTGCCCTGGTCACCAGAGACAGAACACATATGTCTTGCCCCCCCGAAAGTTGAGGCACCTTAAGGTCGCAGCACAGCTTTGTCTGGTATCGTTATAATTTTTGTTTTATTTTATTTATCGCTGAAATTGAATCGTCTGCAGCCACGGAGACAATGAGACATTAACCCAATAAGCAGGGTGAACAGATGGAAAAGGCGAATATTTCTTAATGTACTCGTGCAAACTGTGATTCAGTGCCCTGGGGAAATGGAAAATTCAAGTTGAGCGATTCAGAATTTGAGCTGACAGCTTTAAGAGGGAAACTTGTTAAATTAAATCAATGTAAATCGTGGGTTTGATATGCCATCAATTAATAGCTATATATTTTATAAAAATACAACAATTGCCATACTTTGCTGTAATATTTTGTATCTGGTTGTGTAATCCACATTTCATTTTCTTTGTTTCGCATGACAACTTCGCATTAGGGAAGTGCATTAAATGCCGTCCAATTCTCTATGGAAAAAAATACACAAAAATCTCAATTGAGATGCAAATGATCAGAGAGCCATGTTATTTGCAGTTGTTTTTGTGTTTATTGTTTTAACAATTCGATTTGCATAAAAATTCAGACGCAAATAGAGGGAGATTCGGCCAAATTGCGTCATGGCATTGTTAAATTTATTATATACACGGTGCAAAACACTCTCCCTCTTTTGATGAGCTGTACGACCCAATTTGCAGCGAACCGCAAATTTCTTGGGGGGATTTCGCAGCTATTTCTACTTGTTGATGGCTCCTCCAGCCCCCAATCGCCAAAACCTCCCAACCCCGCCCGCCCCCACCCGACTTATTGCTGTTCGGACCGATAAGGTTCAATCAGCTACAAGTTGAGCTGCTCAAGGATGCGAGTGCCATAAAATCCCCAACAATATTTACCATAAGTAATAAAAATGCGAGTAAATTGCTTTTTTAAGCTCAAGTAAATCAGAGACTGTGGCCGGACTCGAGAGTCTGGTCTTGCTTTGTCTGGAAGAAAGTTGGCCGACTTGTGAATACCCTATGCATGAGTTTTTCCAAATTTACCAACTTCTTTTTTTGATCCTGGCCTAGCAAGTCATGTGAATGAACTAAAAGTTAACATATGGATAGATCCATTCGATTACTTGCACCATCCCAAAAATGGTAACCGAACTATCTTACTACTATCTTATAAATGCTATGTTAGTGAACGATAGGAGGACGGACCCTATATGCCCAGTACAATTAACGGGTATACCAGCAAAAACAACAAAAACAGTAAAATGGAACAGCGCAGCGGCGGCAACAAAGTATATGTTCGATAAGGGGGGCAGTTCGCAAACCCTGAAGGTTGTTCGGACTCAAATATATAATATGTGCTTGCTGCTTATTATATGATATTGTATTGCATTGTACAGTGGGGCACATTTGTTTGACCAGAGCTCAGTACTTGGTGTAATTTGAAATAGTGGCCATAAACAATCGCGGACGGATGCCATTTGCGATTGTTCATTTGCGGATCGGATCGGCGAATACTATATGGATATATGTATAGTATAGCTGTGCATATAGTTACATTATGTTGGGCCAGGACGTGACTTATGCGCTTTTCGCAAATATTTCTGTTGTGTGCGGGGGCTCGAAAACAAAACCATAAACCTTGTCTGGGGCACATAAAAACCTCAAGTTTTCCGCCTGCCAGGGGCGTGGGTGTTTTTGTTTTTGGCGGAGGGACCGGGGATCTGATCCACTTAATTTCGGTTTTTATGCAGTTTCCGTAGTGCTTGTTAATTTATTTAAAAGCATAAATATGAGATGCGAGTAGGTTTCTCAGTCGTAAAAGTTCTTACCATTTCTGTTTAGTAATATAGTGTGAATATCTATAGAATCTGTGGCATCGTTAAACAAACAACTGACTGACTAAAATTGTAATAGTTTTCGTTGCGTTTTTGCATTTCCCGTTCGCTCGCAAAAGCAAAACACGCGAGTTCATCGCTCCAATTCAATGAAATGGACTGAACTGCGGAACGGTGGAGGTTACATACTACATACCTGTGTGGATATCTAAACGCAAATATATATATGCAAATGCGTGAAAATATATATTCCGATCTTTCGATCTTTGCGATAGTTTGTGCTATTGACTCTTGGCCGAGGCAGCGGATCAGATAGCGAAAACATCATGATCGTGAGCATTCGAAGTGCAGCATTCATTCTGCTGTCTATGTAGATCTTCAGACTTATAGAGCAGGTCATGCGAATATGACTTGAACTCGATTCGAAAAATTCAAATATATATTATTACCAAAGACTAGTAAAATGCAATAGATTTGTGTTCAATTTATAGAGATATAAAAGTAAATGCAGAAAATACAAATGCTCACTTTTTTCTAATTCCATACCAAAACAAAGGCCATGAATCAGCTATTCGGTAAACGTATTTACTTAATTATGTCTTAATTATCTAATGATTGGGTGATGACTTCATTACAAAGCACTTAATCGAGTAATTAATTAAGCAGCGCATTCATTAATCATCTTTTGTGGCGTTAACGATTTAAACTGGCTTGAACTGGCATTTGTGCCCGCTGAGTGTGCGGAACTATTCGAATGCCCTGCGGTGTGCTTGTTTTTCGGCACATTTTATCGAATTCGAATTTGCAATTTTTTCGGTGTGCCAGATCTTTCCATTCAATCGCTCTCTTTCTCCCACATACGAAAAAACGATGCCAAACATCCGCTGTGCGAAATGAAAACAGGAATAAAATGACAGATAAATAGATTAGAGAAGAGAAAAACAATGCAAATTTATGTGAGGAGCATTAGACATTAAATACATTACAAGTCAGGCAACTAGCGACTAATTACAAATTGTGCCGGCATGTTGCACATAAAAAGCAACAACAACCATCAGCGAAAAACATCAAAAGCAGCTAGAGCAAC
This sequence comes from Drosophila orena, assembly GCA_005876975.1. Taxonomy (NCBI): domain Eukaryota; kingdom Metazoa; phylum Arthropoda; class Insecta; order Diptera; family Drosophilidae; genus Drosophila; species Drosophila orena. The sequence goes on along the minus strand of VCKV01000282.1, from coordinate 2,048,329 downwards.
TACAGCAACAGCAACAACAATGCTACTCAATGCAATTAGTCAAATTCAGCAGCAGCAGCAGCAGCAGCAACAAAAACAACAGATGACGAATGCTGCGAAACAGTGTTGTTGCTGCCATTGTTGTTGCACTATTTGATTTGCCATGCGGGCAGCGCTGCCGACGTCGCAGTGGAGCGCCGAGCAGAGCAGAGCAGCGGAGTGAGTGCAATGCACTCGGCCAGCGCGCGAGAGCGGGACGGGTGGAGCGAGAGCGCCAATAGTGTGCGATGGAGCGGGCGATAGATGAAACAGTGATAGTGGGAGGTGGCAGGTTGAGGTGGGAGAGCAGCGGCGGAGCTGCGCAGCTAGCTAGTTTACAGCTAGCACAGCTACATATGTGGCTATTAGAAATAAAAAGTATCTGTACCTAACAAATACTTACCATATTCGCATAGATTGCAATAAATTTAAGTTACATTTCTGGGCTAAATCAGAAGTTTTTATATGTAATACAATAAACGCAAGTTCTTTAGCATTATGTGCAACAGTAATAATAACCTTTAGTAACAACTGCGCGAATTCTTCAGAACTTCATCCATCATCAACCCAATGAGCACATGTATTTCTGAGATACTTTCTTTAAGCTGAATCAGAATGAAAAGTATCTTGTTGTATTCAATAAAGTGTCCAATTTAGCTAGTTTTGTAATCTATGAGCAGACCTGCTGTAGTTGTAAAACAAAAAGCGAAATTGTTAAGCGCTCTTTTCTCTCGCCTTCTGTGATAATGGCAGCACAAAAAATGAGCACAAACGTAGCAACAAAACATTTGACGAGGCGACTGCCCAATAGGAAAAAATGTGCGATAGGTCGGAGTTTTCATGTGTGTGCCGCGTATTTTCCGCTGTCTTTTTTTCAGTTTTCAGCTCTGTGCTTCTTTTTTTTTTTTTGTTTTTTGCTGCTTTGTTTTTTTGCATGTTTCTGCTGTTGCTAATTGTTTGCGCTGACTGCAATTTGCATGTGTCGCGATTCGCGAAGTTTATTGACCGCTCGGCGTGGGCAGCTCAGCGGCAGAGACACGGCGACGTTAGCGGCAGCGCCTCTGGCAGCACGCCCAACTATTTATAGATAAGGAAATGTGGCAAGCGGAGGCAAAAACAACTGAAAACACACGAAAACTAAAAAAAATACCCATGGCAACTAAAACTAAGCTAGTTGCGCAAGCCATTAAAGCACTAAGAAAAAATTGCATTCGCAGGAGGAATTTCACTCGAATAATTCGGGGAAATACGAAATAGAATTCCTGGGAAATCCGTCGCATTTTGCCTGAATGAACATTCCTAATTAAATTTCCACTTAAATTGGGGAAACACAAGTTGTAACAATGAGAAATAAACGAGTGCATCTTACAGTACGCGAATTCTTTAGTCATATATCTTATAAGTTGCTATGCAAAGTTTTTAAATGTGTAAATATAACTTAAATATAACTTATATAATGAACAGTTAGTAGGAAGTACAATTTCTTTTACCAAACTTGGTTACTTTGTCGCTGAAAACGATCACATCGCTCAATAAAGTGAAGAAGCTGCAACATGAAATGTTGCTAACCGGATGTTGCGCATTGCAGCACGCAGCTGTTGCTCCTCGTTGCTGTTGTTGTTGTTGTTGTTGCAATCATAGCGCAAATGAAGCAAATATTTGCTGTTAACAACTTAATGCGCTTGTCGCCGCCTGCCCCGCCCCCCTTTTTCCCCCCATTTCCCGCTGATTATGCGCCTCAATCAACAGCGGCAGCAACAACTACAACGGCAACATCAACGTGCTGCTGCTGCTGCTGCTGCTGCTGCTGCACTTCATAATTTCTGCTATCTTGAGCTTCGCTTTTTATTTCAGTTTTAATGCAATTAACTTGGCACTTGTCAGACTTTCCGTCTCACTCTAACTGTCTGTCTGTCTGTCTGTCGCCTGTCTATATATATGTATATCTACCTTTTTCCCGCCAGACATCGGTTGACAATATGGTCCCCCCTTTTTCAGGCATGTCGAGTGGGCCGGCTGCTTTATGGCCAGCTAATGCTGTTTTTATCTCTTTTTCTTGGCCAAGATTTATTTTATTGTTATTGGAACTTTCAATAAAAGTTGCCCGTCGCCGTGGGCTTTGCGCGCAAGAGAGAGAGGGAGGGAAGCTGCAGCGCGGAAAGGGACAACGAATGGGAATCTTAGCTGCTGCGGCAGCTGAAGCTGTTTGTCTGATTAATTCGCCATTAAACTGTGATTAATGTTGTTTATTCTGCGCCAACTTATTAGCTAAATGTGTTAATTATGAGTTGTCGATTGTTGGGATTACAGCATTAGCACTTTTTGTTTTTTTTGTGTGTGCACTGTAATAGTTTAGTCACGTTAATAATTACAGTTGGAATAGCGCAATGGGTATGTCGGGTATTTTAAAGTGTTTAAGTAACCTAAACTCCGCTTACAAGGCAGCCATCATACGTCATCAGTTTCCAATGACATTTTCTTCATGCCCGTTACAGCTTGAGCTTCGTGTTGTTGCAGCCTTAGAGTGCCCACTGTATTTGGCGCTGTAATGTCATAATTAACCGCCAATTCATATTCATATTTATCGTGTTCGCGATTTTCCCGCCCGCACTCGACAGCAATTATCGCCGTCTGGGAGATCGATGATCAGCAAATCAGCATATCACCCCCGCAGCAACAACACGCACTCTGGCAAATGTATTCATGAATAAATCAGACTCATGCTCGAAACTCAGACGCAAATCGTCCTTCACCGCTCGCTGGTAATTTGCATTTGCCATTTTTGTCGCCGCCGCCGTCGTCGTCGTCGCATTTTCATCACTTTTCACACCAAACATTTAAATGCGAAAATCAATTAAAAATGTTTGCTGCGGTTAAAATGCCGATTGAGGGGGTGTGGGTGGGGGTGTTGTACTATCTGGTTCTCGAGGTTTTCGTGGTAATGACCGACGAGCGGAGTGTCCATGACAAAAATGCATAAATAACAAAGGCAAACAGCGGCAAACACACGATAGACAGGCGAAAGAGATGACAGTACGGCGGGCGAAAGAGACAGACATTGGCGCATAAACCAAATTGATGAACGTCAAATGTATCACTTGAATAACTCAGTTTTATAGCATTGGGAAGCATTAAACAAAAGAACTATTAATTAATCAGTTGCATACGAAGCAATCTTAGCAAAAATCCAAAGAAATGGCAAGCCAAGCATGCTTATTAAATATTTTAATTAATACATTCCTGAACGCAAAAGTGTGCTATTGGATATATCCCCATCTATGGGCAGCATTGAGTTCGGTCACGACTTGTGCGACATGTGGCACCCACGGTGAATAAAGATCAAAGTAGATCGGAGTGCAGCAAATTGCAATGTTTATGTGTTCTGCTTTTTAGCATTTAGCATTTAGCATTTGTTCTTGAGAAGTTGCAATGTCTGGCGGCAAACGAACTGCACTATACTTATGCTCTTGGCAAAGGGGGCGTGGCTGCACAATTACAGGCGTTGACAATGGACAAGCGACGAGACGGAGTGGCAGACGACCAGCAAAGCGGGGCTTGACTGTAATTTGACCTTAATGAGGCTGGTCGCTCAAAATGCATTTTAATTACAAGACACGAATTAATGGCACTCCGTTCGCTGTGGGCGCATAAAAATATATTAACAAATGTATTTAGCACTTGACTTCTATGGGAAAATACTCAAATGTTTCCAGGAGATAAACTTGGCTAGCTTACCACTTTATAATTTGTACCTACCAGATATAAATTTGCATAATTATCTGGCGTGTTTTTTTTTTAGTATTTGTTTCAATATTATTTCCTCGTAGCAGGAACTGGGTCAATGTCGGGAAATTCCCTTCACATCCGACACTGTTTTAATTTAGACATTTGCTGACATTTATGAGGCGGCCATAAAACTGTTTGCCCGTGTTTGGCCGTTCGATCGGCGATGCAAGCGCTGAATTTATGACGCGTACTGTACGCGCAGCCCGGCTCTATACTCTTGGCCACAAAACAATTGGCCACAAAATGTGTGTTTACGACGTTCGGTTGGCCAGCAGTTCACTTCTTTGGGATCCTAGACCTATAAAAGCATGTGGCTTCTGGCCCGTTTGCCGTTTGCCGTTGGCTATTGGCCATTTGGGTTTCTGGCTATCTCTCGCTGGCCATCTAGCTGCGTTTGCCTTGTAGGCTCTGCACATTTGTCAAATTGATTGCGAAATAAATTCGAGTGTGCGATTTCTTCATTAGTCGCCGCCAACTGCAGTTGACATTGTCCAAAGATGATGCATGTGGCAAGTGGCACACCACGGAACAGCACGGATAATCTGCATAATTTAATGCTGAATTATAAACTTTGTGTAGCCAAAGAGAAGAGTTGTCCTCTTCACAATTAATGGGTAAATAAATTCCGGCCTATTCAGCCAGCGATTCCATAAAAGGAGATTCGCTTTTGTGGTTTAGGCCTTGAATGCTGGCCATGGCTAGCAGTTTGAAGATGTAATTCGATAGAACTCTGCGGCTTTAGTAATTCGCTAAATCTAGCCACTTAACCAGTCATACCAATTTGGGAATATTTACATTTTCGGTTTGAATGAGAGGTTCTCTTAGACATTTATAACTTACATAGTACATGGAATTGGTAGAATTGGTTGTATAATCCTTAACTAACTTACCATATGACTTTGAATTAATCAACTTTTTCTCCTTCCCATATCATTTCAGGTATGTACCACAACTTCCTATATAGATATCAATAAACCCAATGCAATCGTGAGTATAAAATGCGGCGCTTGGAGATAAAACGATGAATCGAAAGCCGCTCGAACGACTTCTATTTTCGTTTTTGTTACCCACACAATAATTCTGGTTCCCATCTGTGGCTAATTTGCATAATAAGCGCACAGCTGTTAATTAATAACGGAATAGCGGGGCAGCTGCCCCAAAAAACAACTAAAAAAACAACAATCGGCAGATCAAAGACAGCGGATTCGTATCGAAATTATGAGAGATTTTCTCCTTGGGCTGCTCATGGGTTAATGCGAACCAATTTGAGTAGGTGGAGTCGCTCCACGAAGCTGAAAACCACAAAAAAAAAATAACAACAAAAACCGAGGCATTTCCGTCTTGGATAAAATGTGGCAAATCACTTAGCTGAATGCAGACATGCCACGCCCCCCGCCCCGGCAACAGTTTACAAGCTGTAAATTTGGCCAAGAGACTGGCAGTAGAGGGTTAAAAGTGGCAATTTTCAAATTTGCGATCATCGACAGGCGCCACCAACGCGCAACGTCAACTAGGCACTGAAAAAAAAACCTACTAAATGTAGTTAAAAGTATTATATAATATTGCAATTTATTAGCAAACTTGATGTACCAGTTGTTTAAGCAAAGTGCTATTTTGCATAAGTTTGTGAGTGTTTTTACTACTCTAAACTGTATCATGGCATTTGAGCCTCGAAGTGCAACATCGCTAGTTGCAAGTTGCCGGTGTGCAGTTGCCGCTGCCACCAAAAGCGGCAAATGGCAAAATGTTTTGCAATTTTCGCTGCATTTGCAGACAATAAATTGCTGGGCATTTAATTTGGCCATCGCACAAGGTGGAGCTTTTTGGTGGCTAAGGAAGGGGGGGGGGGGGGGTGGGTGGGGAGAGAGGGGGCAGTGGGAGTGGGAGTGCCCCAAGCCAAGAGGCATGTGCAACAAGCGTTGGCTATCTGCTGCCTCTCTGTTTGCGCCGAGTAAATTGATTTGTTGCGGCTCCAAAGGCACGCAGTCAATCAAGCGCGAGTGCTACAATCACTATGAAAAATCTCGGAGCTCCAACTTCCCCAACTCCCCCCATTTGCCGCCAAAAAAGGCTGGCCCAACGAGGAGGGGTGGGGGTGCAAGATGCCACCGGCGCGATAAGAAAATGTTGAGCAACATTGTTGCCAATCGACAAGAAATTGCACTTAAAATTCGCGCGAAAACCTAAATAGAAATAAAACGCGTGTTCGGCGTTTTTTTTTCTCTCTTTTTTTCTTTTTTTTTCTTTTTTTTTTTTGCTAAAAATGTCGAGTGCCGAATGCCAAAGTGAGCTAAGCAGCTGAGTGAATGCTTTGCGCTAGAGATTAGGGGTATCTATCTTTATTTATGGGGTTTGCCGGCTTTTTGGGGTCAAAGATAGTGGGAGATAAAGGTATGGCGGCATTACTACTAGTATAGCTAACTAATAGATAACTTTAACTAACAGATCTTCTTTGCTCTTGTCGAGTAGTATAGTTATGTGACATAACTTTCCCCATTCATTGCTTGCACTCATTAATTATAGGTTTTTATATAGTGTATTACAGAGTATCCGAATGCCTTAACCCAGTTTTTATATATTGTATTACAGAGTATCCGAATGCCTTAACCCACTCGCGGCTGTTGCGTTTGCCACAGTTATTACGCACAGTTGGTAAAGTGAGTTGGCTCAAAGCCATGCGGCGGCTCTTCATGCTCTTAACCCGCCAAAGCCCCCCCATTAACCCATTAGATCCCCCTGAGTTTTTGGCATCGTGTGGTGTCATAATCGCCCATCGACTCGCTCTCTCCCTCCTCTCTCTCTTTCTCTCTCTCTCGCTCATGCACAACCAATTGCATACGCCAACACATGCAGTTTTGTTGCGCTTGCAGTCGCTGCCGCAGCCGCTGCCTCTGCTGCAGTCGACGTCGGCTGTTGTCGTTTGGCCGCCATCGCAGTAATCTAATGTCAGATAGTTTTGCGGTCGCTAACCCGCCTCGCTTCGACTGCGACGCCGACTGCGGCAGCGACTGCAACTACGCTGCAATGCAAGTGTGTGTGTGTGTGTGTGTGTGTGTGTGAGGAGATCGGCAGCAATCGAGAAATAGCGCAATGCACGCACTCGCTTAAGGCCATCTCGCTCGCACTCGCACGTTGTGCAATTAGATGGTGCGCTGATGAATGCAAATTAGAATGAAAGCCGCACAGTGGAGCCAAAAATAATATATAATATATATCATCGCTAAGTATTACAGTACTTGGCATAGTATGGTAATGGAAATGCTCAAATTAGAGCTGATTACATGGCGGATACTTGATATTAAAATGAGTAACAACATGGCGGATACGTTATACTTATACATATTAAAACCTAAACGTTTGGCATATCTGTTCATAGCTTAACTTAGTCATGTGTCACTAAAAATGTGTAACCACTGTAGTCATGTTAGCGATACTTAAGCTGCCATTTGCTTGCGCCTGAGCGTCTCTTCGTAAGAATGTGGCTCTAAACCGAAGCCTGGCCATAAAAGCAAACAATTGTTGACATCTGCCACACGCTGCTATATGCTATAAGCTGTATGGTATACGCTTTATGGTATATGTACCTCTCGAAGCCGCCGACTTTTTGAGAAAAGCCCCCTCCACTCGCCGCCACTCGTTTCCTTTCGTTTGTCAGCTTGTCAATCAAGTGGTCGTCTTCCACAATTATCCATTCTAATGACAGCGAAAGACAGAGAGAGCCAGTTCAAAAGATGGCTTGCACATGTTCGCTTTGACAAAATGCCAACAAAAATGCCAGCCCAGCACAGCACAGCACAGCAGCAGCATATGCGGCACTTAAATAATTCTCGAAAAAGCACAAACCGAAAGGAAAACAAACTTGCACAAAAAATCAAGATGTTAAACAAAAAACGCGGGGGAAAAACAGCAGGAAAAGTCCAGAAGATGTCGACCTACACGCCCACATCATTTGGTTATTGGCCAATGTGGTGGGTGCGTTGTTTGTGTAAGAATATGTCTTAAATAAATGACCAAATAGTGCACAGTGAAAAACAGTTCTGTGAAAATAATACGTAAAGCTGGTCATGAATCATTTAAATTTCAGACTGCACAGCAATCATAAAAGAAAATTACATTTTTGCTGTCTGTGAGGAGCGCAGAAACACCTACTTTTGCTTTCAGTCTTTCAGCCTTTTTCAGTTTCAGTTTTGCAGTTAACGTTTTTATAGCTGCCTACACTAACCTATGACAATAATTAGCTGAGCAAACAAAATACAGGGCGATATGGCGTAAATATGTATGTACGAGTGTATATATTTTGAAGAGAGATAAAGCAAAGAGCTTTGTTTGTTTAATTTGTGATGTTTCGAGAGGTCAGCCGCAAAGTAGGCAATGGGTAGGCATTCATTTGAATTGCAGTTCGTTGACTTTGTGAATTTGAATTGACTCTCGGCGCTTTTCCATTTTCATTTTCCATTATCTTGGCCAGCAAGATGAAATAAAAAAAGAAAAGGTTGTGCAATTTTCCCCCCGGGGTTCAACACCTACCACTTTGAGCTAAGTAAACGTTGGCTGCCGGTTGCCATGGCTATCTGATGATTGCTATTTGGCCAAGAGCGAAATTATCATCATCAAAACGTGGCTGTTAAAGCGGGAAGCCAACTTCGCGATGAGCCAGCCTGCCCATGGGACGTATGCGTAATATTTCGCCAAATCGCCCCTAATTAATAATGCAAATCGCGCTGCAGATCAGCGATAAGCTAACCGAGCCAGCTAGTTGCAACAACTCAATTACAACCCACAGCTGCTGCTGCAGTTCCTTTTCCACGATTTTTCCTCCTCGGGGGCACGAGCGTGTGGCAAGCGCTTTTATCGCGAAAAGCCAAGCCGATCGGAAACAACGCCCATAACAAAGGAGAAAAATACCAATCATTATTTACGGGCTCAGTTGAAAATGAATGGTAGCTAAACACACACTCGTATGTTTGCATTGAATGAACTGCATTTGGGCAGTTTCTTTTTGGAAACCAAATGAATTTAATAATATTTTTATGTATGTACCTTGTGAGCACACATCAAAGCCTTCTCATCCTTAAGGTGTTTGGATGTCTATTATTACGCTAGATGGGAGCAAGCCATTTTTATGTTTGTCATGAAACGTGTATTCTCTTTGAGTAGCAAACACGACACCACAACCATCATGTGTCAGCCATCATTGCTGCATTTAAGCGAGTGCATTTCCCTTTCTGCTCCAATCAAACGTGCTTACTCGCTAAATTATGAGGCGTTTTTAATGGCTTCCTTCATTTGCAGTTGCAGATTTTCGCTTTCAGCCTCCACTCGCGTGCCTCGTAAAAATCGCAGCAAATGCCTTTAAATAGCAGGAAGATGACTGCGAATGTTGGATGGAAATCGCCTCGCAGTCTGCCCGAAAGCCAAAAACTTGCACTTCAAGTGAGTCTGCTGTTCAGTTCAGTTGAGTCGGGTTGAGTTGAGTCGACGGAGTATTTTGCGGGCTTTTTGGCCATATATTTCGTTCATTCATAAGCGATCCGAACCGGCTGTCGAAACATGCTGATGTTGCTGATGCTGCTGCTGCTGATGTTTGAAGTGCCTTTGATGATGCTCATTTCGTTGGCGTTGGCGAAATGTAAAATGTATTTTAAAACTGGCAACTGGAGGGGTCCGTCCGCCTATTGATTTTTACGACCAGCCAAAGGTAAAGTTCATCGAACTTTCACATGCTCCTACCTGAAAAAAACGGAAAGCGGAAAAACAAAAAAAAGAAGCGGAGCCCCCTCCCTCACTGCATGCATATTTTTTCATTAATTTTGGACTCGAGTTTAGCGGCAATTAGTCGCATCCGTTGGCTGGCATACATAAGTAAATAAATTTCGCTTAATTTTATTTTATTTGCCCGTGTGTGCGTTCGTTGGCAAATCTTCAACTCCAGACTTTGTAGAGTCATTGACCAACTTCAGTGGGTTTCGTTCGTGTAGCCCCGTCCAGTCTGTGCAACATATATCCCCGTCCCTTTCCCTGCCATGCTATCCGTCTCTTTCTCTAGTGTCCACTTTCTGTTTTTTTTTATGTGTTTTTTTTTTCGGTTTGTAGGGACAGAGGAGCCTTTCATGTCTGTTTAACTTATTTGACATGGGTCGCAGGAGCTTCGCGAGTAAGAGGGCTTCTACTCGGTGCCCCTATCTCTTTCTAGACCCCGCTCGGCATCGACCCATCTCTTTCTATTGGTCTCTGTCTCGTGCTCGCTCTTTCCAAAGCCATCCTGGGGCAGTCCATTATGTGCCGGCTTATTTGTTTTAATATTCGCTGCTCGTTTTCTTGCTAGTTTTTGGCCAAAGTCCTTTGCATATCGGGGATAATGGGGTATATATATATAGTATATATACTCTGCTGCTGCTGCTGCTTCTTCCTCCTCTTCTTGGCTTATCGTTAACAGCACATTAAAGGATTTCAATGCCTTGGGCTGGTGGCAAACATTTTGTGCACCACAAACATTTTGCTTATTGACTTTGTTGCCACTTTGACGCCTTATCGCCCATCTACATGGCTATATCTTGTAGCTGCTGTCTGGATTTCTGGATTGCTGGTATTCTGGGATTCTGGATGCCCGATGCCAGACAGAGAAGAGGGGGTATTGCCACAGAGTGTGGCATGTGGAGGCACCCGGGGAAAGCCAGTGGCAGACAAACATTTCCGCTCTGCTGGCCGCCTATGGTCACGTGCCGCTGTCGCATTTAACTTGTGCTTCGATTTAGCTTGGCGGGCTTTTGGGCCCGATTTCACTTGCTTTCGGCCACCAAGGACACGAATTTCCCAACCGCAAATCAATAAGCTTAAACCTGGAAGCCCTTCAGAGTTAATTTAATTGCTAACTAATTTCACTTTAAATCTAATCTATTGTCGAGCTGTAACTTTAGTTCTTCAGTTTACAATCTGATATTTGGCTTGGCTTGGTTTAATTGGGTTTGATGTGAAAACCTAGACCGACCACCCTCTACACCTCATCCAATGTCATCAAACTAATCCATCAGCAGTTCGATGATGGATCTCCCACCAGAATCCCACATCCCTCATTATCGCTTTTGTTCGCAATTCAATCAAAAATTTGCCTTGGCTTTGCGCAAAAACAATTGAGTTTGTCTCGGCTTGAGTGGGCAATGGATTGGGGATTGGGGATAGCTTCCCCCGCTTAAGGATTCTTCTGGCCAACTCCGCATTTCGCCCGCACCACCTGAATCCTGGTCACGCCCCAATTGTGTTTTTGGCATTGTCGCGGCCTGTGTCTGACAACAACTCTCGGCAGACGCCACTTGTCACGGCTCCCCCCTTCCATTCCATTTGCCACCTCTCTAAAGTTCAGCTGGAGTTTTCTCTGCAAGGATATGCGTCTTTACTACACGCAGAAAAAAAGTCTGTGAAATAGCATATTACATCTGCTGCCAAATGAGGCTGTGTTTTCTGCAGTGTGGCTGTCCTGCATCTTAAGTGCTTGCAGAGGCCACCTTCAGATCCTTAACTCCAACCTGCCCCAACCCAAGGCCTGTGTTAATGTCACTTGGCAAACTTTCGCTGCATCGCCGTCGCCGTCGTCGTCGTCGTCGCCGTCATTGTCTCATGTGCCTCCCCGCTCCTACAGAGAACTCCGCCATCCTGCCATCCTGCCATCCTGCCACCCAGAACACCCCCACTTCGATTTGTCCTGGTCGTTATCTATTGCTGGCAACGACAGGCAGCATTGATTTAATGACATTGATGGGGCGCCACTCCCCGCCGACCCGCGTTTGCCCCCACATTACATTCTGCTCCTGATGCTTTATTTATTGATTTAACTTTGCAATATCGCCGGCATACTCGTATCCTTTCTATCGCTCTGTTCCTTTTCCTTGCCCTTTGCAGTTTTTGCATTTTTTTTTCTCTTTTTTATTTGGCGCACTTAACGCGTTTTTGTATCCTTGAATGGATTTCCTTTTTATTTCTGCAGCGCCGGCAAAATTTATGCGCTGCCTTCGCTATCAGCGCCAGCTCCTCTCCTTTGATCCCTAAGCTTCCTTTAAATAAATATCGAAATAAGTAGAAAAAGTGCTTAGTTGAGTGGTGCATTGAACTCGTCCTTGCAGCACTCGCTTCTATTTCTATTGCCTTTTATTGGTTTTTGATTTGTCTTTACCTTTTTGTGCCTGCGTAAGTATTGCCTTGTTATTTTCTGTTCATTAGCCATAAGGAGCTCAAGTCGAATCATTGCGAATCTCAGTTGGCTGCCAAGTGATTGCAAAAATTAATTAACGAAGTGCCACGCCCCCCACGCCGACGACGACCGCCTTTTGAAAAAGCCATGATACGCCCTTTTCATGTCCTCTTGTGTCTGCCACAATTTTTTCTCGGTGCGCCCATTTTATTTATTTATTTCGGTATTTCGGTATTCATTTAGGGATCGCATCCACTGTCTATCATTCATTCTGTGCGGGTGTAATGAAATTATCCTGCGTGCTCGAAATTCTCTCGTATCCTTGTGCCCCGCCATCGAGTTCAAAATTCGTCCTTCAATCCGGTGACTGAATGCCGAGCCTCATGGAAAAGAAAAAAGAAAGTAAAAACCCACAGACGAGAGTCGACTGCAATTTAATTACTCTGCGGCTTGCTGTTTGAAAACAGTTTGGCGTACCTGGAAAGCCATAAAGAACTTTAGGAGTCAAGCACCTAAAAACTCAAACTCAAACTCAAACTCGAACTCGGACTCAAACTCGAACTCGGACTCAAACTCAAACCCAACCGACTGACTGGCCCTCACACATGACGTCTGACCAAACAGTGCAATTTGTAAGCATTTGGGCCCCAGCTCAACTCAGCTCAAACGTTCATTAGTTTGATTACCCCAAAATGGTGATGGTGATGGAGTTGGAGTTGGAGTTGGAGTTGGAGCTGGAGTCCTGCCAGTTGGACTGGCGGAGCAGAGTCCTGCGGTCCGCCCAAGCATATGCAATGAAAAATTCAGAAACGCAATCAACAAATTTAGCCCGAGTTGATAGCACTTTGAACTTTAAGCCATTGCGAAAAAAAAGGACATGTAGGAACGACCAGCGAAAGTTTGGTAAGCAGTTATGGAAAGGGTATATTCCACATCTAATACGCAAAAAACTATACTAGCTATCTTCAGGATTGTTTGGTTGAACAACTTACAGTGTTGGAAAAAATAATAGAAACACATTGATTTTAAATTTTTGTGCTCAGAACGAAAGTAATATTTTTTTAATCTTTATTTTTTTAAATTCATATATAAGTATATTTCACAATAAAGTACCGTTATGAGTGGCTTACACTTCGTACATAATTAGTAATTTTGTTTTACATGCAGAAGCGATTCTTGTTTCTATTATTTTTTCCAGCAGTGTAACATGAATTGCTTCACCCTTTAATGGCATTTTCTTTGAGTGTACGTGTTTCGGGCCATGTGCTTTAAATCATTTTCATTTTCAGTTGAGCGCTGACAGCAGCTGTGGCTCTTGTTCCGTTTGTGTCCACCTCCTGAGTCGCAGAGTCGCAGAGTCGCAGGTCCTGCGTGTCCTGTCCTCCAGGACGCCAGGACCTCCAACTCCATCTGTTCCGTGGTCATTGTCCTGTGCTGATTTCTGTTTTTGGCTGCTCAACTTGGCAACTTGCCGTCTGAGCCAAGCACTTATCGCACCTTGTTTAGTCAGTTAAACTGTCAACTTGGACGAGAGCAGTTTTTCAACCTGCCCATTCCCAGCCAGCCAGCCAGCAGCCCACTCTTATTTTCGCCATTTCCACGCTTTTCTTGATTAATTGCAATTTGTGTGCGCTGTGTTGTTGATGAAGTTTTTAGTGTCCGACAAAGTGCTGTACATTCGGGGGGTGCGCGGGGTGCTGGCTAATTATTAATGTAAATGTTTTCACTTTTAATAGAAGCTCAGCTGCTCAGCTGCTCAGCCGCGCCCTCTGTCTGGGTCAGTTTTTCCTTTTGGCTCTTAATTGCCCCCAAACATGCAGCTTACATGGCCATTGGCCAGCTTTAAAACGGGAAGGGGGGTATGGGGGTGTTAGGGTGTTGGGGAATGGACTTTCCATTTCGCTGAAAAGGAAAACCACCGCCGTTTTTCCGTCTGAATTGCGGCGGGTGTCATTATCCTTGCGGCTGGCTCATATGCGAGACAACGAGCTTGTGCTCGTGCTCGTGCTCCTTAATTAGAAATGCTAATGAGCCAGAGCTGCCAGCCAAAGCTACTTAGCGATGTTAGTGACACCTTCGAAAGTGATTCAACCGCATGTGAAAGTGGGAATTTTCGGGGATTTCGGTGGCACATATAGAGAGCATTGTCTCGGCATTCGTTCTTTTGTGGCACGATTAGCGCGCTCGATGAGCAGCCGAAATGTTGATATCATCGCCATGTCATCACATGAGCTGCAAGCACTGGGGAGCTGTGAACTAGGTACTAGAATGTAGGTACTTCATGTGTATTTCAATAATTAAAATGTATATTAACTTTAGCTACTCCTTACTTTGGTTGCTCACCTTTGACCTGTGTGTAACCAACCGTTTGTGATGCAAACTAAGCCCAGATTGATTAGCTCTTGTAAGAGCGGCTTACACAAAAACATTTTTGGAACTTAAGCCCTAGGCTTTGTTGCCTTTGGAGCTGGTTCGCCGTGGAGAAAGTCCTCCACATCCTGCGAGTGCCAAATAAGCCCTCATTGAGGTGCAGCCAAAAGGACCCTCGTCATTTATTGGCCTTTAAAGCGGCGTCGAGTGCAGTCGCTGATCTCCCTGTCTCTCTGTCTCTGTCAGTCTGTCTGTCCGATTGTTTTCCCATCTCTTTCTCACGCCCGCTGTTTGTCTCTTTCACTTTCGGTTTGTGTGTGTGTGTGTTATTTTCTGGGTAAAAGGACGAAAGGAAGGAATGGGTCTGTGGTGTCGGGGATTGGAGGTTTTTAATGTCGTGTTTATTTTGACATTTTCATTATGTGCGTATCTTGTTTGTGGCAGAGTGACTGTGTGTGTGTGTATTCGTTCATTGTCTGCGTCTGGCTGCGTTTTTTATGGTTGCCACCCGAACAACCAACGCCCAACGCCCCCAACACCTAACTTCTTCTTGGCCTTCACTTGAGCTTTTGTTTGGTGTCAAAACCCCCTTTTTAATTATATTATTTGAACCTTTAACCTGGAAATGTTAAAGTTTGCAAGTTTTCCGTTTTCCCGGCAGAGTTGAGTGCATTTGCTTTTTGCGGATGTCTGAGACTTGCATTTGAAATGAATTTCTTAAAACTTTCGTTCGTTCGGAGTGTTTGTTGCCTATCGAGTGTCCTTTTTGGCCAAGAAAGGAACAACTTTGCCGTCGCTTTTGTTTTAATCAAACTTTTGGCCGCCTCTTCTTGTTTATTTTTTCGTTGCCAGCTTATAACTTTTCCCTGAGGTTAGAATTTCCACGCTTCTCCTCTTTTGTATTGTAATTAAAATGCAGACGGCTGTCTTTGCTCCTTTTCCTTTATTCCTTCAGTTACTATTTTTGCATTTTATGTTTTTTCTTTTTTTTTTTTTACTTTTTTCGCCAGCATGACTGTGTGGCAATTATAAAGATATGCTCCAAATGAGTTCCATTCCGAGCCATTTCTCTGTGCGGCGATAAAAATTACAGCAAATGAAAGGGGGAAAACGCTGGAAAAAAATAAGTAGAAAAAGAAGTAGAAAAACGCCCGGAAAAAGGCAAATTTAATTAGGTTCAACTGGGGGCTCTTCGCACCCCTTCAGCGATCAATTGGCGGGCAAATGCAACCGTCTCAGTTTGTTGACTCCCACTTGTCCCTGCGCTTATCTGTTTTCCCATTCTGCCACCATTTCCACTTCCCGCCACTATTTGCACTTCCCAATAGAGGCCCGTCCACGGGCTATATGCGTCCGACTATTTCTGTTGTTGACAGCACTTATCGCCTGGAGCTGGAAGAGTCTAGTTCGGCTGAGGTTCATTGATCCATGGGTGTGATAAGGCCCCAGGGAGCAGCAAGTGGGTGCTTAACCCTAGAGCTGCAGCGATTGCGATAGAACTTCTAGTCTTTGAAAATGTAGGCTTAAAAGGTGTCTCAAGAAAGCTAAGAAGCCTTGCTTACTTACATCTAAGCAGCATTGTATTTAAACCTCTTCTACTTCAATCGCAAACAAGCTGAAACATAAAGCAAAACATAGCGCATACGCACCGTTGCCAAGTTGATAAGCAGCTAACAAGCGCATATAGAAACCCCTCGTCTTGGCAATTATATAAATGAGAAGGAGTGAGTTGCATCACCAGTCAACCAGTCGCAAGGATACATATGTTTGTTTGCCGTAAAGCATCGGGGGGATTAAGTTAAGTGGAAGAAATTACACCAGAGAGGATACACTTACTCCTTGCCCGGACTTCTGTGGCTTTCGCCCGGGAGAAATGGCTTTCAGTTCGTTTGGTTTTGGCTGCTAATGTCCTGGGGATTAAGTTCGAATCAAAGCAATGTACTGTGACTCCGTAAAATGCAGCAGCAGCGAACGGCAGGAAAAAATCTACAAAAAAAAGAGGGAAACCAAAAAGGAGTGCCTTAAAAAATAATTAAACAATTAAGTTGGGCATGGGCACCATCATAAAACTATTAACTGCCACCGAATGCATTTAAATTGCCTGCTTAGCGGGCGGAAAATGCGGGGGCGTGGAGTGGAGTGGAGTGGAGTGGAGTACGCGTATCCAATAACCATCAATGTCTGGCGAATGTCTGGGAGATGCCTTTGAAATTTGCTTTACATATAAAAATAATTGTTATGCCCGAGAATAAAGTTTAAAGTGGAGGAGGACACCCCGGCCAGCCAACAAGAAAAAGCGGGAAAAAAGGGAAAGCGGCTGGCATGCAGTTCAATAAACTGCGAGGAAAGGCAAAAGCATGCTTCAAGGCGCAAGCATTTATTTTTTTTCTTTGCTTGGGCGAAAAATGAAATTGGAAATTGCATTTGTTTTGGCTCTTGCCTTTTTGGCCCCATACATAAACCAACCAACCAACCTACCACCTACTCATCCTCATCCTCATCCTCATCCGCTTATAGCCAATCGAAGAAAGCCATTATGCCATAGCACATTGAACGCACGATAAATAACGAAGGACCCAAGTCGTCCAGTCTATGGCAACAAAACCAGCGAATGCGATTTATTTGCAAATTGATATTTAAAGGTCAGAAGGAGGATACCAAGCGGCCAAGAGCGAGCTGGCTAAAGCACTTGTGGCTAATGGCAAATGCGAAAGATGCAAAAATCCGTACATCTTGAGGGCAGAGAAATTAAAATTTCCTTTTCGAGAGCTGGCAGCGATTCCAGTGAAAGGAAAATGCGCCCTTTGACGTTGTGGCCATCAAAAACTTGGCACAGGGACATGGCCAACAGTTTCTTGAACCTGGCCAACGAGAAGACGCAGCTTATCAAAAAAACATTTCGACTGCGCCGCGCCGCCTAATGAAGTTATAACCCAGACAAACCCTGACTAGATATGCAAAACTCAAACTCAAACTCAAACTCAAACTCAAAATCCTACTCCTGCTCGCTTTTCGCTTTTCGTTTTTCGTTTCTGTGTACTTTTATTTTGCAATTGTGTCGCGCATTTGAATTAAGTGCAAATGACATGAGATTTTCAGGGGAAAACAATGCGAATAGCAGCTGCCTCTTAGGAGCTGCAGCCCCTCGACAAGCTTTTAAGCCACTTCACAGTTGTACAACTCCGCAGTGAGTGGAGTGCATTTCCCACCGCCTTTCCACCGCCTCTGCTTGCTTTTCCCTTTGACTTGGCACTCCTTTTGCCTGTTTTCCCTTCGTTTCGGTGCAGTTTTCATTGTCTGGCTTCGTACTTTTTGAATTTATTGAAATGTTTGTTTGTCTGCCAAGCTCGGCTGCACAGCAAGAAAACTTGCGTGCACTTGTTAAACATCTTAGAATAACAAAAACTTGAGCCTTTCATTTATAAAATCAAATAGCTTAAAATAACTACAATCTATCTATACCTTGCTAGCTTTCCAAGTTAATATTTGTCAGCAATTGCTTGGCTAATTTCTCGCTGTGCAGTTGTTGCTTGGCTGCATTGTTTTTCCAGTTTTCCTACGCTTTCCCTGAGTCCTGCACAGCTGCGCCTGGCGGTATGCTACGTTTTTTTTTGTTTTTCTGTTGCATTTGTTGTCGCAAAATATTATTACTCCATTTCATTTATAAAAGTGGCACTGCCCCATCCCCGCAATTCCGCCACTGCAATGCCATTTTCATTGTCAGTGCCCCGTGTCTTGTATCTTGTATCTTGTGTCTTGTCTGTTTGCCTTGTTGGCTGAGGGGGGAAGTTTGTTGCTGGCTGGCTTGTCATTGGCTTTAACTCCTAATCCACAGGTCACATCTGGGCCATTGATCAAAGTGTCTTTCTGGGTAGACAGCCAACTACTTATTCCACCACTGCTTAAATTAAGCACCTAAAGCACCACGCCCACCGCAACAAACAGCTAAACAGCCCACGAGGCGCATGACTGCTGTCAGTTTTGCCAATGACAATTTTCAAATTTATGCTGCCATTTCTTTTGTCTCTGTGGCAAAGAACGCCTACGGACGGGTTCTTCGAGCGGATAACCGTTTAAAGCGCAGACAATTTTTCAATTTCCCCCACTCACACACACACACACACACACACGCGCGCGATTGACAATGCACAGTTTTTCCGGGTTAATAAAATAGTTTTTCCACGCAGTTACGCCCACAGCAGCGTCTAATGAGGAATTTCCCAGCTCCTCAAGCGTTTGCGAAAAAGGTAACTGAAGCGATGAGGCTCACATGTTTGCTCACTGTCTGCACAAAACACTTTTATTAACTTTTGCATAAGGCTTAAAGGAGCCAAAAAAAAAAGTAAACGAGCTAAACAAACAGGAGGGGCAGTCGGCTGATATATTTATGGGTGGCATTTTTAATGGCTTAAGAGCAGCGGTAGTTGGTAGCGCAACACCAACTTCCGTCGGCACTTAAGCCTCCAGCCAAGAAATGCCATTTAATTTAATGTGTTTATGAAAAGCCCAGCACTTTGAAGCCAAGCTGTGGAGTATCGAAAGCGAATTCAATTGAATGGTAGTAGTAGTTTCTGGGGCCATTGTCTCCGCCATTTTTGGGGTGTGGCGGGAAAACCTTTTTGATTTGTGGCCCCAGTGTGTTTTGGGTGTTGGTACTTATGGTCGGGAGGAAGTGCTGCCTGATTTATGCGTCCGAGGGAAGTGACAACTCAATGGCTTCATTAGTGTCCTTCCACGTGAACTGAACAAAACCGAGGAACCAAGGAACCGAGCTTGAACCGATGAAAGTGACGTGAGTTTATTGCACTTCGACTTTTGACTTCTGCCGAGCGCCATGAAAAGTTGTTTCCCACCCGCACAATAATCCCAAATTCAGCAATAATAATTTCATGCTTATAATTTCTTGAAGTGTGTTGCCCCGTTGCGGTTTTGCCAAAACTTTGCACACGCGATTCTCATAAATTATGAAGAGGCAAAGGTCCTCAATCCTTTGGCCCCGTCTGAGTTCATTCAGCCCAGAAGAACTCGCCTGAACTGAAGGCAGTTGAAATTAGCAAATCGTCACGTAGCCAACATGAAGTTTATGGCTCAAACAGAGCAAAAAGTCCAGGGATATAGCTTTAAATAATATAAAAGGGGGCTTACAAAGCTATACTACATACTACTATACTACTATCAATTATGAGCACTTATTGGTCATGATAGCTATCTGGTATTTATCTGGTTTAAAGAGTTTAGTAGACTTTGCACCATTTCTCGCAGTGCAGCGAAGAGCTAAGCAAAAACCAAAGAAAGCCAGGATAACGTTTTGATGGAATGTGCGCTACATGTGCGTCTGCATCCTTTTTATATCATTTTTTTTTGTTTTTTGGCCATGTTAAGAGCAATAGCAAGGCAAAAGATTATTGCTGCAGTTGGCTGTGCTATCTGGGTTATTGTTATTGTCCGTAATCCCAGACGAGCAGCATTCACCCACAGATACACAGATACACAGATACACAGATACACAGATCCACAGATACACGCACATTCTCCTTGAGCAATCAACTTAATTGCTTTAGCAACTCACCCCGAGATTTTCCGCCGCCATGCTTTTGTTTAATGAGTGAAAATTGTGCCTCGTATCGCTTAGCGCGGCGCATGTCTCCCAATTTCCCCCTGCGCGGCATGCAAACACTCATTAATCGAAGCCGTTTGTTGTGAAACAATGTTGGGAGTTGATTTTATTGTTTCCAAGATTTATGAGCTCTGGTCCTGGCCTGGCCTGGCCCAAGAAGTTGGCAAACAAACATTGCGATGTGGGCCCCGTGCAAATATTAATTTGTTGATTATTTTCGCCTGAGCGGCAGGCGGCACCGAGAAAAGAGTGTCATCTCGAATGTGGAAGAGGGCACAAGTTCTCCGTAAATATTGGCTAAAGATTCCAAAGGTTCTTGGGGCGAACCAGCTCTGCTCCTTATTAAAAGTGCATTAAACCTGTCCCACTAACAGAAATAGAAACAGAAATAGAAACAGAAACATTCCTCAGCTGCAATTGATTGGTGCTACGTGTCCTTTGGCTTAATTCCGCTACATACCAATGTCATGCCACTGAATTATTCAACCTGGTCTGGTATCCAAGCCACTCTCGTCTCTGGTCTCCCTGTCTGAGTGCTGTTATTCCGTCTGGTCAGGTGCCGGACCATCGTCAATTACCCAAACAGAGTCACAAATATTCCCTCATCATTGGGTTAGTTGGCTCTGATTGGCGTTGGTGGTGGTGATGGTGGCTGCAACTACTATTCCCACCTTGGCCATATTTCGTGGATCCTTTCAGCACCTTTTGCCTTTTTGACGGCTTTATTACCAGCTGGTGGAAAATGAAGCGCGCCAGTGTGGGCTCCTCTGCCGGCTCGCCATATTGATTATCGATTTGGGAATTGGCCTGGACTGTTTGCCTGACTTAACTTACAGGCCAGGCCAAACCACACACCTGGCTAGCTGGCTCTGTGTGTGTGTGGGTGTGTGCATTCAATTTGGGCAACGTGTTAGCCACTTTGGCTTAGACAACACGGTGCGGAGCGCTACCCGCTCTGTTTTTGCCCAGCACGTTTGGATTTTATGGTTCATTTGTTGGCGCTTAGACGCTGGCTGGCTGCTTCGTTTAGTCCCTCGGCAGACATATATTGGCCATGCTCATTGGACACCACCGCCCACCTGCCAGTTGACAGCGGGCGCGGGTGGCGGGGTAAACGAACCTTGTATCTAAACTCAATAATTTTGGGCAGCTTCTGCATTCAAATTGGGCATCGAAAGCGGCTTTTAAGTTTAAGAGTGTTTTATCAATTCAAAGATATTAATACATTTATTTACATTTACTGTGTTTTTGCAGATTGAGGACGAGGGCAACCATGGCAACGATGAGACGCGCCTCTTCATCCTCTCCTCGCTGGCCCAGTCCCAGATGAGCCGGGTGGCCTGCATCTTGTGCGAGGAGCCGCTGCTCGTCTTTGATCGCTATCCACTGGTCGATGGCTCCTTCTTCCTGAGTCCCAAGCAGCATTCCAGCGGCTGCATCGAGGTGAGTAACTGTGCACCAAGTACCCCGTACACTCGCATTTCTTTCGGTGTAGTAGCCATCATTTATAAAACGTCAAATGTGGCATGGCAACCTCTTGCCGCTGCATGCACACCCACGACCCGCGACCATGCAGCTTTCACTCGCCCACGTGCCCCCGAGAACTTTCAGCTGCAATTAGCGGGAACGAGCCGAACTAACTCCACATCGCCCGCCACTCCCAGTTGCTCATTTTTCTGGCGACGCGGGCGGGGGACTGCAGACAGACGCCGCAATTTATGACCCATTTAAGTCAGCGTAATTACGCCAGCGCCCAAAGAAGAGCCGGCAAAAACTGCAGTTTGCAGTATGCAGTATGCAGTTTGCAGTATGCAGTATGCAGTATGCAGTTTGCAGTTTGCTGTATGCAGTTTGCCGTTTGCATTTTGCACATTTTGCATTTCATATGGAGGAACTCCACGCACGACCTACGCCTCCATGGGCTTGATACTGGTGCCTGCTTTCCCTGGTTTTTCCTGGTTTCCCCCCACTAGCTGCCTGTCAGTCTCGCCCCTTTTTTGCCCCCCACTTCTGGGGGGGGGGGGGGCTTTAAATTAAGCCTGGATTTATAATTCATTGCCAGCTGCGGCTGCTGCTGCTGCTGCTGCTGCTGCTGCAATCGGAATTGGCTCCTTTGTATGCCTCCTCTGTTCCCTTGACTTTGACTGCAGCACGCGGCGTGGTCTTCTGTTCGTGGGCGGCAGCAGCAATCTCCTGGGCAAGTTTATGCATTTTGCATTTTATTTGAAATTATTATGTCGCGTCGCAGTGGCAGCTCCACTGCCTCTTCCCTCCCCCTTTGTGGGGCAGGCGGGCATGCAAGAATGCCAAGCCCCTCGCTTCTTCGCTTCCGCGCCCTTTGACAAAAGTGGAAAGTTGATACCCTAACAAAGGGAGCTGTTTGCCAACTGGCGGTCTATTTGACTTGGCAAGCCTTTGAAGGCCATTTAAATGGCAAGGAATATACGTGTAATTCCCTTGCAAGTTTCCTCGCATTGAGAAAACTGTGTAAAAATGGATCTTTGGCAGTCTGTTTGCCAGACAGATTACGCATTACTTCTTGCCATGCTTCAACATCCTTTATGTATGCTATATGTTGCAAATGCTAGTGCGCAAGAATTGCATTTTTAACAATGTTTGCTATTTATAAGTTTTGGGTAACTCCATTTCTGCATTGCACTATTTATGCAAAGTCCTTGTGCAAACACAAGCGTGCCACCCAATTTTTGGCATAGTGTATTCAGGAGCTTGGAAGGCAGGCGTCCTGTTGCAATTCATTCTTTTTCCTGCCATAATTTTTCATTGTTGCTGTGTCTGCTTGGTAGCCCCTGGGCTCTTGGGCTCCTGGGCTCCTGGACTCCTGGGCTCCTGCCTGAATTATGCGGCTGGATCCTGCCCCTTTTTTGTCCTTTTGTCCGCAGCCGTTTCACCGCTTCCGCTTTCTCACAACCCCGACTCCAATCCTCTTTCCTTCCTCTTTTCCAGGTTAAATACGAGGGACGCACTCTCTACTTGACCTGTGTGTGCATGAGCTGCCTGGACGGAACCTCCAGCAGCCGCGTCATCAACTGCAGGTGAGCATCTGGGCGGGGGGAATTGTAAATTGCAGGAAAGCCATAAATTAATGATACATTTGTGCCTCTTCTCGCGTCGCTCACAGATTCTGCAAGGAGCCGTGGGATGGCTCCAGCCTGGTTTTGGGAACCATGTACGCCTACGACATCTTTGCGGCCATGCCCTGTTGCGCCGAGCGGTTCAAGGTGAGTTAATGGCCCAATAATATAATATGTTTATATTAGGTCAATCCCGAAATATATGAAACCTTTTATTGAATATAACCACTTAGACAATTGATAGACTTGTGCATGGCAATCGTTTTAATTTTCCGCATTTTCGTCTACCCATCTACTCCCATTGCAGTGCAATAACTGCTTCAAGATGCTGATGCATCCGCAGCAGCGTCTGAGCTTCTACAGTGACTACTCGCACGGCGTGACCTGTCCGTACTGCAACACGCAGGACACGCACTTCGTGAAGCCGCTGAGCTTCTGCTACGCCAAGAGCCCGGCGACGCGGCTGCCAACGCTCGCATAACATGAGGCCCCGTTGGAGTCGCCAGTGGGAACAGGTGCCACCGCCACTCAGGTGCCAAATGCCCAGGGCGCTCCAACGGCCTCCGGCTGCAGCGGCAACAACATCGCCAGCAAGCAGCCACCAAAGCAGCCGCTCTACAATGCCACCATCGATTATTCGGCACCGCTGCAGCAGCAAATCAATCCGGACTTGATTGGAGCACATCCGCATGCCCAGCAGCATCAGCAGCAGGTGCGGCAGCAGCAACAGCAGCGGCAGCAGCAGCAGCAGCCACCACAGCAGCAGCAACAGACACAACAGCAACAGTCACAACAACAGCAGCAGCAGCAGCAACATCAGCCTGCGGTCAGCACTTTTCAGAGGGCCAACTTCCCTCAGCTCGGCTCCACTTCCCATAAAACCATGAACATGATGGCCATGACAGATGTGATGAGCAAGTACCAGCAGCAGCAGCAGCAGCAGCAGCAACAGCAGCAGCAGCAGCAACAGCGCCAGCAGCAACATGCAACACAGAAAGGACTCGAGGGCCTTCTATTGACCAACACAAACACAAACAACAATAACAATAGCAGCAGCAGCAGCAGCAGTATTAGTAACTTAATCATTAGCCATAATTCAGCCAGCAATGCAGGCAACAAAATGCAGCCCGCTTGGGGCCAGAGCGATGCCATCTCGGCATTGTGGGGCTGCTCCAGCAGCAGCAGTGGCTGCTCCTCGGGCAGTGGATCGCAGCCCTCGCTGAGTCCGACGGCCAGCAGCAATGGCGGCAACGATGGCTCCAAGATGATGTTGTGGGCGGCCCAAAGCTCGCCCCAAAATGCTGCCACACTCAGGGATTCCGGATTCAAGGAGTTGCAGCGCCAGCAGCAGCAGCAGCAGCAACAACAGCAGCAGCAGCAGGTGGCACAGCAACTGCCACATGCAGCCTCGCCGACAGCATCGCTGACCAGCTCCAGTTCCTCCTCGAACGGATGGAGCGCCTCGCACTATGGCAAGCCCAACATCTGGGAGCTGCCAGGATCCGCTGGCCAAAGGACGCCGGCCAGCAGCCACGACATCTTCACCGATCTCCTGGGCAGCCTGAGCATCAGTCCGGACAACAAGGCCGATGCCTCCGACGTCAGCTCGAATTCCTCCTCGTCGGCCGGCGAACTCCTGGAGGCGGCCAACATCTGGAGGTTTCCGGAGTACGCCAGCCAGCTCTACAACGAGGAGCCCACCGGCGGCGGCGCAGCTGCCTGCATGCAGCTCTTCAACGACTATCTCAACATGAACTAGAACGAGGAAGGATTGGGAGCCTCAACAGCCTGCAGCATTTGTTACTCTAGCTAAATTGAAAAACAAGAGAATTGTGGAAAAAGAAGGAGTAAGCAGGAGGAGGAGGGAGGCCATGTATGAGCCACTCCTGGAGCGAATGTTTTAGTTTTTAAAATCATTTGATTTTTTATACACACACTCACACTCACACACAACGCAAAACAACACATCTAAAACCGAGAGAAAACCAAGCAAACTAAAAACAATTTTCTTGTTATTTTTGTTGAGTTTTTTAGTTCTTTGTTTACACACCTACCTAAACGAAAACAAGCAATTTTTAGTTTTATTTTATAACGCAAATTTTTTATACATTTTACCAAAAAAAAAAAAACAAACTGAAACGTAAAACAAAAAAAAAAAGGGAAAACGAGTAAACGAGATGAAGGGACAACAAAAAAAAAAAAGAAACATTTACATCACGATTGAGGGAAAAGTTTTATTTAGCAAAAATTGAAGGCAGGGCATTAAATTGTTTAAACAAATCATGATAATTGCTGTGCTGCTCAATAACACAAAACATTATAAAAATAAAAACGAGAAGGAGTAGGAGTAGGAGTAGGAGTAGAGTAGGAGAGTATAACAGAAAGTTTAGAAGGGGAGAACACGAAACATTTGCTACAATTTATGAAACGTAAAATTACAAAACCTAAATTTAAAAACAAACACATAATCGATAAGTTGCACATCTTTACCTAAGCGATTGGTAATTATTCCTAGTTTTAGTAAGCGAAAGGAGAACCTCTAGAGCCGATTAAGTTTCTCGCTCCAGTTCAGAAGAGTTCAGTTAGGTCCTCAGAGTAAATCAGCCCCCAGCAAACCACCCAAGCACCCACCCACCCATAGCAGCCAGGCGGCACATGCAACAAGGTCACCACCAACACCACCCACTCCACCCATCATCCACCATCATCAGCAAGCCCCATTCAGGAGTATTTCAAGCAGGCGACCCACACCCACGCCCCCAAACTCCTAGTTAAGTCCATAAAGAAATGAAAATATAATACAAATACTTTCGGCGCAGCGTGATCATTAATTATTAAGTCTAAGTGTTAGGTTATAGCGATCTTCTTGTATATGTGTAGGGTTCTTCTCTTTGTCTAAATAGCAGAGCAGCCGTATGTGATGGATCTCTAAAGGTTGAGTGCGAGCAAACCACATGCGGGCACTCCTCACTATCGTTAGGTTTAGTAGGTTGTAAGGTCGATTTTTCTAAATTTTAAATATGGTATGCAAGCAAACATCCAACAATTTATAGAGCGGTTCAATGTTTCCTGTTTTGTGTTTATTCCGTGCTTAGAAAAGTCACCAAATCCATGGGGTAAAAGTCCTTACCAATCCCACAGTCCTCTAACCCCCACTCTAACCCACTCGAAATTGTGAGTATTTAATCGAATTAAAATAAAAATTCCCCCTTTGTGAAACTGCTTAGGCAGACTAAATGTTTTTCAAAACCTTTCTCATCTGTGAAATTTTTAATGCAATTGAAAATTAAAAACCCATTGATATGTCCCCCAACTGTGAAAAATAATGCAAGGCAATTCTTCTATAACCCCAATCAACTGTGAAAGGAATTTAGGCAACCTAAAACTTAAATATTCTGTGAAAACTTGAATGTAATTGAAAGTAAAAACCCTTTGATATTCACCATCTGTGGAAGTTTTAATGGAATTGAAATTAAAACACCTTTGATATTACCCCAATCTGTGAAGAAGGGTTTAGGCAAGCTAAACCGTGAACAAGATCAGCAGAAACTGTGTTAGATTATCCCGCTTCGGTTCTCTTACTTTCCCCGTTTTCGAATGTCGTGAAATTTTAATCAAATTAAAAGTAAAACCCCCTTGATATGTGGCCCCACTGTGAGCAAATGTTTAGGCAGCCTCCTAAACTCAAAATCGATCAGCAGCAGCTGTGTTACCCCAATCCCCGAATCCCACGGGTTCGTTGCGAACCCTTAAATGTAGATCCTCTAAGTTTCGTCAAATCATCTGTGAGCAGAGTGCCGAGTCCTGCCTGCCCCAACAGCATTCCATTTCGGAAAGCTGCAGCTGCGAAGACTCGGCGCTCTTAAAGAACCTTCACTGTGACCGTTCGAAAGGACAAAATTTTTATGAAAAATTCTAAACCCACACCGAATTGTGAGTAGCGGCCAGGCCCAACGAAACTCGTGTGACACCCAGTTGAGAACGGAACATTTTCGGAAAATGTCTAAACCCCGTAACCCCCACACCAAAATTGCCTCCATTAAGACAGCCAAACTGTGACAGCCCCAATTTGCTCATGCCCTGTGAACATTGAAAATGTATTTGTAACCCTGTGAGTTGTCCTTCGAAAGGATTACGATTTTTGAGAAAAAATGTAAAACCCCCCAACCGAAAGCACTTGTGAATGCTCCTAGAATAAGCGGTTATCTTTGGTTGCACATTATTTCGCGTATTTCCTCGCAGCAGTGTGATATTGTTCGGTATTCAAAAACCTCCTCGAATATCTGTTAAGTCTATCCCCATCCTTGAACGCCCACGCACAACCCCTTTTATCCCCCTTTGGTGACTTTTGGTGAGGGATCTGCTTGAAATACAAAACCCAGGGGATCGGGAATGGAATCTTTGGTTGCATGTGCTGCAGTTTCTACAGTAATCACAAATCGAACGCCTCCTTTTGGGCATTTAGCATTGCCGCCATTTTACATACCAAATAATAAACGTTAATTAAACGACAATTTTTTCAGAACGCATGAAGGGACAAACTGAGTGATAGTAAATTTTTTTTGTATACAAAACCCACGATAACGAGACGTCTTCGTTATTCCTACGTATATAGAGCTACCGTTAAGTTTATAAGTACATACCCTAATATCCATACCCTATACCTTATACCTTATACCGTATACCGTATACCCTATACCGTATAAACCTACACCTAATCAACCTAAATTGATAGAAACTACACATTTTGGCATTTACTTGAGAGGATTATATATAAGTTTGGCACAGTTTATATATAATTTTCGTCTAAATTTAAGGTTTTAATCTAGCATACATGTACGCGCAGGAGGAAGTAGAGGAAGTGAACTTATTTATAGGCAAGCCCCCCCCCCCCCACACACACACACACACACACAACATGACACACAGCACACAGATACAGCATATAGTTATATAGATATTTAATTGGAGTAACCCCTAGCCCTACGCTAAACTACACTACACTACAAATTATCAAATTATCAAATTATATTGGTATAAGTTCTACGCAAGCAAAGCTGCCTTGCACCAAAAAGGCAGTGGCAACCGCACCACCAACTACTACGTAAGTCAGCCCGTGTTTTAGTTTGATTCAGTGTTTGTTTTAGTTAAATGTCGAGAGATGAAACCACAAACTTATGCCCACCTCAGCCACCAAGAAAGGATAGGATCGAGCGACGAGCCGCGTTTATAGAGAGGAGCCCCAAAAGCAGTAATAGTCAGACTTCCGATCACAACTAACTCTAATTAATCGCAACCACTAGACACTAGACACTAGACGGCGAATGGATAACACACACAGTAGTAGTCGGAGTCTTGAGTCTTTTAACTAATAAGGCGATTGAGCGAGAGTAAACACACATTAAAATGTAATTTATATTACCTCCTTAGCAAAAATCAATAACAAATAACAAGTAACGAATAACAAATAACAAACAACAATGTTTTCTTAATGCATATAAACTATGATAAATCAAGGCAAAGTAAAACAAAACATGTACGTTTAAATCAAGTAATCAATTCATAAACAATTAAAAGCAGTTTTTGTTTAGTTCATAATTTGTACTCAAAAAAAGGAGAAAAAAAAACAAAACCAGCACTTTCACATTTTATGTTACACATGAAATGAAATATTTGCGCGCCTTTTCTCAATCCAAAAAAAAGAAGAAAATTTTCAATTTTTTCACCATCCTTAGTTACTGGAAAATGCCAAAAACCGTGTAGAAGCCGCAGCAAAATGTTTAAACTTTAACCGAAATTCTTAAAAACCAATTTTTGATGGCTCCCTCCGAGCTTTCTCAGATCATCTGATGACGAAATGTACAAATTGGTGAAGTTTAGGCACTTTCAAACGCAGTCCTCCTCCGATTTCCCAAGGTCAACGTCAAGGTCAAGGCAATATAGCGCAGCAGATATTTCCGGAACTACACAACCCCCCCCCCTCCCCCAGCCACCGAGCACTTTGTAATACCCCCCCTTGCCCCATCCATCAAATTTATAGATTGTTTTTTTTAATGCCACCCGAATGTAATTTTTGTTTTAATGAATATATACACCTAGCACACTTTTGTTTATGCCTAATTCGTAATGTGTAATATATGTATACTTTGTACCTTTTTATGTTATACACAAGTCCTTGTAAGCCCCATCCAACCCTCTCCTCCCCCCAAGGAATCAACCCCTCGCCCAGTGTTTTAACTCCCCTCCCCGCGCCCCTACGCTCCTCCTCTCCTACACATTTTGGCAATTCAACTTGGAATGTCTACTTTTAATGTAATTTAGTTGAATATTTTAGTTGATTTTTATTATTATTATTATTCGTACTCCGTATGGAAACTAAATAAATTTAATTGTATTTGAATAAAAGAAACGAAAAAAAAGGAATAAAATTACATTACTTTCTGCTATTATTATTACTACGATTAATATTGAATTTTTGTTGAATTTTCAAATGATTAAATGAAATATTTTTAATAATTTCCATTTGGTTTTATTTGTCCCACCCACCTTTCATTTGTTTGCTACCCATTATTTTCGGTTGCAACTGCATTGATAACGAAGCCCATTAATGGGTATAACTAAGTGCCGGACGACATCATCTATCTGGTAGGAAACTAACTAGCACCCAACGACCTTGGTTCCCGATCCAGTTGCCTCCGATCGCGACTTAGTTTAGCAGCTACCTCAGTTTAGTCACATCGATAGAGTCTTAATTGAACCACACAGTACATACATAGTTTACTTACTCGACGTAGGAACATGTTAATCGCAGCTTTTAAACAGATAGATCAGATCAGATCGTTTAGGACGAGCACTCCGCGTTGCATGGAGAGTATGCAACGGATTATTTTTAGAGAGCCCACTCCAGTTTCACGAGTTTGGATTTATTATACCCTACCTTTGCGTTGTTCTTTAGCTAACTTGCTTACTGAGTTACCTGCGTCCCCTGATGCCCTGATGCCCTGATGCACTAAATCAATTTCTTAGTTGAATTTTGAGTTGAAAGCGCAGAAGAAAGCTGAGAAAGCTGAATTGAGTTGAATGATGGTCAATGTTGTAGTCGAATTTTTGTTCACGTTTGTTCTCGTTAAGTTGAAGATTTCATGCCAAAGTACAAACCTTAAATCAATTCTTCGTAAGTCCTAAATACCTATCGTAATACCTCCCAGCCCCAGCTCCCCAGTTTTTTTGTTGAAGTCATACCGATCTAAGTTCGCTTGAGGTCATCATTCGCCTCACATCCCAAATTGGGCTGCACTTGTTTAGCTTCTAAGTGTATTTTATATTCGTATATACATATGGTCAAGAAGATACATATACGCAGGAATACGTGTAGGATCCCCGAGGAAACTTTAGTTGCATTTTTGGCATTTTGCACAGGTTTTGCTAGAAACGAATTTGGTTTACTTACTACAAGTATAATTCGTGTCCGTATTTTGCTAATGGCATTGTATTTGAATTATTGTATTGAAGTATTGTATTGGAATTATCCCTAGGGTTACGTAGCATTTAAGCAGCAGCGTGTGCGAGCAGCATAATGTGTGTAACCGATGTGTGACAAACCGCTGGTTAAGTGGACCAACAGTCGGTTGATCAGATCTTTGGGTCCCCAGAGATCCACAATTACTAGGCGTGGGTCACCGGCACCCACCGGTGACCCACCGAAAAACTGGAGTGTTGAGCAAGCAATACGAGCGAAGGCCCACAAATGGCAGCCAATCTGCGGAAACTGCAAGAGCCCCAACTCGCCGCCTCTGGGCTTTTTGATTTAGCGAATAGATTATGTAGGAAACACACTAACACCACACCCACACCCACACCCACACCCACACACTATCCACACTATCCACTACACTAGACAACACACTACACGTATATCTACATATACATATATTATAAATCTTATTTGAGGCGCACCCGTGCTGATGTGGTGGAGTATGAATTGTCGAACAATCGTTGCCATTTATTTCGCTATAAGTCACCAGTCCAAGTCGTGTCTATGTGTTGTACTTAGGTTTTAGCAGTGCCCACGGTTCGTTTTTAACTTATAATCCTCGATGTTGTGTTTTGTTCTCTGTAGGATCATGTATTACCTAGACTAGCACTAAAGCATAGCCTAAGCTTCATGAGCATATAGCATTTAGCTGATATGAATATGTATCGTGTATAAATATAAGGTTTAAGGATAAAGATAAAGATAAAGATACAGATAAAGAAAAAGATAAAGAAAAAGATAAAGAAAAAGATAAAGATATAGAAGGCGAAACCGATGGACTGATCCTGTGCGCGTGTGTGTCGATATTTGAAATGTGATCCAAGACTGACTGACTGAAACAAACTCCAAGCAAGGCAAGATGAATAACGATAAAGCATAAGTACTATATAGAACATCCAGGCAATTCAGGTATGCGAACTAATCAAGAATTCAAGGACTTCCAGCGAACACAGAGACTAACTACGAAGCAAACAAAAGCAAACAGAACTTTCTACCTCATTGTTGAAACGTTTGTAGCCGAGTGTGTGGCTCTTTAGCACCCGACAATACCTCACATGCAGAACCAAAACGAAAGATTGAAGATTTGAAGATTGGAAGATTTGAAGATTGAAATGGGAAACGAAACGAGCAGAGCAGAGAGAAGGATTTAGAAGCAGAGATGAAGGACTTTCAGTGTAAATTGAATACGTATTACGGTGTAGTAACCATCATCTCCATTTCCATGTCATATACGACATATCTCATCGCCAGTCATGTCAGTCATCACACACACACACACACACACACACAAAGACAAATGCCACACAGATACACACAGACACACACACACACACTGCCACAGTCTCAGGACCGCACTCGTATCATCGCATTCCATTATCTTAGGGATACAGTCACACAGTCACGCGTAAGAAGACAACACCAAGGCAAATCAAACCATTCCAATCGAATCATTCGAAACGAATCATTTAGGCTAAGCGAAAGGACGAATCAGGACAGCCACAAAATAGTTGATAAGCACTACAATTGGCATCATTAACAATCTTAACAATCATTTTGCAAACACACTTTTGTTTCAATTTGGATTTGCACTTGCATTTGCAATTTGCATTTGAATTCACTTGATTTCCGATTGAAAAGAGCTCCCCGATATGTGATATTTAATTGGTAATTGCAAAATTGAATTTGAAATCGATAGGGAAGATGAGATCGCGAAGGAAACTCAACATCTGTGAGCATTGGCTTAGCACTTAAGTTCGAAAGAGATTAAGGATTATATATACATACGTGTAATTAGGATTCGTAAATTCGGATTTGGATTCGGAACACCAACTGTGAGCGCATTAAAGATGAACGAGATCTGAAATCAAATGAACTTTAAGAAAATCATATGTGGTATATTTTTTGGCTTGAAATTTGTAAAATTCGCATAGGAATCGAATTCGATCGTCTATTTTGGATATTGTACGAGTACTTCGGTAAGCTTAGGTTTAGTTCTTTCACAAAATGGAAAAAAAAGAAAAGAAAACGAAACGAAACGAAACGATACGAAACAATCATGCACTTTTCGATAACTCATAACTGTGACGAAATTTACACACAATCCAGCATTCGAGACGAGATTACCCTAAGTTAATCAAAATTGACAAGAAACATTTTTGTGGCTGCCTCGAATAAAAATAAAGTAATCACTCGCTAAGTAGACCGCTTCGGGTCCCCTAAGGACTCCCAGGCATAGAAATCTAAGCTCTAGGCTAAGCACGCTTCCCAACTAACCGCCATTGTCCTAGAAAAATGGACAATGGGGTACCAATATAATACTCACTCTCTTAACACACACACACACACACACACACACGAATACAAATTAAAGGAATAATTACCTCAGATTAGAATTTTTCTAGTTTAATTCTTACAAATATACATATAAATGTTAAATGACGAGAAAACCAAAAGCAAACTAACGAAAATATTATGAAAATCACTTATACACTCCACAAAAAACAAACAAAAAACAAAAAACAAACGAAAGAGCAAAACGAAACGAGCATTTTTTTAATGGCGAGTTATGAGAAATTTTAATAGTAAAATTCAAGAGCAATTTATTATACAAAGGCAAAGAAAATAACAAAATAACAAATAATTACCTAAGCAAATACCATACATACATCAAAATGCATGCAATCTCAACTAAACTAAACCAAAAATCAAGTAAACTAAACTAAAGTAAATTAATGCAAACTTTTAATGTTTCCCCGATTAAATATTATAGAGCATACACATATATAAATACTCATATACCATATAGACCAAAAACGCTGCCAAAAAGAAAAAAAAAAAAGAAAGAATATCAAAGCTGCCAATCCCGCGACTCCCAAAAAATATTTAAAAAAAACCCAGGCTCAATGAAAAATATCCGCTAAAACGAGAGGAGTACCATATTGTAGGGACTTTAGACATGTATATCTTTTAACGTATATTGATCTTGGCTATTATTATTGCATTATTACGCATTACGCACTGCGAGTATCGTATATCGAGTATCTATTATATATGGCATATATTGTATATGAAGTTTTCATTGTACTATTTAATAATCTATTGGAGATTGATCCTTGTATGTTTCGTTATAAGTACTTCATACCCACACTGACATACACTCACTCATACTCACTCACCCACACACTCATACACTCGTACACATACACACACTCACACACCAACACACTGGCACTGGCCATCCCGCAGATCCTTTTCATTCAAAAGGGGGCGGGACGGGAGTCCTGAAACCGCGGCTGGGCGTGGTCGCGCCTACTCACATAGAAGAATTTCTGCTGCTCAGGTAAAGGCGTTGACCACGCCCCGCCCGGCCCAGGGACACGCCCACCACCCCCGCCCCTTTCGCGAAGGATAACTTTGGGGATGCGACGTGCCAAGGATTTTGTGTTAAATTCCGTTTATTTAGTTAAAACTAGTATTCCGTCTCTTTCAAACTTCGAGGCTCAGGAGAAAGCTGGAGAAATGGAGAAATGGAGAAAGTGAGATGAGGAGGAGAAAGAGAGCGAGAAGGAGAAGGAGTAGTGGAGCCATAGTGGAATTTTGTTTAAGTTTTTTGTTTCGTTTCTATTATTGAAAAGGAAATTTATGCAAATAATAAGATAATAATATTAAACAAAGTACACTTTACCTTATTTAGATGCAATGAAACTTTAATTCCTTGAATTAGTCAAATTTGATTTTGGACCTGAACAAAAACAAAATACAAAAACCACAAAAAAATAAAAAAATGCAATTACATGTGTAAAGAAATCAAATAAAATACTTACTTAAAATAGACAAATGTGCCGCAGGACGGGGATTTTGAGTAGGCGCATCCCGAAACCGAAAAGTATCGAAACTGAATAGATCCCCCTCCTGTACTGGCACTTCTCCATTTTGGGTTTTGCCTGGAAAGCGATTGTAAAACGAATATTTATTGTGTATCTCTTACTAAGCAAAAAAAGCGAGCATCCTTTGATTTCCTTGTTGAAAACTAAAGCAAATATACAAAGCGAAGAGCGAGCGGAGAGAAAATTACAAAGTAACATTGAACGATACAAAAAACATGAACCTCAGCACTCCTGCATCCTACACAAATGTAACAAAATGCAAAAAAAGATAACCCTAAACAAATCCTAGCGAATCAAACGACGAAGAAAGCGAAGAAGGCAGAGAGCGGAGAAAGCGAAGAGAGCCAGTGAGAAAGCAGTCAGCGAAAGCATAGAGCAGAAAGCATAAAGCAGAAAGCATAAAGCAGAAAGCAAAAGCGCCCCTCCCCCTTTTCGAAAGTACAAATTGTTTTTATTGTGAGATGATCTTTTATCGAAACAAAGTTGAAATGGCAAACTGATCGATAATTATCGATTGGCGTCGATAGGCAAGCAGAGTCTGAGGACCACACCACGCATTCTGTTCGATCCATAGTTTCAGCCCAACTTTGCTTCCGAAAAACCAACCGAAAAAAAACCAAACCAAAAACCTAAAACCTAAAAAATATGTAAAATTAATATTAACTCAGAGAATGTTATCCCGTAGAAGCTTATCGAATATCGTCTATCGATACCAGCAGCAATAATCCTTTGCCAGCCTCTCTCTAAGCTACCACAAGCACACACACACACAAAAAACACACTCATACCGACACTCACACCCTCATCCACATCCACATTCACATTCATCAACATTCATCATTGGCATTAAATCATCAAACTAAAAAAATATAAAAAAAAAAATATAAAAACAAGAAAAACTAATTCTAGAATCACACATACAAGCATATATTGTACTCCCACATTTAGCACTTAACACATTCATACATAAATCACTCATGATATGCGTATTTGTCTCTATTTATAATAATAATAAAATAATAATCTACGGAATATGTAACATTTACTATGTACTACCTTATGAATCGATTACACTTCTAATTATATACCTAAATATATATATATTTTGTATAAGCGATCGTGTTGGATCGATCCAGCGGACTCTCAAAGAACACAAATGAATCTTTCAATAAAGCGCGACCATTGTCGCTTATAATCATCAAGAACACAAAAGCACTTGAACCTTTTATTTATTGGATGGATAAGCAATAAGTACACTTTTAACTGATGTGTGTCAACCGATATTTGCCCTAGGAATCGCTTTTGTTTTAGGCTGATTAATCTGGGTATGCGGCCAATCCTTTTAGCCGATAATCAGAGCTCAGGTCCAGCTGTGGCAGTTCAATTAGCGTCCTTCAGGCAGCTCCGAGTACCTGCTCGGCTTTCTAATTAACTTTGCCACAGGATGTGGATGGGGCTTTGTACTGAGGGGGTTGGGGGTAGGGGGGGTGCGATTAAGCCACATCTGTGAGATGTTCGCTGAGTGGCAATACGGAATCCAATTTCAGCTCGGCAACAAAATTGCACTCGAAAGGAGTCTGCTGCTCGCTCTGCTGGCGCACACAATGTACAAATTCAATTGCAACTAATGCACTTCATGCGTCTTCTCATGCTGCACACCCCCTTTTGCAGGGGGCACAATATCCTTGCACCACCCACTTGCCACTTTCCCGCAGACGTGTCTGCGTGTGAAGTTTAAGTTGTTGGGCCGCGTGGGCGGAGTGGCAGGACTGCTTCGCCCCAAGACGCCCAAGGATGTGTGTGTGTGTATGGTGCGTCAAGGAGCTGAAAGCGGAAATCAAACACGAGGCGAGGATTGCTCGCTTCTTAGCCCGCAGATGAGCGTTTTGGTCCTTGGGTGGGCGCTCCTTCGTCCGATTAGCAGGGAGGCTACACTGAAGGATGCAAGGTAGTGGTCCTCCAAGGCGGATACCGAATAAACTCAACTAGATGTATTTCAGATAGTCTGAGTATAAGATACTTCTAACTATACAGTTCGGTAAATGCAAAGTGCTGTTTGCCAGCAACAAAGTGTATTTCTGCTGTATTTCTGCCAGTGTAGAAACGTTTCCTTCTCCAGTCGGCTGCCCCATGTCGCGCCAACTTTCGGAGGTGGGGCAATGGGAGTTCGTGGTGCTGGTTCAGATTCAGACCACTGCCTTTCAGCCCGGAGCTCTTGGCTGCAGCTGTGGCTGGCTTTGGCTTTGGCTCCGGCTCCTGGCTCCTGGCTGTGCGCAATGGTCGAGGTGGGTTTGGCCAAGAGGTGGTGGTAACGTGGCCGGCATGGCAAATATTTAACGCAAACAATGCGCTTAAATCAAAAGCGAGCCATGTCTGCGGCATAACTGCGCGTGGGGCAGACGGGCGGGCGATGCTGGTGGGGCATGTTTCCCCGGCCATGTCCTTGCGCCAAATCTATTTAACCTCACACGTTGCAGGTCCTTTTTTATGTGCTGCTGCTGATGCTGCTCTTTAGCTTTAATGCTCCGGCTTGGAGCATGCAAATCAGCTTTTTATTCGACTGGCCTCCTATTCAGATCCCGATGGCGATCCCAAGCCCACGATGCCAACCTGGGTGCATAAGTTCGCCACGGAATGACCCTCTGGGGAAATTCATAGTTGATACTTGTGGCCATTGAACTGTTCGGGGCTAAAAAGCCAAAGGGACCGCCAATAAACACTACAGACGATAACCAAAGCTGCAGCACTGCCAGAAACTTGTTATTTATTTATAAATAAACAAAATCCACTTGAAACAAACTGACATGTAGACAAACCCACCCTGTAATTAAGGAATAGACTATGTTATAATTACATTTTTTAAATATCTTAAAGGGCTTGACCTGCCAAGTTTGTTTCTCAGTGCAAGGCACTGGACCTAATCTTTATCTCAGCCATGTCAAGCCAAAGTTTGT
Source organism: Drosophila orena (assembly GCA_005876975.1). Lineage (NCBI taxonomy): Eukaryota > Metazoa > Arthropoda > Insecta > Diptera > Drosophilidae > Drosophila > Drosophila orena. The sequence goes on along the minus strand of VCKV01000282.1, from coordinate 2,010,886 downwards.
GGCCCAAAAACTTTGGCAGTTCCCTTGTGCCAATGAAAGTGGTCAGTTAAAAAATGTCAACCCCCCATCCTTTGAAGATGCCCGACCGAGACAAAGAGGAGCGAAGTACGGCGAAAGTAATATGTCTGGGCCATGCATAATTACCAAACTTTGCGGCCAAGTTCACATAAGTCATACTCCGCCGGACCATTCGAGGATTTATGAATGCCAAATAGCTGGGTGGGCTGCAAATTAAACACGACACTGCGTCGTTATCTTTATAAATCAAAGGGTATTACATGTACATGCATATCGCAACCCTCCTGAAGCTCCGGCCCACATGTGGATGCCGCAGATTCTGGAAATTGTTGCAAACCCTTTCGGCAAACAGCTCAACGGATTCCGCCACCCCTGCCCTGCGCTCCTCTTTGTGGACATATTTTTAATGATTTATTCCCAATTTAGGCAAGATTTCGTACTTAAGATGCTCTGCCTAATGGCCGCTTGGCCAAACAACACCCACCACCCACCACCACCCCCAGGACACAAGGTCAGTGGTCACCCGGGTTCTTTCCCATTGGAATTTCCTCTTCCCCAGACGGAAGGGTGCAGGCTCTCCATTTCCCCGGGCTTGTCTTCCTGGTAGTGTGCTAATATGCAAATCCAATTTATTGCACTCCCCTTCCCCAAACTCCAGTTTTCCAGCCTACACTGAAAAAAAATAATACTCTTGGGCTAAAAAAGTTATTTCTATCAAATGTAGCCACTTTCAAGACATCCTTCTCTTGAATGACTTCAAAAATGGTATGTTGTTGTGTAAGAACACGTTCATTGAGGGAACACCCATGCTTTTTTCTCAGTGCTCTTATCCTGGTTGTCCTTTGGCTGGGCGTGAGTTATACGAATCCTTTTATCTCGACTGTCGCCTGGCGTGCGTCGGGCGCATAAATCTTGTATAAGTTCGCTCCTTGGCAAGGAGTCAATATGCTAAATCGGCAGAATCCTTTGCTTCCCGGCAAGGATTCTGCGAGGCAGGATGTTTGGACAGCTGCTAAGACATTTCAATAACGCTGTGCGGGCGTTGCCGGAGCTTGCTCCTCGCCAGAATGCTCCTCGAGAGCTCTCCTGACCGATGTTTGTTGAATTTTAATCATTTGCGTGATGCAGCCTCCAGTGGAGTGGGATATGTAGGTAGCTACGACTTTATCGAGAGCGAGAGTGTGGAAAAGTGAAGGTGGACTATGTTTGAGTTGGCTGGAGCCAAGGAAGTGCAAGGACCTCAAGGAAACGCTCGCACGGTTTTCTGTTTTCCTCTATTGCCACAGAGTTATCCAAACAAACTGATTGAGTGATTGCAAATTGACTGGAGATTGCAATAAGCAAGTATAGGTTGGATGTTTATAATACTCGATACTTTCCTTTAAAGAAAGTTGCCTGCCTTTTATCAGTTCGCAATCGAAATTTAAGCATTCATTTTATTTTATGAGCTATGAATTATGAAATATAGTAACAAAAACCTTGTGCTTGATCCTGTAGCTCTCTTGCAACTCCGTTTGCCCGCTTGACTTTCTTTCTCAACCGGTTTTGAGAGGATTTCCCGGGGGCCATGGCTGTCACTCCTAAATGGGCGCCCAGAGATTTATGGTGGGAAGAGCAAACAAGCGGAGAAAGTGGAAAGCAATCGAAGTGAGCGCAGTGCAGTTCAGATGAGCGAAAGACAAAGGAACTATCCGGACATAAATCATATCCCTGTGGCAGGCGGCGGATGTCCTGCGGCGCTGGCTGCTGCCACTTGAAGTCAGAACCGGTTCGGTTCGGTTCGGCTCGGTTCGGTTCGGTTCGCTTAGGTTCGGTTTGTTGCAGGATCCCTCAGCGCACAGGACTCACTTCCCGATTTCCATTTCCATTTCCATTTCATGCCTATTGTTCTGGCCGGCGTTGCAAATTTGTCAGCGAACGAGGAGCAGGACAAATGTCAGCGCGATAAGCGTGCAGGCACTTTTATCTGAAGGATATGCGCAGGATGAATCACTCGCACGTCTCTGCCCAGAATATTTCACTGCCAAATTGGCTGGCTATCGCTGCTGCTAAAAAAATATGAAAAAAAACTGCAAAGTCCATCGATGCGACTTCAACATACCCCGTTGTTAAAGGACATTTGCAAGGATATAAGCATATTTATAGTTCATTCAACAACTTGCCAAATGAATTTGTAAATGTATATTCACATAATATGCAGGGTACTGATTTGCTTATAAGAAGCTGCATTTTTAAAGAAAGCAATAAACATGATTGGCAAACTGGTCGCAAGTGTGCCTCCTTTGGCCAAGATTGATAGTGGGTCCAAATGTCATGGGCCATTTGTATGCCGGACACACCACCCGAAAAGAAACTCCGCCCCTTAATTTTGGTCAATCGAACGAATTGCGCTTAAATATTTGCGGCGCTTATCGAAAAATTTGCGGCCCATTGTCGTGAGGATTGATGCAATTTTAAATCCGCCACGAACAAGGACATCTGCTCAAATATTAGCTTATGAAATTGTTTAAAATGCCACACACTAACCCATTCACTCTGGTCACGCGCCGCAAAACGGAAAATCTGGCCAAGGATGGAGGGAAACCCGAGCTCAGCCTTTTGACAGTTGCCACAATTTATCATAATTCAATGCATGGCATGTCCTGTCAATCACTCCAATCGACATGGACCTGAACATGCACATGGACATGGTCCTGGACACGGACGTCGAAGGGGTGAACCGAGCACACATTAGCCGATGGGCAGGGGGTTGGATTGGGCCGTTGTGGTTGTGGACATTTTTACAAGTGACTTATGAATTATTCCCTGCACTTGCTCCTGGCCATCTGCAAGAAGCACACTGAAAACAAAAAGTTGAGCTAAATTGTGTACCTTGACTAAGCATGATAGGTAGCTTAGGTAACTTTGGTAGTTACCTATGATATGTAGTATAATACGAGCGTATCTCTGTGACATTTCTTACAGTGCAGCCTACGTCTCGCTTTACTTCCTCTTTATGGTTGGCTTTTTGTGTTTTCCAATCAGATTAGCCTGGTAAAGGGTAAAGGGGTTATCGCCGGCGGAAGGGGACTACATGAAAGGGTCAATAAAGGGACTCCAGTCGAAGATGCCGACATTTATCAAACGGAATATGCGATGTGCACAACCATTAGACACTGCCCACTGATGGAGGATGGACGATGGACGATGGCCGATGGACAGGCGAGACGTGATCCCCGATACGGCTCATCAAGTGCATTGTCGTGGGACGATGAAGGGTTAATCGGCTAACAGAGGGATTGCAATATTATCTTCTTGGCAAATTGACGCTGGAAAGACAGCTGAAATTAGCGAAAGTAGAGCTAAGCATTAAGTGTATCAATTGAAAGGCGTATCACATGATCCCCACTTTACTCAACTCCCCAAGGAGCTCTGTAATCTGATAGGCTTACTGAACCAGCAGAGACTGGAAACAAAGTTTTCTTGAATTGTGATTTTACCAAAACACGCAGTACTTAGCAATTCTGAAAATGTTGAAAAAAATACACATTTTTGGAAGTTTTTTAGTTGTTAGTTGGCCAAAATAGGTCATAGGGCTGAAAAACTCACTGTTTTAGTTAGCTGAGGACCCCAGCTAACGAAGTATATCCTTATTTCTTGGATTTTGGATTAATAATTTTTCGACCAAATTTCGCGTTTTTTGTAAGGGGTACCATCACAAAAAAACGAAAAAAATGGACCAACCAAAAAGTTTTCAAAATGAATTGCCCATGAATTAGGAATATTTTTACGAGTTCAACGAGGTATAACACTCCACAATTGGACCTCCCTTTCCCGAGATATAGCAATTTTTCTGCAATAATATGACACATTTATTATTTAGTAGCTTAAAGCCAAATTTCGCGTTTTTTGTACATCACAAAAATCAAAAAAATTGACCAACCAAAAAGTTTTCAAAATGAATTGCCCATGAATTAGGAATATTTTTACGAGTTCAACGAGGTATAACACTCCACAATTGGACCTCCCTTTCCCGAGTTATAGCAATTTTACTGCAATAATATGACACATTTATTATTTTGTAGCTTTCTTGCGAAATCACCATGGCAAAGTCCCAATAAGTATAAAATCACCCTCGTTTCCCATCTGAAAAAAGTCCCAAGTAATCAAACACATATGGGGTTTATTTCGTTACATATATATTGTTTTTTATTTAAGAACTTGTTCGGCTAATTGACAGGAAAATATAAAGATATAGGATGTATTGAATGGGTTCCTATGCGAATGAGCGATTCCACTTAAGCCTAGGCGAAATCTCGGCGATTGCATAATGCGGAGCCCCCTCCCGAGGTGTACGGAAATCACAATCACAATCACAAGTGGTTGATAAGAAAGAACAGACGTGGAATTTAGCTCTGCTGGTTTGAGGATCGCAGTCGAACGGATAATTTATTGGCCAGTCGTCGACTTGGCTGATGGTGATTTAATAGCGGATCCTCGGGAAGGGTCTCTGGGCTAACAGATAACAGATAACTCGACTGGCTGATAATTTTGATGCGTGACTGGGTGATGCGCCTTCTCTCTATCTCCACCTCCTTACAGGGTCTTGTCGAACAGGAACTCGCCCAGTTCGCCGTTGGTGTCCATCATCTTCTTCAGAGTGGTCAGCTTGCCGGCGAGCTCGCGCTGTCCGTGGAGCTGCTCCTCCAGATAGACACCGGTCAGGTAGTCCACCAGGTGGTAGTGGTTGTATGGCTTGCCCTCGCAGGTCTGGATCAGCTTGCGGATGGACTTGGTCACCTTGATCTCCAGGTCGAGGGCGTCGGACAGGGCGGCGGCGCCATCGCTCCACTCCTGCTTGGCCACAGTCTGCGGGGGATTCACCAGTATTAGCAGGTTTTCGTGGGTTTCCTAGGGGAGTCATGGACTTACCGGCACATTGATCAGATCGCTGACGCCCTCGGTCAGTTGACCGCGCATGGACAGGTACTCCACCAGCTTGGATCCGTGCTCACGCTCTTCCTTGGCGGCCTTGAAGAAGTGCTCGGCGAAGCCAGGGCGGTTGACGGTGTCGCGCGAGAAGTAGGCGCCCATGGCCAGGTACTGGTAGGAGGCGTTGATCTCCTCCTGGATCTGGTGGCGCATACCCTTTATGCAGGCATCCTTCATGTCCACCCAGTCCTTGGTAATCTCAGGAACAGCCAGGGAGCCTGCAATGGGACAAGGTTGGATTAAATCGGCGGAACACGATAAGAGCATATGGCTGGATTAGACGGATTCATTTTGTATTTTTGGTAAGCAAAACTAAGTTCTGATAAATTTCAAGTTATAGAAACCTTTGCACTCTTGGTCTTGACCTTCATGGCTTGGGTTTTGTTTTTCTTTAAGCTGCTGCGCTTCTCGCTCTTTCCGCAGTTCTCTCACGAAACTCTTGCTTTCTTGATTGGCTAAGGGGGAGGGGGGAGTGGTTGTTGGTTACTGCATTTAAGAGGGCGTAATCGCAAAACCCTTTGAAATTGCGCTTGGAATGCCGCTACTCTGGGGCAAATACAAAACCGTGTGCAAAACTGCAATGGCTCACTCTTTTTTTTGTAACTGCATTGGTAACGTGCGCAGCTCTCGCCGCCATAGTAACGGCATTTGTTTTGGTGTAGTGCCGTGTGCAAAAAGCATGGTTGACCATGCTGGCTCACTCGCACAGCACAAGCCGTGTGCAAAGAGCGCCTTGAAATGTAACAACAAAGTTAAGCTAATTTTTGCCGTATTATTCATGGAAATGAAAGCGAAATTCGCATTATTTAATTATGGAAATTGCGTATATAAACTGGTTAGCATTTCACCAAAGCACAACGGAAGTATCAATAACTTTAAAATCAACTGGTTTGGTAACTTCACTTCGGTACAGAAAGAGAGTAAAAGAGAATGAAAGAGATACGGCGCATGCTCTTTTCAACGCACTACAAATGTTTTTCTTCTCTTCGCTTATTGCGTCGAAATTTATTGTTTTTTTCCGCTGACCTGCCTTTGTTTTGTTTGAAATTCAGCTGAACAAAACTTAACAATAGTACTTACACTTGAAGTCTCCATAGGCCTGGGCCACCACGGCCAGCAGGAACAGGCTAGCGATTAATTTCACCATCTTTGATCGTCGAACGAAGTCTTTACACAAAATCACAGAACCAAAATTTGTATGTCACTGTTAGTTTGATTTGCTTGAAATGCACAAATGAGAATGAGGCGACTCGAGTTGGGCTACAATGTTAAATAGGGCCTCCCTCGTCGTTGAAATTGAAAATCTAGCTGCCTTTACACACACTGGCGCAGAAGGCGTCGCCTGCTTCAATTTGATGGGCTTGATTGGGATTATTTTCGACTTCTCGAATGCTTTTCCAGTACCTTCTGCTGACAGCTTTAATCTGATTTTTCAGTGGAGCTAATGCCTTCTGCGTTGTGTTTTAGCGAACTCGAAAGCGAACTGTCGCTCCGAACGGCGCACAAAACACTTTTAAGCGCGCGCGCTCTCGGTTTTTGCTGGTGTGAGTGTGAGTAAGTGGGAGAGTGTGCACTGTTATCTTTTCGTTTCCAACATGTCGCCCGTTCTTTGTTAACCGTTTAAATGGCTGATAATTGAATATTCCCGATGATAGACGCACTTAATATGATACACACGTCCTCAATATGGACATACTTTTTATAATGTCGGGTTTCCTAGTCAGATAATCCCCACTTACACAGAAATGCAAAACACCAAATGCAATATGGCCGCTCTTTTGCGCTCCGCGTCAGCTGTTCTTTGTTTTTGTTTTGGCCCTGGAGAGCAACACGTCATGGGTTGCCAGGCGGTTTAATTTTCGTTGACAATTTAATTCACATTTAGTCAAGTTGATTTGCACGTTCGAAGGGGGGATCAATCAGCCACTTTGATAACTGCTTAATATGGCGACGGCTCTTTTTTACGTGTCGATTGCAGATCTCCAGGAGTGACACTTGATAAGGGGCATACAAGCTGGGAAAACGTACAATTACATAATTTGTCTGTAGATTGGGGAACCCTACATTTCAATATTATTTATTGAAAATATAAGTTAGGAGCAACAGTCCGAAACTCGATACATATGAGCCTTTTGACTCACATCCTGCTGTGAATGGCCATTGTATCGCAATGTATTTTACAACATTATCTTAGGATGTAGCTTGTTTATATGCAGTTTATTCCAAATCTTTATCGTTAGGTGATAAAACTCTCAGGAAACCACTTGAAATCCAAAGTGCAGCGTCCATCTTTTGCACACGCTGACAACCCTGCCGTGAGTCACCTTCCAGCAGTCAGCAACAACAACAACACTGCAAGCGGCCATGTTTGAATGACACCGAAATCCTCGCACTGAGCGCAAAACAAAACATACCCATGCACGCTCTCCAAAACCCCACACACACAGTCTTATCGATCGCATAGAAAGAGACGTACGCGACGCTATAAACAGCAGTTGATTTTCAGAGTTCCACCAAGCAGCACACCAAGCGATTCAATTTTAAATAAAAGCACAGGCACTTGAAGTGAGTTTAGAAATTACCAACCATCTACTTAGTGAGTGTTTAGGAAAAAAGAATTTTCTGGATACTGTGTTTTTAGACCGACCACCACAAACATTGAAAATCCAAAACATTCCGTTGGTGGTGGGTTTGTTGTGAAAAAAGAGCAGAGAAAATTCAAGAAAACGCTACGACGCAAAACGGAAAAAACAGCACGAAACGAAAACAAAACTGCCTGTTTTCCAATTGCCAATTGTTGTGAAACTAATTTCCTTTGTTTTCGCTGTCGATTTTGATTTTAATTTACAGTAAACAGACGACATCATGAAATTTTTCGTTGCACTCGCGCTCTTCGCGTGCCTCGGCTCCCTTGCCGTGGCCGTTGATAATGAATATTGCCAGAACACCGTAATCACGGCGTGCTCTTCGTCGGCCTTCTCGGGTGAGTAAAGAGAGCGCCTCTAAGAGAGAGTGGCTAATCTGTGTTGTTGCTTTTTGTCTTTGTAAAACATAATAATAAAAACAAGCGCTCACGGGCTTTTTCACAGGCAAAAGTAAGTGAAATATAGATTCGATGTTTTAGAAAAATTTAGGAAATTTACTGCACTATCTCAGATTTAGTTAAAACGAAATCTTTTCTTTTCTTACTGGGTAACCGCCCTACATTGTTATTTAAATCGCGCTTCCATTTAAATGAATACAGGTTTCTCTTTTATGTTAAAGATACAAACTTATAATATGAAAAAGCCAAATTCGAAATTCTACTGTCGTATTTAGTAATGCACTATCTAGTTAGGAACCATTAACAATATGCTCTCCGATTCACAGATTGTAACGTTTACTATTTGCTTCTTCTTTACCCTCAGGCAATTCCATTTGTAATGCCCGTTTCGCTGGCATTGACCACATTGAGCCCGAGGTCCAGTCCTACATCAACGCCAACTTGGCCAAGTCGTACGACTACCTCCTGCTGGCCACCCACTTCAACTCCTACCAGAAGAACCGCCCCGGCTTCCAGAAGCTGTACCAGGGACTCTCGGACCGCTCCTTCGAGGACAGCATTGCCCTGATCAAGCAGGTGACCCGTCGCGGAGGCATCGTTGACTTCAACACCCGTCACGAGTCTGCCGGCTCCGTGAGCACCAAGCGCGGCACTCTGGAGGTCGACGAACTGCACTCCCTGGCTCTGGCCCTGGACACCGAGAAGCAGCTGGCCACCGGAGCCACCCACGTGCACTCCCGTGCCACCCACGCCGCCGACGCCGAGAGGGATCCCGAGCTGGCCCACTACTTCGAGGAGAACTTCCTGGGCAAGCAGGCCGAGAGCGTGCGCAAGCTGTCCGGCTATGCCAACGACCTCGCCAAGCTGATGAAGGTCCCCGACCCATCCCTGTCCGTCTACCTGTTCGACGAGTATCTGCAGAAGCAGTAAGAAGTGGAGACCACCTCCTCTTCCCACCTCTACTCCCAACACGCTCCTACACTGTCCCCTCAAAATTGCTCTCATAATTCCCTTATAAATTAATTTGTTTCCTTGGTTTGTTCATCAATAAATCGCAGTGCAGCAGCAGCATTATCAAAGCAGCCACAAGTGAATGATTTACACCGCGAAATTCACCTTGATTTACCAGCACACCAGATTGTGATAATGTTTTCATAAATAAGTTAGCCAGTTCGCCCCAGCAAATGTATCTTTAGCTTGTACGTTACCGCTTGAACAAATAAACACATCAAAGTAACTAATTATCAACTAGTAAAACAGCAGAATGTTTGCCTCTCTGATAAGGTTTGGGTTCTCGCAATGGATCTGGTCCTCAATGTGGGGCGTCTGTTTGCGTTTCTTCTCCGGGTGCTGCTGATTGCGGACTGACTGGCAATGTACTTTGGATACCAACTGGAACAATGGAACTTGCCAAGTCTTATCGAAAACTACTCAGTTCTGCGATTACAACTGGTGTAATGTTACAGAGTTTCGTGGTTTTGTTTTGAAACTATAACTATAAGAATGTACAGACAAGTTGTAAATAAGGTATAATATATTGTATATCTTGGGGTCTTAAATCATCTTTTTGAACATTAAGGCATATTGTATTGTATATATATTATATAAATTGAGGCATAGTACAACTATTAAGAAAATTGGTTTCCAAAAGACACAGGAATCTTTTAGGGATCATTAGGGTTCTATCTATCGAACTATCTTGATAGTACTCCATCACTATCTCCTTAATCACTTCTTTCAATTGACAACCCGAGTCGCTGGTGAAGAGTGAGACATCATTCAGATCATGGCAGCTATCTTCCGCGGGATCTGTGGGGCTTAAAGGAGTCCGAGTATCTAATCAGTGACACACTCCTCCTCCGCTGATAAGGAGGGGCCACGTTTGTTCGATTTGCTTGACATTCCCCGGGAGATTCTCTCCGTCGCCTTATCACCGCACACGGTGCACACGGCTTTGCTGCTCGATCCGTGGAAGTTCCGCCGGAATGGGTGTGCGGGCGCCATCTTGGCCGCCTGCTGACTAAGTCGGGAGCTCCACGATGACGTGGATTCCGTACTGTTTCGTAAGGCGACGCAATGAATTTGCATCGCAGTTTCCCTATCTTCCTTTGCTCCCCCCTCCCCATTTCCTTGACCTACAATAATTGTGTAAGTAATATCGGGGCATACCCTATATACGTGTATATTACTTTCTATAGTCCCCATGAAAGGTTTATCAAAAACGATGGTCATGAATAGGTTTGTTCTATCAATTCTTCGGATATTCCGTAAGGTCTTAAAACAGCTGTTCAATTAACGTGTGAACTATGTTTAGAATATATATCTTGAATCACTTTTGAAAGTGGTTTTCTCTAGGCAATTTCTAAACCATTTGAGTAGCTATTATGTGACTGTGTGACTATGGATCCTAGCCACGCATCGGGGCAATTTATCAATTAGCGACGCCCATTCAATGAGGACTTTGCCCATAGCGCCGCACATACGGAGTATGGATACGGTCCACTAGCACGTGAAATGAACGTCAATTTGCCATTTTAATGCTGCTATAACTACTCGGTATGCTGGGGTCAGGGGTCATCAAATCGCAGCAAGCGTATCTGCGGCATTAGGCGAATCCGTGTAATAACTGCGTGCTCTTATGTAATTAGAATATGACAGCCATAAGGGAAAACCCCATTCGGAATCATAGCAGTTAGGACGAAATGGGATTGAAGTTCATGTGGTTGCGGTTGGGATTGTGGTTGGGTTGCTCCGAGTGGTTCTTCAGTGTCTCCGAGTGCGTGCAGCGGTCATTAAATAATAATCCACTTAATATTAATTGCCCTGATTTGCGGATGGATGCTGCCCCAATGATTTTCGTTATGTCCGCAAGATACACAAAGAAAAAAACAGGGTATGCAAGTTATCCGCCGCCAGATACTTGCAGATATGCAAGTCCTTGAACTTATTAAATATATGAAGGAATACCAGTTTAATAACTATCTATTGAAATTGTAATAAAGAAAGTATGATCAAATTGTAGCTTCACCTTTACCATTTACCATTAATTTTTCTCCGTGTAAAATTCTATGAAAAATATGGAGAAGGGTGGCTAATTGCGGTCATTCGTGGTGCATTTGGCGAGGATCTTAACTTCGTCATTTGTAATTGTTTGGCCCTGAGCCATCGCACAAGTGATGTGGTCCTAAACTGGTTTTCCAAAAGCGATTCCACACATGCTCTAAATGGCGGCCATAAAAAGGTGTCTTCGCACCAAAATAATTCTATTAATTTATGCATTTTAATAAACGCGTCGAGCAATTACAAAGGGTTGGGAGTGGCGGTTTCGAGGAGGGCAGGGGTTAAAAACTATTTGGGAGGCCAGATGTTGTCAAAGGATTCAGGATGTTATTCGGTTATTGCTCGCCAGCCAGACAACTATGAAAATTTGAGACCGTGTGTGGGTGTGTGTGTGTGTGCGTGTCCAGGACATTCGGGCACACATAATATGTATGCAAAATAGCAATTTAATTTGGTTTTATTGCAATGCCATTTGCAGCCAGTGAAAGGCAGCTGCGCCGACAGCTTCCGCCAGGCTCCCATAAATAATCCTTGAACCACTTTCCCCCCCTCACAAAAGCCCCCCTTCTCACCCCCTCGTACGCCTGTGCAATTTTAATGAAAAGTCTTGTCTCCTGTCCCTTTGTTTTTCGCCATGTTTTCGGTGGCTATGGCAGACAGGCCAAGAAGCGAAATTGTTTGCCATTTTTCATTAACAAATTTTTGCTGGCGCGGGACTGGCACTGAATAAACGTCCTTATCGCAACGTAAATATTTCAACAGGACTTCAACAGCAAGTGGCAGGATGTTACTTTCATCGTAGTTCTACCCACCAAATGCACAGATTCGTCTTTAAAAATGACTTGACTAAGGTTTTTGTTGGTTTGTTTTAAATAACCATTGGTTATTTTATACGCCTTATCTGTAATCTAATCTTCTGATTAGAAATTGTTAAATAAAGTGAGCTGTTTTGCAGCTTTCTATTCTATTCCATACTAAATATAACACATTTGTGTTTACCTTTACCTTTTCTAAGTGTGCACTTTAAACAACAGATGATGATGTTGTTTGCGATATGAGTCTATGAACTGGGGTAACAAGTGGCAGCTATGAACTTCCTCAAGATCATTTTCATGCAAAGATATAGGGTTACTGATCAGCCTATTGTATATGAGGCAATATGACAGTAATTGATAGCATCCCAAGCAATCGTCTCAAAAAGGGGAACAAAGTTCCTGGGGGATTTCTCGATTAGCCAGGCAATCAAGTGGCGCGGTAAGAGGTTTACAGGCAAACAAATAAGGCAGAAAGACAGGGGATTGACTAATGGATTTCCATGTGGAAATTCGCGATAAGCAAATCGCTGATAAGCGAGCGATACCGCCGCTTTGTTGTTGTTTTCCCCAGTTGCCAAATAATGCAATTTTTTGCAACTTGCCTGAGGTTTCCACAGGGGGATGGTCAGGATATGCGTGTGTTTAGATGGTTAAGCAACCTGATCCCGATCCAGAGCCACCCCTTGGTGTGTTTTTGTTGATTTTTCAGCTGCTCAATTTGCATGGATTCACTTTTCAAGGTCAGTGGGTAAAACAAGTTGCAAAAAAAAAAGTTCGCAATTCGCAGAAGGCATAAGGCATAAGGCACCCCATCTGGAAGCTGGAACTTGAACGAGCCACCCCGATTTAGTCAGCAAGGGGTTGCTATCGTAATTGTTATTTTAATACCCTCAGTGTGGGTAATGGCAGTAGCTCAGTCATTTATAAATTAATTTGTAAATACTCTATACCTCATCAATTTGATTTAGAAACGTTCAGTGATCAACAAGTTTAAGGTATGTCACATATCTTCCTCTAGATAGATAGATATTTTCAATAAATAATACCCCCCTTAAATCACTTTAAAGTCCGAAGTTCTCTGCAGGAGAACTTTCCCGTTGAAAATTCCGATCAACTTTTAGGGTATTTTCAAATTCGACCCCAGAGGCGTTGCCTTTTCCCTCTTGTTTTTCAGCTCCTTGGGCTCTTCTGACGCGAGTCCTCGAGCGGAAATGGTCAGAAATGACATGTGGCCGGCAATTTGCATACGCACACGCACACGCACATTTGCTAAATTCCAGGAGGACCAACATACTGCCAAAAAATCAAACAGAATACGAGTCCTGCCAGCTGCGCCCTCTCCACATCCGATTTGCCGAATAATGCGTGAGTCAGGCACGCGCAGAGCTAGAAAGCTGGAGGCGACTGTACTTTTCGCGCCACCCCTGAGGGTTGCAAAACACGCGAAGGGCCCACAAAGTTCGCAATGAGCGTAAATTCTGATTCAGTTTTTGGCACCGGGCTGAACATCCTCAGATATTAATGGGAAATTTTCCGCACTGGCACCAAATTAAAATTCAATAAATCATAATTTGCACTGATTTGTCTGCTCAAATTGCACTTGGCGGCTCTGCCTCTATGCCTTCCAATATTTCAACTGTTTCATTGTTGCACTCGAGTTCCGGACAAAAGTTTATCAAAATTTCATTAATGTCTGCGTTTTTGTTTAAGTTTTGGCTTTCCATTTTGGCAATTATTCCGCCCAACGAGGGGACAGATAGAGGGTTAGAGTGAGCCAGAAAAAGTTTCCCTGAAGAGGCGGACAAACTTTCAATGTGCAATTTTTCCGGTCGAAAGTTTTCACTAGTTTGATTAGATTTCCCACCCAAACCAAAGCCGACAACCGACAACCGACGACCGACTTCAGTCCAGTCAGCACAATAATTTAACTTTGGTTTTTTCGATTTGGCTGTTGCACTTTCTGTTTGTATGCAACCTAACCTCACTCTCTGCCCCAAGCTAACCTCACTTTTGGGCTCGACTTAACCTCAAAAGGCAGTGCTTTCGCTCGCTAATTAATTTCGGCGTGTGGCCAACGACTTTGGCTTGTAGCTAATTGTTATTGTTTTAACTACCTCGAACGACGTCGTACTACTCCCGGTATCGTACCCCCCGTCTATCAATTGGCGCTCCATTTTGCGGTTTTGAAAATTCAGTGAGCGTGTGTGCAGCAAGGCGAGAATTTGCGCTATAAACATAAAAATTAACGACTGACAAAAGGTTGTAAAAGACAAAGACGGCATTCCAGAAGGGTGGGATGAGGCGGGTTGCAACTTTGCCACTGCCCCATAGTTTTGGCTGGGCATTAAAATCAGTTTTTACGACCTTGCCACACCCACTTAGTGGAATTTTCGGTGGAACGTGCTGCCGAGCAGTGAGCAGTTGATTAAAAATTAGGAAAAATCAACAGGAAGTTCGGCAGACTGGCATTAAAGTAAATATATGTATTTCGCATGCTTCTGTGGAAAGTTAGCAATTGCATGCAACTATGACATAAAGTCGGAAGCTCCTCCAGTGAAGGTACTCCTTGTATCCTTGTGCCATACCCTTTCCCGAAAATGGGCCATACTTATTTGATAAACCAGGGACCAGACAATGAAGTCTCGATTGCCATGAACATCTTCCGTGCTCGAAGATTTCCAGCGGACTTCAGCCAGCTGAGTTGTCAGCGGAATAAGCCGCTTACTTCAAGTGGCCCAAACACTGGGCCATGTATACGACGAGTACACCACTGCAATTGCGACAATTGCTGCCAGTTGGACAAACGAGCGACGGATGATGACAGCGCGATTAACTCGCTGTAAGCCATAAACGCTTCTCTGGACGGCTTTTCCCGCTTTTCACCGCTTTCCGCCGCTTTCCCTGCACTTCACTCCGCATTTGCCTGCGTATCGCCACTAATTTCGTATGCATGAGCAGAAATGAAAAGCGTTGCGGAAAAAATGGGCAGCCGTAATCGGCTGGGCCGTGTTCATAATGCGCCGGAGAGGCACTTAAAAAATCAAGTTAACGCCAGCCAGCCAGCCAGCCAGCCAGCCCAGCAAGGATACTCCTTCGCATTTTCCGCTTTTCCTTCTGGCTTTCCTCCGGGCAACATTTTAATCCATATTTCCGTCTGTCGCAGCACTCGCAAAAATATTTCCACTTTCTCTTTTCATATATATCCAAATGCCTTGAAATGTTTAGAATGTAGATTTATTATATTATTTATTTCTCATTTAAAGGATTTTCGGGTAGCACACATATTTTTTTTTAATTGTAGAGATCCTATGATGAAGAACAAACACTGCTAGAAATGAACATATAGTCTAGAATGATTAGTTAATTTTAGTTGTTTTAAGTGGACTTCTCCCTGTTGCTGCAATGCCTGACGTTTTTTTTTTTGCCGTCGCCTGGCAGACAATTTAAAAAGATAATAGCATTTTTTTACACCGCCCCCGCGCCGCCTCCTCCGCCCCCTCCGCTCCTCTGTGGCGCGCATTAATGGCAACGACGGCGAGGCGTACAACAAGTGCAACAAGGATTACCGGGAGCCACAAAGTTGCCCGGATCCGGGGATCTGTGTGCCCGGAGCCATCTGGCAGCTGCAGACGAGCAGACGAGCCGGCAAACCGACGGGGAGACGAGTTATTGCAGCCACTGGCCCGCAACGGACCTCGCAAAGGAGTGCTCCACGTGGAGTCCTGGTCCTTGTCCTTGTCCTGCTACTGGTACTGGTACTGGTACTGGTGCGCCTCCTGCTCCAAGCCGCGTTGTCCTGCGACAGCAGCAATTCGCGCTTTGTGCGAGGACATGGCCAAAATTAGCATTTGACCATAAATTGGGCCATGCACTTGCACTTGGCCAGGAGCCGTAATGGGAGCAGTCCTGTAATCGTAACAAGGATGCAAAATGGGAATAGAGCTCCTGCGCCAGATGCCTTTAAGAGCCTCGGTCAGGAGGAATGGCCTTCGATGGGTTGAACGGCTTTCCGCTGGCGTCGCCAAAGGAAGCGTAAAATAAACTTAGGGTTTAAATTTAAGGCAGCTTATGGGGCCATAAAACTTAATCTGGTGTTGAAATGAGCTTGGCTATATTCTATATTCTACATTAAATTATGCAAGGGTTAAAGATGGCATGCTTAATTTCATTTAGTTGTATATCATTCCGTACATATATTATATTTATGCGCATAACTATCTTAATAATGAACTCCTTTGGCTTAATCGTTTTCGTATCCTTTCCCTGAACTGACGCAATGTCAATAGGCCATTGTGCTCCTCCTGAGCAAAAAACACACATGCAAATCAGTGGCTGCACTCAGGACCAAAGGACCTACCCTGCAACCAGGACATTACCAATGATTTCGGCAGTTTCAGTCCATTTCAATTCACTTGGCAACAGTGTGCAATCGCAGTTGCACACGACTTCCGCTACCAAATTCTAGCAGTTCCCCCTGAAAAAGGGGAGAAACTTGAATGATTGACGGCAATCTTTGCGATAGGCAGTCCGCAGTCCGCATTCCGCATTTCGACCGGCCTAATGCCAATGTGTCAGACTTTGTCAACGTTATGACAAGTCTGCATTCCATTCGGTTCGGTCTGAAAGTGGCTACTGCATGGTGGCTTTCCTATGGAGGGTGTGGGTTGCCAACTGCTTCTGTGGGCGGGACAAAGCAACTGGCAAGTGGCAACCGCGACGCGACGCGACGGCGGCACGTAGAGCGAAACTTTCCAGCAAGATAAGCAGATTTACTTAAAGTTTGCCGAAAGTCAAAGTCTAGAATGCCCGACGTGCCTCCGACTTTCAGCCATTCCCAGTTGCGTTCCGCTTACTTTTCCGCCCACTATCTCTTTCGAAGATCCCCATGCGCAGATAACCCTTCGCGGGGGTCAAAAGTCGGGTTTCTACATGTGGGCACCTCATAAAGGTTCAATTTGTGGCAGAAAGTGGGGCATTTGACATGGAAAGTTACATATTTTTACTACATATACACGTATGTAGGTGCTGTAAATTCAAACGGGAATACCCAAGGTTGCATAGTAATAAAGTTAAATAAGCCAGGCGCTGATTTAGGCATCCAACGCTAAAAGGATTTCCTCGTTTCGCCAACTGCGAATCCCCGGCTAATCCCATTTCCTAACCTCGTTACTCGCGAACTCTCAACGCAGGAGTTTCGTAATTGCAACTGCATCTGATTAGCCCCAAGTTTGCCACGTCTCGCTGTTGCCAAAATCTAGTGGCTGAAATTTTCGCATAGTTGGGGGCTTTTCGGGGGCTTCTCGCGCGATTTTTGGGGGTTTTTCATGGGGCAAGTCGAAGTGCAAACCGAAAGCTGCTTATCGATGGCTGCGTGTGGCTTGGCTCCATTCATTCGCATTAGTTGCAGACTGGAGTGCAGCAATTGTGGGTGGAAACGGTGGCTTTTTGGGGGGTTTTTTCAATGGGGTTTCCAAAGGCGGTTTTCCAAGGGGGTCGGGTGCAGCAGGTGCCAACACGTAAGGGCAATCAACCGGTGCTCACGTAGCGATATGCGAGTATCTCAGCCGAGTCACTGTTTCATTCTGTGCCGCCGTTCACGTAGGTGACTAAAATCCGAGTGAAATGCCCGGAATTTCGACCTGTTTGAAGTGGATTAATCAGGGCATTTAGCGATTGACGAGCGAAGGGGAATGTCGCCTGCCAGTCATCTCCATTCGATTCGATTCAATGTCACGTATCGGTATCATACATCAGAACAAATTACATCATACAACATACATCAGAAAAATTATAAAAAAAATTAAAATAAAAACAATTTCTCATTTTGAATGCAGAGGTATGTCACTTAAAATTCCGCTTCAAATAAGTTGAATTATGGACTTTAGAACTTCAGTCTTGGGACATTTTTGAATTTCTACATCATCATAACATCAGAAAAACTACAAAAAAGTTAAAAAAAAATAAATTTCTAAATTTGAATGCAGTTTTTTAGAGAATTGCTCCAGAAACATTTAGAGGTATGCCACTTCAAAATCCGATCAATATAGGTTGAGTTATAGACTTTAGAACTTTAGCCTTGTGTCATTTTTGAATTTCCACAACATCATAACATCAGAAAAACTACAAAAAAGTTAAAAAAAAATAAATTTCTAAATTTGAATGCAGTTTTTTAGAGAATTGCTCCAGAAACATTTAGAGGTATGCTACTTCAAAATCCGATCAATATAGGTTGAGTTATAGACTTTAGAACTTTAGCCTTGTGTCATTTTTGAATTTCCACAACATCATAACATCAGAAAAACTACAAAAAAGTTAAAAAAAAATAAATTTCTAAATTTGAATGCAGTTTTTTATAGAATTGCTCCAGAAACATTTAGAGGTATGCCACTTCAAAATCCGATCAATATAGGTTGAGTTATAGACTTTAGAACCTTAGCCTTGTGTCATTTTTGAATTTCCACAACATCATAACATCAGAAAAAACTACAAAAAAGTTAAAAAAAAATAAATTTCTAAATTTGAATGCAGTTTTTTATAGAATTGCTCCAGAAACATTTAGAGGTATGCCACTTCAAAATCCGATCAATATAGGTTGAGTTATAGACTTTAGAACCTTAGCCTTGTGTCATTTTTGAATTTCCACAACATCATAACATCAGAAAAAACTACAAAAAAGTTAAAAAAAATAAATTTCTAAATTTGAATGCAGTTTTTTATAGAATTGCTCCAGAAACATTTAGAGGTATGCCACTTCAAAATCCGATCAATATAGGTTGAGTTATAGACTTTAGAACCTTAGCCTTGTGTCATTTTTGAATTTCCACAACATCATAACATCAGAAAAACTACAAAAAAGTTAAAAAAAATAAATTTTCTAAATTTGAATGCAGTTTTTTAGAGAATTGCTCCAGAAACATTTAGAGGTATGCCACTTCAAAATCCGATCAATATAGGTTGAGTTATAGACTTTAGAACTTTAGCCTTGTGTCATTTTTGAATTTCCACAACATCATAACATCAGAAAAACTACAAAAAAGTTAAAAAAATAAATTTCTAAATTTGAATGCAGTTTTTTAGAGAATTGCTCCAGAAACATTTAGAGGTATGCCACTTCAAAATCCGATCAATATAGGTTGAGTTATAGACTTTAGAACTTTAGCCTTGTGTCATTTTTGAATTTCCACAACATCATAACATCAGAAAAACTACAAAAAAGTTAAAAAAAATAAATTTCTAAATTTGAATGCAGTTTTTTAGAGAATTGCTCCAGAAACATTTAGAGGTATGCCACTTCAAATCCGATCAATATAGGTTGAGTTATAGACTTTAGAACTTTAGCCTTGTGTCATTTTTGAATTTCCACAACATCATAACATCAGAAAAACTACAAAAAAGTTAAAAAAAAATAAATTTCTAAATTTGAATGCAGTTTTTTAGAGAATTGCTCCAGAAACATTTAGAGGTATGCCACTTCAAAATCCGATCAATATAGGTTGAGTTATAGACTTTAGAACTTTAGCCTTGTGTCATTTTTGAATTTCCACAACATCATAACATCAGAAAAACTACAAAAAAGTTTAAAAAAAATAAATTTCTAAATTTGAATGCAGTTTTTTATAGAATTGCTCCAGAAACATTTAGAGGTATGCCACTTCAAAATCCGATCAATATAGGTTGAGTTATAGACTTTAGAACCTTAGCCTTGTGTCATTTTTGAATTTCCACAACATCATAACATCAGAAAAACTACAAAAAAGTTAAAAAAAAATAAATTTCTAAATTTGAATGCAGTTTTTAGAGAATTGCTCCAGAAACATTTAGAGGTATGCCACTTCAAAATCCGATCAATATAGGTTGAGTTATAGACTTTAGAACTTTAGCCTTGTGTCATTTTTGAATTTCCACAACATCATAACATCAGAAAAACTACAAAAAAGTTAAAAAAAAATAAATTTCTAAATTTGAATGCAGTTTTTTATAGAATTGCTCCAGAAACATTTAGAGGTATGCCACTTCAAAATCCGATCAATATAGGTTGAGTTATAGACTTTAGAACCTTAGCCTTGTGTCATTTTTGAATTTCCACAACATCATAACATCAGAAAAACTACAAAAAAGTTAAAAAAAAATAAATTTCTAAATTTGAATGCAGTTTTTTAGAGAATTGCTCCAGAAACATTTAGAGGTATGCCACTTCAAAATCCGATCAATATAGGTTGAGTTATAGACTTTAGAACTTTAGCCTTGTGTCATTTTTGAATTTCCACAACATCATAACATCAGAAAAACTACAAAAAAGTTAAAAAAAATAAATTTCTAAATTTGAATGCAGTTTTTTAGAGAATTGCTCCAGAAACATTTAGAGGTATGCCACTTCAAAATCCGATCAATATAGGTTGAGTTATAGACTTTAGAACTTTAGCCTTGTGTCATTTTTGAATTTCCACAACATCATAACATCAGAAAAACTACAAAAAAGTTAAAAAAAAATAAATTTCTAAATTTGAATGCAGTTTTTTAGAGAATTGCTCCAGAAACATTTAGAGGTATGCCACTTCAAAATCCGATCAATATAGGTTGAGTTATAGACTTTAGAACTTTAGCCTTGTGTCATTTTTGAATTTCCACAACATCATAACATCAGAAAAACTACAAAAAAGTTAAAAAAAAATAAATTTCTAAATTTGAATGCAGTTTTTTAGAGAATTGCTCCAGAAACATTTAGAGGTATGCCACTTCAAAATCCGATCAATATAGGTTGAGTTATAGACTTTAGAACTTTAGCCTTGTGTCATTTTTGAATTTCCACAACATCATAACATCAGAAAAACTACAAAAAAGTTAAAAAAAAATAAATTTCTAAATTTGAATGCAGTTTTTTAGAGAATTGCTCCAGAAACATTTAGAGGTATGCCACTTCAAAATCCGATCAATATAGGTTGAGTTATAGACTTTAGAACTTTAGCCTTGTGTCATTTTTGAATTTCCACAACATCATAACATCAGAAAAACTACAAAAAAGTTTAAAAAAAATAAATTTCTAAATTTGAATGCAGTTTTTTAGAGAATTGCTCCAGAAACATTTAGAGGTATGCCACTTCAAAATCCGATCAATATAGGTTGAGTTATAGACTTTAGAACTTTAGCCTTGTGTCATTTTTGAATTTCCACAACATCATAACATCAGAAAAACTACAAAAAAGTTAAAAAAAAATAAATTTCTAAATTTGAATGCAGTTTTTTAGAGAATTGCTCCAGAAACATTTAGAGGTATGCCACTTCAAAATCCGATCAATATAGGTTGAGTTATAGACTTTAGAACTTTAGCCTTGTGTCATTTTTGAATTTCCACAACATCATAACATCAGAAAAACTACAAAAAAGTTAAAAAAAAATAAATTTCTAAATTTGAATGCAGTTTTTTAGAGAATTGCTCCAGAAACATTTAGAGGTATGCCACTTCAAAATCCGATCAATATAGGTTGAGTTATAGACTTTAGAACTTTAGCCTTGTGTCATTTTTGAATTTCCACAACATCATAACATCAGAAAAACTACAAAAAAGTTAAAAAAAATAAATTTCTAAATTTGAATGCAGTTTTTTAGAGAATTGCTCCAGAAACATTTAGAGGTATGCCACTTCAAAATCCGATCAATATAGGTTGAGTTATAGACTTTAGAACTTTAGCCTTGTGTCATTTTTGAATTTCCACAACATCATAACATCAGAAAAACTACAAAAAAGTTTAAAAAAAATAAATTTCTAAATTTGAATGCAGTTTTTTATAGAATTGCTCCAGAAACATTTAGAGGTATGCCACTTCAAAATCCGATCAATATAGGTTGAGTTATAGACTTTAGAACCTTAGCCTTGTGTCATTTTTGAATTTCCACAACATCATAACATCAGAAAAACTACAAAAAAGTTAAAAAAAAATAAATTTCTAAATTTGAATGCAGTTTTTAGAGAATTGCTCCAGAAACATTTAGAGGTATGCCACTTCAAAATCCGATCAATATAGGTTGAGTTATAGACTTTAGAACTTTAGCCTTGTGTCATTTTTGAATTTCCACAACATCATAACATCAGAAAAACTACAAAAAAGTTAAAAAAAATAAATTTCTAAATTTGAATGCAGTTTTTTATAGAATTGCTCCAGAAACATTTAGAGGTATGCCACTTCAAAATCCGATCAATATAGGTTGAGTTATAGACTTTAGAACCTTAGCCTTGTGTCATTTTTGAATTTCCACAACATCATAACATCAGAAAAACTACAAAAAAGTTAAAAAAAAATAAATTTCTAAATTTGAATGCAGTTTTTTAGAGAATTGCTCCAGAAACATTTAGAGGTATGCCACTTCAAAATCCGATCAATATAGGTTGAGTTATAGACTTTAGAACTTTAGCCTTGTGTCATTTTTGAATTTCCACAACATCATAACATCAGAAAAACTACAAAAAAGTTAAAAAAAATAAATTTCTAAATTTGAATGCAGTTTTTTAGAGAATTGCTCCAGAAACATTTAGAGGTATGCCACTTCAAAATCCGATCAATATAGGTTGAGTTATAGACTTTAGAACTTTAGCCTTGTGTCATTTTTGAATTTCCACAACATCATAACATCAGAAAAACTACAAAAAAGTTAAAAAAAAATAAATTTCTAAATTTGAATGCAGTTTTTTAGAGAATTGCTCCAGAAACATTTAGAGGTATGCCACTTCAAAATCCGATCAATATAGGTTGAGTTATAGACTTTAGAACTTTAGCCTTGTGTCATTTTTGAATTTCCACAACATCATAACATCAGAAAAACTACAAAAAAGTTAAAAAAAATAAATTTCTAAATTTGAATGCAGTTTTTTAGAGAATTGCTCCAGAAACATTTAGAGGTATGCCACTTCAAAATCCGATCAATATAGGTTGAGTTATAGACTTTAGAACTTTAGCCTTGTGTCATTTTTGAATTTCCACAACATCATAACATCAGAAAAACTACAAAAAAGTTAAAAAAAAATAAATTTCTAAATTTGAAAGCAGTTTTTTAGAGAATTGCTCCAGAAACATTTAGAGGTATGCCACTTCAAAATCCGATCAATATAGGTTGAGTTATAGACTTTAGAACTTTAGCCTTGTGTCATTTTTGAATTTCCACAACATCATAACATCAGAAAAACTACAAAAAAGTTTAAAAAAAATAAATTTCTAAATTTGAATGCAGTTTTTTAGAGAATTGCTCCAGAAACATTTAGAGGTATGCCACTTCAAAATCCGATCAATATAGGTTGAGTTATAGACTTTAGAACTTTAGCCTTGTGTCATTTTTGAATTTCCACAACATCATAACATCAGAAAAACTACAAAAAAGTTAAAAAAAATAAATTTCTAAATTTGAATGCAGTTTTTTAGAGAATTGCTCCAGAAACATTTAGAGGTATGCCACTTCAAAATCCGATCAATATAGGTTGAGTTATAGACTTTAGAACTTTAGCCTTGTGTCATTTTTGAATTTCCACAACATCATAACATCAGAAAAACTACAAAAAAGTTAAAAAAAAATAGATTTCTAAATTTGAATGCAGTTTTTTAGAGAATTGCTCCAGAAACATTTAGAGGTATGCCACTTCAAAATCCGATCAATATAGGTTGAGTTATAGACTTTAGAACTTTAGCCTTGTGTCATTTTTGAATTTCCACAACATCATAACATCAGAAAAACTACAAAAAAGTTAAAAAAAAATAAATTTCTAAATTTGAATGCAGTTTTTTAGAGAATTGCTCCAGAAACATTTAGAGGTATGCCACTTCAAAATCCGATTAATATAGGTTGAGTTATAGACTTTAGAACTTTAGCCTTGTGTCATTTTTGAATTTCCACAACATCATAACATCAGAAAAACTACAAAAAAGTTCAAAAAAAATAAATTTCTAAATTTGAATGCAGTTTTTTAGAGAATTGCTCCAGAAATATTTAGAGGTATGCCACTTCAAAATCCGATCAATATAGGTTGAGTTATAGACTTTAGAACTTTAGCCTTGTGTCATTTTTGAATTTCCACAACATCATAACATCAGAAAAACTACAAAAAAGTTAAAAAAAAATAAATTTCTAAATTTGAATGCAGTTTTTTAGAGAATTGCTCCAGAAACATTTAGAGGTATGCCACTTCAAAATCCGATCAATATAGGTTGAGTTATAGACTTTAGAACTTTAGCCTTGTGTCATTTTTGAATTTCCACAACATCATAACATCAGAAAAACTACAAAAAAGTTAAAAAAAAATAAATTTCTAAATTTGAATGCAGTTTTTTAGAGAATTGCTCCAGAAACATTTAGAGGTATGCCACTTCAAAATCCGATCAATATAGGTTGAGTTATAGACTTTAGAACCTTAGCCTTGTGTCATTTTTGAATTTCCACAACATCATAACATCAGAAAAACTACAAAAAAGTTAAAAAAAAATAAATTTCTAAATTTGAATGCAGTTTTTTAGAGAATTGCTCCAGAAACATTTAGAGGTATGCCACTTCAAAATCCGATCAATATAGGTTGAGTTATAGACTTTAGAACTTTAGCCTTGTGTCATTTTTGAATTTCCACAACATCATAACATCAGAAAAACTACAAAAAAGTTAAAAAAAATAAATTTCTAAATTTGAATGCAGTTTTTTAGAGAATTGCTCCAGAAACATTTAGAGGTATGCCACTTCAAAATCCGATCAATATAGGTTGAGTTATAGACTTTAGAACTTTAGCCTTGTGTCATTTTTGAATTTCCACAACATCATAACATCAGAAAAACTACAAAAAAGTTAAAAAAAAATAAATTTCTAAATTTGAATGCAGTTTTTTAGAGAATTGCTCCAGAAACATTTAGAGGTATGCCACTTCAAAATCCGATCAATATAGGTTGAGTTATAGACTTTAGAACTTTAGCCTTGTGTCATTTTTGAATTTCCACAACATCATAACATCAGAAAAACTACAAAAAAGTTAAAAAAAATAAATTTCTAAATTTGAATGCAGTTTTTTAGAGAATTGCTCCAGAAACATTTAGAGGTATGCCACTTCAAAATCCGATCAATATAGGTTGAGTTATAGACTTTAGAACTTTAGCCTTGTGTCATTTTTGAATTTCCACAACATCATAACATCAGAAAAACTACAAAAAAGTTTAAAAAAAATAAATTTCTAAATTTGAATGCAGTTTTTTAGAGAATTGCTCCAGAAACATTTAGAGGTATGCCACTTCAAAATCCGATCAATATAGGTTGAGTTATAGACTTTAGAACTTTAGCCTTGTGTCATTTTTGAATTTCCACAACATCATAACATCAGAAAAACTACAAAAAAGTTAAAAAAAAGTAAATTTCTAAATTTGAATGCAGTTTCTTAGAGAATTGCTCCAGAAACATTTAGAGGTATGCCACTTCAAAATCCGATCAATATAGGTTGAGTTATAGACTTTAGAACTTTAGCCTTGTGTCATTTTTGAATTTCCACAACATCATAACATCAGAAAAACTACAAAAAAGTTAAAAAAAAATAAATTTCTAAATTTGAATGCAGTTTTTTAGAGAATTGTTCCAGAAACATTTAGAGGTATGCCACTTCAAAATCCGATCAATATAGGTTGAGTTATAGACTTTAGAACTTTAGCCTTGTGTCATTTTTGAATTTCCACAACATCATAACATCAGAAAAACTACAAAAAAGTTAAAAAAAAATAAATTTCTAAATTTGAATGCAGTTTTTTAGAGAATTTCTCCAGAAACATTTAGAGGTATGCCACTTCAAAATCCGATCAATATAGGTTGAGTTATAGACTTTAGAACTTTAGCCTTGTGTCATTTTTGAATTTCCACAACATCATAACATCAGTAAAACTACAAAAAAGTTAAAAAAAAATAAATTTCTAAATTTGAATGCAGTTTTTTAGAGAATTGCTCCAGAAACATTTAGAGGTATGCCACTTCAAAATCCGATCAATATAGGTTGAGTTATAGACTTTAGAACTTTAGCCTTGTGTCATTTTTGAATTTCCACAACATCATAACATCAGAAAAACTACAAAAAAGTTTAAAAAAAATAAATTTCTAAATTTGAATGCAGTTTTTTAGAGAATTGCACCAGAAACATTTAGAGGTATGCCACTTCAAAATCCGATCAATATAGGTTGAGTTATAGACTTTAGAACTTTAGCCTTGTGTCATTTTTGAATTTCCACAACATCATAACATCAGAAAAACTACAAAAAAGTTAAAAAAAAGTAAATTTCTAAATTTGAATGCAGTTTTTTAGAGAATTGCTCCAGAAACATTTAGAGGTATGCCACTACAAAATCCGATCAATATAGGTTGAGTTATAGACTTTAGAACTTTAGCCTTGTGTCATTTTTGAATTTCCACAACATCATAACATCAGAAAAACTACAAAAAAGTTAAAAAAAAATAAATTTCTAAATTTGAATGCAGTTTTTTAGAGAATTGCTCCAGAAACATTTAGAGGTATGCCACTTCAAAATCCGATCAATATAGGTTGAGTTATAGACTTTAGAACTTTAGCCTTGTGTCATTTTTGAATTTCCACAACATCATAACATCAAAAAAAACTACAAAAAAGTTAAAAAAAAATAAATTTCTAAATTTGAATGCAGTTTTTTAGAGAATTGCTCCAGAAACATTTAGAGGTATGCCACTTCAAAATCCGATCAATATAGGTTGAGTTATAGACTTTAGAACCTTAGCCTTGTGTCATTTTTGAATTTCCACAACATCATAACATCAGAAAAACTACAAAAAAGTTAAAAAAAAATAAATTTCTAAATTTGAATGCAGTTTTTTAGAGAATTGCTCCAGAAACATTTAGAGGTATGCCACTTCAAAATCCGATCAATATAGGTTGAGTTATAGACTTTAGAACTTTAGCCTTGTGTCATTTTTGAATTTCCACAACATCATAACATCAGAAAAACTACAAAAAAGTTTAAAAAAAATAAATTTCTAAATTTGAATGCAGTTTTTTAGAGAATTGCTCCAGAAACATTTAGAGGTATGCCACTTCAAAATCCGATCAATATAGGTTGAGTTATAGACTTTAGAACTTTAGCCTTGTGTCATTTTTGAATTTCCACAACATCATAACATCAGAAAAACTACAAAAAAGTTAAAAAAAAGTAAATTTCTAAATTTGAATGCAGTTTTTTAGAGAATTGCTCCAGAAACATTTAGAGGTATGCCACTTCAAAATCCGATCAATATAGGTTGAGTTATAGACTTTAGAACTTTAGCCTTGTGTCATTTTTGAATTTCCACAACATCATAACATCAGAAAAACTACAAAAAAGTTAAAAAAAAATAAATTTCTAAATTTGAATGCAGTTTTTTAGAGAATTGCTCCAGAAACATTTAGAGGTATGCCACTTCAAAATCCGATCAATATAGGTTGAGTTATAGACTTTAGAACTTTAGCCTTGTGTCATTTTTGAATTTCCACAACATCATAACATCAGAAAAACTACAAAAAAGTTAAAAAAAAATAAATTTCTAAATTTGAATGCAGTTTTTTAGAGAATTGCTCCAGAAACATTTAGAGGTATGCCACTTCAAAATCCGATCAATATAGGTTGAGTTATAGACTTTAGAACCTTAGCCTTGTGTCATTTTTGAATTTCCACAACATCATAACATCAGAAAAACTACAAAAAAGTTAAAAAAAAATAAATTTCTAAATTTGAATGCAGTTTTTTAGAGAATTGCTCCAGAAACATTTAGAGGTATGCCACTTCAAAATCCGATCAATATAGGTTGAGTTATAGACTTTAGAACTTTAGCCTTGTGTCATTTTTGAATTTCCACAACATCATAACATCAGAAAAACTACAAAAAAGTTAAAAAAAAGTAAATTTCTAAATTTGAATGCAGTTTTTTAGAGAATTGCTCCAGAAACATTTAGAGGTATGCCACTTCAAAATCCGATCAATATAGGTTGAGTTATAGACTTTAGAACTTTAGCCTTGTGTCATTTTTGAATTTCCACAACATCATAACATCAGAAAAACTACAAAAAAGTTAAAAAAAAGTAAATTTCTAAATTTGAATGCAGTTTTTTAGAGAATTGCTCCAGAAACATTTAGAGGTATGCCACTTCAAAATCCGATCAATATAGGTTGAGTTATAGACTTTAGAACTTTAGCCTTGTGTCATTTTTGAATTTCCGCAACATCATAACATCAGAAAAACTACAAAAAAGTTAAAAAAAAGTAAATTTCTAAATTTGAATGCAGTTTTTTAGAGAATTGCTCCAGAAACATTTAGAGGTATGCCACTTCAAAATCCGATCAATATAGGTTGAGTTATAGACTTTAGAACTTCAGCCTTGGGACATATTTTAATATTTTTGAATTTCTACGGTTATAATAATTGCGAAAAGCCACAACGAATAGATCGATAGATGCCAGTTAAGCTGGCAACAAAATAGTACAAATTGTTGGACTCAGTGAAGGAGCAACAAATTCAGTGAAAAACTGTACCAGTTTCAGTTACATTTTCAGCTCGAGCGCAGCAAATCGAAGTAATTGTGAAAAGATACACACGCTCCCCACGGCATCTTATCGCATTGCGATTTTAATAACAATTTCAAAAAGATATTGCCCCAAGGGGGTGAGTGAGGAACCCTGTAAAGACCCTGTTTATCCAGCGGCAACATCGTCAAATCGGTGGACTTATCAACGCTCCACAGAGCAGCCGCAAAAACAATAAACCATTTGGCAATTGTCTTGCCGAAGCTGAAAAACCCCGGCCGCATCTACATCTACATCCTCAAGCACATCCTGTTTGCTTTCCTGGTCGAAACTCACGTCGTTTGATGGGCATAAAGTGAAATAATAAAACATTTTAACTCGACATTTGATGGGTGCTTTTATTTTTATTTGTGTGGCACAGCGACCGGCAAATAAAAACACATCACGAAGCCCAAACCGAAACCGAGACGGAGTATCGGGATTATCCTTGTGCCAGGACACAAACACCTTGGAGCGCTTTAATTTTTACGATCCAGCCGAAAAATCGTAAATGGAATATGTCATTTGCAAGCAGGAAAATTCCCCGGTAACGAGGCCCCAAATTTATGCAATTAGAAATTAATATTATACAATTTGATGCACGACCTTATGGCCGCGACACGCGCTTCGAGTGTCATAAATGTGGGCCAAAACTGCATGTTTATGCCACAATTTGAATGGGGGCGTGACCCAGCCTCCTTCCAAGGACTACCATCAAAACTGCTAATGCGCATTTCAGCCAGAAATTAATATTGTCACTGGATTCTGTTTGGCGACAAATTTGACTCGCTTCCTTCCCATTTGCCGATAGCTTTTTATTAATCATTTAATTCGGCAGTATAATGTGGCAGGAGTGCGGATCTCTGGCTGCTGCCGATAAGCCGTGGCAGTAAGCCCCACGTGGGAAGCCACCAACTGGCCGGAATGTCCAGGAGCGGGATTACCGAATCATCGAGAGAAACGCGGCTGAAGATACCCAGTCATTACAACGCAGCGCATTCATAATTAGAAATGTTTACACAAATCAACTGGCCTCGGGGAAAAGTCCATGAAGTGCAAAGTGCGCGAGCAAAGTTTAAGCTAATTAGTGCGGATAGGAAAAGCACTTGGAAATACCCCGGAAAATGTGGGCATATAAGAATCTCAAGCAGTCTATACAAGAAACTTCTAAGTTAAATTAAGAAGTATATTTATGACATGATTAACTATAATGTATTGTAATGATTGTAAGTTAGATCATCATAATGAGTTGAACATGGGTATTACTAGCTTCTGATAATATTGAGTCCCTTGTTATGCTCACAATGAGTTTGAACATTAAAGGGCTTTTAAAGGGTATAACTAGCTTCTAATAATATTGCATCACTTGTTATCCTTTTCCTTAGATTCCAATTCATTTGGCCAGAGCTGCGCAACAAATCAACAGCTGAATTGGGAAATCAACCTTTTGAACTCGGCAGCATTTTTAAAGGACTCGTTGCCCTCTTCGATTTCAAATCGCGCCCATCCCCCTGGATAGCCCCGTGGCTAATTACAAATTCGGGCAACAAAAAAAAAATAAGCCACGAACCAATGGCACCGAGGGGTTGGACCTTGCCACACAGGAAGTTGCAAGGAAAACCTAATAAATGGAACCAAAAATGTGCGTACATCAAGGAGCGTTTCGGGTGGTGAAAGGCGAGGGCACTCTGCATAGCTAAGTGAATTTGTAGCTGCATAAATCGAACTTTCACTTTTCGGCAGCATTTTCCGTGCTTTTGCCACTTGGAAAAACAGGACACGTAATGGGTGTGGAAAGCTGGACAAAATGCAGGAAATGGAAGTGGAAAGGATCTGCTTTACTGTATGAAATTAGCATAATTTCCTCTACAGCTTTCATTATGTCTGAATTTTAAGCAATTTTTTTAGCTCGAGTCCTGGCATATTTTTCCCCCCAAAAAACAAAAAAAAAGTCCTGGCCCATTGCAATTAAACGTGTAATTACTCGACTGCTTGAAAATGCGAGCACGAGGGTTTTTCGTCCTTCCTCGATTTCTAATTGTTGTTTTCGTTTCATTTCTTCGCCTTTTCACGGAAGTTTTAACTTGTTTTTATTTGATTTTCTCATTTACTCTGGTCTGAGTTATTAGTGAGTTCAGGGGTCCTTCTGTTTACTTGCTGTGACACTTTCAAGTGGAGCGGGGTTTCCTTTTTATTCGTTTATTATTTCAGCTTAAGCGAGCTTTGTTTCCCATTTTCCCTATCTCCATCCTGTATATCCTTCGGTTTCTGCTCCGAAAGATGTCATCACTATTGGACACTAATCTCTGTAGTGGCGCCCACACCCGGATTTTTTGTTTCTGATTTTCTGAAAAGTCAAGGCAGACTGCACTTAAGGACACTCGGGAATCAGACTTGCCGTCTGGCAGGAACGGAGACAAAAAGCCGAAAGGAAGCAACAAAAGATTCGATACAACTGAAATGATTTCCTTGGACGGAAGAGCGAAATTGGCAAAAACGCGAAAGGATCCTGGCAAGTCTATTAGCGCACAAAGGACTCGATGGGCGGATGGCTTTATGATTTTGATAGCATGTGACAACAGGATGCATGTCCTGGGGCCAGCGACTGTCGTTTCCTTAGTAGATGATTTTCCATCACGGCTTTTATGGCCCTCGATAATGGTTGTAATGGATGTAAGTCCAACTGCCACACAAATTAGATGCGAAAAGGGAGTTTAACGTTCCCAATAATTCTCTCAATTAGCCAGCTCAATGTATTCGTATTTATTCGTATCGCTCTTCAGATAAGTCCTTGCTGAGCTGTAAGTTATCTCCCAACTTACTAGTAACTTACGCAGTAATTGGCTTTGCAGTTCGGGAAACTTTTAAAGACTTGTCACAATGTGTGGCGGCAACAAGAGTTGCTCTTTTTTAAAATCCCCTTGACTTCTGCCAATTTGGGGAACTCAGTTCATGCGTGCGCGATTTGCATTCGCATCCTGCTGCCTCATGGCGAATATCCTGTGTGTGAAGGACTCGTAAATCTTTTCCCGCTTCTCCTGGCTGCCCGTCTGTCCCATAAATCATATGCAGCCAAGTATCTCAAACAGAAAAACTGAGACAAGGGAAAGCGTTTTGCCCTTCCATCTCGGCTTCTCCGCTGGGAGTCTTTAAGTAACAAATTGCTTATCTAAAGTTTGAAGGTCCGGGTGTTTGTAGGGAATGCAACTAAAGATAATATGTACATTAGATTGGCAGAAAGCATCAAGCTCATTATATCTTCGACTTGAACTATGCATAATAACTATCCCCGCCCTTTGGGAATTGATGATGATTTTCGTAGAGGAACTCGCCTTTTAATTTGATTCCGCCACGCAGTACGATTTTCTATTTACTTTTCATCTGGCCGCAGATTAAGTCGAGCCCCATGGCGCTGGAAAACTGAAACTACAACTAATCGCAACCCTTTGCGGGCGGGAAAAGCAATCTCAGCTTCTGGCTGCGGGAAAACTATCTCAGCAATATAAGGATATAAGGAGCGGATATCAAAATAGAGCACTGGCGCACCCAGGACATTCGGGACGTGCAGGATGCCCGGGAGACGCTCTCCCAATTAACAGTTACATGTGTTTGAAGGAAATAATTGGGTTGCGTGACAGCCAGGACCTTCGGCGATGGGGGGAGGGGAGGGGAAAAGGCACTAACCAGCGGGCTTAAATAGCAAACAAATAGAGCGGGCTGCTCTATTAAAAGCAAACAAACGCACACGCGTATGAACTACATATGCAATTATGGCGATTACTGATAGTGCGTCGTCGCCCTATCAGCCACCAAGGAACTGAGGCAACTCATCCTGCTCATTTCCATTCCATTCCCTTCCATTCCGAGTCCTCATCATCCACTCATAATCATCATCAAAGTCCGCCGCAGGACAAAGGCGTTGCTAAAGTTATTAACGCTTCGTGCGGCGTCAATCAAATTGGGGCTTCCCAGCCAAACCAGACCAAACCAAACCAGACCAGACCAGCCCAACCCCTTTTCTTGAGCCAAATATTTGGGCCAAAAAGAGTGGAAAACGTGTGCTGGCTGGCTGGTGCCGAAGTTTATGTTAATTTAATTGCAACACCAACCGCACTAGAATAGTTCCACGTATCCTTGGCAAAGGCGCGTCCTGCGGAAAGGGTTTCCTCCGGCGATTGATGTGTTTGCCTTTTGCGGCTGCTCCACTCCGGTTGCCATTGACAAATTTCCCGGCAGGCGGCAGTCTTAATTAAGTTCCTCGGCAAGGACTCCTAATTGCGTTAGCCTGTTTGTTTGCCTAGGTGAGCGATGTGTGTCGCCACATACCCATGTGCATATCATCCATCGATAGTTCCACATTTGATATGCCATCAAGAGAGCACACACATCAAAGGCAGCCTCTGCTGCATGATGAGGCATCCTGGGCGGGGATGTCATTATAAAATATAAATTGATCCTTGGGCCAAAGGATGGCACGTACGAGTATGCGCTGTTGAAGGATGTGGGCCGTGTAATAATATAAGATATTCCACATGATATTCTTCTATGCGCTTATATGGATGGTAATCGTTTATCAAAATCAATGCCATGGTGAAATGGACAATGCCTCCAATCCCACCACCACTCCACACCACCACTCCACTTCCCAAAACAATTTGGGAAAATGTTTATTTATGTGCAGCGCAGTTTGTATTTATGGCCGAATCATGATGACAAATGTCAGATGTGGCAAACACTTGAAGTGGACACTGGCCAGTGGACGGTAGGTAAGGATGCCTCTCCGGACAAGTCACCCTCGGCAGGACATCAGGACATCAGGACATCGGGACACTGGGCTCAGTGTTGTGGAAACATTTGCACATATTCCTTGGGCGCTGCGAATCGGGAATAGGAAATATTTATGGCCAGCTCAGCACATTACACACCTAATTTCTATATTAGTTTTCGTTGGCCAAAAGCGCAAAAGTGCTGAGCCTGAATATTTATACAACTTGATTGGATTTTCGTCACGCCCTCGCACGAAAATCCCTCCCATTCATCAGACTGAGAGTTCTGGCATATTTTGATGGTTCCATTTCTGCGCTTATGGTCGCCTCATTAGGCTCCATTTGCCCCTCGTGTTTGCAAAGGGTTTAAGCCCAACGAATGACTGCAATTTGCGACAAGGGGGAGCAGATCTATTCCCCCATTTTGTATCTATCGCTGATGATTTAATCGTGCGTAAGTAATAGTTATAAATTTGCCCTGTCCATTATTGGTTCCAGTTGCAGCATTCATCAAATGGCTGTTTAAAAGTTTCCATTCAGCGGAGCTTTCATTGAAAACTCATAATTTTGATTTACGAGGACAGCTGTTGGGATTTCAACAATGGCCCGCAGATACATCCCCTAGATACCTCATCCCACCCTCGTTTGCCATGCGCATCCTAATTCCCATCGCTAGTATCGCATTAGCACATCATTTCGATGCGGAACCCCGAAAAAAATAACCAGCTGGACATGGCTTAAATTTCAGTTCAAAACGATATAACATTTAGCCTAAGTACTACTGTGGAAGTTATCACAAACAGATACATTTCTACCGCAGTTCAACTGTGGAACTTATCATAAACAGATAGCTTTGCAACTGTAGAAGTGTGGATGAAAAGATACATTTCTGCAGCAGTGCAAGTGTAGAAGTTATCATAAAAAGATACATTTCCACCTCAGCTCAAATGCAAAGGTGTGGATAAAAAGATACATAGCTGCCTAAGTTCAACTGTAGAAGTGTGGATAAAAAGATACATTGCTGCCTAAGTTCAACTGTAGAAGTGTGGATGAAAAGATAAATTTCTGCCGCATTTCAACTGCAGAAGTGTGAATGAAAAGATACATTCCTGCAGATAATTTGCCGTTGCTGTCAGTAAACGCTTGATTTATGTGTTGAAAAATGGAAAACTGGAGCTCATGATCCGGCGGCATAAATTGAAGCTAACCGAATAATCGCCAGTTCCCAGGAGATATCCCTCAGCTACCCGAACAAGCGGGCTAAACAAACGCAATTGAAAGCCATGAATTGCAAATGAATTAATTTTCGGCAACAAAGGCGCTCAAAAGTTGAAATTGAATTTGTTGCTCATTAAAATGAGCGCCACTTTTGCTGGAGGGGATAGTAGTGAATACACGGGGAAATGGGGAAATGGATGGGTGGATTTTTAGATGGCATGGCGTTGTAGGCGACCTGGAAAACCACTTAGCCACACACACGCACACGGCTTTCGGCTTCGGCACATGGCTAACCACACACACAACACGTTATGGCCACAATTATGGCTATCATTCCAGAGGCAAGACATATGCAAATGGTTCGAAAAACCCTTCTGCTCGTATATCATCGCTCCAAAAGGGGGAGTTGGCATCACATTTTTGGGCATTCCGGGGAGTAGCATCCCCGGGAGGAGCTCAGCGTGAATTTTAATTACTGCGTTGATATTTCAATTTGAATTTTGCCAGCTCAGTTAATTTCATTAATAAATATTTATGGTGTTGTCCTTGGCTAAGCGTCGCAATTGAAAAAGGGGTAGTTGTGCTACACCGGGAATAAATATCTCAAATCGGGATTTATCGCATTAGATTCTTTGAAATAGCTTGATGTGGTAATCCTATTGGGGGCGAAGGAGCTGGGATACAGAGCAAGGTGTTCGTTCTACCTTTCCAGGACTCTAATTTTAGTCCTAATTTAAGTTTATAACGCGCAGTTACTCCTGCACACAAACCCATTTCGGAACCCATCGTTCTTGGTCAACTGTCATTGATTGGAATGCATCGTTTGATGAGTGGCAAGCCCAGTCTCGCTGAAGCTTCCTGGTTGTGAATTTACAAGGATGCCCTCACGAACTCATGTGGACGCACCAAACTCGCAGGACATCAGGACATGCCACTCGTTAGCCATCCGGCCAATTGATTGATGGACGCAGCGAGGAATCTCCCACTCGGAATGGTGGGCCCAACAAAAAGTCGTGAGTCCTGCAGATCCTGGCGAGCATCGCATTGAAAAGCACTTATCGCACCGCTCACCCTTCCATGGGTTAACGCCTTAACCCCTGACAGTTGAAATTAAATCAACGCTGATTTCAGTTGGGACTTTAAAAGAGTCTGTCGCAGCAGCCATTTCCCCCATCCGCTCCTGGAATTCCTTCCCGGAATCCTTTCGCGGAACCCCACCACTCCAAGGCCAGAATCCTCCTTCGCTGCAAAGTACAGTCTGTCACGGCACTGTAAAGCCCGTCGGCAACTCGCAGATTAACTCAAATTTGTGGCGGCCCAATAAATTTCACGGCGCGGCATTAAAAATTAAGCGCAGCCACAAAAGAACTTGCAGTCGACTTTTTGCGGCAGCCGTAAGTTAATTACACTGGACTGCAAAGACTTGCGATCTTATTAAATTCGTTTATATCAAATAAAATCACAAATAGCGCTGTGAAACTACTTAACAAGTGTGCTCAGGATATTGCCTTAAAGACTGCATACTTTAAGATACATTCCTTTAAAAATTTCTTTCAACTTTAGTATCTTACCCTGCAGACGAGTGTAGCACGTTCGTGCTGGATTCTTTGGCTCCAATAAATTTCACCTGAGTCCCCGCAGTCACGCCTTTGCATATGTCTGCCTCCCAGTCCAGCCTCGAATGCCTTCCTAATTTATGTGATACCCAGTAGTATCTACGTATCTATGCATCTTTTCGCCGAAAACTTGCAGCTTGTCTCGTCCAATTTGTACAGTTGAGAATCAGGGCGTATAAGGAGCTAAAGCCGTAGACTTAATGCCGGAAAATGGGGTTTCCCACGCCCGATGGTGAGGGTATAGGAATCGAATGGAAAATCCATTTACCCGCGTCGCATTTCCCCCGAATCCATTTGTTTTGGGGTAAATGTGGCAATTTTTTCCTCATATTTCAGAACAAAAAGGCGCCGAATTACAAAACAAATTACGAAATACAAAATAAGAGGCATATTTCTCACTTTTATGATGTTTACTGGCCACGCCCCCTCGCCGCCTGCTTCTCTGCCATGACCTTTCACCCCTATTACAGCCGGGGACAGCAGGACATCGTTTTTAATACACCCATTCCATTGTGCTATACACATTTTTTTTTTAATTTTGAATTTCGAATGGAAATTTACATAATTTATGGGCAGCAACAAAAGTCACACACAGATACGTATCCGAAATCCGGAGTTCTAAAAAGAAAAAGGGGGTGGGGCGACCTGAAGCATATGCTGGAATGAAGTTTTTTTCATTAAAAATTTGTTTATAATTTACGATTTTTTAAGTTGCGCAACCGGCCAAATGAGACGCAAATTATTTTTGGTCCAATTCAGTTGGGTATTTTCTGCTTTTTGCTTCTTGATTTGGTCAGGCAGCCTCATTAAGAGCTCATTAAAAAGATTGCGCGAGTTATTTTTGAGCATTTTAACACGTTTTTAATTTTAATGCATTTTATGGCCCCTTAACAACGTTCTTCGTCACAGTTCAAGCCATCATCATTGGATTTTACCGCGGGCTGACTTTCACTTGTTGACTGCGAATTTCCCGCTGGTGGGTATCCTGCAATCCTCATCCTCATTCCCATTTTCATCCTCATTCTCGTCAACGTCACCGCACATCAGCACGTCAAACTTCATTAGGGAAATGGGAAAGTGGTGAGGATGGTTTTTCCAAGAGGGTGACTTTCCTCAGCGCCGCCTTCATTGTTTTTATGGGCTGCGCTAATTAGTTACGAAGTCATAGAATTTTACAGGAATTGCTCTCAAGGATTGTCATGCTCTTGTCATCGCCCCTCCTTTAAATTAAACCCCACTTGATGGAGTCATCGCTTGTGGTTTTCCCTGTTGGGGGTTTCTGTTCTCAAGAGGAAGTATACGTTTAGTTATTCAAAATAACCACCAAAAGTTTAAGCGATATAGATATTATTTAATAAATGATAAGATGCATTTTTGGTATTGTTTAAAACCTTGATATTATTAATGTCCCTCCATTTTTGGGTAGAACACATATGTATGTGTTCGAGTGCCACAAGAAATGAATCAGAACCGGAAACCAGACTGACCACTTGACCACCACATAACTTAGAGTAAATCCCAACTAAGTAGAAACCAAGAGCGAAGCCAATTACAAAATTACAAGCAAGCCCATTTGACAAAGTGAAAGTGCAGGAGTTTCGGGCCCAAGACGTTGGCAGGTCCATAAATTTGCGGGCACAAGGACATAATTATGCAGACGGGCGGCCTCAAAGGGTTAAGACTGGGTTTGGGCAGCTCGACGGGCTTGTAAATTAAAAATACCACGCCCCGCCGTGATAAATCAAAGTCGGTGGGCTTTGTATTGGATTTGGCGAAAGGAATTTGTAGACATTAGCAAAGTCCAACGTCGAATTCTTGGCCAAGCCCTTCCTGTTGCTTCCTGGCATTTGAATAAAGTTGGACCTTGTTTTGGGGAAAGTGTCGTTGACATGTTAAGACTTCCTCCAGATTTATGGCCCAGCCAAAAGAAACCCTTGTTGGTTAGGTGGTTGGGAAGGGGAAGGGGAAGGTACTGGGCCAATTTTAAAATTGAATTTTGAAAACTTACCACTCCGATTTCGAGCTAATCATGTCCCAAATTGGCCAACACATGTGCCTGTGGCTTTCAGATCTTTTATCGAAAAGTGAAAATTTTGACACATGTCCCCATTGTCTGCAGTTTTATCCCGAAGGCCCTAACGCGATTATTTGCTGTGTTTTTGCCCCAAAAATTCCGTCAGGGAAAATCCATTTGCCAGAAGCACTGGTTAAATTGGATTGCAGATGCTCATAACTGTCACACATGGCAGAGGAACTACTCAGCATCCTTATCTGTGGTGTGTCAACAACACCGAACCACCCGAAAAAACAAGGACCAAAAACCTGAAAACAAGCAAATAAAAGGGAGTGAAGCTGTGGAAAATTCCAGGGATATTCGAAAGAACCTAATACCCTTTAAAGTGAAGAACTATCTTTGCATCCAACGCATTATGATCCTTAGCACTACTCCATGACCTTTTAACCAGTGAAGAACACAAAACATATATTCGACCCTTGTTGCTTTCAAACTTCATCTCCTAACTATTATTCCCCCTCAGACAGGGTACAATACAACAAATTCTGGGCAGTTTTTCAATAAACCCATCAAAAGGTACTAGTGCTGACGCTTTGAACCCTCGCCCAAGTGCGTAACCCCGCCCACTTTCCACTAAAAAATGCCCCCTGGCTAACTCATTGCAAACGCAATTTGATTTATGAACAATGTGGAAATTGAAAATTGTCGCATGGTCACTTTAATTTGAGAGTTATGCGAGTTTAAACTGAATAACAGGGGATGTCCCTTGCTGATGATGCGGCAGGAAGTGAATTATGTCATGGCTCATTGTGAGGTTATGTAGCGATGACACGGGTACAGTCCCGCCCCCAGCAACTATGGTCGCATGCGGCAACTGTACTTGAGCTTTGTGGCGTGTGAAAACAGGATGCGGCACGCGTCGCTTGTTAACCGCTCGCTGTTGCAAGTTAAAGAGCAATTTTGGATGGGACAGGGGTGACCAGTCGCCACCCTCTTTGTCTTTCCTTGCAGAGGGGTTGGGGATTTGTATTCCATGTTTGTTACTAGCTGTTTACTCGTTGGCCGCTGAAGTGCCGCAATGGTTTAGTGTCAGCTTATAGTTTTGACATTTGTCGCCGGAATAAAGCTGATTGCAGATGGCTATCGGAAGTGGGTCCTGGCCAGGAGATGGCCAGTGATGATGGATGTCCTGTGATTGCCTGCGAACTGCTGAAGTGTGAAATATGTCTGTAACTTGTAACTTCTGAGCGGAAGAAATGGGTTGGAATTATGAGCTAAGTATTTACCCAGAACCTAATTCCATTTTTAAGCTGAGCGATACTCTTTTTATACCCGTTACTCGTAGAGTAAGATGGTATACTAGATTCTTTTAAAAGTATGTAACAGGCAGAAGGAAGCGTTTCCGACCATATAAAGTATATATATTCTTGATCAGCATAAATAGCCGAGGCGAACTGGCCATGCCCGCCTAACCGTATGAAAGCCTCGATCGCAGGAACTACAACAAATGTTGAGATTAAGCATGCAGCTTTAAGAGACGTAGACGAATGATCGAATTTTGAAGTGGCATACCTCTAAATGTTTCTGGCATAATCCTCTAAGAATTTGCATTCAAATTTGGAAATTTATTTTTTTTAAATTTTTTTGTAATTTTTCTGATATTATGATGATGTATGTAAATGTAAATTCAAAGATGTCTCAAGACTGATGTTCTAAGGTCCATAACTCAACTTATCTTAATCGGATTTTAAAATGGAATACCTCTAAATATTTCTGGAGCAATTCTCTAAAAATCTGCATTCAAATTTGAAAATATATTTTTTCAACATTTTTTTGTAATTTTTCTGATGTTATGATAATGTATAAATTCAAAGATGTCTCAAGACTGGAGTTCTAAGGTCCATAACTCAACTTAGATTAATCGGATTTTGAAGTGGCATACCTCTAAATGTTTCTGGAGCAATTCTCTAAATAACTGCATTTAAATTTGGAATTTTATTTTTTTTTATTTTTTCCGCCCAAAACTGTGTGGTAGTGGCATTTAGCGTTTGAAAATTTTGTTGAATTTTGTTTGAATTGTTGTTTTTTGTTTGAATTTTCTCTTGTTGCATATTAATTAAGTAAGCTATTTAATTTAGGGATTATTATATGGAAGGATTCCTACGACAACCAATGATGGATGTCCAGATTATCCCTCCCCAATGTGTGATGATGTGTGAAATTCCCCGTGAGTGTCCACTATTCACTCCACTGAAATTCCTCGGAGGCATTTCGAATCCTTTTGGGTATCCCCTGCGGGCCGCTTGACAAAGTTTCACTTATTCGGCAATTATTGGGAATATTTTTCAGTTTTAATTGAAAACTGGTGGCTTCGAGCCACTTTCATGCATGCCTGCACCTGCTGTCCACAATTAAAACTGCCCACATCCTGCGAAGGATTCCCGAGCAGTCGATGTAGAAACTTTTCATGGTTATCACTTGGCTCCCTGGGGGGGATTTTATTTTTCATGGCTTTTCAATTTTAATTGAAATTTATGCGCCGGCCCTCAAAGGATTCTGTTCACACTACCTCATGCCATTTATTTTTGGTCACGTGCTCGTTCGCCAAAAAGAGAAAACAGCGAAAGACTGTTGCAAATTGTTGGAAATTTCGAAATTTACATGGACGAAAGGGGTGATCCTGTGATTTACAGCCCGCACTCTCGTAATTTATGAGCCGCAGCACTTGAAAAACAAAGCCAAAGCCAAAGCCAAAAACGAAACCAAAACCAAAACCAAAACGAAGCGAACCGAAATCCGAAATCCGAAACACGGAAAGTGCATGCAAAACATTCTGTGGCGCCATTTTATTGTGCTTTTCCAACTTGTTCATGTGTAAAATTTGAAATTGTTGTAAATAATTACCCTAATGGCTGCCGCCCCATTTTCTTCTTACCCCTCAAAAAATCCGAGCTGTTGGCAGTTAATTTGGAATCCTCGGGCAACGTCGCCATTTGTAATTAAGCCTAAACCGTTAATATTTCAGCCAGATAAGAGCAACTGCATCCCCAACTCCGCACCCAAGTGCCCATAAATTCACGGCCAGAAGTTGGTCCTTCGCCCAGGATCACATCCAAATTGTTGGGGCAACATTTTTCGGTTCGGCTGTTAATTTCCAGGCAGATTTTTCTTTATCTCAGCGAGCGAAAGTGAAAATTTCAGGGGCCACTTGTTTTGGCCGCCTGCATTGGCAAGAATTTAATTAGCATACCGAGAATCGTTAACAAGATTGGAAAGCCAGTGAGTTATGCACAAGTTTTAATCCTTTGAAATGGGCAAATTCTGTAATTCAGACATAAGTTGGTTCTGATGCAAATTAAGACGCAAGGCATCACAAAGTTAATTCGGACATAAGACATGTTTGAAATTGGTTTTATTTATAACATAGACTAAGGAATCTCAAATCGTACTTATCTCAAGCAAAATGTGTATGTAGGTATGTATGGAAATGAATTAATTTTAAATATAATTCGAGTACGTTCTATAAGTAAACTTTTAAAGCAACCATATAATGGCGAAACATACAACTACAATAATGTAATTTAGTTTATTTTACTCAACAGCAACTACTCTAAATGAATCCACTTTTAGCCGATGTGAATATCTGAAAAGATACAAAAAGATATTACATTTTGGCTCAAACTAAAATAGAATTAAGTACTTACTGTTATGGTGGATATTTATGTTGATTTTGGGAAGCGAAAATTTCGGTTTTCCCTTTCGTTTTCGAGCTGCGCAGGCATTTTGCGACGAAATGAAGAGTAGAACGACTAGCAGCCAACTGAATTGGAAGTATATCATTTTGAAAGCTATATAATCCGGAGGTTTTGTTTCTGAGCTGCGAGTTCAATTAACACTGAGGCTGTGGCTGGGATGCCTCTTGATTAAATATTTCCACTTGGACTGCTCATGACATCATGTTCTCGCTTATCAGCATGGTTTTTACCAAAAGTAAACCCCCGGGAGCTGTATAAAAAACCCAAAACAGCTGAATCGGCGTGGCTATGATCATTCATAGGTTTCTATTTACTTTCAGCCGTAATTTATCTGTATTGATGTCGAAGAAAATGTACAATTTAGCAAATACAATGTGCAATTAAAACATTTTTGTTGTTTGGTTGTTTATTTATGTTTATTTAAAAGTTTTTATGGTAAGCGGGCAAACTGAAAATGTATCGCAGTTTTGCAGTATTTCTGTAGGTGTTGTTCAGATAGTTTGTATGGTTGAAACCACCTGAAATTCATTAAGCATGTAGTTTTGAAAATGTATGTTTCACTCACCTATGTCTGTGTTGTTTTGATTTGGCAACGGGCGTGTTTTTATTAGTTTCTATCAATAAAACGGCAGATAAAGAACGAAAATCCCTTAACCCATTGTCACCCCAAACACCCAATAACTACACAAACATGCATAAATTGCATCATAAGCGACCCAAACAAAGCATTATGAATGAGAGCCCTCGAAACAGCCATAACTATTCATTATCGACGCATAAACGACCCCTGGAGCACTCATAACTTCAATTTTTATTAAATAAACAGGACAAAGCGATGTGCCGGAAAAATGTCACACATATAGCGAGTATATAGCGAATATTCCAAGGGATGTGCCACATCCTTCTGACCCACTAAATTGGATCTGCGAGTCGCCGGAGAACCCTTTCCCTGCATCCCTCGCATCCCTTGCCTCAACCGGCGTAATTCAATATTTGACTAGATGAGATTTATGGCCACAGGGTGTAGCGACTTCCTGCGTGGCAACCTCCTCCTCGTCCTCGTGTTTTCGCTTTATTTGTGCAAAGCATAATTTTTGATTTAGTGCGATTTGTGTCAACGGGTTGTGCAGCCCAATAGTTTCGCAATATTCGCCTAAGTGAAAGTTTTCCCTGGTTTTGTTTGCTTTCCAGCGGATATGAGACCGCATGCTGATTGTCAATCTGAAGTGAGGGGTGGACCCCTTTTTTTTTTGTCAGCCGGAAACGGATGTTCTGCCAGCGGAATTCGCATAAAACTTTACTATTATGCCGAATATTTTGCCAAAAATGGAATCGCGTGGCTGTCACAAAATTGCTTTGTACTTTGTACGCCAAATCGCGAGGGAATCCGAGGATCTACGGGGGTGACTCCGGCAGGCACGGCACTCAGGATTCAGGATTCAGGAGTAAGGATTCAGGATGCCATAGATGATAAGGCTCATTGGCGCCAGGGCAATTTGCCGCCAGAATTTGCATATGCAAAGCGCGCGAAAAAGGGTTGATTCGCACCACCGGAAAAGCGCGA
The DNA here is from genome assembly GCA_005876975.1 of Drosophila orena. Lineage (NCBI taxonomy): Eukaryota > Metazoa > Arthropoda > Insecta > Diptera > Drosophilidae > Drosophila > Drosophila orena. The sequence continues at coordinate 1,967,481 of VCKV01000282.1, read as the reverse complement.
CAAGCGAATTTATTACAGGTTGCATTAGATTTAATTAGCGAAAGGAGCGTGCGCGGAAAAGCTAATACTTCAACACCCCAGATAAGGGCACCTTCTACCGAGAAAATACACATTTTTGAAAAATATAATGATATGCGGAACTCTGAAGAGCGATATGAGTGCAAAGAATGTTGTTCCTTCTACAGAAACCCCAATCCAATATGATGGTGCTTTTGTATCATATGAGCTTTGAATCAAAACCACATGTTTTGCCAAAGAGAGTTGTAAAACTTAATTGCAGCATTTGTTATGAAGAAGTTCAGAGTATCTGATTTTGAGTTTCCTTTAAAGACGCCCGTATTTTTGTACTATAAGGAACTGTAAGTCATCGAGATCCTTTGAGTGTAACCAGTGTTACGGTATCATAGTGTTTTCAGTGAATAGATCCTTGATAAATGATCCTTTCATAAGTGTAACCAGTGTTACTGTATCATATTGTTTCGAATGCTGTAAGCAAAGTCATTGTGATCTGGTGTCATGGGTTAAAAAGAGTCCTCTTTGGAGTTGGAGGAGTCCTGTATAAATGTCTACTTGTCAAAAACTCTAAATACCTCAAGTTACGTTGCTAAAAATGCAGAACAAGTCGCTGTACTTCCTCAAGATAGATGTTTCCCCGATTAAAGATCCTAAAGAAAAGATATTTTGTTAGTCTGAAGAACTTGTCATCTTTGTCAGAAAACCATGCTAGCAATCTAGTTCTAGTAGTTTAGCCTACACCTAAGGTAGCAACTTACTTCCTGTGCGGTTGGAACCCTCTCCTTCAGTAGTTTCCTGGCCAAGTTCGAGGTCTAAGTCCCCTGTTTCCTTCATTCCAATGGCCCGGTCCTGAATAGCTGGCGCGCAAAAGGTAGGATGGAAGTTCCCTGGGATTGTAAGGATCATACCTGAGCATCTGCTGTTGATTCCATTGCATCCTGGGATTACTATGGCTGAGCCAAGGATTATTACATTGCTTCCATGGATTATCATTACTGATCGCTGGTTCCCGAGTTTCAACAGCTCTCTCCAGGGATTTTCCATCTGGCGCTGCAGCACGCGATGTTTCTTTTCTACCATTTAGTACTGATTTCCCATCGAGAGGGTTTTTCATACAAAGTTTTACACGCCCGAATCGAAAGGATATAGTGCCGTTTAGTTCGACCAGTTTCTTGTGGGATTCATTGTCAACGGCCATGACAAGATGCAGAAGCTCACCGTGGGTCAACCTCTGCATAACCCGCCATTCCGCCGTTGAGACTGGATTCTGGGCCTGAATGATTTCCAGGACCTTCTGGCTGCTTGTGGATAGACTATCTGGAAAATAGCCGAGCACCACATTCTTTCTGGGCAGTTCAGACTCATCCATTAACTTCAGTTTGGTGGTTACTTTCGCCTGAATATGGCAAAAGTTTCGTTTGAACCATTCTGAGGTGGAAGAGTTGGAGCAAGTCACAAGGAGCCATCCTCTGCGAGCCACACATCCTTCGAACTGCGGCTTATGGCTGCCAGACTGCTCCACGGTGACGTCAATGATGGCCTCCTTGATCCTGGTCATCTGCTCGCTAGTCAGAGAAGTCCCAGCAGACTCCGCAGCCAAGCCGATTCGCACGCACTGAACAAAAACCGAGTAGGGGTAGGGATTGGAGGCTTGGATTCCATATGGAGCGGGTAGAAGTCCCTTAACTATGGGAAGAGCTTGCACCACCTCCAGAGCCTTTTCTCTGGTCAGCCCACCTTGAAGGGCCTTTCGCAGCAGCTTCTTTTGCTTGGTTGTCAGCCTGACAAAGCCAGGACCCGAATCCACCGAAGGATTCTGGTTGGGTGATGCTTTTGGAGCAGCATCAGACTCATTTACTTCTAGACTATTCATTTGGTTCCCACGAGTGCACGGGAACGAAGGTCGCCCACGACAGAGCCCGAGGTGCCGCAGGAAGTCCGGATTGAAACTGCGGGTGGACAGGTGCGCAGAGTCCGCCAGCTGGAGACCGAGTTCCCCCTCGGCCACACATCCCTCGACGCTGGCTGTTCCGCCTTGGATTGGGGTGATCTTCCAGAGTTGTCTTCTCTTCGCCCGACTACCATTCGCCAGGACCCTTCGGCAGAGACATGACCTTGCCGCGGTTCCTGTTTCCGGCCGCCCTCACGAGGAGAGTGTAGTCGCACTTCCGGGTGTACAGACAGTTACGGCACGTCCATCCGGCATTCGAGCTCCGGATGGTGCGTGTGGCTCCCCCTGTCCATCACCCGGCTGACGGCCATTTAGTGGTTGTAACTATCATTTGTTAAATGATTCATGTTCCTTAAGAGACTCATAGAGATTCTTCTTCAGTGAAAAGAGTACATTTGTTTCAGATAAAGTGAGCTAAAGTGTATTATAGCGAATATGTAGTCAGTGGGTCTTAAGCAAACTAAATAAATGAACAAAAATCATTTATAGAGGAAACATATACTGCAAATACATCAAAACAATGATTTTAGTTACTTAAATAAAGGATGCATTGGAAGACCATAGAAAAACATAGTTAGATATCATTTTTCAAAAGAATATAGTTGTGGAAAACAATTTGTTTTAATTAAAATTAAAGTAAACCTACTCTAAACGTAAACAATTCTATGTACACCACATGTGTAAGTGAGCAACTGATTCTGAGGAAGTGTTCCTAGTGTAGCTAGGAGATCCTGCGACTCACTTAGTTGCGCTTCATCTCCTCGATCTGTTTCAGAAGCAGCTGCATGCGATCCTTCATCAAGGGCTGTCCTTTTTGGGTCCTTTTGCTGATGGCCTTGGTTTTCTCCAAACGCTTCTTTTTATAGGCCTTCACCTGGGCATCCCGCTCCGCCCTGACTTTCTCCCGCTCCGCAGCCTCCTGGGCAGCCTTTTCCTTGCGCTTCATATTCCGAATCTCCGGTTTATTTGGCTTTTCCTGGGGAAAAAGAGCAAAACCATGTGTGGTGTATACCATTTCCATATACATGCTTGATTTTCTCGCTTACCCCGTTGGCCTTCTGGTTGTTCTTGTTCTTAAAGTAAGGCTTTTGATTGTGGGCCACCTTGCCAGGAGCTTTGTTTGGTTTTCCATTGGGTTTTCCTTGACCTTTTTGCGATCTCGGTTTCATTTTTGTTTTTATTAATTTTTAAGCAACGAACTAATCGATTTATCGATGTTTGCACGCATGCTAACATCTGGCATTTACCAACACTGCAAAACAGCTGTTCAGTCTGTCTGTCGATATCGATATCGATATCGTTCTGCGATAACACGAGGTAAATATAGGAAATAAAAATATTTAGCATGCTGAAACTAGGAACGTTTTTGGCGCAAAAAGGTGAGTGAAACAGTTGGAAAATGTATTAAAGTCGTAATAATAATTTATTCCACAGCCACGTTGGTCAACCTGGTGGGCAGACAGCAGCTGGGAGCTGCCAGCCGCCTGTATTCAGCTGCCCCGGAATCAAGCGACGCGGATTTACCAATTGACATAACGAATCCCTATGAAAAGGAACCCCAGCAGTGCATCCTGTGCAAGCACAGCATCGAGCCGCACTACAAGAACGTGAAGCTGCTTTCCCAATTCCAATCGCCCTACACGGGTCGCATTTATGGGCGTCACATCACCGGATTATGCAAGCGCCGGCAGGAGCAAGTGGAGCAGGCCATTCTGCGTGCCCAGCACTGCCTGCTGATGCCAGGCTACCACAAGGACCTCGACTTCCTGCAGGACCCCAAGCTGTTTGATCCCGAGCGGCCCGTTCGCCCGCACAAGTACTAGGTTTCTGATAACTTTTAGTTTCCTCTTTATTGCAATGGGAATATAGAGTTTCTTAATGTTAAATCTTAAACTATGTTTAACTAAGAACACTCCTCCTCCAGATAGCGCAGCATCTCGTGGGGAATGCCCAGCCGGGTAAGGAGATCGTTCTTTGAGAGGCCTGGCTCCGCCATCGTCAGCAGGTCGTCCACAGAAGCTTTGAATGCCTGGTGCCAGATTTCTATATCGCCCTGCAGCTCAATGATTTTACTGCTCTTTGGACTATTTTCCACCTGGTTATTCCGGTTGTCCTGCTCCTGTTTGTGCTCTGGCTCATTAGAAGTCTCTTGAGCATCCAACCTTCTCTCCTTATCGGCCTTTCTTGCTGGTTTCGTCACTACTACCTGTTGCTCGTCCTTAATTCCTTGGGCCGCAGCGAACTCCAGCTTCTTCTTGGACAATCCCGTCCTGTTCTTGGACAATCCTATCCTGCGGGAGCTCAGTGATAAAGGCAGAGCCCGCGGAGTCTCCTGTTCTCCGCATTTTGGTGTATTTGCGGCGGAATCCTCTCTCTGGAGGCGTACTAAAGGCGTGGACTGGCAACCACGCCTACTCAATCCGAGTCGGGGTCTCCGGCCCGATTGAGGCGTGTTATTTGCCTCACCAGGCATTATAAAACAGGAACAAATACGATCCAAAAAGATTTTGAAATGTCGTAGAAATGCAAGCAGCTGTGCTCTCCGATATCGATAACACACGAAATAGGGAGTTAGTAACAGGAGTGTGCCAATAGAGGGCGCAACAAGATTGTGTAAATAATTAATACAGATAATGTAAATAATGCGGAAAATTATTTTTAAATTTGAACGACTTTAAAATACCCACTTGTTATTTCCTAATTGGAAACTGTAAGCAAATTATAAGACATAATTTTGTTTTATTTTATTTTATTGAGAGTAGTAATAAAAAATTGCGTTTTAATACACCATGCATAAAATTATACATAACTATTTCCGATTCGAAATTAACAATAAACAGTACAAATAAATATTGGACATTGGTATCCATTAAAATGAAAGTAATTACAACTAAAACTTAATTCTCGATTTTAGACAATTGCAACTTAACAGAAAAGCATTTTATTCAAATGACTTTGAACTATAATGTATGCCAAACCGTGAAATATAACGCTCTACTCTCCATTGATTACACACTCGACTTAGGCTTTATTGTACTTTATTCTAGGTAGAATTGGTATGAATATATAAACTCGCGCTGAACGATCCTGTCTTTTGGGGACTGTATATAAAGTGTCTACAAAAACTAGGCGCGCACTCTCTATTGCTAATCGGTAATCCGTAATCTGCTCTATGACTAAACGTGACCTGATACTGATACATACTGCCGAATCGGGAAAGACTCGCGCGTGTACACATTTGGCTTTACTGCGATTTGCGATGCTGCGACCAGACCGACTCTGATATGACTATAACCTAACGTAGACGAGGCCTAGGGGCTAAAGCGATTGACTGGCTTACAGACTGAACCAAATGGGGAGAACCAAACTTATTGCGGCAATCGATGGCAGGTGGTCGATTGCGAAGAGTACGGGGAAGCTCTTAAGGATCCAGCTTGTGGTAGCGCTCCACGTCGGCGCAGCGGAAGAATACTTTGCACACGCACTGCTGATCCTGCGAGAGGAGCACCAGGCACTCCCGGCAGACCAGATGGCGGCAGGTGCGGATCTCGTAGCCGAACTGCGCGCTCCGGCAGTTGATGCAGCTGGCGGGAGGAGCACTTGGCGATCCCGACCCTGCGCTGCAGTTCGATGCCATCTGGCTGAAGCGCGGGACCTTCTGCAGCGCCTGCTGAATGGCCTGCTCGATGGAGGTTGCGGTCGAGGTCACCGTGGCACAGGCGCTGCCATGATGGCTGTGCCTTGCTCTCTTGGCCGCCGGCGGCGAGTGCGGTGATCCCCCGAAGAATGCCGCCGATGAGGATGTGGCCGTGGCAGTGGCCCTGCTCTTGCGCTGCTGCTGCTTGTAGGCGCTGCTTAGTGCCGAATAGGTTCCCGCAGCTGGACTTATCTGTCCCGGCTGGCAGGTGCTGCTGGCGAACTGCGAGGCGTGACGACGACGCTGGCGAGAGGTGCCCAGCGAGCGGGGCACCGCCTTGAAAGTGCTCCGAATTCTCCATGAGGAACTTCTCGATGCGCGCCTTTAAGGCCAGATTGAGAATCGCTTTGCGTTGCGCATTGAACTCCAGGCCAGTGAACGGATCCGAGGGCTGGCGACCCCACTTGGCCTCCTCCTCGGCGTGCTTGTCGATGGTGGACTGGTCCACAACTTTCCCAGAGGGCAGCACGGTGGGGAAGATCTGAAGAAGCAGTGAGAGGATTGATAAGGAGAGCAACAGAGTAAACCTTTTAAATAGCAGCCTCCTATCTTTATATTTACGTCTTGTTGTGTTTTGGACATTATAATTCAATTTACTTTACGTTAGACTTTGATAATGAAATGATGAGTGAACATTTGGAAGAATGATTCAGAAAGATTATAAAAGAACTATTTCTAGACCAAGCAGGTCCATAGGAATGACATGTCTTCATAATAAATCAATGCATCAAGTTATTGATTACTTAGAACGACATTTTCTAGGATATATGTATGTATTCTCCTTACTCAGATAAAACCGACGCTGTGGCATTCGCGGAATCATTGATATGTATTGAGTTGTACTATTATAACCAACTTAACCATAACAATGATTTTCTCGAAGCTCGAAGGGTACTTACCATTAGATCCCAGGTGATGGAGTCGAGGAACTCTTCTGGAATGGAGAGCGTTGACTGCTCCCTGAGCTCTGGAACATTTCGCGGTGGTGATCTCTGCCCAGTGGGCGTCTGTGCCGCGTCCCTCTGGCCGTAGGGATCGCTTATCTCGCTCCAGATGGTCTTCACCAGCTCCCGATCGGCTTTGTCCAGCGAACGGGCGGGTAGTCCCCACATCTGAACTTTCCGCAGGACCGGAGGACACCGCTCCGTAGCCCGGATCACCACCTTGACGCTGTTCGTGCTGGCCAGGATCTTGTGGGCGGACTTGAAGAAGAACACCTTCTCGCTCTGCTCCGAATTGGAGCTGCTCCGCGAGTTGTAGTCGCTCTGGTAGCAGAAGGTCACCGAATCCACGCCACGCCCCAGATCGCGCACAAAGGCCACCCGCTCCCAGATGCCATCGTGTCGTCCATGCAGCTCGAATGCAGTGGATCGTAGGCCACCGCAGGAGGGCCACAGCTTAATGACCTTCATGTCCACCGCCTTGGGAAAGTCGAAGACAATCTCTATGGGCGGCTTGCAGACGGCGAAGCACATGAATCCCCGCTCCAGCTGCTCGATGTCGTCGGCCACCAGATTGGCTGCAGTGTACCCATCCTCGCAGACGGCGTCGCTCTCCACGGAGGGCTTCAGCTTCGGATTGAGGAAGTTGATCAGGCTGCTCATCCTGAACGGAAACTGGCCACTGTGCGCTGTGCTCAGTGCTCTCAGCAGGTGTTATGTGGCTCTTTAAGGGGTATATCTATTGTCTGCCCCACCTGCTCGTTATTCGCAATGAAAATGGCGTCACTTCTCGGGAGTCTTTTGTTGTTGCCCCTGGCCTCGGAGGCTGGTAATCCTGGCTGGTAAGCCGCTGCTAATCCCGCAGTGGGTGCGCTCCTGCTCTCAGCCGATCCTGAACACTCACAGCCTGGCCTGGACTTCGGCTGGCAACTCACAACGCAGCTTCAATTATAATTATCGCCCTGCCTCTTCGAATATTTATAAATCACTCGCTTGGGCAGTGTGACCATGCCGCGCGCTGGTGGTGGGACCAGGCGGTCCCCGCGGAGGGGCAATCTCTTGCTGCACTCAGTACCCGCGCACGGGCACACCTAATCAGTTGAGCGGCTAAATTTTACAAATTCAAATTCCCACTTGAATCTGTAATTGCAGCTAAATCAGTTTCGTTTTACACGAAACAATTCAACGAACGATTGCTGTGTTTGGCTGAGTAATACTCTTATTCTTAGAAAGCTTAGCCTAATACTCAATAATATCTGTAACGATTTCTATGGAAATTATACTGTTTCAAAGATGTTTATTTATATTTATAAGTAACTAGTTAAAAATGTACGAAATCGAAATATTAGAAATATGTAATACAACCTGTTGAATGCCAATTAGGAATTCTGCCCCACCGAAGGCAGATTGTGGCCACTTCTTGGGCCAAAAATATTATATATGCACATAAAAGTTCTACTATTCGCGATTAGGCTAATCTTACGTTTGAATGGGTTTTGTCGGTCTGGTTAATGGGTTGGCTACTGGTGCAGAGATAACCGAAGGCTATAAATGGCCCCACAGGTAGCAGCTATGCTCCAGTTGCTCCGCGAACCATGAAGTCAATCGGAATCCTGCTGGCGATCGCCGTGACCACCGGCTTCCTGGCGGTTTCCGCCGTTAACCTGCCCGGAGTGCCCGTGGATTTTGACCTGGACGACCACATCCTGTCCGCCATTGCGGACGATATATCCGAGCGTCTGGCCAAGGAGTACATTACCTTTCTGAATACCGGAGTAGAGACGCCCGAGTTCGTGAAGCTCACCACTCAGCTGGCCAAGTCGCACAGTCAGAAGGATATATTCACCAGGAACATGCCCGATCTGGAGCCCAGGGATAGCTTCTTTGTGTGCGTGGCCTGTCGGTCGGTGATCCGGGTTTTTATCCGCACCATTCGCGAGGAGGAGGGCGAGCTCCATGGGGAGGATAGCTCCGTTCTGATGAAGAAATTTGCCATGGATGTGTGCCGCCGCTTGAATCTGCAAACGGAGGAGGTCTGCGAGGGTTTGATCGATTCCAACCTGCCCTCCGTGGAGTACATCATGAGGAATTCCGAGAGTGATTCCCAGAGCTTCTGCTCCCTGTTCATGGAGTTCAACTTCTGTAACACCGGTAGCAATCAAGATTACAATTGGACTTTGCCTGTGGACAATACTGGATCGACTTTGACCGCACCCAAGTCGGATACTCCCACTTTCAAGGACTCCGACATCAGGATCTGCCAGTTCTCCGATATTCACCACGATCCCTACTACACTCCCGGCAGTCTGGCCACTTGTGCGGAGCCCATGTGCTGCCAGCGGCACAAGGAGACGTCCGAGGGTACCGAGGGTGCAGCCGGATACTGGGGCGACTACCGGGACTGCGATCTGCCCTGGCACGCCTTTGAGTCAGCCTTGGACAACGCGGTGGCCAACTCCAAGTGCGACTTCGTTTACCAGACCGGCGACATTGTGGACCACATGGTGTGGGCCACCTCCGTGGAGAAGAACACCATGGTGCTGACCAAGGTCAGTGAGCGACTCAACGCGGCCTTCGGAGATGTGCCCGTCTATCCCTGCATCGGAAACCACGAGCCTCATCCACTCAACCTGTAAGTATGGCATCCTTACAATCGAAATTTGATTTTGTACGCAAATGTACATGAATGTTAATTCTTAATCTTTGATTAACCCGGATGTATAAGTGGTATAAAAATGCTTATCTTTATTCTCCTATTGCATAGCGCCCAATAATTTATTGTGTTTTTAACTATTTGCAATACACTTGCTTATCTAACGCGACTATTGGACTATTCCAGCTTCAGTCCCGAGGGCGTTCCAGATGAGATCAGCACCAAGTGGCTCTACGAGCACCTGTACAACGATTGGTCCAAGTGGCTGCCGGCTGAGACCAAGGAGACGATCCTCAAAGGAGGCTACTACACGGTGGTGCCCAGGAAGGGCTTCCGCATCATCGCGCTGAACAGCAACGATTGCTATACGGACAACTTCTGGTTGTATCACAGTGGCACGGACAAGATACCCCAGCTCCAGTGGTTCCACGATACCCTATTGCAGGCCGAGAAGAACGGGGAGTACGTTCACGTGCTGACCCACATCCCGTCGGGCGATGGAACCTGTTGGTCCGTTTGGGCGCGGGAATTCAACCGCTGCATCACGCGTTTCAGCTCCACGATCAGTGGCATCTTCACAGGACACTCGCACAAGGACGAGCTATTTGTCTACTACTCGGAGGACGAGGGACACGCCACCGCAGTGGCCTGGAACGGCGGTGCTGTTACCACCTACTCCAACAAGAACCCCAACTACCGGGAGTACGCCGTAAATCCCGAAACCTACACTGTGACCAACCACTGGACTTGGATTTACAATCTGACTGCTGCCAATCTGAAGCCCGATGAGCAGCCCGAGTGGTTCCTGGAGTACGAGTTCATCAAGGAGTTCACCGAGGACATGAGTCCGGCCGGCATCGACAAGCTGCTCGATGAGTTCGCCGAGAATCCCGCCTTGATGAGAAAGGTGAGCTGGGATTATCCCAAGAAATAGAGCTCTCCGCCTTAAAATACCCGTTTCATCTGTAGTACTGGCGCTACCGAGTGACCTCAGCAGACCCCCAGGTGAATGGAGGCTGTGACCGCAACTGCTTGGCAGGATCCCTTTGCCGCGCTGCTGTGACCATCAATTCCCAGCGAGGACGCTGCGAGGAGCTCCGTGAGAAGTTGTTCCTCTCGGTAAGTTCTACTGCTTGTTTATAAGTACTGGAAAGATACTGATGATTCTCTGCCCTCAGCTGGACAATGAGGAAAGCACATCGTCGGGAGGCAGTGAGGCCACCACTCCAGGTCCCAGCACCCCGGGTGATGACGACGACAACGGTGGAGGAGCCGCCACTTTGGGACTGCTCAGCGTCAGCTCCTTGCTGGCCATAGTCCTGTCCATCCGCCTAGCCCTTTAGTAATCCTCATTTGTACCCCCTAAGTTATATAAACCGAATGGATTCCATTCTAAAAGTGGCCCCTCTCAAGTGGCAAATAGAAGTATGCGCTTATCCCTATCGAAGCTAATCTGGTGATTTTTGTCGCGGGACTTTGTTTTTCAGCCCGTTCCCTTATCGCCTAATGGCGATTAGGGAAAATTAGTTTATTTAACCGTGCTGGCCATAAAACAAGCAGCTGGCTACAGCGTTTTGCTGAATATTGAACTACGGATAAGTATAAGCACGTGCACACGATTCCTTTATGTAATCATTTACGACACATCGATTAAGGTAAGAATCGTGATCAATTGTTGGGGATTATGTCATAAGCTGACTCACTATTGGATACCCATAAAAGGAACTGTACAATGTTTCATTTCGATCCTAATAAACAATTTGTATTTAGACCTTTAGCTAACTTGAGGTGAGGTGCATTAGTACTACTGATTGTCTAGATGCTTTCGGTCTTCTTCAAATTAATAGTAGTACATGATCGTTTCATACCTCTACTAACTGACTACCAACTTAAGAACTCTGTCGTAGTTTAGCTGTGAGGTACCATCCCATTTGATAAGTCAAGCCAATAGCTGCTAGAGAAGGCTGTTTCCGAACTTCAGTTAGTATGGGCAGTTGACCGCAGAAGTTTCCTTGTGCGATATCATCGCATCTGATAACTGGCCAAGCTGATAGCGGTGATATGAAGCTATAAGTAAGGGGCTCGACTTCAATCCCCTAAGCAGTCTCGCCATGAAGTTGATCCGCGGCACAACTCTTTTGGGCGTCGGCATTCTACTCGTCGGGTGCGGGGCGCTCAGCCTGCCGTCCGCCTTCGATGTCTTGACCAAGGAACAGCGGACCACATCCCTTGTTTCAGGTGGGTTAATGTGGGTTGTGCCTCCAAATGGGCAGTACTTCGTTATCAGTATCAATAAACTCATTCTAATAAGTTGAAATGGTGTGGATCAGATAGTTAATGCGTCCAAATGTGTGCTGTTTTCGGAAAGATAATCCCAGCTGACAGCTTGAAGTGCAGCCATTGACAGGCGTGATTGTTTTTTGCAGCCAGCATAGCGGAGGAGATAAGCCGTGAGTACCTGAAGTACCACCGAACTGGCATCGAGACGGAGCGGCTGCAGCAGCTGGGAAGGGATATCCGGAGTAGCCACAGCAAGAAGGCCATTTTCACGGAATCCATGGCCGATCTGACCGCCGCGGACCAGTTCTTCGCTTGCACCCTGTGCAGATCTACCGTCAACGTGTTTGCTCGCACTTTCACCGAGGGCGAGCTGAGTGGTCCGGAAAGGCAGGATGAGGCGAAGAAATTGGTGCTGGGCTTGTGCGACTACTTTGCCCTCAGCACCCAGGAGGTGTGCTCCGGATTGTTCGACCTCAACTGGCCCATTTTCGACTTCATTCTGAACGAAACGGTGGCCAAGTCGAACACCTTTTGCAGCATGCTGCCCATTCCGATTTGTCAGGTGCAACAGGACGAATACAATCTCACTTTGAGCATCCAGGGCGACTTGCCCAAGGAATCGAACTCGAATTTGCACGCCAAGACCTCCGAGGATATTCTCGTCCTGCACCTGACCGACATCCACTACGATCCCGAATACGACGAAGGCAGCAATGCAGCTTGCGATGAGCCCATGTGCTGTCGGAATCCCTTGGCCGTAGGATCTGATCCCTCGGCAGCCGCTGGCTTTTGGTCTGATTACCGTGATTGTGACTGCCCCAAACGCCTCATCCTCAGTGCCTTCGAGCACATCAAGGACAACCACAAGATCGAGTGGATATACCACACTGGCGACGTGCCGCCCCACAATGTCTGGTCCACCACCAGGCAGGGAAACCTCGACATGTTGTCCGAAATCGACGAACTGCTGGCCAAGTACTTCCCGACCACGCCCATCTACCCTTGTCTCGGAAACCACGAGCCCCATCCGGCAAATATGTGAGTACACCCCTAATTTGCAGTCCATCAACTTTATTAAGCTAATGACCCACAAGGGAAACTTCAAAGCAGCGAATCCGCAGCCGCCTTGAATTAGGGCAATACATTACTTCTCGATAATAGTTGGTTATTTTCCCCTAATTCTTGCTTATTATTATTATTTCTGACCCAAAAAACAATATGTGCTTATGTCTCACCTATTTTTGCTCATCCTAATCCTCTAGAGCTAATGAATAATACGGTTGGAGGTCATGGCAAGACCATATATAGTAGTTTTTAAACACAGTTAGGTATAAAATTATACTACTGTTATTTAGATAAACCTTCAGTAAGGCTACCTCTGATCAGCGATACTTTTACAATTATGGCTTGTGAACTTCTGTATTTTCCGCTCAGATAAAGTTTATTGCAAAACTGGAAACCTATAAAATGTCATTTGGTGCCCATAGTAAATATTAACAATTGCTAATTGGGACAATTCCAAATGCTATCCTAAAAATAATCCACTCAAGTTTCAAGTAATCGGTTTTTAAGCGAATGTTGGGCAGTAATAAGTTCCTAGTTATATAGCTGAAGCATTTTGAAATTCATAGTTTATATAAAAATCTTATTTTAAAACTCATTTTCTGTAGTTTCGGCAACGACGAGATACCCAGCGCCCTAAGAGTTGACTGGCTCTATGAGCACGTGTGGAGCTTGTGGTCCAAGTGGCTGCCCGCCGAGGCGGAGAAGACTGTGCTTCGAGGAGGATACTACACGGCATCGCCGAGCAAAGGACACAGGATTGTGGCCCTGAACAGCATGGACTGCTACCTGTTCAACTGGTGGCTGTTCTATAATGCCACACTGATTCAGGAGCAGCTGCAGTGGTTCCACGACACGCTCCTGTCGGCTGAGAAGGCGGGCGAATCGGTCCACGTCCTGACCCATATTCCTGCTGGAGATGGCGACTGCTGGAGCAACTGGGCTCGGGAATACAACAGGGTTCTCACCCGCTTCAATGGCATCATCACCGGCGTCTTCAGTGGGCACACCCACAAGGACGAGATGAATCTGCATTACTCCGAGAACGGCTATGCCACGGTGGTCAATTGGAATGGCGGCAGTCTGACCACCTACTCGAACAAGAATCCCAACTACCGGCTGTACGAGCTGCACCCTGAGGACTGGCAGGTCCTGGACCACCACACCTACACATTCAACCTGACGGAGGCCAACCTGACGCCCAACGAGCAGCCCAAGTGGGCGCTGGAGTACCAGTTCACCAGCGAGTACACCCAGGATACGAGTCCCGCGGGAATCGATCGCCTGCTGGTGGAGATGGCTGAGAAGCCCGATTTGCTCAGGAAGTTCTGGAGGAACAAGTTCACCAACTCCGATCCCAAGCTGGCAGAGGGCTGTGATAACGCCTGTCTGAGCCAGACGATTTGCAGGATAGCCACCAGTAATTACCAGGAGCGCACTCGCTGCAGGGAACTTCAGGCCATTCTGGCCGAGAGCGTGAGTACCTCATGGGATTCCCCCCACTTACCAGTTAGCACTTACCAGTTACCAGTTACCACTTACCACCCATTGCACATCATATTTTTAGTTGGAAAACGAGCCGGACACGGATGATGATAATGGAGGTGGTGCAGCTGGACTATCCGCGTTCAGCTTGGCCTCCCTGCTGGCGCTTTTGGCCGCATCCAAAGTACTTGGCTAAGCCTTATCAATGGCCCCCCGTCTATTCTTAACCCCTGGTATCGACGGCGATAATCGCAGCCCATATAAAATGGGTGCTAAAACAGTAGAAAAAGGCCCGAAACCTTTGGAGATTATTGAATACCGACCGAGTAATAAAGACACACGCTTCTTGTAGTCAACACTCAGAATGTTCGATATACATGTATATATATATATATATATATTACCTAAGATGCCTCTCGGGTAGCGAATACTTTGCGAATTAGCTGGATTAAGTTAAGAGTTAAGAGTTAAGCACTACGCTGGAGTCCGGGTAGGAGTCGTCCAATGCTGTGGGCTTCTGTTATCATTTTTTTTTACAAACATGTACATTTTTGGACAGGGTCCCAACTCGCCAAGCGAACTTAGAGCGCACAGATGAGCGTGGCGATCTCCATGTCCGGCACATCGGCCTTGCGCAGGACAATGGCCGCCTGGTTCTGGTAGCGACCGGAGGACACCAGCCGCACGGTGCTCACCCCGCAGAAGATGGCCTGCTCGGGACCCAAGTCACTGGAGGCGCCGCACACGGCGCTGGCCTGCTCCATTCCGATGGCGTCCAGGCCGGCGGATCCGCCGATCTCTAAGCGATCGCTGGGCAATTGACACTGGTTGGGGGGGGGGGAGAGAGAGGATGTTTAGCTGGGTTACGGGGCTGACTCAAGGGCTGTACCCACATCGTAGTTGACCTTCGGCTGGGCCCGCACACCCTTGCCGCCAATCCGCAGGCTGGCCAGCGAAACCACGGCCGGAAAGAGCGCCGAGATGGTGCAGTTGCGAGCCTGGCCAAAGTTGGTCATCTTGTACATGGCAGCCGTGTCCTGGACCAACACATTGCAGGCTAAATCAAATAGAAATGTGTTTTCCTTAAATTGTATACTATTAGGTAGGGCTGCACCCACGTTGCGTGATCTTGTGGAACCGCACATTGGCCACAAAGGAGCCGCGAACTGGAATCCGGTATTGGAGCAAGGCGGCATTCTGGCTCGAACGGAAGAACTTCTTGTTACTAACTCGTGGCCTGCACAAGAATGTGATTAGGCACAAGCACAAGTCATTTAGTTCAACTACCACCACCCACCATTGTCTGTAGTTGTTGCAGAACTCGTAAACCCGCTCCTCCAGCGGCCGATGGTGATCCTTAATGCCCGGAAAGTACTCGCCATTCAGCTCCCAGCCGTCGACAAACTATCGAGGAAAGTGCGTCACACTTGGGCATAAATTTAGTAATTTATTGGCCCTTTGGAGCACTTACCGCCATTAGTTCTCCTGTCTCGCAGTTCGCATCGTAGTGCTTCATTGTAATCTCCACAATCGTGTCTGGCTCCCCAATCACATACAGCCCACAGACCTCGGGCTGCAGTTCCTGGACATCTGCTGTCGTTCCAGCTCCTGCTCCTGCTCCTGCTCCTGCTCCTGCTCCTGCTCCTTCGCCCGGAATCACTCCCACTCCGGCTGCTCCTGCCGCCTCCAGTTCCAGCAGAACGGCCTCCCGGTTGAGCGCCGAGTTGAGGGGGTTGAGCTTCTTGAAGATGTAGTCACCTGCCTCGGAGGCCACGTGCATGCAATCTGCGGAAGAGGCGAAAGCCCGGGGGCTGGAGTTAATGGCGCAGCACTGGGGGAAATTGGTAACTACTCGAGTTGCCAGAAAGGGTAACTACTCCACAGATGTCAGCTGGTATTTTTGGCTAAAAGATTTAGTTGAAAATATTAGTTGCAGTGCAGCCAATGCACTGGCTGCCTTCGAGCTGTACAGCCCACAACCGAATCCGAAACCAATTTGTCTTGGCCAATTTCCACGATACCCTGGAGATGACGAGCGATTAGGGTTGGGCTATTGAAATCCCCTTTGATGGCTTGCAACTTGGCTGCTGGGCAACAATTAATTTATCATGCGCATCCACTTAATGCCGGCCATAGTTGTTGGCTGATTTATGGCCGGCATTATTAGCCGGTTCACCCACTCGCACGATTTTTATGACCTCTTGCTCCCTGACATCCCTGGCAAACCGGGTCGAAAAACAATTAAACTGCTATTTGACTTATTTTTTGTGCCCCGCTTGACATGCATGTCACATACTTGGAGTGTCCTCGTGTGGCCTGTACTCGTACGTGTATCCCTTGATGGGAAATAAGTGGTCCTGGAAGGTGGGTGGCGGTGGCCCGAGTCCTTGGCACTTGGCGCCAATTTGTTTATGACACTCGCTAATTGCTTTCGAGTGGCGGCTTTCGGCCTCTTAACATATCTCTCTCTATCAATACAATTGCAGCACACAATAAAACAGCTCGATTCATAAGTAATTAGGCATTATGATTAAGTAATCGCTCGCAAAGTGACTGGTAGTTAATAAGTAATCATAAAACATTAAGCTGCTTGCTTCGCTGGTCAGAGCAGAATTTTAGTTAAGTTATTATTTTACTTTGAGCATCAATACAACATTTTTCCCGGAAGCCTTTCAATTATTTTGAACAGCATGTTGAACTCTTCGCTGTGAACTTTTTTTCATAATTGTAACTTTTACACAACTGCAAAATATCTGGGCGACCTGAGTTCCTCCTTGTTTATCCCCCAGATTAGAGTGGTTTTCCATTTGTCCTTCGAAATTGTGTAGCTATTTCTGTAAGTGACGTCACTAAGCTGACCCACCCCTTTTTCCCCCCGAGACACCAAGTGAACCAAGTGAACTTTGTCCTGACTATAAATAAAAGCAATTATAAATCGGCAGTGCCACAGATTTGTTGATGTTTGATGTTTCACCTGATCCCGGGACTGTGAGACCGATGCAACTTTCCATTCATTGGAGCCTGCGAGATGCGGTTGCTCTGACGATGGTTTTCCCCTGGGAGGAAAAGGCAATGGGTGGAAAATCCGGGTGGTTGGCTGGCAGAGGGATTAGGTCAATTGAAGTTGGCACGAGTTGCTGGCCATGCATTGAGCATTGGATTTTATCAAGTTTTCGTTCGCAGGAATCACAAGAATCACAAGTATCACAATGTCTCTGCTCGCTGGCCATCGAGTGGCCACAAGTTTGTAATCTTTCATTTCCATTTGGGCAGTTTGGCCAGTTTGGGCAGCTTGGGTCAGTTTGGGTCAGCTTGGATGAGTTTGGATCAGTTTGGCCATGGAGAGGGGGCTTGAACAATAAGTGGAGTGCACTTTGATTTCAATTTTAATGGGCAATATATTCGGGTTGCTGGGCTATACAAATTGCGCATACGCCCCGGGTGCCCAGGGATTGCATGGCATATTACAAGAAGCGCTCGCAACTTATGCAGAAATCAATTTGAGAGACAAGTAAACAAGGTTTAGAAAGCGCCTTAAACTTGTCGCTGCGCCACTGTGCTGCGCCAAAGTGCATTTCCCATTTTCCGCTAAGGGCACTTGACTAAAAAGTTTTCCACCCCCTACCACCATTTCCACGCCGCACATGAGAATCGCAACTTACCTGAGACCGTGTGCACATTGTGCGGCACCGCAGGGTTGGGGAAAAGCTCAAAGGACCGCTTCACACTGGGCCAGGCCTGAAAGAGAAAAAATGGCAGGGAAATTAAGTTCATGCAATGGGCAAAACACTGGCTAAACTATTCTATCTATGCTGCATGGAAATACGTTGCCAGTACAACAAACTAATCAAAACTCAGGGCCTTGCAGGTTCCAATACAAAGTTATCTCAATGTTTAAGTTCAAGTGAGGCATCCTTCCGTGCCAGACCGCACAAAGGAGATACATACATCCAGGCCAGGAGGTGGGCAGTCGCGGCAGTCGGGGCCAAAGGATCAGCGGGATGTCCTTGGCGGCTAATGTCCGCCGACTTCTGTAGTTGCTTCGAGAGAAAGAACTCATCGCGGGGGGCAGCTAATGCGGCACTTAGGGCTCAGCCCACAATGCAACTGCAGAGTGCTGGGTGCGGGGTGCGGGGTGCGGGGTGCGGGTTGCGGGAGCCAAGAGGTCATCCGGGCAGAGGACAATAGCCGGTTTTAATTAAACTACCACACACGATTCTCCAATAAACAGAAATCGAGCAGATGACGCCCAGGACGTGCTCAGAAAAGAAGGATATATACATATATTTCGAGGGAGCTGAGAAAATTTTAAGCATGACAAATCGGGCGCAAAAGTTAAAACTTTCTATTAACAAAAAACCACTCAGCCTGCGACGCAGATTTTTTGCGCCCTGCTTTTCTCCTCTTATGATTGATTAGCGGTAAAGTCTTTTTTTCAGATTTTCGCGTTAATTGAAATCGCACCCAGCCCGCTGGGAAATTGATAAATGGTGACGCATTGGCCGCGCACAGAAATAATTGCGTTAAGGCCAAAAAGTTTTGGCCAGCGCTATTCGGCTTTTGGGACATTTGTTTGCGCAACACTCGAGCTTTGGCTTTAACGAGTCGTCGGGGTGTTATGGAACTGTCAATTAGTGGCAACTTTAATCCTCCGTCCCGGGGCAAGATTGGCCATCGCATCGAAAAGCCCAGGACTGCCAGCCTGACGTCACAAATCTTTTGGCCAGCTTCGCAGGATTCGCAGTCGAGAGAGTCTGGATAAACTGTCAACAGGCTGTAAATAAATAATAAACATGATCCCTTTGAAAACACACTTGGCAGCGGCCTGATTTGCATAATCACAATGCTGGCATCGGCATTTCGGATTCGGTGGATGAAATGTGCCAGTGTGGGCGAAAAATCACACTGGACGCCTTTTGTCAAACTAAGCGAATCGCAGGATGCGCCAGCTGCTCCATCAAAAGGACCCATTGGGACCTGGACCTATCCATGGGCTATCCAAAAGTTGCCACGGCGATGGGCGGACTCCTTTCAATGAGCTGAAAGCAGCTGAAAGTTTGTGGGCGGCGCGCGGGGATATTGGCGAAAATAGAAAAGTTCTATGAGCATGGTGACAATCCCTCGAAGAAACCCGGTAAGTGGAAGTCCCTTCCCCTTCGCCGCCATTGAACTTGCATTCCTGCATTTATGGGCTATTGAATGCCGTTCTTTTATTAGCACAACGCTTACAATTATATGGCATTGCAAAAATAACTTTCGCTTTCATAATTGACTTGTTCCTGTATATTTAATTTCCTTTAATTGTACGGATAGCTCATTTAAATAAACAATTTCAACTTTCATTAAAATTTGCTCTCCAAATAATTAGGAATTCTTTATATTTTCCGCTTAAAGAAGGAATATTCAATTAGTTTTTAACTTTGGCCCATTCTATTTTGGAATTTTGGCAGCTAGGCGGTCGCGTGATTTGATTAATGAGTCTATTGTTCCTTTGGTGAATCCAGTACTTTGTGCCATTATTCAGAACTCAGGAAATTAGGAAATCAGGAACTCAAGGTCGCGCCAGGCGCCAGATTCCTTTGTGCCCAGCACTCCAGCTCCAGAAAGCCGCTAATTAGCGAAGGATATGCGAATCAGGTCCTCGCATGCCACTGCCAGGAATTAAGATGCCAGAAATACTTGGGAGCTGATTAAAAGTTCGCTTAGCGACACCAAGGAAGCAAGCACCTGACAAAATTGGAATCCTTTTTCGGGGGGTCAGGCAAATATTGACTTTCGGCAGCGCGGCAGGAGATCCGGTGGTAATCCTTCAGCCAAAGCAAACACTTGCTATCGGTGGGTGCTGCTATCCTGGGTGGCGGAATGACTAAGTAATAAGACGGCTTCAAAGGAGGCGGCCGCTTTAAGGACGAGGTACTTGCCGTATTCCTGGCCATGAATAAGTGATGCACTCGCCGGTGTCCGGCGAAGCAACAGGCTGCCAGTCGACCATAAAATATTCAGACTTCTTTATGGCCGGCGTTAATTTCACTCAAGGAGTCGTCCGGCCAGCATTCGTCTAACTGAGTGATGATGGCTCAAGTATGCGCATAATGCCGGATGGCCAAGAATATGACCAACTAAGCACGGCTCAAGTCGGAACCAAGTCAAATGAATGGCCACGAAATGGAGGGGAAACGAGTCCCTGGAGGCTAAGAAGAACAGAAGAGCATCCTGTCTTAATTATGACCCCTTCTTCATTTATTTGCCATCTAAAAAACTGGCTTATTTGCGTCAGCAATTCATTCAACTCTGCGATCCAAAGTTAAGCTCGGCGTTTGTCTGTGCTCATAGTCATCATGTGAAAATCCAGGGATTAACACTGGAAGCCGCAAATGAGTTCGATTACGCATACGCACTGTTGAACGACACCCAGCGCTGTTATTGGCCTTAATTACTTAATTAATTTCGCGCCACCGCAAATGAAGTGTAAAACGCAGTTTGGCAAAAAGAGTTATCCTGTTATTCTGATACTGCCATTTTGACGTCATGCCTCTGCTTTTGAGTTCACATACCAGCTGCAATGGCATATGACAAGGGAAATTCGAGTGTTGCCACGGCGGAAATTAGTTTTTCCTTAAACGCCTTGACTTCATCCTCCTTCTGGATTTATATCGAACATATTGCATTCGAGATTTATGCACGAGTTGTGCCCGAACGGAATTGAATAGATGGCATAAATTTCGCGCAACTGCTGCTACATGATGAATGAAATTTATGGAAATTAGAGGCAAGCCACGAAGATATTGGGGCATACGATATGAGCCCTTCCAAAGCAGACTCAATTACAGCAGACTCACAAAGGACAGCGAACAATATGGGGGGGGAGCTGCCCAAAACTGGATCTTCCAGTCGCAAAATATTGTTGCATACTTCAGGGCAGCGCCACAAGTGAGCTCCCTTGTAAGTGAAGTGTGAGGAGTATCCATGTTCGGAAAGTGAGTAGAACAAAGCACAAGCCCCTAAGCACCCAATTTGTGGCTGGTGCAATTAGGGGTCACCTCTGAACGCTTAAGCTTACCTCTCCATGTCACAGTGCTCCACAACTCAGTTACCCTCTGTTGCACCCGATGACATTCATGTTTTAATTGTTGTCGTTCTCACATGTTGCCAGAGTGAAGAACGAAGCTCCACGGGTGGAAATGGAGGGAAAACGGGAAAAACAGGAAAAACAGGAAAATGCGGGCGGAAGTGGGACAGCAGGGGTGCGGCTGTCATGTCCTGGCTTAAATGGCTGTAAAGTGCCAAAGCGTCGGTGTCAACATTAAGCGCACATCAAGTGCAGGACTCTCAGGCAATCGACCAGGATGTGGATTTGCAGAAGGGGCAGAATGAGAAGGAGCGGGGCAGAATGGGGCAGTGCTGAAAATCTCGTCCATGTCTAAAGTGAGTGAGTGACCACGGAAGGAAGGAGTCAGTTGCAGTTTCATTGCCTTCGATTCGCTGGGTTTTCCGCCCATGACTGTTTGGGTTTTGCCACCGCCCACGGCGCACAGGCAGGTGCGAAATTTACATTTATCCTTGGCCAGTGAAGTGGATTCCCAGCGTCCTGGCTTCACGACTGTGCCCACAAAGTTGCCATTAAGCACACGTATCGCAGGTTCTTCAGTTGATGGATGGCAGGCACCAGGAGTGAAAAATAGAACCTTAATCGTTCAGCACTTTCCAATATTTTCATATCGTCTTCGCCAGGCTAACATGACAAATGTTGTTATTTCAATATTTGAATATCCCTTTCGCATGTGTTATATATTATTATGGGTTATAGTGTGTTTCACTTGTGATCACAAGGAAATGCATAACATGCTTTAACTGTCTACTGAAGTTCAATGAAAATATTTTGCCGTGCAATCACCCTTTTCAGTTTATCTCAACCCCGCCTCTGAAAAGATGGATTCAACTGGCTATTTCAGGCGCTACTATCTTATCCGTCTTGAAATATTCTCAATCATAATTAGCACCGAGTTCTATTTTTGTTTCGACTGCAACCAAATGTCACGGGAACTTTTCCACTGATTGGGCCATTACGGCATCGAATTAAGTATTCATTTGCGAAGGGCCACAACTATGACCCGCTGACCCGCTTGGACTTCCAAAAATTGATTACTAACTGGAGTTTGCAACGTGAGCCTAATGAAGGTAATCAGTTCTAGCATAAGCCGGAGCTGAAAGGCTGCCAAAAGTTTGGCAATAACGCCGACAGCTAGAATCAATCAATCTGGCCAAAAAATCTGGGCCGAGAGAAATTAGATCAAGTCATTAGGGCAACGTGGAAACAAAAGTTGGCCCAACTTGTTGATCGAATTACAAGGAGTTACACGCGTGACTTCGTCATCTCTTTATACACAGAGAATAATAGGTGAGTAAGAATTTAAGAATATATTCAAGTGGTGATAAGTATCTATTCTGTGTGACACCTTTCAATCGACACTCACCTGGACGCCCAGCACAATCATGGAAAAGTATAGATAGACAACCAACTTCATCGCGATTTTCGATTGGCGAAATCTGAGCAGAAAATGGCCAATCGCCGCGGGAGATGGAAAATCAGTTGGCAAAAAGTTTGAGGCGACTTTTCAATTAGCCCTCGAGTTCCGGTGCGCCTGCTTTTGATCCTGTCGCCTCTGCTGGCCGTTGCTTGGAGATTAGAGATTAGAGCAGGAATCACGCACCCAATAACTTCATTAGAGCGTGGAATTAGCGGCGGAGGCACGCGATGCTATGCTTACTGGGCACACGATGCGTATACTTGATGCGGGCTGGAAATTGCGCCGGGAAACCGATTTTAGTTTCACAGCGAAAAAGAAACCAAAGAACCGTTGCAGGACGAAAACAAGGACGATGCGTCTACGCTGCCGCTCGACGACCGAGTGTTGGTCCTTATCAGCGCCGCATTTCCTTTTATAGCCAGTCGTCCTTGCCGAGTTCCCACTTTTTTTTTACACTTTTCTTCTGGGGTTTTCCTTGATGCTTTACAGGCTTTATCTTTGTGTGCTTATGAAGTTTTGGTCTTACATTTTCCGCAGAACTTTTCTACTTTATTATTATCCAGCTTCGATATTATTAATATTTCACTTTGATTTGCACTGCATCTTTTTGAAATAATTGCCGCTGTTTGGTTACTCACCACCATCAGCTTTTCCGGTGAGTTTTCTGCCGAGCATTGCCAACAGAAATGGCTGAGGAAAAGCTTAGGTGGAAAGCTCTTTCAAATGGAAATCCGACTTTATTGGAAAATGGATCTTAGAAAATAAATCTAGTCTTAACCTAAAACGGAACTTACAATGTGCTCTTTTTGCGTCTAAACTAGAAATATATAATGCTTTGATATTTTTATATTATTTATGGATTAACATTTTCTCCTATATGAAGTTTTAAAGTGCTCTAGTTTAAGGCAGGTTCTAGTTTAAAATCCCTACTTCAATCCCATATCCAAAGTCGGGGCCACAGCCACGGGAATAGGCACATTTCTGGGGTGACTCACATCCCCTCGGTCGTAGTAACCTCCTAAGTGCTCTCCTGGCACGTGGTACAGTCCATAGTGCAATCCATTGTTGGCCACCTGGAAGGGAATAAGAAAAAGTGTTAAAATGGAGGGTTACTCATGCCCTGACACCCACTCACCCTCTTTAGGCCATTAATGGAGGCCAAGAGCAGGGCCATCTTGGCCAGTAACAGAGCTTTGCCACTCACTATGGAGAGCATTTGGAAGCCCATGGGTACCAGGATGGCCCCCAAGGCAGTCACTCCAAACATCATGGTTATGATCATGTTATAGCGATGTCTCCTCAGCCGGGCACTGCCCACAGGATCGGTGCCAGAAGTCTCTGGTTATATGAATCAATGAATCAATGAATCAATGAATAATGAATGGCGTACAAGTTAACCAAAACCCACCACTACTTAGATATCGCTCCGTCAGCTTGCCCAAGTTCACTTGCAAGGAGTGCGTGGTCAAGCCCTTGGCCAAACTCACTGCCAGCTGATCGAACCAGGTTAAGTGCTTCAAATCCTTCCGTTCCTCCTCAGGCCGAGTAGCGTTTTCCGTAATATTCGGAGCGGACACCAGGCGAACTCCATCGTAAATGGCAATCTCCGGCGACGACATGATTCCCTCGAAGATGTGCAAGCTTCTTGAGCGGAAGCAAGACCACAGACTCTGATGTACTCCAGACTGGTAGCAGTCTCGCAGATCACTGCGTAGCTGCTTGAGCTGGGATATCCACGATTTGAGCGCCTGATCCTCTCCAGCCGCGCAACGATCACCTAGGATCACTCCAAGTAGGAATATAACCAGAACCGCCGGAGCTCGCATTGTTCGCCCTTCGAAAGCCAAAATGAAACTGCATCCAATAAGCCGCCATCGATGCAGTTTTTATAACCCACTGCTGACCAGTGATCGGCGACCGATCTCGTCCAGTGCACCCGGTCATTGGGGCAGATGGTGGAAACGCTCTTCTGGTATCCCTAACGGTTTCTTTTGGCGGTCATGGTCGGCACACAGCATTGTTGGTGACTTCGAAACCGAGTCTGGGCAACCCAGAAAACCAAATGGGCGGTGCTCAAATAAACTTGTCAACATCGATTTGCAAATGCCCACCATCGCACAATTCTAATCAGATGCGTTTCGACCCTGTTCAGTGGCAATTGGCCATGAATTAGACGCTCGATTGAGTGGGCAAGCAGCTTTCAAGGGGCGGCTACCTTTATCTGTGGGCCAGTTTCAATGGGAGTAGGAAAGTTTTGAAATGGTACTGGAATTAAATATTTAAATATATATTCAAATACTTATGCTTAGCAACTAATTGCCCAACCCAAAAACCATCAAGATAGATTCGTTCGTTTTAAACATTGAGTTTTATTTAATTATTCTTTATTAGCTAAGAGGTCATTCATTGCATTTCCTTTGCTTGATAATTGTTTTGAACAAATTCGTACTAAGATTAAAAGGTTTTATCGCTTTAATAGTTACATTGAGTGCAAAAGTTGACGTTCAGTGATTGGTTGATGCTCTAGACTTTAAACTAGTTAACAAAGTTTACAAAAACAGTTCTACACTTGCCTAAATATGTATATATACGCACCATGGCCAAAATCGATATTCTATACTCTTAAATGGGCTTTTCATTACTCTTCTTTTGGTTTTGGGTGTGTGGTAAAAACAGTTGCTCAGAGCTGGGTGCCCAGGGTTCGAACCCTGCAGTTCAGATACAATAGTACTATAGATACGGCGCTGCTCCTTCCTGATCCTCGTTAGAAATATCCTCAGTGCTTCTGCGATCGTGTGTGTGTGTGTGTGTATTTTGTGTAAACGCGTCCTAGCAAAAAATATATCCCATATCTCTGTCCACCGGAGCCGCAATCCAGCCAATCCCGCCAATCCCTTCTGCATTCCGTAGACTACGTGGCGCTTGGCAGGCGGTGGCGCCAGTACAATCAGGATCCCGTGGCCGTCGAGGGCGTGGCAGCGGCTACTCCGCGTCCAAATCGCGGCAGGTACAATCCGAACTTGGACTCCACACCCGCCAGAAGAGGAACTGCCGCCCGGTAGCCACCGATGTGGTCCAAGTTCTCGGTGGTCACCGATGCCGCCGCCTTCTCCAGCGGAGTGGTGATCTTGTGGGCCTCGGATCCCTTGGGCTGGGTGCCGCCGAAGTCCACGTAGAAGAGGCGCTGCAGCAGTTCGTAGGTCACCAGGGTCACACCGAACTGTGGTGAGGAGCGGAACACTCGAGCTGTGTGTGATGGGTTACAAGAAATTAATATATAAATCCACCGCAGAAGTTAGCGTTGACCTACCGGCTGTGCCCTTCCAGAAGGCTCTGGGTCCCTCCTCGGCCATGATCTTCTTGGTGGCATCCCAGACCCCGGTGTAGGTGGTCTGTCCGGATCGGGCCACCACCTGGAGGCGGGTCTTGATGACGTCGGCGGGCGTGACAAGGGAGGCGGCCGGAACACCGGCAATGGCACCGGCGGCCAGCAGGGTGAGTGGGTGGTTGTAGCCGTCCTTGTCGGCCATCATGGCCTTGGTGTGGGCGTAGGTCGGGAAGTAGATGGCCGAGAACGGCACATCGCGGAGCAGGCAGGCCCTGGCTCCCTTGTAGAGCCCAAAGAGTCCCAGTTCCCGGACCACCGACCACGCACGGATCTTGCTCCCACTTGCGATTTCTCCAGCCACCTGGAGACGGATCTTCACAATCTCCAGGGGATTGGTGAACACCACCTGCGAGGCACCTGCACATCCACCAGCCATAACCTCCGCCCAGGTGGGAATGTTGCCCTTCTTGTCGGTGAGTTTGTCCCTCACCAAGTCATTCACCGTCAGTTTGATGGCTTTCTCGGGGGCCACGCCCATTAGCTGGGGCAGCAGACCTCTGTAGAGACCCATGAATCCTTCGTGGCGAACCACCTGCGGATTAAGGCATTAGGATTGGATCATTTCACACAATATACCACAGATCAGACTTACCTTTTTGAAGCAGTCCCATGAGTTTCGATAGGCGACTTCACCAATATAGGAACCCGCTCGCTGGTTCTGCATTCGAGTCTTGACTAGATCGATGGGGTAGACCACAGTGGCGCCCACAGCTAATGGTACATCAATGGTATATCAATAGGCGTTCTTTCGACGAGGATGTAGTGCATCCCAACTTACCGCCGGCAAAGGAACCCAGGGTGAAGCGGTAAGAGCTCTCCAGGATCTGAATAAAGGCAGATCGGTCCGCAGGACTCTCCACCGCCTTAATCTCCGCCAGACGATGTGTTATATGCTTGGTGTAGTGCTCGGGTGCGATGTTGCTCAGGTCACTATAGTCGATGCGGCTGAAGAATGGGAACATCAATTCCGGATTAGTTTCGATTTGCATATATTATGTGTGGGAAAGGGAAACTAAGAGATACCAACTGAGTTAGGTTTGTGGGTGCGGGATTCTGGGAGTGGATTCATAAACGAACAAAAAGCAGAAATCAGGCCAAGGAAGGACGAGATCACTTGCCTACTTGGAGGTATCTTTCTCCTGCGCTTCCACCAGCTTTGAGAGTGAGAATTGCGAGTGCAGCGCAGAGAAAAGGAGAAATAAAGAGAAACACACGGAGAGAAAATGATACAAAAAAGCAACAATTAGCACAAGACACTTGACACTCATTTTTGGGGATTGCCCTGGGATGATCGTCCACTTTAAAGGATGCATGCATTCATACAACACAATCGGACTTATTGCCTACAGGGTTATAACTTTATATACCCACTATTTTAACTGTACACCTAAAAATATATCGCTCAGTCAACTCATTTTCTATTAGGTCAAAATTTTACTTCCAGCTGGTAATTTCAACCCACCTATACTAACGCCTTGTATCTACAAGCTGAACTATGTGAAAAGTGCCAATTACAACAGTTCATTATGAAAACACAATCACGTTCATTAGAACCTTGGAAAACTTAAAATGTGTATAAATCAGGGTATAAATGTGAGCTATTACTTTAACACATTAGTACAAAACTATCGCTGTGAGAGCTTCCACTTTACAAGTCTTAAAAAACTGAAGGTTGTTAAGTATTGTAAGACAATACATACATTGTATGCTAAGTAAAAAATAGTAACAAAAAGATTATTTAGCAAATGAATGTGTCACATTGAGTGACTTTATAACGTAAACAAAAAGCTAGTTTTTGCTAATTCGAATCCAAAGTTGGCAACACTGAGCCCAAGGTAGTGTCTATAGACTCACCCCGCTTGGTGGACGGCGCCCGCCAGATGGAAGAGGATGTCGACCTCCAGCGGCGTGATTTGGCTCATCGTCTGGGCGGCGTAGAGGATCTGATCCTTGGTGATCATATCCGTGCGACTGCCCTCGGTGGCGTGCAGGTAGACTTGTTTGATCAGTTCCATGTTGTTCAGCAGCGAGGTAAATGCGATGAAATACGGGAAGCTCACTTTGTGACCCTCAGTTACCTAGTCAAGTAGAAGGAGAAAGATCCTTAGAATGATGAACGGATGGCTAAGCGCTGCAATAGCTACCGAAACTAGATTGTCCTTGACGCCGGGGGTCAGTAAATGCCGCTTAACATTAACTATGATGTCCTGGAAGTCCAAGGGCGAGATGAACCCAGTGCCAGCTGGATCCTTGCTGCGGAAGGCCTCCATCGCGTGCTCCTCGTGAAAGTCGTGCAGCAGCTGGGTGAACTCAGCATAGTTGATAAGGCGTTGCTTCTTCTGCAGTTCGGGTAAGTATATACAGTATAATCATTGAATAATCGTCTGATTGCAGTGCTCTTACATCACCAAAGTAGCGCTTGATAAAGGGGCCATCTAAGCTAAAAGGTATCTTTGAGTGCAGTTCGGTTTTTTGTACGACATCAGCAAAGTCAGCTGCAAAGTGGATAGTTCAGTGGTATAGTTAGCTTAGTTACTGGATCGGATTTTCTCACCGTAGGATACAGTGCCGTTGCCCTTACGGTCGAACAGCTGGAAAGCGGTCCTGTAGAGGGCATCTGGGGTGCAGAGCAGACCCTCGAAGGCCTGGAACTCCGAGAAGGAGATGAGTCCATCCTTGCTCGTGTCCGCAATGTTGGCCAGCAGGCGCACCGATTCCTGTGCGGAACACAATGTTGGTTGATTAGCTTCCTAGGAAATCTTTGCAGAACAAACATGTGATGGGGAACTAAACCGTAGCACTTCTTCCAGTGGCAGGCTAATCTCTTTCGAGTGGACATTAGACCAGTAGTTACTCCCTAATGGACAGATAAACGGGTAAGCTGCCCCCGCAGACTTCGGCACCTGATTGAATCAGTTCCAATTTGCGGAGCACCTACGATCGCCGATCAGGTTCAGTTCGGTTCTCAGACCATAAAGCTGATAAGCGGACCCATTAAAATAGAATCTGTGACGTTGGCGGTTAGACACGAGGCAGCCAAGTGATTGCCGGGTTATTTGGTTTATGGGTTTATGCGTTTACTACAGGTTTGCGGGTGGGTCAAGGTCAACAGGTGATTCACAGTGGCTAGTTCTGCGGCTCTGATTTATGTTTATAAGCATATACACGAGTATGTACTGGGGCGAACTTATCTGGCGATAAGATATGGCCGCTCTTATCATGCGTACTATGCAAAATAACCTTGCAATGACCCGTCGCCGACTGCAGGCAAAGTACTCACGTCATTAAATGCAGATTCCGAGAAGAGTCCTAGGAACTTTCGCACAAAGTCCTCGCTGGTCATGTAATGCTCGTCATTCTTCTGGACGGAGGCGTACTTCAGGAACACCTCTCGCAACTTTTCGGTGCCGGCGCGCTTCAAAAGCGTCGGAGACTACAAGAAGAATTGCAAAGAAAGCAAAGGTTGATTAGTTGTGGTAAGAGTAGCTTCATTGGGGTTTCTTCTTTACAAGCTAGAAGATCTTCTTCCCTACTTGCTTGAAGATCTTTTTTTGCTGTACATATAGAAGTATATGTATTTATTTATACTTTTATCTTTGTGGGTAGTTCCCAAACAACCCTTCTTTACCCGCCACTGTCACTGTCACCGTCGCACTCTCTTCTCTGCGCTCTTCCGCTTGGAACTCTATTGCAAAAGCAACACGTGTCAGCCGCAACTTACATTTGGCAAACTCTTGGTCAGCGGCATTGCTGTTCTTTAGCTGTGACTGCTGCTTCTGGTTCTGTGTTCTTTCCGCGAGCAATTGCCGCCTCTAATTAGCTCATCAATGCAAGCCGATCTAATCCAATCCGCCCGAAACGAAACCACCTCGTCCCCGTTCCGCGATTAACTGCGAGTGGAGCAGACTGGCGAGCGCAGAAACGCCAGAAGCAGCGCCACCACCGCCACCACCACCACCAACACAAACGGAACCGCTGCGAGAGAGTCTGGGAGAATTTCCTATCTATCGAACTCTTGCTCTTAGTTGCCCGGCTCATTTCAATGTCAACGGGCTCCCTTATGGCGACTCTCTTACGACCGTTACTCAGGGTCTGGGAGAGGGTGGGGTTATATGGTCTGTAATCTAACTTTATAATGTCATTTTCTTATATAAAAACAAAATGATAAAACATATAAATAAATATGTTAAGGAAATATTTGAAAAAAAGTTGCGTTAATTAAATGGGAAATTATGCAATTTTCTTATATACAAATAATATGATAAATTATATAAATTTCTAATTACTGATAAGGGAATATCTTAAAAAAAGTCCCTTGATTTAATGGGAAACCTGTTACTCAGCTAGTGAAAGTGGAAACGATAAATTCCAATTACAATTGGTATAAAACTGTGGGTAGCTCCACAAATTTCTGAACATTTGCCATATGGACTTTAGAACTTCAGTCTTGGGATATTTTTGAATGTATACAACATCATAACATCAGAAAAATTACAAAAAAAATTTGGAAAAAATAAATTTCCAAATTTGAATGCAGATTTTTAGAGAATTGCTCCAGAAACATTTAGAGGTATGCCACTTCAAAATCCGATTAAGATAAGTTGAGTTATGGACTTTAGAACTTCAGTCTTGGGACATTTTTGATGTTTTGTAACATCATAACATCAGAAAAATTACAAAAAAAATTTGAAAAAAAAAATTTCCAAATTTGAATGCAGATTTTTAGATAATTGCTCCAGAAACATTTAGAGGTATGCCACTTCAAAATACGATTAAGATAAGTTGAGTTATGGACTTTAGAACTTCAGTCTTGGGACATTTTTGAAGTTCTGTAACATCATAACATCAGAAAAATGACAAGAAAAATTTGAAAAAAATAAATTTCCAAATTTGAATGCAGATTTTTAGAAAATTGCTCCAGAAACATTTAGAGGTACGCCACTTCAAAATCCGATTAAGATAAGTTGAGTTATGGACTTTAGAACTTCAGTCTTGGGACATTTTTGATCATAACATCAGAAAAATTACAAAAAAAATTTGAAAAAAAAAAATTTTCAAATTTGAATGCAGATTTTTAGATAATTGCTCCAGAAACATTTAGAGGTATGCCACTTCAAAATCCGATCAATATAGGTTGAGTTATAGTCTTTAGAAATTTATCCGTGGGTCATTTTTGAATATCCACAACATCATAACATCAGAAAAACTACAAAAAAGTTAAAAAAAAATAAATTTCTAAATTTGAATGCAGTTTTTTAGAGAATTGCTCCAGAAACATTTAGAGGTATGTCACTTCAAAATCCGATCAATATAGGTTGAGTTATAGACTTTACAACTTTAGCCTTGTGTCATTTTTGAATTTCCACAACATCATAACATAGAAAAACTACAAAATAGTTAAAAAAAAATAAATTTCTAAATTTGAATGCAGTTTTTTAGAGAATTGCTCCAGAAACATTTAGAGGTATGCCACTTCAAAATCCGATCAATATAGGTTGAGTTATAGACTTTAGAACTTTAGCCTTGTGTCATTTTTGAATTTCCACAACATCATAACATCAGAAAAACTACAAAAAAGTTAAAAAAAAAAATTAAATTTTGCTAAATTTGAATGCAGTTTTTTAGAGAATTGCCAGAAACAATTAGAGCTGCCACTTCAAAACCGATCATTATATGGTTTGGACTTTAGACTTTGTAGCTTGTGTTGATTTTTTTTCACAACTATCATAACATCAGAAAAACATACAAAAAAAGTTAAAAAAAAATAAATTTCTAAATTTGAATGCAGTTTTTTAGAGAATTGCTCCAGAAACATTTAGAGGTATGCCACTTCAAAATCCGATCAATATAGGTTGAGTTATGGACTTTAGAAATTTAGCCGTGGGTCATTTTTGAATATCCACAACATCATAACATCAGAAAAACTACAAAAAAGTTAAAAAAAAAAAAATTTTAAATTTGAATGCAGTTTTTTAGAGAATTGCTCCAGAAATATTTAGAGGTATGCCATTTCAAAATCCGATCAATATAGGTTGAGTTATGGACTTTAGAAATTTAGCAGTGGGTCATTTTTGAATATCCACAACATCATAACATCGGAAAAACTACAAAAAAGTTAAAAAAAAAAAAAATTTTAAATTTGAATGCAGTTTTTTAGAGAATTGCTCCAGAAACATTTAGAGGTATGCCACTTCAAAATCCGATTAAGATAAGTTGAGTTATGGACTTTAGAACTTCCGTCTTGGGGCATTTTTGAATTTCTACATCATCATAACATCAGAAAAATGACAAAAAAATTTAAAAAAAAATTAATTTCCAAATTTGAATGCAGATATTTAGAGAATTGCTCCAGAAACATTTAGAGGTATGCCACTTCAAAATCCGATCAATATAGGTTGAGTTATAGACTTTAGAACTTTAGCCTTGTGTCATTTTTGAATGTCTACAACATCACACACCAGAAAATATTACTAAAAAATTAAAAAAAAATAAAATTTTGAATTTGAATGCAGATTTTTAGAGAATTGCCCGAGAATCATTATAAATACTAGTTTTAAAATTTTATTCTTCTTGTTGCTTTTTATTCTTTGTTTTTATCGTTTTGGAACTTGGAGTAGCACTTGGCAACAAATAAGTTGATTATTTGATAAAGACAATTGGCTTTTCAAATAAATAGAACGATTTAGCACCACTTACATTTTAAGGTAACTATTTAAGTATTACACAGCTTGCTTGAACTGATAAGACTTTGTAGTGCAAAGCGTAGTAATTTCCATCATGTGCAAACCCATCCCCTAAGAGTATTGAGTACCGGGCAGCCGATAGTCGAATATCCAATACCCTGTCACATATCTCTGTCACTTGCTTACTTGCTCTCGCTACCATTCCGCCTGAGTAATCACCCAAAGGTCAGCGGCTTCGTCAACAACAAGTTCAACTTCGATGACAATACGCGCGATTCGAATTCGATTACCCAGCATTTATCAATTGACTCATTGACGTAATGCGATTAGCACGCGATGAAATTGCCATTTTCCCGACAACAGCTCTCCCTCTTTATTTAATTTTTGTTTTTGTTTTCTTTTTTTTTTGTTTTTTCGTGGGGGTCCCTCACATTCGCTGATGCGCTTGTTTGTGCCAGAGAATTGCGCAAAAACAAGAGCAGATTTCATAATAAAATCAGCGAAAACGCCCGACTTGAAGATATGAAAATATTGAGCCAAATTCAGAACTGGTTGGTTGATTGAAGTCGAATACCCTGGGGAGAGGAGCAACCTTGATTGATGTGTTATCAATTTCAGATAGCTGCTGATTAAAGTGGATTATAATGGCACGGATTCCCTAATGACCCATGCTTTATACATTCGAATACTGGGAAAAACCGGTAAGTAAAAACCTTTTCAAAGGTGAAATATTTAAATATTATAGAATCCTAAAGTTAGCTATAATCCAGCACAGAATGCATATGCTTGCACTGTAGTGCCATCTTTTTTGCTCCACTGTTTTTGAGGTCTTGTGTAGTGGAAATTGGATTTGTTGGATGGCGTTTTATCCCCCACTTAGGTGGTAGTAGTCTGTCGGATCCGTCAGAGTGTCGTATTGACCTTAGCGAATCGATTGGCGGAGGCAATAAATGAATAAAATGCCGTTCGCCGGCAATTTGCTGCACAATGCGATGCCATCAAGGATTCATGGGAGGCAGCGAAAAGCACGAAAATTGAATTGTTCCCTTGATGAGCACATATATAATTCATATTAAAGCCGGGATGTGTCTATTAACTTTCCCTTCAACTGGAAGTAATTAAATGGCAATGTTTGCAATACGACTGCTGATTAACGCGTATTGTTTACTCATTTACTCGGCTACGATTGAAAATGCTGTTCATTAAAGCTCGAAAGACTATTAGCTTCAGTTGAAATATTGGTTTACAGATTTCCCCTTTTCAGAATACCCCTAAAATTAAATATTTTCATTACATCTCAGTGGTACATTTTAAAGTTCATATGAAGCCATTGACTTTTGACACATTCACTGGGCGTAAAATCTGCCAAATCAATGGAAGTTCCGCTTGAAGCCCGATTCAATTTGTGGCCATTGCAGACAGAATGTACTTGTGTGCTGTTTTATATATTCATGCCCAGCAGAAGCTGTTTTTCATCCGCTTTTTATTCGGCCAGCGCAAGCAAGCGGAAAATGTTACACATACGCCCCGTGTGACGGCAGACAGAAGCGATTTGTTTGTTTGTTTGCTTGGGTTCCGTGTCCCCCCCTCTCCATGACTTCTGCTTTGTTGCATTTGCATAATGAGTTCTTCTTGGCCACGGCCGTCCAACCAAGTCAAAGGTTGCAGGCACAGGTCGCCTTTCCACCGGTTTTCCCAGATTCTCCCCGCTTTTTTGTTACCTTCAGCTGCCTGCAGCGAGTGGCACGTGCATGTCGCTGTTACTATATCTTTGCATCTGTATCGATGGACACGGGGAGAACTGGAAAATATTTCCCTTTACCACATTTTATAGTCGAAAATGCGAGTATTTATTGTTACTTTCGCAGTTTACCTTCTCACAAAACAAATCTATTTGGCTTCAATAGTGAAAAATTGCCAATTAATGGCTCGTTAATTTTTCTCTCTGTTGCTGCCATGGAAATTTGTTGCGCGAGCGGCAAAGTTTTGTTTTTGTTTGCAATTTGCGTCAAGGTCAAACCGGCTGTTCATTACCGCTGTGGGTTGTGGTTGTTTCTGTGCTCGAAAGGGGTTACTTCAGCCACCCCCACCAAACAACTGGAGTCATACAGGGAAATGGGCAGCTGGAAGCCAAAATAACGAGGCATTTTTGAACAGTGAGTGCCTATGAGTTTGTCTCCTAACTACGAGAAATCAAGAATTTCGGCTGCAGGCTGCCATAATAGGTGCTATAATAGCAACCACTGGCCCATTACGTATACGCAGCGTGAGCCATGGGACCACAGTCAGCTGGCTAATTGACGACAGCAAAAGCGAGAGAGGTGGATAGAGGTGGTGTGCATATGGAACGAGACCATATAGAACCAGTGGCTGGAGCGATCGGTGACTGCAAACTGAGAATCGGAGAAACGGAGAATGGGAGAATGTCGGTGACTTTTCCAAAGTCGTGAGCAGAGAAAACCTGGCCGCAAATCCGTGGGCTTGAAGGTGATTCGCTGGATGCTCGGAAAGCTCTCAGATGATATTGTTTTATTTCTTTATATAATTGTTTGGCCGGCGAGCTTTCCGAGATATCCAGTATTTATCTAGCGACTATTTCGTAATGCTCTCTCTATCGTTCCCCCTCGATATTAATTAGTCCGGTGTGTGGCACTTCCGCAATCGGTCCGCTATCAGATCAATAGTTAATTAGTTTCCTGACGCAACGTTACCTCATCCTTATCGTGCATATTCACTTAATCACTTATTCACTTATACGTATGAACACAATCCAAGTCTTTGAATCTTTTCGAACTCCAGACACACGTTCGCGTTATCTATTTGAGTGTTCGTTTATCGGGAACTTCGGCTTAACCTTTGATTTCACTATTAGTTAACTATGTTTTTGATGGTCACTCGCGAGTCCTTGTGCTTTATTCAATACTTTCGGTTTAGGTTTGCTGGTCAGGAATTCTGGTGTGTCCTAAGAATGAGTAATATGTATATTTCCAATGCCCGAACCGGATATATTTATTGCCCACTTGTGAGTTTTCTATCTGAGGGATGCGCGCGATTTTCTCGGCTGTCATCCGCTGGCGTCGCGCTGCTTTTCCATTCTGAACTGTCGGAATTATAGAAGCGAGAGCTTTTCCCGCTTTCAGTAACTTTTGCCACCGCGAGAGAGAGCCGCAAATAATAATAATAAATAAATGAGAACCCCTCGGCGATTGCACTTCCATTCAGATTCATATTCATTCTGATTCTCATTTCAGTTTGTTATTGTTTTTTGCCCGGGCTGTGCTCTTTCTGCAGCAGTTGCACTGCACTGCAGTTTCCCATTAAACATTGCAATACTCGTATGTGCAACTACTATTCATAAGAAGGGGTCTAATCAGGGTGGTATGATGTGATGTGGTCTAAAGTGGGCTAAAGTTCCGTAAAGCCAGGCAAAAACACTTTTGATAATAGAAAAATGCAGTGCGAATCATGGGTGCAATGTGTTCGCGGAAGTAATTTCGCTCTAAGTGGCCTTAAGGTGCGACCATTGGCACTGTGTATCTTTATCGCATCTCTAACAATCCGGGCTAAGTTGTCAGGGATTTAACATTAATACCATAGCTTGCAGTGAAATATTCATATATAGATATATGATTATTTTAAGTTGTAGCCTACTAGATCGATCATAAGTCTGCAATAAATGTAAGTTCTTAGTTTGCACTTTCGGGTGACTCCTATTCGTGTGACCCCCGCTGTCTGTTCACATGCATGGCTGGCAAGGTCACCATTTTCGAGCGTGCCAAGTGGTTGACGATTTGACGATTTCACGTTGTGGCAATGTTGTGGCAATGTTCTTAAATTTGCCTGCACTCATTCACAGCTGCTCGAGTTTCTCTGTTTACAATGTAAACACGTGCTGTGCGAAATAACACACCGAACGGAGCGAAAGAGAGGTCACTTCGTGGTGCGAAGAGGAGAAAAGATAGCGCCGCGACATTGCGTATACGCATCGTTGGCCATCTGCGACGGGCACGTGAATGAAGCGTGTTTTGGGCGGGTACGAAAATAGCCAGGCGGGCGAGAAAATTGCGTTATTATACCAACGTCATTCCGGGGAACATCAGCAGCTCTGCTCAAGAATTTCAGCAAGGCCGAACCATCCCAGCAACTTTTCTGTGGGCGGAGTTTGTTGAATAAATTGAACAATTACGAGCAGCAGTTATGAGCAGCAAGTTGCACGAAACGGCAGGCATTCCTGTTGCGAAGGTTAGCCAAATGTCAGTTCAACTCGGGTGTCCTTTTTGTGGCACGACAGGCACCAGGTTGGCGCAGCCAAAGGACCTCCATTTCCGCATTGTCACTCGTAGGGAGTCCTGAACCTTAGATACCCATTGAATATTACTAATTTATTGTTTTCGCTTTGAGAGTGATGGCTGGTAGGTGCTGAAAGCGCTGTATTCATTTGTAACTGTCTGTTGTCCTGGCTGAAGTATCCTTTGTTGCTATCCTATCATTTTCACTGCTCCATTGCTTTGCCGTCCAGCCCGCGAGTAGCGTAATCTGTTTTGGCTAAGCGGAAAGCACTTGCAAACCAATTAAGCTACCATATTAAGACTTAACTTAGCAGGAACAAGTTACTGTTGGCAAGCAGAAAGTGTATAAACTTATGCCGAAGATTGTATACACTGCCTTTCGAATGATCCTTTGATTTGGCATGAAATTGATTAGCAAAGGGGTGATTGGAAGGGTAAGTTATAATCCTCCGATTCAGTGTTATTTCAACGTTATTTCCGTCCGTCGGCACTTTTGCTCTTTTCATTCCGCCGCCAGCCGCACTTATTTTTAGATCCGAGCACCTAATCCGCCACCACTGTCCCAGTGGGTGGCCCAGTGGGGTTGGTGGTTGGTGGGCGGTGGCTCTGGTAATTAAAGCGCAAACTGGCGCCCACTTGAGGAGGGGGCAAAGGCGGTGGAAGACAAAGGCTGAGCTGCACGAGTGCACTTACTTCTTGGCATCGGGCGACTGGCAGAGTGGGTATCCAATTAAACGGGAACGGGATGTGCATTGGCATTATCAGCGGCTCAGCGGGCGGCTTGAACTGCTTGGACTTTTGGCTTCGGCGAAACCCAGCAGGGAGTAGCAGGAGGAGATTCCCCCAGGTGGTCACCAGGTGGGCGGCGCACTAGGAATTGTTCTTTTATCGATTTTTACGCACTTAAAGCCGCTTAATTCAGCGCCCGATCCGATTCACTGCCACTCAGCTTAGCACTTGGCTCTGGCTCGATATTGGTTCCTGCTCCACAAATGCACCCAGGTGGTTGGAGGCGACAGCTGCTGCACTGGGAACACCTCGGAAAACAGGACCGTGCCAGACGAGAAAACGCGCTAAACTGGATGACAACATGGAAAACATTGGCTAACAGGGCTCCAAAAGGTGGTTGCGCTGGGAAATGTTAGCAGCCGAGGGAAATGTTAATTTCCCACCCTTATGTTCTGTCAAAATAATAGAATGTGGTATGGGAAACTCCTTAGTTAATCTTTAAGTAATATATTCCAAAATAAATGTATTATTATTGCTGAAAAGAAGTGCTGCTCTTCATTTGCAGCGGAAAATGCTAAACATTACTGAGGGAAATTCTCCAGCTGAGCTGCTGGTCGAAAAATTACAGCGCCACCTTTCGGTCAGGTTTTCAATAGTGAAGAAAAGCGTTAAGGATAATATGAACGATTTAACATTAAAAATAGCAAACGGCTGGAAATTCGATAACCGACTTTCCCCAATTTACCTTCCTACAAACCTTGGTCAGCTAGCAGAAGCCATTAAAACTGAAAAATATGGTCAGCCATAAACCAGTAGTCATAAATATTTATTCAGTTTAGTACAATAGGTAAGCATGCACAGTTTAATAATAGCATTTAATGATGATTCGTCTTTGAACAACAGGTTATTGCAAGTAGTAAGCCGCAGAAGGACACGACTCCTCCTTGGAGCGCCCCGAATAGTTTTCACTGTAAGCAGCATGGGTGTGTGCCATTGTGTGTGAGAGTGCCGGGGATTCCCCGGCAACAGCCTAACATATTAATTAAATATATAGTAGATAGCAACGAACGCAGGGGTAAGCCACAATTGAAAATCACATTAGAGGTTCTTAAGTGAAAGAATGCAACGAACCAAGAGGCCGGAACGCAATAAACAACAACAAATGCCGCCGAGTGCTATAAGTGGTGTGTGGACGATCCTCGGGATCAACAGCTTGCAAAAATACATTTCTCTCTGTTTGCCGAAAATAGTTGTTCTATCTGCCTAAATCTCTGTAATTCCCATGGTTAATCACTGTTTGACACCCGAAACTGGAGCTATTGCTAGATGTGATCACTCGGTGCTTTTGAGTGACTATCTCCGCAGATCGATGACCTTGATCTTGGCCTGGTTGTCCATTCGGATGTGCTGCGCCTCCATGAAGAGCGGCGGGTCATTAGGATGCGGATGAAAGCCCGACTGGCGACATTGGGCAATGTAGTCCAGACCGTAGTGTGGCGTGAGTATAAAGAAACCAGTGCTGCAGGCGGAAGACATGGATACCAGATAATCAGGTGCTAGCTACATTGACCCATGGAATGACTCACGTGTTGTACTTAGGCGCGCACACAATGGCCAAGGCTTCGGGCATCATAATCTGATAGGAGCAGTGCGTATGCAGGTCAACGGAGGACAAAAACGCAGTCTGGGTGGGATGAGTCTGCGGAGGAAGGTCATTATATCAATTCAACGTTATAGAACTATGAATTCGAAACGCACATGAATCCATCCCAGCGTGATCAGCTGCATCTGATCCTGCACATCGAATATCTGCTCCTCGTGCATCGTGTTGCAGCTGTCCGGAGTTCCTTGCTGTTGCGGCGTGATGATGTGAGTGATGTACAGCTGGTTCTGGGACAGATGACCAGCCAGTACGCCGCATGTCTCGATGTTCTTCGAGGTGTTGGCGAGGGCCAGCTTCAGAAAGACCTCCATTGTGTCCCCGGGCACGTAAACAAGGCGCAAGGAGCCAGCCAGCAGAGAATCTGTGCGGTTGTAAGATGGCTTCTGATTGCGATCGAAGCTCGGCTTTGCGCTAGAAATATAGGGATTTAAAGAATTACGATTACAGGAAGACACAAATCCTTATAAACAGGCTCAGGCTTGGACACTCCAACCTTACCAATGCCCACTACATGAACAGAGCCCTCCCCAACATATGTCCTTTTTGCAACCAACATCAGTTAGACGTTGAACACATCCTAGTAAACTGTCCTTCCCTTTCCCTTCATAGAACAGCTGCCTTTCTAACAATCAACCCAATAACCGCACTTGCTAATCCAACGAAAGTATAACCTTTTTACTAAAGTCCAACCTAATTCATAAAATATAAAACTACAGTCTTCTCTCACCCTGTATAAACCATTGTCACCCTAGACTAGCGGAAGGCCTTAGCTGGTTCGATAAGCAAGCTCACAAACATTGGGTTTGTTTGGGTTTCCAATTTCAAACCCCGAATGAGTCGAGCGCATTTTATAAGGCTGACATGAATTGGAGCCCTTCTGTGGTTGCGTGTAAACAGGAATTCTTGAGGTTTTATCATTTAAACTAAAAATACCCATTTATCACTCGAAATTTTGTTTAGAGAACAAGGAGAAGACTGTACACTCATCAAATTTCTCGATTGCTTCCCTCCTCCTAAAAATGTTTAATGTAATGTAATCTCACTTGGTTGTCTTATCGGCGGCTGCGTCGCTGGCAGCGGGCAGCAGGAGTCCGGATCCCGGCAGGCTGCGATTGGCGCCCGTGGGAAAGTCATTGGGGTAGACCACCTGGTCAAGCAGGCCCAGGTCCGGAGCCGATGGCTGTTTGCCCTCGTCGATGAGCACGTGCAAATTGGCCGGGATAAGTGATGGAATAGCACTGGAGCCTGCCTTCTCCCTTTCCTTCTGCCGCTGACGTTCCCTTTCCCGCTCCCGTTCGCGCTCCAGCTCCTTGACCCGCTCCGCCTCCTTGCTGGCCAGGAACTGCTCGTACTCCCTTTGGTAGTGCGTTAGGAGCTTGGCCCTCAGTTTCTCCGTCGTGGGCATTATCTCGTCCTTAATCTTCCTGTTAATATCCCGCACCTCGGCCTTGACGCTGCCGTAATCCGGGTGCTGGCGGATCTTCTCGATGAAGAGGGTCATGTAGCGCAAGTACAGGATGAATGCGTTCTCGTGGTTGCCCTCCCGCAGGTAAACATTGGCCATGCGCAGCATCTCGGTGCCAGAGCGGTAGTACCTGCAAGCAAGGACATTGGCTGAGTGTGAGGAGCCCACAAGTGAGAGCCCACAAGTCCTTGGCCAACCAAGGTCACAGCCTTGTGGGGAAACGGCCATGGAAGCGAAGGACTCACCGCGTGACTGGCATGTTCTTGTCCACCTCGATCAGGTTGCCGCAGTGCGACAGGTGCTTCATCCTCTCCTGCGGCTCCACGTCGCCCATGCTCATGT
This sequence comes from Drosophila orena, assembly GCA_005876975.1. Lineage (NCBI taxonomy): Eukaryota > Metazoa > Arthropoda > Insecta > Diptera > Drosophilidae > Drosophila > Drosophila orena. Next base: position 1,926,310 of record VCKV01000282.1, on the reverse strand, counting down.
TATTCACAGCCTTCGACATGGTTTCACTTGCTCCTCCTGAACTTCCAGCTCTTTCTCGTGCCTTCCACTGCCGTGCTTCCTGGCAGTCCTTTGGCTATTGTCTTGGGTTGGTGCTCGCGCGGTTTGGACGCACTCGTGGTTGTCAATTAAATGCTATTCCGCAATCTTCTTTCGTGGAGAATTACTCATAATTACGCAGGGCGTCCTCTGAAAAAGCTGGAAACAGCTGTTCTCCCACGCAGTCAGCTGTGTGCGACAGACCGCGGAGTGTCATCGACGGCCTATCGATACTAAGCGATGCTAGTAGTAAGAGAAGAAATATCGGTTTTCGAAACGAACGTTACTTTTTTGAATTTATTGTTATTTTGAGTGTTTATACAGATTATAAATTTGATACTGTCATTAACGATTGTTTGACTATAATGTTTTACTTTTATTTTGTAAACATAAATATGTTTTGTACCATAAATATATTGAACTAATTAGATGGTTTCCACATAAGAGAGCGCGCATATACAAGTTTTGAAAACTGTAGTGGCCAGCATAAATCCATCAGTTTGTTCGTGTTGAAGGTGACATAATCATAAAGGAGTTGAAAACTAATATAAGATTATAGCCTTCTATGAGTACCTTGCAAATTTGGGTTCTAGAAAGCGAACCGTATATTCTCCTTCCTTGCACTTAACTAATCCGTATCGCTTAAATAAAACACGGCTAATCTAGGCAATATACTCAAAGTCAAGCGATAGTTGAACCTTATCAATTGGTTATTTTAAAGACCCCTCAGTTGGATCGATCGTAAAAAATCTATTAGGTGCCCATTCAGTAGTAGCGCGTGGGTCGATCGCGAAAGAAGTCCGCAGAAAACTTGTTTCTGGGGTGAGTTCACTTTCAAAGTAAACCATATACCATATAGCGAGTTCCAACCAATTATACGTTCAAATATCGGAGACTTGGAGTGCGAAACTCTCTTCCTTGCTGGAGTCAAAGTGCGCACTTGTTTACCTACGGCTATTAGCAACAAGTGGCCCAATCTCGTACTGCCGATCTGCGAAACTAACGATATGATAAGCTATCTGCGGATTATTTAAAGCATGCCCAACGGGCAAAACCAAGAGTACATGTAGAGAAATGGGGGGATCTTTCAATTAGATGCATACCAAGAGTGCTCAGTTCTATTCTGATAGAATATCCACACAGAGCTATGATAAGATACTAAGATGCTGAGATACTAAGATACTAGGATGCTAGGATGCTAAGATTCAAGGATGCTAAGATACTAAGATACTAAGATGCTAGGATGCTAGGATGCTAAGATGCTAAGTTGCTAAGATACTAAGATACTAAGATGCTAAGATGCTAGGATAGTAAGATACTTAGATACTAAGATACTAATTAGTAGAATTAGTATATCTGCACTCATTAGTTCTTAACATTGTGATTGATGGCGTTCGAAGTTACCATCAAACATGTCTTTGTTTGAGCGAATGGTTGACCGCCTGAGCGACTGACTAACTGACATACTGATGGATTGGTGGCAACTGCGCCCAAAAAACCAGAGAAGCCGCAGAGCCGAAAACCCATTCACAGATTGAAACGCCGAGAGCCGAAGTTGCCGATTGAGGTTCGGATTGAAATCGAGCGCGGCTTGGCTTCCAGCCGAAACCGTGGGCTCGCTGCGATCAGTCGAGTGCCAACTTGGGCGCAAAACAGGCGACGAGCCAATCCCACGGATCGGTTTTCACTTCGAGATAGTTTCGTTTCGGAGGGGAGGGCTTCAAAAAACAAAAAAAAAATCAAAAAACAAACTGTCGCGTTCGTGGAAAGATAAATAAATCGAAAAAGCGGGGGCCCAGCGTGTTTTGAAATCGGCTTTTGGCATCGACAAGCGCCAAACTGCAACTGCAAATGCAGCACATTATCCATTAATTGGGCAGATAACGAGCGTGTGATAAGCGCAGAGCAGATACAGATATATGCAACTACAGCAATTGAAGGCCCACCGATATTGAACAGTGTATGTGAGTGCTGGAGCCAGTAAGCCAGGGTCAGGCTGCCCGAGTGAACAAACAAGGAGTTCACATTGCATAACCCTCGAACCTCAAACCTCAAACCTCAAGCCTCAAAAACAAGTCCAAGCTTCCCGAAATCAGTGCAAGTAACCTGAGATATATGTGTATAGTACATAGCCTACTCATCTTATAAAAGGCTCATCAAACGAAATCTTCTGTAATTCGCTCAATTGGCGCGTTTGTCCGGCGATCAGCGTTTGGCGGCCCGTATCCAAGAGATACTTTTCCACCTCCACCTCCACCTTCGCATCTTTATCTTTTGATTGCCCTCTTGCTTTGGCGAGCGTTACATTTTCGAGCCTCCAGGCGATTGCAAAAGTATCTGGAATCTGAAATCGAAATCCGCACACCAGCTACATACATATGTACATATGTATGTACGTGTGCCGGGCCATTTGTATCTGTATCTTTGTATCTAGTGTTTGGTATCTTGTGCGATGGCCCTGCAGCTGATAGTCACTGCGGCTCTTTATGGCCGAGCATATTTATTTAATTTTCGTTTTCAATGTCAGCCGCGCGTTGTGTAAATTATGCAAAGTATCCGCCGGATAATGGGAATCGGATCGACTGGTGGTCAGCTGGATGGGCCACTGGCACTGATTTACATGCGCGGCAATTACCCACTCGATTTCCTACTTAACGCCTTTTGCGGCAATCCGCGCGGAGAACAGAGCGTTCTATGTGGCACCCAGTGCGCATACAAAAGAAGTCGATTCATCACCGAGTTCGAAACAAAAGCGGGCGGAAAAAATAGGAAAAAGTCGGGAAAGGGGCATCGGGGGGCATCGAGGGGGTGGTGCTAGTGCGGGAGTGGAAAACCCCAACCACTGTGGGTTTTGGGATCACCATGGCCAGCTTACTCAAAATCAGCAGCTTACTCAAAGTACTAAATTACTAAAATTATAATTGAAATATATAAGTGAGATGTTCTATAAAGACTTCAAGTAGCACCCACTCTTTAATTTTTAAATTAGCGGTATGAATTCGAAAGCAGAGCCAGCGTTCCTATTCCATTGACCGCGGCTGTACGCTGGCCATTGAGCCGCTGAAGAAGCCGCTCGCTTTCGCAACTGATACTGATAAAAACCGGTTCCGAAGACGCTCCTCAGCTGCTGATAAGAAATGTCCCGTCTGTTTGCATTGTTATTATAGATATTGTTATTATATATGATAGATATTATCGTTATGGTAATTGTTATTGTTATTGTCAGTGGGTCTGCTGGAGGTCACGCCCGCCTCAATCGCAACCCCATTCGAAGTGCGATTTGCATTTGTCCGCTTTATCTATAACCGATTGGCGGATGACGGCCAAGTGGATCGGATTGGATCCAACTGTCCAGCTGTCCAGCTGTCCAACTGTCAATCGATGGCTGCTTTCATCACCTCCACGTTTTGTTGCAGATACTTGCAACACATGGCTGAGTTGCCAAACACGAACGGGGTATCTTCGTTTCTGCGCATTCGAGTTGCTTGAGAGCAGATCGCAGATACTTATAAGACTCACTGGCTTAAATAACTGATCAAAAGATTGAAGTGAATTGCAGGGTGTACAGCTGGTTGGTGGCAAACGTAAATACTTGGATTTATTTAAATGCCACAAATTATGTGTGCATGTTTAACGACCTGTTAGTTAACTGCTTCACTGACCCATTAATTTGATTATTAGGCTGTTAATAATTAAGCAAACAATCTGAAAAGGCGTACTTTTTGACTAGGGCTTGAACTTAATTGCCCAAAATTGTATACAGTTTTTAATTATATCGTGACAGCTAAATGCCAATTGCTAGTTGACATGATCGCCTAAAATATCAGACTATTTTGAACATGGCTAGTTGGTTAGATAATTGCTCTGTGAAAATTAAACTAAACAATTGTTTTGAAGGGGTTGTAGCTACAAGATTCTCTATCAATGGATGAGCATTGCAAACTAATGGCCTCTGTATAACAATATTTGCAGATTTAAGTCAAGTGCTCAAGTCAACGATGGCCAATAGCAAGCTGGCCTTCCTGGCCTTCCTGGCCGTAAGTCTCCTGTGCGGACTGGCCAGTGCCACCTACAAAGTGGGCGTGGGCCGCGCGGACATCACAGGACCTCCCGTGGAGATCAATTTCGTAAGCATAAGTAAAGTATCTTCTTGCAGTTGGGTGATCTAAATCTGAAATTCCCCCGCAATAGATGGGCTATGCCAACATCAAGCAAGTGGGTCGTGGCATCCACACCCGCGTCTTTGCCCGTGCGTTCGTGGTGGAGGACGAGAAGGGCAACCGCGTGGCCTTCGTGAGTGCGGATGCCGGAATGATGGGCTACGGCCTGAAGAGGGAGGTGATTAAGCGGCTGCAGGCACGTTACGGCAACCTGTACCACAACGATAATGTGGCCATCAGTGGCACCCACACCCACGGAGCCCCTGGTGGATTCCTGATGCATCTGCTCTACGACATCTCCATTCTGGGCTTCGTGCCCCAGACCTTTGAGGTGATGGCTCAGGGACTGTATTTGGTGGGTTTCAACTTCGATCGCAACCCGTAGAGCAAATAATAAGATCTATGTATATTGTAGTGCATCAAACGGGCGACGGACAACCTGGTGGATGGTCGCATCCTGCTGTCCAAGACCACGGTGCTGAATGTGAACATCAATCGCTCGCCCTCATCCTACTTGAGGAATCCCGCCGAGGAGCGCGCCCAATACGAGCACGATACGGATAAGACGCTGACCCAGCTGCGATTCGTGGACCTGGAGAACAATCTACTGGGCGCCTTTAACTGGTATGCGGTGCATGCCACCTCCATGAACAATACCAACAAGCTGGTGACCAGCGACAACGTGGGCTATGCCGCCCTGCTCCTGGAGAAGGAGTACAATCCGAACAAGATGCCCGGAAAGGGCAAGTTCGTGGGTGCCTTCTGCTCGTCCAACCTTGGCGATGTGTCGCCCAACATAATGGGTCCCAAGTGCTCCATATCTGGCAATGAGTGCGATCTACTGACCTCTCGTTGTCCCGCCGGCGAGGGCGACTGCTTTGCCTCCGGACCCGGCAAGGATATGTTCGAGAGCACCCAGATCCTGGGCCAGCGCTTGGCGGATGCCGCTCTGGGCCTGCTCAACGAACAGAGCCAGGAGTCCACGGCTCGCGAGGTCACCGGAGATGTGCGGTTCATCCACCAGTTTGTGGACATGCCCAACTACAATGGCAGCACCTACAATCCGCTGACAAGGAAGATCGACAAGGTCAGGGGCTGTCAGCCGGCCATGGGCTATAGCTTCGCAGCTGGCACCACCGATGGCCCTGGAGCCTTCAGCTTCGCGCAGGGCACCACCACGGACAACCCCATGTGGAACTTTGTGCGCGACTTCATCGCCGCTCCCACGCCGGAGGACATCAAGTGCCACGAGCCCAAGCCCATTCTCCTGGCCACCGGCAGGGTGAGTTGCTCCCCCTTATTCCATTACTATTAATCCAGAAGAAAGTCTGCCTTTAAATAAGTGCACATAGAATGGTAAAGATTTCTTGAGTTGCCCAAAGGTATGCAGTGAAAATTCTTCTTTGCTCGGCACCTTATAGAAAAGTTGTTTGCCACTTTTTTAAATATTTCAAAAAGTTACTAATAGATTGCATAGATTTATGTATTCATTTGTATGTTTATGACGCACATTCAAATGGGGTAATTAAGCAGATTGGTTGTCAAGTCGTAAAACTGAAGGTAAGGTAGTTTTAGGCCAGGTTATAGGTCATTATTTAATGCTCTACCTCTATTCAAAAATCCAAAAATCCAAAAATCCAAGTGCACTTAAAGCATGTCTAACACGTACATTACCTCCTTGCCAGGCCACCTTTCCGTATGAGTGGCAGCCAAAGATCGTCTCGGACCAGCTACTCAAGATCGGCGACGTGATCATAGCCGCCGTGCCCTGCGAGTTCACCACGATGGCCGGACGGCGTCTGCGCAACCAGATCCGAGCAGCTGCCTCCGCCGTCGGGGGTATCGACACCGAGGTGATCATCGCCGGCCTGACCAACATATACACCAGCTACACGGTGACCCCGGAGGAGTACCAGGCGCAGCGATACGAGGCCGCCTCCACGATCTTCGGTCCGCACACCCACTCCATCTACATGGACGTCTTCGAGCGGTTGACCAAGGCCCTGATGCGGAATGAGACCGTGGATGCGGGTCCAAGTCCGCCGTACATGAATGATGTGATGCTATCGCTCAACACCGGCGTTCTCTTCGACGGACATCCCATTAACACCGACTTTGGCTACGTGAAGTCGCAGCCCAACAAGGAGTACGGCATCAATGAGACGGTGAAGGTCACCTACATATCCGGAAATCCCCGCAACAACCTCTTCACCGAGAAAACCTACTTCACCGTCGAGCGGAAGATCAACGAGGATCGCTGGAAGGTGGCCTACACGGATGCCAGTTGGGAGACCAAGTAGGAACCGCCAGCGGAAAACCATCAATTTGGGTGCCTAATTCAATTGGAATTCTTTCAGGATGGTGTGGCACCGAACCAATACGATCCTGGGCTTCAGCGAGCTGGACATCTACTGGGACATCAGTCCGCAGACTCTTCCCGGGGAATACCGCATCCGGCATTCCGGGGAGTACAAGTACATCCTGGGCGGAAAGTATCCCTACGAGGGACTCACGCACTCCTTCGCCGTCAAGGAGGACTAGGATGCGATAGCCACGTGGAGTGATTCTATAAATATTCCTGGCCAGACTCTTGTCGGGCCCATCAACGAGAAAAACCAACACTGAATCCATGTATTTATTTACCATTTGTAAGTGACGAAGGAAAAGCTTTATTTTTGCGAACGCGAATAAAAAGGATGCCAAATTATGTTGAAACTAAGCGAAGTGCTTTTAATTGCATCTGTCTTTTTACATTAAACATTCATCTTTTTAACAATTACAATTCAAATTGCCCGCCGCCATACACGATCCGCAAACAGCTGTTCGAATGAAATCCACAGTGCGTACTTCAAGAGATTTTCAAGAGATAAAAAAAAATAAAACATTTTCTCTTTCTGTTTTATGTCTAAAGAGAACATATTAAGCAGTTTTCTCTATTGAATTTCGAAATTCGAAATGTGTGCTCTTCTCTTGAATTCGAAAGAGAGACGAGAAATACTCTCTTTCTGGAAGTCGGTATTTATCTGTATTCGAAACGGCAACAAAACAAAATCAGTTCCACTCGGTATTTCAGAGCGCGCGGACGCGAATTAGGGAGGAACCCAACTAAAACTAAAATATTAGTTGGAATAACTGTGAAAAGGGTATTTGCTGCTTGAGACCAGGGAAAACTGTTCTTATAGTCGATTCCAAGCGAAACGTGAATTGTGTGCTTCCAGTGCAAGTGCGTAAAATGTATTTATAAGATACAAAGTGCGGGTGGGCAATGCAATCGAGGTGTTCTCGAGCCATTGTAAACAAAGAAGGCGGCCAGTTTCATTGACATCCATCGAGATCCAGCAACAAGTTCTTACGTAGACCCAGGGTAAGTCAAAGATACATTTTCTAGAACTTCTGACGTGTTCCTCCTGCCGGCATCGCCATCATCCGTCGTGCACTGATAACAATAATCGGGAATGTGGGCCAGCTAAATTGAATATTCGATTTTGATTAGAGTGAAATGCTCTGCTCCGCGGTGACAAAAACTAAACTGATACACACTACATGCACTTGTTGTCACCACATGGCGATTCAATTGACCGCTTTTTGCCCCCACATATTCCCCATTTCCTACTGCTGGTGCTCCTCCCTTCCCCCTTCCCCCATCTCCCCTCTTCCGTCGCCGATGGCGATAAGCCTCTAAATATCTGGACTCGAAAAAGTGTGTGCGGCATGAGGCATATACATATGTATGTATATACTTTTTATGTTCGTCTGGGTGTGTTTATATAACGGGGACTAGGGGGCGAAAAGGAGGAAGTGCCGCAGTCACGTAGTCCGTTGTCGGCATTTGTTTTGGTCCAGTTTCCCGTGCACTTTATCTTCAGTTCAATCTCGGCTCTCTTGCACTTTGTTGTGGTGCTCCTTTTCCTGGAATGCAACCCTTGAGTGTTCTGGAACTAGTTCCCTGGATGCGTTGCCAACTGGGCGAAAAAGGATGGCTTAGTTCCGGAACGGAAATAGGGATAGTGCTTATCTGTACATTTCTTCTTTTTACTATACATTCCAGTACCAAATTGCTTAAAGAGTTAAAACTGAGGGAATACAAAAGTAACTAGTTTCCTAAACTGCTTCCAAAACCGGATTGTGGAAAGGATAATATTCCTTTTACGAGCTATTTGTCACTTTTTATAATTTTAAAACATTCAATTAGCTATTTATACGTGTTTTACGCATCGGGGCACTGAAAGTATCTCGTAAATTCTAGGAACTAAAAACCAGTTGTATTTACTCCTGTTTAGCCGGGACACAAACCTCGCTTAGCCACTCTTATTAGCTGATATTTCTTATCTAATTGGAAACACTTCGCCAATTAGAGTCTGGTTTGGATGATTAATGGATGTGCGTATTTTTGAAAACACAATCGTATTCAATAGCTTCAATTAACTTACGAGCAAGGTGTGTTAATTTATGAAATTTATGAAACAATTTACTCGCAATCTGGTTCGTTGCTCCCCGCCTGCTTTTTGGCCTTTCGCCTGCTACGTCCATTTGATCAGTATTTGCTTGCTAATTAGTTCGGCAATGATGACGACCGGTTGGCTATAATAGAGGTGGATGCCAAAAAACGAAAGTGGCTGCCAAACGGATCGTCAAGTCCAAGTCCAATTCCAATTCCAGGTGCGGAATGCAATGAAAGTGAGGACAATGTTGACAAGGAGCTGCTATTTGGCCCACTTCCTTGTCTGGTTTTCTTCCCCCTCCCACCCCCCTTCCGCCAATCCATTTTAGTGCTGCCTTTTTCCCAGCTCATCTTTCGCTTTTATAATGTTCAGCATAGTCTTTGAACCGGTTTGGCATTGCGATTTCCATCGGGGGACACCTTTTATGCTTACATCTCAAGGTGAATTGTAAATTTATGTGTGCACACGCTCCATGACGGCATCTGACTGGTATTAAAACACTTCGCCATGGGTTAATCATGGGGGCCAGCCGGGTGTTAAGGCGGCTGGGGATGAGCTGTGAACATTTGTCATTCATTACTAATTAGCAAACTCGCTGAATGCACTTGAATCACTCCCGCCGAGTCCTTCCTTCCTTCCTGCCCACTGAATATTTCATGCGGATGCCTTTTTCCCAACACAGGGAGAAATGAAACACAATGATAATCAAGAATCTAAAGAAAGATTTCAAATATTTCGAAATACGTTATCAAAAATGATTTCTGAAAACGTGCTGATAATCAGCAAACTTTTCGTACCAATGGGGATGCAGCATCCCCAACTTTACATCACATTTTTTTCCAGTGCTGGGTACTTTCTTTGGGGATGGCGGGGTTAAGCAAAGTTGTGACAATCAAATTAACGCTTATAGAATTGAAAAGTTCAACTTTTGCTGGCAGACAAATCACATTATCGCCGACTTGGGATCCACGTTCTTGGAGCAACTGCACCATGTGGCCTGGAACTGGAAACTCTCGGCCTGGCCAACTCAATTACACTTAACCGAATTGTTTGCATAATTTGCACAAACTAGGCAGCCCGAGACCATGATTTTCCCACATAGAACTCTGCTGTTTGTCAGTCTTTCTTTCATTACTCGCATCCACAAAGTGGAGAGACCTCATTCGGTGGTTAGGGCCACGTTTGTGCCCATGATGATGATACTTAAGGCTATAATGACGATGAAGTGGTTATGGCGCGGCGCGTCTAACGAGTCCATCCAGTCGGTGAATTAAAGAAAAACGCGGAGTCAAATTACAGTGCCAGCGACTAAATCGAGGGCTCGATTCGATGCGATTTTAATTATGCATTCGATCGACGAGCACAGCCACTCAAATTGGCCAAATCGAATGGCAGGGGAGGTTTCTGGCTAGGAAGCCGTACCCTCGGCGAATTCCATTACGAATGGGCAAATGCCACAGCAGACATGGGAAGTGAAAAGAGCTGGAGCTCCGCCTGGGGAAGGTCAGTCCGCGGATCGGGGGGCCTGACATTTAGCAGATGGAAGACTTCGGTGGCAGCAGTTTGGCGACTTCGTGCCACATTAACAGCAACTGGCCCACAGAGACAATGTGGCCAATGGAGCTGCACAGTTTTGCACAAATGCCAGGGCCCAAAAGAGCAGATGCACCGCGAAAATGCCTGCATGGATATGGAACTATAGTTCCATGTATGGAAATATCTCAATATCTCATTTCAATTTGAATAGCCCACCTCTCTTTTGCTATATCTCTTTATTGCTAGCAAGCTCTACAAATCATACAATTAATTCGCTTTTAATTAGCCCCTTAATAATATAGACACAATTAATTTGTGAACAATGAAGCTCCACCCAAAAGCGATTCAAGTTTTATTCTGGCCATATTAAGTCGAGAAAACTAGTTTCGAAAACACATTCAAAGAAGATGATAGCACAATGCCAGTTTCTGATAAATGATAAATGTTACGATTAGGTATTCTCACATTAGACAAATTTATACTTGGTTTCTAGTTCCATGCAGTTTCCAGAAATGATAAATTATTGGCCCCCAAACAAGAGAAGTTATCCAATGAAATATATCACGTTCATAATATTCGGACACAGCTTCCCCCACAAAAACATAAATATTTATGGACCTTAAAACGCTTCCACTAAGACTAAGTCGAACCTGAGCACGGAAATTAGTTTTAATCATATTGTCATATTTAGATGTTCTGCAATCACGCTTGCTCAGTCGCCACTGGCTTCTCCCAGTGTAGCGTCAGCTCCAAATTGGCTGCGAATGCACAGTTATGAGTTCGCTTTCGATGGCTCATAAATGTCAGTGGTGCTACTGGGTGGTGCCGCTGGTGGAGTGGAGTTATGGCTCCGGACTCGTCCATCTCGGAGTCGCATCAGCGGCTTCGTCGACTTCGCCGCTCATAAAGTTGATGGACGACATTGGAGGTGGGACCATGATGGGTAACGCCCAGCCAGCCCAGCATACATCTGCCACTTTGACCTTGCCACACCAACCTGGAGGGGCGGGCAGGGGAGGTACCTCCCACAGCATTTGCACCTGAATAATGATGTCGTGCCTGCTCAAATTGTCCCGCTGCATTTTACATTTTATAGAATTGGTGCCGCTTGCTGACAGTTTCATTTGAGCCAAAGTGTCGCAGTTTGGCGGCTAAAAGGGAGGCAGGCTCCCGGGAAACAGGTGCATATGCCGCACTCGATAAGCGAGCTCCTCTATTGTGTGGGACAGGTGGCGCACAGGTACAGTGGAACACACATAAAGTGCAACAGCATGATGTACGAAAGCAGTACGATTCGGGTGGGAATAGTTATCAGGTTCGTATGTGTGATATGCCGCCTAGTTGAAGCAGTGAAACAGAACGCTGACTTTGGTTACACAAACGTGTCTATAAGGTACTGGGGTAGTGCAGCCAGAGGCTTCACTGCCTGGAGCCAATACAATATGGGCAACCAGGTCAGCGTTCGAAACTTTTGCCTCTGTTAACAAGGACACTTTCTGCCAGGTGGGAAGCATTTGCTGACTGGCCAGATGCAAGAGTACAAGAGTATCTGCGTATCTGTATCCGTGTAGCAGTCAAGCATCTCCATTTTCATTTTCATTTTCATTTCCATACCCGTTCCCATTCCCGTTTCGTCACTTTTCGCAGTCAGTCAGTGGGTCGAATGAGGAGCTTAGTCAGCGTTTTGCACACAAAGTATTTCATAACTTAATTGCAGCCGGGCGCAAGATAACAAATTTTGCCGAACAAAAGGCGGCAGCGAATACATTTTCATTTCGCCGAGCGCCTTTCTTCGAAAAAGTGCTGGAAAATCGGGGGAAAAAAAAAGAGGAGCCAACGAAAATTGTTGCCGGATTGCATAAAGCACAGAATGCACGCGAGCCAAAAGATTGACGAGCCAGCATTTCAGTTGGGCTTTATGCTCAGATGGGCGGGCTGTGAAATAGAGGCGTGGCCGGTGAGGAAAATGCAATTGCAGTCCGATGACGAAAGTCCATTTCGTTGCACCACAATTCGCACCGCAAGAAGTGCAAGAAGCGATGATGATGATGATGATGATGATGATAATAATGTTGACTATGATGAGGCGTGAATTGAAATTGATTGGGAGATTAGTTTGCCCAACTAACCAAGAGATGTGATGAAAATGCAGGAAAATCGCCGCCTTGGCCGCCTTGGCTGCTCCTGAAATCGAGTTTTCCGCAGCCATGCATTAATTTCCGTAACCATATCAACTTTCTGCTCGCTTCCACTCGACTGAAGTTTGTAATTTGCTGCCAATTAGTTGGACATCCAATGGAATCCAATTTCAGCTTTGTCCCGCCCATAAATCTTCTGTTGAATTTCTGGCGACCGCAGTCTATGGTAATTGGAGCTGCCTGACATCTGCAGTCATTTATTCCTGCTCCCTCTTAATATTAATAATTCTGCATTTTGCATATTTCCAATGCGCGCTTCATTTGCATTCCGCTTTGCATCAGTTTGATCAGCCAGAAACGTGAGCGATTCCGCGTTAAATGTCCAGACAACTTGGCAGGTGCCTCTGCGTATCCACATTGCATAATTATTTTTAACACTCTAACACCTTTACTCAAACACAAAGGTTATGTGCTAACTGTACATGCACAAGCTCGCTCGATCGCAACTCGTAAATTTTGTATCTTAATGAATTGAGGTTTATGGCCCCGCTTTCATTCAATTTTATATGCATTACCATAAAGATGTTATATTTAATATTTAATCCGAATTATCGCTAATTCGCTGACATTTATAGTTGAGATTACTTGGGGAGCCGACAAGCGTTTTAATCCTGTTTAACTAAATGTTTTGTTAGACTTAAGCTGTGATTTGAGTAGTTTTATTCGATAGCCAGCCTCTTAAGCAAAGATATTTTTGTAGTATCTTTATATCTTTTATATCTTTAGGCGGATTCACAAATGGCTTAGGAATGTTCCGCACGAAATGCAAAGTAATAATTTCGCCCAAGAACTCCTCCTCACAATCATGAAACGCACCTTAGTTCTGCACACTTTCCTGTGGGTGTTTGCTGTTTCATTTCATTGGGCTGAAATTGTGCAACTCATGGCAACACACATGCTGCTCCGTTGCATTGGAATTTTGCAAATTAAGGCGAGTAATTTGGTACACACTCTATAAAGAAGGCATAAAGCAGTCGGTCGAGAGTTCGGTGAACTTGTCGAAAGCAGAAATTCCTCATTTTCCCCACGAACTGCAGATATTCTCTGGGTGAAATGATATTTGCATTTCAATAAGTTTGATTGTGTAACGCTGTTTGGCTTGGGATTGGGATTGGGAGAACCGTTGAAAGGTCTGGTCATCAGCAGCATCACTCACAATGGGCGATTTCTGTTCGTTTAGGTTCGGTTCTCCGCTGCAGCGACGCGTATCTTTCAGATACATTTGCATAACTAACGGAGTTCCCTGAACCCCCATTAATTTCCCGTGCGATGCAGGGCCAACTTAGCCAGAAAACCTCTATCTCAGCTCCCATCATGATCTATCTGGCTCTGAGACTGGAAAGTTAAATGGAATTGAACAGCGTGTCGTAAAACTTAATAGCCGCTGCCCTCGTTCTGATCGGAGTGTCGAAAGTCTCCAACTAGAAATGGAAATCCGAATGGGTTTGGAATTTGTTAAAGGGGACGAACCGGTCCGGGTCTGGGCGAGATTATTTAATATTTTGCTGACAGCCGGGTTCGCTTTTAACACATGTTAGCTGACATAAATCGAGTCGCTTTGGCACATCCATAATTCTGGACCAAAGTGGCCAGAACGAAGTGTTGGCCAAAATGCCGCGTATTAATAGGAGATCTTATCTCCTGCTGACTGATTAATGTGAGCAATTACCTGCTCAAGTGCGAGGCTGTCTCGCCCTGTCTTGCCCTGGCAGAATTAATTACTGCTGATTAATTATTCAACGCCCAGCGCCTTGAAGGCTTAAATTCGTCCTTGTGGTTTTTCGAAGGACTTCTTGGCCCGCCATCTGCCTCAAAATCCCTAAAATCCCTCAAAACCGCAGCCAAACATCTTCTGTATGCAAATCGAGCGCCGCATTTATCTTAAAGATGCGAATTAACAGCGCGCAGCTAATTAATATCAATTAAAATTTATTGGCACGTTAACTAAGCCGCAATCTATGTAGTCCCGCCTCAAAACGGAACTGGAAACGAACTTGAATTCGCTGTTCCTGTCAACTGAGACTGATGGGGGTACGATATGTATGCAACTTGATACATCACAAGATATAAAGGCCACAGGGGATTGCCATGTGAGTTTGCCATGTGAGTTTACATGTGAGTTCGAGGTGATTAAACGGGTGGCTCGTCTATGGAATTAAATGCTTCACAAACAAAACCTTCAAAGCAGCAAAACGAATATAAAAACGAACTAATTATAAAGACGAATTTTAAGTTATCCCTTGACTGAAATCAAAGGGCATCCAGCAAAGTCAGAGCTCGACGAACTGTTTGTGATGCAGAGATATGTAAAACAGAACATTTTACTCGTTCCACTTTTGACTGCGACAAATTGCACATTTTCCAATAGATATTCGCCGAGGCAAAAAGCGAAGTACAAATAAAATTGCAAATTGTTTCTGGCAAAGGAAATACGGCCACTTAAGGAGCATTTCTCCATGCAGTGCAAGTGGAGGGCCATCTTGTGTTTTGGACCCGCTTTATTGTCGTCAGTAAAGTCAGTACAGTAAAGGCCATAAAACAATCCGCTCGGTGGCAGGTCAAATTAAAAAACGCTCATTAAAATAAATTGCCAAGTGCCCAAACTCAGGCAGCAAAAGCAAATTCTGTGCTTCGACTAGCTCGGCGATATTCCGCGATATTCGGCGATATTAATCAATATGAAAGTCGATTTCGGGTTCAGTGAGCTTGGAGCTTCCACTTTACACATGGCCGGAGATTTAAGGCCAAATCGGTGGCACTACCTACACTCGCATACCAATGCCCTGGTAACCAACTGTGTTCCATCTCTTTGCAGACCTTAAAATGGCGGCGGACTGGCGATTGATGTTCCTGCTCGGAGTCCTGCTGCTTGTGGGCGTGCCAGCCAATGGGGAGGTGTACACGGCCTTGGCCGAGATGGAGGAGCTTCTGGAGACGGAATCCGTGCTGATTACCAACTTGGAGGGCTACATACGCGTCCAGGAGGACAAGCTGAACTTCCTCAAAAAGTGAGTATCCCTTTCCTGCATTCACTTGCGTAATTGGGCGTGGATAACGCACAAATCAATGCTGCTTATCTGAGCCAGCAAACTGCTGACTGATACTTATGAAATCCCGCATTCTGGGCCATAATTAGATGTGCAATAACCTGCCGCGATTTGTAATTGAGCCGCCGAGAGTGAATATAGTTTTTATTTGCCCATAACAAATACAATACGAGCAAATACAATTAGTAATTAGTGGCTTTGCTTGCCAACCATTAAATTACCTCTAATGAATATGGCCTTCTGACTTGAAACTTATTGCTGCAATTTCCATATTCGTTATATATCTAATAACTTTACTTTATTAACTTTATTTGAGTAGTTCAAGAGTTGTAGCTCAGATAAATAGTGTTTTGTGAGTACACTTCTTGCTTTTTCAGCAAATGGGAAGAGTAATTTCTGTGTTTTAATTAAAGATCTGAGTGATTCAGACGATTACACGAACCTTCGAGCTCCAGTCAGACCGCCAAGATACTTAGCATAAACACATTTCTTATGCAAATGGTGCCAAGATGTTGCTAGTTCCTAAATGGGGGACTCGAATGGAGGTTCAGGTAGTCGGCTGCATTGTGGTAATTACTTTTGCCACGTGCGACGGCAGCTGTTGCACGCACCTATGCTGTCTTACTACATCTGAGTGTGTATCTGTAGCTGTATCTGTATCTGTAGCTGTATCTGGGGAGGCGCCCCTCACACACATGACTGCAGATACATATCTCTTGCTTATGTACAAAGGGGATCTATGTGGCGTTTGTAGTCGTACATGACAACTGCCAGCGGAAATAATATGGGGGAGAGAGCAGGGTGCAGGATGCGGTGGGACAACTCCCCTAATCAAATAATGCCAGTCGCACTCCGGACTCAGGACTCAGGATTCACAATTTCAGCATTCAGGATTCAGGATCTATCTTTGCGGCTGTTTCAGTGCTGTTCAGTTCAGTTTACTTCAGTTTACTTCAGTTTCTGTTTCTGCACTCGTACCTTGGCTGTGTCACAACAAAGGACGAGGCAGGATCCTCGCAAACAGCTGACAGCTGTGTGCCTGCCTGCCTGCCTGCCGTCCCTGTCTGTCTGTTATCCTTGTGCGCTGTCATTGCCCCTGCCTTTGAGTATCTGCATCCGAGTATCCTTCGGATACTGCGCTGCATCCCCGCACTCTTGTCGCGTGCCGTCTGCCGTCCGCCGGCGTTTAAGTTGCCTCTTAAATTTTCCCAGCGGCCAGCTGTTGGTGCCTGCAACTCCTGGCTAATCCGCTTGACAAATGCCACCGACTGCGCTGATTTGCTCCTGGCCGAAAGGCAATTAAGTTGGCCACCGCAAAAGGACAACACGCGTGCATCCAGCCTGCGGGCTCAAAGGCATGTGTGTATGTACCCATATGCACGTGGGAGGCAGGATCCGGATGAAGTTGCCCCATGAACGCCATGAACACCATGAACACCGAGTTCTCGCTGGCAACCAAATGTAACGGTCGCTTGGGCAACAAAAATCCGGGGAGGAGCTGCCTTTAGGGAAGGTTTTTGGTCTGCACAAACATCAGAACACTGAGCAAGTATTACTTTTAATAAGTGCTGACGTTGTGTCGACGAAAAGTTACCCTTTGAATGGATCAAGTTTTTCTACAAATCTATGTGAAATATTTTAAACTCTTAAAGCACAACGGGATACATTTTGTTTTAATCTTATTTGCCGAATGAAGTTGAGCTCTACTTTATGAGTGGACGCATTTACGTTAGAAATATGTGCATATTAAACTAAACTGTTTTGTGAAAGCATGCATTAAAATTTTGCTTTAAATGATGCCGGTATACGGATGATAACCACATATGATAAAAGCTTGATATGTTTTCAACAAGCCATAAACTATTTAAAATATTTCGGGACAGAAACAAGGCAGCGAGTGAACAAAAGAAACAAGAACAACGTGTTCTTATATAAGAACAACAAAATACTTTTACTATAAATGATGTAGACTTTTCGGTGGCGATGATATGATCTGCTCCACTCAAGTTATGGGTTATGGGTTATGGGTTATGTATAATCCTATGCGGATTTAAAACACATTCATCATGCCCTGCAACTTGCCAACTATAGTAAGGGGTAGCAAAGTCGCGAGGGAGCGAGCGCATATGAGTTGGTAAATAAGAATTAAAAACGCTGATAAAACGAACCGAATGGAACGCCGGCTGCTCCTGCAATTCGCCAGGGGTTCTTGGGTTCTGTAGCCTCAGTTGGCAGTGAAATGCGTTTCAACCCCCGTTCGCCGGGCAGGAGCAGATGTTTCGGTTCCTCTGCGGCCTGGCCTAATGGAACGCGCCAAACACAGTCGGTCATTGTACGGGTGTCTTATGTACAAGTAAATGGTGTTTTGTGGGGTGGGGCACGATCCACTCGACTGCGCGCCGGCGCAGGAAGTGGAGGAAGTTGAGGAGCTGCCGGCTGGAACGGCTCTCCAGATCAGTCGAGTCGCAGTTGCCGATGTGAGCGGATCGTACGTGAACAGTGAGCTACGCGAGTCCCAAGAAAAAACACCCAGAGAAAAGTGGAAGAACACCCCTTAGAGGTTGTGGAATTACCAACAGTACAGTGCCAACATGTCGCAGCATAACTATACGAACCCGGCCTTCTGCCAGAACAGCGAGTTCTATCCGGTGCCCAGCGGCAACCCCTCCGCGCGAGTAGAGTCCATCTACAACAGAAGCCTCCAGATGAACTTTGGAGCGGCTCCTCCGCGCGCCACTCGTGATCCCCGCGAGGGTCCCCTGCGAATGCAGCGTAGCATGTCCACGCGATCGGTGACGCGGAAACAACATCAGCAGCAACATCAGCAGCAACATCAGCAGCAACAGCAGCAGCAGCAGCAACATCTGCAGCAGCAGCAACATCTGCAGCAGCAACACCAGCAACACCTGGCGCAGCAGCAGCAACACCATCAGCAGCAATCCTCTAGTGGGCGCTATGCCTTGGTTCCTCTGGAGGAGCTGAACAGCAGCAGGGCCAGCAGATACGCCATAGTTCCCGGACAGGCGGCCCAGCGGTTGGCCAGGTCCCAGGATAATCTAGATCGCTATGGCTCCAGGCATGGATTGCACGAAGAGGAGGAGCCGCACTCCTTCCACGAGGAGCCCCACCAGGAGACCCAGTTCGCCAGCCTGCCACCCATACTTAATCTGCCGCCCAAGCCCAGGATTGTTAACAACAACGCCAATCCCAATCAAAGCCAGATTAAGCACGCCTTCAGCAGCGACTTTGGCAGCAAGACCTTCCTGATAGTGGATAAGAATAGCAACCAGAGGTACCAGATGGTGCCCACCGCCGAGGACGAGGAGTTGGTGGACGAGAACCAGGAGATCATACAGATGCACAATGGCCGCGCCCATCGATATGCAGTGGTGCCCACGGAGGCGGACGACGATGATCTGGCGGAGGAGCAGCAGGAAACCTGCCTCAGCAACATGGAACTGGGCAGGCAGTACGCTGCGAGGACCTCAACGCCGCAGCAAAAGAATGCAGCTGCCGCCACGAGGGCCTTGCATGAACTCCTGACCACGCCCAGGAAGATGCAGCCGCCTCCGAGATTGGCGCACTCCACGCCCCGGAATGCCGCCCACTATGAGCAGCTGCAGCTGGAGCGGCGTCTGGAGATCTACAAAAGCCAACAGATCTACCAAAGTCAGCAGGTGGGAGCAGTAGTTGGAGTTCCTCCAACATTGCCACTTCGCCAGAACCGACTCTCCCCCCAGCGACTCCACTATGAGACCGTGAAGCCGCTTCCCATGCAGATCGCCGATCGATCCATGGCCGTCATCAGTCCCAGGGTCCAGGAGCTGGAGCAGGGGCAGGGGCAGGAGCTGGAACGGGAGCAGGACATGAGCAGCATCCAGGGCAAGGGCAAGAAGAACAGCTCCTATCCGCAGAAGATGGCCAATGCCACCATTACCTTGGCCGTCGTCTCCCTGATGCTCGTCTTGGGCAGCACCATGAATGCGGGGCTCATCATCTACATGATTGCACACGTGAGTGGCCTAATGCGTTCTTAAAGATACATGAAAACATTTGAATAACATGAATGTTTCCTCTGCAGCTTGGAAAGTCCTTTTACCTGCAGTTCAGCCTGGTGGCCTCCTTCTCCGGCATGGGACTCGGCTTCCTGGGATTCAAGTCGCGCCACTGCGAGTGGCTGCCGAACAGGAGCTACAGCTCCGGATACATCCTGGTCACCGTGTTCTGCCTCCTCAAGTCCTGCGGCCTGCTGGTGATACTCGTGGTGGATCCCTTCCCCGGCTTTCCGGTCCACGATGTGACCACTGGCGTCATACTGGGCCTGTCGACCTTCACCATGTTCTTCATCGGATTGGGCGTGCTGGGCAGCTTGTGGTGCCACCGACCGCCGCCAGACAACCGCGTCAACGTGGTCTAGTGCCCTGGAAGAAGTTAATCCTAGTTGTAATCCTAATTAGTTGTACACCATCCACTTTGACTTCAAGAACTTGACACACCGAACGGCTAAAAGACCAAAAACAAGAACTAGATTTATAATCAGCGGACGATCATCATCCCCCAAACGACTGTATATAACAAGTGGGTTGTACCTATGCTAACTTTAGTTTGTTTAACTTATTGCTCACCTTAATCTAAGTGCGCTACTGCATAAGAATAAAATAAAGCCACGTAGATACCAGTACTGCATTTATTATAAATAAGAAAAGCTTTGAATTCAATAATTAGGTTAGTTATATATGGTCGAGTGATTCATTCAGCTTTGTGCTGATGATCTTGATTGAGTAAACAATTATTTTCCAGCTCTTAACTATTGAAGTAAAGTGCATATCTAAAAGCAATCTGCTTAAACCGATTGTTTCCGCATTTACTTATTGACAAGCGGGAAAGTTACCATATTTTCCTTAAGCTGCAGCTTATTTTTGCCGCAGGACTTGCCATTTTTTTGCGGCCAAGTTAAAACTTCGGAAAGCAAAGCACTTAGTGAACTGTCTGCTAAGTTTTCCCCACTCTTTAAATTGCAGCAAAATGGACGAGTACCAGAGGGAGCACTCGGATGCCTCCAGTGATATAACCGCCTATGTGGCCAACCCAATTAATGCTTACCTGCTGACCAAGCGGCTGACCACCGATTGGCGCCAGGTGGAGAACCTGATGGATCACGACGTGGGCACGGATTTCGTGCAGAACATCACCCAGTATCGCAGCCTCCTGAAGTTCCCCTCCGACGAGGACCTCAATGGCGCGGCGGTGGCCCTGCTCCGCCTGCAGGACACCTACCAACTGGACACTTCCAGTGTGGCGCGTGGCAAGCTCAATGGCATTCAGTACAGGTAGGTTTTAGTCCACCAAACAACCGAACGGAAAAACAAAACGTAGCACACTCATCGATTTTCTGTTTACCAAAACAAAAAAAACAAACATCTCGAAATGGAGCCGCCAAGTGCCTGGGATGCTCACTGACCAAATTTATTATCCCCGCAGCACGGCAATGTCCTCGGATGACTGCTTCGAGTTGGGAAGACAGTCGTACGTGAACCACGACTACTACCACACGGTGCTCTGGATGAACGAGGCGATGGCCCGCATGCTGGAGGAGCCGTCCAACCACACCCAGAGCTTCACCAAGGCCGACATCCTCGAGTACCTGGCCTTCTCCACCTACAAGGAGGGTGAGTCCCAGTCCACGTCCAGTTCGACTCGCCTGCATCCGTCCGCAAAGTGCCCGGTTGCACTGGCAGAAAAACCCTGCTTAAACTTGTTTAGCTACTTGACTGACTCCTTTGACAGAAAATACTCAAGCGTTGAATGCTGCAGCCCGTGAAATTGTTTATAATTTGTATACCTAACCATAACTAAGTCCGCACACGCTTAAGGCGTTTCGGCCTTAAAAACGTATAAGAATCTTGCAGTATTCATGGCCTGGAAAGTGTCCAGACTGGAAAGTGTCCTTCAAATTCGGTAATTAAATTCTCAGAGTGTGTTCGCCGCCCCATCTCGTTGTTGTCCTGGCTCGTTTGCATGGCACTTTCGAGGTCCATTTGGTTGCAGGAAATTGCACTCAGTCCCCGGCCACTTGCCTCCTGTTGTCCTGCCACTTTCCATACTTGCCATACTTGCCATACTTGCCATACCTTCCGTACTTTCCACACTTTCCATACTTTCCACCTGGAGCCGCTCTCAGGGTGCTCCATTAAGTGCGAAAAGTGTTGGCCATCTGCCGCCTGTGCGACTTTGTTGCTCGAGGAAGGGGGGGCAGCTATCACGTAGAGCTGGACAGGATCGGCACGTCCTCTGGCCAGGGAGTTGTATGCTTTATTAACGTCTTATTACGCCGGTTAGTGTCCCCCATCCGTTCATCAACGGACTAGCACACGCATTCGTATCCTTAGTGGGTGCTCCTTGCCTCTGGTTAGTTCCACACTGGGAGAAATTGGCACGTAGCCTATTTAGTTGGGAGCGGTGATTTTAGGAAGTCCCACTTAGTCCCGATTTCTCCACCTTTACTGCAGGATTTCTATGCCAACAAAACAGTGTGCGCAATGTTATTTGACGTGCGAATTTCACTTCGACATCGAGCCTTTTTTTTTTCTATGCACTGGGTCTAGCTCAGCACACAACTGGTGGGCGTGGTTGGGGGCGTGGCGGAAGTGCGGCCATATTGTGTTGGGGAACAGCACGAAAAAACAACACAAATGGGTCCGCCCTCGAGGCAAGTGACAGGCTTTCTGTCACCCAACCACTCATGCCGCAGTCCTGATCCCGCTGGCACACATGTGTCGTGAGATGCAAATTTAAATTCCTGCCGCCGACAGGAGCTCAAAAGTTGAGGTCGCCATGGAGGCGGAGGTTAAAGCCGGATTCAACGGCAACTGAGGGGCAGAACTTATTAGTGGCGCAGACTCGGGTTAAATGATGGCCAGAAACGGGACGCAAATGAATAAATAAGTGAGCAGCCTGCAAACTTTGGGAACAATCCAATCGACTGGATGGCCCAGCGCAGTAACTCAGTAACTCAGCAGGTTCGAGGTCAGGTGGTAGAAGTTTCAAAGAAACTGTGGCATACTTTGGGGCATCGTATCGCACTTAAGGCCCATTTAGACCATGATGAATTAATTGTGCGGCCGGTCAAGTGCAAGACTCTTGACTTTAAATAAGAGGCTCACTAATGTGCTACTTGTTTATTCAAGTAGTTCAGTCGCTTTGATGTTGTTTTACTTAAATGTTGAACAGTTTTTCTTTAGTTGCCCATTATTGCTTTCAGGCAACATAGAGAGCGCCCTGTCCATGACCAACGAGCTGCTCCAACTGCTGCCACATCACGAGCGAGCCAATGGAAACAAGCGGTTCTACGAGAAGGAGATTGCCCAGCAGCTGCAGCTGAGCAAGATGAAGGGCGACGACGGCACCGACGAGATGCCCAAGTCCGACTTGGTAAGCTATGGGTAGCCAAACTCCCAAGAGTCCCACCACTTAGATACACCAATTGCAGCCCGTGGCCAAGAGCGATCCGGCCATCTTCGATATGACAGAACGGCGGGCCTACGAGATGTTGTGCAGGGGCGAACTGAAGCCATCGCCATCGGATCTGCGGTCCCTGCGATGCCGCTATGTCACCAACGGTGTGCCCTTCCTGCGCCTGGGTCCCCTGAAGCTGGAGGAGGCCCACGCGGATCCGTACATTGTGATCTTCCACGATGCCATGTACGACAGCGAGATCGATCTGATCAAGCGGATGGCCCGACCGCGATTCCGCAGGGCCACGGTCCAGAACTCCGTGACCGGAGCCTTGGAGACGGCGAACTACCGGATCAGCAAGTCCGCCTGGCTGAAGACCCACGAGGATCGGGTGATTGGGACGGTGGTGCAGCGCACAGCGGACATGACTGGCCTGGACATGGACTCCGCCGAGGAGCTGCAGGTGGTCAACTACGGCATTGGTGGTCACTACGAGCCGCACTTTGACTTTGCCAGGGTGGGTTTCCCTCATTACTTACATACCCTAAGTAAGGTGTTGTAATCCTTTGCAGAAAGAGGAGCAGCGCGCATTCGAGGGTCTCGATCTGGGCAACCGCATTGCCACCGTTTTATTCTATGTAAGTTGCTTTCACTCCATTTTAAGTATGATAATCCGACGTGTGTGCGTTATGCGTGTTATTTTATATTCCGCATTTATATGCACGTGCACATCCCACACACAAATAATAACACTCGGTGAATTTTCACTTTATTTGCCCAAGGCAGCAGAATCATTAGTAAGGCTTATTTATACGGCGATATGCGTGGGTTGCAATGCCAGTGAATGGAATTCCAAAGCCGTGAATGCAAGAGAACGCACAGTGCCAGGAAAATATATATACATGTATCCTTACAAATGGAGTTTTCTGCGCTCCAAGAGATACTTTTATTTTGCTCAGCAATCTATTGTTAGTTGATGCTCAATGCTCAAAGCAATGAGCTTTGCTTTGGCAAACACAACTAATTGGTTTTACACAAATAGGTGTGCTGTAACATGTAATATACGATATTCATTTTGTATCTTTCCCTGGCGTCTCTAATCTCAGATGAGTGATGTGGAGCAGGGAGGAGCCACCGTCTTCACATCCCTGCATACCGCTCTGTTTCCCAAGAAGGGCACGGCTGCTTTCTGGATGAATCTCCATAGAGATGGACTGGGCGACGTGAGGACGCGCCATGCCGCCTGTCCCGTACTCACAGGCAACAAGTGGGGTGAGTCCTGCGCCACTTACTACTCCCTACAGATTGAACTTTATCACATCCATATCCATGCAGTGTCCAACAAGTGGATCCACGAGAGGGGCCAGGAGTTCCGCAGACCCTGCTCCTTGGAGGAGGATCACGGCGAGTTCGCCATCTAATCCGGAGTCTAGTTCGCAAATGCAACGAATCCTTGGTGCGGAATCTCATCCTTCGCCATCGGCCATCGACTAACTATTGTAAATAAAGCATCCAGGCCGCAGAAGGTCGCATCTGTTCTACTTATCGGTTCATCCTACATGGGAGCCAACTTCTACCTAGCTGTATCCTAGACTATCCTGTGGAATTTATCTACTTTTGTATATTTGCCTAATTTAAGTAGTACAAAAAATTGCAATAAAATCGAATTGGAAATCAAACGAGTGCTCTGCTCAACAAGATAAATACACCTAAGTGGCGTTTCCACAACCAAACTTTCTAAACTTTCTAAACTGATGAAATTGCTGTTTAAATCGTTATGCTGTAAGTATCCAATCACCAATCACCAAAGCAGGAAGAGCTCCAAATTGAAAGGACATCAACGGCAGAGGGACACTCTGATCCGGCTGTGATGTTCGATTAGTGGGTGGCAATTTATCAGCCGGAGGACTCATCCATCAAGTGCGGCAAGTGGAGCCCCGGCTGCATCAGTTGTTAGCCGATACAAGCTTTACAGGCTTTCTGTGCGGGTGAGTAAATACAAATCGGCTTATCCTTGCAGCATCTGCCGCATTGCGTTGCATACTTTGCGGCGCTTGGGGCAACTAACGAATTTCGCCTGAAATGTGAAATGGCCAAGAGAGGCGAAAAATGGCCCGCAATATTGCATTTGGCATTTCATGCTGAATTTTAACATAGATTGAAGTATAGTATGATCTAGTGAAACATGTTTTAAGCTTTTTTTATAAGACTGTGCATGGATAGTACATAACTTTGAATGAAAGCTGTTATCAGATCAACATTACCAGCTGCCAATATTATTTGAAGCCGCAACTGGTTATCAGCACAAATCCAGTTTAATTTATAACAGTTCCAACCAGATTTTATGAGTACATTGGCATACGGCTTATGTTTTTTGGCATAACATAACTTGATTAAAGATTAATTTGATCAATTTACACTTTGCCAATGACTCAGATGTTAATAGTAAGCGTATTTTATGTACCTAAGCATAACAAACTTGACAAGTCATATATTTACAATAGACACACCTCCACTGTCCTTATCATGACATAATATATAGTCAAACTTGGAATGCATTCGCGACTACTATTTCTACTTTGTTGTTCCTTAAAGAATTTTGAATAAATAAATGACTAAAGAATAACTTATAAACCCATATCTGTTATAAAAAAGTTATCTTTGCAAACATGATCTTTCCCAAAAAAATGACTAAATTCCTAAGCAGTTATGATAGAGCATAACGCTCTTAGATATTTCCAAAATAAATTTGCGACAGATGATGTAGACATTCAAAAATGTCCCAACACTGAAGTTCTATAGTCTATAACTCAACTTATCTTAATCGGATTTTGAAGTGGAATACCTCTAAATGTTTCTGGAGTAAATCTCTAAAAATCTGCATTCAAATTTGGAAATTTATTTTTTCCAAATTTTTTTGTATTTTTTTTGATGTTATGATGTACAAATTCAAAGATGTCTCAAGACTGAAGTTCCAAAGTCCATAACTCAACTTAACTTAATCGGATTTTGAAGTAGCATACCTCTAAATGTTTCTGGAGCAATTCTCTAAAAATCTGCATTTAAATTTGGAAATTGATTTTTTCCAAATTTTTTTGTAATTTTTTTGATGTTATGATGTTGTAGACATACAAAAATGTCCCAACACTGAAGTTCTAAAGTCCATAACTCAACTTATTTTAATCGGATTTTGAAGTGGCATACCTCTAAATGTTTCTGGAGCAATTTTCTAAAAATATGCATTCAAATTTAGATATAAATTTTTTTTGTAATTTTTTGTAATTTTTCTGATGTTATGATGTTGTAGAAATTCAAAAATGCCCCAAGACAGAAGTTCTATAGTCCATAACTCAACTTATCTTAATCGGATTTTAAAGTGGCATACCTCTAAATGTTTCTGGAGCAATCGTTTTACTACGCCCACTCTTCCGCCCACAATTCGCCCAAAACTGTGAACTCGATTATAGCATACTATCTTGTTTTATTTAAAAATTCCCAAAAAACGGGAAAAACACAATAGTCTTAGTACGAGATGCCGGTGTTGTCGCGGATCCAGTCGAGGTATCCGGTGACGCGGCTGAAGACGGCGGGAGCACCGGACTGGCAGCCGGCGGCGGAGCCAAAGGATGTCACTCCGACCAGGCGGTTGCCGTCGTGTGTGACCAGGGGGCCACCGGAGTCGCCTCCGCAGGTGGACTTGCCGCCGTTGGTGTTGATGCAGATCATGTTGTCGTGGAGAGACCAGGTGCGGCTGCACTCACCCTGGGAGATGATCTGGACATCGACGGACTGGAGCCAGTCGGGCAGTGGGCTGCCATCGTAGGTGCCGCCCCATCCGGAGGCCACGGCCCACCATCCGGCGTAGTCGCGGTTGCGGTCGTTGAGGCTGGGCAGCTCCACCTTGTTGACCAGGTGCCAGAAGTCGACGTGCGGGGTGCGGATCAGGGAGATGTCGTTGTGCAGGTTGCCGCTGTTGTAGTGGTGGTGCTGGACGATGTTTCCGCTGCCAACCCAGTGGGTGTACTGGGGCTGGTTGCGCAGACTGGCTCCATAGTTGATGGTCACTCCGTTGGCTCCGTTGGTGCAGTGGGCGGCGGTCAGGACCCAGGTGTTGCCGATGATGGAGCCACCGCACCACCAGTTGCCGTTGCCGCTGAAGAGCAGACCCACGATGTAGGGCACCTTGCCCTCGTAGGCTGGGTAGCCGTTGGTGATGCGACCCTGGATGTCCTTGATGGGCGTGGGGGTCAAGTTCTGCTCCTGCTGGGCAGGAAGGGCAGGCAGGGCAGTGGCTGCGGCCACGGCCAGAGCCAGGAATACGAACAGTTTCATCTTGGACAGGTCTTACAACTCATGGTTTTCCCACAACCTGAGCGCACTTTTATACTGAGTAGAATGTCTTATCATCCTCAGGAAACGGCGGCTGTATATTGTGTCCAGTTTTTGGCGTGATAAGTTTGCCGCCTGATAAGCGGGGAGGAACGGATTCTATTGTAAATATATGGCGTGTACTTAAGATTTCAAGTTTGTCCATTATGTAACAACTTTTTTAAGTTGTCTGTACGATTTTGATATGATGCTTGAGTGATCGTAGTATGGATTTTGTACTACAGTGCTGAATGAGTACAAAATAATGAATGAACTGAACTCCTCATTGTTATCAGCAAATAAAGCCATTTATTTATGGCTGCAGTTCGAGTAATTATCATTCATCGTACGTGTGGCCCAAAACTAGATTAGAGATATAGGTTTTAGGATTTATGAGGAAGACATACATTTTAAACATAAACCTTTCAGATCGTCTCAGAATTAATCAAACTACGATTTCTAAGTTTAAACTTTTTACATATCTTAGTTTCCTGCTTAGATTAGAAATTGAATTGTAGTCCTCATAGGATACATAGGTTGTATCCTGATATGATGTATAAAGATGTCATTTGATATGATTTATATGTATGGCGGTTCAATCGACCATCTTTTGCGATCTTTAATTCTAACTTATTGGTAACATCTTAGAATTAGCGAGCTGATTACGGGCAACGGAATTATTCCATTCAATTGCCAAGTAAAGACAATAATTCAAGTCTTATCAGCCAGTTTAACTTGTCACGGCTGAAATCTGGCAAAATATATTAGCACCAAATATTACTGAAAAGCGACAAGAAACCATAGTATTGATAAGGCGATATGGTAAGGTATGGTAAGGTATAAAAGCTAGGTCAGTTTCTGGAGAAGGCACAAGTTGAAAGAACTGCCAAGATGAAACTGTTCGTATTCCTAGCTCTGGCCGTGGCCGCCGCCACTGCCATTCCTACCCCGGACCAGAAGTTGGTCCCCACCCCGGTGAAGGACCTCAAGATCGAGGGTCGCATCACCAACGGCTACCCAGCCTACGAGGGCAAGGTGCCCTACATCGTGGGTCTGCTCTTCAGCGGCAACGGCAACTGGTGGTGCGGTGGCTCCATCATCGGCAACACCTGGGTCCTGACCGCCGCCCACTGCACCAGCGGAGCCAACGGAGTGACCATCAACTACGGAGCCAGTCTGCGCAACCAGCCCCAGTACACCCACTGGGTTGGCAGCGGAAACATCGTCCAGCACCACCACTACAACAGCGGCAACCTGCACAACGACATCTCCCTGATCCGCACCCCGCACGTCGACTTCTGGCACCTGGTCAACAAGGTGGAGCTGCCCAGCCTCAACGACCGCAACCGCGACTACGCCGGATGGTGGGCCGTGGCCTCCGGATGGGGCGGCACCTACGATGGCAGCCCACTGCCCGACTGGCTCCAGTCCGTCGATGTCCAGATCATCTCCCAGGGTGAGTGCAGCCGCACCTGGTCTCTCCACGACAACATGATCTGCATCAACACCAACGGCGGCAAGTCCACCTGCGGAGGCGACTCCGGTGGCCCCCTGGTCACACACGACGGCAACCGCCTGGTCGGAGTGACATCCTTCGTGTCCGGCAACGGCTGCCAGTCTGGTGCTCCTGCTGTCTTCAGCCGTGTCACCGGATACTTGGACTGGATCCGCGACAACACCGGCATCTCGTACTAAGTGATTGAGCAGTAACAATCTTAACAGCGTTTAGAGAACTTTTTGTCTGCAGTCTTTTAGATAACCGATGAGAAGGTAGACTCCCAATAAATTCGTTTATTGTGAATATATATATCCACCTGTTCAGTGTTTCCAATTTGAGGGCAGGAGATGGAGAGATTTAGAGAGTCGCATCGAACGAGCTGTTTACTTAGCATCGCTGGTGTGGCTGTTTGTATGTAACATCTTTGCTTGCACAGCGTTTCTGTCCGGATACGTGACAGTTTCCAAATGGCATATGGGTCTATTTGGGCCAGTTGGTACTTGAATAGGAGCCAGTCTACATCAGAAACTCTTGGTTGAAAGTGCTCAGTTCATGATGTTGGATCGGCAGTGTCTTTGTTTTGGGATTTTTCAGTTTATAATGTGGGCTGGAGTAGCGAATGGAGAGTTCTACTCATCGGTGGATAGTATGCATCAGCTGGCACAAGTGGAAGAAGAACTCCTAAATGCCACGCGTTCGTATCTGGAGTCCCAGCAAAAGCAGCTTGACTTCTACCGCAGGTATTACGACATTATCCCAAAGAATAGTACTTAGACCTGAAAATTACCTTAATATTTAATAGGTATGTGGAGGAACTGAAACGGGAACATGAGTGGGCAAGAGCCCAACCAAAACTGGATGAGTATCTCGGACACCCTTTGCACGCGTTCAGATTGATCAAGCGATTGGTTCAGGATTGGGATGCGCTGATCCTTGGACCCATAGTTGCCAACAACGCCAGAGAAGGTAGTTCCAGAAGGTTGTTCCATATATAACCAATCCATTAAGTTTTTAATACCCAATAGAGTTTCGTGAACACGTGGAGGCTCTGAGCGAGGTCTTTGGCTACCCTGATCAATCCGAGCTCCAGGGAGCCATCAAGGGCTTGGCCAGGCTACAGGCGGTCTATGATCTCACGACCTCGCACTTGGCCGATGGTATAATCAATGGTATTAGCTACGGCTCGGATCTACGATGGCGTGAATGCTACGAAATCGGTGTGCAGCTCTTCGATCTTGGAGAGTATCAGAGATCCCTGGAATGGCTTCAAGTGGCCATTATCCTTCTCCAGAATAGTCCGATAAAGGAAAAAGATGTGGATCACTACCTTTCAGATATCCGGGAGTACGCATCCATGGCTAATTTTGAGTTTGGTAATCCAAAGAAAACTGGAGTACTACTGAATCAGATCCTTGAATCGCAACCCACACATTCCGCCCAGCAGACACGAAAGTATCTGGAAAGCAGGAAGCTAGGAAAGACTGACCAGGAGACAAACCCCTCTTGGTTTGCCAACTATACGATGTTATGCCAGGGCAGAAGATTGCCAGAAGAGCGGAGCGGAAGAGCTGATCCATTAAAATGCTACCTGGATGGAAAACGCCATGCTTACTTCACCTTGGCGCCACTCCAAGTGGAACCGGTGCACCTGGATCCGGATATCAATGTCTATCACGGAATGCTGAGTACCAACCAGATTCTGTCCATCCTCGAGGAGTCGGAGAAGGAGGAGATGTTTCGATCCTCTGTTGCCGGAGATGGTGGCAAAGGCACCGTGAAGGACTTGCGGGTCAGTCAGCAAACCTGGCTCGACTACAAGTCCGCGGTGATGAAGTCCGTAGGTCGGATCATTGAGTTTGTATCTGGATTCGATATGGCCGGAGCCGAGTACATGCAGGTGGCCAACTACGGAGTTGGAGGGCAGTACGAACCGCATCCGGACTACTTTGATGTCAATCAGCCGGAGGAGTTCAAAGGAGATCGCATCTCCACCAGCATGTTTTATGTGGGTTACAGTTCTTCATAGCAGTGTCCGAATCTTTCCAAGCTTTCATTTATTGTAGCTCTCTGATGTGGAACAAGGTGGCTATACCGTGTTCACCAAGCTTAATGTGTTCCTGCCACCTGTCAGAGGAGCTCTGGTCATGTGGCACAATCTCCATCGATCCCTGGATGTGGATGCTCGCACTGTGCATGCCGGCTGTCCAGTTATCATGGGTTCCAAGCGCAGTAAGCACACACTCAAAGAGAAGTCCCTCTTTTTAAAAGTATCTAGAATTTGTATTTATCACTTCATGTTCATATTACAGTTGGCAACATTTGGATGCACTCGGGCTACCAGGAGTTCCGTCGTCCTTGCAACCTCACCTCAGACAGCTACAAGTCAGTAGGCTATCAAGATTAAGTGTAATTTACACATTAAATAAATTAATATCTTAGTTTAATTGGTGTTGAGTAAGTTTCCTAGTCAAAGTCCCTGTAGTGCAGTGAGATTTCGTGGCCCCTTTCGAGATCGCAGGGCCTTACATTATCCTGATTCCGCTCCCGAATCCATACATTGGCAACTGGTTCAAAGAACTCATTACAAACTGATGCCTTGCAGCTAAAAGATTCACTTACTCCATTTGCTGCCCTGAAGCACAGGACAAGCGGCGTGTTTGGTTCGGAAATCCTGGTCTCCAGAGGGATGCAGATTGTACCAAAAGAGAAGGCTTCCCTTTTCTGGGGTCACCAGCAGTGGCAAAAAGGGGAAGGCGGTTCCACCACCAGCTTCCACATCAGATAGCTGGAAAAGGTTTATTGAAATTCTCTAAAAGATTGAGGAACTACGCGAAACTCACGTAGTAAATGGCCGTTGCGATTCGGTTGCCATGCAGATCTCCTTCCTGGTAAACGTGGTTTTCGGGAAAGCTGTCCCAGTGCGGCTCATAGTGTCCACCGATGCCGTAGTTTGCCACCTGCAGATCCTCGCCATACTCCATATTCAAGCCGGAGAAGTCACTCACATGGAGGCTCAGAAGTTTGGTTACTGCGTTCCTGGAGTAATTGAAGGAGGCACCTTGACTGGTGCGGAAGGCGGCTGCCGTGGAATCTCCATTCGCCACCAAGGAGTACACTGTGGATCTCTTTATTCTGGGCCTAGCTGTTCTCTGCAGGAATTCCGAGTCTTTGGAGCCAATCACCTGATGCAGCTGCACCACTGGGGGATCCAGGTGGAGCTCCTCCAACTTAAAAGGTGCGTAGCCCCAGCGACTCTTCCGAAGGCGACACCTGAGATCTCGCTGCTTGGAAGGAAGTGGAGCCAACTCGCCTCGACACACCTGCTCGTACATACGGAACTCCCGGGACTCATGGTAGTCGCCGGGTCTTCGTGCGGTCAGGTGGAGCAACCCGTTCTTGTCCCCATCCGTGATTAGCTCCTCCAGTTGCTGACGAGCCTGCAGTAGGTGACTCCTCTGGTCCGGTTCGATGGCAAGCACATGGTTCACCAGACTCAGGGCACTTTCGTGGGCACCCATCTCCCGATGGTATTCCACCACTGCCTCCATGAAGTCGAGGGAGGCGGACTCCGACCCGTAGGACTGTTCCCCGAGCAACTGCATCGACTGCTGCAGCCACGGCACCGTGTGGTTGTAGTCCCGCAGGGCGTACAGGTGCTGGCCGAGCACAAAGCAATCCTGCCAGGACATGGCCGTACTAAAGGGTTAATATAAATTAACACATATTAATAGTTTAATAGTTTATGTTAAACATAATAATATTAGCCAGACACAAGCAAGCCAAGTCGTTAACTTTATAGCTTCTTTTCCACCTGGCTTACTGGTTTCGCCAAAATACACAGTCTTAAGTTCACAACATGAACAACAAATGGCAGCGAGTTAAGAAAATATAATTGCTGCTTTGTGTTCCTATGACAACAAATTAAAAGCGCAAAAGCTTCTGGATTTTGTTGGGTCATCATTTTAATAAACACTTTGTTAAGCTTCCCATCTTGTGTTCATCTTATTTGTGTATAACAAAGAGTGGTCATATCTCACCCATACTTAACGCCATTCAGGATTCCACTGGCCAGTTCAGCCACATCCAGTTGATAGGTCTGCTGGAGTCGAGTAAGAGCTATTGCCGATCCCACGAAGTCGTCCTGCGAGGGAAAGCTCAGATTCCCCCTAAGTCTGGCCATGGTATCTAGATAGTCTGCAGGGATTCATATTATATTATCTGCTGTGTGATAATGGAGATGGAGAAGTAAACCCACTTGAGCGACTCGAATCCGCCGCAACACTGCCCTCGAAGGTTTCCCAATCGCTGTGAAGGCGTTTTATTAGCCGGAACGCGTTCACCGGATTGTTGAGGTAGTCATCGATTCCATCGGCGGCGTTCAGGTGCTCCACGCGGATGGCATCGATCTCACTGAGATCGTAAACAAAGTAATCATTAATCAGACTCATCATAACTAGAGGAATTTGCATAAATTAACTTATTTGGTATGGACAAACTAAAAGCTAAAGTTCTCTGGCTTCTACACTGCTAAAACGGAACTTTGATTTAAGCCTAATTAATTGGGTTTTTTAAAGATACAAATTCGAACTGAAAAAATTGGGAGGTACTCGCATTTTTGGTTTCGGCTTATTAATAAGATCAGAAATTAGATTACTTTGATGGACTCGATTAGGTAAATTGGAATACGCCTTAAGGCAACTTTCACCTACTGATTTACTGATTGCTTGACTACACGGACTTCTTCACTTGTATTTCATTGGTGAATTAGTCAACTTTTGAGAACTCCTTCCCTGGTGTTAATGTATCCAAGCACCTGCTGATTGAAGCCATTACTCAGAAGTAAGGCATAAAAAATGGCCTTAGAACGAGCAGTACTACCCAGAAATGTATTCAAGTTTAGTTTTATCGGTGGGTTACCTGTTTTGAATAATTAACGCATTTATTTTCACGCCTGTCGCCTGCATTGCGACTCATTTAGAAGTCATTAAGTTGGGAATATGAATCTAAAGCAAGACACAACTAATTTGAGCTCACTTCTTTTGTTGGAGGCTTCATTGTGCTGATGATTGAGTGGCAGCACTTGTTCCCAATAAATCTATTTTATTTGAGTTTTTGAAAAGAAGACGCCCGGCGCAATGAGTAAGCCGAAGAAATGCGATTTTTTCGATAAGGGTTCGATGATGAAAAACCAGTTTCTTACGACGCCTGACTCAAGTCCGTATAAATATTATTCTTTACATTTTGTTAACGGTGTCTTATTAGATGGCCGGGAATCCGGTTTGCAAATGCGCATGATAAACAAAATAATACTGTATATTATGCATATCTGAGGCGATGAGTGCACCATATTTTACGATCCGAAATCAGCCAAGTCGATGACACCTATATTTGAACAACAACAAAATAAACTAGAGGCAATTGTATCTTAGATATCGATCGATCGATCGGGTATGGTAGCAATCGATTTGCGCGATAATGAAATGCAAATTTCAACAAGATGCTGAAAGTTGTTGGCCGGCGATTTGTGCTTTATGTGAACCATTAATTAGTATGATAACCGGCGCGAATAAATAAAGCCAAGAAATAGGAGAAATTAGCAGTCCATAAAATAAATATCAGCCGGCGCATCCGAACAAATAGCATCGCTTGGGCATCTTGAAGTCTGCAATCGGCGACAAATCGCTGGGTTGCCATTCACTTTTATGGCAACCGGTCGGTTGTATAGCCGCAAATCAGCAGAATTGTAATGAAACTAGCCGAAGCTAACTAGAATTAAATGTCTCGGTGAGCCATCTCTCCCACACCAGGCTTTAATTAGCCAACATAAGGCCAGCAGATGGAAATCTGCCCACCCGATGTGCATTTTTGATTTACGTGGGCGGCTGTGTGGATGACACCTAAAATGAAAAATTCGCAATCGCTTGTCGGCTGACAGCAATTGCCAATTGTTTTTCATTCCAATTTTTCAGCTGGAAGAATGTGAGCCTGGGAAATTGATGGGCTCTGCCAATAGAAGTGGCTTGTGCGCGAAACGCGTATCTCATTTGCATCTCATTTAAATTGGCCATCTGAATTCAATGTGTAGTAGGCTCGGCTAGAACCTGAAAAACTTTCCATTTTAATCTGGCCTCTTAAAAGCTTCTCGCTGTAGGAGGCATTCTTTTAATTCAGTTCATTCCACTCTCATAAGATTAACATAATTATGTGATTGGAGTATCAGCACAAGTTTTTGTAGATTTTGCTAAAATATTCATATATAATATTATTGATTTACTAAAATTAATTGTTGAGACATTCTAGAACTTTAACTTGAGACACTTTATAACTGTAAGTTTGCATAATTGGTAGTTTTAACTCCATTGATCCTCACATTTTCTAGCAGCACCTTATTTTCGGCAAATATCCTTCAAGGATAGGCCCAACTTTCCATCCCCTTTACCTCTGTAGCGCCTCAGCGTGCTGGCTGATCTCATTCACATAGTTCTGCAGCTCTGCCAGGAGCAGGACCTCCGTTTCGAACAGCTTTTCCAGACCCGACGTGGAGCTGAAGAACTCGCCGCGGCAGGATAGCACCTGCAGGGCCAAGAGAAGGACGCACTTGGCCAAAAGCATCGCACTTAACCGGCTTTCAGAACGCAGATCGCGGTTTGCTTGTTGTTCCAGCCGCGATTCGTTAGGAACTGTTTTCAGTTGGCGGCAAAAGCGACGATCTTTGAGAGATCCGATGCGAAAAAGCTCGCGGCGCTTGTGATGAAGCGTTTCTCGAGCTGCGGGTGTCGATCGAGCAGTTCCAGCGCTCAAATCGAATGGAGGAACAGCGCTTCTGGTCAAAGAACTGCCCGCGGGGCCAAGTTCTGCTTGATTGGGGCCCACAAAGTGAAGTGGGTTCAATAAACCGCGTTGTGTAAGTACGTTTACATGTGCCCACAGTTATGGCAGTTCTTCTGGGATTCTTAACTCGAAGTCAGAAAATGTGCCACACACTTTCCCAGCCAGTCTGAATTTTTCCGCTAATTACTTTCACTTGTCTGCTCGCAGCAGTTGTCACCTCACAGGCCCGAAAATATTCAAGTCCCCCAATGAAACTTTGTCCGTGAACTTGTTTATGCAAATGAAGCCGGCAAATGAATACGCAACTGGCTTTTGGCTCATCTCAAAGCCAGTTCGCTTCGTTTGTTTTGAGTGTTTTGAGTGTTTTGAGTGCTTTGAGTGTTTTGAGTGTTTTGAGTGACTCTGGCGAGCGCTGCACTCAAACCTTTAACCCACTGAGTCTGTTCAGGCCAAAAATGAGACACGCTGAGCTTAACCTGACTATCACGAACTTTATTTGATTATCTCGTACTCCAGCGACACCTCGTGATCCCGGAAAACGTCGCAGGGTCGGGCGAAGGTCTGGGTCACCTCGTGTATCCACACGTTGCCAACTGCAAAGATCGGGCGGAAATGAATCACATTAATCACAGTGCGTATGTCAGCTCGAGATGGCTGGTGGCCTAGTTTCACTTAGGAGTGTATAAAATTGAAACAATTTAATTAACAATCACTTTGGCTTTAATCAGCATGCCAAAGCGATGTTTTTGCTTTAATATTATATGCCATTAAATTGGCTTGGAATTTAAAATTGTTTGTCTAATTAGTTGAGTTTACTAGCTATGAAAGTGTTAGTTATGGAGCAGGAGCAATCCCCTCCAGGATACTTACTCCACTTGCTGCCCTTGAGCACTGGACAACCGGCGTGCTTGGTGCGGTAGTCCTTGTCCAGGGAGCGGTGCAGGTTGTACCAGAAGAGCACGTTGCCCAGCTGCGGCTTCACGGCGATGTCCAGGAAGGGGAAGGCGGTGGCTCCGCCCTGCTCCACCTCGGACAGCTGGACGGGACGGGATAGTGGCTCTTACTAAATCATGCGGGGCTTACGGCCATGTCAGAACTCACGTAAAATATGGCAGTGGCAATGCGGTTGCCCTCCGCCGCCGGATAATGACTGGGGTCCCGAAAGAAGTCCCAGTGCGGCTCGTAGTGCCCACCCACACCGTAGTTGGCCACCTGGAGCTGCTCGCTGAAGGTGGTGTCCAGCCCGGTGGCGTCCTTCAGGTCCCGGAGCATGCCCGCCATGGTGGGATGCGACTCGTACGCCAGCCACGCATTCTTGCTCACCCGGAAGGCGGACTTCTTGTGCTGTCCGCCGGGCCGGGGATTCACTGTGGAGCGACGCATGCGCGGCACAGCCATTTCCCGGAGCTGTGAGATCTTTCGGGGACTCAGCATGTCGTGGAAGCTTGCCACATAGGGATCCAGGCTGTGCTCCTCCAGCTTCAGTGGCGCCAGAATGCGATATGGATGGCTTCCCCGGCTATAGCGACACCGCAATTCCTGGCGAGCAATCGGATGCACCTCTCCGCGGCACACCTCCTCGTATTTGGCGAACTCCTGCGACAGCTGTGGGATTGGTTTTAAACCATTAGCTACTCC
This sequence comes from Drosophila orena, assembly GCA_005876975.1. Classification (NCBI taxonomy): domain Eukaryota; kingdom Metazoa; phylum Arthropoda; class Insecta; order Diptera; family Drosophilidae; genus Drosophila; species Drosophila orena. The sequence goes on along the minus strand of VCKV01000282.1, from coordinate 1,889,080 downwards.
TGCCAAACAGTGCAGCACTTTGTTTGCATTAAACTTACGCTGTAGGAGTCCGAGTGCTTTGCTAGATACACATCATCGATGTCCTCCGCTGGCGCCGTTCCCTTGTCGCCGAGATGCCAGTTCCTTATGCGCTTGGGATCGAACTGAAGGACTCGCTGGCTCAGCTCGAAAGCCGTATCAAAATCGCCTAAAAGTCAAACGAATGAGTATGAGAATCCCCATCCTCACTGGCTTTATTTTTGCTCACCCAGTTGGAACAAACTCTTGGCCGTCGCCTCCATTTTGTTGAGGGTAACCGTGTCCGGTCCGCTGGTGGGCGTTTGCTGGCTGTGGGCGTGGCTGCTGTGACGTCGCAGGCGTTCCATCGATTCCCGCAGCCAGACCTTGGTGTTGTTGTAGTCCTCCATTTCAAAGAGTTGTTGACCCAGCTCGAAGCAATCCTGCCAGCTCATATCGGAGCTAAAAATAAAGGCTGCAAGAGTTTTGATAGGTTCTTTCAACTACAAAATACCCTCTAAAAAACCATGCGGGATAAGTTATTCAAAATGTATGCTGGTCATGGGGGCTTTTTCCGAAATTAAAATTCCATTGACGCATTGAGAGCTGATTTATTCCGAAATGATTATAATCAGGAAACATGCCTAGTTCATAGTTTTCGGAAGCTGCTGTGATTAATATCAATTAAATCAAGCTTTGATATATATGTTAAATGATATATTTCTTTTCTGGAAGTTAAGTTTCCCAAGATCATAAGTCAGTCTAATCGGTAGTCGGTATACTTCTTAATGCGCCCGGTACAGTGATTTCGATTGGGGTTAGGTAATAAGGGGAGCCACTCGATTGAACTGGGATTAGATGGGATAGCCCGTATTTTAAGCCTGGCTGGTTATTGCTTATCCGCTTCCGCCACCCAATCCACTCAGCGGTCTCACCCGTATTTGACGCCATTCAGGATGCCCTGGGCCACCTGGGCCACGTCCAGCTTGTAGGTGCTCTGCAGGCGGACGAGGGCCAGAGCAGCCCCCTCCACGTCCTCCTGGCTGGGGTAGCTCAGGCCGTACTCCCTGGTTGCATTGAAATCTGAGTGGGGTGAAGTGGAAGGTGAGCATTATAGCAGTAATAGCAGTAATCCCTGAATGGGGATGGGGTCGGTCGGGTGCACTCACTCATCTCCTCGGCCAACAGCTGCACTCGCCCCTCCATCAGGGACCAGTCCGTGTGGAGGCGCTTCATCAGGCGGTACACATTCACCGGGTTGGTCAGGTAGTTCTCCGTGTCCGAGCCGGCCATGGAGTGCTCCTTTTCGATGGAGGACAGCTCGCTGCGGATGGAACGAGTTCGGGCTAGAGTTGCCTACCAGCTTGTTCGATTTATGTGACTCGTGTCGTCATAGTAGCTCATACCCGTATTTCGGCTTAATTAATTCTAATTTATGTGTGATTCTATATTCATAATAGTTTTAATGACCGCCGCGATAAGAAACCACGGGGCGAAATCAAATAAAACGAAAGCGAAATGCCAAACACAAAGCCAGAGCCCGATAACCAATATCCCCCGATCCGGCCAACTGTCAGAATGATCAAATATCTGCGGCTAATACTCGAGATCAGTCTAACTACTCCGGATTGGTGACAGCTGGACATCTGTGATGACTATGAGCTACGATCACTGGCACGACAAATATGCATTTGCAAATTTATGGCAGACATCGAGTCTGGCACATTGGATTTCGGCGGCTACGCAAACTAGTTTTCAAAGGGTAGTAAAACTTTAATGGATTTGCCAACGACCATAGGTTGTAATTAAATTAGCATTGTTTCAAATTTCTTGTTCTGGCAAAAGTTTAGTGGGCTTTTTATTGCCACAGATAGATCATTGAGTTCCCGCGTCCACTTCGTATGCCTAATTAATCGGAGTCCAAGTCAAAGGCTTCAGTATCACAAGTGTTATCGTTATCCAGTTATTATTCCAAAAGTGGTTGCTAACTGGTTAATCCTATCCGGCCAAAGACAACATTTATGCGGGCTAACTTTGCTATCAGGTTACGCTATTGTATAACCCAGAAGCCAAAACGCTTGTTTGTATCAGTACTGATACAGTGGTCAAATGGAAGTGTCTATCCTGAACCTTCGATTGGGCGCTCCATCGCCTAGTTTCTGGCCATACTCACCCCTCCAGCTGTTGCAGTGCAGCTTTGATTTCGTTAACCTTTGACCTCAGCTCCCTGGTAAGGTACTGCTCCGTTTGCAGGAGATCCTCCAGACCCGTAATGGATGAAAAGTAATCCGAGGCGAGGGATCCCCGACCCAGTAAGGAACCCATCAGTGCCACCAGTAGCATGTATCCACGCATGGTGTGGTTGCACTGTATATCCTTTGTATATCCGTGTTGGCTAGTGTTCTAGTAAGTGTCCTTGCTGTGCAGGTGTAGTATATCCGGTTGTTGCTGGCAGATCTGCAAGTCCGCCGATGCTCGCGGCTCGTGGCGAACTGATCGCGGGGCAATCTTCGAGAGATCTCCAAGTTGAGACATCCCCCAAAGATGCGGAGAGCAAAACCGGCGGCGAGAATAAATTTCAAAATAAATTTCGGATGTGCGATGTCGAAACTAGTTGCGGTGGCCCATGGCTTGAAGAAAACTGTTTCGTTAGCCAGTTCTGTGCATGTTCCGATGCGGAGAAGTTGGCAAGAGGAGCGTACGGGTTTCTCTTCGGCCCGGCGTGTTTTATGGCTTGTTTTGCGCTGATTTACTGATGCTTATCGATGCCCGGCGAGCTCGTTTCGAATTCTTAATTCTGAATTCGATCCGCATACGGATTGGATTCGAATCGGCCCATTGTCTTTAGCTAGAAATTAGAGCCAGCAAGCATATTAAAACGGGCTAATTGGCAGTTAGCTGTTTGATATTTAAGACTGCAGTTCGACCATTTAGCGATTAGCATTTCGCATCCGACTGCTGCGACAGTTCATATTGGCTTGCGGTCCATTGGTCTATTGGTCTATTGGTCTATTGGTGTATTGTTTATGGATGATTCAGCCGCAGGCTGCCAATTTGGAGCAATGATTTGTTAATGAGCCGACCACCATAACTCACACTGTTTTGATCCGCAATCTCTGCTGATTTACGGACTTCACCGGCGGCGGCTAACACACTTGTTTTATGGACCAGTGTTTGGGTAGCGGGCTTCCTCTTAACGACAAACAAATAAACAATTATGGATGTCAGCTTTTGTTTGCCCAGCCCATCCCAGTCACACCACTGGATGGTGGATGGTGGATGGCCACTCCCAACGGGAAACAACGCAATAAAAGGCTGATTTTTAATCAAGTGCCAAGGTCAACTTTATTTGATTCCCCAGCTGGCAATTAATGCACATGTCGCACGGATCGGGAAACCATGGAAACCCATCAGGCCTCGCTGCCCACTTCAATTGAGTCCTGTCCACGCGGCTGCAAGCGAAATTGAGATGAATAAAAATGGAAATAAGCAAAGAGCAAGTGAGTGTCGACTACGAGATACCCTGTACACGGTAGTTCTCAAACGAAGCTCGCAAGCTTGAAGCTATCAGTTAGTTAAAAGACTTAGTTTGCTAAAGCCAACTTGAAAGGGTCGTGTGGTCGAACAAATGGAAAACTAATCTACCCCTTACAGGGTATCTCGCAGCACGTTCCACTGACAAGCGACGGCCGCTTGTTTTGGGATCTGGTAAGTGCAACTGGGCCGCAAACTGAATCCCGGCACGCCAGCCAAATCCATCCACGCCGCAACTTACACAACTGGACGCCCAGGAGCACGGGGCAGATGGCCTGGCCACTGCGGTAGTCCCACTCGGATGACGAGCCCGCGGCGGAGCGTGTGCGCCAGTGGAGCAGCGAGCCACGTGGGACATTGATGCCGAGCTCTAGTTGCGGAAACACCACGGCTCCTCCCATTCCGGGTGCCTGCAACTGAATTCGGCGAATGCCGCGGGGCATGGATCGGAAATTAATTAGTGGCACATTAGTCATTTAATTGGGGCGCGCTGGAAAAACACGTACGTTCAACATGACACGTGCCACATGCGGCAGCTCCGAGCTATCCTCCAATTTGGTGATGTGCTCGTGACCATGGCGACGTCCTGTCCAGGCATCTAGGTGCCCAATCTCAAGTCGCAGTTGAGCACTAATCCTTGCCAGCTTCTTTTGTGCCAGCTTGGATAGCTTCAGCGCTTGATAGCTAACTCCCTTTGCATCCTGCTCATCCATAAGCTCCAGCAACTCAGCGGATTCCTTCGGCGTCAATACATCGTGGTGCAAGACTATGTATGGATCTGAACTGATGGGCTCCAACCTGGACGGCTGGAGGAGCAACCAGGGCGAACTTCCATCCAACTGGCAGTAGTTGAAGCGACTTCCGGATGAAACCTGCCGTGTTACTTCGCGACAGAGCTCCTCAATGAGCATCTGCTCCGTGGATTTGGGTTTCTAGATAGAAAAATAAAAAACTTTTATTATTAGATAGATATTTAGATATTTTATCTATCTGACTTGTTGAATTGACACTACCTGCGGCCTAGAATGTTTTTGCATCTCTGTTCTTGCTTCACCCACTTACTTGCTTCTTTGGCTTCGACTTTTGGCCCCTTCCCTTGGGCAATTCCTTCTTGGCCATGGCTTTTTCAATCTTTCTTTTGGCCTTCTGAATGCTTTGCTTCATTGGTAGCAGCAGTAGGAGCTCCTCGGCAGTTGCCAGGGCTCGGTTCAGCTCCCCTGGAAAATAAAGGAAACGAAATTTGGAATTCTGTGCGCGATATTGCACCTAATCCTGGGCCAACCTACCTGCGCGGTATTCAATGTTGAGAGTTGCCTCCAGGATGTGCACACGGCCGCTTTCCCGTTCCCTCTGCGATTCCGTGGAATTTTCGGAGGCGGAGGGCAGCTTCTCCAAAGCAGATGCGAGCCAGAATCTGGCCACGGAAAAGTCCGACTTGCGAGCCACTTCCAGGCAGTCGCCCCAGGACATGGAGGAGCTAAAATTATGCAAACAATTTTTGATTGCTTTGGCTTTTCCATTTGCCGGGCTCCAGCTTGCTCACCCCAGCTTGAATCCATTCACCACGCCCAAGGAGAGGCTGTTCGAGTCCAATTCGTAGACGGATTGCAGATGTAGCAGGTGATTCAGTGACTCCTCGTAGTCCTCGTCGCTGGGCAGGGTTAAGTCCCTGTCGGAGAACCCTTCTCCGAGCCCCAGCTCCTGAGTGGCATTCGCCTGCTGCTCCAGTCTGGGCCACACACTCTCGAACCTCTTGAGAATGCCAAAGACATTTAGCGGATTACCCATGTACTCCTCCACACTATCCACTTGGCTGTGGATCTCCTCGATGGCCGAGGTCTCCCTTCGGATCTCCTCCAGCTGAAGCTCCAATCGATCGATATAGTCACGCAAGCCATCGATGAGCTGCGTCTCGGTGGCCAGCAGAGCCTCCAGTTGCTCCTCTCCTCTGGCCAAGTTAGCCCCGGCCACGGATTCCAGCAACAGAAACAGCTGAAGCAGCCACAAAACACTAAAAACCACCGGCATTTGCATAATGAGAGGTCTTCGGGCCGTTTTTCAGTCTTGTCGTTCTTCGCTTTGCTTTTGGCCCTCGGGTCAATGACTAGAGATATTTTCTATACTATGTATTAGATCGTATTTCGAACCGACCGCAGAACGATCGACTGGCCGGCTTGAATCGTGGGGCTAAACTGGGGCCAAGGCCCTCATTTCTCATTTGTCTTAGGCAACTGGTGAGTTTAGTTTTTTAGTCATTCGTTTGAACTTTGTTTATGTGCCAAATGTTATTTAACCTTTGTGGTGAATATACAAGTTCTTACTTGATATGTTTTGGTTTAATATTAGTATTTATTTGAAGCGGTTACATTACAATTTCACTGCTCTTATTATTTGTGCTCCAAATCCAAAAACTTTCCGTCATCGCTTATCAGGCCACAAGGTCGCTTTAATTCCTGAGCACCCACATGGAACCATTCGTTGCAAACTAAAAGATAAAGTATCTCGCATTGGAAACAAGTACTCAAACCGCTTTTCGCTTACTTACTCCACTTTGATCCTCGAAGGATGGGACAGCCAGCATGCTTCGTGCGAAAGTCCTTGTGCAAGGAACCGTGTAGATTGTACCACATTAAAAGGCTTCCCTTCTCGGGCGGAACAGCCAATCGGAGGAAGGGGAAAGCAGTGGCTCCTCCCAGAGCAACGTCATTGAGCTGGAAAAATATAAACATTACTTATAGGGCATTGAGTAAAGTTGAAAGTCTCTTTTCAACACTCTTGTCTGCAGTTAATGTGAAAAGACTTACGTAGAAAAGAGCAGTCAGCAGGCGGTCACCCTCCCAGCCAAAAATCCTTTCCGCGTCCTGGAAAATGCACAGAAAATTGTAGAAGCGCTGTCCCAAATGCTGGATGAGCTCACCTCCACGAAGTCGAAGTGCGGCTCATACTGTCCTCCGATTCCGTAGTTGACCAGCTGCAGGGGCTCCGCACTTTCCGTGCTCAGTCCGGTGACATCCTCCAGTCGCCGCTTAATCTTGGACAGCCAGGGATTCACATCGTACCACAGCCAGGTGTTCTGACTTGTCCGGCGCTCAGCGGTTGTGGAGTTCTCGGATTGACCCACCTTTGACCGCTCCATGTTGCCCTTGCCGCGCTGCATGATCATTTCCATTTCGCTATCCCACAGAACGTGGTGAACGTGGGCGACATAGGGATCCAAATTGAGTTGCTCAAATTTGAAGGGCGCCAGACGATAGTAGGGCACTCCCTGGTGGGTGAGCCAGCACCTAAGATTCCGCTGCTCTCGAGGAGATTGATGGAGCTCCCCTCGACAAACTTGTGTGTACAACTTGTAGCTCTCCTTTGGCTCCTTGTGGAAGGTGTCAGAGTGTATGTTGCAATTCTGGTAAGGAATGTACTTACTTGTTCTGCTATAGGAGGCGTATCCACTTGCTTTCTGGGAATAAAATTGCGATCCTTGGCCAATTGGCCTTCGTAAAGTATCTTGTTCTTGAGCGCCTCCTCATGATCGGGCTTCTTATGCAGTATTTCAATATTTAATTTATGGGCTAACTTTAGATTTCCCAAGCCATTGAAGGCGGGTGAAAGATGCTCTAGAATCTCGACATCGCTCACATTGGGTGATACAAAACCCCCTGGGCTACCGTGCATTCGTTTTCTGGCCTCCAAAAGCCATTCGGATCCATGGGAGTACTCCTTTATCTGGCAGAGATTCTTGCCCAGCTCAAAGCAGTCACTTGCACTCAACGCGCTGTTCAGTGGGTTCTTCCCGCCAGGAAGGAGAACTCCAGAGGCCAGGTGGTCCGTGTTTAGTTGATAGATATTCTGCAGCCGGAGGAGAGCACGAGAGGCTCCGTGAAGATCCTCCTGGGTGGGTCCTATTGAATTGGTCTTCTGGAAAGAATCGCTCAGGGTGCTTTTGTAGGTCTCAAAATTACTGGAGTTAAAGACAACATCAAATACATTAAACTTCCAGTCGTAAACGAGGCGACTGATGGTGATGAAGGCATTGAGGGGATTGCCAAAGTAGTCATCTAGATCGTCACGATCCTTTAGTTGCTCGTCAATCTGTTTCAAAAATCTGTGATGCAAAATAGACATATACTCGTACACATATAGAGATTGAACCATTTTCGATGTACGGGTATATCAGCACCTTTTCAAGTTCTCCTGTTCCTTCTGAGCCCTTTCAAGATATTCATCGAACTTTTCTACCATAAACTTTTCTACGTCGAGTAGTTTTTCCAGTTCACTTGTAGCCGAGTAGTATTCTCCGTTGACTGCGATAACGCAGAGTAATGATAAAACAAAACTTAGCCGCAACATTTTGACTGTTCAGTGTTCCATGTGGAACTGTTCTGGACTTCAGATAGACCATTTCGATGACAGACAGACAGACAACTGCGATGAGTGCAGCTAAGCAAACATTGACACAGTTGGACTGTTTTTTCGGCATTTCTATTACAAAAGGTTGGGCTGGGAAAAGTATGGGACTCCGATGAGCATCCGCTAAGAAAACAGAGAGCTAAACGTTTTAAGCCTCACTATCTCATACAACTGAACCAAAAATTAAAAAATATGATTGGTAAAAGTTTTCTTTTCATCTGGCTAAGAGAGTTAAGGGAAATCAAAGCATAACAAATGGATTTAGCAAACTGAAAACAATAAATATACCATACTCCTGGTTTTCACGCTCAGTTTACCACGAGATGCCGAAACTTCTCAGTTCACTAGCCATTTTGTACCTACTAGTTTTAGTTAGGAGTCATGGCAAAACTAGAATATTGGAAAATAACTATGCTATATCGATACACGACCTGGGTAAACTCATCACCTATGAGCACTACCTACTAGGCATCCTGCAGAACTTTACAAATACACTGCAGCAAAGAGTTGATGCAATAGAATAGTAAGTAGAAGATGATGTAACATAAGAGGCCGTATATGATTTCTTACCAATAAAGCTATTTGCAAATGACTGAGTACGAAGAGGAGAAGAAACTTCCCGACGATCCTATTAAGTCATTCCGGATCATTCGTCGCCTGCACTCGGACTACCTCAACTGGATGTGGTTGATGGAGCAGCAGCCATGGGAGAGTAGGTAATATCAGTGAACAGAGTTGGTTAAATTAACTCCGATTTTGCAGCTCTTGTTAAGCACATAACTGCCATTGCCCCGCAAATGCCAACATTAAAGGACATTGAGGAGGCTAGCAGTGGCTTGAGACTCATCCAGTGGACTTATTCGCTCCCAACTGCTGAAATGGCCAAGGGAGTTCTTCAGAACATCCATCACAAGTAGGAGTCAAATAGGTTTAACTGTCCATTTAATCCTGATAGTATTCCCTAAGCACTTCGCTCGATGCAATGCAGTGTCTTACGATGGCCAGGCACATGGTCAAACACAAGGACTTTGTTCGTGCCAAGGAGTGGTTGATGGTGGGTTTGAAGATGCACGAGGCGGATGAAGAAAACGAATTTTATTATTCCCAACTCGGAGTGCCCTTGGCCGATTTCTACGAGCTTTTTGTGCAGATCCACGATGAACTAGGTAGGATAATGAGCTCAAGGCATTGACCGTTCTTATAAAGATCCATAGGTTTGCGGTTTTTGGCCATGAGTGAGCTGCAACTGGCCATTAAGAATTGGCCGGAAAAGGTCAGTCTGCAAAGAGCCCACTCGCGGCTAAAGATGAATATTCGCATTGGCAAGGAGCCAGTCAAAACGGTGAGTACTTTTATTATCAAATTGTATAGAATGCATTCAGAAGCCTTTCTGTTTTAGAAGGAGAAGTCTCAAGCAGCCTATAAGATGTGCTGCAGCGCGGAATGTCGACCTACCGCGAAACTCCATTGCTTGTACAACACCACAGCCTCGTACTTCCTTCGATTGGCTCCTCTGAAGATGGAACTCCTGTCCCTCGATCCCTACATGGTGCTCTTTCATGATGTGGTTTCTGACAAGGACATTCTCCGCATTAGGAACCTGGCTAAGGGTAGTCTGGCCCGGGCCGCTACCGCGACTCCGGACGGAAACTATAAAGAGGATTCCGCTCGCACCACCAAGGGCACATGGCTAGTTGAGAATAGCAAGCTGATCCAGAGATTGTCCCAGCTGTCACAGGACATGACCAATTTCGATCTCCGCGACGCGGACCCCTTTCAGGTTTTGAACTACGGAATAGGCGGCTTCTACGACACCCACTTTGACTTTCTAGAAGATACAGAAGTAAGTAATACTCATATTCTAAAGCTGGTTGCCCTGATAACCTATAGGTTATCTTCTGCAGATGGGCTACTTTTCGGATCGCATCGCCACTGCAGTATTCTATGTAAGTAATAGATGTCTCACTTTGAATGCTTTTAATCCTGTCCAATCATCCGAAGTTGAGTGACGTGCCCCAAGGTGGAGCCACAACATTTCCGGATCTCGGACTCTCGGTATTTCCGGAGAAGGGCGCAGCGCTTCTGTGGTACAATCTTGATCACAAGGGCGATGGCGATACTAGAACAGCCCACTCAGCGTGTCCCACCATTGTGGGATCTCGATGGGGTAACATGGTATAGATGGAATCCTTATGCTCAGGTTAATTAATATACTTTTGCAGTCATGACCAAGTGGATAAATGAAAGGGAGCAACTGTTCAGAAGGCCATGTTTGACGAGCATTTAGAATAATGAATAATAAAACTAGTGTAAAAATGCATAAAATATTATTATAAGTGTGAACTATATCAAATTGCTATATTAAAACTAGTTTGTCACGCTACTGCTCACCTAAGTTTGGGTTCCAAGTAATGTACTTTTGATCCACTTCGGTCATGTGGAGCGTTCCGGGATTTCCGGCTCTTTTGGTTGCCTTGATTTTGCCCAAATGGACCTATTCTACAAAGATGAGGGTCTATTTAGATCTCGATACGCGATTCAAGACTCAATTAATAGGCTACTCTGAGGACCTACAGGATCACATTAATACCTTGAATCGGTAAATAGCTCAAAAATATGTCAAATTCTTCAACACTTTTCGTTGGGCAGTTATATAGATGAGCGAAAATCTGAGCTAGCTTATGTGGGAGAAGATCCTGAAGTGTATCTGGGAAATCCTCTAAATAGCTTCTCTTTACTGCACCACCTGCACTTTGATTGGCAAGCTTGGCGAAAGCTAATGGAAGAGCCTTTGGCCACAGGTAAGTAGACTAATGAATATCCTACAATCAAAACAACAGAAACACTCTATAATTTGCCCTAGAGTATGTATCCGAGATTCAGGATATGTGGGCCGAGATTCCAACGAAAGATGAATATATGGATTCCATTCGGGGCGCAATGGATTTCCATAAGGACGAAACCCCGGGAAATTTTGAGTTTAGGTGAGGTACGAATCTATATCAAATTGTACTACTTTGTTTCATTTAATAGTCCTTTGGAGTCCCTGCAATTCGCTCTGCATGCCTACGACAAGAAAATCTATAAGGATGCGGAGAACTGGCTAAATGTTACCGTTAATGGTTATAAAAAACTCAGTCCCCAGGAAAAGGAACTTTATGAAGTTCTAAGTCCGGTTAGTGAGAGTCAGGTGGAGGATCTTTATGCCAAAGTAAAGGGAATAACAAGTGGAGAGTAAATATGTGCAGAAATAAAAGCCATTCGACTTGCTTAAATGTTTTAGTTATGGTAATGGAGCAGTAATAATCACAAAAACATATATCAGTTATTTCAGCAATAATCAGTTGAAACTGTAGTCATGAAGTACGTCTTTAGACTTACAGTTTTAGCAATCACAGGGTATATGTCTTATTCAAACGCTGACCATCGGCATTCTTTATCAATTTCCAAATTCAGAAATATTTTAAAGATTCAGGAGAATGTAGTGCAATACTTAGATAACTATATAAACGCGTTGGAAACGAAGTTAGACACAATCAAAGAGTAAGTTATGTCGTTAGCGGGTTAAAGTCTAATCAATCCATCCTTAGAGCTCTTGTCGACTTGGCCACATATCATATTCAGTACGAACGAGACAAGTTGGCCATTGTGTCCAGTCCAGTGGGGAGTTACTCACTAATACATCACATGCAAGCGGACTGGACACACTGGCAGCTCTTCCTACAGGAAGATCCAGGAGGAGGTATTAAAGTGGTCGCAAGTTAAAAACCTTTAAGCAGAACAGTATTGCAGATGAACTGGCATCCCTAATTTCTATCAAGGAGTACTTCCCTACCAAAAATGATATCTCACAAGTGTGCCAATGCATTTCAAACATATTAAACGCCTATCACATGCGTCCGCAAGATATCGCAAATGGTGAAATGTTGGGCATTCGGACCCAGTAAGCTTCCAGTAATTTAGAATTTAACTTTATAAAGTAGTAATTAATTGTCACAGCTACATGATGTCTCCCCGCGATTGTGTTGTCTTGGCGAATCACTGTATGGACATGAAAGACTTTGACAAGTCCAAGGAGTGGCTTCAAGTGGCGCTATCCATGTTGGATAGTACTAGTTATCAGGATCAAATTTTCCCTGCTCTGAACTTGCATGCCGGTGATTTATACTTGAAACGAGCAGAAGTCTATGTGCAACAGCGTAAGTTGGTTTTGGTTCATCTGCAATGAGTAGTATAATTTTCAATCACTCCTTAGAAAACTGGCCTCTGGCGCTGGGAACAATTGAGTTTGCTCTGAAGTCGCAACCACGGAATGCACAGATGGTCAGGATGCAAAAGCATTTAAGCATTCATATTCTGCTCGATCCGCCCAAAATCCCAGAATTTAATATGGAAACTAATCAATATAGGCTTCGAAAGAACAGAAGTCTTTGCTGCTTCTATGATATCAAGTTAAAAACTTTCTATTCCCTGCTCGCGCCTCGGAAAGCAGAAGTGATCTTTATTGATCCATTGGTTACACTCTACCACGAATGATGGCAATCAGTAGTATCTATCCTATTATCTTTTTTACTTACTTTTCGGGATATTAGGAAATAAGAATGTACAGCGTTTAAGTCAAATTATAAGCCGCTCAGCCGATGACATCTCCTTTGCACTTGAACTTGGATCGACACAGGGCCGAGTAAACTCCTGTCCCATATCACGAACCCACTTGCTCATAACTGCAAAGGAAGAAGGGTTTGGGTACACAACCCATACAACTCATACACAGCTCCAAGTCTACGAACCCCATTTGGAGCCCACGATGACCGGGCAGCCGGTGTGCAGGATACTCCAGTGGTCGTTACCTTTTGTGTCCAAGTTATACCAGAAAAGGGCCGATCCTGGCTGTGGGAATACCGTGAGGTTCAGGCGAGGGAAGTGGGTGCCGCCGCCCTGGCGAACTCCATTAAGCTGCAGGAGAAGATTCTGATCATAACCAGGCACTTCACAAAACACAGAATACCAACATAGAACAGAGTGGTGGCAATGCGATCGCTGGTTCCATTGAACCTGTTTTTGTCCGACAGCAACATGTCAAAATGCGTCTCAAACAAACCGCCTAGCCCATAGTTGATGACCTGGAAGAACTCCGTAAAGTGCATGTCCAGCCCAGTGGCGTCTCCCAAGCGCTGGGTAATCTTCTTGGTCGTATCGTTGAAGTCACTGCTATACCAAACCGACTTTGAGGTGCGGTATGTGCGAACACTTTTTTTGGGATCGGGTGCATCTGCGTCGGTTGTGGCAGACGGAAACAAGTGTTCCTTGCTCGAAGTTCTAATGAGAGTACTCTCCCTTTGGGAGATCATGTCATGCAGGAGCATTACCAAGGGTTCAATCGAGAGGATCTCCGTTTTGATGGGGGCCAGTTGCAGAAATGGGGAGATTGCATGGTTATAAACACAATATAGTCTAGTCAGATTTCGAGGAACTTCACAGCGACCGCTGCAACAGGGCGGGTAACGCAAATGTTCATCGTCCTCATCCTCCTCATCATCCTGATCGATCGGTTGGATACCCGCCAACGTGAGATGTCTTCCTTCCAGGATCCGATACTCCTTAAATATTTCAGAGTCATGAGGCGAGACTTTCAGGGCAACCTGATAGGCTTGAAGAGCGCCCTCGTGATTTCCTGCAACCAACAGAAGACTCATGCCCATCACATCACCTGGTGAATGCACTTCCCACTCACTCTGCTTCATTTGAACTTGACCCAGTTTTCTGTACAACTCAGCCAGCTTTGGTCCCCTCAATAGCTCCATCTCCATCTGAGATCTCTTCCGATCATAGCCTTCAATGCCGGCACGTATCCATTGCTCGGCAGCATACCAACGCGAGTCATTCATCAGATGAAGACCCATGGCAAGGCAATCAATGGGTTCCAGGTAGGAGCTTTAAGTAAAATCGGGGGCATGTACTTTCTCTTGACAAGAGTTACCTTGGAACTCACTTGTACTGCACTCCATCTAGTAGGCCGTTGGCTATATCTGATGCTAGCATCTGGTATGTGATTTGCATTTTTCGAATTCCCTCAGCAGCATCTACAAAATCCGAGTACTGTGGCAATAAAGGCATCCTTGAGTCCAGATAGGCCAGTTCTTCTGTGAAAACAGACTCTTAAGTTGCAGTGAAGTATATCTAACCATTTTTTTAACCTTGTCCAACAGGCATTTCCAAGTACAGTAGCCACATCAACCAGTCGGACTGCATGTGACGTATGAGGGAAAAGCTGTCAATCGGATTGGCAAAAAGTTCGCTAGATTGTCTATACTTCTGTCGCCTTTTCATCATCTTGAAGACACCCCTTTAGAACTTGCACTGCATTAGGAAATCCTTGAGTGCTTGAACCTATGCTGGACTCACCATTTAATGGTCTTGGCTTTTCGGGAAAGCGCTTCCGCCAGCTTTTCCACATTTGAGACAAGATCGTCCTCCATGTGCAGCACATCACCCATATTCGCCACCGATCGTGAATAGCGCTGTTGGTTATCCGACTCGAGGACCTGACCAAAAGCCAGGGCCAGGAAAGGCATTCCCAGGAGCACCAATCTCCAGAACAGCATTGTGAAACCCACTGTGCACCAAGCCTGAGAAACAACACGTTCTGTACCGATTTTCCGTACCGATAATCATGTCATAATCAAATTTATGCGCTCATTAGTTTCAGCTTAGTTAGTCAAAGTGTAGAACGTTTCCTAATAGCTATTAATTGTTAACAGCAAGGGCTAGATAATAATCCTCTCTATTGATGGCAAATATTTTGAGTCTGAGCGCGATCTTATGCAGGGCCTCCTGAACTCTTGTCCTTTGTCGTCTACCCACTTGCTGACCACTGTGAAGGGTAATCAATGATATAGAACACAAGGATATCTGGGAATGCAGACCCTACAAACCCCATTTGGAGCCCACAATAACCGGGCAGCCGGTGTGCATTGTTCGGACTTGCAGCATACCCTCGGTGTCCAAATTGTACCAGAAGAGAGCAGTTCCAAACTTTGGAAAAACAGTGATATTGAGACCCGGAAAATGGGTGGCCCCGCCTTGTGGCACATCATTCAGCTGCAATCAGAATAATTGTAAATATTACCTTTAAGCGACAAACAAAAGACTGACATAGAAAAGTGTTGTAGCCATTCGGTCAATATATCCGCCAACAAATCGATCCGTGTCCGCAAGTGATGTGTCAAAGTGGCTTTCAAAGATGCCTCCAATCCCATAGTTGATGACCTGAAAGGGCTCTGAATGCTTCATATCCAGGCCAGTTGCTTCGGCCAAACGTTGAGTGAGCTTTAAAGTAACCTCATTGGCATCACTATCTAACCAAACTGACTTTGAGGTGCGGAACTTGCCGACAACAAACTCGTTTGCGACGTTGACTGTTTCGGAAGGAAAGATCATGCTTTTACTTGAAGATCTGATCAGAGCACCCTCCCTTGGGGAGACCATGTCGTGTAGCAGAACAACGAAGGGGTCTATCGAGAGTACCTCCGTTTTGATGGGGGCCAGGCGCAGAAAAGGAGCAGTTACACAATTATTCACACAATACAGTCTCTTCAGTTTTCGGGGTCCTTCGCAAAGACCACTGCAACAGGGCGGCAGCTCCATTTCTTCGATGTCATCATTGGGTTCCTCCGCGATCGGTGCGCCTGATGATAATGTAAGAACTCTGCTCTTCAAGTTCTGATACTCTTGGAACATTTCCAGATCATGGGGCGAATGCTTGAGTGCAGCTCGATAAGCTTCCAGGGCTCCTTCTGCATTTCCTACACTCATCGAAAATGTATCCTTAATCAAAGCACAGTTCGCCTTTCTTTGAACTCACTCTTTTCGATCCGCACTTTAGCCAGCGTTCTGTACAGTTCTGATTTCGATGGTCCCCTCAGCAACATCATCTCTGTTCGAGGACCTTTCCGATCCTGGGCTTCAATAGCCGCCAGAATCCATTGTTCGGCAATCGTCCACCGCGATTGATTCATCAAGTGGTGACCCATTGCCAGGCAATCGATAGGTGCCAGTGTTGAACTTGGGTTGATATCGTTTAAATAACAACTATAAGGAAATGGTCCTTATACATACTTGTACTGGACTCCATCTAGAAGACCCTTGGCTATATCAGTGGCTAACATCCCGTAAGTAGCTTGCATTCTTCTAATTGCTTCTGCGGCGTCCAAAAAGTCGAGTTCCTGTGGCATCTTCAAATTTTCCGACCTGCTATAATTCAATTGATCTACAGAAAGGACAGCTTTATAACTATAACACCTTAAACCATAGTGACGAACCAAGTAACACGGGCTTTTCCAAATATTGTTTCCACATCAACCAATCCGCCTGCATGTGTCGAATGAGAGAGTAACTCTTAAATGAGTCCCAAGACTCAAAGGACTTATCCAGTTCCTTCATCTGTTGAATCCCCCTTTAGGTAAACCTTAGATCATGCAAGTCGTGTTATACAAATCCGTCCAATTTGACTCACCATCTGATGGTTCTAGCTTTCTGGGACAGCTTTTCCGCGAACCCTTCCAAATTGCTGACCAGATCGTCTTCCAGGTTCAGCAGGTCATCCATATTCACTACAGATCTTGCAAAGCGCTGCTGGGTATCCTCATTTTCACCCATGCTGAGACTTAAGCAAGAAATAAGCACAAATAGAAGTAGGAAAATCGGCATTCTGCATCTCACAACAATCTATCTTTAGCAATGCAGTACGACTTCTGAGTTGTATTGTAATTACAATTATTCGGTCATTAGGTACACCGCAATCGCCAGTTTGCCATGCATCATATCTTGTATCTGGAATAGTTAACTTATCGCATATAAAGTAAATCGTTACAACGTTTTATTAAATCATAAGGCTTCTGTTTATATATAATTGGGTTATCTCCATTAGCATAGAATCGTCTTAACTGACCATCTAGCCATTAACATCTGCGTGTTATGCCGTTTCCACATAAGACACATTAGTTATTATCTAAGCAAAACCAGTTGCCGGCTCAACGAACCCGCCCCTTTCTTTGGGTGCGTGTGAGAACTGGTTTCTGATCGACTGAGCCCTCTGATTCTTAACTTCCAGCGGCTATTGTAATATTCCGAGGGGTCAAATGCCGCAATCAGTTGGAATCGCAGAGCTCTTGGGAGCGGATCTCGCACAGAATGATATTCCCGGTGTTTTCGTTACTGTCCCTGGTTTTTTACCAAGTAATCTCCTCCGCTTCTGGAGCCGAGTTCTTTTCCTCCATTCATGGGATGACCAAAGTGTTTGGCTATGAACAGAAAATGCTGCTGCATATGCAGAAATTCCTATCCGATAGTCAGGGGAAGTTGGATTTTCTGAAAGCGTAAGAAAAATCGCACCTAAAGGCATAGTTCTGTGAATATTTATTATAATTATTCATTTAATAGCCGACTGCGGGAGTTCGAAAACGAGAGGAACGAGGCTCGTGAATGGGGTCCAGCCTATTTTGAAAGTCCTATAAACCAATATTTGCTGAACAAGAGACTGACAGTAGACTGGCAGCGAGTGGAGAATCTCATGGCGGCTCCAACAGGCGAGAGTAAGACTAAAGCACTTTGATTTACAAGTAGTACTAATGATTTTCCACCCTTAGAGCCGCTGACTCGCCTCCGAAAGTTCCGAATAAAGCCCGATAAAAAGGAACTCGAAGGAGCCACAGATGGGCTTCTCAGGTTGCAGTATGTTTACAGATTGAAGGCCAAGGACCTGGCCAGTGGCATCTTGGATGGAGTGGATTATGGGTAATAGGAGAAAGCTACTTTATGAACTTAACATATTAAATATCTGCATATGCCTTAGCACCCAGCTAAACGCGGAGCACTGTGTGGACATAGCCAGACTGGCTCTACGGGATCAGCATCCGCGATTGGCTCATTCCTGGCTGATTGAAGCTTATGATCGCTTGGCGGGTGGTGAACAGGAGGAGAAACTCAAGCCACAGATTCTGGCCCTACTCGTGCAGGCCAAGAGGGAATTGGAGGACTTCCGTGGTCTGAACGATACCTACCAGGAGCTAATCGGGATCCAACCAGCCAGTGAGGAGCACGCCAAGAATTACGAAACTTTCTTGGATTCCCTCGGTGAGAAGGCATTATTAAGCGACTCCAAACCCATCCTAGAACATGCTGTAAGTGTTTCATCTTCCATCTGGGCTTGTAATTATTAAATATTCTCATTCTAGCCCATTCCGGAGGAGAATGAGCCGGTGGGTGAGTTCCAGGCCTACAGCCTGACCTGCAGTGGCCACTGGCGACTCACACCCAAGGAACAACGGCATCTGCGCTGTGGCTATGTGACCGAGACACACCCCTTCCTGTGGATAGCTCCCCTCAAGGCAGAAGAGCTCTTCCAGGATCCCCTGCTCGTCCTCTACCACGATGTCATATACCAGAGCGAGATTGATGTCATACGGAAGCTGACCGAGAACCGGCTGATGCGGGCCACGGTGACGGGCCTCAATGACTCAGTGGTGTCCAATGTGAGGACCAGCCAGTTCACCTTCATCTCCGCCTCGGCGCACAAGGTGCTGTCAACCATTGACCAAAGAGTAGCGGACATGACCAACTTGAACATGAAGTACGCGGAGGATCACCAGTTCGCCAACTACGGAATCGGAGGACACTACGCCCAGCACATGGACTGGTTCTACCAGACGTCCGTGAGTTGGGTTATATATTTTGGATATACGAGTGTATTTGGCTTATCTATCTTTCGACTAACAGTTTGATGCCGGATTGGTCTCCTCCCCCGAAATGGGCAACCGCATTGCCACAGTTCTCTTTTATGTAAGTGTAATCTGAGTTCTAAAATAAGTTTGATTGACATTGCACCATCCACAGCTTTCGGATGTTTCCCAAGGTGGAGGCACCGCGTTTCCGCAGCTAAGAACACTACTGAAGCCACAGAAATATGCAGGTATACAGCTGAAATATATTATATTTTTAAACTATTATTAAAAGCCCAACACTTAGCTGCTTTTTGGCATAATCTCCATGCTTCTGGAGTGGGTGATGTGAGGACACAACATGGTGCGTGTCCCATCATCGCGGGTTCCAAGTGGGGTAAGTTTCTAGGTATCTGGCAAGTGCAAGCTGTATCTTTTTCATACCATTCAACTGTATAGTTCAAAATCGCTGGATCCGTGAGTTTGATCAATCCGATCGGCGACCCTGTGAGCTGTGGGATGATTCGTTGGCCACCTACGCGCTGATTTCGGAGTTGAACAAACTAAATGAGGCGAAGGCAGCTTCTAGATAACGTAGTCACTAACTAAACAAATCCAGCCAAGCTTTAAGGGAACAGAGTTCTAGAATAAGAAAATCAATATACTTACAAATCGTTTCCAAAATCCCGCCCAATAAATACACGTGATTGAATACCTGAGGTTCCGCCAGGAGTGGGAACCCCTTTCAAAAGTTGATTTATTTGTGATCTGTTCGCTCGCTGCGTGCAACATTCGACAGCCAAGTGAGAACCAACACTAATTAATGTGTAATTGCTAGTACTAGCTGGAGCCCCGCCCACCGCCCCTTCTAAGGGGTCAGCGGTCGCGGGGTCACGCCTTTGGCTTGCAGCTGTTCCTTTCTGTTCCTTGCTGTCCCCTGCTGTTCCTTGCTGTTCCGATCTGATCTGGGTCTGGTCTGCTCTATCCGCAATATGTGTGTATTTGAATAAATTCAATAGAGTATGTCTTAAAACGATCTGCATATGTAGTTGTATAAGTAATGCATTTAAATCCAGCAACAACATTTATGTAGTAATTATTTCTCTGCGCTGCGCGTAATAGTACAATAATAATGACAATAATCTCTGCTAGCTGTATAAGTTGAAAAGTTCACCGCTCTATCCATCAAAACATTTATATAAATTTCTCTGCACATTTTTTTTTTTTTTGATTTTCCTTTGATATTTTGTCACATTTTTTTTTGTAGATTTTCTGCGAAAATGATTTTTCAGGTAGGGAAAACAGTTCATTGGAGCTTTTCGCAATGTTGCAGTTAAAAAGGACACCGAGTGAGATATATGTATGTACTTTTTTTGACTATGCAAATGTGTCGTGTGTGTATAAAGGTTTAAATTCGCTTTACCATGTCTTTCAATATGTTCTCATTTTCTGGCTCGTGGTGGGTAAATCGCTAGACTGTCACTAGATTCAGTAATAGTTTAGTTTAGTTACAGCTTCAGCTTTAGCTTTAGTTTAGTTTAGTTTTGTTTGCTGCCAAGGGATTGTCTTGGGGGTACATTCATGGTACGTTGAAACATCGATATACAAATACACTGATTACATAAATATATATATAGTATATGCTGTGTATATTTTATATGCATGACTGCGTTAAAATTTGACTAATTACCTCAACTTAAAATTCTTGCCGCTCCGCCTGGGATTTTTCATCGGGGGAGTTTATTGAAATTACAGTTTCTTTCACTTAAATATACGTTAGTTAATTACCATTTTTCTAGATATATTTTTTTGTACACCTATAAACATCTATATAAGAGTATCTGTGCTCTGTAGTTCGCAACGCTTAAGTTACACATCGATAATAAACTTTGTTTCCCTTTTCAGAATATTTTGATATAATTGCATAACTTTCGGGTTAGACACCCAAACTCCTTCTGCTCGCCAAACGCCTGCCGCTCGATTTGCCTTGAAATATTTTTTAAATTGTATCTTGTATCTTGTATCTCGTATCTGTGGGCGACGCACTCCTTAGATCTCGTAGTTGCGGAACTTGTTGGCCACATCGGTGTTCTCGCCGCCCCACTCGCCCTTGCGACTGCCGTAGTACAAGGCCGCCCCGCCCTCCGAGGCCCGCCGGTGGGCGGGGTTGGGGGAGGCTGCGGTCAGGCCACCGCTGCTGCACCCTGCCCCGGATCCAGGTGCCTGGGCAGCTGCTCCTCCGGCCTCCGGCAGCATGCGATCCTTGGTCTTGGGGGTGACCCAGTGCATGGACTTTTGTTTGTGGGTGGAGGTACAAAGGTATTTAATTAGATAAAATTCCCGCGGTTTCGGTCGAGGACCAAGGCACCTTGGTTCTTCAGCTTCGGTGCATTGGCCCTCCTTTACTTCGCATGCAACCACACACACACACGGGCACACACAGAGTTGGATGAAGAGGCACATTGAAGATAGGTTTGCATTCGGTGGATTTCATCGGGCACTCAGGAGCGGGCTTATAGAGAGACACAGAGAAATTCGGGGGGAGAGGGGTTCTATTGGGGCATTGCACACATCTAAATATCAGGGGGTACACTGAGAATTGAGGATTAAAGTGTCGGAGTAGGTGAGCTACTGGCCTTTTAGAAATGGTTAATACCAAGCAAATAAAAAGTATAACGTAATAATTTTTCATTTAAACGTGAATGCTGGAAGTAAAAGGTGAAATAAATATTCAAAACAAATTGAAGAAGGTCAATTTGAGTTCCTGAAGCACGTTGTTTCGTAAGAAGTAAGTTCCAAGGAATGAAACTTTTAAGGATATTAGAAGACACAATGGCAAATTTTAATTACAGGACAAAAGTTGAAGCAAACGAACGCCCTCTTCATTATGAACTACCTTGAATGAAATTTGTATTGTTTATTTTCCCCCTGGAATTTTATGGAATTCAAGGGACTGTTTCCGTTTGGAAAGCGTTTCGTCGAGAAGTTTTTGCTAGGTGTCCGAGCTGAAAATTAGAATTGCAAATGCGGATTTGGGGACCAAAAGCCCCACCGCCTTTTCAAAACCGGACAATGTCAGCCGCTGATGGATGACGACAATTTCCGCCTCGCTCGGCAGCGGAAATTACCATAGAGCCTTACCATAGGGCGGGAAAGTGGGCGGGAAAGTGGGTGGAAGTGGGTGGCTCTCGGGTGGGCAATGAATAATCGCGTTAATTGTGCTACAGCAAAAATGAACTCCGGCTTGGCTTACAAATTTCATTACGAGCTCGGCAAACAAACCAATGAAAGGAAATGTTGAAGGCAAGGCCAAGCGTTGACGCAGTGCAGCGGGACACAAGGACGACTCTAGAGGGAGTGAGAGGGCTGGACAGAGTGAGGGAGACGGGGCGACTACTTCTCTGGTTCGCTGAGTTCCTGGCCCATAACGCATACCTCTTTATCCACTTTCTCGGCAATCGTGTATCTTCTCACCTGACCGACATGCTCCTTCATGCCCAGCCACTGTTTGTAGCTCATCGAGATGCCGCTGTTGCGCCACTTGTCGTAAATGGCCCTCTTTTCGGGATCGCACAAGGTTTCCTTGGCCTCCTGCGGAAGTAAACAAGAAACACATCTTAACGGACTACAATACCAATTTATTAATCTATGTATGACTTCCGTATGTCCCTAGTTATACATACGTTTCCCTTAAACTTTCCGCACAGGTGCAAATAAATCAAGGAAAGTTTATTCAATTCAATGCCTATGGTTGAACAAATACGAACTCAACTCCCTGGGCGATCAAAGTTGTATATTTAAATGCAGTCTATTGATATTACAACTACATACGTACGTTGGTAAAACAATCAGGCAAGAAAGGAATTCATAAAGAACACTCTAATATCTTGTAAGCCAATTCCAATAACCTTGTCTTTGGCATTTCATTGGAATTTGCTGTTCTCGAAATTGGAAATTTCCTTACATGAATAATCTGCCGCACAGATTCACTGAAATTTCCCATTTGGTAGCATGAAATGTGTAGGGAAAAGCAAGCCATAATGTATTTTGCTGGAAACTAAACATGAAAGGGGCACCAGCAACACACACAACAGCCACGCCCCCCTGAAAGTCAGGACTCGGATTTGCTCAAGTGCAAAATCAACAGCTGCACAGGTTTCGGGTGCCAACCCATCATTTTCCGCCTTGGTTGCGTCTGCTGCATGTTAATCAATTTCATATGCCCCACTATAGCACACTTATTGGCGCTCCCACACCCCCACACAAACACACACACACACAGCTATGCGCGCGGGGAATACCCGCACTCACACACTCTCATCTGCGGAGAGGCTTTCACATATTTGCACGCTCAAGTGATTTTGATAGCCTCCGCTGGGCCTCGATATGTATCTTGACTACTTTTACGAGCAGGCCCAACACACACCTATGGCCACAACGGTAGACACGCTCCAAGGGTGTTGCAAGAACACACAAAAGGATACACGGCGAAAGCTATCAGGGGTTTGATAAAACGTACTTACATTTAAATGTATTCAATACGCTTATGTGTATAATGGGTATGCCATATATGATATGATATGATATATCAAACTTGGTCATTTTCACGGACATTGAGGTAACCCCAGGATGGTTGCATACTTGTGGACACGACTGTGATTAAAATCAGTGTTTTTGAGACTACTACAGCAGCCACGTATATTTTTATCTCAGTGCAGATAGCCAGATAGACAGACATCCACTTGCAAACATGCTCAATTGAGGCTCTGAGATTTCATCACTGGCCTGCTGTTTTATTGTACCGGCGGCTTTTAGGGCCCTGTTTACATGATAATCAATTATTTCACTACCCACTGACTATGTGGGTCAGCAAACAAGGCTCGAATCTCCCACTCCCGCGGCTCCGCAGGAGCTGGATAACCTGGAGGCGACTGGCTTGTTTGTCTTCAATTAGGGCAATCGCTTAGCTGTTTTTCATGGTAATCATTGGGAGCGCTTTGAAATCGGCAATTAGCAGTTCGGAAGCGGCTTATCTGCGTATGACCAGAATCAGAACGCAGTGCTATACTCCGATCCCGTGACTTCATCCTTGCGGGCTTGTTCATCCTTTATCGGGACAGCTTGTGAGGTGATGCCATGTTGATGAAGTCCTGGCTCATTTGCATAGGAATGCCCGGCCTCTGAAAATCTCAGCATTTCATTTTAAACGCTTCGTGGGCCCACACACACGGCATTTGTTTTATGGCCAGCCATAAAGGTAAGTCCTCCGGCATATCCTGACATATTTACGAGCTCCGCACACATGCACGTTCCATATTACGAGCCGTAAATTGTACGGCGCACTGCTTTTCCGCCGGACAGCGGCGGCGGAGCTTCCGAACAGCCATCAGTATTATTACGACCCGGCAGGGAAGTTGCCCAGTCCAAGGACCCTCGTGGATATCGAAGGGCGAGTGGCGCACGTTTCGTCTTAATTTGGTCCTTTGTTATGTTTGTTATGTTTTATTTCTGTGTGTTAAAACTTGATATTCGCCGGGGAATGGGAAATTGTGATGCTGCAGCAAGCTGTAGGGAGCTGCAGTAAACTCAATTAGGGTCTTAGCCCACTACTGAATGCCCCTGGAAGCGTTCTCTGCCCATTGAAATGCAATTCTACAAATAACTAATTAAAAATTCGAGCTTCGCGGTGCAAAAACCGCTGCTTGTTAAACTTTAAGCCAGAAAACTAATTAAAATCACGTTGCACCTGGTTCTGTGTGCTTATGCCTTTGGAAAATGTAATATTTCCCACTTTTGGGGGAGTGCCACCTTGTTACTTACTCCCAATTATTATAAACTTAGCTGCATTATCTGATGAAATCTAATTTTATTTTCATGTTTTCCACTCCACAAAAAGCCCATCATCCCCCGTCAAAATGCCTTGTTTTTACCTTAGTCATCCCACACTTTTCCCCTTGACATCAATTTCATTTCGTTTTTAGCCACACGTTAATGAGTTGTCAGGTTCCGACACGCCCTTTTTTCTACCCCCACCGCCCTTTTGTCCTTTGATGAGGAAAATCAATAAACGTTTTCAAAAAATATATTTTGTATGGGTAATTTATTTTATCTCATCGCTGCCGCCTTGTTTTTCTTTTGTAGCCTGGAAAATTCAATTTGAGGCCGCGCTGCTTGTGTGTGTGTGTGTGTGTGTGAGTGTTTGTGCCACTGAATAGTGTGCCTGTGTGTAAGTGGGTTAAGTGCATGTGTGTGCGAGTGCGAGTGCAAAGGGCAGCCATTGTTTAATACAGCTTAAAACTTTCGCCCACCGACAGACACGATTTTGAATAGACGCGTTCGGTTGCGTGGGACGCCAGCTAATTAAGGAAACTATCAAGGGAAAACTATCAGTGGGTTTTCAAAAGTGGGCTTGGAAACGCCACCCACAGACTCCAGCCATTTATCGAGATCAGAAACAGAAAGTTCCCAACTCAACTCGAGTCCACCAACTTCCGAGAAGTTCAGCTTCCGCGCCGCTCTGCATTTTCATTCATTTTCGAATTCTGGGAATTTCTTGAACTTGTCTATTCTTACGTCTAAAGTATCAATGTACAAAGAATGTGGCTTTTGTTTTTCTAGTTCAGTTTACTTAATGCTACCAATACTTTATTATAAATTTAAATTTCTTTAAAAGGTTTTTTGACAGCGCCCGAGTTTTTAAGAGAGCATAGGATTTCCGAATACGCTTCAACTTAAAATGTAAATCCTTGCCATTCTTATATTCCAAAAGCAATTGTGTGGCTTCGATAATTTTCCCCTGAGTTCTCCCATATCAGAGATATAATTTTTCGGATAAATTCCGCCTGGGGTATCCAAATACGTTCGAAGTACTTGGCGGGCTGCCAGGATGCTGCAGCATAATAAGTATCGGGTTTAAGCATCTTTTAATTTTAAGCTCGCGCTGGTAACTTTTATCTCGAACATATTGCACCACAGGCTGTCAAATTCACAATCCCCCCCCCCCCAGTCGCCGCGCCCCAAAAGCAGCCACACGCCTGGCAACTTCATTAAATATGTAAAATTCCGAAACGCTTGCCATTTTCTTTATTTCAGGCGCTTTCCCTTGGATCCCTCGGATCCCTTGGATCTTTTGCCGTGTTTTCTTTCGCCCTGCACCTACCTTTAGCTGCTGGAACTTGGCCTCCGCCTCCTTGTCGCCGGAGTTCTTGTCGGGATGGTACTGGAGGGCCAGGACCTTGTACTCGGCCTGGATCTGCTCGGGCTGCAAAGGAAAACAGGCGGTCAGAGCGGGAAGGCAAAATTTGTTGGGCAAGCTAAGTGAATTGCGTCGATGAATTCCCTGCCATGCAAATTAACTAAGTATTTTGTGGCATACATTTTTAAAATGCCCTTTCCGGCGTACAAATTGTGTGTGTATTACACATTACCTAATGGCAGGGCAGACAGGGACACAAGTGATATGTGAACGTCTCCTGCGGCATACAGATTGCCAAGGAGACCGCAGCTCAGGAGCTCAGGTAAGCTGTCACTGCCAGACAAATCCCCCGCAAAAAGTGGGGATCAGACCCCCTTCACGGACCCCCTTTACCCGCAGCCATCCAACCAGCGAATAACGAAATAACAATAAGCAAACATTAAAACTTGACGAGCAAAAATGTTCGTGCACAGCTAAGCACCACTTAAAGTAATAGAAAAGCTGTCGCTTTTGGCCATTATTGCGGCGGGCTGGGAAAACTACGCTCTTGCAGCAAGAAAAGCGGAAGGATGGCGGGCAGAGGCAGAGGCAGAGGAAAACTTTGAGGGTTTGAAATGCTGCTGCCAAATTAATTCACTTGTCAGTGTCCTTGACTCTGGCGCAAGGCTTTTGACACTTGGCAAACAATTGTTATTAATTAAGCGCAAGTGTCTTTCGGCCAAAAGCAACAAGTCGACAGCTACCAACGATGATCTGATACAGACTTTCCTTGGGACCAGCAGTAAAAATGATGACGGCGATGATGCTAACAGTGCACAGTGCGCCAAACCAGGGCTTCTTGGTGCTGAAACAATTTGCTAACTGACACAGTTTCCTTAAAGTGTAATTCAAGTGCTGCCACTTCATCTGCATCTGACTTCATCTGCAGCAGCCAGAGATGTGCCCGAAAATACACACTTTTCGCGCAGTGTTCGGCGTACAAAGCTGCTTGTTTATTGTCTTGTAAATGGAAATGGCTTTTCGCGCTCCATCGGTCGGCACACAAAGGACGAAGGCAGCCGCACAGAAGAGAGATGGGAATGACCAGCATGGGTCCCTTTTTATTCCATTCGGGTTCGAGTCTATTGTTCGCGGGGGAAACGTCAAAAAGCAGCTGCCATAGAGCAAATGTATTTAGGTCACCATGGCATTCGAAAAATATATGTGTGCCCATGATGTTGACAGAATTGATGGCTTGCATAGAGCCCCATGGATGTTTTCTCCTCTTCCAGCAGCAGCAGCAGGTGGATTACTTGCATGCAGTGCGCTCAGCTCCATTTGCTGTGTCAACCATTGCTCTGCAACGGTGCGTATGATTAATTTCAGCGCCATTAATATTGCGCATACGCCAGGGTGTACGTGCTCAAAGCAACCGCAGCCTTGGGCCTTCTATAATTAGACATATGCAATCTGTTCTAAAGACTCTCGGTGGATTTCGAGCTCCTGCTTTGCGGATTGCTCCAATGGACTGGGAATCCCTGGGGAAAGTTCAGCCACTTCGCACCTCACCTCGTATTACACAATCGAATGGACACAATTAATGCCGTGCAAGCCAATAAATTGTCACCGCAATCAACAGAACCAATTTCAATTTCCACTTGATTAATTCCCCCATCAGATTGCACCCGGCCAATTAAAATGGCCCGAATCGCTTGCCGATCTCCTCGGCAAATTAGCCCTGAAAACAATTCAAGTTTGTGGAGCTCTGGTTGGAGGATTGTTTGGCTTGCGCATGCAAATTTCTACAGACTAATCTGCATGAGAATGGATGGGCTGCATTCTTAAGTGGGAAATGGGCGCCAAGTCGAGATAATTGTCGGCCAGTATAGATAGCAGGCGATAGAGATGGTTTGCCAAACAATGACAGGGGGTCAGGGGTCAGTGGCAAAATCTAGGGCTACGTGATAAGAGCCGAGCCATAACGCTTAGTGCCCCAGCTCCTCCGATTTGCCCCAAGCCCTCCACAAATATTTGATTTTGTTTACGTGCTCAGCCAAATCGATTCCAGGACTCGGCTCCTGGAGCTTCTGCATAATTCAATGGATTCCATTCCCACTCAGCCTGATGCAATCGACAGCTTGCAAAAAGCGTGTGGTTCCCTGCCCTCGGTATTTTCTGGGCCAATAAATTTGATTAGAGCTGCCGTTCCTGCACCTTTTGCTTTGGCAACAACTGAGCCAGAAAATGTGACAGCTCAGGATGAGTGTCAGGGCTGTGGAGTCGAGTCTGCCGATGGGTAAACGCCATTAAGCCGCCCGAGATTGCCTGCCAAAACCGAGCTCGTTAATTCCGTTCAGACAGCAGTTGGCCCAGCCCACAATCGGTTGGCTTAGATGGGCTCTTTGCTTTGCCGAGGTTGGTGAGCCCCTGGATCTCTGGACCTGTGACTCAAACTGCACTCGATGCCCGAACTGCATCTGCTGCGGCGGCGGATCAACGCCAATTCTGCCAATCTACGATGGCTGACTGAGTAATTGAAACTAATTCTCAAAGCAAACCTCTTGCCTTCGCCGCACACTGCTAGAAAATAGATGTGAGTACTCACAGAGCTCACTTTGACATGCGGTATTGTTTTATGGTATATTGTTTACATTGCTTGCTCTGTTTCTCTCAGTGATGCGACGCCACACGAACTGTATCTGATTTCATAGATGATTTCCAGCGAAGGTTTACATTGCCCGCACGAGCATTTAATAAGGAATTTGACTTTAAGGCTTATGAAAGCTATTCAATTAAGCCACCGCATCTCAAAACTGGTCCGAACTACGGGCCCCAATTCGATTAGTCGCACTTTTGAAAGCCACAATTCGATTAGTCCCTAATTAAATTCGAAGGAAAAGTTTGATGAGCCGAGTGAGTTTGGCAGCCCTGAAAAGCAAAAGTTGGAGGCGGCAACATGTTCAGCAAAGGTACACTGAAGTCGGCTGCTCAGCTACATAGATACAAATAGTGGCAGGATGGGATGGTGGCAACTTACCGATGAGTTCTCATCGCAATGGAGCAGGCCGTAGAAGTCCTCGTTGGGACTGCGCTTGTAATTGATTATAGCATCAACGGCGCTCATTGCGTCAGATATTCCTGGGATCGGTCGGGAGTTTATGTATATTTTTCTGTATCGGAAGGAAGTGGCCCAAGTTCAGGGGCGGCAGTTAATAAAATGATCTTTTAAAGAAGACTAATAGTTTGCTACTTAGTTCAACCAGTCAACAAATAGTTGAATTAAATCCTATTTAAGCTTTTAGCAAGAACAACAGTTTTGTTAAAATATTTACACTTATCGTTGTTCTTATTTTCTTTCCCCGGAAGATCGACAATGAATTGGTAACTGAGTTGAGTTCGAGCTGAATCTTAATTAAGGCAAACGAAGGCGATTGCGTGACCTTCGATTTGGAACAATTGGCTGCTAAAAATAAGTTAATCACAAATGCACAAAAACGAAATCGCCAAGTAATCAGCTGAAAGATCTGGTTTTGTTTTGGTTTTGAGCTTGGGTTTTTCGTTTGTTTTGCTGCGGTTGTTTGAAGCACTTTCACTTGTTGTTTTTCTAGAGCTTCAACTTTGTGTTAACGGGTGGGGAAAACGTTGTTTATTTATTGCAGCCCGCTCAAAATCAAATGCACTAAACATTAACTTGACTGCCACTAGAACACTCTCAGTTCTCTGTTTTTTTTTTTTTTTTTTTTTTTTTTTGAGTTACTCCCACTCTCTGGGAGTCAGCATATATAATATGTATTTCGGGGATATATACTTTGGTTAAGCGATGCTCACGATGTTTCTGGCAGCGCGTCGAAAGTCGAACTGAAGGCATCGCCACATCACGAAACCCGCTTCGCTCGTTTTCCACTTCGGATTGGCTTGGATGAGCTTGCAGACGGGAGAAAGTTCTCTCTCAAAAGCGCCGCAGCCTCCCAATCCCAGAACGAGCCGAGCTTTTCGAGCTTTTCAAGCGGGGTTTTGAAAATACATCTTTCTTGGAACTGCGGGGAATTTTACAATTTGCATATACGTGTACCTTTTGGCAGCGATGACTCATCAGTCTTTTGCTATTGCGGAAATCCCCTTAGGTAAAAGACAAACAAAAACCCAATTTGAAGCATTGTATCTAAAATATTTAAACTGAATATAGCCGAATTCAAAAGGAATGGTGGCTCTTTACATACGGCTTACATTTTCCCAACCATAATGATTGCACTCAAAGCACTAAAGCTGTGTTGGCTGGTTGCTGTCCTCACAAATGCATCCCTGCTAAAAGCCCATTCAAAAAAGCTTTGGAAATCGAGCTTCTGCTATAAAAACCAATCGTACCATAAATCAGCAAGCCATTGGCCACTTGTTGCATACCACGGACTGAGCGAAACATGTTCATCGTCCCACTGCAGAAGAAAGTTTGCTGAATTCGTTAAGGGGAAATTAATGCGCCACCCGAAAAAGAAAACTCATCAATCTGCGGCCAGCTGGTCGAGAAAACTTTTTCCCCAAATGAAGTCAAATCGAACTGCGAACGAATGCGAGTCCGAACTGAAAATAACCGAGCCAGAGCAGCATTGGTTTTCAAATTAAAAGAGCCAGCCGAGTGTGAAGCGAAAGTTTGCAGCAAACTGAAACGAAATTGAAAACTGTTGCATACTTCGGGGCGTAGCAGGACCTCGAAGTGGAGGCCTAGACCGAACACCACCCCCTTGACCGCCCACAAAAGCCGCACTGGGCGAAAAATGATTTCCGTTCATAAATCATCATAATGGCGAAGCAGAACCCGGCACATGTATGTACATATGTCTGGCCAGAAAAACAGGAGCAGAACCAAATGAAGATGAAACCATTTGACCAGCCCACAACGGTGGGTTTTTCCGGGGGCCCAGTGGGGGAAAATGGGGGAAAGTGGGGGAAAATGGGGGCTTGTGGGAAAGTGCGCCCGTGCGTTTGTCCGTCACGCACACAGAGAAGAAGAGGGAACGGACCAGCACATCGATTGCGCAAACTTGTCGACTGAAAGATATCCAATAATTGGAGATTCAGAAACTTCCATTTTCAATGTTTACCTTTAAGGTATAATGTGAAAGCTTCTCAAAGATTAAAGGTATTTTATTTCAAATAGAATACGGAAATTTGAGTACCTGGCTATGGCGGCCTTCCGTTCCAGCCCGTCAATATACCCTACTTACTCAGGGTACACACATACACACACACACGTGTTCTGTGCGTGTGACGTCAACAAATGGAGCTGGAACGAAATGAAACGTTTTAATTAGACAAAAGAGCAGGGCAACTATTTATTTCCATTTGCGCTTCGACTGCTCACTGTCCACAGCCCGCAGCAAGCTGCAGATACAGATACAGATACAGATACGACTACTGGCACAAATACAAATGCGGAATACTTAGCAAATATACCAGCGCAAGCCACTCTTTTAGCTTGCGGCGTGCAGTTGATGATAAACCTTCTTGGCCAGAACAGTTGCAGCTTGCCCCGCCCCCCGCCCACCACTCTTTTGGGCGAAGCCCGTCTAAGCTTTTTTTCAACTGGGAGAAAAGGTAAATACAAGTAAGTATATTTGAGGGGTATACAAAATAGATCAATATGTTTAAAACCAAGACAAATGGGAGAAAGAACGTATGTTTAGCTATCAAATCTTAGCTCTAAAACTCGAAATATTGCTTAAAGCATCTAATGCCTGGTTTCTTGCAGTGTTCGTTTGCGGTGAGGGCTGAGACCCACTTGGATTCCGATAAGCGAACATTTTCCGCAGCATGCTTGCGAGGGCAAACATTGGCAGCGGCCAAAGAATTGCTGGGAAATTGCTCATTCGCCGGGTGTGCAGGGCAGACAGTCCGGCCAGAGATTCTACGCCACTGCAGATTTATGCATGCCAGCAGTAGTAGTTGCAGTAGTTGGCTACCAGATTAGAGACATTCCATTGCTTCAAGCCCGGCAGCACCTAAAAGTATGCTATACGAATCGCCAGTTCTTTTTAATATTTAGTTTTATTAAAGCGACGAATCCGTACATGCAGTACTAGTACCATAACATTGCAATTAAACATATAAATAATATAACCAAACCTCTCACTTATTGCGGGAGGACTAACAACAAAATCTCAAACATCGAGGGGGTCTTTAAAGCTGTCCAATTGTTTTGGCAAAGCCCTTTCTTTTAAGCCATCTTAGAGGATTGGTAGGGAGTAGGCGTCTTGCCAGCATGCTGCGGTGTCTTTTAACCTTATCACTGTATCTGCTTGTGTGCCTTGAGATCTGCTCTTCCACTGTATGCAGATTCATAACTTGGCCAAAAATGATCATAAAGATGAAAGAATAACTGTTTTGAGCAGCTAATTACCAATGCCAACGATCCCTATCACTTTTTGAAGGATTTTGGGAAATTCGTTTTTGGGTCGATTTTCGCATTTTTTGTAAGGGGTAACATCATTAAAATTTGCCAAAAATGGCCTAAAAATTGAGTTCCAACTTTTAAACACAGTTTGATGGGAAATTAAACTACGAACGCAACGAGGTATATCATTCCGAATTCAGACAATTATTTTTAGAGTTGTTGCAAAAAAACTGATTATTTTATGATCAAAATTTGAAAAAACGGATTTTGGCAAAAATTAAAATATTTTTTATTGGCATTTTAATCATAACTTGGCTAAAAATGATCATAAACATGAAAGAATAACTGTTTTGAGCAGCTAATTACCAATGCTAACGATCCCTATCACTTTTTGACGGATTTTGGGAAATTCGTTTTTGGGTCGATTTTCGCATTTTTTGTAACATCATTAAAATTTGCCAAAAATGGCCAAAAAATTGAGTTCCAACTTTTAAACACAGTTTGATGGGAAATTAAACTACGAACGCAACGAGGTATACCATTCCGAATTCAGACAATTATTTTTAGAGTTGTTGCAAAAAAACAGATTATTTTATGATCAAAATTTGAAAAAACGGATTTTGGCAAAAATTAAAATATTTTTTATTGGCATTTTAATAATAACTTGGCTAAAAATGATCATAAACATGAAAGAATAACTGTTTTAATTACCAATGCTAACGATCCCTATCACATTTTGACAGATTTTGGGAAATTCGTTTTTGTGTCGATTTTCGCATTTTTTGTAAGGGGTAACATCATTAAAATTTGCCAAAAATGGCCAAAAAATTGAGTTCCAACTTTTAAACACAGTTTGATGGGAAATTAAACTACGAACGCAACGAGGTATACCATTCCGAATTCAGACAATTATTTTTAGAGTTGTTGCAAAAAAACTGATTATTTTATGATCAAAATTTGAAAAAACGGATTTTGGCAAAAATTAAAATATTTTGTATTGGCATTTTAATCATAACTTGGCTAAAAATGATCATAAACATGAAAGAATAACTGTTTTGAGCAGCTAATTACCAATGCCAACGATCCCTATCACTTTTTGAAGGATTTTGGGAAATTCGTTTTTGGGTCGATTTTCGCATTTTTTGTAAGGGGTAACATCATTAAAATTTGCCAAAAATGGCCTAAAAATTGAGTTCCAACTTTTAAACACAGTTTGATGGGAAATTAAACTACGAACGCAACGAGGTATATCATTCCGAATTCAGACAATTATTTTTAGAGTTGTTGCAAAAAAACTGATTATTTTATGATCAAAATTTGAAAAAACGGATTTTGGCAAAAATTAAAATATTTTTTATTGGCATTTTAATCATAACTTGGCTAAAAATGATCATAAACATGAAAGAATAACTGTTTTGAGCAGCTAATTACCAATGCTAACGATCCCTATCACTTTTTGACGGATTTTGGGAAATTCGTTTTTGTGTCGATTTTCGCATTTTTTGTAAGGGGTAACATCATTAAAATTTGCCAAAAATGGCCTAAAAATTGAGTTCCAACTTTTAAACACAGTTTGATGGGAAATTAAACTACGAACGCAACGAGGTATACCATTCCGAATTCAGACAATTATTTTTAGAGTTGTTGCAAAAAAACTGATTATTTTATGATCAAAATTTGAAAAAACGGATTTTGGCAAAAATTAAAATATTTTTTATTGGCATTTTAATCATAACTTGGCTAAAAATGATCATTAACATGAAAGAATAACTGTTTTAAGCAGCTAATTACCAATGCTAACGATCCCTATCACCATTCCGAATTCAGACAATTATTTTTACAGTTGTTGCAAAAAAACTGATTATTTTATGATCAAAATTTGAAAAAACGGATTTTGGCAAAAATTAAAATATTTTTTATTGGCATTTTAATCATAACTTGGCTAAAAATGATCATAAACATGAAAGAATAACTGTTTTGAGCAGCTAATTACCAATGCTAACGATCCCTATCACTTTTTGACGGATTTTGGGAAATTCGTTTTTGTGTCGATTTTCGCATTTTTTGTAAGGGGTAACATCATTAAAATTTGCCAAAAATGGCCTAAAAATTGAGTTCCAACTTTTAAACACAGTTTGATGGGAAATTAAACTACGAACGCAACGAGGTATACCATTCCGAATTCAGACAATTATTTTTAGAGTTGTTGCAAAAAAACTGATTATTTTATGATCAAAATTTGAAAAAACGGATTTTGGCAAAAATTAAAATATTTTTTATTGGCATTTTAATCATAACTTGGCTAAAAATGATCATAAACATGAAAGAATAACTGTTTTGAGCAGCTAATTACCAATGCTAACGATCCCTATCACTTTTTGACGGATTTTGGGAAATTCGTTTTTGTGTCGATTTTCGCATTTTTTGTAAGGGGTAACATCATTAAAATTTGCCAAAAATGGCCAAAAAATTGAGTTCCAACTTTTAAACACAGTTTGATGGGAAATTAAACTACGAACGCAACGAGGTATACCATTCCGAATTCAGACAATTATTTTTAGAGTTGTTGCAAAAAAACTGATTATTTTATGATCAAAATTTGAAAAAACGGATTTTGGCAAAAATTAAAATATTTTTTATTGGCATTTTAATCATAACTTGGCTAAAAATGATCATAAACATGAAAGAATAACTGTTTTGAGCAGATAATTACCAATGCTAACGATCCCTATCACTTTTTGACGGATTTTGGGAAATTCGTTTTTGTGTCGATTTTCGCATTTTTTGTAAGGGGTAACATCATTAAAATTTGCCAAAAATGGCCTAAAAATTGAGTTCCAACTTTTAAACACAGTTTGATGGGAAATTAAACTACGAACGCAACGAGGTATACCATTCCGAATTCAGACAATTATTTTTAGAGTTGTTGCAAAAAAACTGATTATTTTATGATCAAAATTTGAAAAAACGGATTTTGGCAAAAATTAAAATAGTTTTTATTGGCATTTTAATCATAACTTGGCTAAAAATGATCATAAACATGAAAGAATAACTGTTTTGAGCAGCTAATTACCAATGCTAACGATCCCTATCACTTTTTGACGGATTTTGGGAAATTCGTTTTTGTGTCGATTTTCGCATTTTTTGTAAGGGGTAACATCATTAAAATTTGCCAAAAATGGCCTAAAAATTGAGTTCCAACTTTTAAACACAGTTTGATGGGAAATTAAACTACGAACGCAACAAGGTATACCATTCCGAATTCAGACAATTATTTTTAGAGTTGTTGCAAAAAAACTGATTATTTTATGATCAAAATTTGAAAAAAACGGATTTTGGCAAAAATTAAAATAGTTTTTATTGGCATTTTAATCATAACTTGGCTAAAAATGATCATAAACATGAAAGAATAACTGTTTTGAGCAGCTAATTACCAATGCTAACGATCCCTATCACTTTTTGACGGATTTTGGGAAATTCGTTTTTGTGTCGATTTTCGCATTTTTTGTAAGGGGTAACATCATTAAAATTTGCCAAAAATGGCCTAAAAATTGAGTTCCAACTTTTAAACACAGTTTGATGGGAAATTAAACTACGAACGCAACGAGGTATACCATTCCGAATTCAGACAATTATTTTTAGAGTTGTTGCAAAAAAACTGATTATTTTATGATCAAAATTTGAAAAAACGGATTTTGGCAAAAATTAAAATATTTTTTATTGGCATTTTAATCATAACTTGGCTAAAAATGATCATAAACATGAAAGAATAACTGTTTTGAGCAGATAATTACCAATGCTAACGATCCCTATCACTTTTTGACGGATTTTGGGAAATTCGTTTTTGTGTCGATTTTCGCATTTTTTGTAAGGGGTAACATCATTAAAATTTGCCAAAAATGGCCTAAAAATTGAGTTCCAACTTTTAAACACAGTTTGATGGGAAATTAAACTACGAACGCAACGAGGTATACCATTCCGAATTCAGACAATTATTTTTAGAGTTGTTGCAAAAAAACTGATTATTTTATGATCAAAATTTGAAAAAACGGATTTTGGCAAAAATTAAAATATTTTTTATTGGCATTTTAATCATAACTTGGCTAAAAATGATCATAAACATGAAAGAATAACTGTTTTGAGCAGCTAATTACCAATGCTAACGATCCCTATCACTTTTTGACGGATTTTGGGAAATTCGTTTTTGTGTCGATTTTCGCATTTTTTGTAAGGGGTAACATCATTAAAATTTGCCAAAAATGGCCAAAAAATTGAGTTCCAACTTTTAAACACAGTTTGATGGGAAATTAAACTACGAACGCAACGAGGTATACCATTCCGAGTTCAGACAATTATTTTTAGAGTTGTTGCAAAAAAACTGATTATTTTATGATCAAAATTTGAAAAAACGGATTTTGGCAAAAATTAAAATATTTTTTATTGGCATTTTAATCATAACTTGGCTAAAAATGATCATTAACAGGAAAGAATAACTGTTTTGAGCAGCTAATTACCAATGCTAACGATCCCTATCACCATTCCGAATTCAGACAATTATTTTTACAGTTGTTGCAAAAAAACTGATTATTTTATGATCAAAATTTGAAAAAACGGATTTTGGCAAAAATTTAAATATTTTTTATTGGCATTTTAATCATAACTTGGCTAAAAATGATCATAAACATGAAAGAATAACTGTTTTGAGCAGCTAATTACCAATGCTAACGATCCCTATCACTTTTTGACGGATTTTGGGAAATTCGTTTTTGTGTCGATTTTCGCATTTTTTGTAAGGGGTAACATCATTAAAATTTGCCAAAAATGGCCTAAAAATTGAGTTCCAACTTTTAAACACAGTTTGATGGGAAATTAAACTACGAACGCAACGAGGTATACCATTCCGAATTCAGACAATTATTTTTAGAGTTGTTGCAAAAAAACTGATTATTTTATGATCAAAATTTGAAAAAACGGATTTTGGCAAAAATTAAAATATTTTTTATTGGCATTTTAATCATAACTTGGCTAAAAATGATCATTAACATGAAAGAATAACTGTTTTAAGCAGCTAATTACCAATGCTAACGATCCCTATCACCATTCCGAATTCAGACAATTATTTTTACAGTTGTTGCAAAAAAACTGATTATTTTATGATCAAAATTTGAAAAAACGGATTTTGGCAAAAATTAAAATATTTTTTATTGGCATTTTAATCATAACTTGGCTAAAAATGATCATAAACATGAAAGAATAACTGTTTTGAGCAGCTAATTACCAATGCTAACGATCCCTATCACTTTTTGACGGATTTTGGGAAATTCGTTTTTGTGTCGATTTTCGCATTTTTTGTAAGGGGTAACATCATTAAAATTTGCCAAAAATGGCCTAAAAATTGAGTTCCAACTTTTAAACACAGTTTGATGGGAAATTAAACTACGAACGCAACGAGGTATACCATTCCGAATTCAGACAATTATTTTTAGAGTTGTTGCAAAAAAACTGATTATTTTATGATCAAAATTTGAAAAAACGGATTTTGGCAAAAATTAAAATATTTTTTATTGGCATTTTAATCATAACTTGGCTAAAAATGATCATAAACATGAAAGAATAACTGTTTTGAGCAGCTAATTACCAATGCTAACGATCCCTATCACTTTTTGACGGATTTTGGGAAATTCGTTTTTGTGTCGATTTTCGCATTTTTTGTAAGGGGTAACATCATTAAAATTTGCCAAAAATGGCCTAAAAATTGAGTTCCAACTTTTAAACACAGTTTGATGGGAAATTAAACTACGAACGCAACAAGGTATACCATTCCGAATTCAGACAATTATTTTTAGAGTTGTTGCAAAAAAACTGATTATTTTATGATCAAAATTTGAAAAAACGGATTTTGGCAAAAATTAAAATAGTTTTTATTGGCATTTTAATCATAACTTGGCTAAAAATGATCATAAACATGAAAGAATAACTGTTTTGAGCAGCTAATTACCAATGCTAACGATCCCTATCACTTTTTGACGGATTTTGGGAAATTCGTTTTTGTGTCGATTTTCGCATTTTTTGTAAGGGGTAACATCATTAAAATTTGCCAAAAATGGCCTAAAAATTGAGTTCCAACTTTTAAACACAGTTTGATGGGAAATTAAACTACGAACGCAACGAGGTATACCATTCCGAATTCAGACAATTATTTTTAGAGTTGTTGCAAAAAAACTGATTATTTTATGATCAAAATTTGAAAAAACGGATTTTGGCAAAAATTAAAATATTTTTTATTGGCATTTTAATCATAACTTGGCTAAAAATGATCATAAACATGAAAGAATAACTGTTTTGAGCAGATAATTACCAATGCTAACGATCCCTATCACTTTTTGACGGATTTTGGGAAATTCGTTTTTGTGTCGATTTTCGCATTTTTTGTAAGGGGTAACATCATTAAAATTTGCCAAAAATGGCCTAAAAATTGAGTTCCAACTTTTAAACACAGTTTGATGGGAAATTAAACTACGAACGCAACGAGGTATACCATTCCGAATTCAGACAATTATTTTTAGAGTTGTTGCAAAAAAACTGATTATTTTATGATCAAAATTTGAAAAAACGGATTTTGGCAAAAATTAAAATATTTTTTATTGGCATTTTAATCATAACTTGGCTAAAAATGATCATAAACATGAAAGAATAACTGTTTTGAGCAGCTAATTACCAATGCTAACGATCCCTATCACTTTTTGACGGATTTTGGGAAATTCGTTTTTGTGTCGATTTTCGCATTTTTTGTAAGGGGTAACATCATTAAAATTTGCCAAAAATGGCCAAAAAATTGAGTTCCAACTTTTAAACACAGTTTGATGGGAAATTAAACTACGAACGCAACGAGGTATACCATTCCGAATTCAGACAATTATTTTTAGAGTTGTTGCAAAAAAACTGATTATTTTATGATCAAAATTTGAAAAAACGGATTTTGGCAAAAATTAAAATATTTTGTATTGGCATTTTAATCATAACTTGGCTAAAAATGATCATAAACATGAAAGAATAACTGTTTTGAGCAGCTAATTACCAATGCCAACGATCCCTATCACTTTTTGAAGGATTTTGGGAAATTCGTTTTTGGGTCGATTTTCGCATTTTTTGTAAGGGGTAACATCATTAAAATTTGCCAAAAATGGCCAAAAAATTGAGTTCCAACTTTTAAACACAGTTTGATGGGAAATTAAACTACGAACGCAACGAGGTATACCATTCCGAATTCAGACAATTATTTTTAGAGTTGTTGCAAAAAAACTGATTATTTTATGATCAAAATTTGAAAAAACGGATTTTGGC
This sequence comes from Drosophila orena, assembly GCA_005876975.1. Lineage (NCBI taxonomy): Eukaryota > Metazoa > Arthropoda > Insecta > Diptera > Drosophilidae > Drosophila > Drosophila orena. The sequence goes on along the minus strand of VCKV01000282.1, from coordinate 1,849,521 downwards.
AAAAATTAAAATATTTTTTATTGGCATTTTAATCATAACTTGGGTAAAAATGATCATAAACATGAAAGAATAACTGTTTTGAGCAGCTAATTACCAATGCCAACGATCCCTATCACTTTTTGACGGATTTTGGGAAATTCGTTTTTGTGTCGATTTTCGCATTTTTTGTAAGGGGTAACATCATTAAAATTTGCCAAAAATGGCCAAAAAATTGAGTTCCAACTTTTAAACACAGTTTGATGGGAAATTAAACTACGAACGCAACGAGGTATACCATTCCGAATTCAGACAATTATTTTTAGAGTTGTTGCAAAAAAACTGATTATTTTATGATCAAAATTTGAAAAAACGGATTTTGGCAAAAATTAAAATATTTTGTATTGGCATTTTAATCATAACTTGGCTAAAAATGATCATAAACATGAAAGAATAACTGTTTTGAGCAGCTAATTACCAATGCCAACGATCCCTATCACTTTTTGAAGGATTTTGGGAAATTCGTTTTTGGGTCGATTTTCGCATTTTTTGTAAGGGGTAACATCATTAAAATTTGCCAAAAATGGCCTAAAAATTGAGTTCCAACTTTTAAACACAGTTTGATGGGAAATTAAACTACGAACGCAACGAGGTATATCATTCCGAATTCCGACAATTATTTTTAGAGTTGTTGCAAAAAAACTGATTATTTTATGATCAAAATTTGAAAAAACGGATTTTGGCAAAAATTAAAATATTTTGTATTGGCATTTTAATCATAACTTGGCTAAAAATGATCATAAACATGAAAGAATAACTGTTTTGAGCAGCTAATTACCAATGCCAACGATCCCTATCACTTTTTGACGGATTTTGGGAAATTCGTTTTTGTGTCGATTTTCGCATTTTTTGTAAGGGGTAACATCATTAAAATTTGCCAAAAATGGCCTAAAAATTGAGTTCCAACTTTTAAACACAGTTTGATGGGAAATTAAACAACGAACGCAACGAGGTATACCATTCCGAATTCAGACAATTATTTTTAGAGTTGTTGCAAAAAAACTGATTATTTTATGATCAAAATTTGAAAAAACGGATTTTGGCAAAAATTAAAATATTTTGTATTGGCATTTTAATCATAACTTGGCTAAAAATGATCATAAACATGAAAGAATAACTGTTTTGAGCAGCTAATTACCAATGCCAACGATCCCTATCACTTTTTGAAGGATTTTGGGAAATTCGTTTTTGGGTCGATTTTCGCATTTTTTGTAAGGGGTAACATCATTAAAATTTGCCAAAAATGGCCTAAAAATTGAGTTCCAACTTTTAAACACAGTTTGATGGGAAATTAAACTACGAACGCAACGAGGTATATCATTCCGAATTCAGACAATTATTTTTAGAGTTGTTGCAAAAAAACTGATTATTTTATGATCAAAATTTGAAAAAAACGGATTTTGGCAAAAATTAAAATATTTTTTATTGGCATTTTAATCATAACTTGGCTAAAAATGATCATAAACATGAAAGAATAACTGTTTTGAGCAGCTAATTACCAATGCTAACGATCCCTATCACTTTTTGACGGATTTTGGGAAATTCGTTTTTGGGTCGATTTTCGCATTTTTTGTAACATCATTAAAATTTGCCAAAAATGGCCAAAAATTGAGTTCCAACTTTTAAACACAGTTTGATGGGAAATTAAACTACGAACGCAACGAGGTATACCATTCCGAATTCAGACAATTATTTTTAGAGTTGTTGCAAAAAAACAGATTATTTTATGATCAAAATTTGAAAAAAACGGATTTTGGCAAAAATTAAAATATTTTTTATTGGCATTTTAATAATAACTTGGCTAAAAATGATCATAAACATGAAAGAATAACTGTTTTAATTACCAATGCTAACGATCCCTATCACATTTTGACAGATTTTGGGAAATTCGTTTTTGTGTCGATTTTCGCATTTTTTGTAAGGGGTAACATCATTAAAATTTGCCAAAAATGGCCAAAAAATTGAGTTCCAACTTTTAAACACAGTTTGATGGGAAATTAAACTACGAACGCAACGAGGTATACCATTCCGAATTCAGACAATTATTTTTAGAGTTGTTGCAAAAAAACTGATTATTTTATGATCAAAATTTGAAAAAACGGATTTTGGCAAAAATTAAAATATTTTGTATTGGCATTTTAATCATAACTTGGCTAAAAATGATCATAAACATGAAAGAATAACTGTTTTGAGCAGCTAATTACCAATGCCAACGATCCCTATCACTTTTTGAAGGATTTTGGGAAATTCGTTTTTGGGTCGATTTTCGCATTTTTTGTAAGGGGTAACATCATTAAAATTTGCCAAAAATGGCCTAAAAATTGAGTTCCAACTTTTAAACACAGTTTGATGGGAAATTAAACTACGAACGCAACGAGGTATATCATTCCGAATTCAGACAATTATTTTTAGAGTTGTTGCAAAAAAACTGATTATTTTATGATCAAAATTTGAAAAAAACGGATTTTGGCAAAAATTAAAATATTTTTTATTGGCATTTTAATCATAACTTGGCTAAAAATGATCATAAACATGAAAGAATAACTGTTTTGAGCAGCTAATTACCAATGCTAACGATCCCTATCACTTTTTGACGGATTTTGGGAAATTCGTTTTTGTGTCGATTTTCGCATTTTTTGTAAGGGGTAACATCATTAAAATTTGCCAAAAATGGCCAAAAAATTGAGTTCCAACTTTTAAACACAGTTTGATGGGAAATTAAACTACGAACGCAACGAGGTATACCATTCCGAATTCAGACAATTATTTTTAGAGTTGTTGCAAAAAAACTGATTATTTTATGATCAAAATTTGAAAAAACGGATTTTGGCAAAAATTAAAATATTTTGTATTGGCATTTTAATCATAACTTGGCTAAAAATGATCATAAACATGAAAGAATAACTGTTTTGAGCAGCTAATTACCAATGCCAACGATCCCTATCACTTTTTGAAGGATTTTGGGAAATTCGTTTTTGGGTCGATTTTCGCATTTTTTGTAAGGGGTAACATCATTAAAATTTGCCAAAAATGGCCTAAAAATTGAGTTCCAACTTTTAAACACAGTTTGATGGGAAATTAAACTACGAACGCAACGAGGTATACCATTCGGAATTCAGACAATTATTTTTACAGTTGTTGCAAAAAAACTGATTATTTTATGATCAAAATTTGAAAAAACGGATTTTGGCAAAAATTAAAATATTTTTTATTGGCATTTTAATCATAACTTGGCTAAAAATGATCATAAACATGAAAGAATAACTGTTTTGAGCAGCTAATTACCAATGCTAACGATCCCTATCACTTTTTGACGGATTTTGGGAAATTCGTTTTTGTGTCGATTTTCGCATTTTTTGTAAGGGGTAACATCATTAAAATTTGCCAAAAATGGCCAAAAAATTGAGTTCCAACTTTTAAACACAGTTTGATGGGAAATTAAACTACGAACGCAACGAGGTATACCATTCCGAATTCAGACAATTATTTTTAGAGTTGTTGCAAAAAAACTGATTATTTTATGATCAAAATTTGAAAAAACGGATTTTGGCAAAAATTAAAATATTTTTTATTGGCATTTTAATCATAACTTGGCTAAAAATGATCATAAACATGAAAGAATAACTGTTTTGAGCAGCTAATTACCAATGCCAACGATCCCTATCACTTTTTGACGGATTTTGGGAAATTCGTTTTTGTGTCGATTTTCGCATTTTTTGTAAGGGGTAACATCATTAAAATTTGCCAAAAATGGCCAAAAAATTGAGTTCCAACTTTTAAACACAGTTTGATGGGAAATTAAACTACGAACGCAACGAGGTATACCATTCCGAATTCAGACAATTATTTTTAGAGTTGTTGCAAAAAAACTGATTATTTTATGATCAAAATTTGAAAAAACGGATTTTGGCAAAAATTAAAATATTTTGTATTGGCATTTTAATCATAACTTGGCTAAAAATGATCATAAACATGAAAGAATAACTGTTTTGAGCAGCTAATTACCAATGCCAACGATCCCTATCACTTTTTGAAGGATTTTGGGAAATTCGTTTTTGGGTCGATTTTCGCATTTTTTGTAAGGGGTAACATCATTAAAATTTGCCAAAAATAACCTAAAAATTGAGTTCCAACTTTTAAACACAGTTTGATGGGAAATTAAACTACGAACGCAACGAGGTATATCATTCCGAATTCCGACAATTATTTTTAGAGTTGTTGCAAAAAAACTGATTATTTTATGATCAAAATTTGAAAAAACGGATTTTGGCAAAAATTAAAATATTTTGTATTGGCATTTTAATCATAACTTGGCTAAAAATGATCATAAACATGAAAGAATAACTGTTTTGAGCAGCTAATTACCAATGCCAACGATCCCTATCACTTTTTGACGGATTTTGGGAAATTCGTTTTTGTGTCGATTTTCGCATTTTTTGTAAGGGGTAACATCATTAAAATTTGCCAAAAATGGCCAAAAAATTGAGTTCCAACTTTTAAACACAGTTTGATGGGAAATTAAACTACGAACGCAACGAGGTATACCATTCCGAATTCAGACAATTATTTTTAGAGTTGTTGCAAAAAAACTGATTATTTTATGATCAAAATTTGAAAAAACGGATTTTGGCAAAAATTAAAATATTTTGTATTGGCATTTTAATCATAACTTGGCTAAAAATGATCATAAACATGAAAGAATAACTGTTTTGAGCAGCTAATTACCAATGCCAACGATCCCTATCACTTTTTGAAGGATTTTGGGAAATTCGTTTTTGGGTCGATTTTCGCATTTTTTGTAAGGGGTAACATCATTAAAATTTGCCAAAAATGGCCTAAAAATTGAGTTCCAACTTTTAAACACAGTTTGATGGGAAATTAAACTACGAACGCAACGAGGTATATCATTCCGAATTCAGACAATTATTTTTAGAGTTGTTGCAAAAAAACTGATTATTTTATGATCAAAATTTGAAAAAACGGATTTTGGCAAAAATTAAAATATTTTTTATTGGCATTTTAATCATAACTTGGCTAAAAATGATCATAAACATGAAAGAATAACTGTTTTGAGCAGCTAATTACCAATGCTAACGATCCCTATCACTTTTTGACGGATTTTGGGAAATTCGTTTTTGGGTCGATTTTCGCATTTTTTGTAACATCATTAAAATTTGCCAAAAATGGCCAAAAAATTGAGTTCCAACTTTTAAACACAGTTTGATGGGAAATTAAACTACGAACGCAACGAGGTATACCATTCCGAATTCAGACAATTATTTTTAGAGTTGTTGCAAAAAAACAGATTATTTTATGATCAAAATTTGAAAAAACGGATTTTGGCAAAAATTAAAATATTTTTTATTGGCATTTTAATAATAACTTGGCTAAAAATGATCATAAACATGAAAGAATAACTGTTTTAATTACCAATGCTAACGATCCCTATCACATTTTGACAGATTTTGGGAAATTCGTTTTGTAGTCAAAATTGTGAGATTTTTTGGTTTAAGTTACCAGGCGAACAGGAATTCTAGAAGGTGAACAACGATCAATTGGTTACTTGGTTTTCAGTAGAAACCTAGTACTGATTATGATCACCTGGTGCCAAAAATCGAAAAAATCCACAAATTTGCCATAAAAATGCGCATTTTATAGTCAAAATTGTCAGATTTTTTGGTTTAAGTTACCAGGTGAACAGAAATTACAGAAGGTGACCAACGACCATTTGTTTTTCAGTAGAAACCTGCTACTGATTATGATCACCTGGTGCCAAAAATCGAAAAAATCCACAAATTTGACATAAAAATGCGCATTTTATAGTCAAAATTGTGAGATTTTTTGGTTTAAGTTACCAGGCGAACAGGAATGCCAGAAGGTGACCAACGATCAATTGGTTACTTGGTTTTCAGTAGAAACCTACTACTGATTATGATCACCTGGTGCCAAAAATCGAAAAAATCCACAAATTTGCCATAAAAATGCGCATTTTATAGTCAAAATTGTCAGATTTTTTGGTTTAAGTTACCAGGCGAACAGAAATTACAGACGGTGACCAACGACCATTTGTTTTTCAGGAGAAACCTACTACTGATTATGATCACCTGGTGCCAAAAATCGAAAAAATCCACAAATTTGCCATAAAAATGCGCATTTTATAGTCAAAATTGTGAGATTTTTTGGTTTAAGTTACCAAGCGAACAGAAATTCCAGAAGGTGACCAACGACCATTTGTTTTTCAGTAGAAACCTACTACTGATTATGATCACCTGGTGCCAAAAATCCACAAATTTGCCATAAAAATGCGCATTTTATAGTCAAAATTGTGAGATTTTTTGGTTTAAGTTACCAGGCGAACAGGAATTCCAGAAGGTGACCAACGATCAATTGGTTACTTGGTTTTCAGTAGAAACCTACTACTGATTATGATCACCTGGTGCCAAAAATCGAAAAAATCCACAAATTTGCCATAAAAATGCGCATTTTATAGTCAAAATTGTCAGATTTTTTGGTTTAAGTTACCAGGCGAACAGAAATTACAGACGGTGACCAACGACCATTTGTTTTTCAGTAGAAACCTACTACTGATTATGATCACCTGGTGCCAAAAATCGAAAAAATCCACAAATTTGCCATAAAAAAACGCATTTTATAGTCAAAATTGTGAGATTTTTTGGTTGAAGTTACCAAGCGAACAGAAATTCCAGAAGGTGACCAACGATCAATTGGTTACTTGGTTTTCAGTAGAAACCTACTACTGATTATGATCACCTGGTGCCAAAAATCGAAAAAATCAACAAATTTGCCATAAAAATGCGCATTTTATAGTCAAAATTGTGAGATTTTTTGGTTTAAGTTACCAAGCGAACAGAAATTCCAGAAGGTGACCAACGATCAATTGGTTACTTGGTTTTCAGTAGAAACCTACTACTGATTATGATCACCTGGTGCCAAAAATCGAAAAAATCAACAAATTTGCCATAAAAATGCGCATTTTATAGTCAAAATTGTGAGATTTTTTGGTTTAAGTTACCAGGCGAACAGGAATTCCAGAAGGTCACCAACGATCAATTGGTTACTTGGTTTTCAGTAGAAACCTACTACTGATTATGATCACCTGGTGCCAAAAATCCACAAATTTGCCATAAAAATGCGCATTTTATAGTCAAAATTGTCAGATTTTTTGGTTTAAGTTACCAGGCGAACAGAAATTACAGAAGGTGACCAACGACCATTTGTTTTTCAGTAGAAACCTGCTACTGATTATGATCACCTGGTGCCAAAAATCGAAAAAATCCACAAATTTGCCATAAAAATGCGCATTTTATAGTCAAAATTGTGAGATTTTTTGGTTTAAGTTACCAGGCGAACAGGAATTCCAGAAGGTGACCAACGATCAATTGGTTACTTGGTTTTCAGTAGAAACCTACTACTGATTATGATCACCTGGTGCCAAAAATCGAAAAAATCCACAAATTTGCCATAAAAATGCGCATTTTATAGTCAAAATTGTGAGATTTTTTGGTTTAAGTTACCAGGCGAACAGGAATTACAGAAGGTGACCAACGATCAATTGGTTACTTGGTTTTCAGTAGAAACCTACTACTGATTATGATCACCTGGTGCCAAAAATCGAAAAAATCCACAAATTTGCCATAAAAATGCGCATTTTATAGTCAAAATTGTGAGATTTTTTGGTTTAAGTTACCAGGCGAACAGGAATTCCAGAAGGTGACCAACGATCAATTGGTTACTTGGTTTTCAGTAGAAACCTACTACTGATTATGATCACCTGGTGCCAAAAATCGAAAAAATCCACAAATTTGCCATAAAAATGCGCATTTTATAGTCAAAATTGTGAGATTTTTTGGTTTAAGTTACCAGGCGAACAGGAATTACAGAAGGTGACCAACGATCAATTGGTTACTTGGTTTTCAGTAGAAACCTACTACTGATTATGATCACCTGGTGCCAAAAATCGAAAAAATCCACAAATTTGCCATAAAAATGCGCATTTTATAGTCAAAATTGTGAGATTTTTTGGTTTAAGTTACCAGGCGAACAGGAATTACAGAAGGTGACCAACGATCAATTGGTTACTTGGTTTTCAGTAGAAACCTACTACTGATTATGATCACCTGGTGCCAAAAATCGAAAAAATCCACAAATTTGCCATAAAATGGCGAATATTATAGTCAAAATTGTGAGATTTTTTGGTTTAAGTTACCAGGCGAACAGGAATTCCAGAAGGTCACCAACGATCAATTGGTTACTTGGTTTTCAGTAGAAACCTACTACTGATTATGATCACCTGGTGCCAAAAATCCACAAATTTGCCATAAAAATGCGCATTTTATAGTCAAAATTGTCAGATTTTTTGGTTTAAGTTACCAGGCGAACAGAAATTACAGAAGGTGACCAACGACCATTTGTTTTTCAGTAGAAACCTGCTACTGATTATGATCACCTGGTGCCAAAAATCGAAAAAATCCACAAATTTGCCATAAAAATGCGCATTTTATAGTCAAAATTGTGAGATTTTTTGGTTTAAGTTACCAGGCGAACAGGAATTCCAGAAGGTGGCCAACGATCAATTGGTTACTTGGTTTTCAGTACTGATTGTGATCGCCTGTGGCCAAAAATCGAAAAAATTCACAAATTTGCCATAAAAGTGTGCAGTGCAAATCGCCAGTGTGTGCAGTTTCCGTTTTAGTTTCCCCTGAATTGCATTCCTAAAACACCCATTACCCACCCACATCCAGCCATCCGGGTGTTTGTCTTTTTCTACACTTTCCGGCTGCTGCTGCTGCTGCTGCTAACTGCATTTCGCTTCAGTTAAAGGGAAAATCGCAAGTCAAACAAGTCGTCGAGTGCGGGCGAATCTGAACCCTACAAAGGTCGATTGCCAGCTGCTTTTCCCCGATTTCCCCTCAATTTCCCAGCCAGCCCTCCAACAGCTCAATTAATGGACGGCAGGCAATGGAAATTCTCCAGAAGTTGACAGAAATCGTTTTCGGGCCTTCCGCTTTTGCATGTCGAGACTGAAACTTTCTTCATTTCCCAGAATCATCTACACATGAATCTTGGCAAGGCACTTCCCTTGTTTTTATTTTCCCTCTAGGTCAGCCAGAGTCAACGACACTTGGCAAGCGGGCCGCATTAAGAGAAAACTCGAGGTACCGGGAAAAGCGCGGTATAGGAGGAGTACACAAAGAAAAATATATTCAAAATCGACCATCGATTCAATACCCATTTACGCACAGCCAACTGCAGAGTTCATTTGATTGTATATCGAAAAATGTGAGGCTTTCAAGTTTCATTTGAACTTCATTCCTTACCGTTTCACACAATCTAATAACTCAATATTGGAATACGATTTTTCTCACTGCTGAGAACAGGCAACGGTGGCTTACTGGCTTATAATAAAAAGCATTTCATTTACTTTGTGCAATTTACAACTGAGAAAAACACAGAACACAGGGCAGCACCAAGGCCAAGGAGCTCTGAAAAGTGGCTGGGAAAAGCAAACGCGGAGTGGTTCCTGTATATGAGCCCGGAAAATGGGAAGTGCGGTCACGCCCCGGTTGCACATGTCACCCCTTTGTATCTTGTATCTGTGTATCTTCGCCGTCACCGCTTTGTTTTATTACCAGTTTGCCTCCATTCGGAGCAGTTCATCCCCACCCAGTTTGTTTTCCTCGCCTGTTTCCTCTGTTTGCCCTATAATTTATTTATGCATGTATTTTATTAAAGATTTCCATGGCGTCGTTCCATTCTCGTTGTCGTTGTCGTTATCGCCGCTGTCGTCATAGCAGGCCATCCCCAGTCACTTGTTGACAAAGAAATTACTTATTAATCATATTTGAGCGCTGATTTCTCGTCGCCAAAAGGATCACGAACAGCTGGGCTGGGGCGCACATACATATGCGTGCATCCACAGGATACTCCAAGCATATAGCACTGTTCTGCTTGCATTAAAAATGTATGCTTTATTAAGTAAATAGTTTGCTTAAGAATAATATCAATCACAGCTCAAAAGGGAATCAGAGAAACATGTAAGCACAGCTCGAAAATGGGAAATATGTGTAAACCGCAATAATTACGATGACATATTAATCATTATCCTTATTTCCCTTGTAGATAATAAGGATAATCGAAACCCCAGCCCTATATTCCTATATTCCCAACCCCTGCTGTACGCGTGTGGGTGTCTGAGTGGCTTTTGATGTGTGTTATCTCATGTTATCCTTTGGCTTTCCCTGCCGTGGCTTGTCTGTCATCAGTGTGGTTTTCCACATGCAAACACACAGATGCAGAGCAGGACCGTCGAGAGGGGAATTCGAAGGAGTTGCCGCTCTATTTCGTGGCTCTATTCATTACCCAGCAGCCCCAACTCCACCCAGCTCCCATTGCCATGCCACATAATTGCATTTGCTCATCAGAGACACATCCATACATCCATTGGATGTATCTATATTCAGGCATTTGTCCCGCATCTTGTCGCTGCGTTTGCCGAGCTGAAAAGACATTTTCGAGAATTAATTTTAGAATATTCGTCTTGCGTGTGCTTGGCGCTTTGTTTACACAGCGCTGCGGGGGAAAAGCCGGGGGTCCGCGGACTCGCAACACTTGTCTTTCATATATCTTGTGCAGTCCGCGATGCGATACAGGAAGTCCGCACATCGCTGTCAAAACTAAAGCCCCCAAATGCCAGCAATTGAAAGCGTTCGCTAATCACAAATCTAAATCGGAATCAGCACAAAATCAGAAATCAGAAATCAGAATTCAGAAATCGGACAGAAGACAGAAGACAGAAGGCAGAAGGCAGAAGGTGAACTCACTTGAGATGGGCATCTTCCGACAGATGCCCCTGCCACAAGGCACCCTGTACAGGCCCCGCTGGCTGGGATGCACTGCCTCCACTCAGACCTCGAACGCTGGCCACGCCAAAGGAAAAAGGAAAAACCGAACAGAAAGTGTGGCAAAAAAAAAGAAAAGCGCATGAAAAAGGAAAAGACGGCGTCAAATGCCGCCCGGCCAAATGGCCAGCCGGATCAGCCCAATATATTCCACCCTTTTCAGAGTTGTTTGCGCACAGAGGGTATCAAATTGATGTCTGGGCTTATTGGACAACGAAACGTGGAAAAGGGGGAAAACAGCAAAGTGCTTAGGGGATAGTCGTAATTTCCTAAGGCTGAGTGGCATACAGTGAGAAGTGAATTTAAGAACAATAGATTAATGAAAACTATTCAAATCTATGTAAGTTCCAGGGTATAAGATATTTGTGACTACTCACATATACATTTTGCAAGGTCGTGTACTTAATTCCTAATGTATAGCTCTAAAATTTAAGGTAAATCTCTTTTTTTAGGTATCTTCAAGTCCGCTGCTTCAGTATCTCCATCCTTGGCTGCCTCTTTTTCTGTCTATTGTTAAATCCACCCAAAATAGCTCCACGCACATTGACGAGCAGAGTGCGTGGGTCTCTGACGGGGAGTATGGAAAGTAGGTGGTGGTAGGTGGTGGTAGGTTGGGGCGTTTGGGGACCACCGACCATATGAGCTGGCGAATGAGGAGTGCTGCCACTGCACGGCGGAGTTTCACATTCTGACGGGTTTCAGACGTCCGGCAGCCGCACTAATTGCACTCGCCTGGTCGAACGAAGAAATTGCAACAGGCGGACAATTAGCGAGCGAACTCATTCGCATTCAAATTTCACATTGGCTCAAAGAATGAACAGAAACACTGCACTGGGAAAAAAACTTTGGAAGGATTGTACGTGATTACAACATAGAAGAATATAGTCAAAGCTAAAATTTGCTTGGAAGTTGGCTCACTTTACACATGAAAGCTTTCCAAATGCAAGTCCAATTCTGGCAGCATTTTCTCTCCGTGTACAGACACACATTGTAGAAAAGAACGGAACGACAGCAGCAAAAGTTTTGAAACGCGACGAAGATCAACGTTCAAAATTGAGCAGACGTCAGCGGCGGCAGCAGAGCGGCAGAGCACGGAGAGTGAGAGTGGAGAGAGCGTGGAGAATTTCTCTTGGTCTCCCGAAAGACGGGTGTCTCGGGCCGTCCCGCTCGCACCAGTGGCCTGCCCGTTGGCGGCCTCTGCCCCACTAGACCCTCCGGGACTCAGGCCGTCTCGCTCTGCTCTCCGGCGTCGGTTCCGGTGGCGGACGGCAGAAGATTCTAACTAGAAGAATTAGAAGAAGCTAGGACGAAGGCAGCAAGTAGAAGACCCGTGATCGTGTAATTCGCCTCGTGTGCGTTCCGTTGTTATTCCGTAATTATTCCGGATTTGTTTTCGAAACAGGCTGAAGTGATGTGATGGGATTTCGATAGTGCTCCATCTTTCAACTTGTTTCGCTTTCTCCGCCGCTTTTGTCACCACGTCTCTACGTTGTTCCGTTGTTCCGTTGTCCCATTGTTCCGTTCATCCATTCTTCCGTAGTCCCATTGTTCCGTAATTCTCCGTTATCCGTTCTCCGTTGTTGTCGCGCCTTTCGTGGCCGCTGGTCGACGTTACGTTGCTACAGTTCGATAATCGAGCACTTCCCGAGAGGATCGAAGGCTCCAGACCTGCGTAAACCAAAAAGGATCCACAACAGCCCCAAATATACGGTGATTGGGTCGAAAACAAGTTACTAAAGAACCAGCGCGCCGTGAAATTCCACTTGTTTATATAATAACCAGCGGCTGCCAAGAGCCCAGCGGAATATACAAAAAAATATTCATTTTTCTAGCTCTGGTCGTTTGTATTTTTTCAGGCAAAAAGAAAGAAAAGAAGATAGAAGAAAGAAGAAAGAAGAAAACCCAAGCAATTCTGCGTGTTATGTGTTATTGTTGTGATCAGTGATCAGTGATCAAGTGAAAGTGAACACAAGAACGAGAGAGCAAGCCAGCCCAGTGAATCCGCTCCCATCGACTCCCATCGAAAAGGATATCTATCAATCAGTGACAATGTCGGACATTGAGGATGTTGTCGGTGGCTCCGCCGAGGAGACCAAGCCCGAACCCGATGCCGAGAGCAAGACCAGCGTGGTCACCGAGCACACCGAGGAGGTGATTCCCGGCGAGACCGAGAAAATGGTCACCGAGACCATCGACGAGGACGGCGATGTCGTGGAGGAAACCACCGAGGTTACCCGCAAGACGGTGAAGCGCACCATGAAGATCACTGAGGTGAGTGAACTATGACCTATGGATACATCTAGAGGGCGCCTTTATCCATTAACTTGCTTGGGGTGCGAGTGCTGAGTGCAGACATAATTCGAATAGCCATGAATAACTATATGTATTCGTTCTGAATTTGAAAACCGTTCAGGAAGCTATAAAAACGCTTTGAAAATTCTTGATGGAAACTATTTCCAAAAGCCTTAATGTTAAGTGCATATTCGCAATCATCTTGAAGAACACTTCGTTTAAATTTATTTAACTTGGAAATTTTTATAAAAATTCGAGTATTGTTTACCAAGTTCTTGAGGGGGAATATTCCGCAACACAACATCTTGTTTTCGCATGGAGAAATATAAAAGCATCGCATATTTTTGCGAATGTAACAAATACTGAGATGCTTCGAGCTTATACATTTCTAAAATATTGCCAAATATCGCCGAATACTGAACGATTTCCTTTATAGTTGGCTTATGAAAGACTATAAATCATCATTCACATGTTCTGAAGGGATCTTCGGCCAAACTGATCACTTCGCTTGTGAAATTGGCCAAAACATGGCGAACTCTGGCTATATTATTTATACCAAGTGCCATTTCTCTATGTGCGTCTTAGCAAATTGTTTATACGGTCCCACGAACATTATAAATCTTCCCCTACATTATACGTCACACACACTGGGCCACAGATATAGGCGGACATATAGGCGATTATATCTATGTATTATACATATGGTGTATAGATCTGGTTCGGCCACACTTTCTATAGGCGACGTCGCCGGGGGAAAGCCAACAAAAGCCAACAAAAAATACACATTTTGCAGCTGTTTGATTTCGGCGCAAATTATCACAAAAGATTTCAAACAGCAAGGCGTATAAAAAAGCGGGGAATTAAATTATTATTAAGCAGAAATCACTTAAATACTCGATGCCGTGCGATGCCAAAAAAAACCGCCACACTCGAAGAGAAATGGCAAAAAAATTAAATGCAATAAATTCTGTGCCGCCAACAAATGCAGAGGCAAAAAGAACCAAAGTATCAGACTAAAAAAAACATCGAGAAAAACACGAAACAAAAAATAAATATTGAGGTTTCCGTGTCTTGCGGTCTGGCGCGCCCTGGGCGAAAGTTGGGTGGTGCAGCTCGGTGGTGCAAGTGGTGCAAGTGGTGCAAGTAGTGGGGCAGCAATTAATTGCCACAAATCGTTGCACAAAACTACAAATTGCATTTCCGGCTTGGCGCGTCGGCCACGCATTTCCCCTCCCCTCCCCGCCACCCACCCACCACCCCACCACCCTCATCAGCCGCGTGGAAAGTCTTCGATTTTCCCGCTGCTGTTTTACGACTGTCTGGCCCCCTTCCACCCCCTCCCCACCCCCTCGCCGGGCAAAAAGCAAAACACCGCCCGTTTTTCTTTCGTCGAGCTTTATGGCAGCCAAATTAAATTTGCATTGCAATTTGCTTCTTTTTGGGTCGGTCTGTCGGCCTTTTCTCGTTTTCCCATTTTTATGGGCCCGAAATGGAAATGAAAACGCACGAGCTTCATCCCGTGGATTGGGATAAGGATGTGCTGCTGCCAGGAAGGGCATATGCTGCCATGTATGCTACACACACAACAGGATCGTATGTGACCCGCCCCGGGCAGCTTACCAAACTAATTGCGCTGGCGAAGTCCGGTTTCCTTGCCGAAGCTCATGAACTGCTGAACTGCTGAACTGCCGAACTGCTGAACTGCTGAGCTGCTAAACTTCCCAGTCCCGCTTTCCCCGTGGACTTTCTCCCGGCGGCTTTTCCTGGGCGAAGGCGGCTAATGAGTCACGTACCGTTTTTGTCATTTTTATGCGCTTAACAGGTCAAAGTTCCGGCCGCAGGGGTACGTGACCGAAGTCGAGTTTGAATTCAAAATGCAAAATTAGTTAAATAAAGTCGGAGCAGATACGCCAGGATATGCCAGCCTTTCCCACTCCCCACCCCCTTTGCATTATCCTTAATGCGAGGCGAACCGGAAAACTGTCATAAATTTCACAGTTGATTTCACTGTTGTTTCCTGATTTGACTCGCTCATTAAACGGCGGTAATTTGATTCCAAAATTCGGGGTGTTTGCTTGTAAACTAAACAATAAATGCGACAAGGAATGGGTAATTAAATAATTGAATAAAATATTGTTGGAAATCTGAAACCGATTGAACAAAACCGGGCTCACAGTCCACTGACACCGAAAATTCAAAATCAAATGCACACAATTTGGCATTATTAAATTATCTGCTTATGCGCCATTAAATGCGAACATTATGGAAATGCAGTATTTAATAAACACCAAAAGGAGTAACTTTGCGGTCGGCAAGTTGGGCCATATTATTCCTGCCGCCTGGAATGTAGTTAAGCAAATCCTTGCTTCCAATTCGCCGTTCCAATCAAATGGGGCATGCTAATTTGTGAGCTTGTGCAACAAGCCGTAAACTCACATAACCGGGCAGCACACTCACACTACACATGAGTCCCCACAAGCGGGGATAATGGAATTTCCTGTGGCCAGCGACGCCCATTGTCCTGCTGTCCCGTCCAGGATTCCCTTGATTAGACATCATAATATTGAGCGGAGATTAATTGGAATCCGTGCGGCGCCAGCTCAGCTCCGAACGGATTTAGTTGCGGATGTTTTCGGGGGGAAAAGCATTCAGAGTTTTCCGCCCGATTAGCCAGGCCACGGACCCATGGATCCATGCATATTCCGCCGGGTATCGTCGACCACAGCGGTTTTCCCTATGATTTTATTGTTGCTCGCTGGCATACTGGCATATTATATTGTTTTGAAATTCGCCAGCGCATTCCGCAAAATGCGGCCAGCCACAGCGCTAATCAGCGCAGGGACAGCTGTCTCTGCACCACCCACTATCGCACTATGCCAGCACCCACCCAACCACCCACCCACCAAGCCACCGCACCACCAGAAATGCCACAGGTCCCTGCGCCCTTCACCCCGTTTTCATTGACAGCTGTCAACGCGGTGGCGCCTCTCGAAGTCCAAACAAATATTTCACTCGCAGCCACTGAAACGTGCATTGCAAGTGTGTGTGTGTGTGTGTGTGTGTGTGGGTATGTGTGTGTGAGTACACTGGAAACTATTTGGAAAGTGACATTACTTTATGCCTAGTCCTTGGCTAATCAGAACTAAGCTAGATCGATAGGTATTGATACCACACAACATCCTTTTCAGTTATAGCCCCCACTTATTGTTGTTAAGGGCCACTCGCCCACGGTTTCTCCCAGTGCATGGCTAAGTGTGTGTGTGTGTGTGTATGAAAGGCGTGACACAACAAGACGACATTTCAATGTCAGCCGTCTCTTGGCCTTTGACGCTCGCTTAGCTTCCATTCACTTGTTGCAGTTCCCAAGGAGATTTTCCCAGGTGCCGCCCACCTCCCTTCGAAAAAAGAAAAGAGGAAAAGCCCACACCTTCCGAGTTTCGAGTACATTTGGCCAGTTATTTATGCGCTTCGCTTTCGTTGCGGCTGGTGTCTTATTTATTTGTGCCTGGGCTGTTCAAACAATTTATAATTTTAATGCACACACTGGCCCCACTGGCCACTGAGCACTGAATACAATCGAAATGTGTTTATATAATTGAGAGGCAAGCGTTTTGCGTGAAAACATAAGGCGAGTGTGTGTGGCGTATGTGCTACAGCATTCATGCTGCGGTATATAAATAAAGCTGCCAAATTGTGTACACGGGGCGTATGATGAACGTGCCATTTAGTTCGCCGAGCGGTTTGCCCTCTCTGTCGCTCCCTCTCTGTCGCCGTCTCCCTCTCGCGCTCTGGTGAAAATCCCCCATATGACTGGCATATATTTCATTTAATTTCCCCATTTATTTATCCAGATCAAGTCGAAAATCGCTCCTTCGAAGCAAACTCTTTGACCTGCCGCAACGGAAATTCGCCCATTGCTCAGTGTCTTTAAATCGCCTGGATTTCGGATTTGAATTTTGCAGAGCGTTACATCTCAGCCAGAACAACAAACAAATAATTTCATTGCCTGCCATAAGCTTCCGCCCACTTTGGCCGGATATTCAATTGGGAATTTATTTCAATTACATTTGAGCGCGCCGCAAAATTCTCGACAAATGAAATTCAATTTACAAAATGCGGCGCGTAGTTTTCTGTGCTCCAAGCCGAAAAGGAGCACAGTCTTGTCTATTTGCAATCGGATGGGGAAATTTTGCAGATTTTCCCGAGCTCCTCTGGCGTTTGCAAGGCCCGAAATGCAAATGAAAAGAAGGCAATTAGCTGGAAATTGGCCGAACTTAAGGGATCTGTTTGATTACACAGAGGCAATGGCTTCAGGTTGGTTACTGGCATTTCGCTACAATTAATACACAGAACTTGCGAACGCAATTTGCAAATTAGTTCAGCTGTACAAACGTGTTTGCCTAACCCAATTCAACCATAAATTACCAACAGCTCGGCGACTGAAAACTGACATTTGCTTGTTTACACAGAATCATCTTGCGTTTTCTATGTTCCATTTTCGATTTTCCATTTTCCACTATCCACTATCCACTTTCCCCCTCCAACGCACGCAGATAAATAATCCCCATAAATTACTATTTCCATTTGATGATGCCCAAGCGAGCCACTGACCCCTAAATCCGCTCCACAATTCCATATGCCAAAAATTGACATTTGGCCATGTTCTCAATTGCCTTGTTTTGCGCTGCTGCAGTGCTGAATATCTACGCACTCGGTCCCATTCGACTATTCCGCCCTTAGGCTGCATTGCCACATTTCCCTGTGGTTTTCCCGAATACAAAACATTTTCCGAATTCACGATTATCAGGTGCAATTTAGGTAAATAATTGCATTGTTCGATGCGCTTGCATCGAATTTGGAAAATGCATTGTTTGGTCATTCGTTAGTTCTTCAAAGGGTTTTCTTGGAGCCAACTTCGCCCTTCGGCATTAAGTACGAGTATTTAATTAAGCATTTGCATAATTTACCTATTTTTTCACCATGTGCCATATTTTTCGTGCTGCAAATTAACGAATGTAATTATGGCAGTTCGGCTGCAATTTGCGGTTAATGCGCCCATTAATATTCAAAGGAAACCGGCACTGGCATTAATTGCGGCCAAGTGGCCATAAGTCCGAGTTAAGAGAATCGGCCACTTGGCCCTGACAATGGATGCCATTTCCGCGCGGCGGAAAATGAGGAGGAATTTGTGTGAATTTATGTGACTTTATGTGAATTTATGCGGGAAAGGAACGCGAGGAATATTAGCAGAATGCCAGGAATTTGTCAACGGCAAGAAATCGAAAGTTAACCCCACCACACTGCTCTATATAGACGTGTATATAGAGAGCAATGTCATAGTATAGAAACAGCAGATACTCGACGTCAATTGGCACTTTGATTGCATTTCGATGCAGTTTCCGACTTGAATTTGCATCTGCATTTGCATTCGGTCAGTTGCATCGCAAAAGCCCCAAAACAAAGCAGCGCGCCTCGCGTGATCCAATCGAACCGAAACTATTGATTTATTTGTATATTGATCTGAGCGCAGCCGGAATGGAAAGGAACGGAATGGTTTAGATTGACCAGTCCAGCAGTCAATCAGCCAAATAAATAGATTAGTTTCGTGACGTGCGATCTTGTATCTGTGTGCGTGTGTGTGCGTGTGTGTGCGTGCGCGTGTGTGCGGGTGTGTGCCAGTGAGATCCAAAATATATATACTACATATAGCTCGGCAGTCAGCACAGCACCGAGATATTTCAATTGAATTTCTGCGCAATAGCCGAGATTGCCCCACACAAGATAATTTCTGTTTTGGCAAAAGCGGATTAGACCCCCGGTTACCCCCTAGTTGCCACCCGCTCATCAATAGACAACCAGAACCACCCCACAGCCAGGCGGTCATCATGGCCATCACAGACGATGCGGTAAGTCGCTCCGGAAGTCGGGGGGTCCTTTGTTGCCAGGAACTTATTTGAATGGGCTCGTCCATGCAACTTTTATTGGAAACTCGAGGCTCCCCAGGTGCACCTATTGTTCTTGGGACTTAACTTGATGTGCATTCGGTGTTCAATGGAAATTGGGAACTGAGACCAAGGACAATTTAAGCTCAAGTGCTGAGATACCGATTCTGAAGACCTAACGCCCGTGAAAACTTATTATAATGCCTCAATAAACCGTAGAGCCATGTATGCTTTAGTTATCCTTTTTACCACAAGCTGTTTCTGTTGCGAATTACTTTCTAAAAGGCCACCTCTTCAATCACTCCCACCACATTTGGTTAGAGAACGAGTTAATGCCATAAATTACCTTTTCCGTCACCCAGCTTCCTAGTTTTCCGCACGTATCCTTAAAGTTTTCCCTCTCAATCATTCGATCAAAGTGTGGCACACTTTCAATGGTCAGCTGGCCAGTTGGCCAGTTGGCCAGCCTCTGCCACTCAGCAAATTAAAACCGCTCCGGGGTGGGAAAATCTATCGACTTAGCTAACTGTGCCGCTCGAACAATGCCCCAAACAATTTCCTCGAACAAATTTTCCAAAAAACAACATGGCGACAAAGGGGGGGGGCGCAACTTTCGGGGACTGAAAACTTTTCCCTGGCCTTGTTGTTGCTGCTGCTGTATGTTTTCCTGCGCTTGCCACTTAGGTGTGAAAATCACTTGTCAATCTTTTATGTAAAGAAGTCGCCGTCGTCGCTGCTTTTGTCACCTGCACCACCCTGCCCCACCTGCCACGCCCCTCCGCTCATCGCCGCCTCTCGTTTCGGCTGCTTGGCTCGTAAAATTTTGTCGGCTGCTTCCGTTTTCTTCTCACTTAATTGTGTCTGATGTGCACTGCAAGAAATACTTTGCACTTCGAAAAACTCTGTTCAGGCTGTACTCCAACACAGATCATGGATTAGAAAGATGCAGATATGTATCTAAGTACCAGCCAGCTGTGCGGTACTCTGGCCAAGCGCAACATATTTCGTTCAGTGTAAAGTTGGCAGGCGTTGTGCGTGCGGTGTTGTATCGTGTTGTTCGTGGCGTTGTTGTGGTTCAAGGTGAGTCGACTTCGACAACGACAACGACGCTTCGACGCATCTTTCAATCAGATATCCTCCGATTTGGCCCGCCCCCTTTTCCGATCCGCCCGCCCTCTGGGTCTGGGGAGGCAACCCATTGGGTTTCCCACTGCCAAGGACTTCGCTTCGGTCTCCCGCTCTTCTGGCTGCCTTTTTCCTCATTTTCTTGCCTTGGCTTTGGTCTGTTTATTTTGGCTGCGGGTTATTTTCTGCCTTCGTATTTTTCACTTAATAAAATTGTTTTCATTCGCTTCGACCGATGCCTTAACTTAACCGCTTCTTCTTGCCTTTTCAATATGTTTAAAAATAAACGACGACTGCCGCCCCGCTTTTCCCGCTTTGCCCGCTTTCCCGCTTTTCCCGCTTAATCTCCCTGCCGCTCGGAGTTTTCCGTTTTCCTTTATTACTTGTACGCTGAGCTGCTATCGACACACTTTTTTATCTGCCGTCGGCCTTTGTTGCCACCCCCCCTCTGCCCTCTGCCCTTTGGCCCCAATCTTGTTGTTTGCGCTTTGTGTTGGCTTATTAGCAATTTTGCTAAGCAGTTTGCGGTCTCCCTCGCAGTGTATCGCTTAAGTAGCTCGGCAAAACGCTGAGAGAAATATTCAAAAATATATAGAGGCGCTAAAAAAAATGTATTTTTCAATGATCCGATTTGCACTTTGGCTTTTCAAGTAAGCTTCTTTATTTTATTGCTTTGATTTAAGCAGGTTTTAAGCGTTTTGAATAGTAGTTTCTCCCTGTGTACTTCCGGCGTACTTCCTTCAAACTTCATTTCTTTTTCTTACCGATGCCGCCAGTCTTGCTGACTGGCAAATATTTATATTAAGCCTTGCACTTTCTGTGACTTTTCCGCACTCCTCGAACAGCTTTTGTTTTATTGTTTATGCCTGCAACTCGAGTCTAATCAAGAAACGTATATATATTTACTCTTCAGCTGCTGTACATTGTCTTCATCAGTATTTTTAACTGCTGTTCTCAGCTCTGTCTCTATTTTTGTTCAATCAGAGCGCCCCATGAGCGATTGAGATTTGAGGTGTTAATTTGATGAGTGCTCCCCAATGACTTGGGGGTTTTGTGTGGTGTTTGGGGCCGAATGCATTAGATTGATTAAATTCAGACTACGGTCACTGCAATTGCCACGCACTGTCCAGATTTTCACACACAACGACCAACTTTCCGCCCACAGCCGCCCACAGCCACCCAGAGCCACCCAGAGCTGCAGCTGTCATGAATATATTCCGACCCCCAGTTGGATGGTTTGAACATTTCGGAAAATCATTTCCCAGCGCCATTTCCCCATTGTCTTGTTCAGCGTGCAGCGTTCGCGCAATCAATCAAAACGCGCCATGCAAATGGGGAAAAGAATGGGAAACAGACACATAAACCTGTTTATAAGCAATAAAACGAAGATTTTATGCTCTTGTTCCACACAAAAGACGGCTTTTCATTAAAAGGTCTTTGAGGTAAACTGGTTGACAATAAAAACCATGGGCTTTGTGTGTAATTCTGCAATTTGATATTGTTATAATACCTTCTCTGAATTGTGGTTTTATATTTTATTTATAATATAATGTTTGTTAATGCATGCTTTTTGCTTGGTTTCATATCACGCAAAAATGGATTCCCATGTTTCTGTAATGGATTTAATTACGCATGTTAATAACTGGCTACTTTTGGCTTAAGAGCGCTGATTTATTTTATTTAATTTTCTCTTCGCAACATAAAGCATATTAATTCCATTCCAATGAATAATTGACTTATTGCCAACTCTATTATTTATGAAGCTGTGATAATGTCGCTTCTTTCTGGTCCACTACTTACCACACGGCTGCTCCTGAAAGTATGCAATGAAAAGTCACTTCATTTACCAATATGCAAACGGAGTGCAACTATTATGAATGCCTGGCAATTTTCCTAGCCCGGCTCCTTGGTTTCCCTGTCTATTGTCCCAGCATCTTCTCTAGATTGCGACTCCGAGCAGAACAAACAAAGCAAAGTCAGCGAATACTGCGGATATGCCTGGGAAACGGGGGAAATGGCGAGCAGGCAAGGCAAACAAACACCCACATATGTGCATGTTCTACAAACAGAGATGGCTGACAGCTGAAAATGCTCGCAATCTATCACAACATACAAAATATGTTCCAAAAGATTTTCAATTTATTTTCACTAAAACGATTTTCCCCGCACTCCCCGCACTCCCCGCCGCTGGCCGAGCCGAATGCATTCGGCGATATTGTCGATGGTTTTGCAATAGAGGGAACCGAGAAAACACAAAGAGCCAGCGAGCGGAAAATCAATGAAACGAAATAAAATTGAAATGCGCGACCAACTGCAAGTCCGAGCGAAGTTGATCGCCACATGTGCCTCTCTAATTAGTTGTCTGCCCCCAAAAAACGAAAATCGGTTGGGGATTGGGGTGGTGGAAAGCCCAGCAGAAAGAAAGAAAAACTGATCCCGGAAGTGGGCGACGACATTTAAACGCTGCGACATGTGAGCAACTGCAACTTGATTGCTAAATCGGTTCGCCTCAGCTATTCTGGGCCACACTTCTCACAAGCACACAGCTCCAAGTCCGGAATCGTTCAACGGGGCGTATGATTGATATTCGACGCACGACAGCTTGCGAAACGTTCTTTGGAAGAGCGAAACACATTTGTAACAATTAATCAATTTGCTATTCACTTGAAAGTTGTGTAGCTGCCTCTGCTGCGTAGCAAATGTAACCTAATATGGCATTTCTAATCTTGTGCTAATTTCACAGTGCGTTTTGAACAATATACTACCACCCACTGGCCAAAAACTATTAGCCGCAATCAGAAATGCATATAGCCAGGGGACAAACAGCCATAAAAATGTCAGATGGCTTTGGGTGCCGGGCCATAAATCTACTGCCCATTAGCAGGGACCGAATAAATTGGGAAAAATTATTAATTTACACGAGTCCAACATGCAAGAACAACGCCTGCAGGAGAAACCACTCGAACAGCTCGTTAAATGCAAATTGAAAATCAAAAGGCAAAGCTGTATCTTTCACCCTCCGGTTATATATTTCTGTCACTTTTATGGTTGTCAACGGCTGATGCTCATTTTATGGACTCGCTTCTAATGGACTCTATAGATAAGGCTTTCCCGATGCATATTTGTGTGCGGGAGCCTATACAAAGGCTTTTATTTATACTATACTTTTGTCGCAAAATGAGATAAACAAGTTTGGACGAGAAATCTATATTTACGAGCGGTTTTTCATCATTACATGGCTTAGAATGGCATTAAATCTAAAAATATTACTGTTTTGTGCAGCTAATTACCTAAACTTACGGCCCCTGTCCCATGTTTTCGGATTTAGAGATATTATTTTTTTGGCAATTTTCGCATTTTTTATAAGGGGTTACATCATCAAATTTTGCCAAAAATGGCAAAAATTTAAGGTCTTCAAATTTGAACACCAATCGATTGGGAATTTAATTAGGAGTACAACGACATACGCCATTCCATATTCGGAGCATTATTTCGAAAGTTTTGACCAAAAAACTGAATATTTTTGGGTGAAAATAAGGAAAAACGGGCTTGGACAAAATAATCGATATTTCCGAAAGGTTTCTTCTTCTTTTGACAAATGGCGCAAATTTAAAGTGTCAAAATTTAAACACCAGTCGATTGGGAAATTAATTAGGAGCTAATCGAGATATGCCATTCCATATTCGGAGCATTATTTCGAATGTTTTGACCAAAAAACTGAATATTTTTGGGTGAAAATAAGGAAAAACGGGATTGGACAAAATAATCGATATTTCCGAAAGGTTTTTTCTTCATTTCTTGGCCAAAAATGGTCATATAGCAAAAATAAGAACAGTTTTGTGCAGCTAATTACCTAAACTTGTCCCATGTTTTCGGATTTAGAGATATTATTTTTTTGGCAATTTTCGCATTTTTTATAAGGGGTTACATCATCAAATTTTGCCAAAAATGGCAAAAATTTAAAGTCTCCAAATTTGAACACGAATCGATTGGGAATTTAATTAGGATTAAAACGAGATATGCCAGTCCGTTTTTGGGCTATTATTTCGAATGTCTTGGCCAAAAACCGAATTTAAGTGCAAAATGCTTACATTTGTGTTTTAAGACTTAAGACTTAAGACTTGGAGACATACATTGATTGGAAATCATCACTATAGCTGTAAACTAGAAAGATACAAAAGTTATCCAAAAAAGAATGAGCATCATATCTTTAAATGTAGTCCCCAGCAAATATTGATTCATTGATGGAATTCGCAGGTCCATCGCATAATCCCTGAACTTGTTTTTCGACCGCCCCTCCTCTTCTTTGAACGACCCATCAACACACTTTGACAATAACAAAATCTATAAATATGCCGCAGAACACTCGGTTCTCTCGGATTTTCTCTACTGGTACATATACCAGTGTTTTTTGGGAGGGCGACCCCAGACGAGGTGAAATTCTTAAGCAACATTTCTGCCTTCCATTTGATGTTTCTCTCTGTGGCGTTCTTTGTGTTTGATTATTTAAATTATAACCTACATAATTTTAATGGCTCGGAAAGAAACATATATAAAATTAAACATTATTTATGGGGCGTAGACAGGCACATGGTCAGGCGAGCCAAACATTCCTCCGCAGAAGCGAATAGCGAGGGGATTTCGGTGGGCAGGGAAAGTCCTGGGACTCGCTTTTATATCCCTTATAACCATTATTTGAGCTTTATTACAGACTAACTTTCTGACTTGGATTTCCTTTGTGAATTGCTCGAATGCCTGGCTCCACAGCCTTGGAAAGTTTCTACATACCTGAATTACTTGGGGCGAGTGCATAGAAGTTAGATAATTCAAATTATTACAATTAGTTAAGTTAAGCTGCTGCTGAGTCAAGTAAGCTTAAATTCAAACGCGAAAACCCACCTTGCGAACTCACTGAGCGGCGAACTCACCTTCTCCACGCTGAAATCGGAAATGATTTACCTTGAAAGCAGTGTGGTCACTCGGCTAAAACTATGAATCAGGTGGGAGTGAGGCGGCACACCCAAACACTTACAAGCACACACACACACACACACACATGCACACGCACACTACAGAGTTGAATAAAAATAAATAGAAATGGGAAAAATAAAGGAAAAGGCCGCCGGAGAAGAAGAAGCTACAGTTTGCTCACCTCAAGCTCTCCAATTTGGCATTTATTTTCATTTTTGGCAGGAGCAGCAGGTGTGTGCGTGCCGAAAGAGCTAATTATCGAAGAGAAAGGTGCTCTTAGCACACCTGCAACTCTTTGGCACACTACGTGTGTGGGTTTAACTGTGCCGCTGTGTGCGTGAGAGTTCTCCTTAACAGCTGGGTGTGTGTGTGTGTGTGTGTGTGTGTATAGAACACCTTCAGCGCGACAATGTCAATGATCACTTTTGACATGAGGCAGTGGGCGGAAATTGGGGGGAAAACTCACCTTGACTCACCTCGCCAGTGCCTCTCAAACTGCTAGTCAGTTTCTCCTTCTGCCAAAGCACTTTTCCCCATTTTCCGCATGGCGGGGTTAAAGCCCTTTAACGCCTGTCGCACCCTTTCCACATCCGCTGATTTATTTTCCACCTTTGTTTGTAAACATCGATAGGAAAATGCAGCCGTATTCCCCCATTAATGCTTTCCATTTTTCTAGCCTGATTTTTACCTCGCAGTTCTGCGCACTTTTCCATTTCCCCCTCCCCCTTCCCGTTTTTTTTTTGCGCTGCATTTGCATCTGTGATTTTTACATCAACATGCTGCAAATCCAGCTGCGAATTGGAAATTCAAAAATCATTTCACTGCATATTGATATACACACCAACACCAACACACACATGCGCGCACACACAGACGCTACGCCTTGGGCTATAAATAATATTTTATTTTCTTGCTTTTTTGGGTGGAAATATCTGATCGTTTTATTTTTAGCAGGCGCTGTGCCTACAAATCGTTTGTTGTTGTTTATTTATACGAACCAGCTGGAGGGGGTTTTCAGTACAACTTTGTTGGTCGAAAGAAAGGAAAAACTTTTCGCCCCGAAGCGCGAGTAAAAAAGTAAAAGTAAAGGCGCAGCAATTAATTACACGGCCAAAAGGACAGCTGGGGATTTGGGATAAAGCCACCCTTTAGCAGCGAAAACCCAATCAATGCTATTCAAATTAAATGAAAATTTTGGTTTAATTAAATGCAAACAACTCATTAGCCGACCACTCATTTCGCCATTGAGGCCTTCATTTTGCGACCGATTGCCAGATAAATCTTGGGAAAACTACAAGATTTTCCTGGTCCACCGCAACGCCATTTGTACACTAAAAATTTGTAATCTAAAAATACCCATAGGCAAAACGCAATAAGCACGCGACAAGGATGATGGAAAATAATCAGAGCTGGGGGCTGGCTGATTAACACCCGGGAAAATATCAAAACAAAAGGTGAGACAAAGGCCAACAACAAAGAAGCCAAAGTAACATGCGATCGGGAAGTGGGATTGCCCCATTCAGTTGGCCACCAAAGGCAGTCGCATCTGCACATCCAGATCGAGGCAGCCAAGATCAGAATTAAAATTCGAAAATTTATATTGTAGACCATTCATTTGCCTAATTTGCTTTTCGTGTTCGGAAAAATTGTGTTCACCTGTTTTGGCAAGTTCGCGCACAGCGGCGCTTTTGAGCGGAAAACTCAGACGAGCGAAAAGCGGCATACAAACTGCCACATTACGCATACGACCCGTTGACAAGAGCCGCAAAGGGTGGCGAATAATACGGAAAATATGATAAAAAGTGAAGGCGAAATGTGGCAGTAGGCAGCATTTTTGCACGCACACGCACACACACACACACACACAACTAGCACATAAAACAATAAAATAAAAAATAAAGTGTATAGCATAAGAGAGCTTTTCATTTTGAAGATGATGAGCGAATTGCGGAATTTTTCAGCTCCCCGCGGCCGCATTAAGTGTTGATTGTGTGCGCCGCTCTATTGGCCAGCTCTCTTTCCTTTGGCGAAAAGCAGCACCCCACTGCTCCCCGGCTTTTCCGCACATTTCGACTGGCAGCGAGTGGCGAAGAAAATTCGGGCAACTCAGTTCGTTCGACGCGCGAGGCTGAAAAACTGTGCCCGACAAATGTTGTTCCACTTAAAAATTTGCATGCCAGCGAAGATCCAGCCAATAATGCCATAATACCCCTCTGAAAACTCGTTGAACCCACGCGCTATCAATGCAAATCGAAGCCGAAACAAAAACAGAATCAGAAACAGAAACAGACACAACAAAACACCACACAAATGCAAGCAAAAACAGAAGCGAAAAAGTGCAACACGCCACAGAACATGCAACCCAAATCAAACAAATAATAATTCAACACACGCCACAACACAAAACAAAACAACATCAGTGATACTAGAAACAATTCAATGAAAACAAATGATTTTCAGCGGCATTTCAGCCCGCTGTCCATAAAAGTGCATTAAATGAAAATGCTTTTGATACAACACACTTTTTTTGCCACACAAACTGACACGAATTTAAGA
The DNA here is from genome assembly GCA_005876975.1 of Drosophila orena. Classification (NCBI taxonomy): domain Eukaryota; kingdom Metazoa; phylum Arthropoda; class Insecta; order Diptera; family Drosophilidae; genus Drosophila; species Drosophila orena. The sequence goes on along the minus strand of VCKV01000282.1, from coordinate 1,821,680 downwards.
CCCGCCGAACACAATTCAAACAATTAAGGCAGCGAAAAACTGCAGTCGGCGAATAAACAAAGGCCACTCTTTAAATCATCAACTTGTTTCACTCAGCCAAAAATATTTTTGCAAACAAGCGTTTTCCTTTCGTCGTTATTTTGTATGTTTTTTGCATTCATGAAGTGTGAATTTTAAGTCACTCCATTTATGCCACAATTTGATTTACACAATTTCGAAACACCCAAAAAAGGAAATTTAGCCACAAGCTTGTTTCCTTGGAAATGGAATAAACTCATCAAGCTTTTCTAATATTTCCACTTAATAAAAATGAAATATTTGTCAAATAGAAATGAACAACTTGTCGTTATGATTTGTACAGAAATTCGTGCCAGCTGCACTAATATTTTTATGGGCTTACATTCGTTCTAAATTTAAAAATAAAAACCCAAATTCCAAATGGAACAATATTTATGTGTATTTTTTTTTTTGATTGTGTAATAGCGGTTTGAAATCCTTGACCACAAGCTTTTTATTTCTGGATAAGTCCTTTACACAAAATGCCATTTAATTGAGATGTGGTTTATGAATATTTCTTTGCCGAATTGAGGAAGCAATTTCTTGATTATAGACAAAGTTTTCGGGTGTACCCAGAAAAAGGATAAATGTGTAGAAAGAAGGGAGAAGCGCGGAAAGAGGTTGCCTTTCCATAATTCATGAATGTCAAATCCGCATTTAATTTATGGATGAATACCCGCGCCTCTGGCGGATTTATAAGTTCATAAATCCGCGTCCATTGCCGTTTATTTACAAATAATTACAGAATTTAATTGCCGCCCAAGTTTGGCGCACAATTTGCACTCGAAAGTGTTGTTGATGCTGTTGATGTTGTTGGCGAACGCGTTTAATTAATTATAGCCACGAATTTCGCTTTTCGGCCCAGCTGCAGCGATAAATTCTCGCGGAGAAGCAGAGAAGCGGAGAAGCGAGATTTGCGAAGCAATAACAAAAATCAGCGTTCGAACCACATAAATAAATAATAAATAATACTTTATTCATATGCATGCGCAGATATAAAAACAAAATGCGAATGTGTTTCCAGTGAAAATGAGCGAGAGAAGATGCTAGTGACTCACACTCGAGCCGCAGGAAAAAATTCAACAAAAATTATACGATAATATTTGTGCAGAGCAGAGTGAGAAAAGAGCATTTATGCCAAGAATTCGTGGCTAGAAAGGATTACAGCACTCGAGAACACACGCATCGCCATGGCAGACACTGCCAAAGACAAGGACGTCATCCACCAGGAGGAGGAGGTGGAGCAGGAGGCGGAGGAGACCACCACCACCACCACCACCACGACCAAGAAAACCTCCCAGTGGCACAAGACCCGCACCACCAAGGTACGCAAGTGGGAAAGCAGGAAAGTGGGAAAATCGGAAAGTGGGAATGTGGAAAAGTGGAAAAGTGGGCGGGAAACTCGCCCCCGCCGCCTGTCAAGCTGACAAATGCCCGACGGATTGAAAGTTCCACTCGTCGTTGATTTTTCCGAGAGAGCGTCATTGTGTCTTTAAGAAATTCTTCATATTTTTTTAGTCGTGGCAAAGGCAAAATGTCTGGGAAAAGCATAAGCTAAAATGCTATTTTATTGGCATGTTTGTGAATTTCTAGGGGAAATAGTCACGAGATTTTAGAAAAAGCTGTAGCCCATTTTGCTTATCAACTCGAGCTGTAGAGATATCACGCTTAAAAAAAAGAAACCAAGAAAACGTTTCTCTGCATTTACATTCATCAATGTAAATTCGAAGTTAACTATACAGTTTTTATTCAATATTTACCACAAATATTTTACCTTTTTGATAACACTAAGCTGTCTAGAATGTATTTGCTACACAAACTTATGCCCAAGTCGGATAAATACTTAAAGAAGGTCGGATTCTTCTGCCTGATTTATTCATCGATGGCTAATTAACTGAAGCATTTAGCGACGCTTTTGCGCCTGGCTGAGTTCCCAAAAATAAACAAAAAGCGAGCCACATTAATCACCATCGAGGCTGGGAATTTGCCCCAGGTCGCCTCTAATGTATGCACATACTTTCCTGGGGAGCAGGAAATTCTGGGAAGGAACAGCTCGACCACTAAAAGGGTTTCCCAGTTTGAAAAGGCAGGAAGATGAAGCATTTCCAGGTCGCTGCGTTCGAGGAGCATTTCTGGGGGGACTGGGGGAATGGGGGATGTGGGTATAATCTTTTTGGGGCCGAGAATGGCCAGCCCACAATTGCCGTTTTGATTGTAGCCAGCCAGCCACATGGGATTCAATCTGCTGGCTTGGAGGGCAAAAAAAAAAGCCCGATCGCATAAATTACTTGGGGGTGGTAATTTGGGAGCTACTTAGATGTGGGAGCTTGGGGCCCACCTGTCGCTACCGGAATTCAAAATGTTGAAGGAGCAATCAATCAAGCTGTAAAGTATTTATTAAACGATATTATGAGGTTTACCTGGCGCTGGTGAAATGCAGAAAATTGAGGCACCTTCGCACTTCACACGTGCATGTGGAGAACGGAGCAGCTTACATATTTTTTTTAATAGCTTCATTGTTTCGCTTAACAGGATTTCATTTCACTTAATGTACCAACACGCTCACAAGCACCAAACACCTCCCCCTCGATAGCCCACCCACCCACTCACCTCGCATTTTGTTTGCCGGCTTGCTTGTTTTTCCTTTGCCCAGCGGCATTTTGGCACTGCCTTTCTCAAATCAGCAAAAAGAAAATATGGGTAAAGGTGCGGGAAGAGCAGGGGGAAATATAAAGGGCAGGATGAAAGGAAAATAACATTCTCCAACTGACTCCAGCTGGCGCAGAGCAGTGCTATATATGAGCATTCCTACCGACTAGCATTTATACTTGTAAGTACACCCAGAGAAATTATTCCTCCCTGGACCCTCAACTGAAAGGGGTTTCATCACCTACATGGGGGCAGTGAATCAAAAACGAGAAATAGTGAAAATGTGATTTTCCCAAAAAAACCGGGTATAGTTTTCCTTTCCCTATATTATACAGGTATATGCTCTGAATTGTTCTCAGTGCATCGCCCGAATAGTTGACTTTTTATCCGCAGGTTTTCATGGCAGGCAGCAATCAAGGCGCAACAATAACAACAGCTACAGCAATCCAAACACACACACACACACACGCACACTTCCGCTCTGTCGCTTTTCCAGGCTTTTCCTCGCTCCTCTCTCCTCTCTCCTCCCTCCTTTTTCCTTTCTCTTTGCCCCATGCCACCCATTCCTTTGGCCGACTTTCAGCTGTGGGCAAACACCGGGCAGAGTTTATCAGGCAAGTGGAAGTGAAGCAGTCAATGCAGTCGGCGGATCGATTCGGGAGCTTAAGCCATTAAAAAGTGCAGTAAACAGGAAATCGCAAAAAAATAACAGCGGAAGTGAAATCCTGGATGAGCACGAGGGGGCTGCAAATATCCTTTAAGGAAGCCAGAGCACAGCTTGTTATAGGTTTTTAAAATTGTGGCTTGCGGTCTTGGTAGTTTTGTTTCAGTTGCAAGTTTAGAGCCCCGCCCCGTTTGCTTAATTGCCTTTTTAAATGCATTTAACTGCGTTGTTCGACATCATAATAGTTGCGAGATGAGCCAAATTTATTATTATCCACACGAAAGCCATTTAAGCTGGCCACTTTTAGTTTCACGCCGAAAGTTTGAGTTTGATCCATCGAGCCAACTGCACTTAAGCTTGAATTTGATGATGATTTGCATAGCTTATTGGGTTACATTTTAATTGATTTAAGAGTGCTGCTAAGCTCACATCTCCCACACTTTCCTCCTGTTTTCCATCCGGCCCTTTTCCCCCTTTGCTCTCCCACCCAGTTGCCACTTTAGCTGGAGTCGCCCTTGTCTTCTGTCTTCTGTCTCCTGTCTCCTGTGTGTTAATTTCTTTAACAGTTTCTCGTTCTTCGCTTTATGCGTTTTGACGCGTCACCTCCAAGGAAAACCCAACCCGAACGCCAGGCATCTCGTAAAGCGTTGGACAGGGAATTTTTATCTTTTAATTAAAAGCGATGCCACGCCGCATTTTCCCGGGGAAAGCCGACTGCCGAGCAGGACTTGGCCCACTTTTGCACCTCTCGCATGTATGTAGGTGGGCATTAATTAAGCACTTTACGATTGTTTCCCATGTGGAAGGGGACGGAAATCCAAGCTGGGCACATTATGTGGAGCCTCCTCGGCAATTTTGTTTTATTGGCCGACTCCTAATATATAAATGTTTATATAAGTAATAAAATAAATTATATGTTCTTCAAGTGGCTCGGCGCATGGCGGCAGCTGCTTTTCACTCATTTTGTGCAATTAACTTGGCCAGAAGAGGGAACAAAGCGGCTTCTGGGGATCATTAGGGTTCAGTCGAGAGGCTAATTGGCTGCGAGCTGCTTTTGGCCTTTCGAGGCTGCAAATGTCGAATGGGCGCCATAATAATAATAATAGTCAGATAATAAAGCATTTCGTTCGCAGCGCATATAGATTCTTGGAATTCCTTGTTTGCAACACACACAATCTGTATCTATAATGCGCCAGCTCGCCTATGAATTTAATTCCATTCAGCTTTGGCCAGCTTTGCTTTTGTTTCATTTTATTTTCCAGCATCCACTTTTGCATATAAATGACATTAAATCGAATAAAACGCGGCAAACGTCGCAGTTTTAGGCAGCATTAAACACTCGTATATTAGGATTAAATTGTGTCATTCTTGGCTAGCTGAATTGGTAAAATATCACAGATGGTTATTCAGCTTGAAATTTAAACGTGCTACGTTCTTTTCATTGTCTAGACAAAACTGAACCAATTCTAAGCCATTTAGCGCATTTTAATTATAAGTTTAAAATATAGGTAAATTCAGTTTAGATGTTTTTCCATCGAGTTTTGACACAGTTTTCTGGCAATTTGGCCAAATTGATTCAATAGGGCATTTAAATGATGGCTAAAAATACTCGAACAGCTATTTGTCTGCTTAATTATTTGTTTATTAGTGCAATCGTTCATCTATAAAATATTTATACATATAGCAAATGAATGAACTAATTCGCCTCTTTTGTTTGCATTCTCTTTGCAGGTAAGCAAATTTCCTCTGCCGAACATATCCACGCCCAAATTCTAGTATTTCCGAGTAAGTTTCTGAGTGTTCATTCATCTAAACAAACATGGATCTATCCATTCATATACTCGCTCCATTGTTTGCTACTTCAACTCGGTTCCGCGGAGCGATCAGATGGAAATATTTCGAATTAGCTATACACATTTCGGTTGGCCAAGTTAGCACAGCTGGGAGAAGAGCAAAAGAGCGATTCGAATCGAAAATAAGACACAGATACCAGTGTATGTATATAGCGCGCATATATCTGTGATTGTGCATGAACAAGCAGTTATAAATAATTTCTGGCAAAAAATCAGCAACTTTTTCCGTTGATCTCCAAGTATAGAGCGTTGGCTCGCTGCCAAAGCGAATTGCGCATACGCCGTGTGGTCCATTCCTATTTTCCTAGCAGTGTGTGTGTGTGGTTGTGTGTGTGTGTGTGTGTGTGTTGGTGTAGGCATGTGTGTATTAGTTGATATAGGTGTGTGGCTGCTAGTCTCTGCAAATGTTTTCTCTGGAGAAACATCTCTTTCGATATTCCGATTTTAAGGGAGCTGCAATGAAGACTTCTCTTTTGTTTGATGGCTTATTTTGTTGGTCCACCAGTTTTCCCCCATTGAGCTGGATGGCTCAGGGAAGTGGGTGTTCCGGAGGGGTGGGGATAGTCCCCCCATCCCCTTAGCTGTCCACACTGCCAAATTGTTTGTCAGCTTCTCACATTTTCACATCGCATTTTCAGCACATTTGTTTTTTCTCCCAACTGTGGCCGCTGATTTTCTCGGTGATTCTGTTGTGGCATGGCTCATTAATTTGCGTCTAATTAGTTTTGATTTTCGTTTGTCAATTGGGTGGAACAAGGACTCATTTTCCGCCTCCCGCCTCCCTCCTCCCTCCTCCCTCATCGCTTTCCTCAGCTGACTTGACTTTGGCAAAGAACTTGTCGCTGCACAGATCAAAGTGGGCAGGCGTATGACACGAAATAAATATTAAATAAATATTAAATAAATGGCGCGAGTTGTTGTCGGTTGCCTGTTGTCCGCTTTCCCCATATAGCCGTTCTGGTTTTCCCGCATTTTCCTCTCTTTCGAGTGCTTTCCCGACCTTCGACAGCTGTCGGCCAATGCCAAGTGAAAAATTGACTGTCGGCGGTCTTAAGCGTTTTTCGATGGCAGATCTCGCCTAAGTCCAACTCGCATCACCAATGAAATACTTTTTATTTACCCGATTTTTCAAAATACATACTTATGACGAAACGTATACAATATATAATGTATATAGGTGGAAACCAGAACAATTAGAAATGATTTCTTCCTGTGCAGATACATCAATTTGCCAGCCGCTTCGTTCCATTTGTTGACCAAATTTGGTCAAGGCGCAGTTCATTGTAATGCCATAAAATTCGGAAAATTCGCAAACGAGACCAGCGACGAAAACAATAACAGAAATCCATTTCCCTGGCATTTCAGCTGCAACCCCCCGCCATTCCGATTCCCTGCGCCTCTGGTCTTTGTTCTTGTCGCTCTTCAAGTCCGCTGGTCTTTTGAAAGCTCAGACATCTTGGCATGCAATAAAAACAAACCCCAGAAGGAAAAAGGGAGAGGCAGCCAGAATGCAGTGGCCCCGGAAAATTCACGGGAGGGTGGCTAAAGGGGTGGCACAAGCTTGTTGCATACTGGGAAAACAAAGCAGATGGGAAAACAGGGCGGGCTCTTTGCATTCTGCATTCTGCATTCTGCATTCTGGACGTGAGCCAAAAGTTTTGTCCGAGGAGCCCCAGTGACATGACAAGCGGCTTCTGCCGCCTTTCCCGCTCCTTAGAGCTAAATGGCTGAAATAATGTATTCATTTCTCCTCATGCCAATTGCCCGATGCCATTTAACACTTCCTCAAGGGGCAGCAAACAGAAAATGTGAATGGGAATGGGAATGGGAATGGGAATGGGAACATTAATGGACTGGTCACTCAAATCGCCAAAATGGACGAGCCTCGGCTGGCCCAGTGGGGTCAACCTCGATTACGGATGCTGAAAAGGAATCCCAGATGATCCTGTGGGTTGACTGCATCGCAAATGAGGTGCAGCTATGCCTTGGACTCCGTTTGGCTACTTGCATATTTCAAGGGAATAGCAAATGCATTAAATCTGCGGTCATCTCTGCTGTATTATTTTAAAATTCCCAATGAAAAGTGCAAGTCTTCTTCCTTTCAGCAAAGAACATTTATCTGCATTAGTTTATTTATTCGAGTTTCGTTTTAATTGTTCAGATCTAACTACAAGTTCGATACAATCAAGGGGCTTAATATGTTTTTGGGCTGCTTAGCACTTATCGATCGACAACTAAGACTATTATTGTTCGAATGTATATATCATATGTATATCTAAGTATGTATAGTGGAGTATATAACCGTACTCGTAAAATGTTCCTCTATAATGGATTTCGTTAAGATGTAAAACTTTATAACTCTCGATTAATACATTTTGATTCTCCTTCGATATGAATGTGTGTGTGTATGCCTGTGTGTGTGACTGTGTGTGTGTGACTGTGTGTGGCGAGTTAGGGCTAAATTTCTATTTAAATTTTCAGCGAAACCCCTTAAAAAAACTCTTGGCAAACTTGGCCCACATCCGCTTAGAGAGCTTGGAGCGTTTGATGAAACTTTAATTTCCATTTGGACACACTGACAGCAATCAAGTTAAACTGCCCCGGCAAGAGTTAAATGCCCGACCACGCCCCCTCGCGGCACACGCCCCTTTGCGGACCCATTGTAAAGTTTCAATGCCCGTTTCCAAACGGGGTCAAGTGTGTGTATGCCCCTCGAGGACTCAAGTGCTCAGGCTCCAAAGAAAACAATAAAACGCGCTGCGGCGTGCCAAAAGGAAAAACAACCGAAAAACATGAGAGCCACAGAGCCAGCCGGGAAATATGTATAGAAAGAAAAGCAGCCATTGAACAAAACGCAGCCCAAAAAGGCTGAAACACAGCCGCCTCGAGTGTGGCAAGAAATCAATAAAAAAAAAAAATAGAAGAAAATAAAAAAAATGAAAAATGAAAACAAGGAGCAAAAGTGCGCCCGACACTTTTCAATTGTTGGGAAATTAAAACGCCCCATTTAAAGCGTAATCTCTGAACAGGCAGTGAAAATTGAATATGAAAATGGAAATGAAAATGAAAATGAAAATCTCTCGGTGTCACATTCAATGCATTACTTTAACAACAGCATGTGAATTAATTTTAAAATAGCACATAAAAAAAGAGGAGCATAATGAAAGACAAACAACGCGGTGGCAGCAGCAAAGTGTTCAATAAAAAAATGCAAAAAATTATGAAATTAATTTCTGCTCTGCACTCGCTTTCTCTAGCGCTGGCCACTACACTGAATTCTTTAGCTCCTGCTGCTGCGGATTTTCCAGTGGTTTTCCCCTGCCATTTCCCGTGGCGACTTGCCGCTGCGGAAAACTTCCTTTATGCATGCAGAGCGAAAAAAGGCGACAGAGTGAGTTGCACGGCTATATTAAAAGCTCGCAGTAGCTCGACAATGCGCCTCAGAAATAGTTTTAAAGGTGCACGAATTCTTTATGAAATGCGGAATGGCACTGCATACTTTGCGACAGCTTTATTATTTTCCGAAACAGAAATCAAATAAGCTGCAGCATGAGATGCAGTGATATGCTGTGATAAGCTGTGATAACACCTAAATAACACATGTTGTCTGATTTAATGATTTTTTTCAATGCTTTTTTCTCTCTGTGTATCCATGTGTCTCAGTGGCGGTCGTGTGTAGTGGTGTGTAGTGGTGTGTGGCGCGTATTGTGCACTCCCAAGACTACCGTTACTAATTAGCGCGCAACCTAGTTTAACAGTTCTTCGAGGGTTTATCTTCCGCCCGCGGTGATCCCCCCTGATCTGCCCGCACCTCCCCCTGTTTGCCCGCCATTTCCACTGGATTTCCCCTGGATTTCCCGCCTACTCCCCGCGCTCTTTCCCACTCTTCTCGCTCAACTGAGAGTTGAACCCAGTTGAGTTCCTTTTCGCATTTTATGGAAACCGCCGCGAGTTGACTTGTAGCCTTTGCTTTTGTAGCGTCTTCATTTTCCTGCCTTCCTTTGCCCCGGGTGCACCGGAAGAAAAGATGATACCTTGGACCTAATACGATGCTATTACTCACTTAAATGCCTAGTAATCGAGTTAACTCGCACTTGTGATGAAGCTCCACCTCCAAAAACGCAGCCTATTTCGTTGTAAAAACGAATTATTGGCTGATACAGTCTCCAGACAAGTATGCTTAATGATATATACTTTGCTTAGACGTATTTGATAACTTCATATTTCCGTTAGTTACTTCGTCGTCAAGCATTACGAGTATTCCCTGTGCCCGTTGGGCGCTCTGTGGGGGGGTGGCGGAGGGGGTGGAGCTTGCCCCCCCGCTCTAGACAAATATAATTTCATTGCGCTCCGCTTTGTGGGGCGACGGCTGGCGTTGGAAGGCGTAGACGTTGACGATTAACTGCGCCATGAAAATGAAGCAAAATAAAACGATTAGAACTAAATACAGAAAGATATCGCGCAGCATCGCTGGGGATCACTGGGGGCGGCTCTTCACTCGGGCAGAGGCCAAAGCTCCACACTCCGGCTGACTCCAGATGTCATGGCTCCGCGGCTGAGTTTCCCGCTGTTGCTTTTCCGGCTGCCCCGCGTCTCATTGCCTCATTACGCTCGTGCGAATGGGAAATGGGAAATGGGCAACGGAGGAGGCGATGGAGGCGGCGGTTGTGAAGGTGGATTATGTGGAACCAGCTGCAATGAAAAGCGGAAGGGGAAATCGTGAGCGAAAAGCAGATGGAAGTAACGGCCAGATTATTCATATACCTCCATCACGCACGTCTGGCAAAAAAGAACACAAAAATACAGAACCAGCTAAGGAAACCCCAGTAGATAGAAACGTATCATGAATGAGTGACAGATTCAAATTGGCTGGCTACAGATACCCTTGCCCAAGTCCGTCCTATTTGCAATACTGCGCACTAAAAGATACTTATAAAGATACTTATACTTTAAGACATCCAAGGACTTACTTCCCTATACTCGCGATAAGCTGGCCAGAAAATATAGTTTTAATGTAGCGCATTCAGGGGAGTGATTTATCAAAATGATGGCAACAGGGTTACGCGAAATCTGAGAAAAAGATAAAGACAGTGCGGATTAACTTCGGACAAGGAGCAGTGCGTTGCCTGGTCCCAGCCTTTCTTTTGCCCCAGCTGCCTTGTGGCAACATGGAAAGTTGCGTCCCCACACTTTCCCACCCGCGACTTTGCGACACAGGGAACAGCACTCAGATTACGCATACGCCGCGTGGGCCGTGGAAGGGATAAGACCGACAGAGAAGGGAAAAGAATGGAAGACGGATTCAAGGATGCGTTGCACAATTGCATTTCTTGTTGCCAGATGCCACTGATGTTCTTTGCCACACCCCCCCCTGTTGCGCATTTGTACTCGGCATGTTGCCCAATATGCTGGCAAAAAAGAAAGGAGAGGGCTCATAGCTCGCAGTACGTGGCATGGAAATTAAACAAATTAAATTTCAACTGAGCCGCCACGCCACAAAGCGAATTAGATTTCCAGACTTAAATGGCAAGTGGCAAGTGGGAAGTGGGAAGTGGAAAGGCGAGGTTTCCACATGAGCAACATGCATGCCACTCGACCCGACCCATTACGACCCTTTGACCTGCCCCTTTGAAGGCCTTCCCTCTGCATTCCCAACTTCCACTCGAATCCACTCGAAACGCTCTCAATTAGTGGGGAAATAATTTAAGGCAAATTGCATTTCAGCTGCGAAAAAGGCTCGAAATCTTCGAATAAAACTGAAAATGTTACCCACAAACAAGGGAAATAATTGAAGCATTTGGCCCGAATTCAATCCGATTAGCCTTGTTTAAAAAATGTATTTGTTAATGCAGATATTATTAGGAGAGAACGTTTTAATTTAAATACGCGGAGTCCACCGCAAAAATGAATGCCGCAGCTTTGAAGTGCGATCCATTTTGCGAAGTGCACTTACTCCCCCCTACTCATTCAAAAAAGGGCATGCGGTCATGGGTTTTTGAACTGCATTCCGCGGACTGAAATGCAAGCTGCCAACTGCAATCGTCAGGCATCCGGCGACCTGGAACGGACATCGCAGCTGGAATCCGAATCCTTTTGCCGCCCCAGGGGTCTCTTTCAATTAAACGCTTATCGCGTTCGAGGCAGTCGCTGAATAAGTTTTAACCCTCGACCCCTGGAGTGCTCCGGCCCATACTCTAAGACCCTATGTCCTGTGTCCCATGTCCTGCGCTCCCGCCGCACAAGAAAAACAATTTTGAAAAGGACGCTGCCACATTCCGTGGCTCGCACATCATTAGGCCGACTTTCGAACGAGGAGTGTGGAAGGGGGGGGGGGGGGGGGGGGGGGGGGGGGGCACTTGAAACAAAGCGAAGCGCATCAAAGATTATGAAACTCATTAAAAAAGTTTCGGCGGGGGCAACAAATCTAGCAAGCTGAGGAATGTGACGCAGCTGCCACGGCCCGCTTTTCTGCCCCAACTTAAGGTCAGTTGGAAAATGAGAGGAAAAGGGCGGCAAGGGAGGCAAGGGCGGCAAGGGCGGCAAAGGCGGCAAGGGAGGTGGAAGTTAGTGGGCGGAGCTGGTGGCAAATGGCCATTGGGATTTGTTTTTCCTTAAGCTGTTTATATTTAGCCTCCAGTCCAGTCTATGGAAAATGGGAGAATAGCAAATAGCAAAGTGAAAAGCACACACTTAGTTCGGCACGACAGCAGCACAAGTAAATGCGATTTTATTAGATTGAGGAACTCGCAAGTCATCTTATTTCATTTTCAATTCATTTTAATTTCACTCTCAAGCGGAATCATCCGCAAAACTTTATTTATTTCCCTGCGGTCGCATGCCATTAAACTTGCCTAACAGCACTATTATTTCGGTCGCAGTTGTGCAGTAGGAAAGTAGTAAATAAAACGAAGCGACTACGTGATACCCCCTAATAAACGAGTCCCCGGGGAGGGCGCAACTTGCAGCCTGTTGCGTGGAGCGGAGAAGTGTGGCTCCTCCCGGATTTTCGAGTGCTTCATAAATTAGATGTCAAAGCCGAAGGATCAAACACCCATGGCAACTTGGCAGCACGCACACGTGTGTCTCTGCCCCACTGTATGTGTGTGCGAGTGTGTGTGTGTGTGTGGAAAAGGGTCAAAGGTTGTCAAAGGAGCGGGGGGGGGGGGGGGGATCGGGCAGGCAAGAATTTGTGCCGCTGGCGAAAGTTCTGCGGCGCCTGGCAAACTTATTAAAGAGTTCGAAGCCAAACAAATTGGCAAGGCGAAAAAGGGAAAACTTGCCGAGCCATTGCGGCCATTAATTTTCACTGGCGGCGCACACGAAATGCAAATGAAACTTTGCACAGGAATGCCGAGTGTCAGTCAGTCAGTCAGTTGGCGAGTCGAGAGGGGGCCACAAAAGTCAATGAAGTGTTAAATGTCCTGCGGTGTTTCGCTGCTATCGGTGCTATCGGTGCTATCGGTGTTCTTATGTTGCCACACACACGTGTCCGATTCTGCATCTCTGCGTGCCTGGCGTCCATAAGTGCCACACAGCCGAGTAAAAAGTTTCGCAGTCATATAATTAAAGCAACAATGCCAGACAGGCCCGCGGCATAAATCACTAGCAGCGCTGCAGAGGCAGCTTCATTCATGTGTCCGCCGGGCGGGGTTCCGATTCCATTCATGGCCAAATACTCCGGGCTCACGCACTTTTATGAGCAACATTATGTCCCTGCGTCCGCCCGCAAAAAAAAAGGATATACACGTTACCAATTTGTGCTGAGCCGCTCGTAAACTGCCCAAAAAGGCAAAAACTCCACTAACGAGCCAAGGCGTAAACTCTTTGCCCTTAGTTTCTTCTCAAATCACTTCGCTTGCAATGCTTTTCGGTTCAACGCGGCGTATGCGTGATATTTCGTCGATTTTTCGGCGCTTCGCTTTCGCTTTTGCTTTCCCGCGGCCAAAAGTCGCGTTGTTTTCAGTTCGACGTTGCTGACGCGACTCGGGCACTCAGGCGATGGAAGCCGCTTCTTATAGCGGCTCGTGGCTCCGGCTCGGGCTTCGTCCTTTATCCTTCGTCCTGCGTCGGAAAACCTCACCAGTTGAGCCTCGCTTCGGCTTCGGTCACTCGGCTCTGGGCTCGTCCCTTCGGCCGGAAATGGCTGTTCGTCAAATGCAAAGAGTTCTCAGTCAACAGGCCGAAACACAAGGAACAAGTGGGCAACGTCCACTAGCTACAGCGAAGGCATTGCACATCCTGGCACATCCTGGCACATCCTTGTGGAGTCGGTGCCCATCTCAATTGCACCGCCAAATTGCTGGCTGCTATGCAAACAGCTGAACTCAACGCGTTTCTGGCTTGGAAACATTCAAATGGCTTGGGAAAAACTTAAATTACCTACGAATACCGTTCAGAAAACCCCATAATCACTTACAGCATATCGATCTGTCGGGAAATGGAAGGCCTACCGCAACTTGCCCCCAAAATTCTCACTTGTTTGCAATGCCTTTCGCCCTGTCATGTTTGTATTTCCAGCCGCATCATAAGGCAAACATTTTAATTTGCCATAGCCTGTAGTGCCACGCCCCCTACACCACTCCGCAAGCACACACCGCCCACACCGCCCACACACAAATATTGACACTCAACTAAGCCGGCAGGCAAACGCTGACCAAAACCAACGTTGGCACCCCCTATATCTTTTTGCAGATCCTTCGCTGATGACGCCAATCATGTTCTCGGCACTGGGTGCACAGGGGCGTGGGCGGAGGGGGGTTTCCCTGCCGTCAGTTGGCGTGACAAGCAAGACTTTAGACTTACAGGATGCCGTGAAAGGGGACGGGGGCGGTGGCGGGGGGAGGGAGCAGACATCGGCACAGTTTGTTATTATTTAAATCAGGAAGTCGACGAAATTTCCTGTGCCAGTGGGGCATGGCCAACAAATTGGCAGCTGACTTCCGCAGTCGAGTCAATTAAATTTTCCCTTTAAGTGATTTCTGTCGCCATCAAATGTCGCAGCCTCCTTCATCCCCATTTTCCAGATTTCCCGCCTGGTTTCCCTGCCCCTCCATTTCCCCACCCACCCCTCTAATGAGAAATCGATGTGTTGTAATTTGTTCAAATCCAATTTCGGCGCACGGCCGTAGTGGCGGTAACCGTAGTCCGTAGTCCGTAGTCCAGAGTCCGGACAAAGCACCTGGCCCCCAATCGTCACGGTATCCTGCGAGAACACTGAAAAAAACAAGCAGACATACTCGTATGTGTGATTGGAATAACAAAGTTGGCAATAAGACCGAAGAAATCATTGTTCAGCTATTTAGATTGCAGCATCTATGCAGAAATTTAAAGTACAATAAATTTAAGCTTAAGTTGTATTTGCATACAATTCTACTAGTGTAGAATTCTTCTCAGTGCACGTTGAGGACCGTTTTAATGAGTTTTTATTGCGCTTCAGGTGCTTTGATTGCTGCGATTTTTAACTTGATTTACGCGAGTTTAGTAAGCGGGCGCGAGGGGGCCCTCCACTATTGATTTTCCAATTAAGCCGGACCCCCCCTCCCCCCCTCGATAAAAGGCACCCCCCCTGCACCCCAAACCACCGTACTCCCCAATGCATTTTGCATGTTTTTCGCGTGCTGCCAGCGTTTGTTTTGTGAGAAAGCCGCCGAGGAAGGACTGTCTTTTGTGGCAAGTTTTATGCGCCGCATCCTGTGCTCGAGCGACAGGGGGAGCAGCAGCGTAGTGTAGGGGGGCTCCACTGTACCGATGGCCGTGTAGCTGGTAGCTTGTGTATGCCATACCGCGTTGTAGCGCAATTTATGCGGTAATTGCTTTTTTAAGCGCTTCGCATTTATCTTTTCGACACAAGTGAAATGAGTTTCTGCCTCCTTTGCGTGCCTTTTGTCGATTTGCCACACCAGCAGCAGCAGCAACAGCAACGGGGGCGGCAATAAGGATACCAGCCTGCAAGGATATCAGCAACAACAACTAGCGGCTGAAGCCTCCTGTCACAAAGCCAGCGAAAGCCAGAAAAAGAATGCTCAACTACTTACAATGGCATTTTTATGACGTCTTCTATTTGTCTGCGCATCACGTTCTGCCCCTACTGCCACGCCCCCTGACCCCTGCACTGCGCGAAAAGTACCACAATCTACTGAATTCTTGCGAAAGACTTCCTTCATTGGATTCATGCAAGCTATATTGAATATTATATTCGAAAATAAGGAAAAGATGCATTTAATTTTCTTATATTGAATACATAAAAGCAATTATTTGTCGTACATTTTATTCAGTAAACTTGTTGTTATAATTTCAAATATGCAGAAAATTCTTTACTGTGTAGTTAACCCACTAAAGCCCCCTTGACAAGTATGCAGCATCTTCTGTTATTGTTGTATATGGAAATGCCGCGAAAGTTTTCCGGCGCCCTTTGACCCCTCCGCCGACCCCTTCGCCCATCACCCTAATTAATTTAACGCAATTCGCTCAAAAATTACACAAAGTTGATAAAACGAAACGAGAATGAAAATGATATGCAGGGCGGAAAATGGCGCATCTGGATTCTTGGGACCAGCCGCATGATTTATGGCGTGCATCTGGTTAATTTTAATTTTATGTGCTGCCCATAAAAATTACCCGCATGGAAATTTGTCATTTGAGATTTCAACGAAATTTGGTTTTCGGGCCTCGCAGGTAACGGGCGAAGCAGTTTATGATTTGTAAAAATAATAATACTTCGTTTTATATGTATTTAAAGTATTTAATGTGAAATTTGTTAGATTGAAAGGTTTTTAACGTTTTTGAATTTCCAGTTGCCCTCAAATTTTGCCGCTCCTCTGCAGCAGCTGCTCTCAAACTGTACACTACAGATCGCTTAATTCTCTCTTCTCTCTTTTACTTAAAAAATGTATTACACATTTACTTGTTAAACAGTACAGATCAGTATAAGTTCTTAAACAGTTGGAATCAAACTTTGACTTACTAAGTTTTTAATTACAGTTGAATTATTTTATTTTATAATTTACAAGTAATAGGCACTTTTAAGAATACGGTCATACTGCTGAGCTCGAATTCGAACTCTGCGGCGAGTAGGACCGTGTAGCGGCAACAGTGAAATCCCAACCTGCCCAAGTCGCCAGTTATTTCTCGTGTTATCCCAACGGCCACACTTCGATGTTCTCACCTTAGTGCCATTTCAATTTTGTATTTTAATAAACTAGTTGCAATTAAACAATTGCGCTGGCTGCCAATTGTTTTTGCGATCCGAGCGAAAAGAATATTCCCAAAAACCACGCGGGTTTCTGTCAACAACAGTGGTTTCTAACGGTTTTTCGTGTGTCACGCCCAAAAATCAACGGCGAAAAATTCTAGTGCGTGTCAAAAAACCAAATACAGTGCAATAACAACAACAAAGGGCAGCTAACGGTGAACCGAACGCTCAAACAAAAAGCCACAGCAACAACATGGAGGTTAGTAGTGTAGCAATTGTTGCTGCCGCTCAAGTGTCTGAATTGCTTTTCATTGAGTTGTTATTTTTTCTTTTTTTTTTTTGTGGGGTGTTTGCCTTGAATGATTTCATTTCATTAATTTAAGTTTTGTTTGCTTCGAGTTTTCTCTCCCTCTCCCTCTCCCTCTCTCTCTGGCTTGCCGATTACGTCAGTTTTGGCTCTCTTTCGAGTTCGTTCTGGAGTTTGCGCTCTCTTCTCTCTCTCTTTCGGCACTCAACTTCAATCCCTTTTCCCTCCCTCCGCCCATGTATTGATTCCCCGTCCCATTAATGAATTCATAAATTTAATAGCTCTTATTATGTCATCGCTTTCTTTTTTGGGGCTCTTGTTTTGTGTTGTGTCTCGATTTCGGCATATTTAGCATTTTTATATAATAACGAACTGAATTCCCTTATCGCGCTGAAACAGCTGTTTTATATTCGCTGACCGCTATGCGAGCCCTTATCTCCCGCATCGAGTTACTCATTTCGCAGCTATGACGCTATAGATATCGACCATCCACCATTCGAGATTGTAAATCCTCCGCAACTGGTGACGGATTATCTGGGTCCTACTAGCCAAGTCTTTAATCTCCACTAATGACTATGACTATTACAATAATATACAGAAGATAATGGACGCAGTTTCGATGGGCAGCGCTTATTTTCCGTGGTCGCCTTATGAATTTGTGATTTCCCTAATTGAGTTTCCCCTCGAAATGCGTGGGATAATCCCGGCTCTTCACTGCCCCCAATTGAACCGAGCCCCAACCCTTTGAGCTCGTCTACCTTCCTGCAGTTAGGAACTATATAAACCGGAAGAAAATCCGTGGGGGGCGTCAAAGTCGCACTTAACATCGCTGAGCTGAGTAATTAATCGCCTTCTGGCGTTTAGTCTGCGTGGACCAATGGACAGCCATCAAAGCAGACATGAAAAGCTTTTTTCCCATCCGCGGAATAGGGGCACAAGTACAAAAACAAAAAGAAAAAAACAAAAAAAAACAGAAAAAACAAAAAAACCAAAACGGCAATGTCGGCCAACATGAAATTGCTCATTTCCGTCGTTTAATTGACGCCAAACACATGAAAATTGACGAAAGACAAAACCATCAGTAGCCGCAAAGCAAAAAAAAGATTAAACTTGTTTGTCCGCCGAGAAATCCACAACAAAGTGCCTAGCTACTATCTACAGTGCGTTTCGGCACTGTAAAAAGGGCGAGGGTCACTTGAGTTGTGAAACCATGCAAAAATGAAATTGGGGTGTCTTATAAATGGGTGTTTTTATTGCACATTATGGACTCTAAAACTTAATTATACTTTTCGGTTTCTGCAATAAATTACATATGTATATCGTAGAAAACTTTCATTGACTTTGAAACACTAATAATGACAACCTTATTATAAAGAAAACATATCAGTTCCACTTTTGTTGATATATCACAACATATCAGTTGTTGATATATTCAGCCGCTTATCAAATAATAATTTATATTTACAAGTGGTTTGGCAATCAAGAAACTTACTGTATGCCTATAAATAGCAAACTGAGAGATGACACAGTAAACACATGACAGCATAAAATCTTAAAACTCAGAACTTCTAACCCATTCGCCGTATTAAGCCAATCGCAATGGAACTGCTCAGTTCATTTAGCACCTCACTGTTCCTATATATATGTAGATATATGTATATATTTCTTGATTTATATATAAAAGTGCTCAGCGAAAGTTGATAATATCTTCGGCTAATGCCGTGACACGATTAGAGCTCCTAAAAATATCCAGCCCCTGAAGTGTCGGACAAAGTTTTCGGAAAAGTTGTTGCCCACTTAGATTTCGGTTGTTAACAAGGGGAAAAACAAGCTTGTGGGTTTTCCGCTGGCTTAAAAGTTCGGCGAGTTCCGTGGAAGTGGAGCTGCCAAGAGACCACCGGCCCACTTTTATTACCCGCGCATTCGCAGTCGCATTTTCATAAATTTCCACTTACTCATCTGAGACAGGCTGTCTGTAGTCTAAGGTCTGTAGTCCGGAGTATGGAGTACGGAGTACGGAGTCTGGGAGCCGGAGTCCGGAGTCCGGAGTCTGGGAGCCGGAGTCCCTGGGATCTGCAACCTTATAACACGCTCCGTTAACCGTTTCTGGCTTGGATGGGCATTACTTCATCATTCGGGCTGGAAGTTTGCATAATTTTCATTTATTACCGCAACCGCTTTTTTATATTTTATGCGCCCTTGTGTGCGAGTATCTCTCCAATCTGCCATCAAAGTATATGTACATATATTATATTATGATTCCCTGGGAAGTGACTGACAAGGCAACGACCTGCCCACCACCACCACCACTCCGATTTATCTTACAAATTTAATCTCTTCACATAATTTTCTCTGCGTGGCTTTCATGTAATTACCCCCGGCCTGTCTCCTCGATTTTGTCCTGTCCTGCATTGTTACTTGTCGTCTGTCTGCTGGGAAAGTTTTCAGCTGCCATTTTATCTGCTCACAATATACATAAATCTGACATTGCCCCTTTTTGTTTACGGCCAAAGTTTCCCCTTTCACTTAATAATGCATTTTGTTCTCTCGCTTTTTAATTGCAGGTGAGTTCGATTCGGAAGGCATCTGCCCTCTGGGCTCTGTATGTTTTATAATGTGTGGTAAAGTATGTGGGC
Source organism: Drosophila orena (assembly GCA_005876975.1). NCBI lineage: Eukaryota > Metazoa > Arthropoda > Insecta > Diptera > Drosophilidae > Drosophila > Drosophila orena. Next base: position 1,802,323 of record VCKV01000282.1, on the reverse strand, counting down.
TTAAGACCTCTTCTACAATTCGAGTAAGGAATGAGAACATACTTCCATATCGTAGGCCAATTCGCATCAACAATAAGGCAGATGTAACCATAAGCTTCAATAGATTACTTCAGGCCATATTAGGACCATCACGCCATAACAAATAAATCAAAATGTGAGAGATCCATGCACTACTTACCATGATTAATTTCAATCCCATGCAGCTCGCTGCTGATTTATGAATAGTTAGTTAATCTGTGGCATGTGTGGGAATTATGTGTCTTACGTAAGCCCATAGATTTCATCAGCAATTTTAATTTGGCAGTTTTCCATACATGCTGACTAACTGACTAACTGACTAACTGACTAACTGGCTAACTGACTTGGTTTCTTTTTCTATGCATACAAAAGCCTGCATTCCACGCCCACTTAAATGTGGAATTTGCAGCGGTGGCCTTTTTAATCGCCCAGAAATCGCGTGCTTTCTGGCGACAAAGATGGTTGCATGCGATTGCTGCCACACTTTGTGGCTTTCCGTTTTTCTGATCCGGAAAATTGCCTCACGGTGGAAATTCTGATTCAGGGGTCAGCGTACTCGCTGCACTTGCAACTGATTGTTTAAACAATGCCCCGGTGTGTGTGAGTGTGTAAACAAAAGATGATTATGCTTAGATGCACATATGTATGTATGTACATACGTGTATGTACAAGCATACACCCAAAGTCAGAGAGCCGACAGAAAGAGCGAGAAAGGGAAAATGTACATGAATTTTAAATTAATTTACATAGATCTTCATTTGACTGCCACTTAACTTTCACTGGCTGACACTCATGACAGTTTGTCGCATTACCCAGCCCAGTAATGAACCCCAAAGTGGGAGGGGCTCCCTATTACTTACAGCATTCCCGGGCGAAAACATTTGCCGAAACGTGACCCAGAGCAAAGGCACTTTTAAATTCAGAGTCAAATGTAAACTACATAAATTTGCGTACTGTTCGGGGGGATTGTGGGGACTCAAGACTGAGGACCATAATTTATTATGATGGCTGACTGGCTGGCTGGCTGGCTACTTGGCCATCTTATTGATGACTGGGCTCAGACTCCAACTGAGAATGCGACGCACGTTTCTCATTTTGTCCAAATGCGTCTGCTGCTCAAATTTCACTTTTCCCCCCTGCAACTTTTAGCGACATCTGTGCATTATGTGCGGATTCAATTCGATTCAGATCGGGAAAGTTGCCTGCACTGCAGCCAAGTTGCCGAGTTTCCATGTTTTCCATGGCCGTGCCAACTGTCAGTTTCTGCCAGCACCCTGGTGATTCCTTGCTCTACGCCCCTCTTAACCGCTTTGATATCGGAGATTTCTGGTTGCAACGATGCGGCAGAGACCGAGGTCTATACCCTGTACTTGGAGGGAACTAGGGTATACTCGGCGATGCTGCTGCCCAAAACAAAAGTAAAAGACGTTACCATTTGTTGAATTTATCTCAAGTCGTACGTAAAGAAATTCCTGAAAAGAAAGTTACCATACCAAGTAATATGTTTAGATTGAGACACTATTTAACAGAGCGGCACCTTTACAGTACCCCCCATTCGAATCCCTTTGACTAACTCGAGTTCACTTGCTTTAAACGCATTGAGACGGAACTATCGACGTCTCAGTTTTCAGCAGTTGAAACGCCCGACTGCCGCCAGAACCAGAATGTGTATGTAGATGTAGCTATAGCCCGACCAGAAGCGGATTCCCTATCGCACTGACCAACTGGGTCTCGACTTTCAGGAGGGAGGTCCAGGAGGACCTCCTGGAGAAGCTGCTGTTGGCATGCAAATTGCATAAAATATGGCCATATAAAAAGCATATTCGTGTTCACTGAATATGCAATTGACTGGCTCCCGGGGATTGGCTTAGACGCAAAAACTTCTTTTCCATCTTGCCAGGCTGCCAAAGTTCCCGGGCATATTTCAGCTTTGCGCTGGCACTTTGGGGAGCACCAGGAAAATGCAATAAAGCATTTTCACCCCGCAGGAAAAAACGTTTGGGAATACATTTATGGGGCTTACAAGGCGGACAATATATCGATGGCTAAGGAAATGCATTGTGATGGCGCATGGCGCAGGGGAAAAAGGTAGAAAAATCCGTCTCTCAGTTTGGAATACTTGGGCTGCGATAACTTACAAGAAATCTGTTCCTCGTCAAAGTCACAATAAGCTGCAAAATGATATTGAAACGCAAATAAATGCCTTGAGATACAAAAATGCTACTGACTTTACTGTTTTCCCCTGGTGCAAGTGTCATTTTCCCCAGATACGCATTTTCACTCGACACTCGACGCTCATTTTCGTTTGGACGCATCTTTTCACCTTCGGTTTCTGGTTTTCCACGCGACTAATTGTCGGATTCAGATGGCCATAAAAGCCAGCCTGGTCGCAAATGTAATTAACGTTACTTGCACGAAATTTCCTGCTACTGGCTCCTCCTCCGAACTGCGAACTGCAATTTCCCTGGCCGTTTCCTCGCTTCCTACGCGAATTTCCACCATTGCGAGTTGGCCATTAGCCGGTCCATTTTACTTTTTGTTACTTTTGTACCTGCTTTCGTGGGACGTGTGCGCGTCCAACTTTTCATGCACTTCTGTTTGAGTTTCCACAGTTTTTCCGCTCCGCGGGCAATGTGTAATTTTCGATGTAAACGTGACCACTGCCGTTTGTCGCTTCTGCAAAACTGTATTTCGCTGTTGCTTGCCGCTTAATTAAATCGCCTAAGCACCTTGACCGATTTCGCATTCGGTGACCACGACCGCCCATCCGTCAGATACAAGATACATTTGTGCAAATCACCGAAAAACATGTTTCCCATTTCGCCCCGCTGCTCACGGGCTTCGTTTTGTGGGTCACACATGGTCAGGAGGATTTGCTGTGGCCTTAAGCCGGATTTACTCCTGTTTCGATTCGGTTTCGGGTTCTAGCTGTACTTTATTGGCAATCTAGAATGTGTATCTGTATTTTGGCATGAGCTAGAACAAGGTACTTGCAACCAGCAATTAAACATAATCGTTAACTCATTTTTTTCCCTTAAATTCCATAAATACAAGTTATTAGAAAACATACTTCTGAAGCAACAAATGCTCAAGTCTGTCTGAGGCTGTTTTTGACGAAACCTTAATACCATTTTCAAAGCTGCGCAGCTGCATTCCATTAAATAAAGCCCTCCATTCAACCGTATCTTCTGACAAGTACCAGCTTTGAAATTGCATAAAATGGGTTGACAGAGGGCTGGAGGCGGTGGGCGGGGAACCTGGAGAGGAGCTCTCCAAGTAAGTTGGTTTATTTGGAACTAACGTTCCACAGGCCCGTTGCAATTAATGAGCCTGCCACTCCATTTAACTGGGAACTCGAGACTCACAGTTTATGCGCATCGCAACTTCTAATTGGCTCTCGGAACTCAAAACTGTGACAGGCGCACGCAAGTTAACAGTTTTTAATGCTTAATGTGTCGACGACGAGTATCTGACAGATACATTTCGGCTTGCCGTCTCGTTTACCGTGCGGATTTGCATGGTGGGCTGGATATTGGTATCGAGAACAGGTATCTTTTGAGGTACTCTCTTTGAACGGGGCACACTATACCAGGTAACAGCTCTGTACCACTTTAAGTGTTACCTCTATTATACTTGGTCATTTAGAAAGACATTATTTGGGACCGACTTGAAGGTTTGCCGCGAACAGTGACCCTGAAATATCGAAACTATAAGCACCCAGTCATAAACTCACCAAGAACTGTGAGGATTGCTCGACTGGATCATAAGTTATACTCGAGCTGAGAGTACTCCCCACTCGACTAGCTAAGATATGTGCTTAATTTCTTGTTTTGGCTCCAATTTATTTGCTTGGCTCTCCTCTCTAGCGTTTCGGAGTGTCTCCGGAGTGCCGTGAACTCAATTATTTTTGCAATTACTTTTTATGAATCCACAGTTTACAGTTGGTCCACCTCCAGAGGCCGTACTTCTCGATTGGATTGGCATCGAGTGGAGAGGAGTGGAGTTCGCTGGGGGAGTTTGTTCTCTGTCCCCAATTGAAATGCCAACAATTGGCTGCAACTTGAGGCGTTAGAAGCTGACATAATCGCCCCCGCTGTAGCGACCAAAACGAGGAGCACCACTCGGAAGTGGGTCAGTGGCTGGCATTTAGCATTTAGCATTTAGCCGTAGTCATCAGATGGTCGAATAATATCTGGGAGCGTCATCTTGGCCATTTGTTTGTTTGGGTTTGTTTTGCTAGTACTTGCTAGTACTTGCTGGTCGAGACGGTACACTGTGGCAGCTTAGCTGTACCTATTGTGGTCAAAACCGGTTGCCAGTTAAAAGCGCTGCGCTAAGTAAACGGCGGCCAAAGAGGAGTTTAAGCCACGGTTTTATGGCCATTGTATTGTCCGTCGCGGTTCCTTGGCACTCTTTTGCCCTCGGGGGAAAACCAGTTTTCAATCGGTTTGTTTTCTCTTGATTTGGCTCTTGATTTGCTCGCACTAAATACTAACTACGATATGCCCCCACTTCTCGGTCACGCTTAGCCAGAACATCCATTCGCCCCATTCCGCCCCCGTCCAAGTTTGCAGTACTCTTACTATTGTCGTATGCAAATCACTCGACTTGGCTGTTTCGGTTTTCCCTCCATGTCTAATGTCGATTTCGTGGCTTTTCGACGACTTCCGCTCGGCTTGTTTATGGGCCACAATTTGTTGACTTATTTATTTGAAATCTGGCGGAGTTGCACAACGATTTCCCACCGAGAAGTCGTTTAAGTGCAGACACCACCGCGGAGAAGTCATGCCACAGTTGACTGCCCCCGTTGCCCCGCCCCCTGCACTGAAACAAATAACGTGACCCTCGATCAGACGCAAATCACACATTCTACGTGTTACTGGAAAAACAAAAGAATATATTACTGTATTGAACCATTATTTAGAGGCGATTAAATTAGAATGAATCAATAATAATCATTATGATTATATAGAATTTTAAAAATAATAAGTAAACTAATTAAAATAAATTAGTAAAAGGTGTTTCAAAGTTATATCATTTAGATTTAGAGAGCAAATGCAAACTATTGCCCCAGTTTTTGTCGGTGTGCCTAATTTACATTGGCAACTCTTTGGGCCAACTGGCTGAGTGACTCGACTTAAGTTGGCCCGAACTGAACTGAGCGCCTGACTCACTGACTAACTGACTAACTGACTGAATGACTGAATGACTGACTGACTGGATGACTGACTGACTGAGCGATTGCAGCCTGTCTTTATGTTGGCTCGAAGCAAATGTTGCACGACTCTCGCTTGGCTTTCGATGTGGTTGCCGTTGTCTCGCCTTAATTCGGTGGTCTGGTGGTGCGGTGGTCTGGTGTTTCGGCGGGTCTCTCTTGCCAGTCAGTCGGTGGTGGAACGCAGACCCAGTCCCAAGTCGCAACGTCTCCGGCCGAAAGCTGCAAGTCGCCTCAGTGCATTCATAATTGGATTTGCCATATTGCGCGCTTCATATTCCGTGTTTCCTATTCCGTATCGATCGGACACCTCCTCCGAGCTGCAAAGATAATAGTGCAGAATGGAGAGCGCCCTGCCGGTGGCCGAGTTTCAGCAGATAAAGCTGCGTCCGGTGCCAAAGGTCAAACGCCGAGCCCCTCAGCCGCCAGTGAGCCTCCGCCTGAAGCATAAAAATGTGCGAAAAGTAGCTTTAAGTGTCGCAAAACCCCATTTTACCAGACCTCGTGAAGCCTGCAAAGCATTAGTGAACTTTCGCTCTCATCGGAAAAGCGGGAAACTGAAAAGTGAACTGTGCAAAAGTGAAAACAATGGTTTTCCGTCGAAGCAAAAGAAGAGCACAAACGTGGGAAGATTTCCCTGCGATTAGGAGGAAGCAATCTTATCTGATCCGCTCTTGAGATTTTCGGTGGGGAAGAGAAGCTCTATGGTCTGGTATTTTAAATGATCATTCCATTGTTCATATTAAATTGTGGAACTTCCTAGAAATCCTTCCTATTCGACTCCTATTTGACTCTAAAAAATATAAACAATTCTAAATTCAACTTTTTCAGACTTCTGCCACCACAAAGACAACCACGCTCACCACCCCCGCCAAACTGTATGGCAAGGATCTGAGTGAGTACGATGATGTGGACGTGGAGAGCCTGCTGGCCCAGCTCTCCCCCGAGGAGATAACCATACTGGCCAAAGAAGTGGATCCCGATGTGAGTAACCCTTTTGGAGGCGTTGTATCCAGATAAATTGAACATTCTTGTTTCTTCAGGACAACTTCCTGCCGCCAGACCAGCGCAACAGCTATGAGTGCACCAAGGAAGCCACCGGGCCCCTCAATCGCAAGCAGCTGATCGAGCACATCAACAAGCAGGCCATCGAGACACCGGATCAGCCGGAATTCGAGCCGTTCGTTCAGGGCAAGGTCCGTGGAAAGAAGTGGGTCCCTCCGCCAAGGGATGCCCGCGACATCGAGGCGGAAGAACAGATCGCCATCGACATGGGCGAGGAGTACGAACACGCCCTCAACGATGCCACGCAGGAGGAGATCATCGATCTGGCCGCCATCCTCGGCTTCCACTCGATGATGAATCAGGACCAGTACCACGCCTCCTTGCTCAACAAGGGTCAGCCCGTGGGCCTGGGCTGGGATGGCATCACGAAATCCACTCAGCAGAAGCTCTTCCCTATGGATCCGCCCAATAGCACAGATGTGGAGGAGTCCATCAAGCGGGTGAAGGACGATGACTCCAAGCTGATTGACCTCAACTTGAACAACATTAAGGTTTTGTCTTGAATTTTAAACATTATTATTCTGTATCCTAACGAACTTAATTTTCCTTACATGTAGAACATCTCGGACGAGAAGCTCGAGCAACTGTTTGCCGCACTGCCTCAGAACGAACATCTGGAAGTCCTCTCGCTGACAAATGTGGGCCTCACCGACAAGACAGCCCTCCTGTTAGCCGCGGCCATAGAAAAGAGCAAAACCCTGAGAGTATTAAATGTCGAGACCAACTTCATCAGTCCGCCCGTGATCGTTAAGCTGGTGCAAGCCCTGCTCAAGTGCCACACCATCGAGGAGTTCAGGGCCTCCAATCAGGTGAGTGGGTCCTTCAATTCGAGTAGTGGAATGCCCCTTGTAACTGGCATTATAAGGTAGTTGCAGCATGATCTTACTTTTTTAATTATATCTTCGCCAGCGGTCCGCGGTGCTGGGCAACAAGATCGAGATGGAAATCACCGACCTGGTGGAGAAGAACTCGTCGCTGCTGCGCCTTGGATTGCACCTGGAGTTCAACGACGCCCGCCACCGAGTGGCCGCTCACCTGCAGCGCAACATCGACAGAAGTAAGTTGACCCTTGGGATTGGCAGATGACCCGGGCGGTTACTTTCACCCCCTGGCGATCTGCAGGCGATCAGCGTTGGTTTCGCGAATAGTTCCACTACTGCTCCCTTCGATAGGATTAGGTATATTTCTTATTGACTGAGTTGCCTCACTCGCGCGTTTAGGTGAATTGCAACAAGGTATGTTAGCCAGCGGAATCACCAACATCGCTTTGCCATCATCCAGCAATCAATCGTCACTCCATCATGACCATTCAGACTCAAAGGCGGCCAAGGACATTTCACCCACTAGGTTGAAGAGCCTGGCTGCCTTCGAGCAGTTCATCAAGGCGCGCACCTGGACCGATCCTTCAGATAGTGTAACCCATAACTTGCCACCTCCAGGGCGTCTAGTGCGCAATCTACAGGCGGAAGCATCTGCGTCCACATCCGGAAGTGGTGCCGAGAGGAAGATTTGATGAGCGACCCCATTTGGTAACCAAGCTCCACGTTCTGTTGTTGCGTCTTCCCAGCCCCACTCCAGTCTATCTTTTTATCTATTTATCTATTGTGTCTGGTAACCAGGTAATCCGTTCTTGGCCTCCATTAGCCTCATCGTCACTCCAGCTCTCCAGTCTTAACACCATCGTCTTACATTCTTACATCGTATCACCAGCCTTCGTTGCGTTATCGTTATCGTTCACGTTTCGTTATCAAGTTATCGTTCGTTTCACCTGTCGTTATCGTTCTGGGTTAGGGGCACCTCGTAGGACATTTTAAAATCGGATTAAGATGGTTGTGATAGGTAAAGTAACAGCACTGTAGAATTCGCGTTACTATACTTTAAAACCTTCACTATTTAGTGGTATTATTTTAATATACATTCATTTTTGATTGTAAGAGGGTTCAGTACGTATGTATATCATTCTTCCATATCCACCCGACGCTAACCCATGTGTTATCCCTATAGAATAGAGCCAGGATCTCGAAAGGCTGAGATCGGTCCACCTATGTAATATTCCGTGTCAAACCCTGTTTCTCTCTCGTCTGCAAACTCTTGTAATTACCATAGATTGTAAAAGTGACTTCCGCCAAGAAGAACATTAACCAATTATCCATTTGTCTGTTGTAAATTTGCAACGCTCCTCTCAAACTCGAAACACCCAAAATCGACACTTCGACAGTCTTCCGCGTTCAGAAAATAAAGCCCAATCTACCCAAGTTGATCCTGCCGGGCAACATGGAGATTGAGCGGGATCTGGTCGCCTATAACCGATCGGCCACGCCTTCTCCGTCGCCATCGCCACAGCCTCCGGCGGATTATGAAGTGGAAGAGGATCCGGATAACATGGTTATTCGGGGTGGCGGCGATGCCTTCGATCCGGAGATCGATCCCGACAACATGGTGGTGCCGGGCAGTCGGTCCGTGACACCGAACTACGACGATGAGGGTGTCTATCAAGCGCACACGTGAGTGAGAAGTCGAGCAGCCACTGCAGCCACTGCAGCCGCACCGCCGGAGCCACTGAATGCCACAGAACACGACTGAAAACCACAGAAATCCACTGAATCCACAGCTACCACAAGTTCGAGCCATGTACAGACAGTCATTCGATCCACTTGCGCCTTTCCCTTTTCTGACTCATTGGTTATGTAATCCTCGATGTTGTCGTTGTCGTTGCCCGAAAAGTACACTCAAACACCCTGGACTCTGGATGCAGTCCATCGATCTTGCTGACCAAGAAATTGTACATACCCCAAATGAAAACCACCCTATAAAAAGCCTAGAAGATTATCCATCGATATAATTCATAAACAAAATAGCTACATATAGGAACTGTAGCCATAGCTTTAGCTTAAATGTGAAATTATAAGTTTATGTATACGTAAAGCACAATATGAGCTATTTTGTTTTGAGAAATACCCCATCGATGGTCAATTGTGGTGATTCTTTTGTTCTGTGCAGAAACCGGAAACTGATTCCAGCACAGGCCACTTGTTTATATCTGTTTTCCATGTCGTCGTTGTCAGCCGCTTTATCCATTTGCAGTCGATCCGTGTAAATAATCCCGTCACAATCCTCTCTCATCCAGATCAGATGCGTGCTATTAACCCACACCCACACCCACGCACACCCACATACACACTCGCAGCACTCTGTGTTTTGTATCTATGTATGTATCTTTCTATGTTCCAAAAACAGACGAACTCAGAGATATCAGCCAAAGACGATTCAGAAATTCAGTTCTCGAAACAGTCGACAGTCAAGAATCATTATTATTACTTCTCCTCTTTTGTGACTCGTCTTTATCACCTTTTGCTTATGTGTTCTGTTCTCTCTCCCTTTTTCTGTTTCTCGTTTTCAGTAAGAAAAGATCTTGAGTTGCGACTGCAGTTCAGATTTTTCAATAATCTGCATAGAAAGTCGACAAGAATTCAATAAGCAGACCACAAAGCAAGCAACTAAACCATTTTTAAAGCGTTTTGTAATCTAAACCCAAAGAACCGAAGAAAAACAAGCACATAACAACGAAAGAACGTGTATAATATAATATATATTTAACAAGATGAAGGAAGCAGGAGCACAAGTTTAAGCTAAAGATAAAGCAGCCCTCGAGCTTGCCAAAAATCTATATCTATATACTCTAGAGACTTTAACTAAGCAAAGCAAATGAAACCAAAGAAACGAAGCGAAATATCAAACTAAATACATATGCCACACTTATCGATAAAGATCGCAGATCGAGCAGACTCGTGATCCATGGATATAGCATAATACCCATGTGCCACGAGTTATGTTTTAGGTCCAGGCCTCTTCTAAAACTCAGCAGAAACCGTTTAGGCGTCACGTGTATAATTTTATCTAACGCTTAACACAGGTATCTATGAACACGGATTGTCTTCTCACGTCTTCTGCTAACTCGCAAGAATTGCCAAATAACCAAGCCCCCAACTAGCAACCTGCATTCTGCTATATATATAGCCTCGATATATATAGTCTATAACTAGCTTTCGCAGTTGTTCGATTAGAGTGAGACACCACTGTGCACTTGGCTAAACAAAGATCTTGTTATACTCTTGCATACAATAATCAGAACGCGCTAGAAAGATTTACTATTTAAGTTATGTCTGATCTTCTAACACATAATTATGTTTTCGGAATTAAAGAAACAATCTCAATGTAACATATTTTATCTGCAAGGGTATTTATAGCTTCGGCGTTTCGGAGCTAGACTTTTCCTTTTGATTACCTAAAGCCACTTGACCGATCAGTCATAAACACCAGCATCCAGCATCCGTTTGTGTTATTGCGCCATTGTGTAAATTATTTGTTAATTGTATAAGTTTAACCATCCTCTGCATGTCTTGCATGACCTCCTCCCCCAGCCAAACCATTTGCATGCTACGTGTAATCGCATCAGCACACTATCCACACTTCAGACAATTGTTTGCAGTGGCCCAAATCGGCGGCTCTAATGAAGTTCTCTTCGTATAGGAATTAAACTGCGATGTATGATCTAAGTGAGTCCCCAGATCCGAGTCAAAGTAAAGCGATAGTAGCAGAAACCCATAACAAACGTAGATTTGAGACACTTTTATGATTCAGTAAGAGCCACCAACTAACAGCAGAAAAAAGCAGAAAAAGCAGAAAAAGCAGCACCACCGACAAGAAGAGCCAAGAAAAACTACAAAAATAAAAAACACGATGCAGAATATCTCAAAACAGACGAAAAGTTGGTACCCCTCTGTCTAAGTAATTGTTGTTTGATCTGCAGCCAAAAGAAATACCAACTAATCCCGATTAATAACCCCAAAAAGCTTCCAGCTAATTGAAAGTTAGTCTTAAGGACCTCTGCCCAAAGAAGGCCAAGAACACTTGGGCCAACTTGAATGTTGTACCTGCAACTTGATTGACTGTTTGACATTGATTGAAGTTCGAAACTAACCCAAAACTAAATCGTTGTTGAATCCTTCTCTATATTATATCACTCTTTGTTGCCAACACTTGACTAATGCCAATTTATTTGTTTCTTCTCTTTCGCCCCGCCCACGCACACGCACACTCTCGTTATCCTGTATCTGTGTTTGCAGTACGTGTGAAACGCCTGAACCAGCGTAAATAAAAAGACAAATACGAAATATATAGCAGCAACCAACCAACAACAACATGCCACCACCCAAGAACAACAATCAAGCAGAAAGCCATCTATATGTGTGTGTGTGTTTCTTTGTCCGCCTCTTGATTTGATAAATACCAATTAACAAGCAAGCCCCAGCAAGAATATCAAAACCAAACCAAGAACAACACCTCCAGCAAACCAGAACAACAGCAACATGAGCAACCACGGCAACCAGAACAACAGATCTTTGTCTATGTCCACACTCCCCCACCAACCGACCTCTGTACTCCCCGAAAACCAATCCAACCAACCAGCTGTGAACTAACACCGAAGAATGATGTGCGACATGAAGTACGTAAAGTATCTTATGGATAATAGATGTAATTGCAGATAGAATAGTAAGAATCTCACAATTTGCATCACTTTTGTACCATCTGATCTGCTTAAAAATGTAATATTCAATAGACTTGGTTTTACAAATTATAGTAAAGTATTCACTGCTCCTGGGAGAGTCTTAAGGAAGATGCGATATAATCTTAGAAAATGATAGCAGATATATGTAATACCACTGTTAAAGTGCCATTATTTGATTTCACCACATCAAGTGAAGCATCATAAGTTAGCACCTTGGATCGCCTGGTGACCCCGTCCACAAAATAGCGTACATTTTAACGCTCCAAGCCGAGATTGGAACGAAGAGTTACCCTAAATAGGTTTGTCAATGTTTACGGAAGAGGAAATCTGATTAGCAACTATGTGATTAGCGTAGTCTTAAGCCAACAAGGGCAAGTTTTTCTTGTGGACACTGTATTATAACTATGCAACTGTTGTGCGTCATGCTTCGTTCTGAGAAAATGGTCTTCGTAAAGGAAACTTACTAATCCGATTTTTCGAATATTTTCCAGTTGGACGTCAGCGTCGCATGGGTCATCTGACCAGGAACTACACCGTTGGCGTCTGGCAGTAGGATTCATCGAATTGGGACTGCGGAGTCTACACATTTTACACCGAAAGAAATCAATAGCCTAACAATAGCGTTGTCACACGCTTGTTGCTGCTCTCACGCAGAGAATTGTTCTATATTGTTTTGTTCAGTGTTTGTTGCGTTCTTCAGATTGATGTTTTCGGTTCGAGTTTGTGTTTGGATCACCACCCACCACCTAAGCATAATCAATTGTTTGTTACGAGTTAGGCGAATGTTCATTGTCACACACGCAGATCCAGGATTAACTTTCTAACTGGCAGCTCTAAAGTAGTTATTTCCTTAAGCAAATCTTCACATTTACGCTGCAGCTATACACACGTTTACTTTATTTTACCTATTTTACCTACCATTCTGTCCTTTGATTATTTGTAGTCCCTAGACGGGGCGATATTTCACAATTTTTAGTTTTAGTCGTGTTTATATCCACACATGCACACATGATACAAACACATACACATAACATACATAATACTTACACACTATATATATATGATACATATATAGCCATGGTCTCTGAAAACAATTTACTGCTATTGAATTATGAAATGCTTAAACATAAATTTAACTTATGGTTAAACACACAAAACAAATGAAAAACATACAATTGTATAATGTAATGATATCTTACTTTATATGACATAATGCAATGCTTTTAAAATACAATTTTTAAAAATCATGTAAAAACTTTAAAATTAAATAAAAAAAACTACAAAAAACAATATTGATCAATCTGTTTTCTTTATCGATTTATAATATTATCATAATTATTTGTTATAAAACAGTACAGAGGTGTTGCTGAATTGTTTGAACGCTGAACTTTTTATACGCAATTTGCTTTCGTCAGCACGAACTAAAAATTTGCTAAAAATAGCCAGACTTTCTTTCCTCCGTATAATCTTTATAAGCTTTATTAGCTTTATAAGATAAGGGATTATACAGTAGCAACTAGATAATAGATAACATCAGCCATCAAAAAATCACCTTGCTGCACTGTATCTCATCACTTTCGATTATTAGGCGATCTTTCAACCCAAAAAGCTTATTAAAAACACAGCTGGGTGTAGATGGGCAACTGTGAAGATCAATATTTAAGCTGTGAATAAGAAGTGCACACTTGATTATCGATTCTCCGCGGATCGCGCTAGATTAATGGAAAAATTTCAATTATCAATAGGGGACACTTGTGCCAGTTGGCTGACCGACAATTCCAAGGTAAACACTGAAAAGGGGCGGACGCAGGGGGCATTGGTCATTGTCCAGCGTGATTTGCCGTCTTTATGGGACCGCCGTGGATCCAACTGAAAGATACAACCTGTATCCCGCTTCCACACACGACACGCGTCGAGATCTGGGCAAACAGCCTCCGGAGATAAGAGCGCGTGACGCAGCCCCTTGGATCATCAGGTTCCGGCGGCGTGTCGTCCAACCCATCAGTTCACGCACAGATCTCGCCCAGAATGTCCACGCTGGAGAACGAGGTGATCTTCCGCAAGCAGGCGGAGGTTAACCAGAACCTGGAGGCGCAGTTCGACAGCTCCTCCACGGACTTCATTCTAATCACCGACCATCGCACCTCGAAGAGTAAGAGCCTGGAGCAGTTGGAGGCCTCCAAGGAGTCGGAAAATCCGGAGTCCTGCTGCTCCCGATATGCCCGGAATATCTTCCGGAAGAAGACGCTCCTCAAGCGCTTGCCCTTTCTCACCTGGCTGCCTCACTATAACCGCAAAGACTGCATCGGCGATTTGATAGCCGGCTTCACCGTGGGTCTAACCGTAATCCCACAGGGATTGGCCTATTCTGGGGTGGTCGGTCTGCCACCGGAGGTTAGTATCCACGTACATAATAAGTCGTATTTGAAACGGAGTTTCCTTGCTTATTTTTAAAACTTTATTTTTACATTTTTGGGCGTATACCCACCCCTTTTCGATTGGTTAATCAAGCCATCATGTTTTCGTAGCCAATTAGCAAGTTTAGGCCAGCGGAAAAGCACCGAGTAATGGTGGAGCTGACGACTTGATCATTGATCGTTAGTGCGTCTCAGTAGAAGCACGTTTCAGCGGTTCAATTTGTACTGAAGATACCTCTGATCCTGTAGATCCTTCAATCGACTGTTATATCAAGAAATAACTCAGATTCTCTTCACCAGTATGGCCTGTATGGATCCTTTATGGGCTGCTTCGTATATGTCCTTTTGGGAACGTGCAAGGACAGCACGATTGGCAGCACGGCGGTGGCCTCACTCATGACCTTCCAGTTCGCCCAAGGATCCTGGCAGAGGTCCGTACTCCTGACCTTCCTGACCGGCATTATAGAGATCCTGATGGCCATCTTCAAGCTTGGATGCTTGGTGGAGTTCGTTTCTGGACCGGTGAGCGCGGGATTTACGAGTGCCGTGGCCTTGATTGTGTCGACGTCCCAGATGCGATCGATGCTGGGTGTCAAGAGTGATGGTGGATCCTTTTTGGCCACGTGGATAAGCATGTTCCGGGACATCGAAAACGTGCGCGTAGCCGACACCTGCTTGGGCTTCGGATGTGTTATCCTGCTCCTGGCCATGAGGAGTTTCGGAAAGTTCACCATCGGTCCGAAGGACGAATCAAGGAGGAACGGATTCCAGCGGGCTGTGAACGCGGTGATCAAGTTCTTGTCCACCTCGAGGAATGCCTCTGTGGTTATTCTGTTTACCGCTGTTACCATGTACCTGGATGCCAATGGAGAGAATCCCTTCAGACTAACTGGAAATATACCCAAGGGAATGCCCACGCCCTCGCTTCCTCCGTTTTCCATTGAACCGCAGCCCGGCAACGAAACAGCTGGGATCCCTGCTGTTGAGGGGCAGAATTTTCCTCAAATGGTACAGAGCATGGGATATGGACTAGTGATCGTTCCCCTGATGGCTCTGCTGGAAACCATGTCGGTTTGCAAGGCCTTCGCCAAGGGAAAACAGATAGACATCACCCAGGAAATGATCGCCTGTGGAGTCGGCAACATTGCCACCTCCATGTTCTCCGGATATCGGTGCAATGGAGGATTGGCCCGATCGGCGGTGAATAATGCCAGTGGCTGCCGCACCAATATGTCCAACCTGTACATCGGTGTTATTGTAGTGCTCGCCCTGAACTTCCTCACCGAATACTTCGCCTTCATTCCCAAGGCGGTGCTGGCAGCGATTATCATATCGGCAGTGATCTTCCAGGTGCAGTACCAGGTCGTAACGCCCATGTGGCGCAGCAAACGTGAGTTGGGACTTCCTTAGCTGGTCATATACATATGATACATTCCTAAGTAACCCTCTTTGCAGGTTCCGATCTAGTGCCCGGAATCCTGGCCTTCGTCACCTGTTTGGTACTGCCCCTGGAAATAGGCATTTTGGTGGCCATTGGTGTGAATCTTCTCTTTATCCTGTACTATGCAGCCAGGCCAAAGGTCACCCTGGAGCAGCTGGAAACCCAACAAGGTATCAGATTCGTCAAGATCACCCCCGACAGATGCCTGATCTTTCCTTCAGTGGAGTTTGTTCGGAATATGGTACTCAAACTGGGCAGCAAGTCCACTCTGCCCGTGGTGATCGACTGCACCTATATCTATGCTGCGGATTTTACAGCCGCCAAAGTAATATCCTCCATTGTGGACGACTTCCGGCGGCGTCAGCAAAAGATCATATTCTTCAACTTGAAGCCCAGCGTAGTGAGTGTCTTCGAGGGATTAAACACAAGGCTGGTGCTTTGCTACAACACCCATGCCCTCAACCAGGAACTTCGGCCCGACGAGCCGGATCTTTCAAGGTCCGTGGACTCCCTCGACCACGTCGAATCCGGGAACGGAACTTGTGAATGCGTGAGCATGGCCAGCACTCTTTCACTTTCTAGGAGTTAGTCCGCCAACGCCCAAATAAAGTTAGTTAAGTTATATCTATACCATTACGAGCATTAAACTAGTAGTTTCCCTCGAGTAAAGGCTCTGTTCTTTTTCTTACGAGAATATATTATACATAATTGTAATATTTATATACAAGATGATGTTCAGTCTGATAGTGGAGTGGAGCTCATTATGTTTTCAGATTAGAAGCTATTTCCAGAACTTTTTGATGGACATGTTCTTCTCGGAGTCCTTCATCATGACTTTGGACACGGCCATTTCAAAGTCCTCCTGGGTGACATGGACCCGTCTTTCCCTCAAGGCATACATTCCAGCCTCGGTGCAAACACCCTTGACCTCCGCGCCAGAAGCCCCGGGCATTTGTTCCGCAATCTTGCGAAGATTGATGCCTCTGGTGAGGTTCATCTTGCGAGAATGTATCTTTAGGATATCCAACCTGGCCTCCTCGTTCGGTGGCGGAAACTCGATCTTGCGATCAATGCGACCGGGGCGCAGTAAAGCCTGGTCCAAGACATCGATGCGATTGGTGGCCATGATTACCTTGATATTTTTAGTGGCCTCGAAGCCGTCCAGCTGGTTCAGGAGCTCCAGCATTGTTCGCTGTACCTCTGAATCACCTGTTCCACTTTCCATTCGAGCGGAACCAATCGAGTCGATTTCGTCCATGAAAATGATGGAAGGAGCGTGTTCCCTGGCCATCACAAAAAGCTCCCTCACCATTCTGGAACCCTCGCCGATGAATTTCTGCACCAGTTCCGATCCTGAAACCCGTATGAAAGTGCACTCCGTGTGATGGGCTACAGCTCGGGCTAAGAGGGTTTTCCCAGTTCCCGGAGGTCCGTAGAGGAGCACTCCCTTCGGCTGGGCAATGCCCAGGGCATCAAATAATTCCGGATGCTTTACAGGCAGCTCAATCACCTCCTTGATCTCCTGGATCTGCTTGTCCAAGCCACCCACCATTTCGTAGGTGGAGTCGGGAACCTTTTCCACCAACATTAGGGATACCAATGGGTCCACCTTATTGGGCAGTATTTTGTGCAGCGTGTAGCTCTCGTTTCGCAGGGCCACTCTGCTGTTGGGAGTCACATCCTTGATATTGATGGCCTTGTCCACATCCACCACGTACTTGCCCTCCGAATGAACCTTCACCAGGATCTTGTTCTTGTCCATGGGCTTCACAACCTCAGCAATATAGCTGCCCTGCTCCTGGAGCAACTGCAGCTCCTCCCGCAGTAAGCGAACTACGGATAAGGGTGGTGGATCTTAGAAAGGATATACTCATTTTCAGGACCTTACCCTTGGAGTTGAGTTCATTTCTCTGAGCCTGCAAGCGCAGCAAGTTCTTATTGCGCTCGTTCACAGTGAACTGCAGCTCGGATATTTTCTGAGTGAAATAGGAATGGAAGCCGGGACCTTCTCCGCCCTCTGGGACTCCCACATCGATGTTCATCTGGTAAAATGAATACAATGATTCACGAAAAATTGAGGTATATTAGCCAGTTACTTGCCCTGCTAAGCTGCAAAATAATAATAATATTATTTATTAATTATTAATTCCCGAGCTGTTGATATAATTTTGTTTATTTTTTTGAACGAACTGAAGCGGGTGATGAGACAACAGTTTTTCAACAGTGCTGGGAAATATTTGACAAGTTAGGGATGGAAACATGATTTCTCAGTCAAACTAAATGGTTATCGAACGGACTAAGAATTTGAATTAATTTTTAATTTTAATCTTCACTTCTAAACCTAAAAAATAGGTTTTATTAAGGCTTATTAGGTTTTATTATCTTGAATGCGATTCCTTTGTTATTCATGCTTCGAGCTAAGACATGATAGAATGCTTTAGTCAAGTTCCCCTACTTAGGCGTTAAAGTGGGCGTGGCAACATTTGGATCGAGGCGTTCATACGGACAGACGGACATGACCAGTTCGACTCCGCTATTGATCCTGATCAAGAATATATGTATATACTTTATATGGTCGGGAACGTTTCCTTCAGCGTGTTACATGATTTTCAACGAATCTGGGGTACCATTTTACTCTACGATTAACGGGTATAAAAATTTACTGCCCACGCGAGGCGCCAAATTAAATCACAGAATGTCTTAAGATTAAAGGCAGTCAGAAATCTTGATATTGATTAGATGTTTAATCTATCTGAGTAGGCAATCAGGGATTCAAAAAATAGCCGTACCTCAATTTCTTGCCATAAATCGTTAATAATCGTCCACTATGAAGCGAGGAATTGGTAACAACGTATCATACATCATGAGAGTGTTTTCTTTCCACTTTCTTGACCATACAAATGAAAGTCACAACGCCACTTAACTACTTTATATTTACTTGATTTTTTTAAGTACTTATGCTAAAACTCGTCGTTCTCTACCCGAAAATAATACTATGTTCAGCGGCAAAATCGCGGGTGGGATGAGCCCTGGCTCTGGAATTCACAGCGTTTCGCTAGAGGCCATATAAATAATATTTCGCAAAAATCTGCGAAGATTGCCACATCTTAAATGCTAATTAAGGTGAGCTGGGCCAGCCGTGGAATGGTAGTGGTACCGGTACCTTCAACTAAGGCGATGCGCGTGGGCAGCCCACATCTAGATTTAGTCGCTGGCCTCGGCAGCAAGACTAAGCTAGTACTAGGTCTAGGGCACAGACTGAGCTACCAACTAGACTTAGGCTAAGACTATCGCATGACGAGGTTGCTGCGTTGATCCCCCTTGGACTTCTGTGGATCCCTCAGATCGGCGGCGACTTCTCGCCCAGCTTGGCGTGCAGGGTGCTGATGTCGTAGAGGACCACCAGATCCTTGTTTAGTCCCTCAAAGACCTGCGCCACTCGCGGCTGCAGGTTGTAGAAGAACAGGGGCTGCTCCCGCTGCTTGAAGTCCATCACCATGGTGGATATCACCTTGGCGGCCGTGAAGTCCGCTCCATAGATGTGGGTGCAATCGATGACCACCGGCAGCGTGGACTTCTGGCCCTGCTTGTTGATCACCTTGCGCACAAACTCCATCGAGGGGAAGATCAGGCAGCGATCGGGGGTGAGCATCAGGTATTTCAGACCAGTGGTAGTCTATAAGGCGAAGGAGGCTCATGAATATCTTAGAGAACCAGTCTATGATCAGTAGTTAACATGACTAAGAAGCAATAACTTCTACTGGCAGTCCAAATGCTACGACTAAGTGTAGCATACTTTTGGCCACTGAAGCTATTCTAGATATACACGTAGAATGAGAGAGATACTGCGGATGGGATGACTCACCGCCAGCGTTTCGATGCTCAGCTTTGGCCTGGCTGCCTGGTAGAGGATGAAGAGCACATTGATGCCGATGCCCACGAGGATGCCCAGTTGCAGGGG
This sequence comes from Drosophila orena, assembly GCA_005876975.1. Classification (NCBI taxonomy): domain Eukaryota; kingdom Metazoa; phylum Arthropoda; class Insecta; order Diptera; family Drosophilidae; genus Drosophila; species Drosophila orena. The sequence continues at coordinate 1,782,637 of VCKV01000282.1, read as the reverse complement.
CAGCACCAGGCAGGCAAAGAAGGCGCCCAGGCCGGGAATGAGATCGGTTTCTGTGGCAGGACAATTAAACATGTTAGGTAAACTTCCTTGGTAACCAATTTCACTTATTTTTACTCACTCTTACTGTGCCACATGGGCTTGATCACTCGGTACTGGACCATGAAAATAACCGCCGCAATAATAATGGAGGCCAGCGCCGCCTTGGGAATGTAGTAAAAGCAGGGCGTGAGGTAGAGCAGGGCGATGATCACGATCACACTGGTGTACAGGTTGGACAGCTGGGTCCTCACCCCACTGGCGTTAAGGATGGCTCCCCTGGCGATGCCGCCATTGCTCCGCAGACCCTGGACAAAGGAGTTGGCCACGTTGCACACTCCAGAGGCTATCAGTTCCTGCGTGGCATCTGTGGGCTTGCCATCAGCTAAAGGAAAGGTCACACGGGGAATATTATATTCCAGTCGGATAAAATACAAAAGCGAAATTATATGTTCTTCCCCAAGGAATAGGGCAACTAATGGCATGACGAACTCAGGCTGGAATGACGAAACGTCCAGTTTGCGGTATAGATCACAATCTAAATTATTGTATCACTTGTGATACATTTTAATTGTATAAGTGTGACTGTCGTCACAATCTATTAAATATAATCTTATCCTAAAGCAGGCCACACATTTTAAAATCAATTAAAAAGTCATTTTAAGCACATTCCACTACAGGCCAAAAACTCGTTCCTTCCGTCAATCCGATTTGAAATTAGCTTTTAACGCAAAACCAATTACTGGTGATTCATTTCCTACTCGAATTTTTAAGATTCTTGAACTTGTTGGAGAAGAACGAGATCAACCTCAAGCAGATAACTCACCGAAAGCCTGAACAACGGCCATAGTTTCCAGCAGAGCAATCAAAGGAACCACAATGAGCCCAGATCCCAGGGTGCTGACCATGTCCCAGAAGCTCTGTGCCTCCTGAAGGACCTCGCCTGTGGTTTCGTTGATGACGGCATCCATGTGGAAGGGTGGTGGCTGGAAGGAGGGCAATCCCTTGGGCACAAAACCAACTGTCTTCACGAGATTCTCCTTTCCGTTGACAAAGAACCAGTATCCCAGGCCAGCAGTTCCACAGACCAGCAGGGCATTTCGGGCAGTTCCAATGGTCCAGAAAATGCCAGTCAGCAGCTTTTGGGCGGTGGTTTTTCCCTCCTTGGGGCCCAAGGTACAACTGGCCAGGGCTCTCAGGCTCAGGAGCAGAGTAATGCAGACGATTCCCAAGATGAAGTCCGGCCAGCTGATGTTGTGTATATCGTTCACAATGCTAATCCACACTTGCAGGAAGGTGTTGCCGCTGGTCTTGATGCCCAAGAAGTCCTTCATCTGGGAGCTGAAGATGATCAAGGATACAGCACTCGTGAATCCTGCACCCACGGGGCCAGAAACGAAATCGATGAGGAATCCCAGCCGGAAAACACCCATCAGGATCTCAATGAGTCCTGTGAGGAAGGTGAGCAAGGTGGCAATCTGCCAACTGCCTCCAGCGATTTGAAAGGACAGCAGTGCTGATATGGCCGTAGGTCCTATGGGCACATCCTTACTGGACCCAATAAATATGTATATAAAGCAGCCCAGGAAGCAGGCGTACAGGCCGTACTGCAGATCCAATCCAGCTATTCCGGCGTAGGCCAAGGCCTGGGGAATCACCGTCAGGGCCACCGATATGCCCGCCACTATATCACCGAAAATATAATCCTTCTTGTACTGGGGCAGCCAGACCAGGATGGGGAATCGCTTGTACAGCGTTTTCTTCCTGAAGATGTTGGACCAGAGACTTGAGCAACAGCCCTGAGTGGCCTCCAGGCAGCTCTCCTTGGAGCCCTGCTCCTCCTGCACAATGCAGTCCCGCGAGGTGTGGTACAGGGTGTTGGTGGGTATGTCCAAGGACACCTCGGATCCGCCATGGAAGCCACTGTTCGTGTGACCGCTGTCATGGCTCATTTGGCTCATTTTGCGTGAATTATTTCTCAACTTCTGTATACTGAACTTGTGGGATTTGTGCTTTCTCGTGGGACTTAGCTTCCTTATTTTCTAGGGCTTCATGGCACTCACACTCTCACTCTCACTCGAACGTCTAACACTCTCCGGGAAACCGATACCCTGATCTGAACTGACACCAAAGACCGTAGCAAGGCGAACCGATCGCGGGGCCATCCACTGCGGGAATGATGTGGAGCCGCGGAAAGAGCAGCACTAACAACCGCCCGCCTGCTGGGACCCGATTATATAGTAAATAGGCATCGCTCGCGAATCGCTGGCAGCGCATTCGAGACTATCCGCCGGCTTTCGTTATGCTATCAGCACCTCTCCCGCTCTTCTCCAGACCCCACTAATCTTCGCGACCAATTCTCCATCTCCATCTCCGCCTCCATCTCCATATCCATATGCAGCTCCCGCTCTCGATCGAAACCGGCTCTCCGTCTCCAGCGATAACCACATCGGGCATTCATCTGGGCTTTTCATCTTCGCGGCCAGGTCGTGTGGCAGCCCAAAGAAATGGAAATGACGCAGCCCATCGGTTGGCCACCGAGTGGGAGGGACATGGGACAGGCCCAGTTTCAACGGGTAAGACAATACCTGGTGGGCGGATACCACTGTTGCCCCAACTATTGATCGCCGAGGTGTACATAATATATGGAAAAAACTGGCATCAAGCTAATACATGTACTTACTCGTCACGAATGTGCATCGTAGGAATATTCTGATGTGTTTCTCAATTTTGTGGGAACACGTTTAATTATAGGAATTAAGCCATGTGCAGCTTTTATCTGTAACGTTCTTGCCTTGTTAATTGTGATTTCAATCATTGTTCTCGTACTGAAATGTAATTTAATTAGGAAACTTGCCACTTGTCAATCTTATTATCTACACTATCAATTGGGCTTCTTGAGCCACTAACCATGTATGTACATATATAGTTAGAGGTAATCCTTGGATGGAAGATATTGAAAATAATTTTTTGCTAATAGATCACAGCCCTGCTTTTCTGTAATATTTGGAAATATTTATTTTTCATTTGCGTTGTAGTACATAATTTACAAGTGGAGGGTATTTCCCAGTCACCTGCCCGTCAAGTTCGGAAAATCAACAATTTTTGCTGCGAGTTTTCCGCACGTGCTGACACCGAGCATGGGAATCACAATCAAATGCAACATAGGAATCAAGAAATGTGTTTTGTTGCATGCTAATTGATCGGATTTTCACACCCTGGATTTCTGGTTAACCGATGGAGGCCACGACTAAAAGGTTTTTGCTCCGCTCAGTTCTTCCCACGGGATTTGCAAGTTAAGTAAATAAATCGAATGAATATTAATGGAAAATGGTAATGCTGCAAGCGCTGTGAATGAGTTATAGTGGAGGCGACACTACACTGCTTTATAATTTCCCCCAAAAGGTGACCCAAATTATAAGCCCCAACATCTTTATGGCCCCCACAATCGTGTGCTACTGACGTCTATCGTTTGTCGACACGGGAAATCAATCAGCCGCTGAAACACGGCGCATATAAATCAGTTTGAAGAGTGCGCTCCGTAAATCAAGTATACGGCCGAGATAATGGCCCGGATCCGCCGGGACTCGAGCGCTCCACTCCGCCCTGAGTGGAGTTGAGATGTTGGCTTTTTTGGCATCGCATCGAACCGGTTAGCCCGTCAATCTGTCCATCAGCTGTGATCGAGTAAATCATCTGGTAATTACAAATGCAATGTGGATAGTTGAAAACCCCTTGAAAGAGCTTTGCTTCCGGACTGGTGTCGTAAGCCTGGCTCTTCTGGTTTCGACACCATTTGCATGCAAAGAGCTTTTCTGCAGAATCCGAAACTTGGGGATTTCAATGGTTCAATGGGGATTTTTTTAATCGGGATTTTCCTCTACTACACGCACTGGCTGCATGCCACCTGCTTTTTGTGTGGCTCTGCGTCTGCGTCTGCGTCTGGGTCTGGGTCTGGGTCAGTCTGGAAGCCCTCCAAAATTGAGGCTTTAGGCCTGGCCGGCTATTAATCACCTGACCACCAGTTACTCACTTCCAAGCACAGTCTTCTCCCCACATGGCAAACACGCGTCTGGCGAATGATCGATGGCGCAGAATCAAATACGAATAAGTTACGATCCAAGCGGATTGATGAAAATCAAATGTCTTTGCCATGAAGGCCGAAGATGGAATGCCCTTCTACTGGCATTTCCACGGGGAAAACCTTCTGTACCTTCTCTTTTTCCGTTCTCCTCTTATTACCCATTAAACAATGCGGGGAGAAATAATAGTACCACATACATATACGATTAAAAGCATGTCTCAAAGTGTTCGATATGTGATCTATTTTACACAAAATTGTGCTTCGTCATTGCCAAGATGATTCGCATGCCATTAAAAATGAGGTAACGAGCTGTTTGGCTTCACTTATTAACAATAAATGAATTCGAAAATGGGCTATTAGGAAGAGATGAATTGCAATGAACTGACTGAGAGGTCTATATTATCTGTCAAATTGAGGACCTAATGAGTATATATTAGTCCAGTCTAAGTAACAAAGCGACTATAGTTGCTGGCACAGATTTTGCGAGGCATTGTTTTGACCACAATTGTACATCGATCTCGGTAACAATTGATCTATGGCCAATCGACATGGCTGGGATACTTTCGCGGCATTCGTATGAATATTTATAGGTCGCTGACTTGTTTAGGAGATTGGATGGCGATTATGTGTCGCAGTTGGATATGTAACACTGGTGCGGTCAATTTGCATTACTCATACGCAGCGTGAACCCCCAAGGGGGAGTGGTGGGCACACACATTAGACAACAATTAAATGTGCATAGCTGGACCCCGCCAGCAATTCAATTATAATTTTGAGTACACTTAATTTGCCTTTAATTCAGCTGGCGTGCGGATAATTGTGTGTTCGTCGTTGAGCTGTCTTCCCCTTGTTTTCTCCTCCGTCATTTCAGAAAGCAACTGGATTCGGAGGCTCGAGGCATCTTCTGGAGTCTTTGGACCGCGTAAATCTTCTGTGCGCGTGGGCGGCCTACTTAGGTGGGATTATTTAAATATATATATGTATTTTGGCGGCCCTTGAGCGTGGCCAGATTTCGACAGTTATCTGGCCAACGAAATCTCAAGGTGTGCGGGTATTTTGATAAGGGGAAATCATCTCTCCTTGGGGTCACATGCCGGAAAGGCTTGTCCATTTGTATGCGCCGCTTATGTCCCACAATCAAACATGGACAGCACGTAGAGTAACTGTACTCGTACACCGAGAAAACCGGACTACTCAAATTCAAATATATGCCAACGCAACAATGTGAGGCTATGGTGATTCTTCTTTTCTTCTAATTCGACAAAACAACCAAAAACCCTTTTAAATGCTAACCTTGATTTAAATAAGCTGTCGTAAGTAAATGAAACACTTGTGTAGAGTGTTTTTCTCTCTGCATCGCTATCTTTGTATCTGAAACTGCATTGGCAGGCGGGTAAACAAAGTTGAAGTTAAGCTCAAACAATCAAACAATTGCAATGAATGACAATTACCGCTCAAATAAAACTGTTAATTGTGCATTCAGTTAATTGTATAAGATCCCCAGCATTACGCAAAGCGATCAGCGGCCTCCCACCGCCAGCCCCGCCTCCTGAATGCCCCACAGGGGGCGGTTGTAGGGGGGCGGTTGTGCAGCTCATTCCATTGAGGCGTGTAAAGTACCCGATGTAAGGCTTCACGTGACTCAAGCCCGTCGATCGGGTATCCAAATTCATGACCAGCCTGAATTTACGATGCAGTCTGAGGTCAGCCTGGCAGCTTCTGAAGAGTCCCCGCAAGCGACGGAAGCTGACGAAAACAGTGTCACGGACCCGCTTCAATGGCGGCCAATGATCGGGGGATAATGCTCGCCTCCAGGGATTCCCGCCACAACGAGCTGGTTCCATCTGCTCACGTGATCAGAACCGCTTTTTGATCCGTTGAGACATCTGGGGGAGTGGGAAGAAAAGACGCAGCCTGTTTTTTATCACGGCCTCACTGAATTAATTTGGTCACATGACCGAGCAGAAGAAAACAACATATATGTACATATACTCGTATACCTATACAAAAAACAACAACTCACCAGCACCTGGCAGTCGTATATTTTTATCCGTAACACACACTCATCAGGGGTACTCAGATGCCTTGGGGAAAGTTGGTGAATTGCAAATCAATATCGGCATCGTCAAAGTTCGAACAATGTCAATAAACCAATAGTATGTGCAAGGAACACTATTTGCAGACTTTTTGATAAGATTTCGATAAGAGATATTTGACTATGGGTTATGTGCATAGCCTCAAGCAAGTAAAGCGAATGGAAAAACTAAAATATACACAAGATCTCACAAGATTTCATAAGAACTGAAGTCATAAACCTGCTAGAATCATAAAAACAAAAAACATCTACAAATTCCCAAAACAACTGATTTCTGAGAATTTTGAAATGGTGGAGTTACCCCAACGGGCCCTGTTTAAATGTAAAGCATATTCAAATCGTCCAAGTGGCCATTTCGAATGGCCAGGTCGTGTGACTAGTTTGCGGCTTTGTTCAAAACGATTCGTTCTGGCAGACAAAACGCAAATCATCGGAATATTCGGCAGATATCATTTGCCCCGCGGGCGTCCAATAATCATAATGGGCGAAACACCCACTCGGGTGCACGGGAGCGTGCAAAACAGATTATGGCCATTGTATTTTAGATAATTGACAGGTGCTAACCGCTGGGCCAATCAATTTATGGGCCCAAAGTGTCGTGCTAATGTCTTGCCAACAAGCCGGGCAAACAAACAAATCAATTTGGGAGTGATAAACAAAAAGTCAAGCAGAGAAACAAAAGCGGAAACAACAAACAGCGTCAACAGATGTCGGGCCCAAACAATTGACATTGCTTGCAATTGGAATTGGAATGCTGTGATGGAAATGATAAATAAAATGATAAAACAAATTAGCCGCCGGGCACTATTAGAAGTAAGTGATGTGATGGACTGATGGAATGGCATTAGTGGCATAGGTGTAAGACCCGCGCGGAAGTCGGTTCAATGCACGCCAAAGCAAAGCAAACAGGGCTAACATGGCGTATGCGCAATGCGGCTGCTTCACGTGATTCCTTCGATGTTCGCTATTGCTTGATTTGCATTTCTATGCCAGTCTATTCAATTCAAATCCAACAGGTGTCCCAGTACGGAGATTTGTGGGATTAGCTTTACGGGCTTTACGGGCTTTACGGGCTTTACGGTGTTTTTGTTTTTATTCCGCTGGCGATAAAGAGGCAGCAAGTGTCACGCTGAAGGCGGAGAACAATTTCTGTTTGGTTTTCTGGCGGGCAAACAGCGCGGAGTTTATCGCACTTGGCCTAGGCAGAGACCTCGCAAATATGCGCCATTGGCCAGCCCAAACCCAAATATTGGGTTTATGATTCCAATCCAATTCAGTGCGATCTCGTCACTGCTGCAACTGGAACCGCATTCCTCCGTCATCCGTCCGGCATTTAGCAATGCAAATTTACCGACATCGAGGGACCGTAAGATGGTTGATCTGACATATCTGATGGTTGATTAATGGACCATGATTTATGCATGAACCACCTGCCTCGGCGGGATTCTCCGCTTTTTTGTCACGACAAACTGCACGGAGATGGGGTGCCCTATCTTATCGGCGCTGCACTCGTTTCCGTAACAATATTTGCTAAGTAACAGCGATGCAAGACATCTGTCTGTTGCTTTATTTGTTGGACAGGCAGAATGCAAAGCGGCTGCAATCGCCCTGCAAATTGCTACCTTTTACGATGATTTACGGCTTGGACGGGCTACTCAATTATGAGGTTTCCATTCGATGAGTGCCATAAATTTCCACAAGCGTCAAGTGCCCTATGGTGCCTTTATGATGCCACAAACTTTCCACAGTTGTTTACAATTTGCTTTTATTTGGACAAAGTTGTGGGATCTTTGACTTAAGAACTAGACGGAAGTGGTTAGTCTTAGATGAACGCACAACATGTAGGACAGTGTGGAGTGTGGAGTATATGTGAGGCCTAAAAGTGTGCTACATTATCCGGCTTCAATCAATTTTATTTGAGCAAACGTACGCTGGGCGCACATTGAATTGATGCCTAAGGGCGATAAACAAACAAAAAACGACCCAAATCGGGTCGGTTGCAACACTATTTTTGTGACTTGTGAGTGGTTGTGGGTGATGAGTTGGCGTTTCGCCTAGTCCTCCAGCGTTACGTTGCGGAACAGATAGGACATGGACTCCTTGTTGTGGATGCGGCGTATGGCCTCAGCGATCAGAATGGAGATGTCGATCGTCTTGATCTTGTGGCACTGCAGCTTTTGGATCTCGTGTGGAATGGTATTGGTTACAACGATCTGTGGGAGTGGGATATTGAGTGGGATATTATGAGGCATAATCAGGGCAATGAACTCCGAGACCTACCTCATCGATGGGCGACTCATCCAGCTGACGCGGTGCATCCGAGCTAAGCAGACCATGCGTGGCCAGCACGTATATCTTGCAGGCACCGTTCTCCTTCAGCATCTCAGCGGCGGCCACAAAGGCCTGCACATCATCGATCAGGTCATCCTGGTTATAACAAATGCCTTTAGAGTTTACTTCTGAGAAAGCCTTGGTGCTCAGACCCAGAGTACTCACCACCATGATGGCGATGCGTCCACTGACGTCTCCCACAATGGTCAGCGGCGGCTTGACCTTGACAATGTGCTCCGGAACACCCACCGAAACCGAGGTGGTTCGCTGGCGGGCGCTGCTGGTTGGGGCGTGTTGTGGAGTAGAGTTTCTAGTGGTTAGTGTGGGGCAGTATCACGTGGTTTGCAGTTCGTGTGGTGCAATGTGGTGCATTGTGGTACATTGTGGGTTGGTTTTTGTCGAGGTGGTGGTGCATTGCATTGTTTGGTCGAATCGTATTCGAAACCAAAAAAGAAAAGAATCATGAGGGTGGGAGTGGAGGGTGGTGGAGTGGCATGGGTGGGGGAAAAATACAAATGTCAGTCGGTTAAAGTATATAATTAAACTGAAATTAAAATATAGTTTAAAATACGAACCTAGGCGTCGCTGGTAAGCACATTTCAACTGAATTTCCTAATAAATTGCTATACGCACTGCATAACACAAATAAAGAGAAATTTCGATTGTTTTTCTGTTTTCTGGATTTTAAATTTGGACAAGAGAACTGCTCCATATGCCCACCAATAAGTGTCGAGGATTTTGTGGCATAACCAGAGCGTTACATTAAAACAATAACAATTCCAAAACGCAAAACGCAAAAGAAGAAAACAATTCAAAGCGGTTCAATAGAATCATGTAGTTAAACAATCTACTAAAGTGTCTGCCTGGGCTGTGAAGTACGAACAGAAGCCACTGACAGAAGCTCAAAATGGTGCTTTTATGAGTACGTGCATTAAAAAATAAATGTATTCAGAAAGAATGCAAAGCTTAAATGTTGAAAAACCACATTGTATATACAAATTAAAAAAGAGAGTTCATGTTTGATAATCGAGTGTTTTATACCCGATGAACAGAGACTAGTGGACTAGTGCGGAGTGAAGATATCTTGATTTGAGGTGAGTCGAGCTTCAGTCGCAGGATAAAGCTTCAGATAAACGAAAACTAACCAGAAAAGCTAACAACAGCAAATTATAAAAAATCAGCTAACAAATCAAACAGGAACCTCACAACGAAATATCTTAAGCTAGGAAGGTTCGAGACCACTGTCAGGACTGAGGGAATGCAACTCACCTGGTCGGTGGAGGGGAGTACCGACCGTCGACCTCATCGGCATCCGTTTCCTTCTGTTCGCCATGGATGACGGCCAAGCCAAGACGCAGTCGCTCGGCGTAGGAGTTGGCCTTCTTGGCCACGCCCGGGTTGCGAGCTACAATCACCGAATTTCGGTAGTCAGGAATCTAGAAGCAATATCACGTTTAGTTTCCATCTCTGCTAAGACTGCAGACTACCCACGCTCTCCTGAATGTATTGGAGCAGAAAGGGCGATGCCCTCAGATTGTCCACGGGTATGTCAAAGAAGCCCTGGATTTCCTTCTGGTGCAGATCCATAGTGATGATGTGCGTAAGGCCAGAGGTGCACATCATCTTGGCCAGCAGCTTGGACACAATGCAGCCGCGCTTGCGCATCTTGCACTGCTTGGAATAGGGCAAGTATGGAATCACTCCCACGATCGAACGAGCCGAGGAAGTCTTGCAGGCGTAGGCCATGATCAGAAGCTCCATGATGTTGTTGTTGGCATCTCTTTGTGGTTAAAATAGATGTAATTAGTATACGAGTACAGATGAATTTCACACGTAAACTACTTACTTAGTGCCCGTTTGGATGATGTAGATGTCCTTGCCTCTAACGGAATCACTGATCTCCACAATAGTCTCCCTGTTGGACTTGTGGAACACGGAGCAGCCCCCATTCTTGATGCCCATTCGCTCGGCCACCATGTTGGCCAGATCCGGATGCGAGTTGCCATTGATGATGACAATGTCCGAGGTGGAGGTGTTGTCCATGTCGCTCCTGCAACGCTTTGGTGGCCGTACGCTGCCTAATCTGCAGGGAATTCAAGCTATTAGTACGAGTTATTGTCATAGTGTGCAAAGCAAAACCAAAACGAAACATCAACTTGGGTTAGGGGAAAGCTACCTGCGTTTGGACATGCTGCCTTGGCTTTTGGGGTTATTGGTTAAGCTAATGGGGTGTTGTAGGGTTCATTCGGTGGCATAATCGTTAAAGTAACACACACGCAGTCGTTACGGCTCCCACGTTGCGATGTACGACCGTATCGATTAGCCCCAGTGAACTGAATAGCCCTCGGTTTTTGCCTGAACGCAATTAGTCCTGCCGCTCCTCTCGGTTGCCCAGTTCTGGAAACTGCTCTCTGGCTGCGGAGGAACCCAAAACCACAGGCGAACCGAAGCCCCTAGCCGGAAACTACTGCGAATTATCGACCAAACAGAAAGGCGACACACGTGAGTGGCGTGGCAACGTCAAAGTGCCAACATGCGAATCACGGTTCCGGAATCCGCAGCCCGAATTCCGGATTCCAAGGCAGTCGTCTGTGCGGCGCGGAGGAAGCGGCGAGGAGCGACCAGGAGCTGCCCGGGATTAGCAGATAGAGATCGACCTCCAGCGCCCAGACTTCGCACGCGACTTCGCCGTCTTGGGAACCCCAATCGAGAAAAGTGAAAGGCCAGGAGGCGTTGGCTAATTGAATTTCTATTTTTGATCCTGCCCAAGGAGCGGAGCCCCCAAGAAAAGAGTAGTGGATGGGTTGAGGCGGCGGAATGGGCGACTCAGGTAAGCGAAATGGTCATAAGTTCCCGCGATAAGGACGTAAGGGGAAGAACTCAGCAAATCAATGTGAAAATACACTACCTACCGTTCGTGATTAGAAAATCATTGCAGTGAATCGACGTTTACCTTAATGTAATACTTTTCATAAGTAATAGACTTATTGAATCCACTCCTCATCCCGAACAGAAATCACAACACCCACAGTTAGGGTATAAATGAAGCTATTTGAAGACCTTTCAAGCCTCGAGACATTCACCTCCGGCTTTCAGCCCAGGATTGCTTTAGCTTGAGCTTGGGTTTTGGGGGCCGACGCAACCGCGAGGCGACAATTCAATTTTTAGACATTTGACGACTTGAGGTGCCCGAGGCTCAGCCAAAAGGCGTTGGCAGGTGCAGCGATTGCAATGGAAACTTGCGGCACGCATATGTGGCCCAAGGAAGGGAACGGCGGGATGAGGATGCCTTGATTTAAAGATAGCAGCCGGGGGGCATTAGGAGGAGGAGGCGGCGCCTTGGGCCAAGAAAGTTATGACAGGCCGGGCAGAGGCCAAAGCCTCGAGGGATTAGGGCCACTTCACTTCACTTCACTCCACTCGGCTCGGCTTGGTTGCATCAGAAGAACCCAGATTTTCGCCAGAGAAAGACGCATCCTCGGAACAGAGTCATCATGTTGGGAATAGCCTGCGATCCACTTCAGCATACGAGCATGTACGAGCGCGGATCAGATGGTACTAAAATTGATATGGCACACGCATCTTTAGCAGATTAGAAACTACTATTAGTCTATGTACGCAGATCAAGAAGAATATTTGGCATACTAGGAGCACATACTATAAGTTTTGGTTCTTATCAACCAGTTTCTAATTTAGGATCATGACATAAGGCTCAATTAGGGCACAATTCATAAAGCTATTAGACTTCTAATGGATATTCATTTACAGATAGCGAAGACAGCGATGGAGAAGGCGGTCTGGGCAACGTTTCCCGGGTAATCATCCGTCCGCCGGGTCAAAGTGGCAAGGCCAAGCGAGGCCACCTCTGCTTTGATGCGGCCTTCGAAACGGGAAACCTGGGAAAAGCGGAGCTGGTGGGGGAATTCGAGTACGATTTGTTCCTAAGACCGGATACATGTAATCCGAGATTTCGCTTCTGGTTTAACTTCACCGTGGACAACGTGAAGCAGGATCAGCGAGTGCTCTTCCACGTTGTGAACATCAGCAAGAGCAGGAATCTGTTCTCCTCGGGACTGACGCCATTGGTGAAGAGCTCGAGTCGACCCAAATGGCAGAGGCTGTCCAAGAAGCAGGTGTTCTTTTACCGATCGGCCATGCACCAGGGTCACTATGTCCTGAGCTTCGCCTTCATCTTCGACAAGGAGGAGGATGTCTACCAGTTCGCCTTGGCCTGGCCTTATAGCTATTCGCGTTTGCAGTCCTACTTGAATGTGATTGATGCCAGGCAAGGATCGGACAAGCGGTTCACCCGATGTGTGCTCATCAAGTCGTTGGTGAGTCATATGAACGTCCTGTTTAACACTCTATCTAAGGGTTTCTTTTTAAGCAAAATCGCAATGTGGACCTGCTGACCATCGACCACGTGACAGCCAAACAGCGGTCAACCAATCGCTTGGATCGCAGCTTTATCCGGGTGATTGTAGTCCTCTGCAGGACGCATTCCAGCGAGGCTCCAGCTTCCCATGTGTGCCAGGGTCTCATCGAGTTTCTCGTTGGGAATCATCCCATCGCCGCAGTTTTGCGGGATAACTTCGTCTTCAAAATCGTGCCCATGGTGAATCCGGATGGCGTCTTTCTGGGCAACAATCGCTGCAATCTGATGGGACAGGACATGAATCGCAACTGGCACATAGGATCCGAGTTCACGCAGCCAGAATTGCACGCGGTGAAGGGCATGCTGAAGGAGTTGGATAATTCAGATGTAGGAAGAAAGTTGAAGTCTGATTTTATATTCTATTCTATTGATGTATCGTTTCAGACCTATCAGATTGACTTTGTGATCGATCTGCATGCGAATAGCAGCATGCACGGCTGTTTTATCTACGGCAACACCTACGAGGATGTCTACAGGTACGAAAGGCACCTGGTATTCCCGCGACTCTTCGCCAGCAACGCACCGGACTACGTGGCGGATCACACGATGTTCAATGCGGACGAACGAAAGGCGGGCAGCATGCGGAGATTCAGCTGCGAGAGACTCAGTGACACGGTGAATGCCTACACATTGGAGGTGTCCATGGCCGGTCACTACCTCAGGGATGGCAAGACCATCTCCCTGTACAACGAAGATGGCTGTGAGTATATTCTTGCAAACTAAGTTGATCAAGTTCCCAGCAAGAAGGTACCACTTCCTCCAGATTACCGCGTTGGCAGGAATCTGGCCAGGACTCTGCTGCAGTACTACCGCTTCATCAACATCCTGCCCATGCCGATTGTGACCGAGGTCCGAAGCAAAAGGCGGGGGCGAAACCGCCATGCCCACCACTCCCGATCCCGCTCGAAAACCCGCTACGAGGTGAAGCCCCGTCCAAAGACGCCTCGCTGCCACGCCCCCATTGCCTACACCAACCTAAGTATATGCTACGATTCGGGCGGCGGAGGCGGATCCTCGGACGAGGGAGGATTCTCGCCCGTCCGCCCCTTGGCCCCAGGGAGCAGTTGTTTCAGTGGGTATCGAAACTACCGGAGGGCTGCCACAGCGAGTTGCTCCGCACATCCCGGTCACGATCAGTACTCCCCATTCGCACTGGGAGCCCTGAAAACGGGCAGCGACCATGGCGGAGGAGTGGGTGGCTCCAAGGGCAAGAGATCAGCAGCGGTCACCATCGAAGTGCCCCTGTCCGTGAATGTGCCCCCCAAACCATATCTGTCCATCATCGACTTGAATCAACTGACCAGGGGAAGCCTTAAGCTGAACTCCAATAGCTTCGACGCCGCAGACAGGAGATAGGATCAGTGATATGACGTGGAACAGGGTCACCTTGGACTTTAAGGTTCCGAAGAGTATGATGAGTTGTAGGTACATACGAGTATTTATAATCCAGATCAAGTCTTTTCTACGCTTCTTGCTTGTTTTTCTAAATAAATGGTTGAAACTATGAATTCTACAAATTCAACTTTTACTTTTAATTATAAATAAACAACAGCTAATTAATATTCAGCGATTTTATAGGTATTGTTAACAAAGTTTTGTGTTATCAAACAAGTAATTTGCTTGTTTCTGATAATTAATACCCAATCTAATCAATGGATTTATGTTATTCAGGAGCATACTCATGGAAACAGTATTTCCATAAACATATCGAATAAGTACTATATCAGCAGATTTGGGGCTGCAGTCTTATCATAATGGGCGGCTGCAACCCCTTCTCTTTCGTCCATCTTCTAAACAAACAGTTATGCGACCACTTTCCACTCGAAAGACCGAAGGGCAACAAGTCGCGCAATTGAGTGGCACTCCGAGTGGGTTGGCTTATCTGCCCAGCACTGTATGTGGTTGTTTTGTGCTCTTGTTTTGGCTCGCAATCAGAAAATACGAAATAAGAGACACATCACATCACTCAATTGGCGACATGTGAGCTTTTATCACACCATTTAAATGCGGTTATTTACAGTAATTCACGGCGGACAAAGAACAGTAGAAACTGAGTAGGCGTCAATTTGACTCGTCGCGCACGTGAGTGTGAGTAAAATGGTACTAAACATCGCTCATCAGTAGTTTTATCTTATCTTTTATCAAACACGAATTGTTATAACCTCTTAGGGATATGGAAATGCAGTGTATGTACAGAGTACTCGCACTCACGCAGGAAAACACGCGCGAAAAGTGTTGATAAGAGCACAACTCGCGGGCGACTGATTAACGTTTTCAATTAACACGGAATTGGATCCGGAATAGGAATGAAATCAATAAAAAAAAGGCAGACAGACGGCGCTTTCTTACACTTCTTTTTCGTATAAATAAAAGCGAATGACTGTGGACACAGTGGAGCGCAAAAGCGAGGGCTGCGCGGCGTTGCCAGATCGCTGGAGTGAGGTAATGGTGGTGGCAAACAGCTGTTGCCGTTTTGAGTGGAATTCAGCGAGGTCTTGTACAAATTACAACCATATTTAAGTTTTTTTTTGTCAATTAATGGCAAATTGTGTTTTTTATTTATGTTTTAATAGTTTATTCTTTTTCCGAATCATTACGTTTTATTTCAGTGGGGGCGTTGAGAAGTGAAAATTGGAACATGTCGAACACAACAAATGAACAGAAATGAGAGTTTATCTTATTCTCTTAGCTTTTTGAGAGAGAATTACAAAAAAAACATTAAGTGCGTTTTTTTTAATTACAATTATTTACATTCGTATTTAATTTTAAATGTTACAAATATACTAATAATACCAGTAAGTAAGTATGATGAAATATCTGTTAACAAAACTGAACTAGTGCATTTTGTTCCGTGTACCACACTCTTATTTAGCGCGACAGAGAGGGAGAGAGCGTTGCCACGGAAAGAGGGAGCAAAACAAAGACGGAGAGGCAAACGGCGATGAAGTAACAAAAACGAGAACGGCAATAACAACAACGAAAGCGGGCTAAAAATAAAATGCAAACACAAATTCCAGTACAAAAGTAAAAAGCAAAAGGAGGTGGGGATTTTGCTCTTATTAACACCAGCACGCAATTGATAAAATTTGGTTAGACAAACAGAACAAGTAATTGAAAACCTGGCTATAATCTTCGCGGGCACTGGAATAGAACAGGGAAAACGGATTAGAACAGGGAAAATGTGATGAAGGGTGAGAGAAACACACGCAAGCAGCGGGACACTAATTAAATTATACATGGAACACACAGAAAACATAGAAAAAGCGAGAAAATAGCCGCTTTAAAGTTTTACTTGTTCCGCTGCAGCAGCATGTTGAGTTTTCGAAGATTTAACTTTATGGACTCGACGATTATAGATTTATATCCTAGTTTTCTCTTCTTTCTTGCCTAGATCTATATCCTGTTTTTAACAGTGCTAACTGGCGGCAGAAAGTAGGCCTTTATGCAGACAGACTCAACCGCACACTGGTCAAGTATATTTGCCAATTATAATCCTTTATAATTAATTACTCTTTTTTGCACGACACTGCCTTACTTAATTCGCACTTTTCCGAAAACTCAGCCAACAACTGGCACAAAACCCTCGCAATTTATTCCAACAGCTGATGAATCGATGACTTCGTATATCGATATATCGATGTGAGATATGAGATATACTTCGTATATCGATTGTCAACTGTGAGATATGAGATATACTTCGTATATCGATTGTCAACTGTGAGATTAGGGATGGCCTCTCGACCAGTTCGATAGAAAGAATTCGTTTTATTCAAATTTGAGTTTAAGAAATATAATTACCTTTTATCTACTTAAATGCATAGGGAAATGCAAACCAAAGGCTTTGTATACCTTTGACACCCCTTAGTATAATTATCCTGTGTGGATTTTCATGTGTCTATTTAGGCTCGACGTCTGGTTGAAGGTCGATGAGCAGTGGGAACAGTGGTAGGGTCGTTCTCCAGTGTGCGTCAGTTGGTGCCGTCGTAGAGTGGCCCCCCTTGCGAAGCGCTTTGTGCAGTGGGAACACTGGAATCGTCGTTCTTCTGGGTGGTTTCGTAGGTGCTCCTCAAGTAATGCTTTTGTAAGGAATATTTTCGGGCATTGACTGCACTTGAAGTGCTTGGCGTCCTTAGGCAGCTTCAATTGACTCAAGGGCTTCGAGGCGTGGGGGCTCTTGAGTCGATGCTTCTCCGAGGTACTGTGCTTTATCTCTATATCTACTGGCATATCTGAATGATCTTCCATTACGCTTTTTGTCTTTCGGATCTTCATATTCACTTGATCGTCGCAGTCCGACAGATAAACCAGTTCTTCCCCGAATAACTCTGCTTTCCGACGCTCCTTCCTCCCGCGTCGCTTCCTATTTTGAGAACCAGTCTTCAACCGACTGTAGAACTGATGGCTCTGCTTGTACATTTGCTTTATGTCAAAGGCATTTTGCGCATCCTTCAGGCAGATAGTGCAAATGTACTCCGAAAGTCTGTCCCCTTTCTCAACTTCATAGCCGGTGCACTCGGCGATCATGGAGGCGATGGAAAGTCCCTGTGCTTCTTCAAAAATGTTGCTCAGGTTTTTATCTTCGATACGAGCCGAGCAGACCCGACATAACGACGACGCCATCGTGCTGAAAATAAATAGTAGTTAGGGCTGGTCAATAACAAGATTGCCTCTCCTTACGCTAATGCTACTGCGGGTAAAAATAAACAAAAAACAGTAGGTTTGTTTACTTCCTGGAAACCAGAGATGTGTAGAGTTCGATACCAGCCCAGCCCACCGTCTGGCAGCACTGATTGGGTGGAAAACTCGGCTTATTCCAACTCTGGGTGAGTGGGTGAGCTTGCTAAGTGCACTGTGACAAAAATTAGCTGCTTCCTGTTTTGTTTTCGGTAAAAGCTTGTAAGAAGGTCAAAACATGATTGATTTGATTTGCACGTATGTTGAACCAAAGGTGCCACTTGACTTTATGGATTTGATTTGTTGCATTATGAAGAGGCAGCCATTTAGTCACGGATATTTAGCTGAGGCGAATGCAGTAGACATCGGACTTGGTGTTCCTCTTCTTTAATATCAGTTTACACCGAAACACAACCCAGGCATGGCTGTGTCACTTTGGCCTGTGATTCTACTTCTGATCCCTGGCTGCTCCTGTTTGAAAGCTTTAGATGAGAAGCGAGTGCGGGAAATGTTGAATTTGGAGCGCGATCTCCTGCAGAATTTGCGTGACTATGCCGAAAAGCTGGAGGAGAAGATCAGCCTCATAAACAAGTGCGTTTAAAGCCCTTTCCTACTCGATCTAAATAGGGGTATACTTACAATATGTCTAGTTCTTTGGAAGAATACATCGACGATATGGAAGAGGCCAATAAGAATCCTGAGAAGTACCTTTCCAATCCCCTGAATTCCTTCCGATTGATCAGACATATGCACCAGGACTGGGTCGGCTGGCAAGTGTACATGGAGGATCCGGTGGCACCCGATGCGGTGGAGAAGCTGGAGCGCCTCCTGCCGCAGCTTCCTCACAAGGAAGCCTTCAGGAAAGCGGGCAGGGATGTGCATGGCTTGACACAGTTCTACGGCTACGAACCTTCGGATCTGGTGGCCAAAAATGAACGAAACAGGTGGGAAGGGTATATCAGTATTTTACCATTTACAAGCTTATATCCACCAGTTCCTTGCATCTGTCTCCTTTGGACTGCTATCACTTGGGACTGGGGCTCTACGAGGAGCAGGACTATCGGGGTGCAGCCAAGTGGCTACAAGTGGCTGCCCATAACTACACCATCTCGCGGCACAGAGATTTGTACGATCTACTGGGCGCACCACGCTGGCAGGTCTATCGAGATCTGGGCAGGACCCTCCATAAACTGAGTGAGGTTCGCTTACTCCAGGATACCCATTATTCACACAAATTTATCTGGCAGATCGACAGTCAGCTTTTGACGCCTACGAATCAGCACTTCGCTTGGATTCCCAGAACGTGCACCTTATGAAGGAGGCGGGCCAAATTGAGCTCTTCGGCCTGAGGGATCCCATGGAACCCATACTAGATCTTGAGCCGACACCCACTGTTCTGGATAAATATTGTCGAGGCGAAGTGCCGCGGATTCAGGGTCGTCTGACGTGCGAGCTTAATGACTGGGTCCATCCGTTCCTAGTCTACGCCCCCATTAAATATGAGGATCTCCAACATGACCCTTTCATTATCCTGTATCCAGGAAGCATCTACGAACAGGAAATTAGGCATGTGGAGAACGCCTACGAACGGTGTCCAGCCAATGCTCGCTTCGATCTCAAGCAGGGAATCACTGGGTGTTTCATCTCCGATGGATACAGTCCTGTGCTGAAACGCATCAACGAGCGGATTTTGGACATGGCAGGAGTGGAAAAGACTTCGGAGACTTTCTACATAGTGGAGTACGCTCAGTTGGCCCCTTTTGAGCCGTTTAAGCTGTTTAGGAACTCCACACAGGTAGTTGTGCGTGGACAAATATAAATCTTTACTGAATATATTCCTCTCTGATTTCAGTTCCCAAAGCTAAGCCTCTTGAATTACGATGAAGTGGAGGCCAAAGTAATAATATTCGTGAGTGGTATACTAATCTATGTTAATCTGTGTTTCTCCCGATCCCCCACCTTTTCACGCATATTTCAGCTGAAAGATGTGACTTTGGGCGGTGCCTTTACCATGCCAAAAGGTATTCTCGTTCAGCCCAAAAGGGGTAATGTGCTGATAACCTTTGGAAATAAGGAACACTCCACTTCCATTTGTCCCATCATCGAGGGCACTGGGTTAGGTGTGTACGATAGACCCAGAGCTCATATACCCATAAGTTCCTACTAGCTATTTTTCCTTTCAGTTATGATCAAGTTTATTATGAAGAAAGACGAGTAGGAGCTTAAATAAAGAGCCTAATACCATAAGCAAAGACGTCAAATAAAGTGTACTACTATACTTTTTAAATGAGAATTGTTATGTCCTAATGCATTTATCCACGGTTAATTCATAGACTAACTACTTATTACACCTACTTACCAGTCAAACAGATCAGTAACTCAATAATGCTGTTCGACAAGGTGCTTCTTGTACTATGGCTTCTGTATTGGAAAGTTGAGAGCCGTAAAGAGTTCCTAGCTACTGAATCGGCGAAAATGGATTTAGTGCAATTGGACGGCGAGCTAATCTACAGTCTAATGAGTTACGCCGACAAAATTGACCAGAAGGTTTCCAAACTAAGGAGGTTAGATACAATTTGAATGTAATTATTTGTCGCCTAACGATATTTTTTATAACAGACTTGCTCAAGAGTTAAGGCAGCCTTTGGAGGCCGCGAAAGGCAGTGAAGAGGAGTACCTGGGCAATCCCCTCCACAGTTTTCCACTCATTCGACACATGTACCAGGATTGGCAGTACCTGGCGGAGCTTATGAAGAAACCAGTGGGAGAAGGTGAGTCAAGAAACCCATATACGATATACCCATCTCTCTTTAATGTTATTTACCTAATTGCAGAGGAAATCGATTTTCTAAGAAAGAAGTTACCCGAATTGCCCTGGCAGGCGGACGCCGAGGAAGCCACCGCCTCCATTTTCCGAATGGCCGAAACCCACGGAATGATGCCCTGGGAAATGGCCAACGGTCGCATCGACAACGTTCGGTTCAAGTGAGTTACTCCCTTATCTCCCTTGGATCTCACTATATAATCAGTCATGCCAATCATTAGCTCCACACTGTCAGCTCTGGATTGCTTTGAAGTGGCGAAGTTGTACTTCAAGTGGGGCTACTTCAAGCAGGCATTGCAGTGGATAAGTATCAGCAAAACCCGGATGAAAGAGGAGTACTCGGGGGTGTATGAGGTGCTGGGCATGTCTGGCCAGGATGTGACCCTGCTGCAGGCTCGCTGTTTGGTGGAATTGGGTTCGTGAAGATTTCTAATTAAAAGTATTACCCAGTTATTACAGTTATTATTTCCTTTTCAGACCTGAGGGATGTTGCCCGCGAGGTGCTTGTGAAGCAGCCTGATCTCGCAGAGAACTCGACTAGCTGGCTGGACCAATTCGAGGCCAATCCTTTCATGACAGTAGCTAGTTCGCCCACTTCAGGTGAAGACTTCAAAAGACTGTGCCGTTCCTCGTTCTCCCCAAAGCCTTCAAAACTCCTTTGTCGCTACAACAGCACCACGTCGCCCTTCCTGATCTTGGCTCCCCTCAAAATGGAGGAGATCTCCCTGGAGCCCTATATAGTGGTGTACCATGACATCCTGCCGGATGGGGACATCCATCAGTTAATAGCCTTGGCGGAGCCACGTCTAAGACCCACACAAGTGTTTGAAGAAAATAAGAGTGATTCAGTCCTCGGAGCCTTTCTTCCTTTTAAGGATATGAACTCAGCTGGAGAACTACTTTTGGATCGGTTGACTCAGAGGATGCGGGATATTACCGGACTACAAATCCACCCGAGAAATCGGATAAATATTATCAAATACGGGTTAACGGGAGCTCACTACGCTGCCCGCCATGACTTCGTCAACGAGACAAACTCGGACACTGAAGGATACAGCGATCGAATGGCCACAGTTATGTTTTATGTGCGTATTGTTATAGAGCAAGTCCTTGGAAATTCACGTTCTTCTGTTTCAGCTAAATGATGCAGCAAATGGAGGTGCCACTGTCTTCCCGCGCATAGATGTTAAAGTACCTGCGGAACGGGGAAAAGCCCTTTTCTGGTACAATCTAAATGGCGAAACCCACGATGTGGAGCCCAACACTGTGCACGCCGCTTGTCCCGTCTTCCATGGCTCCAAGTGGGGTGAGATGTTGCATTTTGACAACATGGCTGGGTAATACGATATTTTTGTTCCAGTAATGGCAGCCTGGATACACGAGTATGATCAGATAGATGTTCATTCAACCCATATACCATGAGGGGAGGAAGATGAAACTGGACGCTGAAACATGATTAATATTATACAAAACTTTTGATAAAACCCAAATATCTTTTTTCAAAGGGAAGTATATGGTAGAGATTCGCAACTTTAAAAATTATTCACACCCTAACTAACCGTGGAACATATCGAATTGAATGTCTAGCGCTGAATAGCGTTTTTAAGCCGACTAGACGGCCTTCAGATGTCGATGAAATGATCGCAAGAAATTATGGCCGCTGTTATATTGTTTGTAGTTTCTATTATTCTTGGTCTAAGTTGGACAGCTAAGAGCAACATAGATCGCAAAAACTATGTTACCTCAGCGGAGGAGAAGATGAGCCTGCTCGAGAAAGATAGAGAACTAATTATCGTACTCGATAGTTACGCGACCGAGCTGACAGATAAAATCATCAAGCTGAAGAGGTGATTTAGATATCATTAGATTACGGCTAATTCATTTTTATATTTTAGAATAGTTGCAGAGCTAAGAAAGCCTTTAGAAAAGGCTAGGTATAGGGAAGAGGAGTACTTGTCCAATCCCATAAACAGACTATCCCTCATGCGTCAGATGCACGAGGATTGGGAACCGGTGGAAAAGCTCTTAAAGCAGCCGGTGGGGCAAGGTAAGATCTCTTTCCGGTTTATTTACATCATTTCAATATCTCAAAACCGAATCAGAGAATATTGCATTAATCGAGAAAATGAGAGAGGATCTGCCAGTGAAAGACGATCTCATTGAGGCCAATCAAGCCCTGTCTCGCATAGTACACACATATGATTTGGAACCGAAGGATGTGTCTACAGGATTGATTGATGGAGTTCAATACAGGTTAGTGCCTTTAACAAATCCCTTCCAGCCCAATAACATAGTACCTATCTATCCAATAGTGGTAAGATGTCTGCTAGTGATTGCCTTAACATGGGAGCGTTGTCCTTCAAGGCGGGTAGCTACCGAATAGCATCCAAGTGGCTAAGTGCAGCCAAGGATTTGTTGGTGGAACTGCCACGTAAATACCATGAGGTGATTGGGGTCACCAAGGCGGATGTTACATTGCTACTTGCTCGCTCTCTTATAGCCTCTGGTGGGTGCAATCTCTATCCTATGGGAACTCCAATCTGTAGATGAATCTTATGCAGGCAATGTATCCATCGCACGTGACATGCTGATGCGGGATTCCATGTTCGGTGAAGCTGGTAATGCACTTGCTCTGCACTTTCTGAGGAACACACCAAAGCCAAGTATTAGCTTGGAGTACTGGGAATCCGAAGAATCCTTTAATCATCTTTGCCGATCCGTGAGCAGGAGACAGGCGGGTGAGTCCAAGCCATCGAGGCTTCACTGTCGCTACAATACCACTACTACGCCCTTCTTGCGATTGGTCCCCCTTCGGATGGAGGAACTTTCTCTGGATCCGTATGTGGTTCTTTATCACAACGTTCTAAGTGATCCCGAGATTGATAAGCTGAAGCTGATGAGTCAGCCCTTCCTAGAGCGTGCGAAAGTATATCGTGTGGAAAAAGGCTCTGATGAAGTAGCTCCCAGTAGATCCGCTGATGGTGCGTGGCTGCCTGACCAAGAAACCGAACCTGAAGACCTGGAGATTTTAAGCCGCATTGGACGAAGAATCGGAGACATAACAGGTCTAAGTACTTGCAGTGGAAGCAAAATGCAGCTTCTAAAGTACGGCTTTGGTGGCCATTTTGTGCCGCATTTCGACTATTTCGACTCAAAAACCTCCTATTTAGAGGCGATGGGCGATCGAATCGCCACTGTTCTCTTTTATGTAAGTGTGCGGGGAGATAGCTAAGCATTTGGTTGATAAGCCCCTTAATCTAACAGCTTAACAACGTTGATCATGGTGGCGCTACAGCTTTTCCCAACATCAACCTGGCTGTGCCAACCCAAAAAGGTTCGGCATTGTTCTGGCACAATCTAGATGGAAAGTCCTACGACTATGATACACGCACTTTTCATGGCGCCTGTCCTTTGATATCTGGCACAAAGTTGGGTGAGTTCAGAAGCGATATGAGTACGAAGGTTTTTTTCTAATAGCTTCCATTCCGCAGTAATGACACGCTGGATTTACGAATTGGATCAAATGTTCCTTATTCCCACAGTGATTCCTCCTCGCAGTCGAAACTTTAGCAGATCACTTCCCAATCAAATTTAATTTTAGGATGTACCCCTACATTTTCATTATCTAATAAATTTATTTTCTTCTTTCCTTATCATCTTTATTTATTAGTTAGGGCAATTAGCAGAGCAAGTTTGTTAAATGATGTTGCCATACCCACTCTAACGCACACAAACCGCGAAAAACTGCCACGCCTAGTCTTTTAAAAATTGTTTTGATATTTTCTTATTTTTTGTAAATTTCTTTCAAATTGCCATTAAAACGTTTTGCTTTAGCCCACGCTAAAGTCTGGTCTTTACCACCCAAAACTGTCACGCCCACACTTGTTTTAAAATTTTCAATTTTTTTCATATCATTATTTTTGTTTCCCAATTTCTACCGAAATTCCAGAAAATGTTTAAATTTCTTGTCCGCACTTCCACTAGCTGAGTAACGGGTATCCGATAGTCGACTATAGCATTCTCTTTTGCTTTACTTCGGTTTCCAACAGTCTATTCCTTCAATAATCTATGGTCCGGGCAATCTGAAATTCTAAAATATTTGCTATGGTATTTCCCTCACTTAACCTCTCATCTTTAACTTATTGACATGATAACAGCAAGCAATCGCACTGATGTCCAAATCTTTCCGGTTCAAAGTCAAGACAGACTCAGCCAAATTCTTCGTGTTCATCGATCAGATCGTAGTCGAGGTTTGCGGAGTTCAGTCGAAATCGCAATGAATGTGATCGCAGCGGTTTTGTGTATTTTGTTGTGTATTTTCATTAACCATAACCAGGCCACTTCACAGTGTAAGTGCACAAAGGGAAAATTCCTCCGAACATTGTGTTTTTCATAAAGGGGAATAAACACCCAAATAATACTGAACTTGTGCTTGCTCGCAGACAAGACTTGTTGGAATCCCAACCAGACAAAAGGACTGTGTGCGCCCATTTCCTTGTGCTTACCCCTGAATTCGGTGTTGGTGAAGAGTAAACTAACAGACTCCGAGATAGAGTTTGTTCGAAACTCACGTTGCGATTCAGAGCAGAGCAACGAGATCTTCGCCTGCTGCACTACGGATACGGACTACAACAGGACTCCTGACGAAATCCATCCAGATTCTAGTTCGCTTCCCGATCGGTCCATCTGTGGTCATTCATCTGCGCACACGAAATTCCCCTGGCTGGTGGTATTAGAGAACCGTGTGCTAAGTGAATACATAGAGAACAATTTGTGCACGGGATCACTGATTAACCACCGATATGTTCTAACAGCGGCTGAATGCCTGTCGAAATCTCATTCGACCCTAAACGCAGACCTGTAAGCAGCCTAATATCTGTTGCTATGGTTTTACTATTAACTATTATCTTCTCAGAGTCTCTGTGATATTGGGAGAACATGACACTAGTGCCGTGGATTGCCGCAATGGAAGGTGCCAACCGGACCCTGTGCGAGTTGCGGTCGAGAAGATCCACATACATGAAAACTTCAAACCGGGCTGTTTAGAGTACGACATTGGTCTGATCCGCTTGCAGAAGGAGGTCGCCTATACACCAAGCATTCAACCTATTTGCTTGGCCTCGACTGTGGGTGTGCAACATTGGAAATCCCGCCAGGAGTTTACCGGAGCGGGATTGGGAGCGAACCACACTCAGCCTTGTAGCCTCTTCCACATGAAATTTAAATTCGCCCGCTTTGACAACTATCCTGCCGGACTCACCTCTTGGATGACAGAAGGAAAATTCTTGTTGAACGTCAATAGATTACCACTGATGGTATTCCACGAGGGCGTTTGGGTCATTGGGGGCATAGTTTTCTTTGACTCGATTCGGAAACCAGGCAGTACAATTATTCACTACACAAATGTTATTTCTTACGAAAGCTGGATCAAGCAGACTATACAACCATAAATATGTGCTCTACGTATATTCTTATACCTTTTGATAAGAAAAACACATGTGAATATATTATATTAAAAATATCAGTCCACAGCTTAGACACTGCTCTTATCAATTAATGTTTCAGAATATTTGGTGCCCTATGCCACCGATTCTGATTAAATTGCCATTTAATATACTACGCCTCTTGAATGAGTCTTCTTGACTGGTCCCGCATTCGTCATCAGCTCAATAAACCATTAAGTGGGCAATTAAATTCTATTAGCCGCAGCTCTCCACCTCTTTCGGTAGAACTTCCCTGTGGTCCTCCTCCTTTTTTGTTCCAAGTCACCCAGCCATGCCCCTCAAGAGTTCTGCGCAAGTTTGCACTTCGATTTCGATTGGCGCTGCTAATAATTTTCCGGATTTATTGTTTGCTCGCATCCTGTTTGCTTGGCCCTCGAAGGGAAAGTTTTCCAATTCCAATGCTTTGCCGACTTGGATTTCAATTAAGATTGATGGCGTGCACTTTTCTCCTTGCGGAGTGCAATGCATTTGTCTTGATTTCACCTTCCCGAATTGAGTCCTTTCATCTGCTCATCGACTACACATGTACACGTATGCAGGTTCCTCCCCCCCACCACCCCCCATAAGGTAACGTCGGTAATTTATCAAAATTTGCGCACACCCTGCGGATGAGTGATGTGTGCTGGAGGGGCAGGAAAGTGACTACAATTGGCATGCGTAGCTTCCTGCTTTCATTTATTTGTGTGTTTTCCGGCCAAGAGCGATGGCAAAGGTACTTTTTCATGCTTAGGTACCGTACTATACCCCGTACCCGTACTACCTCATTGAAGAAGTAGCGCTGTTAAATAGTAAAAGGTATGACCTGACCACTTTAAATGGGCTTATAATTGCACGTAGGCAGTAAAAGTGCTTTAATACTTCACTATAGTAACTCGCACCCTATCCATATAGCGATGGTATGTTGTACCACTCTCTTGCGATCTTGGTACTTGGCTTAAATTGCTTTTTTCAATGCCAACGGCTGCTCCGGCAAGGAGCTGCCATCTGCTCCGCCAGGTCCTGCTCCTGCACATCCTGTCACATGCGGAGCCAAATGTCATTTCAGCAAAATCCCTCAAGTCGTTCGTCTGCCCTTCTTGGCCCTGTGTGCGTAGCAAAACATTGTGCAAAATATGTTGGCAACATTTTTCTGCGGCTGCTTAAATTGCATTGGGAAATAGGTTGGGGAGCTCTGCAAAAGACAGACAATGAGCTTGTGTTTCTGTGGTGAAAGGTGCATTTGTTTCATCCGGGGAATTTCTGCATATGATTTTGGGCATCGCGAGTTTGGTTGATTGCAACTTGTCTAGGTCTAGGTCTGACTTTTAGCTATGCAATTCCTATAACGAGTACGTACGTAAGCTCATTTAAAACTTATTATTTATTGATATCATATAAGCCTGGCATAAAGCTTCATATTCTATCCTTAACTTCTAATGGAGTTTTGGCATCTATCTCAGAGATAGATCTACAAGCCAAAATCCTTGAAGGGATTTGCTTTCATCCTCCGCTTGTTGCTTCTGTTCTAATCAAATTAAAATGCCAACCATTTGCACTCAACAGCGAGTTTCCTGAAATGCGATACTCTGAAGTCAAATCTGCGGAACTTCGTCTCCGTTGCCTGTTAAAAAATTAGCAACAATTTTTCAGCATCGCATCAAAACGCGCCCGACTGTCAACCGCATCCCGGGATGAATCCACCCCTCGAGGTCCGGGAATCCCAATCCAAGTGCCACTTATCAAGGAGCTGACTTACTTCCAGCTACACCTTGTTACACCCCTGCTCGGAAAACCGCGCACTTTGTCATCTGGGCACAGCTCCTTTTCCATCCGAGGGGTAATTTGATATGCTGTGGCTTACATTTTTTATCCACCATTGCCACAAAACGATTTACTTCCGCGTAGCAATTTGCTTTAAATTTTTATTTAAACAACAATTTGCTCGAGCGCAGATTGAGATTTCCGCTGAAAGATTTGTTTGTGCAAAAGGAGGTGGTGGATTGGCTAGAAGGGGGAATGGAGAATGGGAAAACGTTTTCCACATTTCCGACTCATTGATGCACCTCAAGGTGGCCTTCGCCTCAAGGATCTCTGGCTGCAAAGGACACTCGACAAATTAATTTACTCTAGACTGTGGAGACAGTTGGGCGTGGTCCTGTCCTTGCTCCTTGACGAGTGTCCTTCGTCCTGTCTAAGGATCTTGCTCTAATGTTTGTATACCCTTCTGGAGAGGTTTCGCGAATTCATTATACTTGTAAGTAAAATGAAGCTACTAAGCTACTTTGTAATAACTAATAATTGACGCAATAAACTTTATTCATTATTTGAAAGTGTGCAGTTAAAATATAAACAAGATATTTTAGGGGGATTGTATCTATTTTGTGTTTAATTCTCAATGCCATTTTGGGTTATCTTTACGTCAAATTGGTTTCGTGTTTGCTGGTGACTTTTTCTTTGCTTTCGTATCCCCTTTTTGTTAAAGAATCCACTTTTCCACAGATATATTTTATCTACAATGTGAAGACACACGCCCAGTATAGTCTTTTTTCCAGTGTTTCTGCTTGCTTTTAATGATTTTGCTGTTGCCGCGGTTTTTAATTTAATTTCTTGCACCTTGGCTAATTGGCAATTGGATGCGCTGGTGCTGCTGACAGTTTCCACTCAAGCATTTCCACCGCCCCGAATTTAAGCGCTTTAAATTATCCCCAAGGCTGTGCGAGGTGGGCGGGGGGAGTGGCTGGGTGGCTGGGTGGCTGGGTGGCTGGTCCAAGCTCCTGGCGTTAATGGCTCTTTTATGGCCGCCACTGTGCGGTGCCCGCTTTTGTGGCAGCTGCAAATATTTTGCCACTGCACGGCCATCGGATCGGCCCTCCCCTCCCCCTTTCCCACACGGAGTGGTGGGCAGGGTGGCAGCTTGTTTCAGCTGAAATCTAATCTATGCAAGTCCCTCATGCATCCCTCGGATACCGCTCTCCAACCAGCGAGACAACTAGTTTTTTCGCTTGATTTTGCGCTTTTTTGCTGGCGCTGTTTGGCAGCTTAACAGTTAATTGCCCCTTGAAGAATACCGCTCCGGAGCTTCAGAGCCCCACTGCTCCATGCCGGAGTGGACTACAATAGGACTACCTATGCGGACACGGACACGGACACGGACACGGGACACGGACGGACAGCTGTGCTGGGATCCTGTCCGTGCTCTGGCTTGTACCCTGTACGCAGAGGGTATGATGAGGCGTACTGGTGATTCCTGTTTGCTATGTGATAAAAGGTATCCCTGGGTCCGAAGCCCACCCAGAGCATCGTGACTTGTCTGCGTCTAAGCCCGTGCGTGTGTTTTAATCGGTTTGACTTTGTTGCCTGACCTGCGTGGGGCCAGTTGGGTAAGGGGCAGCAGGGTGCATGTATACCCATGCAGATGGGGAGCTGGGGTCAGGGGTAACAACAACAAGGACATACAACGTAGCCAGTGCCGCCCGCAGCAGCAGATTGAATCCTAATCGAGGTTTTGACTTTGGTTACGTTGCGTAAACACGCAACAAACGGCACACACAAGGCCCCCACATCGCACATCACATCCCGTGGAATATCCTTGCTGAAAACAGTGCAACGTGGCTCAAGGACATTTCGTGGATAGACCCCTAGGATAGTACCTCTGCAGTGGGCTTCACTGTACGCCCTGCAGTGCACTTTATTGTAGCATACTTGCAGGCAGCTGTTGTTTGCTTGTCCTCGAGGCTTTTCGATGAAATTGGTGGTGGCAGGTGGAGGTGATTAGGTCCAGCTTAACCCTTTTGGTCCTGTACCTCATCATGCCTAAACAATAGTTGAGTTCTATTTTTGAAAAGCTTTTCAATAGAAAACGTTTATAGAATGATTTTCTGCGGAATCTGAGGAACACTAGCTGGGCATCATTTATTATTCGACTTCCCAGAAGCAAAGGGTTAAGACCTACAGTCGTGAAAACCCATTTTCCAGCTTTAAATGCACTTTTAATCGCCAAGTGGTTGGCCAGAAAGTAGAATCAATATTTAACCGCGTCCTGCGTTTGAGGAGCAGCTGTTGACAGACGGCCAAATGCGGATGCCTCACGTTGAGACAGAGACGGACTGAGAATTGAAGAGAGAGATGGGCGTAGAACGCCAGAAAGAGATAGTGAACAGTTCTGACAGTTTTAAGTTTGACTGGGGAACTCTTCTACTGGAGTCGGAATATATGTATGTGTTGGCAACTTGTGACACAAAGGCGCCGTCTCCATCTACAACTTCAACTTCAATGGCCTTTCCCCCCCGAGTTTTCCCTCTTTTCCAGGCTTTTCACTACGTATGCAAGTATGCGCTGACTTGGCTTGTCCAACTCCTCTTTGCTTTTTTCGTACCCAACCTCTCGGCGACCTTCACACAAAACTTGAGCAGCACGTAAGCATTTTCCAACCCCCCCGAAAAGAGTTTTCCCTCCCCTCTACGAATGTTCCCCCGCATTTGTACATACATCAAAAATTTTGTTATGTCTTTGTACGAAATTTTGCTTAAATTTTGCTTTTACTTTTCGTCGACTTTTGCTGGTGAAAAGGTCAGACATTGTCAGTTAAGTGTCCATGTCCAAATCGAAAAAGTGTTGTCCAAGATCTCGAGTGCTTTTCACAATTTTTTAGAGCTCCTTCCATTTTTTCCCTTCTTGGCCATGCCTTGTCTTCTGGCTCTTATTGAACGCCTTTCGGTTAGGTGTCAATGTGCGAAGCAGAATTATGGCAAATGGTATTGGAAAACTTTGCCAGCTCCCTTCGTAAATGGATATTACAATTCGGTTCGACGCAGGGAAGAAAAGGGCGGAAGTCTTGGACTTAGGTAGTGCAAAATGTGTATGAAAATTGCATAAACAACGTGCTTGTAAGGGGAAAAGTTTTCTCTGTCGCGGAAATTCAGAATGGGAAGCGTTTTGCTTCAGGTTATCCAAATGTGTGTGTGTACATGTTATGTGTTCCAATGATGCTTTGCAATTACTCAAACAAATACCTGCGGTTTTAGTGAAATGAAAGCTTGGTAATTATGGAATTCAAATTTATTGAGCTACCTTTCATTGATACTTCAATATTTCCCTTGATTTATTAGCCCCCTCTTTTTCATTAATACCCTTTACATTTCGGGTTTAAGGTATGAGTCCTTTTCAGAGTAAACTGCTCGATTAACTTTCCCTCTGCTGCCTTATCAGAAACGCAAAACACAGGCCAAAACCACCGTGACATAAATCACGAAATCAACAACTAGCGCAAAACGGTATAAAAATCAAGTTATGGGGGCCAGCAATACGGATTTTGATTTATTGGCTGCTGGCGTGACTCTCTATCTGAACAACCAAATAGGTGGGGCAGAATGTGGACCCCTACCAAACCCCCTAAGTAGACGGCTCAAAGGCCTAAACGAAGCGAAACCGGCGAAACCAGCGAAACAAGAAGAACATGCGAAAACAAAAACATACAGAGTGGAGCCAAATGCGAAGCCAAACAATGGCGAGCATTTTGATTTGTGACTTGCGACTTTTCACGTAGCGCCATGCACACACACAAGCACACACGCACCGGGAAAATCTCCATAAAAAATATGAAAATAAAAATCACGCAACAGGATATTGAAACGTCACACATATGCCACAAGTGCGAGAAGAAAGGGGGAGTGCTGGGTGGCAAAGGACTTCATTCGGCATTAAAACTGTCAGTGGCGCAGATTGCCTGCGGTGGCTAAGGACACCTTCGCACATGATTTATTTGCAGCTGCATTTATTTGCGAAATGTGTGTGTGTGCTTGTGCTGGCAAGTGAAATGGCGCAAAAAACTGCGCAAATTTCCCGTAAACAGTTGCAGTTTCCTTCGCCTTATTTCGTTCCCCCCAGCGAGCACGTGCCTCCGCAGAGTGGGCGAGGTCCTGGGTCCTGCGTCCTGAATCCTGAATCCTGCTTGTCCTGGCCAATTGTCAGCCAGACGGCAAAAGGCAGGACTGATTGGAACTTTGAGCCTGCAGCTTCTGGCTGGGCGGACGTGCAGCGAAAGTTTAAATAAACACGACCACCAGTGCGAATGGGGGGCATTTTCCAAAACAGGGTGGGAAAACAAATTAAAGTTGCGCGAAATGTCAGGCAGTGGCTTCAAAACAAACCCCACTCTTGAATCTCTCTTGACTCTATTTAGAGCAGTTTTTTGAGTTGTGTTTAACTAAATCATTATTCGATATAGAAGCCTCAGAATAGTTAGCCTTCATGAGTAGTTACCACCTTAGCAAGCTTGTACAATAAAGTTTCTTTATAAAGTCATGGAGCTCTTTTTTTTTCGTGCAGCACACTTCTTTAAGGTCCTGCCATAGTTCACTTGTGCAGGGAGTAAAGAAAACAATGTCCTTCCCCCAATTTGGTTCCACCTCCTCAGATCGCATAGTGTGTGCCTAGCCTGAAAGCATATCCATTTCACGCCCAAGTGCCGTGGCTTCCTTGGAACCGTGTGTCAAATCCATTAACCTTCTGTTTACTTTTCTACGTCCAGTAGCCGCAGCAGGGAAAAAATCAAAAGGAGCAGCTCACCCACACACGATGGCGATGCCGTTGCCAGTGAAAGTGTTTTGTGGGAGAAATTTGATACTTTCGCCAAATTGCGTTGCACACTTGAGGTCCTTGGAACTCAGAAACGACTGCTTCCCCACTCTCCCATAAATCTTACCTAGGCGTGCGAGAAATGGAGCGGGAAATAACCGCACAGGACCTCCCATTCGCACACACATCCTTGCAGCACACATCCTCTGAGCAGCGGCCGCTCAGAAATGAGTATTAAGTTGACGTAAATTGCGGTCCATTACATTAACCAGAAGAAGGGACTCTGGAACTTGGGAACTGAAGGTCGGGGGTGCCAATTAACCCCGTGTCTCTGTTAATTGCTTTTGTAGTTTCGCTTACAATTGAACAAACATCGATGCTTTATTTATGGGGAAAAATAAATAGGGAAAAGTTAGTTTAGGTACGGGAAGTATGGAAAGTTTTACCACACGCTTCTAAAATTGTCCATGACTTTTGATTTTTGGTAATAAGATACCCATATTCAACTCTTTTAATGGAAAGTCTGTTTTAATCCTTTTACAGATCGTTAAGCCTTCTAATATATCACGAGTGTTGTTACCTTCTTGTCCGCAGATAAATATCTTAGCCTCTCCCCCGGAAAATACGTTCTAATGGAATTAAAAAACATAAATCCGCATCTGTAGCACGCGATAAAATAAAAAGTCAGCGCGGGCATTAGGCAAATGAAAACCGCATTGGGGGAAAAACAAAGGAAAAGGCAAGGAAAACGTAAATGATTTAAGAACTTTATCGGACATCAGCGACCAGCGGGGAAAAAGTGGTCAAAAAACAAAAAACCAAGGCGCTCGAAGGATGGAGTGCAAAGGACACTTGCCAGGAGCTTAAATAGAACGCTTGTAGGTGATTATGCAGCACATAATTTATGCAGGCCACCAGGACGCAGGACAACAGAACAATGAACATCCTGCTGGCGGCGGGGGTGGGCGAGGGGGAACCGGCGAAACTGATTTAATTAAGCAGGTGATTAAAGTTGATGCCGGTTATTTGTAGCAGCCAAGAGAGCAACAAGGATGGTACGCTTCGCATCCTGTTGCTCCTTGTTCCATCTCCTGCTCTCCTAAAAGGAAGCGTGAAAAGTGCGAGCAAACTTTTCCGACAACGGAACTGTTCATTTGGTCTGCTCCGAAAAATGGACAACAATGCAAATTTTGTTGGCTTGTTGCAGGGCAACATGGCGTATGCGCAACTTTCTGTTTACAGAGCGGGAAAAGGTCAGAAAGTGCAATCAATGCAAATTAAATTTCAATTAGAGGAGCTTTAAAGCGGAGCAACTGTTAGAAATGTGGAGAATCATAAGGTTACCAGTACTCAGTCAATAAATGGGAAACTCTGCAATCTATAAATGGGAAACAAACTCGTTTCGCTGCATTCTTTTGGCCATCTTTAAAAGTGTAGCCAATGTAAATCGTAGACTGACCTCTGTTGCAGCAATAAGCGAATCGGCTTTAAAGTGCTCCAATTGCAGTCGTTCTGTCCCTGAATTTACTGCGATTCCTGGACATGTACTGGATCATGAGTTTCGGTGCTTGTGTTTCACACAAAATCGATGCGGTACCGAGGACAAGGCCAGAACGCACTCGACAATAAAGCGCAAGAATCAACAATTATGTTAATTTTCTTTGTGGGTCAATGTCTCGCTGTGTGTGTGTGTGTGTGTGTGTGTCTTGTATTTTACGGCTATATCTTGGGCCAAGTGTCAGGCGAAGACAGCTGCAGTGGCTAAAATAAATTAACATTATTTATGAAATTTCTTTTCGCCTTAGCGCACACGATATGCTCAATGTTAAGTTCGGCTGGTGCCCCTCAATTTCCCCTGCTGTTAGTTAACAGAGAAAGTGGAGAGAGCTGGCGGCACTGCGCATGTCCTTCGCTCGCACCTCAGAGCAAATACCTAGACACGTGCTTCGAGTCTGGCTGAGATATATAATGTACCTTACGCATCCACCAATCTACCTGCGTCAGTGGCACCCCCCCTCCCCCGTTGCTTATATTATATATGTACATATCTGTATATGTATACCTGCTTTAGGTGTTGGCCCATCGTCTTCGTTTCGTCGTCGTTTGGCTAGAAGAGTGCGGCATGTCGAGATGTAGGTGCCAGCTGCGCTGCTACCTCTCTCTCATACCTGTGGGAAACCCCCATCCCCTGCCCCGCCCCCTGATTTTCCACCCGCCGCCACCCCCTTTCAGTTACCCAGCTGCAACCTCAACCGCAAGTAACAGTTGTTATTCGTCGTGCGTTTTTCGTTCGTTGGCTTTGCTCTCACAGATACATTCACACACACACACACACATGCACACACACACACAGATGTTCTGGCCAACACATGCACACACACAATCACAGCCAGGTTGTTGCCTGTGCTGCTGTCTCGCTCGCTCTTATTGGCTCATATGGATGTGCTACCTACGCTTTTTAAGGTGAGCACGAAAACGTTGGCAGCCAACCAAAGTTGAGCACCTTCGAGGGGTTTTCCACGCAAGGGGGTGGGGCTCCATGTGTTTTTCCGACGGCCACAGCAAAATCTCAGGCTACCGAAGAGCTTACTTCTATTTTCATTTTATCAAAGGGCCCTTATTCTGAATTTTGCTGTCATATAAAACGTTTAATCGCTTGGCCTAATTATATTGTTTTTTTTGTGATTTATTGCGGAATTTATTCTTATGTTCTCTTGAACCTTTCTCTATTACGTAGTTATTTTCCTATACTTTCCCTGCTCCCCCTTGCTCATCCTCTCAAGCTTTATGTTCCCCATCAACGTCATCGTCATTTTCCCTCGTCGTGCGCTCGTCAACGTCGTCTGTTCTCATCTGTTGGCTCGGCTTTCACCTTTTCCGCCGCCGCTTTCCCCCACCGCTTTTCCACCGCCTTCCCGCCACCGCTTTTCCCAGTGTGCGTGAGTGTTTGTGAGGTGCTCTCAGCTCGTCTGGAGTTTTTGTGTAGCGCAGGTTTAGGTGCGCAGCTTTCGCTCGTTAGGTACTCGGTTTTTTGCCAGCTTTTCCTTTTTTATTTCCACTTTTCCACTGCTGTCTTAGGTAAATACAAATGAGAAAGCGAGAGAGAGCGAGCGAGTAAGAGAGACGAGAGAGAGGAGCAGGTGCGCCGGGAAACTCGAGCTAACTAAAACCCAGCCCCTGCTCCTGCTCCTGCTCCAGCTCCTGCCCTTCTGCTGCTGCTGCTCCTGCTCCTGCTCCTGCTCCTCTCCAGAAATGAAGGTGTGTCTCTCCGAGTGCGTTAGGTGCTCCGCTTCGTCAGGATGAAAATGATGGGGGAAGGCGGAAAAGCGGGGGCAACTGTGATTTATGCCAGCCAATGGTTGAGCTCCTGGCTACGTGTGGTAGGTAAGTAGGTGTGACACCAGTGTCGCTCCGTCTCCGTCGCTCATACGCCACGTGGGCTAAAAAAAATGGCGACTCGGCTACTCGCACCTATGAGCGTTCAGCTACTCGGGCAACTGGCATGGGGAAACTTTTCTAATTAGCTAGTGGCCAAAGGAGGGCGGGGAGGGGCGGGTGGGGCGGGCTAGGAGGCAAGCCATAGTGTAGGAGGGAGGGAAAACTTTTCTTTTCGGCCCCTCAGCAGGCGCGCCTCTTTATGGATTTTTCGACTGCCCGCTGCTTTATTTTGCCTTGTTTCTTTTCTTGCTCTTCCTCCCTACAGCTTTTCACATTTTCCCCCATTTTCTCGGCGGTGTCAGTGTCCTCGTTAGGATGCTCGAGCATTTTCTTGTGCGCAGCGATTTTCCTTTTCTCATTGTTGCAGATAAAATCGATAGCTCTTTATGGCAATTTAATATGACCTTCGTGGCTTACTTATACACATAAATTCTGTACTTATGCTAGGCTCTTTATGGCCTTCCTCCCCTTCGTAGGCTGTTTTTGTTTATAATGCTGCGTTTTTATTCGGCATTCTCTGGGGCTTTTTGCAACTGCGACTTTCGACTGTTTCAACAGGTCGTATGCGCAATCTGTTGCCACCCATTTCTCGGCCATGCTCCGCCAAGGGTCAGCGAATTGACATTGAACTTCGGCAGCTATTGAACTCTTTCTTTGTGGCCTGAAATCGACGCGACCATCATAAACAGATATCTCAAGCTATCATCAATGTATTGGAATGGATCAGCGATAAAGGACGTTATGTCTCGCATTCTTCTGTCGCATTTCTTTAAGCTCCCTTAAAACACAACAATATTTTAGCATATATCTCAGAATATTCTTTCTATCGAAGGGAAAATGCATTCCCGTACCATCTGTGCTGGAAAATCACAGCGACCTAGAGATGGAAAAATGACTTTACATAGCAAGTCAGGCTTCATTTGTATAACTGTTCTCGATTATTCTTATATAAGATCGAAGTTGTATGTAAAAGTTAAAATTATGTGAAATATAGAAGGTATAGTATTGCGTTAACTCATATAACGAAGTATTCAGAATGGAAGCATCAAAAACCTTAAGCAGAGTGATCCGATTGACAAATACCCTTCTGTAAAGAGGTGGTCAAAACCTTTAGCTGGCAGCCCCCTTCCAGAATCCACTTTGAGGTTTGTCTGTTGGCACAAGAACATGTCCCACACTCACCCATTCCAATCCTTCCCCCAGAGTTCAACAATAAGTCAGGGCATTAGTCGCTTGAGAAATTGTCTGTTTACCTTGTTGGCCAGTCGCCTTTTGCCTTTTGCCTTTTGCCGCTTCCAGTTTTGCAGTTTGCCAAATGGCACTCAAAGCGCTGGCTGAAATATGAAAAATGAGACGCAGGAAGCGAAATTACAAGCCGTGGCCAGGAGTATCCTTCCATCCGGCCATCCTGGTTTCCTGCAGCACCTCCAGCATCCAGAAAAAGCCGCAGAGTGGAGAGACCCAAATGAAAAGTTGAAGTAATAATTGTGCGGCGGAGGCGACGACGATGACTTCGCCAGGGGCAGCCTTACACATTTTCATTTGGTCATGTCCGGTGGTGTCCGACGATGGGTAATGTTTGTCCAGACGACCCCAAGTAGCCCAACACACGTATACACTGACTCACACAGCTGCTGCTTCTTGATTTTTATACTTCTTTATACTTGCCATCTGGGAAGTATACGGGTATATTGGAATCTCTAAGGGCTAGAATGCCACTAAGGGAGTAGCTGAAAGTGTGCAAGCACCGATGGAATGGAACTAGCAAGAGGTATTCCAGCAGTCGAATTCCACAATCATATTTTTCCTTTTTTCACTCTCCGCTTTCCATCTTCGTGTTCCAGCACTCTGTCAACGGCAAATGTTGCCAAGGACTGCTGACCACTGTCCATGCGAAGAGGAGCAGGGAAATGGAAAATGAGCAGGAAAAGCCAAGAGCAGGGAAACCGGTGGGGCGGAGGAGGAACAACACGAAGGAGCAGGGACACCTCTAAGTGGGCTTCATCAGTCGCGCTTCGCTGGGCGCCGGCAGCGTCATAATCGTCCTGTTCTGCTCATCATCTTCTCGCCGACTTTCTCTCTTCGTCTTTGGTTTGTTTGCCGCCTTTTGCGGTTGCCAGTTTTGGGGTCAAAGTTCAGGCTTCCTCTTTGAAAAGTCCTCTAGTCTTTATTTATCTTTAAGATTTTCAACTCAGTGCACAGGTTTTTTGTCCACACGCTGACTTATGACCACAACAATGCGTCAGTCTGGCTGCTTAACTGGCCTGAAGTGTGCACTGCGAAAAATATAGGGGTCTACTTGCAGGGAGCGAGATCGATCTGTAAAACACCCAAGTCCATAGGTTATTTTCGTATAATACAGCATTTATTCAGTTACTAAGATATCCATATGCTGTTTGCTCTTAGATATGTAACTCAACTGCATGAGTTTCCTTGACATTTTCTCAGTGCAAAGTGCTTGTAGTTTTTGTCACTGTCCACTCGCAACTGCCATTCACAGAGTATCCTCGCAGGACATGTGAGAGTGTGTGGCTGGACTTGGGCCGCCGCTAAGTGGAAACTGTAGTTTTTCTTACTTATGTCCTGGCAGGAGAGCGCGGCTCATAAAGATTTGTGTCTGCGCTCTAATGTCATAAGTCAAGTGCTGGTCGCAGTTCAAGAACTCACGTGTTCGAAGGAGTAGAGCCACCTCCGTGACCCCACATCCCAGTGCTTTCCTTGGCCCCCATCTCCTCCTCCCCATCTGAGAGCAAACTCTTTCTGGAGCTTAATTGGGGGAGGGCATTAGGCAATTACTGCGAACTACCTCGAGTGGACTTTCGGCCTTAATTTAATTTGTCACACTTTGCGAGTGCAGACAACTTTACACTCTGGCCACAGCAAAGTAGAGCAGCTGGCCGGGTCTCCTGGGAGGGGGAAAATGGGGATTGCGGTCTGGCAGAGCCATTTTCAATTTGACTATGCCGGAAGTTACCTGCTGGTGCCAACATCTTACCCACACACTCAGCAAGTCCGGCACTGAAGTCATTTCCTGTGCACAGGATGCCCTCCTTGTTCCCATCCTG
This sequence comes from Drosophila orena, assembly GCA_005876975.1. Taxonomy (NCBI): domain Eukaryota; kingdom Metazoa; phylum Arthropoda; class Insecta; order Diptera; family Drosophilidae; genus Drosophila; species Drosophila orena. The sequence continues at coordinate 1,743,596 of VCKV01000282.1, read as the reverse complement.
CGTCCCGAGTCCTGTCCAGAGTGGTTTTACGAGCAAGTGTCCCATGTGGCCAGCAGGGACTAGATTAAATTGGCATCTTTTGTTGTGTAGTGACTTTGTTCTCGCAAATGAGAATGTGAGCAAATTAAAAGTTGGCCAACTAGGGAGTAGGTGAGAGCACTATGAGTGGCTGGACAGCCTTTCTCGTTGCCGTTCGCTCCGTCGAAAAGGTCAAGCCATCCATCAAGTGACGAACTCCTATTAATGCCTCGCATTTGTAGGCTTTTCCCGGCGATTAATGAAATATTTACAAGCTCAATTGCGTAGGCAATGAATGCTAATTAATCGGCTGCCTGGCTTTCTTGTCTTCACGACTGAGTTGCCATTCAAAATCGATTGCAGTGAATGCGTTAAGTGCCGACTTAAACAATTTGTGGTATAATTGAAAAAGTTTGAAGCCCAGAAATGGTTGTCAAAAAGGTTTGAAACAATTTGATGAATGCAAGTCTCTCATTTCCACTTTTGAGCATGCGGTTCAATCTCGAGCCGGAACTTTTCTTGCGAGCCAAAGTTTCCTGTGGCTTGTAGGCCTTGGATAATGCAATTTGGGCTCTGGCCGTATCTGATTTCAGTCTGTGGTGGCTCAGCAATTTATGATAGGCACACTTTCAATTTCCCTTTCGATTTTTCTGGCCACTCTAATTGCCCGATACGCATGGCATGCTGTATGAATCGAGCCAACTGGGCAGACGGAACAAAACAAGTTAATTAAACGCTTCCGTTTTGCTCTAGCTTTTTGCATGTTATCAATGTCCTGGCATCACTGGGCCCCTTAATTACGGAGATTTGTATGCGGCCACCGACTTTCACTTCTCTACATGTCTCAGCTTACGTCTCACATGCTTTTGGGGACGTTCTTATATGTAAATTTATTATTTATTAACATTAATTATGGTGGTCAGTCGTGTAATTGAAGAAGCCCTATTCCTCTAGTCGGCAATTCGGGGTGTCATCGGGTTTCTTGTGCTGATGTCAGCAACCTAATTAACTGGCCATTTGTGTGCTACGCACTCGCCGACTTTTGAAAGGCGGTGATCGGAGCACTAGTTACCAGTTCAAAATGGGAGTAGGCCTTTTGGTATGCCGGGCATAACTGAAACTCCATTGGAATGCTTCCTACATAGCGAAATAACAGCTTTGACTTGTCCTGCATGTCCTGATTATTTTATTTTAGCTAAGCCAGATTTATAGCCCAGATGGCTAAGCCCATTTTTATTTCTATTACAACATTGCAATACTAACTAAACTAGTAGATAAACTAAAACTTATTATAAATTCTATAGTACGCGGCTCAACAGATCCTTCACATCAATTCCAGAGTACTGCGCTGAAAAGTAGGCAATGCTTTCAGTGCTCTAAGTTTGCTCACGCATTAAACGGTTTAACATGCAATTAACACGGTAAGCTCGCACATATGTGCTTGTGTAAGTTTGCATACGCACTTGTTGTCGTACGTGTTAATAAAACTAATTTGATTAGCTAACTAGTGTAAGTAGCGGTTTCCACTTGCCTGTTTGCCTACGCCAGCCACTAAAACTCGAGCCGCCTCCCATTTTACCCCATAGCCGCATATCCTGTGTGCCTTGCGCTACCTAAAACAACAAGCTGGCTGTGTTTTTGGTGGGCTTTCTGGGGTTAAACGTGATGGGTGGGTATCGCACACGTTTGGCATTAATTTAATCCTTCCGCAGAATAAAGTGATACCGCCACTAACAAGGCAAACACATTAAATATTTATGCAGACATCAGCAAACTCACACATGTACGAGTATGTGAAATTAGTCCTTTACGGCTCGCGTGTTTGTGTGTGTGTGTGTGTGCGTGTGTGTGTGTGTTTGTGTCTGTGAGACTTTTAATTGCTGTCGTCAAAGGCTGAGGTAAGAATAATTGCAAGATTGGGAATAATGTGTCAAGTTGTGTGCTGTGAGGCGGTGGCTGATTACATCAAAGAGCAGCACCACACACAGATACAGATACTCACCAATACAGTCGCACTTTGAAGTGTCAACAGGCAAAGGACGAAGCCGAAAAGGAGGCGACAAAAACAACAACATAGACGTTATCCATCATGGGATCTTTCACTTTTGTCAGCGAAATAACAATGGCCTCTTAATTACACCAGTGTGTGCCTCTCTCCTTGTTTGTGTGGGTTTTTTTTTCGTTAGTATGGGTCTATGATATTAAACACTGAGGAAAATATACAGTTTACTTTAAATAAAAACCATCTTAGGCCATTCAAGGTATATTAACTTTAATCGAGTGACTAGTGGGACCCATACGCGTCCGTTTATGAAACCGCTTAAATATTCTTTGATACTAAAAACATCTTTCAGTGTAAAATGCAGCCATGTGCTGGTGTTTGTTTAGTCAGATGTTTGCTCGACACTTTCCTTTGGCTTGTCTCTGCTTGGCGACATTTGCTTATGGCCAGCACTTGTTGGCAAGTTTTCTTTTGGCCTTTTTTGTCATCGGCTGCCGTTTCCTTGCCATTCCTCGTCGGCCTTTGACTTTGACTTCGCCCGGTTTTCGGTATAATGAGCACACATCTCGGAGGAGCGTCCGCATGTGAGGATCCTCCGACAGGATGTTAATTTCAATTTAAATGCCGGCCAGCTCCTTGAGAGCTCACAATGTCCTTTGGGCCGCAGGCGAGCGTCTCAAGCAACTTTGTCCAGCCTGGGTCAACTTCCTTGGCTCACTTTTGACTGCCACTTTTGACCTCCCTGCAATTGCATTGACCAAAAGTTGGAGGGCCTGCGGCCCTGGCTTGTGAACTTTAATTGGATTCTTTGTGAGGAGAGGCCGTAATAAACGGCTCCAAGTTGAAATGAATTCATTCTGTGTGTTGTTGACTCAATTTGGCTTCCTGGAAATAATCCCATTGCTGATCTTTCGCCACTCATTTGGCTAATTAAAATGGCATGAGCAAACAGAAGCTCATCCATTAACATTTATGAATTATCGGCTCGAATATAGCACACCGTCATGCCCCACGGTGGGGCAACCGCCCCATTTGACAGCCCATAATTCACACATCGAACTCGGGGTTACGGACTAAATCTTGGAGCAGCCGCGGAAATCACGTACAGCCAGGCGAAAGTTGCCGGATCCTTGGCATTATTGTCTTTTAAGCTAACCCAGTTCCCCACGCCCCCATGTCCCCCCCTTCCCCATCGACCACAACAGCTAATTAACGTTAATTTATTAAATCAGTGAGCAAGTAAAGGCATCCGAGCAACTTTCCTGCAGCATAACAAGCTTGGGATGGGGCAAAGACAGCGCCAAGAGCTGCCAGAGATAAAAGTTGCACACGACTCAGCTCGGTTCTGAAGCTCAGGCTTAAGCACTTTGGGTTTTTTCAACACCCAGCAGTCAAAGAGTTGTGCTGCATATTGGGCTTAGCAAATGTAAAGGAAATATATACAAATAATATAGTAAAGTTAACAATTCTCAGCTAGAATTATATGTTAGGAGTTATGGAACTTGGGTAACTAACGTCCTATGCTTGAATTTTGTAAAATTGTTTACTTGCAATTCCCAGGTATCCCTTAGTCCATACATTCGCCAGGAAATGCCTCGCATTCTTACTTGCCTTAGCTGGAAAAGCATGAAAACCACACGCAGCAATTATTAATTCAATTATTTTAGCGCAAACAGCCACCTCAGACTAGGAGCGAGAATCCTTGAATGCGAGTATCCTGCAGGACCAAGGCGAAGGAAGCTGTGCGGCATAAATGAGTTCTCTTTTCAGAGCGACTGGATGAAATAGAGTAGCACAAACACAATTAAGACAACAACAAGGAACGGGCGAGCCAAGGAATGAAAGAAAGGCGAGCAAATAAAGTGGCAAATTTAATTAGGAATCAGCAGAGAAAGCAGAGGAGCAGAAAGCACTTCGAGGCGGGGAATACCTGATGATAGCCCACATCACTCGCCGGACATGTGAATTAATAACAGCATCCGTTTCCGGTCCAAAAATGGCGACCACTCGCATTCGCACTCGCACTCTTACTCCTACTGGCATTATAATAATAATATTAATAATGAGTGGCCAAAAAGGCAGGCGGCGGCCAGCGTGTCCGCAACAACTTCCGGAATGAAGTTGGCCGTTTTATTGTCGCAGGAAAAGTTGCCCCCGGGGGTGCAGCAAAATACAGCGATGCCGAATGTAGGTAAATTGTGAATTGTAAAGTGCAAAAGTTTCCCAAGTCGGAGTCACCTGCTCGGGTTCCCAAACTACCGAAGGCGGGGGAGCAATCGAAACAAAGTCCCTTTTGTTTCAATTCACGTCCAGGACAATTGGCCAGGATCCAGACAGGAAAGCCAGGACGGGCAGAACCGAAGCTCATCAGGCATCAAGGTATAATTTGGCCAGGGACTATTTCATTTTACGGCCAAAGTGGCGCATTTGCATAAAGTTTTATTTTCTTTGACCCGCACTTGGGGATTCTTTCTTTGACTTGCGTTCTCGTCCTTTTCCTGGCTGATTTCCATTTCGTCTACTTTGTCGCCAGGAAGTGATTTCCTGCAGCTGCAGCAATTGAAATTCAATATCTTTGCCACGGAGGGGGCTGCTGGAAATCCCCAGGGGAGTGTGGGCATTGCTTAAAGCCGTGGATCAGCTTTAACAAGTGTTTGCACCACACACATCACATCCGCACATCCGCACATCCGCACATCCGCACATCATCACAACGTCACACATCAGTCAGCCTCCGAATATCCTTGGAAGGTAATTGAAAATCAAACAAGCAGCCACCGACTCCCTCGCAAATCCTTTCAATTGCTGCAATTTACTGGATAAATAGGATCAAAATCGAATTTAAATGGCAAACAAATTTTGCCCGATTTCGATTTTGTTGACAGAACTTTTCACTTATGCTGCTGAATAAGCAGATTACGCCGCCAGGGGTTGTCTATTGGATATATTGCACACCTCAAGCCCACACGGGGTAAATAAATCTTTTACATAAATGGATGTTGTAACCGAAACATCTACGTTTTAACATTCATAAAGAATACAGCGGGATTTGAAAGAATTTGGAAAGAAAGTGCATTTGAAGCTTGTGATTCAACTTGTGATTCAACCATGGAAACATAGCGATTTAAGCGATTCCCAGATATTTTAATTAAATTTCGCATTTGCACTTGAATGGTTATCTCTGTGGCAGGCAAAACTATTTACGTGCCTTGAACAAAAGTGAAATCATTCGATTTTATTTATTTTCACTCGAAACTGAAAACTTTCTGCTTTTCCTAGCTTTTCCCCCGCCCTGCCGCTTTGAAAAGAAAACTTGCGCAGAAAGGCAACCGAAAAGTTTTAGAGAAAACTTTCTTGCTGCTCTCCTCTTCCACAAACATAAACAAGATTAATTTCACATGTTTTCCAGGGGTGGCGAGCTCTTTTCGTGAGGGGGGGAGAGGAATAGAGCTGCTCGAGTTATTACTTTGATTATGTTTATTCTAGTCATGAAATCCAAATGCCCGTTTCATGTGCACTTCATTTAATAAGCCCATGCCACCAAGTGAAAGCGCGAAATGATTTCCATGGCATTTTTGTCTGCTCGTGCAAGTTTTCCACACTTCGTGTGATTAGCCAAGTGAAAAAACAGGAGATTAGGCAACTATTTCCAACTTCATTTGCCTATGGATAATGCCTTGGTATGGCAGGCAGCGTACCTCATTACTTATTCATTTTCGAATTAAATGAGGTGGGATTTCATTCACTTCGATTATCTTTAACTGGAGAGGTAGGGCAAAGCTCTTTAATATGGCCACTAATCTAGACACCGTCTGCGATCTATCTATCCACTATCTGACAAATGCTGGGCGAATTTGGCCGTCATCCAACGCGAGTTTCGCCATTCTGCCTTCACTCATCCTATGGACCACATCTATATCTCAGTCGGTGCGATCTGTATCTATCTGTATCTGTGGCGACTCGACTCTTAAGTGCTTTTAATTATGTCCACTTAAGTCTCAATATCGCCAGCTTCCGAAGCGCGCAAATCACACAGAACCACACACATTGCCATTCCAATGGAACAGGAAACTTGGTAGAGTGGCGGAGTCGGAGGAACTGCTCGGCGCACTCTAAATAAAGCATAACAATTTATGAAATTCTAATTTTTACACTTAATAACACGCCGAGTTATGGGCGCGCCAAGTGCAACGGGCCAAGCGAATTCGCCAGGAAAAGTGGCAAGTGGCACTTGGGATGGGAAATGGCCGGGGGAAACTTTCCTATAGAGACATCAATGTGAGACGAGCGGGCAGGTGGCCAAACCTGCGGGAGTGGGACAAATTGCCGCGCAACTTGTGTGGCATCCACCGCAGACGTTGGGCGCAATTAGAGACGCCCGATGCCCGCTATATATATTTGGTTCTCGACCGACTCGCGGATTATGCCAATGCCAAACTGGAACAAGAGATTTAAATAGCTTAGTTGGCGTTACACACATTGAAGCCGCAGAAAACTGTACAGATATGTGAAATAAATAGTAATTACAACCATTTTCATGTTTTTCGCAACACCGTGTTTAAATTGAAAAGGCGGAGAACATCATGGACTACGATGATCCACATCAAATATTATGGAAAATAATTTGTCGCAGCCCAACGGAAAAATACATTTCTTGCGCGAAATGAAAATTCGATTCAATTCCAAATGCTCCAATCAAGAATTTTCAATTTCCATTAAAGAGGGCAACGTATTGAAAATTCTTGGCGGAGGATTGAGTAATATGTTTTCCCGTCGATTCCAGTTCCGCACTACTATCACCCTACTCCGTTCCCGGATGAACGTTTAACAATTTTGAAAGTGCATCTGCGTATTGTTGGACAGTTTCTGGCTGGGATCGCTGGAGGTGCTGGAGTCCAGGTGCAATGACCTATCCACGGAGAGATCATTCGAGATCTCGACGGCGTGGTTGATATCGTTGATCATGGTGGCGAAGAGACCTTGGTGCTGCAGTTGCATTTTAGCTTGGATGCGCCGATTCTCCTCCGCCTGGCGATGGATCAAGGAGTTGAAGCGGTTCCTCTGAAGTTGCAGCTCGTCCTGCACACATTCTGGCCTTTTATTCAACAGCACCGGAGTCCTGATGCTTTTCGGTACACTCAGGTGAGTGGTATTGGGTGGCCTGGCCTTTACCTGGCCTTTGCTCACCTGATTGGTTCGCTTGGCAGCCACTTTGGTATCGCAGCTGCGTCGGGCTTGGTAAGCACTTTGGGTTTTGGTGACACTGTCATTGTTGGTCACTTGGCGGCTGGCAATCGGTTTCGGGATCCGACTGGGATTCCTGCTTGTCGTTGGCTTATTAGCTGGCTGCTTCCTAATTTGCTGTCCAATTTGTAGGTCACTTTTTATGGGCAAAGTTAGCTGTGGCAAGCCACTCGTCGTCAGATCTCTTCGCCACATTAGGTGATGCAGCTTCGAAAGATCCGGACTAGTGGTGCTCCGACGAAGTGGTTCCAGGACCATCTTCCGTGGCTTGGGGTTCTCCGTCTCCGGTGGATCCAACTTGGTTACCCAACCACTCTCTGCTGTGGCCAACTTCACGGGTGTCACCTTAACAACAGCCCTTTGCGGCGGAGTCAGAGAAGCATCCTCCATCACCAGCTGGGAGGACATCCCAATTGGCTTGGGTAGCGGAGCAGAGATCTGCAAGACCGTGTTGGCTATGTGATCACAGATCATCGTCTGCGATTGCTCTAGTTTTTGGCGGAAGCGACCCATTATGACCAGAGGAACCAATCCTTGTTGCGTTATTGTATTTGTAGACGCATCCTTCTGTTGCGGACGTGTAAGCTGCTGGTTCCTCTTCTGGCCCACTTCCTTGGTCAAGGCACACAAGCGCAGCCGCATCATTTCTAGTCTCTTCCTGTCGTCCATCTATTGGGGATATAATTATAGTTTAAATACTATCTCGGAGCATAAGGACCCACCACTGGAGGCAGAATAGGTTTATCATTTAGGCTGTAACACGACTTGAACTCGCCACCTCCAAAGTTTTCAAGTTCACTGAGGAACGTTAAATGTTCTGTTTCTCCGGCCATGTTCAAAAAATTTCGTGTAGAAATTTCAGGTATCGAAAATTGTCTTTATTTTCAGGAATTTTTTTGTTGTGTGATGTGTAGGTTAAAGGAATGGAATGGAATGGAATGGAATAGGAAAGGCATGTGTGTTGAACCAACAACGACTGTCATTTGTGGAATGAGTATGTTTGCTAGGAGTACTAGCGTCCACACCATTGCCGGTAGGTAGCCTACACTGTGCAAAATACAGTACTTGAAAGGGGAATCGGTAGGTTTTTGTTGTCCACAGAGTGAGTTCTTCCATTGATTTTACCACTTTCACTTTTGCACTTTTGTGTCCCATTGATTTCACCATTTTAATTTACCATTCCAAGTCCGCTGGTTCCATTTTTTTTCGAGTGCATTCCACATGCAGTGCCCATCCGCACTTTTGCGTCCCAATCCGGACGGAGAGTCTGACAAATGCGCCGCTCGTCGCCGGAGCGTGCCACAAAAGGTACGGGCAGTCGAGCGTGGAGCTGGCAAACAAGGAGCACAAATAAAGTCCACTCCATTACCGGCAGGACATTCGTCCTTTCACTGTACATGTGTGTGTGTGTGTGTGTGTGTGTGTGTGTGGACCGTCTGGAAATTTGTCTTGGGCGCTTGTAGGTGTGATTTGTTTTTTAAATTTCAGGAGACCGGAGCTGCAGAAACTGGCCAATTTGTCTCCCCCAGTGGGTTGACTTTTTATTTGCAACGTAGTCACGTAGCATTTTCACTTGCATACTTGCGACATGCGGCAATTTTCCACTAAATTTGCCATGTCAAACATATTTCGGACATACAACCGACCTGCAGCAGAGGAGAGGCCTCATAAAGAATTCAAATTAATACATTAACAGCTCCAGATAAGCGACCTTCGGGGAGGAAAGTAAATGCTTGGCTCCCACCGACAGGTAATAAACGCCGAGTCGTTCGTGCCAAAGTCTCGAAACTTTTGCCCCAAGGCAATTTGCCTCAAGTGGCAATTCGGGAGCGTGCCAAGTGCCTTGGTAACGGTAACAGCCCACGGATTGCGAGAACACGGCACATGGGCACAAGTGGGTTAAGGCGGGGCACTCTGCGGTTAACCGCCTGCGCCACAAAAGGTATTTATCTCATTGTGCAGATTAAGAGCTGCTCTCAAATTAGGTGAGTGTCGTCACGTGACACAAGATGGGATCTAGATAGCGATGAGGCTGGAAATAAAGCAAAGGTGGGTGGCTCCTTCAAACCACCAGCCTTTCCCTTATTCAAGACTATCTTAAAAAATAATCACTGTTCCGTGCCGCTAATTCTCTGCATCAAAATGTTACCCCTTTTGTCTTTTCAAGGCTTGAGTGTCATTCGATTGGAAACTTTGCAACGAATTCGGAGATGTATGCCGTTCCATATTTGGTTAATTAATTCCTTTGTTTTCGTAAAAATACTGATTATTTTATATCGAAAAATAGGAATCAAAATAAGCTCAAATAATTGATATTTTAAGCAGGTTTTTTTACAATAATATCTTTAAAAATAGTCACACAGCTAAACTAATCACTGTTCCGTGCAGCTAATTTTCCTTACTTTTGACCCATATCAACTTTTTGAAAGTTTACGAAAACTCATATTTTTGCGGTTTTTGCATTTTTTGGAAGGGGTAACATCATCAAATTTTGAAAAAAATGGCAAAATTTTGACTTTTCAAGGCTTGAATGCCATTCGATTGGAAATTTTGCAACGAATTCGGAGATGTATGCCGTTCCATATTTGGGTAATTAATTCCTTTGTTTTCGTAAAAATACTGATTATTTTATATCGAAAAATAGGAATCAAAATAAGCTCAAATAATTGATATTTTAAGCAGGTTTTTTCACCATAATATCTTTAAAAATAGTCGCACCGCTAAAATAATCACTGTTCCGTGCAGCTAATTTTCCTTACTTTTGACCCATATCAACTTTTTGAAAGTTTACGAAAACTCATATTTTTGCGATTTTTGCATTTTTTGGAAGGGGTAACATAATCAAATTTTGAAAAAAATGGCAAAATTTTGACTTTTTAAGGCTTGAATGCCATTCGATTGGAAATTTTGCAACGAATTCGGAGATGTATGCCGTTCCATATTTGGATAATTAATTCCTTTGTTTTCGTAAAAATACTGATTATTTTATATCGAAAAATAGGAATCAAAATAAGCTCAAATAATTGATATTTTAAACTCATATTTTTGCGATTTTTCCATTTTTTGGAAGGGGTAACACCATCAAATTTTGAAAAAAATGGCAAAATTTTGACTTTTTAAGGCTTGAATGCCATTCGATTGGAAATTTTGCAACGAATTCGGAGATGTATGCCGTTCCATATTTGGATAATTAATTCCTTTGTTTTCGTAAAAATACTGATTATTTTATATCGAAAAATAGGAATAAAAATAAGCTCAAATAATTGATATTTTAAGCAGGTTTTTTCATCATAATATCTTTAAAAATAGTCGCACAGCTAAAATAATCATTGTTCCGTGCAGCTAATTATCCTTACTTTTGACCCATATCAACTTTTTGAAAGTTTACGAAAACTCATATTTTTGCGATTTTTGCATTTTTTGGAAGGGGTAACACCATCAAATTTTGAAAAAAATGGCAAAATTTTGACTTTTCAAGGCTTGAATGCCATTCGATTGGAAATTTTGCAACGAATTCGGAGATGTATGCCGTTCCATATTTGGGTAATTAATTCCTTTGTTTTCGTAAAAATACTGATTATTTTATATCGAAAAATAGGAATCAAAATAAGCTCAAATAATTGATATTTTAAACAGGTTTTTTCACCATAATATCTTTAAAAATAGTCGCACAGCTAAAATAGTCACTGTTTTGTGCAGCTTATTATCCTTACTTTTGACCCATATCAACTTTTTGAAAGTTTACGAAAACTCATATTTTTGCGATTTTTCCATTTTTTGGAAGGGGTAACACCATCAAATTTTGAAAAAAATGGCAAAATTTTGACTTTTCAAGGCTTGAATGCCATTCGATTGGAAATTTTGCAACGAATTCGGAGATGTATGCCGTTCCATATTTGGGTAATTAGTTCCTTTGTTTTCGTAAAAATACTGATTATTTTATATCGAAAAATAGGAATCAAAATAAGCTCAAATAATTGATATTTTAAGCAGGTTTTTTCACCATAATATCTTTAAAAATAGTCGCACAGCTAAAATAATCACTGTTCCGTGCAGCTAATTTTCCTTACTTTTGACCCATATCAACTTTTTGAAAGTTTACGAAAACTCATATTTTTGCGATTTTTGCATTTTTTGGAAAGGGGTAACATCATCAAATTTTGAAAAAAATGGCAAAATTTTGACTTTTCAAGGCTTGAATGCCATTCGATTGGAAATTTTGTAACGAATTCGGAGATGTATGCCGTTCCATATTTGGGTAATTAATTCCTTTGTTTTCGTAAAAATACTAATTATTTTATATCGAAAAATAGGAATCAAAGTATACTCAAAAAATTGATATTTTAAGCAGGTTTTTTCATCATAATATCTTTAAAAATAGTCGCACAGCTAAAATAATCATTGTTCCGTGCAGCTAATTATGCTTACTTTTGACCCATATCAACTTTTTGAAAGTTTACGAAAACTCATATTTTTGCGATTTTTGCATTTTTTGGAAAGGGGTAACATCATCAAATTTTGAAAAAAATGGCAAAATTTTGACTTTTCTAGGCTTTAATACCATTCGATTGGAAATTTTGCAACGAATTCGGAGATGTATGCCGTTCCATATTTCCTCTTTTAATATCTTTGTTTTCGTAGAAATACCGATTATTTCATTGAGCATCTACGGTGTAAAATTGAAATCCGGTATGCAAAGCTCAGCACCATTGGAAACCTGTGCTCGATTCCCACTCCGCATTTGTTAAGAGCAAGCCAGACTCCGCTTCGGTTTCACTTCATAAATTTAAGGAGTTATGAGCCGTGACCCAGACGGAAGCGGAATGCAATGCAGGCGAAGTGGCCAGGACGCACTGAGTCCGAAGGGCGGAGGTCAACAGGTAATAACGGTTGCACGATTGGATGGCCCTGACAATTTCTGCTAGATTTACAACCCTAGTAGGAGGGGGCGGTATCGGATTACAAGCATACCTCCTACTTTAAATCCCCCTTTTATGGTCGGATAATCGATGTTAGTTGCGCATTGATTTTCGCTGATATCGGAGGAAAGTTCAAGAGTCGCTGGCGGAAGTTCAAAGGCTTGGCTTTAATTGAGTTGCCACCGGGCTCATGCATATGCAGGGCGCAATTAAAAGTGCGCCAAGAAAAAGCGAGAAAGACAAACACTGGCAGAGGAAAACTCCTTGGAGGGGTGGAAAATGTCTGCGAGTGACTCAAGTCGAGTCTCCTGTCTGTTGACATTTCGCGGTATGGAAAAAATTAAATTAAAATGCAAATTAGGCATTCCTGCCAAGGAGTCTGGCCTGCAGTCTGCGATCCCCCTCTATGGTCTCTATGATTTTCCTGTGCTCCTGGCGTCTTGGGCAAAAGTGACAAATTGTTGTAAACACTGCAAGTTACGTATACGCCTCGTGGGACCTCGACAGTCACCTACGAAAAGCGGGCTCAAAGGGGCGAATAGAGGGGGAGAGAGTGAGAGCTCCACCTATTGTATACATATTTTAACACAGCCAAGAAGTGCCGACTTAGGGCCAAGATGAATGTTTTTATTTCTGCGCCTTTCGCCTTTCGCCGTTCGCCGTTCGTCCTTCTTTTCTGCGGTAAATTATGCAAAGTAGTTGCGTAATGCTCTTGTTACAATAATTTAATCTTGTAATCTGTTTCTGTTCGACTCCCGGCAAGTGCCATAAATAATTCAGCTGGCCCGCTGCCGCAGATGCCGGAGGGAAATAAACCTTGGAAGGAATCTTTGCATTTTTAATTTCAAGGTAAACAAGCGCAGATAACTTCGCCGCCAGAAACGGAATCCTAATGAGCCTCTCCTCAAGGTGACTTCTTCTACTTTGGATTGACATTTCAGCGAACGCTGAGCCAGTTAATTCAATTTCCGCAAGCTGAAACAAAAATAAAAGAAGAGTTCACAAAGTTTATCCACGCAACCCCTTTTTTTGCCATCCTGGCGAAGGTTTTTCGGTGGAAGGGGCACTAACGAACCTCCATTTGCGGCTGGCTAATTGTGTCACACGCATCCCACCATTCTGCTATGGGATAATAAATATTTTGATATCTTTTAAAAAGTCGAAGCTGAAAGTCTGTTAAAGGTATTCTTAAGTTCACAAGCTTTCTAAGCTAATTATTCCCTGCGCTTCCTGCAAGAATCCTTTCACAGGATCCCGCGTCAAGCCAAGACCATAAATCAGCTGTCACAAAATGTAAATCCACCGGCGAAAAAAAAAAGAAATCGCAGACAATATAAAATTTCAATAACATTCCCGGCGTGTCTTGTCCTTTGGCACAAGGTGCACGTGGAGCAGCCAGCCACACAGTCGCACATCCAGAGGCAATAAGGATACGTATTCTCGGGCGGAAGGAGTTGGTAAACAGGATCCTAGCGGAAGCAATACACGTTGACACGTCGCACGGATACAAAATGTGGCGCTGTTAGTTCCGCACTTTCGCCGGAGACAAAGGACAGCGGCGTAATGTAACGGAAACTCTATTGAATTGCGATAAAAATCGCGTTTGCCAGCGAGCACCCTTTGAACCGCCCCCAGCCCTCGTCCTTTTCGTCCTTGGGCTGCAGCAGACACGGGTTTAGCCGTTTTAAAGCATACTTTGCGGCTTGTCAACAGGCGGCAAAATTTATGGCAAACGTACGCCAAAAGAGTTGCACGAAGCTAGGGACTACTGTGCGTCTGAACGGGTAGTGTCCCTATAGCAAAGGCCTTGTATTAACATGGGCGATAAGTGAGAGTACAATTTTCTTAGGACATACCTAGTAGAACTGTACTTTCAGATACATTTTTATGCCCTATTTTAAGGCACTTTCTTATCCCTGTTGAAAGCCACAATCTGTACAGAAGTGCAACCAACATTCGTGGTTTCAGTGTAGAATGCTTTTCCTGCTGACAATGTTATCGTTACGGTTATTGATTGACATTTTTTGCGCTGTGCTCGTCGCCACAATTCCTTTCCCTTAACCCTTTGTCACCCCAGGAACAGTGACATTTGGCGACGGCGGCCAAGGGTTAAAAGAAAGCGACAGCTGGTGCTCTGGTTTCCAGCATCGGGTTTTGGTTTCGATGTTTCGATATCGGAGACGAGTGGAAACCCCAAGAAGCAGTTATCATCTGGGGCAGGTATTCCAAGACCATATCCCATTTGAAACCATATGGCTCGGCTCTGGCTTACACGCACATCCTGTCAGCAGCAGGACCTTCCAGGACCAAAGGACCCTTCACATCACCTACACAATGCGAGCGGAGACGCACAATGGCCACATCAATTGTGCATTTCATTTAACTTGCCACGCCCGTGTGACTTTTAAGTGTTGCCTCATACGGCACACGTACTCGTACACCCCCGAAAGCCCCCCCGGAAAATTTCCCCCACCCCGGTATCCACCGAGTGCTGGACATGACAGCTTCTGCATGAGCAACTCGCTCTCTAAAACTGCCCCTATGGCAAACATGTTGCTGCCAAAAGGCCGAAAGCCAAGGCCCGTAGTCTGTAGCTTTTTAGGTGTGTTTAGGTATTATCTTGTGCCGGGTGTGAAGGGGTATTGCTGGTGGAGAGGCGAGGCGAGCATGTGGCGAGGCGAGCATGTGGCATGTGGCATGTGGCCCCACCCACTGTACACCATCCACACCGCCCACAGCAAACTTTGTGTGCGTTTGTGTCATTGTTAAATTTTGCGCTCGAACGATCTGCAACGGATGACATCCGTATGGCAGGCAAGTTACTTTTTGATTTACAGTATGCTACTTTTTATACCCATTACTTGGCTCGCGGAACGGGGTATATGGATTAAAGGGAGGCTCCGGAATACAAAAAAAAACGATCCTTATAACAATGTTGAAGGTACTTTTTTGTGTTGAACATTTTAATGTAGTATTACAATTTAATGAAATATGAATTAAGCCACTACTTCATATATTTTGTTAATAACACCGTGGAATATTTTGCATTACCTTTGCAAATCTAATGCAAGTAGTGGGAATCTAAGTTGCCTCGAAGCGTTCTTGACATCTCAAACTTGTTCATCAAACGCCTGGCTGCCCCGCCTAACCTCTGACCCCGGACCAGCTTCCTGACCCCACCGTCCAAGCCCCGCATCCCGCATCCCGAATCCCGAATCCAGATCCCGATCCCGATCCCGGTGCGGAGCATTCGTCCTGTCCAAGGTGCAGCAAAGGTTGTCACAAGTCGCCCGCCTGTCGTTTGTTGGTTGTTGCTTGTCGGTTGTTGGCTGTCGTTAGCATTTGGTTTAAATTGCGCAAAATGCGTGTAATTGCTGGAACTGACGATTGAATGAGCCCGTGTATTAGGAGGAGATGCAGACCAAGATGGAGATGGAGATGGAGATGGAGATGGAGATGGCAGATGGAAGCCGGTCCGGTGGAGATTTAAAGTTTCTGATTTGATTTGAGGCCGAGCTGTATCGTGTATCCTCCAATCCGGCGACCCCTTCTCCAATCGACCGGCTGACTGGAGTAATTATGAGCGCATTGTTGTGCGAAAAATTGAGTTTCAGTTTCGGAGTTTTCGAGTTTGTTTAGAGCTAAACTTGTGCGGCACTACTTGGATTTCGGTGGATGAGGATGGGGATGGGGCTGGGGATGGGGCTGGTCTGCATCTGGAAGTGGACTCTGGCAGATGTTTCCGTTTCCGCTTCGGGCTGGCAACAAAGTGAAAGTGTCCGGAAGGCCAGAGAAAGCCAAGTAGTGGCTAGAGAAACTTGAAGCGAAATGCTAGAAATGCTATTAGCAGGGGTTGAAATTACATTATTGTGAGGAGTTTGCATTGAAGAACTGTGCTTTACTTAATTCATAAAGAGGAATAGTACATCACCTGATACACTCTTTATTGAATACCCTTTCCCCACACATATGCCCATTTCCCATTTTCAGTTTCACTTCACGCTCAAGTAGGCGCAATTAAAAAACTCCTTTCCCTGCTGCACTTTCCATTTTCGCATTTCCATTTGCATGTGCAATGCCTGTTATTATTGCTGTTGATAAAAGATTGCACAATGTTTACTCGCACCACCCACACAGCATGCACCATGCACCATGCAGCATGCACCATGTAGCATGCACCATACACCACCGCCCACTGCATGGCAGCATTTTTCGCAATGGGCAATGCAAATTTGCGGCCGATGCGGTAATTGCCGCTCATTATGGTCAGGCAAATGTGGCCATCGCCATTTGCCAGTTGGCCGGGAAGGCGGGAATATGGCCCGAACCCGACTGATAAGACAAATGCAACATCCACCTGCCACGCCCACGCCCACGCCGCACCAACGCCCCCCGTTGCACTCGCTTTTAATGCAATTTTTACATTTCGCCCTCGCAAAAGAGGCGCTGGCCAGGAACCGGTCCATAAGTCACTTTAATGGGCTTTCAATGAGGTGTGCCCCGGGAAAATGGCAAATGCATTAATGGCATTTTAATGTTGAGGTATTCCAATGGGCCTGTGTTGCGCCAGCCCCGCTTCCAGGTAAGGGTTAAGGGGTCGCCTGGAATGGCAGCCATTTCCCCGAAATTACACAGAAATGGAACTGCTTTAAATGACCATAAACTAGTTTTGGGTCATAGCAAACTTTAAGCCACAAAAAGGTAGTTGTCGCCCGGGGAAATAATAAATTATTTTGAGCAAATGCCGCAGGAATTTTCTGCTTGCCAAGGAAAAGTTAAGAAGCCAAAAAGTGTATATACATATGTATGTATATATAACATTTGGGAAAATTTGGGAATCGTTTGCCATGAGATTTATTGGGGAGTGTACGGTTAACCGAGGTTCGCTGGAATTTATTAGACTGCGTTTGTCATCTTGCCGGCGAAAGGAATTCGAAGGATTCACACCTCCGAAAAATATGCATATGGCTTGGAAATCCCCCAAAGCAAGTGCCCCAAGCCACATGTCCGATTTAATTTGCTGGAAAATTTAAACAATGAAATGCGGGGGCGGCATTGGAATTAATTCCCAGCCACGGAATGAACTTTGACACCTCGTGCAGCAATTTTGCGGTGGACAAACCTTTTTGGGACTTTGCAACTTTCATGCGAATCCCATTCGGTTTTTTCGGTAGCCTTTTAGGTTTTTTTGTTTTCTGGGTTTAATGAGCCCGGACCGATGTCGACGGCAACATTATTATTCCAAATAAAAGCGCATTATGCTGGATTATCAACTCAAGTCCGGAGTGGAAATAGAGCGCGTCCCATATGGCGAGAAAGGTAGGAAATGCGAAAACTTAATTTCCATCTGGCACGCCATGTATGAGGCATCCGCATTCCACTGTCCAGGCTAAGGGACATGGGATAAGGGACACAGGACACGGGACACGGGACACGGGACACGGGACACGGGGCACTTGACCATTGGGCCACTGCCACCCCCTCGACGGGTTTGGCTTAATGAATGTGCCGAGTCGTCCTTTCCACATTTTGCTATCCTGTCCCCCCCCGCTTTGCAATTAAATGTGAAAATGTTGAAAATAATTTGCATTACGTCCCTGGCTTATCGCCTCTGCAATTAAGGTAGTTTCTGGAAGGGTTCTCTGTTTGCTCCGCAGGATGGGTGAATGATTTTTTGGGGAATTTAATTACTGCAAGGATTTAATTATGTCATCCCCAAAGGAGCTTAGTGCCATGCCACATGTCCGGGGGAATGAAATTAAAAATGCACGAAGATGCCCAGAATCTGGCAAATTGTCCAATGAGTCGTCCCTCCACTGTTTTAACACTGCCAGCAAATTGCAAATGATCTGGCTGCTGGACAAAGCCCAGTATCCACACTCAATTTACCTGCATTGTCCTGCGGGCTGCCAGTGGCTTTGTCCTCCGATTTTATTGGCGGATTTTCGCACTTGAGAATCTTTTCCATCGCATCCCCTTCGCTTTCCATTCGCTTACTTTAAAATGCAATGCAAAAATCGCGCGCTGACAATGAGCGGAAATGAATTATGTTTGAGCCCCAACACCTCACCTCTTGCTCGGAATTTTGTGGAGCAGCTCCTGCTCCTCCTCCTCCTCCGTTTCTGCATTTTTGAACCACCGCTGAGGTGGCGCTATATTGTGCCATTGTGCAGCATTGTGCGAGTGCATTTCGCGTTGCACAGTCACAGTTTATTGTTGCCACGCGGAGGCAGACAAATAAATCAATGACAGCGCGACTTTATTGTTTCGCTCACAGAAATATTGCCTTTATAATATAAAACAGCGGCCAGGCACTCCGCCCGATCGTGCCCGGCTGATAAATAATAAAATACCTATAGGGCGCATCCCCCAGGGAGTTGGGGATCACCATCGCGGGCCCCCTTTATACATATATGTATATTAAATGGGCTGCGGTCTGGCCATCTATTGACAAATTTTGAATGATGTACGGCAATAAAAATCCATTAATTGTGGCGCGCGCAGAACCCGATTTCCCCATGGAACTCCAAAGGGTTAAATAACAACTATAAGTGATATTAAATAATAGGTAGTTTCTTTCAACGCCAATCCATTGCATGTAAGATGCCACGAGATGCCTTTTAAAGTGGTTCATCACTTTCATCATCAAACTTTACGACTCCCTTCTCTAGGACGTAAATAGGGAAAACCCAAACCTAAGGCGGATCCCGTCCTTAATCCAACTAATACGACTCAATTTAAACACCGCTAAATCAACAACTGCCACTCAGGAGGAAAGTCGGGGAAAATGCGAGGAAAGCAGCGAGAAAACCCTCTCCGACTTCCAGCTCGAGGATTGAATAAACTGTGAGTAAAATTAAAAGTGCCACAAGAAGCTGCACGAGGCGGGGTGACTTCATCCGGAGGACGAAGGACGAAGGCAGCCGGAGCAAATTCGTACACCTACAGGACATCCACCCACTCGAACATTTTGAACAAGTTCCGTCAGAGTGCGCCACATTTTTACGCTTCTTTTGGTTCATTTTCAATGCATTTAACTTGAGTGACTCTTTAATCCTTGTAAGTATCTTAGCGGAAAGGAAGAGCTCCTTTCAGGACACCGCCCCCCGTCCCTTTCCCCTGGCTGCCCCTGGCATCTTTAGCTACAATATTTATTTACCTTGCGCCTTTTGTGCCCACGTGCAGTTTCCGGGTAGCGTCTTCGCTTTTCCTTCATCTATGTATGTGTATTGCCCAGGACCTCGACTTCCTTTCCCAATTTCGCTGTCGTCGCTTCGCAGCTACGTGTCCTGAGTCCTTGAGGGCGCACGAGCCAGTGGGCGGGGCTGCGGGTCTGTCTGCCACTTGGCATATTTTAAATACATTTCATGCGCTCCTGAGCTCGGTTTTCCACTGCTGCGCCGAAGCTGCTGCCTTCCTGCTCGAGGATATTTACTTCTTGAAAATATGTTTACTCGTGTTGTGCATATTTTAATCGTTTACTTTGCCACAGACTTTTTCGGCAGTGCCTTCTTCCCTTTGCCCGGCGTCTGTTCTATATGTCTTTCCTGTTTGAGTTACGTTTAAGTTAAATAAGCCATGCGAGTCCTTTTCCTGCTCCCTCCTCCTTGTCGACTAATTTAAGCCGGAATTTAAGTTGGTGCGGCACAAGGATTCTTTCACTTCCTTCATTTTGTTGCTGCATCGCCAACTTCCTTTTTCCACATTTACGATAAAACCAGACAGAATGCACCTCCAGAGCAGGTGTCTTGCTATCTGGACACTACACCCATTGGGCTATTGGTGGGCTATCCTTTCCTGATGAAATCTAATGAGCTGCTGAAGATGGACCCTCCAGGCGCTTCGTTAGCTCACGAGATGCGCTTCGACGCGTGTGCCTCGGTTGGATTGGAGGCATGTGCTTCTAACTGAAAGGGGCATGGGGCTTTAAAGCGCACAAAGTTTGGCTCACAAATAGCCAGAGGCTCCTCCAGGCAGTTGTCTGCCAAAGTTGGTCCTTAAATATCTATGTAGGAACAGGATTTAAGCCAAGCTAAAGCAGGAATTTACATGTGCAATAGCATTCGCTGATGCTTATCGAATATTAAAGGTATGCCCATACACTCATATAGCAAAAGTCTTCACCCTTCGGCAATACCCTTTGATTGCTCAGTTTGTCGTAAAACTTTGGGCTCTCCAGCCACTTCAACCCCACTTTGGCTTTGATTCCCGGGGAACGCCTGCTCAAATTATTTCAATTAAGTTTCTTACAAACCAAGCACTGCCCCCTCCCTGTTGAAAGTTGGCCGGCAAAACCCCTTGGAAACCTTTCGCCGGGACTTTCTTTCATTAGTTGCGCTTGTTTTTGTTTCGCCCCGAGAAATTTATTGTCAGGTTCGATGGCTGGCAAAGTTTTTATTGCACGCGCGCGGATTTCGCCTCTTGTTTGCTGGCTTTTGATTATTCAAATTAGGCTTAATTGTTAAGGTGGCCCGCTACCCTTTCATTGCGCGCCGTTGGGCCATAAAAGTACTGCGTTTATTGGGCCAGCACTTTGGTTTAGTTTTCGAATGGGTGAATGGGTGAATGGATGAATGGGTGAATGGGTGCAGAAACTGAGTTTGATCTCCACTCGCTGCTGTTTGCAGTTGGAAGCCTCAAAGAGCGGAAACGTTTTCAGTGCCAAATATTTTTTGCTCTCGCTTCCAGCATTTTGCGGTGTACCTTTTTGTGACACTGCCCCTTCCGGCGACCACTCTCAAATGGGCGCACAAAAGGGATTCTTTTTGGGGCTGCCTTCGGACGAGGGGATACCCTTTATTCTGGCATTGGAACAATAGCTCAATAGTTAAATGGTACTAAGCAGAACAAGAAACTATTTGAAAACTACACCATTGAAAACTATTCCATAACTATTATCGAATATCACATACTCTAGCCATAAGCCATAATGACACCCTTTTACTTAAGTATTGTATATACCACTTTCGAACATACCACGGCTTTTCAGCCATATACCCCTTCACAAGTACAGGGTATTCCCGAATGCAGCCCAGAAACACACAATGTTGACCAGCGGGAATGGCGCGAAATTCGTGCATTAAATGGAGTGGACTTCCGGTTGGTGAAAGCTGCGGCATCGAGTGCCGGGATCCTCTGGCGAGGATATTTTGGCAGGACGAGCCGGCGGGGCATAGATGGAATCAACTGCCGAATTTATGCCCACTGGCCAATAATCCATTTTTAGGGCCATCAACCAAACCGAAATATTGGCTCATCCATTGTTTCCGTGCTAATTGTTTGGGACTACTTTTGCCAGCAATTTGCCAGTGAAAATGCCCGCTTTTCCACTCTCAGTGCCGCCCAATTTTCTTTCATTTTTTTTCCCCGTTTGGCTTGGCTTCAGGGGGACGTAAGGTGGATGGATTTGCGGGCACAGCTGCTGCGATGGCTTGCAATTATTTTGCAAACAATGAAATTGTTGCTGCGTGTGCAAACATAAAATCAAATTGTGTGTAGGTGTAGGTGTGTGCAGCTGTTGCGGCGCAAAGATACATATACAAAGATACGTATACAAGGATACGTATACAAAGATACGAGGACCGCATACAGACGCAGCCTGGGATACAAAGATACTTGTGAGGTGTCGCATCTGCCGGCGAACATTTGCCTTGATTTGATTTTACCTATTTGGGGGAGTCCGCAGTCCATAGATATGCAAATTGCTTGTCGGCGGAATGGCAGGTGATGGCTCCATAAAAAGCGTAATCAATATGCAGCCGGAACAGAAGGAAATAGGGGAACCTGTACTGGGAAGTGGGCAGAGCACGGCAAATGAATTTAAATAAGCCCGGGCAGGCTGCGATTCGCTAACAAAGTGCAAATCGAGCGAAATAAATCACGGCCCGTGCGACACGGAGCCACAGAACTCGCGATCTGGCTAAATTAATCACTTGGCCATACATCAAAACAAACAGATCATGACAAATGCAGGGCGCAAATCGAGCAGGAACACCCGATCCCAACTCCTTTTCTTCTACGCCGAAGACACCTCGTTCATTGTCCGCCAGCAAAAAGAAAACCCCTCCATTTGGATACTCTATTGATACTCTATTTGCATACTCTTCTGAGTCCCGTGCTTCCTGAAAAATCTTTTCCAAATGTTAGCACAAAAGATACAGATACATCTGAAGATACATTTGCATACTGGAGAGAAGCAGCAGTCTGTTTGTTCCACTGCGAGAGCATTCGTCATTCGACTTTCTTGGCATATTTTCCCTATCATGCTGCTGCTTTAATTAAATAATTTTTACGTTTGCTGGCTGCGCTTTTTCCACGTGAAATTCCACCACAGAACAAAGAGGAGACCCAGACGACATAGCCGCCGTCATGTTCGCTTGTCTAGAAATGTGTCCGCTGGCCAGGTTTGCATCCAACACCAACTCCATTAGCATCCCGCCAGCCCGCCATCCCGCCATCCCGCCATCCTGCCATCCCGATCCCATGTCCATGCCCATGTCCATGGCCATGCCCATGCCCAAGCCCATTCTCATTCCTATTCCCTGTAAAGTCGCCGAGTCTCCGGCCAATGCCAACGCATAAATTATGCTTCGTTGTCGTTTGGGGAAAAAGTAGCAGTCGGATCGTCTGAGGTGACAAAAGGTACCGAGCCCTGAGTACTGAGTACTAAGTACTGAAGCTGAAGCTGAAGAAATGGAAGACTTGCTGCGGGAAATTTCTTGGCAGGCAGAAAATAGATTTCGCCGACTAACTGACTGACTGGCTGGCTGGTTGGCTGGCTGGCTGGTTGGCTTCATTGTCCGAGGCGCAATGGAGTTTTAATTGTCCAACGGGGCCACATAAATTTAAGCTGCGCGATTTAAGATTTTCTAAAACATTTGAAGTCAATCTATCGCAGCCTCTTAATGGTCAGCCAGGTGCCAAGGGAAGGGCCAATCCCCCCCAGACACGACCGCAAAACACAGAAGGCACAGAAACACACAGAGAACACAATTTGTCTGTGCAAAAACAGAAACAGAACTTTTGGCCAGCAGCCAGCAGACAGGAAAACTCTTAAAGTGTAACCAAACCGCCGAGGAGAGGGAAATGTTTTGCATTTCAAATTGCATTTTAATCGCATTTCAACCTGAAATGCCATTAGACATAATTCGTTTAGCTGCATTTGTCATTGGCCCAGCTCTGTGAGCCCTCTGCCATTTTGCCTGTGTGCTTTGGCCAAATCATTTCGATATGGCCATATTTGGGCGGTTCACTACGACGGCGGACAATTGACGAACGTCCGCACACGTAAATCAACTTTGGCATTGATTTCCACTGGCTGCCTGGCTGGTTGGATGTATGGATGTATGGATGGTTGGATGTACTGTACTGGATGTACTGGATGTACTGGACTGGATGTCCCGGGCTGATTGCGATTTGTATGCAACTGTCCGGCAGATTATGCAATCAGTCCACTCCCCATGTCAAATTCAAATTCGTCCTGCCGTAATTGATTGTGAGCCGTCGCCCATCCACTGGCATTTAATCAATTTATGCCCGGTGCCCGAATTGCCATTCGCCAATTGGCAGTCGAGAGTGCTGACTGAGTGCGTCGAGTATCGAGCTCGAGTATCGAGTACTGGTCGATGCTCTGCCTTGGCACCTGTCACCACCTCCCATCGAATGATCAATCTGTCCACCTCGAAAAATGCCAAATAACATTAGAAGCACTGGGCTAATGGCCACAATGGCAGGTATCTTGCCTCCTCCTTTTCCTTTAGAGGTGCTTAAAAGTATGCAACAACATATTTTAGGCAGCACAGAGAGAATACTTTTTATAACAACTTTCGAAAGCACATTGTAATTAATATTTCAAGACAAGATAACCAACCTGTACCCACTGTGAATAGCTGGGGCAATGTCTCTTGCTTTCGCTTCTGTAATTGCTCAGGTATAAATAGACAACTCACCTTGCGGATGAAGGTGTTGAAAGGCAGGTCCATCGATTGATCGGCCGATCGCTGGCACATCTACTATAGACTGCGATTTAAATTAGCCCGACGCAGCCCATCGATTTTCCCGAGCTGACCCTGAATTTCCTTCTTCTCTCACGATTTACGAGTATACATACATATCATATGTATGTATGTATTTTCGGCCGGCCAGCTGCTCGAATGGGGAGCCCATCAAATGCTTTACGACGGCAGACCGCAACTTGAAATTTAACACACGTTGTACACACAGTCGCCTTTGACCCCTTTGGTCTGTCTGCGCTGCGCTGCTACTTTTTCATTTTTCCCATGTAATGTGTGTAATCAAAGTAGCAAAATCCAAATCATATTTCCTTCATTGACCACAAAATGTGGGCGGCCAACCCTTTGCCACACATTCATCTTCGGTGCGCATATAAAACATTTTACTAGATTTATACAATCAATGCTCTCCGCCTCGGAACGTTTCTTAACCTTGTTAGAGATACGTTTTTCTCGTTTTTCTCGCTTTTCTGTGGGCAAAATTATTGGTCTGCGCATATGTAATCATCTCTGTGGAAAAGTAGAGGTTTGTTGGGCCGAGGACACGCCATAAAGTGCACACAATCAGATCGAAATTCGTTTTTAGGTACAACTCCTTTGAGGCTGTATGTGCGAGGGTTCGCTTCATGGTTCATGGTTCAGGGTTCAATTCATGCCCTCATCATCGTGGATTTCCTGTGCAGAACACTGGGAGTTCCAGCCGGCTGGATGGGTCTGCATGTGGCCACTTGATAGTCAGCAGGACTTTTTCGCATATGTTGGCAATTTTTTATTTATCGACATTGCGTTTTATTAAAAGGTGTTGGACGGGTAGAACGGGCAACTTCAACTGATTTCCTCAAGGTCTTGCGTAAAATATGCTTTCTCAGTATATTGCATTTGAGTTTTCCTCCGGCGAAAATCCTATGTTAATAAAGACTATATGTCTTACATGAAAACAGCTCAAACAAAAGGTAATTTTCAAGTGGGTTCTAACTAGCAAAACTGCCGAGTCAGATGGTTCATGGGTCAGGGGTCAGGGGTCGGGGGTCGGGGCCAAAGGTCTGACACCAACACGTCGCTTGGCGGTGGGCGAGAGTTCATTATTAAAAGTTTTTAAAAGCAGATAAGTGCACAGACTGATAGAGATACGAATATCCCAGCTTGGCAGGCAAACACAGCCACATCCACACGCAAAGCAGCAGTAGCACTGAGCGAAAAAGTTCTCATTGCACAAAATTCAATTCAGACTATCCGCGCCGGGTATTTCCTAGCTGCTATTGTATTAACTACCGAATATGCATTTTTATAAGGAAAATAGTGTTATTCAGGTACATGATTTTAATTAGTATTTTCTTGCGTATTTTCTTGCAGTGCAGTGGAACGATAACGATAGCCCCTGCTCGGGCGCCACTTCACCTCTAATTGAAACATTAAGTTGCACATCACGTACGCGGTGTCAGACACTAGACGCCACCAACAGCCGGGAATCAGGATGGGAATGGCGGGATGGGGGTCACCTAGGAGTATGCTAAAATGCGGCTGCGGTGGCCTTTGGTTTTACCTTGGTGCTGGAGCAGATGCCCCTCCTTACCCCCGCGACTTTCAGGGACTATCAACCACTCAGCACTTTATTTTTCCGTGTTGGCATTTTAAAAAGGCATTCAAGCTGAGCGCCGTGGGTTTTTGTTAAGTGTGCAGAGTGATTACGCCGGAAATTTGTTTGTCTATGATTTCGCAGAGGTTCCATTTGCTGGGGGCAGGCAGGGTCTGATGAAGATCTGCCGGCTTTCGCGTATCCACTCGGTCATCACTGTCGTGGGAGTTAGAGGGAGTTAGAGGGTTTTGAATTCGGGTTAACGACTAACACCATCAGCTCACCCCATTTGGAACCCACAATCACGGGACAGGATGCGTGTCTTGTGAGGGGATCTCCGTTTCCATCCGTATCCAAATTGTACCAGAAGAGGGCGGTTCCAGCCTGGGGATACACCGAATATCCCACGTTTCCAAAGACGGTGGCTCCTCCCTGTTCGACATCAGTCAGCTGCAAAGTGGAGTACACTCTTATTAATCGTGTCATTCATCAATCCTTGCAAATACTCACATAGAACAGCACAGTAGCAATACGATCGCCCAAGACGATGGATTGGCGACTACGTTCACCGGTGTAATTACTAGACGCAAAACCAAAGTAATCCAAGTGCAAAGCATAGTGGCCACCTATGCCGTAATTAATCACCTGCAACATGAATAAGTCTTAATTACATGCATTTTTCAAATGATAAAATGTATTATTTACTAGGCATATACCTGGAAGTCTTCAGAGTCAGCCAAGTCAAAGCCAGTCATGTCCACAATACGCCTAGAAATCCTCCTGGTCATCTCGTTGTTCTCCTTTTTGAGCCAATAGCCCTTGGCAGTTCTGCCCCGGTTCGTTTGGACTTTTTTTTCACTATGAACTCTGGTGTTTTTCATATTTTGAGCAGCCTTGCTCATCAACATGGATATTTCTCGAGCAGAGAGCACTTCGTGGTATAGAACCACATATGGTTCCAGCCCGACTTGCTCAGTTTTGAGTGGAGCTAAGCGAAGGAATGGAGTCGTGGTAAAGTTATAGAAACAGTGCAGTCCTGTGGGCTTCTCGAGAAGTCCGTTGCAGCTTGCTTTGAATGTATTTACGATTGGAACTTTCTGCTCCTTATTCTCCTGAGCGGATGAGTCTGGTTCATTCTCAATGAGGTCCTTTGTATTCTTCCACAGTCGAAGAACACGCGCATCGTGGGGCTGCAGCTTCAAGCAATTCTGCAGCAGAGGCCAGGCTTTTGAATAGTTTTCTAAGTAACTACGGCGGTTAGGTTTGGTATAACTAAAACTAACTAGCGACAACTAACTTTGTTTGAAGTGAGCCTCGGCAAGTAATCGTAGAGCATCAACCTCTTCGATTAGCAGCTGCCGTGGGATAACTAGAAGTTCCTCTTGGAGCCGCTGCGGCACTTCCTGCAGCCATTGAACAGCTCCTGATGGTATATTCTTCATGGCAAGGTGATGACCTACTGCAATAATGTCTGCAGAACTCATGCTGACACTTGAGAGGTTTCTAAGCTATTTAAAAATATGTATTACTTAACTTTTTGAATGGTACCCACTTGTACTGCTTTCCATTAATGCTGCCATTAATGAAATCCCCAATTTTCAGGTTGTAGAGACTCTGAATTCGTACTATGCCGGCGCATGCATCCCATAGGTCAAGTTCAGTGGGAAGCTCATCCTTCCAGCTGCCAAATGCTTTTATTTGGGAGATCCCCACTGGCTGCTCCATGTACTCTCCCCACTTGACCCAATCCGCGTGCAATCGTCTGATGAGTGAAAAGCCATTCAGGGGATTGGACAGATAGGATATAGCATTCCGCCCTCCTTTCTCGTTTTCTGCACGCATCACTGTGATTTGACTTGGGATATATGTTAGCCAAAGCAGATTAGATTGGTGACTTGCCAGATTTACCTGCGAATTATCTCCAGCTTCTGCTCCAGGGCCTTTGAATAGTTCTCGAGGTTATCAATCAGTTTCCTTTCCAGCTCCAGAAGTGGCACCATTGTCACCAGTGACAAGGAGTGGCTCCTCTCAAGCGGACGGTGCCCGAGGACCAAGGTGCTGAGCAACATCATCACCAGGAGATATCCTGGTAAAATAATCCATTGCTTGCTCCTTGATGCCATGTATTGCCGTAACTGTGAGTTTTTAATTTGACGTTTATATAAGCCTACTAAATACATCTTTAGGTCAATATTTAGGTCGTTCATGAAAGAATTTACAGCTTCATTAAATCAAACCCCATTTAGAGTTCACCATTAAGGGGCATGCAGCATGCAGAGTCGACGGATCACCGTGTCCATCGATATGAAGGTTGTACCAGAGGAGTGCTGTTCCCGCTCGAGGCTAGATGGCATATCCCGACTTGGGAAACACCATGGCCCCCCCTGATCCACATCAGTCAGCTAGCGGAGTAGCAGATTGTTAGGAATCGTAAGAAAAATAACCAAAATAAAGTCACATGAAATAGAACTGTGGCAATTAGGTTTCCAAAATGATTGGAAGATCTGTCTTCCAACTATCAAAGTTTCTTATTTGAACGTTGCCAACTCAGTGGACCACATAGCTCCGCCACTTGACCCAATTCTGATGTAATCTTCGGATGAGGGGATGAGCATAGATAGCATCTTTCCGTCCCTTCTCGTTCTCTGCCCTGAGAACTGGAATGTAACTAGAGAAAAAAAGTTAAATGAATTATTATGTTATACTTCATGAACTCATCACCTTCACAGGACCTTCAGCTTTTGCTCCAGAACATTGGCATAGTCTTCAAGGTTGTCGATCAGCTTTTTGTCCAGTTCAAGAAGTGGTGGCATTGAAGCCACCGATAAACCATGGTTTCTTGGCTCCAAAATGTTGCCCCAAAAGGGAGCGAGTACTTGCAGCAGGATCAGGATACATCCGTGAAGCTGCTTCCACTGTGAGGTCATTGAAGCCTTAACACTTTTGTGAATATAAAGTTACAGAAGTCAAGAATGTTGTTGCTAGATCTACTTAGATGCCAAGAACATCTGCAGGTACGTGTTTATTTTCATGGTAATAGAAATAGGAAAACCGTTTTCTTATCTTGAGCTTATAATGCAAACTGTCAAATGATGGCTGGTTCACCACTATCAAATGATATTTCCAATTCTTGATTTTGATGAACGACTTTGGGCGAAAAACACCATTAATTATACCACTTTGAAGAGTTCAGACATGATTTACAATTCTTCTTATCGCTGGGAAAGTGAGTTTAATTGACAGCATTATCGATTTTTAGTTGACTTTATTGAGTTTCATAGGTGTCGTATAGTATCACTGTCTGAAAATAGTTTCGCTGAGAATCATATTGGTTTTTTGAGGCAAGGTCTGCTGAATATCTGCTCGCGCTCCCGAATCCACTTGTTGCACACTACAAAGGATAGGATACAGAAATACAGATCACAGGAGAAAGTTGGTAGCACGTTGAGCATACCCCATTTGGAGCCCACTATAACGGGGCAAGCGGCATGAAGAGTTTTTTTGTCGGTTTCACCGTTGTCCTTGAGATTGTACCACATTACGACAGATCCGCGTTGGGGAAAGACGGCCTTTCTGAGGTTGGGAAATACGGTGGCTCCGCCTTGTTCTACATCCGTCAGCTGGAGATAAGAGATTAAGAGCAGTATTAAATGCCACTTAATATCTGTTGTGAATGGGCAGGTAAGCACATTTCAGTTACTTACGTAGAAGAGTACTGTCGCAATGCGATCGCCACTCATGGAAGTCAAATTGGAGTTCTTAAAGCAGAATTAAAACCGCTGATGAGTTGTAGGGTTGTTGTGGAGCTCAGTTACTTACGATCGTGTTAAAGAAGTCGTAGTGCTGGTCGTAGTGGCCTCCCAGCCCGTAGTTCATCAGCTGCAGCATCTCGGAGCCATAGAGATTAAACCCGGTCATATCGGCGATGCGGGCGTTGAGACGAACAGTGAGGGGGTTGTAGCCATCGGGGAACCAGGCCACTTTGGAGGTCCTGGTCTTCACCACCTCGTTCCGACCGGAGGAGGCCTGGAAGACAGTGGCTCTTGTCAGACCCGGAGTGGCCATACCTTGGAGTTCTTCGATTTCCTTGGCGGAGAGCACGTCGTGGTAGAGCACCATGTAAGGGTCCAGGCCCACCAGTTCCATCTTCAGCGGAGCGAGCATCAGGAAGGGCGAGGTGGTTCTGTTGTACAGACAGTAAAGCTTGCCATCCACGGACGGCGGGAACTGACCTCGGCAACCCATCTGGTAGGCAGTGGTAGGTCCGCCTTTAGCCTGGCCCTATATTGTTTTTATTTCGAGTCAGGTTCATTTTAGCCCATCTGATTGACCTTATCAACCTGCCAACACCTGTACGTACCTTTGCCGCAGGCGCATTGTTGGTGCCCGTCCTTATCATCGTTTCGATTTCCGACTTCTTCAGCAGCAGTTTAATATCTTGCGGGTTATCAGCCAGCGCAATGTTGACAACTTTCAGGGCATCGGCGTTCTGGTCTGTTTGGATTTTGTATACAGTAAGGCACCTTCCCTCGAAGTCCAGAACTACCAGAACTACTTACTCAGTTTTAACAGCGTTTCAGTGTAGACCATTCGCACTTCGTTTTTGGAAATCTGAAGGGGAGCAGCCAGGAAATAAACCTCCATCAGAACCGCGGACTGATAGATCCAGCTAGCTGCTGCCAAATAGTTTTTCTGATCGAATAGGATTTGGGCCATGGCATAGGTGTCCAACACATTGAGACTCACACTGCAAACATTATAGATTACTGGGTTATTCACTAACCAATTGAATGCTCAATTAGTTCCATCTTACTTGTACTGTTTGCCATTGAGGAGTCCACGGGCAATATCCGACACATTAAGGCCATAGGTGCTTTGAATGCGATCCAAGGCGGTCACAGCCTCCTCCACATCCGTGTGGGTGGGCATGTGTTCCCTTAACTCCTGGATTCTCTCGACTTGGGCAACACCCACGGGATCGTCCATGTAGAGTTGCCAAATAATCCAGTCGCGATTCATGCGCCGAATGAGGGAGAAGGCGTTCAGGGGATTGGATAGGTACTCCTCCGTGGAGCCGCGGGCTTTGTCGTTCTCCAAACGCAGGCCTGCTATGCTCCTAAA
Organism: Drosophila orena; assembly: GCA_005876975.1. NCBI lineage: Eukaryota > Metazoa > Arthropoda > Insecta > Diptera > Drosophilidae > Drosophila > Drosophila orena. The sequence continues at coordinate 1,712,705 of VCKV01000282.1, read as the reverse complement.
GAAACATTAGTTAGAAAAATTGGTTTGTTCCTTGTCATAGCAACATTTCTGTTAAGTCAGTAGTGATTAACTGGGGTTATCAGAAATCCGAAACAAGCTAGTACCTTCTTACGGTCTCCAGTTTCTTCTCCAGCTCGACTGCGTAATCCTCTAGGTTGTCGATCAGACGCGCCTCCAAGTCGAGCAGCTTCACCATTCCTGCCACCGAGGTGCAGTGGCTCTCCTCGCCTTCCACCCGGCGGAGGAGCAGGAGCAGCGCCTGGTAGGTGAGCAGCACCCTAACCGGAAGCAGCCACTTGGAAGAGCGCATCGTGGGTTGCCTTCTATGTGGGTCGCAGTTGTATGTGGGTCTACGTGCCGGAGCCAACTGCCAGAGCCAAAATAGTCGCAGTTGGCAAGTTAACATCGGGCCGAGATAAATACTCACCATATTCCGTTTATAGCGATTCTTTCGACTGCTGATAAGCGGCGCATTGATAGCGGCACGCAGCGATTTAATTAACCCGAGAGCACCGGAACAAAAATATTGAGTTGGCACTACGTGCTCGCCACTTGGAAAAGAGCCGCGTCATCAAAAGAGCACGTTCTCGCCCAGATCACTGACCACCGACACCACAATGTGGGCAGTGGGTAAGTAACTGGGGTAAGACCAAGCCCAAGCCCAAGACCTATGATGGTTGGAAAAGCTATGCCAGAGCTCAGGTGAAGCGTTTAACATTGCTATCTCTTTGGCAGATCTATAATTATCTACATCGATTAAAAATAACATTCATGCACATATGTTGTTCGCACTCTTGTACGGTAAGATATGACATAAGTACGGTACTTGTCCAAAACCATTATTTAAAGTCATTAAGCGCCATAGCTGCGTAAACATGATTTCTATTCTCCCAAAGACCCTTGTGCCATACACTTCAATGTCTTCAATTTCACATTTGCCATAAAATACTTCCTTTCGAAAGTAGTTCACACAAAATTCAGGTACCCGTACCCACCCAATCGACATGAAAAAACTATATGTACATTCCACCACCGACTTTCTGTTCATCAAGCCTGTGGCAATACGCCCGACACTCTTCCTGTTCTACACCTTGGAAACGATCTTGAACATATTCTGCATTGGATATCACATCACCGGATTCCAGCCGCTCGAGTGGAGAGGGCATGAGATTCACCACCTGTGCCTGATCATCTACAACGTGTTCATGGTGATGAATTTCTTCCAGAGCATCGCCATTTCCACGGGACGCGTGCCCAATGTCTTGGTGGAGATCTGCAAGGCCTCGGTGGCGGCGTTCGCCTTCATCCTGATATCCTTGCTCACCATGTGGGACGTGGAGCGGCAGTTCTCTGTGTTCTTCGTGGCACCCAGCGAGCAGGCCCGGGCTGAGCACATAGAACTGCCGCCCGTTCACCCGACCTTCCGGCACAAGAAGGGCCAGTCCATTTCCTCGTTGTCCTGCGGACTGATCTACATGCTGCACGCAGTAATAATGTTTGACGTCAGGCTGACCTCCAGGCTGGTTGTCAATGGAACCCAACACTTGCCCATTCCACTCTTTGTCCTGGGTCGCGCTTTTCACAGAATGATGTATAAGTACAAGTGGTTCAAGGAGTTTTGTGGCAACAATACCATTGAAATCTAGTGGCAATTCCTAAATTTGCTGCTGAGCTAAAATTCCAAATATATACGTGTATATGTAGATGTATCTATAATATTTCCGTTGAAATACTGTCAGTTTTGTAAATTATTTTGTTTAGTTTTATAATGTCTGGAGCGGAGTCGCTGTTTACTTGGGTGTACGGACCGGGTGTCACAACGCAAGGGAGCACTATGATAGTGCGTCACCAGCCCGAAGCCCTGCGACCCGTGCTTTTTGTGTTCTATACCCTGGAAACCATCTTCAATATGTTATGCATGGGATATCACATATCTGGATTTCAGGTCATCGAAGTGCATATGTTCGAATGGGATGCGGTGGCCATACACTACTTCTACCTCATGACCTTCTACTTCTTTATGGTGGTGACACTCTTGCAGAGCGTCAGTATATGCACGGGTAACAAGTCCACCGTCATCACGGAGATCTGGAAGTCCTCGTTGGCCGCCATCGCCTTCATCCTCATATCCTTGACCACCATGTACGACGCGGAGCGGCAGTTTTACGTGTTCTTCTTGGCGGGCGAAATGCATGAAAGTCATGACCATCAAATTTTGGAGGATCGGCCGATGCACCCGTTCTTCTACTACCTGCGTGGACAGTCCATCTCCTCGCTGGCCTGCGGAATACTCTACCTGCTCCACGCCACCATCATGATCGACGTCAAGCTGACCCACGACCTGAACCAAGGTGCCAACAAGGGTACCTACATGCCCATACCTCTCTTTGTCCTGGGCAGATTCATTCACGGGAAGCTAAGCGGCTACAGTTGGTTTCGGGAGTTCTGCGAGAACGAGACCATTTACTTGTAGACTCTGGACTGTGGTAACTTTTCTATGATGAGCCAGTGCAGTTTGGCCACAACTATTGCAGTTTCATATTTTGTAATACCGCCCTTTCCAAATTTTGTAAGTACTTGTGTTTGTTGGACGCATACGCGTATGTATCCATAACAAGCATGAAATATATTTTCATATAAAACAGGATCAGCAGAGATAGATCCCCTTCGATGTGAGATAAGGTGAGGCATATTAATTTGCTTGTTCCGGTCAAAGCCAAATTAATTTGAATCTTTGGGGGCGCAACAATGCAAATCAAAATCGGATATCTGGCAGTCGGGGCACTCGACCGTGCAATTCTTACTGGTTAATGCTCGCATTACTGAACAATTGCTATCTGCTTCCGCCATGAGTGAATCCATTGAAAGGGTTTTTGTGCAAACCTAAATGCCGCCCACTTGTTGTGTGTGTGTGTGTGCCAAGGTATGGCAAAAAAGGCTTTAAATTTTACACTTTTATGGAGCGGCCAGCGGGTGATATGGCCGCATGCGAATGGGGTCGGGTCATATGTCCTGCCGTTGATATCGGCTTAACTTTGCCATAAAACTGTCAGCGTCATGCCTTTTGCGGGGTCGGGTTGCTGGACAAATGAAATAAATTTTACAGCCAAATGGACAGGGCAGCCAAACAAAAAGTCCAATGCACGGAGGCCCAGAGATTTGTGTGCGTGTAGTAGAACGGAAAGGCAAATCTAATGCGGACAACAAAAGCACCTGTGACCTGGAAAGTGTCCTGGCGGCCACATTGAGTTTATGTCCGTGACCGTAGACTTCTGGATACTGGACTCTGGATTCTGGATTCCGGCTGGCTGTACGGGTCCGCTGTCAACAGCTGGGCGGGCCTTTAAGCTGCTTTTGGGCCACTTTAAGCCAGACATGGCAAATATTTGCCCAAAGCATTGCGGCCCCCGAAGGCAGGAGGATGTTCATCAATTAAGTGTCATCAATCATGGGCGGATGGATCAAAATCAGCGACTACGGCGACGGGCAAACATGTCACGGTACAAAATATCGTTTAGCCTAGAGAATGCCAGCACCACAAAACCTATTTACTTCGTTAATGTGAAGTTGCCCTCTCGGAAAATCGGAAAAACGGAAAATCAGAGCCTCATCCCCCATCCCCCATCCGCCTTCTCCCATCCACCAACCACCATCCCTGATTGTACTTAACCATTTCGAACACCTAAACACACAAATCTAATGCATTTTGGGGGGGGAAGAGGTGCAGTGGCACCTTCGCAGCCATATCAATTTCAATTGGTGACCCACTGAAATCCATCGCGGCTATAAAACTGTACGAGTATAAAGCAAAACTTTGAAAAGTTTTCGCCTTGCTTTATGGTGGCAGCGAGCTCAAATCAAGCGGAAACTCAAACACTTGGTTTTCGAAACGACTTGTGAAACAATGCTCCATTAATGGCGCCCAGTGGTCGTGGTTGCCGCCCGCCAATCTTCTTCTCCAATCTCTTCCAATTCGAAATCAATGCCCGGGCGGTTGCAGTTATGATTATTGCAGTTGTCAAAAGTTTTCAGAGGATTGGTGCCGCTGGCTGGATGATAATGGGCTGGGCAAACAGAGAGGAAAGGTTTATGCAAATGCGGCCAGGGCTTTTATACACTGGCAAACAGACAGCGATGGCTCGCTAAAAAATGCTTATGACTTGTGTAAACAATTTGGCCACACAGTCTGAGTCCTTGGTCCTCAGATATCCTTTTACGTGTAGGTATGCCCGACCCCGTTCCCGCTCCTGTTCCACTTCCAGTTTCAGTTAGGAAAGACCGAAGGAGTGTATCTACAGATCCAAATCTGGTGTGTAAAAATATTTTATGGACTTTGGCATTCTGCTGGGGAAAAGTTACTTTGGCCGATAAGCGAGCATGTGTGTGACTTCCGTTTGTCCTTGCATGTCCTTCCTTGGCGAGAAGCACACACATTTTTATGCATTTTCTTAGCGGCCATTTTTATGCCCGCACACGTTTTCCATTAGACATCAACAGGACTGTCATTTCCCTATTTTCCTCAACGTTTTCCACGTCTGAGCCCCCTCAGTCTCAGTCTCCCTGGTGAAAGTCCCAGGGAATCGCATGGAATCGCAGGGAATGGGACTGGATTTTGGACAAGCCAACTTGAGACCTGTCACTCCGGCTCCTAATTGAAAACTGGGTCAATTGTCGGGTGGCACATTAATCAAATGCAAAAGCCCGCTTCGTTTTGCATTCGTCATTAAAGCAATTATCATGTTGGGACAATTACTCTTTGTTAGAATGGAACTGAAACTTCAAGCTGCGAAACTTCAAACTGCGAATCGTCTGACTGAAAACTGCGCCAAGGTGGCATTAATCTTCATAAGCCTGACAAGTTCATTAGAATGGCAAACACGGCATTCATTTCCTACTTACTGGGAAACCCCAACCCCAACCCCGCAAAATGTTACCCCTTGATGGGCTCTGCTAATTGAGAATGTAAGTTAAGCTCATGCTGGGCCTCAAATTCAATAGGTTGCTCATGGAATGCCGATAAAATGGATGACTCTATTTAGGGTATCAGTTACATATCTTTATTATGATAGCATTTGTAGTATATGTATGTATTTTGTAGTATGACAGCATAACGAGTGCCACCTTATGCCCTATGGTCACGACTTTTATTTATGTTGTTAAGCATAAAAAGAGTGTGTAAAAAGCAAAAATAATCCCGTATCCCTTTGTACCGCCCACTAAAAACCCGCCTTGTTTTCCACCGCGGCCTGCATAAATCCGCGGATATAATTTTTTAGCGAGGCGCTGGAGCGCGACGCGTATAATGCGCATAATTTCTATGCCACGTTGGTCACCCGAAAAGTAAATGTAGACACAGCCACGTCCTTCGGAGATGGGCAGCCACCGAGGTCGACCTTTGTGCCAGCACCACCCCACCACCCCACCACTGCCCCACCAATGCCAGCAACAACAACAGCGAAGGCTTTTGGCACTGGTTTTCCCGAAAAGGGGGGAGCACTTTTCAACTGGGAGCTGGGCCCATGAACAAAAGAGGTACATGCGAAAAATAAAACCTATTACCGGAATCATAATTATCTTTTATGGCCGCGTCTGTCATGACGACATTACGGCGTGGTCTGCTCCTGGTCCCCATCCTTTAGTTTATCCCATCGTCCCCTCTTTGCCAGTACAGTGCAAGAAATCATGTGCAGGCTCCATCCAATTGAATGTGTCCTTAAACATTAACCATGCTGAAAAGTAGGCAGAGCAAGTGCAACTACGTGTTTCGTAACAAAACAAGCGCACTTGTTGGCCTTAAATAGTGATAACGTTAGTGATAGTGAGTAGGACTTTCCGTGCAGTGTGCTGTATCTTGTTCTCTGTCGCTCTCTCCGCACGTAGCAATAAAAAACCGCGAAATGCGGCCAAGTAGCGGCAGAAAAAAAGTAACATAAATTACAGGCAAACCCCAAAGCCCCATAGTGGGGTTAAGACTGCTGTGGGGTGGGGCTCCCACAAATTATGTAGTCGGAATAATATTTTCATTACGGCCAGGAAAACAGTTTCGATTCCCCCTCGCAGACATCTGTCGCCGCCGTTTGCCGTTTGCCGTTTGCCTTTTGGCCGGCTAAAAACAGGTGTTTCCTAATTTATTGGCCCGGCCTGCAGACTTTCATTTCCCAGCCCACCTATGTACTGCGAAATCATTATTACAACTGGCATGGGGCGGAAAACACTGTCTGCGGCTGGCAGACAAATCAAAGTGCCAACATTGCCTGTCATGTGTTTTTTAATTTCTAATATTTCACGCGTCGCACTGCCACAAGGGGGCACTTCTTTGCCACCCCGAAGTAATGCTAATGCCTCTGACAGAGGGCCTGCCATTGTTGTGCACTTTGCTGCAAATTATGCAGGACACGTCGCAGGACACGTCGCCGCAGCCGCATTACTCGCAGCTGAACAGATCGAAAAAGGCCAGGACTCTGGAGCTCTGGAGGTCTGGAGTTCTGGAGGTCTGGAGGTGTGCCCGAGGTGCATTTCTCCGTGGCGAAGATGGAGGAGATCCAGGACTAAGCAAGGGGCGTCGGACTTATCCCCCAGGCCAACTGGCAGGGCCAGTCTCCGTGTGAGAGTCCCAGTAACTAAAGGAAGCTGCTTTAAGGAACCAAGAATACCTCTTTTTTCTTAAAAAAAAATTCATTAAAAAAATCATTAGTGCTGCATACTTTTAGGTAGTGCGAGCATGTACCGCTTAGATTGCTGTTACCCTAGAATTTGTTGGTATATGGCACATATTTATTTGCAACCACTTTTCATACCCTGTACTTCAAGCACTGCGGTTGGGGGTGTGCTGTGGCGGCTGCTCATTTCGCCCAAGGCCAAGTGTGTGGCATTCCCCTTGCTAAAAAGCGCAAAATGCACGTGCTGCCTTTGTGCGAGTCCTGCTGCTACTGCTGTTGTTGTTGCTGTTGTTGCTGCTATTGTTGTTTTTGTAATTGCTAGCCGCCGTCTGTTGACAGGATACTTCAACTATTGTTCGCCAGGAGCCCCAACTCCTGCTTAATTCAGCATGAAATTGGTTTGTATATTATGATTTCGCAGTCGCTCGCGCCGCGGGCGCTTCTCCACAAACACCTCAGCAAGTGTTGGCGGCGGTCTTAAAGCCTCAACAACACTCGCAGATGCCAAAAAAGGAGCCATCGAGCATGCTCCTATATGCTCCTGTATCTACTGCGGCAAGAGTTCGCTTTGATGCTGCTTTAATTAAAAAACTGCGCGCTTCGCGTAACTAGCACTTGATTAATTTTTGGTTGCACGCAAAAGTAAAGCGAAAAAATGCAAAAGCAACACAGAGGAGACGGAGACGGAAAGCGGAGACAGAAGCGCAAAAAGCAGCAGGAAAAAAGGATTCAAATTAATTATGTCCGTGCTGTGCTCGGTCCGTGCTGTTCCAATCCCTGGGCCGGGCTCCAATCCGGATTTTTGGCCCGAACCGCTTCCAGTTTACGTTATCAGCGCGTGCTTCGCATACGAGGTGGATATGGATATGGATACGGATATGGACTGAAAGGACCCAATTCAGGATGAGGACATTGCATGCTGTTCGCTGCCATTCATTTGGTTGAACTTTGCAGCTTAGCTGCGATGGGCGGTTGTTTGCGATATTGAATTTCCGCGAAATGAAATACGGACACTGACCACGGGCAGTACGGATGTTATGGTCCAAAAAGTGGGCGGGATCGCCGATTCAGTATATGATATAGCACACACCAGATGGGCGAGGAAGGAGGAACTCAGCTAAGCTCTAATTGAAAGTTTGCATTCAAAATCGGTCCCCCTCATAAGTTGTCTTAAAGAAAACACTGATACTAAAGCCCAAATTGAATATAAGCAGAAGTATATTAAAAGAACTACTCGAGGTTAAGGACACGTTTTCCAGAAGATACTTTACCTTTTCCTGAGCAAACACGTCTTCCACGCTTGCCACTTGATAAAGTCGCGACATGAGTGAAAATCCTTTCAGATTCCATCTGTTTTCCGTGCCCACGTAGTGATCACAGATACACTTCGCCGCATACAAAGTCGCAGATACAAATACACACACACGTGTACACACAGATGCAGACGCTCTTCATTTGGCTGCGTAGACAAAGGACTCCATGCCCCGCCCCGCTGCTCAGATATTAAACACAATATTAATAATCTCACATGTGCGTGTGCGTGAATGGGTGGATGGGTGTTTGGGTGGTGCACGGGTGACTTTGGGTGGCTTTTCGGGTGGGTGTGTCGACAGCAGCCGCCAAGAGCCATCAGTCATCCACTCAGCCACACACACGCGATTTTTACCTTAGTGGGGAATAAATACTTCTAGACTTTGGGCCGCAGACTGGCGCCAGGCCAAAACAAAGAGCCATCAACAAAAGCGAGATATGTCCCACTCCTGCCATATAAATGCTCCGAATGATCCCCCCCCCAGCCCATTTCCCATTTCCCAAAGGCAGCCAACAATCGCTAATGTAAATGTTTGTCTGCTATTTGAATTTTAATTACTTTTCGCCGCGCTGGCAAGAACTATTTGATATCCCCGCCGAGCTGAGCCAAACCGAACTCACCTAAACGTAAACTTTTTAATGGAATTCCTGGCCAGAAGACCAGAAAAACTTTCCACCCCCCCCCCCCCCCCCCCACCAGCCAATTCGCCGACATGCGGCACTGGAGGGCCAATCGGTGAATCGGTGGACCAGGCCCAAAGCCAAAGAGCCAAGATCGTAATGCGCCTTAATTGAAATAAGTCCCCAACCAATTGTTAGACGCGCAGCCACTTAAGCTCGTCGAAGACAAGGTCGAACTTGCAGAGGAAAAAATAAAGTATAAAAATATAGTACACAAATATAGTACAGGATAAAATATGTTATATCCTTTACACAAACTTTGCTGAAAACAAACAATATGCGGTGTGTGGCTTTGGGCATGCAGCTTAAGATTTTCAGAGCAGAAGCTAGCTACTTTAACGCACACTAAGGCTAGGCATTACTTCTCAGTGTACTGCCTTCTGCACTCCCAATTGCACAATCAGGAATCAGCTTCAGCCTCAGCCTCAGCCTCCTTTTGGGTGGCATAAATTTTGGAATTGTTAGCCGGGGCCACTTGAACGGAAACGACTAATTCCCGTTGCCCAGATTGAGGTGGAGCCGCCCCACTCCCTGCTGCCCCAGATCCTTTGAGACTTGGGACTGGTCCTGGTGTCTGGCATCTGCTCCACAGACAGAGCACAAAAATATTCGGCGGACTCCCGTGACTTGGAAATGCCTTTTATCGGATTGAGACGTGCGGTGTTCCTTCTACTTTCCACTGCGCTGAAACTTGGCAGGAAATTCAATCAAAGGTACAAGTTAATCCCGCGTGGGTTCATAAAGTTCGCCAGGCAATTTATGTGCCAGGCAGCATAAGTTTCTTGGGCCAGCCGCAAGTTGTACCTTTAAAAAAGCCAACAAAGGTAAAGAAAACTTTTCAAAATGCCTGTCAATTGGTCTTTTCTCTGCAATCTGTACGCCGCATTTAAAGTGAGTTTTTTTCTGGGAAAATATATGGTACTGGGTATGGTATCGTATGCTTGCAGTCTGCTTTTAAAGGCGCACTTAACTCGATTCTAGCATATTGAACTGATTTATCGAAAAGCACGCAAGAGGATTGCTTTTTTGTGATCCAACTCAAAGCAAAGCAGCATAAATCACGCGCCTTTGAGCCTTTTGAAGTCACCAGAAGACTGCGAGCGTTTCTGGCCGCTGAAAGACAAAAGAGTTGAGGGGCCAAGTGGCGCATACGGATGCTGGAGTGTGCTTCGATTGTGTCTTCAATTAGTGTTAAGAGCTTGTCAAACAAGCAGCCAGATTAAAGGAAAGTCGATTTCCCGATTTCCCGATTTCCCGGGCTTCCAATTTTCCCCATCATCCTTCCATTTTGCTCCGCTAACATGCAACTAACCATGGCGAACACGTTTCGATTGTGGGCGTATCGAAGAGCACGGGAGGGAAAATAAAGGACTCAGCACTCAGGACTCAGGAGGCGAATCGATGGCCAATAGCCGTGAGCTCATTTCACCTCCGAAAAGGCAACTAAGCCGGGAAACGAGGGCAAACATCTAATTGCCTGGACAGAGCAAATAGAACAAGGCACTGGGGACTACTTAGGACTATCCTTGGGAGCGATAAAGAGGTGAAGGATTAATAGCAAATAAATTGATGTTGAAATGGCGATTACCGAAGAAGGACGACAAAGGATAAACATTTCATTTCGCCGCTGCCCCATAAATCACGACGAAAATTTACCTATGAAAAGGAAAATGTCTGCAAGTCAGAAAAGCTGGCAAAAACGAATTCCCATTCAGACATTATCATATGAATTTCTTTGCTCGGTCACATCCCCCTACAAAAAAAAAAAAGAAAACATCAACAACAAAAGCCAAATGTTGCATAAATTCGGCTGGCACTTGATGTGTGTACTACAACAAAAGGTGAGCCAAAATGAGGGATGAGACCCTGAGGGTGGACCAAAAAAAGTTTGAGTGTGACCAATGCTGGACAATGCACATCTTGACCAAGGAGCAGAAAGCAAGGCTCGCATAAATTTTCATAAATTTCAGGCTTTGATTTATTTCATATATGGATTTTTTTTCGCTTTTCTGGGGTGGACCTGGTCATTGATCTTTGGCTGAGTTTTTTTTCTTTTCCAAAGAACTTTAATCAAAGTTTCCCCAAAAATCGCTCACTTTTCACATTCACTTGCGGCAGTGAGAGTGGCAAGGCTAAGGCAAAAGGATAAATTGTTTGCATGTCCTACAGAAACAATCAAATCGCAATTTACTGGCTCATGGAAAACCGATTTATCGTTGGCCAAGTTAGTCGGTCATAAAACATCCATTAACTTCATGTCAATGTTGCATACGCACACCATACACCATACACCATACACCCCATACACCATACATACACCCAGCTCCAATATATATCCCCTTGATTCCGATTCCGAGCCCGATTCCGATTCCGATTGCGATTCCTGCCGGACAAGCGTTCATTTGCGGTATTTTCCAGGGGGAGGCGCTTTTCACTTGGGGGCGTTGCAGGCCGCGTTGTTCGGTGCAAATTGCTGGGACTCAGAATGGAAACTCAACTGTGGCCTCTGCAACATGTCAGCGTTTTACTGGGCTGGGCCAAAGGTCAAGGGATATCACAGGTTGGCTAGAACTAATCAGATTTCCTACAATTCTGACAAAGTAATTATAGTTGCTAGATTCTAGTCATCACTCAAATGGAAAATATTGAGAATAAATGTCTAGAAATAAAGTGCGTATGCTTGCACTCAACTTGTACAGGGTATGTGGTAGCCGTTTCTTGGGTTTCACGTTAGGCTTTTCGTGCTCCATCGGGTCAATGCCCAATGACACGTGATAAGAAGTGTCGGGCTGGCGGTTGGGAGGTGTACGCCGTAATTGAGGGCCAAGGGGCCAAAAAACTGTTGCAAAAAACAATTGCACACGTAGGCAAAAGCAATTTGCCAATTGCCGCAAAGGAAATGTCGCCAAAAGTGTCTTGCACATTTTTTTTTTAGGAAATCAAATGTCTGCCTTCGCTGGAAAAATCCCCACCCAGCCAGTGGCTTCCAAAAGAGAGTTAATTGCTGGCGTCTGAAGTGAATACTTCTCGCTGTCATTTGCCATCCATAGGGGGGCGGGCGGAAAAGCGGAGGGGGAGTGGCACTTAATGTGGGCCGCCTTGGCAGAAACTTTTGAATTACCTCAGTTACCCAGGAGTTCCGAAATGGCTCCAAGGATGGGGGGTGGGAGTCGGAGGGAATGGGAATTGCTACGGTTACAACACTCGAGCCTCGACGCCGTTTTCATTTATGCCGTTTCAAGTTGCTCAGCGAAGCATCCGAGAGTTTTCCCGGGGTAGGAAAATGTTTGTCTTTCATTTGGCTCAAACTCCGGTCTCAGTCGGCTGGTGGTGTCTGCTTAACAAATTCTCTACGATTATTACCTGCTGTTAAAAATTTCATAATCTCGCAGATAATAATTTAATGCGTCGTTTTAGTGGCCAACATTAAAAAGTTTGCCAAGAAAACTCTCCCCAGATAGGGAAAATTGAAAGGGAGTGCTTGGGACCTTGTCTGGCATTTAATATTGTTGTAAGCAGGTAATTCCGCATCCCCTCCGCGGTTTCTCGTTAGATAAGCAGCTGGCCCTGGACTGGCTCCAATTCGAGCTCCAATTCATAAGCCAGCCGATGGTGGGTTGACCTGTCATGAGGTTGGCTAAGTGCTCAGCTCCATACTCTTTACTTCAGCTACTCAGCTACTCAGCAGCTGCTCGTATGCAGTAGATACAAAATATGTATCTTTTATACATCACTAGCTATTGCAGGCGTCTGTGTTTTTACTTTTCAGAATGTAAACAGCTTATTTCCCGCTTAACTTGCCCTTTCAAAGATCTATTTAGCCCGATCCAACGAAGAGTAACTGAACTTGGCCAAGTTCGCTTTCTGTCGGTCCCAAATGTGCGAACATTAGCACGGCACATCGAAGTTTATCTATGAGTCCTGCGAATCCTTTTCGTGCAGGGAAGGTATGTGTCCTTGCGCCTGTCTGCCCAGCATGTGAACTTTTCAAAGTTATGCGCATTTCTGCTGACCATTGGCATTTTGCAGCTTTTGTTTTTGCCAGCGACCAGGGACCAGGGACCAGGAACCAGGAGCCAGGAGCCAGGAGTTCCAGCAGCAAAGTTGGCGGAGTGGGTGGGTGCCACCGGACAAAGACAAAGGTCGAGGACGGCAGCTGTTGCCCCCAATCGTTTTGTCTGCCGGCGCATCCCGGCATCGGTTTTGGGATTAATGCCTCGCCTGCTCCTTTTCGCCCAGGTCCTGGCTAGTTTATTGAAAAGGTGCCGTTGCCGCTGCAGCAGGAGCAAAACTTTTGCCAAACTTTGCCAGAGTTTGGCTCCGCTTTTTTTCGCCTGCTGCCGCTGTCGATAATATCGATGCGGAACATATGTGAACATGTCGTTTGACACATTTGTCAGTTGGCTTAAAGTTGCCGCAGGAGCGGAGTGGCCCGGTGGCAAGAGCAATCGAGTTAAGCTGCAATTGGTTGGCCAGCGCGTGTGCGGCATTTGAGGACTGTTATTGGAGGGATTTTCACAGCAGCAATAGCAGGTGTATATGCCAGGAATATTATAATATTTGAAAGCTCTCATAGCAGATAATGGTATATATAAATTGTTGAGCTCATGCTCTACTACTTGGTAATAAATCTAGCTTCGCATACATTGGCATATCTTAAAGATACATGCTTTAAAGCAAAGTATTTGCCACCAGCTGCACACAGCCAAGCTGGAATTTGCATCTGAGCAGGCACACACACTTGGGCGATTCAAGGCCGATTCAAGTTTTAGGCCACTTCACAGCAAATTAGAGGCTTTCAACAGCCTCTCACGGACACACACACTGAGTGTGACTGAGTGTGTGTGTGTGCTCACATCCGTTGACAAATGACTGGCAATGTTCAACGGTGTTTGGCAGCAGTTGTGCGCCTCATTATGTGGCATTTGGGCTAACCGCTTTAATTAGCCCAGCCCACGCACACGCACACGCACACAGATAGTGGCTCACACACACACTGCCACCGGCACACGGGCTGCAGGATGCATTGTCCTGACCAACCATCGCCGGCTGACCAACAAAGCCACTTGAGAGCCAACAGGCTTGCCAGTGCAAATCCTGTTGAGAGCTGCAAACCGTGCGCCTCTAATTGAGTCACAAATCAACCAAAATATATTATGCACCGCAAATTGTGCGGTAATTACACACACGCACACACACACACATGTTCCAGCCGAGGGTGTTTGGGGGGTGTGGTGTAAAAGGGGTGCGGAGCGGAGACAGTCGCTAATTTATGGCGCACAGTGTAGCATACTTTCCAGCACCTGCACAAGACATCGACTCCAGGACGACAATGGCGGCGTTAATTTGCCTGCTAATGAGCCACAAAAACAAGCGCAGCCAACGGGCTTAATTATGTTAATTTACCCCGAGCTGTCAGCGCTGCACTGAAAGAAACTGAGACTGCTGGCGAAAGCAGTACAACTGAACGTATAACGTATTGTTGCCCATTTGAAACGTTTTTATCAGTGACTTCAATGTACTAGTTCTAAATGTGCTCATTTCATTTTTGTTTTCATATCACAATCGACTAAGCGCATTAATTACTTGGATGGATCTGCACTTTGCTTGCACAGCGACCACGCTGCGTATGCGTAATTTGGCTGCCATCAAGTTTTAGTGCGCGCACTTTTTCCGGATTTTCGCTCGCTGCCAATCGCTGAATCGCATCAAACGCAATTTTCGCACTGGCGCCAGTCGCAGTCAGGAATTTTCTTTAAAGAACAAATTATTTCAGCGAGGGGTGGAAAACCGGGGGGGGTTGGGGGTGGAGTGTACGAGTGTATACTGTGTCAGTTTGTCGCTTCCTTTGTCGCTGCTTTCATATTTTGAATACAAATTACTTTATTTGCGCTGCTGCGCCAATTTGAAAGCAGAGCTCCTTCTTCTCTCCATTTTTTTTTTTTTGCTAGCCACCAACCTCCCTTTGGAGTTGTCAGATTTGCTCTGCTGGAGTTATAAACAAGTGAGTTTGCCATTTCATACCTTTCATGCCCACTACTTTTGCAGGCTGCTTTCTGCTTTTGAATTTTATAACATGCCGCAGGGAGGTTTTTTCTTCTTTTTTTTTTTTTTTTTTTTTGAATATAGGTGAGTTTTGAGTTTTTGGGGAGCACAACAACGAATTGCTCCCCAGTGAGCGTTTGTCCTGACAAAGTTATTTGCATGCCATTGTGCTTGGCGCTACTATGCTCCCACCCATAATAATTGAATCATATTTGATACTTGACAAATCGTCTGATTCTAATTTGACATGCTGGCAAGGTAATAGGACACAACATTGTTGGCAAATGAGTCCTATTGCTGCTGAGTTTTATGCCAGGATTAATGTCATCCGACTTTACGAGGCCCCCGTCCCGAATGCAACCCCCTTCTCTAAGACAACTTTGTTGTGTTCTGGCCATAAAAAACGATGTGCAGATGGGGAACCGCAACCAAATTAGCCCTGGTTTATAGCTCCACATGCAGATCCGCTGCCGTGGAAGTTATGCATTGGAAATTCGCTTTTAATTAGCTGCTGACAAATGCGAGAAGCGCACTTCGCACATGCAATATAGGTTAGCTGAGACTTTGTAGCTCGCCAGCATTTAAATTTAGCCCCTCAATTTAGCCATTATGCTGAGATCATGTGGGATCTGAATACTATGCACATGCCCATCGATTACTTTTTGGCAATAAAGAGGTCATTCCTGTATCCCATTGAAGCACTTTGAACAAGTCTATTGCTTTCGAATTCCATATCAGGTGGGGCACTCCACCCAATATTTTTTTGAACCCATATTGGTAAACACTTTTATATATTTCTTGGGTGCGCAAAAAACGAAAACATTTTTACGAGCCGCCATCTTCAGCGCCGTAGGGATTGTATAATTTTATGACAAATTAATACAATGGCCCGGCCAAAACGTATGCTATATGGTATATGCCAGGGGGGGTGGAGGGTGGGGGCAATTTATGCGGTTATTTATCATTTGTGGCTAATAGCGAACGAAACATATTATTATTATTATTATTATATTTTGCACATTGCGCCTCGTAAATGTGTGGAAAATGTTTACGCCGAGCGAAAATGATTCATGCAATTACCGAGCGAATGTTAATGTTGTTTTTGGGCCGCATAAATATCTAATATCGAGTGGAAAGCCGAAAGCCGTAAGCCGAAAGCCAAAGGTTAACAACATTAAATGGGCTGGCCATAAATGAATCAGTGATTTAGGGCCAATAACTCATCGAGCAGTTGATTATAAAAAGTGGAGCCAAACTAAATGGTTGGAACATATTTGCAAAAGTTAATAGAATGCCGTAAAGTAAGCGAGGAAAATGCCTTCTTACGTTGCGATTTTCCCCAATATCGTAAGGGGAAATGCTGCTCCCACTAACAGAATCTGTTTGGCCGCTGTTACAAGTTCTCTTGGCTGATTCGCCGGATGCTGGCCAACTTTCTGTGGCCTTTCAGTCGCCAGGCGGCCGTCGGAGCAACCACAGGTTTCGATATATACATATACATAGAGGAGTGCACAAGCGATTCGAGAATGGAATCACACAAAGTATCTTGTCATTTGTCGCCACATCGATGGGCAAAGTTTCGCTATTAAATGCTGCCAATTGCTGTGATTCATATGCTGTCAGTGGAGCTGGCAAGTTTTTATGACAAACGGAAGGCACTTGAGCAAGTTTCTCGGCCATAAAAAGTACAACTCGACCTGTGTCTCAGCTGCTGCTTATCGTTAATGGCGATGTCTTTGAACTATTGATGAGCCATTCATTTGATACAATTAGCCAGCCAGCCTTCTGTGGAGACAAGTGCCTCTCTTCTGTTTTTCCCCCAACAACCAAGCATTATTTATGCGCTCATTGCGTTGGGTAATACTTGAAAAACAGCCACATTTCGCGCACCTTTTCCCGCATTTCCCGTAATGAGTTTTACTCCTTTCTTCCCGCCCGCCGACCGATTTTCCCATTCCCGGCACGTTGCTGCCTGCATCCATCGACTTGACAGCCGGCCGAATGATTGAACGCGTGTCCATCAAAAAGTGCGTCTAATTGCTTTTCCCGCTCCAACCAAAAAAGCACGGAAAAAGGCGAAAAAACGGGCTTTCATTTCTGGGCAAAGGTAATTTTTTTGGCCTGCCATTTGGCCGGCTGTCCTATTTTGTACATTTTTCGAAATTTGAACGGGTTTCTAATTTGATTTGTTTGGGGGAGTCATTCCCTTGCTTTAAAGGGGTTAAGGATACTTTACAAATTCAGCTGACAGAACATTTTTCGTTTTCGTTTTTCGTTATCGTTTTTCTGCAGAAATTGTCAGTTGTATGAACATAAATAATAGATTGAGGAAAAGGGGCACCTTTACTCACTTCAACACGGGGTCAAAAGCAGACCTTGAGAAATGGTAAGCTAATTTATAATTTCTTTATTCACTGGGTATACTTTACAATCTGTTACGTTTTAAACTCCTTACTTGAGGCAAGAATAAGGTTAACAGAAATAATTTAAATTGATAAAATGCTTCTTGCTCTTTAAGCCTATACTAGATCTTGTGTTCTTAAACATCTGAGGGTTGGAGCTACCAACTTTTACCCAGATAATAAAGTGTGTAATGCTCCCAACAGCTGCGCTTCATAGGCTCCTTTCCCTGGGGTCCTTCGTCCTTTCGCTCCTCTCAGTGGCTGTGCTAATGTTATATAAGTAATTTACCTCAACTACAATCTACGATTTACTGCCCTTTTCGCCCTCGATTTTGCCGCTCCGTGCTAAACACATTTACGTGTTATTCAATTTTGCAAACTAAACGTAAAAATATCGTGTTTCGCCCACACCAGCCCCAAAAACAAGCCGGAAAAACAACAACAGGAAATGGGCCTTGTGGAAAAGTGCGGGGCCGAAAGGGAAAAACACTTTCACTGCGGCAGAGTGAGTGTGTGTGCGTGTGGAAAAGTAAATATCAGGTTAATGGATTTGACGCCGCAGTTTGAGTTTCACTTTCACTTTTCCCGCTGCTCCTGCTGCTTTTCCCTTGCAGCATTTTCCACTCAATAAACTCGCTCGGCGGCTGCGGCAACATTTTCCTGCCGATAAGCAATTTCCCAGCAGCTTGCTTCATTTGCTTCTGCCTGCCACAGCCGGAAAAACACCTTCGATGGCATTGTCTTAAACGCTGAAAATTGCTTAATGTGCCAGGGAAAATTACTCAGAGGCAGCAGATGGAGGAGGACATCGATATTAGTAATGGGGCTTCAAACGATAAATATGGAAAAATCACAAAATTGAAAACTTCTTAAGAAAAAAAAAAAAACTATTTAAGATACTTAAGCAGAGATGGAGAGCGAGTTGCACTTCAATTTAAAGTTTGGTTTATATTCAAAATCTTTAGTAAAGGCTTATCAAAAATGTATGTAAATTCGTTAATAATATTCACATTTGTGATTTTTTTTGTGCATTCTGATAATCTCATTAAATTTTTGGCACGCAGTAATTTCAATTGATTTCCGAACTTTATCGGAATCGAACACATGTGGTGCTTTCAATTTGCCTTCAGCTCCTGGCATCGTAAACTGCGCTTAAGTCTGGTCATCACCTACCACCTACCACCCACCACCCACCACCCACCAGGACTCGCATATGCAAAGTGGGAAAGGATAATCGGTGGAAAAGGAGGAGGCGGACAAGGTACAAATCACACGCGATCTCCTTGCGATGCGGAAAGGAGCAGAGGAGTCCGCCAAGTCGCTAAGTCGTTTTAATGGCCAATAAAAGCAAAATGTTGTCACTTTTTTCGAATTTGTATAAATTTTCATTGCCCCGGATAAGCCGTTCTGAGCGCACAGTTCCCTCGCTTTTCTCCCGCTTTTCCAACGCTTTCCTGATGCTGAAATACTACGTGCAATTTCCCCGTCCATCGGGAAAACTCGCAGAAGGGTTGCCCCGTTTGTTGTTGTTTACGATGTACAAACTCTTCTTTTTTTTTCTTTTTTTTTTTTTTTTTTCTTTTTGCAACTTATCGCATGCAGCAAGTGGGATTTCACTGCGAATCGGAATCTTGGGTGGAAAAATGGTTGCTGACTTTTATGTTTTTTCCCGGGCTTTGATTTAGTTTCGGCGGGCGAATCAATTTGTTTGCATGCGAATAAATAAATAAAATTCCAGGCGCTGGCACAAATCGCCATCGGAGGCCAATTCGATCGGTTTAAGCGGTTTTTACGACTCCAGCTCGTGGCTAGATTTGTTCGCATTATGTCGCCATGATTATAATTTATTATTATCTATTGGCAGTGTGCTCTATTAGCCGTTTTCCCATCGCCGCCTTCGCCAATTTTCAATTGCCCACAATGAACCGCTAAGCGGCGGTTCCATTTAATGCCGCTGCATACTTTGCGGCTTGGAAAAGCGGCAATAAACATCTATATATTACGTAATTTAACTTTTAAAGCATTAAAGCAAGTTAACTGATGTTGTTAGGCGTAGATACTAGGTTAGGCGTGTAAACTAATTTCAGTAGATATAAGCAAACACAATGACATTGAACCCATCTAAGTTGTCTTTGAGGTTGAATGTGAATAGGATTATATAAAGTTAAACAAGATTAAAGATTTCATCCATCACCTTGGGCAATTGAAAGATATTGCGGGTAGCCGAAAAACGCAGATGCTGCCTGATTTCATCATGTTTCTATCGTAAATATTACGCACACATCAATTCACCTTTGTTTAATGAAAGCTCTGCGCCCAATTTTTACAATCCAATCAAAAATTTGCAACAAGCCTGAGGCGAAATTGTAGGTTATGCGAATATCCTGTGCATAAATTGCTTGATATTCTACCTAAGGGAATCGGGAGAACCTGCTTTATGGGTACCATAAATTGTTGTTTGCCGCGAACCTGCGACCCTGGGGCTTTCCACACGAGATTTTACCAATATGAAGACGGCAACTTTATGGCTTTTTAATGGATCGAATGCGAAATGAGTTTGCTACCGAGAAGGAGAGGGCCGAGGGTTTGATAATGACGCCGCTGCATTTGGCTAAAACGAAAGCGAAATTAAGGCAAATTAAATGAGCATTTCTCTGGTTTCGCTGCTTTTTGCGACTCGCCGCCGATTTGGCCGCGATCCAAAATGATATGCAAAAGTGTTTTTAATTCGCGGCAAGTGTCGCTGGCTGACTGCAATTTATGGAACTCATGAAACGGTCTAGGGCGAATCCCCGCCCTCTACAGTGCGAATTGCCTTCTGCTTAGCCAAAATGCTTAGCCACATTCAGGTTGTGGCCACCCTGGCGGCATTTTCAATTGATTGAACCGACCATGTTCTCCTCCAATTGCATCGCATCGGAATCGTATGCTCTACGTTATCAATTAATGCGCTGCATTTTATTGTTAAGCACATTAACGCAGTCACGCAAAGTTACCCTGTTTTCCCACCGATTTTCCGGGATAATTGCGCCTGGTCGGAGCGTGTAAATTTTAATCCAATTGTGTGCTGCCAAGCTTTCGCACACGCACTCCTACCGTGCATGTGTATTTATTTTTCCTAGCAGCTTTTCCGGCCCAATGCACTTGATTGTGTTTTTCACTGCGCCGCCCACCCACCGCAGGCCACGCCCACCGCCCCCGCCCCCGCGACTGCATGATGCTGTTCATTGCATTGGCCAGCTGCAATTTGTTTTCGCTGGTTTTCCCACCCGCTCAAAGGTAAAACAAATGAGTGTGGCACAGCACTGCATCACGAACATTGAGTACTCAGGCTTTATGGCCTCAAAAATGAGTAAAATAAGTATGTAATATAACAAACATCGCTTCATTTTGTTTAGCACAAAGAAAAGATACACACTGTTACACCCTTTATCTCTTTTCCAGTGAGTGGCCTAATACTCCCAGCAACTATATGAAACACCCCGTAAAATGGCAGCACACACTTTCTGCTCGAATTTCGGCGTTGTCAACTACATAATCACCAGAAGTTGACCCTTTTTAAAGAGCTAAAGCTAAAGTAGTTTCGTTAAATCTGCTGACACGCCATGAAGACTATGTAGCCAAAGCGCGTTTTAGTATCATATCAATATCCTTTTAAGAAGGACACCTTCCATCGCAGCCACAACCCACTCCTCTCATTAATAATTCCGCTTAAATGCTCTCTAATAATTTCCGCATAATTCATAACGGCGAACGTGGAACGTGGAACGTTTTATGCGTCACTTGCGATAAGCTCGTCCTTTTGTCGTCGTCGCCGCAGATCCTGTCGCTGTTTGCCCCTCACAAATACAAACACCGCCGGCACACAGACACCTCTGCCACCTCCGGCATATACCTCGTATATGTACCTCGTATACCTATATTCATAGCCGATTGATAACCTTAATAAAATGCTTCGCATTATGCCAATCGATTGCACACCATGAATGTGTTTATCCTTTGCTCAGCTCTCGCTTCCACCCAACGTGCTCCCCCTCCTTTGGGGGTCCTGGAACTGTGGGCGGTGGGGGGCAGCTTGAGCGGGGGCGTGGCACACATCAAAACCGGCTGTTGCCAACAAGCGGAGACGTTGATGCCAAGTTGCTAGGTGTACTGAACAAAAATTTCAGTACAGTGTTTTCTATTCCTATATTATTAACACATTATGAACCAAAACATATATTTTTCATAATTTTCAAGTGTGCGAAACTAAAAATTTGTTAATGCATGTGCAAGTGGAGAGATATAAGATACTTTTGAGATGGGTATCACATTCAAATACTGCTCTCTCTGTGTACCAATGCTCCTAGCGACTACCTTGTTGGCCTAACCAGCGGCTCCCCTATATCCTGATTGCCCCTCCCCGACTTTTCCACGCTCATTTACTGCTCCTGGGGCTGGGCGTCGGGAGGGGGGGAAATGAAAGTGGAGGGGGCGGCACGGCAATTGTGCAAAAAGTGCCAATAAAGCACATTCTTTGTTCGGCTCGCAAAGTGCTCAACAAAGCGGGCAGGAGGATAACGTGTTACGCAAGCTTAGATCGCGTCTGTGTGGGTGTGCGTGTGTGTGTGTGTGTGTGTGCATAAGCGTGTGTGGCTGAGTGTGCAAGGATAATAATAATAACCCATGAATAGGTAACAACTGTGGGAGAGCTACTAGAAAAGTTGGAGCCCTTGATGCCCTGTAAGGAAAATCAAAGGATACTTTGATTTCACTAAAGATATTTTAGGTTGCTCCAATTATTGCATAATTTACTTTCAAGACATTTGAAACGTATGAAGAAGAACAGTGTAGGACGGCTTCAACATTTTAAGGACAATGTGCATATATCCCCATCTTCTTCAATAAAGGGTATCTCTGTTTGAGACTGCCCCTTATGAAGGGGGCGGTTCATCAAGGCTTAGCCCCCAACGTTGATTGCACCGTAGGTGGCTCCATCTTCTTTGCCATCTCCACCCCGAATTCCCGGTCCAACTCCTGCCCCTTTAGCTCCTGAACCTGCGCTTGATTGTTTAGCTGTTGTGTCTGTGTATCCATCAGATACCCGATTGTTTGCCAGCCCCATGGACGAGGATTCGGATGTGGATGTGGATATGGATGTGGATATGGATGTGGATGTGGATGCGGCCACGGAGGAGGATTACTGAGGTGCAGCAGTCAGACGCAGACACACCTCATTGATTTTATTGTGCTTTTTTCGCATTGAGGCATTGAAAACGCTCATAAAAATGCCCACACAATGAAAACGATGATGCGGCTGATGGCTCTGGGATTACGATTAGGGCGGGGGGGCTAACCTGTGGTTTGGCTCTTCAATGGACGGACAATGGCCAGCACACACTTATGCCTTTCGCCAAGTCCCATCCACCGCAAATACCTACCTATTCCAGGGCCAAAGAAACCTGATGTCTATTTTGAGTAGTGCCCGAAAACGGCAGCTGCTGAGAGAGAAGGCAAAGATACTTTTGGCTGGCTGCCTGCTCCCATTGGATATCCCCTGGCTGTTTTTGGAGATAGACTGTCAAAACGGGTACGTTTTAGTGCGATTCTCCTAATGAGCTGGCCGGGCAAATGACTTTTTGTAACTCGCACGCGGCTCGAATGAAAATGAAATGAGAAATGAGAAATGCATTTTCGAAATGCCAAAAAATGCCCAAAGCCGAACGATGAGCGCCGAACAACACACAACCGAAAAAAAGTTAGCATTTTGCAATTTTCCTGGCCAAATGAGTTTTTGAAGTCTAGACCCGTTTGCCTGCTGCAACAACATTGTTGCCGTGTCTTGTTGCATCCTGCTGGCCCCTTTTTTCCCCCTCCCACCCCCCACCGCCCTGGTGTTAATTTGTTAGCACGCTGCACTCGGGGCAGACAGTGATTAATTACACAACAAAATGCCAAAAATAGTCAGGCGAAAATGCAGCAGAAGCAACTTTAAAGTTAATTAGTTGCCATGTCCAGAAATAACGCACTTTGTACTCCAAATAGTTTCGATTCCCCAGATGCGTGATTTATTTCTGCACTCTCACCTGGCGGCCGGGAATAAATTTTAAATTCTGGCCCAACCGCACTTTCCGCATTAAATCATTTCCAGGCCATTTCACAGCCGCCGTTGCCACCGCAATGAAATGGCGCCCAACCGCCGGGCAAAAGCGAAATGCACCGAAAGAAATGCAGCTGCACTCAAAGCGGAAGTATATGTTACTCAAAACCTATGGGCTTACTTGGAAATCCCAGGGTGGGCGCCAAAAACTCTGCTATCAATATGAGTTAGCAGCATAAGGTGGTATTTAATATACTTCTGCAGAACTCGTACCCAGCTGTATTTGCATGTGCTATGATTTTTTCTCCGTGCACACTCGTGCAGCATTCAGACATTCATTCATCCATTTGCTCGTTCATTCATTCGTGGCGATCCGCAGGTGAGAGCAGCCACGTGGAATGCCCCACGCCGTGAATTTTGGCGCTCGGAATATGCAAAAATTACACAGTCGAGTGCATCAGGTGGCGGGTTGGGGCCTTCGATGGTGGTGCTGCTGGTGGTGCTGCTGGTGGTGCTGCCGTGGAGTGCAGTCTGGTGGAGTGGTGCAGTCTGGTGGTGCTGGCCACTTCAAATATATCACGCGTGAAGCCTCCTGTCTGCCGCTTGATTGACAAACGCCTGCCCCGCCACTTTCCCCCCGCGGCCATGCGAAAGGTGCATCCGGCGCGTTTAGAAAAGATAAATTTAAGTAATTGTCAATATTTCAAGCGGTGTAATTGCTCTGGACTCGGTCACTCCTGCGTGGAGATGCAGCGGGAAAAGAGACAGCGTAGAATAAATCCCATTGCAGAAGTACACTCGAACATTTTCGGCCTTTCCCCACACTTTTCCACTTTTCCGCTTTTCCAGCTGCGGCTTTATGCAGTTCTATGCCATTTTACACTTGACGTTTTACCAATTTCGAAGTTCCTTTTATTGTGGGCACCCTGTAGTTCAGGCACATACCATATAGCTTGGACAACAATGTGCATTTTCAAATGGTGTTTCTTTCTAAGAATGATTACTTTTATAAGTTTCTGATATTTCTGTGCCATAATATTACTTATTAAATCTGAGTCTAAATATTTGATATTTTTAGACTACATCTAGGGTATCCCTTTGTTAATAGCCCCCACATTGCTTGCAGTTCCCAGCGTTCGATTTTTTTTTGCTGACACTTTTCGTTTTTGGCTGGTGGTGCTGATCGTTTTTTTTTTCGAGAGTTTTTTAGCTGCAGTGCAGCAGACAATTTTGTTGCGTGTTAACAACTGCAACAATTTAGGTTTAATTGATGCGAGCTGCAGCAGCAAGTTGAAGTGCCGGACTCGAACTCGAACTCTTTTTGAAACCCCCTGGATGCCCCGTGGATGCCCCACCCATGTTTTTTGGCTTTTGTGCAACTTTTTCGGCCGCTTTTCCGTGAGGTTTTTTGGCCGCTTCCGCTGTGACGAGTGCTGTTAGATAAAAGCTATTTACATGTTGTTATTTATGATTTTGCAGCTAAAATGCTCGGTGAATTATTCGTCCGGCCTCAGCTTTTTTATTTATTCTCCACTTGCCGGCTCCTTCGCCAGCTTGTTCACACCTCGAAACTGGTAAAAAATGCAGCGAATATAGCGAATAAAATATAACAATATATTTTTTAGAGTGCATATAGTATGCCCGACTTCATTGAGCTCTAATCCATGTATGAGCATGTTACATTGGGGCATAATAGCCCTTTGGAGCCTTAGGTTTTCAGATTCAACTTTATTACTTTCCGCTGACTCATGAGAGTTCGGCCAAGAGAAATGCGGAGAAAGAAAGCGAAACTCATGCAAAGGTTGACTTGATTTATCGCCACTCTACACATGTGCTTCTCTAGCTTCTACTTTGGCTTCGTTTTTTTATGACCCACGGGGCGTATGATGAATATGTAATGGCAGTGTGTTATCCACTGCGTTGAAACTTTGATTTACTAACTGCGAAATAAATATTAAATTTTCAATTACACACAAAGGCGACTCTGCAGGGCAACTTTGGTTTGACTTTTTCCATGCAATTACCCCCGGAGTCCAGACCGGGATGTCGTGTCCTGCCACTTCGACAGCACAATCAGGAGCCAAGGAAAACAGGTCCTGCTGTCGAAGCACAGGTTCGACTTGCTTGCAGTTTGTCTGGCCATTAAAGGAAATTGTCTGTAAAAATGTGGCCGTATTTCTTTTTGCAAGGTACTTAAAATTAAATTATTGGACACATTAACGTCTTGACTTTGCTGCAGCAGCAGTAACAGACAAGGCCAGACATAGTGGGCGGTTGGGTGCTTTTGGGTGGTTGATGGACGCAGTGGGTGGTGGTGCACGTAAATGCCACGTAATGACGTCATTAAAGCTAGTGAAATGTGCTTTTATTATTGTGGCGTTGGTCGACCAGACTCCGCAGAACACTTTCCAATGACCCCCCCCCAACCAACTCACTCATCGCACATGCTCATTAATCTTAATAAAGTTAACTGTGCGACAAGTTTATTAAAAGCGATCCAGTGGCGCCAAGGCTCAAGGTGTTTCACAATTCTTTGATTTCAAAAGCCAGACGGGCGCCTTTGAGCCCTCAGAAGTGCCCAGTCATCGTGATATAGCTAGTTAAGCCTGCAAATCGAGGACAACACATGCTCATTAGCATAGGCTAACGAAATGATTAGGAATTTTATATGCCATACAGTTTTCCATCCACTCAATGTTTCGCCACCCCCGGGGACAATTTCCACATCTCTAAGATGGAAAATCGAATCAATCAAGAGGCTGAAAAAAACAGGTTCGATTATTATGAATGGATGGATGCCGGGAGAGATGTATTATTTTCCAGAAGCATCTCCTGCTGACAAGCAGCAAATTAGGCGTCAATAGAATTAAATGGCAAATGCAAGCGCGAAAATTGTTGATGCCGCTTATTGGATTACAGCCACTCTACGTGTGCGAGGCCTTCGAACAATGTGCAAATTATTTAGCCAATTTGCGGAATTAGCTAAGCACGCAGCCAGCGACAAGTGACAAAGAAAGTCGAGGATATCAATGGAGGAATTTCAATAAGGAGCGCACACCACTTCTCAGGACTTCGTTCCGTGGGCTGAGGCCTTTAAATCATCGGGCACTTAAAGCCTGCCCGCAGCACTCGAGAGCCAAACTTTCGCATGCATCCCTGTTTGGGACAGGACACGTCACACACACAGACGCACACTCACACACACACACTCACCCACACACACACACACTCACTCCCACATACGCGCGCTGAAACTAAGCAAAATGTCTGCAACTGTTTATTGTTGATAAATTGCTGCTGAGGAATTAGTGCGACTGCGACGATGATGGAAGACCAGGGCCCATCCTGGAAGGCACTTTTCTGCGCCGGACTCTTGGTTTTCCACTGGCCTGTCCTGGACAGTAACTCTGCACAGAGCGAAAGGCTGATAAAGTTACAATATCGGAGTTTTTTCAAAGCGCTCAGTGTGACCGTGGCGTAATAATAACATTGTCATGGTGTGACCTTGCTGCGACAATGTATGTCACAACTAGGTTATTCTATTTATAGAACTTTATGGATCTGAGACCCAAGTCTTTTCGCTATCTGTAAACGCTCAGCTTTTCCCACCAGCTACACCTCACACTCGCCAAAGAGTTTTTAGAAAATGCAAATTTCGCATACTCCCAAATGCGAAGGGGGCTATGGAGCTATACCAGTAGAAATGGAGAACTGGAGGCCCGCAAATCTTTATGCCTGCTGGACTGCAGAGTGACACATGTCGGCAGCATAGAATCCGGAATCAGAGCGCTTTACTTTTTCTGAGCGATGGCCAGAGAGCCACAGATACGTAATATCCACACCCAACCTCAGTCCCCCTGATCTCATAATAAAGTTAGCTATGCGGCCCCAGGGAAAGTTTTCGGTTTGTTTTGGCATTTATTTAGTTTTAGTTTAGTTTTCGGAGTGGAATGATATGCAAATTTGAGTAACTGCAAAATGCAATTGAGGTGCCTGCATAATAATCGAGTTGGCCACATCCTTTGCTTCTATCCACAGAAAAAGAGTCCTTAAAGTGGCTTTAAGTGCGGCCGCTTGTGTCCACTTAACCTTAAGTGATCAGGTATTAACTGGGGCCAACTTCCCTCAATAAATCCCTGGCCAGCAAATCGTCGAGGACATAAATCTTGCACTGTCCACTTTTGTCACTGACCGGAAATGTCCAATAAATTGTAATTTTTCCCTAAGCTTTTACTGGTTTGCCTGCGGATTGCTGCTGTGTGGGTTGCAGCTCAATCATCGTTTAATATTTATGTGCTGTTCGATTGTGAAGTTTATTGGATTTGTTGCTCTCGTGTCGGGCAGGACCTCTGCTACGATAATTGCAGCGCTTGTCCTTAGGAAGTTGCAGGTGTGTGCCCGGAATTTATTGCGGCTCCTTTTTGGGGAGGCGATGGAAAAAGAGTCGATTTCTGCTCAATTGGCTTGTTTAGTTGTTATTTATGGGCTTTCTTATGGGATCTACTTGGGCTTCGGGGGATGATGCTACCGATAATTGCCTGGTTATTGGATGGCATTTGTTTAGTTTGTGTTTTTTGTGCCAACTCAGCTGCGCTCTAAATAATTCTGTGTGATCTATGAACTCGAAATTAAATTTACAAGGCCTTGCGAGTTTTTCAAGCTGTAAGGGATTCGCTTCCACTCCATAGATATACAACTATATATAAAGATAATATAAAATAGATTATGTAATGTACATAGAACTACAGAACAGCAATTTTCCCACAAACTGTTGTTAAACGAAATGTTCTAAATATTATCAAATGCGAAATATGAACAATAATGGGTATAATGAAGCCAATCCTGATTTGATGGGCTTGGCAGTGGATTGATTGTACCTTCATTAGGCGGCAAGTGTTGCGGATTGCCTGCATATGTTGCAGATATGTTTTAAGGGGGGGCGATTTTTGGGGACGGGCACTGAAAGCGGCCCACAAACGTGTCACATCAAACGGAATTGATTAAAATCTAAAATGAAATAGTGCTCGGTCTTATTGTCGTTTTTGCGCATCTCGGATTTTCGTATATTCGTATTTTCGTATATTCGTATTTTCAGTTTCAGTTGCGGATTCGTTTTTGTTATTGCCGCCGCAGCACGTACTCAACGATTGCCCCTAAAAGTATGCACACACCCACTCAGAATGCGAATCCTTTTGTGCGACAGGGGGGTTGGCAATTCAAATTTCAATCAAATGCGACCAATACTCGTACCTTTTGGACACACATGCTGACCAAAAAGTATTGTATCATTTGCGAGGCTCGGGGACATCTATCCTCTACCCTCTACCCACTACCCGCTACCCTGTGCCTTTAGCTCCCTTCGATCCTTCGAAATCAAATCAAAGGCCAGCGCAGAAAGGGTGCAACTATTGCCAGAATCAGATAAAATTTTCATTACCTTATGGCCGCACATTATCGGCATGCGGCCATCGTCTCCGCCTCCGTCTCCGTCTCTTTGGTCCAGGACTCCGGATTTTGGTTCGGACTTGGAGACTATTTCGGGATCCAGGACACAATGTGCTGCTGATGACGTCGAGTGCTCCTGCAGTCGCCGCTGTTGTTGTTGTTGTTGATGATGCTTATTGTGTGAGCCATAAAAAACAAGCTGAAAAAAATTAAGTTGAAGAGCTTATTTGCAGACTGGCGACGTTGGAAGTACTTGGTAAAATACTATGGTCGATGAAGTAGAGCTTCTTTATATATTGTTTAAAGAATCCTGTTCAACATAGAAGCAATTCTAAGAAGTATTTAAGTAAATTGTGATTTTCTCAACAATTTTATACATTTTATTTTGGTGTATGATCTACCACTTCAATGAGCATAACAGGGTATCAAGAACTCGGTGAAATGCAAAAAGTAAGAGAGGTGGACCGACAGCGGCGACTTTTTATACAACAAACGACAAACGGAAAGTGTCCAACAGGAAATAAACAGGCGACGGCGACTCGGACTTGGCTTTGGATTTGGATTTGGATCTGTGCTCGGACTATTTCTCCATCGCCAGCGCCATCGCCATCGCCATCACCACTTCACCATCTTCATCTGCTGAAAAAGAAGACCGACACGGATTCGAATTCGGACAAATCCCAGCGTGCAGCGGCGAGTATAAAAAGGGTAATAATTTTATCTAGCATTCAGATCAGACACACGTCTGTCTGTCCGGCTATAAGGTCCTTTTTGTTCCCTTTTTTTCTACTCAGTTGCGGTGGCCACTCGAAACCTTTGTCAACAGCCACTTGCAATTTAGCCTGAGCCAGCTTATGAATATGCGAACTCCCATCGAGTGCCCATTTCCCCCCCCGAATTTTCTGTAGATTTTCGTGGATTTTCCCAGTTCGTTCACCGCTTGCTATTCCCATTCAATTACAAGTACCTTAAGGAGCGGTAAGCTTCAGTGACAAACTGTGGCCACTAAACGGAAGGACCTTACCAAGGACTACAACTATTTCCACTGCTGTACGTGGCCCAATCTATCAACATAATTGATGGCTTCGATTAGTCACAAGTCGTTCTGTTTTCGGGCGAAATGGTAAAATGGTACGAAGAGTTATAGAGGGCTCAGTGCACAAATCGGCGATTAATTAAATATTTACTCGGCTGGCTCAGCGAGCCAATTAATCTGGCACGGCGATCCGTATCCGTATCCGTATCTGTATCCGAAATCGCATCCGCATCCGTGGAATTATGTGGAATCTTTGTCCTCGACTAATGAACTGGTGCGGTGGCGATAGATGGAAAACTTTAAAGGGTTTTCCCTGCTACCGTTCGCCTTTCCAGCTTTCTGCCCGCCATTTGTCATGCATCTCGTGTTCAACTGCACGGAAAAAGAAAACTCTCCACTACCAAGGAGTTTTCCTTGCGGGCAGGCGAGGCCGCTCCTTCCAAGGATATAATAATTTATAATTTTCGCTGGCCGAAGGGGGCGGGAATGGGTGGCGGCAAAGTGCGTTGCTCATCATCTGGCCAACCCCCTGCACTCCGACCCGCAACAGGGGGGCCATAAACACACCAGGGGCAACGGCGGCGTCGCATAATTCCGCCATAGCACCATAGCATTTTGATTTTGGCCAGGACGACACTGCCACCTTGGAACTGAAGCTGCACTGCCGTCAGACACTCAAGAAAATGTTTCTTCGTCTAATAAAAAAATATCAATAAATACGCTTAAATACGCTTAAAGGTATTATAAAGAAGAATTGATTGATTGCGCTGGATCACTCCTCCCAACCCCATGGCCACAAATCTCATAAATATTTGTACAAATTGTAATGGTTTCATTATGCTTCAAGGTGGGCATTATTTCTCAGTGTACGGCTACACTGCAGACACATCCGTAGTCATTGCCATTGTCGTAGTCGCTGTCGTCTCGTCGTGTACCTTGGTGTCATAAAAGGAAGCAGGCCAAGAACTGCAGTAGGAACATTGGGGGAACATCGAGGTCTGAGGTCTGAGTTCTGAGTTCTGAGTTAGTTTCCATGTATCGCAGCCCTGTTGGCTGCCTGACAAAATGTAAAAATGTAAAAATGTGGAAATGTGAAAATGTGGAAATGTCCTGCTGCTTGCTCGCCCGAGTTCAAAGTCAATTGTAATTTTTATGGCAAAGTGCTACGCAATATGAATTACATCGACCATACACTTTCCGATATCTGGGGAAGCACTCGCCTGTCAGGTGGAAGTTCGCAGTCCAAGGGGAAGCCGTAGCAATCGCTCCTGCAGAGTGTTTTATAGTCGAATATTTGGGGGTTTCTTGTAGCGTTCGACTTCTTGGCTCATAAAAATGGCAACTGCAATGTGTGCGAATTTATTGGGCAAACAATGGATTGCCAGGAAGACAATAACGCTGGAGACACTACTCTTTCTAGCTGTCCTAGCCAACGTCACTCTTAATTATAACCCATTGGCGCAGCTTATCTAGCCCAACAGGCGGAATGGAATTAAAAACAAACCTTCTTTTCACGTACTTTTATTAGATTAGGAAAAAATCTGGTCCCGAAACTAGTGGAAAAAGGTGGAAAATGCAACCCCTTGGCGGGATGCTTTGAAAAAATCATGAGCGCGCTAATCCTTTCAAATGGCTTAAAGCCCGAAAAATTGCTGGAAAAATATTTCGAGGTAATGAGAAATCCGTGCCCTCATTATTTTGATGGCTGATTCAACCTGACGATTCCACGAGACCCCTTATCAGCCCATTCCCGCCTTCTGCAAATGGAGTTTTGAGCTCTCTTTTCTATTTTTTTTGCCCAATTTTCCTCAAGAGTTTTCGGACAACACGTTGTTTTCATTGCTCATTAGCGGCGACAGCGCGAGTTTAATTAGCAGTGACTCTGGGGCAGGAAACCCTTTGAGAAGGGTTCGTCCAAATTGCTTCCGGCAGTTACCAACCCCCGGATCACTTGCTGGCCATCCAAATTCACAACAACACCTAGGCCGTAAGAAAATTGAGCAACACTTTGATTCAATGAGCGGCCAAAGGTCGAAAGTTGGACTTCAAGTTGCTCGGTTGCGAGGGTGTGGGTATGGGTGTGGGGATTTCCTTCACCGAGGGTTGCTCCAACTAATTGCCTTTTCGACATGCATTTAATCTCTATTAGAGCGGAGTGATAGAAAACTTTTCCAGCATGCCGACACGACCCACATGTGGAGCGGTCCTCGGGCTTCATAAATTATTAAGGGGTTCGGGGAACTCGATTGTCCGGCCCTCACTTTTGGCATTTAAAACAAATTGTTGTTCGACGCTAGTTCGATTATTTGGCCCCAGGGGGGTGGCAGGAAAAGCGGGAAAGCGGACAGGAAAAGTTTCCCTGCAGTCTGTCTCTGTATGCGTTGATAATGATGGAAGCCATCACATGTGGGAAGGACTTTTCCTCTGCTTTTTTTTCATTCTTTTCGGAGAAGGTGTGAGCATGCTTCTTACATATCAATAACGTTTTAGGTGGATCCCTGGCCATTTTACCCAGCAGCTGTGTCGACTGCTGATGGCCTTTTAATCGAAGTTCCAGCTCTTGCCGTACCGCCATTACCATTGGCTCGGAAATGTTATTCCATCGGCTTTGTACTGCTAATAGCCTCTCCGGAATCTGCAGCCATGCACACAAAAATGCAAATAAACGCGACCACTCGGCATTCAATAACTTGCGTTCCTCAGTCGCGAAATATCAAATTTTACGACGAGCCACGGGAATCCCTTAATAAACATCTGCAATCTTGGCTCAAAAGTAGCGAATTCCAGCCCACCAGCCCCAAGCACCACCACTCGCCAGTCAACCGTTAATTAAACCCTTTTCGGCTGCTGGAAATCTGTGGGAAAAGTTTTTCCATTAAAGGAAAACCCAGCCAAGGCGGCCGCAGGCAACGAAATCAAAAAGTAAAAATTTATGAAGCGTTTAATTGAATTAATTAAAAGCAATAATACCTTGAAATAATTGCGCCTAATAGAA
Source organism: Drosophila orena (assembly GCA_005876975.1). NCBI lineage: Eukaryota > Metazoa > Arthropoda > Insecta > Diptera > Drosophilidae > Drosophila > Drosophila orena. The sequence goes on along the minus strand of VCKV01000282.1, from coordinate 1,680,052 downwards.
AAACTTTGCCACCGATTGCCAGCTGAAGTAGCTGGTGCTGAGATACAGATACAGTTACAGATACAGATACAGATGCAGATACATGGCAGCGGGAGATACAGAAACAGATGGGTTAGATCTTGGGCCTTTGTTTCGGGCGACTCCTGACTGACAGAGTTATGCGACAAATCCTGGCCCTCAGCCGCACCAGCCATAAGTCAAAATTATCAACAAGATGGCCAGGCCAGGAGCAGGACCAAAATCAGGACCAGGCCAGCGGCAGGACCTCCAGCCAGTCGTCCTGTCACGCACGTAGGCCACGCAACATTGCGAAAAATATGTCTTTGATGTCATAAATCAATTACGAGTGGGATTGCCGCCACGTTGGCAGCAAGTTTTCCAGTCCAGGACCAGGATACACCAGGATACACCAGGATTTGCGCCTTCATGGCAAACAACTCGGTGGCGGTGACTCCTCCTCTGAGATTGCTCGCCCTCTTCCTGGTGGTTTCGAGTCTCGAGTTTAAAACGTGACTAAATTGAGGGAACGAAAAGTTCTTCGACTGCCAAGTTACCGAATTAAGTGGAGCAAATGAAGCGCATGAATTCCGTGCGCTGTTTTGGACACCATCCTCTTAATAACATACTTGATGTGCCATGTGCCTTGCTCCTTAAAATAACAAACACAAAATTCCTTTCCGCAGACATTAAAGAATCTTAGGGTAACTTGATTTTTCAAGTGTATTTCACCTATGCTATCTGCGCGCTCCTGAGCCTTTTGTTTCGTAATTATGTCGCACACATGGCCGTCGAGGGAGCAGGAGAAGATTCATCACCTCGAGTCCTGTCGAGTGCTAAATGTCAACGTGACATGTGCGAGGATGTGAGGGGACTGGCATCCAGGGATCCAGAGGCCTGTGTTAGTTTATCAAACATAATTAAGAAGTTCTGCGAGGGCACGCAAGAGCCAGAGAGAATAAACAGAAGTTTAATTATTTTGCAAGTTGCTGCGGCCCCGGGCAAAAGCAATTGAGCTATGGAGCTCACCTTTTGACTTATGATGTATTGCGCTTGCCATGACAGCTGACAGATGACAGCTCACCTCCTGACAAATAGTGGGAATAGTAGCTAAAGGATGCCTCATTTCTTAAAGCTCCGAATGCTTCCTTAAAGAGCGAGGCGCACCACCACTAATTGCTAAAAGTTGGGAAACAAGTTTTCCAGTACATTTGCATAAATCAAACAATTAGTCACGCCGTCTATAAAGAGCAATTCGAGTGCCGGAGTAGTCCCAACTATGCCCAGCCCCAAAAACTACTGTCCAGGATGGACAGGATGGACAGGATGGCGAGGATTCTTCTTATTTTGGTCCTTAATGTCTCCCCGCGGTGTTGTTTGAGCCTCGTCTTACAAGGTTTCCGGCTGCAAGAAATCCTGGGGAAGGTGTCCTGCCGGATTCCTCCTCTAATTTATGCGACATTTGCTAGTTTGCCGTTTTGGCATAATAACTTCTAATTCAGCTAACCCGACTTTCGACCCTTTTGGGCTGCTCGTATGAAGTCAACCACTCAGCACTTGGAGAAGCACTAATTTATGGTTTTGGGCATTGAAATTTATGGACAAAAAGCTGGGCAAAAATACAAAACACTCGTATTTGTTTCAAAATATAATGCCAGGACCAAGGTGACAAACACTAAAAGTGCTGGTGTGCTGTTTTTAGTCGAAAGTGGAATACTCTGAAACCGTATTTCGTACGATAATAACATGTATCATTGGAACAAAAGCACAAAAGAACATCTTTAAAGCCAGTGAACAATGCCATTTAAAAATAACTTTCATCGAACTCCACCGCATCGAGTGGCCCAAATAGGTTAAATCAATCTCGAACCGATTCCACTCCATGCTAATTAAACTGGATTTTTACCACATCTGATTAATCACACAGTTCAGTAACCTTTCCATGCACACAGGGTATCGAGAACAAATGCGGAACTTGTCGAATAAATTACATAAGCGGCTCAGTATCTTTTGCTTCTCGGATTCTTTGTGGCTCTCTGGAAAGTTCGCTGCACTGGCCACTATAGTATATAATATATTATTTATCCCCACACGCCCCCTTTGAGAAACCCACCTCTGCGCCTTATGAAATTGTGCAACTTTTTGTTTGACTCGTTCTCAAACGGAAAAACTCGTTTACAAGCCTCCAAAAAGAATCGGTGTTTGTTGGCTTTGCTTTAATTTAGCACTTTTATTAGCAAGTTTAAGCGTTACACCTGGTACTTCCAGATGCACTTCAAGAAAAGGTAAGCACACTCACGGGTTTGGACAAATACGTGGATTATTAGAATGTACTATGTGAACTGTCTACTCCACGCTCTGTTTATTTGTCAGATTTTGGTTTCCAATGAGTATTGACATGTACAATAATAGTAAATTCTAATTTGAAATTGTTGGTTAGTTTTTGCTCTGTGTGCGGTACTTGCTTCTCAGCGAATTCTCGATTCTGGCCGCTTTCGCTCGGCCAACGTATTTGGTAATCGGCGGCAGAGGCAGCAACAACTGCGATGGCCAAGTTCAGTGGCCTCCAAGTGTGTTGGAACTGTTTTGGCCAGCTTTTTTGCGATTGGACTATGATTTGTTCTTGTGCCTCGCCACTCGATGGGCCCGAAGAACTGGGTTAAGCGTGGTCAGGTAAAGCCGAAGATGCCAAGATGGCCAAACTTCATAGCTCCGCGAGGCTGTGAGGCAATGTACATCCCGTCTTCAAGCGCAAACCCACCGGAGTTTCGGGGAAACGGGATTGCCACACTATAAACACCATTGAACTACGAGGAGTACAAGAAAATGCAATTAAGTGGCCAGAAAATCAAATGTCAATCACGTAGTGAGTCGCTGATGGAAACCTGTTGGCTCTCTAACATTTCAATGACTTTGAACTTTTGTTTGCGCCGGTTTCAGCCGTTCAGTCGTTGTGCAGCATTTACATATTGATTGTTGGCATGACCCATTTGTTTGGGCCCTCGAGAGCGGCCCACGCCACTTCCACTTTCGTTGACTTTCTTTGTCCGTCGTCCGCTGATCGGTCGCTTAATCAAATAAAGCCTCCCTTCTGGGGCCCCCTGGGATCGCCGAGGTTTCCTAACCAGTTTGGAGCTTCGTTCTCGCCGGTTCTCGGCGCTGGCTTTCATAAAAAGTCTTTGGCCAACTTTCTTGGGCTTCATTCGCGTTTGTCGTTACCATGAAAGCGGTTCTCTGCGCGATTTGTGTCACTTTGCTGGCCGCTTTTGGCCACGGATTGCCCGCCCAGTTGGATGATGAGAGTCAGGGATCCTTTGCCGGCCAGGTTTCCCAGCAGATTGCTCTGCAGCTGCTGAAGTTCAACAAGGACATCGATGCCAATCAGGTGCATTCTCCATTGGGAGTTGCTTCTATTCTGGCCGTTTTGGCGGAGGCTTCCGAAGGCGATACCTACTCGGAGTTCCAGCAGGTCTTCGGTTACCCCAAGGATCGCACCAAGTTGAGGGATGCCTACAAGAGGATCCTGGGCAGCTACCAGAACAGAGATGCCGCCGTGGCCCTGCCCTCCTTCCAGACCTGGCTGTACATCTATCGGAACAACAGTGCCCGCGAGGAGTTCAAGGATCTGCTCGAGAAACACTACTATGTGGATGTGAAGGACATTAGTCGGCAGGAGTACGACTGGAATGAGCCCAACACCTCGCTGCAGCTATCAGAGGAGAAGGACAACACAGATTCCACCGAGGGAAGCACCGAACAAAGCAACAGCAAGGACGTCATTGGATTCGAGACCCTGAAGAGAATTAAGCTGGACGACGAGGACATCCCTGCCATTCCAGCCGACGGCTATGGCCAGGAAATCATCGACAAAGAGGCCTCCAAGTTCGATCGCGACGTGGATGACAAACAGTATGTGGAAAAACCAGTTGCCCAGGCTGAGGCCGAGCTACTGCAGAAAGAACAGAAGCAGCAGGCCACCACAGAATTTGAATTGGAATCGCAGCCCGAGGAAACCACCACTCTTGCTGTGGAAAAACAGGAAAAACCAGACATGGCAGCCGAGGAAAATCCAGCTGAAAAGCAGCAGAACAAGCGCAGCGACCAGGAGGAGAGTCAGATCAAGAACCTCGAGGAGAACGAGACGGTGCAGGAGGAGGAGAAGCTGGCCAAGATCATGGCAGCTTCCGCTTTGACCGCCGGTGAACCCGAGAAGGTGCGTCTGCCCCTCCAGAAGCTGGAGAACGCTGTGAAGAACGCCGCGGCCAAGGATGGCGCTGATGAAATCATGCTCGCTCTGGAGTCGCACCTACCTTCTGTCAGTCGGGTGAGTCGGTCGGGTGAAATCTTTAGCTAATTCCAATCATTTTGGTATAAGTACAATGCCCTACAATCCCTTACTATACCTATAGGTCAATGGCGCACGTAGCTTGTTCCAGCAGGATGACATCGCCTCTGCCCTAAGTGCCAACTCCATCACGGGACGCTCGGCAGGATCGAAGTCCAAGATGCTCCTGTTTAACGGACTGTACTACCGCGGCAGCTGGGCCAATCCCTTCTACCAGCTGCGAGATGGCAGCGATGAGTTCTTCTTCATGACCAACGAGGACGCCATGAAGGTGCCAATGATGCATGCCCGTGGCAAATTCCAGGTGGCAGATCTTTCGCAGGTCAAGGCCCGAGTCCTCAGTTTGCCCTACGAAACCTCCCGATATGCCTTGTGCATTGTCCTGCCCGACGAAACGGAGGGACTGAGTGATGTGATTTCCAAGCTGCAGACGAGTGATTTCCTGTTGGCCAAGAAGCAGTTCCAATTGAAGGAGCTGCATGTTTCGCTGCCCAAGTTCCAAGTGGAGGAGACCTCCCGCTCCGAGGCAATGCTCAAGCAGATGGGCTTGACGAAGGTCTTCTCGAGGACCGAAGCCCACTTGGGCTTGCTGTCCGAGGATCCCGATGTCCACGTGGATGAGATAGTCCAGTTTGTGAATGTACGCGTGGACGAGGGTGGCAGCAGTGCCAATTCCTTGTCAGCTGCCACCATGCAGGCCAGAACTCCCAGCGTGGAGTCCACGGTTCTCCCAGTTCCAGAGCCGGAGCCCGAACTGCCAGGAGTGGAACGCTTCGAGGTGAATCGTCCGTTTGCCTACTTCATTGTCGACTGCCAGGAGCAGTTCGTGCTGGCCTCCGGAAAAATCTACACGCCCGAGTTTAAGGAAGATCTGCCCTCAGTTTCCGTCGAGGTGGAGCTGGAGCAGTCTTAGTCCGCTAGCTTAGTATCTCATAAGTTTCGTAACGAATTTTCACCGATCCATGCAATAAACGTGCACAATTCATTTTCCAAAACAAGTATTGAGTCGCAACATTTTCCCAGCGCAATCAAAACAGCAATTAATTCGCTTACAGATGAGCAGCAGCAACCCCCGGGATTCAATTGTCCATCCGTAATGTGAAATGTATCTGAGCAGGGCATCGCTAATTTTCGAAATTTGTCTTCGGGTGACGAGTTGCGGATTCGACGATACTCACGAAATTCACAAGCCAACCGAGCATGAAGCGCATCCGTGCCACGTGTCCTGCGAACTTCTCGCCGGAACGAAAGCTGACAGGACTCTTCAAGTGGTCAATGGGCTGCAATTAAAATGCTCATTAGAATGCATGATGTCTTACTATCTGATTCTGATTGTGATTGTGATTGTGATTCTTATTCGCAGTCTGGCCAGGAAGTGCGAGCCCCTTGTTTCCTGCGAAAACCGCCGAAAACGCATGCGAAAAGCAAAACACAACACGGAGAAAATGTGTCTGGATGTCTGGATGTCTGAAGCCATGGAAGAAATGTATATGGGCTACACACAGGAGGGGATATCTGGGGGACTGAAGGTCTGGAGCTGAAAGTGGCGCCGGCCAGGCGGGCGCCAAAGAGCAGAGGTAAAAACAGGAGTAAATGCGTGCCATGATTACAGCGATGACGACTTGACTTCCACCCCGAAGAAAACGAGGCACGGAAACCCAGACGGAGATTCCAGGGGAATGCTGCGACGGAGACGATGATGTTTCATCTTTTCCACATGAAAACTCACGTAACAAAAATTATGATAATCATAACTTTTCGCCGCACCCAGCCACGCAGCTCCTGGCCACGAGTGCCTTTGTTTTGTTAGCCGGACAAAGGAGCCATGGAAAGGTAGACCTTGGACCATAGAATGGCGTCTAGTTTTTCTGCCGTCTGGCCATTGCTCTATTTTTATTAGGTCTTTGCATATAAATCAATGTGGCCCGATATGCAGAAGAGCAGAAAAAGGTATAAAAGATTTATGGCTCTGGTCCGCTGGCGAAAGAGCTCGTTTAAATATTGTTTAACATAATTTCCAAAGCCAGCCCAAACGCCGAGGCGAACTCTTTCAGCGAAAGCTACACCCACATGGAGATAAACCGAGTAAACAGAGTGGCCATAAATCCATCCATCCATCCATCCACTTGCAGCAGCGGCAAACGCACAAGATTTATGGCACTGCCTCAAGTCTAATTACAAGTCAAGTTTGTCGAATTGAGAACTGGGGAAGGCGGCGCAACAAGTGTGGGAAATCACGCACCCACCTCCCACCCAGTCAGCAGGCCCAGCTGTTTTCTGGGAAAATCTCCAAAGGGAAAAGCGCTCCCCCACTGGAAATTTAGAGCCGTTGACATCGCACATGTGAGCAGCAGCTGGCGTATATCAGTATAGCTAAGGAATATAGCTAGGGGGACCCTAGGGTATTATTATTATGTTTAGCTAGTGCTGCCGAAAATTTACAGATTCAAGGGGTCTATCACAAGTACAAGTCGATCATGGTTAAAAGTCCGCGAAGGCTTCCTCGTGCCGCATGGTTTTGGCCTTGGGCCGCGGCTTGTCAGAGACCTTGTCGAAGTTGGATATATCCTCGGGATTGCTGATGTTGGGCACATAGGGCGCGTTGACTGTCTGATTGAGGAGGGGTATCCACTCCACATCCTTGAACCACTCGTGCTCCTTGATGTCGCGGTTGCCGTTGATCAGGTTACCAAAACTGGACAAGAAAACGTCAGCTTCTGCTGATAGATCCCTGAAACACTATTTACCGCTTGGAGAGATCCACCTGCAGCAAATGGTCCACCAAATGACGCAGCGATCCACTGAAGTAACTGGGCATCTTATAGTCCGCCTCACAGATCTTGTTGTACATGCTCATCACATCGCGATTGTGGGCTGAGAAGGGTGAGTGTCCAGCGACGAATTCAAAGACCAGTACCCCAAAAGCCCACCAGTCCACGCTGGTGCCATAGGGCTTCGATTGGATAATCTCCGGAGGCAGGTACTCCGGGGTGCCGCACAAAGTCATTGTACGGGTCTCCACCTTCTGTGGGCCAAAAACAATGTGTATATACCATATGCCATAGGTGTTGCGAATCAAAGATAAAAAAAAACCTTGGCAAATCCGAAATCGGTGACTTTCAAGTATCCGTTCTTATCCATCATTATGTTCTCTGGCTTGAGGTCTCTATAGAGCAAGCTGCAATGATGCAGATACTCCAGAGCCAAAAACACCTGGGCAGCATAGAAACGAGCCTGTTTTTCCGTGAACTTTCGCACTCTTTAACGGTCGGAAAATGGGAAATCATTCGTGGAGAGCTGCCGGAAACTACTCACTTTCGGTGGTAGGTGAAGAGCTCTCCGCCGCCAATAAGTGGAAGGACGAGGTACAGGCTGTCGAAGTCCTTGTAGGAGGCTATCAGGTTGACCGTGTTCGGGAACGTCATCGATCGCAGCACGTTCTTCTCGCTCATCACGTGGCTCACCTGTTTGGTCTTGATAATCTGATCCTTGCTCAGCTGCTTGGAGGCGTAATAGACGCCGGACTCGCGCTCCCTCACCAGCTGCACCTTGCCGAAGGAGCCGGATCCGAGGGTCGCCTTAATCTCGTAGTCATCCAGTCCCGTGCTGGGCGACGGACTGTTGGTGGCGAACTTCTTGTTGAAGTCCTCGCGCAACTTGTCCAGGATGAGGATGTAGTCCACCTTGGGACTGAAGTGCATGTGCGCTTGCTCCGGCTGGGGTCCCATTGCGACAGCAATTCGCTTACTTGAGTTCTTCTTAGTACTTCTCGCGTCAATTAACTATACCAGAATTTCGAATTTTTGTAATGAGCATTACGAAAAGCTTTGAAAAGTTTTGAATTTGACTTTGCGCACCAGAGCTGCTTATTTATTTATTGAAAAACTCGAAAGACCATATATGAATGTAATAAGAGAGCTGTATTCACGGTGGCAAAAACTGTTTTTCACAAAATCCAATCAGGCATGCACCCCTCGAAATGAATTAAACTCTAAAGAAAACGACGATTTCTAAGGACACATTGACATTTAAAAATTCGCAAACAATTCGGGATGGCGGTTTATTCGGGACTTGTACCGATCCTTGAACTCGAAGTTCTCAAAGTTGGACAGATCTTCGGCACCCGAAACGGTGGGCATGTAGGGGGCGATGACCTCCTGGTTAAGAATGCCGAACCAATCCACGCCCTGGAACCACGGATGACACTTCACGTCGGTGGCGCCCTCGTTCGAGTTTCCTAAACTGAGAAGGGGTCGCATGAGCACCTCCCTTAACCACCATCAACCAGGCCCCATCCCAATCCCAATCCCACTCACCGTTTTGTGGTGTCCACCTGCATGAGGCTCTCGACGAGACTCCTCAGCTGTGGCGTAAAGTACGAGGGCATCTTGTAGTCGCAAACGCAGATCTTGGAGTACATCAGGATTACATCTCGATTGTGAATGGCAAAGGGAGACCGCCCTGCCACAAACTCGTACACCAGGATGCCGAAGGCCCACCAGTCCACCGATTTGTTGTAGGGCCGGAGTTGAACGATCTCGGGGGCCAGGTACTCCGGGGTTCCGCACAGCGTTGAGGTGCGGCCATCCACACGCTGTGATTATTTTGGGATTGAATGCAATGGGATTTATGTGAAGTTATGTGCAGTTCCGTCCCCACCTTTGTGAAACCAAAGTCCGTGAGTTTTATGTAGCCGCGCTGATCGAGCAGTATGTTCTCCGGCTTCAGATCCCGGTACATGAGGTGCATCCTGTGCATGTACTCGAGGGCCAGTGCCACCTGGGCTGCATAGAATCTGGCATGCTTCTCGTTGAACTTGCGAACTCTTTTTTAAGGCGAGGGGGAGATCCGTTGGAACTCAGTCTGTGAGCAGATGAAATCAGCACTCCATAGGGGCGTTACTCACCTGCGATGGTAACTGAACAGCTCACCTCCATTGACCAGCGGGAGGATCAGGTAGAGGTAGTCGAAGCACTTTGTCGAGTCCACCAGGTAGATGAGGAACGGGAATCGGGCGGCGTTCAGGACGTGCTTTTCGTTGTGTACGTGGGCCACCTGCTTCAGCCGCACCAGATCCTCCTTGCTCATCATCTTGGCGGCATAGTAGTTCTTGCCACCCTTCTCCCTGACCAGCATCTGATGATCATCATTGCACTTCAGTGGTATATACCAGCACACATTTAGAGGAACCCATTCAACTCACCACAGTGCCAAAGCTTCCGTTGCCGAGTACGGCCCTGGTTATATAGTTCTCCAGGTTGGTGTAGGGCGACTGGGTCTGGTGGTTCCACCGCTCTTCGAACTCGCGACTCATGTTGTCTAGGGTGATGTTGTAGTCTTCCTTGGAGTTGAAAACGTACTGCGTAGTGTGCTGGCTCATAACAGCAGTCCGCTATCCGGCCAATCGCGCATCTTACGGCGCCTTTGAGAATGCCTTCCGTTGCGGAGCTGGACTAGCGAAGCGATTTTGATTTGCAAATCAATCTATCTATAATGGGCGCTTGATATACTTGGAATTTGGATTTCAGCACTTTTACTCATTAATTCTATAATCGGTGACGGCTGAGTCAAAGCCACAATGCGATATCCACACTGAGGAGGACATCTTTTGATCGCAGTGTATGCCGCATAGCCATGACTGCATTTTCATTCCACTTCGGGTTGATCCATAAACTTGTCACACTCTCAATGTTCTGCAATTGTAGCCAGGTGTGTTTGTATATGCTGGTGAAATACTTCATAGGTAATAGCACAGCAAGTATGCCGTTTAACTTTACGTAAAGTGAACTTCACGAATCTGAAGTTCCAGGCTTAAGTTCCATGACTTAAGTCAAGGACAGCTCCTTTCAATTAGCCGACTGAGTCCTTCTCGAAGGTATGACAAATTTACCTCCATCTCCTCACGGGACGACCACTGAGAAATGGCAATTTCCTGCGACTGTGACTGAGTCCACACACATGTGCTCACTGAGTGCGACTTCTCGACATGTCCTGGAGTCTGGACCTGGACCTCTCGTCCTGTTTTCCGGCTGCCTCCTGGCCGCAAAAGTAAGAAAAATTGCAAAACGTCCGCTTGATAAATGATGCTAACCAAGATTACATAAGTTGGTAATTTTCTAGTACATTTATTTCCACATGTCAGGCCAGTCAAGTTGGTAACTCCAGACCGCATCTCCTTGTTGATGGACATGTGAGTGGGCCTCGCTCAGATGGGACAGTGGTAGGCTTACGGGCCGGATGCCGGATGCCGGAATTGTTGCAGGCTTTTAAGGTAACTGTCGACCGAACCGAACCTAACCGAACCGAACCGTTTATTGGCCATTTCGGGCCAGTCTGTTCTGTTGTCATTGTGCCACCTAAATTGACAATTAATCATTATCTTTCGGCCGGGTTGGCATTCAGATTGGCAGATTGGGTCAGCCTTGGTTGAGTGTCCTCTCGAGTTCGAGTTCGACCTAGAACCATGTGAAAATGGGTCTCTAAATATGCCTTTGGTCTGGCCTAATGCCCTGGCATTAATTCTCGAGTAGCGGAGAACTTCATTATTGATTGGCTGGCAAAAGGGTTTTTTTTTTTTTGTTTTGTTTATAGGGGAAAGGGGTACTCTGACTCATCTACTTAGTTATACGGGCACAAATAGTTTGGCGCAAGCTTTTAATACACTTAAAATAAAAGAAATCGTCACGTACTTGGAAACTTTCACTTGCACTCGAAACGGGAAACGGGAAATGGGAGTCGTGCAAAAACTAAACAATTTCACTTAGCCAATGTGTGTTCGGTATACATATATTCCGTTTGAAATCCTGGCTCATTTAACTTAGAGCCCAGCCGCCAGATAAACTCCAGTTGGCTAAGATATGTTAACGACGCCCATAAATAAGCGGATAATATCTGGAAGGCCTAGAAATCCGCCATATCCTCGCAATATATGTGTGCTAAGCGGGCCAAGAGCAGATTAAGTCGTACGCACACGTTTCTTGGCCGTTTCTTTTGGCCGCAGCTATGGCCATGGCCACACTTAAAATTCATTTGTTGTCTTGAAGGACTCAATCCCCCGATTGCCAGGACTTTTGCCCGGCGCTATGCAAAGTAATTGACGCCTCGATGAACTGTTGACACACATGGCATTTGTCTTTGCCGGCCGGGCTAATATTTGGCTTAGTTATCAGAGGCCATTTTTTGGGCTTAAGTAGGTGAATGTCCCGGCTCGACATACTCGCATACGGCCAGATTCAATTATGCTGAAAGGTTTCAGTTTTCCCATTTCCCATTTCCCATCCATCCCACATCCCACATCCCCACCACCGCCGCCGATCCGCCGGAAAAGCAGCTGCCGGAGGACTGGCCTCAGCCATTAGTGCTAATCTCCGCACAATCGGGAATAAATCAAGCCACGCTCTGCACTCGCTGGCCGGAAAATGCATTCGGCATTCGGCATTCGGCAGTTGGCATTTGGCATTTGGCATTCAATTTGGCTCACAGTTCACCGGGCAGCAACAATGTAGTAGCTTCCGAGTCCCGCCGAAAAACCGTCCACCTCACCCTGCGACGTGTGCTCGAATTCGGATTCGGATTCAGATTCAGATTCAGATTCTGATTCAGATCCAGGTTCAGAAGGTGTAACTAATCCGCTGGCCATGTGACTTTTGTCATGCGCCGATGTCAAACACTACATGCCCGAAATACGAAATACGAAATACGAAAATCGACGCCCGACTGCCGATGAACCCTTGCCAATCCGGTGCCAAAGGCTTTCCACTCGATTCGATTCCACCCCGAGCACACGGCCAAGCGGCCAAACGGCCTTCCACCTTCAATCAGCGGACCACCAACTCCACCCCCATGAGTCCTCCCCTCCCTCCATTTGATTCCAGTGTTCACTTCGAATTGCCGCTTGTAATCCCTTGATTTGGCATTGCACTTGAAAAACAAGCGATATAGTATTTTACCAGTACATGGTACATAATCTATGGATTTCGATAGTTTCTCTCAGTGCACATATGGAGTAATCATCACACGAAACTGCTCGCCGGGTGGTCCACACTGACATTTCGCAGTTGGCTGACTGCCCTCATGTGAGGGGAGTTTTCCACAATAATTTTCATAATTTCCCTGCTCCGAAAGCGAAGCTAGCTACCTACCTTGCCGGTTGGGTGCCATAAATCAACCGCGAACTATTGACACAGCCCGATGGCCGTAAATCAATGGGATCCGCGGACATCAGGTTCGCACAACGGCCAGCCCGTATTCTAAACAAATTGCGCCCCAAAATCGGCGGAGACTACTATATCGATATATGTATGTATAGGAATGCATCCGTGAATTTTCCGCCAGCCAAATGCACGAACAAATAATGGCCAACAAAAGCGCGGAATAAAACAATTGCCACAGTTTTAACATTTGCCATTTGCCATAAATAAACATGAACCGGTTTTGGTTATGGGTGCTTGTTGTCCTATACTGGTATTGGTCCTGGTCGCAGGATTCTGGCCATCCTCTTCCGCCGGAGAGCGCAAAATGCTCAACATTTTATTGAAATTCAATTAAAGTCGTATTTCAATAATTGGTCACGCATGGTGCGCATTTCCGTGCCAGTCCGCTCCTAAATGCCGCTCCACAATTTATGACTTTTCAATTCGATTTTTTTCCTCCTCGGAATCCGGGGGCAATTGAAATGCTGCCACTTGGCCAGCGTCCGTCCTTTGTCGCTTTTCCGAATGGAAATCGGAAATTGTTGCAAATTTCGGTTGCTGCTGCATTAGGCTGCAAGTTCTTATCAGCAGACCCTCGTCACCCTAAGACCCCGTCTATATATACCTTCTATATATATATATATGTATATACGTGTATATATTTTTTCTCCGAGTATTTCACCCTCACGTTAAGTGTGCAGCATTTTTGCGTGATTTGTGCGAATTTCACAATGTCTCGCTGAGGCTGATAAAATTTGGCAAGGTGGGGGAAAACTGGGAAAATGGGAAATGGGAAATGCGATACGGGGTGGTTGGTTGGTTGGTTGTTGGGTTAGTTTGGGCCATTGTTGATGTTGTTTAGTGCCATAAATTCTTTTTTACTTGTCATATCTGAGTTCGGTCTCTGTGCATTTAGGCACAGATCATTAAGTTTTGCACTGCCTCTATCTGATTTAAAGACGGCAACATGTGTAGCTACGAGTGTGTGTGTGGCAGTGCCGCATCCCCCAGGATTTATCAAAATGTCAATTGCCCCGCAGACTGTCACGGATCTTTAGCTTCAGCCTCAGATTCAACTCAACTCCACTCGGCAGGCGGGCATCCTCTAATTAACGAGGCGTTGATGCCACATTTCGGCGGAGTTGTTTGGCGAAAAATCAATTGGTTGCGCGGCAGACTGTTGCTCAATTCGCCAAATTCGCCAAATTGGCCAAATTCTGTGCAGACCAAATGCAATCTATCCAGGCATCACAGCACCGTCAACAAAAAGCTGACAAAGCGTTTGAACTTGCAACTATTTTGGGGTTTATGTGAGGCGCTATTTTCAGAAGTTTATGGATCTATTGCTTTCTTAAATACACCTAAGTGCTGTTTGCATGCAAAGCCTTTAACAGCAATTATCATTAGCCACTAAGATACTTTGATATTTAATGATATGCATATATTTATTTTTATAAGAGGTACCTAGCTTAATCTCCCACCCCCGCACTGTTCACATACTTTTGGTGCGCATGAACATCTGAACATCGCGAGAGCTGCAGTGGCATTCCTCTCGATCTCGGCAAGCAGTCGCTAAATGCAGTGCAAGTAATCAACCTGGGGCATGATCAAAGTGATGTTGACAACGACATCTCCTGGGTGTGTCCCATTCGATAGTCCCTGGCCCTGCCTCCTCCTCCTCATTTCGCATACCCAAGATCTTTGGCCATATTCCGAGCGTCTTTATGATCGCCTTAGATCTCCGCTGGCTGCCAACGTATTTTTACACGCCAAACATTTTATTTTGACAGGCATGCGATTTGCACGCTTAATTGAGACAGGTGCATTCCAAGGAGGGGCTGAAAAGGGGGCGAAAAGGGGGCGGAAGGGCGGGGAATACGGGAAATACGGGGGAGTTTTGGGTGGGAAAGTGGAGAAGGAAGTGCGGCCAAGCTGCGACATGTGTTCCCTTATGGTGTTGCACAAATGCGAAGATTTATCATCGTGCCACATGCCACGTGTGTTTTCCATTTCGTCGCCTCCGCTCCGCTGCGATTTTCACAATTTTCACGGGAAAAGCCAGCGACGCTCGCCAAATGCAAAATTAACAACCTAATTAATAGTTGGCCCGGCCAGGACAGGTCTCCTCTGCCGTCTAAAATGATTCTGTGCCGCAGCTCCCATTCCGCCCAGTCCGCCCACTCCTCCTATCTGCTGCAGACAGCTGCTCCTGAAGTGCTGGGTATTTTTCGCTCAGTGCACGGCAGTCGGGGGGCAGCCGGGAGCCAGCCACGCCCACCCAACTTGTTGGCAATTGCAGCTGGTCGAGTGCTTTTAATGGGTCTTATTCGAGGTAGGAGAGGTTTCCCATAGGCACTTCTGTGAATAATATTACGAATAATGTTACTGCAAACGCAATCATTTTGGCATCTTGTATTATCAAGATGTATTATTAAGCGATATGATGGTCTTCAACTTTTATTACTTTATGCTTCACTTCACTTTCAAATACATTTCGCACGCACTAAATCCCAAAAAAATGCTTAAGAAAAGAGAAGGTATTTCACGAGCATTGCAGGGTATCTTGCAGTCGAATGTCGAAACAACTCGTACATGTCGCTCTTCTGTTTTTTAATTGGACCCATCTCGGATCCCGCCAATATTTCGAGCAGCGGAACCGCAAACTAGGAGTAACTAACGGCCAGCGGGCGGCGCTGTCAAAGTCAGCTGCTATATTCTATATCCCATATCCCATATCCCATTTTCCATTTTCCATTTACCATTTACCATTTACCATATTCCATATCCATATTCCCCGTTCTTCCCGATTTCCCCGCTGGCAACGTCTAAAACGTTGAAAAATTCCAAATTGACTGCCGGACCCCTGGATGTTGGTGGCCGAGTCGACCATTGAAGGCGTTTGCGGTTGGACTTCTCGTTTCGGCCCGGACGTTTATTGAACATTTTTACTTGCGGTCGAGGAAAAATGGTATATGGCGGGAAGGCGGGGGGTTCCTTTATTAATTTTTGTGTGAGCTCGTCTCTCGAACTCACGGACGGCCTTAAATGCAAATCGCTGCAAATGGGATTTGTTGAGAAGTAGAGTAGGGAGCCAGAAGCCGGCAGAAATCTGTGAGCTGGCGAAATTGGCCAAAAAATGCGTTAAATGCAAATTGGATAAGATGACGAGTCAGAGGAGCGAGCACTTGCATGTGCCTGCCAAGGCGGATATCCTTCGCATCCTGCGCATCCTTCGCATCCTTGCCATCTCACATGCTGATGATGCCGCGCCGAGTCGAGCCGAGCCGAGCAATCCGAGAAATCCGAGCAATGGAAACTTTAAAGTGGATTATATCTGGAGGATGTCCTCCGGAGCGGCCAAGTGCTATCTTCTGCGCTTTGCAAACATAAATCCGTGAGTTTTTGCCAGCGAAATTTATGGCGCTCGCGACACTCGCGAAAGTTTTGGCTGCGGCTGCGGCGGCGGCGGCATTGTTGTATTTATGACCGCGACATGACCTGCTCACATAAACGGACGGGCCTGAATCGCGTCCTGAATCGCGAATCCTGAATCGCGAATCCTGAGATCCGAAAGTGTTGCACGCCGTACGTGCGAGTCCTGCGCGGAAATTGGATTTGCCGGAGGATGCGAACGAAGGATGCTAAGCTGCGCCTCTTAAATCCGCACGCCTGTCAATTTACGCTTTTGATCGAAATTTATGTCCTAATGAGCCGAGTGCAGCGCAGATCCCCGTTACAAGGATCCCAGCAACATACTCGCATTCGGGTAACAACAACAACAACAACAAGGGGCAAGAACAGGAGCCTGGCACTTTGCCCCAATTCCAATCAAAGTTAATTACGTGGAACATTCACAGCTCGAGCCGACCGCCGGCCGATTTACATTCGCCAGCCCCCAGAGAAAAAATCGGAAGCCAAATCCATTCAACCGGATGCAGAACGTCTGGACTCTGCTTATGAGTGGCCAATCTATTGGAAGTGTGTTTGCCAAATGTCTCCAGGCCGAATCTGAATGGCCAGTCCAGGACGCGGCCATAATTATTGTTATGTTAATGGCGACCGACCAACATCGGCAGGGTAAACTAAGAGCAGCTTTCAGAGCAGGGTTGATTGGGCCTCCTCCTCTGGGCCATAAAGCCAGCACCATGGGCTACCATGGCTATCGACAAATGCTGTTTGTCCATGGGCTCCGTGTTTGCCAGGCGACTTTGCATAAAAATGGATGAGTGGTTCGGGGGAAGTAATATATACTATATTTATGAAGCCTTCGTCAGGAATCAAAGTCAACTGGGAAATACATAAACTATATATAAACACAACTGTACTCTCTCTTCATAATTCTCAAAAAGCTGGCAATTTGGCTAAAATGTTCAATCTTATTATCTGATAATGAGAAGCGTGGAAAAGTGCCTTTGTTTTTCCTGCTAAGTGTGCCCCAAAAGTGTGCCGCATTTTCTGGCTCTGCCATAAAGTTCACTGCCACTTATCCTGGAGAAAAGGGGCGTGGCGTGCGCACTCCTTTTTTACGATTCGCCATAGCTGTGGGAAAAGGGGCGATCTGCATCTGATGCACAAGTCAGCGGTCCTGATAGGTGTGACACATGCCGTGGTGATTGATGAAATGTTTGGCCATAAGCCCAACCGAAAAGAGGAAGAGCCCGAGGAGCCTGGACCGCCAGCTAATTTCCACATTTTTCACATTTACGAAGACAAATTGAGGTGCGAACTTGGGTCGAGGCAATAAAAGTGCCGAATATCAAAGCAAGCAAATCTCAGCCATAAAAAAGAGGTGGATACTCAAAGGGGGAGGAAGGGTTGTTGTTGTCGTTTGACTGGCGGTGGCAGGCATGCGAAATTCCCGAATGCCAATTGTTTCTCGTTTCTCGAGGAGATGGGCATCCGCCAAAAATCCCGGGGAGCTGGGCGCTGAGAACTCGCATTATAAGCCAGGAAAAATCAAAAAAAAAAAAAAAGTGAAAGTGAAAGTGAAAGGGATTGGAATCGGACCACTATAAAAGTCAATATCTGTGACAATAAATTGTTACTCCTTCGATACAGTTCCACTCTGCTTTTGAGTTAGAGTTCGTGGCGAATCGTTCGCCATTTGAGTTTTCCGATTTCGGTTTAGTTTTCCATTTCATTTCGTTTTATATGCCCGGTTCGCCAAAAGTTGTCAACGGCCATAAACGCCGGCCCGCGGAGTAAAACCACCCACTTTCCATTGACTTTTCAATAAAACCGAACACCAGCCGCAGACTTTTCCCCCCCCTTTTCCGGCTTTCCATTAGCATAATGTCTGATTCGCCGATCAGATGCGGACTTTGATTTCCCTGGCCGGGCTGGCTCTCACTTTCGATTTGCCACAATTCTATTTTATTTATTTGCCGGCCAGCGAAATTACATTTTAAAAAGTTTGCTTCTCGTTTGTTTTATTTATTTCTGTTTCAGGGGGTACTACACATTTTTATTGCTAATGTATGCGCATGGGAAATTGATTCGCAGCCAGCCCAATTTTCCCTCAGGGGGATCCCGACTCATTTTTACATTTTCCATTTTCCATCTTAATTCTGCGCGACCTTGAGAGTTGCTGCTTTAATTGTTAATCGAGTGCCAATGCCATGTCAGCCGGCGACCTTGGCCAAAAGCAGAGCATCCATTATTGTGGTTCGACAAATGTGGTTCAAGAGCAAAAGTCGCGGGAAAAGAGCTGCGAATTTCAAGGCTCAGCACCAAAATAGACTGGCCCCACAACATCTGGTTCGTATAAAATCGAAATCGAAATCGAAATGGGAATGGAAATGGGAATGGAAATGGAAAACGCACTTCTCACTTTATCTCAACTTGTGGAAATGTTCACGAACAGCACAGTGATCTTCGGGATCGATGGCACCGATGGCCACTTGGTACAGTAGAGCCTGCAGTATGAAGGGCATTCGCTGGCAACGATCTAGGTTGCACCAGGCGATTCTTTGCTCGTTCTGAACAGTGGTACCTGAAGCGAAGGGGAAAGTTTCGAGGAAACTTCTGCTGAAACTCAACGTGAAATTCTCGTAAGGAGTTTCCATCAGGTCGTCGCCTGTAAAAGCTTTCCATTGAAAGCGCAGCTTTTGCGCAGGTTTCAGGATGTCCCAGGATTGCGAATTCGGAAAGGATTCGACATACGTTTCGTATATACATCTGGCCTGATCCTCCAGTTCTCGGAGCTGCTTTGTGGTAGCCGAATAGTCTTCAAGGCCGGATTCCTCCTTTCCACCATTTAGCCTACAGTTGAGCGCAGTCTTTCTAGGTGCAAAGATGTTTTTTAAAATATAAAAAATCTTGCTCTTCAGACCCTCTTCTTGTTCCTCGTCCTCCGAATACTCCTCTTGGCAACCAAAGTTTTTCTTTGATTTACTACAATTTCCCCCCATTTCAATCTCCTCTTCAAAGATTCCAGCCATTTCATCTTCATCTTCATCTTCATCGTCTCCATAGGCCTGGAAGATGAGCTCCATTGTGCTGCCATCGTGCAAGTCCGAAATGCGAATAAAACGCGGCTCACATCGCGCCTCCCCATCGTAGGTGACCAGAGGACCTGGATAATGGTGCCTAATTGTATAACTAGGACGTGTCACCAGGGATCTACACTTATAGCCCCCCACCATTCCCACGTTTTTCCTCGCTCTTTTCAAGGCCACCGATTCATCGGAACACGATTTCAAGCACGGCGATCCAAAGAGAAGACCATTTACCATACCTTTTATAAAGCAATATAGGTCGGCACTTAAGAACTGCCAAAGTTCATCCATGTTTTGCAAGTGTATTAAGTATTTAAAATAGAAATTTGAATTTAGCAGATTTTTATGCGAAATTTTGGTTTTGATTGCTGTGGCAGGGAAATACTGTTCGGAAGCCCAATAGTTTTATTTCGGTATTAATAAATATGTATGGCGAAAGTCATGGTTACATATTTCGCAAAGAAATATCCATTTTGCCCTGCCTAATTTAGTGTTCATGAAAATATATGAGCCCGCATTATAAATGCGAAAAATACTCATTCACATAAAATCGCACAGGGAGCGGCACCAAATATGACAGCGAATTTTGCTATATTAAAAATGCTGCTGTAGCTGCAAAAAAAAAAAAACAAAAAAAATGGCAAAAATATCAGAATAGAAGCGAAATAAAAAGATGAAACGGAAAGGAAAACATTGGCATTTCCACATTTATTCGCTTTTCTCCTCGCTTATTTATGTTTTCTGCTTATTATTTGGGGCTGGGCGGAATCGCAATTGGAACGTTCATATTCATTCTTCCGATTAAGCAGTTTTCATGGTCATCGCCAAACGTTCGCGAATCATGGCCAGAATAAAATAAAATAAAATAAGTGGCCTAAATAAAAGGACAGCTAGTGGTGTGGCCGAGATATTGCCATCGCCCACCGATTCGGAAACCGAATAGCTGCAATTATTGAAATTAATTTCATTTATTACATCATGAAAATATTTGCCGGCCAGCGAGCAAAATATTTTCGCCACACGCTGTCCTTTGCAATTAAGGCTTGGACATTGACTTGTCTGGCCCCTTCGGTGGCCCAGTGTTTTTGTGTGTGCGCAATTTGGAGTTAATAACGTTGAAATAAATTCGCCATTCGATTTGTATCGCCCCCATTCAGCGAGCCAGCATTTGCCAATTGTCCAGTCCAGCCAAAACATGAACAGCCACTGACAGAAAATTGGAAGTTTGCAGTTTACACACTTCGTTTGGATCCTGAAACTTGAATTCACGGCATTCGTTAAGGCATTCATTAGAAATGGCTTAAATTCATTTAGTAAAATTCTAGTTTTTATTAATTTCGCCAGTATTTTTGTCACTGTATAATTATTGGGGGTCAGGAGCATTTCAGCTTGCCACCTATAAAGTCTGCACTTAATTGCTTTGAATACGAATATTTGTTCGATATGACATATGACATATATGGCATCGTATTTTTCGGGATATTTATGAGAAGCGTTTGGGATAGATAAGGATATGCGGAATATGTGTGCACGAGATGCCATCTCTGGCACTTTTTCCTCAGCAAGTCTGCATTATCAACTGGGATTCGCCGGCGAGGATGAGCTATTTCCCCACGTCTCATTTCCTCCGGATTTACGATGGCTAGGTGAGCTGGAGCACCGTGTTGCCAGCTAATGGCGATGCGTCGGCCACAGCTCCCAGAACAATAAAAATCCCATTTAGAAGTCGCGTGAAGCTTTCGCACTCCCTTTCCCAAGACTTCGACACGAAAAACCGCCGGAAAAGTGTGGCGGCAGCAGTTTTCCTCGTGCGCGAGTGTGTGTTCTGCGTGTTTACGTGGAAACCATTTTTATGGCATGTCAAAAACCTATTTTAATGCTTTTAATGAAAGCGAATTTTATTGCATTACTTTTCGATTTTACTGGCCCGCCACCCCGAAAATCGACAGGGGGGCGTAAAAATGCACTCAACTCAAAATGTTGACAAGATCGTAAAAAGTTTTGCTATTGCGGGGAAAACAGGAAAAACAGGTGACAAGGCAAAAACGGGAGCCATCGCAAAAATGGAAAACTTGCTCATAACAAAGGCCACTTAAACTGCCAATTGTGGTGGCTTTGCACCGAGTTCTTCCCAATTCTGTAGAGAAAACATTTTTGCATACATTGGAATTTCGCTGGCGACGGCTCCCGAAAGTATGCTACCTTTGCCAAATTCATTTGACCAGAAACTTAAGTTATATTTTGGCGCCCGGCCAGTAGTAAAAAGATCGGGCATGCGGGGCCAAAACCAAGAGACATGTTTAGTGGCACGGCAGCAGCGACAAAAGCTTTCAGCCATAAAGGATGCAGGACGCAGGATGCAGGACGCAGGACGCAGGATGCAGGACTCGGGGCAAAGGCAGGGGTACCCTGCACACGTCGCCTGTCGGAGCACTCAATGTCAGCAGATTCGGTCGGCAAATGCAGTTCCAGTCCGGCGAAACAATGACATGAGTTTTGGACGCACTTCTGCTCCCTGGACTCCCTGTTCCCCACTCGCTCCAGGCGGCAAAAAAGCAAAAAAAAAAAAAAAAAAAAAAAAAAGGAATAGGAAAAACCCCTGCGACAATCCATATTGCATGCATTAAATATCTCATAGATGTGTGTGGTGGGGCGAGCGCTAGCAAATGGATTCGGGGTCGCCAATATTGACAGGGTCAGTCATGGATTGTTGGCCGGCCAAAAAAGCGGTCGGCATGTCAACTGCAGGACATCTCACAACTTTTGGCCCGGCCCATGGATGCGAGGGAGGGTGGGAGCCGTGGTGGGAGGCTGTAGTGGCCTAAGACAATAGAAGACTCCAGCTACGTTTGGGGACACTTAAAAATGAAACAATTGTTGTGTTCTGGGAAAACTTAAGGCAACTAACTTAGTTGCATTAGCAACTATTTAATATGGTTTAGTATCATAGAATTACAAGAACACAAGAATGTGTGTTCTTGCTTATCCCAACTTTAAATAAACCTGTTTGTTTACTTATCACTTTGCGTGCACTTCGCGGGGTGGCTGCGATTGGAAGCCCAATCGTTTCTATGGCCTCCTCAGCTGTGTGACGAATCCTCCGCCCGTCCAAGAGAAGTGTCATTAGTGCCGGGAGCCGTTCATAAAAAGCAATGGCAAATGGCAGCCGCAAGTGACAAAGTTAGAGCACCGAATTCGTTTCATTGGCCCATAAAAAATGGCGAAAACAAAATGCAAATGAGCTTCGAGGCCCGCGAAAAAAGGTGGAGCACTTTTGCAAGTAATTCTCGCCGCCGGAGACCCTTGACATTAGATGCCGCCGGCTCATTCCCTCTTCACTTTCCGGCGCATATAATTACACTTATTTGTGTAGCTAATTAATTGCTAATCAATCATGGGACGAAAGCGAGACGGACCCACAGAGCCGCAATAAAAAAGGACGCGCCGTTGTTTGCCTGTCACCAAAGGACATCTCAATCCCGAGACTTCTAAGTATTCCCCCATCATCATCATCATCATCACCATCATCATCTCCATCGGCGACCCAACTTTTGTGCAGAGACAAAAGCCCGGCGAAAACAAAAGCTTAGCAAAAGATTGATCACAGCAAACTGGCGAGCTGCACCTGTTTGCTTACTCACGGTTATTAGCCAGGACACGCAGGATCTGCGAATCGAAGGGGGAGTTCGGAGGCGGCGCCATGCAAATTGCCCAGCGGCGAGACTGCACTCGAAAAAACCCGTTGTGGAAAATATTTTACTATTTATAATAAAATATTTTGCATCCACGCTCTTACAATCTGTGCCCTTCACAGACGAACATTAATATTTTGCACCCATATTTCACTGTAGTTGTGATCAAATATTGCTGCCACTTTCGCTGAGTGCATCCTTTGAGATTTCTGGCGCAGAGAAGTGTCAATTCCGGCTCGCTTTTTTGCACCTTTGCCAGGATTGTCAAGTGCTCGGGCGAATCCTTCGTCGACTGCCTCCCCGATGTCCTGCTCTTGTCACTGTCACTCAGAGCTGACGTCAGCCCTCCAAAACACAAAAAAAAATATATATATAAAATAAAAGCCCTCTCCTTTATCCTTTGGCCTGGCTTTCGTTTGGCCTTTTTTGGCGCACATTTTATTTTACATAATTTGAACATTTAAGACGTGCCTGGGCATAGACAAGCGGCTTTAGTCTTAGTTTATGCAGGCCAGTGCTGGTGCGTCCTGCTCCTGTCCAGCTGGAGGAGTTCTCCTCTCATTTTATTATTAAGCGGCACTCGCATCCTTTACGCCCCAATGAGTTTTACGAGAGTTCATTCCTCGCCGCCCCCGCAGGACACTTGGACACTCGGGGCCTGTCAGTCCGGGATGTCTTCATCTTTTATATAGGAAATCTGCCAGTTTAGTGTTCGCAATTCACATTTGTATTTGTCAAAACTTGCACGTTTGCCGTTTGCCGTTTGCCGTTTGCTGTTTGCCGTTTACTGTTTACTGTTTGCTCTTTCGGCCTGCAGAAATTTTACAGTTAACCCAAATTGTCGGCAATTTGGCCAAGATGCTGTTCCAGCCAGGACTCGCCATTCGATGATCCTTCCAATTCAATTGCTCGGCGACGGAGGGGGTGTGCGTAAGTGATAGTAACGAGCATTCATAACGCTCTTGATGACCGTATATGGCTGGGATGCTATCAAGCGAGCAGAGGATATAGTAGGATATATATTTAAGAAAACTTCAGTTAGTTACTCACTCAAAACTGTTAATTGCGGGCTAAAATGGTTTGTATGAGCAGATATACTTCCAGTTGAAAGGTGATGTCACGCAGTGCCACAGCGAATGTTTGGCTGGGGGTGGTTGGTGGGCACAAGGACATTAGTTTATTGGATGGGGGATGCGCTTTGACCCTCCGCCAGGACACTATTGTTGTGCTGGCTGATTGGTAATTCGATACAGTTGTTCGATGGCAGTTCGAACCGTTTGTGTGCGAATCTTTGGCATCATTTGAAGCGCATCGCCAATTGAGGAAAACTTCTCCGCTTTCCCACTCGACGAGCATCCCCTGCGCGATTTCCCCCGTCGACTTTCCATTCTCCCTCTGCTTTTGTTCCTGTCTCGTGTCTCGCGTCTCGTGTCTCGTGTCTCTTGTCTCCGGTTGGCACTAATTTTCCTGCTTGTCGCCGTGCGAAACGTATAAATAATTTTATTTTATTTTATTTTTGTTTTCATTCCATATCAATACTATTTATGGGCTAATGGATTTATGGCTCCTGCCCTTCTGATCCTGCGTCGATTGTGTATCAATCGTTGTCATCGTCCGCGGCACGTGTGTTGTCCTCCGCGTTTCCGGATCCTTTTCTGCAGGGATGCACATCCTTAATGTCCGTGCAATTATGAATATTTCGTGTGGGAACCAGGAGCAGCGCCTCTAGGATTCACGCTCTCTGCCGTCGAGAGCGATTTCTTGGCGGCTTCTTATTATTCTTTCATTTTGGCAAATTGTTTTCGTTTTATTAAATTTCTTTTCACTTGATAGTCCCTTTTCGCATTTTCGGTTATTATTATTATTCCTACGATTGGCCAAGAGAGAAAGGTTTTGCGTTTCGTTTCCCTTTTGGCCAAGAGCAACTCCTTTCGGCTTTTAATAAATGTCCAGCCAGCAGCTGAAGCCGCTCGTATTTCGTCTGCCAGCAGCTCAAGAAATATGCACAAATTAATTTTCTTTTATTCCAGCAAAGGCAAAATTTAAATCAACCAAGTCGGGTGGAGGCAAAGGGTTTGGGCCTTGGTGTTGTTGCTGTTCTTTTTTTGGGGTCCGCAGGACACAACTGCTGGCCAAAGTCGAGGAATATCCTTACAAAGGCACAGCCCCCCCCCCCAACCCCCCTCCATTTGCCCCACCCACTCCATTCTGTTATGAATGCAAATTAAAAGTATACAAATCTAATAAGTTCCATTTAAGTTGCTTTAATTTCACTCGTTTGCCTCCTCTGCATTTGCATTCGGAAATGGTTGCTAATTGTTGAGCTTTTAGACAGCGAATTTTTAATGCAAAGTGCAGCATTTCCTTTCTGAGACGTTTTATTAAATTCTGCGAAGAGAAAAGGCATCTTGCATTACGCCCTATGCATTCGGATTTGCTCTATGCATTTTCCCCCAGCAAATTGGGAATTAATCAGAGGCGCTTTCAACTCGTTAGTTTATTTTAGGAACCCATCATCGCGGGCGATACCATATTCACAGAGCGTATTCAGCGAACCGAGTGAGTAGGATCAGAATTTTAAAGTACACGATAAATATTCACAACCCCTAAGATGGTGGCAACTTAATTATTTTCCACTAAGCCAATCGAAGGGCTGCAGTCTAATTTTTATTTCGCACATTTTATGTCTGCAAACGAGATGCGCCCCCAAAGTATCCTTTGATTGACTAATAAAACGATACGTGAGCTGATTCCAGAAGGTGAACAAACAAAAAAATGGCCACTCGACCAAGGTAATTCTCGCCTCTCGTTTTTCTGCACCAAAGGTAATTCCCAGCCGGAGGAATTGAAGGCGGCTGGGCGTATGTGACGCACATACTTAAGCAACTCCTGGACACCCCGGGGGTCTATGCCCGCATCCTGGACACAATCGACTGCCCCCGAGAATCCACCATCCAGATGTCACCCGAGAATTGTGACGACTGTTGATGAAGATGATGATGACGATGATGATTCCGATGGCTCTTGATGATGCCAAGGCGAAATAAACTTTGTAAAATGTTGCGACTGGCATAAACAAAGTGGTTGTGCCCCCGGGTGGTGCGATGTGTGGGTGGTTTGGGTGGGTTTGGGTGGGTTTGGGTGGGTTTGGGTGGGTTTGGGTGGCTTTGGTTGGTCGGGTGACTGCCACCCTCGTACCTTTCGCCCTCACTTCTGACCATATGCTGCCAGCTAGCCCCGGGGTTGTCGTAGGTGTAACTGCGTGCGCCATAAACTTCTGTAATAGACTCTGGGCATCCCAGAAAGGGACACGGGATGCGGCTGCGGATGCGGATTCGGATACGGTGGGCACACCTTAAAGGAGCCGGCCATCACCTCAGGCCCTCGATTCTGCTGAAATGTGCACAAATTTTCATTGTCGACCGACAACCCAAAAAACCAAATCTCCGTAGATGTCCGCACATTGTCCGGACCGCTCTCCCTTTTTCTATACACTCGGAAAAACAAAGCACTTTCAAATTTGGATTGCATTTGGATAGTTCTTAGCTGTCAAGAATCCTCTTTGGATGAGAGTGACCATACAAGCAGTAAAGAGTTCTAAATAGGGTAATTTCGTTATTTTTCTTTCGGTGCATAAATGTGTGTGTGTGTGTCCTTTATAGTTTTGTTCATTTCATAAATATGCGTTTTGTCCTTTTTTTTGGGGGGACGGAGGCAGCCTGCGGCTTTCATAACTTGAAGGAGCTGGGCTCACCTTTTAGCCGTCCCTTGTCCTTGTTTTGCCCATAAGCAGATTCATAATTTGATCCTGGGGTAAATACATTTTATTATGCTTTTATGTGTGAGCCATCTTGGAGTGGAGTGTCCAACCTTGGGACAGGTTGGCCATGTCCTTTAAGTGCAAACTTATGAATTGGTCAGGGGACATGTGTGGCAGAATGTGTGTGTATGTGTGTGTGTGTGTGTGTGTGTGGTGTGGTGTGTGTGATGTGTGTGGGGGTTGGTTTGGTATTTGTCTTTAATATTTTGCCTATAAACATATTTTTATTTATTTAGGTCGAGCTGAGAACGCACTAAAATACGGCCTTACCTACCACAGCTGCACTTGATGGCCCATACATATCGGCTATATATAGTATACTATAGAGTATCTAGATGCTATATATCCCCATGTACTTGAAGGTAGTGCCAGCGGCAGCCAAGCAAATCACTTAACACTTTCACTTCAACGCTAAATTAATTAAAATTTATACTACGGCCGCAGCGAGAGCGCAAAAACAAATAAATTAAGTAGGCGTTAAAATAGTTCATATTTCATTTGGCCTCCGGTTCTGTGGAAAAGTCCAATCGCAAACGTGGCGGGCGACTCGGCGAGAACAATTGGCCAAGTGCTGACAGGCAGACGCGTAGCGCTCAGATACAGATACTACTGTCAGACATACAATGTATCTAAAAAGTGAAACTCTGGTCACGCCTTCGCGACAGCAGCAGCGTTGTTCTGCGTAAAACTGCATCTGGGCACTTGATTAATTTCCTGCAGACAGCGACAATGGGACAAATGAGGTAGACCAATTACCCAGAACAGGCCGTCTAATTGGCCAGTGAAATAGAGCCGCACACCCATCAGCCCCAACCCGCTGTCAGGAAATGGAAGATCCAATGGCATCACGTAGCCGACCGCATCGCCGTATGATTTTGCACTTTCGGTTTTTATTTCACTCCGGGGAGCTTGTTAGCCAGCAAAACGTGAGCTAAGCGAAAGCTGAGGCGGCCAAAATGATGTGTGTTTGCATTTTAGATGCCGGCTCGTGTT
This sequence comes from Drosophila orena, assembly GCA_005876975.1. Classification (NCBI taxonomy): domain Eukaryota; kingdom Metazoa; phylum Arthropoda; class Insecta; order Diptera; family Drosophilidae; genus Drosophila; species Drosophila orena. The sequence goes on along the minus strand of VCKV01000282.1, from coordinate 1,652,516 downwards.
GCGTAAGTCGATAAAAATTTCATATTTATTGACCATTAGCACCTAGGGCCCAGCTGAGTTATCTGAATAAGCTCGTCCGCTGGGGAGCCACTGCCGCCCACATCCACGCCCCCAGGCAACATCCTGCCTCCTGCCTCTTGCCTCCTGCCTCCTGCCCCCCAACGTGCAACGAATGCGAGTGTCGACGAATGCGAACAATTCGCGTCGACATCTTGTCTGCATAATTGCAACACATACTCGCCTCGCCGGTGAGATCTGCGAATAAATAGCTGCCAGACGATGGTCTATATGGCCGGTAGTCTGGGTACCACGCGGACTGACACTGACGCCAGCATGTCGGTCCGCCTCCTGCCACTCCCACCGCCTCACCGCCCTTTCTCGCACCTCGGCCGTCAAACTCCCCCTGAGAAAGTGGCACCTTTGGGCCGCCGCGTGCTTAGGTGGCGTCAACCCACTTTGCCGCACAGTGAAGGTTCCCTAAAGAAGCTACGGGTGGCACTCAATGGTAGAACCGTATCGCAGTAAGTTCCGTGCTATTAAGCACCTTAATTGGTGACTTCAATTGTCAGCATGAGGTTCGCAACAAAATAAGCAACAAGTTTAGAGCCACACTTAAAGTATGATATATGTATTTAGCCGGAAACCTTCACTGTACTGTGGCCATTCCTTGGCCGAAAATAGTTGCCAAATTATTGTCACTATGCGGGCTTGTCGCCATTGTCGCACCTTTCGGATTGTGGCGCTTTCGACATTCAAGTGGCGCTGCGATAATGCCGATGTGATGTTGACAGTTGCAACAGCAATAGCAGCAGCAACAGCAGCAGCAACAAAAGCAGAAGGAGCATTAGCAATTGCAGCAACTGCAACAATGCACCTTGCTGCAGAAAGGTGCAACCACTTAATGCCGCATTACTTGGCACATTTCGACGGGCAGCGAAAAATCGGGACGATTTTCTAGGTGCGAATTTTCCCAAGGCGAGCGAGCGACAATTTTCCCCGGCATTTTCCCCATTTGCTGCTAAGGGGCGGGGCCAGCAGTCTCCTTGGCGTCACAGCGTCGGCGAATAAATGAAAAATCATTTCATTTCAATTCATTTTCACTTAAAAATACGCCGTACACTTTTCACGTACACAAATCGAGCGAGATCGAGTATACAGTGTAGTATAGTATATCGCATTGACTTGCTAGACGGGCAGGCAATAAATTAAATTTTCTCTCGGCTGGCGAAAAAGCCAAACGCTGAAAAACGTGGAAATGCAGCCCTAATCGAAGACGATGTGGGTTTCCCCCGGATTCAGCGATTTCCCCGCTTTTCCCCGCTTTTCCCCGCTTTTCCACGCTTTTCCCCGCCTTTCACCGTTTCACCAACCGAGTGGAGGCACAAATGAAGCGCGCCGTGTGCCACACTTTTCCACCGAAAGTCAAAATGCGTTTCCAGTTTATTTTCAAAATGTTCAATTTCAATAATTTTTTAATGGCCCCAACGCACGCACGCACGTCCAGGCAACTCTATAAGGCACTGCTCCCTACAATCCACCGCCCCCCCACCCATCCAATCCGATCCGATCCGATCCGAGATGAACTGAGCTGAACGGAACGGAACGGAACTGAACTGAACTGATCTGAACTGAACTGAACGGTTTGGCCAATTAGTCGAGATGTTTGCACAAATGCCAGACAAATGCAGACGAGTGCCGGCGGCATATAAAATTTCAAGCTCATCGCGTCCGATGGGCGCCATTGGGCAGATCATGATCCTAATGGGGTTGATCTGTCCAAGACACCGGAAAAAATGGTTTCTATCTTGCTTACAAAGTAATCTTAGCCACCAGCAAAGTCTCTTTTTAACAAATACCGAAATTGAACTGAGTTGCAAATAAAGAATTCACATTAAAGTCCCCAAATGGAGATGTAAACAATTTGCGAAAAATTGACTGAACAGTGCAGATTTCTATGTGCGATCGGAATGCGCCTCGATTATTTGTTTGTACAGGGGCTTCAAAGGAGCGTACCCAGTTTTTATATTGCTAGATGTTCTAGATGTTCGAGATGTGCTAGTTGTTTGCATTCTGCATTCGCTTTGACATCTCAAAGCAACATAAACTGGCGAATCGGGCAGGGAAAACACCTTTGTGCCGACACCTATAAAAATGTCCGATCTTTACGATCGTTTAGCCCCACCACGTCGAATGGCAGACCGGGTTTATATGGTCGGGCGACTTCCACGAATTCCACGCCGGAAATTATGAGGTCGGCCTTTTGAGGCGACAACAATGTTGCCAAACATTAAAATATGAAAATTCACTTAACAACGTAAACAACACGGACTCGTCTCCGTTCTCCGTTCTCTGTGCTCCCCATTTCGACATAAAATCATCCCCACTGAAAATTGAAAACTGAAAAACAGAAAAACTGAAATACGAAATAGCAGAATAGCAGAAAAGCAAAATCCGAGTGTCCAAGGCGGCAACGCTTTACGATCGATCGTTAAATAAATTGGCAAATAAATGTAAATGAGGCATGGTCAGAAGTGAACCACCGAACCACCGAACCACCGAATCCCCCTATCCCACAACTGCATCCATCAATGGCGACTCTGGCGGAACAATCCGCCGGACATTTGGGCAGGTCAGCCAACCAAATGGATCCTCGAACGACGCTGTGGAAATGTAAATTATAACTGAATTTGCATCTCATGCAAGTGTGGGCATTCGCATAAATAAATAAATCACAGCTCTCAATGGGTTTCTTTGAAGAATTCAGCCAGTGAGATGATGGCTAAGTAGATGCCTTATGGGGCCAAGGATCGGTGGTTGGGTGGAGGTGATTGAGGGGTACAGATATTGTAGATATTGTTTTCATTCAAAGTAAAATGAGCCCCAGGTCACTAATACAATTTAGAAATTCCATAAACTATGTTGTCGATATTAATTTTGTGAAATAAACGGAAGTATCTAAGCGATACATTTTCCAAACGGAGCAGCTGACAGCTGCTCATCGAACTTTATCTGCGGCCATAAATGGGAATGGGAATGGGAATGGAAATGGGGATAGTTGAATATTAATGAACCCGATTTTTACTGGGCACTTGGCCGCTTTTATCGTCCGCAAGGAGGACACACGGCTAAGTCCACGGTACTGGGCGAATGACTGGAGTCAAAATCACTGCAGCAATTAAAGTGGATTTATGAATCCACCGATGACAGATTCCGAGTAGGAAGTGCCATCTCGGAGCGGAGCCCGCCAATATTGTATTAAAATTTTGCCATCATAAAGATTATTATTTTATGGCGGCGCACCCAAGATATCCCCGATATATGTGCGTATGTATGTCATATGCTATATAGCCACGCGTCGCAGGCAGATTCAAATAAATTTTTAATGCACTCGTTGTTCCCCACTTTTGGTCCTGGCGTCGCACTTTTATTATTGATACTTACGGCTCACATATCGACTGCCATGATGCATTATTCATCCGAGAGTCGCTGACGTCAAGTCAAGGATTGTATGGTTGTATTCGTCCCCTTGCAGTGTTTGGTAATTAATGAAGCCATAAAAACTAAACCCAATTAATTAAAAATGCACACACACTCGACTTTTCCACTCGAGGGAGGCGAAAATCGAACAGCGAACATCGAACATCGGCCATCGAATCGGGCCATGGAAATCGAGCGGTGCCAACTGTAAAATGTCTTTTACGACGCGATCTGCACTTGATGGCCATTACCCATTACCCCCGCCCATCACCATCTCCATCTCCATCTCCATCTCCATTGCCATCTCCATCCATATCCAAATCACCATCACCATCACCATCCACATCCACATCCACATCCATCCATGTATCCAGTCTGAAGTTGAGTAGTTCCCAAGTAAAATGGCGTCGGCCATTGTTAAAGTTTTTATTACAAACTCGTAAATGTCGAATGTAATTTAGACAAACATGTGTGCGAGTCCTCGTATTAATAGTAACTTGATTGAGCCCTGACCACATTGCCCGTTGCCACTATTTTTCTTAGCCAAATGCAACATGTTCCCTGTTCCATGGGCAAAATCCAACTCACTCGGGCTAATCAAAATATTTGCAGAGAGACAAAACTAGTCTGAAAGGTGCCAGAGGCGTTTCATTGCACATGAAACACTTGCGGGCTGTCAAAGTCGAGGGAAATGCGGAAAATGCAAACTCAAGTGCAGCGGGAAAATGACAACCGAAAGGGGAGAAAAGTCAACCTGACTTATGGACAAAAAAAAACAAAAAAAAAAAACAAGATAAAATGCTATTGTAAGTTCCCCGACTATCAGCTAGTGGAAGTGCAACCGAGAAATTTTAACATTTTCTGGAGTATCGGTAGAAAATGAGAAAACTGTAATAAAATGAAAAAAAAACTTAAAGATTTTTTAAAAGTGTAGGCGTGGGAGTTTTGTGCGGCTTGTGGGCGTGGCAACATTTGCGTTTATGTCTCTGAAAGCTGAATGCTTAATCTCAACATTCTAACTTTTGTAGTTCCTGACATCGACGCGTTTATAGAGACAGACGGACGGACAGACCGTCATGGCCAGTTCGACTTGGCTATTGATCCTGATCAAAAATATATAGGTCTGAAACGTTTCCTTCTGCCTGTTACATACTTTTCAACGAATCGAGTCTATCCTTTTACTCTACGAGTAACGGGTATAATCACAAAAAAGTTAAAATTTAAAAATTTCCTAAATTTGAGAGCAAATTTTTTTAGAATATTGCGCCAAAAACATTTAGAGATATTCCACTTAAAAATCCGATTAAGAAAAGCTGAGTTATGGAGTTTTGAACTTCAGCCATGGGACATTTTTTAATATTTTGAATTTGTACAACTTTATACATTATAAAAATTACAAAAAAATTAAAAAAAAAAAATTTCTAAATTTGAATGCAGATTTTTAGAGAATTGCTCCAAAAACATTTAGAGATATGCCACTTTAAATTCCGATTAAAATAAATTGAGTTATGGACTTTAGAACTTCAGCCTTGTGTCATTTTTGATATTCTACAGCATCATAACATCAGAAAAATTACACAAAAATTTAAAAAAAATTAATTTTTAAATTTGAATGCAAATTTTTAGAGAATTGCTCCAGAAACATTTAGAGATATGCCACTTTAAATTCCGATTAAAATAAATTGAGTTATGGACTTTACAATTTCAGCCTTGGGCCATTTTTGAATTTCACAACATCATAACATCAGAAAAAATACAAAAAAATTTAGAAAAAAAAATTTTCAAATTTGAATGCAGATTTTTAGAGAATTGCTCCAGAAACATTTAGAGGTATGCCACTTTAAATTCCGATTAAAATAAATTGAGTTATGGACTTTAGAACTTCAGCCTTGTGTCATTTTTGATATTCTACAGCATCATAACATCAGAAAAATTACAAAAAAAATTTAAAAAAAATAAATTTTTAAATTTGAATGCAAATTTTTAGAGAATTGCTCCAGAAACATTTAGAGATGTGCCACTTTAAATTCCGATTAAGATAAGTTGAATTATGGACTTTAGAACTTCAGCCTTAGGTCATTTTTGATATTCTACAGCATCATAACATCAGAAAAATTACAAAAAAATTTAAAAAAAATAAATTTTTAAATTTGAATGCAAATTTTTAGAGAATTGCTCCAGAAACATTTAGAGATGTTCCACTTTAAATTCCGATTAAAATAAATTGAGTTATGGACTTTAGAACTTCAGCCTAGGGTCATTTTTGATTTTCTACAACTTCATAACATCAGAAAATTACAAAAAAAATTAAAAAAAATAAATTTTTAAATTTGAATGCAAATTTTTAGAGAATTGCTCCAGAAACATTTAGAGATATGCCACTTTAAATTCCGATTAAAATAAATTGAGTTATGGACTTTAGAACTTCAGCCTTGGGTCATTTTTGATTTTCTACAACTTCATAACATCAGAAAAATTACAAAAAAAAAAAGTTAGAAAAAAAAAATTTTCAAATTTGAATGCAGATTTTTAGAGAATTGCTTCAGAAACATTTAGAGGTATGCCACTTCAAAATCCGATTAAGATAAGTTGAGTTATGGACTTTACAATTTCAGCCTTGGGCCATTTTTGAATTTCACAACATCATAACATCAGAAAAAATACAAAAAAATTTAGAAAAAAAAAATTTTCAAATTTGAATGCAGATTTTTAGAGAATTGCTCCAGAAACATTTAGAGGTATGCCACTTTAAATTCCGATTAAAATAAATTGAGTTATGGACTTTAGAACTTCAGCCTTGTGTCATTTTTGATATTCTACAGCATCATAACATCAGAAAAATTACAAAAAAATTTAAAAAAAAATAAATTTTTAAATTTGAATGCAAATTTTTAGAGAATTGCTCCAGAAACATTTAGAGATGTGCCACTTTAAATTCCGATTAAGATAAGTTGAATTATGGACTTTAGAACTTCAGCCTTAGGTCATTTTTGATATTCTACAGCATCATAACATCAGAAAAATTACAAAAAAATTTAAGAAAAATAAATTTTTAAATTTGAATGCAAATTTTTAGAGAATTGCTCCAGAAACATTTAGAGATATTCCACTTTAAATTCCGATTAAAATAAATTGAGTTATGGACTTTAGAACTTCAGCCTAGGGTCATTTTTGATTTTCTACAACTTCATAACATCAGAAAATTACAAAAAAAAATTTAAAAAAAAATGAAATTCAAAATTTGAATGCAGATTTTTAGAAAACTGCTCCAGAAACATTTAGAGGTATGCCACTTCAAAATCCGATTAAGATAAGTTTAGTTATGGACTTTGGAACTTTAGTCTTGGGACATTTTTTAATGTCTACAACATCATAACATCAGAAAATTACAAAAAAAATTTAAAAAAAAATGAAATTCAAAATTTGAATGCAAATTTTTAAAGAATTGCTCCAGAAACATTTAGAGGTATGCCACTTCAAAAGCCGATTAAGATAAGTTGAGTTGTGGACTTTAGAACTTCAGTCTTGGGACATTTTTGAATTTCTACAACATCATAACATCAGAAAAATTACAAAAAAATTTTGAAAAAAATAAATTTTCAAATTTGAATGCAGATTTTTAGAGAACTGCTCCAGAAACATTTAGAGGTATGCCACTTCAAAATCCGATTAAGATAAGTTTAGTTATGGACTTTGGAACTTTAGTCTTGGGACATTTTTGAATGTCTACAACATCATAACATCAGAAAAAATACAAAAAAATTTAGAAAAAAAAATTTTCAAATTTGAATGCAGATTTTTAGAGAATTGCTCCAGAAACATTTCGAGGTATGCCATTTCAAAATACGATTAAGATAAGTTGAGTTGTGGACTTTAGAACTTCAGTCTTGGGACATTTTTGAATTTCTACAACATCATAACATCAGAAAATATACAAAAAAAATTTAGAAAAAAAATTTTCAAATTTGAATGCAGATTTTTAGAGAATTGCTCCAGAAAAATTAAGAGGTATGCCACTTCAAAATCCGATTAAGATAAGTTGAGTTATGGACTTTACAACTTCACCCTTGGGCCATTTTTGAATTTCACAACATCATAACATCAGAAAAAATACAAAAAAAATTTAGAAAAAAAAATTTTTCAAATTTGAATGCAAATTTTTAGAGAATTGCTCCAGAAACATTTAGAGGTATGCCACTTCAAAATCCGATTAAGATAAGTTGAGTTGTGGACTTTAGAACTTCAGTCTTGGGACATTTTTGAATTTCTACAACATCATAACATCAGAAAAATTACAAAAAAATTTAAAAAAAATACATTTTTAAATTTGAATGCAAATTTTTAGAGAATTGCTCCAGAAACATTTAGAGATATTCCACTTTAAATTCCGATTAAAATAAATTGAGTTATGGACTTTAGAACTTCAGCCTTGGGTCATTTTTGATTTTCTACAACTTCATAACATCAGAAAATTACAAAAAAAATTTAAAAAAAATGAAATTCAAAATTTGAATGCAAATTTTTAAAGAATTGCTCCAGAAACATTTAGAGGTATGCCACTACAAAAGCCGATTACGATAAGTTGAGTTGTGGACTTTAGAACTTCAGTCTTGGGACATTTTTGAATTTCTACAACATCATAACATCAGAAAAAATACAAAAAAATTTAGAAAAAAAAAATTTTCAAATTTGAATGCAGATTTTTAGAGAATTGCTCCAGAAACTTTTAGAGGTATGCCACTTCAAAATCCGATTAAGATAAGTTGAGTTATGGACTTTACAACTTCAGCCTTGGGTCATTTTTGATTTTCTACAACTTCATAACATCAGAAAATTACAAAAAAAATTTAAAAAAAAAATGAAATTCAAAAATTGAATGCAAATTTTAAAAGAATTGCTCCAGAAACATTTAGAGATATGCCACTTTAAATTCCGATTAAAATAAATTGAGTTATGGACTTTAGAACTTCAGACGTGGGTCATTTTTGATATTCTACAGCATCATAACATCAGAAAAATTACAAAAAAAATTTAGAAAAAAAAAATTTTCAAATTTGAATGCAGATTTTTAGAGAATTGCTTCAGAAACATTTAGAGGTATGCCACTTCAAAATCAGATTAAGATAAGTTGAGTTGTGGACTTTACAACTTCAGCCTTGGGCCATTTTTGAATTTCACAACATCATAACATCAGAAAAATTACAAAAAAATTTAGAAAAAAAAAATTTTTAAATTTGAATGCAGATTTTTAGAGAATTGCTCCAGAAACATTTAGAGGTATGCCACTTTAAATTCCGATTAAAATAAATTGAGTTATGGACTTTAGAACTTCAGCCTTGTGTCATTTTTGATATTCTACAGCATCATAACATCAGAAAAATTACAAAAAAATTTAAAAAAAATACATTTTTAAATTTGAATGCAGATTTTTAGAGAATTGCTCCAGAAACATTTAGAGGTATGCCACTTCAAAATCCGATTAAAATAAATTGAGTTATGGACTTTAGAACTTCAGCCTTGGGCCATTTTTGAATTTCACAACATCATAACATCAGAAAAAATACAAAAAAATTTAGAAAAAAAAAATTTTCAAATTTGAATGCAGATTTTTAGAGAATTGCTTCAGAAACATTAAGAGGTATGCCACTTCAAAATCAGATTAAGATAAGTTGAGTTGTGGACTTTAGAACTTCAGTCTTGGGACATTTTTGAATTTCTACAACATCATAACATCAGAAAAAATACAAAAAAATTTAGAAAAAAAAAATTTTCAAATTTGAATGCAGATTTTTAGAGAATTGCTTCAGAAACATTTAGAGGTATGCCACTTCAAAATCAGATTAAGATAAGTTGAGTTGTGGACTTTAGAACTTCAGTCTTGGGACATTTTTGAATTTCTACAACATCATAACATCAGAAAAAATACAAAAAAATTTAGAAAAAAAAAATTTTCAAATTTGAATGCAGATTTTTAGAGAATTGCTTCAGAAACATTTAGAGGTATGCCACTTCAAAATCAGATTAAGATAAGTTGAGTTGTGGACTTTAGAACTTCAGTCTTGGGACATTTTTGAATTTCTACAACATCATAACATCAGAAAAAATACAAAAAAATTTAGAAAAAAAAAATTTTTAAATTTGAATGCAGATTTTTAGAGAATTGCTCCAGAAACATTTAGAGGTATGCCACTTTAAATTCCGATTAAAATAAATTGAGTTATGGACTTTAGAACTTCAGCCTTGTGTCATTTTTGATATTCTACAGCATCATAACATCAGAAAAATTACAAAAAAATTTAAAAAAAAATACATTTTTAAATTTGAATGCAAATTTTTAGAGAATTGCTCCAGAAACATTTAGAGATATTCCACTTTAAATTCCGATTAAAATAAATTGAGTTATGGACTTTAGAACTTCAGCCTTGGGTCATTTTTGATTTTCTACAACTTCATAACATCAGAAAATTACAAAAAAAATTTAAAAAAAATGAAATTCAAAATTTGAATGCAAATTTTTAAAGAATTGCTCCAGAAACATTTAGAGGTATGCCACTTCAAAAGCCGATTAAGATAAGTTGAGTTGTGGACTTTAGAACTTCAGTCTTGGGACATTTTTGAATTTCTACAACATCATAACATCAGAAAAAATACAAAAAAATTTAGAAAAAAAAAATTTTCAAATTTGAATGCAGATTTTTAGAGAATTGCTCCAGAAACATTTAGAGGTATGCCACTTCAAAATCCGATTAAGATAAGTTGAGTTATGGACTTTACAACTTCAGCCTTGGGCCATTTTTGAATTTCACAACATCATAACATCAGAAAAAATACAAACAAATGTAGAAAAAAAAAATTGTCAAATTTGAATGCAGATTTTTAGAGAATTGCTCCAGAAAAATTTAGAGGTATGCCACTTCAAAATCCGATTAAGATAAGTTGAGTTATGGACTTTACAACTTCAGCCTTGGGTCATTTTTGATTTTCTACAACTTCATAACATCAGAAAATTACAAAAAAAATTTAAAAAAAAAATGAAATTCAAAAATTGAATGCAAATTTTAAAAGAATTGCTCCAGAAAAATTTAGAGGTATGCCACTTCAAAATCCGATTAAGATAAGTTGAGTTATGGACTTTAGAACTTCAGACTTGGGACATTTTTGAATTTCTACAACATCATAACATCAGAAAAATTACAAAAAAATTTTGAAAAAAATCAATTTTCAAATTTGAATGCAGATTTTTAGAGAACTGCTCCAGAAACATTTAGAGGTATGCCACTTCAAAATCCGATTAAGATAAGTTTAGTTATGGACTTTGGAACTTCAGCCTTGGGCCATTTTTGAATTTCACAACATCATAACATCAGAAAAAATACAAAAAAATTTAGAAATAAAAATTGTCAAATTTGAATGCAGATTTTTAGAGAATTGATCCAGAAAAATTTAGAGGTATGCCACTTCAAAATCCGATTAAGATAAGTTGAGTTATGGACTTTACAACTTCAGCCTTGGGCCATTTTTGAATTTCACAACATCATAACATCAGAAAAAATACAAAAAAAATTTAGAAAAAAAAAATTTTCAAATTTGAATGCAAATTTTTAGAGAATTGCTCCAGAAACATTTAGAGGTATGCCACTTCAAAATCCGATTAAGATAAGTTGAGTTGTGGACTTTAGAACTTCAGCCGGAGGAGGTGCTGGAAGGGGCAGAAAATATTATTAAACATTTATTGATAAGAGCCGTGTTTGAGCTGTGGACTGATAATTTAATATATTCACATGTGTTTTTCTTATTAAAAGGAATACGAATATACGTAGAGCACATATTTAAGGTCGTATAGTCTGCTTGATCCAGCTTTCGTAAGAAATAACATTTGTGTAGAAATTAGGTATGTTGCCTCGTCTGCAAATCACACCAAAGGAAACTATGCCCCCAAGAACCCAAACGCCCTCGTGGTACGCCATCAGTGGTCCTCCGATGATCCTTTTGCAGCCGGCGGTACCATTGGTGCACAAATGGGATTCTCCCAGTGTATTCCAAGTGGGGAATACGGGACGACAGCTGTCCAAATCCAAGCGGGCGACTTCGAATTTCATCTGGACGAGGCTACCAATCTGAGTGTGGTTCGCTCCCCATCCCGCCCCGGTAAACTCCTGGCGGGATTTCCAATGTTGCACACCCACAGTCGAGGGCAAGCAAATAGGTTGAATGCTTGGCGTATAGGCGACCTCCGTCTGCAAGCGGATCAGACCAATGTCGTACTTTGAAAGGCCGAGAATGAAGTTTTCATGTATGCGGATCTCCTCGACCGCAACTCGCACAGGGTCCGGTTGGCACCTTCCATTGCGGCAATCCACGGCACTAGTGTCATGTTCTCCCAATATTACAGATACTCTGAGAAGATAATAGTTAATAGTAAAACCATAGCAACAGATATTAGGCTGCTTACAGGTCTGCGTATAGGGTCGAATAAGATTTCGCCAGGCATAGAGCCGCTGTTAGAACATATCGGTGGTTGATCAGTGATCCCGTGCACAAATTGTTCTCTATCTGTCCACTTGGCATACGGTACTCTAATACCGCCAACCAGAGGAATTTCGTGTGCGCAGATGAATGACCACAGATGGACCGATCGGGAAGCGAACTAGAATCTTCGCGATGGATTTCGTCAGGAGTCCTGTTGTAGTCCGTATCCGTGGTGCAGCAGATGTAGTACGGCTTGCTCTGGTCAGATTCGCAACGTGAGTTTCGAACAAACTCTATCTCGGAGTCTGTTAGTTTACTCTTCACCAACACCGAATTCAGGGGTAAGCACAAGAAAATGGGCGCACACAGTCCTTTTTTCTGGTTGGGATTCCAACAAGTCTTGTCTGTGAGCAAGCACAAATTCAGTATTATTTGGGTGTTTATTCCCCTTTATGAAAAACAAAATGTTCGGAGGAATTTTCCCTTTGTGCACTTACACCGTGAAGTGGCCTGGTTATGGTTAATCAAAATACACAACAAAATACACAAAACCGCTGCGATCACCGTCATTGCGATTTCGACTGAACTCCGCAAACCTCGACTAAGATCTGATCGATGAACACGAAGAATTTGGCTGAGTCTGTCTCGGCTTTGAACCGGAAAGATTTGGACTTCAGTGCGATTGCTTGCTGTTATCATGTCAATAAGTTAAAGATGAGAGGTTAAGTGATTGCCCGGACCATAGATTATTGAAGGAATAGACTGTTGGAAACCGAAGTAAAGTAAAAGAGAGTTCCCCGACTATCAGATACCCGTTTCTTAGCTAGTGTAAGTCCGAACGAGAAATTTCTTAATTTACTGGAATATCGGAAGAAAATGGGTAAAAACATAACAAAATTAAAAAAATTTAACATTTATAAAAATGTGGGTCTCTAGAAGCTGTATGCTTAATGTCAACATTCTAGCTTTTGTAGTTCCTGAGAAGCGTTCATACGGACAGAGAAACGGACATGGCCAAATCGACTCGGCTTTTGATCCTGATCAAGAATATATATACCTATACCTATATATACATACCTTTCATCGAATCTAGTCTACCCTTTTCCTCATAAATGTCTATAAAATGGGGCGTTTATTTTTGAAATAAAAACTACCGAATATAGTATAAGATGAAAAACATCCCAGGGCAGAATTCTCACGGTGGCTTCCCGTTGAAGTAAACCGGGTCGTAAGCCTGCATATTTAAACATTAATTAAATTAAACTACTAACAACAAAGTCGTGTAAACAGTGTGCCCTGGGGACAAGCACCACAGTAGAGACTCTCGAAAACACTCGGCGGACACCTTCCGAGTCCACTGACACCATCACAGGGATGTGGACGATGACACGTGGCGTCCAAATTAAGCATCTCCGCCACTACGCTTCTCCGTCTGCTTTTCTCCGGCGGACAGCCGCGTGTTGATGAGCAAAGCAAACCGTAAATCGTCACTTGCCCCTAACCCCCAGGAAAACGGGTCTCGAACTTTAAATACCCATCAAATAACATTCATGAACTGGCATACGGATCAGTGGAACTATTTAGATAAACATATGAAGTAAAAATCTGATCACTTATCAAATATTGATATGTAAATAAAAGATTATTGACAACATTCGATTCTCAGAGATTTTGCTTTGTTATTTCTTCAAGTTTAGTAGGAGTTACTTAGTTATAATGCCCAATATACCCCGTGTACTGATTCCCCAAGCATTAGCCAGTGGCACGGCATGGATTTCAAGGGACGTGTGCCATTTGGCATGTGACCTGACCCACCCATTTTCCATTTCCCAGCATGAGTTCTCTCCAGAGAGCAGTTGATTACTCAGCTCGATGACAACTATTCGGGATGCAGAAGCCGCACCTGCCGCAGCAGGCATTATCAATGCGTTTCCTAATGAAACCAGGGAAAGCCCAGGGAAACCCCAGAAAATGTGAAAATAATTTGAATAATTTTCCGAATATTTTCGCACGTGCTCGGGCCACCCTTTACTCGCGAATGATAATGAGCCAGTGCCCTGGAAAGTAACCACTTTTTGGCCTCGAATGGCCAACTGTCGTCGCAATGACGGATATGCATTGACATGGCAAATTAATATTAATTTCTGACACACGCGCCAGTGACACTTTTCCAAGTTTCCAAGTTTCCGAGTTGCTGCTGAAAAAATAAAACGAAATTATTCTCAAAACATTTATTTTGTCTGCGATTTCCAGGGGCAATGATGAGGCTGTCTGGTTCTGGATTTCGAGATGTTCGGGATGTTCTGGATGTTCGGGATGGGAAATGAGGACGGTCCTAACTGGCATCCTGTGACAGGACAGGATATCAAGTGAAATGATGCGAGCGTCCGACGGAGCGGCTTGAGTAATTAATTTGGATTTTGTGGCATTATAAAATCTCCTTTTTCGGGGCGGCTGGCGCACAAATATTTATTCAAGTGTTAAAGTGTCTGCCGCGCAAAAAGTGTTTTCTTTGTGCACTCACTCTGCGCTCCGAATGAATACCCTTTCCCATTTTTTATTTGTTCGCTCACTTTTCGTTTTATATTTAAAAATTTCATTGGCCCCGGCGACAAAGGCCTTCAATCTTTGCGTTCTGTCTGCCGTCCCGCGGAAAACCCTCGCGAGTGCCATGAAAAATTAGACACCTTATGCATCTTTGCATTGAAAAGTTCTCGCTGCGAGGGAAAACATCATTTTCATACACAATCAATCCTTGTAATTGGCCGTTCTCGCGCTTTTTTCTAGTTTTTCCCATGAAAAACGTAGCGCTAAATGAAACTGCAGAACGAACGGAAAGTCGGGGGAATGAGAGCTGAAAAGAAAAGCGCCGCCATTTTTTCCGCGGCCAAAAATCAAAGAGCAGATGAGAAAAGCAAGACTCACGCACAGCAAAAGGGAAATGCCAGAGAAAAGTTTAATTTCACTAATCACAGCAGAGTAATTACGTGGAAAATGAATTTTTTCTTTCCGCCGCCAAGGAGTTCTGGAGTTTCGAGATGGAAAGGTACCGGAACTTTGGGGCAAACAAATAACTGGCAATTTGTACGTTTTAATTTTTGTGTGCATTTTTCGTGTTTGGAAAAAATTTCAATTTTACTTTGCTTATTAATCAAACCTAAAAGTTGCCAGAGGTCGAAAGGTTTGGGGGTGGCAATGATTCGGGGTCAAACACCATTCAGCTATGCACTTTTTTTGCACTTCCAATGGGAAAAATAAATTAAAAATTTATCCTTGGCGAAAGTACTGACTTCTTTGTGGTGAACGGCGATCAGATAGATGTAGGAAAACATGTTCAATACTCGTATATTCAAATATTTTGAAAATATTTCCGTGTATTTGATATAAGCTTTTGTAATATCACATTATGTAATCACTGGAAAAACGTTAGCTTGAAGTGAAGGGCATGCAAACATTTAAAATGGCTGCTTATTCATCAACGAAGCTGTCAGAAGCACGAAGGTTTCCCAAGAGGAGAACACAAGACGAATGGAGGGGTCAGGCAAGTTTGAGCTGCGGATTGTTAGACACTTTCGAGTGATCCGAGGTGGAGTGGGTGTGTGGAGGTGTGGAGCGGGGGCAGACACTTGTTAGTGAAAAGTCTGCGGCACACATGGCTCTCCGATGAGTTTCCCACATTTTCGTCACCCGCTCGGGACGGGCTGCACATAAATCGCTCGGAAAACTAAACACGCAATTCGAGAGTCTAATAAAGTTGCGCAAACAAATGATGCGGTGGCCCCTGGAACACCGAAGTGGAGCATCCAACATCCCACATCCCACATCCCATGCTCATGCCCATCCCATTTTTGGGCCCCTAATGCACAAAACAGGGACAAAGATACAGATACATTCTGCCACTTCCCCTTCAATAAGTAGACTTTTTTTTTAATTGCATCGAGAGGCAAAGTGTTAAACAGTTTATGTGCAACATTTACAGGCGTGTGTGTTACGGGGTGTGGTGGTGGGAGGGGGGGAGGGCGGGGGGCGGTTTGTACCATTTCCCAGACACACTCACACAATTATAAATGCAATAAAATACTTTTCAAGCGAAACTCATAAATTTCCAAAAGCATTCGTACGTACAAACCTCGATGGCGACACCCAAAAGACCCGGATTTCGTCTCCGAGCTCCGAGGAGTGCACCACCACACATTGCCCCTAGGTGCCCCCCCTCGTCCCATCCGGATCCGTGAGAAATTCCGGGGGACAGGAGCACCCCTTTCTGAGCCCAGGGTTAATCACGCCAGATGGTTAGGGGTATATGGAGATGTTTGTCTTATGGATGCGAATATACCGGTGACATCATCATCAATGCTGCACAAAGGAAAGTGCAGTTTAAGAATTAACCTACATATTAATGGCATAATAGTTCATTAATGTTGCATGATTGTGTTAGCGCTTTTAAACTTGCTGCTCATGTTGAAAAGTTCAACAGGATAATATACATATATGTTTTATTCAACCCGAGCGTAGAAGCTCATTAATTTTGGAATGTATTGTACTTAAGGGGGTTTTTTTTCTCCAGTGCATCCAAATGAGTTAGACTTTCTTTGCAGACATCGTTTGCTTATTTGTTTTCAACGCTGTTCACTGATTTGCTAGGGACAAAAACTCACAAAATGACAATTTTGCTGGTTGGTCCACATATACTATATGGATACTCGTATATGGATCTGTGCATCTGTGGCAGCCATGATCTGTGAAGATAATTACCCATTGAATCGCAACTAATCTCCCGGGAAAGCCGCTCCTGAGTGTCTGAGTGTGAGCAGTGCCATCAATTACTGGCCACAATTGCCGGCGTTGCACATGCCACATATAGAGCAGCATCCAAGTACCCACCGAGTGGTTCCAAAAATAAAACCCAACAGCCGAGAGCCGAGAGCGGAACCACTCCTCAGTCCAGTTGGATGGGTCTTTTGGCTCTGCGCACATGGTAAATAAATTGCCAAACAAATATCAACATGACAAATTGATTAATTCATGTTATTATTCCACTGATGTGCTCGAATGTGTCCCGGAAAAAGGCGGCTGAGTATAATGCGGCCGTGGTGTATTTAGTTTTTAGTTCTAGTCACACATTAACCAAATGAAAATTCGGTGTTGACGCATTTGTTTTTCCCACTCTCCCAAGGAAACGGCGACAAATGAGCCAGGCGGTCGGCAGCTGACAAGAAAAACAGGGACAACAAGTACACCACTGTCTCAGTGAGATATGTGGAAATGGAAATGGAAATGGAAATGTAAATGAAAATGAAAATGAAAATGGAGACATTGAGCACGTTGCTACATTTGTCAACGATTTCCATATGGCAAAGTCCGCCGACCATCTCATCTATTGGAATTTTAATGATGCGCGAAATGTTAATTTTTCATCTTGATCGCCTCGAGTTCGCTCCGTTCGCTTCCATCAGCCTCCGTTCCCATTTCCCAGCCACTTAATGAGCCGGCGGCTGAGTCATCCGCCGCTGGCTTTCAATTAACGTTGATCACCTCAATTGAGGCACGTCGCCGTTAAAGGCACTGCAAGAAACTATGACCAGCAAAATCAATTGTTAAAATAATAATGCAGCACTAGGATCATTAGGCACTGCCATCCCATTTGCCAGCCATATGCATCAAACTCCAATTCCTTGATCTTCGCTCTCAGTGGAGTACTTTTATTTCTGCGCCTAAGTTCCCATTGTTCTTATTTTCGCTCAGTGTGAGATTGCCCCCCTTTACATCGGCCAATTAGGGAATATGCCTTCTCTACCTCCTCCAACTTCGGCAGCAGCAGTTGGCCCAATATGTGGGTACATTCCTTGTGCAGGGTGCATTGCGAACCGACTTGGCCATATACGAGTACTTGTAATTCCTGCTAATTGAACCGAATGGCTAGATAGCTAGCAGATATTAAGTTACGCCCCTCGTGGCGGCGGCGAGGTGAGGAAGAATGGCGAGGTTATAGCCACCAGCCAGCAGCTGGTCGCGAGGGTCGCGTGTTTAATAATAATTTCTTTGGAATATGTTTATGGTAAGCCGTGGTCTAATTAAAATCAATTGCCTTAATTGAAAGTACAACAATGGCAAGCCAAGGAGCTGGAACTCTGTGCTTCGGCTCTGGCTCTTTCCACACTATCGACACATGAAGGTAGCAATTTATGGCCATGCCGAAAGTTCTTTGGAGCGTGGAATCCGAGTTAGCCCATAAATCAGCATCACTTGGAGTATCAAATTGGCATAAATCTATGCGACCGATATGCCGGCCGATACAAAGAACTATGTACATATAGCTGGCTTGCATGTTCATTTTTCAAAACGCCGCGACAGTTTCTGCTGGTAATTGCGGACTTGGCAAGTGCCATATATTATATTATTTGGCCAAAACACTTGATATATGGCCGGGCCAATGATAAATCTCAGACGATAGTTGCGCTTTATTCTAGACGCACACTTTGTGTGGGCCATATTGTTCATGGCCATAACGTCGCCAATTTGGAGTACCCGCGCACATTTCTTTTTCCTTATCTTGGCCCGAACAATTCATACTTCCAAATATCACTGGCATTTCATATGCAATTCTGTTTATTGGCCTGCAAGCCTTTGCCTCGACTTTCTCGGCTTCCGCTGCCAATTGTCTTGCATCGTAAATTATGTAAATTGTTTTGCGAATACACTCCGTTGGCAGTTTAATTAGCTGACATTATGTTGGGGAATTGGAGCCAAATGGAGGGGAGGGAGCTCTTTGTCATAGCCAAAGATACTCAGCCAATAAATGGTATAATCATGTTACAATTCTCAATGATTTCTTTAATTTATTTAAATGAATGCCGTCTTTTCACCACAAGCAGAACATTTTCATCTAACCCGAAGTCTTTTTAAAACATATTTTAATATGTATATTGAGAGCTGAATAAACAAGTAAATTGTACACTTAGGCAAACAGATAAAACACCGCAGACATACAAAGTGCTTGCCCATTACACTTAATATTTCATCGCGAGCTTCAGCCTCAATTATGAAAATGAAAGGAAAGCGCTACTCGCATAAAAGAGAGAGAGAGAGAGAACTGGGAAAACCCCAAAGGAAAGCCACACCACCCCGCCCCGTAGGCAGTATTTCGTGGACAAAAACCAGTCGAACATACCTCAACTCGGGCATTCTAAAATGGTTCGGCGCACTTGCGGATATGAGCAACCAGAATGTGCACATAACATTAAATGGGTTCACTTACGGATACGGTTTTACGGGGATAGTGAGCACCGTATGAGCATTCTGCGAGTATGTGCAAAATGTACGAGAGCGGGGCAAAAGGAAAACAAATTTCAATTTAGCTTAAAGATTTTGCACATAAAATTTGTAACACTCAATTAGTTTAAACGACAGCGAAAAATGTTGCCAGACCGAGTCACAACAATGGCGAGAAGAGAAGCTACCCCCTATCTGTATTCAGCTGGTACTTTCGGGCATTTTCGGGTATCCTGGGTAAATCGCATAAATGCGGCGACGTATGAATTTCGCTTAATATGATTAGTGGAGCGGTCCTTGCCACAACCCCGAATTATCGAATGATATGTGGGAGGTACTGGTACTACAAGTGCACTAATGGAGTAAAACACTTTCGCTGCATACTTGCGGCACACATCATTATGATGAGGTTGCAAGGGATGGAGATGGTGGGTGGTGGATGGTGGGTGGTGGATGGTGGGTGGTTGTGGAGCAGTGCCTCGAAATCAATTTGATTTCGCTAATGTCGTGTAATACTAAAATCGTTTACGCTTCTGTGCCATTCAAGTGGGATTGCCCGATTAGAAACAAATGCTGTATTCCGAAGATTCATGGATGGGTGGGGTTTGGAAAATCGCAGCTGGTCGAGGTGGGTCAGTCAGTCAATCACCGAGGACCAAATCTTTATTAATTCTGATCGATGAGCCTCGCCCGAGTCCTTCGCAGTTGCAACAATCAAATGATGGAGCGCTTACAACAAAGCTCTCGTTTCCCTGCGAACTGGAGACTGGACTGGCCACTTTCATGCACTCATACAAATTCGACAGCTGAAAGCGTTTCCGTTTCCGTTTCCGTTTGCTTGTCTCTGTTTGTCCATACATCTCCCATTGCCCCTCCCCCCACTCACATTTTCCACCTCTCCAGCAAGGCTACTGTCCATCGATGGTGCAATGAAGCGCGTTTATTTGCCGCTCGTAATTTATTTACTGCCCGACTCCGTGCACTTCGATTCCATTCGGTTAGAACCATTCAAACGTCTCCTCTGCGTGTCCACTCACTGCAACTTGCAACTTGTTAGTTAAATATTGCCAGAGGCTGCGACTCTTCTACCAGATGCACTGCGAGAAATGCATAGCTTAATGGCTTACTTAGAGATAAATCCATTTCACTGCGTTTGATATGGCGATTCTACATACATAAATGAAAGAAAACAATTTCAAAAACTTCCTAAAACGATATAAGTAATGCAAAATGCTTTCCTTTATATTATTGAACTTTTTAAATAGCAAGCAGCAGTATTTAATGCTTTACCAGGGTATAAATAGTGCTCTAGAGTGTTCTGAGTGCATTGCCTGCAAGTGATAAATTAATCGCTACATCAGTTTTTAATTCCGTGTTGCTGGCGATTTATCTTGGACTCCATGCGTTGAGTCTTTCGAAACACTGGGACAAGGTTTTCCTGAATACCCTATTCAGAGAGAGAGAGAGATGGCTCGGAAAAGTGAAACGAGACAGGGCTTTCGATGCAAGCCAGGCTGTGGCTAAAATACAGTGATCCCTCACTCTGCGCAACCTTTATCCCACCCCCAGGCTGCACTGTTTGAAATGATGTATGGCACACATTTTGACAAATGTACAAAAATGAGTCATGAGTTCGCGGGGCAAACAGAAAGCGCTTTTCTACTGTTGCTGCTGCGCATCATGTTGCTGCTGTTGCTGCTGTTGCTGCTGTTGCTGCTGCTGCTGCTGCTACTGCTGCTGCTGCCTGGCTGCACTATTTTCTGTTGACTTTTTCATGTACTGGCTGTTGCTGCTTTTGTTGGCATTATCCATAAAACAAACACAAACTGGCGGCGAAGATGGAGCTGCTGCTTACACATGTTTTGCGAAAAAAGGGGAATGGGTCTGGAGCCTGGAGCCTGGAGCCTGGCGCCGTAATTAATCATTTATGGTTTACCTTAACACAGAGCTCTGTGCCCAGCATGCAGCAGATTTAATTCAAGCTGGGCTGTATACAGATCTCTTCCAGTTTGCGTAGTCTTAAAAAACAAATTGTAGACATTGAGAGAAGGAAAGACATTTTTAGTTGCAATTTACATACGTGTATAATGAAATTCATGCAACTTATATTTTTGAATACATATATTTGAATACAACGCAATCGAGTGGGATTGAAATTAGTGTCTCCGGGTTGTCAGATATCTATAGCAGCCCTATAGCTCCGTATCCAGTCCCTTGTCTCGCGTAGACTTATCAATAGCGTCTGGAATATCGAGCTCCGGACTTTTCTATCAGCATTTGGTGTTCCGTGTGTCCGTGATTAGGTACATACATATATTTTTGTAGGATCGGGACTAGGACTAAATAGCATGGCCAATCGCTCCAGCCAGCGGGACCGAGAGTTCAACCGTGATAGCACTAGCAATTACAATCGCGATAATCGAGACTATCGGGATAATCGCGACAATCGCGACAATCGGGACAATCGCGACAATCGGGACAATCGCGTCAATTTCCGCGACTATCGCAATCGTGACAGGGATCGCGATAGGCAGCGTCAGGTGCCCACGGAACCACCATTCATCGCTTATGTGGGCAACCTCCCCAAGGGTCTCGTCCAGGGCGATGTGATGAAGATCTTTTCGGACTTTGAGGTAAAGAATGTGCGCCTGATCAAGGACCGTGAGACCGATGAGTTCAAGGGCTATGGCTACGTGGAGTTCGAGACTTTGGCCCAACTGAAGAGGGCTCTCTCCTGCAACGGCCGCATCAAGCTGGACAACTTTTCGGCCCCCCTGCGTATCGATATAGCCGACCATCGCCGGCAGACCCCGGGTTCCAGCGGAGCTGGCGGAGCTCCCCCAGTCGGTGGCTCCCAAAGTCTGGGCGGTCACGAAAGAGGTGGTGGCGGCGGCAGAGGAGGCGGCGCCGGTGGTGGAAACGGTAGCAATCCCTACTACCAAAGGCGCAACTATCGGCGGGACGACAGTGTGGGATCCCATCAGTGTCGACGGAGGGAAGCCCGCAGCAGCAGCAACCACCAAATGTCCAACAGCAGCCCCACCCAAAGCACCACGTCCATCAACTACAACCGCAACACTCGAGGTGGTTTCAATAGCCGTGGTGGTGCAGGCGATCGCGGTGGCGGAATTGGCAACGGCCATGGGAATGGAAATGGCAATGGCAATCGCTACCAAGGAGGAGCTCCACGTCATTTCGATGACCGCGAGGATCATCAATCGTCCAGCAGTGGAGGATTCCAACGCAATCGCAACTACAACTTCAATCGGTAAGAAATGGAATGCCAATCAAGCACTCAAATGACCTTAAGGTCAAATTCATTTTCCAGCTCTATGAACAGCGTGGGCGGTGGAGCTGCTGGAGGAGTTAGGGTCGGGAATACGCAGCGAAACTTCAATGGAAATGGAGGGGGTGGATTCGGGAGCATAAATGAAAACGGCAACTATACCAATTTTGTTCAGAATCGCAACCGCGATCGCCGAGGACACTACAATCCAAACAACGCTGGAAGTTCTGGCAGCTACAATGGCAATAGAAACGGCACATTTGGCGGGGACAACACTAATCCTGTCCACGGAGTATCGGAATCGGGCTCATCTGGAACCGGTCCGACTTCGAGCAATCAATTCGGAGTACTCGACGATGATGAGCGCCCCAAGCTGGTGCTTAAGCCAAGGACAGTGACTGCACCCATAAACTCTCTGGCCGAAACCAAACAGGCTGCTCTGATCTTCGGAAACGCCAAGCCCCGCGATGATAGCTCCACGCCCGTATCCTCGCCACGCCAGGATTTGGATGCCATAACCGATGCCTTGAGTGTGTCTGCTCCTTTCGCAGGATCGACAGGAGCCCCAAGTGATCATGATCCAGGTGTGGGCGACAACTGAATCGGATCCTGCGATGGCATTTGATGGCAGTCTAGATCGGTGGGGTGCAGCATGGCGAGATCTTTCAATAAACTTTTCACAGGCCTCTTATATTATATTATTAGATTTGTATCCTCTGATGTTCGTACAATTCGTCCTCGAAATCAAGACGGCAATCGCCTGTCCATTTTAAACGTATTCAAAATTCACATTGTGTAATTCATTGGCTTATTTCCTACGCTTTTGTTAAATGCAGTGATTAGGCGCGAAGATATAAATAAATCATTGACCTAGCATATAAAAAACCAGTTCATCAAAGAAAGTACGAATAATTCAATTTAGGAAATATTTCTGGATCACTTCTAGCCCGTGGATGTACAAATCGCTATGCCCAATTTATATCTATTCACGAACCTATTCATTTATACTGCAGCAACACGGTTATTTTCCTAATTAGGGGCTGATCAGCCCCGGATAACCATAAACATCAGGACGCCAGCCATTCCGCTTAGAGTACCCATAAATTGCAAAAGTTAATGCTCGGTGACAAAGTCGGGGAAGGAAGATAACTCACCTCCGGCGGACAAAAAGGACATTCGCGGACACTTGGAGCGGCATTAACTAGTCAACTCGAACTAATTGAATTGAGCAAGATTAAAGAATTTTACGCCGGAATAAAGACGTTTGGCAAGTGAGGCGAAAAGGAGCAGAAGGCCCTGGTATTTATGGGCCAAGATTTACGAGCCACAACAAGCCGCGGCCACTTTTGGCCACGGCTCCTGAAATTGAGCCGCACATCCTGGCCTGTACAGGCAAATTGGCTTAATTTCTTTTTAATTTGCTGCCGGTTTTCCCGGCCTTTCCTTGCTTTCCACTTTCACTTTACGCTTGGCCTTCTCAGGGGCTCTCGAAACGAAATTCAATTTGAAAAAGTGGAAAGAACGGCGGATGTGAGGTGACCTGGCCACGCCTGTTTCCATTTCAATTTCTGGCCGATATGGAGAACATTCCCGGCCCAAAAGCCAATTTACGCACGAACATTTTTTCAATTTGCGCGGCTGGAACCGCAGTGACCCCCCATCTAATTTCCCCATCCCCACACACCACACGCTGCACTTTATAGAAATCCCGCGGAAAATTCACGGCATTAAAGGACTTTTCTTTTATTTTCGCCTCTCCTTTATTTCTTTTGAAGTTCGCCCGCTGGCCGCGAGTTTTATTTGCCTTTTTTCCCTGTCTGCCAAGCCAAGGCTTTCCCGCTTTTCGCGCCGGACTTTTCCCGTTAATGTGTCACACGCACTTTATAAGCAATTGTTGTTGCCGGTGCTGGGAGGGAAAAAGAGGGCGGCGTTGGTGTCTGGAAAAGTTGACGACGCTGTCGACGCCCATGGCGCAATTATTATGATTATTAGGTACAGCTGCACTTGCCCACCGGCTGCCACTTATAAACAAAAATTGTAATCTACCTCAGCAGTGGCGCACACTCAAAGAAAATACTGTTAAATCACGTTTAGAACAGTCTGGTGTTATTCCAAATAGCCAAGAAATCAAAAATTCAAGCTGATGTTATCAAAAGGACTGCTTAATCAGCAGCGACTCATATAATTTCATTTTCTCTCCGTGCACTGAAAACTGTTCCGAAGCTTTACTGCTGTTGTCCATTAGGGTGGACCTGAACCTTTGTCCGCTTCTGACCGTTCGTTCTGGATGCTGTGCATCGCCTTGGGGGTCACGCGTTAATAATCGCGCTGAATGACTTCATAATGAAAATATTAAAGGTGTTTGTTGCCGTTCTTGTTGTTGCTGCTAGCCATCGGCCAGGATCAGGATAAGTATATACATATACAAGGAACACCCGCAGGACTCGCTCACACAAAAGGCGCAAAGTTTATGTTTATGTCATGCTCTCGAATGGAAACGAAGAGGTGCGGGAGGAGACTTTTCCTCGGCTATAATTTAATAATAATGCTCCTTTTTTCATTAAATGTAAGTGCACCATGGGCAGAAGCTACCTCAAGTGGCAGGTAGAAATAAACCAAGGGGGAGGTGGGAAAATGTTGGAACTCAGTGCGCTCAAGAAGACTTATTCAGAATGCGTATCAGATCAGAATCGGTGGCATAGGGCACAAAATAGTTTTAAACATTTATTGATAAGAGCAGTGTCTGAGCTGTGGACTGATCATTTAATATATTATATTCACATGTGTTTTTCTTATTAAAAGCTATAAGAATATACGTAGAGCACATATTTATGGTCGTATAGTCTGCTTGATCCAGCTTTCGTAAGAAATAACATTTGTGTAGAAATTAGGTATGTTGCCTGATCTGCAAATCACACCAAAGGAAACTATGCCCCCAAGAACCCAAACGCCCTCGTGGTACGCCATCAGTGGTCCTCCGATGCTCCTTTTGCAGCCGGCGCACAAATGGGATTCTCCCAGTGTATTCCAAGTGGGGAATACGGGACGACAGCTGTCCAAATCCAAGCGGGCGACTTCGAATTTCATCTGGACGAGGCTACCAATCTGAGTGTGGTTCGCTCCCCATCCCGCCCCGGTAAACTCCTGGTGGGATTTCCAATGTTGCACACCCACAGTCGAGGGCAAGCAAACAGGTTGAATGCTTGGCGTATAGGCGACCTCCGTCTGCAAGCGGATCAGACCAATGTCGTACTCTGAAAAGCCGAATTTGAAGTTTTCATGTATGCGGATCTCCTCGACCGCAACTCGCACAGGGTCCGGTTGGCACCTTCCATTGCGGCAATCCACGGCACTAGTGTCATGTTCTCCCAATATTACAGATACTCTGAAAGGATAATAGTTAATAGTAAAACCATAGCAACAGATATTAGGCTGCTTACAGGTCTGCGTATACGGTCAAATAAGATTCCGCCAGGCATAGAGCCGCTGTTAGAACATATCGGTGGTTAATCAGTGATCCCGTGCAGAAATTGTTCTCTATGTATTCACTTAGCATACGGTTCTCTAATACCACCAGCCAGGGGAATTTCGTGTGCGCAGATGAATGACCACAGATGGACCGATCGGGAAGCGAACTAGAATCTTCGCGATGGATTTCGTCAGGAGTCCTGTTGTAGTCCGTATCCGTGGTGCAGCAGGCGAAGATCTCGTTGCTCTGCTCTGAATCGCAACGTGAGTTTCGAACAAACTCTATCTCGGAGTCTGTTAGTTTACTCTTCACCAACACCGAATTCAGGGACAAGCACAAGGAAATGGGCGCACACAGTCCTTTTGTCTGGTTGGGATTCCAACAAGTCTTGTCTGTGAGCAAGCACAAATATAAAAAGCAATTTCAGTATTATTTGGGTGTTTATTCCTCTTTATGAAAAACACAATGTTCGGAGGAATTTTCCCTTAGTGCACTTACACCGTGAAGTGGCCTGGTTATGGTTAATCAAAATGCACAACAAAATACACAAAACCGCTGCGATCACCTTCATTGCGAACTCCGCAAACCTCGACTAAGATCTGATCGATGAACACGAAGAATTTGGCTGAGTCTGTCTCGACTTTGAACCGGAAAGATTTGGACTTCAGTGCGATTGCTTGCTGTTATCATGTCAATAAGTTAAAGATGAGAGGTTATGCGATTGCTGGGGCCATAGATTTGGCATTAAAAAAATGGATGGTTTCGGTTTCCGAAGTAAAAAAGACTCGAATGAATTATGGAAACAAAAAGCAAGCACTACTTTTAAAACTAACACAAGATACAGCACATTGGCACAAGATACATTAATACTTGCTTGAATATAGGTTCAAAATGAACATGTATGAACTGAAATAAGCCGCAGACTCGTTGTCATTCTCCACGAATAGTCAATATTCGGGATATCAGCAATCCGATTGTGTCTGCACTTTCGACAGACAATCCCAAGAAACAATTAATGCTGGCAAAGGACGAGGGGATACGGAATATAGGACCACAGACTTGGGGGACGGACTACATGTAATATTTTAAATGTAGTTTCGGGCTAATTGTCATGCCATCGACGGCGTCTTATCGGACGGTAGCAAAACAATTTGGGCAAATTTATGCAACACGGGCGAGCTGAGAGTGCCCCAAAGGGCAAGAGAGTGCACGAAGGACACACAGGACATGCAGGATGCCCAGATGGACAGATAAGTCAAAAATGCTGCCATTAAAATGCTGGCATTTGCAAGTCTATCTGGTATCGACAGGGTTTCGCAAAAGTTACGCAAGGAGGTGAGCGAAAATGTAGCCGTGGTGGTCATTAATGAACATGGACCAGTGTCCCCGTACAGTGGAGTCCATTAAAAAGGACTAAATGGCAATTAAGCACTGGAGTCAAAAGGCAGAATCGGAGTCGGAATCAGAGGCTGAGGCAATTAAGCCGCCCCTTTCGCTGCAAGGACACTGGGCAATTAAGCCGGACCAAAGTTGGCCAATCCCTTGGAGTCGACCTTATCCTCTTCACCTATCTCTCTGGCCGAGGAAAACTTAAATGAGTTTTCCGGGAGCAGAGATAGAGAGAGAGAGAGAGTCCCGCTGCGAGCATTTAAGTGACTGCAACTTTGATTGGCTGGCCGCTTGAGTGGGCAGCAGATTTATCTCCTATTTCCGAGCCCCCCGATTGCACATAAATCCCTACGACGATACCTACGCCCGGCCAGGGATCCAGGGATCCAGGGATCTAGCCATAAAAATATTTGGAATACCCAACGGCACATATGTATGTATAATATGTGAGTTGAATTTTAGAGGGCGACACATCTTCGATATGCTCGTTTAAAATAATTTATTGCACTGCCTCTGACACCCATTGAACGTCTGCCACCGGTTCCCCAAGTAAAGTGTCCCGGCACAAACTCACAAGATAAATTGCGCAAATAGAAAAATGTTCTAATTAAAATTATGCACAAATATTTAGGATTTCTTTTCGCTGTCATCCATCGATGGGGTGCCAATTAAAATTGATTGGAAATTCCGGGACGGCATTCCCGGCATTTCTACGGCATATCTACGGCATTTCTACGGCACGTGGGCGTTCTTCAGCGCCAAGTAGCAGCTGCCCGATTCCTGTAACGTATCCTTTCGCTCGAGATTTGCATGCAGAACCTTGAACCTTTTGAAGCATGGGAATGGAAATGGGACTATCTGCGTGTCCTGACCATTCCGCATGACTACACACTACACACGAGACCAATAAAAACAAGTATCAATTAACACTCTTGTACTGGCGAAATGCAGCCAGATGGCTAAATGCATGCATTTAAGTCGCAACCCCGACCTCCGCTAATGTAGCAAATGAAACGGTCACCTTAATGGATTTCTGTTACGCGGTCTAGCTTCGATTTGGACAGAAGGTGGCGAGGCACGGGAACAGGACTCCCAGGACTCTCGTGCTGTTCCATTGATTGTCCTTGAATCGCCGTCGTTCGCCACTTAATCCAATCGCGCACATGTTGAGCCCTAACAATGGACTCCTGCCTCGTCCTCGTCCTCGTCCTCGTCCTGGTCCTCGGTTTCGCCCCGTCTTTCACCCCATCCCCATCCACCTTAAGCGGCTTTCACCTTGACGTTGCCACCACCAACAAGGGCAACACGAAATCGAAACAACACCACCAGAATCTGCCGCGGATTCGGAATGCGGCATCGGGCAACTTTGGCCTCGACTTGATTTCCGCTGTAGCCTACACTTAACAATATACATATATGTATGTACATATATACTCGTACAATATAGCACAACAATATATAATTCTTAATCTGAAATCTGCGACGTCCGGCGTAATTACTTGGAGCTAAGCGATACACACACACATTTGTGAGTTTCAAATAAACAAAAGTTGTTCTATAGAACACTTATTTTAGAAAGTTAATAGTAAAATGAGAAACCAATGTACACTTGCAAAAAGAATATTGATGCATACTTTTGGATTATGCTAAATATCTAAGAAATTTATACATTTCTCCCAGTGTACTTATCGCAAAGGGGGTGTGAGGAAATCAAGGCGAATATAGGGGGTGTCCTGGAGATTGTGTGCATTACCAACTGTTGTGAAAATTAGAACGTGTAGTCCGGCTCTTTTCAGGACTTATCACACACACGCACGACCGCACCACTGAGCCGCTGAGCCACTAAACCACTGAACCACTGAACCACTGAACCTCCCAACCACTGGCCACTGCACCACCTCTGTGGGCCGTCTGCATTGACATACGATGATGTATTAGCCGTGGATTTAAAATTAAAAGCCCCGCTCAGGTTGCCCCTTTTGATGCGAGTGTATGTACATAGTGCCGAAGAGCCGGTTCCTAATTAATCCCACAGAGAATGCAGAAAGCAAACCGAACTTAAGCAACATCTGGGCTCTCTGAGTGACATTAACTAAAGACCGACGCCACTTGGGGCACAAATTCGGCCGAATTTCAGCATCTCAGCATCTCAGCATCTCAGCATCTCAGTATTTCAGTATTTCAGTATTTCAGAATTTCAGAATTTCAAATTGGGGCTGACAGGCGCGAACGGAGAATACGAAAACCACATTTGGGCACCCCGAATGAAAGATCATTCAGCTGTCAGAATGATTAAGAAATGTGAAATCGCTTAAATGTGCTCTGCAAGAGGTTCCATCATTTTTCTTTTTCCTAAACCAAGCTTTTTTTTAATGGGGTTGGCGCCCAGTGGAACACATGTAGATTGGGCTTCAAACGTAAGTCCGAGACGGGAGAAGTACGAAAGCTGAAAGTTATCTCTAATACTGACTAATAATAATTCACTGGAAATCAGAGCCTAATGAGACTTTCGTGCTGATACAAAAAAAAAGACGGCGCGTTACTCATCCGAGGCAAAATACATTTGTTGTTGTAAGCAATTTGTGAAATGAGTTCAACTTTTTTCTACCAAATCGTCGGCACTTCCTTCCCCGCTCCACTCGCTTCATTTTGGGAGGTAAATAAAAATGTTCAAAAATTAATGCCTGTCTTTCGTTTGCGAGGCCGAGAGGCCATTTTGCGCCTTCCGCTCGGAACCATTCCGTTTTCAATTTCGCTCCCCAAAATCCTCACTTCTGGCCACACGTTTGCCAGTGCGAAACATTTTTATTACGAATTCGTGAGTTTCGCTGCAAATAGCAGCTCGCCATGGGCAAATATATAGCCGCTCGGAAGATATATGTCTAGTTTTACACTATTATGCACGGAATCGCGAGCGCGGGGCACGGGCAATAAAAATACCCGAGCATATCAGGGGCACCAACCAAATGGAGGATGGGGAGCACCAGGATGCTTCTGGCAGCTGCCTCGACTTCGTGTGCCATTCGACACGCCCACAACATTCGATTGTCTTAGGCTCACCCAGCTACACATATCATTCATTGAGTACACCTGAAAAAATCGAGAGCACAGTAGTAGTATAAGCACTGGCATAGCCCAGTAATTTCCGCGCACTCATAAAATGCATATGAAAACATTAGTGTTTCGGTATAGTTGCACTACGGATTAATTGGAATTATTCGCTTCATATTTTTTGCAGTGTAGGGGAGCATTTAAATTTCGGCGCGTTCATTGAAATTTGAGCAATGAGCTAGCTGACGATAAAAGTGGACGCCACTACAGTGGGCGGGGTCGGACATTTTCATATAAAGTACCTTTTGTTGGCATTTTAATGGCGCGCTTTATGGAAGGATTAAGCACATAAACTTGTCAATAACTCGAGTGCCGCACACTCTCATATACTGATGCTTATATACCCAAATTGCCAGCGACTCGGCGACTCTCTTCCAATAATAATGTCACCGCACTTTGACTAAGAAACCCTGAAACTGGAGTCAAGTCGCCGAGGGGACAGCGATTTTATTTATGAGCTCAACGTTAAATTGTTGCCGCATATGTCGAGCGGTCCTGGAGTGTAGGGCAGGCGGCAGGGGGCAGGGGGCAGGGGGCAGGAGGCAGAGGGCAGCGACTTATTAAAAACAATCATGAGCCAAAACACCAGAAACATAACCAACCGAGCTCCCAGCCCTTGGAGCACATTATTGATAAACACACAAGTCTGAGGCAGGAGAAGCATTGGATAATGGATTGATGGGGTGAAGGAGAAACTCTCATAACATTAAGTGAGAACCGATAACGAGCACTCTTACGCTTATGGGTATTCGTTGTGGATATGAGGATATATGAGGGAATTAGAGGGTTATAAATAGTACTTGCTTAATAATTGATCCATTTATGCAGTTATCTCACAAGCAAAAGAAACTTGATTTCATTCTTGCAAAATGCTTTGAAGGCAAGTCCGCCTTTTCGTGATAGGCAATCGGTGAAAGTAGCCGAATTGAAATGAAGTTGTTCATATCGATGGCTAAAGGACTTGCCCTACTATGCCAAACATTCATAAAGATGTCCCTTGCGCAAGTCAACCTTTTAGCTGCTCCGATGGCAAGCCAAATTTGGCCGAAATGAAAATTGCAAGCCACCCAAACGCAGAAGATTACAAACCCCTGCGGCAATTATTTTACGATGCACAAAGGTATTGTTAAATTGCAGGAAGGATATAAGGATGGAAATATGGAAATATGGAAGGCGAGGAGCAAACAAGCCGGCAGCCAAAGTAAAGCCAAATATGTTGAAATGCGGCCAGGACCGGGAGCAGGACGAAAATGCGAGCTCCAGGACAACGAGGGGAAAGTCCTGGATGCGAACGACGCCGCAGTTCAATATGCAGCGGCAGGCAATATTAAAATATCTTAAGGATATTATGTTATTACGCACACATTACACAGCAGACTGCGGGCAGGATATCGGGATGGATGGATGGATGGATGGATGGATGGGAGGGCACGGGGCAAACTCCACTCAAATGAGATAATTCCCTGTAAAATAATAATAAAATAAGCAACCTTCAGACAATGTTCAACCCCACCCCACCAGCCACCCCACCTATCCCGAAGGTTTTTATGCTTTTCATATTTTCGCAACCCCCGCCGTTTAAGTGCTTTTCAATATGAGTAAAATGCATTAAGGTATATCTTTGGCATTTTCCCTTCTGGCCGCCGGCTAGGCAATCTGAATGCTGGGCGGTGGACGGTGGGCGGTGATCGGAGGGCGTGGCAGATTGGCCAGGGCACTCACTCTCGCATTAAAACAAAACACACCAAACACACACCCACAATCAGGATTCGGGGCCAGTGGCAAAAGAAAGGACCAACCCAACCCAACCCAACCAAATCTGCAGAGTCAGCTGAAAAGAAAGAAGCCCATACAAATGAGCCACATCGCAGTGGAATACGGCAAATGGGAGACAATTTTTAGTTTTGATCTAAATGCGTCAATAAATTTTAACACTTTCAGTCGCTCGGGCGACAGAAACAAAAGTCGTTTCGAGGCTTACAATAAAAAAAAAAAAAGGAGCAGGCAAACGAGCGGCTTAGTATATCCTAGCAGAAATCAGGGCTATGGGCTTACTCACTTACACTTTTCCTAAGAGATGGTAAACAATGGCAATACCCAAGTTGCCCTAAAACGAATGTAATGCATGAAATACTTGTATATAAACTATCTCAGGATTACGGATTACATACGGTCAGCGTTTTAATGCTGAGTATCGGGTAGTCGAGCCCGTGACTTTCGCACACACGCTCCACTTGCTTTTCGGCCACCTCAGCGTTTTCTTTGACTTCTGCGCCAGCTCGGTCTTATCAATGGGCTCATTTTAAAATCAACGCCTAGTCGTGAAACTCTTACTTACTAGAGTCTTGTCAATGGCTGGAATTTTCCAAGTTTTTCATTCCATTTATGGCTGCGAATCTGGGCCGGGCTGACTTATCGCTCCATGTGCATCTTCAGTGGCACATTCAAAGGGCTTTCTTCGGGGAGGTGGACGAGTCAGTCAGTCAGTCAGTCAGTCAGTCAGTCAGTCAGTCCGGTACTGTTGTCCTGTGCTCCAGAAGTAAAGCATCCACAAAGAGTTGGCACAGAGTTTTAGCCCTAATCCAGCCAAAGGGAGCGCCATCGTGGCACATGGGCAAACACTGCTGCCATGGCAAATTTATCGCCGCTGATAAGCGTTAATAAATTAATTAGAATTATTGAAATGCGTGGTCTGTCGAGGTCCTGCCACCGCATATCCTTCCGCTCCGGTGCCTGCAACCAAATGCAAACACAGCCATGGCCATGGGCATGAATATGGCAGTGGATCGGCAGTGGACATGGAAGTGGACATGGAAGTGGACATGCAAGTGGACATGGATGTGGACATGGATGGCAGCCATTATGCGCTGATTTGTGTTGCATACTTTTGCGGCACAGGGCAGAAAGCAGGACGAAAGCAGGACGAAAACAGTGCCACATCCGGAAACGCGCAGGACACGCACTTTTGAATTAGTTTGTTTGAACTCTCGGTCCTTATCTCAAGTTGTAGATTTTCAACATTTTGTAGTCATTTCCGGTCGCACTCTGCATTTGCATTTGCATTTGCATTTGCATTTCGTGCTGCCCGCTTTTATCAATTCAATTTACGCACTCGCATAAAGAGGCTCTTGCAAAAATGTTACGAACATTTTATGCGAACAATAAGATCATCGTTGTTCATTCAAATATTAGTATCAAATTAGGTATAAATACTTGACTTTAAAAGCTAGTCGGAGGATTACGTTATGTTTACGAGTCAATGGAATGGTTCTTATGGTTTCCTTTTGTATGTATGATAACGTATAACGTATTTTTCCTGTGCAGTCTGGTTGGCTATTTTCTCCTTCTTACCTTCTAGGCGTTGGCAAAGTTTTCACGTCTTGTAGCGCCGTTTTTTCCTGCTTTAATGGCATTAAAAAGTTTGTCCGCCGCTGGCCAAAGTTCTCAGCACTAAGGTGCCTTTTTTTATTGGCGCCAGGACGTGTTCGCCCCGCAGGAATTCGCCTCCCACTTTTCCACACCCAAGTCCTTGAGCTCAAGGTGCCGGCGAGGAAAAACCGGCGGAGAAAAAATTAAATAAAACTTTTTTAGCGCACAAATGTTTTGCTGCTAATTGAAAATATCTGTTGGGTTCAATTAGACGATGCTGCACCGTGCGGCGGCTTAAGCGGCTGACTGACCACGCCCCAACACCATAAACCGTAGAAAAAAAAAAAAAAAAAAAAAAAAAAAAAAAAAAAAAAACACTGATTTAAGCAATTTTTTGTGCAACTTTTCGCTTGTGTGGCGAGACTTTTCAGCTTCCCACAGAACAACTTGCATCTGATGGATCGAATTTCTGGATCGAGAGAGGGGACATTTGATTTCGCGCAATTCCTAATGCCCGGATAAAGTTTCTCCACACAGTTTAGTGGGGCATACAAATGAGGGGACAGGCTTCACCTGCAGCTGAAGTACGCTTTTTTCGATGGGAAACTAATCTAAAGAATTGGAAAAGAATTCTGAGCAAAGGTTAATTGGATAGACAGGCGAGCTGGGTGGGTGAGTTTAATCAAAGGTTGGACGGACTTGTCCACTAAAAAAGAAAACTAGAATAAAACTTGAATAAAATACGTATGTATGTACATATAGCACGTGAATTATTATGTATGTTATGCCGCCCAGTAGATTAATTGGGGTTGCTCTTTACTGTTCCGGCTTAAATACATTTAATGAGCCAGCCCACACACACACACACACACAATAAATAAACAAAATCAGGCATCAAGTGGCCAAACACAAATTGTCAATTAAAAGGTATTTAAGCTTAATACCCAGGTCACACAGTCACGTCGAGCGCTTAATCCACGTAAATTAGTGCAAAAATCAAGTGGATACCTTGATACCACACACACACACACACACACACACACACACACATTAGCCCCCCAAATTTGTACAAGAGAGGGGGAGTGGGGAGTGGGGAGGGGGGGGCAGAGAGCTGGGCAACCGACACCAATAAAGCCAACAAAGCGTTTTTAGGGTTAAGTCCATGTCAAAGTGTCAGTTTAGTATCGGTATCATGTCATGTTGTCTGTTCGCTCATGGTGGGTATGTTGCTGTTGTTGTGGCTGATATTTCGGTGGCAAAAGGCGTGTGGCGGCGGGGGGCGGGGGTTTTAATTTCGTGTGTACTGTGTGGCAACATCAGGCCAAACAGACGTGTGCTCCGGACCCTCTATCTCTGCCTGGAAATTGCGCTGAAGGTGCAACGTTTTACTAATGAATTTAACAAGGATGCTGGCTGTGGCAGAAGGTTGGTGTGAAAAATGGGGTGGCGCACTGAGAGAAACCGATTGATACTTGATGGTTTACTTTCAACGCAGATGTTAACTAACTTTCGAGCACAGACTGTCGTTTGTGTTGGTTGCATAGCTTTCGACATCTTGAAGAGTGCGCTTTCAGTTTCGAATTTTCATCGCTGCTAGAAGCACATCGATTTTGTGTTCTCTGTGGAAAATGCTGGAAAAAGGGGCACGTTGCAGCGTTGCATGCTCATTAAAACGTCAGGCCGGCAGAAAGCAGTCTGGAGAGGCCAGTTCGTCTGGGGGCATCAGCTGCACTTTGTGGCCCTGCTGTTTATCCTGCCAACATATTTTTCAAATGTTCCGTTTGCATAAGTGAAAAGGCCAAAAAAGGAAGATAGCACACACGTGGGCGGGGGAGGTGGAGCAGGCCAACATTGGCGTCAACACAACAGCGGCATCCAGGGGTTAAGGAATTAGGGAAACGGGAAGTTGGGAAATGGGAAATGGGAAGTTGGGAAATGGGAAGTTGGGCCAAATCTGCCAACAATGGCGCGTAAATTTACGACTCACCTACGCGACTAGACGGCTTTTGACCAGCCGGGCTCGAATGGGGTGGACCAAAAAAAACAGGGAATGGGCGGGGCCGAAGCCGAAGCCGAAACCGAGGCACATGTGTGCGGCATATTTAAATTTGTATTTATACGCATTTCAGGTTTGCGCCTGTTAATCCAATAAAATTGCGTAATTAAATTTGCGCTTCATTTGGCGTTTGTCATGTTTGTCGTTGCGGTGACAAATTTAAAACCTGTTGTCTGCCGGCCTAAAAACTCAACCCTTCCCCCCCCCCCACGCGAGGTGCGAAAAAATGAACTCAAACCGAAATTGTTGTACACGTAGTAATTTTTCAATTGCCGCATAATTGAAGCCAAACCAGCGGAGTAATTCGCACCGCACCAGAAAAAACTGGCAAAATATTGGCAGCAAATTGTCGGCATGACAAAGTGGACCAGGATCAAAAACCCCGACTCCCATCTTTCGGCCTGTTGATGTGTGGCTTTGTTTGCCAGTTTTTGTTTTTTGTTTTTTTGTTTTTGTTGTTTGTTTTTTATTTTTCTTTGCCATGGACTCGTGTCCTCTAGGGAAAATGGAAAGTTGACTAGCAATTGTGTGAACGGCAGATGAAAAATGATTTTTAATTGCTGGGCGTTGAGTGCTGAGGATTCTGTGGTTGGAGAAAAAAGGTTGAAAATCAGTGAAACTGCCTCGCATTTAGCGGGCTTTTTTATGCTGGCTGCAGATAAAGCCCTGTGCAATTGTGAAATTGATAAGCCCACACGGCACTACTTCATTACTTCCGGCCTTTCGGAGCAGGGCCCTCGAAGGAAGTCGATAAGGTCCGTAGGCCGACGGACCCGATAAGACCACTGCATCAATCGCCTCGGCGATGCAGCGAAACTACGATTAACTCAAGCGCTCCTCAGATGGCGATGGCGGTCGGCAGACTTGAAAGGCGCTGGCAATCTTTAGCTAGAAAGGCATCACACTTGCAGAACAATTTGTAACTCCGAAGTCAATTCACTTCAGCAAGCGTTTTAATGCCACAAGCATGGTTCCTATTTTACTCCATCTAACCTCCCATTAATAACCTCATATCAACATTGCCTATTTTTTTTTTTGCCCACCAAATATCACATCTTATTTCCGGTGGCCATTTTTTCTGAGTGCACGAGTGCCACGGGGTTTCTTCTATTCGACAGCCGTGCCAAGCACGGAAAGTCACTTTTCTTATCACTTCGAATTGCGACTCGGTTTTTAACGGTTGGCACTGGGATAATGAGGTTGATCGCGGCACTTCCATAGAATTTCTTCAAAGATGACCCCTCAAAACCCCGGCTTTTTGATTTTCGCGTGTGCCTGTCTCGCTTTACTCAGTATCTGCGATTTATTCCGGCATTCAAGTGCTTTAGTTGGTTGAGTTTGTTTAATCTTGTAAAAATCTAAAGGAAATACTCCTCACATTTTGGTAATCATGCTTAACAGAGTTTAGATATCGAATTCAGATCATGAAACTGTTCGTTTTGCAGCAGTTATTTTTGAAAGCTCAATTGTTTTGTGTTCAGTAAAGCCTGGGCATGAAAAACTTCCAATATCTAAGAAGTACATATTTTCCATTACTTCCAAGCTAACAGTAAAGCATTTTGCGATTCGGATATGCATTTTGCAGCCATTCTAGGGCGCCATCTTGTCTCGGAGTAGCGCGAGTTCTTCAGTGATAACTGCGAAATGCGTCAAACGGCGGCGGTTTGTGCCACAAATTTGGCGATTAAAACAGAGTGGGGAGTGGGGAGTGGGGAGTGGGTAGTGCCCCGCATCGGGGGCAATATGCACCCACATATGTATAATATGAATAATGCGAGTGTGGCACGCTGGCTATAATGACGAAATGTAATTTGGAGCAGTGAAATGGGGGGCTGTCGCGCTGTTATCGCTGTCGCTTTTGCTTTTGCTTTTGCTTTTGCTTTGAGTTTAATTAAAAAGTTTGGCTCTTTGTGGCCGCGCAACAGCCGAAAGCAGTGCACATTCGAAATCACATTTTGATTTTGGCTTTTCGTTTTTGTATGTATATAATTAAAATCCGCTGCCGAATGCTCCAAGTGGGCGTGACTGTGGCTCTGGACAGCTTTTCTCCTGTCCAGCTGGCTGAGTTGGCCGAAGATAAACCGAAGAGCAAAGGATGCGTTATTAGTGTGTGCAAGATATTAACAGCATATTTGACATAACAATATGGAGAGTGTCCTGCGAAGGCGGCAGCATCGCCAGCAGGAAGCAATTTCTCATCGTTTACTAGTTTTTATTAGCCCACCCAAGCCACATGCATTCGCAGCCGCCCACCAAGAAGCAGCCATGGAGCCATGGAGCCATGGAGCCATGGCATGGCATCCTTATAAGGATTCTTGGCTTCGGCCAGGACATGCCGGGCAGCTCATAAGACAACATAAAGTATGACAGACATTTTGGCAACACTTTGCAGACCGTTAGCAGCCCCGGCTTTTTAAATTGTTAATGCCACTGCTCGGGGGAGTGGCGTCCTATTTACCCGGCAAAAGACAAAGCAGCTGTCATAATTCGCTGCAAAATATTGTCACCCAACCAGATGCACTCTCATATGGGGCCAATTTGCCTTGGCCGGGCACTTCTTGGCTCCGTTTTCTGGCACGGCATTACTTGGCCATTATACGGGCTCCGTATAATGGGGGCCCAAATCCACTTCAGCTGCCCGGAAGTGCGCGCCATTTTCTAATATTGTACCGGAAGCAATTAATATGATTGCAACAATGCGAGAAATCCCAGCCGCAGCCGTCGTAATGGTAAGGCACTTCATCAAGCCCTCGTTATGCGTTGCAAAGATACAGGCCGAAGATACAGGATATTTATCCTTCAAATCCCGTACAAATACCAGGGTAAACAATGCTTTCAGGGCGGCAATAAACAATAAAAACCAATGAAATATTTCCGAAACGAAGTAAGCGCACTCACAGACATTGTGTTTACTTTTGAATTACCTTTCATAAAGTTGCGAAAATTTCTTAAAAAACACATCCCAATAACATACCCAAGGCCAAGTTAGCGACATGTACGCGCCCACCAATTTCGATCGATCCATGCTAGTGGAGTACAGTGCCGCATTTATGTACTACATTGAGAAGCACAAGCTGATGGAGGTGATGAGTCGTCTCCTGGCCGAGATTTCCGTGGCGGATGGAGTGACGGATGTGCGACGATGGATGGGCGAGAATATAACCAGGATCGGCGTGGAGATATACACCAAGTCGATGGACGCCTTCCATCGGGGAGTAAGGGGCGATTTCTACCAGCTGCCCAGGAACTTCTACCACCGAATAGTGCTGCACGGCAAGCCAGGATCAGGGCGAAGGTCCTTGGCACATGTGCTAGCTCAGCGCTGGAACCTGCTCGTACTGGATGCCGATGTCCTGGCCTATCACAGCATCAACAAACGAGACCAGGATGAGCAGTCCACGCTGCTGCAGGAAGCCATTGAAAAGGATTGCGTCTACCGACGGTCGCAGGCTGTGGGGAATCTTATCCAGAACCGACTCCTCCAGGAGGACGCCCTACACAGGGGTTGGATGCTGATCAATTACCCCAACAATAAGTGCGAAGCTGAGGAGCTCTTCGAGGGCTTCACTGTGCCCCCGAATCGATTTGTCTTCCTGCAAGTGGACGAGCGTATGGCTCGCATGAGAATCCTGCTCAATAGCTACTCGCCAGGACCTCAGGCGCACATCAGTTTTCTGGACCGTCAGATGGCCCAGTTCCGGAAAAGCGAACCTGCTCTAAATACCTACCTCAGCCAGCGGAGGGAAGTGGTCTATGTGGATGCCTCACCTTGTTTCGAGCAAGTCAAATGCGAGATCATCTCGGAACTGACGAAAACTCCCTATGTGCTGGGTAAAAAATATGGCGAGGCAAATGGCCAAATCTGACTTTGATTCCAGCCACTCTGCATCCAAATTGAGTAACAATGTGTTCTTGAAGTCCCTTCTGTGATTACTCTCGTTGTTATTATTATTTGCTCAAGTGTCTGTTGTTGTTTGTGTTATTATTGCCTTGCTTTTTGGGGTTTTTTTTGGGGTTTTTTGGGGTCAGACCTATCAGACTTCATACCGATTCCCCATTCCGCATCCAACGAGAAACGAAAAAATATTGCTACGCTTTCGCTTAGGTAAACAGTAGACAGTGTGGTGTGATGTGCGGACTAAAGGATACCCATTAAGAACATTTAGCAGTGAGTACAGTAGAAGGAGTTGCACTATTTCATCCAAAACCTGGTAAGCAAATCCCCAGCAAAGCGAGGAACCAAACTCCCCTTGAAAACGCTGAGTAGCAAAAAGTGAATTTCCATTTGAATTTCCACCACTGAAAAATGTGAACAGAAAAACAATAAAACGCAGGAAAAAATGAGAGGAAAATAAGGGGAAAACAAATGATTTTATGACCACAACTTAAGTGCTCAATTTGTAATTGTTTGACGACGCTGATAAGACCCGTGGAGGAAAGATGCCGAGGGCGGGGAGACTTCTTAATGGCACCCAAAAGTTCAATCAAAGTTTTATACATTTCCTTCTGCCCGAGGGGTCCGGGGTGGGGTGGGGGGTACAAATTAGTCGCCAGCAGGTTGATGATTATTGGAGTAAATATCTTTATTCCTTGAGGTTTTCCCCAGTGGGCCGTCATCCCAAACAACTCACAAATAATTAAAAAAACGCACCAAATCGTTGTCAGAAAATAAATATATTCACAACAGTCAGGGGAGCAGCGACTATCAAATATACCAAATAGGAAATGTTTATTTCAAGAAAGTAGCGATACTAGCGCCCCATTTAAACGTCACCATAATTTACTGTATTTGCGAGAAAAGGTTAATTTCGGTTAGTTTCACCATTTAATTTAGTGCACATGCGATGGCACAACTGCAGCGAGTTATACCAAACTCAAATGGATCAGCGCACCACCTTGATGTCGATGGTGAAGCAGCAGCGCTTCTGCGAAACCGGATCCTTCAGAGCCCAACGGATGGTGTAAGAGCTCAGGGGGAACTTGGCCTCGATGGGCACCAGGGTGGTGTACGTCTGGGTGACTCCGGACCTCACGGGGCAGGTGGTGTACTTGCAGGCCTCCCGGTCCAGGGTGGCGAGGGGCAGCTCCACGTTCTCGCTCTTGGCCCAACCCAAGCTGGCCTTCAGGGTGTCGGCATCGAAGTTGGGCGTGAAGTCGAAGCTCATCTCGCTGCTGCGCTTGCGCCGGATGTGGCATGCCGCATTGGAGTGGGCCTCGGGGCAGGGCGAAACCCTCACCTGCTGGATCGTACAGGTGTCCACACTGTCCGCACAGGGCTGGAAGTTGACCACCTCGGCGGAAGCGGATGACGAGATCAGGACGATGGCGATGGCGATGGCGAAGGCGACAGCCTGCAGCGAGCGAACACGCAACATGATGGATCGAAAACCAGACACGGAATGCAGGCACTTCTACTACGGACTTGGAATCAAAGCCGGGCTTATCTCCGTACCCGTTTGACCCCGTGAACTGGGTCACATCGGCGGCCACATGTGTACATCAGCTGATTAGATTCGAGCGCCTTATCGGAATGGACTTAGAGCAGCTGTACGGCATTTGAAATTTTTGTAAAATTCTGTTCAGCTACGTAATCCCCGTTTTGGGGATTATTCAACAACGAAAAAAAAAATAAGTGGCTGTTTCAAAGGTTTGGTAATTCGAGTATTCGAGTATCAACACTACTAAAGTCTGTAACCTTGGTATACCCTAACTAATTAGTCATTTCAGAATCTAAATTCTTATCAGCAGCATTCCCCTGTTCAGTTTCATCGGCCTGACATATTCAAGGTGGAATGAGTCCAGATAATGGGTATGCCGCAGGTATTACATATGGGTATTACAGATAAGGAGCAAGTGCTGCTTATTACACTAGCCAGCAAGAGATTCAAGCCAATAGAGGACCGCCAAGCAAACTAATTTGCGTATCGCTCACTTATAAAGCACTTTAATATCGTAAATCGTTTAAATATGCTAGGAATGTGAATGCTGCAGTCCAACTATTCAGTGGAGCACCCAATACAGAGCACCTTCCTAGCGCACCACCTTGATGTCCATGGTGAAGCAGCAGCGTTTCTGCGAAACCGGATCCTTCAGAGCCCAACGGATCGTGTAGGGACTCAGCGGGAACTTGGCATCGGCGGGCAGGGTGTTGGTATACGTCTGGGTGACGCCGGATCTCACGGGGCAGGTGGTGTACTTGCAGGCCTCCCGGTCCAGGGTGGCGAGGGGCAGCTCCACGTTCTCGCTCTTGGCCCAACCCAAGCTGGCCTTCAGGGTGTCGGCATCGAAGTTGGGCGTGAAGTCGAAGCTAATCGTGAAGCTGTGCCTCCGGCGGATGCGGCATGCGGCATTGGCATTGGCCTCCGGACACGGCGTCAGCCGCACCTGATTGATCGAGCAGGTGTCCACACTATCGCCGCAAGTCTGAAAGTTGACTATCTCTGACAAGACGGATACGGATGACAACGCCACAACAAAGGCGATAGTCAGGAGCGAGCTCAAACGCGACATGGTGGATCGAAAGTCGGACTCGGTATGCCCGTAGCAGCTAGAGTCGCTTGGATTGTGGTGATAGACAGCCATACCCTAGGAAACGGAGCATGCCCATGTTTCTTGAATATTTGGAAATATTCCAAATGGACTATGCCCATTAAAAAGTTTACACATTTCACTTTTTCATTAAAAGCAATCAAAAAGTTTAGAATACCCGAATTTCAAGTCGATTAATGGCGGTTTAAACCCAATAGTTAGAGTACAGAAGCAAATACAGAGTTTTCAAAATTTTGAAAATCTCCCAAAGTAGGGCTTATCAACAGCAGGGAACTAAGTGCTATCGCCAGGCAGCGAACGTCGGTTCACATAGAGTATAATTAATTGTTTTACAATAGGCAACTAGACCATTATGGAAACTCATTTAGTACCGCTGACAAGCACTAGTCAGCCTGAAATTTGATACCAGCGACTAAAGGCAGTCGAGTCCGGGACAAATGAGGTCCAGTTGGAGTTGTCAATGCCCGTGTCGCAGATCTAAGGCATCTGCCGGGCACAAGCACAAAACCAATTGATCTCGGCACCCCGCGCACTCCACATGACAAATAAATCGTCACACTTTTCAGTGTCGGTGCCCCGAGATGGAAAACCGACAGTTGTCAGTCAGGGAAGCCGGAGATGGAGATGGAGATGGAGATGGAGTTGGAAATGCAGGAGAGCTCTGAAACTCGAGACAAATCCCGCGGGTCCAAGGATGAGGTCCCGAGATGTGCATGTGCACTTCGCCTATCGAACTGGGAGCTGTCAATAGGAGGCAGCTCGACAATTGCACGGCTCATTTGCGGGAAAGCATGTCAACAATGGGGGACAACAAACAACAGGCGGGGCGATTGACAACCTGACACCCCCAAGCCAGCCCATTCCCAGCAAACACTGCGAGAAATGGGCGAGGCAAACTCAGCTGAAATGGTGAAAAAAAAGAAATTCCTTAGGCTTGTGGCGAATGGGTTGAGCCCTTTTTGTATGACATAATTTTTGAACTGTAGTTCCACAAGTCAGTAGAAATTTTTGCCAGTGTGTTCCGCTGCGATTGCACTGCGATGCGTGCTATTTTTCAACTTTTATAGGGAAATCCCCAGGAGTATGCAATTAGCCGCCAAGGAAAACGACTGGCAAAGCGCAACATTTTCCCTGTTTTTCCCCAATTTCCATATCTCCGTTTTCATATGCAAAACATGTTTTTGCGCTCTCAAATTTGTATTCTCCAAAATTGATAGGAAAGTTTTGCAGCCAGAGCATAATTAACACTCGACAAACGCGTTCCTTCGTTTTCCCTAATGTTTTTCGCATAAATTATACAAAATATTCTACCCCCTTTCCCCTGGCGAATGTGGCTCATTTATATACTTCCGCGGCGACTTTGCGCCTTTTTTATTTTTTTTATTTTTTTTTTTTTTTATCAAAGTCCAGTGAACGGTGAATCAACAGAACCAAAACCCAAAGCGAGACCAAAACAGAATTAATTCATTAAAGAAATATGCAAAGCATTACAAAAAAAAAAAAACAAAAAAAAAAGAGAAAAAATGGAAAAAGTATCAAGAACTTGATGACGACGGGGTGTTGAGAACAAAAAACTGAAATTTATGTTTTATTACTTAATGAACTTACCGCAAATTAAGCCAAGGGTGGACGAGGTTATTGGCCAGGGGCAAAGGGGAAGGGGCAAGGGGGGAGGGGGAAAAGGGCGCTGAAAGACGAGGCCTTGTCTTCAATTAATATGCAAAAAATGTCAACATGGACTGCTGCTCATCAAAGTGGCAGCAGGAAAAGCGGGAAAAGCGGGAAAATCGGGAAAATCGGGAAAAGCGGGAAAATCCAGTGCCGAGCGAGCACTTGAGACGGCAGCAAGGAAGTGACCGGACTGCAAATTGGTTAGCAATTAATGGTGACCATTTTTTAATTGAACACACGAGCGTGGAATTGGATGGGGTATGTTATCTGAATGAGACAAAAATGGGGCAACTTAAAACTTCAAGTTGTACATATG
The DNA here is from genome assembly GCA_005876975.1 of Drosophila orena. Classification (NCBI taxonomy): domain Eukaryota; kingdom Metazoa; phylum Arthropoda; class Insecta; order Diptera; family Drosophilidae; genus Drosophila; species Drosophila orena. The sequence continues at coordinate 1,608,082 of VCKV01000282.1, read as the reverse complement.
TATATATTGCTTTGGATAGATAAGTGAATGGAAAGTGTTCAAGTAAGCGATTTCCCATTTCACCAAGACTGCGTCTAATTTGATTTCATTAGCCAGATTTAGCGAAACTCTTTCATAAATTGCAGCTGATTCCAAAGCCGGCCATCATTTGCGGGTTAAATGTAGCTTGTGATTTGGCCAGATTTCAGCTCCACTAATGTGAAGACCCTCCCACTTTCGCTCAAGTAATCCCGAATACCCCTCAGATTTTCCACGAAATGGGGGCGGCGAACTGGCGAACTTGAGCAAATCACCTCAAGGGGCCATAAAAAGCGAGCGAATGGAAAATACAAATAAAAACAAGCGCCGCCAAGCGAAAGCCGCCACCAAAACGAAAAAATAATGAACGCCGACTATATCACTGGATGCGTTTATGTATCTGTGTATCTGTTGGATTTTTATTTCTTGGAATAATCTGGCGAGCACACGACTAATCTGCGTTTAATTTCATTTGCGCCAAGCAAGCCGAAATTGAAATAGTCCACGGGGGTAGTGGCGGGTGGAAATACCTCCATTTGCTTCGCAAGGACAATGTAAGGACATTTCGTGGAGCAGTGCAACATTTCATTGGCTGACGGGGGAGATCAAAAGTATGCGACACCGTGGCTTAATTCGATTTTAACAATTGCAGCCAGCCAATGGCAGTGGCAATGGCAATGGCAAATGCCATTCCGCTCCCACTTCCATCTAATTGAAGCGAGGACGAAGATGTCCTGGCGACGCTTCTCCTTGGGGCACATAAAATTAATCCGACGTGTGGCGCCGCTTCTTTGTCAGCGTCCTCAGCGATTTGAATTTAAATGTGGCTCTTCTTTTTTTACTCGCCTTTTTTTATTCCCCCCTAAGCCAAGGGAAAGAAATATAAATAAAAAAAAAAAAAGTCGAGTCAGTCGAGTCAAGGAACCTTCGCGAATTGAATTAAACGTGTCCTTCGCCTCGCGAAGCTCCCTTTTCCCTTCTAGGTGTGGACAAAGGGAGCCTCACAATCATCATCATCAGCATCAGCATCATCATCTGAGTTGTGTTGAAAATTTTATTGCCTGGAATAATTAGGCGAATTAAGCACACAAATTAATTGCCACTCGCAGCATATGTGAGAGAAAAATACAAGAACGCAGCGAGCTCAAGCTGATTTACTTTTCTAGGCACAAAGCCCTGGCTCTGAAAATTGCGAGTGGCTCCTTGTGGTTCTTTCGAGCTGATAAAAGTGTACTAATCGCACTCGAAGAATTGCACACAGAGGAAATGAGCCGTACGAGCTCGCTATCTACTGATGTCTAAGTGATCGCAATCATGGTGAACTTGGGGTTAGGCTCTTCCTCCGCTGAGTAACCGCCTTCCGTTTTGAAGAAAGTCACTTCTGATGCTTGCTACTATGATTCACTTCAAGGAGATAAAGTTAGAGCATGGTTCTTTCTAAGTCAGATGAATTGGCGCGCATGCCAAGCAGCAGACTCAGTTTCCTGGATCGCAAAGTACATAAGTAGGAGATAACGCAATGATTCTTTAAAAAAAGCTTCACTGATTGCACTGTTCACTGTTCTGAATCCGCTGCAAACTCTTTAAATACTACCCTGCAATAATTTGTCACTTAGACAGCGGTGTCCAACTTTGCCCAAATCTTGTACGTACTATGTAATACTCTTAGCCCAGTCCATTTCCCAACGAAGCCCCTGAATTAGTGGAAACATATGCATCATGCTTGCAGGCAAACAAAAACATTTCATGCAAAAAAGGTTTTTAATTTAAATTTCTTGACTTGACGTGTGGCATGTGCCGACGTTGTCGTCTTTGTCCCCTGATGTCTGAGTCTGTGCCTGAGTCTGAGTCTCATTCTCAATCCCATTCCCAGTTTCCGTCTGAGTTTTGGATTCTGCACAAATGTGGGCGAAAAGGGCCAAGTCTCAGAGGAGCCGGGTAGCAAAGAAACTACCCACATACTCCGGCGCACATTGGCCATGCACAATTGACGCTTACATTGTTCTCAAGAATTATTATGTGGTTCCCAGCATGTGTGCTCCTGGTTTCAGTTCCTGTTGCCCCAGCTCCTGTGGCAGCCTTATCACTTCACCTACAGGCGGCAGGCAGCAGCCGAAATTGGTTACAATCTCACCCAAAAGAATGGCCATTTTATCTGGGCCATCAAGTCCAACACACATGTGGCACATTGCCCTCAGACTCGAATTGAATCCCTTGGCGAGATGGGGCGGAGGTGAGAGTGCTCCTTAACCCACTCAGCCGCTTGCCTCATCGCTTTCTTGCAAGGGCACGCCTTGTGCACTGCCATAAATGGGGGTCACCCCTGGAAGGAGCTAGCAAAGGCTGGTGGAACATGGACCACAGGAAAGTAGTAGTTCTGTGTAGTTCCTCAAAGTGGCATGCAGTATCTAGTATCTTCCTACTTGCACCCTTTTCTCTCAGTGGAGACGCCTTGGCTTGCGGTGGCTTGCCAAGGCAAGACAAATTTGCCCTAAGCCTTTAAGAGGCGACCACTGCCGTGGAAACTGCTTGTGGAAACTGGATAAGCCGGGGCCAATTAATATGGCAAGAAAACGGAGGCACACATTTTCCTCGGGCCGCCGCTCATGTGTGACCCATAAATTTTCATTTCATTGGCCAAGGTGCGCCCGCTTTCCCCAAACCGAACCGGCCCCAAACTTTTAATTGTAATTAATTTCGAAACATTTCTCGACGGCTGCGCGGGTGGTCCCGACTTTTGGGATTCGCCAGCCGACTTACGAGTGAGTATATGCTGATTCGGTTTTCGATTTTTGTTTTCAAGTGCTGCCAAAGTAAACACCGTCGGACACGGCGCACTATTTTTGCCCAGCATTGAGACGCTTCGGAAGCAGACAATCATTGTATATACACAGGCAAAAATCCAAATTGCTTACTATAAAAATGTGGCTTAAAGTGCCAGGATGTAGCTACGCGCTACGAAGTGCCTAAAAGTGTGCAATTTATGTGAGAAAACCATGTTGTTTGATTTGAACATACACAGAATTACCTATGGTAAGTAAATACACGATCCTAATGCGGCTAAGTATTTCTCGCCGTGCAGGAAAATGTAAAATGCAAGGCAGCAGTTCGCGGTTTTGCCCCAGTCTTTCCTGCTGACTGACGTTTTGTTTGCGTTGCAAAAAGCCAAACTCCGTGGGTGGCCACTGAAATGCAGAGAAAGATGTATTTTTTGGAGGGGCGAGCGGTGTCCCCGCCAAATTTTTCAAATGGTTCGGGGCCTCACCAGGTGATGCTGCTGGCACTTGAACTTGGTGCGGAGCGAGGAATAGGAATGTGGCCACCAGAGATGACAAGGCCATGCATTCAGTTGACAGGCAACCGAGGTGAATGACAGCTGGTTGAACAAATAGAAATGGACAAAGTTGCACGATGTACCTCTGCATTTTTTTGCTCACATTTCACCATACGAAATTGGGTATCATATCTCTGCATTACTTCTGCGAAGCAACAAAACTTGCCAGAAACTTTCGACCCTCGTATGCAAATGCCTTGCTTCTTTATCGGGCCACAAAGTTTCTCATATCCCGCAGGACATGCAGCACGTACAGGACGTACAGCGTTCAAGAACAGGATTATAAACTAAGAGCTCAGGGAACGGACAACGGACAACGGACAGAACGGACAACGGACAGAAAAGGCGACAAGTGCGTGCCGTGTGTTAGAACACTGAAAACAATCAGGAACGCTAACAAATATAAAGCAAAGATTTCCTTGTCTGTGATGTAGTTCAATTACTTGGAAGAGTGCTTTGAAATATTTAAATAGTTTAATTACACATATGCTTTTTCGCGCAGTGCATTGAAAGATGTCCATTCCAGCTGGGACCGTGCTGAGACAAATTTCCTGGACTCAAAGGTGTTGCACACACTCACAACCTCTCGAAAAGCTCCAGCATTTGGAGACCCTTTGCCAACTTATGAAATCTAACTGGCCGACATTCAAGCTCATTAAGAGGCGCAACCATAGTTAGTCGTTAAACTATTAAGACTAATGAGGGTTGCCTTCCACTCCATGTGCCCAAAAGCCGAACCCTGTCATTTATAGAAACGCAAATTTATCAGCCGCATGATTTCATTGCCGTCCATTGCTAAAAGCAGCGCAGCTGAGGCCCTGAACCTGAATATCTGGATCTGAAACTGAAGCTGAAGCTGAATTCGAATCTGAAACTGAAACTGAATGTGAGTGTGAATGTGAATCTCATCTGGCCGAGTCACGTAAGAAATGTCGCATGTGGGCGGTTCGTCATCGTGCCCCTGCTCATTTCGAGATGCCGAATATGTATCTGTATCTGAATCTGAATCTGAATCTGAATGTGTATGTGAATCAGAGTCCGATTCCTCGCCACCATCGCGGTATCGTCATCACAAGGTGCCGCCTTCAAAAGTCGAGTGTTGAGCTAGCAGATTTCAGCACGTTTCGCATTTCGGGGCTGTGTGTTTGTCTTGTGCTTTCCGCGAATCGCGTTTTGGGTGGCCGAAAACAGAGGTTTCCCTGTACAGTGATCGCTTCGGCCGTCTCGGGCCGAAAAATTAAAAAAAAATTTCTAATTTCAAGACCTGTTTGTAATCAGAATAAAGTAGATTGGTTCTATGAACTTATGAACTTATGTTTCTAATTCACAAGAGCTGGCAAATGCGCCATCCAAACTGCAAAGTTAGCACACATCTTGCTCCTTATTATTATTTGCCTTTCGCCGGTCGCGTCCTTGTCGAGCTATCACCTATCGAAAGCCAAGTCTTAACCGCAAAGTGTTAAAGTTCCTGTTGCTGTACATATCATATGGCTTACCTTCCCCCGCAGATCCTATCCCCAAAAAGCAATTTGCGGACGTGCATGAAAAACTTTTACTGGCAGCAAATTGAAATTAATGTGAAGTTTCAGCAAAAGTGGCTTAAATGCACACACGGGCCGCATTTGGGGAATTGCTGCAGGACAGGATGGACTTGGATGGCATGGAAAAGTTTATCCGGTTGGCCGGGGATGCCGAAGGATACTTATGTTATTTTGAAATACTTAGACGCTCCCACACATATTCAAGATAGTTTTGTGCCTTTGGCAGTTGCTGAGCCGCCAAAGCTGTTGATTATAAGTTTCTTTTTCGTCGGGGACACCTTACACAACTTCTGGCGAATGAATCCCTCAGCACAGGGATTCAGTCTCCGCTTAACCCATTACTTGATATTTGAAATATCAATAAGTGGCAGTTCTGAAACTTAAGCACGGACTATCATAAATTGGCCATCTTAATATGGAATATTCAACACCTAAATCGCAATCAAGTTATGGACAAATTTTCAATATAATTATATTATGCATAGGACAATTTTCTGGGTTCGCCCCATTAACATGCCGAATGCCGCCTTTAGTGGGTTAAGGCGTTCGCCATCGATTTCCCAAGTCCTTCGCCTGAGGTTGAGCTAACGATTTGTGAATTGCACTTCCTGTCGGTAAATAAGAGAAAACTATAAATTCCTAAAATGTTCCCCGCTCCTCGAGAGCAATTTGCATGCATGCGTGATGCCTCTTTGGGCTTCCTTTCTGGGGCTTCCTTTCTTGGAGGTGATTCTACCCACGCGCATCTGTATCTGCAGCTCCATCACCATCGCCATCTGTATCTGTAGCTGTATCTGTAGCTGTATCTGTAGCTGTAGCTGTATCTGTATCAGTATCTGTATCTGTATCTGTGTCCGTGTGTGTGATTCTGCATGTGATTCTGGCCTGGGTTGTGTGTGTGTTTGCCTGGCATTTGTTGGTTTAACAGCAAAAGTTTGTCTTTCAAATCGAAAACTAGAAAAACGCTGCGTTCCATGCGAGTGGAGCAGCAACTTCGACTCCTTCAAGGACCTTAAAGCCAATATCCTCGAGTGCAACTTTATCGATATGTATGCGCTGCCGAGGTTTCTTTTCCGCCAAGTGTTTGCCTTAAAGTTCGCCTTGATTACTCAGATATATGGCTTCCGTTGCGAGTGCCCCCAACTCAGGTGGCCCCGCCCCCAGTCCACATATATGTATATTACCCGATAAATGCCCGATATCGGGCGCACTCAACTGATCCCAATTCGTTTTGCCCTTCCTTGCACTTTTATTTGCATTTAATATTTGCTTGTTTGTTTGCCTTTCTGTGCAGCGCCCAGAATCCTTTGTGCGGCGTGTTTGTTTTAAGTGAATGATGCAAATTTGATGCTCTTATATAAGCGCAAAACTTTTGCACATGAACATGAATAGAAACTGGGAAGCTGGGAAGCTGGGAAGCTGGGAAACTGTGTGCTAGGAGGAACTGAGAACCGGGAGCTCTAAACTGCGAGATTCGAGAACGAATGGAGCATTGAGGAGATGCAAACTTTTATTGCGGACTAAAATGAACTTCCGCTCGGGCAATGGCAAGGAAGTTCATAATTTCAGCTGATTTGCGAAAACTTTCGCCACACTCGCTGCTCCCCCTCCGCGATCCAAGTGCATATACAGTATAGTATAGTTTGGTATAGTATGGTATGGTATGGTATGGTATGGTAGGGTATAGTATTGGCCCGCTCTTTGGCAGTTTAAGGGCAATTTGGCTGGCTTGGCTTTACTTGGCTCCACTTGGCTCACTTCGGTTCGGGGCTGTTGACGCTTGTTGACAAAGACATTTGCCGGGTCAATTCCAATTCTGCGATTGTTTTCAAGTGCTCGTTGCACTCGCACAAAAACGTAGCGAGTCTTGAAAGGAAAAATATACTGCTATTACCTTACTAAGCTAAGGCTCAACAACAAACTAAACAAACTAAACAAACTAAAACGCGGTCTAAGTTGATAGCAACTATATTAGACCTTTTTTAAGTACTAACTTTTTTTGCTTAGGAACTATGCAAACGGTTTTTCGCAGTGTGCCCTTGTTGGTCTTCATCGTTTGGCGCGAGACAAAACAGCAAACACGCAGAACATTTGATTTGTTTACACAAAGGATGGCAGGAGGATTGCCGCAGGGGGGGGGCGGAGGATGTGTGAGGTAGTAGCGGCAGCAGTGACCAGCAGGCGTAGGTACACACACACCAACTGTAACTGAACAGCTGAATGCCCGAGTATCTCACGGATACGCAGCCCAAGCCCGACTCACAGATACATTCGCGGCCGGCCATGTGTTGGCCAAATGTTTGCCACGGCATGTGAAATATCTACCTCCGTCCTCAACGAAATGCCACCATCTCGAAAACGCGCTCTGAAATTCTGCCCGTGAGGTGTGAATCCGCATGGAGCTGAAATGCTCGACTTCGACCTCGCAAGGCAAACGGAAATCAAATGCAGACACATCCCTTTGCCGCATTTTTATTTTAGGCACAAATTTCACACTTTGTTTATGCTCGAGCCCGCCTGCCGTGCGATCCTTTTGGTTCCTAGACCCTCCAACCAAACCTCTCCTCCATCCAGCATCTCGTGCCAATTTCGCCAGGCGCACCGGCGCTTCCTCACTGAAAATTGTGAATGGGCGTTAACGCCTCTCTGTATCCTGTGTATCCTCGAAACTCCCACTCCCTTGCACTCCTGAGTTATGATTTCACACATTTTCCGGCGGCCACCACATGAATGGCTGAGGGTCTTTAAAGGCCAATGAAGGCCAATTTAACACGTTTGCAGCAAGAGTGGAAATAAAAAGATGCTGTCGGCCAGGAAACCTACATATATGAAGCCACTATGAAAGAAGCTCAATTCACTGTACCCAACATAATGGTGGCAAACTGAAAACGTGTGGGAAAATTCTTCGTATCTGGAGTTTTGCCATCTCAATCAAAGTCCATCGATCATTGAGAGCTGAGTCTGTGACCCAGTCTCCTCACCATTTGCACTTCCCGTTCAGCTGGGCAAAGTCCAAGTCTCGCGGCTTTGGTATGTTGCTCGTTAATTAGACAAGATGCACCAAATGCACCAAGTGCACCAAATGCACCAAATGCACCATCGCGGTCATTTGTCTTCATCAAAGATCCGTTGATAATGTCATTCGTAAGCTGCATTTCCATTTCCATTTCCATTAAAAATTCAGTTCGGCAGTGCGAAATTTGTTTAGGCGCCAGCAAGTGCATTAAGTTCTACTAGCCGCTCGCCTGGCGCCTATTCCAAGTTAAGCAATTAACACTGTATGCGAAAAGTGACAAGTGGACGTCGCATACCTCAATTAGCAGCCAAAGGAGGAGCCCCCCTGCGACCTTCGCACCACCCCCTGCCAACCACCCACTCTGCTGCTAATTACTACGGTTACAAAATATTAATGCAATTGCCAACGGCTGTGTTCTATTTTTAGACCCACGATGACGACATGAACAAAGTGTCAAGCGCTTCCTCGCACTTCTGCACTGACAAAAACGCAGTCCACCTAACCTAAACCTAACAATGCTACATTTTATACATTTTCTACATTTAAAACAACTTTCATATGCAAAAGTACAACCATTAATGGTCATATATTATATTAGTAAGCATATCTGAGTTGCCTGCAACTTTTACGCATGGCAGCAAGTTTATCGCGCAGTGCTTAAGTGCTTAATTAAAGTCAATCCAGTGGGCTGAACTGCAGCTTTGCCAGGACAGGACATTGACTTCTGGTCCGCTCGGACGGCAGCTGCTCCCCGGCGGAGGGGAGCGTGCACTGGGTAGCACTCATCCCGGGGGCATCTGAAGTGGCCGCTGTCGAATGCGAAGTGTCGCCCGGAATGCGTTGCGTTTGGAGGAGCGACAGCGACAGCGACAGCGACACATTACACAACAGTCAATTAAAATTAATAACTTTTGCAGCGGCAGCACGGCTAAAAAAGTGAAGAGGCCGCCGTCGCCGATTCGCAGCTTCACCGCTTCACCGCTTCACATGTGTCACAGCAGCCCGAAAAGCCGGCAAGCCGAAAAGCCGAAAAATGCATCCGACAGATACGATCTGCATCCGAAAACGCCGCTCAGAGGCTTCGAAAAAGGCACGCACACGCGTGTTTGCGCCTTCAGCACATGAAACATGAAGTTTTCGCCCGCCTCTTCTCATTTTATTAATTTTGACGCGTCATTTTTATGAACTGCCGCCCAGAGAAAGTTACAGCAAATAAACCAGAAGAAGAATTCCCCAGGCCCCCAGTGCAAATAAAACAAGCATGTGGCGGCCTATTGACGTTGAGCACTTTATTGGGCCCCAGCGGAATGGAAAAATCGAGCGGCACGATAAGTCACATGGCTGGCAAGTCTATATCAAGTCTGAACGTTACGAAAGTTACGATTGGAACGGTGGAAAAGGGTTATGTACCTCAGCGAATCGTGTGCCTCCCGAAATACTCCAAAAAAGGGTGCATTTAAAGCCCTTTCGATTGAAGCCGTAGTGCAAATAAATACAAGTAAATATGCCAGCGATGGAATTATTTTATTTTCACACTCACTCACTTATTTTCACATTCAAATAGTTTCCATTAAATTAGCCGTCCCTGTGCCATAATCCAATCCAGAGTGCATTTCAATGCCACTCTGATTGAAGGCGGACAAGGAGCAGCCCGCCGAAAAGCTGGCAGATGATGACTTTCGCTTGGTTTAACAAAATCCGTATTATTTACACCTCCGGCAACAAGGAACCCGGATCCGGGACTAAGACCATTAGGTCGCGCAACAACGGAGGCGCGTAGAAACATGCCGTGCAACAACTGCGACAATCACCCTGCAACCCAGACTGTTCGCATTTCAATCAATTAATCTAATTTAAATTTTCCCTTTTGTGGCGCACACGTTTTTCTTTCTTTCATTCTTTTTGGCATTTATTCTACGGTTCCACCACCATTGGGCGAGTTCCCTTTACAATTTTGCATTATCATGCGCCGCCAGGTTGAGTGTCATTAGCGGATTCCAGTGGCTAGGGGTGGCATAACCCTGGATTTCGACAATCGGTTTACCTCTGGTGGAATAAAAAAAAAAAGAGAGCTCGAAGAAATCCAGGAAAAAATCCAATTGAGTTATGCCAAGCCACCGGAGTAGCAGCTTCCCCTGCCACCGGGCTGAAGGAAGCTCAGAAGGAAATGCGCATTAAATGCCTTTTCAGTGTAGCCAAAGTGCAATGAGCCATTTCCTGCTTTTCGCCGGCAAAAACTTGGCCATAAATGTTGAGCACAACCACAGACATGCCAGCGAACCGATGTTTGCGAACCTGGGAGCCTGCTCTCTAGAAGAAAAAAGAAGTGCAGACGAAACCAATCTGCTATCCGCCCACTCGTTCAACTGACAGCGGCCACGCCCACTTGCCACACAGAAAAAATAGGTGAAAAATCTGCAAAAACTGTAACGTGTGCCAGCAACAAGGATGCAGTCGATGCGTGTCCATATCCATATCCACAGCCACTTTCCCATTCCCACTCACAGAGCCACATCCAATCCAAGGGATTCATCCAGAGCAGCCGGCTGCAGGACATGCCATCTGTCAGCCGGCATTTGAGAAGCCAGCAGGGCAAAAACAAAGTCAAAGGATTGAATCCGCCACAGAAAGTATGGGGAAAAACAGAAATAGAGTGCGGGATGTTCGAGGGGAGGGGGGGAAACGCATCAAAACCTCACTCGAGATACAATTGTATCTTTGAATTTCAGCCTGATTCGTATGCCCTTGCTTTGGGCGGTTCGCATCAGCTGGGAAATACCGTCCACAGTAGTCAGCAGGGATTATGGCTGCATTTAGATACATTTAAGTTCCAATATAATGTGTATTATCTGAGTTCATGCGTTGCTTTAATAACACTTTAATAGTTATAATCCTTTATTTTTCTTTATTTTATAAGAGTATGCGCCAGGCTTAACTTCCATGTGCTCTAATTTCCAAAGCCTGGCCACTTGACTTTCCGCTCGTGTGCAATAGCCACACCTTGGTGCACGAATGCCTCATAATTCAAGGGCCAAAACAGAGGGGCATAATCGCGATGTGGCAACAAATGTGCTCTGCTGCAGGCGGCGGGAATCCGAGACTACCCTCACAAGAGAATCCTGGGGAGTCCTGGGGCACCGAGAGTCTCAATCTGCGGCATGAACAATTGAACAATCGAACAATTGCGAAGGGGCGAGGGCCACGAGAAAGATTAATGCTGGTCGTGCTGCATGCGTCGGGCATGCGTCGCGTACGAGTATATCCCATTTCGGATGTTCCTCCCTTTCGATGGAAAGGTGTCGCCTCGAAAACCCCCGTGTCGCTTTTGCAACCCCAAATTGCATTCGCTACCCATTCCCCGCTGCCTTCATCATTGGCAACTTTTCATTATGCTAAACCGTAAATGAAGAGGGTTGATGAGCGATTCGGTCGCGGTGCAGGGTGCGGGGTGCGGGGTGAGGTGGTGAGGTGGTGGTGCTCCAGGTAAATCCATCCGAAGGTGGAACAAAGGACGAGGGTGCGGAGGAGCGGAGCACCGAGCGTGACAGATTAGCGCATTGCAAAATGCTGACATACGGGCGAAGGAAACCGGAGTGCGGCCCAGAGCCATGGAAAGCTGTCCAAATGCGGGGCAATCTTGAATGCCAAACTAGTCAGCAGACCAGGTTGCTGCCCCTGCTGGGTGGTTCCACACTTCAAAAAAAAACTCTACACCTAATAGCTCAATAAAATCAAAACGATATTTACATTTTTGGGCCATTAAAGGAAGCGTCTCTAGTTTAGCTGGTTCCACACTTCAAAAAAAAACTCTATACCTAATAGCTCAATGAAATCAAAACTATATTTAAATTTGTTGGTCATATAAGGAAGCGTATCTAGTTTAATCGGCAACAGCTTTCATGTGAATAGAACACGTTCTTGACTTGCCAAACTTGCGAAATTTTTGAAAGTGCACCCAGTTCCATTGCATACTTTGCGGCAACTTGCGCACTTCCGGCACTTTGGCCAGCATCCGCTGCCAACGTGCGTCGCCTCAGCTGCAGCGGCTTACCCACCTCCCCCCGGAAAACAGCCCCCTCCTCCCCGCAGCCACACACTCGCAGATAAACCGAGATAGAGAGCGTCCAGTGCGGCAGACGCGGATATTTATTTACCTTTTATATCAGACAGACAGACAGACAGACAGGAGTGCATATGAAAATGATTTTTATTGCTTTAGTACCCTGGACGGGCACTCCACGGAGGATCAGCTGGAATTAAGCAGCGTTTACTGGCTGGATTGTAAGCGCGCACTAAAAATATTTATATGTTTCAGGCGTAAAACGTTTACCTCCGATCGCGTTTAATAGTTGAAAATACAGATTTTCTGCTTCTCCACATGGCTGAACACAATGCATATCTGCTTTATATCAAAAAAAAATTCTCATTCCCCGGGGGATTTCCAGTTTCTGAGTGGTCCGATTACCTATGTACGACTATAAATAATCCTATTCCAATTAAAATCTCACACATAACTCGGTGTTTTGACTTCAAGAGGTTGTGCGTCAATCAAATGCTCTGGGGAACCGATAGGAAACAAATAAAAAAAAAAAGAGAGAAAGACACAAAAACGTGTTCCAATTTTTTAAGATATTTTCCTATCGACCTTGGCTCGCGTAGGTTAAATTCAGAAAATAATTTATTGAGATTAAGTGCCGTAAACTAGTTTGATGCAGAAAAATTCAATTACGCATAACTTGCATTTATAATGCGCGCGTTGTAAAACAATGTAATGACACATTTAGGAACAAGAGAGCTCAGCGACAATTCTGAATATTGAAATATAATACTTGCGAATGTTTTGAAAAATACAATTTTGCGAGTGTATAATTATATTTTACAAGTATAAACACAGTCACCGCTTGAAGTCTCCAGGGTATTTCGCAAACGTTCCTCTGCCACTCGATTTGCTCATTTTCCTCTCTATTTATCTTTTGTTTTATTTTTGCAGCCCTTAAGTGGACAGCTCTGCAGTTGCTCCAGCGTTAATCATTAAATCTCGGCACGCACACATGGCCCAGCAGCGATAAAGGTGAAAAATGAAATCATCCACATTTACTTGCTGGGGAACAAGGTGAAAAAGCTACCCCCGGAGGTTGGATGTACGGATTCACTGGCTATAGGACCGCTTCCCACGCCGCCGATGATGAAAGCACCCACGGCGAATCTCCTGCGCAATTTCGCAAATATATACATTTCGGGCCAAGGAAAAAAACGTGGAAAATCGCTTTTGGGCCAAACCTAATGAGTAAACGTGGCGGCTTCCACTGCGATGACGCACATGTTGTCCATAGTTGTCCTTGACGCCTGCCCTGCCATTTTCCACCCATCGATGAGGCTGATGATGATGATGACGGCGATTACTTACAACAAACTGAGGTAGCTGCAGGCCAAATGGCCAAATGAGGGCTGATCCTGGGCGGAAAACTACCCCACAGCGCTTTCTGATTTCGTCCCTTCTTCGCACGACGATGTCAACAATGCGATCTCGATTCCAGTTCCTGCTGCAATTGAGGTGAAAGAACAACAGCAGCAGCCGAAAGGTGGAAGCCCTGGAAGCCCTGCAAGCCTCTCCTCATCCCTCTAAAACCCGTGTCCCGTGTTCCATGTGCACATGTGACTGACTTTTGTCTTCTGTCTGACTGCCAACCAAAGAATCCACCACCAATCACTGAAAAAAGGTGACTGAAACTTGTTTTTTTCGCCCGTTAGCTGGTTGCTGGTCGCGCACAGTGGACAAAGGTTGATGCAGAAGTGCAATGAAAGCATAAGAATGTTTAATATAATGCGATAAGCTTAACATAACTCAATAATATATTGTTTTGTCTCGATATCATATTATCATATGCTAGGGTCAAATAAACATACCCAAATACTACGAGCTTTTATCGGCAAGTGCGAATCAAACTTTCACATACTATAATACTTCTGGTTCTCGCATTAAATCCAATCAAATAACTATCTGTTTGCTGGTTTGGCCCCACTGTGCGGAGTCTGAACCACGCTGATTTTGCTGCTCGATTTCTCTGCTCGCGAGTCCTGGATTTTTCCTTTGTCCTGTGGTAGGTCGTCGGACGCGTGCCGCAATCTCGCTTCCCACTGCTGCTTGCTTAATTTTTTTGTATTTTTATTATTGTGCTTTTTCGGCGAGCGTTCATTTGCTTATTTGTTTGTTCACTTTGTCCGCTGATGCGGCCGCATCAAGGTAAACTTCGGTTGGTGAGCGTGTCCTGATCCTTTGGCTGTTTGTTATTGTTTTCATTGAACGGGCTGCCGGCGGCCAAATGGGATTTATTATTATTTTTATACTTTGAATATTGTTTCTATGCCGGAGTTGGCAGCAATTGCATTTTGCATTTTTTATTAGCTTTTCAAGGTTTCCGGCAGAGTTTCCAACGGAGTGTTTAACCTTTTAGCAGCTAATGTTACATCTATTTGAAGGACGTGTCCTCAACCTTTTCGAAAACCGACTCAAGTATTTGCTCAGCTGAGCGTGAGTTCTGTGACGTGTGCCCTAGTATCTGTTTCAATTTTCCTTAATTTCCCTCGAACGCAACGCAAACAGTTTTTGCGTAAAATAAACACGGCCAACAAAATATTAAATTACCGGATTCGAGTGGGGAAACGGTAAAGTTTTTTCCAAACTATGCGGGCAAATTTCGATCTCTCTTTCGCTCTCATCTCTCTCTCTCTCTCTCTTTACCTCTCTCTCGGAAAACTCACTCCTCTGCATTTTCAAGCCCATATTTTACAGTATTTCCCTCAATAGTTCAGGTAAACCGTTAGGCTGCTTAGGACTACAAAAGCCGAACCACAAAATCACTGCCATACAACGCACACGTGCCCAAATATTTCCAATATACGTGCCCTCTCTTTCCCGCAAGGACCTTTTCCAGCTGCTATTCTTTTCGTGAATGAAAATGGGCACAGACATTCAAATGCAGTTCGAAACAAAAGTCAACAATTGACAGTTATGAAAACAGATAACGATGATCGCTCCGACAACGTTTAGCATGATGATGATGATGTTAGGGTTGTCAAGGATAACAGTTGTTGTTGGCACACTTCAAGGATCAACTGAAAGGATTTGAAGGAGTAAGAAAGCAGGGAAGAAGGCTGGCAATGTGAGTCAATCAAATAATTGAATCAAGTTTTAATAAATTATACAAGTTTAAAGGTTACATTTGAATTATTCGAGACATGCAATTAACTGGCCATATTAGAGGCAGCTGTAACCCTCTCCGATAATAAAATTTATTAATTTCCAAGACAATAACCAATCAGTTTGCGCTGCCTTCCACGAAAATCAAACCAGGAATCGCACTTTGCGCCTGAGACGAGCACTTTTCACGAGGGGGAAAATCTTCCCACACAAGAACCACACACTTGACTAAAGCCACCGCCCCAATCAAGTTCTAACCCTTGAAAAATAGAGGGGGCAAATGGGGCTTAGACCGCTGTACATGCATTTTGGGGACGAGGAGGAAATTTGACATTTCCCCGCCGCCACTTAAATGTCACATAAAGTGTTAAACGAAATGAGGCAAAGGCGGCCGCAGAACAGAGGACACTTGAGACTTCGATTCCGATGCCGAGTCCGAGTCCGCTGTTTGTGGCGACCCCAAAATGTGCATCACTCTGCACCGCCACCACCACACCACTTTCTATGCCATATACATAGAAGCACCCACCACATTGTGAAAAGTATTTATGCAGTCATTACTTCTCGGTTCGGTTTCGAATTGAATTGGTTTCGGGTTCTTTTGTTTTTCGGGGCCGCGCAAAGTTTACTGCTAATTAAAAAATGTGGAAAAACGAGAAACATGCATGCAATTCAATCCTCAGGAGTGTGGGAATGGGATGACCCATCTGGAGATCTGAGAATCTGAGATTTACAGCCCACACCCCGAAAAGGATTGCATTTTCCCAGAGTCCTTTGCCCACTTCTCGTCGATCCGTCGATTGTAAAGTGAAATTAATTGATTTCAACGTCGATGACGTCAATGCGGAACCACCGAAGGTACTTAGCTAACTCCATTTTATGTGGGTACCAGCAGCGGTGGGTGAGAATTTTGAAGTCGTAGAGGCAGAGTCGTCGAGAAGCAATCGGAAAATGATCGACAAATCCAATTTAAATGAAGAACTTACAGTGGGTGTTGCCTACGAGAGCCTGGGAAGAAAATCCTCGAGTGCGAAATGCGGGACGCGGTAATTGAAGGTACTCGCCAGCGAACTCGGATACTTTTCGATTCGGATGTGTGTCAATTACGTGGTGGTCCTGGGGGAACAGGAAGTGCTGGGAAATCGCAGTCGCCAGGATTAAAAATATACATATATGAAGGCGGATTAAGATCTACGAAACTCAGGGAGTTGGTCCTTAGATGTTCGGCTACTGATGCAAGAATAAGGGAAACGCAAGAGTTGAATTATTTTCAAGTCCAGGCAAAACTTTGAAATATGTTTTCGTAAATATCTATTCTAGTTCAATCTCGCATATATGTATCTTATTGCGTCATTTTCCCACACTATCAGCCTCCAATTTTCCCTGGGGCTTTTCCGCCAATCGAGTGAGCGCAACAGGTGCAACCGATGAACGACCAATGTGCGCACCTTGCCCGCTTCTCATTAAACACCCACGCCACCTCACACAGATACTCAACACACGCACACGCACACGCACACACACACGCGCACGCGAGTGAACGGCAACTAATTAACATACAAAATGAATGCGAAGCAACAAAAAAGCGGCCTCTCCCTCGCTAGCCCTCTCTCGCTCGCTCCGCTGGCGCTCTCTTTCCCGCTCATGGCAGTACGTTCCAAGTGAGAAAATTATGAAGCTCCACCTATTTTACACTTACACACACGTAGCGACCGCGCTGGTGTGTGCATGTGTGTGCGAGGGAGAGGGGGAACACATGTTAACCGCATTAAAAATTAATGTACAAATTGTTTATTATGTTGTCGAGTCCGCCTTTTGTTTTCGCCTTTTATCAAAGACTGATTTTTTGAGAATATCTGCGTTCAATTTTATCTGTGCGTTTGGTTTTTTTTTTTCGATAAGTAGATTTATCTCTTTCTCCGTTTATATTTTTAGTTTTCCAATCTATATCTTTCTTTGAGCAGCAAAATATTAAACAAAAAACCCAATATCCCAAGAGGCCTTCAGAACTTGTTGATGGAGCCGAAGAATCAAGCCACTCGCATGCTCTTCTCTTCGTTAGAATTCTTCGGTTCTCCGGGTCTCTTGGATCTTTGGATCTCTTGGATCTCTTGGTTCTTCTGTCATTTTGTGGACGTGTCCATTGATGGACATTCTCAAGAACTCGCCCATCAGCGGACGATGTCATTGATGTGTGGCAATCGCGGAACGATTTCGGTATTTCTTACTCGGAAATCGCCGCAGAGGAAATTTTGCAATCGCAAGTGCAAATGAGTTTGTCCGTTAACGCAGCGATGTGGCCAGGAAAGGGTTAAGGGATTCCCTGGAAAAAAAGCCCCTTCATCTTGCACCGCCAAATTTCCCCGAAGGAAAAACGATCGAAGGCTTTCTTGAGTGGGCAATTAATCATATGTCTATGATGCATTTGTGTGACTCCCACACGGGGAATATTTTGCACTAAACTTGATTCACCAGAAGGGCGTCAATAACTATTATAATAAAAGTAAAAAATTTAATTCGTTTATTGCCGCTCCCTTCTTGGAACGCCTAATGATTTCTAGTTATTTCTGGGTGCGCTGTTAAGCTGTTTTATTAAAAATATTTCCTAATCTGAATAATGTCATATGCAAACTACTTAAGCCTTACACTTTAATGTTAATGAAACTTTGCCAATGCCCGAATAAAACCGAATTAAATTTGATGTGTGGCAGAAAAGTTCATGGAATGACTCATAAGATGCTTTATCAATAAAACAGAAATTTCGGCAAATGTTAATATAGTCAAATCCCGCATAACGGCCATATGTTTACGAGCGACGCGTTGAACAGAAGAGGCCACCCTTACGTAGTGCTTACGTCACGTGGCTACGAGAGGAGAGGCACTGACAGCGCTTAACATTTACGATATGCCACAACAGAGCGCTGTTATGTTAAAGGCAGAGAGCGCTGCTCCGGCTCCGGCTCCGGCACCACCACCAACACACCCCCCATTCCCATTAGAGCATTAGAGCACCAACACACTCCCCCCGCCCGAAGCACCTCGTACATCGCAACGGTGAACCGTTACACCGTTATATTATGCTGGTGGTGGCACAGGCACACGGAGCACACACACACAAACAGCGCCCTCTCTCACACTCTCTCCGCTACCGCTAGCTGCGTCTCCTTCGCTCCCCGTAGAACCCCGCGTATCGCCCGAAACGCTCAGTTCGCATCCGACGGATACGGACGAGGACGTCGCTCGCTGTTTCGGTCTGTGTTTCGGTCTCGGATTTGGCTTGATGCTGCGAAAGTTAGAACTCAGAATTCAGTTGCATCGTAGACGTCGCGACGGCAGCACACGCGTCGCTCCCCCACAGAGAAAACTCTGAGCAGCACATTCTAGTAGTAGAATCACGCAGAGAACGCAGATATAGAACGCAGATCTGTGGAATCGGCCACAAAATAAAAACAAACGCGGCACTCGCAGCGCATCGCGAACAAAAATCCCAGTGTTTCTCCCATGTTCGAATGATAAAAACCGCAGAAGGCCCTTTGCCCAAATGGCCGTCACACGTGTGTGCTCTATAAGAAAGAAATAACGCCCAGACGACGAACGCCCAGGAGAAGCCACCAACCAACCCACTAGGCTAGCCAAACAAACCAAGCAAACTATCCGCATCAAAGTAGAGCAAGTGTTGCAACAAGCATTCCAAATGTTGTCCTGTCTGGCGCCGTCGTCTTCACGTTTCGGCCAAGAGGATACCATCATTCAGCAGAGCATGCCCTCCACCTCCCCCTTCGCCATGCAGTGTAAGTGATCAGAACGCGGATCTGGAGCACACAGATCACAGATCTCTCGGGTGATTCATCCGGGTCGGGACTCGCCACCATTATCAGCCAGCCCATGCAATCGAGTCTTGCCCAAACTGATTTGCGCGCCAAGTCTCGGTCTCGGTCTCGGTCTCGGTCTCGATCTTTCACCGATCTTTCCAAGATCAATTTCAAGACATGCAAGCTTAGCAGTTTCCCAGAAAGTCCGCCATCTTGGGTGTGTGTGTGTGTGGTCTCCACCTCAGGGGATCGAGCATGAGTAGCTGTAGGAAAACAAGCCCATGAGCGGCTCGAATTACCTACTCCTACGCAGAGAGCGGGCCCGACAAAGTTTGCCCGATCAGCACACCGCGAGAAAACTGGGTCACTTTGCTCACTTTAGCTTTGAGAACTTAAAGAAGTGTCGATCTACATATCTATTCAGAGCCATTTGAGAGCCATTCGGATACTTGATATCAAGCTTGTATAAGTATAAGGTAGTTTTGATAATCATTAATCCTTTTGATATACAGTCAAAATCCGTTCGATTTCGCATATATCTTGGCCATATCACGCTGTTCACGCATGAAAGTCGGCCAGCCGATCGTGAATAATGGCAATGCTGCCCTGCCCTCGAGGCATCGCCACCTCTCTGTTCCTCCCACCGGCCGACCAATTGCAGGCACATCCCAATTTGATTTGTTGGCACCGCCGAACCAGAACCGCCGCCTTGCCAGTAATCTCCACCCACCGAGGAACAGGTAGCAGCTACCCCTGAGCAGGAAAACCGCATGCGCAGGTTCGAAAGCAGACAGGTAGCTGGCTAGCTAGCTAGCTAACGTGGCCGACACCACCATTGGAAGAACCTGTTCTGTGGCCATACTGCCACTCTGTTCCCTGTTGCCTGTTCCCTGTTCTCCGTTTATCGAGTGTAAACAAAGCATTAAACTGTCAGTGGGCAGAGCTCATCGGTGGAAATGGAAGGTGTGAAAGAGCCGAAATTAATTGAAAACGCTTAGCAGGCGAATTGGGGGGATGGCGCAAGTTTTCCGCTTTCCACTTTTCACTTTTCGCTTTCCGCGGGGGAACGCCCACGATACTCGCGATGCTCCACACAGACAATTGATAAGCCAGCTAAGGAGACGGATTAATTGCACATGTTCGGTGGAAACAGGGGCAACACCGCAGCCATAAATTATAATTTATGGCTATTTAAGCAGCCCGGCTCCCTGTGGGCGGAACTAAAAGCCCTCGAACACGATAGTTTGGCTAATCGATCAGGCGGCTGGGCACAGGTTGGCCCACATACACACATACATATGTACACGTGTGTATGGATGTATGTATGTATGTATCTACCATAGATCGGAGATACTTTCCGGTTGTTGTTTTCCGTTTGCCTCCTGGCCAAGCCAAACTGCTTGATGGCGCTGGGCAGCTGCGACTGCGATGGATATTAATCGCCGGCTACATACGAAATGCTGTTCGCTGGGCTTTTGGAAAAGCCGAGGGAAAACGCCAGCCATTCAGCCATCCAAGTTGTACTAATTTTCCGGCTGCTCGGCGTGCGTTGTGTAGCATTTCGAAACAGCTCCAAAATGCCGTAAATCAAACATTTCGCCCTGGCCAAAAACCTGTCGCCTGTTATCACCTCGACTACGCCCCCTTTGCTAAATATACCCTATACACTCTATATACCCTATACATTTATCTCTCGACTCGTGGTGTCCAGTGGCCACTAAATCAGCGCTAATTTCCATTCCCATTTGCACGCATCAAAGCTGCTGGGCATCGAAATGGAACTTGTATCTGACATTTGCATCTTCGATTGGGAATACCTAGCCCTGCTACGAAGATTGCGTCCTGTCTAATTAATCATTTTGGCTGCTGTCAGTGGATGTCAGTTTTATATGCTGGTGCTGTCGCTGCTGCCATTTATAACTCCTGGTCTCCTGGCCTCCTGGTCTCCTGGTCTCCTGGCTCATCCTGCATCTTTGGGCACTGGGCACAGGACTTTCGCCAGCCAGCTGGTAATCGAAATTAAACAAACTTGGCCCCAAACTATCTGGCGGCAACTGGCATGCAAAGATGATTAATTTTGCCGATGCCTATCTCAAGTGGAGTTTGCCCAAAATAAACAGACTGTGTCTTTAAATTGCAATGGAGCGAGAACAAAAAAAAATGAAAAGAAACGAAACGAAGCAAATGCCCAACAAACACAAAAGGACAATAAATCAATGAGGGGAAAGTCCTCTTTGATATCCTGCTGCAGATTCCCTTTATGCCGTGTTCAACCTGCCGCAGCTTTGGGCAAATTATTTGCCACATTTTACTTTTATTTCGCATTTTGGCCAAAAAGTAAATTGTTTGCCAATATTTTTTGCTGCTCGCTTTTTGCCGCCGCCGTGCACAGAATTGAAACAAAGATAACTTTGAAACAGTTGTAAAGTGAAAATTGCACGGAATGCAGCCCGCCTCCTTGCGAATATATTTTTTCTTATTTATTTAATGCCGCCGCGCTCCACGAGACAACAATTCCCCTGCTGCCCCACCACCACCCAAAAAAAAGTGCCAAAAAATGGGCGCAAACAAAAGGGAGCTCCCAGCCCCACAGATCCCCTTTGCGCACCCCCCAGCCCCCCCTGAAAAAAAGGTGTTGCCAAAGGGCAGGCAAAATTGCAGCGCCAAAAAGGAGGCTCTAAAAAAAAGGAGTGAGCAGGCACAATTTAACATGTAAACGGTTTTGGTTAACGGGTGGCGCTGGCATTGGGAAAAACCGGAGTGAAAAACCCGGGGAAAGCCAGGAGAATCGCCAGGGTAAAGCGGGGGGAGGGGCACTTCCCTTCTGATTGGCGTTCAATTGCAATAAATTTCGCACAATTGCACAATAATTGTTAAAAGTTTTAAATAAACAAAAATAGTCAACAGCTCTATTGTGGTAGCGCCAGCTGAAAAAGTTTCAATTGCACTCGATGGGCTTTATTTCGGAGTTTTTTTCGATGGCATACACGATTTATACACGAGTCGAGCGGACCAAGTGAATATCAATTAGCCAAGTTAAGCCCAACTTTGGTTGTACTTTCTGCATTAATGAAGTTCGTTTCAGATGGCTGAGGCTGCAGTTTTTGGCATTTACTGGTGGATCACCAAAGTTATTAGCATTACTACTGCTTTTCTGGGAATGCAATCTTCAGAGTGCTTCCAGCGAAAAGTTGCCTTTTATCTTTAAAGTGCGGAATTAACATTTATGCGTTAGTCAAATATTTTTGGAACACTATGCCATCTTATCACAGCCACTAATTCGTTTTATAGAAGAAAAAGCATTTAAAAATGCGCCTGCCTCCCCACTTCCTTTGAGCAATAAGATGCCAAAGTATCTCATGGATGGCCGGGCATCCATTCCACAATTTCCCGTGCTTTGAACACTTCTGCGGCATATTTCCCTAATTGCTTTCGGCTCGCCAACGCACTGCAACTCCAATTTCAGAGCGTAGAACGCCCACACCACGACATCACACGCGTTTCTGCATATTTTTTCAAGGTAAATCGCACAAATAGTTCGCCCCGGGACACATATGTTTCCCTATCCCTATCCTCCAGTTAGGCCTCCCATATGCATGTACATATGCATATATATGTATATATATTTATACATATGTATATATGTACATATATGCACATGCGGAGGAAAAAAGGACAGGGACACGAGCACGGACACGGCTCGCTTGGCTATTAAAATTTCACACTCAGCAAAGCAAAATGCTACAAATAAAATAAACGTGGCAGCAGCATCTAGCATCTAGCAACGTTCAACGTGCAACGTGCAACGTGCAGCAAGCAGCAAGCAGCACGCAGCAGCATCAGCTTGCTGAACAAACAAATAAAGCAAAGGGCAGAAAGGAGAACTCTATTTATAGGCGATCGTCTGGCTCCGAATCTGCACCTTTGCATTTGCCACTTGAAGGGGCAGGGCACAACGTGGCCACCACCTTTGTGCCCATTCGAGAGTGGAGAGTAGACCAGGGCAAAGGTGCGACACTGCAAAAAAAAAAGGAGCAAGGCAACTTTAAGGTCACATCTTCGAGAGACTGAGTCACGGATGAGTAACTGAAATCAGTATGAGTTTGATTCAGTCTGCAGGTTCTGAACCTTCACTTTCTATAGTTTGTGCGCTAACGGGCGCCACCCGTTGTTCTCAGTGCAGCGATCTGTAGGTAGGCAAGCCCTCGAAAGGGCATTCCAAATTTAGAGCGATTATCGGGACAACTCCACATGCCGCTCACATGTGTGCCGTGCTCACTTTTTGAGCTCACGATTGCCACTTGAGATCGGACTTGGACCCTCCTGGAATTCCGATTCGAGACGGGTTTCGTTCTCCACTCGATTTCGCCCATAAATATTCGCACGTCCGTAACTCGACGATGGAAAACAACTGAGCCGCAAACCTTCCCACAGGTTTTCATTTACAAATTAATTGCGACTGTCTGATAGTGTCGTTTTTCCCCCCTCTCTAGTTTTTTTTTTGTTTTTTTTGTGTTTTTCCACTGGCAATTAGCTAGCTCTGTACTAAGTGTTTTTGCACTCGCTCTCATTTGCAGGCAATTTATATCATAAATATGCTAACCACGTTCATTGACTGCAAATGAGCGCAGGCCCGGAGGTCTGTTTATAATTAAGTGCTAGAATTTATGTTTATTTGCATTAAATATCATCGAACCCCTCTGCGCCAGCGGGCGCCACCTGTCGTCCATTTGTCTGCAACTGCGTCAGCAATCGCTAAACAATTTTACCAATTTTCCGGGGCCCCAAAGAATTTCCCTCACCTGTCCGGCGAAAGCGCGGAAAATTGTCGTGACAATCGGCTGTCAGTGAAATATTAAAAAACACTTTGGCACCCCACCCCACACCACCCCACCCCACCCCCGGCAGCGGGGAAAATGTGTGTGCGGAAAGTCAGGTGGAAAATTCGTGGGGGCAATAAATTATTCGATGAAAATGTAGAATGTATAATTTTGAAAAGCGTAGAACGGCGCAGGAGAAATAAATAAATTTGCATTAGCCGGGCTTAGTCGAACTATGTCTGGCTAATAAAAGTTGGCAATAAAAAGAGCACATAAAATTAGTGGGTGTATCTCGGGTGTCCATGCTGCAGATACAAATGTATCTTTTCTCGCTTATTTTGCCATTGATTTACGCCGCCAGCCCATCTACGTATTATTTATAATATTCAAACCTCCCCCACATCCGTTCATCTACCCTATTTTTGAATCTTTTCCTCCGCGCGTGTTTTCCACCGCACAGGTGAACCAGAAAACCAGAACCAGAAAAAAAAACAGCGAAAAAAAGAAAACAGAATCCGAATCGCCAGCAAACACTTGACATCGTTCCAGAAGATTTCCCCTCGGCTAGAATTTGATTGCTGGCGTTTTTGTTTTGTTTTTGGCAAACGTGCGGCCGCCCATAAATTGCCCCAGAAATCCCCCTCGAAAGTATCCTAAAAAATAAGAAACATAATGCCCCAATCAACATTTTGGCAACTGTCAAAGCAGGAGATTCGTGGCCTTTATTTTCAAATCTTCAAGTCTTTCGAAAGTGTATATTGAAAATGCTATAGTATAAAGTTCAGGTTGAAATGCACGATTAAAAATACCTTCTTCTTTGAAGAATTCCCCCCCGATTGCGCCGCCCCACACCTAGCACCATCAATCAACTTCAATTGGTTGGCGTTAGGCGCAAAATAGTTAAGAGAAATAAACCGAAAGATGAGACCACCAAACCTATAGAAATACACGAAAAACGCTCGAGTTGCGTTCCGCAGAAACAAATACAAGAAATTCCGTTTCACTTCGTTTCGGTTGCGCACAAATTGAAATTAATTTGCGGGACACTTTCAATATTTCAGTGGCGTTACGGGGCGTTCATGGACAGAATAAAAGTGTAAAACCGATTGCGTTAATAATTTCTCGGCTATGAAGAATTGATTGGGCTAAATGAGCTGGTGACACACTTGTTGCGCTCCACGTTTTCCCCACGAGCGCAGTTTTCCTTTGCAGCACATTATGCTGATGAAACACAATGTAGGGCCGTAAAAAAGTGTTGTCGTTTTACAACTTTCAATAAAAATGTCATTAGGCAGACCAGGCGATATAAATTCTTGGACTCAAGATTATAAACTCTCTGTGTATAGTTCAAAGATATGGAATCCAAAGATACATATGTATGAATACGGGATACGTGTGTCAGCTGTTGTTTTATAATGGCTTTTAATGGCTTCTAAAGTGAGAAGGTGGGAGGCATACATATAGCGATATAGCGATATAGCGATATAGCTATAGATTTAATTCATTTTTGATCGGAGCCCGCATCGAAATCAATTAAGATTGCAACTATTGAAAGTGAAAACGTGCAATGAACTTTCGTAGATTGTGCTTGATTGGGCCGACAGCCCTCAGATACAGATACTTCTGGCAGAAAGGTGGCGATAAAACAGGGTTCATTCATTCAGTGCCCGTATGCGAGTATCGGACTCAGATGCCCGAGTATGCGAGTACTCGAGTATCTGAGTATCTGGGTATCTGTCTTCGTCTGCCGCCAGTTAATTGGCTTAAATTAAGGTAGCGATCAAATGGCAATGGGAACAAAGACTCGCTCTGTGCTGCCCTCCGTACACTGCCACTCTATACACTCTAAAGGAAAAACAAACAGAAGAACCAAATAACAGAAACTCCATTTTGTGAAGTATTCCACCTTCTCAGATACAGATACAGCTACAGCTACAGATACAGATACAAAGTTTCAGAGCGAGAGCGAGAGGGCAATTGAGTGACCCTCGGGGGAACAAAGCAACAGCAGCAATCTTCTGGGACCGCGTCTTGCCTCTCTGTCTGCCCCACGCCGCCCGTCTCTTTCTGCTGTTCGCCATGGCTGAACGCTTTTTTCAACTGATTAAGTCAACTCTTCTCTCTCCAAGTGTGCGTGCGTTCTTCAGTTCTTCAATTCTTCCACTTCTTCCAATTCTTCCACTTCTTTTCTCCGCTTCTTTAGCCCGTTTATGTTTTCTTTTCTGTTCTTTTCGGTTCTTTTGCTTTCGGTTTCTGTGGCGGATCGAAAGAAACCATGAGATCATCGCCTCTCCGGATTTCAGTCTTGCGTGAAGGCCTGCGAAGTTGATTTGCCACGAAATTAAGTCGATCCTCCAGTTCTTGGGAACACGCAAAAAAAGATTCAATCAACAATATAGATCTAGAACTTATTTACTCCAAAGTTCCTTCTGAAGCAATGCATCTTAACAACTGTTAATGACCTTGTAGTTGTTTGATATTATTACTTTTCCCATCTCTATAGTATGTAAGTAAGCCCCGAATTTCTCGCTGTGGATGCTGCAGCACCTCACACTCCATACTTCTCTTCTGGCTTTCGAGTTCCCTTTCGCATATTTTATGGTTCTTAAACGATCTGGCAGTTAATTTGTTTTCCTCCTCCCCATTACTCCGCAGTTCCCTCGCTGGCCTCCACCTTGCTCCACCACAACCAGTCGCCGAAGCACAGCAACCCGGGCTCCAGCGAGATCCAGGATGCCCATCCCAACCAGCCAGGTGCCGCCGCAGATGCCTTCCTGGTCAAGTGCACCCAGTGCCACAAGCGATTCACCGAGTATCAGGTAGGATTTGGCAAACTAGCAAAACTAATAGTAACTAAGCAGTGAAAATAACTATTACCTATTGGAAAACGCAAAAGGATTTAAGCCTAATATGGGAAATTTTCGAAAACTAAAAGTTTATTAGCTAACGCACTTAAATAGGATTAGTTAGTATGATTAAAAACCGGAAATGTGATGTGATTATGGTGTTGAACGCAAAGATAATAGGGCAAAGTTGATGGGATTAGAACCAAGATATTCGATAATTAAAAACTTTGGTTTTTTATGCAAATAAACATAAATTTTATACATTTGTTCATTGAAACAGTCCCTCAGCGAGCACATTGCCAGCGAGCATCCCCACGACAAGCTGAACTGCGGAGCCGCCCAGCCGGAAAGCGATGCCGAGGACGAGCAGAGCAACATGAGCGGCAGCAGCAGGCGGTACGCCAAGTCGCCGCTGGCCAGCAACAACAACAGCAGCACCGCCAACGCCAACGGCAACGGCAACAGCAACAGCACCAGTAACCAGTCCATGAACAACAACAGCGATCTGGCCAAGAACCACAACAGCGCCAACAAAATGTCGCCCCTCTGCTCACCGGGCGCCCTCACACCCGGCGACCTCTTCGCCCAGCTCCAGCATCCGCCGCCGCACCAGCTGCCGCCCCACCTGCACGCCCAGATCATGGCCGCCGCCGCCGCCTCCCTGGCCACCCTTCAGTCCGCCCGCACCGCCAGCTCGCCCAGCCAACAGCAGCAGCATCAGCATCAGCAGCAATTGCAGCAGCATCAGCATCATCAGCATCAGCAGCAACTGCAGCAGCATCATCAGCAGCAACTGCAACATCAGCAGCAGCAGATGACCATGCAGCAACTGCTGCCGCCGCAACTGCCCGGCAGCAACAGCAGCGTGGGCAGCAACTCCGCCTACGACCTGGACCTGAGCGCCCCGCGCTCCACCTCCAGTCCGGGCTCCACCACCGGCGACCTGAGTGGCGCCTACCCCTGCATGCAGTGCACCGCCTCCTTCGCCACTCGCGACCAACTCGAGCAGCACCAGCAGCTCCACTCGCCCTGCGGCCCGGCGGCGGTCAGCAATGTCTCCCAGGTGAGTTCCACATAACCATCGCTAACTAGCATATCTGTGCGCTATAGTATCCGAAGAATCTTGAACAACTTTGGGCACAGTCAGTTGGCAAGGGCTGGCCAAAACTGCAGAACTATTTCAAGAGCTGAGATAGCCTTCTGGTGCGATATCGCCTATATGGAATGTTCAAGTCTCTAAGAAATGTGCCAGCAATGTCCGAAATATATACTTTATATCTAATGGCATTTAAAATGCTGTTTAAAATGTATACATTCACGTTTTGCAATCGCAACTTCTGCACACAAATATTTTCGAGTGATAGTAGCTTTGAGTCAGACACCACATGTCGAAAATAATGCTTCTGGAAGGCGATCGTGGGGCGATCTTGAGGCAATCAGTTCGAGAAGCGGGGGCAACCAGTGACTAAACCTGCGGAATGCAGCGGGAGGATCGAAATTCCTGGAAGCCCTGATAAGAGGAGTCACTTGTGCTTATCCCTCGCCGTTCAGAGGCTTACGTGTTGGCTGGGGTTGCTCATGCGTAGTCGGAATCAGAATCAGAATCCCAACTGGGATGGATGGAGGTATGGGTACGGGCATGGGTATGGGTATGGGGAGATGGAGATGAAGGGAGTTGGATCTGGGGGCACTTGATCTTTGAACACTTGATCACGGCGGGTGTAGCACAATGCGTGGGCTTTGTTCGCGGCTAACGGGAAATGAGCCAACCGATAACGGGAGTGCGGTGCCAAGTACGGCATCCAATCAAATCCCCATGCCATTGGAAGGGTGCGGGAATCCCAGCCAGCCAGCCAACCAACCTTATGCACATTTCCTGTTGACAAATCGTCGAAAAAACAGCAAACGGCCAGTGGTGAAGATATACATATGCTCGAAAAACAAACAGCACACGCGATAGTGACTAACAGTGAACAGCTCACTTGGAATTAAGTTTTTTTTTTAATTTTTTTTAAATTTTTTTTAATTTTTTTTTTTATTTTTTTTTTTATTATTTTTTTTTTTTTTTTGTTCACACGATAGGTTAGGTTTTTCTCGCCGTGCACGCGTCAAGCATTGGCACTCTTAAAGACGAGAAAATCGAGAAACGCGCCACAATGTTATCGCTTACCGCCTACCGCCTACCGCCATTCGACTTTTGTTTTATCGGCGTGGGGCAACAACAATGCCGTAGTAAACTATGATAAGGGGCATAAAAATAAAACGTAGGCGTTCACCGGACCGAGGGAAAAATAGTAAAAACCAAATTCCCCAATGGCGGCGACGGAGAAAAACAATTGGGGCTGTTATCAGAAGGGAGAAAGGGGGACTGGAGGGGGGCATAAAAAGTGTGCGTAAGTGTGCGAGTGTGTGTATAGAAACATGGGGGAAGACTGTCAGTCACACGCTCGCTCATAACTCCCAATTGTGCAGTTGTTGTTTTTTCTAAGGCCTGCTAAGGCCCGTGATAAGGCATTGAAATGAATGCTGCCTCAGGCAAGTGGAACCTGATTACACCTAACCGCACCACCCCGCCCACCGCTTCCTCCTCCGCCACTCGCCATCTTGGCCTTATGTGGCACACGAGTTGTAAAAAGAAAATATATCCAGGCCTGCTTCGTACGTCGCACACGCGATAAGGAAAGAAGGAGAAAGTGGAGACGGGTCAGGGGTCACAGGCAAAAGGAGAAGGAGCAGACACTGGTTCACCTTGGAGCTACCCAGCGGCTATTAAAGCCACATAAATTATAATTTTGTTGCACTCGCCCCCCAAGCCCCCAAACCCCAAACCCCCAAATACACAAAACAGACTCCATCCAAAGTTTTTCCCCACCTCTGCTGGTCATAAATTCATATGGCTAGTTTGTTGTTGTTTTTCGTGTATGATGGTTTTCATTTCTTTTTTCTCGGGAGCTGTATCTTTTACCTTCCCCATGTGAGGGGGGGAGAAAGCACGAGTGAAATGAAAAAGTTTGACACCAGCCCCAAAAAAATACGAGATGAGATTGCAGGTTTTTGCGTCAAACAGTGGGGCAAAGTTCGTTCAACTGAGGGGGGAATCATACAATCATATCCCAATAGTGGGATATGTATACTCAAATATATACAATTATTTTTGTTGTAGATTTTCCAAGATTTCGAAACACCTTTTCATGTCTGAGTGTCCACAATTGCAAGCATTACCCACTGTGCAGTCTAGCTTCTGTTGCTTTTTCATACTTTGCTGGCCGTTATTAATATTTACCTAAGCCGCGATGATTGCCAGCCTGGCAAAAAGCTAATAAAGTTGGCCAACTCCGGAGCTGAAGAGCGGGTTTATGAGTTGCAACTCCGCCTTTAAACCTCTTGCTGCCACGCCGTGTAGTTGCCCACTTGGGTTGCATACATATAATTTACGGCTTCGTTAATGACATTTAAACATTTAAGCATTTAAACACATGCGAAAAGGCCAAAATGGCAACAGCCACATTGACACATGGCCAAGTGTGCAAACTATGCGAACAAACCAATTATAATTGATGTGGCACATTGCATTTATTTAATATTGTTGGCCATTGGCTTTTACACGTGTTCGCCGTATTAAATTATTATGTGTGAAAACAATTAATTATGCGGCAAACAAAAACAGTGCCAGAAATAACAATAATGCCACCGCTTCGCCCCTTTGCCAGTGAGACAAATGGCTCATTATGGAAATCGGGCTGTCGACTCACAAAAGTAGGCAACGATTTTATTGAAAAGGCATTAAAGCGGCGCACAAGCGGTGGGGCGGGGCGGGGGGTCGTGGAAGTGGGTGGTGTGAGGGGTATCAATCCAACATTGTTGATGCAACATTTCAACATTTGTTTTTAAGGTCAACATCATTAACCGGGTAGGGGGCAGACGGCCGAGCAAATGGCAGGCCATAAATTACGGGCGAAAAAAGCAGAGGTCCTGGCCAACTTTCAGCAGAAAAAGTGCAGCAATTAAATATTTGCTTAACTGCAAACGCACATGGCTGCAACTTTTTGGCCACAACTCATTTGGTGGGTTGGCATGCTGCTGCTTTCTGCTGCTGCCTTCCGCTCTTCCGCTTTTCCGCTTCCGGTTTGCCACCTTTTTGGCCGCCACAAACTGGGGCAGGGCGCAGACAATTCAAATTGAAAAATTATATGCACTTTAGGTGTAGTCCTGCGAGTCCTGCCACCATTGCCACTGCTGCCCGTCCACATATCCACATCCACATTGGGTCGTCGTCTTTGCGGCGCCGCTTGACGAACGGAGCGAGTGAAAAATTAATAGCAATTTATTTGGCTCAACCCTTTATTTGCTCGTCTGCCCGCTTTTAAATGTATTTTTATGCTGTTTTCCTCTGCGGACACCGTTAGGTCAAAGGTGACGGGGAGCTAAAAGTTTCCGAATTATTCGCAATTAAGGCAGACAAATTAAAAAACTTTTAAACACAGCGCGGTTACGATTTATAGTCAGTGGCTTTTAAATGTTATAATTAGTTGCAAGGAATATTTATATCGGTTTACGCTTACAAATCATTGTAGTGTATTTTAGTTTTTCAAATGACAACAATCCATTTCCACTTTAGCTTCTCAAGAGTGAAAACCTCTGTCCTGAGATCATTTTTTATGCTTCCCATCATCATCATCATCATCATCATCATCATGTTTGGGAGTTCCTGTTTCCTCAAGGATGTCCCCCGCTTTTCCCCAGATTTTTCACCTGCCTACTTCCACATGTCAGTCGCTCGACTGCAATTTAAACTTCTAGCTCATTCATTTCTTTCCCTTATTTTTAAGTTACTCCTGAGATTTATATCAACTTTCACCGTGAGGGCCATAAATTATGTGGCTCCGCTTGTGGCGCAGTTTCTCGCTTGCTCACATGGAAATGCCTGAGACGATTTTCCCCCGACTTTTCAGTTTTCCCCGCTGCAAGTCCCGTGGGTTTTTTCACTTGTGACGTTTATTGTGCGGTTGTTACTTGATATGTTTAATGAGAAATGCTCTGCTCCGCGGCGGGAGTGGGAATTTCAAAGTCGAGGGGGCAAAAGAACACAGAACGATATGATACTGCAGCACTTGACATTTCATTGGGCAGTCTGATTGTGAGAAGAGATTGCACTTGAGGACTTGAGGACTTGAAGACTTGAAGACGACTCCAGAGAAAGTCACAGCAGAAGTTTCGAATTGCAGTTCCAAATGGTATTGGTGGAAAGGGTGGTTCCTGAAAGGGTTGCCACATTAGACAGACGCTCGGAACTCTTGTTAAATGGTCTTGGAAAGTGAATAGAAACTCAGATTAGCATAGGCGAAAGTGGCACAGCTTTAACACTGAAGCGTTTTTCACAGGAACGTATAAAACTACTACTTCCAGCTAAAAGTGATAGCAGCTGCTGAAAACACTGAGGAAACACTGAGAAAACACTGAGAAAAGTTATCGCAACCCACGGAATTTGTGCTCGCCCAGAAAATCATATTTTTAACACGACACGTTTCCCTAATTTCCCAAGACAGTGGCTTTTATCAAGAGTGATAAATTTAATTTATACCGCGGCGTCGCCTAATTTATGTTTTCCTAATACGCAACTAATTTCGCAGCTCTCTCGCTGGCGCTGAAATCAGGGCGTCCTCATCATTGAGAAAAACGTTTTATTTATAAACAATTAAATTTGATTTGTCGCTGCGTTGGCGAATGAAAATCGAATGAAAACCGAAACGCAGGCAGAAACCGAAAAAGAAACAGCAACCGAAATTTTCAACTGAACTGGAGATGATTTATGGAAAATTAATAATTTTAAATCCCAGCGCTGCTGCTGCATATGCTATATGCTATATGCTATATGCTATGGTATATGCTATATGCTATATGGATTTGTCGTCTGCAGAAAGCGCGTGAAATGGCCATAAAATATTGAGAAATGCGGCAGCAAAGTGACCGCAATGGCTAAGAGTATTTCCCTGTTAACTGCGCGTGTTAATCAATTTCCCAATGGACTTAATGCAGCGATGATCGCGCCGACGAGAGTTAATGAACCCGCCCAGCAATACGTAATGGCATCACTCATTGTTGCTCGGCAAAAAAAAACAATCAAAAAAAAAAATACAAAATAAAAAAAACAATAAATTAACCGATCTGAAGTCCGCACTCCACCTACGGATTATCAGACTTCCCCGCGATAACCCGCTGACCCCAGCGATTCCACGAGGTACTACAATTAGTTCGCGCTCCCTGTCCTGCCAGAAAGGTACGTCAATGGCCCGACTTGGGGTTTCATTCATTTGAAATGCCTAATCAGTCGTCGTAGTCCAGATCCAGATACTTTTCAGTACTATTCGCTTGTGGGGCGGCAGCTGCCTGGCGGCGATAAGCTCGAAATTGGGTCGCGTATTTCGCTATAAAGCAGTTAGAGATCAGACACCATTATGCTCGTCGTATTTTTCACTCGAGTCTCTACTTCGTTTCATCTTTTTGCGCTAAACATTTCTTTGTGGCGTCGTTAATATTCGTTTTCCTTCTATTTGGCTGACCTCAAAAGCATCCCATAGAATTAAATAAAAACAGAAGCAGAAGCAGAAACTTTGAGCTTGTCGCATTTTGTTATTTTTGTTTACGCATTTCGTCAGGCGACAGGTGCGCTTCTATATCTATTATATCAGATACCATATAGACAAGTCTATGTGGACAAACCGCATACAGTGCGTTCCAAAACTTTAGGACCTTTGGTGCTACACTTCTCAAGAAACCAATGTGCCTTGCACCCACTTGGTCCTTTGAGCCTAATCGATTTTGATTACTATCCTACCCATATAGATATATTTCCCATCCCACGAGCTTTTCTTTCCCAGCATCCATACATTTTCGTGACCCAATGTACCCGTACATAGTATTCCCCCAATTCGACATCGTTTGGTATTTTGTCAACATTGTTCGCTTGCCTTTGGGGTTGACACTTTGAAAGCCGAACGATCTCCCTTTGGCTGATCATCTTTTACGGCCAATTATGCGCGCTATTATGGCCAAATTCCCATGTCACTCAGTGCATAAGGCATTTCTCAGCCGGCAATCGTGAAATACGTTCACAAATTAGCTTTCTGTCTGTGGCGAGACATTATCTTAGCGTGTCGCGTTCGTTTGATTTGTCTATTGGTGGGGCGCAGCACTTTCGACCGGGTCCAAACGCAGGCGCCCACCTACGTTGCGTTATAATTTTAGCCAAAAGGCCTGTCGCCCGCAATTAACCAGGCTAAAATGCAACTGCTGGACCATCCGCACACCACGCCCAGTACAATTACGCTTGACGAGACGAGCGCTTTGAAGACGGTGCGTTGCCACTGCGTGTGGTCGCTAGTCTTCGCTCGATTTTTGGCTATTTCACACTGATAAGTTGCTGATAAGTTGCAGGCAGCCAGCCTCCCGCTGTTTTCGAAATAGTTGTAATATTTATTTTTGCACTCACCTGATCGAGGTTATCTGCAAAGAGAAGAGATAGAGAGGGGTTAGTAATTGTTTTGGTCGTCTAATCCGCATCCCGACCCTGATCCGCTCGGCGGTTCGATTGTTTACGAGCACACGCGCCTCTTGAAAATCGATTGATAGTGATAGTGTGTGCTTATCAGCTCCGAAACCAGCTCCGTCTGATAGTTCAACCGCGTACTTAAGGTGAACAGTGAAAGTACACCTCGACTCGAAAGACCAGAACTACATGTTTTCTACGTTAAATGTCCATAATCCACATTGTTTTTCCGAGTGTACCCAACCCAATCTCGTCCCCTCTTACAATGCGAACAGTTCAGATGAAATTTAATTAATTAAGCAGCTAGCAACATGTGGAAAAGAAGGGGCGATCGGAACGGACGTGTACGCACGTGTGCGTGGCTTATCGACACTAATGCCACGGCGGTTAGACTGTACCTTGAACACTCGAGTGGTTTTAGCTTCCATTTCCATGTGCGCGGCCCATTCGCTTGGTGGAATCAATCAATTTTCAACTTTGGCTCGAGTGGCTCCCCTGAAAAACACTTGAGTCATGCACACACTCGGTCCATCCGTCCGTCCGTCCATCAGTCCGTCAGTCCATCAGTCCGTCAGTCCATCAGTAGTTAACCCCGGGGGCGGGCATCTTCATGGGGCTTTGTTAAAGGTAGCTTCAATTGGCATTTCCGCCCATCGCAAATATAATAATAACAATCTGTAACAACAAAAGCGCATAAGAAGAATCCGGCTGACGCATCGCAAATGGAACTTACCTTTTGTAAACGTGTGCAGCACACACACACACACACACACACATACGCACATGCAAGGTATAAAGTATCTGTATGCAGTTTCTGTGTGAGTGGCGTATCTCTCGGCTGCCATTTTCATTTCCATTTCGTTTGCGCTGCGCCTCGCTCGCTTACATTTAATTGATAACGCCGACGACAACAAAGCGCTTCCATTGTGAGCTGCTCT
This sequence comes from Drosophila orena, assembly GCA_005876975.1. Classification (NCBI taxonomy): domain Eukaryota; kingdom Metazoa; phylum Arthropoda; class Insecta; order Diptera; family Drosophilidae; genus Drosophila; species Drosophila orena. Next base: position 1,573,010 of record VCKV01000282.1, on the reverse strand, counting down.
TGCGGTTTAATGTCCGCTCTGGGAGGTGTGTACAGTGGGCACTCGACAGATGGATACCTCTATTTACATATATTTAAATGGGTAGTTCCTGAAAAGGAAAAAGGTTACATTTTAATGTATGAATACAAAATATGCATTTATACATGTACATACATATGTATGTATATTACTCGTGAATAGCTTTCTTTACAGCCAGTTACCACTGTGCAGTTTCTAGGTTTTGTGGTTCCATGGTTTCTGATTTCTAGGTAGGCGTTATTGCTGTTTACAGTCGAACAACCTGATTAAGTGAGTGCGTGCGAGAGGGATGCAGATAGCCCGACTCCATGTGGAGAGATAACGGGTTTTGAACTGCGCTTGTGTAAGAGCGCATATGTATATGTATGTATGAGTGCGTTAGCGCGCGGGAGTGAGCCAACAGGTGGCCATTTTACACTATAGCTATTTATCGCACTCACTCACCTGACAAACAAATGGCCGCATGAAAATGGTACTTTTTGCTGAAGAATGAGAATGCAATTGGGGTTGGGGGTGACGTCACAGGTAAAACAACAAGCGGAAACGGAAACTGTTAGGGCTGTCGAAACGAGACGAGGAAAAGCATTTTCCGTTCACTTTTTACCATCAGCAGCGGAACAAACAAATTAGAAGGCCCGCGCTATAAATGTACATATTATTTTTCCCAACACGCTTAAAACAATAAACACCGTGTCACGCTAACGAACAAACTAATTACAATACATATTAATAGTATTTTCGGAGTGATCTCATCCCGAGTGAGTAAATTGGTTACGAGTTCATGCTAATGACTAATGGAGCAATGTGCGTTAATTGAAGCTCATGAGTAACCGTAACCCGAAATCAGGGACAAAGTCCAAAACCGTACAGTGGAACTTGACTTTAGACGCCGTCTTCAGCACTCGCGACGAATTACAAGAAAATACCGATGAATTTAAATGGAAGCTTTAAACTTGTTAGCTTATTCCTAGAATCTCATATATATTGTAATTCCGATTACGATCCGGAATATCATGCATTTTGCAAGAATAACAACTGGAAAACGCTGGAGGCGAAGGTGAAACGGCAATAAATGGAAAGTTCAACGGCTGAACGGTAAACAACACACACATGCACACGCGAGCACACACGATAGATAGTGGGAGGGGGACAAGAACACGTGTTGCCATCTGTCCGCCAAAGTACCGCAAATCTTTCAACGCAGCCGCTAAGTGGAAAAGTGGAAGACGCCGGGAAGTCGGGAAAGCGGGAAAAGCGGCGCTGCACTTTCGTTTTCCTTTCCACTCCCACTCCCATTTCCACCTTTAAGCATTTGATGCGTTCAATTTGTTGCCAAACAAATCAAAGCACAAACAAAAACGCTCCCCGAAAAACCGAAAATTTGATTAGCATCAGCTGTTGAAACATTTTGATGTTTTTGTAATGCTCTCCCCGCTGCACTTTTGTTTATTCCTGCGCCCTTCTTGTCTTGATTTGTTTTTTGTGTCGCAATTTTCCAATTGAAGTGGAATTTTTATTGGAAGGCAGCCCACAGCTGAGCGCAGCTTTTCTTGTTGTTTTGTTTCTTGTACTTATTCTTTTCCTTTTTGAGTGACAACCTACCTTCGCTGGAAATGGCGCCATCTCTGTCGCACACGCCCCGTTCTTTTTCGTACCCGTCTTCATTTCATTCTTCGCGTTCGTTCGTGCTGTGCGCGTTTCGCTTTTTCTACATTTTAATTGCAGCGTTTAATTGAAGTTTCGGCGTAATTTTATTCAAATACGCTTGCACAATTCACTAAATATCACAAAAACATCCACTTTTACGACTCCGAAACACACAAGCAGCAAAAAAAATGGCCCGTTTTCCGCGGTCGCTTTTGACTTTGCCCGCTTTTTTGTGGTCGCATCGCTCGCCTTGAAACAAATTAGAAAGCCATTAAATTTAAAACAAATAAATACGCGTGTTGTTTTAAACAGTTTTTATTACCTGTGCCTGTTGGTGTTTCGTTTTTTCCCACGTTTTCCGCGCAGCCCGACCACTAAATCAAAAATCAAGCAACAATGTCGGCGTCCACCTGTCTACTGTCTTCCTCTTCTTCTGCGTTCGCGAAGGTAACAAAAGATCGTAGAATGGGAGAAAGAGATGCGTGGGCAGCGAAAGCTGTCAACTAGAGATGGTACTTTTGAATAGCAAACTATCGGCATTGAAAACTTGATTACAAATATTTTGATATATGTACATTGAAAAAAACGCCCTATTAATTTTCAAATAAATGCTAATAGTACTGTAGCCCATTTTCCCACTATCATCATGCACCCACTATAACCGCACATATGTATCTTATATCTGTATCTGTATCTGTATCTGTATCTGTATCTGTATCTGTATCTGCATCTTTTACTTGCAGACCTGCCGCATTTGCCACAAGGCCTTCGCGAACGTGTACCGCCTGCAGAGGCACATGATCAGCCACGACGAGAGCGCGCTGCTGCGGAAGTTCAAGTGCAAGGAGTGCGACAAGGCCTTCAAGTTCAAGCACCATCTCAAGGAGCACGTGAGGATCCATTCCGGCGAGAAGCCCTTCGGATGCGACAACTGCGGCAAGCGCTTCTCCCACTCCGGCAGCTTCTCCTCCCACATGACTTCGAAGAAGTGCATCAGCATGGGCCTGAAGCTGAACAACAATCGCGCTCTGCTGAAGCGGCTGGAGAAGAGTCCGGGCTCCGCATCCCGGCGATCGCCCACGGATCACGGCAAGGGCAAGCTGCCGGAGCAGCCTTCGCTGCCGGGACTGCCCCATCCCATGAGCTACTTCGCCAGCGATGCCCAGGTGCAGGGTGGGGGTGCGGCACCCACGCCCTTCCCGCCATTCCATCCCAACTACATGAACGCCGCCCTGCTGGCCTTTCCGCACAACTTGATGGCCGCTGCGGCTGGCCTGGACCCTCGCGTGCATCCCTACAGCATCCAGAGGTTGCTGCAACTCTCGGCCGCCGGTCAGCAGCAGATGGAGGAGGAGCGAGAGGAGCAGCAGAAGCTGCAGCAGCAGCAGCAGCAGCAGGAGAGGGAGGAGGAGGAGACCCCCGATGAGCCCAAGCTGGTGATGGATATTGAGGAGCCGGAGGCCAAGGAAAGGCCGCCCACGCCAGAGGCGGCCGAAGAAGCCACTCCCATCAAGCGTGAGGAGAGCAGGGAAGCCTCGCCTGCTCCAGACAGCTATCTGTCCTCCTCGCAAGCGATTAAGCAGGAGCAGGAGCAGGAGCCACTGAACGCACCAGAGGAACGTCGAACGCCCCTGGCAGAACACGCCCCAGTGGAGCAAGCCGCCGATCTGCGCTGCAGTCGCTGCTCCAAGCAGTTCAACCATCCCACTGAGCTGGTGCAGCACGAGAAGGTGCTGTGCGGCCTGATCAAGGAGGAGCTGGAGCAGCACTTCCAACAGCAACAGGCCGCGTCCTTCGTCCTGGCCTCGGCCAGCGAAGAGGATGAGGAAGACGAGGAGATGGACGTGGAGGAGGAGCCCCGGCAGGAGAGTGGTGGCGAACGGAAAGTGCGAGTGCGAACGGCCATCAACGAGGAGCAGCAGCAGCAGTTGAAGCAGCACTACTCCTTGAACTCGCGACCCAGCAGGGATGAGTTCCGCATGATAGCCGCCCGTCTGCAGCTGGATCCTCGAGTGGTTCAGGTGTGGTTCCAGAACAACCGCTCCAGGGAGCGCAAAATGCAGAGTTTCCAGAACAATCATCAGGCCACAGCCCCATCGGGGACCAATGACAGCCAGACATCACTGACCCGAGAGGATCAGCCTCTGGACCTATCCGTGAAGAGAGATCCGCTGACGCCCAAGAGTGAGAGCTCGCCTCCGTACATAGCGCCACCGTCGGGAGAAGCCCTGAATCCCGAGGCAATCAATCTCAGCAGGAAGTTCTCCACATCCGCATCGATGTCGCCGGCCTCGATTTCACCGTCATCCGCGGCAGCCCTCTACTTTGGCGCTGCCCCGCCGCCTTCGCCCCCAAATAGCCAACTGGACTCCACTCCGCGAAGTGTCCAGGCCTTTCCGGGATTACCGCCCTACATGCTGCCCATGCCGCTGCCCATGGAGGCGCTGTTCAAGATGCGCCCGGGCGGCGACTTCGCCTCCAATCATCCCCTGATGAACAGTATTAAGCTGCCCGACTACCGCGGCACCAGCTTGAGTCCCGGCGGTTCGGAGAAGCGTTCGTGGCGGGACGACGACTCGCGCATCTCCCACGAGGATGAGTTCGGCGCCGGCGTCCTGATGCCACCGAAACCGCGGAGGGGCAAGGCGGAGACCCACGGCCACGCTGGCGATCCCGATCTGCCCTACGTGTGCGATCAGTGCGACAAGGCCTTCGCCAAGCAGAGTTCGCTGGCGCGACACAAATACGAGCATTCCGGTGAGTTAGCCCCAGTTCACCGATCATGGAATCACCACTAACTCCACGACTTGCTTCTTTCCCAACAGGTCAACGACCCTACCAGTGCATGGACTGCCCGAAGGCCTTCAAGCACAAGCACCACCTCACGGAGCACAAGCGCCTGCACAGCGGCGAGAAGCCCTTTCAGTGCTCCAAGTGCCTGAAGCGCTTCTCGCACTCGGGCAGCTACAGCCAGCACATGAACCACCGGTATTCCTACTGCAAGCCCTACAGGGAATAGGTAAGCGACACCTCAGTGCCGCCCACCTGCCAACCAGGAGCCAATCCCCTAGCGCCGCCCACGGCGGCCAGCAATCGGGGCCGTCGTCGAGTTCAGGTCGCGGCGGCGAATCCGAATCCGCAGTACCCGCCGCATCATCAGCATCCCCACCATCCGCATCTGGCGGCCATGGCTGCCTTCCAGCAGCACCATCAGCAGCAGCAACAGCATCACAGGCTCTCCTGGAGTGGAGCTGGAGTGATGCTGCCGCCGCCATCCAGCCAGCAGACACATCGTCCGCCGGCTCCACATCCGCCTCCATTGCTTTCTGGCTCCGGGTTTGGCCAGCCACCGGCGGCGCAGTTCTTTCACCACCATGCGGGACTGCTGCCTCCGCCGCCGCCGCCGCCGCCACCGCCACAGACCACGCCCACGTCCGCGCCCGCCTTCGACTTCTTCAATGCCAAAATGTTTCAGAATTGAGCTGAGAAAGCCCAGCAAGCCAGCACTTACAGGCTGTACTTAAAAAACCGACGAACAGAAAATCTCAAAATGTGCAGGAACACACTGAAAAAAAAGAAACACCAAAACACCAAAACACCCCCCCGCAAATGCACTTTAGACGGATTCAAAGTCAGAGTCAGCAAAGCAAGAGAGAAATATTTTTTATAGCCATATAGCCAGGGAAAGTAGGAAGCCGCAGTTGAAAACCTTTCGTTCGAGCGAATTTATTATTTTTACAATGTTGCAACCACTTTGTTCTTAGTATTTTATTAGCTTATTAGTTTATTAGTTTATTAGTTTATTAGTTTATCTTACCGCCTAAGTTCGAGCTGGGGGCTGAATCATTTTGTTTGGCCCCCACACACCCCACTCGCTTAAAGATATCGTTTTATCTATTTTTTTACGCATTAATGTTGTAGCGCTTAGTTTTTTAGTTTGAGGAGCTGGAAAGAGAGACCAGTACCAAGTGCTGCAGAATACTCAGAACTCGATCGTTAAGAGCCCACTCCTAGATGGAATGAATGGGAATGCAATAGCATGCATGTATATTTTTCATACGATTATGAATTGTTTTAAGCTGTAACTTTTAGTTTTCGGTTAAGCCGGGCTGGGTTGACATTGCGCACCCGCTCCAAAGGAATTTTCCACCCACAACTTCCGGACCAACCAGCACAAGCAAAAGAGAAAATTCATGAAAACACAAGCAGACAATACCGATACAAAACCAGATATCAGATACCAGATACAAAAGTATTAAGCAGCGAAACTGTATTAAAGCCACCCCATTGTAAAGTCCACGCCCACACAGCCCCCATTTCGTACATATATAGTTCATGTTCAATGGAAAACCCACCGCTTGCCGCGCGTTTCAAGCCCTCTTACTTAAGGAAAACCAACCCAACCCAACCCAATCACCCAGTCGTTCTCGAACTGCGCTTTAAATTTGCCCTCGAAATCGCGAAATGAGCACAACACCTACAAGATCATTCCATTTGGCCCGAGCCGCGCCCACTGCAAAGGTGCACGTCATGCATTTAAGGCCGCCGGCTGCCGCTTGCCACTCGACAACCCAATAAATCTAAATCTAAAACTAAATCTAAATCTAAATCTAAACCTAATGCTAATGCTAAACTAAACTAATGCTAACTAATGTTTAAACGAAAACTTAATTTGGCCTTATTACACATTATTTAACGATTAAAAACGTTTCAGAATATTCATATTAAAACTAGCATGTAAAGCGAAGAGAAATCATTTGGGAAAGTCTCGCGAAATCTATTAGCAAAATTCCATGTGCGTACTAAATGTAAAAATCGAAAATCAAAAACAAACAAGAAAAAGAAATCAACCAAAGACCCTATTAACTATCGTAATGTTTGCCATGACAATAAATTTATGACTAAATAATTGATAATGCTTCGATTGCCGTGCTAGCCAAGGTCAAAGTTCAATTGAAATCGTTTCTCACTCAGCCGCAAACTATTATATAATTAGTTGAAAAACAAAAAACCAAAAACCAAAAACAAACAAGGTTTCCAGAACAACGAACATTTCTTTTTGATGTTTAACTTGTCCAAGGAATTTTCGCCCATGATTTTCTTGCTTTTCCAGACACGCAACAAAAAAACGAGCGGAGGAACTCACAAAAAAAATGCATTTAATACTTAATTAGTTTTTATATTGTATTGTATTTGTATTTTAATGAGGAGGAGTGCCGAGCGACGGTATATATGTGTACATACATATATTTTTTGTAAATTATTTCGCAAGAACAAAAGCTAGAGAATCCAAAACCAAAACCAAAAGCACAAGCAAAAGCAAGCAAACGCAAACTGTTATACTCGAGTTGGAATACTTCAGATTTCAAATACAGCCAGCACACGTTAGCATAAATTTAACAATAATTACCATTACAAGCGTAAATACTTAGCCTAGTTGAAAACCCCCCTAACAACAACAAAATGTTAACTTAAACACTAAAAGAAAATGAAAAAGAAAAAGAAAAGAAAGAACTACTTTTAAGCGCAAATACTATGTGGTTTGTGATGGATATTTGCACTCTAGGGCCTTATATGAAATACACACTACACTACATAACTCTCACGTACATAAACAATTGTTAGTTATTTAAATACGCTACACACCCCATTGGAGGACGATCGTTTTATGTGTTCCCATCCCCAAGACCACCCCCCCCCCATTTTCCAATCCCCCCCGCTCTCTGTTAAAGTTGTTCGCCCCACTCTATGTGTAAATATGCGGAGCAGGAAGCACAGCACACTTGTATTATTTGTTTTATGTTTTAACGTATGTCCAACAATAGCGATCCCTAAGTTAAGCACCTCGTTGAAACGGCATCAAATGTTCATTTAATTGCTCGTCAGAGAACACCAAACAAAGTAAAACAGCGCCAGACATCCGAATGAATTAAGCGAATGGAAGCGATTCAAGTAACTTATATTTCAAATATTACGCATAAATGTATTTTAATCAAATTAAGCCACGTGGATAAAAACGCATTCATATAAATGAATAAAACAATTTTGTCTTGATAAATTTACAAACAATTATTATAATTATTAAATTTACAATGTGAAAATAATAAAAAAATTATTAAAATTTAAGCGCAGCTCTCTGTTATTTGCGGGGCTTACCTGGGCGAAGGAAAATCCATAATGATTTTCAAAGGCGAATACCGAAATGAGTTACATTTCAATTCGAAACAGGCAAGTTTAAAAAGTGCGCCTTGCAAGGCACAGTGTGACCATGTCGCAGGTAGATTAATCGATTTAGGTACAGCACAATCGAAGCTGTTATCGAGTAGTTATAGTAAACACTGTCTCCGCTAGATGGCGCCACGCCATGGTAACATAAATGTAAAATTTCAGCTACACTTGGAAAAATAATGGTATTTTAAATAAAAACGATATTTCGCGATTTACAACACAACTCGCAGGCGTTTTGCATACATTTTCTTTTCCATTTATTAATTTGCTTTAGTAAACTAATTGGCCAAGGCACACAGAGTTTGTTTGTATTTTCCTTCAATTAGCTCGATCTCACATTTAAAATAGGCTCCATCCACCAACGTACACTGCGATGGATGCATAGAATTCATAATAAAAACACACGCACACACAAACTGCAGCTAATTCAAAAGAAAAACAAATCGTTTTCCGTCAAGCATTTTCCAACGAACCTACGACAAACAAAAAAACCGATGTACTCTCGCTTAGTGTTAGGAATTAAACTAGATTACGGTTAGCGGTCTATAAACTAAAAAACATCTTAGGGCGCTACACAACTTTAGCATAGATTACAATTAACGTGTTCTTTACAATATTACATTAGAAAGATTACAATTTCCTCGGATCTGCTCGTATTGTTTTCCGTTTGCTATCAGAGAATAAGTGTTGAATTTTCCCCGCTTTATCCGCTCTATCCGCATTTTTCGCATTTTCCGCCATTTCCTCGTGCGGCTAAACAATTTCATTTGGCATTCAACAAGTTGGTCTAACATTGCTAGGTCTCTCACATAGGCTACGTCTAAGTTTGTTCATTTCGGGGAGGACAGACGCAGGGGAAGAGCAGTGATGGGCGAAGTGGGCAGAAAGTGGGCACTGATTGTAGGTCCTGGTCCTCTGGATTACATTTAGATTAGGCTTATAAGACCCGCTTATATCGCTGCCGTGCGACGTTTGCTCTCCGTTCTCCATCGCACACCTCCCAATCTCGATTCTGGATGGGAAGTCGTGGGATGGCCGGACCCAACCAGCCTGCTGAGTTCAAATCCGGCCATCGATTGGAGGTGGCAAAGGGAGAGGAGTGTTTGCGTTGGGTTGGCTTGGTTTGGGTTGGGTTGGGTTTGGGTAAATTCGCGTTCTCGTTTAAGGCGTTTTGTTTTGCTTTGAGCACCAGAAAGGTTCGCTTTTCCAGTTGGTCCCTTTGATTTCTAACAATCTAAATATATGTATATGGTTACAGCGTTTGTTTTGGAGTAGAAGGATGCACTGTGCTCAGTTGAAATCCGAAGGTCCTGACTCGCTCTCCTCCTTTCATCGCCACTCTGCTCCGTTTTAAATTTATTCAGTTCATGCCCCAAGGCATATATATATATATATATATGTATATATATATTATTTGTATGTGTATACGTAGCTCCCTCCTCTACTGTCTCCTATAATTTATATTATGCATATAGTTTCATTCTATAGTCACGCTCTCTTTACAATGCAATCCCACTCGATGGCCTCTCTCCCCTGTGGCTTTTTGTGACTATTTGACTAACAATGATTGGGGGGTGGGGGTGGGGGTGGGGGTGTGTTGTTTGGGGCATATTGGATGCACTTTTCAGACGTAAACCGGCGCCTGATCATCCGTCATGTCCGGCGGCTGTTTGTCGTCGAAGAAACGACGGAAGGTAAATTCGAAAAAGCCGTGGAAGGGCCGATCACTCTGGTCGATGTCATCGCCGCTGCTCATGTTGGAGTCATTCGAGCGCAGCTTCTCCGGATCCACGGGATCGAAGTTGGAGGTGTCCGTGGGGTGTTTGATTTCCGGTATATAGGGCGCCTTCTGCTTCCGCATGTCCGCAAAGTCGATGCCCTTGAAGAAGTCGTGGCCCTTGACCTCGTCCACGCTCTTGCCCAGCCGCTTGTCAGACGCCGCACAGAGCCTCCTTATCAGGTCCGTGGCTTCGCGGGATAACTCGGCCTGCGGCGGTATGTGCAGCGTCTTCTCCCAGTTGATCACCTGTAAAGGGAGCAAGTTACTCAGTTACTCAGCGATCACAGTGTTGGTGTGCAAGCGAAGATCAAACCTTTTCCTGCGTTTCCAGCGGACTGTTGGCCAGGAAGGGCGGCTGGCCCACCAGCATCTCGTAGAGAATGACGCCCACGCTCCAGTAGTCGCACAGCTGCGTGTACCCACTCCGCTCCAGCACCTCGGGCGCTATGTAGTTCGGGGTGCCCACCAGCGAGTGGGCCAGGACTCTTTGGTGATCGCGCATTCGTCGCCTGCGAGTTCGGCATACTTTTATTAACGGCCGCTCCGATTAATTAAGTGTACGAAACTCACCTCTCCAGCACGGTGGGCTTTGGTCCGTTCTCGGAGTACTCCTCCCAGGGCTCCATCGAGTCCTGGCGCGAGTGATTGCCTGAGATGGTCGGAATGGCATTGTTAAATTCGTTACACTCGTTGGCTGGTTCAAACTCACCGTTCTCCTGGTAGTACTTCGAGTTGTGCGTCCAGCGGAATCCCGTGCACAGGCCAAAGTCGGTGAGCTTTATGTGTCCGTCCCTGTCGATGAGTATGTTGTCAGGTTTGATGTCTCTGTGGGAGGAAAGTAAGTAGGTAACATGGGAATGGAGGGAGCAAGTGGCAACTCAACTGCTGCATTACCTGTGAATGAAGCCCATCTTGTGCACGCTGTCCACGGCGCAGGTGACCTCGGCGATGTAGAATCTGGCCAGCTCCTCCTCGAAAATGCCCAGCTTGATGAGCAGCGACATCAGATCACCACCTGGGGGGCAATCCACCATCAGTATCAGTACTCAGTGCTCCGTTGTAGGAGAAGCACTTAGGTTGCCACTCACCTGGTATGTAGTCCATCACAAAGTACAGATTATCCTTGTCCTGGAAGCTGTAGTACAGCTTCACCACCCAGTTGTTGTCCGCTTCCGCGAGGATATCCCTCTCGGCCTTCACGTGGGCCACCTGATTCCGCTTGAGAACGTCCGCTTTGCGCAGCGTTTTCATCGCATACAAGTGATTGGAGGTGTCGATCTTGCGCACCAGCGTCACCTCGCCAAAGGCACCCACGCCAATGGGCTTCAGTTTGATGAACATGCTCTTGTCCATCTTGGCGCGCTTCAATCGAATGTAGTTGCTCTCCTTCTGGTTCAGCATTTTCCTCATCTCGATTTGCGTCTGATCGGGCAGTCCGACCTTGGACATCTCCTTCTCCAGCTGGTTCTTGCGATAGGTTCGCTGGCGACACGACTTGATCACGTTCTCAATGTGCTGCTCCATGAAGAACTTGAAGGCTTGCGGCGAGTACTGCCGGATGCGGAACTCCTTGCGCTCCTCCTCCTTCTCCTTGGAGATCTTCTTGCGCTCCGGGATGGGCGAGGCGTGCTTGATCTTCTTGCAGCTGTTCGATGAGGAGGCGGTGGTGCTGGTGGATCCGTTGCTGCCCCCCGAGCTGTTGGCGCCCGTGCTGGACGGGTTGTTATTGTATTTGGCGGGCGGAATGGGCGGGGTCGTCGCCAGGTTGCTGTTGCTTATCTGTATGTTGTTGTTGTTGCAGCTGGGCGGCTTGATCTCGCTGTTGTTGTTGCTCTGATAGGGCGGCGGCGGAGGCAGTTGCCGGCCGGGATTTCCGTTGGCCAGCTTCTGCTGATCCCGTTCCCGCTCCCGCTGATCCCGTTCCCTTTGCGCCTGCGCCTGTGCCTGGAGCACCCTCAAGGCCTGAAGTTGCTGCTGCTGCTGCTGCTGATGCTGCTGGTGGAGGTGTTGTTGCTGCTGCTGCTGCTGCTGTTGCACCTGCTGCTGCTGTACCTGCTGCTGCACCTGCTGCTGCTGCTGCTGCTGCTGCACCACCGTGGCCGCCTTGGCCTGCATGCTCTTGGCATAGGACGGTGGCTCCAGGCAGCTGGGCTTGCTGTTCAGACCCACCAAAGGCGGAGTTGTGGGCGTTGGCGGTTTGGATTGCTGGTGCTGATGCTGCTGCTGCTGATGCTGCTGGTGCGCCGCCGCTGCTGCTTGCTGCTGCTGCTGCACCACTGCGGCGGACTTCTGCGGGTAAGAGGGTGGAGCGGCCAGCACGTGAACGGGTGAGTTGCTGGCCGAGGCACTCGATGGAGATTGGGGCGCCACTGCCGTTTGCAGCACGGGCTTCTGCACCTGCATGCTCTTCACACTCTGCATGATGATCGGCTGCTGACTTCTGGCCTGGTAGACGCGTGGCTGTGGCTTCGCCAGCGGCGCCGGCGGCAGGGACACGGTTATGGGACTCGGCGATCCCGCTGAGGTGGCCGAGTATATCCCACTGCTGGGGGATTTCCTGTAGTCCGATTGTTGGGATTGCGTGGGCGACTGTCGCGATTGCATGGAGGCCGTGTAACTGGGTGGTGGCGGCGGTGGTGCTGCTCCGCCGGCACCGCCTTGAATTAGGTAGGGCGGCGGTGGCTCCACCACTGCACCGCTGGCTCCGCCGGGATACAGGTTGAGGGACTTCAGCTGCTGCGTCAGCTGCTGCTGCGGATTCTTCAGCCCGTTTTGCGTTATTACAGGTGAGTTGCCCCGCTGAGTGGGTGGCGCTATCGCCGGCGGGCGGTTGTTCAGGGCCGGCGATCGCCGCTTCACGTACGCCTGGCTGGTGGGCGGCACTGGCGGTGGGGGCGTGGCCGCGCTGGAGGCGGTGGGATTGCGTGGCGGCGGCGCCGGCGGAGCCACCTCACTGAAACCGCTGGGCGATGGTGAGAATCCGCCATTTCCGCCCGGATTCCCCACCGTCCGCGAACTCGGCTGGTGGGTGTGGTGCGAGTGGGGGCTGTCCGAACGGGAGCTGCCGGCTCCGGAGTCCAGGGCCGGACTGCAGCGCAGGTAGTGACTGCTCGCCGTGTCCCGCTCGATGCTCGGCTTGCGGATCAGCTTGTTTGGCATCAGGGCCGTCATCATCTTTGGCACACGTCCGTTCGCCACGCCCACACCCACGCCCACGCCGGATACGGAGACGGATATGGAGCCGGATCCGGGCTGACCTACAAGGGCGGGCGGCGGCGGGATGACCACGTCCGGCGCCGGAGAGGCGGAGGGCGGCGGCTCCATCGGCGGCTTGGCGTGGTGATAGTCCGGAGTAAGTGCATCGTTGCGTCCGTTGGTCGCCGTGTATCGCAGAGGTGTGTAATTCTGGAAGAGAAGCGGTCAAATCACGATTAGTCAAATCACGGAAAATGAAGCACAGATCTTTTGTCCCCCCTTTTAGGTCACTTCCACTACGCCCGTGTGCGATCGACATTCCTGCACTGCAAGAAATGCCCAGCATGCTTCTGAAGTAGAGCGTTTCTATCGCAAGCCAAACAAAAGGCGTGCATGCTGAAAACAAAAACAAAGAGCAACAGAAAGCGAAACGAAGGCTAAAACAAAGGACCCAAGAAACGAGGCGACCAAAGCAACGTAATAAAATTCTTGCCGTCGTCGTGAAATTCCTAAAAGTCAGGCGGACGCAATGGGCGCGAGCGAGACGGAGCGAACGAAGGGGGTGGGGAGAATGGGGAGCAGGAAGAGGAGAGCGTGAGAGTGGGAAGGAGCGGGAGAGGGGGAATAGCCGGCTGCCAGATGCGCTCCAAAACACAAGAACAAATACACTTGCAGCGAAGGTTGCCCTTGCCATTCCCCATCTCCCTCCCACTCAGCCTGTTGCTCCTGTCCTGCTCCTTGTGCCTCTCTTTCGCTCCCCGTCAGCTACCCGTTTTACGCGTTCTTTTGATACCTCTCCTCCTTCGCCAGCCCCTCAACACCCCACCCCCCGCCGACAATACACCATGCCCTTCTGTGACTGATCCTCGATTTTATGACTTTGAATTCCCCGCTCCCCCTTCCTCTTCCTCCTAGAGATGGCAGCGTGATGGGAATTTGTTTGTATGCGATAGGGAAAAGCGAATTCTTCAGGATTTCGCGAAATTTTTGTTTTTAATTTATGCGTGCCAGCGCAGCCGAGAAAGCAGTAAATAACTTAACGATCTGTAAGTCAACTAACTCGTACTTTGATGCAATTAAAATTATTTATTATATTGACGCCCAATAAGATAACAAATCGTTTAAAGTGGATGAATGTGGACCGGTTCGGCCAGCGCTTACGTATGTTTCTTACTTAATTAACCTTTCGGAATAATATTTAAATTAGTTATTGCGGATTATAAGCATTTATCCGTATTAAAAGAGGATTTTCGGACTTTGCATAAATTGATAATGATCACTATGAATGATGCCCAAGTGGCCTCTTTCTTCTGCGAATCATTCTGTGGATTTTCACCCACTCTACATGTCGCGATTTTAATGGGCATCAAATTAAATCCAAGGACGCGAGCCAAGCGAAACCCGACAAAGACCCCCAGCAGACTGTGCGTCGCTCTTTCACGGGGTCTTCAAGCCCCCCCACAACCCCCAAAACCATTCCGATTCCCCCCTCTTGCGCTCAGTCTTACATGAAAGCCAATTTACGGCAAATTAGCGAAAGCCAATGGGCTCACTAAATCAGCAAGTGCAACAGAGTGACGCCCACGCAAATGGCATTGCTACAAAATAAAATTCAAATAAAATAAATTGGATTTACGGCGGACTTTGGGACTTGAGGGCGAATGCGAACCGTAGAATTGCCGAAACACTTTCGCTAATCCACTTAAGCTTCTCCGTGTTCCGCGGTCACCAATGCACTTTGCACGGCGATTGGGCTGAAGGCAAGGTCAAAGGAATTTTCGGATTACTCAAGAATCGCACGTACCGTACATACATACGTATGAACTAAGCCAACAGCTCTCCAAGATACGTATGTATCTTTAAGATACGGAACCAGAAGTAGTGGTCGGGGTCACCTTTCTGCACAGTTGAGTGAAGATTCACAGCCCAGATGATCAGCAGCCTTGAACATGGCATACTATGTAACTGAGATTCCCTTGGCAATCCGCAAAAGTTGCAAAAGTCGCAATGGGGCATGCCCCCACTAAATAATACATCAAAATTCGAAATTCTTGGCAGCTCTATAATAGTTGTGTAAAATGTGAGTACAGCGAAGACCAGCTAAGACTATCGTCTTGGCTCACAATTTATTGGCATAGGAAATGCAATTGTTTCTATATTTCCAACTCACACTATAGGTTGTTCTAGCCCAGAGAACATGTCGCACCGATCGGGCCAGATATTCACTATATAGATATAGCCGCACGCCGCCTTTTGTTTGTGTTTGTGTTTGTACTTGTGGGCTGTGCGTGTGTCTGTTGTCTTTTGTTATTATTAGAGGCAACACACATTCTTTTTTGGGCGATCGCAGCTTCTGACATACACGTATGTGGGATATGGCGGTGCTATATACTCGCATACTCGCATACTCGCATTTGGGTGGAAATTCCTGAGGAAAATAGCTGAGGCGCAGAGCGCGAGAATCGAGAAAATAATGAAAATTGAGCGAAAGCGACCCACCGCCGACAGGTTCAACAAATTTTTCGCACGAAAATCGCGCAAATTAGTTGAAAATTGCACCCCAAGGAATTTCATTTCGCCCGAAATGAAATGTGTCCCCCATAAAATGTTTACAGACAGACAGCGAAAACAGTGCCAGCGAAAAGTTTGCCGATACCCTGGAATACCGGAAAAGTGCTCCCCCTCCCAATATTATGATCTTCAATCTATTAGTGCCACGTACAGTGGGCATCCGCTACTTTTGGCACCCACTGTGCCCACACTTATTATAAATAGCCAAGTTCGCAGCAAATCTAAATTGGGATTACATGTGTACGCGGCCACAAGAGCACCAAATATGTCACAGGTCTTGAGGATGGGATATACCCGAATAGTGTGGCAAAAGTTTGGAACTTCGCTTTAGAGCAATCGACTGATTCGTTTTGTTTACTAATTTATTTATGGATTATTTGAATTTTTATTGTAATGGCATTTGGCTCACTGCTGAATGCGTTGGCGTCTCGTCTACGCGGCGGCTTGTTTATTCGCCTGGCGTTCGGATTTTTATTTATTATCGGCGTTTGTTATTTTAATTAATTTCTCTGCATACTTTACTTGCGGCCCAACCGTTTTCGATATGGATATTTATAGCAGAAGCTGAGCTGAATGGGTTTCAAGGCGTTGTTCGCTGGTAGCTAAGCGGCTAAAACGTCGCCAAAATAAGACGTCTCACAGCTAAGCATGGACTATAGGATACCCATTGCGGTAATAGTTATAGTGGCCTTAAAACCAACAACGGCGTTAAAGTAGTTTGACAAAAATAATAACTGACGAGAGCCAAGCAAGCTAAAAGCTACACATGTATGAATGACTACATTCGAAGGGGTATCAAGTAGCCCATCAGCCTGCCCGACTGCAATCGTTTGTGTGGGCGCGACAGTGTTGATCGGGTCGTGCATAAATTTCGTACTTATTTATCGCCTATCGTTTATCGCCCCGACATGGACTGCCCACATAAGGAGGAAAACCCGCTCGGATAGAGTATTCGAAACATATGAGCCATATATGAGCAGATTATGGGTTTCTGGTATTTAGCGCTCAGCATGACCAATTAGCCGGGCCATTGTGCCTCGTCGCTCGCAGTGGCGTAGGCCGAAAAGCCGGGCGAAAGTTGGCCAAAAAGCAATGCCAATGGCACAGCAATTGCAGCACTAAATTGGCCTGTCCGAGCTGGCCGCGGTCATAACAATTAGCCAACTCGCAGGCATATACTTTATGGCCAAGACCTGAGCACGCCCATCGCCTGGATTAAGAGAAAACCCCGCCTGCCCGCCTCCCCGCCCCTGGAGTCGCTGGAATTTCTTTGGCCCGATCCTCGAGAGCGAACCCAAGGAGGCCGGAACATAATTTACAGTCACAGCAAACAGTAGCTGGCAAGTGGAGATCGTAAAACTTGAAATTGATGACCCGTCAGAAATTATTTACTAATTTTTATGTCCTTCCCCGAGTAAAGCCCGCCTCAGAACTTTGGGGATTGCAGCGATTGAAATCTTTGATAGTGGCTTAAAGGAAATGCTGACAGGGGAGCACTCATCCAAATGGGTTGGTCATCAAAAAGCCA
Source organism: Drosophila orena (assembly GCA_005876975.1). Taxonomy (NCBI): domain Eukaryota; kingdom Metazoa; phylum Arthropoda; class Insecta; order Diptera; family Drosophilidae; genus Drosophila; species Drosophila orena. The sequence goes on along the minus strand of VCKV01000282.1, from coordinate 1,556,043 downwards.
AATGGGCATAAAATGGGATAAAATGGGATTCGTGAATTATTGAAAAGACCCTCACTTTCAAAAGACATATAAATAACCATAAACGAGTCATGTCCTCGATAGCTACAATCTCACTAAAAGAGCCATTACCGAGTAGTGTTTATAGTTAGAAATCAGAGGGTATAGGCCACAAAGCTCTAGGACACTATATTAACTGAGGAGGAGACTCTGAGAGAGGCTAACCAGTTAGGAACTATGGCTAGTTGCTTCAGCCGACCATTAGTTATTTGGCCGCTGCTGTGCAATCGCTTGGGGCATTTTGGGCATTCATTGAAATCAATAGCAACCCACTCATCAATTGGGTTGGAATATATATATACACATATTCCGATTCCATTGCCTGAGTTCACAGTGTGACGTCAATGCCAAGAATCCAGGGCGATCGCGTGTACGCACACTTTGGAGCTCTGAAGATTGCTCTCTTGCTACACTGAACAAAAATTATTCAAAAAAGTATTCAACGAAAAAACGATAGTATGAACTTTACATCTTATATCCCATTCTATCCAAACGTAAGTAAGCTATCCTTTTTTGCATACTCTACTCCCAGCTCTATGTTAGCAAGCTGTTTTTCTTGCCGTGTAGCTCATCTTCTGTCCCTCTTCCGCTGGTCACCCACTCAGAAGGCAGAAGGTCAATTGCAGTTCGCCTGCCAGTTCATTAATTTGGCCCCCCTCGCTGGTTTATAAATAGCCCGTCTGGCTATTTTCTTTTCAGCCAGGCTAATGGCCAACTCCCGTGGCTGAGTTTTCCCCAGCAACCCACCACCCAGCCACCCACCACCCAGTCCGCCCACCTCATGACCTTGTGCCAACTGGCGCGCGCAGGTGAAAAATCTGCGGCTCGTGCCAGTTTCTAAAATTAAATCTTGCGTTACTCTGGGGCAAACGAGAATTTCGTTTTCAGTCTCAAGTTTGTCATGTTTATAGATCACAGACAAATGGTGAATAGAGTTTCGAATTTATAACTTTCAATAATTCAGCTCGTAAATGTCTGCTGTAAAATCAAGTATCCATGCTCTCCCAGTCTCGCCTCGAAAATCACCCACTCTTCTCGAAAGATGTATGATTATTGTTTCTTTGTGGCTGGCACTTTATCTGGTTGTTAGTTTTTAATAGTTGTCGTCTTTTCTGCCTTGTGTCCAAGTTGTCGCATCATTTGCCGACCGACTATAAAAAGTTGTGATAAGCGTTTTAATGGCATAACTTCCACGGAGAGCTAAGACGATCTCAAGACCAAGATGAGCTGAGTGGCACGGCACCGAGCTAAACGGTTTATTTAAATTCCTTAAGCCTGTTCTGCAGCTCGAGTCGGGCATTCGAATGAGTCAGATGTGGAAATGCTTTTGGAGAACGTGGTAGATTTGCTCCTACTCCAAGACAGATACTAATTTTATTTAAGTTAAAAGTCTCAAGCTGCCGGTTCTAGTTCGCATATCTAGTTTGTTGTTGATCAACTGCCGTGGTGTGTTAACTGAATGAAGATCTGTATTCAGCCCATTCATCATTTGATAAAATCTACGATCCGATTCGGCGGAGAACAACCTAACAAATTCATGCAAATCTATGCCACATTGCTTGTAGAATCTACTGCAGTTGCTGAAGAATATCCCGCCGATAAGAGGCACACACACGCGATCGAGGAAGAGCAATTTGTTGCCCTGTGAATAAATGCTAGTGAATAACCACAATATATAGTCACCTGATTGTTCCTATGGTTATTTTGTACTTCGAATCGGGGTTAGGTCCTGCTTGATGCTCTCGAGGGCTTCCGCCGTGTATTTATCATTGGGGCGACCGCCCCTTTTTTCGCCCGCTGGATGCATGATGCTGCTGCTTCGCCCTGTGGCATTTAGCACTCATATCACAGAAATGCTCGACACTCACACCACTCACACTCGCACAGCACACACACACTGGGGCACATCGACGGCCGGGGATTTGCTTTGGGCGAATACCTCAGCGACTCTGCCTTTCTATGATTATGATTATTATTATTTGGATTTAATTGGGATTTAATACACGTTAATAGATGGATTACTTGTTTGTCCGGCGATGCTGAGCACCTTTTTGCATTTGATTTGACTATAACGAGCTACTTAGTCGCGGCGGCCGAAGGTTTGGGATGCTTTATTATCTCGATCTTGATATTGTTGCTCTCAATAAAGATAAATGTGTTTGCACTGCTCTTTCTCGCGGTGTAGGCTTCTGCTTTGTTTGTCGTCGGATTATTTATCACTCGCGCCGGGAATTCTTCCACTCGCACTCACATTCGCATTCACATTCGTATTCACATTTGCATTATAACAGAAACTCCCCTCGCCGCTCAACATTCATTTCGCATGTAAATACAGCTCCCCGCATTTGATTTGTATTTTATTTAATTTAATTTTTTTCTTTTCGGGTTTTTATTCGTCCGCTTTATCTGAGATTCTGCGCCAGCCGCAGACACAATTCAAATTCGAAAATAGTTGGCAGATCCGAATAAAAGTCGCAGGCGATGAATGAATTCCATTTGAATATCTGAATACCAAAATATTAGTTGATTTCAATTTGATTTGAGCCGATTCTCGGCCTCACGGAATCTTAATTGATCCTACGCACGAATCGATGGCGGCCAACTTGGAGCTGAAAATAGACGAAAAGACGGGCAGTCGGGTGAGAAAATTGATCAAACGAAAATTGTCACACGCTATAAGCTATGTGCTATATGCTAAATACCAAATGCCAAATGCCACACATGCCACAACAGGGTTTTGAGTCGCCTCCAAAGTGGCCCATTCATTGGGAACCCACACAACACTGAACTTAATTAGGGTGGTTCCGAGAAACCATTAGGAACACAAGATGGAATGCTATAGTCGAGTTCCCCGACTATCAGATACCCGTTACTCAGCTAATGAAAGTGCAAACGAGAAATTTTAACATTTTCTGCAATATCGTAGAAGCTGCGTAAAAAATTCAAAAAAACTTTAAATTTTTTAAACGTGTGGTCGTGACAGTTTTGGGCGGATACGATAGCTTTAGTTATGGACTTTAGAACTTCAGCCATGGAATATTTTTGAATTTCTACAGCATCATCACATCAGAAAATTACAAAAAAAATTTAAAAAAAAATGAATTTCCAAATTTGAATGCAGATTTTTAGAGAATTGCTCCAGAAACATTTAGAGGTATGCCACTTAAAAATCCGATCAATATAGGTTGAGTTATAGACTTTAGAACTTTAGCCTTGTGTCATTTTTGAATTTCTACAACATCATAACATCAGAAAAACTACAAAAAAGTTGAAAAAAAAAAATTTCCAAATTTGAATGCAGATTTTTAGAGAATTGCTCCAGAAACATTTAGAGGTATGCCACTTAAAAATCCGATCAATATAGGTTGAGTTATAGACTTTAGAACTTCAGCCTTGTGCCATTTTTGAATTTCTACAACATCATAACATCAGAAAAACTACAAAAAAGTTAAAAAAAAATAAATTTCCAAATTTGAATGCAGATTTTTAGAGAATTGCTCCAGAAACATTTATAGGTATGCCACTTAAAAATCCGATCAATATAGGTTGAGTTATAGACTTTAGAACTTTAGCCCTGTGCCATTTTTGAATTTCTACAACATCATAACATCAGAAAAACTACAAAAAAGTTACAAAAAAAAAAATTTCCAAATTTGAATGCAGGTTTTTAGAGAATTGCTCCAGAAATATTTAGAGGTATGCCACTTAAAAATCCGATCAATATAGGTTGAGTTATAGACTTTAGAACTTTAGCCTTGTGTCATTTTTGAATTTCTACAACATTATAACATCAGAAAAACTACAAAAAAGTTAAAAAAAATAAAATTCCAAATTTGAATGCAGATTTTTAGAGAATTGCTCCAGAAACATTTAGAGGTATGCCACTTCAAAATCCGATCAATATAGGTTGAGTTATAGACTTTAGAACTTTAGCCTTGTGTCATTTTTGAATTTCTACAACATCATAACATCAGAAAAACTACAAAAAAGTTAAAAAAAAAAAAATTTCCAAATTTGAATGCAGATTTTTAGAGAATTGCTCCAGAAACATTTAGAGGTATGCCACTTAAAAATCCGATCAATATAGGTTGAGTTATAGACTTTAGAACTTTAGCCTTGTGTCATTTTTGAATTTCTACAACATCATAACATCAGAAAAACTCCAAAAAAGTTAAAAAAAAATAAATTTCCAAATTTGAATGCAGATTTTTAGAGAATTGCTCCAGAAACATTTAGAGGTATGCCACTTCAAAATCCGATCAATATAGGTTGAGTTATAGACTTTAGAACTTTAGCCTTGTGTCATTTTTGAATTTCTACAACATCATAACATCAGAAAAACTACAAAAAAGTTAAAAAAAAATAAATTTCCAAATTTGAATGCAGATTTTTAGAGAATTGCTCCAGAAACATTTAGAGGTATGCCACTTAAAAATCCGATCAATATAGGTTGAGTTATAGACTTTAGAACTTTAGCCTTGTGTCATTTTTGAATTTCTACAACATCATAACATCAGAAAAACTACAAAAAAGTTAAAAAAAAATAAATTTCCAAATTTGAATGCAGATTTTTAGAGAATTGCTCCAGAAACATTTAGAGGTATGCCACTTCAAAATCCGATCAATATAGGTTGAGTTATAGACTTTAGAACTTTAGCCTTGTGTCATTTTTGAATTTCTACAACATCATAACATCAGAAAAACTACAAAAAAGTTAAAAAAAAATAAATTTCCAAATTTGAATGCAGATTTTTAGAGAATTGCTCCAGAAACATTTAGAGGTATGCCACTTAAAAATCCGATCAATATAGGTTGAGTTATAGACTTTAGAACTTTAGCCTTGTGTCATTTTTGAATTTCTACAACATCATAACATCAGAAAAACTACAAAAAAGTTAAAAAAAAATAAATTTCCAAATTTGAATGCAGATTTTTAGAGAATTGCTCCAGAAACATTTAGAGGTATGCCACTTAAAAATCCGATCAATATAGGTTGAGTTATAGACTTTAGAACTTTAGCCTTGTGTCATTTTTGAATTTCTACAACATCATAACATCAGAAAAACTACAAAAAAGTTAAAAAAAAATAAATTTCCAAATTTGAATGCAGATTTTTAGAGAATTGCTCCAGAAACATTTAGAGGTATGCCACTTAAAAATCCGATCAATATAGGTTGAGTTATAGACTTTAGAACTTTAGCCTTGTGTCATTTTTGAATTTCTACAACATCATAACATCAGAAAAACTACAAAAAAGTTAAAAAAAAATAAATTTCCAAATTTGAATGCAGATTTTTAGAGAATTGCTCCAGAAACATTTAGAGGTATGCCACTTCAAAATCCGATCAATATAGGTTGAGTTATAGACTTTAGAACTTTAGCCTTGTGTCATTTTTGAATTTCTACAACATCATAACATCAGAAAAACTACAAAAAAGTTAAAAAAAAATAAATTTCCAAATTTGAATGCAGATTTTAGAGAATTGCTCCAGAAACATTTAGAGGTATGCCACTTAAAAATCCGATCAATATAGGTTGAGTTATAGACTTTAGAACTTTAGCCTTGTGTCATTTTTGAATTTCTACAACATCATAACATCAGAAAAACTACAAAAAAGTTAAAAAAAAATAAATTTCCAAATTTGAATGCAGATTTTTAGAGAATTGCTCCAGAAACATTTAGAGGTATGCCACTTAAAAATCCGATCAATATAGGTTGAGTTATAGACTTTAGAACTTTAGCCTTGTGTCATTTTTGAATTTCTACAACATCATAACATCAGAAAAACTACAAAAAAGTTAAAAAAAATAAATTTCCAAATTTGAATGCAGATTTTTAGAGAATTGCTCCAGAAACATTTAGAGGTATGCCACTTCAAAATCCGATCAATATAGGTTGAGTTATAGACTTTAGAACTTTAGCCTTGTGTCATTTTTGAATTTCTACAACATCATAACATCAGAAAAACTACAAAAAAGTTAAAAAAAAAATAAATTTCCAAATTTGAATGCAGATTTTTAGAGAATTGCTCCAGAAACATTTAGAGGTATGCCACTTAAAAATCCGATCAATATAGGTTGAGTTATAGACTTTAGAACTTTAGCCTTGTGCCATTTTTGAATTTCTACAACATCATAACATCAGAAAAACTACAAAAAAGTTAAAAAAAAATAAATTTCCAAATTTGAATGCAGATTTTTAGAGAATTGCTCCAGAAACATTTAGAGGTATGCCACTTAAAAATCCGATCAATATAGGTTGAGTTATAGACTTTAGAACTTTAGCCTTGTGTCATTTTTGAATTTCTACAACATCATAACATCAGAAAAACTACAAAAAAGTTAAAAAAAAATAAATTTCCAAATTTGAATGCAGATTTTTAGAGAATTGCTCCAGAAACATTTAGAGGTATGCCACTTAAAAATCCGATCAATATAGGTTGAGTTATAGACTTTAGAACTTTAGCCCTGTGCCATTTTTGAATTTCTACAACATCATAACATCAGAAAAACTACAAAAAAGTTACAAAAAAAAAAATTTCCAAATTTGAATGCAGGTTTTTAGAGAATTGCTCCAGAAATATTTAGAGGTATGCCACTTAAAAATCCGATCAATATAGGTTGAGTTATAGACTTTAGAACTTTAGCCTTGTGTCATTTTTGAATTTCTACAACATTATAACATCAGAAAAACTACAAAAAAGTTAAAAAAAAAAAAAATTCCAAATTTGAATGCAGATTTTTAGAGAATTGCTCCAGAAACATTTAGAGGTATGCCACTTCAAAATCCGATCAATATAGGTTGAGTTATAGACTTTAGAACTTTAGCCTTGTGTCATTTTTGAATTTCTACAACATCATAACATCAGAAAAACTACAAAAAAGTTAAAAAAAAATAAATTTCCAAATTTGAATGCAGATTTTTAGAGAATTGCTCCAGAAACATTTAGAGGTATGCCACTTCAAAATCCGATCAATATAGGTTGAGTTATAGACTTTAGAACTTTAGCCTTGTGTCATTTTTGAATTTCTACAACATCATAACATCAGAAAAACTACAAAAAAGTTAAAAAAAAATAAATTTCCAAATTTGAATGCAGATTTTTAGAGAATTGCTCCAGAAACATTTAGAGGTATGCCACTTAAAAATCCGATCAATATAGGTTGAGTTATAGACTTTAGAACTTTAGCCTTGTGTCATTTTTGAATTTCTACAACATTATAACATCAGAAAAACTACAAAAAAGTTAAAAAAAAATAAAATTCCAAATTTGAATGCAGATTTTTAGAGAATTGCTCCAGAAACATTTAGAGGTATGCCACTTCAAAATCCGATCAATATAGGTTGAGTTATAGACTTTAGAACTTTAGCCTTGTGTCATTTTTGAATTTCTACAACATCATAACATCAGAAAAACTACAAAAAAGTTTAAAAAAAATAAATTTCCAAATTTGAATGCAGATTTTTAGAGAATTGCTCCAGAAACATTTAGAGGTATGCCACTTCAAAATCCGATCAATATAGGTTGAGTTATAGACTTTAGAACTTTAGCCTTGTGTCATTTTTGAATTTCTACAACATCATAACATCAGAAAAACTACAAAAAAGTTAAAAAAAAATAAATTTCCAAATTTGAATGCATATTTTTAGAGAATTGCTCCAGAAACATTTAGAGGTATGCCACTTAAAAATCCGATCAATATAGGTTGAGTTATAGACTTTAGAACTTTAGCCTTGTGTCATTTTTGAATTTCTACAACATTATAACATCAGAAAAACTACAAAAAAGTTAAAAAAAAATAAAATTCCAAATTTGAATGCAGATTTTTAGAGAATTGCTCCAGAAACATTTAGAGGTATGCCACTTCAAAATCCGATCAATATAGGTTGAGTTATAGACTTTAGAACTTTAGCCTTGTGTCATTTTTGAATTTCTACAACATCATAACATCAGAAAAACTACAAAAAAGTTAAAAAAAAATAAATTTCCAAATTTGAATGCAGATTTTTAGAGAATTGCTCCAGAAACATTTAGAGGTATGCCACTTAAAAATCCGATCAATATAGGTTGAGTTATAGACTTTAGAACTTTAGCCTTGTGCCATTTTTGAATTTCTACAACATCATAACATCAGAAAAACTACAAAAAAGTTAAAAAAAAAAAAATTTCCAAATTTGAATGCAGATTTTTAGAGAATTGCTCCAGAAACATTTAGAGGTATGCCACTTAAAAATCCGATCAATATAGGTTGAGTTATAGACTTTAGAACTTTAGCCTTGTGTCATTTTTGAATTTCTACAACATCATAACATCAGAAAAACTACAAAAAAGTTAAAAAAAAATAAATTTCCAAATTTGAATGCAGATTTTTAGAGAATTGCTCCAGAAACATTTAGAGGTATGCCACTTCAAAATCCGATCAATATAGGTTGAGTTATAGACTTTAGAACTTTAGCCTTGTGTCATTTTTGAATTTCTACAACATCATAACATCAGAAAAACTACAAAAAAGTTAAAAAAAAATAAATTTCCAAATTTGAATGCAGATTTTTAGAGAATTGCTCCAGAAACATTTAGAGGTATGCCACTTAAAAATCCGATCAATATAGGTTGAGTTATAGACTTTAGAACTTTAGCCTTGTGTCATTTTTGAATTTCTACAACATTATAAACATCAGAAAAACTACAAAAAAGTTAAAAAAAAATAAAATTCCAAATTTGAATGCAGATTTTTAGAGAATTGCTCCAGAAACATTTAGAGGTATGCCACTTCAAAATCCGATCAATATAGGTTGAGTTATAGACTTTAGAACTTTAGCCTTGTGTCATTTTTGAATTTCTACAACATCATAACATCAGAAAAACTACAAAAAAGTTTAAAAAAAATAAATTTCCAAATTTGAATGCAGATTTTTAGAGAATTGCTCCAGAAACATTTAGAGGTATGCCACTTCAAAATCCGATCAATATAGGTTGAGTTATAGACTTTAGAACTTTAGCCTTGTGTCATTTTTGAATTTCTACAACATCATAACATCAGAAAAACTACAAAAAAGTTAAAAAAAAATAAATTTCCAAATTTGAATGCATATTTTTAGAGAATTGCTCCAGAAACATTTAGAGGTATGCCACTTAAAAATCCGATCAATATAGGTTGAGTTATAGACTTTAGAACTTTAGCCTTGTGTCATTTTTGAATTTCTACAACATTATAACATCAGAAAAACTACAAAAAAGTTAAAAAAAATAAAATTCCAAATTTGAATGCAGATTTTTAGAGAATTGCTCCAGAAACATTTAGAGGTATGCCACTTCAAAATCCGATCAATATAGGTTGAGTTATAGACTTTAGAACTTTAGCCTTGTGTCATTTTTGAATTTCTACAACATCATAACATCAGAAAAACTACAAAAAAGTTAAAAAAAAATAAATTTCCAAATTTGAATGCAGATTTTTAGAGAATTGCTCCAGAAACATTTAGAGGTATGCCACTTAAAAATCCGATCAATATAGGTTGAGTTATAGACTTTAGAACTTTAGCCTTGTGCCATTTTTGAATTTCTACAACATCATAACATCAGAAAAACTACAAAAAAGTTAAAAAAAAATAAATTTCCAAATTTGAATGCAGATTTTTTAGAATTGCTCCAGAAACATTTAGAGGTATGCCACTTAAAAATCCGATCAATATAGGTTGAGTTATAGACTTTAGAACTTTAGCCTTGTGTCATTTTTGAATTTCTACAACATCATAACATCAGAAAAACTACAAAAAAGTTAAAAAAAAATAAATTTCCAAATTTGAATGCAGATTTTTAGAGAATTGCTCCAGAAACATTTAGAGGTATGCCACTTCAAAATCCGATCAATATAGGTTGAGTTATAGACTTTAGAACTTTAGCCTTGTGTCATTTTTGAATTTCTACAACATCATAACATCAGAAAAACTACAAAAAAGTTAAAAAAAAATAAATTTCCAAATTTGAATGCAGATTTTTAGAGAATTGCTCCAGAAACATTTAGAGGTATGCCACTTAAAAATCCGATCAATATAGGTTGAGTTATAGACTTTAGAACTTTAGCCTTGTGTCATTTTTGAATTTCTACAACATTATAACATCAGAAAAACTACAAAAAAGTTAAAAAAAAATAAAATTCCAAATTTGAATGCAGATTTTTAGAGAATTGCTCCAGAAACATTTAGAGGTATGCCACTTCAAAATCCGATCAATATAGGTTGAGTTATAGACTTTAGAACTTTAGCCTTGTGTCATTTTTGAATTTCTACAACATCATAACATCAGAAAAACTACAAAAAAGTTAAAAAAAAAAAAATTTCCAAATTTGAATGCAGATTTTTAGAGAATTGCTCCAGAAACATTTAGAGGTATGCCACTTCAAAATCCGATCAATATAGGTTGAGTTATAGACTTTAGAACTTTAGCCTTGTGTCATTTTTGAATTTCTACAACATCATAACATCAGAAAAACTACAAAAAAGTTAAAAAAAAATAAATTTCCAAATTTGAATGCAGATTTTTAGAGAATTGCTCCAGAAACATTAAGAGGTATGCCACTTAAAAATCCGATCAATATAGGTTGAGTTATAGACTTTAGAACTTTAGCCTTGTGTCATTTTTGAATTTCTACAACATCATAACATCAGAAAAACTACAAAAAAGTTAAAAAAAAAATAAATTTCCAAATTTGAATGCAGATTTTTAGAGAATTGCTCCAGAAACATTTAGAGGTATGCCACTTAAAAATCCGATCAATATAGGTTGAGTTATAGACTTTAGAACTTTAGCCTTGTGTCATTTTTGAATTTCTACAACATCATAACATCAGAAAAACTACAAAAAAGTTAAAAAAAAAAAATTTCCAAATTTGAATGCAGATTTTTAGAGAATTGCTCCAGAAACATTTAGAGGTATGCCACTTAAAAATCCGATCAATATAGGTTGAGTTATAGACTTTAGAACTTTAGCCTTGTGTCATTTTTGAATTTCTACAACATCATAACATCAGAAAAACTACAAAAAAGTTAAAAAAAAATAAATTTCCAAATTTGAATGCAGATTTTTAGAGAATTGCTCCAGAAACATTAAGAGGTATGCCACTTAAAAATCCGATCAATATAGGTTGAGTTATAGACTTTAGAACTTTAGCCTTGTGTCATTTTTGAATTTCTACAACATCATAACATCAGAAAAACTACAAAAAAGTTAAAAAAAAAATAAATTTCCAAATTTGAATGCAGATTTTTAGAGAATTGCTCCAGAAACATTTAGAGGTATGCCACTTAAAAATCCGATCAATATAGGTTGAGTTATAGACTTTAGAACTTTAGCCTTGTGTCATTTTTGAATTTCTACAACATCATAACATCAGAAAAACTACAAAAAAGTTAAAAAAAAAAAAATTTCCAAATTTGAATGCAGATTTTTAGAGAATTGCTCCAGAAACATTTAGAGGTATGCCACTTAAAAATCCGATCAATATAGGTTGAGTTATAGACTTTAGAACTTTAGCCTTGTGTCATTTTTGAATTTCTACAACATCATAACATCAGAAAAACTCCAAAAAAGTTAAAAAAAATAAATTTCCAAATTTGAATGCAGATTTTTAGAGAATTGCTCCAGAAACATTTAGAGGTATGCCACTTAAAAATCCGATCAATATAGGTTGAGTTATAGACTTTAGAACTTTAGCCTTGTGTCATTTTTGAATTTCTACAACATCATAACATCAGAAAAACTCCAAAAAAGTTAAAAAAAATAAATTTCCAAATTTGAATGCAGATTTTTAGAGAATTGCTCCAGAAACATTTAGAGGTATGCCACTTAAAAATCCGATCAATATAGGTTGAGTTATAGACTTTAGAACTTTAGCCTTGTGTCATTTTTGAATTTCTACAACATCATAACATCAGAAAAACTACAAAAAAGTTAAAAAAAATAAATTTCCAAATTTGAATGCAGATTTTTAGAGAATTGCTCCAGAAACATTTAGAGGTATGCCACTTAAATATCCGATCAATATAGGTTGAGTTATAGACTTTAGAACTTTAGCCTTGTGTCATTTTTGAATTTCTACAACATCATAACATCAGAAAAACTACAAAAAAGTTAAAAAAAAATAAATTTCCAAATTTGAATGCAGATTTTTAGAGAATTGCTCCAGAAACATTTAGAGGTATGCCACTTAAAAATCCGATCAATATAGGTTGAGTTATAGACTTTAGAACTTTAGCCTTGTGTCATTTTTGAATTTCTACAACATCATAACATCAGAAAAACTACAAAAAAGTTAAAAAAAAATAAATTTCCAAATTTGAATGCAGATTTTTAGAGAATTGCTCCAGAAACATTTAGAGGTATGCCACTTCAAAATCCGATCAATATAGGTTGAGTTATAGACTTTAGAACTTTAGCCTTGTGTCATTTTTGAATTTCTACAACATCATAACATCAGAAAAACTACAAAAAAGTTAAAAAAAAAATAAATTTCCAAATTTGAATGCAGATTTTTAGAGAATTGCTCCAGAAACATTTAGAGGTATGCCACTTAAAAATCCGATCAATATAGGTTGAGTTATAGACTTTAGAACTTTAGCCTTGTGCCATTTTTGAATTTCTAAAACATCATAACATCAGAAAAACTACAAAAAAGTTAAAAAAAAATAAATTTCCAAATTTGAATGCAGATTTTTAGAGAATTGCTCCAGAAACATTTAGAGGTATGCCACTTAAAAATCCGATCAATATAGGTTGAGTTATAGACTTTAGAACTTTAGCCTTGTGTCATTTTTGAATTTCTACAACATCATAACATCAGAAAAACTACAAAAAAGTTAAAAAAAAATAAATTTCCAAATTTGAATGCAGATTTTTAGAGAATTGCTCCAGAAACATTTAGAGGTATGCCACTTAAAAATCCGATCAATATAGGTTGAGTTATAGACTTTAGAACTTTAGCCTTGTGTCATTTTTGAATTTCTACAACATCATAACATCAGAAAAACTACAAAAAAGTTAAAAAAAAATAAATTTCCAAATTTGAATGCAGATTTTTAGAGAATTGCTCCAGAAACATTTAGAGGTATGCCACTTAAAAATCCGATCAATATAGGTTGAGTTATAGACTTTAGAACTTTAGCCTTGTGCCATTTTTGAATTTCTACAACATCATAACATCAGAAAAACTACAAAAAAGTTAAAAAAAAATAAATTTCCAAATTTGAATGCAGATTTTTAGAGAATTGCTCCAGAAACATTTAGAGGTATGCCACTTCAAAATCCGATCAATATAGGTTGAGTTATAGACTTTAGAACTTTAGCCTTGTGTCATTTTTGAATTTCTACAACATCATAACACATCAGAAAAACTACAAAAAAGTTAAAAACAAATAAATTTCCAAATTTGAATGCAGATTTTTAGAGAATTGCTCCAGAAACATTTAGAGGTATGCCACTTAAAAATCCGATCAATATAGGTTGAGTTATAGACTTTAGAACTTTAGCCTTGTGTCATTTTTGAATTTCTACAACATCATAACATCAGAAAAACTACAAAAAAGTTAAAAAAAAATAAATTTCCAAATTTGAATTCAGATTTTTAGAGAATTGCTCCAGAAACATTTTGAGGAATGCCACTTCAAATTCCGATTAAGATAAGTTGAGTTATGGACTTTAGAACTTTAGTCTTGGGTCATTTTTGATTTTCTACAGTATCGTAACATCAGAAAAATTTAAAAAAAATTTAAAAAAAATAAAATTTAATATTTGAATGCAGATTTTTAGAGAATTGCTCCAGAAACATTTAGAGGTATGCCACTTCAAAATCCGATCAGTATAGGTTGAGTTATGGACTTTAGAACTTCAGTCTTGGGACATTTTTGAATTTCTATAACATCCTCTTACTTTACGAGTAATATAAAATATAAAATATTATAATATAATGACACTTATATATCTGCTATACTACATCTGTGACAAGTCTTCTATTCCTAATATTACTATTCCGAAATCCGTAGTTGACTTTATAGAAACCCTAGCTACTGCGTCGGTCAAAAAACCCCAATTTGCGGCACTATCTCACCCAGTTGATGGGTTTGTCGGCCCATTTGAGTGCCAGCAACGTGAGTCACCGACCATCGGGGGACTTAAAGAGCTGCCGGAAAATCCACACTCATTGTTCGTAATGACCATTGCGACTCATGGAGGAAGTGCCTTTTTTTGCAGGCTTTTCACGCCTATTGTCAGTGATCTTCGGGCCCAAACTGCCCCAAGTTGCAGCAGATCGAGGGCAAAACCCAAAGAGAAAAATGACGGGGTGCACATAAATTATGCTCTTATGTCATGTTTCGAATTCTGGGGAAATGTAAATGGAAAAAATCCCCCGGCAACGCAAAAACAAACCCAATTTTATGACGAACCATTAAGTTCACACTATATACATATGTATGTAGGTATGGGGTGGGGTAGGGGAGTTTGGGGGCGGGGGGAGTGGCGTGCGCACCTGACTATGAAATAGCCATCGACAGATAGATGTGTAAACAAACGCGGAATTTCGCCGAATTTGTGCCAAGTGCAAATGAGGAAGGAAACGCAGCGAACGCAAAGTCGGGTCTGGCTGATCGAAGTGCGTGATACCCTGCAGAGATCATGAGCAACCTATGTTATCAGCATTCACACCCAAGAATATCTATGAAACCAACTATCTTGCTATTCCCAATACTTGTGTGAGATTACATTGTGCGGACTTTGAAAGCTGAGTAATAATCAGTCATGGATGCCTGCAAATACCTCGCATATTTGGGGGCCTAGAACAGCACTGCCCCCATATTAATGGCTCCACAAAAGTGGGCACACCAAGCAGTTGACATTCCTGGCAGCACTCATGTCCGCAAATGATGTGTACATACATATATCTGTACATATGTACAGATATATATGTATATCTGGAGATAATGAACCATAGACATCTGCCGACATGCAAACATGACTCGGTGTCTTGATCCGCAAACAGCGTTTTGATTGCCCTGTAAATTCACTCGAACATAAAAGCTGGGAGCCACGAAATGGAATGGCACGGCGAAACATGGGTTTTAATTATTCTGTTGACAAAAGTGGTTTCTTTACTTTAATTCCGCTCTATTAGCTCTTGCCAAGGAATGCGAATTTAGCCGGGGTTGTGCACATATGTAGATGATAACAAGCATATATGTATATACATATGTATGTAGATAGAACATATAGATCTCGGGTGGGTAAACAACTCGCGCCAAATCCGCATGTCAACAGAGATCGTCCCTGGCGAACGATATACATATGTATGTATATAACTATAGTTACTATACATATATGTATGTATGGCCTCCCGCATTTTTGTGTTTTGGTGCCAAGTTGGGAAACATTCGCATTCCACGCATACCGCCCAGTATTTTTGCGCAAATAAGCAGCCGAGTGTGCGCTCGTATCCAATAACTAATTAGCAATCCAAACATCCAATTCACTTGCAATCCGTGGCCCTCGGCTGAAATATTTTGATTTAGATGCGTTATTAGGCGGCTACGCTATGGGAATCCCTAATTGTTTAATTGCGTTCAAAGTTGTGCCTTCACATGAAAGAGCGAGTGCCGCGCTTCGTATCGAAAGCCATATCTAAATGGCCTTTATTTCCTATTTTCGCTTAGGCAGAATTTCGCATTTAGCATTATCATTAATTGAGATACTTTACTCGCCACTAAGCCCACTAAGCTTATGGCTCGCTACTTTAGTCGTATTTACCCGCATTTTTCGCGTTGTGTAACGCCTTTTTAGAGCTTTAGCCGCAGATACTACCTCTAATCACATTCGCAAACTAGGATTCCATATTTGCGTTGTCCAGATTGAGTTTACTTTGACACTTGCAAGGTGTTTAATCACCTGAGAACTGCACGGTGTACACAGGTTTATTAAAGGCCACATGTATCTACAAGTTACTCAATTTATTGAGGTTATTTATCAGAAGAAGCCCTTTTATTATGGCGACAATAATTCACTTTTTAAGGAACTCTACAAAAGTTTTATATGTACTTCGTTTCGATTCTAGAAATTCGTCTGTTTTTTATACTAATTTATCAGAAATGTGATTTTGACCCATAATCTAGCTTCAACTTTGATAACTTATCACTCGATAGATTACGAAATGGTAGTAATGAACCGCAGATCCCCAAATCCCGAGGGAATTTACGGGCCTCCGAGGGAGTGCGAGCGAGAAAGGGGGAATGGAATGAAGAGGGAGGGAGGGAGGTAGAGAGAGAGATAGAGAGCAACACGCTGCAGGGGGCAAACACTAGAGTGCCCCAACACCAACACACACACACGCACACACACACACACACGCACACACACACACACACGCACACGCACACGCACACACAGGCAGGCGAAGAAGTGTGCGACGCGTCAGGGCAGAAGATAAAAATAGTATTAGTTGCTGATTATTATTGCAAAAATGCGCATTCCACAGCGGCTGCGAAGAAGAAGCAGAGCAGGGGCGGAGACGGAGACGGAGAAGGGGGCAGCAGGCGGAAAAAAGGGGGCGGGTCGGCGGCTGCTGCTGAGTCGCTTTTGCTCTTGCTCTCTCTCTCTCCCGCTCTCTCCCTCTCTCTCTCTGTTTTCGTTTCGTTTTCCCTTTTTTCATCCGCTCTCTCACACAAACACACACACTAGTGCACACACACTAGGAGGGTGGTGGGGAGGGGATCGAAGCAAGCAAGAAAAACGAGCTAAATTGCATTTTCGTCGTCCACATCACTCGACTTGCATTGCAGTGAAACAGTGGTGGCGAAGGGGTGCGGAAAATTCCAGGGGGGTGGGGGATTTCGAATCGAAAACCGAAGATCAGCGAACACACCCACTAAAACCCACTCTTTCTCGCGATAATAGTCAAAAATTCTTCAATCTAAGATGCTCAGTGATATCCTTTAAATGGACCAACTACATTTTCATTTCATTTTCACTTCATTGAAAAGAGTTTATCCATCTTTATTTAGAGATCAATATAGTATATTGGTATAGTATGCCTAATTAAGCGATCCCCACTTTTTGCGGGGTATCCCTGTGGTCGACCCAACCCCCTCGCCAAACTTCCTCTTCCTTTTCTTGTTTTATCGTTCATTTACTTTTAAAAGCGAACCACAACAGCCCAAACAGCCCACTGTATTGGTATTTATTGCCCTGCGCGCGTGTGTGTGTGTGTATCTGTGTGCCTTGTGGAATGCACACGATCAACGCCAATGGAGCCTCACCTGTTCCAGCAGCAGCAACAACAACAACTACTACAACAAAGGCAGCAACAAACAACAACACACTCACATAATCCACTGCGAATTGCATGCTGGAATGTGAATGGAATCCCAGCGATTTTCCAACGTCGCTGACGATGACGCCGCTGTTTGTTGGCTCAAAGCAAAAACAACAATCGCAACATCGCCAACAAGCACAAAAACAACAATAGTAGTAGTAGTAGTAATAGTAGTAGTCTTACTAGTGAGTGCAGCAACAAAGTTTTGCACATTTCGGAGGCATTTTTTGGACTTTAGCTCCGTATTCAGTTGCAAGTTTTGTGGGCTTGTTCGCATCAAAGCTGTGTACATATAATATTCGGAATTTTAATAGATAATCTATGTTACTATATTTCCATTCTATACTTAGTTTCGTCCTTGAAATACAACAAAATGGTACAACCTTTTATATGTAGACCAAAAGCCTTCTTAAATCTGAAAAACTGCCATTAACTGCTAGCAAAAACGTATTCAATGAAGTTGGTGCATTGGAAAAGCAAGTTTTAGCTGCCGAGGAGTATTTAAACTTCAGAAATCTGCGTCGCAGACATTTTGCATCTCATTGCAATTAACTTTATGAATTTTGGGCTGGCTGGCTCCACAAATGGAGGAGGTCTCCATGTGCCGCCCCTTCGAATCTTGCTTTGTGCTTTGTGGTTCGTGCTTTTGCTTTTGCTTTTGCTTTTTCGCCAGCACAAACGGGCCGCCTGAGAAATTATTGTCGCAGTGACATTGAAGTGGCGGCGCTGCCTCTAATTACAAATTACAATGGGCCGCAGTTACTTGTGCCACATTTCGCATTTGCATCGCGCGACTTTGCATCTACTATGCTGCCCCCGCGGATTTTCCTCATTTTCCTCATTCCGCCGATTGTGCGCTCTATTCACATGCAAATCGGAGGCACTTGCGGCCCACGGTTGCATCAACACCGCGCATACTGTCGCACAGTATGCTATTCGCTATTAATTTACAGTGGCCACTGCCTATGTGGAATACTCAAGAATATGCTCCTCTATTCATATCGATAAATGGGATACAGTACGGCAAATTAGATCATGTAAAAGGGATTATTAACACTATTGTGATTCTAATTGCAAAAAGCTATCAGAGCATTATTAATACAGGCCTTGATCTTAAGATCTTAATCATCAAATATACAAAAATTGTTTTATGATCTTAAATTTTTGTATAATTTTTTGGTAGTTTTGTAATAATTCCCGTTTTCGAAAATAACATAGTTTTAAAGTAAGCCTCGCTGTTTCTTTTAGCATGGCTTCACTGTATGCAGATCTTGCTCCCTTTTCGTCATGTTGTTGTCCTATTCCCGCAATTAATTATATTGTTATTGTTATTGCTGTCTAATTGTCGTACTTTAAGTTTTCGCTATTATTGTTTTCGATTTGTTTTCTGTATCACACAAAAATCAGAGCCAATTGACCGCAGATTCAGTTGGAAAATGGCAAATGGAGGGGGAAAACTGAGAAAAGTGCGTGCATACATTGACCTTGCTTAATGTCGTTGGAAAAGCGGAAGGAATTCCAATTTGCGCTGGAATAAAGTTAAATATGCAACGAGATTAATGGTTTTCCATAGACACCAGAGTACACTGCGTCAGAACGAGAGGGAAGACAGAAGAATTTAATCCGATTTGTGTAGCAACCTCTCGCTCGCTCTCTTTGTCTCCGCTCTCCCCCACAAGCACACACACACACAAACACACACACACCCGCACACACGTACAGATTTATTCCACGAGAGAGCGAGAGCGAAATATGTAAATACAGCCTGTTGCATTTGTGTGTGTACTTCGCATTTCGTTTTCAGGCACTTTTCCGCACATTTTTGATTGCCTTTCGTGCGTTTTCCGTGCAGTTTTCCTCGCTTTTCCACACAGCACACAGGCAATTGGAAATGCACACCAACACACACACACACGCACACATGAGGCGCACACCTCACACATGCAGCCACACACGCACTGGCTCACACACACACTCGCACACATTCAACAGATATTGCATTTTCTTTTTTGGCTGGAAGATACGCAAATTCCAGCTGCAAACGTTGCATTTTCACCAGGCATTTTCCACAATTACCTATGCTCCTTCGCGTTTTCCACGTTTTCCACGCAATTTCCTCGCTTTTCGCCTCTTTGTTCTCGCCTTTTTCGCGTTTCCCACACACGGCACTTATTGCTTTTCTTCTTTTTCTCCGTTTTTCCTTGCCTCACAATGGCAACTCGCTGACATTTGCCGCTGTATTTTCACTTGATTCACTCGCGTTCGCGCTCCATCACTTTTCGCTCGCATTTAGTCGCATTTTCCAGGCATTTTCGATGCGCGTTTGGCTTAAATCTTGTAAAAATTAATTCGTGGTTTTGTTGCTGCCGTCGTGCTAGATATGTTCACATATCGATAGACCGATATCGATTGACAGGGGTCTAGGGAGGAGTCGCTCAGCTTATCTGACAAGCGTATCAGATATCGATAATAATCGGCTGTGGTATCGATGTTTACCTCGAAAAATATAATTTTTGATATTTCGAGTAATTTGTTGATTAGTTGATATAGAGTTAAGCAATATTAAAGAATGTATAGATTAAATAGAAATCACAGCTTTGAAACTATCGAAATGGGCTAGCTAGCATTCTTAGCGACGTCTCAAACCAATTCTGATTAGCACGTAGCAAGGACGCAACCCTTTCTTGTAATATTCCTATAATATACAAAATATCTAAAAAATACCTAATAATTAAAGATATAATAAAACCAAGTTGAAGAACTTTCTTTTGAGTAAAAATCTGACTTCAGCTGGGGAACTACAAATGACTAATTTTTCTGAAGCTTAATTACTTCAGAAAATCATTGCAAGTATTAGTTTGTGTAGTTTGCCGCTCAGATTTGAAAAAGTCGATACCGCGAGCTCAGATCTGCGTTTAGCACAGGGCTATCGATAAGTTATCGCATCTGCATGGTGTTCTTGGGATTTGCTCAAATCTGCAGAAATTTTTGCAATTTCACCAAAATGTCGAAGAGCGCACTGGTAATCCTGGCTCCCGGAGCGGAGGAGATGGAGTTCGTCATAGCCGCCGATGTGCTGCGACGAGCGGGCGTGAGTACTCCACACGTTTCCCGCTAAATCTCTGTTCTATAACTATACTATGTACTTTAATATATACTTTTATGTATATGTATGATAGGTCAAGGTCACAGTGGCCGGTTTGAATGGCGGGGAATTGGTGAAGTGCTCGAGGGACGTGCAGATCCTGCCGGACACCGCACTGGCCCAGGTGGCCGCGGACCAGTTCGATGCGGTGGTGCTGCCCGGCGGACTGGGTGGCTCCAATGCCATGGCGGAGTCGTCGCTGGTGGGGGACATACTGCGGCGGCAGGAGTCCAGCGGCGGGCTTATCGCCGCCATTTGCGCCGCTCCCACCGTTCTGGCCAAGCACGGCATCGCCGCCGGCAAGTCCCTGACCTCGTATCCCGCCATGAAGCCCCAGCTGGTGGACAGCTACAGGTAGTGCGCTGAGTTGCATCCACGCAGTTCTGTTATCTCAATCTCATGCCTTGTGCTCTTCCGCCCAGCTACGTGGACGACAAGACGGTGGTCAATGATGGCAACCTGATCACCAGTCGCGGTCCTGGCACCTCCTACGAGTTCGCCCTCCGAGTCGCGGAGCAGCTGGCCGGCAAGGAGAAGGTCCTCGAGCTGGCCAAGGGTCTTCTGGTGGCCTACGATTGAGTGGACCCACTAAAACTACACAGACTTGTGAGCAAGTTGTATTCGGGCTGCTTTAAGCAACATAATAATATACAATAGTACAATAATAGTACAATAACACAATATACAATAATATAATAATATAATAAACAAGAACTGAATTAAAGTCGTATTATGCAAGGCAAGTCTCATATTATTTGGTATGAACGCTTTTCAAGAAGTAAATGGACAACGAAGACATCATAATAACATAAATAAGACGAATTAAACTAAAACTAGCATTAAAATTATTGAATTAAATATTTTATAATAATATTCCAAGCAAAACGTTTAAATTTTATTAGTTTTGAACGATTTTCAAGGAGTAAATGGACAACGAAGAACATAACTAAGATGAGCTGAATTAAACAAAATAACATTCAGATCAAAGGGTTTTCATTTAATTTATAATATTATTTATATATATTTATCGTAAAAGAGTTTCAAGGAGTAAATGGATAGCTTGCAATGGCATTAAAAAAACTTATAAAGATGAACTGAATTAAAACAACATTTAAGGCAAATCGAATTAAGAATTACATTCCATTTAGTAAATTAACCGAATTCAATTTAATTTCATTACTTTTTAATGATTTTCCAGGAGCATGACATGGCATAGAAAAATGAATTAACTGAACTAAATTAAAATAACATTATTCTCATAAGACATGGCATAAAAAACAGACATTTTTTAAAATCAATATGACTGAACAGAATAGAAAAATCATTTAATTATAAATATTATTTACATATACTTATATAAATATAATATTATTTCTATAGCATAAACGAGTTTCATGGAGTAAATGGATAACTAATAATGGCATGAAAAAATAATATAAATATAAGATGAACTGAATGAAAATGACATTCATAGCAAAGAAATTTAATTAAATATATTTTGAATGATTTTCAAGGAGTATAAATCCCTACAAATGAATTAACTGCAAAGCAATGAGATTTTATTAAATTTATATTCATATTTATATTGCCATGAAATTAAAAGCTGAGCTATTAAAGTGGGACCACTACTCAGTTATGACAAACGAAGCTTTACCAACCGAAACATTTATGAAATAGTTATATAAGTACTTAAATGCTGCTGCAAATAAACGTAAAAGTTTTAAAAATAGCTAAAAGACGTGGCCCAGTGGAGTACCCCCACTCGGTTGGAGTCCCTGCTAACCACATCGGAGTCGCAAACCACGGTTGCCGTCCCCGCTCGCGGCCAAGCCGCCCACATTGCGCTGCTAACCGCCGCTGGCCACACTATCGCGCGTGATGTGGGAGTTCGTCGGCGTGTTTGCGTTTCGCTCGCTCGTTCAGCGATTGCCAAGTTTGTTGGCAGCTTAGTGTTTAGTGGCAAAAGCGCACTGATTCGATTGCTGCGGCACGCGGAAAGTGGGGAAGTGCAGAAGTGCAGAAGTGCGGTGGCAGTTGCAAGTGGTGAGCGCGAGAAGCGGCGGCAAAGCGGAAGAGCAGAAGAGCGGAGAAGCGGAGTGAATAAAGTGCATGCGAATGGGCGTGGAAAGCGAAACGAAGTGCAAGTGCGTGCCAGCGAATAAGAAGTAGTAGGCGGCCGAAAAGGAAGCGAAGAAAGGAGGCGTAGGAAGCGCAGGCAGAAGGAGAGGCAGTGAAAAGTGCAACGAAGCAGAGGGGCTGAGGGAACTGCGATAAATCAACAGAAAGAAGCCAAATATTCGGTGCCGCATTTTCTACGTGACGCGAAATTAAATGCGCTCCGCCCCGTCTCGCTCGCACGCGCTACCCGTCCCTTTCACACGCGCGCTCTTTGTTGAAATTTAACTGCGAGCAGAACAGGGTCAAAATACGAAATAAAAAAAAACATAAAAAATACAAACAAAAAAAGAAGTAAGAAACACGTCGAGAAATACTCGTGTATATCAATTTCTAGGTAACTCCTACCTTCCGTTTTTCGCGGTTAACGCGCGTGATTCATAAACTCGTCTTCAAGATACGAAACCAAAAACAAAAAAAAAAAACAAAAAAGAAACAGTCGTGCATTGAACCTGCTGAAAACTCTGCGCACCAGGAATCGCTTAAACCATGGAAAACAACAGTAAGTTGGCTCCCGCAGCTAGCATGCCCTCCGCAATGCAGGGTATTCGGTGGCACAGGCGATCCCTATCAAGATCTACTACTAGGTATCAGTTGTAAACCATATATGTGCGTACATATGTGTATTTCATATCCTGTTTACAAAGTTTATCAGAACCTAGTATCTGCCATAGAGATGGATGATTTTATCGCAGATTCTTGGAACCCCTCACTGCAGACCCATCGCTTCACACCTTTAGAGGGTATCCCGGGTTCAACTACCCAAAACTGCAGTTCCTTTTCGATTTCGTTGTTTTCCTTTGCTAGTTTTTCGGGGTGGGTCCCGCCTGTTTTCGCCGTCTGCCTTTTGCTCGCCACATTCGCCACATTGTGCGCCCGAAAAACGCTTCTTGTTTTTGTTGCTTATCGGGGTGGGTGTGTCATCTTGGCCCAAGGACACTTGGTTCCTCCCCTTCCTCCCGACTCGAGCCTAATACCCTGGAAATACCGCCGGCCGACTAACGGTGTTGTCGTTAACACGCTGCGACCACGATTTTTACAGCCATAAACCAAAAGTTGGCTAACAAACAAATGTGGCAAGGGCTAAAACAAAAATAAAAACACTTTGTGTGCGAACCGGTTTTGGAGGCTGGCCGAGGAAAAAGGCATTTCGAATGAGAATTTCTGCGTTTTGATGACTTCATGTTGCCATCAATTTCATTTCCCCCCCGAAAACTTTTCAAATTCACAATGGGAGCTGGAGAACAAATGTTCTGCGATGCAAATTAGTGGATATTTTCCTACTCTCTCCGATTCAGGGAAAATATGGCGGTTCCTAACATTTTAATTAACTCTTTCGCCTTTGAATGAGAAGGCTAATTGAGTGCTTTGGCCATCATCCAGCTTTTCATTAAAAGAGTTAAGGCTTGCTTCAAATTCCCAACTGTAGTCAATCGAGTTTACGAGTATTTAGCAACATTTCTGATCATTTCAAGATACTTGTTAATTGCAAATTGATTTGTTTACAATTGAAACCCGCAGCGAAACGAAATCGTAATCTAGTTAGCTTGATTTTCCTCCCTTTTGTGTTTTCCAAGCTTATCTGGTGTTTTCCACTGGTGCATGGGTTTCCCGACCCTTTGCTGACCCTTTGGCTACTGTTCATTGGGTTCTATGGGCAGATAATCCGGGATCTATGGAGGCGCTCAGTCCGCACAATATTAATAAATCTTAATGTGCGTTTCAACCTTGTTGCGCCTTCTTTGTGGAGGCCCGAGATGGAGGAGCTGATAATGGAGGCTGATTGAAAGACCGCTCCCTGAAAAAAAAAAAAAAAAATGAAAAAATGAAAAAATATGCACCGCACCCGCAGCAGTTCCACTGATGATTTCTGATTTCTGATCTCTTTTGATGAACAATTTCCATGGGACGGACAACAATGAAAAGGCCAGCTCTCTGTGCGCCCAACTACCACATTTGCATCCCAAAGCTTGCAAACAAAGCTGCTTTCTTCCGCTGGCTTAAGTGATGCCGAGCGACGTTTATGTAACGCCAACTCAAAACACGGAAAACAGAAAACAGAAATCAGCAAACATAAAACGGGCAACAATGGCAATCAATGGTCAACACAAATGGTTCGCGAAATGGAAACATTTTACCCGATTTCTTAGTTGCCACATTTTGCTCGGCTTTTATCTTATCACTTCATATCATATCATGTCCAAGGGGTTCCAGCACTCCGCGCGGCAAATCTCTCCTGACAATTTAATAAATTGCCCATGCCACGCCCGCTTTTGCACTCTGTAATTGACTTTGGCGTGGGCTGCGAATGGAAATGGGACTGGAAATGGGGACCACGCCCTCACCTGGCCCATTACCACCAGCCACTTGGCACAGAACTCTTTCCCTGCCCACTAATCCCTTATGTGCTCCTGATGGATCGCACATGAGTCACTCGTGATTCGCAGAATTGCTCATGAGAATCGCGATTCAGACGGGATTCGGCGATTTCCAAATACTCTATCTAGTAAAAACATTGAGTCACTGAAGTATTTTATTTGATTTGATGTTTCTGTCCATATATGATGTTCTACCACAATATTTGTGTAAAATATATTACATTTAATATACATTTTTGCACGATATGCTCTGGCAAGATTGCTAATCTGGAATGCAAATACATATATGCAATACATATGTATAAACTGCCAAAAAACATCGTTTTTGTTTTCAATTATTTTCCTTTGGCAGTTAGTCGCTGGCGAAGCGAACAGAACCGCTTTATTGATATGCAAATAATATACTTTTCGCGGCTTTTTTTGTTTCCATTTCCATTTTTATTTTTATTTTGATTTTTTCACATTTTGCTGGTCGTGTGTGCACTCGACAATTGTGACTGCGGTGACTCAGACTCGAATTCGAATGGCAAACTTGTGTTTCAGCGGCCTTTTTTCGCCTATCTTATCGCGATTCCTCAGACTTTTGGTGCCCTCGCTTATCGAAGGGCGAAGGGAGTAGTAGTGAACCGGAGATATGAGTTATCTTGCTCTTGTCCAATTCGTAATATATGCTTCTTTCGTCCCTGACTACGGATTCTATGGAAACTATCAAAGAATGTATGCCAAGTTTATGAAGTCTGTGTTCTCCGATCTGGAAATCAACTTGAGTTTCACTGGGCCTCCTTCCGTTTATCTTTGGGCTTAAAGCGAAAATATGCGGGTCCCCTCATCGTCTAAACTATAAAACATTCCATATCAATGAACTGATAAGACCCCAATGAACTCCAAGGCCCCGTTTCTAATGGCACTTTGGGTGTATTAAGTGCAGTGGCTTTCCAAGAACTCCAAGTATCTAAAAACCATGAATGGTGTTTCCTTTTCGATCTGCACCTAAAGTCCACTTTTGACTCCTCGGAAAAGCCGCTTTAATCAGCTGGACTCTCTTGACCTCCAGCCGCTCATTTCTTTTCATTTTCCCCTTTTCATTTGGCTAATGCACAACTCATCAGCTGCAATTGCTGATAGGTGGATGGATGGACGGATGGATGGATGGCTGCTCTGCTCCCAAACACTTTCCATCGTAAACTCCTCGGAATCAAGCAGCGATCGCCGCAACACATTGCCACACAAATCACATGGGCGGTGGGGAAACCCGGAAAATGGGTGGCGGGGGACCCACGACTTTTCAATTGAAACCTGCGTTTGTTCAGCTTTTCCATGCTTCGCTTGCCTTCGGCTGCCGCGCTCAATTGAAATGGAAATGCATTCAAATGATGGTCAAGTGAAAAGGGGCCTTACACTGGAAGAGAATTTCGTAAATAATCAGGAGGACCGAAATATGTGGAAGAATATTTAATAACGAGGTGTAGCTTGAAAGCAGGCTAAAAGTTTTTCCAAACAAGAGATTTTTGCTTTTACAATTGTGTTTTTTCTATGTATTTTTTCTGCTGGGCCTCCCACTTTTATGACACAATCTTTAAAGATTTCCATGACTTAATCGAACCCGAATGTTAATGCGACTCTGCAGTTTTCCACTGGGCTTTTGGCACTCTGATAGCAGTGATTCATAAAATGTTTATGGAGAGTTTGCTGCATTTGGGGCTCATAATTACCACACAACATGGATCTCTTTCTGTGTGCATTTCCCAATTAAAACCAATTGAAATGCAACTCATTTGGCGACAAACGAATTAGTTTGCTGCTTTTTTTTTTTTTTTTTTTTGCTTTTTCACACGCAATGTGCGGCCTTGAACTTGGGCAATTGCGTTCACTTCAGTGTTTCAGGGCTAACAAAGCTCATAAGTCAAGGTCACCTGGGTGGGCCGGGCTCATCAAGGACGCGTGTGTTTGTTTTGAGGACGACTAAAGCGGAGGGCAAAGAAAAATCGACTTTGGGCTCCTTCGGACAGGCATTTTCGTCGGTTTCTCGTGTGCTGTGGAATTGATTTCGAAGCTAAGTTCCGAGCTGCATACACATACAAAGTAATTATAATAAGGGTGGCCAAATGGCCTAAGACCTTTACAAATTGCCAGCTGCTGCTCAGAAGAGCATTGCCTTATGTTCAGTCATGCACGCTTCGAATGAATCAGAGAATTTTTTGTGGGATCTTGGTAACAAAATTCGTTTATCTTAGATATTTATTGCTGCAAATAGAGCTCATGCGGCCATAGAATAGTATAAAATTATTGGTTATTTCCTGTGCCATGCTGACTCAATACATCCCAATCAATATCCCGGCCCTCGGTGCCTGCCCTGTAGCACTTAGACCGACCCACTCGTTGGCCCAAATAAGAGGAATACAACTTTTAACCGGGTCATGACAGTTTGCAGTGCGAAGCCCGCCCCCAATGAAAACAGGCAGTCAGACAGGTCAGCTCCATTAACTCACCATAGCTGCGCTCAACTGAACCAACGCAGCACTACTCACTCACTTATGCATGTGGATAACCCCTTTTTTGGCTTCGCCCCTCTTAAGAGCGCTGAAACCCGGCGACTTGCATATTTAAAAGTCGAACTCACGCAAAGGCAATTTACCGTTTACGGTTCATGGCCTCTCCCCCACCATCCACATCGCACCTTCGAAGCGAATGCACTGGGAAAAAAAAAGTTATTTGAGATATTATATCATATCAATATGTATATTTTAAGGATTCCTGGTTGATGCTTGTTGGGTAGTAGTACAAAGTTAAAATGTTAAAATGCATATTACGAGTATCATTGCAATTTGGAGCCATTTCTCTCTGTGCCAAAGACAAGCCAAGCAAAACCGAAATTCAAAGGCAGCCAAAAGCGATAGTTAAACCAATTAGCATGTTCTTGTTTGCTCACCTCAACGAGGGTGGGCCAGAGGGGGTGGTGTCAGCTGGTGGGGGAGGTGTTTGTTGAAGGTGTTTGCTTTGCACGGAACTTTGGGGGCTCTTGCCGCACCTCTGGCCGCACCTCTGGCCGCCAACAGATGAGTGCAGCTGCTCATCTGAACCGGTTACAGGTTATATTTTCTATATTATATGTGAAGCTCAGCCGTTTCGGTAATCTCGGGGATGCATCAGCTGAACTTTATGCATGTAGGGGGAGAGAATGCTGATGAGGGGCAGCGGGGAAGCTGTAGTTTTCAAACACTACATGCATGCCTTTATTTTTATTTGAATGAGAAGTGTGTGGGTATACCAGATTGTACATTGTACTATCATCTGGTAGGGTATAATAAAGTCGTTATACCCCGGTTTAATAACACCTCGTACCTTCAGCTGTTCTCGCGCCATATTTTTAACTATCCAGTAACCGATTTGCATATCTTTATGGCCAACATGATGTGCTGTTTGACATTGGGGGAAGCTGACTTCACAACAAAACCCGATACCGTAATGATCGCAGATACGTCCAATGTGCAAGGCAACAAATGAATGCACCCAAACACCCACAAGTCCATGACGACCAGCACGCCCTCTGGCGGCGACACATGGCGGCTGTGGCTGTCATGCGATTTTCTCCGCTTTTGACACATTTACACATTTGGTTTTCCCATTCGGCTCTCGGCTCTTGCAGCAGGCTTTTCTCACGACTATGCTGCGCGTTTCCTCGCTTTCCAACCACTTGGCGCCCGATTTTCACCATTTTTGTTACACTGCACAAAATTGGATTAATATTATATATATTTGAACCTTTGCCCAATGCGATACTTCCTTAATGCGTATAAGTGCTCGACAAGCTTGCATCTCAGTTTTGCCTAGTTGGAGTACCGAGTACATAAGCTCGTAGTATTTGGGTCCAGCACAAGGGTCCCTAAGGACATCCTAAGAACCCCATCCAGTTTCGGGGCTTATGAATACTTTTTACAATCATAAGTTATAAAAAACTTTTAGATTTTTTTTCTTTACCGTGTAGCTTTTCCAGACGCGGCTCACTTCGCAGCTTCATACCGCCCATTCTAGGCCCTCTTTCAACACTCTCCATTCTTTTCACTCATTCAGCGCGCTTTGCGGTCGCTTATTATTGTTTTATTAAAGCGTACACAGCATATGAGCGAAAACAAAGAGGAAAGCGGCAGCAAATCGCCAGAGAGGAAGATGAAAAAGTTTGAAAAACAAAAACCGCATTAAAGGTTCATTTGGCTGTCGCTTTGTTTGCCTTTTACAGTCGCGTAGGTTAAACAGTGTGGCTGGGGCACAGTATCTGAGATACTCAGATACTTGGCCATTCAGATACTCAGTTACCGAGACTCAAACGCGCCAGTCGGCTGTCAAACGCCTAGATACAAATTGGCTCTTGGTGGCGATGCAATCGTGACACGATGGGTCGCTCAATAAAGTATTCAACTGACCAGTAAATACAATTTTTCATTTATTTCAAATTCTATAAATCCATTTGTTGTAACCGTTTTATATAAACCGTGCTATAAATACAACTCCCCATCGAGATTTAATTTACTTCTTTGTTTTTTACATTTACATGAATTAGGTACATTTTAATGTAGTGCTTACCCGGCATTGCATCAGAATATGAGTGTCATCCCCAGTTGTCGTTTGCTTTTCAAGCTTTTCCCCAAAGTCTTTGATGGTTCCGTCCGACTGTCTGTCCATCGGTTGCTATTGCGGTGCGTGGCTGCAGCACTTTTGCCACTTCATCACCGGATCTCGATCTCAGACGGGCTCTGCGACTTTAACTGGAGTGAAATTATTACTATGCGCTGTTGACGAAACTGCTTTGGATAACGATTGGCAGCCACTTCAATGACGGTGGCCCCATCCCAGCCGTCCCAGCCCCCCCAAAATCCCCCCGAAAACGACTGTCAGTAAAAGAAATGTTAAGAGCTGATTTGAAACGAGCGGAAAATGGAAAGCACTTCGAGACGCTTTAATGCCATCAAGCGATCAACTCCAATTGCTGGTTTCACGCCCATTAAACGTTGGCCAACCAATGACAATTTTCAGTTTTCCTTCGCACATTACTCATCGCGTTCTGATGAGTTGGTTGGCATTAGACGGCGAATTCCCCTCATAAACTGACCCATATATAAAGTGTCGATCTAAACGACATCACGTAGCAGGGGAATTTATTATCATGTTTGTTTATTTGTGGCTGCCCCCTTCGATTTCTGCTTTCCTCTCTTAAGCCAATAAGTGTTTCCAATGTATTTAAGTTCCCTGAATGGGCTTCGGTACTCTTACCATTCAATACACCAAGCTATTGACATAGCTGAGTCTTTCGCTTTCCATGAGGGTATTTCCATCACTCACACAGCCCATCAAAAATTGGACACGGCATCCAAACACTCGAGAAAAACAAGAAACATATAAAAACTGAGTCAATCGCGCGGGGGCAGCAACCTCCAAAAGCCAAATAAGTTGAGCATTGCGGCTATTTAAGTTTTTAATTTACATTTTCAAGCTGTCGCCTTCTGCGGCTCGTGGTAAATATAGTTTATAAGACTGGTTTCTAATAAAGTGTCAGTCAGTCATGGTCTCATTGTTTTCAGCATGCGTCATGACAAATTGCGTTCTGTTCGGTTTGCTGATGACTAAGTTTTCTATTAGGGTTAGTTTGATGGAAATTGAAAGTATTGATGGTGCTTGAAGATTTTATAGAGAAGATTTTTATAGGATTATCTCCGAAATAAACTGAAGTTTCATCTGCGGTGCTAATTCTTATTACTGCCAGACACTGAGTACTTAAGTAGTTAAGTTGATATAACATACATGGTTTTCTCTGGTCTTAAGATTACTCATGACTTCTGTTGCGTCTGAAGATAATCATGGATGACTCTATTCAAGCTGAGATTTCAAATCATGGACCGGGAAATGCCGCAGTTCCAAGCACTCAGTGACCCATATACGACCGATTGTTTGATTGCTGGGTGGATGTGGAGATGAATGTGGATATGGATGTGGATGGAGTCCCAAAGCACGATCCGTGATTTGTCATCGCCCACGACAGAAATTGTTATTCCCGTTCCGTAGATGGAGTGGAGTGTCATGTAACTTTTACTTTTCCAGCGGCATCGACTAGCCGAAAACGGGAGAAGCAAAAGACAAATGTCACGTTTCAGAAGGGGGTTGAGTATATTTGTGTGTATGGATGGGCATTGGAGTAGGTTAAAAGTTGCGCAACCCGATACTATGGTAAATATCCGCACAAACATGTCAGCGTTTCATGCCATAATTGGTTGGGTAACTGAGTCCTGCTATCTATTTAAAATGGCTAAGCCATGCTTGGTTTTAACCTTATTGTTACTGTTTATTAATATTAGTTTCGTAGAAAGAACCTCTATAAGAATCATTTATATTTAACCTTCTCTTCACTTTCAGTCTGTGCAATAGTCGAATACGAATATGCGGCCAAGGAGCCGGACGAGCTGGATCTGCAGAAAGGTGCCATCATCCATCGGATCAAGCAGATGAGCGGCGGCTGGTGGCAGGGCACCCTGAAGTCCTCCGGCGTCACGGGAATGTTCCCGGATAACTTTGTGCGGGTGCTGGAGTCCGGAGTGAGCAGCAATGGCAACGGAACCACTGGCAGTGCGGACCACATCGAGGAGGCAGCCGTAGCTGTGCAGCTGAGGTTCGTCCACTTAGACCACTCGCAAATGACGCAATATCTGATTTCACATGCTGTTTCGCTTCTCCCAATTCAGGGACAAATCCGCGACATCGAATCGCCGCTGCAAAGTCATCTATAGCTACACACAAGTCAACGACGACGAACTGACGCTGGCCGTGGGTGATGTCATTGAATTCCTAGGGGAGGTGCGTACACGCTAGGTCGGAGGGGGTGATGGAGGGGGGCTTGCTACCCCCATTTAACCTATTGGGCCAATAGAAATTGAAATTCGTACTGCACTGAGAGAAAAATACACCCTACCTATTGGGCAGCATACTTATTGCGATGTGCAAATGTTATAAAAGCTCTTGATTGCTTGATATTTAAATTTGTATTATGTTGTTTTAAGCTAACTTTTTTGTACATATAACAACCGCACATGATTAATAACTTGAAAGAACGTTCGGTGTTTTCGCGCAGTGCAGTACATTTGGTTTCAGTCTGTTCATTTCACTCAATTCCACTTCACTCTGTTTTCCCATTTAGGTCGAGGAAGGCTGGTGGCGCGGTCGTCTGCGCAGCAAAGTCGGCGTCTTCCCATCGAACTTTGTGCAACATATCGAGCCGTCTCCCGTTTTGGCCTCCAAACGGCCACCGACAATTGGCGCCACCGTGGCCGCATCATCGCTGACGTCCAAGGCGGCCAATGTGGCCAGTGTGGCCAATGTGGCAGCCACATCCGCAGTACCATCCGGCGGAGCAGTGCCTCCTGCGTCCACCAGCACCATCTCCACAACAAAGCAGGCGACGAAGAGCAGGGTAACTGCAGCAGCAGCAGCAGCAGCAGCAGCAGCAACATCTGCTCCAGCGGAGCCGGCGGCCATAGTTTCGGGATCGGGACAAGCAGGTGGAGCAGCAGCGGCAGTGCCCATGCTGCCACCGAAGCCGCAGCGGGAGTTCTGCCGGGTGGTGTTCCCCTACGCCCCGCAGAACGACGATGAACTGGAGCTGAAGGTGGACGACATAATCGCAGTTATCAGCACAGAACTGCCCGACAAAGGCTGGTGGAAAGGAGAAATCCGCGGCAAAGTGGGCGTTTTTCCCGACAACTTTGTCAAAATGCTGGCACCCGCGGAAGGTGAGTTTTCACCCAGGATTTTCACCCGGTTCACCGATTATCTCTCTCTCCATCACATCGCATTTTTGATTTCGGTCTGTCAAGTTTGTTGTCATCAAGAGTCTCCACCTCTCATCAATGCATTTTCCCCCTCTTAATTGGAGGCAATTTCCCAACGCATCGGCTGTAGAGCGCAAGTCGTTAGACATCGAAATTGTTGTCGTGACGTAGCGGGGATCAAAGTCAATAAACGTTTGTTGTTTGTTTGGTAATTGAATTAATTAACAGAAAAGACACCAGCCACTCCCTCCCCGACTGCCTTCACTCGCTGCATATCTTTCGGATCGTTGGTTTCCATCGTCTGTGCAAAATTTGTAGATGACTTAATTGCCGCGGGCGCATATGAATCAGATAAACTTTATTACCGACGCCTAATGGCATTATATTTAGCGAAGGATTTGTGTACGAAGCTTCAATGGTTGATTTCAAAGGTTTTTAACAAGTTTTCTTTAATCGTAAGCGATTAGCAATGCTTTTTATGTACGATATTTTGTGTATTATGTGTCGCTTCGGACACAGAGATTTTTAAAGTCCGTGAAACTACTTTCTCTGTAGATATTTACATATAGCTGGCTTGTACTTCCTTAGCCCAACTTTACCTATAGATATAGTCTTGCTAACATGCGCAAAATCTTACTACACTGACATCAAGATACAGTAGCCAATGGCATATAGTTTGGATAAATGTTATGGGTAGTTTTCCCAATTGAGTTGCTGGCACATCGGAAACATCATATTCATTACACGCACCTCATGCACAGCGCATCGTTCAATTAAAGCATTCAAAATGTTTCGGTTAACCACATCTTCCACATCTTCGTTTTTCCCAGTTTTTATGACTCGGTTATGGGAAATTTTGTTTACGTTTTCTCCTATCTACTTGTACCTCTATCTCTTGTTTTATGTATCCACTCACATATTTTGTATATTATGACTCCAGCTCGTTGGTCTTTCTCTCTGTAATTTTTCCTCAACACTTTTCTCTTTCTCTACTTCCCTTTTTATTCTACTCGTCTTTACCTTTCTACCACGATTCTACTACGACTTTTGGGTCTTTAACGAATGCAACTGCAACACTGTAAACACAAAACACACGAAATCCGGTGCAAAAGCAACAGCGGCTCCACCGTTGCCACGCCCACGTACCCGTCCCAGGGGCGGAACGGGAATGGGAGCCGGATCCGGGTCCGGGTCCGGAATTATAGATGGAGTCCGTACTCCACGGCGGACGCAGCGAGGCGGCTCTTTCGAGTTCTTGGGCGCGCGTATGGCCAGCTTTATCACCACGATTTGTATGTAAACGAGTTTTTCCAGTAGGCAGCGGCAGAGTGAACACCTCCCCCCTCCCCCCTCCTCCCTCCTCCGTCCTCGATTTTCCTCCGGGCTCTTGGCTTTTCTTGTTTTTCCTCACTTTTTTTCGGCCACTTTTCATTTTCCTTTCTCTGCCGGCTTGGCTTGCTGCCTCCTTGAGGCGTTTCTCATATGAAATGGAAAATTGTGCGGCTTCGAACGCCCCTCTTCCTTTTCTGCTCATAATTTCCATGACTTATACTTTGCTTAGTTGTGTACTCTATTTCACTGATTCAGTGAGGGTATTTATATTATTTACATTTATATTATTAAGATGCAATATTATACCCAATTAGAGCATAAAATTAAAAGTTGTAACTGCAATTTGAGAGCAAAGAATGGAGTTTAGATGTGTAATGTAAATATATAAGTAGCTCTTTTGTGATTATTCACAATCATTTATGATTAAGATATTCAGTTATGTATAGCAGTGAATTTAAAAGCATCTTTAACATTTCATTTTAAGAACTTCTTTAAAACTTCCCTCAAAAACATACCCATTGCAATCGATCGATCCACTACTATTTTCACTACTATATCTACTACTAAATAATATTCATTAGTTTGGCTGCTTCTCTCATCTCCGCTGCTTTGGTTCATTTATTTAGCTTTCTGTGGCACTCGAGATGCCAGAGGCGTGGAAAAGAGGGGGCTGCACCGCGGAGATGGGCGTGGCAGGGGGCCTGGAAGCAGTCCAAAGCAAAGCAAATCAAAGCGCATTGTTTTCGATCGGTTTTCTGTTCAATTTGCGGTGCATGTTTGTTTTGCTGAGCGCCAAAGAGTTTGTTTTGTCATTTGCATGGGCGACTCGGGCGGAAAACTTGTTTGTTTTGTTTGAGCGAAAGAAAGAGGTTTCCCGCATTGCCCGAACCCTTTGCAATTCGCAATTTGTTGTTTGGGAAAAGCTGAAATATCACGCTTAATTAATACAAATTATTTCGCAGCATACTTTGCGGTCGGCGGCGGAATTCCAAGCTGCTGGTTTTCAGCTTGGCCAATTTATGCTTGGCATTTAATTTTTGCTTTTGTCAACGTCGCAGTTTTTGCTTTGCTGGCTTCTTTTGTTTTTTCCAAACCAACAACCACCTTCGACAACATTAAAATAAACAACAGTTGTCCGTAACTGGTTTTTTGTGCTACGTTTTTTCGACTTAACGTGCCTCTTTGCGGCTGGCAGCTCTTTTATGCTGCGCTCTCTTAGCTGAAAGTCTCTTTGCAGCTCATCTCGATCATCATGATCATCTTCATTAGCCGCGTTTAGCTGGCACTACCGCCTTTTGGGGGCCCAGCCCCTTTGTTTTAGTTTATCAACAAAGTTGCCAGAGCGGCGAGAGCGAGGCAAGTCAGCAGACAAAAATCACACCGCTCTCAACATTTTTGTACCTTTGCCAGCGTTTTTGTTTACCTTTCGGGCCAAGTCAGTGCGCTGTGATTTCTTGACCATTTACGTTATTGAAATATTTTCGTCGTCGTCGCGGCAAAACGGCACGAAGCAATCATTTTTCCTGGCTCACTGCGGTGCGTGTGCTACAGTTACCGTTCTTGCGGCTTTCTTTATTGCTTATTTTAGCCAGTTGGCTGGTGTGCAATTGCATTCGTCATGTTTTCTGCCTGCCTGCCACATGGCAAAGAAGTTTTCTTCGGATCGATTTGGGAAAGGGGAAAAACTGTTTGGGCGCGCGCTTTTCTAATTATGGTTTGTGTGTCGGTCAGGTGTAAATTAATGATTATAATTTGCTGCGTGTCTCGGATTCAAAGTCATCATTAAGTCGCGTTCGTTGCCTAAGTCTTTCGATTTGCCAGTGTGACGGTGTGCGTGCGCTAATGCGTGCGTATACGAGTATACTGCCTCTGGCTACAAGCCCCAAAAAAATAAAAAGCAAAAACCGCACAACTGCCGTCATCATAATGACAATCAGCCAACGCTCAATTACTCAATGCTAGAAAATATCAAATTCGCGCTGCTCTTTTTTTGTTGCAAATTTTATTTCGCTCCGTTTTTGTCATTAAAAGCAGTGAAAGTCGTTGGGCCGAGCGCTTTTCTTTTCGGTCAACTTGATTTAGAAATTCGAGCATGACAAAGCCAATTCTTTGGTCGGTTACCATTATACCAATTTGGATTTTGGGTACATTGGTTTGTCCGTGGGAATCGAAAGATTGATGGGCTGTGTCTAAATTTGGACACACTTGAGCTTGAATTTTGTAAAAAAAAAACAAAAAAAAAACGCTAATAAACATTGAGAATCTGATGTGTAGATATGACATCAGCCGAACAAGTGAGATTATAATTAGAGATGATTGCTTCAGTGAATCTTGACTTCGACAAGGAACCGTTAAAAATGTTTAATTATGGGTTAAATGAAATACTTCGATCTTAAAGTTTGGGTACTGAAAATAAAAATTATTTTTTTTAACATTTTATTTAGAAAATCTGCAGAACACAACATATTATTTGGCATGAGTTGGTTATTCCTGTTTACTGTTAACATTTCCTTATAAGCTGCTGAAGTAATCTACTATATATATTTAAGCAAATATGCATCAAATCACCTAGTAGTTATCAGTTTCATTTGGTTGAAATTCGTTTATTTTTCGAAGAGCATTTCCAGTTCGTTGCCTGATCTTTAGATTGCTCTTTCCGGTTGGCTATTGCCATTTCTTTGGGTCTGACCTTTACACATTTTAACATTTTATGTTGTTACTCAATCGGTTCCGTTGCCTTTCAGTTTTGCTTCGGTTTGGCTTGCTTTGATTTAACTTTTGTCATCACCGCCATTTATTGGCGTTTATTTATGTCCGTCAGTTGTCGTTTGCAGCTTTGCTCCGCTCCTACGCCTCTGATTCGGCTTCAAACTTGAGTTATGGTTCGGCTTTCGTTTGTTTTTCTATTGTACGAGTATTTCCCTGAGCGTTTCCACATTAGTTTTATTGACATTTGGCAACAAGTTGCCAGAAACCAGTTTCAAGTTGTTTCTGTGCTCAGCTGTTCTGAAGCGGGATGGTTAGTCATGGACCACCTCATCCGAATACTGAATACTGAAGACTGAATGGCAGTGGATATCGGATAAAAGATACAAAAGTAATCATGCTTATTAGAATTTACAGCAAATACGAAAACTATTGCCCGCTGTGCATTTTAATCGATTTCTACTGTTGGTAAACAAAGCTAAATGTTTGCATGTCATTTTGTAGGTGCTAATTGTCTCCAATGTATCTAATCTTCAACCCTGTTTACCCATTTTCCAGTTGCACCGATCAACGAGCCACCGAGTGCCACGCAGATTGCGCAGAACCAGAGGAAGATCAGCAACACCGCCAGCACCACCAGCCACATGACCACAACGAACTCTAGCAATTCCAGCACCACTTCGGTGACCACGCAGCAGCAGAAGGAGCAGATCGGAGGCAGTTCCTCCACCACATCGAAGGTGTACATCAAGAAGACCGGCAGCAGCAGCAACAGCACCACCAGCAGCACCACCACAGCGTCCTCTTCGGCGGGTCGCAAGGAGAGCTTTGGATCCCGTGACTCCCTGAACGATATCCTGAGTGAAACGGGCCTGGCCACCGGCAATGTGGCTGCCCAAAGGAAATCCCTGGAGAACAAGAACCTGGACCTGACCAAGCCACCCGGAGTGGGAGCATCAGTGGCCATTGGACAGCAGAGGAGCAGCACCTCCAGTGCCACCACCTCCTCAGCCACCACAATAGCCACTGGGCTAACCTCATCATCAGTGAGCAAGTCCATGGAGAACATGCTGGATGAGAAGGTCAAATCGCCACCACCGCCGGTGCTCAGCAAGAAGCCCAGTGTGCCGCTCAAGAAAACTCCCACAGGCGGAGTTCCTGTGGCTGGTGAGTACTGTACAGTTGCAGCGGAGGTGGCAGAGTTTCTAATCTAATCTTTTATCATTCATCGCAGGTAATCTTTTGGGCGGCAAGAAAAAGAATCCGGAGGGAAAGCTCACCACTGCCGTGTCCCATGATTTGGCGGATGGTCTTGCGGCCAGCAAGATGCTCTCAGGTGCTAATCAACTGCCTGAATCCGGAGCAGCTGGCAATGTGGTGATGCGGAGAGCTGCCACCATTGCAGTGGAGGATACTGATTTCGATCGCGTGGAGAGGTCTTCCATACTTACGGATATGCGGCAAGGAAGGGTCAAGGCACCAAAGAGACGTCCTCCATCGGCGGCTATCAATGTGCTGGGCGAAAGCAATAACAATTCCGTGTATGTGAACGGCAGTGGAATGTCAGGATCCGGTGGAGCCGGAAGTGCCAGTGAGCTGAGTGAAGATGGCGGTGCTGGCGGAAAGACTTCTGATGACAATTCTACCGGCGAAGAACCACAGTTGGCCAAGCCGAAACCACGTGAGTGGGAGAAGAAAAAGGCGCCCTGGATGGAGGAGCTCAAGGCCTCGCAGGTGACCAGGAAAAAGACCTCGCCCAGTGTGGAGCCCCGAGGAGCTTCGGTGGCCGAAAGGACCTCCAAACTCTTTGCTGCCGAGCAAGCTATCAGCAGTAATAGCAGCAGTACCACAACGAAAGTGCAATCTTCAGCGGTGACCTCCTCCATGTTCATGGAGAACTCAACGACCAGCAGCGCGGTGATCACCAGCAGCTCCCACACCACCACCAACGATGCCATCATGTCCCGCAGCTTGTCGGCTGCCAAAGTACAGGCCGCCAGCAGCGATGAGGAGACGAGGGCCACAAGGCCAAATAGTCTAGCTATCCGAAATCAACGAAGTGTTTCTCCTCTGGTAAAGAGCTCCAATGCCAGCAGTTCGCAGTCCCAGGAGGAGAAGCCCTCCAATCAGCTGAACAACCATCAGGACGCCGGTTCCTCGAGGGTTACCGATCTGGAGCAACGGGTGGATAAGCTGGAGGGGCTGGTGCTGAACCAACAGCGAACCATTGAGGAGCTGGTAAATGCTCTGAAATCGGAGGCTGAACGCGTCAAGATTTTGAGGAGCGAACTGGACAAATACGCGCAGTGCGTGACGCAAGTTTGAGCCTAGTTAAATCGCCTTTTAGCTAGCTTTTGAATCCTTGATTTTTAGCGTGTGCTGAACTCTACAATATACCCAGGCCTAAAAACGTAGAACGTAGTAGAGTAGAGACCGAACCCAAGACAATCCCAAATATCTGTACTCTGTGTTCTGTACTTATATACCAGAATGATCTATCCAAAACCACTAGCGATCAATCGTTTTTGCATGCCAAAACCGTTTCGTTTTTCGCTACAATACTTTGTATTCCCCTGTATATCTGATAATTTCGATAAGTATTTTTTATACACTCGTACATTCCGAAGAGCAAAAGGGTGTGATTTCTTTTAGCTGCTTTCGATTGCGATTTGTTTTGTTTATTCGATTTATGATTATTTTTTAAAGATGTATTAAAGTTATGAGTAAACTGTACTATAAACTATATACTTAACGAGCGAGAAACATACAAAGTTCGATGGAGTCGATGATGATGCCTAAAACTTAAGCAATACCAATAAATAATGCAAATAAATACTTCAATGTTTTCTGAATGTTTTTCATTTTCTTATTTCGATGTGATTCTGCTATTATTTTTTCTAAATTACTGATATAGATAGTTAGCGATGTAGAGAATCCACATATCTAAGCCCGGATAATAAACTAACCCTTTTGATAAAATCTCTTTTCCACAACAGCAAGCAAACTCGTCGCGGGAAATTCGACAACTGGATGTTTTAATTAAATTGATCAGCGGATTTAGCCGTCAGATCCAACGATCCACACAAATTGTAATCCGTTAGAGATTTATAACCCAAGCCCGCCTGTACATAATGTTCCATTTTCTTTTGTGATAAGCCTCTGCATAACCAGCTTTGTATCTGTAGTCTAATCAAATCAATCTGCGTAGCTAGCCAACCGCGATTCCCGATTGTTAGCAAATATGTTGTGGTTTACTTGAAAGTATCGCATTTTGTACCGCTTAAAATGTAAATATTATTGTAAATTAATATGGGATATTAAATAAACATTTCATATTTACTAAAACAACTGTCAAATCTAGTTCAACTATCCAAAATATATGGGGGACTTTGTCACTTTTAACTTTTTCTTATATTATTTATTTGTGTTATCAATTTCCATTAAAATATAGTTTATTTTCTACATGCTGACTATTTCATTGATTCCTAATGGCTATATTCCTGACTATTCCTGAACATAAAGCTAAGTTATTTGTTTGATTCAGTTAAAAACTTCACATATATTACTAAATTAAATCTTAGAGAGCACGCCTGTTTTGCATTGGTTCTTGTCCTTACTAAGTTAGACATAGCCGCATTTTACATTTTACATTTTATGTAAAATTGCAAGCTTTGGTTATCTTGAAATAGTTTAAATCGCAAGGCTTTCATTTTTAAAAAATGCTCTAAATGCTTTTAAACGTTTTAATTTGTTTCAGAATATTTGCATATTTAATTCTGTAGAGAATAGATATAAGAAAGTCCCCGCACTCTGCTCTTGGCAATCTGTTTCGGTCAAGTGTCCACGCGACTTGACTTTAAGCCATCAAATGTGCGAATCTTGGCCAGCAGAAGGTGATCGAGAGAGTCAGACTTTCGGGCGCGATTTGTTTGCTGGCGGATTTATGTTTGTAGTTGCGCCTTTTGCTTTGCCTTTCGTGTTTTGCCTTGGCACTTGGCTGAGTTCTGTTGTGAATGTGGCTAAAACCTGGTGTTTGAGCCAAGTCGTACGCGACCGCTCTCGGAGCTTTTCAGCCTGGCTTCTTGGGCGACTTATCAGTTTCTGATCGCTGTGGGAATTCAGTTAATTGTGGACGCTGTAGCCAAACGGACGCATGCGCGGCGCTCGAGAGACTTTCCGAGGTTTTCCTGAATAAAATCACTACGTGCTTCTGGTCGTGAAAGTATCTTTTTCAGTTAGGCAGTGCACTCTGCAGTGGCCCCACCCTTCCCCTCCTATTTGTCAGGCCTCGAAGAGGAGCCTTTTCCAGTCGAAACAGAAACACGAGCAACACAGCTGAAAACCTATTTAAGGACCGTTCCAAAAA
This sequence comes from Drosophila orena, assembly GCA_005876975.1. Taxonomy (NCBI): domain Eukaryota; kingdom Metazoa; phylum Arthropoda; class Insecta; order Diptera; family Drosophilidae; genus Drosophila; species Drosophila orena. The sequence goes on along the minus strand of VCKV01000282.1, from coordinate 1,514,715 downwards.
CTAAGGATACATTTCAAAGACCTCTTTCGTTCGACCAAGTCAGTTAAATACCGAGTTTTCAGAGTGTGTGCCTGTGTGCGTGTGCCAGTGCGTGTGTTTCAAGTGTGTGCCTTAATCCATTAAATATAATTAAGCCCAAATCAATACAAAATATATTAAGTCCGCCAAACGAACAAATACAAATACGAATTCAAGTAGAAAAACTTTTGAAAGAGCCATAAACAAATCGCAGTCTGCGAAATCCGTTCAAAGCTCGCGCCAATATTGCTCCAATTTGAGAAAACGGCTTAGCAACAATTGCATTGAACAGTCGAACACATAAACTGAAACCTAAAACAGCAACAGCAACAACCACCCGTAAATATAGAAAGCTTAACAATCAAATCCAGCAACAACAACAACAATAACAACAACAACGACAACGAGGGATTAAAGCCACTAACAACTATAAATGTGGTGGGTGCATTATTGGTAAGCTCGGCGGGTTTGGTAAAAAGTAACGGTTAATAATATGCCACACGGAGAAAAAAACCAACGAACATGTCGAATTTGTAAAGATGTGTGCTGAAATTGTAACAGCAGCGAAAAATAATATTTATACACTAACCATTTCGAATTTGTATTAAAAGAAAATCACTTTTGGTGTCCGAATTTCGTTTGTTAAATGACGAATTCATCTCATTTTTATAAGTGCTCGAAATATCTGTCTGCGCAGGAATAATATCGCAAAGTGTATATATAGATCGCTTTATAGCCAAATGGCTAAAATTGGCCAAATCCAAAGAGTTTTAATGCGCAAACGCGTTTTTTATGTTTTTACGATTTTCCTCCCCCCTCTTGCGAATTTTTTTTTTGGTTAGTTTTCATTTGTTTTGCAGTCGGCCTGTTACTCAAATTTTTTGCTGCTGAGTTTTAATTTTTGTTACAGTTTTTTCTGCATTTTTGGTATGGTTTTTTCTGTGCTCGGTCGGCTGCCTTGCTCAACGAGCGGCTTTGGTATTGTTTTTGTTTTCGGTTTTGGCCACAAAGTGGATTTGTCTTCAGGCCGTGGAAATCTGGCGGAATGGCGCATGGGCGGAGGGCGGAGGGCGGTGGGCGGGCGGGCGGTGGGCGGTGCCGGTTGGGAGATATGTCGGCCAGTCGCCTCAAGGTCACGGATGAAAGTCTATCGGTGTGAGTCAGTCAATTGGCATGCAAGTGCATTAGTGTTTGGGTTTTGAAATCAGAGAAAAAAAACGACGCAAGGCCCGAATGAAAGAGTATTTGTTTCCTTTGTCCGGCTCGAATTCCCGATTTGTGATGGACGGGCGTGGATTAGGGCATTAATTTATTTCGCAGGCAGATTCATATCTCCCATTCGAGCGATCGACAAACGAGACTTTAATGGCACCCAAATGCGTAGCTTATTATTTTTAGACGCCCTGCTTATTTCGAACTTACCGAAATATAATAATTAACGGTTCGCTTGTAATTGGGCGTTGATTTAGTGACCCACTGTCCCAGCTGGCATTCAGATACAAAGTCCGAGGAAAAAACCAAAAGGAAACCAAAAGTAAATCGCCGTGGAGTGAATTAATTTCAGATTTGTCAGATTGAAAGTACGCTGCGCTGCCAGCTGAATGCCAAGGAAAAGCTTGAATATCCATCCAAGGGCAGTAATTGTGTGCAATGGATTGTTTGGAGGAAAATTTATGGCAGCAATTTAGTGGCATAATTTATGATCTTATGATCCAATGGACCCAGTGCTGAAACAATACGATCGAGATTATGATATAATTTGTATTCAATTAATAGAATACTAACTGGGCGAACACGTCCGTAATTCAACCGTATCAATAGGCCAATTGCTTCAAATTAGAACACATTGGAAAACGACTTGTTTGGATTAATAACTCAAGCAAATGACCGCATAAAAGAGCTAAAAATGTACGAGTGTATATATACATAACTAAATGTTATTCAAACGCGGTGCTTTTCAAGTAGGAAAGTTGATTTTGATAATAAATCAATAGCTTAAAATGTTACGGCCATATAAAATATTTGGGAGTATCATTTCCACTTTTATTACCGTTTTACTTCTTATTCATAATTAAAGCCGGATCTTTAGCACTTGCACATTCCAAGAAAAACAAACTTCTGGGAACCATTATTGACTAATGACTCCATCAAATATTTATGTTTTATTTGCAATAGCCCAGCGGTGTATTTGCAATAACCACTAAATAAACACTCCTGTCATTACGCCAAGTTTTCGTAGACTGAGCTCGACCCTTAATCAATCAGATAGTCATATCGATAATGTCTATAATCTAATGGCCCCCACATTCTGAGCCAGATTGCAAAAGTGGAAGCGTTGCCAAAGCGTTCAACATTTTTTCAGCCAAATTATTATTAAGAGCGTAATTGCACCGCCAACCGCCTGCAGTTGCTGTACTCGCTGAGCTTTGGCCAAAACAATTAAAGGCTGCAAAAAGTTAAATTAACAAATTATATGCTGCGGCTGAGTAAAACGAAGCCAGCGGCGGCAAAAACGCTGACAAAACGCCCCAAAGTCGCGCGACCTGCGACAGATAAACAAACAGGTTGGGATTGCACCGTTTTAGCCACATTTTCAGTTTTGGTCACAACAATGCGATGACAAATGGCCAAAGGAGTGCGGAGTGCGGAGTGTGGAGTGCAATAAACTCTTAGAAATTCCATGGAAACGTAAACACATACAGAAAACGCTCCAATTAGAGCTCGCTCGAATGTCTTTTGTGACTTTGGCAGAGTTTTGGCTTTTGCATTGACTTTGTGATTGCTTTTCATGCCCTTGAAGAGGGTTGTTTCACTTGTGCAATCGATAACCTGTTTCGTGTAATTCGAGAGCTTCTTTGAATGTTCCTTTAACTTTGCAGGGACTTTCTTAAAGTAGCATATGCCACTATCACGCTGCTGGAGGAGAAATTGCAATTTCAGTTTCAAGAATTTGAAGAACATTTGAAGATTCTAAGATACAATTAATGCTGGCCAAATAACGCATACGACGTGTGGCCTCTGCTTTGAGCCTGTCCGTCCCTCAACTCAGCTGAATTGAACTCAAGTCAAGCGAACTGAACTCGCATCAACTCCACTTCGATTGCTAATGAATTGCAACCGTGGTGCGACGTTTTCTGAGAGCTGGCATGAGAATGCGAATGTTTGACAATTTGTCACAGGGTCCAACACTTGTCTCGTCCCCGTCTGAATCTCAATCTGTTTCTCGATCTGAATCGATCGGAATCGGAATAGGAATCGGAATCTGAATCTGAATCGGAATCGGAATCTAAATCAGAATCTGAATCTGAATCTGAATCTGAATCTGAATCTGAATGTCAATCGAACTCGGAGTGAATTGCGGGTGCGGGCCACGTTTGTCCATTTGTTACACATTTTCATTTTATTTCGCCTCTTGTGTGTTTTGTGTCATTTGTACGACTATATTGTGTGTGTGTACTTAGTGGCAATTTATTTGCCATTACCTTTTGCCCGCAGTGTTCACTTCTGGTTTTAAATCAAGTTTATTAACCGGAATCAGTCAGTCGCCCATTGTCCACCATTCTCACCTCGCCGATCTGCGTTCGGCCAGTTCCCCAGTTCCCCGGGCTCTCGTTTTCAGGGCGTATCCATAACTATCGATTAGCATTCTAATTTATATACTAACTGCCCGAGAGTGCGAGTGTGGCACAAATTTAGTAACGCCAATGGCCATTTGGATTTCAAGACCAAGCTGCGGTTGCTGCACTTCCAAAGAAGGGAGATCGATAATTGCGGAGACTGAATTGATGCAGAATTATTTTGACACATTTGATTTACAACTAGTGACAATAGAAACATTAAATATTAAAAAATTGAATAACTGCTCGAGCATTTGCCAAGTCAAGCTCCGTTTCCCTATCATCTTCATAAGGCTGTCAGTGAGTGTGAACCCATCATTAGTTAATAGTTTTCAATGATCTTCCAAGTAACCAACGAACGACTAGTTTTAAGGCCCGAAAACTCGTTTTTATCGAAATATATTATTACCCAGAATAAACTTAATTGCGGTTATACAAATATACTTTTATTATTAGCAAAGGGTATTCCAAGTTCATTGATTTCCTATATCCCCGGCAGTGGTTTTTGGCCTTAACCCGATACTTGCTGCCAGCAAAAGCCAGATCTATTATATATTCCGAGTCCGATTCCTATGACAACTGGGTGCAGCTATAGTTAACGTAGTTAACGTAGTTATAGACTAGTTGCAGTTCAGAGACGCTGAGCTGCGGATAATGAATGTGTGAACAAAGCGTCGGACGTCAGAACTTTTACTTTCCTATGGGCCTTACAACACAGACTCGAAAGGCCAAGGAACTTACAGAGTAACCCAATGATGAACATCTGCCAACAGGGCAGCTGAAAAAACAGAGAATAAGAGAAATTGAAATGACGTCAGACAAAAGGCTGCGAATAGAGCAGAACCGAACCGAACAGAACAGAACAGAACAGAATATAATGGGTGCCGGCTTAAATGGGAGGTTCTGGCTAATTAATGAGCCCTCACTTGGCTAAGAACGAAACTTGGCAACTTTCGTTTTTAATGAGATGCCTGCGCGCCATAAACATATTTGTTTTCCCCGCTGAATTCCTCAGTAATTAAATGCTGTCTGCTAGAAAAAAGCAAAAAAACTACAAAGTATCTAGAGGGGCCATGAGTAATTATATGGCCTGTGGTGAAGAAGGCTTGATAAGAACTAGAACTGGTTTTCGCCCGTGTCTCTGTATTTCTTTCGGCATTTGGCTAGCCTCAGCTTTTTGCCAAAAGAAATATGCTTTTTTTATGAATTTGACTTTGGCCGGAGTTTAATTACATGGTCTCGGAGTGGCGGAAATGCCTGAGAACGGTTAATTAAATTATGCCTGGCCAAATCAAACTCATCACCGTGGATTCGAGCCATCGATTGCAGCAGCTCCGGCCAAGTCGCGGTACCCACTTCAATGGCATGCCAATTGCTGGCAACAAAAAGCTATCAAAATACCTTGCCTTGCCATTAATTATAAATATGTATGTTGAAATTGCAACAGACGACCGAGCATCTGTCTGGGCTATGGATCTTCGGTTTTGGGCTTGGCTCTTGGCTCTTGGCTCTCGACTCCGTTTTCTTGTGGCCAGGCTCTGCAACTTGTTGGACGCTTCTTGAAGTTGCCAGCTGTTGGTTTGCCAACACAAGTTCAATGATTCTTCTACACCAAAAATAAAAATAATAATAATAGTCACAAGCCCTTAAAAGTCTTTGAACTTGGTAAGCAAACATAAACGAAGAAGGTGGGCGTATGCCTCACCAACTATTAATACTTACCAATTAAATTGAAAGAAGACCCGAAAATGTACGTGTTTTTTTGCTAAGTGCATTGAGGCAACTGCGGAATCCGCCGAGACTCTTGGAATTAGCTGCAAGTGCTTGCAACTTCGGCGATTTCTGGTGTGAAATGCACCTTGACATTTGGCTCGGATTTTTCCCATGCCTTATCGATTGAACGCAATGCCGCCAAGTATTTTTAATGGGAGATCATTTTGGTAACTTGTTTGGGTAACCACTTCGCCGGCTAATTACCACTTTTTGTCTTCCCTAATTGCAGCCATTAAACAAATCGCGCGAGACAGTGGCCAGAATGATTGCAGAGCAGCTGGTGGTCAAGAGCGGCCCAATGATTCACTGAGGAGCCCCAGGAAAGCGATCCCCATTAAGCACCGAGAACCAAAGGAAGCACTAAAGCGTTTGATCAACTGGTGGACAGGTGGACTCAATCGAAAGCGGAATGGCACACTTTTGCTGGCTCCTTAAACTCGGTTTCTTGCTGCTGGTAAGTGTCGCAATAAGTTTTTGTTTTTCGCTTATTTGTGGCCAGGTGCTCGAGGAATTCCAGGGAACTGGCTCGGTTTTTTTCTTGTCAAAGAAACGCTTAAGTTCAAGGCTAAGATTTGGTCAACTTGGCTAGCAAACAAACGAGTTTACACGCCATTCCAAGCACTTTCAGAAATGGTTAGTAATTGTCTTTCATGGCATGTAATTCCCAAATAATTTGGGTGCTGTTAAGGCAAATATATCTGGCAATAAATGCTAGAAGTTGTGATAAATTGAAAAAGGCAAAAAGCAAATAGCAAACAAGAAACTCATTTTCATTTCATCAGAGCCGAAAGCAATCAATCAATTTATGTGATCTTCAACGTGCATTTCGATTTAACAATCCAGCGAGACTGATTCAAATGGCATCGATCGAAAACTGTGAACTCCAATTGAGACCTCATCTTTATGGCCATAATTTCCATTCATAGAAATGCAATTGCCAAATGCATTCACATGGGCGCACCATTAGCTTGGCCAATGCGTTTTGAAAAACGCCGACTTCGGTTTTATTGGCCCAAATCATCCATAATTCCGCCAGCTGGTTAGCTTACAAATGCATTTCGAATTAATTTTTACCACACACTCGCTTTTCTGTCTGGCCAGCACTTTATTGACTGCTCATTAGACGGGCCAAGTTGATTGTGGGCAATGTGGAGCGGAGTAAGCCAAGCTGAAGCCGAGTAAACTAAATAATTGCACGCGATTTAACTGCAGTCGACTAACCACTGTACTCAGAAAAAAGTTGGCAATTAAATATATTTTATGTGATATAGAATTAAATGTATCTACATACGAGTATGTGTAATGCCGTTAACCATTTGCAGCTGTACCTGGGATAATTATGTTTTTCTTATATTTTCTCATATTTCTCATTTTTATAACTTTTCAATACATTCATTTACAGTTGATAGGCTTACAAAATACTATGACCTTTTAGTTTATTACTTGGGAATACTTCTTAGTTCATATTTCAAATGAAATTGTATCTTTACGATTACATTTTCAAAGTGCGAACTGTCCGACTTCATTAATTACCCATTTTTTGCGAGTGTGCATTTGCAACTGACGACGCTTGGAGTGCCTCTGTTTTGTGGCTCCAACTTCTGCTCTGTTTGGGGCTAAAACCCAGGCTCTGTCTTTTGGCCATTCAATGGCGATGACTACGGCAATTTGCAAATTATGCTCAGACAGGGGCAGGGAGTGGTGCAGTGGTGCAGTGGTGCAGTGGTGGCACTGCCAGTGGTGCAACTACATTCTAAACTCGGATTGTCTAGGCGATTATAAGCCATTATTTTAACCCACCGTGGCACATCCAAGTCTGGGGTTACACGAGTATTCATCAAATAAGCGGTTTTGTTTATGGCTTTTTAGTTACTCCTAAACGATCTGGGGCCAGCATGGGTTAATTTCGCTCTGTGTCTCTGCAGTGCAATTAATAAATGTGTGTTATTGTTGCCACAGCCCAAGTTGATAGCTGCAATTTGGATAGACTCGAATGCGAGCTGGAGTCCGATTGTGCCCCAACTTGTGGCATTGAGCTCGGCCCTAATGTGGGCTGCACTTGGCTGGCAGATCGATGGACGGATAGGAACACTCAGGAAAATACGTATTGAAATGGATAACATGTCTCTATTCTGTATATCGATTACTGTTGATTACAGATTCGGGTTTTCTTCAATTGAGTTTCAATTGAGGTTTATTGTGTTTTCTTAGTGCATAAACCTCCGCTGGCATTAGCTTGTAATACTGTGCCCACATTGTGCTCCCCAGCTGACGACAGCGGGTGGTGGCTACGACCGGCGAATGTCTGATGTCTGCTACCAGAGATTAGACTTTGGCCTGGCCAGTTTGGGCTGGGCTTATGGGGAAAATAGACCCGCTGACACATTCACTTGGCCACCGACTGTTTTGGCTGCAGATTGCAACGGTGGCTGCTCCTTGGAAAACCGCCCACTTCTAGCACTAACTGCCCGCGGACACCACTCGAAATATGCAGAAATGCCAGAAATGGGGGGTTACATGACTTTTTCCGCATTCGATATCTTAGTTCGTGGCCTGAGTCACTGGCCCCTCTCGAAATCCTGTTTATATAGTATAGTGCCCATGTGCGAGCATGATATGGTCCCCCCATATCAATCAAATTACTTCCGAAATTTGCATAGCGCAAACATGAATTCAATCTGTCAATCCGTGGCGTTTGTGTAGTGTCAGGCGTAAAAACTGAAATCACGACGATTGTGGCTAATTAAAGCATCGAGCATCGAGCATCGAGCATCGAGCATCGAGTATCGAGTATTTGGTATTGGGTATCGAATGGCAGCATCAGCGGCACTTGAAAGGCAATCGAGTGGTCCGAGTGATCCTAATAAAGAGAGTGCTCATTAAGGCGTGATTATTGCTTAATTGTTTGGCTGGCTATTCACGCGCACACAAGGCGGATACGTGATATTCTGAAAGTTGACTTTTTTTGACACTTCCGCTAAGTTGACAGCCGTGAAAATTGTCGCCAAAACGCCACAATCGAATGATAAATGGTCAACTTCAGCGGGCGAAGTGCAAAAGAATGTCGAAACAGGATTAGCTACCTGATAAATCAATCAAGATTAATAATTGCTTATCACTTTTGCGCTGGTTGAAGGAACCCAAACCCAAGCCCGAACGCGAACGCGAAACCATTACCCAATTCATTCATTAAACTGGAGCACGTCACTGACCAGGCGTTTTAAATAACCCCACAATGGAAAGGAATTCGCATTGTTCCAGTTCGCTTGGTATTTTTAGAACGTTTTTTTCATTGTCTTTCTTGGGCGAAACCAAATAGTTGGCCCTTTTGTAATTGTCACTCGAATAATTCGCTCCCTGGGCCGCTGATTTAGTGTCAATGCTAACTGTCGCTTTTCCATTTTCCATTCAACGCCCGCGGTCGGTTACTTCTGCAATTTTAGACATAAAAGGCAAGGCGACCCGCCGGATGACTAACCGATCTGGAGATATAGTATTATAGTAACTGGTTGGTCAGTCAGTCGGTTGGTTAGGCTGTTTGGTTGCTGGGTAACTTTAGCACATGTGCGAAGGTGTTCGCTCAAATCTGCTCTAGAAAATGCTCGGCGACAGGCGCCCACTGCACTGCCGGATGTTGTTATTGTTCTTGCTCAGGGGAATAAATACACAAGTTAGCGGACAAAAAAAAATTGAATACACCTATGAACAGCTTGAATAATTATGCTATTATGTTCGCCGCTGCTATCGGTTTCCATTAATATTCGATTCAATATTCGCGATTTTTCATTGTTTTCAAATTGCGCCTTTCAAATTCGTCTGAATGGATCAAATGTGTTGGCTAGTAAATGATCTGCCTCGCTGCAATTAGCAATGCTAATACTTATGGCGATCGATAAATATCCATAAATATGTTTTATTAGCTCGATTTCGATTTCATCGGCGGGTCGATTGGCAGGGCGAGTTCGTGCCCTAAGTCTTTTGTTTCAGCGGTGGGTGTGTGTCCTGAGCAAAATTTATGGTCGCTCTCTGGCCATGAATTTGCAATGAAGTGTTATGGATAGTGTTATACCAAAGATATGGAGGCAGATAACCATGATACTAAAGCAATTTAATGGTGCTTTAAACGTACATTTTTGGTGTGTTAAATAGAAGGGAAGGGTGTAAAAAGTTGGGGTTTTTAATAAACTAACTCTCTTTTTTCCACGTAACTAATAAATGTAAGCATTAGTCATGGAAAGGGATAACATTAAAAGGCCACCTGATTCCCATAATGACTTGTCCCCTGGTCAAGTTGGAAAACTGACATGCTCAACCGCAAACCAGTCGATAAGTCCCGTGATGAGTCAGTGAAATGCATGCAAGTCGGTGGGAACATAAATATCTTATTGACACTGAGTGACACTTTGACCGGCATCGTTTAACTAGTGTTTCCATTTTCCAGTCGAGCGCTCTGCTTCCATTTGTCCATTGGACAGCCCATAATCCGCGGCTCGGACTGTTTGTGCGATCGATGGGTGTTTTCGCTACCTTACGCCACCCACTTGAGCACTTGCAACGCGGTTAATTATGCCACATTTACCACTTGACTAGGGACTCCACAGTAACATGCGCCACTTCAAACGGAGCACCGCAGCATTCCTCTGATGTCTTAATAGACCAGCCGCATTATTATTCAAATGCCATTGAGTTACAGTCCAGATCTCGGTCGACCATTGCATGACTTTGGCATATTTGCTGGCGACATGAAGACATAACTCAGCTTATGTGGATCGATACAAATGATATTTTAATTACGCAAATTTATAAATAGATCGCTGAGATAAGCACAATATGTGGTCATTCCCCATTGCAGTTGGAAGAAATATGATACGAATTAAGATTTCTCTTAAAATTACTCATTTTCCAGTGCCGATGCCCTCACCGCCGATTGCACTTAAGTAATGTCGAGCACAACTAACACTCCTTTATCTGTGCCATTTCAGATGTTGTCCGGCTGCCGGACGCGCCCAGCTCCCTTTCCAATTGGCAGGCAGAGTGAGCTCATCGCGGGCAACGAGTTCCTCAAGCTGTTCCTTGATCATGATGACCAGCAACGAAGCCTCCACAGCGGCGAACAGGACTTCGAAGGCAGGGCAGAGTCAGCGTCGTCGCCCCCGCATCCCCACCACAGATCAGCCACCGGAAGGAGCCTGGATCTGAGCAGGAATCGCTACAGGAACTCCCTGACATCTGCCAGCTCCCAGACCGAGGAGGCATCTGACTCCAAGCAGGTGGTGAAGCTGGTGACCTCAGGTAGTAAAATAGTGTTCCTCGAAGATGCCCCTAATAAGGTGAAAGGCAAGTCTAGCGACGAGGTCAAAGTGGTGGCCGTTAGTGTGAGCTCCTCCAGCAAGAGAGGTCCATCGAGGAGCAGTGCTTCTGGTATCACTGCAACGGGCTCGGACTTTGTGAACCGCTCTCATAAAAGTGAACTTTCGATTGAGGAAACAGAGCCCAGATTGGCTGCAGATTCCATGGACAGCGATGCGGATTCCCTGAACAGTGCCTCCAATATACAAAGTGTACTGGCTGCTCCTTTACTGGCCGCTTCCTCTACGCATTCCTTTTTAAAAAACCAAAGCAAGGTGACGGAAGAGGAAACCGGAGTGGGAACCGCAGCCGGAGCAGGCTTACCCTTTCAAACGGTGATTTACCATGACACCAAGCAGGGAAGAGGGCCCCAGTCCAGGTCAATATCCTACAGTTCGATCTCCCAAAACGTGGATGATTTGCAAACCTGGCAGCAGTCCAGAAGTGGCATTTTGGCAGAAGCCCAGAGAAATGTAAGCGAGAGCTTGAAACATGCCCACTCGTCAGAACCAGCCAAGTTCTACTCAGTACCATCGAAAATGTACAGCGTGCCCAGCAAGTTCTACTCAGAACCAGCTAGGGTGTATTCAGAACCCGCTAAAATGTATGGACAGCCGGAGAAGGTGTACTCGGAGCCCTCGAAAGTCTACGGGCAGCCCTCCAAGTTTTACTCGGAGCCAGCGAAAGTGTACTCGCAGCCGTCGAAGGTGTATGGAGAACCAGCGAAAACCTACTGGCCCCAAACACTGACCACAACAGCAGCAACACCACTGGCTAGCACCACCTCGTCCTCGCCATCCGCCAGCAGCAGCACCACCGAGAAACCACCACTGGCAGCCACCACCTTTGTGCCACTGCGATCCAGACCACGACCTGCGATTGTCTCGCGCATCGCTTTCGGCGAGGCCCAGAGCACAAGCACCACCACAGTGGCTCCACCGAGCAGCACGGCGGCAACATCCAGCGGCACGGCAGCAACACTGGCCAGCAGGGCCAGCTTCACCACAGTGAAGCCCCCCAGAAGCAGCACTTCCTCGAGCATCAGGCCAACCACTTGGCAGCACCATTATCACAGCTACAGCCACCAGCCACAGCCGGCCCAACCAACTCGCCGAGTACTCTTCAATTTGGATAAATTGCCTTATGATTTATTGAATGCACCGCAGCCGCATCCATTGGAGCCAATTTTATCGAAGCACTCAAGTCCGAGCCACTACCACCAGCAGCATCAGCCGCAGCCGCAGCAGAAGCAGCAACATCTGCAGCAACATCTGCAGCAACACGAACCGCAACAGCAACAGCAACAGCCAAGTCCATGCTGGGAGCAACAGCGTCAGCATTCATCACCGCCGCATCAACATTCTAATCAAAATGCCAAAGGATTGCCCAATAGAGGTGAGTCCAAGTCGGAGTCGCGGATCTGAATCTGGTTAAACAAATTACACTGTGCAGCAGGGCGAGTGTTGCAATGCATAAATTAAACAGATCAATTTTCTGGGCCCATCAGGTTTAATCGTATATCATTTATAACGACCTGCTGGGATGGATGATTATGTTTCACTTAAGGAGTAGCCGTTGCCATTCGCTTGCGGAGTAAAGAATGCCGGTATACATTGGGATTCTATTAAAGATCATTACTCGTTATTCATTCGTGTTGCATTACTGGAGTAATTCTTGGGAAGTACTGCAACCAGTTGCGCAGTGTACTCGTACTTATGATAGACAGCGACAACGCAGGGGTTTAACCGTTTGAACCCCGGCCAACTAATCTTGAACTTATCAAACATCATCTTTTGTTGCATCTCGCCCCGCAGATCTAGTCAAGTGTGTTTCCAAATTTGCACACCAACATGGAGCAGCCGCGTCCGCGGTGGACCCATCACCGCCATCATCTTCGGGGTCAGGCGGTGGCTATTCGTACAGCTCCAGCTCCTCGTCCTCCTCGTCAACCTCCTCCTCCTCATCCAGCTCGGCCACCTCGTCCGCGAAGCAGCAGCAGCAGCAGCAGCAGCAGCAGCAGCAGCAGCAGCCGCATCTGCAGCACTTCACCACCGAGCGCCCCGAGCTCTACACTCCGACCTCAGAGCAGAATTACGAAATTGAGGAGTCCGTTAGTGTTATGACAAACGGACGAGCCCATGGACCGCAGGGCGGTGCAGGTGGTGGTGTTGCAGGGAGTGCTGCTGCCGGCGGTGGGGCAGTGGGGCAAATCACAACGCCAGCCAGTCCAGTGGTGCCCCAATCGAGCACCACCACCAGCCCAAGTCGTGGTGGCATCAACAGAGGACGTGGCTCGGTGGTTTACAATGCAAATGCCAACGATTACTCGGATGGCGATGATGATGATGGCGATGCGGCCGGCGACTCGGGATCAGAGGGCCACGGAGGCCAGGGTGGCCAGGGTGGCCCCGATGCGGCCTCCGATGACGAAGACAAAGTCGCCTACGTGGTCGAGGGACGCAACTACCGAAAGTACCGGGTCGAGGAGAAGACCGACGACGGCTTCATCGTCGGCGAGTACGGAGTGGTGGACCACAACGATGGGAACCTCTGGGGAGTGCGTTACACTGCCGACTCCACCATCAATCGCAGTCTGATACAGAAGGCGTTGCTCACGTTTCTGAAGCTCAAGTAGGGGCCAAATGGTCAGGCTCCACTCGGGAAAGCACTCGAGATGCAGGGGGAAAAGTCGCCAGTGTACAGGGAAATCTTTGGAAAGTACGAGTACAGGGATGCTTAGGAAAACATTAATAACAAGCCCGCCATGGGACTTGCATTTTATTCATTTACAAGAAAGTCTAGATGGTTGGTTAAACATACTAGAATTGGAATTACTAGAAATATTCAAACTTTTTTAAGTTAAGCGAACCCTATTATTTGCTAAGAAACCTGTCTGGCTGATTAAGTTTCGCACATTTTTTAAGTTGTAAACCCTAATTTTAGTTATAAAAGAAAAACGCAGATATATGGCGACTTTCCAAACGCATGTCGGTGTTTTCCCAAGTGTCAAAATACAAAAACCCCGCACTTCCCCCCACTGAAGAGACAGCTGCAAAGGCATTCACATGTGATCCAAGTCGTATTGTAGTTAGCTTAGACAACCTAAACCTAGATAGATAAAGCTAGATAGATGTACCCGAGTACTTAGCCACTAGTTCAGTTCCCACGAGGTCAGTGTGTGTGTGGTGTGTGTGTTTAGTCAGTAAACGAGTTTTGTTTAATGTTTAGTTAATGTTTTAATTAATTTATTGTAGTTGTTGGTATTGTAATTGTAATCGCAACTCCGAGCCTAATTTATTCAGCCGACCAGCACACCCGAAATTCCGCAGAACTAGCAACTTGCCATAAAATCCGAGCACCTACCAGCATTAAGAACGAGCGAAAACTATCCTAATTAGAGCATTAAGCGACTTGTGTAGTGAAATAAACTAAATTCCATTGAGACTAAATCGCACTTGTGCATTACTTACGTGTTCATTCCGCCGCTGGCGGGGATCGGAAAGGATGTGATTGGGAAACAGGTTGTCCTGGGGGCAACTGCAATGTAAATAGCCACTTAAAATTGATTAAAAACATGCAGCGTGCAGCTCGACGGAGGGAGTCGTTTTTCTGGACAATATCATTTAAATTTAATTGATATGAACAAGTGACAAAGCAGCAGCAGGGCAGCTGACGCCAAGCATTCGATGCTCTTATGACTGCACTGAGAGAAATGCAGAGTGTGTGCTTTATTTCGTAATATTCTTGAGGCATAAGAATGCCTATTCAAAATTCTCCAAGCTGTATATATCTTTAGCTCCTTTAAATGTATCTTAACCTTATCGGCAGAACATTAAAATTTGTTAAGTACAGATTTAGCCAAAGATATGTTTTTCCCAGTTCACGGATTAAGAAGATAAACAGTCACAAGAGCCCTTCTGTGCTGGGATAATGATAATGTCCCGACAGCCCAAACCTGCTGGGCTATCACTCTTCCGAGTGAAACGCGGAAGCTGAAAGACGGAAAAGCACTGGAATCTCCGAAGCTCCGAGATCGCGGACAAGGAGCCAGTGACAAAGTGAAGGCGGCAGTTTGGTGCCTTTATAGAGCCACATTTGGCCAATTAAGAGCAGCAGTTCCATAAATGTCCAGCAGTTGTTTACTGATCTGGCCCAAGGAACAGAGCCCATGCGGCACTCCACAACGGGAAACCAAGTGGATGTGAAGGTCGCTGAACGACCTTGCTTGCGGTCGCCTGCTTTCCGCCTTGGATGCCTCCATCCTCGCAAGAAGCTGCTTCTTTGGCGTCTGCGTGTCGTCATTTGGCTGGTTTTATTGCCCCTGGGGCACTGGATATTGGACTCGAGAGTGGCCGGTAAAATTTCCACTAATGATTGCATGCGCCAGTGCCAGTGCCAGACTCAGTCTCAGATTCATTTTCAGTCCCTGCTATTTTTAGATATGTAAGACAATCGCAGTTCGGGCTTTGGTATGCTGTCTTATCGCAAACCGGCAATCACCCCCAGTTCGAGTTGGAGTTCGAGTCCCCCTGAGTGCGATTCTGACCCGGCTGCATCAACGACGCGATCTGCGTGAAGACATACAGCACATGACCATAAAATCACGAAGGGAACGTGAGCATCCGGCACCGCGACTTAGAATACACTTGGTACAAATCTGGTACACCAAATGAAATTGTTAAAATAATGAAATCTTCGTCAATGTAGCTAATTTATCAGACTTTTTATTTATATGTTAAATAGCCTTTTATTTATATTGCAAATATAATTATTATATATTATAATATTTATATATTTATATTACATTATATATGTAATATCCTACCATTGGTTGTACATCTGATGATCAGCATATGTAATGTTGTAGCTTATGTTTTGCATAAGAATTCGTCACCGTTCTTAAAACAATTGCAATACCCCTATTCAAGGGTATGGAAAAAGAGAATGTGCTGGGCAGTTGCAGATTTAATGCGAAATGCCAGAGAGGCAGAGACAAAAGTTTGTGGATGGGGCTTGGATGTGGATGTGGATGGGATGGGATGGGATGGGATGAGTTTCGAGCTATAGATGGGCACCTGGCCGTGCCCTTTCTGCGGTCAGCTGCCTGATGGACATCTCCCGAGAGGAGGAGCTGGCTTTCGAGATCCGAGATGGGTCAGGAACTGGTTATACCGTTGCACTTAAGTGCGGCAATTACGGGGCGATGCAGTTCTCCACGCCTTTGCAGGAGTGAAAGAACTTAACTGAAATGCAGTATGATAAATGCGGGGAAAACACGTTTCGGTTCCAACGGTGCACAGAAAATAGTGTTCATTATTTTTGATTTTAAAATGCGTCGGATATTTTTAGCACATTCAATAAATGTGAAGATTGAATAGAAGCCCATCTTTAGCTTATTACTATCATTATTATTGCAAACGGCTTAAAGCCTTAAATTAACAGTTTTAGGAATAACAATACTTTGGGAATGTTTTTATGCTTGCATTGTTTTTGGTGTAGCGTCTCGCCTTTAGGGGGCGTCAATAAATTTGAAAACTACACGACCGCCGTTCGTTATGGCAGGTTGAATGGTGCCACGCCCCCGCCCCCATGTCCTGGTTAGTGGCTTTTTAACGGGGAGGGCGTGGCGCCGCAATGGCCATTCTGACAGCTTTCGAGAAGGCTGTCCACCGGCTTCATTAAGCCCCCGATTTCGATGACCAGCTTCCTTTTACTTTTGCCCTGAGCCGCTGGCAAATTGCTCGCCCATTGATCTGGCTTACAAGAATCGGCACTTTTCGCCTAGCCAGCGAGTCCTGTTAATTATTTCGGTCCCAAGGAACCACCACGGCACCACCGAACCACTTAATGAAGTCGCCCCCATGCAGGTGAGCACGGTGAACAGGCATGTTTTCACAATTTACGAACCATTTTATTCAATATACGAGTCGAGTGGGGATGGCTGATCGATCGCGGCTCGGAAATTTATGACATGGCTTTATAATTGACCGATTTGTCATTATAATTAGCGTGTACACAGCCCAGACAGAGCAGAGCGAGGATCCTAATTTATGCATATTGGGTGGATTATTTTTAGAGAGGACGACGTGGTGATAAAACACGAAACATTGTTGCAATGACCGGAAGATGGACTGCAGTTAATCATTTTTTAATACAATATTGCAATTTTTATAGCAAGATAGAATGCTATAGTCGAGTTCCCCGACTATCAGACACCCGTTATTCAGCTAGTGGAAGTGCAAACGAGAAATTCCAACATTTCAACATCAGAAAAATTTTAAAAAAATAAATTAACATTTTTTTAAAATTTTAATGAAGATTTTTAGAGAATTGCGGCAGAAACAGGGGTATAATCCGATTAGGAAAAGTTGAGTTATGGACTTTAGAGCTTCAGTCTTGGGACATTTTTGAATTTCTTCAACATCATAACTCAGAAAAATTACAAAAAAATTTAGAAAAAATAAATTTCCAAATTGGAATGCAGATTTTTAGAGAATTGCTCCAGAAACATTTATAGGTATGCCACTTAAAAATCCGATTAAGATAAGTTGAGTTTTGGACTTTACAACTTCAGCCTTGGGCCATTTTTGAATTTCACAACATCATAACATCAGAAAAATTACAAAAAAATTTTGAAAAAAATAAATTTTCAAATTTGAATGCAGATTTTTAGAGAATTGCTCCAGAAACATTTAGAGGTATGCCACTTCAAAATCCGATTAAGATAAGTTGAGTTGTGGACTTTAGAACTTCAGTCTTGGGACATTTTTGAATTTCACAACATCATAATATCAGAAAAATTACAAAAAAAATTTAGAAAAACAAAATTTTCAAATTTGAATGCAAATTTTTAGAGAATTGCTCCAGAAACATTTAGAGGTATGCCACTTCAAAATCCGATTAAGATAAGTTGAGTTGTGGACTTTAGAACTTCAGTCTTGGGACATTTTTGAATTTCTACAACATCATAACATCAGAAAAAATACAAAAAAATTTAGAAAAAAAAATTTTCAAATTTGAATGCAGATTTTTAGAGAATTGCTCAAGAAACATTTAGAGGTATGCCACTTCAAAATCCGATTAAGATAAGTTGAGTTATGGACTTTACAACTTCAGCCTTGGGCCATTTTTGAATTTCACAACATCATAACATCAGAAAAATTACAAAAAAATTTAGAAAAAAATAAATTTTCAAATTTGAATGCAGATTTTTAGAGAATTGCTCCAGAAACATTTAGAGGTATGCCACTTCAAAATCCGATTAAGATAAGTTGAGTTGTGGACTTTAGAACTTCAGTCTTGGGACATTTTTGAATTTCTACAACATCATAACATCAGAAAAAATACAAAAAAATTTAGAAAAAAAAATTTTCAAATTTGAATGCAGATTTTTAGAGAATTGCTCAAGAAACATTTAGAGGTATGCCACTTCAAAATCCGATTAAGATAAGTTGAGTTATGGACTTTACAACTTCAGCCTTGGGCCATTTTTGAATTTCACAACATCATAACATCAGAAAAATTACAAAAAAATTTAGAAAAAAATAAATTTTCAAATTTGAACGCAGATTTTTAGAGAATTGCTCCAGAAACATTTAGAGGAATGCCACTTCAAAATCAGATTAAGATAAGTTGAGTTGTGGACTTTAGAACTTCAGTCTTGGGACATTTTTGAATTTCTACAACATCATTCCATCAGAAAAATTACAAAAAAAATTTAGAAAAAAAAAATTTTCAAATTTGAATGCAGATTTTTAGAGAATTGCTCCAGAAACATTTAGAGGTATGCCACTTCGAATTCCGATTAAGATAAGTTGAGTTTTGGACTTTAGAACTTCAGCCGGAGGAGGTGCTGGAAGGGGCAGAAAATATTATTAAACATTTATTGATAAGAGCAGTGTCTGAGCTGTGGACTGATCATTTAATATATTCACATGTGTTTTTCTTATTAAAAGGAATATGAATATACGTAGAGCACATATTTAAGGTCGTATAGTCTGCTTGATCCAGCTTTCGTAAGAAATAACATTTGTGTAGAAATTAGGTATGTTGCCTGGTCTGCAAATCACACCAAAGGAAACTATGCCCCCAAGAACCCAAACGCCCTCGTGGTACGCCATCAGTGGTCCTCCCATGCTCCACTTGCAGCCGTCGGTCTCCTTCGTACCATTGGTGCACAAATGGGATTCTCCCAGTGTATTCCAAGTGGGGAATACGGGACGACAGCTGTCCAAATCCAAGCGGGCGACTTCGAATTTCATCTGGACGAGGCTACCAATCTGAGTGTGGTTCGCTCCCCATCCCGCTCCGGTTAACTCCTGGTGGGATTTCCAATGTTGCACACCCACAGTCGAGGGCAAGCAAACAGGTTGAATGCTTGGCGTATAGGCGACCTCCGTCTGCAAGCGGATCAGACCAATGTCGTACTCTGAAAAGCCGAGATGGAAGTTTTCATGTATGCGGATCTCCTCGACCGCAACTCGCACAGGGCACCTTCCATTGCGGCAATCCACGGCACTAGTGTCATGTTCTCCCAATATTACAGATACTCTGAAAGGATAATAGTTAATAGTAAAACCATAGCAACAGATATTAAGCTGCTTACAGGTCTGCGTTTAGGGTCGAATAAGATTTCGCAAGGCATAGAGCCGCTGTTAGAACATATCGGTGGTTGATCAGTGATCCCGTGCACAAATTGTTCTCTATCTGTCCACTTGGCATACGGTACTCTAATACCACCAACCAGGGGAATTTCGTGTGAGAAGATGCTCCACCACAGATGGACCGATCGGGAGGCGAACTAGAATCTTGGCGATGGATTTCGTCAGGCGACCTGTTATAGTCCGTATCCGTGGTGCAGCAGATGTAGTGCGGCTTGCCTTGGTCAGATTCGCAACGTGAGTTTCGAACAAACTCTATCTCGGAGTCTGTTAGTTTACTCTTCCCCAATACCGAATTCAGGGACAAGCACAAGGAAATGGGCGCACACTGTCCATCTGTCTGGTTGGGATTCCTACAAGTCTTGTCTGTGAGCAAGCACAAATATAAAAAGCAATTTCAGTATTATTTGGGAGTTTATTCCTCTCTATGAAAAACACAATGTTCGGAGGAATTTTCCCTTTGTGCACTTACACCGTGAAGTGGCCTGGTTATGGTTAATCAAAATACACAACAAAATACACAAAACCGCTGCGATCACCTTCATTGCGATTTCGACTGAACTCCGCAAGCCTCGACTAAGATCTGATCGATGAACACGAAGAATTTGGCTGAGTCTGTCTCGACTTTGAACCGGAAAGATTTGGACATCAGTGCGATTGCTTGCTGTTATCATGTCAATAAGTTAAAGATGAGAGGTTAAGTGAGGGAAATACCACAGCAAATATTTTCGAATTTCAGATTGCCCGGACCATAGATTATTGAAGGAATAGACTGTTGGAAACCGAAGTAAAGCAAAAGAGAATGCTATAGTCGAGTTCCCCGACTATCAGATACCCCTTACTTAGTTAGTGTAAGTGCGAACGAGAAATTTCTTCATTTACTGATGAAATTGTAAAAGAACATAGAATCATTTATCATAAAGATGAAAACGAAATCAGTTTTCTTTAAATTAATAAAATAAATATCTTTACCATACCTGCATAAATACAAGTAATTTGTACTCATTTACCTATGCAGTTATAGATAATATTTATTTGATATATGAACATATACAACATAAATACTACATACTTTTCGTTCTTGTATAGCTCTTACGTCTTAAATGTATTTATACATTTATCTTACACAGTTATCTACGCAGCCGTTTTGTGTAAAAATGCGTGATATCATGCATGCCTAAAAGCATGCTAGTTTTTAAAGGAAATTGTTTTATTGCGAATATTCATCATATTGGGGAAGATTTTATTAAATTTTAAACCAATTAATATATATGCCGACAGTTACTTAAGTGTTTTAGCTTAGGTATATTAATCGCTTACGAGTATATATTATTTATTCGTTGTAAAGGTAAGAAAGGTAATTTGCCTATGCCTTGCTCATAAATTCCCAACCACTTGAAGATATTATAAATAAAAGAAAGTATTTAAACAGAACCAAGCCAAGCAAAACGCCCACAAAAAAGTGCAACACCGGAAAGGAAGATTAAAATTACCAAAAGTCATGAATCAAGCTGAGAAGTTAATTCAAAAAAAAAAAAAATCGAGAGGAACGGTCAGATGTTCAGACAATGAAGAATGCAAATCATTGCACCGTCTTGTCCTGTGAATCCTGCGAGTCCTGCAGACTGCAATCGATTTGGAGCACAACTAATTGTCCACCGGCAATTAGCAGGAAAATTATTCCTCCGCACTCAACACTTTACTAATCTGCAAGTGTCAAGCGGCCGCAAATGATGGCGATGACAAAAGGAGTTGACAGGCAGGACATTCGGGGCAGGAGTACAGGACTCGGGACTACAGGACTACAAGGCACGGGTGCGGGTTCCGGAGGGTTGAAGTGTGCGTTCCGGGTAAAAAAGGATCGAGGCAGCCGCACCGGCAGCATCGACCTCGAAATTCCCCCGAACTGCTAGGGTTGCTTTTTTGCCACACTCAGGAAAGGCGGCCTCAAATTTGCACTTCATTTTGGCATCAATCCGGGTGCAAATTAACATTAATCCTTAATAAGGGAAATCGTAAGTGGAAGAAGAAACACACACACAGAACGTAGATTTTTCACCACTGAAATAGCCAAGCTTAAATGGGTTTCAGTGCAAGCCAACGTTTGGAAAAGGATGGAAAGATTTTGCAGTTTGTTTATAACCACTTTGTTTTTTGAGTGCACTGACTCAGACTTAAAATGAAAAATGTAGACCCAGAGGACAACAGGTCTCGTCAACGAGGCACAAAGGATGGAACGGGCTCTACCTTTTCGCATAATGAAATTCAAGTACCGCTCGGTGCTCCTTTAACGTTTGATATCAAAGGACATTCGATCGGGCATGCAACATGCGCTCTTTGTCCCGCCGTTGTTGTCAGTTTTCCTTAAGCGATTCTCGTATTTATGCCAAAGATTACATGTTGATCTCGCATATCTTTCATCTCGACGGACTGGGCTCCTTTATTCGAGCTGCGATCCTGGAACCCTGTGCGTGCTTCCCACGTCGCTGACATTCGATACTCGCTGGCAGGCGAAATCAAAATGCCGTCAGTCAGTAGCCCAGTAGTCATGATCGTGCATTAATTGGTAGACAAATCGCAAAACAAATTATCCTACATCGCTCAAGCAATGTATTCAAAAGTGTAGCTTGCCGACTAGATGATACCTAATGCCGTAGCTTGATTTTATTCCACTTTATTGGTACACTCTATTTCAAAGCACCGCATATGTTTTTTTTTTTTTACAGGGTATTATTATGAAACTTTCACATTTATTCATGGATCATGGAGAAAGAATCTCTGGCCATCTATCTTCCATGGAAATCTCCCTTCGCTGACAACTCACCCGCTTCTCTGGTAGTCCATTGTGGACCAAATTTCTCCAGCTCCAACTCCACCTTCCGAAGATTCTATCCAATCGATAAGCCGTGCCCAGAATTGCCCCTTTTCAGCTACCACCAGTTAGCGATTTGATGAGGGTTTCCTTGGATTCCCCTGCTCCTGGATAGATAGTATTTTCATGACTGAAACAAAGAGCATATTGCGCATGCTAGATTGATCGCCCACTTGTTCGAACTCCCAAAAAGGCCAAGGAAATTGAAATCCTTTCTTTGGCATTCTTCCACTCGTTTTGGCCAACCCTTTTTCTGCTCAGTTCGTGGAAGTTAGTTGCTCAAGATTCGCTATTTATTCAATACCCATATTTTTTGTGAAAAAAATAGAATTTAAAAATTCCCGCATCTATGGTGAATTGATTGTTATGTTTCGTTCTAAAATCTTAGGGCATCAGGTGCCATCAGGTGCATTGTGCGTGATAATAGACCCCGAATTGCCAGCGCTCTGTATTCAATTTCAATCAGCCGTGGATCCTTGAGTGGGAGCTTACATCTCTCTTCCCACGAAACAAAAAAAGACGATGATGTTTGTAATTCCATTATCACTATGGAGCCAAGTGCAAGTTGAAAGGTTGAAGGTTAATGATCCCTCCGGAGCAACGAACTCGCTTAATTGCATAGGAAGGGAAGGCTGGGGATAAATAGAAATTCGAATGGAATATAAAGGGATATACAGTGCAGTACTGAGACTATTTATGAATTATCGTCATATCTGCAGCTTTGCAACTATTTGTACTCTAATTCTGATAGTCTTAAAAAACATTTGAATACCCTCCATATAGTATTACTTTAAATTATCAAATGTGTGATACATTAACACGAGGAGCCAATGAGTGCAGATATTTTACCTACTAAGAGAATGAAGTTCTTTGAAAGTGCAAGGGAGTTTGTTTCATAGTTTGCATTTCCTGTTTACTCAGATAATTTCGAAAGCGAGCCTTCTTAGGGCTGTCTAATAAAATCAAAGAGATCTACCGCTCCTAATGCAACTATCTGCGAAGATCTGTGAACACTTTTAGCCGGAAAAGCGGCACAAATTCGGTAAGAGTCCATAGATTTTGTATCTTCTGTCGAGAAAGTGAAAACATAAGCACATTTTACTCGCAGATTTTTGCAGGAAATGTGTAAAATTTCTCGGCATATCAGGGAATGAAATCGGAAACTTTTGCCAGCAGTCGTCTCCATGGGCGTGAGAAATGTAACGCAGATATTAGGCTACTCGTATCTGCAATAATCTGCGTATGACATAATCTTCGGGCTTAAAGATGCAAACGAGACGTGGCCTGGTTTCTGGCCCTTTATATCCTTTGAAAAACAAAGGACCAGCGGCAAACAGGACATCCTACTTAAGAGCAGCGAGCTGGTATTCAATTGTAAAAAAGGCAAACAAAAAGTCCTTAAGTTATGTTGGCTGGCAAATGTTGAGCGAGAGAAACAAAGAGGCTCCTCTTTGCGAGCACCACAAAAGGTCCTCAAAATCAGACTCAATACTAAGGTACTGCCACTTATGCAAGGTCCAACTAATACACAAAGAAAAATGAATAGCAGACTCCTTAAAAATGCAACAAAATAATGAAAGGCACATTCGAAATATATGTAGTTAAAATTTGTGATAGTTTTACCTTCGAAAAAATCGTTGTATCTTCAATTGTATCTTCAATTAGATATTGTAGCTAAATAAATTGCTCTTTTCGTAATTTCATACGAGTATATCACTAACAAATATACAAATGGTATGAATTTCTCTTTGTGCAGGACATAACAATCAAAACTGAATTGGAAATGGAAGCAGCGACTTCATCACTTGTTTCCTCTGGCTCTCCTGTTGCATAAATAATCTCGGGGGCATTCAACAGCCTGAAATCGGATAACTTGGCGGAGAAGACTCGGAATATCGCATCGGATATCGGGTTGTAGTTGTGGCCCAAATCGTGGAGGTGTGTCCCATTGTTCTGGCCGCGTTTCCGTGGCAGCCACGAATATGAAACCTATCTTGAAGATTTGATTTTGCACGTGCAGGTCTGGGAACCAAGGTCTCCAAGGCACTCCAAGGACCCGAATCTGGCTGTCAAATCCCGACAAAAGTTGCTCAACTTTCTGCCGGCGTGTCCTCCCGACTTGCGCAATTTTTCCAAAGATATTCGAGCACTTTAATTTCATGTTTGGGATTGTTCGCCTGATTTCTCAAGATCAGATTGCTTATCTGTGTCCCCCTCCGTTCCCCTGATTCAATTTGCCCGCCGTGTAATTATTGCGCTTTTCCTAGGCTGTTTGTCCTCTTTAGGGTCTAATAGTCCACTTCCTGCCCTTTAGGCCTCTTGGCGTTCCATTTGCACTTCAGTTTGACGTGATTTTCGAGTCGCTTCCTGTGGATCTCGTTCCCGCGAAAGGATATTCGAAGTTATCTCCTTCGCTCCCCCTGTCTGTTTGCACTTTTTGGGTTTGGGTTTGGGTTTGACAGGCTTTTTGCTTTTATGAACTTTGCTGTCTCGCTCCGGCGGAAGTTGTCGACAAAGGCTTTCGTTTCCGCAGTTTCTGGGTGCATTTGCATATTATGAGCGCCAAAAGACTTCTGATTCTTTGTCTTCTTGGCGCCAAAACGGATAATTGATGGTTGTCTCCAATGGATTTGGTTACAGTTTGGGAAAACTGTAACTGGGAAAACGCCAAATATGTAGATTTGTTTTTTCTTTCACATTTCTGAAATGTTATTGAACGACCGATATTACATAAATCCGATTCGTGGACTTGTAACTCTTTAGAGATTAGTATTGTGATCTAGACTTCAGAGGTTTTGAATGCTGGTGTGTTGGGTGTGTGTGTTCATGAAAATGAAGCCCAATTCCTAGGTAAAGCAACCTAAACATTCGGTGTGATCACATACAAGTATATTTTACATGAATGTGTTGCTACGTGTTTTGTGAAAACATTTGTACTGAACTGCAGTATTTCTGCTGCACCAGATAGCGAGCGACAAGCAATAAAACTGAAACAAAACACTCATCTAATGACATTTCGGGTCTTTCCCATCAAAAGTCTGGCGCGATTCATAATGACCAAGGCGCAGGGTCAGAGGTAAAATTCCTGGGGAAATAGCAAGGGAAATAGGGTCGGTCTCGGTCTTCCCTCAAAGAGTTTGCTCAATGCTCAATGAATTCGGAGCGGCGGCGGCAACTTTTGGGCCATAAAAGCGAAGAGCGGGAATTTTCCACCTCCAGCATGCAAATGAAGTGAATTTCCCAGCTATTTAACCCTTTCAATTCGCTCGAACCTCGCATTGCCATTAGCTGTGTGGCGTCTTAACCCTTTCTTCCAAGCCGTCGAGCAATTCATAAAAACGCAGCGAAAGTGGCATAAAAATCGAAGCCAACCCGACCAGTAGCTACCTGCATTCTTCGAAGACAAAAAGGTGCTAACTCGTCATTAAGACGAATAATCGCTACCTAAGCCAAAGTACCATAAAAATCCTTTCGCTTTTCGTCCTCAAAGAACTTGGTTAAAAAAAGTCGCAAAAATTCGGGGAATCTTTTTTATTCACTTTTATTCATCGGCGACCTTGAATGGCCGTCGGGTTGGCAGTGGGTGGTTACCTGGAATAGGGACGCGATATATAGACTGCTGTATTCCGACCTGCCGGTGACTGCTGTTTCAATTCTTGTGGTGGATTTAGCTCTAATCCCCCGGATTAGCGGCTCGCCGGCGTCCCGAGTTCATTAAGCAAGGGAGCTGCTAGTTGGTCTCAATGAAAGGAAAGGGGAAATTACTGCATCACTCAAACTTCCTAAAGTCGTATATACCGTAACTACGACTTGATGAATGACAAATTGCTTTATTGCCACAATCAAGACATGTTGTATCTAAAAACCCGATACATTCATAAGCTCTATTGAATATTATAGCAATACAAAGTTTAAACTCTTTGCAAAACTATATACATTGACTATTGCAATGACTAAAACGAATTTAGCTTGGAACATAATAAATATAAAAATTATTTAGAACGTGGGAAGATCCGACAGATGCAGCCTCCTCATCTGCATACTCATGAGTGTTCCCATAATTATAATTACTCCAAACACGATGAACGGTCAAGGGAATGCCAAAAATTGATATGTCATCGTCATCTGGTTTAGTAGAGCATCCTCCCCCTTGGAAGTCCGGCTAATGATCGGAATAGCAGCACACGCAAGCGAATTCCCATGCAGCACACCTGAGTTCCAATTAACCACCCCCTCTACGGGGCAGCATCATCCAGGGGTTGACTAGTCCAATTAGAACCCCTGCCGAAGCCAGCAACCCCTGGCGACTGTTGATATCATGTCAAGCATTTTATTGATCAAGTTACGCATCCGTAATACGAATCGAAATATAATTGCTCTTTTCAAGTGTCTATCGTATATCAAAATGAATTGCATTTGCATCTCCGCCCTTCTGCAATCGAGTCCGTTCGAGCAGAGAGCTGTTCCCACGTTCGAGGTCCTGGATCAGGATCACATGGCCTTAGGCGTTGGTGCGTAATCGCACCAGACTTACAGGATCTTGCTTAACATTATTAAGTACTCGCCCGTTGCTGGGACCTCGTACAATGTCTTTCTGTTGAATTGCTGATCCCGAAGACAGAAAAGCTTGATCTAGCACCATCCCGGCCAGCGTGCCTTTTCCAGGCAGTCGCACTCCCGCGATCTAAAGTCCGTAATCTGCTTAAGCGGCGAGCTTAAGTCGAGGAATCGGTGGGTCCTTTGGGACTTGGCAGGACCAAGAGAGATTAGAGGCACTGGCCACTTGAATCCTGTAGGCTCTCAAAAGGCAACGCCTAATCTGGCTTAGCCGAGGGAGCTACTATCCCAAAAGGCTAGCCCCCATTTTAATACGTGACCTATGATTCTTATACCAACAACAGAGACTGCTATAGCCGAGTTTCCCGAATATCAGATACCCGTTACCCGTGCAAGCTTAATCTCAATTTTCTAGCTTTTATAGTACCTGAGCCGTTCATACGTACAGACGGACATGGCCAGTTCGACCCGGCTATGGATCCTCATCAAGAATACATTTACTTCCTGTTACATACTTTTCAACGAATCTAGTATACCCTTTTACTCTACGAGGAACGGGTATAAGAACTCGAATGAATTATGGAAACAAAAAGCAAGCACTACTTTTAAAACTAACACAAGATACAGCACATTGGCACAAGATACATTAATACTTGCTTGCACGAACAGTCAATATTCGGGATATCAGCAATCCGATTGTGTCTCGACGACGACCCCAAGGGTCTCGTCCAGGGCGATGTGATGAAGATCTTTTCGGACTTTGAGGTAAAGAATGTGCGCCTGATCAAGGACCGTGAGACCGATGAGTTCAAGGGCTATGGCTACGTGGAGTTCGAGACTTTGGCCCAACTGAAGAGGGCTCTCTCCTGCAACGGCCGCATCAAGCTGGACAACTTTTCGGCCCCCCTGCGTATCGATATAGCCGACCATCGCCGGCAGACCCCGGGTTCCAGCGGAGCTGGCGGAGCTCCCCCAGTCGGTGGCTCCCAAAGTCTGGGCGGTCACGAAAGAGGTGGTGGCGGCGGCAGAGGAGGCGGCGCCGGTGGTGGAAACGGTAGCAATCCCTACTACCAAAGGCGCAACTATCGGCGGGACGACAGTGTGGGATCCCATCAGTGTCGACGGAGGGAAGCCCGCAGCAGCAGCAACCACCAAATGTCCAACAGCAGCCCCACCCAAAGCACCACGTCCATCAACTACAACCGCAACACTCGAGGTGGTTTCAATAGCCGTGGTGGTGCAGGCGATCGCGGTGGCGGAATTGGCAACGGCCATGGGAATGGAAATGGCAATGGCAATCGCTACCAAGGAGCAGCTCCACGTCATTTCGATGACCGCGAGGATCATCAATCGTCCAGCATGGACATGGACATGGCCAAATCGACTCGGCTTTTGATCCTGATCAAGAATATATATACTTAATATGGTCTGAAACGTTTCCCTCTGGCTGTTACATACTTTTCAACGAATCTAGTATACCCTTTTTTTCTACGAGTAACGGGTATATAAAAGTAACGATTACATAAAAGAAGCAATGAATCGTGTTCACTCTTAAAATAATTTTGTTTACTAAACATTTGGACCATATGCATTCACTCTTTGAAAAAAGTATTGTAAGTAACGTTCTTTACATTTAAAACTGAACTCCACAATAATTTTTCAAACGTCTTTTTTGATAGAATAGGTCGCTAAAGAAATTTAAGAAACGCAAGTATTTTTTTTAATGCATATAATTTATATAGGAAATACTTTATATTTGGTTAAACATTATATTATCCGATAATTGCTTTGTATGGTAGAATCGAAAGATTTAATGTAGTTCCTAAAATGGATTATTAATTATTACAAATTGTTTGTTTATTATTAAAAATTGGAAAAACTCAAAATTGATCTTAATGTTTAATCTGATATCTATCAAAGTCTTTGAATTTATCATTCCCCTAAACATTCATATGGTTGCATCATAAAAACCTAATTACTGAATGGAATGCGCGGTATTCAACCCCTGCTGCAATCGCCACTCGAAAAGGACTCGCCTCGGAGGACTAGAAGCGAACCCACAGGTACTTCACACAAATCACAAAGCGGCAATAATGGCAGCGCCATAAAATACTCGGCCATGGATATGGAAGGATATCTCTTCATTAACAACTGTCGCAGGACGGCTGGAGATTCTCTGCTGCGGGAGAGGGTAGCAGAAGGACGAGGACTTCGCCAGAGAGAGCAGGTAGCGAGTCCTGCGGAAAAGGGCCATAAAAGCCTAAGGAGTTGAGAATGAAAATGAGAATGAGCGACGGCTGCTGCGTTGCTTGCTCAATGAATTTTTCGCAATGGCAGCCTGCCGCAGGATCGAAGGATTCTCGCGGGGAGAGTGAGAGAGGATTTGTGAGAGAGGGCATTAGAAGCAACCCTCGGCCGAGTTTCGACCAATGAACGCGCAGTTTGGCTACCTAAGGGTGATCGACTGCTCAATGAATGGATTTGGCCGGCAGGACTATTAAAACGCCGTCGGTCCTCACAGCAGACAACACAACCCATCGTGATCTCAGCGAGTCCACATCGGAGCAACCAAGGATATATCGAATATATCACTACCCGCAATACCACAAATCCATCCAAATCCATTTTGTCCATTACAACAAAATCACAAAACGACTCAAAGACACTCCTGCTTAGTGCCAAGTGCCAAGTGCCAAGTGAAGTTCAATTTGTGCAAACGTTTCTACAAAAATCGCCAAAATTACGCCCCACATCGGTATGCAGTCGTCGGAGGGTTCACCAGACATGATGGATCAGAAATACAACAGCGTGCGCCTTTCGCCAGCGGCATCGAGTAAGTATACATACATATCTAGCAAATTAGATACGAATTCAACTAGAGAAGGAGGAAGCAATCTTTCTAATTTATTAAACCAAGACAATCCTTTGCTTATGAAAACTTTTCCCTTTTCTTGATGTTCCAGGTCGCATTCTATACCATGTGCCCTGCAAAGTCTGCAGAGATCACAGCTCTGGCAAACACTACGGCATCTACGCCTGTGATGGCTGCGCCGGATTCTTCAAGAGAAGCATCCGGAGATCCCGGCAATATGTGTGCAAGTCCCAGAAGCAGGGACTCTGTGTGGTGGACAAGACGCACAGGAACCAGTGCAGGGCTTGCCGGCTACGGAAGTGCTTCGAGGTTGGAATGAACAAGGATGCAGTGCAGCACGAACGGGGGCCCAGGAACTCCACTCTGCGCCGACACATGGCCATGTACAAGGATGCCATGATGGGTGCCGGCGAGATGCCCCAAATACCCGCCGAAATCCTAATGAACACGGCCGCCCTCACCGGCTTTCCTGGAGTACCCATGCCCATGCCTGGCCTGCCCCAGAGGGCTGGTCATCATCCTGGTCACATGGCTGGCTTCCAGCCGCCACCATCGGCTGCCGCTGTCTTGGATTTGTCCGTGCCACGAGTGCCCCACCATCCGGTGCATCAGGGTCACCACGGTTTCTTCTCGCCCACCGCCGCCTACATGAATGCCCTGGCCACTCGGGCACTGCCCCCCACTCCGCCTCTGATGGCAGCCGAGCACATCAAGGAAACCGCGGCGGAACACCTCTTCAAGAACGTCAATTGGATCAAGAGCGTGAGGGCCTTCACCGAACTGCCCATGCCGGACCAGCTGCTCCTGCTGGAGGAGTCCTGGAAGGAGTTCTTCATCCTGGCTATGGCCCAGTACCTCATGCCCATGAATTTCGCCCAGCTGCTGTTCGTTTACGAGTCCGAGAATGCCAACCGGGAGATCATGGGCATGGTGACCCGCGAAGTGCACGCCTTCCAGGAAGTGCTGAATCAACTATGCCATCTGAACATTGACAGCACCGAGTACGAGTGCCTGAGGGCCATTTCCCTCTTCCGGAAGTCACCGCCGTCGGCCAGTTCTACAGAGGATTTGGCGAACAGCTCGATCCTGACCGGAAGCGGCAGCCCGAACTCCTCGGCCTCTGCCGAATCCAAGGGTCTCCTGGAGTCGGGAAAAGTGGCGGCCATGCACAACGATGCCCGGAGTGCGCTGCACAACTACATCCAGAGGACCCATCCCGCGCAGCCCATGCGATTCCAGACCCTCTTGGGCGTGGTGCAGATGATGCACAAGGTCTCCAGCTTCACCATCGAGGAGCTGTTCTTCCGGAAGACCATTGGTGACATCACCATCGTCCGACTCATCTCCGACATGTACAGTCAGCGCAAGATCTAAACAGTACGAGTATGCGTGTATAGAGGATAGCCTAGACTAATCGCCGCACTCGAAGTGCCTTCCAAGTGCTGGGAACTGTGATAATCTCGGAAGAAGCGCTTTGGACAATACTCGATTAGTGAAATCAACGATTTCACATCTCCAGGAGTCGAGCCTTAAGATACGCACACCAACACTCACCTTAATACCTTACCCTTACCTTACCAGAACTTGAAGTAATCTTAGCTAAAGTCTCTCAGACCATCCACATGTGTTTCAAATTGCATTCGCAAAAGTTTCAACTTTGCCTGTTAAATACGCCAATTGTAGCTTAGTTATAAACACTTTAGTTTTAAGCGCATATAATTAGCTTTAGCTTTGCAAAAAAACTTATTCAAAATAAACCTAAAGGTTTTCGAAATGAACATTTAATGGTATTATTTGGTTGGATACGGATACTTCGATCTGGATTATCACAAGTACAAATTGGTTTTTTTTTAATGCTTTCTCTAAAAGATATAATTTATTAATCAAAGGGAATTCTTTGTTGGTCGTGAAAATAAAACTGCGTATTTTTTATTCATTGATGAAGCATAAATTCTTCAAAATATGTCAATTGTTTGCAAGAAAATTAAATGTTTAATAGTTTAACCACCCAAATTATGATTTTAAAGACCATGTAACTAAGCTGAAGTCTTAATCAACTCTCTGATGTGTTAGCAGCTGAAAGTGTTATGCCAAACACGGAATCATGAGATTACACACGGAATTATCATACTTTTATGGCCATTTCGTGAGGCTTTTCGCATCTTCAGAGACGACAAAAGCAACCGCACAGGGCAACTCGGTTAATCACAAATGAATAATGCAAATACTGGAACAATGGAATATTAGATCGCAGAAGGAAACGCGTAAAAATTAGCATAGTTTTTCTGCATGAGCAGACCAAAGTCGGCATTAATTTGGGAATCTGAACCTGAACCTGAATCTGGGACGTAGTGCAATGGCCGCCCCAGTTTTGATATCCTTTCGCTACCGCCCTGAAATTCGAAAAGTTAAAAAGCGAAAATTCACTTTTGTGACTTTGTCGAGCGGCGTTGGATTGTTGGATTGCTGGCAGGAGCGGGCACAGGGTACGGGGATCTGGGATCGGGGATCGGGGATCGCTCTGCCGGAAGGACAATTGAATCCTTTCACAATGGCCAACCAACGTGCAGCCGGAGGTAAATGAGTTTTCGCCGGCGAAGGCTGAACAAACAGTTGCCAAATTGTTCGAATTGCGTTGGCCAAAGTAAACAGAGATGAGTGTATTCCACTGACACACATCCATGGCAATAGCGATGAGGATGTGCAAAAACCTACCCTAACGGAGAGTCCAGAGCCCAAGCCCGATTCCAATCCAACCACGGCACCCAGAACATCCTGCGGGGATTGGGATTGGGAATTAAGCATGCTTCGTTGGTGCTGCCATTTCGACTTTCGCCCAAGGACCCTGTGTCCTGGGTGCCCGCTCGGTTCACTCGGATGCTGTTGGGCGCGGGGTAACAAATTGTGATATTTCTATTTCCCTGCGCTGTTGAGCCCTTTTAAGTCCTAATGGCCCTTTATTATCTGCCTTTAGACTTTTAATAGACTCAGGCACCAGGACACAGCAACACAGAAGCGCAGAAACGCAGAGAGCAGCACCCGAGAGTCCTTTCGGTGTATGTGTGTGCGTGTGTGTGCGTGTGTGTGCGTGTGTGTTGGCCTAATCCTCATCATTCTGTCATCAGTGACGTTTTTCTGCACATTGTTGTTTGGCCATTGTTTGGGTCTTAATTTGCAGTTTTCTCTTGTCGTTCTTGCACTCTCGCCGGCTAGCAAAGGATTTTCACATTTTTTTCACTTTTTGATTTTTATAATGTCCCTTAAGGACGGCGACCATCTTTAAGACGACTTGAACATCGGGCTTACTTTATGGGATTGAAATCTGCGAGAAACTATATCAACTGCGAAAAATGTTACTAAAATTATATTTTTCAAATATCAAACAAATAGAATATTATTAACTATTACTTATTAACCTAGCCAAGACGGTAAAACCCAGACTTGTATAAAGTCAGCACTTTTCTTAGTCCTTAGTCCTTAGTCCTTAGTCCTATTGAAATTAATCTCAGTTTGCGAACGCTCTGCCTCTCCCCTTAGATTAGACCCCATTTAATCTATTTGGAACTGGAAGGCGGCTTGGACTAGGACGTGGACTATCTACGCGGACTAACTTGTGCCTCACTTGAACTGCATTAAATCCGCGAGCTTTACCTGCTGAAAGGGAGTGGGAAGTGGCTCATCTGGGAGGAAACCACTCAAGTGGCTGGCGATCGTAAAATTCTGGGGAAATTCGGAACAAGTAAGCAGAGGAATGGGAATCTGTGGGATTTTGTAAAACGCTTTTAATTCATAGATTTTCGTTGATTAAGTAATCCCCGCAAAGGGCTCAATGAAGGCGACCGTCGGCCGATTAGCGCAGTTCGCGTAAGTGGCATGTACCGGGGAGTTTGTACCCGAAGGCAGGTGTGGGTTAACAGGTTACGGGTTTCGGGTTTCGCAAGCTTAACCCATGCAGGACCTCTCTCGCTCCCACCTTGAACTCGAGGCTCTCCTTCTGGCTGTGATCCTTATCCAGGCGCAATTACCTAGCGAAACAAAAATATGAGTATGCAAATAGATTTTAATGGGCAGGATTACCCTTTTGCTAAATACCAAAATCCTGGCCGGGCGGTCTGCTCACCGCAGCTCCTTTGTTTTCAAATGTAATGAGAATGTCTCTAAGCCAAAATATTAAACATCCGTTTGAGCCTGGCCAGCACATACCCATACATCGCCAATCTACATAAGTATATGTACATCTACATGTACATACTCGTGCACTGCAAATCCGGCTTCCGATTGTCCGAGTTGTTTGTACCTGAAGTCAGGACTTCTCCCTCTCCATCTCGTCCTGCGGCAAGCAAAAGTCAAAGCGGCGTTGTTCTTGTAAATTGAGTAGCTCGATTTATCGCCAGATCAATTTTCTATATCTGCCGCCCAGATAAGCGGGTATATAATTGTTACTGTGGCTTATGCGCTGCCGACTAAGCCTGGTTTTGGTCCTGCTCTGAGCCCTACTTAGTTCCTTAAGTTCTGCTTAACTTACTTTAGTGGGCAAATGGCAAATTTGAGGCGGAAAATTCTACGAAGTTCTTTGTATTTGCATACACATCCGTGGCGGCATTGTCTTTGACGCTTAGTCGCATAATTTGCCAGACAAAACGGTCAGCGGAGTAGAGGGGCAATGCACTGAGCAAAACAGTTGATTTTAAGTTACAAATTGTGTTTTACTATGTATTTGCAAGTGTATGAATTTTGTTCTACTCTTCATGGCATAAAGTTAATTAATAATATACAAGAAATTTTGTACACCATTTTGTTGAATAAACGACTATAACGACAGCGATTTATCCTCGGAATTGCGCGACTTTTAGACCTCATTAGACCAGAGCACTTCCAGCAAACCAGCTGGTTTTTTATAGATCATCACGAGGACATCGCGTTGCAGGATCATTGGAGCGTGGCCTCATCGAGAGTACTTTTTGCACTGGTCCCGCCATTGTACGAGTATCTGCCCCTTTTTTGTGCCCCTAAGTACTTGATGCTTAAGTCTAAGACCCTGAAAATCTGTGCACATCCTTTTGATTGTTGCCATCTGAGTGCGGGACAATAGTCGTGGTTTTGCGACGAGTGGACCTCCTGGAGGTGAGAAAAATATTAAGGGCAAATCCGCTGAGCCGCCGATCCGGCGATCCGGCAATCCGGCAATCCGGCGAACAATGTCCTCGAAGAATCTTGAGAGCAACTTGCGTTTAACCTCAAGAAAGTAGCAATTGCCCGCATTATTGCGATGATCGACGAGTCCTTTGTACGAGGGATGCAGTTCGCTGGAAATATATTGACAGACTAACAAGTGTTATACGATCTGCGACAGTTTTTTCCGAAACAAGGGGCCTCGGTTCAAGGACTTGCAATCAAAAGCTGGACCACCGCGACTGCAACATCTTGTGCGTTCCCTCGACGATTTCAAATTGAATAGGGGCTCGTCCGTTGGGAAACTTTTGCTGCGGACGGAACAAATGGAGGATCTGTCTCACGTACATTTTTTGATCGGGATCGGAAGTGGTGGAAGCTGCATCTGCAGCCATCTGACGGAAATGTGCCTCCGAGCGTAATCTGGTAATTGAATTTGTTGCCTTTTCATTTGATGTTTTCTTTGCATAACAAAGCGGACCGACGTTGGCCTCCGGGCCTGGACAAAACGATTGCGTAGATAGTTCTCGATGGGGTTGTACGTGTGTATCTTTCCGGGAAAAATGGCGCCCAACTGGCATTTAAGGGCGTTGCACATCATTTAATTAAGCCGTCGCACGAAGCGAAGCTCTCCCACTTCCATTTTCCGGGTTTTGGAAAAGTTCGAAACTTTTCAACTTCCGGTCAAGAAAGCAGGTGGCCGGTCATCAGGTGCATCCCCGAATAAAGCCATTACTACGACGGGGTCACGCGATGTCCAACAATCCTGGGAACTTGGCAACTCTTCGCGTTCGAAGTTGACCAGCAGCGGTGAAAAGTGAAAAGCCGTCGCGTCATCCTCGTCGATGGGAGGCCATATGTCATCGTAACGAGACCCGATCAACCCCGAGCTACTGAACTAGCAATAGCAGTAGGGATGCACCGCGAATAAAATAGTTGCGACTACCAGATACAAGTACCCCCACAAATAAACTTTACATTAAGTAATTAAGCAAAAGTAGTTTAAAAAATCGTTACATTTCCCACCACTCTTCTTGCTCGTTGTGTTCTTCAAGAGCACCCCTCCAAAGTGCGAGGTTCGTCTCTCAGTGTAACAACCCTGCCCTCGCATTCCGCAACAGTTCGATGAGAGCTCGGCAAATATTGAAACAGCTCCCAGAAAGGATCTGGGTCGAAGCGAACGAAGGGGAAAGGACTCGCCACTTGAGAAATGTAACAAATCGACTTTGACAAAGCTGCGACCTCAACCTCAACCTCAACCTCAAAAACTCAACCTCGACCTGGGAAATCGCGAAGTCGCCAAACACAAACTGTCGCTTTCGGTTTCTCGATTCGGGCTGAGTTGTCGGTGGTTCTGGGCACTTTGAAAGTTGTGAAGTGGCCACTTAACACTCGAAATCGGGAACGAGCTTGCTACACGTCACTCACACCATCACCTCATTAGAGCTTGCCGCGCTCCCAGGATACAAGGATATGTGCGCAGGATGTGCGGAGCGCCTAAAACAAAAGGGGTAGTTAGCGATTTGAATTTGCCAGCGAAACTCAGAAACAAAAATGCAAGTTCGATGCAAGCAGCTCGAAACTGAAATCGGGATATTGGCAAACCAATTTTTGAGGGCTTTTGTTTTGCTGAACGACGCGAGTAAGCCACAAAGGATCAACAAGGCTCGAGAATTATTTTGTAGGACCAGCAATTGAACCACTCCAAATGAGTCTGAAGTGTTGGACCCGGCGATTGTAAATTAATTTTCCAGCGAGCACACTACTTCGTCATACAAATATATTCGAAAAAAACAATCAAATGAGATTGGATAGCAACATCAAGCTGCACACTGATTTTTTTACTGCCATATTTAGTACAACAAATTTTATTAGTGATCATAGTAACTATTAGTTGAAATAGTTAGCCTGAATTTTATTAAATTTTTATTTAATTATCTAAGATACATTTTTAGCTATTGTTTTCGTGAACAATCCAGATTTCACTGAAAACAAAAGAACCTTGTCCAGACTCTGCCATCATTTTTGCCACATTTTTGCTGCATTTTGAAAATTCGCAGAAGGGGCATAAAGATTTGATCGAGTGGTTGCCAAAACATTGGATGGTTGTCCACATTTTGTTTTAACGCCAGCTGTCGACAGCAACAGCAACAAAATCAACTTCAATTTCGTTTTTACTCTGGTGATTTTTCGCTTTTTATCGAAGCCATTTTGTCAAAAAAACGAAAAAATAAGGGATTTAGCCACTAATCCGTAAATGGGACAAGTTCGGGGCAGAAAATACGATGCAGAGCGATTCAATGCGATTGAATGTATCTGCGGCTGCCTAACGAGCCTGCCGCCCAATTGGTGTCGATAAAAAATATAAAAAACCGAAATGAGAATCAGGGCGCGTGATTTCTGACATCGCAATTGACAACCGAGAGGAAGAACAGCTGCCGAGCGAGGGAGACAGCGCAACGCTTTCAATTTGCTTCAGGAGATTAGGGAGGCGGACCAGCTAGAGCCACGACGAACGGCACATCCACATTTAAGCGCTTACATGGGAACTAATTTCTGAAGTGCCCTCGAACACTTCATATAATATTTGCATCATCTGCGGCAAGCGGCAAGCGGCTGGGCGACAGCGACAACCCGCTGCGGGGATTAGCACTAACGCAAACATGGCGACAGTCAAGACCAAATCCGAAGCCCTATGGCACCCAAAAAAGTATCTGACGGATACGCGAGCTGTGACTGACTCGCCGTGGCTTGTCAGCTTCACTGTGGCCTGGCGACAGTGGTCGAAAGTGGTCGAAAGTGGTCACTCAAGTAGCAAATAAAGAGCTCGTAGTTGCAGTTCGTATATTGCATTAAAATCAGGAGAAATACTCGTAAGTGTGAGATTAATGAAATTAGTTACTCACTGTCACTTTTTGGCCACCACCTTCAGGTGGCATGCATTTATGTCTTCATGGGGTAAAGCTACTGGTATTGGCATTTCGTACATAGTTTCAGCCCACTGTGCGTGGGGTGTCTTTGGGCTGCGCGTGCTGTGTTCCTCCTGAGCGGCTTAAAAAACGCTGGTCGGACGGACGGACACTGTTTACCGTGCGGATCACACTTGAGGGCCGGGTCCGTTGACAAAACGGTTAAGTCGGCGTTTCGAAAGCGCCGGTCCATAACATATTGCATTTTTAGGGGGAAAACGGGCGCGCGGGGGCTGGCAATTATAATGTGACAATGTCACGTGAACAGCGGCAACATCCTGATGTCCTACACTCGCAGGCTACGAGTATATCCCTCATCCGTAGAGATACTTTATATACGAAAAAAGGTGCTTTGTGTTCCGCAGAGCTGGAACCACTTTCTGTGCGCTGGCCTGTTCAATTTTAATGAGAGAACGAGCGAGGATGAGCAATGAACTGTTGGCCCAAAGTGCAACTGTTTCAACTGGTTATGCTATTGGACTAGTTCTCCAAAGGGGTGGTTCGACCAACCCCTCCCCATTCGAACGCAAAACTCATTTGCACCCCGCGATTTGTTTGCCGGCTATGTAAATTGTCACATTATTGTCATAATTCTCAGCCCTGGGAAATGGAAAAGCCATCAGCGGAAAACGCCCATGACATAATTTGTGCTTTGTTGTGGTTAATTGTCGTGCTCACATCCGAAGGGCGTGAGCGTATGTAGCAGATTAGTCCGAATGGACAATAATGCTCTAAAGTGCTGCTAAACACTCCAGCTACTAGCTACTGGTCGACTGGGTCTTAAATGTGGCTCAAAAGTGGTGAATATTGAGATGGGCTGGTTAGGGATTAGGTCGATTAGAGGTCTTTGAATATGATTATAAAAATACAAAATAAACGGATGGTTCTTTATGCAAAATATATAATTTTCTCTTTTAGCACTCTGAGCTAATCTTTCAATTCAGGTCCATCATCTAAGTTAATCCAATTAAACGAAGCCAAATTTGAGATGTTTTCCCAAGATGTTTCATGAGCCGCCATCGAGCATCTTTCACAACAGTTCGCCCCTATCGATGACGAGCATCTTGAGTAACCGTCCGAGCCAATTAACTCGACGCCAATGATCTGTGAAATCGCGCAACGCAGAAGCCGCTGCCCGAGGAGATCTAGATGCAGAATCCCCGAATCCAGATCACAGATCACAGATCCGTAGGATCTGGAAGAGCTCCGATCATCTGGGCGGATTCTGCGCTTTGGTCTCTGACCGAGACCCGTAATAATTGAAACCAATTAGCTTGGAAAAACCTTTTAATTGTGTGCTCAATGCCCGGCCTTAAGTAAATATTTTCATGGGCGCAGGACAATGCGAGGATGTGAGAACATGGCAATGACCAAAATAATCCTGCTCCGTCCGTTGGATGTATTGCAGTGAGTGTTACCAGCGAAAGCGGTAAAAAGAAATTGCCATATAATTGCCAGGAAAAAAGCAAGACAAAGGCGGTGGAAAATCGAAAATGAAAAATGGAAAGCATGAAGACAACAAATCAACCGCAGGCATTGTCCGCCGAAGAAAGAAACTCAAATCCTGGTCTTCACGTATTCTCTTCTTTTTTGCCAACTGTCGATGGCTGTCAAAACTCGTGTGGGTAGCTGGAAATATTGTTGCAAAATCTTGCACAGGCCCAGGAAATATTAAGGGGGTCCATTCTTGTTGGTTTATTTACTTTTTGATTCTCAACATTTCTTGGCAGCAGTTAATTGGCCCGTTGTCGTGTCAGTCAGGCTAAGGATCAGGATCAGCGCTAAAACAAACAAATTTACATCGCAGACTTACGCGCTCTGAATTGCGACAGTTTCACGTAATCAGGAAGTGATGAGCTCTATTTCTTATTTCTCATTTCTTATGCCTTTTCGTTTAGTAGAAGTTTTCCATGGTTTTCTTTCAATGAGCATTTTGCATTTGCCATTTTCATTAGCCAAATTCCTTGGCTGTAATTAGCCAACTATTCGAAATGTTTCGGTTAACAAATTCGCAGCTAATTCTACTTTAAATGAACCCATGCTGCTTAAGTTTTGTGATTGGCATATCATTACCGCATGCCGACTTCAGTTTTTAATTCGGCTCTATACACTGAGCAAACACTGTAACAAAGTATTCAAAATGGAATGTAAGCTATGAGATATACATCTGTGGATTGCACAAACTTTCTAAATCAAACAGATCCATTAAGTCACCTACTTCAAATAATAACCAAATTAATAAAATATTTAATTACCCATACTTATGCCTGGGTTACTTAACTTGTACATTTCGTTTTAATACAATAAAGTCCATTTCCTCAGTGTCCAAATTTTGGATTGTCTTGAAGTCGCCACAACAAAGTGGTAAGCATAACAGAGTACCAACAAAAAAAAAAAAGGTAGCAAGAAACGGTAGGCTAATTAAGCACTTTGAGCCGCCGCCGCGGACGTGGCCAACATCTAATCACCTGTGAAAAAGGAGCCGAAACGCTCGAGTTGAGTGGCTCAGAAGGCGACTTGAGGTGAGTTGAGTGGAGTGGAGGTGAGTGGAGGTGAGGTGAGGTCTAAATATCAAATCGATTACAAGTGAGCCCGTCAAGTGGACGGGTATATTTTTGGATAATAATTTAGTGCCGTGTCATGAGAGCGGAACTCGCCGGTACTTGGCTTATTTGCTTTGGCTTATTCAGGCTGTGTGCTGTTTGTTTATTGGCTGTCAAATTCTTGCACTTTGACGTTTGACATTGTCCGCCGTCCCACAAATGCTGCACAATCAACCGGAATTTAATGCCCATTTTCAGGGGATTGTTTGAGCGATTTCGATTCCGATTCCGATTTCGATTTGTCGAAATGTTGAAATGTCGAAATGTCGCCGCTGCCAACGCAATTAATCGTTCACTTGTTTGCATGTCACACAGAAAAGTAACGCCACTGAAAATAAACTCCATGTGATGTGACATTGAAAACGCGATTATGCATGGAAATCATAAGTTGGCTAATAGCGTTTTGTCAGCGCTGGTAATTAATGTGTAATGTGCGTTGAATCATGCATCATTTTCGCCAATGAATAGATGTCAGCATCGCTTTAATTGTCTCACTTGTGAACTGACCTTCTTGCGATCCAGCCACGTAGCTGCTGTTCGTTTGCACTTATGATATTCAAAGTATCTCAGATTTTTCATGGACTTCGCATAAGTGATGCTTGGAAGTGTAAAAGTACTTGGAAGTGTAAAGTTAGCCTGAAGTTCTGGGCCCCGCAAGATAAACGATCAGGGTTCAGTGCACCAGCTTTTCGACAAGGTCAACAATTTGGGTGGCTGCAAAACAACTTTCGAAAAGTGCAGTAACTACAAACGGACAGTGGCATGCCACATTTCGAGGACACGAATGCCACAGGAGGATGCAGCTAACCACTTCTGATGAAGACCGTAATGATGGGCTTGAGATTTTCATACACTTTTTAAGAGATGCAACTATGAGGTTCACTCGATGGATTACTTCAATTAAATATAAGCTAAAAGAGTATTTTTAAGTAAAACATGTTATTTTTAGGTCGTCTTTTATAGGAATTTGTGGGTAGTAATAGCTATCCGCTCAATTTATAGACTATTTACAACGGGACTCGCACTATTGTTCTAATTCTATTTGTTTTTCTCAGTATTCCGCTTTTCCGCTTCCTTTTCCACCTCACTGGTATTTTGACGTCACTCCAGACAGCCGAACCCAATAATCTGGGCCCCGAAATGCGGAAGTCTGCGAATGCATTGCGAAAACCGCTACGCATGCGAAAAACTCGTTTTCCCCGCTTCCCCGCCCCTCTATGAAAATACGCAATAACCCAAGTAAAGTGACCTTGATATTGCCAACGGACCTATGCGTGTGTGTGCGTGTGTGTGCGTGTGTGTGCGTGTGGGGAAACTGGTCCAGTGGAGCTACATACATGTACATATATGCTTTAAGCCATATAAACCACGTTAGTTATGCGACACTTAATGGCTTAAACGGCTGGCGAGCACTGTTTTCTGGGTGGAGTTGCTAAGCCGGAGGAAAAGTCAAACGGCAAGCGAAACCATGGCCAGGAAAGTGGAAATGCGATGTGAAAATTCAGCAGATGCGCAATTAGCGGGCACTTACACGCCAGTTAGGAGTCTATATATGTACATATATCGAGTTACACGTTCATAAAGGATGAGCGATTGAAGTCGGATTTGGATAAGCAGTATTTGGGTAAATACACAGGCAAAAATATCATCATATCAAGCGCGAGTATATGATATATTATACGAATTATATTATACAAATAGGATTAATATGAATTCTTTTCAAGGAAAATAGGAAATGACTCCATTGCATAGCAGCTTGTGTACTCAAGCGTTGTTTAATATTTATCCTACGGAAAATGCAACCAAATTTTCAACAGTGCACCTAGCGTTGTCTGACTGACTTTTGACGAGTGTGCAGGGTCATCCGTGAATCAGCTATCAAATCACCATCTCCCCATCTCTCAAAGTCCTTATTTCGCTCGCTCCTTTTCCACCAGGAATAAATGGATCGTATTTCCCGACGAGTTTAGCGAGTTTTGGTTTTGACTTCTGATGGAAATGGAAATGGAAATGGAGATGGAGATGTAGATGGTGATGATAAGCATTTAGCATTAAATTTTTGTTAACCTTCCGCGCGCAGTTGACTCGCTCGATTCCAGAGAACGCTCGACTGCATCTTGAATTACAAATAATCGCAATTGTCTGCCCATGGATGTATCTCGCTTTGTTCGGGTGGTAGTTCCTAGTTTGGCCTGGTCTGGAGTTCTGAATAGCAGCTGAAATAATTGAGAGACAACGCGGAATTACGACAGCATGGATGTGGACGAGGAAAACGCTCTGCTTTGCATGATGCATCCCCTTCCTGAGGGCTCAACCCTCATTATCTGTTCGCCGATTGTGATTAACTCGGCCAAAGTGAAAGCCTGGCAAATAATACGCTGAATGGGACGGCCATGGTCGGCCATCTCTTTCTGGCCGCCGGAGATGACGGCGCAATCACAACAGAAATAACAACAAAATCAACCTCCTGATACAACTCCCTCCCTCGAAATTCTGGGTGGCGGTATCGTCGCATCAGGCAAACGCCTCAAAATCGAAATGGAAATCAAAAAGGCAGCAGCCGAGAGGCCAGCGAAGAAGGAATCTTCGGGAGTACAGTGGCCGCTCGAACATGACGGATTTAGCAAAGTAAAATACCTATTTATTCGAAATAAGTTAATAATAAAGATAAAAGTATAAATTATTTTAAAAGAAAAAGGTTAATAATAAAGATAAAAATATAAATTATTTTAAAAGAAAAAGGTTAATAATAAAGATAAAAATATAAATTATTTTAAAAGAATTAAAAGAAAAGTCTTTTTAAACATTTTTAGAGCGGATATAGTGTTCGATAGCTTAGTAACTTAACTGAAGTTAAACGCGTCCTTTTTTTAGGGATATTTAAAGTAGCGCAAATTCTAGAATTTCCCGTTTGCGAGTGATCACTGTAGCTGGACCGTTTCAACCCTCCGACGGGCACACCCTCAAGCTAATCCGGCCATGCCCAACTGCTCAGCTTCACCTCGGCTCCGCTGCTCTTGCCACCGCCTCCTTGGCATGGAGTTCGCACATAAGGCATGTACGTGTATACATATATTCCGGAGCTATGCTATATGCTATATGCTATAGCTGCTACTCCCGTTGTTGCTTGTCAACTGATTTCACTTCCTCCTCCCTTTTACCGCCTTCTGTGCCGATCGCCGCCCCCTGCGGCGAGAGGGCGTTCTCCGTTTTTGGCCACACAAACAAACCCGTCGGATAATAATGATGGTAATGATGATGGCGATGCTCAGACGATGGCGACTTGCAAAAGGGCAAGTAACGGTGTAAATGAGAGTGTTGCTACTCGAAATCTACGACCCCATGCGGCTACTTTGTGTGCGAGAGTGTGCCGGTGTGTGGAAATCGCTCATTAAAATATGAAAAACCGATTTGCATACCTAAATGCTCTAAGTCTCTTACGTCCATGTTCACATGATGGGAAATTACCGAGTTTCCATTTAAGAAATATTCCTGAAACTTAAAACCTATTAAATACCTAATCCGATGGTTAGTTATTCTGATGAATAATTTAACGTTTGCATTGTTAGGTCATAAATAATGCCAAAAGTTCTATGCAAACATTACGCAAAGTGTGGGGCAGTGAGGCGTGGGAGTGGGCGTGTGGCATGTGGCATGTGGCATGTGGGTGGGCGGCCAAGTGCTTTGGCCATAAACAAGCCCAAACAATGCCAGACATTTCAAACACAATAAATAATTGAAGCCAGCGCAGAGTCAACAAGTCAAACACATTGCCGTAACTCTGGCGATTGTTGCCAAGCGCTTTTGGCCACACCACAAAGTCCAGCTTTTCAGTCCAATCTAGATATAAATCAACTTGCCCATGCACATGCAGAATGCAAATCCAGCTAAAAGCCAAACAAACGGCTTTACAACTTTACAACTTTACAACTTGAAGAGGGGAGTGAAAAGTTAACAACGCTCATTTGGCGAATTTCCCAAGATCTGTTCGGATTTTCGGCAGAGGGCGACCGCCCAGTTATCCATCACAATCGACAGTTTCCACGGTCTTTACACACTGCAAAAAAAATGTAGACATGACACTTATCTACCAGCCAGTGAAACAAGCTTGTAATCAATATAAAAGAACATTCGGAATTTAACCATGTTCTTCCTGTTTTCTGTTTTGTAGTTTTATGTAGCCGCTTTAATGGCAGAAACTGAAAGTTTGAACATTTTGTAATTGCAAAGTCATAAAAAAATGTTATTCAATCTGTTTAAAAACCTAATTTGTTTGTATATTCCTGCATTTTATTTTTTGGCACGAAAATTGCATAATCCGCTGCAGAACCAATTGATAATTCCTGGTTTCAC
The DNA here is from genome assembly GCA_005876975.1 of Drosophila orena. Taxonomy (NCBI): domain Eukaryota; kingdom Metazoa; phylum Arthropoda; class Insecta; order Diptera; family Drosophilidae; genus Drosophila; species Drosophila orena. The sequence goes on along the minus strand of VCKV01000282.1, from coordinate 1,469,900 downwards.
CCGATTCCCTCCCAGATGAGGCTGGATAAAGGCTGGAAAACTTTTGAAATAATTAAAAAATAGTTTCCTCTTGGGCTTGGGCCCGCTGCAGCCAGAAACTGTGGAACTAAGTGCATATAGCACATAGTCGTACATATAGAAAGCAAAAGTTGGCGCTCCAAGCGAAAGAGATCGAAACTGGTAAAACGACTTGGTAACACGACCGCGATACCAATACTCGCCCAAAGTTGACTTATTGGAGCACTTAGCTCGATTCTTGTTATTGTTACGCCGACTTGGCCGACTTGGCCGACTTGGCCGACTTGTTGTTGCCGTTAACGTTAATAGTACCAACACAATTACATGCCTTGGAGTGCCTAGGCGGAGTCGATCGGCGATCCAGCGATCCAGCGCTCCAAGGTTCCCGCTCGGACTATAAAAAGCTTGGGCGGCGCTGTTGCGGAAGGCAGTTAACTCCACAAATCCGTTGCCGTCGGTCCCATTTCCCAATTAACCGACTTGTAAGCGTAAAGGCGCGTGTGAATCCACCTCCAGAAGCAGAGAGAATTGTGTGCAGTTTACGCTTGACAAGGATAATCCAAACTTCCCCACACCAAAATGTTCAGATTTGTGAGTTGTGCTTTATTCAAGGGTGTTCGAACAATTAAAAAAGCTATTAAGAGTAAATTAATCAACCTATCGGACAAAAGTGTCAATTGAAAACGGGATTTTCTTGAGTATAAATGAAATAGTGAAAGCAAACTCATACGTTATATTACGTTAAGTGATCATGGTTTAGATAAATGAATGAAATAGGATTTTATAAATAATTTTGAATTCTTAACAGCTTGCACTGACCACCTTGGTGGCCCTGGCTTCCAGCCAGCACTATCACCAGGACCCCAAAACGGCGGCGATCATCAGCGAGCAGCGTTACCTCTCCGGAGATGGAAAATTCGGAGCTGCCTATGAGCAGGAGGATGGCATCAACTTCAAGGAGGAGACGGATGCGGATGGAACACGTCATGGCAGATACAGCTATCTGGATCCCACGGGCGAGAGGCGTACTATTTCGTACACAGCTGGCAAAAATGGGTAAGCAAATAATATAGGACGAGTTCCCGAGCTCGTATTAATGCATTGGTATTGCTATTCATTCCGAAACAGCTTCCAAGCTTCTGGAGATCACTTGCCCCAGGCACCACCTGCTCCGCCACAGCCCGTGCCCACAGCGGGATATCAGCCACAGCAGCAGTACCAGCCGCAGCAGTACCAGCCGCAACAGTACCAGGCTCCCGCTCCCCAGCCCCAGTCCACTTTCCGCAGCAACGACTACGGAGATGATGGCTCCTACGATCCCCGCTACAACGATCCCTCCTTCGGCCAGAACCAGCAGACCTACCAGCAGCCCGCTCCCCAGCCGCAGTACCGTCCTGCCCCCCAGCCCGCCTACAACCCACAGCCCGTGCAGCCGCAGCAGCAGTACCAGCCCCAGTATCAGCAGCCACAGCGCCAGCAGGAGTACTACACCACCACCACCCCCAACCCACACCGCTTTTCGCCGCCCGGAAAACTGTCCCTGAACCGCACGCCCGATGGCTTCACGTACTCCTTCAACAAGGTCTAAGCCCCACTGTTCCACCCGACCCCCACCCCCCTCAGATATTATGCATCTTCTTCATTGGGAACCCTCTCTTCGTTTCCAACTTTCCCTATCACAACTAGAAGCCCCACTCTATTCTTGACTCCATCAAACTCTCGTGTGATATGTTTAAGAGCAATTGTATCGTACTTCCTATTTGCGTACTGTTTGTTATTAATTTATAATCCTACACAGAGAAAATTAATCGCTGCTACCCAAGGGGTATTGCTGACTTAAATTACAAAATATATTCAAAATATCATATGTACGTGTATACTTTTGAAATATAAGAAAACTTGAGAAATTTCGGCATTTTTCTCTGTGACTTTCCCATTAAACTTCAATCTTTCCATTTTAGTCTTCCCAAGAAAGGCGAAGTCAATAAACTTCGATGATGTTGAAAAATGTATAAAGTTAGTTTAGAAGCTATGGTAATTTGGGCCTTGGGACGTCTGAGCAATTTGTACGATAAATGTGTGAAAGCAATATATTATATGAAGGAAACCAAGTTCGTGTCCTGCAGTCTTTTGTTTTTTCGGCCAGCGGCTGCTTATTTAATTTCCAGCAGATTTATCTAAACACCTCGGGTGGTGAACGCCCACTAAATGCGGCATTACACAACCGACTTTCGTACATGCAAAACTAGTTTCGAGTTTCTGTTACAATTCTATGCGGCCAACAAGGAAAGACCTCAAACGGGTTTTGCTCATTTGACAGTAATCTTGGCCAATTGTGCAAAATTCCAATGAAAATGAAATCAGCCTGGTGTGCCGTTGCAGGCTAAGCCGGAAAACCATGTGCAAGTGGGGGTGGCACTAGTTCATTAGGGGATTGGGGCTCTAAATCAATTCCCAGTGGTATTGCGAACCGTCAGGCTCCAGTTGCGTTAGTGCAACTTAATTACATCCAAATATTTTGAATATTTTATGCACCATCGAACGCGAGAATGCCAGCTAATTTGCCATTTCCTCTCACCTGTTGAGTTCTCAACATATGTGTCTTATAATTTACAACTTAATTCGAATTGCTACTTTATTATTTGTTTCCACTTATACAAATATAGTTACTTCAGAACTGATATGTTCATTTTAGGTATGACTAATTTACTTATTCATTCAAAATCACGCAAAATACTTTCCCATTTGATTAATTATTATAGTAACTGTTTTTTTAAGTCTGATTATGAGCTTATTATTTTATAAGTAAGTAAAAACAAAATTTCAAAATGTATTAGATGATAGCATTTTATTAGGATTTTATTTTTGGCAAGGTTAGGTACTATAGACATTTTTCACTCTGTACTTTCCACATCCATTGGTTGGCATTCTTTTTCACCACCGACAACGATTACATTAACAATATTAGCAACACTTTTCAGAGCTTAGCTTTCAAGGTCAGATTTGTTGTGGACTCGAGAGTCCGGCTCGGAGTTTGGATTTTTGCTTTGGTTGGCTTGGGGTCTGGCTTCTGTTGAAACTGCTCAGTCAATTAAGAAAATCAATTCGGTTTTGTTTTTTTCAGCTTATCGTTTTTTTTTTGTGACTTTTTCTCCGCGTGCCTTTGTGCACCCACTTTTGCGGCAATCGCAATCGATTGAATCGGCTTGCTCAATTGCGGATTTTCGTTCGGATTTGCGAAAGAGGTAAGAGTCGAGAATTTGCCTGGGATCGGAACAGGTGTCTCATGGGTGTGTTGCTTCCAGTGGGTTCTTTATAGTATATTTTTATGAATAACACAAGTTTATGATTGACTGGGTTTTTTTTTCTAAATAGCAATATGTTCACAAGGATGTGACGAACCCAGCATACAATTAAATTGATGAGTAATGAATATATTTAATTAATAATATAAAAGTCAAATTAAGTTTACTGATTATATCCGTTACTCGTAGAGTAAAAGGGTATACTAGATTCGTTGAAACATATGTAACAGGCAGAAGGAAGCGGTTCCGACCATATAAATTCTATATATATTTATATATATTGAATTCCATATATATTCTTAATCAGGATCAATCGCCGAGTCGATCTGGCCATGTCCGTCTGTCAGTCTGTCCGTCCGTATGAACGTCGAGACATCGACGCAGCCATTAAAATTTTTTGCACGCCCACTCTAAAGTCCACATAACACCCAAAACTGTTTTAAAATTTTAAATTTTTTTCATATCATTATTTTTTTTCTCCAATTTCTACCGATATTCCAGAAAATGTGGAAATTTCTCGTTTGCACTTTCACTAGCTGAGTAACGGGTATCTGATAGTCGGGGAAGTCGACTATAGCATTCTATCTTGTTTAATCTCTTTGTTTATAAGCCATCCTTACTGAATGCACTTAAATGACGAATTCTCCTCATCAAATGGTAGATAGCCGGGACACAATACATTTAGCTGAGACTTCAACCGACATCTTCATTACTTCATTTAAAAACCGATAGAGACCGCCACCATTCCAACTTAAGTTTATAAAAATATTTAAGTTTAACACCTTTTGAAGGTGCCAACGAACTCTGATATTAAGTTTTATAATAATTGTATTATAATATTATTTATACCCACATCCATCCAGCACGATAAAGAAATTCATTAAGAAATTATTTAAAGTAAATGGTCTTTTATTACTTATAAATACACTGTACAACAAGACTACTATAGGTATTTATAAACGATATTTAAATTAACGATTAAGTCAGGACTTAGTGATCCCTCTCACACATTGATGACCAGTGCTGTGGATCGGTATTTCCTTTTGGGTTTGATGATGGTCTTGGGTGGTCGGTTATGATCTCCACTTGGAGGACGCCGGCGGGATCGAGATCCCTTTGGCGGAGAAGATGGTGGGTGATCGATGTACTTGTTGCGCAGGTGTCCAGGCCCCGAAAAGTTGGGCGGATAGGCCTCAAAATCCTCGATCTCGAGATCTGGCCGGGACTCGCGCTCCTGTTCCTGCGCCTGGGCCTTGAAGAACTTTTGCAGCTTCGGATTGCTTAAAAGCTGAACTTTGATGGCCTCGTCGAGCAGCTTCTGCTGATCCTCCAGGTAGGCCTCTATTTGTTTCTTGGACGCCACGCTCTTGTATCGATCGTGGTTTTTTGGTCGGTGCACTGGGACCACCTCGTAGTCATCGTGCTCGGGCTCATAAACACTATATGAATTGCTGCTGGAGGCGACGGTTGCCTTTGGAGGTGGCACTAGATGGAAGGGATCGGCTTCCGAATCGTATTGCACTGGGGTCCACTTCGATCTCTTAGGAGGAGGTCCTACATCCTCTCCAGATCCAATATGAACATCGGATCCATAACCGGAGGGCTTGTGAATATCGGATCCATAACCAGACGCCTTGTATGGAATGGCTGTCACGTATTTTGGCTGCTTCTGATAACCGGAGCTGGACTTCTTGGGCACTGTTATGGGATGCTGGACGCGGATTTGGGTGCCAATCGTGTACTCGCGACTGTCCTGAACGGAGGACTCCCCTGAATATTCGGCGGAATTGTAGCGTTGTTCGCCGGAGTAGTCCTCTTCCTCTTGCTATATTTTGGAGGAACATTTTATTATTTTGAGTGCTTACTATTATTTATATTATTTCATATCTCATATGCCATCGCAACTCACCGAACCGTAGGGTCTGTAGTGGGTCTTCTTGGGATACTTTTTGCTCAATGGCCGGTGCTTGCTCTCATTTGTTTGCAGATCGGCTCGGAGGTAACCAGCAGGTCCTATTCTCACGGGTCCTGGCAGAGAGCCCGGTCCGTGCCCCGCTCCTGAACCCACTGCACTAAAGTAGTTCCTGCGATAGTAGGATCTCGGCGGTCTCAGCCCCGAGGTGGCCGTCACTAACAGCAGTGCCGCAGCCAAGAACTAAGCATATACATGTATGTATTATCCATTTAGGTTTAATTGTGGATCTAGGACAGCTAGATCTAACAGCTTACATTACAGCACACTTTCATTTTGGGTGGCGGCTTCGGCGGGTTCGGGGTATTACTTCTTGTGAAACCTCTCCTCAACTGTATTAACCACCAGCGTGGCCCCAACGAAACTGAAAGTTCGGCCAACGGACGCAACAGTTTTATGCCAGCTTCCTCGAACCTGCTGCAACATGTTTTGCAATGGCAATCGCGATCGAAACCTGCCAGGTGAGCGAGCCAGTCAGTGGCAGATCGAAATCTGCGCTTCACGCATGGACTTACTACTTACTACTCACAACATGGATGGAGTGAGAAAGAGCGCGCGGAGTGAGGCATCATTTGCATTTCCACTAGGAAATGGAGCGCCAACTTATCGGATGGGGCAGGGGGCATAAATAAAATGTTTCTTTATGGCCGTAATTACACATAACGATGGCCATTTACTTCTCCGAGTTACCAACTTGTAACTGTGGAGGGGCTTAGCTTGTGGTCGCTCTGTGACTTAATAGGAAAGTAGCAAATTGGATATGCGAAAAGTACGACAATAAAGTTAATGGGCAAAGACTGATGGCATTTTTGAGTGAATATAAAGGTAACCCAAAGAAATGGGATTCTTATCGAGAGTAATGAACGTACAATTTGGGATTAGCCATACAAGTCTTTAAAAGTGTTTCAGCTTCAGCTTCTGCTCAAGAAATATAAAAATATTATCCTATTTGGTTCAGCACTTCAGAGGTTCAGCAATGGAAAATATATATAATTGCACTTAAAATATAATTTGCAGTTTTTTTTAGCCACCCACTGAAAAGCAGAAGAACCACCACAACTTATCGACTTTTTGAAATCAGTTTTGCGGCAAACGGGTTTCCACGAGTATTACCCAATAAACGCTGCACTTTTCTGCTCTTCGCTTTTGGCCCGAAGTTCAGGTTCAGCCGGGGCCAAGTCGAGCCAGGAAATGTTAGCCAGCTGGCGCTGCTTTTTGGCCCGTTTCGCCTTCTTTGCCGGCACGCTTGGACTACTTTCTATCGGCCAGGATGCGCGATCGAAATGCGGAAGATGCATGCCGCATGGACGTACATACATAAGCGGAGGCAGCTTGTCTAGTCCCGGAGTTGGTGGAATTGGATGTGGATGTGGATGTGGATGTGGATGTGGAAATGGATTGGAAATGGGCAAAGAAATGGTTAGAGAAATGACAGTGGATATGGACAGGGACTTGCGTAACATTTCACCACGCTTCATTTGCACAATTATTTTGCACGCCTATCCCGTCTCCGGATTTTGAATTGAGTTCCCATGGCAGCTGCAGATTGGCGGCAATTAAGGCGATGCCTTAATTAAGTCCCCGGCTAATGCCGCCCCGACTGAAGCCCCATGGCATATGATGGATAATTGCCGCACTTGTTGCAATTTGCTGGCTGGACAATGGCTGGTTGTTCCACACCCCGTTTCAAGACAAGGTCAAGCTCAAGTGCAACACGCGTGACAATCGGTTGCAGCTTCGCGTAATTTGCGGCTTCCTTGTGGACAGGCTCAGAAAACCCAACAAGTGGCGCTCTAAACTGGCGCTTGGACTTAAACTTGACTGCGAGCTGGTTGCATTTCCGCCGGCACCTAACAATGCCGCCGAAATGGCTCTTTCCATCTGAAAGTTTTGTGAAAGGAGCTAGGGGCAGGGACCTGCGAATGGACGCCGAAATGGACCTGGGCTGGCCAGGTGAGCTGCCCAGAGCAACGAACTTGATTGGTAGACTAGCGAATTGCTGCGAATTTGAATGAGCCGATAAAGGAAAGCCGCACGAAAGGGTGCCTTGAATTGCATTCAATGCCGTTCGGTTTTTTAATGCCCCGATTTGGATGGATTCATAACATTTCGATACGGATTACAGGTCTATCAGCGTAATTGAGGTATCAATAAGTTTTTATACACCATGCTCGTTATTCGTTTCCACGCTTTCCAGGTTCAATGTGCGCCTGCTTTCGATTACCTTTCAGTACCACTCTTATTTTGGCTACAAGTTTCATTATGAGCCTAACTAACACCTTAGTTCCGAATGAAATCATCAAGTTGACATGTATCATTTTTGTTGCCCATAGTAGGTTTAAGGCCTAATTGAATGTTTCCCCATACGACATTTATTTGGTTATGCATATGTATCAGTTTATTAGCATATCTCTACTTTTATAATTATAGATTATTCTGCGTTGGCTCTAAAAGCTAAATTAATACATGCAGCATCGCTCACAAATTAGTCAAGATCAAGGTTTGTTTATGTACGTCTATATATTCAAGCGCTCAGGAATCACAAAAGCCGACTCATTCATTCGCATGTGGGTGAATTCAGAGATTTGTGGGTGATCGTAAAAGTAAAAACTAAAAATGGTTGAGTTGCATCAACTACGCATCAACTTGCTGCTGATGTGGCTGTTGTGCTGCAGATGTTGTTGCTGTTGTTGCTTTCGATTAGCGATGCAGCCTGTTGCTGTCCACACTACACAGAGAAATACTTGCAGTACTATTTCATCTTCTTAATGATCAATTCGCATTTGATATTCTTGTACAATTACTACTTGCTACAATTACTATTACTTTACGGACTCAATGCCTCAATGCTTCAACGCTTAAGCTTGCTCTTCTTGACTTCGAACTCGACGGCATTTCTCCCTGTGTAGCTGCACCAAGCACGCATGCGAATGAATGGGCGCTCTCAGTCCGGCAGACCCACGCTCACTCTCTGCCCCGCTGAGCTGCGCCGCGCCTGCGCAGTGGGCGGCGACTGCGACGCCGTGCCGCCCACCATCAAAGCGTCGCCGCTGAAGCAGAGGCTGCTGCGCAGGTGCTTGCGGGGGTCAGAGGGCACGGGGAGCACGGGGGGCTCCTCATCGATGGTGTGCGTGTGTGCCACTCCGGATTGTCGGGTCTGGGGCATTTTTGGCAAGATTTTCCTGCCTCTGCCGTTGGCCTCATAACTATTGTTGTTATTTAATGGCTTGGTCCGACTAGTTTCCATAAAAGAGCGTTGCTGCTGCTGCTGCTGCTGCTGCTGGCGACTTCCTGTCGGCATATTTGGCTGCTGACGGGGGCGACTTTCGTAGCTGGGCTCCTCCCGATCCTCCCGAGCCTCTCGATCCTCCCGATCGTCGTAGTAGGCGTACTCTGCAGCCTCCTCGTTGTAGGTCACATGCTTTTTGGGCAGGCCGGGACTCCTGGTTAGTTGCAATCTTCGGACTCTATCTTCCACGTGGTCGTAGGTATCCTGCTCCTGTGCCCTTTGCTTGAGTATCCTTTTGGGCAGGGGCAGTGGCAGTGGGCGTGGTCGCCGCCACTCGGGACTGTCGTTGAGGGGCTTCTTGGTGACCTTGGGTTCCAGCTCCACGCTGAAGCTGCGCACATTTCCCTTGACCTGCAGCTTGGGACTGTTCTTGGAATTCAGCTCCACCTCGCGCTTGTCATTGAAGTCCATTTGGGGTCGCCTGGCATTATTTTGGGGTCGCCTGGCATTATCTGCTTCGTTTACGTAATCGTAGAATTGGATCTTGGAGCTGTAAGCCTGCTGGCGACGACTGTTCGTGTTGGTGTTCTCAGCTTTGCTATCCGATTCCTGGGGTCTCACTTCAGTTAGTTTTGGGGTTATTTCCCTGCGCAAGCCCCTTGCCGCGGAAGGCTTATTACCGGGATTGGACTGCAGATTATCATAGAACTGTATGGAGGAGCTGGCAAACTCCTTGTGAAACATTCGCCGTGTGTCCACTTCATCGGATGCATTGTGATTGGAGGTAATCGCATCCACAGGCTTCTCCAGCTGCTGGCTGTTTCTCCTCTTTGCCCGGGTTTCCACCGCGGAATCCGCTCGGGAATCGTCTGGCCAGAAGAAGTGCGACTCCTGGCGATTGCACACCTTCACCGCCTGGCGCTCCACCATTTTGGGCGGCAGGCCCGTGTAGAACTTTCCGTTCAGCATGATCGCCCAATCTTCGCCGGATCGGTGGTCAACCCAACTGATCGGAGACTGATCCGCAAGCCGACTGACACAAAAAGAATCCGGCGGAGGCCGAGAGCACATAAAATGGCTGAGATGTTGGCGTCGCCATCGACGTTGTCATTTGTCGTAGGCGTTCGTTTTCGTTTTCGAGTTCGAGTTTGCTCAGGTGATCAACCAGGGCCCAGACTAATTTGCGATTCTTGCGAAAAACAACTCGAGAAGTGAGTAAAAACGAGGGCCTCTCCATTCTTGAACTTCTAGATACTCTTACCATTGAAAATATGCAGTATTAATGATATTTTAATATTGCAGTTTTCAGCAAGCAAACAGTGCACTGCATTTACTGCAGGCAGTTTGGAAAATGTCACACATGTAGGTCATGCACTCAGATTCTCATAGGATTTGTAAAAACACATTATACCCTTACGCAAACTCTTCGAGTGACTTGTCGTCTTATTAACAACAAAGATAAACAGCATTTCGAGGCAACAATTTATTTGCTGCCAGTGCAGCGTGGACGCTGGCAGCGCAGTCGACTGCGCTGCGACAGAGACGAGTTTCCATCTAAGGTCAAATCACGGCATTTTTCACTTTTGGAACGAAAAGTTGATTTTCGTGAGCTCAGCGTTGGCCAAATGTTTTGGTTTTTACTTCGCTTTTGGCCAGAATGCCGCCAAAGTTAGCCAGCCAAGAATAATAAACGACAACAGCTGCCAATTATTGGGTGCTTTAATGGCTTCAATGCGTACTTTTGGCCGCAAGTGCGTGTCACTTGAACGATGCTCAGAATGGCCGACACGGCGTATACGTAATAATACATGGCCTAAGTTTACCCAAGAAGAACTGAACAAAACTTCGGAACAGCAGCCAAGCCCCCATTAAAACGTACTAGTGTTTATTTAATTAAATTAAATTTATTTTCTCTTGATCTTTACAAGGTTTGCCATTGGAATCGATTGGGGAGATGTGTGGGGGGAGCTTTGCTGATGGACACTACTACTGCTACGTTTGTTTTCCACTTTTCGCTTCCATTATTCATTCCACTCGGTTTACCTCCCAGGTTGCGTTCTAGTCGAAGACGTAATTGGAGTACGTAATAAGCTTAATGTACAAACAATGCCATAGAAACACATACAATATCATACACATTCGGTTTGCATACGGGTCTATGTGGGGATACTACTTTGGAGGGTCTGAAACTGCGTCGAAGTGGCATATGTATCTATGTATATATCTCAGTGTGGTGGCTGCTTATGTGGATGGGTACGGGTACTATATATTCTGCGGGGGGATATGTTAGGTTGCTTAGACTACGTTTGATTTCGAGTTGACTTCGCTGATCTATGGGGATCTATGCCTCATAACCTGACATTTACAAACTTTGCTCTTGCTGGGTAGTGTTGTTAAACATATACTTAGGGTTGCTCTCGGCTGCTTAAGACTTTATTTACAATTCGTATTTATAGCTGGTAGACTAGGCAGTAGCACCTTCCTCTGCGATTGTGCTTACTGCTGCTGCTACTGCTGTTGCGGCTGCTGTTGCTGCTGCTGCTGCTGCTGCGGAGGCAGCAGTTGCATCGGCGACATCACTATTATGTTGGTGGCTCCTCCGGCTGCGTGGCCATAGTCCAGGGGCTTCTGCATCGCCTCCACATCCAGATCCGGGGCCCGGGTGATCACGCAGTACTGGTTCCCATTGTACGTGACAATGGGCATGCCGTGCTGCATGTTGCTGGCGTGCTCGCTCAGCTGGGCCTGCATGTAGGTGGCGGCCGTCGGCGAATTGGCAATGATGTGCGACACCGGCACCGACACCTGGATTCGCAGGGAAAGGGGTAAATGGAAGGGTGACACAATACAGAATACAGAATACAGCGGAAATGGTGAGTTTTTTTTTGGTGTTCAATGTTGCTGTTGGCTGTTGGTGTTGCTTGTGGTTTCAGTTCATTTGGTCTGTTAATAGGTAGTTACTTCTTGGCTATGGTTGTTGCCGTTGTGGTTGCTACTACTATTGTTATTGTACATAGGCGCACTGGTCTGTTGTTGTTGCTGCTGCTGCTGCTGCTGCTGCTGCTGCTGTTGCTGTTGCTGCAGATGTTGCTGGTGTTTTCTGGCTGCCTTCTTTCCGTGGGCCACGTGCTGTTGCTGCTGCTGCTGCTGTTGCTGTTGGTGCTGCTGCTGTTGCGGATGTTGCTGCGGCTGCTGCTGCTGTTGCTGCTGCTGTTGCTGCTGCTGCTGCTGCTGCTGCTGCTGCTGGTGGCTGGCATTGAGTATCATCTGGTTTTGAATGATTATCTTCTGCTTCCGTGCCTGGGCCTCCATCTGAATTTGGTTTTGATTAGCATCCATTTGGTAGTTGCGACTGTTGTTGCTGCTGGTGGTCTTAGCAATGACTCCTGCCGCCACTGCTGCTGGCTTTGTTGACTCTGCGACTAGCCGTTCCGGCTGTCAATACTATAGGTGCGTGGAAGAGAAAAGGTTAAAAGGGGTTAAATCCACTCCAGCAATCGCAATCACAATCTCTCCTTGGCTCAACATTCGCCAGGAGTGTCTACCGACATCTTCTCACCTCCAGATGACTCTTGGCGTGAATGGACCACTCGTCCCGACTCGAGAACATCCTGCCGCACAGCTCGCAAGTCCAGGACAACTGCTGCTGATGGTGCGGTATGATGATACCGGGAATCGACGTCGGCGCTCCCTGAGCGGATTGCACTATTATGTTCTGGGCGGCCACCTGGACGGCCTGCTGCTGCAGCTGCAGCTCCAGGCTCTGCTTGTTGTCCTCCGGCGGCGGATCCGGCTGCTCCTTCTTCTTCACCATGTTGTTCAATCGCTTTCCGAGTGGTGCAATGTTCGTCGGCGTCACGTGCTTGAACTTGTTCATGTGGATCACCAGCTTGTCCCGCCTTGCGAACGCCTTATTGCAAACCTGGAATGGAGGATTCGAGGGCGAGGGTTAGATATTGCTTGTGGCCAGTGGTGCGGGGCTCGAGGGCAGCTTATACTTCACAAATATAGGGCTTCTCGCCGGTGTGGATGCGCATGTGGATGGTCAGCTTGTCCTTGCGGGCGAGTCCTTTGCCGCAGACCGTGCACTCGAACGCCTTGTTGGTGGCTGTGAATACGTTAAGTTGCTTGATTCAAATCTGTGAAGCAGTGCTAGCTTACAGGTGCAAGGCAGAAGAACTGCACACCAGTGAATTTCCAACTTTGGGAAACTTCGAATACTCACACTTTGAGGGATTTGTCTTGCGCACCCCCGAGGATGCCTGCTGCACCTGTTGCAGGGCCTTGAGTCGACTGGCGGGGTGCATGGAGCCCCCCTCGACATAGGGCTCTGTGAAGGGTATGAGGTTGGGCTTGGGTATGTTGTAGGTCAGTTGCTCGGCCGCCGACCAGGTTCCCAGGCTCTGCAGCACCCGCACGCCTCCCTCGAATCCCATTCCGTCGTCCGGTACTGTGAAGGTGCTCTCCCCCGCCGCCGCAGCAGCCACACTGGAGGAACTGATCTGCGGCACCTTGATGGTTGCCGCATAATGCTGCTGCTGCTGCTGTTGCTGCTGCTGTTGCTGCTGCTGCTGTTGCTGCTGCTGCTGCTGCTGTTGCTGCTGCATGTTGCCGTTGTTCTGGCTGTTGTTGTTGTTGTTGGCCGTGGGGGAGTTCTGTTGCTGGGACGTCTGCTGCTGCTTGAACTGGATGGCCGCCTGGGCCATCTGCTGCTGCACCGCCATGTGCGCCTCGAGATATGCGTTCTTCTGGGCAACCGTCATCTTATCCATGTTAACGGCGCCGATCTGTCCAAAAAACCAGAAATATTTAATAGGATACAAATTTAATGGCAATACCAATTAAGCTAGATAAATCAAGGGATCCCTTGTCATGTAGATACATCGAATAACAGTCAACTTATGGCACATATTGTATATGAACTCCTTTCATTTTGGATAATTACCGAATTGTTAGTACACTATTACATTGGTATTAACATTGGTATGTTTATGGATCTGCAGGTCTGCGAGGGTATTGGAATCACCGCTTGCCTTTTCATACAAATGTCTTATCGACAATGCCACCCCTAACTGTAAATTGTGGGGGTGCTTGTGCGAGTGTTGCGAAATTTCGCTGGCGTCGACGGAGACGTCGACTGCGGCAGCGGCAGCGGCAGCCACCCCCTTTGCGGAAAAGCACTCGACTCGATTCACTTCGGCCTGCCCTTGCGCAAAAATTTGTGACTTGAGCTTTTCCCAGCCCAACTTTCGGATTGTTGGATTGCCACCCCCTTGTGGTTGTGTGTGTATGCCGGCCGCTTCTTCCTCTTCCGTTTTTTCGGGCTTCCTCTTCTGCGTCTTCTGCTTCTTCTGCCTTTTTCACTTTTGGGCCCGAGGTTTGAGGCTTTTCCGTGTCTGCCCGGATTTATTTTCAAGCGCGCTATAATTTAGCCTGAACTTTTGAGTTTGGGGTTTTCCCACCTTTTTAGCGCCGACACTGCACTCTATCACTTTTCTATTTTTGGATATAGCGAGGGGTTTCTGAGCCAGCTTTGGACACCTTACAGCACTTCCCTAACCCACCACCGCCCCTTTTCTTCCGCCATTGGCCAGTGACATTTCCACATGCATTTTCACTGCCAGTTGGTGGGGCTTTTCTCTGGACTTTCTCATGTTTTTCCGTATTTGCTTGCGTTTTCCGCTTACCACACTTGAAAATCAATACGAGAATGGTCGCTGCTTTTCCGATTTTCCGCTTTTCCTCGACGCGAATTCGGTGGAAATGCTGAGCCGCCAAGGATTCGCCGTCGTCTACTTCCCAGTGCCTATTGTTTGTGTATGTATATTGCGAAACCGAAACCGAAACCGATTCACTTCTCTGCCACTTTTTTGACTCGACGTCGACTCAAAAGCTCTGCGCCCTCACACCCCCTGAATTATTATTATTTTGAGTAATTATTTGTTATTTTTGGAAGGCCGCAGGACGCCGTACGCAAATGTAGGATGCGAGCAGAGCGAAGGCAGCCAGATACCGACTGTCGAATTGCTTTTGGTTTTGCTTTTGCTTTTTCGACAAAAATCGGAAGCGGTACGCTGAGCAAGGCGAAAAGCGTTGCATACCTCACGGCGTCCAAGCGCGGAGAGCTTTTGCTCTCTCTTTTCTTCACTTCTCTCCGAACGCACATACACATTCACAGCAATAAGTGCTCAACGCACAGTGGTAATGGTCTATCAAACATATGTCTAATTGTTATTTAAAGTTTTTATATGTATTTATAAAAAGAAAAATAGAAAATAGTAATGGAAAATATTTTCTCTTTTATTACCAGCTTACACAAAGTCTGAGGATCAACGGAATTAGCTTCAGATATCTTAGCAAATCGTTTTGTTAACGGTTTTCCGTGTTTAAAAATTCTAGAGATGTGGTATACTGATTTAATATCCAGTCATTAAAAACATACGACTTGATTTTAGCCCGATCGAAGCGGAAGTATTACTTGGCTTCTAAAAGCACTACCCAAACCTAGATTACTCTTTTAATCAATGTAAATCGCTAGAAACCAAATAATCCAGGCAACATCTATTGTTTTTGTTTAATTGGGTTAATTGCAGCCACTGCAGGGCACTTTGCCCCGCGAAAAAGTGTGCCACATGCAACGCACACTTCTGCACCGAAAGTTGGCCCATAAATTTAATTTGATTTCATTGTTTGTTTTAATTTTCAACGTTTTTTTTTATTGGACACTTGAAAGGGGCGAAAAAACTTTGCCATTTGGCCAGCGGCAAGTTGGAGGCTAAAAAGCTGTTGCTCCTGTTGATTTTCCTGCCGTGTGGGATGCACTTTCTAGGGGCAAATAAAAAAACTGCAGGACCGACCAGCATTTTGAACCCTCCTCCAAAAATTCTGCGAGTGCGCAATTGCCAGTGTAAGGTGGTTCAACGGGTGCAATGGTTGGTGATGCAAAAATTGCGCGCATTTTAGTCCAATTTTTTCCGATGCTTCGACAAACAAATGATGGGGCAACAGGTGTACTAGAGAACCGAACTTATTCCCCTGGTGGAGCTTCCTCTGCGGGAGCTTCTGCTGCCTGGGCAGGTTCTTCAGCCACGGGAGGGGCTTCAGGCGCGGGAGTAGCCTCTGGGGCAGGAGGAGCTGCTTCCGGAGCGGGAGCAGCTTCACCTGGCTCCGCAGCAGCAGTGTCACCCGCTTCAGACTCCTCATCTTCAGCTGGTGGCGGCGGAGCCTCATGAACACTTCGGTCTGACTCCGCATCCGAACTCCCATCCTCCCCTTCGTGTTCCTCCTCCAGGTCCCGCAGGTCTTCCTTGGAGTCTTGCTCCTCCGCCTCCGGCTGGACTTCCTCGTAGACAATAACTTCCTTCCACAAGATCTCCTCGTCCACACAAACTGGCTCCTCGTCATGGGGCTCCACGCGCTTATTGAGATCCAGTTCCGTAAAACAGGGCTCAGATCTTTCGAAGCCTCCGCAAGTGACACAGGAAGACGATGAGAGCAGCATTGAGGAATGCGGGGATGTGGTGGACAAGGGTGCACTGCTGCTTTGGGTTTTCTTGACTCGCGGCTGCACTCCCCGCGCACTCGGCATCGGTGCATAGGTCATGGTGGTCTGCTGCGACTTGTCCTGGATTGCCACATCGGGCCGCTGCTGGCACTGGTTGCTGATTTCCGGCATCTTTGGATTGCTGCGCACCAAGTAATCGGACAAACGCACCTTCCAGTTCTCCTGGCTGCAGTCCAAGTTCTGCATTATGTCGTAGATCTCCTCGAGCAGCGGCTTCAGCATCGGCCTATTGCAGAAGTTATTGTGGTCGAACATTTGATGGGGCTCATGAATATCTGAAAAATTACACTTTGATTTTATTTTTCTTTTGCATCTTTGTACTGCTACTTACAGTTGGGAAAAATAAAGTTTATCTCGCGGGCCACACTGTAACTGTTCTTGGTAACATGGATATTGCGTTCCAGGTCCGATGCCGAACCACTAAAGGTTCAATTTTACCTTAAGAATTAACAATTTCATTTGAAAGCACTCACAAATAGCAAATCATGATGTTGAGCAGCTCCTGCACAGCATTTTCCTTGGAAACTATGAACGCCTCGGAAACACCCTTCGAAAGGAGAATGACCTCCAGCATGAAACCCTTTTCGTCGGCATAATCAGCATAGAACTCGGCGGCAGTTTCTGGAGAAAAGGCAATCCTTCGATTACCCTGAAGCTGGAAGCCCTCATCCAGCAACTTCAAGAGCACCGTGCGCCGCTTGTGCAGATAGTCCGGCTTAATGATAAACAGGGAGTTCTCAAACATATCAGCTAGGAAATAGATACTGTTCCAAGGGAAATCGGGAATTTTCAATAATGTGCTACTCTGTCGGTTTAAGTTTTTTGTATGATTTATAAGATCAATGTTCGTATTTTACACAGTTTGCTTGATATCTTAAACTATACACACTGCACTGCTCAACTGACTTCGGACAGATGGGGATATCGATACAAAGTTTGCGGCTCGTGGATTTCGCTAATTTTATATTGAAATTACGTTTAGGGTACTGCTTAGTGTTAGTGTTAGTTTAGTTAAGTTTTACTTTTTTCAGCCGGTGTTTGAGTGCGTTTATAAAATCAGTTTCATCACAAATTTACCTAACAAATTTAGAGCCAAAAACCGTGGTACAAAACGAAAAGTAAGTAATTATGTTCCATTTACAATAAATCGTTATAGAATGTAAACATATTATGTAAAGGTATATGCATATATAAAGCGTGGGATTGGGTCCCTACTCCTTCCAATCCTTCGCGACTTGTTCGCACATCACAACGCATCACTTAGGCTGTTGGAGATAGTAAGTTATTAAATGTATTGTTGGGGTCCTTCAACCTTTAGTTTACCTGAAATTCTAGCAAAGGACAGCGAAGAGTTCTCGCTATCGAAACACTTGCCAATCTCGGCGCAGATATGGGACTGATCAACATAGGGTCGTTTGGCCAAGTTCTTAATGCTATTGCCATAGATGGAGATCATCTCGGAGCACTGCAAAGCAAGCGAGATAGATGGTAGATGATAGATATAGATGGATATATGTAACATTTACGATTTTAGGCTACTTACAATTTTGTAGTACTTGGCTGGCAAGTTCTCGCATCCCACCGATGTCATCTGCAGGGCTGTCACATTGGTGTCGTCATCTTTCTTCTCTCGCAGGAAGGGCAAAAGAGCCTGGGTGACTCCATGGCACACACCACACTCCACAACCTCATCGGTGACGGCCACGCTGAAGCAGAGCTGCAGTTTCTGGCACACCTCCTTAGGCGGCACGTCGCTCAGCAGTTTCAGGACCGCCGAGGCATATCCATCGACGAAGGTGTCGCACTGTTTGCGCACCGTGGCTGGCAGGTGATTGCATACTCCCTCAATCGCCCGCTTAATGGCGTCCTGTTCGGTCTTGTTCCTAAGATCGGCATCCAGCTTGGTCATGATGAACTCGCAAAGGGCGCAGCTGGGCGGCTCCTTGATGCTGGAAAGTTTGTTGTCCTGATGCGGCAAAGCAATCACGACGTACTTCAAAGCCTCATCAACTTCCACTGTATTGCAAAAATGTAATTCATTAGTATGAACCAGTTACATATCGAAGCGGCAGTTCTAAGTACTCACGATCATCAGCCAGGATGCACATTCCCAACTCCGCGCAGATAAGCTTAGGATCCATTTCCTTTAGCAGCAGATCGGCGATTTTATCGCCGTACTTGTCGATAACCTTGTGGCATTTACCGTTCATTGGCTTCCTCATCCGGTCGCAAGACTCTTCCAGGATATGCTTGATGCTGTCCCTGGTGGGGTGCTTGCCCATACGCTTCTCCAAGGTCTTAACCAACTCCTCGCAGATCAGGCAGTTGGGTGCGGCGCTGAATCCTGGGTCGTAGGCCAACTGAGGGGGCAGCTCTTCCAGGGACTCAATGTCATTGAAGCTAATTTCCTCACTGCTGGACTTGTCCTCACCATCGACATCATCGTACAGCGAAATGGCCAAGTCGCTGAGAGCGTCAGTGGTCTTCGTGCAGAGCTTCAGTTGCACGCAGATCTCCTGCGGCTTGAAATCTGTGATTAGCATGTCGACCAGCTCATTAGAATAGGTGTTTACGAAGTCAACGCACTCGTCCTTTAGCTCTTTGGGCAGATGGGTACAAAGGCCAGAAAGGACCTTTTTGATGTTATCCTTGGACTTATTGTCGCGGATCTTCATCTGGGCCTGCTCAACGGCAAAGAGACACAGAGAGCAAGTAGGGGAATCCTGTTCATCGCTGAATGGCAGGGGATTGAACACTTCGACATCGTCCTTCTTTGGCAGATTCTTCGGGCACATCTGCATAAGGGGGCACACGTCACGAGGATTCAGTCCTTGGACGAGCAGAGCAATCACAGCATCACCATACATCTCCACAAAGTTTCGGCATTGACCGGCAACTCCCGAGGGCAGTTTGGTGCAAATGTTCTCCACGGTGTGCTTGATCTCGTCATCCGTGGACGGGGTAGCCAGAGTCTCCTGAATGAAGTGCAGCATGTACTCACAGAGGGTGCACAGCTCTCCACCCTCGACCAGTGCTCCGGGGTTAGCTGCACCCATAAGGTGATCAATGGGCAGCTGCATGTCCAGGATCTCTTGCTGGCTGAACTTCGGCTCACTGGCGCCCAGTTGCTTCTTCTCGTGCTTCTCCAGCTTCTCGATGGTGATCTTCACCTGTGCCGGCTCAATAACAGGCAGCAGCGGCATAATGGGGACATCCTTCATCGATGAGGCGGAGTTCTTCTGGCAAATGCCGATCATGCAGCAGGCTCCATTTGCATCTAACTTGTTGACTAGAGTCTCGTAGATCACATGGTAGTATTGGTCGACAATGCTAAGGCACTCGTCTTTGAATCCCTTTGACTGCTTGCAGAATCCATCCATAACTTGCTTAAACTCTGTTTCCGTGGTGTTTGCCACCAAGACGTCGCGCAGGTGCTTCACCAGTTGTTCGCATAGTTCGCAGGGAATATCATCGCCGGCATCCAAAGCAACTAGGGCTTCTTGCGGTTTTTTGTCCTCCTCATGCTGGTGATATCTGGAGGCACACACTCCGGACACATGGCACACGGCATCCGTGGTCAAATGCTTGCTGACATGGTCGTAGATATCATTGAAATAGGTGAGTACGATGTTGGCACAGGCATCTGAAAGACTGGATAGCGATCCGCACATATGAAGCATCGTTTCCACCATGTCGTCGCGATCGGTGGCCGCGAACTTCGACTGCATCAGGCGGGAAAGCAGGTTGCAGTTGCCGCAGGAAAGTTGATTGGGCTGCGTGGCCAACTCGGTCTCCTCGGAGCTGTCATTCTCATCCTGGACGGTTCCATCAAGGGCCGCCTGAATGCCATTCTTGAACATTTCATCAATGCGAGCACTGTTGCAAAGTCCGGCCACAGAGCAAACTTGCTGCGGATTGAATGGGAAAATTTTAACATCAATAAGAGGTTGAAGAGGAAGTATTGTAGAGGTGAAACTCACATCTGGATTCATTTGGGAGGCCAGGGCCTCGACCAACTCGGGCAGGAAGTCATCGGCCACCTTGATGCACTCCTTCTGGACCGGCTTGATCGGAATCAGCTTGCAGGAGCCCTCGAAGACCTCCTTCAGTTCCTCCTCTGTCTCGTTGCTCTTCAGCTGATCGCGGGCCTGAGTTACCATGTCCTTGCATATCTTGCAGATGGAATCGGTGTCCACGGGCACCTGCTGGGTCTCCCAAACGGTTTGGATACAATGGCGGGTGGCACCACATTCCTTGGAGTTGCTGGGAAGGAAAGATATGTAAAGAATAATAAACACCCCAGTCAGATTGTAAGCTGATTGTGCGCAATTCTGCTGTTCGGATCAAATGACCCGCATTTGTGATCGAGTGGCCAAGTCGGAATCGACGAGTCAGCAAAGACCAGAGTACACTAAAAGAAAGTAGTCTATTCTCTTTAATAATGCACCCGCAGCTCGCAAGATTATGTTGGGTTTTAAATGGGTACAAAGAAGCCACGAGCAATGCCATTATAAAAACCACACATAGTACTTATGGGGACGAAATCAAATCTTAGGAAAAAGATTTCTGAAATAGCTTATGAAACTCTGATACTAAGAACATTTTACCCAATTTAATGGAAAGTAACCCCTATATTTGTTTAATATAAATCGATTTATCTGATTCGAACAGAAAGTGCTAATTTCTATTATTATGAAGAGACGTTTTTGGTGCAAACATCAGAAATACCAAACAAAAGCGTCTAAAAAGCAAAAAAACAGAACTGATAAGCACGGAAATAAACAGTATATATGTATGTATGTATATATCTGCACGTATCCACGTATGTATATATGTATATTATACACTTGGCTGTGCATTCACAGATATTGTTTTTTGACTTTTCAGCAGCAATGGCGACGTTTTTAATTTTGGAGGCTCTGCAGTTTTACGCCGTTAATTGAGAAACAAAGAAACGGTTAAGAGACAGGGCTGGCTGATTTTCCTGGCCATTTAAAAATACATATCTATATCAATCAATAAACAAAGGAATTACGACCAGCGATAAGCGATGGGCGCTTAACAAATGTTTTCAGTTGCCTATTGATTTTTTTTACTTTAATAATGATGCAGCCCGTGTAAAGGCTGTTTGTAAGTCGATCTTGGTGTTACATATGTACAGTGCAGCTTCTGTAAAGGGACCGCCATATAGGAGCCGCAACGAAATTCCATTCCATTGAGGAATGAGTAGAGTGGAGTAGATAAGGAGTTGCAAGTGCGGGCCACTGTGACTGGTTGAAGAACTTATGAGGTTGCACTTATGGATGTTGCCCTGTACTCATCATACGCCTGTGTGATTACTCAGAATCCGTTGATAAGGAACAACTGTTGCCGCTTGCAGCACATTAACAATGATAAATAAAATAAAGCAATCATCAGGGAAGGGAAACTGTTTTTTGCGATTACTCATCCCAATTATCGCATCGTTTAAGTTTTGCCCCTACGAGCACTAAACTTTGTCGCCTAAAATGTTTCGACTGGCTGTTGCGAATACTGTTAATTTGATTAAAGCGAATGTGAGGACAAAGGAAATGCAGAAATATGGAAGGAAATGTAACAGCAGAGAGCGAGAAGTACACTTACACCCAGAGAAAAGAGCACTCGAATAAAATCTCGAGTATTACAAGTAAATGAGAAGAAGACTCTAGCAAAAAGGGGACGCAATTAGAGCGGCACTAGTGTTAAGTTTGCAATAACAGGGGTTATCGGCGAATAGAGCTATATGGAGCACAGTAATTAGATTCTCGATCCGGGTGATAGTCTTATCGGCGGCAGAGAACAAAAACAGAAATGCAAACAATGAACGAATAGGCGGAAAAATAATACCGCGATATGGAAGAGGGGTTAAGAGAGGTTAGCTTCTCGCCTTCCAGAATTTTTGCAGTGTTTGGTGACCAAGCGATTTATCCGATTTTCCCGTCTCTCATTGTACCGCCCACTTTTCCGCACTCACCTGAAATTTCCGCACCAGTAGGAGGGTCCCCAGGTGCACTTGCTGGAGCCCAAAAGGGGCGTGGCAGCGGCGAAGGCGCCTGCAAGAAACCAAACAAACAAAGAGAGGAACAGTTGGAAAAGGGGAACAGAGTGCACAGTGCGAATACGCAATAAGCAATGACTAAACTATTACTGTGATTCTCTTTTGTTGTCGCTTTTCGCTAGCGCACTCACCGAAGGCGCAGCACAGTGCCAAAACGGCCAAAAGGCCTGCTCTCTCCATGTTCCCGGTTTTAACTGTACTTCTTAAAAGTCGGCGGAGCTAGTCCTCTATTTGCGCTTACGGGTTTATTTCTGAACGAAAGACTCAAGTGCAATTGCAGCGAAGTTGAGTAAATTTTTTATTTGTCTGCAGTGTGACCGCCGTCTGTTCTGTCGAATATATAGCGCAGCGCGTAGTCGTGTGGCCAGCCAGTTTTAGTTGGCTTCGCTTCAAGTTTTAAGAAGTGCTTGTGGAGCAAGACTTGGATAAGGCTTTTAGCAAAAAACAAACACACTGTAGAGTTGGCAGTCTGGGCGCATCATGGACTCCAACCAAGCTCTGTTAATAACAGAGCGCTGCATTTTTGGGATGCCTTTCTATAAGCCATAAAAACACCCGAAGAAGCCATCATAAAATGGGGTCAGCAAATCATTTAACCCAAAACGGCCCCATAAATATTTAAGCAACACCATATGGAACTATTAGTTTTGGTTCACCTTTTTTCCTGGTGTTAAGCACTTAATAACAAGACATTGTCCTTCAAATTAATGCACAAATTATCAAATACCAAAGAAGGAAATTATGGCACCTAAGCTCGTACCAATTTATTAAATCACTCACTCACTTAGCGCGCGAAGCCTTCGCCACCCGCAAATGCCTCAAAACGTATGCACGTATCTATAATCGATTGCAATCCGCAGATTTAATTACATATTGCCGCGGCGAAACTATGACAATAACCATCAGCGATGTTCTTGAACTTAGCGCGGTTATTAGTACGCCCCTTTTGGCCCAGCCCCATCGCTTAACCCCCTTTGGCCAACTGTGCGACTGGAACCAGCAGGCACATGATTAAATTCTATTGTAATTGCGGGTTAATTGATGTGAGCCTGCCCAGATGTAAAGCTCGCATTCATAAATGTTGGGGAGAATGCATCTCACTCGTAATTGGCAGCTGACAGATTCTTCTCGCGATGCCTATCGGCATGTAATTCTCGATTTAAGGTGCGTATCAAGATCTGTGTGAGAATCATCTGAAGATACTACGTTCGAGAAGAATGCCGCCAGACACATTCTCACAGCGATTGAAAGTCGAGGTCACCTGGTGGCCGAGTCGGTAGGTCTGTAAGTCTGTAAGTCTGTAAGTTTGTTTGGCCAACGAAATGCCAAATGCAAGCCAAGCGCCGATCCGGCCAATACGGCCATAACTTGGCTATATCTGTGTCAAAACCAACGATTTGGCTGCTCAGGGGCTTAGAAGGAAACCTGAAACCTGTCGTGTTGACCGTGGATTGCAACGCCTGCCGTGCATTTCGGTTCTTTGGCGGAGCTTAACCCGCTGAAATCTGGCTGAAATATGGTATGGTACCAGATATTGTGGAAATAACAAACTATGGTATAACCAACAATATTGTACTGGATATGAGTACTGATTGTAAAGTTGATGTGACCCCAAGCAAGGCACCATTGGGGTAGTAGAGGGTTAATTGCAGCCAGACACTGCACTTGACACTTGAAGTCTGGCAACGAGATTGATATTATGGCAATCGAGTGGACCGCCAAAGAACAATCAAGTTCAACAGCGAAGGAAATTTGGGCAATTAACACGCTTATAAGTAAAGCCGTAAATCATTGGACTAACATTTAATTTTGGAGTTTCAAGAGCGAGATAATTATCTGCTTTTTATTACATACATTAAAAATGTCTTTCATAAATTTTGTCTTTGAATTAAAACCAGAATTGTAACCGGACAAAGCACAAAGTACTTTCCTTTATCACCAACTATCTGGGTCGAAAATGCACTGCGGAAAGAATTAAAAGCATCCACAAAAGTGAAATTGCCGGCAGTTCACACGCTGGCAGATAAAATCAAGGGTCGAGATATTTTGTTGCGTGACCCGCGGAGAGATTGTTAACAACTCTAATTGCCGCGATTGCAGAGTGCGTCACATAAGGCCCGTCTAATGGCTAATTGTTTTATGGCCACTCGAGCTGACCTCTTGGCCAATTTCCCTTTCCCTACCCATGAAATCCGTCGAAAACGCCAGCTACTTCGGGTTAGTTAGTCAGTATTCGAGCTCGGAGAACGGAGCTCACTAACTACTGCCTCACCATCCGGAAATGAACTTGACCTTATCGAGGGGCTAAAAGACCGCTAGCCAAAGCCACATGCGAGCTAATCAATTCAGCCACAACTGCTGGCCATAATTTGTGAGTCAAATCTTCAAATACTGTCTATAATGGCTATAATCGAACGAAACACCCCGCCAATAACGAAGCAGAAACAGTTCAAGTTAAAGATCTACAACTCTTTTATAACTGATTTTGAGCGAAGGCTTCTCGACTTCTTCTCTTCTTTGGCACTGGCACGTAGTCCGTCCGGCATCCAGATCAAGTTCAGGTATGGATTGGGGCATACAGATGGCAGAGGTAACCCAGCTAGAAGCATTAAGCCTCGGAAACTTTGACCCAATGAACTGCTTAGCAGCGTGAGACTCAGCTCATGATTTGTTTACTGAAAACCAAACACGTTTGGCACGCTTATTTCGATTCGATAAAAAGTGAATAAACGGCACACTCACGTAGAGATTCGAACAACCGTTAACCGGTCATTATTATGCAAAAGTGAATCAATTTGGCATCCTGACGAGGATTCTATCACTTCATGTAACTAACTCCAATTGTAACTTAGAAATTAGTCGTAGAATGTATTATTCAGTTCGGGACGGCGCGAACGCCATTCCCGGCTACCAAAAATAGCACGCACGAGTTATTCACATTAGGAATAATCGCAGAGGTCAACTCAGCCGGGGTGCAATGGCCAAGTCTCACTCCGGAGGAACCGCCTTCGTGATCACGGTTGACCTCTACGCCAGGTAAGTATGCTATTCGCCGCTCGACTGTGGGGTTTCCACGAGGCAGCTGCCAGAACCTGTTGGGAATTGCAGTGCATTCTGGACAGAAACTACCCTCAAATCCTTGAAGTGACGTTTCACTCTCTACTTGTGTGTGCAAAATGAATCATAACTGTCAACAGTATTGCAAGAAAACGGATTGTTAGTCTAATACTAAGCACTATTTGTGTAAGTAGTAGTTATCAGATATTCTCACTAGACCAATGATGGTCATCCATCTCCAGCCTTCTTTTCACGGCTTCCTGCACTTCTTAAAACTTGACTAAGCAGGAAGATGAATGAATACCACTACTACTCGCATCGCATGGTGGCCTTGATCTTGAAAATAGTAGAGGACGGCCGGCCCTCCGCATAGTTTTATTCATGTGCCTATTAGCACAGACATGCGAGATGCTCGGCTATCGGCTATCGGATTCGGTTACGGATTCGGATTCGGATGCAAATCAGTCATGGATCGACTGCACGTAGGCAAATTATCATCGCATAGTCCAGTAGACAACCGAAAGCCCCATCAAAACAAAAAGAGCATCACAACAGCCGCCGTCGAGGGGGAAGCCCCCGAGATACTTGAGTCTTTAAGAGCAGAACATCGCTCTGTGTTATGCTCTAATCTGCTGTGGAATTGCATGTCTATATAAAGTAAGCAGCAATACGCAGAATTAGATGATAAAATGGTTAAATGAAAACAGAAGTGCTTTTGAGCAGTGACTTGGCGCTTTTTCCCCCGCGAAGCTGTTAATTCTTCTTTAATTAAAGAACGAGTTGCTCGGCTGTTTCTTCCACTTCCTAGATATTATTTTCAGTCTCCGGGCTTCGTAATCACTCGGCTTCCTAGCCCATAAGTCGATTGTAATGCGCCATCGATGTTCACAGAAATTTGTTACAAAAGCGTTTTGTTATGTGGCCTCTGTGACCTTTCGATTGAACTCTTCGAAAGGCTGCGTGTTTCGATATGCAAAAGTATGTTTAAATTTCTAAATCGGGGACTTCGGGTCCGGTTCTATAATACATGTATTTGCCGCGACAAAAAAAAGTCATTTTATTTCTGGAATTATGTCACAATCTCTGGAGTGGCCGGGAGCTCCCCTTAAGTTTTTAGTTAAGCATCTTTAATTCAAGGTTCTATGGGCTTCATGAGAACAGGTTCCTTGGCTTACAAAGTAGACAAAAAATATTGATATTGCTAGCTAGGAACCCAAAACGAGTTACGCTGGTTCCAACTCGATCTTCACCAATAAGAACGGGCACGAGTTTGGATGGTGATGGACACAAGGGAACTTCCTCCTAACCTTGGGTTACACTTAACTTGCTGCAGACAATCAGATCTCCATCTCGATCTCGATCTCCATCTCGATCTCGATCTCCACCTCGAGCTGTCGCTAATTGTCCAAGAATCTTCTGACTCACGAAGGTTGCTGTCTACCCGAAACTTCGGTGCCTGAAACCCTCGAATCAAACGCTCCCATTATTAAGTGTCTACTAGCGGACGTGACAGTGCGTTTAAGCTCGTTTTAATTGCACTCTTATAATGGGATCCCAGTGCCAACCTTCTTGCAAAAAGCTAGCCAAGGCTGTCTGGCTATGTCTGGGCGGAACTCAGCCTCCGATCCAATCCTATAACTTTCAATAGACTTCAGAAAGGGTTGACAAGTAAACGCCCCTCCTCACCGACTGAACATGATGAGATCTTTCAGCTTGTGAAGTCTGCCATTCAGGCACAAGGGCGAGATACAAAAGCGCTTAGTAAGAAATGATGCGAGTCCGTAGGTTTGGTAAAACGAAGATTTGCTGCTCTAACCAATTCAATTTGCGATATACGAAGTTCAAATTGCTGTTGTGGCATTTTGGCGCAGCAAGAGGAGGTTCTACTGGCAATTTCATAATATTTCAAACTAGTGATGCTATAGCGATAAATAAAAGGAACAGATTTAGTTCAAGTTCAATTTATATAGCTTTTGAGACCACCACGAATTTGCATAGAAACACGTTTGGCAAATATCTGCATTCGAAAACAGGTATAACGAAATAATACATTTCCCTTTTGGCACAGCTTTCTTCAGCATTGACAAACTACGAGTTGGAATTGAAATGCCTAGGGGGGCTGAAAAGTACACAAACGTCACATATGAAATCGTAGTCCAAACTGCAACGATTTGTAGGTCCCATAAACAGTCGAAAGGCCCAGTCATCTAGGCAACAATGCGACTGCAAGTCGCTTGTTTTGGCCACCTTTTTGCCCCGTCTTTGTACGTGTGTGTGTGTGTGTGTG
Organism: Drosophila orena; assembly: GCA_005876975.1. NCBI lineage: Eukaryota > Metazoa > Arthropoda > Insecta > Diptera > Drosophilidae > Drosophila > Drosophila orena. The sequence continues at coordinate 1,442,392 of VCKV01000282.1, read as the reverse complement.
TGTGTGTGTCTATCTATCGCTATTACCACTACTGGCGAGCACGGCTAAGAGATCGAGATACTCACGAATACTGGCGCAGATACACAGCCTCAGATACAAATGCGATTCAAAGCCGAGTTCGCGAGACGAGAGCTCGAAACCCGAAACCCGAAACGCTTGGCCCGAAAATTTTAGCACTTCTTTTTAAATTTTTGTGCAATCTCGGTTTTTCGGTTAGTTGTCTATTGGAGTTCGCAGCGCTTGAGTCGCCGGGTCCGGGTTCGAATCTCCGTGCAATAAGGACATACATACATATAGCAAATAGAAAGTGAAGTTACAGCTGAGACTGAACGATCGCAGATCTGTGGATGCTCCGCGAAGATGTCCTCGAAAGTGATAACCTCGTTAATGGCCGAGAGCATACTGCTCTCGAAAGTGAGCCAAGTGATATCCGGCTACTCCCCGATCACGGTCTTCCTGCTGGGCTCCATTCTAATATTCCTCGTGGTCTACAACAAGCGCCGATCCCGGCTGGTGAAGTACATCGAAAAGATCCCGGGACCGGCGGCCATGCCCTTCCTGGGCAACGCCATCGAAATGAATGTGGATCACGACGGTGAGTGCTTGGAGTCACACATTCTAACTGCCGCTGTGGGTGCTCCAGTTAGTGATATTGACCCTGAGTCATTCCCTGATTGCTGGGGCAAACAAGCGGCGACGACCAGGTGCTAATTTCTGTGATCACCTCCCAATGAGGCAGTCATCCAAGTCTCGCAATAATTCGAGTATCTGTTAAAGACCAGTGTTAATGAACTTTACTTTCCGAAATTCCGAATTTCCTAATATCCGATCTTCACTTTCGTTGCGGAAGATGGTGGAAGATGGCCAAGATTTCGGCCAAGTTCGTGGTCTCTTCAGAGCCAACTGCTAATTGATTTATAGAACCGTCGGGGCAAATATGTATTTCAAAATGCGAAGACTTGTTAAAAATTAGATTGCAATAAGCTGCGATCTATGCAGTTTCTGTTGCTCTTTGTTTTCTCGTGCGCCGAAGCACATAATTTAATTAACAAATTTTGTATTTGTTTGCGATACGCCACATAGTCGATTGGAGGCAAATAAAATGTGAAAAAGTCGTCGGGACAACGGGCAATTGAGCGTGCAACTTTGGCATAATTCTAATGAGTTTAAATGGCGGGAAAGTTGTGCTGAAGAAGCAGTAGCAACCTTTGCATAATTTAACAAATTATTCACCTACAAAGCAACCCCAAAAACACACAAACAAGGCGAATTACGTGTGATTTGGTTGGTTATAAGGCCGGATCCGCCGACTTTCACCGGGCAAAAGGCAATTCAAACCATTATTTCACACGCAATTTACGTGAATTTGTTTGGCCATCTCGAAAACAATTACCGAATATGAAGAATCGGCGCCGAAACAGCAGCCAGAAGCCGCTCATAAATCTCTCACATAACAAGCTCGACAAGCTGAAACACTCGACGCAGTCATAAAAATAGCCATAAACTGCGAACCGACTTGGCTCAGACTCTGAAGAAAAGGTCCAAAGCGGACTTGATCTTGACACTGAATGGCATAATATATCCATCGTAATTGGGCCCGGCTTGAATCGGATTCTCAATCGATCGAGCGGCTGATTAGTTCGCATTTGGCGGATCCGCCGTTTTCGCAATCTTTCCCCTTTTGAACGAACACAGAGCGAATTAACACGAATTTCAATGCGGAAGAGTCAGATACAATATACAATATACAAGATACAAGTTCGTATTCGAATTCGGCTCTTGGCCGCTGCAGTGGAATCGTGTAGGAAATGGATTTGATAGCTGTATGAAGAACTGCTACTCATTCGATGGGTGCTAAGCCCCAATGGATTCGATTCGATTCGTTTCCGTTTCGAGTTCTTTGTCTTGGTCTTCGCGGTGGTGTGGAGCCCAAATCAAGTTTTGGTCACTTCATTTGGGGGTCTTTGGGTTCTCTCAATGCTTTCCATCTAGCCCAATTAGCATTTACATTTCAGAGATTTACAGCCTGCCTTGATAGTCTCGAAAAGAACCTTAGAAACCAGTTTGATTAGGCAGGGAAATGCCTTGCTAATTCGTGCCATCCACATCCACATCCACATCCACATCCAAAACTTTGAGGTCGCTATAAAATCAAAAGACTTGCTCGAGAATATTTCTGCCAAGGCAAGCGAGCAACTTGCATAAAATTTATGGACCGATTAGCAGCCACTGAGTTTTATTAATTTTTTATAATTTCATTTAAGAACGAATCTCGAAATGGCCGCCGTCTATTTGCCCGCGCAATTACGAGGCTTTTGTTAAGTGCTAAAAAAGCTGAAAATAAAATGAAAACGAAAAATGAAAAATGAAAAATGAAATATGATGTTGCAGCAACTCGGGCTGAAGGTCAAGCGGTTCTTGATCGCATACATTTTCCAAGATACCCCGGGCTACTGAAGAGGCAGCCGGCAGCTCGGCAGCAAGATGTGGAGTGGAATGATGTGGAGTTTTATCAAGGCTCAAACGGGTTTCCAGTTCTCAGAGTTTTCAGTGTTTTCAGAGTTTTCAGAGTTTTCAGAGTTTTCAGAGTTCTAGTGCCAACAAAACGGGGGTCACGGATTTCTTACAAGTGGCTGTGGCTGTTTCGGGGGTTCGTTTTGGCCTCCGTGCGATCTGGTAACTGCTTTTTAATCTGCACTCCCAATGTCAGCCAAGAAATTGTGACAGTCGCAAATTATAGCAAATTGCCTACGTAATTGCAGTCTGCTCGAATGAAACACATCTACAGAAATCTGTCGCGAAGGGAAATCCCTGGGGTAGGGTAGCAAAATGCGCCTACCGTAAAATAAATAGGTTTGTTTCCATTAGTGATACGACCTCTTAAGTTTCAAATGAAACGGCGGCTAAGGTGTGTCGCCTCAGACTTGGCTAAGGTTTAGCCACACAATTTTCCCCTTTTGCAATCGAGCGATCTTTGTTCTAGGCAAAATCCCACAGATACTTTCACTTAGCAACGTTGTTCCCGTGCTACCACTCTATACGCAATTCGCCATGATGTAGGTTCTGCCAACTCTTTGGTTTATCAAAGATAGGCATTTGTGAATTTGTGTGACACATAGACCCCGTTGATAATGAACGAGATTGCCTGAAAAGTGATTTCTTGTGGACAGATCGACAGGTTCGCTGGCCAAGCTCACCTGAGAAATGCCCCACCTGATGGTCGCGAAATAGCGACTCGCTTTTCGGGCGGTGGGGTTACATAAAATTATTATTAGAGACTGAGATTGCTGAATGGCCGCGCATCGCCGTTTGCGTTGTGTGTTTCATCTTTTAATTAATGCAACACACATGAGCTGCGACACATAAACATGCTTACATGGCTGTGTCTATGAGTAACGTGTTTTTTGGCCATCGCTTCGGCCGAGAAAAGCCCGGCTTATTAACTGGGCCACAAAGAAAGCAATTGAGGCGACCTTCATGGCATCGGAGAAGGGGCAGAAGCGAACACCAAAATAATTACTCTGGCTTCTGGGAAATGTTCAAACACATAAAATTACAGCAGAAATATTTACAAACTAATTTGGCCACAAATAAGTTAATGAATCCAAAGTGATAGCATAAGTGCTGACGTAAATTACCCGCCCACCCGTATTGTTCAAGCCAACCAAGCCAAACTGGTTTTCTGACCAACTACTACTATTTTGCAGAGCTCTTTAACCGCGTCATCGGCATGCAAAAGTTGTGGGGCACGCGTATCGGAATCAATCGCGTCTGGCAGGGAACAGCTCCCAGAGTGCTCCTCTTCGAGCCGGAGACCGTGGAGGTGAGTTTCCATCGAAGGCCATTCCTGTGCACAGAACTAACTTAGATGCAATTGCGTGTCAGCCCATACTGAACAGCCAGAAGTTTGTGAACAAGAGCCACGACTACGACTATCTGCATCCTTGGCTGGGAGAAGGGCTCCTCACCAGCACAGATCGCAAGTGGCACTCGCGCAGGAAGGTGAGTCCTTTCCGATTGTCCTCTCAACTATGCTGGCACTAATTTTAGCTACATTTGCATTTGAACTACAGATCCTCACGCCGGCCTTCCACTTCAAAATCTTGGACGACTTCATTGACGTTTTCAATGAGCAGAGCGCCGTCTTGGCCAGAAAACTGGCGGTGGAGGTGGGCAGCGAGGCGTTCAACCTGTTCCCCTACGTCACGCTCTGCACTTTGGACATTGTTTGTGGTGAGTGCCAATGCCGCTGGCGATCGCATATGCTTCCCAGATCGGGTGACATTATTCGTGGCTAATTGCGAACGTAACTCGATTCACAGAAACCGCCATGGGTCGCAGAATTTACGCGCAGAGCAACAGTGAATCGGAGTATGTGAAGGCGGTCTATGGGTAAGATGTTCTCAATAAAACAATAAAAAAAAGTAATCCAAAGCAAGTTGCCAGTTTTGCAGTCAATGCTAAAGTTGATACAACATCCTGCCATTGAATCGGCAGAAACTGTTTCATTTCGATCAAAATTGCGCCAAACTACTCATAATCATTTAGAGCAATTGGTTTTTCATGTTGTCCATGCTGCCGCTAAGTGTGAAAGATTTGTTGATCTCTGGTTTCAATTACAGTCATAAATGGCATTCATAAAATGTATATCAGCTGTATAATATTAGGCCCCCATTGAGTTTTCCGCCGAAATTGATTGAAACTGCTATTGGCTACTCCAAGTGGTTTCCTTTTTGATTTTTATTACTTAAACGTTTTCAATAATCTACCGATTATTATTAAAGAAAATTTGTGGTCATTTGCAGTAAGCATTTTCATCAGCACAAATTGTTGTTTGTTAGCAGCAAAGCCTTTACTTAGTTAACAAAAAAAATTATGCTCAATAAGAAAACCAAAATCGTGCAAGGAAATCTGTTGTCAGCCTGCAAATATGCAATAGACTTTTCCAGAGTCGTTGTGAATTATTTCTCTGCATACTTTCGCAGAGGAAATGCTGTCACACGAATATACGTAATGAAATCCCTTAGAACGTGAAATTTCTGTGTGTACAATTTCTGTACAATTAAAATATATCATAAAGCCCGGCGACCACTGGGAATAAAAACATCAATACCACATACAACTCTTCCTCATTTGCCGAAGAGCTATCTGCGCCGTGGCAGCAGTTTAATATCGAGAGCTGTCAGAACAGCTGTCAGATGAGAAGACACCCTTTAGATACACATGTCCTTCCACCCCCTGAACCACTACCCCCATCTGCCCCCATTCACCCCCATTCACCCCCTGGTGCATCCAAGCGCAAAATATGCGAGATTAAGATGTCAATGGGATGCTTGAAGTGCTTCCAGGCTGATAACAGACAGCATCCGACTATCCTTCCCCTCCCCCCTGCCACGCCCCATAGAACACACACCCATCGCACAGTTGCACAGTTGCACAGTTGACTAACTTTCAATTTAACGCAACACTTTCTCACTTCTCACTTCTCACTTCTCATTTCCCATTCCCTGTGAGCCAATATGTATGGCATTGTTAAACTACTTGTACCTAGAAGACCAGCAAAGCTTTCCATTTGGAAACGAAAGAAAACTGCCCTTGAACTTTGGGTTCACCATTGTTGTTTTCCTTCCCGCAGCATTGGATCCATTGTGCAGAGCCGGCAGGCGAAGATTTGGCTGCAGAGCGACCTCATTTTCAGCCTGACCGCGGACTACAAGCTCCACCAGAGCTATATAAACACCCTGCATGGGTTTTCCAACATGGTGATCCGCGAGCGGAAGGCTGAGTTGGCCATTCTCCAGGAGAACAATAACAACAATAACAACAACGCACCCGACGCCTATGATGACCTGGGAAAGAAGAAGCGCCTGGCTTTCCTGGACCTCCTGATCGATGCCTCCAAGGAAGGCACTGTGCTCTCAAATGTGAGTAGCAAAACTATATAAAACTGACCTGATTTTCTTATTTAAAGTGCAATCCCTTTGTAGGAGGACATTCGCGAGGAGGTGGACACGTTCATGTTCGAGGGCCACGACACCACCTCTGCGGCCATTTCCTGGACCCTCTTCCTGCTGGGCTGCCATCCGGAGTATCAGGAGCGCGTGGTGGAGGAACTGGACGCGATCTTCGGCGACGACAAGGAGACGCCGGCCACCATGAAGAATCTACTGGACATGCGATACCTGGAGTGCTGCATCAAGGACTCGCTGCGCCTGTTTCCCAGTGTCCCCATGATGGCTAGGATGGTGGGCGAGGATGTGAATATTAGTAAGATCTTAAGGTTTTCCCTGCGAGGGCTTCTTTAATCGGCTTCCATTGCGTAGGTGGAAAAATCGTGCCCGCTGGCACGCAGGCCATCATTATGACCTACGCCTTGCACCGCAATCCGCGTGTTTTCCCCAAGCCGGAGCAGTTCAATCCGGACAACTTCCTGCCGGAGAACTGCGCCGGACGCCATCCCTTCGCCTACATACCCTTCAGCGCCGGACCGCGTAACTGCATTGGCCAGAAGTTCGCCATTCTGGAGGAGAAGGCCGTGATTTCCACGGTTTTGAGGAAGTACAAAATCGAGGCTGTGGATCGCCGGGAGGATCTCACGCTGCTGGGCGAGCTCATTCTGCGGCCCAAGGACGGCCTTCGGGTCAAGATTACGCCACGGGATTAAGGAGCTGATTCCCTGCCTCGGAACTTACCCCATTCGCTTCGATCCAAAGCCCAGTTGTAAATAATTAGAGTTAACCGGATATGTTAGGTATAGAGATTAGTTTATGTTAAACTTTGTAACCGATGGAACACTTTATGACCTATAAATAAACATCATCGCATAATTTGTTAAAGCTCCCAGGACTCATGAAAGTGAGTAACATAACTCAACTGATCTTAATCGGATTTTGAAGTGGCATACCTCTAAATGTTTCTGGAGCAATTCTCTAAAAATCTGCATTCAAATTTGGAAATTTATATTTTTTAATTTTTTTGTAATTTTTCTGATGTGATGATGTTGTGAAATTCAAAACTGCTCCAAGACTGAAGTTCTAAAGTCCATAACTCAACTTATCTTAATCGGATTTTGAAGTGGCATACCTCTAAATGTTTCTGGAGCAATTCTCTAAAACTCTGCATTCAAATTTGGAAATTTTTTTTTTTAATTTTTTTTTAATTTTTCTGATGTGATGATGTTGTGAAATTCAAAACTGCTCCAAGACTGAAGTTCTAAAGTCCACAACTCAACTTATCTTAATCGGATTTTGAAGTGGCATACCTCTAAATGTTTCTGGAGCAATTCTCTAAAAATCTGCATTACAATTTAAAAAAAAAATTTAATTTATTTTTTTATAATTTTTCTGATGTTGAAATGTTGGAATTTCTCGTTTGCACTTCCACTAGCTGAATAACGGGTGTCGGGGATAGTCGGGGAACTCGACTATAGCATTCTATCTTGCGAGTATATTAATTGGTTTAAAATTTAATAAAATCTTCCCCAATATGATAAATATTCACAATAAAACAGTTTCCTTTAAAAAGTAGCATGCCTTTAGTCATGCTTGATATCACGCATTTTTACACAAAACGGCTGCGTAGATAACTGTGTAAGATAAATGTATAAATACATTTAAGATGTAAGAGCCATACAAGAACGAAAAGTATGTAGTATTTATGTTGTATATGTTCATATATCAAATAAATATTATCTATAACTAAATGTAAATGAGTACAAGTTACTTGTATTTATGCAGATATGGTAAAGATATTTATTTTATTAATTTAAAGAAAACTGATTTCGTTTTCATCTTTATGATAAATGATTCTATGTTCTTTTACAATTTCATCAGTAAATGAAGAAATTTCTCGTTCGCACTTACACTAACTGAGTAACGGGTATCTGATAGTCGGGGAACTCGACTATAGCATTCTCTTTTGCTTTACTTCGGTTTCCAACAGTCTATTCCTTCAATAATCTATGGTCCGGGCAATCTGAAATTCTAAAATATTTGCTATGGTATTTCCCTCACTTAACCTCTCATCTTTAACTTATTGACATGATAACAGCAAGCAATCGCACTGATGTCCAAATCTTTCCGGTTCAAAGTCGAGACAGACTCAGCCAAATTTTTCGTGTTCATCGATCAGATCGTAGTCGAGGTTTGCGGAGTTCAGTCGAAATCGCAATGAAGGTGATCGCAGCGGTTTTGTGTATTTTGTTGTGTATTTTGATTAACCATAACCAGGCCACTTCACGGTGTAAGTGCACAAAGGGAAAATTCCTCCGAACATTGTGTTTTTCATAAATAATATTAATACTGAAATTGCTTTTTATATTTGTGCTTGCTCACAGACAAGACTTGTAGGAATCCCAACCAGACAGATGGACAGTGTGCGCCCATTTCCTTGTGCTTGTCCCTGAATTCGGTGTTGGTGAAGAGTAAACTAACAGACTCCGAGATAGAGTTTGTTCGAAACTCACGTTGCGATTCAGAGCAGAGCAACGAGATCTTCGCCTGCTGCACCTCGGATACGGACTACAACAGGACTCCTGACGAAATCCATCGCGAAGATTCTAGTTCGCTTCCCGATCGGTCCATCTGTGGTCATTCATCTGCGCACACGAAATTCCCCTGGTTGGCGGTATTAGAGTACCGTATGCCAAGTGGACAGATAGAGAACAATTTGTGCACGGGATCACTGATCAACCACCGATATGTTCTAACAGCGGCTCTATGCCTGGCGAAATCTTATTCGACCCTATACGCAGACCTGTAAGCAGCTTAATATCTGTTGCTATGGTTTTACTATTAACTATTATCCTTTCAGAGTCTCTGTAATATTGGGAGAACATGACACTAGTGCCGTGGATTGCCGCAATGGAAGGTGCCCTGTGCGAGTTGCGGTCGAGGAGATCCGCATACATGAAAACTTCCATCTCGGCTTTTCAGAGTACGACATTGGTCTGATCCGCTTGCAGACGGAGGTCGCCTATACGCCAAGCATTCAACCTGTTTGCTTGCCCTCGACTGTGGGTGTGCAACATTGGAAATCCCGCCAGGAGTTTACCGGGGCGGGATGGGGAGCGAACCACACTCAGATTGGTAGCCTCGTCCAGATGAAATTCGAAGTCGCCCGCTTGGATTTGGACAGCTGTCGTCCCGTATTCCCCACTTGGAATACACTGGGAGAATCCCATTTGTGCACCAATGGTACGAAGGAGACCGACGGCTGCCAGTGGAGCATGGGAGGACCACTGATGGCGTACCACGAGGGCGTTTGGGTTCTTGGGGGCATAGTTTCCTTTGGTGTGATTTGCAGACCAGGCAACATACCTAATTTCTACACAAATGTTATTTCTTACGAAAGCTGGATCAAGCAGACTATACGACCTTAAATATGTGCTCTACGTATATTCGTATTCCTTTTAATAAGAAAAACACATGTGAATATATTAAATTATCAGTCCACAGCTCAGACACTGCTCTTATCAATAAATGTTTAATAATATTTTCTGCCCCTTCCAGCACCTCATTCGGCTGAAGTTCTAAAGTCCAAAACTCAACTTGTCTTAATCGGAATTCGAAGTGGCATACCTCTAAATGTTTCTGAAGCAATTCTCTAAAAATCTGCATTCAAATTTGAAAATTTTTTTTTTCTAAATTTTTTTGTATTTTTTCTGATGTTATGATATGTAGACATTCAGAAATGCCCCAAGACTAAAGTTCCAAAGTCCATAACTCAACTTATCTTAATCGGATTTTGAAGTGGCATACCTCTAAATGTTTCTGGAGCAATTCTCTAAATATTTGCATTCAAATTTGGGAGTTTATTTTTTCTAAAAGTTTTTGGAATTTTTTCTGATGATATTATGTTGTAGAAATTCAAAAATGTACCAAGATTGAAGATCTTAAGTCCATAACTCAACTTATCTTAATCGGATTTTGAAGTGGCATACCTCTAAATGTTTCTGGAGCAATTCTCTAAAAATTTGCATTCAAATTTGAGAATTTATTTTTTTTGTAATTTTTTTGTTTTTATGAGTAACGGGTATCTGATAGTTGGGAAACTCGACTTTAGCATTCTATATTGTTTTTTATATTTATGTCATTTGAGTGGATCGGATTTGTTGGAAGCATGATGAAGTCAAACCAGTTTGATTGGGATTATATTCAAATATCGATCAGTACTTTAATAAATCGGTTTTACATCTCTGAATTAGGAAGGGCTTTTAAGGAATATATATTTGATACAGTGGATATCGTGAAGCGGCACTATCTGTCTTTGCCCTTTTCCTCAATTTCTTTTTCTTGTATCTATCATCGACATACATAGATCTTTTTTTGCAAAATAGAGCGGCGCCAGAGCTTAAAGGCTACTTAAGTGTGCTCATGGCTTGTAATGCACAAATAAATGCGGCGGACAAATAAATGGGTATGTGTATATCTGAATGGATATTATGCGCATATTTCCCGAGTCGGCGTTAGATAACTCGAATCGGAGCAGGAAAAGATAGCTGGCCAGATAGATAGATAGATAGATAGATAGAAAGATAGATAGCTAGATCGATAACCGGCGACGATAAGCGACCAATGACGACTCCTGCGCCGGAATGGGCAAACAATCAATTAGAATGGCAAAATCTTCGCAAATGCAATATAAATCCACGGAACGCAAAGGGCTTAAAAAGTAATTCCCGAGGTGGAAAATTGTGGTCGGTGAAAAAGGGTGATCACCACTAGCAACACTAGTCTGAAGAAGAAGTGCGGAGAAGTGGCCCTGAAATCATGACGATCCATATCGATCCATATCGACCCGTCTGGCGAAAACTCACCCACTTACGAGTCGTGGCAATAAATCGATTGCCACTGCAACCGCACTTTATATATGGGTTTATGCATTTACAATGCCAGCGATTATTGTTTGCCTTAGTTTACGGCCGGACTTTAAAACCAATCGATCACAATTGGCCACTGGCCAAGTGAGCTATGTGTGTCATGTGAACGGAAGCTTGGCCCACCAACTTTCGCCAGCAACTTTCGCCAGCAACTTTCGCCACCAACTTTCCGGAGTATCTTCCGCCCAGCATATGCTATCCAAGTCCCGGGGTAATTATGCCAACTATCTGTGCGCCCCCACTCCTTGCCGGATGTCACTTAACCGGATTGCGCCTGCGACATCAAAACAAATTGCACTCCCTCGTGGATAGCACACAAATCTGATTAGAAAAACATTTACAAACGCAAATCGCACGTTATCCTGTCGCCAGAAAGGGGCAGTCCCCGAACCCACCCTGACATAATTTGATGTGTGAACTTTGGCCGAACCCCGATGCTCCGGGATGGGTCTAATTTGATTGACGTCAACGCGCACGGAAATTGTGGGAAAGCGAGGCGGACACACTGGCAAAAAAGTGCTTGGTATTAAGCAGAATTTATTGAAATACATGTAAGCCACCAGAGTATTATTTCTTGGACTTTTTAAAGTGATATTTAAAGTGAGTTTTATCCAAAAAAAAGGGCGGTTTTAATATTAAAGCAACCGTTGACTTTTCTTTTTCCCAGTGAAGGCAACGAAAAGATTTCCCAATGTAGAAGAAGTCCGCAAGTGGAAGAAGACCCAATCCGCTTGTGTGGCAGGTAGTATTCGAGTCCGGCCCGGAATCCTGCTACTGTTCCTTCTGCGTGCCCGTGTCCTCGCCCATGGAAATGATATCCAAACAAACTCAATTTGGTGTGCTGCCTGCGCCTTTGATAGATTAGCAGACAAAGCGAAGGAGGCGCGACTGCAGCGACACGTGACCACCAGTCCTGGGCGGAGGTGGGTGGTTGTGGGGTGGGCTGGTGGGCTGGTGGGCTGGTGGGTGGTGCAAGGACACTGGCAAACTCGTATTCGTATTCCATTTGGGCGAGCATACAAAATTGATTTGGTTGTAGCACAAGCAAAATATTTGCCAACGGCAGGCAGCCATTAAACAGCTGCTGCTGTTGCTGAAATTTGGAAAGTTCGGCTCCTGATTTTCCAGCAAGGACACGTGCCGGGTTGGCTGCTGGTTGGATGGTGCACTTGCCAACGCCACTGTCACGTGCCACAGGCGGCAAATTAAACAAGGCGCAACATGGGAAGCAAAAGTTTAACAATGCAGAAAATTGAAAAACAATCAAAAAACCCGGCCGCAAAGAGAGATGGGCAGTGAAAGTTAAGTGCCGGCATGCATCCGAGGACACAGGATGCCGGATGACACGGCATCCGGGTTGCGGGCTGCGGGCTGCGGGCTGCGGGATAGAGGATGCGGATATATACTTCTGTTTGCTCGGAGCGCGCTATTCGTTTCGTCTCACTTTATTTGGCCATAATTAGCTTAATGCGCGCAACAAACAAACCGGAAGAGGCCGGGGCGACGAGGAGCGGAAGCGGAAGTGGCCATGTTGCCATTCAAGAGCGAGCTGGCCATGCATGTCCTTGCCTGGCATTTAGCCAGGCCAACGGCAATGGCAGAGCAAACAAATGTCCCAGCAACGTGAACCAGGAGCGGTCCACACAGTGCCAGAAAAAATCACAAGGGCCACGTGAAGTCGATACTGGGAATACCCTTCCAGCTTTGTAGCTAATAAACTTATAGATCACCAATGATTCATTCCCAAGTTAAGTAAGGTAAGTAAGTGCTACTACGAAGTGGTAAAAAATTTGACTATATGTTCATATTAACCTGATAGTACAAATATTACTACAACATATATAAAATATATGATCAAAAACATATATTTTGATTTCATAATGTACTTTATAATGCATTTTATTTGATACCAATCTTTTTTTTTTCAACACTCAACCCCTATTCAAAGTCATGCCGCCTGACTGAGTTAATACACCCCGAGGAAAGGGAAGCGTCGGAAAAACGGAAACAAGGCAAACACAATGCACGGAAAAAATTAAAATCATTAATCCCCTTAAAAGGTTCTTAATCTGCGGCTGCTGCTGCTGAATTTTGTTGCTTCATTTGCCGTCGTCGTTGCGATTTTGCCAGCCATTCGGGAATCGGTGCCCCTGCATTGCTCATACGCAGCGTTGCCAAGTTGGGTTCCCCCGCTGTGTGGGCCCCTTTCCACCCGCCCCACTCGCTCAATCGTGCTATATATATTGAGTTTTGCACCTACACATATTATTTGGGCTGTCAATGAAGTGTCCGTTGACTGTCATCGCCCTGCGACATCATCATATGACTCTGAGTCAGCGGACAATCAGCTGCCAATTGTGATTAGTTCTCCGGCGGGTGAGATTATGTTCGATCTTTGGCAGCTTGGAGCCGACGACCCTGGCCAGCTTGGAGCCACACGGAGCCACATGCAACAGTTGTTGATTGCCACCTCCGTCAGCAACCGCGATCGTAAATTGAGCAAACATTTGTGGCTGTGCAATTGCATCGCAAGTTTTATGGCACTCTCCAGGGCGAACAAAATGCACATATGCACATGTACCCGTATATACTCATATACTCATATACCCATACGTATACTCGTATATACGTGTATAGATACTTTCGCATTCGCTTGTATAGTCGGGCGATTTCGAGTGCGAGACGAGGGCAAACAGCTCGCTTTATGACTGGCAAACCTACCGCCGAATGGCAATGCAAAAACTGGCGCAATCAGCAAAATGTAAATAATTTCACTGCGACCCGAAAAACAGAAAACAGAAAACAGAAAACAGAAACCGAAAACAGCAACAGCAACAGCAACAGCAAGAGAAACAGCAGGCAAACTGGGCGTCCGAAAAACAAAAAGGCGAACCTGGCGCAAATAAAACAATAAATTTTATACAAAATTGACAAGCTGGCTTAGCCGCAGCCACAGTTACTGATAGCCAGCCACTTTCGATGGAGTGGTCGTTGGGAGAAACTGGAGGGCAAAGGCGCTAGAGTAGACCACTCACGGACAGCGGACAACACTGCAGCGGCCCAATAAACAATAAACTATTAACAATTAACAATAAGCAATAAACAGTAAACAATAAACAATAAACAGAGCGCATTGCGGCCAGAATCATGCGGTAGCCAGTTTGGGCCGTAAAAACAAAGCATTTAATTGCGAAATCCAAGATAGGCTTTATTCAGATCAGTGGAGGGTTTCATTTCTAAGGCTAATTGGGTACTGCAAGTAAGTTTTGGAAAGTGTGCAGCCTGGTAGTATACGTATTATATTATAATTACATTTTCTTTCAACTTATGTACCCAACAAACGGCGCCAAATCTAATTAATTTCGTCCACCGAAAATTATGACAGGGGTAGGTGGCTACTAGATAGATCGCACCCTTATTTGGCGACTGAAATCAAAAGGAAAACAAGAGGAAAACTTATGTTCCGCTGCCGTCTACAATTGCACCTCCAGCACAGCCAGCAGCAGCACGCAGTCAAAGAAAACAAAGCTCTGGAAAATGAAAACAAAAATAAAATAGCAAGGAATTTAAATTGAAATTATTTATTTTTGCATTTTGAAAGCGTTCGCGCGTGTCAAGGATTTCTCACGCGCACCAGTCAAGCGGCAAAACGATGACAAACCCCTCGCACTGAGTGCCAGTACAATTTGGCCACCCCTCGGCTTTTCCCACCCCCTTCCCCTTCCCCTTCCGCTTCCCCCACCGCTGGGCGGAAAAATAAAGAAGCGCACGCCTTTGCTTTTTTAATTTGAAAATATAAAAATAACAAGGCACCCGCGCGTATTCAAATGTCAAAGTCTCGCGGAATCCGCTCCCAGAAAACCTCATTTGCATTCGAGGCTTCGCGGAAATCTCTAAAATCGTATCCGAAAGATACGATTCAGTCGGCATTGACTGAAAACATTTCGCTTATTTATTGTCACTCAGCACTGTAGACTATAACTAAACTCTAAACTATAACTGCCCGATTAATGTGAGAAGCAATCGTTGGTTCTGATGAAAGAAGCCCAATTCACACTCACAGCACTTTGAGGTCAAGGTCTGGCGGTCATTGGCGCCCTGGGAAACTCTGCAAATCCATTTCCAGTGCGGATTATCACCTCCAGTTGGGCAAACGAGATAAGCAGGTATCCGAAGCAGCAGCTGATCGCCAATAGCCACGCATTGAGGTGGGTTCCGGGTCGAGTCGTGGGATCGCTAGTCCACTTCCTACCCTAAAAGCCACCGACAAATGCAGTAGTTAGCCCCAAGACATCATCTCCTAATCCTTGGGCACACACACCAAAAACTAGGCACCCAGTGCCGCCGTGGGAAAGCCGGAGCTAACCGACACCTGCCTGTCCAAAACGAGGAACACGGAACACGGAATACAGAATACAGAATATGGAATATGGAATATGCAATATGGTAAATACCGGCCGAGTGTGATGGATAAATCTGTAATCACACACTCCTACCGCGCCGCTACATCAACGTCGGAACTTGGACGTCGGGGAAGCCGCCGTTTTGATCCGCGGGCTTAGGCAGTTGAACCACCGGACTAAGGCAGTCCAATAATTTTCAGGTTCCCCAATGAGTGTGGGCATATACTGGGAAAAATACTCAAAACCTATTATATTCGAAAGAACATGAAGCCAAATAGAATGCACCTCAAACATATACATATATAATATATATAATTCAAAAAAAGTATATAATATCATTGATGAATGAAATCCAAAAGTATGGCATAATATTGTGAAAATACAATGAGCATGCGTCGTAACTAATCATGAAATACTTATCCACTTTGTTTCCATGCTCATAGAAATATTTAAATATGTCAAAGCGCTCCAATAAATTTCAAGTTAAGATATCATGGTGTCTTATCTGACGGCCATGGACGTTCTTTCAGTGTAGACTCGGGGATCGCTGAGACCATGCGACAGTCGCATCGAAGTCTATGGGTGAGTATATGTGGTATAGTCAGCCGACCGATACTCCCACTCTCACTCCTGCCGTCAGCCACACCCACTGCCGCCCACTGCCGCCCACTGCTGCCCACTGCTGCCCTCCACCCACCGCCCCCGCCCACTGCGAGTGCGAGTGCGAGTGCGGCTGCTGTCTTTGGGGCGCTATAAATCATAAGCAAACATTTTGATATTGTAATCCCCAATTTAATCCGTGCGCATAAAAAGCCAAAAATCAAACTTTTCGACATGGGCGGCGGTGTCTGTGATGTGCCTTCTGCATTTGCTTTGTTAGTTTTTCTCGCTCGTTCGTTTCGTGTTTTTTTCGCTCGTTTGCCCAAAAAATTGATGGATTACCTTGGCCCCCCATCCCCATACCCATCCCCCACCCCCAAGAACCAGGTGATAAGAATTCTTCAGCTTCTGTTTGTTGCTTTTGTGTTTCCTGCTGGCGATGATGATGATGATGTGGCAACTGTTGCTTTTGCTGGCCGCCTTGATTTATTAATTAATTGTGTGCGGACGGAAACTGCGTCATTGCGTGGAGTGGGAGTGTCGGTAAAATGGCTAATAGGGCGCGATAACTTCGATTCGGCGGCCGAAGATCATTTGTCGTCGGCCCTTTTTGAAGCGGCACGGCGGTAATAGTTGAAAGAACCACCCATCCACCATCCACCACCCACAACCGTCCATTGAAGCGCCCAGGGTCTACCATGTTTGTTGTGGAATTTTCGGTTAGGCGGTTACCAACCGGTAGCCTATTTTTGTGGGTGGTCGCACAGCCGAGGATCCCCCGGCTGCCTTTGAAGTCGTTCCGGCAAAGGGTTGAGCAATGCAAAATGGCTGAAACTTACTAACTAAGTTAAAGGCGAAGAACTAGGTTAACTGGCTAACAAAAACCAGTAGGTTCGTCTTTACGTTTGGTAAGTGATTATTCGAGCACCATGATTGTCTGCCCCTCTTGACTCTGATCATAGGAATAAATCTAGCAAATACTATCTTAATTCGAGCTCTAATCAACTGACATTGATCCTTTGTGGCGGTAATGGCAACCCCATTCACATCGCTGAGCACTCCATTACATTTATTGCCATCCCACGATTGATGTCCGTCCAGGCGGGGATATCTGCACCCTTAATTGATTATGTCTAGCCCCCGCCGAGTCCAATTTCCATCGCTTTCCATCTTCCCCGGCGAGGCAGATGCCCGCAAACGCGATGTAATTACCATCCGAACAGCTGATTTTCCAGCCAAAGTCCCAAAGTGCTCGTCCCAAGAACTCGAGGAAGTGCAACAGTCGAGAGGGGAAGTCCTGCGCTCTCTTCTCTGAGGTCCTGGGGAAATTGCGTAGCCGCCCCGTGCGCATGTAACACATGGCACACAAAGAGGCAACGCCCCCTGAAAACAGCACGCCATCGGTGGGCGTGGCCAGTGAGCAGCGAGTGCCAAAAGAAATAAACCAATCGAAAGGGAGTGAATAATCAGCGAGTTTTCGACGAGTGGCTGGAGATAAGCGCGCGGGGAGGGAAAATGTGATATAAATATCCGGACGGCGGAGCAAAATGTGCGTGAGTTTTCCGCTCCTGCCTTCCACTCCTGGCCATCCGTTCTCAGCATTTTCCGCTCCTTTTTCCACGTGCCTTGCATAAATCGGACAGCAATCGATGTAACTTGTGCCCAGGAGGAGTTCCGAACAGATGTCATCATATTTCTCAGCAGGTTCCGAAATTATGCGGCCTCTTCGGCGTCGCTTAATTTGTTTTTTCCCCCCTCCCGCCTATTGCCGGGAAAACCCAGCTTCCTTTTTCCATTTTTCCGACGTGTGCCAGCCACTTGGTTACAAGTACTTTACGGTAATGGAGGATTTTCGCTTGAGCATCCTCTAACAGAAATTAATTTAAATCGATATGCGGCCAGAGTGGCGCTGTCTACGTGGCCATGGGTGTGCGACGAGGGGGTGGTGGGTGACATCCTGGCCTTTATTAATTAGCATCGTAATTTACTTTGGCGGTTTGATTGAACTGTAGGTGGCTGAAACCTCTCAGCTGTGCGAATATTGCGCGTATCTCTCGCATTTCCAATGGCAATGTCAACAAGGACATGCCACGCAAACTAATACACAAAACCCACACACTGACGCACTTTTCTGGAGAACGGGAAAACCCTTGCCATGCGTACACAAAAAGAAAAACTCCAAAAATTCCAAGTGCCTATATAAATCTTGAGCATACATGTTGTACCTCGAAATATGTATTTTTAATTTCCCTATTTCTGTGCAAATTTCCTATTTTCTACACAAATTGGCATCGCTGGCATTCCAGATTTCTCGCAGTGCACGTGTGTTTGTATAGTTTATTGACTGCTTGAAGGGAAGTGCTTTCCATAGAGAAACGGAGAGATTTTTGCGCTAAGGAATGTAAGACTGGCCGCAAATCCTGAAAATTGACTTCGTCCTCAAGGACAGCGGGGGTTGGTGGGGCAGGGCGTTTTGGGGGCAAACAGGAAAGGGAAATCAATGCCGCCATTTTGCGAAAGAGTTGCCAGGGAATCCGCTCGCTACCCGCGTGGTTTTTCACCATCATCATAAGGCATACAAAATTAGTTCAGTCGGCTGGGGATTTGTGAGCTGGGAGATGGGCAGTGAGATGGGTGAGAGTGGCGTTGTGGTGATGTGGTGCTGGGAAATGGGAAATGGGAAAGCGAGCCCGCGCCTTTGTTGCTGTTGTTGTCGCATCTCCCTACGCACCATCGTATTTCATTTCGTCATGTTTCGGGATTAGGCCGGATTACTTTGCCGACTGAGCAATGGCTCCGAAATGCTCTGAACTTTTCAACTGCGCTGCCTGTGAACTTTTCGGTAGTTGCTTAAAAAAGGAAAGCGGGGAAAGCGGGAAAATGTGACGACGCGAATGTGTGTGGATGTAAATCTGAAAGGGGGAAGCCCCATTTCCCTGGATATCTGACACTTTGGCGCGCCATGGCATTTCAATTTCTTGAGGTGCGTGCGACTGCTCGAATGTTCGGCATTAAGTTTTTCTGTTGCCAGCATCAAAGGATGATGAGTTTTCTTCCCCGGACGGACACTTAAGAGATCCCCCCAAATGGCAGACACACTCCCCGGCACGTAGACCCCATTTGGATGGCAAAAACGAGCGCCATTTTCTTTTGGGTTCGCTAGATAACAGTAGATACCGCGAAAACGCTACGATATCGGAGAGTCGAAAGTCTAAATTCGGTTGCCCTTATAATTGAAATACGACCTGGTAAATTCCCGCATTCCCGCAGCTCTGGGCCCGAAATAGACAGCTTGTCATCAATATAAAAGTCGGGGATTTGGCCAAGGGCCACAAAGGACATTGTGTAATTACGCCATCGTAAAACAGAAATTCCCCGGGGTGCCGAAAACCCTTTGATGGGCGAAAGCAGTGAAAGTCGGACCTTGCACCACAGGTGGAGAGCCCTTTATCACGATATTGTACTGCATCATCGTCACTCAGGTGAAATTCTCCCCTCTGAGTGGGTGGATCGCTGGAGTGCCAGCCCGCCCTTCTAACATTGTGCCACATTTACGTAAGTGGGCGAATGTGTGACGGTGAGTTCAAAGGCGGTAGACTCGAGCAGGTCTGAGCAGCTCGAGTGGCTTTAGTGTTTCGAGGGCCTACGCTCAACGCGATTATCATTTCAAGTCTATCTACAATCTGCAATCTGCAATCTGCAATCTGCGTTATGCCAGTCGCACGTTCTCACAAAAATATCACACCTTGGGGTTGCCAAAATATAGTGAATCCTACAAATAGCCGGTCTATATTATCAATGAGTCGAATATACATAAGTAGGTTGGATTTTATGAAGCAAGCTTAAGATAGATACTGCATCTATTCTATGACAGACTGATTCTCACCCTGAACTCTCCCTTAAGATCTTGTCGAATTGATTTATGTGGTAACCATGGGAATACAGTCAACTTCCGGGGATCTCTGGAGGTCACGAGTTATGCCTCGCATGGCCATTGGAAATTATGTCCGATTAGTTTCCTGGCATGTCAGTGGCGGAATACGAGGCTATAAAGCTAGCATCATTTACATCCGTCGGCTGTCTCCCTTACCAGCTTCCTCCAGCCTCCCCCTTTCCCCTTTCCCCTTTCGACCCCGTTAACCCCATTCCAGCACTCAGAAAGGAGGATGAAACCTCCGGGAAAGGCAGGCAAATGCGAAATAAAAACGAAAATTATGAACTGCACAAAAGCTGTTGTGAATTTTAATAAATTCTGCCTGCTGCTTGTTTCTGGTTATGTTTCTGTTTCAGCTTCAGCTTCAGCTCAGCTTCCTTTGCAAGTATCGCTGTGTGTGTGGCTGTATTTCTGAGCTGGCAGAGCGAACAAATCAAAAAGGGGAAAGTCCCAGGGAGGAGATACAGATACAAATACAAATACAAGCGCAAGGATACGTCAAAAGGAGCAGTTATTTATTTATTTGCGGGGGGCGGTCGGGGGGTTAAAGAGGCAGAGTCAGAGGCAGAGACAGAGGCACAACAATGGCGGGCTAACGCAGAATAATGGGATAACAAAACGCCCTTGACACCCAGTAAAAGACAGCCAGCCCTCAAAAGTGGGCAAAGTAGCCTTATTATTATGAACACAGCACGTAGCAATTGTCCAGGGGCGGAGGGGAGGGCAGGGCAGGGCAGGGCAGGGCTCCTGAAAGGGGGAACAGAACAGAACGGAACGGAACAAAGGACCAAAGGACCGAAGGACCAAGCCAGAACCCCGAAAGTACAAATCAAACCCTCGAGAGCGGCCAAATAATGTACGGATGAAGAGCGAGAGGGAGAGTGGGCGCCGGCGAGGGCGAGAGAGGGAGAGCACAGCAATGGCGCACTGCAAACACGAGGGTCTGAGTGAGAGAGAGCGAGAGTGGCGACTTTGGGGGTGTGTCTTCCGTGCACTCGGATGATCGGACCTCCCTTTCGCACTGCCGCCGCGCAGGCAGCTCTCGCTACTCGTCGGCCAGCAGACCATCTCCCTCACACCCTCTCGCCGGCGCACAGGCAGAAAAGAGAGATAAGATAGCGGGCGATACACGGGGCTCTTGCGTTCGAAAGGCGAAATTCTGGGGTATAGCGTTCAGTAGCCGCGAGTTCTCGTCGCCAGCACCACGTTTACCGTTAGCACTGGCCCATCCACCCCGCGCACCCCACCCCCCACCAGCCAGATACTCGCTGCATGCGCTGTACACGCATCCAACAGATACTTTTCCGAATTCGTTTTCAATCCAGCTACGTCCTGTTACGGATGCAGACGCGTCGCCTCCGTTGTGATACCAGATACATGTAATTGCAGGTCTAGCTAGAGCTACAGATTCAGATACAGAGATTCGAGTGCCACCCAGCAGATACTTAGCCTAATTACGCCGCGGATTAAACTATTAAACACTTAAATCCGCCAGGATTTGCCTATCACATCAAATCGAATCGAATCCAATCGAATCGAATCCAATCGAATCGAAATCATATCACTGAGAGTGCCGCGAGTGACTGTGTGCGCGAGTGTGTGTTTTTGTGTAGCGGCAGCGAGATTAAAAACATATCCCCGAGTTACTTAAAATTAATCACTAACATAATCACTGTGATTTTTATTATTTGATCTGCCGACGTCAACACCGCGTGTGCGAAAACTGTTTAACGGCTGCGGCTTTATTAAATGCCACTTGCCATTTGATTAGCAATCTGTTGCAACAACACATCATAAACCTACCGATCTCCCCGAGATTTATAGCCCACTGCCCACGCGATATATCCGGAAGATTTTCGGAGACTTTCCCAGCTCTCCGGCGCTTGAAATGCTGGCCATCTGATTTATTGACGGGCCCACGACATTTGCTCCATCAAAGTTCGCCTTTGATATTCCGGATCGACGGAAACAGCGAGACCGACGGAAGTTCGCTCCCACCACCTAGTGGATTAATTTGAATTCCTCTCCCATCATTCAGAGGTGAGTCCCAGTACCATCTAGTTGATCATAGCTTGAAAGTAGTACTTGAAGTACTTGATACGTTGTTTATAAAGAAGATCAGTATCTGAACTTCTGATTCTGCAAAGCTTGGGTTTATCGAAGTCAACTTTCTCCATGCACTTCGTCTAGATATTTCAAATGATCTGTTAGGTTATTGCAAACAGAAGTTTCGCGGTAAGCAGCGTGCTAGGAACTTAAGCGCCCCATAATGCTAGGAGTCCATGAGGATCAGCAGAGGTGCCCATTGAGGGCCCAGAGTCCGCCCATAAACGGGTTGTTGGACAACGATTTAAGTTTACGGCGGACTCTCACGCCGCGCATAAATCACGGCGGAGTGAGACCCGGATCCGGATTGCCGCCATAAACCGAGATCTCGGCCATTCCGTACGGGGGCCTCTGGGCTTCTGGGCTGGTAACGTGAGTTTTGCCAAAAAAATGGACGGAGAGCCCGGCCAAGTAGCCAAGTAGCCAAGTAGCCGAGTAGCGTTGGCTCATTGACGTCACCTGAACGAACAATTAGCAAACAAGATGTGGAAAAAACCTAAGTACACAATGCTCGGATTCGGATTTGGATTCGGATCTCCGGGCAGCCGCTAAACTCGAATTTGAATAAAATAATAAAATTAAATGGGTATGAAAACATGTGGAAAGCCTTGGCACAACATCGAAATCTTGCCACCTTCGCGACGAAGATCTCGCGGCCATAAAGTGGCATAAAATAATTCTGGCATTCTTTGTCTTAGGGAATCATTATGTAAATAAATTCTCACTTTTGAAATAAAATGACGAGGCAGAAAAACAGAAAGCTGAAAAGCTGAAAAACACACACACGAAATGGAGCGGAGAATATTCTTTGGCGGAATGGAAACAATGGCAAACTGGCAACCGAATTATTTATTAGACGCTGCGGCAGATAATTTAGCCAGAAATTGAGACAACTGCGGCAACAGCAGGCAGAGCAAATAACAGTATTATAAATATACCCATCACGGCAATAAATGCAGAACTTTTCATTTCAACAGCTGACCCAACCACCAATCGTGTGGCCCATAAATTGGCTTCAAGTGAAATTGTGTTTATCACGAAAAAGGCTGCCTATTATACTATTATTGCTGTTGAACAACCGCAAATGGATTTAACATTACAGCCGCACTAATCCACTGGGGATCAAGTGGAGATCAGGCGGCATTATCAGCGAAATCGAAAGTGACAGCTCAAGCCAAGGCATTCCAATTAAATTTAATTGAATTCACTTTAATACACAACTACACAACTGCGAATTTATGCTGCCGCTAGATTTATGAAATTCGTTCTCGCCCCGACTGCCTTTGAATGCCTTCAGTTTGTTGTGATTGAGATTAGATAACCATTTATTGCAACGTTTCATTTCGCTTCGTTTCGTTTCGTTTCGTTACGTTACGTTTGCTCAGATAGCAGTGGGCCGTGTATGTAACGAATATACCGAATATAACGAATATGCATATGTGTGTATATATGCCGTATATGCCATTCCTGGCCGATATCGGGCGAAGGGGCCTAGGAACCTGGAGAGTGTGTTCCCTCCCTTTTCGCTAATTGATTTACGATCGTTTATGGCTATTTTCGTGCTACTGTCAGTGGGCTGTTTTTATTTTTAACGAATTTATTGGACGCCCATGACACGGTTTATCGCACTAGTGACTGTCAGTGGGGCTGCTCTCTGCTGCTCCACCACCAGAACTGGGGCCCATTCCCCAATTCCCCAATTTCGATTGCCAAAATCCAAAGGCGCCCAGTGTACGTGCAATCATAACAATAATAGCGGAGAAATGCTCGCAGAAATGTAAATATTTTACATCGATAAGGCTGTTATCACCCGGCCACCATCTTCACCGCTCCTCCAGTCTGCTGATAGCGGGCTAGGCGGTTCGGTGGCTTGGTGGTGCGGCGGTGCTGTTGTCAGCCCATGTGCCCCACCAGGTCCCCTCAGGTGCTCCACCATCCACACAATTTACGATGCCAACTAAAGAGAGTCCCATTCTACCACTCCGTCTGCCGCCGGCTCCAGCATCCGTGGTATTAACCCCTTGACGTGTTTGGTGTTAACTTGCCATTCGGCTGGTGTTTGGGTTAAGCTCCCTGTTTGCCTTCGCCGTTGAGGCGATAAAAGGTTCCACCAGTTGATTTGCCTACCAGGTAGCCCCCGGGCGATAATTAAGTCTGAGTAGCAATGAACCCGATGTGACTAACATGTGCTGGTGCACAGAGCTGAATCTATAATTAGAGATAATAATTGCTTTCTCAGTGTATTAATGCCATTCGGCCTCCTGTTTTTCCAGCTTTTCGGGCTCTGGCAACGGCTGCATCTTGGATTTGCTTTCACCACAGTTGGAAGATACCGGCCTCAAGACGACGACTTTCCTGCAGCACTTCAAGGACGTCGTCACGACGAAGTTCACGGGGAGGGACCACCACCTGCCGCCGCTGCACCCCGCACACCCCGCCCACCCGGCGCACCAGCAGTCGGCGCTGCACCACCACCACCACCAGCAGCAGAGCTTCTCCACCATTTTCCCCACGTATCTAGGCATGGACCGCTCCTCCGCCGTCGGCGGTTGCGGCGGGGCGGCGGTCTGGGAGTGGGCGTGGTCACCAGCTCGGCCACAGCCTTGGGTCCGGGTGGCCTGACCAACGGCGGCGGCGGAGTGGTCAGCGGCGCACTCAACGGCCTGGAGGCCATGTCGGCCGAGTCCACGGGCCTGTGCCTGCAGGATCTGGTGAGTGCCGGCACGGCAAACGGAGCAGGCTCCGCAGGATCGGCGGAGAGTGCCACCACCACCAGCACGGCCCTGAGCAGCGGCAGCACCGGCAGCTCCACGGTCAACGGAGGAGGCAGCAGCACCTCCGGCACGGAGCACCTGCACAGCCACCACAGCCTGCACGACTCCAGCTCGTCGGTCAGCATCTCACCCGCCATCTCGAGCCTGATGCCCATCAGCAGCCTGAGCCACTTGCACCACTCCGCGGGCCAGGACCTGGTGGGTGGCTACTCCCAGCACCCGCACCACACGGTGGTGCCGCCGCACACGCCCAAGCACGAGCCGCTCGAGAAACTCAGAAGTAAGTATCGACTCAAGCAGTTCAGGGCCACATCGGGAAAATATCAAACTCTTTATAATAGGTAACCTCCTAGATTGAGGATTTTAGATAGAGGTTTCCTGATTGCCATACAATTGGCATTGTTTAGTAGCACAAGTCAGAGATCCATCCATAAACTTGCTTTATAATATTTAAACCTATTTTCTTTTGAAGTGTTCCCTTTTGAGGAGAATTTTCCCTAAATACACGTACATATATCAGAAGCGTTTATTTTTCCGCGGCATAATGGGATACCATTTCGTGGGCAATTCGTAGTGAAATTTGTGAGGGGCAACTCGGGCATTGACAGCTAATTAGTGGGCCCATAACTCAGTGTGAGAGACGTACATTCTTTGGGGCGCTACTAAGAAGATATTCCCTTCGATCAGAGTCATCAACAAGTGTCCACATTCTCATTGCTATTCATGGCGCTTTTGTGCGCTTGTGTTTTATACATTTCCCTCTGTTAGCGGCAGCTGTTGGCATTTCAATATGCGATTCGTTTTGGCCATCATTCACGCTCCGTGCCAAAAGCTCATTCCCCGGGCCACTTGTCGCTCCGCATCTCCAATCCCCTCATGCATATTCATAATCATTGTGCAATCATTAGCGCATAATCTCCACAAAGCGTCACAAAGGGAGCGGCCCAAAAAACAGGAGTTGCTCCGTGATATATCTAAACAAATTTCAATTTTGTGCGCATGTCACGGCTAATTGAGCACCCTTCTGGCGTAGTGCCGAAAGCAACACTCTACCCTGCTGCTCACTTCCACTTCCCTTGCACTCGTCCCTCTGACATTCGATATGTGCATTGTAGTCAAGTGTTTGTTGTTCCGATTGCCTAATTGTTATGGGAATTTGGTCTCTTCGGAGGCTGCAGGATTGGCGGCCTAGTGCGCAATGCCACAGCTTCAAGTGGCAATATGACAACTCAATTGGTTCTGGGGAAGTTGCTGGGAATAATCAGGGCTCTCCAGATGGACAGGAAACCTGTTGGGCGTGGGCAACTAGAAATTATATGAATATGGAGATCTCTCTCCTTAATACAACTAGTTTTTCCACTGCAAACTCTACGCCAGAGTCGCATTTGGGACGACGACGAGTGGCAACCTAGGAAATTTCCATTTGCACAAGAGATTTGTCTGCCCTCGCCCAGAGATTTGTTGGCTGTCGCCCTGTCAACTCAACTCTGCCCCTTCGGGGTTAACAGCCCGGCAAACTTTGCACTTGTCTGCAACCCAAAATGGCCAGGATGCCCGAAGAGAACCCAACCCAACCAAACGGAACTGAACTGAACTGAACTGAACTGAGGTGAGCCCGGGTGAATCCATGGCCACAGATGTCCTGCCATTTATTTGCGTGCCAAAACAATTTAGCACAAAAATGGCTGGCATTTAAAATATGCACGACTGCAGTTATCCTTTGACACCCGCACAAACACGTAGATATTCGTAGCTGCAGGTGCGGGCCACGTTAACAGCTCTGAGCCACAAATTTCCACTCGTGTCCGCCTGTTTTCTCCCGCTCTACCCCTGTTTTCTCCTGTTTTCCCCTGTTTTCCCCAATGCTCCCCACCTTGTTGTCGTTATTGTTTACGCTCTTGTTTAAATAATGGCCACGCAACGTGATTCTGCTGCTGCTGCCAGTTGGCAGGATTTTCATCAGACTCCAGAATTGCATGGCTGCAATCGGATTTTCAATTATTGGCCAATTTAATGGTCAGCACACAAACACACGGACAAACACCCACCCACAACCCATTCCTTTATAGACATTTATTTATGCGTATTTATATGTGCGGCAGAGGTAATAATTTTTTACGATTGCACTTTTTTATGGGCCGTGTTCCACCTTTTAGTTTCGACTCTACTCTTCTCTACTCGACTCGAATCTTTCGTTTTATTTTTGGTAGATCATTTTATGGCTTCGGTGCGTGTTTTTATTTCGCTGGCGATGCTCAAAGGATTTCAAGTTCACGTTTTACACTAATTTAGTTCGTGGGGAATTTGATTTTTATGGCTAAAAGACGTAACTCTTTATTCGAGCGGGATTGTCGCCTAAATTATGTTGTCAGCTGCTGGGAAGAACCGACCTTGTCCCTCCCACTGTTTATTTCATATTTCACCATCGCGGCAATTAGGGAATTATCTCGCTGTATCAGTGACTATATAAACATATATCCACTGGCGTTTATATTTGTCCCGGGCAAACCAAACAGAACCCGAAACGAAACTGAAACTGAAACCGAAACCGAAACCGAAACAGAAATCCAAATCAGAGCAGTTTACATTTATTTTTTGGTTGCTCGGCAAATAATAGAATGTTGTTCTATTCCTATACCACCTATTCCCATACCTATTCCTATTCCTATTTCTTTTTGTTTCTATTTTTTATTGCCAGCTAGTCCTTAGCTTGTTTGCCAAGTTGTTGCCACAGATACGACGAGATGGAGAACTATTTGCCCATGACAATGTTTGTGGCTGATGCCGTTGATAAAATTATGAAATTACCAGCGTTTCACTACGGGTTTCTGGTGAAATCGTGCTGTTATCTGTTGTGTCTACACGAAAGTAAATGCCCATCTTTCCGCTAAGTGTTAATGGCACGTGCAGCTCGCCGGGCTCTAAAAACACAAGAACACGAAGAAACAGGGCAGAAACACAACAGAACAACATAAACAATATCCCAGACTAAGAAATCCACGAGATATACGCTTTTGGGTGGCAATGGGGGCGGGGTCCTCCAGGACTCCAGGACACCAGGACAACCGAACCGGGGCTACTTTAAATTCCGCACCAACCAACGCCTGTTTTTTTTTTGTCAGGCCTGGTCCTTATGAATATAAATACCTTTTATCGATTTTCCGCTCGGCTCCTGTATCGCCGCTTAAAGTCTTTAAGGATTTCGTCCTGCGGTGTGCGAACAGTGCATTGCCCGCAAATCTCTGCGAAATTGCTCACATATGTCATCCAGCACGGGCAGGACCAAGGATCACACTCGAATTGGCACTGCAGGCACCCCGAATGCCACACAAATTGCACTTGCTGACCGCACAGTGGTACATCAATGGCAAAACAAGACAAGAGCGTTGCACAAAAAGTTTCTTTTATTCAAATTTATATAGGGTAATTCATAAAGTAATTAGTATTTATTGGCAAGCTACATCTATTTCAGTGTCTGAATTTGTATCTTTTTGACCACGGTAACTATGCTCAATGCTCCACTGTAACTATCGCTGAAGTTGCCATTTATCAATCCATCTGCACAGCTCTATCTGTAGTTTCCTCCTCGCTGGCACTGATTTCGTTTATATAAATTATAATGTCATTATGGCAACCAGCCACAAAATCCACAACCCTCAATCACCATCCCCAATCCTCGCCGCTCCCCGTTTTCCTTGAGGCAATTACCTCGTTGCAGAAGTTGGTCGGGAAAACTTGATTCTCTGTCCGCTTTTCCGCTTTTCCGCTTTTCCGCCTCTTTTCTCATTATCCGGGCATCGTGCAATTTCGTAAAAATGTCGCATTAGAGATTATCTGAGGAAACAAACTTGTCCGCCGGACAGGACTCGCAGGTCCTTGGTGTGGTCCGTTGGCCGGCTTTTTGCTGGCTGACCCAATGGCAGGAATGGAAGGAATTCGAGCTGACAGTCGGGCAAATTACTGGCCAAAGTCATTGCAGTGGAAAACTACAAGCCAGAGAGCAGGGGCAAATCTAGTCTGGACACAAAAACAGAGATCTGCCCTTTTTTGGGTGTCCTTCTGCCTTCTGCCTTTTGTCTTATCTGCAGCCTCAACTAATGAGTCCGGGCTTTTGGCCAGGACCTCTGGTACATACACATGGCCATTTGGCCAAGGGTTGTTCTCCATTCTTGGGACATGTCAATGTGATTTCCCAGATTTTTATGCGTCTGTGCTCCGGTTGGTCAAGTGGCTGGAGCTCATTATGGGGCCATAACATATGGTCAGGGGCCATTGTCTCGACGAGCAAAGGATTAGTTCTGCGAGACATAAAAATTAACTCTCTTCAAGCCGTTGCCTAATTTTCATGACTCCGAATTGGGCTAACTTGCAGCGCGGGGGGTTGCAAGCGATGTTTCTACTTTGCGGCATATGGGCCAGCAATTTCCACGGACATCAACACCTCGGCGGCAAATGTGGCATGAAATTGGAAAATATTTTCATTTGCGGTGGAGTGTTTAACCCTTTGGTTGGCCCAGCCAGTGGTTTACAGCGAAAGCAACTCTTGCTCGACGTCCTGCTCCCGTTTCCATTTCCATTTCCAATTCCAATCTCAATTCCAATCCCAATCCCATCCCCAGTCCCAGGTCCAGGACCAGGACCAGGACCCCAAGCCGATGCCAAAGCCAATCCCGATCCCCTTTCAACTGTCACATTAATCGTTTGTTTTTGGTCACCAACTAAACGTTGCTTATGCTTGACATTTTCCTTTAACTCTCCCTTTCCTCCCTTTCCCGGGGCATGTCCTTTGTTGGCTCGTCCTTTCATGCTTTCATCCTTTTATTTTTGTTTGTTTTGGTCTGGTGAGGTTTTCCTCCTCCTGCCACCGACGGTCGTCGTCTCCTGCGTCTCCTGGCCCGGATAATTTATTGCTCCGGCTGCCGTGTCGTGTGTCAAAAGTTTTTATGTGGAAATCTGTCTATGAATGAGGCGCGTATGTGTGCAGGATGCCTAGATGCTATGCTCATATCCTCGGAGGCGAAAAAAATCCGAATCATTTTCGAATTTTTGTGCAGTTTCATTCGGGCAACCCTCGCTTGATTAATTGAGCCCGCCCCTCGGGAGTGTTTGCCTTTGACTTTTGTTTGGCATCATCACAATAGTCGCCAAGTCAAACAAATTTACCATCGCTCATTTGTTTGCTCAGCGGCTAATGCCACTGCAAAATGGCTGTCGGTGAAATTGGAAAATTGGAAAATCTGAAAATTGGAAAATCTAAAAATCTAAAAATCGCAGAATCGGAGAATCGGAAAAGCGAAAGTGACGCCGACACTTGTTGTCTTGGCTGACATGTGCAAAATGCCACCGACAAGCAACGCCCACCTCTATTGACACTTGCCACTCATCCAAACTCGATACCCACTCGAGAGCCCTGAAAACATTGTAAAACTCGGGCGACAACTGGCCGACAAATGTCACCGCCAGCTGACAGACGACGACAATTTTTCCGACGACCTGTCACGCGGGAAAACCAAACAACAAAGCACCAGCACAGCAGCACAGCAGCACAGCAGCGCAGCAGGAAAACCAAACTCAAATTAGTCGCTGGCCAAAATGTGCTCGGGAAATATTTACACAAATGAAAATCGCCGTGCTACGTGATTTTCGCTGCGTTTTTTCAAATTCCCCGTATTTTTTGTCAGCTCGTTGTTGTTTTTAGAGCGTGTCGTTAGGAAAATATTTTACGATACGAGGAATGGGCGATGTCGACCCATTTAGCTCAGGTCGGAAATCGGAATGGGCCATCTATTCAGATTCATTCAGCTGTATCTTCGAATTCAAAGGTTGCAGCGAGGCGTACACTAAAAAATGAAAGTGGAAATGAGGATGCAGTGGAATTGGTGCGAGAAGTAGCGTCTCACATGACAAATAACTTATGACTTATTAACAAATTAGAAGCTGAACTAGGTTTCCCAGGCCAATAGATTTCGTACAACCCTAATCGATCTTGACAAAACATTTATATGAACATTAATTCCCGCACTGAACACGGCTACTGCTGCCATGTTTGTTTTCTGATTTTTTCTTCTGCAACATTCAAGACGCTCATAATAAAGCAATGAAATTTTAATTACCCCAAAACGCACTCATTAGAGGCCATTAAAATACTTTCCACGGGGAAAGTGAAATTTTCCAACGGCATGTGAGGCTGTTGTCGGCGGCATAAATTATGCAACTGGAAATAAACAAATTGAGCCATGGCCAGCCTTCAAGGGGATGACATTTGTGACTCCTAGGGGTTCTGGGACCCCCACTTTCCCCCGACCACCCCCTACCAAAAAGGAGCTGGCTAATTGTTTCAAATGTCGCCGCGGGTGTTTGCTCACTTTAAAAACCACATTAAAGTGACAGCATGTGAGAAGGCCATAAATAATCAGCGGTATGCAAAGGAAGTGCTCCACAAGATTTAGGAGGAAGTCGGCAAGTCGGCAAGTCGGGACCTCGGACCATATGGGTGCACACCTTCCACTTCGCAGGAAGACCCCTAGAAATCAATTGCCACGGCCATAAATCTGTGACGAAATCGCTTCTATTTTTTTTTTTTTGGGGGGGGGAATCATGCCAATAGCTGAGTAATTAATACCAAAATAGGCGTGACTAACTGCGGCAATTATTACGCAGCAAATTGAGTCATTTGGCGCCGGTAGATTTATGGGGCCAAGGGGCCAGGGCGATTCCCTCGATTAACTTCCTCCATGGCAACTCTTTGAGCACGGGCTGAAGTTTGATAATCCCGCCCCTGGAAACAATCAAGTTGGCCTCCTCCAGGCGCAATCCGCTTTTTAATCGGGCTAACCAAGAGGCCATTTCAGGCTGCGGTGTCATAAATCCTTTTATGAGCTCTTTTACGGGCTCCTCCTTTCTGGCCAGGAAAAATAAAGGAGGCGATAGCAAGCAGGGTGGAGTTTTTCCTTTTAACGGCAGCGAATGGAAGCTGCAGCTGGGATAGATACATATATCTTTAGAACCAAGCTGAATTGTATTAAATATGAGCTAGGAAGTTTTGGATATTTTGGCACTTCCCTGGTTAAAGCATAAATTTTTTTGTAATTTTCTCTTGCCTGCGCTGGCTTGTTCTTTTCAGTTTGGGCCGAAACCGGCGATTTCCGTGATAGTCATAGCTCCATGACCGCCGTAGCAAATAGTTTGGATAGCACCCACTTGAACAACTTTCAGACGTCATCGACATCCTCGATATCGAACCGGAGTCGGGATCGCAAAGATGGTGAGTAGCAGTCGTAGCTGCCGTAGCTGCCGTAGCTGCCGTAGCTGTCGTATCTGTAGCCCCCAGAACCGCCGGGCAAAAGTGCTGTTCCCAGACCGTATCCGTTATCTTCGGGTGGCCCCATCGATAAGGAACATAATTTATAATAATTTCGGAAAGCGTGGCCAACGATTCCACCTTTGTCGGCGAAATTTACTCGGCCGGGTCCGATCCGTTTAGTTTTCGATTAGACTGCCTTTGCTTTGATTTGCGACCTCACGACGACAGCAGAACAGAAAACGGTGAGAATGGAGCCGAACGAAAATGATATTTCACAGGGGCAGTAATTTAGTTTATTTGATTAAGTTTTCGGCAGCTACCATTTCGATTTGGTCTCGCTTCCTGGCCTCTCTGCCCCACTACGACCAAAAAAAAAACACAAAAAGCACGCCGCATGATCGATGACATACGGGAACATACATTAACTGGTTATAAATCTGTTTGCCGGCGGGCCGCCTTTGAAGTTTTCCGGGGGTGGTGGGTGGGTGGCTAATGGCTGGTGTTTGCTGGCGACGCCTGAAGGTTGCATGGCAATTAGTAACGGTGCTCCACTGTCGCCAGAAGACCTTTCCCCTTCGCGCTATCTACCCCTTCGCGCTGTTAGCCCGAGCAAACCCAGGCGGATGCAACTGACTGCGAACTGCAAGCTGCAAACACATTAGACAGCCGATCTGTGTATCTGTATCTGCAACTATGTTCACATTCCTTGAAGCAAGTATCTAAGAGTATGCATATGGCTTCTTCCGCAGGCAATCGCAGTGCAAACGAGACCACGATCAAGACGGAAAACATATCAAGCTCCGGGCACGATGAGCCGATGACCACCAGTGGCGAGGAGCCCAAGAACGACAAGAAGAACAAGAGGCAGCGGCGCCAGAGGACGCACTTCACCTCGCAGCAGCTCCAGGAGCTGGAGCACACCTTCAGCCGGAACCGGTATCCGGACATGTCCA
Source organism: Drosophila orena (assembly GCA_005876975.1). Classification (NCBI taxonomy): domain Eukaryota; kingdom Metazoa; phylum Arthropoda; class Insecta; order Diptera; family Drosophilidae; genus Drosophila; species Drosophila orena. The sequence goes on along the minus strand of VCKV01000282.1, from coordinate 1,409,440 downwards.
CCCGCGAGGAGATCGCCATGTGGACCAATCTTACGGAGGCTCGCGTCAGGGTGAGTAAAGATCATCAGTGGATCCTTTTGACTCATTTGTATGTCCTTGAAGCGATTGAGGTTCTGTAGTTATATTTGGTAAAATATATTTGATATTTTGCACATAGTGCAGCCGTTCCCCAAACTTTGCGCCACCATTACGGCGCTGATGCTCGAATTAATTGCCAAGCAAGCCGCAAACGGCAAACAAACGCCGGACTCCGGACTCCGGCAGCTCGGTTGCCACATTATGCGGCCATTATAGTCCGGACCCCAATTATATTACGGACCGCAGGAGTCGCGACCGCAATGCAGCCGCACAGACTCGTAAATATGTCGCCTCGTTTGGCGTTGGCTTAAACCCAATGCGGCCAACACGGCCAACGCGGCCAATATGGCCAATATGGCCAATACGCGTCCCGGAGAGAAGAGCCCATTTCCCTGCGCCACCGGGGATTTATGTGCAGCTTTTGTGGGGCAAGGGGCGTGGCAGGCCGGGCGAAGGGGCGAAGGGGCGAAAGGGCGGGGTGTTGCCATAAATTGCCGCAGCTAAAACTGCAGTTGGCAGCGTTTGCAGCATTTGCTGTTTGTAAACCGCGGGCTTATCGAACGCCCGACCTCAACTGAACTGAATCGGAGTGTTTGCTCAATATCCGTTCTATTGACATGGCGCGGGGCATTTGTCCATGTCCGAGATACAATAGGTACTCTATTGGTATTTGCCAGCGAGGTATATTGTATCTGGCAGAATGCGGTGCTGGGTTAGTGAAACTACAAGTATCGAACTACAAGTACTACAAATGCCACTAGACTGTTGCCATGCAAAATCTATTTCTTTGTTATATATAATATTTCAATCTTTGAACAGTTTTAAGATCGGTGTAAGGTACACCGCAGAGTGGAAGGGTCTTTCATCGGCAGCAAGAACTTATAACAGGGGCCTCGAGTTGTACAAGATATCTGGGCACACAAGCGTTGTAATTGTTTGTAAACACGATAGTTAGTTGGACAAACAATTGGAGTTGTGGCGCCAGCGCGGCAAATACTCCTCCGATATCGCCGATATCTGCGGCTATATCTATTTCCACTTCCATTCCCATTTCCATTCGCCGTCGAAACGGACGGAAAGACAATCAGCAGACAGGCGAGGAGATATGATAGACAAATGATCGATGATCGCCGCTGATTGCTGATGGTGATCGTGATCGGGTTTGTGATCATTGTCATTGGACGTATGGCGACATCAGCGTGGCATTAATTGTACAGTTAGAAGTGGCTGCTATCACAACCAGTGTGTAACCGAGTGCAATTGGCCCGGAAAAGAAGAGAACATCTGCGACCAAGGCGCGCACTTCATGGTCTTCCTATGCAAATTTCGCCGGACTATCGCATATGGCCGGAAAAAAGCGACGGATGCCTGGCACTTGACAACATTTATTAAGAAATTAGCTGCGGCCCAGAGTGACAGGGGAAGGAGCCGGGAATGATGGTAATCTAAACATGTGTTCCTCGCATAAAGCAGCTAAATGCATAAAATATTGATACAGTTTGTTTTATGGTCCATTATATGATGATGACAAAACGGTTGGCTCGGTTTGCTCACTTTCCACCATTTCCACCCCCTGAAAATGCAAAACAATGCCCAGACTATTTGTCATCGCCAGCCGAGGAGGGTTGTTTAATGAATTAGAAAACCGCACACGAATTAATGATGATCGCGATCATGCCTTTGCAACTGTCTGAGGGGTGGCTAACATTTGACTTTGACTCCGGCTCCGGCTCCGACTGCGACTGCGAATGCGACTCCAACTCCGACTCCGGCCCATTGCCCATTGTAATAGCGGAGGCAATAAAATTTATCAAATATACAAAAGGATTACGGCCCACTGGCGGTGCAACTCCGCTCCCGGGATGGGATGGGCCGTATAAATCTGGCTGGGCTTTAAACTGTCAAAAAAGAGCAGCCCCTGTTTCCATTTCTTCGGGCCCTGATAGCTACTAATCCGGGGATTTACATGCGCCGGCAATTATGGCAATATGTTCGCCCCGTCTGTCCCATTGTCTCACAGCCCAGTACTCAGTACTCAGTACTCAGGGATCTTTCTCCACTCTTCCACTCTTGCACTCTTTTTAATGTGTCAAATAGAACTCACTTTTTAATTCAATTACCAGCCAAGGACTGGCAAAAACAGGGCCCATAAAAGCATCGAAGCTGGCAGCAAACTGGGATGCGAATTGAATCTATGGGGTTGTATCGCGTACCCAGTCAGTCGAGTGCCACTTTTTTGCCAGCTCTCTTTATGGTCAGGTGTCGCCAATGGCCCGGAAATGGAAACAGCAATTGCCAATCGCTGAAAGTGTATAAAAAAGCCATTGAAAGTGGCCACAAAGGAGCCACAATGCGCTGGCATGATTGCAGTTTGAATGGTTCAATGTAGTGGATAAGTGGGCAAAGAAAGAAAGAGGTGGCTTTTCAAAAATCTGGGTTATGTCCAACAGTTGTGACATTTCGAGGGCTATACAATGAACCCTGCATAAATACTTGAGCTTAAATAAAATACCATTTAAAACGCAGCTAATGGCTACCGACCTTTTGACTTTATTTACTTCTGTAATAGCCGTGATTAGGCTACTTTTTGTTCACATATGTCCGTATACTCGTATCTGCAGCTGCAGTCGCACAGCGGACCAATTGATACCGCCGATACTCCGGCGGCAGTGTAGTAATGTATCTGTGTATCCGTGTATCTGTGTATCCGTGTATCTGTGTATCTGTGTATCTGTGTATCTGTGTAGTCATCCAGACAGTTGAGCACACAAAGAGACAGCGCTGCGTGGAGTAGCCCACGTATCGATGTTATCTGCTGATTTTCACTTGGGCAGGGCTATCACTGGCACAGAAGAACCCCGGAAATGAGAACCACGGCCCACTCCACACTTAACATTTCACATTTCCCATTTCACATGGGGCAAATAAAAAACGTATTTAGCTGCAATTTGCGACCATCAATCATGGGAGCCCGCACAAAAAGCGAGGCCCTAACTTCTGCCACATGGCCACTTTGGCCACTCATATCTTTTTGCCACGTCCACCATTTACCTGATGAAGCGTTGCATGAGTTGCCGTCGAGTGTCGTTGATGCTTTCATCAAAACCAATTAGGATTTTCCACAGCACTCTGCCCGTTGAGTGGAAAATTGCGCTGTTTTCTTTTTTTTTTTTGTGCACTCTCTCATATTTCACTTTTTCACTTTTGCGCAGAGTTGCCTGGCTTTTGGTTTTTTTCTCTTCCAGCAGGCACATCAATTTGCCATCAGCATTTTCCGTTTTTCCGTCTCCCTGGCTTGTGTGTTTTTTGCAACTTGGGCAACTTGCTAAATGATACGTGAAAATGACAGCTGACGAGATCGATGACGTTAGTTTTGCATCCTAGATGATGCACGAGATCCTTGAGCTCCTGATGATGATGACGGTGATGGTGATGGTGACGGTGATGGTGATGGTGATGGGGCTGAGCGATGTACCTTGACAAATTGACACATTGCGCAGGCAGGGGATTTGATTTAGGTCCTGGGAAAAGGGAAAACTCTCACTTTCGCCTGCGCCTCGGCAACCAGCTCATGCGATTTCAATTAACTGCCGCAACTAATTAGATTAAGGCAATTGCCGCACTAAACTCCCTTTTGCTGGCACGCGGCCATAGTTGTTCACTTGCTAGCCGCGCTCGGAATGTCTCAATCAGCGTTTTCCCAGGCGAAAACAAACACTTTTTGCATAGATCAGCGCGTGTCGGATTTTAGTCACGCCAGTTAGGCAAGTTCCCTCTATGGGAAGTTTACAGGACCAAAAGGACACGTTTAGTGCGTGGAGAGGGGTGCTGCAGACCAGCATTGGCCATAAATCTGCAACCCCGCAACGTGGAAACCGACGACCAACGCGTTGATTTAGGGACAATGTGGCAAAGTGGCAATGCGGCAACAAGCCATGAAATTCGAATGTGCAGCTTTAATTGCCCGAATTGCCGGCGAATGTATCTGCATCGGTGAGAACCTTTAGCCACTTTTCCGTCTCCGTCTCTGTTTCCGTTTCTGTTTTAAGTGTAAGTGTATCTTAAAGCTTCGTGGCTGGAGAGCAAGAAACTCATCACAATGCTGCCAACGTCTGCGCAGCTCTTTGTCATTTGTATCTGTATCTGCGTAGGAGGAGTATCTTTGTCCGCCCCCAAGCATCCGTATCTGTGCAAACTTCAGCCATAAATTACAAAGTTGCCATTTTGTTTTTATCTTCTTCTCGGGGAGCACTCGTCCGCCTTTTTCTCTGCACTTTCTGTGTGCAAAATAATTTTGATTTATTTTTGCGCCCTCGCAACTTTTTCCCCCAATCCCCAATCCCCTCACCACACACCCTTGGCCACCACACTTTTTTGGGGTGGCAAGCCGAGTTTATTTATATAAAGCTCTCCATTAAAAAAGGCAGCCCCGGCTGACTGGGAGTATTTATGTATATATTTGTATATTTATAATTACTGCACATGCGTATTGCGGCGGGGCGCGCTTTTTGGGGTAAGTTCTGCCTTGCCACTCGCTGCCGGGGCAGATACATAAATTTTCAAGTAATAAATTATAAGGAAAATGGCCGACTGTGCGGCTTAAAAGCTGCGAATAAGTCGCGCTGGGGGAACTACGAATAAAACTTTTAGATTTGTGTCTAGTTTCTGGGAAAACTAGATTAGCTATCCCTAGCTCTAACTCTAGCTCTAGCTTCTGGACATATGTATCTTATTATAAATTTAATTTAATTCCGCAGTGAGCTAATGAAGTACCTACCTGTTTTCTGTTTCCGCCAGGTGTGGTTCAAGAACCGGCGGGCCAAGTGGCGCAAGAGGGAGCGGAACGCGATGAACGCGGCGGTGGCGGCGGCGGACTTCAAGTCCGGATTCGGAACGCAGTTCATGCAGCCGTTCGCGGATGACTCGCTGTACAGCTCGTATCCGTATAACAACTGGACCAAGGTGCCCTCGCCGCTGGGAACCAAGCCCTTCCCGTGGCCAGTGAATCCGCTCGGTTCGATGGTGGCCAGCAATCATCACCAGAACTCGGTGAACTGCTTCAACACGGGCGCCAGTGGCGTGGCGGTCAGCATGAACAACGCATCCATGCTGCCGGGCTCGATGGGCTCCTCCTTGAGCAACAGCAGCAACGTGGGCGCCGTGGGCGCACCCTGTCCGTACACCACCCCCGCCAATCCGTACATGTACCGCTCCGCCGCCGAGCCCTGCATGAGCAGCAGCATGAGCTCGAGCATCGCCACCCTGCGGCTGAAGGCCAAGCAGCACGCCTCCGCCGGATTTGGCAGCCCCTACTCCGCCCCCTCCCCCGTCTCGCGCTCCAACTCCGCCGGACTCTCCGCCTGCCAGTACACCGGCGTGGGCGTGACGGACGTGGTCTGAGAAAACGCCCTGGGTGCGCTGCTCAACCAGCACCAGCACCACTTGCAGCACTTCTCGGGAGGATCGGTGGGCGGATCCGGGGTGCCGAATGGAATGCAACAGCACTCCGGCAACATGCTGCACCACAGCAACTTGGGCCTGGACCACTCCGATCTCGGTTTGGTGGGGGGCGGGCCGGCCAGTCACCAGGACGAGGGCAACCACAGTCTGGAGGGCAGCAGCAAGTCGCCCATGGAGGCGCCTCTGGCCAACAGCAGCAACAACAACAACAACAACAACAACAACGACAACGATGACGAGGACGTGATCGATTGAAAAACGCTCCAACTTAAATCAAACTAAAGGCAGCCTAGCCCTAAGCATTCATAAATATTTTAAGATGTTTGCCCAAACTAAAGATACATAACGTAAAGAAAAAGATAAAGATAAAGAAGCCCCTAACCAAGAAGATACAATTTTTTGAAGAACAATAACTAAATTTAACAGAAAAGAGTCCCAAACTCTGTTTTATTTGCATTGAGATTAGATGCCCCTTTGTTCGAGCGCCCCAATTCAGAAATTAAGTGTTTTTGTAAATAAAAGCAAATATGTACGTGTAGTGTTAAGCAGCGGAACCCTAAACTAATCAAGCCAAATAGCCAGCCCAAAGATCATATAGTCGCTCCTAGTTCCACGTCAGTTCAGTTCAGTTCAGTTCAGTTCAGTTCAGTTCAGTTCCCCGTCGTATATATCGTATATATAAACCAGAAACGTATCAAGATTGTAAACAGCTAAGGCCAAAAAAGAACACTAAAGCTAAACTACGAAAATATATCAAGCAGTAGCAGTTTTTAAGGAGTTGTCTAGTCGTATAGAAGATCCGCATATGGCATATATAGTACCCATACTGTCTGTATATGTACATGTATATCCCCTCTAAAGAGCCCCGTATAAATATAAACTATTTAATAATTGTACACTTAACATTACTAGCTATAGAAATTGAATCAAAAGAACAATAAAAATTATGGAAAAAAAGCACCCATGCGACGGGATAATGAATTACGAGGCCAAATTGCGGTCAACCGCTGGGATAACGAATGGCTTTTCCCGTTGGGAAAGCTGGGAAGGCGGAGTGGGAAATGAAAACATTAAAAAATCAAATTGTAATTTACAGCCGGGCGTGGGAGGGGGAGTGGGAGGGGTTGGGGCGCTGTACTCGTATGCCAATCGCTTTTCCGGCGGGGGAAACGGGAATGGGGAGTTAATTTAAAGCAGCTTTTCCTCCCCCGAAACGAAAGCGGGCAAGTGCTTAATTCCAAGGTGGACCTGGTGCCAAAAGATCCATCCATCAATTTATTCATTACGGCGAAATTATGTCGCATTTATATGCACCCCGCAAAGAGACAACCCCCCGGAAAATCACCGCACAATAAAAATAATAATAAAAGGACATCAGCGCCGTGGGGTTGGTTTTCCCGGTTCGGGGCATCAAATTTGAATTTCATATGCTGCCTGCTGCCTGCTGAATGCTGAATGCTGCATGCTGCCCGTCTTGATTGAAGGCGGCTAATAAAGTGGCAAAGGGAAGGGAAAGTCGGGGAAATGGGATTTCCCGCTGCGTTAAGCATCTATTTTGGCGATAGCCCAGAGAGGTGAGAGGTGAGCGGGGGGCTAAACTGCGACCCGGCGACCATTTGACTTATTTTATGCCCCTTTGCCCGCTGTTAATGTTTTAATAAGATTGATTTTATTGCCGCCTCTGTGCGTGGGTGGATTTGCTCCTGCTGGGGCGTCAAAGGGTTAATAAGTTGCGCTCCAGCTGTTTTGGCAACTCTCTTATTGTCCCCATTTCGCTGGAAATTGCGACGAATGCAAGACGGTTTGCGAATGTGAGAGTTTTTTCACTTTTCTACCCTATCTGGAATTACTTTATCGGCACACACTCACTCGCGCAATTAACTTTTCGGCGTAATTAATGCCGAGCCTAATTATTGTTAATCAAGCTCAGGCCGTCAACCGGGCCGCATAATGGATGAGCCGCAATTAAAATCAACTTCCTATATACATACGTGTCTGTACATATGTACATACACGATTACATATGTATTTGCATGGGTGGTGGGGGGTGGGGCACAGTGGCGACAGCAGCGTGAGTCACGCGGAAAAGTGTTAAATGCAATGCACAAGCCAAGGAGCATAAACAAAAAAAGGTACCAATTAAAAGTGCAGCCAGAAAGGTAGTGAATGCCTTGAATATTACAAAGTACTTTGAGTAAGCTAACCAAGTCATTTGGAGATCCTTCGCATCTCTGGGACCTGTTCGATATCATCCGCGAATGCGGCGCCATCTTGAAACTGTCTTATGGAACGACGCATGTTGCCAGCCATTATTTGCCTAACCCACCCCGTTGGATACCATACCCCCTTGGATGCCACCCCATCTGGCATCCGTGGCAACCCCCACACCCCACCACTTCCACCAATGTAGAGGCAATCAGAGAAGCAGTCGAGCAACGGGGCGAGTTATTTTTACTTGTCTTGGTTGGGAGCGGGAGCCCGACCCTTGGCTGATTCCCCATCATTTACTTTGTCAGTATGCGGCAGCTTCATCATTACTATTGCTGCTGGTCCGCGTCTTTGTTTGCAGCGTACAAACACGTCACTCGATGATTATCATCCCCATCATCATCGCCATCGTGGTCTCCATCTTGGCTGCTGTATTCTTCCCTTAGGTACTTGTCTTTCTTAACTCATTGCGTTGGCAATAAATCTTCGACGCTCTTATCTGCCAGTCGCACAGTTTGGGTTCGGATTTGCCCCATGCCACGCCCACGCCCACGCCCATCTCCATTAACTGACTTTCACTTGGGCCATATGTCAGGTGCTGCTCTCTTCTATTTCCCGAGGATCTGTGCCTACGGCACCTGCCTAAACAAAGGGTTTTTGGCTTAATGAGTCGCCGAAAATTTAAATTTCAATTCCTGAGCAGCTTTGGGCCTCATTAAAATGGGCCTGAAATATTAACTGGAGAAAGCCCAGTAATTGCCAGTGTTTCACTGGGCAAACAAGGCCCAGCCACGGTGATAATAATATTCGAATGTCCCAGCTGCAGGTCGACCCCATTTATGACCAAATACAAAATGATGGCCATAAAATCGTGTCATATTTGACTGGTCTTTATTTATTCATTTCAAATTTACTTGCTGGCCATTTTATGATGCCAAATTTTGACCTAAAAATCATAAAAACGGTAATCAAAATGTTTGCCCGGTTTATGGCCGACAAGAAGAAGGTCGACAGAGTGGCTGGATTCTGGGGGAACGGGGAGTGGGGAGTGGGGAGTGGGGAGTGGGGCTGGCGAGTTCTAATAACGTCTAAACGCGAGTCCGGCCAAAAGGAAAAGGCGGGGAGGGGGGAAAGAGGGGCCGGGTCTCAGGGCTTATGGCTTTTTAATGGTGCCGTGTGTCGGTTTTGTGGCAAATAAAATGGCGCACATTAAAAGCGGGCCAAGGAGCTGCCCCACCAATTGCAGTGGCTCCCGCATCCTGGGTCCCAACCTATGGCTCCCCCTCCTCCCCCCCTGGCCGCCTAGCTCATATTGGGGTCATGCATGGCAGCCCGGGTAAATAAAAAATACATAAAAATATTTTACGAGGCCCGGGCCTCCGCCGGTTCCGGGAATAGAAGGAATAGACGGAGCAGAGCCCAAGGAGCGAGCCGAAAAGTATAGGATAGTCCTGGCAAAAAGAGGACATCGCGGCGAGATTGCAATAAAAATGGCGGCAAATAAAATTGACAATATTGTCATGCGCGCAATTTGATTTTGATGCCAGTGTGTGGGGGCTATCGCAATCCTTGGACTTGGCAACAAAATGAGCACATTTTAATTTCCTTGGGAGCCATCGGTGTAACTTGGTTCAATAAAAAATTAAATATATACCTATACGTATACCTATACCGCCTATAAATACTTGGCAATAAGCGCCGATTTCAAATACTCCGCACACAATTCCATTTAATATACTTGGTTGGCATCTTTACTTTTGTTTTATCTGCCGCACTAACTTTTTATGGAGCAGTCTAGCTGCTGATGAAATGCCTAAGGAGCCGTCGGCAAAACGCTGAAAGGTCTGCCCCTTATCAGCGCACCCCATTCGGTTGCTCCCCTCCCCTCCCCACGTTTCCACTCAGGCCACCCCACCCCACCCATTTTTTATCAGCGAGAGTGTGGAGCCAATGATTATTCCGGGTTTTGTCATTTCAATTCGCATTATCCTTTGCACTTATTTTACTACTTTGTGCGCCACTGCTTCTGTTCTCCCCTACCCTCACCACCCCCTCCAACTCCAACTGTAATTGTGGGCGGAGGGGAAGAGGAGGAGGAGGCAAAGGACGAGGGTGTGTTTGTGTAATGGCGGGTTGCGGATGTCTTTCCCCGCCCTCGTCCTTTTAGTCCTGTCGAGTAACTCGTATTGTCATTGTGCAAATAAAATATGTCACGAATCGCCCACACCCCACACCCCGCACTGCGCTCCTTGGGTCCACCCCAAAAAAGGGCGATCCGAAACACGCCCCCTGCTATGTGTGTGTATCTAACCTTTTGTGCCCATTGTATCCTTTGTACAGGACCCACACAATGAGAGCAAATGTTTTGGTTGCTTACGAGCATCAAGAAATGAGAATCGCTTTTATATAAACTTGGCTAAATGAGGATGGGCGGCGGATGGTTGATGCGGTTAGAACAGTCGGCCAGCATTGATTCCGTTTTGTGCACTGTCAGAAATTACCTGTAATTGAATTACTTAGGTTTGAATACCTAAGTAGATGTAGAAAAATACTTACAATTACATTTTCATCTTGGGGATTGCAATCTTTTTGTTCATACTTAATTGCGCTACATTTTTGAGCAGCTAAACAAACGGCTTCATTTTTCCCCCTCCCGCATTCATGCAAACGCTTTTCACTTGACAAGCCAGGGAAATAAACAAACTACACGGAAAGCCAACGCCAAAGCCAAAACCAAATCCATGATTTCAGCTGCCAAATCCTTTTCAAAGCTGCAGCCAGGTGAAAAATAACGAAATATCGTATTTTTCATACATTTTTATCAAATATATAAAATATATACACACTCGTTCTATCGTTGGGCTGCATCCGTTTGTGTGCGCCAATTCCAATCCAATCCAATCCCATACAGCCAATCCGAATCCGAATCCGAATCCGAATCCGAACAACTACACAAGTTTATAAAAGACACTCGCTGGCGGCCCTTTGTGTCTTTGTGTTGAGTGCTTTTTGGCTAAATGCGAAATCGATTGGAAAACAATTTCCAATTTTTAAAGAATTATCGCCGCCATATTCGCGCATGCTGTACTAAATCACACATAAGCAACCTCTAAATCTGCTACCCAGGACCCCGACCCCCGACCACCACCCCCACCCCGCACACATGGGCAACCTTTTCGCAAAGCTTTTCCTTTTTGCCTCGTTTATTTCCTTTTTATTTTCCGCCTCCCCAGCTCCCCGCCCACCGACATTTTCCATTTCATTTTCTGCGCGGTTGGCAGCGCGTTTAGCTTTGGCTGCATGCCTGACTGACTTTCAGTTATACTAAAAATATATACATTTGTATCCGCACACATAAGCTGAACAACAGCAGGGGAAATGCCAGTTTTTTACATATTAAATAATAGTTGGGAAACAAAAACGTTCGACTAAAATAAAAAGCTTTCCGATTTTAATAATCTCATGCACTTAAAACAGAAATAAGCTGTGACAATATTTATACTTTCACAACCCATGTGCAGCGTTCCTCTCCGAGTGGCCTTGGGTGTACTCTTATGGGTGTTATCTCCACCGCAATAGCTACTGAGTCCGCAGAGGTGGGAGCTGGATATCCAGGGAACGGCATCCGGGATCCGGGAGCCGGGGAGGACTTCGAGGACTAGCAACGCAACCCGCAGCCATTTAGTTTTATGTGCCCCGTTCGGTTGGGTTATTGCACCTTTGACTCGACTCCATCGCCATCGCCATCGCCATCCGAATTCCACTCCAGCTTCGAGTTTCTCCGGAGCAGGAGGTGTCACCCTGGAGGGCATATGTATATCCACAAAGCATCTCGCGTGTGAGAGCCATTTATTATTATTTGCTTTCGGCAAATGTTAGCAAGTGTTAGCAAATGTGAGTGAGCCCAAAACCGCAAGTATTTCCTAATCAGGTTCTAACTACTAATAGGATTTCCGAGGTGGCGAATCGTAATTTACATGGCTTTGGGCCGAGATACCCAAAGAATTGAATTGGAATCCAGAGCAAAGCTGCCGCTAATGTATTGCAGATTATGGTAAATCCCTCGGCACTTCCTTCCCGATACCCAGCAGCTCCCCCCAGCAACTCAGCAACCCAGCAACCCAGCAGGCCAGCAGGCCAGCAGACCAGCCCAAGGACCTTATACTCACACGTGCTCTAGCACTGAGTGGAGCCAATGGAGACGCCACTCAGGTCCCTGAAGCGCCTGAACCGCTCGACTCTCCGCTGGCGACAGTAGCGCCTCACCTCGAAGGCCGCATTGCAGGCCACCAGGGCCAGCATGATGGCCGTGATGAGCCCGGCGAAGATCAGCAGGAACCAGTGGAAGTAGCAGCTCATGGTCACTGGCCTCTGGAGCCAGCCGCTCCAGGATTCGGTGCACTGCTCCTGGACGCACCTTCCGCGCGCATTCCGCACACATCCCTTGGCACAGCAGCCATTCGGACTGAAGCGGCCACAGGCTGTCAGTTCGGTCTGGGGATCCGAGCAGTTGACACCTGCCTGCTGCCCCAAGCTGCGGGGTATACTGGGGGCCAAAAGGGCGCCCAGGGTCACCAGGGTCAATAGATTAGCCAACATATCGCACTTTTTCTCACAAGTCGAGTGGCACGAATTTTGAAGATAATCGAATAACTTTAAGTCTAAGTCAGGGCTGCCTGCCTGCAACAGGAAATTTGATAATAATAGAACACATGTCTGGAAATTCGTGTAATTTCTCAGTGTAATTAGCTTTTCAATACATGTGCACGGTAGTAACTCATACGTGTAGTTCCTCATAGTTTCACATACAAGAAATTGGCTTTATCTCACTCTTTTTCTCTGTTTCTGGTCTCCAAAAAGGCCCTGGCTTTCTCTGCCCTGTCCCGCGCCTCAAGGGCCTCCTGCTCCTGCTCCTGCGCATCCTTGGGAGGAATATACTCCGGCGGATTCTGCTCCCGGGCATTTGGGATGAAGGGAGCATGGGGCCAAACGGAGGGCTTCGCCTGCAGCAGCCACAGCTCGTCCAGTTGGCTCTGGAGATACTGGACCGCCTTCTGATGCCGATTGGCCATGAAGTAGGCGCAGCCTATCCAGGTGAGCGTGATCAGGACAACGCTGGACAAGATCAGCACTTTGGTGGGTATGGAATCCAGGGTGAAGCTCCAACTGGTCCCCGCTGGCTCTTGAGCTGCCAGTACTTCCTGCAACAGCAAAATGGGGAGCAACTTGGAGGCGATCGTAGGTCTCATTGCGCGGAGGTTCTCCAACTGGAGCTTTGGCCATCGGGGGAGCTGACTTTATAGGCCCCCCTCTTGTCGTGGGCTATTCGGCGGGCATTCCATTGGGGAGAATAATTCCAGTGGGCGTCTTAAAAGGGCTGAACAAATGATTAGCTACTATAACGAAACTTTGAACATATAACAATAGCTATGTTGCATTATTATACTTTCCAGCTAAAGTATCTAACTTCAGCCTTCGGCCTTATCTCGTATCAGCCTTGAAACTCCACTTCTGCCTTGTTATTGCCCTGGGTTATTATTCCACAGGGCTTAATTATTGTGGCAGAATGGTCGAGGGGGAGGAGGGTAGGGGAATGGCATCCGAGTCTTGATTAGAAGTGCCACATCAGCTCGCAATTCACTCGATGCGCCGCTCAAAGAGACCGTAAACCAAATCGGCATAACAAAGTGATTCTAATGTAATTCGTGATTTTGCATAATTATAAAGTTAATAATTAAAATTGCTGCGTGCACAAAACCGAAATGAAAACATTAAACTTTAATGACGACTTTGGGCCGCACAGGTGCCAAATGGCCATTCGGCATTCACAGGGTGGATTTGGCAGGGTGCCCACCTCCCATCGCCAACTAACTAATGCGTAAATATTAGCAAGCTCCTCCAGCTCCCTCCTCCGATTTCACCCATAAATTTGAGACACATATGCAGTGCGTTTGTAATAAGCAATCAATTATTATTATTGAATTTCGGGCATGGTCAGGTGCAAAAAGGGGGCGTTCACTAATGCGTCTAATGAGAATTTAAGCACACTTCAACCCACTCTCGCTCCGATTTGAATCCAGCCCATCCCATCCCATCCCATCCCATCCGGAATTTGGGAATTTTGCGTGGATTTGCACGGCACACACAGCCCCCCAAGTACAGTTGTGCTGGCTGGGCTCCAATGCAAAAGCAAATGCAAATGCAAATACAATTACATTCGGAAACCCATTTAGCGGCATTTCGGTTCGCTTTTCCTATATTTTCCAATTTGTTAGTCGAAACTGCGCAAATCTGTGATTTGCGGTTGGGCTCAGGCTTTTTGAAATATGAGTGCTTGCTACATATTTAAAGGGAAATTAGGCGTGGAGTTCAAAAAGCACAACTAAGCTATATGATTCCGAAGTTTTTAAATCAACCAAGTCAACATTCATATCAAATATCTATAAATTTATATGAAAACCCTAATGGTTTTGAATGCTATAGTATAACTGTATTTAACTGAATTTAGAGCGCACTTTTATTGGGTAACCCTGCTAAGGATCCCCCAAACAGGATGGTTCCTATGTGATGAGCTGCTGGGGGTGGGGTTGGGGGTTCTGGAACACCCCTCAAAGTGCCCGCTTAACTGGGTTTCAACTGGGTGACCCTGCTAAACCGACATCGTTAATGATAATTTAATTATTGCCGGGCATTTCGGGCTTTGGCGACTTACGCACTCCTGCGAACGAGAATCCTGCGGCCTGGCTAATTGCAGCAAATCTGCTTTGGGTCAGTTAGTCGTCCTTATTAACTGATAATTGCAATCACCTGGCTTTTGGCCACCAGGTGGCTAGGAGCTGGCCATAAAGCGGCCAAATCCGCCAGCATCGCCATCCGTTTCGAAGATACGAGCTGCAAACAGTGACAATGGCAGTGACAGCTCGGCTGAGCAGCGCGATAGGAACTTAACTCGCATCGGGGACATGGTAATAATAAAACAAAAGTGTCAGCCAAAGATATCGCAGGATATCGCCGGATATGCGCAATCCATATTGAAAATTGATTTCAATTTTTAATAGGCATCAGGCAGCAGGCATCAGGCAGCGGCGGCGCTTTGATAAAAATGCCAGCACGCGGCAATCGCGCAATCGCGGGCTTACCTCTTCGCAGGAAGATACATCCAGATCCGGATCCTGCCACCTGCCTCCTGCCTCCTGCCTCCTGCCCACTGACGGCGGCTCTAGTTAAATATGGAAACAATATCGAAATGCCAACTGAAATCGGCTGAAACTTGCAAGTGAATGCGAACGCGACATGAATATCCATATGACTGCATGCCTGCATTTATATTTGTTTTCGGAGCTGTCAAATCATATTTTAATCTGTTTTGATTGCTGACTTTTGTGCGAGGGATTTGGGCCGCCAGCAGCTGCAGCGGAAAATATTGCATTTTATTTTATTTATGCAAAAAAAGACGGGCGCATTTATATGGAAAGCTCGTGCGATCTACCCATGCCTTTCCGATTTTTCCGCATTTTCCGCATTTTCCGCTCCTGACTCCACTGACTCCAGTGGCTGTGCGCTGTGTGCGTTTTCCATTTGTTTCATTTGATGTGCCAGAGTTAAGCAGTAAAATCCACTTTTTACGAGTTGTCCCCGGATTGCTACGCCGGCCACGCCCACTCCCACGCCCACTCCCACTCCGCCCCTCTTTGGGAGCTTTGCGTAACTCATGCGAGCGTAAGGAAAACCAACAGCACGCATTCAGTCGCTGAATTTTGTCAATAATATGTGTCAGCATAGAGGTGAGCATGAAGTCGTCAACTTTTCAGGAACTATTTCTGCAAAAAGATATATATTACCGAATAGATGAAATATCCTATATTAAAGCGTCATATCAATCTAATTCATAGAGGTAGCGATCCGTACTTGTTTTCAACGTTCAAGTTGAAAACAGGCTGAAATATATTTTCTTCGCTCAACTTTTAGACACTATCTATTCAGGAAACTTGATACCATGCCATGCCGCACATTAGTTTAGTTTATTGTACTTAAGCGACAAGTATAATGTTATTTTTATTGTGAAAGTCGAACCATTATCATGTGCGTCTACTTCTGGTCGAAATCCAGGCAAAAATGTTATCTGGTGTCAGAAATCTTAAATGTTTTGATGTGTGATTTAAATTACTGCATTTTAATCGGGGAAATGGTTAAAAGTGGATGGGATAGGGATATCCTAAGTAGTTCCTATTCAAAGTCGCAGGGAGTGGATACCATCACTGGCAGGTCCTTTTCCGCCCGCCTCGCCCCCCCTCGAAGCTCCTTGCTCAGCGCGGCTTTGGCAGTGACTTAAATACACATAACCGTAGATGGTGGCACTGCTCCTCGTCCTTGCCCGCATCCTCGTCCTTTCCCGTCCTGCCCTGCTCCTTGCCTTGGCTAGATTGTCAACATATTAGCTTCAAATTGCTAAAGTTCTGCGACTTTTGCTGTTGCCTCATTTTCTCGCTCACGCACAGCAGCTATCGCCCACTCGTTCTAGTCACGTGCTGCCTCTCTTTCTGCCGCACAAGCCCCGTCTCTTTCGCGCCCGCCTGCGGGCATCATTGTTTAATGTGGTGTTGCCAACTATTTTAGCCAAAAGCTCACACGGGTGGCGCGGCCGGGTGATTTGCTTGCTTAGCTTAACGTGGCCCGGAATTTTAGGGCGCTGGCGGCAAACGGTCGTTGGGGGCGGTGGGGGCGGGGCCCTGCTCCGGCCGTATTCCTTTCCGTGTCCGGCAGACAGCCGTCCAACCATCCGGCTGTCCGCTCCCATCTCCGGCGGAATGCTTTCGCTTTTGGCGTTGAAACGTTCGGTTGACATTCGTGAAATCTCTTAAAATCCCGAAGGTCGTTGCCGGGGATTTTCTCAGATTTTGCTAGATTTAAATGAATTAGTTGCTTTGGCCGGCTGGCCGATTGATTTTCTGACCTTTACGGTTTTTTTTTTCCCCCCGGATCTTCGCCGTGGGTTGAGTAGGCCAGCTGCAATTTGGCTCGGGGGCATTTGCAGACATGACTCACCATTAGCTGCAGTTGACCCACCCGAGCCTCATAACTCGCTTCACGGAATGAGTACAAATGGGGTCCGCCGGGCGGATCCGGCAAAATAATATGGATGAGGCCAAATTAGACACGCGGCGCAATGGAGAAAAATGTCCACTGCATTCTGCAAGTAATTAAAATGTGAGGAAACAGCTACGGGCAGCACATAAAATATTCCGGGGTCAACAAAGGATGCGAAGCCTCCTGCATCTGCGTGCTCCTTTTCGTCCTTTCGTCCCTTGGTCCTTTGGTCCTTTGGTCCTGGCTGGCTGGTCAGGCTGGTGGGCTTAAAAAAGCATCAAATTTCATATTCAAAATGGCACTTTACATGTTCAGCATAATTTATAAATGCACGCAGCGCCCGAGGAGCAGAAACACCAGAGCCGGCTACAACAAACATGAAATGTGCTGCGGTGGCAATATTTTTGAAGCAACATTGTCGACACTCCGGAAAAAGGGATCCATGAGAAATGGCAGGGGCGCTGCAAGAGGGGCGGGGCGGGGCGGGGCAGGAGCAGGACATCGATGGCAGCGTTGCTGTTGTCATTGGTCGCCTTTTTGGCCAAAGGGTATACCAGCTATCCAGTGCAGTTTGCATAGCATTCGTTGCAAAAATGATTTCATTAGGCGTATTTACGTATTTCACTTTAAGGACTCTCTTACTAAATTTGATCATTTTTATGGGATTTTTGTGATATCACATGGCAGTTGATTTTGCAGCAGCACTCTTCCAGCAAAAGGAAAGTTAAGGTATTTCCGTTTGGCTTCGATGCCAGGACTCGCGGCCAGTTTATCCTGCTGTGGACGTTGCAAACAGCAAACATGCCGCAGTCCTGTTCCTGCCAGCCACTCCTCTGGTTCCTCTGTGTCCCCACGCCCTGCTGCCACTCAACCCTTTGTCCAAGGTGTGCGATGATTTTAATGGCCTCCAGGAGGAGGCACGAGCGGAGTCGGGCCGGGTTGCGCCGGGCCAACATGTTGAAAGGATTGCTGCGAGTTACGCCACGAGGCCTACATAGTGTCCTGCCACCCATTCTCCATCCTGGCCATGTCCTGCCACACTTGATTGGCTGCTTTTTTGGGTGTTGACGCAGCCGGAGGAGGCAACTGCTGAAATTTGCATATCAAAAACGGCCAGGACATCCTCCGTATGACTGTGTGTGTGTATGTGTGTGTGTGTGTGTGTAATGTCCTTTTGCAGGCTCTGGCTGTGCCAGCGGCTCTATGAATTTATGAACATAATATAAATTTATTTTTGCAAACTTTTCATGTTTTTGTTTGGGCCACCGAAAATCTGCATGCCACACCCACACCGCCCACCGCCCGCCGCCCACCAGGACAACAAAGGGATTGTTGTGTCAGCTTGCATATATGTGCAAGGATGCACACGTCCTTTCAGCCCCTTTGTGTGTGTGTGTGTGTGTGTGTGTGTGTGTGTGTGTGTGTGTGGGCTGCATTCAGCTGTGTGCTTTCGAGCACGTTCCAAGTTTATTTATGCGTATGCAGAATACTTAATGAAAATTTAAATGTAAAAGTTACTCGTAGATAGCAGGCCCTGGAAAATGGAAAACGGGAAAATGGGAAATGGGAAATGGGAAATGGGAGGATGTAGTCGTCGGTCAAGTGGAGATCTAGTGCACCTTGGCGGAATACGGATGCAGATACCTAGCCCATTCGAAATTCACAAAAAGCGAGACAATCGCAGTAAGCCCTGCCAGTTATGAATCTCCATCTACATTTGGAACGGCTTGCGGATGCAGAAAAATATTTGAAATTAAATTGAAAGGAAAAAGTATATTCAGCTAAGCCCAAAAGCAGATCCTTTGAGATCCGTCTTCGAGTCCGGCTGATTATGCTAATGCAATGCGACCGCATGCCTTGAAAAATCTGAGAACCAGCAACACGCCCTTACTCCTTACTCCCTACTCCTTTTAATGGAGCCGACCATTCGATTTAGATGCAAATTCATCACAAAGCCGGACCTGGAAAACAATAAAACTGACCAAAGCCGAAAGCAGTTAAACTCGGCTCTCAGACTCTGTTTAAATTAGATTTTTCCACCAGCGCCAAAGTACCATAAGCCCCGCCCACATGCGGATGCTCGTTCCACCCGAACCCGAAACATAACTCACAAATCCAATTGCCATAAATAAAAAAAGCCGGGCCAAAAAACTTGTGCCGGGCCAGCAGTAACTCCATCAAATGATGTACAAGTTAACACATTTGCTGTATAAATCTTGTTCAGAAAGTCTAAACGGCGCACGAACAATTCTCGCAAGTCGAGTTATTCAAAAATCGCTTCTAAATTGGCCGCCCCATGTTACCCCCATCTGTATCCTTCGGTTTTCCCGGCTGCTCCTCTGCCTGTTTTCTGTTTGTTGTTCTGGCCATGCAGCTTTCGATTGTGCACATTTATCTTGGGGCAGCTTATGCGAAAAGTTATGAAATATGCGCACGAGCATCGCACAAATTGTCGGCTGGCTTGGGGAGCTTGGGGGGGGGGCAGGAAAAGCTGTAGAATGGGTTTATCAGCCGGGAATTTCCCACTGGAGAGCCCCTTGAAAACCGTGCTGAATTCTGCTGCTGCTGCTCGTTTGCTTTACGACTGTCCGCGAATGCACTTGACACTGGTCGCAGGATAATCAAGTTTGTTCTGGCTGATTCGTTGATCCAGAATAGTGAGCGCTCTTCCAGAGATTCTGCTCCTTCGGCTAAGCCAGCCCTGGGAAAAGCCACCCTCGTGCATGTGTGTGCGTGTGTGTGTTGAAATTAAATAAAATAAAATTAAATGTATATAAAATTAGGTTAATGCCGCGCCAGCAGCATCCGCAGTGGAAGGAGCGTCTTTTATTTTATTGCTATGTAGATGAACCAGCACAGCAAGGGAGCCACGGAGGAGGTCCTGCGGCAGGATGGACGCTGCGCTACGCACCCCAGCACATACACGTACACAGGGAGAAAATGTGTAGCTAAAGTGAGCTCCCCGATCGGGGAATACAAGCATGGCCAATTAAAACCCATACTCAGATTACATACTTGAAAGGATTATTATCTGTTATTATAGGTGCCAAAGCTTGAACCTACTGCTTTCCTACTGCATCTTTTCTGCGAGTGCAGCCTCTGCTGCGGAGTTCCCCCTCCGAATGGCCACAAAACAGGCGACTTAAACAGGACTTATGGTTATCTTCGCATTTTATGGATATTGCGCCCGTCCCGCTTTCCAATGCTTTTTTCATTCCACATTCCACATTCCACGGGGTGGCTGCCACAAAATAAATGAAGTTACTCGCAGCCATATGTTTGCTAAATGCTGTATGTAAATGTCGTGAGGAAAACACTTTAATTTCGGCAAGCAGAAGGAGAGGCATCCGCGGCAAGGACACTCGAGGCATTACATAATGGCGCGAATGAAGGAAAAGCGAAAGTGCCGGGGAAAGCGAAGGAAAGCCGCGCTGAACTTGAGACAAATTAAGGCAAAACGAACTGCATTCGATGGCGCGGAAAAATATGAACTGCAGCGGGGAAAAATGCGGCCAAAAATAAAACGCGCCTGCTGCAGCGAGCTAAGCCTACTTAAGCCCACGTTGCATGTTGCATGTCGGTTGCTGCACGCTGCGTGCAGCATACACATTCACCATGCGGCAGTGGCAGTGGTAGTGGCAGCTAGAACATAAAACAGCTCCAGGCACGGGACACAAAACTCGGAGGCGCTGCACATTTGTCGAGCTGGCTAAGCCCACTTAAGCCCTAAAAAACAGAGCGGACAAAGACGGAGACAGCCGGGAAATCGGGAAAGCGGGAAACTCGCAGGGAGAGCGGGAAACTCGCCGTTCGATTTGACTTATGGGTTCGTTCGCTCCGATGTCCGCTATTAATAGAAGCGCCCTCGTAATCTGCCCATCATCTGGAGGAGATGCTGATCAAGTGGAGTGGATTTCGCCGGGATGGCAGGTTCCGCCGCAAAGTGACAAGAGGGCACTGGAGTAGCAGTTCTCATACAAAGTGTGGAGCTTGATGCGTTTATAAATATGCCTGCTACTTGTACAGCACTTTCCCAGTGAAAATCCGCCAGCTTGATGAAAGTTATGAATTTTCCCCCTGTCCGATAATTGGCATCAATTTCACGCCCCGCCAGCCCACTGGCCCTCGCTCAATGGTTTCATCTGAAATACGATCGCGCTGCCACAAATAGACGGCGGAAAATGTAAATGTAAATTTTCCCGGACTGCTTGGCTCCTGGGTTTTTCAATTTTTGGGTGAAATTGAAGCGTGACGTGGAGCAAATCGCGCCACGAGCTGCTTCATTACGTCCCTGAGTTGTTGGGTAATTAGAAGAGCAGGACGCGATTCGGGGATTAGGGATATTCAAATGGGTTCCGTTCCATCTTGGCCGTGCCGAGCTGCTGGCTGGGATAACAAACAAACAAGAAATTAAATCGTGTCAATATTTTGTGCGTATTCTAAGCTGGAGACACGCTCCGTCGAACGGAACGTGAGTGGTTCCGCCGGAGAATCACGTCGCATGCCCGGAATATCTAAAACCCAACTTGGCAGCTCGAGACTCCTGAATTCCAGTTAAAGAAACTCCCCGAATGTTTAGCTGAACTCGAGTGCCACCATTAAAATGCCATTGTGCGCGCCATTTTGCTGGCATTCACCCCCATCGAACGACCCCCCTTTTGGCCCCCTTTTTGCCCCCCTTTTGCCAGGGGCGGCAGGCCCCCCTTTAATTATGATTCAGTGCACACAAACTTTTGTTGCGTGCTCACTTTCCTTGTGGATGCTGCTGTTGTTGTTGCTTTGTGCTAACTTTTCAATTCCTAATTATAATTAGAGAATCGGTTGTGTTCATAAATATTAAAAAGGGTCCTTTCCTGTCCCTTTTGCACTGCCTGCCAGCGACATTGCATGAATAATTAACTGAAGTCGTTTTGGGGGGTGGACGGGGGATGGGTTCTGTGCGGGTGGGGGGCTGCAGAGCCCCATTTGCCAACTCCTGCCAGGCGCCATTTTGTTTGGCCAAGAGGAATGCCATGTAACAACAGAAGGAGCAACAAAGGAGCCGGAAAATGGGGAGTGAGCGCCTTGGATGGGGGATGGGGCGAAAAGGGGTGCCAAAGTGCGGGAGCAGGGGGGGCCACGGCGACACGTCATGAATTTATGAATTTTTGCATTTTTAATGTAATTTGTGCGACGCAGTTTCCTTCGACGAGTCACTCCAGTTTTCCCTGCTGCTCGCCCCAAAAGTGAACTCGCAAAAATGAGAGAAAAGTCCCTTCCACTTTAAAACTATTCATATTACTAATATTCCGAGCTACATAGATTTTATTTACCGTAAAAGATTTTATTATATAATTTTTTACTGGTAATTTTATTTGCAAAGGAAAAACCATTTTCTCTTCTTTATACTTTAGAAAGTACGTTTTAAACACAGAAACTTTAGTGGTTCCATTATCTGTAAGGAAAAGGTATATGTCTGCAATTTTTCGTTTTCCAAATTTGAAAATAACGATCCTTTGAGCCTTGGTTGGTATTTTTTCAGTATTCCACAGTTGGCATCCTGATTTCCAAGGACATCGAGCGCTGCCATCCCCATTTCTAAGGATGTATAAAATTCGGGTTGAAAACTCCGATAGGTGTAAAATTATTGAGGTTCTTGTGTCGGCTAACTTAACGAAAGACCGTACACAAACCTCGTTTCTTACATTTTGTTACCTATTTGTAATACGAATGTCAATTACATATTTAATAATTTATTATTCAGGTGATTAGGAAGACATTAAAAACTATAACTCTTGTTATTATTAGTGTATGCTCCTAGTTGTGTTGAAAAAATCGGAAAGTCGATGTCCTGTTCTAAGCTTTTGAACCTTAACCCATGTTTCGCATAAAATTGTGATTTACAATAAGCACCATGAAAGTGAAAGGATTCGAATAATTTGCTTATAAGGAGTGCAAACGACTTACTCTTCTGTGCTTGTGAAGCTTTTCTGACAAATTATTGTAAAAATAGCCCCCGAATATATAGAATTTCATACAAAATTGCCGATGCTAAATTTAGCCTAATAATCATCAGTTTTTTGGCTATAAGTGGAAAAATATTCGTCCAAATAAAAAATGTCATATCTCGTTGTGCTCGTGATGAAATTTCCTATCCGCGTGTGTCCAAACCTGAATTTTTTAAAATTTGTCCCTTTTTCGCGAAAAATCATGATGTAACCCCTTATCAAAAATTCAAAATTTTGAAATTTTTTTTTTTTTTTTTTCAATTAAAAAGTGATTTATTTCGTTAATTGGGGTCCAAAGCTATCTAAAAAAGAGCACATATCAACCGAAAAATCGCCTTGATTGAGTTTGACCTGTGTCCCTGATTCTATTTATTCCATATTTGCCGAGGCATTGATAACCAAATCAGAAAAGCTTTGAGCAAGTGGCCAAATATGCAGTTTAATCCGCTTGATGCGAGCTCGATGAGCTTATGTTTCTCGAATGCAGGAATGCAAAAACACCAAACTTAATGACACACCGAGTGGACAACCACATGGGACCCATAAACCAATAACCAAGAGCAACCAGAAAGTTAGCAAGCACACAGGTGGCGCGGGTGGAGATTCCACGGGGGGTACAGTGGGTTGAGGTGGGATGCAGTTGGCAAAGTGAAACGAAAGCTACACGATGCTGCTCACGCAGCTGCACACATGACCAGATCAGGGTCATAATCCGCTGGCCAAAAAAATGGGGCAGCACAATCAACTCCAACTGGGGGCCAGCGTTCCGTGAAACTGCCATTGAGTGGGGCGCTTGCCAATTCGGATTCGGATTCGCATTCGCATTCGCATTCGAGTCCTCATCCCCGTCAGGTGTATAGTTTTGTTGCTGGGGGCCTCCCCTTCTCCTCCTGCTCCACCTCTTGCCAGGACCACAAATCGTACGCTAAAACCCATTTCGGCTTGACTCAATGCCTTCGCAGGGGGCGGAGGGGGCGGAGAAGGCGGCGAGGGCGTGGCATGGGGGTATCTGTGGTATCTGCGGTCAGGGGCAGGTCTCCAAATTAGATTTCAACGCAGCTTACAGTCTGCTCAGCTACCGTTTTACACCGGGTATGATGGCACTTACAGGGTATATCCGATTAAAGCGCACTTAAGCACATCCTACCATTGCAGCTTCAAGCCCAGTTTGGTAATACTTTTGCACTTTTTTCCTGAGATTTCGAGCCGTGTCAATAATTTTAGGGAGTATCTGCTGGGCGGTATGCGCAAGTTGCTCGGTTGCTCGGTTGCTCGACCTTTCCAGCGTCCTTTGCATCATATTGGGCCACTCAAAAGGACGAGGAAAGGCAAAGACAGGAGTGCCCAATAGTCCAAAGTGACACTGGCAGCGCAGTGCTACTGAAACGTTTTAAAAGCATCTTCATCATAAATCCGTAAAATGAAAAACGATGCATGCCACTCACATACATTCCCATGCATGGACGTACATTTCAGCAGTGGCCCATGTGGGGTACAAATTTAGTTACACATTTTGCTTGTTTGTTTCTGCCACTCCTTGTGGCAGCGGCAAAGTGATATTGTCCCCTGGTGGCTTAACTTGTCATGTGGCAAGGCAAAGGAAGCAGGACCTTTTTGCATTCGGGCCAGCTCACAGCACTAACACTGTTGCGGGCCGAAGGAGTAGAAGGAGTAGCAGGAAGGACCTAGCAGGCCGCATTTTATGAATTATTCAAAATGATCATAATAAATTGCTGCAGCCTTTTACGGCAGCTGGAAAATGAAATGGGGCACGGCAGCAGATTGGGGTGCAAAGTGGCTACCCTTATCGGCTGCCATATTTTTTCGTTAGCCTGTGTGCACTTTCGGTTAAAATGTTTTACCTTCCTTCGGCTCAGCCTGCTAGCATGCAACACTGTTTGCCTCGTCCTGGTCAACTTCCTTTACTTTGCCGTGCACTGGGGGAAAACTGGCACTCCACTATCACCAGACTTCACTATCGCATTTATTCCTTAAATTCCCGTGTTTTGCGCCCATTGAATACTTGCAGTGTAAGAGTTTTCATCTTGGCTGTCGAGCTGGAAAAACTTTGGTGTGCTGCTTGGAAACCATTGCAGTTTGCTTTTGCAACAGCAACTTTGTGTTTCAAGGGGAAGTCGGTAAATCGGACGAGGGCCCAGGATTCGCAAGAACTAAGGGATCCGAGGAGAAGGTGAACATCTTGGCAGGAAGTCAAACAGATACGCCGCCACTTATTTGCGTAGCCCCAGAAGAAGGAGCTGCTTTCAGCTTTCGGAAAAGTGCCAAATGAATAGTGCCAGTGGCCGGCTGAAATCTGCTTAAAGTTTCACTCATTAAGTCCTTGAACAATGAAAGTGCTCTCGAGGACTCGTTTCATCTCGAGGAGGCGGAACTTTGCCAACAGAATAAATCAATTCCTTATTCCGCCTCAAAACAAACCCTTCATCTCCTCAGCTGCTTATTTGCCAGCAAACTTTGGCGTTTGGGCCGAAACACCTGCGCAAAGACGTTGTTGGCCCGAAACGCTTAAACGAGCATTCGACTGATGTATGGCATTCGGAGTGGGCGTAGGAACATGCACATTGATTGATTATCGACACAGTTTGCCACTCGAAGCCCAGCGCGGAGTGATGCCCTCAGCCTGGCCAACTTGGCCAACTTGGCCAACTTTGTGCTTTGGCAACAGCTAAACAGCCAAAAGCATTTGTGGGCGGCAAGTGCCACGGTTCGTCGAATGCAATCTCGACTCCATTCGCCAGCGGTCTCCATCTCCATCTCCATCCTCATCCCCATCTCCATCTCCAGCTGCCATCTCCTGTTCAGATGCTGTTTCTGTGTTTGGTGGTCGCTTTGCCACAGATTCCCAGCCTGCTGGCCAATTGCTTCCTCGCACTACACTCAGCGAAATGAGCAACTGTGAGTTAAGCAGAATAATTAAAAATTTGAGATTTATTTTCGTGGATTTTCTAATTCTGGATAGAAAGCTCCTCATCAATTGTAATTTTAGCCTGAGTAATATATATTCATATTCTCAGTGTAGTAGTGCCGCTTGCCTTTTGATGGGAAGGCCACTTGATGGTTTGGCACCGGTTCAATGCGCTTTCCATTTATCGTGGTCGCCAAAAGGAGCTCGTGGCAAACTGGCTAAAAAAGGAATGCCACCGAGGTGTGCTTCCCTTCTACTCTGGGCTGTTCCTGCCCAGAGGCTGTTCTCAAATTGAAGTCCGCTGCTCGGGGCTTGGGCACTTGGAAGTCAGCAGCAATTACTAGGCGAAAACAGCATTAACGGGCACTACTAGTGGAAAAGTGCCTCGTGGTGGTCCACCGACCGGGATTTCAATAGCGGTCACTAGTCGTGTGGACACTAAGATACATGCCATGATGCTAGGATGCCAGGATGCCAGGATGCCAGGATGCAGTCAACAGGAAGTCCGGCTTCCTTGGCACGCCTAATTAGAGCCGATTAATGAGCCAGTTGGCTATCCATTGTTTCCGCACTCACCGCACTGTTCCATTGTGTACGCAATTCGACTAATTAGTTGCACATTGCGCCCCACACACACACACACACACACACACACACACACACACACACACACACACACACACATAGCTAGTAAAGAAGAGGGGAGGATAACCCAATCCGCAAGCACAAAACAAAATTCTTTCACTTGTAACAAACTGTGTCCTTGCCTCTGGAATCCTTTGTCCGCCACATACTTTCACCTTTCTCCCGTGGCGCATTAAAAAATTAGTGTTGCCCTGGTCTTAAGAAATCAGAAGGGATTACATTGCTATTTAAGACCAAAACCGCCGCCGGCAACAGGTAGCCATTGAAATCCACAAAGGACCCGGACCCAGGACCCAGGACCCAGTACCCAGGACCCAGTATCCAGTACCCAGGACCGTTTTTGTTGCCAAACCAAATTAAAAGCAAATGAAATAACCTCCATCTGGTTAATACCAGCCGCAGACCTTTGTGACCGCCGCCATTGTGACCCCGACACAAAAGGAGACGAGGAACTCGGCCGAGCAACTCGATTAATGCAGCCGCCAAAAATTGGCAGCGCCCCCTGGCGGGCGGAGATCGCTTGTCCGGATTACGGCCACGCCCACTGCGTGTGTGGCAGTTCTCCAAATTGAAATTGCCAGCACGTCAAACCGAAATTAGATTATGTCCTGGCCATTGTGAAAACGAAGCTGCTCCTGAAGGAGATAATTTGCGGGGGATAATGCAGCTTGTCTATCGGAAGGACTAGTCTCAAGGCAAGTGGATCGTTTGTTTCAAGCAGTTTTTGTTTGGACTTACACAGCGCAAAAAGTGTGCTAAATTGGATGAGCTCTGAAATGATATATCAACTTATGAAGTCCGAAGTGTATTTTAACGACAAGCTTAACACACTACAGACGATGAAATCTTGAATAAAAATCTGGCAAATCTGAATAGTTTGGAAATATGCCATCACTGCCCATCCTTTTGATGCATTTCGATGAACTTTCACGAACCCAATAAATATATTATGGCACTTTTTCGACAGTGTCCACTTACCTCGTTAGCAATCCGCCTTCCCGCCCCCGGAGGTGTCATTAGCATCCCTGATGGATGCATTATTCAGCAAACTCTATTAACATTTACGAACACTCGACGGCAGGCGCTGCGCACGGGGAGGCAAATGGTAAATGTTTAACGAAGTTCGCTTCGAAAAACTATAAAGCTCAATTAATAACAATTTGGCGAGCAAAGTTTGTCCAATCTGGGTTCATTGTTGCTGCTGGCTGCTGCAGCTGAGACCCGATGATTACGGGGCCATGTCTTCATCTGCGGCAATTTAATGTCGTCCACGTCCACAGTTGGTAGTTGGTAGCTGGCAGTGGGCAGGTGGGCAGGTGGCTGTGCTGGCCCTACTTCGATTTACCTTTGTGTTTTATTACGCCACTGGGAGCCATACGGCAAAAAGTAAAAGCCATTTAAAAGCCAAAACTTTCCAGCAGCCAGCTCCCAACATGTGGGCTCGTCCTTTGTATCCTTGTGCTGCAAAAGTTTCGAGTGCGGGGCACACTTCCGCATTTATGGCGCATTTCAGGCTGCCGGACTTTGTTTTGCCGACTCCTCGATGCATTAAGTCGCAAACGGAGCATGGTGGGTGCGGGGAGTGAGGGGAACCAGGGGAACCAGCGGCTTTAGGACGACCATCCTGGCTGGAATCCGCCCACCGCATCTCATTTGGCATTCCGCGAGTGTCTGTCCCCCGTTTTGCTGTTTGTTCTGCTCACAGTTTTTCTAGTCGAAAGCATAACTCTGCACTCAAGTGCACTCCTGTGCCAGAAATCCCATCCCCATCCCCATCCACTTCCCCATCCCCATCCACATCCACGTCCCACACCCTCGACGGAATCCCACTTCCCAGTCACGTACTCCTACATTTCAATTACAGCAGACACAACGCCAACTAAATCAATAATCAATACATTATTCCGCGCAATTAAGGCAGCGGGAGCTGTTGTTGGCGCATAATTACAAAGTGGCCAATTGAAAAATGCATGAGGCCTAATTGATAAACAAATGCATACATTATCCGAGTGCAGCGCCTTTGTTTTTTTGCTCGCACGACATGATAGAGCAATTAAAGATATTTAATGCATTTGCAGGGAATGCCAGGGAATGCCGCGCATTGAGATTCAAAACGCTATAATTTGAAAGGATATCGTGGCTGTTGTGGGCGGAGGACTCATTTACATGAGTCGTTGTACGATTCTTTCCGCTTGAAAAATTAGCGGATTTAAAATGCGCATTAATGGATTTTGCTGAATTAATTTAATCAGGCATGAACGCATAAATTAGCCGAAATAAAAAACGAATGGGTTTGTGTAATCTATATTGATGTAAGGGGAAATATATGATTTTACTTTGCGTGCTAAATCATTAAATCATATCAAATGGTGATAGAATTAGCTTGGCAGCCGCCCAATCCACGCGAACTGATCACTTAGGGGCAAATCTTTGGGGATTCGCGATGTGCAATACTCGTAATTGAATTCGCCGTGCTTTGAATGCCCGCTGATGGCTCCAATCTAATTATTCCCCCGTACGGGTCGCCCCCGATAACATACTCGTAATCCCACTGCTGCTCCTTGAGGCCCACATGCCCACATGCCCACATGCCCACATGCGACTAATAATGCAAGGGACTGAGAACACATTATATGCTGCGGCACTTTTTAAAATTGACTCAGGGAGGAGCTCAAGTTGGTATCCTTTGTCGTTCGACCAGACAAATGCTTTTAGGAGCGGCACAAATTCAGCCCAAGGGCATGCGTCCTTTTCTCGGCGCGCTACTTTTGGCCAAGACCGAATAAAAGCAGCAGGATACTCTCCTGCTCGCCAGAGGAAAAGTGAAAATGGGGCGGCGATATGCGGGCAAACTTGTTTTCGCTCGGCCAGCAGAGAGGCGTTCAACATCCTCCCAAGTTGGCCACTTCCATGTGACAGGACGGGACAGGACAGGACAGGACAGGACATTTCATTGCGGCAATGCTGCTTTTATTGTTCTTGCGCCGTAGCCCAAGCTCCGGCCGGACATCCGCCAGCTGCGTGCCACAAAAGTTTGTGAAATGTATTATTTCTGGCGGCAAAAGACTGAAATAACTTGGAATGTGTTTAAAATAATTTTAGTGCCACTTTGCGCAGTGGTCAAGGCTAAGTAAACACCTGCTATTCTGCAGTTCGATGTGTGAATATCTGAGCGAGAACAGCTCCACAGCTCCACAGCCCCACTGACTTGGTGACTTAGTTTCCAGTCCCTCCGGATTCCAAGGCATGAAAGCGCAAACATCACGTATACGCAACGTGCGCCAGCAAGGCGTTCAAGTGCAGCCTGTGTTTGAGTTGGGTGTGTGTGTGCGTGTGTGTGTGTGTGCGTGTGTGTGTTAGAGTGTGAGCCAGTAATATATACTATGTAGGACGTGTAGTTGGAATTCGTAAAAGTTGGGCCTGCTGCGCGCGGAGGATGCCACGCCAGCGAACTGGTGACCTTTTTAAAGCAGCGCCACTGCCTTCGCCGGCAATTTAGCAAACACTTCCGTTCGCCAATGTCCTTGTTGATGGGTGGTGGGTGATGGGTGGTGTGTGGTGGTCTGGTGTCCTAAATGTTCTCAATGCTCAGAATGTCCTGACCCACGCACTGCTGGCGAGGAGCAAGTGTTGTTACCTCCGCCAGTGACACGCCCCGAAGTCCTTCGGATGTCGTATGTGCAGCAACAAAATGGATATGCCCTGAAAAAAAGATAAGCCAAGTTTATTTTAGTTAAGTACTTGATCAGTATGGATGTAGTCAAGTATTTCCCTCTTAATTTATATACTTATTATCTGGAATTGTTTGCTTTTTCCCCAGACTTTTCCAAGTGCACATCTCTGGGCTTCCAATGCGAACTAAACAGCGATTCCTTTCGCATCCGACGGCATCGCCTATTCCTCGTCAGCTGCTCATCTGTCCGGAATTCTCGCTTTGAGCTGGTCTCTAGGTTTCTCGGTCGGATGGAGTGCAAGTGTGATTGGGATTCGGAGTGGAACCATACAAGTGAGTGACAAGCGGACTGAGATAGGTTGTCCATGTCCTGGACATCGATACCGATTCCCCCTGAAATGCGCCCGTTTTGCGCTTTTCCTTGCAAAGTAGCGAGTTTGCGGCTTCTTGCTGGGCTCCATGTGCTCCATTTTGGCCAGTTAAGTTGCTTTCCGTTGTCCCAGCTGGAATTTGCATGTCCGTTCGTTGACATTCTGCCGCTCCGCAGCTGTTGCGGCTTCTTTGTCAGCTCCTTATTTATGCATTTGTATCTTTGTCGCAAGTTTTGTATCTGGCTATCCATTGTCTGGCTTGCGGCTTGTGGTGGTGGGGAGGGGGGTGGGGATGTTGGGGTGGATAAAAGGAGCAGAAGGGATCTGCGGTTCAAATCCCCGGATTGCCAGCTCATTACAATGAAGTGCAACCGCAGGAGCGGATGGCCGAAAAAACAATTGCAAACGGAGCACATTAAGTGCAGTTCACGCTGTGCCGGCTAATGAGCTACAGTCCTTCCAGCCCGCCCACTTTCCACTGGCCACACCTCCCGGCGTTTATCTAACTTTCCACATTTTCGCATTTATAATGCTAATTCAGCAAGTTGATTACATGGCAGCCAGGCAGCCAGTCAGCCGGGCAGCCAGTCAGCCGGGCGTCCAGGATGCCGGATTATAAAATACAACATTGTGCTGCAAAAATGGAGCAAAAAGCATTCGGGCGCCCGGACCTCAGATAGTGGCCCTCACCCACAGAAAACACTTTGCTTTAATGTGCATTTCGGTGGCAATTATGAGCGCATCACCGCCCAACTGGGAGCACTTTTCGGCCAATCTTCTGCTCCTCCGCAGTCTGCCACTTGTAATTTGCATGGCGGACGAGCATGTTCTGCATGTTCTGCGGCCAAATGACCCAAACTGGCTTTCATTTATGCTTTCCACTGCACTTTCTCCCGGCTGCCGAGCAAAGTGCCCCCAGCCCAGCTCGATGTTCTGAAAAGTGTCCAACTTGTACCAGTATACACCTTGCAGATACCGTGCCACAACAATGTGTACAGCAAAAATGTATCTGACGATTTGAAGTGTCAATTATTTGTTCACATTGTTCAATTAATTTTTACAGTGCTGCCCAATACTTGAACTCAAATTGCAATGCGTATTTCAGTAGGCGAATGATTATAAAGCTAGCTACAATTCGTTGAAGGCCAGCTTATGGTATTATGCACAGAGACATTAAAATCACATCACACCAAATCATCCAAGCCTGAAAGCTGTCCAGTTGTGCAGTCAAAGATAATGCTCCATAATTAAATCGGTGAATCTGATTCCAGGAACTCCAGCAACTCCAGCAACTCCAGCCGCCAGCCCATTATGAAATCCAGAATTGCCCACATGGGCTTGGTTGTGGATCCGTTGTGTTCTACGCCTACTTTGTTTGCATTTCAAATTTGGCGTGCTGCATAATTTACAATTTACATCCATCAGCGAAGGCCCAACAACATGGCTGCATACATATTTAGCCATCGCCTGGCATTTTCGTTGGCCAAAGCCAACTGCCAACAGATACGCCAGCTGAAAGTTACAGCTGCACAGTGGAAAATTTCGCCTTCCTTCTCTCTAGTTTATTGCGTTTGGAAATCCTTTATAAAGGTGTTCAGTTGCAGGCAGCGAAAAGGAGTGGTAAGTACATCTGAACTTGGAAATCCAACTATGTTGTTGGAAGCTACATAGACACATTTGCTGGCAGTGTACCCTACTCCCTCTCGAACTGCTGCATTTTTCATGTTTAATTTCAGTTAGTGCCGCCTGCCAGCTGAGAGCTCGAATCCTTTTGGCGTCCATCCAGAGCGGGTGTGTGAGTGTGTGTGTGTGTGTTTTAGGTGTTTTTGTTTGGCAATTGTTTTGAGTGTGTGTTTGGCAACAGAGACCGCCACACACGGACCTCTATTTGCCATGGTCGTGTCAGCTTGATGTTTCCGTCAATTGGCCCGAAACTACACTATGCTCTATACTCCGCCATTTCGCATGCCGTTGGTGATTCTGGCCAGCAAAGGCAGCTGGCCAATATCCGCGGAGATGTCCATGTACAAGTACATAATAGAAACTTCTCTAATTGGCCTCCAACTTTCCGACACCTCAGCGCCTTACCTGGCCAAATATCTGTGCTCCTTGGAGCTTCTAATGAGTAGCAAACACTTTGCGCATCGTAAAGTTTCGGGTTGCAAGGAGTTTCAAAACTTCTTAAGCCACTCGCATATGAATATCATTCCGACAGCTTCTCCCACTGGACCATGCACATGCCAAGGCCAAGAACTAAGTCCGAAGTCTGAGGTCCCTGCTCAAGTGACATTTGCCAGCCTTCCAACCCCCCACGCCCCCCAAGCCCCCCAGACAGTATGAATAAGCCAGCATGAGTTGTCTTTAAGTGAAATTCAATAACGCATAAAATTCCAGGGCACAGAAACACAGAAACCAACACACATACTCACATATTCTAAGTGGGTGCTTTTCGGGTGATAGTTCAGGGGAATTTTGTATATTACAAATCATTGTTCGGCTCAAGTGCTTGCACTGCAAGGAAAACACATTTCCATGGCAAATACCATCGATACTGAAACTTTCAAGAGCTTAGCTTGAAATTATTCAAAGATATCCCAAAATAATGCATATGGTAAGTGCATGTTTCTTCCGGTGTATACTTGCCGCATAAGTTGGCTACAAAATTGTTGAGTAAGCACGTTGGAAGCCTTGTAAATTTTCGAGCACCAAAGACTGGCATTGCTAACTCGGTTATGAATTCCCATTTACTTTTGCATTAAATCCTCGCCAAATATGCAAAACACATTTACCAGCTGGAAAATTAAAGGCGGGAAACCGAAAGGAAAATGGAAACTTCACCCTCGATAAGTCAACAAGTCGTCGCTGTTTTTTGCTAAGACAAATTAAATTTATAAACAAATGGCGCACAGCAAACAGAAGTTGTTCTGGCGAAAAAGTTAAGCATCGTGCATTTGCGAAAGCCCCGGGGTTTCGTATACCAACCACAGGATCTAAAGGACGCACAGGACGAACAGGACGAACAGGAGCAACAAGCAAATGCCAGTTATTATTCCTGCCCCCGCCGAAGTACTGCCTCTTTTTTCGTGTTTTGGGGTTTTTTTTTCGCATTAACTGAAAACTGTTGAGGGCGGGGGCGAAGGGGGAGAGAAGGATGTGTGGCACTGTGCGCCTTTAAAAATGTTTCACTTAAGCAGGGAAGCTGCTTTCGAGCCCCAATAAAAACAAAATGTGTACACGACAAACAAACATAAAGTTAGGAGCTCGTTAAATTACGCCAAGGGGTAAGAATATGCGAACATGCTTTCACTTTTACAGCAGTGTGTATCTGAATAATGCGAGTTGTCAAGAGAGACACATCCCCTTCTGCGATGCCAATATCCTTCCTAGTTCCGCTCACCCATTTCAAGATAGCTAAGTGCGCCGCCAGCTATTCCCAAATATATATATATATATATTTTATAATCCCGACCGAAGTCGGCCCACAGAACGTGACGCCATAAAGTCGGTAGAACGCTGGACGACTTAGCATAAGCCCGGCTTGCGGCATTTCCCAGTTTCCCAGTTCCCAGTTCCCAGTTCCCAGCCGGTGAAAATCCCCGCCACCTTTGGTTCCTATATCTTGGCTTATAAATACATACATATATGTGTGTGTGTAGGTGAAGGGTCCGCCGAGCTGCCGATTCATTGGAGCGAAATTTGTTGGGGAAGGCGCAGGACGCGTTTGGGTGAAAAGGGCGCGAAAATCTGATTTGTGAACGGACATCAAATACTAAAGCCAAAAGCAGATATGCACACATACATGTACATGTGCGGATCAAGAGAGGAGACCCAACCAACACACATTTACTTTGACCTTTATGCTGTAACCTCTGGGAACCAATTTAAGGTGGAAAAGTTTCGGAAGCTTAATTCTTTTATAGTCATCAAAGTTGTATATGATGTAGTGCAATCAGATTAAAATGTTATTAGTCGTGGATAATAGCCACTTTGGCTTAATTTGATCAATTGAAAAATATGAATAATTTGTAGCAACAAATGGCATTCAAGTGGCAGCCAGTAAATAAAACATGGTAAATTGATGTGCTTTTAAAGCAGCTTTGGCAACAAATCCAATCGCAAGCAATACGGCAATATGGCAATATAGCAATATAGCAATATAGCAATATAGCAATATAGCATTTCAAAATGATTGATTGGATGCCCAAGTTCGGCGAGGCCAACTTCATTCTATAAATAAGCGAATCGCTCGGAAAGGAAGCGACTGCAACTCGAACGTTCGTATTAATCGCTTCTCCGAAAGCGGAAAGTTTATCAATTCCGCCAGAGACCCAAAAAAAAAGAAAAAATGGCTCTGGTTTGAGCGATATTAAAAAGTGCCCCAATACATTTATGGGTACATATTTTTTCGTAAGGACATCAATAACCGATGAGCTGCCATAAATCCATGGGCATTTCGTTTTATGTGCGGGTTCAGTGGTAACACGGTAACTACAACGCTTTCAGCAATGTAACCCATGTAACCCACAATGTGGTCACGCAATGCGGAAAAGCCGAGGAAGGCGGTAAAGTTGTCAAGGAAGCACTTTAATTTCCTTGATATATGCCCGCTGCGATAAGTTCCACCTGACAATGCTGGCATATCTATTATTAAGATCTGGCATCTGGCAAAGCCGCTCGCAATCAGCAGGAACACATGCCAGTGGCCGCAAAAAGGAGCAGATTCTAGGCCTAAGTTGGGGTCATTAACATAAACAACTCTGCAGGCGGGGATCCCCCGAAAAGCGCACAGAAGCTCTCCAAAACAAGGAACCCGTGTCTGGAAAAGATGCATAAATCATGGGCGACCTGCCAGGATCCGAAATAGAAACCGAGAAACCGAAAAACCGAGAATGAAATCGAGGTATCACGATGTCAGCGAATGGCAAAACTGTCATTTTCTAAAGAATTTAATTGACAGTCCAAAGTCATAAATTATATGGCGTATCAAAGAGGGCGAACAGGAAGCGTATCCTGCGGCATTTTGGGCTAATTGTGGGGATGCCCCGTGCCACTTGGCAAAACAAAGAGAGAGGAGGTCCTGGGGAAACACGTGTGTGAGCCGGGCGTGCGTGAAAGTAAAAACATTCCTATTTGGCTTGCTAATAAATTAATGATACGAGTGTACTCGTCGGGGCGCCGCCTCCGAAAATCTCGGCAGGAATAGGGGACAAACACTTTGGCGACACGAGCACGCGAGGCAATTTATGGCCGAGCAGGACACTAATGGACGGACCAGCAGCCGTGTGACGAATTCGGGATGTATGCGTCCTTCGTCAGGACGAGGCGTCACTGGCCCAAACAAAATGCCGGCCAAATCATTTATCTTCCGGCCATTGCGAAAGTGCTTAGCCAACACTGGCAGATGTAAACACTTCACTGGATCAGAAGACCGGGCTCGAAGGAAGGGCTACCAATTAATGGGCGGCCATTTGAGGAAATCTAGGCTATACACGTATATTGGGAAAGGAGTACTTTTACTTCTTAGAAAGTAGATGCTTCAGGGCCTTTTGTTTTTGACACATTACACGTTGACAACTCTGGGCTTATAGAAATTAAATGTTCTATTTCATCCGTTTACTTGTTGTTGGTTATACTCATAGCACCAAATTGTAGCAGCAATGGAAAATCACAAGGATCTGGTCACCCAGCGCACATGGCGCCGCATCCTGGCGCATCTGACCCCGGTAAAAGGATACCAGGTGGACCAGAGGGGAGTCAGCTGGTACCGAGGACTGTCCCAATCCCAGATGGCGGCAGCAAACGGATTGTTCGATATCCTGAGGGAGAATATGGACAAGAAGACGACCTCGAATGTCGCGAAGCTAATGGTGAAACTGGGACTGCATCCCAATCCGCCGTGGAAAACGCTGCACACGGTGATCAAACTGAGCCGCGGCAATGACCTGGCCTTCCTCTGGTTCCTCATGGAAATGTGCTACAAGACACCCAATCACGGCGAGACCTACAGCGTCAACGAGCAGATCATCATGACGGCCATCTTCCGGTTGGACCTCTTCCCCACCCTGAGGGAACTGGACCGCTGGCTGCCTCTGCCACATTCCTCGCAGTCGGATAGGGATAAAGCAGACGCCCTAAGGCAGAGAAATCTGAACTTGAAGCAGGAAAGAGAGGATGAGCGCCAAAGGGATTTGGCCAGAAAGGCAAAGATCGTGACCCCTCTATCTCCGTACTTCCAGGAACCCAATATTCCCGGAAAGCTTCGCCCCGAGCGCAGATTGCTGTCCGACTATCCGGACACTGCAGCCATTCTATTTCACATGGATGAGGAACCCATCGAAGCGTACCTCTGGTCCCGCTGGTTTGGCAGCTACACCTTGAACGAGGCCCACCGGGTGGGCAAATCTATAATCTTCGAGGAGATTAACAGCATTTTCGAGTCCTTCAAGACAGCCTCGCTGCCCACCCGCGACGTGGAATCCTTATGTGCCCATCATCAGTACATTCGGGAGATGGAGAAGTCTCTGAAGGACAAGCTGGAAATGATGAAGCGGAGAAAGTGCGAGGAGCTCATCGAAGCGAAAAATAGACTGGAGGAGAGGAACCGTAAGCGGGTAGTTCAGGAGCTGGAAGAAATGAGTGCCTGCTACTTGAAGCGGTTCCAGGAAATGGCAGCCAGGGCCAGATTGGCGTCCACCAGGAAGCAACTCTTTGGAGGCAGTTTTGTGAATGCAACGTATTTTGGCTGTCGCGATAATGAGATCAGATGTGATGAAGATTTCGATGAAGAAAGGTGCCGCACCTTCGAGGCAGAACGGGCAAAAGAAACTCATATTGGTGATGTACCCAAAATTAGGCTAGCGAGCGGGGCCCAGGCTAAACCCAAAACAAGATCCAGATCTAGATCGAAAGCGAAGAGCAGGTCGAGATCCAAGTCAAGGAAGCCTAGAAGTGAAACGCAATCGATGAAAGAGCCCGAAGTAGCGGTGGAATCACCTGTGCTGCCTCCCATAAAAGGCAAGGAAGTCTTTCGCGATATCATGGTCAGGTTATTGAAGGGAGAGAAACCCATCTTACAGGGATGTCCCGACTTTCAACTGGAACCGCCCCACTGCGCCAAGTGCCAAATTTTCGACCCCCAAAAGGGTTTACCCCAAAAACCCAAAAAACAACCCAAGAAACAGCGACCTAGTAGCCTAATGCAGTTCCTCGAAAATTGCGCCTCTGAAGGGAATGGAAAGGAGGATTCAGACCTCGAAATGGATACACATCCTTCCGCCCATCCTGTTCAGGAACCCAAGCTTTTCGATCTGGGACTTTTAGGAAGAACTTGCCCGAGGTTCAACTATCGTGAGTTGTTTGGCTCGCTGCACAGGACTCAATTGGACGACGAACGGCTGCGTCTGAAGGAGGCCTTTGTAAGAGCCATCGACGATGATGTTCAGTACCTCAGTGCGGCCTTAAGTGGCGAGGAACAGGGTTCTCTGGATGCTCTGGTGGACCGAGCAGCCAAGAGGGTTTTCGCGCGGGATGTGAAGACCTTTCACAAGGAGTTAGAGAAGTTGCATAGGCAAAAGGCTGCGAAAATGAATAAATCCGATTCCCGTTTGAATTTTGGCCAAGACTTCTACGATCCCGAGAATATCCCCTTGATGAAGGAGATGCTTAGGTTGGGCCTGGAAAAGGTGGCCCAGGACAAGAGATATGTACTGCCCACCCTCCCCGATGTGCACTCCGTTCCCTACCTCATCGAATGGATACGTTTGCGTTATGGCAAACGCTATTCGTATGCGGAAAAGGAACAGATTCTGAATAGAGATAAGCTGGTCATGGATCAAATAATTTGGATGATGCACACCAACCTCGCAAAGATACCTTCCCTGCCTGTTCGGGACAACTTTACCGACTTGGCCAAACTGCGGGAGTTGAGCAAGAAGTTCAGGGAGCGCCATACCAATAAATTCCTGGAAGCCATCATGGAAGTGGAGAGGGTATTTTATTCGGCCATGAAGCCCCATCTCTGCAATTTAGCAACTGAGGAGACCTTTCTGGCCTACTTGCCCGCCCATTTCCACGACCTGGGCTTCACTGTTAATACTGTCAACTGAGTAATGGCAATTTCCTATGAACACTGCCAATTATTACATAAAGATGCCTCCTCTTTTCCATACCATGTAGTTTTACTTAGCTCCAGTTGGGTAATTGCCTGTTGTCCGCAAATCATCGCATTTAATTGCGGTTGTGTCCACTTTGGAGCGGGTATGCCTGGAGCAGTTCTAATACGACACAAGGGGCAATCATAAAAAACCTAATTTGTATAAATAATTTAAGGCACTGAAGTTTGTTACATTGAGAGTTCAGTAATTTTCTTTTAATTTCTGTAGGCTCACTGTGCGGAAACCTTTAGCCAAAGTGGTTCACCTAACGCAATTAAAGCTGGTTTACCACTTTGTCCCTCAGCGGACAGCTGTACACCTGTTATGCATCGTTGCACTTCCGTTTCCGTGGATGGGCATGCTTCTGGCCAAGTCGGCTTCCTCGAGGGACTTGCAAATGGGCTGTTCTGGGCGCACATGGCCATTAAGGCAAACCTGCACGTTTGTGGGTGAATTATTAAAGCCGCCTCTGGCTTTCGGCCGACTGACGAAGGGTTTTCGCCGAAATCTCCGTGTATAACTCATCCCGCAAGCTACTGTGTGCACGGCAGCGAATTGCGTTATCCGCTCGGAAAACGGCGTAAAGTCAGCTTATTAAAATATTAATTGAAAGTGGAAGCGCCGATAACTGACCGACAACAATGGCGGCAGCCCTTCCATTAACATGCCATTTCCTTCTCAGTTCCGTGTCCATGTCCGTGTCCGTGTCCATGTTTCCCTGGGTTGAAATGTAAACACGGCGCTGCTTTATCGCCCTCATAATTACTGGGTAATGAAAATGCCAGACACAGTCAAATAAGCGGCGGCAGCATCCTTAGCTCCCTAGATCCTCGGCTCACCTGGGCAGCCATACGGGAGCCGAGACACACGGGATGAGGGCGACCTCGTAAATGCGGGCTAACCATAAAGCTGCCGACACAAAAATATCCGAATAACGCGTTAGAATGCCCAGAATTCACTTTGGCAACTCTAGATTGCGCATACGCCCAGTTGCCTCACAGAAAAAGCCACATTCTGCAAATGCCCATACATTTCGCCAGCGGAAGATGCTGCATTCATTGTTTTACGAGCCATAAACATTAACAATTAGGCCGGGTACCCAGGCCGTTATGATTTTTACTGCTCGCTTTAATTAGAAAAACACATTAGCAGGGCTCCTAGACAGCTCGTCTCAATTCCAATTCGCCTGGTCCATTTCTGTGCTAATTGCAGTGCTCCTGGACGTTGGTTCTAAAGGCGCAGAATATGTAGTACCCCGCACCGGCGCCCAGCAGAACGGCCACACAGAGCCACACATTGAAGGTCATGAAGACGAGCATCAGCAGAAAGGATATGAGCACCTGCAGGACGTGCAGGAAGGTCTGCAGGATGTGCATCCCGGAGCAGTAGACCTTGAGCCTGGATGTCCTGCCAGCGGGAGGGGTATTTTCCTGAACATGGTGGTGAGTGTGCGGGAGCAGGATCAGCGAGGATTGCGCCTGAGGAGAGCTATGTCCTGGCGGCTGAAGAGGCGGCATCTGTGGCGACCTTGGACGGTAGGCGTAGATCTGGGTTCCGGACTGTTGGCTGGTCCTGGGCGGATACGTTGGCTGGTTGTAGTTGTAGTTGGCCTCTCTATATCTTCTCGGGGGATTGTACTGGTCCCTGCCGCCAGCCAATCGCTTCCTGTCCCAGGCGAACAGCCACTCCCTGAAGAACTTCAGGGCCTCGTAGAGCAACGCGAACACAAAAATCAGCAGGCATGAAAGGGTCAGTGCCATGGCGGACTCGGTGCGCCAGAACTTGAAGAGAATGGTCTCCGCATCGCCAGTATGAAAGAACATCGCCATGGTCATGTCGTGGCCTTCACCTTCGTGGTGCCCGTGCTCTCTAGTGTGCCCTCCATGGTGTCCATGATGAGCCATTTCAGCTGAATGGTGTCCTTCGTGAGCGGAACTCGGTGGCGCAGGTTCCGCGGATCCATGA
The DNA here is from genome assembly GCA_005876975.1 of Drosophila orena. Classification (NCBI taxonomy): domain Eukaryota; kingdom Metazoa; phylum Arthropoda; class Insecta; order Diptera; family Drosophilidae; genus Drosophila; species Drosophila orena. Next base: position 1,368,887 of record VCKV01000282.1, on the reverse strand, counting down.
GCACCGTGATGGTGAGCGTGACCCTCCGAAGCATCAACTCCATGGTGATTCATCTTCGAACATTGGTGGAAAATATTGTTATTGTTAGTCTGTGTATACTCGGATCGACAATTAAGTGACAGCTTTCAGAAAGATGGAAAATGCCAGTAGGGTCTGAAAAAACATCATCGAAAAAGTTAATTTATTGACCATTTGGCATTAAAACCAACCAACTCGAGAGATTTTCTATACCTATCTGTAAAGTGACGAGCTGCGACCGCAGCCCAATGCCAGTTCGGTTGTATCATTAACATAATTGACAGGCGGGCAGAACATGCCACGTGCCACGTGCCACGTGCCTCGAAATCAATGCAGTTCCCGTCCAGGACTCGCTGATGTCTGCCCGGGACAAGCGAGCAAATTTGCTGGCACTAATGGAATCCATTTTTCACCCGCCGCTCGGATGAGACGCGCTGCACCGAAATCCTCCGGCCCGACCATGCATATTAATAAAGATTTAAGCGTCAGCAGTCGGCGAAATTAAGATCGTACACTGGGCGCCCGGCTCGAGTACTTTGAATTGCGCACGAGCTGGCCATTAGATGGTCTAACACCGAATATTAATCATACGCAGCGTTAATTTATGGGCCAGTCGCTGATTGCCGAAGCAGGATTTTCCAGCCAGACGTGCTGCAATCTCCGTCGCGTTTCTGGGAGTGTACTACTTGGCGCGCAAGGGAACCGTACCGATTTTCCTTTTCCCTGCTAAAATGAAGCCACTAGCTGTCGCTGGGAACGCCTCGCTGACCGCCCATTAATGCGGCTCCTTTGTGCAGGAGCACATTAATCATGGCGAATTCTGCAGCAGCCATCGCAGCATGGCTCGTGTAATTTTTTCGGGCGTCTTTTATTTTGTGTTTTGTGCTCTTGCCCCACAAAAAACAATGAAACCGACCAACGAAACCCGGCAACAAAGTGAGTCCTGCATTAAATGCTCTGCTTTCTATGGCTGCTCGAGCACTTCCGCTTTCGCCCAGAATCACAGACCTTAATTGTCGAGACGGAAGAAAAGCGAGAATGGTATAGCTAGGATTGGCAGCATGTCAAATACCCTGCCGAAACGCAGCAATAATAAATGAATGTAATTTGTGCTGCACAAGAAAGTTGTAAGGTGCTTAAGCTCTCAACACTGCTACAGCATAGCCACCCATTTTTATGAATCTCAGGTATTTGCCATTCCTTGGACATAGGAAACCAGAATTGAATTAGGGAAATCCCCTTACGTTATCCAGTTCGGAAGAAGAAAGCCTGCCAGCTACCCTTTACTTAAGCTGCAGTGTCCATTGTTTGCAGTCCCTTGCTCCTCGGAAATGTAATTCCTTTTGATGCCCGACACGGCTTAAAGCTGCTCGAGGTCCTCGAGACTCGGGACTCGAGACTCGCCGTTCCATTCTTTATCAATTGTCTCGTAGAGCAAAGCGTTAATCATGCGGCATTTAACGAGACTAAAGCCGACTGCTCCCCGGTGACTGTGATTTCTATGGTCAAAGTTTTGCGGCCCGTTCCCTGCGTTCGACAAAGCGATAGCCATGAATTCCGAGGACGAATGAAAAATGTTGGCCAAATGTGTGGGCGCTTGGGAGCCCAGGGGGAAAAAGGAAAAACGGAGCAATGGCGACCCGCCGGGGCAGCCTTGCGTGTAATCGCGCTGCTAAGTCCATTTAATCAACTTAATTTTGTACAAATTCTCAGACATTTGGGCTCACTTTCTCCCGTGCTTTCATTTATTTCGGCCAAGTGACGCAATCCCCGCAGGACGGCATTTAATAAAACATTTTCCACAATTATAGCGAGGTGGGAATGGGGGGGAAGGCCTCAAGATCCCAGATTCCTATCGCTCAACGTTGAAATGGAGTTGTTAGCGCTCAAAATAATTTACATAACTTTTTTATATTTAGTTTTATTAAAGCGACGAATCCGTACATGCAGTACTAGTACCATAACATTGCAATTAAACATATAAATAATATAACCAAACCTCTCACTTATCGCGGGAGGACTAACAACAAAATCTCAAACATCTTTAAAGCTGTCCAATTGTTTTGGCAAAGCCCTTTCTTTTAAGCCTTCTTAGAGGCCTGACAGGGAGTAGGCGTCTTGCCAGCATGCTGTGGTGTCTTTTAAGCCTATCACTGCATATGCTTGTGTGCCTTGAGATCTGCTCTTCCACTGTATGCAGATTCATAACTTGGCCAAAAATGATCAGAAAGATGAAAGCAAAACTGTTTTCAGCAGCTAATTACCAATGCTAACGATCCCTATCACATTCCTTATTCAGACAATTATTTTCAAAGTTATGGAAAAAAAATAGATTATTTTATGACCGAATTTGGAAAAACACGGATTTTGGCAAAAATTAAAATATTTTTGATTGGCATTTTAATCATAACTTGGCTAAAAATGATCATAATCATGAAATAATAACTGTTTTGAGCAGCTAATTACCAATTCTAACGATCCCTATCACTTTTTGACGGATTTTGGGAAATTCGTTTTTGGGTCAATTTTCGCATTTTTTGTAAGGGGTAACATCATCAAAATTTGCAAAGTATGGCAAAAAATTAGCATTGCCATTTTTGAACACAGTTCGATTGGAAATTGAATTACGAGCTCAAAGAGATATAACATTCCTTATTCAGACAATTATTTTCAAAGTTATGGAAAAAAAATGGATTATTTTATGACCGAATTTGGAAAAAACGAATTTTTTAAAAACTTGAAATATTTTAAATGGGCATTTTAATCATAACTTGGCCAAAAATGATCATAATCATGAAATAATAACTGTTTTCAGCAGCTAATTACCAATGCTAACGATCCCTATCACATTCCTTATTCAGACAATTATTTTCAAAGTTATGGAAAAAAAATAGATTATTTTATGACCGAATTTGGAAAAACACGGATTTTGGCAAAAATTAAAATATTTTTGATTGGCATTTTAATCATAACTTGGCTAAAAATGATCATAATCATGAAATAATAACTGTTTTGAGCAGCTAATTACCAATGCTAACGATCCCTATCACTTTTTGACGGATTTTGGGAAATTCGTTTTTGGGTCAATTTTCGCATTTTTTGTAAGGGGTAACATCATCAAAATTTGCAAAGAATGGCAAAAAATTAGCATTGCCATTTTTGAACACAGTTCGATTGGAAATTGAATTACGAGCTCAAAGAGATATTACATTCCTTATTCAGACAATTATTTTCAAAGTTATGGAAAAAAATGGATTATTTTATGACCGAATTTGGAAAAAACGAATTTTTTAAAAACTTGAAATATTTTAAATGGGCATTTTAATCATAACTTGGCCAAAAATGATCATAATCATGAAATAATAACTGTTTTCAGCAGCTAATTACCAATGCTAACGATCCCTATCACATTCCTTATTCAGACAATTATTTTCAAAGTTATGGAAAAAAAATAGATTATTTTATGACCGAATTTGGAAAAACACGGATTTTGGCAAAAATTAAAATATTTTTGATTGGCATTTTAATCATAACTTGGCTAAAAATGATCATAATCATGAAATAATAACTGTTTTGAGCAGCTAATTACCAATGCTAACGATCCCTATCACTTTTTGACGGATTTTGGGAAATTCGTTTTTGGGTCAATTTTCGCATTTTTTGTAAGGGGTAACATCATCAAAATTTGCAAAGAATGGCAAAAAATTAGCATTGCCATTTTTGAACACAGTTCGATTGGAAATTGAATTACGAGCTCAAAGAGATATAACATTCCTTATTCAGACAATTATTTTCAAAGTTATGGAAAAAAAATGGATTATTTTATGACCGAATTTGGAAAAAACGAATTTTTTAAAAACTTGAAATATTTTTAATGGGCATTTTAATCATAACTTGGCCAAAAATGATCATAATCATGAAATAATAACTGTTTTCAGCAGCTAATTACCAATGCTAACGATCCCTATCACATTCCTTATTCAGACAATTATTTTCAAAGTTATGGAAAAAAAATAGATTATTTTATGACCGAATTTGGAAAAACACGGATTTTGGCAAAAATTAAAATATTTTTGATTGGCATTTTAATCATAACTTGGCTAAAAATGATCATAATCATGAAATAATAACTGTTTTGAGCAGCTAATTACCAATGCTAACGATCCCTATCACTTTTTGACGGATTTTGGGAAATTCGTTTTTGGGTCAATTTTCGCATTTTTTGTAAGGGGTAACATCATCAAAATTTGCAAAGAATGGCAAAAAATTAGCATTGCCATTTTTGAACACAGTTCGATTGGAAATTGAATTACGAGCTCAAAGAGATATAACATTCCTTATTCAGACAATTATTTTCAAAGTTATGGACAAAAAATGGATTATTTTATGACCGAATTTGGAAAAACACGGATTTTGGCAAAAATTAAAATATTTTTGATTGGCATTTTAATCATAACTTGGCTAAAAATGATCATAATCATGAAATAATAACTGTTTTGAGCAGCTAATTACCAATGCTAACGATCCCTATCACTTTTTGACGGATTTTGGGAAATTCGTTTTTGGGTCAATTTTCGCATTTTTTGTAAGGGGTAACATCATCAAAATTTGCAAAGAATGGCAAAAAATTAGCATTGCCATTTTTGAACACAGTTCGATTGGAAATTGAATTACGAGCTCAAAGAGATATAACATTCCTTATTCAGACAATTATTTTCAAAGTTATGGACAAAAAATGGATTATTTTATGACCGAATTTGGAAAAACACGGATTTTGGCAAAAATTAAAATATTTTTGATTGGCATTTTAATCATAACTTGGCTAAAAATGATCATAATCATGAAATAATAACTGTTTTGAGCAGCTAATTACCAATGCTAACGATCCCTATCACTTTTTGACGGATTTTGGGAAATTCGTTTTTGGGTCAATTTTCGCATTTTTTGTAAGGGGTAACATCATCAAAATTTGCAAAGAATGGCAAAAAATTAGCATTGCCATTTTTGAACACAGTTCGATTGGAAATTGAATTACGAGCTCAAAGAGATATAACATTCCTTATTCAGACAATTATTTTCAAAGTTATGGACAAAAAATGGATTATTTTATGACCGAATTTGGAAAAACACGGATTTTGGCAAAAATTAAAATATTTTTGATTGGCATTTTAATCATAACTTGGCTAAAAATGATCATAATCATGAAATAATAACTGTTTTGAGCAGCTAATTACCAATGCTAACGATCCCTATCACTTTTTGACGGATTTTGGGAAATTCGTTTTTGGGTCAATTTTCGCATTTTTTGTAAGGGGTAACATCATCAAAATTTGCAAAGAATGGCAAAAAATTAGCATTGCCATTTTTGAACACAGTTCGATTGGAAATTGAATTACGAGCTCAAAGAGATATAACATTCCTTATTCAGACAATTATTTTCAAAGTTATGGAAAAAAATGGATTATTTTATGACCGAATTTGGAAAAAACGAATTTTTTAAAAACTTGAAATATTTTAAATGGGCATTTTAATCGTAACTTGGCCAAAAATGATCATAATCATGAAATAATAACTGTTTTCAGCAGCTAATTACCAATGCTAACGACCCCTATCACATTCCTTATTCAGACAATTATTTTCAAAGTTATGGAAAAAAAATAGATTATTTTATGACCGAATTTGGAAAAACACGGATTTTGGCAAACATTAAAATATTTTTGATTGGCATTTTAATCATAACTTGGCTAAAAATGATCATAATCATGAAATAATAACTGTTTTGAGCAGCTAATTACCAATGCTAACGATCCCTATCACTTTTTGACGGATTTTGGGAAATTCGTTTTTGGGTCAATTTTCGCATTTTTTGTAAGGGGTAACATCATCAAAATTTGCAAAGAATGGCAAAAAATTAGCATTGCCATTTTTGAACACAGTTCGATTGGAAATTGAATTACGAGCTCAAAGAGATATAACATTCCTTATTCAGACAATTATTTTCAAAGTTATGGACAAAAAATGGATTATTTTATGACCGAATTTGGAAAAACACGGATTTTGGCAAAAATTAAAATATTTTTGATTGGCATTTTAATCATAACTTGGCTAAAAATGATCATAATCATGAAATAATAACTGTTTTGAGCAGCTAATTACCAATGCTAACGATCCCTATCACTTTTTGACGGATTTTGGGAAATTCGTTTTTGGGTCAATTTTCGCATTTTTTGTAAGGGGTAACATCATCAAAATTTGCAAAGAATGGCAAAAAATTAGCATTGCCATTTTTGAACACAGTTCGATTGGAAATTGAATTACGAGCTCAAAGAGATATAACATTCCTTATTCAGACAATTATTTTCAAAGTTATGGAAAAAAATGGATTATTTTATGACCGAATTTGGAAAAAAACGAATTTTTTAAAAACTTGAAATATTTTAAATGGGCATTTTAATCGTAACTTGGCCAAAAATGATCATAATCATGAAATAATAACTGTTTTCAGCAGCTAATTACCAATGCTAACGACCCCTATCACATTCCTTATTCAGACAATTATTTTCAAAGTTATGGAAAAAAAATAGATTATTTTATGACCGAATTTGGAAAAACACGGATTTTGGCAAAAATTAAAATATTTTTGATTGGCATTTTAATCATAACTTGGCTAAAAATGATCATAATCATGAAATAATAACTGTTTTGAGCAGCTAATTACCAATGCTAACGATCCCTATCACTTTTGACGGATTTTGGGAAATTCGTTTTTGGGTCAATTTTCGCATTTTTTGTAAGGGGTAACATCATCAAAATTTGCAAAGAATGGCAAAAAATTAGCATTGCCATTTTTGAACACAGTTCGATTGGAAATTGAATTACGAGCTCAAAGAGATATAACATTCCTTATTCAGACAATTATTTTCAAAGTTATGGGAAAAAAATAGATTATTTTATGACCGAATTTGGAAAAACACGGATTTTGGCAAACATTAAAATATTTTTGATTGGCATTTTAATCATAACTTGGCTAAAAATGATCATAATCATGAAATAATAACTGTTTTGAGCAGCTAATTACCAATGCTAACGATCCCTATCACTTTTTGACGGATTTTGGGAAATTCGTTTTTGGGTCAATTTTCGCATTTTTTGTAAGGGGTAACATCATCAAAATTTGCAAAGAATGGCAAAAAATTAGCATTGCCATTTTTGAACACAGTTCGATTGGAAATTGAATTACGAGCTCAAAGAGATATAACATTCCTTATTCAGACAATTATTTTCAAAGTTATGGAAAAAAATAGATTATTTTATGACCGAATTTGGAAAAACACGGATTTTGGCAAAAATTAAAATATTTTTGATTGGCATTTTAATCATAACTTGGCTAAAAATGATCATAATCATGAAATAATAACTGTTTTGAGCAGCTAATTACCAATGCTAACGATCCCTATCACTTTTTGACGGATTTTGGGAAATTCGTTTTTGGGTCAATTTTCGCATTTTTTGTAAGGGGTAACATCATCAAAATTTGCAAAGAATAGCAAAAAATTAGCATTGCCATTTTTGAACACAGTTCGATTGGAAATTGAATTACGAGCTCAAAGAGATATAACATTCCTTATTCAGACAATTATTTTCAAAGTTATGGACAAAAAATGGATTATTTTATGACCGAATTTGGAAAAACACGGATTTTGGCAAAAATTAAAATATTTTTGATTGGCATTTTAATCATAACTTGGCTAAAAATGATCATAATCATGAAATAATAACTGTTTTGAGCAGCTAATTACCAATGCTAACGATCCCTATCACTTTTTGACGGATTTTGGGAAATTCGTTTTTGGGTCAATTTTCGCATTTTTTGTAAGGGGTATCATCAAAATTTGCAAAGAATGGCAAAAAATTAGCATTGCCATTTTTGAACACAGTTCGATTGGAAATTGAATTACGAGCTCAAAGAGATATAACATTCCTTATTCAGACAATTATTTTCAAAGTTATGGACAAAAAATGGATTATTTTATGACCGAATTTGGAAAAACACGGATTTTGGCAAAAATTAAAATATTTTGATTGGCATTTTAATCATAACTTGGCTAAAAATGATCATAATCATGAAATAATAACTGTTTTGAGCAGCTAATTACCAATGCTAACGATCCCTATCACTTTTTGACGGATTTTGGGAAATTCGTTTTTGGGTCAATTTTCGCATTTTTTGTAAGGGGTAACATCATCAAAATTTGCAAAGAATGGCAAAAAATTAGCATTGCCATTTTTGAACACAGTTCGATTGGAAATTGAATTACGAGCTCAAAGAGATATAACATTCCTTATTCAGACAATTATTTTCAAAGTTATGGAAAAAAATGGATTATTTTATGACCGAATTTGGAAAAAACGAATTTTTTAAAAACTTGAAATATTTTAAATGGGCATTTTAATCGTAACTTGGCCAAAAATGATCATAATCATGAAATAATAACTGTTTTCAGCAGCTAATTACCAATGCTAACGACCCCTATCACATTCCTTATTCAGACAATTATTTTCAAAGTTATGGAAAAAAAATAGATTATTTTATGACCGAATTTGGAAAAACACGGATTTTGGCAAAAATTAAAATATTTTTGATTGGCATTTTAATCATAACTTGGCTAAAAATGATCATAATCATGAAATAATAACTGTTTTGAGCAGCTAATTACCAATGCTAACGATCCCTATCACTTTTTGACGGATTTTGGGAAATTCGTTTTTGGGTCAATTTTCGCATTTTTTGTAAGGGGTAACATCATCAAAATTTGCAAAGAATGGCAAAAAATTAGCATTGCCATTTTTGAACACAGTTCGATTGGAAATTGAATTACGAGCTCAAAGAGATATAACATTCCTTATTCAGACAATTATTTTCAAAGTTATGGGAAAAAAATAGATTATTTTATGACCGAATTTGGAAAAACACGGATTTTGGCAAACATTAAAATATTTTTGATTGGCATTTTAATCATAACTTGGCTAAAAATTATCATAATCATGAAATAATAACTGTTTTGAGCAGCTAATTACCAATGCTAACGATCCCTATCACTTTTTGACGGATTTTGGGAAATTCGTTTTTGGGTCAATTTTCGCATTTTTTGTAAGGGGTAACATCATCAAAATTTGCAAAGAATGGCAAAAAATTAGCATTGCCATTTTTGAACACAGTTCGATTGGAAATTGAATTACGAGCTCAAAGAGATATAACATTCCTTATTCAGACAATTATTTTCAAAGTTATGGAAAAAAATAGATTATTTTATGACCGAATTTGGAAAAAACACGGATTTTGGCAAAAATTAAAATATTTTTGATTGGCATTTTAATCATAACTTGGCTAAAAATGATCATAATCATGAAATAATAACTGTTTTGAGCAGCTAATTACCAATGCTAACGATCCCTATCACTTTTTGACGGATTTTGGGAAATTCGTTTTTGGGTCAATTTTCGCATTTTTTGTAAGGGGTAACATCATCAAAATTTGCAAAGAATAGCAAAAAATTAGCATTGCCATTTTTGAACACAGTTCGATTGGAAATTGAATTACGAGCTCAAAGAGATATAACAGTCCTTATTCAGACAATTATTTTCAAAGTTATGGAAAAAAAATTGATTATTTTATGACCGAATTTGGAAAAAACGAATTTTTTAAAAACTTGAAATATTTTAAATGGGTATTTTAATCATAACTTGGCCAAAAATGATCATAAAGATGAAAGCAAAACTGTTTTCAGCAGCTAATTACCAATGCTAACGATCCCTATCACATTCCTTATTCAGACAATTATTTTCAAAGTTATGGAAAAAAAATAGATTATTTTATGACCGAATTTGGAAAAACACGGATTTTGGCAAAAATTAAAATATTTTTGATTGGCATTTTAATCATAACTTGGCTAAAAATGATCATAATCATGAAATAATAACTGTTTTGAGCAGCTAATTACCAATGCTAACGATCCCTATCACTTTTTGACGGATTTTGGGAAATTCGTTTTTGGGTCAATTTTCGCATTTTTTGTAAGGGGTAACATCATCAAAATTTGCAAAGAATGGCAAAAAATTAGCATTGCCATTTTTGAACACAGTTCGATTGGAAATTGAATTACGAGCTCAAAGAGATATAACATTCCTTATTCAGACAATTATTTTCAAAGTTATAGAAAAAAAATGGATTATTTTATGACCGAATTTGGAAAAAAACGAATTTTTAAAAACTTGAAATATTTTAAATGGGCATTTTAATCATAACTTGGCCAAAAATGATCATAATCATGAAATAATAACTGTTTTCAGCAGCTAATTACCAATGCTAACGATCCCTATCACATTCCTTATTCAGACAATTATTTTCAAAGTTATGGAAAAAAAATAGATTATTTTATGACCGAATTTGGAAAAAACACGGATTTTGGCAAAAATTAAAATATTTTTGATTGGCATTTTAATCATAACTTGGCTAAAAATGATCATAATCATGAAATAATAACTGTTTTGAGCAGCTAATTACCAATGCTAACGATCCCTATCACTTTTTGACGGATTTTGGGAAATTCGTTTTTGGGTCAATTTTCGCATTTTTTGTAAGGGGTAACATCATCAAAATTTGCAAAGAATGGCAAAAAATTAGCATTGCCATTTTTGAACACAGTTCGATTGGAAATTGAATTACGAGCTCAAAGAGATATAACATTCCTTATTCAGACAATTATTTTCAAAGTTATGGACAAAAAATGGATTATTTTATGACCGAATTTGGAAAAACACGGATTTTGGCAAAAATTAAAATATTTTTGATTGGCATTTTAATCATAACTTGGCTAAAAATGATCATAATCATGAAATAATAACTGTTTTGAGCAGGTAATTACCAATGCTAACGATCCCTATCACTTTTTGACGGATTTTGGAAATTCGTTTTTGGGTCAATTTTCGCATTTTTTGTAAGGGGTAACATCATCAAAATTTGCAAAGAATGGCAAAAAATTAGCATTGCCATTTTTGAACACAGTTCGATTGGAAATTGAATTACGAGCTCAAAGAGATATAACATTCCTTATTCAGACAATTATTTTCAAAGTTATGGACAAAAAATGGATTAAATTTTATTACCGATATTTGGAAAAACACGGATTTTTGGCAAAAATTAAAATATTTTTGATTGGCATTTTAATCATAACTTGGCTAAAGATCATAATCATGAAATAATAACTGTTTTGAGCAGCTAATTACCAATGCTAACGATCCCTATCACTTTTTGACGGATTTTGGGAAATTCGTTTTTGGGTCAATTTTCGCATTTTTTGTAAGGGGTAACATCATCAAAATTTGCAAAGAATGGCAAAAAATTAGCATTGCCATTTTTGAACACAGTTCGATTGGAAATTGAATTACGAGCTCAAAAGAGATATAACATTCCTTATTCAGACAATTATTTTCAAAGTTATGGAAAAAATGGATTATTTTATGACCGAATTTGGAAAAAACGAATTTTTAAAACTTGAAATATTTTAAATGGGCATTTTAATCATGACTTGGCCAAAAATGATCATAATCATGAATAATAACTGTTTTCAGCAGCTAATTACCAATGCTAACGACCCTATCACATTCCTTATTCAGACAATTATTTTCAAAGTTATGGAAAAAAAATAGATTATTTTATGACCGAATTTGGAAAAACACGGATTTTGGCAAAAATTAAAATATTTTTGATTGGCATTTTATCATAACTTGGCTAAAATGATCATAAATCATGAAATAATAACTGTTTTGAGCAGCTAATTACCAATGCTAACGATCCCTATCACTTTTTGACGACGGATTTTGGGAAATTCGTTTTTGGGTCAATTTTCGCATTTTTTGTAAGGGGTAACATCATCAAATTTGCAAAGAATGGCAAAAAATTAGCATTGCCATTTTTGAACACAGTTCGATTGGAAATTGAATTACGAGCTCAAAGAGATATAACATTCCTTATTCAGACAATTATTTTCAAAGTTATGGGAAAAAAATAAGATTATTTTATGACCGAATTTGGAAAAACACGGATTTTGGCAAACATTAAAATATTTTTGATTGGCATTTTATCATAACTTGGCTAAAAATGATCATAATCATGAAATAATAACTGTTTTGAGCAGCTAATTACCATGCTAACGATCCCTATCACTTTTTGACGGATTTTGGGAAATTCGTTTTTGGGTCAATTTTCGCATTTTTTGTAAGGGGTACCATCAAATTTGCAAAGAATGGCAAAAATTAGCATTGCCATTTTTGAACACAGTTCGATTGGAAATTGAATTACGAGCTCAAAGAGATATAACATTCCTTATTCAGACAATTATTTTCAAAGTTATGGAAAAAAATGGATTATTTTATGACCGAATTTGGAAAAAACGAATTTTTTAAAACACTTGAAATATTTTAAATGGGCATTTTAATCATAACTTGGCCAAAAATGATCATAATCATGAAATAATAACTGTTTTCAGCAGCTAATTACCAATGCTAACGATCCCTATCACATTCCTTATTCAGACAATTATTTTCAAAGTTATGGAAAAAAATAGATTATTTTATGACCGAATTTGGAAAACACGGATTTTGGCAAAAATTAAAATATTTTTGATTGGCATTTTAATCATAACTTGGCTAAAAATGATCATAATCATGAAATAATAACTGTTTTGAGCAGCTAATTACCAATGCTAACGATCCCTATCACTTTTTGACGGATTTTGGGAAATTCGTTTTTGGGTCAATTTTCGCATTTTTTGTAAGGTAAACATCATCAAAATTTGCAAAGAATGGCAAAAAATTAGAATTGCCATTTTTGAACACAGTTCGATTGGAAATTGAATTACGAGCTCAAAGAGTATAACATTCCTTATTCAGACAATTATTTTCAAAGTTATGGAAAAAAAATGGATTATTTTATGACCGAATTTGGAAAAAAAACGAATTTTTTAAAACTTGAAATATTTTAAAATGGGCATTTTAATCATAACTTGGCCAAAAATGATCATAATCATGAAATAATAACTGTTTTCAGCAGCTAATTACCAATGCTAACGATCCCTATCACATTCCTTATTCAGACAATATTTTCAAGTTATGGAAAAAAATAGATTATTTTATGACCGAATTTGAAAAACACGGATTTTGGCAAAAATTAAAATATTTTTGATTGGCATTTTATCATAACTTGGCTAAAAATGATCATAATCATGAAATAATAACTGTTTTGAGCAGCTAATTACCAATGCTAACGATCCCTATCACTTTTTGACGGATTTTGGGAAATTCGTTTTTGGGTCAATTTTCGCATTTTTTGTAAGGGGTAACATCATCAAAATTTGCAAAGAATGGCAAAAAATTAGCATTGCCATTTTTGAACACAGTTCGATTGGAAATTGAATTACGAGCTCAAAGAGATATAACATTCCTTATTCAGACAATTATTTTCAAGTTATGGAAAAAAAATGGATTATTTTATGACCGAATTTGAAAAACGAATTTTTTAAAAACTTGAAATATTTTAAATGGGCATTTTAATCATAACTTGGCCAAAAATGATCATAATCATGAAATAATAACTGTTTTCAGCAGCTAATTACCAATGCTAACGACCCCTATCACATTCCTTATTCAGACAATTTTTTCAAAGTTATGGAAAAAAAATAGATTATTTTATGACCGAATTTGGAAAAACACGGATTTTGGCAAAAATTAAAATATTTTTGATTGCATTTTAATCATAACTTGGCTAAAAAATGATCATAATCATGAATAATAACTGTTTTGAGCAGCTAATTACCAATGCTAACGATCCCTATCACTTTTGACGGATTTTGGGAAATTCGTTTTTGGGTCAATATTTTCGCATTTTTTTGTAAGGGGTAACATCATCAAAATTTGCAAAGAATGGCAAAAAATTAGCATTGCCATTTTTGAACACAGTTCGATTGGAAATTGAATTACGAGCTCGAAGAGATATAACATTCTTATTCAGACAATTATTTTCAAAGTTATGGAAAAAAAATGGATTATTTTATGACCGAATTTGGAATTTGAAAAAACGAATTTTTTAAAAAACTTGAAATATTTTAAATGGGCATTTTAATCATAACTTGGCCAAAAATGATCATAATCATGAAATAATAACTGTTTTCAGCAGCTAATTACCCATGCTAACGATCCCTATCATATTCCTTATTCAGACAATTATTTTCAAAGTTATGGAAAAAAAATATTTATTTTATGACCGAATTTGGAAAAACACGGATTTTGGCAAAATTAAAATATTTTTGATTGGCATTTTAATCATAACTTGGCTAAAAAATGATCATAATCATGAAATAATAACTGTTTTGAGCAGCTAATTACCAATGCTAACGATCCCTATCACTTTTTGACGGATTTTGGGAAATTCGTTTTTGGGTCAATTTTCGCATTTTTTGTAAGGGGTAACATCATCAAAATTTGCAAAGAATGGCAAAAAATTAGCATTGCCATTTTTTGAACACAGTTCGATTGGAAATTGAATTACGAGCTCAAGAGATATAACATTCCTTATTCAGACAATTATTTTCAAAGTTATGGAAAAAAATGGATTATTTTATGACCGAATTTGGAAAAACGAATTTTTTAAAAACTTGAATATTTTAAATGGGCATTTTAATCATAACTTGGCCAAAAATGATCATAATCATGAAATAATAACTGTTTTCAGCAGCTAATTACCAATGCTAACGATCCCTATCACATTCCTTATTCAGACAATTATTTTCAAAGTTATGGAAAAAAAATAGATTATTTTTATGACCGAATTTGGAAAACACGGATTTTGGCAAAAATTAAAATATTTTTGTGATTGGCATTTTAATCATAACTTGGCTAAAAATGATCATAATCATGAATAAATAACTGTTTTGAGCAGCTAATTACCAATGCTAACGATCCCTATCACTTTTTGACGGATTTTGGGAATTCGTTTTTGGGTCAATTTTCGCATTTTTTGTAAGGGGTAACATCATCAAAATTTGCAAAGAATGGCAAAAAAATTAGCATTGCCATTTTTGAACACAGTTCGATTGGAAATTGAATTACGAGCTCAAAGAGATATAACATTCCTTATTCAGACAATTATTTTCAAAGTTATGGAAAAAAATGGATTATTTTATGACCGAATTTGGAAAAAACGAATTTTTTAAAAACTTGAAATATTTTAAATGGGCATTTTAATCATAACTTGGCCAAAAATGATCATAATCATGAAATAATAACTGTTTTCAGCAGCTAATTACCAATGCTAACGATCCCTATCACATTCCTTATTCAGACAATTATTTTCAAAGTTATGGAAAAAAATAGATTATTTTATGACCGAATTTGGAAAAACACGGATTTTGGCAAAAATTAAAATATTTTTGATTGGCATTTTAATCATAACTTGGCTAAAAATGATCATAATCATGAAATAATAACTGTTTTGAGCAGCTAATTACCAATGCTAACGATCCCTATCACTTTTGACGGATTTTGGGAAATTCGTTTTTGGGTCAATTTTCGCATTTTTTGTAAGGGGTACACATCATCAAAATTTGCAAAGAATGGCAAAAAATTAGCATTGCCATTTTTGAACACAGTTCGATTGGAAATTGAATTACGAGCTCAAAGAGATATAACATTCCTTATTCAGACAATTATTTTCAAAGTTATGGAAAAAAAATGGATTATTTTATGACCGAATTTGGAAAAAAACGAATTTTTTTAAAAACTTGAAATATTTTAAATGGGCTTTTAATCATAACTTGGCCAAAAATGTCATATGATCATGAAATAATAATAACTGTTTTCAGCAGCTAATTACCAATGCTAACGATCCCTATCACATTCCTTATTCAGACAATTATTTTCAAATTAAAAGATTATTATTTATGACCGAATTTGGAAAACACCGAATTTGGAAAACACGATTTTGGCAAAAATAAATATTTGATTGCATTTTAATCATAACTTTGGCTAAAAATGATCATAATCATGAAATAATAACTGTTTTGAGCAGCTAATTACCAATGCTAACGATCCCTATCACTTTTGACGGATTTTGGAAATTCGTTTTTGGGTCAATTTCGCATTTTTTGTAAGGGGTAACATCATCAAAATTTGCAAAGAATGGCAAAAAATTAGCATTGCCATTTTTGAACACAGTTCGATTGGAAATTGAATTACGAGCTCAAAGAGATATAACATTCCTTATTCAGACAATTATTTTCAAAGTTATAGAAAAAAAATGGTTATTTTTATGACCGAATTTGGAAAAAACGAATTTTTTAAAACTTGAAATATTTTAAATGGGCATTTTAATCATAACTTGGCCAAAAATGATCATAATCATGAAATAATAACTGTTTTCAGGCAGCTAATTACCAATGCTAACGATCCCTATCACATTCCTTATTCAGACAATTATTTTCAAAGTTATGGAAAAAAAATAGATTATTTTATGACCGAATTTGGAAAAACACGGATTTTGGCAAAAATTAAATATTTTTGATTGGCATTTTAATCATAACTTGGCTAAAAATGATCATAATCATGAAATAATAACTGTTTTCAGCAGCTAATAACCAATGCTAACGATCCCTATCACATTCCTTATTCAGACAATTATTTTCAAAGTTATGGAAAAAAAATAGATTATTTTATGACCGAATTTGGAAAAACACGGATTTTGGCAAAAATTAAAATATTTTTGATTTGCATTTTAATTTTAACATAACTTGGCTAAAAATGATCATAATCATGAAATAATAACTGTTTTGAGCAGCTAAATTACCAATGCTAACCGATCCCTATCACATTCCTTATTCAGACAATTATTTTCAAAGTTATGGAAAAAAAATAGATTATTTTATGACCGAATTTGGAAAAACACGGATTTTGGCAAAAATTAAAATATTTTTTGATTGGCATTTTAATCATACTTGGCTAAAAAATGATCATAATCATGAAATAATAACTGTTTTGAGCAGCTAATTACCAATGCTAACGATCCCTATCACTTTTTGACGGATTTTGGGAAATTCGTTTTTTGGGTCAATTTTCGCATTTTTTGTAAGGGGTAACATCATCAAATTTGCAAAGAATGGCAAAAAATTAGCATTGCCATTTTTGAACACAGTTCGATTGGAAATTGAATTACGAGCTCAAAGAGATATAAACTTCCTTATTCAGACACATTATTTTCAAAGTTATGGAAAAAAATGGATTATTTTATGACCGAATTTGGAAAAAAAACGAATTTTTTAAAAACTTGAAATATTTTAAATGGGCATTTTAATCATAACTTGGCCAAAAATGATCATAATCATGAAATAATAACTGTTTTCAGCAGCTAATTACCAATGCTAACGATCCCTATCACATTCCTTATTCAGACAATTATTTTCAAAGTTATGGAAAAAAAATAGATTATTTTATGACCGAATTTGGAAAAACACGGATTTTGGCAAAAATTAAAATATTTTTGATTGGCATTTTAATCATAACTTGGCTAAAAATGATCATAATCATGAAATAATAACTGTTTTGAGCAGCTAATTACCAATGCTAACGATCCCTATCACTTTTTGACGGATTTTGGGAAATTCGTTTTTGGGTCAATTTTCGCATTTTTTGTAAGGGGTAACATCATCAAAATTTGCAAAGAATGGCAAAAAATTAGCATTGCCATTTTTGAACACGGTTCGATTGGAAATTGAATTACGAGCTCAAAGAGATATAACATTCCTTATTCAGACAATTATTTTCAAAGTTATGGAAAAAAAATAGATTATTTTATGACCGAATTTGGAAAAACACGGATTTTGGCAAAAATTAAAATATTTTTGATTGGCATTTTAATCATAACTTGGCTAAAAATGATCATAATCATGAAATAATAACTGTTTTGAGCAGCTAATTACCAATGCTAACGATCCCTATCACTTTTTGACGGATTTTGGGAAATTCGTTTTTGGGTCAATTTTCGCATTTTTTGTGTAGGGTAACATCATCAAAATTTGCAAAGAATGGCAAAAAATTAGCATTGCCATTTTTGAACACAGTTCGATTGGAAATTGAATTACGAGCTCAAAGAGATATAACATTCCTTATTCAGACAATTATTTTGGAAAAAACGAATTTTTTAAAAACTTGAAATATTTTAAATGGGCATTTTAATCATAACTTGGCCAAAATGATCATAATCATGAAATAATAACTGTTTTCAGCAGCTAATTACCAATGCTAACGATCCCTATCACATTCCTTATTCAGACAATTATTTTCAAAGTTATGGAAGAAAAAAAGATTATTTTATGACCGAATTTGGAAAAACACGGATTTTGGCAAAAATTAAAATATTTTTGATTGGCATTTTAATCATAACTTGGCTAAAAATGATCATAATCATGAAATAATAACTGTTTTGAGCAGCTAATTACCAATGCTAACGATCCCTATCACTTTTTGACGGATTTTGGGAAATTCGTTTTTGGGGTCAATTTTCGCATTTTTTGTAAGGGGTAACATCATCAAAATTTGCAAAGAATGGCAAAAAATTAGCATTGCCATTTTTGAACACAGTTCGATTGGAAATTGAATTACGAGCTCAAAGAGATATAACATTCCTTATTCAGACAATTATTTTCAAAGTTATGGAAAAAAAAATGGATTATTTTATGACCGAATTTGGAAAAAACGAATTTTTTAAAAACTTGAAATATTTTAAATGGGCATTTTAATCATAACTTGGCCAAAAATGATCATAATCATGAAATAATAACTGTTTTCAGCAGCTAATTACCAATGCTAACGATCCCTATCACATTCCTTATTCAGACAATTATTTTCAAAGTTATGGAAGAAAAAAATATTATTTTATGACCGAATTTGGAAAAACACGGATTTTGGC
This sequence comes from Drosophila orena, assembly GCA_005876975.1. Lineage (NCBI taxonomy): Eukaryota > Metazoa > Arthropoda > Insecta > Diptera > Drosophilidae > Drosophila > Drosophila orena. Next base: position 1,349,854 of record VCKV01000282.1, on the reverse strand, counting down.
AAAAATTAAAATATTTTTGATTGGCATTTTAATCATAACTTGGCTAAAAATGATCATAATCATGAAATAATAACTGTTTTGAGCAGCTAATTACCAATGCTAACGATCCCTATCACTTTTTGACGGATTTTGGGAAATTCGTTTTTGGGTCAATTTTCGCATTTTTTGTAAGGGGTAACATCATCAAAATTTGCAAAGAATGGCAAAAAATTAGCATTGCCATTTTTGAACACAGTTCGATTGGAAATTGAATTACGAGCTCAAAGAGATATAACATTCCTTATTCAGACAATTATTTTCAAAGTTATGGAAAAAAAATGGATTATTTTATGACCGAATTTGGAAAAAACGAATTTTTTAAAAACTTGAAATATTTTAAATGGGCATTTTAATCATAACTTGGCCAAAAATGATCATAAAGATGAAAGCAAAACTGTTTTCAGCAGCTAATTACCAATGCTAACGATCCCTATCACATTCCTTATTCAGACAATTATTTTCAAAGTTATGGAAAAAAAATAGATTATTTTATGACCGAATTTGGAAAAACACGGATTTTGGCAAAAATTAAAATATTTTTGATTGGCATTTTAATCATAACTTGGCTAAAAATGATCATAATCATGAAATAATAACTGTATTGAGCAGCTAATTACCAATGCTAACGATCCCTATCACTTTTTGACGGATTTTGGGAAATTCGTTTTTGGGTCAATTTCGCATTTTTTGTAAGGGGTAACATCATCAAAATTTGCAAAGAATGGCAAAAAATTAGCATTGCCATTTTTGAACACAGTTCGATTGGAAATTGAATTACGAGCTCAAAGAGATATAACATTCCTTATTCAGACAATTATTTTCAAAGTTATGGAAAAAAAATGGATTATTTTATGACCGAATTTGGAAAAAACGAATTTTTTAAAAACTTGAAATATTTTAAATGGGCATTTTAATCATAACTTGGCCAAAAATGATCATAAAGATGAAAGCAAAACTGTTTTCAGCAGCTAATTACCAATGCTAACGATCCCTATCACATTCCTTATTCAGACAATTATTTTCAAAGTTATGGAAGAAAAAAAGATTATTTTATGACCGAATTTGGAAAAACACGGATTTTGGCAAAAATTAAAATATTTTTGATTGACATTTTAATCATAACTTGGCTAAAAATGATCATAATCATGAAATAATAACTGTTTTGAGCAGCTAATTACCAATGCTAACGATCCCTATCACTTTTTGACGGATTTGGGAAATTCGTTTTTGGGTCAATTTTCGCATTTTTTGTAAGGGGTAACATCATCAAAATTTGCAAAGAATGGCAAAAAATTAGCATTGCCATTTTTGAACACAGTTCGATTGGAAATTGAATTACGAGCTCAAAGAGATATAACATTCCTTATTCAGACAATTATTTTCAAAGTTATGGAAAAAAAATGGATTATTTTATGACCGAATTTGGAAAAAAACGAATTTTTTAAAAACTTGAAATATTTTAAATGGGCATTTTAATCATAACTTGGCCAAAAATGATCATAATCATGAAATAATAACTGTTTTCAGCAGCTAATTACCAATGCTAACGATCCCTATCACATTCCTTATTCAGACAATTATTTTCAAAGTTATGGAAAAAAAATAGATTATTTTATGACCGAATTTGGAAAAACACGGATTTTGGCAAAAATTAAAATATTTTTGATTGGCATTTTAATCATAACTTGGCTAAAAATGATCATAATCATGAAATAATAACTGTTTTGAGCAGCTAATTACCAATGCTAACGATCCCTATCACTTTTTGACGGATTTTGGGAAATTCGTTTTTGGGTCAATTTTCGCATTTTTGTAAGGGGTAACATCATCAAAATTTGCAAAGAATGGCAAAAAATTAGCATTGCCATTTTTGAACACAGTTCGATTGGAAATTGAATTACGAGCTCAAAGAGATATAACATTCCTTATTCAGACAATTATTTTCAAAGTTATGGAAAAAAAATTGATTATTTTATGACCGAATTTGGAAAAAACGAATTTTTTAAGAACTTGAAATATTTTAAATGGGCATTTTAATCATAACTTGGCCAAAAATGATCATAAAGATGAAAGCAAAACTGTTTTCAGCAGCTAATTACCAATGCTAACGATCCCTATCACATTCCTTATTCATACAATTATTTTCAAAGTTATGGAAGAAAAAAAGATTATTTTATGACCGAATTTGAAAAAACACGGATTTTGGCAAAAATTAAAATATTTTTGATTGGCATTTTAATCATAACTTGGCTAAAAATGATCATAATCATGAAATAATAACTGTTTTGAGCAGCTAATTACCAATGCTAACGATCCCTATCACTTTTTGACGGATTTTGGGAAATTCGTTTTTGGGTCAATTTTCGCATTTTTTGTAAGGGGTAACATCATCAAAATTTGCAAAGAATGGCAAAAAAATTAGCATTGCCATTTTTGAACACAGTTCGATTGGAAATTGAATTACGAGCTCAAAGAGATATAACATTCCTTATTCAGACAATTATTTTCAAAGTTATGGAAAAAAAATGGATTATTTTATGACCGAATTTGGAAAAAACGAATTTTTTAAAAACTTGAAATATTTTAAATGGGCATTTTAATCATAACTTGGCCAAAAATGATCATAATCATGAAATAATAACTGTTTTCAGCAGCTAATTACCAATGCTAACGATCCCTATCACATTCCTTATTCAGACAATTATTTTCAAAGTTATGGAAGAAAAAAAGATTATTTTATGACCGAATTTGGAAAAACACGGATTTTGGCAAAAATTGAAATATTTTTGATTGGCATTTTAATCATAACTTGGCTAAAAATGATCATAATCATGAAATAATAACTGTTTTGAGCAGCTAATTACCAATGCTAACGATCCCTATCACTTTTTGACGGATTTTGGAAATTCGTTTTTGGGTCAATTTTCGCATTTTTTGTAAGGGGTAACATCATCAAAATTTGCAAAGAATGGCAAAAAATTAGCATTGCCATTTTTGAACACAGTTCGATTGGAAATTGAATTACGAGCTCAAAGAGATATAACATTCCTTATTCAGACAATTATTTTCAAAGTTATGGAAAAAAATGGATTATTTTATGACCGAATTTGGAAAAAACGAATTTTTTAAAAACTTGAAATATTTTAAATGGGCATTTTAATCATAACTTGGCCAAAAATGATCATAATCATGAAATAATAACTGTTTTCAGCAGCTAATTACCAATGCTAACGATCCCTATCACATTCCTTATTCAGACAATTATTTTCAAAGTTATGGAAAAAAATAGATTATTTTATGACCGAATTTGGAAAAACACGGATTTTGGCAAAAATTAAAATATTTTTGATTGGCATTTTAATCATAACTTGGCTAAAAATGATCATAATCATGAAATAATAACTGTTTTGAGCAGCTAATTACCAATGCTAACGATCCCTATCACTTTTTGACGGATTTTGGGAAATTCGTTTTTGGGTCAATTTTCGCATTTTTTGTAAGGGGTAACATCATCAAAATTTGCAAAGAATGGCAAAAAATTAGCATTGCCATTTTTGAACACAGTTCGATTGGAAATTGAATTACGAGCTCAAAGAGATATAACATTCCTTATTCAGACAATTATTTTCAAAGTTATGGAAAAAAAATTGATTATTTTATGACCGAATTTGGAAAAAACGAATTTTTTAAGAACTTGAAATATTTTAAATGGGCATTTTAATCATAACTTGGCCAAAAATGATCATAAAGATGAAAGCAAAACTGTTTTCAGCAGCTAATTACCAATGCTAACGATCCCTATCACATTCCTTATTCATACAATTATTTTCAAAGTTATGGAAGAAAAAAAGATTATTTTATGACCGAATTTGAAAAAACACGGATTTTGGCAAAAATTAAAATATTTTTGATTGGCATTTTAATCATAACTTGGCTAAAAATGATCATAATCATGAAATAATAACTGTTTTGAGCAGCTAATTACCAATGCTAACGATCCCTATCACTTTTTGACGGATTTTGGGAAATTCGTTTTTGGGTCAATTTTCGCATTTTTTGTAAGGGGTAACATCATCAAAATTTGCAAAGAATGGCAAAAAATTAGCATTGCCATTTTTGAACACAGTTCGATTGGAAATTGAATTACGAGCTCAAAGAGATATAACATTCCTTATTCAGACAATTATTTTCAAAGTTATGGAAAAAAATGGATTATTTTATGACCGAATTTGGAAAAAACGAATTTTTTAAAAACTTGAAATATTTTAAATGGGCATTTTAATCATAACTTGGCCAAAAATTATCATAATCATGAAATAATAACTGTTTTCAGCAGCTAATTACCAATGCTAACGATCCCTATCACATTCCTTATTCAGACAATTATTTTCAAAGTTATGGAAGAAAAAAGATTATTTTATGACCGAATTTGGAAAAACACGGATTTTGGCAAAAATTGAAATATTTTTGATTGGCATTTTAATCATAACTTGGCTAAAAATGATCATAATCATGAAATAATAACTGTTTTGAGCAGCTAATTACCAATGCTAACGATCCCTATCACTTTTTGACGGATTTTGGGAAATTCGTTTTTGGGTCAATTTTCGCATTTTTTGTAAGGGGTAACATCATCAAAATTTGCAAAGAATGGCAAAAAATTAGCATTGCCATTTTTGAACACAGTTCGATTGGAAATTGAATTACGAGCTCAAAGAGATATAACATTCCTTATTCAGACAATTATTTTCAAAGTTATGGAAAAAAAATGGATTATTTTATGACCGAATTTGGAAAAAACGAATTTTTTAAAAACTTGAAATATTTTAAATGGGCATTTTAATCATAACTTGGCCAAAAATGATCATAAAGATGAAAGCAAAACTGTTTTCAGCAGCTAATTACCAATGCTAACGATCCCTATCACATTCCTTATTCAGACAATTATTTTCAAAGTTATGGAAAAAAAATAGATTATTTTATGACCGAATTTGGAAAAACACGGATTTTGGCAAAAATTAAAATATTTTTGATTGGCATTTTAATCATAACTTGGCTAAAAATGATCATAATCATGAAATAATAACTGTATTGAGCAGCTTATTACCAATGCTAACGATCCCTATCACTTTTTGACGGATTTTGGGAAATTCGTTTTTGGGTCAATTTTCGCATTTTTTGTAAGGGGTAACATCATCAAAATTTGCAAAGAATGGCAAAAAATTAGCATTGCCATTTTTGAACACAGTTCGATTGGAAATTGAATTACGAGCTCAAAGAGATATAACATTCCTTATTCAGACAATTATTTTGGAAAAAACGAATTTTTTAAAAACTTGAAATATTTTAAATGGGCATTTTAATCATAACTTGGCCAAAAATGATCATAATCATGAAATAATAACTGTTTTCAGCAGCTAATTACCAATGCTAACGATCCCTATCACATTCCTTATTCAGACAATTATTTTCAAAGTTATGGAAAAAAATAGATTATTTTATGACCGAATTTGGAAAAACACGGATTTTGGCAAAAATTAAAATATTTTTGATTGGCATTTTAATCATAACTTGGCTAAAAATGATCATAATCATGAAATAATAACTGTTTTGAGCAGCTAATTACCAATGCTAACGATCCCTATCACTTTTTGACGGATTTTGGGAAATTCGTTTTTGGGTCAATTTTCGCATTTTTTGTAAGGGGTAACATCATCAAAATTTGCAAAGAATGGCAAAAAATTAGCATTGCCATTTTTGAACACAGTTCGATTGGAAATTGAATTACGAGCTCAAAGAGATATAACATTCCTTATTCAGACAATTATTTTCAAAGTTATGGAAAAAAAATTGATTATTTTATGACCGAATTTGGAAAAACGAATTTTTTAAGAACTTGAAATATTTTAAATGGGCATTTTAATCATAACTTGGCCAAAAATGATCATAAAGATGAAAGCAAAACTGTTTTCAGCAGCTAATTACCAATGCTAACGATCCCTATCACATTCCTTATTCATACAATTATTTTCAAAGTTATGGAAGAAAAAAAGATTATTTTATGACCGAATTTGAAAAAACACGGATTTTGGCAAAAATTAAAATATTTTTGATTGGCATTTTAATCATAACTTGGCTAAAAATGATCATAATCATGAAATAATAACTGTTTTGAGCAGCTAATTACCAATGCTAACGATCCCTATCACTTTTTGACGGATTTTGGGAAATTCGTTTTTGGGTCAATTTTCGCATTTTTTGTAAGGGGTAACATCATCAAAATTTGCAAAGAATGGCAAAAAATTAGCATTGCCATTTTTGAACACAGTTCGATTGGAAATTGAATTACGAGCTCAAAGAGATATAACATTCCTTATTCAGACAATTATTTTCAAAGTTATGGAAAAAAAATGGATTATTTTATGACCGAATTTGGAAAAAACGAATTTTTTAAAAACTTGAAATATTTTAAATGGGCATTTTAATCATAACTTGGCCAAAAATGATCATAATCATGAAATAATAACTGTTTTCAGCAGCTAATTACCAATGCTAACGATCCCTATCACATTCCTTATTCAGACAATTATTTTCAAAGTTATGGAAGAAAAAAAGATTACTTTATGACCGAATTTGAAAAAACACGGATTTTGGCAAAAATTAAAATATTTTTGATTGGCATTTTAATCATAACTTGGCTAAAAATGATCATAATCATGAAATAATAACTGTTTTGAGCAGCTAATTACCAATGCTAACGATCCCTATCACTTTTTGACGGATTTTGGGAAATTCGTTTTTGGGTCAATTTTCGCATTTTTTGTAAGGGGTAACATCATCAAAATTTGCAAAGAATGGCAAAAAATTAGCATTGCCATTTTTGAACACAGTTCGATTGGAAATTGAATTACGAGCTCAAAGAGATATAACATTCCTTATTCAGACAATTATTTTCAAAGTTATGGAAAAAAAATGGATTATTTTATGACCGAATTTGGAAAAAACGAATTTTTTAAAAACTTGAAATATTTTAAATGGGCATTTTAATCATAACTTGGCCAAAAATGATCATAATCATGAAATAATAACTGTTTTCAGCAGCTAATTACCAATGCTAACGATCCCTATCACTTTTTGACGGATTTTGGGAAATTCGTTTTTGGGTCAATTTTCGCATTTTTTGTAAGGGGTAACATCATCAAAATTTGCAAAGAATGGCAAAAAATTAGCATTGCCATTTTTGAACACAGTTCGATTGGAAATTGAATTACGAGCTCAAAGAGATATAACATTCCTTATTCAGACAATTATTTTCAAAGTTATGGAAAAAAAATGGATTATTTTATGACCGAATTTGGAAAAAACGAATTTTTAAAAACTTGAAATATTTTAAATGGGCATTTTAATCATAACTTGGCCAAAAATGATCATAATCATGAAATAATAACTGTTTTCAGCAGCTAATTACCAATGCTTACGATCCCTATCACATTCCTTATTCAGACAATTATTTTCAAAGTTATGGAAGAAAAAAAGATTATTTTATGACCGAATTTGGAAAAAACACGGATTTTGGCAAAAATTAAAATATTTTTGATTGGCATTTTAATCATAACTTGGCCATAAAAGATCATAATCATGAAATAATAACTGTTTTCAGCAGCTAATTACCAATGCTAACGATCCCTATCACATTCCTTATTCAGACAATTATTTTCAAAGTTATGGAAAAAAAATAGATTATTTTATGACCGAATTTGGAAAAACACGGATTTTGGCAAAAATTAAAATATTTTTGATTGGCATTTTAATCATAACTTGGCTAAAAATGATCATAATCATGAAATAATAACTGTTTTGAGCAGCTAATTACCAATGCTAACGATCCCTATCACTTTTTGACGGATTTTGGGAAATTCGTTTTTGGGTCAATTTTCGCATTTTTTGTAAGGGGTAACATCATCAAAATTTGCAAAGAATGGCAAAAAATTAGCATTGCCATTTTTGAACACAGTTCGATTGGAAATTGAATTACGAGCTCAAAGAGATATAACATTCCTTATTCAGACAATTATTTTCAAAGTTATGGAAAAAAAATGGATTATTTTATGACCGAATTTGGAAAAAACGAATTTTTAAAAACTTGAAATATTTTAAATGGGCATTTTAATCATAACTTGGCCAAAAATGATCATAATCATGAAATAATAACTGTTTTCAGCAGCTAATTACCAATGCTAACGATCCCTATCACTTTTTGACGGATTTTGGGAAATTCGTTTTTGGGTCAATTTTCGCATTTTTTGTAAGGGGTAACATCATCAAAATTTGCAAAGAATGGCAAAAAATTAGCATTGCCATTTTTGAACACAGTTCGATTGGAAATTGAATTACGAGCTCAAAGAGATATAACATTCCTTATTCAGACAATTATTTTCAAAGTTATGGAAAAAAAATGGATTATTTTATGACCGAATTTGGAAAAAACGAATTTTTTAAAAACTTGAAATATTTTAAATGGGCATTTTAATCATAACTTGGCCAAAAATGATCATAATCATGAAATAATAACTGTTTTCAGCAGCTAATTACCAATGCTTACGATCCCTATCACATTCCTTATTCAGACAATTATTTTCAAAGTTATGGAAGAAAAAAGATTATTTTATGACCGAATTTGGAAAAACACGGATTTTGGCAAAAATTAAAATATTTTTGATTGGCATTTTAATCATAACTTGGCCATAAAAGATCATAATCATGAAATAATAACTGTTTTCAGCAGCTAATTACCAATGCTAACGATCCCTATCACATTCCTTATTCAGACAATTATTTTCAAAGTTATGGAAGAAAAAAAGATTATTTTATGACCGAATTTGAAAAAACACGGATTTTGGCAAAAATTAAAATATTTTTGATTGGCATTTTAATCATAACTTGGCTAAAAATGATCATAATCATGAAATAATAACTGTTTTGAGCAGCTAATTACCAATGCTAACGATCCCTATCACTTTTTGACGGATTTTGGGAAATTCGTTTTTGGGTCAATTTTCGCATTTTTTGTAAGGGGTAACATCATCAAAATTTGCAAAGAATGGCAAAAAATTAGCATTGCCATTTTTGAACACAGTTCGATTGGAAATTGAATTACGAGCTCAAAGAGATATAACATTCCTTATTCAGACAATTATTTTCAAAGTTATGGAAAAAAAATGGATTATTTTATGACCGAATTTGGAAAAAACGAATTTTTTAAAAACTTGAAATATTTTAAATGGGCATTTTAATCATAACTTGGCCAAAAATGATCATAATCATGAAATAATAACTGTTTTCAGCAGCTAATTACCAATGCTTACGATCCCTATCACATTCCTTATTCAGACAATTATTTTCAAAGTTATGGAAGAAAAAAAGATTATTTTATGACCGAATTTGGAAAAACACGGATTTTGGCAAAAATTAAAATATTTTTGATTGGCATTTTAATCATAACTTGGCCATAAAAGATCATAATCATGAAATAATAACTGTTTTCAGCAGCTAATTACCAATGCTAACGATCCCTATCACATTCCTTATTCAGACAATTATTTTCAAAGTTATGGAAAAAAATAGATTATTTTATGACCGAATTTGGAAAAACACGGATTTTGGCAAAAATTAAAATATTTTTGATTGGCATTTTAATCATAACTTGGCTAAAAATGATCATAATCATGAAATAATAACTGTTTTGAGCAGCTAATTACCAATGCTAACGATCCCTATCACTTTTTGACGGATTTTGGAAATTCGTTTTTGGTCAATTTTCGCATTTTTTGTAAGGGGTAACATCATCAAAATTTGCAAAGAATGGCAAAAAATTAGCATTGCCATTTTTGAACACAGTTCGATTGGAAATTGAATTACGAGCTCAAAGAGATATAACATTCCTTATTCAGACAATTATTTTCAAAGTTATGGAAAAAAAATGGATTATTTTATGACCGAATTTGGAAAAAACGAATTTTTTAAAAACTTGAAATATTTTAAATGGGCATTTTAATCATAACTTGGCCAAAAATGATCATAATCATGAAATAATAACTGTTTTCAGCAGCTAATTACCAATGCTAACGATCCCTATCACATTCCTTATTCAGACAATTATTTTCAAAGTTATGGAAGAAAAAAAGATTATTTTATGACCGAATTTGGAAAAACACGGATTTTGGCAAAAATTAAAATATTTTTGATTGGCATTTTAATCATAACTTGGCCATAAAAGATCATAATCATGAAATAATAACTGTTTTCAGCAGCTAATTACCAATGCTAACGATCCCTATCACATTCCTTATTCAGACAATTATTTTCAAAGTTATGGAAAAAAAATAGATTATTTTATGACCGAATTTGGAAAAACACGGATTTTGGCAAAAATTAAAATATTTTTGATTGGCATTTTAATCATAACTTGGCTAAAAATGATCATAATCATGAAATAATAACTGTTTTGAGCAGCTAATTACCAATGCTAACGATCCCTATCACTTTTTGACGGATTTTGGGAAATTCGTTTTTGGGTCAATTTTCGCATTTTTTGTAAGGGGTAACATCATCAAAATTTGCAAAGAATGGCAAAAAATTAGCATTGCCATTTTTGAACACAGTTCGATTGGAAATTGAATTACGAGCTCAAAGAGATATAACATTCCTTATTCAGACAATTATTTTCAAAGTTATGGAAAAAAATGGATTATTTTATGACCGAATTTGGAAAAAACGAATTTTTTAAAAACTTGAAATATTTTAAATGGGCATTTTAATCATAACTTGGCCAAAAATGATCATAATCATGAAATAATAACTGTTTTCAGCAGCTAATTACCAATGCTAACGATCCCTATCACATTCCTTATTCAGACAATTATTTTCAAAGTTATGGAAGAAAAAAAGATTATTTTATGACCGAATTTGGAAAAACACGGATTTTGGCAAAAATTAAAATATTTTTGATTGGCATTTTAATCATAACTTGGCTAAAAATGATCATAATCATGAAATAATAACTGTTTTCAGCAGCTAATAACCAATGCTAACGATCCCTATCACATTCCTTATTCAGACAATTATTTTCAAAGTTATGGAAGAAAAAAAGATTATTTTATGACCGAATTTGGAAAAACACGGATTTTGGCAAAAATTAAAATATTTTTGATTGGCATTTTAATCATAACTTGGCTAAAAATGATCATAATCATGAAATAATAACTGTTTTGAGCAGCTAATTACCAATGCTGACGATCCCTATCACTTTTTGACGGATTTTGGGAAATTCGTTTTTGGGTCAATTTTCGCATTTTTTGTAAGGGGTAACATCATCAAAATTTGCAAAGAATGGCAAAAAATTAGCATTGCCATTTTTGAACACAGTTCGATTGGAAATTGAATTACGAGCTCAAAGAGATATAACATTCCTTATTCAGACAATTATTTTCAAAGTTATGGAAAAAAAATGGATTATTTTATGACCGAATTTGGAAAAAACGAATTTTTTAAAAACTTGAAATATTTTAAATGGGCATTTTAATCATAACTTGGCCAAAAATGATCATAATCATGAAATAATAACTGTTTTCAGCAGCTAATTACCAATGCTAACGATCCCTATCACATTCCTTATTCAGACAATTATTTTCAAAGTTATGGAAAAAAAATAGATTATTTTATGACCGAATTTGGAAAAACACGGATTTTGGCAAAAATTAAAATATTTTTGATTGGCATTTTAATCATAACTTGACTAAAAATGATCATAATCATGAAATAATAACTGTTTTGAGCAGCTAATTACCAATGCTAACGATCCCTATCACTTTTTGACGGATTTTGGGAAATTCGTTTTTGGGTCAATTTTTGCATTTTTTGTAAGGGGTAACATCATCAAAATTTGCAAAGAATGGCAAAAAATTAGCATTGCCATTTTTGAACACAGTTCGATTGGAAATTGAATTACGAGCTCAAAGAGATATAACATTCCTTATTCAGACAATTATTTTCAAAGTTATGGAAAAAAATTGATTATTTTATGACCGAATTTGGAAAAAACGAATTTTTTAAAAACTTTAAATATTTAAACGAATTTTTTAAAAACTTGAAATATTTTAAATGGGCATTTTAATCATAACTTGGCCAAAAATGATCATACAGATGAAAGCAAAACTGTTTTCAGCTGCTAATTACCAATGCTAACGATCCCTATCACATTTTGACAGATTTTGGTGCCATAAAAATGCTCATTTTGTAGTCAAAATTGTGAGATTTTTTGGCTTAAGTTACCAGGCGAACAGAAATTCCAGAAGGTGACTAACGATCAATTGGTTACTTGGTTTTCAGTAGAAACCTACTACTGATTGTGATCGCCTGTGGCCAAAATTCGAAAAAATCCCAAATTTGCCATAAAAATGTGCATTTTATAGTCAAAATTGTGAGATTTTTTGGTTTAAGTTACCAGGCGAACAGGAATTCCAGAAGGTGACCAACGATCAATTGGTGACTTGGTTTTCAGTAGAAACCTGCTACTGATTATGATCGCCTGTGACCAAAAATCGAAAAAATCCCAAATTTGCCATGAAAATGTGCATTTTGTAGTCAAAACTGTGAGTTTTTTTGGTTTAAGTTACCAGGCGAACAGAAATTCCAGAAAGTGACCAACGATCAATTGGTTTTCAGTAGAAACGTGCTACTGATTATGATCACCTGGTGCCAAATATCGAAAAAATCCGCAAATTTGCCATAAAAATGTGCATTTTGTAGTCAAAACTGTGAGTTTTTTTGGTTTAAGTTACCAGGCGAACAGGAATTCCAGAAGGTGACCAACGATCAATTGGTTACGTTACTTGCATTTCAGTAGAAACCTGCTACTGATTATGATCACCTGGTGCCAAATATCGAAAAAATCTGCAAATTTGCCATAAAAATGCGCATTTTATAGTCAAAATTGTGAAATTTTTGGTTTAAGTTACCAGGCGAACAGGAATTCCAGAAGGTGACCAACGATCAATTGGTTACGTTACTTGGATTTCAGTAGAAACCTGCTACTGATTATGATCACCTGGTGCCAAATATCGAAAAAGTCCGCAAATTTGCAATAAAAATGCGCATTTTGTAGTCAAAATTGTGAGATTTTTTGGTTTAAGTTACCAGGCGAACAGAAATTCCAGAAAGTGACCAACGATCAATTGGTTTTCAGTAGAAACGTGCTACTGATTATGATCACCTGGTGCCAAAAATCGAAAAAATCCACAAATTTGCCATAAAAATGCTCATTTTGTAGTCAAAATTGTGAGATTTTTTGGTTTAAGTTACCAGGCGAACAGGAATTCCAGAAGGTGACCAACGATCAATTGGTTTTCAGTAGAAACCTGCTACTGATTATGATCACCTGGTGCCAAATATCGAAAAAATCCACAAATTTGCCATAAAAATGCGCATTTTATAGTCAAAATTGTGAGATTTTTTGGTTTAAGTTACCAGGCGAACAGGAATTCCAGAAGGTGACCAACGATCAAGTGGTTACTTGGTTTTCAGTAGAAACCTGCTACTGATTATAATCACATGGTGCCAAATATCGAAAAAATCCACAAATTTGACATAAAAATGCTCATTTTGCTACATAACTTTGACAAGCCGAAGGTGTGCGTGTTGCATACTTTTGGGCTGCCCTCGGCTTACCCGGCGGATACGCAATATTTAGCTTGACAATGATGGCAAGTTTTAATGAAGGAGCCCAGGCAACACGTCCTCTTTAGATTATTGTCACAGAAGTACGAAAAGTAAATAACATTTGATTACACTTTATATTTCCGCTGCTCTCAGCCATTTAATACCCACACAAAATATTAAATTCCCATTTCGTGGAGATGCTGCTTTGATATTTATTAAATTTAACATCAAGGGCCGCCGTCCCTCGATCCGAAAGTCAATTGCTGAAACTGGAGCCCATTTGGGCTCTGGGCAAACACATTTGAAAATTTGTCGCATTACCTTGCAGCGCATTTGACATTTGGCTGCCGGGGGAGGGTCATCGATTTTCGATTGCGTTATCGCAACAAATCTAGCCACTTTGACGGCCTTTTCGCTGGCATCCGAATGGGAAAACTGGAGAGTGCCACTCACAGGAAATTGAGCTCAATTGGGGTTTTCGCTACGTGCCTCTCACTTTCGCCTTGGCTTTTATTGTTTCCCAGGATCGCCAAAAAAAAGGGTCCTGTCTGTTGATTTATGTGGCAAGTGCTTGTTAACACTCCACGGCTACGAGCTACGAGCTACGAGCTACGAGCTACGAGCCCGACAACTGCAGGCATCTTCATAAGCGTGTTTTTTTCATGTAAAAGCAAAAAAAAAAGGAATACGCGTGGGAAAGTTTTCAAGGACATGGGGCGGACCTCATGGCGATTCCCGATGTTTCATAAACGTCGCATTAGTGTCGCACAAATACTAACAGAAAAAGGGCTCGTAAAACTGCAGACTTTACTGCTGGCGATACGATAAATTTTACGCTTCCCGGCTGCAGCACAATTTCACTGCACTCGTCAGCTATTTTTCCATTTCGGGATTTTTTCGCGTGCCGAACGCAGCTATTTGAATGCAGAAATCCGCTTAACTGAGCCGAACGGCAAGGCGCCCCGAAAACACATATCCCCGGCCACATCCGTGGCGGAAGGCGTGGCCTTGTGCTCGCCGAGAGTCCTTTTTTGCGACTGGCTCACAAAGTGGCATCCTAGCATGTGTCCTGTAGCGCGGAGGAGCGGGCGTAAAATCATCATTTATCAGCAGGCAGCCAGGAGCTCAAGATGCACGATGAACAATGTCTGAGCATAGTATAAAACATGATGAACACAACTTTATCTTTTTCGCAGAGTTGCAGATATTTGAAAATGCTTAGGGCAACTAGAGTACAAACTTCAGTTCCGGACTTACGCAAACTTCGATTTGAAAATTTGTCGCACTTGATTTCTCGCTGTGCATTGGCAGAAACATACCGAAACTCTGTCAAATTGGTGTGCTGCTTCCAGCGAATGAGAAACTGATTCTGGCACTGGCGCCGTCAGATCCGCCTCACTTTGTCATTGTCATACCCTTTTTGGGAGCCTGCTTCCTGGAATCTCGGTTGCTTAGGACCGCTTGTCTTGTTTATGCCCCACAAAAAGTGGACCGAGAAGTGGGGAATGTGCAGATATTTGCATACAGCCTCGCACATTTCGAGATCTCGAGGGCTTCCGCCGCAGATGTTCGTTAGTTTGATGGTGTTTGGCTGTTGGTACGAGAGCCATGTTGGCGTCGTTTTTGCTCTTGCACTTGCTTCCCCCCTTTCCCCATTTCCCCCTTTCACCATTTTTCGCTCTTCACTTCCGTTTCCGTTCTGTGCGTTTTGCACGTTTGGCCAACTTGTCATTCGCAATGAGCTGTATGCTTTCGGTGGGCGACTGGATTGCAGCTGCTTTTCTATGTTTTTTTGGGCGCCAGCCCGTTGAGTTGCACTTTGAGTTGACATTCAGCTGCAAAAACGGGCAGCAGCTGCTGCAATTCGCATTTGTTGAATTTGAATTAACTTCTGACTTTAATTCGCATTTATGAACCCGAGAAAGTGAAACCTGTCGCTCAATTTATAAGTGCAACTAAACAGGTTGGTAATTACTTAAGTGCTTTAACGAGCTGACATGCTACAAGAAATGTCGATTAACACCCTTGAAAAGTATATTTAAAAATACATCGATTTAACACCTTAACAAGATGTTGAATAAGAAGGCTAAATAATACCACCCACACATAATAAAACTTCAGAGCAAGTGAATTACATTGATACGGTTGCCTTTTATTTGATGCCTTAATTTCCGCATATTTGTTGTTGGGAAAACAGTTTTCAAATGCAGTTTTGTAAGCTTCACTCGAAAAGTGATGTTAGTTGTATTTGTTTGTATTCTCAATTACTTGGTTTTTGTTTTTAATTATAATATTTGATGTTTGTTTTTTTTAATGAACTTTAGTTCGGTTGCGTATAATTAGCTGCGCTTAGTTTGTCATGCTCGCTTGCCCTTGTTTGTTTTTCATTTTCATTTTCATTTTCATTATCCGATTGCCGTTTTCAATTTTCCATTTCACTTTGGTTTCGTGGGTGTGAGGGAGTATATGCGTGTGGGTTATGTAAATAGTTTGATAGTTTATCTCATCAAGTTACGAATAGCTCAGTTTCCATTGTTTTGGTTGGTTGTTTGTTGCGAATATCATAATGCACTTCTCGCAGTGCTACATACACATACAATAAAAACATGCACACTTAGTTGACTAGATCTATATGTATAGGTATGTCTGTATTACGTCTGATGCAGCTTCGATCTAAACATAAAAGTAATGCTTAATGTTTGGTATCACAGAGAGGCGTGACTTTTCATACAAAATACAACAAAAGACTAATGCAGAAAGTTACAAAATACAATTTAGTTCTTCTCACTTGAGCTGCAGCCTGAGCCGCACAGTGTATACATATATATATATATATATATAGGCTACCTTTTCTATATGTTTATATAATATATATCTTTATAGACAGAGCCGCAGGTGGCTGGGTATTTACAGTGGATAGCTTCTGGCTCAAACGTAAATATATCTAGGTTAATCAGTAGGCTTAATTTGGCTGCACTCTGCAGTTTGTAAATTTAATTTTTGGCTCAGTTTGAGTATCGCAAATAAACTAACTACGCTGGCAAAATTTGGGATGGGGATTGTGGGATCTTTCTTGTTTTGGGAGGTATCAATAGATTCGATAACGATTGTGTCTCATATCCGGTGCTGATTGTTTTCGAAACATAAAAGGAACCGTAGAAACCTGTCACAGTTACAACCGTGTGTGTGTGTGTGTGTGTATGTGTGTGTGTGTGTGATTGGGTTGGTGAGTGTGATTGTGTGTGTGTGTGTGTGGCACGTGCCACGTCGATTGCTTAGTTCTACATTTAAAATTACAACAACAAGTTACATTTAGAGGAGTCGTCTACAATTCGCACTTTGCTGCAAGTTTCAGGGGGTGCACATATACAGAGATACGCACTACTAGCACTACTACATACAAATATCCATGTGTGTGTACTGGGGTGGCAATATGCGGGGAAAGGTAATTTTTGCTCTGCTTTCCGTAGGTTTTCTTTTGAGTCAATGGGTCTATAATCAATGTAACCCTTTTCAAGACATCTCTAAATTAAATGCAAAACTAATTTATAGACACTCAACGGACCTAATCGAACTCACAGACACAAATAATATTAAATGATTATTTCTGCTAAATAAACTATACCGACACGGTACTTTAAACATCTCAGAGCCTACTTTTCCCACTAAAAACTTTAAATTTTCTAGTCGCCTACACCCCAGTGTGTATACCTAAGTGTGTGAGTGTGTGAGTGTCGAGCAGAGGAGTCGCCTTCTTCCGGAAACCTAGGGAAGACCCTTCGAGCAGCTCAGATTCGCTGGGATGGGCTCTTTGCTCCGGGATGCAGATCCTCGTGGATGGGCCTAGAGAAAGCTCTCCCTCGCCCCGTGCCTCTCATCGCCCAGCATCACGCGCTGCGAGGGAGGCTCGCCGTACTGATCCTGGTAGTAGTTCTCCCGCATCATGGTGTTCAGACTGGAGCAGCGGAAGTAGAGGATCTCCTGGAAGGGTTTGCGGAAATCCCTGTTCAGGGTGGCATAGATAATAGGGTTCAGCAGGGAGTTGGCATAGCCCAGCCAGAGGAATAGCGACGAGAGCGATGCCGGCACATGCATTGTCTCGAACGGACGAATCAGGGCCAGGATGAAGAAGGGCAGCCAGCAGACGGTAAAGGCCGACATGATGATGCCCAGAGTGGTGGAGGCCTTCTTCTCCTTGGCCAGCTGAAACCGCAGCTTCTTGTGATGCGGCGAGCCCAGGAGTCCTGTCGAGCCACTCACGCCACCACCACTGCCATGTCCTGCGAGGGCTCCTCCTCCGCTGCTCAGCCCACCACAGGTGGAGTAGGTGAGCGAAGTGTTGCCCACGCTGCTGTGCCTCTGGCCATTTCCCGAGCTGGCCAACTCGGTGTGGCCCAAGGGCGGAGCCTGTGGGGCCGACGGCGATCCCGTGCCATTGAGAGCCTGCTGCAAATGCGTCTGTGCGCGTTTCTCTTCCAGGACAATCCGCCTCGCCGCCCTGAAGATCTGGTAGTACACGAACAGCATCACCGACAGTGGTATGTAAAATGAGCCCAGGGTGGCGTAGATCTGATATGCGAAGTTCTGGCACACCGTGCAGATGGGCTGGCCCTCCTCGTCCTCGTGCTCGTTGCCCAGGATCAGCAAAGGAGGCAATGAGATGCAGGCGGCCGCCAGCCAGACGACGCCCACGCACAGCATCATTCGCCGAGGAGTCCTCTTCACCCCGTACTCCAGGGGCTTCGTGATGGCCAGGTATCGATCCACGGATATGGCACACAGATTCAGGATCGAGGCCGTGCAGCACAGCACATCGAAGGACACCCAGATGTCGCAGAGCAGCGGACCAAAGTTCCACTTCTCCAGCACTTCGTAAAGCAAGGCCATGGGCATCACCAGAAGAGCCACACAGAGATCCGAGAGGGCCAAGGACACCAAAAGGTAGTTGCATGGTCTCCTCAGCTTGCGCACCATGCAAACGGCTATGCAGACCAGGACGTTGCCCACTACAGTGCCCAGGATCACGATCAGAAGCACGATGCTCACGAATATGGACGTCAGCGGGGGCAGTACAAACTCTCCGGCTGCGAATTCCTCCAGCAGCAGAGGAGTGTCCGACAGGGGCACCAAAGTCGTATTGCTGTCGCCCACATTGCTGCTGGTGATGCCTTGATACGAGACTATGGCAATGGGGCTGCTGTTCATCGAGGCCAGGCCATAGGATCCCGACCCCGAGCCAGAGCCCGATCCCGATCCCGATCCCGATCCCGACGACGAGGCCGAGGCTATGGCCCCCAGGAAGGCGCTACTGCTGTTGAAGTCCTGCAAGGAGGACGACTCCGTCTCGCCTTCCACGAGCGGAGCGGGAACGGTGGCCTTGCCCGCCGCATAGGCTATCCAGCTGCTCAGAAAGAGCACGAACAGAGTCAGCGTGGCGGTGGAGATCAGTTTCTGGTGGTTTCCCTGGGCTCTGTGGTTTCTGTGCTGGCGGTGGCTCTGATGGCGCCGCCAGTCCTGTCCAGATAAAGCCATCAGCAGTCTTTCAATGGTCGCAGCGGGCTAACGCGGCGTATGAGCAACCCAGTGCTGACCTGCTGCCCAGCATAATCGCCTCCTCGAGCCTCAGCATCATTGCGTATACGCCACCGTGCCGCGTTTTACTTCGACACTCTTGTCATTAATCATAGTTTCAATAAAAATAGAGCCCTCTTATAAGTTTCGCCTCGAGTCGCGTTGCTTGATTACTAATTTATGTGGGGCGTTTGCCTAATAAAAACGCTGCCTCAGGCAACCAGTTGATGTGGTCATTGACGTTATGTGCCTTGTACTCCGGCTATCTCATTCAATAAATCTCTGTGGCTTGCCGCAGTCGGTTTGGCAGACTGTGTGATTGTCGCCGGGGCTGCAAAATAGAAGGGGAGGAAATTCATTACTCAGCTGGATTTATAAAGTGCAAATGGCAGCGTCTTAAAGACTAAAATTTAAATTCGCATAAAATTCAGGGGCCTAGGGGCGTCATTCGTCCCGCACTTGTACATTTTCTTCGTCGCTTTTCCAAGCACACAAAGACCTCAATACACGCACATGTCGCCCTAATGATGGTCACAGTTGTTACATTTTCCAGAGAAAAATTTTAAACAATGAAACAATGGGCGAAAAAGGAAAATAATAGAGAAGAAACCGCGAGCCACGTTTTCATGGCCCGGCGGCCATCAGCAGATGGTTTGTGTACCCGCCAAGAGTTTTCCCCATTTTCCCAGCCGCGCGGTGAATCATCAGAGCCTGTCGCTCGTCCTTTTGTATTAATTTTCATACTTCTTTTGATTATTGAATTGCTGGCTCCCGCCTGACCCGCCTACTCATCCAACCAGCCCACCAGCACTTGACGCTCTTCGCAATGCGAAACAAATAAACAAAGGGCAGCTAAAAGGCGGTGGCGCCTCCGCCATTGTTGCGGCCATTTTCGTGGGGCGCTTCCGTTTGGCATTTTTATTTATTTCGCCCTTTTCCGCCGCCCTTCTGCCTTTGCGGTCAGTAGTCCTCGCGGAAAGGGACGAAGAAATACAATTTATACTTCTCTCTCTAATTGAATTCCATGGCTGGGCATGCGAAGATGTCGTCGAACCCCTCGCATTTGAGAAGCCGCTTTAAAGCGCCATTTGCGAGTCCCGTTCTCATACATATGTCTCCCCGTGCGATTTATTGAATTGAAGGCGGCCAAGTGGCAATTGAGCCGCGAAAATCCGGCGAAATGGAATGGGTGGCAAGGACGTCTAGACGGCCAGACACTGCCACACCTGTGCGCCAGGTGCTACGCTCAGGCATTGTGTGCAACTGGAGACAACTTGGGGGCAACAAATTGAAGCTGGAACACAGCATCATTATGAAACTATTCTCTGAGGAAGAAACTTGCTGCCCGCACTGGTCAGGAATTACAAGTAGGTGGGTTGGTCAACAGCTCACTTACTGCGCCATCACAAGCATTCATTTTTGTACATTTATAACTTATTACTTTCTTTAATATGTACATGTTTGTTAAACTCTTTCGAGTTTAAAGCTCTGACTATGTTTCTTTTGATTGTAAATGCCTTTAAGTAACCTTTTTTGATCCGCTTTAAAAAACTTTAAATACATTTTTCAAGCCCGTATGCTCTATGCATCCTGCGCATTATTAAAGACTGGAAATAGTTGACAATTTATAGCCCCAAAACATTTGGAGTGTCAGTAAATTCCAAACAAGTTGAACAACAAAGAGGCATGTACACGAAAAGCAGCAAACTAATCGGCCGGGTATAATGACAAATAGCATTGCCCAAACATTGCACTGTTTGTGTTTGAAATTTTTGGAAAATTCATCACCAGCGGGAAATTGTGCGGCAATTGAAATTTCGAATTGCGCACGAGTTCATTGCGTGATTGTCAGGCTGTCAGCCCGTCAGCCTGTGCGAATGCACTCGAATTTATTTGCTTTTGGCGGATGGCTGCGCTCGAGTGACTTTCGGTGTTAATTATGCTAATCAAGGGGACAAGATGGCCCAATTATTTGGTCAGCAAATAGCGAGTCGTCGTAAGCCGCTTTAAGCCTCGCCGTCCGGCGCTGCGACTCCTGTCCGGATGAATTCTCCTGGCAACAGGACATAAATAATGTAATTTAATTATGAATCGTTCGGGGGCGCATGGTGGGCGATTTGGCAGCTAAGGCTTAGAGAGGCCTCCTCCGTTTGGCAGTGGCCCGTTTTGTATTATTGCCAAAGCTGACAGGGGCGTAAATATTCATAGGTTTTAATATTTATGTCCCTCGTCCTGCACGGGCAACTTTCCCTCATCCAGCGTTTTCCTCCCTCCCCACCTTATCTGGCATTCCTTCTGCGGACTCAGAACTTTTCAAATATTTGGCAGTTTCTCTGGCTTTTGCGGCAGCGTCTTGAGGTTTGCCGCAGCCGCTCGACTTTGCTGGCAGGCCCTCTTCAGCAGCTGAATGCCACTCGAAATCTGGGAATCGGGGGGCAAACCAGTAGCTAAACAAGTGTAATTTTAGTTGGCCAACTGCTACACTTTGTTGGAAGGCAGCAAATAGTTCCTTCTGCGAAGAATTCCATTTGGATTTATGCCACCACCCCTGCTGTCTTATTGGGTCCTGTGCGGATTTACTGGCTCGCCATTCAGTTAACACAAAATATATTTTATGGCCGCGCTGACGCTTTCAGCTCCTTAAGTTTTCATCGGGCCCCAAATAAGCTCATCCAGGGAAAAAGATAAAAGCTGGATGCGCATAAAGTGCTTTTTAAAATCAGCGAGCGTAAACTTAATTTTTGCAGATATCGCCGCAATTGTTTCAAGCAGTCCGCTCGAGTATCGCCCACAGCAGCCACTCAAAAACTAAAGAACTGCGAAGCTCGAAAGGGAATGCGATGCAGTTGATGGTTGCAGTTTATGGTCTGCTGCCCCGCCCACCAGCCCTCCAGCCCACCAGTCCGCCAGTCCACCAGTCCGCCAGTCCAGCAGCCTCGCTTTTTATGGGGTTTGGTTTGGCTTGGCGCCGCCACTCTGGCGCATTAAGATTTTCCTTCGCTTTTTACCACACACACACACAGACAGCATTTTTAAAGCCAAGCAGATTTGTGGCTGAGCAGCGAAAGTCACGAGGCAAGTGACTCACTGAAAAAGTGAGACAGAAAAAAAAGTATAATAAATCCGCAAAAAAAAAGAAACAAGGCGAAAGTGCAGGCGGCAAGCCTCAGAAGATTAAATGTGTGCGGCCCACTAGTCGTATGCGCAATGTTCGGCCAATCATTTCAGTGAATATTATTGTGTAAACATGATTCCTCGAGTGGCTCTCTTAGGCATTAGACAAAAACCAACTGAAGTTGTACTGCAAATCTCTTCAGCTTTCTTGTTATTTTAAGAAGGTGGCTGAAAGTATTCAGTTTGATTTCGTAAAGGGATGCCATCGTATAGAACATACCATTTGATGTCTTTTTAGATGCCTGTCATTATAGAAAACACATACCTAACCCCCACCAGTAAGTTCAGTCAGAAAAAAGTTCAGCGAAAAAGACAGAAAACTGCAAAAAGGAGCCTCAGGAGATCGAAATCTCGGCGTTCAACACGGCGAGTGCGTGAGGTTGCGTATGCGCCCTGTTAGCCCACTCATTTCATATGCTTCGCCAGCGCTTTTCAATTACAAAGTCATAAAATTTGATTTCTCAAGCTCCACATTCAATTTTGGCCCGAACCCTGCTTACTTACGGCCCACTCGCATGCGTTATCCTTGCAGCATTTTTGCCATTTGCCAAGTGCCCGATGTAATTTCAACCTGACACATCACACGAGGGACATGTCTCGTCTCGAGAGCTCACAAAATTGCTGTAAATGGATGCGAGTTAAAAAGCCAGCAATTTTAAATTGCCGCTGTCGACATTGGCGCCCCTTTTTGGGGGCACATTGGCAGGCTGTGTAAAGGGGGGGGGGGGGTTCCGAGGGGTGAATTCTTACGCACTTGATGTTTATGTGTCAAGCTGCTGCTGGTTACATTGCCTTACGCTTTTTCCGCTCGGCGTTTGGCGTGGTTATAAATAATGAATGCGTTGATTTCGAATCATATATTTATGCCAGTGAGCTTACACCGACCAACAAAATACGGAAAGCAATCAGAGGGCGAACTTTAACGTGTTCAAGCTTTATTGATTACTAATATTTGATAAAGTACATATGATATATGCCTGCTTAAAATAATCATTAGAATTGACAGCTTGATAGCACTGCCAATGCAATATCATCCGATTTCCGTTTGCTATGGGATGTAATTATGCTCTTCCAGGAATTTTTAAAACACTCTTGATATCCCTTTCAATGGAATTTAAATGGAATGTGCCGCGGTTTCCCAAAGTCGAGGTCAGGGAGGGAAGAGCAAAAAAATAAGTGGAAATATGAGTGGATCACTGCTTACCATTTATTTTGTTTGAGAGTGTTTGACAAGAGTTCGTGTTAAATTCCTGGCATATGTAGGCATTTCGGGTGGTGGTGTGTGTGCTTGCCTGTTTATTTGTGTGCATAATAAAATTTGTTCACAAAACATGTGTAGCAACGAGAGGCAGAACAAAAACATTTGCTTATCTTTAGGAATTCGCATCCTTCTTGTCCCGACATTTTCACTGGTGTTTCATTTTTGATAATGTTTTTGCATTTAAAGTTTACGTGGGCGTATGAGTGATATGATTTGCATACGAGCAAGCGCCAGTCTGCATGTGCGACGTAATAAAGCATTGAATTTTACATAAATTGCGGGCACAGCGACGAGCCCGTCTCGTTTCGACTTCTTTTCCGTTTCCTGTTGGAAAACAACACGAAGTACGTTTTGCCCTCCCCATGGCCACATTTCCGCACAGCATTTGCATATTGCGTGGCTGCGTCTTATAGTCCTTTGTTATTTTCATTTGATTATTTATGGCGCCATATGAAGAAACATCGCCCCGAAAGAAGAAACATCGATGATTCCCGCCAAGGAATTCATGCTTCCTACGTAAATGCCCGTTTTGTCAAGTCAAACATTTGTTGTTGCCCTTTTATAGCTCATTCTGTTGTTGTTGGTTGTTTTTTCGCACAATTTATTGGTTTTAAAATTATTTCTCTGGCGCGCTGTGGCATCATCATAAAAAATACCATTTCGCATTTATTTACGGAAATATTTCGGTTGATGTGACGCCTTTGTCCTTGTGCATTGTCCACTCTCCATTGTCCTGCCGCCCCTTTCAGCACATTCAGCACATTCAGCACATTGGGCGGCAATCACAACTGCTAATTGTTGGCAAATTTCCAACTTGTTGGCCTCCTGTTCGAGCCACGTACTTGTCAGGGGCTTCAATCAATGTAATGGCTCACCACCAGCCCAATTGCAATCGATTTGATTTTTCGCCCTGCTCACAGAAGAACCCATTTAATCCCAGTTTCAGTTACAAAAGCAAGGGGCATCTGATACCGATGCTTTAATCTAATGCAATCTAATCCGGCTGGGGAAACTGCAGCAGCTGCATCGCAACAAAGTGCATCGCTGGCCCACAATTTTCCACTCAATATACTTGTGCTGACTTTTATGAGGCTGCCGGACGAACGTGGCATGCCTTTGCTCATGATCCTGGGAGTGAGTCATAAAATCTTTTTATATGGCTGCCGGATAACTTCGTCTCTTAGCTGCCACTAATTGAATTGTTTTCCAAGGATCCTGGAGAATGCATTCAGGGCGGAATAATGCCAAAATTAAATTCCTCGGAAGCTTAAGTAGATGCACTAAACATACAAATAAAAATCAAGATAGAATGCTATGTCGAGTTTCCCGACTATCAGATACGCGTTACTTAAACGCGTGGTCGTGACAGTTTTGTGGGGATTGTGGGCGGTAGAGTGGGCGTTGTTAAAAATTTAAAAATTCATAAAAAGTTAAAAAACTAATAAAAAGTGCAAATATATTACATTTTTCAAAAATGCCACTTCAAAATCCAATTAGGATAGGTTAAGTTATGAACTTGAGAGCTTCGGCCTTGGAACATCAAAAAAATTACAAAAAAATTACAAAAAAATAAAATTCTAAATTTGAATGCAAATTTTTAGAGAATCGCTCCAGAAACATTTAGAGATATGACACTTCAAATTCCGATGAAAATAAGTTGAGTTATGGACTTTACAGCTTCAGCTTTGGACATTTTTGAATTTCTACACATCATAACATCAAAAAAATTAAAAAAAAATAAAATTTTAAATTTGAATGCAAATTTTTAGAGAATCGCTCCAGAAACATTTAGAGGTATGCCACTTCAAATTCCGATAAAGATAAGTTGAGTTATGGGCTTTAGAATATCAGCCTTGGGACATTTTTTAATTTCTTCAATATCATCTCATCAAAAAAATTACAAAAAAATTAAAAAAAAATAAAATTCTAAATTTGAATGCAATTTTTTAGAGAATCGCTCCAGAAACATTTAGAGATATGACACTTCAAATTCCGATGAAAATAAGTTGAGTTATGGACTTTACAACTTCAGCTTTGGACATTTTTGAATTTCTACACATCATAACATCAAAAAAATTACAAAAAAATTAAAAAAAAATAAAATTCTAAATTTGAATGCAAATTTAAAAGAGAATTGCTCCAGAAACATTTAGAGATATGACACTTCAAATTCCGATGAAAATAAGTTGAGTTATGGACTTTACAGCTTCAGCTTTGGACATTTTTGAATTTCTACACATCATAACATCAAAAAAATTAAAAAAAAATAAAATTCTAAATTTGAATGCAATTTTTTAGAGAATTGCTCCAGAAATATTTAGAGATATGACACTTCAAATTCCGATGAAAATAAGTTGAGTTATGGACTTTACAACTTCAGCTTTGGACATTTTTGAATTTCTACACATCATAACATCAAAAAAATTACAAAAAAATTCAAAAAAAATAAAATTCTAAATTTGAATGCAAATTTTTAGAGAATTGCTATCGAAACATTTAGAGGTATGCCACTTCAAATTCAGATGAAGATAAGTTGAGTTATGGACTTTAGAACTTCAGCCTTGGACATTTTTGAATTTCACAACATTATTGCTTTTGTAGGTCCTGAGATCTCGACCATCATACGGAAGTACAAACGAACATGGCCAGATCGACTTGGCTATTCAGGATCAATAGCCAAGTCAAGAATATATATACTTTATATTGTCGGAAACGTTTCCTTCTGCCTGTTACATACTTTACAACGAATATAGTATACACTCTTACTCTACGAGTAACGGGTATAACTATGGACAATGGAGCGAAGTCTTCAAATCCACATTGGCTCCCCAAATAAGCTTAACGGTTTTTTATCCGAATTCCTGATACTTTAGGATGTAAAACCTTTAATGTCATTGAAAATCGCACAGTAAGGCCTGTGATAATCTTCATTATCTCTTTTTTCTGGCTCTGTTATCCTATTTCATGACCGAATTTGAAGATTAAACATATTTTGGCCCTTATTCCTTCGGGAATTTCCCACGCGCTGCTGCTGGCTGATACGCTCAGCTACTTGCTATCTCTTTCACTGCCTTGAAGCCCGTCTCTTTCTGGGCCCAGGGCTCAGTGGACGTCTTCAACGCGTTTCTGCAATGAATGAGATAAGTGATGAGGTGTGTGAAAGTAATTAAAGAGCCCTAACGCATAATGGAAGTTAAGTGTGTGTTTGGAAATGGTGTCGGTGTTACCAGATTATTGAGAGCGTGTGCTGTGGATGTGTGAGTGTGTCAGGTGCTCCATCAAATCGCGAGACATGACGTAGGAGTGAGTTCCGCCATTGAATTTCCCACGACAGACCCAATTCTCACCCTTTAACCACGCGAGATTTTGTTTTATGTAAATATAATAAGCGCCTGTCTGCGTGTGCGAGTGTATGTGTCTGGCAGAGACGGCATCAATCATACGCCATGTTGTGCTGCGTTGAATGGTGGCTAAACAGGCGGAAACGCTAAAACGCGCGCGCTCACTCACACAAAACCACGCAAGTTGCAAAATTGAAAATTTATCGTCTAGAACACACGCACACTAAACCGCAACATGAACAGCGGGCGCTAACAAGAAATTGTCAGCAACAAATTCAGCCGGCAACGGCAACTGCACAGTAGTAACACATCGCCGCACTGCAGCAGCAGCAGCAGCAGCAACAGCAGCAACAGCAACAGCAGCAACAGCAGCAACAGCAGCAACAGCAACAACAGCAACAGCAGCAACATCAACCTGCCATTCCATGAACCTTCAACTAAGTTGAGCTGTTGCATGCGCTTCATCAACGTCATGCTTAGTCGCATTCGAGACATTGTAGGCATTGCATTTGCAACAGAGTGCAGCAGAGTGGAGCAGATATCGCAGGCGAGCGGGGGTTACAGGGAGGGGTGTTGTTTCAAGAGGGTGGCGTAGGGCGCAGCCGATAAAAATTCCAAACATGCAGCCACTGGGAGTCCCAATCACTCCATTCGCAGTGACTATGTTTGCTTTGGTCTGCATTTAGATGAACTCGCGCATGGGGGAAAATATCAAAAGTTGGCACTTTAAGGAGAAATAATTATGAATTTGGGAAGAACTTAAAGTAAAACTAATAAGTATAACTAATAAGTAATTAAAAGACAAAAATTACAAAATAAAACATTTAAGCTTTCGCTTAACTTTTCAGTTCGTGCAGTTCCAAGACTAAGAGGAAATTCCAGCAGAAGCTGCGTCCTGTTTTTCTGAGTGCAACTTTGTGGTGGCACAGTTGAATGACAAATTTATTTGCCCACAACTCCCAGACAAGCACGATTCCCGAATGACATTTATGAGATCTGGCTGTTCGGCAAGGGAATTCGCTTACATCCTGTGCGGAGCATTGTGGCCCTAACATTGTGCAAGCAGAATCAGTTAGATGGTTAATTTATGAACGCAGTTGCATTCAGAATCGAATTACCTACGGCGGCACCCAAGGTAGCGCAGTAACAAGAAAATACAAATTACAGGCCATAATACGAGAAGTTCCAGTGGCCCACAAAAAAGAGTCCCACAATGCATTTGCATGCGCCGTTAAGTGCGAATGGAAAAAACACAGAAACACAGCGGATCTAGGAAAAGCCTAGGAAAACCCGGTTAGCAAGGAAAAGCGAGTCGGGGAGGGCAACGTGTGTGTGTTTTTCTGACACTGGATAAAGATAATCAACTTTCGTCATCAGGAGAAATGCGGCATGGCGGCAACAGCTCGACAGTTTTTAATTGAGTTTACGCTTCGTGTGCTGCGTTATGAAAGTGTGCGTACTGACGGGGCTACACAGGAAAAAAAATTGATATTTTGGTATTTTTTTATGTGTTGAAAATAATACATTTTATGCCCAATTTAGGCGGCTGAAGCATTGTACAGGTTATCATTTGTACCTGGCTTAAAAGTGGTTAACGAAGTGAATCAGACTCTTTTTTTCTCCGTGTTCATGTGGGAAAGCGCAGTATTTGCACTCAGCTGGAAATGACTCGCTTTGCGGTTCTTGCACTTACACTTGCCGTTCTTTATGCACTCGTATGCCCTATTTGCCGAGCTTCTGCCAAGATTTTTAATTAAGTTAATGAAGAGCATCGTGTGGTTTTTGGCCACATTTAGGAACACTGCCAAGAAGTCGCCTTTCCCGTGCTTATCAAGTCCCCTTTTAATAGGGACATTAGGGGAAGTCCGTGGCACTCAACACATTGTGTTTACCTACCGCCGGCCACACGGAAAGCAGTAAAGGATGCGCGGCCACTCTGCAGGGATAGAAATGATGATAGGGCTGATCTTGAAAGCGGGAGGGGCGATAAAAAATGAAGCTCAGCTCCGAAACTTCCGGCTGCTGGCGAAAGTAAACATTAAATATTTATGATGCTGCACAAAAAATGCAATCAAAAACGTGAGAAAAGTTTCTATTGCATATTTATGTGCGCACTGAGCGGAAAGCGCATCAAGGAGGAAAAAAGCTGCGAAAATATTGCGAAAATTCTGAGCTGGCTTTCTAATGCTCTCACTTGCAATTGCAACAAGCTGATTACATTCCCAGCTGACTTTCTCGTGTATTTTGGAGAGGCAATACAATAAAATATGCTTTCTTTCTGTGAAGCAGAAGGGTGTCATAAATCAAGGCACCAGAATCCAGAAGAGCTACAGTTCTCAAGCTGAAAATTGAATTATGGTAAAAGATACCCCAATATTTTCATATATCTCAAAATTGACTGCTATAGATACCAGTCAGCTAGACCATCTTTCCACCGCACTTGTAATATATAATATTTAAATAAGCAGGGAATGACATAGCATAGCTATTATTTACCAACTCTTTAATAAAGCCAAGCTCCCCCTTCAAAGGCAGGGCACAATAGACTCGAGCGCGCTGTGAAATGTAATGAATATAAAAGTGTTGCCGGCGATGAAGGTCGGGGGTTTTTGGGAGGTGCCGAGCTTTCGAGAGCGCTGCACCAAAATGGTTTTCAATTTAGTTAATTTATGGTGCACATTGTTCGCTCTGAAGTCGCACTGGCACACAATGGGCATATTTATGGCCGTTTTATTTTCCCATTTCAATGCAATTACCCAAGCCGACTGCCGTAGCAACCGAAATGTATGCTTATAAATGGATATTTTTGAAAGTATTCCATGAGACTGCGGAAAGTGCTGAGCCCAGAACACAAGTATACGTGTATGCCCTGAAAACATATATCTCACTAGCTCACTAGCTCACTGTCCATTGTGGGACCAGCTGTCCGAAAAGCGGCACTTATCCAGTTTAAGGCGCCACACAATGCCCAAGGATCTGGGCGCCCGTAAATTGCAGGCCCGCCAGGTTGGAGGACATTAGAACACATGTCGGGCTGTTCCACTCCTGCTCCTCCAGCGCCTGTTAAGTGCAAAGTTTTAACGCTGGTTAGCAGCTGCTAATTAGCATAAAGTTGGCTCAACTTTCGCGCCACTCTGCCACACATTCACTGGGAAAAAAAGGGGCTCTAACAATCTGGAAAAATGTGCGGAGACAGAAAATTGCACGGCCTAGTTCTGCTCAAACTTTCGACGGAATGGTTTAAAAGCTAAGATAGAATTCATGTCACTAATATTAGCTGTAACACTTCCACTGCACCCACTTAGACACCCATCTACTGTTTGTTCTACTATATTTTTCCAGAGTGAAGCCACTGTGTTTCCAAAGTGAAACCACGCTGAGTCTCCAATTTTATGCCGTGTAACAGCAGACGAGAGGGGATCCATTCATTCCGCTTTTTGACAGCGTCACTGGCTTTAGTCTGCGTTACGCTGCAGCATCTCGGAGGGATCCTCCAGCTCATCCTGCTCCTTGTGCCCCTCCCGCTCGTCCTGCCGGGGAGCATTCCTCATTGCTCCCCGGATGGCGCCGGCTTTCGCTGCCGTCTTTTGTTTAGCTTGAAGCACGTCTCGCTCATCTCTTTGATAAATATTAGTTTAATTCTTTGCAGGAGATGGAACTTCAAGGCTGCCGCTTCAGCCTCTTTAGTGGCTCGTTTTCTTATTTTATGCAATTATTCGGTTTCTTTTTCCGCACTTTATTGGCCTGGCGCGTTTTATGTCCTTTGTTTGGCATTTCATTTCATTCCATTTCGCCCGCCTGGCTAAGTGAAAAATGTAAATATTTTTCTTTGATTGAAATCCAAGTATCGAACTTACAGCGCTGCTGGTAACTCGATCGGCTGAAAATGGATGGAAAATCGCTGGACTCCAAATTTATTAACTTAAAAAAGAAACGAGGCAAAACCAATTTCATTCTTTTATTTACTGAAAACATACTGGAAATTAAGTTTTTAGCCATTGAGAAATTTCTCTTTTTCTCTTAGTGAGTAAACATTACTTCTTGGTCCTTTCGCCGACCAATTGATTTTCATGCAAGACTATCCATTTTTATGCCAGTCAAGTTTCGTTTTTCTTTCAAGCACATATTCAAGAGAAAGGCGCCAACAAAAAGTGGTGCCAACTTAATTCGATGCCGGGCTGAAATCCGACCAAATCTCTTGGCTCTAATAGGCGGCCTGCAATTTGGCCCATTCAGGAGAATGGCTTCCATTCAACGGCTTTGCAATCAATGAATGCTACTTCTTTTTGGCGCTTTGCTTCTGTCGAAAACCGGGAAAATTGGCAAGTGACAACCTCGTTGCATTTCGGTTTCCGGACTCATTCATTGAGGGGAAAATGCTGCGCTTGCGATCCATTCACGAGATACTTCAGCTCACACAATCTGTGACAATCTGTCTGACATTTGCCAGATTTCCGAAGGCCAACAGACACGTTTCCCGCATACGATATCACCCAAGCTCCACACTTTCCCGCTTCCCGCTTTCCCGCTTTCCCACTTTCCCAGTTCCCCTGACCTGAGTTATGATTAGATGACAGAGCGGCGTGACGTTTAAATTGAATTTTCGATTCTAGCATGTTTATTTCACATCTGCCTCTGTCCAAACTTTTCTGTCGAGCAGACTCTAAATTTAGCCGGGAAGGCAAGCAAACAAAAAGCCAAATACAAGAAACATCCGCTGACAGTGATGTACGTACATACATACATACACGTATATCTTTGAAAGCATGGCGAGGTGGAAATTTCCAAAGGGCACAAACGACAGGTGCAAATGTCGCTGCTGGGTCGAGCAATTTGTCGGAAAAGTTCAGCGGCTGTCAGTGGTCCGCAAACTTTAATCACTAATCACTTGTCATGCTGACCGCTAAATCTCTGAGTGAGTGGGGAAAGCTAAGAAAAGGAGCAATTACTTATTTTACTTTCTAATATTCATGCAAGAAAGATTATAGTCAACCTCTTTAGTTCGAAAGAACGTATGTCGTACTCATTGCCACACATTTCTGGAATTGAATATGCAACCCTTTGAAGATTGCAGTTTAATTTAAATTTAACGTGCTTATGTATTTTTAATAAAATAATTGCAGCTCTGTTAATGGGCTTTTCCACGGCGTTTTCCGAGAGCCGAGCCCCGCTTAATTGAGCGGCCCAAAAAGCAACATTGACTCGCCCGAGGCACTGTACCATAAAAATGCAAACAGCAGCCGGGGAGCTGCCACCCCAAAGGAGTCCTTCCAAAACCGGGGCAAACGGACACTTGTTGCGGCAGGACGGAGCCAAAGGATGCGTCGGCAGAAGGAAAAGGATGTTGGAGGACCCGGCTGCCTGTTGCAACTGCTCCGAGCATCCGGACTCCAAGGATACCCCAACGAGCAGCCCCAGGTCCTTGGCAAACAGTCTGGAGATGCAGGAAGGAAGGAATATACAATTTAAACGTTTCCAAATTGATTCCGATGGCCAGCAAGCTGCAATGCCATTTGCCCACTGCTGATTGAAGTGGAAAATTGCAGAAAATGTATTAAAATGATTTATCATGCCAGGAGTTTCCAGAAAGAAGCCAAATTTTCATTATGTTAATTGCCAGAAAATTGGAATTCACCAGGCTAAGTGCACAATTTTCGGTTTCATCAGCTGTTCGTCAAAAGAATGTGCAACTTTTCCGAAAACGCAACTTCATTGAAAACTTCCACTGCCTAAGCCTGGCTTGATACACTGTCAAACAAACATTTTTTATTTAAAAAGCCTAACCACAACCTGCATTTCTGGCTAGCACTTTAAACTATACAATTAAACTGTAACAGTTTCAGAAGCCAAGCCGAAAAAGTTCAAGGCTCATGCCGAAGCTGCTGGAGCGCTAAGCTAGGCGATTAGTGAGTAATCGCTTTTCTCGCAGTGCACCGAACCCCTTAGCGGTATAAAAATAGCTTTTTTACTACTTTATGCAAACTTGTCACCAAGTGAACTCCTTGCACCGCGCCCCGTGCCCCGTTCCCCGTGCCCCGTGCTCCGCCAAGCACAACAAGTGGCTCCTGGCTTGGCAGGGGAATTTAATTAAAAAGTTTTTATGCGTTCCGCCAGAACCACAACAACAACAGCGAACAAGAGGCACAGCAACAAAGGTGCGGGCTTGTCAAGGGGGGCAACAACAAAGCTTTATCTCGGCGCAGACTTTTGCGCCTATTTTCTGAGGGGTTTTCCGCAGTTTTCCGCCGCTCCTGCGAGAAATGTCCTTGCGCGCCGCATAGTTGCAGCTAACAAAAAACAGAGAGTAAAAGTTTGTTGCTTTTTTAGTGGCATGTAAATTTGTGAATTCATATTTATGCGAGGCCCGAGCTGAAATAGTTTACCCAAAGATGCTGAAATGATGCTGCAATTTGCGGAAAGTTATGCGCTGTCACTTTCAGAGGGAAAATGGTTTTGGGCGACAGCGAAATTGTTGCACATTTGAAGCACATCAAATTCTATAGGTGCCCCGTTTGCCACAAAACCTAACTTCAAAAGCAGAAAAAAGAAAACTCAGCATTATTTATCACTGCCATAATGGAATAATTATTTCTTTGCTGCTTTTTAATATGCATTTATTTATACTTTGAACTAATTCAATTATTTAAATATTTCGAGTTATGTCGATTTTCTGTTGATTTCCATGCTGTCGTAATGGAAAAAACTCTGCAAAATCAAATTACACACGTTGGAGCCCAACTCAACAATGTACAAAATAAGTTTATATCAGGCAATTTACGATTTATGCAAGCAGCGGAAAATTAAAGTTTAATTCGGCGGCAGGCTAAAAAAACAGAGGCTTAAATTAGCATAATTCAAATTAATTCCATCCTGGCATTAGCTTCATAAAAGCCTTACCTCTTTGTTGGGTCTGACAATTGCAATTTAAAAAGCAGGGCAAGCAAGGCATAAAGAACTGGTCCTTTTGTGCTTATCCCGACCACAATCCAATTGAGCTACTACCACTTTGCATTCAAGGACCAATTAGCTGAGGTTGCCGCTTTTCGCTGCAGCGAAAGTCCTTGAGCAGCTGGCCGGAATTGTCTTGACCAGAAGAAAGCCGGCTTACTGCGCTGGAAAGCGCATTTGCGGTTGAGTTTTTCCGCTAATTTTCGCCGAAGAAAAGCCAGCAATTTCCCCTTCGGACTCGCTCGACTGCTCCAAACGGAAGTGGGCGCTAATTGAGGCGCTCTTCGCTCCTCCTCGTCGTTGTAGACAAGTTGCAAGCATTGTATCTGTCTGAATGTCATTCGAGCCCCAGAGAACTGTCTGCCACCACTCCACGCTGACCCATCCAATCGTATTACCACAAATTATGTCACGTATTAGCGGAGTGAAAAACTTTGGCGAGAGACCAGAACTTTTATGGCATAATTGAACTCTGCGTCGGTTAAGTTTTGGCTTCGGTTTCGCACCACTGGAGCAAAGTTTTTAATGTCAACATATAAGCACCCGTTGTGCACTTTCCAGAGGATTAGGACGATGGAGATGGATCTGGAGCTGGAGCTGGAGATGGAGCTGGAGATGGAGACATATCCATGCATGCGCCGGCGAATCGCCAATCAACATCATCGTCATCGTCAACGGCGACGGCGACGGCGACTATAACCGCAGCCATCACAAATGCCATTAGAGAGGCAAGTGGGTTTTGGCCCGCAGCACGGACACTGCGCCCGCTTCCGCCCACCGCCCACCACCCACAAGCCACCACCCACTAGCCACCACCCACCAGTCAGCAGGAACAACGTGGTTCTGGTGGCATTAGTAACCACCAAGCCCTCTCGGAAAAATACAGAATGGCAGCTCAGCTAACGCATCGTAAATTGAGATTTCTATTTATTGTCGGCGACCACAGAACACAGAGAAAAAATTTGGATCCCACGTAAATTCGAGATTTTTCACATCAAAGCTTAAAGATAGATAGATTGTTTTTTTTTTAGAGAACTTGTAAGAACTATTTACAGTTCTATATAATGAATATATGTAATTATATGTGATTATATGTAATTATCTAAGTATGTTCATTTTCTGTGTATATCAGCAGTTCATCAAGTGTACTCCATGTGTCTTCAGTGGGTTCAGCTCAGTTCAGCTGAGTTTTATGCAGTCCAGTCACCCACATCCACATCCACATCCACATCCACTTTCCATTTCCCCCAAATGTCACCAAGTTGACGCGGTCTGCCGACTTTATAAAGTCGCTTAAGCATTTTTAATGGACTTTTAAGTTTGCTTTATTGTTTCATTTGCACTGCCTTTATACATTGATACACTGCATGCTTGTGTGTACATTTTTGTGCATTGGGATACTGGATTCAGTTCACTGTAGAAAAATGTGATCCCTAGCTAAGTTTAAATTCACACATATTCTATTTTATGTGAACTATTTTGTTTGGGTCTTTGTAATTGCAATTTCAATAAAAGCATTTCAGTCGCATTCATAATGTTTTTAAATTTGCATTTCAGACTGTTTTCCCGGCTGACTCATTGGCTTTGTGAATTTACCATCAAATTGAGTTATTTATATACCTTTGGCATGCTAATATTGATGTTATATAAGTGATTTCCGCCCACTGGGCGTACTCGAGTAAGCTGCGATAAAGTTAATACGTATTTGCATTGCAATCAGCCAAATTTCCTTAATCACAACTAAACAAACTCCATCCAGAAATGGCTGAGGTCCTTCTCCCATTTCTACACTTTTCCTTGGGGCGATGAGAGCAGGGTAAATACAATTAACCATAGCTGCACGATTGTTTCGCTACTGAAATTCCGTACATTCTATTAATACATATTTGATCTACTTATTTCAATCAATGTTCTGTCAACTACTTTTCGGCTCTTCCACCTCCTCATCCCGCCGGACTAAGCAAACTGTCAATCATAGGGAAAATCCCCGGGGGGTTGGGGGTGGGGGGAATGTCCTGGAGGCGCTGGCTTTATTATGGAAATTAAATTGATATTTAAGTGACACATTGTGGCGGCGGGGTGGGCAGGATATATTTCGGCTGACGGCAAATTGTTGGCCCATACGCCCATTGTTAAGGCGAAATTAAATTTTTATGGGCTTAAACTGGGCTCAGTTGTTGTACTTTTGTGGGCGTTTCGCCCCAAAAGTATGCCTCACCAATCTAATGAAGCAGCTGGGTGTGTGGTGTGTGCTTGTGTGCGGTGTGTGCTTGTGTGCGGTGTGTGTGTGTGTGTGTATGGTGTGTTTGTGTGTGGTCAGCTTATGGTTTTTTGGCCTGGCATTTTGGTATTTTGACCTTTCGGGTGTAGGGTTTAATTAATATGCAAATGGACAAAGAGCAGCAGGCAAGGAGTTGGCCAGACCGGGCAGCAATTTAAATTTAGTTCTCCCATCTTTAATGAAGTCCGAAGCGACGAAAAGTTGTGTTTTTGAAATATTTATTGGACCGCAACTTGGTCCACATGCAGGAATTTGGAATTACCAACTTTTCGGGACCTCGGGCAGCCAAAGCCATTCTGCTGGTCCACTCCATATTCATTGGGTTTGCTTGCTGGACGCCATTTGCAATTCGAATGCAGTGCATTTCCGGTTTTCGGAAATGCATTTCCGCTTCCGCCAGCCGTTGCTATGCAGCTCCGCAGCTCAGCAGCCTTGCAGCCGAATAGCTTTCAATTTGATATTTGACAGATGCGCTCAAAACTAATGCACTTACTGGCCATTCAACCAATTTGGTTACACGATTTTGATGCAATTTATTGCCTTGCACGCCCCACTGCCCGACCACTTGTGAAATTGATTTGATTTTTATTAGCATTTTATGCGATTTGCCCAAGTGTCCATGCAGCGAGCTGCCCGGGGAATTAAATTAAACACGTTCTGCTCGCTCGGCCACCAGAAGTGCTCACAATACACACCATAGACACACACACACACACGCACACGCACATACACACCGACTTTGTGTGGCCAGTGGAACAGCGAGCCAGGTGGAGCGGCCATTTCTCATTGTTTGCCCGCAGCTGGTTTTCCTCGCTTTTCCTTCTTCCTGTGGGCACGCCCCCATGCACACACAAAAACACACGCAGGCGACCATTACACTGGAAAATGCGCAGTAATCGAACCTGCCAAATCGAACAACACCAAAATGGAGCTTAACTTTTTAGGCAAATTTTGTTAGTTTTGCCTGAGTAGGACAACCATGAAGTAAATTCCTGAAATCAATGCAATGTTGATGTTAGGTGACGAATTGTTCGACAATTTTTCCGGTATATACACCACAATAAAGAGTTAAAACACGGCTGATTCGCAGCTGAATGCGTGTTTGCCATATCGAATTTCACACTTTCCCCTCTCGTTTTCCACCCGCAGTGCTTTCTTTGGGCGGCAAAAGCGTGAAAAGGCACAATGGAAACAGGAAAATTCGGTGGCAACAGAAAGAGGCAATCAATGAAACGCTTTTGCTGTTGCACTCGTCACCTGCCAATGCAACTGCAACTGCAAATCCATCTGCATCTGGCTGGAACTGTGTGTTGGATTTTGCTGTCTCGTCCTTAATGCGTTTTCCCGCTTTTTGCCAGCCGTACATCATATTTCACATCAGATGTGGTGGCTGCCGCGCTTCGTAGTGGCAGTAAAATAATGAAATCGCCAGCAATTTTGGCAGCCTTGACAACAGAACGTTATTGAGAAACGTAATAAATAAGAAAACTTTAATTATGGATGACGACTTTATAAGCAGAAGCACGCGCAAATTCAATGGGAACACAAAGCCCGTTCCGCAGTTCCGCAGTGGTAATGGAAATGGTGGCACCAGTTTCCAATTCAAAGACTCTTAATTGGACGTAATTATGGCTTGACCTGACTGCCATGTCACATACCAGCGGCACTCGACCCCAGTTCACACTAACGGTTCGTCTAGTTCCGCTGACCCCAGTGGGAGGTCCTTGCTGACAAGGAGGACCAGCTCTTCTGGCCAGGATGTGCCAGATCAGCAGGAAGCCCTATTTAAGAGCGTGTGAGCCGGGCAAGTTTTGAGCACATAATAAATATTTATTAGGTCCGCTGCTGCTGGCCAAAATTTAATTTGTTTTCATTAAGCCAGACAAAGCGCTTAAGACAGCTGCAAACATACAGTACGGCCTTCTTTAGTGCAATGCGTTTAGACTCGTAAAAATGAAGAGCCAACTGGCATGAAGCTTTAACAACCTTAGAGAATTAAATGGCAGTTATGTGTCTATTTTTATAGATGGAAAACACGAATTTAACAGCTTTGCTTAAAGGCAGTCTGCTGTTGCATTTATTTTAGCAGAATGCTTCAACGTATTTATTCTTTTAAGTGGTAATGCATTTAGTGCTAATGACGTACTAAAATTACTGAAATGCCGTCAAGCGGTTCAGGCTAGGCAGGCTTGACTGTATAATGCGTATGACTCCTGGGAAAATATGCTTGAAATTAAAAAGGGTACTCTCTCCGGGGTCCTCGATGTCAGCGTCGTCGCCTTGACGTGGCCAAAAAACATTTCGCTGGCTTAATTGCGCGCAAGCCAAGCAGATAAAAAAGCGAAATGAAAAAGTTTGGGGCCTACCAAAAAACAAAAAAAAAAACAAAAAAAAGAAAAGAAAAGAAAGACGGAAAAGCGCGAAACAAAAGCGCTCAAAGCGAGGAGAAAAGCGCGTTCGACGCTGAAATCGGTGGGTGGTACTCTCATTTTTGGGCTGGCGAGCGAAGTAACATAACAAAACAAAATTAAAGTAAATATGCGCCCGGATCCACAGACAAAGTAGAAAGGCAAACAAAGCCGAGATCCTGACAAGGGGTCGAGCGACAGGAGACAGGAGACAGGAGACAGGAGAAAGGAGCGACCGGAGAGACAAGGATGACAGTAAACAAAATCACAATTAACTGAGAATGGCGAAAAATAACAGCGCCAAAGGAGCAGCGAGCATGTGACAATGGGGCAGCTTTAAAGTGGTAAAAAAAAAACGAAAGGGGAAGCTCAAGGACGAAGGACCTGTCATAAAGCATTTTAATTGCGCACCCACATCGCCTGAACTTGATTGGAAGTGCTGAAGTCTATTCAAATTGAACCCAAGGACAAAATGGAATGTTTAATGATTGGAAAAGGGTTTTCGGGCTCTAGTGCGCAGATTAGAGTGACAATGACATGGCAGCGGAGCTCTAATGAATGTCCGGCAAGCAATGAGCTCCTTATTATCCTTGCTGTATGCGAGAACCCAGCAGGGCTAACAAATCTCTTTAATTGCCATTCAAAGTTGTTCAGGCGAAATAATTAAAATTGCAATTTCAAAAACTCAAATTTTGGCGCAAAACCTTATTTCGCTCCGCAGGAACGTCTTCAAATTTGACGAATGAATGGCTCCTCCTAAATATTATATTGGCGGTGGCATCGTCGCACCGCATCGTTGAACTCCTTGCACACACTGAGGTCGTCATTTTCCTCGGTGCACTTGAGGAACTGCTTCATTTCCTTGGCGCAAGGACCTTCCTCGACCAGATCGCTGTGATGCGGCTGCTGGCCACCCCGCCTGAACAGCCCAGTTATTCCCGATCCGATGGCGTGGCCCACGGCAGATCCTGCTGCCACGCCCACTGCGTGGGCAGCCGCATCCTTGAAGGCCATATCGGACCGCGTGACGCTGGGCAGCACCACTAGCGAATAGGTGCTACGGCCTGGCTTGACCGAAGCACTTCTCTGACTGCGCGGCATATTTCCTCCTCCTTTGTGGGCTTCAAATTTAAGTGTATTTCGAGATGAGCAAAATGAGTTTTACCTCCAAACGGTAGAGTAGAATTTCGAATGACACATGTGGCCTTATGATGTCTAACTCATGGACTCCTGGCCTGCTCCGGGGATCCTTTTTACAGCTTTGACAGCTAATTTATATTGCATTCGCTGCCAGCTAATTGCTAAGTGCATGCAACAGCGCCACCTGGCGGCCAGAACACTGCAGCGAGGACGAAAAAAGGAATTCTAATTTGTTTTCACTTCTCACTTCTCACTTTTTGCGTTTGCTTTTCCCATTTCCCGCACTAATTACAAACACATAATGAAATTGTCGGCAAACGCGAAGGGTATAAAAGCAATGCGAATACACAACTCCAGCTGGCTTCCCTTTTAAAATTCCACCAAGCAGGAGGTAATCCGGTGGGGATATGTGGCCCCCAAAATACACTGAGCAGAATGTTAGCTGCAGAACTACGGTGCCAGCCACTTAGTGTGGAATTTAGAGTTGAGATGCAGCGCGGCAACAACGACTTATCTACACTGATTTACTGTTAAATGGTCTACACAAATTCAGTGGTTTTTTTGTCTGTACTTTTCCCCTTTTGAATTAAACAAGCGAAGCGCCTTGATGAACATCCCAAAAAACATTAACAAAATGGATTTTAGATTTGTGCTGCTGGTGGAACCGCATAGGAAATTGCTTTACCCGAAGAGTATTTCAAACCGAACTGGCAAGAACTGGCTCTTTCGGCTTTCGGCCAAGTCAAAACTCCTCGCTTTTAGCGAGTGCAACGGAAATTCTTTAATTGGCTGGCAGCATGCTAGAGTTGTGACTATTTTGGCTTTGGGGGGGATGGGGGGTAAGCGAAAGCACAGCGGCAATTAGCCAAACTGCCAAAAGTTTGGGCCTAATTCGAATTACGCAGTGCCCCATATGCTGAATTTTGGCAGCCAGTTCGTGGGCCAAACGGAATATTTCATTAAATTATTGCCAACCGCAGAAAGCCGAAAACAGACCCGCTGCAAATTCAGCTTGATTGATGCTGTATTTAATGCTGCAGGCTGGGAAATTCGCCCCTTTATCGCAGAGTCCGTGTTCATCAGCACTATACAATTTCCACTCACTCTGTTATGAATATTTAAGCAAATTATATTTGCTCGCTGAAAATTGTGTGCCGCCTGCCATGTGAATAACTGTGACAGCAGCTGCCGCCACTTTCAGCTGCGAAAAGTTGAGAAAGTGGAGTCTAGGCGCAATGCTAATTTCATTTTGTTTATTGTTTTGGCTACAACTCAATTCGGTACCAGCCACTGTTTATATATCAATCAACATCAATAATGCTTCCCAAGCAAGATGGATGGCCTGGAGCTCTGGGATGAGTTGATGTATCTTCGTTCTGGTTGATGGCTGCCCGCATAGCGCCAATTAATTTCCTTCTCCAAAGGCTCTTTCCTCGTAAAAAATTGAATGCAATTGCTCAAATTGTCAATCGAAATTGAAAAATGGCACCAATCGGAGCAACAAAAAACACGGCGGAATATCATAATTTAGTTAAGAATAACAATAATACGCGTATTTCCCATTTCCCAGAGACATTTTGACTTCTAATCTCACTAGCTCGACCACCAAACTCGGGGAACGCATTTTTTGTTCATTTTCTGACTTTAGCATTCAACCCCAATCATTTATTTGAAAATTTAAAAAAAAAATTTTTTTTCAAATTTTGACTTTTTGTAAGGGGTACCATCATCAATTTTTGCAAAAATTGCAAAAAATTAAAATTTTTCAGATTCGATTGCCCATCGATAAGGAAGTTTCTACGGGTCTAACGAAGCATGCATTTTTGGATTTGGGCCGAAATATGCTTTATTTTTCGAAAGAAATCCATTTTCAGGTATCTCAGCCAAATGCGAATTGAATTTTCATAAGTTTGCTTCAGAACAATCTCATTGATGTGCTTCTCTGATCTGGATCACCTATGCATAGGATCTCAGACATTGTAGCGCCGCCGACAATGCTGCATTGCCTCGTTGAATTCCCTGCAGACGGAGAGATCACCACTGTTCTCCTCGGTGCACTTGAGGAACTGTCTCAGCTCGAAGGCACAGGGACCATCCTCCACCAGCTGGGGTCGCGGTGCCGACTGCGAAGCGGTAGCTCCCATGGAGCCCTCCTGCTGGGGCTGCTCCTTGGCGGGAGCTGCCTGACCACGTCCCTGGAACATTCCGGTGAGTCCTGCGCCCACAGCGTGTCCCACAGCTGATCCCGCTGCCACGCCAGCAGCCGTGGTGGCCATGTCCTTGAACCGCTCTCCTGCGCCAGGACCTTTGGCCTCTGTGGAGGGGGCTGCCGAGGCAGCAGGATGGGATTCCTTCTTGGGCTGCTGCACTGCCGGCAGATCCTTGCTGCTGCCACGGGACGGCTTTGTGGCGAAGACATGGCTGCTCCGACTGCTTTGGCGGCGCATTGATCCTGTGGATCTGGAACTTTCCGAGCGTTGACGGGGCATATCGTTCCGAAAATGAGCAGAGCAATTTAAAGGCTGACTTACTTTCGCCTGGAAAGCTGAATTTAGAATGAAATGGCCCGACTTTTGACCTTTCCAGACTCGACTGCCACAGCCAACTGTGTTATACATGTAGTTTCCCCAACGGAACACTTGAACTTTGTCAGCTAATTTTCATTACACGGCATTCACGGACGCTAATTTCATTGTGCACGACATAATATCAAAGTATATTATCTTTTCTCTACATAGATTTTTCAGCTACTCGCACTAACTGAGCTGTGCTGTTATATTTTGATTAAGTGTCCCACTTTAGATATTGCCATTCTCTTATATAAAAGATACGTCCATAAGGTCGCTATTCTCAAGTGCCGCATAAAACACACCGCCCCATTGGAAACGTATTCTCATAGGCCCCTTGGTCGGGTCTTTCATTACTTTTGACAGCGGCTATATTGCAGCTGTATACACTTGCGCATCGAGATGAATTGGGTGGGAGATATGCGGATTTCATTTGCATTCACAACGACTCTGTGGGCCGTTTCCCACTCGGGCTGTTACTCGGATGCCATTTGCTGTTTGCTGACCTGCGACAGCCCAAACTGGCACGCTTTCAATTTGGCACTGCACTTGAGTGTCTGAATGGGCGTGAGTTGGCATAGCTGCGCTGATTGCACTTTGTGTAAATTAGGCGACGCCGGCCACAGTGCGTATGATTAATATGGGGGTTGGCAGCGGGGGAAGCGGCTCGTTTCTGGCCCTCATTTGCATTTCTGGCAGTCGCTCGGCGGCTAATGCTCGGCTCGCAAGTGGCTCTGAAGTGCTTCCCATTATAACCGCCTCCGATATCCGAGTTTGTGCCCTCGCATGCCTCAATTACCTGTGCCGTTTTCCTCAAAACTGCCTGGCCGTTCGAATAACACAATTAAAGTCGGCACCTGCACACCAACTCGACTATTCATAACTGCATCGAGAATCGGGGAATCTAGAATCTAGGGTCGGGAATG
This sequence comes from Drosophila orena, assembly GCA_005876975.1. Taxonomy (NCBI): domain Eukaryota; kingdom Metazoa; phylum Arthropoda; class Insecta; order Diptera; family Drosophilidae; genus Drosophila; species Drosophila orena. The sequence continues at coordinate 1,306,482 of VCKV01000282.1, read as the reverse complement.
GTGAATGGTGAGTGGTGAGTGGTGAATGGAGAATGGCGAATGGCGAATGGCCAACATTTCAAATGCGGTAAATTACAGTTAACGATTTTGTAGCCCAGCAATTTGCTTTATCTTCAGATGTCTATCTACGGTTTGTAAATGTACTTCCACGTAGCTGCCCCGAACACCGTTTGCTTTGCATGTCGGCCGATGGATTCTATCCGTACATAGTACATAGTACAGAACGACACAAAGCCACTTTCCCTGGTCATTGGCCAGAACTAAAGCCAGACCATAGTGGCCAGCACCGTGCACTGAGCGAAAGCGTAATAACTCTAGATGTATCAAAAATGCAGTTCTGTTGAAGGAAAAAAAAGACTTTATGTCACTTCAGCATATAGTTTAGGTGAAAATCACCGCTTACGCGGTGTAAACGCATATAGCTAAGCTTTTCTCGCAGTGTGCGTTTGCGGTTAACAAATGTAGGAACACCGCCATAAAGGTGTTGAAATAACTGCTGCACCGCTGAACTCGGCTCCTTTGTTTGGCTTTGGCTTTCGTTGGCGGCATGGCATTCTTGGCCGATTGTTACGGCGTTTTATGGTTATTGTGTCGGGGGCGCAATGCAAATTGCCGCCACATAATTATGTCGCAGTGTGGGGGGAATTTATATAGTATACCTGTATACTTGTACGAGTATACGGAATGCGAATAGGCCAGATGGACCTGCTGCCCACAATGGGAAAATCAGTGCGACATTGGGGCTTCGGGCTTGAAAGTTTCGCAATTGAACGGAAAGTTGCGGCTTTACGCACCTGGAAAAGTCCAACTTTTCCATGTCTAATTAGCAAGCGACAGTAGCAGTTCCAGCAAACTAATTTATATAAAAACTCGCTTTGGCTTGGCAATCAAATAATAGAATGAGAACTTTTAATTTGCCAACGCCCTGACAACTCACGCAATGGCAGCACGGAAAATTCCGGTTTTCCGGTTTTCCGGCGAAAACCGACGAGTGCGAAACAAAAAACCAAAGTTGCCCCGACTTTTACCTCAGGTAAATCAGTTACTAATTGCATCGTCCTTGGCTGCCGATTAGAAAGCAATTTCAATCTACCAACATCGCGACAATCAGTTCTCAGTTGGGGATTGGTGTAGTTTTTACTTGGTTCAAAAACAGGACAGACGTCTATATCCTTAATTAAAAAAGCTATCTTACCCTATACTCGCCACCATTGTATTGAAATTCGAAGTGCAATTCGATTTTGCATACATTAAATAAGTAAATTGAATACAGCTCAGGAGAAATTAAAGACAAGTCGTTGGCAGCACTGAATTGTGAACGGAGTGCAGTATCTTGATTTTCCGCCACGAAGGGTGTTTTCGCAGAGAACTACTCCATTTCGCTTTCATCGGGTGTCAGGCTGCAGTTCCTGCTCCTTGACTAATGATCGCGTGCCAATGCAATGGCAATCTGCCATTGCAATAGTGCAACTTCACGCACGAATTTCCCTGGGGACAGGCAAACAAATGAATTTAGATTTCGTGGCGCTGGCGCTTTTTGTAAATGGCCGGAGGGCAGCATTTTGCAGCCATTTTTTAAGCTTAACGAACGGGGGTCGTTGATGGTGCAACATTAGCTGGGAACCCAAAAATTAAGCTGGATATTAATGATTGCGCTTTCGGGAGAAGGCTTCATTGTGTGGGCTGCGCAACTTGATAATGTGCAGATTAAAAATTGAGCGGCTCTTTCTGCTGAGTTTTCCACTTTTCCACTTTTCCACTTTTCCGCTTTATGAAGTGAGCGGCGCGAAAAGTTTCACTGCTTAAGCAGCCGCAAAAAGAAGTTTTTAATGAAAATAAATCATGCGCACACTTGACTGCTTCGAAGGACTTCCAGGAGCAGTAGCAGAACTTATCGCCCGGGAGTAAGCCAAGTCGGGCTCCCCGAATGCGAAGTTGCCACGCAAGGCGGCCCCAGCGAATTTATGGACTTGCTCCAGTTGACATTCGATATAAATCAGGGAGCTGCAATTAGGTGGCGGCTAAATTGGGCCAGATCACGAGAGACAGTTGGCCCAGAACTATCGTTTGCCAGACTGGAAGTGAAAAACAGCCCCCGAAGGCCTTCGGCAGACAAATCCTCGCGCATGCAGCGCCGCTGGCCACAGGTGTTTATTTAATTAATTTACATAAATCAGCTGGGTGCAACACGCACTCACACACACACACACACACACACACGCACGTGTATTTAATAAGTAATTAAGTATAAATAAGCTTATTGGGCCAGCAACAAGGCCGGGCCTAAAAACTGTTTACACTAATTAAATGACAGAGAGCTGCAGAGAAAATAAATAGAGTTAAGCCCATATTTGTGTTGCGGTGCGCATACGCGGCGTATACGCAATGTTTTCGATGAACCTGCACGGATTATGGGCCTTGGTCAGATAAGCCAGTCAGATAATTATGCAAATGCCAGTTTCAGCTTCCGCCCTTTTGGAGCTGCTCTCTTGAAAGGCCTGCAATTTTGGCCAACACCCCAACTAATTGCCGAACGTCGGCTACAAATATCTCACTCGATTGTCTGCAGAAAACAAATTGCGCCAGGCGAATGAATAATGCATGGCTAAAACGATGGGGAATCCGGGGGAACATGCAAATAATGGCGGGCTCTTACTACCTGCAAATCACTTTGAGTTATTGTATTTAGCCTTCAACATTTCCCGGCAAAGTAGTATAAATATTTTAAAGCCTCGCGCCGTCTCACCTGCAAAAGGTGTCCAACAGCCACGCACTTTGGGCGATGATTGATATGGCTTTTTTGGGGGGAAATGGGAGGCGGACGGGCGGCCCACGGGGCACAATTCCCCTTTTCAAACACAGAAAACGTCGAGTGTCAAAGTTTTTGTGCGCGCTTAGCGCATTTGATGAATTGTTAAAAGAAAATCGCGCGTATGTGTAAACATTCTGGTCTAGAAATTCGAGGGGCCTGGAATCGCATGACTGTGTGTGTGTGTGTGTGCGTGTGTGTGTAAATCAAGTGTAGTACCAGCTATGGGGAAAAGTCTGGCAGAGCTTCTGAAGACGCCGACGAGCAAACGGCGGAAGCCCAAACAGCTGCTGATGATGATGGCGGTTGCTGTCGGCAAACAGAAAGAAATGAGTAGGGAATGTCTCGGGAAAAAGCTGACTGGCTAATACCCTTCGTAACTTGGCATCGAAGATTAGCACAAATGTCAACAAAATAGTTTAGCGTAAATTTGTTGACTTTTGCGCCCAGCAAGCGTTGTTTGAATGTGGCTAATTGAGTTACTACACTCTGCCATTCAGCAGGTACACTTTAAATATTTAAATGGCCAATTGCCAGCACGCGAGTGGACAAAGTTCTTTCATTACCCTTAATAATTTAGTGTTTTACCAGCTTTAGTCAGCTGAAATCAAGATAACACGACCAAGTGGAAATCGACGTGAGATTTGCCCAATTAATAGGAAGATATACTATAGGAGCACATGTAAGGCCATGAAAATTGCTTGTATAAACAGAGCAACTGACAAATTTCCCGATTAAAATAAATAGAGCAGGTGAGTCATTCCCACAGTTCTTGTGGGAAAAGGTGGCCTTCGTAATGAGTAACTCGGCCAGACATTGCGCTGCTAATGCAGCTAAAATTAGCATGAAATTTGTATTTACTTGGTGCTGGTCATGGGATTATTTGTGGCGCAGTTAGGGTATGCCCAGTCAGATAGCAGGAAGCAAAGCTTTTCGCAGGCTCTTCACTTTTAATCTGCCTCAGACCGACCAATACACACACTCGAACCAATACTGGGCAAATGTGCGAGTATGCATATGTGAGCTGTCATTGCCTTAAAGAGGAAGAATCCCCGGGATTCGTGGTATTTGCTTGGATTCTGCGTGGGCACCTAATCCTCGCCAGAGAAGCCACATTCGGTTGGGCTGAACTGGGCTGGGCTGGGCTGGGCGGGAAATGGAGCGACACTATGCACATCGCACATCAAATCATCAATCACATGCTTTGGTGATTCATTGATAAGCCCTGCCTCTCGAAGCCCTCAAAGGACTCGGCATGCGGTCCTCGTGGCAATCATGTTAATAATGCCGCAAGATGTCGGCCAGCCATTAGCCTTCGCCATTAGCCCCTTTCCCACTCCCATTCCCACTCCCATTCCCATTGCCATTCCCATTCCCATTCCCTTTCCCTTTTGACGGCAATTAATTTAAAGAGCTTTAAAGCAAGCGAAATGAATGCATAGAATGCGAGTTTGTTTATTTTGATTTTGGAAATCAATTTTGAATTTGTTGTTTATTTTTGATGTGGTTATCCGGCCAGCAGCCAGCAGCCAGCAGCCACTCGCGTGTAAACAAATCGAGCGCTTTTTTCGCAGATGCCACAAACAGACAGTCCCTGCTTTTTGTGTGTGCCTCGTGAAATAAATACATAAAAACTATATAAATGGCAAATATTCATACGGAAAGTACGCGTACATATACTCGTATACTCGTGCATATGGTGCATATGCGAACATGAAGCCGTGAGTGTGTGTGCCTGTGCCTGTGCCATTAGTGTCACAAGTGTAATTGTTTTTTAATCGCATTGATAGCGCCGCGCCAGCAGCAAATTCCACACACGAAATTATTTCGAGTGTGTGCTAAAACCACTTGAAAAACGCCAAGAGCTTTGAAAGTGACCCAAAAAAACAAAAACCCGCCAAGAGTGCTTGTGTGCAAGTGGGTGTGCGTTAATGCTCATAAACAAACAAAGACAAAGGAAAGTGGGTGTTGCGGGGGCGGAAGTGGAAGTGGAAGTGGAAATGTGGAAATGTGGAAATGTGGAAAGCATTCGACTTAAGCTGTCTACTCGCTCACAAAAACTAAAATGCTGCACACCCAAATGGCGATAAAAAATTTACATAATGGCTGAAGGAAACATGAAAGCGAATAGTGGCAAACGTGCAAATGTGGAGAGCGCACAAGTGACTGGCAAATGGCAAGTGACACTCGGAAAATGGAAAACCCAGCGGAGTGCTGCGGAAAATAGAGTGACCCAAGCAGATCGCGGGGTGGAGGGGTACATCTAGATTATGGAAAACTAGAAAACTCCATTAGTTACGAGTATAGATCCGTTGGCAATTAGCGTTCATTAAGTTGCCCTCTTCCAGCTGAGATACAAGATTCAGTCACAAGATTCAGTATGTTCGTGAAACATACATCCCAGTGCTTTGTTTCCAATTTAGTGAGACGTTCCTTGTGATTTAAGAATCAGTGCAACTGAGACAGCCCAGAAAATCCGTTTGTAATCGAAGTCGCCTCTAATGGCCCCACTTTGCACTGTTCTGCTAATGGCTCCTCCACTTAGTTGCTTGGCTTTTGTGCTCAAGACAGAGACTTTTGTGCATTATGCACTACTCGTACATCGGTTTGGCCCGGGGCTCGCAGCCCGACTTATGTATCCTTGTACATCCTGTGCATACATAGAGCCCATGGAGCATATAGAGCAGGTCCTGGGGCCGGATTTTAATAAGCGAAAGGACGAGGAGATGAACACAACGACGACCATCGGGGCAGAACGTGCCACGAGCACCACAATGTAAGATTTGATAAAAAGCCATAAAAAGCCATAAAAAGCAGAGCTGGCAAAACTTAGGGCCAAGACTATAAAATAATAATGAAGTCAATTTCAATGATGTTGCTGTGGCCAAAACAACAAAGCTTAACTCGATCCGGCCCCTGACCCTGTGAAACGTTTCGTTATATTGTTATTATTGCTGCTCTGGACAGCAAAGGGCAAACTGGGGAAAAAACCAACAAACCAACAAGCCAACAAACCAACAAACCAGCAAACGAAACAAACAAAACAAAAGCCTCACGTCACATCATTTCCTGCAGCGATTTTCGTGTCTTGCCTTTGACGTTCCCTTAAAATTTTCCTCTTTTATGGCAATTAGCTTATGATTTTCATTGTTATGGCCAATACAAAACAGCCACCCCTAGTTTATTTAATGGTACACGTATGTAATTTATGCGGACAAAAAGTAAACAACTTGTCATTAAATGGGTAATGGACTAGCAGGCAGAAAGGGAGAAGCGTCGAAAAGTTCCTCTGAAAGTATTGCCTAAGCTGTCTCTTCCTTAGACTGCTTTTCCTGCCGTTTCCACTGAATTCAGCAAACTTTTGGCGGGCCCACTTAAAACTTGACCACTTAAAAGTTTCCAGGAATGCATAATACCATTTACCATTTACCATTTAGAAACCTTCACCCAGCCACCTGGTGTTTCCACTCGACTATTACTTGCTCCACTCCTGGTACACTCCTCTGGAGACAAGGAGCTGCCAGTCCATTAACAACTGTCTTGTAGCGCTCAATTACAATAACTAATTCGCAGCTAATCCGGTAGCATGTTTCTGCTCCAAATGGTCAGTGTTTTCGCAGGGAAAGTGGAAAATGGGCAGCAGAGTGGGGAAATGGGAAACGGGAAACGGGAAGCACTGCTCTTTTTGCACACCGTTTGGGCCGAAATCAAAACACACTCCTTGAGTGCGTAAGCGTGTTAGTGTCAAGCGGCTTATCTATTATCATTTCGTTGAATTTTGAATGGGCTGGGCGAGAGCAGGGCAAACCTTTGTCTGTCCTTCGTCTGGGGCTTCATTACGCTTGATTTCTTGTGCCCCAACATGCACACAGCCACCCATTTGACGAGCACACGGCAAAATAGCCCTTTGTTCGTCCTTCGTTGGGAAGGAGCAGCTCTTCGGCTTCCTCGTCCTGGCGTTATAATGCCATGGTCCCGGCCGAAGTCGTACGAGTGCTGCACTGAGGCGAAAATGTTACCAAGAACCCATTAGGTGGATACATGGGCTCAACACGGGTGGGCTTGTATACCATTTACCTAGCACAATAATAACCGACGGGTTTTAAAGCTTACTTGTAGAAAGCAATTGATTTATACCTATGCTCGTGACACAGAAACCCCTTTACAGGCCCAATTAAGTCAGAATAATTCCTCTCTGTGCACATAGCCAAACAATAAGTCTGAGGAAGGCGTTCCTTCGTCACTTGCGAGGACGGACAGTCGGGCAGCGTGCCGACGACAGGATGTGGTCACAGGATGCGAGCAGTGTGCCCAAGGACTTGGAGCTGCAGTCGAGTGACCAACCCAATGACTGACACCACAGTAAACAGCCGAGGGGCTGCGATGAGGGTCCTAGGTAAACACCCAGTGCCGGCCACATAATGAACTGACCAGTGCCCAGGTGCCCAGGTGGCCAGGTGGCCAGGTGGGTGGCACACCTGTTGATGGAACAGGTCCTTCCACCTTCCCTGTCGGCCGGCCTGTCGCACAAAAGCGAGCAACACTTTTTGCACATTTACCAAGTTTATGCAATTTACACAAGCCCGTCAACAGTCACACGTCTCGTTGGGTTCCCTGCTCCCGCTTTTCCCATTTTAGACCCCTTTAAGCCATTTAAATGCCCTACTTCCCCAGCCATTCTGCTGCCTTTATGCACACACTGTGCTGACCACAAGCGTTTCGGTCTGAATAATTGACCAACAGACAAAAGCAGCAACAAAAAACCAGCAAAAATATATACGAAAAATGGAGAAAAATGGAGAAAAACGGAGAAAAACAGCGGGACCGCAGCAAAGCGAAGCCGGACAAGGACTGCAAAAAAGAAACAAATGAATAAACAAAATTTATGAAGCGCAACCACATAGTTAAGCGTTGTCCAGCTCGTGATTTAAAGTTGGTCAGTTGGTCAGTTGGTCAGCAACGGGAGAAACCCCTCCATACTTGTATATCACCTCTGAGCATTACGAGGATCCTAAACATTCGGTAACCAAAACCGTGTGTCCCATCTAGACTCGTTAAATTTGTCCAGCAAGGTGGAACAGCAGTGTGGTTAGCACCTTTGGACCACAGAAAACTTTTGCCAAAATTCAATATGCTACTCGTATATGGTTTCCTTTGACATACATATATATAAACTTCAACAGAGAAATCCGAACTAAATTTATAAAGCAATGGAGCATGGAGATGGCACCCTGAAATATTGTATTACAGTCTAGAATATCATCGTATCATATCAGAAACTTTATTTTTAAATGGGAAAAATATTAGTATTAGAAACTTTGTGCCTCAAAGAGGACTCACTCACCCAAGGCAACCAAGATCATCGAATTTGTCCATCAAGGTGTACAAATACTGGAGGTAAACATATTACTATTTCATATTCGGACAGTTGATGGCAAATGCCCCAGCAAAAGGTGGTCTGCCAGGCACGTAACTAATTTATTTATGTATTTCTTAGTCGCCGCATTCACACAAAGGACCCTCGAACTGCCACTTTTTCCATCTCCTGGCCACAGGCACATTAGCCGCAACGGATGTTGGCCTTTTCATGCTCAGTTGGGCACAAGGGAGCGGGGTTTTTGCCTCGAAGGGAGCGACTGTTTCTTTTGGGCAAACAAGTGGGCAGTCCAACTGACCGAGCGAACAGAAATGTCAATAAATTCATATGAAGTTATCTCTTCCAGACAGCTTAATGCGTATTTTTATGGCCTAATCTAGAGTCAAATTTTTGTGGCGCTCCTCGCTCGAGTGGAGGAATCCAAATCCCAGAGGGCTCCATAGTCAAATTCACGCACTCACCTCGTTCAATCTGCAATGGAAGGAAGGGAAGGGAAGGGTAAGAATGATGGGGTTCAATAACTGGCTTATTAGAAAGTGGCAAGCATCGGAGTATCTATGCCAACTACGCCACATATGCTGACTGCTGCTGTCGGCCATTTGATGAACCCAATAAAGCCAAACCCAAAGTGCCACTCAGCCCCAAAATGACAGCCCCAATGTTGGGTAAAATTGAAGGGTCCGGGCCTCGGGTCCTTTCCAGAAGTATCTCATATTGAATCTCGGCGGTCCGGGCGCACAGTGCACATGAAAAAGATTAACGCCGGGCTGGAAAAGTGGGTCGGAGTGTCGTGTCTGACATGGATTCGGGATGTGGGTGTGCTTCCTATGCTTGCCTAGTCACCTGGCTCCACAATGTTTATTCTAGCCCCGAAATAACTGCCATGGCTGCCTCTGCAATTGCATTGCATTTCGGCTGTTGCATTATTTATGGTCTTTCGTGCTTTATTTTTTATGCCCTGGCATACGTGATTTTGCATAAATTCCCACCCCATCACTACACTTTCAGCTTAGCTTCCGTATTCCTTTCCCAAGTATTCCCCGTACGTTTCCACTCCGGATTTGCATTCGCCGGATCCGGATCCGGATCCGGAGTTCTTTTATTATTTATGCGTCGGCTGCCACGGCAGACAAAAATTGCTCAAATAAATGTACCGAAAGCGAAGGGCGATAATAAATAAATGGGGCCATAAAGATTGAGCGAGCCAACTCTAACCCATTATTATCTTTAAATGCTATTATTCTTGGAGTTCTCAACGGGTTGTATATGCAATATTGTTGTAAAAAATCCATCTAACTATGGCAAACCATTGAATGGCAACAGCAACTTTCTTTAAACAGGTCATCAAGCGAAATTTCAGCATACTCGAGATTTTAAGCCAAATGATGCCAAAATCCCAACAGATTTGAATGACAGCTCTGATAAAATGAAACCTGCCCGAAGGGCTTTGTTCTTTTTAATGAAAACTTAAAAAAAGATACATAGGCCTGCAAAAAATTATATCATCACTCTCTGACAGCCAGCAAATCCTGTTCTATTTTCTCTTATCTTTGTTTAAATAATTCACCCTATTTAAAGAGTTTATCATTCTTTTAACAATTAATGAATGAATTTTCCGTGCGCTTCCGCCTTGGTGCCATCAATATTAATATACCTTCAAGTTCTTATCGATGCTCGAATTGAGCTCTCGTACTTTCTAAGGTTAATGTATTCCCCTCTTAGGATCGCTCCTCTGACCTCCTCGCAGGCCTGAAACTAGGACGCTAATCAGCGGGGGTTAAGCAGGATGTGTGGGTGTTGTGCCAACATTTGCAGGTGTTGCCCGGCCAAATTGAATAACAAACGCAGCGCCTAAGCGCACAGGACATGCCCCTAGGATAACTGGGCGGCAGCTGGGGGTCCTGGATGTGGGCGTGTCGGGGGCGGGGGCTGTCCTGCCTGTTTATCAGCGCATAAATACTAAAGCAAATGTACTGTTAACTCGTATATTCCACACAAAGTGTGAATGGAAACAGGTGAGGCGAGCGTGTGTGCGTGAGTTACTGTATTAGTGTGGTTCCAGGCACCACAACTGCTGAAAAGGACGTCCAACTTAAAGACAGGATGTAAACTAAAGAGAAGACCGCATTGCTAGAGCATTACGTAACCAAAAACACGGTCAAAGTAAAGGTACAAGCGCCGTGCTGGGCAACTGGTAACTGGAAAATTGTGTAAATAAACAGTATTAAATTTTCCGCTTGACGGCTAATAGAATGGCGGACGGACACGCAGCCCCAGTTGTTGCCGCAGAGTATCGATTCCCCCGCAGAACTCGATTCCTTGAGGGGACGCGACTGCCAGATGATAAAGCTGAACTCTACGCTACTTCCAACTAAATTTACAACAACTTAAGCCATAAAAATTGAAACGATAGCCGTAAAAATAAGGCTACATTGGTGGCGTACACAGCGAAATAAAGCTGACCCCCATTTTATTTAAAGGCAGCCTTGCTTTTGTACTTATAGTTAAGAAGTCTGCAGATAAATTGAAGAACTGACTTCCAGATGAATTTAAGAAATTATATATATTTCGAAATGAAACCCACTTTTTTCTCTGAATGAAGCGCTCGAATTCTCTCCGTCCTGCACTCTTATATATTTCCTTATTCTCTGCTTGCTATCTGCTACCCAGCAGGCGGACCATGAGGTGGGCGTCTTTGGGGGCATGGCGTTTTCAGGGGGCGTGGCAACTGCTGATGCTGCGTCTTCGTTGGGCGCCACTTAACGCCACTGACAGCAGGTCTCGTTCAAATTTCCCCATTTCCCCATTTTCGTTCCCATGCAAAAGTTCATTGGGGGCCAACAGTTTTCTTTTCCTTCGCATTTCCACGTTGTTTTCCTTCGAGCAGCACGGCATTTTGGGCCCTGAGCAGACGAAAAACTTTTCCTGCATGTGGCTTGAAGGACGAGTTGCCAGATGAGGCCGAAATACCCGTACTCTAAAACACATTTCGCCAGTGACGTGTGGAGGTGTTCGGTGCTCCGTCTTAATTTGCCCTGTATGCAGAGGAAAACACACAACACTCCAGCAGATGGGGGGATAGGACCATTTATGGTGATTTAATCGTGTGGAAAGTTAAAGCGAAAGGAGTGCTAAGTACATTTTCTAATCGATTCTAAGTGGAAAATGACCATGATGCTTCGTTCATAAGCAATTCACATGGCTCGACAAAATTCGGCCTCCTTGCCAGGCACTGTTTACTGTAGCCCATAAATTTAAAGCATGCCCATCTTGTCAAATTTTTGCTGCCTGCTCTTGGACGCACACACACCCTGCTTATCACCCTTAGCCCACACACACTCACCCGCACACCCGCACACCCACTCACCCACTCACCCACACACCCGCACACCCGCACACCCGCTCTTCAAGAGCCAGCTCTTCAGACACGCATATGCAAGGACTTAGTTTTAACCCGGGGCCATCAAATCTTGTAGCTGACATTTATGCGAGTCTGAGTTCTATTAACGTACTCCCACCAAACAGTCTCCGCTTTGCAAGTGTGTGTGTGTGCATGTTTCCTTTGCTATTCACCGTTTGCATGGCTGTGTGGCTGTGTGGGTGTGTGGGTGTGAGTGGGGCAGTGTGTGCGTGTTGACATTGATTGCGTGCGTGTTGCTGACAGTTGTCCGTACAAGCTTAATGGCTGTGCGATTTTAATTGAATAATATGCAAGCCCCTGAGCCGAGCCCCAATCTCTAAGCCGCCTATTCCCCGTGCTGCAACCCCGGGGAATCCATGGAGTCCAGCCTGAATCCCTGCCCCCGAAAACAAACAAAGCCGATCCCAACCAGTTGGAGTCATCGGGGTCCCGGCCCCGTGCATATGACATGGGCCATGTTTACATTGGCTCTGACTCAGCTGCCCCCCACTTTGGTCGGCTCTCTTGGCCTCTAGTAGCCGTGTCCCTGCTGGCCAAGATTTAGTAGCGCCATAATTGTCAATGGGCCATTAGGACGATGTCCTGGATGTCCTGGATGTCCTGGCTGTCCTCGCCCCTGCGGTTTTGCCAATCACTCAGCCGTAAGCCTCAGCGATGGCAGCGTGATGGAAATTATTTTTATGACTTTGGTACACCACGATTACTTTGATTATTACATCGATATGGCTTATGGATATTGGCGCGAGCCACAGAACCTACATTTTTAAAAATCAAAGGAAAATCAAAGTCCTTATGATTTCCTTATTTAACTGTATATTTGAGAGCACGCCATTCTAAGAAGTGTCTTGTTTTTTCCTGTGTAAGTCCTCCTAATTCGAATCACAACTTTTGCTTCGGTCACGCGCTCATTCTTGATTCGTCAATGATTATGAAGTTGCCGGGACAGACTGTTTCACATATTTTTATTGACATCGGAGGCAAACAAAGCGGAAGTCATCTCCATCCACATCCACATCCTCATCCACATCCTCATCTCCTCCCTTGCCGATGCCATTATTACTTTGCGGATGCGTGAGGGAATTATGCTCGCATGAAAAATCGATAAATTATTGAATTAATGTATACAGGGCCCGTCTCGTATTATTATGAATTACTGCCGGACCAGCGACTTCCATTTGACAGGTCATGCGTTAAAGTTGACTTGGACGCCCAGGCCGCACAGGCATTCCAATTAAAGCACGTCCGCCCACAGTGCAAATATTTGTGATGTTTGTGTTTCGTGGCCATAAATTAAATTAGATTTCAATTAAGCGCTGGCCGCAATCAAATACCGAAGACAATTGGTTGGTGCACATTTCCGAGCCGGGCTTACTGTCGCAGGTTAAAGGCTGGTGACCCCGATTCGGGCGGATCACAGGCCAGGAAATTAATTCGCTGCAAAGTCCTTGGCACACAGAGCCCAGAAGAAAGGGGCGATTCACAAAAGACAGATGCAGTTTGTGCGACTCCTCACGTTCGAAGGCATGAGCCAGCAGAAATGTCATTCGGATGGCAGCTCAAAATATGCAAAAATAAAATAAGAAAAGCCAGGATGCCCCCCCCCCCCCCAACAACGTGAACATGTAGAAAGAAATTGAAAACGGAAGGAAGCACAAAACGAAGAAAACAGGAGCAAAAAACAAACAAGCGCATGACATGCAAAACAGGCAAACAAGCACCGAGGCTCGAGGGGAAATTGTGGGTGGCTGGGTGGCTGGTTGGCTGGGTTGCTGGGTTGGGTGGAAAATGTACGCTGGTCGGGGTCACCACCCCCAGCAGGAACAACTGAAAATGCGCTGATAAGCGAGGCATGCTCACCGGAAGCAGCAGCAGTGTATGGGGAAAAAATGTCACCAGAAACTGCGAGAGTTCTTCGAGTTTTTTGTAAGAATCTTTAAGCGGACTAAGCTAGCAATTTGTTTGGTTTACCAAATTAATATTTTTTGGCATTTTCAAATTTAAATTAAACTTGTCGTGCTATAACTTTTTTCACACATTTTCAGACCCGTGCAACGATAAAACGTATTTATGTGATTGGAATATAATTTTTTGATTAAATAAGAAAGTGGTGCAAGCTACTTCATTTAACACTGCTACCATAATATTACTTTGAAAGCGGAGGAACTTGGATTTTCCCTCTGTGCATCGGCGAAATAAAAACAAGCAGGAACAAAAACAAGGAATGTAACAGTGAGTGAGTAAGAGATACCCAGACATACGGAAACACCTACTAAAACGCTGAAATGGGGGACTGGCAAAAAAATTGAGTAAAGTGCCCATCGTGAAGGCTTATACCCTCCCCTCGAAAGCGAAATGTAGCAAAGGACCTTGTGAATGGCGACTACGTTCAGTGTGCTTAGCATAACTTAAAGTTTTGAAATATTATCCCAGGATTTGTCCAGTCCAAGACGAACCCTACATATCCATCAAGAGATTTGTGCCCATATATTGCTTTTTAGGAGCTGTTTATTTTAATAGTAATGGGAAACACTTGAAGAGGCCGTATGTTCGCCAATCCATTTCCCATCGTGACTTATAGCCCTCCAATTCATTGAAACTCGAATTGAGGCCAGGGAAGCCCAATTTGCCAGGTAATTTCATTCAAACAGCACTGCAGAGCAATTAGACCCGGATTTGTATAGGGCATTGCGAGTAAGGCGCACGTAAAACTGCGCGAATTCCTAAATAGCAGAGGGGCATTTGTGGAGGGGCGCAGGACTTCAGGGGGCAGGTGCAACTGGGGGGCGTGGCGGGTGCTGCACAATGGGAGGCTCGGAACAAGGACAGCAGCCGCAAGCTAAATGTCGTCGCAAGTGCGAGTGCAACAGACGTCGGTGGAGCGCCAAGTCTTTCGGCCAGATGTCCTCCCTGTGCCACCAGTTTTTAGGAACCCACCTCGGCACGCGCCAATTGATGCGTTGAATGCTCATAACGAGCTCTGGTGCACTGGGAAAAATGTGTCCTTACAGCACAATATATAAATTACATAATGAATATCCATTTGTGGCGGTCATAAATCTGCTATAAATCTGTATAGGTTTACTGCAAAACGATTCATTGCCAAGATCTCAACTGTAAGCTATTTTGACCTATATCAAATGGGAGTTTTGGGCTTTTCTCCGAGTGCACCAGGTGAATGGTGCCCCTCGGCAAGTTGGCATATTGCGCGGGTGCCGCTGAAACAATGCTGAAAATCAATAAAAGCCATTAAAATGCAGCCAAGGCTGGTGGCGCCAAGGAATGTGAAGTTCAAGCAGCAAGGTTGAGGAGGGATCCATACTTTCTGGTTGCGTGATTGGAGTTACCCATGGAGTTGTGCCCCCATTTATAAATAGGATCCAATGGCATAATTGTCGACGCCGCGGTTGGGCTGCCAAATCGATGCCAGAAGCGGCGTGCAAGGTCGTGGTAAAACTGGTGAAACTGGCAAAATATGGTAGGATATGGTAGGATATGGTAAAAAACGGTGTTGAAAATTTAGGACAGAAAGCACATTAAATTTATGGCATGCAGCTTGTCGAGCTGCATGAATTAAGTGCAAGGAAACCTGACGACGCACACGAATGCAAATCGGAAACTAAATTCGCCGGGAGATTTATGTGACACGTACACAACGCGGCGGGGCAAAGCCACAGAGGCAGGCGGGGATTTAGCCGAAAAGTTCAAATGGAAATTACAAAAAAATGTAAAATTAAATCTGCAATAAATGGGAAGTTTTACCACTTCCGGAGGGCGAGTGGTGCAAACTTATCACACCCACTTCCTGTGCTGAAAATTGTACATTTACCCAGCAAAAAGAGCTATGCGTGCTTGCAAATGCAGGCAGTGCAAATTCCGAGGCACTCCGGCCATTCGCACTGACCACAAAATGCATTCGATTAATAAATAAAGCCAATTTGCATACCCAAAGCCAGGATATGTGCAAAAGCTCCCCGTATCCGTATCTCTGGGCCACGAGGCCCATCAATCATGCAGAATGTTTTGGCCATTTCACATGCATCAGCCACACCCGGACACGGATACACTCTAATATGCATAGACAATTTGCAGATACGGCATGGTTAGGCCAACCTTTATCTCTGCCAGTCGAATGCGACTCTCGTCAGCGAATCGGGGGATATTTTTATTGAGCCGGCGCTTAAATTAATTGAAGAAATAAATATCGCGTATTTGGGCCAAACGGTGCATAAAGATTATGTTCGATTGATAAGCTTGGCGCGCGAAAACAAATTGAACAGCGAAAATGCCAAAATGCCAGCCAGCCACCTTTTTGACTGCAAGATACAGCAGACCGAAATTTATGTGGTTTTTAGCCCTGTTTCATTTCGTTTCTAAATAAATGCGCACGGGTATATGAACTCATTGGCAAGCTTGTTAACACGACCAAATGCACGAGGCCTGTTCACAAATGCAAGCTGTGGAATGGCTGTGGAAAATTATCTGGGAAATTGGAAAACGCTACGCGAGTGTAAACAGTTCATTATGGCCAAATAATGGCAACAATATCAGTGTTTTATGAGCGCGAATAAATATTTTCGCACTTTGTATTTATGCGATTTAACCATTAAATGATTGAACGGATTAATCGCTTTCCTGGCAGCGCTTGTAAACAATGCCCGGGGTCCAAAAGATTTCCACACCAACGCCGACAGGCAAATCAAATGCGAATAAATCATTCTTCATCTGCCATAAATAGTCAACCAATTTCAATTATCGCCGACATCGCATATGCACGAGTATAAATAGTTATACATTTATTTTTAGCATTGTGTCGTTGACTTTTATCCAACCCGTTGGCAACGAAACGAAAACGAATCGCTCGCCGCTTTCATTGTTCGCCACTCCTGATATAAAGCATACGCCGTGTTGGCTTGCAACCGATAAATAAGTAATTAAAGCGCCTAAATAAATAATTACGCTGAAATTAGTGCTGGCAGTGGGCGTTGTCTGCATACCGAAACCAGCAGCACGTCTGCAATATTATCCCCATTAACCCTCATTCCGAAGCAAATATATTGCCCAGTTTAATCGGGGTAAACAGATTTGCTGATGCCCTTGATACCCTTGAGAAAAGTACAATTTAATTGCATCTATAAAATATCGCATTTTACCAAAATGAATGTATGGAATATCAAAACGAAATTCGACTGATTATTTGATATTTTGATGGGGTAAAATTACCTTCGAATGTTTAATATCTCGAATTTAGTCAGTTTCGCCTTCAGTGAATGTGGTCAGAATTACAAGCAGCAATCTATGGGTACCAGCATTAAAAGCACACAAGGAAATATTGCGCTTAAGGCCAAACAAATCACGGAACCATTAATTTTTATTAACAAATCTCGGCTGAGCAGTTCCGAAAGTCAAGAGCTAAGCGCCAAGATATGTCCAGTGGAAAAAAGAAACACATGAAGACCTTTTGATAGGGAAAAGAAGTCAAACGAAGGCGAAGACTGCGAGACACAAAAGGAAAAATGTGAGCTTATCAGTAACGTAATTAAGCAGCGATAAAGTGCCGCCACGCCCCTGACGCCCCTGCCGCCCCTGCCGCCTTTTTTCCCCCATTTCGGTTATTTTTTTTTTTTTGGCAATGATGAGTGGGACGCGCGATAAGCACAGGCCCTCTTTTTTCTCTGTTTAGCCTCAATGAGCATAGTTTATATCAATTTAGATTTGAATTTAATTTATTTACACAGCCATGTGAGCGGGGGTGTTTATTTTCGGCTGGACGGTCAGCGGCGATAGAAGCGTTAGTCACCATCATATGATGACAAAGAGCTGCACTTCCATGGCTGCCACAAAAAAGTAATTATTATCTTTGAGTGTATCTCTATAGTTTAAAAATGTAACTCCTCAAAAATTCAGATGATTCTTCTGTGCTCATTACAACTAGCACCTAATATAGCAGTTATGACCCAGTTTCTTAACGATGTTCAAGATAAAAGAAATCAAGAGATAAAATGCCCAAGTTGGCCGAGCAAGCATTTAAAAACTGCTATGAGTTTACTAGTTTACAAATTGTGCAGTAGTGACTTTTAAACTCAATTATATCTTGTTCTTTGATGGAAACCCCATCAAAAGTCTAGAAGACCGACCATGGACAGCTGCAGATCGATAGAAACTCAGTTCCGCCCCTCAGCCCCTTATTAATTAGCTGAGCCAATTAGTTTGGCGTTGCATTAGCGCGGATTACGCATACGCCAAGTGCGCCCCGCGAATAGAGCTGCACTTAATCGCATTGTTTTGGGCTATCTCGCAGCTGGCACTCTGGCATTCTCATCGCAGATATTACTACTGCTGGCATTGCTATTTTCCCGGAACACGGCTGCATTTTCCTCATCTCCATCTCCACCCGGTGATTGTGGCATAACCATAACGAGAGCTGCTCTGCAATGTGTGTGCACAAGTGGTCAGAGTTGGAAGAGCAAAGCTTCTAATTGCCTGCCGCACTTGATTACCTTCTTGTTTACTGGCCAGAGTTGGCAGTTTGCAACTTAGAATATTATTAAACAATATAAGAGCGGGTAAATAGCAGTTGGTGCACAGTGCGGACTACACACGGAGAAACATTCTGATCTTCCGTGAAATCAGGATCAGGTTTTAATGAAATATCCTATGAGCTAGTTGTTGAATTCAATTATGTTATTCTTCCACTGATCTGATCCAACTGTGTACCTAAGTGCTTAAGTATTACTGCCAGAAAACATATAATTGTACGCTAATATTTAATATGTTTATTTACAATCGTTCAGACACGTGGGTCTGTGCATCTGGCGCTGCAATTCGCGGTTTAGCCACTAATTGCATGCCGAGTCGATTACAATTCAATTAGCACACGCTGCGAACTCTTTGCAATTGTCTGTTCACTGGCTAAAACACAACACAAACAGGTAGTACAAGATGTCTACAATTACGTGTTCTGGCGGAGCGGAGCGCAATCGCCTGGCTTGTATGCAATTAGCCATCAAAAGCGTAGCGGGCCAACACTCGCGGCTGTCTTGCCAGACATTTGGCTGTGATTAATGGGTCTGTGGGGCATGCCCCCGGTCTTGATTGGCCGCCCATAATGCACCCTCGAGACAGCAGCACAAGGATCCACTCGAAGGACTCGAGGGCCTGCACTTAGCAGAAACATGTTTTCGACTCACGCTCCTTCCTGCGTCCTGTGCTCTCTGCCTAATGCCCAATCAAAACATAAACATTCCGGCCCAGAAAGGTGGTCGGCTATTTAATTAATGAAAAGCCAAAACACTTCAGAATCTATTTCGGCCGGAGGACGCTGCCCTGATTTATGCTGAATGACTTCTGTGGCACCGGGGCTTGAGCTGCGGCGGCCACGCTCAAGTGTGTACAATATGGCTAATAAAAGACAATGTGTCTGGCTTAAAGATGGGACAGCACCTGGTTCAGTTTATGAAACGAACAATAGGTTGAGTTATGACCAAATATTTGTCACAGCACATGTGCCACTTCCATTTATTATCTATGTTATTTAATTGTAATTGAATTATTCTGCTGTTGCTGCCCAGTCAACTAGTCAGCGTTTAACAACTTGCTAATCACGTGTCCATTTCTAATCAATTTGTATATCCGCCAAAGGTCGCTTTCATGGCTTTAATTACTGGTGATTAATCATAATTGAAAAAAGAGGCGCGCGGACAGCGTTTCTGTGTCTGTTTTTGTTGGCAAGGCCAAAGTTGTCTGCTTCTGACCGCAGCGTATGCCGATTTCCCCGGGAAAACTTTCGCAAGCTGACTGGGCAGGGAAAATCGCAATGCTGCCAACGGCAGGCCGCAGATGATCCACTTGATTGGAGGCAGTCAGGCCAGCGATGGGCTGCGGGCTTAAATTCGCAATTATGTCGTTTTAATAAACAGGGACCAACGAGCCGTAATTGCCCAGATGCCGTAGAGGATCCGGCGAGGAACTACGGCTCCATCTTCGCAAGCCGTAACCAGAAGCTGTAATCGAGACCCTGGAGGAAACTCAAGGGAAAGCGATTGAGCCGGCCCATCAATAATGTGCGTGACACAATGTTGCCAAAGGCCCACGCTGCGTATACGCAATGCGGCA
Source organism: Drosophila orena (assembly GCA_005876975.1). NCBI lineage: Eukaryota > Metazoa > Arthropoda > Insecta > Diptera > Drosophilidae > Drosophila > Drosophila orena. The sequence goes on along the minus strand of VCKV01000282.1, from coordinate 1,286,763 downwards.
GGAGATGGATGGCAGGATCAAATGGTATTTCCCAGCATGTTAAGTGGATTGTTTACGTCTACCAGAGCTCGTGTGTGTGTGTGTGTGTGTGTGTGTGTGTGTGTATGGTTCTGTGTGTGTGTGTGTGCCTACTATACCTACTATACCTATATATACATGTAGGTGCCAAGGCGGGAAACAAAACTTAATTGCAGGCATTAATTATGCCCGAAAATTAAGATATATTGTGCACTGGAGTTAATGTTGCTTATTAATGCTCCTACTCCTACAGCGCTGCAATTTGAATTAATTTTTTTGCATTTCTGCGGCTTAATTAGTTTTTCATAAATGGCACAACCATCGATTATATGTCAATACTGCATTATTTAATCGGCAGTCGATAGTCAGTCGTGGATTCCGTGGCCCGCGCCTGATGTCCAGCCAAAATAAAGTCAGTAATTAATCTCCTTTCAACTGACCGCAGGCTGGGCAACCAAAGTTGATTTTAATGAAATTATTCCCAACTGACGCACTGACCTGAAAGCCATTCCGGATGCCCTCTCCCAATTTTCGCTCCAATCCGATCTCAGCTGGCGGCATTTTGAATACATTAATGCTTGCGAATTGCACGCAGCTAATTAGGTTTTTAATTATTTTACGGCTTAAGGCTAACAAATCCATGGCAGCGTTTTAATTTTAACGCAAACATCTGCATTCCATTAAATGGGTTAAGGGATTTTCATAAAAGCCAATGATTAAGCACAAATGAGATGGGAAACACAATTCGAGAGACACTTAAACAGATGGGCGGCCAAGCTAAAGGATTAAATAGCACAGCAAACTATTTTACTAGTTTTGCTGCCAATTTAAAACAATAGTTCTGAATAAATACACGTATGTAGCTATTGCCTCTTAGGTTGATTATGGTGTATGGCATATTGAAATCGATATGGTTTCCTTGAGCATGGGAAGACTAGACTATTTGCCCACCCAGGCGACTCCTCAATTATTGGGCCGTATTATTTATTTATGCAGTTTTCCGAGTACAAACTGTTGCTTTATTGCAGCTCGCTCATCTGGCAAATAAATGCAATTTGACGAATCAAAGGGTCCGGCTCTCCAGTTCTCCAGAGAGAGCGGGAGAAAGGGAGAAAGGGAGACAGGGGGAAATTGAATTCTCATTGTGTGGCAAGGCCCGGGGCTTTGTGAAATTGACTTTCAAGTTGAGATTTCGCTTGGGTAGGTCTAGCATCATAAATCAACAGGGCTAAATTGGGACGGAAGGTGGATAATCAGGAAAAGGCTCTTTTCTCCTCGGCTCCGCTTTAAATTTGACTTATCACGGGCTGCAAATCCTTGAGATTTCTCATTAGCCGTGGCAACTAATTAACATAAGTAATTTGCTTAATGGCCACTCAAAGGCGGCCGCACTCCCTATGAACTCCTCAAACTTTCAGTAAAAAATACCTGGAAGCTATGTTCGTTTATGCGGGGCTACGGAGGAGAAGAGGGCAAACAAATAGAACCAACAAACAGGGAAGCCCAAGACAAACAAAAAACACATGCAACTGAGAAATCCCGGGCTTACATGATGGATTTCCCAATGGCAGGCATGAACTAATATTTTGTAAATAAAAAGCTAGCGCCCGCTCCGTCTTCTTTTCGCTGCTTTTTGTGCCTGGGACTGATAGCGTTTGGGGACGGAAATTAAATTTGGCCACGTTAATTGCCTCGATTAGAACGTTTCGGCCATTACGATAAGCGTGGGCAGCAGGCCCGCAGACAATGGGAGAGCGACCGCTTTTCTGGCCGAAAACGAACGATGAGCTTGACTCTGATTAATGATTAACTCAAAATAATTAAAAGCTTATTAACAATATCTTCGAGGTGCAAGAGACCACGCGGCGTATGCGCAATATCACTAGCCCGCAGAGCAGAAAACACTGACGCAATGGGGAAAAACAATAGCTTACTTTATATTTCCGCCAAGCCCGCTGGCACTTTGAGCTCCATTGTTGTGGGTTGTCGCCTTTGATTTGAGCGCTCCGTTTGCTTTGTAGCTGCCACCCTGGCGTATGAGCAACTTTCAGCGCAGACAATGCAGCGTGAATGCAGGAGGACTGTCGACCGTATTACGCATACGCCCCATTGTGCTGGCCATTCTTTCTCGAGACTCAATTTACAATAGATGAAAGCAGGGCTGGAGCCCCGGCGGTTGCAAAACTATGTCACTCCGACATCTTCCCCTAAATGCTTTAAGCAAACGCAAAACACGTGTGGCTCATGTGGCTCATGTGGCCGTGACTCACTTTAAGTGACGGCGGCTGTAATTAGTGTAAGTGCCGCCCGAATTGTCCCGACATCTTTTGGCAGCACTCTCGTTTCACTTTTCATGTTCAAGGATGCGCGCAGCAGTTGTTGCAATTGCAAAGAAATCATTTTGGGCAAGCGCCCGTGCGTGTCGCAACTGGAAGATACCCAATCTGTTTGCTTTGGCTCTATCTCTGAGTTCGAAAGAGATTCTGTATACAATTTTCAATGTTTACAAAGCCATTTAGCCCCAAAATAGACTTTGACCGCAATTTAAAGGTGGGTTGATCACATTAAATAGGTGATCAACGTTATCTTAGTTTGGGCTAAAGTAACTTTAATATTTACGGTGGTGTAGTACTTATTCCTTAGCGAAAACCAGAAAAATGTAATCATCTTCGGATGGATATACCATCCCCTCTGCTGGGCACTCGAATTGTTCTCAAGAACTTGGCCCAGGACCACTCGGCCAGATCCACTGAGATGCTGAGTTTTATTTGGTTTCGGGCAATTAAGCTTGTTGTTTTGCAGTTAAGTGTAAATTTATACACAAAGCCGCACCCGCACGCTGGCTGCACACCTGTGCGGAGGTAATTTGGCAACTTTAAAGATAAAAGTGCTGCACATTCCCGGAGGCGCTGGGAAATCGGCAGCATCTGCGGCGCGATACAGGCACATGCCTTGGAATACAGCCGTAACCTAACTGAATTATCAAATCAAGCGGTTTGCGACTTTGTAATTTGATTAGCTACGCCCCCGGCTGAAGTGTTTGTGCATATCAGTGGCTGCTTTTCGGTTCGAGGGCCCTCCAAAGGGCGGAGAGAACAGTATCTGAACGAGTTCGCCCGGGAAGTTACTACATCAATCGGCGCAAGTGGCACCTATTTATTTCCCCTTGGTCTAGGTCAATCGTATGAAATGGCCCACCAAGACGAAGCGGGTAATCCAATTAATGTTTGCCTGCCATAAATCTATATTTAAATCTCCGACAAACACGGGACGATAACAAGATCGTCCGCAGATTGGTGTTAAGGTGCCAAAAGTGGCAGGTATATTTAAAGGCGGGAGGGGGAGGGGGAGGGGGGGTACACAAATCCAGAACAATATTGACCAGAGACTTACACTGGGTCAACGACTGGCGACACTCTCACTTTCTGCTGTGGATCGGATCGGCTTTCCTCTCGAAGTCGTTTGCATAGGTTGCGTGTGCTTCCAAAAATCGTCGAACAGGTGGCAAGTGTCGCAGAAATTACTTTAATAATAGCACTGCCGAGATGGAACTGCACAAGTTTGTCCAAGATATTATATATTCTTTGTTTCGACTTTCGGCCTATTTACTCTTGAGCACTTTTCCATTCATGCTTATGTAGACACATGCGAATGCTGGTCGCAATTTATTTTTGTTTTGCACACACTAATAGCATTGAATTTTTCATTGATTTCAAGTAGCACGAATATAATTTGGTTGCTTATTTTTGCTTATGGTATTTATTTTGAATTTTTGTGGCTATTTTCATTTGAGTAATTCCTGAAAATATTTTCACTATTTATTTATTTTGATTCCTAGTGGTTGGTTTCAATTATTTTTCCAGCAATTCTGTGCTCGCTATTTCCATTCGAATAATTCCTGCGTTTCTGTATTTCCACTCGTATTTATTTATTCAGATCTCTGACGACTTTCAATTATTCGAATATCTGAATTCCTCGGGAGGCTGTCCGTCAGGAACTCAGGAGCCGAATCGCGTACAAACTGCGGAGCCCGACGATTGATTTCAAGACCCGTCCGTCCGCCTTTTCGGTAAAAGTTTAACTGGAAACGCGACCGCCGACCTCCGAGCAGCGATTGCCGAGCGGTACAGAGAGAGCCTCGTACCTGTGCGGCCTTAACAGTGTATCGGCATACCCGATATACCGTATTCCGCATCCACATGCACACACCAAACACCAGAACACCATAACACCATAACAGCGCGCTCTCTCTGCTCGCACCCACACAGCTGCGCGCTGTTATCAGTGGCCATTCTTTATCACTGTGTCAGTGGGTCTGCGCTCTCACGCTCTCACTCTCGCTCTCTCTCTCCTGGCTTGCAGGGCGGGGAAACTCAGAGACTCGGGCGGACAGAGAGCGGGAGAGGGCTCTGCTAACAGCAGCGGAAAACCTCAGGCAGAAAATCGCATGCGAGAAACTGCGTTCGCAGCAGAACATTTGAGAACGAAACACGCGCTGGCGGGGAAAATCAAGAAAGGCAACTGCAAACCAAATATTTGCCATAGCTCTAGTAATGTTTAAATATTTGCCTTATCAGACTGGCGGCTTGCATGCTGTTTGCTAAAAATTTACATTTATAGACGTGTAATTAACTCACTTCGTGCAGAGGCCCGCTGTCAGCCAACTAAGCACTTCTGAGACACATAACTTACTGTTGGCGTTTTCATATTTTACAGATACTTCAGATTTCATTCTAAAGGGAAAAGTGATTGCTTGCACAATAGAAACACATAGGCGAGAGAATAAATAAAGGGGAATGCCCATATTAGTTTTGAAACAACTTCTTGCTTTGGCTAAAAGTTCTGATGCCTAGCAATCTTGTAGAAAAAATGGGATGCGCTGAGCTAATAAAAAGGAAATAAATTTTATGAATTATTCATTGGCAAATAAAACGTTGCAACCGACTGAATAATTGTTAAATATTAGCTTTCCATCTTGTTTGCAAAATGCAATTTCGTTGAAAACCCAAGTCTACAACAATTTGAATGCTTTTCATTTTGCTCATGGCGAAATCTTGTTTTCGCAGAATTATCTTGACTTTTCAATTTTTACACACTTACAAATGTTGTTGAAATGTTAGTTGCGATAATTCAAAAATGGCGCCCAAGCTGAAATGTTATCGAATTCAGCCAGGGGAAATCTGCAAAAACAGAGCTGAGAAACAGGGCTCGTTTACTTAACAGCGTGGCTTGCTTGAAATATCCCTGCCAACTGCTAAAAGAAAATGCAGACGGTGGCTGGAGTTTTCCCGAACTCTACAGTTGACCAAATCAAAACTGATTTCAACTGCAGCCATACAATTCAATAACATGGCATCGGGAAAATTCCGAAATGTTCCACTCGAGCAATCATCATAAGAGAAAAGGCGAGTATGTTTATGGACACGATAATCATCAGTAATCAAAACAAAATAAATTAAGGCTTTATAAGCTAACATTAGCTGTCGGGCAGCCAGAGAACATAAATCGAGGCGAGAGCCCCCAGCAAACCGAAATAAAATGGCAAAAATTATTATTATCTAAACAAAAGGGGGGAGCTCATATGCCATCGCTCAAAAGCACTTTGCCACTGAGATTGCGAGGGGTTGGGGGGTTGAGGGGTTGAGGGGTTAAGGGGGCTCCAGCAGCCCTTGTTTTCCAACGCTGCGCACTCTTGTTTTTGGGTTCAAATTGAAAAACATGAAAAGAAATATTTCCAATCAATTGGCAAGGAGAAACGAATAAAAATTCACACACTGCGCAGACAAAAAACCCAGGCACACCACACACACACGGGAGCGGGCAGGGGGGTGGAGGCAACAAGAAAAATGTTGTTCATTCATTAAATACAAAAATTCATTAAACAGACGAGCGATCAGAAATATTACTGCTGCAGTCCACTGCGAAGTGGCCTGGGGTCTGACCATTGGAAAAAGGGAAAAAGTAAAAATAGTTGTTTACTTTCGGAGCAGAAGCAGAAGCAGCGACAACAACAAGACAAAAACACTGGGGAACAAGCACTCACAGTGCGATAAAGTATGTTTTTTTAATGCAGGTTCGTGTTCAATAAAAGTGCCACAAATCCAAATAGAAGCTGCTGCCGGAGAGTTCAGAACAGAAATATTCATCCGGACTCGCGCATTTGATACCTTTTCGATGCAGATCCGGGCACTCTTACCGAAAAAGCGATATACCCTGTTCTACCCAGCCTGAGCTGACCATTCAAAGGCGGGAAAGTGAGTCAGGCAAAACGAATGAAAGTTGTTCGAACAGCAGCCGAATTGAAAAAATGTTTGGCTTGCAAAAAAACAGTGTATGTACACGAAGGTAATAATTATCCATTAACACATTGGTCTTTACACTCACACTGAACACAGATATACAAAATAATTAATTTTAAATTTCTATGCCATGAAAGCGACATTAGGAGATAATACAGAAATTCAATTAATATGCATTTTCAACCAAAAGAAAAAACAACATGTTTTGTTAGTTGTGGTTATTATGTGTTTGGTTGCACAAATATTATTAAATGCTAAATTTAAGAACACAATTCAAATGGGACAACGTAAAAGACACTTCTATGGTTTTAAATTTCATCAAATTGAATTATAGCTTCATAAATCTCATATTCGAGACTCCCTGAAAATAGTTCGGTTTTAAATTTCCAGCACTCATAACGGTTTTTGCGAAATTATTTTACGAAGAACTTAAGTCAGTTATACGAATTATTTAAGGAATATTATTGACATTATCTTTTGGCTTGAAGTAATACATATTTCTAATGAAATCGCATTAAAGAGTTTCAACTAGAAACCATACCTTACATATCATTGACCCTTTCAGAAGGAGGACGGCAAGAAAGCGACTCGGCCATGGTGAAGTGGATTTATTGTTCAGCTAATAGATGATGACTGCTATATACTCGCAATCGGAGTGGCCTAGGAAAAGTGTCGAGTAATTTGTGGAAATAGTCCAGGCGAAATGTGTGAGAAGAGTGGGCAACTGGCCATTTCCCGTGGCAGTCCGCATTTATCACTCCTCCTGGCCTGGCCTCTTCGGTTTTCCTCAACGAGTTGATAATGCCACGTCAATCGTCTAAGTTACTGGCGATGTGCTGTCTGTCCGGCCGGCATACCCTCTTCACCTATTTTAAATTTTCCGACTCTCCAATTATTATGAAACAATGATTGATCCGCTGGAGGAAATCAGGAAAAATCAAGAAAAATCAGGAAAACACAGGCATCGATGCCGAGAAGGAAGCGCTGACAGATAGAATTCGCAACTCAACTGGAAAAGAATCATAAATAAAATATGCGCGCCAAGCAAACACACCAGGCAGCTCCCAATCGAATCCCAATCGGAATTTTGGAGCAGAGGCTGTGGGGTACGAGCTGAGGAGAATCCAATTTGATTTATGATAAATACCCCATGATTTATGCCCTTTGTCCAGAGCCTAAGCCGTCGATACGCATCAGTTCAGCTAGCGACCGCAAAATCATCGCATTTCGCTGAGCGTTTTTCAATTTTTCATTTCGCTAAAACTCTTTTGGGTTTTTCATGCGAGCTGCTCAGCATTTGGTAGGGAATATTAGCTGCGGCATTTTGACGTTTGCAAATACACAGATATATGCAGTGCTATTGATGCTGAAGAATATGTGCTTATCGCAGATATCTCGATAGATTTATCTTGATGCAAGTCCTGTCACTTTTAAGGGGTATCATTCGTTCGATCCTTCCACTGTTGAATGCCGTGTAACCGAGGTCTTTGTATTCAATTCATTGTAGATTCGCTTCGATTCGCTTTTTTTCGTGCATATAAATTGGCTGCGTCATGGGTTTAGAATTTCACTGCATACTTTTGCGGGTTTTGAGTTTGTGTTTGTTTTGGTATACATATGTATATTTGCATTCGAGTTTGCGGTTCGCCGTTTGTTTGTTGCTTATTTATTTAGTTGTAAGCGAGTGCGAAACAAATATGAAGGTAAACTTGTTCGACGCCCATTTCGTGTTCGTGTTCCTGGCACAAATATGTAAATCGAGCGATTTTGCCCGAACTTGGGCCATATTTCTGAATGATAAATGTGCTGGCAGGTTGGCAATTTGTATTGATAATCGCAGCCAGAACTTTTGGCGCCTCTAAATCGCTAATGTTGCTGGAATTAATGCGTGTATTTATGCTTTATGGTAGCGGCCCACGCAGTTCAAAGAATTTCCAGGAGCCATTTTAATGATTGTTTAGCCCCCAACTGTGCAAACTATCAGAGAGTCACGCACTGGCAAGTCGAAAGTAAAACAGAAAGAAAATTCAATTAACTTCAGCCTCTGAGCCAGACCCAAAAGCGGAGAAAAATAGAGAGCTCAGGATTTGGACGGCTTATAAATAGGATCGGTATAGGATAGCGAGGCACTAGCTTAAAATCCGCCTAATGCTCACCCTTATCACATCCTTCATTTCGGCCTAATTAAATGGACATTTCGACAGCTTGACATGTGTGTAGGTTTCAGGGCCATTGGTTTATCTCGTTCCGACAGTTTTAATTCGGCTTAAATCTGGGGGTCCCACCAAAACTGACAATGTTAATTGAAACTGTGGAAGTAAAAAGTGGAAAAAAGAACGGAAACATCTAAAAATCCGAAATAAACAGAGTGCCAAGCGAAAAAACCTGACGCGTAATAAAAGCTCGCTTCGACATTGCGTATACGCAACGTGTAGCGCAGGAGACGGCGAAAATAAAACTTTATTGCTAATTTATTTGATTAAATTTCACGCCGCCGCTGCTGTCATCTCAAATGTATTTTTCGTTACACTTGTTTTGCTTTGTTTGGATTGCCGGTGAAATCTTTGACATTTGCTGACACAGGCGTTTCAAGGCCTGAGATCCCCCCCAAAGTGATAAGAAAAACACTCGGGCAGCTGATTATCGGGTGGCCGAGATCAAAGCAGGTGTTTTCCTTGAAGATTTAAGCTGCGACTGAGCCTGCCGTTGACCTGCCCTCAAAGCAATTCAATTAGAGCTTCCCTGGGGCAGACAACGCGGCGTATGATTAACATATGGGGCGCCGCTCAAAAGTATGCAAAAACCGAGAGCGAAATGCAAATGCCAAGCACACAAAGACAATAAATGAAAAATAAATGAACGCAATGCATAAATAAGAAGCGTAAAAGGGCAAGTGCCAAATGTAAAAAGGTATTATGACACCACACACGCGCACACATGCAGAAGACAATTAAAGCAGGTGAAAGGGAAGTGAAAATAGGAGAAAATACAAGAAAATAGAAGAAAATAGAAGAAAACTCAGAGAAAGCAGGGGCAGTAGGGGCAGTGGGGACTTAACTCAAAGCTAAAACCATCGCGAATTTCCGCAACGCTGACATTTCCATTTAAATGCGTAACACACTCGCACTTTGCTAAAAAAGGAAAGTTGTTTGCAGGGTGGCAAAAGGAATAACGTCCTTAATTTGAATGACGCTTTTTATGCGCTCAACGTTCATTTGGCTACCTTTGCAATTTCGCCTCCTGCCATAAAAAACTTTCACTCAGGAAAAGTAAACCTAAAGTCGAGCAGCACGTGGTAAAATCCAGCGGGTCTAGTTTTCTCCACAATTCTCCCACGACCTGCCACATTTCGTGGGCGTGCTAGGAAAAATCGCAGGCCTGCGAAATCGGGAATCTAATAAAAATATATAAATACAACAAGAAAGAAAATCCAACTAATCACATTGGGCCGCAGATACACGCAGAATAATGCACATGCCTTGTTAATGGTAAGTTAAAAATAATTCAGAAAGTATGTAAAGGACAAAGCAAGCTCGTCATTTTCAAATTTAAATTAAGAATTTATTTCAATTTCATGAAACTGAGCAGTCAGTGGATAGGTTTCCCAATGAGTTTTGCGTCCATCATAACAAACATTAGTTTTTATGAGTGTTTCAGTGCTCATATTATTGAGCCGCAAGAAAAATCGTCGGGCAATGAAACACTTTGGCAAGGCTAATGCCGTGCTACCAACAATTTTATCGCCCGCAGTACATAACAAATATCGAGGCAATAAAAAGCTGTAACTAAACGGGCAAAGAAAAACACAAATTGCAGCGACCACGGCACAGATTGAATTTCCACGCATCAATGGCATTGGCGGAAAAGTCGCTCGCACAAAAGTAGCGGCCATAATAGCCTCGTCAAAATGGCCAACGGCATTAGTGTGCATGTGTGGGTGAGCGTAGGCGAGTGGTTGTGTGTGTGTGTGGGCTACAGGCAAATCGAATTGACATAAATTGAGGGTATTTATGGCAGCGCTAGATGGAAAAGCAGGCATTGGCTTGGGCAGTCCTACGATTGCCCAAAAGATATTTTAGTGCCGAAATTTGCATGCACACATCAACGGAATTAAAGCGGCAGAATACATAAAATACAAATCATGATTTTGAGCCCAAATCAGCTTTGTTTTCATGCACAATTATGAGGGCTTTTCTGCCATTTAAGGCCAGTCACTTACAGGATTAAGTTGTGGTACTGAGCCCCTAATCAACCGCTTAATTAGCCCCCACACAGCTGACCAACTAGAAGCATTCGAATGGCTGTGCCAGCAAAAAAATCAGGGGAAATACACATAATTGAAGAGGGAAAAATCAACATGATTGGCGAGCAGCAGCATAATTTTTGGCTCAATTTCCCAGCTCGGAGGCAGAGCTAAATCATGGAAATGACAAACGCACATGCAGGGGATGTCGAGCACGAGTAAGGAAGATGTGTGTTTAGAAATTTCGCTGGCATTCTCGACATCGAAGGGATGGAAGAATTTCCCGTTCCCGCGCATGCAAACGAAGAAATTCCATTTTAAATGTTGTTTTTCCAGCTACGAGAAGCTGGAGCCAGCTTTATTAGCCATGAATGAGATGTGAAACGAACATGAGCTGTGGAAAAGCGGTTAGAGGATGATAATCCCCTGTCAATTAAGGGCGATGAATGCAGGATGCATTACCGGGATAAAAGTCTATTCAAAGACCATTGTAATCAATATTAATTAAGTGACCTTTCCAGCGTACAGCTTGCCTTAATTAAAAGATACCCAAAGGGACTTGGACACGGATAGAAAATAAAACCGGCACACAAATTGAAATTGCTGGGCTACATGGCAAATCAATTCGGATGCAATAAATAGTCGTTTATATTTGCTTGCCAATGCAACATGCAAATGGGAATGGGAATGGAAATGGAAATATAAATAGGAATATTGCGTATACGACGTGTTGGCCCAGAAACCAGGAGAGCAAACTTGGCTGCCAAGTGACAAATCGCACCTCCCGTCCCATTCCAGCAGTAAAATTTGATTACTTTGTGGCCGAAGCACAATGTTTGCACTAGGGCTTCTACTTCCAACCGAAATCCTGCTGAAATCTTGCATTCACCCACTTCTGTGTGCATTGCGCTTTTGCAGCATTGTGCAAATAATAAAGGTCCTGCCTTAAAATTGCATTCATGGAACATCGGCCTATATTTGCACAACTTTACTACAAGCCCGAACTTTCCGGTTCGAAATCAAACTAGGTATTTAATTAGTTTCGCAACGAAAGTTCTCCGGCCTAACTAAATATTTACAAAAATCAGTCTTTGGGTCCCAAGCCTTAGTTTTCTCCTACCAACCCAAAAAGTGCTTCACTCTCCTGCAGCTTTTTTGTGGCACGGGTCCAGCTTGTAGTTAATTAAGTATACGCACTGAGGCCTACACAATTTAGCATTCGTTTAGTTTCTGCTGACTTTGCATAATTTGCCAGACGCTTTTTTGGCTATGGGGTGTAGGTCGTCCAGTAAATATTTCAACTTAAATACGGCCAAAGCACTTGCTCTCGCTCCACATGCAAATTACATTTGAAAGAATTCTCATACACGTATGTACACAGTCGAATGCCTGAAGTTTTGCCACCCTCGTTTGTGTGCTCCTTTTTGTACTTAATTGGAATTTCTGTTAACTTGAACATGTGTGAAGTTATCTAAACACAAAGTGCTACTAAATACATACGTAGTTCTCTAGAAAAAAGGACTCTCTTCTTTATTATGGGGATACATTATAAATAGCAATTCAAATAACTTAAATAAAAAATGAGTGCTTTTAAAACATGTAATGAAAGGTTTTGCACCATTTAAATGAAAATCATTCGACCTGCGAACAAAAACTTTTCAATTTCGAGGAGCCATCTGGCGGTAGAAAGCCGACCATCTCTACAAGTTGCCAAGAAAGCGAACAAATGTATTAATTAATCGTGAAAGTATTTATAACTTTTGTTTCACCAATTCGAAACAATTGTAAATAATTAATGCACCATTATACTCAATTACTGAAAAACGGAGTAACGCCGAGAGTCAAAAGTTTCACAAGTTGCAGCTGTTGGGGCAACTTTTCCGGTTGGAAAGGAACAAGGGGTCATGGGTCACCGAGTGGAAACTAAACTCAGTCAGAGTTTAAGCATTCACTCGTGCTGCGGCTGGTAGGACATTAAAGTTGCATTAGAGACATGGCCACGATATTTTTTTGAACTTTGTGTGGAAATCTGAAGGGCTACTTGAAAAATGGGGTCAAAGATGAAAAGTTTCAGAGCTGCATAGCAGTGATTTTGTTGAACTGGGATAAGAGCAACACAAAACCCTAATACTTATTCTAAACACAAAGCTTGTGTATTTTTGTTTAAACCAAAACAATTGCATGTACAGCACCATGGCGTTAAATGGCCAAACTTATGACCTGTTCCTTCCTGGAACTTAAATCCCATTTTGCCTTTTCCTTCGCTTCGCGCTGAACTTTCTGAGCTGAAATATTCGCCGGAAAAGACAAAATGCAAATGCCTTAAGTTACAATTTGGTGTGGCATTGCGGGCGGGGCAATCAACTACAATTTGCATTATTGCAGCTCCACGCGGATGCCGCCAACAGAGCTGCCCCAAAAGCACCGAAGCCCCCAAGCCGACCGCAAATGCTTGCAGCAGGAGCAGCAACAAAAACTTGCAACAACCAATGCCACAATGGCAGTGAAGGACGAGGGCGTGGGACAACTATGCGGCTCATTCCCAGCGACATTGTATAAACAACAATTTTAGCGGATATTAAAAACAATGTTGCTGCTCTCGGCGGGCTTCCTCCTATTGCTGCTGCTATTGCTGCTGGGGAAAATGAATAAATGGGGATTCGAGATGGGAAAGTAGAGAGTAGAGAGTAGAAAGCAGAAGTGGAAGTGGTGCTGGGGGAGACCCGGAAAATGGCGAGCTAAAGGCACCCCTGACTTTCCGCGCACGTCAAATTTCAAGTCGTGTTTTGTCATTTTCCATTCAGCTGTCTGTGGCTGTGCTGTGCTGTTTTGTTTTGTTTTGTTTTATTCCGCTGTGCTTGGCCCTGTTTGTTATCGCTCACTTGAATGCTGTTTTCCATTGAACGGCGGCCGGATATCCGCTTGTCGCACTTAAACACAGTCAGCCGCCAAATGTCCTCCGCCTGCGGAAGTCCCACTGGCTCGCACTCCTTTCGCCGGCCTAATTGAGCCTTTGAAGCCGCCCCAACCCCCCACCCCCATTCGAGTTGATTAAAATTTCATTGGCAGCACATTCCACTAATGCGGCAGCAGTGATGGAAAGTTCGGTTCGGCCACTTTCCCAGCTCGAATGAGTGGGCGCCTAACCCTGGAAGTATTTGCTGTTCATTGAGGGTTCACAGCCACTCACTGAATTTCATTTAAATAAAATCAGGAAAAATCAGGAATCCTTTGATAAAGTCCTGCCTGTCAGGCCGCGTTCATCAAAGGTGGCAGCGTGAACACATTCATATTAATAAATATAAAATGTATCGTTTTCCCATTTAATTGGTCAAATATTGGCTTATTAATTCGCCATGTTTGCTTGGGCGGATGGTGACAACAATTAGGTGCAAATGCGAAAACATTAGCACACAATCAGCAGTCCAATCAAGCCAATCGCCCAGCTGGCTAATTAAATGCTATTAATTTAAATTTAAATGGCTAGGGCGCTGAGAGGTCCACAGAGATTCGTCTAAATTTAGCTCATAGCCAACTGGGGGGCTGATTTGGGGGACATTTGGCGCAATTATCCGACAATGAGGTCTCACCAGGGTTCAGCTCAGGTGTTTCGCAGCTCTAATTGGCACGTGTTATCGCGTGTCTGCGCCCCTCGGATATCAACGGCTAATCAAAGGCCCGCCATCCCCGAGGTTTGCCTTTGTGCGGTGTCACTGACATTTGGCCAAGTCAATGGAATCGAGTCAATGGAGTCAAGTCGAACGTGGCCCAAACGTTTGTCTATCATTAACTGCTCGGCAATTTGTGCAATTCGCTCATATAGCAGCTGTCACACGCACACACGTCCCTTATGCGCTTTTGAGTGGACCGGCACGGCTTAATCAACTTACGACCAAACAAAAGCCCATATAAATTATTTAATTAATCCTTGGGTTTCTGTTTCTGTTTCGGCTTCGGTTTCGGTTTCGGCTAGAGTGCGCCTAAGTGTGCGTGCGGGCAATCAATGTCATAAACGCACACGTGTAGGTGTGAAGCAGTCTGCCATGATTGTGATTTCCAATTAATATTGTTGCCTACTTTCGGGAATTCCTGGGAACTTTGAGTTCTTCGGGGGCAGCGGCATTCCGGGGCAGGTAACTTGCGGCTTGTGGGCTGCGAAAAGTTTGACGAGGATTGGCACATAGTTGTGGGAAAAGTGGGTGAAGGTTCGCTTAGGTTAATAAGGCGATGACACCAGCATGGACCCTTGAACTGAACTCTTCCAAATGTTTAATTACACCTACATTGGCCTTTTGATAGATGAATAATTAATACAACTGGGGGAGGTGGAACGGTTAGAGAAGAACCCTTCCCAGCTTACGAATTCTAATACAACAAAATAGCCACAACTAAAGGGTAATGGATTTCGAATCCTTAGACAATGTTTTATTAACGTAGTTTCCCTTTTAAAATGTCGAGCTTGTCAGCTGTGGATAACCTTGCCAAATGGAGAGCTACACCTGGTCCCTTGTGCTCCACCTATGTGCATAGGCACACTCATGGATATACTGGATATGCAGGAACCATAAATATTCATTGCCTGGCCAGCGGCATGGGCTTAAATTCGCAAACGAATTGGTAAAAGATGCTTCTCGTAAGAAACTCACCAGGAATATCATTGTCTGCCCCCGGAAAATCCCAACAATACATCTGCAGACAATCCAAGTTCATGCCGACACGCACTAAATCTTTGCTTTCATGTTTGCGTTTTTGTTCGCAAATGAAACGAACGAAAACTAACCCTTCATTCCAGGCCAAGTTTTTCCCACCACACAGACGCAGTCACACTCACACACACACACACACACACAAGCATGGGGAAGAAGAGCCGAAAAACCTATAGTGTAGTGGATATAAATCCCTGCCACATGCCTTTATGCAAAGTTTGGATTAAGTTTTGGCGAGCAGGCAGGTCCTGGCAAGGTCCTGGCAGAGCCTCCGAAAGACCAAGGACCAAGGACCAAGGACCAAGCACCGACCGCTTCTGCATGACTGCCCAAATTTGTAAACAATCAGAAAATGTGTCAACTTATTTTTTCAGCCAAACTGCCGAGCAGGGCGAACAACAATGGCAACACAATCTGATGCCTGATGCCTGATGCCTTAAGTAAATACATAGTTTGAAATTTGTTTTGTGTGTGTTGTCGCCAGTTGGAAAATTCAGTTAAGCCGCTTACCGAATTTCGCCCTTACTATAATAGCATCATAATAGGAAGCGATTTCAACTTTTAAACGCTAAACGCATTTAAATTGCACAGGAACAACAAGCTCGCTGGCTTCGCATTTGCATAAGTTTGTTTGATTTTGAGGGCATGGTCAAGTGCTTTTTGGCCAATTGTAGTTGGCAGAGCGTAAAATGAACTCCCAGTGCAGTTTTCAATTGCAAAAGAAAGGCAGACACATGGGCTGCATCCATTGATATTGATCCCTTCAGCAGGACAATTGGCAGACGAATAAATTGGATTTCGTATTCTTTGTCAGACCGATTTGTCCCATGTCTGATAACATTTAATTTGGCCCACTACTTGTCTAACCTTTCGAGACAAAAGCTTTCCCAAGTCAACTGAGCAGACGGAGCAGACGGAGCTGGGCAAACAATTAGTAAGCCAAAACCACGACACAGCTCGCATTTCAAAGCCATTTAAATCAATCGATCGGCAACACTTTCCCTCAATGAAAACAGCCGCGTCGCATCGAATTGAATCAACAATGGCGAATATTATTGCGGTAATCATATCTGTTTTCCATCTGCAAGGCTTCCGCAGCAAAGGCTCTTTAAACAGCGTCATTTCGCTCGTTTGACTAACAAGCAGCTGGGCTTTTCCGGGTTTATGCAGAAGTATATACTTCGGAAAAACACATCTAACACATCTAACACATGTAACACGCAAATGAATGATGCAATTAGAGCACATTAAAAAGATAACTGCTTGAGCCACTTTATAAAAGCTGATTTTATGTCTAAGCATTCACATAAATTGCAACTTAAGAGCTTAACTGCTTAATTAATTATACTTAAAACTTGCACCATGACAACGTACGAAATTGATTTTCTCTTAAATTCAAGGAGCCAGCAACTCACCCACATGAGTTCGATCGGGCCACACCGAATTCCAGTTTTAGGCAATCTCTAAGCTCATTTTATTGCACCCACTAAGCGCACCCAACTTTGTGAATTTCCGCAAAGTTGCTCTAGTTCATGATATTGCACTGGCATAAACTTTGGGCCCCCATCCAGGATGTGTGTGAGGCTATAAATAAACTGCCAAATGTGTAAAGTTGCCCCACTCGAAAAGGCAAACAAGGACCACAAATGCGAGGGGCTGAGTTTGGAAATATGTTTGTCATTGTTGGAAGCGGCACTGCGGCAAACGATACCGTTGTACTCGCATCACGAGCACGTGTGCCAGGACATTCCCCAACTCCGACGAGCTCCGATAAGGATACACCTCGAACAGGACGAAATTTCCCCAGCGACTGACGGACAAATTTCACATTTTGTGTCAAAACTCTGCTGCCAGGAGTCGCAGGAGCATCATCAGCATCAGCATCAGCAGCAGCAGCAATAACAGGACACATTCAATTGCGGCAACCGCAATACAGACACTCATTGGGTTTGGGTTTCCAAGGACATGGCTGGGAAGCTGCTCCGGCATCCCGGAATATTTTTACCCCTTACTGAAATCAGGAATTTAGAAAACCTTTCGGCGAAATGCCAAAGATAGAGTTCTAAGCACGTCAGCTATCCAGGCGGCTTGGGTTCCCTAGGAATTTATTGTTCCGCGTAATTAACAATAGATTAATGTCATTCTAACATACACGTATACTCTCAACCATTCTAAGTCAGTAAGTAATCGTTTCAGCTGTACTGAGCCCCTAAATGGGTGAGATTGAATCGTAGCGCAGGTCTCACACACGGAGTACCGACATATTTTGCATATATTGGGAAACAATAAATTCTGCAGCAAGGGCTCCATTGTGGTGGTGTCACTCGATTTGGGTGAATGTGGGCCCACGTCCGACAGAAGCTGCTGACCTTCGACACGGCTGGGGAAAAGGAGGAAGTCCAAAGACAAAGGACCCGAAATCGCCAGACTGTGACAGCTGCGGGGCTTGGATAACTTAAATGGGTTAAGGGATATGTTTCTGGCTCAGGATCCCCGCTCTTTCCATTGCCCGTTTCAATATAGAGAACAGAAAGGAAAAGCTTATTAAACGCATGAGTTGTCGAAATTGAATTTTCCCTGACCGGGAAGAGAACTATGCGAAATCAGAATTGAGTACCTCCCCTGCCACTGGGTCACCCACCAATCGAGATACAGAGGGATTTGCGGGTATAACTTCAAATGTCGACTCGGAAAACAATTTACAATTTACAATTTACAATTTACAATTTACAATTATAATGATAATCAATTTTACATTTCTCTTTTCTGCCGTTTGCAATGCAAATTGTTTCCCTCATCAGGCAAAAAGTAATGCCCAAGTATTTTAATGCTCGAGCGCAGGAAAGAAGTAAAACAACATTAGTGACTTGGCAGCAAAAAACTTTATCCTCGACTAGCTTTCGCTTTTCTACGCCTGCAAGAGCGATTTTTTCATTAAAAAGCAGCAAACTTTCGGCCCAAACAATTTTAATAAACATTCACAAAAATTTAATTATATGCATGCCCATTCTCAGATGATCGGCGAAAATAGAGCCATTCAGCGGGGCGCCAAAGTAAACGTGGCCAGATGGAAAGTCGAAGATAGCCCACACAGGAAAAGCTGAAAGCTAAGAAACAGAACCTTTAACCCGCCTGCTAAGCCCAAATTTAATATTGGAAGGCAATGAGCCAGCGCGCAATAAAAGCCAGGCCCCCAAAGGGATTGCCTTTGGAATTGCGGAGTGCCAATGGGTGAGTGGGTGTTGGGTGTTGGGGGTTAAGCGTGGGGAGCCTCTGCTTCAGGGGGTTAAGGGCGGAACTTTAGGGGCCGTCGGCCCCTCATGTGCTGCATTCAAATCGGGACTTCTCCCCGATTTCTTGTCTATTTCAGTGCCTCTTTGGTAGCAGCCAATAAAGTATGGTGGTAGTCCATATACTACCAATACACTGGCAGATACAACTTACAACTTAATTATGAACTGGTCAGCTTTGAAGGTGATTCCACACTTACCTCGACTGTGTGCACATATGCTCCTCTCCTAGCAAAATATTCTCCATTTGTTATATTATGTTGTACATCTTTCTCTCAGTGCACCGCTAGTCCGTGAGTCGATCGACAGGAACCTGGCGGCGAGGGATGGGAAAGCGATGGAGTCGTTGGCGGTAAGCGTTCTGTTCAGTTCCGGGCTTTGTTACATAATAGGTGAAGTTTTATTGTCGAAAGCTATTAAACTTTTCCCATCAAAAGTGTACGATGTTGCCACACGGAAAAGGTGTAGAGCATTAAAGTTGTGCCAGTCAGGAAGGCGGAAAAGCAGTCTGGGAATCGGAGGAGCAGACCCTTGGGTAGTTTGGGGAATGGCTCTGATGGTAATGATGATTTTGCGGTCCACGATGGCACTTTTATATTGCGTGAGCAGTGCACTAGTATATACTATTCAATAGACACACTATTAATTGATTATATATTTTTCCCCATTTTCTCGATTTTTGAATGTCCTTTTGAGTACATACATTAGTGGCAGAAGGAACACGAAGCAATAAACTTGAAAGTTCCATGGATTTGTGTTAAATTTGCGGCATCATCGGATGACAATAATATGTTGCCCACATTCTAACCCAAGGGACTGAAAAACAATTGACTCCTTGCGTTGGGCAAGGGAATCGAGCTTGTTTTTCCGATTTTGCTGCCGATTGTTGGTACTCCACTCCATCTTCGATTTGTGTTTTTCCTGCCATGCAGTCGGGGCACGCATTGCGCATAAAATAGCTGCCACAGAGGGATTTCGAGGGGGCTCATTGGGGCTAGTGGCCCCTCAGAAGTTCCACTTCATTTGGGGCGTTCGCTTCGTGTGCGGTTGATGTCTACATTTTCAGCATGTTGGTTAAGCACTCCGGCAAGTTGCTTGTTTTTCCGGTTTTCCGGTTTTCCGGTTCCACCGCTTCCGCCAATATTTTTTTTGCGCCCGCTGAAATTGAAAAAGTTTATGAGCAATTTTAAAAGTGAGTTTCCGACTTAACCGGACGGACGGACGGGTTGTCCGAGATGGGGTTAATTCGGATTTTGTGTCGAATGGTGCTAATGAATTGGCTCGTTTGCACTTGTGGTTGCACTGCTGACCTCCGAACTCTGCCCACGCCCCCAAGCACTTGAAATGCAATTAATCAGTGTACGATGATGGCAAAAAGTTGTGGCCAAAACCGATAGCAGGGGCACACCGCAAAGAAACCTCAAAGCCAAAAACATTTGCAAATTCGTGCATACTCGTACATATATCTGGAAATTAGGGTGGAAATCAGGCGGTTGCGAAAATGTCACTATGTCTTAAGTGAAATTTTCATTTTAGCAAAAGCTGAGCATTACCCTTGATGGTCTAAAATGTATTTTTCTTTCAATTAGGCTGTAATTTTGTATGATAAACAGTAAGATGTATAAGTATAACAGAGCTAAATTATTGGTAGCTCAAATAGAAATGCCTGATTGTTTCTTAAACTCACCCAATAAGACCAGATACATTTTGGCTTATAGATATGGGTCGGCCTTAATTGCCCTCCAATGGCAGCTATTAAAGCTAGTGAGAGTTATGTGTTCTAATTGCAGCTTGTACATGTGTTGTGTTGCACCCGAATTCAAGTTGTAAACATGCACCCATACCAGTGTACTTCATGGCGCACATCCACGCACACCAGCGCATGTTCGGAGAGGAAGAAATAATGTTGATGCAATAACATGCAACTTTGACACCATCACAAGTGCAAAGGCCACCCAAAGGACTCTATGCTCGTGCGTGTGTGCGTGTGCGTGCGCGTGTGTGTGTGTGTGTGTGTGTGTGTGTGGGTGAGCGAGTTACATGCTCTTAACGTTGATTTGTGCATCGACCGTAGGATCTGAAGCCAGTTCAGAGGCACTTGCAAGTCCTGCTCACCCCACTCCAGTTCACAGGACTTCACTGGACTCCAATCTACTCCTCTCCACTTCAGCTTACTTCAGCTGAGCACGGCTAAGTTTCATTTGCAATTTTCATCTGCAGCTGTTGCAAAGTGCACGGCACACAAGGCCAAAACACAGAAATATCATTTCGG
This sequence comes from Drosophila orena, assembly GCA_005876975.1. Classification (NCBI taxonomy): domain Eukaryota; kingdom Metazoa; phylum Arthropoda; class Insecta; order Diptera; family Drosophilidae; genus Drosophila; species Drosophila orena. The sequence goes on along the minus strand of VCKV01000282.1, from coordinate 1,265,935 downwards.
GAAACTGGGAAACTGGGAAGCTGGGAAAATGGAATTGGAAGAGCAAGTTCAATTTGTAATTGAAATGCCGAGTATCTCTCGCTTTTACCCAAAAATTTGATACTTGGCTGAGCTGACTGAATAAATGCATTGCTCCAAATCTATAAATTATAACATTTCATACAGGCTTATGTGAAAACTTGATGCGTGATAGTATTATTCTTGAATAACGGTAGCCCCAAGATATCCTATCTATTCTCAGCTTTGAATGCCAAAATGCTTGCAAGACAAACCACAGCTGTCGGTTGCCTTACCGAGCGATTTTTCCATCAGCCAGCCCGGAAAACGCAATTAGATTTAATAAATAAATGTGATTTGCAGACTAGGAGCAGACGCGAGACACGCCACACAGTAAAACCCAAGAGGTATGGCCATTAAAATTGTCGGAGCCAAGAAGTGGAAACGGAATTATTACAACGGGCTATTAAATTATTTTTAATTGGTCGCCCGCAAGCAAAACTCAGCGGAAATTGAATCAAATGCTGAGAACCACTCGCAACCAAGGTCAGAGTTCGTAATTACTCGATATATTTTCGCCTGTCCACGTCTTTCATGGCACATTAACTACAGGGACCCTGAGCCAAAGGGCTGCCGATCTGGGGGCCCAATAAAAGCACAACCTGCAACTCCGTGTACCAGATGTAGATGTCCAGGCAGTTGAACTGGGCGATGGGGCCAGTAATTATGACAACCGCAGTCATCGGAGGCATCCAGTGGGGCAACAACGAAGCGGTCCAAATGGGTAATTAATTGGTGTGTTGACAGTTCAAAAACCACAAGAATTGCCCATGCGATGGGGCTATTAGGTACATTAGACACATTTATTCGAACATTGACGTGTTCTGTGCAACTCAATTGGATCCACCAATAGGACGGAGTTATTTTCAAAAAGTTTTATAATCTTCAAAAATAAATTCGCAAGCAACGCGTCAAATGAAAACCACTAAAAACCACTAAACTAAAACTAATATATTAATCTTGCCAGGTTCGAGAACTCATGAATTTATTTTATCGTCTCCAATTCCATCCCATAAATCATAATCAAGGGAACTTTGGCACCTGAAAAAATGGAAAGTTCTGGAAAAATGCTCGTGGGAATGAGAAGCAATAAAAATGATATTGCCTGTCAAGAAAAGCCAAGGACGAGCAGCGAAATCAATTAAATGCATTTTCCAAAGTCCCATCTCATCTCATTCGCCCTTCCGCTTCCGCTTCCTTACTCCTCTTGTCATTTTCTGGCTTTGCTCGTTTACCTAAGCTTTAAGTTGTTATAATTTATGGCGTCTGTAATTGCAGCAATTTGTGCGATGCGCCAGGTAGGCACAACCCCCACTCCCCCACTCCCCCACTCCCCAACTCCCCATTCCCAATCCCACCCACCTGGACGTGCTCGTATTTGAGATGGAACTTATATACAACGTGCTACACATGACCCCGCAGCCATGTTGGGATGCACCGGAAGAAAGTAGGATAAGGAATTTTCATTCCCAAAAATATGCATGTTTAAATATTCAAATAAAGCTATTATGTTCCGCCCAATTCAGAGCATTAACTTCAATAAATGTTTCCTCAAATAAAAGAGGAAACTAAGAGAATGCTTTAATTTCCAATCGATATTATGCATAGTGGATTCTATCCCTTCGCTCATTTAAAAATATGTTCGCAGTGTGGAAATTGCTTTTCTTCATCCATTTTTTGTCGCCTCCGTTGCAGGCAAAATGTCAGCAACGTTCAGGACCTGATGCCCTACCATCCCCGTCTCTCTCTAAGGCCCCCTACCCGTCTTTTTCTTTCTGCGGTCCGGGCTGCTGCTTGATTGCACTTTTAATTAACTTTTTTGCGAGCTTCCCAGCCCGGGATCCTTTGGATCCTTCGGATCCTGCTTCTGTTTCAGCTGCTGCCAATTGTCGGCACTTTGTGCTTTATACTTTCGCCTCGTCATTAACAAAAAGCAAACAAGTCGTCCACGGTTCCCATAAATAATGGTAATCTCGACCAACCACCACCCACCAGCCACCACCCACCAGCCACCGCCCATCGGAAAATTATTTGTAGACAGTTTAAGCCATATCCAGCGCTTTCGCCATAATTCCGCCCGCCGGCCAATATGTTAATTCAATTCGCCGCATTGTAATCAGCGGCAGCCAAATGGCGAGTGCCGCAAATGTTTACGGATTCCCTCAGCTCACCGGATTTCCAGATATTTTCCCTGGCAGGTGAGTATTGGCAGTGCAGGCACGCGTAATGTTATGATTGGAAAATGAAAATCATTTACGTGAGCAACCAATTTGCAGCTCATATAAAGCAAATCTAGCGGCAGTTGCAATGCCCACAGCAATTCGGGAAAATCGATCGGTTTGCCGGGTTATCATGTGTGCAAATTAATGCGTCCAACGTGATGAGCATAACGATTGATTGCTCCACATCGTAGGTATTGACCTGGCCCAGAACGGCCCAAAACGGCTGCCAAACCGAGGCAATCGATTGGTGGACGGGTCCCCGATAAATAAATACTACACCATTTTAGTAACCCTACAAATGCCAAAACCAAAGTCTTTTCAATTGAAAAAATGTGAATTAGCATTACTCGGTTATATTCGCGATTGCTGAACATCATACTAATAATAGAATAAAAATATATCAATTATATATTTGCTTGCTTTTGAAACGCACAATAAATTTATAATATTTAAATCATTTTTTCAAGCCACAGTTATTACTTCACCATCTGAATAGCGATGTATTTCAATCTGCTATTAAGCCAAACAAATAATCACTCCCATGAATTTATAATCGATCATGTATGGCAACTGTAATTAAATACGGTCGTCATTTTGGGCCAGCACAGAAAAATTCAGAACTCAGTTGGTAACCAAAAATGGAAGATAAGCGCCAAGGAAATTTACCTGACTGTGGCTATTTTGATATTTTATTTTGTGATGCAAGTACGTAAATTGGAAAAATAAATCTCAATAAATATGTAATCCTAACATTTTTCAAGACCAATTCACGCTTTGAGTTTACGAACCTAAACTGTACTTCTTTTGACATGGAAATTGGAGAATTTGAGTACTGCAACTTAAAGTCGATAAATCGAAGCTACAAATATGTGTCCGGAAAATATAAGTTGCATCAAATTCCGTTACCGAGCATGAAGGTAACTCAATTAATAAACAGGCTGATGAAATTTCATGATAATGATAATTCACTTACTTAAAGCTTAATTTTATAATGTGGAAACGACTCAATGGATACAGGCCTTTTCTCTACAACATTACAGTAGATGCGTGCAGATTTATTGAAAATCCGAAATCCAACCCGGTCCTAAAATATATCTTTGACTCGTTTACCGGTTATTCGAATATAAACCACTCATTTCCCTATACGGTAAGTAAAATGAAGAATCCTAGTAGTATTCACCCAACTATAAAATTATTTAGAGCGATTTAATTGTGGAAAGACTGCCAATTGGTTTTTTGAATTACCGAGTGACTGAACTTCTTCCCATCCCCGAGGGCAATTACCTGTTTGAGTTTCGATTAATTCGCTTAAAATCTGTTTTTGCGAGCACAAAAGTCTATTTTACTATTTCATAATGTTGTCAAAAGTGTACAGAACTATAGCTAATCGAATGTTTTCAGTAAAAATTGAGAACCTGAAAAAATCGCTACGCTTATTTGGCACTGTGTTTATTTTTAATTACGATCGATTATCAAAATTGCAAAAATAAAAGTTAAAGTACTTGTGAGTTGGCATTCAGCTTAAATGATTGGCACTAGTCATGCACATCATACGTCATACTAATAATAAAGAGAATCATATATACGTTGTATATATGTTTGCTTTAAAAGCTTATTTGAAACGCACAATAAATTAAAAATGTTTAATCCGCTCTTCTAAATGTCATAATTATTACTTTACGATCTGATAAGTGATTTATTTCAATGTGTTTTAGGCCAAACTAGCCAAATCAATCGAACAAATATATATATTCAATCATGTATTCCAATTGAAAGTTACAGCACTAAAATATTCAGTATTCGGCTGCTAACCAAAATTGGAGGATGAACGCCAAGGAAATGTTTCTAATTTTGTCCGTCTTGATAATTTATTCAGTCATGGAAGTAAGCAAATTTACAAAATAAATTGAAACAAAATATATAAACCTAAAATTGTTGATAGACCAAATCACTATTCGAATTCACGAACATAAACTGTACTTCATTTGACATGAAAATGGGTGAATATGAGTACTGCTACTTAAAGTCCATTAATCGAAGCTACAAATATCTTTCCGGAAAATATAAGTTGCATCAAATTTCGTTAACGCGCCTCAAGGTAATTCATGATGATAATTCAAAAACATGATGATGGAGTTTCTTTATAATGATAATTTACCTTTAAGGTTAATTGTATTTTGTGGAAACGACTCAATGGATACAAGCCTTTTCTCTACAACATTACAGTAGATGCGTGCAGATTTCTTAAAAATCAAAAATCAAACCCGGTCCTAAAATTTCTCTTTGACTCATTTGCCAGTTATTCTAATGTAAACCACTCATGTCCCTTTGCGGTAAGTGAAATGAAGTACCCTTCCTATAGGATTAATGATTTATGATTTACCAACTATGAAATTATTTAGGGCGACGTCTTTGTGGAAAGGCTGCCAATTGGGTTTTTGAATTACCGAGTGACTGAACTTCTTCCCATTCCCGAGGGCAATTACCTGCTTGAGTTTCACTTTTTTAGCCTAAACTCCATGTTTGCCAGGGCACAAGTCTATTTTACTATTTCATAATGGTGTTAAGAGTGTACAGAATTATAACTTGCCGAAGTTAAGAACCTGAACAAATTGCTGAGCTTATTCGGTATTGTGTTTATTTTTAATTACGATCGATTACCTGATCGATTATCAAAATTGCAAAAATAAAAGTTAACGCACTTGGGATAAATGGTTGGTACTTTTATCAATAGCATAATATTGGTTACTTGGTTACTTTTCAATTAACAAGCTTTTTATGGACTTGCATTAACCCTCAATGAAGTTAAACACAAAATTGGCCCCAAACAAAGAGGCTAAGAGCGCGGCTGGGGAAAATTGTATAAATGAAAACTAAATATTTACTTTGGCCCCTTGTTATTGCTGCCAACTGACAGCAAGAAAACAAAGAAAATTGAGAAAAGGTTTTCCCGGCAACAAGAAACCAGCGCTTATCTATGAGCGTTGAGCGCCCAAATAAGTAAGTCAATAAATCAATTCAATAAAATTTGTGCTGCCTTTTTATATTTGAAGTTTTTGGCTCCGGTTTTTTGTTTTTTTTTTTGTTTTTTTGGCGCTTCTGCTTTTGGCAAATCCCAAGCAAACAAATGTGAGCAGGAAAAACTTTCGGCCTGGCAAATGTTTGGCACTCAGTAGGGAAAACAATAGCGAGGGGAGCAGGGCTCGAGAAAGGGTCAAAGGTTAAGAGGGAATGAGGGAATGAGGGCTTGGACCAGAAAGATACATAAGCACTGATAACTGAAAAGTTTATCAATTTGTAAAACGACAGCCGCAGACATAAGGAGTTTTCGCCGGAAAAGTGAGGGAGCAGTTTGGCTGCGTTGAGTCGTTCGATTTGAAGAGCTTTTCGCTGGGGTTTCTGAATCTGCTGAGCTTTCTTCATGGGCATTTATTGCCTTTATTTGCTTTGAAATACATGCAAATAATTAATTTAAATTAAGTGCTGGCCCGGAGGAAGTGTTTGCCTTGGTATTTCCTTCTTCTGGCCACCGAATAGCCCACAAATCGGCCATCATTCACACATAAGCCCATGCCTGTGGTCATATAACTCAAATGAATTGTTTATACAGCGCCAAAAACTAAACAACAACAATTGCGATTGCCGAAAAAAGTTGAAACAATGAATGAAATGTTTGCGTTACGTGTCAATATTATCTTTTTATTTCACCGCCGTTCTGTTTATGTGCAAAAAGAGAGGAAGCGCCTTTTGGCCGTTCGGCGATTTGGCTTTCTGCGTGCGAGCATAAAAAACATTGTTTTAAAAATACTTGGCCAGTGCGCGGCTATTTTGGCACTTCTATTTTGGCCATGTCTAACGCAGCAAATGTATATCAGCCCGAAGACTTTGTGACATGCCGACATGACGAAACGGGTGTTCAAAGTGTCAGGCGCGAAATCTGTTGAAATGCGAACAACTTGACTCAACTTGACTGGCAAATTATTCAGCAAGTCCCCAGACCCACAGACCCACTTGCCATCGGCTAGTCTCTAATTTAGATAATCTTGAGGTGAATCAATTGCGGGTGTCGTCCACTTAATCTCGGCCAGCTGACCGCGGTTGCCTCGCCTCTTAATTGCGCCCAAAATGCGCTGCCATCGGTATTCTTTGGCTATTTTAATGGTCGCAGATCGGATGTACATACATATATCGTTTTTGTAAATGGAAGGGTAGCACGATCGGTTGATTGTGGCTAATGGGATGACCGGTAAAATGATATATTTTTATTATGCGTTTAAATGAGTATTTAATTTCTACCCACAAGTAAACCATATTTAAATACCTATTTAATTGCAAAACACAAGCACATGCCACGATAATCTGAAACACATATTAATGATGTTTTAAGTATTGCAAATATTTAGTGACACTTATTAAGCTCTTCTATTCCACGGCGACACTTTCGAAAGTTGAATACACCCCTAGCTGTACCCAGTATCCATTGGATACGCCGAGAAGGCCGGGGGACTGGACTGGGCTGAGCTGTCAGCGCTTTTGCCAAAATTTCTCGGCGGGAATGCAATGCTCTCATCGGTCCGTCCTGCCCGCCCCCCTCCGCACCCCTCCGCGCCCTTTCCCAACACTTACAGCCCCCCGAAGCCCCAGAGGCCACCCACTGCCCACGGCCCACTGCCCACTGCCCACTGGCCAATCCCACCCACTGGTTAGCACCGGAAAGTATTCCTTTCTAGTCTGCGGCGGTCGTGTGACTCGCTTTTGTATCTCTGCGACTTGCGAATTCGCGGGGGCGTCAAAGTAAAATCGTCTCCGCTCTTTGCCAAATCGAACATCCAAGTGCCATCGATGCGCATTTCGGCTGGCAGCGGGTGCATTGGCATTGCAATGGATTCCGATTCCGATTCCGATTCAGAGATTCCGAGTGCCCGAATGTGCCCTACCCATCCTTCCCAGCATATATTATGGAACTGTCTGTCGAGCGATATAGCGTTTCAGCAGCAAAGTCGTGCATACTCGTACATATCAATTGACCATCGCGACAAACAACATTGAGGGGCAAAAACGCACATATTGCTTGTGAGTGTGTTTTTTATGTGGCCATACACACAGATTGTTGCTTAAATATTGCCACGCTTCGCATAAAAGTTGCATGAAATCGGTTCCACCAGCGAAGCATTCAAATGTCGAGCAGAACGTCGAATGCGCTACCAAAAAAATCAACTTTCCAAATAATACCCACTAAAATATTAAGAGTATGGTTTAAACTTGTATCGTTAGATACATAACTAAATTGAGTTAAGTGTTAAGGAAAATCGTGCACAAGTGTTTGATTGCTTACTCGGTAGATTTTTGAGTTTGAAATAAAATGCAATCGATATAAATTTTATTCGAACCGAAAGACCCCTTTTTAATTGTAGATCGCTTATATTTTTGCACGAGGCGCGCACAAAGTCAAGACTATAATTATAGCGACACCCACCTATTGGCGCCCAATTTCTGGCAAGCACACACACACACACACACACACACGGAGGCACAGCGCACGCACACACAATCAATATCACGGTCAAGTTGAAAATCATTGAGAGCGGATGTGGACATGGAATGGGACATGGGGCATGGGGATTGGGGATTGGGGATAGAGATGGAGATGGGGATGGGGTGGACATATCGCAGATGTGTAAATGTCTGTGAAGGTCGATCAGTCAGTCGACCAGTCGACGATCGCAGAAGGGCAGTTCAGCGAAGAAGATGGCAGAGTGCGTGTGTGACATTAACCCAATAAAATAAATAAATAGATGGATCCCTACGAGAGCGGGGTGTATTTGTATTCTTATTTATATTTTCATTTTCAGCGGAGAGTGGGAGTCAAGGGCGTGAGATCCGCCGATCTCAGCCGATCTTCTTCGTGCTTTCAAATTGGGGCTTCTGAATCTTTTGAATGCCAAACGATGCCAGCGAAATTCGCTCAGTTTCGAGGAAAATCGCGTCGCGCCAACTTGGGAAATGCGTTGCGTCGTGTCCCGTGAAAATCATCGAGACTAAGGCCCCGCGGATCCCCAAAGGATTAGAACGAAAATAATAACAATAATCGCAAATAGCAAACGGCAAACGGCAAACAAAGTGTGACCAAAGTGATATACGAGTATACATATGTGTGCCTGTCTGCCCGTCTCTTCGTAAATAAATCCATTGCTATTTTCGCAACCGCTCGCTTTGTGGGCAATTAGCACAAAGTGTCGAGCAATTTTCCGTCTCAATTGAAGTGCTGCTTACCCTTTGCCAAAAGCATCCGTTAAACAATGTGATGACTTAATGAAAAGTTAATACGTCTCTGAATAATTGCAGCAAATTGAAATATTAATTGTTCAACATTTGTTTCGTGTGCGCTGCGGGCCAAAGTTGTCTCTATCTCGCTATATTGGCATTGCCTGGCTAAAAATACAAGAAAGTCCACAGCTATACAAAATATAACAACAAGTTTTATTTATTGCCTAAATATATTTGTGTGTTCTCTGTGTGTTTGTGTCTCGTCGTCCATAAAGACGCTAGGCAAAGGCGTATAATTATCTAAATTCCTATTGCTAGTAACACTTTCAGCACCAGCAGAAAGTCAAGCCATTAAAAAATATATACCGAGCTGAGGCATCGTAAAAATCAGCACCAACAGAACGCTGAAAAATTAATAAAAATAAGAAAATATAACAAAAAACAGCAGGGGCGGAATAAATAATCAAGCAACATGTCGGCCTCCACGCGAAGTTCGGTGACGAGAAAATCATCGCTATCAAAAAGTTCTAGTTCAGACAAATCCGCAAAGTCCTCGCCGAATTCCTCGAAAACCCCGTCAACCGCCAGTGGAAACAAACAGAAAATGCAGTACACAAAAACCAGGGAGCGCATGGTCGATGGTAAAGATCTCTATAGGCACTACGGACCCCAATCGAGCATTATCCCAAACACGATTCCCTCCTGCGATTGTATCTTTAATGACATGCGATCATGCTTCAATGGCATTCCGATGTGCTGACCGCCGTCATTAATGTCAAAATTGAGCGTTTCACAAATTGTTTTCTTTGAACATTTCAGTCGGCAGAGGGCAGCGTTTCGAAAAGTATGTTTTGAGATCTGGGAAGTCATGCTTGTAATTTTCAAAACAATAGCATGGCTGCACTTTCTCGATGGGCAGTACATCGATCGTTAAGTTTTCGTGTTTAAAAACTTTTCAATGGGTATTTGGCATGGAAATAAACATACAAAAGAAAACATTTGCATATTCCTGTATTCCTTATTCCACACGTTAGGGTTATAGCCTATTAATTGGAAATATTTTTAAATAAATAATTAACTGATTCGCATAGATCTTCACATAACTCAATTTTTAATTACCCATATATCCGCGGACTTTGCCATTAATATATTTTAATTAATCAATTATTCGGCATCGTAACTAAAACCCTTAAATGAAAATGCGGTGCTCGCTTTTGTTCTTTGGTTTATGGGCCACATAAACATTAATTTAATTATCTTCGAGCACCCATAACAAGCAACAACTGCAACACATTGGCATTTTATTGGCCATTGCGTCCAAATTCAAGACATTTACCCAAATTATGACAATTAAAAATGGCGTTCGTCCTGCCATTTTGGTGTGTGTGTGTGTGTGTGTGTGTGTCTGTGTGTGTGTGTGTGCGCGATTACGTTTGTTTGTTTTGTGTGTGCCAATCAATTTTCGACTTTTATATTCACTCAGTCAAATTTTGTAATTAGCGTACGAGCCTCATGTGGCTGCATCTGGCGGAATTTCGGTTTTCTTTATAGCCGGGCCAAGAAAAGCGGCCGAACCGAATATTGGCGCTAAGTTGCAGCACCTCGTTAACCCACATCGCCGTCGGACAGCAATGTTTATTATAATTCTATCAATGCAAGCCTACACAGAAAGAATTCAGGATCACTGTAACAATTCTAGGAACTGCATTTTGAAAGAGCTTGCAATTATATTTAGCCATTTTCTAATCACGTCATATTTGATATAAGATACAAGATGATCTTCTGAACATGGGTAACAACAATCACGGGATATTATTTACTTAACATGCTATTTGTTTAGCTTCTATGTAAGTTGTAATTAAATAGAAAGCTACTTAGATGTTCCTTGCGTACCCCTCAGATGTTCCACTGCCGCCCGCCCACAAGCTGACCATGTCAGAGGTATACGACGATCCCAAGACCGGAAAACCCAACTTCGACGCACTGCGTCAGCACTTTCTGTTGGAGGGGCGGATCGAGGAGGCGGTGGCCCTGAGGATCATCACGGAAGGAGCCGCCCTGCTGCGCGAGGAGAAGAACATGATCGACGTGGAGGCACCCATTACCGTGTGCGGGGACATCCACGGGCAGTTCTTCGATCTCGTAAAGCTCTTCGAGGTGGGCGGTCCGCCGGCCACCACCAGGTACCTTTTCCTAGGCGACTACGTGGACAGGGGATACTTCAGTATTGAGGTGGGTCAATATTAAGTAATCACGAATATTTTCTAAGATTTCCATTTCTACAATAAACTGTTCATTTGATTGCAGTGCGTTCTTTACCTGTGGTCCCTGAAAATAACCTACCCCACCACACTTTCCCTGCTGCGAGGAAATCACGAGTGCAGGCACCTCACAGAGTACTTCACCTTCAAACAGGAATGTAAGTTGGACTTAGGACTGAGTGACAGCATATGATAGTTATTATAAAATTGATTGGTTTCCTGTTGATTTACAACCAAATTTAAGGAGGCAAACGCCCAAGCCGCCGCCACTTTACGATTGTTGTTACAGGAACTTAATGCGCTTTTAAATGCGAATGCAAGCGATAAATCTCCCGTCCTTCATTAATTCACTAATATTACTCTGTTGAAGGCATCATCAAGTATTCGGAAAGTATTTACGACGCCTGCATGGAGGCGTTCGACTGCCTGCCCCTCGCCGCCCTCCTGAATCAGCAGTTCCTCTGTATTCACGGCGGTCTGTCGCCCGAGATTTTCACACTCGACGACATCAAGACGGTAATAAAGCAGCGCCGAAATGTTTATACTGTAATATACTGTGCGAGTAATGCATCTGTGCGGGCTTTTCGCAGCTGAATCGTTTCAGGGAACCACCGGCCTACGGGCCCATGTGCGACCTGCTCTGGTCGGATCCTCTGGAGGACTTTGGCAGCGAGAAGACCAACGAGTTCTTCTCGCACAACTCGGTACGCGGCTGCTCCTACTTCTTCAGCTACTCGGCCTGCTGTGAGTTCCTGCAGAAGAACAACCTGCTGTCGATAGTCAGGGCCCACGAGGCCCAGGATGCAGGGTAGGATCGGAAGTATCCCTCGGTGTGCCTCCATTTGATAATCGAACTCCTCTGATGTCCTCAGATATCGCATGTATCGGAAGAACCAGGTTACGGGCTTCCCCTCGCTGATCACCATTTTCTCCGCCCCCAATTATCTGGATGTTTACAACAACAAGGTATGGTAGTTCTGCCTCTCTGTCCATCTCCATCTCCATCTCCCTCTCCCTCTCCTCTGTATCCCTATCTCTGTCTGGGTTGTTTATTTATTTCGCTGTTATTGTTGTTGTTGTTCCTGCCTTTGCTATTTTAGCTATTTTTAAATAACGAAATCTTTTTTGGCTGCATTGCGAGCGGGTGCGAGTTCAAATCGCGCTGCGTTCGTAATACCTTCTCTTCCCTCTCTTTCTCCGGCACTCGCCCCGTCTCTTTCTCCGCTCGCGCTGATTTTGTCAACCATCGAACCCATTTGACAAAAGGCAGCTGTGCTCAAGTACGAGAACAACGTGATGAACATCCGCCAGTTCAACTGCTCGCCACATCCCTACTGGCTGCCCAACTTCATGGACGTCTTCACCTGGTCGCTGCCCTTCGTGGGCGAGAAGGTAGGTTCCCAGTCCAAAGGATATACATATGTATTTAGAGTACAGTGATGGAACTAACCCTCAATACTCGAACTAGCCTTTCAAAGGTGTCTAAAAGCAATGCAGCAGTGTGTTTTGAATCTGTATTCACTTCGAACAGCATCTGTTGTGATAATAACTGTGATAACGTTCCCATTTACCATACAATTCAAAGGTCACCGAGATGCTGGTCAATATCCTGAACATTTGCTCAGACGATGAGCTGGTGGCAGGACCCGATGACGAGCTCGAGGAAGGTAAGTTTGGGGAACCACAGAGCGACTCTGTCCGTACTAGACTGTGTGTAAATGTCGTAGTGCTTTGGATGTTGTGGGCCAATCGGATACACGTGAATTACAAACTAATCTTCTATTAAAAATATTTTCCGAAACCAAATACCGAAAAACGACAACTGCAATCTACTACCAACACCCATAATAATTTATGTACCAACACCACCAACTTTCCACTCAAAACACGTCCAAAACACGACCAAAAAGAGCTCCGCAAGAAAATTGTGCTCGTGCCGGCGAACGCGAGCAACAATAACAATAACAATAATACGCCCAGTAAGCCAGGTAAGCCGGGTATTAAACGCAGGCCCAATGTGAAGCCAAAAAGTACAGCCAATGCAAATGCCAATGCCAATGCCAATGCCACTGCCACTCCCACTGCCAAAAATGCCTGAGCCAAGAAAAAACGCCTGAGCGAAGATAGAAAAGCTTAGTTGTTGCCTTGCGCCCCGCTTTGATCGGCTTTTCAGCGAGTTTTCCAGCTGATTACCATTACATTTACCCCGTGACCCAGCGAGATTCCGTCTAATCAAGCCCTCAATTCGCAGCTTCCATGTCGGCGCTGCGCAAAGAGATAATACGGAATAAGATTCGGGCCATTGGCAAGATGTCGCGCGTCTTCTCCATTCTCAGGTGCATAATGCCCCCGATAATCCCCCGGACTCAGCCAAATAATTCAATATTCCCATTTCCCGCAGGGAGGAATCGGAGAGCGTGCTCCAGCTGAAGGGTCTGACGCCCACGGGCGCCCTGCCAGTGGGCGCCTTGTCAGGAGGAAGGGATTCCCTCAAGGAGGGTAAGTCAGAGCACATACGTATACCCAGGATCAAATTGAACTAATGGGTGTCATGGTCTTGTCAACTCGCATTTTAACTTGCTGCTTTACATTTACATTTGGCATTTATAAATTGATCAGGATATAGTTCCGTATACCTTAACCACAACCCTAATTATGTCGTAGGCAAACCAATTTGATTCGTATAGGTAATCGCCCTCTGGAATGGGGAGAACCTTTGTGACCTGGTTATTGACGAAGTGTATGGGTAGTTTATCGACAATGATATCGTGCTGTATGGGAGATCGGAAACATTAGCAGAGATCACAGCTAGTTAATGGTATACGCACATCATAGGGGCAGCTGTGATTCATGTTGGAGAAGGGCTTTATAAAACTATAAAGATAACTGGCCGTCGGGTTTCGATTCGTGGTGTTTAAGAATCTACATGCGTCCACTGTGACATTGAACATAAAGGGTCTGTAGCCGTTATATCCGTTAAATCGTTTGAAGATCCCTACATTGACCTGATAAAAATGATTATGGAATCGAAGATGTTGTTAGCTAAATCATCTAAATACCTTTACTTTTGTAATTGGCGTTTTAAGCAATTTAGCCTTAATCGACACGTACTTGTAGCTTCGATTGATCGGTTTTATATAGCAATGCTCAAAGTCGACGAATTGTTTATCCAAAGAATTGCACTTGATATTTGTAAACTCGAATTTCGATGATATCTGGGGAAGATCACGATTGATTCGTATTTTACCTAAGGTTTTCAAATCCTGTACCTGAACTACGGAAAATGAAAGAGCACAAAGCACCATTAAACAATATGTTTGTATACCCATGTCTCGAGATCGACTAACCAGATCATGTGGTTAAATCAACATTATAAATCAATTTTCAACATTAAAACAATTAATAGCTCCGCCAAGCCAGAAAATTACAATCATGTAACTTGATGAGTTTAAATCAGTTTTGATTATCAAAAATCGTTTATTTTGTTTACCATTAACACATGTCATTAACGTTTACTAGTGTGGTAATTCACAATCGATCAGGAAAGGGTGCCATATACTTTCACCACAGCTCGATCGATGTCGTAGGCAATCCAGTGTGTTTCTAGTAGATAGGCGCCTTCTGGGAAAGGTAGCACCTTTGTAACTTGATGATTTACAAATCTTACATCCAGTTTCTCCACAATCAAATCGTGCTAGAATCAGGAAATTCGAATAAGTCTGCTCAGAAGTTGTGGGACCCACTCACATCAAAGGGACATGTGTGATTCATGTTGGAGTACGGCTTCAGGAAGTCCAAAAAGTACGAGGCCAGGGCATTTCCCTTGGTATTATTCAGGAACCTGCAGGTATCCAGTGTCACATTAAACATGAATGGCTTATAGCCGCTGTATCGCTTGAAAAGCATTGCATGGACCTGGTCAAATTGTCAATGAAGCACAATATTTTGAAACACAATGTTACTATCTGGGTACCTTGACTTTCTTGATCGGCGTCTTAAATAGTTTAACTTTGACCGATAGATATTTATAGCTCCGATTGACTGATTTCAAATAGCAATACTCAAAGTCGTCATAGGATTTATCCAAAGATTGGCAGTCGATGTTAGTGAACTCGAACTTGGAGGATATCTTGAACAGTACATAGAGAGTACATTAAAAATGTGTACATTCGTATCCTTCAAAATAATAACCTTCACTGCAGAATACAGAAGATTGAAAAGCAAAATGAAGCCGATGTGCCTAGCACACATCTTTCTAAATTGACTAAACAACGAAAACTGATGCCATTGTTGGCTATAGGGTAAATTGCTATTTATTAACGGTCATTATAACTAAATTTGTACAAGATCACCAATTTGTACCCAATCGGCGTAGCGGCCAAAGTTTCAGTTTTAATCTAGATTTTTGCCTAAAAATAGTTGAAAATTTTGCGTGTCCCGGCTCATGAACCAATGCTGATCGCAAACAAACCTTGTATGTTTTTAATAAATACCCAAGTAACTTTACTCCAAACTTTTTGCCAAGACACTGCCCAGCCGATTATTAATTGCGTTGTTTCCCACCCCTTCTCGACTCCACGAACCCTCAGCTCTGCAAGGACTGACCGCATCCTCGCACATCCACTCCTTTGCGGAGGCCAAGGGCCTGGATGCGGTCAACGAACGGATGCCGCCGCGTCGTCCTCTTTTGATGAGTGCCAGCAGCAGCAGCATCACCACGGTCACAAGGAGCAGCAGCAGCACCAATAGCAACAGCAACAGCAACAGCAACAGCAACAGCAACAGCAGCAGCAACAATAACAACAGCAGCAGCACCACGACGACAAAGGACATCAGCAACACCAGCAGTAATGACACCGCAACCGTAACCAAAACGAGCAGGACGACTGTGAAATCGGCCACCACCAGTAATGTGCGGGCAGGATTCACCGCCAAGAAGTTCTCATAGGGGGTGGACGCACCTGCCTGCTCAACACTGTTTTCTATTATTTTCGTTACGACCTGCTGTTACCCCTTTAAGTTTACACCTCGTTAGGGTAAGGTCAGACGTGGAAATAAAATAACGCAAGCTGTTGCCCAACTTTTTTCAGCCAATTGCTACTGATAGCTTCTAAATAGATGAAATAGATGAAAATGAAAGTGGAACAATATTGTGTGCCAATTTATTTCAGTGTCTGACCTTAGCTTTAGTTAAAATTTTATACAACTTTCTCTAATGCTAGTCATAAACCAACAAATTGCGGCCTGCGATTGCACAGCTTTCGATTGCAGGTGCATACTTATAGAATCTGTCCGCAAAAACTCCCGGGCAATATTAGCAAAAATTTATACGTGACATGAAAAACTGTTTAATAAAAGGTGGCTACAAATAGCTAAACAAACTATTGCTTGATGTTGTTCTTCTCCATTTGGTTTTTAATGGGAACAAATTTGGCTGTATTGTTGATGAAATAACTTACAGCTTGGAAATAATACCAATGTGGACTTTAACAGATAAGTATGGTTTATATGCAAAATATTTGCAATTTATGAAATCTAGACGGCCCTGTACCAAGCTTTGTACTTCAGGTACACTTCAACTTCACATCGCTGAAGCTTCTCCAGTCAAGCGTAAAAAATCAGCACGACCCGATGTAATAATAATTAACCAAGTGCAAACACAGGGAAATGAACGGGTCCAAACAGCGCGTCACTTGCTGTGGAAGTTTTCCCATTCCCCATATTTTATTTCGATTTATCTGTTTGGCCATAAAGATAGCCCGGCGGAGCAGATTAAGATTTACAACGCTCTGTATGTCGACAATCTATCATCACCATCCCAAATGCCTTCCTATTGCCACGCTTATGCAGTGAGTTTTCACGATATCTTGAGAGCGCGAGATCTTATTAATCCCTGTTTATACGATACTTGGGAAAAATTTTCAACCTTTCTTTTGCGCCTGGTACGTACTTTTCAACGAATTTATAATGCCCTTTTACTCTGCAACTAACTGTGATAAAAATGCACTAGGCACACTCATTCATTTGTAGTCGTGAACAGTATAAAAGCATTGTATTTTCTATGGTCGCCAAGCAAAATTTAAACAATTAAAAACGTGTCTAATTCATGCGGTTGACGTTGCAACCAGAGTTTGTCTGAACTTATGGTAAACTTTCATATTTTAGAGAATCCGTGAAGTGCACCGCATAAACACAGTATACGTGTATGCATGTATCTTAGTAGCTCACTATGGCATTAACTGTCAAGATGAGTATTGACTTTGATCTCACCCCTGTCTTTTGTAAGCACTAGAAAGTATCGCATGAAATAATCACGTGTATGTTCCAAAAACATTATGGCGGTTTTAGAAGGTTAAAAATAAAAACTTCTTAATGGATAATTGTTGTATCCGTGACAAGTAGATTAACAAAAAAACAAATGCTTCTGAAGAAGACACTGAAAAGTTGTAGTAAATAAACATGAACTGTGATATATGTGAAGTACGATCTAAGAATGCCCGATATGGTACCTACATATATAATTTTATGTTTTAATAGAGCCAGTTATTTTTGTCTGGAAAGTGGAATGCCTCACTAGACTCAAACGTGAATATCACAAGCATAGAAACTAGAACCTAACACCATGACAAAAGACCGCACTGCAAGCCGCTCTCCATTGTATTCCTCAGATCCAGTAATATGTATAATAAGCCTAGCCTATAAAAAGAACCGAATAAATGGCATTGAGGGCTCCCTCTGGAACGCGAGATAAACTCTTTTCAGCGTTCGCTGAATGGCAGCCAAAAGTCAGACAAGTGCAAACAGCAAATAACGCGCATACGCAATGTGTGCGGCCGAGGGTACCCCTTGATTATGTTAATCTGAAGACAAACACGGTCTCTGCAGACTTCGGCCGAGATAAACATAGTGATAATACCGACTAGCAGCCGCTTCACGTGCAAGTTCCGCCGTAAATCAGCCCATCGACACGGGATCCGGCGGAGAATTCTGTGCCAGATTCCCGCACAAATAAGTGATCGCTCGAAATGGACCTATGGTGCACGGGCCCTTAGTTCGTGAAGGCTTTGCACGTTTTTATGGATTAATCTCAACGGAGCCGTAATTTTAATTGAGACAAACGTGTTGCAATTGCAAGCAGCTCAATGGCATCGTTTCGGGCTTTGGACTGTGGGATATCGTATAGTGGGCTGTGATTCCAATCGGAAGGTAATTGATAAATGCATTGTAATAGGTATTGCAATTTACACATAGTAACCATTTCATGGATGCATAATCAACAAATGCATTAACATTTTAGATGTGTTTCAGTTTTTTAAGTACAGAACGTGTCTAAAACCGGATATGCTGAATATGCTGGATATGCCCCACAAGTACCTGTAATTCCCGAACGGCCAAACGATCGTTCGTGCGGGGACTTCGGGTCGGTCGGGCCGATCGTCTGGGTGGACAGTTAGTTCGCATATAACGGCGCTTGCTGGCTGACTTCGGTGCTAGTCGCAAGCTGAGAGTCACTCGGCACAGAATTTCAGTCATCCCCGATTCCCGATTCGTCGAATTGTTCCGTTCCAATCCGTTCCGATCCGATCCGTTCCGCACTTCGAATCAAATTCGATGGCCCGCTGAAAGAATCTGCGCCTCAAGCTGAGCTGTGATACGAATCCGCATCTGAACAGAAGTCGCAGCGGCGCCTCAAACAGTCGCCCCAATTGGTCGCGTGTTGTGCGTTTTGAGCGTTTTGGAGAGATGCACTCTGTGGTACTAGTCGGATTCCTGTGGGCTGGCCTGCTGGCGCTCAGCTGGGCAGGAGTCACCACCCAGCCGCCGCCACTGATTCGCACCCTGAGTGCCGGAGGAGACATAGGACCCCAGTTTGATGTGGGCAAGCCCAAGGAACCCGAAGGTGAGACACAGACACTGATCCCAACTGCAGCGCAGTTAGAAACGTGCGAAATCCGAACTGAAGCACTACGTTTAGAACGTGGAATAATTTAAATAGTTGTCCAGTTCAATTATGAAACAAGTGCTCAACTTGGGTCTATCAAGGTTGCGAATCCTAGGCACTAAATAGTCACTTACACTTACTTGCCAAAGTGAGAGCTCATTGCCGGAAAATTAACCACAGAGTCAAGTGCTCTACGTGATCCAATGTAATAAAAAAGCATTACGAATGGTGACCTATTACGAAACGCTCAAATTGCCGACAAAAGTACACCAAATTAAAATGTTCTAGTCACCTAATTGTTTAGTTTTGCTACGATTGCAGTTAACAATCTTAATCGGCTTTCAAAAAACCACCCGAATAAATCAGTTAAGCAGCAGACAAAAACTGATTATTCATATACTTTTGATTTCCTTGACAAGCCCAAATTAACAGTCGGCGAACGAAGCTTAACTGTAACCTGTCTCAGTGTCGAGGTCGTCGGGCGGTGGGTGGTGTGAGGTGGATGGCAGTGGGTGGAATACTCTGCCCCCCTGCCAAAGCTACCCCAACTGAATATTAATTACTATTATCATCACCGCAAGTAAATCAGTGAATGGACGACGTTCCATGTCGCGAAATGCAAATGTTATTAAGCCGAAAAGTACATTTTAATCTCTGAAACTCCATATTGAGGTGAGATACATCTATATTCGCTACTCGTAGAGTAATTTGGTTTATAAATTAACGTTTTTGATTTTTAAAATATTGGGATATTCTATAGAGTGTTGCTACCTAATAAACGACCATTTAAATTTTCCATAAATATTCAAAAACCCTATAACGACTACCACTATATAACAATTTTATTACCGAAAGTCTAAGGAATACTGTAGCTGCTACTAAAACAAATGACCGTGTCGTATAAATTAAGATTGGCATATAAAATGCAGATTAGAAGCCGAGAAATGGAAATGCACGTGCATACATTGACAAATTTGAACGTAAATAAGAATAATAATAATTATGGAGCCCATAAATAAAGAAAAGTCGTTTTCCACTCGAAGGGGATCTACCTGCCACCAAATTGCCACCCAGGCATTTTCTGCGACGTACGCTACGAAAATAAGCCACATTAACTAGTCGTGTACTTAAAATACGATCCGGAACATGTTCAAGTGCCAACTGGATCTCACTGGAGATGGGCAATTAATACGTGACATGGCATCTGACTTACCCAACGATTTCCGATCCGATTTAGTTTTAATTAGTTCTGTTCTCTAAATCCCACTTCAGATGCGAAATTCTGGCACAAAGTGGGCCTGCGGCAGCTGGAAAAGACCATTAAGCAGGCCCAGCGGGTGAAGGAACACTACTACCAGAAGAAGGCCCGCAACATCATCATCTTCATCGGGGACGGCATGGGAGTATCCACGATCAGTGCTGGTCGCATCTACAAGGGACAGTACCTGAAGCACGGTCACGGCGAGGAGGAACATCTCGTCTTCGACGATTTCCCAAACACTGGAATGGCCAAGGTAAGTTGATATAGGGGTCTAAGCTCTAATTTAATTCAGAACTAAAATGAATGTTAATGCAATCTGTTACAGACTTACAATGTGGACAAACAGGTTCCGGACTCGGCGGGCACTGCCACTGCGATCTTCTCGGGATCGAAAACCCACTACGGAGCCATTGGAATGGATGCCACCCGCTCCAAGAGGAACGGCCAGCAGGGCAAGGTCCAAAGCGTCATGGAGTGGGCCCAGAAGGAGGGCAAGCGCACTGGAGTGGTCACCACAACCAGGATTACCCATGCCACGCCTGCCGCCACGTACGCTCACATCTACGACCGGGATTGGGAGTGCGACACGGAAGTGCCCGCGGAATCGGTGGGCATTCATGTTGATATTGCCCGTCAATTGGTGGAAAATGCTCCTGGAAATCGATTCAATGTGATCCTGGGCGGAGGAATGTCCCCCATGGGCATCCTGAATGCCTCCGAGGTGAAGACTACGATTTTTGAAGGACCCACGGAAACAATTTGCAGCCGCGGTGATAAAAGGAATCTTCCGGCCGAGTGGTTGGCTCATCACGCCAACGATACAGTTCCTCCAGCATTGGTACACAACCGGAAGGATCTGCTCAATGTGAATGTTAAGAAGGTGGACCACTTGATGGGCCTGTTCCGAAACAATCACATCACTTACTCCATAGCCAGGGAGGAAGGAGAGCCTTCCCTGCAGGAGATGACGGAGACGGCCTTGGGAATCTTAGAAAGAGGCGACGAGTCAAAGGGCTATGTGCTCCTAGTAGAAGGAGGTCGCATTGACCAGGGTCACCACATGAACTATGCCCGTGCTGCCCTTCATGAGCTGTACGAATTCGATTTGGCAATCCAAGCGGCCGTGAACAACACGGATCCCGAAGAAACGTTGATCCTGGTGACCGCCGACCATTCCCACGCGGTTACCTTCAATGGTTACGCCCTCCGAGGAGCTGATATCCTGGGGACAGCCAATTCGCACGAGAAAAACGATCCCATGTTCTACGAGACCATCTCCTATGCCAATGGTAAGCCAGACCTAAGCATTATCATTTATCATAATGAAGCTTATCTAGTAAAACGAACTTGAAATGTTTCCAGGTCCTGGGTATTGGGATCACTTGGCGAATGACTCCAGACCTCAGAACAGTTCCAACATGTGGATGCCCTTGAAGCATTTTACGGAAGAGGAGAGGACAGCACCTACCTATCGCCACTTGGCAACGGTGCCCAGAAAGGATGAAACCCACGGCGGCGAGGATGTGGCTGTTTTTGCATATGGCCCTGGATCCAGTTTGGTTCGCGGGGTCTTCGAGCAGAACTATTTGGCCTATGTGATGAGCTACGCGGGCTGCTTGGGTCCCGCCAAGGACTTCGACGACTCCTGCGAGGATCACAAGGATGAGCAAGAGGAGAGGCCGCTGGACAAATCGAGTCCCAAAAGAAGTGGTGCCTCTGTTTTGGGAGCCTCCTTGATCCCGATCGTGACTGCGGCCACTGCGGGTATTTTACGCGGTGACAGGCTGTAATGTTGTTTTAATTATATTAATTGTTATTAATGATTATATTCGTACGGATGGCTTTGTTGAATAAGAGTGAGCGAGATGGAGACGTGATCGTTGCAATTTAACAAATAGATACACTAAAAAAAGTATGCAACGGATTTTATTGTTGTCATGGTAAACTTCAATAGAAAATCCCGGCCATAAAAACATCTATGGATTGATTCATTTAAATTAGTTTACTATCGCTCACAATGACACTTCGCGCTTAAGTTCTGAGTGCATCCCCATCGATCGCTCATTCATTTATACAAAACCCATAAGGGGCCTCAAAGAAAAGTTCAACAAATCAGGACAAAAGGATCAGCCTGGATCCTAGGCCGCCTTGGGAACATTCAACGCCTCTGGTTTCGCATCTAGCTTCTGGACGCGATGCAGATCGATGCACTGTTGGAACTGGGCCACCTCCTCCATGCATTTCAAGGACTCTCCGGGATGCGCGCGGAAGCAGGCGAGCAGCTGGGATTTCAGGTCTTGGCAGGGAGGCACTTTGTGCGACGACGCGGTGCTGACGAATCGCTTGTGGACATTGTCTACAGCATTGGCATACTCCTTCTCCAGGATGGTGTTGGTCTTCTTGAGGTTCTCCTCCAGCTTTGACATGCGCTCCTTCCACAGCTCATCGTTCTTGATCAGCTCCTGGTTCATCTGGCGCTGCACATCAGCCGCGCTGATGGTGTGTCCTCCTCCCTGGACGTAAATGGGCACTGCAGCGGGATAGGAGGATACTTTCGGAGCAGGAGCAGCTGGCGAGGATGCGGCTGGCTTGGCAGCAGCCTTCGCCGTTGGTTTGGGCGCCGGTTTTGAGTCCTCCGCAGCGGCAGCGTGCTCACGAGCTAGGGGAGGCAGATATAAATCAATATTTGTTATCAGACATACCCGATTCTTTTTAATAGGTATGGAAACTCAGTAATATATCCAAAGCTACATCTCCCACACCGATTTAGATAGTGTTTTTGTGATGCAGGGATGCAGATGGAGGGACTTGGTTGCTCAACTTGCAGCAGTTCTAGCTAACGAGTTTCCACTGTGTTTGGCGTAAACATTTGGCCGTTTTGACAATTGTTGCATAACACCGGGCAGAGTGAAATAAGGATTTCCGGGTGCTATTCCACAATGCCATTGGACTCCTTACCCTGCTGGGATATGCCCGCCTTCAATCGCTTGACCACATCGTCGGATATATCAATAACGCCGGCAGGAGTTGGGTTTTCCATCGAAACGGATCGGGCCTCGCGGGACTGAGACTGTCTGGCTCCCATCTTCGAAGTTCCTCTTGCTGTTGCTCGTGGCGCAAAACCTGGAATATCGGCGATTGGTTAATGGGTATCAAGTCATCCCAAGTTGAGGCCACACTCCGCTCTGCTTATTTCGGCGCTGTTATTACCCTTTTCGGTGAAAAACTACAGAGTCAAGCCAACACGAATAAGACGTGCTCAGAGTGACCTTAAAGCGCAAGCACGAAAACGCGGAGAACAGCTGACCTGACCGGCAGAGTGGCCAGACTGCTCTAACAGGGCTGGCAGGCTGTTTTTCACCAGTGGCGTTGCCACATTATCGGATATTCAAATCCTTTACTGAAAAAACATTCAGATTGAGCTGAATTCTGTTTCCTGTTGATTATGGTCCACAATTGCCATCCATTTATCGAATTTCCCCCACTTTAGCTTGATAACACAAAAAGGAAGTCGGGTGAGTCGTGTTATTATTGTTTAAGCTTTTTAATGCCTCGTTCGTAATTGTTATTGTGAATGGTGTGGCTTATTTAGTGGCTGTTTTTATTCTGTTCACACATACATATTCCATGTTCGGTTTAATTCGAAATACTTGCTAATTACATAAATGTGGCCGTGCACTTATCGATACATCCGTCGAATTCCGATCCAACGTACTTCTTAAATGTTTCATGAACCGTTTCGATTTCGTTTGTTATGTTGGTTTGGTTATTTTGTATTCCATATCACTGTGGTGGTTTATTTTTTATTTTGTATTTTTAATGATTTTCCCTCATATCGCCCGTGCCATGATACACTCGAACTCGATCCAAGTATAATTAGTTATTAGTTCAAAATTCTATTCTCAATATACATATACATTTAATTATACAAAACTTCCGAAATTGCTATGTTCTTCAATTTGTTAGTTTCTCTATTTCGCTTATGCTCAATGGACTGCTCACACAAGATCGTTTAGTTCTCCGTCACCATTTCTAGTGGCTCATGCTCATAATCGCTATGAATCAGTTTGTCGGGCTTCGATTTCGTTACTATCAATAAAATGCTAATGGTTTAGTACTCTTGTATGCTAGGAGGAAAATCACACATATATTTAATTTTATACTTGTAGGGTTGTTTTGGTTTCGGGTATTATTCTTATGTACACTCACTAGGTTGTTAATTGGGATTTGGGAGGAGGCTTGGGGCTTGGGGCTATTCCGCGGCTCATCCCCAATTTCTGACTGCGCTATATGGTCGTGTTTACAAGGTTGGTCGTTTTGCAAGGCGTGCGCTTCGAATGGAGTTTGTTTGTGTTCCAAAAATGAAAGTAAAATAACCGAACTGAACCGAACCGAACCGAACAGACTGAGAAACTAAGTTGAGAAAACATAAGACAATTTGTAAGAAATATCACGTAATGTACTTTTATTTAAGTTTTTAGTGGCTTCCGCGTTCAGTGATCCGATCTTGTGTTTTGTATTTCTTTGATTTGTTAGTTCTTAGACTGCCAGCCAATCGCTGTGGGGTTTTACATGTTTACGTGTTCTCATAAGATATAGTTTGTATTAATATATATATATTCATATTTTTACCCATTATCTCTTGGCGCATTTAGAATTTAAGTTTTTTTTGCATTTTTCTTTTTTATTTTATGGTTTGGTATTACTTATAAACAAATTTCATATTATAGCTACAATTTATTAGCTAGCGTTGTGTAACTTTACCTCTGAAGGGGCATTACTTCTTTTGTTAAGTCGAAATGTTAATGCAAATGTTTTGTGTATGTCTAACGCAATTTATATGCTCTCTATCTTAGTTACATGATTTTGTTGCGTAAACAAAAGGGCTGCCCCAACTCCCAACTCCTAACTCCTAACTCTCACACCCCATTTCCCTACCGCTTGAGAAATGCGCGCACTAGTGTTTAAAAATCGGAAAGATATAAATGAACACAGGCAGCGAAAGTATATATATATATATAGGTGAATAATGCGGGGACAGTAGACGGTACAGAAAGATACATAAGATAACATAGGAGGGGCCTTATAAGTCAGAGCGTTGCTTAAAGCTAGAGAAAGTCCCCTCTACTGCACTTGATAATCGCAATCATTATCATCGTCTAATTGCGCCCCGAAATCGTCATCAGCTTAGGTTACAATGTGGGTGCTTTGCTGTATAGCATATGCTTGTGTATGGATTGGATTCGCTATCGCTAGAGCCTATAGTCTAGGGTTAGGGACACTCGCTGAACGCGGTGTCCTTTGTTTCTTTTACACAAATATTACACTTACAATCGAGTTTTTATGTGTTTCATGATCGCTTCTGAATGTTCTGCTTGATTTGGTCTGGGACTTCAAATTAACAAAGAAAAAACTGAGCCGGCCAAGAGCAATAGTCAAATGCAAAACAGAATTAAATGCCTGCGTGTCCTGACCCTCCTCCCAAACGCGCGGACCCCTAATTAACCACCGATCTATAGGCCGATCTTCAGGGATCGGGGATCTCAAATCAATTGAACAGTGCGGTTTGTTGCAGTTTCTTGCAGCCAGGTTGCAATCGTTTATGTTCTAATAGTATAAATTAAATTAATCATAGGCTAGTTAATTAATAATAAGCGCGCCCAACATTCTAACATCTGGGAGCAGAAACCAAAATGTCAAAAAACAAACGAAAATTTACACAAAAAAAGAAGAAAAGCGCTGCGCTTTGCTTGCTATGCTCAGCTCCTCTTCTCTCACTGCTCTTGTCCTCCGTTTCTGACAGGGACCTGGTCATCCTGCCGTTTGGATACATTCAACGTATTTTACCGCATATATAAAGCAAGTATTATATATATTAGGTATATATAACTATATATTCTACATGTATAGTTTTGCTGAGTTCTGCTGTTGTTTGTCTACTGTGTCGTGTCCAGCGTCGCAACCTAAACGATAAAATATTATTTGGCGTTCCCCACGCCACCGCCCCCTCCGCCGCTCTGCATACCGCCCACACCCACTCCACCGCCTCCTGCTCCGCCTCCCTGGCGCATCCGTATCGAGGGCCGACGCTCCGGCGTGTCGTAGGGCGGTCTCGACGAGTTGGTGGCCGCCATCGAGTCGTCCATGTTGAGTCCGTTGCCGCCGATCAGTTGGCTGCCGTTTCCGCCTCCATTGCCGCCCAGCATCGCCAACGTTTGGCCGCCCTGGAGTTGCTGTTGCGCTGCACTGCCTCCTCCGCCGCCAAGCGCCGCATTAACCTTGTGCTGCTGTTGTTGATGCGAGGAGGCAGCTGCCGCTGCTGCCACCGCCGCTGCTGCGGCCACCGCATCATGTCCCGCCTGACCGTCCGCGCCGTCCTGCGCTTGCTGAATGGCCTGGGGATTCCGTGGACCGCCAAACTTAAGCAGGTTCCAGTCAAACACATAGTCATAAGTGAAGCCCAAACGGTGGAACAGGTTCCGGAAGAGCTTGCGCAGGTGGCAGTAATCGGGACGCTGGTCAAAATGCATCTGGCGACAGAAGTTCAGATAGTTGACGAACTCGCTGGGGAAGCCCTTGCACAGCACCACAATCGAAGTGGACAGCTTCTTCTCCGAGATCCTCTCGTACTTTTGCCTCTTGTTGGCTGCCTTTAGGCCCTGCCAGGGCAAGGCTCCCAGATTGAAGTACATGAGGACATAGCCCAGGGATTCCAGGTCATCGCGACGCGATTGCTCAATGCCCAAATGTGTGTTGATGGAGGCATAGCGGGCAGTGCCCGTGAGGTTCTTGTTTTCCCGATAGGGAATGTGCTTCAGCGACCGGGCATCCCGGAACTTCTTGGCCAGGCCAAAGTCAATGATGTACACCAGGTTGCCCTTCTTGCCAAGACCCATGAGGAAGTTATCCGGCTTAATGTCGCGATGGATGAAGTCCCGCGAGTGTATGTAATCGATGCGGGAGATCATCTGGTCCGCCAGCAGCAGAACCGTCTTCAACGAGAAGCGGCGCGAACAAAAGTTGAAGAGGTCCTCCAGCGAGGGTCCGAGTAGCTCCATCACCATCACATTGTAGTCGCCCTCGCTGCCGCACCAGATTATGCGGGGTATACCTATGCCGCCCTGCATCGTCTTGTAGAACTTCGACTCGATGTGCAGCTGGGGGTGCTTGGTGCGGATGCACTCCAGCTTGATGGCCACCTCCTCGCCAGTGTTGATCGTGGTGCCAAGGTAGATGTCGCCGAACGATCCTGATCCTATCTTGCGGCCCAGGCGGTATTTGTTACCCACGCGCAGCTCCATTTTTTGACGTCTGTATTTGTGGGTTTCTGTATAGTAGAATGGAGTTTCCTCGGATCTGCGTTGCCTTTCTGCGGGAGTGAAGAATTTCAACTTTAGTTTTCATTTTCAATTAGATGTTGGTTGTTCTTACCCATTATAATAGTAATACTTTAAAGATCTACGAGACAGAGTACGAAACTAACTTTGTCATAGTGATAAGATATTCAAAGGTTGCTACGATGCATTCTAAATGGTTCTATCGGAATGTAAATATACTTAGTCACCATTGTTTTGACTACTTATAAAAATAGCAGAGGCGTCACAGGTTCTTAGAAGTAAATATGAATCAACTGACTCGAAAATTCGACTATTGGCCACCAGCAACAGCAATGTGTGATATTAATAGAAGAGATCGATAGAGAAGTATGCAAAAACAAAATATCTAATGCCTTGTTAGCGATACTCGAAAATTGCTACTGCCTTGATATGTTAGTTCTTTTTCTTTTACAAATGAATATTTGATACTTTTTGATTCCTACTTTTGATTCCTCTGACACTAGATTGTGACACGTGATGGCCGCCAACACGGCTGTTTTCTACAGTTGGCTAACAGTCTACTTTTGACAGGTAACAGCTAACGGGGCTCTTCGCGGGTCTTTCCCAGCATTTCTCCACTTTTCACCTTTTCTCACCTGGCGCTGTCCTTTCGTCTGAGCTCCTCTCTCCTTCTTGTTCCGATTTGTTTCAAGGCAGTCGCTTATGGCTTTGTTTGTGATGGGTGCTGAAATAAGGGATACTGCGTCAGTTTTTTGGGATCCCCAACTTGGTTAAGCGCCATGAAATGTGAATACCCTCCTTTTCTCGACCTCTTTTGTGATGGTCTACGTGATCAGAGTTATATATACTCAGTTCTTACCGAATGTGCAGCGTAAGCCCAAAAACTTGCATAATTCACTTTTGTTTGTGGTGATAAGGACTGCGGGACATAGACATGAAAACAACGCACGGCAACAATCGATATCGAAAATAGAAAACAGTTAGCTAAGAATAAAACGAGAGAGCGAGCGAGAGAGAGGGAGAGAAGTAAGCTTGGCTTACGTTGACAACACAAACGTAGCAGAGAAAAGCATATCCAAAGCAATTCGAAATGCAAATGCACAGTGGGCAGAAATGATAAGAACCCGAACCTCGCACAAAGTTAGTTATTTTGTTTATTTATATTTAGGAGTGAGCGCGTACTCGTATTGGCTTGCGTTTAATGATTACGAATGCGAAAAAACAAGATTCAATAAGTGATGATTAACGATAATTTAAGTGCACAGAGAGAAAGGGGCCTTCCTTTTTTACATTCATCACGTGAATAGTTATTGTTTCAGCCAATTAAATATTACATTGTACTATTCTAAAAGTTAAAAAGGAATTTAAAGGATTTAAAAAAGGAAATGTTTCACAGAGATTTTCAATGCATGTTGAAATATAAGATTCTTTTGTTTTTTAGTGTATTTCAACGTGACGACACAAGCAACATGGAGAGGTGAATCAGCAATCAGAAAAAGACAACGAAGAGATTAACAACAAACAGATAAAAGAGACGTGTGGTTGTGTGTGCGTGGAGTAAACAATCGCCGACAAAAGGGAGAGAAGTAAAATAAAACGCAGCGACTGTGAAAATGCCACTTTCAGTGGTGGAAAGCACAAACAAATAGCGAAGATAAAGCGCATGAAAGTGAGAAAGAGAAGCAACAAGCCGAAAGTTTTCACTTGCCGGCCAAAAATCACAAAAATTTTGTTTAATTGTTGTTTTCGGCGGCTCTCACTCAATAACCCCTCCCCCTCTCCATCTATACAACATTCTGTGCGCTTTCTTTTACCGCTCACGCATTTCGATCGTTCTCTCCTTTTCCCCGCTCTTTATCACTCACTCCGCGATTCTAACCTCAAAACCTGACTGCTTTGTTGTTGTTTTCGCTTTGGCTTTGATTTATTTAACCGAAAAGTACCGTTTTTTATTCTGTGTTCTGTTATTCTATGTTCTGCACAGAAAGAAATCACTGTACGAGTCAAATGAATATGAAGTATTAAATTGAAGATCTTTAATTTGTGTACTGTGTTGTGTCATATCTTTATGTCTTTCCTATTCGTAACTGAATATTTTCCAGGGTATCCAGTAGTTGTCTCGGCCGAGTGGGTAAACACGAATTGATTACAATTGCAAAACAGCTGCACGTTGCGTTGGCGGCTGCCGAAAAGCTTCCGCAAAAAAAAAACGCACAAGAGAACAAAGAAGATACAAAAAACAGTTGTTCCAGCAGGCGCTACAAAAATTAAAAAATAACCTAAGTAAACAGGGAGGAGCAAATGGAAAAGAAAACACTTGGAAAATCAACGGGGAAATCTCAAAAAGGAAGAAAACTTGACAGTATGCTTGCATTTAATTGTCAAACGTTAATGGCCTCCGAAAACTAACGGTACTCCATGAATGCACTACAAATAACGGGACTGATAAGGAGCAGCCGATAAAAGCGGGTGGAAAAGGGAAACTTGAACGTACAGTGGAACGAATTTCACACTTACCTTGGCTAGTTTTCCTTATTTTCCTTATTTCTTATTCCGCTTTGCCCACTTCCTCTGCTGGCGACGCTGCTTTTCCTTCTTTTAATTCGACTGAAATCGAAATCGAATTTTTTAATTGGATTGATTCTGCCACAATAATTTTCATTTTCTTTGTTTTAGAGCTCAGACGTTGTTTTTATTGTAGTTGCCACAATTGCACACAAACACACGCACACAGTCGCACTTTTTGGGGCCACACGCAAGCGCATTTTATGCAATAATTTTAATAATAATGCATTGCTGACATATTTTAGTTGTTTTTATTGTTTATTTCCGAAACCGTTATGCTGTTCATCTCGGCTTTTATGGGCGCATTGATTAACATCGGGTTGCAAATCAAATCGAGAAAATTAAACGAAACCAAACGGAACTCGGAATCTTATTAAAAAAAAAAACCAAACTTATGCGAGTCGTTTGCCCTGGCAATAGATTCGTGCACATTAGTCGTCTCGCCCGCACTCACGCGGTTTCTACCACGAGCACGTTGCTATCCCTCCTGCTTCAGCATTTTCACACCAACACAAAGACGAGGGCACTCACTCACACACTCGCACTCTCAATGAGACACTGAAATGCTGCTGGGAAATTCGAGTTTTCCTGCGCGTGGTAACCGCCGCTTTTCCGCTTGCAAACGGGTATTTCGATCCGAAACGCTACTGACCACTTACGTTTTGCATGAACGCTGCGCTTTCGTTTCAATTTTCCTGGCTATTTCACATAGATTTCGACGATTTTTTACAAATTTACGCCATCTTGATATTAGCAGTGTGACCGCACCGATAACGAAGAAAATTACCATCTGGTATTTATTCCTACGCGGCCATCGCAATGCCAAGAAATACCAAATATGCATGATTTCTTTCTTTGGGAAATATGTTCACACTACCACATACGGAAAACGTATTAAAGAAATTGAAAAAAATCCCTATAGTTAACACTTTTTTATTAACACCAGCATGCCAGAATTTCGAATTACAAAAATAAATGGTTGACGAGAAATGGCTAAATTGTCAACGCTGATTTCATAATTTGCGCACACTGTACTCGCATTGGGAGATCTGGCAGCACTGTACTTATGCTAATAATGACCAGTGCTGCCAGATAGGCGCAAAATATTTTTTTTGGATGCGCGCCACCTAGCGGACGCGCATGCGACGGTGGCATATAGGTGGCGCTTCAAACAAAAGGTGGCACCAATTTTCAAAATTTAATTTCAAATATTTTAAGTTTTATAATTTTAAATTCCAAGCAAAAACGAATCTGTCTAATTTTATTTTCAAGGAGAATACATAAACAAAAATAATCAAAAAGATATCTATAAGGATATTAATACTAGCTTACAAATTGCATGAATCATATAATATTTATATAGAAGTGTGGTCTTAAATTGAAATCTTTTTAAGAAAAGTTGCAAGCCCTTTTTAAAGGCTTCTGCTGCATATGCACACGAAAATAGAAATTGTAAATGGATTTTCATTGGCATGTTTTGCAGTTACATATAGGTAGCATGCCAATTTTGATGTTACACCGAGGCATCGAAATACCTGAAACGAATACTTTTATTGCTGCAATACTAATAAAGCAAAACACGTGTGAATTCCATTACTCCGCCCACCCGCTTTCCCCATTTTTCCCATTTCGTGCATTTTCCGGCTGTGTAACCCAAGAAACGGTGACATAAAAAAGGAAGCAGAGCCAGTTATGTATGCATATATGACAAAATGTGGGTTTTTTTGGGAGTATGTGCCAAGGTGTGTTTCATTTTCGAGTGGGGGTAGGGTAGATAAGCAATCACTCGAAATTGATAACAAAAATGGGGGGAAAAGAGTGTAACGATCTGGTATTGGAACTGGCAATTTAAAATAAAATATAGGCAAAATAAATCACCCTAATCGCAAGTACCTACGATTTCCTATATCCCAATGCCGTACAATAGCTTAATTGCATCTGCAGCAATCTCCATTTTCTATTTATTGGTGGATCGTTCGAGATTTGGTGTGAAAACCCGCCTTTGTCTGCCATTGGCTGGGAAAAAGAGAAAACAAAGCAATCCAACGAGGCAATTGAAGATACAACAATAAGGCAAGAAAAACAACTCGCCTAACCGCTCTCACACACTAATTCAAGCCATATCTCTCCCACTCACACATCCAAAGACCTGCGATCGCCGACGAATGAAAATCGTCGTTACTTCGACCGATGGTCACCACCAGCAAGCAAATAACGAAAAAAGTAAGCCCGGTATGTAGGTGCGAAGCAGTAAAAGCCGCGGAGACGCGTGTATGTAAATGATCTCAGTCAAACAACATATGAAAAACACTGTGAGAAATAACACTATGCTGTGGGGACTCCAATTCATTTTCAAATTCTGTTCTATGCAATTAATTGTATTGATTTTTTGAATTCATATACTGTGTGAAAATAAAAAAACTTCTCAAGAACCAATTTTCAATAATATGCTAAAACCTATCTTAAGCTTCAAATATTTGTATTATGCGCTCATTTTGCTCAGTGCCCTTTTGTACTTTTGCATATTTCCTGACTGCCGCCGTCGCTTTCTTGCTTTCAAAATATTTCCGCAACACATGTCGCATATATGGGGGCATGCAGCTCCTCGCGACTCCACTGCCCCGCCCCCTTTTCCTGCGCCTTCTAACGCAGCAGTGGAAAAAGCGCCATTTGGTTTCGTTTAGCAGGCGGCTGAAGCTTTCGTATTTCCTTTTTTGCTCGTCGGCGGCTTAGATCAAATGATGCGATTTCATGGCAAGTCGCAAATTGTCAAGCGGTCGTCGCATCCGCCGCCACGCCCCCCGCCCTCCGCCCTCCGCCACCGCCCACGAGTGCATGCATTCAGATGCATTTCGACCTTTCTGCTCCAGTTTGATTATGAAACATAAGAGGTGGGGGAGAAACACAAATTAATTTGCCCGCGTTGATTTTTTTCCCATACAGTGCAAATATTTTTAATTAATTCATAATATTTTGTGTAGCTTTTTTCCAACGAGTTGTTTATCAACAAGTTGGCGCGCTTTGAAGTCTGCCGGCCCAGAAAAAAATGCTTGAGCGCGAACTGGGGAAATTGTTAGATGGTCGGCCATTAAATTTCCTAGACGCGAATCAATTTTCCAGTCGCTGCAGTTCAGCGAACTGCCTTCGAAGTTTTGAGCGCTTGTGTACGAGTATTTCATTCTTTTTATGGAGTATCGTATAATTTTCATTTTGATTTTGATGCCTTTTATGACACTTCCAAAAAAGAGTAAGAAACGGGCGCTGCTTTGCCGTCAGTTTTCAGGTTGGATTTCATCTCCCCACTTGGCATAAAACATCCGAAATGGCCTAGGTATTTATGATTCCGTTTATGCATTTCTCCGATTTTATTGTTTAATTTTGATACTTCGATTTGTCTGCCTGGCCGGCGGCGTTTGAAAAAAAAAGTTAATTGAGCTGTAAAAATTATAAAGATGTAAAAACCCCAAAAAATTATTTGGCGGCCGAGATACTTGGGTCCTACCATAACTTCCAGTTGAAACCAGCTGGAAAACAAAAGCGTAGCCAAACTACACTTCTTGGACTTTTTACGATCGCGGAATGAATAGCTCTCCGTTGCCCGATTATCTCATTTCTCTTGTTCGAGGGTGTTTTCTGTTTTCTTCGCATTTTACGATTTCGGAGCGATCGGATCCATCGGATCCATCGGATCGATCGGATCGTGTCGGGCATAAAGCGTAATCTAGTGCAAAGTGGTTATGAAGAGATCTGACCAGATCACCTGATCTTGGCTTCTATGTGGACTTACGAGCATAAAGCGTTTGATCGATGAAGGGCTACAGCATTTGCATTTTACCAGGTGAGTCGGAGATGAACTAGCTGTCTTGTATCGAAGAGTATCTCGAACCCAAAGTGCCAAAGAAGTGGGTCATAGGCATCTAGTTTTATTAGTTTTACTATAATTGTTACAAGGCTTTGATATAATGCGTATGCCCAACTGTTCTATCGTGATGCATTAATTGTCGCTGGTAAATAGTCCTCCTACTTACCTTCAGCTCTGAGAACCAACCTGAGAACCCATCCATCACTTCCCACCCCCACTCCCTCGCAGTATCTCCATTCACCTCAGTTAACCCCTAAATCCCTAATGATCTTATCGACTCCTCATTACCAATCGTTACTCCTCGGCGTGTGTACCCATTCAGGACCGATGCACCCCCTCCCCTGCGCGTCGGGACTCCAAATACAGCTGCAACAAGTGGCAGGTTTCTAACGATCCCGAGAGTCCACCCTTTAGCCCGACGTCTTCGAGGTGTCATAAATCCACATGTGGCCGTAAAGTGTTACTAATTTCTGTTTCTGTTTCCATTTCGATTTATGTCTGCCTGCTTTGCCCAGCTCTTTGCCATCTCTATCAGATATCCTGCAGTTCTATATGCAGTAGGTATGTTGTATTCGTACAACATTTCCACGGAATTATTACAAGACTTACTTTATCAGGTCTGCAATATAATTAGTTCTGAATGTTATAAGTTGTAGCTAAACTGAACGTATCCGAGGGATACAATGTTCTATCTTTCTTCATCTTTCTTATTCTTGCTTATAAATTTCAAGTACTGGGTAGCCAAAAGTCGAACCACGCCGCTTGTACATTCCCACTAGTTTCTCGGCGACACTCGTCACCCCCGCCCCATTTTCGATTCCGCTCTGGGGCCAACTAATTTCACATGAACATGTTAATATTTACACGCGTACCGCCGCGATTTTTATGTTCGCCCCCGCCGAGTAGTGCCGCCCCCTACCTCGCCCCATAACCCCCACCACCCCCAAGACAGAGGGAACGATCCAACCAACCACCGTCGTCAGCTTATCGCCACGATCGCCTCGAAATCCGACGATTGCCGAGCTCGTCTTGGGGAAACGATCCCCAGCGATCCCCAAGATCAGTCGCACTTAGTCCGTCAACCTCGTCGCGTCTCTGCCATCCGCACCGCTCGTAAGCCCCATTCGAAACTCCCGAGATCTGCGTGGGCGCCAAGCAGCTGCAAGAACAAGTCGTGATAGTGGGACACATAGAGTTCTGTGGGCAGCGCAGCGGATGATTTAGTTCAGTACGAGATTCTAGTCGAGTGTCGCCCAAAAATGAGTGAAAGTTCCAGCTCCAGTTGCTCGAAGGATCGCGCCAAGCCGGTGGAAACCCTCGTTTTGGCCAACTACGCGCTGAAAGCCGAGCAGAAGAAGGCCCAGGGACAAGGTGGTCGGAAGGAGGACGAGCGCATCACCACGGCGGTGATGAAGGTCCTCGAGGGCTACGACTGGAATCTAGTCCAGGCATCAGCCAAGTGAGTACTTCTTAGAAGCAATACTCGCGACTTAAGCCTGCCATATTGTGATTAAAAGGGTATTGGTAGTTTGCTATCAAATATCATTAATACATACGGATAGCCAAACTCAGTGTTCCGATGCAAATCGAGTCCTCAATGGAGGCGAAGCCGCCGTTAAGCCGCGAATGACTAACCAACCTTCGATGAGTTCGCTGATTAACACAATTTCCAGGCACATATGAGGCTTTTCTTTTATTTAACTGGATAAACAAACTTGGCGAACCGCAAAGGCAAAGGCAAAGGCAAAGGAAGAGGAAAACACATGGGAGAGAAATGGGGAAAGGGAATACGATTGGGAATCCGCCGGCATTTATGTAAATATAAATGAATTTACACATTCACACATATTAGACAAACAAACCACGGCAACAACAACCAATTGGCCAAAGGCAGAAATAATAGGTAGAGGCAACAACAAGCCACCAGATACAAGATACAAAGATACGAAATACAGGCCTCAATAAATGCGCCGTGCAGAGTGGAACAAAATGCTCGAGATGAAGACGCCGACGAAGACGACGACGACGACGACAAATCAATTCAGGCATAAAAAGCGAATAAATATGTTTTTAGCGTAAAGATGCTAACTGCTAACAAGGTGGAGGCGGGGTTCTTGGGGCGGAGGGGGTGTTCCAACCCCAGCAGATCTCAACTCAAGCGGACCGGGGAGTTGACACTTGGTTCCGTATCTCGGAGTACATGTAGTGCTGCAGGTCGTGGGAAAGACGGGTGCCAGCAGCGGCTGATCCCTCAGATCCCGCGGACTCCAGATTCCCCACATCCCACATCCCAGATGCCAGATCCCTGATCCCAGATCCCAGATCCCTGATCCCTGATCCTCGGTAGCTCTATCTGTCTGTTTGACCGGCAATTAGCAAATGCCCGGGCTTCCACCTCCGGTCTTCAGGCAGCGCTCCAGTCTTATCTGAGTTTGTCCGGCGCCCTCAGTGGCTTTGTTCTCCGCGTCGCTTATCACTGGGCTGGGGTTACACTGGACGAAAAGGTTAACGAGAAGACTGCTAGTCAGCTTACAATCTAGTAGTTCATTTCATTTCATGTGGCTTGACTAGCTGATGAATCTCAGCTCGAATTTGCACAACATGCTTTGACGAAGTGCAGCAAGGGTTTCTTCCATAAAAGCTCGAAGACAACACGTAGTTGGTATTGATTTACGATTCCGTTTCCCCCAGTGCAGCCGAGTGGAGCTGATTCTCAGCTGTCCAGGGACAAACATCCTTGGGCGCAGTTGGCCCCTCGTTGCGAAATGCGCAGAAAGCGCTGTCAAGAGCACGTGTGTGTTTGCACAAGGATATGAGCGCCATTTCCTTTCCTTTATCTATCCACGGTGGGGCTCCTCGCCGTCTCCATTCCCCACCTCCACCTATCCAGATCTCCGCCCACTTGGAGCCCTCCTACACTCACAACCCCACTATCCCCCAACTCTCTGCAAATTGTTTACCTTGCGCTTTATGAGCCTTGTTTATTTCCACTTAAAATCGCTTAAATGCACATCGTTTGCCTCCGAGTCCCCCCGGTGAAGTGAGCACCAGATTACCACGTATCCCTGTCACCTTAAAAATTAAATCTCTTAAATGGTGAAAATGTGCTGTAAGCGCTGTGCGGCAGATACGTTTAATTGCTCCGCTTTCAGCCCGGATTGACAGCAGAAATTGATTCCAAATTGCTTTACTTTCTGCTGGGAATTTTGTTAGGATGCACTGGCATTCATCTAACGAAGACTCCTGGTGTTTCAGCACTTTATTGTATTTACAATTTCACTATTTAGCTACAAGAAAACTGGTTTCATTGAAAACGCTGTAGCACAGCATATCGAACATATCTAGCAATCTACGTGTATATACATACATACATCAATCTATCTTTTTTGATCCACTTTTGGCGAAGGGGAGACCGCAAACATTATATTGCTGTTTGATTTGGCTAAATGAATTTCGCATAATTCAGTTGAAAAACTGTTACTTAAGAGCAGCTCCAAAGTGCCGAGGAGCCACTTGAATGGTCTGGCGATCGTCGTGGCACGACATAAGCCCATAACACGTATATTTCTCTGCTTTTGGGTGGGCCGCGGTTTGTTATTAAATAATACAGACACCATGTGCGGAACCCCTTCTTATGCGCCCTTCTTATGCGGCCTGCTCTATTTACTTGGCTCGATTAGATATGGGGCCCTACTGCCACTACCACTAAGGAGGAGGAAGTGTCGGCCCGTCGGCGGAGGAGACGCAACTTCGGGTAGGACTTTGGCGACGCTATAAATATTTCATTGCTTATCTGCGTGTCCGGCCCGAGGTGTTATCACTCACCCATGGAGCACCCCTCGGCCAGGTGGGCAGAGCCAGAACCAGAGCCATAGCCGAAGCCGGAGCCCCATCCAGTTCCCAGTTCCCAGCCATCCAGCCCATCCATTCGATAGTTCCACTTTCGGCGCTGCGACGAGTCAATTTACATGGCCCCAACAAGTCATCTCGGGCAGCCTAACCAAACACTTCCCCATGGTGAAAGCTCCACTGGAGGCCCCAACCACATCAGCTCAGACCATGCAATCCAAGTGGGGGGACAGTGGGCCAGATGCGTAAATTTATTGGGGGGCTGAAGAGCAGAGAAGCATACTTGGCGTCTAGAAGATCGCAGAATGAAGAAAAGTATCGTTTGAATGGGTTCATCTCGGGAATTCTTCTCCGTGCATTTCTTTAAAGTTAGCTTAACCCTTTCGAAAGCAGTAGTTCCACCGTTTCCTGGTTTTGGTTGGACGCCTGGTGGTGCCGACAGGAGCGGCCTACATGTTTGTAGCTGTTGCTCCTCCGCCTCATGTTGGTAAAACCCCCTCATATGTTGGTGGAACACCCCCGCCCCCTGCAGACCCCAAAAATCCGGCCCAAGAGTAGCAACCTCAGCTTTCGGTGGCCGGTAAAAGTTTGTGCAGCGGCAACAAGAAGAACAGATACACGTGCGGCTTACAAGGCAAATATTGATTTTGTTGCTGCTGCTGGCCCTGTTTTTGTTGCTGGCCCATAACCACAACTGCTGGCCAAAAGTTTCCAGCCCAGACTGCCTCGTTTTGCATACTTTTTGTTGCAGCAGGAATTTACAAAACATCGGGCGCTCATCTCCCCGAGGTGTTGTCGTCCTTCTGGGGGCGAGTTTTATGGCCAGGTGAGCGCGACAATGGCCGAAAAAGTTGCCAGCAACTAAAGTGCAAGTGAGCCGAGTTGGCGGCACGATGTGAGCCAAAGCCAGCGCGGCTCAAAGGATTGCGCGATTAAGGCCGCAAAGTCTGGCCAAAAGCAAAGGGGTCCTGAAGGGCGGAAATGAAGTGGAACATCGATTTGATGAGCTCAAGAGTTTGCCATCTTGTGATGTCTGTCATTGGGAAGTATCTGTTACTTTAACACGGTATCTGTATATTTCGGCTACTTCTTTCGTTGATTACACGCTTTACGAAACGGGGGATCTACTTTGATGGAGCACACTATAAATAATATTAGGTATTAAATATTTCCAACAATGAACCAGTCTTCTAATGCACTTTAAAATCCTGAATAGCCAAGGGTATCACCGTACCGAGTAAGCTCGGGGTATTTCGCCAAATATTGAACAACATTTGCGCATAAAATTGAAGGCGCATTTGATCCGGCCATAAGCTTTTAGCCCAAGTACTCGCACATTTTGGCGCAAATCCGCTCGATGTG
This sequence comes from Drosophila orena, assembly GCA_005876975.1. NCBI lineage: Eukaryota > Metazoa > Arthropoda > Insecta > Diptera > Drosophilidae > Drosophila > Drosophila orena. The sequence goes on along the minus strand of VCKV01000282.1, from coordinate 1,226,950 downwards.
CCTTTCGAAAGGGGTTCAATGGCTCAGCAGCCATTCCGCTTCGAGTCCTGTATCCATTTCGCATTTCAGTGTGTGTTTGGGAATCCTGTGGCCGCAGTTTCCATGGCAGGAACACCCACGCGATTATTCCTGGGATGCCAGAGTCTAGCGGATTTCCCGCGCTGAAGCTCCCGATGGATGGTCGGAAAATCGCCAGCGGCGAAATATGTAGGTGTGGAAATTCAGAGCAAACTTTTCATATTTCTGAGATTCCGAAAATGCGCGTTACACTAGAAAACAAGCAAACATTGCTTGGATTGGGTGGAAAGCAATAAATAATACTTCGCGTTTGACTTGCTTTGCATTTGGGTGAATCATGCAAATTCGCACGAATCGCGGGGCTGGATTCTAAATATTTAACTACTCTTTAGCGGCTGATTTCGATTGGAGGTGAGTCATTCGCTGGCCTGACATATGTTACATATATCTAAGAACTAGCATGCCCACATTTAGCATATGAAAGATCCTAAATCTGCTGTACAACCACCCATCCTTGTTGGAGCCACTTCACCACCAGGACAATCATCAAATGCCAGGGACATACATACATACGTGTATATGTGTGTAGCTGACATGCTACAGCATTGATTGTAGCTGCAACCACCCACCACCCACCAATCAGGCGGCAAACAGCAAAAATAAAGGGACCACCCACGAAAACCAGGATGAAGCAGCGCTCGTTCCTCTACGCCACTTAAACTGTCGCTCTTCATCGCGTTGCCGCTGCCAGCTGGCACGCCCCCTTTTCCCGGGTCCTTTCACGCCTACGCGGTGGCTCCTAGCTGGTCAGCGGTGCAGGGGAGTGGGCGGAACTCTCTGTCACTTTGCTCGAGTGCGGCACAGTGCGCTGTAAAAATAAATTGACTTGGAAATTGAAAAAAAGCTTCGGAATAAAATGAAAATGAGAGTGGAGGTGGTGGTGGTGGCGTGGAAGTGGAAGTGGGAATGGATGAGGACGTGGCCAAATGAAATGATAACAGTGAATGGGCTCGAGATGAAGTGGCCAAGAGGCGGCTTAAAGCGAAAGGGAAAGCTCAAAAAGGCCGCTCCGCTCAAGAGGTCGCCATGTGTGGATGCTTCGAGGACACTCGCACTCCGATGGCTTTCCAATAAGTCCAGCCATTCCCATTGATCCCTGACCTAAGTAGCAGCCAATAACGAGATGTTTTCCTTGTCACCAGAGCCGCACAAAGTTGGCCAAAAGCACTGCGCAAAACTATCTAACCTGGCTACAGCTATTTATTTCAAAGCATTGCAAAAGCCCACTATAATATAATATGTGATCTAACAATAGGTTAAATTATTTTAATAAATAATAAATTGGGCTATTATACGGATATCTAAAATGGTAATCCCATCCTTTGAAGTCATTTTCCGGATTTGAACAGTGCAGCTGGCCACTCAAGTGCCAGTCCCACGGTAGCAGATCCCCCGGATTGTGGATAAAGGGGCAGTTGCAGCACCTTATCACCTTATCAGTGCCCTGGGTGTTTGACCACCTTTTCGGACGAATTTCGGGGGCCAAAACGGGGCAGAACATGAAAGAAGAAAGGCCAAGCGACCGCAGTGCAAACAAGCAACTGCATCCGTTGGATGCATTTTAAATTTGTTTGACAAAAGTGTCGTAAAAGCGGCGGCTGCGTGGGAAAATGTGGGCAAACGCCCGAGCAAACAAGAAATAAAAACGAAAATACAGGCTGCAATTTGTTTACACGCGCTGTATCTGTTAGATACATTTCATATTTGTGAACTTGTGAAAATCGCTGAGACGTCTCCGCCGCTAATTAGGCGCATTTGTCCCCAGTTTTTGACATGCGCTTACAAATTGGAAATGAAAATGGGCATGGAAATGGAAATGGACATGGGCATGGAATTGGGAATGGGAGTGGGAGTTTTCATGCCGTGTTTACAGCGCTTCGTGTTAAGGCCGTAAATATTTGGGATGCCCCTCCTCCCTGTACTCCCTGCACTGTAAAATTTAATAACAAAAGCGGCAAATGGCCCATTGCTGTTAAAAGAGGCGCAACAAAAGCCGAAGTGTATCTTCGCATCTTGGCGTCTTGGCATCTGGGCATCTCTGTATCTTTGTATCTTGTATCTTTGGCGTATGCGAAAAATGGAAAGCTGCAAATTCAAAATTCCTCGCAGTCTCCGCTCATTTCTCATATTTGCCCATCAGCTAACGGCCACTTGAAGATATCACTTAATGAGATTTGCGCATCTCCGAATGCAACAACAGCAGCAAATAATGAAGACGTGCTTGAGTTGCCAAGTGCCCCGGGTGTATGCTGTGCATATGTATGTATCTCTGGGGGTTCGGCGGTGCACGGTAAAAAATTAAAACAAGCTGAGCAGCTTGCGCCATGCAAATGAATAATATTCCGCCCTTGCACACATCCTAGCTGCCATTCTGCTCCGTGTGCTATGGATGTTCCATGTGCTGCATAAATTATGCACAATTTCGCTCAGTGTAGGCCTGGGAATAGCGCACCACCTCCCAAGTCCCAGAGACGAGTGCAGCAGAACGAACATCACTTGATTCTGATTAGCGTGCTGTCAAGCGTGAGAGCTGCATAAACATACATATATATACATACACTTGTATGCGCGCAGATACTTTTGGATCGGGGGAGCTTGGCCATATCTGTATGTTGGTGGGATGCTGGAGGGGGCGATACCAAAAGGCAGATAACAAACCCCAAGACGATGTCCATTTGGCCCCCGGTTGCGTTTTAAATCGCTTAATAAGCTCCGCCGAACTTGTAATTAAGCCCAGCCGAATGGCGGCGGCAGAATATATAGGTAATATATTATATAGGGTTTTTGCAGCTAATCAATTCACCTGCTTATTGATTTGCACTGATTGAAAACAGATTCACCCATTTGCCGGGCAGGCACAGGATGCAGTCAGCCATGTCGAATAGACTCAGCCACACGCCCAACCAACTCAATTGAAGGATTTACCTAACAAATCCTGGCCCTGATCATGTTTACTTAGGATAAATAATTCAATATAGGAGGCTCCGCAGAAAAGGTGGGCAGGAAAGGTGGGACGTCCCGGGCACACTGCCATAGTGCTCCGCCCCTGGAACGCCTATCTCCTTGATTGAATCTCTGGCTTGCTCGGCGTTCGACATGCTAAATAAAACTGAATGAATATGGATAGCAACAATGTGGGTGGGTGCTCGGATGTGGGATGTGGGATGTGTGAGTTGGAGTGTCCTGCCGAAAATGTGCAGAAAAAGGCTTTTACATTTTTGTATTGAAAACCAGACTTCAGTGCCCACCAGCAATGCGAGTAATAGATGCGAATTAGACAGCGGCAGGCTGGAGTTTCTTGGAAAAGTGTATTTCACTATACCATGATATGGCGCACATGGGAACACCACAGTGTTCGTGGAAGAGAAGTTTTCATACGCCCCGTTGGTTTTATTTGGATCTCTGTCAATGGATTTATTGGCAAGTGTGGCAAGTGTGGCAAGTGTGGCGAGAGACAAGTGGATGGACTTGGATGGACTTGGATAGACTTGGATGGGTATAAGAGATCGCTGTACACTTTATGCAAAGTCAAGCGTTGAGGCAACCACTTAAAGGATTCCCCATGCTTTTCGGCACTGCTGAAATAGATTTTGCCCCACCAAAAGCCCACTTCCCTCGCATTTTGCACGATTTCGCTGATTGCTTTTGTTTGCACTTCACTTTTGCACTGCCCGCTGGCATTTGAGCTCGGAAATACATTTTTGACTGCACTCTTGAACTTTTCTGGTACTCTGGTGCTCTGGTTTCTGCATTCTATTTGCCACGGCAAATAAAAGTTTTAATTGCAAATTTCAGTTTGACATTATGCGTTATTGTGCCGCCTTTTGGCAATTAATGAAACTTGCTTACGTTTGCCCGGCCAAGAAGTCACTGCATTGCTGACCCACCTCTCTCCATCTCGATTCCAGGGCGCCCACGGACCGCAAGAAGGAGCACATCAAGCGCCCCATGAACGCCTTTATGGTTTGGGCCCAGGCAGCCCGCCGGGTCATGTCCAAGCAGTATCCGCATTTGCAGAACTCGGAGCTAAGCAAATCGCTGGGCAAGCTGTGGAAGTAAGTACTGGCTATTCTATACCCACTATACCCACTATACCCACTATACCCACTTCCTACACTATATATACTTGTACATCACTCCGATTGGAGGACTGCAGAGGCGAGGCGAGGCGAAAGTGAGGCACGTATCTGGCTGCGTAAACGCTGGGGCATGGACCACTTGAAAAGTGTCTCCTATAAGCCCCACTTCTCGGCCAGACAAAGAAGCCATCTGCAGGGGGGTGGGTGGGTTTTGGGGGGGTAGTGCCCCAAGTTTGGTTAAGGGCTTTCCGTCGAGACAGGGAATTGCGTTAGAAGGCGGGTTGTGCTGTCAAAAAGAGGGAATCAGTTGCCCAGAGGACAGCCAACTGCAGCTCAGCAAATAAGGTCGGATAAGCATCCAGGAGGCCAAGATAAATATATTAGGTTCACCTGCTGGACACTTCCCCGAGAAAGTCATGAGCTGCATGCTGCATCCTGGAATCCTGCACTCAACTGGATTTGGAAAGTGCATTTCCTCTTACCTCACATTTGCATAGAGCCCACTTGAGTCCAAGGAAATGTCGCATCCATTCTTATGCTCGGGAACTCTGTGGGGCGCAGTGACAGTTAATTAAACAGGATTTATTTATGGGCCAACCAATTGGTCCAGCTCCATTCGCAATTAGTTGGGGCGGATGCTGCGGCTTCTTATCAGCCGAAGACTCCGCTTCTTATCGCCAGTCGCCCCAAAGCGCTGAACTGTGAAATTTTAATTTCGAACCGCACAATATTTTATTACAAACAATATATGAAAACGACGCCGCTGTGTCGCAGATCGCCTTTTGGCCTGACAGATCTGCATTAATCACGCAGCAGAGATCCGCGGCAGATAGCTTTTAAGCATAGTGGAGTCCAGTGATTCACGACCAGTGAATTCCAGTGTTTCTGCGGCCTGGCGATGATTATTTGTGAATACTATTCTGCTGCTATACTATACTATTCCCTATTTACACTTGCAGGAACCTGAAGGATAGCGATAAGAAGCCCTTCATGGAGTTCGCCGAGAAGCTGCGAATGACCCACAAGCAGGAGCATCCGGACTACAAGTACCAGCCACGGCGCAAAAAGGCGCGGGCAATGCCGAGCCAGCAAAGCGGGGAGGGCGAATCTCCGGGTCCACAAATGGCTTTGTCCGCCACTGCGGGCAACCAAGGAGCGGGGAAGCCAAGGAGCGGCAATTCCAATGGCCAGAGGCGCACTGGCAAACCAAATGCAGCTGGTTTGGCTGGCTGCGCCTCCACCATCTCACCCCATTCCAATGGGGGCTCAAGCTCCTCGGATGTCTTCAGTAATGAGGCCTTTATGAAATCCCTGAACAGTGCCTGTGCGGCCAGCCTGATGGAGCAGGGCCTCATCGAAACTGGCCTGGACTCTCCGTGCTCCACGGCCAGCTCCCTGTCCTCGCTGACGCCCCCGGCCACGCCCTACAATGCAGCCCCCTCGAGTGCGAAGGCAGCGCCAGCAAATAACCCCAGTCTCCTGCTAAGGCAACTAAGCGAGCCAGTGGGCAATGCAGGCCATGATTATGGAGTTCTGCTCGAGGCGGGCAGGGAATATGTGGATCTAGGTGAGGTCAACTATCAGGGGCAAGCGGCGGGCGTGCAGGTTGGAGCAGGCGGAGGAGCGGGCCAGGAGATGGACTTCCTGGAGAACATCAATGGGTATGGTGGCTACGAGGGCAGTCGGGTGAGCTACCCAGCCTACTCCTACCCCACGAATGGGGGCCACTTCCCCGGCGAGGAGCAGCAGCAGCAGCATCAGCAGCAGCAGCAGCAGCAGGCGTCACAGGCCAGTGAAGCCTTAAATTACAAGCCAGCAGCCGCCGACATCGATCCCAAGGAAATTGACCAGTATCTCATGGATCAAATGCTGCCCATGGCGCAGCACCACCATCCGCACCACACGCACCCGCTGCACCACCCGCTGCACCACCCACTGCAGCACCCACTGCACCAATCGCCGCCTTTGAACTCCTCCGCCTCGCTATCCTCGGCCTGCTCCAGCGCCAGCTCGCAGCAGCCGGTGGCTGAGTACTACGAGCACTTGGGCTACTCCCCGGCGGCCTCCTCCGCCGGCCAGGTCCCCAACTTTGGCCCCCAGCAGCCGTATGGCAACGGGGCGGCCTCCCTGACCCCCACCCTGGGTGACCCCGCACCGCAACAGGAGCTGCAGTCCCAGCAGCAGCAGGAGCAGCAACAGCAGCAACAGCAGCACCAGAATCCATCGCAGCATCATCTGTGGGGCACTTACACTTATGTCAATCCCTAAGCTACTTCATTTGCACATTTGTTGTCGTGCACAGAAAGAAAGTGGGCTTCGATATTCCCAAAGTGAATAACTTGCTTAGCGATTCAGTCGGAGAATTCCAATGGCAGAGTTATCAAGAGACGTCTTTCCAATGTCATTCCCAAATGTTACCCATTAGTTTTGACCGATTTGGGAAAACCCAAATCCCTTCATCTAAATTGGTACCAGCCTGCCGAATATTATTTAAATATTTATTCCCCACGTTGTTGTAAATTAATTTAAACTAAAAAAGTGTCTTGTAATACGTATGCGTTGCACCCAATTTCTCTCAGTGCACCTCCTCAACCACCCCCACTTCCGTTTCCGCCCCTCCTTGTGGGTCACTTGGATGGCTTTCGTTTATTGGTTTATTGTCTGTGCAATGTCCGTGTGAGCGTGAGCTTGTGCATGTGTGTGTGTCTGGCTCGAGGGTCTTTTTGGAGATTCCCTGCAATTTAAGCTAATCGCTGCGATTTTCGTTTATGGCTGCATTATTCCTTGGCCCATCAATACGCAATTCCAGCTGGAATCGAGGGAAGAACAATCTGCAAGTGAATGGAAATTGGCATTGCAGGGAGTGGCAACAATATCGAGTTCATAGCTAATTGGAGCAATATAAACTAGTAGTTATAATTTCTAGCTGTAAGAACGTAATGGTATACGAAAATGTACGAGCAATATTTAGAAAATATACAAACATAATGTGTGTTTAAAGTATCGCTTGAAAGAAGCTACCCAGTTTAAAGGCACTTTGGGTTTGGAGCTGCAGAAATGGGCTTGTGAAAGGTAAGCAAATCACATTGGTATGAATTTTCAGTTTCGGATTTCAGGCAATGGAAATCAAGAGCGACATGCCAGTTTTCCCTCGAAACAGGGCCAATTCCAAATGGCCAGGGGCTGGTGGAAACCCAGTCAGCTGGGCGTGGCTATGACAGTTTCCCACACTCGGCAAATCATTTTGGGGCTTTGGCGTCTTTGGTGTCTTTGGTGTCTGAGCTGTGTGGCACCTGTAACCGTTGTAAAACCAAAAAAATTCCTCTGAAATTAACACCCGCCTACCAAACGGGTTTTTCATTTCGTTTCTTTTTTTTGCCAAGCAAAACAATTTGAGACAAAATGAAAATCACACGCAGCTTCGAATGGGCAACGCAGTTTTTATTTATTTGCCGACTTCTTTTGAATTTTTTATTTAGCACGGCATTTATTTCATTTATTCAAATTTGGAAGCTTAAGTTCAATTTGCGCCTGTAACAAGTTGTTGTTAATTGAAGCGCAAGCAGGAAGGCAAAAAATAAAAAAAAAATAAAAAATAAAAAACAAAACAAGTTGGGCATTAGAAGAGCAGAAAAAGCAATGGCCCTGCCAAAATGGCCGGAAAATAAAATGGCCGAGAGCAAACAGAAATTCATTTATATGTGTATGCATTAATTTCGAAAGTTGCAAATTAACACGTTTAGCGAAACCCTTGTTTATTTATTCACAATATTTATGAGCGGTATTTATTCTCCGATTTTTTCGCTTCTTTTCATTTGGTGCCAGGCGCCCGACGCCTTCTCACTAATTATGTAAATTATTTTCGCCGATTGGGCAGAAGATCTGATGGAATTGTTGCGTCCCAAAAGTTACAAGAAAGTATCGCAAACTTCTCGGGGCTAAAAGCAGGATATTGTGAAGTACGTGCCGAAATTAATAATCAGTTAATAAGATTGAATTATTTGTACCCAAATTAGTTTTGATTGAGTTGTTCTGTGTCGTACACTTAAAAATGATTGCAATTTATGACAGTTTGTTTTTAAAATATATGTAAATAAAATACAGAGCGAAATGCATGAAAAGGTGTTAGTTTGCTAACAAATAAATAATTTTACGTGGATTTATATTTTCTATATTCGATTGCTTCGATTTGCTTCTCTTCAATGATTTTCACAATTTGCGAATAATTTAAATGGAAATTGCTTTGCGTTCGCAGTAATTGCACACTCATGATTAGGGAATAATTTAATTAACTCAATTTGATGATTGGCAGGCAGCCTTGAGAAACATTATTAATTTCGAGGAAGCACGAAACCCGTTCACGTGGCAAATCCGAAGCGGAGCCAAATGCATCCAACCAGCAAATGTGAATGTCATTCCTCATTAAGATCCGAGAACAAATGTTGTGATGGCCAGACTTTCGTTCCACTCCCACCAAGGACATCCATTTTCGTTTGGGCTTGCTTAAATGTTATTAAAACTGATGATTTGTGCGGCAAACTTTGGCCATGCAACGTGTCGTATGCGTAATGTCATTTTGTGCTCGTGCCCAGTGCCCTCGGCGTAACTCAATTAAACTTTTCCTCTGCGGTCTCGGCTTAAATTCACTTAAAACTTGAACGATTGTAGCTTGGGATACTCTCATTAGACGCGTCGGCTTAGCACCTGGCAAAATGTTATTCAAATTACGCTGCACACGAGATCCGCCTAATGGCCGTTCAAACTTCTGACCCCCTCGGAAAATTCGGCTTGAACTTCTGACCCTCCTCGGAAAATTCCACTTGAATCGGTGGGGAGTGTGCCAAAAATTGGAAAACCAAAACCATGGATAGAGGGGAGGAGCTGAGCGTAATGGCCGCATTCTTGCTGTTGTTTTCCTCTGCAATTTCTTTTCCAACGGCGGCAAAATGTGAAAATGTCAGGCACTCAAGCAGCTCGAATTATCCTGCGGAGCAGCGCAGAAAAAACAAAAAGCGAAAATAATAATGTGAGCCATTTGAATAAAATATAAGGCGAGAAAAGTTAAACGTAATGCCAAAGCCGCGGCCGCAGCCAGACTCCATTCTTTTTGCCGACCCGAAATTGAAATTTCGTTTCGTTTTTAATACTCTGGCCTGGGTAAATTGGAAACGGAAATGGTGGAGGAGATGGTGTTGACATTGCACAGGATGGAATCCTGGACATTTCTCTAGACTACACATCTTGTAGTGTGTGAATCAGCTTGTCGTCATAAATCTGCCGGGATCTTAAATTAAAATGGGATACGATTCGGCCTTTGACAGCCAGATTTATGTATTTGCTATAAAAAATAGTGAATTATATTTAATTTTGTATAATTCCATGAACCTAATACACATTTTTTTAGATTAACTGTGAAAATGTATTCAATGTTTTCGTTTCAAACGTACACAAACAGGAATATCCGAGGTATCCCAAAATCGAAAGGTAAACACTGAAACCTCTCAGCTGCTTTCTCAATTTGAACTGCCTCGTTTAACCGAAATATATTCGAATTTTTAATGCGATCCGCCCTGTGAAAAGGCAAAAGGCGGGAAAGGTAAGATGATTTTAATGGCGGGCAGCATTAGGCGAAAACCCCCACCCATAACGACCGCCCGCGCCCCTGTCCGCACTGCTTGCGCGAGCAGAGGGAAGTGCAAACACAGTAACACTAAGCTGGAGGAACTGCTTCAATGCGCTCGCCCGAAAGTATGCAGCGAAATAAATTTGTTTGCGCATCAATCAAAGCCATTCTTCGGGGGCGTTGGCCAAAGGGGCGGGGGCAAATGCGTGGGCGTGGCCGTGGCCAAGCCAAGTGTGCGAGCCGAAAAATCACTTTTGTACCAGCGCATTTGGCCCATCAATCAGCGTCAGGCAAATGCGGCTTATCATATTGCTGGTATATGAAAAAAAAACGCTGGCAGTGCATCAAATTGATATTTGTCAATAATCTTTTTCAATTTTTTTTCGTCTGCGGATGTTGCGGCGGATTCTGCTGCGGATGCTGCTGCGGATGCTGCTGCGGCGCCAGCTGCTGTGATAAATGTCGACTACATGACAAAATATGCTCTGCGGGCCGCTGTGGCGATACATAAAATGCTCGAAATCACCAGCAAATGGCCACATCAATTTAATTAAAAATGCTTACTTTATGGTGACATGCAAAAAGTATCAGTTTTTACGACGCGTTCGCTTTTTCTGCCATTGGCCTTTGGTGGGGCTAATTAAACAGTCACTTTCGTGGCCGGAAATTGACAAGTGCGTGCATTATTTAATGCCATTGCGTCATGAAGATGTAATTGAAACGCTCCGCACAGCAATTGAGTGTGCAGTGCTGTTTTCCTTTAATAATTGCTTAAAATGCAATTAAAGTGTTACTTAATATTCTTTGTGTATGATTTTTCTCTCACAAGCCATGCCTTAATATATTATCGAATAAATTTTCTAGGTTGTATATCAAATCAGCCAAATCACTCGGTCGTCGCTTAAATAAATCAAATATTTGCCCGGAGACTGCGCTCTTAGTTAATATTTGTCCATGTCCGCATTTGGGCGATGCGAAACTACCAACTCGACTCAAAGGACATCTCCATTAGCCAAGCCAGCGGCTGCCCCGAGCCCAAATGGCCCCATGTAGGCACTCGATGTGGATGCTACATGCGGCACACCCCTTGCAGTTGCTACTTTGCCAGCTCCTTTGCCTGCCACGGGCTCCTGTCGGCTTGTTTTCAATTATCAGGCATTACACTTAGGTACACACTTTGATACCCATCATTGCCCCTCCGTGCTCTGTGTCTATGTGTCCTCGTGCGTCCATGTGTGTCTCGTCCTAATCAATGAACATTGAACAACTTCTGGCATGCGGATGGAGTGCAGCTCTTTGCGAACACATCTGCATTTTACATTCACTGGGTGAGAAACACTCGGGGAGAAAACAACGCATACACAATGTATGTACTTCATGCAAGGTTTACCTATCTTACCTGCCATGCCAAGCATTAACATCGCTTTTTTAGCTGCATTCTGAACTGATAACTCAACTTTTAGCGCCAACTTATCATACACTTGGGGTACCATAATAATAAAATAATAATAGGATGCCGTGCAACTTCTATTGTGAAGGTGCAAGTGCGCAGCTCTATCTGATTAGCGATTGCACCATTAACCCCTTGAGGCCTACACGTATGTGCGAGAAAATTGAAATTGGCTTTTAACTAGATTTCTCGTCCCTCCTCCCCCTTTCACTGACGCTTTGCGTGAACAATGGGTTGGCATATTTTAATTAACCCATTGTGCCCGACTTCCTGTTTCCCGCCAGCAATTATCATTTGCGAACGTATTCGCACGGCGCTCGACAAAACGACGATGACAGTCAGCGGTTTTTAATTAACTTTACAAGTCTCGCGATTCTGCGGAAACTAAGGACTGAAAATAGCGGGTTGTGGCTGACTTTGATTTTAGCCATGGAAAATTGCACAGAAAATAGAGGAAAATGCTCTTCAGGGGGTTTTAAATTTAGTTTTAAATTTAAATATTTGTGGCAATTCTCGGCAAAAAAGGTGGGTTTCTCTCATTAATAAAACAATTTGAGCCAGACCGCGTTAAAGATAGTTCATGCAAAAGCCCATCGCAGCAGTTTAAGGAATTTCCTTTGTTAGAATGGTTCCAGCCACACTTTTATATAGTTTTTCTACCGTTTGCAGCTATTCTTTGGTTTTGCCAAGTTTTTGTTATGTGTGAAATTTTGTGCTCGCCGCAATTTTCCCTTTTGCTGGCGCCTTCGAAAGTCCTTTGTCTGCGGTTCCGGTAATGTGTGTGTTTTTTCGTGGGTGGCTGGCTTCCAAGGCAACTCGGAGCGTCTTAATTAGCTAATGGTTGCCTTGCTGCCTTGCTGCCTGGCGGCCTTGCAGGCACGAAAAAGGGCTTAGACTGCTTGTCGGCTCAAACTCAATTTGCCTCGTTACAAATTGGCCTGATTGGCATGCAAAAAATGCACGTTTTTTCCACGCTGCATTGATGATAATGCAGGTGCTTCTCCATTTTGTTAGAGGCTTTGATGGCCTGTCAGAGGATTCACGGAAGCGGTGGAAATGCAATTTGCCCCCGGCAGCGTGGAGTCCTGCTTACCTCCTAATGAAGGCAATGCAATACAAGGTGGATCAAAACTCACCTACACAAAAAGCATCGGCTGAAAGGACACTTAATGGCTTATGTAAATTTCAGCTCGCGAATGGCCTTTTGGAAAGCGAGTTTTAATATGTAGCCACATAAACATTGCGCCGACCCTGTGGTTTTGTCTATCTGGATGGATGGCTGGCTGGCTGGCTGGCTGGCTGGCTTTTATGTAAATGGCTGGCCAACAGTGCGTATGATGTACACATAAAATGTTTACGAGTGCCGTAATAAAATCAAATCAAAATTTAATGCTTACACCAGAGTGGAGTGGAGATCCTTTTATGGCTTTGCATCCATCAAAATGTCAAATGAGCTGTCCGCACGAGGTGGTGCTGGACATATGCTTACCCAAGGATTCCCAATTCCCAGACTGAGGCCCAAACCCTTTGTTTTCCTCCTAGGTATCTGGAGCATCAATCAGGTTTTTGGTGGTATGCAGCAGTACGAATGTGGGAGTACGAATTACGGTGGAAAAGTTTCTGCTAATCCATTTTACGTGCCTGCGATGGAAATTCCAAGGACAAGGCCAGCACTCGGGATCATTTGGTTCTCTGGTCGAGCATGAGAAATGAATTTACTTATCTGTTAGGGCAAATTCGGGTACCCCCACTCCCTATGGCGACTTCTGATGGCTGATTTCCTCTTCCGGCGAAAGTCGCCATCAAAAAACCCAAAACATACAAGTCCTTTCTCGTTTAATGTATGCGAAACGAAAAGGAAAGGGGGAAGGGAGGTTTTATTTGAAAACACACTCAAGCTGAAGCTGCCTCAAAGGGAATATGTGTATTTTGATGTCTATACCATACACTATTTATAATGATAATATTTTTTCTTTAGTATGCATTTATCCAAAGAACACACATCGTATTTATTTAAGAGCACAGTAGCCGGAAACAAGCAGTTGCATAAGCAAGCAGAGCAAATTCCCCCAAGCAGTTTGTGCAGAATGTTCGTGCCAAACAGTTATCGCCGCTCGATGGTCATTAAAGCGAAATATGAACCCTTTTGGCCAAATGAAATTGCTTACCGAAGTGCGAGAGACATTAGCAAATGTGTATGGTACTTGGAGGAGCTCGTTCAAGGTTAACGCTGAACTTTTGCGGCGGAAATTATTTTTGGGGCGAGCTTAAATGGCCTTGAAGACGGGCAAAGTTTTTCGCCTACGAAAGCAGGGTGCTGATTTCACCCACTTCATTTGCTCATCATCAAGTCAATCAAGTTTTAATGATGCCACAATAAGCCCCGCATCGCCCGCTGAATAATTTAAGAAATGTCCAAGGGGCATTATTATTTTCTGTGTTTTCTGGGAGTTGTGTTGTTTGTCCAGCCCCCAAAATTGCGGCATACTTATGAGCTCAGGAGTATAAATCTGAAATTTTAATTGCTTGCCATTTTCCTTAAGTGTCCAGCAATAACTGGAAATTTATGGGATTCTCAATGAACGACTACAGATTGCTGAACATGCTTCGGTTTCGCACAGTTTTATTTATTGAAAAATACATTGGGTTTCTTTTGGTTTTTCATTTGGTAAATAGTTTTTGCATTTGTCCTGGGGCTTACACATATGTCGTTAATGATATGATTTCCATTTATGGAGTTTCGTATTCGACTAGCTCATTACACACACACATAGATATACATTTACATTTATATTTATAACTTGGTTTCTTGGTTTTTAGACCCCCAACGGGGTCTCTCGTAGTTGAACTCTAAAAGTACAGACAACACACAGTCCACAAGTATTTTATATCTTGTCCTGGCGTCTCATTTTGTTTTTGTTGATCGGTTTTTGCCGTTTTTCCGTTTTTTGGTTTTTTTTTGGTTTTTTGGTTTTTTGGTTTTTGCTATTGGGTCCTGGCCAACAGTTTGCATTGTTTGGCTTGCGGCTTTGCGTTCAGCCAGATTGGGGTTTAATTCATTTTCATTAGGTTGACAAGCGGTCCGCCCCGTGTGTCAATCTTCATCAGAAGATGAGCGCCCAATTCCAAGCTGCTTGTCCTCCCAACTTGGCGCCGCAGGACATTCCGCCCAGCATTAATGGGGATGGACGGCTGGCTACTTCTCGGCTGGGTCGATTCAAATCCAGTCCTGCCCCTTCGCCCTCCCTTCAGTCACTGCCCTCCTTCGGCTCGTCCCGGTGTCCGGTATTTACAACAGCCTCTCCAGATCCTCGCTCTCCGCGTCGCTGATAAAGGAGTCGGTGTCCGTGAAATAATCGTCGTCGCACCTGTTCCGGCGACAGCAGACCCTGCGACCCATCTCCTCGTCGCTCCAGTGCTCGAACTCCTCCTTGTGGTGCTCCAGCAGCATTAGCGACGGGAACAAACTATCGCAGCCACTGCAACTGTTGGAGGCGAGGTGGGAAAATCACGGTGGGCAGGCACGCAGAGAACGGAGAGAAAAGCACGGAAGAAAGGCGAGATGTTGATGAAAAGCGAGAGCTGGCTTAATTAAGTGCATTTCCCTTACCCGAAGTGTCGCTTCTTCTGCTGGTGCGATGCCAACTGACGGTGACAATGGAAAGCTCGGTCGCACACGTTGCAGGTGAGTGATTCATCTGAAAATTGGGTAACTATAGAGCAGGCTTCGCAACACAGTGTTCCTCTGATGTGGAAACATTTTGGTTAAATAAAAGGAGGCACTTCAAACTAATCACAAAATATAACAGTTTCTAAAAATGCATAAATAAACAGCAAATTATTGTATAAATGAAGTATTTTCTTAGTTTAGTCAGACGGGGGTTGTCCGCCCATTCGAGGCTCCACTGTGCCTCATCCGTCTGCATCGCCTGCATTATCGCCGGGCTTTTGTGGCCCCAACACTCACCGTAGTCATCATCGTCATCCGCCATGGCCAGCGCATGCAGTCGACTTATTGTGTTTTCGTTAATCTCCTTCGATGTTGACGTGCCGCCTGCGCCGAGGTCCTTTGATGTTTTGGCTTTCGCCTGGCACAGGCCCAGTTCGCACAGGGCGCTCTCCACCTCGTAGTTGCCCTGGCAATCGGCATCCATGCAGGGCAGGAGTGCCAGGCTCCCATTCCCATTCCCATTCCCATTCCCATTTCCACTTCCACTCCCGTTCGCTGTCACTCCTGTGGATCCTGAACCTGAACCTGAACCAGAGCCACCATTGACATTGACGTTGCCATTGGCTTCTCCTGCTGCCTGACTGCTACAGCCGGCGGTGGCGGAGTTGGCTGCCAGCATTTCAAAGTCGTCTAGCTCGTCGAACGGATCATCGATTTTGTGGCCAAGTGACACGGCATCGTCGGCCTCGGCACTCAGTCGTCCATATGCCTTCCGTGGGGGCCGCTTCACATATTTGTCTGCCATAAAATGAGGTGGAAAATGCATGAAAAACTTTGCTAAATAACAGCCTGCTCGTATTGATAAAACATTCTGTGCAAAATGTAGCGAAAGTCCTCAGGGGTTCGATTTTGGAACAGGCTTTATGGACATATTTTTGCTTTTGAGCTTGCTTCTGCTTCCATTCATCGTTCAGCACAATAGTATTTATGAGTGTTTTTTTGTGTACAGATCTGTATATGAAGTGGAAAATAAATATCTTTCTTATCATTAAAGAGAACTGTGTGTATTTTCTTAAGCTTGATCTAAAATTGCACTCCCTTATTTGTTTAGTGCATTTTAAGATGAGTTATAGTCTTAATGTAAATATATTAACTAAATTCTCTGCCTGAATAAAAACATCATATTTTAAATCGCCTTTTTATTGCTTTTGAATTGCTTGTGCTGCCGCAGTGTTCTGAGCATATTTTGACAGTAACACATTAGTTCTTGCAGTGCATAACTTTTGTTCGCGCTTTATGGGGCAAGTTTCTTTGTTATTGCGCGGCGTGGAAATTGAGAAATTGATGTTGCTCAATGCATCTGGCAATTTATGGAGGCTTTTGTGCCGCTTTTGTGCCGCTTTTGTGCCGCTTTTGATATTTACAGAAGGACCTGCCGTTGAGACAACAACTTTGCCTGCATGTCCTCCAAGTGCCGAAGTGATAAAATGAGATTTATTGTGGGCTTTGCTGTGCTCTGTGTGTGATTGGGTAAGGACAATAAATATAGTGGCTGGCGGTGAGATTTGGAAAGCCTTTATTTACGGTTCCAAAAATAGATGGTGTGCTGACGTGGCCCCTGGATTTTTATGGCGCACTAGCCATTCGAGCCGTTCGAGCCGTTCGAAACATTCGAGCTCCCATTAGCAGCTCATTATGTGGGCTTGTCTTTGTGCTGGCTTTAATTGCAATCGGGTTCAACAGTGCGTATACGTGACGACACGAAATTGGCAATGCGGACGGCTTAATCGCATTTAAATGTTCAAATAAACTAAAGTCAAAGTGCTCAAGCACGTTGCGATAGCAGAGTCTTTAGTCGCTGTGATCTTTTGTGATTTCACTAATTGCCGACGACCGAATGAAATGAAAATAATTTAATGGACTACAACCGAGTTAAAATGAATTTCATTTGTATGAATACGAAATACGCACTTAAATGCTGTCTAGAGTCTTTAAAACGCCTCTTGACGACTATTTCATTTACCCGCAAATAAAAAACCATTAGGAGCTCGTATTATTGTGGCAGGGCAGCAAAAAACGAACATGAATATTAAAAGTAAAAGTAAAAGTGTGTCGAGAAATGGAAATAAAAAACGCATATGGGGAGCAAACACTCGCAGGATATGACGAACGGAGTGAAAAACTGGTGGAAAGTCGGCCGAGATTGCCGTCGAAAAGGCGGCAGACTGTGAGGCGATCTCAAACTCAATTTTATCGTCAAATTGTGGACCGCAGAGCGGCAAACATTTTCTGGCCTGCGACTTGGATGGAAATTTATGACTACAGGCTTTAAGTTTTCCCCGGACTCGTAATCGCAAAAGATAAAAGTTTCTCTCGATTTTACTTTAGAATTACGGCACAAATTATTACAAATGATGCCGCCCG
This sequence comes from Drosophila orena, assembly GCA_005876975.1. Lineage (NCBI taxonomy): Eukaryota > Metazoa > Arthropoda > Insecta > Diptera > Drosophilidae > Drosophila > Drosophila orena. Next base: position 1,209,626 of record VCKV01000282.1, on the reverse strand, counting down.
GCGGCGAGAAAATATAAATCATGGCTCGGCAGAGCTGGAAAAGCTGGGAAAGCTGGGAAAGCTGGAAAAGCATAGAGTGCCGACAGAGCCAGCGATATTAATACGCCAGATAAATGCCTAATAATTCTCCTCATGCTGCGCTCGGGATACACACTCGTTTTCGATGCCAACCATAATTTATGATACACTTTGTTTGCCCCGCTGTTATGTTATTTGTATTATTTCTGATGTCTGACCAAAGGCACGAACTAATGATGCCGGCAGCCAAAGTGGGCCACATTTGGTGGCCAGTGAGCGGAGCATGGAAAACCAAAAACCAAAGGCAAACACAGCTGGAAAAAAGCGAGCGAAAATCAAAACAAATATTCCGCAGGACCTTCGGCTAATTGGCAGCCAAAACAGCTGTGTGCAAAATATTAAAGCGATGATTGTTGGGCCAAAAGGGGTTTCAAGCCTACTCTTTATATTTTTTAGATCTTCAAAAACTTATTTATAAATTTACTTTCTAATCTCACTATTGTTTGTATTTTGTGCACATAAACAAGGCATTTCATTCAGGTTCTTCCATAGCTTGTGATACAAGAGTTGGCAAGTCCTTCTCTAGTTTTCCCATTAATCACCATTTGCAGGATGATATCTGCATGTGGACACCAGACATGGAGCCATAGCAACATGCCCAGGCTAATTGCCATTGCTTGTTTTACAATTTTCCAAATTGAATGCACAAACGCATTATTATCAATGACAAATGGCTGGCATAATTATCGCTTAATGCCGCGGCCATATGTTGCCCATGATTTGCATAACGCACATAAATCTCGGCCACGCCCCCTTTTCCGCCTCGTGGGCGAACAGCAGTACATATGTTGACAAAAGCTTAAGGGCGTCGTCTTGTTTTCGTTTGTTGTCACTTGTGCGAGTTGGCAAATTAAATTGTTAACGATTAAATTGCGCGCCTGCCACGGCTGATTGGAAAAATTGTCATTGCTATTAATGCCATAAATGCCAGCGAATTTGCCAAGTGAGTAATGGCAATTTGCGATGTGTGAAAAAGCCTTCAATTATAGACCTGACATTAAGCACATTGTTATTGTTATCTTGGGAAATTCATTAAATATTACTTGTTTTTCTCCGTCAAGGCGAGCATTCTAGATGAGCTGGTGAAAAGTGGAAGTCAACTTGTTTTCCTTCTGGGCAACAGCTGCTGGCAGTAGTAAATCAAATGCAAGAGGCAAGAAGCCCTTTAAGTTAGTTTATATGCCACAGCTGTTCGCTTGAGCAAACAGCAGATTTATATACTCTGCATTTTTCAAACATAATTAGACGCACAAATAAGTGAGAGTTCGCAGTTTGCGAAAAGCAAATTCAATCAGGGAAAATCAATACAGCCAAAAACTATGCTGTCGCCGCAAAAACAAAGAAAGTTGGTAAACATAATTAAAAATTTCTGATTAACATTTTGATTGCATCTTACCACCCATGCTTGCTTTTAATTAGCTTTGCGAGCATCCGCTAATTATTTTTAAATAAAAAACGCATTTTGACTCAGCAAAAAGCCGCAATTTATTTATGGTCGGTAATAATTCGCAGTTGGCTTGTGAAATATTCATGTCTGTGCATCTAATAACTTATTGATGCCTAAAATAAAATTGCACAAACTTTGAATTCGCGCGACAAAGTCAACAAAGGCAACTAAAAATTTCAATTACCAGCCTTGAGCGAAATCCGCCCCAGAACCATCCGTTTTTATCCCCCAGCAATTTTTTGGAGGGTGCGAGACCTAGCGCTTAGACAAAAGCATCTTGGCCAAAAGCCCAAAGTGTTTTCTTCTCGGCAGTCACATCCGCACCACGTTTTCAGCTTGGCTCACACGTGCAGAGCCTCATTATTGCGTGGGTTGTGGGATCTCGATGTTATTTACTTTGCCTCGCCTTTCCCACTTTTCCCACTTTTCCCACATTTCCCACTTTTCCATACGGCACAGATAACGGCAAACAATGGCAGTGTGCAGGGAGGCACAATATACATTTATTTGGGGCCTATGCTCCACAAGTCATTTCGGGAATTTTAATTAACTTGTTTTGATAACGAGCGAGTGTTTGGCTTATGAATGAAACGCTGGTCTGAACTGATACATGCCTGGCATGGCAAATCAGGAAAATCGCGAAATGCACCTAAGCAGTTGAGGCAGGGGCAATTGACTTGTTGAAATTCCTTCTTGGAAAATGTAGATATATCTGCGGGCTGTCAAGATTGTCATCTTGATCCTGTTGGCTTTAATCGTCCGCGGCCATCTTCTCTGTCAAAGGAAGTTGGATTTTGTGCTTTAGTCCATGATCTGCGTAATTTCCATGGATGTCACATTGTAATTTAATTGATTACAGCAATGAAGCGAGCTGACAATTTGAAGTCAATCAATTTTAAGTGGCTCGAGTTGCGTTTCCGCCAACCAGTAGTATATACATACAAATGGAATAGAACTCTCGATTGAAATACTTTCAATTACAGTTTTGTAGTTTTCTATGTGATGCAAGTTGCATCCTTTTCTAGCTTTCCAACTATTACACTCCCCAACTTAATATCAGTGCAGCAGACTTACGCACAAGTTTGCGACTTAGCCCGATTAGTCCGCTGATTATTGATAAATTATCCTAATTGAGGGCGGACTTTTGCGGCAAACTGAACTAATTGATGGCCCAGGTGTGGGAACTAACCTTGTGTGCTGTTGCTGTGATTGCCGCCGCTCGAGTTGCTCTTGGAAAAGCTGCAGTTGTTGTTGAAGGAGTTGAAGAAGTTGGCGGCACCGGTGCGCCGCAAAATCCAAAACATGGCTGCTTGCAGCTGTGCAGGTGTGCGGTATCCTGATTAATGGGCTGTCGGAAAAATTCCAGTTGATATGCTGCGGCGCCCTGAAGTAGGCAACGAATTATGCCAACTGCCTTGCCACCGACGGCATTTCCACGCGACGCGTTCTGGCGCTGATAAGCGTGCTACGGAAAATGAGGCGAGTACGCGACGATAAGCGAAGTCGGAAAAGCCTGCAAAAACTGGCGACCGTATCGTGTGGAAGTCTTCAGCAAACTAACCCGACTTCGGTCGCGCTCTCGGGCTTTATAGCTCACGAAGGAAAATGAGAGCGCAAATGCCCGTGTCCCTCTACGTGACAACGTAAGGACTTACGTTTTCCCACTGCTCTTGTGCTCTTCCGACGTCTCTTCTTGGGCCAAACCAACGCTTGGCAGAGGCTAAACTTGACCTTCGTCAACACTTGCATGTCGCTTGGCCCGCTGGCGGCTCATAATTCGTTTTGTTTAATAAGCGATTACGTATACGCCGTGTGGAACAGCCTCAGCTGCCTGCCACTTCAATCAATCATCGCCACCGGAAGTGGTCGCCGCTGCCGCTTTGTTGTCCCTGTTTGAAGTTTTATATGCATCTTATCGGGCTGTTCAATTGGACAGCGCCTTTGACTAGTAGACACTGTGCAAAAAATCACTGTGCAACAAACCACTGTGCAAAAATCGAACACCTATACAATTATTCAATGAAAATTCAGTTTTCCCTATCTCTTCCACTTTGCGATCGCAACTCTGGCAGGTTTTTAACGATTTATCTGGCACACTTTTTGTGCCAACCAACCAATTTCCGTTCTTTGTGCATATTTTGTTGACACTTTTCCATCAGTGTTTGTGACGCGGAAAAGAGCGGAAATGCTGAACGCTTAACAGCTGGCAGCCCATGCATCCGCATCAGAATTTTCCCCTCCCACGGGGGGAGGGGGGGGGGGGGCGTGACAAAAACAAAGACATCTCCATTAGGTTGGCGTGTTCGAGGGTTTCGAGTGCAAGTGCAAAGTTCATGTCCTGCGAATTCGTTTATGGTGCACGCGCGGCGGCATTAAAGCGTTTTCCGAGCACCCTCCACTTAAATGCCGCACGACAAATGCTTTTCCACACAGACAAGACTGTGATTTGATGACCCGGCTTCGGTTCGCCGATTTCTGCTGCCCGCGCGGGGTTAAGTTAACCCGATACTGATTGCCGGGGCTTGCATGTGGCCCCCACAGAAGACAAGTGACATACGACCCACCTTTGTGCGCATAGTGGAGTCGAAATTTAATATTTAATCAGCGAGGGCTGGCGTTTAACAATTCAAATTGCTGCGAATTGTGTGTTCTGCGAACTTTTGACATTGGCCACATTACGAATTCATGCGGTACGTGCCAAAGTCACAACCAGTCCAAATGAATCCAAACGATTCCCGAATAGGTTTGAACTTTGCGAATATGCTGCGCAAACTTTGGCCCATAAATTATGCACTATTAAAAGCTCATGCATAAGGCATGCCCCATGTGCCCCGCCTGCAGCAGAAACAACAACAAAGCAACAAGGACCAGAAATAATAACCGCAACAAAGCATTACACATGGCACATGGCAATTAGGTCCAATTTCGATGCAGTGCATGGCAAAGTAGTCACTTGTGTCCAGTTGATGTAATAGAATGGTGAATGGTTCGATAAATTGTTGACTGTGGAGAGCATGGCATTCTGAAATTCGATTAGTTTAAATGGCAACGAATGTTGGTTAATCCTTCAACACGATGTGTTTTCAATCGGCAGATAATTCCCTTGCGGTATGCAAATTAAATTAGCTGAATGCAGAGCAGTGCTTCACACAAACCCAGTTATTTAATGCTGTCCACACAAAGTTTTCGACTTGGGCATAAACAAAGCTCTGCAAAGTTGGCCAACTTGCCACAATCAATATTGAGGGAAATTCAGTTTACTTGGCTATTTGAGCGTCTTGGCGTAGAACTTTCGGTGCTTGAATTTAATTCGCATCACACAGCTGCAATAAATTTATTCAAAACCATTTAGCGTGGCAATGCCTAGCTATCAGGCAATGGATGGATACTCACCCGATCAGGATGAAGGCTATTAAGTAGAAGGCGGCGCTGAGGAAATTAAATCCTCCAGGATTGCTGGTCAGGGAGCCCTTATAGATGGCCGTGTAAAGAGGAGCGGCGACTGGAAGTGGCATGTGATGGATGGGGCAAATATTCAGCGGATTTCAGGGGTCTTACCAAAGGGGGCGAAGGATTGCACGATGTTGCCGATGGCAAACAGTTTACCTGCGATGATTATAGGACCATTAAAGTGCGTGTTGCAGTTGCAGTTCTAAGTGATAACCCACCAGTGTCGGAGGATGGAACTATGTTCGATACAATCGTGCGGCACATGGGTCCCTGAATGGAGCGAAAGATTCCCAGGACAACAGATACGTACAGGTGCCAGGGCAGATAGGCCAATCCTCTGCCAATATTGCTAGCTATCTCCGAAGAGAGGGAGAGTAACGCCAGCGTGACCACAGACAGTCCAAAAACCTGAGCATATGTGTATAAGTAAGTGTGTAGGCAATATTCAGTGCTGCAAATACCTTTCTGAAAATAAGAATACCCAAAATAGCTCCCAACATGGGCACTGATTGACTGACAGTCTCAAAAATAGTAAACTCACGCACTGTGAAGTGAAACTGCTGGCGCACGAACAAGTACATTACAGTCATGACGCCATCTGCAAGCACATCAAATGATTGGATTTCCCAGAAAAACTTACGCAGACTTACCGGCAACGAAAATGGAGACAAAGCCGGCCAAAGTAACCAGCCAAATAATGGTGTGCGCATTGTTTTCCCTCCTCTTGAAACAGGTGCTAAACATGTCATTAACGTGTTTAATGTTGAACAAACCAGCCTTTCCAGCTTCCTCCTCCAAAGGAGGCTTCTCCACTGACTCGTATTTGGGTGGATCATCACGCTTCTCGACGGAGCTCTCAGTTGGAATCTCATTGATTTTCTGACCCGAAACTGTGACCACGACTTCCTGTACTTTTTCAGGTGAGTCGTCCTTATCTGGACACATTCCCAGACTTTCGGGCAAGTAGAAGACTATGAACAGTGTTGCCATCACGACTATGGAACAGGAGAGACTCTGTACGAAGGCAGCACTTGTGGCGGCATAAACGAAACTGGATAGTAACGAGCCACTCGTGAGGGCCACAAAGAGTATGAACTCCATGAAGATCATTCTGAGAATTGCAAGAGAGATAATGAGGTTCCAAGTCAACTGCGGCTCAGCAGGCCCTACTCACCTGTAGGGCCTGGTCCTCATGTCCGTGGTGTCCGTGATGAAGCAGAAGGCTGCCACAGAAAAGACACACAATCCGCCGAGCAGAGAGTGTGGCACGGCGGCCAAGGTGTACCACCAGGGATTGACCATGTAGTAGCTGGACAGCCAGCAGATGACGGACGAGAGCAGGGCAGAGGCGGAAAAGCCTAGTGGGAAAACGCATTGCCTCTCTTACTTCTGCCTTAGATGCAATTCCCAAAGAAACTCACCCACCATGGAGACAATCAGCAGGGGCTTGCGTCCATAATGATCCGACCAGGAGCCGATGAACAGACCACATATGGCGGGCACGATGCTTTCGAAGAGGGTGCGGGTTAGGAACATGTTGGCCACGTAGGCCTGAAGCTCCGTCTCAATGGCCTGAAAGTTGCAGATTCAAAAGAAGCCACCAAAAAGGTTCAGTAACTGCTGAACTACTATATGTATATACTAACTTGTATTTCTGCGGTGCTGTTTTTGCTATCCAAGAGTTTGCAGTCGGTTGCGTTGTACTGAAATATCACCGTGCAGGTCTGGTAAATCAACTGATTGCGCATGACAGTACCTAATGGGCATATCGTGCTGAGGGCTTATCACTTTATTCGGCTGTTCCGCTCACCTGACAGCATATGCGAAAATATCAGCATGAAAATCACCGGTTCTATATAGAACATGTTGAACAAACGCCCCCATTCCAAACTCTTGAGTTGCGCCACATATGCCTTTTCCACCATTTTGATTGAGATTGGTAGCTTCAGTTCGCTTAAATTGATGCACTTATCGATCACAGCATTATGTAATCTTGGTTGGTTATTGGTTTTAGCTTTAACGATCCCAAATTATGGTAATAATTTTAGCTTTATTGTTCAGCCTTGACAATATATTTGGCATATGTTTGTTTGTATTGCTTGCATCAAAACTATAAAATTAATTACTTCCCAGGCTGACTTTTCGCTCTGCTGATTTTGTTATTTACCCAGGCAACGCGAGACTAGAATTCCGAGTTATATCAATCCGAGTTTCGATTACGAACTGACACCGAATAGCTGTGTTCAGCCACTTAAATAGACTTTAAATGATCTAGGCGTGTGTAATTATTCATAAAATATAGGGGGATTTTTGTGTGCCACCTACTATGTTATATACTAAACTTATACAATTGGAAAAGCAATTTGAAAATAGGCTTAAATATCATGTTCTGTATATGCACTTTCCGAAGCAGCCATAACTTTCACCATTCCTAATACGGGGCTCTGCACTTAACCCCTTTGTGCTGGGAAACTTTTCCTCGACAAGCGCGCACACACACGCCCATTTTTGGGAAAGTCTTTTCCGCCGAGGAAAGCGTGCAACTTTGCCCGTGTAAATAGCGGGCCAACACTTCCGGCAACATGTTGCCTGTGGTACTTAACCCTTGCCTGCCCCTTGCCTGCTCCCCTTCACCCGCTCATTTCGCACTTTTTATTACATCACTATTTTCCCCTTCACTGGCTCGGGGTGCTCGCGTAAAATATGCAAAAAGATTTTAAGCTTGGCACGGAGAACATTTACCAAAATACTTTCGGAGCTATTCTGGGGTCTTCATTTGGCTGTCGGCCACTAAGTTGCGTGCGGCTTGTATTAATCGTCGAGGTGTAGTGGAGATATTTGAGCATAATTACACGGCGCTTGGTTTTTTCTATTTGGATTCCGGTTGAAGGACTCCAAGCTGCCCGGTGGCAGCTATGAATGTTGCCCGAAAACATGAATGTTGCAAAATGGAGGGTTCACTGCAGAATCGGGCATTGCCAGCACATCACGCATACGCCGCGTGCGCCGGGCCATTGTTGACAAGCTAATTGTAAACTTTTCCGCTTTGCGTTTCATTGTTTCGCCAACTGGCGGGAGAACAAAGAGCAGGCGGGGCATGCTCGTATTAGGTCTCAACCGACCGACTGGCAGATATGAATGCCCGAAAGGAGTTGCGTCCTGCAGTGCCACATACACACATACATACACACATGCCAAGTTCGTGCAACTATTGTCTTGGATTGCGTTGCACAACATAAAGGCGGAATGGAATAACGGAATGGGGCAACTGTTGGCGATGTGTGCGGCTTTGTGCTGTTGACACAAAATCCAGCAACAAATGGCATGGGGCAACTTGTGCAAACTCGGGCGAAAATTAAAAAAAAAAAAAAAAAAAAAAAAAAATGGAATGAATGTATAGGGGTTGGCCAAAAGGAAATGCCAGCCAAAACATAAAAGGCCAGAAAAGGCGGCTAAGTCAAGAGCGCCCCAGAGAACGTGGAACGTAGGAACGTAGGAAAAGCAATTTCTTAAACGCAGCACGTGCACAAATTCATTTCTGTTTGCTTTAATTATTCCGAGATGAAATGGCGAAAGGGACGCGGGAACACAAAAATCCTCCTTAGTTTCACTTTTACTGATGATTTATTAATGCCTCGCCGCAGAAATCTGTTTCTGCTGCCAAGTAAAGTACCACCAAGCCGCAAACGGCTTTCTTGTGAGGCAGTTAAAGCCTAAATGAGTTGGGAGGCTGTGACAAAACCAGATAAAGCTTTTAAAGATAAGATATTAGCGGCTGCCATTTATCTCGATATCTGTAATCCAGTAAGCAAATAATGTTGCACACATTTCCATACTCTTGTTTATCTGATAGCTTTGAGCACCAAAGCCAGATACTGTTTAGGAACAGATGGCCTATATCTTCTAACCACTGCTGATTAACCCTTTCAAAGGCCACCCACGCAGTCGGGCAATATTTAATTATGTTTCCCTTGCCGTTGGCGACAATTTTAATTTGCCTTTTTCCAATTAAAATATTAAAAAAAACACTTCCTTTGATGCGGGCACGGCAGTCCTTTTTGCCTCTCAAGTGTCCTTTGCAATTAGGCCTAAAAGGCTTAGCGGCCCCAAAGTTCATAAGCCGATTTAAGCCGCGGCAGCTGTTGCCCATTTGTTTGGTAATAAATTTGGGTGCAACCAATGCGATGGCTTTCATTTGGTCCAGCGGATTTCACATCTCGATTTTGCGCAATTACAGTCACTCGATTTCACTGGCACATTGTAGAACAATTCAAGTGGATCCACTTTCGCGGGCAGTTGGCTGCCATAAAACTGGCAGCCGTAGTTTTGCGGTGGCATTAGTTTTTGGCAGTTTTAATTGGCCACGTTTTCAGCTGCCCAGCGCTGCAGCTGAAATGACATTTCGTTATTGTGCTGGCCATAATTACTCCGCAAACAACTCAGCCGTGAAGATTGTGTACGTAATATTCGGTTAGTTTATAAATTGGACTTTTCGTTGTGGCTGCACGGGCAAAAATGTTCATACCAATCATTATTATTAAAACACACAAAACATCAAAGTTTCAAGAAAAGGAAAATTTCTTGTTGCGATGCTGATGTAAGTCTTTTGCCAAACAAAACATATTTCATCAATAAATCAAAGGGAATATTTGTAGCTGCTTTTGTTTATAATAATTTATATAATTTCTCTGCACACGAAGCGATTCCGTTGTGAACCAGAGTTCATGTTTTTGATGCAAACTCTGGCGAACGGAATGCCACACATGTGGTAAGTCGCGTGCTTTGTTGTGGCAAATGCTCTTGACAAATTTCCGCACATCCAACACATTTGTTATGAGCGTTTTGCACAACTTTCGGCACACATGCCACTGGCAGCAGAGTGGGGCGCATTTAGCCCATTAGTCAGGCCAAATGGAGCTGAAGCATATGGGCGCTACTATATTCCGGGAGTAGTACTACGCACAGTTTATTTTCTATTCTCTGGCGGAATTAATGAACTCGTGATGTAGACATGTCTCACTCGGATTACGGGTCATTTCTCAATTCTGATGAGGAACTGGTGGCAAAAATGTGGAGCTTCCTTTGTATTGGCCTGCATTGCTCGCCATTTGCATGTCTGGCTGCAATTTGCCGGCGAAATGCGGTATGCGAATGCGATAAATATTTGATAAACAACATTTCTGCAGCTTTGCGGTTCAGTGACTCTCCAGGGCGTCGCAAATTGCGGCAAATTTCTCGCATTTATTTTCCATTTTTCCCATTTCGAGGGCTGCCCCCTTTGCGCCGCATTAAAAACTTTCATAATCATAACTCTGTCTTGGAGCTCGTGCCATTGTTGCCGCCGAGGCTCCAGCGACTCGAGGACTCTCCCCAGTTTCTCCAGCCGGCGATAAGGAGAATGGAAAATCAATACATATTTATGGGTTCATGTGGTGGGTGCACGTACGGAATATCAGCCACACATACGGCTGTGCTGCGTCCAAGGGAATGGCTTTCATAGGAACTCCGACTCCAACTCCAACTCCGACTTCGCCTTCGACTCCGGCCGGCTGTCCATTTGCACGTCTCGAATTGTAAAATACTTTGCCGTGCGCCCTCAGAAATGCGCAAAGGAAAATAATTTTTACTAGCAGCACATGTCCTGGCCTATCCTCGTGGGTGTGTCCTTCTAGATGTGCAAAAACCTGGGGCTGCAAAAACCTGGACTCTAATAAAGTTAAAGAGTTTGCGAGCCAAGGGTTCTAGGTCATTGGACCTTAGGCTTGAAGTGCTCGTACATGTATGTTTACTTCAACTTCCCTCTATTCGCCACCTAATCGAGGGAGAAATCATTTGAAATTCTCTATTCCGCCTTTCTGATGGCCAGGAAAACTGCATTATTTAGCAACAATAAGTTTGCCAACATATGTACCTTGGCAGAACAGGTAGCACCTGTTCAAACAGCTTAGTTCGCTATTGGCGCTAAGCGGCTTAGAAGCTTTCTTTCAAAACTGCACTTTGCAGCAGAAAATTGATTTGGAATCTATCCGCAAATGCCAGTGAGCCTTTTCCAGCGGACAGACAATGGCATTAAGCACGACTAATTTAAAATGTAGTTCAAGAGTTTGATGAGCAACTTTGGGAGGTCAAAAGGATGGCCGGAATGCAATCAAGCGTGCCTCCCAACTCATCTCATTCCACTTGAAGTCACTTCATTCGGTTTCAAATGATTGCTGCTGGGATGAAAGCAAACATTCCTCGAATAAAAAGTGCACGAATTCGGCACTAACCAGGTGCTCAGCCTTAGTTGGCAGCAGTTCTGCAACAAAGTGAAGTTTACTACTGACTACTCGAGTTATTGGCAGCTGCAGAGTGCAGCTGTAAAAGTGGAAAATGAAATCCCGGCTCCGCTTTCACTTTACTTTCACCTTCACTGTCTCTCCATTTGAATGGAGGCGAGTCCTCCCAGCTTTTCACTTTCTGATTGATTGCAATTGATATACGTTCCGTGTTGTTTGTGCGCATATGAAGAGAGTGGAACTTTCGAAATTGAAATTGGGCTTGATTTTCATTCACCACTTAGTTTAGCCAAGTTTATTAGAAAAAATACTGGCATGAATTTACTAATGTTTTATATTTAACGTTCATAAGCCTTTTATTAGAGTTTTATCCTTGGTTGTTGCCTAAAAAGTAAAATCTGCTTAGATGAGGAGCTTAATCGATATCTCTTTAATTGGCCAATAGCTGCGGAATATGTGGCTTCACAACACTGTATCGAAAGTAATCGGCTTAGGAGCTTCCGCTGCGAGCCGCAGCTTAGTGCATTCAAAGGACCTGAAGTGCACTGCTGTCTAAGTCAGATTACGACGACAGCCAATGGCCTTAAGCACAAGTAAATTCTAAAACGGAATTGTGAGCCCAAAAAAGGGGGGCTTCTCTTCCCGGGATTCCAGCCGGAGTTAAATAGGAAAACTTTTGAGCTTGAACCAGCTGCAGTGGCAAATCCCAATCGAGCATGGCTTCAAATCAAGTTCATTTGCTTCCACATGACACGACATCACGGCAATGGAATCAAAGTGCTCACTTGTAGACTCAAGAGCCTTGGGCTTGCTTAAATTTTTATGGCCTCAACACTTACCAGGTGCACAGCTTTTCCTGCCAGCTACTGGATGCTCGGCAGCAGAGCACTCGACTGCTGGAAGCTTCAGTACTGGGAAAATGGAAAATAAATGCCTGTGCCAGTCAATTTTCTCAGTCAAATGTTCTATAAAAGGAATCTTTTGCAGCACTGTCTCACTTTGTATTAGTATTTATATTCATTTTTAGATAATGGCAATCAATTAGAATAATTATTAACTTATTAATACATGGGTCGTGGACCTTTGTTCGTTTGGGAGCACGGATATTGCTATACCTACTGATGCGATCTGCTGGCGTAGTTGGTGGAGGAGGTGGTCATCGACTGGAGTTCGGTGGTGCGTTTTTGGACATCCAGCTTCATCTTGGTGGGGCAAATCAGACCCATCCACAGCCGACGGTTCGTGGAGTCCAAGAGGACAAAGTAGATAAACATCACAAATCCCTGCATAGTGGCCGTGATGCAGAAGAGGTATGAAAAGGCCACCCCTGCCTGCATGAAGGCGAATATTCCAAAGATCCAGGTGAGTCCCAACAGAAAGAAGAGCATTATGGACAGTCGAATCTGCTTGATCACCATTTTCTTTTCGTTCTTATGGATGCTCTGGCTCAAGGAGTGCGAGATGCTATAGAAGACATACACGAATATCACCAGGTTGGACACAGTAATCAAGGTGACGGGCAGCACCACTCCAAATATGAGACCATATCCCGATGGATAGCAGATGCCAGTGTCCGTGGAAAGTTGGGCAGCCGAGGGGACGTACGAATCGGGATCTATTAGGGCCACCAGCAGGGTGGGCACCAACGGCAGTAACCAGGCCACAATGGCGGCCTTCAGGATGTAGCGAGGTGGTCTCTCGATTCCGATCACTGTGACGTAGCGCTGGAACTGCAGGAAGGCGATGATCAGCATCCAGCTGAAGAGGACCAGGATGGAGTACTGCATGGCAGCTCCCAGAGCCACACACCGCACTATGTTTCCATTTACCACGAGCGCTTCGGACACATCATCTGTGTTCAGGAACACGAAGAGCACCATCTGAAGACACATAGCCAGCGAAAGATGCAGTAATACCTTTGTGGAGGCCTGACTGCGCCAGCTCTTGAAGAGTGCGGCCGTGAGGAATATTCCCAGTATACCCAGGAGGGAAAGACTGCAGCCCACTATCGAGATGATGTCCAGCACCTTCTCATTGATGGGCGTAATGAGAACGTCCTTGCCAAGGTCGTTGGTTCGATAGCTTCCACCCAACAGGAATGCGAACTGTGTCAGGTGGTAGGTGTGGCACTCGATGATGGCGTCTTTCAAGAGGTCCGAACTGCTTCCAGTGGTTACTCCCTCGGTTGACCAGGTCTCATAGTTCCAGTATCCACATCCACTTCCAAAACTGAAGGCCGTTGCATCCGGATTGCGAAGATTTTCATTACGCAGCAGAAAGGGCAATGGCAGTGAAAGATAGTTGCCTATTAAATAGAAAGATATTCAAGTTAGTTGGAGTCTTTAATAAACAACTTAAGACTAGTTCTTACTGCTCAGACCCGGTATGGAAATGGAGATTACTTTGCTGCGAGGCTTGCGAGTGCGTTGCAGTGAGGCTTCCACGAACAGAGCATCGTGGGCATAGACCTTAAAGATTAAGTAGGTAGCTCCCTTGCTATGCACTTGCCGCCAGAGTTTCTCCGGCAGGAAGGCAGCTGTCTCCAGATTGGATTCCTCCTTCACCGTAGCCAAGTCATCGGAGTACCGAATGAAGCGGTACCAGAAGCCACTGGCGGAGCTTTCTCGCTGGTCACCCGGTGCGGAGAATATAGCTATTCCAGTTATGCGATCGCAGTCGGGGTTGGCGAAGAACACGCTGATATTGCCGGTAATCAGAGCTTGGACACCGATGTCTGAGAAGTTGTACGTTTCCACTCCGGTTGCGGCCGTTTCTGTCTCATCACTGGTCGGTGTGGCCACTACCTTTCCGCATCTGTCCATGGGAACCAGTTGCTCCGGAAGGGCGTCCATGTAGCTCTCGAACTGGCTGAGCAGCGAGTTGGTGGCGTTCAGCCGGGCGGATAATCTGAGAACCTGGCTGTCGCAGGACATTATCTCCTTGCAGACACTGACCAAGTCCGCACTGACCGTCGCATCCTTGTCCTGCAGCATCAGGGTGCCAAACATTTGGCCTGTCATGTGGACATCGGCGGGCAGAAGCGTCCTATCCCTCTGCCGGAACATGTCCCTCATGATGCCAGTAATCTCGCGACGCCCCCGGGTATCATTGGTGCGCCTCCTGCCCTCAAGAACATCGTCATGCAGGCTGTTCAAGTCGCCACTGATCGTGTGCTCCCTGAAGCGCCTGAGACACACCACGGGATCCCAGTGCTCGATGGACTCCCAGTGGGATCGGTTATGCTGCACCCCACACTCCCTGGTGACCGGCATTCCGTCTTGCAGTAGGCAAACATCGTGCAGCGTGGCACGTTCGCCGATTCTGGCCCGTTTCCATTTGTTCTGGTGAGGTGTCTGATCGTGGTTACGCGTTATGTAGTCATGGCGAAACTCTTCCGGTTCGCAGAACATGGACGTACAGTAAACCAGATTTCTCTCCATAAGTTCATCACAATATCCTGACTGTCCACTACAGCACACGTACGTTCCGTTTCTCGAGCACATCTGCATTTCCTTTGGGCAAGTGGAGTAAGCCGGCGAAACCAAGGCAAAGGCCAGAGAGAGCCCTACACACCAGTTGAAACTCATGGCGAATGATTCAGGCGCCACAGCTGTTGGCAGTTCTCCGAAACTGTTTACAAATTCTTTGGCAGATAGTGCTTTTCACGCCCAACCGTCTTGAAATATCGCGGCACACTGAGCTGTCCGCCGATCGTTTGCTATCAGCTGCCACCACGAGCGCTAATCGACCCCAGTTTTTTGTATATCTACACACTACTCACGGAAAGACCTGAAGTCTGCGGCATTTGATACAGTTTACATTGTGATTAACACGACCTCGGCAATTGAATACAAATCCGACGGACCCCTTTGAGGCATGGAAGTAACGCCACACTTGTGACGTCGCCTTTATTTGTGCAAATAGCAATTTCACGCCTTTTTACCGGTCTTGGAACTTCAAATGCTCTGGCTGATTCATCTTTTACGTGCTTCAATTGCAAGATAAGAAAAACTGAACGGGAAACACGACCCTAATCAGTCAACGTGTACATGCGTCTATTTATACATCAATGATTATCACAAATTCATTAATAAGAATGCTATAGTCGAGTTCCCCTACTATTTGTTTTTCAGCTTTTTCTGGAATATCGGTAGAAATGGTGTAAAAAAAATGCAAACAATTTTCAAACGCGTGGTCCTGACAGTTTTGGGCGGATTGTGGACGGTAGAGTGGGCGTAATAAATCGATTTTTGCAAATCGATAGAAATTTACAAGACTGATAATAAGGTGCAAAAAATATCACAGCATTTTTCCAAAATGCCACTTCAAAGTCTAATTAAGATAGGTTGAGTTACGGACTTTAGAACTTCAGTCTTGGTACATTTTTGAATTTCTACAACGTCGCATCAGAAAAATTCCAAAAAAATTAAAAAAAATTAAATTTCCAAATTTGAATGCAGATTTTTAAAGAATGGCTTCAGAAACATTTAGAGGTATGCCACTTCAAAATCCGATTAAGATAAGTTGAGTTATGGACTTAAGATCTTCAGTCTTGCTTCATTTTTGTATTTCTACAACATAATATCATCAGAAAAATTCCAAAAAATTTTAGAAAAAAAAAATTTCCAAATTTGAATGCAGATTTTTAGAGAATTGCTCCAGAAACATTTAGAGGTATGCCACTTCAAATTCGGATTAAGATAAGTTGAGTTATGGGCTTAAGAACTTCAGTCTTGGTACAGTTTTGAATTTCTACAACATAATAACATCAAAAAAATTACAAAAAAATATGGAAAAATAAAATTTCCAAATTTGAATGCAGATTTTTAGAGAATTGCTCCAGAAACATTTAGAGGTATGCCACTTCAAATTCCGATTAAGATAAGTTGAGATATGGGCTTAAGAACTTCAGTCTTGGTACATATTTGAATTTCTACAACATAATCACATCAAAAAAATTACAAAAAAATATGGAAAAATAAAATTTCCAAATTTGAATGCAGATTTTTAGAGAATTGCTCCAGAAACATTTAGAGGTATGCCACTTCAAATTCGGATTAAGATAAGTTGAGTTATGGGCTTAAGAACTTCAGTCTTGGTACAGTTTTGAATTTCTACAACATAATAACATCAAAAAAATTACAAAAAAATATGGAAAAATAAAATTTCCAAATTTAAATGCAGATTTTTAGAGAATTGCTCCAGAAACATTTAGAGGTATGCCACTTCAAATTCCGATTAAGATAAGTTGATTTATGGGCTTAAGAACTTCAGTCTTGGTACATTTTTGAATTTCTACAACATAATAACATCAAAAAAATTACAAAAAAATATGGAAAAATAAAATTTCCAAATTTGAATGCAGATTTTTAGATAATTGCTCAAGAAACATTTAGAGGTATGCCACTTCAAAATCCGATTAAGATAAGTTGAGTTATGGACATAAGATCTTCAGTCTTGGTACATTTTTGAATTTCTACAATATCATCGCATCAGAAAAATTACAAAAAAATGTAGAAAAAATAAATTTCCAAATTTAAATGCAGCTTTTTAGAGAATGGTTTCAGAAACATTTAGAGGTATGCCACTTCAAAATCCGATTAAGATAAGTTGAGTTATGGGCTTAAGAACTTCAGTCTTGGTACATTTTTGAATTTCTACAACATAATAACATCAAAAAAATTACAAAAAAATATGGAAAAATAAAATTTCCAAATTTGAATGCAGATTTTTAGAGAATTGCTCCAGAAACATTTAGAGGTATGCCACTTCAAAATCCGATTAAGATAAGTTGAATTATGGGCTTAAGAACTTCAGTCTTAATACATTTTTGAATTTCTACAACATAATCACATAAAAAAAATTACAAAAAAATATGGAAAAATAAAATTTCCAAATTTGAATGCAGATTTTTAGATAATTGCTCAAGAAACATTTAGAGGTATGCCACTTCAAAATCCGATTAAGATAAGTTGAGTTATGGACTTAAGATCTTCAGTCTTGGTACATTTTTGAATTTCTACAACATTATCGCATCAGAAAAATTACAAAAAAATGTAGAAAAAATAAATTTCCAAATTTAAATGCAGCTTTTTAGAGAATGGTTTCAGAAACATTTAGAGGTATGCCACTTCAAAATCCGATTAAGATAAGTTGAGTTATGGGCTTAAGAACTTCAGTCTTGGTACATTTTTGAATATCTACAACATAATAACATCAAAAAAATTACAAAACAATATGGAAAAATAAAATTTCCAAATTTGAATGCAGATTTTTAGAGAATTGCTCCAGAAATATTTAGAGGTATGCCACTTCAAAATCCGATTAAGATAAGTTGAGTTATGGGCTTAAGAACTTCAGTCTTGGTACATTTTTGAATTTCTACAACATAATAACATCAAAAAAATTACAAAAAAATATGGAAAAATAAATTTTCCAAATTTGAATGCAGATTTTTAGAGAATTGCTCCAGAAATATTTAGAGGTATGCCACTTCAAATTCCGATTAAGATAAGTTGAGTTATGGGCTTTAAAACTTCAGCCTTTGGACATTTTTGAATTTCTTCAACATGATAACATCAAAAAAATTACAAAAAAATATGGAAAAATAAAATTTCCAAATTTGAATGCAGATTTTTAGATAATTGCTCAAGAAACATTTAGAGGTATGCCACTTCAAAATCCGATTAAGATAAGTTGAGTTATGGACTTAAGATCTTCAGTCTTGGTACATTTTTGAATTTCTACAACATCATCGCATCAGAAAAATTACAAAAATATGTAGAAAAAATAAATTTCCAAATTTGAATGCAGATTTTTAGAGAATTGCTCCAGAAACATTTAGAGGTATGCCACTTCAAAATCCGATTAAGATAAGTTGAATTATGGGCTTAAGAACTTCAGTCTTGGTACATTTTTGAATTTCTACAACATAATCACATCAAAAAAATTACAAAAAAATATGGACAAATAAATTTTCTAAATTTGAATGCAGATTTTAAGAGAATTGCTCCAGAAACATTTAGAGGTATGCCACTTCAAAATCCGATTAAGATAAGTTGAGTTATAGGCTTAAGAACTTCAGTCTTGGTACATTTTTGAATTTCTACAACATCATCGCATCAGAAAAATTACAAAAAAATATGGAAAAATAAAATTTCCAAATTTGAATGCAGATTTTTAGAGAATTGCTCCAGAAATATTTAGAGGTATGCCACTTCAAATTCCGATTAAGATAAGTTGAGTTATGGGGTTTAAAACTTCAGCCTTTGGACATTTTTGAATTTCTACAACATAATCACATCAAAAAAATTACAAAAAAATATGGAAAAATAAATTTTCCAAATTTGAATGCAGATTTTTAGAGAATTGCTCCAGAAACATTAAGAGGTATGCCACTTCAAAATCCGATTAAGATAAGTTGAGTTATGGGCTTAAGAACTTCAGTCTTGGTACATTTTTGAATTTCTACAACATAATAACATCAAAAAAATTACAAAAAAATATGGAAAAATAAAATTTCCAAATTTGAATGCAGATTTTTAGATAATTGCTCAAGAAACATTTAGAGGTATGCCACTTCAAAATCCGATTAAGATAAGTTGAGTTATGGACTTAAGATCTTCAGTCTTGGTACATTTTTGAATTTCTACAACATCATCGCATCAGAAAAATTACAAAAAAATGTAGAAAAAATAAATTTCCAAATTTAAATGCAGCTTTTTAGAGAATGGTTTCAGAAACATTTAGAGGTATGCCACTTCAAAATCCGATTAAGATAAGATGAGTTATGGGCTTAAGAACTTCAGTCTTGGTACATTTTTGAACTTCTACAACATAATCACATCAAAAAAATTACAAAAAAATATGGAAAAATAAAATTTCCAAATTTGAATGCAGATTTTTAGATAATTGCTCAAGAAACATTTAGAGGTATGCCACTTCAAAATCCGATTAAGATAAGTTGAGTTATGGACTTAAGATCTTCAGTCTTGGTACATTTTTGAATTTCTACAACATCATCGCATCAGAAAAATTAATTAAATAAATTTCCAAATTTAAATGCAGCTTTTTAGAGAATGGTTTCAGAAACATTTAGAGGTATGCCACTTCTAAATCCGATTAAGATAAGTTGAGTTATGGGCTTAAGAACTTCAGTCTTGGTACATTTTTGAATTTCTACAACATAATAACATCAAAAAAATTACAAAAAAATATGGAAAAATAAAATTTCCAAATTTGAATGCAGATTTTTAGAGAATTGCTCCAGAAATATTTAGAGG
Organism: Drosophila orena; assembly: GCA_005876975.1. Taxonomy (NCBI): domain Eukaryota; kingdom Metazoa; phylum Arthropoda; class Insecta; order Diptera; family Drosophilidae; genus Drosophila; species Drosophila orena. The sequence goes on along the minus strand of VCKV01000282.1, from coordinate 1,190,091 downwards.
TATGCCACTTCAAATTCCGATTAAGATAAGTTGAGTTATGGGCTTTAAAACTTCAGGCTTTGGACATTTTTGAATTTCTTCAACATCAAAAAAATTACAAAAAAATATGGAAAAATAAAATTTCCAAATTTGAATGCAGATTTTTAGATAATTGCTCAAGAAACATTTAGAGGTATGCCACTTCAAAATCCGATTAAGATAAGTTGAGTTATGGACTTAAGATCTTCAGTCTTGGTACATTTTTGAATTTCTACAACATCATCGCATCAGAAAAATTACAAGAAAATGTAGAAAAAATAAATTTCCAAATTTAAATGCAGCTTTTTAGAGAATGGCTTCAGAAACATTTAGAGGTATGCCACTTCAAAATCCGATTAAGATAAGTTGAGTTATGGGCTTAAGAACTTCAGTCTTGGTACATTTTTGAATTTCTACAACATAATAACATCAAAAAAATTACAAAAAAATATGGAAAAATAAAATTTCCAAATTTGAATGCAGATTTTTAGAGAATTGCTCCAGAAACATTTAGAGGTATGCCACTTCAAAATCCGATTAAGATAAGTTGAATTATGGGCTTAAGAACTTCAGTCTTGGTACATTTTTGAATTTCTACAACATAATCACATCAAAAAAATTACAAAAAAATATGGAAAAATAAATTTTCCAAATTTGAATGCAGATTTTTAGAGAATTGCTCCAGAAACATTTAGAGGTATGCCACTTCAAAATCCGATTAAGATAAGTTGAGTTATGGGCTTAAGAACTTCAGTCTTGGTACATTTTTGAATTTCTACAACATCATCGCATCAGAAAAATTACAAAAAAATGTAGAATAAATAAATTTCCAAATTTAAATGCAGCATTTTAGAGAATGGCTTCAGAAACATTTAGAGGTATGCCACTTCAAAATCCGATTAAGATAAGTTGAGTTATGGGCTTAAGAACTTCAGTCTTGGTACATTTTTGAATTTCTACAACATAATCACATCAAAAAAATTACAAAAAAAATATGGAAAAATAAATTTTCCAAATTTGAATGCAGATTTTTAGAGAATTGCTCCAGAAACATTTAGAGGTATGCCACTTCAAAATCCGATTAAGATAAGTTGAGTTATGGGCTTAAGAACTTCAGTCTTGGTACATTTTTGAATTTCTACAACATAATAACATCAAAAAAATTACAAAAAAATATGGAAAAATAAAATTTCCAAATTTGAATGCAGATTTTTAGAGAATTGCTCCAGAAATATTTAGAGGTATGCCACTTCAAATTCCGATTAAGATAAGTTGAGTTATGGGCTTTAAAACTTCAGGCTTTGGACATTTTTGAATTTCTTCAACATCAAAAAAATTACAAAAAAATATGGAAAAATAAAATTTCCAAATTTGAATGCAGATTTTTAGAGAATTGCTCCAGAAACATTTAGAGGTATGCCACTGCAAAATCCGATTAAGATAAGTTGAATTATGGGCTTAAGAACTTCAGTCTTGGTACATTTTTGAATTTCTACAATAAATTATAAATTATAAATAAATTTCCAAATTTAAATGCAGCTTTTTAGAGAATGGCTTCAGAAACATTTAGAGGTATGCCACTTCAAAATCCGATTAAGATAAGTTGAGTTATGGGCTTAAGAACTTCAGTCTTGGTACATTTTTGAATTTCTACAACATAATAACATCAAAAAAATTACAAAAAAATATGGAAAAATAAAATTTCCAAATTTGAATGCAGATTTTTAGAGAATTGCTCCAGAAACATTTAGAGGTATGCCACTGCAAAATCCGATTAAGATAAGTTGAATTATGGGCTTAAGAACTTCAGTCTTGGTACATTTTTGAATTTCTACAACATAATCACATCAAAAAAATTACAAAAAAATATGGAAAAATAAATTTTCCAAATTTGAATGCAGATTTTTAGAGAATTGCTCCAGAAACATTTAGAGGTATGCCACTTCAAAATCCGATTAAGATAAGTTGAGTTATGGGCTTAAGAACTTCAGTCTTGGTACATTTTTGAATTTCTACAACATCATCGCATCAGAAAAATTACAAAAAAATGTAGAAAAAATAAATTTCCAAATTTAAATGCAGCTTTTTAGAGAATGGCTTCAGAAACATTTAGAGGTATGCCACTTCAAAATCCGATTAAGATAAGTTGAGTTATGGGCTTAAGAACTTCAGTCTTGGTACATTTTTGAATTTCTACAACATAATCACATCAAAAAAATTACAAAAAAAATATGGAAAAATAAATTTTCCAAATTTGAATGCAGATTTTTAGAGAATTGCTCCAGAAACATTTAGAGGTATGCCACTTCAAAATCCGATTAAGATAAGTTGAGTTATGGGCTTAAGAACTTCAGTCTTGGTACAATTTTGAATTTCTACAACATCATCGCATCAGAAAAATTACAAAAAAATGTAGAAAAAATAAATTTCCAAATTTAAATGCAGCTTTTTAGAGAATGGCTTCAGAAACATTTAGATGTATGCCACTTCAAAATCCGATTAAGATAAGTTGAGTTATGGGCTTAAGAACTTCAGTCTTGGTACATTTTTGAATTTCTACAACATAATAACATCAAAAAAATTACAAAAAAATATGGAAAAATAAAATTTCCAAATTTAAATGCAGATTTTTAGAGAATTGCTCCAGAAATATTTAGAGGTATGCCACTTCAAATTCCGATTAAGATAAGTTGAGTTATGGGCTTTAAAACTTCAGCCTTTGGACATTTTTGAATTTCTACAACATAATCACATCAAAAAAATTACAAAAAAATATGGAAAAATAAATTTTCCAAATTTGAATGCAGATTTTTAGAGAATTGCTCCAGAAACATTTAGAGGTATGCCACTTCAAAATCCGATTAAGATAAGTTGAGTTATGGGCTTAAGAACTTCAGTCTTGGTACATTTTTGAATTTCTACAACATCATCGCATCAGAAAAATTACAAAAAAATGTAGAAAAAATAAATTTCCGAATTTAAATGCAGCTTTTTAGAGAATGGCTTCAGAAACATTTAGAGGTATGCCACTTCAAAATCCGATTAAGATAAGTTGAGTTATGGGCTTAAGAACTTCAGTCTTGGTACATTTTTGAATTTCTACAACATAATAACATCAAAAAAATTACAAAAAAATATGGAAAAATAAAATTTCCAAATTTGAATGCAGATTTTTAGAGAATTGCTCCAGAAATATTTAGAGGTATGCCACTTCAAATTCCGATTAAGATAAGTTGAGTTATGGGCTTTAAAACTTCAGCCTTTGGACATTTTTGAATTTCTTCAACATGATAACATAAGAAAAATTACAAAAAAATATGGAAAAATAAAATTTCCAAATTTGAATGCAGATTTTTAGATAATTGCTCAAGAAACATTTAGAGGTATGCCACTTCAAAATCCGATTAAGATAAGTTGAGTTATGGACTTAAGATCTTCAGTCTTGGTACATATTTGAATTTCTACAACATCATCGCATCAGAAAAATTACAAAAAAATGTAGAAAAAATAAATTTCCAAATTTGAATGCAGCTTTTTAGAGAATTGCTCCAGAAACATTTAGAGGTATGCCACTTTATTAAGAGATAGATAGATTTTATTGGATTCTTTTTGTGCGAACGTCATAACATGCAAAGCACTTCACCTTGGATGCATAAAGTGCGATTTCCATTTGGACAGGCTAAGCGTTTTCACAAACACAGGCTTAGATTAAAATCCACGTGTACAGACTTCATTGTAAGCCAGCTTTGGGCCAAAATGTAATTTTAACAGCCAACTTCGCAGCACGTAGACTGCGTGTGTTAGCGGAAATTGTTGGCTTGTCGACACGTTTTCAATTATCAGTCAAAAGCCGCTGACGAATTCAAATACGAGCACTAGGCCCACTCGCACTCAGGCAGCCAATAATCCTCCTCCATCGGAAGCAAAAATTGATTGGCCTGCATGCGTTCAATCAAATGTGTCACATCTTGACATGTTCACTTCTCCTTTATTGCCACGAGGCTATTGGGATTGGGATTGGGATTGGAATCGGAATATGACAAACCTGCAGCTGCGTAGCTGATGAAAGTGGCACTTGGAAAATATGGGCGGGTTTGAATGCGAAAGCCCATGACTTTACGATTCTTAATGATTTCCAAAAATAAAAATAAATTTATATAAATAAACATTGAGTGAGAAACCTGCAAATATCCTTCTTCTTGCTACGAAAGTCTTAGTTAAGTAGTTTATAAATATTTCGAGTTTTCAGATTACTTTCCTACAAAGCCAAAGCCAAAGCCAAATATTGTCCAAGTGTGGTGGGTCATGATATTTGGACCGTCCTACTCCTAATTTATATCCCACCCAAAATCCAATTAGTGGTGTGGCCGACAAAAGCATAACGAACTCTTGGATCTGAGCCAGCAAGTAAACTTCCTCGGGGGCAACAAGTGACTGGCAGTGGCAGAGCGCTGGGTTCTGCCATTTCGCCTTGGCCAAGTTAAGTCAACGATGCAGCAGCAGCCGGGAAATCATTCAACATTCAGCAAAACTACCAGCTCTGCGGTGGTGTGACCGCCGACGACGGCAATACATTTTCCAGGGCCATTTTTTGCATTAGCTGAGCTGCACTTGTAGTTGCTGTGGGTGGAAAAGATTGTGGTTAAGAGGGAAAATAAGATTAGGGTTGGGTTTCGAGGTTCACTGCTTTCCAGGCCTTATTCAGGTCTTATTCAGCCGATATTCAATGAGCCGTGGCGACATTAACGCACTTTTAACGACTCCCACAAGGAGGCACGCACACATTAAGCGCCTTCGATAGAAATTGGCTAACTGGACCATAAGTTTTAAGCACTCAAACGACTCGCTGCGTTTTAAAGCGAGAGGAAAACTGGAAAATCTGAGAGGTATAAGGCAAGAGGAAAATGGAAAAGCATATGCAGATGCGCTTAAGGCGGCTACAGATGGCGTCCATTAAGCTCATTATGAGCTGCCATTCTTCATTCCCTTTCTTGGGGAAACAATTTGAACGGAAAACAAAGACGTGGCGCCACAGAAACCACATGTGAGCAAGTCCTTCATGCCTCCAACATTTTGGGGCCATGTCAATTGCAGTCAGAAGAAATTCATTTTGGCTTGCGGGCAAAGTTAAATTGAATTGTTTTTTTTACCAGAACTCGTTCGCTTCTCTTTACTTACCCTCGAATCGGCTCAGACAACAGGTTGTGGGATTTAATGAAATTAGGCCCTGACGAGGGCAACGCAGCCATCGTCTAAATAAATACTCCGAAAGGAACAGGGGGACTTCGGTTGCAAGTGGAGCTAAAAATATTTGAAAAATCCGTTTAAAAACCAAGAAGATAGAGGAAAAGAAGATACAGGCTTTGATCCTTGATAGCAGGCATTGAACTAAATTAAGGTATAGAAACACTCATTTATGTGACCACACCCTGTTTGCATTTGCCAGATTATGTACACAATTTTCAGCTGCCTGTACTTTGCACAATTGCCCGGGCAACAGATATATGCTCGTGCATTCTGATTCAGCGTGAACTTTGACACAGCACATGTGGCCCGGTATGTCGCCACCATCCCGGTGGCCCGACCTCTCCGGATTTGTGTGTTTTATGCCAACTTCGAGCAATTTAATTTAATTACAACGTCTGGTGGCGCCGCTGCCGCTCCGGCATCATCTAATTTCATTTGGAACCGGAGACCGGGCAACAGTTGCCCCATAAAAACTGCCACAATATGCCGTGCTTTTGGCCTGAGGTCCTTGCCGGATTGGCTGCAATCCCTACAGCATTTGCATAAGCCTTGATTAAATTCGGCTCTGACTTCTGCAACTTATTCGCAGGCATCGATTGGAAGTCCAGCAGTCAGAACCGGAAATTGTCAAGGAAATGAAATGGGTTGCCGGACTGGAGTGGCCCCCATTTAATTAAACACCAAATGGCAATACATAAAGTGTTTTCGCTCGGGCTCGTTCACATATCACGCGGCAAAAAGTTTCCAATTACGAATTCGTTGGCCGAGTTGTTTGCTACATCCGCATCGAGTGAAAACTTTGCGATGGCTAAAAGTTTGAGCGACCACCAGAGAGCGAGTGCTTCTAATGAAAAACCACTTAGGCGGAGACAAAGAAGTCCACTTAGGCTGCAGGACATGTATCCTGGCCCGGTCCCACTCCATAAGTCAGCTCTCTGCTGCTGGGCAAAAGTTTCCGCCGCTGCACATGCATTTTGCAGCGCGCCTAACGACGGGAAAATAGCCAAGGACATGTCCCCAGTCAACATCACGTCCAGGGATTCCCAATTTAATGTGCCTACTTACAGAAATAACCAACCTGCAGCTGCACAAATGTCGGCCAAACAAGCTAAATAACTCAGATTCGCTGGGCTCGATTGTGTACTTACAACATTTTACTGCTCTACGTGGGCCTGCTCTTAAAGCTGAAGCACATGACATATGGCCGGCAACATGTCGTATGCGTAATGCGACTTTTGTTGCCCTTATTAAACAATTAAGCGGTCATTTTTATTGCATCGCCGGACAAATTGGGTTGCAATTACATTCCATTTGACCTTGAACGATTTTAATATATATTTAATTCGATTCCCATCCCCTGCATCCGTTGCCATCGGTAAAACAAACATCAAAAGAGAGGAAAAGGCCGACGGCGAAATGGAAAAATGTGGCATAAAGCTCGGGCTTAATTGCCGGAAAAAAGGGTTAATTGCTCGCGTATTTGGTTTGTGCATGCTAGCAAATACCCAAGAGCCCTCTGAACGAACATAAAAAGTTTCGTTAATGGAAAACGGTGAAACAGCATGTCAGGGGGGACTCGCTCTAGATACAGCCCCAAAACAATTGGAAATTTCAATATTTCCGCCAAGCAAGCTCGAAAATGAATTCAGTTAGCACCCTGGGAGCCCTTTAAGCCGGAGTCGCCTTCAAAATGCTGCCTCATAACATTAGCAAATGCCCCTGCCGCAATTTTGAGTGCCTGCAGCGGACTTTCCAAGCGCTTGATGCATTTTTTATGTTGCCAGCATTACTGGGCACTCTTCGTGACCAGGGGTGCACTGAGCGAAAATATCATTTAATGTGATGCAAGTATGGCAGAGTGTTCAAAATGTGTACCATAATGTGTCAACTAACATTAGCTGGTAGTAGTTTCCTATAAGCACTACAGAAGGTATTGTTTTTTGTGACATCGGTTGGAAATCTGCTACGTCTGTCACAAACCTCCACTATAATTGTCTAGTTGGTAACACCAAGTTAAGTTAGTTCAGTAACATCACGTCCTGCGAACATTTTTCGCCGTGCTCGTGTATGTGCACAACTTTTATCACTTGTTTGCTTTGCATTTTACGAGCATTTAAATACAATGAGTGCCAAGCGGACAGCTGTTGCATGTGCTTGTTTTCCTTTCAAGGACGGAGGGCGGAGGGCGGAGGGCGGAGGACGCAGTGCAGCATCACGTTTCCCGGGTCAGGGGACAAGGGGCTAAGCAGACAAACTGTAATTTGCCATTTTCCGGCATGAAGCCGGCTAATTAGAGGGACGAGTTCCGATTCAAGCCGAATTCGTAACAAGTGTGATTAAATTCAACTCCGCATATTGCTGCCCGCTGGACAAAGTAATGCAACGAATATTCCTTGCCATTGCTAGGCTTAAAGTCCATTTCAGCAAAGTGCTCGCTTTTATGGGGCATTCAAGTTCACTATTGTTCAGTGCTAAAAAGCAGCTCATGAATGCCAAGCAGCAAACTGGCAACTATTACTTAATAAAGTGAAATATGGGAAATTTATAACCAGACACACATACACACACACACACACACACACACACACCGAGTTCGCAGTTCAAAATGGCAGGACGGGTGGGTCACGAACATGCTAAACTTTTCCATATTTGAGCTTCAAAATGGAATTTGTGCGCTTTCCGTACTGCGGGTGGGAAAACCCCACTTGGCCAGCCAGCCACTCGGAAGATAGTTATGCAGTCAGTTTTGATTACTGTTCTGTAAACACAATAGATTAAATAAAAGCGCAAATAAATTGCATTCGAACGATGCTGGAATATTGTACATAAATATGAGAGTTCACTGTGAGGATGTGAGGCAGTTGCGGATGCTTTTTTGTGGAGATCAAAACTATCCAGTGATGGGGCTATTTACGTAAAAGAGATTTCAGACTCTGGCAAAATCATCACCAATGATTATTTCATGGCAGCACTTTTTTTTCGGCTTTAATTAGAGTCAATTCACATAACCAACTTATATCAGATTGGATGCAAATAAATATTAACTTGCATAATAGTTATAATTTAGATAGCATTTGAGTGCTAGAACAAGCCCTACTTTGCGTTTAATCAAAGAGTATGACATGAATTAGGTACAAGGTCTGTGTGACATATCTACGCCGAAATAAATCAAACATTTAAATTGGGTTAGCACTAGATGGAGCAGAATTTTCAAGCGAAAGCCAAAACCAAACAGCCAGGCCCACTCAAATTCCTTCAACTAGATATTTTTGCCGATTCCGTCGGTTTGAGCGAAACGAAATGCTAATGGCAGCCAGACAAACACACATGGACTGAGAGACACTTTCCCGTGACAGGTAGCATTTTCGGAATGTCAACCCTTTTTATGCATACTTTCAAATTTAACAGCACTTGCCTCATTAATTTCTGAGCACTTTTACGCCCTTTGACTTTGCCACATGACAATGGCAAAGCGAATCTGCTGGATGGCTTGCTGTGGCATGAGTAAAAGCCAGAAAATCGCAAAATACTTTGGCTTAACCCGTTCATGCCAGCCCCACTGACTGTCCTGCACAGCTTAACTCTCGAGTCGACTCTACTCAATTCCAGTTTTGTTTACTCTTTTTTCGGCAACTTAATTTGCTCGCATTACGTATACGACATGCAAGCCCGGCTATGTGGAAACTTTTTGCTTCTGCCGGACCAAAAGGCAGGAAAAAATAAGAGAGAACAAGTGTTCCGACCGAAGGTTACCCTCTCGTTTGGGTAGCACATTATATACTCGCATTTTATGCCTTTACAGCAAACCCAAAATAATGCTAGTTATTTCTTGAACTAAGATGGAAAATCACTAGACAGTCTATACCCTTTATTTTCCTATATACCGAAAAAAAATCTTTGCGGCAGAACAAGAGAATTTGTTTTGCCAGGCTGCAATCGAATATTTTGCTGTGCTCTGGGTCTGAAGTGCTCGTATTTGGCATTCTGGGGAAATTCATTTTGGTTCAGTTGTTTGCCCATTTAACTGCAAGCCACGGCAGCATGTAAATATTGATTTTTTTCCTCCTGTCCGCTGCAAAAAGCCAGTATCGCAATGAAAACTTGTTTGAACGATTTGAGGCCTGGACATGAGTGCTGGATTGACAGACTGGGGGAATCGAAGGCACAGAAATTAGAGGCACATATAAATCTTGCCGCCCAGCAAGGCGAAAACCAGGGCCCAGACCAAGAGTCGAGTCAAATGCCAAATGGGATTTGCTGGAACTGTGCATTGTAAAACCAATTCGTTTCCATTTGTCCTCGGCGTCACTTGCACTCCACACAACCGCATACTCGCACAATGCAATTGAACTCTGGCCCTCAACCGCCACTTCCGTTTCCGGTCGCCCAAGGAGTGGGAGTCGCTCTGATCCTGCTGCTGACAATGCGAGTGACAGCAGGAATGCAAACACAATGCACAATATGGGATACGCAGCACAAAGGGATAAAAACAGAATGCAGAATGCAGAATGCAGAATGCAGAATGCGCACTACGCACACAATACAGGTGCAGTACGGTGGTTAGGCTTCTGATTGAAAAGGGATAACAAAGTAACAGTGGGGAAAGGCGTCCATAGCCCACCAATAGATTCAAACATTATTTGTTACCAGAGGCTTTATTCAAACTTAAACTCAAAGCTTAACCAAATTGATTGAAAATAATATATTCAAGACTTTTCACTTTAGCACTTTTTAACAGCACATACTCGTATCTGCATTTAGAAAAAAACATTTTGAATATATTTTTAAAATGTATTTTACTTAAATGCAATAATTTAACTGGCCACTGTGCCAAATGAGGAGTAAGAAATCGCAGGCCAAGGCGCTCAACACTTAACCTGATTGCACTCGACTCAAAGGCTGAGCTGGGATTTGCGGATTCTCCATGTGGCACACCATTGGGGCGACTCCGGGCTTTGGGCATTTCGGATTTCGGATAGGGGGATAGAACTGCTACGCCGGGCTTAATGGCCCGATTAACACTTTATGACGTACTCGGGACGTACTCCCAGCGAACTTAAAGGCTGCCTATTTATATACCCACATCGAACATTTATATTCGTGCATTTGTGTCGAGTGCGAGTGCGAGTGCGAGTGCGAGTGCAAAGGGGAGCTATTTTCGTACAGGACATTTTGCAGGAATTGCCGTTGGTCACGACAGCCCACACATTTTGTTGTCGTCTGGCTGTTTGGTCAATACTCAATTATGGCACCCCAGTGGGCTCCATATGCTGCAGCTGGCAAAACAGGTCGAAAACAAATTGAAGGTGCAGAGGTTAAACTGCGAATCTGTCACCTGCGAGCTGACACCCACGAACTTTCCGCTTATTGTGGGCCAAATAAAATGGAAAGCACTTAATGTGGCGTGAACGAGCTGAGAGCGCCAAATGAATGGAATTCCAATGAATGGGGCAGCGATTTGAAGATTTCAACTTTGACACAGCGCACACAGAACGCCTGAATAATTCACAAAACGGCCACCATTTTCTTTTCAGCGTCGGGCAAAATTGACTTTTAATTTTCCACGCCAACTTGGGCCAACTGGAGTGCTTCGTTTATAAATAAACAAACTGTTGGCTGTTGGTCATCAAACAGCCAGCATTTCAATTAATATGCAAATGCACACAAGGATAATTAACCACTCTGATGTTCCCGAACGGTGAGCCTCTCTGCCTTTTCCCGCTGCTGGGCTGATGATGATGTTCAGCCATCAGCCATCGCTCCTATTTCCATTCCCATTCCCATTCGGTATTCACATCCCGAAAGGAGCCGCATTTGCAAAGTCATTACCTTGGCGTCGCTGACAGGACACATTCCTCGGATTCCCACATGGCCGTTGGGCCCCAATAAAACTGACTCGTTGCCGAACTGATGACATTTCAATAAAGAGATCCAGACCCCAAGCCACATTGATTAGCCAGCTGTGGGCTCGTTGGAAACGCAAATGGATTACTGTCAGAGATGGCCATTATATTTAGCATCTAAAGGTTTCAATTTACCAGGTACCACTTATTTAACTACCATTAGGTATTGCTATGTTTGTGTAAAGTTATGTGTTGCCTGAGAAGAGAAACACAAAGTTGGACTAACTCATTATTATAATGCATAATTGCAATTATCCCTCACAGAGGAAGGCAACAGTTAAGACCAAAACGGAGCTAAAACTATGAGACTGGCTGTTTCAACTCGTGTCTGTGTACAATGGGTAATTAACATTCGAATCCGGCCCAACCCCACCTGCAGCCTTTGTATGGAAAAGCGAGTGCATTGAGTAAACACAATGTGAGGGCTGCAAATGCACTGATAGCGGCCCATCAAAGCCGAATTCCCGCCGAGAACAATGCTCTCCAATTAGGCAAATGGCAAATGGCAAAGTTGATTAAGTCAGCCGCCGTGCTGGGAAATTGCAGGGCCGCCTCCTGTCCACATGCCCATCAAATAAAGGACCCAGCAATTTTCATTTATTGCACACAATTTCAATTATATCGAGTGCTGTCCGGGCCGAATCGAAGCCGTGACAAATGGGAATGCCTATTGCGGGATGGATTTACACGGCCCCAGCGGCAAATGGAAGTCATTTATCAAAACCAAAGGCGCTGACTCGGCAGCCATCACCTGGATAAGCAGATAAGAAGCGCCCGGAAAGCCCAGCCAAGGACCTTTTCTTTGATTCCATGTTGCCATTTCGGGTTGGCTGCTTTGGTCGCTGACAACCGGAGATAAATACGCACATACAGGTCATTTTATTGTCGTCCGTTTTCCTCAGTTTTCCTCCGTTTTCGGTGCGCATGGGAGTTCTGGCGAAATCCTGGTGATATCCCGGCGAAATCCTGGCGATATCCTGGCAGGAAAATCAGTGTGCTATGCATATTTAATGGCGTATGCAAATGCAGAGGGTCCAAAATGGCTCAAAGGCTTGTATATTTACGAGTCCAACAATGCCACCAAAACATATTTAACTCGCTCGCATTGGCCTTGTATCTTCGCTTATCCACCATTTGTAAGCCATGCCGAGTGTCACAGGACATGCCACAAAACAAACCACTTGGTCCTAGTTCCCTTCACCAGCCACCTTAAAGACCCCAATCCGCATTATACTGCGCAGCTGTCCTAAATCAAATGGCCCATATTTTTGCCTGTCGCCCGATAGGACGTCTTATCGATGGGTCTTTTTGACCTAGCTTATCTAAAGGAAATACCAAAATAAAGCCCATTCATCTCGCTCCCAAAACGCTGAAACGGCGATTAGGGCACTTTAAATAATACATAATACATATACAACATTTCATTTACAGGTATACAAGCTAAAGTGCTCTTTTATTTAATATACACACAGTACAATCATAGGTATGGATTTTTGTAGGTTCATAGTTTCGATGGTAAAATGAAATACCGAAAACGAAATGAAATTTAATCGAATTTGCGCAGCTTACAACAAATTTACCTAGTAATCAACCTAATTTTTTGCGTTTTTTTTGTGTTTGCGTTTGTGTTTTGATGAACGGCAGGTGTGAAACATTTCATTGCCCAAAAATAACAACCCCTGTGAATTTTCACCGCCCCCAGCGGTTGGATATTTATTGTCTAAACGAATCTGCCGGAGTGCCTCGAAATTAATGGCCGTGGCAACTTGAAAGCAGTAAAGGGACCAAAGGGAGGGCTTTAAAGCCAAGTTACAAAGTTACCTGGCCCTCGGCTCATTGGAGCGTTCTTATCGATTGGGTTCGCGCCTTAATTATGAGTGGGGCGAAAGAGATTGGAGCTGCCCGTGCTTTCTCACTGATTGCACAACCGATGCTGATTGATGGCCCCGTGTCAGTTAGATTAATCGACTGGTCCTGGTCCTAAGCGAAAAGCTTAAAGTGCACCAAGTGCACTTTCAGGGCCAGAGTTAATTTGGCCTAATGCATTCTGCGGACATTCTGGCCAACTTTTGGGGCGTCTGGCTTAAAGCCTCAAAAAAGCTGGAGCTCGAGCATTAATATTAAATGTGCCCAACGGCTTGGAGTTTTGGCTAGAAGAGCTCAAATCATGCGCAACTCGAAACAAATTGTGGAGCATTCCGTTGGAGCCAAGGTCCCGACCCAAGACTTGGCAATACTCCTATATGTCAGCCAAGTCAAGCCAAGCCAAGGACTGGCAACAAGTAAGCAAACAAACATACATAACATACATACAATGTCTTGGATGTGTGCATTAAAAGTCAATGACTCGGCAAATGAATTGCAGGCCCAGGCAAATTAAATTAGCGTAGCGACTTGATGTCCTTGTGGGCGACCCTAAGTCGAAATTGTTTTTCTTGCAGGATGGGATCGGCGAACCCGAAGTACGGCTGTCCACTTTATGAGCCGATTGTAGCATAACACATTTAACTTACCTGGCGTAAAATGCGCCAAATGGTAATCAATATCCGCGAGGCCGGACTTAATTAGTCAAATCCAAGTAGTATGGTAGTATGGTATCTTGGTCCTTGGTCAGCACCAAAATATTTATGTTGGTTGCAAATAATTAAAGTTAATTGAGTATAAAAAGTCGGCGGAAATTGGATAGGCCGGCACAAGTTCCATTAAATCTTTGGGCTGAGTGCTGAAATTTCATGCGGTGTGTTGTGGGAAATTAAAATGCTCAGCCAGTGTCGATTTCACAGCCCAGCATCTGACATAATTGCACTGCCAGCCAGTTGGCCTCTAAGCCAGCTTTAATACATGTATGTTGGCCATAGACACAAAGAGAGCGGGCTAAGAGAGGGCTTAAGAGAGCGACAGAGCGAAAGAGCGGTCCTGCGCAGCTGTGCGCGGATCCTGTTGCTGCTATGCCCCGCCTGCAGGGCTTACGTTGCGTATACGCAACGATACGTTACTCATACGCCCCGTAGACCCAGGCTGGGACCAGCTGGACACAAAGGAGGACGAAGGACTGCCAACAGTTGGCGGCATCCAACGCATTCGAACGGTACTCAACCGGAAGTGCGACTTACAAACAGCCAAAATCCACAGTCTGGCATTCTTGGGCGTACATAATGCATATATACGTATATATGTACGTATATATATATAGGGATAACCCCTGGGCGCATTGTTCCCAGGGCATTATGGAACGTGTCTGGGCATCTCTTGAGTCTTGGTGCGATTCTAGGGTCGAGAGGTGTGCCTGGGAAGCACTATGAAGGCGCTCGCAAATTCAAATCCATAAAAGTGTCATTAGGGTGGCGCATAAAACACAAAAGGTGCGCCCAGAAATTAATTAAAAAGGCAAACTCAAGACCGGAATAAATGGCGCATAAGATTTATGCAAACAGGCAGTTGCCTTTTTTGAAATATCCTTGCTGCAATGCATTGGCCTTAAAAGTGTTTCGATTCTACGGCCAAGTCTGCACGGCCACTTCACTGGTTGTTTTCATTCGCTATATAAATAGTTGTCTTTCCCCCTGTCGCCCCTTGCCCCAGATCAGAATATTAAATTTGTTTTTGCGATGGGGCGAAATGGTCAGGCGTTTAATTTTGCACGCAGAAATTAGCAAAAATAGAACTTAAATATTTATACAGACCGAAACACGTGGGCGCATTCAAATTAGGTTGTCATGGGGTAACAAAGGAGTAATGTCCTCGAAAAACTCGTGTAAGCGGAATGGACACTAATGCCAGACTTTGTTTACGTTTTGAGCTTTGTTTGCCCCATAAAACAGCAGCCCCAACGAATGTCAGAATGTCCAAATGAAGTTATTTGAGTGTGTGTTCGGCAAACACACACACAGATACTCACCCACACTCACTCGCAGAATTGTGGGCAATTAAGCGATGTGCTTAAGCCTGATGAGGTTTTCAGCGCGAGATAAATATCCGAGGAGCAAAAGAAAGCCGCCCGACCACATTTGTCAGTCCAGCCGAATTAATAGTACACGGCAAGAAAATACCTAAAAGCAAAGTAAACAAATAGTTTAACCAAATGCAGGAAAACTACGTTGTGCTTTCAAATAAGTTTTAAGTTTGTACAAGACCAAAGTTCAGGTAGTTTCTCAAAAGATACAGACTTCCCAGACTTTAATCATATATGTACAATAATATTACAGAAATTTCTTTCACTCTGTGCAGAGGGATAAGCATATGTTTTGTGGTCCTGTCGAGAGTAATAATTGCGCAGGCACATTACGGTTATTTGCTGAAGTAGGCGCAAGTGTGGGATTAATTTGATTACACTCCAATGAATGGGTGTGTATTTGAGGAGGATTTCGATGAGCACAAGGCACAACGTTGTTTGTGTTTGAATAAGGGGTTATTCGCCACCGATTGTATTGACCCCTTGCCAATTTCGTGGAAAGAACAGTGGCCACAAGCCATTTCATTAGACGCTAAACATAAATTAGCTTTTAAGTCGCTGTTAGTTGTATTTGTCTGCTGTCTGTTGCTTTGTTTAAAGCTCATAGAGCGGGAAATGCGAACAAGTTAATTGAAATTCCTGCAGCGTTTCACGTGCGATTGTTTGTTCTCGGAGGACACAACAAGAAAATGAAAACTCGCCCCGAAGGAAAGCATTTCTATCTTTCATTTTTTTTGCAGCTAGCTTGACTTTTCCTCTCCGAACTCCTGCCTCTCTCCCTCGGCTGAGCAAACACTTAGCCGGTGTGAAAAAATGTAGACAAGTGTAAATTTATATTCCCTTCTGCGGAAAAGGGGCTCCTTGGCCACTTAGAGCTACTCGCCGGGAAATGTGAGAGCACGGTGTATAACTTTGACGTGAGCCATAAAGGAATTTAAATATTTCTGCAGGAGAAAGCTATTTGCATTGTTTATTCAGCATAACTACGAGCAGACAAGGTATCTGCTGCTCGGTTTTCCAGGGTTGCTGAAAGTAGCAGAAACTAGCAAGTTTATTGCACATGAGCGCCCAACTTTTGCAGTCCGAAGTCCAAATGTAGCATCCATAGTACCTAAGCTGCCACTGTTCCCCTACATTTTCAGTTTTACTGGCCTGCGATTGGCATACTTCACATAATGTGTATATAAATAAACCGTATAGTCGCTAAAAACCACACCGCATCAAAATGGCCCCCGGGAATCGCGTCAAAATGGGAATGTGTTGCCGCACTTTCATGCGATTCCATCGAGATTGGCTTATCTGCACACTGAACCAAAAAATATGCCACAAAAAGTGGGTTTATTTAGTTCTGCTCTGCTTTTCCCACAGCCATAAAACAACTGAATTTTATAAATAATTGGGGCGTAAATTCGGATGGCTGTACCCATATTTTTTGAACTACTAAATAAACAGTGGTGGTCAAAATAAATACATAAATATATATGGTAGATTTAGAATATATGGGACTTGATTGGCTGGATATACATACGTTTTTGGTACAAGTTTAGTTTAATACTTATAAAATATCTAAACTAGCACAGGCATTTTTGCTTGTAGCATTTATTTTGTAACATGAAACAGAAAAGTTGACATAAAATGAAATTTTTTCTGAAAGTAACTAACGACTGTAATTCTTTCGCCTGGCGATCTGAAACTGCAAAATGTTATGCTTCTGGATTAGGTTGCTCATCTCGGGTTTCCCTAAGATGGAAAAGACGGTGGTGTTGTTGGAGCGCTGTAGTACGGCCATTTCCAGCTTCGCAGGGGTCAAGCTCTCTCTGTCCAGGATCATGCCCATGACCTTGATGGCAACATCCTTGGCTTCCTCGAGCGAGGGACTAGCGTAACCCTTGCTGAATAGCTCCTTCTGAAGCATTTCCTTGGCCGCCCCAGATTTGCGGCCAATGCAGGTGGTCTTCCAGCCACTGTAGTTGCCACTGGGATCGGACTGATACAGCTGGAACCCGAAGCGGCAGTCCCAGCCCATGTACAGAAAGGATACTCCGAAGGGTCGCTTGCCGCCGTACTGCGTATACGCCTGCTTGATGTCACACAGGTTCGTGACCAGCTGCTCGCAAGGAATCATCTCACCGTAGGTGCTAACATATTGTTGGGCGATCAGGCGCAGTTCGGTGGTCAGCACGTTTCCATCCGCCGTGTAGCCCGTGGCGCAGCAGGCAGTGTCCTCGTTCAGCCTGCAGATCCTGGACGCCGGAATGCTCGAGTCCAGGAGCTTGTCCACGCCTCGCTCCGTGGCCAAAATGACCCCGTTCTTGGCCACGATGCCCAGGCATGCATTCGACTGCGAGGCGGCCTCCATCGCATACTCCACCTGGTACAGGCGGCCCTCCGGCGAGAAGATCGTGGTGCGGGAATCGTAGAGACGCGCCATCGTTCGGTAAAATATACAAATGTATAGATATATAGTGGAATACTTGAAGCCTAGACGTAGATTGATTGGTTTAAAATATGTAGGGTGGCCAACGAGAAGTTCCCACATACGTGTACTGGGTTATTTTTTTCATATTTTATAGTCAACAAAAATATTTCACTAAAAATTCCTTTTTGTTGTAAAAATATAATCAGTGTAATTTGTAATTTCTGTTGCATTAAAATACAAGAATTGCATTAAAATACAATCTTTACTTAATATATTGGTAACAGTATTTTTAAAAAAATTTACAAAGTTGTTTTCCTTGTTTTATGTTTTTGCATCTTTCTCATTGGGATTGCTTTATTTTTTAGGTATTTTGGTAAAGTGAAATTTCCAACTACTTTTCCATTCCCTTCGAGCGTCATTTATTCTCATTTTCCGCAGCGAAAAGTGTTAGCGGCTTTGGGGATTATTGCACAAAGCGCATAAACTTATTAAATATGCAAAATGCCTCTTATTTTTCCCGTGGCAAATGGAAAGGCTTGGCTGTCAGTCGCAAATTTGAGGCACAGCTTTTGCCTTATGATAAATGATTTGCCAGCAGGGAGTTGTCGGGCGGCGCAGGAGGCATAAATTATGAACGGGGCCAAAGGTCAAAGGTGGAGCACTGCCTCTGGGCCACAGACGCTACTCCATTAATGTCAAAGAGTCACCGTTTCTCTGTCACTTTTCCAATTGACTGCAGTCGGCAAACTATCTTAATTAGCTTCTCGCTGGCCAACAAGTTCATTCAACATCTGGGTAGCGCTAACCTGAATTTTCCTTATATAGATGAGCCGAAAAGGATGCCGTGCCAGTGGAGTATAAAATCGAGGATCCACACTGCGATCCCGATTGGTGATTGGGTAATGGTAATGGGTCTGTCTGGACGGACGCTCCCGCTCCCAAAAACCGGGCATGATGCCACTCCCTGGCAGACGGGCAGAAGTGGGTCTTAAGTGGAGTGCGCCAAGTCGATTGGAAAGCAATTCGCTTGCCCTTGCCATGCATAAAATATGAGGCAACCGGGGCCATAACTCAATTTGCTGCTACATGCAGCAAGTCCCCCTGCCGTCTCCCGAGTTGTGTGGCATCATCATCAAATCGAAATCGAAATCGAAATCGGTATTGGAATAAAAATAAAATGCCCGTCTGCAATTCGGTTTAGTTCAAAAGCCCATCAAACTCATTACGTAGCATTCAAGCCGGGTCATTTCGGCCACGTTTCCATATTTTTCGAGCCGCCTTCTTTGTTTATTTTTTGACAGACGAATCCCCCCAAACGTGGAGCGTATGTGACAGAGGATTTAGCACTCAGCGCCAGCTGGACTCAAATCAGCAGAAAAGTGAGGCAAGGAGCTGGTGGTGGTTATGGCTGATTATGATGCGCCCCTTGTAGAACACATACGCCATATGAAATATGAACGAGTGCGAAGAGCTGAGAAGAGCTGAGCCGGAAACGACCCTCATCAATATGGATTTTGCGACGGACATGTGGGCCACGTTTGCGCTGAGTGCCAGTCCGAGTTGAGTTGAGTTGAGTTGAGTTTGTTAAATTAATTGCATAAATAATTTACATAGTAATTACACGCAGTCCTGCGAGTAAGAGGAGTGCGGACTTCCCTCCGTTTGCATATAAATCAAAATGCTAATGCAATCGAGTCGATATTTGCATTTTACGTAAGCTTGCAAATCCGTAATTACGTAATGCAGCCACAAGCCGATTGCCACTCGCCGTCGTTGAGCTTTAATTTGCGTTTCCGTTTCCGTTCCGCTGACTCACTTCGATATTAAGCCCACACTTTTGGCGCGAGAACTAAAATATCCGGATGCCACAAGCGACATACATATATATATATACATTTGATGAATAGGTAAAAGGGCTAAGTTAAGGTCTGAAAAGAGGGGGGATTTTTGCGTCACTTAAAGACTTAACTAATAGCTTCGAGTATATATAGCAGATTAAGCAATTGGTTGCCTAATTTATGATGCTTGTAAGCTGTTTATCTTACTTAATCAATCAATAGAAAAATAAATTAGCGACTGCTCCTATTCTGCTCCACCGATTACCATTTTACAATCAATGGCGTAGTCATAAAAATGCTTAAAGATCATTTGCCAAGTGGCGATGTGTATATATACGGTAATCCGCTCGATCGATTGATCATCGGCCATTTCAACGTCTCAATCGATCAGAGGCAGGTCGAACAACTATTGCACGACCACAATTTAATGGCTTAGCATATGAATCGCATTATGGTTTTTTCTGTTGTCTGCTTGTCTGTCCATCTTGGGATCAAAAACCGCACTCTTGGCGTATCAAATGGCAAGACAAACGATCGACGCTCTTCTAATGCGCATTGTTGGGCATAAAGAGGCGTCGATTAAAAATCAATATAAACACATCGATTGCTGTTATGAATGCTATGAACGCTCTACAAAGGAAGCTCTGGACATGCTTAATATACGCGTATGCTTATAGAAACTTGTATGCAAATTACCAAGTGAAGAACCGAGCCCATGTAAAGTGAGCACTCATAACGTTGATTTATGCAGTCGAATCAAGCCGCATTTGCATAATTATAATGGCGCGAACAGCCAAAGAGTCGCCCCAAAGTCTAGGCCAGAAAACGCGACCCACAAATCTATCACTGGCAGCTCTTTGGTGGTCAAGAGAAAATGGCAAAGACTGCGATGGACCCTCGTTTTCCAGATCTGCTGGCACCTCGTGATCGATCCAACTGGATTGCCAAATGCATAAATCACGTGCCAGTGCCGCAAAAGTAAAATAGAAACAGCATCAGATATCAAACAAATCAGCGAATGGAGATCAGTGATCGGAGATCGGAGAACGGAGAACGGAGAACGGAGAACGGAGAACGGAGAATGTCTGCGACTGGCTTCGCTTACTAGTTGGTAGAAATTATGTAAATGCCTAAGACTAGACCCTGATCTTGAAACGAGTCGGCGGAGCAGAAGCTCGAGCCACTTCAGTTTGCTGCTGCGTTAACTGGAGATCGGTCGAAAATTTAGAGTGGGAGCTGCCACTCGAAAACAACGTGTTTTTTGGATACCAGCCTACGGACCATGTACAGGACTTTTGTTTGGGTGAGCTAACAGCTTAGAAGACGAAGAGTTTCAATGGACACAGTGCTATTCATGAACCGAACTTGTTCGAATTCACTTCATATTTTCAAATATGTTTCTTCCGTGATTCATATAAGATCTATGAACTTCTAATCCGTTGGATATTCATGGATATTCAGCTTTTATAAATAGTAATGTGTTTGTGAATTTGTCAGTGATAATAAATGTTTCACGCCATTCAAACTCAACTGAACCCAACTAGTTGTCAACCTTTAGAGTATTCTTTTTTTTTTACATTTTGCAACTAATTAATTTGACTCTTAAGATAAGGCGGCTTGTTTATTGAAAGCCAAGGCTTCGCATAAAAGCATTAACGTTTTAAGAGGTCAGACATTCGCACGCAGTGTGTTTGCTTATTTAAATATATTATTAATTGGGGGTAATTTGTCTTGCAGCTGCTAACCCTAATGGCGGTGGCAAGTGCCGCCAACACTGGACGGGACTACCTGCCACGCCCCCAGGCCAGAGCCTATGTCTATGGCACGCCCCCGCCCAGCACGATGGCCCAGCTGCGGCGGATAATCCAGGGTCACCTGGAGCGCTTCCAGCAGGCGGAGCAGACCCACTTCTCCCGCCGCGCCAACGTGCAGCTGGGGAAATCGGAAGTGCCGGCGGAGAGAAAACGCTGACGATGCAGCTGTGGGTGGTTCGCACGCCCGCCGCTTCCGGCGCGGCCTCGGATAACGCGCTCGATTACGCCCTGCCGCCCAACACACCCACTCCCAAGGACTACGCGCACAAGTTCCTGCCCGAGGGCAAGGATGTGGTACCCGGAAGCTCTTACATACCGCTGCGGCTGGTGGTGATAAAGCGCTGAGGCGGCCCGACGAATCTTGGGCGGCGGCTTGCCTTTTGTTGTTCGAAAACAAGTTCCGGCGGAATGCCTATGCTCGTACGCGATACCCGATACTTAATGCCCAACCAGTAGTTGGCTAATTGGCTTTAAGCTTACTGGTTCCTAGCGCTAGTCTGGCAATATTTTATTTTATGTTTATGTTAAGGCCTAAGTTCGCTAATCTAAATTAAGGCACCACATCCCGGGGTCCGTGACTAAGACTACCGACCTTATCCGCATCCAATAAATTCGAAATTAAGACTCAGCCACATGGCGTCGTAATCTACGAAATACATTCACCAAAAACTGAGTTGTCATCTCATTTACATAAATTAGAAGTCATAAATTTGAAGTGAGCGGGGAACTACTACTTGGCTCCAAACGGTTAGAAGCTGTATTCAAAACCGGTTAACTTTTATCTGGCAGCTGTAATCAGGAGCTTAAAGCTGTGCTATTGGGTTTAGTCTTTGACTAAGTTTGAAAAACCAGACTAAAAGCTCTGTATTGGCTGTACCAAAGCTCACAGTTAATATTTTTACTAAAGTAAAATGGCAAAACTTGGAAGTTGCTCTGTACTATGAGTAGTCCAATATTTACATTCAGGCTTTATTTGAAAACCCTGGTGAATCATTATCTTAATGACTAGCCCCTAATCTACTTTTCATGTTCTACGCAAAGCGGTATTATACTCGGTTGGCATAAATACCGGGATTATAGATTGCAGATTGTATGGATTGCATGGATTATGGACCTTTAATGAATGGAAATTATTCAGATAAGTTGGACTTTAGCTTATTTCACCAAGTTTTTGGTGTGTTGTACAGGAAAATGAATCAAGATTATCCACAATAATTTACAGGTCTATTTAAAGATACTATGTAGAATTTATATACAATCTGTTTTCCTAACGCAAACTTAATAGTAAGCTATACTAAACTAAATACCAGTACTGTTAGTTGATGAATGGCTCAGGCCCTTGCAAAATGGAGTCCGTGTGCATTTGTATGGTTTCCTGATTTCTCTTCTTGCACGACTTGCAACACAGACCCAACCAGGCCCGCTGGTTTTCCTTGTTGAAAACTATAAAGTAGAGGAATAAAACGAAGCCCTGCAGAGTGGCTGTCAGGCAGAACAAGTAGGCGAAGATCCTTCCAAAACCGAAATAGGTACACAGTCCGAAAATCCAGGTTATTCCCAAGAGAAAGAAGAGCAGCACAAACAGGCCCAGTTGCTTGAAGATCAGATCACGTTTGAACAGGGCTGTATAGACACTCCAGGAGATGTAGCCCACCAATATTGCATTGGCCACCGTGATGAGGCCAATAGGCATTATGACTCCCAGGCTTAAGCCATATCCTGAGGGATAGCACAGGATGGGATAGTCCATCGACGAGTTGCTGGGCCTGTAGGAATCGGGTTCCAGAAAGACCACCAGCAAGGTGGGTATAGTGGCAATGTCCAGGCCGCTATAGCCGACATTAGTATGTAATGTCGTGGGTGATTAACGCCAATGACCCGGACATATCTTTGATACTGCAGAAATCCAATGATGAACATCCAGCTGAAGACAACCAGCAGTAGATACTGCATCACGGCTCCCACCAAGGTGCATCGTTCCGATTCAGATTGGTCCAGCTGCTCCAGCAAATGGCTTTGGCTCAGGATCAGGAAGAAGATCAACTGCAGACCCAGGGCGGTGCAAAGATTCAGCAATATCTTCGTGGAGGCTAAGGTCCGGAAGCTCTTAAACACGGCTGCAGTGACAAAAATCATTAGGAGTCCCAGCAGAGAAAGGGTCAAGCCCACATTGGTGATCGCGTCCAAGGAGTGATCATCTTCATTGGCGTCCAGACCAGCCTGCATTTTGCTGACTCCCAGCAGAAATGTGAACTGGGTCAGATGATCCGCATGGCAGAGTATCACTGGGTGCGATGAGGTTTCCAAGCTGCCACCGCCGCAGGTGGCTATTCCATCGCTAAGCCAGGTCGCATAGTTCCAGTAGCCACATCCGCCCTCAGACTGAGTTTGATTCGCCTTTGCATTGCGCAGGAAAAACGGCAACTTATCTGGTAGCTTGTTATCTATAAAACAGATAATACACTACATATATAACTATACTTTTGCTCAAAACACTCACCATCCAATCCTGGTATTGTTATGGATATAACATTGCTAGTTGGCCGTCGTTTGATTTCCTCTTCCGTCTCCACAAAGAGTGAATCTCGTGTATAGACCTTGAAAACTAAGTAGGAGGCTCCCTTTTTCTTCAGTTGGCTCCACAGTTTATCGGGAATAAAGACCGCACTTTCTAGGTTTTCCATGGCCCTTATATCTTCCTCATTATCCGATAGGTGGAGCATTTCGAATCGCGACGTATTGCCACCAGAGAAGTTGACTATCCCAGAAACATTTTTCACTTCTGGATCCACAAAAAATACACTGAGTTCGCTCGTCTTCAGAACAATAACACCCATGTCAAAAAAGGGATGGAACGTGAACTCAGTGCTGTTGGCAAAATTACTGCTGTTTAACCTTAATATTGACGGACTGAGTTCATCCAAATAATCCTCGAAGTTGCTAAGTAGAGCATTTGTGGCATTCGCGTCCGCTGAAAGACGGAGGGTTTCGTTATCTGTAGACATCACTTTTTGGCATATCGTCATCAAGTCCCCTACAACTGCAGCATTTCTTTCCGGTTTTTTGACCAGCGAATCGAAAATCTCTGAAATACTGAAGACATCGGCGGCGGCCAGTTTTTCCTGAGACTGAGTCAGCAGGTTGCTCAGTTGGCTAATCATATCCGGAGGACTCTTCACAGCGAGAAGGTTTATACTGGAGCTGAGTGCCGGTGCCGATCTACAGGTCACGTGGTCCAAGCTCTGCCAAACTCTGTTTCCATCGCGAATTTGGCACCTCCGTCGAATGGGAATTCCCCTTTCGTTCAGGCAGAGATCCCTAAGATTTGCCTTTTGCCCAACTCTCGTTTTCTCCACGCGATTGATTCGCTTCTCCTTGCCCTCGTCCGTTTCGTATTCCAGCTCAAAGTCCTCGGCCTTGCAGAATCCTCGGTTGCAGTCCTTGTAGGGATTGTGCGACAACTGGCCATCTGCATCCACGCAGAGGAGGAAGCGCAGGTTCTTCAGATGGCAGTAGTCCAGGCACCTGCCCACATTCGGCTGATCCAGGGCGTAAAGGGGGGGACTCGTACCTCCAGATACGAGTATTATGTAGCCAGCAATCCACCAGATAAACAGCAGCATAGCACTATCTATTTGTACCCAACTCAAGCGCAGGCTGCGATGTCGCACTCCCGAAGCTCCGCGATCGACTGACGGGGCTGAGATAAAGTGCGAGTGGCGATAAAACGAGTTTTCCTCTCCTCGTCCCTGTAAATAGGGCCTGCAAGAATTGCCACTTTCCTCATTATTCTATGTGGTATTTGAGTTGCCGGTCTATTTCGAGCAGAGCTCAAGGTCAACTGGTTCTCCGGTTCTCCGGTTCTCTGGTCGACGATAAGAATTGCAGCATCTTCAAAGGTCGAACGGTGGGTTCTTTTTGGGTGTTAAAAGTACTTTAAAAAATTCTTCAAATACAAAAACCAAGCAAAAATCTCTAAACATTCGGATGAATAATTTTAAAAATTGTCATATTATTTTACATCAAGTCAAACGCCACATGAACCACTTTAATTGTGGGTAATATTTATACAGTAGTAAAGTTTGCTTTGAGGGTACTGAACTTCCTAATTAAAACAAGATAAATACACGTAGATAGATAGATGATAGTTCTCCGACTATCAGATACCCGCTACTCAGCTAGTGATTGTGCAAACGAGAATATCGGTAGAAATTGTGTAACAGTAACAGTTTTGGTCGGATTGTGGGCGCAGTAAAACGATTTTTTCAAATCGATAGAAATTTACAAGACTAATAAAAAAGTGAAAAAATATCACA
Organism: Drosophila orena; assembly: GCA_005876975.1. NCBI lineage: Eukaryota > Metazoa > Arthropoda > Insecta > Diptera > Drosophilidae > Drosophila > Drosophila orena. The sequence continues at coordinate 1,164,584 of VCKV01000282.1, read as the reverse complement.
ACATTTTTCCAAAATGCTACTTCAAAATCCGATTAAGATAGTTTAAGTTGTGGACTTTAAAACTTCAGTCTTGGCACATTTTTTGAATTTTTACAACATCAAAAAAATTACAAAAAAATCTAAAAAAAAAAATTATCAAATTTGAATGCAGATTTTTAGAGAATTGCTTCAGAAACATTTAGAGGGTATGCCACTTTAAATTCGGATTAATATAAGTTGAGGTTTGCCCTTTATAACTTCAGTCTTGTGACATTTTTGAATTTCTACAAAATCATAACATCTGAAAATTTAAAAAAAAATTTTCCCAAATTTAAATGCAGTTTTTTAGAGAATTGCTCCAGAAACATTTAGAGGTATGCCACTTCAAATTCCGAGTAAGATAAGTTGAGTTATGGGCTTAAGAACTTCAGTCTTGGTACATTTTTGAATTTCTACAACATCATAAAATCAGAAAAATTACAAAAAAATATGGAAAAAATAAATTTCCAAATTTGAATGCAGATTGTTAGAGAATCACTCCAGAAACATTTATAGGTATGCCACTTCAAAATCCGATTAAGATAAGTTGAGTTATGGACTTTAGAACGTCAGTCTTGGGACATTTTTGAATTTCTTCAACATCATAACATCAGAAAAAATACAAAAAAAAAAATTTTTTAAAAAATTTTCCAAATTTGAATGCAGATTTTTAGAGAATTGCTCCAGAAACATTTACAGATATGCCACATCATATCGTACGTGGCAACATTTGCAAATAAGCTTTTAAACGAATCTAGTATACCCTTTTACTCCACGAGTAACGGGTATAAAAAAACAAATAACAAATGAGCTAAATGGTAATTATCAAATTTTATATATACCAAGCACCTAACAAAAATGATAATTCGTTTATCGCATACAAGCGAGATTCTCTGAATTGATAAACTTTAATTGGTTCTCTTTCAACACCATTGCATGCATCGATAAAACTAATAAAACTTACAATTAAATAAAAAACATATTTTTTGCTATTCAGGGTAATAATGACTACCGGTTCTTATTATTTCTGTTGTTCTCTCAGATTTTGAAAATGCAACTTTAATTAACACGAACTTTGAGCTGCTAGTTGCCATAAACACATGGATGCATCGATCGGTAGCTACAGGTTTTCAACACCTATGATAAGCAGCCACCTTTAGATAGTTCCCTAACTGCTAGCTAGAAGGTATAGATAGAGATATTCAAATATTTGCATTCAGATAGACGCGAAACATGCGATGATGTTCGACTATCTCATGAAAATAATGTTCTCTTGTTCAAGCTGTGAAATCTTTATCTGTGTAGATAAGGTGAGCATTGCAATTAAAGAATCTATATGTAAACTTTTTTCAGATTTCCGGAAAGGCAAAAATAGCTTTTGTATGTGCTAAAGCCATCTGCAAAATTATTAAAACCACGCAATTCAAAATACCGAATACCACGAACTTTTTGTCAGTGCTCTCCGCACAACTCGTTAGATCAAATCCGTCGATGGAATTAACGGCGTGAATAATTAGATGCGCTACTTGAATGGCTGCCACCAACATCGTCAATGATCACTTGATATTTTTTCACTTTCTGAGTAGCCGTAGCCACTCAAGTTTGGAGAACTCGCGCGCGCTCCTAGAAACGAATAGAAACTGAATATTTTCCGACAACTTGGGGTCTAGACTCTGGAGAACCCCCGTCATCTGTCATCAGTCATCAGTCAGCGGCGGCAGAAGATGAAGCAGAGCTGTAGTTGATGAGTTGCTCTATGTACTACTGTTCCTCTACACCTGCGTTTCAAGTTGATAAGAAAAACTGCTCGTGCTATTCATGGCATTCCCCTCCATTATTGTGCGAACTAATACGACACTTATTATTATTCACATGCCTTAGCTTTTTTTCTCTACCACTCACAAACTTTGAATAACCCTGCTGCAATCTATCCAATCTGTGAATTGAGTAAGCTGTGACCTCTGGCACTTGGCTTACAGTTCCTGCAAATGATTAAACTCTGGTCAAAGTGCAGTATTCAGATTCAATTACTATTGATGCAAATGGAAGACGCAACAATTGAGATATGTCATAATATTGCAAGGATATTATTTACCTCAGACATGTGGGCCTCAGGGCGAATGAATTTGGGTAAAATGAAATTTGTGCTCGGTAAGCATGTGCTTGTTAGTTAGTAGTAGTAGTAGTTAATGGGTAGTGTAAGATACAAACTCATTTGGGACGACAGTTCTAGGTAATTAAATAGAAGCGAGCTAGCGAGAGTAAGTATTATTGAGTTTAGTCGTTCAACAATGTTGAGCTGCTTAAGAAGACCATAATTTATTTTTAAAATTGGTCGCTCGACCTACTTTGAGTAGATGTACGTTGGAATACTTATTGCTATGACAACATTTTTGCCCACTTTTCGCTTTGGCTCAGAAGCAATATCATCACTGGCACGTAGAGCGGCACAAAAAGACGCAGGACGAAGGAGCTGCCGAGGGTCCTGCCTTCCATTGTCATAGAAGACATGTTTCGGCTGTGCGGAGTGCTCCGGCAAAGTTGGTTCCACTTCAGGAATTTATTTACTCAAGTGTGATGCGATTATCCTGATGCACTTGTTCTTTGTCTCAATGCGCTAGTTACGCCCGCTGGGCACCGCCCCAAAACAAAAAAGTATACAAAAACGAAACAGAATGGAATATTTTCGTGAGACTCCGGGTGGCGTGTGCAGCAATAGCAATTGAGATGCCAGAAAAGTTGGGTAACCCTTTCCCCGTTGCGGCCTCTTAATTAAACGCCAGCCCGATAGTCATCTTCTGCGAACCAAACTTGATTAGAGTCCAGGGCCTGTAAGAATTTCTCTTCTGCAACGTACGCGCTCCATTTCCCAGGCACAATGTGGCAGGACCTCTCGATGAGTTGGCTCCTTTTAAGTCGCGGTTATCCACAGCTCCACAGCTCCACGGCTCCATATCCAGTGCCCACCCAACTGAAACTGAATCAAAAGGATGACTAGTTACGACCTCAAGTGTCCAGAACAGAAGGTCTTCGAGTCTTAGGTAATCTTTCTGGTACCTTAACTTGCGGACTTGTAACTTGTATACAAACATCTATCATCCCTATATGTAGTTTGTGCCACTAGTACTTTAGGGTATTTGAGACTTCGTTGTCAGTGTTTTGTGTGTTGTTTTTGGTTTCATGGTAGCCATGAAAGGGTGAAAGGCTGAAAGGGTGAAAGGGTAAAAGGGTATCCCGGCCCAGCTTTTGTGATTGTCATAGCCCCCGGCAGACTGACAACGACTTTGACAGTCTGCAGGCAGCGCATTTACTATGATACCAGGCTACCTGACGGCCAGCTGCTGCTCCTCCTTCAATGTCACCGGCAGCGATGTCCTGTCAGTGAAGCGAATGCCTCTGCTCTCGCCGGCGGATGCTTTTCCGCGGTGCTGGGTGGGGGGAGGGGGAGCGAATAGCGAAAGGCGCCAAAAGCCACCACAATTAAAACTCGGACAATGCATTTAATTATGTTTGCGGAGAGTAATTAATTTATGCCGCGCTTAAGCGCACATGAATATGCGATTGATGCACTCTGCAACGGCCGTTGCTGCGGTTTTCCGAGTGGGCTTGCCTTGCTGTTTTGTCGCTAACAGGTGCTTGTTTAGCCACGCCCCAGTGCGCCCCATTGGCCGACCTTGCCACCTTGCCACCTTGCCACGTTACCACCCCACCACCCATCATGCCGCCTGCCGCCCACGCATTCAATTTCAATTACTGTACGGTACTAGCACTTCTGTTTGCCGTTTGCACTGCAAGTGTCTCTAATTTATTTGCTGCTGCGTCTGGAGCGCCGAAATGTTCATCTGCTTGACTGGAGCTGCCCGAAAATCTATTGTCGCAGGTAAATTATGCGTGAGCCATTGACTGAGGCGGCAAGTTACAGAAATCAGCAGGAGAGTAAATAAGAATGGCAATAAATAACGCCGGAAACGGAAGTTGGTGCGAGGTGGCGCTGGAAATGTAAACACTTGCAGGGGAAAATTGAGCGGCTGATTTGATCCGCATCCAACAAATCAAAGTTACTTATTATTGGGGTGGAAAAGGTATTCTAGCCTCTCTAAGATGTATCTGCCTATCTTAAAGGTAATATAATGTATATTTTTAAATATTTATGATTTTTTGTTATGATTCTTATTATTTTTAGAATGGAATATGGAAGATTTATTTAAGGTTAAACAAAATGACTAAAACAAACTCTAGCTAATACACTTTGCGCTGAAGTCGCCATCTGTTGGCGGGTAGCAGAAGTTGCCGGAGCGAGAAACAGCTCGAGAGCGAGCTTCTGGTGGCGCTAAGCTTTTCCGACTGCCTGGCTTTCCCGACGACCAGCAACAACAAACAGCTGAGTGGGCCAGGCAATTGGCAGCCGACAAAGGAAAAGCGGACAAGTGTCCTGCGAGCCGCCTTTAATACGGCGCTCCTTCGGCAGGAAGCGCTCAGTCGTCGACGGCTGATTCAGGCGAGTTGTTCACTGCGGCGGACAGAGTGCGGCGGAAAATCGTAGCGGACTGGGAAAACTCCTTGGGAACAGTCGAGCGCGCGCGATTCGCGTTTCTTATCATACGAGGCGGCCAGTGAAAGTGGAAAGTTATTGCGAGAGTGAAGGCAGGCGACCCGGAGAAAGAAGCTAAAAAAAAAACAAGCAGCAAACACAGCACACAGATAAATCACAAGTTGCAAATAAACAAAAGCCGAGGGAATCGTCCAATAAAAGGAATCGCGTGGCTCAAGCAAATGTAAATTATCCACCCACACCCACACACACACACACATGCTTTGTTTTTTGTCCACACACACACACACAATGCCATTCCACTTGGCCCCGGATATTAAAGCATACTTCTGTGCGCTCGAATTTATTTTGGTTCCCAGGCAGATATTTCACGCTATCATTGTCCTTAATTTATGAGGTTCTGCGATTCTCTCTGCAAAAGTGGCCAAATAGAAATATTTGCCTCAATATGTCAAAGTTTATTAGACATTTAGCTTTGCGTGCCCACGGCAATTTGCTGACAGTTGTTTTAGTTGGTCGGACGATAGTGAATGGCCATTATATTTGATAAATGCACAGGCGGACACCGAGTTGAATGTACAATTGCTTTTGCCGCATTTTCCGCACAGTTCCCTTTACCAAAACATGCACTGCACAAAAAAGAACAAGCTCGCAATTCATGAGCGGAATGAATAATAAGTTATTTGCTTGAACCGCAACAATAAATGGAACATCATTTCAAGGTACTATAAAATGCTAGCGCTTATATGAAACAAGATCAGGATGCAAAATATTTGTTCGGTCGGCCGCTTATGACTTTGTAATTTTATTTTTCACTGTACAAACTCAACTTTTGCGGAGAGCACGGCATCCACATCCTGTGGCCGTCCCGTGGCCATGTTGTGTGCACTGTGCCTCATTTTGTGCCGGCCTAATGGCAGGCTCATCATTAACTCAGTTATTGTCAGTTTAGCGCTAAATTGACAGGCGGAACGACGGCCTTCGGGGAAAAGGAGGGGGCCGTTTTTCACTGGGACTGGGCCGCCGGGCCGAGTAAATATCGTTTTGTTTTTACTTTGGCAGCGGCGTCATTTTGTCGCAATTATCAAATGGCGTGCCCGTCATCGCCAAACAGCAGTGACAAATGGCCCCATCGAAGAACTTTGGCCCAACTGCTTGCCCAATAAGCCTGGCCAAACAATTTGCAAAGCCCTGGGAAGCGAGACTTATTTACACTCTTGTCGCAAGAGGCGACTGCCACGAAAATAGCACAAGGACCTTCTGTTGACAGTGCCTTACCGTTATCAAAATGCCAAATGCTGCACGTAATTAAAATTCGCTCAATTGGAAGGATGTCAGAGGGCCCGAGGTCATTCGCAAATAGCTATTGCCGGTGGAATGCTCTCCTGATTAATATTCCCTATTTGGCAATCGCAGCGAGCAAACATGGGGTTGGAAAAGTGTAGCAGCTACATAGCTACACCATACCTATGGCCAAACAAACAACAGGCATGTACACATTGTACTCGTGTACACTTTCATATATCTTATGACGGGGCTCCTAATGGGAGGCTCCTACAGAAATGTCTGCCAAGATGGGCGAAAATCGATATTTTCCTCGCTGGCTGGCTGGCTGGCTGGTTTGTTTAAAGTATTTAAAGCAGTGCCGCCTGGCAGGTGGAAATCCCTTACGGCTCGCCGAACTCACTGTGCTTTTTCCCGTGTAACTTATCATTGCTTTGCAGGCCAAGTTTTCCTCTTTTCAATTGGAGGCAACTTTTCCGGCCGGGGCTGCCACTTTGTGCTCCGCTCGCTTATGCCAATCCTGCCCCAAGGCGATCCCCTCCCCCGTGGCAACTTCCGTGCCACGAACTCCGTGAAAACTCAACGCTCGCAATGCCTTAATTGCCCTGCACTCGTCGTGGCGCATAAATTTCTTGGCCAAAAGTGTGTGCGCTGCCTGTTTTTGCCCGACTCTTGTGTAATTAACCAGGCGTATGCACTCTTTGTAGCCTATTTTCAAAAACGCGTTAGCGCTACTCTGTGACGTTCTAAAGAAGTGCCAAGGACTTAAATATATAGTATTAAACAATTGATTGGATAAGTAATAATCCATACATTATCCTTGAAACATGGGTTATTATTCTTTTCACCAATATTTAATTGGTCATTTATTTTTGTGTTAAGGGGCTACCAGTTCAGCGGAAGTTCCAGGGCATCCAAGGATTCGGCCAAGCGGATTCCGAGCCCCCATTTACCTGGTCTAAACTGCGACCCAGTTGATGGCTGAGTTGCGGGTTGTTGGTGTGTAGTGCCTTTGCCTTTGCCTTCCGCACGTGTTGCATGTGGCATGCAACAAACAGCACATGCAGCCCGCAAAAATGCAGATGTAAGACCGTGGCAGCAGAAATGGCCCTAAAAACTGTAGCTGCCAAGCTTGGGAAATGCTCCGGGCCACTTGGGCCGACTTTTCTCTTGCGCTCATTTGAATATTTGATTAAAGTGGGCGTTTAAAGTTGAGCTTCGTTTTTGGGCAGAAAGATTAAAAAGTGGAAATAATCATGGAATCGCAAGGAGAAGCGATTGCGTATCGCATAAAATATTCATAAATGGCAGCGGTGTAGTAATAACACTCCAACGCCTTCATATATTCGCTATTGCGCAAACCACAATGTTTACATTGTAAATTTCATTACACTTTTTTCATTACACGTTTATCATGGCAGTCATATCGGTTGGGCAAACAAATATAATTTATTACATTTTCATTGTCGCGCTCCCATGGGAGCAGTGTAAGTCGTACGTCGCACGGACAAATCGAAAATCGAGAATCGAAAATCGAAAATGAAATAAATTGCAATATCAATATTGAATTCTGGTGTCCGATTTCAGTTGTGATATGCGTTTGAACATATTCGTTGTGAAGTGAATTAAGTACGCCAGCAGAGCGTTTCCATTAAGCGAAAACCGGAAGTGAAAAAAGAGCTCTAAAATGGTAAGTGCTATTTAATTAAAAAATCAATCAAAACTGATAATGGAGCGCCGTACACTCAGACATTGCGCTCCTTAAGAAAGTCCTCAAGCTGACATACATTTGCAATCGAGTGAATGTGAAGCTTATTTATCATTTCACTTCGCTTGTATCTGCGTGTGGCATTTGGGTCTGTGTTCTCCTGCACCGCTACAACATTTCAATGCGCCCAACAAAGGCAATAAACATCAAATATCGGTTAGATACATCTTCATCAGACAACCGAGCAGAAAAGCTGGAAAAAAATCCGAAAAGCAACAGCAGACACAAACAGAAAGCGAAAGCACAGCGGCGACCCGAGGACGAAGCCTCATGTGCGGCCAACTAGACGTATGCGTAATGTATGTAAATATATTTCAAGTGTTTTGCTTGTTTAGTATTACTTCCGGCGGAAGCGATTGATTGTGCTGCGTATCTGGATGGCAGAGGTATGTCTGCTTCCCATCGAGGCGCTTGATTTGGTTGATTTCGCACAACAAATCAAATTGATTGCTTTTCGGATACATTTAAGCGAAATGAAAATGCGCAATCGCTATTGGTTTCGCATATTTCAAATTTATCGACTCGAATCAAAGCTTGTGTCCCGTCTGGGAATGTAATTAAACTCCAAGAGCTTCTGCTTTTACGATTCACTTTTACGCAGAGCCAGATACACTAAATACACTAGAGATGGAAAATATTGATGTTTGTTTTCAGAGCAGCCAAAAGCGGCCACAAATACTAATCGCCAACTGTTTTCTCTTCAATCGCAGTATGGCTTCGTTAACTACGCCTTGGAGCTGCTGGTGCTGAAGCATTTTGGGGAGGAGATATGGGAGAAGATCAAGTAAGTAGCGTTCAAGTGCCCAGTCAACAGTTACGCAAACTCATTAGCGAACGACAATTAAATGCTGTCTCACTGTCACATATATTCTCATATTACCATATAAACTCGTATTCTGCGATTCATTTCAAGGCTGTGTGCCGCACACAAGCAGATTAACAGTCACGCACTTAATTAATAACTAAAATACATAAATTCCCCCACACTTGTCTGCCACGCACCGCAATTAACTAATTATCCATTTTTCACATCGGACATGAACATTCACTCGATGGGCGTGGCCCGCCCACACAGCCAAACAGCCACACAGCCATAGTGAGATATACATAAATTAATCGAGGCCGTTTGTTCTTGGTGGCGCATAAGCAAGCAGGACACGCGTCGCATTAATGCGTACACGGATTTCCCAGGCTCGGAGAACCACGGCTTCGAGCCTGCGAGTGCAGCCCAAATCTACACTCGGAAACTTTTCAGATTCCAGGGCCTCCAACAGAATCAGGTTTAAGGTATCAAAGCTATAAGCCAAGAATTGACTTGAATGCCTTTCCTGGAAGCGCCTGCCTGGTAGGTGTTAGGACTAACCCGCTAGGTATTATTCGCCAGTGTATTTAGTTAGCGGAAATCAACGCCCCGCCTTTGGCGAGTGTGTGTGTGTGTGTGTGAGCTTGTATATGGCAGCGTTAGTGTGACTACACTCGTATAGTATGTGCGATACACATTTATCTTAATTAAGTTATTGATATTGCTACATGGCTGCGCGGGCGAGCTGAGGTCCATAGACTAAAGGAGTAGTCCTCTACTAATTGGCCGTGATTTATGATTTCGGATTGCTTAACCGCAAGTCACTTGCCATTTGTATTGGCCACGTTCACAAATTGCTAATGAATTGAGGCAGTCAAGGGGCGAATCGCATCGGGTGTCGGCATCCTGGCCCAGACAACCCTTTAATTATGGCGAAGAAAAGGGAAACATGGCGAACTTTTCTCATTAGAAGGGTCTGCTCGACAGCAAAAAGGTAACAATAGCAACGTTCGCGAGCGCACTGTCATCTCTAGCTTCAACTTTGATGTTTCGAGTACGAGTTAATTCAATTAATCATGGCATATCAGACAGCTATACGTGAGTCGATATTTAAGAACTCTAACCAATTTGGTGTTACAAAATTCTGTAAATGAAATAAAATTGAAGAAAATATTCTAATATATAATTGGGTGCTGTGTCTTGCTTTCGCGCAGTGCACTGGCGGCCCTTCAATTTAAATGGGGTCGGCATTGACATGACTTTAATTACATTGCAGTTAGTTGGCAGCCACAGTCGCAGACATAATCGCAGAGCCCAGGGAAGTAGCTGCAGCGAGAATCAAACTCATTATCCAGCACTTGAGGCGCCAAGACAAAGACGGGGTCTCAAGTCCTGTGTCTTGTGTCTTGTGTCCCATGTCCTATGTCCTGTGGCCTCAGCCCGGGGCCACAGTCCTCCTCCCGCCGCCTCCATTGCCCAGATGGGCCACATCGCTTGTCGCCGTCCTCGCACTTGAAGGCATTGTCAAAGCGATCATTAAAGCGAGGGAAAAGAATAGAAAAGCCGAGGCCACAATGGGCAGGGGGCCCTGGGGTGGGGTTTGTCTGGTTTTCCCCTCATCCCCTCATCCACTGGCATCGTGGCATCGTGGCATTGGCATTGGCATCGTGGCATTGGCATTTGCCTTGATTGACACCCAGCTGACCGCACTGACAGATAGTTGGAAGTCGGTCTATCGCTTTGTCAGCCCATTGCTGATTGCTTTTAAAGCCTCTGTCCAGGCCGTCTTCCTTAAAGCCGTCTTCCTTAAAGCCGTCTTCCCGTCTTCCGTTCCGCAGCCTCGCTCACTTAATCAGAATCAGTGCGTTAAGTGCTTTATGCTACTTGGTCCCGGAGCATAATTGCAGCACATCAATCTGCAAATGGGTCTCATTAATTTGCCCAAACAAGATGCTCGACGGAGAGGGGAAGCGGAGCCGACTCCCAGTTTAAGCCAAAGATGAAACCAAGTCGATAACTTAAGGCTAAAGGCACGGCAAAAAAATATGCACTGCATTTGTATTATATATTATAATATATCAAATTATATATGTTGCATTCTTTTTGGGTTCATCATAAAAAGATGCTATAAGTAGATTTGTTGGAGCTCAATTATCCCATTGCATTGTAAAAGCTACAAAGCAATGTTGGAAGTAGTAGATTCTGATTCGAAATTGATTATAGAGTCTTTTTATCGGAGCGGCTGGAGTGTCAGTTGTTCGACTAATACACTCACAGCAGCCGACCAGTCGCGTTATTGTTATTGTTATATCCTGCCTCAGCTTTTCATCCTGGCATTGTTATCCTGCTGCCGACGTGCGTGTTTGTGGCACTTTAGACAAAAATCGATTTGCCTATAAAATGCTTTACAGCAACGACCACAATGCGGCCACAGGCGAGAGCTGAGGTTTCAGCTGCTTGGCCGGAATGGAATTGGATTTGGCCTTTGTGCGAGTGTGTCAATATGTCAGTCAACTCTATACACCCATACACCCCATACACCCCATGGTTGTGTGGTTTGAGCCGTCATATGAGCCGCAGCTGCTGGTCACTCGCCAATTCACGCTAATGGGTTCCGATGCCGCGAACTCATCCCTTTTTGCCCGACTTAATGCGTGTGGCATGATATCACTAATTTAGCTAAGTGTGTCCAGAGCTCCTAGCTCATAGCCTGAAATCTTATGCCATTTACATGGCGTCCGAACCGAGGGACAGGTGTACATCAGGTCTTGGGTGTGATAAATTGCTGGGAAACTTCGACGTCAACGTCGACTTGTCATATTAAATGTAAATTGAAGACATTTGTGAGGCGAGGCCAACACGTGCCATTGCCGTTTACCAAATATTTTTGCGACTTATTAGCTTTGCTGCGGAGAAGGAGTTGAGTTCGAGGGGAGATTCTCGCTGACAAATACCGAAAATCCATCAATCTTCATTGCGCTCGACTGGAATTTCCATCAAGTGCGCCGGGGCGATGGGGAAGCAATCAGCCAGCATTTTGTCAAGTATCCTGCCAAGTATGCTACACTCGTTTGATTGCAGGCATCCGCGAATCCTTTGCCATTAAAAGCGCATTTGTACACTCACATCGCGGTATCTGTGCAAAAGTATTTATATACGGCTTTGATACGCGCTCAGCTTATTTTTCGGTGACTTCGGGCCATTAGTCGCCCACACACTCACCCAATGACCTGACTTTTTTGGCCATGTCGTCTTCTTTTTTTTAGATATTCATAGGAACATTCGCACACACACGCCCGCAGCATTACGTCCCTTTCCCCGCTGTTCGCCACGCTCACATTGCTTTACACACCCCCTCGAACACACGAAAATCGATCGCATTTTCATGGCACACATTATGGAAATTCGAGTCGATTCTCGAGTGTGTGTATCTGGGGTGGGGTGGGGTGGGGAAAAATGCCATTTTGAGGCGTGTAACGAGTTGAGGGCGTCCGTGCTAATGCGTCAAAAATGTGCGTTGGCCTGGCCAAAAAAGAAAAGTCCTGAGCCAAACTCAAGCGCCGCAACTTTTCAGCTGACAGCTGGTAACATTTGTGGAATGCAAACTGTGCCGCCGGCAGATCCAGAAACTCAAACACGAAAACAAACAGCGGGCGAACACAACAGGAGCACCTGTTTCACCTGTTTCACCAGTTTCTCCAGTTTCAGTGCTGTCGGCGCCGAGCTTAAATCGGAAATGAAAACAAGCCAACAAACAAAAAGCAACAAGAAACAAAAATAGTTTTAACAAACAAACAAAGGTGATATACACACTACATACATGAATGGTATTGATGGTAGAAATACGCCGTGATGTATAAAGTTGATGGCACTGCAAGGCATTTTAAGTTTCCGAATTTTAGCCGCCACTAAAGTTTAAATCGCCAAGTCACTATGAAGTCGCTGACTAAGTCGCAGCACTGCTGGCTTCACCCTTCCTCTGGCAGGTGAGGTTCCGCCCCAGCTTTTTGCATTTACAATATTTCCATATTGCTGCTCCAACTGTCGTCGCCATTTTGTCAACTGTTTTCAGCGCGCAGCAAATATTGTTACGCTTTATTGACTTCCATGATGCGGGCAAGCTGCTCCATGACAGTTGCAGCCACGCCCCCTCGCAGGAGCATCCTGTGCCGCCCCTTCGCCGGGACATTTGACACGTTTTCGCACTTATCGCCGAGATTACTTTTTGCTTTGATTGCATTTCTTTTGGCTCGACGTCGCGACTCCTTTGCTTCCATTTATTGTCTGTTTGATTGCTTCATATTTTTGGCCAAAACCTGGTAACCTGGCATCCTGGCATCCTGGTATGGTATGGTATCCACTACAATCCCCCGGTTTATTGTTGAAAGTTTCCCGTTGGCATTTTATGTGCTCTCCACTTTTATCGCTTTATGAATAATGCGTCGCGTGCGTGCGGCCCAAAATTGGTGGCGTTGCGCATACGCAATGTTGGACCTGCCGCCTTCGAATCGCTGGCACTCGAGTATTATCGCCGTTAATGGCTTGTCAATAGGGCCAATGACTTGGCCGAGTGTCCCTTCGTGTGTTAAAGTCAAATGGTGTGCAATAATCTAAATCAGACGGAGTCCAAGGAGGCTAATTATAGTCACGACAACGGAGCAGCCACTTGATAACGATTATGACAACTCATTAAGCAGGCAAAAGGAAAAGCCATTAGGCGAATCACTCGGCGGACATTTAGAGAACCAGAACGGGCGGTATGGGCTATCCAAAAATGTCTATTACATTACACGAGTCTAGTACTATGACAATTTAATTGATTTTTAATAAAAAGAAAAGGGTATCAATCGACGGGAGATTTGCGTAATATGATACACAAACTTTATTAAATCATTAAGCAGCTATTAATTATTCAACAAATTTCTTCCTGTTAGGGTTGCAAAAGCAAATAAATTGATCGATAGTATTTACTAATTACGTAGTTATGGGGGTTATGTCCTGAGAATCGAAACTGATGAACAGTGAAGCTGTGCTCGTTCCAGCACTTCTCATCAAAAAGTTCAATTACACGGTAAAAGTAAATATTTGTTTGCCCACCGCTTGGGTACACAGGTTCGGTGTTTTCGCGGCCCCAACCTCGTGTCTCCGGAAAAGCTCCTTATTGGCGTTTCACGGAGGGTTGAACCGCCTCGAGTTCACTTGACGGATCCAACTAATTACGCATTCCCTGGCCATGGCCATGGCTTTGGCAAAAACCAAACGCCAACGAAATTCCATTAATTTGTAATAATAATTCCATGATACAGTGGTCGTTAATTATGCAAACTGCTGGCTGACTGCTGGACATTTTTAATTAAATGCGGCAGTCGAAATATGTTTGCCAACTGGGCGCCAACTGGGCGCATACGCAATGTCTAGTTGGTCTAGTTGGTAGTGTTGCAACGGCCTGGACTCCAAAGGATAATTAAATAACCCGTCAGGCGGCAGTAGGAGTGACTGGGCACGTATTTCGCGCTCAAATGCATCGCTGAAATTTTTATTTATTGCATTTTGCGAATTGCATCTGGTTGTGCGCTGGTTGTGCGAGGTCCTTTGGGGACGAGGGCAGGACACGTCGCTTAAAAGCAATTTATTTTCCCCTTATGAGAGGGTCAGCTGCTGGCTGAAACGCTGAAACGCTTTCCCACCTCCCCAACCGCGTGTGTGTAAGTGTTTTCTACTTTTTAATAAAACTAAAAACCGCACAAGACACTCCCCGAGCGCATTTGTTACATTTCGAAATTGCATTTGGGCTGCTTCCCGCCTGAAATCTGCATATTGAAATCATGTCCTCTCCGATGGCAGCAGGCATTTCTCATTTGTTGCTGTTACTTCCGCCAGAGATTTTCCAACGTCGATGCTGCCAAAGGGCAATGCGTCCCGCTCATTTGCATTTTACAGCAAAACAGGGCATTTCCCGGAGCAACTGCTCTGCATCTGCCTCTGCATCTGCCTCTGCATCTGCCTCTGCATCAGCATGAGCAGCAGGAACATGGTCCTCTAAGCCGGAAGTGTTGCCATGTGCCTCCTCCTAGATTTGCACCATTTGGTTGGCCTTGCGAGGCTTCAGCTCTGAGTGGAGCTCTGACCGGCGGCGATCATTAGGACGAAAATCCTGTAGGACTGAATGGCAGAGCCCCCAGAGAAAATTTGCAGCATATTTGAAGCAATTGGTTCCGGATAGACGGCCATTGCAAATTGTGTTAGGATGCGAGTTGGCAACTGCTAGTGGATGTATAAATCTAATTTCCCTCTCGATTCGATTGGAATTCTCTTTTTTAGCTTTTGGGTCGAGAGCATGAAATCGTTAATTCGTAAATAATATTTTCAGTCAGCTTAAATTTAAGAAAAACAAAGTGTAGTGTAATCTTTCAAATTACAGACGTTTGATAAAATTTTATCGAAATTTTCAGCATTTCCCATGCAAAAGGTCGTTTTATCAGTATTTTGGTCAAAACAAGGCATTAAATCGTACAAATTTGGAATGTCAACCATTTTTATGCTCCTAATAATATCCCTAATCAACTGGAATTAAAAAAAAAAAAATTTTTTTTTTTTAATTTTTTTGCAAAAATTTTTTTTAAAAAAAACTCAAAATTGAAAAAAAAAATTTTTTTTTAAGAATTCCAAAAGTGATAGAATTGAAATATTTGGCATATAAGCTGCATAAAAAGTGCAATCTCATACTTGTATGTAATTTTTTGGCCAACCTACGATTAAAACTTTTTTAAGTTGCAGATTTGCAAATTAGAAACCATCGGTTAGAAATCATATGTATAAATTGAAAAACATGCAACTGAAATAAGCACACTTTAATAATGCTGTACGAACATTAAGGCCTTAAGTCCCCTTACATAAAATACATACATACATCAAATATCATTACATAAAATATTTAAGCCCCACTTTTCGCTGCATGCGATACATCAGCTCTGCATACAATAACGTTAATTTACCCTTAATTCCGCCTTAGGTCAGCTTTAAAAACTAATTGTGTTAAGGGCGGCTTAATTTTTTGCTCTCCCCTGCGGAACGCGGACCGAAATCGGAAAATGGGAAAACCAGGCGCAGTGGGGCGGCGTCGACCGCGAATTTCCCTCAGTGGGAGATGGGTTGGATGGAGTAGGATTGTTCGGCGTTTATCAGGGCTTTTCTTTGGCGGCATCGACAGTTGCTAATGATGTCCTAATTTCGAGATGTCACAGTGCATGCGTAGAGATAAGAAGTAAATGGAAATGGTAAATGGAAATGGAAAAGGCCGAGGGCGAGGGCGAGGGCGGGTCAATCGATGGCGGGCAGTAATAAATGACCACCAAAAGGACAAAAAATCCTGGCCGTTTGAGCCTGCATATGGACAGATATTAATGGGCCTGGCCAAAAGTGCGATTCATTCGTTTTTCCGATCATCTTGCCTGCCGCTTTCCCCCGCTCTCTGTTCTTTTGTCACTAGGTGTGCGACACACACTTCAAGCTGCATTAAAGGTTAATCATACGCCCCGTGGAAGCAGCCGCAGCTTAACGACAGTGAAAATGCTAATCCCCGGGAAAATCGACTTGGCGAAGCCAATGCCAATGGCAATGGCCGTGACAATGATGGGGGCGATGATGAGATCCTTGGTCCTTCATCATTAACAACGTACATCACGTCTGCATGCGAATTGCTTGGCAGCGGTTTAACGCTAATCGCATACAAATACACACGAGACAGCAGACAGGATACACCCGTGGTCGCCAAAGTGGCAAAGTGGGAGCACCCGGGTGGATCTTCCGGTACACCAGTAGAACTAGGGAATCGCCTTCTTCCTGATTTGAATAACACGCCTCAGGGATTACCACAAAAACACACACACACACAGTCCTAGGCACACAGCAAAAAAAACATACCGAAATGGGTCATCAAGCGGTTGTATGAACAACAAGCATATTGGTAGGGATGACGCTCTTTAAGCGACTTTAAAATCGATAAAACCCCTTAGATGAGATACATCTACCTTATTGGTTATACTTAGGCAGGACTCAGCTAAGGCATCCCAATTTTTTGTAGTCTAATTTAATGACCTGAGGCAAATACAAAAAACTCTGTTACTTAATCTTCAGTTTAGATGTTTGGGCCAATCCCCGTGGAATCGCTGTAATATCGATGTTAATTTGCCGCCTCTGGCATTCGATTAAGGCGATGCTCTTGGCTAATTCCACTTGACCCTGGCACAACTGGGCTGCATCCTGTGTGTGCGGGTGTGTGTGCCTGTGTGTGTGTGCGTGTGCATGTGTGTGTGTGTGCACAATAAAACATGTGACTCACTTGAGTTATGTGGCACATTAACTTGGCCGAGTCTTAAGTAGCTTTTAACCTTATTTCGTTTCCGTTTCTGGGCTGCGCGGTCTCTGGTTCTCTGGTTCTCTTTATTTTGGTTCTTTGCAGCTGCTTGGGAAATTTCAAATGCAAGTCGGCCGTCTAAAGCTGACTGCGGCATACTCTATTCCCTATTCCGAAAAGTGCTGGCGTTTAGCTGGTATCATTAGGCCAAGCCAGCCACGGAATCCTTCTCACCTCGCTGCAAGGCCGAATTGGATGAGTCCCTGCGACGTCTCTCCATTTTCTCCTTGGCTAAGTGCCTGCCAAGAAAATGCACTAATGTCGGTTAGTTTAAGTTCGTTCATACTCGTGTGTGGGTAAGGCATTGCAATGGGCGTTAGTTATGTAACTACTCACAAACAGTGGGGGTCAAAATGCAGTGGCGTAGGTTGTGTCTTGCTTATTTAAATCTATAAAAATGGTAAATACTAAAGCTTTCACTTCAATTAACTAGCTTATAAGAACGGATCGTTAATTATTTTAGTTCATCTCTGCCCTATTTATGTGGTCTCTGCTGTCTGCCGTCTGCTGGTTGCATGTGCAGCCCACATTCGCATCCAAAGTTCTGCGGTGCACGTCAGAAACAGCTGCTGGCTGATTTGTTAAGTCGAAGATGGCGCAGCGAGCAACCACAATTAGATGCGGGCTCATCTCCTCGTAACGCACTCATTAGGAATTCCGCACCCGACCGCACGCAAAGTCATCCTCAGACGCGAATTAGCTGATTGATTATGGATTTTACTCACTTTGCGGCTTGCCGCGAGGCGCGCACTCCAGCGAACGGCAACTAAGCCAACTTAAAGTTTGAGCTGGCAGAAGTCAACAAGTAGTTCATAATCAAGCGATTTAATGCCCTGCCATAAAAAGTGAGAGTCATGTGGGGAAAATGGGAGTGCGCGGGAAAGTGGGAAATGTGCGGGCGGGAAAACGAGAAAACAAGAGTTAGAGAGCACGTCAGTGACGCGTAAATTCCTCGGTTTGAGCATTCTGGACGGGGATTTCGCACAACCCACAACCCACAACCCATCCACGCCGAGCGGAACGTGGGCTGCGAATGGCTCTGCGATTGGCATATTAAATAATAATATTTACGCGCGAGAGCCGCCAAAACCAAAGCAGTGGCCTGCTAGGGGATGTGTACACAGGATATCCATCCGCACAGGACGAGTACACGTATATATGTATGAACTTTCGATGCTGAAAAGGCAATGCGCGTGAAACTTAAACCAACAATCGCGAAGCAAAACAAAAACACTTGGGCGTTGGCCTAAGCTACTTAGGCGCGAAATGTTTTCGTATTTCTTAGGCGATTCCATGGCTCCTTGGCTCCTCGGCTCCTCGGCTCCTTGGACGTTTTCGCAGATTAAGCCACTTAGTTTCGGCCGCCTGTCGTTGTCACTGAGTAAACAATATTTAAATGAGTTTAAAGGCGCTGGCTGGCTGGCCCAGCGGAAATTGAATTTGTAATAAAAGCGGCGGGAGAGGAAGCCACTAAGTGTCGCCTTGCATTTGCCAGGCCAACGCGGCGTATACGCAATATCCAGTGAGAGATGGAAGAACATGGAACCATAAATTGCCTTCGTGTGTGCGTAATTAATTTTTACAGCTCGTATTAATTGACGCTTATGCTGCCGCAAATGTGCCAAATTTAATGGCAAACTTTTTTGCTGTGTGTGTGTGTGTGACCGAGGATTTAATGACAAATTGGATTGGGGAGCGAAAAAGGAAAAAACGTGCCCGAATCCGAGGCACAAATTTTGCCTTCTCCACGCACACTAACTTTCTCAATTAAGTAGTCGATCAAAAGGCGAATCTGCGAGATACAGACAGACCGACAGACAGACAGACAGCTAACACAGGCACGCACATTTAAATCAATAAAAATCAATCATACGCAGTGTTGGGCGGCAGGTAAGCTGGGCCAAAACGTGCAGCATAATTTAATTTACGGCACAAAATGCTGCCTAGCTGGCACAATAAAAATGATAGACATTTTGCCGCCGGAGTGTTGACTTTATGAAATTATATGGCGCACAGATAGAAGCATAGAAGCATTAGGCGCAAGTAACAGCCAGCACATGATGGTAAAAGCTTCGCACCTCAGCTCAACTGAGCAATTAAATGGCAGCAGAATTTATGAAATGGGCCAGCTGCAATCTTCAATTCCAGTTGACTGGACAACTGGAACTGGAACTTTAAGTGCCATCGTCGTAAAATTTATGTATGCACTTGCCATAAATCTTGGCTTAATTTCGAGCTTCTCTCACTCAACCGCACGCCATATATTTTATAGAATAATAAATTGCATGGGGAGAATCAATTTCCATTTTGGTGTGTAATATGCAGGAACTTCCTTGGGTTTTCTTGACTGCACAGCGCTTGTTCAGGTTCCTGTTTCCTATTCAATGTCCGGTGGCAGTTCAGGAAATTAAAAATCAGCTTCCACAATAAAAGTGTAAGTAAGTACATGTGTGGGCGTGTGCGAAATTGCAATATTAAATGTTTTCTGCTGCACCAGAAAACTCAATCCGAGCGGCGGTGTAAGAGTCGTAAGTACTTCTCGCATTTCAGCGACAGCTGCTGACACATTCTGCAATCCAACAGCATTTCGCATTTGAAATGAGCAATAATGAAATGCCGCATTTCGCCTTCGCTCACCTGCGATGCCACGCCCACTTTGTCCCGGCCAAATCAGAAGTTTTGCGTAGGGAAAATGGAAAAACTTTCTCACGTACAAAATCTACTTTTCTATTACGTTTCTTTTTCCTCCTCACCACCCACCACCCACCTCCCACACGATTTTCATGTTCGATTCTGCAACGTTGCCGTTTTTGCCCGACTTTCTCCGGGTTACTTTCACTGTGCCGGCACGTTGTATTCAATTTGTTTTGGTAACAGCTTGGCGCAAGTTCTATTAAATAATAAAGTCGATTTGCACGATGTTCACAAAGGCGAATGGCAGCGGGCTCTTCTTGCTCTGTATTATTGTTATTCGATGCAAATAGCGGCCAAGTTTCCACGAGGAATATAAAATACTTACCCGAAAGCCAGCTAACTTTTGAGAGAAACTTAAAGGATTTTCCTGCTTAAATCGGACTTTACAATCCGCATTGTGCTTTATCTCAAAGCTGAAGAGCAAGAAACTAGGAGATCAACGAAAAACAAATAGGAGATGCACATATTCCATTGTGTTTAAGCTGCTTGCTCTGTGGACTTTCGACTTTATGACTGATTGCTCTATTAACTTTTAAAATCCCATCCCATCTCACAGATATTTATGTATATAAATATATGTGCAAAATTACACGTTTTTCTTAAATGTGTTTAAACTTGGGCTGCCCAGTTCCCTTTTAATTAAATTTCTTGGAAGGGAACACAAAAGGAGGCGCGGTTGAAAAATCCTTAAGCGTGAAAAGGAAAGCCGAAGCCCCCGCCCCATTTTAGGGCCGACCGAAATTTCTCATTTGAAGGGCTTTATTTCGTCTTCATTGCTTAATTAAAAACATAAATATGAAAAAGCATACACTCGTAAAGTGACCGCCATATGGGCAGCTGGCCGCCAAAACCACACAGACACCAAACACGCAGAGTGGAGGAATGCCAGCCACTCACTCATAAATTCACGAGCACAGAAGCAATTTAATTAAAATTAATGTATTTGCCACTCTCTCTCTCTCTCTCTTTTTTCCGTTTTTTTCCCGTTTGTGTGGAAAACCCTTCTCGGCCATTTCACATTTTGCGGTTTCGCCTGACTCGATTTTGATGGCTGCTTATTTTTGGCTCGCTCGGCTCGTCTCATCTCATCTCGCAATCCAGGAAAAAGGCCATGGTCAGCATGGAGGGACAGTTTCTGGTGCGACAAATTTACGACGATGAAATAACATACAATCTAATTGGAGCAGCTGTCGAGATACTCAGTAAGTAGTTAGCTGGTGCCTCTTTGTTGTGCCAGCATATGTGGGTCGTAAAGCCAACCAACTCACTAATGTCTCACTAATACTCCGCCACCGTTTGTGCTTAAAGATATTCCCGCAGACGACATCCTGGAGCTATTCGGCAAGACGTTCTTCGAGTTCTGCCAGGACTCGGGCTACGACAAGATACTGCAGGTCCTGGGAGCCACGCCGCGGGACTTCCTTCAGGTACTTGCGCCCTATTCACTCGATACATCTCGCAGTATCCCACAGTTAATTTAATTGAAGGCCATTTCACACTCATGCGCCATGCATCTGCGGCACAATTGCATTGGCCAATCGACTTTTAAGTCATTTTTCATGCTGCTCCCTTGCCAGTTTCTCGATTCCGCTCCCACACTCCTCGAGTTCGACATTCGCCATCATTGATAAGCATTAAGTATTTTGCTTGAGCGCACACTTCGAGCCGTAACCCATTTCCCTTGACGCCTTTTGTTGCACTCACATTCGATTTATTTTCAATTTTCCACATTTTTCACCGCAAATGCTTCTCGAATCCTTTGTCATAATGAAAAATGAAATTGAATTTTTTCGTCTGCACCACCGCAACATCAACAACAACAATGCCACACGGAGAACAAATGCCACGAATGCGGGCCATCAATTCACTTTGAATTCCACGGACAGCATGATTTTCCCCAACATGGAAGATATTTCTTCTTATTCACAATGTTCATTTTCTAAGACAAGTTTCTTGCCAATATTAGATACAAGAATAGTTAAAACTACTACAACTCCATATGTGCTATATTGCATATTTGCTTACCTTTTTCTCTCGGTGCAACCATCAGAATCTGGATGCCCTGCACGACCACCTGGGCACCCTGTACCCCGGAATGCGGGCTCCCTCCTTCCGCTGCACGGAGAAGGATGGCGAGCTGCTCCTCCATTACTACTCGGAACGGCCTGGCCTCGAGCACATAGTCATCGGCATCGTCAAGGTGAGATATGTACATATATACTTGTATATGTGCCCATTCCCAGTCCCAGTCCCAATTCCCATTCCCATTCCCGTTCCCGATTCCCTGAGGGGGACCCATTGACGCCTCTGCTTCGGTTATATATATTGTATCTTATATCTTATATCTCGCGCGCACAGGCCGTTGCATCCAAGCTGCATGGCGTCGAGGTGGAAATCGACATTGTCAAGCGCAAGGGAGAGCCCATCGACGAGGCCGAAAAGGAGCGGGCCATCGCCCGGGAGAATCAGCAATTGCTGGAGGACGCGGTGGCCACGACGACGACGGGATCGGCAACGGTTGTCCTGGCTCCTTCGACGGATGCCGAGCGAAACAATAATCACAATGCCAGCAATGGCAGCAATGGCAGCAGCAATAATGGAATGGCCAACAACGGCAACACCGTCAACGTGAATAACAACAACGATGGCCAACAGATTGCCAGCGAGACAGGTAACATAAAGGCAAAGGCTCGGAAAAGTAAATAATGCAAAAAACAGTCGCCACGATTAACATATTGCGGAATTCACAGAGCTGGCATGACAATAAATGTAAACTGTATTGACTGGCCGGGCTTTATTTATTCATTCCATTGTACGCCCACCGACATAATAACGAGAAAACAGAAAACTTTGTGACATGGCTCTGATTTTAATGCGACTGGCTGGCTGCGTTGGGCATTTATGGCTAAACGTATTATTTAGCAGCTAAAAGCGGGTTTTGTTCAATAAAAAGCAATTATTTTGTATGCAATTGGTATAGGAAATCTGTCAGATATTGTTTGCATGGCTAAATTGTATTTTATGACTTATCGACTCATCGAACTATGAAAACAGATTCTATGAAAACTGGTCCATTATTTGTGCTATACTTATATCTGGCAGATCCCTCCATTGCGCACAGCACGTGTCCAATCGCCCAGGACAGCTTCGATTGCGATGGGGTCAAGGAGCAGAAGTGTCTGCGCCTGCTGAAGAACAAAAGCGACGACATCGAGCGATACGACCACGTGCAGTTCCTGATACGGGAAATCAATGTGGCCGCCAAGTCGCAGGTGGATGCCAAAAAGGACGAGGTGCCCGACGACATGGAGTTCCTCTGCGAAGGTGAGTGTCAGCTACTCGGGCTAATTGCCTGGCTAATCCGGACGCGAATGCTGGCTAATCCTTCTCGTCCCCACAGCTCCACTCATATCGCCCGCCACTTTCTGCAAGGTGTTCCCCTTCCACCTGATGTTCGATAGGCAGATGAAAATCGTTCAGGCCGGCAAGGCTGTGTCTCGAGTGATTCCCAGGTGAGTCCTTGCCAACGGCTGGCATTACGCCATTTACTTATGAGCCATTGTTTGCGATTAGTGGCCATTAGCTGGATGGCGCTCGGATTTGCCCCAGCCCTTTAATTTTCTTGTACACTGCAAAAAGTTACTCGTACACACTTTCAATATATATACACCTTTTCAAACGATGTTAGCATCATAGTGAATCCTGTGCGATCCTCAAATCTGAATTATACGCTTGAATCAAAGACTGTATTCTATGTATTTCTCCCTGTGCACCACTTAGAGTTGCCGAGGAGAACTGTTCCCTAATAGAGGTGGTGGAGGCCATCCGGCCGCACCTGCAGCTCAACTTCGAGAACATCCTGTCCCACATAAACACCATCTATGTCCTGCAGACACGTCAGGGGGCCATGAGCAGCCGGCACGAGCAGCGTTTTCTGAGACTGAAGGTGAGCAGGGGCCAACAAGCCATCAATGCGTCTGGCACGGTTATGAAAGTCCCACTCCAAAGGACCCTTACGCACAGCCGCCCCGTGGCATTAAACTTAATGCTTGGCCTGCCACAGAGTGTGGCATAAAAATCAATTTTATTGCAATGCCTCACCCTCGGCAGCCGAAAATAATCTGTTATTCCTTTGTACTCCTCAGGGGCAAATGATGTACATTCCGGAAACGGATCGGATACTGTTTCAGTGCTATCCCAGTGTCATGAATCTGGACGATCTGACCAAGTAAGTGCAAGTTAATGGAGATTACAACAGGATTCGCAAGCTATAAGTGCTCATAATGCACCAGTTACTAGTACTTGGAATACGGTTTTCATTTAGGCAATGCGCTTTAGGAACCCGAAAGATTTTAACGCAAAGGACTTTAAATTTTAGAAATGGGGCTGTACGATATTAAAGGCATTAGCTCCCAAATGGGGTATTAGGAGAAACCTCTATGGTATTTTGCTCGCAGTCAAATTGAAACAAATGCGCCTTCAGCTAGCTGAATTTATGGGTGGCATTAAAAATGCTTCCTCTTTGCCTATTTTCCTCGCTCGGATTCTGTTTGCTGCCTGGCGATTTGAAAATGTCTTAAGTAAAACAAAATGCGTGTCATTTTTCCATTTTACACCCACGTGCCACATCTTTGAACTCGCCGCTGAACGTGGAATGTGTCCTGTTTTTCAGGAAGGGACTCTACATCTCGGATGTGCCGCTGCACGACGCGGCCAGGGACCTGGTCCTGCTCTCCGAGAAGTTCGAGGCGGAGTACAAGCTCACCAAGAACCTGGAAATGCTAACCGACAAGCTGCAGCAGACCTTCCGCGATCTGGAGAGCGAGAAGCAGAAGACCGACAGGTAAATGACAAATGACAGCTGCGACTCCTTAATGGCGCGCAATTCTCTCAGGCGCGAAATTGAAATTACTTTCCCATGTTTCTGCATTCTTTCCGCTGCTGTTTCATCCTGGCCCATTCAGGCTGCTCTACTCCGTGCTGCCCAAGTCGGTGGCCAATGAGTTGCGACATCAGCGTCCTGTGCCGCCCAAACGGTAGGAGGAAGTCAATTTGCCGTATCCCTATGGGAGCGAGTGCACAGCGAGAAAATTGTATGTTTTGAAAGAAATCAGCTCACAAATCCCTCTTAAGGGTGTGCAAAAGTTTCCAGACATATGGCTTACAGTCACATTACATCTCTCTCTGTGCACTCCAGCTCACATGCTGGAAAATGCAAGCAATTTGCCATATTTGTGTCCGTTTATTTATGAGACCAAACATCCTTACATCCATACATCCATACATCCATACATCCATACACACTTTTCCATTCGACAGGTACGACTCCGTGACGCTGATGTTCTCCGGCATCGTGGGCTTTGGCCAATACTGTGCGGCCAACACGGATCCCGATGGGGCCATGAAAATCGTGAAAATGCTGAATGAGCTCTACACGGTATTCGATGCTCTGACCGACTCCAAGCGCAACCTCAACGTGTACAAGGTGGGTCGGAGTTCAAATGCAGGTGGGCGGGGCTGGCCAACAGCCCCCTGCAATGGCCACTTAATTACACTTTTTCCCTGACCACAAACACGATGCAATTGCGGCCCCTTTTTTCGAATCACCTCTCAATTTGGTCCATCTAAAGGAGTGATTGGCATGTCTGTGCTTTCAGGTGGAAACGGTTGGCGATAAGTACATGGCCGTTTCCGGACTGCCCGACCACTGCGAGGATCATGCCAAGTGCATGGCACGGGTGGCCCTCGATATGATGGACATGGCCAAGAACGTCAAAATGGGCTCCAATCCAGTGGTGAGTGTGGAAGTTAATGTTGATCACCTTTCTAATTCCAAATATATATCCACAAATGTCTAAGTAGCTACTATGAAGTACAAAGCTATTATAATCGGAATGTGATTGTTAGTTTAAGCACACTTTCAAAACGAACTATAAACTATATTATTTGTCACACTATGCTCCATTATTTTGATGTTTTATGAGGGCAAACTTCTTATTTAGAACTAGCACAAGTAAGACCCGCTAAATTTCCCGCAATTGTATTTGAATCTCGGCTTCGCTTTTCATCACATTTAGCACATTTTGGCGTCTTTCCTTTTGTGCCACATTATGTGCAGCCTTTGCCGAGCAACAAAAATGCATTCACAACTGACAACTTGTGCCCAAGTTGCTCAAGTGCCCCCGCGGATGAAAGGCGGGGTTGGGGCAACGTTGGGAAAACGTTGGGGTTTTCCAGGGGCCGCCACTCTAATTGTGCGCATTGAAAGTAGTTGGAAAATTGTCTCGCTGCTGTTTTTGTTCGTTCGTGTGAGCATGCAACTTTCAGAGTGTTGCCACAATTTGTTGCTGAATGCGCCATTCGCCATTCGCCATTTGCAATTTTCCATTCGCCATTCGCCATTCGCCATTTTGAGCAACAGCAACTCAATGGCGCATAAATTTCAATGTCTATCTGCTCGCCCCTCGCCCCTCGCAATCTCTTAACCCTCGACTGCCCGGATTGAGTGGCAAGTGCACGTAAAATATTAACAACTTGTGGCAGCAGGCAAGTGCGAAAAAAGTTCATTTAACAAAGTTTCTCATGTTCTGCGCAAGGCGTGGGCGCAAAGTTTTGGATAGAAAACTGCGAAAATGGCTAAAATTAATTCAAAATTGATGACACACAATGTCAAAGGACGCGTCTTGTGCCATGGAACATGGTCTCGGATCCTTGCCAGTGGCCACTTGACCGTCAACTGTCACCAGAGACGTTGAAACTTGGCCGAGGATGGTGACGAGGCCTCCATCCTCTTGCCTCTTGCCTCTTGCCTCCTGCCTCCTGCGTGCTGTTACTATCTTTTTTTCGGCTTAAACACTTTTGCTTTGAGTGCTCGGCTTAAAATACACTGCACACATGCAGGGCCACAGATAAATGTAGATATGAAAAGGGGGAAGCAGGGGCGGCGAGCGGCTCATCCACAGGACGAAGCGAGGACGAGTGTGAGGACGAGGATGCGGATGCCCCACTTGATGGCATCCTTCACAATTACAGCATTGTACGTGTGGACAATGCTTGTGGCTTGTCAGTCACTTTTTGCACATGTCTTGGCATCTGTGTGTGTGTATTAGGGTGGCTCACAGCGAAAAATGGAAGCAAACTTAAAGGTACCTATATTGTGGGCTGCTTTAAGATTTATTTCGAATTACCACAGCTCCTAAGGTTCTTAATATGACATAATGGATAGTACTTGGTAGATGAAATAAGCTATAACTATAATTTCCGGCCCACCCTATTGTAGATATGGGTGTACCCACCCGCCCACACAAACTTGGCAACTCTTGCTTGGGCTCGTGTCACTTGGCTTTATTGTCAGAGTTGTTGTTTTTCTGTTGCTAAAATTCCATTACCTTATCGTCTTGCCGTTGGCTGTCCTCGCAAGGAAGTCTTCTTCTTTTCGTCCTGGGATCATCCATCTGTTCCGCCCACCATAAGCCATAAGCCCCAACAAGTCTCCATTTCCATCTGGCCTCGCCGCAACTGCAGTCAAGTTTTTGTGGCTGTCAGTGTTTCATATTTGACTGATTGCCTTTGGTAATGCAGTGGGCAACCCCTTCTATGCGGACCGAAAAAACCGGGAGGGGAATCCGAGAATCGAGTCAGCGTTTGATAGATCGCTCCAAATCCAATTAACAATCGCCACGGGCGACTAATGGCAAAAACTAGGATATGACATCCGAGCCTGTTGCACTGCCCTTTCCCAGGACTCGCTGCCCCCCTCTTGTGCCACCAAGAAATTTCCCCGCCGCCACTGGCATCATTTTGCGCTTCATTAAATCCTGATAAAAAGCAGCAGCAGCAGCAGCAGCAGCAGCAGCAGCAGCTAGTCATTCCGCCCAGCACCTCCCCCTCCGTTTATGAAGCCAATTATACCGATGTTTTTCTTTATGCAAAAACTTTGCTTCCAGCCCTCTTTCCCCGCCTTGCCCGCCTTTCCTGCCAGTTTTTCTCAACTCAACTCAACTCAACTCTTTGTTGGCTACTTCCTGTGCTTACAGTCCATAAATATTGATTCGGTTCTCAGCAAAAACTTTCTGCAGTTGCTATGTATTTTATACACTCGAGGGCGAAACCAGGAAAATCATTTTCCTTACTGCCATGCATCGTGGCTGTTGGCTAAAAATAAATCAGCAATTTTCCAGAAAATAGTTTTGAACTTGAATGGACAATCTGTATGTAATGTCCTTTAGCATTTTCTGGCATGAAGTTTCCTTCTCTAATTGGAAAAAAAATGTTGAAGAAATCTGTTTCTGTTGGAAAATGTTTAGCCAATTTCTCTATCATACGTGTATGTATAATCAAAGAAAACTGATCGATTGACTTCTGCTTGACTTAAGCTCACTGTTGAATCATTCATCAGCAATGCAGTGCACTGATTGGATTTCATTTTGTTGCGAAATTTTCCCACAGCTCGACTTTCTGCACTCTTGGCTTCCAAAAGTTTTGATACTTCTCCTATCGCACTCGCAGCCTAGGCGATTAGTTTTATGTAATGTTTTTCTGGTAATTACAACTTTTGTCCTTCGTTTTTATCTCCGAACTGCTGGCACTTTACCCATTTACACATATTATCTTGGCTCTGCGTTTCTGCGAGGCCCTCTGTCTCCCAGGACTCTCGCCTTTGGATTTCAGCATCGTCGCCTACTAACAAGGACCCATTGTGGGCGGGGCTGGGACTGGCTCTTAGTCTCCCTGGTCGCCGCTCATTTCGTTTTAAATTTAATTAAAGAAAACTTTTTCCTACTGCTGCTGCAAGTTTTTGGAAAGTAATTGTGGCAACTTTCGCTTGGTTTCTGCAGCTACATTCCGTTGCGGTTGGCAACTTTTCGGGGTGTTGATGATGGGCATGACACTGGCAGGCGAAAGTTTATTAGCGCAATGAAGTGCCATTTCAAGAGCCTGCAAGGCCGGATAAATTCTATTAGAAACTCAGAATATACATTTATTTTCTATTTCTAGAGAAACTCCTTACGAATTCTACAATTGTAAATTCATTGTTTGGTCCTTGTTTTTCCAGCAAATCACCATAGGCATCCATTCCGGCGAAGTGGTGACCGGAGTGATCGGCAACCGAGTGCCGCGCTACTGTCTGTTCGGAAATACCGTCAACCTCACCAGCCGGACGGAGACCACCGGCGTTCCGGGTCGCATCAACGTCAGCGAGGAAACCTATCGGTGAGTGCTGGTGCTAGTACTGGGTGTTCTTGGCTATCTGGGTTCCCCGGGCAGGGAAATTGGCGGAAAATCCGGATCGAAATCGGGCGGACAGGCTGCCACGTAGGCATCTACCGCCGCCTGCTTCGCCTCCTCCGTATACGCTCCATCGCCGGTGGCCATGAAAGCCGCCAATGCAGCCTTCTCCGGATCCGTGACTGCCTGCAGGAGCTGCGCTTGATTCTCGCTCTCGTCCTCACTCTCCTCCGCACTGCTGATGGTGTCCAGGCGGGCCACCTCGCCTCCCAGCTTGCACTTGGCCGAGGATTTGCCCCGCTGCTGATCCTTCTCCTCGCTGTCCTGTGCCTCGGGTCCTTCGAGCTCCTCGGTGAGATCGATGTAGCGTTGCAGGCGCTTTGGCAGCCTCAACGTGTCGATGCCGTTGGGTAGTTGATTGTGCATCCGCAGGACATCGCGGATGCAGCAGCTGGAAATCGAAATTTAATCTTGAAGTCTTTAAGCCATAATGTAGCATTAATTTATCTATTAGCCAAGTTGACAGTCTGAACGTGATGTCTTGATGATCGTTCGCTCTATTTACGTTTCTTGAGCTGCTCAAGAATTTCGGTATACTTTTCTCGGCCGTAGACTCTGTTCGTGTCAATCTCAGCGGGATATTTCATAAATTAATTTAAGTTTCACACAATAAGCTCATACGGCGCACAAAAAAATCCGCACAGCAAACAAAGTTCATGTGCTTAAAACTTTTCTCGTGAGTAAAAAGGCAGGAAGAGCGAAAAACCTCACGCAGCAACTTTCACTGAAGTTGCCTGCGCAACTAGAGGAAGAAGTTAAAGTAGCGGATATTGGTAGCGGATTCTTTTTGGCCCTTCCACTCTTAGCCGCAGTGAAAGCTTCCTCTGAAGTTTGCCAGTGTGTGGAGCCGGTTCTAAAGTGCCTTTTCGATGAACAGGGGGGGTGGGGGGGCAGCAGCAACTTGTCCGAAATTCTTGCGAAAGTGAGCCCCAAATTGGCGTCATAAAACGCACGGAGAGCGTAACAACATGCTAATCAGCTGCCAGGGGTATCCAGCAAGGAACTCCGCAGTTTATGTCCATGTTAATTTGTCCTGTCAAGTTTCCCTGTTCCGGCAATATTTTGGCTTTTTTATGGCCGCCGACGACAAATTCGACCAATCAATAAAGCAAGCTGACACCGCCCAAGGGGAAAAGATGAGCGGCTGAAGTCGCTGAGCAGCCATAAAAGCAGGCACAAAAAGCGTTGCCTACTTGTGGGCGCCTCTTGGGCAGTCGGGATGCCGGGGCGTATGCGCAATGTCGCCCATGATTCGCCCATGACGGCGGCAATCGTCACATTCTCTTCAAGACTCTGATTTGGGGGCCAATGCGCAATGTAATGCGTTATGCATGCATTCTTTGTGGCTTCCAAAGAGATTTGCATAAATTGAAATCGCAAAATGGCTGGCTAGAAGGAGCCCAGAGGAACTGCGACAGAACATATAAATCAAGAGCTCATTTCGAGTACATTGTTGATGCCACGACAAGTGGACGCCAACTCAATTGCAAGTACAGTGGCTATTGGCGTTGCAGCTAACAAGCGGTAACATTTCAAGAAAATCCGTATAAACGAAAATGTTTTGAAACAAATTAGTTTGTCTTATTAATCTTCAAAGGATGTCAGAAGGTACATAACATATGCTTCAAGTGCTATATGTACATTAAATGAAATTGATTCTAGCCGCACTATCAATGCTTTACTGTGCGAATTGCAGGGCAGGAGCGCGAGTTTTCGCATCGCAAACATTGGTCCGAGAAAAACAAACTG
Source organism: Drosophila orena (assembly GCA_005876975.1). Taxonomy (NCBI): domain Eukaryota; kingdom Metazoa; phylum Arthropoda; class Insecta; order Diptera; family Drosophilidae; genus Drosophila; species Drosophila orena. The sequence goes on along the minus strand of VCKV01000282.1, from coordinate 1,134,013 downwards.
GCAAACAAGCTGGAAAACGGGTTTCCAGCTGAAACGAGAGCCAAAGTCAATGGACATTTTTGCGACACGTGAGCAGGCGGAGGCAAATATGTGTGTATATTTGTGTGCCCGGCATCATCGGGTCACCGAGTGCTCCACAAATAAGTGGCACATATGGAGTCCCACAAGAACCTTATCAACTGCAGACGCCAACTTCTCGAATTGAATCGAGGAAACTTCTCGACTCCAACAGCGATCAACATGGCAAAGAAATTCACATCGATTTAATTCATTAAGTTGGCCGACATTTGACTACTTGCGGCTGAGCCAGTGAGGCAAACGGGAAAGTTTCGACCCGACTTTTGGCTACAATACAATACAAAGACGGCAGGACGAGGGAAACTTGTCAACTGTCTGTCAGTTTGGCAGTTTGTCAGTTTGTCAGCCAGTCAGTTGGGCTCCTGTCTTACGCTTATTTCATTTTTCGGGCTTATAGCCGAATTGTCTGCCCGTAGGAAGTTAAGCAGGCGTGGCGGACCTAAGCCAAAGTAATTGAATAAAAAAGCGAAACTTATTATGGCTGTCAGACTTCATTCTCCCTGGCCTAATCTCCATTTCCGACCAAAAGACGTGGGCAGCCCATTGTTGGTCACAAGGTCAAGTGTTCGAAGCGGTTTCCAACCCCTACGAAAATTACGGGTCAAAGCTGATAATTACCGGCACAAATGACGAAGACTGGGTACCCCGTAGACCTGCTCCTTGCCGATAATCTTGTCCATCAACAGGCGGCCGTAGCGGTCGAAGAACATCTCTCTTCGGGCAGCGTATAAAAGCGGCTGAAATAGAGTATTTCACAAAGTAGTAAGAGGAATTCTATAATTATGTACTTGTAATTATGTATTTGTACTCGCATTATGTACTCATTGCATCTCTCCAGAGGAGATGACTCATTTAATAGGCATTTGCTCACCTTGAAGGGCATCTCAATCATGGCCACATTGCGTAGCAGGATCTTGAGGCACATGACCAGTTCGAAGCTGTAATTACGGCCATCCTCGATGAGTTTGTCGAGCAGCGCTATAACTACGGAGGCGCCTCCGTCCGGCGGCTGCGGTGCGGCACCGTATCTGCAACGGATGGAAGGGGGCGTGTCAGCGGTCGGGAGTGGGTAACTGTTTGCAAATGAGATACAAGCTGCCGGCACGTAGTTGGTTTGCTTGTGGTCAATGCAAAGGGTCAGAGGTCGAGTGGCAAGGGGCAAGGGGCAAGGGGCAAGGGGCAAGGGGAGGCAATAAATGCTAGATGCCCCGATAAACACAATGTACAAATGAAATAATGAACAGACACGACTCGCGGTTGTGTCAGTTGCACACATGTACACATGTACACATGCACACATGCACACACGCACAGGAGCAGAGATGTACACATGTGCACTGAGAAAAAATGTTTTCATTTAAAGTAATTTATTATTTATTATTGATCTCGCTTAGCATGTTCTGAAATGTAAGATAAATTACAATAGGAATGTAGGCTTCCCATGCTTCCCAAATCCTTAAGTAATTTATTATTTAATATTGAGCTCGCTTAACATGTACTGAAATGTAAGGTAAATTGCAATAGGAATGTAGACTAGTGATACAAATTTTCTTTTACTGCATTCAGAGCGACCTGAGCAAATGGCAAATGAAGTGCGAATCGCAAATTGCAACTGGCGCCGGCAGTGTTGTCACTTTTTAAATTGAAAATGTTTGTCAAAGATCTGCCCCGCATTTACATTTCTCGTTTTCCGCCTGATAAGCATTTTAATTTATATGTTTCGCTTATTTATGTGTTGTTTCACCGCCGGTACATTATATAAATATTGTCTTTTGGCCCGGCGAACAGAGTCGCAAGCCACAGGGCGTATACGCAATTATGCACTAGTAAATCAATTTGGCAGCGAATAAAAGTACCAGCGTAAAAGGAATTCATCTCACCACATTCATTTGCATATTTTATGGCCAATTTTAAATGGAAATGCAACAAAGCGCAGAGCGAAACGCAAATTAAAACACACAAAAGCGAAACAATATCGAAAATTTATGGCGCATCAGCGTCAGTAACTCGAAAAAAAACAGTGGCCGCATCTGAATGAAAATCAGTCGACGCCGAAAGGCGACGACGCGGAAACAGAAACAGAAACAGAAGCAGAAACAAAACCAAAAACCAAAAACCGAGTGCAAAGACTGGGAAAACCCACCTCCACCCACAGCCGGGAAAACGCGGTGGAAAACCGAGGGGAAGTGCGCAGCGGGGAATTGGCAAGCCAAACTCAAACATTTGCCATCAATCGAAGCCACTGCAATTGCAATTTGCTTGGTGCAATCAGCACAGCTGGAGGGAATCTCAATCCGATGCTGAATCTGCGATATTCAACTGGCCTCCGCCTCATAATGCGAATTCTTTCCGCATTACGCCCCTTTTGAGAAGGGGAATTCACTATTAATTTCGAAGTATAACAAAGGGGGCACATAATGTTGCAAGTCGATTTGCTCAAGAATGCGCCCGAGAAATGATTCGGAATTTCATTTGGCAGCTATTCGGAAGCTGTATTTCGGTGAAGGCCTTTGGGCGCAGTTCGGAATGAAATTTGTATTCAACAAGGTCAAAGAGGGAAAAACATTTAAAGAGGTCATACATATACATACGTACATATATTCAAAAACTATACTTATTCTACTCAAAGGGGAAGTAAACATTCTAGGACGCACACTTCTTAAGTCACTACTAGAAAAAATCACATAAATTGTGCCACTCAGACCGAAAGACCTGAGGAAATTGAATATTTTTTGCGAAAATCCTGATCTAATGAAATGCAAGCTGCCTTCCGCCAGCCGTCGACATAAACTTTGACAGCCAAGCATCTCAGACGGGACTTGCCGACGGGAACTTTGTTGTGACTCGCCTTTTTGGCCAGCAATCAATACTCGTATTTTATGCAAAGCATCCTTTTTGGCGCTGCATCAAAAATTGAAATCGAAGCCAGCGAAATAGAGGGGCGTGGCGTAGTAGGGGGCGTGGCGCTGCAATATCCAGTTGGGAAACAATAAATTGCCGCGACGGCGAAAGTCAAGGACGAAGGACGCAGGAACTGCTGCAAGTCGCAACTGCAGGCGTTTACATACAAATTTATGAATCTCGGCTGAGGACCGAGTGCATGCTCGTAACTTTTTACTACAAGCTGCTTTTTTGGACCTCGAGACTCGCCGGAGACCGCCTTGTGATGCAAATTCGCTGCGGCAGCGACTTTCATATTTAATGATAATTTTTCCTTGCATTTCCTCCTACAGACCCGCTCCTTGGGTTCCTCCAAGCGTTGCGTTTTCTTGTGGCTTCGCGAGCACTTGCTTATGCTAAGCGTCTTGTACTTTATGTTGCATACATTGCGGCGCCGCCAAGTGGCGACCGCTTTGCATATTTCTCGCTAATTGAAGTGGTAGTCGCTGGCACTCACCCTCCCCCTCCCCCTTCCCATACCCAATCCCATTCCCTTGCCCCCTGGCCGGAAGTCCTTTTCCAGGCCACGACGACTCACCTGAGCAGTATGAGCAGCAGTTCGGGAGCGTTCGCCTGCAGGGCAATGCGGAGCGGCGAGGACTTGCCGCAGGACTCAATGGGCACATCAATGAATCTGAAAGAAGTAGGAACAAAAAGCCGGATTTGGATAAGTCAGTTAAGTGTAAGTTTTGTGGCCGCCCAAATGGACGACAAGCATCAAAATGGGCTTCGCACATTAGCAGGACTCTCTGGAGCTGGGAAAATGAGCCCGACCCCAATTAAGCTGCTCGCCTGTTGCTCAGTGCCCTTCCATTACGGGACACAAGGCACGGAAAAAAATGGAAAGCACTCGCCTGCTTTTTACTTGCAACTAAAGGTGGCGACCAAAGTTCGTGTGCTACTGTGGGTGCTTAACTTTAAGACACCTTAAAGAGGAGTTTTTGAGCCCTAGCAGGTTTTCCACTTCGACATTTTTCGCACAGAAGCTTGAAATGTTTTTCTCTGTGCCTATCTTGACATTGCGTATACGTAATGTGTTGTGTGAGTGGTGGGCGTTTGTCTCCATTCAGGCATTAGCATGTACAATGCACTTAAAGCACATTTCCGACACAGCACACACATGCACACAAGCACACACACACGCACGCACACACACACACGGCTTTTATGTGTGCGCATAAAAGTAGGCAAATAAAAGAGCAGAAACCACAATAAACCGGAAGTAGAAGTAACCCGCACAGCAGACGATAAGCGCATTTTGAGCCACCAACCAGTGACAGCTTGGAAATTGGCTTGGCAAATTCATTTGCGTTTTATTGGCGGCGATAAAAGTGAGTTCCTGCTAGAATCAAGCCATTCCCCAATCGCATCCCATGGCAGGTTCCTCAATAGCCTTATGTAGCACCTCGTGGCTGGCATATTCTCCTCCAGTCGGAAGTGATTCGCCCCCCAAGTCAAACATTAACACTTTAATCAGCTGCTGAGTGGGCTGACAAATCAAATTTCTGTCTAATGGTCTGCTTAGCGAGTATTAGCTGGGCTTTAATGTTAATGTCTTTGCTCTACAGTGCGCACTTTGTTACAAGACGAGCCAAAGTGCAGGAGTTCCCAACTTGTGCGGCTTTCAGTGCCCTGCACATTGGCAGGGTATACATTATTCTAAGTGTCATTAAGTCGGCAGGTGGACTAACTAACAGTGGATTATGCTAAATAGCAGTGCAATAATGCAACTAGCTTTTTAAGCCACTTAAGCTGTGCAATTACCGAATTAAAGAACGCTTTTCCCATTCCTTTCAATTGACAATTTGGCTATAATGGCTTGTTAACTATTCGGCAATGCAGCTTTACTGCTTTTTTAACTGTTTCTCTGGAAATGCAGTTACTGGTGTAAGCAACACGCACACCGTTGTCCTTAGCGAGTGTTCACTGTTCTGCGAAAACTTTGGCAATATGCTGCTCCAGCACTGATTTATGCAGCTTCAACGGCATTTGGCCGAAACGTTTATTGTCACATTGCTTGTTTTTCACAGCTCCTCAGTCGCACACACACTCCCAATCACACACCCACACACACACACACACTAAGGTCACGGCCCCACATACATTTGCAGCTATTAACGCTTATTCATGACTTTGGCTGCTGTTTTGCGAGAGGGCATCATAAATGTCGTCTTAATGCTTGCCAGTCAGTATGTTTTTTTTCTTGCCTTCTGTTTGCTTAAGAAGCGCAAACAGTCAACTCTGCAGTGGTGTGAGTATGGTATAGCCAAGGGGGCGGGCTGTATCTGTGTGGATTAGTGGGCGTGGTGGGGTTGAGCATGCTTTTGTGCGCTTATTACACGCATTTTTGACTTTAATCCTCCGAAGTGCTGGCGAACAAAGCCGAAATAACAAAAGGTTTACATCGCTGCCTGTTGGTTTTCAGCTTATCGCATCAGAGACACACAAACACACACACACATGGACGCCATGTGCATGCGAGAGTGTGGGAGAGGGCGGAAAATGGGAAACCCCCCGAAAGCGAGCTGCAAATGAAAATCTTAATTATACATGACACCAGCAGAAGTGAGAGAAAGCCACCGCCAGTGATTGAGAGCCATTCTCTGTAAAAGTGTACTGCGAAGTCGTGTCTGTGGCTGCAAATTGTCGCCATCTTTCACTCAATTATGGCAGTCACACACACACTGTCACACCCACACACACACACACACAAACACTCTGTGTAGGTGTCACAACAATGGCTGATGAATTAATTTAATTAAAATCCTTTCATTTCTCTGGTTATCCTTCCATTTCGTCCACCATTACCTTGTATTCCCAGCGGTTATATATAGTATCTTATTGTGTGGAAAACCGGCAAGCCATTAAGGTAGCTTGATATCTCGGCACATAATCCGATCTTTACAGTTTCATTTTTAAAAGTAAAAGCTTTCAAAAAATGTCTAGCTGCAAGCATAAAAAGTCTTCGGGGAAATGAAGACCTCGGCATGGCACTATCATGACACCACGGCAACTATCCAATTAACCCGGCTAGTGTGAAAATCGCTCGAGGCAGCAAAAGAGCGCGACACATGGAAAGCCACGCGGAGAAAGTGGGAAAAGTGGGAAAAGCGGGAAAGGCGGAGAAGGCCAGGACAGGATGGGAAACGGGCTTTGGGCATTGGGTTGAGGACTCACCTGAGCTGTCGCTCCTGCTCGAAGCGCGGAATCCAGACGGGCAATGTGAGCTGCTCGCGTGTGGCGTGCTTCAGAAAGTAAACCATCGCCCGGACATTCTCGTGCTGCGAACAAAGGACATGCATACATGGGTGTCTATTCCACGGGGGCAAGAAGAGGTGCTATCTGCCAGTCTCACCTGATCCTGGAAGTCACTGCGCCAGCCGGCGATGAAGTGCGGAGCATGTGGTCCAAACAGGGCGCCCAGGAAAATGCGCTCATACGTCTTCTCGCACTCATAAATGGCCACTAAGAAAGGGGGAGAGACGGGAGAATAGTTCAAAGTTAATTAATTTAGAAAAGTCCGCATTTTATTTTATTTTCCGCTGATAACATTTCGCAACGGGTAGTGCCATAAACCAAATTTGTATACACATTGTGACCGATGTGACAGTGGGACCCCATGACCCCATGCAGGGAAATTGTTGGTAGTGGAGAAAGCGGTTGAATAATGTCATCAAGTCGCAGCAGCAGCAGCAGCAGCCATAAAAAACCTAATTACGTGGCTGCACTTGTTGCTGCTTTGGTTTTTTGGCTTTCGGTTTCGCTGGCTTTTTGGCACAGCCCAGAAATGAAGTCAGCGGAAAACGGAAACGGAAACGGAATCGGAATCGGCCAGGATGCCAAGCCAAGGCCAGGGGATCCAAAGAGCTGGAGTCAGCAACAAAGCAACTTGGTGAGTGGGGACAGGACAAACAAGGAGCAAGTTTTATTGCACACGAGTCCAGATCCCCTGACAGAGGCATGCCATTAATTTGAGGCACTTTTCTCGCTCGCTCGCAAAAGTTTACGCAGCCTTTTAATTAGAGGCAGCCAGTATGCGTGCGCCCCAAATAACTTGCAACACTTTGAGGCACTTTACAAGTTTTACGATGCAGCAGCAACAGAGCAACAGAGCAACAGAGAGACAGAACGACATGAGCAACACTTTCTTAACGCAATTAGCAGGAACACGTGATGAAAGCGAAAACTGCCTGCTTATGGGCGTAATAATCCGATGCGATGGGATGAAATTTATTAAAGTATGCAAAGCAAGCAGCCACGCCCAAAAGCAAACAGGAAAGTCGTGCCACACACGTATGCTCGTATATGCATTTAAATGAATGAAATTATTTAGTTGGCCCGACTCCACCACTTACCCAGCAGCTTGACGACCACCTCCGAGTCCCGGACTCCCCAATCCCAGCAGGTGCGCAGGCCGATGTACAGGATGTTGTGATACTTGCCCATGAGGCAGACCTGGGGAATACGGTGCAAGCAGGGGTTGAATGCCACCTGAAGTGCTACTTTTAAATTATAAATAATTGCCATCTGAAGAGCCGGCATTTAAAATGCAAGAAAATTAAGTTTGCCAGACTCTGCCAAAGGAAATTGAGCCAACAACTGCTGGCCATATTTATTTACACTCTAAAAGTCCAATTAGATACACATATTCCAGCACTGGTTATTTCAGAAGTTTTCCCTTGAAAATGTATCTTAGAAAGCCTAATTTAATTCCGCTTTAATTGGACTCAAGAGAAAGATATTTTATTTGCTAATTACGCACAGGTTTTCAGTTCAAACTTTAGGATTTACTTCATTCGACAATGAAATGGATGGACTTGGCTTTGCTTTAGTTCCATTTATTTATATCATTTTCAATTACAGATGACTGATTGTCAAAGCTTTATTAATTAAATTGAGATTTGTTTTCCATGTTGGCATTCATTTAATTGTATAAAATCATATAAGCAATTATTCATATATATCTTTCAACTGTGGCAGTGTTGCACACAGAAGTGACCGAAGTGACAGAAGCGCGACTCACCTGTCCGTTCTGCTCCTTGGCCATGCGGTGGTATCTCATGGCCGCCGTCACCGCGATGGCGGCCACCTCGTCCGTCTGGGAGTTCTGTCCGCCGCTGCAGCCCTTGATGATGGAGCTCAGGTGGTCGAGGACATCGCGCCGCGACTGGCGGTCCTGCAGCCCGTTCCGCGAGATCTGCTCGAAGGTGTCCTCGAAGAAGCACTCGAAGATGTAGTCCATGACCAGGTGGCGCCGCTCTGTCCGCCGGTTCCGCTGGTGACTGGCCCGCTCGCCGGGATTCCGCCGCAGTCGTTCCCGCTGCCGCTGCCGCTGCCGCAGACGCAGCCGTGTCCGTGACTCAGTTTCCCGCGGGAAACCGTAGAAATGTTGTGGTAATGGCAGCCAGCAGCGAACCCACACAAATTGGCTTTTTAATTGACTTACCAGCCGCTGGATGGCCTCTAGCAACTGCGAAAGCATATTGCGAAAATAAATTTAATTCACTTCAAGTAGGCAAATATTTTCGATTGAGGTGAATCGATTGCCTCCGAAGAATTTGAATTCCGCTTCAAAAGAACTCCCGAACTGCTGAAGCCAAAGAGTCGCAGTGCTCAAAAAAGAGAGAATTTCTTTTGTGGGGGTGGCTCTCTTTCGCTATCGATTTTTTTTCAGCTGGCAATGATGTGCTGGGAGAACTTTTGATAAACGTAAACAAGTGATAATGAGCAGGGTATGTTCGTTTAAATATTTCTAAGCACTATTAGAATCATTTAAGAAAATAATTACGTGGCATGTGAAGCTTATTCGAAAGTTGTTATACAGCTCGATTGCTTTTGAGGCCTCCTTAATTCCATGGAAATCCCAGCAAAGCAATTGGCAAACAAACAGGTGTTTGATTACCAGCCGACAAGTATGTTTCTAAGAGCTCTTCAAAAACCGAATGCAACTCAAGGACTCCATTGAAACGGATTCGATTCGATTCGATTCGATTCGATTGCGTTTTGCTAAACTGTCTATTGCACTTTGAAATTTGCTGGCATTTTTCCGAACCATTTATTCACTGCACGCAGCTCACACACAATTTTCCACCCCACTCATCAGCTGCCGCTGGAAAACTAAACAAACGAGGTCCAAATTCTAAGAACGCTCAGCTGTTTACCTACGCTCTCACTCTCTCTCTCTCACTTATGTACTCTCTCTTCTCACAGAGAGCAGCGGTGGTATTAAACGCGCGTTTCATGAGTTTAAAGCGGAAATTAATTGCAATTTTAAATATATATACGTACATATGTGCCCACATTGTGGCTGTGCAAAATGGGTGAATGTTTGACAATAAACATAAAATTAAATGACGTATAAACAACGCATGTTTTTTGTGATTTTGCAATGTTAAACTGAAAAAGTAATTGGTTTGTAATTGTGAGGATTATGCTTGCTTCAACAAAAATCAATTGATTTCGAAATGAATACCTATGGTGTGCTGTTTATTGTTTCAGTGTTTTTTTCAATTTAAAGAATGCATTAATTGCAATCAATAATACTAAGTCCTTTAATACTTTAATCCGATATTATGATACTTTTTAGAGAAGTACTAATTTCCCTTATGTGGAATTCATTACAAATTCAAGGGGTTATTTATTATCGCACACTTGTGTCCGTCGCTTGGGTAAATATTTAAACAAACAAACACATGCATAAATTGAAGTCTGTAAGTAATGGGAGCACTTTGTTTTTCTCGAGCTGAAGCCACGTCAAAACAAATGTAATTCAAAACACGGCGCCAATTGTTATGCAATTTCTCAGCTGCGGCGCAATTTCATTTTTTAAACAGCAATCGTGCACACTGTTTACATGTTTTTCTATACCCTCCTGCCAATTATTATTTGCTTATGCGGCACATATCAATTTGCACATACATTATTCAGGCACTCATTCCATTATGCGCCATGTTTGCACGTTTAATATTTGGGCTGACAATTAAGCGCTGGGTAAATATTTATGCACTGCCATAAACATTAATTAAGAACGCACACGCGGAGATCCAGAGATGATGGCTGCGATAATCATGGCGGGGATCCTGCTCCTCGGATCCTGCGCCTTAATCGCTTATGCAAATAAGTGTCGAAGGACATTCGGAGCAGTGTAATTAACTCAGGTCCATTAAAACGGTGCATATTTGTGCTGGTTGCCCAGGACAACGCGCAAATTTGTTCACCTGATCAGGCTCACCTGTTCGCTAATTAAAAGGGCAATGCAATTGTGGCCATACGCCGGCTATCCGATGCCGCAAGGGTCGCGAATAAATTGAATTAAATGCGTATCCAATCAGCGGCGTATTATATTGGCCGTAAATATATGAGTCCGAATAAATGCAACAATGTGTGGTTGCACTGTGGTCGACCCAACCGACCCAACCGGAAACGGAAGTGCACACCAGCCTGGCGAAATTTTTATTCCGTTTCCGTTTTGTGCGGGCACACGAAGCACAATAACTGAATTTACATAATTTCTGGCGATGCAATCTAAGAGCTGCATAAGCGATCTCCCACGGTAGAAATTACGATGTCAATTTATTGGTGTGCAGATTGAGAAATATACGACCCCCGAGATGTACATACATCATTCAGAGTGCCTGATTGCCCTGGCATCAGAGCAACTTCACCACGGAACTCAGTAACTGAAATTTATGTGACTGCTAAAGGAGTCACATCTGCCACGTTTAACACTTGCCAGAACTACTATTCTCTGCCATCCTTCTTTAGACAGTTTTATTTACGAAATTCCAGCTTAAATGAGACTAGACGAATAACAATTGCCTTCCGCCCTGCAACTTATGGTATCTCTGCCTTCTCCTTCTTGCAGGCTCCTCTGTCTGGCGATCAACCAGGATGACTCGTTCCACTTGGAGTACCGCGGACCCGTGATCATGAAGGGCAAGCCGACGCCCATGGACTGTTGGTTCCTGACGCGTGCCACCAGCAGCATTTTAGGAGGCACTTCCTCGACCGGAGGCGGTGGCGGTGGCGGTGGCGGCGGCGGCGGCGGCGGAGGAAACGGCAGCTTGGACTCGCCGCTGCTGCAGCCAGCCACTCCGACGACCGGCGGGGCCACGCCCATTCCCGCAGTCGCCCAGCGGACAGCAGGACATGCCAGCGTGTCACGTACTTCGTCCGCAGGAGCAGGAGGAGGAGGAGGAGCGGTCGTGGGCACATAGGAACTGTGCAAGGACTCGTCCTGCTGCTGCTGAAACATCCTGTAAAGTTGCCACTGCGTGCGTGACTCCATCTGTCCGAATGTCTGCGACCAAATCTGCAGGTCCTTGGACCACTTAACCACTTCATTTCTCTGCCTTTGTGTTTGTCATGCTGCATCCTGCGTCCTGCATCCTGCATCCTGCACCCTACAACCTGCACCCTGCATTCGCCCCATGTCCTGCATCCTAAAACCCAAGTGTGTGTTCTTGGCATTGTGTGATTGTTGCTGCTGGCACATTGCGGCCGGAGCCCAAGGAACGTCGGATCGTTGTGCAAGGTAATTTATGTTAATGCTCTCCTATCTGCAACGATTCCAGCCAACCCATCCTGGCCAACCAACCACTTAGCCCAGTCACTTTACAAATGATTTACATTTCTCGCCTGCACACTGGGAAAAGAACGCCCATTCAGGGCTTAAAAATTGTGATGATTGTATTGAGTATCTGTCACTCACCGAGTGGGAAGTATGAATTTAACCCAGTTTCCACTTAAACTTGCGATATCTATGCAAATGTAGCTAGAGCTTAACTTAATGTGAGCAAATCTTGTGATTAATACAAAGTGTTATATTCTGTGCACCCAATTTATTCCACATTGTCATGTCATGTACTGCAATCCCTGGAAATTAGCCTCGCCCGCCCCCAAGGGCCTTATCGAAACAAATTCTAATGCCAGCCATAAAGAATATTTTGTGTCAGGACAAGTTTCAAGCCATTTGGCTCCATCCGCTCGGCAGTAAACTAGATAAGTCCAAAACAACTCAATATAAAAGCCATAATATGCCAAACAGTTAAATATATATCTCTCTCTCCAACTCGAAAGGATTTTGTCAGCACAGCCAGCGAAAGCGCAAAGCCTTTCATCCTGCCACGCCCACGGGCCACCACTCCGCCCACACTTCATCCTCGCACCGAAGCTGGCATTTGTTCTGCGTGTGTTTTTGTTTACAAAGTTTTGGCCAAAGAGTTCTATTTCAGCCGAAAATACCCCGAACGGAGCACATGGGGGAGCTGATCGGAGGAGCGGGCATAGAATGTGCATAGAATCTAGCACATAGCACATGGTGTATTTTGAAAACAAATATTTGATATGAGCAAGCAGGCGAACCAGCTCGAGGCACTTGCTCCAGCCCAAAGGAAAGGCCACTGCGAGGGGAGGTCCAAAATCGAGGATTAGCTAGCGAGGGGACTGCCTGCCAGAAATGAAAAGTGTGGTGATTCTCTGTACTCGATCACATACCTAATTTAACTGGCAATTCTCGAAACTATTTTTGTGCCGAACTTTGCCTAAGATACCATGTCACGGAGCATGATGAAATCGCATTAAACGCCCCCAGCAAGCCATTCTCATATTGGCCAAGTGGCAGGCCACAGCAGAAAAAGGGCAAGGACTTGCAGGAGTACTCTGTTGGCCCAATTTCTGGGCTGGCATTTTAAGTGCACACACACACTTGTGTATGGGCATTGTAGATATCCGCACATCCCTCGGATATATATCTGCTTATGGCCTCGATACGGCGCACATTATCGTTAAATGCCAGCGGCAACAGCAAGTTGGCATGCAATTTGATGACTTGGAAGTTGGCAGGCATTTTGATGATGCCATTCAACTGGCTGGATGGTGGGCGTATGTAATTCAGGGTCCCTAACGATGACTCGTTAGAAATGGATTAACATTGATTAGTTCTCGCAGCCCGCTGCACGCTGGTGGAGCCCAATCATAAATTTCCCTAATTAAATGCTTCCAAATTTGGTCCAGAACTTTTTCATAAATCCGAGCATTGCGGGCATTGAAATTCACTGGAGCCAGAAATAAAAAGTACAAATACCCATGAAAGCCGCCTGATTTGATGGTCCAGACCGCCTTGTTTCCGCTCCTGTCCCTTTTCGCCTCCGCTCATAATTTTCCTCATTTTTCCTATTTAGTCTTATTTATTCTTCACATCCGGCCCGTTTGTAAGGGAAGTTGTTCGGGGGATTCGGGGGATGTGGGTGCTGAGTTGGCTGCCTTTTCCGAGCCTTGCCTCATTTAAGTTGGCCCACTTTAAAGGCCTTCGCCCAAGCGATGCATTGGGCCCACAGAACCACTTCAGAATTGTAATTATTTTTAATGAGCGACGCCTTCGATTGCAGTGCTAGTTGTCATACTCGAGCAGGAGTAAGGCCGCAGTAAAGTTAATATAAATGAAGAGGAAAGTGAATAAATAGCCTCCTTTATTCCGCATTTATTGTATACGAATTAAAAGCTTGCTTGGTGGGAGTTCTTACTGCATGCACTGCATGAAGTACAACTGTGTATTTCTGTGTATTTCATATCCGCTTTAATGAGCCGCCCGCTCGCCTCATCAGCTCCACTTCAGATCCATTTATCATGCGCCAGACAGATACGATGTATGTACGAGTATACAAGCCGAGGCAAATTGATTCGGTCCGCACAAAAGAGCGATTTTTCCTTACGTTTCCGCATCATTGGGGATATGGAAATGGCGCGGCTGCCATCAAGCCGTACAATTTCCGTTTCCTGTGCGCGCTAGCACACAAATCCGGATATCGCAAAAATACCAATCAAATAAATATTTACCCGACTAAATACGGCATAAGCTCTTATGCGACAATTGGGCGTGGCAAGCAAGGCGGGGCATCTTATTAAAAATTTAGTTGAGTTCGCAGTGACAGGCGTGCAAAGTTTGTCAGCTGCAGGGAGCCGACCGAGAAGACCGAAAAGACCGAAGACCCGGTCCCTGTCTCATTTAAAATTCATAAAGATGGAAAAGATGGGAATTATGATTGCGATGAGCCGACGACGAAATGTCAGAGGCAAAGGCTCCTTTTCTACTCACGGTCCCAGGCGAGTCATTCCGAAAGGAATAAGCCAGGAAAAGAAGAAGTGGTAAGAGAAAGAACACTGTGTGACATAATAACGCTTATATAGTAATAAGGCTGATGAGGCGATAATGAGGCTCTGGCAGCTGAGTTACGCATACGCCACGTGGCCACGACAAAAAGAAGGGTTGACCTGTAGAAGTCCAAGCAAACTCGTATTACTCACTCGTATGCTGGCACACATTCGGCAGTCAAAGGAAGCCGGCTCATTGAATTATCCCATCTCTTTGCTTACCTCACACGAAATTGGGAGGGCGTAAAATTGGGCTGGCAAAAGTTTTTCCAGCTTGCTTAGTTTTTCGGAGGGCCAACATGAAAGTTTTCCTATTTAGATTACTGTCGAATGTCAGCTTTGGCAGGGCAAAGAAAAAGGGGAAAACTTTTATTGCCCCAACTCGAGGGGTTTATTAATAAATGATGCAAGGATGCAGGACATTCCGGTAGGTTTCGCTTGGCATGCATGAGCCCTCGGGTAATTTAACTGCAGCAAGGACATGGAAACTGAGGAGCCCAGGACCTTGGGCATCGAGCATTGGGCATTGGGCATTGGGCATTGTCGCAGCCAAATCAACACTGGCAGGAGTAAACAGTCGAGGCGTGGCTTAATCGAAAGCTCGGCACTAATTTCAATTAAAGTTGGAATGATTGCAAACAGCCGAGCATTCAACTGCAGACAGTGGCCACATTAACTGACTTTCCTCCAACCTCCAATCTCCACTCCCCAAATAGATGCTGGGCATCATTTGCATACCGCTGCAACTTGCAACGCCCTCGCTCGCCCGGCAAATCAAGTCTACTTGCCTCTAAATGTTGCCGACAACAAATCAATTTGAGGCGGTTTACCATACCAAATAGAGTCGGATCGTTGTTTATTCAGTTGGCATTGGAGTGCGTAAGGAGCAGTCGGAAGTCCCAGTTGTTATGACAGCCGGGGACTTAAAGTTGGATGCATTCGCACTAAGTTGCATCTGCTGAGAGGCTTTCGAGTGCCAAGGAGGAAAACCAATCAAATCCAATAATAAATGGGAAAACTTTGGGCCAACTTCCCAAGATTCTGATTTTATTAGGCTTGGGATACTGCTGCCAGCAGTTTTAAGTGCAATTGTCAGATACTTTTGCTTTAAAGCGGATGTAAATGCAAATAAAATTTGGTTTTTCCTTTTTTGTACCTGAAATATGCGAAAGAAAGAAATGTTTATTTCCGAATATCCGTTATCGACGCAGCGAAACGTGTGTGTGAACGCAAAGTTTATGCTTTTTATATCCAATCGAATGCAATTTGCCACAAAAAGGGAAACAAAGAAATCTTGGTTACGCCCGCAACATCAATGGCGGTAGCTTTCCATGGACCGATTTTCCGATGCTATTTTTTCGCCCATCGCCCATTTCTTCTGCCGCTTTGCTCGCCTTCGATTTTCATTCCGCTCGACAAAAGGCGTAAACTTTTCAGACAGCAAGGGGTGCCAAGTTGGCATTTTCCCCACCCCTTTCCATTCGCACTCGAACATTCCCTTTTGGCACGGACTGTCCACCTTCGTGCATTTGATTTGTGTGGCCATAAAGTTCGAGGCGAACACTTGGATGCAATATTTACAATTTTAATTCAATTTGTTCAAAATTCCCATGTGAATGGGGCTATGTCTGTGCCTGTGTGTGTGTGTGTCGGATCAGGGCTAAGGGAGCGTGGCAGGATGACCCCCAAAGCAGCACTGGCTGCTATTTTTGCACATTAAACTAATCGATATTTTATGTGTGGGGTGGGGAGGGCACAGGGGCCGGCATTAGATGCAAGTACATTTTAGCCATTTTGTCGTCGTAGTCGATTCAATGACAGCTCGGCCGAAGGACAGCCAAGGACTCGAGGATGTTGTTGTTTAATTGTCTGTAAAATTGTTAAATTGCTTAGCGTGTCAGCAGGATCTGCAGGGTGGGAAAGGGCTTTTCAGGAAGCTGTCAGTGGCTCGGGGTTAACATGCATGTGCAATTACTATCAGCTGCAGCTGTCCTGCCCTGCCAACCATTCGACACCGTCGACTTATTTATTCATTTCCCACTTGCATGTCAGAGGTAAAGCACAGAATGGTCAATGAAATCTTATATATTTTAAAAATCAGTCTGCAGCACAAAGGTTTTAAATTAAAAATCGTGTGTAGAGGGAAAATTACAAAATCTCTAAGCCAAAGAACTACTTGGCTTCCACGAGTGTAAGCCATTCAAAATACTGGCCAAGCTACTGGCCAAATTAAAAGGAACCTTGGACACACCGAGGTGTATCTATTTAAGCTGAATTTTTGCACCTCGGCCAAATTGAAATGGCACACTTGCCAAACCGCAAATGCATATGTATACCTGGGTGTAAGCAAAACTTTGGGGACCCATCAAACTGACTCCACTAATACCATAAATAATCGTTTTCCGGCAGACCTTTAAACTTTTCTTCTGGCGCGGCGGGGAAGGGGAAGGGGAAGGGAATTGCTTACGTGATTGAAATTTTGAAAATGCCCCAACAAAGGCTGCCGGCAGAGGTTGGCCAGTTTTTGGCAATCAAAAGTTGTTTGCGCCTTTGTAGTTGGACTGTTTTGTGGTCGAAGCGCCCCGCATCCAAACGCAGTTGGCATAACAAACAAGAGAGTTGGGTGAAAAAACAAGCCAAGTTTCTTGTTCCGTTGCGTTTCACATGGCCAAAGTCCAACTTTTGACATTGACACTGTTTCCACCTCGTGTGTCCTGCGGGTCCTGCGAGTCCTGCGAGTCCTGCGAGTCCTGCGGATCCCGGCACCGGCTTCACGGCGTAATTGGGCGTGAAGGGTTAAATTGAATTGCGTGCCCACGGAAGCCAAACGGTTAGACAAACAAACTGAGCTCTGATTTCGATAGCCCTTGCCACACAGCAATAAAGTCATAGGAATATCTTGAACTTTTACAGTCAACTTTTAGGTAAACCAACACATAAACTACCCATGCCAAAGGACTTCTATAAATTCTTTGCACTTCATTGTCTTTATTTCAGTGTAGAAATTGTTCGTGACCAACATAAGAATATTCATATTTCCCATTTTTCGTTTGTAACTCCCGAAATATTCGCACTAAAATCGCTCCAAATTGTTTTCTCGTTTCAGCCTGCGGATTATCCTGTAAAAATGTTTAAAATCATCTGTGCGTGTTGCGTGAGTCCTTGTAGATGTGTATTATTGTGTAAAGAACGTGTAATTTGTTAATATGTATTTATTATGATTCTACTTTGTGATGGTTTCTTAGGCTGAACTTTTTCGTGTAACTATACTAACCTAATGGCAAAATTACTCGAACTGTAAAAATCGACGAGCGAAACAATGTAAGGCAGATATTCTAACCAAACCACTCGACTTTGGGACAACTTAATTAAGACGTAAACGTAAATTAGCATAACCACAAGGCACCAAAGGAAACCAGACAGAAAGACAAAAAGACAAAAACCAAAAACCAAAAGACAAAGATATATGAATATACACACTATACTCGTACATATGTAGATGTAATGGGGTTCGTCAACTTCTATACAGGGCTACCGACCAGTGAACAAGCAAATTGTTAGCATCTCAACTGCACCAAAAAGTAACTCTATACAAATGTACAAGCGGAACACAACCAAGTATTTACATGGACAGATGTTCCATAGCGCAGCATCAAGGAAATGGGACAGTAGGTTAAGGCTCTCCAATCCGAAGTTCGTTTAAGTTTCCATTGATCTATGGCCACTGTTACGAAGGACAAATCTCTACTTTACTATAACTGAGAAATAGCTTTATAGTTCTTAAGCCATCGCGCCGGAAGTCTTTCCCTCTCCCCCTGAAACCATGGACTATTATAACACATACCTATATATACATATAATACATAGATATATTCATAGCAATATCAATGTGCACAGATGCAAGTACTAAATTTATATATCCAACAGTTCGGCTGAATGTTCTTCTGAGGCGAAGCTTAGCTTAAGCTCTGGTCCAAGTGGACTCGATTCGTTTTTTGTTGATCCAATTGGTGGTTGTTGAGTGTTAGTCTAAGTTACTTACGTGTACTGTAAAAAGGCTAAGAAGTGTTAAGTGCTAAACTAACTAACTGCACCCTGTCCCCTCTCTGTCCATCCCAATCTGATTTCAAGCGTACACAACGTGGAGTAAATGTTAAATATGTTAAAATAAATCAATATGTATCTGTAACCCAAGAGTAAATCGCAAGATAAACATACGCAGAAACCAATAAAATATTTCATGAACCCTGAAACGATGTGTTTTCACTTAATTTGCAGTTTTCGGTGGAATGTGGTAAACCACTTAAAGTTGAATGCAATTCACATATAATAGGCATAAAACAATGACTTTCAAATCAATATTAAAAATTAAATTAGTGTTGTTTATTCGTTATTTATTGTTTTATTGGTTCGTGAATAAATAAATTGTATTTTAAAATGCAATTTGGCAATTACAGTTGAGGTTTATTACTCCACGTTTGCGGGCTCCGAATTCCAGCCACGCTCGCATTTCGTCGGCAGCTCATCAATGTGCTAATCAAATTACATGCTGTTTCGACTGCTGCCACTTGGATTTGGGCAACAGAGCCTGGGCTGCCTCGTCCTCCTCCCTGGCAATTCGCTCGCGAATCCAATAGCTTGCCCCGCAGACAAGGAGTAGCAGGCAGGGAATCAGGATGAGCAGCACCATGCCCAGCGAAATGCTAGCCACCCGCGCCGACTGCTCCTCGTGTCCTGCGAAAGTATGCAATGGTATGTGTATACAAAGGCTTCTACCGGACAGAGGACATTGATGGAGGCATACGAGAAACTTAGAATACCCTTTACAGGAAAATCATTTGTAAATCCATTATGGTTCGGAAATGTGAGACATACACGTATGAGTATATTTCGTAGGTATCTATTGTAAAGTTTGGCTTCTGGCAGAGCTGCATCTATTCCACCTTGCCTTTGCAAACTGATACCTTTCCATCACTGTACATAAATAAAACAACCTAGCAGCTATCCATCTAGCTCTTTCCTGCCATCATCCACCCACTCAAGGCTGGAACCTAGTTTTCGCCTAGTTTCGAGCCCCTTCGTCCTGCCATCGTGTGGCGCCTATTTCCCAGCTAGACCACGCTATACTCTCGCATTGATGAAGGGAACGAAGGACGAAGGACGCAGGACGCAGGACGAAGGATTCGCCGGTGGCAAACAGACATAAGTAACGGCAACTTGTTCATCAATTTGCTCAAGATTGATTGACATTGGTGTAATGCACACAATACATTCTGTCCCAATGGAAGTGGGCGTAGGTGGAGTACCAGGGCGTGGCAGTGGTACCAAAAAAAACAACGAGCTGGAGCACAGGGAACACTGTGACAGTTGAAGATTAATGTCTTTGGCTTCGCTCCTATTGCTTCGCAGTAAATTTTATGTAATTTCGGATTGCATTGGTAAGAAAGCACTGGTCAAGTGCGTTGATCGGATCCTTGAAATCTCTGAAATAGCTCACCCATGCTACTAGTAATCTTACAATTTCCAATAAAACACCAGCGTTCTACCTAATTTTCCATAGTGTAGCTAACAACCCGTCTGTCTTGCAAGTTATTACGGAAAACTGACAGGCAGTTAAAAATGCAAACAAAGCGAACCCTGCGAAGTGTCAACTTTCATGTGACAATTGGCATTATCGAATTGCGCTGCAAGGAGAACCGAGAACATTATTCCACATTTACAAGTAACGACTATAAACAAGTGTTTTGGTTTTATTCAATATAAAATGATGATTGTTTACCTGGGCCAAAGTAATACGAAATGAATTTGCCGTTCTGATTATGCCTAATGTACAAGGATTCGGTTCACGGATTGGGACTATTAATAAATGCTCATTGGGGGTGCGTTATTGGATGTGGTCATGGCCATGGGTAAAGGACAGCAGTGTAACAATAAGTAAAGTTAAAGAACAAATATAATGGACAGGTGGGCGGTTCCACGGCGGCGGCAATGAAAGGTACTTAAGATTAGTTATTATTGGGTGGCTCTTATTTGAACTTTGCAGCTAAAGGATCGGGATGAGTGCCGATCCTTAGACCTCCGTGGACTTCTGCACCGAGGGAGTGGGCGAGGTGGCCACGGGAGGCGAAGGCAGACCAGTGTCCTGCGTCAGGGGCGTGGGCGCAGTGCGGAGCGGCACGGTGTTCACGCTCGACGGGGGTCTACTGTAGTACTGGGTGTTGCTGGGCAGCACCGGCACGCCGCCGAAGCGGTTCTGCGTCGCCGCCTGGGGAGTGTAGTTTAGGGAACTGGCGCCACTGGTGCGACTGTCCAGGCCGCTGAAGGTGGGGCTGTACTGCTGGCGATGCAGCTGATCCGCCTCCTCCGGCGACAGGGGCTGGTGGTATCCGGCTGGATGAGTGGTGCCCGTGTGGACATCCGCCTCATCGAAGTCGTCGTCCTCGTCGGGATGATCCTCGTCCACCGGTGAGCCATGCTTATCCAACTCCGTTCCGGAGGCGGAGTGCAGGGAGCGGCGACCCAGCTGCTTCGGCTTCTCACCTGTGGTTACGTTCGGATTAATGTAGGAAATGTCCCTGGCTAACTTTGAGCTGTTTCTATTTTGACTACCTTCCGATGAGGTCACATCCTCGTCGTTCTCATCCAGATCCCATTTCTTAGCTGGAAAATCAATTTGCGGTTTGCCCGGTAATGGTTCGTTCGTGCGATATACTTTGTCGTAGGACCTACTTTTCTTCAATGTGCTGGCATCCGTATCGCTGTCGTCGTCGTAGTTAAGAGTCCTCAAATTACGAGCGGAACTAGCCCTCGAACGGGGCAGCATGGGCATCTGCCACTGCGGATCCTCCTTGAGCTGCTTCTGGCGATAGCGATACACGCCGCACACGATGCACAGCATCAGTGGGCAGATCACCAGGAAGATAATGCCAATTGCTATGAAAGCGACGCGACGCGTGTAGTACACCTCACCTGCACGGGTTCAAAGTTGGTAAGGATTGGTATCTATCTAGGGCACCACGGGGCACACTCCTACTACATACTGGCTGACTGGATTCGTTATGAACTATCAGTTATATCAATTACATATATCTGTTTCCAAAACGCATCGCTAGGAATCTAATGCAGTCAGTCAGTATAATTGTAGGCTCGATTTGAGGGTCTCTTAGCAACGATATAATATTCAGATTCTAATACTTACGTAGGCATTCGGTGTATCCATACTCCGGAATGTTCCACAGACCGTTCGACAAGCACTCACGACGTTGATCTCCAATCAGGATGAAGCCCTCGTTACACTCGAAGGATACCTTTGCACCAGGCATAAAGTCGAAGCTCAGCTTTCGACCAAAACGAGGCGTCTGCAAAACTCCACAGGACACCACACGTCTGTAAAGGAATAAAAAATAAATAAAGTAACGAGGCTTTAACTTAATCCAACTCCATGGGATGGATAATAACGAGAATTTCCTGGTCGAACACTTACACTGCATTTTCCGCCTGCATGTTGACTATGGTGTCGTAGTAGTTCTTGGTAAAGTGTGCCAAGTCTCTGTTCAAGGTCATCGCATAATCGTACTGGCACTGCATACACTCTCCACAGAGTTCCTCTGCCCTTTCAAGGTCGTAGGTACGATTCGTGGGCAGGAAGTCCGCAGGATCCAGGACATAATTCGGGTTGAAGGTGGCATTCGCATAGTAACTGGACATTCTACCGAATTCCCGGGTAAATAGAGCGGCTCCCACTCCGGGAACCTCGCGATCCGTAAGCATCCACTTGATTCCAAAGTTGGTGTGAATGCTGCGCAGATCATTCAGATTGAGTTGGGCCACTTGTCCATTGGGCAGCATAAAGTCGTCTAGCTTGTTAAAGCTCCAGTTGCCAAACAGTCCAGCAGTTTTGTTCTGAAGTCAAGTAATGAACATGTAGTAAACTTGAGTACGGAAACTCCCAGCTACCTACTATAAACTTCCAGGGCAGGAAGACGCGACCGGTCATGTATCCCTCGTTCTCCACCACCTCCACTCCGATGCCAGCATCGAACTGCACCACCACCTGCGACTGATTGAGCAGGTAAGTCGGGGTATACACGGTAACACCGTCGAAGTGCTGGAACTTCAGACTCTCCCGATCGAAGTAAACCCTTCGTCCATCGGCCAGGACATCCAGGCGATAGCGCCACCTGGCGTGCAGTGGACGCAGACGGACCTCAATCGTCGTGGTCGTATTACCCCGCATGGCAACCGCTGTCAACTGGGTGGCCTTCACCTCGCCATAATAGTTAACTGGCAGCTGCTCAAATCGTCCTTGCACCTCAAACTTATTACTCTCGTCCACGCTGCGCGCCAGGACGAATTCTCCCAATCCGTTGAAGGTGTACGCCGAGCCATCAAAGGTCACAAAGTGGGGATCACCGAACACTCCGGCAATTCCAGGCGCCTGATAGGCCACACAATCCTGCGAGGGGCGACGCTCGAAGCGGTAGGTTTCGCAGCCCACCGCCTGCTCCTCCTGCCAGAAGCAGCAGGAGTAGAAGGGGCGCATGTCGTGGAACCACATGGACAGCGAGGGCACCTTGCTGGCCTCGTTCCAGGGCATCTTGCCCAGGTTGTGCACGCGACGGGGACGGGAGCCCCACATTTGGTCGTAGGTCAGCATGAGGAAGCCATAGCGATCGTAGCAGCACTGCTGTTCGGCTCCTTGGGCACTGGAGTTAGTGAGCAGGATGTTAGTTTATATAGAAGTTATTAAGTGACTTCTAGGAGTGGGTGTATGATTCCAAGACTTAGAGAAACTTACACTGGCGTTCCACTGACCACGCAGTGGATGGCGCCGCGATGACGCAGGCAGCTGGGGTTCGAGTCCTTGTCGCACTCGCGGTCAGGGCGGAAGCGTCCTTTGTCCAGGACAGCCTGGTCCAGGTTGCAGGGGCACAGTGGAAGGTCGGCGGCAAAGTTCCTGCGAAACGAGATATATGTACTTTCAGTGGGGCAGTCCTATTATTGCTGTGCTCAGCTAATTAGCTGCGGAAGGATGCCCATGCCCGAACGGCATCCAGTTAGCCAATCCCCATCGGCGTTCTGGTCGCTTTTAATTAGCGGGCCAAATGCAAATGCATATTTGTTGAGCCTTACCTGAGGAATCGGTCGGCGCGAATCCAATTATCGCAGAGAGCTCGCGCCCATCGCTTTCCATGCTGGCGCTCCCACTGGGGCGCCATGTACCAGGCCAGTGGAATTGGCCGGGACCAGAGGATCCTGCAGTGCGGAAAAGTGCGGTGTGAAAATGTATGGTCAAGATTATTTGCAGGCAAGCAGGGCGGATGACAGAAGGATGGCACTCATCAAACTTGGACATTCGTGCAGGTTGCACAATGCCATGCGATTTAACTAGCTTAACTTTTGACGGGCCACACGATTTGGCCATTAGCCGTTGCCTAGTTATCCTTGAATGGCAATTCGCGCCTCGCGCTGCCATGGAAATATTTTTCATTAAGTTTCGCAATTACTCGGCCATCAAATGGAAATTAAATGTTGAAACAATGCTAACAATTTATGTGGACCCATCCGCCGCTTTAGGCCGGCTAACGACACCCAAAGGTGCCATAAACCAAAAGAGAAAGAAATTGTCTTATATTACGTCTTGGGGGAAAAGGCACAGCGATGAAAAAGGGAAATATACTTTATATTTTACACCACTATCATAAGTATCTCGCAAATACTCGTATTTAAACCTTCTTCTTAGCTGTGTTGGTGTATTTTCTCGCTGTGTAGGCCAGAGTTTCCAAATAAGCCCACGGAAATTCGTAATGTTCAAACTCGACTCGTATTTTAGGCCCACAAATTTTATGGTTCGGAAGATGATTGAGGTTTAAGTGCAAAATAATTGCTGGACGTGAGGAAAAAGGCTTAGATGAGGCGACTGGCGAACGAACATGGCAGCGATTACCATTAGAAACACATTTCCATTATTGATTAGCTCCGAGAATGTCTCGCAATTACAGGCTGTCATAATAAGCAATCTTCAGCCAACCAAGCCGGAGCAAATTGATTGCAGCCGAAGGGAATGGGATGGATGGCTGACTGGGTATCTGGTATCTGGTATCTGGTTTCTGGTGGCTCTGGAGGAGCTGAAGTACACATAGCCCGTTCGCATTGTCATTGAAATTGCCCGACAAATTGAATAAAAACATGGATAGACCATGAGAGCGCCAGGCACTCGGAACTGAGATGACACATTGGGCCAACCGAGAATCAATTAAAGCTTAATAACAAAGGAATGTGGCGGGGAATTCAAGGGTTTCCACCAACTCAACTGACTGAATAAATTTATTTAATTAAGACTGACCTAGTTTGGTGGAGTGAACCTTGTATTGACCTGTTGAAAAAATGTACATGAGGTGGCTTGCCACGTATGTATCTACTTACGGACTGATGGCCAATCCTGAGTACTGGTCGGGCTGAGTGAGATTGATCTGGAGGAATCCGAACTGCATGTCCCGGTTGATATTGTTGCGATTGATGTAGTTCGAGGGCGTGATCACGTAGCTGCCGGTATTCGAGTAGGAGGCCTCGATCACATCGATGTACTCCAGTTGCGGCTCGATCTTGGTCTCCCGGTAGCCCCACAGCGAGATCATCACGTTGGCATTGGCATTCGAGGTCAAATTGAACTGGTTCCAGGTGATGCGGACCTCGGCGGGGTTCTTCTTGTGCACATCGTCGGTGGTGAAGAAGATCTTCTCGGTGGCGGCTGCCGGGGTCTCCACGAAGTACTTTCCGCGCCACTTGAACCTCTGGGTGCCCACGGAGATCTGGAATCGGATGTAGCCCTCGGCCTTGAGGTAGGGCTGCACACAGATCACTCGGTTCCGATCCACATAGGTTCCCAGCACGGACTCCGTGTCGAAGTGGCAGGTCACCCTGATGGCCGGATCAAAACAGGGGCCAGTGATATTGACGACTTGACCACCCAGCATGTTACCAGATTCGGGGGCGAAGGTCAGAGGTAGCAGAGCCGCATCTAATGGAGTAAAAGATACATACATATAAGACACATCGAAATTGGCAGTTCCCAAAACCAATTGCAGGGATCCCGCGTCAAACGTACCGATATCCTTGTTGCAGGAGCCAATTAGAATCTGCTCGTCCACGCGGAAAATGTGGCGACCCGGGAATCCGTTGGCCCAACCTCTGTTGGCCAGGTCGCGAATCACCATGTTCTGGCTGTAGGGATTGTACTCGTAGGCCTGGGTTCCATTACCGGCATTGAAACCGACCTGAAAATGGGGAGCAAGGTTCGCGTGTCAAGGGTGTGGGAATTTTTCCGGAGCCGAATTGCAATTAAATACAGGCATTCGTACATTTAATTAACTGTTCACAAAGTTCGCAATTATGTTTCGGGCTTAGGAAAAGTTTAAATTGTGCGTTCAATTAGTGCAAGTGGCTGCAGGCTGAAGGGCACTCGAGTTTCACAAGCAAAATGATTTCACCCAATGATAATTGTGAATTAAACAAGTGATACTTGAACATTTTCGGCAAAGGAATTTAGGAGTTGTGAAATATTAGGTATTTTGTGTTATTTCCAACGATTCTAAGGAAAACTTTGTGCATAATAAGAAAGCCTTTCCGGGAACTTTACTAGCACTTCACTTTCTTCCTTTAGATTGGTTAACAAATCACCAAAGCAAACAAGGCATGCCTACAGCCTGGGAAACTAAAGGGAAAACAAACTCTCCACTCACACAATCAGTTGGCAAGTTTTCCCTTGGAGTCAACTGTTTAATTGAGTGCCAACCGACAAAAAGTGAAAGGACTAAAAAAGGATACTTTGAGCACTTACATATGCAGGAACTCCGCCCTCGCCCTTCGTGGTATCACCTCCGGCCTCAGTATGCGAAAGCCAGTTGAGAACGGCATAGTTGAAGATAATATAGGTGTAGACCTCGTCCGTGGCCAGGACCATTTGGAAGGTGTTTGTCTGTGGAAACACATATGTATAGCATTCGTAATGGTGTAATAATAATGTAGCTCCAAGTAAATCACATACCGTGTAGAGGGAGTTATCAATGCCACCGGCGAACGAGACGTTCTTCCAGGTGGCGATCACCACGTGCTTGGGTATGAAGGTATCGGCTCCCACGACTCCCTGCCGGATGTCCCACATGGTGCGTTCCCGCACCTCCACGCCGAATCGGTCCGTGCGTCCCATCAGATCACGTTCCACTCTGCAAATAGAATGAGTTTTGCGTCAGTTTTGGCACAGAGGACTACTGAGACGCATGTGGCTGATGCGAAAATGGGAAAACAAATCGGATGCAAGGCAACCAAAATGTTTGGTTTGGCGTCTGCCTGATGATAAATGGATTCGATGTTCGGCATATAAATCAGGACGCAGGCGGAGAGATTTCTGATTTTGGGCGCTTCCTCATTACTTTCCCTGCCGGGCATATTTTCATAAACATTTTATTTATTTTATTTTACGCTCTCGTGAGCCCTTTCAAGTGTGCGCTTTTTTCGCTGTAGGGGCATGTGGTGTTCGTATCGACTGCCGACACATTGGCGACGCCAACGCGGCTACGTGGCGTATGATTTATATGCTTTAATTATTCATTACGCATACGACGCGTAGCACACTCACACTCACACACACACTCAGTCGCCACTTCAAACTGTTGGTGTCCCGTGTTTGCTGCGCCATAAATTGCTTTAAGCCAGTTTGGCTAAATTACAGTCGGGATTCATGCGAAATGCTTAGACAAAAGCCATTCCAATCCATTTCAAATACCTGACAAATAAATCTTAAGCCGATTTACTGGGCTTTTTCATTACACGCAGCCCCTTTGATCCAGTCCACTGGTACGGGTACAGGTAAATCTAAAGCAAGTTTTCACTGCCGGACAATTGCATTGGAATCGAGGTGAACAATCGAGGATTGACAAAGCTCTTGGTTGGAGTAAGAGGCTTAGCAAATGAAGCGTTTGGCTCAGTAGGAACATGTCCAGACTCTGGCCGCAAAAACAACTACACACTCTGTGGGGTTCTATTTTGCTAATAGTGGCAGTGCCCATATTCAAAACTGAGATAGATAATAGAAATGATATAAATTGCATTGCAAATGAAAATCAAAACAAGGTAGAATGTTATAGTCACGTTCCCCAACTTTCAGATACCCGTTACTCAGCTAGTTGA
This sequence comes from Drosophila orena, assembly GCA_005876975.1. Lineage (NCBI taxonomy): Eukaryota > Metazoa > Arthropoda > Insecta > Diptera > Drosophilidae > Drosophila > Drosophila orena. The sequence goes on along the minus strand of VCKV01000282.1, from coordinate 1,106,656 downwards.
AGTGCAATAGACAAATTTCAACATTTTCCGAAATATCGCACAGTTTTGGGCGGATTGCGGACTTTAGAGCTTCAGCCTTGGGACATTTTTTTTTAAATTTTTTTTATTTATATTTGGGACATTTTTGAATTTCTTCAACATGATAACAAAAGAAAAATTACAAAAAATGTGGAAAAAATAAATTTCCAAATTTGAATGCAGATTTTTAGAGAATTGCTCCAGAAACATTTAAAGGTATGCCACTTCAAATTCCGATTAAGATAAGTTGAGTTATGGACTTTAGAACTTCAGTCTTGGGGCATTTTTGAATTTCTACATTATAACATCAGAAAAATTACAAAAAATTCAAAAAAAAATTTATTTCTAAATTTGAATGCAGATTTTTAGATAATTGTTCGAGAAACATTTAGAGGTATGCCACTTCAAATTCCGATTAAGATAAGTTTAGTTATGGACTTTAGAACTTCAGCCTTGGACATTTTTGCATTTCTACATTATAACATCAGAAAAATTACAAAAAATTCAAAAAAAAATGTATTTCTAAATTGGAATGCAGATTTTTAGAGAATTGCTCAAGAAACATTTAGAGGTATGCCACTTCAAAATCCGATTAAGATAAGTTGAGTTATGGATTTTAGAACTTCAGCCTTGGGCATTTTTGCATTTCTACAACATCATCACATCAAAAAAATTAAAAAAAAATAAATTTCCAAATTTGAATGCAGATTTTTAGAGAATTGCTCCAGAAACATTTAGAGGTATGCCACTTCAAATTCCGATCAAGATAAGTTGATTTATGGACTGTAGAACTTCAGCCTTGGGCATTTTTGCATTTCTACAACATCATCACATCAAAAAAATTAAAAAAAAATAAATTTCCAAATTTGAATGCAGATTTTTAGAGAATTGCTCCAGAAACATTTAGAGGTATGCCACTTCAAAATCCGATTAAGATAAGTTGAGCTATAGACTTTAGAACTTCAGCCTTGGACATTTTTGCATTTCTACATTATAACATCAGAAAAATTACAAAAAATTCAAAAAAAAATTTATTTCTAAATTGGAATGCAGATTTTTAGAGAATTGCTCAAGAAACATTTAGAGGTATGCCACTTTAAATTCCGATTAAGATAAGTTGAGTTATGGACTTTAGAACTTCAGCCTTGGGACATTTTTTGAATTTCTACATTATAACATCAGAAAAATTACAAAAAATTCAAAAAAAAATGTATTTCTAAATTTGAATGCAGATTTTTAGAGAATTGCTCCAGAAACATTTAGAGGTATGCCACTTTAAATTCCGATTAAGATAAGTTGAGTTATGGACTTTAGACCTTCAGCCTTGGGACATTTTTTGAATTTCTACATTATAACATCAGAAAAATTACAAAAAATTCAAAAAAAATTTATTTCTAAATTTGAATGCAGATTTTTAGATAATTGCTCGATAAACATTTAGAGGTATGCCACTTCAAATTCCGATGAAGATAAGTAGAGTTATGGACTTTAGAACTTCAGCCTTGGACATTTTTGCATTTCTACATTATAACATCAGAAAATATTACAAAAAATTCAAAAAAAAATTTATTTCTAAATTGGAATGCAGATTTTTAGAGAATTGCTCAAGAAACATTTAGAGGTATGCCACTTTAAATTCCGATTAAGATAAGTTGAGTTATGGACTTTAGAACTTCAGCCTTGGGACATTTTTTGAATTTCTACATTATAACATCAGAAAAATTACAAAAAATTCAAAAAAAAATGTATTTCTAAATTTGAATGCAGATTTTTAGAGAATTGCTCCAGAAACATTTAGAGGTATGCCACTTTAAATTCCGATTAAGATAAGTTGAGTTATGGACTTTAGACCTTCAGCCTTGGGACATTTTTTGAATTTCTACATTATAACATCAGAAAAATTACAAAAAATTCAAAAAAAATTTATTTCTAAATTTGAATGCAGATTTTTAGATAATTGCTCGATAAACATTTAGAGGTATGCCACTTCAAATTCCGATGAAGATAAGTAGAGTTATGGACTTTAGAACTTCAGCCTTGGACATTTTTGCATTTCTACATTATAACATCAGAAAATATTACAAAAAATTAAAAAAAAAATAAAATTTTAAATTTGAATGCAGATTTTTAGAGAATTGCTCCAGAAACATTTAGATGTATGCCACTTCAAAATCCGATTAAGATAAGTTGAGTTATTGATTTTAGAACTTCAGCCGTGGGACATTTTTTGAATTTCTACATCATAACATAAGAAAAATTACAAAACAATGTAAAAAAAATAAATTTCCAAATTTGAATGCAGATTTTTAGAGAATTGCTCCAAAAACATTTATATGTATACCACTTCGAATTCCGATCAAGATAAGTTGAGCTATGGACTTTAGAACCTTAGAACTTTTATAGAATATTGCCCTTTAGATGCAAACGAAACTGCCCTGGATTATTAGTTTAGATATCCATTTGCTTTTGACGTAGTGAAATATGAGTCATAGAATATACATTTTATAATGCCAAAAATAGAAAATCTTCTGCATCGCGACTTTCGAGCCACTAATTTAATTCAAAGCACTCAATTAAGACCTATTGCCAATCGAAGCCTTGCAACCCACTTAAACACTCTAATTGAACCGAAGCCATATGCAGCATTCTGTCAGTCTAAATCACTTACTAAAATCTAATAAAGTCTTGGGCTGCAGAGCCTGCACAAATATAAACTAATTCCCAATCGCTTTGACAAGGACATTCATTTGGGGCACTACACTCACATATGCAACAATTGAAATCGAAAAACTCGTTATGCTCCGGCATTTCTGTGTGTTGCAAACAAAGATGAATGTGGGCCATTCTCTATTTGCATTTTCCCGGTAACATTTTATTGATTTTGGCCCGGCGTTTGTTAGTGATAAATGAAACAGACACACGCTGGCACTGCAATCAAACATGAGTGGTAGTGTGGTGTTTTGCAGATGTTTTGCTTATTTATTAACACTTCAACGATCCGTAATAAAAACTCATAATGCAGCCATTATCATACAACATGCGTTAAATTGCCGCCAGTGCGCTTATGTGCTATTCAATTTTTGAGGGCACATAAATTAAACCTGGCAGCAGATGGCAATGGAAATAAATTACAAAATTACGCTTTCCTTCCTCTCGACGAGCGTAAAAAATAGAAAACGTTTGTTGGCAGGCAGCAAAAAACCGCATGCCATGGCCAAAAGAAGAAGAAGAAGAAGAAGCCGCTCAGAGATAACCGCACACGCACAAAGCCCACACTCACACTCACATAGTTTATCATTTGTGTTTGCCCCGAGCAAAAACTTTAAAAGTCTGCAATTGACATTTGGGCCAAAAAAATGCGAATTGTCACTCAGCCTAGAAATGCGCGCGCAGCAGCCAAAAACAGCCGCAGACTCGGAGACTTTTACGTGTAAGTAAGCCAAAAAGCCGTACATTTATACAGGCACTGAGAAAAACATGGTATTCAAAGTCCCTAATAAAAGCGTCTCAAAGTAAGCAAGACAGTGCATTTGGTTGGAAACTAGAAATCAATATTGCAATGAATACAACAACAGCCATAACCAATAAACAAATTATATTAATTTCAATTGAAGAATTGAAAGGCATTTCTCGCGGTGCCGACATAGAGAGAGTCGCAAAAAAAGTAATAGAAACTCAGAAGCTCGTACATAAGTCGGGCAACGTGCCGCCTTCCACCCGCTTTTCCGCCCAATTTTCCAACCCGCGCCCACTATTTCCCCCGTTTTCCCATCGCAGGCCAGTTCTTGAACTGCGCCATTATGTACTTTATTGCATACATTCGGGCGCTGCCACAGTTTTGTCTGCATTTGTAGGTTAAAATGCCTTTTCGCCGCTTTGCATGGAAATATTTGAGCGCCTCTCCCCCATCCCTCATCCCTCATCCCTTCAGCCCGGTTTATCCACGCTTCAGCCATGTCTCGGTCTCGGGCTTCGCCTTCTGCCTTTCTGCCTTCTGCCGCTTGCCGTGTGGCCCAATTCCATCTTTGGGGTGTAAATGAAAGTGAAACAATGGCCGTACTTAAAGAAAATGGCGAAAATTGCATGTAAGCTGCAGAAACAGCGCGCAGAAAGCGCTCTCGCCAGCAAATGCAAACAGAGACTTGCAAATGGCCCAGCCAAGGACTAAGGAAGGCGGCGGGCGCGGGAGCGGGAGCGGGGGCGTGGCCAAAGGATTTGGGAAGTTCTTGTTATGATTGGCAAAAGGGAATAATGAAGCGGCATTATTATGGCGCCTGGTTATAAAGAAAAACTTTGGCCGAAAACACTTTCGCGGAACTGGCTGGCAAGACCAAGAGTGCTATGTCTGCACTCTACAAATTTAATGAATGTGACTTTTGGCAAGTACTTCGCAAAATGCTACTCCTTCAAGGTCTAACAAAAAGTCGTACCTTTCTTAAAAGTCTTGAAGTCCATAAAGAACTTTTATCCATAATATTTATCTTTTATTTGCAATACCTAATTTATACTTATACTTTATGTTATAATTCTCTGAAAAGTGCCTGTAAAGTGCCTTAATTTTCCCTTTGCCAATGCACCTTTGACTCTTCTGCCGCAAAGCTGAGGAATACGTTTTAATTGCGGCAACGCAGGCCGGCAATTAAGAATCCGTTTGCAGCTGCCTTGCCAAACAACAATTAGGGGCTCCCAGGACCTGCGGTATTTCCCACACTTGACCAACAGAACCTCACACAGAACCACACCCACACACATCGAATTTCACACGCTGACAAAGTTTTAAGCGTTTAACAAAGGAAAAAATACTGAACAAACGACATTAAGTTTTTATTCGCCACCCGACGGGGCTAAGCGTTTGTGTGTGTAATTAAACGTGCGCTCATAATGAATTTAATGCTCAAAGTGGATGGCGACCCACGCGGCGTATGCGCAATGCCGTGCACTTTCAGCTAATCCAATGCTGAGCGCTAAGTGTGAGTGTGTAATTAAATTGATGCGAAATAATCACGGTCCGACATGTGGGCGGATGTCAATGCAGGAGTGAGTGGGGGAGTTGAGGGGGAAGGTGGTGCCCGAAGGGGCTGGGTCAGTGGGTGGTGGCCTTGTGTGGGTGGCCAGCCATTTTACATCACTCGCTATTCGCTATTCGCCCTGCCTGGCTTCTTTATCTTCAGCGCCATGCAAAGTTATTTAAATTAAATTCCAGTCGCAGCTTCAGTGACTCTCCATTCTTTAATACCTCTGCGCTCCCACTCACAAATGCACTGGCAGAAAACGGCTTCACAAAGAAAGGTTAAAGCTTAAAGTGTAATAGGGAACACCTGTGGGCTTGAGCATCCATTTTTTTTGCAGTGTGTACATGAAAGTTTGGCTGAGCATTTCCCCTTGATAGCGCCATTTACGAGGAGAAGACAATTGAACGAGTTATGCGGGACAAGTTTGACATATTGTCGGACTGTGTAAAACTATAAAAATGCATCGGACGGCACACGCACTCGTGTCCTGATCCTTGTGCTCCTGCTCGCAGGATGTTAATTGCTCAGCTGTGGCAATTTGTCAGCAGAGTGTTGACAACAAACCCAGTGAACAGAGAAATGGAAAGTGCCGGAAAAGAATTCGAGTAGAAAGCATTTATCCCGCAATGCTATAAGCCATTCATAATGCTGTCAGATTGAACAAACCACTTTTGTAATTTTTCCCCCGCTTTTTTGGTGCGTTTCCCATGAATTTCTCAACTTGCATGCATCGCTCAACTGACTTGTCATTCTGTGCCGTCTTGAAGTAATTTATGCTCCCATTTCCCTTTTTATCCTCATTGTTCCTGGAAAGCCATGAAATGCAAGGCGTTGAAACAATGTAGTGGAGCAGCCATAAGTTATGCTCCAAATAGCTCGGATCTACGAGTTAACCAAAGAGCAATTTAAGATGAAACTTGCTCTAACTAATTAATGCATTTTTGAGTGGCTGGCTGCTTCTCTGTGTGCCCGATTACGGAATTTGTAAGGCCATGCTGTTTTAACTGGTGGCATGGGTAAGCCCACATAAATACACCACAAAAATAACTTTTAGCCCCCACTGGCATTAATTTGCATAATTAGCCGGATGAGCGCAAAAAAATGGAAATCCGTGTTTGTATAAATTCAAGCAGTGTCCTCGCAAAGTTCAGAGCGAAAGTGCAGGGCAACAGAATATAATTAGAGCCAGCCTGAACTCACAAATTATACTTCGAAATGCATTGTTGCACTCGGATGAAAGCGATTTAAATGGAGAGTCATGCGCTTTTCTGCCAAATCCTTGACAATGCAGCAGGACGATGGACACTTCGCAATGAATTCACGCTCAAGTGCATGCTGAAATCAGCAGGAAAATAATGGTGCTGCAATTCTGCTGGCACATAGCGCCATGGGAACCCGGAAATATTACGGAGCACAGCCGAACAGGTAGCCCCCATTGAAACAATGCTGAAATTCTGGGGCAACAAATGACAGTAACAAGCAGCGGAGCACTAACAATGTCACTGAATGATGGAGCTCGCAGCTCCACGAAGTCGAAAGGATAATACACTTAGTACAAATATGTCAGGATGAATTAAAATAGTATTACTTGAGGGTAGAAAATAGTCTTTAACACAATAAATTACTTTATTCATGGTGCAAAATATCAAGTTATGGTCTTTCATAATTTAACTCCTTGAATTAATATAGAACAAGTTGTTTGTCAAATAAATTATACAGCTTGGAAGGACATGTGCATAAATGCAGGCCCACAAGCATACACACCCACCCACACACATGCAGAATGGGGCCACCGGAAGTGGGGAGTGGGACACGCACACACTCATGCCATTTTGTGTTAGTTTTCTGTAAATGGCGACTGGCGCACGTAAAACGAATGTGAACGTTTCAGTGCTTTTGTTTGGCGCGCACTGTGTGCTGATTTTGCATATGCAAATGCCACGAGAAACAAGGGCAAATAAATATGGCTGGCAAATAAATACAATCGAACCGGAAATGCGAGCGGGGAGGGGATAATGCGGAAATATATTGGGATGCGAGATGCATTTGCTTACCGGAAGTAAACACCAGGCGTCCGCTGGTCAATATCCGATGGATAAATTCGTCCCACTCGGCACTTGCTGAAGAAGATGCCCATGAAGGAGGGATCGCGCTTAATGGGCCAGTCCTTGATCGGGAAGACCAGGGGGTACGTGAGGTACTCTGGCGGATCCGAGAACTCCAAGTAGCCGTTGAGGGAGAGCTGAAAGGGAGAAGGAGATGGTTGGATTACGTATGTCATTTGAAAGGCGAAGGGAAACTCTACCCTGGTGTAGTTGAATCGGAATCCGTAGAAGGGCAGCTGGAAGTTAAGATTCTTGTGCAGCTGCGTCATGGAGGCGTGGATGTCGAACTGGTAGTCGCCACGTCCGCCGTACATGTCCTTGTCGAAGTACCAGTACATGAAGGTGCTCCTGAGCTCCGCCAGACGGGCGGCGGTTATGGTGTATCCTCCGGCTGCCGTGGAGTATGTGGTCGGTGGGGCGACATTGTTGTTGGGATCTGGAACGGGCGAGACGAGAAGAGAAGACAAATAGCTTAGCGAGGAGAGCTCTGGCCTATCATTATAATTTCACACCTAATCCGAGGAGATTACTTTTTCAATTCCACAATATTATCCCTCGCACTTGCTGCGTTGCAAGGCATAAAGTAGAAGAAAACTTTTCCTGGCCTCTTTGCATTTTCCGGCTGCACATCCTTGCAGCTCCCGTTCCGGGTGCTTGGCCATTAAAGGTCACAGTTAATATTCATTTCTGCGCTGCAAACTTTGCTGTCTTCCCTGTTCCTTGCTTCTCTGGGCCCCTTTCTCCTAATTTCGTCTCACCGCTGGCCTTTTAAAGCAATTTAAGCTGATTAAGAGCACAGCTGACGTTCCCAATGGACACTGGCAACGGGAGCCCATGAAAGAAGCCAGGATCCGCTTAAGGATATTGCTCCTGACGCTGTCCAGGAACTTAAATTGCTGGCGAAGTTTTCGTGGTGAAGTCCCGGGGAAGATTTCAAAATATTTCTGCCATTCCTGGAGAGTTGTGGTTGCACCAAAAGCGGTGGACATTCATTGCATTTTCCAGGAATACTTTCCATGTTTTTAAGCTTTATAATTCAACTAACCAACTAAAAAGGGCTTCAAATGGTTTTTGTTGCTCCACACACACTCCTAATCAATTAGCAATATCCTGTGCTGATATCACTAGTCAACTTGAACTTTTCATTTAGTCAGTCCCCGAATTCTATGCCGTAAATTCAATTTTAATATTTAAGTTCGCTGTCAATTCAATGGAAACCCGCTCCTCACTTACAATTTAAGCTTCATTTATAATTCCATTAATTAATGAACCCCATTAGGATCCTGACACCTCATTTCGCCTTTTTGCACAGGTATTTTCCCATTCTATCTCTCTTTAATTCTTCTTTGAATATATGGAAAGGTCAGTAGTAAGCTTAATGTAGGACACAGTTTTTATTTCATCTCTCATTTTCTCAGTCTTGTCGTTTTGTCGACTGTGAATTGCAAAGTGTCGGGTGAATCATTAATTGCATTGATTTTGATTGTAATGAGCCAGCTAATGAAACGTCAACAGAGTGAAGTGGCCATAAACCCCGGCGGACTCCATCTACAAATCCCGAACATCTGTCGTGTTTAAAGTTTTTAAGCTATTTATGAATCGGTACCCTCGCTAATCCTTTTTGGTGTACCATATAAAAGTGCGCGGATTAGCAGTGTGTCTTTTGCCAAAGATTTGTGTAAAATTGGTGCGCGGAAAACACGCAAAACTCGCGTGTTCGGGTTGCAATTACCGGGAAATCGCTCCTTTGACAAATCCTCCTTTTTTACTTTCATAGCTTAGGTAGTTTCAGGTAGTTTCGCGGAAATAAGTTAAGTTGGGACAGACACTTCGACAGTGTGGCTACCTGAACTTTTGGCACCAGCTGTCCGGGCCGAGAACTGGAGCAGGTAGTACTTGGAATTTCACCTATTTAAGGTGTGCGTTCCTTGCCTCAACATCACATTTGTACTTCAACCGTCAACATGAGCATCAGCACATTCAACTTCCAGTTCTACAACTACAAGCTGAGCCCGTCGTCACCGGGATTTGGCAGCCCGGCCTCGCGTTCCTCCTCCTCCTGCATCAGCGAACTGGAAATGGACATTGACGAGGACATGTCCGCCCAGCCCACCATCACATCCACGCCCAAGCCGCGTTTCACCACCCAACTGGCCGTGGAGCTGGCCAAAACGGAGCCGGGTAATGGTATATCCCCACTGCGACCCAAATTGCATACGGCCCAGAAACGCTGGTCCATGGAGTTGAGGGAAAAAGTGCTGGAAATGTCCAGGCGAAATAATGGCCAGGAGAAACCACAAACCGCAGGACAACAGGAACAGCTGCAGCCACTGCAACTGGAGCAGCAGCAGCCACAGGAGCCACTGCAACCGGAGCAACTGCAGCATCAGCAGCATCAGCAGCATCAGCAGCAGGAACCCACTGTCACCGACAAAATCAACTTCTTCAACAAGCTGACCAACACCTTTGAGTCCGGTTCCAACAAGCTGATGCCCCAAGGTGGCACCACCACCAACAGCCGCTTCATAGCCATGCTGCGCTCCGCCCGTCCTCAGAACCTTGCCACCACCACCGCCAACAGCAGCACCGCCAACAGTTTCCTGGGCAGCGACCACAGTCTCGGTGGTTCCGTGACCGGTCAAATGCCGCCACCCAAGCCCAAGAGACTGGCGGCCACCACCGCCCAGTTTGCCACTCCCCATCTACCCGGCATGGGCGTGGGCAAGGGGGGCAGTCAGCGCAAATGCTCCCTGCGCCGCAAGCCTTCGATGGACAAGTCGAGGGCCACCATTTCGCGCCAGAGCTCCAGTGCCTCGGTGCGAACCCAGAACCACGCCATCATGGAGGACCTCAGTCTGGTGGTTCCCGTGAGATTGCGCATCGCCGAGTACGAGCAGCGCATCTCGATGAGTGCTTAGCTCCAGAAACTAGATTAATTGTAAGTTCCAAAGGATTGCCTTACTTTAGTTTTAAGTTAGCCTACGCTTCTAAAGACAAATCAAATATAAAATATGTGGCGCAAAGTGAGCGTGTTATTCTTGGCCAATGGGGCATTGCGGTCATACACGTATTACAACATTTCCAATCTTTACTCCTTCGCAAGCCGTGAGTAATGCAAACTTGATTCAACCAAACCCTTTTTTATCACAAAGTTGCATTCAAACAAATGACTGTGACTAATACGGCGAAAAATTCACATTCCAAATAGCCAATATACCATATACTAGTGTTGGCAGACTGATAAAACGGAGTTGCCTGAATTGCTAAATCCACACACTACCACACCACAGGTTGTAAACTGAATCACGCAAGACTCAGCGCCCCCGCTGCCCCCCGTATCCACACCGGTATCCGTGTGCATACATATACATATATTCACTACACCACCACGCACCTGTTTTGTTTGCCGAAGCGGAAAACAAGAAAACCGTTAGCTTTTTAATGCCTCAACCCGGGGCATTATCTTATCGCACAAAACAGAGACATAGACAGAGACAGAGACAGAGAGAGTGAGAGTGAGAGAGAGAGGGGGAGAATGGGAGCGAGAGGGGCTTACAGCAACTACACCTGAAGGCCCGTGCACAGGTTATCGAGCAAATATTGGTAACTAAACCGAACTGAAACCCACTGAGCTGTTCTGATAAGATAGTCAACGCGGCGTATGAGTAATGGGGTGGAACTGAATCAGCGCCCAGGGACAAGGAAATCGACTCACCCCAATTGTAGCCGCTGTTGTCCACGTCGTACAGCTCGCCCAAGTACTCATTTTGCATAACGAGGGCTCCAAACATTTTCTCGGGCTTCAGTCCCGCGACGGTGAGGACATCATCCGTGCCCCGACTGGTGACATGCACCACGGGAATCAGAGTGGGCTTCTGCAGGGCCAGGGGAGGGGTTTTTGGTTTTTCCTCCGCCGCTTTCTTGGGAGCGGGCGTGGCCTTTGGAACCTCAACAAATTCCGCCTGAGATTTGGGCTTAGTCACCTGGACCGGTTCCGGGACTGCATTGATTATTTGATCCTCAAACTCCTCCGTCGATATATTCTCGTTAGCCAGGACATAGGCCATAAAGCCGCAGGCCAGCGCACAAACCACAAACAGTTTGAAACGCATTTTCACTCGATTTCGATTTGTCACTTAATTGGTATTTCGTTTTTTCGTTTCACTGCTAAAAGAAAAACACAAAGGCATCAATTATATTTATATTAAACCATTTGAGCATCACTCTGTTTCATGCGAAGTTGTTCACTGTTTATGCACCGCTTTTCCTTGGATATCCTCGTTTTCTAACAATTTTCACTTGATGACGATGACATCATCAGTTAAGGCAAAGGCTTATCAGTTTTCTTATCACTTGTCACCAATTTTCAATTGTAACTTCAATTACCAGGCAGGAAAACACGTTCGTTGCAGCGAGCCGCTCAGCTAAGACTGAACTAAAGTTAACTCTAGCGACCCGATCGGGGCGTTGCCAAAACTCAGTTCACCTGTCGCCGTCTACTGATTGTGAAACATTGCCTTATCGGCCAGATAATGTTGGCCATATCTTATCAATAGAACATTACGCACCGATAACGCATTCCTTCTTCGGCTCGCTCGGCTTTTTCTTGAAGCTTCACTCTCTTTTCCGTGCTCTAAATTTACCAACCTCTTTGTTTATACCCATTCCTGGCAGGCTTACCTACATTTCTCTCTGTTGACAATGGTCTCTTCCAGATTTGTGATTCATTTCCATTACAGTTAATCACACTCATGACGCGGCCATTTTGTGAAATGCTGAATGGGCTGTAAAACCTACACATGTGTGTAAGTGATATGGAATGGGTGAGAGCACGCTTCCGGTTTAATTATAGACAATGACCCATTACCGACCATCAAAAAGGCATTTCCGATGAAGCTTAAAAGTTATGAATGGCAGCCGCCGTCAAAAAGGCCTACGGATTGATTTCATTAGGCCATGAAAGTGTCATGGTCGTCATTAATGAAGAAATGAAGTACACGGCGTGTGGAACTCGGAATTAAATTGACAAAGCAAAGCATTTTGAAGACTCGTGTGACTAAGAAGCTATTATAAAATAATAATGTAGATAAACATTCCTTTCATAAAAATCGAAGGATAAGATATATTTTTATAGTGCTTATAAGGGAATGAAAACCTAGATTGTTATTGATAATTTACCAAATTGGTCATAAACAGTTTCCTTTACTTAGAGTATTTTTTGTGTGACTAATAAGGTATTAGGAAGTAATAATGTAGACAAACATTCCTCTAATAAAAGTCGAAGAATGAAAATCACATTGTTATTGAAAGTTAAGCCCATAGTTCACAAACAGTTTCATTTATCTTTTTAAACAAACGCCATTAGCATACAAATATATATAAAATTTAAAAATAAAACATTTTGTAACTATAGTATACATAGGCCATTTAAATATATTCCTGAGCATATAAATGACTAACTTCATGGATAAAATTCTTTCCTCTCTCAAAAACAATCCATTATTGGCCAGCGAACCAGTTGCATTATCAGCTTAAGTGGGCTGATAAGAAACTATTTTGAAATTCCAACGCCCTATAACCATGTTTTGGTGTAATTATCATCACAGACATGTGTATAACAGCTTGGTAGTTATTTAGCTTTAACAGCACCTAAACAAGCGTTCTGTTAATTAACAGGGATCATAGCACACCACCGCCCTAAAAGTAGGCAGTACTTACTTATCAGAGCGATTGACTCTCTCCAGTTTTCTGTCTCTGCTTATCAGTAATGTTGTTTATATGGACTGAGGGGGTCCCGGCTCCAAACAATAGTGAATAGCCTTCAGTTCTGGGTCGAACGCCGGCGAGAAGAGACGCGATTCCGCTTCGCACGTATCAAGTGATCCGGCATATACACATCGATTGTAATCCATCAGCATGTTGCGCTATCTAGCACTTTCGGAGGCGAAAATCGCGAAACTGCCACGCCCTTTATCGCGATGCTATCACAGCGAAAAGGGCGTTTGGGGCTATAGGCCAATTGCCCAGCGTGAATATCAAGGTACGGTTTGCACGCAAGTGTTTTGCCAAGACTTCAATAAGAACCTCGTTGAGATAACGCATCGATAAGAGTCTTTCGGGATCAAACACTCAAGTAGTGGAAATCTACCCAAGCAAAAACAAAACGCACTGCAGTTTTTTCGTTGTGACATTGAGTGTACATGAGCGCGTGTCGGATTTCCCAGCCGGCTATTTATCAGTGGAATTCAAGCAGCTGACCCACAAGAATCACCGCAACAACTGCAATAAAACAGCAGCCTGAACAAAGGTCAAGTGCAAATTGCTGTGGGTAAACTCGAAAACCAGTTTGAACAAGATATTTCATTCGAATACCCAGTAATTGGAGGGTATATACGGGAACACGTACGTGATACTTCGGATCACTTATCAGTAACTTGATTTAATATTCAGAAAAGCAGCTTGCTTCAAAAATAAAAACTTAGTTTGGCAAAATATTTTGCAAACTCATTGTTTACAGCTCGTGTTAACTGGTGGAAAATTTTTTTATGATTTTAATATCGCCGTCTTACCTGTTGCCTATCCAAGTTCTAAGATTATCACATGTTTTCGCTGTGAAAACTAATAAACCTGAAATTTATGGGGCGACTCCCAGTACCTCGAATTTATAATTAGAACAAGCGGATTGCCGCAGACCCCCCGTGCAGCGCACTAATTAAGTGAGGAGAGGCGGATGTCCAGTGCAGAGATACTATATCTTTTCACAAAACGCACGGCAGGGAGCCCGAAAAGGACCCGGCTAAATATCAAAGCACGGCAAACAAAGGGGGCTCCTTTGTGCTTGTCCTGCATCCGTTGCGTACACAATTGGGGCTTATCGACACCATGGCCAACACACACTAGGCTGCAGTCAGCAGTTGGTAGTTGGATAGTCCGCCAGAAGCCTTTGACTGGGCAGCAGAGAAGAGCCTTCAGCGCTTGACCATGTGACATCAGCCGCCTACGATGCTGCACTCGAAGAAAAGAACATCGAAAATGAAGTCATGATTTGGAAAAAAATTTTAAATGTTTAAACATACTTAAGCAAGCTGAATTAGCTTTTTAGGCTTTATAATCAATGGCCAGAAGTTGATGATATGGTAGAGCGCACACTTAAGTTGATTTAAAGTCTTACTTTTCCCTCACTGTAGTGTCGGTAGTGTTCTCTAGATACGCTCAGCGACTTGTTTGCTGTTCGTCCTTTGGCTGCATTTCAGCCAGGGCAATCATTATCCTTGGCAAAGGACGCGCCGCTGAGCTCCAATAATATTTACACGCTCAAGTTGAAATGTTGTCGCCGCAAATACAATTCATCATACTCCCTGTGCTCCTGTCCAAGCGACCTACTCTCTAACATTAAATTGATTTATGACCGAAATGCCGTCGAGGAATTGCATACATTTTTGAGGACGATTGGTGTTCGGGTCCAACTGGCAAGTGCCAGCTGTCCCGTGGCCCGTGTCCTGTCCCACGGATTTCCAGGATCTCAGGGTCCTGTAATCGAGTGATATGCGTCGTCGCATATAAATCCCCTAAGCAGGATAACACTTCAGCACGTAAACACCTAAGCAGCCAACGAGTTGTCAATGGCCAACCAAAAAGCCAATAAAAACAACAATCGTAATTTCTCAAATGTAGCACGAATTGCTTGTCTTTCGTGAAGCACAAACACGGTACACTCTATAATTTTAAATTCGACGGGAATGATATATATACATATATGATAATAATATATGTACTTCAGGCAACCTCATTAAACCCCATTTAATCCTTTGCCAACTCCTTCCGACGTTTTCCATGCGAATTCATATCGAATGGCAAACATTTGCCGGGTAAATACGATTCAAAAGTGCACATACCTAGCAGCTAGTCCATCAAAATGAAGCAAAGCGTAAAAGGCAAAGAATAAATATCATAAAAGTAAAAGGCCAATAAATTCAAAAGGCCGCACAACGTGGCACTGGGCGATGTGCACGTGAATCCTTTTTTAAATAATTTATAACGTGGGGCGAAATTTATATTGTTTACGCATGTGTTTCAGTGGCCGAGGATGTGCGGGCCTCCAGGAACTCGCAGGCCAACGTCTATCGCTTTGTGGAGGCCTTTCGCCAGCACGGACACAAATTGGCAGCCGTAAATCCCATCAGCATCAGGACGAGGTATGAGGCTCCTGCTCCAGCAGCAAACGCACAACACCCATTCCCCATTCCCCATTCCCCAATACCCCTCCCGAAATCATCCTGGCAAATGTCATATTTTATTCTCCCTTCCTGGCCGCTCTGTAATATCGTCCTGGCTGCGTGTATTTGTCTTGTGAATTTTCGTGGCTGCTGGACACAGGCAGCCGGAGCTGCAGGAATTAAGTCCCGCATTTTATGGACTGCAGACACAGGAGCCGGTGCGCACCGATGGCCTTTTAAGTGGTCCGCAGGTGGCCCAGAATGTCGCCCAGCTGGAGCAGCTGCTCAAGGACATTTACTGCGGCCGCTCAACCAGCGCCGAGTTCTCCTATGTCGAGGTAAGTATCCCATTCCATCCCATAAACATTGCGTGCTGATCCCGCTGCCTCATTTCCACAGGACATCGAGGAGCGCGAGTGGCTGGCCCGGAACTTTGAGACGCTGGACCAGCAGCAGCTGGCAAGCAGCGAGCGTTGCGAAATCGCCGAGCTGTTAATTAAGTCGCAGGCCTGGGAGAATTTCATGGCACTCAAGTTTCCCACATTCAAGAGATACGGAGGCGAAGGTGCCGAGTCCATGCTGGCCTTCTTCTGGCAACTGCTCCGTGACAGTGTCCAAGGTGAGTTTTTCTCACAGTGCCATAGAAATTATTTGGATGCACCACTCCTTTCCACTCAGATAACCGATTTAGCAATCCAATATTCTTGAAGTATATTGAAATAAACTTTTGCCATTAAGTCCGTTTTATTCCGAATTTCCCAAGTTCCATCCCATACACATTTCTGACATGATTTATATGAGCTCGTGCGTGTGGACCGCTTCCTAAACGCGATTAGCGAAACGCGGAATCGCGCACCCACTTCACGGCGCCAAACTTTGTCTCGTGACAGTCTGCAGGTATGGCGAATCTGCTGCACGGAATTCAAGCCAACCCACCTGAACTCTAGCCACCATTCTGAACTCGCTTCCCACAGGCAGGCTCACATATCATCGCACGCTTACTTAACCCTAATCTGCTTTCCCAAAACTTTTCCCTTCCGCATGCAACCCCGAAAAACAACGGAAACGACGACGACAACGATAAAAATTATACAATGGAATGACAGCGAACATCGAGCACGTGGTCCTGGCGATGCCCCATCGAGGAAGGACTTCGCTGCAGGCGGCGCTCTTCAACATGCGGCCGGCGAAAGTTTTCCGCAAACTCAGCGGCGCATCCGAGTTTCCCGAAGACGTCGAGGCCATGTCCGACGTCATAAGTCATTTCCGTAAGTGAAACTTTGTCGGGGTATTCGTTGGGCTTACGGGGATAGCAGGGTATCAGGGATATGGGGGATCACCATTCGCTTATCACTATGGCTAAAAAGATCTGAAGTTCAATGAACTGTGAATGCGAAAATGTTACATGTAACTTATTCATTTATCCCAAAGTCTCAATTAACAGGTCCGAATATTATTTCACTATAGGCAATCTAGACTCCTGGGTATTTCATATTCTTCATAAAATTTTAAAGCCTTTCATTCCATCGCATCTTTGTGGGCGCCAAGCAGTCTTAGTCTTGCTGGCCTAAGCACACACGGCGTATGCTTAATTTAATAAAACCTGAACCGATTCGCACACAGATGTTTCCGAGCAGCTGGAAGTACTGGGCAAGAAGCTGAACTTTACTATGGTGCGGAATCCCTCCCATCTGGAGGTAAGCCGACACACGTCAAACTTTGAAATTTGATTCCTGAATTAAGCATCGTGTTTCTTCTTTATCCCACTTTCAGGCTGCCAATCCTGTGGCCATGGGAAAAACGCGATCGAAGCAGCAAGCGAGAGGTGAAGGAGCCTTCGGAGATGGTGGTCAGCCCTTTGGGCAACACGTGCTCAACGTAATCCTTCATGGAGATGGTGCGTTCGCCGGCCAGGGAGTCAACCAGGAGTGCCTCAACATGGCCTATGTGCCGCACTTTGAGGTGGGCGGAAGTGTGCACTTGATTGTCAACAACCAGGTGGGATTCACCACGCCAGGAGATCGCGGACGATCCACTGCCTACCCGTCGGACTTGGCCAAGTCCATTCAGGCTCCTGTGTTCCATGTCAATGGCTGTGATCCCGAGGCTGTGGCCAGGATCACAAGCTTGGCCTTTAGATATCAGCGAGAGTTCCGCAAGGACATCTTTATTGATTTGAACTGCTTCAGAAGATGGGGTCACAATGAGCTGGATGACCCCACCTTTACCAGTCCCATGGTGTACAAGATAGTCCCCCAGCTGGGATTGGTTCCAGACGAGTACGCCCAGAAGTTGGCCAAGGAGCAGGTTCTCCCGGAGTCGAAGGCCAAAGAAATTAGGGAGGAGTTCATGAAATATCTGGGTGAGGAACTTGCCCTGGCTCCAACCTACCAGCCACCACCTTCCTACTTCGAAAGTCAGTGGAAGGAGCTTCAGTTGGCTCCCTCCAAAGAACTAACCTATTGGGACACTGGCTTGGACTACTCGCTACTTCATTACATTGGTCAGCAGAGTGTGACTTTACCAGAAGACTTTGTAAGTTAGCTCGGATGTATGTACGAGTATATATGGTATATATTCATAATATTCTTACCTTGGTTACAGAACGTCCACCCCCACCTGCTGAAAACGCATGTCAATGCCCGACTCAAGAAACTGGAAAACGGAGTCAAGATCGATTGGTCTACAGCCGAAGCCATGGCCATTGGCAGCCTGATGTACCAGGGACACAATGTGAGGATCAGTGGCGAGGACGTGGGCCGAGGAACCTTCTCCCATCGCCATGCCATGCTGGTGGATCAGCAGACCAACGAGATGTACATTCCCTTGAACAACATGGAGGGCGGAAACGGTGGAAAACTGGAGGTGGCTCACAGTACTTTGTCGGAGGAGGCGGTGCTGGGATTCGAGTACGGCATGGCCATCGACAACCCCAACAATCTGATTATCTGGGAAGCGCAGTTTGGCGACTTTGCCAATGGAGCACAAATTATAATCGACACCTTCATTGTCACGGGAGAAAGTGAGTTGGGAATAGCTTCATTTCTGCGTACTCACTTTAAAGAATTTCCTACTCAGCCAGGTGGATGGAGTCCAATGCCTTAGTGATGCTACTGCCCCATGGATACGATGGCGGTGCATCGGAGCACAGTTCCTGTCGCATCGAGCGCTTCCTGCAGCTCAGCGACTCCAAGGAAACATCCGCCGATGGCGATTCCGTCAACGTGCACGTCGTGAACCCCACCACGCCCGCCCAATACTATCACGTACTGCGTCGCCAACTGGCAAGGAACTTCCGCAAGCCCCTCGTGGTGGTGGCCCCCAAAACGCTGCTCCGCCTTCCTGTGGCCACATCCACGCACGAGGACTTCCAGCCGGGCACGCTCTTCCAAAATGTCCTGGGTGAGTAATGGTCTCTGTTTATCTTCACAGGCTCGAAGGAAAGCGGGTAGGGCAGGGTGGTGTAACTTGGGTACTACATCACTGTCCCTGGGCAAAAATGTAGAAAACCACTTTGGTTAAATCTATTAAAAATACACCTCGTTGGCCAACATAGTTATTAGCCACATTCATAAAGGCAAACTAGCAATATAAACTTTTTAACAACAGAAAATAACTTTTCCCAGATTTACAAAGCATATAATTGACTCTTAATGCCACATATAGCCTTTTATATGGTTTCCTGCTTTTGTGAATTGTAAAATGATGTTCACGTAAATTCAGGTTTATTATGAAAACTTTTCAGTTCATTTTGTGCTGCTCAGCGATATCACGGCATTAATCTATCTTTTCTTCACCCACCACCTCCAACCATAGGAGACACCACCGCGAAGCCGGAGCATGTGCGCAAGGTCATCCTGTGCAGTGGAAAGCACTACTACGCTCTCGCCGAGGAGCGCGAGAAGCGTCAGGCCTACGACACGGCCATCCTGCGCCTGGAGTCCCTAAGTCCTTTCCCCGTCCAGGAGCTGCAGGCCCAGCTGGCCCAATACGGCAACGTGCAATGTGAGTCCATCATAAACTTCGCCCACAAAGTTGACCGCATCTGCACTTCCTATCGTTTTTTTACACCGAAAAATATGTCTAATATTGGATGTGACAGACATTGCTCTTCCTCAATATATATATTAATATATTTATCTTTTACGTGTGGTTTAGATATCAATTTAACACGTTTAAAACCCTTAGAAGCGTTGAATAACTTTAGATATTTTTTCTCCGTGCAGCTTTTGTTTGGAGCCAGGAGGAGCATCGCAACATGGGCGCCTGGACGTTTGTGCGGCCACGTTTTGAAAATTTAATTGGCCAAAAGGTAAAAAGTCAGCCTGCCACCGGCGGCCACTGAAAGAGCTCTAGACACTTTTCACTACCCCCGATTTTCCCTGTTTTCCTCCTTTCCCGCTTTCCACAGCTCCACTACAGCGGTCGCTGCGAGGCACCCACCAACGCTACCGGAATCGGAAAAGTGCATAAGCGGGAAGTTGATGAGATTCTTGCTGGCCCATTTGAACTTTGAGCATTCGAACCCGCCTCCTCAGCCTGTTCATATACCACAAAGTACTTTAGCTCAATAAAGCTGCCAAAAATATATGTGTAATAGCAAAAAACAAGACTTTTGAGCAGGTTGAACGTTGGAATACCCTTAGCTATTACTTACAAATCTTTTACATATTTTTTGGATAAGTGGATTCTAGTGGATTTCTAAAATATTTTCGCAACTCATGCACATTTTCAATTTACTTTTTTATAACTTTGTGTAAGAAGCTAAAGAAAATATTTCTAAATTTATGAGCAGATTTAAGTATGGCATATTTTCCGTCTTGTGTGCTGCAAACATTTTGAACCAAATGCTTTACAACGCTTTAAAGTGTCATAAAAAAGAAACTAAACCAAACCGAAGAGGGAAAATGCTTCCCCGCCCGAAGAGAGGAAACTTTAAGGGAAAAGTTTTTAATTGTTTGTTTCTGGACCAGCCTGGTCCGGCAATTGTGAACGTAACTTGTTGTAGCAAGTATTTCCGCTTGCAGACCAATAAAAATCATAATGCCCCAAAATAAAGTGGGAGACGGCACAGCGAACTTAACCTACCGTAAATATTTATTATATGTTTATGAAACATTTTACAGACTTTCATTTTGGAATTGTTTAAGCAGCGCAGTGACCTAACTTATAAGAGAAGTACAGAAAGTATTCGTGGGTCAGGTCAGGCGGGTTATTAGATAGCTCGCTAAGCTATGGTCTAAGTTTAGGCCTACGAAGATATACATACATGGAGATAGACAGTGAGGCGAGGCGAAGAATGGAGTGCTTCAGAGGTGAGTCGTTAGTGGTGGTGAGTGGTGGTGAGGAGTACTACATATAAGGCGTTACCAAGGACCAGCGGATCGGTGAGAGAAGGTTTTCGGAAGAGAAACAACTAACTGCAAAAGGTATCAAAGTGGGCAAAGTCTCATCATCACGCTTAAACTCTAGACGGCAGGACTCATATGACCTGTCTGCCGTAGACTTGCTCAAGAATGGTATAAAAGTCGGTGGACGTCTTATATGCAAAGTGCAGAAGTCACATCCAGAAGACCATGGCCACGCACACCATCACCACCACAAAGGCGGCCTCCCGGCAATTTGCATTGTCCCACCCGCACTCCAGATCGAATTTGAGGGCCTATCGAGAATTACTACGATTAGCGATATAATCTTGGGCGGGTTTCCATTTGATACCCACCTCCATCAGCTGCTGCCCTCCTTTGTTTTCACAGCGCGTCTCCCTCAGGTCATCATCGTGTTCGTCGCAGTTGTGGCGTCCGTACACCTGGCAAGGTGAGTTCATGAAAGTGCGGAAAACGGTGTCGGTCCAGGTTTGGGAGGAGCAGATGTACTGGCGCCTCTTGCGTTGCCAGAACTCCACCCACCTATAAAAACAAATTATAGCAATCAATATAGTATTATACTATTAGAAAACCATAGCCTTACCCCAGGTCGCAATCGCAGTTGAGATCAGTGTGAGACATCTTCAAGTCCGTGAGGAACACACTATTCGGCAGATAAGGAACAGCGCCTGTGTTTGGATTCGGAATCTTCTTCAGGTTCCGATTGTGGTAGCGAATGTCCAGCGAAATGTTGCGAACTCGACCCATGTACTTAAAGAAGTTAGGAGGCAAAGCTTGTAGAGAGGTATTGAATAGTTGCATGTAGAGGTATGGAGAACGCATGCCCTGGAAGAAATTAAATGTTTTATCGTTTATCGTTTAGATTTAGAAGAGCTACTCACTCTTAAAATGCGTTCATTCAGGTTAGTGAACTGAGGACCACTGAAGGTGATGTTGGTCAGCTTGGAGGGCAGATGGCCCTCCATTTCGCGCAGCAAGTCGGTGGGATTGCCCAGCTGAAGGGTCTGCATCTCCTGGGTGGGTCCAGAGCCCTTCTTAACAATGCGAGTGAAGGGCTGTGGGGCCTCGATCCACAACTGGCGGATATTATAATGATGTCGCAGCAGATGTGGAATATTGAAGTGCTCCAGGTGGGAATAGGCAGTAAGCTTAAGGGATCGCAAGTGGGGCAACGAGTCCAGACAGCCATACTCGAAATAGTGCAACCGGAAATTCGATATATCCAGCATCTCAAGATCCTCGTTCACGCCATCGAAACTGTTGTTGTTCAGCGAGGTTATGGGATTGCCGGAGAGCATCAGACGTCTGTAATGAATTGCGAATACTGATTAGAAACATAACTTTCCAAGTTGGATTAACGCACCTCAAGTGGGGCAGAGCTTGGGTCATCAGTGGCACATTGGTTAAGTCGTTGTTGGAGAGGTCCAGCATGCGCAGATTAGACATATTGTGGGCTAGTTCCTGCGGAATCGAAGGCAGTTCATTGTAACCCAAGCGGAACTCCCGCAGATACTTCAGTCGAATCTCGGGCACTGTGCTCAGAGAAACGTTCTCCAGACCCAGTTTGATCAGCGAGTTCTCCAAACCCATAAACGACTTATCCATCACCTTCAGATCCCGATTGTGGGAGAGATCCAGAACGGCCAATTTTGGCATGGTTGCAAAAACGGCATCATCGATTCGCAGCAAATAGTTGTATGAGATGTCCAGGTAGCGAAGTGACTATAGTCGCAATTAAAATTAGATTTTATAATTTAAAGGCAGGTGTGCTACTAAATTCTTACTCTAAACTTGTTGGACAAATCCATGCTGTGAATGGTGGAGATAAAGTTGTTGGACAGGTGCAATTCACAAAGCGTCAACGCAGCCAAACTGGACAGCGATGAGGAGGGGATCTTCAGCATCATGTTGTGCGACACATCCAATCTTTAAGAGTCATAAATACATGAAGTTCCATGCATCGATTATACAGATATTTACTCACTTTTCCATTCCTCCATTATAGAAGAGATTGTCGGGCAGGCCCCTCAGGTGATTGTGCGAGAAATCGACGATGCGCAGGCCCTGGACAGGTTTGAATATATCCTGGGGAATATCAGTGAGGTAATTGTGATCAAAGAAGACCAGCTGAAGCTGCTTGGTGTTCTTAAAGGCATCAAAGTCCAGTTCGTGGATCCAATTGTAGCTGAGGTCCAGCCATTGCAAGTGGGGCATGTTGCCAAAGACATCACGAGTCGTGTTCTAAAAGGCCAACGTATGAAAGACTAACAAAGTCATTGTTTATTTTTTAAGTGAGACCCACCATCAGCGAATTGTAGCCCAGGTGCAAGTGTGTCAGTGAAATCTCGGCAGGCCGGAAGTATCCAGGATGAATAATAGATATGTTGTTGTGGGAAAGATCCAATGTCTTGATGTTGGAGTGGTACATGCCACCTAAAAACCGAAACTATTAAAAAACTGAAGATTTGCTAATAAAGAAGAACCAACCATGTTCATTTCGTCCACTCCATGAGGAATTGTACATCAACTGCCTGATTTGATTGTGGCTCACGTTCACATTAAGATTCGACAAGGTGCCCACTTGATCGAAGTAGTCGAAGTTGAAGTTGGGTAGCTGATTGAAAGCCATGTCAAGGATCTCCAGTTTTGGAAGGTTCTGGAAGGACTCGTCAGCCAGGTTGTTTATCTTGTTGCCCCTCAAACTAAGATACTCCAGTTCATCCAGATTCATAAAGGCTCTTCGCTCGATCTTGTCAATCTTATTGTCATCCAGGTGTAGTTTTCTCAAGGCTTCCAAATCGAAGAAGGTATGCTGGGAAATGGAGTTCAGGTGGTTGAAGCGAAGCGAGATCTCCTCCAGCTTCGAGTGAATGTCGCCCTGGAAGGTGCCCTTCAAAACCTGTTCAATCCTGTTGTCATGAAGCTCTAGGAGTCGCAAGTTCTTCAGGAAATGGAAACTTGTGTCACTCATGCTGCTGATGTGATTGTTGCTGAAGTCCAGCTCTTGAAGGGAAGTCAGATGTCTCAGAGGTTCAGCTGGCAGGGCACTGCCAGAGTAGCCGTGCGACATCTTCAGAGAGATGAGCGAGTGACCAATCTATATAAAAAGATATTGTATTGTCTAATGAGCTCAGTTATATTAAGAATATCCTGGTTTACCTCATGGAAGGCATCGTTCTCAATGCTAGATATTCCGTTCTCGCTGAAGTCCAGCCTTTTAAGACCCCTGACATGCTTAAAGGCGTGTGATTGAATCCCAGAGAGACTGGCCCTGGTGATTTGCAGATCCTCCAGCTCCACGCCAAAGTCCTTGAAGTCCTCGGGACCCACGGAGGAGGATCCCAGGCGCGAGATCGACAGTGATCGCATGTTCCGCATTCTGGTCATACTTTTTGTAAATAAATAGAAGAGTGGTTCTGGGGTGAAGGGTGTGTGGGGAGCAGGATGTTTTCTCGGTGCACTGGGTTCACTTACTTGCGAAGGGTCTGCAGATTGGTGGGGTCGTTGCGGTCACCACTCAGGTCCAGTTTCAGGAGTGTGTAGTGCACCGCATTGAAGGTCTCCGTGGGCTTCTGGATCTTGATCTTATTGTCCCGCATGCTGATGACCCTAATATTTATGAAACAAAATAGAAAATATTATTTTCTGCTAAACTAAAATTATAAAATTCATATCTATTATATGCAAATCATGATTTTTCTCCAGTGTCGCGTACTTTTGCATGATTGCGCGGCTTTTCCCTTTTTCTCGAATTCTCACCATTCTAAATAGGGTCACCCACTTATCGCACATACGAACTTAGGAACTGGAGAAGCCCTAGGAGGCTGCCGGCAATCCGATTAGTTCCCCCCAATATACACTTGTGCAAGTGCAATGGGGGTGGAACGTGAGTGAATCGGAGTGCAGGTGCTCGACTCACCTCAATACATCGAAATTGTTGAAGAGCTTGTGATGCAGCTTGGTGAGATTGTTCCCAGACAAATCCAGGATCTGGAGGCTGTTCACCAGGCTGTCAAAGGCCACAGGCGAGATGTTTGTCAGGCCGCAATAGCGCATGTAGATCTCCCTGATTCGAGCGGGCTTAAAGGCATCTTCCTGAAAGTTAAGGGTGATATAATATATATAATTATCCAAGATGAGATTGAAATACGTTCTTTAATAAGCAAATTTCTGGGAGGGATGTAAGTCAGGTTTTACAAGGGTTAGGTTACCTACCCTCAGAGTGTGAATAGGATTGCCATCGAAGAAGGTGCGATTGACGGTGTCGAAGTACTTGAATGAATTAGGAGGCAGGACCTCAATGTGATTGTACTCCAGGTGCAGATTGTCCAGATTCAGCTTGGTGCTGGCCTTGATCTCGTAGGTTTCGTTACCACTGAGCGACCAGATCACATTGTGGGAGATGTCCAAGGTGCGAAGGCTCTTTAGTGGACCCAGCGCGTCGTATGGAATCTCGGAGAGAATGTTGTCCGTAAGCAACAGACGAGTCAGCCGCGGCATTCCATCGACGAACACATTCGGATCGATCTCGAACAGGTTGTTGCCACTCAGGTCGAGGGTCTCCAGGATCAGAAGTCCGGAGAAGCTGTGCGACATTAGCTGCGAGATGCAGTTGTCCCGCAGGATCAGCGTCTGCAGCGAGTCCTCCAGTCCGCGGAACGAGTCGTGCTGGATGTGCGTTATGTGGTTGTAGCCCAGGTCCAGGTGACGCAGCTTCTGCAGGTGCCTCAGGGACTTGGATGGGATCTCCACCAGGTCGTTCTGCGGCAGAATCAGCTCCCACAGCGATCGCTCCAGGCCGGTGAAGGCATCATCCGGAATCTCGGTGAGATAGTTCCCAGAGATCTTTAAGCGGTACATGCCCGTGGACTGCAGGAAGTAGGGCTCAATCTCGCGCAGACCAGTGTTCTCCATGTGCAGCATGAAGACCTATACCAGAATAGTTAGAAGTATTATTGGTAATTATGGGTAAATTAATTGGATTTACTTGAAATAAAACTTATATTTTAGGCATGTTACCCTTTTATTATTATTGTCGTCAGGTTTATGTAGAAAAATATCGTTTTAACTCACCTTTGACTGGTTCACCATGCGCGGCAGTGCCGGAAACGGAACATTCTTGCAGTGCACTATCCCCAGATCCGTGGAGGACTTGGAGCAGGTGCACATCACGTTGTAGGTGCAGGGCGGGTAGTGCGTCTCCTCCATCTCTCGATCGAACATCGAGGCACGGGCCAGCGACATCCAGATCATGATCATGAGGGTTATTGTCAGGAAGGCATAGCCGAACTTAAAGAAAAACTCGAGGCCCTACAGATAGAATGGATAATGAGGTACTGGGGATGACGAATCATCAAGAGTCTAGCAATTAGCTAAAAAAGAATCTTTTCCAACCACCTTTATGATATCTAAATAATACCATATCTATCTTTAAGCTCATTAAACAATATATTATAAATAATTCAAATCCGTAAAGCAAAGAATCAATTATTGAAAATTGTAGTACGATTTTTAAAGCTAAACTCTTTATTTTTAATATGGCTTCTCGAAGTTCACTGAAGAACCACCGACGTTGCCAAAAGGATTAGGTGGTGTGTCTGGAAAAGTTTCTGAGGATAAGTTGGGGTGACTAGACCGAAGGGGTATCTTCATTTCACTGGATGTGAGTCCGTGAATGGTTTCTATTGAGTTGCAAGACCTATCCACTTCAAGGGCTACTTGCATAGATTATCAAAAGTCCGTTTTAAGAGGCTAATAGCAATTTAGATTCAGTTCAGCAGGTTATCAGGCCATTTCGTTGAACAATACACACCATTTTGCTGTTAATTAGATTAGGCACTCGCGACGATTCGCGATTTAAACAAACTTAATTAATATTTGACGGCCACTATCCACGTTTCGCTCAGTCAACTATCCAAAGAAAGGGATTTCCAGCTCACAGTGGCTTTTTCCCTGGCCAGGACACTCGCGGTAAAATCCTTGCTTGAAATTCCGTTCGTTTTTCAGGGGAACAGGGCTGGAAAAAACACGACCGAACCGCTGCGCGTTCCACGCACGTCTGACAAACTGCAAATCAATCGGCAACGGGCCAAGTACTCTAGTTGGCCAACTGGCGCATCCGGCTAATTGGATTGTAACATATCGGGAATGCACGATGGCGCCGTTACCATTGGGCACACACTCTTTTCGCCTCATTTGCAGCATTACTTCACTGGAGGAATGGCCAAATGTTGGGCATGCTGGCCTTTGTTTAGAATATGGCCGGTAAAAACACTGCGATAAAAGTGCGAGCAGGGCGGAAGCGGATTTCGGCCGGGTTTCAAGATTTCCAATGCAGCGGCGATAGCCTCTGGGTCGGCTTAAAACTTGTACGAGTTCGTTTAACATGATTTCGGTGTGCACTGCTGACTTTTTTGGGGGTTCGCGAAAACGCGTGTACAACAAGATCAAACAATTGAAATTCGGAACAAAAAGGTTGTACAGAAAACAGTTAATAAAAGTTATGGCTAGAGGTATTTAATTGAATTTGAATGTTTGAAATAATTTAATAGTTTAAACATATCTCAAAACCCACTAAAGCTAAAGGCTTAGAAGGACTATCAAATCAATAGCCATTCTTGCAAGATATCAATCAAACAAATCATTATAAAATTCAAATGCAATGCTTAAATTTAAAAAAATGTCCAATTTAATATTAGCAAGCAAGCCTTACTTAAGTGAGCGAATCTTGCGATATATCCAGGAATGATAGGTGCGCTCCTTGACCATCTCCTTGTCTGCAAGTCAAATATGAAAAATAAAGCTATGAAAATAAATAAAACAAATTGTAATCTTACCATCGCACTGGAAACACTGAGCCAAGTTGGGCGGACAAACGTTTTCCGAAGCGAAATAGAAGGTTGTCTTTAGTTCGCGGAACTTGTTGTTCGAACGCATGGTAATGTGCCGGGAGTAGGGATCCTTACCATCCAAGTGATCCCTGACATAGTGGGCAGACAGGCGAATGTCCATTACATCAGTTAGCTGATCATCGATGGATTCCACTAATTTCGGGGGTTTCTTCAGCAACTCGGAACAGACATCGTTGTAAACTGTAAATCAAAAACAATGTTATAGGTGAAAGAGCCTCGGGATGTTTTTTCTCCTCACCATTTGCCAGATTTAAGTGGATGTGCATCATCAGCAGATGCTCCAAGGTGCAATGAATCTGAAACAACTTGGAGATTCTCTCCGTACTCTCGTGCTCGTCGAAATGGCTGTTTTTGAACCCGGCATCATCGTCGTTACCGGCATATTTTGTAATCCGCGAATTGGCTGCGCCGTGGTTATGCAGCAGCGTTTTCCGCACTCCTGCTCCTGGGGTCGGATCACCCCTGACCGCATTATGCAGGGATTTTCGAAGCTGGGGCAGATTCTTGGGTGAGCCACCGTCCAACGTTGCTTCGCTAGAGTCCTCCTTCAGCAGATTGATGCTGCACATCTTGCTCTCGGTATAGATAAATTCGTAGTCCTTGTACAACTTCTCCAGGCCAATTTCCAAAAGCAGTTCCAAAGGCTCGGCCCCACTTAAGCAAGGCATGGCCAGACGACGATTGGCCAACTCGGTGATAATCTTGGCAAGTCGATTTTTGTTAGTCGGCGTGTTCTAAGGGACGAGGAATATGAGTAATGTCTGGTGTTTTACATGCAAATATACTTACTACTATGTTACAGCGTGCAGCACATTGGAAGAGCATGCTAAAGGCCATTTTAAGATCCTTGTACGAGTGGCAGCACTTGAGCAGCTCCCAAAGCTTATCGGTCAGATCCGTGAGCTGACGCACCTTGGCCCTCTGTATGACATCTTCGATATCAAACTCCGCATTGCTTATGCTATAATGACCAATGAAGCCGGAGACATCTGTCATTGTCTGATTAATGGACTCGCGCAGCTCGTCCATGTCAATACCACTGCCACAACGATAGGAGGGTTCCCGCGAGACGCCCTGCTTGACATCCGTGTGGTAGGAGACGATATCTTCGCGTATGTAGACCAGAATGCGCAGCTGGTTCATGAAGTCCTGCGTCAAAGAACTGCAGTCGCCCACGCAAAATGTGTGATTCAAGGCCACATCGCAGTCGTTTAGGTTCACCAGAAGGGGAAGTGCATCACTAGAGGTCCAGGAGCAGCGCAGTTTCATGTGGGTGTTGACCTGGTAGCTGTTTTCGATCAAGGTTTCATCCGGAGCCTTGCCATGTTGGCGCACCAGGGACTGCGGGGTTACCAAGAAAGCAGGGTGCACCCCCTGGTAGCTTATGATTCCCCTGGAGAAGTGCGTAGGATTGAACTCATACTGGAGCAACTGAGTCTGTCCAGAATCGCTGCCGTCGCACAGAAACCACACGGACCCTAGTCCCTCAGCCTGCTGCAGGAACTCCGAGCACACAATGGACCTCGCCTTGTCTACGGGTATCCCACGCTGGTACTCCTCCTCCAGCTTCCACGAGTTCGGGTGGTCAAGCTGCAGTTTGATGGACAAGTCAGCTATGGCGTCCACCAGGCAGTCGTCCTTTAAAGGACTTCCCGTCAGATCCAAGTCCGCAGAGCCCTCTTTCTTTGGTACTGTCCTGGTGGGCGTGGTCGAGATTTTGTTCCCTGCATCATTGCGATCCTCCTTGAAGACCAGCACAATCTTCTTACCAGCTTCTGCAGCTCCCACTGTGCTCACCAAGTAAGTGGGTGGTGCTCCATAGGTTATCGTGTACGAATCGCCACACCGGCGCATTAGCTCCGCGTAAACGTTCGCCAAATTCGCAAAGGCCGACATTTTTGAAGCAAATTCGCAAAGCAGAAACAAAAAAGCGGCAGTATTTGAAAAGCGAAGCGATAAATGGTTAAGTGGTCACGCTATGCAACACTTTTTTGTGAATACCGATGGTATGCCCAAGGGAAAAATACTGTCAGAAAACCACGTGAAGGTCACACTGCAGCTAGCACTTATATCGATAGTCGATAGGTTCGGCCAGTAATAATCGATTAGACTTATCCCCGCACGTGTTGAGATTGTTTTTTTTATTTGAATCACCTTTAATTTAGTTAATACAGACATGTCGGACTTTGAAATGGAGGACAGCGCCTCGGGCTACGACTCAGGGGATAACTCAGATGCCGAGGTAAGTGATAAAACTTCAAAATGAAGCCTCTGTATAGCAAGAACCTCACTCCCTTATGCAGCTGCAAGCGGCATTTGAACGAGGCGACTTAAAACCAGGACTAAACTTGGAATTCAATGGCCAGAGAGACAAAGTGAATGATGTGGTAAGTAGCCAGCGGACGCCCGCTCCCGAATCCACTAATCCAGTCCTGCCCACCCAGACCAAGCTGTTGGCCAAAACAGAGGCTATCAAGATGCAACTTCCTTGGCTGGAGCGCCTGGACATGATCAACACACTGGCTCCACTGGCCCCGGAACTCGCTGTACAGCTGGAGAAGCACGAGCAGAAGCGGGCCAATCTCTTCAAAGGCAACGCCAAGCTGCCCTACATTCGGCCCGAGGAGGATCCCGTCCTTAACGATTTCAAGAGGGAGATGCTCTTCCATCGACAGGCGCAAAGTGCTGTTCTAGAGGCCATTCCCCGTCTGCAAGAGCTGGGCGTTAAGACCCGTCGGCCCGATGACTACTTCGCCGAAATGGCCAAGTCCGACGAACACATGCAGAAGGTGCGCGCTAACCTGATGGCCAAACAGCAAGGACAGGCGAAATCCGAGCGCATCAAGCAGATCCGCGAACAGCGCAAAATGGGCAAGATGCTGGCCAAACAGACCAAGGTCCAGCGCGAGGCGGAGAAGAAGGACATGCTGGACAAACTGAAGAAGTTCCGCAAGGGCAAGCTGAAGAACCTGGACTTCCTGGAGGACGCCAAGGCGCTCGAATCCAAGCAGAAGCAGTCAGCCGAGAATCGCAAGAAGCGCAACAAGAAGTTCGGCTTTGGCGGCAAGAAGAAAGGCCTCAAGAGGAACACAAAGTCCTCCTCCGCTGGATTGGATGGCGACAAGTCCACAAGGCGGCAGCGGGGCGTGAAGGCGGGTGCTTCGGTCAACAAACGACTTGGCAAATCGCGACGCATTAAGGCCAAGGGTAGAAAGTAGTCCCCTGGGACTGCCGACTATCTTTAAGTGACCAAACTCTATTTTTATAAAGCCCCCAATCCTGTATAGATTTTTTAGAACCATAAATACATTTGTGTGCACACAGCCTTACTTTTGAAATGTGGAATACTCTATAAAATTCTAGAATTCCAAAAGCGGTCTTCATAAACTAAGATTTTCTAACATCGTTTATTCTAGAGTAGACTATAACTATTACACGAGTTCCTTGTT
Organism: Drosophila orena; assembly: GCA_005876975.1. Classification (NCBI taxonomy): domain Eukaryota; kingdom Metazoa; phylum Arthropoda; class Insecta; order Diptera; family Drosophilidae; genus Drosophila; species Drosophila orena. The sequence goes on along the minus strand of VCKV01000282.1, from coordinate 1,075,558 downwards.
CTTTCTCTTCTTTTTAGGTTTTGTGGGAGTTTCGGTTTCCTCTGAAGGGTCTTCCGATTTCCTCTTCTTTTTGGATTTTACAGTTTCAATGTCTTGGGTTGGGGCTTCAGTTGCTTCTACCCCTGGTTGCCTCTTGTCCTTCTTCTTTTTTATCTTTACTGGCTCTTCGACTTCCGTAACATATTGAACTCCCTCTTCTGGCTTCCCTGTCTTATTTTTTCTCCTTTTGATCTGGACGGGGTCTTCTTGAGTATGATGTGTTGCGGATTCCTCCGCTGCCTTCTCAGCCTTGTATTTCTTCTTGGATTTTATGGGCTCTTCCAGTTGGGCAGGCGCAATTTCCTCGGCGGATTCCTCAGTCCTACACTTTTTCTTCTTTTTGGGCTTCGTAGCCTGCTCCACTGAATCTGCTAATTGATGCTGGGTCTCCGCAATCAACTTTCCGCTTTTCGGGACCGGATCGGTTTCAAGTGCATTCTTCAGTTTGCCCTGAAGCTTCTCCAGCATCTCGCGCTCCTGCTGCTCCAAACGGGCGATCTTTCCGCTCAACTTTAGGCCATGCCGAGCTCCTTTGTGCGCCGTTCTTCCTCCGCAGGCTTTGAAGAGTTCCTCATCTGTGAGCACCGCCACCTTGGCAACCTCAATGTCCTCCACCTTGATGCGCTCGGAGGTCTCAACTTCGTTGCCGCCTTGGGTGAGCAGCGAAGTCTGCAGGAAGTTGTCGTAGGTGGTCTTTCCATCGCTGGCGTGCTGCTCCTTGGCTTTCTTCAGCTTGCGCGCGGAGAATCCGCTGGTGGAGATCTCCACCGCTTCCTCGCCCTTCCTGCGGGAGGTGGACACCTGTCCGTCTTGCTGAATCTGGACGTCCACATTGCTGGCGGCCTCGTTAAAGCAGCGCTCCCACCAATGGTCATTGAATTCCTGGGCGCGATCCACTCCCAGACCCGCGTTATCGAACTTCAAACTGGCCTTCAAAGGAGCTGCAATTCCCGTGTTGTTCTTGCCCAAGCCATCGCCCTCTTTCCAGCCGTACTTTCCCAGTATTTTCTTGGCGAAATCCATCAGAATGAGCGCAAACTAAGAAATAAAACAATATAAACAAATATGCACGTGCAGCCGTTATCGATATCGTTAATTAATTTGTCATCACTAATAAAATTTACAGGGATACCTATGTTGATAAGTTCTGGCGGATATAGGGTGATACATGTTTAAGCACAACAGAGCTGCATTTGGGCGCCGAAATTTGAATCCCCCAACATCACACGCAGCTTTTCAAACTATCAACCAAATTATTCAATCATCCATCAGATAAAAACAAACTTGATGCTTCCATTACACACTCATTTCTCCTTTATTTCAGATTTCAGCTGCGCTCTTCGGCTCATTTCGTTTGCAACTACTTTTAGTACAAGTTCCATCATAAACATTAAGTGGCAATAAACAAGAACAGCGTTTACATAAAGAAACTGATTTTTTCGAATACAAAATACTTGAAAAAAACCTAGGTTTTCAGTACGCGCCACAATAAAATCGAAGTCGTTGAACCCAACAATCCATCGGATCTCCGCCCAGCCACGCCCACACACTCGCCAATCCAAGATGTTACTTGCAGAGGTGATCTCCACGCCTTGCCTGCCACTGGAGGATGTGCCGTTTCGATGTCCAAGAACTTCGGGGGGAGAGAGAGAGCCTTGGTTGGCGGGCAATGAAGATACTCCGCCGGATCTGCAGAGTGCAAGAGGATGCCTGGACTTCTTCCGAGGAATCGTTTGGGTTTTCGGTGAGCCGGAAGCTTGCTTCAATTAAAATCTAATTTTAATATTTGTCGTCTGGGCGTGGGCTAATCCAATCCGATTGAATCCAATCCTTCCTCCTGATATTTCGGTTGTTCAACTTAAAGTAGGTGTGATCTTCTCCTCGCTCGCATGTTTTTTAAAAACAAAATTACTTGTATTATGTGGTTGTTGGTATTTATAATTAGATAGTGATACAGGATGTTCTTGTTTGCTATCAATCAATCAATCAATCATTTTATCATTAATAATCGAAAATCGAACATTGGTGTTGCTTGTTCTGGTTGTTTGTTTGAAGTGCTGTTTGGTTGCTATTCTCGTTCGCATGCGACTCGCGCACACGCACGATAGCAGGAAACAAGGACGAGCAATCGATGTGCAGGAGGCGCGCTTAGAAGGCGAACAGCAGCAGGAAGGCCATCATCAAACAGAACAGACCCATGGCCTCGGACAGGGCGAAGCCCAGAATGGCGTAGGAGAACAGCTGCTGTTTCAGCGATGGGTTCCTGGCGTAGCCGATGATGAGGGAACCGAATACTGTTCCGATACCAGCACCTGTTGTATTGGTTCGTTGTTTTTCGGGCGGTAAATTGGGAAGAGAAAGAAGATCAAAGCATTAGTAAAATGTCCCAGTCAGTTGACATTTTCGGCTTTAACCGAAGTTCTTCGAGAGTGTTTGCTTCCCCAAGTGGGAGCTCGGACAATGAGGGATGGGTCCCCACGACGCCCCTTCGGCTCTTTGCACCAGGTAGTCAGTCACAGATTAGTCTGAATTGAGTTCTGCCTGGGAGGCAGCAAGCACATCGCACTAAAAACGCTGGCCACGAAAGGTTCCAATGCCAACCAAGCGGCGGTCCCCGAGGGAACGGCAACGCCTGGTAGCAGGATTTCTGGTACTTTCGACCTGCAATCACACAGGTTTCCTGCTGGGAAATGGAGCAGCAACAAACAGCCTGCTCGGCCAATTCTCAGACCTTCCCGGGGCTATGGTTTGTGGAGTAATCAGATACTCGTTGTGTGAGCCCCAGATGCTAGTTTGCAACTGACTGGAGGAGAAGGAGCCAAAGGCGGCTGGGGATCGCCCTCTGATCGCGGTGATCTACGACGGAGGTGAATGAGGTGCGGTGCCCAACGAAACCAATACGTACCGGATCCAGCGACACCGACTGTTGCGGCACCAGCGCCAATGAATTTGGCGGCCGAGTCAATGTCACGCGTGACTGGCGAGGTCTGGAATGACCTGATCTGTGGCAGCAATGCAACGGGGGTTGTGTTCTGAGCGGCCAAGGTCTGGCTCTGGCTGATGATGGCGCTGCTCAATGGTCGCAAGTACTGCTTGGAGTTGGCGAGGAACTGAAATGATAGATGTGCGTTAGTCGATTATATAAGGGTCATGCCCCCACTTGTGTACATTGCTTGAGATAAAGTTACTGACCCTGATACTGTACATCATTTTAAATACTTCTTACTTAATCCCCCATATTGACATTTTAGGTAACTATTAAAGTGCTAATAATAGACAATAGCAATAGAAAGAGCGTTGATTAATATATGTTTACAATCAAATTTATATGTTAAAAATTGAAAAATACTAAGAATATGGAAAATGTGCCATAAATTCCCGAAATTATTTTGCTTTGCACCAGTAAGAACTATTTATGGATGATTCTATCTCGTGGGAATTTAGTTGCTAGGGCATTTAAGCCATATAGCAGGATCTTGCCAAATACACTACAGCTTAACCCTCGAGTGCCGACCAAGTTCATTGCTCTGCTGTAATGCCAAGTTATGCAACCGTTAAGTAATTTCTCTGCGATTGGCACTTTGGCTGCTGTGTTTGTTGTTCGTCGGAGGCTTCTGGTATTGTTGTTGGTGGCCCGATATTAACAACTATAGTTTTATAAACAATGCCAATTTTTTCCAATTTGTGTTACCCCGCACCACTCTCCGTTTTCATCACTCCATTGGAAAGCTTTCGCCGGTTCTAACCTCAAAGCAACACACCACAGACCTTAAACCAGGTGTTATACAATAAAGGGGTATTCTGCGAAATAGCAGATAAAAGAGCTCACTAAACTCTACGCACAAATATAGAGCGATAACTCACAATTTCTCGCATTTAATTAGTAGCTGCCACTAAGCGCACACATAACCTCAAAGTTATGCAACTGTGTGCCATCCGTGTTTTCTCACCGCGGCCATTGGAAGTTCACCACGGCAGGGAGACTTTTAAATGGTTCCATTAGGAAAATCAATGCACTTTTTCGATAATTATGTAATTCCTCGCACATTTTACTCCATCTCGCACAATTCTGGCATTAAAAAGGGGGGTACTTACGGCGCTCCTGGCAACGGGGGCAATGCGAGAGACTGTCGACACGAACATTTTCGGTTGAATTTCCTTTTTGTTTTGCTTACGACAAAATTGAAGCTAGCGCACGGCTCTGCAAAAGATATAGACGAAGATATCGGTTAGTTTTGGGCTGAGTTTCTATCTCAAGAGTACATCATATTTAGTCCCACGCCGCCTCAGGGAAGTTACGTAACAAGCGAAAAATCTGCCCTCGCACCGGATTTTTACTCGACTCTCAGCTCGATCTCTCCTTAGTTATCAATTGAAATCGATTTGCTGGCTTTTCCATTGCGAATTAGCCGATTTTCTGACTTTTCCAGTGACGCAACGACTCGAGGCCCACACGCACACCACTGAAAACCAGACTGGCACACGTGTGTGTGTGCCGCAAGATGGCGGCGAATTTTCAACACGTTTCGCATTTAATTTGGCGAAATTTCACTCAATTCTTCACTGACAGTCGGCTGTTTCGCGATTTTTTGCTATCTGAGGCGTTTTCTGTGCTGTTACCCAACAGAGGGGTGCTGATAAGGGGGTGCTCCGCAGGCGGGCGGAAAATCGCCGGAGAACGCAACTCACTTCGAACAAACCCTTCACAACAGTAAAACGAATTTGACAATTTCGCTGTCTTTTGGGGGGTGCTCAGTAGGGCCCTCAGCGGGTGGTGATATTAATACCGATCGATCGATATTAATACTGGAAAGTACCAGAAATACCATTTTGATCGGGGACTCAATCCATGGTGCTTGACCTTGATACAAATTTTTAGCATGTACACAAACCAGGTAGGCGTATCCGCTAGACTGTGCGGCTGGATTTGCAAGCAAGGCACAGTGTGACCATATCAACTAATTGATCGGACGAATCACGCTGATATCCATTTCACACTGAACTACATCTTGATGTTTAATTTTTAATTCAAAATAAATTGGTTTTTCTTACAGAATATAAAGTCTACTGGGAAACGGAAAACCCATTACAATGGGTCGTTCTCAAAATGTTTTAGCCCTAAAATGAAATATATGTTAGTAAAATTTGCAATGCTGGAGTTGAATTTTCGAGAAGGGCCTTAGAAATGGGAATTTTACAAAGAGCCAAATAAGTAATTTAGCGATTAGCTTTCTGATCGTTTTAAAAGTTGGTAGGGTTGAAAATATTAAATTCAATACTTATGAGTTAAGTAACAGATCAAAATTTCACTAAACTTAGATATATATAAAAATTTATAAGATAATATCAAGTAAATTGAAGTGAGCCCAAATCGAAATTGAACAAGCTTTGCTAAGCTAATATATGAAAATCAAATATATAAAAATCAAATATATATATGAAAATCTTATATATGATAAAGAAATATACGAAAATGAAATATATGAAAATCAAATTTATGAAAATCAAATATATGAAAATCAAATATATGAAAATTAAATATATGAAAATCAAATTATGAAAATCAATTATGTGAAAATCAAATATATGAAAATCAAATTTATGAAAATCAAATATATAAAAATCAAATACATATATGAAAATCTTATATATGATAATGAAATATACGAAAATCAAATATATGAAAATCAAATTTATAAAAATCATATATATGAAAATCAAATATATGAAAATTAAATATATAAAAATCAAATTATGAAAATCAATTATGTGAAAATCAAATATATGAAAATCAAATTTATGAAAATCAAATATATAAAAATCAAATACATATATGAAAATCTTATATATGATAATGAAATATACGAAAATCAAATATATGAAAATCAAATATATGAAAATCAATTATATGAAAATCAAATTTATGAAAATCAAATATATGAAAATCAAATATATGAAAATCAAATATATGAAAATCAAATATATGAAAATTAAATATATGAAAATCAAATATCTGAAAATCAAATATATGAATATATTTGATAAGGTCGAAAATATTAAATTCAATACTTATAAATTAAAACAGGTCAAAATTTCACAAAAATAAGTTAAAGTATAAAACAAACCAATAAGGAAGTTACAAGTAAGTTCAAGAGAGCCCAAATCGAAATTGAACAAAAGTTTATTTTGTAAGCAATAACCATCTCCTAAATAATAATTTAGTTTTATTTATAATTTCCTATTTCTGGAACAAGACACGAGTAAATGACTAGAGCCGGCCGGCATTTTTTCATCGAAAACTAAGATTGTATTTTGGAAATATTAAATGTTCCTTAGGAAGGTGTATTTGCTAGATTTGAATGAGTAATTCTTTGGATAGGAGGGGGCATTCGCTAAGGGCCCGACAATGCATTGCAGCCCTGGTTATGGGGCAACTCCCCACAGTCACGCACACCACCACAAACGCAACATAACGCGTCGTCCGACGTCGGTGTTTGTGTCTACGTCACATCGGCTTAAATTATGTTCTAATTACCCAGCGGCAACTGCGAAGGCAACTCAATCGAAGCACAGAATGCTGTAAGTAGATTGAATACAGATTCTAATTCGAAATCAGTTAAGCCCAGTTACGCCCCCAAAATGTTGCAGCCCTCAATTGCATAACAGCACTTGCGCATGAGTGTGTGTGTGTGAGGAAACGCCAGAGAACCGAAACACACCACACCGAGCAGCGGCGTAGGGAAAGAGACGGCAGCAGCAGCTGAATTGCAGTAAAAAACAGGGTTTATCGCTAAAACAAAAACAAGCCATGTCCGGCTGCTGACTTTCGAAAGCGACTTACTATCGCTTCATTACCGACAAACAGTATTCGCCCGATCAAAAGCCACATAACCCCAAAAGTTACCACGGCACCTTGGAAGTGGGTGGGAGTCACCGCTAAGCAGAAACTGCAGCCCTGGAAGATGGACGTTTTGGTGCAGTGTTGATCTGGCCACACTGACCAGCCCCCGATTTAGTTGCTGTTTTTTTACATAACTCGCCACATTCGTTCGCCTCGGAATCCGTGATATATATATATATGATAATACGATATATATTATGGCCGTTTTCCTGATCAACGTCTGCAAGTACAATGGCTGCGGCATCACGTTTCCGAGCTTGAGCGATCTGATATCCCACATCGAGGACACCCACATAGGTGAGACGGGTCGTAAACACCGTAAATATCGCTATCATTTGACCGTCGCGTGATGTTCTCGGTGTGTTTTGTTTATTTTATTTACTCGCCGCGGCATAAATAAAAAAAAAGAAAACGGAGTGGAGCGTGGCAGAAGTGTGCGTGTGCCTTAGTGTGTGAATGCGTGAAAGGCTTCGTGGTGAATTGGATGTTGTTTCTACAATATGAATTGCAGTTTGCATTCGGCGTTTACTGCACTTTAAAGGCAAAATCGATGCTGGAAGCCTGGAAATGGCTACCTGTGCCCACGCACACCGATGCACGCCGCACACACACGCCCTGTTTTCCAAGCGCGTACAGCATTCGTTGATCGGTGCGCTGGCTGGAAAGTGCGGGTGCGAGCGAGAGGGCAGCACAAGCAAAACAAAAGCAAAAAAGCCGGTGATCCATTCAATACCCCCGCCTGTCTGTGTGCCTAAGTGTGTGTGTGTATGTGTTTGGAAGGCCAGCACAGCATCTAGTTTTGTTGTTTGTGGTGTAGTGGAAACCGGCGAGTTGAGCGCCCTTTTTTTGACCTGTCCGCATGGCTTGGCTTGGGTTTTTCTGCTTCTGGCGTTCGTTTCCGTGGCAGGTGTATCCGCATCCGGTAATCGGAGTTTGAAGTTGGAGATGCGCTTCTCGGCCACCCCCTTCGCCTTCGCCTTCCACTCTCCTCTCACACGCACAATCTCAATCACAATCGATACTTGAACTTTCCCGTCCACGTGACTCCCGTGGACTTCCAATTAATCATTTCCAGGGTGTGTGTGTGTGTGTTTGTGGACTTTTACCGGCTGAAATAAACAAATTCTAATTTTAGTGATTGTGCGGCAAGGGGCGGGGTTTTCGAGGGCGAAAAATCAATAGAGTTAAGCTCAGTAGTGTTGCCGTATTACGAAAACAGGGGTTTGGGGGTGGTTTAACCGTTAACGGGCTTTATTTATTCCCAACATGCCGTGCGTCTTACACTGCGAATATTTGAAAGTACGTTTACAAACATGACTCGTTTTGTAAGCATGCATTGCACATTAAAATAACTAACAAGTGCAATCATCACTCTAAGTCAATATCTTTACATAGTTCAGGAGCGAAGTTAAGTGTTGAATGCAGAGCTGGCCCACTTTGTAAGCTCCACACACATTATTTAATTGCCCAGTGCACTTCAATTTCTTTCCGTGCACAAACAGGCTCTCTCACACACTCAAACAGAGAGAGGGGTTGAAAAGAGAAAGCTGAGGGGTTGCTCAGCTGACGATTACGTTGGCAGCTGTTTTGTTGTTGCCACTGCTGCGTGATAACGGTCAACACACACACATACACACACTTGCACATATAAAATGGCTGCCCGGGCAGGCTTTTCCACCTAACCACCACCCCCTTTTGCGTCCCGGGGCATTACATAAAGCCCAGGCACGAGCATACGCCCACTTGGCAACTGCCACCCCCAAAAAAGCCCAGGCCCAGATACCAAATACGCCCGAGGCACTGAAAGCCCGCATCCCCCATATCCCAATTTCCCATTTCCATTGCGTATCCATTACGTGAGCGAGCTGTTCTAGGGCTTATAAATGCCCATCATTTCATTATCTCGAAGGACATTCGATGCGTGGGTCCTCCGAGTGGCTGGCTGCCTGGCTGGATGGCTGGATGGATGGATGGTTGGATGGTTAGTTGGATGTGTGCCTGTTATCAGGACTCGCTGGGCGTTGTCGTTTCGGCTCGTTTCGGTTGTCATGGCAACACAAAAGGCGGGCGAGACCTTCAGGTTTGTCCTTTTCACAGTTGCCAGGCACCTGTTGTGCGGTCCCGAAAATGCCCGGGATAATTTATTTACGAGAGTGGTTCTGCACTCGCATTTAGATAACCAGCTGCGAAAGGCGGCCCAAAAGTATCTGTGCACCTGTCAATTCGTTCACTTCTCCTTTAAAATCCATTTGGCAATTTTGACGGGGAATTTAATCTGAGAGATAAGATTCTAGTTAGCTATGTTACTCGCCATACGAGTCACCAAAATGCATTTGGTTCCATCTAAGATTCATTTTCAAACTAACCAGTCTCTGTATAAGTACAGTTCTAAACTTGTATTGGGTTTTCCAGACAAAACGAGGATTGTAAAAATCGGGGGATTTAACAGACAAATCTGGGGATTTCTTTTAAAGGCCATTGTGCCTTGAAATTTCGGCGTGTGAGAATATATGAAGGTCTTTTTGGGTGCAAACCCTTTTGACCTTGACATTCTAGTTGGTTTACAAGTTTATTTCTGTTACTTTTCTATTTCTTAAGTGCTAATGTGTCGCTCCCCTTTAATCATTTCCTATTTTATGAACTTTGCAGTTTATTTAATGGTTTAAGTCAATTAGATTGGTGTCCCTGCACTTGCCATGTCAACATAATTTGGCTGCAGTCAACGACTTGTGTTTCTCAAATTTCGAACGAATGGCTCGTCACAGCTATTGGAAAGTTTTCGAGATTGCTGCCGAAATGAAAACAAAGCAAAACAGCATGTTCAAGCAAGAAAAAAACATTTGTTATCGTTTTTAAATTCTGCAACAAGTGCATGAGTCACACAAGTGCAAAAGAGAGAGGAATCTGCGTTTATTTTGTATCTGAAATACGAAAAACGTATGATATACGACGCATATACAGATGTTGGCTTGTATGTGGCTACGATATGTGTGTAGGCTATTTGCTTGAAAGCTGTTTGTAAAATACTCGATTTGATACCCTGCAGTTTCATTCAGTAGGTATTCAGCAGTGAATCACCGACTAGTATTCATCTCTAGCGCATAATCACCGATTTTGTGCTGTTTCTGAGTAGTTATGAATTCTGGAACAGCAAAAGCCCACAATCACCGAGGCAAGAGCAATAAGTCACCTACAGAGAAGTCGTGAATGTCTGGGGTTATCAACAGCAAAATAATAATAACAATAACGAAGGCGGAGCAGAAATAAAAAAAAAACCCAACCGAACCGGGTGAACTGATTTGACCGTTGACAAATGACGCCGTGTTCTCGAGAGGATGAGGGGCGTGGCACATCGATTTCGTCAGCTTAAATACATGTATATAATTGCATTTCCAAGTGGCGAATGTCCAAGGCAATTGATACTTGTTGAAATGTTGCCCAAAGTACGTGGAACTATTACGCACATATGGTGTGTCCGTATGTCCGTATGTGTCATCCATCGATTGCCGGCACGTAGTCATCACCGCAATCGCTCCCGCAAATGTTTTTAATCGCCTTTCGGTCTGATAAGCGACCAGAACTGCGAGGCGCGGGTGTCGCCAAATGGAAGCATATGTTTCGCATAATAGTTAATTTGCGGCATATGTTATCCGTTGGCCCACGAGTACGAATCGAAGTAATTAAACTGCAACGTTATCGAACATTTATCACGTGGGCGGTAATGCAGTTTCTTATTGATATTAAGTCACTAATGCTACGAGGTCTATCCATGACATGACAACAGATGGGGTTCAGGCTGAAGAATGCTAGAAGAAATCTGATTTTGGCACAAGTATACCTTGTCTGGCCCTTCTAATAATCGATTACCTAGCTGGTTTTATATAACCTGCAGTGGGACAATCATGTGTGAGATCCGCAGCTGATCGATGCACGTTATTATATCGTTTAGCAGCCCCTCGTTAACTGGAACTGCAATCGGATGACGAGTGTACAGGGTGCGTGGTGGCGAATATGATGAATGGCCCGGCTGACACAGTTACGCACCAAAGCGATTTAATTGGGAAATAAAGCGTGCTCATGGAGGTTAGGTTGCGCGCACACAAACGAATCGAGAAGTAAATAAAGACGACGAAGGGGACAAACTGAGGAGAGGCACCTGTTATTATGCACTCGCTGATTAAGCAAGCTTTGGGCTTATGCTTGTTCTGGCGATAAGATAACGTACCCACGCCACAGACCATGTGCTCCTCCTGACCGGAGTACTCCGTCGTAGTCGCAGATCAAAACCCCATGCCGTTCCCCCATAAACCCCTCCCCTCGGAAAATGCGTCAGCAAGCGCACTAAATGCGTCGCCATACCATACCCCGTACGTGCACTCTCGCTATTTACTTATTTCGGCATTTTAATAATAAATTGCCCGGGCTGTGGGCCCCTTGAATGTCTGTGAACTTGCTCCAGAGTAAACACAGAGGTTGATGACGAATTTTGAGATGCAGGTTTCGCGTTTAGCTGCCCGCATTCCGGTTCGGCTTCCGATCCCGTCTCGAAAGGGAATATTTAATTGGGTAATCCCGTTTCGGTGACCTTCTAGCAGGGTTCCTAATTACTACCAGTTTTATTCAAAACATTACAATCCATATATGCTGTGATTTCAAATTGATTTGTTTTGCAACGAATGTATAATAACAGGCCAATTTTTTTGCAGACTATGACCCAAAGGTGGTCGAACAGAAGGAGCAGGCCCAGCCTGCCTGCCTGCCCCTAAGTTACATCCTGCGCTTCATCACCGAGGAGAACCGCAAGGAGGCGGGCTCGTTCCTGGCCAGCAACACAACAGCCCCACCGACCACCAACAGCGGATCCAATGCCGCTGGCCATGGGAATGGCAATGTGGAGCTCAAGCGAAAGCTGGCCATCAAGCACCACAGCTACAGTATGTCCTCGTCCAACCGTAGCACCACGCCCACAGGTGAGTGATATTGCAAACGATGTTCATAAGGGTGACTCTAAACTCCTGATTCTACACCCATTTAGGCAGCGAAATGGACGAGGACGAAATGGTGGTCACGGAGTCGGAGGATAGCAACGACTCTTGGACCACCGAGGAGTTTAGCTCCGAGTTTATCATGCGCTACGGCAGCAGGTTCGTTTGTCTACGTTTTAATAATACAGTTTTAGCTATTGAAAAATTTAATTATGACTGCACAAATATTTCACGGCTCTTATGACTTGAATGAAACATGTTACTTGTCACAAATTGTTTAATTAATTTATGTGCAAACAGGCATTCCGGTGGTGGAAGCAATGGCACGCCCGGCAATGAGAAACCCTTCGCCTGCCCTGTTCCGGGATGCAAAAAGCGTTACAAGAACGTCAACGGCATCAAGTACCATTCGAAGAACGGTCACAAAAAGGATGGAAGGTAACAATAGGCCACGAAATTATAGATTGCCAAAGCGGAAGCTCATTGTTCTATGTTTCACAGAGTTCGCAAGGGCTACAAGTGTCACTGCGGCAAGAGTTACAAAACGGCCCAGGGCCTGAAGAACCACGCTCTGCACACCCACAACTCGCAGCCGGATAGTGTGCTGAATGCCCAGCTGGCCAATGCGTTGGCCATTGGCGATGGAGCTAGTTCGGCTACGCCCGTGGGCAGCAGCAACACCTCCTCCAATCCAAACCCGCCGCCCATCATTCAGCGCAGCAACTCGCCGTCTCAGTCGCTGGGCTCGTTGAGTCCGTCGAGCATCAGCAACATGTCGAGCAGTGCCAGCAGTTGTCATGGCGGAAGCGGCAGTCTGTCCAACGGAAATAATGGCAACAATGGGAGCACTACTAGTAACACTGCCATTCTCACTAGCAACGGGAATGTCCTGCAGCAGCTCAGTGCCGGGAATGTGGTCACCCTGACCAATCTTCCCACGCAACAACATCAGCAGCAACAGCCGCAGCCGCAACAACAGCAGCAGCAGCAGCAACTCCATCAGAACACTGCAACAGGTAACAGCAACAACAATTTAATGCGCAGCACACTCGGTTTAGTATCCATTAAAACCAACAACACGCCGACAGCCAAGTCGGTTAGTAATCTGATGGCTGCCAATGCCACAGCCAGCAAGATACTCAAGCTGGCCACCAATGTGGCCAATGGTGGCTCCACTATGGACATTGTGCAGCAGCAACAGCAACACAACAAGACCACAACTAGTGGCCAAACAGTGCTCAATGGCAGCAAGCCGCTGCCCAATTTGGTCAACTTGGGCATTCTCACGCCGGCCACCTCACCCACCAAAAACACCCAAACGCTGACCTTCACCACCACGAATGGCAGTACCCAGCAGCAGCAGGCTCTAGTGGCCTCATTGGCCAAGAAGACCAACATATTGCTACTACAGGAGCCAAGCCAGTTGGTGCAACAGGTGCAGCAGCAGCAACAGCAGCAACACCAGCAGCAGGTGCAGCAGCAACACCACGTTCTGCCCATCAGTCCCACGAGCAGCATTAGCGGGAACAGCAGCAAGAGCAGCTCGCCCACGCCACAGCAGCAACAGCAACAGCTGCTGAAGAAGGGCAAACTGGAGCTGATAGAACCCATGGAGACGGATGAGGGTCAGAGCGACGGCATTTCGGAGAGCGTGGCTGCAGCGATTGCCAGCATCACAGATTGCAAGGAGGACATAGGAGGAGCAACAGTGGCGGGCATTGAAGTTGTAGGCGCTGGCGCCGTCAACGAAGAGACGTAGCCTATACTCAAGCAGCTACTGATGCACCGAAAACTGACGCTGGAACCACCCAAGGCACTAAATTGACCAGCTTGTCCGTATACGAAAGACATTCTAGACTCGACAGAATGCCGATTTTAGGGGCAGACAAACCCACTCACTCACCAAAACACCCATTTGGAAACATTTTGTAGACTGCTTACTTGTTTTTAGTTTAGACCCTGAACCCAATCAATTTAAATCAATTGTATCATACAACTAATGGAAACAATCCCACAAATCGCAGTGATTGTGCAATATTTAATTCTGTATATTTAAAGAGAACATTTTAATCATTTTCGATTGTATGTATGACTTTCATGCTTGTATTAAACTATTTACAACTGCTGATCTCCTCTTAATTTAATTAGGATAAAAAAAAAAAACACTAATACAGACGAAGCACGAGCAACAATTGTAAAAATACACAAGAAAATGCTAAATTCAAATTCATTTCCAACTGAACACTTTAATTACTGTTAGCATTACCACTTACAAGTTTTTTAGTCTCGGCTTTAGCTTTAGTGACTATTCGTATTCGACTAAATCCAAGTATTATTTATGTTCTAAGCACTAGCAAAATGAATTTAATTATACGAGATATATACATATAAAAAACACACACATCTACTCGGATATCTAAAGTCTGCTCATTAGTTTAAGACGACCTTCGACTTCGTGCAATATTTTTAATTGATTCCCTAGTTCTAAGCAATTCCATCTCTGTCGAATTTTGGGTATTCTTTATTTTCGTTTAGTTTCGTTTGTTTTGTTTTTATTTTATGTTTTTCGTTACTTCTTTTCCTTTTCTCTCTACCTATTGCAGAAACCTCTTACTCCTGCTCAAACAACAGCAACCTCAGCAATCCCAACAGCAACCACGGCAGCAGCGATTCCAGCAAGCCGCCGACGGCTGTCCTGTCCGTTAGCAAGAGGTCCACAGCAATCGCTGCAGCGAAACTGCCCACCGCCGGGAGCTCCCTGCACACGCAGATCTCGCCCAACTTCATTGAGCACAAGTATTCCGCGCTGGCCATGAAGGAGAAGTTCTTCCTGAATCTGAGGGCCGGCAAAACGGTGTCCAGTTCACAGGCAGGCGATGGAGTGAGCTCAACCATGGGACACCAATCGGATGTTGGCATTTCCGGCGGATCAGGAGCAGGCGGTGGCTTGCGGGCGGTTGCTGTGGGCCAAATGTGCGCGCTACAGAACGAGCACATTCACCAAAATCTCTTCAAGAAAACGATCAACTGATCAGCAGCAGATCGGATGAAGTGTGCGCGACGAGAGGCGGAACCGCTGGGCGCCGCTGAAAGGCAAGAGAGTTGGCTGTGATGAAGTAGTAACTAACTGACTAACAAACCTGACAAGAGGCGGAGAAAGAGGATTCGTCAATAAGGCAGAGATGGGAAAAGGATGCAGAAGCTGCAGCAATTAATGAAGGAGGGATAAGTGAGGGAGTCGGGCGCTGTCCAATGGTCCTTAGAGAAGTTTTCCAAGACAAGGCAACAAGAAGCAAGAATTTCCATTGGCTTCCAAAATACAAAAAAAAAAAACAAAAACAAAACATAATGCAAAAAACAAAACAGAAACAGAAACAAATTCCAAGCATTTCGCAACTATGAAAAAATCACCCACTAGCACACACAAAAAAATCATTAAAACTAATCTCAACCATGTTAAGCAGCCTGCTTAGAAAAGCTTCTCTAAAACAGCTTTAGATAATTTTAAATTTAATGAAAAAAAAACGAAGCAAAACAAAAACAAAAATTTGAAAAAAAAAATTAATTATACAAACGACAACATTTTAGTAAATACATTTGGAGAGTTTTCTTCAACTAGTCATTATTGTAGTTAAATTAAATTTTTGATTTTTATACGCATAAACACATAACTTTCTAACCTACTGGTTGGTGGAATTCCCTAACCCTATATTTAAAACTTAAGAAACCTCTTTCCCGTGTACAATTTCAATGAAATCTTAGCAAAGGGTCTCTCCCCAATCAGTTGTTTACGTCATTTTAATTGAAGACCATAAATTGTCTAAAAGAAATCCACAGAAGCAAAATGGTGCACGGAAATCGTTTTCGTGAGACCATCTGAATTAGGAAAATTATAGGTCGCGAACTTGCCAAGGCAACTTTGAGCGAGTGAAATGAGAGGCGGAAATGAAATGCAAATGCAAAATTTATAAATGTCGAATGTCGAATATTTCAAACATAAATAGTTAGCTACAAATTTAGGGGATGCTGGGAGGCGTTTCCACTTAGGAGCCACAATAACTCTACAGTAGTTATA
Source organism: Drosophila orena (assembly GCA_005876975.1). Lineage (NCBI taxonomy): Eukaryota > Metazoa > Arthropoda > Insecta > Diptera > Drosophilidae > Drosophila > Drosophila orena. The sequence continues at coordinate 1,059,558 of VCKV01000282.1, read as the reverse complement.
GTATTATAATTATAGATTACGCTATTATTTATAGAAACAGAGCATACATCTGTAGCTGTGTGAGTGTGTGTCCGTGCATGTGTTGTAATTGTTTATTTATAGTGTTCGAACGTCCCTAAGTGTAAAGTCCCCAAACAAATACAAAATATACTATATGAATACAAAATATATTTGTGCATTCTCTCGGCGATTGTATATCATTGTAGGCCCCCAATTCAATCGAACTTCCTATCCAAGCAGAATCGGGTTCCTTAAGCATTCAAACAGAACAAAAAATGAAATTTTTAAAATACGATATTTACATCAAGTATACATATACATAATTACATACACATACATCAATTTAGTCAGCCGCCAAAACAAAATAAAACAAAACTTTTCAGAGCGCATTTCGCAGACGCGCAGCGTCTTAAAAATTAATCACAACTAAACTAAATAGTTCAGCGTCCCTATAGATATAACACCTAGCTATCGATGAATACTTACATCTAAATACAATATTCTTAAGACCTCACGCTTAAGCGATGCCAAACGGCTCGCCCTAGTTTAGCCAAACAACTTTTATATAAACGGAAACCGTCTTCGGATCTCCGAAGCCCCATCGAGTTTTCAGCCAGGAGATGCAAGTAGTATCCCTACCCGATAGCTCGCATTCAAACTTTCAGAATGGATAATGAACTCAAAACCCTCTAATGAAAACAATAAAATGAGTATGTCATCTTATATAAGACTGCTGTTATGTTCGTAAATATATTTAATATATGTATGTAAAATTAACGAAAAACAAAACCACACACAAAAAAAGTAATAAAACCCAAATAACTTTTAAATAAAAAAATCACAAAATACGGAAAATGAATAAAAATCTATATGAATAGTTAACGTATTCGTACTCTACCTACATACTATGTACTATATAACGTATTGTAATTGTAATTTACTAAAATCGTAATAATACGTAGAGAATTAACTGACGTTTAAACTTAAATCATCGACATCCACATCCACATAAACACAATAAAACTCCCTATATTTGAGCTGAAGCTGAGAGCTCAAAAGGGATTATTGGCACATCCACAAGCCACGAAGAATCATGATCATCCACAAAAACAAAAAAGTAGTAAAATATTCTCTTTTTGCTTTATGTGATCTATTACATACTACATAAACATATGTATAATAAAAATGTCCTTCAAAAACAAGCTCTAGAAGAAGTATTGAATTTATTTTGGCCGGGAATCGAAACGATACAGTTTAGGGGCAACTGTCTATTGCTTAAACAGTTTGAGGGTGACTGTTCGCCAATAAATCAGTAAAAGTGTTTATGGTTTTTAATATTTATATTTTGTTTTATTTACTGCATAATTGATTGTTTTGTATTTACAAGATGTTATTTAGCTAGATGTAAGCTAAGATAAATTATTTTGTTTTAATATAACTTTGAAAGAGTTCGTTCCCTTTATTACCTATTTATTAAACTAACTAAACTTTCCTACCAAAGAGAACCGCCCTGACTTCATTTTTTAATTTTCCCCTAACTTTGAAAACCACGACCTATTCGAAACTTTGGTCAACTTACTAGAAGCAAGTTGGCAAAATTTTTACAGAGATAGTACAAATGGTTTCTAGGCTGGTTTTTATATTACTGGAATGGCGAACTTTGAGTAGTTAAGGAAGAACCAAAAATAGTTTTACAAGTAATAAATAAGTTGCACTCCAGTAATATACTATAATTTGGATCTTTTGGGTCTTGGCATCGATTGATTTCTGAGCAGATGGCTTAAGCACACAAACTACGAGCCAGTCAACAGGTGAGGGAATATCCCTAGCAATCCAGGTATCAGGCATCCTTGACCTTACGCCGATTCGCTGGCGCCGTAGAGCAGATTGTCCAGTTTCAGTTTGTTGATGTTTTCGCCACGGGCTCCATGTCCTGGTCTTCCCCAGAACGTTTCGAAGGTGTCGAAGTGCTGGTTGCACAGATCCCTGTCCAGTTGCTTGGACACGGAGACGGATCGACGGTTCTGGGATATCTGGACATTCAGGTCGTGCAGATAGCGCATGTCGGCGGCCGTTTGGATCCTGGTTGTCGGTCGATTGGTGGGCAGCAATATTATAGTTTCATTTATATCAGTTCGATTTTTCAGATAGCGAATTTTCGAATTTCAGAGCGATTTTCAGTTCGATTTGTTTTGCACGGGGATACATACATAGAAGATTGGTATTATGATTTTTGATTTTTGCTGTTGCAGTTTGTTTGTTTTTGGTGAGATTGGTATTTGGTTTGCTCTTTTGGTTGCTATACTTTCACTTGTATTACAATGGATATTTTCTTGCTGGATGAGCCGAGGAGAAGTGGGGGATTAGAGAAACCATTAACAGGACAAGATCACAAGGCATAAGAACAGAGGGGCAGGCGGACTTTCGTTTCAATGTCTAGCGCGCGCAGAGCAAGCAAATGAGAAACGGTGGGAGTGGGGAGATGGAATGGTACTATGAAAGCAGGAGGGGATCAGGTCTGAAGGAGCGTGGTTTTCAAGCCTGGCGAATGTGCAGGGTCAGCCGCTTGAGGCAGCAGCCCGTGGCCAAGGCCGTGGGGCAATCGCAACTGCAACACTGCAGCTTGCAGTTCAGATTCTTGGGCAGCCGCTTCATGTGGCTGATGTTCTTGATGATGCTGTTGATGCACTTGATCTTGGTGGTGGTCAGCTGACAGTTCTTTGGTGGATGCTTGTGCTTGGATGCGTACCTATCGTGCGACGGCGTCCTCTTGGTCACGTCCGTGCTGGAGAGACTGATGGGACGGTGCATGCCACGCCTTCTGGCAAGCAGGGGAACCAGCTCCACCCCGCCACCCTCGGCGTAGGGTCCTCCGTTTCCTCCCGCCGTACTGACATCCGGTGTGGCGGTACTGGTGCTCCCGGGGCAGGGAGCTCTTGAGGCCATGCGGGGGCACAGCCTGACGGGTTTGCCACCGCAGTCCTGCGGCTTCAAGTGGTGCAGCATCTTTCCGGGCGGCGGACCTGGCGGAACTGGCGGACCCGGACACTTCTTGCCCGGCGGAATGGGCAGTGAAAGTGGCGACGGCTTGGGCGGACTCTTTTGCATGGCGGGACAGTTACAAGTGCACATCTCACAGCAGCGCTGCGGTTTTGGTTTGCCCGGTCGCGATTTGCGAAAGGTGTTCTTCTCCGCCGGAGTCACCGGGTTATCCTGGTCCAACTCCTTCAGCATCTCCTTGTTCGTCCAACCCTGAAATTAGTTTATAATTTAATAGTACGGATAAAGGCACTACTAGCTAGTGAAATGGACTTTTATGTTTTGTTTGTGTTAACCCACCAGTGACTTCATGAACGTGTTGCCCACTTCCTTGGGACTCCGCCAGGGCTTGCCGCCCGGACCCGCCTTGCCCCAGGGCTCCTTGCAGGGCTAGAAAGAGGATAGATGAGGAAGGATCAGTTAAAATTTGTTTCAGGGGGCGTAATAAGTGCCGCTCACCGGCTTTTCCAGTTTGGCCTGCAGGCGCTTCTTCTGCGTGGCCAGCTTTTCCTGCAAAGGACATCGCTGTTCACTCTCGCTAACCACAATCTTCTCCAGGAGCGGCTTGCCCTTGCATGGAGGAGAGGGCTTGTATCGCAATTCTATGTCCACATGGCCTTTATTGCGAAACGACATTGAAGGATGCTCTTTCAGCTCGATGTGAAGGCTCTCACCGTTGGCGTTTTTGGCCACATTGACACCAACTCCCGCTCCGGGCTTGTGGGGAATCTCCCGCTCGCAAATCGTGACGGTGCTGCTCCTCGGACCACTTTCCTGCAGGTGATGCACCGAGTGGGCGTGGCCCAGTCGACCACCAGGCGGCGGAGCTGGCGGGGCATGATGGTGGTGGTGGTGGTAGGCGGCCAGCGGGTTGTTGTGGCACTTCTTCTGCATCGAGAAGAAGTCGTTGTAGCGACATGGCTGCAGCAGATTCATCCGGTGGGCATTGGTCTGCAGGAAGCCAAAGTTATCATAGTTAAACAAATATATCATTCGAGAAGGATGCAAGAGTCCTTACCACTGTGGGCGTGGAGTGAAGGCCTACGGCTGTGATGTCTTTGCGCCGCACTTCTACGTTGGGTGCACCACCACCAGGTCGACCCCAAGGACAATGTTGGTGAAACAGGTCGTAGTACTGGATAGAAGAACATTGTTGGCATTAAACGGCACACTTTTTGACAGCAGTTCATTCTTATTAGCCGACAACAATAAATATTTATTACAAATGAAGGTACAAATGTAGGAGCTAAGCCTAATCATGATTTGATCTTTCATTCTTTCAACGGAATCCGGCTCAATCCTCATCTGCCTGTTCCTCGTCCTCCTCCGAGGCACTGCTATCCTCAATCTCCTCGGCCATTCGCTGTTGTACCATTTGCCGGACGTTAGCATCCTCGACCAGGTGCCCTGGCTGGATGTAGGTCCTGTTGCCACAGCCGAGCACGGGACATCGGATGCCAATGTTGTCCTTGATAATCAGCATCACCGAATCGCGGTCGTAGATGTGACCGCACTTCTCGTTGCGCACGGGGTTCTTCATCAGGGCCTTGGACCAGGGATCGTAGAGCGAGAAGATCTCGCCGCCGGTCTCTTCGATTCCTTCGATGATAAGGTCCTCATCCTGGGAGGCGCCATTCGCTTGACCATTGACCGGCGCAGCTACATGGCCAGCTGCAGATTCCACAGTTTTCTTGAAGTTCTTAAACTCGGCTAAGTTGTTGACCTTGATGCGCTTCTTCTCAACCGCTTCGGAGCGCTTTTTCCAGTCTTCCTCGAGCTCCTCGATGGTGGAGCTCGAGTTCTGGACCTGCTGCATCGCCTGGCTGAGTGACTGGTGCTTGCTCTTCACACGGATGAGATTCTCGGCGTGCTCAACGCGCAAACGGGCGCTTTCCTCCACCAACTTCTGGATCTGCCCGTCATCACTGAAATCGGACACGACCTCTGCCATTTCCCTGAAGAACCTTGTGTTGTCCACAAAAGTGGTTAGTGCTGAGTCCACATGGTGTTTAAATTCCATTTCAAAGCCTCAACTTTAAAGATGTTTTGGAATTGCGTTTGAGGTCGATGGTTCGGTAAACATCGATAGTTCGGCTGAAATCGATGGTTCGGTTGAGTCGATAGCTCGATGAGCGGGCTATCAAAGGTCTAATCGATATTTTGCTAATTTTTAATTCTTGGCGGTACAAACTTGAATTTTAGCTTTGGAATTAAAGTAAAACAAGATGACTGCTGCAGTGACTTATAAGCCCCGTAAATATCCGGTTACAGGACTATTTTCAGAAGAGTTTGTGATGTTTGAAAACATGCTCTATGCGAACTAGCTTGTCCCACGTTAAGATCATTAATCGCATTACCCGCAATAAATTTGGAATATAACTACATTAAATTCCTTCCGCAGGCTGATTACAACACCGAATCTTGCCTTATCGATTGGGTGGCAGCCTATTTATGGCTCCAGACTGCCTCAACCCACCTGGTCGTGTCACTCCGCGAAGTGTGGCGATGTTTGTTTACGGAAATTGGCAAGCCCCACCCTCTCCTCCCTGGAGCTGCCGCCGCTGTGGCCCACAAACTTTGTTAGTAGGTTGTTGTTATAGTTGCAGCGAACGGCGATTTGCATTTCACTGATTTGTTCACCCACATTTCGGCTGCTTCGCCTCACACAGCTGCAGGTTGTGATATGTAGCCAGGACTCCAGTCACGCAAGGATTCGCCGGAGCAGCCAGTTGGGCTTTTGGTTGGGCATTTGGCCGTGGTGAGGAGAGGAGAGGTGATTTGATTGCCCAAGTCGAAATTGTCAAAGGGTTTGTTGAACCAGATCCGCGCGGGCGGATGCCTTACATGTTGCTTGAGGCAGGTCTTTGAACTTACCGAAAGTTGCAAGTATCGCGTGGGGGAAGGTTCGAGATGTTTTTTGATTGTCATAGGTTCTTTTCTGGTTTCTTTTCTACACAGACTTCCAAAAGAACTTGGAACTTGGTAAATTGATTGCTGAATTGAATTACTTAAGGTTCAGGGTTCTGAAGTTTAAGATTTTGCTTTTTACTGATAATTGTTTAACATAATTAACTACTAACCACTTTGCTTGGTGCCTTCAAAATATAACTCATACGCACGGCCTTACCATTAGCTTGCACAACCTCTTCAAATATCACTCATACGCACTGTTACCCACCTCCTGCTTATCCTTCTCCTTGCGAGCACACTCCTCCGCCTTCCTGCGCCGCCACATGCGAAGACTCTCTTCTGCATTCTTGCGTTCCACCAGCCGCTTCTTCTCATCGCACCACATCAGCGGATGCTGTATGTGGTCGTGGCAGAAGTTGCCGCCCATGCCCATTTCATCGCTAGTCGTCATGGCTGCGTGTGTGATATGGCCAGATATCTGAAGTGCCTCGACTATCTGGAGGATATCTGGATGTCTGGGAAACTGGGAGAACGATAGCGAGAACGGGAACGGAAGTAGCGCTGCGTTCAGCAAACGCGGCGTTACTGAATCGGTCTCGTGTGCCGTCCAAGCCGTTTAACCGCCGAATTGGCTGGCAGGATCCGTGCCAGGCACTAAAGGGCCATGGATGATGGGTCGGTTGTCTAGGCAGCACGCCCGACTATTTATAACCTAGGTTAAGGCACACTTCGTTCGTCTGTCCTTGAAGGCGAGTCGAAGGATATCGAAACCTCAGCTAATTTGGTCTGGCTATTTAAATATTTCGCCAGTTAGACGCGATGTTTGCCTGCTCCACTTTGCTAGACTGCCTGGACATAAAATATATTGACTTTAGGCTGCCAAGGAAATTATGCCACGGCTGCGTTGGCTTAACCCGCTTAACCCGAATCGTGATGTTCTGTTTTAATAAAAGAGCCAAAGTAAGGCTACTGCAGAGTTGCGTGCCATTTAATACGAAACTTGTTGAGGTTTTAAAATGCAAAGCTCTTGGAGGCCTAAGCAGCTTGCATTGCTCATACGCCCCGTGTGGCATACTACGAACTACGAGTTCAGCCAACTCACACTGCCAAATTTATTTGTTTGCCCCAATTTCGGCTTCAGCCATGCCCGTCGCAACATAAGGCACTTTGGCCATGTCCAAAACTATTCCACTAGGCCATCCAGCTGGTTAATTCGTTGCATAGTTACGAACGGAATGTGTGGAGTGCTTTCAGGATATCAGGATACCAGCATATCTGCGCGCAGGCGTAAGAAGGAGAAAACAGCAGCTGCTCCTGGGTCCTGTTGTCCTCCACCGGCATATCTGCGCGCAGGCGTAGGATGGAAGAACAGCGGCTATTCTTCGGTCCTGTTGACCCCCACATGCGCAAGGATAACACGATTTCCAGCGAGGACGCCTTTTATGCCATCTGTACTGGCTTTTTGGTGGAAGGATGTGTCGAGTCCTCAGCGCCTGTAGAATGCCAGTTGGCCAGGAATGAATTTTAAATAGTGTCGTGTGTGTTGTGTGGATACTAATCCTTTTCTTTATCTCTTCCCTACAGGGAGGCTTGTCGCCGAGTCGCTGCAATGATATACCAGCGAGCAGATCTGCGCGCAGGCTTTGGCTGGAGAGTTGCTGTCAGTCGTCGCCGATCGTTACCAGGACACATCAGGTTAGCCAATCTGCACGCAGGCGTCAGTTGCAGCGGCTGCGGTTCTAGTTCCAGTGGACCTAATATTGCGCAAGGATAAGGCGTTTTCCAGTGAGCCGCCTTTTGTCAAGTCATCGAGTAGATCTGCGCGTAAAATATACCATCGTATCTGCGCGCAGGCGTGAATAAGGAGAGCATCTGCTGCTTCTCGGACCTGTTGACCCCCACATGCACAAGGATGACACGATTTCCAGCGGAGAGCTTTTTGACGTCTGGACTGGTTTTTGGTAGAAGGGTATATCGAGTCCTCAGCGCCTGTAGAATGCCAGTTGGCCAGGAATGAATTTTAAATAGTGTCGCGTGTGTTGTGTGGATACTAATCCTTTTCTTTATCTCTTCCCTACAGGGAGGCTTGTCGCCGAGTCGCTGCAATGATATACCAGCGAGCAGATCTGCGCGCAGGCTTTGGCTGGAGAGTTGCTGTCAGTCGTCGGCGATCGTTACCAGGACACATCAGGTTAGCCAATCTGCGCGCAGGCGTCAGTTGCAGCGGCTGCGGTTCTAGTTCCAGTGGACCTAATATTGCGCAAGGATAAGGCGATTTCCAGTGAGCCGCCTTTTGTCAAGTCATCGAGTAGATCTGCGCGTAGAATATACCATCGTATCTGCGCGCAGGCGTGAATAAGGAGAGCATCTGCTGCTTCTCGGACCTGTTGACCCCCACATGCACAAGGATGACACGATTTCCAGCGGAGAGCTTTTTGACGTCTGGACTGGTTTTTGGTAGAAGGGTATATCGAGTCCTAAGCGCCTGTAGGGTGCCCATTGGCCAGGAGTGAATTTTGTATAGTGTCGCGTGTGTTGTGTGGATACTAATCCTTTTCTTTATCTCTTCCCTACAGGGAGGCTTGTCGCCGAGTCGCTGCAATGATATACCAGCGAGCAGATCTGCGCGCAGGCTTTGGCTGGAGAGTTGCTGTCAGTCGTCGGCGATCGTTACCAGGACACATCAGGTTAGCCAATCTGCGCGCAGGCGTCAGTTGCAGCGGCTGCGGTTCTAGTTCCAGTGGACCTAATATTGCGCAAGGATAAGGCGATTTCCAGTGAGCCGCCTTTTGTCAAGTCATCGAGTAGATCTGCGCGTAAAATATACCATCGTATCTGCGCGCAGGCGTGAATAAGGAGAGCATCTGCTGCTTCTCGGACCTGTTGACCCCCACATGCACAAGGATGACACGATTTCCAGCGGAGAGCTTTTTGACGTCTGGACTGGTTTTTGGTAGAAGGGTATGTCGAGTCCTAAGCGCCTGTAGGGTGCCCATTGGCCAGGAGTGAATTTTGTATAGTGTCGCGTGTGTTGTGTAGTTGCTAATCCTTTTCTTTATCTATTCCCTACAGGGAGCCTTGTCGCCGCAAGGATACACAGCGAGCAGATCTGCGCGCAGGCATTGGCTAGGAAAGTTGCAGTCATTCGTCGGCGCTCGTTATCAGGACAAAAACAGGTAGCCAATCTGCGCGCAGGCGTCAGTTGCAGCGGCTGTGGTTTCAATTCCAGTGGACTTCATATTGAGCAAGGACAGCGCTCGTATCAGCAAGCATTGCAGGACTAGGAGACTTCATCAGGCTGTTCTACGTAAAGTATTTTAAGTAAATTTTACCATTATTTGTAAGATTATTTTAGTACCCTCTAGTTGAGCCTTTAGCCTTTATTTTTTTTCAATTTCTATTTTTTTTCTCTTTAGTTGTTAGTTTTTGCCGACCTTTTTACCATGTTTTTTTTTTCTTTTGTTTGTTTTTGCTTAGCCTTCTTGTTTTTAAATTGATTTAGTTATTGTTATAGTTATTATGTTATGTCCCCTTCGTAATCGGGTAGGATTATTCGTTGGATGCTTATGGGTTGCCCTCTGAATTTTTGTATTATTTTGTGAGGAGTCTTAAAACTCCCCACAAATCGAGGTGCAGGAGAGCTGCCTAGCAACAGCGAAGAAGGCTGGAATGCAGAAGGAGTCAAGGGCAACCAGGTCAAACGGGAAATAATGGACCTTGGACCCGAGCAAAGCGGAGAGACCGTGAACTAACGGTACCGCGCTGGACCTTGGACTCAGGCCGGCCAAGGGCACAGAGGTCAAACGGTAACGGTGCGGACTTTGGTCGGCACAAAGAGGACGCACCGTGGACAAACGGGACCTGGGTCGGACCTTGTACCTTGTGCAGAAGGGGAAATAACAGGATTTCCCCGGCCTATAAAGGGGACTGCACAAGCGCAGCTCGGGACAGTCAATTGGAATCGCGCGAAGAACCGCAGGTGTCAAGTTCAAGCAGGACAGTCAAATCTAACCACGCGAAGAGCCGTACGCACACGGATACAGTCAAACGGAGGTTCAGACTAGTGAACCGTCAGGACGAACGCGAGTGACGCAGGAGAACGATCCCTGCAAGTGGAACCTGGCACGGTCAGAAAGGTCAGTGGTCGGTCAAGGTGGCCTGGGAGGAGCGCTAGCTTGACCCAACGGGCGAAACACCTCTCCGCCATAACATCCTAAACCTCGAGCCCGATCAAGGAACCGCAGGACAACGAAGGCACCAGGCAGCGCACAGGAACCTGGCACGGTCGGAAGGGTCGGTGGAGTCAGTGGTCGGTCAAGGTGGGCCTGGGAGGAGCGTTAGCTTGACCCAACGGGCGATACACCTTTCTCACCACAACATCCTAAGTCCCAGTCGAGCCGGCACGGGTACGCGAAATGCGCAGACGACGGCGAGGACCGAAACAACCCAGCTGTAAAGAATTCCGCTAATAAAGCTACTACATCCTAAAACTCTGTCTTCTATTTGGTCGGGCAATCACACAAACATAAATTTGGTGGGACGAACACACAAACTCTCTGAGCTAGCCGTTGCAATTCGTAGCGAGCAGAAAACAACAGAATCAGTTCGTTACAATTTCTTGCCTAGTTAGGTCCCCATTTCTATATCTTTTATTGTACATATTTATCTCCAACTCGCACCATCTGTCAGGAGGCCATTTTTCGTTCTCTCTCTCTCTTTTTTCCATCTCTTCCTGATTCCTAATTCTTATAACCTCCATCTCTTCCTCTTCCAGTCTTAGAAGGGTGGGAAGATCCTCTAGGTGCCTTGTCCTTATGCTGTCTCTTTCTTTGCGTGTTTTTAGAGTTTTACATTCGTAGAGTTCGGGGATTTTAGGGAGTTTGGGTGAAGTTAGTCCAGTCGGTCCTTGGGGGATGTGTTCCTTTGTCAATTTTAATAGCCGCTGTCTGCTTCTCTCCAGTCTTTTAGGGATATAGTGTCTGGTAGCGATTCTTCGGACTGCTTTGTTGGGGTGTGTTTTTATGGTTTCGTAGAACCTGTGGGTAGCCTGCTTGTAGAAATCTTCTACCGTTTTGACTCCGTACTCGTCCCTTATAAACTGGTTCCTTGTAAATCTCCCTGCCCTGCAAATTTTTCTCATTTTAAGACTTTCCTCGACTTGAATCCTTTTTATTTGGGCGTCAGTGACAAGGGGACCCCAGGCTGAGATTGCATACTGCCATATTGGCGATAGAATTGTCTTAAAGATTAGCATCTTAGTGTTGACCGGGAGTTTGCTTCTTTCGCTCAATAGATGGCTCTCCTGTTTGGTCCTTGACTTCAAATGTTCTGTTTGTCAGATAGCTCTCCAGAATGGTGTAGAGATTGAAAGGCAGGATCTTAGCTAATTTTAGTAGTAGCCCCTCGTGCCACACCCTGTCAAACGCCTCTGTGATGTCCAGGAATACCGCAGAGCAATATTCTTTCCTTTCGTATGCCTCAAGGATGAATTGCGTGACCCTTGCTATCTGTTGTTCGGCACCATGTTCTTTTCTAAATCCAAATTGGTGTAGTGGGATAGCTTTTTTGAATGAGTCGATCCTGACCAATCTCTTGAGAAGAAGCCTTTCAAATATTTTTGAAAAACCCGATAAAAGGCTAATTAAGTCACGCTAAAAGAATTAAGAGAGGAATTAAAAAACCTAAACAATAACAAAGCCCCGGGAAAAGACCTAATTACTAACAAACTTATAAAAACCTACCTACGAAAGCGACACTTTACCTGATACTGATCTACAATTCCATACTAAGAATAGGACACTACCCGGACATTTGGAAACATGCTACAGTCAAAATGATCCTAAAACCGGGAAAAAGCGCAAATGACCCGAAGTCATATAGACCGAAGTTTAAGTGGATAATTTGGTTGTGTTTTCTTTTTTCCTTCGTCCAGCAATCTGGAAATCGTGTTATCCTTGCGCATGTGGGGGTCAACAGGACCGAAGAATAGCCGCTGTTCTTCCATCCTACGCCTGCGCGCAGATATGCCGGTGGAGGACAACAGGACCCAGGAGCAGCTGCTGTTTTCTCCTTCTTACGCCTGCGCGCAGATATGCTGGTAACTGCTGCGCGCAGATCTGCTCGATGTCTATCACAGAAGGAGGCTCGCTGGCAGTCGCATTGTCCTTGCGCTGGATGAGGGCGGCAGGATCGAGGAACAGCGGCTTCTTCCAGTGTTGCGCCAGCGCGCGGATCTTCCGGTGGATTTTGTGCGCAGATCTACTCGATGGTTTAACAAGGGGCGGCTCGCTGATAAATCACGTCATCCTTGCGCAGATGGAGGACGGCTGGTTCGAGGAGTGGCGGCTGCACGTTTCCTGTAATGAAGAGAATAAGCGAGCCATTAATTATCTCCTCAACACGTGCGGCACCTTATAAAATATATTCCTGGCCACCTGCTACTACGCCGCAGCACCCCTGCTGCCAGACGGAAATGCGGCCAAATGTTTTTGCTGCTGGCTTACACTTCCGCTGTCCACGCGCGCACTGGAATTCGCAGAAGGGATGAGTTGCATACTTACACAAGTGCGCACTTACGATGGCGGTCCAGTTTCCAGGTTTCCAGCAGCAGCCAGCAAGTAGGTAAAAATCTAAAAGCGGGTGCATGTGCTTTCACACCAAGCTAAGCGAAGAGAGACCGTAAAACCGACGCCGTTAAAACGCATAAATGAATGGGACCGCACCTCTACAAGACCGATTAATACTAGAACAACACTAATTAAAAAATACCAACCGATATACACACGTTTAAAATTACCGCCACTATCGATTATCCGATACTAGACCCGTTTAGTATTGGAAAATGTCATACCCGCTTTAGTGTGGAAAATCAATCAGTAATAGCCAAAAAGTAGCAGAGCACGGACGCGTCAGAGGGAGCCCAATTTTAAATTCGAAAAAAAACCAAGAAGCGAGCACGGCGGGATACACGAATAGGAACAAATAACTCACGATTATTAATTATTTATGTTATACTATTTATATATATTTTTCATATATGTTATTTTTTATATGTTATACTATGTAAGGTTCCAAAAAATGTAAATAGCCATAAATTGTACCTATATATTTTTTATAAAAAAAAATCAAAGGACAATAAAATGACAGGGGCAATAGCCACTGAAAATATTAAAATAAAAAAATGTAAGGCAGTGCTTTCAGGACCTTTTTCGCTAACTCTCGTCAGCGAAATCATCTTCAGTGTGTTTGTTTTACAAAATCGAAGTTTTATTCATCTCTTTAAGTGTACAAATATCGTAATTACAAGTATCAATATCAACATCTGTATCATTACTTTGTCGTTCGCACTCTAAAATATGTGGGTACATCGTCTTCAGCACCCGATTGAATTGATCAACTCGCCAGCAAACTTCTGTATTTTATCTTTCATTTACCTTTCTTTCAGTGTAGAGCGGGCTGTAAAGGAGCCCAATGATCTTTCATCAAAACTAAACGGACAAAAAAACGAATTTCGCTGACTAACTTAAGTGAGGTTTTGTTCATAAATTAAAATAAAAACTTAGTCTAAAAGGGCTTTTAGAACATTTCGAAATGGGGTCTGCGGTTCGATTTCGTTTCAAATGTCTTTTAAATTACTATTGCAATAGAGGCGGAGAAGAAAGATTTAAAATTAAGACTGGGCAGCATTGTTCCACGTACAATCCTCATTACACTTCTTATAGAACATATTACAATATGCATTTCATGCGCGAATGGTTCAAAATGTTTTATTTATTCCAGCTAGGCTACGGGCTATCCACTTGAAGTTACATGTTTGTGCGGTCGGAAGGGATTTGAAACAGAGTGCAGGCAATGACCATTGAACCATTTAGGCATGAAATGCCCTAAATCAAGTATTAATATAGAATAAACCAATTATGCTCCTCGTGCTTCGTACTAAAAATATCGCTCTACACACTCGCTTTCTTTGTTGCATTGACTAATAAACATTTTCCTTTATATTCCTTAGATACCTCGTTTGGTGCTCCGCTGGCAACCCATTTCCATTCATTTAGTTGAAGAAATGTTTGTACAATTTTCTCGTTTCCTTATTGTTGGCTTTTGGCTCATACATATTTCGCTCTCTATACTCGTACATATAAATAAATTTGTCGAAAAACATTGCATATAAAATTTGTCAAAAATTCATTGAACATCTCGTAATTATGTAATTTTGTATGTACAGCGAACGTTGCCGTTTAGTGTGTGTTGATTACGTTTCTTTATGCAATTATTTACAGTGTCAACAACAAATGCCTAAAAACTAAATAATAATTCTTGTTTACAAAGTAGCCCGCCGGCCGAATAGAACTTAATCCAAGCATCGAGGGGCCTACATAACACTATTATTATTGTTATTGTTATTGTTATTGCATTACGGGTATGGTAATATTATGTTAGGGTGCACGGATGCGGCTCTACTTCATGCGGTTGATGACTAAGTCGGCGACCACCTGGAGGCCCTTCTGGTAGGGCGACTCCGTGAGCTCCTGGGCCAGCCGTATCGCCTCGTTGCAGTGCTTCTTGGCCAGGAACCGGGTCTGCTCCAGACCGTGCGACTTGTGCACCAGCTCGAAGGCCCGCTCCACGTCGCCGGGCTCGCTGAAGCGCCGCATCACCATGGGATTCAGCTCGGGGTACTGCAATGTACGGAAAAGGCATTTCAATTATGCAGGTTATGCACGTTATGCAGGCTATGCAGGCTATGCAGGCTATGCACTCTATGCAGTTTGCAGCTACAGAGCGCCTTTAAACGCACTGCACGCGTGCGCAGCTCGCGGAATGCATAGCAAATGGGCATTGGTAATCGGTGGCAATTGTATCATCTGCGCATCTAGCCAGCCACCACCCACCCACATGACATCATCACACCTTCACCGCCGGCACCAAGCATACATCATCGTGGCGACGGCGGGCAGCCACTTTGGATGCATAGCAAATGGAAGTGTGGACAAAGCGACATCTCAATCTAGCTCATTTATACACAGAGAGAAATGATTGCAATATTAATGATATTTTCTCTGTGCACAAGGAACCAGCCGAGATCTGTTGGCAAGCTAGCTAGGAAGTATCGAGCAGATCCCAGATGCCGTACTCACCTTTTCGCACGCAAAGAGGACGGGGGCGGTGGCCAGACCCAGTTTCAGATCCGCCGCCGTCGGCTTGCCCATCTGCTCGGTGGAGGAGACGAAGTCCAGCATGTCGTCGACCAGCTGAAAGGCCAAGCCGATGTTGCGTCCGTACTGGAAGGCCACCTCGGCCACGTTGTCGTCGGCCTGGGCAATCACGGCGGTCTGCAGGAGAGCCGGAGAACAGAGGGTTCAAGATCAGTTCAAATTGCAGTGGATTGGGCACAATGGCGCGGTACTGCGTGCACACTAATTGCCGTATTAAACGGCTGGGCCATCTGCTCGTGCTCGCATGATGGTAATGAATACTCACCGCCTTCAGTGCGTTGGCGATCAGCGAAGCGGTCTTCCTGTATGTCTTGGTCAGGTAATGGGCGAAGCGCTCGTTCTCCGTCTCCCTTGAGCCCAGCTGCATGAACTCGCCTTGGACCAAATCGGTCAAGATCTGCAAGGGATTGCGGACAATGCTCCATAAATATGTCACAGTGAATGGTTGGGGTTACGGTTATGGTTATGACTTCAGTTGTTCTGGGATTCCCACTCGCAGATGAATGGATCATCCTCACCCTACACCGATAACAAAAACGGGTTCATTTCCAGGTAAGGAGATCAGATCTACATCGATTTTGAAATGGATATTCCATACATAACATTTTAATATCTTTTCTACGCCCGTGTGTGTGTGTCACTTCCGCTTGGCTAAAACCTCGAATGCAAATAGCAAACACAATTGTGCCAAATAGATCTGGCAAACAAGATATCATTCAGTTGGATGGATAAGATGGATATTTTGGCTATCGCCGCTTCTGTTTGCTCGTCAATTCTGTGGCACGCCCTTCGATTCGCCATCGAATAGGCATTTTCATTGATTCGGACAAGAAATTCACAGGCAGTTGTCAAAATCATTGGCAAACAATAGTGGGCGCTGAAAAATGGCGGCTCCCAAGGAGCTCAAGGTGAGGCGGCCGCACCAGGCCAATAGTTTCTGGCCAAAACGCCCGGCCAAATTCCGCCGACCACTGCTGCTGCTGGACGTTCAATGTTAATTAACACTGACGAGAAGCCAACTACAAGTGCGTGAGCTCTAACAACTTGGCCAACAAGTGCACTCGCAGCCACAGCAATTAACACAATGCCGCCTTTTAAGCGGCTAAATGAGACCAAATGCAGCGGAATCGCGGAATCGAGTGCATTTTTTGGTATAAACTTCGATTCAGCCTCGAAACCACTTTGCCAGGCATTTTCCTTTGAATCGCAAGCTTGCGAGAAGGGGAGTTCGGCGCCAATATATATCAGCCAGTTATTTGCAGATACCATACACTGAGCGCAATTAATTGTACAGCTTTCCGAGCCAGATATATGTAGATTGTACAGCAGAATGTGGGCATTTCCAAGGGCGTTAAAAGTGGCAACTGTTTGGATTAGCCCAAAAGGCGGGAATAGTCATAAATTGGCTTGATTGAAAGGCAGACGGACATTCTACCCATTTCATTAATGCCATCCGACGTCTTAGAAACCGCTGATTTTATTCAGACACGTGCACGGCATACTTAATATGAAAAATCTGACAAATATATGCCGAAGATTGTAGATTGCCGCAGATGAAAGAAAAAGAGGCATAAAGACGTCTAAAAACGAGTGACAAACAGAGTTGAATGAATACAAAGTTTTGCAAATAGAATGTGGTTAATTTCCAAAGCTTTGGGTTACCAAACTAGTTGGACAAACTACTAGAAGCTATAGAATTTACATTTAATTTTGAATATTGGTCGCACGAACAATTTTTATCCCTAACTTTTCTTCTTGGCCAAATGCAATTTCGGCAGCCCAGAGAAATTTACATAAATAGTGGGGACCAGTTTGGCTTAGAACTAGTTTCAAGACGAATGATCTCACGACCGCGAAGAAAGTTTCATTCCGGCGGGGTCAAAGTGCGTGGAATGCAAATGAGCCACATTATGCGATGGAGGCACGGGCATGATATCGGCCAGATCGGCTTAATGAGATAGACAAATAGTGGCGGATAAGTGTCTGGGCCGCACCTTGGGCCATCTTCGGGCCAATCCTCAAGTGTTACGCTTGTTTCTCGCCGCGAATTGAGAAAACGCCAAATGTGTAACCCAAAAACGTAGGCAAGTTATTGTGTTTGTCTTAGCTATTAACTCGATTCGATTGTGTAAATATGCGGGAAGCTGGGAACTTGAGGAGATCTGAGACTCGGAGCCACATCGGTGGTGGTTTCCAGGGCAATAGATCTAGTTTCACTCTCCATCGCCACGGAAAGTGAAATTGGCAGGTGTGACTAATTTGAAATTTCTAGCAACTATGTACGTGTGTTGCGCTCAGAGTTTTTTAGCGGAATGTGGGATTCACAAGGACACGAACACAAAGTTCCGACTCATGAAAAGTGAATGCCGCTTTTTGTGGAGTTTCTCGAACTCTGGCGAAGGGCAAACCTTGGGCAACCTTGGGAAATTCCAGGGACGCAGGAAGTTTGCAGGCCCATTAAAAGCCGCAACTGGTTTTCGGTTTCCCAACCAACAGAACGAGAAACTTTCATCAGTTTAAGACAAACGTTCCCCGAAACTCGCCACCTGATGGCATTCAGCACTAAAGGCTTGTGTTGATGTACAGAAATAGAATCCGGGAGTTTTTGAGCTGGGCAGCCTTTCTAAGTAACTCGCTGAAATTTTGAGTTTGCCCTGGCAATTAACTAGCAGCATAGAGTGTGTGAGGCACGTGGTATCTTCTGCAAATGTTTGTTTTAGGCGGTGGGTGCCAAAACTATACGTCTTTTGGTTGAATTTTAAGCAGTAAAGTTATTTCTGCACGATGATCTGTTGGTCTTTTCTTGATGATATAGTATAGTGATTGTATAGTAAAGATATTATAGTCATATCCTTGTAACTGAAAGTTTTCTTACCTGACTCAGCACGATCGTCACATCATCGCTGCGCAGACGAGCTATCATAATCGAGGCAATCGATAAGATATAATCACCAGCCATTGTGACCTGTAAAAGCGAAAAAGACATGGTCAGAAACAAGCGGCCATAACAAAAGATCGGCCAACACAATCGCTGTAAGACAGTTATGTGTTGCAACGTTAACGGCCAACAGCAAGATGGTTGAGAAAAAAAAAGGAAAACCCAACCGACATGTGACTAAGATGAGCGCCGATACAATCAGAGGCGAGAAATTTCCGCTTCTTGTGAAGATGCGGACTGGATTAATTTGTGCCTTTTAATTTGAAGACATGTCGAAAGGGAACTATTTTGGGATCCATTATTGAGTCCGATGAAGAGGCATCGCCAACCGACTTTGAGGCCTTTCCAATGATGCAAGATACAGAGATGTTGACAAAGTCAATAAACACTTCAAATCGAAATACGCAACAAATTGATGTCAAAGTCAGTCTTTGGGCCTGAATGATTGCTGTTCGGCTGTTTGGCTGTTTCGGTGCGCATGTTTGGCTTTGTTTGTTTGGCACTGGCAAACATCGGTGGCACCAATGATGCCACATATGTATATACGTATATACGTGCATATGTATCAGCTATCGCGGATCGATCCTTACCTTTTTGTGGTTCCAAAGAGCATTCACGCTGGGCTTGCCGCGTCGGAAGTCCGACTGATCGATGACATCGTCGTGGACCAAGCTGGCCGAGTGCACCATCTCCGAAAAGAGGGCGATCTGTCGCTGCTTGTGTACTAATTGGCTGCCAAGGCGATAGGAAGATATATGGTTTGGGATTAGGGCAAAAATCAAAAACTACATGCTTGCAGGGGTATGTGTGATTTCATTTGGTCGGGCTGCGCACATTTCGCAAAACCGTGCTAATCAATTACACTTGTCTACACTCGGAAATATCGGAGTACTCTTCTTCAGCTAATAGCAACATCTCAAATACTAGTGTACTCAAAAAAAAAAAAATTAAGCTGTAAATACTACTAGGTCTAGTAAAAACCATGAGCTACTTTTGAAAATAATAAAATTAGCAATAGATGGAGTATACTTTAATGACTCCCAATATTCAGCTAAAGTCTTCTTATATAGATAGTAAATAGTAATTCTTTATTTAATGCTAATCACTCCTACTCACTGTGACTCGTTGTTCAGGTGGTAGTTTATCGCCTTGGCCATCAGCATGGTAACCATGGGTCGCAGAGCCTTCCCCTGGCCATCGAAGTAGTAGCTGGCAATGGTGTCCAGCTCTGGCTGGGATGTGCCCGATTTCAGCAGCTGCAAGGAGATCGTCAGCGGAATTAGTTAGGCCCACTTTCAGTTGTTTTGGTCGCTCTGTAGAATGTGGTCTAAATATGCAAATATTTGTGCTCCGGGGCGGAAGAAAAAAATCCCCCAAGTTTGAGGAAAAAACCATCTGATCGATGACGTTCCCTGGTCACTTCTGACAAAACTCGATGGGTGTGTCTGGGATTTGCGGTTGGACACGGGATTTATGTGATTTTGATTGGGCACTTACATATCTCACATCGTCGTAGAAGTACTTGAGGTCGTCGTCGAGTATGATGTAGGGATCGATCTGGAACTCCCGCACAGGACCGGCTGGCTGCTGTGTGTGGACCGAGCTGTGCTGCCGCAGATTCGCCTTGGAACTTTGGGAGTACTGCAGCGTTTGGCCGCACTTGTGGGAAGTTTGCTGCAAGTTGGCAAAATGGTAGAACGGTTAGCGATTTCGGCTTTAAAGACTGCAATTACTAACAAAGTGTGAATAATGGACGGAGCAAACAAGTCACTTAACAACTTTCAATTGCGGCTGTGTCACGTCTAACAAGTTTTGCCTTGCCCGCCGGCGTGTTTTCTGTTTTCAGTTAGGCCAAACTGAAAAATTAATAACTGGAAAATTGCAGCGGCTACAGTACTGGGCTGTAAATGGCCCCGTAAATGGCCAACTAATTGAAGCCGATTGTTGACGCCCTCGCGCGACTCTTGACCTTGTCGCCAAAATTTGAATTGCTAAAACCACAAATCCTTTTGTTGCCGCCACAAAAGAGAGCAACACGCGCTGCTGAATGTCGTGTGTTTGCGGCCAAAAAGTGCTGCTATTTTCCACACAGAGAAAAAACGTTGGCACTTACAAGTCGATCGAACACTCTCTTCATTACAAAGGCAAAGTACAGTGGCATTTTGATTGGGCCAATCAGTTTCCCCGCTTTGATAAGCCAAACCTGATGATAGCCAGTGCATTGCTTTTGAATCGATTTTCTTTTCAAATCCATTTATGTGCCATTATGCAATGCTTGCACTTGTTTGCACTTGTTTGCTTCTTGTGCAGCCTGTCAACTAGTCAACCAGTCAACCAGTCAACCAATCAACCAATCAAGCAGTCAGCCTCCCAGTCTGTCAATAAAAAGCCACACATGCTGGCATGATAACATGTAAATTCGATGTTGCCAGCTGTCAGCGGAGGCAGCAACTTTTACACCAGCAAATATTTGGCCATTTCGATGGGGTGGGGTGTCTACGGTGTTTGCGGATTACGCGGTGACCCACTTGTGGCCATAGAGTCCTGCCACGGGCCAATGACCATCACTTGCCGCCCTTGGCCAGCGATCTTCATCCGCATCTTGTGCAGCATCATTAGCAGCATCATCAGCAGCATCATCAGCAGCATCATCAGCAGCATCATGAGTATCATCATCATCATCACCATCTGCGTTGTGAGGAATACACGTGTGGGCTTTTGGATGGCAAACTGGTTCGGTCTTGGTGTTCGAAGGGGGCCCACACCACAGCATCGCAAGATACCCAAACAAATTGTTGACCATTGAAAAGAGCTTGTAATGACCCAGTTTCGTATTCCATATAATATGTGTCATAAACAGCGGCATGGGCTTCGCCTTTTGGCGAGTAGAAAGCGCTCCGTTCGTTCGGGGGCTTATTACAAAATCGACGCATCACAATTTACAGCAGCAGCCGGAAGAAATCCAATTAAATTCGCGTCGCGGTAGCTTTCGTTTTCAATATGTGCGCCAAATGAAAATTAGTTGATTTTTTTAATTTTGCAAAGGCCAAAAGTGAGTGAGACAAAGCCACACTGCCATTTCTTTGCGCGAAACGTGCAGAAATGCATTTAATTGTGGCCATTTCGAGTTGGCCACAAACGTTGAATGACTTTTAAGCACTGTAAAACGCTTTTGCAGGTGCCCACGCAAGCCAAACGGATTTTAAGTGCCTCTAAACCCAATGAACTGCTTGCCGTTGGCCACTTGCTCATGTTATGGATGAAGTGCCCGATTTTGCAGCCAGGTCAATGATCTGCGTCCAATTCTGGGTGCCCATCAAGCCCAAGATCTCAGTGAATTTCACTATGCAAACTGCGGCTTTTCAAGCTTTTTGCGTGCATAAAGCCAAAAAGCCAGAGAGCCAAAAAGCAGCAGCATTTGAAATAACCACATAGGAAGTAGACTCTTTCGTTGCACTTGGCTGCTGAAGACGAACCGAGGATTTGGACTGGGTCTGCTCAAAGTGGTTTATTGTGTAACTGGGCAAATATCTGGGAAGTAGCGAAACATCTAGAGAAGTCAAGATGCACACACAGACTTGGTGAGTCATGGTACGAGTTTGATTAATCAGAAATCTGTGCATTGTAACTTTTCAATAAGTGGCGTTCGGGTTTCGAGATTATCTGGAATCGCTTGATAGGGCTAAGCCGCAATTAGCCCGGCGCAAGCGAACTGCGAAAGATATCCAGTTTAACCTCCTTCTGCCCCACATGCAACTGGAGCCACAAAAGAGGAGCCGCAGCAATTGGCAAGCCAACTTTCACATCGATTCGAAAGGAAATAATAATAACGATTTCTTCGGCAACAATGCGGCAAGTAATTTACTTTTATTTGCTCAGTGGCCGGCCGGCGGCGCCTCTGCCAATTTTCATTTAAATACGCGCCTTTTCGCAGCCATTAATTTAATTGTGGAAAAATTGCCCCAAACGGGCGCAGTGATCAAAGCAATTGCAGCATTTAGCGGAGTGTGCAAATATCGACGGACAAGTGGAATTTTGGCCCCAGGGCGCTCCCACGACATAATCCTCTCCAGATGTGTACCATCCAATCCAGTCCACAGCCCAGCCCACTCAGCGTTGCCAACTGAAGATGAAGATGAAGACAATTAACGGCTGAAAGCATTTAAACACTTTCGAGTGCCAGGCCAAACTCGCACTGATTGATGTCTGTTGTGATTGAAAGCCCCACATAAGACCGGGGAAATTGCGACATTTTGCATTGCTCATTGATGGCTTACTCACTTACTCACTTTTGTGCAGAGCCTGCCTTTGTTGCGATTTCTGCTCTCGTTTGGCCCGGAATTCGCTCAGCTGCTTTGGGCCATTTGTATGCCGCAGCATAGGCCATTTTGATTGAATATGGCAATATGGCAATATGCGAAGCTCGAATATTACCTTTGCATGTTGCTATTTTAATGGAGGCCGATTTTAAGTACACAAACTGTTAGCACCTGCGACTCGAAAACTATTCAATTATAGCCAACAACTCACAGATCTGTGCTCACGCTGCGTGGCCACAGAACATTCAAGTCGTTAGCTACCTTACTTTATGTACAATTTATTCGACTCTAAGGACGCAATTAGCAGAAAACTTAATTGGTTAACAAGCTTACAAGTTCATATGACAACTGGTTTTACCTTGCTGACATTTTTGATTTAACAACATATATGTGCATAAGTGCGAGTCTTAAGGATAAATGCAGCTCCTTCGACCTTCCCAACAACTTTAATTGCTTCTTTTTTTGACTGGCCAGAAGAAGAAATACAGCCGCTACGATCGAACATGACAGGCGGCTACGTCGGTAGCGGAAGCGGCCAAAAGCGAGGTATTGGCCAAATGCGGACACAAGACACGGCCAAGAAAGTGAGCAGCTGAGGGCCGCGAAGACGGGGCTTTGGACTTACTTTCCCTTTTTGTCATCGCCGCGCTGCGGTTGTATTGCCACGGCTGACATAACCAACGCTCTTGTGGGCCAACGGGGGCAACAGCTCGCTGGCGGGGGGCGGTAGCGATGGTAGCGATTGGCTTTGTAATTTCTCCGTTCGATTTCAACCGCGCGGGAGCTTCTTCACTAGCCAAGTTCGCTGGCAAGTGGTTAACATGCGTGTTAACAACCCAGCCGCACCGCAGGCATCCGCGCTCAAGTGAGTGTGAATGCCAAAGTGGCCGAGTGTTTGCCTCCAAACTGGGCAATTTGTGTTTGACAAAGTGCTCATCGCGGCATTGAGAACGCTTCTGCATCTGAAATCCCGCCGAGATGCAGCGGCTCGGGTGAGTAGCATAATCTATCGGCATTGTTTGCTAATGTCTCAATTGCACATGCCACAATGGTCACGGTTTCATTGCGATCGCAACAGGGCTCATCGGAAACTGTGACAACTGCAATCGATTGGCCAATTGCAGTCTGCAAATCAGCGAGTCAAAACTAAAGCCAAAAGGCATGGTTGCTCACATGGGCATGCCCAAAATAGAAATTAATAGAAATACTATTTGAGTTAAATAGGAAAATTGTACTCTTAAGTGAACCTTAGAGTGCAGTGCAAAGTGGAAATAAGAGTGGACACCATGAGTGCTGAATTTGCGAACTAATGAGCTGTCCACCCAAAAGTGGACGCACTGCACATGATTTTCACTTATTAATTGGCATATATGTTCGTGTATCCACTTCATTTCCGATCCAGTTTAGCTGGCCATTTTCCGCAGTCAGGTCTCAGCCATCGAGTCGCACGGAATTCCGCCGTCACTTTGGATATTGCGCAATCGGGATTTACAATTGAAATTAGTGCGTGCTTGTCCAACGCGGCGGCTGCGTGATATTTGCCTACGGAGGCGACTTTAAACGCTGCCAAAGGAATGGCGAATGCGTTTTTAAACGCCTCAACATGCAAGCGATTGTAAAACGCCGAAAGAGCCTGTGAAAATCGTTTAATAGCCGCAAGTATTTGTTACCTACCATAATTTTCGAAGGTGTCAGTGTGCAGCTGGTAATTATAACAATCTGTCAAAAGGCAACAGCACTAAAATGCAGCCAGCATAAAGGTTCGCCGAGGAATGGCAAAATGCTTTTGCAGACAAATTGGAAACCAGTTAGTGGTGGAAAACCTGAAAATTCAAGTTTATCCTGCACTGGCGACTTCGGGCGTAAATCAACCCAAAAAATTACATAAAGAGCGCAAACGCAGACGGGGAAAAAACAAATTCCGAAGTGCAACTGCAAATGCGACGCGTGCCGCCAATAAATGCAAATCTAATTTTTCGTTTCAATTTCTGGCCAAGCGATGTCGCAACGCGGAATCGTAAACTGTGGAAAGCGCTTAACCAAATTCCAATGCTAATCAGGTGAAACCCTTGGCCAATTAATAGGGCCCCGATGGGAAGTAGAATGTTGGGAAAACACTCCGAACAAGTAAGGCAATCAGTGTGGGAAACATATGCAAACATATACGCCGCCCAAGATAGTCAAATTTATGATAATTACTGATAAAACATCAACATTGTAAGCCGAATACCCCCGAGAGGCGGGAAAGTCCGCCAATGAGCGACATTGATGAAATGCGGGGCTGACAGCTGGCCAGTCGCGATGGGTTTGGTTTTGGCGGTTATGCAACTTGGTCAAAACTATCCGAAGCAAACTTGCTCCACCCAACACCCAACTCCGCTCCCTTTGCACACAGAGAAAAGGGGGCACAAAATCCGTATCTACTACTCTCTCTAGTATCTAGTACTCCTTCCTTTGGTTTGTGCAGAAGTGTGGGAAAAATTGAAAACGAATTGAAATGATGCCTCAAATATTCGTCGGCTATGTTTCTTTCGGTGCATTTAGCGGCGCTTCTTTTACGGCTTTCAAATCGAAATCCGAAAATTGGTTGTTAAGGAAAACAACGCCGAAATCATTAACAGTTAACGGACTGGGCGCGAAAGAGATGGTAATGCGGCAGAAAGGCCGAAAAGACCGAAAAGGCCGAAACCAAAGCAAAACCTAACCGAGGCGAACCGAACCGAACCCGAAACCAGTTTAGGACAACAGTCCAAAGCGCATGCGTCTTCTGGAATTGGGTCAGCAAGTACGGGCCGAAAAATACCAATACCCAAGCCAGACCTGAGCGATCAAAGAGACCATTGCAGGTGTGTGTCCGCATGGGACAGGTTGAATGAAAGCCAGGTCAGCCCAGTTCCAACCAATCCGCTTAGGCACATCCACATCCATGCCCACATCTCAGTTCCGAAGAGCCAATTAAGCCCCCAGCAAGTGCACATTAAGCACAAATAATATGCGGCTGATAGAGAATTATGCGGGGAGAATTGTGTCTTTTGGCTTGAACTTCTTGTGGCGGGTCCGGCCACTCGGACAGTGAAAGTGTTTTGCAGAAATACAGAGATACAGAAATGAAGACACCGCCATGAAGACACAAAGGCGGAGATTTACGATATGACCATCTCGTGCACACGACGAATGTATCTTTTAGCATATCTGCCACTTTTGCTTGGCTCTTTCTTACATATGATCACTTTCTCACAAGGGGCCAGCGAATATGACTGATTGTGAAATACAAGTTAAAGGAATGCGGGCTGAGACCTTTTAAATGATAACATGACATACAACTTGTTGAGTAGTTTAGTGCAAGAAATATGCCTAATCGTTATCTCAGCCCATATGTAGGTTAAGTACTCCAAGCCCCGTTTAAATGCCCCTTTTCGGTGTTCAGTGATATAAGTCAAATCGCAGCTGATTTAATCGAGTATTGACTGCGTGCCCAAAATTTCTAAAAGTTTCAATGAAAACAGGTTGCGATTCGGTTTCACTTTCTCGAGACCAAACCCTCGCATTCAAATTAAGCGGAAACGCGTAAAAAACGCGGAGAATCGACCGAAATCAATCCACCTCCGTTAAACCATCCAGCCGTTCACAGACTCTCTAATCTAATTGAAGACCGCCACCTTGGGAGCACCAAGCAACCCATCGAATTCACACGCGGGCGTTAAAAGACTTGGCCCAAACGCCAAACGCCAAGCGCCAAACGCAAACTCGCGACTTAAATCACGCATTTGCAATGAAAGTGATACGCAAATGGTAAATAGTTTTAGCCACTGGAAGTACTGGAACATATGAAAATGATTTCAAAAACAATTCGAGGCAGAGATAACGAGTACTAAGAGCTGGCCAATCGGCTGCTTGCCAAAATCGTGTGGCGCATATAGATAAAGAGTCGGACTTCTTTTCCTTTTTGGCCGGTTTCTTTTGGCCAAAACAATGGAGAGCTCGCTCGGCAGCTTGGCTGGCAAATGAAATGAAGAAGAAAGTCAAAGAAACCGTTAAAAGTGAATTTCTTCTACGACTGCTATTGCCGACTATTATTAGTTGGCGTTTTTTTCGGTTTTGGTTTTTGGTTTTGGCTGCGACGTGCGCTTTCTATTTGCGTTTTGTTTATTGTTTACCTATGATAGATGAACGTATCAGTTTCCAGGTGCTTGTGTGTTGTGGCTGTGTGGATGCCTGTCGGGCACACATCCAATTTGGCGTTGAATGAATTTTTATTCGGCTCCGAAATGAAACAACAAAGGCGTCTTAAACAACTAAAATGCATAAATAATTCGATGACGACAACTGCATACAAAGTTATCAAACTTTTTCCAATATGATTGGCAATCGAACTGCATGCATTTACATACACGTATTCTGAGTATCTAGTACTGTTACTTACCATGAAATATATTTGTATCTTTAAGATGTTTATAAATCTACCACAAATAAAGCTAGCACATGTGACTTCTCACATTTTCGGGAGGCAATAGCAAACCTCCAACCTTTCAGAGCAAGGTTTTATCTACGCTTGTCAAAGGTGGGCACTAAGTGAATTAACGAGCACTTAACCTTTTTCATATACAATCAAAAAGCGACCAAAGTGCGGCCCTATTAATACAAATAAATATGTTCAAGCCAAGGCTGGCCGCCAGAATAGCCAATGCACAAACTGCATTCAACTCACTGCATCGCAATGCTAAAGCAATTAAATCGAAGTCGTACTGCCTAACACCACCACCCCCCCCCAGCTAAATGGGCTGGCTTAAATGGCGTGCCATAAAACAATAAACTAAATAGCAAATGTGAGAAACCGAAGCACTGATCGCGGCCTATGCATATGTACATGCCTACTCAAGGCATAAGTGAGTAAGTAAGCAATTAAGCCGAAGGCCTAACTAGCCAATTGAATTTTAAGACAATTGCCCGAAGTTCCTTCTGGGTTTTCCCGACTCACAACAAAGGCGCAACAAAGGCTGGAGATGTTTCCCCAAGAAATATGACCTAGGAAGGCAAATAACTCCATAACTCTATAATGAGCTCGGTTATTTACGACCCTTTTGTTGCACTGAGTGCGTCACTCATGGGATTTAAGGCCCAGGTCTCTAAGATTACATGCTTTTAATCGTTTTATTTGCTACAGTAAGCTCGGCTTACAGTGCAATATCAATAAAGTATTATGGGAGAAAATAAATATTTATTTTTAACATCGTAAGACAGAGTTATTGGTGAAAAACTCCTGGACTCATGAAGTGTTATTAAAAGTACCTGGCTTATTCCTTAAAGTGTGTTTACTGTACTTGCGATTAATCAGTTAATCAGTCGAATGAAATAGCAGAATGCTGATAGTATTCCCCAGACTGATAAGCCTGTTCGACACAATGCAAAACAGAACCCACTTCAGATATTACGTATACGACATGGGGCACAGTGTTGTGGACAAATAGAGCACAGTTTTGGGGGCACTGGCCGCCCAGTCAGCTGTTTATGGGCGCCACAAATAGCGCGAAAATCAACAACGCGGGCGATAAATATTGATAAATACGAGCAATAAACCAGAGCTCGAAATGCAGCCAGCGAAATTGCATAACTCTGAGGAAAAATGCAAAGTGAAAAATGAAAAAGGATGAAAAACACTTCAGACTAGCGACTTGTCAACGATTTAAAATTAATGACAAACTACAGACAGACCAGAAAGAGACATAATTATCGGGCCAGAAAGAGAGGCCGATGAAAAACTTCACCTTGCAAAAATGCGGGGAAAAACACATGGAAACGAAACGGAGAAAAACAGAGGCGTTCGGCAAGTGGTAAAAAAGCCAAGGCACAATAATAAATAAATGCGCCAGCTTCCGCCAACAACAACACTGCAACTGTGGGCGCAACAAGTTGTTTTTCACGCTACTTGCACAAAAGCAACGGCCAACAACCAACGGCCAACGGCCAACTGCCAGCGACCAATTTCACTTTCATTTTCTTTTTGGCTTTGCAGCGAAGAAAAGAAAAGCGGACAGCAAAAGCCAAAGTCACGCAGACGCATTAGCGGCCAAAAGAGTTGGCTTGCAGCCAATGCACTGTGCACTGGGAGAAAAGCAAACGATAGTGTTAATATCCAATATTTTTAATCCTAGTTTGAAAACGGATTAATGCGACATCAGGACATAATTCACTTCAAATTACTGAAAATTACAAACGTACATAAAGTTTAGTACCCACTACTGTTGAAATAGAATGCACTTAAATGTTTCTGTTCATGAAAAGGATCATTCAAGCTAACCAGAAAATATGTCCCATCATTCATCAAAAGTGATAACACTTCAACTATTTGCATCATTTAGAAGGTACTTTCTCGCGGTGTAGGCTTCATCCGACAATGAACTTACCAGCAGATCGGGGTAATCCTTGCCCAAGCTGAAGCTTAATCCGTGGCAGAGTCGCATGGCCTGCTGTTGGACCTTGGGCGGACTGAATAATCCGGTCGCGGTGGATGGGGCTGTGTATCCTGGCCGGGATCCGAAGAGCTGGTAGAGCAGCTTGTGCGTCTGCTGGCGACGGGAGCCGCAGACGACGCGACCGGAAGTGCTCAAGCAGGCCATTTTGTGGGGTTGATTGTGAGGATTCTAGTGCAGCAGGGCTTATGCGTTGGTTTTTGTTGTGGGAAGGGTAGGATGGATGCAGCTTCTTGATCGAGACACAGGCACAGAATTCAACAGGTGAACAGCATTATAGTGGGTTTTTGTTTTTGTTTATCTTTTTTTTTTTTGTCTTGCAGGCTCGCAGGATTCGGGAAACGCGCGATTGCGGGGTATCGATGGACTGGCGATTTTCGAGGCGACGGCGAAGCGCGGTTTGCTTGCGTTTGGCTTCAGCAGCTCCAGCGAAGTGTTTTCGCTTTTTCTGGGTTTTTGAATCGATGCGCGTGCGCGCGGTCAGGTGTGGTGGGTAGCCCACCTTCCGACTGTGGTGGAAACGATCGCTCACGAAGGCGAGGTCGGCTCGGCTTGAACTTGAACGGGAATTTCGGTGGCTGAAACAGCAATGCGGTTTTGCAGTCACTGGAGGTCGAGGTTTGCTTTGGATGACCCCAGTTTACCTGTGGGTCACACTACTTGCGGGATATATCAAGCTCTGCTCGCAAAGGTCATACGGCCAGGCCGCCACTACCTTCCGGTCCCGCCAGTATCCTCATGTTCCGCAACAACTGAGCCGCTTAAAGATCCCGATGGCAACGCGTTTTCCGGCCTGGCAAATAGTTTTTATTTAACTCGCACGCAATTTGCACCTTTTCACTACTTTATTTTGACGTAACAGTGCAGAACAGCTGCTGCGAACAGCTGTTTAGGGTTGCAACGTGCGCGGTGACGCAAGGCAGCCGGCTAAACGTATTACTAGAGATGGGTAACGTAAGGCGGCAAACGGAAGCTGTCTGTAATTAAGAGGTAAGTTGAATTAGTTTTCGGTAGTGTTTGATTTCTGTTGACAATATTAACTTAGAATTGTTCTTTATTGCGCATCTTCCATTCGTATAAAATAGTAACGCATATCGCATTTGCGTAAGCAGGGGTACTTACGTTTTTCAAATAATTAATTATCGATAGCACAGCTGTTTACTCGTGCGCATCTCCAATCACGTTTACGTAAATTTTAGGAGAAGAGAATCAAGATGTCCAGAAATTTGTTTTTATCAATTACAAACTTATTCAGGAACTTAGAGAGCCTGTTCCTGCCACATGGAGGACACCCGCCGGGTGAGAAGTACCAGCCTAAGCTAAAATTACCCCTACTTACCCACTATTTACACAGCTCTGGCGTTGGCCGGTTTTCAGCATGATCACAGCCATAGATCTTCCCAGGAATTCAGTTTGAAGCAGCTTATTGGCGACGGAATGCTGTGGGCTGTTCCGAAACACAGGAGATCCGTGGAGAAGCGCCTGAAGCGGAAGTTCGGATATCCGGAATTCAATTGGAAGCCTCTGAGGGAGAAGAGGAACATCCGCTCCTGCCCGCAATGTGGCCATGACCACGAGATGGGGGTTCTTTGTCGTAAGTACGCTTAAAAGTATAAAAAGATGTAGCTTCTATTAATGCTGCTCTTCCAGCTTTCTGCTACCAAAAAGTCCTGAAGGAGACTGAGCTCATGCAGTCGAAAATCCAGGAGACACTGGGTCTGGATCCCGTGGACAAGGAAGTAATCGTTCTGTATGAGGGCGAGAAGGCCGAACAGTCCTCAGATGAGCTGAAAAACAAACGCATCGTGGAGATGAAGAAGCCTCGTCCCATGTGGTTCACCAAGAATCTGCTCCAAAAATCCACGCAGCAATTGTCCGAAGCCAAGGAAGTCAAGCCCTCCGACTTGGCCTAGATACTAAGCATCCATTGTGCATTAAAGCCATACGTTCGTTATCAAAGCGATGCTAGTTTATTCGCTGTAAAAGATAAGGACCTTGATTGCTTCAGGAAGCCGTTGTTGAAGTCCTGGGCACTCATCGGTTTTCTACCTTCCACGCGTAATTGAAGCACTTCCAAATGGCTGTGCTGAGCACACCCGATTATCAGGGATCTCGCCTTCCTCAGGTAGCTGATAGCACCAGGTTCTTGGAATGGAAGTTCCTTTTCCGGTAATCGCACCTCTAGCAGCTGCACTTGTTTGCCCAAAAAGCTGGTAGTTAGGTTTTTGTAGCCAAACAAAGCTCTATGACGCGTGTATAAGTCAAGGGCACTCAGCTCCGACCAAATGACTTCTGTTATTTTACTGGTGATCTTGGGAGCTGAAGGAAGAAATGGTATATAGGTTCTCTAGGTGCTTAGATATACTATACCATAGCTGGTCTGTGTACTATCCTGGGGTTTGGCTTCCTTAAGTCGTACTGACAGGTTGTTAACCGTATCCACTAGTAAATCTGCCCCTGACGACGCCAAGGATGCGTGCAAGTCCGGCATAAAGACATTGGGCTCAATGGCCACCTCCCGCTGAGCTAAAATCTGAAGTACAAGCCGTGATCACTACTTGACATGATGGTAAGGAGAGAACGAACTTACTGCACCAATATCGAACCGGTGAGGCTCGATTTTCATGATGGAAACCCCAGTGGTGGCATCTCCCTTCATGATCGCATATATGATGGGAGCAGCTCCCCGCCACCTGGGCAACAGACTAGCATGAACATTGATCATTCCATTAGGAAATCCATGGATGATATTAGCAGGAATTAGGTGGCCAAAGGAAACCACTACGCCCAGATCAAACTTAGGACACACAGATGGATCTATGGGCCACTTTTGCAGGGGAAGCTTCTCCTTCTCCGCATAGGTCCTCACACAGTTGGCGGGACTTTTGAAGGAGGTGACAACTCCCAAGTGGTCACTGAGAAATTAAAAAATATTATTAACTACTTTAATATTACTTTTGCAAACATTTTACCCGCAGTTTTTGTGTAGCGCCTGTAAGCTGGGCAAGGAAAAGTTATCGGTGCCGAAAAAGAGAATTTTGAGTGGGTGGTAAGTTCCCTTGCCGCGCTGTATAATTGGGACTATATTCTGACACATCTTTCTCTTATATTTGTAGAAATTATTGACTAAACTCTTGCCGCAAAACATCGGAAAATTTGTTGGATAATAATGCGGCGTAAACAAAAGCAGCTGTTTGCGAAATTACGTTATAACGTAAGGTAAATAACGTAACAAGAATACTGAGATACAGTGAAACCTGTTGCGTCTGAGAAACTATCGTCTTCAATTATGTAAAATATGGTTTTGCATAAAACCCAAAAACCCTTTGTTTTTTTTAATAATTAAAAAATGCTAAATTCTGTTGACATTAAAATTTTAGTTTGTTTTTACATGACCGTCTTCAGTAGCTGCAGACTATCGGTGTATTGTTCAGTATTTTTCAAAGATTGTCGCACGGTCTTACTAATGAGAACGCAATAAAAAATTTGGAAAATCAAACATTTACAGGAAAACGTATATTTGTCGGATCGATTGGGCGATTCCTTTGATGCCAAGTGCCAGGAAACTCCAGTAATCCAGAATGGAGGCATCTGCTGCCAAAATCACACCCATGGCCAGTTCCACGTCCACATCCGGATCCACAAACTCCCCTTCCAGTGACAAAATGAACTACGCACTCCAAGTGGCGCTGCAAACGATCAAGGAGCGGTGCATCCAGCTGCAGCGCCGAGTGGCCAGCATGGAGGAGGAGAACCAGCGGCTGAGGGAATCCTCCGGCAGGTCGGAAGGTGCTCCAACTGCAAAGGAAATCGGGGTCACTGGGGATGTACTCTCCCTCAAAGCACGAGTCTCTGAGCTGCAGCGCCAAAAGGAGCAGCTGGAGGAGCACATTGGCATGGTGTCCAACGAGAACAGACGCCTCTGGTCCCGCCTGTCGCAGATCTCCAAGGATCAGCAGCTAAACGCAGTGCCCAGCTCATCCGACTCGCGTGCCCAGCAAAACCAGAACCTGGTGCGCTCCAAGACCTTTACGCAGCACTCCCCCAATCCTCACCTGCGCCAAAAGATGCTGTCCGACGGCATAAAGGATCTCAGCCTGGAGGAAATTGCCTTGGATGACTTCGGTGCCAGTAGTGGGGAACTAGGTTATCCTTACAACCTGCAAAAGGTGGAGGAAACCACTAGTGAACCAGATGCCAATGTGGATGCCAAAAGATGCATGGATGGACTGCAGGAGATGAGGCGAGAGGCCATGAAGCAGCAGCAGGAGCTCAGTTCGGCTTTGACTTTGCTAGAAAGTCGCATAGGTTAGTAGCAAATTGGAATTTATGCTAAAAACTACTTTTAACGCCTGTTTTATGGGTATGCAGCACTGAAGCCCTGTCCGGAATGTGCCCAGAAAACTTTCAAAAAGCCGGAGATGGCCGACAAAAGTCTGGAAACCGACGACAGCCTGACCAGCGAACTGAAGAACTATGAGAGCCAGCACAATGGACACAATGGAACACCGCCCAGCCAGAGAATCAATATCATACAAGAGAAAATCAAAGCAGACGCAGCCGATGCGATGGAGAAGATCTGCCCTATGTGCGGCAAGCAGTACTCCAGCCAAGTGTCTTTCAATGCCTTCCGCGAGCACGTCGAGATGCACTTCATCGACGATGCGCTGGAGTTGGAATCGGAGAACAGCATGGATCGCCAGTTCGAGTTTGTTTCCCATGCGGTGGGTGACTTCTGACCCAGTAGGCGCATATATTTCGCCACCGAACTCTGACCTTCGGGGGGAATCCAAGGATTAAGAGCAGTTTGACTGCGCAGAAGCCGCGTGTTACATTTCTATTGATAAGACGTTCAAGCGATCAAAATTGAACTACATTGTACTTTAAGAATATAATTAACACTTGCGAAGTGTGCATGAATACTTAGATGTTAGTGACAGACTACGAAATACAGTTTAAATGAAAAGCCTGAAAGAAGTTGAGTCGCTCTCTTCGGTTAGTTGGAAAGTGAAATCGCCGTGGATAACATAAATACTATATTATTCGCGCTGGGAAAAAATGATATTGTCCATGCTGACGAAAGATGTTACCACCGCTTGTGGTCATTATCCAATCTAATTGGCGCTTTCATGTGAGTCACACGTGTTAAGGGAATTGTGGAACATTCGACAAAGAAGTTTAGCTCGAAGCCATCATGCTGTAACTGGTCAGAGGATTTCCCTGTTTTTTTGGACATGACGTAGACGAAAGCTGACTGGCAACTTCTGCCTAATCTGGCTGAAGCAGTCAGTTGCCAAAATGTTGGCCATAATATTCGCATTGATAACAATTCAAATGCAAATGGTCAGAGCTTTCTTTTAATGCATTTGAAATTAAGTTTGGTAGGAAGAAATTTGAAATATGCTAATATGTTTGATAAATAAAATATTGTTAAGAAAGGCGCGTATCAGCTTACGTTACTTTGAAATCAGATTGGGAGCTTATCTACAAGACATATGAGTGGTACAACTGGTAACCCACACATTCACCAACTAATGTGCACAGAATTTGTAAGAGTTCAAGCCACTTTGTTAGATCTTTTCCGCATTTCCAACCAATATTGGATTTTCCTGGCTCTTATGCTCTATGTTGCGCAGACACCAACAGATCAGATACATCATTTATCATTTCGAAAACCCAGCGCTGCAATTATACTGCCACTTGTTGCTACCGTTTGCCGCTAATCACGCGCCACTTAGGTGTCGAATTCAGATCCGATCCGATCCGATCGGATCCGATTCCGATTCCAATCCGACTCCCCAGACGCCAAGTCTACGTGGGCACCGTACCCCTCTAGACTATAAAAGATATCGTGGTATTTGTGGGCCGTTTCAGTTGTTCGGAGTTCGCAGTGGCAGCAGCATCAAAAGGCAGCAACATATCTCCCGCACACTCGCACCGCTTAAATTATGTAAAGTCGAAAACACCGCGATTTTGAATACAAAAACACACGCGTCCGCGGGAATCAATTCTATTCATAAGTACTATCGTAGTCAGAACAATCACATCTGCGATCTGCAACAATGCAGCCGAGTGCCTTTCACAAGCTTTTACTACTGCTACCACTCGCCTATCAGCATACATCAAATGGTAATGTGGATCCCAGATCTTGAAACAGATCGAATGGAGCGATAAGAAGTGTAAAACTAGCCTTCGATGCCAGGAAGTCATATCACATATCATATCATATGTAATGGTTCAGTTTTTATGTTAGTTCTCTCAAAATGATTATGAAATTGTGTTCAAAGTATGAAAGGGTGTTAAAAATCAAGCCCCATTCCAATTAATTGTATAAGCCACTGTGATTAATCACCCTGCCATACCTTGTTTGGGTTCCAGAAATGAGAGAGTCGGCTAATACCATCGAATGAAAACAGAAGTGAATTTATTCACGGTCTTGGCTAATAGGATTGCCAGATGCTAGATGGCTGAAAGAAAGTGAAAACGTCTCAGACCTAACATTTTCTTCAATTTGAACCTTGTAGATAATAATGTCGAGTCGCATTGGAATTACGAGACGAACGGACAGGACTGGGGAGGAATTTGCTCTTCGGGTGAAAGACAATCACCCATTTCGTTGAACGTCCAAAAAGTAAGTAGCAAATACCACAAAAGTATGTGAACTGATACCCTGTATGATCAGAACTGAGCAGAGTTCCTTTGTTTTCCGTCTTAAATGATTTAATCTGCCAAAAAGTTGGTTTGTCTGCAGCTGCAGAGCCATTTACAGTGATGAAAAGAAATCAAATAAATTTAAAATGTGTATCACCCACCGAATGTGTATTAATTATGCGTGCCAAAATTCAGCCCTATTTCATATGCGCATCTATTTAAACGCTGTTACTGCGTAACAAATTCGCCTAAGAACTCGTTAACTCGTTTGTCATATGAAATACTTTCATACTTGGGATACGATAGTATAGAGGTTAAAAAGGGCAATGATTGGCACTATTAGCCAGCCAATTTGGCACAATGCTTACGTAATTGGCTTACAACATCTCAGCATCTCAGCATAAAGTGATACCCCCCCAAATTGGCATATACGTATAACCAGTGAACAGTCGCGAACTCTTTTAACGCCACTTTTACCAATTTGTGCATTACGAGGGGTAATGGGTGTGGAAAATGGAGGCGCCAAAGCACCAAAGCACCAAAGAGGGCTAATTTATTTCAATAACTAATATAGATTGTCATACTTTCCGGCAGTCGCTCATCGTCCCATTGCCGCGGATCGTGTTCGCAAACTATGACGTAAAGCTGAGGGGACCGCTCACCCTGCACAATAATGGACATACAGGTGGGTAGTCTCTCCGAAGATGGCCAGTGCATTGGTTTTGAACGAAAGCTACTAATTGTTTGGCAGCTCACGTGGAGATACCAGAAACTGCTAACGGCAACAAGCCCTTCATAACCGGGGGTCTGCTGAAAGGCAGATATGTGGCCGAGGCTTTCCACTTCCATTGGGGATCCCCAAGCTCCCGCGGATCCGAACACGCCATCAACCAGCAGCGATTCGACGTGGAAATGCACATTGTCCATCGAAATGCGAGGTATGCCGATATAGATGAGGCGAAAAGCAAAAAAGATGGAATCGCTGTTATTGGAGTCATGCTGAAAATCGTAAAGGTAAATAAGCAGTGATCATATGATCATATGGGGGTTCTTGTGCCCAGAAACCATGTGCCATCTAAGCCAACGTGATGGCACGATTGAAGTACGGCTGAAATGGAAGTCTTCAGCGTAGAACTTAATTTACCGAGGAAAAATAAACGTGTCAATACGTCACTTTGAGATGATTGTTTGACTGATGCATATAGTCATTCGAATACAAAAGCAGTTCAAAGTGAACTTATAATTATACAAAATCGTTTACAGAATCCCAATCGCATATTTCCGGGACTGAACAAGGTGCTGAGTGCGTTGCCGAGAGTAACGAAGTACAACGCAAGGACGACCATTCCGGGCGGCCTGAGTCTGGGCCAGATGCTCGGAAACGTGAATCCCCGGGACTTCTTCACCTATCGGGGATCCCTGACCACGCCCCTCTGCGAGCAGTCTGTCACCTGGACGGTGTTCTCCCAGGTGCTGCCCGTGCCCTACTCATCGGTGTCGAAGTTTTGGAAGCTGCGCGACTCCGAGGGGCACAGGCTAATCAACAATTTCCGGGACATCCAGCCGCGAAATGGACGCCCAGTGTTCTACAGGGCGGGAAAGGACCTGAGTGGTGCTTACCTGGGAAAGTGATACTACAGTTAGGCCTAAGTTCCGTATTTATTATAGTTTCGTAGGGCAAATAAATTATTTCATCCGTTGTAAAACCCCACCCACTTCGAGGCACTCCAGTTGGTCTTGAAGCGGCCCTCGTTCCTACCGCTTTGCACTCCTGGGGTTCCAAATCAGATTGGATACGGTGCGAGTACAGTTGAGATCGTCGCCATCCCCACCAGAACTGGAAGTTGACCGCCTATTTGTGATCCGTTCCAGTTGTTTAAGGTTGGCAGTCGGAGCTGCAGTGAAGTTAGCATATCTCCCGCCCTTTAACATCGGAAACACTAAGTGAAATCAAAACCGCGGAGCGACATAGGACACACGAGTTGTCTGGAATCAATTTCATATTCAAATAGTAATATTCTTGCAATCACAACTGAAATCCACAACAATGCAGGGGAACGCTTTTCACAAGCTGTTTCTACTGCTTCCGCTCGCGTTTTATCAAACAGCAAATGGTAAGAAGATGGAATGCTATAGTCGAGTTCCTCGACTATCAGATACCTGTTACTGAGCTAGTGAAAGTGCAAGCGAGAAATATCAACATTTTCTGAAATATCGGTAGAGATTGCGTAAGATTGCGTAGTATACCCCTTTTACTCTACGAGTAACGTGTATAATTAGATGCATATGCGGGAGATTTGACGAGTGGTGACAAAGTAGAGACATTTGAAGGAATAAATATGCATTTCAAATCAATTTAGCCGTAGAATATTAATATAATACTAGCGGTTTGTACTCTACAAACCTTTCAACTTGTCAATGAGTCGAAATGAAAAGCTATCTGTATCGCAGATTGGAGACTCGAGACGCAAAAGCCCATTTGTTTCTTTTACTTGCAACTTGCAGGTGACGAGTGGAATTACCTGAAGCATGGAAAGGACTGGGGAGGGGTCTGCTCCACCGGAAAATCCCAATCACCGATTGTGTTGAATAAAGACACCGTAAGCAGTGAACGAAACTAATTAAAACGCCAGAAATAATACATTTGTAGCACTTACTGGCAGGCATATAAGAAGGTATTACCTCCGATCTATTTCGGGAACTATTACGAAAAGCTTTCGAACCCAGTATGGATTAAGAATAATGGACACACAAGTAGGCTTTGTATAGCTGTTTGTAGTTTGAAACAGAGCGCAACTAATTGCAATATTGTTAGTTACCTTGGAAATAACCAAAACAATCAATGGATATCTACCCTATATATCCGGGGGCCGTTTGAAGGGTCGCTACTTGGCCTCTAACCTTCACTTCCATTGGGGATCCTCGAAAAACCACGGAGCCGAGCATATAATGAAAAGGATTCGAAATTATGGAGAAATCCATATTGTTCATTGGAGCGAAAAGTACAAAAATGTTGCGGAAGCAATTGAAAAAAAAGATGGTTTGGCTGTTGTTGCCCTTCTGTTGTCCATTGATAAGGTAATATATTTTGTAGAAATGATGCCTCAAGAAATGTTTCGTACATTTATTTGTAGAATAGAAGAACGAAATCCGAAACCTTGATCACCCTCATGGAGTCAGTCGTACGGATTCCGGTCGTGAATTCGAACACTTCCTATCATGGTTTTCTTAGTTTGAATGAGCTGATTAACACTACGAGGCTCAACAACTTCTTCTCCTACGACGGCTCCCTGACCACGCCCAATTGCGACGAGGTGGTCATCTGGACTGTTTTTACCGAAATTACGCTCCTGGGCATTACACCCTCATCAAAGTTTTGGAAACTGACTGACTTTTCGGGCAACCAGCTGGTCAAGAATTTTCGTAATTTCCAGAGGCTAAACGGACGACCTGTGTTTTATAGGGTTCGAAGTGGAAAATAAATGAATACAATAATGCAATACATACTTGCTTAAATTATAGGCCGTAGTCCCAACCACAGCTTATGAAAAAGTGGGGTAAAGAACAAAGACGAAGGTTTCTACGGTGCACCGTGGTGTAAGTCGATCCAGTTGGTATTTGGGTTTTGCTCAAGTTGTTACAACAGCTGTTAGTCTTTGAGCTATCACGTTGTGATAGAAGCACACCTTTATTAAACAACCAAAAATCCACATTTTAACTATGGCTTATAAAATGCATTAATCTGAAGTATTAGTAGGGCCAACAAGAGAGGTAGTCTGGGAAATCGTATTGGTTGCCCAAGATCAGTAAGGGCAATGTCTTGGCTGAACTTTAAGATAAGCGCCTAATGAGTTTACCTGCCATCCAGACAGGTAATTTAGCAATTGCCATGATAGATTAGGGATTCCAACTAATAGTAGGAGACATATTAGTGTTATATTTATACAAAGGTGCACCTAATCTTATTGGATTTCAACAAGCATGCGATAAGGCACATTCGATTCACGAATCCCTTCCCTTCCATCGAACCTACCTCAAGCTGTGAGTCGTTAGCGTTGAGTGTAGTCCAGTGATTCATTGATCCGAAAAGCACCCATTGCAATGATTCAAGTGATGTGAAGGCGCTCCGCCTTCTAGCACTATTTGATTCCGATTCAGAGCAATCAGCGTTCCCTCGATCTATCTACCATGTAAAGGGAATGCGAGAGAGAGAAGAGGATTCATTAGTTACGGGCTCGGTGTCTTGGCCACAGTCAAAGTCAATTATGAAGCTGGTTTGGCAACTGCAAAGCTGTAAAGCCATTTGCAATTTGAATGTAAATTGCGCCCATAGGCTGGCTAAGCTGATTGCGCTTATCAGCCTCTTATGCACACCCATTTAGAAGTTATGGCAGTTTCCCCCGGGTTTGCTGCTATAAATGGTCCTGTTCGGGGCCGGGAAGCTCACAGTCTGACTGGAATCCCCAAGGCGAACGGATCTGAAAGTACTTACAAGAAAAGTTCCTAGCAAAGCAATGTTTTCTATCGGGTTTTGCTGGCTTCTAGCCCTTTGCGGTTGCACTTTTGCTTATATAGGTGAGTTTACAAGCCCTTTCTTTTGGCAATATACCTGTACGCTGGAATATTTTTATGCAGAGGTTCCGGAGGCCTATCTCACTGCTATAAGGCAGGATCGGGCAGACGAGCAGGCGGCAGGCGAGTACAACTACGATGAGCAGGGCGATGACTGGACGGGAACGTGCCAGAGTGGGGAGAACCAGTCGCCCATAGATTTGATTTATGAAGACGTAAGTTGCCAGTTGGTAATCGCTTTAAAAGGGTTGCTAATTTTCTACCTAAATAGTCCAAAATTGTGGCGATTCCGCGCCTGCGTTTCAACTACTATGATCAACCATTGCAAACCCCCTTGGTGATTACCAATAATGGACACACAGGTGCGCAGCTTTCAATCACTCCTTGTTTATTGGGTTTTATCAAATCTTAAATTCGGATAGCAAACATGGTAATACCGCTAACTCGAGGTGGCCAACGGCCCTCCATTAATGGCAGTCTCTTGCCCGGGATCTTCGAGGCCCAGAGCGTGCACTTCCATTGGGGATCAGCGAACTCCAAGGGATCGGAGCACGCCATCAACTTCCAGCGCTACGATGTGGAGATGCACATTGTTCATAAGAACACCATATACGATACGATGGGCGAGGCCACCATGCATCCCGATGGCCTGGCTGTGCTGGGGGTTATGTTCAGAGCGGTGGATCGGCAAATCTCCCAGCACTACGGACTCAACAAGATCTTCAACCAGTTGCCGAGAATCGTGCAATACAACTCCAATGCCACGATAACCGGCAGACTGACCGTGGGCCAGTTGCTGGGCAATATTGTGACTGGAGAGTTCTTCACGTACAATGGTAAATATGAAGCTCCTTGAGACTCATTGGTACTCATTGGTACTCATTTGATAGGATCTCTGACCACACCGGATTGTGCCGAAGCGGTCACGTGGACCGTTTTCCCCGACGTTCTTGACTATCCGCGTCGTCAGATCGCAAAACTCTGGAACCTCAGAGACTCGCGAAAGAAACCGCTCATCGATAATTATCGCAGCATTCAGGACACCAATAACAGAGATGTCTATTACCGAGCCATTCAATAAAGAATATTCAAGTAAATAACACCTTAATTTTGATTTGTTATATTTCCTTTACATCACCCTTTGGGGCTACGAACATTAAATTAGCGTACTCGTATCATACTAAGCAATCAGTTCACTCAAAAACGAGATTCAGCAATTTTACTTCAGGGAGCTCCGCTGCTTGGGACTCTTGTTCGTCTTGGTAATAACTGATTATTTGTTAGAAGTTGTTGTTTCCAGGTCAGGAAAATATCACATAAATTTCCTCCAATAAAGAAGCAAAATAAAATAGTACAAGATAGAATGCTATAGTCGAGTTCCCCGACTATCAGATACCCGTTACGGAGCTGTAACTTACTTACGTTTTTCAAAAGTGTGGGCGTGATAGTTTTGGGCGGCTTCAAAAATGAAAAAATATCACAACATATCAGTCATGGGACATTCTTTAATTTCTACAATATTATAACATCAAAAATATTAATAAGTTGAGTTATGGAATTTAGAAGTTCAGGCTTGGGACATTTTTGGATTTCTACAACACCATAACATCAGAAAATTACAAAAAAATTTAAAAAAAAAAATTTTTCCAAATTTGAATGCAGATTTTTAGAGAATTGTTCCAGAAACATTTAGAGGTATGCCACTTCAAATTCGGATTAAGATAAATTGAGTTATGGAATTTATAACTTCAGTCTTGGGTCATTTTTGAACTTCTACAAAATCATAACATCAGAAAATTTAAAAAAAAAAACAAAAAAAAAAAATTTTCCAAATTTGAATGTAGATTTTTAGAGAATTGTTCCAGAAACATTTAGAGGTATGCCACTTATAATTCCGATTAAGATAAGTTGAGTTATGGACTTTATACCTTCAGTCTTGGGACATTCTTGAATTTCAACAACATCATAACATCAGAAAAATTACAAAAAAATCTAAGAAAAAAAATTTTCCAAATTTGAATGCAGTTTTTTAGAGAATTGTTCCAGAAACATTTAGAGGTATGCCACTTCAAATTCCGATTAAGATAAGTTGAGTTATGGAAATTATAACTTCAGTCTTGGGACATTCTTGAATTTCAACAACATCATAACATCAGAAAAATTACAAAAAAATCGAAGAAAAAAAAATTTCCAAATTTGAATGCAGTTTTTTAGAGAATTGTTCCAGAAACATTTAGAGGTATGCCACTTCAAATTCCGATTAAGATAAGTTGAGTTATGGAATTTATAACTTTAGTCCTGGGACATTTTTGAATTTCTACAACATCATAATATCAGAAAATTACAAAAAAAATTTAGAAAAAACAATTTTCCAAATTGGAATGCAGATTTTTAGAGAATTGCTCCAGAAACATTAAGAGGTATGCCACTTCAAATTCGGATTAATATAAGTTAAGTTATGGAATTTAAAACTGCAGTCTTGGGACGTTTTTGAATTTCTACAACATCATCACATCAGCAAAATTACAAAAAAAATCTGAAAAAAAAAATATTCCAAATTTGAATGTAGATTTTTAGAGAATTGTTCCAGAACCATTTAGAGGTATGCCACTTATAATTCGGATTAATATAAGTTGAGTTATGGAATTTATAACTTCAGTCTTGGGACATTTTTGAATTTCTACAACATCATAAGATCAGAAAAATTACAAAAAAATCTAAGAAAAAAAATTTTCCAAATTTGAATGCAGTTTTTTAGAGAATTGTTCCAGAAACATTTAGAGGTATGCCACTTCAAATTCCAATTAAGATAAGTTGAGTTATGGACTTTAGAACTTCAGTCTTGTGACATTTTTGAATTTCTACAACATCATAACATGAGAAAATTTAAAAAAAAAAGTAAAAAAAAAATGTTTCCAAATTTGAATGCAGATTTTTAGAGAATTGTTCCAGAAACATTTAGAGGTATGCCACTTCAAATTCGGATTAATATAAGTTGAGTTATGGAATTTACAACTTCAGTCTTGGGACATTTTTGAATTTCTACAACATCATAAGATCAGAAAAATTACAAAAAAATCTAAGAAAAAAAATTTTCCAAATTTGAATGCAGTTTTTTAGAGAATTGTTCCAG
This sequence comes from Drosophila orena, assembly GCA_005876975.1. Classification (NCBI taxonomy): domain Eukaryota; kingdom Metazoa; phylum Arthropoda; class Insecta; order Diptera; family Drosophilidae; genus Drosophila; species Drosophila orena. The sequence continues at coordinate 1,016,311 of VCKV01000282.1, read as the reverse complement.
AAACATTTAGAGGTATGCCACTTCAAATTCGGATTAATATAAGTTAAGTTATGGAATTTAAAACTTCAGTCTTGGGACGTTTTTGAATTTCTACAACATCATCACATCAGCAAAATTACAAAAAAAATCTGAAAAAATTTTTTTTTCAAATTTGAATGCAGATTTTTAGAGAATTGTTCCAGAAACATTTAGAGGTATGCCACTTCAAATTCCGATTAAGATAAGTTGAGTTATGCACTTAATACCTTCAGTCTTGGGACATTTTTGAATTTCTAAAGCATCATAACATGAGAAAATTAAAAAAAAAGTAACAAAAAAAATTTTTCCAAATTTGAATGTAGATTTTTAGAGAATTGTTCCAGAAACATTTAGAGGTATGCCACTTATAATTCCGATTAAAATAAGTTGAGTTATGGACTTTATAACTTCAGTCTTTGGACATTTTTGGATTTCTACAACATCATAACATCAGAAAATTACAAAAAAATTTAGAAAAAAAAATTTTCCAAATTTGAATGCAGATTTTTAGAGAATTGCTCCAGAAACATTCAGAGGTATGCCACTTCAAATTCGGATTAATATAAGTTAAGTTATGGAATTTAAAACTTCAGTCTTGGGACGTTTTTGAATTTCTACAACATCATCACATCAGCAAAATTACAAAAAAAATCTGAAAAAAAAAATATTCCAAATTTGAATGTAGATTTTTAGAGAATTGTTCCAGAAACATTCGGAGGTATGCCACTTATAATTCCGATTAAGATAAGTTGAGTTATGGACTTTATACCTTCAGTCTTGGGACATTTTTGAATTTCTACAACATCATAACATGAGAAAATTTAAAAAAAAAAGTAAAAAAAAAAATGTTTCCAAATTTGAATGCAGATTTTTAGAGAATTGTTCCAGAAACATTTAGAGGTATGCCACTTCAAATTCCGATTAAGATAAGTTGAGTTATAGACTTTAGAACTTCAGTCTTGTGACATTTTTGAATTTCTACAACATCATAACATGAGAAAATTTAAATAAAAAAGTAAAAAAAAAATGTTTCCAAATTTGAATGCAGATTTTTAGAGAATTGTTCCAGAAACATTTAGAGGTATGCCACTTCAAATTCGGATTAATATAAGTTGAGTTATGGAATTTATAACTTTAGTCTTTTGACATTTTTGAATTTCTACAACATCATAAGATCAGAAAAATTACAAAAAAATCTAAGAAAAAAAATTTTCCAAATTTGAATGCAGTTTTTTAGAGAATTGTTCCAGAAACATTTAGAGGTATGCCACTTCAAATTCCGATTAAGATAAGTTGAGTTATGGACTTTAGAACTTCAGTCTTGTGACATTTTTGAATTTCTACAACATCATAATATCAGAAAATTACAAAAAAAATTTAGAAAAAAAAATTTTCCAAATTTGAATGCAGATTTTTAGAGAATTGCTCCAGAAACATTTAGAGGTATGCCACTTCAAATTCGGATTAATATAAGTTGAGTTATGGAATTTATAACTTTAGTCTTGTGACATTTTTGAATTTCTACAACATCATAAGATCAGAAAAATTACAAAAAAATCTAAAAAAAAAAATTTTCCAAATTTGAATGCAGTTTTTTAGAGAATTGTTCCAGAAACATTTAGAGGTATGCCACTTCAAATTCCAATTAAGATAAGTTGAGTTATGGACTTTAGAACTTCAGTCTTGTGACATTTTTGAATTTCTACAACATCATAACATGAGAAAATTTAAAAAAAAAAGTAAAAAAAAAATGTTTCCAAATTTGAATGCAGATTTTTAGAGAATTGCTCCAGAAACATTTAGAGGTATGCCACTTCAAATTCGGATTAATATAAGTTAAGTTATGGAATTTAAAACTTCAGTCTTGGGACGTTTTTGAATTTCTACAACATCATCACATCAGCAAAATTACAAAAAAAATCTGAAAAAAATTTTTTTTCAAATTTGAATGCAGATTTTTAGAGAATTGTTCCAGAAACATTTAGAGGTATGCCACTTCAAATTCCGATTAAGATAAGTTACGTTATGCACTTAATACCTTCAGTCTTGGGACATTTTTGAATTTCTAAAACATCATAACATGAGAAAATTAAAAAAAAAGTAACAAAAAAAATTTTTCCAAATTTGAAGGTAGATTTTTAGAGAATTGTTCCAGAAACATTTAGAGGTATGCCACTTATAATTCCGATTAAAATAAGTTGAGTTATGGACTTTATAACTTCAGTCTTTGGACATTTTTGGATTTCTACAACATCATAACATCAGAAAATTACAAAAAAATTTAGAAAAAAAAATTTTCCAAATTTGAATGCAGATTTTTAGAGAATTGCTCCAGAAACATTTAGAGGTATGCCACTTCAAATTCGGATTAATATAAGTTAAGTTATGGAATTTAAAACTTCAGTCTTGGGACGTTTTTGAATTTCTACAACATCATCACATCAGCAAAATTACAAAAAAAATCTGAAAAAAAAAATATTCCAAATTTGAATGTAGATTTTTAGAGAATTGTTCCAGAAACATTTAGAGGTATGCCACTTATAATTCCGATTAAGATAAGTTGAGTTATGGACTTTATACCTTCAGTCTTGGGACATTTTTGAATTTCTACAACATCATAACATGAGAAAATTTAAATAAAAAAGTAAAAAAAAAATGTTTCCAAATTTGAATGCAGATTTTTAGAGAATTGTTCCAGAAACATTTAGAGGTATGCCACTTCAAATTCGGATTAATATAAGTTGAGTTATGGAATTTATAACTTTAGTCTTTTGACATTTTTGAATTTCTACAACATCATAAGATCAGAAAAATTACAAAAAAATCTAAGAAAAAAAATTTTCCAAATTTGAATGCAGTTTTTTAGAGAATTGTTCCAGAAACATTTAGAGGTATGCCACTTCAAATTCCGATTAAGATAAGTTGAGTTATGGACTTTAGAACTTCAGTCTTGTGACATTTTTGAATTTCTACAACATCATAATATCAGAAAATTACAAAAAAAATTTAGAAAAAAAAATTTTCCAAATTTGAATGCAGATTTTTAGAGAATTGCTCCAGAAACATTTAGAGGTATGCCACTTCAAATTCGGATTAATATAAGTTGAGTTATGGAACTTATAACTTTAGTCTTGTGACATTTTTGAATTTCTACAACATCATAAGATCAGAAAAATTACAAAAAAATCTAAAAAAAAAAATTTTCCAAATTTGAATGCAGTTTTTTAGAGAATTGTTCCAGAAACATTTAGAGGTATGCCACTTCAAATTCCAATTAAGATAAGTTGAGTTATGGACTTTAGAACTTCAGTCTTGTGACATTTTTGAATTTCTACAACATCATGACATGAGAAAATTTAAAAAAAAAAGTAAAAAAAAAATGTTTCCAAATTTGAATGCAGATTTTTAGAGAATTGCTCCAGAAACATTTAGAGGTATGCCACTTCAAATTCGGATTAATATAAGTTAAGTTATGGAATTTAAAACTTCAGTCTTGGGACGTTTTTGAATTTCTACAACATCATCACATCAGCAAAATTACAAAAAAAATCTGGAAAAAATTTTTTTTCAAATTTGAATGCGGATTTTTAGAGAATTGTTCCAGAAACATTTAGAGGTATGCCACTTCAAATTCCGATTAAGATAAGTTACGTTATGCACTTAATACCTTCAGTCTTGGGACATTTTTGAATTTCTAAAACATCATAACATGAGAAAATTAAAAAAAAAGTAACAAAAAAAATATTTCCAAATTTGAAGGTAGATTTTTAGAGAATTGTTCCAGAAACATTTAGAGGTATGCCACTTATAATTCCGATTAAAATAAGTTGAGTTATGGACTTTATAACTTCAGTCTTTGGACATTTTTGGATTTCTACAACATCATAACATCAGAAAATTACAAAAAAATTTAGAAAAAAAAATTTTCCAAATTTGAATGCAGATTTTTAGAGAATTGCTCCAGAAACATTTAGAGGTATGCCACTTCAAATTCGGATTAATATAAGTTAAGTTATGGAATTTAAAACTTCAGTCTTGGGACGTTTTTGAATTTCTACAACATCATCACATCAGCAAAATTACAAAAAAAATCTGAAAAAAAAAATATTCCAAATTTGAATGTAGATTTTTAGAGAATTGTTCCAGAAACATTTAGAGGTATGCCACTTATAATTCCGATTAAGATAAGTTGAGTTATGGACTTTATACCTTCAGTCTTGGGACATTTTTGAATTTCTACAACATCATAACATGAGAAAATTTAAAAAAAAAGTAAAAAAAAAAAATGTTTCCAAATTTGAATGCAGATTTTTAGAGAATTGTTCCAGAAACATTTAGAGGTATGCCACTTCAAATTCGGATTAATATAAGTTGAGTTATGGAATTTATAACTTTAGTCTTGGGACATTTTTGAATTTCTACAACATCATAAGATCAGAAAAATTACAAAAAAATCTAAGAAAAAAAATTTTCCAAATTTGAATGCAGTTTTTTAGAGAATTGTTCCAGAAACATTTAGAGGTATGCCACTTCAAATTCCGATTAAGATAAGTTGAGTTATGGACTTTAGAACTTCAGTCTTTGGACATTTTTGAATTTCTACAACATCATAATATCAGAAAATTACAAAAAAAATGTAGAAAAAAATTTTTTCCAAATTTGAATGCAGATTTTTAGAGAATTGCTCCAGAAACATTTAGAGGTATGCCACTTCAAATTCGGATTAATATAAGTTGAGTTATGGAATTTATAACTTTAGTCTTGGGACATTTTTGAATTTCTACAACATCATAAGATCAGAAAAATTACAAAAAAATCTAAGAAAAAAAATTTTCCAAATTTGAATGCAGTTTTTTAGAGAATTGTTCCAGAAACATTTAGAGGTATGCCACTTCAAATTCCGATTAAGATAAGTTGAGTTATGGACTTTAGAACTTCAGTCTTTGGACATTTTTGAATTTCTACAACATCATAATATCAGAAAATTACAAAAAAAATTTATAAAAAAATTTTTCCAAATTTGAATGCAGATTTTTAGAGAATTGCTCCAGAAACATTTAGAGGTATGCCACTTCAAATTCGGATTAATATAAGTTGAGTTATGGAATTTATAACTTTAGTCTTGGGACATTTTTGAATTTCTACAACATCATAAGATCAGAAAAATTACAAAAAAATCTAAGAAAAAAAATTTTCCAAATTTGAATGCAGTTTTTTAGAGAATTGTTCCAGAAACATTTAGAGGTATGCCACTTCAAATTCCGATTAAGATAAGTTGAGTTATGGACTTTAGAACTTCAGTCTTGTGACATTTTTGAATTTCTACAACATCATAACATGAGAAAATTTAAAAAAAAAAGTAAAAAAAAAATGTTTCCAAATTTGAATGCAGATTTTTAGAGAATTGTTCCAGAAACATTTAGAGGTATGCCACTTCAAATTCGGATTAATATAAGTTGAGTTATGGAATTTATAACTTTAGTCTTGGGACATTTTTGAATTTCTACAACATCATAAGATCAGAAAAATTACAAAAAAATCTAAAAAAAAAATTTTCCAAATTTGAATGCAGTTTTTTAGAGAATTGTTCCAGAAACATTTAGAGGTATGCCACTTCAAATTCCGATTAAGATAAGTTGAGTTATGGACTTTAGAACTTCAGTCTTGTGACATTTTTGAATTTCTACAACATCATAACATGAGAAAATTTAAAAAAAAAAGTAAAAAAAAAAATGTTTCCAAATTTGAATGCAGATTTTTAGAGAATTGTTCCAGAAACATTTAGAGGTATGCCACTTCAAATTCGGATTAATATAAGTTGAGTTATGGAATTTATAACTTTAGTCTTGGGACATTTTTGAATTTCTACAACATCATAAGATCAGAAAAATTACAAAAAAATCTAAAAAAAAAATTTTCCAAATTTGAATGCAGTTTTTTAGAGAATTGTTCCAGAAACATTTAGAGGTATGCCACTTCAAATTCCGATTAAGATAAGTTGAGTTATGGACTTTAGAACTTCAGTCTTTGGACATTTTTGAATTTCTACAACATCATAATATCAGAAAATTACAAAAAAAATGTAGAAAAAAATTTTTTCCAAATTTGAATGCAGATTTTTAGAGAATTGCTCCAGAAACATTTAGAGGTATGCCACTTCAAATTCGGATTAATATAAGTTGAGTTATGGAATTTATAACTTTAGTCTTGGGACATTTTTGAATTTCTACAACATCATAAGATCAGAAAAATTACAAAAAAATCTAAGAAAAAAAATTTTCCAAATTTGAATGCAGTTTTTTAGAGAATTGTTCCAGAAACATTTAGAGGTATGCCACTTCAAATTCCGATTAAGATAAGTTGAGTTATGGACTTTAGAACTTCAGTCTTTGGACATTTTTGAATTTCTACAACATCATAATATCAGAAAATTACAAAAAAAATTTATAAAAAAAATTTTTCCAAATTTGAATGCAGATTTTTAGAGAATTGCTCCAGAAACATTTAGAGGTATGCCACTTCAAATTCGGATTAATATAAGTTGAGTTATGGAATTTATAACTTTAGTCTTGGGACATTTTTGAATTTCTACAACATCATAAGATCAGAAAAATTACAAAAAAATCTAAGAAAAAAAATTTTCCAAATTTGAATGCAGTTTTTTAGAGAATTGTTCCAGAAACATTTAGAGGTATGCCACTTCAAATTCCGATTAAGATAAGTTGAGTTATGGACTTTAGAACTTCAGTCTTGTGACATTTTTGAATTTCTACAACATCATAACATGAGAAAATTTAAAAAAAAAAAGTAAAAAAAAATGTTTCCAAATTTGAATGCAGATTTTTAGAGAATTGTTCCAGAAACATTTAGAGGTATGCCACTTCAAATTCGGATTAATATAAGTTGAGTTATGGAATTTATAACTTTAGTCTTGGGACATTTTTGAATTTCTACAACATCATAAGATCAGAAAAATTACAAAAAAATCTAAAAAAAAAAATTTTCCAAATTTGAATGCAGTTTTTTAGAGAATTGTTCCAGAAACATTTAGAGGTATGCCACTTCAAATTCCGATTAAGATAAGTTGAGTTATGGACTTTAGAACTTCAGTCTTGTGACATTTTTGAATTTCTACAACATCATAACATGAGAAAATTTAAAAAAAAAAGTAAAAAAAAATGTTTCCAAATTTGAATGCAGATTTTTAGAGAATTGTTCCAGAAACATTTAGAGGTATGCCACTTCAAATTCGGATTAATATAAGTTGAGTTATGGAATTTATAACTTTAGTCTTGGGACATTTTTGAATTTCTACAACATCATAAGAACAGAAAAATTACAAAAAAATCTAAGAAAAAAAATTTTCCAAATTTGAATGCAGTTTTTTAGAGAATTGTTCCAGAAACATTTAGAGGTATGCCACTTCAAATTCCGATTAAGATAAGTTGAGTTATGGACTTTAGAACTTCAGTCTTTGGACATTTTTGAATTTCTACAACATCATAATATCAGAAAATTACAAAAAAAATTTAGAAAAAATTTTTTCCAAATTTGAATGCAGATTTTTAGAGAATTGCTCCAGAAACATTTAGAGGTATGCCACTTCAAATTCGGATTAATATAAGTTGAGTTATGGAATTTATAACTTTAGTCTTGGGACATTTTTGAATTTCTACAACATCATAAGATCAGAAAAATTACAAAAAAATCTAAGAAAAAAAATTTTCCAAATTTGAATGCAGTTTTTTAGAGAATTGTTCCAGAAACATTTAGAGGTATGCCACTTCAAATTCCGATTAAGATAAGTTGAGTTATGGACTTTAGAACTTCAGTCTTTGGACATTTTTGAATTTCTACAACATCATAATATCAGAAAATTACAAAAAAAATTTAGAAAAAAAATTTTTCCAAATTTGAATGCAGATTTTTAGAGAATTGCTCCAGAAACATTTAGAGGTATGCCACTTCAAATTCGGATTAATATAAGTTGAGTTATGGAATTTATAACTTTAGTCTTGGGACATTTTTGAATTTCTACAACATCATAAGATCAGAAAAATTACAAAAAAATCTAAGAAAAAAAATTTTCCAAATTTGAATGCAGTTTTTTAGAGAATTGTTCCAGAAATATTTAGAGGTATGCCACTTCAAATTCCGATTAAGATAAGTTGAGTTATGGACTTTAGAACTTCAGTCTTGTGACATTTTAGAATTTCTACAACATCATAACATGAGAAAATTTAAAAAAAAAAGTAAAAAAAAAATGTTTCCAAATTTGAATGCAGATTTTTAGAGAATTGTTCCAGAAACATTTAGAGGTATGCCACTTCAAATTCGGATTAATATAAGTTGAGTTATGGAATTTATAACTTTAGTCTTGGGACATTTTTGAATTTCTACAACATCATAAGATCAGAAAAATTACAAAAAAATCTAAAAAAAAAAATTTTCCAAATTTGAATGCAGTTTTTTAGAGAATTGTTCCAGAAACATTTAGAGGTATGCCACTTCAAATTCCGATTAAGATAAGTTGAGTTATGGACTTTAGAACTTCAGTCTTGTGACATTTTTGAATTTCTACAACATCATAATATCAGAAAATTACAAAAAAAATTTAGAAAAAAAAATTTTTTCAAATTTGAATGCAGATTTTTAGAGAATTGTTCCAGAAACATTTAGAGGTATTCCACTTATAATTCCGATTAAGATAAGTTGAGTTATGAACTTTATAACTTCAGTCGTGGGACATTCTTGAATTTCAACACATCATAACGTCAGAAAAATTACAAAAAAATGTAGAAAAAAAAATTTTTCCAAATTTGAATGCATATTTTTAGAGAATTGTTCCAGAAACATTTAGAGGTATGCCACTTCAAATTCGGATTAAGATAAGTTGAGTTATGGACTTTAGAACTTCAGTCTTGTGACAGTTTTGAATTTCTACAACATCATAATATCAGAAAATTACAAAAAAAATTTAGAAAAAAAAATTTTTTCAAATTTGAATGCAGATTTTTAGAGAATTGTTCCAGAAACATTTAGAGGTATGCCACTTCAAATTCCGATTAAGATAAGTTGAGTTATAGACTTTAGAACTTCAGTCTTTGGACATTTTTGAATTTCTACAACATCATAATATCAGAAAATTACAAAAAAAATTTAGAAAAAAATTTTTTCCAAATTTGAATGCAGATTTTTAGAGAATTGCTCCAGAAACATTTAGAGGTATGCCACTTCAAATTCGGATTAATATAAGTTGAGTTATGGAATTTATAACTTTAGTCTTGGGACATTTTTGAATTTCTACAACATCATAAGATCAGAAAAATTACAAAAAAATCTAAGAAAAAAATTTTCCAAATTTGAATGCAGTTTTTTAGAGAATTGTTCCAGAAACATTTAGAGGTATGCCACTTCAAATTCCGATTAAGATAAGTTGAGTTATGGACTTTAGAACTTCAGTCTTTGGACATTTTTGAATTTCTACAACATCATAATATCAGAAAATTACAAAAAAAATTTATAAAAAAAATTTTTCCAAATTTGAATGCAGATTTTTAGAGAATTGCTCCAGAAACATTTAGAGGTATGCCACTTCAAATTCGGATTAATATAAGTTGAGTTATGGAATTTATAACTTTAGTCTTGGGACATTTTTGAATTTCTACAACATCATAAGATCAGAAAAATTACAAAAAAATCTAAGAAAAAAAATTTTCCAAATTTGAATGCAGTTTTTTAGAGAATTGTTCCAGAAACATTTAGAGGTATGCCACTTCAAATTCCGATTAAGATAAGTTGAGTTATGGACTTTAGAACTTCAGTCTTGTGACATTTTTGAATTTCTACAACATCATAACATGAGAAAATTTAAAAAAAAAAGTAAAAAAAATGTTTCCAAATTTGAATGCAGATTTTTAGAGAATTGTTCCAGAAACATTTAGAGGTATGCCACTTCAAATTCGGATTAATATAAGTTGAGTTATGGAATTTATAACTTTAGTCTTGGGACATTTTTGAATTTCTACAACATCATAAGATCAGAAAAATTACAAAAAAATCTAAAAAAAAAAATTTTCCAAATTTGAATGCAGTTTTTTAGAGAATTGTTCCAGAAACATTTAGAGGTATGCCACTTCAAATTCCGATTAAGATAAGTTGAGTTATGGACTTTAGAACTTCAGTCTTGTGACATTTTTGAATTTCTACAACATCATAACATGAGAAAATTTAAAAAAAAAAGTAAAAAAAAAAATGTTTCCAAATTTGAATGCAGATTTTTAGAGAATTGTTCCAGAAACATTTAGAGGTATGCCACTTCAAATTCGGATTAATATAAGTTGAGTTATGGAATTTATAACTTTAGTCTTGGGACATTTTTGAATTTCTACAACATCATAAGATCAGAAAAATTACAAAAAAATCTAAGAAAAAAAATGTTCCAAATTTGAATGCAGTTTTTTAGAGAATTGTTCCAGAAACATTTAGAGGTATGCCACTTCAAATTCCGATTAAGATAAGTTGAGTTATGGACTTTAGAACTTCAGTCTTTGGACATTTTTGAATTTCTACAACATCATAATATCAGAAAATTACAAAAAAAATTTAGAAAAAATTTTTTCCAAATTTGAATGCAGATTTTTAGAGAATTGCTCCAGAAACATTTAGAGGTATGCCACTTCAAATTCGGATTAATATAAGTTGAGTTATGGAATTTATAACTTTAGTCTTGGGACATTTTTGAATTTCTACAACATCATAAGATCAGAAAAATTACAAAAAAATCTAAGAAAAAAAATTTTCCAAATTTGAATGCAGTTTTTTAGAGAATTGTTCCAGAAATATTTAGAGGTATGCCACTTCAAATTCCGATTAAGATAAGTTGAGTTATGGACTTTAGAACTTCAGTCTTGTGACATTTTTGAATTTCTACAACATCATAACATGAGAAAATTTAAAAAAAAAAGTAAAAAAAAAATGTTTCCAAATTTGAATGCAGATTTTTAGAGAATTGTTCCAGAAACATTTAGAGGTATGCCACTTCAAATTCGGATTAATATAAGTTGAGTTATGGAATTTATAACTTTAGTCTTGGGACATTTTTGAATTTCTACAACATCATAAGATCAGAAAAATTACAAAAAAATCTAAAAAAAAAAATTTTCCAAATTTGAATGCAGTTTTTTAGAGAATTGTTCCAGAAACATTTAGAGGTATGCCACTTCAAATTCCGATTAAGATAAGTTGAGTTATGGACTTTAGAACTTCAGTCTTGTGACATTTTTGAATTTCTACAACATCATAATATCAGAAAATTACAAAAAAAAAATTTAGAAAAAAAAATTTTTTCAAATTTGAATGCAGATTTTTAGAGAATTGTTCCAGAAACATTTAGAGGTATGCCACTTCAAATTCCGATTAAGATAAGTTGAGTTATGCACTTTATACCTTCAGTCTTGGGACATTTTTGAATTTCTACAACATCATAACATGAAAAAATTAAAAAAAAAGTAAAAAAAAAAATTTTCCAAATTTGAATGTAGATTTTTAGAGAATTGTTCCAGAAACATTTAGAGGTATTCCACTTATAATTCCGATTAAGATAAGTTGAGTTATGGACTTTATAACTTCAGTCGTGGGACATTCTTGAATTTCAACACATCATAACGTCAGAAAAATTACAAAAAAATGTAGAAAAAAAAATTTTTCCAAATTTGAATGCATATTTTTAGAGAATTGTTCCAGAAACATTTAGAGGTATGCCACTTCAAATTCGGATTAAGATAAATTGAGTTATGGAATTTATAACTTCAGTCTTGGGACATTTTTGAACTTCTACAAAATCATAACATCAGAAAATTTAAAAAAAATCAAAAAAAAAAATTTTCCAAATTTGAATGTAGATTTTTAGAGAATTGTTCCAGAAACATTCAGAGGTATGCCACTTATAATTCCGATTAAGATAAGTTGAGTTATGGACTTTATAACTTCAGTCTTTGGACATTTTTGGATTTCTACAACATCATAACATCAGAAAATTACAAAAAAATTTAGAAAAAAAAATTTCCCAAATTTGAATGCAGATTTTTAGAGAATTTTTCCAGAAACATTTAGAGGTATGCCACTTCAAATTCCGATTAAGATAAGTTGAGTTATGGACTTTAGAACTTAAGTCTTTGGAAATTTTTGGACTTCTACAACATTTTATAATATCAGAAAAATTCCAAAAAAAATGTAGAAAAAATAAATTTCCAAATTTGAATGCTATAGTCTAGTTGCTCAGCTGTCGAAAGTGCAAACGTTAAATTTCAACGACTATTTCGACTCGGCTATTGATCCTGATCGAGAATATATATACTTTATATAAACGTTTCTTTTGTCTGTTACATACTTTTCAACGAATCTACTATACCCTTTTACTCTACGAGTAACGGGTATAAATAGGTATAAGTAATAAATGATGATGATGCGTAATGTTTCCTAGCATTCAGCTCATAGCAGAGTATCGTCGGCCTAAAATTATGCTATATTATGATGTTGTTGGTGTTGATATTGTAGTTACAAGCTTCTATGATATTATAGTATTCGTTCTTAAATGATCTTGATTTGCCAAAATATTGATATTTGTGGGCGGATATTCGGTAACCAGTTATGAAACCGTGATTACGGGTAATCGTAAAGTTGCCTCTTAAAAGTTACATATTTAATTATTCAATCGGTAAGACACACACGCTTTTTATAATTGTACGTAAATATTCAGACAGGAAATCTAACGCAAATATTGAGAATCAATTTAGCAGGGGTCCTTTTTGGAGGAAGTCCCTGCTCGAAACGAAACATCCGGTGTGGAAGTGGGTGGAGTAGGGAGAATTCGCTTGGCTTGAGCTTTTGTCTGGATATGACAGATTTACTGCGCCATATATACGTATTTTTCCCTCGAAGAGATATGGCAACTATTGGCACCGGAATCGGCGAGAATGGGTGGCGAGGGGACTTGGGGACGTGGGGAAAGGTGGGGCCGAGATAAAGGACAAGTCAGCATCGATGTTACTCATACGCAGTGTGCACCAGACACGCATACCCACATACACGTACGCACCATAGACAATTTGCATTTGCAATTTTCACTGCACCCTCTTTCTCGCTTTTGACTGTCGTTTTTCGCGACTCGCTGCGCATTGCATTTTTCACATTTTTCATTTCCGTTTCCGTTTGCTGGCTCAAAAAGAGAGAAGAATAAGGCCCACAACCACGTTTTCCAGATTTTCTGCGCTTTGTGCGTTTATCTTGGCCGACTGCCTTCCCCGTTTCCCGCCCGTCGCCTGCTTATTTGCAGATTAATTTGCTCCCACACTCACCTGGGGAGCAATTTGTCGCACAATCCTTTGTCGAACCACCCCACAAGCCCCCCTTTTCCAGGCGAAAATGTGCCATTTCCGTCCGTGTCAATATGTTCCAACAATCGCATTTCCATGCAGGCTTTGTTCACCGATCGACAGGTCCTCTTCGCCATTTCAGCTAATATTCAAGCCACAAGGTTTTCTATCATAAACGTCACGTCGGTTACTTTAAGTAATCGAAGTGGAGGTCAGTTCCAGCTTAGACTAACCTCTAATTAAATATTTTCTGCAATTTGCCCCCACTTAATCTTGGGAATTTCGCAGGAATCTGTATTTCCATGGCCACCACCGGAAATTGCCCTTCGTTTGCCTACGCAGCTCACAATCCGAAGGAGGAGGGAACACGATTTTTTTGGGGGGCACGAAACAAGGACGAACTTGCTACTGCTGTTGCTGTTGCTGATGATGATGATGTTTCCGCTGGCTGACATTTAACGCGCATTTAACTAATTTCGTTTTAAATTGTTGACAATTAAGGGAAATTGCCAAGACGAATCGAGAGCAGACCCGCCTGGCCCCTCCCCCAGCGAACACCACGTGCCATGTCGCAGTTAATTTGTTGGCAATAAGTTGGAGCACCGGGCCTAATTACAACAACACGCACGACATGACTGCGAAATTTTCATTAAAATCGGCCCGTACTCGCAAGGACAATGCCAGTTGCAATGGAGTCCTTGGATCAGAAGCCCTTTCGCTTGGCGCTGGGTCGCGCTGCCTGGTGGATACCCAATCCCGGCCGGGTAGCTCGATGCCCACCCATACCCACACTGCCGTCGAGCCACTTACCTGGAACTTCCGCGGAGGACACGCGAAAATTGTCATTTGCCGCAGCTTTAAAGGATTTGCTGCAGAACCTGTCCTTCCATTGTTACAGCAAATTAGTGGAGTCGGGTCGGCGGATTCAGGAGCGGTAGGTGGTCAACCGCATCCGGATGGTCGCTGGCCCTTTTCAATTAGCATTAGCCATTACCCGAATCCGCCGGCCACACGGGAAAAAAAGTTTTGATTTCATTTGGATGCTACGCACATACACGCACATCTCCATAATATGAACGAACACAAATACTTCTATCATCTTAAATATGCCTAATACTTACACTTCCTATGAATCGAATTTAACATCATATTATTTTTCCGTGCACCCGCAGTTTCTTTTGGTTCGTTTTCCACATAACCGCGCTGACCGTCCTAATTGCATTCCTCTGGGGCACCTACACCAACGAGCAGGACGCCCTGGTGACCACCATGTACCATCCGATGTATCCCATTTGGAAGGTGGAGTTCCCGGCCATATCCGTGTGCAGCCTGAACCGCATCTCCCAACGCGCGGCCTGGCAATATGCCCACAATCTGTGGGTGCAGCCCAGAACCTATGTATATCCACGAAGACGACGTTAAACGATTGCACTTGTATATTATTTGCAGAAGTGGCAAGGATCCAAAGCAGCGCAATGCCAGCTTCTTCTACGGCCAGCTGAAGGCCTTCATGTACATGTACTACGATCCCTCGGATCTGATGGACATCGACAATGCCCTCCGCTTCCAGAGCTTCCTGGACAGATTCGACACGGGCGAGGAGGAGCTGTTCTTCAACACAAGGAAGCGCATGAGTGCCCTCACCCCGAACTGCAGCGACATGTTCGTGAGCTGCCGGATTGCCGGGCGTCTGTTCGACTGCATGGCCAAGTTCGAGACGAGCCTGACCAGCCATGGCTTCTGCTGCACCTTCAACTACGATGGCATGTAAGCTGTCCGGCTCGAAGGACCTTCGTATCGTGACCAACACTTATTGCAGATATGTAAACAAGAGGGACTTCAGGCAGCGCTACTTCGGGCCCGACATGGGTTTGGTGCTGACTCTGAAAACGGACCCCAGTGACAACTTCTACAAGATTAATGGCCACAACGGGTTTGTGGTGGGTAACACTAAAGCTATCTAGCTTGCTAGCTACTAAGCGTTCTCAGATCTCCATTTACGAGCCGCACAGCTATCCGGATCCCTTCTCCGGAGGAGTGGCTGAGCGCGTGGCCGAGACCGGCTTTAACACCTTGCTGCCGGTGAGGGCCAAGATTTTCGAGACTCTGCCCGAAGCGCGCAGCATGAGCCCGTCGGTGGTAGGTTCACGGTATAATTAATTTATTTACCGTTTTCCCACGGCCTGCCCCGGGGGGAAACCTTTTCGTTAATTCCAGCGCAAGTGCCTGTTTGAGAACGAGATGCCGTGGATCTTCGCCCGGCATTATACCTTCAGCAAGTGCATCTCCGCCTGCAGGGCCCAGAGTGTGGTCAGCCTGTGCGAGTGCGTTCCGTTCAGCCTGCCCCACAGATACATCGATGGGAGCGAGAAGAGGATCTACTGCACCCTGCAGCACCTGGCCTGTCTCAAGCGCTACGAGTGTGGGTTTTAAGTGGAGTTAATCGCGAATCGCGAATTCATTGAATAAACGTCTCCTCTCGCCTCCTCCCGCCAGTCAAGTGGCTGAACGTCATCACCAGCCGGGAGAACGTGACGGGTCTGGAGCACGAACTGCAGGACGCCCTCTACTGCCCCCTCTGCCTGGCCTCCTGCACGGAGACCCGCTATAGTGTCCGGGGAGCCATGACACTGGGCCTGCCCACGCCCAGCCAGATCAAGGGTCCTGCGTAAGTCCACTGGCCAAAGCGGATTCAGTTCGCTGCGGTGCAAGCTGCGACTCCGTTCTGCCTCCGACTCATTTCCCATGCCCGGCTTTCTTTTCAATTTCCATATGGCTCACTCTCCCTTCCATTTCCAGTGGTGAGCTGCAGTGCTGCCCCTGTAGCATGCCACTTTAAAGTCGCATCTCAAAAGTAGATACCTAGTTTGTACTTACCATCTGCTTGCCAAGCAGGAACCGATTGTAATTCAAATTGTAATATTAGCAATTTATTTATGGCTCCAGAATTCGCGCTTTGGGAAACAAATATATATTTCCCAGAAATAGCATTTCTTTTGAGAGTTCCACAGATAATTTATCGCCCCAACCACATGAGTCCTTAATATTCTGCCAGCACTGCCAGGCCTTCCTGACTCCTTGCCGTCGTAAAGGATTTCCATATTGCAGGCGAAGCAATCCCGAGCCGCGTGCCAATAACAGTTACGGCCCAGCATTGAGTTCCGCATCCGGAAAGGGCCCAGTCCACGGCTCATCCTCATCCTCATCCCCTGCCGAGCTGGCCGTGGTGCGTATTTATTTTGCCGAAACGCACATTCAATACTTTCGCCAGATTATTAAGAGCGCCTGGTACGAGAGCTTCAGTGAGTATGGTCGCTTTGCATATCTCACCCAGCATTTACCCATTTCCCATTTACCCATTTACCCATTTATGTGTGTTCCCGGGCCAGGTACAATTGGCAACATCTGCGGCATTATAGCCGGCTTCTCGCTGATTGGCATCTGCGAGCTCTTGTTTTTTCTAGCCAAACAATTATGGCAGGCATGCCGCGCGGAGCTGCGGGCCGAGCTCGCCCACATCCACGTCCAAATCCGGACGCAGGTAGCGGAACCGGAAATGGAAACGGAAACGGAAGGGGAAGCGGAAGCGGAGCGGCCGATCAAGTTGTTTATACTGCCGTAATTGAGCGAGATGCATCGTTAACTTTAAAGCCCACTGATTTTTATGCACATCCTTCGGACGATCCTTGGGTGTACCTTCCAAGCAACTCGAGTGCACTTACTTTGCACTGCCATTGTCGCATAAAAATAAAACAAGTAAACAGAACTCACGTACGATTGCCAATTGGCGAGGCTGCCGGTTGCCAAAAAGGCCCAGACGGTGACATTAGCGCCGGCCACTTGCCACATTTCCCGGCTGGCCAGTTGCCCGAATGGGGCAGGGGTCACTCGACCAACTGGCCATAACCACTCCTCGCAAGAAGAGTGTACACACAAAGAAAAGATGCCCACTCAAAGGGGTTTTGAACTCAATGGGTGCCTAAAGATATGCAACACTCCTTTTTGAAGCTGAAAGATAATTGGATTTACTGCGTACTTTAGGACACTTTAGGACGATAAAATGTGGAATATATGTAATTTCTCTCTGTGCAGCACTTACCATCAACATTATCTTTTATTTCGTCGTATGCAGAGTTGGCAGAAAAAGGGAACACCCAGAAGCAAACAAACTTCGGTCGCAGCTGCCCGAAATCAATGGTGCAAAATTGAGTATAAACTCTGCGAAGGCGACTCCTTCGCTGGCGACAATTACAATTTCAATTATTCTTCTCGAATTACTTTTATCTGCCGGAGTAATTTATTGCCAGCTCGAGGGGAAATAAGCAAATTTCTGTTTACTTATGCAGCAAGGCGAGTTTTTGTTGGGAACCCTCTGTTATGGATAGACGACAAGTGATTTGGCTTCATTAAAGCCTCACCTCGATGGAATCTTTGGTGGGTTATAGCTTCTGTCGATTCTGTGCAAAAGACAGACAGACGTGGCCGGAATCTATGCAAATTTGTTGGAGAAATTGAAATGATTTTGCACAGAATCCGTACGCCAGTTGTTGACTTTGCCAAGCATAAAACTGCCTAAAAATGGCAAAAAATTTAAATGAAACGCACTCCATGCCATGGAGGGAAAACAAGCGAACGATATCCGGAAAGCATTGTTCAACAGCAAAGGAGTTGGGGGAGGGGGGGCGGCGGCATACAAAAAGCAGCAAAGAAATCAGCAGGACTGCCGCTTTTCATCTCTGGCATCGTTGCGAGCCGTAGTATTATCGCACAATACAATATGTATATTGGATTATTTCGTTTGTGCGAGTTGGCCAGGAATGGCAGAAGCCAGAGACCAGACCAGACTCCTGGAACTCCAGGTGGGTGGCACTAATCCTGCCCCGTATAGAATTTCACCAATAACAGAAATATGCGAACGGAATCAAAATACTTCTATGATTTTTTCCCTCACCCCCCCCACTGGAGCTCCTGCTCCATGCTCCATGCTCCTCGTTTTTTCTACTTTCACTCCCCCCAGGAGCTGAAGTTTTTAATTGAATTCTCCATGGAGAGCGGAGTCTGGTGCTCCACTGCTTTTGTAAGTTTTACGCCAAGTAAGTGCATCAAAAGCGCAAAAAGTTGAAATTGAATGAGCCCAGGTGAGTTGCTGGGATTAAGGGAGCGGCGTCCTAATAAGGAAATTACGTGGATATGTAGAGCAGTAACTTTATTATCAGCGTAAAGGATGCGTTGCGAACATTTTTAATGGGATTGCAGGTGGGCGGAGTCAAGGGACTCGGCGACTGACACAATTTGCACAGAGGGGTTTTTAGTTTTGTGGAAATAAAATCGTAAAATCGAGAGTGTACCCCCCTCCCCCCCAGAAGCTGTTGTAATTATATAAAATGTGTTGATGGTGGTCTGCAGACATGGCAGAGTGGATTTACAACCTTATTTTGCGTACTGCAATGCCCGGCCCTTAAATCCCGCTTCAGAAACTTACGAGTATTTGGTAACATTTTCGAGTAAGGTTAGATTGGATGGCCCAGCTTGGAGTTACCCCAGTGCATAATCCATGAGTCCTTTAGCCAGCCAACCCACCCGTTTCATTCCGCTTCCAGTTTACCATTTTCGACACATAAATAAAGCTAAGCATCCTTTGTGGCCTTATGGGGTTAAGCTAAGAGGATAACCCCTCGACGAAAGCCAATGAGGAGAGCCACCACCCCTACCACCACCACCACCAGCTCCATGTTCTGTGAGTCCAAAGTCCAAAATCCTGCAACCCATTTAAAGCACTTTGCTCCTCTAGTTCAACTCGGTGTCCTCGCTTCCGTCCTTTTCTTTTCGTTTTTGTTTTTTTTTTTCTGTTTTGGCCCGGTTTTAAGCACTGGCAGAGATGTCAAGCTTCCCGGCCGTTTAAGCTTTCAATTTCGCTGCTTTCTGGCAAGTGTGTGAAACAATCGAGGTCGACAGTGTGGCACGGAAGTTACAAATGCCACTGGAAAGTGGTCGCCATCTTGAATCTTCATGTAATCTATTTCCGAGCGCCTAGAAGTATGCAATAAAATATAGCCATTTTATATTGTTGCACTCGTTATGAATCCGGGAAGAGTCCGTACATCATAATATTGTATCTTAACATCACAGGGTGGACTCCTCATGATACCTTTTCATTCCGTAAGTTCAGATGCAATTAAATATTTAATATTCCCCTCTTTCCAATAGCAACGAACTATTATTGCGCCCGCTGCTGTGTTTGGCCAGGTGAGTCGCCGGATGGCGCTAAATAATTTAAAACGCGAGTGTCACGAGGGGCGGAAAGGGGCTCTTTCGAGCATTTCGCATTGTTTTTTGGGCTGTGTGTGTTTTGGCCAGCATTTGTTTTCCGTCTACGCGTTGTCTGCCGCGACGACGACGCTTTATGAATAAACATGCCAACAAATTACTGAGCTCGACTAGCCCGAACAAAGCCAAAGCTGAGGACCGCTCGCAAATTTAGCACCTGCGAACATGGGGGATTTTTTTCGAGCAAACAATGAAATGTAGGCTAAGATTTTAATGGCAATTTTGTGGTGATTCTAGTTTCTTCAACTTCTGCGGGCGCCACTCATATCTGCCGGGATGATAAGGATGGGCCCGCTGCCGTCTGAAGGGTAATCTCCTCCAGCGCCCAAGCTGCACATGCTCCATTGCATTCCTAAGCATGTCTAATGCCCGCTTGAATGGCTGGCTCAGTAGCTACTCGTACTTGCCTGGCTCGGATCAGCTTGCGTCAATGGGAAAACTCACTCAAGCATTTTCCGCCAGCTGCGCTACAGTGGCGAATGGGAGAAGCTGGCCAAAGCGCTTTCAGGGAACTTGTTGAAACATCCGATGGCTACATTTGACGTTGATTTGCTGTGAATGCCCATGCACCATGTCCGGATAAGTGCAAGTATTTGATTAAATCCTCACGTAATTCTAATTTCCATGGCAACTCCAGCTCCAGCTCCAATGCGGACCACTGTGCTCGTTGGCGTCGCTGGGAAGGAGCTGAAACTTCAAATTCGGAGCTGTCGAAAATATTTGAAATGTTCTTAATGCACAACCCCGCCCACTCGAGTGCTGGGCATCAATCAACACCTTCGACAACTTGATTGACAGGCGCAGAACGAGAGCATGAAAAATAAATCTGTCATTTGCATTTCCAGTTTCGTTTGAAATCAATATGAATATAGTACTTGAAAATCGCTTCTGGTTGCCGTTGTTCGGTTGTTGTTGTGGTTGTTATTATTGTTATTGCTGGCAAAGTCAATTTGTCAAAAACAGACCACGCCCACGCCCACTGAGCCAGCCGCCCACAGCAGATGCTTGTCAAAGCATTTCACTCGATTTTGTTTCAATGCGTTTTCTGTTTTCCCCGCCTGCGGTCGCCGCCGAATAAAGAAAAGCGCCGAAACAAGGGGGGAAATCCCTCAATGTTTTCTTTCCAGCTTAAAAACAGATTTCCCCTCCCCCCCCCGACCAAATGATATATGTAAATACAAATATGCGAGCGTGTATGATTTAAATGTATATATTAAAACCGCATATTTAATTAATATAAAATAAATGATCGGGAAATAAATTACGCTTTTCACACACAAGGACACACATACAAGGACACATCGCATATCGAATGCACCAGACCTGAAATGCCGGAAATGCTGCGAAAATATTTGCTCACAATTCCGAGGGCTTTAATGTTAACGCATTTCCCTCCCACCCCCCGTTGGCCGGGCTATTTGTTTAAATCATACGCGTATTGAGGCATATTTGTTGTGCCGGTTAAACGCTTCTGCGAATCTTTTATCTCTGTGCGATTCGGAGTCCCGCCGGTTAATTATTTTAAGCTCCTTCATTACAATGAGTTGAATGGGAAAGTCCGCAGGACCTTGTGCACATCCTCACATGTATGTACTATATATTATCCGGACTCGGACTCCTGTGTTTCATCTGCCGGGCCGCGGTTTCAATTATGTGCGCTGTGTAAAATCGCTGGTGCCGAAAATATTTCTGCTTAATTAATGAAAAAATGCAATTAAAGGAATTTCAGTTAAGCCTTTGTACATACAAAAATATCCCTTTGTAATCTGCCTAATGGAGCAGCTCAATAAGGGATTTCAAGTAAGCTAAAACAATCTTTACTGTAACTTCGCACTTCTAAGTAGGAAAAGTGTTGTAAAAATGTGTGAAATGGTTTCAAAATCGTTAAATCTCTTAAGATTCTATATATTGATGCGGCTATTTAAAATCGCTTAATAAGTGTAACGTGGGCGTGCCAGTTTTCCGCTCGCTCGTGCTACAAGTAGCTGGGAAAATTGCTGCATACACGCGCACTTGCGAATGCAGAAGCCCACACCCATCGAGCTTGTAATTTCGTTGGCGAGAATCTGGGCGAAAAATATCCTGCAGCTGATTTTTAATTACGAAAACACAAAAAGGATGTTGTTGCGACTTCGTGTGTGTAAACACTGCACACTGCAGGATGCCCACACATACACACACACACACACACACACACACATATGTATTATATGTATGTATGCTCAGGCTCCAGCATCTGCAGACATTCCTAGGACCTCAATGAAGCCATCGTCTCCTGCCAGCAGATTTCAATTTTTGTGTGTTAATTACATTGCCGGCATAAGTTCGGGTCGTCGGTGGGCGTGGCCAGGGAGGGGGGGGCGGTAAAGGGGGCGGAGATGGGGGGCGGTCGACCCACTTGACTCCGTTTGTGCTTGTGTTAAGCATTTTGGCGCTTGTGAATGTTTAATTATCAAAAATTTGCACTTGATCCTTGTTTTTGGGCTCTTTTTCTCTTCGCATCATAGTGCGCGTGTGTGTGTGTGTGTGCGAGCGGCTTACGGTAATTGCACTGGTGTGTGTGTGTGCTTAATGTTTCGCCCAGTGTGTGCTCTATATCTATTTCACCGTTTATGCGCAGAATACGCGTATTTGTGGAGTATACCTGTTAGGGCGCCACTGCATAAAGCAGTAACTAAAAAGTGATGTTGGCAACTGAAACACCTACTACTATTTGATTTACAACCATTTGAATTTGAATGCCAATGACGTACGTACGTATAAACCAAGCACATGGGCTTCGTAATGCGGTGTAAAGTGCAATTTGATTTGGCTTGTTTTGTAACCGGCTTACATAATTCAGGCCAACGAGTGCCCTATGGTCCGCTCTCTACTCTATTTATTTATTAATGCACTCAAGCAGCAAACTCGGCTACAAAACCAACAACAGGCCAAATTATTTATAATTACAAGGGGAAGCAGAGCAGAGGGACGAGGATAAATAAACCGAGAACAAGGCTAAGTCGCCGCACATTTTTCATTTTTATTTCCTTTGGAGAATAAAAAGAGGAAAACGCGCCGCGGCCAAGATAATTTAATGCCTTTAAAACAGCGAAACGCCGTTAAGAGCAACAAAGGAAAACGTTTTCCGTAGGATTCGCGACGCGGCTTTTGCTTTCTTCCCCTCGATGTTGTCTGTTATTATCCCGTTGTCGCCTGACAAATAAACACATACTCGTACAGCCAGTCCGTCCCTAAAAGCGACTGCAGCAACAAGAACATTAAATTAAATACATAAATCATATTTTTTTTACTGTGCATGCCGACAGGGCGGCAGGAGCGATAAGGTGAGGGCGAGTCTTGTTTTCGGTGGAGTGTTTTTTGAGGGTCGGGGGCGGAGCAAAACTTAAAGGCGCCCCCAGGATGGGGAACTGGCATAATGTAATGGTCGCCTTTTTGCATTATTTTGGTGTAATTAAAAGTGTCTACCAGTTGCAGACATTGTTTATCATTTCCTCTGTTTTTTTTGGCGAGGCCACTGGCCGTCTGGATTACGGGGGAGTTAAGGAACTTAAAGAGTTAAGAACTTTTCTGCAGCAATAGTTCAGTGAAACGCTGCTTCAAAATGTAATTAATGGGCACTGGTTCGGCCACGCCCCCTCTTTGGGCATTAACGCCGCTCTTTATCGGACAATGTATCTGCATAATTAATTGTTAATAATGATAAGGTGGCATTAACGGACTTTCACGCAGGCCCACGGCATTAATTTGTGCGTGCGAGCAGCGCAGATTTAAAATTAATTTCATATTATTTGCTAAATCAACTGAAAATGCGATAAATTAATAGTTCAAATGAGTCGAGCGGCGAAAAAACGAAATGAGTTGTGCATCTGATGTGGGTTCCATATACTTTCGATAAAACTTTTCTAAAATCAGGCTGCCTTTCTCTCCGTCGCGAAATCCCTGGGGAATGGATAGCCAATGGGTGGAAAGGCTGCCAAAGGAAAGGAAAGGATTTATGGGTTATCCTGGGAAATCGAAGCTGTTGAGGAGCTCAGGCCGAAAGTGGTGGCCTGAATAAATTCACAAATCGGTTTAGGCCCGAAGTTCCCGGCTTTCCCTCTTTCATGGGCTGTTTGTCTTTTTTACGAGCCCGGTTGGTTAATGCAAAAGTTACTCCGCCTAAGGGGTGTTAAAAGTGCTTACCCCGCTGTTAACGCATTTCCCCGCTTTCGGGTTAACTAAGCAGATTGGCATAAATTTGTACTTGGCTTTCAAATATTTGCCTTGCCTTTAAATTTGATGAACATTTTTTTGAGTGCTGCGGCTCCTCAGTTTGCTGTCACTTTTAATTGTTGCATATTTAATGTGTGGCCGCCGCCGTAGCTCATTACTTGGCCCAGTTTTACGGCCTTTTCACGGCCTTTTCCCCAGTTTCAGTTGCCTGTTTCAACCCGAGTTACCCTTCTCGGCTTGCCAATCTGCATTATGGCCCACGCGGCCTGAACATAATTTCTATGTGCAGCGCTGTAAAAGTTGCATGGAATGAATGCGCACCGAAGAGCTGCAATAATAATAAAAATAATAATTTGCGTTGCCAACGCAATGACCAAAGCTCAAGGGTCGCAATACCAGTCGCAACTCGCCATTTTCCGGGGTCTTTCGTTCGCTTGCGCTTTTCTGCTTCGTTTTAAACGATGATACTTAAATTTCCATTAAAGCACTTGCCGCCGCCATCAATAAACGTGGCCAAGAGAGAAAAACCGGGCTGGCTGCGTAGTTTTTTACCGCCCAAAGTCAAGCATTCTCTGCGGTTGCCCCCCAAAAGCCCCCCAAAAGCCACCCATTTGGTAGTCATGGCGAAAGTGCGGGTGGTCGCCGCAAATATTTACAGTGCACAACTTTTGCAAGTATATAATAAGTTTGTATTGGCTAGAGATGCACAAATTACACTGGCCAGGGTGGAGCGCAAGAATTTTCCTTGAATTTAAGTACAAATTGCTGGTATTGTCATATCTACAAGGGAGCAGTTCAGTACTACTTTACTGACTAGCTTTACTGACTAGCGATCTACAATTTTGTATATTTCTAAATTAAGTTGGAAAAGTGCGCCCTTAAAAAGATAGATGTTTATAAATAACTCCTCTTACTATTACTTGAAAGTCCATATCAGTTGGGCATAAGTTTGGTCTTGGCTTAACCCTTTTAAAGGTACTTGCCACAACTATAGGGAAATCATGCATACCCATGCTGCATCCCTGGCTGCAGCTCCTTTGTAGGCTGGTCAATGCCAAACAAATGTGTATGTATTTTATATAATTTATATGTAAGGCCAGTGCCGCAATGACGAGTGCCGCACAATTTCATTACTGGTTTCTGTGTGGGCTGTTTGGGAGCTACCGGTGCATTCTTTTTTCTCGCCCAGTTTTCCCATTTAAGCAACTGGCCAGGCCAGCCGCAAATATTTGCACTTTAAAATGAAATTCACGCAAAGGCATCACATGGATTCTGGGTTCTCGATTCTGGGTTCTGGATTCTGGGTTCTGGGTTCTGGATTCTGGATTCTCGATTCTGGGTTCTGGACGCTGCCTTCTGGATTCTGGCCTAAAAGCGAGAAGAAGCCAGGTGAAGAGTTGCAAGCCTGCGGCAAGAAGTGCAAACAAAAATAGCAAACAGCAAACAGCAAACAGCAAACGAGCAACATCGACGCACTCGGACTAAGTTCAATGCAATCCATGGCAAAATAATTATATAATGTTGCCAGCTGGAAATGTATTTATGAGCCCAGAGTGGCTGGAGGCACTGCAATGCTGATGCCCTAATACCCAGCTTCGTGGCCCGGGGGGGCAGGATGACATGGGCAGGAGGTAATGATTACCTCTGCCGACCCGTGGCAGCCTTAATAATAATGATAATGTGTCATAAGGCAATTATTCAGTTGCAAAAGGCTGCTGAAGGGAAGCGCAGCCCATAAATAAATATCCCGCAGTTATTTGGAGTGTGTGTTGACAGCGAAATTGATTGCAATTAATGGGGTTTGGGGTTTGGGCCTTATGGTTTGGGGTTTGGGGTTTGGGGTGGCTTGATCCCGGCTCCATATGAGCCTATGCTTATATCCTAGTGAACACTGCTCTCCAGACTGGTCTGAAGTGCAACAGTTTGCGCCTGAGTGCCTCCGCTCAAAAGATGTTGATGGACAAAGCAAACAGAACAGCCGGAGCCAAAGATACAGAAACGCAACCAACCAGGCCGAGACAAGCCGGCCAGAAGTGCAGTGAAGTCGAGTCAAGACATCTCGAGATGCCTTTGCCATTGCCTTTGCCTTTGCCTGGCTTATCAATTAGTCAAATTAGTTGTTTATGCTTGAAATGCATAACTGCAGCTAAGTATGCCAAGGCTCTGCCATACTTAGAATGTTAGTAAGTTGTTTAAATAGGGACTGGACTTTAAGACGCTGTGGAAGCATTTGGAAATCAATTAGGGCCCGATTCGGTTGGCCCGAAAGGCACGCAGAAAAAATGGCAGTACCAGTTGGACACCCATTTATCCCAAAATGAATGATGCTTGCAGCCAGGATTGTGTAGAAGCTTAGTACATTTTCTCGCTGTGCAGCAAAGCCAATTTGACTATGTCAATAGAGCGAAAGGACATGAAAGAATGGCAGCCCGAGGGAGTGGAGTCTGCGGAACTGGGACTACGACCAGAAAGCATGTAAATATTCAAATCAAAAGCGCAATTGAATGTGCGAGTAAATGTCATCGTATCTCGCATTCAGATCTTTGATTGCCAGCCATTCAGGACGGCAAGTTTATTGCACTACACTTGGCACTCAGCCAGGCGAGCGAGGACTGGGTGAATCCCGATCCCATTCACCTGGCCTTCTGGGCTCTGGGTTCTGGTCTCTGAGCTGTGGGTTCTTGGCTCTGAATCCTCGGCCGAGCACTCCGGTTCAGCAGCTCGAATGACACTCACCGGGAATTGACACAGAATAGCTGCCAAATGCCAGGGCACAAAGCGAAATGAGGAAGTGTTCAAATAAAAAAGGAGCAGGGAAGAACTAGGACTGCGGACTGGCCAGATACTCGTGCAGGTGCGATACACTATACTCGTGGCGTGGCACATTGTGTCCATGTAGGGTAGTAGTGGTTGCTGCCGCAACAGGAAGTTGGCACAGCCCGCGTGGAGTGGCATTGATCTTAGCATTGGACACGGCTGAATGCTAAATGCGAAATGCGAAATGAAAAATGCTGAAGCTGAAGCTGAAGCTGGAGCTGGAGCTGGAGCTGGAGCTGAATGCCCCGGCTGAGCTTCAGGTTGAGGCTGCGTCGCCTGCAGGTCAGTCATACTTAATGCCAAGTGGGTTTCGAGTTGCCAACTTGATATTGAATCATGGAAGGGCTTTAGTTTCGAGTGCTGGCCAGTTCGTTGAACCGCTCGAGTGGCGTAGCGCTGGAGGGTCCGCGCTTGAGTATTTAATGGGGCACTGGGATTAGGCTCAAGGGTGCCTTCCACTGGGGCGATAGCTGCAAGCTTGTGGTATCATTGGTAGCTCAATACACTCGACTAATACAATCCAGTAACCTCTGGTTAAGTGGCGAAACCACTCTTCTGTTGGGCCCAAAGAAACTATCGCCCCTTGATCATGGCAATTGCATCTTGGCCATGTTTGCTCAATCAATTAGCACCACATTGCGTATGATTGATTTAGTGCCGAGCAGTATTTATGGCTGCTAAATCGATGAGGCCAGCACACTCAGTGCTTTCGTTTGCATTTCGCGCTGCTATTTGCCTCGCACTGACTTGCAATAGCTAATAAATATTTGTGCAACGTTGCGTATGACTAATGTGTTGCAGCCTGTGTGTGTGTGTGTGTGTGTTTGTGCATAAATTAAATGCCAGCCAATGCAAATAACCGAATGCCGAGTGCCGAGTGCCGAGTGCCGTGGGTTGTTTGAATTGCGTTTAAATGCATTAAAATTTAATACATTTGAAAATTAATTAAAAGGCCACTCAACGTGTCGGATTGCTCTGCCCGCTGTTCGCTGATTTGTCCATTCGATTATGGCCAGTTAGGCAAAAAGGGCAATTAAAACTTGAACAATTGCCGCTGGCAATTAAAAGAGCATAATAATTTTCATTTTTTGCCCCCGGCTTTTAAGTGTTGTTAGCTGTTGTTTTTTTTTTTTTGAAAGCCCAAATTCAAATATGAAACGTGAGCCACAAAAGGTTGCCAGGCACTTTTCATTTCAATTGTCATCTGTCATCCCGACACTTGCCGAGGGGAAATTAAAAGCCAACTCCCCGGGTTTTGTCTAAATGTGTTTTCCTTGGCTTCTCCCGATCTCAGCCAGCAGTTGCTTTTCCTGCTATTTTCTGCCATTTTCTATGGGCAAACACGTGCACGTGAGCTGGAATTAAGTTGTCCATGTGTGTGTTTGGGTAGCGGCGGAGTCTTTGTCTGCGCTTGCCGTTCCACTTGAGGTGTCTTTAAATGCGGCGAAATCTTTATGGAGTCGCTCGCCTATGCGCCGGCTTACAGAACAGCATTTCCTTTGGCTTATCCACAAGCAGAAGCAGAAGTATCCCGTATCTGCGTATCTTTGTATCTCCGCGAGGAGCATCCTATCCGCGATGCGTAACGCTGCTGAGATGCTTTTAAGGTCTCGCAAACACAGTTTTCAGACTTTGTGAGGCTGTATCCGGCAACTGTTGGCCATAAAATGAGTGCTGTGTGCACAGAAAAATAATCCAGCCAATGTAGTTTCATGTGAAAATTGCGCTAGTACTAGGCACTACATGTCCATGAACTATTAGTTTGGATCTTATGGATGGCTGTCACTTTAGCCCATCAGTATCTTGATAATACTTTCACCAACAACTTTGTTCTCCGTGTAGAGTGTCCTAAGTATCCGAAGCCTTCCCAGAGTGTTCCCAATTCTGGAGCCTGCAGCTTTCCCCCGATGCTCGGCATGCATTTATACATTTATGCTAATCGCGTTGGTGCGTCGTAATGCCGCTACTTTAAGTCGTTTGGCTTTTAAAGCCCCAGAATCGACAGAAAGGCAGCTGCCAATCCCATTGCCATTCCCAGCTCTCGCTACCTCCAGCCAGTTACATGTGGGACTGGGACTGGGTCTGGGACTGGGACTGGGTCTGGGACTGGGACTGGGTCTCCAGATCCCCGGCTGTGCCGTGGAGCCGTGGAGCCGTGGAGCCCACCTATGTCTGCTGTTCTGGATTCGGCGGTGCATTTTCTCAGCATCCTTTCATAACACCAACACACACACAGCTTCCTTGTCGGCGGGCGGCTCCTCACAATGCGCTTTGTGTTCGACTTGTTTGAAAAACTATTTTACATTTAAGCGCGAAATTCCACACTATGAATGAATTTTTCATGAGCCCGCGGACAGGGGCACTTGACTCGCCGCGTCCTCGGTCCTCCGCGGATTTCGGTTCAGTTCAGCGTTATCCCTACATCATTATCATCATCATGGGGCCTTTTGCTCTGCCGGGAGCTGCTCCAGCCCAGAACCCAGAGCCCAGAACCCTTTGGTCAGCTGCATGGCATTTTAATTGAATTGATTATTTCAGTGGCGGGGTGTGATGTTGATGTTTGTGCACCCAAGTTGGCGGTCGGTTCAGTTTGGTTCTTTGTCTGGTTCTGGTTCTGGTTCTGGTTTTTTTCAGAGCTCGGCACGTAGAAATAATAATCATTTGCTCCTACTCGTAGACTCTTTTGCATGCGAATCGCAGTCGCAGCCGCCGGCTGAATTGTATTTTATCTGCTGCAATTTAACCCAAATTCCAGCGCTTGGAAATTGCATTTGGAGCAGCGCTTTTGCAGCGAACAATGCGGGCGTGTCCAGGTAAAGAAAGGCCCAAGCCCGGTCTAAGCCAAGACCCAGTCGAGGACCAGAGCACAGGGCCCGGAACCAGCGCGAGACCACCGCCAGTCGGGAATGCAGTCCAAATGCGCCGCCGGGTCAGCAATGTAAATTGTTTGTAATTTGGTGCTGGTCTCTACGAGTACTACTACTAGTACTTTTTGCTTTCCTTGGTTGGCTTAGTACAGCATAGTGCTGTTGGCGTTCTAACAAAATGATTATTGATCACTTAATAAGAATCTTTCATACAATGGCGCCAGAGAAAGAGACCAGCCAAATCTGGTCTTTGTCTGCATCTCTGCCAAGGTCCCTGCCTCCCCCTGCCTCCCCCTGCCCACCGCTCACAAAGGCAATTTTAATGAGCTACCCACGCAACAGTGCACTTTAATGCAAAGTAAATACGCCTGACAAATTGACGGGGTGCTTTCTGCAAGGGGCGCGGGGGTTGGGTGTTGGGGGTTGGGGGTTGGGGACATTTCAAAGGGAAAGTATCCATTACGAGTTGCGCAAGTTGCGCACTGCCCGAAATGAAAGGCACATCCACCTCATCTCGCAGAAGTCAATTCAATTCAGTTCAGTTCAGTTCAATTCGATTCATTCAGCGCAATTTCAGCAATTCCTCCTGCGATAAGAGAACAAGAACTCGCCCATCTGAGATACACATACAAAAACACTTGTGCCACTTTATCTAGCAGGGGTTTATGGTGATAATTATTTTGATGTGCGCCCCGCTGTTGATAAGGTAACTCTGATATACACGTATGCTGGCTACGTTTTATGGTAAGGCTACTTTACTCAGTTTCTAGTACTTTTTCTTCCGGTGCAGCTGGGCGTACTTGTGCAATCGAGAACATCGAACCGAATGTCGAATGTATCTGGCCCCGATTTTTTCCTCGTGCCCGTAATGATGCCGCTGAAATGCCTTGGCAATTGAAGGCAACCTTCAGCCCGATAAGATACATTTCCAGAGACGGATACGCTGACGGAGTGCATAGTTTCGCCCAGACAAAAGATGTGCTGCTGCTGACAACTTGAGACGAGATAATTTGCTACTTGAATGCAAACGATACGTAGTCGATGTGGTATCCAGTCGGAATCAAAGTAAATTTGAGTAGTCTGTAGTGAATGCGGGTGAATCGTGGCCCAATACTGGGCTCGGCCAAATCATCGATAGCAAAATAATTAACGAGTTGCCAGTTGGCATTCGGCTATAATTGAAAACACTTCTGGCCGCAAGTCGTGACTTTGGTCGAATCTCTTTAACTCATTTGCAGATCTATCAGGCAGAACGGCTTATGAGTACTCGTTTCATTCGTTTTGCTTTGGATTTATGGCTTTAACTTTGTCAAGAGCTCGTCATCAACTCAAAGGAGTCAATCGAAGCGAACGCAGCGTGTGACGAGGAAAGTGATTTCCCAGCTGGAGTTTTCCGCTTAATGCGAAAAGTTAATTGCCTGCGCGGCGGGACACTTGATGGGCTTTAAGCGCCGCCTCAGATTTTCCGGGCCGACAAGAGTGACCCATTTTTGGTCCACTTCCACTTGCAATCAAAAGTGAAAGAACTTACCTTCAAATGCGCAGATAGCCATCTCGATGCAGTCGCCGTATTTGCTCGCACTGGAAAAGTATCTCATGGCTCCGTTCTGCGCCTTTCTCTCCGCTTCGTTCTGCAGTTCTGTAGTTGTGTAGTTCTGTAGTTCTGTAGATTGTCATTTGGCGATAAGCGCTGCCTGCAAGGCCCAATCTAAATGAAATCCAGATACATTTGTAGCCAGATACAACTGGCGACCCAGTTTCATTCATGCAACGAAAGCAAAACTATAGTGCCCCTTGTGTCGATTGACTCATAAGCAAATTTTACTTTTTCCCCTGCTTTTTCCCCTGCTTTTTCCCATTTTCTCTTTTATCTTTGCTCGTGTTCTGCTCTTTATCGTTTGCCATTGAAATGGCCATACTTCAATTGAGGCTCATACATTTTTACAGCCTGACATTTTGTTTATTTATCTAGGCATTCGGGCGTGTCTATTTTTAAACGGCCTGACTAACCGGCTAACTGGCTAACTGGCTAACTGGCTATCTGGCCAACTGGCCAACTGACTCTCGCACCTAAGAGGGCCAGAAGCAGGCAACGCACCCCGTTGTTGGCAATTAAACGACACTTGCCAGACGCCGAGACAAACAATGACAATTACATTTACAATTGCTAAAATGTAATAAATATCCCAGTGAGCACTTGCAATTGTTCTGCGACAACTGGGTGGCCGGAAAGTGGGTGGTGCTCCCTGGCCAATGATGACGATGATGACGATGATGATGATCGGGCATGGGGCAACGCCCTTTGGTGCTCCATTAATTCCCACCCCGGAACATTTTATGATCCAAACAGAGTGTGGCGCAAGTTTACGAGTATTACACACTTAGCATAACTCAAACTGAAGTTCCGCACTCGAAATGAACATTTGATTACAAGTCAATTTCACTCCGCTCATTGCCGGCTATTAATCACCATGGTGGGCGATATGGAACTTAAATGGAATTTGTTTATCAATATTTTAATTAGGCTCACAGCGCCAATTGCTCATCAAGATAATTCATTCACATATAATCAATAAACTCGAATTTATCCAAATGCTTTTTAATGTGACATGCATTTTGATAGATTAGCACGAATCGAATTGTAATTATTCCTTTTTTTCAATTTCGCTTAGACCAAATGGCATTGCTTCTGCTTAGGAGCTTTAGTTTTAAATAAAATATAAATAATTTCTGCATATTGCTATTTTCATTAGAATCAAAAGTTGTTTTTAAATAACGCTAAGTTGCAATATTCCCAAGTGAATCATAGTAGTTTGTGGGCAGTAAATAATTTCGCAATACTGACTTTTGAGTAATATTTTAGGCTGCTACCAATCTCGGCCGAGACTACAAAACCAATTAATTAATGCTCTGATAGCTGCTATCTTTTAGATAGGCCCACACACGAGTGTTGAATATTTTAGCCCATCCGAGAATGGCTACTAATTGGTAGCAAGCTCATGCGCTATTGCAGCACAATTCAAATACAGTTTGAGCACAGCAATTTATATTGAAAATTCCACATCTAAATTTCTGCTCCAAAAAGTGCGCAGAGCAGCAAGAAAATGAAAAGAAAAATCACTTCCCATCCACAGCACAGAGCCCAGAGAACCGAGTACGGAGAACCGAGTACGGAGTACAGTGCAAACAAGCTGTGTATGGCCAGAATCTAAATGTTTTGCTCGCCCGGTTGTGTGTGCAGCGGATGGGATGTGTACATCCATCTGGAGGAGCTCGTGGATGGAGCCCTCGGCTCCTTTGGGAGCAACTGGGTTGAAAATGACACACCATGAAATTACATTTATGCCTGCAGTGCAAATACTTTACAGTTATGAACATGTCGCTTTCCGCCACACGGCGAGAAATCGGTATATTTATCTATATATTTTCGTGTACTTAAAAGTAATGTCTCTTCTGCTTGTATAATTCCTTTCTGTATTACTATATGCATACTGTTACCCATAACATATGCAAAGTGTGAAGTATGTCATATATTTTTTCTTGCAGTGCAATGCGGGGATGGGGTGCCTTCGTCACGAGACTGTTTCTAATACACTTGAAACTCTCTCGCCGGGCGTCTCGATGGGTCGTCGTCGTCGCTGTGCAAGAGTCCATGGATACATGGATTGAGGTTTCCAGTCAAATGTCACTTTTGCCACGCTTGCCACTTGCTGGCAGTGTTGCAGCTGCAAGTTGCAGAATGTGTTGCAAATATTTACACACTCGCACATCGCTCATACGCAGCGTATGACTATTTGATTAAATTAGTGGGCAAGTGCTGGGCATGCCAGTTACTTGCCAGCGGAGTGGTGCAAACAGACACAAATGACGCTGCCATGTTAATAATTAAGCTGACAAATTGCTTCCTGCGGGACACCCATATTCCATATCCCATATTCCCTTCAGGCTGCAAAGTTATGCAAATATTTTGCTGGCCCGGCAAATAACTGTGTCAACTTCTTGTTCTGCATTTCTGCATTTCTGCATTTGCGCATTTTTGGCCAGGACTTGAGTTGTCACTGGCTTAATTAAAAGCGGACTGCTAGCGAAACTCTATCGGCTTGCAAATTGCTTCCGCCAGTAATTCGAGCGCCCAAAGTAAACCAGCCAAGTAAACAGGGCCGAAAAAGGTGGCCTGGGGCATGGCGAGGGATGCTCGAATTGTGGCAGCCATAAGCTTGCAACACCTCATTTAAGCGCTTTGTGTTGCAAATTTTTTGCGTATTAAATTACCATTTGCCACGGCTTGTTTGTGCCGCCTTCCTGCTGCACCAACAACACCAACAACACCAACAACACCCGCAAACCAAAGCAAACAGTCCGGCGTCAAAGAGACAAACAGACAGACAGACAGACAGACAGACAGAAGCCGATCCCTGAAACTGAAACACAATGCCAGCTAAATAAACAAACAGATGCAATAAGCGAGTGCGATTCGGTGTGGGATTACAGGGAGGGGTTCGGGTTGGGGCTTGGGGAGCGGAGTTTGGGGAGCGGAGTTTGGGGTTCAGGGTGCAGACTACAGACTGCAGACTGCAAACAGCAGATTGAAATGCATCCATGGAGCGGGGCGCCCAACCCAATGTCAATGGCGCTGAAAGTAAGTTTTAATCTGCAGCGGCCGACAAAAGAAACTGATGTAATCAATTAACTTCCTGTGGAGTCGCTCACTTAATTTCCTTTGATTAAAAAATATTGCAGAAATCACCCTGTGCGTAAATTGAACAATCGTTGTGTGCCGGAAAACCAAACTCGAACTTGCAACCGACAATAATGGTAGCTTGCTTTGTTTTTTTGTAAGACTGTAAGTGCTCAGCTTAAATTGAAAGACATGAAAAACTAGATTTTCTTCCAGTGCAGCTACAAATCAATTAAAAGTAATTGTGCATCAGTAGCAATACTCCGCTGAAGGCTCTGCTGCCTGGCTGATTCGTGATGAATTTATAAAATGCACCTCAACAAAACCTTAAATATAACCCCGCAGAATTATGAGTGGGAGCTGGGGATAGTGAACTGTGCAACGGTTTCCGTGTCTTGGGCAGAACCTCCTTTAAAGCGGTAAACCCGCATCATGACCAGAAACACAAAATGCAAATGCAAATTTTGAACGGCAGTGAATTTTTCTTTTGTTTTCGCTGCACTGCAACTTCCGCATTGTTGACCATGAATAAAAATTTAAGTTCTTATTGTTGGGGACACAAGGCACGTGGGTAGGAGAGTTGGGCCCAAACAAACAAACCAACAAACAAACGGACAAACGGACAAGCGGACAAACGGACAAACCAGCACAATCTGGCCATGTTTCGCTGTTCTACGCCCACGAAAAAATGGAGAAGAACTTGCGCTCCATTGATTTTGCTAGTTTGTGGGATTCTGGGATTCTCTGTTCTCTGGGAGTTGGGAGCTGGAAAAATCTCTGAGGTCAAGTGAAGCGTTCGGCGGGCGGCCCGCGCAGTCCGGACTTTCTAAATCCAGGACGCCATTAATCTACCAAGTGTCCAGCAGTATGACTAAATTAATTTTTGTTCTGGTAGCCGGCGAACAAGGCAGCAGAACTTGTACCCCAGTCGTGATTTATAGAGCACTCATTTAGAAAGTTGCTCAACAAGCGGCAGGCAGTTGTCCGTTGCCAGTTGTCCGTTGTCCGTTGTCCGTTGTCCGTTGCCCGTTGCCCGCTGCCTGTTGCACATTGTTCACTTTGGTTTCGGTTCTGGCCAGAACAGAAAAGTTCCTTCTTGTTACAGTTTTGTCGTGCCGCCGGTGCTGCCTTCCTCATTCCTCATTCCTCGTTCCTCGCTGCTCCTTCCTGGTCTTCCCAGTGCCCAGTTCTGTTCGGTTTGAGTTTAATGAATGACATTTGCTTGGCCGGCCGAGTTTGATTGAGTTGTTTTTGACCAGCCACGATGGGCAATTGGCGGCGCACTTGGCGAATGGATCCACGACGGCCGATTGCAACTGTCAACTGGTTAATTGGAAATCACATTCATCGATCGCTGCTCTCCAGCTCGCAGACCAATTAACTGGGCACCCAACCTGTTACGAGTCCATTCATAAATTTCATGGGCCCAATCTTGATTTATAACACTGCTGGCCAACTGGCCTCTGAAGACACTCGGTGCTTTTATCAGCCCCATAAATAATGTGATGCGCTTAAGCGTTTTATCGCAGTTTAAAGGGAGCTCCAGTGTTTATGGCAATATTTTGGCTGGGACAATATTTTTATACTTGCCACATAGGCGACACATATTGGCAAGTGGCCAATGTGAGCCGAAGTGGTGGTGCTGCTGCTCGGGGAAGGGGCAAGTATATGTATGTTGTATTTTACGAGGCTCTGTGGCTAAAAGCGCGCTTTTATGGCTTTGTTGACGCTCCCGAGTGCCGCAACAATTTAAGGGTCAGTTTGGGGCATGCGACAAGCTCCATCGGCGTTACAAGCAGTGAACTCGTCGCGAATGTTGTCACTTTATATGGCATCATATTCGGCGCATCATGAGCTGCATTATAATAGTCATATTCGCTGGATGCATATCTTTGGGATCACGTCTTGTGCTCAAGCACAACAGTCGCTTATCTAACTACTGATGTGCGGCGTGTGGGATTGTTTCATGAAGAAGTGGTGAGAAAACTTAGAACTTTCCGCTTCTGGAATGCTTTTGAATGCTTTTGAATGCCTTTGAATGCCTTTGATTGTTATTATAGAGAAAGGTAGCCTCAGCACTCTGTGACACCCCTGCATTGCCTGCTGTCCGTCCACCTTTAAGCTAAATTAATTGTTTCAGCAAGCACCCCTTTTAAGCTCACAAAGTGCTGCTGGATGTCCTGCCAGTCCTGCCAGTTCTGCCAGTTCTGCCAGTCCTGCAGAGAAGCAAATAAATTGAGTTTTGAGCCAGTTCAGTTCGGCCGTCGAGTGGAGACAAAGGCTGCGTTGCAGGGGCATTGATGTGGCTTTAAGTGTCAGCAATCATAATGAAATATTGGCAGTGGTAGCAGGCTTTGTTCCGGCACAAAGGACGCTGCCAGAGTCAACAGGATACGCCAGGAATATGGCCAGGATATGGCGAAAGCGCCACTCAAAGGCTCAAAGCAAACAGCGGCAAGAATTCGTTTCATCAACCCGATGCAACACTCGGCAGCCAGCAGGGGCAAAAACTATGTTCGCAATTCGTGGCAAGTGTGGGGCAGGTGTGTGTGTGTGTGTGTGTGTGTTTGTGTGTGTGTGGAAATTGAAATGCTCTGGAGAATGCAACAGTCCTGCGAATCCTGCCCGGCACACAGCCTCATTCGATATGCCATTTGTTTGCTCCCGCCTGCCTGCCGTGGGTCAGTTGACCCAGTTGACAATGGCGTGGCCAATAACCATATCGCCCGCCATCCAGAAAAAGCAGCCAAAGGTCTGTTGTCATTTGCGGCACGTTTGCACGCTGATTTGTTGTTACTTTCAAATTGGATAATTGCTAAATTCCTGCTTATTTTATTGTAATGGCCGGGACGATAAATGTAATAGCAGTCATTAGGAGTTCGCCCGGCTTCCGTGCTACGTACTTCGTACGAGTATGTACTGGCATCGAGCTGCAAACGAGTTGGCTGCCATGCAGCTTGCAACCTGCAACTTGCAACTCGTAACTGGGCACAGTTGGGCCCGGGTCCCCGAAGTTTGAGGTCTCAGGTCCGAGATCTTGGGCTTGCTTTGCATGCTGCCACTCATTAATATTGCGCCCCTGGGGCGAGCAACCAAATTGCAGTTACGTGTGGATGTTGCTGATGCTGATGCTGATGCTGATGCAGCAGCAACTTCTGTTGTCGTCGTCATCGACATCGACATCGTGGTGCAAGTACACTTTTATGGCCTCGACGGCAATCTGCTGAGAAATTGAAATCGAATTCAATCGGCAGGGCATCGCACCTATCGGAAAAGCGTGATTGATAAACTCCGGGGGCCATTCACACACACTCACACTCGCCATAAACAAGTTGGTTGGCATCGGTTTTCTAATCGCACGTTTGATTGACGGACGGACTGTCCGTTTATTTATGCCTGCATTTAGCTGAGGCGCTCCCCCTTCAAGAGGAAAATTCCGGAAAATGCCCTTATTAACTTAAAAGGTTCTTTGCCAGCGGCAAACAAACTTCGCCGCCGCAAACAAACACGAACGAGATAAAAGTGCAGGCTTATTGAAAAAGTTTTGCGACAACTTGCACTGAATGGCAGGCAAGTGTAAGACAAACTGCTCGCCTCAGAAAAGCGACAGTTTCGCCAGTCATGTGGCACAAACTTGCGGCGGGTTTTCCTTTCAAGTTTTCTTCAGTTATAAATAAATTCCCGAGAAATTCTGGGTTCACTAGGCTGAACGTCTGGAGTATCTACCGCCGCATTGTAAATTATTTCGCACTCTTAATCTACATCTCTGGTATACAGCCAGCGCACCTAAGACTACGCACTGAATACCCTTTCTAGGGCATTCCGGCTTCGGGTATCTCCGGCGCATCCTACGTTCCCGACTACTCCCCTTGAAGTTCGCCACTTGAGCTGAACTTTGGAGACAAGTGGCACGCCTGGCAGCGAGTCTGGCATTTCAATTTCCCTTCTGGTCCGCCGGCCGAAATAAATGTGCCCTCCACGCGGCGGACTCCATTAAACTAATGCCGGGGCATCGGAGCAGGGAGACAGCGGGTCGCATGATTAATTTTAAAGCTTTGTGTAGTGATTACAAGGCGACGTTCCACTTAATTCGTTGCCAGAACGAGTACGAGTACGAGTATGTCACTAATGACCCGCGGCTGCTCCAGTTTCGCTTGACTTTTGTGCGCGCTCTAACGAAATTATTTAGCACGGAATCAACAGAATGTGGCACACAGGCGCCTCATTACTTGCCTCCCTGCTCTTTCGGCTCAATTGAAACTCTTGCCACCAGTTTGCAGCGGCCCAGAGTCGCCACCCACTTGGCGGCACTTGACTTCCGCTTGAATGGAAATGCAGCCAAAGAAATGCCAGGTCGCAAGTGTGCACCTGCAGAAATGGGTTACCCTTTCTACCAACATTCTGCCACATTTGTGCAATGTGTTGTATTCCAGCACACAAGTCTATAAGTCCATAACCCTTTTCTTCGAGTGTGCACAAACACGGAGCACTGCACACATCCACATGAGCACCACTTAATTCGCTTGATTTGCCTGAAATGCTCCCATGGCTGTCTTACATTCGGGAGCCGGATGAGCAGGAGATAAGGTGCCAAATCCCCGCCAGCGCTTCTTCATTTGATAAATTCATTATTTCCCGGTCTGCCCTTATTTATGCCCACATATGTCTTGCTGAGACTTGCTTCTTTTTTGGGAAGGTACGTACAGATCCTGACAACTGTTGCCATTAGCAACTCGAAGCAAATCGAGAACGTACCGCATTTTACACGTGCCACTTGCCACGTGCTGCATGCCCCACGCCCCACGCCCACGCTACTAATGCGTGTCCATGGCCTCGTTGTGCGTGTGTTTTCCACTGGTTTGACAAAGTTTCGGCCATTTGCGAGTGCGTATATATATTCATGGGCTGCTTCACAGCTACCCAGCATCCCAGCTATCCAGCTTCCCAGTCGGAAAAGCCCGAGTTCTGGCTGAGATACATTTAAATGGCCCAGCCGAAGAGCAAACAGGAAAAGCGGCGGCAGCTATTCGAAATTCAAACAAAAAGCGAAAAGTGCGAGCTGGCAGGCAGAAAAGTTGCGCTGCGGCCCAAGTGCAAACAAACAATGCTCTCGACAGACTAATTATTTTAGCTAGAAGGCGTCCACCCACGACTCCAGCGCGACTCGGATCGCGGGATGAAGACACAAACTAATCAAAATATTTTCGCAACTTTCCATTATGAAGTGAAAAGTTGAAGGCACATCCAGAGGCAATGGCAGTCGTCGCTGCTCTTGTCTGGCTCCATTCGTTTGCATTCGCATCTGCATTTGCATGAACAATGAAAGGCAAATATTTTGCTGCTATTGACATTCATCCAGAGGGTCCGCATTCAATTAAGACAAATTATGAGCGCGTCCTCTCGCATTTCAGGATTCAAGAGCTTCCGCCGGCAAGGGCGACAGCTGCTCCAGCTCGGAGGCTGCAGTCCAATTCCAAGTCCAAGTCCAAGTCCAAGACCAAGTCCAAGTCCAAGTCCAAGTCAAAGTCAAAGTCAATGGCAGATGACGAAGCTGATGATGATGGCCGACTGACAATTTGCAAAGTGGTCCTTGGACAATTCGGATTATATTTTTATGCTCAAGTTGCCGGGCACACTCGCGTATAGTTATTTTCGCGTCTGCACTGGGAGAAAATACACTACAGGTGCGATTCGTCACTATTCGCTATTTGGCTATGCAGCTTACAAGTGATTATAGGTGACTTGTATTAAGTTGTGAGTTCTAAGATTGAACTAGCATATGCACCATTCTTTTATGTACTTCTTCAAGCATACCCTTTTTTTTGCGAGTGCATGCTCCATTTCTTCGTGTTGGTGCTGATTTATGAATTTAATTAAAAACGGCAAGAGGACACAGGGCACTTTCGGCGTGTTCCGCGACCTGCGGACAAAGCTGCGTCTTTGTGCGAGGAGACGGTGCTCCTTCTGGCCCGCCCCAGATGAGATGTATCTTTATGACACAAGGAACCGGGTCGGAGAGTCTGCGCCTTGGGTTTGGGTTTGAGTTATGTGGGCACGTGTTTGTATTTAATTAGCTGCGGCCATGCATCTTCGGCGATGTGCGTTCGCTTTGTTATTTGGCCATATTTAAAATGCGCCTTTTAAGCAATTATTTTGGGCCAGCCATTGTGGGGGCAGCTTGGCTAACAAGATGCGGCAACAAAGTTGCCTAGATGCAAGTATCTTATTTTCGCTGCAGCCCCTGGTGCGTCTGGTTCTTGTGGAACTTCTGGTACTTCGGGTACTTCTGCTGAACCCACATAATCAAGACAAAGCCGAAAGCAGCACGACACAGTCAGTCCTCACAGTCCGCACAGTCCGTACAGTCCTCACCCCCTAAAGTGCCCTTGGCCGAGGCCCTGCTCTTTGCCTCTTCGGCTCTTTGGCTCTTTGGCTCTGCCATGTTTATCTTTTAACTAATTTTTTTTTACTTGGCTTTTGTGGGCGCGTGTGTGCCGAGGCACTAAGCTGATGCTGAATATCTTCTGCTGGAAGTAATGGCCAAGTCGCCGAGTTGCAGTCGCAAAGTTTACCGCCGCAAACGAAGCGCGCTGAAAGGAGCCCGGAATGGGAAGCGTTATCTGCGACCAGACTTGCCCGGGCTCCTGAATCATTCACAAATCACACAAATGAGTCACAAATTAAATAGAAATCTCTACAGGAGCAGCATTCACATTTAATAAAAGCTTCGTACAGCAATTTGGCATTTGTAATAGAAAATAAATGCTTTTGGAAGAAAGTATGATTGAAGAAAGTCTCTTCTGCAGAATACCTTAAAGACTCTAAAGACTGTAGTTTATCGTATGTTTTGTGGCTCCCTATTTGTATAGTTATATAAACTAAACGCAATGCGTATATTCTACATTCTAGGGGGTATAAAAGTCGGGAGAGATTACACTTTATTTAGGGTTTTCCGTATGGATTTATAGGAACGTGCTTGGAGTTCTTAGTCATTATGGGCATGAGTTCCAGAGAAGCTGTACATGATTTGCTGCCCAGACAGTCCCAGTCATGCTTGTTTGTCTCTGCGCCAACTGCTGTTTGCTAGCTGTTTGGCGCACTTGGTGCGATAACCGCGACAGGTTGATGCCTTTCATGATTACCATTTGACAATGTGGTCTAAACGTGGCCAAAACGGGGAACTTTGCTGGCGCCAGGCTGAGA
Source organism: Drosophila orena (assembly GCA_005876975.1). NCBI lineage: Eukaryota > Metazoa > Arthropoda > Insecta > Diptera > Drosophilidae > Drosophila > Drosophila orena. The sequence goes on along the minus strand of VCKV01000282.1, from coordinate 974,810 downwards.
GGCTGCTGCACTTACACTATCGATATCGTGTTTAATTAAAAGCAGCCTCGAATTAGAATGCCTGGCTCTGGGCCAACTTTGGGGTACCCACTGGGTACCCGCCAGTGGGCCATAAACTGCGGATGAGCAGCCGCATTTCATCCGGGCCAAAGTTGGCTAACCCACAACTCGGCCGACTCAGTTCCATTTGAGATAGTGTCACACGGCTGGCGAGCAAAACATTTCTCGATAAGATCGGGCTCCGTTTTCGTGGGGCACTCCCCTGCCATAAAAGCGCGGATACCTTTGTTTGGTACATAGATACGTGTATCTATGTATCTATGACAAATGTACGATAAGCAGATACTAATTAATAACCGACGCCCTAGGGGGAGTTTTCGAAACTGGGCTCGTCACATGGCTACCTGAAAAGGAATTTCCCAAAGAAATGGCCAGTTCAGCGATCGATTGGCTTTGGGGCTTTGGGGCAGGGTAAAAATAGAAAAGGCAAAAACCAGTTGCATTTACATGGCGAAAAACTGGCTGCATGAGATCTTTACAATGGGAAAGTGGAAAAGGGTGGAAAATGAAGTGAACAAAGTACTATAATGTCATATGCTTCATTGTTCATCAGAGATGACTGATTTTGGCAAACTTTCGAAATGCACACTTTCATAGCCAGCATTGTTTACTCAACATTTTTCCGAGTGCCCTTGCAGTTTTCATTAATTATGACCGCAGGAGGGGCGCCCCGTTTGGCGGCTTCATTGGAAAAACGTGCAAAACGTTTGGGGCCTCTGGGCGATTCAAGGCTCAGGCCAAGTGAATGATTCAAATCTGTGCTGTGTGGAGTGGTGTGGTGTTGTGGTGCAGTTGCAGTTGCAGCTGCCGTGGTGCACGCCACCTAATCGCCCGGCGCCATCGTCAAGTCCGCCAAGAGAGAGAGATCATCGTGGGTCAAGGCAGCGGCAGAGGGCAGGGAATCTCCTGGAGCCCCGGGCTCGCAGCCATGTTGCATCAACGCAGTGCGTTTGCATTCCATTAAATTAGCCGCAAATGCAGCTCCTTATTAGCACCATAATTTAGAATGCACGCCCACTGCTCGGCCACTAAGATGCAGTCCTCCAGAAGGGGCGGCTACTGTGTGGTCGCCAGTTTTGTTTGCAATTTGTTAATAGGTTGTGGCATGCAGCATGTAAATACCCGAGACTGGGATGCAGATGTGGATGTGGATGTGGAGCTGCAGCTAGAGCTGAAGCTGGAGCTGGACCAGGAGCACGAAGTTGCCGCATTCTCATTAGCCATGCGGTTTGTCCAGACTGGCAACTTAATCCGGCGGGCAAAGGCTTATGCTAATGCCCGGCCATGATGTGCATTAAATTTGCACACGGCTTTGGCCAAATTAGCCGCTATTGGACGGTTATTTAAGGCATCTATTAGTCATAAAATCGATTGCCAAGTCTTGCCGGCTCTTGGGCTCATTCGCACGCTTTGGCCAAGTGGACGGCAATGGCTCGTACTTGACTTCTGAACCAGCGCCCACCGAGCGTGACTGGACTGGAAATGGGGCTCTGTACCAAACCCCAAGCCCCAAGCCCCAATCCGCAAGCCCCACGTCCAAGACCCAGACATCTAGACGGTGGACAGGCTTCAAACACTAGACAGAATTCGCTGGCCAAAACTAACATAACAACAATGAAACTGCTCCCCTTGTCTCTGATTCTGGTGTTCAGATAGGCGCGATCTGAGTTGGGCGCTCCGAATGCGGCTCGAAATAGAATTTTTCCCACCATCTAAAAATAAACCGACTAATGCAATGAGTATTTACATGGGCTTTGTATCTGGTATCTGGACCACGACTACATAATGCTCTCCAAAAATAAGTGCTGCAAGATAAATGGGATGTTTGTCGCTTATTTTGTTTGTAAGCAAGTGGGCAGGATATGTATCTGCTTTAAAGTATCTCTAATCCATTTGAGGTAAGAGCTTAAGCTAGGAAATAAATCAAACAAAAGCTGCGTGTTTTATATTTACTTAATGTCTATTTGTATCTGCAATCTATTGGGGCTGCATAGGTACAATACAATACTTGTGCTATTATGTTTCCAGTAGCAGTAACTACATTCTGTACATTGGTTGTATTGCCATTGCTTATGAACCATTTGTATTCCTGTCTTCAAGTCATCCCTCGACTGACCCATCTCCTCGGAAAACCCACCGCTTGGTGGGAAGCCCCATCCCGACGTCCAAGTAACGCATTACAATAATTGTGTCTTTCGTGTTGGTTCCTTTGTTCGTTTGTTTATTAATTTACCCGTTTATGTATATATAGTTCCCCCCTCTGCGGTCGAGTCGAGTCTGCACTGCAGTCGGTGGCATGTACGTTGCAACTTCACGGTTGAGAGGCGCGGGTCGACGTGTGGGAGCCCAGATACACGCGGTCGCAAGTGACTGCAAATTATACGGCCGGACCTCATGATAATAAGTGGAAATGGAAATGGAAATGGAAATGTCTGTGATTCTCATGTGGCAGAGCAGGAGCTGGGGGAAAAGTAAAAGGAAGGCAAACAATCGGACTGAAGCACTCGCGGATTATGCAGCTCATTTGCGCGGAGTTCTAGTAGTTCCCGCGGACACACTTACTCCACGGTCTGGGGCATCGGTGAATCGGGGCATCAAGGAATTGGGGAGTCGGAAGTTAAGCTAAACAAATACTCGTAAGCGGCGTGTAAATGAACTCCGGGCTGACCCATAATGCGCCCGATCGATAGTGAAAAGTGCTGTTTCGAGCGAGTTGAGCCCGTTTTGGGCTGGCTTCTTTACGGGAGCCGATTGATAAGTACACAGCGGCCAGCTGTTTGGGGCATCTATCATATGGGCGGCTTACCGCCTGACATGGGAACATCCGGTGGCTGGAACGCAGCGAACTGCCCTCGCTGCGAGTTCAATAAACTGCTGCTTGGGGTTTGGGCCTAAAAAGTTGCAGGCTGCCAGCGAATTTTTTTAACTGGCATCCACCTCCTCCAACCCAAAAAAAGAAAAATCAAAAAAGGGGAAAAAAAAGGGGGAAAAAAAGGGAGCAGGCAGTTTTGCAGTGAAGCCTGTGGTCCAGCGATGCACTTAATTTTGACAGATTACATCTCATTATGTGCACCTTGCGGCGAAGTGGCTGAAACGTGTTCCAGAACGGAATAAGGCCGAGATTGATGGCCAGATGGGGCTTTGCATAGCAATGCGATCCAAGTCAGCCTCGGATCGATCCACGTTATGGACACTGCCAATTCACTTCACTAGCTGGCGAAATTATTTGGCATCCAGCCGAGGAGATCGCAATAGCACATTGTTTATTGCCCGGCGAATTGGAGTTCATTTATAAGGCAATTTAAAATCAATTTACGTGTTGCATGAGCCGTTCATTTATCAAGAGCAGCCGGTCGCTGGAAAAGCTGGAAGTGCTGGAAATGCTGTGAACTGTGGATTCTCTGGAGGAGCAGCAACCGCTAGACTTTTCAACAGTCCCATCATCACGGCCAATTAATTAGGAATCAAGCTGGCTGCAGTGGGGCGTGGCGAGCTGGCTGGCATTATGATTTTCTCATTGATACAAATACGAGTATAGCTCCGGACTGCCCCCCATCAACGCCCGGGTTTTATGAGCGCTCCTAATAGGAGCGTATTTATCACATCTGTACGTGCCCAGTCAGTCGGGGGCGGTGTTGCATCAGTGGTATCAAAACATATAATTTATTGGGAACAAATACAGCATTACAGGCTACATAACACGTACTGCCCCGGAAGGGATGGAGATCCCCATCACCTGCCGGGGATTCGTGGACTAAGGACACTGCGGACACTTGCTCAGGATTCGGCCGACTGGGGGAATAATTACAACATTTTCGCATTGCAGAGCCTGGAAACATTTATTGCCATTGGTGGTTTGTGGGTGGGTGTGGTTTTTGACAAGATTAGAGTCAGTCAGCCGAGGGTTAAGCAAGTGTCATCGTACCTTTGGCGAACTAGGGCTAATGAGGCTAGGGTGAGGATGCTCCAGGATCACAGAATGGCGCTCCTTCAGAGGAGTCTGATGCACGGATGCATGGATGTTCAGAGGCAGTAGACCAGGGTCCAAAACAGGGCATTGAACACGATGAAGGACAGGGGGAAGACGAACCGCATCTTGCGGTCGATCCACAGGGACACCTCCTTGGGCGTCATGGTGGCGAAGGTCTGGGCGGGCTTCGCCTTCGTCGAATCGCCGGACTCCGAGGGGGAAGTCTCGTCATGCTCGTCCAAACTGATGGCCGAGTCCTCGCGACTGAGACTGCCGCCTCCAATGATGATGGGGGTCTCTATGGTGATCACGGTGTTGTTGGGACCACACGACTTGTCCAGGCTGGTGGTGCTCATGGTGCTCATGGTGCTGTCGGTCCTTCTGTATCCATGCCTGCGATGTTTCTTCAGATGTGGCACAAATGTGGACTTGACTATGTACTTGGTGGTTCGCTTTTTGAGCTGCAGATCGTTGTTTCTCCTCCAGATGGTGTTCACAAAGGCGAACTCCACCAGGCTGCCGAAAATGAAGATGGTGCAGACCAGGAACCACACCTCCGACATGGTCACATAGCTCACCTTCATCAGATTGTTCTCCTGGGACAAGGACAGCGTGATGAAGGAGAGCAGCGTGGTGCAGCCGAGAGTAGTCCTGGCCGGAGTTTGATCCGCCTGCAGCCAGAAGGACACCCACGAAATGGTCACTATCATGATCGAGGGCAGGAAGTAGTCGATCACATAGTAGCCCACCTCGCGAGTCAGCAAGACGGTGAAGCTAATGATGCTGTAGTTGCCCTCCAATGCGCCGTGGGACATGTAGGATTCGTTGGACACCCGGATGGACTCGTTGTACAGCGACCCAATCAGGTTGTATTCCGTCAGCTGCATTTGCTTGTCGAAGCTCACAGGCGTGTCCGTCTCCCAGTGGAGCTGCACCAGCGAGGTGTTGTACATCCAGCTCTCCAGGGTCGTCTTGCACTTCTGCTCGTCAAACGGAAACTTCTGGAAGTTCATCCAGCAGTAGAGCGTGGCCTGCAGCCGCGTGGAAGTCAGCACCGTGCCATTCGGATAAATGGTGGTCAGTTCGTCCTTGGCGCTGGTGCCCAGCACCGTGGAGTCCTGCTCGTTGGTCAGGAATATGTGTGGCACCCAGAGCATCTTCTTCAGCTCCGACTCCCCCATAATGGGCTGCCTGCGGTTGGGCAGATAGCTGGAGAAGGCCAGGCGCGGATCCAAGTAGCGCAGCTGCAGCAGACCCTGCACCGTGAACTGCAGGTCACTCGAGTCCAGGTTCTTCATCACATATATGTAGAAGCGGGCATATATGTCCATGGCAACCTCCTCGCCATCCTCGTTGTAGACCACCGGTGGCACCATCCTGTCATAGCGACATCCTGCGGTTAGCCTCGTCAGCAGCTCCATCAGCGCCATGGACTCTGCGTTCTCCAGCGAAGGACAATTGTTCACCGTGGACTGCGACAGGTTGATGGCCACGCTGAAGGCATCCGTGCTGTTCAAAGGGGACAGCACCACCGATCCATTGGCGGCTAAAATCAGAAATGTATTTAAAAAACAGAAGTCGAAACTATGTGATAGTAACTCCATTACACTTGTCTTCATAAATAAATCAGCTCATTTTAATAGTTATCCTTTACCTGACTTAAGTTCCCTAGATATAAGATATAAGATATTGTGAAATCAGAATCTTTTGCGCAGAGGACACGAGCAGTTCAAATGCCAACTGCAATTTGATTGATACGAGTTTTAAGTGCGGATAATTTGTCTTAGTGTTCGTAATAATCTAGACAAACTGAAAATAAATGTGGTCTAATTGCGATAAGTAGAAAAGGCTAAAAAAATTGCTTATAACTGAAAGTCCCAAGTATCCTGACACCAAAAATCGAAATTAACAAAATAATTATTTGAATAATTTGCTAATTTTGGTAGATCTCATTTTCTAAAGTTTAAAACATTTTGGCAATGTCCTTCCTGGAAATTATAAATACTTTTTTTTAAAATTGTGAAATCAATTCAGTCCGGGGAACATGAGGAAATTGAATTTTGTCACCTGACTGCAAACTCAGTAAGAAATGATATAATGATTTATACTGTGATAAGGTTGTCTACAATTTCGGTCTTAATATTAGTTCTTAAAACACTGCGCATTTAGAAATGACAATATTTAGTACAAAATATTATGAAGTGCGAAGAAGTATGGAAATGTATATTGCAACATTTTTCTATGTTTCGTATCCGAGAAATTCCCACCCACCTACCCAGATTCTGCTGAAGATCGCTCAGATGAACTCCGGCCGCACTTGATAATCCCAAGCAGCCAATGAGCACGAATATTCCCAGTGTATCCATTCTCCGGTTAGTCATAGTTGTTTTGCGAATCACGGGACTCAGTGGGTAGGTTTTCAGGAGTGCTACGATTTCGCGACGATTTTCTATTTGCGGTTTTCGGTTTTCGATTTTCTTTTTCGCGCACTGCGTTTTCACGGCCATCCGCTGGGCCCTTTCTCGATCAACTATTTAACTTTTTTGGCAGCGAGTTGGCCAAACGCCTGTCCAGTCCGCCAGTGGCGGAATATCGCAATATCGCAATGTCGCAATGTCGAAAGTCGGATGGCTGGGTTCGGGTTCGCGCTCTTCGGAGCAGCGCTTCGTTCTACGTAATATCTATTACTAACTTATTTATTTTAATTGCGAGCGGCTTTTAATTCCTCGCCACTCATGACAGCTTGTTCGGGCCAATTATTGTTGGACGCCTCCGCGCCTTATCGCCGCTGGCCAAAATCGCCTGTAAGTGGCCAGCTTTCGCCCCACCTGCCGTGTAATGCCGCTAATTGCGGTTATCATTCCGCCGGAGAGAGGGCGGCCAAAATGTTTGCTCATGTCTCCGGACTCTTGATTAAGTGCCCGGCCGGCCAGAAACGCCAGCGGCTATGGAGATACAGCGATATACGCTGTCGCACTTCAGTTAACCGCACCGATCGCATAATTGATGATGACCCATTGTCAGAAGCGGTTCGCTGGCTGGTCTATTTTTGGCAAAAGTATTTATGAAACTCGGCTAGATCCGATTTCGATTAGCCAGCGGTTAGCCAGCGGTTAGCCAACGGATGTTGACGAATACTTTTCAGTCTGCAGTCACTCGAGCATTCTGGGTGGCAACAGATTGGGAAGTATTTCAGTCAAGCAGACCTGGGCTACAAAACCGAAACTCTGTGAGAAGAACTAAGGATGGAACATTAGAATCCAGCGCAGGGCGTAGTTTTCCCGCCCCTCAGCAGCTCGGCTCTTCACTTTAATCAGCCGTTCCCCCGCTTTTACCAAGAACAGGACCGCCTCCCGCCTCCCGCTGTTTGCTGCATGAGGCCCATAAAAATTAATGGCTTCGAAACAGAGACGCAGAAACGAAACTACGCCGGAGTGCATTACGCATGGCTGCGACTCTTGTGGCATCCGCACCTCACTCCAACACCAATGCAGTCGGATGATTCCTGCAGCAGCAGGAGGAGGCACGTGGCACGTGGCAACATCGTAGATGCTTGGATTGTTGGAAAATCGCAGCAGATTGGTCTATTTAGCGGCTAAATGGATGGCTATATCAGGTGTATATCAGGTTTACAACGTTTGCCGATCAATAAAAGAGCACTCCTACTGTTTGTGCTGATAGTACTGATTATCTAGAGTTACTACTGCATTATAATTGTAACTAATATTGGCTGCAGCTGTTATTTTACACTCTTGTTATTTTTGTGAAACATGCATGCTGATTACTACTTGTTTGCGTCATCTTTGTGTTTTGTGGCACAAAACTTCACCCATTGAACCATCTAATAATGTTGGTAATTTATAAACTGTACAACGGATTGAGCCATAAAGATTGGTTTTTTATTACAGTAGCTGGCCTTTGTAATCTGAACATATTTTACCAGGATTTACGCTCCACACTGCAGATAGCCTGGGAAACTGAAACGAATCTATAAGTTCGCTGATAGCGCACAGTGGGGGTATTCCGCCGACCGCTGCACAGCAATCTCAGCATTAACAAGGCAAATTAAAAATGTTTACAATCTCATTTTCACAACACTTGGCTGAGATTTTGACCGCAAGTGGGCGTGAAAGTGGCGCTGATTAGATAGAGCCAATGGTTGTCGGTTGTCGGTTGTCCGGTTGTCGGTTGTCCGGTTGTCCGGTTGTCCGGTTGTCCGGTGTTTATGACTCCGGGGAAGGGGATGGGGAAGGGGTAAACTGCAGTAGTCGGGCAGCTTGGGAAATCAATTAAATCACTCACCGGCGGCCATATAAACGCTGCAAATCCATTTAATCACCTGGGCCGTGTCTTCTCAAGCCCCGGCAAATACAATATTCCACACTCCACACTCACCCGGCTTTCATATTTCATTTTAGTGTGAGCCGTGCTTTTTGTTTTGTTTGCACGAAGTCCCTGCTGGCGCATTAATTTAAGCCGCCGGGAACATAAAAGCTGCTCGCAAAACTAAGCCGATTTAAGAGCACATTTGAATTCAAATGCCGCACTGCCAAATAAAAACTAAACGGATGGATCCCTTTTTTCCCCGCAGGAGCGCCTGCTTCTGCACCTTGCTCTGAAAACAGTCTGCATCTGCATCTGCATCTGAATCTGAATCTGAATCTGAATCTGAATCTGAACCAAAGCGAACCGAACCCAAAGGGAGTTTAAATGGCACAAAAACTGTCTGCAAAGTTTGCGTCTGAAGTTTTTAGTTTCGGCAGGGCAGAAATTATAATCCTTTAAATGGCAATCGAGCGTTGCTGAACAGCCGGAAGATTAAGCCCCAGGAGTGCTCTCTAATTATGACCTGTAATCGGGGGGCAGATAAGGCGGGGTTCTATAAGGCTGGGTTCTATAAGGCTGGGTTCTACAAGGCTGGGTTCTATAAGGCTGGGTTCTATAAGGCGGGGTTCTATAAGGCTGGGTTCTATAAGGCTGGCTTCTATAAGGCTGTGTTCTATAAGGCTGGATTCTATAAGGCTGGGTTCTTTAGGGCCAGGTTCTATAAGGCTGGGTTCTATAAGGCTGGGTTCTATAAGGCTGGCTAGGAACTTTTCCGCATGAGTATGAGCTACAAAATGTATGAAAATAAATATACCATTTCTGTACAATTCATGATATTTACAAGCTGATGGCTGATAAGCTCTTATCTTAACATCAGCGCGCACTTATGAACGCCCTTCTGAAATGTGATTTTTGATTGATTTTCTGACCATTACAATCAATCTTGATTTGGATGACACCTGGCTATCATTTCGTGTTCATTTAATTAAAAAAAACCAAAAGCATGGCCACGTTTTCAATGGCTTTCGCAGAACCATTCACTCCGCGTTGCATGCCCTTGGTTGCACTGCATCCAATCTTCTGGACGAGAAGCGCCATATAAAGAGGTGAGTAATAGTCGTCGCCTCTGTAATTGCGGTATATGTGTGTCCGCCGTAATTGGGCGGAGCGCTGGGCTGTGGCTGGACGGGGGCGTGGCCAGAGACCGCCAGAGACCGCCAGAGCAATTAAGGCTGGCCAGACTGGCCGCAGACGGTTGGCCAGGTTGACATCGCCGGACAATGGGACATAAATCACACGAGTCGCCGACTCACAAGGACATCGGGGCTCCTCAGATCTGGAAAGCTTGAGGTTTGAGCTGGGGTCTGTGTGATGGCTTTGATTCCCGGACCTCGTTTATAACTGCTGCTCGGCTTTTTACTACTGTTTCAGCTGGCGATTTCCCCCTTCATTCTATTTCATTTTATTTTACTTTACTTTATTTTACTTTATTATTTCTGCAGATTCTCGCTGCCTTTATCGGTTTTTGTGTGTTGGCGTTGGATGCTGGCAGCGCTGTTTTTCTATTTTCCTATTTTTCCATTTTTCCATTTTTCTATTTTCCCCCTTTCCATTTCGATTTTGGCCTGGCCGCTTTGTTTCTGCTGGTGCTCCTCCATTATTGTTTCCTTTGATTTATTTTCGGTTTCAAGTGATTTCCGCCAGCACTCAACACTTTATGGCTGTTTTCGCCTGGTTTTGGTCTCTCGCATTTTTTTGGCGCTTTCCTTGTTGCATTTGCAGGCAAAACTCCCAGTGCAAACATTTGTCATTTGCGGGCTCGGTCTCCGGGGTTTTCCCCGTGGTGGTTTCCTTTTGCACTTTTGCCCGGCTTTTGATTTGCGGCGCTTAATCGCTGGCAAGCTGGCAAGCTGGCAAGTCTGCGGACATTGTGTTTTTAAATGCAGATCTTGAACGGCTCTGTTTCTCTTTCTGTTTCTGTTTCTGTTGGTGTTCGGTTGTGGCCATAAATTTGTTGGCTCTGCTTGAATTTTGCAATTTTTTGGTAGCCAGCACACGTAATTGAAAGCAGCAGGGCGGCGACTCTGCTGCTGCTGGCCAATTCAGTGAGCCAATTCAGTTTGCATTTCGGGCCGATTCCCGGACTCGATGGTTCAATGGCATGGCCTCGCCTGCACTGAGGCCATTGATTAGGGTTCTTTCTTACCACTCTGCTCGGTTGGTGGCTGGTGGCTTACCAAAAACCCATCTCCAAAGAGCCAAAAAGATGCCTTCGGGCCGCCTCGCTGCCTTGTAATCTGTCAAAATTGGCTGCGTTCCTGCTAAGCGGAAGTTCGTACAAAAAATTTGCCACACTAAACTGGTTATTTAATGTTACACAGAAAGATCTTAAAGATGGAACAGGGACTTGATCTTCCAGAGAGATTTGATTAATTATGCAAAATTTTTGATTGCTTTTGGGTATTAGCCATAATGATTTCGAACTTGGTAACATTATTTTGGGCCTTTTTCATTCAGTGCAGTGGCTTGTTTGTATGATCATTGCCAAGTAGTAGCTTCTCAGTTTCTCTCAGTGCACACTTTATTACCAAGCCCCCAGTTCAATGTCCTCGGTGGGCGTGTCGATTGACTTTGAAATCCGCCAGCTTCTTCTTCGCCTCGTTTTTTCGCCTGAGAATCTGCATTAATGTCTGCAACGATCGAAAACTGGCACTTGAATGAAGTCAGCTAGTCAGCCAGTCAGCCAGTCAGCCAGTCAGTCACACACTCCGTCACTCGGCCCGCGAAACTGAAAGTTTTAAGCCCGGCTTGGCATACAATTATTATTATTATAGTTTAATTCCCAGCCGACTTTCACGCTGAGTCAACGACTCTGTATCTGCGACTCAGTCAGCCCAGTCAGCTGTAATTGATCAGCAGAATAGAGCCGCTGTATCTCTAAGCCGCACAAATAAACACGAAGAGCAGCAAGCCCGTATTAAGCGATCAATAATCGTGGCAAATACGGCACTGTGACGCCGGGGGCGATAAGGCCAGAAATGTGAACGCACAATCCGCCGAGGCTGGGAAGGAGAACCGATGCCAAAGACTGGTTCTTGGGCCTGGCTCGTTGCAGATAAACAATGGCAATAGAAGAGCTTAGACGTCGAGGAAGGGTCAAATGCCGGGGGCACGCCGAGGAAAAACCGCAGAGGCGGAGGAGATGAGGATGTGCCTTCGCATTCGCCTTCGAGTGGCCCCTGCCCAATGATGATGATGATGAGCATAGCAAATACAAATTATGGCTGAAAAGCGCTACGTAAATACTGCAATCATTTTAATAGACCAAAAACGGCGGCGCATAAACCATAAACCAAACGCCACAGAACCACAGAGCCACAGAGCCACAAAGAGGAGGCATCTCCGGACCCTTGGCCAAAAGTGGACAGCCGAAACTTTTCTATGGGAAGTCGGAGTTAAAGGCGTTTTGCGATGGATGCTGCAATGCAGCAATGTTGCAATGTTGCAACAAGCTGGCACGCGAGCAGCGAAAATTGCTAGCGAGCCCATGGATGCGGTTTCCCGCCACTTGCCCAAGTTTAGCAGGGAAATTAGCGTAGATAAATATTTCTCAGGAAATTCCACAGCCGATGACCACTGATCGATAGGCGGGGGGTGTGTATTGTGTCGATTCCAGTCGGAATCTGCCCTCCGCTGCAGGACAGCGAATTCCGATGTCTCTCGGCGGCACTTGCGGTTTGCAAATTGCTGGCGCGGAAGGCGTACTCCTCGTACTCCTCGTACTGCTCGTTCCCCTCGGATCGTCGGTACTCCTTTCCCGGATCATCGACGTTCTATGGGGTGATTTCTGGCTGATAGACAGCTACAAGCGCACTTAATGCCGCGCGATGAGGGGCGGCGTGGCCATGTATCTTTGGCTATCACTCGGCGTGCAAGATACAAAGCAGATGCTGACTAACCCCACTCGTACTCCCAGCCCCCCTGCTCCGCAGTCTGGAGTATCTCGAACCCCCTCCCCCCCAGAAGAACTCATCCAAATCCGACTGCCGCCCCTGTCAATTCCGTAGCACTTATTTTCGTAGTCTTTGCCGGCTGAACTGCTGCTGCTCTCCGGCACTCGAATCTCCTTCTCTGGAGTGGATTTCCCCCAGAGTTTGTGCGCATGCGCTCTCCAACTCTACACACATCGCGCGGTTTGTTTTGCTACAGTCATTCGTAACATATCCAGTGCTGCAAGTAACAGTTCCTTAAAGTCTGTATAAAAGGAATTTGGGTAATGACACAGCAAGTTACTAAAAATTAATACGATTAGAAGTGCTGAGACATAAGTATAAGAAGTATTATTATGTACAAAACCTATGTACACGCAATGACTCAAGCAGTAGTATGGAAGTTAATTTACTTCCGTTTTTTGTATACGCTTATCTTACTTATCTTATCTTTTATCTTTTTTCAAGTCTTAAGCCGTACTTAGCGCCGCACCACGTGCTAGTAGCTCTCTCTCGGATAATCTCTCCACGTCGCTCTCTCTCGCGCTCTTGGCAGCCGGCATTCGAAACTCTCCAAAGTTGGCGCCAAAAGTGCCGCCTGCTCCACTCCAGAGGCACCAGCAAACACCAGCAACACCATCCACACTCGCGGTCCACGCGCGGAAACAGGTTCCACCCGGGGGCTCAGCCAGGCGGCTCCAAGTCGATTCTCGGGCAGTTGCTGTTGGACCGTCGCACGTAACGCACGCTGCAGCGGAACTACTGGATTTTGCTTCGCATCGGAATTCGCACTGAGTTTGGGTTTCGGTTTCGGTTTCGATTTCGGTTTCGTTTACGGCTAACGGTTTCGTTTACGGTTTCGGCTGCTGTCGGATTTATCGGTCGCTCTGGTCCGCTTGATCGGTTGGCCAACTGCAGGCTCGGCGGCCCTGCATTCGGCAGTTGTGAGATTGATGGACTGCAGTTGCTCCGCAAACTCTGACCTGTGACCCCGGACAAGCATTGGGCTCTGTGACTGGAAGGGCGCCCTTTTACGAGGGTCTCGCTGGCCGACTCTAAAACCGCCATCAACGCAGAATATATCAAATAAAAAGTTCAATTTCGGCTTTATTTTGTTGCCGGGTTCTCGATTCTCGCATTTCCCCATTCGCATTTCGCATTTCGCATTTCTCGAGCTTGTCGACGTCGTGTGCGCGGTCTTCATAAATTATACAAGAGCGCATTTCGCAAACGACTTGCAAATAAATAAGCATTTACGCTTTTATTATTGCCCGGCGTGTGTGTGTGTGCGTTGCTGGTGAGAGTGTGTGTTTTTGGAGCAGCAGCAGCAGCAGCAGCAGCAGCCGGAGTTCCTCGGAAAAAGCTCCCATGTGGCGCAGGCCGGAGGAATAAAATATCAAGCCGAACCGAGGGTTCCCCACTTCAAATATCATCTTTGCATACAATCAACATCTAGCCATAAAAGTGTGTTCGACCTATAAGCATATAGGCATTTCGGGATCCGCTCTGATTTGTGTGTGCTGATAAGCCAGTGATTGCCAGGCATTAGGAGCCCATATAAAGATACATATACATATATATCTATCTCAAGCAGGTAAGCAAAGGGTGCGCCCATAGCTCATAACTCATGCAACGCACATTGAACATTGAACACTGAACATGGCACATTGAACCTAAAGTGCAGCCAAAGTGCAATGACATCGCGGCGTCATTATGCAAATGCGTAAACAGCGAAATGAGCAGCGTGTGCCTGCATCCTGATGCGTCCTCATCCCGGTCATTATAATCAGCAGCCCAGCAGCTGTCGAGCTCCCAAGCGCCAACGATCTGCATAATTGGAGCGCAGCTAGCTGGGTGTCTCTAACTGGCTCTAATGAATAAATAAGTGCCACTAATAGTTTTCGCACTTCCTGTTCGCGGCCATCAAGTTGCACGCGTTCTCCGCTCTGCAGGAATTGAATCATCTGATCTGCCACCTCGGCCTCATCTGCCACATCTGCCCCATCTGCCCCATCTGCCACATCGTCCTCATCTGCATCATTTGCATCATCAAGCTGCAACAAGGCAGCGGCCAAGCTGACAATATTTAATTATGAAGCTGCGATGGCGATAACCTAACTGTCTGACTTCTTTTCCTATTTGTCCCTGGCATGCAAGAGTTCTGTGGAGGGGATGCACTGAAAGAAATGCACATTCTGCTGTGTGATATTGGGTATCTCAAATGCTCTTCCATTGAGTTGAAGCGTTTATTTTTGTAAAGCACTCACATGAGCTATTTAATCCCCAAACAGAGCTCACAATTATCCACTGGAATATTTTCTCCTGGTGTGGCCAAGTCAATTCCGCAATTGTGGTTCTTGCAACTGCCACATTAACTGCTGATGCTGCTGCTGCTGTGTGGTGTTGCGTTGTGTTGTTGTCGTTGTCAGCGGCATCATCGTTGGCATAATCATTTTCGCCGCTCTTTCCCACACAAATCGGCTTGGAAATGTTTTCATTTGGCGCACTTACTTTTTCCATCTTTCGAGCGAGATACTTGCCATGGAAATCGCAGCAGTTGGCATGGCAAATGTTGGCGCAATTATTATTGCCAGCTTCTTCCGAAGCTTTGAAATTGCTTTTTTATTTTGCAAAGACGTTTTCTTTTATTAGTATAGGATGTGAGTGACTACGATTTGATAGGTTGGTGGTTACAAGCTACATACATAACTGCAGCTTTGTCGCACATTTCAGCGTCCGAATTTCGCATGCGAATTCCTCGCGGAGGGAAAAAACATTTCCTGTCCAACAATGTTGTGCAACGGATGCCCCATCATAGTTTCCCCCAGATAAACATCGGCCAGACAAGCAGAACACTCGAATGACTTGCGCAAATGGCTGGGGGGAGTGGGGAAGAAGTGAGCACAAAAATAAATACGATTTTTCAACGAATTTTCCCGACTTCCTCATTTGCTTATCAGCGCACCGGGGGAATTCTAAAGCAGGCTGGGCGAGATGGCTCCGCTTGATTTCACTCACGCAGACTCATCAACTTTTAATTAGCTGTAATTTGTAAATTCAACGTCAAACACCGACCACGCAGTCAGTCAGAAGATGTCGCCGCCCTTGCCTTTGAAGCTGCCGCTTCAAATGCGGATGAGACGATGATGATGTTTGCCACACTGACAGATTGCTGATAAAAGCCCCCCCATTTCCCCACTTCGCCACTTCCCCAACCAAAATCGCCGGGTTAACCCTTTCAGCTTTCAGCGCCTCTAATCGCCGGCAAAGTCAGGCCACGAGTCGCGGTATTCTTCTAACCAAAGCTGCGAAACGCCCATCCATCAGTGATGAGCGGCAGCTGTCGGCGGGTTCGCCGGTTAGAAAGGATTGGCGATTGGCCGTCGAAATTTGACAAAACTGTTTCGCTTATAAATGACTCTTTGATGGCCATAAGCGCTGCCCCCCAAACGAGCAATTGATTGGGGTATTGAGACAGACAAAAAAAAAAAGGGGGGAAGCCACTCGTTTCGAGTGTCACATTAAGCGGGAATACAAGACACTTTAAGGTTTGTTGCCCATTTGCTACCCATTTCTCATAGCACTAATCACTGGCCAGGCTCGTAAATCCACTCGACTGATTCCCATTCGCTTCTGCAGCAATAAAATAATGCGCCACCAAATTACTACAGGTCTGGGTATCCGCTTTTTTAATTAGTGACATTATAAATGTGGACACACATACTTGGGGGCTGTACTAAAAACAAAACTTTACGAGCTAATTTTATGGCTCCTGCAATTTATAGACTTTTGGCTCATGTGACACAAGCCGAACAACCAAACAACCAAACAACCAAACAACCAAACTAACAACAGAGTTACTGCGAAAGCAGCAGCAGCAGCAGCAGCAGCAGCAGCAGCAACTTTCCTAACAATCTCTATAAATCCCCCAGCTCGCAGCAGAGGCACTTAATTAATTTCTGTAAAAACTTTAAGAACAAAGGGCTGTTCGCTCGTTGTTCAGTTCGGATGCTATAGCCCAGTTGTTGCACGTTAATTTCCAATTTGAGGCGAAAGGAAAATGGGAAAAAAGCGAACAAGTAATGTCATACATAGCAGCACAGCTCTATGCTATTGCAGCAGCAAAATCAAAGCCCAGGGAAACAACGACGACAACTTCGACGGCGGACAACACAGCCGTAGAACTAACTGCAAACTTGCAACCAGCTGAAGAACAACCGAGCGGCCACCAAGCTGCAACGCAGCAGAGAAGCTTGCACCAGTTTCCCAACTGCAGCTCGAGGTTGTTGTAGTTGGGAACAGTTACCTGGGCGCTAAACAAAAAAGACAAAAACGGAAAAAAGCGAAAAAAAACGGGGAAAACGGGGAAAATGGGGAAAAGCCAAAAGGAAAGCGGGGGGAAAAACTGCGCACAGTAACCAAGTGAACCAGGCTGAGAAGAGACGAGAAGTTGATGCTGTACACTTGAGGAAAAGAATGGGAAACTAGAGCGCAGAACTAGAATGTTACTCTGTTGTACAGAGGAAAGTTCTGCCACACAGCTTATGATTCAATTGCAACCGAGTGGTTGCAACCTAACGATTACCGCAAACACTGGGGCTGCCGAAATCTGGACCTACAGATTCGTGTTCCAGTGTAGTCTTAGCGAGAAAAGCCTTTGGAAGGAGGTGGAAGAGATAGATGGGGCAGGCCCACAGCCAAACCCGTTGGCAGCTCGACTCACTTCTTCAGTTTGCGTGATGCAATTGCCAGCGCCGGAGCGCCAAAAGATTGAAAGCAAACGACAGCCACGTAACTAGAACACTTGACGGTGCTGCTGCGGATGCCGCTGCTGCAACAATTTCCAATTAAAGCATTTGAGTTGCTTGGGGAACTGGGATCTGGGATCTGGCATCTGGGATCTCAGAGCTGGAGAGCTGCGATCTGGGAGTTGGGAGTTGGGAGTTCGAGTCCGCTTATGTGTCGCTTGCGCAATCATCATACGGCGCGACGGCCACTTCTGACAGCTCCAACTGCTCCAACTGCTCCAGCAGCTCCAACAGCTCCAACTGCTCCAACTGCTCCGGCTTCTATTTGATTTTCTATTGCCGCCGCGGCGAGTTTCTGCGACAGGAAGCCATCCGTAATGGGCCTTAAAATACACATTTTATGCCCAGCTAACCATCCCCAATTAGAGCTTAGGGTTAATTGCAGTGACGCATAGTTGCGCATTAGCCCCCCGCCGCTCCCCAAACTGCAGATCCAGCCATCCATCGTCCAGAAACTGGACGCTCCCAGTGGACAAGTCGGAAGCTAACGGCAGCGCGGTTCGAGCTAATTGATCATTAGGTCTATTTCCGCCGTGAGATGGCTGAGACTTGAAGTTGCGAGTTCCTTACCCTCGGCTAGATGGTTGATTTGTTTTTTTTCCTACACTAAGTAAGTCATAAAGTGGCAACTTTTATGACAACCGAGCGCATGTTGCACGCAATCAGCTGGACAGGCCGAAATTCGAACTCTGGATTTCAGTTGGGTTGGGCTCTCTATAAGGTGGCTTTCCTTGCATCCACGGGGGCAATCGTTTTTTATGGATTCCCTGGCTGGAGAACAACAAAAGCGGATGGCCATAAAAGAAAATATGTGCTGCATGCAAGAATCTAGGGAAAAAAGAGCAGAGAACTGGGTGAAATCGATTTGTATACGGTATGCAGTTCTTTATTACAGTTGCGGCCGATGAAGAAGACTTTTGTAAGAGTCAGCGAAGGAGAAAAACCAAAGTGGGTTGGATTGAGGAAAATGCGATTTTGCTTTCCCGACAGCGATGCAAAAGAGGGGGAGGGGGACAATGCGTGGTGACTAGCCAAAGACCATAACTATCCAACGAGTCGAGTAGTTTACCAACTGCCCACCGAGGCATCAGAATCTCAGTTGACTGATAGATAGATCTCCCGCCAGTCACTGACCCACTGCCCACATGCAAATGAGTTCGGGAATGGGTATCTCACGGATGCGTGTGTATCTGGGGACGGGAAACTGGGTCGGGGGATCTGCGTTCAGATATACTATGTACATGGTGCGTTGGCGTTGAGTGAAGTCTGAATTCTGAGTTCTGAAGTCTGAGGTCTGAAGTCTTCTCCTGGCCTTTTCGTTTTTGGGAAAATAGGAGCGAAACAAGAGGAGCACCTTCTTCACCCCCACCCACACCCCCACCCCCACCGCCAGCTCTTTTGCTTTGTTGTTTCTGGCTGAATCTTTTGTTTACTTCTGGGCTATTTTTTGCTGCCGAACACATTTGGTTTTTATTCCACGAAAGATGCTGCCAGAAAAGCGAGAAGCTGGAGCTGGAGCTGGAGCTGGAGCTGGAGAAAGAACAGAACAAGCGATCTTAATTTACGTTAGCTCGTTAGCTGGAACTACCGTTAGGCGCTCAAGTGCAGAAAACTGCAGCTGAGTCGGTTTTTTGTGGCCAAAATGCCGATACCTTTTTTGGGCATTCTACCAACGCCTCCAATGCTCCATTGTGTCTGCTTTTCTGCGGTTGGAGGGCGCGTGAAAAGGCCAGTAGTATCTCGGCCTGGTAATCAACAGTTGGTGGTCAACAAATAACAAAGAAAATTAAACAGAAATTCGAAAAATCAAAAGAAAAATACGAAGAAGTATTCCTATTGGCTTCGCATGCTTTATTGCCAATTGGAAAGTTGGCCTGAGTGCCAGAAAGCCAGAGAGCCAGAAAGCCATTGAAGCCGCTCGGCGATTGGTGTTAGAATGCTTTACGGGCCATTGTCTCGAGTTGGCCGTAATTGGAGGAGCCGTTGTCCGCTGCACTCTGAGCTCTATGCAAAGCCGTAAATTCCAGCTGAAATAAGCCAGCTGAAGAAGCGGTTAGGTAATAAATTGTGAGCGGCGGCTGGAAAAAATTGATTTAATAACTGCGCATCATTAAAGTGTCTTAATGGCATTCTTCCGCGAACCATCGGCTAATCAACCTGAGAGTTCGATTCGCACTCGGCCATCGATCGAACGTCTTTGGCAATCCATCAGATGCCGCTGAATGCCAATGCCATAATTTTCCCAGCTCCCGCTACCAGTTGCAGCCAGTTTTCCCCAGCAGTCAGTCAGGTGCCGCCGCTGAGTCAAGTCAATCAATTAGGCATTTTAGGCATTTCAACACATGTTGTTTACAGTTCTAATTCTGGCAGCGTTTCATTTAAATGCCATCGTGTCTGCATCAGAAATGCAGGCGGCCGGATCATCAGAGCATCGGAGGTGGAGCACAAGCTATTTTAAACACGCCGCTCGCCAACGATTTCCTGTTAAATTATGCTGCGGCTCCACAGGGAAAACTGCAGCTAGTTAGGAGGGGCAGCTTAGTAGCGGCCCAAAGAAAGGCCCAAAATCGGAAACCGCAGAGAGGTCGTAAAGCGAAATGGCCGAAAATCAAGTCTCAAATAGCCCCGAGTCACGCTTCATCTTGGGCAATATACTAATGATTGTGTTTAGAACAAAGACCACTCATCGGGCTAATTGAACTTGAGAAATGCCTTCCGCTGCTAAATCGACCCCCTAACCCATAAACACAACTCGCTAGCAAAAAGACGCAGAAGACGACGGCTGATCAATAACTTCTCAGCTACTCAAAAGCTCATTAGCTCGCTGATATGATTCTGGGGTCTTGGAGTAGAAAATTCCCAGAGCATCAGAACATTTGGAGTGCCACTTTCGCTGGGGGCGAAAATAAGAGTGTAAAGCACCGCTAATTTGAGAGGGAAAACCGACAGAACGTGTCTCGAATGCAGTTGAAAAATCAATTAGTACTCCCCACTCCAGTGATTAACGATTTCCTCGTCCCAGGGGCTTAGCCATCGCAAACAGAAATTGAC
The DNA here is from genome assembly GCA_005876975.1 of Drosophila orena. Taxonomy (NCBI): domain Eukaryota; kingdom Metazoa; phylum Arthropoda; class Insecta; order Diptera; family Drosophilidae; genus Drosophila; species Drosophila orena. The sequence goes on along the minus strand of VCKV01000282.1, from coordinate 954,606 downwards.
AGCCCACATCTAGGCTCTCGGTTCTAGGTTCTCGATTCGCGGTTCTGGCCAATTCAGTTGGCTGAGACCAGAGCTGGTTTCCAGTTATCTGCTAGACAGATTTGATTTATTCAGCTGCCCACCCACGAACAGCAGTGCCACGGCAGCCAAAGTTTATAAATGTTTTACGAGCGGTATAAATTTAAATTAGCAAGCAAAAGTCTTTAAACTAAACAAGGCAGTGATTCCAGCTGAAAGTTAAAGGCAGAATACTCGTTTAAATTGTTGTTTGAAAATGTCAAAAAATCTTACATGATTAGGGATTAAATTTCGTTGAATATCTAAAATATTGCTAATACTTCTTGCAACCTTTCGAATCATTATTATTTCTTTTTTTAAGCTCATTCGTCGTTCATGAATTTTAATTAACTATCGATTTCAGATGGGACATTGGTAGTTAAGCCCAAACAGATGATGGCATTTAAGTTCTCTTTTATGGCCCAAAGACAGCGATTATGGAATAATGGTTATGGGTATTTTATATTTGTAACTTCCAGTTGGCCAATAAAGTTCTGAGCGGCAAACAGTTGGCCAGTCAGTCATGGCCAAGAGTCTGGCTGGAAAATGGCAGAGATTCTCACTGATCGCCCGATCATTTCCTAATGGATATAAATTGCACCATCATTTGCAGCCGAACACGAAAATTTCATTTGTGCAGTGGACTTATGATGACGCATTAGAGACTGTGAGGAATTCGCAGTCGGAAGATACGGGATATCTGCGATTGACCCCTTTTGCTGGCTGAGCTCGTGCCGACAGACATTTAACCTTGACACCCAGCGTTCCCGCCCCGCAGTGCCCGAAAAAATCCGGGGTCAAAGGGCGGCCGTTCGTTTCGCTTGCCGTTAGATTTGGCGCAATAAAAGTTTCTCTTCTCGCTTCTCGCTTCTCGCTTTTCGCTGGCTCTTCTGCTTTTTGGCCTTCTTGCGCAAGCTGGCCTTTTTGCTGCTCTGCTCACAATTGCCGGGCATGACTCAAAAGTTCAGCGACTGAAATACAAAAATAATCCCAGCGAAATAAATTGCAAAATCTTTCGCAAGCCGAGGAAAAAGTGCGGCATTTTTTTATGACTCTGTTTGTTTGCCTTTTGCCTCAGATATCTCGGTGTAATTTTATAGTTAGCCGAGTCTTGTGGAACGTGATGCTATTTCCATGCTATTTCGCCGGCTATTCTCCTTTTTATTGGCCGGGAAGGGAGAACTAAAAGAAATCATAAATTTGCAGAAGCCAAGACTCTGAATATTTAATAATGTCGATGGGAATCGAGGCAGGAGGTCGCAAATAAAAATTGCTTCCAATGAACGGCAATTACTTTCCTGCACAGGCCTCTTTAAAAATGTATGTCAATTGGTCAATTTCCGCCCCTCGGCGAGTGTGGGCCAATTAAATGTCATTTACCTTATGTGCTGACCATATAATCCCCATCTCCAGCCCCATTCCAATGCCCATCTGTATCTGGACTCCAGCTCAACCATTAGCCATTCGCAAAGCAAATCCTATTTAAATATTTATGTTACAAGCCGTCGCATTCGGTGCGGTGCTCCCCTCTTGGCCCATCGCTCATTTGGCCAAATTGCACTGTGGGGCATTTTAATTAGCCAAATGGCCGATTTGCCTTCATAAATGCAGACATGCACAAAATTAGCGAAACTATATCGCCATGTCCGCCGGCGATTGACAGTTCAATCAACTCGCGGTGCAAATTGCCAATGCATTTGCAACAGAAAATCAAATATTACGTATACGCCCCGCCATCGCCACTCACCCCCCGCCCCTCGCCGCAAACAGCTACGACCCATTGTTGTGTCAGCGATAACCAAAAAAAGGCAAACAAACACGATGACGGCGGCGACAGCGACTCCAACACCTTTGGAGTGGCAATTTGTTGGCGCTGCCACTGGGATATGGATGAAGTGGAGCCCATGGAGGCAGCTGCTCCGGTTTGGCGACAAGCATACTGCAACGAGCATACTGCTCTCGCCTGGCAGGCGAATGCGAGGAGGCGATACCCTAACCGAATCAAAAGCCCTCGGGCACTTCAAAGAACGCCGACGGGCTGAAGGTATTGGCAGCATTACCGTGTGATTGATTGTCATTTACCTACTATTTAGCTCTAATTAAACAAATGTTTGCCATTCTGATTCACTCACTTCCGTAAACTACAGATATTACCACTCTTAAAGCTCGAAAAGCTATGAATCGTGTGAGTGTGTGTCGTACTTATCTGATTACAGGCAATCATTTGTTTGATTTCAAAGTAGGGTATTCCAGTTGCGCAGTACAGCGAACATTATGGCTATGGTCGGGGCTTAAACCCGTTGTGGTCTAAAGTCTATGACTCAAGCAATCAATTGCCAGCGGCAACAACAATGCAGGCCATACTTGAGTGGAAAATCAGGCATTGAGTATCTCAAGAATGACTTAACGGCAGGGAAAACTTTTGCAGTAGCAGTGGCAAAATGGCAAAATGGCAAAAAAGAAAAAAAGAAAATGAAAATGAAAATGAAAAGCGAGGAAAGGCCACAATGAGAGCTGCTAATAGCTGGCAACTTTTGAGTCGAGATTGCGATTGCGTGAATGCTTTCAGAGTTTCAGAGTTTCAGACTTTCAGCCTTTCAGCCTTTCAGACAGCAACACATTGCAGTTCCGGCCAACTTGAGCCCAAGCTCTGACTCCAAGCCGGCCGGAGTCGAAGTAGAGGGTACGATTTCACGTCGTGCTTCAAATGTGTCAAATGCATCGATGGAAATATCAGTAATTTGAATCGCTTGCAAAATTTCCATTCGCATTGCGCAAAATGGCAACGGCAAAAATTGCGCACACAAACAATTATTTGGAAATTGCAGTTGTTGCTTTTGCACGCTTTTCCGTTGCCAAGTTGGCCATAAATTGTAACAACTGTCGTTTGCATATAAGTATCCCGAGTATCGGGCCATGGACCAGACCACATGGATGGAAATGCAAATGGAGCACTGGCTTGTGGGACACAAATGTCAATTTGCAGTGCGCTTATTAAGTGCTCGACTGATGATGCAATGAATAGCCTTCAGAGGAGAGGGTATAAGCGCTGCACTGAAAGAGTGAATTTTCAATTCGCTGAATTCATAATAACCAAATCTTGTTCTGTTCTACGGCCGCCGCAGGGCCAGTACACTCAATTAATTATTCATTAAACATATCCTGTCATGGTCTCCATTAACCGGCAGCTCTCTTCGTAGCATTCCCTGTCACAAATCAAACATATCCATCCACCATTCTCCCCTTTAATTAGACACGGAAAATAAATTGAATTAACAGCGTGAGCGTGGAAAGAAGCGAGCTACATAATTGCTACCATGGCCAGAAAATGTTTAATTTGTTTATTTTTCGGTTTTCGGTTTTCGGGCTTTGGCCCGCTGCGTTCGCAGGGCAATTTATTAGCAAGCCGAGGGAAACAAAGAAAGAATTGATTGATCTGCCAGCTGGGCAGGGTTCAATCAAAATGTGTAATGAACGGGCCGGAAAAAATAGCAGAAAAAATGTTAAGCACACAAAATTCTCGCAGAGCTCAGTTTTTGGGTTGGGGATTTTTCGGTGGAGTTCGTAGCGGGTTCTCGTTTTAATGATACAATTTAAAATCAACGCAGACTCATGATTTTGCATATTTCGAGCATTAAACTCGCCTCGTCTGCTGCGGAGAGCATAATTCAGGCATGGTTACCGCATTTACCGCATTTCCCCCAGTTTCCCACTAACAACAATCAATGCCCGACGCCCGCTGTGATTTGACCAAAAAGCAGAAAAATAAAAGAATAGAAAAGGAATAGAAAAAAAAAAACACTGACGGACCGGGTCTCTAGCTGCCAAAGTCATCAAATAAATAACCGCGCGACCCGCAGTGAAAGAATGGCAGGCCAGAATGGGCGTGTCCCACTGGCCGCCGCCCCTTTCCTTGTTCTTGCGGAAAAGCAAAGAGGAAAAGCGGAGGAAAAACATTTTGTCTAAATGGCGAGGCATTACTTTTAATTAAAAGCAGCGCGGAGCCATTCGCAAAAATTGAACTTGAACTCCACGACCATGTCTAATTCAACATCGCCAGTTGGGGTCCATGGACACATGATTACCCATAAGCTGACATCGCAGAACATCACAGAACGCTCCGCAGCTCCGCAGATCCGCAGATCCGCAGCTCCGGCTTTAATCAGTTGGCCACGGCAACAAGCCACGTCTGACATTTGATGTTAATTTGCACTGAGCGCGACATCGAGCATACGCAGCGTTGTCCGTCCGTCCGTCCGCCAGTCCGCCAGTCAGCCAGTCAGCCAGTCAGCCAGCCAAGCAGTTAATTACCTGCAAGCGAACTTTACAAGCCATAAAGCACACACGACATCGCGTAATGTATACATTTTAATCGCGAACGCATTAATTAAACTACATGTAAAACCACCTCCAAAGGTGTAAATAAAAAGACCTGGCTTGGATTTGAGCAAAAAAAAGAGGCGATAATAAGACAAACAAGTTTTGAGAGTTATGCCAAATGCGTTTTAATAACCCAGAGTCCGTCTGGGTCGATTCCTGGCTTCGACAAGCCCACGCCCGATTCCCAGCAAGTAATTAGCATAAAGCACGTGCGCCCGCCTCATTGGCATGCCAATGGGCCTGCCTGGAGGTGGATACTCGTGGCTACCTGTTGGTGGCCATGCCCACTCCACTGGAGTCACAAGTGCGTACACGTCACGCCCCTTAAGGCCGCTGGGTCGGGGTCGGGGCGGGGGACTTTTGGCTGGACGTGGCCCAAAGCATCTGGCTGGCTGGCCGGCTGGCTGGCTGGCTGGCTGGCCGACTAAGCCCGGCTCAGCTTGGCAGACATTTGCACAATCCATTTCATTTCGTTCTGCTGCATTTCATTTCAGACTTCTCTGCCGGCTGATCTATGGCCAGCGGCCAAAGCACATGAATCCCAGCCAAAAGAAAACCACTGAAATTCGGCGGATTGCTCAGTTTGTTTCGGTTTTCATCCATTACAGTAGGATGTTTGGGTTACTTAATGGGAAAACCGCTCAACCTAAATTTGCATTAACCTTGTGGTGCCATTAAGGAAATAATATCACAAAAAGTGCAAATGACAATCATTACAATTAAAAGAGCGATGTGCGATTTCGAGCACAATAATATCGTGCTGAAAATCATCTGCGGTTTTCTCTATCAACACAAGCGGCCACTTGCAGTACATGGTTACTGCTCTAATTACACAGATTAATCAGCATCAGCTCCCGTCAACTCCCAGCCCAATTACAGGGTATGGATGCCGTGCCATGCTGACATTTCTAGTGCAAACTCGCGGCACCAATAGAGGCAGCGGAAGGAGGGGTATTGCGGGCATAATGGGTACTGCGGAAACGGGGGAGCTGCAGAGATCACTGCATTTATTGTATACCTGCAGATTTATGATCATGCAACCAGCGTGCCGCTTCCACGGCACCTACTCCCAATCCATTGTGGTGGGGCTTTTTTTTTTTTGCTAGCCCCAGATTCGGCTATTGTTGCCGCAGCAAAAGATACGGCTTTTTGCGGTCTGTGTCTGTGTCTGTTGTGTGTCTGTATCTGTATCTGTGTCTGTGCATTTCACGCTTTGCCAAATTGCCAACTTGACCGGCTCGAGATGAAAAACAGATAAAGCAATGAAAATGCGGGCAGGCGTTTGCCGTCCAGCGGTATCGCGGCCAGTGCGCGAACATAAAATGTTATTTAAGGCGAATTTCGGGCACAATTTGTTGTTAATGAATGCACCACTTCGGCCAGCTCGCTTGCCACAGATTTTTGCAGATTTTCCACAGATTTTTACCGATTTTAACAGATTTTCCAAGCAAATTGCGCCCACAAATGAGGTCAGGCAGCCGCACAATGTGCGCCCGTTAGCTGCAGCCATGCTCACGTGCTGACTTGTGAAAGTAAGTGCCCCAGCTGGATTGGATCTCTGTAGCTTTGGCTGCACTCTTTTATATACGAGTATACATATGCGAGTATATGCATCTGGCGAACACCTCCCATTCAGTGGGGCAACCGGCAACCTGCATCGTGTGAGCCCGCAACTAACCTTCACATAAATTATTCCCATCAACAGCTGCAGATACGAGAAGTCGGCGGCGGAGTAGGTGTTCCTCAAGTCGGCCATCCAGGCGGCAGTTTAATGTTTAAGACATCGTGATAAGCTGCAGATATTTATCTGGCCAGCAAATTACATGAGGCAACGCCTCGGAAAACCGAGAGGAGCAACATGCAACATGTGGCTGTGGCAGCAGTGAAATGAGGTGTCGAAACAGTTGTTAGCCAGTGCTCAAAGCCAGTGCCTCGTGGTACGTGGGAAATGAAGGAATTAAAGGTGACCTTGGGGTGGCAAGGTGGGCTTTCGGCTTTCGGCTTTCGGCTTTCTCCAGGGCCTACTAATTTCGCGTCCATCAGTCGTGATTGCCAGCAGTAAATCTTCACGTAGACTTTTACAATTGCAAAGAGTTTGCACTGCCGCATAAGTGAGGTAATCATAATACTCCAGCGAAGTTGGTTGGTTATTTTCTATAAATACTATACATTTTATTGGCTTCTACACTTTACAGCCAGCACTCACAATGTTTACCCACTTCTGACTCCACTATCATTGATGTGAGGTACTTGGAAATATTTTTAATGAGCCCCTCAAAATCCAGACCTTAATTGGCTGCCAAGAAATCCATTTCCAGCACACAAATATTTGCGTATTTATTGTTGGCAATCCGCAGAGCAGGCCAAGCCAAACCCATATTTTCGTCCATAGGCCGTCTGTCTACGTGCACTGGCAATCATTTCGATAACACTTGAATACAAAATGAGGGTCATTAATTTTATAACAAACTATGTTGGCCTGCCGTGGCACAGCCGAGGCACACTTGAAAAATCCCCATTTCCAGATGGGGCTTGCGGCTTATCCGCCTGCCAATGTCGCCTGTCCGACAGCCAGTCAATCATAACCCGTTTCGGCTGCCTTGGCGAACAAATCAAAACTTGTTATCGTTCCGAACAGATCGCTAGGACCAATAAAATGTATGTGGACTGCCTTACCAGCCCACTCCGCCTGGCTGCCATGGAGCTGTCCATGGAGCTGCAATTGTCAGGCCTTACGTGTCCGCCCATCAAAATGCTGCACGCCTCATCAGGCGAACCAAAAAGAAAAACCAAAAACCAAAAACCAAAAACCAAAAACCAAAACCAAAAACCAAAACCAAAGAAAGGAACCCATGAAATCGGTGACACTGTCCGCCGGATGGCCGTGGCTGCAGTTTAATTGCAGCGACTGTAGTGTCATTTCGATTTGAACCTGGAGTCGTGGAGCGTGGAGCAGCCGCCATCCTTCTTTTTGGGTCATGTCGGGCTAATCAAGGACTGGCTGGGTCACGCCCACGGCCATTTATCAGCATCAGAGCGGGTCTAAGTAGTAGTAGGCTCAGATGTTGCCTTTATTAAAAGTTACTTTCCTCCTGCACTGCGAGAAATGGTCTATCTAAATAGTAGCTTAGCGTGACTTCAAGTGAAATATGACCATTTGCATTTACGCATTAATTAAGCAGCATTATTTCGGCTGACCGCTGGACACAATTCGGCTTGATATTTGTCGCAGTGTAGTTAGACACATTTTTGTGCTGCGCTGGGGCCGCGCCAAACGTGAGCTTATGGTTTATGGCGACTTAATAAGGCTGTGACCGGCTATCAGCCTGTTGCCCCGACCAGCCACGATTGCAGCCCTGTCGGCATCTCTGGCTAATGGCTAATGGCCGGCCGGCGAATGGGGCGAGTGGGGGGCGATTCTGGCGGGGAGGACGCCCGGCACATTAGGCACAGCGGCCGGGAAAAATCTGGGGAAGCTCATAGTAGGAGCTATGGAAGCTATGGAAGCTGTATAAGCTCAGGGATGCCGCACGATGATAAACAACCGAAGCGTTTTAAACGGCTTCATTAATCTTATTCAGCTCTGCGCTGCGCTTGTCTATTAAAGCCTTGTAATGCCCGCAAGAACCCAACATCCAGCATCCAGCATCCAGCATCCAGCATCCAACTTCCAACTCCCAACTCCCAACTGATGATGAGCAGCTGTGGCAACCGCAATCAGCGAGCTGAGGCTGAAAATCTACTACCTGTCAGCTTCATGTCATTCCGGCATTTTATGAGCTGTTGCTGCAGATGAAGGTGAAGTTTGGCCAGGAGCAAGGGTATCCCCCTCGCTTCCAATAGAAATGGCATTGACATTGGCGGGACGGCAGATTGGCGTAACTGTTACTGCCGACTGCTCACCGGTTACTATTTACCAGTTACCACTTACCACTTACCAGTTACCAGGGACTGGTTACTGCTTACTGTCACCGCCAGCAGTTTCAGCTGGGCTTCGGCTGACTGGGCTTCTTGAGGATGTGCCATTCTGATGTGTTGGGTAATAACTACTCGCCTTTATACTGCCTGAGCTCTAAATAAGTTAAATCGGAATATGTATATCAGCCATAAATCAGTTATAATCTTCATAAATCAGCATATGTACGTAGTTTTGGTAAGGAAGCTTAGCTGATTTCCTGCACAAAACTAGAATTATTAAATCAGCTCCCATACTCAAAGTCTTGATCTTGTCCAATGTCTTGTCATGCCGCAAGTTGCCAGTATCTGTCGTCTTCTTTGCGATGCCGCCGCCTCATCATCATCATCATCATCATCAGCAGCAGCATCATCATCATCATCAGCTTCATGATCATCGCGCCAAACATGACAATTTCCATGGGCTTATCATTTCATAATGAATTTGTTTTGTCAGCCAATAAATTACGGGCAACACGCCGTTGGTCTACCTACAAGAAAGAGGGCCTCCATTGAGCCCGAAGAAATGGCCAGCACCATCCGCAATAGCCGGGCAACAACTATGGTACATCATAATCATGCGAGGAACATCATTGGCAGCGGCATAGAAAAGGCAATGTCTTGGGCTTTATCGTGAGACCCGTTGATTTACTGGCCCGCAGTTTGTTTAGTTATTAGCTTTTGCCCTTTTTGGCCCAGAACAAATTGCATTTTGATTTATGCGGCTGGAATGAGTTTATCTACACACGCGACACAGCGAATCGGATTCGAAATCGGAATCAGAATCGGAATCGGGCAGGAAACGAGTGTCTCCCACATCAAAAGGCTGGAAAATCGAAGGGCTGGAAAACGCCAGTCACCAACCAATTCCATTCCACATTCATTCCATTTCCCGCCCAGTCCGCATCGCAAGCCACATCAAAGGGCATTAAAATTTCAAATAGGTAATTAAGTAAAACGCATAAACCGCACAGCACGAAGGCATGCGATTACTTACACTCGGAAAGAAGCTTCTGCCATCGGTGGAGCACTCAGATTTCAGATTTCAGATTTCAGTGTGTCAATCAATTTGCTTTCCTCTGGCTTCACTCTGCGTTTCCGTGTTCGAGTGCAGCACACGGCAAAGTGTATTAAACAAACCGCAAAACGAACGCTTAACTCAAACACATGGCGGGCGAAATACGGAAGGGCCCGGCAACTTGAGTGTCGCAAACAACCGTCATGCAAATGGTAATTGAGTCGTACGGCGGGAGTCGGGAGTCGGGGGTGGGGGGTCTGGAAACCAGGAACCGAAATCCCCAGGCACCCAGATCTACGGATCTGGCTGGGCTCATTATGGCTGTAGCGCTGAACCTACGAAACCAGAAACCAGAAACCGAAATCCGTAACCAAAACGAAACGAAAGCCAGCCGTCTGTAAATATTTGGCCATCCTTCGGCACTTGCTCTACTTTACCCATTTGCCGCAATTAAATACATTAACGAGGGGCATTTTTCACTGGCTAAATGTCGGCTTCGAGGACGGCCTAAACTGAAATGTCTGCTGACCCGTTTTCCCCAAAGGCATTTTCAGTTTGGCGTGCCGTTGACCGCCGTTTTTCACTAACCGTGTTTGCCCCTGTTTGCCGTCGTCCAATTTGTTGATTACGTTTATATCGCAAAGTGCCATAAATGGATCTGTGTTTATGATGGCTTCACTCGAACTGTCCGCCACCCTTATCGGCTGTCATCAATCTGAGGTTGCGAATGCAACGTCCTCTTCCCTGTGTTTCCTTGTTTATGGTCTTTGGACAGCTGACATGTCCAGCTGACCAATTAAAAAGTACCCCACACTTAGTGTTGACTATCACTTGGGCTTTTGGTTGATTTACTAGGAGTATCTTCGGTGGTCAATATGGTAAAATATGGCTATGACTCAGAGTATTGAGTTAAATAGCAACCATTCAGTAGGCTAATATCACAAATGAAGAATTGTCGCATTCCACGAGAGTGTAATCTAATCGAATTGCCTAATTGCGACGATTATGCGAATGAAAGTTAACCAACTCGTTTTTCACTTTGTAAGTTATGCAAATTGATTCACCTCACCACTTCTGACCCGCATTTAAGTTTTGTGTGAGTGGTTCACTGAACTGACCCCTTTCTCCGACTCCCTTTCTCCACGAGTATTTATTTGGCTGAGATACATCCGAGAAGCCCATAAATGGGTCAATAGAATGGAACGAAACGAAACCTGTTGTGCTATCAAATCTTCTGGCGGAGAATTTAAATAAAATTCTTATTAGTGTGCAAATGAGCTCTGCCACTTGACACTTTTGATTTGGCCAAAGCGTGCTTTATGGCATGGCATAAATGTGTGCTAATGGCTCTGGGCTCTGGGACCTCCTCCGCCATGTCCCCCACTCTTGGCTTACATTTTATGACCCCTCTTGACCGCCTGCAAAGACGCTGATATGACAGAAGGCCGAAAGCCGAGAGCCGAAAGCAGCGAGCCCTTTTGCTGTGGGCCATAAATGCAGGGCAAATTCGAGATGCAAGATGAAGTGCCCGTTTGGTGGCCATAAAACGGGACAAAAGGGGAGTGTTTGCTGGTTGAGCATCAATTAAAACGCGGCGGCTAATTGGAGCCATAACTTATGTCCCGAAGTGGGCAGATCGCTGCAGCTTCAGCTTCAGCGGAAGGTGGATGGCGGATGGCGGATGAAAGGTAGCAGGTGGTGTCGCAACGGAGGAGCAGTCGCTCAAATAAGTAAATTGGATTTACCCCGGCCACCAGGCAACTTTGCCTGATTGCCTGGTGGATTGGGGACTCACGGGCGCTCCACTTGCGCGGATCCGGCTCCTCGGGCGGTTCTATTGCTGCTATTCCTGCTACTTTTACAGCTCAGCTGACAATGTTGCCAATGTTGTACGGTAATTTTACATAAAAGCACATAAAGTGCAATGTTTGATCGTAAAACTTTTTTACGACATTCTTCCTGTGCGCATATATAAAAATGCCTTTCAGCCAGCTGACTCTCCTCAGTGGGTATTTTCCTTTATCTGCTGCGGCGCTTATATTATATTCCCACCGCCCACTTCCGCTTTCTTCTCCGCCCTGCTCTTCGACCCCTCACCCCTCAGCTGCTGCCCCCAGAAATTGTTGGCTCATATCAAATTTGTAACACGTGTGCCGAAGGTGGCAGTGGATGTGAAGATCTGGGCGGAAAAGCAGGACCCATATACCATCTATACTATACTATCCCCCATCCAGGCTCTTTGCATTTCTATTTCGGTGCGTAGGAAAATTTATGTTGGCCTGGTTTATTGTTCGGCAGCAAGCGAAACACTTTGGAGAATTGCTGCCACCAGTAAATCGAAGGTGGAGATGGGAGATGGGAATACCCAGTGAGTGGGGGCGTCTTCGGCGCGGAATAATCTTGGTAATTTACCTAGGAGCTTGGCCTCATAACTGCAATTGCAGTTTCCGTTACCTTGAGCTGCAGTCTGCAGCATTTAAGCACTCATAAAGTTAATGACATGCAGGGAACTCCAGGTGAAGTCAGGGAAGCACAGGGAAACACCCCCATGCGCTCACCAGAGCAGAGATGCCTGGGATTCCATTGTATCCCGGAGGTATGCAAATGCAACTGTCCCATTTACTCGCCGCCTCTGGATGGTTGCAGTCATTAAAAATAAAGCAATTTTCACGCATCTGCCAGGCCGAATAGAAAATAAAATGCATTTTCCACCACATGACGAATGGGTTGATTCTATTTTACAGTTTCGCAGCCAGCCCATCCTTCATTAAAGAACAAGAAAAGCGGGAAAATGTATTTCTCTTCTTTATTTATATAAAAGTATATGTATTTATGTATAAGCTGCATAAAAGAAAATACACAAGTGCACAAGTGGAATGGGGGTGTGCAATGATGACGTTACCTTCGGCAACCACCGCACGGAGCAAGATGGCCAACAGCACTGGCATACCCCTTAAGCAGGAGGGTATGTCCACTCCGAGCTGCCCTGCTTGTAATCAAGTATTTACCCAACCGCATACATCTCGCATGCAAACACTGCTGGGTATGCAGGAACATGCCTCAACTTTTGCTTGGGGCACGCCCCCTCGCCGACAGCCAGTCAAGTTGTCCTACGGAACAGCATCAGCTGCAAAGGCACTCAGAAAAATAAGTACAATACTGAGATGCAGATACGTTTACAAAGTATCTGTTTAAAATAGATGAGCTCTTGTAGAGCTACAGCTCTAGAGCTTTCCCTACTTAAATGGTTTTTGGGAGTTATTAATTAAGTTTTTGCCAAAGCTGCAATGTTTCTTTTAGTGTAGGGCCTTACCTTCAGTCTGAACTCTAGCCGGCATATCCAAGTGCAACTGCAACTGTGACTGCGCCTGCAACTGCGGTTGTGGCGCACTTTAAGCGAATTTCATTTGTCTGCAGCGTCAAGCACTTGACAATCACTCACGTAGCCGTGCAGCATCCTGCCCCTCCTCCGCATTTAAGCCACCTGCCCCTCCCTTTAGCCCTTTTGGGCGCCCCCCTTGTGGGAGCCCCCTCGACAAGCCCGCTCCCTGGGCGCTCGTCTGGGCTTTGGCTTCGGTACCGTCTGGTCTTGGATTCAGGGCCTGGATTCTGGGTCTGGATGGTGGGCTGGCTTGCTGGCTAGCTAGCTGGCTGGTTGGCTGTATGGATGGTGTTAACAAGTTCCCATGCAACCGCTTAAATATTAACGCACACACGGCGACACACGCTGATTCATTGGAGGCAGCTGTCGTTGTCGTTGTCGGCAACTGTAAATAAATACTCATGCAGCACGCGGTGCAAAAACTTGTGTGTCATTGCACTCGACAGCCAGGACTCGGCCAGAAAAATACAAAAAAAAAAAGAAAGAAGCACATTGCGGATACGTGACGTTAGGGCAGGGACAAGACTGCAGCGAAATATTTGCCCGCGAACCGCTACAAATCAGTGGAATCATCGAAATGCCAGCGAGAGGCATAATTAACTTGCAACTCAATCAGTAAATTCGCATGAGGCATGGGTATGTCATGCGGGGCACAAGCGTCAATGCAATTAGAGCCTGTCTGGATGCCTTGGACAATCCAATTGGGTTCCACAGGCTCATTACGTGCCAAATGTAAGTGGGAAAGAAACCAGGAGGCAGTGCATCGGGCTCTGATTGTGGCCCCCGTCGTAAGTGGGCGCCAAGACACGCCGTCGACCGTGTTAATTGCTGCAAATGCCTCAAGGTATTCCGAGGCCCACGCCCTGATGCCCCAGCTGCCCCAGCTGCCCCAGCCCCCAACTTCACCCTTCGGACCATATGTTATGTGGCAATTGTGTGTGAGGTGGCTGTAAAATTTATGCCCGCCTGCGGATTGCCAACTTGCCCCTTTCCACTGCCTGGCTTGGTGCCACGTTTGTGGCTTTGGCCACAGATATGCACACGAAGAAATGGCTTCAAACGTTAATTCAATTCACTAATAAGCTCTATGGCATTTTTGTTCTTTGATGTCTTGGGGAAGTCTCGGAATAACATGCATGATCTTCCTATTTTTCGATGATATTCGACACTTGTAATTCCTAAACGATATGCAGATTTTTCCAGTGCATCGCTGGCTGTGCATATTGCTCAGAAGAAATGAGCCAGCTAGCAAATTCTCAGAAACTAGCGCCAGCGTCAGAAAACGAGACGATACTAACTGGGACTAACTCGTGAACAAATATTAAGTAATTTTGCACACGCATATCTCAGGAGTAGCATCGACTGGCTTCGAATGGCAGATGAACGTGTTTTTCCAACTAATTCTGGACGGGATTATGTCATTGTGAAGGTCTTGAGATGAACGCAGCGCAGACGAACCCTTTACCAGCTGACAGAATGGAATTTCCCTGAAGCCATCGCATGCCCACCTTCCATTAAGTCTCAGTCATTTGCAGGCTAGGAGAAATAAATGCCTGTGCCCTTGGCTTCAATTTTCCAGCTCATTTGAGAGTTATTTACATCTCACTGCCCGACGCCCCCGAAACCAATAAGCCCCGTTTCGTAGCCAAATCAACCAACTAAAAAAAGGAGGAAATCAGTGCCGTACCTTTCATACATACTCGTACATACATACATCCCCCTGATGCCCGAAACCCGGCGCGCATTTAATCATCATTAAAGCCCGAAAGTCGGAAAGTCTGGCACTGCTTCAGTTTCTGGCCTGGCCTGGTCACGTTTTTCATCATCATTACCAGCAGCTTCTACGCACACAGCACGGCGGGTAATAAATAATTTCGTTTAGCCAGAGAACCAGACGCTGAATCAGACCCAATCCCCACTTTTCCCGGCCAGATGGATGTGCTGAAAGTTTGTTTGGCTTTCGCCTTGGCTGGGTGTTACTTCCGCAAACATAAAATGGCAAAAATACGGGGCAAAATGGGGGAAAAGTGGGGAGCAGCGAGGATGAAGGGTCCTCTGATCCATTGAAATATGACAAAATGCTGTTTGAGACATTTTCAGTTATTGATACGCCCGTCCGTCCGTCCGTCCGTCCGTCCATCAAGCCAAGAAGCGCTGAAATGAATGCAAGTGGGGAGCCACGTTTATGATGATGTGAGGAGCAGAGTTTCGGGCACAAATATTATTAATATGCCAGGCAAAAGCAGGAAAAATAAAGAGCCAGCCGAGCCATGGCAGAGAAAGTAGTAAAGTTTCCCGGAAAATTGAAAGCAAAGTTTCGTCTGATAAACACGAGAGCAAAAGGGACGGGTGTTTTTTGTGGCAAATGCCACACGCACTTTATCACAAATCAAGCCAAGTTTTTCCGGCCGGGGCGTCTAAGATACGGGGGGTTTTGGTTTTGGCCACAAGTCACGCCCACCGCCCACCGCCCACCGCCCCCTGCTGCTGTGATAAATTTGATGGGAAAAGAAATTATGAGGGTGTCGCTGGCTCAAGAAACGATTCTCATGCTGATGCTGATGATGTCCTGTAAACACAGGCTCGGGCATAAAGATATGGCCCTATAAATATGCCGGGCGATAAATTTCCCCAGTGTCATCTGGAATGGCGAAGGCTTGGAAAAGCCGCTCAAAAATCGATCAATGGCATATTTATCATGCGAGATTTTTGGGGACCAACTCGCACATGTCCTTGCGGTTGGCCCTTCCAAAGTTATGGCCTTTGCTGAACACTTTTGATTCAGCTTTTCTGCGAGTTCTGCGATGTGTGAGGTTACTGGGGTCTGGCTACATTAAATGGCATACCAGTGATACCTGTGGTAAATAGGTTTTTATGAGTACCGAAAAGAAGGATTTTTTATTAAAGCGACATGGGACTATTCCATTTATGGCTCCCCAAAATAGAGCTTTCTTTTGGTGTCTCTTAAAATAATGCATAATTAAAAGATTTTAGAGCTCGTTTCTGAGCATCGTGGAATGCAGAAGTGCATTTTAGAAGATTTCAAGAGTGATGTTCCCCCCCAAAAGCGAACATGGCAATGAATAAGTTTATTGCCGCGCAAATTGCTTTCCATTTAAATGTACATAATTTCTAGGCGGGAGCTTAACGAGATGAGCATTAAATTTAAGGAAAATGCGGAAAATGCCATCGTAAAAGTGCGGCACATAAATGTAAATTGTAATTTCCGCTGTGCGTTCGTGGGGCGCTGCCACTTGTGGGTGGTTTTTGGCGGGGTGAGGAGGGGCGACTGGAGGAGGGGCGACTGGGGCAAGTTGAATGAACTTGTTGTTGCATGCGTTTGGCTGCAATTAAAATTACATGCAGTGCATTCTCCATTCTGCATTCTCCATTTCCCATTCCATTCATAGTGGCTGTCATTCAGAGAAATATATGCATTTTAATTGATGTTGCTGCTGCTCATTCTGCTGCTGCTGCTGCTGCTGCTGCTGCGTTGACAGAGTGACCAAGTTAAAGACAGATGTATGACAGATGTCAGTCAACTTGCCAGCCGACTTTCCATTAATTAGGCATAATAATTCATTAGTGTAATGAGCGCCAGGCAGTGGGAAATGTGCCAGCTACTAGCGTCTAATGAAGGCAGGGGCACAAAAAGCAGGCAGCCACTATCTGCGCTGTGCCACTTTACACTCGGCGAAATATCCAGTCATTTGGCTGATAAGGAGCACCTAAAAACGGAAATAAGCAAAGGCGCGCAGTGAGTTTCGAGCCAGGACCTCCATTACTGTAGGCCGTTCTGCGGTAGATGCCTAAAATGCATATCTCTGCGATACTTTTTACGCACGCTATCTTTCTATCCGTGCATGCAAAACAACAGACTTGAGGTCTGGCCATGTGAAATGTGCGAAAAGTTGGCATGTTTTCCAGCTGCTCCTTTGGCTTTTGCGCCCGGCGCCTTTCATTATGCGAGTGCACATTAATTATTTTGTAGTTGCAGCCGGCACAAAAGGCGCACTCTTTTTCTATCTCCGACTGTCGGCGAATGTTGTGTGAAGTTGCCGAGAGATACCAGCTCGTGGAATACGGCATACGGAATACGGCAGACACTGTTCCGTGGCTTAATTTGTTTGGGGCTCAAACTGATTTGATGGGCTCAACGATTGAAACGTTGGTCTCTAGACTAGTCCGTTTGTGCTGTTTGATTTTGAGCAGGAACACAATCTTAACATGTTACTCATTGCCTTGCCAGGCGTCATTGCCAGGCAGTTGTCCATTATACTTAGGTGTGCTTAGATTTCGCGCTTTATCAGCCGCATATCTTCATGTGGGGGCTATCACCTTCTCCATCGAAATGTTGGCGCCCAAAGCCCGGCGCTTCCTCCTCTCGCGCTCCTTCCCCCGCCGCCGGGTTCCCCCATGCCGTGTACTACTACGGCTCTAATGACATAATCTGCTTTTGGCCAACACACACACACACAAACACACACACACACACACAGTGGAGCAGAAAGCCCTTTAACTAATCCGCTTAAGTGACTTTGTTGGTGCTGCCGCTGTGTGTTGGCCGTAGGTGATTCTTCTCTGCTTCTTCCACTTCATGCATATTAAACTTATCGCTGGCAAACAACCGCAATTATAAAATTATAATGATAATGCCCAACTAGGGAGCGGCAACCGCTGACAGTTGGACTGTCATTGCCGATGATGATGATGTTGATGTTGCTGTTGAAGTTGCTGTTGAAGTTGAAGTTGCTTTTGCCGCTGATCTGGCAGGCAGATAAACGGCGAAGCCAAAAGAGTTATTAAAACAAGGCCTAGTGGCTTTAACTTGGCTCAAATGCCAGAGATTGTTGCGACAATGTTTACATACCCACAGAGCAAACCAGTTTGCCCGTTGCAGTTGCATTCCCACTAATTGCTAGCTAGCTGCTAATTAGCTACACGATATATTAATAAGCACTTTCTATCTTTTCCATTGCAGAAAATGCTTTACTCTCTCGGCGACACCGCGGCGTATACTTAATACCTAATCTTGTCAACGGGCCAAAGCACGGCTAAGCAAACATGAACTGCCTCTGTCGCCCATCACGGATTATGTCCGTGCGCATTAATTTGCTGGATGAAACCGAGTTTATACACGAGATCAAGGTAAGTCAGCTCCACAGCTCCACAGCTCTAAAGCTCCCTTTTTTTTGCTTTTCCCTGGCGGTAAGCATGGCCAACTCTTTCGCTTTCACCCCCACAACATCATCATCATCATCCTCGTGCTGAAGAGCGTTTTGTGGCCACAAAAGTGTTGCATACTTTGCACGTGCCTCGGATTTTAAGGGGTGCCGCCATGCCAGTGCCCCCCATCCTCATCAATATTTAGTGCGGGGCCTTGTGACTTGGCAAACATGCAAAGTGTCATCATTCACACGTCCATCGCCGCAGCTGCCTGCTGTTTTCCAGCGCCTTTCCATCTCTTTGGCTCAAAACTGCTCACGTTTGCCAAATTAAATGGGTCGCCTCGCCAGGCGACGGATCCCTTTGTCTCCGTTTGCCATTCTCCGCCCAGCTTGGCTGGGAAAAATTGTGCTGATTTCGCACGCCATCTCATAGTTGGCATCATTGTGCGGGCAAATCAAATAAATTGTTGTGATTCCTCTCCGCCGTACGGCTGGCCTGGATTTCTGCTCTTCGGTTTCAGCAAACCTTTGCAAAATCTTGTCCCCATGCAGCCCACATGAAAAAGGAAACTCCCAGCCAGCACATCTGTGTTTGTGTTTGTATTTGTATTTGTATTTGCCTCTCTGGCTTTTAATTGAAAAATATTCCGAGTACGTTTCGGATTCCAAGAACGAAATCGAGGGCATAAATCAGTTATGAATGCTCGGGGAAATATCGTTAAAATGCCATAAAACAGCTCGATGACATCGAGATGGCTTCGATTGTGGATGAATCAGAAAAGCCATTTGCCGAGCACCGAATTGCCTTGCAAACTCTCTAGTTTCAACAATTAAATGTATGGTTTTCTGCGGCAATATCAAATCGATTGAAATACCAATTGCTGCTGACCTATTACGATAAAACTCTTTCTGCAATCTCAATAAGCCGCATTAAATCAATTAAGTTCGTAGACCTCCATTGACATTCATGCCGAAAATAACAAAGCTGAAGGTTCTGCTCGATGTGCAACGAGATAAGGTTCCACTGCAACATGATGCCCGATCATCATATTCAATGCAAATTCTTGTCATCTGCGATGCGATGCGATGCGATGCGAAGTGCCTGTGAGGTCTGCGACATAATTAGCAGTGACTTAAAGGGCCGCCAGCTAATTATGCAGATGCCGTAAAGTCGGGCCGTGTGTGTACATGCCAACATATGTATATATATATACGTGTGTGTTGGGAGTGTGCAGTGTGTGCCAGGTAATTGGACCAGTTGAGCGTGAATCGCCCACGGGCTTCAAGTTGTTGCAGCCTGCTGCCTGATTGATCGACCGGCGGTACGGAGTCGGAGTCGGAGATCGGAGATCGGTGCTAAGGAATCGGGAACTTAGCCACGACGACAGACTAGTTTAGCCATTCCGGGAACTGACTAATGACACTGGCAGCTTGTGGCATGTGTTGCACGGTGCACGGTGCACGGTGCATGGTGCATGGTGCATGGCATGTGCAGGAATTGGAGCACGTAAAACGCTAATAATCACAGCTCATCAGGGGAGATTTATAATAATTTTACAAGATCCCAGCCGAATGCCAGCGGCCCTAGCATTTGAGGGCGTGGCAACAATTTGACAACGGCCAAGTGGCCAAGTGGCCAAATGGGCAAGTGGGCAAGTGGGCAAGTGGCTGTTTCTGCCCGCGGGGGTCGCCATTAATGAGTCTAAAAAGTGGACAGAGCCGGCGCAGAGCAAGTGCTTATAATAGCTGGCACAACTTATCGCTTGTCATTATTGGCGGGTCGGGGCGAGTCACCTCGACTCACCACATGATTGATAAAAGACTCGCCGCCGACAAATTCCGAAAACCCAGAAAAAAGCCACCACAAACAACGTCGAAAGCCCAGCCATGAATGAAAACTCAAAGAGCCGCAATGACGATGACGACGACGACGACGATGGCCTGATATGCAAAAACGGCAGCGGAAAAAATGCGTGTGGCCGCCAGCCTCAAAACGTAATTTTATTTACACGACTAAAGACGCCAACCAAGCGGAGTGGGGCCAAAAGCCACTCGGGCAGACTGGCTGTCAAATTGCCACGGCGACGTGGCCGTCGTCGTTTTGGCCGTGTTGATTTTGACGGCTGCCGATGGCACTAAACGCGCGCACTTAAGGCCACCAAACAACTGCAATCCACCAATAATGACACAGCTGCTGAGAGGGGGTGTACACACAAGTGCGGGGGGGAAAATGGTGTGTACGATGCCAGGAGGATCAATTTAATGACTGTACACACATTTTTGATTTATGTATATTTTACTTCCGATTTTTGGGACGACGACCTGTTTTTCCTGAGTGTATATTCCATATATCTGCCAGTCAATGTTGCAAAATGTACATATATTTTGTGTATGTTGCAATCGATATTTCATGGCCACGACATGAGCTGCGTCGAACGTTGCGTATGAGTGATTATTCGGAATGCGTTATCTTGCGGATTAAATTTAAGTCGACAAGCGGAAAACAAACCAAATCGTACAGATACACCCGCAAATGAAAGCCCACAATGCCATGAATGAAATTCGCTTTAAATAAATTTGACTGAACTACAAGGAGATTTATCAATTGTTTAATTTTTGCCCGTAGTTTTTATTCTGCTCATGCTAATTTGATTTAAAAAAACAATACAAATCAAAAGCTGCTTTACATCATTACCACAATAATGTCAAAAACACATTTAAGTTAGCTGCTAAAATGCGCAAAAAATTACTCTTTTAATTAGCAATGTAACCATAAAATGTTGCAGTATGTGAAATAAAGGTTGAGTAAAGGTTCCCATACTAATGAAGGAAAAAACCGAGGAAATGTAAATGCAAGCCATTAGTGGGCATTAGAAAACTAAGTGGATTTAAAATCAAGAAACCATAAATTCCAAGCTTATTGTTCCCAAAAATACTCCCCAAAAGTGCCTCGGTAAAGCTTGGCACAAATTCCGAGAGATCTTAAAGTGCCCGAGACAAAAGTCTGAAGAATGGAGTTGAACCCGCCGAAAGCGAGACAAAACCTCTGCCCCGGCGACCCTGGAGCCCAGTCACTTAAAGGCTGGCAAAACTGTGACAAATGATTTTGACGACTTCATGCCCAGACCCATGGAACAGAACTCTACGTGCGCATATAGACCAGAAATCCGTGAGTCTGCGGGCCATTTATCACGCTTACCATGCTAATGACATTTGGCCAAGTCGGACCGCCAGACTGGGCCACTTCTCGAGTGCTCCCAAGCAGAGCGGCACTTCTTGGCACTTCTTGGCACTTGGGGCGGCCAAAATGGCATAAGCTTGTTATTGCTGGATAAGGTTATATAATTATTTCCTAACGGTTAAGCCGTTGCGAGCGGAGTGTGTGGGCATTGTTTGTCCAGCGCTTGATTCTGTCAATACAGGGTGCCATTGGAGAATTTATGTAAATCATTCCGCGCCGCACACACTTCACTCCAGTTCCGTTCAGTTCAGTTCACTTCACGCCGGCCACAATGACAGGCCGAAATGGAAAATGGTTAGTTCGAGTGCTTCACGAGCAAACACTCGACTCGAAGCCAGCAATTCGAAATTACCATATACGTACGTATCGGCGGGCACCTAAACTCCAGAGCTAAGCCTGGCCCAAAAGTTGGCCAGGCCCCCGAGCGACATTTAATTAGAGTCCGCTGCTCGCGTCATTGCTGGCCGAAATAAACCTGCAGTTTATGGCCAACATAATTAAGTTAAAAGCTTTTTTACAGTCCCCGCCACCATTTCGTTGCGCAGAGAGAACCGGACAGAGCTCGCTCAAATTGATAATGAAAATGAAAATAAGCAAAGCCCATGGAGCGTGTTTAATGGCTAAATAAATGCCGGCGTCTAGATTTCAGCACCCACACCTGTATCCATGCAGCTGGCTATCTGGCTATCTGCCTGTCCCAGTATCTGTGTGTGCTTAAACTTAACGTCGGCCAGGTTAGCAGTTATAGACGGTAATTTGGGCCATTTTGCAAGGCCAGGCCATTGATTTGACCCATGAAGCCGGAATGAAAATGGCTGCATTTCCATGGCAAATGTTTAATAAAGGTTGAGATACTCCGAACTAATGGATTATGTTTTAAAGCACGGAAATAAATGATTTTCTCTGTTCGAGTTGGAAAAGATACAAACCAAGCTTCGTTGCTAAAACCTTAAAAGTAATTCAATATTGTCATTATGAGCAGCGCAACATTTCTGTTTTCTGTGTGGAGAAAGCATAAGCGAAATTCAAAATGCACAATACTCCCGCTTTCAGGCGTTTAAAAATGACGTAATTAATAAGAAGCAAATGGTTAGGCCCAAAAGCACCGAATGTTGTACCTTTTTGCCAACTCAGCGAAACACTTTTCCGGCGTTGCCCTTTTTTATTTGGCATTTTTTGGGGCAGCCGGGGTAATTACTTTATCTGTTGCTGAAGTTGCGCTACGGTTGGATAATAGGATTAACAAAGAGCCCCTTGAAAGAAACAGAAAACAGAAAACAGAAAACAGAAAACAGCAAACAGCTAACAAAAATTCGAAAACTCGAAAGCCCGACCAAAACTGGCCGCTCGTTGCCTTTCGCAGCTGTCAGAACCATAACTCAGTGTCAAGTCGAGACTTTGCGGCTATATCTGAATATCTGAGTATCTGAGTACGAGTATCTGCGTGGCCACAAGGCCCCCGCTCCATCCGCATCTCCGCAGCGTTCCGCTTTCAAAAAGACAAAAAGCAATTGTTCAATCGGCTGAGTTTGAGTCGGAGGGAGACCGGCGAAATAGATTTGCAAACAATTTGCAACAATTCAATCAAAAAAACTTTAAACGCAAATACAGAACGGACAGACATCAGCGGGTGGCCAGCAGTCCGGTGGGTGGTGGATGGTGGGTGGTGGGTGATGGAAGGTGGATGCTGGATGGCAGGCGGTCCGGCTTGACGGCCATCAGATAACTCACTCACCTGGTGGTCCGACGTCCGCCATCCGACGTCCACCATCCGACGTCCAATTCCCGGGAACCCCTTGAATCCCTGGAACCCCGAACCTCCGGCTTCTTTGCGCCCTGTGTCGCTGTCAGTTGGCTTCGCCGTTTGCTTGCCAAGCGTTTGAATGGGTTAGCGAACAAAGCGCCAAAGAAATTCAAGGTGAGCGCAGACCTGTACACCTGGAAGAAATTCGAGTTCCCTGGCAAGAAACTATGCGAAAAGATTATACACATTTAGAACCCTTCTACTAGAACTAAGTTATAAATGGTAAATAGTGGAACAGCCTGAATGGTTCTACCTAGAACGATTTTTCGAAGTGCACAGTAGCCATCATCCATTTCTTGGCTTCCATTCACCGTAGGATGAGCGCAGAAATATTTGCGAGGCAAACAATGATATCCCGCATTTGCACAGACGTCGTGCGACTGCGATAGCGGAAAATGCAAGTGATGCCTCTGCGGCGGAAGTCGTAGCTCTCGCCGGAAAAGCGCGAGACAAGTTGAACAGTTTGAACATCCGAACAACCAAACAGCCAAACAGCCAAACATCCAAACATCCAAACAGCCGAGCATCCGACCATCTGAGCATCTGAGCATCTGAATAGTTGCACGTGCAGTATTTCAGCGGCTTGGCGGGAGCAGAACGCCCAGATGCATCGATAGCTTGGCCCAGAGCTTGGAATTAGCACGGCAAAGGGAGTCATGCTCAAAGAGAATCCCAAAAGAAAATATGTGCCGGAAAGATGCGACAACCGTCGACAGACCAACGAAAACACAAGAAAAAAACATACAGCACTGGCTGCAAGCCAGAAAAAAACAGAGCCCGAACATGCCGCAAAAAATAGCAGGAAAAACGGTGGAAAAACAGAAATGGAAGTGCCGCTATGTGACGATGACGATGACGATGACGATGATGTACCAGTACCCACAACTCATATCGCAGCTAGGGCCAAAACTCCCAGCCAAGCCGATGCCATGGCTAAATCCGAGGCCAAAGCTGGAGCTGAGGTTGAATGTGCGATGTGGGATGTGGGATGCGGGATGTGGGCTGTTGGCCGCTGGATGTTGTCCGTTGGATGTTGAACCTGAGTCCAAAGTCAGAGCCAAAGTCAGAGGCTGAGCAGCAGAGTCCCAGCCATCCGCATCTAGCATTGTCAGGCTTTGTGCCGCATGCAGTTGCCGCATGCAGTTGCCGTTCGCCGTTCGCCGTTTGGCGTGGCATGCGAAATAAAACTCTCGTAAACAGACAGCGACGTCTCTGAGCTGCCAGCATCGGCGGAACAAGGAGCTGTCAGCTTTGGGCCACACCGCCGACTATCAGATACCCTGGCGGTCAATCGAACCCAACCCATCGATGCATGGCATCCATCTTCCAATTTGTAGGTTTTCAACTTGACTTGCCCCAATTGAAATTAGTTGCTTGCACCCATAAGAATAAGTACGCAACACATTTGTATTGCCAATTTCGGGAGTGCAGATGGCTGTGGCCCAAACAACGCTGCTCGCACCTGGTGCAGGGTATAGCCATAACACACGGTACAGGAATCTCAAAAGGCAGCATCCACTGCGACAACAACAACAACAGCAAACCGACTGACAACAAACATTGCGAAGAACAAGCAGCCGGCAAACAACAAAAACAGCAAATAAAAAAAGGAAAAACCGAGACGACTCGAGTTGAGTTGAGTTGAGTCGAGTCGAGGAACCTTCTCTTCGGCGCTGAGCTGCAGGAATTACGCAAATCTCGTTTGTTGAATGTGTTTTTCAGTTAGGTGAAGATGCGCCAATATGGGATGAGCAGGGTGGATCCCGGCCCCCAAAAGGGGGTTCCCCAAGGGGGGGAGGGGAGAGGCAGTTGGAGGGGCAGACATAAATCTGCTTTAGCATTTGGAAAGGCTGCCTGGTTTTTTGTGCATAACGACGACACGATGTTGCTGCCATTGCTTTTCTTTCATTTTGTCGCCGTTTTGTCTGTGACATTGCACTCACTCCGTCCCCCTCTCTGTTTTAGCCCTGTTCCTCTGTTTTAGCCCCGTTTGTTTGCTCTTTCTGGCTTTTATTTTTATTCCTCCTATTTCAGCCCTGAGCTTAAGACTCATAATGCCGTTATAAACACAAACGAATGCAGCTCTCTGCATCTGTTTCTTGTTTTTGTTTTTGTTTTCGTTTTTGGTTTTTCGCTTCTCGCTTTTCTTTCCACCGAGAGTTGTGTGCACTTTTTGTTGTCAGAGGTCAGCGCTCGTTTAAGCCAAGCATCGCAATTATACGCACAATGCAATTGGCGGGGCTAAAACGCACACAGACACAGACACAGACACAGCTCACATGGCATGGAGGGCATTAAGTATACGACCCGTGGATGGCAGAACCTTTTGGGGGCAGATGCCGAGTCGAGCATCAGTTGGTTGCAGCACCATTTCTGACCTGACCCCCATTGCCGACGACTCGGACTCACTTCTTATTTTCCATTTCAGCCAGCTTTGTTTTTATTCGCTCCTGCAAGGGCAATAAGCTGGCGTTTCTTGTTAGCCGCCTTGCAGTTTAAATGGCAGCAAATGAGCTTACACAGGGAATGCGCTGTAATCCGACTGGGCTGGATGAAAAAACTGTAGCACAAGCACTACGTTCCGACCTTAAAGTTAATAATAAATCTATCTATAAATGTATTTTTTACATATTTACTTTACTCACTTCATGAAGTCAAGTTAATTTCAAGTAGTTTTGACAAGCACGTGTGTCTGGGGGGGAGCTCATCCTTTGAAAACATGAAACACGTGCTAATCATATTAAAGCCCGGCGACTTGCAGCGCAAAAGGCCGAAATTGGGTTAGTCACGTCGTTAAAGTTGGCCAAGACGCTGATTACGTCTTAGCCGGAACGCGGTGCTGGGATTTGTGCCTCCACCGAAAAGTGTCCCATGGGGGTGGAGGAGAGGGAAGTTGTTTAGGGCTGGCTGGTGGCCAGACATGTGTGCTATATTTTCCGGTTTACCACTTGGCGTTCTCTAATTAAGTTGCATGGCAAAAACTTCCTCCTTTTTGCTCTGGTGTTGCCGTCAGCTGACAAGAAAAGCAGGCAATCGAGGTTGAGAGCCAGTCGGCGGCGGGGGAGGGATGAATGTAAGCTCATTAAGTGTACTTGGCCAGGATTCGATGTCCTTTGGCTCCGAGGCAGGCGTAGGTCCTTCCAGCAACATCAAAGTAAGCATAATTTGATTAAGACATTTTAGCCAAAGACCTAATCATCATTAGCATCAACATAATCATCGTAAGGCACATCCGGCGTCCTCTTAATTTTTTCTATTTTCCCTATTTTTTTCCCCTCGACTTCCATTTGCTGCGATGTCAGCATCAGGATCATCCATAGCCTTCATCCTTTGATGCCCCAGACATCATCTACGTCACTGGTTCGGGGAAAATCTAATTTATTGAACTCTGTCAGTGAGTGAGTTGTGTGGAAATTGGCGTTGAAGCTGGGTGGAAATGCTTCCGCCCCCAGAATCGTTTGTCTGAACGTGGAAAACCTTTTGGGAACCAAAACACTTTCGTTTGCACAAGTTTTTCCGGCAAAACCCATGTGATTAATTGCGCTCCTTCCATGTATTTCCTACCATGTTGATTTCTGGCCATAACTTAGGCGCTGAACGACTAGTTCATTAGGCTGGTTGCCAACGGGGGTTGTCTGCTGGCTGGGATTCCTGGAAGGTACGGCATCCAAGAAGAATCCAATCCAGATCGATAAAGATGGCTCACTTGCTTGCGGCACACTTTAAGGAATGTTATTTCACTCGCTTTTACCTCATTTGGAATTCCATTTACGTGCACATGCATTATTAGCTGCTCCCAGTAAGTAAACGGCAACCGACAATATGATGAACGCTCATGTTGCTTATGCATTTTTAAAATGCACTTTTCTTCTCGTGTTTTGTGCTTTATGGCAAAAGCATTGACAGCAGAGTCGAAGGAGCGGTGCCAGCTGGAACAAGAGCTTTCGGCAAGAGCTGGATGACAAGGATAAGGACTCGACTTGTGTAGGAAATTTCACAGACCATTGTGTTAATGTCCTTGCCCACGTTCACTCCACGTATTTGTAATGCAATTTGAGCTGCAGGACCAGCGTACAAATTTGATGTCCTGCCCAGCTGCAGCATCACGTTCACTTTGCCACTGCCGCTGCCGCTGTCACTTCACTGTCACTGTGTCACTTCGTCCTGTTAACGACTGTCATCTAATGCAGTCGGCACAAATGCAATTAGTTTTTGACACACACGCACACGAGTCCGTGCACCGTGCCACACACACACACAGACACACACACACTCGCACGCTCGTCCTGCGGCTCGGAGCTCATGCAAAACTCAACTGGGCTCGACTTTTTGATGCGGAATGAGCTCTCATGCGGAGATTATACCCCTATCCACTGGGATCTCGGTTTGTTTTGGCAATGCTGAAAGGTAAATGGTTATTGGGCAGACCGAAAACATTTCGCAGTGCTACTAAAGATATGTAATTAAGCATATCAAATTCAATGTTTTACCGGGATGGAAATAGAGTATTGCTTTATGGCATAGTAGTAGTTTCCTACCTAAATATAGGCATGTGGCAAACATTCCCCGACAATGTGTATCAAATATCATACGTACATATGCACGTGTACGTCGGCAGCATCCCAACTTCGACTCCATCTTTTGGCATTTACAATTCCCAGACGGCGAGTTAAGCAGCTCGATTTCGGACTCAAAGTCCGAGGTCAGCAGAATGTTTAACATAAATTCAAAACGAGTTCAGCACGGAATGCCGAGCAAACTGGCAGATACACCGAGTTCCCCACTCCCCGGAATCCCAGTGTGTTCACACTTGCCGGCCATTAAGTTTATTACGCAACAACAATAAACCAGGCCAATATGCATGCGAAGGGAAATGCCGTGTGCAGGATATGGATGTGTACCAGGACGTGGCTGTGTATGAGTATGTGGATGTGGATGTGGATGTGTGTGTGGATGTGGATGCGGATGCGGATGGCCCAAAGGGATCCTTCGACCAGGCAGAAATACCATAAATAAAACATGGCAGCGGGTCGAGCAAACAACAAAAGGCAAAAGTCAGTGTCTGCTGGACAGTTGGCAAAAAGCAAAAAAGCAAAAAAGCGAAAAAGCGAAAAAAAGCGGAGTAGCACATGAGACACACTGCAGACAATCGAGGAGGAGCATCGGCTGCCGCAGGGGGCGGCGGTAAACAGGGGGCGTGGCCCTAACAATAGCACACCCCACGGCCATAGTTTGGGTGCTTTTTTGCGGTTCCTGCAGCTGCGGCGGCGACGGCGGCGGCAACCACCTTTTTTCGGGGTGAATCCGTTTTCGATTGCGAGATCTCCCCAGAGAACAAACTCAATTTATTATTGCCACTGAACGACAGACGGGGCGAGAAACAGGGAATTGGCATTTTAAAGCTTTAACAAATTAAATTAAACCAACGGCAGAAATTGTTGATTGCCCGACTTTGGCCGCCTTCGATTTGCCATAAATTGTTTGGCCGAGAGGAAGAACGGGCCATTTTGCTATTGCCACATTTATTTTCTCGCCGGCAGGCAGGCAGGCAGAGAGAGGCGCACACAAAAAAGGCAGCAATTTTCCAATTGAATAATTGTCACTGGCAAGTTTTCACTTTTGTCGGCGGAGGACTTAGCCAACTGGATGGAAAATGGGCGCAGGACGAAAGGGAAAAGGAAGCGAGGGAACCGAGTCTGTGGCCATTCAATGGCTCAACAGTTTGCCAGTGTTTCCAGTGCTTGCCTTTGCCTATCCGCCTCTTTGCCCCTCCTTCCTTTATCCCTCCTGTTTATCCCCAGGACTCTGCTCTGTTTTAACAGCAATTTTCTTGTCTATTTTCAGGATGATTTGCCCGGCCAGGCTCTGCTGGATGTCGTCTTCGCCAGGCTCAATTTAATCGAGACCTCATACTTCGGCATACGTTACATAGACGAGGAGAATCAGACGGTAAGCGTGTGGAGCAAAAGCGATCCGAAGAGAAAAAAGTGAAGAAGACCGCTTCCGCTGGGCACACATATTGGTTTTGGAAATTCATTTTCATTTTCGTTTTCATTGAGATTCATTCAGGCGCGATGAAAAACGAAAACAAAAAGCCCAGCACCCAGCACCCAGCACCCAGCACCAGACTATGGCAACTCTTTGAGAGTCCTTTGGCTGCGGGGCAGGTTGGCTATTTTCGCTTTCGTTGGTCCTGCCGGAGGACCAGTGTCGCTTATCGACATTCACACACACTCTCGCGCGACCACCTGGTTGCTCATACGCCCCGTGGTGCGCCCTCGAATCTAACCCTCATTTGCATTTCCCCACAGCACTGGCTCGATCCTGCGTCGCGTATTTCCCGCCAACTCAAGCCCAAGTCGGATCCCTATGACTTGTATTTCGGTGTGAAGTTCTACGCCGCCGATCCCTGCAAGCTGCTGGAGGAGATAACCAGGTGAGCAAACCCATCCCGAGCCCATCTCAATGAATTACTAGTATATTGATGTCGAAGTCAGATTGTTAAGGGCATTTAAAAGGTATCCCTTTGTCCGCACAGACATTAACAATTTAAGCATTTAATTTGTGCCATCCCATCTTTGGTCTGCCATAAATTCGGTAAATTGAATTTGGCAAATTTAATTTGTTAATTGAGGCACACAGACGCATAATTATAATGCAATAAACAACAAATGAAGCGAATTGAGATGCACGAGCTGCGAACTGTGAGCTCGCTCCGCCCACTCAACTAATGGATAATGCATCGAGCAATTAATGCATTTATGCGCGCACATCAAGCGAAATAAATTAAAATAACGCCAGTGGAAAAGGCCAGCAGGCCGAAGGGAAAATGCCAAATGTCGCGAGTGCCGAGGGAAAATGTGGAAATGTGGAAATGTGACCGTGGCAATGGTTTTCATCGCCACATCATCGCGTGTGCGGCTATCCCGGTGTCCTGGTGTCCTGGTGCCTGGTGTCCTGGTGTCTGGTTATCCTGGGGGCGATTGCTGCATTTATCAAGCATTTGGTGTGTGCAAACATTTGCTCTCCATACGACGACACGTTGGCCATAATCATTCGCAGGGCGATGGCGAAACCATTGGCCAAACATCATCAAAATCCTGGCCAACTGCCGCTGAGTCCACTGAATCCACTGAATCCACTGAATCCACTGAATCCACTGCCAATATTAGCGCATATAAATGCATCGAAATGCACTTCTAGCCAAGTGGAAAACTGGGCGGCCATCAGCGACATGATGGGGCGTGGCAATGCAATTGCCGTTGCATTATTGCAAGTGCACTAGGGCCAAAGAATATCGTGTTATTTTAGCTATACAAAGTCTGCGGCGCACAATAAACGGCAATTGACTTTGGCCAGGACAAAGTTGCAAATTCCCGGCGACGAGGGAGGCAGACAGGACGGGATTAAGGCAAACAGGCAGCTTGAAGCTCAAACTGCGCTTGATTTTAGCAAATAATTGTGAAATATGATGCCGGCCTACCACCCATCTGCCATTTACGAGTATTTGTTTCGTTTCATGATTTCCATGTTGCGCCAATGTCAACGGCCAAAGTCAACAAGTCGGCCGAATGTTTGTTCTGGACAAGCATTCAGGGGGATCAACTAATTTTATGCCCAGATTTCTGTTTGCCCACTTGTTAACTGCTTGTGGCCCTTGTTTTCGGCTTTTTGTGCTGCCATGTTGGCTAATGAAATTTGTCGTTTGCAGGTATCAACTTTTCCTGCAAGTCAAACAGGATGTTCTGCAGGGACGACTGCCTGTGGCCTTTGAACTGGCCGCCGAGCTGGGAGCCTTTGTGGTGCAATGTAAGTAATGGAACGCCAAGTGGGACACAGGTGTCGCACAATACCCTTGCAAATACCAATTGATCCTTGCTACTTGTGTTTTGAAATTTACCAAGAACGCCACTCTATATTTTTGCAATCTTAAGCAAGGTAACAAGCGCACTTAAAGATACATGTTTGCATCCCCAGCTGAACTTGGTGACTACGATCAGCGGCGCCACTCGAAGGGCTACGTGTCCGAGTTCCGGCTGCTTCCTAACCAGAGCAACGAGCTGGAAACCCGCGTCTCCGAACTCCACCAGCAGCTCAAGGGAATGTCGCCCTCCAGTGCGGAGCTCAACTATCTGGACAAAGTCAAATGGCACGATATGTACGGCGTGGATTTGCATCCCGTTCTGGTGAGTAATGTGCTGATGCTGCTCATGTGTCAAGCCCACTCGGGTGAAATGCTGACATGGGGGGTATATGGCATATAGGAGGGACCTATGGATAGTTCTGAACCCTCAGTTCTGAAACCGCAGATGGTTCACCATACCAGGCAGCCTTCGCCTTCGACGCACAGTTCAACCAGCCGCATAAAAGGGGTCAGAGTTTAATTTCATTTCGGGCAAATATTATAAATCATTTGCTCACATTTCTGTGGGGGTCCCCCATTGGGGAGGGGGAGGGGAGAAATGATTACACCCCCCCCTCCCCCGAAAAAAGCGAGTCTCGTGTGTCTACGCTTTTGTGCTGCGTAAGTTGGCACTTCATTTGCATTTTTTATTGCCCTTTACTTTGATATCAAACCTCAATAAATCACCAGCTGTGTTTGTATACTTGCGTGGAGTTGGGGTTCCCGAACCCTTGTACTCCATGTGGTGTGTGCTATGTACGAGTATGTGTTATGTGCCACAATAAAGCCTATATCCACCCCCTTCTTACTCACTCGTCGACGCCCTTGTGTTTGTTTATAGACACAAATCATTGACTATCGCGGCGCCAGACCGCCGTCTTTTATATGCTTTGCCGCTCTTTTTTTTCTTTCTCTTTCTCTTTTTAATTTAATTAACAGCCGAAATTACATTTATTTCGCCTTTTTTCTGGGCGGCGGCATTATAGGAACGCGGTATCCATAAAAATGCCGCCTGCTGCTAATGGGCGAAAACTTTCTTCTTGTTAACACATTTTTTGGCAATGGCCGAAAGGAAACTTTTGCGCCCGCCTTCGCCTGCGAAAGTTTCCCGGTTGCTCAGTGGTTCAGCTCCTCAGCTTCTCATTTTCTTTGCTTTTTCCCAACACTTTTCCACTTTTCCCCTTTTCCCACAGGGCGAGGACAGCGTGGAGTACTTCCTGGGCCTGACTCCAAGCGGGATCGTCGTGCTGCGCAACAAGACGACGGTGGCTCATTACTATTGGCCGCGCATTGCCAAAGTTTATTATAAAGGACGCTATTTTATGCTCAGGATAAGCGATAAAAATGTAAATTCCCAAACGCACCCAACGCGACAATGGGAACTGGAAAACTGCAAACTGTTAGCTGCGAACCCGAAACGACAATGGCCACTGTGACGATGTGGATGAGTGCCCCCAATTCCTAGCCCATCCCAGCCATAAATTTGTTCGCCGACAAGTGCTTTTTACAATTTGCAGTTCGTTCCGCGAGTGAATGGCCGAAAGTTGGCACTAAAGGGTAGTAGACCTATGACAAAGTCGAGTGGGAAGTATCTGGCAGTTGAGAGAGTTTTGGGCGTGCTTCATAGATGACCTGCAAGGAATGTGGCAAAATCAATTCACTTATCTCGATCCCTTACCATTCTTAAAGATTTACATGAGTAATAAGTTCTATAATAATTTTATTTAAATATTAACGAAGCAATCAATCATAATATTCTTGTAATTGGGTACTTAAGTGTCCGAAGTACAGATCAACAGGGTATCCGATAGTCCATAGCTCCCTTCGAGTGCTTTCAATTCCTTATTCTCATTCGCGTTTTGCAGTGTCGCCAATTTTTCTATGTGCTCCTTATGGCGACAACTTTTGGCTGTCAGCGGCATCAAGTGGCGCCAGGAGCCAAAAGCGTGGGAGGACTCGTTAGACAACAAGTAGCTGGTAGATGGTAGATGGAAGATGGTAGCTTTGGTAGCAGATAGCAGCTAGCAGCCAGAGGACGCCAAATGGCTGGAGCTGCCGAAAGTTGCACACTTTCGGGTGTTAACGCTTTGATAATCAAAAAAGTTTCCCAGCCAGTTGACGCGCACAAAAGGCGGAAACTTAAGCATTCTCCTTCGCCTTGATTTTTCCCTTTTCCTTCCCGGTTTTCTTCCCAGTTTTTTTTTTTTTGGCCAGCACTTTACAGTTGGGCATGGGAGGCATTCATTCAGTCACTCCGCCTCTTTGTCGGCACATCCCAGTCGAGTTTCCAGTTCCCATCGTGACTCGACCCGACTCTTGTGCTTATCACACCTTTGCGATTGGATTCTGTTCCTGTTTCCCGCAGAACGAGCTGAGCACCTACGGATTCGAGACGCCTCGCAAGTCGGCCTGCAAGCACTTATGGCGCTGCTGCGTGGAACACCATGCCTTCTTCAGGCAGGTGCGAGTGGCCCCTCTGCCCAGTTCGCAGTCGCATGCCGCCGATTTGTTCCAACTGGGATCGCGCTTCAGGCACAGGTGAGTACCACAGGCCATCCAACTGGCCAGAAATACTGGAGTGTCGGCGAGTACCGGGCAGTACCGGGGAGTACCGGGAGAACTCCAGGAAGTTCCTGTGGGTGCAGTCGTGTGTGCTCCGCCCATCAGATGGAGTTGTTAAACCAAAAAAAAAAAAAACACCCCCTGGTGCAACGTTGCCTAATTTATTGGCCAAACCCAAAAGCGCAGCCAATTAAGACGTAACGAATTTCAATGGCCCAGACACTCGAGTTCAATCCCTGGCCTCAAAGTGCACCTCATGTGATTAGCTCATTAAGGGGCAGCTCGAGTGGAGAAATTGGGCTGGACTCGAAGCGAACAAGGGAGTTGGTTCTTGAGAGGATAGATGGCTGGATGCGGCATTCCAAGAGTTCAATTTCCTATAATTATGTTCGGGCATATTGGCCATGCCAACGTATCAACTATTACTGCAAAATAAGGCATTTAAATAAATAATAACTTTTAGCTTTGTATTTTTTAAGACTCCTAATAAACTTAATATTAGCCGAATCCAAGAGTTATTGCCATCCAGTACGGCCAAAATGAAGGGCCACTCCAGTTTCAAAGAAGACCCCTGAAAACGGCAAAATGAACCAAGTTCGCGTGTCAGCTCCTCGAGTTTCCCGCCGGACCAATTAGAGCTCATCTCTGGCCCAGCCAAATCCAAACAGAAGCAGCATCCAGATGCAGTGCAACCCGACCAGTGTTCATAGATCAAGTTTACGCCATCGCCTGCATGGTCAACTAATTGGAAGTCCAATAAAAATGTCGGATCTGCAGGGGTACTTGGCATGGAGATGGGGATGGGGATGGGGATGGGGATGGGGATGGGGATGGGGAGGTGGATGGAGCTGGAGCTGGAGCTGGAGCTGGGGATTGGGATTAGGAGGCCTTCGGGCAGTCAGCCAAAAAGCAACTCGAGTGCAAAGCCCACTAATGACTTTCTGCGAAAAGGCGGCTCTGAGCTGCTGCCTCACCAAATGCAGGCAATTGTGCATGACGAATGTGGCAGGAAATCGAGGGTATCCAGGGAGTCGAGGGAATCGAGGGGATCGAGGGGATATAGGGGAGCTCTGGGGCTTCAGGTCCTTCATGTTTATGACTGGACATTTGCGGTGACTGCGGCTGACCATTTAGTTGGTGCGGTAAACTTTCTTGCGCCCGGACTCAAAATGGAGTTCACGTGGCCAACAGTAACTCAGTGAAACTATTAACTTGGCTGCCAGGGCATTTCCAGTGGCCAAAAACAAAGTTTTTTTTAGGGGCGTCGGCTCGTTTTATGACTGCCCCAAGAACCGAGCGTTTTTAATTTGAGAAACAAATGAAAGTTTCGCAGTTGCAGGGCTTTTATTTTATTTGGCTGTGTGTGCTTTACAACCTTTTTATGGTTCACTGTTCATTATTAGCGTCTTCTATGATCCGTACTCTCGCTTTCCTTTTTGTTTTCCACATTTTCCCATTCTCCCATTTTCCCATTTTGGTTGTTAATATTTTTGGACGCCTTTATGCCTACTTTTATGTTGCCCAACACCACCACCGCATGTCTGCCAACCCCGAAACCCATCGAACCAACCACGCCCCAAAGTCGCCCGGACAAGCAAACGGAGAAGGATGCACTTTCCGCCGGACGATCGCCGCCCGCCTTCACCCGTACTCCCTCGAAGCGCCAGCCGCGCCGCGTGATTGATGACTTTTTTAACAGCAACGGCCATGGAAACGGGAACGGGAACGGGAATGGGAATGGCAACGGCAATGGCAACGGCAATGGCAATGGAGCAAGTGGAGCGGGAACATTAGGAGGCGGCAGCCACATGGGCAACAGGCCGCTGCCCCAACCGGGAATGGGCACCATCTCCAAGTGAGTACTCCAGAATGCCCATCATTTGTTTTCATTCCGAGCACAAAAGTTTTGATTTACCCGTCCGCCCATGTGTAGTATCCTCGCGTTTCGCATTTTACCCATTTATGTGCGGCAGCTGCTTCCTTTGACGTAGTTGTCCTTTTTTTGGCCGCCAAGTCCTTTTTTGCTTTTTAGTAATCATTTTTGGGAGCTGGCGCGCCGGAAGAGCTCTCATGTGGCTCGTTGGAGAGGACTCGCCTTTGATCTCTTTTTAATTTTCAAACATATATTTTTCGGTATGGCTATTGCTATTCGGAATCGCCGGGTTCAATTTGAAAGGAATGCAGCCGGAGCACTTCATCATTCCCCGCCTGTTCCGCCTGTTCCGCCTGCGTTTGCGTTTGCGTTTGACAGGACAAACAGGATACATAGATAGAGGCTTCTTGGCATTGTCCCGGCTCAAGTGCCCTCCGGCACTTCGGCACTTCGGCACTGTGGGTTCTGTTTCGAATTCGTGTTCAAAATCCATTTAGTTGCCATTTCGAAGGCAGTTACATTGTCTAGACGCAGCATTTATTAAATGTTTTATGGTTGCGAACATCAAATTATATGGACAAATAGAAATCATAGAGGTTTCGGGGGAAATTGAGTCATGCCAGGCGATTTATAGCCAGGGAGTGTACGAGTATACTCCGTTGCAGGGACTAATCGAAAGCGATCCCAAGAAGCACTTGAATTGGACAATTACCAGCCAGCATTTCCAGCTGTCCAGTGTAAGTGTTTGCCCACCATCCGTGCATAAATTACACGCTCAGGTGAGGCTCTAAATAAGGTAATAGAAGCCAATCGTAATCGCTGGATTCCTGGGCCTGGAAGACCCGGGATGAGCAAATAGCCCGCGTCATTTATCATTTGCAAACAAAGAGAAGCCCAAACATCAGGCCAATCAGGCAGCCGATCCCCGCCACCACACCACTCCACACCACACCACACTATCCAGATCCCAGATCCCAGATCCCAGATCCCAGATCCCAGATCCCAGATGCCAGATCACAAATCACAGATCACAGATCGCTGCATCCCAGGGAGCATAAATCACCAGGCACGTTCTGGCTTTTCTGGGATCCCCACTGGAACTGAGCCGAACCGAACTGGACTGAAGCGACGACTCCTGAGAGTACAAAATGATTGCCCGCTGATTGCCAGTGCGGCAATTACTCAATTTTGCACACGCGCATTATTTGTCTGTGTCGATCTCGTGGCATGGTGGCATGGTGGTATGGTGGCATGGTTGGAGGAGCTCAGCTCCTCAGTTGCCTCCCCAGATCGAATTGGACAGCCTGGACAGCCTGGACAGCCTGGACAGCCTGGACAGCCTGGACAGCCTAAATGGCCTTCCATGCCGCGGACTTTAATCAACGTTTATGTTAAACAATTTAAATTTATGGCAAAATAATGCGAGATCGCGATGACTGATCCCCCGCCTTTAATCTCTTTCATCCCCCTCTCTTTCCTCTGCCTCTCCCTCTCCACCGCCGATGAATAGCAACTACGACAGCCCCTATCGCTCCACCTACAGCATACCCACCACTTTGGGCATCAGACCTTGCCATCAGCAGCAGAACAACAACTCCAGCAGCTACAACAACAACAGTGGGGGCAACCTGCAAACGCCCGACTCCCCGAGGAGCACCCGGAGTGCTCCCTGGCCCAGATCCCAGCAGCGATCCCTCTTCGGGCACAATCCGTCGAGTCCGCGATCCGTGAGATCCGCGAGTACGGCAGGCGGTGGGCTGCACCACCATCACAGCCACCATAGCCACGGTCACGGTACCAGCCACCATCCGCACCACCAATCCTCGAC
Organism: Drosophila orena; assembly: GCA_005876975.1. Taxonomy (NCBI): domain Eukaryota; kingdom Metazoa; phylum Arthropoda; class Insecta; order Diptera; family Drosophilidae; genus Drosophila; species Drosophila orena. Next base: position 917,436 of record VCKV01000282.1, on the reverse strand, counting down.
TGCGGGGGCCACCTCCTCGTCCTCGCACCACCACCACCGACAGCAGCGGGCCAGCTCCTCATCCGCCTCCCATCAGCAGCAGAGATACCGCTCCAGTTCCGTGGAGAGCCACTCCTCCAACGACTCGAGGTCCACGCGCAAGTAAGTTTCCGTCTTAATGACAAGCCAAAGTGTAGAAGTACTTTAAGGATTATAAATTATTTTTAAACATGGAAAAAGCTCGAATTTATATAGAATTAATATTTAACTTGGTATCATATCCAAACCCATCAACTGTGATTACTGGGTAGAATTCTGACCTTGGTTTCACCAAGTTTAGTTTGAAAGGGCATCCGCTCTGAATCTTAGGATGAAGTTAGATAAATGCGACGCGTGCGAATTTTATCAAACCAGATGAATTAAGGTCGTCAACACTTAATGAACCTTAGAAGGTTAAGATAGAGTCCAGTATAGGTGACATTTTAAGACCCCTTGAAGCCATCGACTTGGACATCCTTAGGCATGCGCCTCGTTTGAGTGGTCGCTCCAAAGTGAGTGCTTACTGATTACATTTGTCTATTTATCTTATCTGCAAATATCTGAATTTCGCAAGGGAATTAGAATTTCCCAATTTTTATGCGTATCAACTTTGGCATTTCCACGTATCTTATCGTGGAACATACCTAATTTAATTTTTGACCTTCCGAATTTGCAACTCATTATAACCGGAAAAAACGTATATCAAATTTAAGGCATAAGCACCGTCATCGTCGCACCTCAGATAATGAGAGCGAGCTATCCAGAGGATCAGGTCGGTCTGGAAGATCAGGACGCTCGCATCATCGCAAGCACCGCCGTTCGCACCGACATCGAAGGGACTCAGCCGGAGGATCCGATCACGATAGCACACGGGGACGCAGCTACTCCGGGCATCGCAGCTCCTCGATGAGGAGTGGAAGTGCTGAGCTCATAGACTCCACGTCCCAGTGGAGGGAAGTGCAACGACGCCAGGCGGAGGCCAGCTTGGGCCAGAGTTCCGTACAGCAGGCAGCTGTTTCCAAGAGCAGCATGGTGGCCAGGAGTCTCCACAGCAACGATAGCCACTCGGACACCCATTCGCACCACAAATCCAGAAGGCATCGCAAAAACAAGTAAGTACAACGATAAAGTACAATGTACACTCTATTCAGGATGCAACTCACTATATATATACATTTCCTTTTAACTAATTAAATGATTATTTAAAATTTTCTAAATGAAAATAGATCCCCATCGGAATCACGAAGCCGCATGTGGAACAGTGAGCTGGCGAAGCACCTTCAATTCGATCTGGTGGACACGGAGGGCATGTCGGAGCAGCAGCTACGGGAGATTCCCTACACGGTGGTAGAGACCACCTCGAAGAGGTCCAACTCCAACCTGAAGATCCACAAGAGCAACAGCAAGAGCAGTGTGGGAGCCAAGAGCACGGGATCCGGCAACACCATTACCAATGGCAGTGGATCGGGAAATGCGGGTCAGGCCCGGAATCGCGTCGATCGCATCAGGGGGTAAGTACCCGTTATCCAATCACTAAATCACTAATAAATATGTAAGGGTCAATCTCTGAAGTGGAACGATTTTTAGTTTCTAGTCTGATTAGTTATCAGCTCACACTTAACTCATGTACATAATTGTAGACTTTACTATCAAAGCACGCATCCACACGAGGCCAACGGAGGTCCTGGAGCTGGAGGACATGCGCCTAAGAACGGATCCATCCGGTCGGCAAGCACTATATCTTCAAGGGAGTGTGAAAGGAATAATGGCTTAGTTAGGTGAGTGAAGGACGAGATCGAGGAGATGTCCTTGCAAATGTGAGAAATGTATGTGGATTATCCAACTTCAGAATGATGTCCAGCATGAGCATGGGTGACTTTATCTCGCCCACTGGCTCCAATCTGAGTCCTTTGGAGAACTCGGCTCTGCGAGTGTCCCACGAGCACACTGACTCCGGATTGGGAGCCGATCAGGACTACGCATACTCATCGGAAAGGTAAGATGCACTAATTATAACCATTACTCGTAGATTAAAAGGGTATGCTGGATTCGTTTAAAAGTATGTAACAGGCAGAAGAAAGCGTTTCCGACCATATAAAGTGTATATATTCTTGATCAGGGTCAATAGCCAAGTCGAACTGGTTAAATCCGGACGGATTTAAAAATATTTTTTTTTTACATTTTTTTGTATTTTTCTGATATTGAAATTTAAAAAAATGAAGGAATGTCCCAAGGCTGAAGTTCTTAACTCCATAACTCAACTAATCTTTATCGGATCTTGAAGTGGCATACCTCTAACTGTTTCTGGCGCAATCCTCTAAAAATTTGCATTCAAATTTAAAAATATATATTTTTAAAATTTTTCTGATGTTGGTAGTCCCGAGTTCCCCTCGACTATAGCACTTAATCTAGTTTTTAACTTAATTTTAACTTGTCAAATTATTTTCCCTTCAACTAACGAGCTTACTCTTTAACCGCGTGTCGTTCTGAACTTTGCAGATCCAGCGACAGCACTCGCTATGGCACCAACAAATCCTCTGGCGCCTCGAGCGGATCGCACCGGAAGTCGGGGGGCAGTGCCGGCGGGAACTACAACAACCTGATGCAGCAGACCGTGAGTAACCAGCAACAGCAGCAGCGCTCGCTGTTCGCGCAGCAGCAGCGCCAGCAGAAGAGCACCTACAAATACGCCACCTCCTCGCCATCGTCCACTAACCCAGGGAGCTCCTCGGGACTGGCGCCCGTCCACAATCCGGGCTCGAGTTCCAATCCCAGCTCCAGCCAAAACCCCAACAGCGCTACTAACTCTAATCAACAGTCGCCGGCTAATCGCCTGCTCCACTACACGACCTTTGAGAACAACCAGTACAAGTTCAGTCTGAACAATGCGCTGGCCAGGAGCTCCAAGGGCGTGGTGAGTGGAGGCGGCAGCATCAGCAATCTGGCTGGCAGCATGGTAACATCTGGTGGTGTCGGTGGTCCAGGTTCTCAAGGTGGTGGTGGTGCTTTCAGTCGCCAGCGCAGCTTCGTGGAGTGGCCCAGCAATCCGGCGTCGCCCTACTATTACCAAGGTCCTTCCACGCACGTGGCGCAGGTGAAGCGCCGGGATGCCAAGTCGGATATCGGGGTGCCCACCAGGCGGCTCTCCGGACAGAGTCTGACCAAAACGCAACTGCTGACGGGCGGCGGGAACTCGCAGTTAGCCAATGCGAGCTGTTATCCGTTGCACTATGCGAGCAGCAATGTTTCGGGTGCGGGCTACAATCGTCCCTTGGGTCAACGATCAGGTGGCAATGGCTCCTCCGCCGGCGGCTTTGGCCTCCAGCCAGCCAAATCAGACCTCTTCTTGTCCTACATCCACGGCGGGGAGTATGAAAGACCCTACATTTACAACTACAAGATGCCGCAGATGCCGGGAGCAGCTGGGGCAGGAGCAGGGGCAGCAGCAGGAACAGGAGCTGTTGGCTCCCCCAAACAACAGACCACCGCTTACCACATTTCTGGGTCACAGACCGCAGATCCGCCGCCACCCCCTCCTCCCCTCTACGGCGGCACGGCGCCCGCCAACGACGTCATGTACTATCAGTTCGACAAAGGAGCCGCCGTCGCTGCCGGTCCACCTTCCACGTCGTCCTCGTCGCCGCCCATTGTCCAGCAGCCGCGGCAAACGGGCGGTCCATTAGTGTATCTGCAACATGGCCAGAATCCATCTGTGCCGGAGGTGCAGCAGTCAACTGTGAGTACGAAGTGCAAACCTGTCGCATGTCGATGTTGAATGTTGATGTTGATGTTGATGTTGATGTGGATGTGGATACGTCCACCTGCCCCTCCTCCTCTTCAGTTTGTGCAACTTGTCTTTCGTTTGCCACTCCATTGTGTTGCATGTTTGTGTTCCGCGCCTTAATTGAATCCGTATTTCACTGGCACTATCGCATCCCCAGCCAAGTACTTAGTCTGTATGGCATGATACTTCTCCTTTATATTTTCGGTTTGTATTTCTAAAGACCACTAGAGTCTATGGAGTAGTGTGTATCCGTATTTGCACAAGTGTAATAAGTAACTGAAGCTTTTATGTTGATTATTTCGTAAGACCCATTGTGCGGGTGGGTGTGGGGGTGGGGGTGGGGGTGGGCTGTCCTCATTTCCGCCAAATGAGGAATCCTTATCGCACACACACTCCACCCAAAGGACCTGTGTGTGCCTGGCCATATCGAAAGCCAGAAACGTAAACTTGCCGCTATCTCAGCTGCGGGTAGCTCTGAAATTTAATTAACTTAAATTTAAGGCGTGAGAGAGCCACTTGGGAGGGGATCCTTTTCAGAACTCGACGACTCGACGACTCCACTCCGTGGAGTAGTTCGGCGAATCTTGGCCAGTCACTTGCCCATATATTCCTAACTCAAGCGAATGCTACGCAAAACTTTGCCCAATTTCACGCATGCCTAATTAACAACTGAAATATTCCGACTAATTTCTGCTGGAGCGCAAATAAATTACCCGAAAAATAAAAGGCCATAAAGAGCCAGTAAAGACAAAGGTTTTGGCTAGCGGGGGCAATAAAAGAGAATAAATAATAAGCAACTATTTGCGCTACATTATCCAAGTTTATATAACAGACAGGACCTCCAGGACCTCCTGCCTCCTTAGCTCCACTCTTCTGCTTTTGCTGCCCGAGCAAATAATTTCAGCCAAAGTTGATGGCACGAAAGCAGAAATACTTACCATTCTAAAATAAATTCTGGGCCAGCAGCTTCCAAGCTCTCGACCCGACCCGGTCACACGCATGTGTGTATATCCTGCCTGCAGATACACACACACACACACACACATGTGTTCGCATTTCCCAAACGGCAGGAGAAACAACAAGCGGGAGTACATAGAAACATTTTCGAAATGTTTGGCATAATTTTGCTATAAAATAAATTTTGCAAAATTGTTTTTCCTAAGCCGGGAAGCAGCTTAGTGAGGAGCGGCCAAGGACGACGACTACGCCTGAAATGGCAGCCAAAGCAACGACATCAGCAAGGACATCAAATAAAACAAGCAAATCAAAAATTATGACGGCACAGCGAGGGGCGGGGCAAGGGCGGCCAAAGGAATATGCCAAGCACGGGATGCTGCGGCAGGCGACGATACACTCGAAAAAAAAAAAATGTCACTCCGAAAAACTGCGAGCAAATCTATGCTAGTATGCTACAACTTTTTCTGCATTTTGAAATTTATAAATGTAGATGAAAGTGCAGCATAAATCCTAGCGCACTTCCCGTTTTTCTGAGTGCACTCGAATATGGGACTAGGGACACCATCTTGGCCAGGCCAAAGTGGCAAGTGCGCAGCCAGCGGCCAAGAGACAAGCGCCAGTGCCGACAACCCCCAAAAGGGGCGGGCGGGGAAATGGGTGGGCGTGGCTGGGTTGGCGTCCCCGCCCCAAAAAGCAGTTAAGTCAATAAATTTACTGATTTAATGTGGCAAAAGTTTCGATTGCTGTTGTCTCTGCCATTTGCTGTGTTGTTTCAAGGGCTAGCGATTTTTGCCGTCGGCGAAGAACACATCGAATGATGGTTTTGTCCCTGGTAAAACGCCTGCAGTTGTTATTACATCTATTGTCCGGACTGTTTTCGGTTTGGTAGCCCCAGGGAGCCGCCGGACACACTTGGCCCAATCCCAACAAATGCTAGATTAACACAATTGGCAAACAATAAGGCAACAAACTTATAGGCCTTAAAGCGATTGCTTATCGATAGAAGCGTTTTAGTTTGCTAAGAAATGGTCGCAAATTGATTGAGTTGTTCAGAAAGTGGCATCAGCATTTTAATTTAAGTAAACATTTTGCGTATTTTTCCAATTCGCTATTTAATTTCCGCTGCGTTTTTTTGAAGTTCATTAAAAAGTAAAGGTTAAATGCCAAATAATGTTATGACAGCCTGGGTCAACAGCATAACATTTTAAATTTAGAAAACAATGCCCAGAGCAAACAATGAGCACAGCAGAAATGCATTCAACATCACTTGGAAAAAATGGCCATTAAAAAATGGTCATAAAAATATGAAATTGCCAATTGATTTATTGGCAGAAAACATTTTTCCATGTCAAATAGTGCGGAAAACGTACAAAGTGAGAAACAAAGGGAAACTTTAAACAAACACTCCTTTTTTTATGCAGCACACCGTGAATGATTTAATTATTCATCATGTAGGCAATTGAAAATACTAGATGGTTTGAAGCGGCGGGTCCTCTTTCCCGCCTCTAAATGTCCTTTTATCCTGCGGCCTGCAGGCGGCATATGGCATATTTTTATGCATTTTTATTTGAAATGTTTTATGCATTCGGGGAACAAGAAAAGGGCTGCACAACTGCTGGCGGAGCAGAAAAAATAGAAAATAGATCGTGCCGCGCGGCGGATGGCAATTATCTATGATGGCGACAGTTGCCAGACGAGGTGGTGACCCACCCAGCCCTGGTGACCCACCCGATTCGTCCCTGACATTGGATGCGTCCTCTGTTCCGTTCGCCTCGGAGCCGCGTGTTAATGAACGGGGCGTTTGACACTGGGCCCCACATTTATGCCAGACAATTTGATGCATTAGCGTGTGTAAGTGTGTGTGTGTGTGTGTGTGTGTGTGTGTTAGCCATGGGCGTGTTTGCCCAATTAAGACTCACACACACACACACACACACACCCATAAGCGGGAGGGAAAATTAATTAAATTCCTTGGCTTTGGCCGGCGCTCTTCAAGTTTGTTTATGCAATCTTGTACGTGTTTCCATTAGGCTACAATTCAAAGTTCATTATTGAATGGAAGTGGGCGAGGCCTAGCAGATAAACTTGCCTCCTGCGGCAACAAATACGATTTTCAAGTTGAATGCAATTTTAATTAATAGAAAATCAAACAAACTTTGTGTATATGCACAACAAACTTGTGTTCTCCGGCAAACTTGTGTGTGTAGTTTGGCTACAAAAAGCATAAGCCGCCAGCACACAAAGGCCGAAAGCTTAAGTGAGTAAAGGATACTCGGCAACTCGTACTCATACTCATACTCATACTGATACTCATACTCATACTTACTCGAACCATTCGAGTGTGCTTGTGTTTGTACACCTTTCTGATTTCATTTACAAATGAATCTCACTGGCCGGCAGCCATTTCCCCGGCTTTTCCCCACATTTCCCCCGCATTTTCCCCGCATTTTCCTGCCGCCCTTATGCACGTATGTTGACTTTTGGCAAAGAACTCGCCATCATAAAGGAATCAAATGGGCTTCAAGCGAACGTGTCTTGGGCCAAATTGAATGAGCTTTTAAGTGTATTGAGCCAGAGACAGAGCCAAGTCGCATTCAATGCGATTAGTTACCGCACATGTCTGCCACCCGAATGGCTTAATACCTTGCTTAAATGCAAATCGAAAAGTGCTTCTGTATTTACCTATATTTCTAACTGGCCAGCACTGTTCTAAATAAAATCCCTAATAGTCCTTAGTACAGTGTTTTAGTGTTTAGCTATTAAAGACTCTTGTTAAAGAGCGCCCCTTTAAAGCATTGTAACTAACTAACCTCTGAATTAACAAGGACTCAACGAAGGAATCGCTATCCGCTGTGCAATCAACGGAAAACCGCAGGGCGTGTGGCGCATTTCGAATGGGTTAGGAACTCCAATCTCCCCAGAGTTCACCTGAAACCAGCTCCCAGCTCCCAGCTCCCAGCTCCCAGTATCCAATTCCCAGTTGCCAACCCAATCCCCCCCAGGTGGCTGCCTTTTCCTGGCCACCTGTGCACGCGGTTTGATTCGCATGGTCAGCTGTTTGGCCGCCGGGGCTTTAGTTACCATTACCAATGCCATTGCCATTGCCATCGGCTTTGGCATTTCGCATTTCGCATTTCGCATTTGGCATTTGGCATTGTTGATTGGGGCCCTTGTTGTTCGAGTATTTTGTGTGTAATTAAAATTGCGCAGCTCCCGCGCTGCAAATGATAAATTCATAAACTGGGGCACGGGTATTTTCGCTGCTGTTTGTAAATTAATTAAAATACCATAGCAGCATTCATTGTGTTGATTTTGTCAATATTTTTCTAATTGAAATATTGTGTACCTGGTCGAAATTGTCGATAAACAGCATGTGTTTGTGTTTTGCCTGTGTTTTGCCATGTTACATATAATATTATTATGATAAATTAGTAAGCCTAATATTGTGATAAACAACTATAGTAGATGTGTAAGTTGCATGCCCGTCTGTCCCTAAAACTACTGAACAATAGAGCGTGATTAGAGCCCTGCAAGAAAGCTAAACCTTGTTTGTATTTTCAACCTCACCACCTCACCCGTACTACAACCACCCCCGTATTACAACCACCCCCCAATTGGATTCGATTTGCGATCCCCGAAAGCAGACGCACTCCTCGCACTCCTGCAGCGAGGAGGACGAGGCCATGATGGTCCTGGAGGCCCTGCAGCTGGAGGCGCAGACCACCAACGACGAGACCGAAGATACCGAAGACGATGAGGCCGCCGAGGCCGAGGACATGTTCGATGCGGATGCTCCTTTGATGTCCCCCACGGGCAGCCACAATAGCTCCAATAACAATAGCAACAGCAACAACAATAGCAACAATAACAGCAGCAACAACAACAGCTGCGGCGGCGGCGGCATTCGTCAATCCAATCCATCGAGCAATATTAATTTCGATAATTGCAATGCGAATGTCTACAGTGGTCAGCAGGCAAAGCAGCTAGGGCCAATTACCAGCGGCAACCAAACGTTAAATTGTCCCACATTGAATGCCAATGCAAATGCAAATGCAAATGCAAATGCGAACCCGAATCTGAATCTGAATCTGAATCTGAGTCTGAACCCGAATCCGAGTAGCCACACCACCAATAGTCACTCCAGTAGCCAAGCGAATGCGAATGCGAATCCCCCACCCACCAACACCACCAACAATATCACAGCAGCGACATTAGTTGCAGGTGCAGCAGCAGCAGCAGCAGCAGCAGCAGCAGCAGCAGCAGCAACTGGCAACCTGCAACAAAATCAAAACATTTCCTCCAGCTTAGAGATAATCCTTTCGCCAATTATCCAAAGTAGTCGACGGTAAGTTTTATGTTCAGTTCGTTTTCGTTGTTCTGTTTGTTGAGTAGGAGGTACAGGTACAACCTATTTCCTGTTCTCTGTAGCTAACAAGAAGTAATACCGATACCGATACCGACCTCTGACCTCTGACCTGCATGTTGAAACAGAGAAACAACAGAAGTGACTTTGCCTCTAGATGGAAATGTATGCAATTTTTTTGCTACCCAGGTGGCTTCGAGTTGAGTTATTGTGTCTATCTGCTATTGTTACGCATTGCATTGCAGTTCTAGCTTTGAGTTGATGTTGACAAACATAATGAGTTGAAAACCCTTTGTTATGCTACCCCACCCCTCCTTAAGCATTAAACTTCATTGAACAGCGCGGGAAACTCAAAAGATCTCAACCCCAGAAACCCCAGATACACGACATCTCCTTTAAGTGTGCGAAAACAAAGCGAAACGAAAACATTATAAATTATGTATTAATGTGCCCTTTAGGCCTACGCAACGCGGAAATGTCGGGACCTCCCAGCTGCCAATTTTCAATTGCCTTTGGGCCAAGATAACAATCGACTTGGGGGCCAGGACAATGGCAAAGCTTCCCAGGCAAACATTCGTTTTCGTTTTCATTTCAATTTCACTTGCCTGCTCGTTGCTTTCGTTCTGGATTTACATTTGATTTGACTGCCTTTCCCCCCATTTTTGTGCCTCGACATTTTTCCGCCTGGCGGGGCAGCACAGAAACGCACAAATATTTATGTAAGCTGGCGAATTCGACAGCCTCTTTACAAATGAATAGGTTAATGTCATTGGGGTGGAATCGGCTGTTTTGTTTACGAGCCCAGCCAGGGCCAAATTGACTTTAAACATGTCAATTTAAATTTGGGACACCCCAACCTGCCAACCCAGCAGCGCTCATTAACGGCTACCCGGAAAAGTATGCTATGGCAAACGCAGAAATATTACTCATACGCCGCATTGCACGCAGCCATTGAAGCAACAAAACGACAATTTCACAACAAATTAACTACCCAGCCAACCAAGCAGCCAGCACTCGCATATCCGAGTGGATGTGAAAGCCCGTTACTTTTGTTTCGAGCTGGGAATGGCAAGTAAATGACCTTCAAACTCGATAAGCGAAAACAAAACAAGCGAAAGTGCTGAAAATATACATAATTTTCAGCACACGAAGACAAAAGTGCCGCGCACATGCACACATGAAAATATGATAGGACACAAAGCACACCCACAGCCACACATTAAAGTATGTGTGTAGCTGGGTAAATGATATTCCTGCCGGCTCGATGGCTCGATGGCTCGATGGCCCGATGGCCCGATGGCCCGATGCCAATGTTTCTGTGACTCCGACCCGCACATAAATACAAATTTCAGCAAAACAACAGGCCACAAAACAAAAATAAACCCACAAAAAAGCAAGCGATGAAAGCAAAAAGGCGCAATGTTGGCAACAACAGGAGCAGCCAGTAAAAAGAACAAAAAAAACCAAACAACCAGGCTAGGCAAACATTTCATATCGTAGAAATACTTTGGAGCCAAATAAACAACATTTTGTAGAAGCACAAAAAGGCATAACAAACAGTTGAAAGGGAAAATGGTTGGCCCGCGGGGCTTAGAGGACCTCGGGTTACTCTCTATTTGATTAAGATAAATATTTGAGGTCAGCCAATATTTGGAAGTATTAGTATTTCGCTGCAAGTTGTTAGATGTCAAAAATGAGTAGAATGGCCCAATATGATAAGTTTCAACTGTCCTCGTCCTTGCAACTTTGTTTCCGTTGCATTACATAGCTGTAACCTATGTACCCTTCTGCGAAAGGGTATATCCAAAGAGGGTCTGCGTGTTCGACCTTGGTACAACGACAGTTCTTGTTTTAGATTAGACCTCCCAGCCAGTCCTCCCAGCCCCTTGGCCTCTGGAATTCGGCCATTTGGAGCCCATCGCGACTTGTAGCTAGGCCACACGCCACCAGCAACAAAGGGACTCGGGGAAACTTTACGCAATTTTGTCACAGAAGGAAAATAGGAAACGAAAACGAAAGCGGTGGCGGTGGCGGTGGCGCTGGCGCAAGGAAAGTGCTGAAAATGTGGAAAGTGCCCGAGTGGCAATCGTAAATTTGACGCACGTTTTGGCCGGAAGGCGGAGAGATAAGCTTATGAATGGCTATATAAAAACTCACCCCATTTCCACACATAATGTGGAGTGACTTTTTTCCAGGATTTTCTTTTTGCTTTATGATTAAATTAAGTAATTATTTGTGGTGCGGCGCCAACTGAAATGATAAAAAGTATTCAATTTGTGGCAGTTGCGGCGATAAAACTGAATTTACTGCGGCCATAAACTGCGTGGCGGCACTTGAACTATATTTTTTGTACATTTATTACATTTACTTCGAATTGAAGAGCACCCCATTACGCATACGCACCGTAGTCGCTACAACAAACTAACAAGCTATACTCACAACCACACGCATACACATACACATACGCACACGCATACACTTACACCCACATTACCGAGCACTAGAAAACTTAAATGAGAAAATCGAATCAACAAGGAAACTTTTTCTAACATGTGCAAATATTTTCTCTCTTTCTTCCCACCCCCGCAACCCTCTGTTCTACCCACTTTTGTTTTCATGCCATGCAAATGCAACTACTACAAAACTACAATGCAAACGGCAGAGCGCAATTGTAAGCGAAATGAGCACAGAGTTGTGAGAATTAGCTAAATTTAATTTGCAATAGCCAAAGCCCGCCGACCATGCCCCTGCAGCAGGAGTAAACTGCTCCTCGAATCCGCCGCCCACTGCATTCTGCAAACTTTGGTTGCAGCAACAACAGCAGCAGCAGCAGCAGCAGCAGCAGCAGCAGCAGCAGCAGCAGTCACAGCAGCAGCAGCAGCAGCAGCAGCAACAGCAGCAGCAGCAACTCTACGAACAGCAGCAGGCTTGGCTCTAGAAAAGAGTAAACACGCACAACGTGTAAGTGGAAAGTTAAATGGAAACTGCATGTGCGGGTTCAACATCAACAAAGCAGGAGCAACAATAAACAACAGTTAAAAGCCGCTGGGGCTGAAGTTGGTCGAAAAGTTTTCGCCAGCACGTTGCGTTTGCAAATTAAATGCACATTATGCCGACATGTAAATAGATAATGCTGTATATAGGCAAGTTGGGACAGGGGAACTTAATCGAGAGGCGAGCAGACCCCGTAATCTTAAGACGCGAATAATCAAAAAGCCAAAAAAGCAAATGTATCTCACAGATAAACAACAGCAATCGGGGGGCCGGTGGGGGACTGCAGGACAAAAGCAGCAAGTAGCATAAAAGCAAAAATAAATTGTGCGTTAATGATAAGCGGCGCACATTTCAGCGGCATAAAATTTATTAAAATATGCGCACAAGCCAGACAACGCGGAAAACTTAGCAAAGCCGGGCCCCCAAAAGTAGGCAGCACAAACAGACCCACGCAGACACACACACACACAGACACACACTCAGACACACACACACACACGCAGACAAGCTGGAAAAGGACTTCTCCCCGGAAATCGTTGGCGATAAATATAAAATTTTATTGTTGTGCTCCGCTCCGTATCTGCCGGAATCTGTATGTGTGTTTGCGTGCGCCTGCAAGTAAATTAAATATACGTTTTTATTAACTACTAAGAACCAATTTGATACGCATTTAAATAATGCCTCTTACACAAGAGCACACATAAGATAATGTAAAATTTAATTTTACTGCAGCCAGCGGCAGCAGCAGCGACGAGAAAAGCCAAATAAATGTAGAAGCCTAAATGTGTATGTAATTTAAATAAAATATATACATACGTAGAAGGATACTCTGGTGTAGCCCCAACTACTTACTTACTTACTTACTTATGCCAACAACGTCCAACAATTTCAATAATATTTACGTAAGCGAACACCTTCGACCATATACGTTAAGCCCCATTTAGCTTAGTTTAATCATTTGCAACTAATTTAAGTCTGTCCGTCCGCTGGTCGACCTCTCTGACCTCTGTGACTCCTGAATTGTGTAAATATCCCTTCTGCTAACCAATATTACTCAACGATTTGTGTGGTCAAACTAGAGCTAACGAGTAGGAACGAATACGGAACGCATATGAAACATTATCGATTAAACACTTTTACCATCTACTGCATATGGGTGTAAACTGCAAGCGAGAAGGAAACATAAATATATACGATTAAATGTCTCTAACAAGATTTTACCATGAGTGTATCACTTTTATATATATATATATATATATATACACGTATGTATATCTAATATATACAATAAAATTACAAGTGAAAAATAAACTGCAAGCGACATTTTATACAAACATTCACAAAGCAGATTTTTATTCGTTTTCCGGGGGCAGCCAGCCATCTGTGCTATCTGGGGCTATATAAAAAATAAAAAATCCACCCTGCGGGCCACTTCAACTGTAAGGAAACAGTGAGAGCATGGTCCTTTGATAAGCGAGTGGACAGGATGGCCAGGACAGGGAGGGCCAAGTCGAGCTGGCCAAAGCCAAGCGATAAGATGCCAGAAGACAAAGGCGCCAGCGAAACTTTCGAGTCGAAAGTCGAGTCGTGGACAACAATGCAGGAGGGTCCTGCGAAATTAGCCAACTTACGCGGCACAAAGGAAGGCTCTTACGAATTATGAATGGCCTTGCATAAGTTCGGATCAAGTGGCGAGAGATTCAGAGATTCAGGCTCCACTACAACTTGAAGGGAAACAAGAGAGAATGCTATAGTTGAGTTGAGTTTATGGCAAATTTGTGGATTTTTTCGATATTTGGCACCAGGCGATCACAATCAGTAGTAGGTTTCTACTGAAAACAACGTAACAAATTGATCGTTGGTCACCTTCTGGAATTCCTGTTCGCCTGGTATCTTAAACCAAAAAATCTCACAATTTTGACTATAAAATGAGCATTTTTATAGCAAATTTGTGGATTTTTTCGATATTTGGCACCAGGTGATCATAATCAGTAGCAGGTTTCTACTGAAAACCAATTGATCGTTGGTCACCTTCTGGAATTGCTGTTCGCCTGTTAACTTAAACCAAAAAATCTCACAATTTTGACTACAAAATGCGCATTTTTATTGCAAATTTGTGGATTTTTTCGATATTTGGCACCAGGTGATCATAATCAGTAGTAGGTTTCTACTGAAAACCAAGTAACCAATTGATCGTTGGTCACTTTCTGAAATTCCTGTTCGCCTGGTAACTTAAACCAAAAAATCTCACAATTTTGACTACAAAATGCGCATTTTTATTGCAAATTTGTGGATTTTTTCGATATTTGGCACCAGGTGATCATAATCAGTAGTAGGTTTCTACTGAAAACCAAGTAACCAATTGATCGTTGGTCACCTTCTGAAATTCCTGTTCGCCTGGTAACTTAAACCAAAAAATCTCACAATTTTGACTACAAAATGCCCATTTTTATTGCAAATTTGTGGATTTTTTCGATATTTGGCACCAGGTGATCATAATCAGTAGTAGGTTTCTACTGAAAACAACGTAACAAATTGATCGTTGGTCACCTTCTGGAATTCCTGTTCGCCTGGTATCTTAAACCAAAAAATCTCACAATTTTGACTATAAAATGAGCATTTTTATAGCAAATTTGTGGATTTTTTCGATATTTGGCACCAGGTGATCATAATCAGTAGCAGGTTTCTACTGAAAACCAATTGATCGTTGGTCACCTTCTGGAATTGCTGTTCGCCTGTTAACTTAAACCAAAAAATCTCACAATTTTGACTACAAAATGCGCATTTTTATTGCAAATTTGTGGATTTTTTCGATATTTGGCACCAGGTGATCATAATCAGTAGCAGGTTTCTACTGAAAACCAATTGATCGTTGGTCACCTTCTGGAATTCCTGTTCGCCTGGTAACTTAAACCAAAAAATCTCACAATTTTGACTATAAAATGCGCATTTTTATTGCAAATTTGTGGATTTTTTCGATATTTGGCACCAGGTGATCATAATCAGAAGCAGGTTTCTACTGAAAACCAATTGATCGTTGGTCACCTTCTGGAATTCCTGTTCGCCTGGTAACTTAAACCAAAAAATCTCACAATTTTGACTACAAAATGCGCATTTTTATTGCAAATTTGTGGATTTTTTCGATATTTGGCACCAGGTGATCATAATCAGTAGCAGGTTTCTACTGAAAACCAATTGATCGTTGGTCACCTTCTGGAATTTCTGTTCGCCTGGTAACTTAAACCAAAAAATCTCACAATTTTGACTATAAAATGCGCATTTTTATTGCAAATTTGTGGATTTTTTCGATATTTGGCACCAGGTGATCATAATCAGTAGCAGGTTTCTACTGAAAACCAATTGATCGTTGGTCACCTTCTGGAATTCCTGTTCGCCTGGTAACTTAAACCAAAAAATCTCACAATTTTGACTATAAAATGAGCATTTTTACGGCAAATTTGTGGATTTTTTCGATATTTGGCACCAGGCGATCACAATCAGTAGTAGGTTTCTACTGAAAACCACGTAACCAATTGATCGTTGGTCACCTTCTGGAATTCCTGTTCGCCTGGTAACTTAAACCAAAAAATCTCACAATTTTGACTATAAAATGAGCATTTTTATGGCAAATTTGTGGATTTTTTCGATATTTGGCACCAGGTGATCATAATCAGTAGCAGGTTTCTACTGAAAACCAATTGATCGTTGGTCACCTTCTGGAATTGCTGTTCGCCTGTTAACTTAAACCAAAAAATCTCACAATTTTGACTACAAAATGCGCATTTTTATTGCAAATTTGTGGATTTTTTCGATATTTGGCACCAGGTGATCATAATCAGTAGCAGGTTTCTACTGAAAACCAATTGATCGTTGGTCACCTTCTGGAATTTCTGTTCGCCTGGTAACTTAAACCAAAAAATCTCACAATTTTGACTATAAAATGCGCATTTTTATTGCAAATTTGTGGATTTTTTCGATATTTGGCACCAGGTGATCATAATCAGTAGCAGGTTTCTACTGAAAACCAATTGATCGTTGGTCACCTTCTGGAATTCCTGTTCGCCTGGTAACTTAAACCCAAAAATCTCACAATTTTGACTACAAAATGCGCATTTTTATTGCAAATTTGTGGATTTTTTCGATATTTGGCACCAGGTGATCATAATCAGTAGTAGGTTTCTACTGAAAACCAAGTAACCAATTGATCGTTGGTCACTTTCTGAAATTCCTGTTCGCCTGGTAACTTAAACCAAAAAATCTCACAATTTTGACTACAAAATGCGCATTTTTATTGCAAATTTGTGGATTTTTTCGATATTTGGCACCAGGTGATCATAATCAGTAGTAGGTTTCTACTGAAAACCAAGTAACCAATTGATCGTTGGTCACCTTCTGAAATTCCTGTTCGCCTGGTAACTTAAACCAAAAAATCTCACAATTTTGACTACAAAATGCGCATTTTTATTGCAAATTTGTGGATTTTTTCGATATTTGGCACCAGGTGATCATAATCAGTAGCAGGTTTCTACTGAAAACCAATTGATCGTTGGTCACCTTCTGGAATTCCTGTTCGCCTGGTAAGTTAAACCAAAAAATCTCACAATTTTGACTACAAAATGCGCATTTTTATTGCAAATTTGTGGATTTTTTCGATATTTGGCACCAGGTGATCATAATCAGTAGTAGGTTTCTACTGAAAACCAATTGATCGAGGTCACCTTCTGGAATTCCTGTTCGCCTGGTAACTTAAACCCAAAAATCTCACAATTTTGACTACAAAATGCGCATTTTTATTGCAAATTTGTGGATTTTTTCGATATTTGACACCAGGTGATCATAATCAGAAGCAGGTTTCTACTGAAAACCAATTGATCGTGGTCACCTTCTGGAATTCCTGTTCGCCTGGTAACTTAAACCGAAAAATCTCACAATTTTGACTACAAAATGCACATTTTTATTGCAAATTTGTGGATAAGCCTGGGAAACCTGAAGAGGATCCGGAATCGTAAAAAATCGAAAAAAAAGTGTTTACGTGACAGTTCTGGGCGGTTTGTGTTCATTAGAGTGGGCGTGGCGAGTGAGCAATCTATTAGATACTTTCCTTTTCTGACAGCATCACTGACTTGTCCAACGAACGAGCTTACTGCAAGTGCTAAGCTGACATTCATCACTGAATGAATTCGGAGACCTACCTCAAATCAAACCTCAGCCATCCTGGAAATAAACTACAAAGACTACATTAAACTACAATTTCACACAACAGTACAATAAAGCCAGTTCCACACGCACACATGTTCTTTTTTAAATCGTTACTTACGTTAAGTATTTTAAGCACATGAAATCCCGTGGATAGTCAAAGTCAAGCAGACACGCACTCAGGAATCTCAGATCAGATGGCTTCCCAGAGTAAGAACAGCGGGTTGAGCAACAAGGTGACCACCGTGGTGGCCACCAATGCCTTTGGCGCTGATGTGATGAGCGAGATCAGCTACACGGACGCGAAAGTGGTGGGCAATGGCAGCTTCGGCGTGGTCTTCCAGGCCAAAATGGTGCCCAGCAACGAGCTGGTGGCCATCAAAAAGGTCCTGCAGGATCGTCGCTTCAAGAATCGCGAGTTGCAGATCATGCGGAAGTTGCGCCACGACAACATCATCACACTCAAGTGGTTCTTCTTTTCAAGCGGCGAGAAAAGGGACGAGGTCTATCTGAACCTGGTGATGGAATATTTGCCGGAGACCCTGTATAAGGTGGAGCGGCATTACGCAAGGGCCAAGCAGACCTTGCCCGTGAACTATGTCCGAATTTACATGTATCAGCTGCTGAGGAGCATGGCGTATCTTCACAGCCTGGGATTCTGTCACAGAGACATCAAGCCGCAGAACATGCTCCTCGATTCCGAGACGGGAGTGCTCAAGCTCTGCGACTTCGGCAGTGCCAAGCAGCTGATCCTCGGGGAGCCCAATGTCTCGTACATCTGCTCAAGGTACTACCGTGCTCCGGAGCTAATTTTTGGCTCCACTGACTATACCACCAAGATCGACATGTGGAGCGCCGGGTGTGTGATGGCCGAGCTGCTTCTGGGCCAGCTCATCTTCCCCGGGGACTCGGGTGTGGACCAGATTGTGGAGATAGTCAAGGTTATGGGCACTCCCACCTCGGAGCAGCTCCACGACATGAATCCACACTACAAGCAGTTTAAGTTGCCGCAACTGAAGCCGCACCCCTGGTCAAAGGTATTCAGGATTCGGACCCCGGCGGAGGCCATTGATCTGGTCTCCAAGATGCTTATATACTCGCCCAATGCCAGGGTTTCACCGATGATGGGCTGCGCCCATCCTTTCTTCGACGATCTTCGCCAGGATCCCCATCAGCAGTTGCCCAACGGCAGGAGCTTGCCGCCGTTGTTTAACTTTACGGACTATGAGAAAACCATCGAGCCGGATACAATTCCACTGCTGCTGCCACGGACTCAGGGATCGAACACCACCAAGGAGCCAACTACTGGCCAAAGGGGCCGCAATACAGCCGGCGAGGAGAGCCCTCTGAAAACGGAGGCCATCCAAAAACAGCCCACAGTAGCGCTCTCCAAGTCCTCGGAACCTTCGGGCAAGACACGCGAATCCCCGCCAGGCTTTATGCGCCACGATTTGGGAAACGGCGACCACGTGGCTGTGGGCTCCGTGCCAATGGAGCCCCTAGCCTTGGAGCAGGACAACTTCGACGAGGATGCCGATTGCAACTTAGACGAGGATGCCGGTGATGAAAACGACTATGATGACGATGACGATGACGATGACGATGACGATGACGATGATGGGCAGTTCAATAGCACCAACATCAGCGACGACTTGGAAGATGCCTCCGAATCAGACAACGATGATTACGAGGACGAGAACTAAATTTTCTCTTAGCAGGGCTTCAGTATATTCGCATTTCAAAGTTCGGCTGACCCGCACAAACAGAATATGTAGAGTTAATAGAAAGTATCTAAATTGAAACACAAGCAATAAAACTGTAGAATTGTGTGTGCCCTCTCAAAAGCAATACTCTCTTGTAATGATACAACTTTAGTTTCCTGCTTCGTTTTCAAAATATATGTTTGTTTTCTTTAAAACGGCCGCTTGCATCACAAATAAATGTGAGTTCACTGCCTAAATGTGTTTCACATGGGTGGGTGTTTCCTGCCTGAGCAGGACTCGCAAATGGCATTTGGATGGCCGGGCTAAAAATATACTTAATTATTTAAATGTCAACGCAGTTGGGTGGCGCCTCGACGCGGTTGTCCTTGCCGAGCTTGCTCAAATATAAATTTCCGCGCTTTGTGGCCGTTCAAATGCCGGGGAATGCGGAGAAACCGAATCGCAAAAACAGGAGTCCAGCACGCACACATGTCCTTTCCTTTCCGGAGGCGAGCCCCATTTCCTGCCTTCGTCCTTCGCTGTCCTGCTGCCCACTCTATCTGTCTGTGTGTGTGTGTGTGTGTGTGTTTGTTAATGTGGTAAAATGAATTTTCAGTTTCATTAGTTAAATTGAATAATGGAAAACTTTGCTCGCCGCATTCGACTCACTGCTGTTGTTGTTTTTGGCCATGCCTGGCCTGGGAGCGAAAGTTACACTTCCGTTGGCAACACAAATACACAGCCACTAACTCAGCCGCACACGCACACGCACACGTATACGCACACAGGCACAGCCACACATACATGCACAGACACAAGGACATGGAACCGGGCAATAAAGCAAATTTATGCAAACGATAAATTTCGTGCGAGTGAAATTGTTTGTTTTGTTTTGTGTTCGCCAGTTGTGACGTCGAGGGGAAAATGCCAGGCGGAATAAACTGGGAACGAGTGTAGTTAGTGCCTCTAAGTAGCAGTTACCAATTACTCACCGTTTTGGCCCTGTGCTCCTCCAATGATATTTCTGCGCTTAAAGCGCGCTTGTCGAAAGTTTACAATTAAATATTTAATTTTGTTTGTAATTTATTTCGTTGGTTTATGGATTCAATTTGAATGTCAAAGGATTTGTTCTGTTGGAAGCTAATATGAAACATATTGAAAATCTGTAGTGCGACGAACCCTTTATGTTCAGATTAGACAGAGAAGCGATTCAGTTTTGCAGTCGTGATATGCAAAGTTTAAAGTGTACACTCATTAAGCGAAAAGTCAAGCACACACAGACTCCGGGTGAAAATCTTTCGCAACAGCGATTACACGGCAACACTAACAACTAACCGCAGGAGCGAATCCGCCCGGCGGAGAGGAGTCCGGCGGAAGGGAACGACACTCCGGCACGGCTGAGTAATAAACACGCCGATGACTATTTACAAAGTGTTAGCTGCGGGTCGTTGTTGCTGGTGTTTTTGGGTGTTTTCTGGGTGCTTTCTGGGTGTTTTCTGGGTGCTTTCTGGGTGTTTTCTGGGTGTCGGTAGCTAAACCTTTGACTCAAGTGAGATTACGATATGCTACATAATAGAAACTCGGGCAGCCACGAAGAGGTGGGTGGGAGGGCTCTCCACAAGGAGGTGTCTGGAACAGCCGGGGATCCATCCGCAGCAGCAGCAGCAGCAGCAGTAGCTGTAGCTGTATCTGTATCTGTAGCTGTAGTTGCGGCTGTGGCTGTGGCACCAATGGCAATGAAACATTTTTGGGAACAGCAGCCAAGGGGCACATGGAAGTATGGCCGCATGGCCGCATGGCCGTAACTTGCAGGCATTTTACGGCCTTTTGGGCAGCTGAATGGAGTTCGGAACAAAGTGGGGAGCTGTCTGCCCTGCGCTCAATGGCTACTAACAAGCAGGCGGCCAAGGTGAGTGCGGTTAAAGTGTTTTCGGTTAAAGCATTTCGTGGGCCAAAGCATTTGCATAAACAGTAAAACCTTCGCACCAACGCCAACCGGGCAAACAAACAACAAACAGGCAGTCGTGCAAATAGACAGAAGGCCAAGGGCGGGCGGACGAAAGTGGCCGGGATGCCATGGATAAAAGTGGCAGGAGCACAGACTTCCTGTTGCTATTGCAACCAGAGTTATTCTATTTCCGTTTCCGGGCACGCACACTTGTAGCTGGCTGCCGGAGTCGAAAATGCGAAAATGCGAAAATGCGAGAATGCGCCTGTGGTTCCCACCTTTCTGCGCCCAGATAAATTTTCACTAAATGCACTTTTAATGGGCTCCACCCGGCACTCTCCGGGAACTAAACCGAATCCGAGAGCCGAGACGAAGCCGGAACAAACCAAATGAGCCACCAGAGGTGCGCTGCTCACAGACCTATCTTATTTTCGGATATTAAATACTTTAGACTAGCTCTGCAGCGAATTGAGCGCCTTGAATCCTTCATGTCCAAGTGATGTATCCCAATGGCAGGCCTTCAGATAGTTATAGGTATCTTATTCGGGAGCAAAACGAACCTGCGCATCTCCGAGCTGCATTTGAAATTGGGAAATTGTATATGTTGCTATTTTTCGACAGCATGGATGGGCCTGGTGTCCTGGGATGCAGATGGCTGGGCTGAGGGACGAGGGAGGCTGTGGCTGCGGTTTGTCCAAATAAAGCAGTTGAGTTAGTTATGCGCAGCTTGCGGTTTCGCTTTGACTATTTTTGCGTGCAGAAATGCGAAATGCGAAATGCGAAATGCCAGCGGGCGGGCAACGAGTTTGGTAGAGCCTGTGTAAAATGGCAGGCGGACTAATTAGGAAATTGTACGCTTTAATGCAGCTGCAGCTTCCGCAAAATAAACGCATAAATTTGTTATTGAATTTACACGCAAAAGCTGGAACAGGAGCCACCAAACGTGACGACCGACTGTGAAAAGTTTGCACACAAAAGCGGAATGTCCTGGCCACACACATACATATTTACACGTATGTTGGCCATTTATGCACTTGAACTTTTACTGCTCAAAGTTGCGGGGGATAGAAAATCGAAGTTTTAATTGGATTTGCGATTCAATTAACAGATTTGTCAGCATGTAAACAGTTTTATGACGTCGCAACAGCGACAGCAACTTCTGAGCTGAGCAGAACTAAGCAGAACTAAGCAGAACTAAGCTGATGCCACCTTTCAATGAAATTTATTGAAATTGATTTGCCATTTTAATGGAATTACGGTGGCAGGCGAAGGTGGCAGGTGGCCAGTGCATTCCCAGCTCGGCGTTTAATTGAAATCTTTTAATTAGTTTGATTTTCCAATCAAGTGGCATAGAAGACAAGCAGGAGTGGCCATTTCCCTGCGGTCGACCACCACCACCTCCGCTCCCAGCCAAGGAAAGCCAATTAGTTGCAATGCCTTGAAGTATGCTTTCGGGGCTGTGGGCTACTGTCTCGGTTCGGGCTCGATATCCATTATGTTGTTCACGTCGATTGTCTGTCGATTACAGAGTCCCCCAGTCCGTCTTTCCTCGCCCTCGCAGAGCTATGCAAAGCTCAGAGTGCTCCCTCCTCCGGAGTCCTTGCGCAACATAATCATTATCCTTGGCTTAACTCGAGTGCCAGCAGATATAGACGGAGTGCGGAGTGCGGAATGCGGAGTGCGGAGTGCGGAGTGGGTCTGTGCCAGGCTCTGCCAAAAGGATTTCGCCTATTGATTCCACAAAGTGAAAGCCAAATCCACATGATATCAATTTGCTTTCAACGTTATGCCGCTGGCGTAAATAACCGAGACAGTCTCGGCGGAAAGGGAGGAGCGAAACACATCCAGTGGATTTCGGGACTTGGCGTGGGCACTGGGAACCCCTGGAAAAGCCGAAGCAGCCGGAAAAGCCGGCGGAACTGAGCGACTTCTAGCTCCTGACAGCGGGCGTTGAGCAGCGCGAAGCATCCGAATATCAAAGCCCCGGATTCAATGGATGCCACGAAAGGCAGCCACTTGGTGGCCTGCTCATGTTGCGGGCGATGGAGATGTCGAAACTGCAACACATCTGATTCAATTAACTAATTAAGCAGCCAACTGAAACTGAACTGAACTCTGAACAGAATCGATCTTATAATGGACAGCCGATTTATGGTGGTTGATTATGGTGGCATGAGGTCTTTTGACCGATTGTTATAACATATTCATGATTCTCTAATATGCATACAGAGATGTCCTTCACCGTGCTTCCTTCTGCGACACCCACTTAAAACTATCCACAACTTGCATTAGCTCATCGCAGGCATACCCAATTACGGCGGGCGCCCTGCCACATTCATTTCTTGCCACAAGCCGCAAGCTGGCAAGCCAAAACTCTGCGGCGAGTGCAAGGAACGCAAAAAACGCAACAAGCCCGCCAACAAATCCATTATGAGCTTATGCTGCGAGCGCAGTGTAAACTTTTCACACGAATCGCGGAAGCTTTACTTTTTCCGCGCCGAGCAATTATTTTAAATGCGCCGTCAACGCCGCCAACGCCGCCAAACACAAACTAACCAGACAAACAGGGCAAGTCCCGGGTTTCCGGGACTCCGGGACTCCGGAGGAGCTCGGGCTCCTCTGACTGCGTACGTGCATAATTAATTCAGCGCATAAATTCAAGACGCCGCCCCCGAAACGGGGCGGGGCCAGTCGCCAAGGACTGGCAAGCTGGCAAGCTGGCAAGTCTATGAAATTATAAACTTTATCCTTTCGAGGCGCGAGTGTCAAATGGCGGCTGGCTTTCTGATGTCGCCAGACAGCCAGCCATCCACAAATCCCGCGCGCGACTTTAAATAAATTAAAAGCCCAGAACGTTTGTGCCAAATGAAAATGGGAAATTGTGCCAGCTCTCGACGGGCTGGAAAACTAATCCAAATGTGGCAGAAGTATTCGATACAGATCAAACAACTTGCAGATAATTAAAACTGAAAGAGAAGAATAAACTGTTCGGCGAAGTCAGACATATCATGGCAAGGGATGGGGATATGCAAATCCCGTAAAGGACTCAGAAATGGATATGCAAATTGCAGGAGTGGAGCAAAGGAAGGCAAGCAGCCCGAGTAAAAGCGGGAATGAAGAGCAAGTTAAGGTGAGTGCTGCAAAAAAGTCCTGATCAAATATGGAAAAAGGATTGAGCACTGAGGGCAGAGCAAAGACGAGCAGAAAGAGGCTCCATTCAAGCATTTTGGGAGCCTAAATAATAACTGCTCAAGCGGAATTCAGTGTTCTAACAACGTTTGCACTCGGCCATACTCATAAAAAATACAGCCAGAAGCTGTCGCCAGTCAGCTCTACCATTTACCATTTCCCATTTCCCCGACGTTTCCCCGACAGTTTCCCGCTTTCAATATTGTGTGCTTCAAGTGCTTTTGCTCTTTGCATTTTCGCATTGTAAGCAGACGGCGTCTGCTCCACATCCTTTGACTTTGATGCCTCGCCAGCTTGGTCCTGGCTCCCCAGACTCTTTGGTAATTGAAAACGCAAGTTAATTTCTCACTTGCCTGTTTCTTTGTTTGTTGGCTGGCTCCAAGGACTCAGGGATATCCACTGGATGCGGAGACTGGGCATTGTCGCACTTATTGTATTAAGAAGATTTTTCGGCAAGTTCTCGTAATTAGTAAAGTTTTGATTGTGCGCCAGCCAATGTTCATTTGCGAACTGCCTTGCTCCTCGAATTGATTTCAGTCCATGAACATCAGCATAATCTGACAGCTGGCAGCACTTTGCATAACTACCCACCATCCGAGCCAGGATGCCTTGCCTCTTCGAAAAGCTGCTTTGCACTTCATTCTTTCATTTTCCCCAGACTCCTGGCTCTCATGGTCAGAGAGTGCATAAATTTGCAGGTGGAAAAACGCTTGTCCCCCGTCAAGAAAGTTCCAACGATTCGGTGTGTCTGCCAACATCTATCGCCATTCGAGTCGAGTCAGGACTCCGGGCAGTAAGTAGCTTAGAACTTGTGTTACCCACCGAGGCGGCAAAAAGTGCGCACTTCATTGATCAGCCTGCTCGGAAAATATTCAAAATTTGCTCGGGCACGATGCGATAAGCAAATGCATATGGGTTTTTTGCCAACTGTAATCGAGCATTTGAATTTGCATTTGCAATGTGAAAATGCGAAAATGTGAAAATGTTCCGGCGCAAAGTTTGCCGCCAACGCAGAGATGAAAAATGCAGCGCCATCGTGCAGATAGTGTTACACTGATAAAAACTGGAACATTGCTTGGCTATTAAATCCACTTACATACACGCAGGTGTCTGCAAGGCCTTTGGGTATATGGGCGTATAAAGTGGTTTTATTTTCCATTGTCTTAAAGTGTTTAAGACTGCATTTTTGAGGGAACGAGTATGTGAGCCTTCCCACCTCGCAGTTCTCGTTTGTTCGAGTGTATCTTCGCTGTCCCAGAACTCTGGCGATACAGGTGCCAGCGACAATTGTCGCAGTCACGTAAGGATCAAAAGCGTTGCAAAAAACACAGACTGAGCCGTGACATAGATGCGAGAGCAAACTGTCATGTGGCAAAATATGCGCTGGTGTATGGGCGCCCGATGGGCAGTCCGCAGTCCGAGGTCCGTTCATATCCTGCCTGCTCGGCATCCTGTTCGTCGTGGGCTAGGCACACAAATAAAGCTTTGATGCCATCAAATTGTGTTTGATGGCGGGTGATAGGCAGCAGGTGAGGCCATTGATTGATTTTACCCTCCTGCAAAACAAACTAATAAGCGAGCGCAGTTGGGGAGACAAGCCTTTATGGCGGTGCAACAGTGCGTATGCGTGTTGCACACTACGTATACGCAGTGGGGAGCGCGCTGGCATGCGGTGGGTGCACTTATATGGCAGCAGCAATCGCTTTTAAGCACCGAACAATGCAGCTTCCACGCATGAACAGTTCGCAGCTGGATCAAAGTTGCTGGCGCACACCGCACACACATGGCCTCGGAACACACACACACACACAGACACACACTTCTGCATTTGGCCTTGTCAACACATCCTTGCAGGTGGGCGGGAATTGTGGGCAAGCAGAGTCTCCCGCGGAGATGCATTGTGCAACTGCACACAGCACATGTGCCAAATTCCCCGGATTTATTCGATATGTTACTTACAAATTGTCGAAACCCCAAAAGAGGAAAAATGAGAATAAAGCCGAGTACGAAATGTGCAGGAAAAAGAAAAAATTTAACAATTTGCACTTTACTTACGCTTAAACTTTGCTAAGTCTTAAATTGCTGCAATGTTTAACTTATTCTATAGTTAAAAAACACTTTAGTTTTTATTTAAATTGCATTGTTTTTTATTCTTTGAATATGTACAGATACCCGTACCTTCTACTTGATATCTACATGTCAAGTTTTGAGTTATACAAATATTTTACGGCTCCTTTACAGCGTAACTACATGTAGTACGCTGTAGTTACGCTGTAAAAGAACCGTAAAATATTTTTTGGTTGTGTAAAAAGTGTGTAGGAAAATATTGGTGTTGGTCTTGGATTGAATTCTTTAAAGTCTTGGCTATTTATACCCTCTACTTGTATGGTAAAGGGGGTATCATAGCACCGCTAAGCACA
Source organism: Drosophila orena (assembly GCA_005876975.1). NCBI lineage: Eukaryota > Metazoa > Arthropoda > Insecta > Diptera > Drosophilidae > Drosophila > Drosophila orena. Next base: position 890,864 of record VCKV01000282.1, on the reverse strand, counting down.
TGTAACGGGTAGAATAAACCATTAAGATTAAGATACCATATAAGATACGTCGCTTGCCGTGTATAAGACCTTGAAAACCGTTTGCAACCTCGGGAATCAAAAGAGCTAGAGGTCCCGTCCGTTTCTTGTCCGTATAAAGGTCAGGACTGCTTCGAATTTCTCGAATTACTTTTGAAGCTCTCACCACCCTCTAAGCATTCGAAAGCTCTTTCAGGACATGCGCAACAGGACCTCGCTGACCTTGAATACAACAAGAAAGTGAGGCGAATCACAGAGAGCAGCAACCCGAAGAACGTTGTGCCAAGCCGAAAAATTATGCGCGGACAACAAAAGGCGTGCGAATCGCCGTGAACGTGAGCAGACATCTCGCAAAAAAGCCAGAACCGCCAGAACCGCCAGAGAAAAATCCAAGAAGCATGGAGGGACTGGCATAATTTGAAAGACCAAGCCCATGATGACCAACCTCCAAGAACCCTCGACGATTGCCGGGGGTTGCGAGTTCCCTCTGGCAGCGAAATGTGTAATTTGCAGTTCGCTGGAGGTTCTCAAAGGTTCTCAAAAAACGTGGTCCGCCGAAGGCCATGGCTCCTGCTCTCAAGAACCTCTTATCGAAGTGCTTGATGGCGGGGAATGAAATTCTGTACTCTGATTGCTGATGGCTCTCTCGCTTTCTGGCGATGCTGTAACCACGAACTGCCCGTCAGTAGAACGCGAACTGTGGCCACGGAAACAAAGCGGGTCTTGTACACGATTTCGAAGGAAAACTCTTATTTGTTAAAGTTTTTAAGTAAACGTTGTACTAAGCAATTCATCTCAGTGTGTACAAAAATGCTTAGAACTTCCTGGATTTAACTCAAGTGCGCTGAAGTTAAGCTTTAAAGTCTAAGCCGAAAATCAATTAAAATTTGTGTGTAAGTATGCCAGAATCCATGACATTTTGTCTTTCGCTGTGCCCTCTACGCGCTATTTCTGGCCAACACGTCACTGATGGCAATCCCTGACGTCACAAACTTCCCACGTAAACAGCTTCCGAGAGCTTTACCAGACACTTGGGCGCCGCTTTCCCATTAACCATTCAATCAGGTATTACCTATAGACAAGAATCTGATGCAATGCCAGCCCGGTATTTGGTCAGAATCGTCAGATTCTACTTCAGATTGTACTTGAAATGCCAGCCACGTCGATAAGTACTTGGCTTAGAGTCGATCTCCAAATTAATGAGCGTCGCCCGGTGCCGGAGGACACATAATACCCACGACCCACCCACTCTGGAAAGGTGTGTTTATTGGCACTTGGCACGCCAGTAGTGTAGATATCAAATACCAGTTCAATGCCTTTGAGGATGGGATAAGCCCTTGGCCTTGAGCGGAAGCCTGAAATGTATCACAAAAAAATGTTTAATTTGTTGATTTGTTTGCAAATCGATAAGAAATGCTTTTAAAAAACAAAACAAAGTATTCAAAGAATTTTTGGATAGCTGTTGACATTTTTTTTAAATTTTTAATTAATTATTTTAAAATTTTTAATTTTAATTAATAATTTTTAATTCAAAAAATTTTAACTTTATAGATGAGCTTGCAAATCGATTGGAAATACTTTTAAAAACAACAATGTATTCCAATCCATTTTTTAAACTTTTTTCGAAGAATTCTGAAGAAAACGTTAGTAATGGTGGCATATCTACATATCTATATATAGGCAGAGGTTTTTAGCCTATAACTCGAAAATATTTAGACCTACAGCGGAAGAAATGTTTTCTTTGGATAGCTGTTGATACCAGCTAACGATAGGTGCCCCTCTTGCCGAATCGAAAAAAAAAATTTTTTTAGCAATTTTTGATTTTTTTATAAGGGGTAACATCACAATTTTTTGAAAAATTTGTCAAAAATTTTAAAATTATAGATTAGTTTGCAAATCGATTGGAAATACTTTTAAGAGCATAACAATGTATTCCAATCCATTTTTTAAACTTTTTTCGCAGAATTATGAAGAAAACGTTAGTATTGGTGGCATATAGAGGAAAAGGCAGAGGTTTTTAGCCTATAACTCGAAAATATTTTGACCTACAGCGGAAGAAATGTTTTTTTTGGATAGCTGTTGACACCAGCTAACGATCGGCGTCCCTCTTGTTGAATCGAAAAAAAATTTTTTTTTTTGCAATTTTTGATTTTTTTAAAAGGGGTAACATCACAATTTTTTGAAAAAAATTGCAAAAATTTTAAATTTTTAGAATGGCTTGCAAATCGATTGGAAATACTTTTAAAAGCATAACAATGTATTCCAATTAATTTTTAAACCTTTTTTCGCGTAGTTATGACGAATACGTGGGCTTTGGGGGCATATAGAGAAAAAGGCAGACGTTGAATACTCGAGCAGGCAAGACAATCAGCTGATCGGGCTGAGAATTATAATGCTTTTGGATGCCAAACAAGATCCCAAGATACTGGGTCTTCAGTTGAGTTGAGTAACGAGTCGAGTGCCACAAATGCGGCAGAAAATTCCGAATTTAATATATTATAATAAGATTTATCGCACTTAGAAATACCTTCGAACCGGCTGCTATGACGTCGCTGGACGCACGGCCAATTGTCGTTAATTCGGTATTATATACACAAATTGCTAATAAAGCTGAGATTAGGCAGGTCGGTGATGGGCACTTAGCAGTTTGGGAACCAAAAACCGGCCGCGGAACAGATCCAAGTAAATATCGACAGTCGGTCGAATCATCAAAGCCTGGAGCTCAGTCTTTGTTTCGTTGGTCAACAAACTCGAATAGCCCGAGGCGAAATTTAGGTTGAAGTAACGCTCAAAGGCAGAGAGTGTTCCCAGTAATACAAGTTATTTAAATAAATTCTACTGAGAAATTGCAGAGGCTTCGCCATTGTGCTTCAGTTGGCGACGGATCGCGTGGACTTTGAATGACTTAATTCAGTCATTTGTGGGGATGCAGCAAAGCCCCATGGTACACGTATATTGCGGATATATTCAATTATAGATCGGCAAGTGGGCAGGAATAGATTTGAATATGCGCGCGAAAATCAGAGCGTCTTATATCTAATTTGCATTTACGAGTGACAAAGCCAGCCTACGTGTGAACCGAAAAAGATACACGGCAAAAGATACTTTTGTATTGTCGAAGAATGCTCTTAGTTTCAAGTCCCACGTCCCACCCGAAGATTGTTACCACATGGGTAAACAAACAGAAAGCCTTCAACCAAATTACTCTTGCTCTTGAGCTTGTCTCTGTGTATCTGTTAGATAAAAGGCAGCATGTACCTTTTTCCGCCCGCCAAAAACAAGGCAAGCACAAGAAGCAGAACCATTTCTCGGCCACCACCGAATCGCCGTCGAAAGGAAAGACAGCCACGATCACGGCAACAAACAAAACGCGCATTCGAAAACTTGTTTCGGGCAATTACAGATTCAAAATTTCAGCGATTGCCGGTTAGACACAAGCGAGCCTCTCGAGCGAACATCGAACACGTTCGAAGTAGCGCAAGCCGAGCTTTAGGGGTTTTCAGATACCCGAATAGAACTATCCTAATGGTAGATTCAATTATGCACTTGGCACATTTACTTGACGTTGATATATTGCACTTCATGGACGTGGGAGGTGGAGCACATTTTTTGTCCCTGTGCATATGGACGTGTAGGTGAACCGCACTGTCGACCAGTCCCGAACGCGATTAACCTCTGGCTGAGATTTCCGGAGCGAAGATGCCCCGGAGCGCGATGGAATCGCCGGGAGTTGCCAGTCTGCCTTAGCCGCTGTTTGCGTGCGGTTCTGCTTCTCCGGCGGAACTTGTTGGTGAAACACTCTTAGTTCGCGGGAAAAGTGCTCAGCCCTCTTAAGGTAGCAGACTAATCACCTCTTAAGTACTTGGTACTCGGCGTTGGGCAAATATCATACAATTTAAGCAGATAGAAAAGGCCTGCTTTGAATGAGCAACACTTGTGTTTGTGAAGAGCGAATTCACAAAAACGAACCAAAAGAATTCCAAACAACTTAAAAAGGTGTTAATAAAGTGAAAAAGCAACGGCGGTAAAACACAAATTTAATTAAAACGCATGAGGCGATTTTTGCAACTCATAAAAAATCCATTAAACGCTGCCCGCAATAATTTATGTGTGCAGATTTGTGGTATATAGTATATATAATATGTGAAATATATATACATATGTTCAATTCCTGTTTAAAGTATATTTTTAGAATTTATTTTATGTGAAAGGCTTGGTAGTACCAGTTGATAATCGTGTGATTTAAGCAGGTTTCCTCTTGTTTTCAGTTTTGTGAATCAAGCCAAATCCCCAAAAAACTCTGATAAGAACTAGTAGGTTGAGATGTGTTGGTGATATGCTATAGCTGAACCCTGAGCTCAGAGCTAAAAGCTTAAATAGGAAATCGGACTGAAAGAATCTGGCTTTTATTTCCGATAATCCCTCGAAGTATATGAAATCGCACTGAAAGAATCTGGATTTTATTTGAAAAGTGTACTCCAATCAGCTTTCAAAATATATAATTTGACTGTAGAGTTTTGTTCCGCTTGAAAATGGTTCCATTCCATATTATTTTCATTACTCAATTGTAATTGCGATGCAGATGGCCCTGCGTACGATATCGGTGTTATTTTGCCAGCCAAATGTGTAATCATCTCGCAATTAGCTTCAATTAGTTGATAGCCCAAGCTAGCTATGGATATATTAGGCATTCCCCGAAACTGATACTGTGATTAATGTGCACTGCACAATGGCCATTTTGTTTGCTATACCAAAATTAATGGATTTCGTTAGTTCTTTGTGGCACCGTGTTTATGTTCAGACTCGCACTTCAGGTGCGCACACCAACACCATTTTCATTTTGGACGAATCAATACAATAGTGTGCTTTATGCCTCGATTCATGCATAAATTGGGTCAAGTAAATGGGTAGCTACGGATTGAAAGAGCTAATTGCCCTGAAGTGAACTACTGGCAAAGCCTTTCACACGAAAAAAGAGAGAGAAACCCCCTGGCGAAGTGACTAAGTGACTAAGTCATGATGCAAGCCCAATTGCATTGTGAATTCCACAGATGTAATTTCGCTTTTTCCCGCATCGGGTTTCAATTGAATTCCGCACTAAATAGTTGGAATACCCCAGATGCCGATTTTCCATTAGAAACCATAATCTATTCGATCTGTTCGCCATCAGGCGAGATCTGGAGCAATTGGATCTTTCGGCCGTTTTCACTGCGTTCGGCTTGGCTGGCCAACTGTTAAGCCAAGAACATCAGATGGCCAATTAGCAGTCGAGGGTTATACCTAGATCCGAGCTATGGATCTGGTGTTTAGGTGTTTAGGTGTTTAGTTTGTTCACCTGTTTGTTTTGCTTGTGCCATTCTACCAGTTATTCCATAACTGAACTGAATCACACATCGTATTATTTGTTTGCTTTTCTCGCCTCTGCTCTGATGTTATGCTAATTTATGCGGAGCGTGGGTCCAGTGCCGGCCTTTGCTTTCGCTCGAGGAAGTCACCCCTACCCCTCCCCCTCCCCCTCCGCCTGCCGGCCCAGTCTGCCATATGGCTAACTAAGGTAAACAATTGGCATGACCCAATCATGTAAGGGGCGGGGCCTTCGGGGGATCCGCTTCCCGCCTTTGTGTCGAGTTCATAGGCTCACACGTGCCATCCACCGGGGCCTATCAATCAATCTTTGGGCCGTGTCAAGCTTTTGCACCGAAAGAAAGGCAATAGTATACATTTTTGGGTTTAACGAACTTCAGGCGAAATACTTTTAATGCGAAGTCCATTGCGCTTCCTCATAATGATAATGAAGAAAATATCTCAGCGTACATTACGTATTTTGTTTCTTTTAAAGATTAAATAATAAACTCGAATCTGGCAGCGTTTTCCTCAGTGCAAATAACACATTAAAAGGTTGTGTCCAAAACACTCACACATAAGGCCGGGGTAAAAGTAGAGCAAGCTTTTCCCTCTGCCAATGACCTCTAGTTACCTTTCACTCGGAAAAAGAAGAAGGAATGGAATTGCTACTGAAAATTTCCAAGCCTAGTTTCATATGAGATGGCAGACAAACATTTGTGAAACACTAAGTTAAGACATCTGATAAACACTGATTGAGCAAGTCACTAGTTCACATCTTAGCACATTATGTAGAATTTAATATTTGAGATTTCCTCTCGGCTCAATTAGCACGCCATTTCTCAAAGTAAACGCCAGAATAGCTCAGTTCCTCGAGACACAAATAAATGATTATCAGCATAAAAAACGCAGGTTCATTAACTAGGAGGTACATACTCGCAGATTGAGTACAAATCATTTCTCTTACAGCAGCAGTAACGTGCTATGCTAAAAATATTTCTATAAATAGTCTTAAACTAGCTAACACGTTCAATTTATGGATCTATAAATCCGTAGTATAAACAATTCTAAGCAATTAATGCGGAAAAGGTCTGGCCAAAGCATTTTGTGAAAGCTCAAATTGAGAGAAAATGTACATACATATATGACATGTAAAGCTAATAACATATTAAGCTAATCATTTTTGAAACTAATACTTTCCAGAATACATTTAAAGTCGAAACCCCAGTGCTGACAACATGGAAACGGAGTCCCTGAACCGGAAGAACTCCTCGCGGAAGAGTTCGATAGTAAACGGGAATGGAGATGCCTCTGCCAAGTTGACCAACGGCGATGGAGATGGCGGCGGAGGCGGAGAGGTGACCCTGAAGGCCAAGATGAGCCTGCTCAACGGATGCACCGTCATAGTGGGCTCCATCATCGGATCGGGCATCTTTGTGTCGCCCACGGGCGTGCTGATGTACACGGGCAGTGTTAACCTGGCCCTCATCGTGTGGGTCATTTCCGGCCTCTTCTCGATGGTGAGTGCGAGCCCGCGAGCGCAACTAACCTGATATGCTAATGGGAGTAGGGCATTCGAGCACCTAGACACCTGTTGCCCTTGCTGCGGCTGTAAATAAGCACCTGGTAAATACCAGCTGGTGGGGAAATAGTGGGAAGCACGTGAGGGTGGCACTGGGACAGGACTTTCCCATTCAATTACGAATGCTGGCAGAGTGCCGCAGCGACGTCTAATGAAATTATTGAAATTCCTGCACCCAATTCACCCCCACACACCCACACATCCACACAGCCACACAGAAAGGCACGCACACAAGCATGACAAGTCCGTGTCAAACGCACGAAGCGCAGCTCCTGCTCAATAAAATTACGTATACGCAGCATTGGCAGTGACAGATGACAAAGATTGCGCACTTCTGCGGCACTTTAAGCTGAAAATAAATCGAAGAAACGAACTCCATTTCCCTTGTATATCTCAGAGCAGAAAAGTCAATTCTACTGTTTAATGAAAGCTCAAATAATGGTGTGCATTACATTTTAGGTGGGCGCCTACTGCTACGCGGAGTTGGGAACCATGATCACCAAGTCGGGAGCTGACTACGCATACATCATGGAGACCTTCGGACCCTTCATGGCCTTCATCCGACTCTGGATCGAGTGCATGATCGTGCGACCCTGTTCCCAGGCCATCGTAGCCCTCACTTTCAGCACCTACGTCCTCAAGCCCTTCTTCCCGGAGTGCCCTCCTCCGGAGGACTCGGCCCGCCTGCTCGCCGTCTGCTGCATTCGTGAGTTTCGATCGCTCTTCAGCACATTTCATTTGTTAGTTTGCTAGTTTGCTAGTTAGTTAATTTGTATATGGGCGAAAGAACCCCCCTGAACCGCCATCTCTGCACTCGCGTACTTGACCTATAGATTAGAAACTATTCAAATGCATTCTTCGAGTGGAGAGCAAATGAACACTCTGCCATATGCATCACAGCTTATCAGTTTGGCAGAATAGAGTGTTTTGTTTTGATTTAACTTGGAAGCAAATCCAGATTGGATTGTATGTAACACTGCTGGAGGAAAATGAATATTACACTTGTGATAAAATTACATACTATTTGCATAACGTTTGTTTTACATTTATGAGAAAACGTCATTCTATTTCCGCTATGATTAATAGTAATTAGTAAAAAATAATATAATGAATATTACATTTATGACAAAATTACATACTATTTGCATATTACATTAGGGTTTTTGTACATTTATGAGAAAACGTCATTCTATTTCCGCTATGATTAATAGTAATTTGTAAAAAATAAAATAATGAATATTACATATATGATAAACTTACATACTATTTGCATACTACATTAGGGTTTTTTTTACATTTATGAGAAAACGTCATTCTATTTGCGCTATGATTAATAGTAATTAGTAAAAAATAATATAATGAATATTACATTTATGACAAAATTACATACTATATGCATTATGATTATTTTACATTTATGAGAAAAAGTGATTATATTCGCGTTATGATTAATAGTAATTAGTAAAAATAACGTAATTCCGATTGCACTTAATTGACTTAACAATAAGTCGATATTTTATCAGCTTACATTACAAATCAAACTTGTTTATAAATAGGAGTGATGCATATACAAATCATCGCCAATGCTTTGATAAACCTTAACAACTAATCCTTTGCAGGGTGTATTGCCCTTTTAAGGTTGCCATGAACCGACTGCTGCCGCATTCGATCGCAATTAAAACTGAATCATTTCCGACTAGACTCTATTCCCCAATGCCCAAGAGCACTTGTTGATAGGCGGCGCTTCCCCCATTAGTTAATAGTAGTAGTAGTACTGATTTAATTGTGCGGAATCAAGTGCGTTTGCCTTAGACAATAGAGGGGCCATAAATAACGAGTTGTCACATTAGCTCATGAAAGTCCTCGCTCTATTACATCACCCACATTGGTCGTTCGCATCTTTGGACTGATATCTTCGGCGTGACTTCGAAGTCGTGATGGAGGCTTGAATGTGGGCTAGGGGGCTATATATATATGTATATATATATATACTTATACCTATTTTACTTGTCATTTTCCTCGCTTGCATTGCAGTTGTGCTAACCCTAATCAACTGCTGGGACGTAAAATGGGCGACTGCTGTGCAGGATATCTTTACATATGCGAAAGTAAGTCCGCTGGATTGGATTTCCTCGGGTTGAATTGTAACTACTGCTCCCTTCTCAGCTGCTGGCCCTGTTTATCATCATTGCCACTGGCGTTTACCAGCTTTCCCTCGGCAACACAAAATACTTTACGTTCGATAATACGGACACAAAAGTGACCTCCATCGCGCTGTCCTTCTACTCCGGACTGTTTGCCTACAACGGATGGTAAGAGGATTACGCATCGCATCGAAGGCGGCTACTAATTGGATTTGTTTGCGCTGCCGTTGATAGGAATTACTTAAACTTCATCATTGAGGAGCTGAAGGATCCCGTCAAGAATCTGCCCCGCGCCATCGCCATCAGCTGCACCCTGGTGACCATCGTCTATGTCATGGCTAATGTGTCCTTCTACACCATCCTGTCGCCGGATGAGGTCTTGGGCTCCTCGGCCGTGGCGGTGACCTATGCGGAGCGGGCCTTTGGCATGCTGGCCTGGACCATTCCAGGTGGGTTTCATTTGCTGCACCGTCCAATAATTGGGACCTACAATACTAATGAGCTTTTTGCATTTTTGCAGTTTTTGTGGCCATGTCCACGTTTGGAGCTGTGAATGGTATTCTGCTGACCTCCTCCCGACTTTTCTACGCCGGGGCCAACAACGGCCAGATGCCAGAGATCCTCACCATGATCCAGATCCAGAGATTCACTCCCACCCCGGCGGTACTGGCCATGGCCCTTCTATCGATGTTGTACCTCACAGTTTCGGACATCTTTGCGCTGATTAATTACGTGGGCTTTGCCACTTGGGTGAGTAACCCAATGGAGATGTACATCATCTCGAAGCCGATAATTAACCCTTTAATACTCTCTTCAGCTGAGCATCGGTGTGGCTGTTTTGTGCCTGCCCTGGCTGAGATGGGCCCAGCCCAATCTGCCGCGTCCCATTCGAGTGCCCATGGTGTTCCCCATTGTCTACCTAATTGCCACCGTGTTCGTGACCGTGGTGCCCATGTACGCCAGTCCCAAAGAGACCGGATACGGCATCCTGATGATCCTGTCGAGCATACCCGTCTACCTGGTGTTCATCGCCTGGAAGAACAAGCCCATTTGGTTCCAGAAGACAATGAGTAAGTGGCTTCGCACTGACTCAGCCGAAATCTGCTTCCTTCCTGTTGATTTTCACTTATTCACGCTGTGATCCCCACCCATTTTTGATATTCTAGGCGGACTGACACAAGTTCTACAGAAACTGATGATGGTTGTGCGTCCCAAAGCGGCGTCAAAGGTTTTTAAGTTTGCTATTTATCCTAGTTTTACTTTGGTCCTTCGGTTCTAACATTCGACTCACTTGCCTGCCTTTACTTGCGCACTAATCTCTAGAAGAACTACTAACTCCAATTCTAACTAAACGAACCACAAGTTTTGCAACCGTAAACTTACTTTGCACCCCTAACTCTAGTAGACTCTAGTAGATGCACCTTAAGACCTTAAGCCACTCATCTAATCCTACTCATATTTTCTATACTTTGCAGTAAGCCTCACACGATTCCTACAAAAAATGCTCATGGTACTCGGAAAGCAGACGAAACCAGCTCAGGTGTAAAGGTAGAGAACGTTCTTCCGGGACAACAGCAGAGATAATATTTCAAGTTAGCCAAGAGCAGAGAAAAGCATTTAAAAGCACACACTTGATTGCAAGATGCATTATATAGACAACGTAAACGCTTTTGTGTAGCCAACCAATGATAAACATACGAAAACAACACACAAAACAACAACTTCTGCCAGCTTCTGGGCGACTATACACTATACGATATATACCATATATATATTTTTATATACACACGTAACTCTTAAGTTGAAGCCAGGCGCAGTGCGCAGTAGGATTACGAGGAAGTTCCCAAAGGAGGTCGGCAAGGAATCTAGGTGTCCAGAGCTGACCGTAAGCTGGGTTCGAGTTTGGCATTTTTAAACGGAACGAGTCTTTTAGGATCTTCAAGTATTCCCGGAAAGTGGTTAAGCAAACGGCGAGGCCCCGATAAAAGCTATTGTTTATCAGTTACTGCATTTGAAAACTCGTTTTTTGAAACATTTGCAACATTTAGAAACCATGCTCTAGGCTTAGCTTGAACTAGAAGAGCTAGAAGAACGCTTGAACATACTCATCAGAAGGATCTACAGAGCTAGTTTTAGCACCTACAACTCATGAACATTTAGAGCACGATTGATTACCTTATTATTGATTATTATTATTGAATCTAGCTTAAGTGACACCGCAATTCAATTTCATTTGTCTAAGTTAATGCCTACATTTAGGTTGCTCAGTTTAGGTTTCACGTGTGCATCGTAGAGGGTGTTACCTGTACAAACCCCAAGCCAATATACAAAACCATCGCATAATGCACATATCCAACAGAAAAACGATTAAAGTCGTTGAACGAGAACAGGAACATTGCCAACATACATATTGAATATACTGAGAATAACACTATATGCAAATTGTTGTCTAATTACGAGCCAATCGTATCGAATTGATCTAGCATTGATTTAAACTTTCATTAGTTGTTGTTGCTTTGAGTGTTCGTCACTTAGTGTTATTCATATAAAGATATTATTGCCTATTTAGCATTCAACTATTTAACTGTTACACATAAAATACGGAGCCGCAACTGGGGAATCAGTTTAACTACTATGAAACATATTGTTGACAATAATATTGTATTTATATATATATAAATGTATATTACGAGTATATTATATGACGTATGATGTATGATGTATGATGTATGATGTATACCCTACAACCTCTGTATTTCTGCAAATAAGAACAATAACGACAACTAAATGGAGCGCATTTATTTGTTCACTTGGGAAAAGGAGTTTCACTACACATCACGAGTGCTGGATGACATTTAGTTAAACTTCTAGTCCCCCGAAATGCTGGAGTCCGACGCACTGATGTACTGGATCAGGCCGAGTCTTAGATTCTCCACCTCCCTTTGCTTGAGGGCCTTTTCCGCCTCCGAAAGCTCGTAGTTCTTGGTGCTGATGTAGACTTTGAGCGTTGGAGCGAATGCAGATGCCTCCGCTTCAGTTTCGAGCTTCTTGAAATCCTTCTTCAGCATGGAATATATTTTACTGGAGGAATGGAGATCGCTGGGCGGCCTTTGAGGTCTGACTCCATCGCCACCGCTTTCGTCATTCTCCTCGCTCGGATCTTGATTTATTGATCTTATTTCGCTTCGCAGATCCAAGCTTTTCCTCCTGTATAGATCCACAAGATGATGCTCCATGGCCAGTTTCAGCTCAGCAAACTTGGAGTCTATGCGCCCGTACCAATGGGCCAGACCATTGTAGTCCTCATCTGAGAACTTGGCCGTTCGACGCCAGTGGGCCAGGGAAATATCTGGCACTGATCTCTGGGAGCTCTGCGTTCCGGATGGCCTACTTATTTTGCTCAAGTTGGTGGAACTTTGAGAAGCAGGCTTGCACTTGGACTTGGACATCATTTTCCGAGCTTTCTCGAGGCATCCAAAGGCCACATCGGCCATCTTTAGGATCTTGCGCCTGGAATCCTTCAAGTCCGGAGCTATGGGCAGCTCGAACATTACCACTGCAGGAGCCGGGCTCTTGAAGTCGAAGGACTCCTTCAGGCAATCGTTCAGAAGGGTGCTTCCATTTTGCCTGCCCGATGGCAAGCTCGTAAAGAACTCCACCAAATCTGGTCGGTTTTCGCTGCCAAAAATGTGAAACACCGAGAGGTGAATTCGGTGCTCCAGAACCATGCTATCCCGGTACACAAACTCGAAGTGCAAATAGTCATCGCCCATTCCACGGCTCCGTAACGGGGTGAGATCGTTAGTTAGCCACTGGAACAGGTCCTTGGTGCTGGACACACTTTTTCCGCTAGGGGAAACCATTCGCCGTTTGGGTACGCCAGTGGGTTGCACCAGCATGTTGACCATGTCGAACTTGCGGACATCGAAGTAGTCCACATTCACTGCTTTCAGGCGGCAGCGCATTTCGACCATCAGTAAGTCAACTTCGGTGACCAAGAGACGGGTCAAAAGACTGGGATTGTGGTTTCTTTGGGATGAGATACGCAGCAGACTTCCGTTGCGACGGTGACGGAACATTTGACCCAGTAAATCGCACACTTCTGTCCTAATATGGCCATCAAATTCATACCCAATGGCGTCGAACTCCAAGTGGCGGTAGTAACGAGGAGGTTCCACCAAGCCAGCGGGCTTAGTTGTGCTCTTTGGCATCCTCAAGAGCATTGACTTGCTGTCCAAGAGCCTGATATCACTCTCCAGACTTTGATCATCCAAGTAAGCACGTCGCTTAGAATCTGTAAGAGTGACCAACACTACGTGATCCTTTTTGTTCGCCGAAGGTCTGTTCATGGTAAAGAACTTTTTTGAAATTTTGAATACTATAATTTCGACAGTCTAAAAGTGAGGTTTGATCAAAGACAACTAACTCATTCCATGACTCGAATTTTCATTTCCCCAATCATTTGGAAACAATACCACCGCTTTACAAAGAGATTCTCCACATTCTCCGCAAGTAAGTTGGAAACTTTTATTGAATTACCATTGTCTAATTATTGTCACCAAAATAACTTTACTGAATCTTCTTGATTGCCTCATATTTACACTTCTTTAGTAAGGGGCATTTCCTTAGGGTCATAACGATAAAATATGTAAAAGTTCCGAGGAGTCCCAAAGCTCCAATTAAAAAGGTGCCGAAGACATCCAGGCTGTGGTATCTCACAAAATCCAAGTCCTTGCCGGCCACCTGCATGTGAGCAGCTCCCTTGTGCCGCAGGACATATTCGGTCCACCAGATCGCCGTTTCCAGGGGCTTCATTGGTTGATCCCGATATCTGGCAGCCGTAATCAGTGCGGTTTCTTCGAAACTCCTATTCGTTAGCAGCCGTACAAGGGTCGAGTTAAAATCCTCACTGGTCATTTCCTTTATGTTGAGAACCAAACCAAGACCCATTTGCTGGACATGACCCATATTACGAAACTGATCAAAGAGACAGGGCAAACCCAACATGGGCTTTCCGTGATGAATGCTCTCAATGGTGCTCAGTAGCCCACCGTGGGTTATAAAGAGTTTAACGTTGGGATGGGCCAGGATGGCCTGCTGCGAGAACCATTTACTAATGAAAACATTTGATGGTTTTCCTGGCAGCTGCTCGTCTTCGAATTTCCAAAGGATTCGCTGTGGTAAGCTGGCGAATGTGTCGAGTAACACTTTTCGGCGATCATCGGATAGAGATTTGCTTCTGACATTGGTTCCAAGTGAGAAATAGATCACTCCCGATTCACCAGCTCCTTGGATAAAGTGCTCCAGATCGGCGGGAAGAGCCTCTGGGTGCGGATTGACATGCAGACCACCCACCTCGATCATATTCGGAACATAAGGACGCGGAGGACCCAGTGTGAAGTGCTGATTGACCAGGACCAAGGCAAAGTTCTGGGATATCTCTGACAAGGGTTTCCACTTGGCGGTACTGGGGAAGTATTGTCTATAGAGAGCTTCCTGTTTTCTCACATGTAGCCATTTATAGTTGATATAAGAAAGAGTTCGCTCCACAAGCTGTGACAAACGCTCTCCATAAGCCTCCAAATCGTAAAATCGAGGAGAGGGAGATTGCAGGTACGAAATCGGTGAGATGTTGCCCATCAGTTCGTCAATCTTCCAGTCGGTGCCATAGGAAGCCAATCCAATAATTGGGGCATCAAAATAGGCAGCCAGGCCACTAAGAACGTCGGTTCGCCAAAGATCCATTACCACAAGATCGAAATGAGGCTTCTGTGGGCCTAGAATATTGCGACGCACGCCCTCATTATTTAGCACTGTCTTTGTAAGATTCAGGACATATTCGTTAATAAAATCACTTTTTTGCCAGGTGCCCGTGGGAGTAGATGCAATCCTAAGTATTTCTGAAAAAAAATCATTAGTAATTCTGCTTCACAAAATGGGTTATTGATCTCACCATTAAAGTTTTCCAAAACCTCCAGAACTGGAATATCGTGAATATTCTTAGACGGCTCCCTTTGTGGATACGGACTTACACTGGTTATTTCATGGCCCAGGGAGGCCAATCTCTTAAGATAGGGTAAGGCGAAAAAGTAATGCGACGGACTTGGTAAGGGGAACACTGCCAGGATGCGAGCCCCTTCCAAATAACCAGGAAGAAGACACATCAGCAGCAGGATTGACCACATAATTGCTGTCGGCAAGTTCTGCCTTCGAGCTGAAATAGAAGACTAGCTGCTGCAGATCGCCAATGATTTCAGATAAGGTTAAACGCTGGGCTGGGAGTACTGATTGTCAAATTTTCAAAAAGATAAGCAAATCTAACAAAGAATGTCAAACAGTGAAAAGGTAGATCATTGAAGAGTGCTTATCGCTGAATCCCTGCTTGAGATATTTTTCTTACTTCAATTGGTTATCTTGGAAATTAGGGCAGTCCCTTTGTGTGAGAAGCCTACGATGGATAACAAAGAATTAGCCTTTGTTTTCTTTTCCGAACTTATCAGCACTCGAAAAACCGATTCTTTAGTTTAAAAGACAGCGAGATCGAACTTTGGCGCCAACATATCGATACTGCCGATAGTGTCATCAGTGGATTTGCTATCGACACTTGTGCACCACCAGCCATCAGTACAAAATACGCAAAAAATTGTATTTTTCCGGAAAATTCACTGGAAAAGCGCAACAGGTTGTTCTCTTTACGCAACAAAAACAACAGGAGATGTTGTAGTAATTCATTTCCCATCGAATTCAAGTCAAATTCTGCAGCAAAGTAATGAAGTACGCAGCTGATTTGGAAACAGCTGCCAGCGCAGTATATGAAAATACACACCGGCTGAAATAACCCGGGTAGAAATCCGGCTAGAAATCGGAACCACCGATCCAGTATTCCAAAGCACCCAAATGTAGTCAGGACCTACCCACTAAGCTGAGATTTGATGAAGATATGGCGGATGAAAAGGCTAAGGAATCCTTCCGCGAGCGGCAAGCGCAGGAGTTGGAGGTTATAAAGGTGAGCAGAGCAGCTGATTAACCAAAGTACCTAATGCAAAATGGTCCCCTCTTATTGGAACAGTCCATCTTTGGCGGTGATGTGGAGGACCTGCGACCCCAGGCGAATCCATCCCTGTGGAAGCCAACGGACATAAGGATACAGCTAACCCCACTGAGGGACTCCTCCAATGGACTGGAAACCTATGTGTGCACCAAACTGCATGTCACCTGTCCTTCAAAGTATCCAAAATTGTAAGAGCCCAGTTCAACTTAATCTTACAAAAATTAATTTTGAACTGGAGAACTAATCACTAGAATGAAAAAAGCATTACGCAGCATAAGTAAACCAATCTCTCCGCAGGCCCCCTAAGATATGTCTCGAAGAGTCCAAAGGCATGTCGGATCAGTTGCTGGAGGCCCTACGCAACCAACTGCAGGCTCAATCCCAGGAGCTACGTGGGGAAGTGATGATTTATGAACTGGCCCAGACCGTTCAGGCCTTTCTCCTCGAACACAACAAGCCGCCAAAGGGCTCTTTCTACGATCAGATGCTACAAGACAAGCAGAAGCGCGACCAGGAGCTACAGGACATACAGCGGCAGCGGGAGTCCCTGCAACGCCAGACGCTCATCGACGAGGTGGAGCGGCGCAAAGAGATGTTTAAAACAGAGGCTAAAAGGCGCGGCGAACCAAGGCGCAGTATGAGCGAGTCTAACCCACGGCATCCTAGCTCGTCGGAGAGCTCCGAGAACTCCTCGCCCTACTATCGTGGTCACATCTACCCCTCCAAATGCCTCGATCACCGCAACACGGAGACGCTCTACTTCCACAAGATGGGCAGGCAAATTCAACGAGGATGCTGCGTTGGTGAGGAACCCCTCTGTTAAAGAGGATTTTTGTTTTGAACGCGTAGTTATTGTATGAAATTCCTAGGTCACTCCCAACGAGGGTGCATCGCCTACACTGGCATAGATATGCACTGCGGCCAGTTGCTCTATATCACAGAATGGAACATCAAGTACAGCCAACTGGAGCAGCCGTGCATCGGCGGAGGCAAGTGCCACTGGAGCAGCGAGTCAAAGTGCATGGGCAGTCATCGTGTGGACGAAGTGATCGCCTCCATTGAAAAGCAGGTGTCTTCGCTGGCCCAACTGCAGCACAAAAATCTCGTCTCGTACGAGTGCGTTCTTTGCATCAAGCGGAAGGAAGGGTTACTTGTGTATTTGGTCCAGGACTTCCTCCTCGGCACCAGCGTGTTCAGCATATCCTCCTCGCTGGGCTGGTGCATGGACGGCGCACGAATGGTTGCGCGCGGCGTGCTGGATGCCTTAATATTTCTTCACAACAAGGGTGTATCCCACAGTCACCTGCTCGACAGCACTGTTTTCATGGACAACACAGGCAATGTGCGTGTATCAGACTTTTCGCTAGTTCCCAATCTTTTAGAACTTCTGAGCGGATCTGGACAAAGCAGCAGTTGTGGGGACTTACCCGCGTTAGGGGCCCTGGTGGAGAGCTTGATGCCCACTAACAGTTATGAGATGCGCGACTTTGTAGACAAGTAATTAACTGGAATGAAAACGTAATCCGGTTTTAACCCAATGTTTTCTTTAGATGCAACTCGGACCGCACGCTTTCCGCATCAGAGTTGTTGGAGCATCCATTCTTACGCTTTTACGTCGACAATGGCCAGCAGCAAGTGATGCCATTAACACAGCAGCATCCTAATACCGTCCAGCGCACTGGACCCGCCATGCCTTACCAGATACCGACACTGGCCTTAAGCCAATCCCGCCTGCGAACAGAATTCGAGGTGCTCATGTACTTGGGAAAGGGTGCCTATGGTGACGTGCTAAAGGTGCGCAACATTTTAGACAATCGAGAGTACGCCATCAAGCGCATTCCCTTGCCCGCGAGGAGCCGTCAGTTGTACAAAAAGATGACGCGCGAGGTGGAGCTGCTTTCGCGGCTGAACCATGAGAATGTAGTTCGATACTTTAACAGTTGGATAGAGAGTGTGGATGACGCAGATGCCGCTGAGATGGATAAATTGCTGGGTGGTGAGTGGTCACAGAGTCAGCAGGACCTTAGCGTGAAACCTGCCAAGTCACCACAGCTGGGGCCCACTTTAGAGGAGGATGAGGATGAAGAGGACAGCTCATCCAGCATGTGGAACGGTTACATGTAAGACTTAGCTTATATGCTTAAATGAATGTAAACACCTGTTTGTATCCATCAGACCCAACATGGAGGACTCCGACTCGGATGGCATTGAATTTGTGGACTCCAACGGCAAGGTGGCTGTCTACGACGACGAAGAACAAGAGGATTCCACCAGAGGCAGGACTAATTCGCCAAGACCTTTGATGCAGGTCATGTACATCCAGATGGAGTTCTGCGAGAAGTGCACACTGCGGTATGTTTCTCGAAAAGCTCACCAATTAAATAATAGCAATCTATTTAATAACATTGTAGCACCGCAATCGATGACAATCTTTTCAATGACACGGATCGTCTGTGGCGCTTATTTCGGGAGATTGCCGAGGGCCTCGCCCATATTCACCAGCAAGGCATTATTCATCGGGACCTGAAGCCCGTTAACATTTTCTTGGACTCGCACGATCAGATCAAGATCGGTGACTTTGGTCTGGCCACCACCAGTTTTTTGGCCCTGCAAGCCCACGACACAGCACCTGCGCCTGTTAACCAGATAACCAGTGCGGAGGACGGTACCGGCACTGGTAAGGTGGGCACCACTCTTTACGTGGCCCCCGAGTTGACAGGAAATGCTTCCAAGTCTGTGTACAACCAGAAGGTTGATATGTACACCCTGGGAGTCATTCTCTTCGAGATGTGCCAACCGCCGTTCGACACAAGCATGGAGCGGGCTCAGACCATTATGGCCCTCAGGAATATTTCCATCAATATACCGGATGATATGCTTAAGGATCCCAAGTATGAGAAGACGGTGAAGGTAAGCACGTCGTCATCCTGATAAACGCTCAAATTTTCACTGTTACATAATCTTTAAGATGCTTCAGTGGCTTCTTAATCACGACCCAGCCCAGAGACCTACGGCCGAGGAGCTGCTCATCTCAGACCTGGTTCCACCAGCCCAGTTGGAGGCCAATGAGCTGCAAGAAATGCTGCGCCACGCCCTCGCCAATCCGCAGAGCAAGGCCTACAAGAACCTGGTTGCCCGATGTCTTCAGCAGGAGAGCGACGAGGTGCTGGAACACACCTACCACTTGGGAAGCAGTCGAGCTATGAAGTCCTGGAACTCGGCAATCATAATCGATGATATAGTGTCCCTGAATCCCGTGATTGAGTTTGTTAAGGCCAAGGTCGTGAATCTATTCCGCAAACACGGAGCTATAGAGGTGGACTCTCCGCTCCTGTCCCCACTTTCCGCAAGGAACAGCAGTGCGAATGCGAACGCCAATGCCGTGCATCTGATGACCCACTCGGGATGTGTGGTGGTGCTACCCTGTGACCTGCGGACACAGTTCGCACGCCACGTGACCATGAACAGCGTGAATCTCATCCGGCGCTATTGTGTGGACCGTGTCTATCGGGAGGAGCGAGTGTTCAATTTCCATCCCAAACAAAGCTACGACTGCTCTTTCGATATTATTGCGCCCACAACTGGAAGCCATCTAGTGGATGCGGAGCTGCTATCGTTGGCTTTTGAAATCACCAGTGAACTGCCCCGCTTACGGGAAAAGAATCTGGCGATCCGCATGAACCACACTAATCTGTTGAGGGCCATCCTTATCTTCTGCAATGTTCCAAAGGCTCAGTATGATACACTTTTCGAGGGCACCATGGACTTTATCGAGTCGCGCATCTCACGCTTCCAATTTCACTCGAGTATAACAGGGATTATGGAAAAGTCGCGGACATCTGCTCAAACTCTGATGGACATGTTGTTAGCCAACTTTCTGTTGACTGGTTCCAGAAGCACGGTGGACGATTCCGCGCTGAAATCTTTGATGCGGGGAAAGGGCGAAGCGGCTTCCCTGGCAAGAGGAGCACTACGGGAACTTGAAACAGTTGTGGGACTGGCTTACAGTCTAGGCGTAAAAGTAAGTACATTTCTTTGAAAGCATGTATTTTTCTAACCGTTTCCTTTCTCTGTCAGTGTCCTATACACATATGGGCTGGCTTGCCCATCAGCTTCGATCGTGCCAGCACGGGTGGAATTGTGTGGCAGATGACCGCTGACCTAAAGCCGAATCGCTCTGGTCATCCTTCGGTTCTGGCGACTGGGGAGAGATACGATTCCATGCTGCATGAATTCCAGAAGCAGGCGCAGAAGTTTAATCCAGCCATGCCGGCACGAGGAGTTCTTAGTGGAGCTGGCTTGACGTTTTCCCTAGACAAACTGGTAGCTGCTGTGGGTGTGGAATACGCCAAGGATTGTCGGGCGATAGATGTGGGCATTTGCGTGTGTGGAACCCGTCCGCCGCTGAAGGATGTGACCTACATCATGCGTCTGCTGTGGTCGGTTGGCATTCGTTGTGGCATTGTGGAGGCCGCCAGCGAGTTGGGTGATGAAGCACAGGATCTTGCTCGCCTTGGGGCGTTACATGTCATCCTAGTGGCGGAAAATGGATCCTTGAGAGTGCGATCTTTCGAGAGGGATCGCTTTCAGGAGCGTCACCTAACAAGATCCGAACTGGTGGAGTTCATCCAGAAGATGCTGCGAACTGATGGACTCAATGGAACCACCGTCGACAACTTCAGCCAGTTGTCAGCCATGGGTAGTGGCGACAGCAGAAGCAGTGGTGGCAAGGAAAGGGAACGCGGCGAGAATGGTCTGAGCACCTCCGCGTCGAATGCCACCATTAAGAACAGCTATAGCCAGCTGCCGAACCTCCAGGTGACGTTTCTCACCCACGACAAGCCTACGGCGAACTACAAAAGACGCCTGGAGAACCAGGTGGCGCAGCAGATGAGCTCAACGCTATCGCAGTTCCTCAAGAAAGAGACCTTCGTGGTCCTGGTGGTGGAGTTGCCGCCTGCTGTTGTAAATGCCGTTGTAGGGGCCATCAATCCACGAGAAGTACGCAAGAGAGAGACTGAACCCGAAATCAACTTTGTGATCGAGCGGTAAGTTCTTAAGTCATGCCTATTTGGTCTGCCCTTATCAGGCTTCATCCATTCATAGATTTTCGAAATATAAGCGCTATATATCCGAGATAAACGAAGAGATTGTGGACCATCTGAGTGATGCCAAGACTCCCATTGTGGCCTTGTACAGCATTTCCGATTCCTACTACCGCGTTATTATCTAGCCATATCATAGAATCGGCGGCACTACTTAGTAGACCCACTATTAGCCACTAGTACAAGCTTGAAGGTGTCACAAATTATTTCGGTCGAAATTCTACTTAGCTGGCTGTCTTCCGTGCCATTACCATTTTTGGAATCAAAATTATGTTTATAGACTTAGTTTGTGCGAATCAAAATTGATGAGATTCCATGTTTCTGTATCCATTGCAAATGGTTAAGAACTTATTTCTTTGGAAAAGAACATAATTCTGCCAATTTATTGAATACTTTTTTAATGAAATGAGCTCTAATCCGTAAGCACATATTTAATTATTACTTGGTTAAAAGTAAAATCCTTGCTAAAGCAAGCTGTTCTCATCTAAATCAGTTAATGGTTGGAAGCTTAAAAAAATCCTATTTGAATTTGTAGAATTATATTTAAACCAGACCTTATCTATCCGAACTGAAAGGAATATTCTTGCGCTTCGAAATTAAAGTTAAGTAGAGGCTAATATTTTCAGAGAAAATCCTTCTTAAGTGTTTTATAAATAGCAACTTGGTCCAGCGATAACAATGGATTTATACAGCCGACGGTCACAGATGTGAGTCGTCATCCAACATTTTATATACGTACAACTTTTAAGGACAACATTTTTAGCCTACAATAAAATTGCAAGTTTTGAAGGCGTCTTTCCGCAGAGGAAACAGAAGGAAAGTTATCTGTACAAGTAAATTTGGATCTTGGAACTCACGTTCCGGTCTCTTCGGCGGATTTGTTGAGCGAACGGGGAATTCCCAGAGCGGGTCCTTGGAGAACCTTTCGCGAAAGACGCATAAAGCCGGAGACGGGATCGCGGCCAAAGTACTTGACCTGGATGTCCTGACCCACCTCGAGGCTTAGGGCAGAGGGATGGGCTATCTTGCGCTGATCCAGCTGCGAGTTGTGCAGCAAGGCGGGCGGCATACTGGGATACAGAATGACCATCACGCCGGTGTCCCGCAATTCGGTTATTTTGGCAGTGTAGATTCCGCCGAACTCCAGGTCCGGCACTCGTTCCCTCACCATGTAGCCCTCGATCAGCTCCTTGGCCTCATCCATGGCCGCTTGAGATGGAGCAAAAACATTAAAATGGGTCTCATCGACTGCCGTTAGGGAGGTGCCCGTTTCCAAGTAAATCCGCTTCATGTGAAGGCCGCTGGGACCAATTAACTGCGCCCGCTGCTGTGGCTCCACAGTCAGGGTTTCACTCACTGGCCAGCTGTCCTTGGGGTATTTTCTAAACGATGGCGGGGAGCATTATAAAATTAGCAATTGAGACCACGTGGTTCCTTTGGGTGACGTTTACTCACCGAGGTTCCCTAATAGCCTCACTCATGATGTCCAGAATTTTGGATTTGGCATCGGTGGCCTTTTGTAGCGATTCCATCACAACCTTGAGAGGAATTCCCGGTACCTTGAGGTCCGCCTGGATGGCGGTGAAGCCTTTCCTCGTGCCAGCCACCTTCATGTCCATGTCGCCCATGTAATCTTCGATTCCCAGGATGTCGGTGAGAATGCGGTAGTCCTGCAGGTGCTTCGTGTCGTCGTTCTCGAACTTTGTGACCAGGCCAATGGCCACACCTGCTGCAGGCGCACTCACTGGGACTCCGGCGTCCATAAGAGCCAAGGAGCCACCACAAACGCTGGCCATGCTACTGCTCCCATTGGATTCTAGAACTTCAGATGTGAGTCTCACAGTAAATGGGTACTCATTGGGCAGGGTGGGAAGCAGCGATCTCTCCGCCAAGGCTCCATGGCCTAATTCCCGGCGACCCACTGGACCAATCCGACCCACCTCACCGGTGGCATAGGGCGGGAACTCGTAGTGCAGCATAAAGTTCTTGGCCTTCAGGCCACCGCTTTCTAAGGCAGCCAACGAGTCCAGCTTCATTGCGCTTTCCTGGGAGTCCAAGCTAACCGTGCAGAAGACCTGCGTCTGACCGCGCTGGAATAGAGCGGATCCGTGGAGAGGCTTGTACATGTCCACCTGGCAGGAAATGTTCCTCAACTGGTCGTAGTCCCGTCCATCGCAGCGAAGACCCCGGTCAAAGATCAGCTCGCGAAAAATGGTCCTACTGGTCTGGTTGAACTGCTCGGCAATAAGCGAGGGTTCGGTATCCGGAAACGAACTCCACACCTTGTCGATAACGTTGGAGCGCACCTCGTTCACCGCATTGTCCCGCGAGATCTTGTCATGCGTAGAGTCCTGGAAGATCTCCCTCAGTCGCATCTCGCACATGCTACGCACAGCTTTCCCCAGTTCGGGATCTACTTCGGCAGCCACTTCCACTTCGCGCTTCTGTCGACCATAGGCCTTCTGCAGTCGCTCGATCTCGTGGATGATGAACTGGGCTTCGCGAGTGCCTTGTTTGATGGCCTTAAGCAGATCCTGCTGAAGAACCACATTGCCCTTGCCCTCCAACATAACAACGAGGTTTTGTTTGGTGGCGGAGACCACTAAGTCCAGTTGCGAAGTCTGCAGCTCCCGGCGCGTGGGGTTGATCAGCACCTCGCCGTCGCAGAGGCCAACGCTTTGGAAGACGGGAAGATGAAAGAAACGTTATAAATGGTTCCCAGTTCGATTCGTTCGTGACCACTCACCGCACTGCTCCGATGGGCCCATTCCAGGGAATATCACTTAGAGAAAGCGCCATGGAAGCGGCATTGATTGCCAGGACATCCGGACTGTGCACCGCATCCATAGCCAACATGTTGCACACCAGTTGCGTCTCCGTGCGATAATCTTTGTGGAAAAGCGGACGCAGCGAGCGGTCAATTAGGCGGGCAGACAGGATCTCTTTTTCCGAGGGACCCAGCTCCCGGCGCATAAAGTTCATGGGTATCCGGCCAGAGGCGGCGTTTTTCAGTCGGTAGTCAACCACCAGAGGCATGAATCCCTGGCCGGGACTTGGCTTCGCTTTGGCCACCGCGGTGACCATGACGGCGGTGTCGCCCATTTGGCACACAGCTGTTCCATTCGCAAATCGCGCCAGGCGGCCGGAACTGAAGGTCATGTTACGTCTGCGGAGGATTTGGGGATTTTACTATTGGAACTTGGAGTGGAGGCCACCAACTCACCCATTGCTAAAGCTCACCTCCACGGAGGGCGCTTCTCCGTTGGAACTGCTCTGGATTCTTCTCCTTCCACCTGGGCAGGACAAACTTAGGCATTTGAGGCGATAGTTGAGCAGCCTCACCGATTTCCTTGTGAAAATCATGGCCATTACCTAAAAGTGCCGGTTAGTTCCGGCTGAGACGACGGGTGTATACCCTGTATAACAATGGTTATTCTAGGTAATCCATTAGTGGTCAAAACCTTACAATAGACTCCGTGTACGTTTTTTACGACTTGGAACCTAGTGGACTTCATCTATTTTTATTTTTCAGTTTAGTTAAATACGAATGGAATGCCGAGTTAAAAAAATGTAGAGTGTGCAACATGTGTGCATTTGGCGTTGCCACCTGGCAAAGAAACTCTAAAAGTCTTAGATAAGCGGCTACGAAATTTTTTTAAAGATTGTGTCTTATAAATAATTTAATCTCAATTCACCATAAATAAACTATAAAAATCCCTTTCCAATAAGATATTTTATAAAGTATTTAGACAACTGGTTTATGTCCTCGCTAATGTCAAATTAGCAGTACTGCCAACTGCTTCCTCAACAATGCACATTATCGCATGCGAAAAACGGCAAGTGAATTCCTTTTGAGCAATAAAAATGTAATGGTTCGTTGTAGAATAGTTCTCAGTAGTCAAAATTGTCGACGCTCGCCAAATCAACACCATTCTGTCTGATGAGCTGTTGCTTAATTGCAAACTAGCTATAAAATAGCTGACTTATCACCACTGCACAGTCCGGCAAAATTAGTACGTCTTCTTACGCGTTAAGGGTCTTTTGACCGCGAGTCGATGGCATCTTTCACTAACTCAACGACGGTCTTACAGAAGACTCCAATATTTTTCGAGCAGGCGATTCGCGGATCCATCGTTATTCTTGGGGACTTGCAAAAAGCCCAGTTGCGAGCGTCGTCGTGTAGCGCCTTAGAAGAGCCACTCCTCCGATCGGAAACCCGCAGCAGAGTCGAGCCTTTTCGAAAAAAAGCTGGGAATTTCACGCCGTATATTTCGTATTTTTTCCGTCAACGAAACGCCGCGTGTGTCGTAGTGTGCGTGTGTGTGTTTCTGTGTGCCCGCCCATCTGTGCATGTGTGAGAGCGTAACTGTGTGTGTGAATTTTGGTGAGAGCCGCAACAACAACCGAAAAGAAAACCAAAATCGACAAATGCGGTCAAATTGAAAAGAAAAACAAAAAATCAAAGAGTAGTTCTTGCGCAAAGCCAAAAGGCAAATCAAAAAAGAGCGCAAAGCCAAAAAAAACGCAGATTTTCCACGAAAAAGCCGGAAAATTGCCCACTAGGCGTGTCGCTGCTGCTTCTTCTTTCAAATTGTTTATGCTGCAATTGCCTTGGTGTGCGAAAGGAGTGGTAGAGACAGAAGGGAAAGCGCCTTATCAACGACCGCTTTCTTATCAGAACCCGCACATTTGTTGCGAAAATTCCAACCAGCCGAAACTCACTGCGGAGCTTTAAATAGAACATCAAACAAACAGGTAAGTCTCATTAATCAGGTTGAAATCACCTTATTTTCTACTTACCTCGCTGGTTACAGCTCAATGGCTGTTCCCCTCTTTTGCCCTTAAGCACTTAACGGTAACTGTAAATTACACACACGTTGGCCTTGTCTCTCCTGGCGATTAATTGCATTAAGGCCGCAGGACTCGCGCCATCCCTTTCGCCCCATGTCAATCGATTAAAAAGTGAAAGCAATCGGGAAACGCTTATCAGTAGGTCCTCCTTCTTTGCTCTTTAAATACATTAATGCCCGTGCACACATGCAGGCAATCAGCCAAACAATGCACAATATGAATATTTATAGCTCATTATTTATTGTCTTGTTGTTCTCGACCATCATTTGATACGCTGAAGAGGGCTGATCCGTAAATAAATGAAAAGTTATCGAGTTAATCGATGAAATTGTTCGATCATTATTCATTTATACTTTAATTAATACTTTATTTTTGGTTTTTGTTTAAACTAACAATTTATCAATGGTGGTGAATCGTCAGATAGAAAATCACCGAGTAGTCTGGCGCAAGTGAGTAAGCTTGTTGTTTTTTATTTACTGGGATATCCTGAAGTAATATCTATATATGAAATTGTTCGATCATTATTAATGTATACTTTCATTAATACTTTATTTTTATTTTTTGTTTAAAGTAGCCATTTATCAATGGTGATGAATCGTCAGATAGAAAATAACTGAGTAGTCTGGCGCAAGTGAGTAAGCTTGTTGTTTCTTATTTACTAGGATATCCTCAAGTAATATCTATTGCTCACACAAAAATATATTTGGCATTGTGGTGACTAACCGCCATGTGTGTTCTCTGTTTATTATAAGCTCAAATATCAAATTTTTATTTTACATAAAATTTGTAGAGCTGATATCAACGTAAATTCATATTTATAAAATAATCACTTATGTACATACGACTTTCAAAATACTTTACGTTTAATCATAATGACGAAATTTCTCAAATATATGGGGCACAGGAAATTGCCCCATAATTTGTTAAAGCAATTTCCAAAACTTACAGAAAACTATTTGCGGTACTCGAACTGAAATCTGTATTTTTATAGCATGAACCATCTGAAAAAGAACTCAGACCAATTAGTGAAACCATTTTGAAATCACCATAAATCAGCGTGGTTGTCCGGGCAATAAATTCCCGTTTCCATTTGCAGCTGACAAATGCGAGTCGTTAAAAATAGTTTTTCCCCAAAAGCATAACTTTCCCCGCTTTTCAAGGGCGACCCTCGCAATGCTTCGATGTACTTTCCTTATCGCCTCTGCATTTCGAGTTGTTTTTTCTGTGGGACGTCATCGGCAGCCGGGTGTCTCTGATTGTTTCAGAATCGCCGGCTGCATAATTAAGATGAGCTGGACGTTTAGCTGATAAACGTTTCCGCTTTTCATCGGAGGATGGGAGTCAATGTGCCATTCACAGAAGAACTTTACTCCACAGATGGCGATGGTTAAAGTCCGAGATCTCTGATGTGTGACCCCATGGGGTGCCCTTTTCAACTGTCAGGTCGCAACTATTGTTTCCATGTTTCGAGGGCTTGCGTCACAGTTTGTCGACTCGAGTTCCATATTCCAAATTCCGAATTCAGAACTTAGAGTCCCGAGAACTTGCAACCCATTCCCACAGGATGACGTAGGCAATTGGCAGAAACATGTGTATCCTGTGTATCCTGGGTATCCTCGGTATCCTCGGTATCCTGGGTATCCTGGCCCCGTGCAGACAACAATAAACCAGCAGTTCCAACCCCATGGGCAAATAAAACCCAATCGAATATTATTATCAATGAGGGCAGGACCCAAACAACGAACGCCAGCTCGAGCGTGGAGGAGGGTTGGCCACATGCTGCTCTTCCCTTGGCAGGCTATCATCGCCAGCACTTGGACCCAGCCCACTAAACTTCCCAATTCCAATCCCGACCACGCCCACATGCCATCATCATCGCCTTCTGCGCTAATTTGGCGCGACTTTGACACTTGTTAGCCAATATGTTTTTGGCTCGTGTTAATGGCCCAACGGGAATTGATATTAATTGCGCCGCACGCCCCTCACGCTGCCCGAACTGGGCGTGGTCGTCGGTCAATATTGTTGGTCTCTGGAAATAAAAAAAAAACAGAAAACACAAAACACAAATGCCCAGAAAATCAGCTTAAATCAATTTT
Organism: Drosophila orena; assembly: GCA_005876975.1. Taxonomy (NCBI): domain Eukaryota; kingdom Metazoa; phylum Arthropoda; class Insecta; order Diptera; family Drosophilidae; genus Drosophila; species Drosophila orena. Next base: position 862,674 of record VCKV01000282.1, on the reverse strand, counting down.
TTGTGGTCGCCGCCTTTTGTTCACTTGCTGGCATTTTGTCCAAAATCGGCTTACCAACTTCGGTGCCTGTTTTTCTTGCGACTTTGGGTTTTACAGAGGTTTTGAGGTTGCCTCCTTGTTCAATCTAATTAATCCTGCCAGCCTTGATTGAGAATATGGGATTTACCTTGCCCTCAAGAAAACCAGATTTCCTCACCCTTTTCGCAGCCATTGAAAACTGAAAGCGCTCCCGAGGTTTCCATTTTTCCAGGCCCTGTGTTTTCCTTTCATGTGCCCTAATAAAACTAAATTCAATTAGAACTTGCAGTTGGAGTTCCTTGTGCGTGTGCGAAAAGTTGGAGTGAAATGTGAGAAAAGTTTTGCGGAATATGTCGGAAAAGTGAAGGAGGGTTGGGATCAGTGTAAATGGGCGCAGGGCACACGAACTCATTAGTTGCCAGAGAAGTCCCCGAAGGGCATGCAAATTTAATCGAATCACTCCGAGTGAAAAGCCATTTAATGATGGTTCTTTTACTTCAATTTCGAATAGATGAAAAGGATTCTGCCAATTCTGCCAAATGGCCTAAATGGGTAGTGAAGCAGGGTGTTAAGCGTGTTGGATATAGTCTTTACTCTTCAAATAGTCTGTACTTATACTATATTCACATGCCAAATTTGGTAATACAGCTCCTCCCCTTCCCAGCTGACTGGAATTGATTCCTAATGGTCTCTCCTCCGTGCTTCTCATCATTTCCAAGTGCTCACCATCCGGGCGATGCCGTTGCCTTGATAAGAAGAAACAGAAATGCCTGGTGCTAATATACAAGACAGGAATGACAGGTGGGCTGGTCAGGTGGGCTGATGGGCTGATGGCCCCGGAGCAAAGAGAAGCCAACATGGCGTAATGACCTTGATAAACTTTCGTTTCAAAGAGCTTCCATCGCAGTGTTCTTTCCGGGATATTTGGCTGGCGGCTATGTTATTTGCTCTTGTCTGCCGAAAATGTTTTACATTCACAACCTCCCCCGGAATAACCGCTGCTCCTCGCCCATTAGAAAACAACTCGTAGAGTACACATAGACAAAAAAGAAGTTCTCTCTCGACATTTTTTGGGTCCCCTTCCTGTGCCGAAAATTGTTCGGCTTATGCCGCTTCGACGCTTTTGTTGTCTCTTTATTTTCAGTTTTGATTAAAGACAAACCCTTGTCGGCCCCACCCACTGCCCACCGCCCACCGCCCCTTTTCACCTAGCTTCGACTGAGTATTATCACCACTTTGTCGCATCAACCTTTAAACTCTGCCATTTAATGGGAAGCTGTGCTCTGCTTTTTTCCCCTATCCGGTTTTGTTTGCGAGGTCCAGAAATTGGATTTTTTCGGGGGCTCTGCCTCTGTCAACACAAGAATAGGATATCATGATTCACCCGGAGCGGAGAATTCAAAAAAATTATGCAAAGTGTCATTGAACAAACAGCTGGAAGAAAAAGGTAAATCGTTGTCGGCGTCCCAGGCACTTTAAAACCAATCAGAAAACCATAACGAAACAGCAGAGTGCTGAGCAAAAGTGGCAACGCAACGTGGCCAACACCTTGACTTCGTCTCGGCCAAGTTTGGCGCCTTGGCAACAGCGACTTGGCCAAACGAAACGAAAAGGACGGATCAGGAGCCAAATGGAATTCGCCAACGGTAGTCGAAGAAAGGAACACCCTTGTCGATCAAATAGTAATTCACGTATTACATTTAAACGGATTTCAAAGCAATCAAAAATGCTACTGCATTCCGGACCATCTGCATTGATTGACAAATTGTACGCTTGTCAAAAACACTGGCAGTGTTTGATTCATAAAGCAAACACATAAAATGTTTCATCTAAAGTTTATAATGGAACATTTGTTGAGCTTATAAATGATTTGATTCATACCATACAAAATTTATTCAGGATTTTATCCAAATAGGAAGCGGCGTTCAGCGAGTTTTGAACCGGTTGCGTGCCCAAATTAAAATAAGATAATTTATTTACAATTAAAGTAACATATGGGTTAAGGCCTTGAACTTTGCCAAACCAGTTTGAAGTCATCTTCGTACATGCTGTGGTTAATTTTAAATTTTAAATTGTGATATTGAAATATTATGCCAGTGACTTCTGCCACCGCAGAGTGGCACTGCCACAAATTGATTATGACTAACCGGCCAAAGGGTATGGCCACATTCTTATGCAAAAACTGGACTGCAGAACAGGATTTTTCGACCAGGCTGCAGACCGAATCCAATCCGAGGTCCCGCCGTACGTGTAGAATTCATTAACAATAATGCGAAGGGGTGAGGGAGGGGGAGGGGTACAATCAGAGTTTCCAGGAATTTGTGTTTAAGCCTGATCCTGGGTGGTCTGTCGTTCGCTGTTGGCATTTAAAGGGCCTGAAAGAGTGAATCTCGGGAATTTGACTTTTTTAGCATTTAATTTCATGTAAACAATAGGTGGCTCTTATCGTTGCAGTTGTTAATTTGTGTTTTGTATTTTGTACTACTATCTCTTTCAGTTGCCCAATCAGCAAGTCAGCAAGTCAGCAAGCAGATATCAGCAAATCGGTCAATTCCATTTTGAGAAGCCAAAGGTGAGTTTACGATTTCCTGGAGCGCAAAGAATTTTATCTGGCCAATTGATAAGACACACTATTCACGTTTCGCCATAAATTATGTCATAGATAGACCCTATAAAAGCCACTGACATATATAGAATCATTTGATTGACGAGCACGACGCTCATTCAAATGAATTGGCATTCATTCAGCGACAGTCTGGTTGCAATTTTCCCCAAAGAAACTTCTAACTGGCAACGATTCAGCGAACTGCTATCGTTAAGTGTTTCCTGACGTTGGATGATTTTGTTTTTTCACTGGGCAATCGCATTTTTTATTGAATTTATCTGCCACGAGAACGCAAATCATTTTTCATACACTTTACAAGAGACTCATTGTGCAAAAATGTTTTCGTCTTAAAATTGGTTACTGCGTTAGTCACTCGTTCACTTAAAGTGCTTATTTTTCGTGGGGTATCAGTTTGGCCGAAGAATTCTACTTGATAAGCATAATTACCTGAGAAATCGAACAACGCAAATAAGTTTAATAATAGGTGTGGTGCATAGCTGTTTTTTGATAAAGAATTAGGATTACTTTTAGTCGTTAGTACTCCAAAGTACGCAAATGTACTGATAACTCGTCGAAAATGGTTTGAATAACACAATTTTGGGTCCATTTGCTAAAAGAAGTTGTTGGGATTGTGCCTAATACTGCGATCCTAAGCAATATATAAATTGAAAGACGGGAGTTATAAAAACATAAACGTCCTTGTAGCATCAACACTAAATTTAATGGTAATAAAAAATAGATAACCCCATAAAAGTCGTCGTCGTGTCGTCTGCTCTGTACGTGTTTTATGGTGGCGAACAGTTGTGTGTGGATCCCTTCGAGTGTGCTGCATTTAAACTTGTTATTTATTGTTATAAATTTTTAAGCATTTGTCCTCCCTGCTGACACATTTGCCGAGCTGGGTGCCTTTTGTTGCGCCGTTGACATTTGCTGCAAACACAGGGGCACAACATTTGTTCTGTGCAGCGACAAACGGCCTTTGTTGATTCTTGGGCTCACAACTTTTGCCTAGGTAATTTGCCAGCGACGCCTACGGAAGGGGGCGTGGCAGCTGGGAAAGGCGATTAGCAACAAAAAGCAAACTTGTTAGCAACATATTTTTCCCGAGTCGAGCGAGGGCAGAGCAAAAGTTTCTGTTTCTGTTGCACTTCAAATTTAGTTTGTTATTTTTTGCGCCACCCGTTCCCAGCGCTTCTGCCATTTTTCCATTGCACTTGTCAGGGGGCAACTTTGTGTGGCACTCGAAGTGACAAGGAAAGTTTCCGGAGTATTCCATTCCGGAGTATTCCCGAACTCGCAGCTGGCACTTGCCATTGACCATTCACAATATATATCGTACCATTCCCATTTGGGCCATGTCCTGGCCAAAAGGACCTGGCGACGCCATGCCGAATTTTGGCTGAAATGTTTATGAGCTCATAAATTCTGACACAACACTGTCCGTCGTTAAATCCTCCCCCTACATTTGTTTGTGTGGTTACCTGGGAGTTTGATTCTCCCGTCTTCCTTTTGTTTCTTAGCACATTTGTCGTACATCAAATTAGGAGCGGAATGCCCGGCGGCGCGAAATGATTGAGCATTTGCATTAAGCCGAATCAACACACAGGTTCATACGGACATGCCTCAGAATCATGAATCGTGAATCGTAAATCGTAAATCGTGAATCGTGGGGAATGTGGTGTCTCAAGGCTGCCAAAAGTGCCAAAAGTGCCGACGAACCGAATGCCCTGCAAATGCTCAAACAAATGATTCCAAACAATTGCTTAAGGGTGTGAGCTGGTTATTGATTTCAAATAAACCAAAGTAAATGAGGCATTGCATCCCCGGCGAGCCACATAAATCTTCAGAGACTAGATATATTTTGAAAACCATTCATAACCTGCTCCCAGGCAATCCACAGAATGTCCCTCGGTTGCGGGGACACGTCATCATTGTCCCTCGGTCAATTTGCAGGTATTTCGGTTAGCAGAACGCCAAGGAACACAAAGACAACAGGGCAACAACTTTCGGAAAATATTGACTCAGTTATACGAGTTCCATTTTTATTCGTCCGCCGCCGACTCGAGCAAATAAAGCATTTTCAAATTTATGCATATGCATGTCAACTCAGCTCAACTCAGCTCAGCTCGGCTCAGTTCAGCGCGGCTCAACTCGGCCGAGTGCCTCTCCCTTCCCGTCGTCATCCGTCATCGTGGCCATCTGCACAAGTGCCAGCCAACTTGGCTTTATTTCGGCTAGGAAAGTCAAGGTTAATGCCACATAAATATCTGGATCTGGGGTGGAGTCAAGATGCTGTTTTATTAATCAGATAACTCTTTTACCAACTATAAAAGCGTTTCATATGGAACATGTGATCCAATCGAATTCTGGAGAATAATTGCCTTAGCTCGGAAAGTCATAATATAGATCACCCATAGGAACTGCGCTAGTTTTCCATCGGCTATTTCAGGCCCAACTCGGCACCGCAGATTGCCAGTTGGCCAGTTGGCTGGTTGGGCAGTCCGTGTCCCTGTGCATTGGCGTCATCTGCTTTGTTGGCTTAGCTGTCGGCCTCGGCTGGGCCATTTGGCCAGGTCCGGTGACCTGACATTTACTTAACAGCCAAGCCGGCTCAAGTCTTCTTCGGACGACTGACGGCTGTTGGCCTCCTGGCCTCCTGGCCAACAGGTCACAATTCGTGGGTCTCCTGGGGGGGGAGTCATGCGCAAAAATGTTTAAATCATAATTAAAAGCATTTATTGGCTTGAGTAAGCCTTAATGCGACTGGAAAAGAGATCAAAGGAGTCAGGACTGGACTGAGTCACCCCGCAGCATTTTTCATATTTTTTTCTTTTTTTTTTGGGAGGAGACAACTTCGGGACATCGAGGATGTTGTGTCAGGGAATGGAATTTCCGATCCCGTGCTGATAGTATTCGCTTCGAAACAAATAAAAAAACAAGTGCTTGTTTGTTCGCTGATTGATAAATTCGTTAGCGCAGGCATGTAAAATTTGGAAAAACAAAAAAACAAAAGGCAGAGAGGGTAGAGGGTAGAGGGTGGAGGGTAAAGTGCGATCGATTTCCGAGCTGTTTGGCTTTCGATTAGGAGGCGGAGATGGAGATGGACATGGAGATTTACACAAATCGGACGTGGCTGTTGCGGCTTTTTGTATCATCTGCAATTACGACACGAGGTCTGTTTGCTTATGAACATATTACGCAGCGAAAGAGCCGCAGTTCCAAGCGACTTGACCGGCGAGCGGTCCGGTCATTCATAAAACCCCAGCAGTAGCCAACGACAAGCTTTTTACGCAATCGGCAGCCTTGTGCCAAAAAATAATATTATACTAGTAAAATGCGCAAAAATAATAATAATAAATACATAAAAAGCAGCGCAGCGGGCGGGAAAAGATACAACGTGAGCCAATGGCTGAATTCAAAATAAAATGCCTCAAGTTTTCATTAAAATCGCATGCACTTTGTGTTGAAAAATCAATTAAAAGCGCCGGCCGTCGCTGGCAATTAATGCAAATGGCCAGAAATAAAACTAAAACGAAAACTAAATTAAGAGCTCTGCGAACTCGAATGAAATGTAAACATGCAGCGGATTCCGATTTCTATTCCGATTCGGAATACAAAGCCGAGCCAGTAATAAAATATTATTAAATATTATATCAAACGTGCGCTCTTAATATTTACCCATGGGGAATGTATTTCTGGAAAATGGAACAAATGCACAAACTATTTGTGCAGCCAGCAAATGCAAATAGTCGGGTGCAGATGAAAATTTCAATCACTTCAGCCAATACATTAAAATTCGCATTGGGAAAACAGCCGAATGGTCGAGTGTTTGGGAAATCGTGAGTATGAGTGTATGAGTGATTGGTGCTTTCCGTTGTCCAATCTCAATATACAACGTGTTACTCTGCTGCTCGGAAAAGAGGGCATAATGTGTGATTTCCCCATTTTTCAAATCGAATTTCGAAATTCAAAGATCTATGTTATGCAGAATGGACATATATGTAAGTTCAATCGAAAAATTTGGCCAACTGCCGTTCCCGTTTTCCTAGTGCGAGTTGAGTGCTTTAGAGACAAGTAGAAAAATCTTTTGGTTTTTTTTGGTTCGAAAGTCCAAAAATATTGGAACACTCACGTGGGAGCTAGAAAAAAGAACCTGTTTCTGACAAGGCGGCGCTTGGACTTGCTTAGACACTTTGGAATATAATGATTAAGTGAATGTTTATGCATCGATGTGGTGAATGCTGTCGATTCGAAATGACGTCACTGTGACGTCAAGCACAAACCGCTTTTATTTTTATTTATTTATTTTTTTTTTTTCGCCATTCCGTTCCTCCTTGAATTAATAGCAGGTGGTGGGGGCAAAACGGGGCCGGCGCGGCAAATGCCAAATTAAAACATGTACACAATGTCAATAATACATCGTCATAGTATTCAAATGAAGTTTGACAGACACACACAGAATGGCAGAAATGGCAGAAATGGCAGAAAGAGTAGACACAGGTGGCCTTATTTTATTCACTTTTATTCAGCTTACCACTGGGCTAAGAGCCGAGCTGCGGACTTGGTCAAAGCGCGGGCCTTGGCCATTATTGCTACCAATGTGGGTTGGCATTTGTGCCGCCCGCTAACGCCGGCGGATATAAATATATCCCCTGTCTGTCTGGCCAGAGCAAATAATCAAATAATTTGTCAGGTTCAAGACCAGATGATCAGCTTGATTTGTGAGCTAAATGGAGACAAGTGGATTGTATTAAAAATGCAATTTATTGCGATTCTTTTGCTTGCTGCTGGGACTAATAATAATACGAGTATAGTATATAGTATAGTATATAGTATAGACCTGGCTTGGGGTGCTAATAAATTATTAATCCTTTTTCACACTCACTTGCGCTCTGGTTGGCAGCTAAAAATAACATTTGCTTAAAGTCCTTTTCCGATAATAGCCTAAAGTCATGCAAATATTTATTTATATATCCAATTATTCATAGCAGCTCGCCGTCCGTCCAGCAACAGCGTTTTCAATTACATTTGCCAATGGTTATAATTAAAACAGCAGCGAATTATTTATTGCGCCCATTATTTTTTGTTTTGCTGCGGTTTACACGGCCGTGTTTACGTTTTAATGTAATTACGCTCATTATTATGTAATAGAAAACAAGTCCGCTGAGAAAATCACAACGAAAAGGCGATTTCGCAAGCGGACCACAGCGTTTGGAACGGAGCCCCATATCATCATCATCATCATCATCATCATCATCATCATCATTGGGGGATCTGTCGCCGCCGTTGTTGTTTCGTTTTTAGTTGTTTCCCAACTCACCCAAGGTCTCCCATTAGAATACAAAATACAGAATACAGAATACAGAATCGCTGAGCCTCTGCCGCGACCCCGCCCCCAATCCGCTCCGCCCCAATCCGCATGAATGGAAGGCTTGACGCGAAGTCGTCTGGAATGTATGGCAGCTATCACGAATGAATGGAACTGTTCAAAGCGTTCAAAGCGGCAACAATAACAATAAGCATATACAAATTCCAGTGCCATATTGCGGCGATCAAATGAGCCGAGCGACGAACAGTCAGCGTCATGCGTGTATGGCTGTCAAGACCATAAATATTTACGCCGATCGAGATCAAGCAGGCTGATATGGAGCAAGAGCGATTGGCTTGGGCTAGTCTGCTAGACTTCACAGCCAAACTTTAAGTTGGACCAAATGATAAACGGACATGTGACTTTTGCCTAGCAGTTTTATGACACCTTTCTGGTTTCGTTGGAAAGGAATGTCCAAAATGTTCTTGAATGCCTAATTCTCGACGGTTACTAATGGGACTTGATTGGATGAAGAAATTAATAAATCAATTTGTCTGCGATTCCTTATCAGTTATGTTTGTTGGCCCAGTTTTTCGCGAGCTCAGTCCTTGATCCACATAGCACCTTCCGATAAATGCGCTTTTGAAAGTGATTCATCAGAAGTCACACCTTCATCCGCCATCCGCCATCGGCAAGTCGCAATTCGCAATCCGCACACCCACTCCGTCGGAAATCTGTGTACTCGTGTATCTACATAGATATTTGACTTTGACTGCCTATGGCCCAATTGCGTTTGTCGTGCTTCGATAATTTTCGCACCATGCAAATTGGGGAGGTAGTTTATAGCGATTTCCAGCGAATGGTTTTGTTTTTCCACCACTCACCACTGCTGCTGTTTGTCTTACTTTTTGCTGACAGTTTGTTGCCGTGCACCTCTAATTGTAATTTCCAATAGGACCAACGCGTATGACTCAACGCCCAGTGCAAGCACAAAAGAAATTATCACATGATTATCATATGATGTGGCTGTGCAGGTCTGCGACTTTCCTGGGGGTTATACAAGTCAATCGCTGATTGCTCGCACCTAATGAGCTGCCATCCAGCTTCCTCTGGCTTGCGGCTGTGGTTCTCTATGAAAAGCTGGAAAAGGCCAATGACTTTTCCTTCGAGGCGTCACTGGAATATTTAAGTTGCAACTCCCGCCGAAAAAGCGGAAAAAATTCTGCTCAGGAACAGTTTGATGTCCTGTTTCTGGTTTCTGGTCCGGGTACGGGTTCGGGTTCGGGTTCGGGTCCTTAGCCCTTTCTGGCAACTTATCCTGACTTGTGTTTGCCAGGCTGTCGCTCCCTCGATTCCGTCTGCCTTTGGTTTTCGCTGCTTTCGCTTCTTTTGTGCTGCATACAAAAGATTTTGCTCGCCCGTTGTTGTTTCCTTATTTTTATGCACTGGGTATTTGCAGGGTATGCCGCGGGGATTTGCGCCCGAAGATCTTGAGCTCGAAAGGTCCTGCAGAGCACTCAAAATCCACTTGCGAGGCATTCACTATTCGCATAGCCCAGCTTTTAATTTATTCGAATTTTTTCCCCCATTTTGTGTTCATTTGCAAGAATTCTCCCTTATTTTCCAGCTAGGGTGCAGGCGATATACATATACATATGTATGTATGTATGTATGTGTGTATGTATGTATGGGTATGATTTCGGAAGGGTGTTTACACACTCGCCATTGAAATGCAGCCAAGCATCTCTGGAGCTGCGAAGCTTCCGCTGCATAAATATTACGCTACTCGTGTGCATTCAGCATTCTGTGCAATTTATTTCATTTTACTGCCAACTGCCAGCTTGAAATTCAACTTCAGCTTCAGCTGCAACTTCAGCTGCAACTTCAGCTCCTGCTCAAATTAAATTCTTAGCGAAATTTTCCGAGTAACATTTCATACTTTACTTGTGTTGGCTTACGCGGGGCAGCCGAACATGAAGTGGTCTTCTCTGTTTGCTGATTACCAGCTGGCAAACACATACCCACCATTCCCAGCCCGAGTGCATTTCGACCCTCTTATGCCGTTGGCCAAGTTAGAAAGTTGCCGAGGCCTGATTTTGTCATTGGTCGAAAGTTTGTTACCGAACTTTAATTGCAGCTAATTGTTGTGTTGACAAAACAAAACTTCTAATGAACGAGAGATTCTCAAAAGAAGGAATATTGTACTGCCTCATAAAGTGAAAGCCTTTGTAGGAAGTTTCAAAGTTGTTGGCACTTGTTTTATTTGTATTTAACGATTTCCTTCAATACTAAATAAAAGTGTTTGCTTTACTTGCTTTACTTATTGCAGAACTCAGTTTAATAAAGGGCTCAAATGAGTTCTATTGGCTTTGGAAAAATTGTTTCGCCAACTGGGCTATTTTCATTTTATTTAATGGATTCTCTTTATTAATAGCAAAGTGGTTTTACAAAGTTTTCATGTTGTTTGCATGCTACACTGCTTTAGTTGCAGTCCAAAGAGCTTTGCATAAATAATAATAAAATATGGCTGGTGTCGGAAAGCCAGGAGAATAGAAAATCGTTTGAATAAAATATTTAAACAGAAACCATTTTCGTGCAATTGCTTTGCATCAGTAGTGGTTGCCATTGTGGCTGGCAAAACTATTAGAATCATACTTTTTCAGTACGAAAATCTACGAAAATCATTAGAAACGTTGGAATACAAATTCCCCTTCCCCTCGACGTTCTTAACCCTAATTGTATTGATTTTTGGGGGCATTTTGGTCATTCTCGTTAACCAGATTTATGCATTTAAGTTAGCCCCGGGCCAATTGTGGCTCCCGCCCTCCGATGACCTCGACTTTTGGGCGTGGCAGTGCCTGGTGCGATGCTAATAATGAGTGCAACAAAGTTGGCCAAAATGGCGCCAGTTGGGTGCAGGGAACATAACCGTTGGCATAGTACCAAACCAATTTAGCCTGGCCATTAGTTAGTGCTGTAATTTCTGCTTGGAATTTGCCAAATGCTAATTAGCTTAGTGTCACCGGAAATAATTCATGCGAAAATTCATTATTAAACTCAATACTATAGAATTATGCGCGCAACAATTGTTGTGGGCTGTTTGAATTTTGAATGAGCTGGCTATTATTATTGTTGCATTTGCTATCTTTTAGTTATTATTATATTCATGCTATTTTCTTGCTATTTAATTTGTGATTTTTTGGTTTCCACGAAAACAATTCGGGGTACTCAACAGAAATTTATTTGCTTGACTTATGGGGGGGGGGGGTTATCTGATTACTTGTGTCACATTCTCCTCTCCAACTGAAACAACTGAAAAAAAGTCGCCTAATTGAGTTTGACCAGTTATCTGCTCGCACAAACTGGGTAAAAAACTAGTAACTATGTGGAAGGAAGAAGGGTCCAACGAAGTAACTGTCATTCGAAAATGCCAAGTAACGGGAAATAATAGGGCAGAGATAAATGAAAATATATACTTGGGAAAAGTGCGGGTCGGGAAAAGTCAAGGCGAGTCGATTTCAGTCAAGTGGTGTGCCCATTTCGGTGGCCGCACAGTTTCGCAGAATTAAATCCAGTGGGCTCGTAAACCTTGAGCGCTGTAACCCAACAAATCCTCACGCTGCTTTGGCTTAAATTGTCTGAGAAAGGGTTTATGGTCATGACATTTTATGAACTCAATGTAGGAGCCAGCGAAACCGAAATGAAACGAGCGAACGCAACCTTCTCGGCTGTAATCTACATAATATTGCAAACAAGTATTTGCCCCGTACACATTTGTGCAGGAATTGTTATTGTGATTGCCTGGCCAAAAGCGTTTCGTAATAAGCTATCTGGTATCTGGTATCTGGTATCTGGACTTTCTCTGCTCCTGATTGCTGTTAACATGTCGTAGTTTTCCCAGAAATTTGTTTTGTACTTGGCCTGCAGGCGACGAGCGAGGGTCATGGGATTTCCCCAATCAGCGCCCTGCTTTTGTTCTGTTGATTAGGGGCACGTACATTTCAATTAAAATGTCGCCCCCAGCGCCAGAAATTAGAGAAAATCCGGCCACCAGCAGGCGCAGATTTTCCATTTCCCATTAGCCCAGCTCAGTTATCTTTTGGGGCCTACTTCCTATACGTACATGTGTACATATATATGTGGCTTCGGCTTTTGTCCCGCTGTTCGCAGCTGAACGCGCAGGAGCCGTTGAAACATGCTTCCGCTTTTCACGGACTGTCTGTCTGTCTGTCCGTCCGCCTGCTCCCCCATCTTGGATCTTGGATCACTCCCCCCAACCATCTGCATTTGGCATCGGAGAACATGTTTTTCCAATTTCGGCTCAGGTCCTGAATGCTCCCAGGCCCTTGACAGTCGGATATTATGGGTGTGCCCGATCGGAGTGCTGAATCACATTTGGCGTGGGATAAAAGTGCTACAGGCTTGCGTCCATTCACTATGATAACTCCAGTGCAGGATAGGGAATTGGGTATGCGAAAGGTAAATATAATTGTGCGTGGGCATAGACAAGTTATATAGGTTCGTTTTATTGGATTACAATTGCAAGGTGATAATCTAATAAATTCCCTGCCGTTCGATCTAACTCGCCACACTTCTTGAGTACCCGTTTCGGCTTTTAGGGTATACTTTATTATTCCTTTTAGTATCTGTGATATGTCCCACTCCAGAGCTTCCACTTATTTTTCATGGTGTTTACCCTGATGCCTTCCGCCCATCGTTCCCGCTTTTCGCTCCTGTTTGTCCTGTTTGTGTGCGCGACTCCGACTTTCACTCATGAATAGTTAAATCCGCCTGCCACCTCGCCCCAAAGCTGGAAACCATTTCCCTGCAGCTTTCCAAGGCGTTCTGGTGTTCTGGTGTTCTGGCGTTCTGGCGTTCTTGTTCCCGGGGCTGCTTTCCATTTTTGTTATTTTTTATTAATGAAATCTCATGGCTCAATGAAGCGTAAACTCCCCTAAGCCAAGTTCAAGTGTCCTAGAAAGAGGCCAGCTCAAGCGGTAATGGCCAGCACAAGAGCCCGCCAAACGTGTTTTCTTGTCGGCCATCAGCTTCAGCATCAGCTTCAGCTTTAGCATGAGTTCGGTTTTATTGATGTGATGTGGGCTGGTCTAGTTGGTGTTTTTTGTTTGTTTTTGACTTGACCAGGATCTGTCAGCCGCTTGATTGCTTCTCGCATTCATAATCCCCGCCCATTAATAAGTCCCGCAAAGTGGCTCTGTTAGCAATCAGTGAGCGCCGAAAGCAATTTATCTAAGAGCTAATCAAAGCCGGTCGGTCTGGCAATCCTTTCGACCGGCAATTAAAGCGACCGGGGTGCAAATTAACTAGGACCAGCCTGCCTGGCCGGCAGCAAATGGATTGAATAACCTAACCCTGTGTCCATCACAGCTCGAGGGTTCTTGCTCCTGTTCGACTGTCTGTATTGCCCATTTATTTGATGCAAACAACATCCACGGATTGGTGGTCGTTCGCTGCTGTTAACCGCAGACGCGTTTCTCCAACTACCATCGAAAATACATCGAGAATGAAAATGAAAATCCTGCTCCTCCTGCTCTTAGTTTTCCTCATCTGCCTGCCCGAAGGCAAATGCTTCCGATGCTTGCTGGCTTTGCGGTCCCATCGAGATCCAGCTGCTCCGACAGCCAGTCGACTTCATTATGAGAGTGCTCTATTCAATTACGTAGGTGAGCGAACCGAAATGCGGCAGGATGTCTGGTAGCTCCAGATCCAGCTATCTGGATCGGGATATCGCTGCCCATCATATTTTATGGGCGCCATAAAGCGTCAGCCAAAAGGTGGGGCTGCTTAAAGCCCAATTTATAACTTGGCCGATAACAAAGTCGCACGCACATGGCATTTATTCGTCGGAGATGCCACCGAATGCCAGCAGTGGCTTGTAAATATTTAACTTGCATTTGCTGGAGCTCATATATCTTGGCAGGCTGTGAATCATTTACTCCGCGGTCGCTTTGAATATTTAAGCCCGCCTCTCGCTGCCACTCTGCACTTTCCGTACCTTCGCCTTTTATCTATAACATTATTTATGCCTCGCATTTGGAGGGTACAGCCCTCCTTTTTAGAAAAAGTCCCAGCAGTATTCATTAACATGGAAAATATAAGTGGTAGCAAAATGTCTTCCATTTTGTGGAATTAACATATAGCAAATAATAAATATGAAATAATAAATAAATAAATAATAAATATGAGAAATATTCTCCTTAGGGCAACTTTTTTTTTGGTAACACGTTTACAGGGTATCAAGGGGTCTATCCCTTTGAAGTACCCAGTTTAATGTTTACCATTACTTTTATAGTCCTTTTAATTTTTCCCCTTTTTTGGGATGCAATAAATTTCATGATGCCATTGCTTCACTGCTTCACTGCTTCTCTTCAGCACAGAAGCATTGGTATTGATATTGGAGGCACAAAAGTAATTTAATGGACTTTTAATCTATTTCTTTACTGCCACTGATCAAAGGACGAGCACAGAGCAGAGAGCAGGCGCCAAAAAAATTAAAACTCGGGAAAGAGGAATAAAAATGTTGATGATGCGTGCTATGTGCTTTGTGCTGTGCGCCACCCCCTTTTTGCACAGTTTTGGGTTTTTCCAGGACCATACATTTCATTAGCTTTCTTTCGGAGACTTTAATTGCCTGTCAATGCTTCTTTGTGGCAGCGCATAAATCGATATTTAAGTAGCTAGGAAAAAATATGCTAATCGAGCTCAGGGCAACAGCTGAAACCGTGGCGGAAAAGTGCTTCGGAAAAGTCTATCAAAATGTTTCAGATGTGAAGAGGGTTTTCCCGATGAGTTTCGCCTGCTTTGATGTTTCAAAAAGTACTGAAGGGGTATTAAAGGAGCAAAATTATAGCAAGCATGAAGTTTCAAGTGGACGCTCTATCATAAATTCTGTAACAGAAATTACTGAACAATTTCCTTGCACTTCCAGCTCACTTAGCACACACAAAAATTCAAGATAAAAAAAAATTCAAAATAATAGGAGATGCCGTAGACAATATAAATGGATGTCAGCGTCTGAAAGCAAATAAACCACTGATAAACCATTGATTGGTTTCTGCCTTTATATACATACATATCTGTTGACAGCTGACGAAACGCTCAAAAGTATGCTTTGATATGGCGTCTATGGAAATTGCGTATACGCCCGTTGGCATTTAAAGCATTTTGATGAGTCGTTCAAAGTGAAAGGCAGCGAAAGTGGGCAGGGTATATTTTTCCATCACTTTCAATTAATATTTAGAAATATTGAAATAGGAGGGGCAACCGCATTTCCTAGGTTGCCAGGTCTTATGCTATATTCATAAATCATTCTTACATAAATATTCGATGGGCCTTCTTGGAAATGTTGCATAAGTTTAAATACTTTTTGGCTTGGGCGGCCGCCCTTCTCGCTCAAGTGCACATGTTTGTGTTTGTATTTTGGGGCCTATTGAGGCATGAAATCCAAAGGTTCTCCTCCTCCTCCTGCCCAGCATCCGGTCTTTGTGCCTTGTTATTGTTCCAGGGCGATGGCAATATGTTTGCCTTATTTCACTTTGTGTTGACAGCAATGACCCACATGCATAAATCATAACTTGTGCGCTTCCACACACTCGCAAACCCTTCACAAAATGAATGAAGAAAATTTTCAAACAAATTTTAGCGATCTGCAATGGAAATACATTGTTTCTGTGAAAAAGCACTTTTCCGAGAGGCTTTATTGCGGCAAGTATTTAAAAAGTCAACTATAACATTTGCCCTAAATAAAAAATGGGACTTATGAAAATGAATCAAATGGAATGTGTTATGGGAATACTTTTTTTACAAAGGCAAACTATTCTGTAGAAAATATAAGTGTGTTTTGTTCGTGGCTGACAAACATGCAAATTTTTTTCTAAAAGCAATTTATGTTCATATACCAATAAATTTGCTTAAAGTGTAAATGGAAAAACAAAGAAATCGTTGCGTATCAAACTGGATCAAAACGATTTTATTACAAGTATCAGAAGCAACCGATAAATAAAGTGCAAAGGCTTATCAAACAAATAAAATACAAGTTACATTCAATGAATGCCAAAGTGGAAAAACGTTTGTTTTGGGAAACATTTTGGGACCAGATATATTCCACGCTCAAAAATGGCGGAAAATGAGAGCTCATTGTGCACAAAACTCGGATGAAATTTATTAAAGCGCAAATTAGCAAAGACAGAGTCCTGGGAGTCAAGCGGTGACAGCGTTTGGGGAAATCAAAAAAAGGAAACATGAATAAAAGACGAAAAAGCTTTCCTCCCTTCACATTCGCACACATTCGCACACATCCGCACACATCCGCACACACATACGGAATATGCACCATATGTGCGGGGGTCCTCTATGCATATGCATATCTGAGTAGAGGGGCAAATTATGCATGCAAACAGGTCGAAGTAGTCGGGGCAGGACATCTAGACATACAGACATCCAGACATCCGTGATCTGAGCCAGGACCACTGGCAATCCAACGCTTCAGTGCGCCTCAAAGTATGCTGCAGTTTTTAAGTGTATCTCGGTTTCCCCGGCAACTCGAAGCGTTTCCAATGGCAGCAGAATCTCCCGAGAGGTTGGACCTGCAGACACGTGTTTTGTGAGTTGAACCCAATCGCTCGCAATGCGGGTCGAATCATAATTTCCTCCTGTTGGCTCCGACTCAACCCTTTTCAAAGAAGAAAAATGAGCAGTGGCGATAAGGTGGGGGAACAGCAACCGAGAACCAATCAAGACCAATCTCGACCAGTCTCACTTGTTTTCCAACCCACACCGCATAGCTGTCATGCCAGGAAAATTTAAAACGGGGGAATGGCGGCAGATGGGGAAAAATGGTTTCGCTTAGCAGCTGCATTGATGTCCTTGCCGAGGGTCTGTGGCTCCGGACTCCGGGTCTACCAAACTGGGTCATTTTTGGCATAGTTGTTGGCGCGCTGCCTTATTGATTGCCAGCAGGACAAATGACACCAGTCCGGCATACTGGACAGGGATTACTTGCTCCAGATTCGTGCTACAATCTGGTTCTGCACATATTTCATAGAATAAAGACTGGCTTAGCGCCTTGCTGACTGGGCAGCACAGAGGGAAAATGTCGGAAGCATCTTTAAGAGTTAACCAGTCCCAAAATGTATCTTAAACGCGTACACACAAATCTGTTTTGCGGTCTAAACTAGATTTTCCAAGGTTCTTCGCAGCTGTTCGCAGCTTCTGAAGTGTCGCTGTCTTGTCTGTCTCTAGTTTCCGATATCTGGCCTGAAAGTGTAGTTCCCCGGTGCTGTGACGCCAGTTCTAGTCCAGTTTCCATTATCATAAGTCAATCGAATATTGGCCCGACTAACCACATACTTGTGGCCGTCTTTACTGGCGACCAACCCGTCAGCTCCCCTCGATGTGTTAATGCGACTGCAATGTTATACAACACCTACTGACACGTCTTTGCGGTCGACTGAGCAGTTAAGTATACACAAATACGAATTGTGTTTGCTTGTCAAGCGGTGGGAATTTCACTTCAGAGGGGGGAAGGGAGATTGGAAAATGCGAAAATTATCACTGCGCTAACTTGAACCTATTGTTACTAGATGATTCTACTTGGGGTTGCTTGGGAAAGTGTTTTAAAACTCTAAATTGTTACTTCGTTAATGGGATGCGATGCTTAAATATGTAGTAGTCTTCTGGTTCCTGTACATGTACATTTTGTTCAAATTAGTTTGGTTTAAATAGCTCCAAGAATGTTCAAAGCGAAACGCTTTTTGCTCCACTTTCCTTTTAAGCATTGTCCACGCCAAATAGCAAACTTTTTGTGCCGCTCACCAAATCGCCTCGCATTTCTAATTACGAACTCATAATGCTAAGAAAAGCGGAAAATGGGAAAACAGAAAGGCGCATAAAGCATAGAGTAGGCGAGGGGGAGAGCTGATTAAAATTTTGCAG
This sequence comes from Drosophila orena, assembly GCA_005876975.1. NCBI lineage: Eukaryota > Metazoa > Arthropoda > Insecta > Diptera > Drosophilidae > Drosophila > Drosophila orena. The sequence continues at coordinate 844,789 of VCKV01000282.1, read as the reverse complement.
CGACTGCAAATTAAAGTGAAAACATTTTGAGGGAGTTCTCTGCACGTATGTGCGACTACACGGAGGCAAAGGACATGCCATTCCGCAGGGCGCCTGGCGAAAAGTTGATCCTTTACCCGGCCACCCGACCACAGGACCATCCAGCCATCCAGCTAGTCGAGAAAGCCGCACCCAGCCGTAGCCAAAGTCAAAATCCTGGGAGTGGGACATAGTAGAGGCAACCACATATTGGATAGACCGACCGCCCACATGCACGTCCAAGTTTAACGCAAATAAATTGCGCATTCAGAGCGAAATTAACACGGCTTAAAGGGGAAAGCGGGAAAGTGGGAAAGTGGGAAAGCCAGCCAGAAAGAAGCGCCGAGCTGGGTGGCGCAACCATAACGAAGCTTTAGCACAAAAATATGTGGGGACCCGAAAAAAAAACAAGATAGAATGCTATAGTCGTTCCCCGACTATCAGATACCCGTTACTCAGTTAGTGAAAGCGCAAACGAGAAATTTAAACATATATATTCTGGAATATCGGTAGAAATTGTGTAAAAAAATGCCAACAAATTTTCAAACGCGTGGTCGTGACAGTTTTGGGCGGATTGTGAACTTTAGAGCTTCAGCCTTGAGACATTTTTGAATTTCTACAATATCATCACATTAGAAAAATTACAAAAAATTCAAAAAAAAATTAAATTCTAAATTTGATTGCAGATTTTTAAAGAATTGCTCAAGAAACATTTAGAGGTATGCCACATCAAAATCCGATTAAGATAAGTTGAGTTATGGACTGTAGAACTTCAGTCTAGGGACATTTTTGAACTTTTACAACATCATCCCATCAGAAAAATTACAAAAAATTTATTTCTAAATTTGAATGCAGATTTTTAGAGAATTGCTCCAGAAACATTTAGAGGTATGCCACATCAAAATCCGATTAAGATAAGTTGAGTTATGGACTGTAGAACTTCAGTCTAGGGACATTTTTGAACTTCTACAACACAGCATCAAAAAAATTACAAAAAATTCAAAAAAAAATTAAATTCTAAATTTGAATGCAGATTTTTAGAGAATTGCTTAAGAAACATTTAGAGGTATACCACTTTAAATTCCGATTAAGTTAAGTTGAGTTATGGACTGTAAAACTTCAGGCTCGGCACATTTTTGAATTTCTACAACATCATAGCATCAAAAAAATTACAAAAAATTCAAAACAAAATTAAATTCTAAATTTGAATGCAGATTTTTAGAGAATTGCTCCAGAAACATTTAGAGGTATGCCACATCAAAATCCGGTTAAGATAAGTTGAGTTATGGACTGTAGAACTTCAGTCTAGGGACATTTTTGAACTTCTATAACATCATAGCATCAGAAAAATTAAAAAAAATTCAAAAAAAAATTAAATTCTAAATTTGAATGCAGATTTTTAGAGAATTGCTCCAGAAACATTTAGAGGTATGCCACATCAAAATCCGATTAAGATAAGTTGAGTTATGGACTGTAGAACTTCAGTCTAGGGACATTTTTGAACTTTTACAACATCATCCCATCAGAAAAATTACAAAAAATTCAAAAAAAAAATGTATTTCTAAATTTGAATGCAGATTTTTAGAGAATTGCTCCAGAAACATTTAGAGGTATGCCACATCAAAATCCGATTAAGATAAGTTGAGTTATGGACTGTAGAACTTCAGTCTAGGGACATTTTTGAACTTTTACAACATCATCCCATCAGAAAAATTACAAAAAATTCAAAAAAAAATTTATTTCTAAATTTGAATGCAGATTTTTAGAGAATTGCTCCAGAAACATTTAGAGGTATGCCACATCAAAATCCGATTAAGATAAGTTGAGTTATGGACTGTAGAACTTCAGTCTAGGGACATTTTTGAACTTCGACAACATCATAGCATCAGAAAAATTACAAAAAATTCAAAAAAAAATTAAATTCTAAATTTGAATGCAGATTTTTAGAGAATTGCTCCAGAAACATTTAGAGGTATGCCACATCAAAATCCGATTAAGATAAGTTGAGTTATGGACTGTAGAACTTCAGTCTAGGGACATTTTTGAACTTTTACAACATCATCCCATCAGAAAAATTACAAAAAATTCAAAAAAAAATTTATTTCTAAATTTGAATGCAGATTTTTAGAGAATTGCTCCAGAAACATTTAGAGGTATACCACTTCAAATTCCGATTAAGATAAGTTGAGTTATGGACTGTAGAACTTCAGTCTAGGGACATTTTTGAACTTCTACAACATCATAGCATCAGAAAAATTACAAAAAATTCCAAAAAAATTAAATTCTAAATTTGAATGCAGATTTTTAGAGAATTGCTCCAGAAACATTTAGAGGTATGCCACATCAAAATCCGGTTAAGATAAGTTGAGTTATGGACTGTAGAACTTCAGTCTAGGGACATTTTTGAACTTTTACAACATCATCCCATCAGAAAAATTACAAAAAATTCAAAAAAAAATTTATTTCTAAATTTGAATGCAGATTTTTAGATAATTGCTCCAGAAACATTTAGAGGTATGCCACATCAAAATCCGATTAAGATAAGTTGAGTTATGGACTGTAGAACTTCAGTCTAGGGACATTTTTGAACTTTTACAACATCATCCCATCAGAAAAATTACAAAAAATTAAAAAAAAAATTTATTTCTAAATTTGAATGCAGATTTTTAGAGAATTGCTCCAGAAACATTTAGAGGTATGCCACATCAAAATCCGATTAAGATAAGTTGAGTTATGGACTGTAGAACTTCAGTCTAGGGACATTTTTGAACTTCTACAACATCATAGCATCAGAAAAATTACAAAAAATTCCAAAAAAAATTAAATTCTAAATTTGAATGCAGATTTTTAGAGAATTGCTCCAGAAACATTTAGAGGTATGCCACATCAAAATCCGGTTAAGATAAGTTGAGTTATGGACTGTAGAACTTCAGTCTAGGGACATTTTTGAACTTCTATAACATCATAGCATCAGAAAAATTACAAAAAATTCAAAAAAAAATTAAATTCTAAATTTGAATGCAGATTTTTAGAGAATTGCTCCAGAAACATTTAGAGGTATGCCACATCAAAATCCGATTAAGATAAGTTGAGTTATGGACTGTAGAACTTCAGTCTAGGGACATTTTTGAACTTTTACAACATCATCCCATCAGAAAAATTACAAAAAATTCAAAAAAAAATTTATTTCTAAATTTGAATGCAGATTTTTAGAGAATTGCTCCAGAAACATTTAGAGGTATGCCACATCAAAATCCGATTAAGATAAGTTGAGTTATGGACTGTAGAACTTCAGTCTAGGGACATTTTTGAACTTTTACAACATCATCCCATCAGAAAAATTACAAAAAATTCAAAAAAAAATTTATTTATAAATTTGAATGCAGATTTTTAGAGAATTGCTCCAGAAACATTTAGAGGTATGCCACATCAAAATCCGGTTAAGATAAGTTGAGTTATGGACTGTAGAACTTCAGTCTAGGGACATTTTTGAACTTCTACAACATCATAGCATCAGAAAAATTACAAAAAATTCAAAAAAAAATTAAATTCTAAATTTGAATGCAGATTTTTAGGGAATTGCTCCAGAAACATTTAGAGGTATGCCACATCAAAATCCGATTAAGATAAGTTGAGTTGTGGACTGTAGAACTTCAGTCTAAAGACATTTTTGAACTTCTACAACATCATAGCATCAGAAAAATTACAAAAAATTCAAAAAAAAATTTATTTCTAAATTTGAATGCAGGATGATGTTCCCATCAGAAAAATTACAAAAAATTAAAAAAAAAATTTATTTCTAAATTTGAATGCAGATTTTTAGAGAATTGCTCCAGAAACATTTAGAGGTATGCCACATCAAAATCCGATTAAGATAAGTTGAGTTATGGACTGTAGAACTTCAGTCTAGGGACATTTTTGAACTTCGACAACATCATAGCATCAGAAAAATTACAAAAAATTCAAAAAAAAATTAAATTCTAAATTTGAATGCAGATTTTTAGAGAATTGCTCCAGAAACATTTAGAGGTATGCCACATCAAAATCCGATTAAGATAAGTTGAGTTATGGACTGTAGAACTTCAGTCTAGGGACATTTTTGAACTTTTACAACATCATCCCATCAGAAAAATTACAAAAAATTCAAAAAAAAATTTATTTCTAAATTTGAATGCAGATTTTTAGAGAATTGCTCCAGAAACATTTAGAGGTATACCACTTCAAATTCCGATTAAGATAAGTTGAGTTATGGACTGTAGAACTTCAGTCTAGGGACATTTTTGAACTTCTACAACATCATAGCATCAGAAAAATTACAAAAAATTCCAAAAAAAATTAAATTCTAAATTTGAATGCAGATTTTTAGAGAATTGCTCCAGAAACATTTAGAGGTATGCCACATCAAAATCCGGTTAAGATAAGTTGAGTTATGGACTGTAGAACTTCAGTCTAGGGACATTTTTGAACTTTTACAACATCATCCCATCAGAAAAATTACAAAAAATTCAAAAAAAATTTATTTATAAATTTGAATGCAGATTTTTAGAGAATTGCTCCAGAAACATTTAGAGGTATGCCACATCAAAATCCGGTTAAGATAAGTTGAGTTATGGACTGTAGAACTTCAGTCTAGGGACATTTTTGAACTTCTACAACATCATAGCATCAGAAAAATTACAAAAAATTCAAAAAAAAATTAAATTCTAAATTTGAATGCAGATTTTTAGGGAATTGCTCCAGAAACATTTAGAGGTATGCCACATCAAAATCCGATTAAGATAAGTTGAGTTGTGGACTGTAGAACTTCAGTCTAAAGACATTTTTGAACTTCTACAACATCATAGCATCAGAAAAATTACAAAAAATTCAAAAAAAATTTATTTCTAAATTTGAATGCAGGATGATGTTCCCATCAGAAAAATTACAAAAAATTAAAAAAAAATTTATTTCTAAATTTGAATGCAGATTTTTAGAGAATTGCTCCAGAAACATTTAGAGGTATGCCACATCAAAATCCGATTAAGATAAGTTGAGTTATGGACTGTAGAACTTCAGTCTAGGGACATTTTTGAACTTCGACAACATCATAGCATCAGAAAAATTACAAAAAATTCAAAAAAAAATTAAATTCTAAATTTGAATGCAGATTTTTAGAGAATTGCTCCAGAAACATTTAGAGGTATGCCACATCAAAATCCGATTAAGATAAGTTGAGTTATGGACTGTAGAACTTCAGTCTAGGGACATTTTTGAACTTTTACAACATCATCCCATCAGAAAAATTACAAAAAATTCAAAAAAAAATTTATTTCTAAATTTGAATGCAGATTTTTAGAGAATTGCTCCAGAAACATTTAGAGGTATACCACTTCAAATTCCGATTAAGATAAGTTGAGTTATGGACTGTAGAACTTCAGTCTAGGGACATTTTTGAACTTCTACAACATCATAGCATCAGAAAAATTACAAAAAATTCCAAAAAAAATTAAATTCTAAATTTGAATGCAGATTTTTAGAGAATTGCTCCAGAAACATTTAGAGGTATGCCACATCAAAATCCGGTTAAGATAAGTTGAGTTATGGACTGTAGAACTTCAGTCTAGGGACATTTTTGAACTTTTACAACATCATCCCATCAGAAAAATTACAAAAAATTCAAAAAAAAATTTATTTCTAAATTTGAATGCAGATTTTTAGATAATTGCTCCAGAAACATTTAGAGGTATGCCACATCAAAATCCGATTAAGATAAGTTGAGTTATGGACTGTAGAACTTCAGTCTAGGGACATTTTTGAACTTTTACAACATCATCCCATCAGAAAAATTACAAAAAATTAAAAAAAAAATTTATTTCTAAATTTGAATGCAGATTTTTAGAGAATTGCTCCAGAAACATTTAGAGGTATGCCACATCAAAATCCGATTAAGATAAGTTGAGTTATGGACTGTAGAACTTCAGTCTAGGGACATTTTTGAACTTCTACAACATCATAGCATCAGAAAAATTACAAAAAATTCCAAAAAAAATTAAATTCTAAATTTGAATGCAGATTTTTAGAGAATTGCTCCAGAAACATTTAGAGGTATGCCACATCAAAATCCGGTTAAGATAAGTTGAGTTATGGACTGTAGAACTTCAGTCTAGGGACATTTTTGAACTTCTATAACATCATAGCATCAGAAAAATTACAAAAAATTCAAAAAAAAATTAAATTCTAAATTTGAATGCAGATTTTTAGAGAATTGCTCCAGAAACATTTAGAGGTATGCCACATCAAAATCCGATTAAGATAAGTTGAGTTATGGACTGTAGAACTTCAGTCTAGGGACATTTTTGAACTTTTACAACATCATCCCATCAGAAAAATTACAAAAAATTCAAAAAAAAATTTATTTCTAAATTTGAATGCAGATTTTTAGAGAATTGCTCCAGAAACATTTAGAGGTATGCCACATCAAAATCCGATTAAGATAAGTTGAGTTATGGACTGTAGAACTTCAGTCTAGGGACATTTTTGAACTTTTACAACATCATCCCATCAGAAAAATTACAAAAAATTCAAAAAAAAATTTATTTATAAATTTGAATGCAGATTTTTAGAGAATTGCTCCAGAAACATTTAGAGGTATGCCACATCAAAATCCGGTTAAGATAAGTTGAGTTATGGACTGTAGAACTTCAGTCTAGGGACATTTTTGAACTTCTACAACATCATAGCATCAGAAAAATTACAAAAAATTAAAAAAAAAATAAATTCTAAATTTGAATGCAGATTTTTAGGGAATTGCTCCAGAAACATTTAGAGGTATGCCACATCAAAATCCGATTAAGATAAGTTGAGTTGTGGACTGTAGAACTTCAGTCTAAAGACATTTTTGAACTTCTACAACATCATAGCATCAGAAAAATTACAAAAAATTCAAAAAAAAATTTATTTCTAAATTTGAATGCAGGATGATGTTCCCATCAGAAAAATTACAAAAAATTAAAAAAAAAATTTATTTCTAAATTTGAATGCAGATTTTTAGAGAATTGCTCCAGAAACATTTAGAGGTATGCCACATCAAAATCCGATTAAGATAAGTTGAGTTATGGACTGTAGAACTTCAGTCTAGGGACATTTTTGAACTTCGACAACATCATAGCATCAGAAAAATTACAAAAAATTCAAAAAAAAATTAAATTCTAAATTTGAATGCAGATTTTTAGAGAATTGCTCCAGAAACATTTAGAGGTATGCCACATCAAAATCCGATTAAGATAAGTTGAGTTATGGACTGTAGAACTTCAGTCTAGGGACATTTTTGAACTTTTACAACATCATCCCATCAGAAAAATTACAAAAAATTCAAAAAAAAATTTATTTCTAAATTTGAATGCAGATTTTTAGAGAATTGCTCCAGAAACATTTAGAGGTATACCACTTCAAATTCCGATTAAGATAAGTTGAGTTATGGACTGTAGAACTTCAGTCTAGGGACATTTTTGAACTTCTACAACATCATAGCATCAGAAAAATTACAAAAAATTCCAAAAAAAATTAAATTCTAAATTTGAATGCAGATTTTTAGAGAATTGCTCCAGAAACATTTAGAGGTATGCCACATCAAAATCCGATTAAGATAAGTTGAGTTATGGACTGTAGAACTTCAGTCTAGGGACATTTTTGAACTTTTACAACATCATCCCATCAGAAAAATTACAAAAAATTCAAAAAAATTTATTTCTAAATTTTATTGCAGATTTTTAGATAATTGCTCCAGAAACATTTAGAGGTATGCCACATCAAAATCCGATTAAGATAAGTTGAGTTATGGACTGTAGAACTTCAGTCTAGGACATTTTTGAACTTTTAAACATCATCCCATCAGAAAAATTACAAAAATTAAAAAAAAAAATTTATTTCTAATTTGAAATGCGATTTTTAGAGAATTGCTCCAGAAACATTTAGAGGTATGCCACAATCAAAATCCGATTAAGATATAAGTTGAGTTATGGACTGTAGAACTTCAGTCTAGGGACATTTTTGAACTTCTACAACATCATAGCATCAGAAAAATTACAAAAAATTTCAAAAAAATTAAATTCTAAATTTGAATGCAGATTTTTAGAGAATTGCTCCAGAAACATTTAGAGGTATGCCACATCAAAATCCGGTTAAGATAAGTTGAGTTATGGACTGTAGAACTTCAGTCTAGGGACATTTTTGAACTTCTACAACATCATAGCATCAGAAAAATTACAAAAAATTCAAAAAAAATTAAATTCTAAATTTGAATGCAGATTTTTAGAGAATTGCTCCAGAAACATTTAGAGGTATGCCACATCAAAATCCGATTAAGATAAGTTGAGTTATGGACTGTAGAACTTCAGTCTAGGGACATTTTTGAACTTTTACAACATCATCCACCATCAGAAAAATTACAAAAAATTCAAAAAAAATTTATTTCTAAATTTGAATGCAGATTTTTTTAGAGAATTGCTCCAGAAACATTTAGAGGTATGCCACATCAAAATCCGATTAAGATAAGTTGAGTTATGGACTGTAGAACTTCAGTCTAGGGACTTTTTGAACTTTTTACAACATCATCCCATCAGAAAAATTACAAAAAAATTTCAAAAAAAAATTTATTTCTAAATTTGAATGCAGATTTTAGAGAATTGCTCCAGAAACATTTAGAGGTATGCCACATCAAAATCCGGTTAAGATAAGTTGAGTTATGGACTGTAGAACTTCAGTCTAGGGACATTTTTGAACTTCTACAACATCATAGCATCAGAAAAATTACAAAAATTCCAAAAAAAATTAAATTCTAAATTTGAATGCAGATTTTTAGAGATTGCTCCAGAAACATTTAGAGGTATGCCACATCAAAATCCGGTTAAGATAAGTTGAGTTATGGACTGTAGAACTTCAGTCTAGGGACATTTTTGAACTTTTACAACATCATCCCATCAGAAAAATTACAAAAAATTCAAAAAAAAAATTTATTTCTAAATTTGAATGCAGATTTTTAGATAATTGCTCCAGAAACATTTAGAGGTATGCCACATCAAAATCCGATTAAGATAAGTTGAGTTATGGACTGTAGAACTTCAGTCTAGGGACATTTTTGAACTTTTACAACATCATCCCATCAGAAAAATTACAAAAAATTAAAAAAAAATTTATTTCTAAATTTGAATGCAGATTTTTTAGAGAATTGCTCCAGAAACATTTAGAGGTATGCCACATCAAAATCCGATTAAGATAAGTTGAGTTATGGACTGTAGAACTTCAGTCTAGGGACATTTTTGAACTTCTACACAACATCATAGCATCAGAAAAATTACAAAAAATTTCAAAAAAAAATTAAATTCTAAATTTGAATGCAGATTTTTTAGAGAATTGCTCCAGAAACATTTAGAGGTATGCCACATCAAAATCCGGTTAAGATAAGTTGAGTTATGGACTGTAGAACTTCAGTCTAGGGACATTTTTGAACTTCTATAACATCATAGCATCAGAAAAATTACAAAAAATTCAAAAAAAAATTAAATTCTAAATTTGAATGCAGATTTTTAGAGAATTGCTCCAGAAACATTTAGAGGTATGCCACATCAAAATCCGATTAAGATAAGTTGAGTTATGGACTGTAGAACTTCAGTCTAGGGACATTTTTGAACTTTTACAACATCATCCCATCAGAAAAATTACAAAAAATTCAAAAAAAAATTTATTTCTAAATTTGAATGCAGATTTTTAGAGAATTGCTCCAGAAACATTTAGAGGTATGCCACATCAAAATCCGATTAAGATAAGTTGAGTTATGGACTGTAGAACTTCAGTCTAGGGACATTTTTGAACTTTTACAACATCATCCCATCAGAAAAATTACAAAAAATTCAAAAAAAAATTTATTTCTAAATTTGAATGCAGATTTTTAGAGAATTGCTCCAGAAACATTTAGAGGTATGCCACATCAAAATCCGGTTAAGATAAGTTGAGTTATGGACTGTAGAACTTCAGTCTAGGGACATTTTTGAACTTCTACAACATCATAGCATCAGAAAAATTACAAAAAATTCAAAAAAAAAAATTAAATTCTAAATTTGAATGCAGATTTTTAGAGAATTGCTCCAGAAACATTTAGAGGTATGCCACATCAAAATCCGATTAAGATAAGTTGAGTTATGGACTGTAGAACTTCAGTCTAGGGACATTTTTGAACTTTTACAACATCATCCCATCAGAAAAATTACAAAAATTCAAAAAAAAATTTATTTCTAAATTTGAATGCAGATTTTTAGAGAATTGCTCCAGAAACATTTAGAGGTATGCCACATCAAAATCCGGTTAAGATAAGTTGAGTTATGGACTGTAGAACTTCAGTCTAGGGACATTTTTGAACTTCTACAACATCATAGCATCAGAAAAATTACAAAAAATTCAAAAAAAAATTAAATTCTAAATTTGAATGCAGATTTTTAGAGAATTGCTCCAGAAACATTTAGAGGTATGCCACATCAAAATCCGATTAAGATAAGTTGAGTTATGGACTGTAGAACTTCAGTCTAGGGACATTTTTGAACTTTTACAACATCATCCCATCAGAAAAATTACAAAAAATTCAAAAAAAAATTTATTTCTAAATTTGAATGCAGATTTTTAGAGAATTGCTCCAGAAACATTTAGAGGTATGCCACATCAAAATCCGATTAAGATAAGTTGAGTTATGGACTGTAAAACTTCAGGCTCGGCACATTTTTGAATTTCTACAACATCATAGCATCAGAAAAATTACAAAAAATTAAAAAAAAAATTAAATTCTAAATTTGAATGCAGATTTTTAGAGAATTGCTCCAGAAACATTTAGAGGTATGCCACATCAAAATCCGATTAAGATAAGTTGAGTTATGGACTGTAGAACTTCAGTCTAGGGACATTTTTGAATTTCTACAACATCATCCCATCAGAAAAATTACAAAAAATTCAAAAAAAAATTTATTTCTAAATTTAAATGCAGATTTTTAGAGAATTGCTCCAGAAACATTTAGAGGTATGCCATATCAAAATCCGATTAAGATAAGTTGAGTTGTGGACTGTAGAACTTCAGTCTAAAGACATTTTTGAACTTCTACAACATCATAGCATCAGAAAAATTACAAAAAATTCAAAAAAAAATTTATTTCTAAATTTGAATGCAGATTTTTAGAGAATTGCTCCCGAAACATTTAGAGGTATACCACTTCAAATTCCGATTAAGATAAGTTTAGTTATGGTCTTTCTTTATAGACTTCTGCCTGTTACATACTTTTCAACGAATCTAGCATACCCTTTTACTCTACGAGTACCGGGTATAAAAATGGGAAAAATAAACGGAAGGCAGCAAATAAAAACGAAAGCCAAGTGGGCAATAGGACTCCCTCTGCCCGACGACTCTTTATTTGCTCCGCTTTTTGCTAGCATCAGCAGCAAAATGCAGACAGAAACAGGATGCAGGCGACTCCATAACTCACGGAGTCGGGCAAAACGCGCTGAGGATATCCGTTTTGGGCATTCCCATGATTGAGGTTGTCCTCCGTCAGTTTCAAACTGCTCCTTCGTGACGCTATTTCTGCCCAGCCTACTTGACTATGCATGGGCCGTGGTGGATTGCTGGTGGATTCCGGGTGGAGCACTGCGAGAAAATCGCGTTGTCATGCTGCATATATCAAACTTGACGATCCAAAATATATATTATCGTATATTATTGCATGCTAATGGACACTAAAAGGGCTTTGAATGCTTCTCTCAGTGCCCTAGAAGAGCCTCCGAGCCCTGCGTTTGGCATTTAAATTGACGTATTCCCAAGCTCTGGCTATGTCCATGACTGTCATAAATGTGATAAGGGATGATATGCCTCGTCTCAGCCCCCCTCCCCGCGCCATCTTCCGTGGGCTAACATTCGGAGCTGGCTGCTTTGTCTTAATTAATAAGTCAATAGCTTGAAAGCTTGTGGCTGCTTACGCCGCCCAAACGACAGCATCTGCTCTTCTCCATAATTTAGTTAATGCGCTGCTCCCAAACTAAGGCCGCTGTCGGTGTCGGTCGGTCCTCGATACTCCTCGCTTCCTGGACCAACATCCAGCCGCTCCTTCTGCCCAAATCCCAGATACTGAGATGCTTAGATGCCTAACAAAGTGGGACAGATAGGAGCAATTCGCCTGCGACGAGGTGACAAAGGTGCGCGGCTTGAGGACAAGTGAATGGTAATGGTGGCCTTGTGGAAACATGGATACCCTGAGGAAACCCTAATTGGATGTGAGCGGCAGGGATTATCTGACAGAGCAATCTTCACTTTGTGGATAACTAGATTTACGGGTGTGGAACTCATGACTGGTAGTTTGCCCAGCATAATATTAAAGCCTCATGCGACGCATCAATAGCCTAACAGTTTCAAAGTGTTGGGCCATCAGAAGTGATTACCCAACTATCTTAGAAATGAATCTTCTCTTACACAGAATGTGAAGTGTGCATCAAATTTCATTGACCGAAAGATTGATACGTCTTTTTACTTTTTTTTATATCGAATTCACTGTGAAGGCCCAGAGAAAACGACATTAGCTAGCTTTGTTGCCACTCTGCCAGGAAGTGTTGAAAAAGTGGCTGTAATGCTGCCGCTTAATTTCGTTATGAGCCCATGCACATTTGCGCCATTTCGCAACATTTTCATAATGGCGTCGCTTGCTGCAGGCACACACGTGGCCAACTGTGTGAAAGTTGATGGGGATGTGGATGTGGATGTGGATGAGGATGGTGATGGGGGTGCGAGTGTGAGTCTATGGCTGGATGACTGACAACATCGTTTGGCGGTTGAGTTTTTTATGCCAACGCCGTCGTGACAGCAGCATTGGCAAACGGGCCTAATGGCGCAAATGTTCAATAAAGAGGCTTTTAACGTGCGCAGCTCTGCTGCCTCCATTCTCCATTCTTCTGGCCGCCATGAACTAGACAGGATACGTCGCCGATGCTCTGCAATCTGGGCCCACTCCGCTGGGTCCTTTTAGATGCCACTGGAGCGCACTTTATGGCGCCGCACCTCCACGGAGTGTGAATGAAATGACCATATCCACGCTGAATAATACATGGCGCCCGTAAAAGCCATGTTTATGGGAGAGGGCTCCAAATATTTTTAGCTTGATTGGTACATGCCAGATACAATTAATTTGGACGCGGGCTGCAAAAAGGGGCCGCTGTTTTTGCTTGAAATTTGTTTGAATAATAAACACTCGCATGGCCACACTTCCCTGCCTTGATGGATGTGCCTCCAGCACATGGTGCGGTTTGGCTGGCTGTTCCGTAACAAATAGATCTACATATTATACATGTACGTGTATGTGTTCATGAGTTCATTTTTAATTAAAATCTGCCTATGCGAAGATCGAATAAATTGAATTCTCGCGAAAGAGCAACACTAACGCACTTATGACGCACACAACAGCAGTTGATAAGTGCCATAAAAACTGAATTCCCAATTAAGAAATTTCCAATTTCAAAATCATACAGCGTACATCCGAGCGTACCCCCTTCAAACATTCAAACATGCAAATGCCCTACGCAGCAGAAGAAAGCTTGTGTCATTCAAATATTTCGCCATAATTTGGTCCGCAAAGCATTCCCACACGTAGTATTCCCACTCTAGAAACGGGGTCTCAGCATCGTATCCGTAGCTCGGAGCTCGGAGCTCCCCTGTCAGTGCGTCCATGATTAATAAATGCGACACACTGACGACCACAACATCACTGACACCTCCAGAAGGCCAACAGCCGTCAAGGTGGGCTAAGTATGCTGTGGCTTTCCAGCTCGACTCCCCTCTGTTTTTGCCCGGCCCAACCACAAGCACACACATGGCACTCACTCACGCCTAGAGGTACACAGACAAAAATACCTTAGTCAGAATCTAGTGAATTGAAAAATCCACAAAATGTATGGAATACCTTCCTGCGCTTTTAAATATTATATAATATTTTCCTAGGACTATGAGTTCTCTTTGGGCAGTGGCTCTTAGAAGGAATTTATATTTTGGTGGTTGGGAATTTTCATATACTTTTCCGTGTACATAAATATGCAAACTTTATCGTGGCACGCAGCTCTTTTGTCACAAACAGGTAAAACAACAAGTACACGTGGCCATAACGTGGTACCAACTGCTCTCAAAAGGCGAACTTGAGTCACAAAGCACAAAGCTGAGGATAAAATGATATATATGTACACGTATATGCTTCATATTTACGAACAGCCAAAAGGGTATTGTGGTTTTCGCTCAGCATTTCGGCAAATATAATTAATTTAGTCTAAAAGTGAGTTTACGCCACAGCGCCAATGCGATTATTTAAAGAGTCATTAGGCAATTGTGAAACCAGCACAAAACTTTCACACTCAAACTCATTGTAGTGCAAGAAAATGTTGAAAAGCTGCTCTGAGGGCTCACTAATAGTGGTGCCAACTTAAATGGCGCCATTGAAGTCGCACAGAAATCGAAAGGACCTCCTTGATCCCTTGTCAAATCAAATTAACTAAGATATTTATACGCCTTTATCGCTTACATTCCCTTGCAGATTGAGGAAATCCATTGGCCGACGGTTTTACAGCATTCAATCAAGCGCAAATTGGCTCAACTCGCAAAAAGGGCACATTTTCGGGCTTGCAAATTCCAATCTTGAAACTAAATGACGCCTGTGTCTGAAACCGAAACCGAAACCGAAACCCTGCTGCCAAATACCGCAACGCTGGACGCCAGACGACGGCCACAAATTAGCCAGCCAGCCGTAGATTTGCAAGTCTAAGGAGTCGCCCAGCCCAGCCCAGCCCAGCCCACCAGAACGCAGAAAGGGATCCCAGTTCAAAGGAGCCAAAGGAGGAGGCCTGTCTGAAACACAGGAGAAACATCAAAAGGAGCACCAGCCAGTGTGACTGCGACTGCGACTATTTTTCGGGAGCGCCAAAGGATTCATTAAAAAACCGCCAACCTGGAACTAATGGAATTAGAGAATATTGTGGCCAATACGGTCTACTTGAAAGCGAGAGAAGGTAAGTGGCTTTATTTTCTGAGGAAGTGAATATCTAAACACTTGAGTGCCGCCGACGTAAGCAATGAATGTCGATAGACTTCAGTGTACTTCGTGCAATATGGCGGTTTATCAACTTTAATATGTGCTTTTAAGTTCAATCGAGGATATTTCAATTGGCCAGTTGAAGAAGCTTACGAAAGTGGCTTTAATTCAGTTCAAGGGAATTCCCTAATCCGCTACAGTAGAGCATCCTGGCCATCTCCAAATTGTACCTCTTCGCTGGAGAGCACCTGGCTGAAGTGCTGAAGGGGCCCGTGTTGTCACCTGCCATCGATTTTGGCTGCCCCATCTGCCACATCTGCCGCACCGAAGGGTGGTCTGTTTAATTGGAGGCGCTGAAGTTGGGCTGGAATTGTGCCATCGACAAGGGAGGAGGTGCCGATTTTGTCCTCGCTCGCTTCTCGGGCTGCTCCTGGGTTTTATCTAAAGTTAATGAAGCGTTAAATGTTTGCGCTCCAGCAACTTATTCATTTTCATGCTCCATGGTGCCGGGCCGGGCTTTAAGTGCTCTATTGGATGGACGTGGACGCTCCCGCAGATACACTCACTTCGTTATCGAGGTCACACTTGAATGGCAGGGCCCACGCCTCCGCCAAGTTCACTGTCATCTCGGCAAACTCCGCCCACATGACCCCACATCCCACATTCCACATCCAGCGCGCATTCCTTGTTGGTTGGCGCCATTGTTCTGTTTATTTACAGCAGCGGCAACTTTGGCGATTAGGTTGTGGGAAATTTATGCAAAGTTATGCATTAGACGGAGAGAGAAGTTTGTGCAAGGCGCCGCCAGCAAAGGTCACCTTCACTCGGCGTCTTCGGCATCGTCGGCATCGTCGGTATCGTTGGTATCGTTGGTATCGTTGGTATCATGCACATCCCCACGATCCCAACATGTTGCATGCCCCAAACGGAGTGTATCGTATCCTTTTGCATGCGCCCAATCAAATATTTCATTTTAAATGTTATTTATTTTATTGCCGTCTGCCTGATAGTAAAAGCAGTCCCCATTCTGCCAGATACTTTGGTTCGTTTGCTTTCGGGCCGCCTCAACAGATTTAAATGACAGAAACGTGCGCAAAATTTCAATTTGTAGTAATGTAATATTTTAGAGCGGAGCGGAATGGCAATGGGCTAGAAGCTGCTGGGCAAATGTCTCCGGAGCGGGATGAGCATACACATTTGCAATACATTTTACGAGTCGGAAAGTGAATTTGTCTTCGGGAAGCAGGGAGATGGCCTCAAATGAAGTCGCGCCGCCAACTGCCGCCGGCAACAAGAGGGAAATCCATTGCCATAAAGTTTTTCAGTCCCATTCTGCTATTCTGCTATTCTGGCTTATTCCTGGCCCGGAAAACTTCTGGCCGTGCCCGTCATATTCTCTGGCTAGCAAAGTTATTGTTGAATGTTGTACTTCGGCCAAAGTATGCGAAAGCAAATGCAAATGCAAATGTAAGCAGCAGGGATGATTGTTCGTTTCTTAGTCACTCATTTACAAGAACTTATTGCTGTCAGATTGCTGGTATGAAAACTCTGGGATGTTCGCGCACTTTACCCGTCCTGGAAGTACAGCTTCCAATAAGTGACCCTTGAACCATGAGCATGTGGCTGCGTCTAGAAACACTCTTCCATGCAAGAGTCGCTGATCCTGCAACTCATGAATTACAACCCGATTGCTGTCTATCACTATCGCCATGGCTATTGCAGATTAGCAATTGCTCCATCGCATTGCCTTGTTTAATTCGATAATCAGAGAGCATTTCTGCCGACCCAAACGAGTCTGCAATCAAGGAGAAGTCATTGCCTGTCGGAGAATTGGTCTGCAAGCCAATTCTCCCGTATCAGCTTACAGATTGCCGCTCGTCGCCGGCCTGCGTTGCTGCGATGCTATCTGCAGTAAGTGTATTTTGTATTTACATGTGTGGGACCGAATCGGATCGGGATCAGGGGTCGGATGTCGGAGCCGGGGTCCTGAGCGACCTACGTCACTCCGCGGAAGCAGTGCGTCACAGAGGCGGCTTATCAGCGACTGTTGGTGGCTGGTGGTTCGTTGGTGGTGCAAGTGGTGCGATAGTGGCGTGGCAGACCGTGATTGCTGGCCAGCTGTCCAATGGCTGGAAGGCCACGCCCCGCGGACGACAAGCCAGCCAGCAGCTGCTCGAAAACGCTGTTTTGGCTAATTGAATGCATTCCTTAATGACTGCGAATGCCAAACTGCTTTCCTTTTGTGCTGGCATTAGGGAAAATTATGTTTGAATTCTGAGCTGGTCTTTGGTTATTTCTCCTCTATCTTTTTACGGCTGGAGGCGGGGTGGGGTGGCGTGGCAAGCAGTTTTCCTTCTTCTTTCGCCAGCCAAGTCTCCTTCGTGGCATTAAAATGACGTCGCATTAAAATGGTTTGTGGTCGACGGGGAGTCTGAGGGGGGAAAACGTCGCCATGGCCGCATAAATTTCACCCTAATACCCGGCCATAATGCTGATTATACCAAGAGGCAGACGTTGAAACTCAGAAGACTCCTCTTCAAGTCGGAATGAAGTGAGAAATTTAATTTGGTCGCAGCTCAAAAGTTCGCCGCTGCACTCCAGTTATCAGCTGGCCCGAGTGCCATAAAGAGTGGAATTTATAGTGCGATAGCGAATTAGAATCCCCTCCAACGAAAAGTGAACGCAACAATTAAAGCAGAGTCAGAAGCTTATCGCCGAACTGCGAAACAGCAGCCGCAACTTGTTTGGCGGTGGCTTTAGATGTCTCGCATCCATTGGTGGCGCAAATTTAGTGTCGGGTCAAGCGGGATTCAAAAATTTGCTTTCCCAAGACTCCTGCTCACAGAAGTGGAATCTTCATTATCCGCTTGCACTTTGATCCTATTCCGTGTTCGGCCTAGAGTATTACAGTGTGCTTGGTTTTGGGAGCGACAGGTGCATTGGCCAACTGGAAAAGCGGTTCATTGACCGCCGGCCAAGTAAACAAGTGAGTGGCCGCAGCGTGGGCAACGCCGCCCAGCGGAGAAGCACGCGAATTCATTTCAAGTGGTCCCCAGCGGACCCGCACTTCTCTTTATCGGGTGGCTCCAACAAGCCCCAGTTATGTTGTATGTATGTTAAGCAGTTTCAAAATCTAGATGTTAATTATCGCACGCAAACCTGGCGAACCAAACTGGGCAGAGTGGCCCGCTTGCCCGCTTGCCCACTTGCCACACGCCAGTTGGGCAGCTCATCAAACCCACAATCTCTGGCAGAATGTCGGACGTACGTCGTCCTGGTGGCAAAAGGGAGGGTGGCAGTGGCTCACTGCGGTCTGCGGCGCCTGTCTTTGGTGCCCTTTGCCATTTGCCCTTTGGCATTTGGCCTTTGCTCCATCTGCAGTTGCAGCACGTACCACCCACATCGCCGGCAAGCAACTAATCACGACCAAACTGCGTCTGTGCAAGCCCCTCGCCCTTTGTGGGTAATTGCAATCAAAACGATTGTTGTTTGGCAAATTGAAGACACATTGATTGTTGCCACGCACCACATTCGCCCTAATTGTGTATGTAAAGTGCCACCAACGAGGAGCAGCTACAAAGAAACTAACTCCAGATATCCGAACAGTTAACATTTCCGCTGACGGGCATAAACAATATTCATTAGCACTTTGACGCGTATAAGTAATGCGCGACTGCCGAGCAACAAGGGGTATTTTATGATCGACAGTAAAGTACCTTGCAATTTTACAATTACTACTTAAAGTCACAAGAAATACCGACTTCTTTCTTAATAAGCTATGTCTTACAATACTTGATAATTATATCATTATATTCTCTTGCCAGTTCAATATTTAAACGATGGACTGCTTAGAGCAGTTAAATGCGTTCGGATATCAATTATGCCGGATAATTATAGCCTCTTCAGCTGAAACTGTGACCAATGACTGTAGCTGTTCTTCGGTTTGTTTATTTGCCTTCTTTACAAAGGATGATGGGCCTACAAGGCGAGTTTTTCAGCCTCCGCCAGGGGAAAACGGATATACCCGTGCGTTGGCGAGTATGGAACTCATATGATGCAAACACATCTAGCCCAGAGAAAACCATGTTTATACGCTGTCTGTTTCAGCGTCGGTTTTTGTTTTTTGCGCGGCCGCTGTGGGAATCCAAGAGATTGCTTTTGCAAAACCGGTAGCTGCTGCCGGGGGAGTTTCAAGCAGAGATACTCAGATACAGATACAAACTGTTTTTGACGTAGGCAAGCGGCAATAATCAGAACGGCAGCGCAACAATAAGAAATAACATCGAAACGTCGACCCCCAAGGCTCGAGAATCGAATCGCTGTATTAAGTGACGCGCTGCTTCGTCAGCAAATGAATATTTAATCGGAATATTTAATCGTTTTGTCGATGGCTCCATGGCACACGTAGTAAGCGAAATATGAGTATTCAAATCACTTTTTTGGCGTAGAGTTGGTCCATTTGCCTTCGTCTCCCCCAAATGTTTGATCTGCCTCCTAATTGATTGAAATAGATATTTATGATTGTATATTCTCATCAAACTGATAGCGTTTTATGCTCCGCTCTTGCCTGTCGCATTCCATCTAGTGTTGAACTAGGGAATCCCATTATGGAAAATTACCGCTGGGAATCCCCGAACTCATCAGGCGCCCTTGTGACATCAGACCCGTTGTGAACTTGCCCCATTCACTCGCATCTTACCTCATGAAATAGCGCGTTAGGTAATACGTACATACATGTGTGCATACATGTTGCGGGGAACCGCAGAGGAAAATGCGGCAGGTGGCACGTGGTGACCCAGAAGCGCAGCTGTGACCCCAACATGCTTAAAAATGCATGCACTAATGACCGCAGAGACGACGGGTTCATGTACACAAAGTTCCGATCCTGCGACAGCGTTTTGTTCCATCGCCCTCTAACATGCTGACCAATGGTCAACGGGGCGTATGATTAATGTTTTAAACTTTCATGCGAGAATAACCGGAACTCGAAATAATTGAATCACCATGCGGGGACTGCAAATCGATGTGGGTTGGCCGCGGATTCACTTCTTGTCAGCCCAACGAACTTAATGAAGTGTACAATACTTTTTCGACAGGCTACCATTCCTTATCATGTCCAGCATTTGGTGTTATACAAGTATGTATATCTGTATAAACACTGGTGTTCCTGATTGGTGGCCAATAACAATTTCGTACGCACTTCAATACTTTTTCGCCTATGCAATTCGAACGCATACATCATGTCTAACCCAAAATGCTTCCAGCTATCACATTTTAAATATAATTTATTATGCCGGTCTACTATAAAAGTACATACTACACAGATACCAGCATGTGTACACCATTTTACCTGTATCTTTTGAGCTCGACACACGCTACCTGTTCGGGGGTGGGGTGGGGGTGTGTGTGGGGAGGCGTGCGGATTATATACAAAATAAATTGGAATCTATTCACTTTGGCTGTCGGCTATGCCCAAAATAAAATGAAAAGCAAAGACGCCGCCGGCGGCAGCTGTTGCTGCCCACTGACGGGCGACACAGATCGGCAAACAGTCGGATTTATACATTATATAGACGAATATAGCCGGGGAGACTCGGACAAGCGGATGGACGGCTGGACGGATGGACAGATGGACGGCTGGACGGATGGAGCGATAAGCAAGGCGACTTAAGCGCCATTAGCCTGGCACGAGCCCACGTCCACGGCCACTGGAGTCGGTCGGGACCATAAAGCAAATTTATTGATTGTTTTGACAATTAATTTTTTATACTGGGCATTATTTATATGGGGCGGTGGTGTGGTGGGAGGAGCACAGGCTCGGCGAAATTCCATGCAAAATGCTTTTTATACTTGTACTTCTGATATTTGTTTACGCCCCTCTCGCCCGGCGCCCGCTCTAATTTATTTTTATTATGTTGGATTCTTGTTTTAATTTGCCAGCGGGAGTGCAAGCGGCGGCAGATGCTGCAACAAGCGTGCCAGACTCATAAATTAAAAGCATCAAAAGTCGAAAAGTGACGGGAGCTGCGAGGGATTCTCATGTAGCGCTGTAGCACTGGGCGGAGTAGCTATCCAGATTGTGATTAATTTGTCGGCAAGGCAACGCGACGTATGCGCAATGCACGCAAATGCCAGCCGAGCGACAGAAAGTCTGGGATTCGGATTCGGATTGGGATTGGGAGTGGGAATGGGAATGGGCATGGGATTGCTGCTCTTCTGGTCAAAACAAGCACATCCCGAGTATAAATCGCCTATTTGTCTTTGTTAGGCAGAGGGGCCAAGTCCGCCGAGCAAGGACCTTCCTTATGATTGATGTCCTCCGGGCGCAATGCGTGTTGCCTGCTTTGGGGCGCCTGTTTTGTTGCCTGTCATTTTACGAGCACAGGAACAATGCCAGAAGTGAGCCACTGAGCTTGGACTGCGTTAAATAAAAGTAAACGCCCATAGTTTGCAGAGGGGAGAGCCTCCCACCTCCTCGAAAAGCGGCGTTTTATGTCCCGGCATAAAAGAGGAGCCTGAGGAGCAACGGATCTTGGCATATTTTATGCTGTCGTCTGTCATGAAATCGTAAGTGTCGCAGTGAAAATTTTTGCTGATGAAAGCCAAGTGAGTTATATGGCACACTGGGCTGCTGAGTGGTGAAAAATCGATATTTATTTACTTATCTAACTTTACGATTTATGTGTAAAGGTGTGTCATTTGCAGGGAGATTGGCAGGGATTCGCCTTGATCATTTCCTGACTTAAGGAAAATGGCCATACGCACTGGGGACCGGGAACCCAATCGTTTTCGACCACTGTGCGAATAGGGTACTGAACATGGAAATGAATCTCGTGTTGCTGTTGCCGCTGCTGACAACGTGTCGTATGCGCAATTTTGCCATATAAATGACAGCATTTCAGGTTTATGGCAGTTTGCGATTCTCACGCGCGCTTCGCATATCAATTTCAATTCAATTTTTGACAGCATACAACGCATCCATTATCCATTGCGTTGCAGAGCTCCGAGTGGATAGTGCCTAGTGCCTAGTGCCTAGAGCCTAGAGCCGAGTTGCAGCAGTGGCAACTTTAATTTCTAAAATGCAGCCGGTCTGGGCATTTACACTTCATTGGTTGCCAAATGTGCCAGCAACTTGAAATGTTGTCAGCGGCAGCAGCAACAATTCCCCAAAGCAAATAAATAAATGTCAACGGCAAATGGGGAAACCAAAGGTAAGCCGCTCGCTTTTTGCTGCTGAGGCTTAAAAGCAATTATAAAATGCAGCGACAGCTAAATAATACCAATGTAATGAGTGTGTCTGTGTGGGCGCAGAGCCAGAGCCAGAGCCAGAGCTTTTCAATTTCCATTTAGCATTTAAATCGCAGCATAAACACAATGCAATGTTCGAATGTTCGAATTGATTTTATTTATTGACGGCCGACGCGAGAATCGCAAATGCAATTTCAATTAAACCGTTGATGCCACAAAAGCTGACGAGTTTGCAGTGCCAATTGAAATCGCACAGCGGAGCTCATTGTTTGTTTGGTGCCTGGGTGGCCGATTGTTTGACTTGGCTTCAAACCGACTTGGTCCCCAGTGACATCCAGCCGCCATAAAAATGCCAAGCTGACATCAAATGCCGAGGAGTCGCTAAAAAAGGATTCCATATCCGAAGCACGAAAAATCAATTCCGAAGGCCTTGCACTTGCCGCATTGTAATGCGACGCTTCCAGTTCAGTTTATCAATGTCCAATCAATCGGTTTCTCCCAGTGCACTGCTGCACAATCTCAAGACATAAATAACTTTAATAACCACGACCATCTAGCTAATCTTCATTCACATGGCTTCTACGTATGTGTATGTATATGTATATGTATGTGCTGGTCCTTTGTTTATCTATGCATTACACATGAGTGATACACAGCATTACATAACAGCTAACAGCTGACAGCAGTAAAGATTCTGGGTTTTATTGCCTTATTAATTTCCAGAGATGACGCGCGAGAAGGACACTTTAGGCAATGTGCCATGTCCCACATCGATTGTTGATATATTGGGATTTGCCTTAAGCGCCATCATTTGCTACTTTGCTGCTTGCTACACTTGCTAGCCCTGCAGCTCAGCTTTTTACTTCTCCCCATATGCCTAATACTACTGGTAATGTGGCCATAATTTCCTGGAGTGCAATTATTTCCGCCTCGTGGCATTCGAAGGCATCTAATTACGTTCCCAGGATCTTGGATGTGCTAATGGTGATTGCCCTTTCCGCGCAGTAGTGCGCATTTTGTGGCCCTGGTTCCAACCGATGCTCCAACCGATGTTCCAACCCTGACCCAACGCTGCGTATGAGCAATGCCTGAGTGCCTCGCATTTGGTATGCGCATTTAATTATAATTACTACTTACAAGCTGCCTAATGCGCTCAACGCGATTGGCGTGTGTACAGATGCGATGGGTTGGGATGCATTGGGATGGCTTGGGATGGGATGGGATGGGCACCCTTATATCATATTATGACGAGAGCATAAGCCGCTTGCGTTGCATTAGAATGACAGAATGGCAGAATGGCAGAATGCCGCCTTCGACGACTGTCAACTGGCTTTTGTTGCTGTCACTGCATTCTGGCATTGCACATCTGCCATTGTTGCTCGACAGCCACCGCCTGCTGATTGTTTGACTGGGTGGTTGAGTGGTTGGGTGGTTGGGTGGGAGATGGGTGGCTGCGCGACTTGTGTGCTGGGCTTGTCAACTAAAAATAACACACCCACATGAGCGAAAACCGCCGAGTGCTTGGCGATAAACAATGACATTCGCTCAGCCTGATAAGTCGCATATTTTTTGCATTTTCAAAACTTTTAGTTTCAGCCAAGACATTTATTTACGTACGCTTGCTTCTATTTATAATGCTCAACGCTTGCAGTTTTCATTAATCGCCATTTGTTTGAGTAAACGCATAAGTATTTACCTTTCTTGTGCGCGAATCGCAGAAATCTAGACAGGCAGCTCATTTTCAGGCCATTCAAGCTTCTGTTCCTTCTGCTCCTGCTTTCCAGCTATCGTTTTTCGGATTCATCCGCGAACTGCCGAGAAGTCAGACATGCAAATTGCCTGGCGGTGAAAGTGGGTGAGAGAAATTGCAGCTTTGGCAGGTTTTATTGGCCAACCCGTTGGATGACATCCATCAAAGCATCCATCAAAGAAACGGCAGCAACTCGCCGGCTTATGATAACTAAATGCAAATGGAAATCAGCAGGCTGCAGTCGAATGGGAAAACGAGCCAGAGCAAATAACAAGCATCGATCATGTTGTTCGCCTGTCAAATGAGCTGCCAAACAAGGCCGCTTAATGTGGGAATGCGGCATGTGTGTTTGTTTTTAGCTGCTGAGCTGTTGGCCAGAGCAAACATTTATCTATTGGCAAGTGCGGGCTCCCCATCCAATCGAAGCCGAAACGGCGCACTGAACCGGCCTGAAATCAAATCGAATGTTTGCCAAAATGTAGAGCGTTTAATTGACTGTTTGCTCTGCTCGGCTGTAAGTAGCAAGTAGCAAGTCGCAAGTAGCAAGTCGCAAGTCGCTGCAAATCGACGCCACTCGACTGCAATTAATGTCAAGTCAGCGGACACTGATGAGCCGCCAATGAGGGCAACTAATAAAATTCATTCATAAATAATTCAATGGAACAGAGGAGCATTCCCCGTGTCAATTTATAACAATTTCGCAGGCGTTGCTCGCTGCTCGCTGCTCTGCTCGCCTTAATTGATTTGTTTTGCACCCAATGGAGGGGCAGTCGTCTGTTTGGCGCTTGAATGTTTGAACGAGCCTAGCCAAATTGGCATAGATTGAGAATAATTGTGCGTTGTCTCTCCGTACACCGAAAAAAAAAAGCCATCCCGACCCCGTCCACCCGTGTTATCAGTAGCAGCCATCCACGTCTGCTCCGCAAGTCCATCTATCACGCAATCTTCTATCTCGGCCATGTGCCCGGCTAATGAGCAGCCCGAAATAGAAAAATACTCGAAAATTATACATGCAAATCCAGACTGATAAAATGGCCCAGATAATTGCGATTAATCTGGCCGGTCCGCAATGAGCCCATTGTGGCAGAAAGAAAGCACATGATCGCCGACGGAATCGACCTTAAAGCCGTTTTTAAAGAGCTTCCCTGGCAACAGCTGCCCACTTGTTCGGCGGTATACTAGTATTACTCAAATGTTGTACAACTTGCAACGCAACCACCATATGTGCAACGGCGAACAACAAACAGCAACCCTATTATTTTCAAAGAAATGTTCCTTTTTTTTAAATCAGCCACACTCATTAAACAAGTGGGCATGATGTTTGTATGGTCACGTCAATTTTCCGGAAAAAAACCCACTCTTTTGGAAAGTATGTGCGTGAGAGCAATACTTTAGAAGTGTGAAAAATTTGTAACTCCTTAATAGATTATCATTTTTAATGGGTATGTTTCGGGCGGGAGGCCGTCTGCTCTTGTTCGAGAGTGCTTGCGTTGTTGAACATTTTTCTATGCAACTTAATACTTTGCCAGCAGTTGCACACACACACACACACACGATGAATTATCAAACAAAAAGCAATACAAAGAGGACCGAAATAAAAGCCAATGGCAATTAGATGGCAAACAAGTTTGCAGGCCATGAGCAATGGCCAAGAGGCAGTCTGTCGTCGTGCACGTGTATGTGTGTGATGGTCTGAAGTAACGAGTTGGATGGAAAGGAGTGCGAACGGAAAAGGGTCGACGCCTTTATAGCCAAATGGTACTTCGATGGCAGTTGATTAAGAGTGGCTTTAAGTGTAGCTGTCACATGGTGATTCAGAATGTCAAATTTTCGTTTGGAAATGAGGATGCGCACCTAGTCTATAAGGTGCATTGGAGCAAATAGCTGGCATTCTGTGCAGAACGTCACTCAAACATAAAATCTGATTTGATCTTGATGCTTTTCATTCAAATTTCCGGCGATGCACAAACTGATTGCTACCCTGTTGCGAAAACATTTCGAGAATTCGTTGCCGGCGCTGAAATATGCAACATTTTGACAAATACTTTGACAGCTGAAATGCAAACGCCGGCTGGCAGCAGTTGCTTTTGTTTTCGACTCGACCAGGCCAAAACCCGATGCTCCTGGTGCTTCTGGTGCTCCGGGTGCGTTGGCCATTCGAGTATCGAGTATTTCAGCATTTTAGCATTTCAGTGTTTCAGTGTTTCAGTATCAAATCACGACACAAGCAGCACGTTCGTACTGTCAGCGCTGGGCAGAATTATTTAAATTATGTACAAACTACACTTTGGCAAAAACTTGTAATGCGAGACACGCGCCATGTGTCGTTTTCGTTTTTGTTTTTGCTTTTGCTTTTTCGGTTGGTTTCGGTTGGTTTCGGACTTGTTGTTGCTTTTGGCCGGGCCGCGCAATTTGCTTTTGTGTGAAAAGTTTTTGGCCAAGAACTTTTTCGGCATTCTTGGCTTGCCTGATTATCAGTATTATATTTGTGTGCCTGCCGCCGAGTGGCTGCTTTTCGGTAGGCGAGGAAATTGCACTTTAATGCCCATAGAACGGCGAGAGGAACGTGCAATGTCTTTGATCCAATTTGCAATTCCAAGTCCCGGCCTCTTCTGCGGCGTTCCGCAAATGTTTTTGGGGCCCAGAGACTCGAGGGTGTGTGCGGCGAGCATCGAGCATTTGCATTACAAATTCCTTTTAAGCAGGCTCTTACACGGCCTGCTTTTATTTCATTTAATTATCAAGAAGACGAGCAACTCAAATTTCAGCAGGGGATCCAGCAAGCAGGGAAGAGAAAGAGACAAGCTCCTCCCTCGAGGACCTTTCAATAGGCGGCAGCAGCAGCAGCAGCAGCAGCAGCAGCCTTTGATGTGTTACCCGTCCTTGACGTAGCCACGTGGAGCCGTGTCCTATCAAAAGGTCAAAGTCCTTGGCAACACTTGTCGCAGTTTAAGACTAAGGCCGAAAGGCAGTCCGCCTTTGGTGCAAACACCAAATTGTCATCCGTCGAAGCGACGCAATGATAATGAGTTCAACCGCGGCACACGCGGCGTATGATTAATCAAGTGGGAGGTGGAAAAAACTCGCAGCGAAATTGAATACGTTTTATTGATTTTCATTGTTTTCCCCATTTCTCACTTTCGCGGTTTTTTTTTATCGAAATTTAATAATAATAACGCGGCATTCGGTCCTGTTTTCTTTTCTTCTCTTTTTCACTTTTTATTTGGTTTTGTGTTTATTGCAACGTCACAGAGCGTATTTATCTTTGAGTGGGATTTGCTCGGCTGCTCAGCTAATTATGGCCAACGAGCAGATGCCAAAGAAACATTGTCACATGGCCTGATGCATGCGTGTATTGCTATTATTATTATTATTATTATTATTATTACGACCGCCATATATGGTTCACTCTTTTTGTGTGCGTGCCCGACAAGGTTAACACAATTTGCTGGCCAATTGGCCTTGGCCACCGGGGAGCATACGGGTCATGGCATAGGGCCAATTTTCCTAGATAAACTAATTTAACCGAAAATCAATATTAGCCCGGGCAAAATCAACAAGCCCAGTGAGAGGCGGCCCGCCCAACGAACTGCATTCCTCATCTGATTGCCGACGCAAAAAGTGTTTGAAAAACATTTAGCCACGCGGAAGCGAGCGGCCAAAGGGCCAAACTGCCAAACGGCCAAAACCGAACGACGGGAGTGTTGGCCATAATTTCCGTTTCCGCATTCAAAAGGGAGATACTAAGGACATTTCCATGGAAGAGAAAAGGAGCGGAAGGAAAGCGCTGGGCACACAAAGTCACAGCAAAGTGTTGAAGGGCCAAAGAAGAGCCGTTGCTGTTTGTGATTAAAGGCGGCAATTAAACTATTTACAAACACGATTCATGGAAATGTACAGATCTTATAAATATTATGTTAAGTTACTATTCCTCCTCACTTATGGAGCTGCCGAGAGTCTAGAGTTGTACCTTGAGGATTAGTTCTTTACGTTTTCTATCCAATTAAAGTCAGCTGACATTTCCCTAAAGTTTCCCTAAACCAATTACATCTGAAAGTTGCCGCTGAAGTTTTCATTTTATTAAATAGTTCGTCGTCTTGTAAATTTCGTTGCAAAGCAAAGTTCTGACTGTCTGTTTCCTTGCTCTTTGCACTGGTCTGCAAAAATATTTACCAATATTCTTTTAACGACTGAAAATGTCATTTAGTTTCCACACAATCTGTAGAGATAAACGCACACCTGAGTTGCGAAAATCAGTTTAGGTAGATACTAGATACTAGATACTCAGAAGTCAGAGGGAAATTGAAACGGCTGTTGGGCAATCAACTTGTGAGCTTAATTGGCAACTTCTCCTGGCCACAAACGCAGCCAGCTAAACAATTGTGTTATTCTAAAAACAACAATTATAATTGCCGGGCAATTTGCGCAAGAAATGAGAATTCAGGCAGACCCTTTCGCAAATGGAAATTTGCAGAACTCCGAGCTGGCAAACTGGGTGCGAAATGGGCAGAGCAGAGCGGGCATGAAATATACTTTCGAATACAATGTCACAGGAGTCTAAAAGCAACCACAGCCAGCAGGTTCAGCCTTCAGCCCTTGAGTTTACTGCTCGACTGATGCTGCTGTGTGTATACGTAGGAAAAGTCTGGCATAGTACGAGTATAACCCACCCACCCAGCCACCCACACAGCCACCCATCCACCCACCAGGCGCATTTACTCGTACACGAGAGGCTAAACTTATGTGCGGGTATATATAAATTCGAGGGGGGGGGTTGGAGGGGCGCGACCCACTCAAACATGCAGCGACAATTTCCTCGAGTAGGATACGAGTTTTCCTTTTTTAGTTTTACTTTCCCCCCTGCTTGTGCAGTTTTTATGGCAGCAACAGCGTCAACGACAGCGAATTATTATAACGAGAAATGCACTTGAACGTTGCAGCCAGGATATACTATGTATTATGTATTATGTACTATGTACTATATATTATGTATATGTGTATTGTGTATGTATTATGCGCAGTGGGAGGGGAGCGCAAACTATGGCACTCGAGTGGCCACGTGAAGGGGGGCGGGGATTCAAAGGGTTCGGCGTGAAATGAACCGCGCTCATAATACTAATTTCATAAATTAAAAAACTTTCAAGTAGTTGTACCATTTTTTCGCACTTCTCTGCTGGTCGAGACTGGGAAATGGCACAGAGCAGCTGGAGACTGGCGGGGTGACTATAAATGTCGTCTTGCTGATGAGAAAATAAAATTCATTTCACTGCGAATAAGGCTGGGAAAGGAGCTAGTATGAAATGGGAAAATCGGAGGTTCATTTAATCAACTATATGTGACTAGTCACGGACAAGTTTGTTTTTCAGTTCAGTTTGCCAGAGGCAAATATACCCAAAATATACCTTCGATTCCCAATCCGCATTGTTTCCTCTGCAATATTAATGCCCGAATTCAAAAACATTTCAATTTCATTTGATTTCCAAATCCCACCCACATCCGCCGCCATAAAAGCGGCCACATCATTTATTTACAGCCGACGTCACGTAGTTGGCTCTCTATTTGCGAAAATCCATTTCGCAAGTTCATTCCACAAGCAAAAGGAAAAATATATCAATTCTGATGTAAAGTCTGGCGCACTGCGCCTGACTGCCAGTGGCAGTGGCAGTGGCAGTGGCATTTGGGATGATGTTTTCCTGTTTTCCCCGAACAGCTGAAACAAAGCCAAACCGCATTGTTTTCAGTGTTTTCGTTTCGGGTAGGGACGCGAGGGCGTGGTCACTCGCCGCCCCGCCCCCGTCGATGTTTGCACAATGCTTTCGGGCCTTTGTGCCCCGCGGCGGCGGTTGCACAAACTATTTACCAGCCCAGCCGGCCATGTCAAGTCGGCTGTGTCAACATTTGCAGTTGTGCATTCACCGCTCGGGCTTTAATTAAAAGGAGAATCGCAGAAGATGTGCCCGGCCTTATCAGTTCGGTTTTTATAGTGCCCATTAGGACGGGAGCCAGGCCAGACTCCACCAGGACTCCTGCCACATCCAGCCGGGTGTGGCTATTGTCTCTGGACATGCTCAGGTAGCTCGTGACTCGCTCGGGTGCCATTACGCATACGCAGTGTGGTGCTTAAGCCAGCTTCCTCGGCCTTGTTTACGTTTCGTTTATTGTGCGTTTTACGACATCATGTGCGCCACATAAACGGAGCGGTGTTGGCCAGCTTATGCCCATTTATTGGCCAAGAAGCGCGACTAAGGCGCAATCCAGGTCGAAGCCAAACACGGAACTCAAAGGTGGGACAATGCTGCTCGGCCACTCTGAATGAATAAATTAGGGCTCATACGAGTATGTGCATCTCAGCTTGCTCGCTCGGCATTCTCCGCACTTCTGATACGTTTCTTATGGCGGCCAGAACGTGCAGAGGACATCAAAGGACACGCTCAAATGGAAAGCGATTTTAGGGGCCAGGCTTAGACCATTTCGCGGGCCATTTGATGTAGGATCCTGGCGGACTTTGGAGGGTCTGATGACGGCGCCAATGAATCAACTTTGCTTAATAGTTTGCCCTCCCAGTTGACTGTCTTCTGCACGCCGACGAAGCCATTAAAAAGCGGCCACAAACGGCGCCAATTCTCCATCTTCCTCTCGGAAGCTTCAAATGAAGCTTGAAATTGTGCGTCCCTGGTTTCCAGTTGGCCGCTGCGAAGTGGCAACGAAATAAAACAAATTAAAATTGCTAGGCAATAAAATATGTTATAACGCTTTCCTTCCCGTTGTTTTATGGCCCGTCCAGACTAATTTAACTATAGCCCAGCTGCCGAAAAAGTGTATTGCTGCCACAAACAAAGTGTAATTCTTTTCATCTGTGTTGGCGTTTCCCACTCGAGAAGGAATTGCGCCGCTTTCGATGATGCCATTTGTGTAGCCACACTTTTCGCTTTTATGCGTGTGTGCTTGGAATTCGAATGGAAGTATTTGAGTTTCTCGCGGGGTATTTTAGTTTTCAACTGCAAGTGCGCTACACGGAGAACAATTGCTTGTGCCCAGCGCAGCAGCGAATGTTTTTAAAGCCATCTAGTTGCAAGTACATTCTAGTGATGTATTTTGCCAAGTCGATCCGGTTCTAATATCGGATTAAAGTTAATTAATTGGACACGGCCTCTTTCCTTTAGCGAGCATTTCTGGTTTCAGGCTTACGGCCGTAGCATTGCCGTAATAAATTGCAGTTAATAGCCGGGCCGTCCAATAAATGCTGCTGAATTTGGGTGGATTTTTGCCCTAGATCGATTTTCATATGTGTGTGCGTGTGTGTGTGTGTACCTGATGTAATTATTTTATCACGCATTTAATTAGTTGGTCAGTCCCGCGCCACAAGGTTGAATGTTCAAAGTGCCATTGTGTGCATTCCGTGCGTGGCTTTTCCGCTTTTCCGCCCTTCCGCGCGCCCTTCGACCTTGAGGGGGTGGGCATTCTACGGTCCTGGGACTGCAGTCCGCAATTAAGTGCCTTTGCCAATCAAAGGCCCATTTACATGCATTTCATGTGGCAGCGTCTGCTTTTATTTCCCGCCCTCCTTCGGAGCCGCCTCCCCAATCGACCACCCACTGAACCCACGATCCCACTCCCGCACCACCCACCACCTACCACCCACCACCCACCTACTGGTGGGGCAGCGGCGTCATGCGAGTGCCAATCAACGTTTCGATTGCCGGCGGCGTAACTTTTACGGCTTTTTATTGTTATTTTGAGTTTTTATGGTTTTTTAACAGTAATAATTAATTTAATGTGCGCTTCGCTGTAGGTAAA
This sequence comes from Drosophila orena, assembly GCA_005876975.1. Classification (NCBI taxonomy): domain Eukaryota; kingdom Metazoa; phylum Arthropoda; class Insecta; order Diptera; family Drosophilidae; genus Drosophila; species Drosophila orena. Next base: position 812,899 of record VCKV01000282.1, on the reverse strand, counting down.
TCGGCGGCCAAACGCTCCCCGACTCGCCTTACATTATTATTTGTACTGCCCCGTGTTTGTTTTGCATTAGCGAATGTGTAAAAACCGCTGTCGAACATTTTGGCCGCTGTTTGGATACACGTTTTGCCTGCTGCTGCGATGTTGTCACATTGTTTTTCCCTTCGCGGCGACACTGAACTTTGAACAACCGAAACCCAGACGAAAGGCCAAAAGGCAGAAAAATACAAATGAGCTGAGCGGTTAAGTGGGGTGAACAGCAGGATTGTCCACACACCAGCCAGTTCGAGAGTCGTCTGCAGATACATACAAGTATTTTGTACATACTCGTATGGGTTTCAAATTGTTCTACATTTTTTAAAGAGGACCAAACCGCTTGGGACTCACTAAAGCGGCTTTGATGCGTTTGGAATGCGCATAATTCGCCGGCGCTGGCGACTCCCTTGGCCATATCTCGGGTTTCGACTGGACTTCAGCGCCCCATAATAGAAATAGATTTCCCCAGTCAATCGAAAGCCCTCCGCGATGGCTCCCCAAGGGCCTTGGCCGTGAGCTTATTAGCACGCACTTAACCTTGGACCACGACTTGGCGGCCCAAATGGTGGAGGGCTGGCCATAAATAATTGCAACTAACAGTTGGTGGCCGCCTCTCGGTTTTCGCTCGCCAGTGAGAAATGACATCGAATTACGCTGAGACGCAGAAGGAGACAACTTGGCACTTATAAATGGTGTCACATACTTCTTGGCGTCCAGCGGCAAAATTGATCATAACCATGCCGAAGTGGCGAAGTGGCGAGGAGCGTTTTCGAGCTCCATAAAAGTTGCGGACCAAAAACTTGTAATGCGCATCCATAAATCAAGGAGCGTTTAATGTAAACAGTAATTTCTTTTATTTCGACGGCCCTTCGCAATCCCATCTAGTGTCACTTGTTGAGTCGTAAATAAAGGGATGGCGGCCACGTCCACGTCCACGTCCTCGTCGCTGTGTCTCCAGTGATGAGTACTTATCCTTATGGCTGAGCATCCGCGTCCGAGGCACTCCATTAGATGGCATCATTGCGGTCATTGCAGTTGGCAGTCGGTCCTCCGGCTGACAAATTGCATTTGTAAGCGCTTGACTTGCTGCAAGGGTGAAAAGCGAAGCCCAAGATGGGGACGCTACTTTTCTTATTGATTGGTTTTAATTAGGAAAGCCATCAACCGCAAATTAGCCTTGCGATGGCTTCATTAATAAGTTTTTATAGCACTTTCCTCCATCCACCGCCCAGTACTTTTGTTTTTCGTTGCCACATCCACATCCACATGGAGCTGGTGGAGCACATCAGCGAACTGAGCTGAAAGCCAAGCGCGCTCACTTAATACGATTTATTTGTTTTGAAAATGTTTTCCCGACTTCCGCTCGTCCTCCAGCAAGTTTCGCCATTCATTGGGATGCGGCGTTGTTTCTGTTTTTACGCCTCGCCAAATAATTGCCCAGAACTTTACGAACTTCTTTGACGTCGCTGGTTATGGTCAGAAGCATTCGAATGCCTGTCCAAGAAAGTTCAATTTTAAAGAGCACTAACGACCCAAAGTTCAGTACTCCGATAGCATTTGCGATTAGTGTTCCGGCAGTCGGCCCACTTTCAATATAGCCACCCATATCGGGATCCTTGAATTTAATAAACCGAACATATCCAAGGCTTGACATTATAATCCCATAATCCCACACATTTCATATTTGCTCATTGCCCGGGTCGGTTGGCTAATTGTTACTTGGCCAAACTTCGGTGAGCCCCTCGAACGCTTCGCCTCGCCTAGGGTTAACTTTTCCCTTTTCCGAAACTTCAGCGGGTAATTTCATTTAGCTAAGCGCAGAGCCAGCCACCTCATCCTCCAGGTGCTGGAGGAACCTCCATGGAAATTACGACTGCTGTCGCTGCTGCCCTTCAAAGTTGGCGAGTTTATTTTTGCATAATTGCACTGAGACTAAATTAAATGCTCACGCACTGGGGGATCCTTGGTCGGGGAAACTTTAAGCCTGGCCAAAACTTTTGCCACCAGACTGTTGCCAGCATAAATAAGTGGCTAATGCTCTGCGGCCAGACAAGTCTGTGTATGCATTCGTCGCTCGGAGCCCCAAAGAACGAATCCGTTTGCAGCCAGTCCAAGGAACAGTCCAAGAACACTCCTACTTACTTGTGGTAAATGGCTGTGTGCTCCGTTGATCAAAGTATAGCACACTTTTCGGGGCACAAAATGTAGACGGGGAGGTGACGAAATGTGCATTATGAGTATAGTGGATGTAAATAAGGGGAAATATTAAATATTGAATCGCTAACAGAATGCCCTGGCTGAGCTATTGCTAGGTGTTGCTATTTCTGCGACCCCGACTGTGCGACTGTGGCTATGCGATGGGCATATTAACCCAGTTTCCTTGACTGGCTTGGCTGTGTTGCCGTTTCACCCGCTTCATCCGCTTCATCCGCTTCCGGCCGCACATTGTTGCGAACTCGCTTGCGTTTTGCACTTGATTTTGACTGCTTCTGACATTTATGCCCTCTCACTGGACTCCACTCGATCCCACTCCACTCCTTGCCAGACGCCTGGCTATCCACTTAATTTTCTTGCTGGATTTTATGGCTCCACTACTATCGACTGGCCGGGCACTGAGAGAAAGGAATGGGAATGGACGATGAAGTGATTTATTCAGTGTAATGAGCCTGTTGTGCGGTCACTTGTGCACAGAAAAATGAAGGGTCACTACCGACGCCACTCGGAGTGCTCTGTAAGCCCCCGAGTTCTGACCAAGCGATCTCTCACCTCCGAGTGGCCACGTAAACTGATTCATTTCGTACCTACAGCCGATCCAAGTGTCACGAGTCACGATTGAACAGACGGGACTCAGTGCAGTTTGTTTGTCTGGTTTATGTGAATGCATTTTATGCACTTCGCATTGGAAATATTGTTTTTATGGCTCGTTGCTAGTGCAAATAAAACAGAATTGCCAGCATGACGTTAAACCAGACGAAAGACGAAAGGACAGCTTGTCGATGGGATGCGGATGTGGATGCGGATGTGCAAGCGGATGTGCAAGCGGAGCAGCAATCAATGCAATCACGTTCACAGCCCCTGGTTTAGTGGAAGCAAACGTTCACTTCGCCTTTGCACTCGAGTGCCAGGGAAATCAGAGTGTTTGCTCCGGAGATGGGAATTAGGAATTCCAACCAAATTGTTATTCATAAAATGCCAATTGAGTGCTGCTGTGGCTGGCGATTGAACTACCGAATCCCCAGACCTTGTTTGCCCACAATAAATGTTTGCCAACTCTCGTCTTAACAGAATTCTCCTCTTTGCATTGCAGGTGGTTCCGACAGCAACAAGGGAAAGAGCAAGAAATGGCGCAAAATATTGCAGTTCCCACACATATCGCAATGCATCAACCTGAAAGACAAATTAGGTGAGCTCTCTGGCGGGAGTGCCAAATGTTCCCAGTTCGTACTCACAATCTCTGTATTCCCCAGATATAAGCTATGGCTACGTGATAGATCAGCAACCCATTGGTCGTGAGCTCTTCCGTCTGTTTTGCGAGAACAAACGGCCCGTCTACTTTCGCTATATCACCTTCCTGGATGAGGTGGTCAAGTAAGTGGTGCAGTAAAGACTCTGAGGTCACAGTGGCTAACCTTTTCGCTTTCCGCCTTTCAGATACGAGATCGAGTACATCTCGAACCGCATATTCATTGGCCATGACATCGGCCGCCGCTTCTTGGATGTCGAGGCACAGCTGGAGCTGCGCAACGGCAGCGGAGGCGACGCCCTGGACGCCGAGACGCAGGAGGAGCTGCTGCTCAACAGCAGCAATGCCAATCCAACTGAAACAGCTGAGACTGAACACTGCAACAATACCACCGCCAACAACTGCAACAACATCAACAACAGCAACAACTCGCAGCACAGCAGCGACATCAATCACAAGAAGCTGGACACGCGCAATCACAACGGCGACGACGCCACTGGGAACGGGAGCAGCCATCAGGACGACGGGGACGAGAGCCTCAAGTGCCAGGACAGCCATGATGATGCGGAAAAGGGCGGTGGCGGAGAGGGAGGCGGCGGCGGCGGCGGCGGAAAGAGTGTCCATGTGGGCGGGTATCCGGACGAGCTCGTGCTGGACGTGCTCAACGATGATCTCATTGCGCAAGTGCGTAACAAACTCAACAGCGGCGGCAAGGACATCTTTGCCCAGTGTGTGAACGCGGTTAAGGCGTTCCTGGCCGGCGAGCCGTTCCGGGAGTTTGAGAGCTCTATGTATTTTCATCGGTACGTCTTGGAATTCTTTAAATATGGAGAAACGATCCAATATCCACTCGTTATTTAAACGATGAGGAAAATTCCGGGAAAATAATCGGTAATCATATTCCGTATTTCTCTTCGCCCAACCAGATACTTGCAGTGGAAGTGGCTTGAGGCGCAGCCAATCACCTATAAAACGTTTCGCATGTACCGGGTGCTGGGAAAGGGTGGCTTTGGCGAGGTGTGCGCCTGTCAGGTAAGCCAGGAAAATAGCCACCTGTGGCCACCTGACCTCGTTTTCACACACACACACACACACCTCGTCTTTCTCTGCACAGGTGCGGGCCACTGGGAAAATGTACGCGTGCAAAAAGCTGGAGAAGAAGCGCATCAAGAAGCGGAAGGGCGAGTCGATGGTGTTAATCGAGAAGCAAATACTGCAGAAAATCAACTCGCCTTTCGTGGTCAATCTGGCCTACGCGTACGAGACAAAGGATGCCCTCTGCCTGGTGCTGACCATAATGAATGGTGGGTGTTATCGTGTTACTCTGTTGCTCAATGCCCAATACCCAATGCCCAATGCTCAAGGGGGGCCAATACAGCTGTCCATTGGCAGCCAGTTAGGGTTAATTAAGTGCTGGGACTCTTTATCGGTTAATCCTGTTAGTTTCCCATTCGACGGCAGTCATGTATCCTTCACTGCCAATTATCCGACAGTCCGGCATTTGCATGCATTCATTTAAGGGATAACAAATGCATGTGTAATCCCAGCGATGATTGAGTTTGCAATTTTAATTAAATTCCAGCCATTCAAGCGGCTGGAACAATGCCGAAGTCATCCGCTGGCAGTTGTCCGTCCGTCAATCCACGACCTAATTGAATTTGTACACAAAAGCCAAAGCAAGTCAGTCAACCAATAAGGCTCCCAGGACACGTCATTGTTTGAGCAAGACAATCAACGTCCTCTCCTTTTGCAGGCGGCGATTTGAAATTCCACATTTACAACATGGGCGGCGAGCCCGGCTTCGAACTGGAGCGTGCCCGCTTCTACGCCGCCGAGGTGGCCTGTGGGCTGCAGCACCTGCACAAGCAGGGCATCGTCTACCGGGACTGCAAGCCGGAAAACATCCTCCTTGACGATCACGGCCATGTGCGCATCTCCGACCTGGGACTGGCCGTCGAGATACCGGAGGGCGAGATGGTGCGCGGCCGGGTGGGCACCGTGGGTAAGTGTCCGCTAAGCTGATTGAAATTAATGCGCCCAGCTAAGCTACTTTATGTCCCACCCAATCCAATAGGCTACATGGCGCCCGAGGTCATCGACAACGAGAAGTACGCCTTCTCCCCGGACTGGTTCAGCTTCGGCTGCCTGCTGTACGAGATGATCGAGGGCCAAGCGCCGTTCCGGATGCGCAAGGAGAAGGTCAAGCGCGAGGAGGTGGACAGGCGCGTTAAGGTTTGTCACAACCATCAGTATTAGAAGGATTTTGGAAGGATTTGGGCTTAAACCTTCTTTCCCCCGCAGGAGGACCCCGAAAAGTATTCAAGCAAGTTTAATGATGAAGCCAAATCAATGTGCCAACAGCTGTTAGCTAAATCGATAAAGCAGCGCCTGGGCTGCCGCAACGGACGCATGGGCGGGCAGGATGTGATGGCCCACCCGTTCTTCCACTCCGCCCAGCTCAATTGGCGTCGCCTGGAGGCTGGCATGCTGGACCCACCCTTTTTGCCAGACGTGAGTTGACTCGACCCATTTGCATACGAGCACATGCCGTCGAGATATTGCAAATAGGCGTTGGAAGCATCGAACCTAATCGTTTTTCCATCATCCGCAGCCGCACGCCGTTTACGCCAAAGATGTGCTCGATATTGAACAGTTCTCGACGGTTAAGGGCGTCAATATCGACGAATCCGACACGAATTTCTATACGAAATTCAACACTGGCTCCGTGTCCATTTCCTGGCAGAACGAGATGATGGAGACCGAGTGCTTTCGGGAACTGAATGTCTTTGGTCCCGAGGAGTGTCCCACGCCAGACTTGCAGATCAATGCAGCGCCCGAGCCAGACAAGGCGGGATGTTTCCCCTTTCGCCGGAAGGTTTGTTTGCCTCAGCGGCCAGCGCCTGAAAATAAGTACCTGTTAAAACTGAATTTCTCTTGCAGAAGAAGCAGCCGGCCCGCACACAGCCCATACCCATTCCGGAGCATCTGTTAACCACTAGTCACAGCGTGTCCTCCACGACGGTCGAAAGCTGATAGCAGAGATCAGTGAAGGATGCCTTTGAGCGGCATCCTACGCCTGACGTAGACGTCGACACATAGCACAAATTGCGCACAGATACCCCGGATCGGAAGAGTTCAGCAGGAGCATAATAACTTTGAAGCACAACCTAATTACAAAAAAGCGAAACCTACATCGGTTTCTCCTTCATTTGACGCGCAAGAAGCATTTTTAAATTGTACTTTTACATCAAATTTTCTAATGAAAGTTCAAGCTGATTTCGACACACAATATATATTTATAAATGTTTCAAAAAGACTCCTAACCGAAACAAAACAAAGCAAACACACACACACACACATTGAGCACACATTAGAGAGTTAATTAATTGTAATAGTAATGGTAATGGTAACATGAATACCACTTACTATACCACTTTGAGAGCTAAGGCCGTCAGTTTGTCACAGCACCCAAAAATAATGTTACTTAAATACGAGCGCTTTCAATATACATATAAGTGATCATCTATAACACGCGCCATCCGCATCACCAGGAGCGGGACAACAGCGGATGGCCAGGAGCACTACAGCAGCACTACGTGGACGGACGGCTGAGTAATATGTAATTTTTGTATAGTAGTTTGTGATCGACGGGACGGGACGGGACGGGACAGCGTTGGACGATAGATGTTCTAGTTAGCATTTGTAAGTTAAGAAAATGACACGAATACTCGAACACTTGAATGCATTTTTAACAAATAACAAATACTTAACACATGCTACTACGTTGTACATGCATAGATACGATACAACCTACGTGCAACCTAATCGGATTGTAAATGTAAAATCTTTAATTATTTATACGACGACTCCTAAGTTTTATTGCCGCACTCTTTTGCTAAGCCTTCTCATATCGTTCTTTTACTTTTTCTGTTGCCTAAGTTTAAGTTTGCCGAAGGTTCCCATGGAAGAACGTTATTACTGATATTTGTTTCGTTTTGCAATTGAACGTTTTGAACAGCAAGTTATGCTAACTTATGCTAATTCATTGAGATATCGATGTCAGCTAGCGTCTAAGTTTTGTGTAATACTAGCGTAGGCATTTTGTAATTAGCAATTAGCAACAAAGAAAGAAACAAAAACAAGTGTAAACCAATTGGAGAATTTATTATGTTAGTATGAAAAATTAAATATGATTACTGAACCGGTTGGCAGCATGGATGGAACGTGCCAGCTGACAGTCTTAGTTGCAATTCACTTGATTTAGGCACAACTAGTAAATTGTAAGGCATATAATGAACAACTACTACCAGCACAACCAACAACCAGCATACAAAACAGCAAACGCCATCAGCATCAGCCCCAAATCCAATTTAGCACTACAACTACATAAAGTAAACCAAACTGAGCAAGCGCCGAAATATTTATCTTTAGCAATTAAAGGCATATTTATAGAGCATCGTAAATACCAGATATACATACATAAATAAATCTATTCTGTAAGCGAAATAATACAAAATACAACCGAGAAGTCAAGAGATGGACATTCAAAAACAATAAACGTATTAAACTATCACTCTGTGTTGCGTTTTATTCTTTTCCAGAAAGGGTCGAAAAGGGAGGGACGAATTGGTAGGGTGCTCCAATTTAGCAGTTAAGGAAACAGTTTGAATTTGGCGCCAAAGAAAAAATTGCAGTTCTTAAAGCATACTTTTGGGATGACTGCGAAGCACTGCATACTTTTGGGCTGCGCTTCGTCAAGCAATCAGCTGTTCCAAAAACATTTGCACTAGCTGGTAGACACTTGCTGCGAATTATGTTCGCCTGGTATCGAAAATCAAAAAACCTGCTTCGTAGCAATCTCCTGAAGTCAAATTTGTCAGATCCGACGACGAAATCGAAGGCTTCTTCGATTTGAAATACCAGGCGAACAGAAATATCAGCAGGTGGATACAGAAAATAGAAACTAATTCTGACGACGCAGCCCAAAAGTATGCTACATACAATAATCTCGCTACTTTCACCACGCCGCCCAAAAGTATATTAAGGTTTTTATTTGCTGCGAAAAACAGCTGACCCCAAAAGTACTCGTACCACGTAGATTGATCACCTGCAGCTGTATTTCATATTTCAACTGAGCCAGCCAGCTAGCACTGGCGGATGTAGAAGTCCTAGTATCTAAGAGGTCACCAGACCAGACATGGATTCTGGGGAGGACCGCAACAGCTATCTTTCTTTCTAAGCAGTACACGAAATCAAATCTTAAACCAAAGGGGCTTGCGCCGACAGTTGAAAATCCTCGTGGTCTGCTGTACGCCAGTGTAATCGAGGAGGCACTCGGCTCCGTTGTTCTCGAAGGATATCTCGCCCAGCTTGTACTCGGGATTGAGGGCCACGCGCAGGATGTAGCGTCGGTTGACGGGCACCCGGGTGACATCCACCCACTGGCAGTCCAACACATCGGTGTAGGTGTCCGCGCAGCCCACGGAAATGCCTGCAAGGAGATGGGTTAGAAGGGATCGCCTGGAAGCTGCCTCAGGCACACATACCTTGTGTGGTGTTGCCGCAGGTGTACTTCTGCCGTACTCCTGGCCGGCATTCAGAGTCCATAAGGCAAAAAGAGGCCTTGTGCCCCTGGGCCACCTTCCGGTAAGTGAGGTCATAAACATCAAAGGTGGCGAACACGTTCATGCTGTGGTAGTGTCTGTGGCACTGGTGCCACACCCAGTCCTTGTAGTTGGCGTAAGGGCTCACATCGGCTGTGCCCACATTGAAAGCCTTAACGGAAAAGCGCAGCAGAATCCTGGCGGCGTGCGGATTCGTCCTTTGGATCTCATAAGCGTCGGCGGATACACAGTGCTCCTCCATGGCGCAAGTGAGCCTCGACATGGGCACAGCCTCCAGGCGGGCGGTGTTCTCGATGTCCACCAGTCCGATCTCCAGGTCAGCCGAGTGGCTAACACAGGCCACCGTGCTGACATTATGGTTTCGGGCATTGCAGAGGTTCGGGTAGTGGGACTCCCGGATGCAGTCGCCGAGGCGAAGCTCGGTTCCCCTGCACAGAGTGCCCACCATGCCCCACGGATGCTTCCGGCTATCCCCGTGCTCCGTACCCTGGCTTGCCTTGGAAGCGTAGCCCAGTCCTAGCTGGCGGCACACCACATTGGCCTCCCGCATGCTCCACGAAGTGCTGCAAATGGTTCCCCATGAGGCGCCAAAGTCAAAGCTCACCTCCACGCGTCCCTCGCGGAGAACTTGAATGCCGGCGAGCGCTGCCTTATTGGTGGCCAGTCGGACCTTCATGTTTCTGTAATTGTTCTGCACGTTCAGGCCACTGTTGTTGGCCCAACTTCGGCTGAGCACCAGTAGGAGCTGCAGCAGTTGAAACCGGAACGAAGCCATCGCCCATTCAGCGCCTTCTGGTGGAGTACGCCCAACTTGCAACCAGTTTTAAAGTCAGCGGGAACAATGCGCCAGTAGGGTAACAACTGGCGAATGGGGCTACATGTGTAGGAGGTATATTGTGCGTTGTGCTTCCCAGCGGATCGACCCACATCTGCTTGGCAGGCGGGAAAACATTTGTATACAAAACTCAGCTGGCAAAATGCCTATACCGAGCGCGCGTGCTCTGGTTTCTGCGGTTTCAGTTTTTTGGGGGTATGGAGTGCATGCGTAAACAACTTCTGTGCGCCGGTTAGGACTCAAGCAGCTTGGTGATGGCCTCTTTCAGTTCCGCCGGCTTGAAGACGCCGCGTTCCGTGATGATGCCGGTTATCAGCGAGGCAGGGGTCACATCGAAGGCGGGGTTCCAGCAGTTAATGCCCGGGGCAGCGATACGGTGCTCTCCCACGTGCGTCATTTCCCGGTCGGGTCGCTCCTCAATGATGATGTGGTCGCCTCCGGGGATCGCCAGATCGATGGAGGTCAGAGGAGCGGCCACGTAGAAGGGCACGTCGTGGTGCTTGGCCACCACGGCAATCTGGTAGGTACCAATCTTGTTGGCCGTGTCCCCATTGGAGGCCACCTAAGAAAAGTAACAAACCATCAATCGAGAATAGCTAATCACTAAAGTGCTTACTCACCCGATCAGCTCCCACGACCACAGCAGCCACATTTTTGGAGCGCAGCAGAGCAGCCACCATGCTATCCAGAACCAGAGTGGCGGGGAATTTCTCGTGGACCAGTTCGTAGGCTGTGAGGCGGGCTCCCTGATTGTAAGGACGGGTCTCTGTGCAGTAAACGTGCTCTAGACCGGAAGATGCCACCGTTAGTAATCCGTCCATGTAGTAAACTGTGTTAAGTACTCACCCAGTTTTCCCAGCTCGGCCAGTTGGCGGACCACACCCAGCGCTGTTCCGTACCCGGCGGTGGCCAGGGATCCAGTGTTGCAGTGGGTAAGCACCCGGACGGATGCCGTAGATCCGGCGGGAGCTGCACCTTTCTCCGCCACGCGCTGCAGGATCGCCTGGGCTCCATTGGCTCCAATGGCTCGATTATCGGCAATGTCCTTCTTTAGCATAGCTTCGGTGGCGTCCAGAAATCTGTAACAGAGCTGGGTTAGCTTTGTGTGCTCGTCTGGTAGCCAGTGAGGATGTTACCTTTGCTTCATTCCGGCCACGTCGATTGCCTCGTCCTTGTAGAGGTCGTTGGCCAGGGTGATGAGCTCGTCGGCAGCGATCTTCATGTTAACCGCCGTGGGCCTGGCGGACACCAGATAGTTCAGCTTGCCCTCGACCTCCTGCCGCAGTGATTTCTTGGTCTCAAAATCCTCGGGGTTGATCTCCACGGCCAGGGAGAGGCAGCCAACGATAGCGATGGCGGGAGCACCACGAACCTTTAAACATTAACATTAATATTTTAAAATGCTTGTTTTCATTTTCACGATTGTGTGAAATGTGTTCCCATTAATTTTCTTGTTTGATCAATATGTTAAATCAAAATATTTCAAAATATCTGGCTGTCATGCTGTTGTCACATCGCAAATGAGACGGCTGAAGAAATTATTGGGGTGCTATATTGTCGTCATTCATGCACAAGAGCGGAGAGCAGCCAGATTAGGTGGGAGGTGGGTCAGCCTATCTTGGCTTATCAGGTGACGATGCAGAAAGCGGGGTAAATAGCTTACATGGAAAAACGCCGAGGGCTCCACGTGACCAGGCGCGTGCTCCCACATAAACGATCCGACACCAGGCCACCAATGGGCCATCATCTTCTTCTGGGGGCATTAGCCCAGTGGGAACCGATGGCCGATTGACGTGCGCGGTGTAGTTTTATTTTTGGCAAGCGTTTTTAAATTTTAATTTCAATTACGTTATTTATAGCCGGGCAAGGGACATACGACAAGCGACAACGGACAAGCGAGCGATCGTTGCGCAGATTAGGAAATGTACCAACCAAGAGGCATTTAAATGGCAATATGCCGGGGGACGTGGGCTATTAAGGGGGAGGCAGGGAAAGGCGCTGGCCCAGGGTCACTTCACCGATGCCTGCATCCTCACCTGCATCTTGTTGATGACCTTCCAGCCATCCTCCACGCCGCGCACCACCTCGTACTTGGACTGACCGGGCAGGAGCAGCTGGTCCAGGATCTCCAGGCTGCCCCGCGAGTACTTGATCGACTGCAGGCTCATCTCTCCAGGGGCTTGTACTGTAACTGGAAGAGGTCACCGATTAGTGTGCGAAATGTGTAGGGGTAGCAGCAGTAGCAGTAGACGGACCACCAAGGGCGAATCGCTGGCCACTAATCAGTTATAAATCGAAGGCAATCAGTTCAGTTCAGTTTTAGTTTCAGTTTCAGTTTCAGCTTCGATTCGCAGCTTTCCACGCTCTCCAACGACAACTGCCAGGCAAACCGATCAGTGAGCAACTGAACGAGCCTCGCGGTTTGGGGCGTCGAAAGAGTTGAAAGAGTTTGTTTCGCAGCCGAGCGAAGGTGGCGAGAACGGCGCCGGAAGAGCGGGCGGTGCACGGAGAGAATACTGCGCGACTTCCGCGGATGCTAGCCGTGGGCGAGGGCTTAAATGGGATTCGATTGATCCTGACAAATGCCAATGGCCAGCTGACCGAATTGAATAAAAATTGATTTAGATGCCGTCCCTCAGCGTGCCTTCTTTTCGTGCAGTGTACTTGGCTAGGGGGCGTGGCAGGCGGAGGGGCCTCGGCCGCGCCATCGGCGATTAATTGAAGTCGACACCATCGGTGACCGCTGCTTGGGCGCTGGGGAGGGATTCCTTGCCGACCAGTGTAGCCCGGCAAGAAATTAATCGAGCTGCTTATCTGTCGGCCGGTTATTGGGCAATTTTGAGTGTGCCTGAATTAATGCGACTGCAATTAGTTGGGCCGGCCGCAACGTGACAGCGACTTGTCCGCTGGTCCTGTGCCAACAAACCGCCAGATGGAATGCGTCGGGAGGGAGGGATCGGGCGTGGGACATTGGGATCAGCACATTTGGGTAACTTAAGGGCAACTGGTGGTTGCCGTTGCCGCAAGCTAACCTCTCGCGGCTGACTAGCAGCTTGGTAGCGCCCAACACCAGGTGGGATCGGCTGCTTCCGAGGAGCGATCTTCCGTCGAAGATCAGGAATCGGGGATCGCGGTTATCGCATCGGCCACGCGCACGTTTTGTTACTTGATTTATTTTTAATTTTTGATTTACGAATGCTAGAGCGGGCAGTGTGACCTCCCCTCTTTCTGCCCAAAATACCAAAAGTCATAAGTCAAGTCATAACTCACCATTCCGCCACTGTGGTGAATTAAAAGGTTCGTGAGCTAGTCGCAAGGTGGCGCTAAATGGGCGCCAGATTCAAACAGAGCAACCCTTTGCCTTAAGTTTTAAAACATTTCATTTACGCACTATTACACACCCGGAATCAAGCATGAGTAAAGTCAGAGGACCAGCTCTGTACCGCCTGGTGCCCTCGAAAACGCTCTTCATGCTGTGCGACGTGCAGGAGAAGTTCAAGCCGGCCATTCCGCTGCTGAGTGCGCTCATCGAAAACACTACTAAACTGGTGAGACAGCGAGAAGTGACAGGATAATGGTCGGGTTCTAATGGATTCCAGCACATTCCATTCCAGCTGGCAGCCGGCAAGATCCTCCAAGTGCCACTGCTGGTCACCGAGCAGTATCCCGAGAAGCTGGGCAAGACCGTTTGTGAGTTGGACATCCAGCATGCCTGTGCCAATGTTCCCAAGACCCTGTTTTCTATGCTGGTCGAGCCCGTACGTAAGAGTATGACTGATATCTTTGGCGGCAAGCCCAAGACGGCGGTGCTTTTCGGCCTGGAGGTGGGTTATGGTTTGAGCTAGGGATCGGTTTAACAATCTACTTTTGTTTAGACACACGTCTGTGTGGAGCAGACGGCCTTCGACCTGGTAAACGATGAAATCGATGTCTGGCTGGTGGCCGACTGCTGTGCGTCGCGTCTTAACCAGGATCGGGATTTGGCCTTGGAGCGCCTGCGTCACATCGGCTGCAACATAGCCACTTCCGAGAGTGTGATATTTAATCTGCTGGCGGATAAGGAGAATAAGTCATTCAAGGAGGTTGCTCCTCTGGTGAAGAAGATCTCCGCAGACATGCAGCTCTGGCGCGCCTCAAAAAATTAAGCCTGGCGGCACTTTTCATGTATTTTGCCCAGTAAACCATCCTTGCAGCGTATGCAGAGCGTATGTGTTCATTTTAGAAATTATGAGAATTATGCGAGAAGGACCCACCGCTAGGGCGGCCTCCCTGTCTTCGTCAACTCATAAACATCTTGGCCCAATGGACAGCTGAATGGAGCATCATATGGGGCTACCCCTTTTTGCCCTGGCGGCGCCTTATAAGAACCATCAAGACACACACATCCCATGCCATCCCATCGATAGAAACAGCAGCTTCTGCACGGCAGTGCTGCCAATTTATGCAATGACTTTGACTCGGCTCTTTGGGCCTGGAATTGGCTGGCTGTGCAGTTAAGTTTTATGATGCAATCGCAACAATCTCCAGCGCCCATCTAGCCATCTTCAATCGGCGCTGCAGGCATCCCAGCCAGCGCTGCAGCCATCCGGCGGCACAGCGATCGTATCCGAGCCAAGTGATGGTGACAATGTAGGCAGGCGTCTGATTGACTCATAACAGGCCACGCAAACATCGCGATCTTGATCGCCATTTGCATGCCAAGAGTAGAGGAGGATCTCCGCCGCCTCCGGCAGCTGGCAATTTATTTGCCCAGTCCGGGCCGGGTCCCCATGTCTCTAAGCCCCTAAAACCACAGCAAAGCGCAACTTATGGCGATGGCATCTCGGCACGCGATAAGTCAACAACTTATCCGAGTTCCCCGCCGGAGATCTGATCTATCCAATTAGGTATGCCCCTCAGCTGTGGCTTTAATTCCGCCCATGCCTGGGCGGGAAAAGTGAATTGGGCTAACGGCAGTGTGCGTAAGCCTTTGCCGCCCAGGGAATCCATAAATTTCTGGCCTTGTAACTGGTTTTCATATGACCGGTGCCAACCTCACATTTGGGATATTAATAAATTTGGTCTTCGTTTCTCTGCTCGTTTTTCTGCCGCACGATGCTGGCCAAAAGGAAAAGATGATAAATCTGTGAAATTGCCTGCGCGGTGTGCAAATGAACACGGCTCCATTTCCACTTCTAGTTGCATCTCCCGAGTCCGATCCGCGATCTGTGATCCTCGGCAGCTGGTAGATTTTGCTGCCGTGGAAAATCGATGAAAGATTGGGAATTTATGTGCTGGCACGCCGGCAAGTGGCAACTGTGGACACGCTCATAGATCAAATCAACCGGGGAGCAGTCTAGGAACCGCCTAAATGGCAGCTTCCTTGGGTAACCATAAACAAACAGGAATTAGGCGAAAACCCAGTCCCTAAAATTAAGAAATTTATCAAGCAAATGCCGGGTCAGCAACCAAAGTCGACTGCAACCACCACCTCTTCCATCACAAGTTAATCCCCGCGGAGCCATTTATCCCATTTGAATGGAGCATTGAATGGTGGTTGTCCACTCCGCTGGCCTGGCTGACTGGCCTGGCTGGCCTGGCTGGCTTAGCTGCCTCGAAATTCCTAAAACTCGGTTGACAAATGTGAGAATCCCAGGCGGCGCCTTCAAAGAGCCTTACTGCTTGGCTGCATCCCGTTCGCTCAGATTGCATAATTTATGGAGCCGCCTGCCCAAATTAGCCAAAATCGAGATGCTCCTCCATTAATGAGACATCTAATGAAAGATCGCTTGCATTTCCCACACTTTGGGCCGTGCCTGGCGTTTCCCATGCCACAATTAGTGCAATCGTTCCTCTATGCTAATTATTCGTTTGTTCTTTACAATACCGCCCCTTCCGAAAGGGGCGCGGCCCCTGGCGGTCATAGGGAAAATTCTGTTTCGGTTGCCGCCTTCGAGTTTCATTCGGATTTCATTCTGAGTTCGAGTTCGAGGCCCCACGTCACCTGTTAACCCACAAAATGCATGTGGCCAGTGACCAGCAATTAGCCGACTGAGATATGTATCTCCAGCCACTAAGTGGCTGCGAGTACGTCTAATTAGCATATGGCCCACAATGTATTCATCTGCATCTGTTTTCCGCGTCGGGGGGCGTTCTTCTGGGTGTGAGATGCCCAAAGCACACGTATTAATTAGACCTGGTTATGATTGCCGGTCTCGGAGCAGCAGCGATAATCGACCGCTAACAAGAAGTCGACCATAGGGAGTCGGGAATTGAGAATTGGGAATCGGGAATTGGGAATCGGGAACTGGGAATCGGCAACTGGGAATTGTACATCGGATAGAGGAAATGCGTGCACGGGAGCATTGGTGCCCCAATCAAAGAAGAAACTCCAGAGTATTCGTGGTTATTCACTTAGTCCGCCTGATTGCAATTTGGGGCTCTTTTTACCGAATTCTTACAGGTTTGCCTCGCAAGAGCTCCTGAGAATGAAATTATCTTTTTGTTAAAAAGGAATTTCCAGATTGCATGGTACCACAGTTCAACGGAAGGTGAGCAGCGCGATTGATATTCATCAGGAGAGACAATCAGGCCAATCAGTTGAGAATATTTCCATCGACTTGCATCAGATTTTGGCGGAGCGATTCGTATACTCGTATGTAGGCTCCACCTGCTACGTAAATTGAATGGTCAGGATGGGACAATGGGTCAGAGCTTGGAGGACATGGCGGGTCTCCTGTCATCGATTAAGATCGCCGCTGTTTATTTGCCGCTTGTCGGACCGCTCAAACTAGATCAGGCGGAGATATGAATGCTGTTTACACCATGTCTCCGAATGTTTTCTCTCAATCCCAGTGCTATCTTCACTTTTATCAAACAATGCCGCACGGGCAACAATGGCGCGACATTTGAAAAGCAGAGAAAGGTGGCCAGTGGCCAATGCTTCTGCCAGTGGTGGTGCTCCACTTGGCCGTCGGCTCGGCCTGGAGCAACAGTCGCAGTCATATACTCGTACTCGTATGTAACTAATTTGCTTAATAGCGGGCACAATTCCAGGCCCACAAAAGTGGCCGAAAAAGATTTACACAAATTTATGCTGAAAAATCTGATCGCAGGCCGCGTGCTTTTATATGGGCAATTGGCCAACAAAGGCGGCCGAGGCCAATACATTTGCGTGCTTTATGGTCGAAGCCATAAGCCCCTTTTCCTCTCTCTGCCTCTCTCCATCTCCGCATCAAAGTGAGTTGACTTGCATTTGACTTGCAGTTTGTGCAGTTGCAGTTGCCATATTTGGGCAGTTTCACTTGTTCGGGAATCCTCTTCTTTAAGCCAAGGTGGGGGCAATTAGATATGCACTGTGTGCACTTACTTTCTAACCAAATTAGCATACGCTGCTGGCTGGCTTCTCAATGCATTCCGCTTGGAAATTCCATCCTGCGACTGAAAAAGAAAGTGACAAGAGGATGGATTAGGATCCGCAACTCATAAGGAGCTTGCTTCTCAATGCCAAGTATCGATTGATTGCCTTAATCGACCAGCTTTCGCCGACCCAGCCCCACAAAAGATGAGCCTGCTCCCTAAGCAATCCACTCGACTTAAATGTCAAAGGCTGCGCCCGTGGTTCACTTCCCCCTGAGCGCTTGGGTCAAGCCATTGTGTCACGACTCTCCAAAAACACCTTGTAAAAATTGAAATCGAAATGGTCGGCTGACGATGGTTGTTATTAAATCAAGGTAATTTGTGCAGGGCCTACAAAGAAAAAGATGCCGCCAAAACTTTTGGATTGGCAGCCGCGGAAAGTGAAGTTTTGGGCCGGCAGATTCACTTTCTGGCCGGGAAAAACAAAGGGCCCAAGAAGGGCCCAGCCGAGAAATGGGCTAACGATAATGGCAAAGAGGCCCAACCTCTCAGCCGCTAAATGGGCTTATTAGAGGCGCCGCTGCTCCATTGCTCCAGTTCAATGCCCGAGACTCCCACCAGAAAATACTCTGTCAAATGCATTCAATTAAGGTTAATTTATAGCCACTTCCCATCCGTAATTACCCAACGAAAATGTGTCAGTACGTTGGCAAAACTCTGCGGTTATGATTTGTGAAGATCTCCACGCGAAGCCATTGTCCAATTCGGCTGGCCGTGATTAATGGAGTGTGTGGTCGACTGGTCGGCTGGCCGCTGGTCGCTGGCCGCTGGAAATTGGAAATTGGCACAGTCTGCGGACTGGTGGTCAGTGAGCGACGTAGGTGATGTTCCCGAGATCAGTTGATGTCCAGTTAGCCGGTTTTCTTTGGCTTCGGCTCAGCTTGTTGGCCTGTCAGGCGGCAGCGCAAAACTGACAGCCAACATTGACATCCAACGACGACAACGGAATGGGTAAATAACAAGGGGCTACAGGCCGGGATTCCGATCCCGATCCCGAGTCTCAGGTCTCCAGTCCACGTCCGGGCAACGGTAGCCCATGTCGGACATTCAAATAATGGAATGATGTTGTACCTGTGCCTGACCCATATCAGTTTTCCTTGTGCCGTGTCCGTGTGCCTGTGGCGTTTTTCTGCCCGGGAAAAGTTCAGCAGGTCGCGGACGGAGCTTTTTGGCATATGAAAAGTGAAAATCCCATTTGAATGGGAACTGGGCATTTGCGCAACTGAGCGATTGAGCCGCCCCTCTGAACGGTCTGCCCCTCGGGCGCCTCGGGCACAAAAATCGTGTTGACAGTGAAGTGAAATGTAGGAGGTTTTATGCTGATTTTCACAAAGAGCAACAGCTGCTTGCAGCCCGCAATTTGCCAGGAAAATCAAAAGTGAAGGCGTTGCGGGAGATCTTCTTCTTGGGACAAGGCTTTCATTAAATTTCCAAGCGAATTGCCAGCGATCTACCGGAGAACCCGAACCGACTAACGATTTGGCTTTTAGAGCAAACACAAAGCACTCGAACGCTTTTCACTCGACCAGCATTTCCTTTTGCCTTTGCGATCGGCCAAACGGGTTTTCCCATTCGACTCGAACCGCGCTTTTTGACTCAAACGTGGGTCCGGGTGTTGCTCTTTATTTTAATTTGCCGGGCGCGAAAATATCTGGGCAAAGTGCTAATGAGACATAATGACATAACAGCCGCCAAGGCCAGGACTAATTTATTATTTCTCCGCCGCATCCCAGATCCCTTTGGGCCCATCCCCATATCCGTGCGATGCCAGATGCCACTGCACTTGGCCGGGCCAATATTTCCTAATATTCGCAATCATTTAACTTAATGTGCGAACATTAATTTTCGTAGCCGAGGATGAGGATGAGGATGAGGATGAGGATGCGAATGCGGCTGCGGCTGCGAATGGAAGGCGATCCTGCTGCCGGCCAGGGCAATCTGCAATCTCCGCCTGGATCTTGCCGCATTCATCGCTGGGCAAATAACCGAACACGATATTCGCTAATGAGACTGGCAAACGCAATGTGGGCGTGTCGCCGTCGGCCTTCGTGAGCCAGCAACAACAAACAATTCAATTTTCAATGCCTGCGGCCGCCCAAAAACAAAGCATAAAAGCTGAGCTGATCTTAGCTGAGCGGAGCTGAGGGGCAGGGGAAGGGGCAGGGGAAGTGGAGGGGCGGTGGAATAAAACATTTGCAATTTATAGCTTAATGCATGCAACGTGCGTCAGATTGCACCGCCAGATTGCCAACTCCGAGCAGGAGGGCTGGAGGAGGAAGGAGCTGATGGTGGG
The DNA here is from genome assembly GCA_005876975.1 of Drosophila orena. NCBI lineage: Eukaryota > Metazoa > Arthropoda > Insecta > Diptera > Drosophilidae > Drosophila > Drosophila orena. The sequence continues at coordinate 793,253 of VCKV01000282.1, read as the reverse complement.
AGTCGGACGCGGAGTGGGAGTGCCATCTTTGACTTGGACACTCGGGACTTAAAGCCCCGAACGGCCGTATTAAGTTTCACTCCGCGGTAGCAATTTGTCACTCACAAATAAAGCATTCCCCGAACCCAATTTCCATTGCCGCGTAGATTCTCCGGAGACTGTGAGAACTCCAGGCGAAGAGGCATCATTAAGTGCGCCGGCCCAGACACTTTTCAATGCCACTTGTGTTGACTTTTCAACCCAAAAGCGAAACCAAAACGAAACCAACTAGCTGGCCCCTGAAAACGAAAACGATTCCAGCAAAAGAGAAAATGCAGCAAGTGTGTGGGCCACTCGGCATCCCAGTATTCGAGTATTCAGTATTCAGTGTGATGGCTGTCACTCACTCGACCGACGGGCCAGCGGAACCACTGGTGGCGCAAGGGCACCGCGATGGTGGTGGTGCAGTTGGCGCTCAGGGCTGCCCGAGTCACTGGGTCAACTGGGTGAAGGCACTGCAGAGGGAGACAGCCAAATCGGATCCAAAAAGTTCAAACAAAAAATGGGTGTAGCTTTGAAAATAAAATGTACACGTATGCAAATATTGCATTTCATAAACATTTCAGTTGTGGGCGATTCTGAAACGAACACAATCCATCCAGAACGAGATTTCTTGGTCTGGCCATAATTTGTTTGTTTTGTGAGCGAGCATTAAGCATGCCTTGACTAAAGCGCGCTGCCGAAACAAAAGACTGAGGGCACAAACTTGGCCGGAACGCACTTGCTGCGTTTCGCGAGTTATTGTTGGCTCTCGCTTTTCGCTCATTTCTCTTGGCCACTTCAAAGCTGCCGCTGAGCAGGCTGGCACAATGCGTCTTAGCCCACTTTGAGCGGCGAAAAATCAACATCGAATTATGGCAACAACAAAATCGCAGTTCGCCGGTACAGACTGACAAGTGGTACAAGTACATCGTACATCCAAACATCCAAACATCCATCGCACCTGCCCCCCGCGCGACTTCTACAACTTCTACAACTTCTACAACTACTTGGCCAATGGAGAATTCTGGGCTGTCGAACATTCTAAGCGCACGCGGTGAAAGTCTAGAAACGCTCGTGTGAGTCCAATGACAAGAAATTCTGGTCTTCATAATGAGGCTTATAAATGCTTTTATGGTGGCAGCTGAGGAGCCCCGTCACAACTAACTACAATTTGGCATGTGCACCATTTATTAAAGTCATCATGCGAAGTCTCGTCTCATGCACTTGTGGCAAATTGGATTTTTAATTGCTTAGTTTTAAATTTAATATTTCATCTGCGATCGACCCGTCGAGTACACGATCTCCTCGGTTATTATGCAGGTGTATTTCGATTTGGTTGTTTTCTAATTTGCTCTGATCGAACGAAAGTAATGTGAAGTCGATTGATCGCTGATGAGCGGAAAATGCGCCGATCATTAATCTGTCAAATTGAAAACAGCAAAACGCTTCCTCGGAGTAATAGAGTGAGTGATCTTCTGGCGGTCCACCAATCGTCGTGAGCACAATTTGTGTCAACTCTGTCGGAGATTGCTCAGATACTTTTCCGAGATCTCTTTTCCGTAGAGAGCGATCTGTAGATGACAAGTTCCCAGGAGTACTGTTAAGGGGCAGAATGCAACCGCCTCTTCCGTCTAATCAAGCTGATTGCCTCCAGATGCCAAGCAAATATAGCCATATGCATATACATATGCATTATCCAACCGATTGCCGATTGCCGATTGCTTCCTGGGTTATGACTTCTGCGGCTAATGCCAAGAATTAGTTGTGGAAAAATTAACACCACCCGGGTGCGGAATTGACCACAAGGCTGATTGTTCTCCGTTCCCTGTGTGTTGTAAGCTAAAAACCATTTACGGGAACCAGCCTTCAGCCTTCAGCCTTCAGCCTTCTGCCTTCTGCCTTCTGCATTCTGGATTCTGCATTCTGGATTCTGGATTCTGGCCATTGGCCAGCTGTTTGGCCAAGTGCATTGACCGCCTGCAAATTGCACTCTGCAGCCAGTTCAGTTCGCTGCACAAATTGATTTGAATGAAAGCGGAGGGAATGCTGATTGTGCTGGCAAGTGGCAAGATGCCATTTTCCATTTTCCATTTACTGTTACCTCATCTCTGATTGATTTCTGCCTCCGCTGCTTCTTCTGTCACCTCTGACACATTCGCCAACGGGTTGGGCCGGATTGGACGGAACTCATCATTCGGTTGCAAGGAAATTGAGCACGGTCAGCTGACCCCGACTGCAGGGAGGGGGGGGGGTTTTCCTTGGATCAATTTGCAGATGGAAGCTTTGAAATATTGCCTTAAATCGAAGGCGTCAAATACGATGGAAAACTAATTTTCCAACGGGCTCGATGAAGAAGAAGAGGTCATTGAATTTCCATTTAAGTATTTTTTGAAAAGTTCTGCGGCATCTTAAATAACAATTAAACTCACGACGAGAAGTTGATGCATACTCCTAGTGAATGCATTTTTCTAATTTAATGAGCAGTCATTACTTGCCCATATACTTTTTATTATAATGTAATCTCATGGTTGCCTTTTGTTAGTTTAAGCTTAGTTACAAACTAATTAAGGCAATAAGACATCTTGCCATCTGTTTTAAGAGCTACCCTGATTATGCAAATGCAGCGAACAAACTGTGCATTAAAGGTTGCTGACTGCTGATTATGGGAAACTGCCTCTGAATTCTGGAAGTGAATGCAGAAGAGAATGGAATTGAGATTTGCTGCTGGAGCTAATCTGACACTCTGTCCTTCTAGCCAAGTCAGTCGCAGACCTTCCAGCTGCCGTTGCCCATTTCCCATTTCCCATTTTCCATTCGACCCGCCTCGCCTCGCCTCACCTCAGCAGCAAACATCCACTAATCTCGACAATCGTCCGAAATCGACATGTAAGGCCCTTAAAATTCATGTATTCCTCACCGGGCAGGAGTGCACTAAAAACTAAAACGGTGGGCGTGGCAGGCCTGGCAGCCTGTTAACCAGACCACCAGAAGGCAAAGCCGGAGACCAGGACAGAACCGCACTTCAGTGCGGTTCAGTGAACAGGGGTTTCGTTTTCGGCAATTATCAAGATGATGTTTGCCAGTTGTTGTTGTCTGCGACATTCGTTAGATGCTCAGTTGCAGCCCAAAAGTCGTAGGATCCGTTGCGGCATCGGTGGGCTTGGCCTCGCCTGGTCCACTCTGGAGTGTTCCTTGGGCCCGAAACTGGAACTTGGGCGTGGGCGTGGGTGTGCAGTCCCTATTCCTAGCCCAATCCCTATTGCAATCCCTGGCCCTATATCAACTGGTCATTAGTGCGCAATCGTTGGCCTTTTAAATGCCCACCACGTTCTGGCAGCTCTGTGCTCTGTTTTGCTGCGAATATCGTACCAATTAAGTGGGGGAGAACACACGCCGAAAGGGGTAGCCGTAGCATAGTGTCGAGCATCTGTACACAGCTTTAATCACGTTTCAAACGATAGTACTGTTTTGAAAGTAGGGTATTGTGGAGCAGTTCTTACTTTGTAGCCCAACATGTAGCTCAGTGGAAAGCCGTGCCTCAAAGTTACCAGGCGAAATTGGAACTCATTGATTCAATGGTGGAAAATGAAACAACTCCTAAGCGCAGGGTATCGCACAGTCGAGTGCGCCGAGTGTGCTATATACACACGTATATCAGATATATCACTTCAGCAGCTGCATTATACGAGTGCAGTGCTCTCTCGCATGTACAACCAATTAGTCGATTGGCACAGAGAAAGATTGAGGTCCGTGCAAAAAGAAAACAGCAGCCAGCCGAGGATTCATAAATCACTACAATATTATAAAACAATCGGAATGCCAGTGCCAATAATCGTTAATTGCAGCTACAGGACAATGTGATGTGATGTGATGGCCATGACCGTGGACATCGATATGGATATTGAATATGCGACACCGACACCGACACCGGACTGAACGTGGATGTGGCAAACAGAAGCTGCAGCCAAATCAGTAGATGCAAATGCAAATTGCCAAGAAGCGTTGAGCGTGTTGCGCCAATTTGCTTGGCCTGCCAACGTCTGTCAACGTGGATGGGAGCCCTTCTTGGCCAGATTGGCTTAGTAGCTTGGATTCTCAGTTGCTCGGCTTCTTGGCTTCTTGGCTTCTTGGCTCCTTGGCTCCTCATGGTCCTTGTCGGCCATTGGCAATTACATGCAGCTCACGTCCTGTCAGAGTTGAAAGATGACAAATCAACTTGACAGCCGCGCCAATTTGCATGGCCACATGGCCAGCGAGTAAGATGATGCTGATGATGACTGCACAGAAAAAAATATTATCATCAACTCAATTTTTATTGTTTGGACCAGGCCCTAAACGTTTACTTGAAAGTAAAATCCCAGAAATGTACCTATGATACTGCTAACTATCCCTTTACTCCTTTGATTTCCAATAATAATGCGAAATGTATAACATATGCGAGGATTAGGTCAATACAAAGATGTTGTTATTTCGCTGAGTGTGGAAAGACTGTGTGGGGTGCAGAGGATCGGGATTCTAGAGATCAGGAGATCTAGCTTTCGCCACCAGCCTTGACGCCCGGCATTGTGTAATAATTGGCAGTTCGTGGAAAGCTTGATTTTGAAGCCGATTAATTGGATTGCTTCTTGAAGTTACAGTTGCACTTGAAATGATGCTCGCTTGAAAATGGAATGCTAACCAGGAGCGGGGCATTGACATGACCAGAGCGCAGAGCCCAGAGCCCAGAGTCCAGGTTCCGGACCTTATAGCCCCTAGCCATTGACAGGTGGAATTAGCATATTAATTTACGGCATCGGCAATTCGCCCATTTTCATAGCCAATTCTCTGCCAGCGGTAATTGGGATTGGGGAACGTCCATTAAGAAGAATTTTATTGGCCATCGCATAAAAGCAAAATGAAATGGCCTGTGGAGACCCAGAGGGCTCCAAGGAGCGAATGTTTCCCCGTCGACAGCTTCCGTCAACTTTATGGCTCCTTGCAGGCGGTGGCTGGCCAGCCTAGCAGGTGGTGTCTTCCTGCCCCAGCTATTCTGCATCCAGATCAGTTGTGGCGGGCACATGGTGGTAATGAAGACAACTGAAAGCCAATCTACGCCAATATTTCAATGGGACCAGAATGCCCGACCACGCAAATTAGTAACTCATCGGTTTTGTGGATCACCGCCACCGACGGCGGGGACTTCAGGGTGCACTTGTTCCTAGCCATAAGTTAGAACCTTTTACCACTGATCTTCTCTCGACCGCCGACTGTCGTGTGCTTCTTTTTTGCAGGCCTGTTTGTTCACACGACTTTCATGTTAGCAAGTCGTTCGCTAACAGTAAAAATCAATATGTACCAGGCGGTTTATTATGAGCCTTGCCAACAGTGAGCTAAATAACTTGGCTCACAGAACATGCGGCAATCATCTTGGTTCGTCTTTTGTACCCCCTCTGAACGGGCCAATAGGCATTAATTTTAGCCATATGCACTGGACTATTTTTCTATACACCATATCGCATACACCAATACACCAGGGACCGAGTGGACCGAGTGGATATGTCGCACTGCAACCGCAAGAGCACGACAATGGGCAAAAAATAAATTAATGACATAACTTGGACGTAACACACGACTCGACTTGGGATGGGAATCAAGTTTATGAGTGGCCATGATGGGGGAGCACCAGTACTAAATAATGGGGATTAACTGCACTAATTTCGCGGTGTATAATAGGAATAACATGCTCGTGCCCGCTCATATTTGCCCGACCTTTGGCCCCCCACCTTTCGTATCGGGAGCCGCCATCGCGAAGATTGGACATGGCCTCAGATCGTCTTATGTAAGCAACCTTTTCGGGGTTAAATGCGCATTACAAACAATTTTGTAATGCCCAGTTGGGCAACAGAACTGAAATTTGTTTTCAAATTATTTAAGTCGAGCATGGATGAGCGGATGCTGGACGGACTGGACTGGTTGGACGAACTGGACGGGCTGCACTGCAATTGCAATTTACGTAAATTAAAGCAACATAATGCAGGACGTGTGGGTCACCGAGTGGCCTGAACTGATTCTGAATATGGCTCACGTTGAGAGAAGAAGCTGCCTAACGAACTGGAGATGGCATGGGAAGCATGTTCCGCGCGGGTGGGCCTTTGATAAGCCAGATCCGAGGAGAAGAGATCTCCTAATAGTGTATAACTAGCAGAAGTAGTTGACAACTTGTTGCGTTCGACTGACACACGCAGAAACGCGCTTCTGTATCCCGGAATAGTGTGAGGATTGAGCTGATGCTAAGCCCTGCACAAGAAACCCAAAACAAGAAAGCCAACCCAAAGAAAGCCGCTGAATCTCCCTTCGAAGCTCGGAGATATCCGATCTGCGATCTTGCGGGTGATGCATATTCAATCGACCCTGCTTTTCTGTTTAACCCTCACGTGTCGCGTACTTGTCTTTGGTAACTGGAAACATGACACATGAATATACAAATGGACGTTCACTTCTGGCCCGCAAAATGAGCTCTTAATTAAGCATCCGTGTCAGTTGTTTCTGCGCGCTATTTTCGAGGCAGCGGGAGCCTGGCATCCTTGAGCTGGTTAAACAAAAAAAAAAGAGAAAAAAAAAAGAAAAAAATACCGCAGCGACATGCAAGTTTGTGGCCGAAGTCTTTCGTTTTCGGCCAAGACTTTGGCTTGCCCAAGTGCAAGTGGGTCACACAGCTCCAAAGCTGCGGAGCTATATGGCTGTTCGATTTCCTTGTAAAACTGGCGCCTGACATCGTCGGCAGTGGCCGTGCATAAATAAATATCATACGTGCATCGGTCGAACGGCTGGCATATGCACATCTGGTTATGAGGGAAGAAAACGCAAATAGAAATAGGAATAGAAATAGAAATAGAAATAAATAAAATACATTTTGCCTGCAGCTTGTTTGTTTGCGGGTTTGTTTGCGGGTTTGTTTGCCTTGCTCTGCCAGTCGAGCAATTTACGATTCGCACACATGCTGTGCTTGTTGCTGCCGCAATTGCTGTTGCTTTGCTGTCGCTTTGCTGTTGCTTAGCTGTTGCTTTGCTGTTGCTTAGCTGTTTCTGTTGCTTTTGCTGTTGCTATTGCAGTTGTTTGGCAACGAAACCGAAAATAAATGCACGTTAAGAGGAGAAGTCCTGTCATCGGTCAACTGGCCGCAGTTGTTTGATATGCCAGCCAGCAGCCAGCAACGGCAAAATCGCCAATAGCTCGGGCAAAAGAAAAGCAACAGTTGCTCCTCGAACTCAAACTCGAACTCGGATTTGAATTTGAATTGGTATACTCTTTTCTAAAAATTAGAGTTGTGGGGCACAAAAGATAAAGATAATTCAATATCACTTGGCACTTTTTATTGTTTTTTTATATACAAGAAATTAACGTTGGGAAAAGTAATAGCTCAATATAGATATCTCAAATGAAATAGCACCGAGTTCTATACAAGAGTCAGATAACAAGTAAAATAAATTGCATATTAAAATAACTTGTAACCATAAATTTAGTCCAGTGATCTATGGCTCATATATTCAAACGGAAGATGGGATGTCGAATTTGTGCCCATTTGCAAGTTGTGATTCGAAGAGTACTTTCGATGGCATTGTAAAAGTTGAGCTGCGATCTTTAGTAGTTTCCCACCCCGTTTTTACTTTCAAATAGCTTTGCGAGCAGAGGAGTCTAGCTTTACCCGTTTTATGGCTGCTATTGTGCGGCTATGCCGAAAATCATCAGCCATCATTAAGGTCAGTTCGTGCTTGGGATTTGCGTAAGTTCGGCAAGTGTAATGATGCGATGAGATGCGATGAGATGCGATGCGATGAGGTCTCTGTGTCCGATGCGATGTGTGACAATTTCTGGCAGTGATCGCTGACCTCGCAGATTTCGCTAATTTGAAAACGAAAGCCGGCGAAAGAGGGAACTGAATAATATATTTGGTCGGAACTGGAAGCCCTTCCAGTTGTGTTTCTTCTTGGCTGGGACCTTTTACTTTTCAGTTACTTATGCAAATTGCCTAGGGCTGCGAATACAAGCTTCTGTCACATTCCAATGGATTTCTCTTTGCCTCTACGACGTTCTAAATGTTTCCTGAAGAATATTTCGTTTAATGAGCGCGTAAAACAACGTGGGTATATAGCATCAGCTCGACAGCCCGACAGCTCGACGACAACAACCACTTTCAAGGTTGTTTGGGCGTCACTTTGGTGTGACACTTTCCATTTTATGGGCATTAACAGCCGTCAACAGCGAAAGCTGTTATCACTGCATTCCCAAATGTCTAGTTCTTTGTTGTGGGACACCCACCTGCTACTGGATGATCCTTTCACTTTTTTACGCCTAACTCTTAAAGATCGTATCGTATCGTATAAACATCAATCAAGCAATCAAGAAGAAGTAAAACAAAGGCGACTCCGCCTTTTGTGCAAGAGTGTGATTTCCTTTATCATGTTAATTCTAGCCCCGAAGAAGAGTCTGTCTTATCCAGCACTTTATCGGGAGACGACAGCTACCTGAATGAAATCACGGATCCACTCCAAGTAAAGTGGAATGGAGGCGGGCCCAGTGGGCGTTGATTCCAGCTCTCAACGTCGTACAAATTAATCAACACGTAAACGAGACGCTTTGGGGCCAGATCAGAGAGGAGACCTTTTGTCCCAGTTCGGGGAGCATGTCCGCTCACATATGGGGATGGAGATTCGGATGGGGCGAGCATGGAAAGATGGAAGGATGGCCTCCTAATGGGCTTTTTATTGGGTCACCAGGCGACGCAATTCACACAAGGCAACGGCCAGCGTTCAGACACCTGCCAAAGACCCACATTTCATTAATTGCCTTTTAGACCGAATCGTGAGTGAGCCAAAATGGATGTTGGCTGTTGGATGTTGGATGTTGGATGTTGGTGGGGCATTCTGGCCGAGAGCGAAAGTTTAAAGTGCATGCGAGTCAAAGAGCCAGGCCAAATCACGAACTTATACTACTAATGTAGTATAAAATTGGTGGAACCGCCTTTAAGAGAAATATTACCCAATCGGTTTGTAGATTTATGGACTAGCGGAATTCTTTCTAAAATGCAGAAGCCGCATTTCTCGTCTCGGGAATCCAGCGCCAGATTCTGGGGCAGAATGCCGACGGTTCCCAGAACTGTCAGCATTGCTGATGTCTCCTTTTATAGATCAATAACACGGCTAACATGGTCTAATGAGTAAATTAATTGCCGTCGGCTATGATCATGTCAAGGCTTTATTTGATCAACACTAATTCGCAATAAAGACTCAATTAATCAGCCAGGAGAAATACCGCCAACTTGACCCCACATCAACAATCGGGGATTAATTAGTCATTTTCTTGCAAGGGATCCATTTGGACAGGTTTGAGAGATGCAATGAAAGTGCAGCGGTTTTACATCACTTTTCACTTTCATTGCAAGAGTGCTAACAATTTGAGCATGGCCCTAATGATGGCTCATGCAGGTTACCAGTCGATTAAAGTCATTCACTTGAAAACAAACAAACAAACAAGCAAGCAAGCAGATGGGAAAACAACGGCACAGATGAGCCATGTGCGATTAGATGAACTGGTTGATGCTGGTGGCACCTCGAGCACTCAGCTCTCACTTTTCCTAATTAACAAGAGTCCACTTGAATACCCTCTGAACACTGAACACTGGGTATCAGTAGTACTAAAGTACTACAAAGGTGGCGAGCATGGACTTTTCCCAAATTAAGACATTGACGACCTGGTCAGATGCGAATCAATAATGAAATGGCCATGCAAAATTCTAGACACAAGCGCTAAAGAGCCGCCACGGGGAATACCGCAACGGTAAATGGGTCTTCGGAGGAGACTTTGGACTTCATGACTGCAGATACCCGACTTGAGATTAGAATGAATCATTTCCAGGCATCCTAATTGAGTTGTGGCCACGCTGGCAGGCCGAAATATTAGCAGACGCCTTGTCGATGTCGATGTCCAAGTCCAAGTCCGAGTTCTAGTCTGAGTGTTGGTCGGGGAGTAAGTCTGGCTTTCGGGCTTGAGGTGTGAGACTACTTAGCCGGGCCAACTAAGCGGGGCCAAACGGCAACGATTAGTCGCCGGCTTTTTAGGAGGAAGTGGACGAAGTCTGGACTAAGGGCCATTTATCAAGAGCTGCTCGTGTCTCGTCTCTTTGGCCAAATTAACAGTTCCCAACTGACTAACTGACTAACTGACTGACTGACTGGCTTACAGAGTTGCTAACGGGTACTGGAGCTCCCACTTTAATTGCTCCATCGATGTTCTCACACCGAAAGTGTTATTAAGAGACGGAGTCCGCGGTCTGAAATTTTGAATGTAGTTCTCTGGGTCAATGCGAACACCTGAACTAATCGAAGCCACATCGAGCGAAGCACGCGCCCAGTCAATGGGCTTTCACAAAGTAATTCACCAATGCTGCACGCACTTGGAAGGTGGCTCCAAGATATTGACAAGAACACTTTGCTTGCTCCAAGCCGAGATGTACGAGTTGTGCGAGTTGTGCGAGCTGGGCCAAATGAATTCGATTGGGGTGTGACAAGAACCAAAGTGATCTTCAGCCTGCATCTGAAGGGTGGACATGCATCTGTGAGAACTCTTACTCGAGCTGAACCTCACGTTCCACTGCAAAGGTTTCCAGGTTTCAGGCTCCAGGTTCCAGGTTCCAGTTCCATAAAACACAATGGAGCATCGCCGTCTCAGTTCTATTGTTCTATCGATGGCCGCAGCTTGCAAATTTTCGGCAGCTTTAATGTTTATTCATGAATTCCAACATGAAACGGCAATGCAACGAGGAAGAGACAAGTTCTCCGGCTAGCACAGACATAAATCAAATTGGCCAAGTCAAGTCCTCTGGCTTAAGCCAAGAAATGGAAACTTAAAAGGCCAACAGCCAAGAGCCCAGAGCAACTGCAGCACGCAGTCACCTGGGCAACTGATTGAGCTGTCGCGTATTTGGGTGAGGTGAGATCGCCCAGTGTCCAAATGGCCATAGAATTCAATTTTTGGGATTGGGTACACCTTTTTTGGCTGCGAGCTTCGTGTCTTGGCTTCATAGGGAAATCTGCCGCGAAAGAACGAAAATCTCCATATTTCCTGCGCACTTATATGGTTCCAGATCTCTGACATTTTCATGGTCAACGGTAGACGAAACATCTGAAAATACCAAAATGCCCCAGGCCCGCCCACAGTTAACACAGATCCGTCCTGAGAAGCCAGCTCAAGTGGGTCAACTGCAGCCGGCTAACGGAAGTCGATTATCAGTTTTATTCTAACTCATATAAATGGACACAGGTGCGTACTCAGATACTGTAGTTTGCTGGGGGATTACGGGGTATAATGCTCGAATTTCCCAAAGAAAAACTCGATTTAATCCGCTGCACCAGCGAATGATCTTCATTTCGGCTTGGCGCTCCAGATTTTTAGATTAGGGAGGGGTTCTTCTGCGCCATCGGCAATATCGAAATATCGAAAACGATTTCCATGTAAGGAAGGCGGGGGAAAAGGCAAGGAATAGTACTCCGGACGGTGGACATCGGGATGAAATAGCAAGAGAAATAGCTCTTGGATGGCGAGTGTGCTGCACTTATTCTATTACGAATTTTATTACACTTAAGTGCGGGGAGGGCGAAATGTGTGCCATGGATGTGGTTCCATGCCGGACTTGTTGAGCCATGTCCAATCCTCTGGCGGCCGCGCTCTTTGAAGATCTTTGAGGCTCCCCAAATTGCGCCCACTGATGTAATGTTTGCTCGATCTGGTCACGTTGCACGTAACCGCAGCGCGGCTTTTATTTAACGTGCGGTAATTGCATTAATAAAGAGAGCCCAAATCCCAAATTATATTGTACAAATTGAGCTGCGTACAATGAAAGCGAAATTGTTTGATTTCCAGCCGATTGATATCGCCATGCCTCGGAATCAATCTAGCGCAAACGAAAGACTTCGGACACGAACTTGTCAAAGGCGTTTCCAGGAAATGCAGCAGGATCTGGGTGGTTTGGGTCCAGATTAGCTGGGAAATGGTAACCGTGACTGGCTGGACTGGCTGGAGATATAAACCGAACCTTTCTAAGCCGTAATGGATCGTTATGTTCTCTACTGCTGCTTCTCTCCCTACTGTTTCTTTTATTGGTTTACAACCTAACCGTATTTCGAAATAACTGCTTGATGATAAACATTTAACACTTCAATTTCCTTACTGCCATTCTGCCGCGCAGAATTCCCATTCTGAATCTCATCACCGGCTGGCATGATATACGACTTGGCCACAATAAAGCTGGCTAAAAACCCTCCCACAGATTAATTTCGAATCCATAACCATCTGGCCAGATGGCTCTGGCCGAGAGAGCCATTCGGTGCTTGGTTCTGGATCTGGTTGCACCTGTTCCACTTGGCCGCAGGTCGTGTGGTCTTAGAACATTTTCATGTTCAACAGAGCATTTTTCTTTACGACAACATTGGAGGAAACGTAGTCGTAGTCGTCGTCGTCGTCGTCGTCGTCTTGGTCTTGGTCGTCAGAATGGAACAGGATGCGGCTCTGCAGGCTTCGATGGCAACTTTGGCCCGGACTCGGACGTCTGGACTCCTGTCATGTGGAACTGGCATAATAAAATGCTACCAGCGCTTTTCGGTGGCGGAGGCGGCGCTGGCCCCGTTGTGCTCTTAATGTTGGCATTTCTATGCCATAGTGTTCTTAATGCGATTAGTGCAATTAATTGCCCGTCGCCGGAGCGTTCAACTTGCAGATTTTTGTTCTGTTGGCGGAAGTTGCCATGGCGTGCAAACGGTCATTCAGCCAGTGCCTATCGATTGCCTCTGCCCATTAATATTCCCAGTCGAGATGTCGAAAGGAATGCTGCGGGTTCGCTCGAAACCAAGTACAAACAACCAACCAACCCGACCCGACCTGAAAGTGAGAGTTGCCCCGGGGTAGCCGAATCGATTTGAATCCGTGCGTGGCGTGGATGCAAACAAACAAATCGCTGATTTATGCTCGTCGAGTGGAGCATGTGAAAAGTGCCGAACCTGGTGCACAGCTCCGCCCACTTCACTTTCGTGTGAGAAAGTGCTCAAAACGGGACGGCAGTCCAGCCCTGTGGATGATGGATTCGAGACCCCAGTGCAATTACCGCCGCTTAGCATAAATCGCGCGACCCAACCGCTCTGACCCACATTAATCCGCAGAATCCGCAGAATCCGCAGAACGCTGTGCCCAGAGCCAGAGCGGAAATTAACTGGGCTCCAATCTGGCAAGACTCCGTCCATGGCACTCAGCAAAAAAATTATGCTTATTAGGTTTTAATAGAGTAAAAAGGGCGATTATACCATAGCTACCCTTGTACAAAGCATATCTGGTTTTTGACTTTACCATTCAATGCTTTTGCATAACATTGCAGGTTGATGGCAAATGAATTTCTCTCGGTGTGCAAAGTAGAAGCCGCTGCGCACGCGCCACTAGTTCGCTCTATAAGTCAACGCCGCTGTGCCGGCTCGGCTTTGTTACATATTATTTATTGTGTCGGTGCAGCACCGGGAAAACCAAGGCACCGAGCCCGGCTTCTGCCAGGCTCCTGCATCCGACAGAAACGAATCCCGTGGGCGTTTAACGGCATCTCGTAAGTTGCATATTTGCCGGCAAGTCAAAAATTCGTGTGCTCAGCCTGAGTATCGCCTAATGGGTGTGGGTGTCTGAGCCGCAGCTCCTCGGTTGCGGCGGGTTTACCATATCGGGCCATATCGGTGGCAATAAAATTATGTAAGGAGCGTTTTTTTTTCGGCGGCAACAAGTGCGGATGCGAGGGTGTGGGCGCTTTGAGCACGGGAACAAACAAGTAAATGCAATTTGTGGCTCCATTTATGCATTTATGCTGGTCTCGAGGCGCTAATTTGTATAAGTCACAAGTGTGCCCAAAAGTACAAAGTGCAGTTCAAGGCAGTTCTATTAATTTAATTTGAATTTATTTGAATGTTATTCCAGCTAATTCTGCTAAACGTAGCCCATTATAATGAGACCACTTTCATTCGCTGGGCTGTGGGGTGTGACAAGTTCCCATGTGAGCGACCTAAGCCCTAGGAAATCGGCTTATGGGCCACTTAATACGGGTCCGAGAACGAGAACGAGAACGAGTATGAGTAGTGAAGGTCGCAGATGACAGTCGTAACAACATATTGTCGCTTAGAAGTGGTCGGCTCAGAACACGACTGCGGTTGGGGGGGAAGTTTTACAGTTCCAGAAAACCGAAAGTAGTAATTGAAAGTTCAGAAAGAAAGTTAATGGCTTGGGACCTCCGAGAAGGGGCATTCGAATTAGAAAAGCGTGTTTGATCAACTCACAAATCTCTGGGGACGGGCCCCATGGAAGAAAGAACCCAGTCGGTCACACAGTAGCACACTTTGCATACCGATGCCCCGAAGAGATATCTTCTTCGATAGCTCCGCTAAAAGGTTTGTTTTGTCCATTTAACCTAACGGTTGTGAGCATGAATGGTCTGACTGCGTGTTAAATTTATTCATGCAGAGTCGCTTTTCCGCTTATAAATGGTATTGCTAACCGAGTTTTCGAACTGATTTCTGAGCTGATTAGACAAATTATCAAATTACCTGCTCGGTTTTACGGAGTCTGTTTGTTTTTGGCACTGCCCTAATTGGGCAGCTTAATTATGGTGTTTGGGCCTCATTAGTTGAATGAAATGCAAACCAAACTATTAAAATAGATTTAAGCATACCTATACTCGGAATAGATTAAATGCCCGGCACTTGAAATCATCAGGCAGCCGTTGACCTGCGGCAATTGAAATTCGATTAGATGGCTTAAAATGTCTCAAGCATGTGTTAAGTGTCTTTTAATTGGGCCGATCTCAAGATCGTATGTTCCCACCCTCTCGAGAGAAAAGCCAGACCGCTTTCTCTTTGGCTTTTCATCCTGTCTGAAATTTAATCCTGTCAATATCATTTGCGCCAAGCGTATAAGCATTGCCGAGCCGCGCTCCAATGAATCTTTCGCAGATGTTCATGAGTAGTGGAACCTGCGATTCAAGATGAATAACGATAGATTCGTTCGCAAATTGCTTTCTGATGAGTGTGAATGCGGAATGGCGAAGTTCACACACCGATTTGTGGCGAAAAGCGTGGAGGATTCCTTTAATAAGATTAGAATGGCCTTTGTTTTTCGGAAAACTATTAGAGAACGCCGATTTGTCACACCCATAAATAAGCTCCCATGCGGACTTTCTTTGAATCGTAGTAGCTGAAGTTAAGGCGACCTTTTGTTATCAAGGTAATTACAAAATGGTTTCGGGCTATTCACAATGCAAATTGTCTGGCCTGACCTACTTACGCAGAAGCAGGGGGCTTTCTGCCATCCATTACCCGAAATGGAATGGCGTAGAGTTCAATTTAATCATACGAGTGGCTCCTTGGGCGAAAGAAGCCAACTTAGTTAACAAACTGGCACAGCACAGGAGCCAAACAGGCAGACAAACGAAACGAACCAAACCGAACCGAACCGAACCGAACCAACCATCTTATGTAGGTAAACAAGCCAGAGCCATTTGCTCAATAACTCATTTAAAAGCGACGTGGACTGCGGACCCAATAATGAACAAATAAAAACCGAATCTGCCGTTCGCATGGAGCCCATCGAACAATGCCCAGGAACTAGCGGAATCGATAGATTCCACACACATGGTTCCACCACTGCTTGGCCTGCCTCTTTCGAAAGACCCAGGCCAAACCGAAACCCAGAGCCTGACCAATTGACCGCAAAAGCGGCCCACTAAGAAGAGCCCACGACAAACAATGCAGGCAAAAGCGAAAAGGATGCCAGTCATAAGCAAAGATACACTGCCTCCTGTAGCCTGGTGCCCATCTCCAAGCTCCAAGCTCCTCTCCTTGGTTAGTGGGAGTTGGGTAATGGTTAATGTGATATGGCCAAGATACTGCACCGTGGCATAAATCACTGTGCAGGTTGGTCCGACCATCCAAACTTTATGATCGCCGCAAACCAAACCAAACCAAACCAAACCAAGCCAAGCCAAGCCAAACCAAATCCAACTCGCCTTGAGATGAAGGAATTGCCATTTCCCAGGAAAATCGACAGAAGTAATTGATTATGTCGATTTACATACGAGTATTCCAGCCGATTGAGTTATGAATCGATGACTTGTGCGCTTGTGGGACACATTTGAGCAGCTGTCCCACTTGCCCTTAACCCAGAAAGCCCCGAAATGGGTTACAGAATCGCATTTATTACAAGCCCCCTGGATTTCGTGTCTGGCGGCCACAAATAAGTCAGGCTTTTTGGCCAGCTCGTGCTGTAAATGATGTTGTTCCCTTTCCGGGCAGCCAACACAATAAAACACAAAGAAAATCCCTACCGTTGTGGGCTCTCGTTTCTCAATAGTGATTGCGACTTGCATAAATTTCAGCCGAAATTTTATCGAAAGTGTGCATCTTACGCCCGCTGCAAATGGTTAGGAGGAGGCTCTTACTGGATTCCTCGTCGCATGGCTTTGCATGTCTATTTAAATCTTAACATGCCGCTGACAAAATGCTCGGCAATGAAGACAACAGCAGCAGGAGAAGGCAGCAGAATTAAAAACAGCAATAAAAAGCAACGGGAAGACGTCTGGCCTGGAAATTGTGCCAGTAGTGTAGACATAGCCACATTTAACAGGAGCAGCAGGATCAAGACTTGTTCGAAGTCCCTCCCTCTGCCATCTGAAGCCCCTATTCCCTATCGCCAATCCTCCACACTCTGCCGCACTCTGCCACACTCCGCGACCAACCCACAAGTTGTTTGCCCGACTGTTTAGACGATGTCAGTGCTGATAGAAGACGCTGTCTGGGATCGGGTCATGCCTCAGATGGAGATGCCTGTGCTGATGGACCAGGAGCGGTTCCCCCGTTGCTCAAAGTTCATGACACTGTCCTTCTTTGTCTCCATTCGGAACGTTGTTAATTCTGCTTGTATGATGCGATGTTCCCGTGGGGGAGATGCAAGATTAACAAATTTGTATTCCCAGATTGTGCCAATTCCTCATCCTCACATCTTGCCCCCTCTATAAACCTTTCTACAGACCTTTCGTTTGCTTAATTATAGAAAGGTGTTTCTTATGCCGTTCCAATTTACTGGATTGGGCGGGTCTTGATATCATTCCCTTCGATTCCAACTGACCGGTTATCATAAATCATCTCCAGTTCGCGCTAATTGATTTGCACGAAAGAGCAACGTTAGTTATTCTAGTTATTCCCCCTCGATCCGACTCAAAGCAATTGTTGCCCATGTTGCCAATTCTTCTGATAACAAAAAAATATGGCTATTTGCATAAATCTCGACTGGAAAGAATGTCATCCATGTGCGTGAGATGAAATCAAATTGACGTTAAAACCTGTCGAAAGTCGCGGCTTGAAAGTTGGAGGATCACAAATGAGAACGCTGGAGCTTAATGATGCCTGGCGTTGACTTTGCACCATTCGGTTATCTATTATGTTGTGGAAACTATTTCTCCGAATGTGAGCTATTAGAGCTATTGGCTATTTTCAGGTTTCAGGTTTCACTTTTCACAGGTCTGGGGCATTTTACAAACACTATTTAGTGAACTTTCATTTCCCGTCCAAACATTTGCAATTCGCTGACCAGTTTAGCGTTCTGCATTATGCATCCGTATGGGAATACGAAATGGAGTGTCCCCGCAATCATCCGACTTCCAAATCCAATTCCTATGCCAGTGATGCATGGCCATCGCTTATCTGGCTGACTTTCTGCTTTTGTCTCTGGTCAGAATCGTGACGCGAATGCCGAGAGCAGGAATATCGAAGGATGTCTATGGAGCGGAGACCTTGATGAGGATGGAACCACTGCCAGATGTGTGTCGATCGCGGGATTTGATTTAGTTGGAAGCCCCGTCCGCTTGACACTCGACATGAGTGAAATGTGGAGATTCTACATTCTCCTTTTCGCCAGACATTATTTCATTAAATCCGTACCCGTTTGATTAGAATCACTTTCGAGTTCGCTGGGAAGTGAAACTCCACAACGCACTTTCGATGGCACGTGAGACAAACGGACTGCATTGGGAACTGACCATGAGAGACTGCTAACAATTGAATGATATGGGAAAGCTCTCTGGAAGACCTCTTCTCCGCCAGAGGGTCAGCCCATGAAGTACCTTGTATCCAGAAGTGAAATGAAAATTGCAATGGGCTAGGTTTCACTCTTGTGCGAAGAAGAACGGCATCTAATCACAAGGGTAGCCCGCTCAACTCCCATCTGAAGTGGCAATGCAATGGAAACTGCAAATGCAACTCCAATGCAACTGGATGCTGAAATGCAACGAGGGTCACATGCAACATGCAACGTGAGGACAGAAGAAAGAGAAACGATGGTGGAAACCAAAGCAGAAACAGAAGTCTCAGGAGAAGAGCCAGTCAAAGTGGCAACGGCCTGGGAATTGGGCTAATTGATGTTTAGCTGCACTTTTACCCGAAAGAGGAGGCTAAGTCGATGCACATCCGACGACAAACCAGACTAAAATGCATATTACATGACTTCGAACCCACAACCAGGAGCGATCCGATCCCAATGGTTGTCTGCTGATCCAACTGCATCTTAATTAATCTGAGTATCGGCTGACTTTGGGAAGGATGGTGATCAGTGGCCGTGCTTTAATTGAATTCAATTAATTATTGACACATTTCGCGAGCTTTTGGGCCCCAGATAAGCCGAGTCGTGAGCCGACTTCTGAGCAGAGCGAATGAGGATATGGAAATGCACTTTCTACGGGCTTTTATCCGAGGAGCTACATGCTAAACGGAGCTTGTTTTATGCAAACTGCAGGCTTAACCCAATTTGTAGGTGGAGTCATTGGGGAATTTTCCAGCCAGAGAGTTAATTGCTGCGGGAGATTCTCCTGCTGGAATGCCATTCCCCTCCTCGCTGGAATAGTGGCTAAGCACGACATTTGCTGCTGCTGACAGGTGTTGCAGGCATCTTTCAAGACATCCAATTGAAGGAGACCAGGAGACCAGGAGACCAAACAGAAGGCGGCGAGGACTTGGAATCTTTGACAGAGTCGCGCAAACAATTCAAGCATCTGCTGCCTGTTTGCGTTGCATAGAGGAGATCACAGAGAATCGAATGGGGGATTCGAGGAGAAGGACTGTCCAACGGCTTATTTTTCTCACTCAGCCAAGACGGCCGCAAGTTTCCGCGGAGGAACATGGCCAAAAACCGATTGGAATGCCAGTTGCGGGTGTCGCTTGCCCGGCACAGCTCTCCTAGTGTTCTGGTGACAAGGCCCAAGATCCGAGACCCAGTACAGTGCAGGAACCCAGCTGAACCCGTTCCTGACGCCCCCAACGGTGCCATTTGAATATCAACATTTGTCATCGTGTGTCGTGCCGCATTCCGCACTCTTACTGCCTCTGTTTCTCATTCTCTGCCCGGTGGAAAATGTGCCCAAAACTAAACAGAATCCAATTAAAGTCAAGTGGAACATGGCCAGGGATCAGGAACACCATTGCTTGTCTTCGGCCTTTTAATTGAATAGCTCTCATGTAGCAATGCAAATGTAGGCTAGCCAGAGGCTTTTCAGAGGATGCACATAGCAACTTAAATAGCAACTTAAATAGCATCTTAAATAGCTACATAAAAGAACTTACGATTGGCAATGCAACAGCAATTACTTTCCTGATCAGCTTCCAACACTTTCCCTGAGGGAGAGTGTTGGATAGCGATGTGGCCAGAGATCTAGAGACCCGAGATCGGAACAAAGGAACGGCATTCCTTTTAATCTCCTCCATGTCAGAGCAATGAAATTTGGAGCGCTTTCGTTGCGAATTGTAATTGAAACGCAAATGCGGTAGTCTTAGAGTTCGGGCTGTGTTTCTGAGTTTCTGGCTCTAATGGGCGTTGGCTACAGATCTTCGGCAGCTCCGCCAGTTTGTATCAAACTGCCACAAGCAACGTAGGCGATGACAACATCGGGAAATGGAGACCCAAACTGAGAACTACGCACAGGAGCGGGTTTGAGGGGTAGGAAATGGATACATGGTAGCCGAAAGTAGGTG
The DNA here is from genome assembly GCA_005876975.1 of Drosophila orena. Lineage (NCBI taxonomy): Eukaryota > Metazoa > Arthropoda > Insecta > Diptera > Drosophilidae > Drosophila > Drosophila orena. The sequence continues at coordinate 773,157 of VCKV01000282.1, read as the reverse complement.
AAGCAGCCGCTAACGAGGACCAACTGGAGGCTAGGATGGGATGCGCAGGGAAGGAGGCACCAAGCCAGTATCAATGGGCGAGTATCGGACATGGTGACGCATTGGCAGCCAACACAGAAAGAAAGAAACTCACAAAGTCCAAAGTAGGAGGTACTCGACTCACGCACTGCGTTGGAGGAATCTGGCGGGGATTCCCAGGAGGAAGGGAAGCTGGTCTTTTAGGGACAACAATGCGCGGTTCGATTTGTTTGCGATTTGGTTAAAGCATATTTACGGCAGCCCAGGAATGTCTTTTGTCTATAAGTCCAGTTCTTTTCTGGGTGGTCAACACCCAAAAACCAAGTGCCTAAGTGGAATAAGTGCCTTTACTCAGAGCCATCAACTGGTTACCCAGTCAACCACCGATGATTCCAAAGAAGAGGGGCTATTAAGTGGAGCTAATGACGCTTCCTCTGATGGAAGCCTATTTGTCATATGCAACGCATATCCTCCATAACGGTTCCATTTTGGCCAAAGCACGTACATATGCAACATGGGAATTCTTGTCATTAGCGGATCACCCCAACCACACCCGGTAATATTATTAGAATGATCACGTGCAGGAAAAAGAAGCGATTTAACCTAACCAGGAGACAAAAACGTGGACTCATCAAAAATCGATGATCAGCTTTTCAACTGGACCCGTGGGACAATAAGAAGATTCGCGCTGACGACGTGATATTAGCAGGTTGCTATGCTCGATAAGACATCGGGGAATGAGTTGAAAAGGATTGCATGGCAATGCGTCTTCGCGATCCGGGGATGGTGACATGACTGCAATCTTGGAGGTGACTGTGATGGGCACGACGACTCCATATTGGTCATACCAACAGAGGTTGAGGATCGTGATGACCGGCACGTTCATCACTTGATCGCCGGTTCAGATCATTTCGGATTTGCTCTTTTCAGGAGCAACTCTGCTTACCTTCCTTATTATGGACGGTGTGTTTTAAATGCCAAAGAAATAAAATGTCTTCATGGCCATTTCCCAGAAACTGCATTTGAATTGAATCCACAATATTTATGAGTTCTCTGAGGCTCAAGCCTTCCCTCCTTTTACACATCTCTCCTTGGAGTACTCATTAGCAATCAATGGGAGAGATGACCCCAATTTTGCATAATTATTTCACTCCATCCTGGCTCACAAACATACTAGATACACGTACACTGAGCACCTCAAATTCGCCCCAAAAGCGAGAAAGTTCATTATGTCCGGCGATCATTTTCAGGCAGATCATTTTCATTTCCATTTGCGTGGCGTCGGCGGCGTCGGTCTGCAAATTATCCTGACACTCGGCTCCATCCAACATCTAACGCCAATTCAGCGTTGCTCTTTGTCCAGTTTGGAATTGTTTTGGATTCGGTTTGGATGCAGTACGAGAGCCTCTTGATCATCATCCGGGCCGACAGTTGCGTGTTGTCCAGATTTCGGTCTCGTGTTGAAGTAAATGGAAAGTGGAGTGGAAGAGGGTGGATCAAGGCGTTATTTTGATTTTAATACGATAACCGCAATTAGTCGACATGGTTTCGAGTGCCAGCATCTGAGCCTTCAAGAGACTGCAGCGCTTGAACCACCTTCTTCCCTGGATTCCAGTGAGAGTTCATCTGGATTCCATTTCCCCGAGATTCTCGATCGTCTGGAGCGGCTAGTCTCAAGTGGCGGATGATTGGGCACGACAAGCACTAGACAGCAGGAAAAACTTCCTCACTGGGAGACCATACATTTCTATCCAGGTGCAAATGGAGTACCCGTTGCAGATCTGAGATTGAGATCGAATGCACTTTGAGCGCAGTATTAAACTTTCGATTGCTCACAGACGAGGTTGAATGTCAAGAGCACAGCAATGAAACGGGAATATGACCGCAGGATGCCATTGAACCCTAGGCCCGCAGTCTGCAGAACTCTTAATCGATGGGAACGGGCTAAAAATAAGTCGGAATCGGACTCAGCCATAACAATTTCCTGTCAATCAGAGCAACGGGTGCGACGAGATCTCCGCCCCTTCTTTGCTACCGTGGAGCGGCTCCCAGCACTCAATTAATTAGTACCTCCGTCCAACAGTACAACAGGGGAAGGGGGAAGGGGAAAGGGGCTCGGATAGTGGACAGTTCCAAGATGAATCCGCTGGAGCGAGGAGATATACAAAGAACTGCCCGCAAACTGACCAGCGGAGCTCATCAAGCCACCTACGCTTACGGTACTCGGCCAGGCCAACTGCAAATTAATCTCCCTCCTCCTCCTCCTTCTCTGCCCGACATTCCCCCAGTTTCTCTGGCTCTATCTGGAAATAGGAATAGGAAGCCCCGGGGCCTGCCACACTTCTGAAGTCATTTTCCAAATGCTTGACAATTTATCATTCCGTTTTATTTGGCCAATTTTTCGTTCGTCAAGTGCTCGTGGCCAAAGGGAACAGAAAACTGGGCAAAAAGGTAGCACAATGGCAGAAGTCAATGGCTTGACCCAAAACTGGGTCAGTCTGATTGAGAAGCCGGCGGCTGGCGGCCGTCGACTGCCAAAAATGTTAATTAATTCGAATTAAAATGTTGCGAATGTGGTCGCTGACAGAATCTGAGTCCGGCGAAGGAAATGGAGTTGGTCTCTGAATGCAGAGATGGCATAAGAGTTCCGAAACGGAGTAGAGTCGAGATATGCCGAAGAAGGCGGTGGCGTTGGCAGTTTTCCGTTGGCCAGACTCACCTGAACCGCTGATAACTCGGGCCACCAATTCCGTTTCCATTTCTATTCTACTTGGGTCGGTTTTGGTGGTTCCGCGGTTTCTGCAGCGGACCAAAGGCCAGGCCAGAATTTTGATATTGAAATTGCTACCTTGGCACACCGAGCAGTCGAACACAGAGGAAATTCTGCCGGAGGCCATGGTTTGATAACATCAGTCTAAGAGGGAGGAAAATACTGGGAGGAACGGCTCCCACTATGTACTGCTAGGACTATGTACTGCAGGAAAACAAAAGACAACAATTCCATTTGGTAAACGCTCGCCCTGGGAGGAAAGCGGGAAATGCAACGCCATGGCGAAAAAGAAGAATGAAAAATAATCTAATGTTTGGACGTGGAGTTGCAGCTCAGTTTGGTTTCGGTTTGCGTTTGCTTTGGCCAAATGTAACTACAATTTAAATGCTAATCTGGCATCTGTTGGCGGTCGGAGGTTGGCGGATTTCGGAGTTCGGATGGCGGGCAATGGCACGGCAGAACGCAGCAGCATGGGCAAACAGCCCGCCCATAAACCGCCCACTGATTGGTGGGTGCGCAGGAGGAGGAGGAGGAGGAGGTGGAATCGGGGGAGTATAGTCACACTTAGCGGTCGGAGCCGAGATTTGCATTTGCTCATTAGCCACCAAAACAAACCCACAAATAAAGGAGGAGAACATTCAGAGGCCCATGCCCTCGAAGGTGCTTATTTATTGTACAATCTGACTCCTGACTGACTCCGCTGTATAATTAGTTTTCACGCCTATAAACTGCCGACTTTATTTGCGGCGGATGCCTGCTCTGGATTCCCAGCGAGATTGGCCACAAAAATGTCGGATCTCGGATCTCGGATCTCTTCTGAACTCCGAAGTTCAACGGAACACAGTACCACCACAGTTTCCCCCGAAACCGCGACACTTGGAGGGAACTGGAAACACAATTAGAATCAGAAATAAGCCAAAACTAGCAGCACTATCAAGAGCGAAAGAACATTTGTAAACTGCCAATTATTATGAAAAGAGAAGACAGCCACAACGGCCTCATAAGTTGAGGAAATGGGAATTCGGGGAATCCGGGGAGCGGAGGCCACAGCGACATCCCAAGAACTAGATTCTGCTTAGTTAGTTCTTCATCAGCTGGAAAGGGGCTTCCCCTCCGGAGAGCAGAAGGCGCGTCACGCCGAAATCCCGAAATTCGCTCGTTACCATTCCGAGGGTTTGGATTGGGTTTTGGGTTTGGGTTTGGGCTTGGGTTCGGATTGGGACTTCAGCTTGGGTTCAGCAGAGCGCCGGCTGTCGGTAGTACAGACCCCTCATCCAGCCCTTGTGTCCCAATCTAGACCACTCCAGTGGACGTCTTCTTCCTCCTCTGATCACCCGTTTCCAGGTTCTTTTTTGGCTCGCGTGCTGCCAAACCGCCAATTACCGAACATCAAAAAGCAGTTTCCCCTGTCTCTCCCTTCGTCTACAGAGCTTTGTCCAAGTCCCAAGCCAGGTCTGCCCAATAATTTGCTCCCTGGTTAGTGTGTGGATTTGTTTATAGTTTGTAATGCTCTGACCCTTTACATTCCCACCCTATCCGATTCCCATTCCCCTTGTGGACACCCAAAAACGGTGTTCAAAATGCCAAGAATCCGTTGCCGAATAACGCATTACAATATAAAAGAAGGATTTACCCAACAAATGGAAATGCAAATGGGAAGTGCTCTGGAAGATCTCGTGGCTCACGATGCGATAATTTCGGGCCAGAGCCCCGCCCACAGCCTCCACGCCCTCCTGCCCAAGTTTCGTTCTTAGCAGGAATTAATTTAATCATATCGGGCATAATAAATAAAGTGAGTTATCCAACACGGTCTGCCCTGCGGCGCAATTTGACATTTTAATCACGTCAGTCGAGGAGTCACTGGCCCACTTTAAAGGCGTCGGTCCCGAGGTGGGAGTAGTGGTCCGGTATACTACCTGAATCGTGACCATGGAGGTGTAGAGATCGAAAAGAAGAGCTGGAAGCTGGAAGCTGGAAGAGCTGTTTTAATAGATGGGTTTGGGGAAATGGACAAATCTGGACAGGTAGCACAACAAAGAACCATCACACTATGCATGCTAATCACTATCATCGGATGCCATAAAATGACAGATACACCATAAGCATACACATGAATAACAGCGATAATATTCATTGAGGCGATTGATAACCCACTGGTCCATAAAATATCAATGGCTTCCCCTATTTCATCCAGCTAAATGAGGATCTCTATCAAAACCATTTTTATTTGCATTTCGCAATCTGCATTCTGCCTAGGTTTATCCTTTTATGGTCGCCTCCGTTTGATCAGTCCGCTCCTTGGCTTCTGCGTGGGCCTCCATCTCTAGAGTTCCAGGTCCAGCCTGGGTTATAATGACAATCACGTTTCTGCAGCCGAATCACCGCTGATCTCGGCAATCATCTGCCGCTGAGATCTTCATGAACCAGGAATCTGCGGAGAGCTCTGTTTGCTAATGTGCGAGAAGTCAGGGATCGCGTGGGTCGAACGTTCCGAGAGAAAACATAAGGAAGAAAGAAACTGGCAACAAAGTTGCAACCTTAAGTTGCCAATTATCAGAGCTTTATTGATTACAGGAACCTCTAAAATCAAAGTTACTGATGAATGAATTCTAAGATGCTCAGCTATTTTGCTATCCCAATTCTTAAGGATGACGAAGCCGAATTTGGAAAGACCGCGGAAAATTTCATTGATTGAGACTGATAAAACCAGCACCGATTTTCTATTGCAAATTATTGCTAGATGCTGGGTGCCAATGAAATATTTAAGACATCCTGCTTTCAGCAGCGATCGATGCTTGGGCACAAGAGGAGATCCGTATGTTGCCGCCTTGATTTATGCAACATTTTCCGCAATAAAACTGCCAACGACTCAAAGAATTATTACATCATCACGTAATAGGCCTCCACACTGAACTGTGGTTCAGGTGGGACCGCGCTAGGCAGCAGCCTCCTTTTGGGGCGCCACGCCCGCCTCAAATTGCCCTCCAATGCGAGATCCCCCTCACCAAAGGCCCATCCCAGACCCATAAGACCTATCCAGTCCACTCTTTCGCGCTGTCATAAATCAGTCGCTTGCCTCGAGTTGCCGCTTCTCTTGCCGCTCCTCCTCCTAAATACTCGTCCTCTCCTCCTAAATTGCTGACCGTACAACATCCCTGGCCACAATGCTGCCGTTAAGTGTCGTGTCATCCCAGAAGATCCATCATAATAGTCAGGGCCTCGACTGAAAAGAAGAATTTGCCTGGCACGTGTCCATCATGGCAAGTGGCAACGAATTCCAGCGAGGGAGTAGTCAGTTGGTCAGACCCCAGGAGGGGGGACAGGTGGTTAGATTGTGAGGAGAATATTCCCAGATGCTGTAATAGCACTGCCAAATTGGGGCTTTTCACGGGAGGGGAAGATGGCATGGCTGTCCAGTCACTTGTTCTCTGCGTCCCTTATCTGGCCCAACTGTACCCCGCGATGTGACTCGGAATGGCCCATTGTGCAGAGACACCAAACACGGAAGTCGCGGCGTGCGGACTCCCCAAATGCCCATTTAATATAATTTCTATTATTTCTGCCAACTCTAGCCACTGGAAACTGCCGCCAGGTGACAGTTACAATGCAGAAACAATATACATCCCACTCCTTTAATTCTGACCGGGGACTTGGCCCCATCCCAACTGCAATCCCAATCCCAAACCCAATCCCACCAACCTGTCTTTGCCTACTCGATGGTTCATTCCACCAATCGTCGCAATGATCATCATAATCGTGATCGTTTTGGGATCGGGTTTGGGTTAGGTTTCGGACCCGCTTTTGTCGTCCAAGTCCAAGGTTGTCTTGTCCTCGGGGATTCATTTTTGGCATGCGTTCGGCAGCGAACACTTCCTGTGCCTGTGGGAAACACTCGAGAACTTGTTTTTTTCATGCGACATGCTTGCCACGATTCCCCTTGTGGATTTTCCCCGTTTCTGTTCGGTAAACCCACCCACATGCAGAATAATATTCCAACAAAGTGCATCTTAGTCTCCTAGTCCGTGTTTGTACTTGAAGTATTTTGGAAACTCGCTCTCATAAATCAATTAGTCAAGTGTAACAGTTTTGGGTCGGGATGCCAGTTCTGGTGGGTAAGATGGGTGGTTGGTGTTCCGTTCCACTGTGTGGTGCACGGTGCATGCAACAGGCAAGTAGTCATAAATTTCCTAGGCGATGCCCCTTTTGTGTACCTGAAAATGGCAGCCGAACTTCAAAGTCCACTCCTCTGGCCTGGCATGTGAAAATTGGTGCAAATTGATGAGAATATATATGAAAACAAGATAGAATGCTATAGTCGAGATCCCCGACTATCAGATACCCGTTACTCAGCTACCGAAAGTGCAAACTCACGCAACCGCAAATCTCAAAATTTTCTGGAATATCGTCAACATCATAACATCAGAAATATTACAAAAGAAATTTGGAAAAAATTGATTTCTAAATTTGAATGCATATTTTTAGATAATTGCTCAAGAAACATTAAGAGGTATGCCACTTCAAAATCCGATTAAGATAAGTTGAGTTATGGACTTTTGAACTTCAGCCTAGGGACATTTTTGAATTTCTACCCATCATAACATCAGAAAAATTGATAAAAAATTTGGGGAAAAAAAATTTTTTAAGTTTGAATGCAGATTTTTATAGAATTGCTCAAGAAACATTTAGAGGTATGCCACTTCAAAATCCGATTAAGATAAGTTGAGTTATGGACTTTAGAACTTCAGCCGAGGGACATTTTAGATTTCTACAACATCATAACATCAGAAAAATTACAAAAAATTAAAAAAAAATGTATTTCTAAATTTAAATGCAGATTTTTAGATAATTGCTCAAGAAACATTTAGAGGTATGCCACTTCAAAATCCGATTAAGATGAGTTGAGTTATGGACTTTAAAACTTTAGCCTATGGACATTTTTGAATTTCTACCCATCATAACATCAGAAATATTACAAAAAACTTGGAAAAAAAAAATTTTTAAGTTTGAATGCAGATTTTTATAGAATTGCTCAAGAAACATTTAGAGGTATGCCACTTCAAAATCCGATTAAGATAAGTTGAGTTATGGACTTTAGAACTTCAGCCGAGGGACATTTTAGATTTCTACAACATCATAACATCAGAAAAATTACAAAAAATTAAAAAAAAATGTATTTCTAAATTTAAATGCAGATTTTTAGATAATTGCTCAAGAAACATTTAGAGGTATGCCACTTCAAAATCCGATTAAGATGAGTTGAGTTATGGACTTTAAAACTTTAGCCTATGGACATTTTTGAATTTCTACCCATCATAACATCAGAAATATTACAAAAAACTTGGAAAAAAAAAATTTTTAAGTTTGAATGCAGAATTTTATAGAATTGCTCAAGAAACATTTAGAGGTATGCCACTTCAAAATCCGATTAAGATAAGTTGAGTTATGGACTTTAGAACTTCAGCCGAGGGACATTTTAGATTTCTACAACATCATAACATCCGAAAAATTACAAAAAATTAAAAAAAAAATGTATTTCTAGATTTAAATGCAGATTTTTAGATAATTGCTCAAGAAACATTTAGAGGTATGCCACTTCAAAATCCGATTAAGATAAGTTGAGTTATGGACTTTAGAACTTCAGCCTAGGGACATTTTTGAATTTCTACCCATCATAACATCAGAAAAATTGATAAAAAATTTGGGAAAAAAAATTTTTTTAAGTTTGATTGCAGATTTTTATAGAATTGCTCAAGAAACATTTAGAGGTATGCCACTTCAAAATCCGATTAAGATAAGTTGAGTTATGGACTTTAGAACTTTAGCCTAGGGACATTTTTGAATTTCTACCCATCATAACATCAGAAAAATTACAAAAAAATTTGGGAAAAAAAAATTTTTAAGTTTGAATGCAGATTTTTATAGAATTGCTCAAGAAACATTTTGAGGTATGCCACTTCAAAATCCGATTAAGATAAGTTGAGTTATGGACTTTAGAACTTCAGCCTAGGGACATTTTTGAATTTCTACCCATCATAACATCAGAAAAATTGATAAAAAATTTGGGAAAAAAAAAATTTTTAAGTTTGAATGCAGATTTTTATAGAATTGCTCAAGAAACATTTAGAGGTATGCCACTTCAAAATCCGATTAAGATAAGTTGAGTTATGGACTTTAGAACTTCAGCCGAGGGACATTTTGGATTTTCTACATATCATAACATCAGAAAAATTACAAAAAATTAAAAAAAAATGTATTTCTAAATTTAAATGCAGATTTTTAGATAATTGCTCAAGAAACATTTAGAGGTATGCCACTTCAAAATCCGATTAAGATAAGTTGAGTTATGACTTTAGAACTTCAGCCTAGGGACATTTTTGAATTTCTACCCATCATAACATCAGAAAAATTGATAAAAAATTTGTGAAAAAAAATTTTTTTAAGTTTGATTGCAGATTTTTAGAGAATTGCTCAAGAAACATTTAGAGGTATGCCACTTCAAAATCCGATTAAGATAAGTTGAGTTATGGACTTTAGAACTTTAGCCTAGGGACATTTTTGAATTTCTACCCATCATAACATCAGAAAAATTACAAAAAAATTTGGGCAAAAAAAATTTTTAAGTTTGAATGCAGATTTTTATAGAATTGCTCAAGAAACATTTACAGGTATGCCACTTAAAAATCCGATTAAGATAAGTTGAGTTATGGACTTTAGAACTTCAGCCTAGGGACATTTTTGAATTTCTACCCATCATAACATCAGAAAAATTACAAAAAAATTTGGGAAAAAAAAATTTTTAAGTTTGAATGCAGATTTTTATAGAATTGCTCAAGAAACATTTTGAGGTATGCCACTTCAAAATCCGATTAAGATAAGTAGAGTTATGGACTTTAGAACTTCAGCCTAGGGACATTTTTGAATTTCTACCCATCATAACATCAGAAAAATTGATAAAAAATTTGGGAAAAAAAAAATGTTTAAGTTTGAATGCAGATTTTTATAGAATTGCTCAAGAAACATTTAGATGTATGCCACTTCAAAATCCGATTAAGATAAGTTGAGTTATGGACTTTAGAACTTCAGCCTAGGGACATTTTTGAATTTCTACCCATCATAACATCAGAAAAATTACAAAAAAATTTGGGAAAAAAAAATTTTTAAGTTTGAATGCAGATTTTTATAGAATTGCTCAAGAAACATTTACAGGTATGCCACTTCAAAATCCGATTAAGATAAGTTGAGTTATGGACTTTAGAACTTCAGCCTAGGGACATTTTTGAATTTCTACCCATCATAACATCAGAAAAATTACAAAAAAAATTTGGGAAAAAAAAATTTTTAAGTTTGAATGCAGATTTTTATAGAATTGCTCAAGAAACATTTACAGGTATGCCACTTCAAAATCCGATTAAGATAAGTTGAGTTATGGACTTTAGAACTTCAGCCTAGGGACATTTTTGAATTTCTACCCATCATAACATCAGAAAAATTGATAAAAAATTTGTGAAAAAAAAATTTTTTAAGTTTGAATGCAGATTTTTATAGAATTGCTTAAGAAACATTTAGAGGTATGCCACTTCAAAATCCGATTAAGATAAGTTGAGTTATGGACTTTAGAACTTCAGCCTAGGGACATTTTTGAATTTCTACCCATCAAAACATCAGAAAAATTGATAAAAAATTTGGGAAAAAAAAATTTTTTAAGTTTGATTGCAGATTTTTATAGAATTGCTCAAGAAACATTTAGAGGTATGCCACTTCAAAATCCGATTAAGATAAGTTGAGTTATGGACTTTAGAACTTTAGCCTAGGGACATTTTTGAATTTCTACCCATCATAACATCAGAAAAATTACAAAAAAATTTGGGAAAAAAACATTTTTAAGTTTGAATGCAGATTTTTATAGAATTGCTCAAGAAACATTTAGATGTATGCCACTTCAAAATCCGATTAAGACAAGTTGAGTTATGGACTTTAGAACTTCAGCCTAGGGACATTTTTGAATTTCTACCCATCATAACATCAGAAAAATTACAAAAAAATTTGTGAAAAAAACATTTTTAAGTTTGAATGCAGATTTTTATAGAATTGCTCAAGAAACATTTAGAGGTATGACACTTCAAAATTCGATTAAGATTAGTTGAGTTATGGACTTTAGAACCTCAGCCTTTGTCAAGTGAATCTGAGCAGGAACGCATCTACTTTAAAGACAACTGCATATCAACCCAACCTGACAAAGGAAGCCACGAGTTGGCGAGTTTGTGTGCCAACGCCCCAAAGCTAATATTGGGGCTATGGTATCACTATCCATGCCATCCCCTTCCGCGTCTCATTTCTCCACCTCGATCTCTATGATTTGCTGCAATGTTGTAGTAAATCGCAGCCTCTGGGATTGTAAATTAAAAGTGGAAGCTTTGATGGCAGGGAGATTGCATCACCACTGTTCAACTTTCAATGTGTTCGGACTCATCAGCACATGAATTAATGATGGGAATATAAAACCGCCAATTTGCTTAGCCCCATATCGAAGCAAATTTCTCCCTCCCAAGAAAAGCCAAAGAAGGGAAAATCCTTTCCAATCCCTCTCCATATGGACGCAACAACCGAATTGCGATGCCACCTCTCCGTGGCCATAATTCACTGGTAACCCTCCCCTCAACAGTGTCATCAGTGTCCAACTCTGGCTAGCAGAAGCAAAAAGTGCGGCAATTAGAAGCAGAAGCTGCCGATGGCAGTTGAATGTTGGTCGGTGATTGAGTTGCAGCTCAGGTGGACACCACCTGCCCCCTGAATCTTGAAGTCTCCATTCGCGGCTGTAATTGATGACGGTTATGGATAGGGTTAGGTGGAGGGGCAGGGTAGTGGGAGGCAACGACCAACGGGAACGGCGGCAAACAGGAAAATTCGCATTACTGCATCGCTTAAGTGTCATTATTGGGACCAGAATTTCAACAAGCCGCTGCCGTTGTCGTGTCTTGTGATGCAAAAAAGAAGGGGCGATGGAGATGGCAACTTTCACCGCGCTCAGAATTCCTTTGAGCAGTGAGCTTCAGATAGATGCAGAGGAACCAGATCCACAGCCAGACATCGGTCAATCTGGAATCTCCCGAGCCCCTTTTTCTCCTCCTGCTGGATGCACCAATATCCGCTGGGCACAATCAACACCTCCGCACCGCCCCACGCCTCTTTTTAGTGCAGTGGAGTCATCACTCAACTTTAACTTCAGTCAGTCTGTGGCTTCGCTTATCTTTTGCTATTCCCGTCCACATCGCCAGCTCTTCCTCACCCAAAGTCGCCTAGTGTGGATTTTACACCTTGACCGTTTTTGTGGCCATGGCCTCGTGTCGAACGGATCCCAACTTGGCAGTGGGGAGCTGCAGTGGCAGTCCAAGTTTAAGACAAAGTTGTCTTCGGTTAAGGGCGTTAACTGGGTTAAACGCTCGTTGACAGTTTTATGCCGCCGACCAAGCCAAGACCACATCAAACCAAGAATTCGAAACTAAGACCAAGACGAGGGCGCGGACTGTCAGTCAGTGGCACAGGCCAAACGAGACACTTGCTAAGAGTGAAAATTCTGATAGAATGGCTTTTTCTTTCCTTCTGCATAGAAAGCTGCAATTAGAAAGAACCGGAGGGAAGTATTGAAAAGTGAAACAAAACAAATCAGATGGCGGTGCAATAAGAGGAACATCGGAACTACGCTCTCGTCAAGTATGTCGCCTGAGTCTTTCGTTCTTTAACTTTCGATTCAAATTAGGGTCAACAGGTGGCGCTTTTGAAGGGCACAACCACGATTCTTATCGTCAATTAGGATTTCGCTCGCTCATCCCTACTTTCTGATCTTAGCTCTTCCCTCGATTATCAGCGCAACTCTGGAGAAACTCTACCCAGCGAATTGATGACGCACACCTGAATCTTTGCGTGCCATCTCAATCCTTTTCGTTTTGCCGAAAATTCTCTCTGTGCCAAGTGAAAGTAAACCACTCCGATGCATTAACTGCATTTAAAAGTGTGAGACGCGCTCCGATTCTAATGAGCCCTCTCGAAATGCATTTGCGAGTAAAAAACTAATCTGAGGTGGAACCCAATCAATTTGCAAACAATCGAGACATGAGACGATGATTGCCGGAAACATAAACTCCTGCTCCTGATCGGCCTCAACTTTCTGGGGAAATAAAATTAGGAATGGGATGTTGAACAACCCACGCGGCAATCAGAGAATGTGCGAAAAATCGAAAGGAAATTTGCATGTCACTCGATGGAGGTTTCTACTCTGTTTGCACTGCAAACGAACCTCGAAACTCTGGACAAGATCAGAGCAACAGCCCGAGGTTGTTCCGTCACTTTCAGCGCAGCACTCTTTCTTGGCACAGTTTCTCGGACGTAGAATGCAAACAAATATTTGAATATCAAGTGACACAGAAAACAGAAGCGACATAGAACACAGCAAAAATCAGTATACGGCCCATATAACTCGACTTCCTCCTAACGGTCGAGTATTGTTATATCTGTGGGCCATCCGCATTTAATCCGGCCTTGATAAGAGGGAGCAACAAACTCTCCTCTCTAACTCCTAGCCTGACAATAAGAAGAATGGCTTCCCAAGAATCGCACACTTAGAAATTTTGGCACCGATCGCGGCATGCGATAGCAATTAGAGCAAAACTCTGCCAGTTCCAATTACTCAATCAGAAGCTTAGGGGGAAATCATTTCTGGTCCAATCAATGTCTGATGATATCAAAAGAACTTCACACGCCAATTTCCACTCCAAAGTCAAGGCCCGAGTCCGGATGTCGGTTTGCGATTGTGGATTAGGGATTGCAGACTTCCTATTTCCATTCAAACTCCTAAAAGACACAATTTATATAATTTCTTAATCAGATCTGCTGAATGCGGTACATTGTTGGGAAAATGGTATAATTCCCTCAAATCGGATGCAGTGCATCACGTGAGAAAAAGTGCGACGAGTGCAGTTCGCTGTGCTTTCGATGATTGCGCGTCAATATTTAATTGCATTATGTGACGGACAAATTCGAGACAGCCTCCGCTTTCTTTGTGGCGCAACTATTACTGACTGTTGTTATTGTTACTAGTGGTGTGTGTGGTTGCATAAACGCTGCATCAAACCCGGTTGCCTTGACTAAGCTGCCCCCACAATCAGTGACCTCATTCCGCACTCCCCGTTTTTCAACTCTTTTTTAACTCTGCCTTCGATTGTTATCGCGCACTTAATTAGGCGTGCGTTGATGTTCCCCTGGTTCTTACAACTTTGGTCATTAGAAAGCTTAGCTGCAAGGTTCTTGGTGGGGAGGCGGGGTTCTTCCCCCCAGGAAAATCACGGAGCAGCTCTCTGGGACCCTTCTCAGAATGATCCATGCACCTGCTGCTCTTTTATGGCCTGTTGTGGCACTTCAATTTGGCATTATTCAGTGCAATTCAATGCCGTTGCTGCGTGTCAGGTAATCGCATTAGAAAATCATTTGCCTCGACTGTTATAATTGCATTTTATTACTTCCGACAAGAACGAGAAACCCAAGAGCAGCGGACCCTTGGCGAGAAAAGCTGCAGCTGTGGCTTGAAAGAAAGTTGCCAGTAAAGAGCGCTCTTCGCAGAAGAGAGCTGGCGAAGAGCGGCTGGTTGGCCATTAGCTTTCCGTCTTCTACCGGTTTTTCTTTTTGGCCACAAGAGAGTTAGTCGCCGCTGCCTCTGCCGACGTCGTTTGGGTCTTCGATGGTTGGCTTCCCAGCTTGAAAACGTTTTCCGCGGCCTTCGCAGTGGGCATTCAGTGTCAAGGTGCTCGAACTGGCGGTCGCTAGCGCTCCAGTGATAGAAGCTAACAAACCCGATACGATTCGATCTTGCCCAGCATCTGAGATCTGGAATTCACCGAAGAGTTTCGCATAAGAACGTTTAGCCAAATCACACAACAGGCAGTTGGGCGCTCCACTTTCGACAGTGAGGACGTCGCTCGAGCGGTTCGCGTTGTTTCGGCTCATCGAAATTAAAAAGACATAAATCAAACAGCATTTGTTTCTGAGAAAAAAAATCGATCGTGTGTTCTGTGCGCGTCCTGCCATCTGAAGTGAAGTTCCGAAAGGTTATAGTACCTTACCAAGTACTCCAGTGATAAAGGTAAAATTGAAAACGCGTTCAAATCAGTTGACATTTAATGCCTGACAAGGTGTCAATTGTCGGGCGAACAGGATGTCCACATGTCTATCAATTAAACGAAAATGGTCAATGGATCATTAGAGAAAGCTTGGGGAATGTCAACACAGAAAGCATCGAGGAGATGTCACATTAGTTTCCAAGTTTCCAAGTTACCAAGTTACCAAGTTGCCCAGGTTCCAGCTTCCAGCTTCAAGATAAGTCCTAGGAGCTGGGGCTGGGGACTGGCATTTTTGCCATGCCGGAAACACGGCGAACAGTACCCGTCAACTCCCAAATGTGCAGAATTCTGCAGGCAATTAACTTTCGGCCTGGTCAAGACATCTTGCTCCTTTGTCGATCCACTATCCACTGGGAATCCTGCTGGTGGTGTGCAGTGTGATTTGGGTCAGCCAACGGTTCGTTGTGACCATTTAATGGCAATTAGCTGGGGCTTAGACAAGTGAAGACGTGAATTTCAAAAGAGCGTAAGACTTTCGCTGCCTCTGATAGAACCCAAGAATCAAAATGACAAATCTCTGCTCAACCCGCTCTACAATTCACTGCCCCATTAGAAAATGACCCTGGCTAAACGGTGACCCAGCTCATTAATATTCCGGACAAGTAGTGGATTCCCCACGATCAGAAATGCGTTCAACAGTTAGAGCGACTGTTTCGTGAGCTCGGAGATCATGTTTATGGATTCGGGTGCATAGATTAGGGTTTCCAATGGCTTTCGAATTGGTGCTGTTGAATTGCCGTTATGTTTGAGCCATGAAATGAAAAGTTTTGTCCAGTTTTTCCAATGCTTCTTGCTTTTTGATAGACCGCAGCCAAGGGAAACTAGTTTTGTGGCTCTTTTGATAGTTGAGAAATTTCACTAGCCATTAATTGAAGATTTGTCGCTAACTTTGAGAAATTTCTGCTAGCCACAAAAAAGAATTTCTATATAAATAACTCGGGGTGACCCACATCCACATCCACATCCACATCCAAGCGTTCCAAGCGGAGCCAACTCCTTCTGCCGATGGCCAGCGGGTGCAGTTTTCAAATTGCCAGCCATGAAATGAAGATAGCAGCCAGCAGCCAGCAGCCGGGCCAAGAAGTAGTTGCCAAGTGGCTTTCCTGGCCAACTTGCCAGGCCAACTTGGTTCCAGCTCCATCTGCGGCGACCTGCGCACATTGCTTACAGTTACACTGAGCAGCGCTTCAATTGAGATAAGCTCGAATGGCAGTTATGTCATTCCCTGGCACACTTTTCCGACCAATCACTCGCCATTCTAATTAAGTGGCAACTAGTTTTTGGCGTATTGGTGTCATAAAGGTGCTTTATCGGCACCTTGACAGCGGGAAAGCAGCTGGATTAGCCCAAATTTCGAACCAGATCCGAACAGCAGAGGTCCCCACTCGGAAGCGCTCCACAACACCCCATAAAACGTGGCCAAAACAAACTGTCAAATTTGGCTGTAAATATGTATGCTAAACGAAAAACTAGTTGCTAAGCTGGCTGATAAATGGTCGGACGTCCCGATGCGAGCATGCATACATATAAATCTCCATTCGATCGATCCGCAGCAGGAGCAACTCGACTGCCAAATGGAAATTTATTTCCAAGTCTGTGAGTTTGCAACTGCGAATCCGAGGATCTGGCGATCCGGCGATCTGGGGATCTGCGGATCTGTGGATCTGTGGCTCTGTAGATCTGCGTATTAGTTTATTGGCCCACTAAGGCAACTGACCCACAACATTAAATTGTGATTTGAGTGGGCCAGTAGCCAAGTAGCCAAGTAGTCAAGTAGTTGACAAGCTGACAGTGGTTTTCTCCAGCTGAGAAGCAGCCGGGTAATTAGAATGTTTTCCCCTCTTGTGTGTTTTTTTATTTTATTGAATTGCAAATCCCTGCGAGGGGCACGCGACTCGGTCTGCTGAGCAATCCGTGTCATTGACCAGCAGCCATGGAAATTGATTTGCAGCCAGACAATTGCATAATCGTTGATTATGAGGCACTCACGAAGCCGGGACTGCAGTCGAATTCGATTAGTGCGGAAATCAAGTCAAGAGCATGTGGATAGATACGAAAGCCGGGCTCTCTGTGATTTAACGCATATTACACGTAATGCATTTTCCATGCAGCTGGCTGGGGCTGGAAAAGAACCGCAAAAGCCACTAACGATCCAACATAAAGCATTCAACTGTTGTGTTCTCCTCCATATCGATCGCATTGTGATCGGAGGGGCCCAATCAGAATTCCAGCTGACCATTTCAGTTAACAGCTAGTGCTTCTAGTTCTTGGCCCAAAGTCCAGGTGCTTCTCTCGGACTTCTTGGCATTTTTGGTTTTTGTTACTCTGTGCCTGGCTTCCTGTGCGTGCGCCTGGCTAAGTGGCATTATTTTAATTCCACTGGCCGTGCGTGTGCGCAGCGTTTAGATCAGAAGTGCTGCCGTTTCTGAGGTTTCTGGGGATTCTGAGGATTCTGAGGGTCGGGTCGGGGAGCATCAACCAAATTGATTTTGCATCTATCCAGAGGCAATTAATCAGTGCCTTCGTGCTGGTGGGCGTTGCCATTGCCACTGCCACTGCCACTGCCACTGCAATTGCAATTACACTGCTGGATAGCCCGTATTAAACCCATTATTAATGCTTAACTGTAACTGCAGGCGCAATTAATCACGAGATAAGCACGGGTGTGGGAAGACACTGAAATGCTAATTAAAAACCAAGCTACCAAAACGCTCATTTTCTCTTCTTTCTTTTTGTTTTTTGTTTTTTCGTTTTTTTTTTGCAATTTTCCCCTCCAGAATACAGAATACAGAATACATAGTCTGAAATGCATCTGCGGTCAATGACAAAGAACAGAGGAGTCAGCATGATGGCACTGCTGGGCCTAATGCTGCTTTTGGTGGACACCTCGGTGGTGGCACGCAAGTTGCCCAAGCGGCCGGCGGTGAAACCGTTGAAGACATTTCCGCGCAACAATGCCACACCGATTCCGGCAACGGGAGCGGGAGCGGGATCGGGAATTGCGGCGCCGAACGGAAGCGAGCTACCAAAACCGTTGAGCGTTGAGCCAGCGGAAGCGATTGCCGCATTGCCACCTGGTTCTTCAGGTGATTCCTCTGGTGCTTCTGCCGCCTCCCCGTTGCCACCTGCTATATCACCTGCCGCTGCCTCTGCCTCTGCTGCTGCTGCTACCTCTGCTGCTGCTGCTGCGGAGACCAAGGCCGATGATCTGGACCCCACTCCCATGGCAACACCTTCGGGGAGCTCTTCGGTGGACGAGGACTGCGAGCCGGATATGATTGGCTTCGAGCTCATAACAGGGTAAGTGTCACCGCCGAGGAGCATAAATCTTAATTGTGGCCAATTAGTTGTCTATGGCCCATGGAGCAGAGACAGTCACACACACACACACACACACACCACGCGAATGTTGTTGCAGCGCGGAGCATAAATTATACCCACGACTGCCTGTTAACACATCGTAAAGGTGGTTTCCCCCATTTATAATGCCGCCAAACCACCCACTTGGGCTGGCCCCCGAAAACCCAGAGATCTCAGAATTTATGTGCGTTACTCTCCGGTTAATCCACCATCACAGGTACGTGCTATCGGCGCCATCGAAGCAATTGGAAACGCTGCCCGGCACCCTCATGCTGACCGACTGCCTGGAGGCCTGCCAGGCCAATGAATCTTGCAGCGCGGTTAATTACGAGACGGGCCTGTGCGTCATGTTCCGCAGCACCGCCGATCAGTTGCCAGGTGAGTCTGCGCCGGTGAAAAAAAATTGAAAAAGAAAGACTAAAGTTCAAAATAAACATCTCAAATACCATGTGCCATTTAGTGTGAGAATCTAATTGTCCTTATATTTGATGCAGCTTTCCGCCAGCTTTGTTTGTTGATCTAAGAAATTTTGAGTGTAATTTTTGCCTAGGAAATTTCCCAGTCTTAGTTGGTTTTTTCATGTGTAGCTGCTGGTTAAAGAGCACCCAGCTAAGCACTCGATCGCCCAATCGCGATCTTTGGCCCGCAGCTTGTATGTTAAATGTTTCCCGCTAATCACAATGAATGCCGCCCCCATCTGGCCATTCTTCCTCCCAATCTTGCAGGTTCACTTTCCCGCTCCCAGTATCCCGTGTTCACCGTTTACGCGCAGAAATCCTGCTTCGGAGTGCGTCCCTGCTCGAAGGCCTGGTGCATCGATCGCGTCCAGGGCTACCGACTCCCTGAGCGGGCCAAGGCCAGCCAGAGTGTGGCCACGCGGCGCGACTGCATCGAGCTCTGTCTGGGCGAAACGGAGTTCACCTGCCGGTAAGTGCTGCTATACCGTTACAACACAGCCACCCTCTTGAACTGAAACACCCACCCCGCCTCCTTGGGGCACACACCTCTTCATTCCTCCTCAATGCACTCCACACTCCACACTGCGCACTAAACACTAACCAATGCACGGCAACAAAAATCGTCTATCTTATGCGCGTTGGAAAAAGATAACTAGTAATAATATTTTTCTTATAACACCACCATGGTACGCACCATGCAAAACGGCAAAGTATTGGGTTTTAATTTCTTTTCAATCCCCTTTCACCCCCGTTTTTGTTTGCCGTGCACCCGATGCACCTGAAGATCGGCCAACTACTATGCGCACTCTGGCCTGTGCGAGCTCTCGGACATGGATCGCATTACGCTGTCAGACGAGGCGAACATCGCGGCCTACGATGGCGCCGACTATCTGGAGAACAACTGCGCCGAGGAGCCCAGCAAGCTGTGCGAGTTCAAGCGCGTAGCGGGCCGCATTCTGAAGACGGTGGACTCGGTGCACCAGAATGTTCAGACGCTGGACGAGTGCCGCGACCTCTGCCTGACGGCCCCGTTCCGGTGTCATTCGTACGACTACAACGAGACCGGGGAGCTGGTGTGCCGCCTGTCCCACCACAGCCGGGCCACGCTGACGGATCTCTCGGAGCCCTACCTCTCCATCGAGGAGGCCGCCACTTACGAGCAGTCCGCCTGCTACAATGTCTCCATCGACTGCCGCTCCGGGGAGATGGTAACCAAGATCAGGACGTCCAAGCTCTTCGATGGCAAGGTGTACGCCAAGGGAGCACCCAAATCTTGTGCTGTGAATGTAAACAACTCACTGGAGTTCGACCTGAAGATGCGGTACAACGACCTGGAATGCAATGTGCGTCAGAGCGCGTATGGCAGGTATATGAACGACATTGTGATCCAACATCACGACATGATTGTCACCTCCTCGGATCTTGGCCTGGCCGTATCCTGCCAGTATGATTTGACCAACAAGACGGTGGTTAACAATGTGGATCTCGGTGTGACTGGGGAGATTGAGTCTACGCTCAGTGAGGAAATCATCGTCGATTCACCGAACGTCATCATGAAGATAACCGCACGTGATGGCAGCGACATGAAGAGGATCGCCGAGGTTGGGGATCCGCTGGCTCTGCGATTCGAGATCGTCGACGCCAACAGCCCGTACGAGATCTTTGTGAGGGAACTGGTGGCCATGGACGGGACGGACAGCGCCGAAATCACACTGATCGACGCCAACGGCTGTCCCACGGACCAGTACATAATGAGTGCCATGCAAAAGCTAGCCAACAATCGCAAGGTGCTGCTCTCACAGTTCGACGCCTTCAAGTTCCCCTCCTCGGAGCTGGTGCAGTTCCGCGCCCTGGTCACGCCCTGCATACCGCGCTGTGAACCGGTTATCTGCGACAACGATGAGAACGGCGAGCTCAAGTCGCTGCTGTCCTACGGTCGTCGCAAGCGATCGGTGCTCAACGGCACTGATGGCGGTAAGTAAACGGTTCTTCTTGGCCAGCTTTATAACCAGGGATGGCCAACCCAGCCACCAAGTGACCCACGTTTAGGGGGCGGGATGGTGGCCAGTCACCAGTACAACACACCATGTGACAGATACCATTAACTCCGACTGACAGGGAAATCTTTAGAGTTCTGCGAGGAGCTTGCAAAATTGTTCAAGAGGAGATGCGATATTTAGGTTTTTGTTTTTGTTTTTGTTTTTGTTTTTTACTTTTCCTTTTCTCTTTGCTAAAAAATCGTGAGAAGCAATTATAACTTAATTTACTACAAAAGTAGTTTCGTGGTAAATTCTGTTAATAGTCATAAGCAACGATTTATGTTCTGTGAAGCGATTTTTAACTTAGAATGGTAAGATCATAAAAAACACATAACCCATAGCGCAGATGGCACCAATACCAATGTCAGTGGGCCAGTATAATTTGATGAATGTCATTTTGCATAGACTGGCGGGATTCATGCACCTTCCTCACTGTGGCACCTGGGCACACCATCCCTGGTCAGATGGCCCAACACAAGAGCTCCCAGAAAACATATTTCATTTCTTGTTTGCGTCTTTTTCTCCGCTTTTCTTTGCTCGCCTGCAATTTTTGTGTTTTTGCGATTTTCTGCTCGATGGATGCGCTGCTACCTTTTCACAGTTGAGCTGGCCATTAAGTCGGAACGCCAAAAACGTGATGTGAGTCATCAGGCGGCCGGCGATGAGAACATTCTGCTGGTGCAATCGATACAAATCACCGATAAGTTCGCCTTCAATGGCGCCGATGCTCCGGGAGGCAGCGGATCGGAGGCCGGTGGTCTGGATGGCCTGGCCAAATTGCAACTGGATCTGGGCACCAAATCGGACACTTGCATAAACGGCTATGGTGAGTTGGGATCACCGGGGTCCAGTCCAATGTGTAGCACGGTGGCAAGTCGCTCCAAGTCGGCGGCATCTATTTGCTATCGCCGAGCGTGGCGAATTGATTTGCGCTAATCGCGTGCCGCCGCGCCATCTAGCCGCTGGAAAAAAGCTGCCGACTTGCCGACTTGCCGACTGAGTGCCCAGCTAATTAAATAAGCTCGTAAATTTTCTTCAACTCTTTTTACAACTCTATCCAGGCTTCATAATTGCCGGGGCTCTGTTCCTGCTGCTCCAGCTGACGGTCATTGCTGTCTGGGACAATATGCAGAAGCGAGCGCTACACAAGCGGTAAGAACGTCAAAGCCAGTGAATGGCCTTTTAACAAGCCAGTTGGAGATGGAGATGGAGATGGAGTTGGAGATGGAGTTGGAGATGCAAATGCAGATGGAGATGGAGATGAAGATGGAGACGGAGCTGCAAATGCACAAGGAAGATGGAAGTGCAGACGAAGACAGAGCTGCAGGTGGAGAGACAGAAACTAGCATGAAATTCTACTTAGCTCAAAACTTAGCACCGCTCATAATCTAGTTAGTAGATGTACGATCAAGACATGGAGAATGGACGCCCTTTCCCGGACTTTCCGCCATAGAGCTGGACTCCTCTGTGAAGGGATCCCCTTAGAAACGAAACGTAGCTTAATATTTATACCTACACCTAACTATATTACCTATGTAAGTGTGCGCACTTAGGCGCCCCCTCTATAAGACTTACCCATTAAGACTACTCTGGACACGTCGACATACTATCAGCTTAAGACTCGTAACTCGGAACTCGGAAAGTAAAGCTCCTTAGTTGTAGTGCGAACCATTCAAACCTCTCAAGCGAGCTTCGAACTGACAACCATTGCTCGTTTAAGAGGTTTGACTGTCTAATAATACCTAAACACTTAACTTAACTTAACTTAACTTAATGCTTATACATATATGCTAGGCCCAATCGATCACACACACAGACACAGATACAGATACACAAAAAATGTAACAAGAAACAAAACTTCAGATGCTATAAAAGGTAAATAAACGTATTAGAAAGATACTCGTTTGCGTTTGCGTTTGCATTACTCTTATTTTCTTGATATCGAGTTTTGGCCTTTGTTTTGGTCTGCGTTAGCGGAAAACGAAATTTGCCCGTCACTGTCAACGTCAATCGATCCACAATCGACTGCAGTCTGCGGCACTAACAAGGCCAAAACCTCAAGCCTCGGCCATGATTGTTGGTTTTAGCCTAATAAACGTTGATACAAATCAATCAAGAGCAGCGTTTAGGCCGCCTCCTCCCGCGATGTTGGTCCGCCAAATCGCTTTTTGTGCCACACTCACCAGGTGGAAAATTGGCCCAAGTAAAACTGAGCCTTGTCTAAATGGCGCTGAACCCGGCTGTAGTAAACAGTTCAAAGTCGAGCTGCGCACAGTAAAAGTGACAAACTAATTGGGCGAGGAAACGAGGGCTATGAATTGCAGGTAAACAACTTCATTAACATGATTTCACCCACATTCGCATTGCCGGCAGGGAAATGAGCGCCAGTCTGAGTGGGTGGTGCAAATGGGGCTTTTACTTTAGGAATGCTTACAAACTAGGTTACTTTATGGGAGTAGTAAGCATGGAAGGTAAAATGTATTGAGGAGAAAACATATTTTAGGCTTAATTTTCTCAATAAGCTTTGGAGCCGAAGCTTTCCCAAAGACGCGGTTTTCTATAAAACAAAAATTAATAAGAATATCCTATTACCAATCACTTGGCCGTTTCTGTGTTCAGTAGTCTAAATACCAAGCTCCCGAGACTTTCTTTCAGCCATTCTTCATATGCGGCTAAATGAAAAGTCACCATAATTTTTAGTCATAATTATTACTGATTTTCTATCAACCCATCCCAAGATGGCAGTGGTCGAGAAGAACAGAAGAAAAAAAAGCCACAGAAGGCAGGCGGTAGCAACGGGCAAAAAACAATTTGAAAGGAAATGTTTAACATTATCTCGAATCTGATGCTTTGAACTCGGCGCAAGTTGGCGAACATGAACATGAAAAGTTGCCAAGTCAAATGCTGTCACTGACATGGCCATCCAAATTTAGACAAAGCCTCCAGAGGAGGCCACTCCTCGCGACTCCTCAAGACTCCTCGCGACTCCACGCGACTCCTAGCGACTCCTTTTTTAATGTATTTTTGTGCAGCCTCCCGATTCGTTTCTAATGTCCCCGAGACTTCTGTGCTCCCACCTCCCAGCTCCCAGCTCCCAGCTCCATGCTCCCTGCCCGCCGGCTCAGCGAAAGTCTTTGAACACTTTCCGTGAATGCAATGCACAGCATCCGTTTGGCGCTGCGCTGGCTGGCGTCTTTCTTTCTATATTTTTGTCACCGCGGGACTCGCGAATCGCCAGTTGGGAGCCACGGAGGCGGCACGCATAACATAAATTCTGCAATGCGTATTTCAAAAATTGCAGCCTTCGATGTGTCGTTGGCTCTCTATAAGGAGCCGAACAGAGGCCTTGGCCATTCAGTTGTCCGCTGGGCAAATGTTTATGTCAAGCGAGCAGCAAATAAAGTGCTCGCCTTGACAATGTCCGCGGCAATGTCAACAGATGGCCATGGCCCTTGGGGACCAGCAATCTGGGTGGGTAGCCGGTTTTTTTCGTGGATGCTGCCTCATAACCTTTATGAATTGCTGACGAGACAATGGCCTGACGGAAACGCAACTGCCAGGCATTTGCAACTCATTTCCTAGCCAAGCCGGCAGAAACAGGGATTCGAAACTTAATTCTGAGATCACGCACGCACGCAGAGGCAACTCCCGAAACGCTCTAGATTGGGCCACAATCGATTCGGGAGCAGCAAGTGGCTTCGGCATTGCGGTTCTTTTCCATATATCTGCCACTGCAACAACGGCAGCATTGAAAATGCATTACGCGAGGTTCAGCTTACAGCTTGGATTCATGTGGGGTTTTCCACGGACTGCGACTGATTTCCGCACTAATCAAATTCGAATTCTGCATTCACTTGGAGCTGGCAGAGAGTGCAATTGTGCACGGTGAAAAACTAGTGGCGGTTTGGTAATGGTAAAGCAAATATCTATTGGATATGTAATGCAAAGATGGGTTCAGAATTGAAGCTTAATAAATTACCTAAATATATATTGTAAAGAACTGAACACTGAATTTTGCAATCCACATAGTTTGCAGCGGCTGAAACCGTTTCAAAACTGCTGGGGCTGCAAGTAACGAAACCACCTCGCCCTTCTCCTAGTGTACTCGCCTAATTAACGATTATGCAACTGTCCGCCTGCCTGCAAATCGATTTGCAAGTCCGCTGCCATGGCCATTCTGGTGTCGGCGAGACTGGTCAATGACATGTCCGCGGAGTCATTAGCGAAACGCTGAGAATGAGTCGCGTGCCGAAGGCAGTACCGTTCTCCTCGCAGAGTTACACAAAAGCGGGCCACAACACTGGGGCGTGAAGAGTCACAGATGGGAATTCTAATTACTCGATTTCTTGTTGACTCCTCTGACTTACATGAGCATGTACACGCCGCAGAGGAGCAGTGGTGCAGTGGTGCAGTGGTGCAGTGGCGCAGAGCCGAGAGGCTGGCGAAATTTGCAGTAAAAATGTTCGCTTTGCCCCACTCAAATTACAATTTAATGTTGTGGGTCAGTCGGCTTAGTGGGGCAATAAACAAAGTTTCGGTCGAAGTCCAAGTCCAAGTCTAAATCCGAATACAAGTCGCTTAGTCGCGGATTCCGTGCATCGGTCCACATAAATCGATGGTGCGCACAGCACACAAATGTTCGAATGTATTTGTGTGCCGCAGGGAGGGAGTGGGGTGGTTTTCTTACTATGTATTTTCCTTTTTTCCAGCTTATCCAGCATTTACAATTGCTGATGCGCGCGCGGTTTGCTTATTGAATGCGCATTCAAACCCGAATTCAAATTCAGATTCCTACTCGAATTCGGGTTCTTCGACGATTTATTTAGGCAAATAAACAAATGGCATGTGCAGAGTGTTAATTTATCAAGTTGCCGGCGCGCAGAACTGAAAATAAGTGCGAGAAAATCACTTTGCAACGGCGAAATTCCGCGCTCGGCGACTCAAATCCCCAGATGGAAGTCGCAAGATGCCCAATGCTCGAATGCTCAGATGCTCAGATGCTGTCGGTGGGCATATTTATGGCCCGGCTGCTCATTTTGTCAGCCCAAAGTGCCTGCCATATATCAGGGGAGCATATCTCATTACTTTGTGATATTGCCAATGCATTTTGTCTGACCCAATAGACACCTACAAATAATGAAAAGGACGCAGATACCCCATACCCCATACCCCAAACCCCATACCACATACCATACTTGCGCCAACGTGGGGAAAGATTTGGCAACACCAACTGGATTTCTGCCGAACACAGAAACACAAAAACAACCGAGAACAACAAGATAAATGTGCAAGAAGTCGGAAGACTCAGGCGACAAACTTGCTGGCCGTTGAGCCGCAAACACAACGCCACAGCAGAAAAAAGGTTTTAAATTGATTTCATTGGATATAAATCCGTCATCTTATTGTGTTGTTTCATACATAGCAACCGTCTAATCAAAAGCGTTACTTGAGCAAAAAATACATGCATTTCCAACAAGCCAAATCCAATTTGTATATCAAACCTGGTATCAAATCAACCGAATCTGAACCATAAATATCGTATACATTGTAATAAGGAGCAATAAATTGATCATTGTTAGTGTTTGGGAGGTCGGTTTCGAACGTCAATGCAAGCCACATCGCATTAAACGAATTTCCCAGTAATTTATTGTCGATCTTTAGGCCTCATTAAAATGCTGCTCCAGTCGCTCAACTCAGAACTCAGTTTGTGCTCAGCCGGGCTGTAAATGAATCGGCCTCATAGATCATTCATAAGCAAAAGATCTCGTGGCGCTGGCCAGCATACTGATTAGATTCTTTCAGGGGCAAAACTCTTCTGCTGATGCTGTAATAGTGGCCGACGGCGAAGAAAAGAGGTTCAGAAAACCCTTTCGACGGTCTATGCACGTAGCCGACAAATTTGTCAGCCGAAGAAAGGAAAGTGAAAAATCTATAGGCGATGCAAATAGCTTCGTTTGTTTAAATGCCAGGCAAAAAATGCAAGCACACTGAAAGATTGTCAAGATGTCTTCGGTTGGGGATTGGGGATTGGCTTGATTTCGTTTGGAAATGTCAATGGCAGCCGCAGGGCGGGAAAATATAAACAAATGGCCCTTGGCTGCCAGGGTGAATGCCACACAGTGAGTCGCTTACCGCTTACCGCTTACCAGGCGCAAATCAATTGTTCGATTTTTATTGGCCGTTTTTTTTATTCAAAGGCAGTTTTATGACCCGGCAAAGACATCTAAGCGAAAGTTTTTCCTGGCTTCCCGTGGCTTCTTTGCTGGGTGGCATAAATTACAAAATCAGTTAGACAAATTGTTGGAAAAATGGCCAGCAGACGACGACGACAAAGTCGTCAGCGACTCTCGTTGATAATCTGCACAAAACTGGACCCAGTTTACCTCGGCTGCTGGCTAATTGTCTGCAATTGTTTCATAACCGTTGCCTGACCCAAGCCAAGTGACCCAAATCCGCTGACCATCCAGCCGCATCCAGAGGAGATTTGCGTCTGAATCTCAGGAATGAGAATTAAGTTTTCGTTTTTCCCCCCCCCCCATTCTGCGTGTGCGGCCGAAGTGAAAACCCAACCAAGGCATCAGCATAATTGTGTAAGAATTTTCTGCGCATTTGGGAAATGTGTCTGCCAGATGATGAAAAACAGAAAACAAACCAAACAAAGTCTCCAGTGCGCAGAAAAACCTTTTCCGGCAGTGAGAATTTTCAGAGTTTTGTCGCACGAAATGCCAACGGTTCAAATCCGTTGTCGAACTGGAAGATGACACTGCGCATTGTCCGTCCATTCGCGGAGACATTCACCTGTACCAATACCCATCCCACATCCGAGGCCATTCAATTTCAACGCAATCGCATCCCAGCTCCCGTCTCATCCCATTCCATCCCATACCATACCATCACCATCCCCTTAACATCGGCTTTCTCAGCTGGAGCATCTGAGACGCATTCATCCTCGCGGAGATCCTCTTCATCTGCAAGTTGGGGCACGTACGCCGCATGTCAGTCTAATTTGCTGACATGATTATGATTTTGCTGGCCAACCGATAGAGCCAAAGACTGCACGACAAAAAACATTTTAATATTAATCTTTAACGTGGTACATGTGATATACTCGTATGTGATATAGATATGACCAAGCACAAAGGTCAAGGGCCATCAAGAAGAGAACAGTCTGAGCTACAATGTCCTCGGTTTTAATATTGCATGGCGCAAATCAATTAATTTGAAATGTTGCAAGAAGAGGACTGGGAAGTACTTTTAAGACATTTCTCGCTGTGTAATGATTAGTCTGCGGAGGATGAGACTAATGTCGGCAAGTGAATGCCTCATAAGCGGACGAGATGGGTTCTACCAATTTGGCTTACTAACCAGTCCGGCGACTTCCCTGGAATCGAAACCCTCCTGGAGCCAGATCTGAGCCGATCTGCTCCGCTTTGAAGCACTCTGATTTGAAAGCCTCCTGCTGCTTAGTTTGTTTGATTCCGCGCGGAGCGATGTCAGCCCATGTCGACCAAGTCGACCAAGTCGGCTGCTGGCTAAAAACATTTGAGCCATTTTTGGGCGGAAGTCGCTGCTGCTGACTTGGGCGTGACATAGTTGCATTTATTAATGCAAATATTCCGTTTAGCCGCGCATTCCACGGATATGAAAATGAATAACCGTTCTTCCAGCGGTATTGAACATATCTTTAGCAAAGAATCTGCTCTATTCTTGGCCAAAGAGCACGAAAGAGTCAGCGAAGAAGCAGGCAGCGCAGTCGATCAGAAAGGTGGAAAGACCCTCTCTTACATTCTACTCTTACGTGCCACTCTTTGCTTCTCCTGAAGAACTTTTCCCAAAAGAAGCTTTTCCGACACCTGAAGCTTCCCATTCTCAATTCTCAATACTCGTTCTCGTCGGAAGCAATAAACTGCAATTATAACCGTCGGCCAAATGATTTCTCTGCTGCCAGAACGTCTTGCACGCAGCTTCGGCATTGAATTGCACTGAATAGCGCCAAATTAAAGTCCCACAGCAGGCCATAGCTGAGCCCAGGGCATCCGCGAAAGACAGGTGCACGGATCACTCAGGAGAGGAGCTCTTCAGCTGTTGAGCTGCTGAGCTGCCGAGCTGTGAGAATCGGAAAGAGGGGCAAGCTCCCAGCTCCCAGCTACCAGCTCCCAAGCACCTTGCAGCTCAGCTTTCTAATGACCAAAGTTGTAAGTACCAGGAGAACTACACGACCATTACCTCAACGCACGCCTAATTAAGTGCGCGATAACAATCGAAGGCAGAGTTAAAAAAGAGTTGAAAAACGGGGAGTGCGGAATGAGGTCACTGATTGTGGGGGCAGCTTAGTCAAGGCAACCGGGTTTGATGCAGCGTTTATGCAACCACACACACCACTAGTAACAATGACAACAGTCAGTAATAGTTGCGCCACAAAGAAAGCGGAGGCTGTCTCGAATTTGTCCGTCACATAATGCAATTAAATATTGACGCGCAATCATCGAAAGCACAGCGAACTGCACTCGTCGCACTTTTCCCGATTTCATTCATCTCCACCCGATGCACTGCATCCGATTTGATTGTCCGCCGATTGTCGCTTTGTGGCCGTAATTGAGGCCTCTGCGAGTTAGGTTAACGCCTTTGGGGGAATTATACAATTTTTTCAACAATGAACGACATCCAGCAGATCTGATAAAGAAATTATATAAATTTTTTCTTTCTTTCTTGGTGTTTCGAAACAGCGTTGGGGGTTTGAATAGGAATAGGAAGTCTGCAATCCCCTGTACACAATCGTCAACAGACATCCGGATTTGGGCCTTGACTTTGGAGAGGAAAATGGCGTGTGAAGTTCTTTTGATATCATCAGACATTGATTGGACCAGAAATGATTGAGTAATTGGAACTGGCAGAGTTTTGCTGTAATTGCTATCGCATAGCGCGATCTTTGCCAAAATTTCCAGGTGTACGATGCTTGAGAAGCCCTACTTCTAATTGTCAGGTTTACCTAAACCGTTTACATTCCCAGTTCGAGAGGAGAGTTTGTTGCTCCCTCTTATCAAGGCCGGATTAAATGCGGATGGCCCACAGATATAACAATACTCGACCGTTAGGAGGAAGTCGATTTATATGGGCCGTATACTGATTTTTGCTGTGTTCTATGTCGCTTCTGTTTTCTGTGTCACTTGATATTCAAATATTTGTTTGCATTCTACGTCCGAGAAACTGTGCCAAGAAAGAGTGCTGCGCTGAAAGTGACGGAACAACCTCGGGCTGTTGCTCTGATCTTGTCCAGAGTTTCGAGGTTCGTTTGCAGTGCAAACAGAGTAGAAACCTCCATCGAGTGACATGCAAATTTCCTTTCGATTTTTCGCACATTCTCTGATTGCCGCGTGGGCTGTCCCACCTTCCACCTCCCATTCCCCATTTCATTTCCCCAGAAAGTTGAGGCGGATCAGGGATCAGTAGAAGCAGTTTATGTTTCCGGCAATCAGTCCAAGAAATTCGCTATGCAGATCGTTTATTCTTCTCATGTCTCGATTGTTTGCAAATTGATTGGTGTCCACCGCAGATTCGTTTTTTACTCGCTTTAGAATTGGAGCGCGTCTCACACTCTTAAATGCAGTTAATGCATCGGAGTGGTTTACTTTCACTTGGCACAGAGAGAATTTTCGGCAAAACGAAAAGGATTGAGATGGCACGGAAAGATACAGGTGTGAGTCATCAATTCGCTGGGTAGAGTTTCTCCAGAGTTGCGCTGGTAATCGAGGGAGGATGTCCGAAGGAGTTAAGATCAGAAAGTAAGGAGGCGCGAAGGAAATCCTAATTGACGATAAGAATCGCCCGCATGGTGATTGTGCTCATTAATAGCGTGGCGATAACTGTTGACGTCGATGTGAATCGAAAGCTGAAGAACGAAAGACTGAGGCAACGAACTTGACGAGAGTGGAATAGTAACGATGTTCTTATTGCACCGCCATCCGATTTTTTTGTTTCACTTTTCAATACTTCCCTCCGGTTCTTTCTAATTGCAGCTTTCTATGCAGAAGGAAAGAAAAAGCCATTCTATCAGAATTTTCACTCTTAGCAAGTGTCTCGTTTGGCCTGTGCCACTGACTGACAGTCCGCGCCCTCGTCTTGGTCTTAGTTTCGAATTCTTGGTTTGATGTGGTCTTGGCTTGGTCGGCGGCATAAAACTGTCAACGAGCGTTTAACCCAGTTAACGCCCTTAACCGAAGACAACTTTGTCTTAAACTTGGACTGCCACTGCAGCTCCCCACTGCCAAGTTGGGATCCGTTCGACACGAGGCCATGGCCACAAAAACGGTCAAGGTGTAAAATCCACACTAGGCGACTTTGGGTGAGGAAGAGCTGGCGATGTGGACGGGAATAGCAAAAGATAAGCGAAGCCACAGACTGACTGAAGTTAAAGTTGAGTGATGGCTTCACTCCACTAAAAAGAGGCGTGGGGCGGTGCGGAGGTGTTGATTATGGCCAGCGGATATTGGTGCATCCAGCAGGAGGAGAACAAGGGGCTCGGGAGATGCGAGATTGACCGATGTCTGACTGTGGTTCTGGTTCCTCTGCATCTATCTGAAGCTCACTGCTTAAAGGAATTCCGAGCGCGGAGAAAGTTGCAAACTCCATCGCTCCATCGCTCCATCTCCCCCAAAATCCCCTTCGCCTTCCATTTTTATATCAGAAGACACGACAACGGCAGCGGCTTGTTGAAATTCTGGTCCCAATAATGACACTTAAGCGATGCAGTTTTTTCGTAATATGAATTTTCCTGTTTACCGCCGTTGCCATTGGTCGTTGCCTCCCACTACCCTGCCCACCATCTCCCCCTATCCATGACCATCATCAATTACAGCCGCGAATGGAGACTGCAAGATTCGAGGGCAGGTGGTGTCCACCTGAGCTGCAACTCAATCACCGACAAACATTCAGCTGCCATCGGCAGCTTCTGCTTCTAATTGCCGCACTTTTGCTCCTGCTTAGCCTGGCCAGAAGTGTACTCTGATGACACTGGTCCGGTTAAGGGGAAGGATCTCAATGAGTTATGGACACGAAGAGGTGGGATCGCAATTCGGTTGTTGCGTCCATATGGAGAGGGATTTGAAAGCATTTCTCCTTCTTTGGCTCGTCTTGGTCGAGAATGGTTCGCTTCGATATGGAACTCAGCAAATTGACGGTTGCGCCATCGTTCCCATCATTCATTACTGCGCTAATGAATCCGGACACATTGAGAGGTGAGTAGTGGTGATGTAATCTCCCTGCCATCATAGCTTCCACTTTTAATTTACAATCCCAGAGCCTGCGATTAGTAACGACATTGCAGCAAGTTATCGATACGGAGAAATGGGACGCGGAAGACGGGGATGGGATGGGCAGTAATAGCTATTCTCCCAATATTTGCTCTGGGCGTTGGCACACCAACTCGCCAAGTCGACAACTCGTGGCTTCCTCTGCCAGGTTGGGCCGAAATGCAGTTGTCTTTGGAATAGATGGGTTCCTGCTCGGACTCAGTCTCTGCAAATGAAGGGGTGTGCCTGGCATGGGCAAAGATGTGGAATAAGATGAGGAAGTGGAGGAGGAGCACCTGGTTTCGCAGGAGGCAGCACAAGGCGTGCGACATGCAACACAAGCCAATCAAGGTAACTGTCAATGGAGGCAACACCTGTTTCTGCTTCTTGCGATCACCGGCTGCACTTCTACTACTGCCAGCGACCTTGAATCGGCTCCCTCCAGCTCCACTGCTGGAACACCAGATGAGATGATAACCTGCCCGGCGTGGTTTTCTGCTTGTGGGTGTGCAAACCAGTAAATTGGAGCTATTTCCATCAATTTCCGACGCGCGGCACTTGACAAAGTAAACAGATTGGGGGTCTCTCCTTCCATTGGGATCTGAAAATGATCCTAGGTCCAACAGGTACGCCCCACTCCGCTCCCAATATTTTTCATTTATATTCTCATCAATTTGCACCAATTTTCACATGCCAGGCCAGAGGAGTGGACTTCGAAGTTCGGCTGCCATTTTCAGGTACACAAAAGGGGCATCGCCTAGGAAATTTATGACCACTTGCTGTTGCATGCACCGTGCACCACACAGTGGAACGGAACACCAACCACCCATCTTACCCACCAGAACTGGCATCCCGACCCAAAACTGTTACACTTGACTAATTGATTTATGAGAGCGAGATTCCAAAATACTCCAAGTACAAACACGGACTAGGAGACTAAGATGCACTTTGTTGGAATATTATTCTGCATGTGGGTGGGTTTACCGAACAGAAACGGGGAAAATCCACAAGGGGAATCGTGGCAAGCATGTCGCATGAAAAAAACAAGTTCTCGAGTGTTTCCCACAGGCACAGGAAGTGTTCGCTGCCGAACGCATGCCAAAAATGGATCCCCGAGGACAAGACAACCTTGGACTTGGACGACAAAAGCGGGTCCGAAACCTAACCCAAACCCGATCCCAAAACGATCACGATTATGATGATCATTGCGACGATTGGTGGAATGAACCATCGAGTAGGCAAAGACAGGTTGGTGGGATTGGGTTTGGGATTGGGATTGCAGTTGGGATGGGGCCAAGTGCCCGGTCAGAATTAAAGGAGTGGGATGTATATTGTTTCTGCATTGTAACTGTCACCTGGCGGCAGTTTCCAGTGGCTAGAGTTGGCAGAAATAATAGAAATTATATTAAATGGGCATTTGGGGAGTCCGCACGCCGCGACTTCCGTGTTTGGTGTCTCTGCACAATGGGCCATTCCGAGTCACATCGCGGGGTACAGTTGGGCCAGATAAGGGACGCAGAGAACAAGTGACTGGACAGCCATGCCATCTTCCCCTCCCGTGAAAAGCCCCAATTTGGCAGTGCTATTACAGCATCTGGGAATATTCTCCTCACAATCTAACACCTGTCCCCCCTCCTGAGGTCTGACCAACTGACTACTCCCTCGCTGGAATTCGTTGCCACTTGCCATGATGGACACGTGCCAGGCAAATTCTTCTTTGCAGTCGAGGCCCTGACTATTATGATGGATCTTCTGGGATGACACGACACTTAACGGCGGCATTGTGGCCAGGGATGTTGTACGGTCAGCAATTTAGGAGGAGAGGACGAGTATTTAGGAGGAGGAGCGGCAAGAGAAGCGGCAACTCGAGGCAAGCGACTGATTTATGACAGCGCGAAAGAGTGGACTGGATAGGTCTTATGGGTATGGGATGGGTCTTTGGTGAGGGGGGATCCCACATCGGAGGGCAATTTGAGGCGTGGCGCCCCAAAGGAGGCTGCTGCATTGCGAGGTCTATTACGTGATGATGTAATAATTCTTTGAGTTGTTGGCAGTTTTATTGCGGGAAATGTTGCATAAATCAAGGCGGCAATATACGGATCTCCTCGGGTTCCCGATCATCACCGTTTTGTTAGAATGCTGATGAAAACAGGATGCCTTAAATATTTTATGGCAAACCCAACGTCCAGCAGTAATTTGTAAAAGAAAATTGACGCTGGCTTGGTCAGTCTCACTCAACTCAATGGTTTTTTCCGAATTTGGCTCCGTCATCTCAAAGAATTAGAATAGTAATAAAGCTTAGAATTCTTTCATCTTCTAATAAATCCAGCTGGGATAATCGGCACCTTGATGTTACAACTTTCCTCCATTCACATTTCACCCCTCTCAAGGCTCGACCCACGCAATCCCTGACTTCTTGCACATTAGCAAGCAGAGCTTCCCCGAATCATGAAGATCTCAGCGGTAGATGATTGCCGAGATGAGCGGTGATTTGGCTGCAGAAACGTGATTGTCATTATAACCCAGGATGGACCTGGAACTCTGGAGATGGAGGCCTACGCAGAAGCCAACGAGCGGACTGATCAAACAGAGGTAAGCGCTGCGCAGAATCTAGACTGCGAAATGCAAATAAAAATGGGCTTGATTAAGATCCTCGTTTAGTTGGATCATATAGGGAACCCATTGATGTTTTATAGATCAGTCCATCATTCACGTCAACCTCTCGGACTACCTCTGGTGCTAATGGTTGTATTTCCATAGTGTGCAAGCTTGAAGGCATCCGATGATAGTGATTAGCATGCATAGTGAGACGGTTCTTCCTTCAGCAATCTGTCGATAATTGACCACACCCTGAACTTATTTACAAGAACAGCTCTTCCAGTTTCCTGCTCTTCGTTCCGATCATCACATCTCCATCGTCACGACTCAGGGGTAATACCAAAACACTACTCCCACTAGGGTCCGACGCCTTCAAAATGGGACAGTGACTCCCCAACTGACGTGATTAATGTGTCAAATTGTGCCGCAGGTCAAACCGGGTTGGACGACTCACTTATTATGCCCGAAATAATTAAATTAATTTCTGCTCAGAACGAAACTTGGGCAGGAGGGCGGAAGGGTGGGAGATGCGGGCGGGGCTCTGGCCCGAAATGTATCGCATCGTGAGCAGAGAAGATATTCGAGAGCACTTCCTATTTGCATTTCCATAGCGTGATGCGGCAACGGATTTTTGGCATTTCAAACACCTTTTTTGGGAATCGGAAAAGGTTAAAAGGTAAAGGGTCAGAGTCTTACAAAGTATAAGCAAAGCCACACACAAACCAGGGAGCAAATTATTGGGCAGACCTGGCTTGGGACTTGGACAAAGCTCTGTAGACGAAGGGAGAGACAGGGGAAACTGCTTTTTGATGTTCGGTAATTGGCGGTTTGGCAGCACGCGAGCCAAAAAAGAACCTGGAAACGGGTGATCAGAGGAGGAAGAAGACGTCCACTGGAGTGGTCTAGATTGGGACACAAGGGCTGGATGAGGGGTCTGTACTACCGACAGCCGGCGCTCTGCTGAACCCCAGCTGAAGTCCCAATCCGAACCCAAGCCCAAACCCAAACCCAAAACCCAATCCAAACCCTCGGAATGGTAACGAGCGAATTTCGGGATTTCGGCGTGACGCGCCTTCTGCTCTCCGGAGGGGAAGCCCCTTTCCAGCTGATGAAGAACTAACTAAGCAGAATCTAGTTCTTGGGATGTCGCTGTGGCCTCCGCTCCCCGGATTCCCCGAATTCCCATTTCCTCAACTTATGAGGCCGTTGTGGCTGTCTTCTCTTTTCATAATAATTGGCAGTTTACAAATGTTCTTTCGCTCTTGATAGTGCTGCTAGTTTTGGCTTATTTCTGATTCTAATTGTGTTTCCAGTTCCCTCCAAGTGTCGCGGTTTCGGGGGACACTGTGGTGGTACTGTGTTCCGTTGAACTTCGGAGTTCAGAAGAGATCCGAGATCCGAGATCCGACATTTTTGTGGCCAATCTCGCTGGGAATCCAGAGCAGGCATCCGCCGCAAATAAAGTCGGCAGTTTATAGGCGTGAAAACTAATTATACAGCGGAGTCAGTCAGGAGTCAGATTGTACAATAAATAAGCACCTTCGAGGGCATGGGCCTCTGAATGTTCTCCTCCTTTATTTGTGGGTTTGTTTTGGTGGCTAATGAGCAAATGCAAATCTCGGCTCCGACCGCTAAGTGTGACTATACCACCACCTCCTCCTCCTCCTCCTCCTCCTGCTCCTCCTGCGCACCCACCAATCAGTGGGCGGTTTATGGGCGGGCTGTTTGCCCATGCTGCTGCGTTCTGCCGTGCCATTGCCCGCCATCCGAACTCCGAAATCCGCCAACCTCCGACCGCCAACAGATGCCAGATTAGCATTTAAATTGTAGTTACATTTGGCCAAAGCAAACGCAAACCGAAACCAAACTGAGCTGCAACTCCACGTCCAAACATTAGATTATTTTTCATTCTTCTTTTTCGCCATGGCGTTGCATTTCCCGCTTTCCTCCCAGGGCGAGCGTTTACCAAATGGAATTGTTGTCTTTTGTTTTCCTGCAGTACATAGTCCTAGCAGTACATAGTGGGAGCCGTTCCTCCCAGTATTTTCCTCCCTCTTAAACTGATGTTATCAAACCATGGCCTCCGGCAGAATTTCCTCTGTGTTCGACTGCTCGGTGTGCCAAGGTAGCAATTTCAATATCAAAATTCTGGCCTGGCCTTTGGTCCGCTGCAGAAACCGCGGAACCACCAAAACCGACCCAAGTAGAATAGAAATGGAAACGGAATTGGTGGCCCGAGTTATCAGCGGTTCAGGTGAGTCTGGCCAACGGAAAACTGCCAACGCCACCGCCTTCTTCGGCATATCTCGAGTCTACTCCGTTTCGGAACTCTTATGCCATCTCTGCATTCAGAGACCAACTCCATTTCCTTCGCCGGACTCAGATTCTGTCAGCGACCACATTCGCAACATTTTAATTCGAATTAATTAACATTTTTGGCAGTCGACGGCCGCCAGCCGCCGGCTTCTCAATCAGACTGACCCAGTTTTGGGTCAAGCCATTGACTTCTGCCATTGTGCTACCTTTTTGCCCAGTTTTCCGTTCCCTTTGGCCACGAGCACTTGACGAACGAAAAATTGGCCAAAT
Organism: Drosophila orena; assembly: GCA_005876975.1. Lineage (NCBI taxonomy): Eukaryota > Metazoa > Arthropoda > Insecta > Diptera > Drosophilidae > Drosophila > Drosophila orena. The sequence continues at coordinate 735,870 of VCKV01000282.1, read as the reverse complement.
AAAACGGAATGATAAATTGTCAAGCATTTGGAAAATGACTTCAGAAGTGTGGCAGGCCCCGGGGCTTCCTATTCCTATTTCCAGATAGAGCCAGAGAAACTGGGGGAATGTCGGGCAGAGAAGGAGGAGGAGGAGGGAGATTAATTTGCAGTTGGCCTGGCCGAGTACCGTAAGCGTAGGTGGCTTGATGAGCTCCGCTGGTCAGTTTGCGGGCAGTTCTTTGTATATCTCCTCGCTCCAGCGGATTCATCTTGGAACTGTCCACTATCCGAGCCCCTTTCCCCTTCCCCCTTCCCCTGTTGGACCGTTGGACGGAGGTACTAATTAATTGAGTGCTGGGAGCCGCTCCACGGTAGCAAAGAAGGGGCGGAGATCTCGTCGCACCCGTTGCTCTGATTGACAGGAAATTTGTATGGTTGAGTCCGATTTCGACTTACTTTTGGCGGACTGCGAACTCGGCGTTCAGGCATTTTGGGCTGAGATTCCCGTTTTATGTTTTTGCTTCTCGACATTCAACCTCGTATTTGAGCAATCGAAAGCTTAATACTCCCACTCCAAGCCCAATCGATCGCATCTTAAATCTGCAATCTGCACTCTATTTGCATCTGGGTGGAAATGGAGGCTGAGTCACTCCCAGGGAGGAAGTTTTTCCTGCTGTCTAGTGCTTCTCGTGCCCAATCATCCGCCACTTGAGACTCGCCGCTCGAGACGTTCAAGATGGCGGGAAACTCAGGGAAATGGAATCCATACGAACTCTCACTGGAACCCAAGGAAGAAGGCGGACCAGGCAGTGCAGGCTCTTCAAGGCAGCGCAGATGCTAGAGATAGCACTCGAAACCATGTCGACTAATTGCGGTTATAATATCAAAGTCGAAATAACGCCTCGATCCACCCTCTTCCACTCCACTCTCCATTTACTTCAACACGAAACCGAAATCTGGAAAACACGCAACTGTCGACCTGGACGATGGTCAAGTGGCTCTCGTCTTGCCTCGAAACCGAATCCAAAACTAACTGAAAGCGATGCTGAAATGGCGTAGATGTTGGATGGAGCCGGGTGTCAGGATAATTTGCAGATCGACGCCGCCGACGCCACGCCAATGGAAATGAAAATGTAATGAACTTTCTCGTTGTATGTATGCAGTATGCTTGGGAGGCAGGGTGGAGTCCGCAGAAAGGAGATATGCGGCTAGATGATCAAGAGACCCAGCCGGAGTGGAACAATTATGCAGAATTTGGGTTGCCCCTCTCAGCAGTAACTGATGAAGTTTCCCAGCAGAGATGTGCGAAACAGGGAAGACTTGAGCCACAGGAAACTCATCATAATTGTGGATTCAATTTAGATGCAGTTTCTGGGAAATGGCCAAGAAGGCATTTAAAACACACAGCCCATAATGGGGAAGGTAAGCAGAGTTGCTCCTGAAATGAGCAAATCCGAAATGATCTGAACCGGCGATCAAGTGATGAACGTGCCGGTCATCACGATCCTCAACCTCTGTTGGTATGACCAATATGGAGTCGTCGTGCCCATCACAGTCACCTCCGAGATTAAATCAAGGTTAAATCGTTCATTCTTCCTGCATGTGACACGTAACTATTAACGGGTAAATATTAACGTGTCTAGTAGGGTGCTTTTCTAATTATAAGAATTGTTGTCGTTATAAAGGCTATGGGATGCACATGACAAATGGGTTTCCAACGAAGGAATGGGATGAGCAAACCACTGACTCCCTAGTGAAAGAACGCATCTCTTCTGTGGGATCATCGGAGGCTGACTGGGTAGGTATAAGGAACTTACTCCATCTGGTTTCAGGATTCTGACCACCTACGGATATTTTCAGTGAGATATGTAGACGTTTCAGACACGGGACATTTCTCGGCCGCTGTAAATTTGCTTTAACCAAATCGCAAACAAATCGAACCGCGCATTGTTGTCCCTAAAAGACCAGCTTCCCTTCCTCCTGGGAATCCCCGCCAGATTCCTCCAACGCAGTGCGTGAGTCGAGTGCCACCCACTCTGGACTTTGTGAGTTAGTTTCTTTTTGTGTTGGCTGCCAATGCGTCGGCATGTCCGATTGCCTCCCATTGATACTGGCTTGGTGCCTCCTTCCCTGCGCATCACATCCTAGCCTCCAGCTGGTCCTCGTTAGCGGCTGCTTCACCTACTTTCGGCTACCATGTATCCATTTCCTACCCCTCAATCCCGCTCCTGTGCGTAGTTCTCAGTTTGGGTCTCCATTTCCCGATGTTGTCATCGCCTACGTTGTTTGTGGCAGTTTGATACAAACTGGCGGAGCTGCCGAAGATCTGTAGCCAACGCCCATTAGAGCCAGAAACTCAGAAACACAGTCCGAACTCTGAGACTACCGCATTTGGCGGTAATGCGTTTCAATTACAATTCGCAACGAAAGCGCTCCATATTTCATTGCTCTGACATGGAGGAGATTAAAAGGAATGCCGTTCCTTTGTTCCGATCTCGGGTCTCTAGATCTCTGGCCACATCGCTATCCAACACTCTCCCTCAGGGAAAGTGTTGGAAGCTGATCAGGAAAGTAATTGCTGTTGCATTGCCAATCGTAAGTTCTTTTATGTAGCTATTTAAGATGCTATTTAAGTTGCTATTAAGTTGCACATAGCACATCCTCTGAAAAGCCTCTGGCTAGCCCACATTTGCATTGCTACATGAGAGCTATTCAATTAAAAGGCCGAAGACAAGCAATGGTGTTCCTGATCCATTGATCCCTGGCCATGTTCCACTTGACTTTAATTGGATTCTGTTTAGTTTTGGGCACATTTTCCACCGGGCAGAGAATGAGAAACAGAGGCAGTAAGAGTGCGGAATGCGGCACGACACACGATGACAAATGTTGATATTCAAATGGCACCGTTGGGGGCGTCAGGAACGGGTTAAGCTGGGTTCCTGCACTGTACTGGGTCTCGGATCTTGGGCCTTGTCACCAGAACACTAGGAGAGCTGTGCCGGGCAAGCGACACCCGCAACTGGCATTCCAATCGGTTTTTGACCATGTTCCTCCGCGGAAACTTGCGGCCGTCTTGGCTGAGTGAGAAAAATAAGCCGTTGGACAGTCCTTCTCCTCGAATCCCCCATTCGATTCTCTGTGATCTCCTCTATGCAACGCAAACAGGCAGCAGATGTTTGAATTGTTTGCGCGACTCTGTCAAAGATTCCAAGTCCTCGCCGCCTTCTGTTTGGTCTCCTGGTCTCCTGGTCTCCTAGTCTCTCCATCAATTGGATGTCTTGAAAGATGCCTGCAACACCTGTCAGCAGCAGCAAATGTCGTGCTTAGCCACTATTCCAGCGAGGAGGGGAATGGCATTCCAGCAGGAGAATCTCCCGCAGCAATTAACTCTCTGGCTGGAAAATTCCCCAATGACTCCACCTACAAATTGGGTTAAGCCTGCAGTTTGCATAAACAAGCTCCGTTTAGCATGTAGCTCCTCGGATAAAAGCCCGTAGAAAGTGCATTTCCATATGCTCATTCGCTCTGCTCAGAAGTCGGCTCACGACTCGGCTTATCTGCGGCCCAAAAGCTCGCGAAATGTGTCAATAATTAATTGAATTCAATTAAAGCACGGCCACTGATCACCATCCTTCCCAAAGTCAGCCGATACTCAGATTAATTAAGATGCAGTTGGATCAGCAGACAACCATTGGGATCGGATCGCTCCTGGTTGTGGGTTCCAAGTCATGTAATATGCATTTTAGTCTGGTTTGTCGTCGGATGTGCATCGACTTAGCCTCCTCTTTCGGGTAAAAGTGCAGCTAAAAATCAATTAGCCCACTTCCCTGGCCTTTGCCACTTTGACTGGATACTCTCCTTCTGAGACTTCTGTTTTAGTTTCCACCTCCGTGGCTTTCATTGCATTTGTGTTGCCAAAATCTGCAGATGGAAGTTGAACAGGATGCCCTTGTGATTAGATGATACTTAGTGATACTTGGGTCATTGAAATTTTCATTTCACTTCCAGATACAAGGTAATTCAAGGACTGACCCTCTGGCGGAGAAGAGGTCTCTCCAGAGACAGTCTCTCATAGTCAGTTTCCTATGCAGTCCGTTTGTCTCACGTGCCATCGAAAGTGCGTCGTGCAGTTTCACTTCCCAGCGAACTTGAAAGTGATTCTTATCAAACGGGTACGAAATAAATGAAATAAATTCTGGCAAAAAGGGGAATGTAGAATCTTCACGAATCTTCACATTTTACTCATGTCGAGTGTCAGGCGGACGGGGCTTCCAACTAAATCAAATCCCGCGATCGACACACATCTGGCAGTGGTTCCATCCTCATCAAGGTCTCCGCTCCATAGACATCCTTCGATATTCCTGCTCTCGGCATTCGCGTCACGATTCTGACCAGAGACAAAAGCAGAAAGTCAGCCAGATAAGCGATGGCCATGCATCACTGGCATAGGAATCGGATTTCGAAGTCGGATGGCACTCCATTTCGTATTCCCATACGGATACATAATGCAGAACATTTGCACGAGAAATGAAAGTTTACTAAATAGCAGAAGCATGGTAGAATTGTCTTTGTAAAATTACCCAGACCTGTGAAAAGTGAAACCTATAATAGCCAATAATTGCTTTGGATAAATAGATTCCACAGCTTAATTGGCAACCAAATGGTGCAAAGTCAACGCCAGGCATCATTAACCCCCAACATTCTCATTTGCTCTCCTCCAACTTTCAACCCGCGACTTTCGACCGGTTTTAGCTTCAATTTGATTCCATCTCACGCACATGATGACATACTGCCCAGTCAAGATTCATGCAAATAGCCATAAATTTGTGATGGCAATAGAATTGACAACCTGGGAAATTGCTTTGACCCACAGTCGGATCGACGCAAAATAACGATTCCTTTTCTCTTTCGTCCAAATCAATTAGCGCGAACTCAAGATGATTTATGATAACCGGGCGCCCGGAATCGAAGGGAATCAGATCAAGACCCACCCAATCCCGTAAATTGGAACGGCATCAAAAACACCTTTCTATAATTAAGTAAACGAAAGGTCTGCAGAAAGATTAATGGACGGTGCAAGATGTGAGGATGAGGAATTGGCACAATCTGGGAATACAAATTTGTTAATCTTGCATCTCCCCCACGGGAACATCGCATCATACAAGCAGAATTAACAACGTTCCGAATGGAGACAAAGAAGGACAGTGTCATGAACTTTGAGCAACGGGGGAACCGCTCCTGGTCCATCAGCACAGGCATCTCCATCTGAGGCATGACCCGATCCCAGACAGCGTCTTCTATCAGCACTGACATCGTCTAAACAGTCGGGCAAACAACTTGTGGGTTGGTCGCGGAGTGTGGCAGAGTGTGGCAGAGTGTGGAGGATTGGCGATAGGGAATAGGGGCTTCAGATGGCAGAGGGAGGGACTTCGAACAAGTCTTGATCCTGCTGCTCCTGTTAAATGTGGCTATGTCTACACTACTGGCACAATTTCCAGGCCAGACGTCTTCCCGTTGCTTTTTATTGCTGTTTTTAATTCTGCTGCCTTCTCCTGCTGCTGTTGTCTTCATTGCCGAGCATTTTGTCAGCGGCATGTTAAGATTTAAATAGACATGCAAAAGGCACAGACAAAAAGTATTTGGTAAGACTGGGCATTACAGCTCCTCCATCCTCTTTGCAGCGGGCTTATGATGCACACTTTCGATAAAACTTCGGCTCAAATTTATGCAAGTCGAGAAAGAAACAGAGATTCGCCAGGGCCGCAAAGCCGGATGAATGTTAATCCCGTTCAAGGAGAACGACTTGAAGGGTGCTCGCCCAATGATTTGGCAATTTTTGTTTTTTGTGAACTTACGCGATTCTTTCGGTCTGTTTTTTCGCTCCCTCCCTTGCCGTATACTATTTACTATTTATTTACTAAGCGGCTTTTGTGTAATTGCTTCGAGTTGTCTATGAAGAGTGGGAGCAGTGGAAGCAGTGGAAGCAGTGGGAGCAGTGGGAGAAGACCACCCGAGTCGGGTAATGACAAAATAAATGTTTCGGTTCGGGCCATAAGGTCAACAGACATCGCTGCATAACGGCATTCCCAGTTTGCATCTAGAATGCAATGCGATCGGCGAGCGAGTTCCTGGATTTGTGCTACCAATTTATGCTTTGGCCCAGAGCTATCTGCCATTTATCGGTTTGGCAATTAAACCAGTCGAGAGTTGTGGTTTCTTTTGAATTTGGTTATTTGGTTGAGGTTAGAGAGGTGGCGGCGTTGGTAATTGTCGTCGCTTTTCTGCATTGTATCGCCGACAGCTACCGAAACTTTTGAACCGGCCGTAGCCTTATCAATGGGCCGAGTTAATTGAATTTCAATTCATTGTGCACACTTAAGTGGCACTTAACCCACTGCCGCAGGTCCAGATATGATGCAGCTGCATCTTCGGCTGCATTTCGTCGGAATTGGTATAAACCAACAGAGTCAACTAATTGATTTTTACTAGTTTTTGGCGGCGGATCCTATCGGGCCATTAGCATGACTTCTTAATTAGATGAAAGACAATCGAATTTCACCAATTGACATGTTTTAAGCCCTCCGAACAGTCGACTTGTGCCGTATTTTAGCCGCTGGTCTAGCATTTAACAATCATTTGTCCACCACTAAATGCCTGTAATTATGGCCATAATTTGGAAGCCCACTTTCGATGGCAGAGCGAAGTGAATCCGGCGGCAAGCAGGTCGAAATGGTTCGATTCGGGGAAAGGTTGCAGGCAGCTCGCTTTCCGATCCCATGGAAATTGTTAATTAATTACGCCGACTGGCTATTATACGCCTTGATGTTCAAAGGGGCTTATGACTGGAGTGCTCGGTAAATTTGCAAAAGAATATTACCGCCATCTTTTTTTAATGCGGGATCGCACTGGGTGGCCACTAATCCGCTAAATTAGATCCAAACAATGGCCGGGCGAGCATAATCGTATTTGCCAAAAGCCACGAGCAGGGGACTCTAGCTCAAATTTGTAACGCAAACACAGAAGAGGTGGCAAACCGATCCGGAGATCAGATGTGTGTGGTGGGCTCCCCATTTCTATCCCTCTTTTTGGGCCATAAACCTGAATGGCCGCAATAAATGTGCTTGCTTTGGTATGGCAGGCGGTCTTTACCGACGTTCGGCGAACATGAAGCTGCCAACGACCGACGACCAGGTTGAAATATGTATTTGATGAGTTTGACAACAATCGGCCGATCGATCTTATGGCCGGTAGCACATAAACCAGAGTTCAGACCCAGCACGTGAATGGCGGGCCATCAATTCGGAAGGCGATCGTTTGCCCCGATCCGTATCAATAACAATTTGTTGAGTCCTCTGGCTGCTTTTTGTTTTAAGGCCACCGGAAACCAAGTTAATTTTAATGCCGGCTATAAAACCTTTACAGTTAGGCAATGGATTTTCAAATGTGCAAGCCCTGATACAAATTAACAAAAAATGCATTTTCTTTCGGGCTTTTATTGCATATGCAAAAGACCCACAAAGGTGGTAACACAGGCACAAAACTTTTGGCCAGGTGGCCCACATGACACGGCTTTCATTGTCATGCATAAATTCTCTGGGAACGTGCTTAAAACGAAAACACTTTCCAACTTTCGGTTTTCCAAGTAGGGTAATAAAAAATAATTCTTAATTAAACATTTAGAAGTAGGTTGGCTACACTTCCGCACCAGAACTTGAAGTGAATGACCTGGTCGAAAAAAAAAAAAAAAAACGAAAGTTGATACCAACCATCCATCGGTTATGCAAGAATGCATGTGGGAAAATCGTATCTGGGAATGTGTGCGAATAAAAGATCTTCTAAATTTAGATAGATGATGAGCTTTCGTTAGCCGAAAGCAAAAGAAATGAAAGTTACTATGTCTCTTCTGATTGAATGTCTTGTTTGGGCTTTCTGTGAATTCATATTCAAATCGATACGATTTTCATGGGTTTCTTCTGAAGCCCCGACTCTCACTTTCATTGATCACTTGCATTGAAGCTTGCGCCCCACATGATTAGTTGCATATGGAACCGCTTAACGGCTTCAGTCGATGAAAGAAAAGCCAGTCAATGTTACATGATTTATGAGTCATCGATTATGGCTAAGCAAATTGGAAATATTGCCTTTCAATCGCATAGAGGCTGCCATCTAACAAGCCATTCATCGAACCAGCGAGTCATCGATGAGTTAATCAAGGCGACGACTGACAGCCGTCATCTGTAGTATTCACATTCGCGCAGTTGAAGATGCATTTTATATTTGATTTTCCTAGTAGCGCCAAGTAGATAGAGCCCATGTTTCCCTATGCAAGCATACTCAGCAAACTCCCACCTAGCCATATAACGTCTTGTCCACCCAAAGGGGTCAAACATTCATCACCTCGCTCCCCGTCAGCCAACTATTATAGCTTCTATTAGCAGTGGTATGCAGGTGAATATGCAGAGTCATCGCAGTACTCCAGCGTCCTAGGAGAAGTGTGAAGATGATTTGCACTTGGAAAACTTTGGAGGAGCCTTCAGCTACCGAACATTCCTGTTGCCGCAAGGAAGGAGGGAAGGGTTTTGCCAGCGAAGCTCTGTGAAATCGTGCCTGGAGTTATGCAAATGAATTGCTTATTGACAGAAGTGTCACTCGTGGCTTGTTGGATAAACATTGCACAATCATTTTGACTAATTGCACGGCAAATTGTTTAAAAACGCGCAGGAGAAGCGACTGCTGGTCAGGCGGACAACCCAATTTACCAACCCAGTTTACTGGCTGCATTTTTGAGCACAACTGGACCGCCGCCGGTTGATTTTGGAGCCCGTCTTTGGTGGGCGTTTTTGTGAGCCGCAAAAAAAATGGGGGAAAATTCGCTGGCTACTTTTTGTTTGAATTATTGAACGAACGTATCGGGGCCCCGGGCAGAACTAACTGTGCGCTTGAGTTAAAGCCTGCAAAAGTATTATAATCTTTATGCATAAATTCACACACCAACAACAAGAGCAACAGCCAGCGGGCAACGCACAGAAATGAGTTCGAGTTTGTTCTCGAGTCTTTTGTTTGCAGTTGGCTTATATAAATAGCCACGGACCATTGAGTTTCTGCACTATAAACCCAATTTCGACGGCTATTTATGGCATCTGCCGAATAGCCTTAATGGATGCGAGTATACTCGCCTAATTAGCCGTAGACACACTATTCTTCATTAGCAATCCGTGGATTGAGCTTAATCTCCGCCTGCATGCTGGGGCGTAAAGAAAGAAGATGAATGTGGAGATTGAATTTTCTCTACGATCCGATCCCAACACGAGACATGCTGAGTGCGAGTATGTGCGTTTCACCGACTGGCCCGAAATAGACCAGTTACAGATAATACTAGTAACTGTCAAAACCGCTGCGAACAAATGTACCCAATGTAATTCAACCAACAAATCGGGAGAATGGCCGGCATGTGAACCCAACTGCCAAGCCACTTTTAAGTGATCCCGCCCATCCAGCTAATGCCTTTATGGTTGATGATATGGTTATGTCACTGCACCGCGAATCGATTGCAGTGCAACCAAATTACATCAGTGCCCTGCATCAAAGAAAAGCGCCGCAGGCAGCCGAAATATGGAAGTTGGAAGTTGGAAGCTGGAGGTTCACTCACTGCGGCACTTAGGTGCTGCATCCAAAGTCGTAACACATGCACCTGCAAAATTGAGATACAATAAAGGTGCAGTTAGCAGATATTCTTCATCAATTGCGGCACCAGAACATATTAGTCTAATAATAATTAATAGTTAATAATAATAATAATTCATACTAAGCAATGATCTAAAAACAAATTTCGTTCCTTAATGAATACTTAAAAATATTCTCGCTCAATCCATGATGGCTAACCATAAACCACGTGCTTCTACATGCAATAGGCAACAATTAACTTCTTCTTAAGATTATGTTTATTTTATTGGGACATAGTTAAAGTATAGCAATCATTTTTCGCCAGGCGTCCTACGACTTCCCGATGGGGTGCCAGTAGTAAAACCATTGTGAAAGAGAAACATGGAAATCATTTCTTATTTTTCCACTGCACTGGCCAAGTGCGAATGGAATAAAGACCATTAATATAAAACCATTATACGAAAATTGATAATCGTCTTCCGTTAGTCGAGCAACTGATGGTGCTCCTGATGCACTTTTGCTGTTTGAGCCAGCTGACCCAGTTGTTCCCAACAATATGAATGCACACAGAATGCACCAGGATGGCCACAGTGGGCGGGCTCCTTAGCATTTTCCATTTACAATTTGATATGACAAAAGTCCGTGAAAATGCAGCGATCTGGAGCCATATAAGAGCACAGGAAATATGGAAATTTTCGTTTTCTCCTCGGCAGATTTCCCCAAGCATTCAAGGCACCAAGTTCACAGCCAGAAATAGGTATGCCCCACCACCAAAACCTCGAGTTCCATGGCCATTTGGACACTGGGCGATCTCACCTCACCCAAATACGCGACAGCTCAATCAGTTGCCCAGGTGACTGCGTGCTGCAGTTGCTCTGGGCTCTTGGCTGTTGGCCTTTTAAGTTTCCATTTCTTGGCTTAAAGCAGAGGACTTGACTTGGCCAATTTGATTTATGTCTGTGCTAGCCGGAGAACTTGTCTCTTCCTCGTTGCATTGCCGTTTCATGTTGGAATTCATGAATAAACATTAAAGCTGCCGAAAATTTGCAAGCTGCGGCCATCGATAGAACAATAGAACTGAGACGGCGATGCTCCATTGTGTTTTATGGAACTGGAACCTGGAACCTGGAGCCTGAAACCTGGAAACCTTTGCAGTGGAACGTGAGGTTCAGCTCGAGTAAGAGTTCTCAAAGATGCATGTCCACCCTTCAGATGCAGGCTGAAGATCACTTTGGTTCTTGTCACACCCCAATCGAATTCATTTGGCCCAGCTCGCACAACTCGCACAACTCGTACATCTCGGCTTGGAGCAAGCAAAGTGTTCTTGTCAATATCTTGGAGCCACCTTCCAAGTGCGTGCAGCATTGGTGAATTACTTTGTGAAAGCCCATTGACTGGGCGCGTGCTTCGCTCGATGTGGCTTCGATTAGTTCAGGTGTTCGCATTGACCCAGAGAACTACATTCAAAATTTCAGACCGCGGACTCCGTCTCTTAATAACACTTTCGGTGTGAGAACATCGATGGAGCAATTAAAGTGGGAGCTCCAGTACCCGTTAGCAACTCTGTAAGCCAGTCAGTCAGTCAGTTAGTCAGTTAGTCAGTTGGGAACTGTTAATTTGGCCAAAGAGACGAGACACGAGCAGCTCTTGATAAATGGCCCTTAGTCCAGACTTCGTCCACTTCCTCCTAAAAAGCCGGCGACTAATCGTTGCCGTTTGGCCCCGCTTAGTTGGCCCGGCTAAGTAGTCTCACACCTCAAGCCCGAAAGCCAGACTTACTCCCAGACCAACACTCAGAGTAGAACTTGGACTTGGACTTGGACATCGACATCGACAAGGCGTCTGCTAATATTTCGGCCTGCCAGCGTGGCCACAACTCAATTAGGATGCCTGGAAATGATTCATTCTAATCTCAAGTCGGGTATCTGCAGTCATGAAGTCCAAAGTCTCCTCCGAAGACCCATTTACCGTTGCGGTATTCCCCGTGGCGGCTCTTAAGCGCTTGTGTCTAGAATTTTGCATGGCCATTTCATTATTGATTCGCATCTGACCAGGTCGTCAATGTCTTAATTTGGGAAAAGTCCATGCTCGCCACCTTTGTAGTACTTCAGTACTACTGATACCCAGTGTTCAGTGTTCAGAGGGTATTCAAGTGGACTCTTGTTAATTAGGAAAAGTGAGAGCTGAGTGCTCGAGGTGCCACCAGCATCAACCAGTTCATCTAATCGCACATGGCTCATCTGTGCCGTTGTTTTCCCATCTGCTTGCTGGCTTGTTTGTTTGTTTGTTTTCAAGTGAATGACTTTAATCGACTGGTAACCTGCATGAGCCATCATTAGGGCCATGCTCAAATTGTTAACACTCTTGCAATGAAAGTGAAAAGTGATGTAAAATCGCTGCACTTTCGTGCAACTCTCTTCGTGCAACCCTTCCAGCTAGATCGATCTCTAATTAATCTGAGATTGTTGGACGGGGTCAGCTCTGGGGTCGTTACGTTCCTCTGAACAAGTGGGAATGTGTTGCAAACTTAAATAGAGACTGGACAAGATCATGATTTCGAGCAATTAATTTACTCATTAGGCCATTTTTGTCGCATTACTGACTGATCCACATACGGGGAACGCGGCTCTTCGTCAGCGACGCCGACAGTTCCGAGAAAAGGCGACTCCACTTGCCCCAGAATCCGCTGCTCGATTCCCAAGAGCCTAGAGACTTCCTCGTTTCAGCTGAAGCATTTTAGGGAATTCGGCTAACAAGAAGAACTCATAACTCAATTAAGAAGCGGCCTGTAATTGCTACACCCATGGACTCGTAGGCGAGAGGTTCGCATGACAAGTCTGGGATCCACTGGTTACGCCACTCCGTAAGTGTCACCTGTTCTCCCGATTCCATTCGAATACGCTAGTGACAGGCCGTCTTCGCCGATTCCTCTCGAAATGTGGAATGGACAACGTGCTAATGAAAGAGGTAGCCGGACAAGTCGGGTAATGGACGCATCTGGCACTAGATAACCAATTTGGAAGCAGACTGGTCCATCGAGATGCGTGTGCAATCGATTGTACCAAGAACATGTGTTAATTATGCTGTTAAATGGTGTTGAGTCGATGTCAAACAGTGGCCACAATTGATATTGATGGGGACAGGTTATGAGATGTAATGGATATTTGGGAGCAAATTCGAGTCTCAAATGGAAAGCGTATAGAACCAAGCCAAAAAAAGAAGGGCTGACCAAATGAAAGTGTCACATCATGGTAACCTTGAAGTGAGTTTAAGCCGCAGCCACAAAATTAAAGCCTTTTATGACCTGGGCCATTAGAATTACTTGGCCAACTCGAGAAAGAGAAACTTAAGCACATGTCTTTGCTTCTTTGGTCAGAACCCGCGAATAGAAAGCCAAATGAAAATTAAACACGATTTCATGGTCCTAGGCTTTGCTTTAGTTCTACGCTACTTTATTTTTGCCCAGGCCAACAAAGGTCCAGAAATCTGAAAATAATTGTGTATAAGTTTCACACATCTGCCCCCCACATCGGCTCCAAAAACCGCTTAATCATGGCAATTGATCGGGCACACATTTAGATTTTGCTTGGGTCTTTGGCTCCGGTAGCCAAGCACTCCAAAGAAAAGTCTGTTGTTTAACAAATCATTTGCATGCCACAAACAAGAGCGTTTCAGATCGAATCACAGCTCATCAAATCGAAAACCATCACGAACGAGACTGAACCGAACAGAAAGTAAGAGGTCCATTAGTCCAAACAAAAGCGACTTAATTGCCAAGCTCGCTATTCTAAGATGGGTCTGTTTCACTTCGCCAGAGTCTGCATTTGGATGATTTGCTGATGGATAAGTATCTCTATCTGTATCTGTATCTGTATCTGTATCTGTATCTGTATCTGTATATTTTTCGGAATGCGCTCGCTTTCATTCACTTTCATTCACACCTCAAATTAGCGAAACGCTTTAACAGATTTATTGTTCGCCTGCCGACTTAGCGGCTAACGGTTCCGTAATGACAATTGGCCATTAGCATAATACAACTTGTTCTCCCGCCTTCTGCCTTCTGCCATTCGAGTTGCCAATTCGTTCACGTCTGAGCTCGCGTGACGAATGACCCTTGACTCCGAAAAAATTAAGACCTCTAGAAGTCTGGCGTAGAGCCGGACTTAAACAGCTGACACATTTCACCTTTCGATTGTGTTCTCAGCTCGTTATTCAAATGGGGTTTCCGGTATTTTCACTTTTAGTTTCGTAGACATCAAGTGCCATCTGCTTTTGATGCCTTTTCAGAACCCGCATGGCCTGATGTTTACCTATGACAGCTGCCAAGTGAAGTTCTGTAATGATATTTCCATAAAGTTACACATTTTCACGACGTTTTCCAAAGTTCCCCAAGCGTGAGATAGTTTTTGAGGTGTTAATTTGTTTACTGCGTGGAATTCTTTTTTAAAACGTTGCGCACACTGATACAAATCGGTTGAAAAACCACCAACATGACTGGGCAATTCTCATGGATTTGGGATTATGGGCATCCATATATCATCGCGATGATCCAAAGCATTTAAGCCGAATTAAGCGGCCATTCAATTGCCATTCGACAATTTGCGGTCTTCAGCGGCAAGCAATTTGTCCTGCAATTAAAGTGATTCAGATACTTGTGAGATTGTTGCACAACAGAAAGAAAAGAGCTAAGTCTTTCCTTACATAACACGATCATTTCAATAGTAATCGTAATGCGCATGGCAGTAAAAGTAATGTCCAGCGATGTGTGCGTTAGCCCGAGTTAAAGCCGCATCGCGTACTAAATTCGACGGTTTTGGCTATAACCTTTAACGACACTGCCACACAAACGCGTATGGAGAGCAGAGCTAATTGCCTTTAGGGCCTTTGTTTTTGGCCAAGACAAGAAGAAAGTGCACGAGTTAAGGCAAATAATGTAAACGGCTGCCGAACTATTTCGAACGAAAAGCCTTTTGGACAACTGCCGCGTGCCTCTGCCCGCCATAAATACAATTTATTTGGTCTGCTTTCTTTTGTATTTGTGATGGCTTTTTAATAATTTACCTGCCACAAATGCAACGTGAAATTTCCTTTTACAATCGTCTCACAATCGGCCAACATCTTTCACAATAAATCCACTGGCAGTTCCGATGAAACATATAGATGTAGATTTCGGCGTGAAAGTTAAATGACAGGCCTAAAAGAACCCCGGCTCATATCGATACGATGCATGTTAGACGTGGTGCGATCCGATTATGATGATCACTTGATAGCCAAGGCCGTGGATTCCGCATCTATCGCCACGATGTCGGAGGTAACTATGCATCTCGGCATCTAATCCAGATGCAGCTGCAGGCCTCCAACTTGTTAGGCGATTTTATTATCTGATACCCTGCCAAAGGGTGAAGTAAATCTGCTTTGGACTTGAAGAGCATACATGAAACCTTTGGAACTTGCTATATAAATATGACTTAGTAAAAGATTTCTGTTTCCGGTACTGATGGCATCTACAGCGTTTTGAGTACCAAATATATATAAAATACCAAAATATATATTTAAGCCATGAATGGTACAAACTGATTGTTTGCATTTGCCAACATTTTTTGTGCAGTGATAGGCAAGGTATTACCAATTCGACTCTCCACATTGGCAGCCGTATTACTCGCTTTTTAATTGAAAAATGTTAGCGGCTCTCGGCCACTTTGCACATAACTGACAAAACACCGCGGGTCCCAACTGCACTGGCTGTGGATGTTGGATGCTGGATGCTGGATGCTGGATGTTGGATCTGAAGTCTGGGTTATGTTTTCATCTTGGTGCTTCCATTTCTCGTGCTCGTGCTGCAAGTGATGCTGTTCTAATCTTAATCGCTGCTAATCACAAGCGATCAATTTTTTGCCGAGCAGTGCCAAAGCAGACGTGCAGGCAATTTGAAAAACCATAGCGGACATTGTGCTCCATTTCGAGGTGAGAAGCATTCAATCCTGCCTGGAACACCGGGAACCACCCAGTCTTGCATGTGGGATACGGCAGCCACGGATTCTCGATTCTGGCTGCTGGACTTGTGGCCAACGAGTTGCTAACACGTCTGGGGCGAGGCACCTTGCAGTCGATGGCCGGCCAACCGCAGCTGTGATTGCTGCCAGTTGATTGGGAATTTACGATTTGAGGCATGCAACCGGGCCAAAATGACCTTGACTGCGCCAAAACGCTATGTAATGGGAGGCTAACCATGCCCACGAGCCACACACGACATGCCAAACCTCTGACATTTGCATAACACGCAGCCAGGACCCGCTTGCAGATCTAACTGGAGCTGGGTTTGATTTATGTACCACAAGTGTGACTGCCGTTAGGTAAGCTGTGAGCTGTAAGCTGTAAGCAGTAAGTTGGAATCACCAGCACTGCTCCGGCCACAGAAGCTGGGGCGTTGCACTGTCTCCGATTATGCAATATTGATTGCACAATAATTGGCGAAAGGGCACAATCGCCATCGCGAATAATCCAAACAAGGTGTCGATGTCTCAACGCCGCACACTAACGAGCTTCTTTCTTTCTTTCTTTCGAAAGATATCTGGGTCTACAGCTAGACAGTCAGCCAAACAAATGTTGCCATAAAGACTCATAACTGCAAAGTAGAATACAATTCTAAAACTTCCGCCTTACCAGGTACAATGGGATTCGGCTGAGGAAATTTGACTATATTTTAGAGGGCCACTAGAAGAAGTCAATCTGTAAAATTGGCCCAGTACGAATTAACATTAAGTTTACGAAATTCAAGTTCACCTAACCTGTTAGGAGCCATACATAAATTACTAAAAATTAAGCAAGCCCTAATGAGATTATAAATTGCGCAAATTTGAGCAAAATTGGCAAAAATTTCGGTTTTAGTTTTCCATTAAAGACACCTAACGAGCTCTTCAAAAACAATAGAAATTCTTCTCTACCAATATAAGCGGTTGCGTAATGAGACTCCTTGCGATTGGAGTGAATTGGAGTGAATTCCGATCATACATATTTCCCAACCATGTAGTCGAATTTCGCAGTACCCATAGTGCCTGTGTGGTCAAGTTGGGAGAGTATCGGTGGATATCGCGTTCGGCAAAACTGTGTCCATGTTGCACTTTAATATGATAACAAATTATGGCCAGATGGGTCCAGAGACGTGTAACCAAAGGCGAGTGCGGCGCTTTACATGCTGCCATGGCCAAACTGCATGGGCCACACAAATATGGCCAGGAGACGGAGAAGGAGCAACCGCGTCGGAGAGCTGGAAGAGCCGTATGGCTTTTATGATTATCATGATATACGAGTGCCCATTGTTTTCACGAGCAGGCAACTCGGCGCAGCAAAGATACTCACCAAAAATGGCCAGGCCAAAACCAGGGAGCTGTGTGTAAAATTTAAATGAGCAGCCAGCCAACTATCCGTAAAATTTGGAAGTTGGCTAGAAGGGTCGGGGTTTCACCGCGATGGGTTTCTCAAACTGTTGGCAGGCAGCAATTTGCTGCTTTCGGGGTTTTCCATAACATTCCTGTACGCTTATCAGAGCACATTAGGTGAGAATTGTGTCACCTAATTAGCGTAAATGAATCAAAGAGCCAAACCAGGGCAGTTAGCCGGCAGTTCTCCACAGAGAACTCGAATGTCTGCGGCCTAATCCGTACCAATCTCGTTTTCGAAACGTGACAACCCAGAGCCACAAAATGAGGTATTTGAAGCCTTTTGGGCTAATTTCGAGAGCCACTAAAGAGGCAACGAGGAGGCTAAAAAGCAATGCTACTACCAACGACATTTAAATAGACTTTACAGTGGCCAAATAGTTGGACAACGTGACAAATGCCACAAGCCAAGTTCGAGTTTTTTGATTTGTGTCTTTGGTGGGCGAGTGTTAATTGCAATGCCAGAGAGCAAAAAGGAAAATATAACAGACATTTCAAGATAACAAAGCAAAAAATCGAATGGTTGAACATTTCTCACAACATAAGAGAATTACATGATTTACATGAATAACTTTATAACTTTTAAAAGCCCCGGATGGTCCGACATAAAACCAGGAATGTTAATTATGAAAATATGTTTGCAACGCTGAGAACTGGAATACCATTTTGAAGCTATTTATAGTGATTGAATTATTTGTATGCGAAAAAGGAAAGGAAAAAATTGCAGAGCGGGAAAAGATACATTTTTTCTGGGGAAATATGAAGATATCTAGACCGAAATGGAAAGAACCAAACCAGATTAAACGGGGGAGAAGTGCAAGTCTCTCAATGTTAGTACAATTACAAGCAAATCTAAGCGATGGCATTTAAAGTCTTTTACTTTCTGATGACCATTCTCGGATTTTCTTTTTATTGTTCCTATTATGTTTGCCATTACCATTATGATTTCTGTGTTAAGCCGGGCAACGCCACATGCCAATCTGTACTTAGAACGTGAGCTGATGCCGATGCGACGATTGTGACGATTGTGATGATTGTGATGATGAAGATGGTCCAAGTGGCAGATGGACAAGATGCTTGGCCAGTTGACCATTTCTCGCACTATTGAGCACACAAAACAGCGAAAGAAGAAGTTCTTGGCCATTGACAAAAACAACTTTCACCGGGCTTAGAATACTGACATCTTTCAGTGCTCGCGCTTGTCGCAAATATTGCTTTCTTTCGAAAAAACAAAAAGCCTACCCGATGTAAGTCAGTTAAAACGAAACCCGAAACTAAGAAATTCTCCGACATAAATCATTCACTTCCCTAGGCCCAAATACCTTATTAATCCTCAGGTTAATTAGTCAATTAAGAAAGGGCCCAGCCCAACGCATACGGAAAACCAAAACCAAAACCAAAACCCAAGACCAGGATTGCATCATTTATCTGGATGAAATTTCTCTTTTTGGGGTCACACGCGCTTTTGGCCAGGAAAGCCAAAGGCAAAGGCCCCACCATCAGCATTCCTCGAATACAGATGTTCAAGTAGATACATTCCATTTCTGTCTTGATATTCGGCGAATTTGCAGCTGCGGAGTGCAGGCCAGATTTTTCATAAAGGGCCCGCTTTTTGGGAGGCCCGCGGACACAAACAAATTACGGTAAGCGGCTTTAATTAACGCTGCGTTTTATCTGGCCAAAAAGGTTTTTGGACCCCAGTTCGTTTAGCTTTTCATTTTAGGCCTCTTCTGAAGGGGCGTTGAACTTGTTTCGCACAAAGCGTTGAACCAAAATTAATCAATAAATTCTCACCCTGAAACCAATTTATGTTTTTCGCTAAGACATCTCGATCTCGATCTCGATCTAAAATCGAAGACCTTTGTCCGCCAAAAGTGCTCATTGTGGCCGGTCCGCATTTGATTCAAGGTAAGTAAAGTATGGAAAAAAGAGCGATGTACTCGTATGCGTATGGCAAAACGATTTCATGCTTTAAATATTTGCCCCAGCAGACAATTGTTAATCAAGACAAAATGGTAACAGTCCGCATGATGTTTACTTAACTTAACACAAAGCATCTTTGAACCGCGCCGCCAAAAGAATTCTTTACTTTTTGTTTTCCATGCAGCGTTGGCAAGCAAAAAGCAGCTATGATATAGAAACGTGTCTCGGGTATGTCACACGAAAGCCAAGAAAATGTTTTCGAAAATTGCAGGAAATAAGCACTTTAGATAGATCTCTTTGCTTTTGGCTGTGCCATGCCAAAAAATTTGGCCAAAAGGCATGGGAGAAAACGCATTTTCAGTGAGCCGCAAATGGTTACGACCTGTATTTTGGACAGGTAGCCAAATATTTAGGGAAACCGCACTCTGGGCTACATCCATCCAGGGAAGGTTCGGTAAGTAACCCGGAGCAGCGCAGATTGAATTGCTTTATGTTTACTTCTGCAATAAACCGCCACGCCCCGAACAGATATAAATATTAAATGTTGACCTGATTAGTGGTCGAATTGGCGCACTGGTAACTGAAACTATATGCTCCATATTTTACGACCATATCTCTCTCTTTTTACAGTTTACTTTGATGAACTGCACCTGAGGCTGCGTTTTAAAGTTTGGCTGCTATTCCGGCCAACATGATCGCATTAAATAAACGATAAAGTGCTTTAATACGATCGCTAACAAATCGCATGCTTAAAGCGAAGGTGCAGGCCCAGTTTCTGGACAAGATTTGTACCCGGACAGGCTCAAGAAACCCAGGGACAAACAAAGCTGAAATAAAATTTTCTCAGCTCATATTTCACCCAGCCTAGGCATAATATTACGCCCAATTTGGTTTTGTAGTTGTACTTGGATCGTTTCGCATGGATGTGGCCTTAGCTTTGCTTGCTTTTTGGACTCGGCAGCCCCATGTTAACAACCATTCAGATACAATGGGCTAACGTTAGCTCTTGTTCTTCTTGGGATCTCTAATTTGCCCCTTGGGTATACTTAGCTTATGCAGAGCTAGAAAACCTCAATAAGATACTATAAAAAAGGATAACGTCTTCTAATCGGTGAAATGTTTTAAGTAATGAAAAATAATGGCATCATAATTTTATATACGCTTTTAAAGATATAAGTATGTATTATTAGACCCTCATAAAATATCATAGTGTAATTTGTGTAATAATATTTCAACTGTTACAACATACCCTTTAATGTTTCGATAGACTTTTACAGAACTCAAAAACGGTTAGTGACATAATATTAGGTCATAAAAATCGATCTAATCAGGTTGGAGAAAAACCTCGCTATCACTTTACTATGAATATAGTGCATTTCAGCTTCGATTTGGTATTTGCACTGAATTTGCAGTCAGGCTTTGTTTTCAGCACATTTTCTTGCTTGAAGTGCAGCAGCAACTTAATCAGCGGCAGCGCTACTGAACGTTAACGGATGCTGTTCCAAACTGCTTCAAGAAGCCCTTGAAGAAAATACGAGAGGGAGGGGATTCAATCTCTTTAGAAGGCACAACATTTCCATGGCGGCAGTGGGTGGGAGAATAATCTGTCGCACACACTCAAAATGGGCGAGACATCTATTAAAACGAGCTGCATTTAAAAATGACGCTCAAGATAGAATGCTACAGTCGAGTTCCCCGACTATCAGATACCCGTTACTCAGAGCAAACGAGTAAAAATTAAATTTTCAAATTTGAATGCAGATTCTTAGAGAATTGCTCAAGAAAAATTAAGAGGTACGCCACTTCAAAATCCGATTAAGATAAGTTGAGTTATGGACTTTAGAGCTTCAGCCGAGGGACATTTTTGAATTTTTACACATCATAACATCAGAAAATTTACAAAAAATTAAAAAAAAAATTTATTTTTAAATTTGAATGCAGATTTTTAGAGAATTGCTCAAGAAACATTTTGAGGTATGCCACTTCAAAATCCGATTAAGATAAGTTGAGTTATGGACTTTAGAACTTCAGCCTAGGGACATTTTTGAATTTCTACTCAATCATAACATCAGAAAAATTACAAAAAAATTTGGGAAAAAAAAGTTTTTAAGTTTGAATGCAGATTTTTATAGAATTCCTCAAGAAACATTTAGAGGTATGCCACTTCAAAATCCGATTAAGATAAGTTGAGTTATGGACTTTAGAGCTTCAGCCGAGGGACATTTTTGAATTTTTACAACATCATAACATCAGAAAATTTACAAAAAATTAAAAAAAAAATTTATTTTTAAATTTGAATGCAGACGTTTAGAGAATTGCTCAAGAAACATTAAGAGGTACGCCACTTCAAAATCCGATTAAGATAAGTTGAGTTATGGACTTTAGAGCTTCAGCCGAGGGACATTTTTGAATTTTTACAACATCATAACATCAGAAAAATTACAAAAAATTCAAAAAAATAAATTATTTCTAAATTTGAATGCAGATTCTTAGAGAATTGCTCAAGAAACATTTAGAGGTATGCCACTTCAAAATCCGATTAAGATAAGTTGAGTTATGGACTTTAGAACTTCAGCCTAAGGACATTTTTGAATTTCTACAACATCATAGCATCAGAAAAATTACAAAAAATTAAAAAAAAAAATTAAATTCTAAATTTGAATGCAGATGTTTAGAGAATTGCTCAAGAAACATTTAGAGGTATGCCACTTCAAAATACGATTAAGATAAGTTGAGTTATGGACTTTAGAGCTTCAGCCGAGGGACATTTTTGAATTTTTACAACATCATAACATCAGAAAATTTACAAAAAATTAAAAAAAAAAATTATTTTTAAATTTGAATGCAGATTTTTAGAGAATTGCGCAAGAAACATTTAGAGGTATGCCACTTCAAAATCCGATTAAGATAAGTTGAGTTATGGACTTTAGAACTTCAGCCTAGGGATATTTTTAAATTTCTACCCATCATAACATCAGAAAAATTACAAAAAAATTTGGGAAAAAAAAAATTTTTAAGTTTGAATGCAGATACTTATAGAATTGCTCAAGAAACATTTAGAGGTATGCCACTTCAAAATCCGATTAAGATAAGTTGAGTTATGGACTTTAGAACTTCAGCCTAAGGACATTTTTGAATTTCTACAACATCATAGCATCAGACAAATTACAAAAAATTAAAAAAAAAAATTAAATTCTAAATTTGAATGCAGATTTTTAGATAATTGCTCAAGAAACATTTAGAGGTATGCCACTTCAAAATCCGATTAATATTAGATGAGTTATGGACCTTAGAGCTTCAGCGTAGGGACATTTTTGAATTTTTACAACATCATAACATCAGAAAATTTACAAAAAATTAAAAAAAAAATTTATTTTTAAATTTGAATGCAGATGTTTAGAGAATTGCTCAAGAAACATTTAGAGGTATGCCACTTCAAAATCCGATAAAGATAAGTTGAGTTATGGACTTTAGAGCTTCAGCCGAGGGACATTTTTGAATTTTTACAACATCATAACATCAGAAAATTTACAAAAAATTAAAAAAAAAATTTATTTTTAAATTTGAATGCAGATTTTTAGAGCATTGCGCAAGAAACATTTAGAGGTATGCCACTTCAAAATCCGATTAAGATAAGTTGAGTTATGGACTTTAGAAATTCAGCCTAGGGACATTTTTGAATTTCTACCCATCATAACATCAGAAAAATTACAAAAAAATTTGGGAAAAAAAAAATTTTTAAGTTTGAATGCAGATATTTATAGAATTGCTCAAGAAACATTTAGAGGTATGCCACTTCAAAATCCGATTAAGATAAGTTGAGTTATGGACTTTAGAACTTCAGCCTAAGGACATTTTTGAATTTCTACAACATCATAGCATCAGAAAAATTACAAAAAATTAAAAAAAAAAATTAAATTCTAAATTTGAATGCAGATGTTTAGAGAATTGCTCAAGAAACATTTAGAGGTATGCCACTTCAAAATCCGATTAAGATAAGTTGAGTTATGGACTTTCGGACCTCAATCCTGGGACATATTTGAATTTCTACAACATTATAACATCAGAAAAATGACAAAAAAATTGAGAAAAAATAAATTTCAAAATTTGAATGCAGATTTTTAGAGAATTGGTCTAGAAACATTTAGAGGTATGCCACTTCAAAATCCGATTAAGATAAGTTGAGTTATGGACTTTAGAACTTCAGCCTAAGGACATTTTTGAATTTCTACCCATCATAACATCAGAAAAATTACACAAAAATTTGGGAAAAAAAAAATTTTTAAGTTTGAATGCAGATACTTATAGAATTGCTCAAGAAACATGTAGAGGTATGCCACTTCAAAATCCGATTAAGATAAGTTGAGTTATGGACTTTAGAACATCAGCCTAAGGACATTTTTGAATTTCTACAACATCATAGCATCAGAAAAATTACAAAAAATTAAAAAAAAAAATTAAATTCTAAATTTGAATGCAGATTTTTAGATAATTGCTCAAGAAACATTTAGAGGTATGCCACTTCAAAATCCGATTAAGATAGGTTGAGTTATGGACTTTAGAACTTCAGCCTAGGGATATTTTTGAATTTCTACCCATCATAACATCAGAAAAATTACAAAAAAATATGGGAAAAAAAAAATTTTTAAATTTGAATGCAGATGTTTAGGGAATTGCTCAAGAAACATTTAGAGGTATGCCACTTCAAAATCCGATTAAGATAAGTTGAGTTATGGACTTTAGAGCTTCAGCCGAGGGACATTTTTGAATTTTTACAACATCATAACATCAGAAAATTTACAAAAAATTAAAAAAAAAATTTATTTTTAAATTTGAGTGCAGATTTTTAGAGAATTGCGCAAGAAACATTTAGAGGTATGCCACTTCAAAATCCGATTAAGATAAGTTGAGTTATGGACTTTAGAACTTCAGCCTAGGGATATTTTTGAATTTCTACCCATCATAACATCAGAAAAATTACAAAAAAATTTGTGAAAAAAAAAATTTTTAAGTTTGAATGCAGATATTTATAGAATTGCTCAAGAAACATTTAGAGGTATGCCACTTCAAAATCCGATTAAGATAAGTTGAGTTATGGACTTTAGAACTTCAGCCTAAGGACATTTTTGAATTTCTACAACATCATAGCATCAGAAAAATTAAAAAAAAAATTAAAAAAAAAATTTTAAAAAAATTTTTTTTTTGAGTTATGGACTTTAGAGCTTCAGCCGAGGGACATTTTTGAATTTTTACAACATCATAACATCAGAAAATTTACAAAAAATTAAAAAAAAAATTTATTTTTAAATTTGAATGCAGATTTTTAGAGAATTGCGCAAGAAACATTTAGAGGTATGCCACTTCAAAATCCGATTAAGATAAGTTGAGTTATGGACTTTAGAACTTCAGCCTAGGGATATTTTTGAATTTCTACCCATCATAACATCAGAAAAATTACAAAAAAATTTGGGAAAAAAAAAATTTTTAAGTTTGAATGCAGATATTTATAGAATTGCTCAAGAAACATTTAGAGGTATGCCACTTCAAAATCCGATTAAGATAAGTTGAGTTATGGACTTTAGAACTTCAGCCTAGGGACATTTTTGAATTTCTACCCATCATAACATCAGAAAAATTACAAAAAAATTTGGAAAAAAAAAATTTTTAAGTTTGAATGCAGATATTTATAGAATTGCTCAAAAAACATTTAGAGGTATGCCACTTCAAAATCCGATTAAGATAAGTTGAGTTATGGACTTTAGAACTTCAGCCTAAGGACATTTTTGAATTTCTACAACATCACAGCATCAGAAAAATTACAAAAAATTCAAAAAAAAATTAAATTCTAAATTTGAATGCAGATGTTTAGGGAATTGCTCAAGAAACATTTAGAGGTATGCCACTTCAAAATCCGATTAAGATAAGTTGAGTTATGGACTTTAGAGCTTCAGCCGAGGGACATTTTTGAATTTTTACAACATCATAACATCAGAAAATTTACAAAAAATTAAAAAAAAAATTTATTTTTAAATTTGAATGCAGATTTTTAGAGAATTGCGCAAGAAACATTTAGAGGTATGCCACTTCAAAATCCGATTAAGATAAGTTGAGTTATGGACTTTAGAACTTCAGCCTAGGGATATTTTTGAATTTCTACCCATCATAACATCAGAAAAATTACAAAAAAATTTGGGAAAAAAAAAAATTTTTAAGTTTGAATGCAGATATTTATAGAATTGCTCAAGAAACATTTAGAGGTATGCCACTTCAAAATCCGATTAAGATAAGTTGAGTTATGGACTTTAGAACTTCAGCCTAAAGACATTTTTGAATTTCTACAACATCACAGCATCAGAAAAATTACAAAAAATTCAAAAAAAAATTAAATTCTAAATTTGAATGCAGATGTTTAGGGAATTGCTCAAGAAACATTTAGAGGTATGCCACTTCAAAATCCGATTAAGATAAGTTGAGTTATGGACTTTAGAGCTTCAGCCGAGGGACATTTTTGAATTTTTACAACATCATAACATCAGAAAATTTACAAAAAATTAAAAAAAAAATTTATTTTTAAATTTGAATGCAGATTTTTAGAGAATTGCGCAAGAAACATTTAGAGGTATGCCACTTCAAAATCCGATTAAGATAAGTTGAGTTATGGACTTTAGAACTTCAGCCTAGGGATATTTTTGAATTTCTACCCATCATAACATCAGAAAAATTACAAAAAAATTTGGGAAAAAAAAAATTTTTAAGTTTGAATGCAGATATTTATAGAATTGCTCAAGAAACATTTAGAGGTATGCCACTTCAAAATCCGATTAAGATAAGTTGAGTTATGGACTTTAGAACTTCAGCCTAAGGACATTTTTGAATTTCTACAACATCATAGCATCAGAAAAATTAAAAAAAAATTAAAAAAAAAATTTAAAAAAAATTTATTTTTAAATTTGAATGCAGATGTTTAGAGAATTGCTCAGGAAACATTTAGAGGTATGCCACTTCAAAATCCGATTAAGATAAGTTGAGTTATGGACTTTAGAACTTCAGCCTAGGGACATTTTTGAATTTCTACCCATCATAACATCAGAAAAATTACAAAAAAAATTTCGGAAAAAAAAATTTTTAAGTTTGAATGCAGATATTTATAGAATTGCTCAAGAAACATTTAGAGGTATGCCACTTCAAAATCCGATTAAGATAAGTTGAGTTATGGACTTTAGAACTTCAGCCTAAGGACATTTTTGAATTTCTACAACATCATAGCATCAGAAAAATTACAAAAAAATTTGGGAAAAACAAAATATTTAAGTTTGAATGCAGATTTTTAGAGAATTGCTCAAGAAACATTTAGAGGTATGCCACTTCAAAATCCGATTAAGATAAGTTGAGTTATGGACTTTAGAACTTCAGCCTAAGGACATTTTTGAATTTCTAACATCACAGCATCAGAAAAATTACAAAAAATTCAAAAAAAAAATTAAATTCTATTTAAATGCAGATGTTTAGGGAATTGCTCAAGAAACATTTAGAGGTATGCCACTTCAAAATCCGATTAAGATAAGTTGAGTTATGGACTTTAGAGCTTCAGCCGAGGGACATTTTTGAATTTTTACAACATCATAACATCAGAAAATTTACAAAAAATTAAAAAAAAAATTTATTTTTAAATTTGAATGCAGATTTTTAGAGAATTGCGCAAGAAACATTTAGAGGTATGCCACTTCAAAATCCGATTAAGATAAGTTGAGTTATGGACTTTAGAACTTCAGCCTAGGGATATTTTTGAATTTCTACCCATCATAACATCAGAAAAATTACAAAAAAATTTGGGAAAAAAAAAAATTTTTAAGTTTGAATGCAGATATTTATAGAATTGCTCAAGAAACATTTAGAGGTATGCCACTTCAAAATCCGATTAAGATAAGTTGAGTTATGGACTTTAGAACTTCAGCCTAGGGACATTTTTGAATTTCTACCCATCATAACATCAGAAAAATTACAAAAAAATTTGGGAAAAAAAAAATTTTTAAGTTTGAATGCAGATATTTATAGAATTGCTCAAGAAACATTTAGAGGTATGCCACTTCAAAATCCGATTAAGATAAGTTGAGTTATGGACTTTAGAACTTCAGCCTAAGGACATTTTTGAATTTCTACAACATCACAGCATCAGAAAAATTACAAAAAATCAAAAAAAAATTAAATTCTAAATTTGAATGCAGATGTTTAGGGAATTGCTCAAGAAACATTTAGAGGTATGCCACTTCAAAATCCGATTAAGATAAGTTGAGTTATGGACTTTAGAGCTTCAGCCGAGGGACATTTTTGAATTTTTACAACATCATAACATCAGAAAATTTACAAAAAATTAAAAAAAAAATTTATTTTTAAATTTGAATGCAGATTTTTAGAAAATTGCGCAAGAAACATTTAGAGGTATGCCACTTCAAAATCCGATTAAGATAAGTTGAGTTATGGACTTTTAGAACTTCAGCCTAGGGATATTTTTGAATTTCTACCCATCATAACATCAGAAAAATTACAAAAAAATTTGGGAAAAAAAAAATTTTTAAGTTTGAATGCAGATATTTATAGAATTGCTCAAGAAACATTTAGAGGTATGCCACTTCAAAAACCGATTAAGATAAGTTGAGTTATGGACTTTAGAACTTCAGCCTAAGGACATTTTTGAATTTCTACAACATCATAGCATCAGAAAAATTAAAAAAAAATTAAAAAAAAAATTTAAAAAAAATTTATTTTTAAATTTGAATGCAGATGTTTAGAGAATTGCTCAGGAAACATTTAGAGGTATGCCACTTCAAAATCCGATTAAGATAAGTTGAGTTATGGACTTTAGAACTTCAGCCTAGGGACATTTTTGAATTTCTACCCATCATAACATCAGAAAAATTACAAAAAAATTTCGGAAAAAAAAATTTTTAAGTTTGAATGCAGATATTTATAGAATTGCTCAAGAAACATTTAGAGGTATGCCACTTCAAAATCCGATTAAGATAAGTTGAGTTATGGACTTTAGAACTTCAGCCTAAGGACATTTTTGAATTTCTACAACATCATAGCATCAGAAAAATTACAAAAAAATTTGGGAAAAACAAAATATTTAAGTTTGAATGCAGATTTTTAGAGAATTGCTCAAGAAACATTTAGAGGTATGCCACTTCAAAATCCGATTAAGATAAGTTGAGTTATGGACTTTAGAACTTCAGCCTAAGGACATTTTTGAATTTCTAACATCACAGCATCAGAAAAATTACAAAAAATTCAAAAAAAAATTAAATTCTAAATTTAAATGCAGATGTTTAGGGAATTGCTTAAGAAACATTTAGAGGTATGCCACTTCAAAATCCGATTAAGATAAGTTGAGTTATGGACTTTAGAGCTTCAGCCGAGGGACATTTTTGAATTTTTACAACATCATAACATCAGAAAATTTACAAAAAATTAAAAAAAAAATTTATTTTTAAATTTGAATGCAGATTTTTAGAGAATTGCGCAAGAAACATTTAGAGGTATGCCACTTCAAAATCCGATTAAGATAAGTTGAGTTATGGACTTTAGAACTTCAGCCTAGGGATATTTTTGAATTTCTACCCATCATAACATCAGAAAAATTACAAAAAAATTTGGGAAAAAAAAAATTTTTAAGTTTGAATGCAGATATTTATAGAATTGCTCAAGAAACATTTAGAGGTATGCCACTTCAAAATCCGATTAAGATAAGTTGAGTTATGGACTTTAGAACTTCAGCCTAGGGACATTTTTGAATTTCTACCCATCATAACATCAGAAAAATTACAAAAAAATTTGGGAAAAAAAAAATTTTTAAGTTTGAATGCAGATATTTATAGAATTGCTCAAGAAACATTTAGAGGTATGCCACTTCAAAATCCGATTAAGATAAGTTGAGTTATGGACTTTAGAACTTCAGCCTAAGGACATTTTTGAATTTCTACAACATCACAGCATCAGAAAAATTACAAAAAATTCAAAAAAAAAATTAAATTCTAAATTTGAATGCAGATGTTTAGGGAATTGCTCAAGAAACATTTAGAGGTATGCCACTTCAAAATCCGATTAAGATAAGTTGAGTTATGGACTTTAGAGCTTCAGCCGAGGGACATTTTTGAATTTTTACAACATCATAACATCAGAAAATTTACAAAAAATTAAAAAAAAAATTTATTTTTAAATTTGAATGCAGATTTTTAGAAAATTGCGCAAGAAACATTTAGAGGTATGCCACTTCAAAATCCGATTAAGATAAGTTGAGTTATGGACTTTTAGAACTTCAGCCTAGGGATATTTTTGAATTTCTACCCATCATAACATCAGAAAAATTACAAAAAAATTTGGGAAAAAAAAAATTTTTAAGTTTGAATGCAGATATTTATAGAATTGCTCAAGAAACATTTAGAGGTATGCCACTTCAAAAACCGATTAAGATAAGTTGAGTTATGGACTTTAGAACTTCAGCCTAAGGACATTTTTGAATTTCTACAACATCATAGCATCAGAAAAATTAAAAAAAAATTTGAATGCAGATGTTTAGAAAATTGCTCAGGAAACATTTAGAGGTATGCCACTTCAAAATCCGATTAAGATAAGTTGAGTTATGGACTTTAGAACTTCAGCCTAGGGACATTTTTGAATTTCTACCCATCATAACATCAGAAAAATTACAAAAAAAATTTCGGAAAAAAAAATTTTTAAGTTTGAATGCAGATATTTATAGAATTGCTCAAGAAACATTTAGAGGTATGCCACTTCAAAATCCGATTAAGATAAGTTGAGTTATGGACTTTAGAACTTCAGCCTAAGGACATTTTTGAATTTCTACAACATCATAGCATCAGAAAAATTACAAAAAAATTTGGGAAAAACAAAATTTTTAAGTTTGAATGCAGATTTTTAGAGAATTGCTCAAGAAACATTTAGAGGTATGCCACTTCAAAATCGGATTAAGATAAGTTGAGTTATGGACTTTAGAACTTCAGCCTAAGGACATTTTTGAATTTCTACAACATCACAGCATCAGAAAAATTACAAAAAATTCAAAAAAAAATTAAATTCTAAATTTGAATGCAGATGTTTAGGGAATTGCTCAAGAAACATTTAGAGGTATGCCACTTCAAAATCCGATTAAGATAAGTTGAGTTATGGACTTTAGAGCTTCAGCCGAGGGACATTTTTGAATTTTTACAACATCATAACATCAGAAAATTTACAAAAAATTAAAAAAAAAATTTATTTTTAAATTTGAATGCAGATTTTTAGAGAATTGCGCAAGAAACATTTAGAGGTATGCCACTTCAAAATCCGATTAAGATAAGTTGAGTTATGGACTTTTAGAACTTCAGCCTAGGGATATTTTTGAATTACTACCCATCATAACATCAGAAAAATTACAAAAAAATTTGGGAAAAAAAAAATTTTTAAGTTTGAATGCAGATATTTATAGAATTGCTCAAGAAACATTTAGAGGTATGCCACTTCAAAAACCGATTAAGATAAGTTGAGTTATGGACTTTAGAACTTCAGCCTAAGGACATTTTTGAATTTCTACAACATCATAGCATCAGAAAAATTAAAAAAAAATTTAAAAAAAAATTAAAAAAAAATTTATTTTTAAATTTGAATGCAGATGTTTAGAGAATTGCTCAGGAAACATTTAGAGGTATGCCACTTCAAAATCCGATTAAGATAAGTTGAGTTATGGACTTTAGAACTTCAGCCTAGGGACATTTTTGAATTTCTACCCATCATAACATCAGAAAAATTACAAAAAAAATTTCGGAAAAAAAAATTTTTAAGTTTGAATGCAGATATTTATAGAATTGCTCAAGAAACATTTAGAGGTATGCCACTTCAAAATCCGATTAAGATAAGTTGAGTTATGGACTTTAGAACTTCAGCCTAAGGACATTTTGAATTTCTACAACATCATAGCATCAGAAAAATTACAAAAAAATTTGGGAAAAAACAAAATTTTAAGTTTGAATGCAGATTTTTAGAGAATTGCTCAAGAAACATTTAGAGGTATGCCACTTCAAAATCCGATTAAGATAAGTTGAGTTATGGACTTTAGAACTTCAGCCTAAGGACATTTTTGAATTTCTACAACATCATAGCATCAGAAAAATTACAAAAAAATTTTTGGGAAAAACAAATTTTTAAGTTTGAATGCAGATTTTTAGAGAATTGCTCAAGAAACATTTAGAGGTATGCCACTTCAAAATCGGATTAAGATAAGTTGAGTTATGGACTTTAGAACTTCAGCCTAGGGACATTTTTGAATTTCTACAACATCATAGCATCAGAAAAATTAAAAAAAAATTTTAAAAAAAATTAAAAAAAAATTTATTTTTAAATTTGAATGCAGATGTTTAGAGAATTGCTCAGGAAACATTTAGAGGTATGCCACTTCAAAATCCGATTAAGATAAGTTGAGTTATGGACTTTAGAACTTCAGCCTAGGGACATTTTTGAATTTCTACCCATCATAACATCAGAAAAATTACAAAAAAATTTCGGAAAAAAAAATTTTTAAGTTTGAATGCAGATATTTATAGAATTGCTCAAGAAACATTTAGAGGTATGCCACTTCAAAATCCGATTAAGATAAGTTGAGTTATGGACTTTAGAACTTCAGCCTAAGGACATTTTTGAATTTCTACAACATCATAGCATCAGAAAAATTACAAAAAAATTTGGGAAAAACAAAATTTTTAAGTTTGAATGCAGATTTTTAGAGAATTGCTCAAGAAACATTTAGAGGTATGCCACTTCAAAATCCGATTAAGATAAGTTGAGTTATGGACTTTAGAACTTCAGCCTAAGGACATTTTTGAATTTCTACAACATCATAGCATCAGAAAAATTACAAAAAAATTTGGGAAAAACAAAATTTTTAAGTTTGAATGCAGATTTTTAGAGAATTGCTCAAGAAACATTTAGAGGTATGCCACTTCAAAATCGGATTAAGATAAGTTGAGTTATGGACTTTAGAACTTCAGCCTAGGGACATTTTTGAATTTCTACCCATCATAACATCAGAAAATTTACAAAAAAATTAAAAAAAAAATTTATTTTTAAATTTGAATGCAGATTTTTAGAGAATTGCTCAAGAAACATTTAGAGGTATGCCACTTCAAAATCCGATTAAGATAAGTTGAGTTATGGACTTTAGAACTTCAGCCTAGAGACATTTTTGAATTTCTACCCATCATAACATCAGAAAAATTACAAAAAAATTTGGGAAAAACAAAATTTTTAAGTTTGAATGCAGATTTTTATAGAATTGCTCAAGAAACATTTAGAGGTATGCCACTTCAAAATCCGATTAAGATAAGTTGAGTTATGGACTTTAGAACTTCAGCCGAGGGACATTTTAGATTTCTACAACATCATAACATCAGAAAAATTATAAAAAATTAAAAAAAAAATTTATTTCTACATTTAAATGCAGATTTTTAGATAATTGCTCAAGAAACATTTAGAGGTATGCCATTTCAAAATCCGATTAATATTAGATGAGTTATGGACCTTAGAGCTTCAGCCTTGGGACATTTTTTAATTTTTTTTTAATTTCTACATTATCATCACATGAGAAAAATGAAAAAAAAAATTTAACATAAATAACGGATATAATAACTAAAGACTTAAGCAACGAACTTTATGGGATACACGAAACATGTGCAGCTGCTATCCGGGAAAATAACTGTTTTTATTTTCGCCCGAAAAACGAAAGCAACGACGATTACGAAGCCTTGATTCTTGCAAAAAAAAAATATTCACCTGTTGGCAGTCACACCAAAGAAAAAAATCACCGAGATACAGATCACCAAATCTCGCAAATCTTCGCAAATCAACGTGCATCATCATTAAGCAGCTGTCATTGTCACACGGTGAAATGCAAATTGCCTTTCTAACCCCTTAAATCCCCTCTTTTCTAACTCTTCAAAACATTTTCGGGCATTTTCGAGCGCTTTGTGTAAACATTTCCGGCGACATTTGATTGCCGCTTTGCAAGAGTTACAATTTGCGCTTCCTTGCGCGACATTTCATTTAGCAATTGTCGCTGTGTCTTCGGTTGTGGATTTCTTTGATTTGGCTTAGCTTTCTCCAGATTGTGATGAACGCCTTATGGACTCATCAGTATGCAGAAGATCGTGCCGCTTTTCAGTTACAGCTTCGTTGAAAGCGAAAGGTCTCCCGTCTACCGTCATCCGATTCCACAACAATCAAAAATCCGATACCAAATTGATTCATTTTTCGGTGGCCTTTTGTATCGATTGTTTTGTGATCGCCTGTGTTTACATTGGATGATCGTCGTTCCAATCGTTCAATTTATGAGCCTAACATGTTAATGACTCAATAGAAATGTTATTAAACTATTTGTTTATCTACGCTGTTCAACAAAACTGTAACTTTCTTTGGCAGCTTGAGGGGCTGTGTGATCAATTGACGGACGTTTTGATTTCTTCCTCGATTCTGCTGCACCTTTCTATTCAGGTTGACTTCGTTTTGGGCTCCTAATTCATTTAAACTGCGGTGCTGGACAGCTTTTATGGAGCATAAAACGCACGACACTGCCTGGCTGACCACAAGACGAGAGGAAAAAAATGAGAATTCAAGTTGGCCAAGAAGTAATATCATAATTTTCATGTACCAATAACTCGACTAAGTGCGATCTCATGGGCCAAATTGATTTTCCCCCAGTTCTAGCTCTCCAGTTCGATCTCCTCCTCAGCCAGCAGCTCTAGAACTGATTCCAATTTAATTAATGATATTGAACGTCGTGTGTGCCCGTTTTGAACCCTCCTGGTTCCGTTTCAGCCGGGGGATTTGGTAATCGAAATTATGAATGGACCGCGCGACTCAATGGGACTCAATGAAACATGCCACATGTGCCCCAGAAGAGAGCACCTGAAGCGAAGAGAGCCCCAGAAGAGCGTGATGCCGAGAGAAATGCAACCTTTTGGATCCAGTACTTACCCACTCGCTTTTCCCCCACAGCAACTCACTCAAACTCAAACTCTAACTCAAACTCTAACTCAAACTCAAACTCAAACTCAGACGAGAGTTTGGCTTTGAGCCGTTTGTGTTTTTGGGTTTGTGTTTGTGTTTGTGTTTGCAACTCATTTCTTTGGCTTTCTTTGCTCGAGCGCTTTGTGTGTGTTTGGCTTGGCTTTCTTTTGAGCTCTATGCTCGGCAGCACTTTATATCGTTGGCCATTGTCAAGGCGAACGCACGCGAGCAGCGCAGCAAGGCAGCCAAAGAAAAGCAGCTGAAGAACTCAAAACTCCACCGTGAGCAACTTATATAACGACTGATTAGCCCGGAGTTTGCTTTAGTTATTCGGTCAACTCTCGACGGTCAAGCTCGCAGCGATCTCGCGACTTGCCAGCCCAAAAATAAATCACAAAAGCACCGAATCTCGTTTCAAGGAACTTTATCCGCGCCTTTGTCGAGGAACAACCTGCGAGCAAAGTCAAGTGCAACATTCAATACCCACCGATGTGCAATGTGTGTAATCAGCAAACAGTGATCATTTACATACATGAATAAAACTCATCTCGAAAGTGAAGCGTGACTCAGCAGCGATAGCCAAAAAAGGCAGGAGAACAAGACAATCCGAAAGGAAAGGATACTTTTCGGTCACTTCCAGAACTCACGACCCCAAGTTACAGTTGCAGTTGCAAGTTATTCTGGCCAAGTGAGTGTTTATTAACTTTTACCACACACACGTACATATAATATTATGCGCAATGACAAGTAAGAAATCCAGAAACAGTGATCGGCAAGAAATCTCCTTCTACTTTGAACGATCTGCTTTGAGAACAACCTTGGATCGATTGATTACAGAGTTTCCCAAACCCCATTGAGTTCAAAATAAATAATTCAAGTGCTTTTAATAGCGGTTCACTTACCTTTGTAGTCGAAAATATTTTTTGTCAATTTCTCTTAGCCACACATTTGTTTTTCCTTAAAGATTTGCTCCCAGATAGCAGAAGAATTTTGAACTGTGAATACAAAAATATACAATATTAAATGACATTTTGCGTAACTTCACATAAGGATTAAGTAGCTCGTTAGATCATTAATGAAATTTACATTACATTCAAATACTAAATCAATATGTATGTAAGGGCAATGGCCAAATCCTTCTTAGAATTAACATTTCTCGCTGCAATCAAAAATAATGTATCCAGATTGTAATTGTGATGGCATCCATGATATTTGCATTAATTGGCAACAGATTCATTAAGTTTCGTTGTCTTGCGCTGTCTTTTATAGATCATCTAGATTCCCCATAATTAAAAGTGAACACAAGTCGGGCAATTAAAATAATTAAGCCCCAGATGTGGTGTGAAATCCACAATAAAACGTGTCAGAATAGAGCCCACGACCAGAGAGTGCGGAAAAAGAGATGCTAGAACAGGACCGCGACCCTGATAAAAGGCGTTGATGATCTGAGATCTGAAGAGCCAGGCTGAAGCCAAAGAACCCAAGACGCCCAGGGACCACCGGCTGAAATGATCCATTGAGTGTCAGCTACCGTGTCGGTTAGCCAGCTAGGGATCTGCGGGGAGCTGGTATTTAAATTTGCCCGCAATAATTGCCCTGGCCATGACTGGGCTTTGGCTGACTGGGCTCAGCAGTTGTGGGCCAGAAAGCTAGGGAGTTGGCATCATCACGATGACATGACAGTTACAACACAGCCTTCCTTCGTTCGCCTGGCAGCTATTCATTTACGCAGCCTGCCAGTCGCCGTTGATTAGACGAAGCGTGCGCTTTAATTGCCGCCAAATGGCAAGAAATGGCTAGAAATGGCAAGAAATGGCAAGAACTGGCAAGAACTGGCAAAAAGCAAGAAGGCCATGTTGAAAAAAGAGAATCTTGAAGAGCCTTCGCCTTCGCCTTCGGCTTGGCAATTTGTCATGTGCATTTAATATTCGCAGGGGCCTTGGCTTCCGTGCCTTAAAAAACAATTTGCGTTTGTTTGTCCAGCTTGTTTGTTGCAGTTAGCGTTGATTAGCCCCTGCAAGAAGTTCTCCCATTGCAATTACGGGCAAGCAACTTCGAATGCCACAACACCAGGTAGCCAGCTCCACCAGGAGCAGCTGTGCCTCAGAGCTAGTATGTAAAGCATCTTGCGTCCACCACCTGGCCACTCCCCACACACACTGCTGTGGTGTCAGCAAAGCAATTTCAAACGTCTGGCCATGCGCATTTTATATGGGCTCCATACGAGACCCACCGCATTTGGGCGTTCATTCTGCCGTGAAATTGATAGATTTAATTTGACATTTGGCGCAAGTCCGCGCGTTTCTTTTTTGCATTTGATTTCTACCTTCGAGGCAGGCTATGGCTATGTGCGCTTATGCTTTTTCTATTCCCTCTATTTTGTAATTTACTTTTGCGGCTGACAGTGGTCATCAATGGCTAATCATCGTAGTCGTCGAGATGAAATCGCGAAATGGATTCTAAGTAGCGAGATTGCGACTGTGATTGTCAGGCAGAAAAACCGCTTCCGTTTCAGTTTAACCAAGATAATTGATTGATGGACCGACCGACCGGCCGACCGCCGCATTTTCAATTGCCAAGAGATCATAGTCCACCTTTCGAAGAGTTCGCCATCTGTAGGCCTCATTGGGGCCAACAGTTTTACTGTTTGGTTTTCGGCGTGCCAAATTACCATTTATGTTTATTTGCGATTGTCAACTTTTGGGTCAGCTGGCTGTTTGGTCTGGCAATTAGCACAGATTTACCCAACAATGGTCGACGGATGGGAACAAAAATAACTGTTTGGATTGCTTTGCATTTGGCTTTGGCCAGCGATTAGCTCTTCTACTATTTTGGCACCTTTTTTGGGGCTAAGCCGCTTGATCTTGGATCGGCTTCATGATAATTTATGCGCAAGATGCACGAAATTAGGTTGAGAAATTATCGAAGGAAATTGGCTGATGATATCATCATCCGATGAGAGCAGCTTTCTACATATCGCATTTCCCCCGAGAAGATTATCTGGCTGGCTGGCTGGCTGGCTAGCAGTACAGTTTATCCCACGATTTTGCGTGGCTATATCAAACCATTTTGATCATGTGAATTACACTTATTAAGCATACGCCCTGTTCGTCGCATCGAGATCGCAACCATATCGCAAGAGGCTAATAGCATGGCAACAGCACAACCTGTCCATCAAACTGCTAGCTCGTTCGTTTCGCACTTGATTCGCTTTCATTGAAAAGTGTCCGATTTGAAGACATGCAGTTTGGCTAATTCGATCAGAAGTGCTGCCCGAAATAATTTGCGATTGTGTGAAAGTATTTTGCTGCCGTTTGTGTTGCCGTAATATTTTAATTGAAATTTAATCGAAAAGTAAAAAGCTTTCAAATGCAGCATTGGCAGCAGCCAGAGGCTAAGATATCTGAGCCAAGTTCACAGGCAGAGACACAGAGACATCGACAATCGAGAGTTTCACTTTTCGCACACTCGAAATATCAATGAACCCCAACTCAGGCCGAAGACAATGGCAGGAGTTGCCATCGCCTCCTGCCTCCTTCCTCCTGCCGCCTGAAGCCAATCCGAAATCCAAAAATCCAAAAATCCAAAAAAACCAAAAATGCGAAAAGAAGAAAAATGAACCCGAGGTGGGGATAAATGACACCATAGTTTGGGCAAACGGTTTCAGACAGAAGAAGCGGCCGCCGAAAATCAGCAAGAAATAATCGTTGAAGAATTTGACTTTCGCTTGTTCGGCTTCCTTGGCCATAAATAAAAACGTCTTTCCCCTCGAAAAGCCTTGTGATTGTCGCCGATTGAATGCGCGAGTACGAACCTGAGGAGGAGGCGCAAAACGCTTTGGGTGCAACTCAAACTCAAACCCATACCCATCTGGCACGACCAAATGGCAATCGCCATCGCCATCGCAATGCCAATGCCAATGCCAGTGCCAATGCCAAGGCGTTTGTATTTACTTAAACTTTGACATTTGCCAGCTGGCTCGCCGATGGATATGTGGATGCAGTGCCTCATACATATTTGTCTGTATGCCGCCGCCAATGATAATGTCGAAAAGGAAAAGCGCCAATTACCTGGGAGCAAAAGTAAAAGTCGGCTGAAGGATCTAGGCATGTGATTGGGGCATCTGCTGGCCAAACGAATACCAAAATCAGTCGAGTCCGACCTAGAATGCAGCATTTATAATACTAATTAGCGAAATAATCATCGGAATAAATAAATGATGGTAAAATGAAGAGGTGCAAGAGGTTAGAACAGAACAGGTTTTCCCTAGATGCTATCGACTTAATTATGAATATCTCTTTGCAAAATTGAAAGCCAGTCCTTTGAACATTTAATACGTGACCTCTGCCCAAGGTCACTGCAAGACGAGTAGCGCCTCTAAAGATCAGACCTCTGACTCATGGCGAAGACCCTCCTCCCAACCCCCTGCCAAGTTTCTCCCGTCCGGATTTCGCTTTCAAGACTTTCCGCGAAGCCAAACAAATTTAATGACAATAATCCAATAAACGTTAAAGTCTGGGGATCGTGACAAAAATCTTGGTTGGGTGCACAAAAGAAAGCGCCGCAGACCCCAGACCTAGCGGACCTCTATAAGAGGTCTCCCATCCAGGGAGGCGGAAAAAAGCCGGTGGATGCCATTGAGTGCTATTAACATTTTGACATTGCATGCGTTTCAGTTCAGGAGTGTGTGTATATACAGTAGAGAAGAGCCTGAAGATTGGGAGAAGTATTGCACTAATAGGTTGGACTTCCAGAGTTAGTGGATCTTTTTTTTTACCGGTGGGGCTACGTGCCTGGCATTTCGGGCATTTTTCCATTGTGCCGGCCATGCATGCCTGTCCGCCTTTATGAGCCAACCTACCACGACTTTTTCTAGCCGCTTCTACACCCATTCAATGGCATTTTTATTATTCTTGCTGCTCGTTGCTGGTTGCTTTTTTTGACTGACCCCAATAGAAAGTGTTACAGTTCAATGTCTGAGAGGCTGAGGCAGAGGCAGAGGCTTCCGCCTCTTGAAGTTCTTTCTTTCTTGGCCGCCAGCGGAAACATCTTGTACTTCTTGGCTGCTGACGTCTGGGGTGAAGGAGAGGTAACCTGATACGGATCGAAAGTAAGAGTTGAAGATCTTGCGGAAATCTGCAGTTGATTAGAATGCCTGGCACTCCATCATCAAAACAATTTGCATTTTAAGACTGCCAAAAGAAAGTGGCCAAAAAGAAACGAGCATCGGGAGCATCGAAGTCGGGCGCGTGCATTGCATAGTTAATTGTGCAAATGTTTTCAGTCTTCAGTGGCTAGTTGGTAGTTGATATCGTAGTTGGTAGAATACAGTGAAGATTGACCGGGAGAAACTTGTGCAAATTTCCAAGTTAAATGGCTGCACAGAGAGAAAGAAAACGATTGCTTTTGAATTCAGATTTTCAGACTAAATGATGGATGTTTTGATTTTTTGCCAGCAGTTTTGGACATATTTAAAGCATTTAAAATAATATCGAAATAATGGCACTAAATGATCAAATTGAATATAAGCTTTTCCACTGTGCCTTGTAAATGTGGTAGTTGAGTTATTTGGCTTTTGGCCACATTTAATTTCGTTATTTATAAGCAAATTTGTACTGCCTCGACTGGCAACCCCTGCCGCCTCCAACGACAGAAACAAAAACCGCGATCGTCGACTAGGTCAACTTTCGCTAGCATGGAATGCGAAATGCAGCAGCAGCAGAAGCAGCAGCAGCAGCAGAAGCGGCAGAAGCAGCAACTGCAGCAACGACAACC
The DNA here is from genome assembly GCA_005876975.1 of Drosophila orena. Lineage (NCBI taxonomy): Eukaryota > Metazoa > Arthropoda > Insecta > Diptera > Drosophilidae > Drosophila > Drosophila orena. The sequence continues at coordinate 696,035 of VCKV01000282.1, read as the reverse complement.
ACTGCCACAACAACGACACCACTGTCAGCCAATAATAAAGCAAGAAGCTGGAGAAGAAGCTCTGGCTCCGGGAAAAAAGCCGAGTTCTCTGAGTGACTGAGACCCTGGCGAATAATACTTGCCAAGATCTCTGGCTTGGTTTACCTGGCCTGGCCTGGCCTGGCTTTTTGCTTGCTGCTTCTCCGCTCTTGGCCTGGCTTTCTTGGCTTCCTTCTTCTCGTCGCTTAAATAGTTGCAAATAAATTGTGTGGGTAGCGGTGGAAACTGGCAACAGCAAGTAAATTACTTCAATGTCACCTGCTGACGATTCAAACTCGAGATAAGCGCTCGACGTCAAGACGTATACAACATCCAACCATCCAGCCATCCAACCATCCGACCATCCATCCGCTGCAGCCAGTACACTATAGCGATCTCCCTAAGTTTTCTCTCTTTTAATGAAATTATCGCTGCATCTCATTGTTTGTCTGTCTTCCCTTCGCCGCGCAGCGGTAAACATTATTTATTTAGTTCTCGTTTTCACATTAAACGTTGTCACACTAAACTCAATTGCCGCAGATGCAGATGCAGATGCTGATGCAGATGCAGATGCCCAGATCTGTATCGCCCGTACTTTAGCTTTAAGTGGGTTTGTGGCCCAAAACCGGGCCCATTGTTGTAGGCAAATATTTAACTAATTTGCATTCGTTTGCCTTACAGATACAGCGACGCGAAGACCCGATCTGAAGATTTAGAGGATTGAAGACACGAGGGCAAACAGTTAAGGTATGTGCCAAATCAAATATGGCCAGGGGTTATGTCAAGTTCAGAGTGCCAGCGTGTCAGAGTCCCAGAATCGACAATAGGATGAGAATTCTATTTAAGAACCGCCAGGATTCTTGTGTATTTTAATAGGCCATCCCGTTGACACCATACAACAATTTATGCATAGGCAAATTCCCAGAACACGGAAACGATCGAGGTAGGAGCAGAAACCATAACCGTTTTTCGATGGGACCGGAAGGTGGCTGCTTTTATAGAACGGGAAATATTGAAATTTTCAGTAGAACGAAGTGAGGACGATGAAACAGAACCATAAAAACCGAACGAGTGGGTTTTATGGGGGCCCAAGGTGGGAAATGCAGCCAAGAAAATGATCTTGTTTGGTCGTAAAGTCTGATACCGCCGCCATTCACTAGAGAGGTTTTTCTAATTCCCAAATGCACGCCATAATCGTTTTGATAAAAATTAAAGAAGTTAAAGGCATCAAGTGAGTTTAAGAGGAAGTGCGTTAGCAGCACATAAAATACCCCTAACGTGATACGATCAAGATAAAGATGGGGTTTCCGAGTCTTGGGATACTCCTCCACAAGGTCAGCCGAGTGAAATTCGTTTAAGCCCAATTCAGATTGGGTGCATTCCAGTGCATATCATCGACCCAGTTTCGGGTTCTCCGCCAACTAGGCTGATGTTTGACTAAATAGCAAATAATTTGGCGTGGGCTGGGGCCCCTCCACTCTGGTGGATATACATATACGTATACGTATCTTATGCCAGCTGACTGACGTGCAGACACTGCATAAATTAGCTGTCCATATAAAGCATTAAGATCAGCTATAAGAATCAGGCAAGGCATAATTGTGCAATGAATATTGTTAGCCAAGAAGAGCCAGAACAGGGAGAGGGAGCCCAGTGCAGTTGTCGTGGCTTCTCTCAGCTTGCAACTTGCCAATGTTGCATGCCGTTGGCCTGTTCCACTTTTGAGATGCTTTCTTGGCAGCATTTTCGCGTTGCTGCCTATCGGCAGATACAATTCCACGGCCACGGCCACGGCCACGGCAGCGCGAATAAGCTGAATAAAGTGAATAAACTGCACGCAGAGGAGCAGCGGCTTTAATATTTATTGCGTTTTAAAGACGCATTCGAAATGGAAGCGATCGCCACAAATGGCAACTGTTGCCGGGCCATAAATCGTGGCCAGTGCAAATTATATAATGCGATGCATTCTATATATAACGTGGCCAATTGGGCTACTGACTCTCTTTTTGGTGGTTATTTATGGCCCCATACAAGCGCTCCATCCGAGCCGCTTCCTTTCCCAAAAGGACTTGATTTCTCTTCCTGTGGCAAATGGTGGGGATAAATACAAACACCTGAGCCGCAACCTCAAACCGGAAGTGCAACTGTGATGCTGAGATATTGATTCTGATTGCCCGGCAGCAGCGAAAGATCAGCGGCCATCGAATGTGTGTAATGATGGTTAATAAATCAAACGGAGAATTACCTGGAATTCTGCAGACAGTCTGCGGCGGCAGCGTTTGTCTGCCTGCCAGATTCTTCAGCGCTCGGCAGCTTGGCTTTTTGCTGCCTTCCTGTCTTGGCCAATTCCACTCGATGGATGCCAACAAATTAGCGCAACGTCGGCAAAGGCGAAATCATAAGGCTTGCAAAGCCAAAGCCACTGGCCAGTCATTTGGTCCGTCAGTCTATCAATCAGTCAATCCATCTGGCAAACAAACAAATCCCATTCCCATTCCCATTCCCATTCCCATTCCCATTCCCGTTCCAACGCCAAACTAAAATTGTTTTGCTTCTGTTTGCTTAGGCCAGTGTGTTGTTTGAGCAACACAAAACTTGTTTGTTTCCCCGCGATGTTTGTTTGTTTGAATGTTTGTTGTCTTAGCTGCCGTAAGCCGCTTTTAACCCCTTGAGTGCCACATATTTAAGTGCCTGCCATTCATCCTTTGGTCCGCCTGTACCTGTTGTGCATACAAAGCGTGTTGACAAATGACTGGATGGAAAGGTATTTAAAACGACAAAAGGAACGGATAGCAGATAGATGAAATATGAGAAATATGAAATATGATTCCTCGGAGGCTTACAAAGAGTTTTCATACAGGACGTAATAACTGGTGAAATGAAAAACAAATTGCACTTCCTTGTCTTTCAAGCCAGATTGCCTTCATGTATTTCACCTGCATAGTTGCACTTGCAAGAAACCTTAACGACAATCATAACTTTTAGCAACAACCAAACGCGTGTCGTTAACTTATCAATGATATCTTTAATTAGTTTATTGAATTTCTGGCCAGCTTCGTTGTGCATTTAAATTGTGCACTTTATGTGCATATTTCGCGCCCAAACCCCAAACGCCAAAGCGCCAAAGCGCCAAACCACCGATCGCAAATGGGTTAATGGCACATTCTAATCGGCCCGAACACACGGAGAAGATATGGCTGAAAGTAGAGATCTTGGCCAGAATTCTAGCTTCGCGCTTAGATATTTAGATGGCAGCCGTTTTCCAGCAGCCAGACGGGCAACAATGTGAACGCAAATTGGCTTAAATGCAAAAAGCGTCGACAATTAGCTCCGCGGTCGGTGGTTCAGTGGCAGAAGTGGCAAGTGGCAAAAGTGGCAAAAGGTGGTTCGGTGGGTTGGTGGCTCAATGGTGGTTCGGTGGTTCGGTGGTTCGGCGGCTCCATTTTCTGCAGTGGGTGGTTGTTGGCATATGCAGTTTACAGTTAGTTTGCGCCAGGTTGACAGTTACGTGCGCCGACAGCTTCCACCTGCCAAGCGAACAAATATTGCATAAATTAGCCAGCAAAACTGGAGCGGCCAATTCACATTGTTGCACATTGTGAATGTGGACTGTTGGCAATGGATGATGATGTTGCCGCCACCATTCGCAGCCTTTTGTACTTGCGTAATGCATTTTCACGCAATTTATAACCGTTTTTCCCCCTGGGAAACTGGGTCACCGGGAAAAGACCCCCAACAGGTGCAGCACAGCTCCCAGCTCCCAGCTCAGCTCAAAAATTCTTGCAATTTGCATTTGATTGAGTCGTAAATTTGCAACGCACACATGAGTTACTATGTTGTTGGTTGGTCGGTGGGTGAACAGTTAACTGGGCATAAATCATATGACTGTGGGAGGCCCGACCGCCAAGCGACCTGATTTCCAGATTTCCAGGTCCAGTTTTCCAGCTCTCGATGATGATGATGATGATGATGCGACTTTGGCGTGCGCTTTTCAATTTGTTTAGATTTTTTACGGGTTGTTTTTCCTCTTGGCTCTTGGCTATTGGCTCTCGGCCGTTTCCTTTTCGGGCTTTGTCGGGATTTATGTTTGACTGTCAGCGGTTATGAATCGCTCCCCCAAGAATTTTCCAAAAAAACGAAAAAAGAACGAGAAAAGCCAGCATTACGACACGTGCCAGCAGACCATTCGATTTCGAAAAAGCATGCTTTTTCTATTGTCTTTTGCCTTTCAGTTGCCATTTAATTTACTCCTGGCCGGCTTTCTTTCACTTCTGTATACTTGCGCCAGTTTTCTAGAATTTCTAATAGCCGGCCGCACAGAGCAACTAGCATTCATTATTGTTTGCTTTTAAACGCTTTTTTATTGACTCGAATTAACGCTCAAGTAGAATTTGATGCCATCGGACAATGGAACGCAGAATGGCCAGGTGAAGGCCGGAATACCACAATGTGGGCTGTCAGAAAGCGAAATGTACTGGGCCACATGGGCCACATGTCCAAAAGAGCTCTCTATTCTCCGGTACCTTCTTGGATTCACCGCTTGCACTCCTCGCCACAAGGTTCGTTTTGTCACGTAGTTCAAATAAAATGTGTTTTTATGAGGCGATTAGTGGCCGCTGTTGTATGGGGCCTAAAGCATATCAACGGCCGAGAAAAAGTGAAAAGAACTTCAAGTGTTTATTGCCTGGCTTATGACCATAAAGTGGCTCCAGTGCCACTCGCTCTGATGAAGATTAAGATGTAGCTGAAGACGTTTGTCTTTCTAATGGTGTTTCAAGTGGCGTCTTTACAATGGTATCTCTAAGATATTTCTGCACGCGGACCATATTCATATGGTTTTCATATTGTTGATTGTGGATTCCAGTCACATAGATGGTCAGTATGAATGTTAATTTAAATGCTTCCTCTGCATACCAGTGGTCGTAACTCAACCCAATTCACCAATCAAAATCGATATACTCCAGCCAAAGAATGCTACCCGTAGATTTACCTATACTTTCCATGCCAACTGTCGTTCTTCAGCCTTATCAGGGGCATTTATCGAGCTGCTCTGCCAGCGAACTTGTTCTGTATCGCGCCGAGTTCCTTAAGCATTTTTCTGATACTTGTGCGAGAGCATTCTGAATGACATTATCTATAAACTAAACAACGCAATTTGCATTGCTAAATGGCTGGGGATGCATCCCGGGATCCCGGGATGCCGGGATGCCGGGATTCTGGGGGAAACACGCCCCGCATGGGGCGGCCTCAACATAACTGAGATTCCTTTGCATGTCATGAGCATTTGTGCGGGACTCCGTTACTCTGGATGTTAGATGTTAGATGCAGTTCGCTCTGCTCCACCGTACTCCACAGTACGGTGTTCTTGTGGCCGTGGCCATGTATTTATGCGCTCTAAACATTGTTAGTTATGCAACAGGCAGCAGCAACCAGTCCTCTCCACTTATGCAGCATGATGGCAGGAGAGGAGCACCGAGGAGCACCGAGGAGCAGCGAGGGGCAGCGAGGAGAACACAAAGAAGACAACCACGACAACATCAGCAGCAATCATTGGCGGGCATCGATGATGGCAAGGCCTACATTTCAATGTCAGCTGGCCCAGTGCTACCAATCAAGTTGTTAACTATGCAAAAGTAGTAAATTGCGAAGCGGTCAGCACTCTTCGCCGCACCTCAGCACTCTGCACTCTGCCACTCTGCAACAATTGTTATGAACTGAACTTTAAATAACAATCAGCCAAGTGCCGTTAAATGAATGCGACATTGTTCTGCAGTTGCAGCTCCGAGCTGAGCAATATTAATTTGCGGCCTTACGTTAAGGCTAAGATATTTGCATAATAAACGCCAACGCCTTGGCAAAAGCAGGCTGTTTATCTCCGGTTACCGCCTGCCCATCGGGCCCATCGGCCAAAAGCGCATTCTCATCGTATAAGCATTCTGAATCCCATTTTATTGGCGAGGCGGCCAAAATGGCCAAGGTGGCCAAGGTGCTGGTGCTGAGCCACTGCAGTCGCTCACCTCGTACATTTCCGAAAAGTAATGGCCCGGCCAACAGTGATAATTTATCACTGGCCAGCAGCCGGACATGCGGCAAAGCTCAACGGTACTTGCTGGCCAACACAATGCCTGTTTTGGCCCGGTCTTTGCTCCTCCGCTAGTGGACTCCAGTCTCTCTAGTCTCCAGCCTCGAGTCTGCAAGTCTTTGGCCCGAACCGCCATTGTGCGCCGATCTCAATTTGTGCGCTCTCGGCCAGCACAATCAAATTGATATTTGCTGCTATATTTAGTTTATGATAATGCCGCCTCGGCGACTCCAGTGCTAATATGCTGCTTCCTTCTGCTACAGAGCACTCATTTCTCGGCAGGCCACATCTATTATGCATGCTCGGGCTGACTGGAATTGTAAGCCTGCAGTCAAGTCTTTCCTTGTTTCTACTGAGAAAGTGTTTGTTTTTTTTTTCTAACCAAAGGATGGAGCTGCAAAGTCAATTAGCATTTGGCATTTAGTTGGCATAAATTCGAATCGACCGATAGAAAATATTATGCCTACTGTGGGAACCTCCATACGAAACTAGAGAAATTTCTATTGATTACGAGTATATTGAAAAGTGGAAAGAGATATGGGGTAAGAGGGGGTAAGCTGACCTTTCGAGCGGCCAGTAAGGCGAATCGAATTCAATTTAAACGTTTTCAATCAGATTTGCATCAGCAAATGAGTTCATCTTTTGTTTTCACTTGCTACAGAGCTACAGAGTTACAGTGCTACAGAGACGGGCCGCAAAGCCATTAGCAAATTTAATAGAAACTCCGAGGCCTCAATCAAAGCACCATACACACATGGTTAGTTCGTTCCGTGAGTCTTTTGTTTATGGGCCAGGCATTAACAAGGAAGAATCTTTGGAAACTAGGAAGCAGCTGCGAATGGCCAATGGCCGGGTCTCACCTAATAACTAACCAAATTGTATCTCCCTCTTCGATTGGAATCGCAGAGTAGTTTACATGATTGATAGATGGAAAACCGCTTCCAGCAACGATGCGGCGGCTGGTTAACGTTCAATTAGTGAAATTGATAGACATATCTAAGCTCGTCGGGGGGAAATCATCAGCCGTTGAAGAACCAAAAGTCAGAGAGTACGAAAAGAATAACAGAAAAATGGAAAAATGGAAAAAAAAAAAAGAGGAATAAACCAAAAAAGATTTGGCTGGCCACAAATTACAGCAACTGGTTAATTAAAATGTAGCTACCCTTTTTTTCCGAGGCTCGGTTACGCTCACATGAAAATTCTAAGTGCCACGAAACCACAGAACGTTTTTCCTTTTCCCGAATCCAGAATTTCGAGTTAACCGCATGCCACACACACGCACGTTTACCGTTCCCTTGGCTGGGCCATTCTTCTCTTGACTTTTCTGTCCACTTTGGTCAATGGCTCATTACATTTGTGGGTTAGCAGGTGAAACTGAACCGAATCGAGAGGAAAACCCACAGAGGAAGGGCCAGAGAAAAGCCAAAAAGCCAAAAGGCCAAAAAGCCAACAGATAAGAATGGGTCTGAAATCAAAGTCAATGTTTCGGCCCGCGGTGGCCTATTAAAAGCGCGTTGCGTTGCCTGTGGAGGCCTATAATTAGCATAAATTCATTCATACAACTAATTGCAAGTGGAAGTGAGCGTTCCGTAATGAGTTCGCCTCTGGTTTCTTCCTCGGATTCTTCGCTGGTTTTTTGTTTTTCTCTCATTTCGCCGTTCAATCGAGCAGAAGAATGGTGCTGCGCACCGCCGGGATGATCGAGGGGTTCTGGTTGCAAGTTCCAGGTTGCAGGTTCCAGGTTGCAGGTTGCAGGTTCCAGGTTTCTGCCACACATTGTTTTTGGTGCAGTATCTTAAAGCATGTTATTAACATTAACGGTTCTTTCTCTCCACTCTTGTTTGGTTTTCATAATTTATGTGTGAGCCGTTGTTGCAGTCGACCAGTCGCAGGAGTGGGCGTGGTCCTGGTTTTGCATGCAACCCACCCTCCGGCTAACCCCTGCTCCTAATTAATTATGTAACTAACGAAACATTAAACAAGTGCCTAGCCAGAGAGCTTATACCGAAAATGCACAAAAAGCCAGGAAAATCCAAGCGAAACTCTTTTCTCACGCAGCCGCTTATTAACCGCTAAATCTTCTTCGTTTTCTCCCCGCAAAATAATGAGCCACACTTTAGATTATCTCACAGGTGGCTCAGCAGCGCGAATCTCGGTTTTCTGACTGCTTTGTCTTTTAACTGCTGGCCGGTGAAACTTAAGTTTTACTCTTGCGGGCGATCGACAGCCGAAACACATCAAAATCTTTAACAACGTGGAAATGTTTGTTTTGCTTGCCTTTTTATGAAGAGGCATAGCGTATATAGCGTGAATTCACTTTCACGGCAAACTGCGGGAAATAGTGTGTTTCTTAGTTATTCGCGAAAAAGGAAACATTTGAAGACATCTTAGATACGACAGCTATAAAGTGTTAATTGCTTCGCGCGTTTGAAGTGAGATTGCATAAGAGGATTAGCGGAGAGTTATGGCAGACGCGAGTTACTGTGTCAATGACTTCAGGAGAATTGTGCAATAAGAATCGTTAAAAGTGTGCTGCTAGATTCCAAGTATATGCAGCAAGTACTAAAAAAGAGTTCGAGTGGGTTCAGCTTGGAATTTAACAGCCTTCCCCCTTTTTAACCTTCATAAGAAGTAGTAACCAAACAGGTCCTGTACTTTTAAAGCGTCTAAAAGTAGCCGAAACAATAAAAGGTTTATGATCCTTACCATAAGTGTAATTGAAATGATAAGAGATCACATGAGAAGCATGTTCAACCCACTCTTGTAATACTACTTATTATCACTTCTGACTGATCATTATGCTGGGAAGATTAGGCTTAAATATGTTCCCCTTAGAAACACATTTCGCGGTAATTTATCATGTGGTAAGCATGTAAGGGCCCATATATCATTGGTAATAATATTAATTATCACAGCTGACTGAAAGCACCTATATAGAGTTGATGTATCTGGAACAGTGCACAGCACTACATACTAGGTGAAATCTGGGCCCCTGGGGTTTCAGGGGTGTGGGATCTCCTCGGTCTCCCAGGTTTTCCCCCAGCATGGTGCCACCTACGCCCGCTCGCATCCAGACCCTCTTTATCCGTACTACTCCTCCCGAATATTTCCCAGGCGGCGGCGGCGGCGGCGGCGCTTTTCACACATAAAACTTCGCCCCACTGAGGGCCGCAGCAATGTTTTTGTTCTGCTTGTCGGTGGTGCAACTGTTATTGTATATGCACAATAGGAAGACCCGAGCGCATCTGTAGCTTTAATTAAACGCTGCGAACACACTGCGAACAGCTCAGGCAATTAAAGCTCGAACACAGAAAGGCCAGGGGAATGCCACGGAATGCCACGGAATGCCATAGAATAGCATCGCAGACACAAAGTTCCGTTCCGTTTTCATTCCTGGGCGAGCAAAGCCCCCGTGGAGGAACCCTAGATTCTACCAAGACTAACGCCAAACTAATAATGTGCACACCAGGAATTACATATGTTGCGCGTAATAGGAAATTAGTTGCCTAATTAACATTAAGCCATCTCCCTGGGGGGGAGTTATGGAGCCCCCAGGCTACCAGGTCCCCATACTCACGCCGTGTACCATTTCAATTGCAGACAAAATGTTTCTACGCCGCTGCACCTTACTGCTGCTGATCTGCCTAATTGCGAGTGACGCCGCCAGCGCCGCACGCAAAACAAAGCGTCCTGTCAAGCCGGTCAAGCAGACCAATCCGCGCACCAATGTAACGCCTTCGCCGCCGGCAGTCGCCGCATCGGGCAGTTCCACACCCGCCAGCACCAGCAGCACCACCACCACGGAAGGAAGGGGCGACCAGGAGGTGGTCACAGTGGGATCTGCAGCTCCAGCCGGCAACGGAGAACTGCCCAAGCCTCTGGTCACGCCCATCGAGCTGCAGCCCGAGGCGAAGACGGACAAGGCACCAGCTCAGGAGGAGGAATGCGATCCAGATATGATTGGCTTTGAGATTATTACCGGGTGAGTTCAGTCTCTTGGAAACTAATATGTTTCTGTACATACATATATGGGTGACTTAGTTTAACCAATTCGGTTGCCAAACAATGTAAAACAAAACAAGATAGAATGATATAGTCGAGTTCCCCGACTATCAGATACCCGTTACTCAGCTAGTGGAAATGCGAAAGAGAAATTTCATAATTTTGTGAAATATCGGTGAAAATTGCGAATTGCATCTTTATCCAAATTGGGTTTATCATAAATAAGCAAGCTAACAAACATTGCTATGGAGTATTGCATAATGAGTATAAAATATTAGTCTGAGCACCAGCACCTTTTTGAAACTGTCACAAAACAATGGGGAGTTTCACTCAACCCACAGCTTGCGCAACCGCCGGCATTATAGAAACTTGATTACATTTTATGGCCACTTGTTATTTTCACTTTTGCTTTTCTTCTAAAAATTTGAATTTCTGAGCGACAACACAATGGGCCGGCCACAGGTTTATTCATGTTGAATGAAATGCACCTCGACATCTGGGCCAATTAACATTTCCATAAGAAGAGAAGACGAGATAACGGTGAACCCAGAAAGGGAACCAGCAAAGGGAATCCCACCACCACGCCACTGCTAACTGGCATATGCAAATTTGTGGCTGCGGTAGGAGTGACGCTCGTTGGTTGAAACGTGACTAATCCATGACTGTTTCCGAACTCTTCGCCGGCCGCAAGTTCGTTGCCTCAGTCTTTTGTTTGAGCCGTCTATGTATAATGAATACCCTCTATCGCAAGAATGTCCGACCACTTTCGGTTTTCATCGGTTTTCATCGGTTTCATTGGGAATCTATTAGGGGGCACCGGGACCATAAATCATTGGGCAATCTTGGAATCGATCTAATTTATAAATCATTTTTCCTCGCTCCACAGCTACGTGCTTTCGGCTCCCTCGAAAATGCTGGACACTCTGCCCGGCACGCTGATGCTAACCGACTGCTTGGAGGCCTGCCAAAATAACGAGTCCTGCAGCGCTGTCAACTACGAAACCGGATTGTGTGTGCTGTTCAAGACGACCGCCGATAAATTGCCAGGTGAGTTAGAAAGTGTGAGAATTCCAAACGGCTGTGCTGTTTTATATTTCCTTTTTGTGCCAAAGAAAGCTCAATAATTCAGGCGACTCAGCCACTCGGCCGTTCGTTCATTCATTCATTTACTCAATTACTGAGTTCTAGTTCATGCAGGTCGGCTGCGGCTGTCGTGGCCCGGGGGCATAAATCACCCGCGTGTTCGCAAAAACACAACAAAAAAAAAAACATAACATAAATAAATAAAAGCGAGCCTGCACACGCCTTTTGCTTTTACGCACGACGCGGTTTTTGGCCCGGCCTGCAAACTAGATTTTTGCCTATTCTGCAGGCAAACTGGCTTTTGGCATAGTAACGCATAATTTCTGCAGCCTCAGCCTTCCCAGTCGAATCTCGAATCTCGAGTCTCGAATGTCGATGCAGTTGTCGTGGCTCGGCTGATTCAGCTGACGCTGCTCCAAGAGACCGGGGCTTTTGCCCGTTTCTCAACGCCTGTTACTTCGCAGTGAAGGGGCGTGTGCGTGAAACGCATAAAATACGCACAGCACCGTTGCGTATCCCCCGTTTTCCCGCCTTTCCACCACTTTTCATTTCTCGATTTCTGCGTTTTCAGGTTCACTTTCGCGCTCGCAGTTTCCGGTTTTCACCATCTACGCACAGAAATCGTGTTTGGGCGTACGTCCTTGCTCGAAGGCCTGGTGCATCGATCGCGTTCAAGGTTACCGCCTCCCGGAGCACGTCAAATCTAGTCAGACGGTTCTGTCGCGGCGCGACTGCCTGGAACTCTGCTTGGGGGAGACCGAGTTCACATGCCGGTGAGTGTTAGCTAAGACAGGTTGATTCCTCCACTTTGGTAGCATGCGATTTAAATGCAAATGTATAGTTTTCTTGGTTATCACATAATGTACACATGATATGAAGTGTAATAGGTATCACAATAGCAAATTGTATGATAAGCTGGCTAACAACCCTGAACGAAACAAATTTTAACAACTTTTATTACATTTAAAGATCTTGAGAAATATTGCTAACACTTGAAGATTTCGGGCGGCTTAGCACGATGTCATTGCCCTCGTTCGAACTTGCAAATCTTTCCTAATACCTTCTCGTACCGCTTACTTTCTTCCTCTACCCTCGCCACTCGCCACACTTTCCGCCCTTCACTCTTCCGTCCTATACCGCTCAATCCACTCAGATCGGCGAACTATTACCGCCACTCGGGTCTTTGCGAGCTGTCCGACATGGACCGCATTACCCTGTCCGCTGGAGGCAGTGTGGAACCCTACGATGGAGCCGACTACCTGGAGAACAACTGCGCAGAGGAGCCCAGCAAGCTGTGCGAGTTCAAGCGGATTTCGGGAAAGATCCTGAAGACGGTGGATTCGGTTTACCAAGACATCAACACCATCGACGAGTGCAGAGATCTCTGCCTTAACTCGCCCTACAGGTAAGGTATTTTCAACGCGAAAGTTTGGGCCCTCTCTGATAGCCAACTTACTGTAATCCTGTTAAGATGCCACTCCTACGACTACAATGACACTGGAGACATGGTGTGCCGATTGTCGCACCACAGCCGCGCCACCTTGACCGATGTGATGGATCCTTACTTGGATGTCCCCGAGGCAGCTACCTATGAACTGTCAGCCTGCTACAACGTGTCCATTGAGTGCCGCTCCGGTGAGATGATCACCAAGATTAGAACGTCCAAACTTTTCGATGGCAAGGTGTACGCCAAGGGAGCTCCCAAATCCTGCGCTGTGAACGTGAACAACTCGTTGGAGTTTGACTTCCGCATGGGCTACAATGACCTGGAGTGCAATGTGCGCCAGAGTGCTTATGGCAGATATATGAACGACATAGTTATCCAGCATCACGACATGATTGTCACCTCCTCCGATCTTGGCCTCGCTGTTTCCTGTCAGTATGATTTGACCAACAAAACAGTGCTGAATGATGTAGACCTTGGAGTAACTGGCGAGATCGAGTCCTCGTTGAGCGAGGAGATCACCATTGATTCGCCCAATGTGATCATGAAGATCACCTCTAGGGATGGCAGCGACATGAAGAGGATCGCCGAGGTTGGGGATCCGCTTGCCCTCCGATTCGAGATCGTGGAGCCCAACAGTCCGTACGAGATCTTCGTGAGGGAACTGGTGGCCATGGATGGCTCGGACAGCGCCGAGATAACGCTGATCGATGCTAATGGCTGCCCCACCGACCAATACATCATGGGCACCATCCAGAAGCTGGCGCAAAATCGCAAGGTGCTGCTCTCCCAGTTCGACGCCTTCAAGTTCCCTTCAAGCGAAGTGGTCCAGTTTCGTGCCTTGGTAACGCCCTGCATTCCGCGCTGCGAACCCGTGATTTGCGACAGCGAAGATGGCGCCAGTGGAGAGCTCAAGTCTTTGGTTTCGTATGGGCGCAAGAAGAGATCGGTGCTGAATGGAACTGATGGGAGTAAGTAGCTGCAGCGCTTTGTACTACCTAACGTTCAGACTAATGACATATGGATGTCATATCCATACTAATGTTAAAAATAATATTTATAAAATAATCATTTACACGATGATGTTGAGTATTTGTTATGAGTATTTTTGTTTCGATATCCATGCTTACTATAAAAACATTTCCCCTTTCTTGCAGCCGAGTTCTTGCTCAGCACACGCCACCGTCGTGATGTGGGCCCTGTGGATGATAACATACTGCTCATGCAGTCCATACAAATCACAGACAAGTTCGGGTTCCAGCCAGAGGATGGCACTGCTGGCCATGGAAATGACAGCGGTCCCCACGAGAAGGCCTATGCGGGCGTGGCCCAGGACAAGCTCACTTGCCTTAATGGCTATGGTAAGTTGGATGTTCCTTTCCGGGGGCTCTGTGAAAAAGCCCAATCAAGAGCAAATCAAAGCGAGCTTGATTTGCATAGACAAGCAGGAGGATCAGGAGCTGAAGCTAGAACCGAATCTGCAGTTGGACGACATCGTGTCCTCCGCGCGTCGTGAGGCGCTCAGCTTGTTCTTGGCTCGCTAATTTTGATAATGAATCAATTTTTCATCATTGCCGACTTGAGCAAGGGGCCTTAAATTAGGTTCTTCGTTGTCCAGAACGTGTTCTGTGTTATGATGCTGGATGCTGGACTGGCTCGTTCTTGGTGTCTCTGCTGGCTCACGACCAGGTCACTAGTTCACCCAATGCTGTGCAGCAGGATTCTGCACGCCTCGTTTTCGTGCGGCGCGAAAATCTTTCTGCACAGTTGGTTGTCCATCCAGTTGGCTGCTGGGGTTTTCAGCTCCCGAGCTCCCAAGCTGCCAAGCTGCCAAGCTCCCAAGCTGCCAAGCTCCCAAACTCCCGAGCTCCAGCATCTCCCAAGTGTCACTGCTTTTGTGGAGCAATTTCCAGGCCGCGTTGAAGCGTTAAATTGACAGCTCGTTAGACGGATGAAACTCCACTGGACCACCAAACATCAGGCGCACATTTCAGATGTAATTACGCGCTGCATTTTCAGGCATTTCCAGGCATTTTCAGGCAGATCAGAGGCGCGCAAAGCGAAGCAATTAGAGCAACGGTTCTACTTGTGCTTGAGCTCATTTGCCGCACACATTGCCCCCTGAAATCACCTGGCCAAGTTGGATGTGCGTGTGCACCCAGGAAAAGATGAATCTCGGCCTTCATCTTGGGCATGCAGAGCGGCAATTTAACGCCGCATCAACGACACCCTGTAATTTGTGAAAGCTTATGAGCACTTTACATTCTGCACCGGTATTTATTTACAAATGGACCTTTCTCATTACTTCAATCATTTTAATACTAACTTAATGGTAGTTCAGGAGTTTAATTTCTGCCATTACTTCGACAAGTTTTAGGTAGAGATGAAAAGTTCGCTTTCATCAAGTTCTCCATAATTCAAAGAGTTTTTCGCCTGAGAGGTTAAATTACCAACACTTATTGTTATACATTTCCAATTTTGTTTGTGGAACTCGGAAAAAGTATTGCTAAATGCCGATTAATATTCCTTACTAATCGGTAATCCATTTTCGTTTCCCCATGCAGCTCAAAATTCTCGGTTACTCCTGCCAGCCATAAGAAGTACATCAAGTAAATGAATGAGTTCTATATCAATTTTGGCATAGTAATTTTCCTGGTTTTCGTTATTCAATTTAATGTTCCCTTCACGGCACAGTTTTCAATAGACTGCATTGGAAATTTGTACGTTTAATGAAGCATTAATTCGCTTTTAATGCTTGCGCAGCGAATAAATCCTTTCGACTTATGTAGTTTATTTTTTATGAGCCGTCTCTCAGCAGATATCTGTCTGTACTTTCATTATCTTGAGAGATTTTCAGTGCTTTTCCCTGCTCTTTGTTCTGTCTTCAGATTCATCAAATTATTTACCATTTTGTGGGCGCCGCGGTTTACTTATTGCCCCCGAAACTCCCACAACTTGGTGGACCGTTTATAGTAATTGTTATAATTTTGTATATTTTCGTCGATCCCGCTTTTGTTACTTTTGGTTACTGTTATTGTAGTCGTCTTGTTGCGATGAAAAGCGGAGGCAAATACATAAATAAAAGTCTCAAGTGCGTGCACTTTGTTATTGAAACTCATTCAAGTCATGGAAATCATGATGATGATGGTGATGATGGTGATGGTGGTGATGATGGTGATGATGATGATGATGACGATGTTGTGGCTCTCGGTTTGTTTGTTGATTTGTTTTCGGCTTACTTTTTATGGTCATTTGAGGAACGAGCAACCACAACAATGTTACCAAGTAATCTCTGATAGTCATCTGGCATGTCGTCGACGCTGTTGCTCTTAAATTCTGATTTCGTGAACTGGACAAAAACATCAGCGGCAGCAACGCATGCAAGTTGAGCACTGCAGCTCGACTTTGAGCTTGACTTTGACTTCGGCTTTGGCTTTGGCTCTGGCTTTGGCGGCACTTTCACCCGATTTCTACCGGCTTTGGTTCAGTATTTCGTACTTCTTCCGCTGCAGCCCGGGCTTATTTATGTGGCATGTTGCACTGTTAAGAACCCAGGCAAACGGGGAAACATGCGATGTCTAGGGTGTAGAAAGTGAAGCCAGAGAGTCCAAGTCCAAGTCCGAGTTCGAGTCCGAGCTCGAGTCCGAGTCCGTGCCGAAATATGCAACTCATGCATTAAATTGTCGTAGTTTTATTTCTCATTGTTTTTGTTTATCTTCAACTTGTTGCTGTCAAACTTGGTCACTTGGTCACTCTGCGTCTTGGGACCTTGGAGCTATATTCTGCTTTTCGCTCCTCTACTTTGGTCTCAGTCCACCTCGAAGTGGGTCAAGTGGCGCCCACTTTTGTTTTCTGTGATAACCGAACCGATCTGAGGTCACTTCTGGCCTTCATTCCTCTCGATCTGGTTTTCCGCCCATCGAAGCGATCTTATCGGCATTTTGCCGGCTAGCCGCAACCAGTTTCCCTCGAAACTTTTCGAACTTGATCGGTAGCTCGAGATAATCCCCTTGATTTATGGCGATAAGAGGCCGACTTCCCTTTTTCAATTGCACGAGTAGCAATCTGGAGCAAATTCTGGTTTCCTATCTTCCGAATGGCCTAGGCTAAAAGAAGATGATTAGTGAAATAACAACTGGGTGCTTGCCCTATTTTGACAAGTGTGTGACAAGAATAACACACAGGTTTAGACATTCCTTAGAGAGTTAGGCGGTTTTTCATTTTATTCCCGCTTGAAAAACTTGAAAATCTTGAAAAAAGAAGACCAAAAATCACAGCAGTTTTTTCGCAATCTATTTTTTCAGGACTTATTATGGCCGGAGCCCTGTTCCTGCTGGCCCAGCTGAGCATCTTCGGCATCTGGAAGACCGTGCAGCGCCGCAGCAGCAAGGAGCGCTACCTATACCAGCACGAGCCCACGCCCACCATCACCTACGGAGCGCCCACCATGCTGTACGGACCACCGCCCAACTCCTCCGCCGGATCTTCGGCCTCGGGAGCGTCGTACGGCGGCAGTGCCAAGGACACGCTGAGCAAACTCTACGACAGCGGCATCAACGGGCGCTACGGACAGCAGTTCTAGGGGAGATCTGGGTGGCTCTCGCTGTTTGCCGGGAACACTTAGCTGGGAACAAACGCAATATGCCTCGAAAGCTTCAAAAGATTCGATGAGACTTGAATAGAAAATATTCGCCTAGCAGCGACACATGAAATCATTGAGAACCCTTGATTAATCCAGCCTAGACTAAGTCTACGATTAGTTTACACTCGGAGTTTCGACTCCATTTTTTATGATACAATAGAATGCGCGCTTTTAAATGCACTGGAATGCGCAGTTCCAGCATTTTAAATCGGCGCATTGCCAAGAAAAGAACGGAAATTTAACCCGATAAATTCGAGTAAGTTTACAGAGCTACAATCTCTATAGCGAAAGTTAGGCTAGTTATAAGTTTAGTGAGAAATCTGCTTCATGTCCTCGAGCGTAATGCATTTATAACTATACTATTTATTATTATTTATTAACTATATTGCTGCTCTCAATTGACCCGCAAAGTTTGCCAAATAATTTTGTATCAAAATGTTTTGCGCCAGGCTTCTGTGCAGGGCGGCATTTCCAAATTTCCGGATCCCAACATCCTCCTTTTAACCTAACTTTTAATTTTCGAGAAACACACTTCTTATTATTTATTAGCCGAGACGACAGGCGGTGCTAGTTATTAGGAACTTCTGCGAGACTTGTCTTAATCTCAAGAAGCAAGGAGATGAGGAGTAATAAGCGTAAATTTAATAAACGAATTGTACTGATTAAGTAATGCAATAAACCTTACGCCTAAATAAAAATATTTATTAATAAATGTCTAAACATAAATAGCGCTGTCTGTTTTAATTGGTGAAAGACGGCACATGCCAGCAAGCCACTGAATTAACACATTAATTACGGTGGCTGGGCAGGCATGTCGAAATTTATTAGCGCTTTGATTAGGTAAACAGTTTTCCGTAACCCAGACCACTTCCCATTAGCATTAGGTCGACGAAACTTGGAGGACCGCCTAACCAAATTGGTGTTTGTCAAAGCGAAAGACAACCGCGGAAATTATGATCATTTCACGGCAATTTGAGCTGGGCTAACATGTGCCGCCTACATGGATACCTTTCAGTGGGGGGCGTCCGTCAAAAGTACAAAAGTGTTAATCAAATCAAGAGGCGGCGTGGCAGCGGGCTTAACCAGGCGTGTTACCATCTCTTTAACGCTCCAGCTACGCACGCCAGCCATTATAGCCGTTCTCCATTCGCGACTCCCGAGTCCTACGCTATAGTGGGCCACATCAAAAACTCTGAGCCACTGAAGGTGTCGATTAATCATGATCACGTTGAAATTGAAATGTGCGAAAACCCGAGTATCGCCAGAGACATGTGCCGCCTTACGAATGAAGATGTCTTCCACGGTCTTCCGCAGTCCGGTCTCGTCTCCATCTCCATGGCATGAATGTCATCCGCCGCGTCCCTCTGTCAGTGGAAAAGGTGTTGGGAACGCATGTGCGTCGTGCCCCACGTTGAATAAAACGCCCCTATTAAGCTGCAGTTAATTGAAAAGTATTGCCGTATCCGAATGCTGTATGCTCTGCAGTAACGCTAAAAGTAATTTTGCAGACTGATGAATGAAATGTGTTTAAAAATGATTTAACTGCAGTTTGCGAGGGTAGTGTTGAGTGTTTTTATCAACTTGTTGATAATGTAGTTGAAACTGAAGATCTGATTTAGTTTCGTATATCGAACACAAGGGCCTGCATAGTGAATATACCTTTGCAAAGGCCTAGGGTAAACCATCGAAGCCACGCGTTGACAATTTTTATGGCCGGTTCTGGTGCGTATTTGGCTTGGACACGGCTATGGAGTTTCCAGATGTAGTTGGAGTTGGAGCTGGAGTTGGAGATGGAGGTATAGCGATGCCGCAGCAGAGCAGGCGTTGTCCAGTCGATCCGGACCAACGCCGCGTGAGCTCTTTGCTTTTGGTTTTTCTCACCTTCGAGCAAGCCTAGAGAACGTGGCCAAGTGTGGGCTTATTGGCGTTGACAGCTATGCAAATGCTTGGCCATTAAGTCGTTGGCTGTTAGCAATGGCTTTTAATTAGCGGCTTGACTTTGGCCCGGCCTGGATTGGGATGGCCCAGAGCCCGGCCAGAATGGGCGGAAATTCCAGAGACAATGGCGTGGCGACACCTACACCCGTTGCCACTCTGACACTTTGACCATTGAGGAAAGAGCTTGCTCGCATTTTGCCAATTTCCATACATAAAGTTCGCATTGAACACCCTCACGCTTCGTGGGCATTTGCATTTAAATGTCATTGCCATTTAGCTTGGCTTTGGACTTGCACTGGGATTGGGCCTCGGATGGGACTGGATGAGCTGAAGATCTCGTTTGCAGCACTTCCTTTTCCCATTCGGGTTTTCTTTTCCAGCCATGTTGGCCTGCTCACGATTTCTGCCTCTTGGCCTCTGCTTTTGTTTGCTTTACAGCTGCTCGCTTTGATTGAAAAATTATGCACTTGCCATGGCAATGGGCATCGCCAAATTTCGCCTCCAATACGAGTCAGGGAAGTGAAGAAGAAGTCGGGGAGGAAATGGAAAGCCCACCGATGAACAACAAACCCAGGTTGATATTTTCGAATACTCTTCCCACCAGCAAATAAAATAAGATGCACATTTTATGCTCTAAATATGGCAATCCAAGTGAATAAAATGTATAAAACTAGTTGTAATTGTTCACAATAATAGATTGGGGGGCATATTGTGTTGAATTGTATATACATACATATGTATATGTATAGTTTTGGAAATAGAATTTTTCCTTTACTATCAAAATGGGCAAACTTCCTGCCAGAGCATTCAGACAGACTATCCAAGTTGGAAGTTAGCACTTGAAGCGACGAGTGGCAAACGTTTTCCCGTTTACCATTTTCCATTTTCCATTTTCCGATACCAAAGTGGCAAAAGGCTGAAAGCGAGGACGGTGGCTTGTTACTTTTCATTTCGCCAACTCCTTCAGCTTGTCCTGCTCATTAGCAATTGCCCGGCATGGCAGCCAAACAGCTGTCCCTGTTAGCCAGTTTTCACCTAATTAAGCAAACAAAAAACAAACGTGTGGGAAACTGGCCGGGGAGATAACTTTCCCCGCCCCAGAAATAACACGCCCATGTCCCCGAGTATATCCCACAGGCTAATGCTAATTGCCACGAACATGGGGCTAAGTAGCCAATGGAATGCAGCCGAAAACATTTGTCTCTAATTGCGGTTCAGCCCAATTGGGCAGGCGAAATTAAATTAAATGCAGCCGAAAACAAACAAGCGAGGCAGCCAACCCCAAGATCAGCAGGAGAAGCTGAAGATTCCACGGCGGCCACAACAATTTGTGCAAAAATACAAATTGGAACATTTGCGGAGGCGCAGGCGTGTAGTCGGCAATACTGTGAGAATTTATGGCCCTGCTCTGGGGTCACTACCGGGATAACATCTGGATGGCTGGGCCCAGCTCGGAGGAACTGGAGGAGCTGGAGGAACTGGAGGAGCTGGAGGAACTGGAGGAGCTGGAGGAACTGGAGGAGCTGGAGGAACTGACGCGTCGTGCGCAATGCGCATGCTTACCCAGCCGCTTTCAAACAAAACCGAAAACCGAAATGGGTAAGGACATTGACCAGGAACGATGCAAACTCAAGGCAGACAGCCGACTGCGGCAGTCGGCGGTGGAAACCCATTTAAAATTAGTGAAATGGTTCAGTACCGTTGCAGACTGGCGGAAAAACAATTAATAATTGCAATATATCTCTGGAATCTCGGGCAATTGCAGTTACCACAAACCACAAAGGTCACTTCACTTCTGCCCAGCCGCTGAACTTTGATTGCCTGGTCCAATACCAGACTGCCTTTCATAAACATGATTAGCACATGTTTATATCTCAATCTTAACGACCCATAATAGATTTTGTAGCCATAGGAAATTTTAAGCAAATGCTATGTTTTACTTTATGGCATTATACCTAATGGCCATGGTCGTATTTTTTTACGCTTCGTTACGTCGTTAAACGATAGGTGTTAGCAGTTAGCATCAATCCTTTGACGGGGTTAATAGGTAAAGTAGAATGTTTAAAAATATGGGGAGAAAGCGTTTTAAAGTTTCAAAGCCATTCAAAAACTAGCCACATATTATGTCTTAATACTGCCGATAAACGATCGTCTCTTAGAGCTAATGAAGTGCTTAAGATAACTATATATCCACTTCTATTTCGAGGTATTCAAATAAATCTATCTTAACGTTCCTGCAATTATCGCATGCTTATTCATACAAACCTAGCCCCTCTAAATTTAATTAAAGGCAACTCAGTCAGTTGGCTTTCTGTTCCTGGCCTTCGCTTCCGCCTAACGGACTGTGGGACTTTTGCTTTCCGCCTGCTGTGTTCTTTACCTTTTTTATGGGCTCGGTTTTGGCCCAGCCGCATCAGGAGGAAGAGGAGCGGCAGTGGATGGCTTGCCGGTTGGGGGCGTGCGTGAAAATTGCTCGAGTGCACAAGGAAGGCCGCCGGCTGCCCTCTCTCACGTTGCAGGACCAGAATCGCAGTAAGTGATTACGTAACCAGTGCATTGTACGCAGCATCTGTTTTGGGTTTCCTCCTTGGATTCTACTGTTGGGCATTGCAATGGATGAGTCCGCAGTCGGAGGATGGCTCTTATCAGCCAATCACTGGAGGAGAGGAAGCTGTGGCAAAATAATTTATTCACAACCATTATGCGCTGCGAATTTATGCCACTTCCTGGTGGAACCACTACAAATAGCCTTTTAAAATGCGATAAAAATAGCGCCAAGGGGTCTGCAGCGCACAACCAGTCAAGGAAGATGCACCAGTCCAGGGTGCTGGGTCCGAGATGATGGGGCGTGGTCACTTGGCAATGACTTTCAAGCATGAAACCGTAAAATGGCTTTTCAATAAACCCGGCAGCCCAAGGAGGGGAACTGCCAGATGGAGCTGGGAAACTGGCGAAACAATGCGACAAATATTTGAATATGTTAATTAGTCTGTTGTTCCTGCCGTTGCCCGTTTTCTGGGCACGATCAGTTCGTTCTTCTTCTATCGCTGGACGTGCATCGGTGCAGTCTAATTTCATGTGTTGCCATCTTGTTAGCACACCGGTGAAGTTCTTGATGGGGCCCAGGATGGGGGGAGGTTCCGACCTGGAATCCGGACTTGCAACCGTTTTGCATCTTTCGCACCAGGCGCACTAACGAATGCAAGTGCTTAGAGATTCATATTCGTACTTATGATCGGTATGCAGGTTGGCCCACACACACACACCAGCGGGCAATAAAGCTGCCAATGATCTGGCAAGCGCAACTGACGGCATCAGCCTTATGGAGTCACAGGCCACCAGCGGATCGGGATCTATACTTCCATCCGAGCGAAACACCGAACCCTGAGTATCCGATCCCCGCCTGCATTCCTTGCCATTTGCACGCAAAGCTAACTGCGGATTACAGTCGATGTTCGATGGGAGACAAGCAGAATCCCAAGTATCACTTGGTACTGCTGAATATCGCAAGCCTTCCCGATATACATACATTACATAGGTAATTAATTAGGAAAACTCTGGTTTGAAAATCAAAACTAACCCTGCCTTTTTTATAAAATAACGGTATATAGCCCACAAGTGGTGCCACAGAATGAATGGCGTCTGGAGACGCAGTGAGGCAGCGTTCCACAAATTGGTGTTCTACTGTTGGCTGGCATTCAGGCTGAAACTCACCTGTGGCTCACTCCTTGCGTGCGCCGACGCCTCAACTTTTGCTCCGACTTTGGCCTTGGGTTCGCTCCGACTTGGCTTCAACTTGGGATTTGCCAGGCAGCGGTGTCTCGTGGCTTCGTAGGTGTTTCCAGGGGCCACAGCTGATGCCTTTGACAGCTACTAAATTCTCCGCTCGTCCGACGCACACGTTCCTTGTCCAATTTTGGGCACCAGGCAGATTTTCCTCCTGGCCGGCGCTTATCGCCTGGCCATAAATTCATGCTGTAGGTGTCTCGATCTTTTCGGGTTCTTTCTTTTTTGGCGCTTTTGGCGGAGGTCCTCGTACAGTGGACACGCAATGAAGCTGTTTCTTCGTGCGCCGGAATTTCCCCGCGGCATGCTAAATGCAATTAACGGCACTTGCAGCGCGCCGGAAATTGACAATTCAATATAATGGGTTTCTTGTTTTCGCTAATTGGTGGTGCTTACGCACGCATAAATTAAGTAAACACGATTCAAAGTCGTAATTAATTGGTAAACACAAACTAGAGCTGACAAAAAAGCTGCGTCCATTTTGTAATCAGTACCTGTATTCGATTAGTTAAGTCTTAAGCGATGACCTCTTGCACATGAAGTCTATCGATCTGACTTTTTGCAAAACTTTAACTTCCAGCAAATCGAAAATAAAACTAAAAATGTAGTCTATCGATCTGACTTTTTGCAAAACTTTCACTTCCAGCTAATCGAAAATAAAACTCGAAATGTTTAGGTTTACTAGAAAATAAGGGGATACATTATATACAAAATTGAAGTTATAAGCGAAGAAAAATGCAGCACATTGACTCAATTATCACACCAATATGATATTTCTAAATAAAGAAGACTTTGCAACACAATTTTCAAATGTCCATTAAAATCCTAAATATTAAAATATGGCGAAAATTTAAATATTATTATATTTCTACCATTTTCTGGCAATGTCATGAATAAATCAACACGGAGCCGATTCAAAGTATAACTATTCCAGCCGCCTACTCAAAATCGATAAGTTATCGATTCATATAATCGAACCAGTGGGTGAATCACCCCGCTGGTTCCTTTTGTATTTACTACAGGCAAACTATAAAGTTAAAAAATAAATAAAAACTTCGCGATTTCGATGAAAACTGTCTGTTATGATGAAAACACCAGCCAAAGATATAATCCCCCAAAACACAGGAAACCAGTTTACTTGGAAAGATAAGAACAACATCGGTGTTATCGATACTTCACTGATGTCTTCACATCGATAACAGATGAACCAACTGGGCACCGCTGAGTGACGTGTAAGCGCAGCCAAAAAACCATTTCAATTGCTTTCCCACGATTTAACCGAAAGTTCCAAGACAATGGGTTCGTTCCGCCGCGACAAAGATGAGGAGGAGGACGGTAAGTAGCACCCTAACACCCGGAGCCAAGTAATCCGCCGGCCAGCGAAGTCAATCGAAGACAATCTAGTTGCTGGAAGGTGCTCCGCTGGCACAGACACACACTCACACACCCACTAACACGACAAAGTCGAGAAAAATTGAGTTTTCCTTAAATTGACTGAGAAAATGAATTATTTTTCCCGTGCCTCGCACAAAAAACATCGCGGCCCTCCGCCAGCAGGACCGATCAATGCGTACCAGAACCTGGAAAAAACCTCGGTGCTTCAGGAGACGCGCACCTTCAATGAGACGCCGGTGAATCCAAGGAAGTGCATCCACATCCTTACCAAAATCCTGTACCTGATCAATCAGGGTGAGCAGCTGGTGGCCCGTGAGGCCACCGACTGCTTTTTTGCGATGACGAAGCTCTTCCAATCTAAGGACGTTGTGCTGCGTCGTATGGTTTATCTGGGCATTAAGGAGCTGAGCTCCATTGCTGAGGACGTAATCATCGTGACCAGCTCGCTAACGAAGGATATGACCGGCAAGGAAGACCTGTACAGGGCCGCCGCCATCCGTGCCTTGTGCAGCATCACGGATAACACCATGTTGCAGGCCGTGGAGCGCTACATGAAGCAGTGCATTGTAGACAAAAACGCGGCGGTTTCTTGTGCTGCATTGGTCAGTTCCTTGCGATTGGCCTACACTGCGGGCGACGTAGTCAAGAGGTGGGCAAACGAAGCCCAGGAAGCCTTGAACAGCGACAATATTATGGTGCAGTACCACGCATTAGGTCTGCTCTACCACATCCGCAAGTCGGATCGGCTGGCTGTCTCCAAGTTGGTCAACAAACTGACCAGAGGCTCTCTGAAGAGTCCCTATGCCGTTTGTATGCTGGTAAGTAGAGCTTGTACTCTAAACTTTGCATTTTATGCAAAAGATTCGAGGAACAGATTTATTATTCGTTTTACGTCCCCCAGATCCGCATTGCCTGTAAGCTGATCGAGGAGGAGGACATTCCCTCTGAAGAGCTGTCGGATTCGCCTTTCTTTACGTTTATCGAGTCGTGTCTGCGCCACAAGAGCGAGATGGTCATCTACGAGGCGGCCCACGCTATTGTCAACCTCAAGAACACCAATCCGCGAATGCTGTCGCCGGCGTTCTCCATCCTCCAGCTATTCTGCAGCTCGCCAAAAGCAACGTTGCGCTTTGCGGCTGTGCGCACGCTCAACAAGGTAGCCATGACGCACCCGGCGGCGGTGACCACCTGCAATTTGGACCTGGAAGGTCTCATCACGGACTCCAATCGATCGGTAGCCACTCTGGCCATCACTACGCTATTAAAGACCGGCGCTGAATCTTCGGTGGAGCGTCTGATGAAGCAAATATCCACGTTTGTGGCCGAGATTTCTGATGAGTTCAAGGTGGTGGTCGTACAGGCCATTTGCGCTCTGTGTACCAAGTATCCGCGCAAGCACACAGTGCTGATGAACTTCCTTAGCGGTATGCTGCGCGAGGAGGGTGGCCTTGAGTACAAGACCTCCATAGTTGACACCATCATCACGATCATCGAGGAGAATGCGGACGCGAAGGAGTCCGGCTTGTCGCATCTGTGCGAGTTCATCGAGGATTGTGAACACGTTTCACTGGCGGTGAGGATTCTTCACCTGCTGGGCAAGGAGGGACCCTTTGCGGCCACACCCTCCAAGTACATACGCTTTATCTACAACCGCGTCATCTTGGAGAGCCCTATTGTGCGAGCAGCCGCGGTCACGGCCATGGCCCAGTTTGGCGCATCTTGCCCAGCCTTGTTAAGCAATATTCTCGTTCTGCTCGGTCGATGCCAGATGGATCCGGACGACGAGGTGCGTGACCGTGCCACCTACTACCTTAGCATTCTCAACTCTGAAAGGCCAGACCTTTACAAGAACTACATCATCGAGAGGGAGAATTGTTCTCTGGCTCTGCTGGAGAAATCGCTGGTCGATCATCTAAATGGCGACCTGGACACACGCTTTGATATTTCCATTGTGCCCAAGGCAGCCATAGTTAAGCCGGTGATTGCCAACGATGTAATGCTAGTTACCAGTAGTGCTCCACGACCGCCGAAAATCACGCGGGAGGAGGAGAGTGCTGCACGTCTGGCACAGCTGCCAGGCATCCAGGTGTTGGGCCCCATCCATCGCAGCGCAGCTCCCATCCAGCTGACCGAAAGCGAAACGGAGTACACGGTGCAATGCATCAAACACATATTCGGTCGGCACGTGGTCTTCCAATTCGACTGCTTGAATACGCTGTCCGACCAAATTCTGGAAAATGTGCGGGTGGAGCTCACGCTGCCGGAAGGATTCACAGCCAGGGCGGTCATTCCATGTCCCAAGTTACCCTACAACGATCTGCAAACCACATTTGTCATCGTAGAATTCCCGCCCGACGCCGCCAGTTCTATTGGTATGTTTATTATAAGAGCATACAATTTTTCTCAGAATTGTAAATGGCCAATAATGTCTGATTTACCATATACTATATCTCATTTTAGCCACCTTTGGTGCCACTTTGCGATTTGTGGTCAAGGACTGCGATCCCAACACCGGCGAGCCGGACTCAGATGAGGGCTATGACGACGAGTACATGCTGGAGGATTTGGAGCTGACGGTTGCCGATCAGATACAGAAAACCAGAAAGAACAATTTCCAAGTGTCCTGGGATGCGGCTGACACCGAAGGTGCCGCAGAATGAAGATAATGTCCATACGATGATTAGTAATATTTGCATATTTGCAGAATGGCTACAAGCCGAGGATACCTTTGTGCTATCGGCAGTGACCACCTTGCAGGAAGCCGTGAACACTATAGTCAAGATCCTGGGGCTGGGCGCTGCAAACCTCTCTGAAAATGTGCCTGAGGGTACGCACCTGCACACGTTGCTCTGTTCAGGTAAGGATGCTTCGCTGTCAGTTGTAGGACGATTAGTAAAATCTGTACCCCATTACAGGAACCTTCAGAGGCGGCGCCGAGATTCTGGTGCGGGCCAAGCTGGCGCTTTCAGAGGGCGTCACGCTTAATCTGACGGTGCGCAGCACGGATCAGGACGTGGCGGAGCTCATAACGGCGGCCATCGGATAAGACAGCGAGCCATGCAGGAACCTCATTTGGTTTCTGCGTGCTGTCAACGTTATCTGAACTGCAACTGCGAAACAAAAGTTACACTACACCTAATCAAAACATAATTCGTACCTTTAAGTGACTGTCTCTGTAGTAATCTTAGAGCCCTGTCCACGATTCGGCATGTGCAGCATTGAGCAATGCTACTGCCCCTTTCCAAACAGTTTATGTGGCCCAGCGATGCATGTCTCCGTCTCCGAAATGTGTCGCATATGTTTATTATCCCCATTTAGCCTGTGCATTTAGCTTAAGTATGGAAACAAAATATTAAAAATACATGTATATGCAATGCAACCCGACCTGAAGGCGTTTATTTGGCAGGTGCTTTAAAAGTAGGACATTTAAATGTGTTTACTGATTGCAACCTCGTGAGAACCGTACCTCCAAAGAGAAATTGCTTCATAACTAGAACTTACTTTATTTTATATCGTATTTTATTTAATTATAAATAACTTATAGTTGCAGTAACCTAGAGTACTTCTTGTTTTCCTATTTTTACAAATTTCTTTTCTCTTGAATCGTTTTTTTTCGCTGCGTCTTCCACACTCGTCTTAAATTACAAGTTCTTCCTTCTCGCATGAATTTATAATTTCTGGTGCTTTGTTCGCAATCGATTCCTTAATATACATTCTCCGATTCCGACTATGTTGAATATTTTTGTGTAAAATGTATCCGACGATGGAGTTCCTTCAATCGTTCGAACCGCTTCTCCGTATTAAATATTTAAAATGTAAACGCACACAAGTATAAAAATAATATAGATTCGTAATAACAAATAACACACTCATGCAGTTGCAGCAATTTCACAATGATAATTTCATTTCGTTACAATTTCTATACTCATCTCCAAATGTGTTGAATATGTCATTAGATATATGTTTATATAGTTACGAGTGGTTGTCTGTTGTGTTCTATGCGGGATTCTTGCCAGGCGAGTGGTATTCGATCGGGGATGTGCTTCATCAGCCCGCCTGGTCCGGCTATTCAGTTTTATCCATTCTCATTTTATAATACAAACTAGGGGGTTTCTCAGCTTGGTTTCCGTTTTCTTGTTGCGGCGGTGTCCTGTTTGGTTACTCCACTCCACATGCAGACGCTCACACCAATTACAATTATATTACAATTAACATATTTCGTTTACACTTTTCGTTAAGGTTTGCTTTGCTTATTTGATTCAGGAGCACGCCGCGGGCTGGCAAGGAAGCCCGGAGCTTAAATTCACAACACTGCTCCGGCACTTTAGTGGGTCGCATACTGGCTACTAGCTGCTGGCTACGGGCCTTAGTTGCCGGGATGGGGACTGGTGGGTCGCAGGATCGGTCGGGGTCTTGACTATTGAGCAGCTTAAGTCTTACAATTAAGATAGAGTTAATGCTTGGATATTTTATACAGTGAGTGGGTGCTAGCTGGTGCCGTTGCTGTTGCTTTCGCTGTTGCTGGTGGTTGGGTTGATCGATACGTTTTGCTGATTTGAAATCCGACCCGCTTCAACACTTGAACTTGACCATGGGAATATGCTTGGAAGACACGCACTTGTCGCAGCACCACTCGGCAAACACCTCCTTGTTGAGCATTTGGAAGGCTGCCTCTGTCAGGCCCACACAGGTTCTGGAAAAACGATAGTGGATTTAGTCGACGACATAACGTAACTAACTGACAAGATGTCATATATTAATTAAGGGTAATTAATAGTAGTGATAAGACTGATTACTAATAGGATTGCTATGAATTTAGTCTAAAGTTCATCAAAATACACAAGATGCTTGGAATAAGATGTGAAATAAACTAAATAAATTGCCTACATATTTAAATCCTGTTTTAGTTGACATCTTTTTTTTATCTTTTGTAACTCTTGACCTACCTGTGAAAGAAGAAATTACAACCGGATTCACAGAACACGGCTTCGTCGTTGTCGTTCACCTCCTTGTGGCACATGCCACACGGATAGATGGGCGGCGCATTCGGATTCTGCGGATTAAAGACCATCGGCTGACCCGGCGGGTACATCTTTCCGCCGCCCATTGTCATCGGCTTGGGACCTACACCCATTGGGCCGCCCATCGGGCCACCACCCATGGGCCCCATGTTGCCCATCGGTCCACCGGGACCCATGGGTCCTCCTCCACCACCGCCGAACATATTTGGACCTGGTCCGCCCATCGGATTGTGGTGGTGATGCGGGTGTCCGTGGTGCGGCGACATGTGCGGATGCGGGGGTCCGTTCATGCCGCCGGGTCCGGGTCCTGGTCCTGGTACTCCGCCCATGTGGCCGTGGCCCATGTGTGGACCCGCGTTCCCGTGCGGACCCCCCATCATGTGCGGATTTGGTCCTCCGCCCATATGAGGAGGCATTCCACCAGGACCGCCGTGCATTCCGGGTCCGCCCATCATGTGCGGCGGTGGTCCGCCGGGATGATGGTGCGGATGATGCGGGTGGTTCATCATATTCGGATGCGGGGGACCAAGATGCGAGGGTTGCTGCGGTGGCAGCATTTGGTTCATGCCCATTCCGGGCATTGGCCCGGGACCGTGGCCAGGTGGGCCGCCGCCCATGTGCTGCTGGTGCTGCATAGGAACTGCGTTCGGATTCATCTGGCCCATCATGGGTCCGTTGTTGTTATTGCTGTTGTTATTCGGACCATTGGGTCCGGCTGGTGACTGCAGCGGACTGGGTCCGGAGTTGGGCATGCCCGGACTCGGGCCGGCGCTGTTTAGCGAGTGATGCGGTGACATGGCGGGCGGCGCTGGCGAGGATGTAGGCACTGACGTGGACATGGACGTGGCCGTCGATGTGGGCGTGAGCGTGGGCGTGGCGGGCGAGGGAACCGATGAGGAGGCTACCGATGATACCGAAGGTCCATTCGACTGCATCGACGTCGGCACTCCCAGGCGTCCTGCTGCTGGCGAGAGGTGAGGATTTTGATTGTTGTTGCTGGCGTTACTTGTATTGCTTCCGTTGTTGCTGTTGCCGCCGCCGGGATTCCCGCCGAGCAGGTTGTTCCCAGGTCCTCCCGGGTTGTTGCCGTGCGCGGGGGAGATGCCACCGGGTCCTACTAGGCCGCCGGGCCCAGGACCTGGCCCTGGGATGGGTCCTCCAGGCATGTGACTGCCATGACCGGTTGGTCCGTTCCCGAGCGGACTGTGCAGAGGAGGAGGACCCATCTGCCCGTTGTTCATCGGTGGCTGCGGAGGTTGTTGTTGCTGCTGCTGTGGTCCGCCGGTGTTGCCGGGATTTCCAGGGCCCGGTCCCGAAGGAGGGCCCAACGGGCTGCCAATTGGATTGCCCATCGGCGAGCCCATGGGCAGTGAGTTCATTGGCGAGTTCTGGCCCGGACCGCCCATCGGGGAGCCCTGCATGGCTCGTGGATTGGGTCCGTTGGGACCGCCTCCCATGGGCGACAGACCGCCCATACCCATGTGATGGGGTGATATGCTGGGGCCTCCCATTCCGCCCATTGGACTCATGCCGCCAATGCCAGCTATTCCACCCATTGGACTGCCCATTGGAACGGGTCCTCCAGGACCTCCAGGTCCCCCTGGCCTTCCATGATTCATATGCGGCGGTAGTCCGACGCCTGGTCCCGGTCCCATTTGGTGGGGGTGCATGGGGCTCATGCCTCGCATTGGAGGCGGTCCACCCATGTGCGGATGTGGACCATGGGGGTGACCCATGGGTCCGCCTGGATGATGCGGGTGCATATGGGGATGCATGTGAGGCGGGGGAGGTGGTCCACCGCCCATGCCCATGCGGTCTTCCCAGTGCGGGTGCCCACCTGGTCCACCGCCGCCAAAGTGACCGCCTCCTGGTCCGCCGCCCATCTGATTCATAGCCGCCATCGCCGCGGCCGCTGAGCTGGACATCGCCGACACCTGGGGACTGTCGTCGAATGGATTCGAGGCAATAATGGTGTCTCCAAAGCCTCCCATTGGCGGAGGGGGTAGCAAATCCTGCGGTGTGGGTGGCGCCTGCTGCTGTTGCATGGAATTCGCAGCAGCTGCTGCAGCGGCAGCCGCAGCCGCCGCTGCGGCGGAGTTGGCGGCACTTGAGGTTTTTCGCCGCTTCTTCGGATTGCTCGGCGCCGAGATGATGTCCGTAGGAGGCGGCGGCTTAAAGTCGGGCGGACACAGTCCGCCCGCTGGACCCGGCAATCGATATGGCGCCATACCAAGATTGTGGGTCATATTCGAGGTGTTCTTCTTCCGAATGGTGGCAGCTTTTCTTTAACGGCGTGGGGCAAGAAATTCGGTTGTAGCGGCGTCGCCAATCCCGCGCACGAGATCTCGACGCTGGTAAAGAAGTGGGTTTGGTTGTGATGTTCCTAGGGTGGTGGGCACTAATCCTCTGGATCCTTCGG
Organism: Drosophila orena; assembly: GCA_005876975.1. Taxonomy (NCBI): domain Eukaryota; kingdom Metazoa; phylum Arthropoda; class Insecta; order Diptera; family Drosophilidae; genus Drosophila; species Drosophila orena. The sequence continues at coordinate 664,205 of VCKV01000282.1, read as the reverse complement.
TGACCAACTGCAGTGGGCTATGCTCGGTGGGCTTGGGCTCTCTGCCGGTTATCCGGCCTGCGACCGCCTGAAGTTTGAGTTCCTGGGGGTGTGAAGGGTGCCAAATGAGTATCTGGCATGCTGTAGGTCAATCCTCTTCAGCTACTCACCAAGTCATCTCCTGGCCAGGACCCTTATGAAATTCGCGTTTTTAAGGCAATTGGCTCCCGAAACTCAGGTAAACACTTTCGGCGCAACGAACGGCAACCCCGTTTCTTTTTCAGGTTGGCAACTCTACCCTGGAAACCCAGCGTCGTGTTGTCTCGTTTCAAAGCGCCAAGCACCTGCCGCTTCTCAGTTGCTTACTGATCCTCGATCTATTTTGCCAGGAGGACGACTTTTTAACACTCTGCACTTCAGTTTGCTACTAATTCCCCTTCATTAACCCTTCAAAGGGCGCTTTCTGGCAGCGCTCTTCTTCTTGCCAGCGATTTTATGTCCTACGCTGCGCTTCCCGTTCCGTTTTAATTGCAGTGCAGCGTTTAACTGTTGTTTATTTACGGGATCTTTTTGCGTTTACCTTTAATCGGAACACAATACAACCGGCGGTTATTTCCCAGGGGAAAATATGTTGGGTTTTACGCGATTTATAAAGCCTGCGTTTTCGGTTGGCTTTTTGTTGATTTGATGGCCACTGCAGCATCCACTTTTAATTAGCGCCGTTTAACGGAGCGGCACACGCACGGATTACCGTTACGCGGATTCGGCGGTCCGGCGGACTGACCACTGAACCGTTATATACTAGCAGCACATTAACCTTTGTTTATTTTGACCAATTTCTGCGTGCGAAGAAGCGAAATATAAATAATTTTCATTGCAAGTCCGCCAGTGTGACCTTTTGCGCACATCAAGAGAAATGCCGGAATTCCGTTGGCGGCCCAGTGTGGCCGAAGCGCGCAAGCACGAGGCGGCTTGCAACTATGTTACAAATTTGAAAACTAATTTGTTTTAAGGCGAAATTTCGACTTCGGCAGACGTCAAACCAGTTATATAGATAATTCGCTTAAACGTAATATCTTCAAGGCCGACACGTAGTTTTTCTTCAAGCCGCCAATCGTCTATCGATAGGCAGGCCGCGTTATCGACATACTCTCAGGCGACGCTTGTCTATTGGCGGTGTTTAAATAAAGAGTTTAAAATTGACAGGGTTTGCAATTAAGGCTTAAGCGGAATAAGTAGCAATGTGGAGCAACTTCGAGGCGTCCTCTCCGGAGGACGAAACCATCTCCAACATATTCTCGTCGCGAGGCATTTTCCAAATAAGTAGTGAAGAGGAAGTGAGTCCTAATTGTGCGGAATATGCAGTTAGCTTTCTACTACCGCCTTGATTTCTTGGTAGGTAAACAAATATCCGGATGTTATGGCCTCCGTGCAGTGCGGCAAGATGGTCATTAGCATCGACAAGAGCCTTTTGCTTCTGGAGGACGAACTGGTGGCCAAGTGCAGCTTCCTGGCATTCGGGGCAGCCATTGAGGTCATTGCCATTTCCACAAGCGGCAACCTGATTGTCTGCGGCCTCAGCGATGGCGAAGTTCACGGGGTTTTCATCAAGGGACTGCTCCTGTTCAGCGTGGCCGTCAATCTAGAGGACATGAGCCTAACAGGCGGGACCTTCCGGAGCATCCATCAACTGGATCAGCGCTTCTACTTTACCTGTAAGAACGGAAGCATCTACAGGTAAGCCAACCAGAGAGAGCTATACAGTGGCATATTTGTGAAATGGTTTTGGGCGCCAGAGCCTTGACATTATTACTTTAAACAATTCAATGTCTTTCAGCTTAAGCGACATTGATGAGACCTGCTTGGAGACATTGGGCAATATGAGCCTAAATGAAAACGAATCTGTAGCTTGCGAGAAGGGCCTGCTCGAGAACGTTACCATTCAACGCCTTTCCAAGGGGTGGTCCTCCGCCAACTTGGACTGTGCAGTGCTGCTCAAGCGACTGGTAGCCGGCAACATCAGTGCCGAAAACAATCAGGATGATCTGGGGACGCACCCCGGTCTAGTTATTAGTGGAGATCAAAGCACGATGAGCTTTAGAAATGCAGGCAATGACGTGACTCGCATAAATTTGCCCACTCAGTATGGCAGCCTAAAGCAGATCTTCAACTTGGAGCACTATATGTGAGTGGGCTTGCTGATTGTGGTGCAAAAATCACTCTAAGATGTATCTGGGTATTTTACAGTATCGCACTCACCAATTCCGGCCACTTGGTGAACATTTGTCCGTACACTCGCACAGTTTGTATGTGTCAATCTTCCCAACAAAATCAACTGCTCATCGAAGATCTGCTGGTTATGGAGTGCAGCGAAGAGAACATTGAGCTACTGGTGCTGACGAAATCAACGGAGGAGGGACGCTTCATTAAAGTAGTGGAGTACCCAAGTATGAATCCAGCAAACACAGAAACATAATATAGTACGGCTTAACACCTTGTATCATTGCAGCGCTTATTGTGAAAAATGAGGTAGAAGTTTCTGATCACGCATGGCTCGTGCGTCAGCCAAAGTGTGCGGTCAATCTATATTATCTGGCTGCCAAGGAAGTCAACCAGAGCAGCATACCCTCCGTAGTGGAGATGATGCTCGTTTCAGAGACCGACCCGAGTGATCGTTTTAAAAAGTTGGTTTGCAAGGGGCGACTGGAGGAGGCGGAGGTATTGACTATAATTTATCTCTTAATTATTATTTATCCATACCCGTTTGCAACAGGAATTTGGCAAGCAGTTTGAGCTGTGCCTCCAGCCCATCTATGAAGCCAAAGCGAAACGCATTCTGGTCGAGCTTTGCAACTCGAATTCCCAAAACGATGCATCCGAGCTGGATACCAAGTTCCAAAACTTGCTGCAATTGCTGTCTCAAGTAGAAAGTAAGGCATTCATAAAGAACCATCGCATGATCAACTTGAACTCCAGACACATCCTCGAGCGCTATCTTCGCGAAGTCAAGAAGCGCTTTAGTTTCGAGGACGACGAGGAGGATATGTTGGAAATCGACGAGCAACTGCACCGTCTTAAAACCCTGGCCATAATAGATCCCTACGAATGCAACACGGATTGGCAGAAGTTTATTTACGATAACAACTTGGTCCGGATGGTCAAGTCGCTATTCAATACAGATATGCCCACGGCCTGTCTTATTTGGCGGCGGCATTCTAGCAGCATTCTTCCGCTGCTAAACGATGATGAGTTGCGCACGCTATTAGGGTTCATTCCTAGCAACACCAAGCCTTTCAACGTTGTCCAGTGGTTGCGTCAGTTCATTCCGATGGTCAGCAACACTCATCCTAGCATAATGCCTTTTATCACCGACTGGAGCATTGAAATGACGCGGAATCTGCAGTATAGCCCGCATTGGCCGGATATCGGCCTGGAATTCTGCACGAAGATACTAGACATTTTTGAGGAAATCCAGTTCACTTACTCGTAAATGAAATCCCTTTTCTCGACCTTGAATATGTTATGCTTAACTTGTGTATCCGTTTCAGCGATGTGCGGCGACAGCAGGAGCGCAACGTTGGAAAACTTCGGGATCTCGTCAACGCACTACAGGATCTTTCCGTGCTTAAGACCAACTATAACATGGGCTTTACACTGGACAACTACATGCAGGACTCCATTGACGCCACTGCTTTGAGCATTTTGCAGCACGTTCAACTAGATAAGCTGCAGCGTCTGGTGAAGAATTTCATGTACCCGATCTTCCTGGAGAAGGGACGTCAGCCACTGGACGTGATCAAACAGTATATATCACAGTTAGTAGCCAGTCGGCAATCGGGTACATGGCTAGAGCGGGCGATGGCTTGCATTGAGCTGCTTCACAATGAAGACAGCCGTTTGGAGTGCGCCTTGTCTGTGCTGCAAAACGCACCTGTGCCCTGGCCGGATACTCTATCTCCCCTAATCAGGCTGCGTACTTCTACTCATCCATTGGCCGTGAAGATAAATGCCGAGTATGAGATTCAGGTGATCAAGATCATGAAGGTTAAGTACGGCTGGCCGGCTAACAGCTCCGATATCAACCTAAAGCTTTTTATGATGCGCATTGTGAAACTGAATCTCCCCGACATGCTGGACGACATCTGCGCCCTCACCAAGGCGGCGCCGGACATATCAACGAGTGCTAACTTTAACTGCTGCTATCAAATGGCGCGAAGAGGACAAGTTGAGATGGCTTATGAATTCTTCAAGACGCTGAATGGGGAGAATTCGAAGAACGGAAAGGAAGTGGTGGAGATCATAGCTAGCATCTTGGAGAACACTTCCTCTGCTTCGTTTGAAAATGATATAAAAGTGCAGGAGCACCTGAACGTCCTAGAGCTTTTTAAGTTGTTTTTGCCGCATGTTGATTCCGTTTATAAGCGCCGCTACCTAGTGATTAAGCATCGTTTTCGCCTAAGAAAGTTCGGAATACTTTTGAACTGTAGCAGCGAACTTATCCCGCTGCACAGACGTCACTGCCTTCTGGATGAGGCCATTGAAAGAATAATTGAGCGGGCCCAGGCCACCCTGAACGTGTCCGCTTTTATAGCCAGCGAAATAAGTGAACTGTGTACCGCTCTCGATCTTTCGAAATTATTTGGTCTGAACCGCATTTGCCAACGGATTGGGTGCCTGCCCCTCAGCTGCGCCCTGGCTTTTCATGTTATAAGCTTCATCGACTGTGTGCCCGCCAATGCCGGCGAGTTCATCAACCTTGCACTTGAGCTTCTGGTTCAGCAAATTGAAAACAGCACGGGAAAGTGTCAGGGTAAGTGGTATACAGATCTGTAATAATGGGATTGAACGAAAAACCAATTTTTGTGTTTCAGAAACGGCATCCTCGCTGCAATTGATTAATGAGAGCGACCCACTTAGCTTTTGTTTGGCGTACGAGTTGCTCACTTCTGCCCTGCTCCACGAAAGCAGCAGTCGCCGTGATCTTGTTGAACTCATCAAATACGTACGCGTGGCCGTAATCCACTACCCGCTAGACGCCATTAAGATTCACTACGATGGCAATGAGCAGGCCGTCAACGAGCACATTTGCCGGGCCCTCGATGGAGTTTCGGTAGCCATGGGCGAGACCACAATGAACTTCAGTAGTGCTCTCAACGGATCCTTTGACGGGAAGACAACACAGGTTCCGACGGCTACGAAGAAGCGCTACTCGGTGTCCATGTTTGATGAGGTAGAAGTGCAGCCTATCCAGCAGCTGCCTCAAAAGGTATTGATCGCATAAATCTTTAACTGGCTATATTTATAAGACTTTTCATTTGTCTTCGAAGAAAAGCGTCGGAGGTCACATGGCAATAGTGAAGTTTCTGGCCCGCACCCTGTTGCTCATGGTAATCGAAACGGAGCCAAACAACTCATTCTTGATGCAGGTTCGCCATGGACTGTCGGAGAACACAAGATCGGATTTCGAAAGTGCTTGCGCCGACTTTTTCCTGTCACTGGAACACTTGACGAAGGTGAAGGAGCACGATGTTTGGTACGTTATGTCGCAGTATCTGCTGGACTTCCAGAAGCAAAACTGTCGGAAGAAGCGGATTATCAACGAGGGCTTCATTACGCTGCAGCTGCGCCGCATTTTCCGAAATGCGATGGGCCACAAGGATGTGAACTTTATAGAGCTTTTCACCATGTTGGTAGTGGACAGCGAGGCAAAAGCGCTGCTGGAAAAGCTCTCCCTTGAAGTGAAAACCGATCTGCAAAAAATCAACTTCCTGACATTATCCGCTATGTACCACGAGTACATCGAAGACTTGGACAATGTGCAAACGATACGCTCCAAGTAAGTGCAACATAATACATATACATAATCTACATGTTAAACTTCGTTTTATTGGCTTGCAGGAGATTGAAACTCTACTATTACCTGGAGTTTTGCCAGCAGGATCCAAGAATAAAGGGCAAGTTCAATGCTGACATGGACAACGTAGAGGACCTGCTCAAGGAGTTTCACAATAAGCAACTTGACGTTAAGCTTTTGGAGCGCATGAGCAAGGACTTTGGCTTCGACTATCAGAAGATACTTATTACCCAGATACTAAGCATTTTAAGTGCCCAGGAGCTGCGCTTCGATGTGAAGAAGGATACCTTCGGGGACGAAGAACTGGTTATGCAAAGCAGCGCCCAGGAAATGCGCGATATGTGCCAACCGTACATTAATGAAATCAGTAACATCGAGCTCTTTACTTCCAAGTTAAAGCACTTTATAGAAGGCGTAAGTTCACTAATGCTACAAATAACCTGGTTTTCGTATTATCGTTTTTTTTTTAACTATTTTAAATCGTTTAGATCAACATTTACTTCTACGAGTTGTACATGTGTGTGATAAACATCCTAATGTTCTTCGATTCGGCTCCTAAGGAAATGGAAATTTGGATGAACATTTTGCATTTCCTGAGACACAAGATGATCACCAGAAGACGTAATCGGCCTGGTCAGGTGGAGACCGACATGTGGCTCAAATCCCAAAAGGAAAATGGCGTTATGCCGAAGATATCACGATATCGCCTGCCTTTTAAGCCCATCGTAGAGCAACCTCTTAAGGATATTCTTGGTATATTCAACAGAAATTTTGTAAAGCTTTAGGTTCCTATTTAATTCTGGCTTTCGCTTCCTTTATTCAGACAGCGAACTAAACGTGGACAACTGCCAAAGTTGGTTTCCACTGATTCAGATGTACACGGCTTTAAAGGGATCCAAGGATAGCGCCCAGAACTGTGACTATTTCTGCATGTCGGCAGTAAAGAACTCGATATCGGAGTACAAGTCGAAAAATGAATCGGAATCCTGGAGTCTTCATCCCACGAATAATGCTTTTCTGCAGTCAATACTGCGGCTGGTCGAGAAAGTGAACAGCCCAAACAAGGCATTTCTAATACTATACTTCGTGTCCAACTATGCTCGTGATGGAGCCGATCAGGTGGAGGCCTCCTACGAGTGCTGGAACTTTGTCAAGGAGAAGGGCCACCTGATTACTGACCCAAAGAGTCGCGATCAGGTTGCCAAGGTGAAGCGACGGTATCCTATCCAGAAGACGCAGCACCTGCTGTATGTCTATGGCCTGACCGATGAAAAGCTACTGCGCCAGGTTGAGAACCCCAACGAGCTAATCCAGGCGCTTTACCACCACGAGCTGATCCTTAAGTCCAGCAAAGTGGACATAAACGCCCTGGTCGCGGAGATAGCCAAGCTGCATGACCTGTGCTTAGTCACCATACAGTACCGCCTGCTTCAGAAGTGGCTCTCACTGACTATGGAGTCGGCGGCTGACGGTACCATTTTGGAGGAGACTTTCATGGAGGAGCAGAACTGGCCGGAGCAGGCAAACGGCGCGGAAGGCTCAAGCAGCCAGGTTGCCAGCGAGAACGTGAATAGGGCGTTCTACATACTTTCCAGTTGGCCAAAGGCGGACGCAGTCAAGTTCCTTGTGGGTCTGATCTTCAAGGGCGGGTAAGAATTGGTATTTAAAAGTTAACAGAAGAATACACTCATTGAATACACTTCCATCAGCTCGGTAAACACCTCCACACAGCTGCAAATGTACGAGTGCTATTCCAAGCTAAACGACGGCAGCACCTCGTTTACCGACACGGTCAGCCAACGCCAGTTCATTAGCATCAAGTGTGTGCACGAGCTGAAGGCTCTGGGCTACAAGTCAAACCTGGAGAAGTTCTCCGACGACCATTGCAACAAGATTGACATTCTGAAGATGATCTGGCAGCGTAATGCGCAGAATCCTCTTTCCCTGGAGGTGATGGCCAGCATTTGCCTGGGCTTTGATATACACCTGCCGCAAATCTGGAACGGCATTCTGAAGCGCATGGTCATGTTTCATATGGTGCGCGAGTTAAACGCCTTGTTGGATGTACTCAGCTGCCGGCCGTCTCTGCTTCACCTGGATGGACTGGCCCAGGCCTGGGACTATGTGCTCTGCTATCCTCTGAAGAACGCAGTCGAGACACGCTCCTTTCAGCAGGAAGAGCTGCTCCACAAGACCCTGCTGCGTCTGCAGGGCTGTCCGGTGGTACACGCCCTCAACCTACTGCAGTTCGCCCAGCACTGCATCGTCGTCCATCGACCCCACATGGCCGCCGCTCTACTTAGCTTCTGCCAGAGCACAGAGCAACGGCAGAAGATCAAGAAGGTTTGCTCACACCACCACCGCGCACTTTATGAAATGTTCTATTGTCACTCTAAATCTTCTTGCAGATGATACATTCCCATCCGCTGGAGAACCTTCGAGAACAGATCCTGGATCTGGAAGATGCTGGCCTTTTGCCGGTGGTTTTGAACTTTGCGCTCAAGGAGTTAAATCTGTAAGCGTAATTTTGGATTTTAAAATTCCCATAATTTATACTTTTATTCGTGGAATATCTGCGTTAATTGCTTTTGATTGGAGATACTTTTAAATGGCCAGTAATTTGTATATATCATCGAATACCCCTCAAAATATAGTTTATACAAACGTGGACTATTTTTTATTTTAATGTTAATCATTTCTTTTACATCTACCTTGTCGCAATTAGTTAATATTTAAACAGTTCAATTCCCGTACGTTAATAGTTTATGAATCTCAAAACGATGTGTTAATTTGAGAAATTGTCTACGGAATTTTGATTCCCAGTTTAAAATTAACAACAATCGCGATGACGTCATATGCTTGTATACACTGTATACACAGTGGGCTCCAAAAGATGGAATATTGAATAGAAAAAGATTTATAAAGGTTTCCTAAAATGGGGGATTTTGTTGAGTACCGAAATTCTACAATTTCAAAGCAATTATTTATAGACAAATTTGTTTCAAGTCGATAGGAATAAATTAATCCACCAACTAATCGAACCGAACACCTTGAAATTAGTTTGAGTCAAATGTTATCGAGCCCACTGTGCTAGTCAGCTGTGGCGACGAACAGCTGATTTTCATTTGGGGTTAGATCAAAGACAGGTTACACATTTGTAACTTGAAAAGCAAGGAGAAAACTGGTAAAACTAAGATGCTGCGTTCTTTGATGGGAGCACAAAAGTGCTGGGGCCTGATCCGCACCAGGAGCCTTATGGAATTCGCCACCAAACAGGCGCCTGCATCCATTGCAATGTCCAAGTAAGAACAAAAGGTGAAGAACTACTGAGCCTATTAGTTATATGAGTACTTCAATCTCCAGCAGGCGTCACTACTCACCGCCCACCCATATTAAGCAATCAGAGCCCGCCAATGATTCCGGAACCATGGGGGAGAGTAAGTGTTGTTTACCAGAGTCAAACACATCCTAATCCCCGAACTTCTACAGTCAAGGAGGGCATGATGCAACGGCTGGGGCTGGAGCACGGCTACCATGCGCTGCCCAAGTCTAGGGAACAGCTGCTCAAGTACACTCCAAAGTTGGAGGATCTGCCTCCAAGAGCCATGCAGGATTCATTCACCACGGCCATCCTTCCTCTAAGCAAGGACCGCACTTTGCAGGACAAGTATGTAAGCTATCTGGGCAATGTGCGCTTTGGTCGACTGCTGGAGGACATGGACTTGTTTGCTGGTACGATGGACACGACCGCTGCTAATGGAATCCTAGCGCACTTTCTTATTATCCGTTATTTCCAGCTTGGTGCTGTCATAAGCACCTGGTTCTGCCCAATCTGCCGGAGGGAGTTCACCTTCCGTATACATTTGTGACCATTCTGGTGGACCGCATCGATTTCACCAATGTGTTGGCTTCAGGAACCCAAGATATTCGTTTGTCTGGTCACGTTTCTTGGGTGGGAACCAGTTCCATTGAGGTGGTAGTGTGGCTGGAACAGATGGTTGACGGAAGGTACCAAAAGATAACCCGTGCCTTGTTCCTTATGGCAGCAAGAAATGCTACTAATACGGGGCCGTCTCCTGTGAACCCCTTACAGCCGGCAAATGAGGAAGAGAAAGTTATCCTGGCTGGCGGCGCAGATAGAAAGAAGAAACGTCAGATTCTATCTGCTCAGTCAATCTTCAAAGTGGAACCCAATGATCCGGAGCAGACACTTATGTACGAGCTGTACAAAAGGACCACTCCCACCAACACTTTGGAGCTCAACAAGCGCATCCTTCCGCCAAACTGTCGCTGGATGGAGGACTCTTTTCAGATGAGCACGATTCCTTCCTTTCCGGAGCACAGGAATCACCACAACCGGGTCTTTGGAGGCTTCCTCATGCGAAGTGCCTTGGAGATAAGCTGGGCAGCAGCTTACCTCTACTGCAAAACGCGACCCAAACTGGAGCACATTTCCGACATCAGCTTCAAGAAGCCTATTAGCGTAGATAGCTTCATCAAGATGACCGCATATGTGGTATACACAAAGGACAACTACGTGCAGATCATGACCGTTGCGGATGTGCTGGATACGCAAACGGGAAACCAGGTGACCACTAACACGTTCTACTACACCTTCTCGTCTCCGGATACGGTTACCGAAGTGCTGCCTCGCTCATACCATGAAACTATGTGGTACATCCAAGGTCGTCGGAAGTTTGAGGCCAGCATGACTCCAGCGTAGACATGTGGATGCCTATGACTGTTTCTAAAGATATTATGCAGGGCTATGCTACTAGATAAATGCAATTACCAATTCTGTGTGTATAAAAAGCAATAAATGTGTATCGTTCAATGAAGTGCTTAACCAGCTTATAAGTATTCAAATCTTCTAACATTTCCTATCGAAGAGCACTAGATTAAATGTTTATTAATATAATAACTGTCAAAATACTCCCTAATTTTTGCCGACATTACTTGTTTTAAGCATATCACACCCTGTAATCAACAAAAAAAAACTGAACAAAAATTGATAGCTTTAATTTCGTTTTGGATGTGGATTCAGATCCCGATCCCTGGATTCAATAATCCTGGTCTTAAGTTTATTAAGTTCTATATTATGCCTTTTTTCCTCGGAGCCCGTAGCTGCCGGGGCTTTCTAAAGGCCAGGATGCTCAGGAAGATGACAATTAGGAATTCCAGGTGAAACACCAGTACAACTAGCAGAAATCGAATTCTATAAGCTACATTTCTTCCAGCTCCAATAGACGCAACAGCTCTCCAGACAATAAATACTTGACCATTGCGGAGAGTAAGTACTTCCACTTGAAATAAGTACAAGTTGTCCACCTGTCCCTTCCCAGTCAAGGAGAAGATGATGAAAAGATTCGGCCTAGAGGCTGGGTATTCCGTGGAGCCGAAGTCCAGGGAGGAACTACTCAAGTACCAGCCCAAGTTTGAGGACTTACCCGCACGATCTATGCAGGATTCCTATTCCTCGGCCATCATTCCCTTGAGCACGGATGCTGTACTGCAGGACAAGTACATCAACTTTAAAGGCTTTGTGCGCATTGGCCGAATTCTGGAGGACATGGACCTTTTTGCCGGTACTATCTATTTTGACCAAGGCGATCTTGTTGAATTATTTGCTTCTTAATTTTTCTTAGCTTGGTGCTGTCATAGGCACCTGGTAGTCCCCAATCTGCCGGAGGGAGTACCTTTACCGTACTCCATCGTGACGGTCCTGGTGGATCGAATCGACTTCACCAGTGTCACGCCCCTAGGCACCCGGGACATCCGCCTATCTGGCCATGTCTCCTGGGTGGGAAGCAGTTCCATGGAGGTGGTGGTATGGCTGGAGCAGGTTGTCAATGAAGAGTATCAGAATATCACGCGTGCTCTTTTTCTAATGGCGGCAAGAAATGCCACCAACACAGCTGCGGCTCCAGTGAATCCTATACAGCCGGCAAATGAGGAAGAGAAAGTTATCCTGGCTGGCGGGACAGATAGAAAAAAGAAACGACAGGTACTCAGCGCGCAGTCTGTCTTCAAAGAGGAACCCAACGCCGAGGAACAGTCTCTTATATACCAGCTCTACAAAAGGACTGCTCCCATCGAGCAGAGGGACCAGCAGCGCGTCCTGCCTCCCAACTGTGTTTGGATGCACGACTCCTTCCAGATGAGCACCATTCCCTCATTTCCAGAGCACAGAAATCAAAACAACACTGTCTTTGGGGGATTCCTCATGCGAAGTGCCCAGGAAATAAGCTGGGCAACAGCTTTCCTCTACTGCAAGGCCCGACCCAAACTGGAACACATCTCGGACATTAGTTTCCAGAAGCCCGTCAGCGTGAATAGCTTCTTGAAGATGACCGCGTATGTGGTGTACACCAAGGAGAACTATTTGCAGATCATGACCGTTGCCGAAGTCCTGGACGCGTACACGGGAAGCCGCGTGACCACCAACGCGTTCCACTATACCTTCTCCGCTCCAGAGCCGGTTACTGAAGTGCTGCCTCGCTCCTACCACGATACCATGTGGTACATCCATGGTCGCCGCAAGTTCAATGCCAACAGGAGTTGAGCATTCAAGAGTTCAGTCCCGATAGGGTCAAAATCTGAAAAAAGGACACAATCCGTCTAACATTTCTTAAGCCTAATGTACAAAAAGACTTAGTTTGAACCGAATTGTGCCCAGATGATATTTTCTGAACCAAAAATCTCTGTTCCTTATCGAATTTGAAAAGCGTGTAGCTTGGCCCCAGCTTTTATTTCGAATACCCAGTTGCGTGAAGATCATGACCACTGCCAATGTTCCGGGCACACACGTGATAGTTCACCCTACTCCAACTCTGCAGATTAGATTGAGTCCCAATTGTTACATAGAAAACATTATATTTTTGGTAATATTTTTGCTGTCCAATCGAACCGAAAATTGAGTGTAAAATTTTCCATCTCCTCCATTAGTCTGGCATTTTTCCATAACATCATCTTTACACCTTTGCTCAGATTAGATTGTAGGTTTGAGTAGGTGCACAGAAAAACAAGATGGGCCTGCTGATAATATATGGAAAAGCCCAAAGTGCTGGAGACACAATGTATTCAAATAGATAGCCAACTCAATCTTATGGGATTGTAAAACTCAAATATCAAATCATTTAAAATCCTGCAAAAGATATAATACTTCAGACCTCATAAGATTATAATATATTAAATCCCGCGACATTTTACGCTATTTCTCCCAGTGCAAGCGGAAGATCTCTCACCAAGTGGACAGGTGATCGCCATGCGCGGGTTCTCAGTCGCCTGAGAGCCATGTAATCGCACATCGGCGGAATATTTGCCAACGCAGTAGCTCTACTCGGGTCTAGAATCACTCTCTATTTTGCAGCCCAAGTGAAAGCACTTCATGTAAATCCGATCGAGCTGAACCGTATTACGTATTAGGAAGTGGGAACTACAGCCAAGTGCCCTGCAAGTGACTTCCTACAAAAATTCATGCCATTGGATCCCCAGTAGGCGGTTCAACTAGTTGCAATTCCCCCAAGGCCCCGGATACCGAATCCCCTGGAAATGATGCTGTGTCGGTTGGCACGGGGTTTTGGAACGTCGCTGTCGAGGAGGAGCTACTGGTCGACTGCCCGGCGAAGGCGACTGCTGGCCACGAACGGCACCGCTTTTGCGTGCCAACAGATGCCCAGGAGCTATACGCTAGAGAACGGACCCAAGGTGAAGTCAGATCATCGCTCTGGCACAATGGTGGAAGGTAAATCAGAATCTATGTTCGCTTTGGAACCTCTCTGACACCTCTTTACCACCCGTAGTGGCACGTATCATTCGCGAGCAATCCGGCGTGGACGTCGGCTACCATACTATTCCCAAGCCCCGTGATCATCTCCTGCAGCACCAGCCGAAGAGGGAGGAGCTTCCACCAAGAACTATGCTGGATTCCCATACCACTGCCATTCTGCCCCTAAGCTCTAGTGAGCAAATCCGCGAGAGCTACGTGAACCACTTGGGAAGGGTGAGATTGGGCCGGATTATGGAGGAATTGGACATGTTTGCTGTATGGATCTGCCATCGTCATGTGAAGCTTCCCAAGCTACCGGAAGGAGTGCCTTTGCCTTACACCTTTGTCACGCTGCTTGTCGACAAAGTGGAGTTTACCAATCTGGAGCGGTTGCAGGTCAACGAGGACATCGAGATCAGTGGTCACATCTCGTGGGCGGGGCGAAGTTCTATGGAGATTACCATCTATGTGAAGCAGTTGGCCCATGGCGAATATATCGATGTAACAAAAGCAATCTTTGTGATGGTGGCCAGAAATGCCACAAATACGGGACCGGCTCCCATTAATCCTGTAGAGGTTGGTGATGACACCGAGAAGCTCATTTGGGAGCAGGCGGAGAAGCGGCAAAAGGTGCGTAAGGCTTCTGCCATGGATTCTGTGTTCAACTCGCCTCCCAGGGAGCACGAACAGGCCATCATGTACGAGATCCTTAAGAGAACCACTCCAGCGAACAGAATGGATCTCAATAAGCGTGTCCTGCCACCAAAATGCCGCTGGATGGAAGACTCTATGCAGTCCACAATGATTGCTCCGTTTCCGGAGAACAGAAATGCGCAGAACACCATCTTTGGAGGCTACCTCATGCGCCAAGCCGTTGAAATCAGCTTCATAATGGCTAGCATCTACCTGGGCGATCGGCCCATCCTCACGTGCATATCGGACATCAGTTTTATGCACCCAGTGCATGTTGACCGGTTCCTCCAGCTCACCGCTCACGTTGTATACTCCGCCCAGAACTACGTCCAGCTGATGACCGTGGCGCAGATCTGGGATGCCAAGAGCGGCAAAGTGCAGACCACCAATGTCTTTTACTTGACCTATCGGGCGGACAAGGTTGTGGACGAAGTCCTCCCGCGATCCTACCGAGAGATGTTGTGGTACGTCCATGGCAGGCGGAAACTCCTGGCCGCACTGCACTTGCAGCCGGAGTACCCCGATCCTATAGCAGAGGACAAAGAGAGCTCAAATATTATCAGCACTTAGAATTAGCGCCAGGATAAATTGAAGTTTTACTTGACCCGAATATGTTAAACTGATAGAATTTTAACTTCTTAGCTGTTATTTTATAATTTCTACGACTTATCAATGAAATAAAATTGTAGAAAAAACAGATTACGTTTTAACCAAAATGAACTAGTTTAAAATGATTTTAATTGATCCTCGTAAACCATGCTACTATTGGAGATTATTCAAGTGATTTGAAAAATGAAATTGTGTCTTTCTATAAAGTTGACAAAAACTTTCCGTTTTGTAAGGTTTATTTTACAAATCCTGTTAGTCTAACCAGCGGGCGCGCTTGTACAGTGTTTTTGCTTTAGAAATCCTTAAACTGAAGAACCAAATCCGCTCGCTTAGAAACGCATGCGGTGGGGGTATTGGGAGGAGTGCAGGGCAAACATGTTCTGCAAGTACTTGGCGAAGAACTTGCCCTCGGGATGGGCCTTGATGGCCTTCAGCAGGGCGGTGTCAACCTCCTTCTGGTCCTTCTTGCGCTGCTCGTTGGGCACGAAGCGCTCCTTCTTGGCCGCGAAGATGTCGGCCTCGCCGCTCTTCTTGTCCTTCTTGGCCTTCAGACGGCGGAAGTAGGCGTCGTTCAGGTGCTCGGGCACCTTGAAGGCACCGAGATCCACCTTCGAGGAGGTGCCGATCACGTAGCGCTGGGACACGCGACGCAGCGGGCACGAGTTAAGGGCGAAGGGTCCGGTGACCAGCAAGAGTCCGGATCCCAAGACCTTCAGCAGGACGACGCGCTTGCCCTGGTGGCGTCCGGCCAGCAGGATGAGCACGGTTCCGGGGGTCAGGTTGCGGCGCGTGTTGCGCTTGTGCTCGCTGAAGTTGGCCTTGGCGGGGCGCTTCTTCACGAACGTCTTGGTCGGGTAGGAGGCCTTGCTCTTCTTCAGGTAGACCGTGCGCTCACCGCCGTTCTTAGGTCCTCCGATCTTCTTCACCTTCTTGATGGGCACCTTGACCTTCTCCACCACGGGGCTCTTCTTGTCCTTCAGGCGGTACAGGGCACGACGCTTGTACATCTGAAATGTGTTAGATATGTGGTTAACTATCTTTATCCATAAACCTTTCAACTAGAAGGTGAATTGGTTATAATGGTTTATCAGTTCTTCAAAGCATTTGACAACTGTTGCACAGTGATAGGAAGGGGTATTAAGGATTATTGAGCTTATTTTTTGGGAGAGTAAACAATTAGGCAAAGTATGAATGGTTTGCACTTAGAGCCACTTGAACACACGGGAAATACACTTTTTCAGGAATCGCACTGACGAATACTATGTTTTTAAGTAAAACTAACACAAGTTGGAGCGACAGTGGGTGGTACACCCTACGATGGATGAGCAAATACCGAATCCCATCGGATCGGAGCACTATATGCAAACCACGCTGCAGCGCCCTTTCTTCAGGCGGAGGCGTCATCGGCCCAGAGGCCATTTCCCCACTGTTTCCGGCGATATTTACCTGGGCCTTGGAGTAACGCAGGATGCCACCCTTCAGGTAGGAGTTGACGGGGTGCTTCTTGCCCTTTTTGGCCGACTTGGCCACCTTTTTAGCTTTCTCGACGGGTGCCATTATAAAACACGTGTACACAGCACAAAAATTATTGGAAAAGGAAGGTTATGTCTCGAGCAGTGTGACCAGCGCGCCCGAGTTCAAAATACCACAGGGTTAGCAGAGAAATACCAATTCAGATTGTATACAATTTAAGATATTTTGTGTAATCGGTTTGGTTATCGATAACAAAGTCACACGGTCTTACTATAAAAACTATCGCCACGTTTCGAATTCATTGCAATCGAAATCGATATATATATAACGGTCAATCTTTAAAATTGCAATTTAAAAATTATACAAAACAGTAGTTTAAATTTTATTTCTGTTATATAGTTCCTTTTATATGCAATCCAGACAGAATTCAATGATTTTTTAACATTTTAAACGATGGCAGCTTATAAATAGCAAAATAAACAAAACACAACTTTCAATTTACCATTTAATAATACTTTTTTTCCATTTATTTGTTGTAATGTGTACAATGATTTAAATCACGAGCTTCAGCTGTTTTCAAACAACTTGTTCCACATTTCTTTACACAATGATCCATTTGCTTAGAATGATTCTGGTGGACGCCTAAAGTAGAATCTAATTGTTAGTTACAGGTTGTAATTGAAAATAAATTAAAATGAGTGGTTCGTAATGTACAGTATGAATTCATTTCGTGTGGTAACTAATCCTAAAAATGTAAACCTCAACCGAATATAAGCTCAAAACTTGACGATGTGGGCATTCGCCCATCGCCAGCATCAATAAAACTAGTCATCAAATAAAAACTAAATATGCATACACTTTACAATAATTGAGATTAATTTTCTTCACGTTTTTGATGTTGATCCTTGCAAATATTTAACTAACTCCGCGCTAAATACAATGTAAAATTTGCTAGTTGTTAAAATTATGAAATCTCAGCCCGTGGCAGTCGATGGTAGAAAAACTTAGTGCTAGACTTATTTTCACCGCTTTCACCTTTCACTTAATCGCTTAATCGTCAATTGGCTGTTACTTAAAGTTGGACTAAGCTTAATCGAACACATGATGATCTCTGTCGCTTAAATATAATTATTTGTATCGCATTTCGCTTCAGCGTTCGACTGTGTTAACAATGTATTCGGATTCTGTTTCTACAGAACTGATCTTCAGGCTGTGGTTCAGGAAGTTACTAAATTACAAAGAAATTACAAATCTATTGCACAATTGTTAATTGAATATTGACTTGATAATACTTGAATATTTACAGCAAAGTCGCCCGGGTTTATTTACATTTGATCGGAGGTGGTCGGGGGTTATGGAAATGGTGGTGGTGTACTCACATTTCGCCGGAGTCGCCGCTGCACTGCATCTGGCACCGGGCACCGGGCAAGTGGCCACGGACAAAGTCAAATAAAACAGGCGAGTTTGTTGTAAATATTCATGAAATCTGAATGCCCCTGTGGCGGGGGCAAACGCATTTTATTCAAATTTACAGACAGGAGTTTGCACATTCCGCTGCCAATTGGATTAAAAAGAAAGTGTTCTGAATTCGCGAAATTTCAATTGCTTTTATGCTCTGCGTTAGTTGCCTATGCTCTCTAAAACTCTTCGATCGACCCTCGCTCTCTCTTTCGGTACATCTTGCTAAATGTTGCATCATAATTTCTGATTCTGATTCCTAATTTGCCGCGCTTCAATTTCAATTGAATTTTGGCTTTGTCTCAACGCTGGTTTGCTTTAAACTAGGGTTTAATGGGTACTTTCGTATGTGGTAGAACATAAGAATGGATTTCAGTTTACATTTTCCATTTAATAAGTTAAATAATATTATGTAACAAGAAGAAGATTTAGTCTTAGCATGTGCACTATAAGTGAAGGTATAATATAAAAAAGAGGATCACCGTGGTACTCGAACTAAATTTCAATGCCTTGCAGTTGATTGAATGATTGGTCGTTCGAGTCATGGATAAACAATTGAGTAGAAATAACAAATTTACTTAGCTTCGTTTGATTTTCTAGGGCGGAAATTGAGTTCGCTTGTTTGGTTTTCGATTTTGTTGTACAGAGAAAAATCTACTAGACATACACTACATATTGTGGCTTCTCGTACCTTGGTTTAATGTTATATTATTGTTAAAGTTCTTAGTCAATACAGGCGGCGAATTATACTTTAGTTTTTCTATGGGCTTTCTCATATTGTTTGAGCGCGGCTAAAATTACTGATTAATCTGATCTGACCTTGTTTTTGTTTTGTTTTTTTTTTATGTTTGTGTTGTTAGCTTATCTTTTAGGTCGGTCTATACATAAAGAACTTTTGTACTTTTTTTTAGATTTTATGATTTTTGTTGGTGTTTTTAGGGTTTTTTTGGGTCCATTGATTCGGGGCTTTTACATTAACTGATAAGAGCGGGACAAACATAGAGAACATAGACTGACAACTTATTTAGGGGTCTGTAGAAAGGATTTTCTTTTTGTTGGAGGTTTTCCTTTATGGTTTTTGAATTTTTTTTGACGGTTTCAAGCGCAACCAACAAAAAACTGCTGTCCCATTCCAGATGTTCGGGATTTTGGCGTGGGTTCGCAATTCTCAAATCGTATTCTCTCTCTCACTGATCTCGAATAATGATCCGGAACGGCATCAATCTTTTGTATGATGGTCCGCAGCATTCGTTTTAATTTTTTTTTAAATTTTTTTTTGCTTTTGTTTTTTTTTTCACGTATTTTTTTGTCTGCCGCAAATAAATCGAAAAAATGTGGGGGCGCTACTCTCGGGTAACTTTTTCAAAAGGGGAAGGGCGTGACTGCGTCACCTTGCCGCCCACACTTCCGTATCTCAATAGTTTCTTAAATGTTAGAACCAGCGCTACCAAATACACATTTGTGTGTATGCCAAAAGAATTATGATGCACTTTAGCAAAATATACACACTCTACCTCAACCAGCACTACTACACTTGCACGCGGAACGCTCTCACGGGCACACATCCTCTTCGGAGACTTCCATCCTCCTGCTGCTCCTCCTTGCTGCTGCCGATGGGGATATGTCTAGTGCCTGCTCTCCTGGAGGCTGGTGTGTCCGCGATTGCGTCTGGTTGATGGTTCTTTTGTCCGCTGCTCCAGTTGTCCAGCTGTTGACCCTGCTGCTCTACTGCTGCTGGCTGTCGCTGGATACTAACATTGTTCGAAAATTGGAATTATGGGTGAAGTGGGCCAGTCCTCCTCCTCCTCGGAGCTAATACTCTCGGTTCTGGAACAACAAATAAGCCAAGTTGTTAATAAAACTTATCACAAGAAGTGGATAGAACAGTCAACCTTTTTATCAGCGAAGTAAAAGTGATTTATCAAAAATTTATTAAGTAACCATAGCCCACCTAATACGCCCGTTTTCAAGGCGACTACCTTTTCGTAACAATCGGACATCAATTAACAAAACGAGTTCAAGTTGAAGGCCCCTTTCCCAATTAAGGCCCCCGAAAATCAGCTGATAATACGCAAGCCTTTGCTCAGGTGCAACTGGAACACAAAGTTCGGGGCACAGTGCATTGAACTTTCCAAGTGTTTATGACTAACTTTTCGAAACAGCGACCAAACCCTAGAAAACAGCATCAACGATAAGATAGCAATTAGGTAGAAGGCTAGGAAACAAAGAAAACAAATGGGCTGCAAAGAAATTCAATGACATTGAACATGGGCATCTCAGTTCAATGTGACAATTCAAGGACGCACAACAGCTGGCAAAGATACAGGAATATAGGTAGTCGAGTATATATCCCACTACATATATAGATGTATAGATTTTGCATAAGCGAATACTCCTTCTGCGACCCTCGCCGAGGTCTACGTGCGTGTATTTTGTTGTTGCGCCTAGCGGGCATTTGGAAACGATAAGATTGTTGCCGAAAAAAAGGCAAAAACAAGGCAGCGAAAATAAAAAACAAATAGCCCCACAAACACGCATATAGAATGAATGGACGGTTTGCAGAGGAGGCGGGCGGTCGGTGGGCGAGCCAGTCAGTCTCATGACAATTGTGTTGTTGCCGCTACGGCTGATAATGGAATCGCTAATATTCTAGAAACTTGTTTACGCCAAAAAGTTCAGATCGTCATCGGCACATTTGCTTACATTCGAGATTATATATGCGCGTGTTGGCTATGTCAAAATTCACTAAAAATAAAGACCGGTGATCCAGGCCGCAAAGTTTTATGGCCCCATTTACAATTAGATTTGGAAAAATACCCCGATTGAGATTGTAGTTCGGGCGGTTATCTCCTTTATAACTATTACAATTCTGTCCAGTTTCCATAATGTCCATTCAAATAGTTATCAATATACAACAGCAGATCGCAGACTCACCTGGAACGCAGGCCATCGTCGAGTGCATTGGAGATGCCTTCCTCAATGGTGGGCAGGTCGGAGGAGAAGCGGTTGATCGGGCGCAAGACGCGCAGCGTGCGACTGGACAGCTTCCAGACAAGCCGCTGCTTGTAGGGCGCCTTGTTCTGCCCGTTGTAGTGGGACAGAATGCCCGAAACGATGCTGAAGCCGCAGGTGAAAACGCGATCAGGAATCTGCGGGGAACACGAAGCAAGCCATTAGAAGGGTTCAAGTTAGAGGTCGAATCCCCAACAAAACTCACCCTCATGTACTGCTGCAGGAAGAGAATGTACTCGAAGACGTGCTTCAGCTCCGGACTGCCGCGCGTGTACGACTCCTTGATGTGGAAGTCCAGGTGCAGGCAGATGAGCACCAGCGCCAGCGTCGAGGGTGTAATCACCGTGGTCTTCACGTCGCACATCAGGATCTCCAGGCGGTTCTCCAGTTCCTCCAGCTTGATGAGCTGCTGGTAGAACTTGAAGAAGTCGCCGCCGATCTCCTTCGCCAAGTTACGGAAGAGGGCGTAGTAGATGCGCAGGTAGCTCACAGATGTGATCGGTGCATGTCCCATCTGGACGCCCAGCTTGTTGGCGATCACGCCGGCCATGCGTTCCAGATCACCAGCGGTACAACCACACTGAAAGGCCGAAAAAAAATAAGCACCCTCCTGCGAAATCAAAAGGAAATCCAATCACCCACCTGAGATATTGTAACCAGATCCTCGGCGGGAATGGGCTT
Organism: Drosophila orena; assembly: GCA_005876975.1. NCBI lineage: Eukaryota > Metazoa > Arthropoda > Insecta > Diptera > Drosophilidae > Drosophila > Drosophila orena. The sequence continues at coordinate 642,678 of VCKV01000282.1, read as the reverse complement.
CAGGTCCAGCTGCTTGATGGCCAAGTGGAACGAGGCCACGCTCATGCAGGCCATGTGCTTCGGCTTGACAGCCATGCGATCCAGGAAGCGGTCCACCAGGCTCATGGCCGAAAACAGGACGTCGGAGGGCAGCTCGTACCACATCTTTAGGCAGCGCAGCACGTAAGCGGATCCATCTCGTCCTCCGGCAGTAACCTCACGCTACAGAAGAAATGCATAGTGAGTTGGTTTTCAGTTCGAAAGCCAAGCAGTTCACTAGACTCACCCTCGATTCCTTGGGCAACAGCAGCACCGTGTGGAACTTGTCCTGCAGGACGTCGTACTCCTTGAGGGTTTCGTACAACTCGTCCGAGGTGAGGGCGTGCAACTGATCCTCCAGCTTTTTTAAGGACGAAGACGACTCGCCGTTGTTGTTGCTGGCTCCACCGACGGCTCCTGCCTCGGACTCCGCCAGATCCTCGAGTTGTTGTTGTTGTTCGTACTTCTGATACTCCAAGCCAGCAGCACCCGGTGTCCCATACCGGCCCTCGTCCGCAATCCTCATCCAATCAGTTGGCATCTCTGCATTGCGGTTAATGCCGTTGGCCAGCTTGCCCCCACCGATGGCACCACCCAATCCCGATCCCGATCCAGCAGCAGAACCACACGCGGATGCGGCAGCAGCGGCGGCAGCCTGGGCCGAAGTCGAGGGCTGCTCGTCGTCGACCAGAATGGCGTTGATGCTGTGGGCGTCCATGGCGAGTCCGGTGTTGTTGTTGTGGGGTCCGTTCAAAAGGGCGGCTGGGTGGTCCTGGTGATCCTGGGGCAAGTTTAGGCCTGGCATAACCGACGACGACATCGATGTCCTCTGCTGCACCAACTGCTCCTGCTGCCGCGCCGCCTGCAACTGGCAATAGTAGGCGATATCCTGCTCCCGTTCGTACTGGTACTGGTACTGCTGGTATTGCTGGTATTGCTCGTATTGCTGTTGCAAGTGCAACTGTTGCTTCTGTTGCAGAGTGCTCTCCAACTCACAATCAACTTCGGCGGCGTATTCGGCGGCAGCAGAGGAGTAGCGTACAGGGACAGACATTGTGAGGGCTGGCCTAGTACCTGTTGTGGTTTTCAAGGTTGTAATTTAAACAAACAACACTCTTTGCTGGCAAAAAGTGTCGGGAAAGTGCAAAAAGAAAACGACTAGGCCCAGATAAAATCGCAAGGAGGAGAAGTGGAAAGGAGCGGAATTCGTCCTTTCGTTCTCGCAGTCCTTGGCAAATTTTGTTTGCTTTTATTTTCAGCTAAACGCGGATCTCAGACTTCCCAATTGGGCCGATATCAACGAGTTTGTACGAAGAAACTCTCAATCTTTCGCTCAAGATCCGTGTTGGTTATCAACTTGCGCTTCAGGGAGTCCAAAAAAGCCCAAAGACCAAAAGACCACTGGAACTCTCTATGGAAACGCCACCGAAAATAAAACTAATCTGTTTGCTACTTGTGCTGCACACACCGGTCGCAGAACTCAGAGATTTCGCTTTGGGGAAACTCTGGCTGGTTTTCAATAACGCCAGCAGTTCAGTGACCTTAATGCAATTCTTTCAACGATTGGCAAACGGGAAACAAACAAAAGACACCCTCTACAATGATAATTCGCATTAGACGACGACAGAATTGCGGGCAGTGTACCAAAGGACAACTCGACAATAGCTACGTCTATATAGGCTAAAAGTCGACTTTTGGTTTGTCTGGCGTACGCTGATCTCACAATTGTCGCGCTAATAAATAGGAAAATGTGTTCAGAAACTCAAAACCAAGTGAGTTCCTGTGCAAAGCGCTAAAATGATGGTTTATTAAGTGTTCGCTCAGTGCCTTTCACGATAATAAACTCTTGCGCTTGCCTATTTGCTTTTCAGCTTGTATAATAGCTTTGTATGCTTGGTTTTTCTTTGGCTAAATTCAAATAAAACTTACGCGCTGCAAAAGTGGTTTGTGTGGGGCACAGAGAAATTCAAATATTATTACAGTGTTTCAAAATAAAGTCAATGGTTGGATGGCATGCAAATTAATTGATTGTGTGCAAGTGCATTGCACTCGTTCGACCGTTTGTGCTCTTTCGAAATACACGATGTTCAGTGCGTTTAACGAACTTTTTGGCTACAGCTGAGAAAACACCTGTACAGTGAAACAAATGCGTTGTGCGGCGCTCGTCCAATGGAGCAATAAACACGATGGCATTGGAATACGTTTTATTTTGAGCACCGACCTCAGTCAGTGGCACATTTTATTCAAATCGCTCGGTTACAAGGTTCTCCTCTGGGATTCGATGTAGCGCCCAAGGCGAACCACGTAAATAGATCGAGATCGCGGCAAGAAATCAAAGCATGAATAGATCCGGACAGCAGCATACTTTGATCTTAGTTATTCAGATACGTTTGATAAACGACCTTGCTGCTTTGGATGTCAGGTACTTGAAATAGACCAACAAGTTCGACGAGTATAGTCACAAATCCAGAACTACAGTCATTCGAAACTTTCCTAATCGAATTAATTCCACTCCTTTGGCACAGCAAATAGTAAACAATTTCGAATCAGTAAACAACAATACATTAGATCGACGCAACTTCAGTCTCTGAGTACTTCTATATCACTTCACACTTCCGCCAGACAAAGCCCACGATTAAAACTTGAGCAAACGCAAAGCCCGACGGAGGAAACCAATCTACATCTAAACACTTGGGCAAACATCGCCATATTGTGTGCTAGTTTAGTTGGACCCGAGGAAAATCCGGAGATTGCTGCCTGCCATTTAATGCTTTCTCCTCCCTCCTTCCGAAACCAAAACAAAAACTTCACTTGGTGTAAACAATCCGCTGATAGATGACATAAACCCAGCTAAACCAAACACTCGAGAAACTACCATCGCCCGATGGTAAATAAAGCCCCGACAATTGGCTCCAGATGTGCTTGGTTAGTCAAAAGATTCCAAGTATCTGGCAGTGATGAGGGATCGCCTTGTTATTTTTAGAAAAGCGGAGGAAGGAGGAAATTGAATTGAAGAATTAGCTGCCCCTGAGCCACTGGCGCCAAGGGTTTCGTATGGTTTAGCATTTCGATCGTCCTCAATCTGCATACGTAAATAGCCACAAAGCGTTTAACCTGCTTTATGGCAAACCAGATAAGCAAGGCTGCTTATTAGCAAAACAAACAGCAGCTGAAAGCAAGTACGAGTGGAGAAATCCGAAAAAAATTCATCTTTACTAGCAAACCTCGGATGCTAAAAAACGCACTTTATCGAGTTGCGTTTTTTTTTGGCAATCCAAGTCTATATGACAATCTTTCAGTGGTGATTCGGGCTTTGAGAATCCGAATTCGATGACTCTGGCTTTAATCACAACCAGGTCAGAGAAACATCGAAACATTCGACCGCGCCCTGAATCATCTTTCAATGCGCCACGATAGCCATGAATCAGATGCGGGTTATGTGACAACACACAGGGAGCGTATGTGACGCCAGAAATATTTGTGCATTGACAGCAAAGACTTCCGTTTTGTGGGTTTCTCTTGATCAGTTCTATTTATAAGACCCAGACGAAAACAGCCAATAACAAAAGCCAAATAAAACTAGCTTTGGGCCCGCAATTCAAGGTCGCCCACCCACCAAAAACGCGTTTCAAGGGTCGGGGGAGATCCACCAAAGTTTTCGGCTTCAAAGCTGCTGAGCAAGCACGGAGAAGAAACACTGATATCGCGGCTTAAAGAGCTTTAAAGTGAATTCAGAAAAAAGCTCCCGCCGCAAACAGGCGATAACGGTAAGGCAGGGAGGTTAAAGTTCAACTTTATGCTTTGCTGAGCATAAAAACAATGAACAAAAGCATATCAATGGGCAACATAGGTCGAAAGTGTACACAGTACAAAAATGATTTGAAAGGGGGTGGTAAAATTGTTCATAAACTTTCATATTTGTTGTTGCAATAAAAGAACACGCGATTAGATTTTGAATACTAAGATAAGTTGATAACAACATCAGACGATTGTTTTTCCCTCGCGTTACCATAAAATTCAGCCCGTTTGCGGTTCCACTGTACAGTAAAGACAGAGCGAGAACAAAGGCGGTCGTTGTTAAAAATCGCAGCTTTTGTGATACAAACTTTCAGCTGGACAAAAAGTTATCGCACTTTTGATCTCTACCAAGGTTTTCTGCTCAAATGCAGTTGTACCCAAAGTGGTTGTATGTGCATATGTATGCCAGATTTCTCAACTGAATTATGTCTTATTTTTTCGTTTGACTGGTTGTCTATAGTTGTCTGCTTTTTTTTTTTTTTTTGGCGCGCGCTCTGCTGACGCAAAAAGCACGTACGCACACAAATAAGCAAGGAGTATCTGTGTAGACATATTTTTAATGTTGTTGTTAAAAATACCAGCAGAAGCGCTCAAAAATTTCACTTTTTACCTATTTTCGTAACAGGCGGAAGGCGGCGGAGGGCGTGGCCACTACCTAGGCAGACAGGCAGGTGCGAAATGTTTTCGAGGCACCAGCACCACCGCCGCAAATCCCTCGACTGCAATTGAAAGCTAAGCTACAGGTGTGGCCGAAAGGTAAAAAGATGCGTTTCCAAATCGAAAGTGCGGATCGTAAACAAAGGCCTAACCAAAAGCGGAATACTTCCACTGCAAACATATGATCGTCGGAAATTGTTTTTAATTTGTACGCCTTGCTTTGCTTTCCGTTTACTTGGCTTTTTTTGTTTACTTTGAGCGAACGAATGGATCGTTCATTTATCATCGTCATCGAATGATGAAGGTCAACAAATGACAGCCGAAGAGAGAGTGAGATCGCTGCAGATTGCGGGAAAGAGATGGCCAGAGAGACCATATAAAGACCAGCTTTTCATGGGAGAAATGGAAACGTGACCAGAGACAGGCTTTAAATGGTAGAAAGACCGTGGGCAAGTTCTCGGCTGTATTTCGAGTTTCGATTGTTTTCCTATAGTTTTCACCAAGCAATCTTCAGGATGTGCCTGCAATTTCATCATACCTTCAGTTTGGGCGCCAACATGAAAATTTCTCCCTGAAATTTCTCTCCTTCGACGTTTCCTGTTTAAAACAACCTGAACGAAGCCAAAAAAACGTTGTCAACCCCTAAGGAACCTGAAGCAGTTCGACTTTATCGAGTGCGAAAGAGGTGTACGCAGCTATGACTTTGTCGCGGCTCATAATTAACGGATGGAGGAAGGAAATTGCCTAGCCAGTTGACTCAGGGGTGGCTCTACTCCACTGAGCAACCCCAAAAAGCATTCAAATCCACCCTGCTGACAGCCAGAGGTCGGAATTTGAATAGCCCAGATGACCTGGCACAAGTGGCGGGGAAACTGAACGAAAACGATCTTGCAGCAGCTGCATTGGCATGTGCTGGAAAAGATACGATAGGGGGAAATTTGTGTCCCGATATCTCCAGCGAACAAAGGAAACTCTGTGTTTTTCGGTACAGTAACCAAAAAGACCACAAACGGAAACAACAATAGAAACGCAGAGTAGAGATCATTGTACTGGGCTTTGCTGGATTTGGTAATAGTGCCACTCTATCGCACGATCGACCTTTGCCAAGCCCGTTTTCCAGTGCTCTCTCGTAGCTTCCTAGGTTTTAGAACCAACATTATCAGCGCTATCAGTCTGGCCCTCTAGGCGTCTACCTGTCAATGGACTGGCGATTTGCATTCGCCCATTATCTGCCGATCGTGTGACTCGACCACTAGGCAATTTCCAAATTGCAGTGCACTCGAGCCCCCGCGCACTTTTCATTATCCACGGAAGTGCATTACAAGAATTTCCGTGACGTGAAGAGAACGTGCCCAAAGTCGAAGTCACTGGAGCGGCGGCTGAACGTCTGAGGAGCGTGTCCAAAGGAATGATAAGCGAGTGCTAATCGTGGAGAACGCAGTCGTAGTTCAAAGTCCCAAAATAACAAATGGACGGACGCGTAACACCAGCTAGTTGGTGCTTTTAATACATATGATTGGACAGAAAGACATTGGCCTAATGATTCATTCTTCGGAAGAGCTGGCTAGTCATGCTATCCGAACATGTTTTGGTTTGGGAAGTTTTAGCTTTGCTTAAGGAAATATAAACCATAGAGAATTCGCTGTAATTACTCTCCAAGTGCAAGAGGATTCCCACAGAAACTCCTCCTCCGCAGGGAATTTGCTATGCGTAATTGCAGAATATTTCCTCCCTATACAAGGTTTTGTGCTTATCGGCGTAATTGCTAGCCTCGAGATATCGCAGGGGTTCAATTACAGCTGTACTCCCCACACAAGCGTACTATATCCAAGGTTTCAGACTGACATTTAGATAGCTGGCCGATACACTGATACACTGCAATTCCAGTGATGACATATATGTAGATCGGGGGATTCGCTTATCAGGGAAGAGGCGGACATTTCGTAACATTCCATGACGTAAGTACGAGGTTCGATAAAGCGGTTCGATCTTATCGCCATTGTCAGAGAACCCATAGAAATGCCTACAGAGGGGGCAGCTGCAGTGCAAAAAGAACAAAAGGGCAGCTGCAGTCGGGACTATGGGATTTATTTCGTCACCTTTCGTGAAATTGAATTAGGAAAGGGTGGGACTCGAAAAGTCGCCTGGCACGAGCTTGAAAAGAGGGAATGTCGGAGGGTGGGACTGAAATCGGTTCAGTTGAGTGCTTTTCCTGGGCGGCTTTGAATCTCCGGGAAGGGGAATCGGGGTACATGGCTTTTTGGGATGGTCAGCTGTCGCTCAAGTGGGTTTTGGCATTGAATTTCACTTTGGGCCGTCTGTCGTTTTTGCAGACGCACGAATTTCATGGCACACTGAAATCGAAGAAAACAGGTAGAAAGCAGACGATTTCTGCTACGAAGGCGCCAATAGATGTCAGCTGGATTTCGGAGTATTTAGCCTAAGAATGATCATTTGGTCCAATGACTTTGAGGGAATACAACAATGAACGATGTACTTCCTTTAGTAAAAGTGACCCAAATATGTAGTTGGACATTGGTTAGCTAAGGGTTAATGGTGAATTCTCCCTTCCCTTAGCCGTTCCTTCTCTTTCATTCCGCAAAGAAGGTGGGCAGAGAATAGAAGAGACCTTTTCACATGTAAACAAGTGTGAAGAGGAATAAATAAAACAACGGTACAGCAGCAACACCCACACAACCACACCAACCTAACTATTTCATTAGTATGCGTGCGTGGGGTCGTTTTATGCGTTGTATATATTTTATTTTGGAGGCTATGGAAAATATGAAAATCAACAAATTAAGCAATTCTGCGCGAGTTTGCGACTGCGCAACAAATTGAAATCAACAAATATGACCCAGAAAACAAACTAAAAGCGCTGAAGGTGAAATCAGAAGAAACAAGGTACAAAACGGAATGCAATAGCAGTTGTTAATTGTGTTTTTCAGAAACAAGTTGCTTCTTAATATAAGCAAAAGTGTTTTTGAAACGAAAACAAGTAGTTTTATCCGTCGCACATATTTTATTTTTGGCTGACGCAATTCCAAGCCCGTCCACGCACACTCCCAAACCAATCAAGTTGCTGTGATGGTGTGAGTGTGTGCATGAGGTAAAAATCCGAATGGGAACACAACACACATACAAAGTCTTTGTTTGCAGCTCGCGTTTGTGTGCGCTGGTAAGGGAACTTTGGAATTGAAACACACTGATTGTGGGGAGAACAACAAAGGAAAAGGGGAATGTTAAGTAAAACAATTGACGCAAATTGGAAATAAAACAGATATGCAAATTGGGGGAGGCAATAGGAGTATGTTTTCCAGGCGAATGGGGAGGTGCTTAGGAAACAGAGTAATGTACGCACTTACAAACATTACTAATGTATGTTGTACAGCTTGCATAAAAAGCACAGTCAAGCAGCACACATACCACTGCAAGCAGCATAGTTCCCCCGACCAGCCCTCATCAGACGCTCTCGCTCGCTCCTTACAGAGCCTACGGCCTACGAATAGCGGACCCCAAAACACACTCTCTCGCTTACACACACACAAGCACCAGACAAACAGCTGTGAAACGAAATGGAAGCGAAACAAACACGTAAATGAACGAATTTTGTATGTATGCCTAATATATTTTCTTTTCCTTGCAAACAAAATCATCTGATGGATGACGAAAAAACCTTCATTCTCTTTTTGCATTTCATCGACTTTTCCACTCTTAAATAAATATAGCATTTTCTTACGTTTTTACAGCCATTTTGTTGTTTTTGTGTTGCGCAGGAATGTTGAGATGAACCTTGTTTAGTTGTGAATTTCTGCTTCTATTACACTCGAAAATAAGTGAATAAATTGGCTGGCAGCTTATACGCTTATTCAATTATTGCGTCAGATAGTTTGCTATAAAACCTTGTCGTTGGCCATTTAAGCTAGTTGTTAACTAATTTGTACTGCGTTTGTATCACAATTGGAACTCTGTTTATTAGGCTGGCATTTTATCCTCGGTTTTCCCGTCTGCGGATCGATTTTTCCCACACACACTAGGCTGAAGGTGCTTGGGACTTTTCTCCATCAGCTGTGCATTTTCTTCCTGCTGATTTTCCTTAATTGCGCTTTAGCAAAGCTTTGTACATTTGAACAGCATCGATTTTTGCACTTGGTCCTTACAAAATTTCTTTTTTCTATTTCTAAGCAAACAAACACATTCAAACACTCGCGCTCGCCAAAAACGGTACTTCCTCGCTTTGTTGTTTTTTTTCGAATGAAGATTTTTGTGAGCGACCAGTGCTCACAAAATTAGTGCCAACACAAATTCGTACTAAAAAATACCCTAAATCCAGCAGAAACGATAGTACCGATGTTCCTTACTATCGCAGCGGATGTTATTCAACACTTCTGTTAAGTAACATACCTCTGTAATGTTATCGACGGCAAATAAACCCGCCAATAATTCAAATATTCAAATTCAATTCAATAACGGAATCTATAAAATATACCAAATTAATAAAAAGCATTGTCTCATGCTTCTGATTGCAGTGGACAATTTTAAGACAAGCGATTAATTATTTAGGAATTAAACAGAGTTCAAGACATAACAAAACTACAGAGCACCACTTGAGTCCCCAAACTATTACAAATAGAAGACCTTGTATTTGGCAGGGCAAAGGAAACTTCCTACATAATATTTCACAATCAATGTCATTGCCAAAATAAAAACACTCAAACATATTTATGTATGTACCCTCCGCAAGGCGTAATTCCAAAGAGATTAGCGATGAACTTACGCGTTTTGATAAGATACTTTGAGCTTGGGAACTACGCAGCAACACGATTTTACAAAAGCCGGAGAAATGCATTTCCGGCTGAATGAAAATTCGTTACTGTTGCCAAGTGAACACTTTAGGTGAAGACGGGGGTGGGGGTGGTCTATTTCAGGCCCCTCTACACACACACACACGCACACTTCTAGAAACAACCTGTCACACAAACGAACACATCGACGAAAATTTCGTATGAATGAATTTTAGCTATTGGAGTAAGGCAGTGAAACTTTTCAATGAGAATACGAAACATCAATTTAACTTGTTGCACAAGATAATCAACCTTCGATTTTCATCAATCTCAAAGATAAGACACTTTCCTCAATTTCGTCACACACACACTCATACTCATGCATAAGGAAAAAACGCGTGGCGATTGATTTTCGGCCTTTCAAAAAGTTCGTCTTACGCACAGAACAGTCCGCGTAATGAATGTAAGTTGGTGTAATAAATCTCATGGCACTTACCCGGATGCCTCTGCGTTTTGATCAGTATCTGCTTTCTTTGCTTCTTTTTTCCAAAAAATATAAACTTATTCTCAAATTAAATCTTCGAGAACTGACCAAACTACATGCTTGGAAAAATCCACGGCGGGCGATTTCGCGCATTGCCCATCTGGCAACGCCCGCCGATGTTGTATCGCGAAACGGTCACTCTACACAGCCGCAACAAAATAAAGAAGGAAAAAAGGCAAATTGGGTGGAAAACTGGATTTCGTCGGGCGGAAAATTGCACTTTCGAGTTTCCCAAGCAGCCAATTAAGTGCAAACTATGAAATTCCACGAAAAACAGTAAAAACAAGTCTTAAGCAAGGATTTGAGCAGGGAACTTCTTGCTGCTGCTTGTGCGTGTGCCAGTGTGTGCGAAGAAGGAGGAGGTGAAGACGGCGGAGAGGAGAGTTTTTCGCAGGGAAATTACGCCAACTTTGTGGGAGTTCAAGTTTTGTTAGTTGTGCGCGTGTGTGTGTGAGTGAGTGTGTGCAACACCCCCCAAGCCCACTTACACATAGCCAGCCAGCCGCCGTTTGTTGTGTGCTCACATTCGCGTGCCGCCTTTGTTTGGCTTTCCTTTGGCCCGTGATTCTCCGTCTTGTTTTCACCCGCCGCCGGCTTCGATTACGCCTGCTCTAGCTCCCATCCGACCCCCACTCCGCACTCCGCTACTGCAGATCCCCATTCCGGATCCGGATCCAGCAACAACGCCGCCGTGGATGCCCATGCTCGCACTCTGGGCTCGCTCGCCCAGGACTTTGGCATGGGCGGCGGCTCGGGGGCGTGTCCGCCCGCCCACATGTACGGCGCCGTAGCCCCGCAGGACAGTAAGTCAAGTGCTCCAGAGACAGGAGTCCCAGAGAGGAAGTTTTCTATAATCGATCTGTGACCAAGTATTGTGGACAATATTACTTTTCTTGAAACTTGCTTACTATTGATCAAATGAATTTGAAATTTTTGAAAACCTGAAGCTAACTACTGAAATAATTTAGTTAATTTCATGTTATCAAAGCTAAAGAAGTATAAATTGCATTGAGCGATATACAGACAGATCTGCTGATCTACTCCTAAAACTCCAAGCTAATTACCCCCACCATCCGCAGTAATTGTCCGGGACATGGTGCAAATGCCGCCGCCGCCCTCGAACGCCCCCACATCGGCGGACGCCTGCCTGAGCATCGTCCATTCGCTGATGTGCCATCGGCAGGGCGGCGAAAGCGAGGGATTTGCCAAGCGAGCCATCGAATCGCTGGTCAAAAAGCTGAAGGAGAAGCGCGACGAACTGGACTCCCTGATCACGGCCATCACCACGAATGGAGCCCATCCCAGCAAGTGCGTGACCATACAGCGCACCCTCGATGGTCGCTTGCAGGTAAGGAGACGAATGTCAGAATGTCAGAGATTCTCCATTGGATTTCATAATGTGCAATAGCAAGGAATAGAATTCAATGAACTTACACCTTCACCATTTTCTATCAAAAGGTTGCTGGTCGCAAGGGCTTTCCGCACGTAATATACGCCCGGATTTGGCGCTGGCCTGACCTGCACAAGAACGAGCTGAAGCACGTCAAGTACTGCGCCTTCGCCTTCGATCTCAAGTGCGACTCGGTGTGCGTGAATCCCTACCACTACGAGCGCGTCGTCTCTCCGGGCATCGATCTGTCCGGCCTGAGCCTGCAGTCCGGCCCCAGTCGCCTGGTGAAGGACGAATACTCAGCGGGCCCGTTGGTGGGCAGCATGGACATAGATGGCAACGACATCGGCACCATACAGCACCACCCAACGCAAATGGTGGGGCCCGGCGGCTACGGATATCCACAGGGTCCCTCCGAGTATGGTAAGGCTGCATTAGTTACATTAAGTCGAACTAGTTTAAGTTGGAGAACATCGTTTTTTGATCATTTTTCAATATTATTTAAAATTTTAAAGGGATTTGTTCCTTTATTTTATAATTCGTTAGCTTATTTCTTTGGTTTTAACATATTTTTTTATATTTGTTTTCTTTTGGGGCTTTTATGTTGACTTTGCGTAGTTGGCGATGCCAATCCCATGAGTGCAATGTTTCCCACCGGGCGCACAATACCAAAAATCGAGCCCCAGGATGGAGTTGCTGGGTCGCGTGGGTCTTGGATGGTGCCGCCTCCCCCCCGGCTGGGTCAGCCCCCGCAGCAACAACAGCAGCCGCAGCAACAAACCCCGCAACCCTCACAGCAGCAGCAGGCACAAGCGCAGGCAGCTGCTCACGCACTCCGTAAGGATTTGGTTGGAATTCAATTTCAATTAAATTTCATTTTAAGCTCTTAAACTAGTTTTACCACACTTAGATCTTGAATACTTTTTAATCTGTTGGCAAACTCTACTTTCAGCTGTAGCTCACGGTATGCCGGGCATGCCTGGTCCAATGAATCCCGGTCCCGTGATGGCACCCCCACCACCGCCGCAGCAGGCTCAGAATCCCCAGGGCAATGGGGTGCATCATACCCAGGCCACTTCGCCCACAGATCCCGCCACCGCACTGGCCATGCAACAGCAGCAGCAGCAACAACAGCAGCAACAACAGCAATCAGGCGGTGTGCCCAATGGATCAGTTAATACCAGCGGCGGAGGAGCCACTGGCGGGCAGTACTATGGACAGCCATCTCCTGTAAGTCAAATGCAAGGTGCCGGTGGCGGAGGCACCTCGGTTGCCCCGTCCGTCCACGCCCAGCAAAACGGCTACGGGCCCCAGCCAGGATCCGCGGGCAGTGCTCCCGTTGGAGGTGGTGGTGTCTTTGGCACAGCCCAACCCACACCACAACAGCCGCAGCAGCCGCCGACCGGAGTGCAGGCCAATACTGGATCTGCTGGGGCTCAAGCTGGCGGAGGAGGCGGTGCGGCTGGCACCTGGACGGGACCCAACACCCTCACCTACACACAGTCTATGCAACCACCAGATCCGCGCTCTTTACCAGGGGGATTCTGTAAGTCTACGTTATAAAACCCACTGTGCGATTTTGTAATCCCTATCCCTCTTTATTTCCAGGGAACTCTTCGCTTTCGGGTGATCTCGGCTCCCCGCAGCAGACGCCTCCGCAGCAGCAACAACAACAGCAGCAACCACGCCTCCTGTCTCGCCAGCCGCCGCCGGAATACTGGTGCTCCATCGCATACTTCGAGCTGGACACGCAGGTTGGCGAGACCTTCAAGGTGCCCTCGGCGAAACCGAACGTAATCATCGACGGCTATGTGGATCCCTCTGGAGGCAATCGATTTTGTCTGGGCGCCTTGAGCAATGTTCATCGCACCGAACAATCGGAACGTGCCAGGTGAGTACATCCCTCTGGCTGTTAGGCGAAGAGCAGGGACTAATTACGGAGTTCCATGCAGGCTGCACATTGGCAAGGGCGTACAGTTGGATCTGCGTGGGGAGGGCGACGTGTGGCTGCGCTGTCTAAGTGACAACTCAGTTTTCGTACAAAGCTACTATCTGGATCGCGAGGCAGGACGCACACCTGGCGATGCTGTGCACAAGATTTATCCGGCCGCGTGCATAAAGGTAGGTGCAAGCAAGGGAATTCAATGCGATTACTTCAACACAATATTTGCCATACAGGTGTTTGACTTGCGCCAGTGCCACCAGCAGATGCACTCGTTGGCGACCAATGCGCAGGCTGCGGCCGCAGCTCAGGCGGCAGCCGTGGCCGGAGTGGCCAATCAGCAAATGGGCGGCGGCGGAAGGAGTAAGTTCATGGAATCAGTTTGATTTATGGCCAACTAATATGTTAATGCGGTATTCTAGGCATGACAGCAGCGGCTGGAATTGGCGTGGACGATCTGCGCCGGCTGTGCATCCTGCGCCTGAGCTTTGTCAAGGGCTGGGGACCTGACTACCCACGCCAGTCCATCAAAGAGACGCCCTGCTGGATCGAGGTGCATCTGCATCGCGCCCTGCAGCTGCTGGACGAAGTGCTTCACGCCATGCCCATCGATGGCCCACGTGCCGCTGCCTAATCCGTATTTATTATTGGCCCACATATATGTTAAGGACTCAGTTTTAGCGGCAGCTATCCGGCACATATTGGCGGATTTTTGTTTTTCATTTGCAATTCTGATTACGATTATGTTTGCCTTTGATTATTTGATAATAATTTTTATAAAAAATTGAAACAACTTAGAAGTCTTAAGTATGCAGTATGCAGTATGCAGCTGTAAAGCACTAAGCATCTAGTTTTATGTACTATACTTAAATATACACACATACACAACTCCGGAGATAATGAGCAAGCGGCAAATGTTTGTTGTCCACTTCCTGCCACGAAAATTACAAATTACAAATAACAAATTACAAATTACAAGAAGCATACACAGCATTACAATCATCCAAGCCACAGGGCGAAACAAAAAGAAACATCGATGCACCCATAAATACATACATTTGATGTAAAATGCAACATAAATAAGGCAAGCGAAACAAGTAGATGTAACATAAGTGTAATAAACAGACCGTGAAATTACGATTCTAAAAGGTTATTTTCCATTTCCGATCATTAGTCTTTCACTGATAGCTTTGAGTACGCAGATCCACCTGTTGGTCCAGCCAGTGGATCCAGTCCGGAGTGATGGGCCGCTCCAGGGTGACCTCGTGAAAGACCTCCACTCGACGCGTCTCCACGAACGCAAAACTCTTGAACAAATGCAGGGATGCAGCGTTATCCATGTCGATCTTCACCTCGAATTTATCCAGTTTCAACTGGGACTGCGATTGGGCGTACTTCAGCATGAGGAGCATGGCTTCCCTGCCGAATCCCCTGCCCCTTGCATCCGGTTCGGCAATCATGATTTCCGCCTCCGCCGTGTGTTGCTGGCTGTCGGGATCTTGGTGGAGGAAGAGATTGGTGTCGCCCACCATGGCGGCAATCTCATCCTGTTCACGCGAATATATCTCTGCATCCACGACAATAAAGGTCAGCTTGTCGGCGTCCTCCCGCCAACTCCTTTGCATCTCGTGCTCCTCTTCCAAAGTCAGCTCCTCGGAGGCGGTCAACTCCCTCAGGGTCTCGTTGCTCATCCACTCGTGGTACTTGGGCACGTGGCGCGCCTCGTACGGCACCAGGATGACCCTGCGACCCACAATCTTGGTGTTCTCATTTAGATGCATCCTGAGGATGCGAGACTTAAAATATGCTGCAACCTGCAAATATTGGTTGTTGTCAGGTTGTTTACACAAATCAGCTGTTCAAATGAAGTGGGGCCACCTGAGTCTACACTGTAAGAAATGTTCTTCTCGTATGCACTGCAAATAAGATAATATTTTTTCAATAAAACATAATTAAATAGAATGCAGGAAACGCAGTTTGGAGGGACATTTTCTTATAAATCATATCCAATTCTGTTCTGGAATACCCCTTACGATGTTATGATAGCGTTGCCATATCGTCTCAGCTGGACCAATCAGGCAATAATATGAAAAAACAGCAATTTTCTGAGTAAATTGTTATTAAACGTCACTAAGTTAATAAGTCAATAAATGCCGAACCGCTATTGCCGCACTTGCGGCCAGTTCATCTTCTGTTCAACGCCCAAGAATCTCTTCCGGGAGCCCGATTTCGTGATGCTGCACCAGATCGAGGCTTTAACTGGTTTGTTTGTGAGTACCTCTCTATGTTTATGTGATCTTAAAACTCAAGCCTGGATTATCTATAGTTGCTCGGCGGATCCGAGGACGAGCTCGAGCTCCCCGTCTCCATTTGCTCACCCTGCGAAATGGACCTGCAGGTTGCGATTTCCTTTCGGGAACGCGTGATTCACACACAGAACACACTGCAAAACAGTCCCAACGTGGGGGTCATGGACTTAAATAATGCAGTCGTAGTTGATGTGGAGCAGGAGCTTCAGTACGCCGAAGAAGTCACCGAAGTCGAGGTTATAGACATGCTACCCGCGGAACAGCTGCCGGAGGAGACGGAAGAGCCGCTCCAAATATGTGAGCAGAACGAGCAGCTCGAGGTGCAGAGTCCTGCGCAGGAGAAGAAACTCCGCAGAAGTGTAAGGAGCACGCCCACAGTCTTCCCCTCCCTACAGTTTGCGGACAACAGCCAGGCCCATGATCGCCTCAAACCGCGTATCCAATGGGGCAGGCTCAACGAGGACGAAGTGGTGGCCCTGAAGCGGGAGCGACGCAAGAGGGAGTGCATATGCGAACAGTGTGGCCGGCACTTCTCCTGCCCCAGCAACTTCAAGCTGCACCTTCTTCGACACACCGGCGTGAAGAGCTTCGCCTGCGACCAGTGCTCCCAGAAATTCTACACTGGTACACTTTTGCGGCGCCACCAAGCACTGCACTCAGGGACTGCTCCGTATCAGTGCCGCTACTGCGATGCAACCTACAGCAACGCCAGCGGACGCATCCAGCACGAGCGCATGTACGACAGAACTTGTTCCAATTCATATAGTAGTCTCCCGTTCAATGGATTTCGCAAATTTCTGATCACTTTCCCTTCCTTCAGGCACCATACGAATGTCAAGCCATTCAAGTGCAAAGATTGTGATAAAAGCTTTGCCATGAGCGGAAAACTGCGGACGCACATGCTAAGTCACAACGGAGTGCGAGCGTTCCAGTAAGATCGTGGTTATTAGAATTTCAGTACGGCTCCTGACATAGTAATCTCTTTTTCAGCTGCGAGTCCTGCAAAGTCTCCTTCGTTCGCCGCTCCCACCTGGCAGCCCACTTCCGCTCCAAGGGCCACGCCCACGTGTTAAGCGCCCAGGAGCCGCTGGATAATCCTGTGGAACTGGACGTAGAAGCCAGTGCGTAACGAATCGTTTGCCTAGTTTGCCTAAGATGATTAAAATGTTAAATTAAAACAATTAAAAATCAATAGCTTAGGTTGTACTCAATGTTATTAATATTTATCGAAAACAGAATATGTGAAAAAATGGCTTTGTTAAATACATGATTTTATACATTTTATAAAAGTGCACTATCATTACAAAATGGCCACGTTGGTATGCCTGCAGAAAATCTTACTAAGACTGTGCACCACTATTTGTTACATCGTTTTTATGTTCTAAATATATGTTTTAAATTTCTATCGTTAAATTACTTAACCTTTTTATGAGTACTGAATTCGAAAATAAATAGCCGGCTTGCGAATAGCCAGTATTTCAAAACGTCCTGCGCCTGGTCACACTGTTTTGCACTAAATAAATTAGGGGGCGTCTTTAAATTGCAAAATTCCTTGCAAAAGCAGCAGAAAAGTGTTTATAGCTGCAATTCTTATAAATCCTAAGACTAAACTTACTTCCCCGGAGGCTAAACCCGAACCACTACTAACCCCAATTCAAAAAGTGCTTATCTGTTCCCGCAAAGCTGCATGTGGTGTTTGTTTCGCTTGTTTGGTTATTTTCCCCCAAAATAACTTCCACTCTTTAAACTCTCGAATTCGTACTTGAATTGCGCAGCTTTTGCTTTGGGATTCTGTCCAACAGATTAGGCAGAATCCATCGCGAAAGACGCAGCAAGTAGCAACGTCTACAATCCGCGAAAGTGCAGTCGCAGAATTTTCCGGCGGGGCTTCTGGCTTAACCAATGTGGCACTTCCAATGAGAAATCAATTGCAAGGCGTTGGATGCTCTCAGTATTGGTTATTGGCGAGATTGGCCCCGGGGCAGCATTACTAGACAGTTCCGATCAGTCCGCACTAAACCCTCTCCCGATTTAGACATACATCTTTAAAACGCAATGGCTGAGAAGCCGCTGGCCGAGTCTCCGGACTCCGGGCAGGTCCGCAAGCGACCCCGGCTCGAGGACGAGGAGCAGGAGCTCAAGGTGGCCGGCTTTTCGCTGAGCGCCATCGAGGAAATGCGCCAGACCCGGGACAACGAGCTGCAGAACGAGCCCATGGACCAGCAACTCCGGCAGTTCCAGGTTCTCGACGAAGTCGGCTCTGGCAGCGATGAGGAGGATGAGTCAGGTGAGTCGCAAACGAAGCGAGAATATAATTCGTAATTCACCCAGGTCTTCATATAATACCAGATCACAGGCTAGGTCATATGTATCGGCTGAGCAATGACCACTTTTTGTTTCACAGTGCAGCCGCAGTTCTTATCTCAAGATCTTGGGGCCTATCATTGTGCAAATAAAGGAGGCTGATAAAAGAGTCAGCCGGCACGTTAAACTACGATATAGCAGCTTCAGTTTTCCCTTAGCTTCTTGTAAGGCAGGTGGTGGCAGTTTTGTGTGGACATCTCCATGCGCATGATACCCATTATCCGACTGGCTTGGCCAGCTACGTCAGGTAGAGCCAGAAATAGGAGGCATTCTTTTAATTAAACATCAAACAGCTAGACGATTGGGGGCCAACCAGTGAACTTGCCATTCAAATATTCTGCGAGGAGGGCGATCAACTTCTCGGCTGGTTTCCCATTTCCCAGACAAACAGACAGCTTATCTATACCGTGTTGTATCTCCTTACATGGCAATCAGACAACGCTAGCGAGCAGCAGGGTGGACGGTATGGAGAAGGAGGCGACGAGGAGGAGGAGGCGGCCGAAGGTGACGGCGAAGAATACGATTCCTCCGAATTTGACGATGACGAGATCGAGAATCTGCTGGACGAGAAGCTGCCCGACGAGCTCCGCGAGTCAAAGCAGCCCAAGTACGAGCAGCGTTTCAAGACTGTGCTAGAAGGTCAGTGGTTTTCATCGAACTAAGTATCCAAGATGACCAGTATTTTCATGGGATCTCTTCTTTAGAAAAGCGCCTTAACCACTTTGAAGTCCTACCCGAGGGATGGGTGCAGGTGACCCACAATAGCGGAATGCCGCTCTTCTTGCACCGCAAAACCCGCGTCTGTTGCGCATCGAGGCCCTATTTTCTTGGCACTGGAAGTGCCCGCAAGCATGCAGTGCCCTTGGGAGCAATCCCCTGTCTCAACTACAGGCGGGCTTTGGAGGAAGAGTCGGAGGTGGAGCAGCAAAATACAGATGGAGCGCCTCCAGTGGCTGTGTGTCCTGTGACCGGAGCTGCCGCTTTACCGGCTGAGCCCATGGACGTTGAGGGAAAAGAGAACAACGAAGGCAGCTCCGTTCCCAAATCCCAGCCAGACGGCATAACTGCCCTTATGCCAGCTGCCAAAATTGTCACGGTTAACGAGAATACCCAAAAGGAATCCATAACACCAGAGCAACTGAACACCTACTGCCAGAAACTCTTCAAATTCAAGGTGATTCGTGTGCTGCGATTTCGGAGCTGGAATGCTCGCCGCAAGTTCACCAAAAACCGCAAGCACATCAAGAATATCCAACGACCTACGCTGCCGGATGGGACTAAGCTTATTAAATTCCCAATACTAGCGGCGGCTGGCGAGGGATCAACAAACCCGCGCGGTCGGAAGGAGTGGATCATGAATCCCAATGGCAAGAGCTTCGTCTGCATCCTACACGAGTATGTGCAGCATGCTCTGAAAACGCAGCCCACCTATGAATTCAAGGAGCTCCAAAATGCAGCCACGCCTTACTCTGCCACCGTATCGGTAAATAATCTCAAGTACGGAACGGGCTATGGCACCAGTAAGAAGCAGGCCAAGTCGGAGGCGGCTCGGGAAACGCTGGAAATACTCATTCCCGATGTCAAGAACAAGATAACGGGCAACAACAAGGACCTAAAGGGCGGCACTGCAAAAAAGGCTCAGAGCGATCTGTCTGTAAGCAAGCTAACTATATAGAATATAATGATTTCTTATTTCTATATAATTTATAATAATGGCCTCCTTCTTATTCATTTCGTGCAGGTTTTCGATGACATCCGCATCGAAGATCCCCGGGTCACCGAATTTTGCAATAAGACGACGGAGCCCTCTCCCAATGCCATTCTGCTCACCTGTTTGCAGCGCAACTACGGCAGCGATGTTCAGATTAGCCAGGAGATCAACCGCACCGCGAATAACAAGAATGAGTTTACCATGACCGTGGGCAAACACACTGCCAAAGTGGTTTGCAAAAACAAGCGGGAGGGCAAGCAATTGGCTTCGCAAGCGATCCTTCAGGTGAGCAGTGATAGGTTCTTGGCATACGTTTCCTTATAACGTTTAAGTTAATCTTATGGCAGATTCTCCATCCGCACATCCAGACCTGGGGTTCCCTGTTGCGTCTGTATGGCAACAATTCCATAAAGACCTTCAAGGAGAAGAAGCTGGAGGAGCAGGAGATCACCGTCCTGCAGAGCAAGGCGGCAGTTAATCAACCCAACCACGCCATACTGGACAAACTAAAAACCGAGATGCTGAAACTGTGCGCCAAGCAGGAGAGCGTCCTAACCATGGGCACTTTTGTTCCGCCGAGCGACGTCGATCTGCCCACTTCCTCTGGCTCCAACTTGAACAACGTCGAACTTTGATTGGGAAACATACAACATTCTCTCTCGCCAACACTGATTCTCTAGTAGTGCATGACAAGCTCCCAGTCTCTCAGTTACCCAGTTCCATATTCTAAAAGCTAATGAGCTAATGACAACAACGACGCGTTCTCTAGAGGCACACGAACTGATTTCAAATCGGCCTTCAATCTGGTCCATAATGAACAATTACTCATGCAGTGGCTTTAGCAAGAGGCCAAACATGAAGAACAATTGCTTATCAAGTGGCTTAACATTAAGGTAAATTCATCATTAAATTGCCAAATATAAGTAGTTCGTGTTCGCAATAGTTAAGATGTGGGGTTCAATTTCATATTATACAAATATAAGCTTGAATAAAGTACTATCTAAAGATGCACTCCTTTGTATTTGAGTATTGTAAGCTCTTCATCTCCCATACCAAGTTAAGAAGTAGTGTTCTAAGATATTATTATTCATTTGGGCATACCTCAGCGTAATTTGCTCATCATGTGCAAGTATTTGTTTACCTAATTTCCTCGTAAATCTTTCCATATAGCTTTCAATCCTGAAACGTCCAAATACCATTGACCCGTGACCAATTTGGAAGACTTTTAAGAAAGTCGCATTAAATATAAAAAATGCATATTTACATGGCCATTAGGGGTTCCGGGTGTTTTGGGGGAGGGCGGTCGGTAGGTGAGTGGATGTTAATATTTAAGGCGATGGGTGTAGCTGGGTGTAGGTTCGTAGGTGTGTGTGCGTGCAATTATTTAAAAGACGATGCAGTCATAAATTATGCTACATTTTCATTTCATTCTAACGTTTCCTTTTTTATAGCATTCCAACGAGCGCGGCACACAGACATATTTACCAGGGAGAAAGCGGAGAGAGTGGAGAAAGTGCGAGAGAAGGCGCGGGGAGAGCGGCGCAGGCGCAGATAGCCGCACTTTGCGCAGCAGCCCTGCTGCGAGATGAATTGTGGCGAGTTCTGACTTGCCAGTTCGCAGTTCGCAGTTCGCAGTTCGCAGTCCGTATCTGTATCTTCAGTACGGATTGTTCGCGTGGCGAGAAAACCACTTCCCGGCGCTCCTATCCTCAGGACTTTCGTCTGGGATTCATAATTAAATCACAGTAACTCGGCACGGACCGAAAAAAAGCAACGGGGAGAAAAACAGAAAGACAAAGCTGGAAAAAGCCAACTGCAGTGGAGAGCAGAATCATTTTTATTGACATTCATCTTAGTTGCTGTCGCCTGTCAGTGACCCCCCTCCCCCCTGCATCCGTCGGTGTGCCCCAAAAAACCCACTTTATAGCCCCCAGTTCCCCGATTCCCGACTCTCGACTCTCGATTCCCGGTGCTCGTGTGTCGCGTGTTGCAAGTGCGTGGTTCGCCCGTCAGTCAAATCACTGGATATCACAAGCGGTACGGCACGCGCGCCGTTTTTGATTTTTCGCCCAGCGGCCCAGCAATTGGGTCTGCGAAAAAAGTGCGGAAACTCGGAAAATAAACGGAAAATCGGGTACACACACACACACACACACACACTTAGGATTCCTGTACACTGTGTGCAATGCATTGGCCCGCTTGGCCTAAGCACTCGGAGATATGTAAATTATGCCAAGTGCCATTGGAATTTTCGCCAGCGCCAGTGAATCGGTAAGCAGCAGCCGCCGGAGCAGCGGAAGGCGGCCCGCAGGACGCAGGACGCAGGAGCAAGCCAGCAGGAGCAAGGACAGGAGCAACAGCAGCCGTAGGTAAGCGGTAGCGCATTGGGCGCCAAGTGTCAGCGGAGCACGCTGGAAAATTCAATAATCCGCCGCAGGGCGCCCAATTGTCCCCCGAAAAACCCACTCCACGCCTCCCATCCGGGCGCATACCGAATGAACTCGTGCACGGGCAGAAAAAGTGGTTACTGCCAAAGAGGTTATTGCTGGCAGCACTTTACTTTCGGCTGAAGAAGGATTGTAGCCCATGAAGTTTGTGCAACTTCTTGAGACTCTTTCCAACGTCTTCCCAAATCCCTCAGCTCAAATGGAAATTGGCAATGGGCAGACAAGCGTGTGGACACCCCAAATCCACATCCTTTTCAAGGGGGCGGGCGTTGTTATTTATCTTACATTATCACATAATGGCATTTCCACATCTGTAGGCGTGTGTTAATTGAATTACAATATTTGGGGATTTTATGGCGCCGCAAGACAACAGAACAGCAAGGGTTGCGTAAATATTGGCAGAGCAGTCTCGGTAGCTGGGTTTTTCTCCCTGTGCACTTACATGGCGCATATAGGATACTCGCTCGGCTCTGGCGTAGTCTGTTGCGTCCAAAAGTAGGTTGACTTCGGTCTGGCCGGGTTTCTGGGATTGGGCCTGCTCTGCTCTGCGTTTGGCGATGGCTTTTGTTGCGCCGCTTTGTTGCCGCTCGATATTCGTTTAGTTTCAGTTTCAGTTTCGGTTCCGGTTGCTCTTGCTGTTTCGGTTTTGGTTTTGGTTTCGGTTTCGTTTTCACTTCCAGCTAATTTCGGTGAAATATAGAGATGAGGAGTAAATAAGAAGTCGGGCGAATTGTGGACGAATTGGTGGGGGAGCGCCACTTCCCGCGGGAGCAAGTGTCCTTTGAAGTTGCGCTAAGTAAATCCAGGTAATGCTGCCCAGGACCGCGGGCTTCCATTTGGGGATCCTTTTCGACCGAAACAAGGACTTCTTTGCGAAACGCCCGAATTATAGACCCTTTCTGATACATTTTCGTATACTTTTGCCGGCTTCCGGCGGGTTCGCCTGCTCCTTTGCTGCTTTCACGTTCATCAATATTAAACAAAAATTATTTACCCTCAAGTTTCGTTCAATTCCGGTTGACAACATTCGCCTCCTTCAGATGCAGGAATGTTCGCCGGTCCCAGTAAGGGTTTCTTACCCACTTAAACCAAGTAAATGTCCTAAAAATCGATTATAGAGACCCCCTGGCTTTATGTTTCTCCAATTCCTATTGATGCGTCAAAAGCGCTGATAACTGAATTCTAGTCGTTGCTAAGACTTTGCCCATTCCAAACAATTTGGGACATCCTTACATATCTGTAAGGACTCGCATTTAATTGCCTTCCAACCTAGAAGCATTTAAATGTAGCCTTCGCACTTCGTGGCTAACACTCCTTTTTACTTGGAAAGCTTTTGCCATAACAAAGCAGAAAAACAGATTTTCAATGTTTTTCTTGTGTGCCATTTGGAAGTGGAAAAACCGATTTGAAGAGGCAAAAAAAGTGCCATTTTAATAATGCTCACATTCCCCGAAAGTTTGCTTTAATTAATATTCCGAAATGCTAAACAGACGAAACCAGACAAACAAGCCAGCGAAAATATTTATACAAACCTGAAAGTTAGAAACCCGGCTGGAGCCAAAATTCCTGGGGATGCGTAAACTTGGCACCGAGTTCTGCCCTTCCTCCTCGGCCTGGCGCAATTTTCGTTTGCGGGTTGCAATGGCAACGATCTGGGAGCGATGGCACCGCAAGGTGTCCTTTGATGTCTAGATGATAAGAAAATCCGGGCAATGTGACACCTTCGGCTCAATGGATGACCGACCCGTCACCCATTCTCCATTCTCCATTCTCCGTTTCCCACTTTCCATTTCCCACAAAGCGAGCGACCACCAGGAGATCGGAAAATCGGGGGAGCGGCGCGCGTACTTAATAATGCAAATACCCACAAAAACTTTTTGGGGGCGGGGTCGGGGTCCTGAAAAATTCCAAAAAGGGGCTTATCAAATTCTTGGAATGGCTTTGCCCAGAAATAGAAAAGTAAGCCGGAAAAATCGCATTCACTCAGTGCCGCTCGACTGTCGCCCAATTTGGCGTGGCAACAAATTATCGCTGGCCGGGAAAATCAATAAACATTAATCTTGTGGCGATTTTGTCTATATCCCGCACATTATTTGCATAGTTAATGGCCACGAACATGGGTGCCCTTGGCCATTAAACCGACAAGCGATAACCGATGGGTTTAAGTCCGAGTGGTTGGTTGGCCAATTGTTAAAATCCATTGCCCGCCGGACGAGCTGATTGTAGCCACTTGTAGTTATGATTGGGGAATCGATTTCTGGCGAAATAACCGTAACCGTAAGCTCCTCCCGTTTACTTAACTGGAAACTCGGACGGATTCGTTTGCATTTGCATTTGTATAATTAAAACTGATGTTGAACTCGGGAGCCCCGGGCGTATTCTGATTGTTCGAGTGTTTGGCTTCCTGGGAAACCCAAGGTGTTTCGATGTGGCAGCAACGACTCCAATTAACATCCTCGAGCAGAGCTCAAGGACTCCGTTGCGACGTAGATTGAAACTTGTGTGTTCAACATGGCGTATACATAATGTATAAATGAGTTTTCTTAGAGGCAGCGTGACATGTGAGTTGTCCATTAAGAGGGAATGAAACGATTCTGTTAATAGACCCGGGGGATTTCTTTTTGATTGCTCTTCGCTCGGACGTATGCACACCCACTCCACCCCACTCCACTCCGCCCGCTATGTTCGTTTCCATATGGACTTCGAGGGGCACCTTAACGCCCGCAAAAAGCAATCTCATCGAAGGCAACTTTATCCCATGAAATTAAAATTTAATTTCAATTAACTTATCACATCGTTGCCAGCATCCGACACCCGAAACCCGACACCCGACACCAATCAGGATTCCACGCCTCCGCCGCATCAACACATTGAACGCCCGGCTAATCTACCGCAAAATACCTTGAGGTGGGGAATCCCGGCTCCCCCTCTTGCATTTCCCCGTCGCCTTGCCAACCTGCCAACCCACCAGCCCATCAACCCATCAACCTATCAACCTATCTACCTACCAACTTGCCACCTTGAAAATTTCATAATTAAACGTTGCCCAACGCCGGCTTAAACCAAGCCAGGCCGAACTGGGGGCATAGCCCTGGGTGACATCTTCGAGAATTCTAATTAAATCATCCCCGAGAACTTTTGAGGACTTTCTGTGTTGATTCATGTTCCATGTGGCAGCTGCCCCAACTTTGCTCGGGAATCCAAAAAGGCAAGAAAAAAAAATGGGAAAAAATAGATGAGCAAAATCCGAAAAATGGAATGGAAAACTTTGCTGGCCCAGGAATTTCACTTGATTTCTATTTGTTGTTCTCCTGGCGAATCCCACCTCGCCCCCTGGCCCCCTCGCCCCTCTCCAGTTCACTTCTTAGCCATTTACCGGTTCGTGTTATATGCCGACTAATTTGTGGTGTTTGCTTTTGGCCTCTTCAGACTCAGACTCTTCTGCTGCTCCAGTGGTTCCGTTTCGGTTCTGGCCGGGATCTTCGCCGAGGATTATGCAACGTGGTCAGGGCGGCAGGAGCGGGTGCTCGTATCTCATGGCCATGCAGGGGAAAAAACGATTATATCATTTTTAAATTACCATATCACATGGTCGGTCGCTGAAAGAGTGAAAAGTAAACATTTTTATTCTCAAGTTAGGCAATTTCAATTGGGACTCATTTTTGTTACTGAACGTACATCAGTTTTTTCTCAGTGCCCACCCCCGACACACTCACTTGTGTACATGCATGGGTACAAGATTCATAGACTCATAAATCTTTGAGTATTGAAAAACCATTTTTGCCTATAAGAACTCATGCCGAAAAGTTTATCCGGCGTACACGCTTTCCGGCTGAAGGGTGTGCGAATCGGGAACTCTCGATTGGATGGTATGATGGTATGGTGTGGCATGGTATGGTGTGGCATGGTATGGTGTGGCATGGTATGGTATGGGATGGGGTTTCCGACCGGGGGCACGGGAAACATTCGCAAACTTGGCTTGAGGTGAAAGCAAACAACGTGACGCCGGACAACGAACACCAATGACGGTGTACAACACTGAATGGCAATTTAGCCAGGACTTCGATGGTTCCAGGGCATCCGCAGCGAGAAGGGGCTGTCCAAGTGCAGAAGGGGGGAGGTAGGTGGTGCGCCCCAGGGGGTGGTGCTGTAGTTTAAGCATGCTCTCGGCCGTTTTGCGAAAATCCACCAATAATATTGTTATGTACATTTGTTTTGGACCTTGGTTTTTGGTCAATGGTCAGGGCTTTAAGTCACACAGTGCCCCCGTCCCCCATGCGCCCTCCTCCACTCACACATACGCAGCATATGCTCCAAGCTGGCTCACACACACATAAACATGTCCAACGAAGCGTTCGAATCGAGAGAGGGATATTCATGAAATGGAATAACTAATGACTTTATGCTAGGAGCGTGTTTTGTTAATTGCATTTGACGGCGGAGCGAGACGGGGCTGTTTGGAGGCGGGGGAGCAAGGAAGATGCCACAATTTACACTCGAGGAAAATATTCTCATCTTAGCTTCCATAAATATTAATTGCGTTATTTGTGCTATTCAAACACTGAGCGTTTCAAGCGCCAACTGGCATCTTCACATTTTCACAAGAAAATACGTTCATTGGCGCTGAAGGCCAGGCCACAACTTTTGTTCGAGTGCAGTGGCTGGCTAAAACTGGCCTCTTCGGCTGGGGAGGCATTAACTGCGGATGGGAAAAAATTGTGGCACACACTCGGTTGCCTGTTGTGGCAACGAAACTTAACGAAATTAGAGGAAGCCAACCAGTGGCGGAACCAACGAGCGGAGGAAGAACAACAGTTGACAGAGACCGCGGCTAATGAAACCGCAGTTGAAGTGGCTAAAAGGGGCTAAAAGAGTCGCAAAGGAAAGGGAACGCAAAAAGGGAATGGGAAAGGGAATGGGAATGGGAGAGGGGATGCCCTGGAAATGCGAATGTGAATGCGAATGAGTGGAAATGGCTACTCAAGTTACCCGCAGTTACAGTTTTGTATCTCGTCCCCGGTCGGTGTGGAAAATGGAGCCCCACCGCTCCCACCAAACGATGGCGACAATTTGCCAATGGCAGCGATAAGTTTTCCCAGTCCTTTCTGGGGAATAGGACTATGTCGTTCACATGTGCTCTATTGTCAGATGCGCCCGCTAAAAGGGTTACTCGCAGCTCCAATTTGCAGGTCGCAGAATGAGCCCAATTGGTTTTTGGGGCTTCCAGGGGTTTTTGGTATTCCGGGTATTCCGGCCGGAAACCATTTGGTCGGGTGTCTCATTCTCAGATTCGCAGATGGATCGATGCGCGACCGACTGCGTATCGGCTAATTGATTAACCTAATTCAAACAAGCTCACACGCACGAATCAATCACTTGCAGAAGTCTTCCGCTAATTAAGCGAAAAATCGGCGAATTTCCTCGGAACTCGCTGCCAACGTATTGCCCTTCAGTCTAGACAAAGGCAGTCGCATAGAATAATTGGGAAGTAACCTTGGCCGATTGCGATGCCCATGAAGGCATTGAATATATATTACATAGAGTGACATATTCCAGCTTATCAGTCAGTGCACCAATTAGACGCTTTCAACTCCAAGTAGCACGAGTATGTGCCTTCAATGGCTATCAATGGCTCAATCATCGCCTGGCCCTCTAATGTGCACTCGAAATTAATTGGCCAGCTGTTCGTTCGCCTTTGGGGCGCTGGCTCTGCGGGCAACTTGACTTTTTCATTCGGCCACCTCAATTATGAGAAAATAAATACTTAACTGCATTTTAATTAGCCCGGGAAAAGCCGTGCTGCGGCGGCTTGTGTGGGTCCTTGAATTGTGCACATATAATTTGAGGCAAGCTCACTTCAAAGTCAAAGCTCAGATTGGTCAATTCAAGTGGCTTTTCGAAGGCCGGGCCTTGGTGACCACTTAATTATACGTATACTCGTGTGCCGGACCTTCTCTGCGTCACCAAACCATTACACTGCGCACAATGCTGCAGTCACTTTCGCAGTAAACGAGATCTTTTAGGTTTGAACTCATTTCATTGAACTCCTCTTGTATTTCTGTAAGCTTTCTTTTTGCATTGATTTGTGCATGAAGCTCCAAGAATTCCTCCCAGTGCAGACATCGAGACGAGGATGCGAGGATGCGAGGATGCGAGGACACGAGTCCTGACTCCTGACTTCCTCAACGTCCAATTTGCGTACTTAAATTCATTTCACTTTAATTACGAAGGTTTCCCGTTTAATATTTTATGCTCCACTCGCAGCTCTTCGCCGCTGGCTGTCGATTTCCCTCGACTTCCTGCCGATTTTCCGCTTTTTCCATCCGCCCATCCGCCCATCCGCCCATTCGCCCATTTGGCCACGTTGCCCAGGACCGCTTCATCTGCTTAATGTCAGTTATTTTCATTACCCCCCCGTTCGGCCAGGACATCGACATCTCCAGCACGCGTTGTCAGGCTGGTGGGCTTCTTTTTTATTATTTGGTTATTTGGCCGGGATGTTCTCGCATTTCAGCCTGTGTTTTTGGTGGGTAAATATTTCGACTATAAACCGTATTAAGGTATTCATAAATTGCCTGCTGCTTAACCCCAGCAAGTATTGGACATCCAATTTGGTAATTCGGGGCCGGAAAATTGAGCAGCCGCCGAATGGCAAGGGGGGTCTATTGGAAAATTCGTTAACGGATCGGATGACATAAAAACGCCTTCCCAGAAGTAAGCTGCAATGTTTATGAGTCGAGCAACAAGCCAAGATCCCCAAATTGGGCCTCGAATTTGCTGGTGGTGCTTGGTGATGCCTGGTGGTGCTTAGGGGAGGATTTGGGGGCGACACACGCATCATTATGGAGCCAAAGTGTCGCGCACGAGATGCTCATCAAATACCAGGCCAACGGTGTGAACTGCCTCATTGAAGACGCCAACACGCATCACTCCTGCCATGGAAACTCCTGCTCCTTTCCCGGGAAAACAGTATAACAGTGATGGGGCAAAACTGTGATTGAGCCCAACTGGAATTAGTTTATAATTGCTGCAGAGCACTCGCATTTCGCTCTTGTGGTTAATTGGAACCCTTGTGTGCCCAGCTCCAGCTCCTCCAGCTCCTCCAACTACTCAACTACTATTAAGCCCCGGTTTAGTGAGGAGGTTTCCCCAGCCGCTGACGCGAAAGCATCGAAGCACAGGGAGTTATAATCTCATAAGCTCCTTAGCCTGCGCTTTTCTTACACGCTGCAGATAGCTGGAAAAGGTGAAACTGGGAAAAACCGAGATGGAAACGCTTTGCTTTTACATTTTGAACTTAAAAAGTCAATGAATGGATGTGGTTCATATTGCGACGATGGATCACGGATACTCCCTACAACTGCTATTCAAATAGCTTAGTTGATCCCGTAAGCTGGTCCTGCACAGCATACGCATTCCACTAAGTTGGCAGATAGCAGTGATTGAATCACTGTCTGCGCCTGTTCACGCATCACCAAGTGGTGACATTCCCCGCAGCATTGGGCGACGATTGGGTGCGGACCAGGCAGCGAACTGGAGTCGGGAGTCGGAGTGGGAATCGATGAAGCAGGCGGAGATGGGTGCGAGGGCGAAGGCGAAGGCGAAGGAGCAGGCAGTTGGCCTCGACGACAGCGAAAGCAGCAGCCAAGGCGGGCACATTACCAACACTGCGAAAAAATACATAGCCGCAGAGTGCGCAGGCCAAATATGTTATTAAGCCATTTGTAATGCACGGAATATTGTGTGGAAATCTGAAAAACGAAAAGCAAAGAAGCATTTTCCGCGAGTGTATCAATAGCGCGCGATGACGAGGACGACAGCGCAATTGGTTTTTGGGAGACAACAAAGAAAGCGAACCTCGATTGGGCGGAGTTGGGTGGGAAAGCGGGAAAAGCGGGAAAAGCGGAAGTGGGATGGGGTGGGGGTGGGGGCTGGCTACACGAGGCTGCCAAATACGTGCGTGGCTGAGATTTGTTTGGCTCTCATCCGCGCACATCCTGCGCTTTGCTAACTTTTTGCTCTCCCTGCTAATGTCCTGTCTTTGGATGTATGGGTTCATGGTTGTGCGGCTGTGGCTGTGTGGGTGTGTGTCCTTCTGTGGGCCAGAGTGTGTGCGTGTTTTACAACCACAACCTGTGGGGCGGGCGAAAAAATGGGGGGAGGCAAAAACAAAAAATGGAATGAAGGGAAAGGAAAGGGAAGGAAAGGGAAGGAAAGGAACGGAAAGGAGCAGAGGCCGGGGCAAATCGTTGCCTTTTTATGTGACCATTTCCATTGCGACTGCGACTGCGTTCGTGTTCATTAACGTTGCTATTACATTTTAACACACCGAATCGGAATGTGTCCTGGCAACGTCCTTGCCACGCCCCCGGCCCCAACTCCGCCGCCGCCGCCCCTCGTTAGCTTTTACTTTCGGTTGTTTTGTTTGCTGTTGCTTCTGCCGCTGCTGCTGCTGCTGCTGCTGCGAGAATGTTGAAATATCCTGTTTAACTTTATTTCATTTTTTCACAGCATCCTACACGTGGCCACCCAGCCATTTACCACCCACTTCCGGAGGGTCTGCGTGTGTGTTTGCTTGTGTGTGTGCTTTAGTTGGCATGCATAAATTTTTACGTTTGTTGTTGTCTTATCAGATCATTTATTTGCGCAGAGAAGGCCTCCCAGCTCCCAGCTCCCTGCTCCCCATTTTCCCCATTTTCCCCATTTCCCCTCGCTCTGCACTCGCATTACTCGTGTTATTTGCATGTTGTAGAAAAATATCAATTTGCGTACCTCCGACTTCGATGGTAGACGGTCGGTCGTTTAACATTTTCCGCTACTTACAGGCCCTTTGTCCTTTTTCCTTTGCGCCCGCCCTAATTTCCCAGAGACACAGTGGCCCATCCCACCAGCAAGTTGGAGATATGCGAGTGTACGAGTATCTCGAATGTTGTGCAAATGTTTTCGTTGCCCCCCCCACTTTCGCTTCTGGCCATTTGAATATGAATTTATATCAATGTGTCTGCGCAACGCTGCGTATACGCAATTTATATAATTCGTGGCGCTATTTGCATAACTATATTGTCCAGAGTTCAGCTGCTGACCGCCTCGCGCCTCGCGTGATAATGTAAATTTCTCGGCCACTTCGTTTCTATTTGGCCCGGAATTATCACTTGACTGCTTGGCCCGACTTGGCCATTAGCGGAGCAAGGAAGAGGAGCAGGCAGATGAAGTCCAGGCAAATAAGGTGAAGTGCAGCTCGGACTTATGCCCACGAGTCACGTAACTTCCTGTCGGCGCCACAGTCGCCATGGTTACTGGTTAGTGGATCCAAGATTCTGGACTCTGGATTCTGGTTTCTGGATTCTGGATGCCCGGCTCTAAGCTGACTTCGAGTTATGGGCCACCAAGTGGAGGCAGACACTTCGCTGTGGATTCATAAATTTAATGCTCAGCAGCAGTTCGCCTCCCCCACTGACCCACTCATCCACTGACCACCCAGACCGCCAATAACTTTCCTGATAATATCTGGGAATCACCCGGCAGCACTTGCTATTTATCTCCATCCATGGCTTTCTCTTTCGGTGCTGCACCGCGACAAAATACCAGCAATCGGGTCAGCTATTAGGTCAGATCCATATCGCATGATAACATAGTACGGGCTTGGAAAGCTATTGATGGTTTCTGCTTATCCGAAAGGGCATACAGATAGAAATGAAAGTGAATATAATGCACAATTCCACAGATAATATTGTGGCATACTTGCATAAATTGTAGTGTTCATTAACTTGATGAGCAATAGTTCCTTATTTCGAAACACTACCGTATTCCGATAATTTGAATTACAAACAACTCTCGCGAACTCTTGAGCATTTTTCACCGTGTGGGCTTGTCGTTAGCACATTTGATGTTGCATACTTTTATGTGCTACAGATTTTTCGGCGCGAACGCGGCTCTAATGAGCAGCGAAAGCAGCGAAAGCAGCAGCAAGTACAACCACATCGTCAACTTTTCGCCCAACTATGTGCCGTATACGTAATGTGTGTGAATACCGGAGCAGGGCGAATGGGAAGTGTACCCAGTTGGGGGGTTGGCCAAAGTGGTGGCAGTGGCCAAAGCACTCGCCCACACTGCGCACACATTTTTTTATGGTTGGTTAACTAAATTTACTTTACTGCCTTCCGAACCTTCCGAACAGCCATGAAACTAGAGAAAGCCAAGGAGGCCCAAGGAGAGCGGGATGGACTTGGGCAATATAGCTACAATATTGAAAACTGATCAACCTGATTGAATTGCCAGCCACTGAAATAGAAACTAATGAATCGCCCGAGACTTGGGCTCCCCAACGTGCAGATAGATGTATGTAAAATAATACCAATTTCTTGGGTAAGCCTCGTCGGCAACATGAACTCACGCAGATTGCGTATACGCAGCGTTGATTGGGTTGGTATTGGATGCGTTTACGAATACATAAATTCATTAATAGGGCCTCGCACATTATGCCCTTCGTCCCAGACGAGCTTTAAAGTGCATTACATGGCAGTCCTCACTGCTGCCAGCCATCCGTCCAACAGAGGCGGGCTCAGCGGGCTCAACGGAGTACAGTAAGTACTCCTGACAGCCTCAAAAAGCTAAGGACTCGAAGGAATCAGTCAGCCGAGCAGTTAACAGTGATATCGCCCTGACTTTTTTCCCGGCAGATGTGGTCCTTTGTAAGGGGCTTAAACTAAATGGCAGGTGATTCCGTGGGTATAGTTTTCCATTCCATTTGAATGACTTGTTTGTAGTTGAAAGACCTGTTCAAGTGTGCAGGCATAATGGGTTTTATGAACTATCTCTGTAGATATGTAGATATGCAGATATGTAACCATTTCGTGTTTTCTTTCTCTTGCAGGACTTTGGGACACAGTCCTTGGAGCCTTCACAGCCGAGTAGCACTGTAAGTAAGCCATGATTCCACTGTAGAACACACTTATTTATTTATGTGCGAATGATTATGTGTGTGCAGCACCCACATAAGCTGCCAAGTATTTACTGAGGATATTTAGCAAACATTTACTGTCCCCAAATATTGCGAGGGCGACGTGGGAAGACAGTTCTCGTCGGCGATACCCGCCTATCTGTTCTTATCGATATTTGCGAAATAATAAAAAAAGAAAAGTGCCAGGCCGCACACTGCCAAAATACGGAGCAGCGCTCCGCCTCCGCCTCCGCATCTGGAGGGGATGCCCATTCCCGTTTTTATTCGCAATCCCCCAGCTCAACAGCTCAATCTGCTACGATTTCGAATGGAGCTGGTAACCACCAGTGGGTCCCAGATGGGGCGCAGAGTCATGAAAAATTACACAGGGCATTTTGTTCGGCTGTCGGCTCGACTCTTGAGATATTCCAATTTTTGAAGTGTCAAAAATATGCGCTTATGTATAGACTTATACATATACATATACCGACTTTTATGGTACATACACATGAATATGTGAGCAGATAATGGCTCCTTTCGACCTCCGCTTCTTTCATTGAGTTGAGTTGGCCAAAATACAATTCCTTGGCGCAAAAGTTTGTGGCCAAACAGAAAAACGCAAAAAAGCGAACGGGGCGAACGGGGCGAAGCGAGCGGAAAGTTCAAATCAACATATTGATTTTTGTGCGAAGGGGGCGTGTCGCCGCCCACGACCGCAACTACCCACGAGATACGAGTACACAAAGCCGACGCTGACGTGTGTATCTTGTATCTTCGCTGGTTGGCTACTGCTGCTACTGCTGCCTTTGCTGGTTTTTCTGGAGTTGTAAATGTTTGCCAACTGGTGGACAGGGCATTTGCTTGTTCACAACTTTTATTTATTTATGGTTTGATATTTATTTATTTCCCTCCGCATTTATTTTGCAAGAGATTCTGCCATGATACGAGTGCCTTCCTGGCTGCTCTTAATGGGTTTTGCGTACGAATTCAACTGGCTGGCCTGAGTTTTTAACTTTAACTTTATTAAATTCAGTGCGGAGCAATCAGTTCCAGTTTACGCTCTTGCCCGAACCTTAGAAACTGGCTATTGTTTAGCACTATTATTTATTTCTTTATGCGACTGCTATCTATTTCTGTCAGTATTTCTTTGGCAGACTTTTGTGAAAAAGATAGCTCACAAGTTGCTCTTAATTTGTCTTATGTTCAATTCAGGATTTCATTTGCTTCGCTGGCCTCTGCCTTTTATTAGGATTATTATTATTATTATTATTCATGTACACCTTAGCTGACCCAAAACAATGCCATTCAGCTCTGGATTGCTTTGAATACCCGAGCCGTAATGCTTTATAAATTCCGCTCTTTGTGCGGAAGTAAGAAGTATTAATTTGTAAGCACTCCGTGTCAATGGTTTTATTAAATCAAACTAATCACGAAACTTAAGGCTTTATTTCTCACAGTGCCTGCTGGGATCAGCTCGGTGTTATTAAATTTGTTTCAATCTCTTCGACTGGCCTGACCTGACCTACATCAAAATCGGTTCCCATTTCACGGACCTGCAAAATGTTGCAAATTTGTTAGCCCTTTCGGGGTTGCTGCCTTTGATTTGCTCCGTTCAACTTCTGCCAACTGTATAAAGTTTCAATTTGCTTGTCCCTTTGGCAGCCTCAGTTTTCTGCCACTGCCACTGCCACTGTTTTGCTTTGCCTTGGGTTTCCGCTTCTGTTGTTGCGCATCCCTGCACTTGCCACACTCGGCTGTCTCCGCTTGCTGTGGCAGTGCCCCTCGAAATGGCAATTTAACAATGAAAAATTAAAAGCGAATTGCAAGTTTTTCTTTCTCTGCAAAAGAGGCTTATATCCCGTATCGCTTCGGATCGGGTCTACCTAAGTAATTACAGTTGAATGGTGGTGGTGAATGGCGGCAGGGGGGGGGGGGGGGGGGGGGGGGGGGGGGGGGAGAGGGAAATAAATGGTGTGTGCACTGGAGATAGAAACGTTTGGTGTTTTTCTGTTTTAATGCCGGAAAAAGGGTTTCCTGCAAATATTTAACAGCGAGCCCCATTTGTCATTGGGGGGGGGGGGGGGGGGGGGGGGGGGGGGGCGAGAGGGAAATAAATGGTGTGTGCACTGGAGATAGAAACGTTTGGTGTTTTTCTGTTTTAATGCCGGAAAAAGGGTTTCCTGCAAATATTTAACAGCGAGCCCCATTTGTCATTGGAATTTCGCTCCTTTTTGTTCGGCCTTTGTTCGCCGTTTTGTTTTTTGTTTTTTCTGCCGGAGTGTGCTGGCCCGGACTCTGTGATGTTTAATTAATTAGAGCGCTTAAATATTACATGCCAAATTGCTGGATAGTTTGATTCGCTGGTTAATGCAATTGATGGGCGGAATTCGGCGCCGTTTTGCATAACAATGCGCATTTGCATGCCCCAATAAGTATGCAACATAAATAATTTTTCACTTTGCCCACTCACACATGTGCGGCCGGTGAAAGCTCTCTTAAAATATCATTAGCATGCACACAGACACACATCTGAGACCTGACCTCCGACCCCGAACAACCGCCCCCCCAGACCCCCCACCCACCCTCGCGCCCTGCGCCCTGCGAAGATTTAAAGCATTTTTCATGTTGCCTTTTGCCACTTTGCTCTCGCTTATGTCAACTGGGTATGGCCAACAAATACTCGTACATACATAAATCCACCCGGGGGTTTTCCCCCAGCAGTAACATGGAAATTCGCCCGTTCTCCGCCCGCTCTCCGCCTGCTTCTCCCGCACCACCCACCGTTTTAACCGTTGCACGCATCTTTTATGTGTGTCTTGCTGTGTGCTGCTGCTAAATTTACAACGGAACCAAAAAGTTATGAAACTCATTAAAACACGAAACTAATTCAAACACCCCGGGCCTAATTGCCAACTCCAGCCTAAGCCGAAAGCAAATGGAGGGCCAAGAAAGTCCTGGGTAACGAATCCGCGCGCGGGGGAGGAGGTCCTTCGCCTCGGTCTGCTGCCTGAACGATTCGCTGGCGAATCCAAAAAATTATTTAGCGTTAATTTCCATAGAAAAATGTGCGCGTCAACAGAAATTAAGTGTCCCAGCTAATTTAACACAGCGCTGGGTCAGCGCTCTCGCTTCCTCGCTTCCTCGCTTCCTCGCTTGTCTCTTTCCTCTGCCCGCTCTACCGCTCTCTCTCTCTCCCTCTCTCCCTGCACTGTAAGAAAAGAAGAACTAACAGCAATCCACTTGACTGGATATGTGATACAATACATTTTGAGTCTGATGCTAGCTTAATTGTAGACACTTTCAAAACTTCTACATTTCACTCACCTTTTCGGTCAACTCCGTCGCCCTGCAAGTAGCCGATTTTGGCCAGTGTACTCGCCTCATTTCTGATCCTGCAGCGCACCGCAGCTGGTGGGCCGCAGATGCCTGCGACGCGTTAGAATACTTACAATTTTAATTTGAATAATTTTGCAGGCTCTAAACGTAAATTACCCTCGCCTTATTTTTTTCGGCGCTGGCCTGGCTTATTATTTTTTTCCCCATTACTTTTCGCCCGCTGACACTCCATCGCCCCAGTCCGCCGACTTGGGGCTATATAGCTATAGCTTATTTTTTGTGCATAAGCATTTTGAAAGATTAAACTTGGCGCACTTGAATGTTATTACACGTACCACGAGCCAGCGCCAACACTTTCATTTATTATTATTTTTTTATGCCCCAGCTCGAACCCGGACCAGAAACCCAAAAAAGAGCCCTAACCCCGGCCCGATTGTCGTCCCCCCTCCCCAGACCCCCCCCCCCCCCCCCCCCCCCCCCCCCCACAGATCCAGTGCCCCACCTCCACTTGCCTCCCATCAGCCAGCCATACAGAAAAATCACACATCGTTAGCTCAGCAGTTTTTTCCCTTTTGGTGTTTCCTTTTTTGTGCTTTTCATTTTTTCCAGCACGCTTTTCCAGCGTGCGTCTGTGCCCTTGTCCCAGTGGCAGTGAGGCAGCGTGGCAGCGAGGCAGCGAGGCAGTGTGGCATGCGGCATGCGGCAGCTAGGAAACTCGTAGCTCGGAAACTCGGGTCCCATAACGCGGCATTTACTTTGCGCTCCTCCCGTAGAATTCTGCTGCTGCCATAAAAATTGCTTCGCTTGCTTCTCAGCTCAGTCACTCAGTGCGACCCTGGAAGTCCTTGCTCTTAGCTCAGCCAGAAGACGCTGCTTAGAAGGAGTCCCGTCCTGGACGAGTCTGTCCTCGGCCGAATGTCCCTACCCGTTTGAGTTTTGTGGAAACGTTCGAGCGAGCAACTCCATGCATTCGTATAGACACACAATCTGGAGGCCAAGCATTAGCTGGAAAAACATCGGGACAATCTGTAAAATGCCCTTCTACAGGGTCTCATGATTCATCCGATACCTTCGTTGTGAACTACATGGCGAAACTAGCCCGTAGATCATGGGGTGTATTATCAAAGTTAATACAAACAAGCTGCATATTTTGCAAAACTAACATCTTTAATTCATGCCCCCATGAACAACATCACATCACGGAGGATGCGAGATTAGCCCAACTCTCCATGTAAGTAGTGCTCATCTTGGGCTCGGCGTATGTAGCATATGAAGTATAAGGAAGAGCACATTCGAACTGCTGGAAATACGCATACGCCACGTAGACAGCGGCAGCTCTATGCTCATAGGTTTTAATCTGTGTGCGTGTCTGTGTGTGTCTGAGTGCGTGTGTGTGTGAGTGTGTGTGCGTGTGTGTGTGAGCGCCAGTGTGTGCGTGCGTTTGTGAGCTCAAAGTTTCTTTATTTAATTCAGTGAACTGTAAAATGTGCTGAAATGTTAGATTATTGCTTTTCACCCAGCCGGCGACTAGTGCTCTTGGCCAGCTCGGCTCACCATTTTTCCTATTTTCGCCCCAGCTTTTCCGACCCCCCCGCTTGCTTTTCCACTTTGAGCCCATCCGCTCTTTGTGTGTTATTGTTGGCGCCCCCTCCCCATTTGACCGTGTTTCAGTGGCCCCCACAATTTCCAACTGCACTCCTTTTCACGAAGATAATGCGTTGATAACCCCGCCAAAGGAAAACCCCAGAAAGGCAGGCAAAGGGAACGAAATTGGGCAATTTGCTTACACACAAAGTAAGAAAACGAGCAGAAAAGAACTGGCAAGAAAGAAACGGCAGACGTATGAAAGAATTTAGAGAAAGTTTCCCCAGAGTGAGTTGGCGGCTGAAGACGAAGACCTTTTCGGACTTGATGGAATGGCCATGAAAGGTTGACGGGACACGTGTCCTGGGCCCGCTCCTCACTGCACAATGGCCTCAGTGGCCAGGGACAAGGATACGATGTGGGGCTCGGCGCGTTTTCCATTTCCCCACTCCATGGGTCAACCCTAAGGGATGTTGTTATTTATCGGCAGAATTAATTAGGAAAAATATTTGGAAATTAGCCACGGAATCAATTTAAATCGCTTTTCTTTAACTCTAGATTTGCTGCATATTAATCTTGGGAATTTCGGGCAATCGATGGAAATCGATCTATTTTTTATGCATGCATACATATAGATCCCTTAAAAAGCAAGTTACTTAGGAAATACTGGGCCAAGAGCACGCTAATCCTACCTGCAATTTGTAAAATTGTGAGAAATACAAGAGTCCCATTGTAACCTCATTCGTTCAAATGCCTGGAACTTAGAAGGCAGCCCAGCATCTTGTGTACACCATTGAGTAACCTGCTTAGCGCGTCCCTAGATTCATCACCTGGCGCTTGGCATCCTCCGCGGCTGTGGGCCTCGGCGTCCCTTCATGAAAAATTCCGTGCATGCATTGACCAAATTTTTCTTAGTCCAATAATCTTAATGACGAAACTTAAAATTTACGTGAGCTGCCTTGAATTATTCGCGCCCGCCGTCGTGGCAGGAGATTACCTGTTACCGGCTGGCAGTCCGCCTTGTTTGCATGGGGATACGCTATGTATTAAAAACCCACCAGAGATGCGGTTCCAGGGCTCTGGGATCGGGGATCGGGGGTCGGGGATCGGGGGTCGGGGGTCTGGGGGATAAGCGTGGCGAAATGGGGGATGCTCCAAAAGGCGCTGCTATGTATATCAATATGAGCGCGACAAGGAGCTCTGCAAATTGGGGTCGACAGCATCGACAATGGCGGCGGCAAACAAAGTGTTGAGCAGATTGGCTTTTCGACGGACAGTCCTGCCCGGATCCGGGATGAATGTGGCACTGAGAGAAATGCTAGCAAGGTTTTTGGGTACATTTTTTGAGAAACAATTTGTGCTCAATGCACTTTAATCCACCAACAGCAAGCGCAATATGAGCAGTGGCCAATTAGTTGTCTGCTGCATTGTTCACATGGATTTCTCTCAGTGATTTGAGCGGCGCTGCTCAAATTGGCATTCAAGAAGCGCAAAAAATGGAAACGTTAAGGAGAACTACATATACATATATGCCAAGAGCTCGGCGGAGGATGGCCTTCGAGAGACTTTATTTTGGGCAATATTTAAACTGAATTTATGCAGCCCAGCTGAGAACTTGCATGGCCTGTTAAATGGTAATTATTTCGGAATAAATTCAAACGTACCGATTCCCTCGATTCCAATTAGTATTCAAACAGTCGGCTGTGCAGACCTTCTTCTTCTTCTTCGTCGGCGGGGGGAAGTGCAGCGCCTGAAATTGGCATTGAAGATGGGTGTCGGGTGTGGGGTGTCGGATGTCCTTGCCACCACTAACACCTCCCTCTTCTCCACTTCCTCCTCCTCCTCCTCCTCCTCCTTCCGACCCGCCACTCGATGGAAAGCTGGCTGTTTATGTCCTTGCCAGCTTGTCTCCCTATCTGTCTGGGTTTTCTCGGTTTTCTGCGCTGGCTGGGCTTGCTGGGCTTTCTGCTGCTCTGCTCGTTCGTGCCTAACGAGCTGCACTCCAGAAGCATCGCGGAATACCGCTCCTGGCGAAAGTCGATGGCATGGATGTCGATGCTGCGCTGTCGATGGAATGGATAACCAAGTTGCCGGATGGCTCGTTGATTCCGGGCGGAGCGAGACAGTGGATCCTTTGGCATTGGCGGCATTGGCGGAGCTTCCTGCTCGCCCGCCGATTGTTTGTCCTGTTGTTTCGCCACAGATTGTTGATGTTCGATTTAATTTCAGTCCTTGCTGATTTTTGCGTTATTTATTTTATTATAATACCCTTTACGTTTAACGGCGCGATAAGGCATATTGACTTTGACATTAATTGCTGGCCCAGCCAGATCCTTGGAGTCGTTCTGGATTCACAGTTGCCCCTCGAGCTCCTCGAGCTCGTCGAGCTCCTCGAGGCAGTTTCCTGCCACTTGAGCACGCATTTTATTGGCGGTCATTAACGTCAGCATCAAGTCTCCGAACGGGGTGGAAAGCGGATTGCTTGGTTCCTTGGTTCGGTGGCTCTTGGTTTCTTGGTTTCTTGGTGCTCCATTCGAATTTGCGGCCCCCGTGGGTGGCGGAGTGCGGATGTGGTGACAGGTGGCTGAAAGGTGGCCTGGTGGCCGAGTGGGCGGTGCGATGTGGCTTAATTGCTGATTTGTTGTCTTGGCTGCGTAGCCATTCGGGTAATTGCATTCGTGCGGTAAATATTCGAGGCGCCAGCGCAGGCCATTAAATTTAATCACCTTAAAACTAATTCAAGGAAGTCAACTAATTACGCCCGCCTGCGGAACAGGGACGACAATGGAGTGCCGGCAGATGGGCCGAACGTGTTGATAGTCTCGGATTGCCTTGCAGGGACAATCAAGTGGTCAAGTAGTCAAGTAGTCATATTCGTCCTTCCACTGGCCATCTGATACTGCGGATATTTTCCAAACAGAAGCTCGCACAATCGCCCGCTCGCATTATAATAATAATCAAACAATGGCAATGGCAATGGCAAAACAATGAAGTTTCATTTTCATAGCCGGCCATTTAGCCAGGATCCCAAGTAGCTCTGCCAAATGGCTTCGCCCATTTGCCCACCCACCCACTGAAATGGCTGCAACTGAGTGTGGGCATTTGCGGGCAGCATTTGTGTGCACTTCTTGTCCGCTAATCCGTAAACCTGGCCATGGTGAAGCCATACGGTCTCAAGGCGCCCCACTCAGTACTTACAGATGCACAGCGCGAAAAAGGCGTAGTTCGTTAATTAAGAGTGATGCTTAAAGCCAAGAAGTTGTATATTTCGATAAATGCAAAATACGAGCTTGCCAAGTTCTAGGTGGGATAACTCCTGAAAAGTTGTTTAGGCGTAATCTGCCATACTTCTTTTTGGATAACCAACCTCCCCGCGACTTTCCTTTGAGTGCAATTGCTTTCCCTAGCTTTTCCGCTGCAGCGTTTCTGCTTTCCGCTTTTCCGCTTTTCCACGCCCCCCCCCCCGCGCTCTTCGCCAGCCAGTTGAGTGTCTTAAGCAGTCGCAAACACGCTCATAAATATTCATATAGCTGGGGAGTATTTGCAATTGCTTTGGCTGCTTTCGCTGCTTTCTCCCCCATCCACGGCTACTTTCTCTTTGTCTTTGTCTTTGAGCTTGTGGAGCCAGTAGAGGGGGGGGGGGGGGGCGCACCTCCGTGTTGACATTGCAAATAGGGGCAGACAATGAGGATAGTTTGTCCTTGTGCGCACATACAAGTCCTTAAGCTGCTTGCGATGGAACACGTGCCTAATCAAATGCCAAATTAAAATGATCTAGAGCCGTGTGCGTTTCTTTTTGGCCCTCTTCCACCCACGCCAAAGCCCAATTCCCGGCAAAGTCACTCGGATTCGCATTGGCCTGTAATCTGGCGCAATCTGCTGAAGACTTCCAGGGATTAGCTTACTAAATGCCAACAATACGAGTGTTGTGTGCCTGTGTTGGCGCGGCCTTTACAATTTAACGCACTGCCAAGTTCAAATACACAAATACACAAAAGGCGGCCAAAAAAAACCATCTAAGTTGGGGTAGGTGGGTAGGTAGGTAGGTGGGTAGGTGGACCCGCCCACTCACGCCTCTGTTAACAATAATTTACGCAACTTTGCTCCTCTTTTGTAAAAATAAATATATATAACTTACAAAAGCGCCGCAGGGGAGCGACGAACATGGCCCCAGAAATTTTGGGCAAATTTCGTAGCAAAAGAGCGTTATATTACCACCACATAAGGAGGGGAATTCCCAAGGACTGGCTGGCAAAACAATAACCGTACTGCCGAAAACGAAAAACATTTGTCAAAAATGCCACAGCGAACGGAACCAAACCGAACCGAAAGTAAAAACTGAGCCAAACCGAAAGCAAAAACTGAACCAAACCGAACCGAACCGAACCTGAACTGAACTGAACCGCAGAACTCTGGCTTTTGAAAGCGGAACAAAACAATCTTTGTTCAATATTTTATTATCGTAATTTAATATTTCGCCAGGCGTCATGTCAACACAGCCATCGCCGTTCCCTTTGTCCTGCCGGCGCTTACTTTTCCGACGCACTGTTTAATATTTATTAAAAAGTCATGTGCGTACGCTGCATCGCTTGGGAATTACAATTTTTCCCCCCGGTGGCGACAAATGAACGAGCCGAAACCGCTTAGCTGGGATTGGGGCTCAATCTGTGACTCTGAGTGGGCGTGTGTGTGCCGTCCTTTGGGGTGGACCTCATCTGTTCAGCATTTATGCGAGAGCGCCACCCGAAAAAATAACGTTGAGTACAGTGTAGCAATTGAATGTCACACTGCGTATGAGTGATGCATTTGTGCGGTGGCTATGAAGTTTATTACTCATACGACGTGGTGCCTTTCGAAATTTCGAACGTGGATGAAGTGCATATGACACACCACACATGAGATTATGTAGCTGCATGTAAAGAAATGAAATTAAATCCGAAAGTGTGGCAGTGGCTGCAAAACTTATTCCTCACGCATATTTAGCGAACAACAACGAACGGAGTTTGAAGTGATTTATCTAAATTTGCAGAAAAAAGACCACCCTAAGCCCCAGCCAGTGTGTGGGTATCTGTGTGCGGGTGGTTGCGGTATAAAGTAATTGCTTTCAGGTCTCGTTTCTCGACAGGATCCCCAAAACAGCTGTCGACAGGCACCCAACCAGCTCCAGCTCCAGTGTCACCTCGCAAAGGCCTACTTTCACCGCCCGTCTGTCTCATCCTGTAATTTCGCTTTTACGTCTTTGAAATTTTGCATTTGTTTCATCGAACGCCTTCATTACATTATATAAGACTGACAAGTGATGCGGAATCGAGCGTTGCTGCTGCACAGTGGGGCAAATCGCACAGTGGGCGCAATCGGAGGTGGGAATGTATTAATTCAATTATATGGCATCTGGCAGAGAGCAACATAGAAATTACTGCATGCTTATCAACAACTGGTGATCAATTATATTTATACAGCGCTAATGAATTAATAAGCATTGTTGATTTCAATTTAAAGATTAAACAGCTGAGCATAGGGGAATTAATTTAGCTGCTCTATCGATTTGATTAAAGCGTTTTTACTGTTGTAACCAATTTGAGCTGTAAGACATAGCAATTTTATTTTTGAGATTTTATTCTGGAACATCTGCGATGGGCAGGGACATAAAATACTTTAACGAATCAAAGATTAACGGAGCGCTCGATTGCAGGGGTTTTTAATTCCGCCTTTCAACGCGCAGGCCTATCGATTCGATTGATTAAAAAATGAATGATTCCAGCGGCCAGTCACTTTGTTTGCCCTGAATAATTAAGCGATTTTTGCGCCTCCACCGCGCCGCCCGGAGTATATATCCACTCCACTTATACTCAATTAAGTGTTTACTTAAACTGAAAATCAATGTTTATGCCTCATTTACCAATCTTCTGCCCATTGTGCGTCCAAGGAATGGCGAATCCTGGGCGAACAAGGACGTGGCAGTCGGATGTTGGGATGTTGGATGTGGAGATGTGGAGATGTGGAGATGTCGGGATGTCGGGCTGTCGGGGATCCTTCGACAGTCACGAAAAGGAATGCATGAGCCGCTCTGCCTGTCATTTAGTATGTAAATTGAGATAAATCGTTTCTCGTGCCTGCCGCACCAGCACATAAGCCCACAGCCCTGTACTTACATACATATGTATACTGCGTGTGTAAGTATATGTATATACGGCTTGTTACACACTGCACACATATATGTATCAGCGGCCAAAGTACATAAGGCAAAGTGTAAGTAACACGTCCTTATGCCGACAGCAACAATGGCGAAGGCTCCAAGACCAACACCAACACCAACACCAACACGAACACCAACACCAACACCAGCACACCAGCTGATGTATGGCGAGCGCGGCATACGGTGCGTATGAGTTATTTCCACAGACGAGGCCCGCTCATATTATTAAAAAAGGCGGCTGAGGCAGCCAGGAAGCTCCGGCGCAGGCGGTGGGCGGTGGGCGGTAGGCGGTGGGCGGGGCCGGGACTTGAGCGTGACGAGCTTTGATGTTTAAATGACTGCAACGGCTGCGGTGGTGCAGCGATGTCTGTGGGGCACGGCCTCCATTGGTGCCGCACGCCACTTGGCGCCCTAAGTGCATAATTGACTTAATTAGCCACCAAAACGGCGTTAGTGCAGCTGCAGCAGAAAACCATGAGGTACAGTTCGCCGCTCGTGTGGTCGATGCTCCTTGGAGGTTGCAGGCGCAAGGCTCAGGGCTCAGGGC
The DNA here is from genome assembly GCA_005876975.1 of Drosophila orena. Lineage (NCBI taxonomy): Eukaryota > Metazoa > Arthropoda > Insecta > Diptera > Drosophilidae > Drosophila > Drosophila orena. The sequence goes on along the minus strand of VCKV01000282.1, from coordinate 598,112 downwards.
TCAAGGACTCCAAAGTTCCGAGTGCTGCTGCACTGGCTCAGCACACGAGTCCAACCGCCGCTGAAGGTTTCACACTTGAAAAAAGTGGGCCTGCCTTTTCCATCTCTAGTAGCCGAAAGTAAATTACGCTTTGTATGCATTGCCACCCATCGAAAGTATCTTAATTACCACCCAAATAGAGGCTATAAATCCAATTGCTAATGAATGAAATGAAAATTAATGGCTATATGATTTCAAAAGGTGTTTTTCATTTAAAGTTGAGCCATAATTAGACTAGTTTATGCTTTTGGCTTTGACTCCGTGTATTTATTTAGTTTTGAATTGCTCGGTGACGCCAAGTTGGCAAACAGTATAACTTTTGATTGAAATAGTTTAAATGGAGCTATACTTGCAATGCAACTTTCCACGAGCATGAGCATGTTGCAAGTGTTTTTCTGAGTGCACTATCGCCTTTCGGCTGGCTTTCGTTGTTAGCAAACTGATTAATCGCTAAGCGCTTGGTAAGCACTTTGTACTCTGACCTCCCTTGTTCGCCGTTTTCCCTGCCTTGGGACCCCGTTTCCCATTCCCCCCCGTTTTTCCGCTCCCCGTTTTCCGAGCCCCTTCTCAAGACCCCTGCCTTTCGGTGGTTCCCCGTTTCGGAACACAAATCACGAGAACTACACGCGCCCGTTTAATGCGCTTATAAATTTGTTTTCGCTCTGCAAATTTACTTGGCCTCCGCCTGTGCAAATCACCATCACCATCAGCATCTGCCTCCATCGCAATCACCCATTTTAGACCCCATTTTCGGTCCTCATTGTGCTCAATCCCCCTTTGGCTGTCGAATGGTGGCTTGTTTGGCGCTGTTGCGCAAAGCTATCGATTATTTATTCGGAAACGCAACAAATGCAACAAAAGTTGGTCAAATTCACGTGGTAATAATTTTTGGGCGCCTGGCCGTTAGCATCAGATAGTGTTCTTTGTACAGTGTTAACTCTAAGGGTTAATGGGTCCTCGAACTATATTATTTTGGCTTCAAAACACAAATTTTGGAAGCCTGCCAGTTCGCAGAAGCTCTTGGTTACTTTGGGAAATTGCAGGGCTTAATGTGGTAAATAAATCGTAGTAATTTATTCGCTCGCCAGCGCTAAAGCAAGTTCCTAATATAATTTCTACAGAGTTGCAGTTGCCACATTACATTTATTGGATTGCCACAAAATATAACGGAAGCTCCTGAAGCTTGAAACATCTTGGATTAAGCCAGCTCGTGTACTTGTCTTTCATACAAGTTAATACCACATGCACAGATTCCATATGCAGAGTACTCTCTTCAGAGTTTCCAACGACTCACCTGTCACTTTCACCACCTTTCACCACCTTTCACCACCTTTCGCGTGGCTCTTCTGGCTTTCGACTACATTACGGAGTTTCCATGTTGTCTGCTCGAGTAGTGACAACTTCCGCATCCTGTTTGAAAGAGCCCATTTTGCGTTAACTCATCGCTGGCGGCTTCATTCGCCTCGCAGCCTTTGACCCCACTAATTAATTGGCAACTAAAGTTAATTCTATTTCTCCGTAACTTGCATTCATTATCGCCCCGTGCCAGGCCTCACTGTACTTGAGGCCGACGCCACTACGTGATAAGTGCGATTCATTTAGAAGCACACTCGCTTGCCACAGCTTTAACCCCACCCGCCCCCTTTTTGTGCGCCCGAATCCATTTATGCACGTCTATGGAGCACCGCCGCCCACTTTTCCGCCCACTTATCGCCTGTTTGCCACCCACTGCTCATAGGCCGTTCCAGGGGAGGCATGTTTGCCCGGCCGTTTTTGCCGTGCGTTGTTGGTTTCTGTTTATTTGTCTGGATATGTGGGTCGGTAATTGCTTTGCAAAGAAATAGAGCATAACAAATGTTACGTGGCGAAAGTTTCTACTCCTCTGGCTATTCCGCCAGTGGAGCAAAATGGGAAATCGAGCGCCGAAAATGGCGAAAACTGCGAGGGCCGCCAAAATGGAGCAAATGAACCCACTAAGAGCTGTCTCTATCATCGAAGTTTCACTTAGCCCACCAACGAAGTTTGCACCCACCGCTTACACCGCCTAGCCGAACCAAATTAGCGCTCCACTGCGCTCACATGGATCCCAAAAAAGAAGGTGGGGAAACATATACATACGTATTTGTATATAGTCGGTATGTCTACCGACAGCCAGGCATCGCAACAATTTGCAAACTGAATTAACATGCCAACATCCTTAGCCGCCAGGCGACAGCCAACTAGCCAAACGAACACCAGACTAACCCAGACTAACCTCTCCCAGTGTTGCGCATTTCCACCATGAGCTACGTCCGAAAAAAGCCAAATTGGAAAACTCAATTTAAGTTTATTATACACACTTCTATGTGAGCCATTCATCTACAATCCGTACTATATGACAACTCGGAGAAATAACCCGGAAAATGTGTGTACTTTGCGCTTACTTGACTTTCTAATGCCTTCCAGTGCCTAGGGGCAGTATGCAGAGAAATGGAGACCAACCCCTGTTGACGGGCAACAATGATGAACTGACAGCACTGGTCCATATCTCCATCCCCATGCCCATCCGCTCACCCGCCATCTGGGATGCCCACTAACCACCACTCGCTGTGCGACACGTTAAAGTTTTAATTTGGCCATTGACGTCACAATCAGTGCTTGGCCATGGCAGGGAATTTCGGGAGTATTATCTCCAGTGCAAATTGGGGACTTGGAGTGGGGCTGGCTAATTGTTGTGCGTCCACGTCCACGGCCACGTCCACGTCCACGTCCACGTCCAGTGTCCGAAACAGCAGTAGAAAATTATAATTTGCATTTATAATTTTATTGACAGTAAAATGTATTTAATTTTCGGGGGCCAATTGGGGGAAATGGAAGCGGCAACGGAGGAAAAGGGCTGTGCCGCCATTCAAGTCAATGTTTGCCTTGCTCTGCCCGCGTTCTCCTCATCATCATCATCATCAGCAGCAGCAGCAGCGGCATCATCATCAACTTGTGTGGCAGGAACAACAATCAAGCCACCAACAGCAACAGCAGCAGTGTGGAAGTGCGGCATGAAAAATTAAAAATCTGCAAAATATTTCGACAGCTTTTCGGGCGACGCCGAAATGGCAAGCGACGGACACCAGCGGAAACGGCTGACGAGCGCCTAAAAGCGGACTTTCCGGGGGTTTTTGGGGGTTTCCGGGGCTTTCCGGGGCCTGCTCGGCATTATGGGGGAGGCAGGAAGCTGAAAGCGAAAATGAAAGGCTAGCGTAAAACTCGAAAATCCTCTTAATAATTCATAAAACTTTTGAAAACTACTTAACTCTTAAAACTACTAACTGAATCAAACTAAACTAAAGCGGCTACAAATGCGGGAGCTGTGGAGGATGCTCCGCCAGAAAGGTGCCACCACCAATCTCCATCACACCGCGAAAAATCGTTTCGGAAATATTCAATTAGGCGAGGCTGTTGAAACATGGGGTTTACTTCAAAATGACTCAAAGTACAGGCATAAAATGGATTTATTGGCACATTAAAGCACACACTGTTAAAGAATATTGGTACACAAAAATATGTGAATATTAATCGAAAAGTTCTGATGAAGCCATACAGTTTTTCCCGGTGCAGCTTTCCACTTCAGCTTTTCAGCTGCAGCTTCAGCTGTTGAAAATGCGCGCCGCTGGCGACCAACAAAACTTTTGCAAGTTTGTCGCTCGAGCGAAACTGGGTCCAGGACATGGATGCCTTGCAAAGGACTCGGATGGAGGGGGCGGAGAGGCGTCCTGCAGCTGAAGCATCAGCAGCAGTTCATCATATTTACAGCTTTCACTAATTTATTTTGCACAGCCCATGAAAAATGCAGCAACTGCATCACACTGTCGTTGTGATGTCCTCCGCCATCAGCCGGGCTTCCTTTTCAGCCTTTCAGACTCTTGGATTCCCAGAGACCAAGACCAAGACCAAGACCAAGACCGAGACCATGGGCAAGACCAGCACTATGCTGCCCGGCTGAGATTGCGTATTTATAAGCCAATTTCCAAGCGTCTTGCAAATCCCTTTCGCCCTCCCAGCTGCTGAGGCTCAGCCAACTTTCGGGCACCATTCAAATTTGTGAATGTAACCCGGAGTCTAATTGTTGGATCAGAAGGCCCCGGGAAATGTGTGCCATGTGCAAGGGTGGAGGCCCAGGTGGGCAGGATTTCAATGCGGAGCTGGCAACTCGTAAGGCTGGCCTCCTCGCTGGCTGGGATAAATCCAGCGATAGCGCAACTGAAAGCCAAATGAAGAAGCCAGAGGAGTCCGCTGGCCAGGACATTTTGCAGCGCCGCTCCAGTAATTTGCTTACTGCTTCTGGCGCATCGTCCTCCTTTCACCGGGTGGTTGGCCTCTTCGCGGATTTCATCAAAGCTCAAAGTTGATGTTTATTGCTTTCTGCGCCGACCCATCCCGCCCCGCCCCCGCACTCCCCATTTTCCCATTTCCCGCCCTCGCACATTTCCCCACTCAATCTCGCTGTGTGTCAGTGTCTGGCCTTTTCCAATCCTAATTGGGTTAGTTGGTTTGCACTTTGCCGGCAAGTAATTAACACAAGTTGTCGATGCTTAAAGAAGCCAAAAAGAAGTGGAATCATTGAAATTGGACATCGAGTAATTAAAAGGCCTTTAGGGTGCACATCTCACTGCCTGATGGACGATGGACGATGGACTGGCCGATGTTTTATGGTGCGGTGATTATGATTGCCCAACTACCCAACTACGAGCAAATTCGCAGGGGGGGTTCCTGCTCCTATATATCACAGATGGATGCCCCACTAGCCATCAATTTGCGGCGGAGCAGTTTGCTGCATTCCAGCGGTGTGTTTGTTGGCATTGATCGCCATTCTGCAATCAAAACACGCTGGGGTTACGTCAAATATTCCACTTTAAATATCGCAAACAATGTTCTAATAGCTGCGGAACTGGGAAATATTAAAACCAATTGAAAATATATCTTTTAATGACAAATTCATTTGATGGAGTCTTTGCAGCTGTACTGTATTCAGTTTTATTACCCTTCCCAGTGAAAAGCAGATTTCGCCAATAGATTGCTGCGCTGGATTTTTGTGCCTTTATTCGCTATAACAGAGATATCCGATTAAACATTTAATTAGCTGTTAAATGAACCCTTTGAAAGACCCCGGTGGCCGTCATCATCGAGTATCATTATCGTCATTTGGACCAGATTTCCCCTCCGATTTCCACTCCGATTTCTTTCCTTTTCATTTTCATTTTCATTTTCATTTGCACTCTCAATCGACGAATGGCTTTTCAAACGTTTGACACATAAAACCGTTTTGTGACTCATTAAAGCCGGCAATGTCGCCCATTGTGGGCGTGGCAAATGTGAGTTAATTACACAACGCACACACACACACACATACACAGCCAACTACACAGGGCAGAGAAAGGATATGCTGAAAACAAAGGTAACGGTCGATTGAATGGAAAAGGGTTCGGTTGCCAAAGTAGACTCCAAGTGGATGCCGCTGCCAATCCCCTATCCATTCCAAGACCAAGTGGCCAGTCGAGCACCCGTACCCAGTGCACGTATTAGACCAGCCGGCCAGCGGAATAAAAGGAGAAATAAAAGTTAAATAAAAATGTCGGAGAGGAACTTTTCGCACAATCGTCGTCCGATTCGTTCCGCCCACCTACCACCTCCCACCTACCAACGCCCACCACCCACCACCCACCACCCACTCGTCCTTCGCCCCAAGAGCATTTGTTGGTAATTTGCAAATCGCCAAATGATCCAAGGAACTTTAACTGCCAGCCGCCAAGGGAATCCGAGTGCTGCCGCCGAGTGTCCTTTGGGTTCTTCTGTTTCTTCTATTCTGTTCTTTTTGCGGCAGAGATGCGCCTTCTATCCTGAAAATATAATAGTTATATAGTTTGGGGAATTACAACCAATTTCGGGACATATATATTTCTAAGACATTCAAGCATTCACTACTTGAAGTTTTTATCCAAACGAATTCTTTCAATTGAATAAGAGGAGCTTGTATGAATGTTTAAATTAGCCTCGTCCTGCCATTTGGCACAGACCGCTCTGGCAAAGGCCAAATTAACATCACTGGTCCAGCTGCCGTCTGTGTGTGTGTCTGTGTCTGTGTCTCGGAGTATCCTTTCTGTATCCTTTTTAATATGCAGGCGCTTAAAAACCGCTTAATATTCTTCCGCATTGCTTTGGCCGCATTCAGAGGCTGCGGTTGCGGAGAGCTCGAGCTCCAGACGGGCGGCAAGTAAAATAGCTGGAGCCGGCTGATGGGTGCAACTAATTTACGGGGTGGCCAGGACACCCAGGATACCCAGGACACATGGGTTGCCAGGACACAGGACCCACATTCGCAACCCACTGAACGGCAGCATCTGGCGGCATCCAAGTAAATGAATATATGAGTATATGCGAACGGAATAGCTGCAGTTCCTTTTAGCAAATGGCAAGTCAACATCCCTTTTGGTTATTCAAGGCATTGTTGTTGCAGATGCAGGGGCAGCATATTCAGCAGGAGCAGCAGCAGCAGCAGCAGCAGCAGATGCAGCAGGGGAAGGAGCAGGAGCTTGGCTCACAGGAGCATTTTGTTTGCTTAGCACACTTCGCTCAATGGACGCAGCAGGATGTGGCTGCTGTGCAGCTGTGGTAATAGATCGCCGGCCTCGTCCTTTCTTATCTGCCGGGACACAACATTTGTCGCCCACCTTCTCGGCCCCGCCCGTCTTTTGATTATTCTTCCTGCTGTCTCAGTGCTGCCAGGACATCAGCTCTTTAAGTCCTGGCGAATATTTGTAAGCAAGGTTTCGTGCAATATGCCTGCTCGTGATTGATTGCCTTCCTTCGGCTAAACTATACCTTAATCTTTCGTTTCAAGGCAGTTCCTTGCAAATTTGCAGAAAATCAGACAGCGATTTCCCATAACCACGTCAAAAATGGTCCAAAAATGGATTATCATACTTTGCTAAGTTTGTTGAGGTGTCCCTACTAAAAAAGGTTCAAAAATGGGTTGGAATACCTTGTTATGTTTCTAAAAGCACTTCCAATCGATTTGCAAACCAATCTACGAATTTAAATTTTTTGAAATTTTTTTCAAAAAATTGTGATGTTACCCCTTTTAAAAAACACAAAAATTACAAAAATAACAATTTTTTTTCGATCTGACAAGAGTGGCACCGATCGTTAGCTGGCATCAACAGCTATCTAAAGAGGTCATTCTTTCCGATGTAGGTCAAAATATTTTCGAGTTATAGGCTAAAAACCTCTGTTATTTCCTCTATATGACCCCAAAAACAACGTTTTCTTCATAACTGTGCGAAAAAAGGTTCAAAAATGGATTGGAATACCTTGTTGTGTTTTTAAAAGCATTTCCAATCGATTTGCAAACCAATCTACAAATTTAAATTTTTTGAAATTTTTTTCAAAAAATTGTGATGTTACCCCTTTTAAAAAACTCAAAAATTACAAAAAATAAACATTTTTTTTCGATCTGACAAGAGTGGCACCGATCGTTAGCTGGTGTCAACAGCTATCCAAAAAGGGCATTCTTTCCACTGTAGGCCAAAATATTTTCGAGTTATAGGCTGAAAGCCTCTGCTATTTCCTCTATATGACCCCAAATCCAACATTTTCTTCATAACTATGCTAAAAATGGTTCAAAAATGGGTTGGAATATCTTGTTATGTTTTTAAAAGCACTTCCAATCGATTTGCAAACCAATCTACAAATTTAAATTTTTTGAAGTTTTTTTCAAAAAATTGTGATGTTACCCCTTTTAAAAAACTCAAAAATTGCAAAAAAATTTATAAAAAAAATTAAAAAAAAATAATTTCCTAGGATTCGGCTTAAAGTGATATGGATAGTTAACTAATGCTTGCAGCAGTCCAAAAACGTTAGTTTTTCAGCTACAAGCAAAATTTTGTCCGAGTTGTATTTGAAAACCCTTTTTTTAATGAATGGGTGCAAAAAATAAGTTTCTGTCTAAATGTTTCACGTCTACAGAAGTAAAGCAGTTTACAAATCTGCATCAAAGAATTATTTTTTATTTAATGACAAAGTAAATTGGATTTTTATTCTATTGCCTTCCTGTTAAAACTGAGTTGCATTATGAAGAGCAGACACCACTACTGTTGCTGTTTGCTGTGGCATCTTCCCAATTTCTTCAGCCCATTTCCGGCGCTGCAGTTGCTCCTTGGCGCTTCCGCATTGTTTGCATTGCAATTGTCCCTGGCGCTGCTCCTGTTGGGCGTGCTCCTGATTGTGGTCCTGGCCAAAATATGAGCACCGCCGCCGCTCGTCACCATCATCATCGTCCTGGCAACCAGGCATCCCTGCATTCCTGCATCCTTTCATCCCTGCATCGCAGCATCCTGGACGGCATCCTTCGGCTCGTTTGTATGTGCCTCTGTGGTTCTACACAAATATACTGATGGCTCGCAGAGTGCTCAGTGTGCACAACATACAGGACATGGCATACGCATACAAATCCGGGATATACCCGCACCCCAGCCGCCGCCTTTCCCCGAAAACTGTGTGCTGAGGTCATGTCGCTGGCGTCGCCAGTTGCAGCGGCGGCAACAACAATGCAACAATGGGGCAGCAACTGACGACTATAATGTCTGGCCGGGCTCCACTCTTCTCACTCGCCTGGGCGGCATCAACTCGAATGGTCTCGCAGTTGTAAAGCTGCCAACAGCAGACCAGCATGCGCAACAGCAGCAGCAGCAGCAGCAACAGCAACATGCAGCATGCAGCATGCAGCATGCAGCGGCAGCAACTCGAGTTATAGGTACAGCTGCTGCCCAAAACGGAATTGCAGCAAAACCGCCAGGACGACGATGACAAGGATGGCAAACAATTGTAAGCTCTGACAGCCAAACAACAGTGGCAACAACAATGCGACCAGCAACACGACATTTGCGAAATGTTGATCTGCGGTCTAGGCCGAAATTGAGATACTCTGCTCGCAAAGGGGCAAATAATAATGGGGATTTTTGTCGGCCGGCCGACTGGTGTGTGCATTATGGTTTTGAGTGGGCTTCAATCAATTAAGTCCGTCAATCAGATTGGCACAGCTCCAATTACGGCCCACATGATGGCAACTCGGGATTACCAATCGATGAAATGCATTATTAGTTGTTGACACAACGCCACTTGCTATATACTCGTATATACTCGTATAGATTGCTTGAAAAGCTATTTGATTGAGGTTCGCATTACAACTTGTTGGAGTGGAAATGTTAATATGACCCGTGCAATCGTCGACATCTCAAATTGCATCGAAGAGCATATAATTTCAGCGGAAATCTTCACTGAAAACTTGTTGCCCTGTTTTCACAGAAAATTTTAATTTTCCAATTAAGCCAAGTGGGGGACAAGCTCCACAGGGAGGGCTGGGAAAACATTGCTATTTATAAGCTGCCAATAAGCCAACTCAATCAATACCGCCTTTCCTATTAACACAGAAATGCTGAATGCTGAATGCTGAATGGTAAATGGTAAATGGTAAATGGCAAATTGTAAATTTCCAAATGGTAAATTTCCTGCGAAGCCAACAGGGCGGCTACTCGTTATTGTTGGCTTAATGTTGAATAACTGTTTGCACGCACTGTTGCACTCGAGTTTATTCGAAACTGAAACGAAATGAAAACATAATGAATGGGTAGCTCGGATCGAAAGCCTGCTGCTGCCGATGCGGACGCCAATTAGGACTCATTTCAATTGCAGGCTCGGATTGATTAGAAGTTCCCAGATAAATCGGTAGCCTAACTGGCAAGACAATAGTTTCAGCAGAGTATTATTTATGCGGCTCACAATGGACGTACCTCCAGTCCAATGCGTTTCGGGGGAAACTTGCAGCCCCGCATTACCGGAAGCCTTGCAGGTGGCTGATTACGGACCCATTTTATTGATGCCCCCTCGGCCAGTCTATTGTTTTGGCTTCAATAATGGCCAAGATAGCTGCGAGTGTGAGATGGAAGCTCTCGATTCCCCTGCACACGGAAAAAAAATTATAACGAATTAGAAACATGTTTGCATTCATTTTAGATCATTTAAATAATACTACTCCCACTTAGTTGTGAAAATCATGAGCTTTGCTTCACCAGAAAAGGGTTTTCCACACCCAAGACCATCAGTTTCTTTCTGTGTAATCCGGGCAGAGCTCATGATAAATTTACAATGCTCCGCATGCGAAGGCCACGGCGGACAATAACAATTGCACTTGCCGGAGCAGGAGCAGGAGCAGGAGGAGCCAGGCACATGTTTATGTCCTTCTCCGCCGTACATCTCCTGCCCCAGAGTCGCCGTGGTGGAAGCCCCCGGGCTGCTTGGCTAAGGCGAATGTCCTGTTTCTCGTTTTCGCACGTACAATGTGCTGCACTTGCACTCTGCCCCCGGATAATTGCATTGCCCCCGTCCATAAGTGTCTGTTGCTGCCATCAGGCCATCCTGCCATCCTGCAATCCTGCCATCCAGCCATCCAGTCATCCTGCAATCCTGCAATCCTGCCATCTTGCCCTGCGTCCATCGTCCCTCGTCCCAGCTCCTTGCGGAGTTTTGTGTATTTATGAAAACCATTTCCGGGCGGCAATAAAACTCAACACGGCCAACGTCAGCGGCATCTAATCTTGGCCTGGCGGCGCTTCGAGTGCCATTAATTTTGCTTGTTTTTTTCCCAGTGACATTTTCCGATTATGTGCGGATTTGTGGCACGACGGACGCCCCGATCCCCCGATGGAGCCCAAGGAGAAGTTTGCAATTTACACTTCGGAGACGGCTGTCCTTGAAAGATTGGCGAGTCCTGGTCTTAACAAGGAAAAACAAATAGGCCACCCGATGACAGGCGATAAGAGCAACCTACTCGTGTTTTTGTACTATTTTTGTTTTTTTTTTGTTTTTTTTTTTGTTTCCATTTGCTTTTGCCATGCAAGTGCCACGCCCCCATCCGCCGCCACTTGGCGCTGCCCGGCAAAGTTACGCCCACTTCTGGATTTGCCTTTTTGTTAATGTTTGCTCAATTTAAAAAGTTTTCCATCGCCATTTGCATTTGCACGCACATTCGCACGTGCTTATGCAACAGCAAAACAATTGGGCGAAAGCTGGGTGGGCGGCAGGTGGGCGTGGCAGGAGCAGGAGCAGCAGCAGGGTGGCAAGTGGGCGGTGGCAAGTGGGCGTTGTGTGGGGTGGAGAAAGTGCTCAGCCAGGCGGCAAAGAAACCATTTGCATACGCACAGGGGCTTAGACCTAAGGGGATTGGGGATTGGGGATTCCAGCGAAGAGTCCGTTGGGAGCTTCCACCGAATGGAGGTAAAAGTCGAAACGTGGCATGATCTTTATTCCTTAAAGTCGTAAACTGCAATGGGTTTTCCCATAAACTGAAAATGTGTTGTGCAACAGATACTTTGGACATTTTAAATAATTTAAGTATCTGCAATAATTGTTGTATTCCTCCTCTTCTGAAAATGTGGGCTGGTAAAGGAAATTCATGCGAAATATGTTAATTTTTGAGGGTTGAGTTCGATTGACGTTTATGTAAAAATCCCTTTATCTTACTTGTGTGTAGCGCTAATCAAAACAGCGCGACCCCTAAAACCTGTGCCAGATTGGTTACATAAACAAATAGATAACCGCGTCGCATTTGCATAATCTGAAAAATAGCTGAAATAACCCCGGTGGTGACCTACGCCCCTGAAGGCAAAAGCAGGGAAGTTGGGCAAAAAATCGGAAGGGAAGAGAAAGCTGAAAAGTTTCGTTTTTGTTTTTAATTTGGTAATGCAGCACGGGGCATGGCCTCCAATTGTTGGTCCTGGACAAGGACTTTTCCCTGTTTTCCGACAATTACATTTGATGAAGTTTTACAAATGAGCGAGGCGTGGTCGAGCTGCAAGGCGGACATTTAGTTAACTTTTGGGCCAGCTAAAATTGAAATTGAATTCCAATTGTCAAATGGAATTGTATATGACCAACGAAAAGGAGCAATTGCGCCAAAAAACGCGTATAACTAGAATGGCAATTCATTCGCCGAACAAAATGTGAGGATGGTTACAATGGATTAAGGTGGGAAAGTGCATTTTAAAGTCCAGCAGGCGGCAAGTAATAATGAATTACGATGGGTTATATACATATGTATGTACATATATAATGCATTATTAATTCGGGTGCACTGGAATGGTAAGGCTTTTGAATCGGCTATAATCAATTCTTTTAATTCTGCATAACTGCGTTTCAGTCAACATTGTATTACAAATATGTGCACAAATGTGTTTGCGGAAAGTTTTCGATTCTGTCGCTCAATTTCACAATGACTTTGCATCATATCCCGACGGGATTTAAGACTTATGTGCATGGTAACCAACCTGGATAATTCCATGTTTCAATGTTGTATGTAAGCACAGGATTCGAGTAACATTCGCTGAGTTCCAGGTCCACTTAATTTAGCGCTGTATAATTGCGCATACGCACTGTTGCACCTGTTTGGATTTGAAACCCGAAATCAATTTGCAGCTAAACGGCCGCAGATTATCTTGAATTGGATTCGAAATCAAATTGGCAATTGCCAAGTACAGGTTAACAATTACCGTCCATTCCGGCAGATTAGCCAGATACCGACATCCAGATACCAGGGATCTCCGAGTTTCTGAGTTTGGCAGCGGGCAAATGCAGAATGTCGAGGCAGCCATATCTTTCTGGGCCATCTCCCATCTCCCATCTCCAATCTCCCATCTCCCATATGCTGGAACCCCATGTCTGTGTGGCATCAGTTAATTGATTTGCTTTACGACTTGCGGCTGCAGTCAGTGCTCTTGCAACATATTCCGCCGTAATATTTTTTTAATATTGCTCCGTGCTGTGGCTGGCCTCCTTTTGGCAATTGGCCATCAAATTAGCTTTGCTTTTTTGGCCCACTGTGCCACATTTATGAATATCAACGAACCTGTGAGTGCCGATGCGGTTGCAGCCAGAGTGTCCCCTTCCATTCACTGCGAAAAATGTCTGCAGAACTAAACAAACGTGTAGATATGGCTGGAAATAGTTTACTAATCTCATACAATCCAATCCAATTGAGTTTTTGCTGTTCAAGCTCAAGTAGCGCGATCAGTTAACGAACTCTGTCTTTGAAAGCGATCGCATCGCATTATTTATCTTTCCAGTGCCCAGTTGGGAATCAAAGTCCATAAAATGATATACCACCATTTTCTATCTGTGTGCTCATAAAGCAGCAAAAATAAAGCTGTCGACGATTGGGAGGCAAGTGGAAAGCGGAAAATACCAGGGGGCGAGGAAAAGCGGTCTGGGGCTGAGGAAAAGCCAGCAATTGCAACTGCCAACTGCTGCTGCACTGACACAGGAAATATTATCCGCATTGCCAGCAACGAGCGATGAGCAGAAATTGAGGCTGCCAAGGTTTTGGCCTGGCTTTGTGGGTCGTTCTTTTTGAAGAGGGGTCCTGGCGAGAGGCGAGCGGCGAGGGGCGGGCAGTGGGGGTTCTGGGGGCTTGGGTGCTGGGTGCTGGGTGCCATCAGGACAAAGCGCAAAAGCGGCCAAGTGAATTCTCAAATACAAATTCAAATGGCAAATTGACAAATGAACCTTTTGAGCTTTTTACGTTTTCATTGTCTGTCTGTATCTCGTAGTTTGCCAGCGGAGCGGATTCATCCTTATGCGCTGGTGGATGGCAGGGGATGGGTTTGAGTGTTCCAGGAAACCTGGGGCACAGCGAATGTGGCCCAACTTCGGTTGGCAACAGTAAGTGCGGTGTAGATTGTGTTAAATTAGGCATTTTCCGTACAGCTAAATTAGTTTTATGCCAGAAAACAGCACTACACAGTGAGCACGTTTGGCTACAGTGTTACAAGTGCCTTAAAACGAGTTCAATTTGAGTTCAATCAGCACAGTGGAGCAGCTCCTGCTCCAGTATTATTGAAAGAGGTGTCAGCTCTTAAAGTGGCATTTATAATTAATCCACAATCGTACAGCCCAGTTGCAATTATAGTATTTTTCTGCAGTGAATGATGGATGAATCTGCCCGCCCGCCTCGGAAACGCTTTGAGTTGGCTTTTTTCCAGTTCAGTCCCGCTCCTTTTCATTCAAAAGAAGTACAAACAAAACCCGTGGGGGGCGGTGGGCACCAAAGTAAAAAGCATTCGACAGGCTATTGATGCTGATTTTGTAAAGATGCCGATGCCGATGCCAATGCCGATGTCGATGTCGATGTCGATGTCGATGCCAATGAAAATGAGAATGAGAATGAGAATGGAGCCGGCCGTGGGAATGGGGTGGCCCATGGCCAGGAGTGTGGTGAATGCCCTGAGTTGGGGCCTGAGCCCCTGCGGGTTTTTGGTTGCCGCTTTGTTGTGCCGTCCAGCTGGACGTACAACAAATTACAAAATGTTGTTGAAAGGCGATTTTAAAGCCACGGCCACTTGGCACCACCCACCCACTCTATTCAGAGGCCAAAGCCGAACTCGGTAAACAGAGATTACAAATGGGCCAAGTGTGGGTGTGGGTGTGGGTGTGGGTGTGGGTGTGGGTGCAGTAGGCACCACTAGAACTACACAACTACACAAGTACACAAGTACACAACTACAATGGGCATTGTTGGCCGCTCACGCTAATACCGGATTCTCTTTTACATTTTGCAGATTTAAGAATTCTTGAAAGGATACCAGCAGGAGCAGGAAAGGCGCAGGAGGAGCAGCAGGAGCAGCAGCAGGAGCAGCAGCAGGAGCAGCCGCATCCAGAAGGACCAACTTTCCACTCGAAGCAAATTAAAAGAAAAGAACTCAGCCAAACTGGAGGCGGAGGGCAAAAAACGGCAAAATCAATAGTGCCGAAGAAGTGTGGCCAAAGTGCTGAGTAATGTGGAGTAATGGAGACCTTTTTGCTGGCGGCGGCAACATGATGTGAAACATGGCAATCGAATCAGCCAAAGCCATTTAGGGTCATCAATTGCCAGGGTAGTGGAAAATCGGCAGCAGGAGCCCCGAACGAAGCCATATGCACCGCAGCATGGAGCGCAGGAGGAGCACCACCCCGAGGACTCTGCCAGGTGAGTTGTCATTCCCAGGCAGCAGGTGCCACGCGCCAAAATGGATGGTCAATACAAAAGAATCCACTGCAGATTAGTTACGTACATACACTCGTGCACTTTTTCTTAGAACCCAGTGTTAATGTCACTCTGTGATTTATAACTAATACATTTAAATTCGTTTCCTCTGCAGTCTGCTGGATTCTGCTGTGCCTGGTGGCCTGGACGGTGGCAGATGACTGGTCCCTCAGTTGCGCCTCCAATTGCACCTGCAAGTGGACCAATGGCAAGAAGTCGGCCATATGCAGCTCCCTGCAGCTGACCACCATTCCGAACACCCTGAGCACAGAGCTGCAGGTGCTGGTGCTCAATGACAACCACATCCCGTACCTCAACCGGGAGGAGTTCTCCACTCTGGGGCTGCTGAACCTGCAGCGCATTTACCTCAAGAAGTCCGAGGTGCAGTACATACACAAGGAGTCGTTCCGCAATCTGAAGATCCTGGTGGAGATTGACCTGTCGGACAATAAGCTGGAGATGCTCGACAAGGACACCTTCATGGGCAACGATCGTCTGAGGATACTCTACTTGAATGGCAATCCCCTCAAGCGCCTGGCGGCGTATCAGTTTCCTATCCTGCCCCATCTGCGCACCTTGGACATGCACGACTGCCTCATCTCCTACATTGATCCCATGTCCCTGGCCAATCTGAACCTGCTGGAGTTCCTCAACCTGAAGAACAATCTGCTGGAGAGCCTCAGCGAGTACGTGTTCCAGCACATGGCCAATCTGAAGACCCTCTCCCTGGAGGAGAATCCCTGGCAGTGCAACTGCAAACTGCGAAAGTTCCGCGGCTGGTATGTGAACAGCCGCCTGAGCTCCGTGAGTCTGGTGTGCAAGGGCCCGCCGGCCCAGAAGGATCGCACCTGGGACAGCGTGGACGACGAGCTCTTCGGCTGTCCGCCGCGGGTTGAGATCTTCAACAACGAGGAGGTGCAGAACATCGACATCGGAAGTAATACCACCTTCAGCTGCCTGGTGTACGGAGATCCCCTGCCGGAGGTGGCTTGGGAGCTGAATGGGAAGATACTGGACAACGACAACGTGCTCTTCGACTCGGAGAGCATCTCCTCGGACAAGCTGTGGAGTAACCTCACCGTTTTCAACGTGACCAGCTTGGACGCTGGCACCTACGCCTGCACGGGCTCGAATACCATCGGCAGTATGACCCAGAACATCAGTATCTACCTCAGCGAGATCGTTCAGCATGTGCTGGAGAAAACGCCCGAGACCTTCTGGTACTTTGGCCTCATCATGGGCATCTTTGGAACCGTCTTCCTGCTGATCTCCATCTCGTTTGTGGTCTGTCTGTGCAAACGCACCACCCGCCAGCACCGTCATGCCAACAAGGCCGGTGTGAAGTCGAGTGTTAGCTTCAATGATCAGGAAAAGAAGCTTCTGGACTCGAGCGTCACCACGACCACCAATGATCGCGGTGACAGCTATGGCATCGACAACCAGCCCACTTCCATTGGCATGAACAAGGGCGACTCGGCCGGAATGGGCTTCAACCAGATAGAGATCCATGCGGTGGAGAATCATCGGCATGGCAGCATGTTGGTGCAGCAGCAGCAGGCGCAACAGCAACAGGTTGCAGGTGCTGGTGGAATGCGGCAACAGTTGATGCAGGTCAAAGATCCCAACTGCGGCATGATGAGTGTGCCCACCTCAATGGCAGGCCATGCCCACTCGCATCCTGCCCAGATCTCCGAGGAGTTCCCGCTGAACGTGGGCGTCTTTCCGCCGCCCCCAGAGTTCTGTTCCAACATAGTCCCGAATCCAGCCTTTGGGGGCAATATCTTCATCCGGGTATCCGTCACACAGGACATGCTGGATGGTGCGGACCTGAACATGTATCCAGATTTGCTGAACATTCCGAAGAGGATGCAGGACGTGCAGGAGAGTGGTGCTGGTGCCGTTGCCGTGCCCGAGGGTCAGTTTGCCACTCTACCGAGACACACTGCCCGTAGAGGTATTCTCAAGAAGGACACCTCCTTGCAGCAACATCACCAGCAGCAGCAGCAGCAGCAACATCAACATCAGCAGCAACAGCAAATGCAGCAGCAGCAGCAGCAACAGCAAATTCAGCAGCAGCACCAGCAGCTCCAACAGCAACACCAGCCATCCGGACTCTACACACATGATGAAATAGTGACCTACAACCTGGAGGCCAGTGGCTATGACCCCCACCAGTCGGCGTACCACAGCAATGCCATGGAGCTGCCCCCTCCGCCGCCGCCGCCCGCCGTAACAGCGGTGGTGCAGTGCCATCACCCGAGTCCCAGCAACTGCGCCAGCTGCATCAACAACGCGCCGCCACCGCCCTCCGCCTGCCAATCGCCGCCCGTCGAGGTCACGCCCATGAGGCCGCTGGACAGCTCCGCCTACCCCAAGTACGACAACATGGGTCGGCGGATCACCGCGAGCGGAGGACTCGGTGGGTCCACTCTTTCGCTGCACGACGAGGAGCGGTACGAAAACGAGACGCTCTTTGGCCAGGCGGAGAGCCAGCCCAAGGGAATGTCCGAGCAGTCGCAGGATCTCCACCAGGCGCAGGAGGTGACTCAAGGGCAGGACCAGGGCGGCGGTCCTGGCGAGTTCGTGTCGCTCTAGTATTACGGTACCCAGGTGTAAATAGGTCAATAGATTCGTGTCCCCAGAGACCCCGGGAAACCCTTGGCAATCGTTTGGTTCATATCAGTTTGAGGAACGAGTGCTCTAAATGAACATATGTATATGTAGCAACCCACACAATCTATTGACTGCATCACATTATTCTGAAGAACACAAGTCCAACAAGAAATTCACGAAGAAGAAACGCGGACAGGATTGATGGGGTTTTCATTTTTAGGTCAAATATTTTATTGACCTTACCATAAAAATGAGAATCCATACGAGACTGTCAGCACATCCCAATCAAAATTATAGATTTCAAGAATATTGATTTAACAACGAGGCAAGCAAAGACAACACTTATTTTCCATTCGGATTGCACTCTCAGACTAGACACCGTTCAAGAATATACTTCCAGTTCATACTCCATTAGAGTCCCAATCCCAGCTAGCATTTGGTAGTAGTCCCTTGCAGTCTGTACCTTCTTAGAGGTCAACAGCGGTGTATTCTATAAGGTATAGCGACCAAACTGATCTTCATAAGGTGTATAGTACGATTAATCGCATATGTATGTATTGGACCCATGGCTGGTCGAGTCTTAGACATATTGCTTCTGGGGTGCTAGAGTTGTAGAGATGAGACACTGAATAGGATTAGATTGGTACAGGATGGTGTGAGACGCGAAACTCATATCTCTAGATGTGCATATACATACATATATACATGCATATATATGAAACGTAGCCAGATCTATTACGCCCCATATAATCGCCCTTATAGTCCTGGATGTGCAATGGATATATAAATACTTTATCTAGTTTCTAGCCCCTCAGCCCCGTAAAATAGTTCCTTTCTTGTACATATGTAAATGTATTCCTATTGCTTAAGGACTTTTAATCAAAATAATTTTATGCTCACTACCCGAAAGTATCATATAGCATATATCACAGAGTCGTGCCAAATGTTTTTAAGGTCTGTTTTTAACCTGTTAGCCTCATGCGATTGTTTAGACGTGTTAGAGCCCGATTCGATTACCTAACCGTAGTATTTGCTGAACACTTAGTACCTATGATTTAGTCAGTCTCAGATGTCTCACTATCCACTATCCACTCCCACTCGAAGTCCTGCAAGTAGATCGAAAACTATATCTGAATAAGGTACGACATTAACATTTACGCAACATACTCGTGTATCTACACATACATATATACATCTGCATATGTTTGTACTTGTGTGTAATCTGAATGTAGAAAGAATTGAAAAACAAATACGACCCAAGCGAGGCTATATCGATGTGTATATCTTATATATAGTATATCGTGCATATAGTACATATAGTACATATAGTACATATAGTACATGTGCAATGTAAACATTTATCGGGATCCATGTTTGTAGAGGAGGTGGCACACGAGAACAGAGTTCGCATTAAATGGATTTTTTGTGTCTGTAGAAAGTTTCAAATTCGAGCTTGGTAATGTAAAAGTAAGCTATAGAAGTCAATATAAGTACACGATAAATTCCACTTACATGACCACGCCCACTCACCGCCCCCCTTCGCATGATAAATGCATGCATGTGTGTGTAAGTGTGTGTGTGTGTATCTGTGTGCGTGTGCGCGTGTGTGTGCGGAATAATTAAACACATGAATGCAATGAATTACTATAATAATTATGGGAAAGTATGCAGGCAAATATTTGCACAACTTCCATGAGATTTTTAACCCCTTCACCCCGCAGTTATCCACTATTTGTTTTATCGCCGTTGTTGTTTAATGTGTGCCGAGTTTCAAGCGAAGGGATTTTTGTATTTTGGTGTATTATGAACTGAACCAGAGCAAATTTGCACGGCGCACACAAAACACGGCACACAGAACGTTCTAGTTTAATCTGTATATTATATAATTTAACTGAATCCCATTTCCCTGCGTACCTCATTTTTGACAGCGCAGAGTGGATGATTCAATCAAAGCATTCTCGTCCGCTCCAATGGACGGATCTAAATCTGAATCTGAATCTGAATCTGAATCTGAAACACGAACACGACCAGAAACGGAAAGTTTGGCGGGATGGGCGGACCCTGTACATAGGCCATTTTAATTACATCATACTCGCGCAGACAGAGCCAATATTTTATTCATTTTAAATCGTTTTAACTAATTAAAACCAAATGGAAACCGCCAACTGAGCGAGAGCAAAAGACAAGTGTAAACACGCAAATAGAGTAATGGGTAATGAGAATAGCAAGGGCCCGACTAGAGGAAATTTAAACTATGCTTTTAACTACGTCTCCCATTTACCATTTACCATTTCCCATTTTCCATTTCCCAATTTCCACTTCCACGACCGCCACGCGTTTTTCCGGACGGCGATGGAAATGTTACTATGATTTTAATTACTCAGCTTGAATGCAAATGGAAGGCGCCCACAGAACCAGATACCTAGATGCGAAACGTATCTGAATCCGGGCATACGAGTATCCGCGTATCCGCGTATCCGCGTGCCTGCGTATCCGTGTGACTTTGTTTTTGGGTATCTGCATCTGGTGGCGGTGCATGCGGCATCTATTGAGGGGCCGGGAGAGCGGCAAGTGCTGCCGAAGTAAATTAAATTCGAATGATGAATAGTAGTAACAAATTTTGTACAATACCATAAACACATTGCATTGCATATTGCATTTTAACTTGAATTCCATTCGAAAGCTGAAATTAGCCAAATCCTACGAGCCGCACAGAATCTGAATCAGAATCCATCACGAACTCGTATACGCATTTATAAATACAAAACATCCCGACAGGACACGAGCCCACTTGTGGACAGGACACACGGATACGGACACGGACACGGACACGGACACGGACATGGACGTGGACATAGAGACGGAGGGACGGAGAGGACAGGAAACGAAAAGGACAGACCAGAAAAAACGAACATTGGACAAACAATATAACCGAGAATACATTGTAATAGCATTAATAGATTGTCAAGCTTTATTACACACTATATTAACATAGATGGAATAATAATAATTATTATTATTACTGTAATAATACGAGTAACAGAGAACACAAAGAGAAATATGAATAAATTTAATAAAACCAAAAACAAAGCCTTTCATACCATGTGCCATATGCATTTATGCCCGTTGTTTTTCCAGCTCACCATTTAGCATACCGTCATTACAGCCGCACAAGGGCAAAAACAAGGCCAAGCGAAAGGGGAAAATCGATTTGATGACATTTCCATAATGGAAAACTTCGCTGCAGTCAAATCAATGTCTCTTCCTGCGCACTTGATGGAAAGTTCTCGCCAAACACTGCAGTCAACTTCCTCAATATCCTAGGTCCCCCCCCCCCCCCCCCCCCCCCCCCCCCCCAATACCCCATAGAACCACCCTTTCCAGGCAATCTGCATAATTTGCCATGAGCCCCGTTCCTATCACTTGTTGATCGTAAACGGTTTTTGGCATATCAAATTTCCGACTTTTGCCATAGCCGTTTTGAAATGTTTGCTGGCGATAACCAAGAGAACATTCGGAGCATTTCCGCGCCTAATCTCCGCTTCCCAGTGCCCCACAGCCACCTTAGCAAATGCTTCAGTAATGACTGCGAAGTGCAGAGGAAGTACACTGAACGAAACCGGGCCGGCTTGTCGCTCGAAGGCCAGTGCAGCGTTC
This sequence comes from Drosophila orena, assembly GCA_005876975.1. Taxonomy (NCBI): domain Eukaryota; kingdom Metazoa; phylum Arthropoda; class Insecta; order Diptera; family Drosophilidae; genus Drosophila; species Drosophila orena. The sequence continues at coordinate 576,703 of VCKV01000282.1, read as the reverse complement.
ATCCGGAAAATTAAAGTCGACGTGCCCCACTGGGAAATTAACATTTAATGTCAATCAAAGGGAATTTACGCATGGATGAATTGCGTTTAATATGTTATCTTTAATGAATTTAATGAACATTCAATTGAAGCTACAATGTTTTCTTCAGTGTCTCGTTGTAATAACATTTCGGTCCTAATGCACTTGGAGCCCCATTTAGTCAAAAGTTGCCTTGCATCTGCGTCAGCAGCCGCGTCATCATCGGCATCTTCATCTCCAGCCCAACGGAGCTCCTTCGGTGGCAGCGCAGCCGATTTTGGCCAAAACCACCACGACCCAGAACCCAGAGACCAGAATCAGACCGAGACCAAGGAGCGCTTCGAGAGCCGTTGGCACCGACTTCGGCTTGGCTTTGCTTTAGTTTGGTTTGGTTTGGTTTGGTTTGGCCGTGGTCCGCACTCCGTGTGCGAGTCCTCATGCGGATACGTGGACTGGTGGACTGGTGGACTGGTGGACTGGTGGATTCGAGGATACGTGGGCCATGTGCGGACCCTCGGGGGAATCCGATTGCCACGCATCGAGCACGTACGCCGCTGACGACAACCGCAAACTGCTGCGATTTCTAGGAGCGACCTCGCTCTCGCCCGCTTCCAGCCCCTTTGACTCCCGCTTAGTCGCACTTTGTGGCTTTTCCTGGCAGGCGGCCCACCCACCCACTCGTTAGCTGCACTGGGAGAAACTCACCTTTTGGAGCAATTAGGCTCCAGAGAGTAGTCACGGCTCAAGTTATGCCTCAAATCCTACGTTTTTTCTCGCAGTGCAGCCCTCCTTGCCTTTCGTTACGTATGCAACATTCATTTTTGACAAGCATAATTTGCGGCTGGCCCAGCAGCGCAGCCATTGGGATTTTGGCCCGACCCTCAGTCTTATGTGCTCCACGTTATTTACAGTTTTCATGGCCCTGCACTTTTCTAATGCAAAAATGATGCACTGCACCCACGCGGCCCACGTCCGCCCACACTTCCCCCCCCTCTTCGGCTGGTCGGATGGCAGGTTGAAGTGTGTGGGCCTGGCTGTCTGTGGTCAGAATCGAGTCGGGCTGCGAGGATGCGGCGCAGTCAAAACATGCACTTAATGTAGCACCAGCAGGAGCCACGAGCCAGGAGCGAACAGAACAGCCCGTAGCCCGTAGCCCGTAGCCCGGAGGGAGAGGCCTTTTCTGCTTTTGACCGGGCTTCGCAGACGCCACACCGCAGTGGCAATGAAAGTTGGAAACCAATATTTGTGCGGGCCGTGGGCTAGGGCCCACAGGGAAGCCCAGGAGCGGTCCTTGTTTGTCCTGCCCCTAACTGGATAATTGAGTTTGGCTCGCATGAATCTGTGGGCATTTAGGAATTAGATCGCTCGGGGGAAGAGATGCAAGCGACCACAGTTGGTGCTGTTACCGAACCAAACAGATTCATTGTTAATCCTCTAACTGGAATTTTCATTAAAAATATATAGTCTAGGCATATATATAGGCATATATCTAGTAACTAAAAACAAGAGCATCTTAATGAGAGAGAATATCAGAACTGCGAACGGAACTGCTGAACAGAGGAGTCCTTAAACACAAAATCCGCTCCTGGTGACTTAGGAACAAAAATAAATCTGTTTGCCAAACAGTTATTGCTCTTGTTTCTGCGCCGCTGCCACAAGCATCCTCCTCCTGGTCCTCCTCTAAAACTAATGCCAACTCCAACATCTGCCCCGCACCTTTCCTTCACTTTCGGATCCGATCCGTTGTGCTCCGTTCCGTTCCGGCTCCTTGCAATCCGATTTCCCACGCTGCCCGTCCCGGCAATATGTGCGCTCATTTTATGCCTTGCATTTGGCAACGGCTCAATAATTGGTCAGTAGATTGGGAGTGGGCGATCAAGTGGGAGTGGGCGTTCAAGTGGGCCTTCGAGTGGGCAGAGGGCCACCGGCCACCGGCCACGGGCTCGTGACTCAGGTGCCCGCAAAGCGTTCTATAAATTCACAGTCCATGCCAGTGATTATGCAAGTTGGCTAAGCCGTCGACCATGAGGATGCACTGGCAGTGGAATCCGAGAACTGCCGCCTGCGGCGCTGGAGCTGCAGAACAAAATTGAATATGGGTTATGAATGGGACGCATCGCCGGTTGCCCGGACCCCTGCCTCTGTCCCACTTACTTTTCCATCTTCTTTCCGCCAGAAAAACAAACAATGTCCGGAATGGAGTCCCGGATCCGAGCCCCCATGGCTAGCCGGAGTGCTCTGCAATTTATGCCTGCCACTGGCGATGGTTGGCGAAATTTTATTATTAAATAAATAGGAACGGTGCAAGGTACCCAGGAATCGCCAACTTTGTTGGTTATTGCAATTAGTGCTTAAAGTAAGTAATATCAAACATTACTCACAAACATTCCAGCGGAATATCCAAAAGTAAGCCCTTTTCAAACTTCTGGGTGAAGCGAACCAGACATTTGCATCTCCGCCTGCCAAATCAGATGCGAATGAGCCGGAAAAATCGCAGCCACACGCCCATTGTTCTGATCTTCTCAGGCAAATCAATACCGCCGCTTGATGGTACATTGCACCTCGGAGAGGAGCCAAAGGGGCGGGGCAGGGCTCGTCCTTTGATCCCTGCGCCCTATCCATATCCATATACACACCATAACCTCACCTATCCCTTCAACGGGTTCCCCTACCTGGCCATTGATTAAAGTGGTTCCTTTGCAAATTTATGTTCGGAATATTAACCGAATTGCTCCCCGAGGAAAACACCCCCCCAGCCACTCTCACTCGAAAAAGAAAAACTTTTTCCACAATGTACCGTGTACTGCACACACACACACACACACACACAGCCAATCGTATAAAAAAGGGGCCAAGGCAACTTTTTTAACAGTTTTTGGATTTTGGAATACAAATTATGTAAGTAATCTCAATTTATTGATATATGGAGATGCATGTTTACACGTGGCCAGCAGCAGCTCGACATTGTCGCTATTTCGGAAGCCATCGGAGGGAATGGGAGTCCATATTACAGGTGGGAGATGTTGGGTGGTGGGTGGTAGGTGGTAGGTGGGTGGTAGGTGGTAGTTGGCTCTGTGGGTGGTAGGCCAAATGGTTTGAGGCCGTGTCTGCCCGAGTGTGACCCGTATGAATGGGGCAACTTTTGTCTTTCTTCGTCGCATTTTATACTCTCGCAGCATTATAATTTGCCATGAATATATGAAAACCGTTTGTAGAAGTTCAACCGCTGTGGGGTCCTTGGGTTACGGCCCACATCGGCCCACATCGGCCCACTCCAGCCACATCGCTGGGTATTGTCAGCTTGGGAAATGGTTTATGTAATGGGATTCATAACTTGTTTACCTGCCAGCAGGGCTATATCCAGTCGGGAAGTGTTGCCCGAGAATGGCCAGGGTCCAGAGAGCTGGTCTCGTTGGCGCAGCCTTTTAATTTTAATTAAACTCCTCGAATTGCCATAGAAGATTTTTCGTGAAGCTGCCCAATGATTTATGGAGCTTTCAAGGTTATTCGCTCCATTATAAATTCATGTAAATGCTTTTGCATTTTTGGTCATTATTTGGCTCATTATTTTGCTAGCCAAATTAGAGCAGATCATCGCATAAAACCGAACTTAATTACCTGAAATTATGATGCATGACCTAGTCCCACCATGTGGCTGATTTACTTTTATGGCCTAGTGTTTTCCAATCTAATCCCTGGCTAGTAGTAAATTTTACAGCTCTTCGTGGTCGCACATTTTGTGTAATCCTTTATTTAAGCCCGTTTAATTTTGTATTGATTAATTCATGATTAATGTTCTGAATTAATTGGGAAAAATGTAAGCCGTACACAGTTAGACGTGCGGTTCTGGTTTCTGTCACTTTGTGCATTGTTGGAAATCTTTAGGGAATGTTTGTCATGAATTTCAAAATATGAATTTCAGAATATGAATACACTTCGGCAAAATGATGGTTTAATGGGAATTCTTCACAAATTGAGAGTTTTAGTTTTGAAAAGCAAAGTTTCCCTCAACCACTGTTGCCAACTATTTTACTTAGCAAGCCTACGCTCCAACCAGCGTTGCCAACTGCAACTGGTGAGTTGAGAAAGAGACAGTCAATGTGTAGTTTTTCATGAGAGTTTAGTCTGTCAAGTAATGCAGAACCAAAATTGATTAAGTCGGTTCGTTGATAATGGCAAAAACATTTCAAAACGCGCGCCAATATCGAATTGGCGAATGTGGTCGTACTGAAGCAGCATCAACCAAAGTATCGAATTAGCTTACCATCGATAGCATAATTAACTCTCCGTACATCGATAGCTCGATAGACCTCAGCTCGGACTGTTGTCATCTGGCAGCACTGTTACTTCGGGAAAAAATAAACTACAACAAAACCATTAATTAAACTAGGAAGGCGCTGCGTTACATCAATTGAGGGAGCCGATCATCGGATAATCACTGTACGTGGAAGACTCAAGAACCGGCGTCTGGAGACAGCGGGCTCCAAAACAAGTGAAATCAGCGATTTTCGCCCACAGCCCTGAGAAATTGGTAAGACGCAGGCACAAGGAAATGCTCTCCGCCTATCACTCTTCCCTCTTCCTCCTCCCCTCCTCCTAGCATCAGCAGCAGTAAACCTGGCCATGCAGCCCAACACACTGAAAACTCTTAATTCATCGTGCGCACATTTCTTGCAGATGCCCCGGCGGAGGAGTCTCGCCCAGAAACAGTTCGGCCCGAAATAAATCGCTCAGTTATGGTTCCGGCTTGCACATCGCCAGCGGAAGAGTGGCCACAGTGAGGCCTCCTATCGCGAACCTAGCAGGTGCGTAACATTTGCGAAGCAAACATATTTGCAACTATGTAAGCAGGAAGTGCGGAGAACACGGCGCTAGCACTCGCTGAAGTTGCGCGGCTGGCGCAAAAAGAACGGCAAACGAAACACGCACGATTCCGTGACACTTTGCATTTATACATTCCCATTTGTAGAATTCGTCACACTCGGCACACTTTGGCGAGTCGGGTTGATATGGTTGAGCATATCGTATTAACGGTTTCCATATCTCCGCTTTTATGGCTAAAATATTATGTACTTGTTAACGAAATCGTAGGTACTCAAAGGTACTTGTACTCGAAGAGTAGAGGGAGCACTTCATTCGTTAAAAATTGTGTAACTGGTAGAAGAGATTGTTTCCGACCCAGGCAAATACATACAATTATTCCTGATCAGGATCACAAGCCAATCCGCCTGCGCGTAAAACATGATGCATCTTGCATCTATGTATAGAATAGCGTCCTATCTTGCTCTTTACTCAAAATGACATTTTTTAATCCAAGAATGTAAGGGGATTCGTCAATTGTCTAGTTAATATGGCGTTTAAGATATGCTGTTTGTTTGTATTATTAGAAGCCAAAAAGTGTACATAAGGATACTGCACATTTCATCTTCCCAAAATGTATTTATACCCCTAAAGCAGCATTAGCATTAAAATAGCTATAGTCAACCTCACAAATTTTGACCGAAAAGAACTAAAAATAGGCTAATGGGCAAAACATAAAACTATCTTTCTAACATTCTCAATTGCCAGATTGTTCCATAAATGATAGATACCCTTTTCAGTCTTTCGCACAGAGCATGGAAAGCACGGACAGCAGCGACAGCAGTGGGGATAGTTTAAAGTCGATTCCCCGGCCGGACTTCGAGGCCCTCTCCGCCATCGGCAGCCCCCAGCCGCAGTTGCAGAGCTCCTCGCTTGATGGCCACATCGAGATGGAGCCGGTCATCATGCCCAGCAAGCGTCAAAAGTATATTGTCAGTGCGCTGCCTGGGTCGGCCAACTGCAGCAGCAACTCGTCCAGTTCAAGTCCCTCGAATGTCAACGTGGGCTCCTCGCTTACCATGAAGTTGACGAAGGTGCAGCCACAGCAGCATCAGGCCAAGTCCTCCACGCCAAACAACAAAGCCAAAGTAGCCAAGGAAATGGCTGCTCTGCAGCGCTCACACATCGAATCCGAGGTTCTCAGCAACTTTGTGGCCGGGGTGTCCAAGCTGAAGCGCCGAAAGTCGCGCTATGTGCCCGGGAATCTCGCCACGCAGGCAGCAGGTGGAGAGCTGTCCCGCAGCTTAAATGCCTCCTGCAAAAACGAAAAAAAATCTCTAAAGGTCGCCCTTAAGCGGAGCAAAAGCATTCCTGCTCCCATCCTCGACTCGGATGACGACTGGCAGGACGAGGACATCGACAGGAGCATTAAAACCTGCAGGCCGAGAACACGATCGATGGCCTTTGAAGATGGTGAGCGGCTGATCGACCTAAATGTGGAGGACAGCAACATCGGTCCCCCATACTCAATGGCCACCCGCTGCCGGTCTCGAAGCAAGACTCTATCCTTGAGCAACAGCTGGAGCAACGATGATAAGGGCCCACGACGCAGCAATCTACGCAGTGAGAACGAGGAATTCGCAAAAAAGCATAATGCTTTTCTTGATCGCATAATCCACGATGACCGGGAAACGGAACTGGTGTTGAACACATCCGGCGAAGGCGAGAGCTCGCTATTCTCGGATGCCAGTGACACAAAAACCACCACGGCCAAAACCCAAGAGGAGGAGGCGGCCGAGCGGCTGATTCTCATATATGAGGAGCCACCTACGGTGAGTGGCGACAAAAGTTGGTAGAAATTACTTTGAATTAGTTGTACCTTGCCGTCTCGAACATTGAATCCTAAAAATTGTCACGCTTAAGAAAAATGTAGCCTCTGATGGAAGATAAACAAATAATGGGCACATCATAATTTCCTGCAATCCTCTCCTGCAGCCCGGCTGGGACCCGTTCTGCTGGAAGTGCCTAGGGTGCGGCAAACTGATGCCGTGCTCCAAGTGCCTGCGCTCCTTTCACACCTACTGCGTCCGACCCGCCACCACCAAGTTCGACTCCTCCTGGAAGTGCCCCGAGTGTCAGGTGATCGAGGCAGTCCCCAAGAGGTGCCTATCTGGTATTTCCCTATAAGTGAAACCTATATATATAATCGTCATTTGCGTTTCCAGACTGCGGCGCAATGGAGTTTCGGTGGATCTACTACGCCAGCTGCTCTCCTTCGCCCTGGACCGTATGAAGCATGTGCGCGGGGTGAGTGACTATGCTGAAACCGCAATCCATATTCCATCGGCTCTGTATGTAATGTAAATTGTTCCTTGTCGAGATTTCATTATCACTCCACGCCGTTCTCCGTATGTATCAAAAGTCACGCGAAAATATTTTGCCTCACCAGAGACACGTACATATGCACATACGTGTATATACACTTCTCTCATAGGAAGGGCACACAATGTGTGGTTTTCAGCATCAATACTTGGTAATTTCTATGTTTAACCCTCAAAATCAAGAAAAAGATTTCCAATCGAGCTGAAGACATTTAGCGATATTGCATTTTAGGGGTGGCATTGAGTGAAATAATATTGTGCCCGCAGCTGCTAATAATATAGGCTATAAATCTGTCATTTGTTCGCTCTTTGTCGCGGTTACTCGCCTCCACTGTAGACCCAGTTTTTCTCTTGCTCAGTGGACGAGCAGATAGACACCTGAAATGTCTCGTTGGTTTGCCGGGCTGTTGGGTTCTTGGGCAACAAGTAACTTTGCGCTCCCTTGACCCTTGGAACTAAAGCCCCACATATGCACATCCGGCATGGCTCCATTCCAACAGCAGATGTGGGCATTAGTCGGGGCTGTTTAACGACTCACGTGGTTACTTTTCTGCGCTTACTTATCTGCCCGTCGATTCCAATGGCCAAAGACCTGCTGGTGTGGCTAATGGTTGGCTGTGATAGTGTTCGTGAGGGCCTCATGTACATGATAATGCGGTTTAATGGTCTGAGCTACGCAAATAGACTGCTCAATTCTCGCTTACTATGCCAGGCCCAACAACTGAGCTGAAGGGGAACTAAAGATCCATATCATTATATTCCTGTACATTTTATTTTCCATGAAGGACAATAATATAACGAGAAAGAAAGAAATTAACTTAATTGATCACTGCTTGGGCAGCGTTCAACATTAATAACAATTACATACAAGACCAAGCAGCGTGGAAGACGTATACTAGTATAGCGATTTCTGTGTACCAGCAGTTCCGCTGAGCGTAATAGAATTTTTTTCACGTATTTCGCCTTCTGACTTCCGTTTGTTTTTTCATCTACGTAAAATGACAAGAAACATGGCCTAATAACAATATCTATAATATAATTGTGTTTGGTCATTTTGCGGTAGCACTAATTTGCTATTACTCTAAGCCCATCGGTGGCTTTTCTCTGTTCACAGTAGTGTATCTTTAACCTCCATTTAAGACCCTGGTCGCTTTTCATACATATATATATATATATATATATATATATATATATATATATATATATATGGAGTATATATGTATATATATATACTCCAAAAGCATGAAGTCGCGCCAGGAACAACAGATAGCAGCAACTTATATTTGCTCAGCTCACCGTTCCCCGCCGTTTGCCGCCAGACCCCTGTAGCCATCCGCCTCCATGACATGGATATACATATACATATACACATAATCGGCGTATCTGGGTAGAAGCGAAAACTTGTTCTCAAACGACAGAAGCTCGTTGAACGAACGATCTCTTCGCCGCACGACGAATTCAGATCCGCCACTTATGCACCCTTTTCACATCCATCTTAATCTGCAGGCCCATAAGCTCCGTTCTCCGCAAGAGGTCTTTCCGTTGACGTACAAGAAGTACTTTGTGAACCCGGTGAGCTTCGAGAGCCTGGCGCAGGGCATCCGCAATGGTGCCTACCAAAGCACTGAAGAGTTTCTCGGCGAAGTGAAGTGGATACAGCACAACGCTCTTATCCTGGATGCCGGCGGTAAGTGGATTTCGATTAAGGCGATTAAGCCTGTCAGAGGTCATTTGCTAATTGCTTCGAATGAACTTCATCTTGTAGATACCAAAGTGGAACAGGCCTCCAAGGCTGTGGTGAAGGTGTGTCGACAGGAAGCCAACGAAATCGACACCTGCCCCGAATGCTATCTAAATGCCAATTCCAGCGACGAGTGGTTTGTGAAGGTGTGCCGGCATCCGCATCTCCTACTCTGGGCGAAACTAAAGGGATTCCCCTATTGGCCCGCGAAAGCGATGGGCTCATCAAACTCAACGCTGGTGAATGTGCGATTCTTCGGCAAACACGACCGAGCTTTCGTGCCCGTAAAGGACTGCTTTCTATATTCGGCTCAAAATCCAAACACGCAAACCAGCCGGAGATCAGCAAGGGATTTGGCGGAATGCATAAGGGAGGTTGAGGTTCATATCGACCAAATCAAGCGGAAGATTGGCGCGTTTAATTATGCTCCCTATCGCACTCCTTACGATCCTCTGGAAGAGCAACAACAACTGGAGCAGATGATGCCTGGCGTGTATGCGGCTATCGACAGGGAACTGGAGCCGGCTAATAAAACACCGCTGCAGTTTCTTATACGCAAGACCGCGGACGATAAGCTGTCTATCGTCAAGAAGACAAAGGCGACAGAATCAGGAAACGAGTCTGATCAATCGCCAAGTCCTACGAAAAAGCTTCCGGAGGTGGATATTGTTTCTGTAACTGGGGCCGGATGCAGCGATCACTCAAAGGTGAAGAGCAACAACTACGAGGTTATATCCAGATCTGGTGAATCTTTGACTGACTCTCGCTGCAAGGTGTTGCTCAAAAGGAAATCTCTAGCTGCCAAAATAGTTTCAGAATCCGTTGAATCTTCAGAAGCGGTGGCATCAAAACGGAAACATTCTTTGAGTGATGCCAGTTTCACCAGCGAATGCAGCGAGCACAAACGCAAAGCAAAGCATACTAGGAAACAACACGAACCGGATAATCAAACTGAAGGCACAGAAAAAACTGTCCAAGAGCCTCCAAGATCTCCTAAAATCTCATCACAGGATGAACAACTACAAGATGCAGAGACTGTCATAGAAAATGCTGCCAGGGAAACTTCCACTGCATCCCCGTCATGCGCGTCTGTGGTTTCTGTGGTGGAATTGGTCAGACGACGCCAGGGAGTGACCATCACAAAGATACCACGCGAGCAGCAGCAGACAGCAGAGGATACAGCGGTGGTTCCCACTCCCACTCCTCCTCCACCAGCTCCACTTCCCAAACAGAATACCCCAAAAGGGAATGAAGCAGCGAACCCAAAACAATCCGAGGTAGAGAGACAACAAGAACAGCTCATCAAAAAAGTAATTCCGTTTATAGAAATTAAAACCGAGGTGATGTCGGAGCCAGAAGACGAAGGAATTGAGGAAAGGCCACCGGTTAATCAACCTCCAACTACTGAAGTTCCGTTGCAACAGGAGACAATCGCAGCACAGCCGGAATCTCAAATGCCAGCTGCAGAGACGGTGGCTCCCCAACCCAAGCCAGTGGATAATGTACCTTGTGAAGAAGTCAGAATCAAAGAAGAGATTCTCAGCGAAGAAGAAATGGAAACTGAACAGTCCAATGTGAGTCAGAGGTTTAAGTCTGTGCCACCGATGCCATTGCCTATGCCCCCGCCTCCTCCTTTACCGCCACGAGAGGAGACACCCGCAACAAATAACCTGGTTAGATTTGTGGGCGACACCACAATCCAAAGAGTAAGCCAGAAACAGGGAGCCAAGCCCACGGATTCATCCGGAAAACGTAAAGGGGTTCTACAAGTTCCCATAACAGGTACACCCCAGGCACCCTCTCCAACTCACTCGCCTGTCCAGTCAACTGCACCTTCACCTTCGGCATCACCAAAGCCAAATAGCGTTCCTGCTGTTCACAAGCCAACGCCACCATCTAAAGGAAAGTCTCCGTCACACCAACAATTTCGGGGGAAAAGCGATCGTATCCCAACCTCCCCACCGGGTACTGCTGCACCAGCCACCACAACGTCTTCTTTGCTCAGATCCAACATGGTAGTGATTCCAGTGGAGCAGGGTGGCAGCTGCAGCTCACACAGTCCTATGACTATCCCGGTTCCACCATTAAGGGCCGTTTCAAAGAACACGCTGCAGAATACTTCTTGCGTTCCCAGCTCAGTGTTCATGCCCCCACCATTAGCCGGATTGAGTGTTCCTCCAATGGCCACCTCCACATCGCAGGAGGACTCAATTACTAACTGCGCACAACCCGGGGGTCTACTGGCCAGCGCTTTGAACGGAACGGCAAACGACACCGTGCCCAGTGATTCCATTCCTAATGATCCCATAACTCCGGGCTTGGCCACGGCATTAAGTGAAATGCTCCTGCACTCCGGTGCGCCAAAGTTGGTAGCTCGCCCCCGCGGCCCTCTCCGATCGGATGGTTCCCAAATCTATCCCTCGCAAGCCGGACCGGTCTCGCAAAAACTAAAGGAGAACGCACACAAGGTATGTTTGCCTCTGAAATGGAATTCGTTACTCGTAACTCGTTGGGACTTGTTGCTTAAAAGGTAATCCATCCAAAGTAACTCCACTAAAGCGGTCTTGCCCTATTCCTAATTTCGCAGATTACCGACTACTTCATATCCGTCATCGAGGACACGCTCAGCGACATGGCAACTGGAGACCAAAGCGACCTGCAAGCCCGGATTGCCTGTCTGACGCTGGAGAACGAGCGTATGAAGCAGCACTACGACCGCCAAATAAACGACTTGCATCGCACAAGCGAGCTGATGATTGCCGAAATGCGAAAGACGTTGGAGCAAGAGCACAAACGCGTGATCTGCGATCTGCGACAGCAAAACGCCCTCGAGCAGATGCGGGCGGTGGAGGAGGCAAAGAGGAAGCAGTGGTGTGCGAATTGCATGCGTGAGGCACAGTTGTACTGCTGTTGGAATACCTCTTACTGTGACTATCCCTGCCAGCAGCTGCACTGGCCTAGACACTCGGCCTCTTGTAGTCAGTCTGTGCCATCGGCAATCCCAGTTACACCTGCAGTTGCGGCTCCGGTTATAGAACCCGGTCGTTCGAAATCTAAAGTGGCCCCACCAACGGCGACTCAATCGATTACAAGCCCAAGTCCCAGTTCGCAGATAATGAGAACAGTAGCCGCCTGTCCACCTGCACCACCTATTTCCAGCGCAGCAAGTACCAAAAAGTGGCCGCCGATGATGACGTTGATGAATCAACCCAATCAGGAGGCCATGCTCAAGCTGCCCGCCACTACATACCTTCGGCCAGTGGTCAGCACGGCGATGACAGCTCCTGTGACCGCCCCGCCACCAGCAAGTAACAACAGCCTAAACGTAATAATGACTCCCACACCACCGCCAGGAAATAACCTGGCCACTATAATGTCCGCACAGCGGAATCCCCCCAACTACAACGGCAAGCACGCCAATCAAGCGATGCCCGTGCAGCGTTTTAATATTCCTGTAAGTCCTGAATATCATCCTGATTAGCACCCGAGTTGAGGCTTACTTATTTTTGAAACGTCTTTCAGTTACCCATCACCGTAAATGCGAATGCACCCTTCATGATGGCGGAGCAGCATCAGAAGCAAGTTCCAAAAGCTACTGGTCGCTCAAGTAAAAACAATAGTCGAGTGCGCCAAACTTACAACAACAATACTAACAACTGCAACCCGCAGGGCATGCGCAACAACAACAATCCGCAGGCTATACGCCAGAATCAAATGAATCAACAGGTATTCCAGCCATAAATCGTAGACGACTAGAAAATTCGCGTTAGATTTGTCACCTGGGAAGACTGCTTGTAATTCAGGAAATAATTTCTTTGATATTCCGGAGAACTCGTTAAGAGATCGATTTATTTGGCCGATTGCACAAATGGTCATCTCATGTATTTGGGCTTTACTTCTATAAATATATATAGATATTTATCAATTCCCCCGAGCGCAGCTATTGACGATGGTTTTCTTTTAGATTAGGCTTAGAGACGAAAGTGTAAAATAATATTACAGTTCAAGAATTACTTGTAAGATTCCGATGAACTCTATTCTAGTATTGTTGGTTTTACTGTAACCTAACAGTCTAGTAAGTAAGACCTATTGCGAGGACATCAGATGGACTTGCATATTCGTAACAACTAGTAGTCTGTAAGGGCATCCCATTTTTCATTTTAATCGTGCTGTAAATTGTTTTCCTCATTTGTTTTACATACGTCGTATGTACATATATTTAAAGCTAAGCTGCATAGTAAATAAAGGACAATTCAATTTTTGGGTAATGACATATTGTTTGAAATTAGACTCGAAATTAGGAGATAAGTTTTCCAATCGTGCTGTAAATTGTTTTTCTCATTGTAAATTGTTTTACATACATCGTTTTTATATTTAAAGCTAAGCTGCAATCTAAATAAAGGACAATTCAATTTTTGGGTAATGACATGTAGCTTGAAATCGGACTCGAAAATTAGGAGATAAGTTTGCCAAACCGCGCCGAGAATAAACCTTAATGCAAAGAAAATCTTAAGGCAGTTGCAGCCCAAAAGCATGCTGTGCAAAATAGAAACGTAGGGTATGAAAACCCGCTTGGGGTTTAAAATAGAACTTTCCGCCTTAATTATTTCATCAAACACCAGTAGAGCAAAAACAATTTCTCTAAAACTATGTCGGGCCATTGGCCTAATCAATATCCAGCTTCTTGAAGTTTCCCTCAATCCCGAATAGGTCGGACGCATTTTTGGCTTTGCCGGGTCGCAGTTTCTCGTTCACCTGGTGGCGAGTCTCAAACTCGATCATTTCCTTCCGATTGTCCAGCAACTTTTTATAGTAAGTCTCTGCGAACAATTGTTAAAGTAACTTTTGCAAGGTTGGGAGCAACATCTCTGACCGACCTTTTGCCAAGTGCGTCTCCTCCAGTTGACCGCCGTACTCCTTGGGCAGCATTTGCTTGGGCACGAACTTGTAGAATTCCTTCAAGTCGCTGTGCATATGGAGCACAGAGCTCAGTTCCTTTTTCATAAACGGGGTCATCAGCGCGAGAATCTTGTCCATGAACGGCACAATGTTAATGAAGTGAAAGCCTATCAGCCGGATGGCAGCCGCTTCCTGAAAATTGCATTCGTGGTCATAAGTGGGGAAGGGTTTTGCTCACCTACCTGCAGGTAATAAAGGAACTTCTTCATTTGCAAAAGGCCAATGCGGGCCACATGCCCCAAGGAGGTGTTTTTCAGATCGATTACTATGACGTGACCCGGCTGAATGCCATCTTCGTACATCCAAAAGTCAAACACCATGCAATACCTGGAAGTGCAGGGAAAAGGTTTTCAAAATGCAAACCAAATTTGCGAAGCAGGAGTAGATTCACTCGTACAACCCAGAAACTACACCCTGTCTGTCAAGCCTGCTTAATTGTTAACTCTTAATTGACTACCATTATGCAGCAGGTTATAATGATCGTTGAGAGCGAACAGTGGTAGGGGATTTGTACATTAAGGCGAAACAACTTCGTAACTTTCGGGTGCATTTAGTTTGAGGGTTCAGATCGGACCTTTGATCTCCTCATGCTCCGCATGCTTGTCATAATCACGCCACAAATGACGTGCAAATCACGCTCCATCTCAGTACAACAACAATAACTGTCATTAATAATGAAGTTGAATTAAGCAAATGCTTGCAAATTGCTATAACTATTTCACTTGGCAGGGTATGTCAGTATATAAATATATATACAGTTCCCTGGTCTAATAATGGGCTTCCCTGTTCCTTAACTCTGATAAAACCAAATGTTGGCACTCACAGCTTCATTACGTCGGCGAAATTATAGTTTGAGGCATTCGAGTCATCAAGCTTGGCGAGAATCACCCGGTATCCTTCGGGAGTGGCGCCTGCCAGCGGAACAATAGAGCTGTGCACACAGAGCAGAAGTGATGTGGTTAATAGGTTAGTTAGGTGTAGTGAAGTCTGACTACAACCCACACTGTGCGCATGGCGCGCCTGATCTCGGGCCGCTCGCAGTCGAGGTTCACGAAGAACTCCTCCAGGTGGGTGCGGGCCGTGAGATTGTTGTCCAGGACCTGCTTGGCCACCTCCATGCTGCAGCGGCAGGCGTGAAAGAAGTGCAGGGCCTCGCCCTCAGAAAATCTGTCCGAGATGTGCGGCTGCGCGTGGATCCAGTCCAGAAACTTCAGCACCTCTGGCCGCTTGATCTCCGGAAAACTGGCATACTGATCCTCCAGCCTGGCCTCCTTCATCGTAGTGGGCTGCTCCGGGATTTACTTTTGATTGCTGCGCTAATTGGCCCGAAACGCGATTGAGCGCGGTCAACTCTCGAATGAAATGGAAATGGAAATGGAAGTGGAAGCTGGTTGCTTTCGCAAGTGAAACTGGTTGGCCGTCTGGCTTGGCTTCGCGAATTCGGCATGCAATTCCGTGTGCTCGGGATGGGATCGGGAATAGGGGGCTTTTTGGGAGGGGAGTTGGGACTAGCATGTGTTCAGGAAAAACTGGCAGTGCCACTCGCTGGTCACACGGAGAAAAGCTATACATTTTTCTAGATTCAGTCCATGACAGTCCACTTTAGTTCAGTATTCAGCGAACTTAAAGTCATATTTTTTAGTTAAAACAAAAGGCACAAAACTATAATTCTTTGCAGTGTATTTATCTTCGGTTCATTTCACTTCGCTGCCGTCAGGCTGCGTGAAAATGCATTTTTACTCGCCTGCTGTGCCGTTCGGTTATTATTATACTTTTCCCTCTCTTCGGGATTGCATAACATGTGATCAAGTGATTGGGCGGCCGATCCATGACGTGGCGTCTGTTATTACTGCGCATGGCGTGTGCTGGGAAGATCGGGAGATCTCAGCTCCTTCATCACATCCCAAATGCGACGCTTGACTGACGAAAGAAAATGATTTTTGTGTATTCGCGTATGTACGCAGCTAAGTGAAGATTAAAGATTGAAGCAAGATGTGGTTATATATGTAGATGTGTACATGGCGTATACGTAATATTGGGGAATTGAATTGCAAGTGGATTTAATTTGATTTTGAAACAGTTAGTGAACTAGAATTTATCCTGATGTCCAAATCAAAGTGGTTTGTCTAAGTTGGTTGCACAATAAATTGCATATTCAAGGAATCCTTCGCCAAATAAGATGTCAACTGTTGCGAGTTCCCCGAGTTGCATTGCAAGTACGTGTGGCAACTTCGTCTTGGACTTTATCCGCGCAGTCTAGCTGCCACAACGGCCTCATTTCCGCGGCAGACACTTGACATTTTGCCAACAGCAGACACCAGGCATCCACTCAGCCGGCCAGAAAGCCAAACTGGCTAGGCAGCCTGTGCCTGCAGCCTGATCCGGGCACTGGGAAAAGCGATCGCCCAAAATGCTGTTTCAAGTGGGTATTTCGCATTTGAAATCGGCAGAAGCATTTATTCACAACCAGCCCAGCCTTTTTATTGTGTTACTCACAGTACCTTAGAACTTTAAAGTCATCGAAATGGGGGTGATCATGAAAAGCGTCTCGATTTTTTCGCAGTGTGCTTGTGGCATGCTTCGCTCAGCTAAAACAGCCGGTGCGCCACTTTGGCGTGTCTGAAATTCCAAACGGATTAGAAGCCGCGTGCAAAGAGCAAACGGCAACAGCAAATGTTTGCTGCCAATGGCAACCAGTTTGCGAGCCCGAGGAGTGG
Source organism: Drosophila orena (assembly GCA_005876975.1). Classification (NCBI taxonomy): domain Eukaryota; kingdom Metazoa; phylum Arthropoda; class Insecta; order Diptera; family Drosophilidae; genus Drosophila; species Drosophila orena. Next base: position 560,087 of record VCKV01000282.1, on the reverse strand, counting down.
AAACTGCGGGATCCCAAGGGGATGGGAATCAGAGAAAGGTGGAGGAGGAGGAGGAGGAGGAGGAGGTGTGGACTTCTGTTTCGTTTTGAACTGCTGGGGGCAGGTGTCGTGGTGTCAGCCTCGAGTGTCAAACTTGGTGCCAATTCCAAATTAATTATACAACCCGAAGTGCAAGCTTGCATCGGAGCTCCGCTTGCACGGAGGGGTCAGGTGCACCCACTGCTCTGGGGCAAGGGTAACGTCATTAGCATGGGCAGAGTTTGTGATGAACACTCTCGTGGTTCTTGGATTGGGGCTATTATAATGGAATATGTTATATTTGTTGAATGACAAAAAACCATCCTCATCCGTATATCAGTTGGGTAACTGCAGTCTGCTGCAGGCGAACCTCAATTTTTGCAATGGTGACCCAAAAAAATCGATCGCAGGAATGCCTGCATGCTAATCGCGGATCAGGTTTCCGAAGACAACGACGACGGTGATGATCATGACGATGGCATGGTGGTGACAACATCGTTTGGCGACGTGCGTTCTTTTCAAGTTGCCGTCACGCACCGAGTCCTACGTGTGGGTCACCTCGCCGGGACTCCATTGCCCAGTTCTTCCTGGAACCCCGCCCAGTTGCTTCCAACTTTTGCCGGCTGCGGCTGTTGCTCGTTCCCCGGCCATTTTTCACGCATTTGACTGCATTACTTAACCTCAATTGGGCAGACGACGTGCATCAACTGGCCACACTCCCATTCCCGTTCCCGTTCCCATTCCCATTTCCACTCCCATGCCACTCCCCAGCCCACTCGAAGGCCCCCTTTCAGGCCAACGGTTGCGTTTCCGTTGGCCACCAGAGCTCCGTTGAGCAAATGAAGTTGTCGCGTCGGCTTACAGCAATTTGCATGTGCCCCTGCCACCCGGATCCCCTTTTCGGGGCCAGCGGATCCTGTCCAGCTCCGGCTGTCCATTTCAATTGTCGATCGATCGCGCAGCCCTGACTCACTCTTACACTGGAAAACAATTGTTTAATGTTTGCAAATGCTCTTTGTAAAATGATATTATGCATAGCTCAAGACAAAATTGACTTAGAAAGTGACTTGGAGTTAAGGGGGTCTGGAGGCGGTTCAAGGCTGGCAAGGTGCACGACTTTTTTCGCAGTGTGCCGCTCGCCCCCGCACCTTTGGGGTCCTATGTATGTCCCCTCTAACAATTAAGGGGGATTGGATTGGTTGGGGCAACTCCTAGCCAACCACGCTTTCGTCGCCCGCCGGCTGAAAAAGCTCCAATTGTTCTGCGAGTCGAAAAGTGGAAAACTGGTTTTGCGCATGCGCGCCTTTTCTGTGCGCTGCGATTGTATTTTATATTGTATTGTATATTCGGTGTGGCTCTTTTTGTGTGTTTTTAGCGGTTTTTGTTTTGATTTCTGATTGCCGTTCGAATGTCTTTTTCAGCCCGCAGTTGCTGCTGCGGTCGGCGGAGTGCCGCTTTTTGTGCTGCTGTTGGCCACTTTTATTTACGGTGGCAAGTGTCGCTTGACAAATTGATTTTGATTTGTTTGGTGTTTTCTGTTTCGCGTTTCTGTTTTTCCTTGTATTTGTTTTGTATTTCGTTTGCCGCATTTGCAATGGGAAGTTTGTTAGGGGCTTGGCAACCTTGAACTAAGTGCAACTTCGCCCAGGGAAATGGCTGTTTGAACGGCCATTAAATTGCCTTGGTTCCCAGCCGAACAGGAAGAGGAATCAACGGCAATATCCATCCAATTATCGCTTCCTTCGGAGCACTCAAATTGGAAATTGAAAATTGGGAACTGGGAATTGGAAATCAAGCAGCAACAGTTGAGTGCACTCGATTGCCGCCGAAGCGCGGGGGTGGAGGGTGCGGCCTTCAGGTGGAAAGGGGTGGAGGATCGGGGCAACAGGGCATTACACGCTCTTTGGCATCCTGTTTCATGCAACAGCAAGCAACAGGATGCCGCACAAGCACTCCGACATCCGAGGGTTGCTTTGCCCGCCACTGAGCAAAATGGGTGTCCCAAAGTTTACTATTGGGAAATACGATGCTACGATACGATAACGCAATGTTTTTGCCAGTGTGCTCCTCCCTGAATGGCCCTCGAAAAGCCAACCAAAGTCAGTTACAAGTGAATGCCAAACAAAGCCCGTCCCTCCTGCACCGGCGATCCATTCCAGCCATCTATCCGTCCACTCAGCGATCGCACAAAGGAACAGGCAGCACAATGCATTAGTTCCCTCTGGAATAACAAATAACAAAGGGCGAAAAAGGAGCTGGGACGCCGAGGTCCGAACAAAGGAAGACCAGACCGGTCGTGCGTCTCGAAAATCCTTAAGCCGCAGAAGACGGGCAAGGAACTCTCGCACTCATCCACGGCCGAACACCTGATGATGACTCTGACTGCGACACCTGAACGTTGAAAAATGATAATTAGATGGTCTAGCAACCCTCGGCCAGACAGACGTTACAATCGACCTGGTGAGCGAGGTAATGGTGCAGTGGTGCAATGGTGGTGGAATCTCAGTGGACCGGCGGTTGGGTCTTCTTCCTTCTCGTGCTCGCCTAGTGTGAAGTGATCGTTTGGCTACATAAATGTTGTCCTCCAGGGGTGGTTGGTGTTCGAGAAGCGGGCAGAGCAGGCTGCTAGGATATTCGGAAGTCGGCAGACTTCTTCAAGACATTCCTTCAAGACACTCCACCCCGCTGGACTCGCTTGAGAAGATGTGCCGCGCCCTAATTAGTGGCAGCCAAGAGCAACAGTGCATCGTAAAAATATGCGCATATCAAGAACTCCTATCTACATAATTATGAATTCAATATTTCCTGCCAGCGCCGCACCCCAGTACCTTCTCCTCTCGAAGACCGGCAACTTAAGAGAACGCAACCCGGCGAAGGGAAAGGAAACGAGCACTTGACTCTAAGGACCACAGACATTACGGAACGAAAGGGGAGCTCAGTCGTCGGCCGGATGGTGATCAAATGAGATCAGAAGAGAAAGCACGCGAAAGGAAGTTCTGAATGGGACTTGGCCCTAAAGAAAGTCGTTTGGCATGCAGTGAAGTGGGCACTCTTTTTGTTCTGCTAGGACATTAATTGGATCTGGATCCCCACTGGGCTGGGTTAGGCAGACAAGCACTTTTGGAGCTGTATAGGCTTCTGATTATACTGCGATCTCTTATTGAAATTGGAAATTGCTTATGGCGAAAGCAGCCACCCCTTTGCTCTTCCGGACACACATCATCTTACGAAATCTCCTCTGGAGCACTCCCCTTTAGCAGCCATCAACATGTAGCAGTCCACGCCTTCGCCTTGACAAAGGCGACTTTGTCCCCCAGACAAGAGATAGGGGGTCGCAGATAGAGAGAGATTGGAAATTGAATCCGTTCCCGATGGGTCTCTGACCCCAACTTCTGATGACTTGCGCCCAGCTGGAATCGGGGGGTTACATCCAGTCTCTGGCTGGAGGAGGATGATAAATCGTGGGGCCGCCTCCCCACACTGCTTACAAATCTTTTAATCACATAGCTCAAGACATCCAGCCGGACATTAAATATGGTCTGGAGTCGGGCCTGAAGTTACATATGCTTGCCATTACGATTCAGATGACCTACTTCCTTCGTAGTTTTCTTTAAAAAACAAAGACTGCAGCGAAGATCATAACTATATTTTCTTATTATTCGTCCAGAAACGTATTATATTTTCACATGCATAAGAAAATGCATAAAATACACCACTGTTTTCCCAGGAGTAAAGGAAGACCTGCCACCTGTTAATGAGAAAACGCCATATACTGCTCGTAGACCGCACCTAGACCATCCCAACTTTGCATAATTTCCACTAAATGGCAGCGTAGATATCTAAGAGGCGATAAGCATGATCTAGGGTTCCAAATTACGCGCTTCAAGCGCACTCGAGCAGTGCGATTTTCATTATTTTCCTCATTTTCCCTCCTCGCTGCCGTGGAAAACGCACGTGCAGAAGGCCAAGACAATTTTCTTACCCTCCCGCTGGGGATCTTCGTGCATATGCTACACGGAATACTTTGTTGGATGAAGTGGGAAGAATATGGGAAGAGCAACCCTCATGGGCGCACCGCGCCTCCTTAAACATGCCCACTCAACTGTGAGGGGGGTGGCCTCTCAAGGATCCGCTCCCAACCGACCCGAGCCGAGTCCCACATAACATTTGCATCTCATTTCCGGACACTTGGACGCGAGGGTCAGCGGTCCGATCCTCGGCGGCGAGGGTGAGCGTTTGACAATTGCCTTCTGGGTGCGGGACACGGAAGTGCGAACGGGACAAAGGCGAGCGGAAATGCCTTCACATGACTGCGACTGCGAGGGGTGAATAATTACAATGTGTTTCGTGTCGGGGGAGGCTCTCACCGCTCACAGATCCCTATGGCGCGGATCTATTGACCCGTGGAAAATCTCGCAGCGAAAGCTTTCAGCACCGCTTTCGGGGAATGGCACAGCTAACAGCTAATCAAAGAACTAGTTTATATCATAAGATATATTTGTTGTGATGTTGGTTTGTCCTAAAAACAGTCGCAATCCTATGTGATGTGATAGAATCTATTGCTAATATTTTTCCCCTGTGTAACGCAGGTGGAGTGAAAATCAAAATAGATTTTATGGCAATTTTCACATGGAATTATAATGAGCTCTGCGCGGCAAGGGCGTTACGGTGGCTTATTTACGACAGCCGCCTGGATTTGTGCGGTGCACTGTGCGTGAACCGGTACAGTGAAGCCCACAACTCAACCCCCTGGGATTTCTCCCGCCGCCGTTGACATTTTCCCATGATTCGTCACTCAGGTGGTTGTGCTTTCCGAGCCTGTTGCATAATTTGTCAAGTGACTTTATTGGCCGGGTAGATGAGTTTAATGGCAGGCTGTGCTGCATGCATGCTAATGAGCGCTGCCTGAAGTTGATGTGATTTTCAGTGAATTTGTATCAGACTAATGATTGATCATTCACCTACCAGAATGTATCACATACTAATGTTATTGCAGCAGATTTCGATTTCCATGCATTCTCTATTGGTTACAGAACGAAGCCACTGCTTGTTCTGCAATTAAGAGTGAGCGCTCTTGATCATCTTATAATTGATCTCCTGAGCGTTGAGGACTTTGGAACTCATCGCAGAACTTAGGAGCGAAGGCCATTAATCATATTATAGGAATCCCGCACAGTGCGTCTATCCCTTGGCCACTATGGCAAGTCAATGACCGACGGACCCTCGCTCCAAGAATCTCCGGCACCACACTCTCTGGACATTTTCGGCAACGGATCGCCTCATTATTAATCCTCAGCAGCTAGAGCAGCGCAGAGCCCGAAGATCGTAGATGTGTACCTCGGGTATGGAATGTGCGAGCGTGAGAGAGACGGTTTGGCCACTTCCATCACCATCTCCATTTCCATTCCATTCCCATTCCCATACCCAGTCCCAGTCCCAGCATTTCATAGGGTTAAAACCCACGAGCACTTTTTGTCTGTCTTTCTTTTTGGGCGATCATCAGACAATAGAAAGCTAGACGAACCAGCAGGCGAACCAGAAGAAAAGGCAGGGCAGTCAGGAAGAACCGCTCCGAAGAAGGGGCCTCCGGAATGGGAAGACGGCCGGGTGCTCGGTGGCTCGGGGGCTCGGGGGGTCTGTCCGTTTTTCGGTCGTTGAACTGGGAGCGGAGCAGCGGAGAGGTGAGGGGAGGGGCGGAGCGGAGCGGCGCGGCGCGGCGATCTTCGTTTTCGAGAGTCGTAACAGTAAACAGTTAAAACGCTTCAAATGCGTACGACTGGCGGTGGAGCAGCGAGTCTGGATTTTCGAGACCGACTTGGACGATGGGCTTTCTTCTTGGGCTGTTGTGACGTCTGGTTGTTGTTGCCTTTAAGGCCGTAACCTGTTCGAACACTGAGCAAAATAGTCCAGGACAGGCAGATTTGAAATGTTCAAAAAGCTTTTAACCCAAAGTTGCCTAGCTCACAATAATAATACCACCCCAATAAACATAATTCTTTTATTGGCTGGCATTTGTGCCTTTATGCACTCCCTTTTTTTTCTGAGTGTGCGCCTGTGGATCGGTGCCCTGAAACCTGAGACGCGTTTAGGACTTTGGCCCAGAGCTACGCCCGCAACTTGATGGTTATTTTATTTACGAACCTGTTGCAGTTGCTGCAGGCAACCCGTTGGTGCCCGAGTGCACATATGTTAACGGCGGGGGGAGGGGCTGCTGGGTGGCATGGGGGTTCCGACAAATGGGCACACGCCCAAAGCACCGAAAGCGTTGTCCGTTTGGCAGGCGGCGCACCTGACGCTTCGTCCAAAAGTGGAAAGTAAACTCTACATGGCCGGCAATTTACATGCGTCGCCTGGTCCCGCTCCCCCAGCTCCTCCCCTCACGCGCTCACACTCTGCTCCTCCCTTCGAAACCCCTTTACGCCCCCCTCAACCCACCCTTCGCTCAGTATCTTTCTCTTTATGTTGAAAGCGTCGCACATTTGTATTTTTATTTATTTTTATGATACCCGTTGATTTGAAAGAAACCCTTTCTCCGCCGCTCTTTCGCCGTATCTCTCGGATTTCTCTCCTTTCCGCTGCATTCTTGTCTTGGGATTGCGTAAAGTTACCGTTAGCTGCTTGGGTTTTGATACGTGCGCCTGTGTGAGTATGTAAATGGAAGCGTGGGACATGTGGGCCAACTCCAAGCCCCAACCCAGTGCGGTTAACTCACGGCTCACGGTTACTGTGGCCCATGCACAGGGAGAATAAAGAGTGCAGTTCCTTGTGGGCACTTGTTGGATCGTTGATTTAACTAAATACACATTTTACGAGAGAAGGGAGAGTTTGATCCCCTTATTTTTACATATTGATATACATATGTATGTATGTATATTGGGGAAACATTTTATTTTCCAGTGTGCATTGCGCTGATCAGCGAGGCCGCTGTAGTTGCTTGGATTTTGGGCCAGCTGAAGAGGCACAGCATCCGCTAGAGTTCCTCATTTGGCTTCTGGGTGCGCATCCGCCTTCGTCTAGTGGATTCGGATTTGGATTCGGCTTTGGACCTCGACTTCATCAACTCGTTTTCCGACGCTGCGATTGCTGATGTTGCTGCCGTGCGTTTGATGCCGCTGCTGCCTCGGTGTTCTTCTCCTTGGTTGCTTCAGCGTCTGGTTTCCCACTCATTTGCTTAATTTCAATTTCGTTTCGTTTGCCATTTATGGCACAATGACCATGAACGGTTTTTAAACAGCTGTTGGCGGTGTTGGTGTCTATTATCATTTGGCTCTTGCGCGGAGGATGTAACTGTTTATTCAAAACAGATACAGCGGTATTGGTACACCGGGCTTAGCCTCTTCATACCCATATATCCCCGTTGCAATGAGATCACCAGGCGCAGACAACGCCCTTTGCGATCGCTTTCCCCCAAAGCACTTGCTCCAAAGAGCTTTTTCTCCTGAGTGACTCACTCCCAGCCGCAGTACCTGCAAGGCGGCTACAGTAAAACCCCTATAACTGGACTGAACATTTTTATGGGACGATAACTTTTATACGTACATATATCAATAAATGTATAGCATTATAAAATTTTATTTCTTCAATAGATGTCAAACTTATCCTCTGGTCAAACTCTCTTTCTGTTAACGTTGCGGATGATTAATTTCTTGTAGTACATAAATAACTACGTACGTAAAATGTGTACAATGAATGCTGTCAAAGCATTTATTTCGAATTCAACTGGAGCAGATTTTTTGCATTAGTTGTCAAAACCTAATTACAACATATGTTAAGATACACTAGTATGACATACATACAATTCTTTTCCTGGCGAGAAAAGGACGGAAGAGCACCGCTTCAGTGGACGCAATTGAGCCACGAGCTCAGCGCTTGACACATTGCATTTCATTAACCAATTAACATAATTAGTGTTCATCAATCAATTAATAATTCCGCTCAGTGCAGAGCGGACCGCTCGTTTCGAGAGCGGACTCCGCAGGCATAAATCAAAAGTCGAAATACACTTGTTGCGCCCAAGAAAAAAACAACTTTGAAATCCCACCTCAAAACAATAACAATCCCTGCTCTCGAAGTCTCCACTGAGCTGAGCTTTTCGCTTGGAGAGCTGGCTCTCAGGCTCTCTCTGGGCTGAGTTTCCTGGTATTGGTTAGAGCAGAGTGGAACAGTGCGGAGCAGAGTCGAGCGCCAACTCTCCAACGATCGCTCAGTTGGCGTTGGAGAACGAGAGCGAGAGGGAGAGCGCGTGAGAGAGGGCGGCCCTGCGCATGTGTGTAGCGATGTTGTGAGGAAAAGGGTTCTTGAACTTAAAAGGGGTCAAAACATAAAATGAAACTCGAAGTGCCTTGGCACATAGGCAAACTGAGCTCTCCTCTCCAGTCCGCTCGGCTGCGTCCATGTGTTGGTGCCTCGGCATCAGTGTGCTCGCCTGTCTAGGCTCGTGTGTGTGTTTGTGTGTGTGTGTGGGGTATCTGTGTGAGCGCCTGCTGCTCGTCATGCTGCCGCTGCTCTGCCGCTGCGCTGCCCTCGCTATTTCCTCCGTACGCCTTGTCTCTCGTCTATTCCGTTTTCTATTTGATTTTTACCTGTTGTTGTTTTGGCTTAAAGCCTGCTCCCCTTTTACAGCACCTGGCCCCTCTCCACCCCTTCAGTCCTCTCAGCCAGCTCGAAGGCACGCACTAGCCGCATGCCTACACTCGCCGAAAGAACGCATTTGAATCCTAAAAAAACATGTATTTGGGATTAAATGAATACACGAAATACAGTGGAGCTACCCTAACCAGGCATATGACACCGTATTACTTTGTAGGAGAGTTTGAACGTTAAATTATCAAAGCATTTCCTCTAGGTGTTCACCTGTGTAATATTTAGGTACTAAGTGTATACTTTAAAGGCTTAGAACTATACTGCATAATAGTATTAGTCGAATAGTACTAATCCTGAAGAGCACACATTTTCTCTCAGTACACATGCGTTAGGCTTAGCCGGAATTTGGGTTCCTCCTCCTTGGCGAGCGAGAAACTTTTTTGTGTTTACCACTTTTCTCGTAAACAGACGACTTGAGCTCATCGGGGCTATTTTTAGCTGGGGTGCGTAGGATCGCATCGAAACAGATCCGTTGACCCAAAATAAAGGCCCAAAAGACGTGGCGGTATGGGTCTGCGTTTTGGCCATCGAACAGGAGTCGCTCTCGTCGCCGTGAACCATTTGTGTAAACAATATTATTTATGACGCTACCCTATTCCGATCCGGATCCCTAGCCGAAGCCCCGCGAACCCCTCGCCCGGTCTTCTGTACTTAATGCTATTTACAATTCCATTCCCTGGGTTTCGTTTTACTTCGTTTCGTGCCTACATTTGTTCGTAGGCTCCTTTCTCCCTCTCATTCTCTGCGGCTCTTCGGCAGCGATTCCTTACCTTTTCACGCTCCGCTGGTTCTCGCTACACCGATACAGATGCAGATACAAATACATCCCGTATCTGTGTGCCTTCGCATTGGAGTGTGTGCATGTGTGCGATTCAATCTCGATTGTCAATCTAGGCGGTTAGAAAAGATGTTTGCCTTTGGCCTGGAACAGGAACGAGAACGGCCAGAGAATGGGAACGCGCTCGGTCAGCGACCTCCGGCGATTACACGTGTTGTAAATTAGTTTAGGATTCCCTCGTCCCATTTTGGGGAATATTAATGCTTGTTTGCTTGCCCAACGTTTGTCAGCTCTTCAGCAAGTGAGGTTTGGACAATCCGCAGACAAGAGTCCCTGGCAAAGAGCCGCAGGTTGGGATCCATCTTGGAAGACTCGAATGACCTAAACTGACAGACATTATAGATTATCCCTTCGACACGTCGATAATCCAAAGGAACTGCTCATTAAACGTACAATATCGTTTTTCATATTAGTAGAAGTAAAGGAATGCTGGTTCTTCACACCTAGTGAAGACACCGCCTGTTTGGAGATAAAATAGTGAGAAGCTTTTCTAATGGCATTTTTGAAATGAGTACTCGTATACCTTTGAACACAAGGCCTGACGTATCGCAGCAATTTATTTAATAATCCAACCACTGATCCCCGCCATACCCACGATCACAAAGATAAGATCCCCAAGGAACCCATCTCGCAAGCATACAATGTTTTCCCTCATTAATTGATGTACAGGAAAAATGACTTTTCACACACAAGAAAAGCAAACACAAAAGAGCGTCTGAATAACGAAGAAAAGTCAGCCACCACCACCTGATGATGACTGGTTACAAGGGATCGCAGCAGACGTATAGCTTTTCCCCAGGAAAATCCAGTCAGACGGTCCAGACAGCGGACAAAAGATTTCTAAATTATCGACTTACCCGAGTCCAAGCTGAAAATCACTCCTCGGTGTTGGGACCGCTGATTTCTTCCCAGCTGGCTTGGGGAGGATCAATTGTGATCTCACGACGTCAAGCTGCGATCGCCACAGTGCCACCTGATACAACACAGGTATCCAATCAAGAGCAACAACAGTTTCACACCTTTGCACCGTTAGAGAGGGGCGAAAGAGGGCGTGGCAGCATATAGACCCATAGATCCAAGCTGAGCTTACCTCTTCTGAGGACCCCTGTCAACCGGTTCCCAAAGATACTTTCTAGGCTGCCTCCGCTGGCGACTGACTTGTGATTACTAAATTAGCACTCTCCTGATTGTCTAACCCCTTACCCCTTTTCTAATTGCCGTCGCCGGGCTGAAAGCCACAAAAAGCAAAGACTTGAAGCCAAGAAATTCCTTTTTAATTAGCGTCCCATGCGAACGTCATCCCAAGCTCAAAAGCGAATAGATCTGCGAAACGACTTCCAGCTCCAATCACCTGCAACTGTCCCAAAAATTGTGTTGCGTCATAATCAGCGACTGGTGGGAACTTCCGCACACAATCCACAATCAACGGCGACCGTCCACAGATTCTAATGTCATTCGATGACACTCGGAAAAATGGGCTCTAACTTTGGGAAATATTCCTGTCTGAGTTACACAAGGAAATCTGTTTGATTACAATCAGTTGATATCTATTTATAGGTTGGAAGCTAAAATTCGACCAACACTTTCAAATATTAATAGGGCTACAGATTTCATAGTTTTTGTTCAAGTGTAACTTGCCTAATGACACTCTGGCTGTAGTGGAGCTGGCCCTTTTGGGACCCTCAAATCCGGAAATGTTTCTCCATCTCTTTCGCCTTGGGATCGGATGTGACAAAGCAGTTTGGGCCAGTGCTGACCCCATGTGAACCGAGTATGTCGCGTGAGTCCGGTAGCCAGGACCATGAGATCCGTGAAATTGCCGTGAAACGCCGAGTCGGTTGCCCTGGTGAGCTGCTTCCCACAGAAAGTTGCATAATTTACACGCTCTATGGCCGCGCCCGTCAGGACCTTGCACCTGTGGCTGTTGGCTGCGCAGGATCCTGGCCATTATCCTGACCCTGATCGAGGGCAGCCAACAAGTTGGCCGGTCAAGCGAGCCACTTTCACCCTCCCTCGAAACTTTGAGCCTGAGCAATCACAGGGCTCAATCAACTGGTTTCGGGCCAGCAGAGAAGTGTTTCCCATGATCTGTTGCTCGAGCTGGTGGAACAGGGTTCCGCGGGGGAAACAAATTCGAAATTAAATTTTTATTTTGATTTCTTTGGCTGGCTCCCGGCTTAATGGCCCTTGACTTCGGCTCTCGGTTATCCTTGGGAACGCAACTCTTTCTTGCAGCCCCGGTCCCGTCGTGCATAAACCATAAAATCATTCCCCTAAAAGGGTCCAGTTTTTCGTTACTCCATTCTTCCCACGTTCCGATGCGATCCTTTGCCCTGCAGCAAGGATCAATCGCAGACGTATTTAGATACAATTTGATGTTTTTCGAGGTCTCGAGGGTTGCCGTTGCGTCCTCGGAGATCCTAGATCCTCTTCAAACAGACATGGACGTTGACACAAACACCTGGCCATTGGACCGAGGATTACAAGCAAATAACTCAAGTCAGGCGGCGGAGTCATGTTTACTGAGGGAATGGGAAAACGCTGCAGATTGTAGGAAATTACCGGCAGGCACGAAGATGGTGCCCCATCCACATCCACATGCACATCCACATCCTTCTCCGCCTGCCACCCCTCGGTGCTCCGAGCACAAAGCCTGCTCTTTGTCTGGTATCTCTGGCCCCCTATTTTTCGGTATTTACCAGCGGCAAAGAAAACAGATCGCAGAGAAAGAGAAACTCGAAGAGGCATCAGTGGCCATGGGGTTGGGCAGGGGAGGGGAGGGGAAGGGGAAGGTGAGCAAACAGCGTATCCTGTACCCTTGCACAAACGTTGACTTTCATTATCTGTTGCGCCACTTTAAGCCACTCAGCCGGGGACTTGCCGATAGGGGGCAGCTTCAAGGAGTGGGGTAGCTGCACTGCACGAAATAAAGCATTTTAAACTAATAAGTGAATAATATAGAATATAGAAGTGCTTACAAGTTGCGACTATACTAATGGGTGTAATGGATCAAAAAGATAGAATCAAAAAAGCTGACCAATTATGTTAGCAAGCGTAAATGATTTTCTCAGTGCAGAAGGCCATTGCATGCACACATGAAATCTCAAGCACTTGCAGGAAGGGATCGGGAACAGGGCGAATAAAGAGTGCAAAGCAGGGAGTTCGGAGCAGGGTAGCAGGGTAGCTTGGATGTCTGGATGGCAGGAATGGCAGGGATAGCAGGGAGCACACTACCCAGGCGAGGACGTGCCGCCTTGGCACAATTGGTCCGCCACAGGGTGCAGGGTACTTGGACCGAGATGGGATGGGACGGAGTCGACGTCGGAGTCCAGACCTCGAGGATCGCTGTCAGAGTCAGCCGTGTGTATCCACTGCCGAGTGCCGCGAAGGGGGATCGCCACGAAGTTATTTATTCTCTGGCGTTGCTCTCGCCGCGAGTGAGTGTGCGAGTGTGTGTATCAGAGGATACTTTTATAGCCTTCCCCATGCCCCTCTGATTTGCATTCCGATGTGTGTGCAGCGGGCCCAGCCCAGAAAAAGCAACTCGAGATGAAAGAAAACAATAAACGCGATCCCTTTCGCTCCGCTTCGCGGGCTCAGGGGGTGCAACGCGGCAGCGGAGGGTGGTGTGGGGATTCGCGGAGAAAGAGGTAATTGTAACGTGCGAATTGCCAACTGAAAAATATTTTCAATTTGCTAAATAATATGTCATCCGCCGGCCGCGGCGATCAATCCTTCGGAACGGGAGTTGAATTTCTGATTGCCGCTCTCTTTAATTTGCATACAGTGCGTTTCGATGCCTTAAGGCGAAAAGGGGTCTCAAGATATGCACTACATGGGTCTGGCTTCAAAAAGGGTTTGAGTTATGGAGTATAGAGCTTCAGCCTTGGGACATTTTTTTTTTCGAATTTCTACAACAGAATACATCAGGGAAATTAAAAAAAAAATTGTTTAATAAATTTTTAAATTTGAATGCATATTGTTAGATAATTGCTCCAGAAACATTTTGAGGTATGCCACTTCAAATTCCGATAAAGATAAGCTGAGTTTTGGACTTTCGGACTTCAGTCTTGGGACATATTTGAATTTCTACAACATTATAACATCAGAAAAATGACAGCAAAATTGAGAAAAAATAAATTTCCAAATTTGAATGCATATTGTTAGAGAATTGCTCCAGAAACATTTTAGGTATGCCACTTCAAAATCCGATTAATATAAGTTGAGTTATGGACTTTATAACTTCTGTCTTCGGACATTTTTGAATTTCTACAACATTTTAACATCATAAAAATGACAAAAAAATTGAGAAAAAATAAAATTCCAAATTTGAATCCAGATTGTTAGAGAATTGCTCCAGAAACATTTTGAGGTATGCCACTTCAAATTCCGATTAAGATAGGTTGAGTTATGGACCTTCCGACCACAGTCCTGGGACATATTTGAATTTCTACAATATAATAACATCACAAAAATGACAAAAAAAATGTAGAAAAAATAAATTTCCAAATTTGAATGCAGATTTTTAGAGAATTGCTCCAGAAACATTTAGAGGTATGCCAATTCAAATTCCGATTAAGATAAGTTGAGTTCTGGGCTTTCGGACTTGAGTCTTGGGACATATTTGAATTTCTACAACATCATACCATCAGAAAAATGACAAAAAAATTGAGATAAAATAAATTTCCAAATTTGAATGCAGATTTTTAGAGAATTGCTTTAGAAACATTTAGAGGTATGCCACTTCAAAATCCGATTAATATAAGTTGAGTTATGGACTTTAGAACTTCTGTCTTCGGACATTTTTGAATTTCTACAACATCATACCATCAGAAAAATGACAAAAAAATTGAGATAAAATAAATTTCCAAATTTGAATGCAGATTTTTAGAGAATTGTTCTAGAAACATTTAGAGGTATTCCACTTCAAAATCCGATTAATATAAGTTGAGTTTTGGACTTTCGGACTTGAGTCTTGGGACATATTTGAATTTCTACAACATTATTACATCAGAAAAATGACAAAAAAAATTGAGAAAAAATAAATTTCCAAATTTGAATGCAGATTTTTAGAGAATTGTTCTAGAAACATTTAGAGGTATTCCACTTCAAAATCCGATTAATATAAGTTGAGTTTTGGACTTTCGGACTTGAGTCTTGGGACATATTTGAATTTCTACAACATTATTACATCAGAAAAATGACAAAAAAAATTGAGAAAAAATAAATTTCCAAATTTGAATGCAGATTTTTAGAGAATTGCTCTAGAAACATTTAGATGTATGCCACTTCAAAATCCGATTAATATAAGTTGAGTTTTGGACTTTCGAACTTGAGTCTTGGGACATATTTGAATTTCTTAAACATTATAACATTAGAAAAATGACAAAAAAATTGAGAAAAAATAAATTTCCAAATTTGAATGCAGATTTTTAGAGAATTGTTCTAGAAACATTTAGAGGTATTCCACTTCAAAATCCGATTAATATAAGTTGATTTTTGGACTTTCTGACTTGAGTCTTGGGACATATTTGAATTTCTACCACTTTCTTACATCAGAAAAATGACAAAAAAATTGAGAAAAAATAAATTTCCAAATTTGAATGCAGATTTTTAGAGAATTGCTCTAGAAACATTTAGATGTATGCCACTTCAAAATCCGATTAATATAAGTTGAGTTTTGGACTTTCGAACTTGAGTCTTGGGACATATTTGAATTTCTTAAACATTATAACATTAGAAAAATGACAAAAAAAGTGAGAAAAAATAAATTTCCAAATTTGAATGCAGATTTTTAGAGAATTGCTTTAGAAACATTTAGAGGTATGCCACTTCAAAATCCGATTAATATAAGTTGAGTTATGGACTTTAGAACTTCTGTCTTCGGACATTTTTGAATTTCTACAACATCATAACATCAGAAAAATTACAAAAAAATTGAAAAAAAATACATTTCCAAATTTGAATGCAGATTTTTAGAGAATTGTTCTAGAAACATTTAGAGGTATTCCACTTCAAAATCCGATTAAGATAAGTTGAGTTTTGGACTTTCGGACTTGAGTCTTGGGACATATTTGAATTTCTACAACATTATTACATCAGAAAAATGACAAAAAAATTGAGAAAAAATAAATTTCCAAATTTGAATGCAGATTGTTAGAGAATTGCTCCAGAAACATTTTGAGGTATGCCACTTCAAATTCCGATTAAGATAAGTTGAGTTTTGGGCTTTCGGACTTGAGTCTTGGGACATATTTGAATTTCTACAACACTATTACATCAGAAAAATGACAAAAAAATTGAGAAAAAATAAATTTCCAAATTTGAATGCAGATTTTTAGAGAATTGCTCTAGAAACATTTAGATGTATGCCACTTCAAAATCCGATTAATATAAGTTGAGTTTTGGACTTTCGAACTTGAGTCTTGGGACATATGTGAATTTCTACAACATTATAACATTAGAAAAATGACAAAAAAAGTGAGAAAAAATAAATTTCCAAATTTAAATGCAGATTTTTAGAGAATTGCTTTAGAAACATTTAGAGGTATGCCACTTCAAAATCCGATTAATATAAGTTGAGTTATGGACTTTAGAACTTCTGTCTTCGGACATTTTTGAATTTCTACAACATCATCACATCAGAAAAATGACAAAAAAATTGAGAAAAAATAAATTTCCAAATTTGAATGCAGATTGTTAGAGAATTGCTCCAGAAACATTTTGAGGTATGCCACTTCAAATTCCGATTAAGATAAGTTGAGTTTTGGGCTTTCGGACTTGAGTCTTGGGACATATTTGAATTTCTACAACACTATTACATCAGAAAAATGACAAAAAAATTGAGAAAAAATAAATTTCCAAATTTGAATGCAGATTTTTAGAGAATTGCTCTAGAAACATTTAGATGTATGCCACTTCAAAATCCGATTAATATAAGTTGAGTTTTGGACTTTCGAACTTGAGTCTTGGGACATATTTGAATTTCTACAACATTATAACATTAGAAAAATGACAAAAAAAGTGAGAAAATATAAATTTCCAAATTTAAATGCAGATTTTTAGAGAATTGCTTTAGAAACATTTAGAGGTATGCCACTTCAAAATCCGATTAATATAAGTTGAGTTATGGACTTTAGAACTTCTGTCTTCGGACATTTTTGAATTTCTACAACATCATCACATCAGAAAAATGACAAAAAAATTGAGAAAAAATACATTTCCAAATTTGAATGCAGATTTTTAGAGAATTGTTCTAGAAACATTTAGAGGTATTCCACTTCAAAATCCGATTAATATAAGTTGAGTTTTGGACTTTCGGACTTGAGTCTTGGGACATATTTGAATTTCTACAACATTATTACATCAGAAAAATGACAAAAAAAATTGAGAAAAAATAAATTTCCAAATTTGAATGCAGATTTTTAGAGAATTGCTCTAGAAACATTTAGATGTATGCCACTTCAAAATCCGATTAATATAAGTTGAGTTTTGGACTTTCGAACTTGAGTCTTGGGACATATTTGAATTTCTTAAACATTATAACATTAGAAAAATGACAAAAAAATTGAGAAAAAATAAATTTCCAAATTTGAATGCAGATTTTTAGAGAATTGTTCTAGAAACATTTAGAGGTATTCCACTTCAAAATCCGATTAATATAAGTTGATTTTTGGACTTTCTGACTTGAGTCTTGGGACATATTTGAATTTCTACCACTTTCTTACATCAGAAAAATGACAAAAAAATTGAGAAAAAATAAATTTCCAAATTTGAATGCAGATTTTTAGAGAATTGCTCTAGAAACATTTAGATGTATGCCACTTCAAAATCCGATTAATATAAGTTGAGTTTTGGACTTTCGAACTTGAGTCTTGGGACATATTTGAATTTCTTAAACATTATAACATTAGAAAAATGACAAAAAAAGTGAGAAAAAATAAATTTCCAAATTTGAATGCAGATTTTTAGAGAATTGCTTTAGAAACATTTAGAGGTATGCCACTTCAAAATCCGATTAATATAAGTTGAGTTATGGACTTTAGAACTTCTGTCTTCGGACATTTTTGAATTTCTACAACATCATAACATCAGAAAAATTACAAAAAATTGAAAAAAAATACATTTCCAAATTTGAATGCAGATTTTTAGAGAATTGTTCTAGAAACATTTAGAGGTATTCCACTTCAAAATCCGATTAAGATAAGTTGAGTTTTGGACTTTCGGACTTGAGTCTTGGGACATATTTGAATTTCTACAACATTATTACATCAGAAAAATGACAAAAAAATTGAGAAAAAATAAATTTCCAAATTTGAATGCAGATTGTTAGAGAATTGCTCCAGAAACATTTTGAGGTATGCCACTTCAAATTCCGATTAAGATAAGTTGAGTTTTGGGCTTTCGGACTTGAGTCTTGGGACATATTTGAATTTCTACAACACTATTACATCAGAAAAATGACAAAAAAATTGAGAAAAAATAAATTTCCAAATTTGAATGCAGATTTTTAGAGAATTGCTCTAGAAACATTTAGATGTATGCCACTTCAAAATCCGATTAATATAAGTTGAGTTTTGGACTTTCGAACTTGAGTCTTGGGACATATGTGAATTTCTACAACATTATAACATTAGAAAAATGACAAAAAAAGTGAGAAAAAATAAATTTCCAAATTTAAATGCAGATTTTTAGAGAATTGCTTTAGAAACATTTAGAGGTATGCCACTTCAAAATCCGATTAATATAAGTTGAGTTATGGACTTTAGAACTTCTGTCTTCGGACATTTTTGAATTTCTACAACATCATCACATCAGAAAAATGACAAAAAAATTGAGAAAAAATAAATTTCCAAATTTGAATGCAGATTGTTAGAGAATTGCTCCAGAAACATTTTGAGGTATGCCACTTCAAATTCCGATTAAGATAAGTTGAGTTTTGGGCTTTCGGACTTGAGTCTTGGGACATATTTGAATTTCTACAACACTATTACATCAGAAAAATGACAAAAAAATTGAGAAAAAATAAATTTCCAAATTTGAATGCAGATTTTTAGAGAATTGCTCTAGAAACATTTAGATGTATGCCACTTCAAAATCCGATTAATATAAGTTGAGTTTTGGACTTTCGAACTTGAGTCTTGGGACATATTTGAATTTCTACAACATTATAACATTAGAAAAATGACAAAAAAAGTGAGAAAATATAAATTTCCAAATTTAAATGCAGATTTTTAGAGAATTGCTTTAGAAACATTTAGAGGTATGCCACTTCAAAATCCGATTAATATAAGTTGAGTTATGGACTTTAGAACTTCTGTCTTCGGACATTTTTGAATTTCTACAACATCATCACATCAGAAAAATGACAAAAAATTGAGAA
Source organism: Drosophila orena (assembly GCA_005876975.1). Taxonomy (NCBI): domain Eukaryota; kingdom Metazoa; phylum Arthropoda; class Insecta; order Diptera; family Drosophilidae; genus Drosophila; species Drosophila orena. The sequence continues at coordinate 541,206 of VCKV01000282.1, read as the reverse complement.
AAAATACATTTCCAAATTTGAATGCAGATTTTTAGAGAATTGTTCTAGAAACATTTAGAGGTATTCCACTTCAAAATCCGATTAATATAAGTTGAGTTTTGGACTTTCGGACTTGAGTCTTGGGACATATTTGAATTTCTACAACATCATCACATCAGAAAAATGACAAAAAAATTGAGAAAAATAAATTTCCAAATTTGAATCCAGATTTTTAGAGAATTGCTCTAGAAACATTTAGATGTATGCCACTTCAAAATCCGATTAATATAAGTTGAGTTTTGGACTTTCGAACTTGAGTCTTGGGACATATTTGAATTTCTACAACATTATAACATTAGAAAAATGACAAAAAAAGTGAGAAAATATAAATTTCCAAATTTAAATGCAGATTTTTAGAGAATTGCTTTAGAAACATTTAGAGGTATGCCACTTCAAAATCCGATTAATATAAGTTGAGTTATGGACTTTAGAACTTCTGTCTTCGGACATTTTTGAATTTCTACAACATCATCACATCAGAAAAATGACAAAAAAATTGAGAAAAAATACATTTCCAAATTTGAATGCAGATTTTTAGAGAATTGTTCTAGAAACATTTAGAGGTATTCCACTTCAAAATCCGATTAATATAAGTTGAGTTTTGGACTTTCGGACTTGAGTCTTGGGACATATTTGAATTTCTACAACATCATCACATCAGAAAAATGACAAAAAAATTGAGAAAAAATGAAATTCCAAATTTGAATGCAGATTGTTAGAGAATTGCTCCAGAAACATTTTGAGGTATGCCACTTCAAATTCCGATTAAGATAAGTTGAGTTATGGACTTTCGAACTTGAGTCTTGGGACATATTTGAATTTCTTAAACATTATAACATTAGAAAAATGACAAAAAAAGTGAGAAAAAATAAATTTCCAAATTTAAATGCAGATTTTTAGAGAATTGCTTTAGAAACATTTAGAGGTATTCCACTTCAAAATCCGATTAATATAAGTTGATTTTTGGACTTTCTGACTTGAGTCTTGGGACATATTTGAATTTCTACCACTTTCTTACATCAGAAAAATGACAAAAAAATTGAGAAAAAATAAATTTCCAAATTTGAATGCAGATTTTTAGAGAATTGCTCTAGAAACATTTAGATGTATGCCACTTCAAAATCCGATTAATATAAGTTGAGTTATGGACTTTAGAACTTCTGTCTTCGGACATTTTTGAATTTCTACAACATCATCACATCAGAAAAATGACAAAAAAATTGAGAAAAAATAAATTTCCAAATTTGAATGCAGATTGTTAGAGAATTGCTCCAGAAACATTTTGAGGTATGCCACTTCAAATTCCGATTAAGATAAGTTGAGTTTTGGGCTTTCGGACTTGAGTCTTGGGACATATTTGAATTTCTACAACACTATTACATCAGAAAAATGACAAAAAAATTGAGAAATAATACATTTCCAAATTTGAATGCAGATTTTTAGAGAATTGTTCTAGAAACATTTAGAGGTATTCCACTTCAAAATCCGATTAATATAAGTTGAGTTTTGGACTTTCGGACTTGAGTCTTGGGACATATTTGAATTTCTACAACATCATCACATCAGAAAAATGACAAAAAAATTGAGAAAAAATAAATTTCCAAATTTGAATCCAGATTTTTAGAGAATTGCTCTAGAAACATTTAGATGTATGCCACTTCAAAATCCGATTAATATAAGTTGAGTTTTGGACTTTCGAACTTGAGTCTTGGGACATATTTGAATTTCTACAACATTATAACATTAGAAAAATGACAAAAAAAGTGAGAAAATATAAATTTCCAAATTTAAATGCAGATTTTTAGAGAATTGCTTTAGAAACATTTAGAGGTATGCCACTTCAAAATCCGATTAATATAAGTTGAGTTATGGACTTTAGAACTTCTGTCTTCGGACATTTTTGAATTTCTACAACATCATCACATCAGAAAAATGACAAAAAAATTGAGAAAAAATACATTTCCAAATTTGAATGCAGATTTTTAGAGAATTGTTCTAGAAACATTTAGAGGTATTCCACTTCAAAATCCGATTAATATAAGTTGAGTTTTGGACTTTCGGACTTGAGTCTTGGGACATATTTGAATTTCTACAACATCATCACATCAGAAAAATGACAAAAAAATTGAGAAAAAATGAAATTCCAAATTTGAATGCAGATTGTTAGAGAATTGCTCCAGAAACATTTTGAGGTATGCCACTTCAAATTCCGATTAAGATAAGTTGAGTTATGGACTTTCGAACTTGAGTCTTGGGACATATTTGAATTTCTTAAACATTATAACATTAGAAAAATGACAAAAAAAGTGAGAAAAAATAAATTTCCAAATTTAAATGCAGATTTTTAGAGAATTGCTTTAGAAACATTTAGAGGTATTCCACTTCAAAATCCGATTAATATAAGTTGATTTTTGGACTTTCTGACTTGAGTCTTGGGACATATTTGAATTTCTACCACTTTCTTACATCAGACAAATGACAAAAAAATTGAGAAAAAATAAATTTCCAAATTTGAATGCAGATTTTTAGAGAATTGCTCTAGAAACATTTAGATGTATGCCACTTCAAAATCCGATTAATATAAGTTGAGTTATGGACTTTAGAACTTCTGTCTTCGGACATTTTTGAATTTCTACAACATCATCACATCAGAAAAATGACAAAAAAATTGAGAAAAAATAAATTTCCAAATTTGAATGCAGATTGTTAGAGAATTGCTCCAGAAACATTTTGAGGTATGCCACTTCAAATTCCGATTAAGATAAGTTGAGTTTTGGGCTTTCGGACTTGAGTCTTGGGACATATTTGAATTTCTACAACACTATTACATCAGAAAAATGACAAAAAAATTGAGAAATAATAAATTTCCAAATTTGAATGCAGATTTTTAGAGAATTGCTCTAGAAACATTTAGATGTATGCCACTTCAAAATCCGATTAATATAAGTTGAGTTTTGGACTTTCGAACTTGAGTCTTGGGACATATTTGAATTTCTACAACATTATAACATTAGAAAAATGACAAAAAAAGTGAGAAAATATAAATTTCCAAATTTAAATGCAGATTTTTAGAGAATTGCTTTAGAAACATTTAGAGGTATGCCACTTCAAAATCCGATTAATATAAGTTGAGTTATGGACTTTAGAACTTCTGTCTTCGGACATTTTTGAATTTCTACAACATCATCACATCAGAAAAATGACAAAAAAATTGAGAAAAAATACATTTCCAAATTTGAATGCAGATTTTTAGAGAATTGTTCTAGAAACATTTAGAGGTATTCCACTTCAAAATCCGATTAATATAAGTTGAGTTTTGGACTTTCGGACTTGAGTCTTGGGACATATTTGAATTTCTACAACATCATCACATCAGAAAAATGACAAAAAAATTGAGAAAAAATGAAATTCCAAATTTGAATGCAGATTGTTAGAGAATTGCTCCAGAAACATTTTGAGGTATGCCACTTCAAATTCCGATTAAGATAAGTTGAGTTATGGACTTTCGAACTTGAGTCTTGGGACATATTTGAATTTCTTAAACATTATAACATTAGAAAAATGACAAAAAAAGTGAGAAAAAATAAATTTCCAAATTTAAATGAAGATTTTTAGAGAATTGCTTTAGAAACATTTAGAGGTATTCCACTTCAAAATCCGATTAATATAAGTTGATTTTTGGACTTTCTGACTTGAGTCTTGGGACATATTTGAATTTCTACCACTTTCTTACATCAGAAAAATGACAAAAAAATTGAGAAAAAATAAATTTCCAAATTTGAATGCAGATTTTTAGAGAATTGCTCTAGAAACATTTAGATGTATGCCACTTCAAAATCCGATTAATATAAGTTGAGTTATGGACTTTAGAACTTTTGTCTTCGGACATTTTTGAATTTCTACAACATCATCACATCAGAAAAATGACAAAAAAATTGAGAAAAAATAAATTTCCAAATTTGAATGCAGATTGTTAGAGAATTGCTCCAGAAACATTTTGAGGTATGCCACTTCAAATTCCGATTAAGATAAGTTGAGTTTTGGGCTTTCGGACTTGAGTCTTGGGACATATTTGAATTTCTACAACACTATTACATCAGAAAAATGACAAAAAAATTGAGAAATAATAAATTTCCAAATTTGAATGCAGATTTTTAGAGAATTGCTCTAGAAACATTTAGATGTATGCCACTTCAAAATCCGATTAATACAAGTTGAGTTTTGGACTTTCGAACTTGAGTCTTGGGACATATTTGAATTTCTACAACATTATAACATTAGAAAAATGACAAAAAAAGTGAGAAAAAATAAATTTCCAAATTTAAATGCAGATTTTTAGAGAATTGCTTTAGAAACATTTAGAGGTATGCCACTTCAAAATCCGATTAATATAAGTTGAGTTATGGACTTTAGAACTTCTGTCTTCGGACATTTTTGAATTTCTACAACATCATCACATCAGAAAAATGACAAAAAAATTGAGAAAAAATACATTTCCAAATTTGAATGCAGATTTTTAGAGAATTGTTCTAGAAACATTTAGAGGTATTCCACTTCAAAATCCGATTAATATAAGTTGAGTTTTGGACTTTCGGACTTGAGTCTTGGGACATATTTGAATTTCTACAACATCATCACATCAGAAAAATGACAAAAAATTGAGAAAAAATAAAATTCCAAATTTGAATGCAGATTGTTAGAGAATTGCTCCAGAAACATTTTGAGGTATGCCACTTCAAATTCCGATTAAGATAAGTTGAGTTATGGACTTTCGAACTTGAGTCTTGGGACATATTTGAATTTCTTAAACATTATAACATTAGAAAAATGACAAAAAAAGTGAGAAAAAATAAATTTCCAAATTTAAATGCAGATTTTTAGAGAATTGCTTTAGAAACATTTAGAGGTATTCCACTTCAAAATCCGATTAATATAAGTTGATTTTTGGACTTTCTGACTTGAGTCTTGGGACATATTTGAATTTCTACCACTTTCTTACATCAGAAAAATGACAAAAAAATTGAGAAAAAATAAATTTCCAAATTTGAATGCAGATTTTTAGAGAATTGCTCTAGAAACATTTAGATGTATGCCACTTCAAAATCCGATTAATATAAGTTGAGTTTTGGACTTTCGAACTTGAGTCTTGGGACATATTTGAATTTCTACAACATTATTACATCAGAAAAATGACAAAAAAATTGAGAAAAAATAAATTTCCAAATTTGAATGCAGATTGTTAGAGAATTGCTCCAGAAACATTTTGAGGTATGCCACTTCAAATTCCGATTAAGATAAGTTGAGTTTTGGGCTTTCGGACTTGAGTCTTGGGACATATTTGAATTTCTACAACACTATTACATAAGAAAAATGACAAAAAAATTGAGAAAAAATAAATTTCCAAAATTGAATGCAGATTTTTAGAGAATTGCTCTAGAAACATTTAGATGTATGCCACTTCAAAATCCGATTAATATAAGTTGAGTTTTGGACTTTCGAACTTGAGTCTTGGGACATATTTGAATTTCTACAACATTATAACATTAGAAAAATGACAAAAAAAGTGAGAAAAAATAAATTTCCAAATTTAAATGCAGATTTTTAGAGAATTGCTTTAGAAACATTTAGAGGTATGCCACTTCAAAATCCGATTAATATAAGTTGAGTTATGGACTTTAGAACTTCTGTCTTCGGACATTTTTGAATTTCTACAACATCATCACATCAGAAAAATGACAAAAAAATTGAGAAAAAATACATTTCCAAATTTGAATGCAGATTTTTAGAGAATTGTTCTAGAAACATTTAGAGGTATTCCACTTCAAAATCCGATTAATATAAGTTGAGTTTTGGACTTTCGGACTTGAGTCTTGGGACATATTTGAATTTCTACAACATCATCACATCAGAAAAATGACAAAAAAAATGAGAAAAAATAAAATTCCAAATTTGAATGCAGATTGTTAGAGAATTGCTCCAGAAACATTTTGAGGTATGCCACTTCAAATTCCGATTAAGATAAGTTGAGTTATGGACTTTCGAACTTGAGTCTTGGGACATATTTGAATTTCTTAAACATTATAACATTAGAAAAATGACAAAAAAAGTGAGAAAAAATAAATTTCCAAATTTAAATGCAGATTTTTAGAGAATTGCTTTAGAAACATTTAGAGGTATTCCACTTCAAAATCCGATTAATATAAGTTGATTTTTGGACTTTCTGACTTGAGTCTTGGGACATATTTGAATTTCTACCACTTTCTTACATCAGAAAAATGACAAAAAAATTGAGAAAAAATAAATTTCCAAATTTGAATGCAGATTTTTAGAGAATTGCTCTAGAAACATTTAGATGTATGCCACTTCAAAATCCGATTAATATAAGTTGAGTTATGGACTTTAGAACTTCTGTCTTCGGACATTTTTGAATTTCTACAACATCATCACATCAGAAAAATGACAAAAAAATTGAGAAAAAATAAATTTCCAAATTTGAATGCAGATTGTTAGAGAATTGCTCCAGAAACATTTTGAGGTATGCCACTTCAAATTCCGATTAAGATAAGTTGAGTTTTGGGCTTTCGGACTTGAGTCTTGGGACATATTTGAATTTCTACAACACTATTACATCAGAAAAATGACAAAAAAATTGAGAAATAATAAATTTCCAAATTTGAATGCAGATTTTTAGAGAATTGCTCTAGAAACATTTAGATGTATGCCACTTCAAAATCCGATTAATATAAGTTGAGTTTTGGACTTTCGAACTTGAGTCTTGGGACATATTTGAATTTCTACAACATTATAACATTAGAAAAATGACAAAAAAAGTGAGAAAAAATAAATTTCCAAATTTAAATGCAGATTTTTAGAGAATTGCTTTAGAAACATTTAGAGGTATGCCACTTCAAAATCCGATTAATATAAGTTGAGTTATGGACTTTAGAACTTCTGTCTTCGGACATTTTTGAATTTCTACAACATCATCACATCAGAAAAATGACAAAAAAATTGAGAAAAAATACATTTCCAAATTTGAATGCAGATTTTTAGAGAATTGTTCTAGAAACATTTAGAGGTATTCCACTTCAAAATCCGATTAATATAAGTTGAGTTTTGGACTTTCGGACTTGAGTCTTGGGACATATTTGAATTTCTACAACATCATCACATCAGAAAAATGACAAAAAAATTGAGAAAAAATAAAATTCCAAATTTGAATGCAGATTGTTAGAGAATTGCTCCAGAAACATTTTGAGGTATGCCACTTCAAATTCCGATTAAGATAAGTTGAGTTATGGACTTTCGAACTTGAGTCTTGGGACATATTTGAATTTCTTAAACATTATAACATTAGAAAAATGACAAAAAAAGTGAGAAAAAATAAATTTCCAAATTTAAATGCAGATTTTTAGAGAATTGCTTTAGAAACATTTAGAGGTATTCCACTTCAAAATCCGATTAATATAAGTTGATTTTTGGACTTTCTGACTTGAGTCTTGGGACATATTTGAATTTCTACCACTTTCTTACATCAGAAAAATGACAAAAAAATTGAGAAAAAATAAATTTCCAAATTTGAATGCAGATTTTTAGAGAATTGCTCTAGAAACATTTAGATGTATGCCACTTCAAAATCCGATTAATATAAGTTGAGTTTTGGACTTTCGAACTTGAGTCTTGGGACATATTTGAATTTCTACAACATTATTACATCAGAAAAATGACAAAAAAATTGAGAAAAAATAAATTTCCAAATTTGAATGCAGATTGTTAGAGAATTGCTCCAGAAACATTTTGAGGTATGCCACTTCAAATTCCGATTAAGATAAGTTGAGTTTTGGGCTTTCGGACTTGAGTCTTGGGACATATTTGAATTTCTACAACACTATTACATAAGAAAAATGACAAAAAAATTGAGAAAAAATAAATTTCCAAAATTGAATGCAGATTTTTAGAGAATTGCTCTAGAAACATTTAGATGTATGCCACTTCAAAATCCGATTAATATAAGTTGAGTTTTGGACTTTCGAACTTGAGTCTTGGGACATATTTGAATTTCTACAACATTATAACATTAGAAAAATGACAAAAAAAGTGAGAAAAAATAAATTTCCAAATTTAAATGCAGATTTTTAGAGAATTGCTTTAGAAACATTTAGAGGTATGCCACTTCAAAATCCGATTAATATAAGTTGAGTTATGGACTTTAGAACTTCTGTCTTCGGACATTTTTGAATTTCTACAACATCATCACATCAGAAAAATGACAAAAAAATTGAGAAAAAATACATTTCCAAATTTGAATGCAGATTTTTAGAGAATTGTTCTAGAAACATTTAGAGGTATTCCACTTCAAAATCCGATTAATATAAGTTGAGTTTTGGACTTTCGGACTTGAGTCTTGGGACATATTTGAATTTCTACAACATCATCACATCAGAAAAATGACAAAAAAAATGAGAAAAAATAAAATTCCAAATTTGAATGCAGATTGTTAGAGAATTGCTCCAGAAACATTTTGAGGTATGCCACTTCAAATTCCGATTAAGATAAGTTGAGTTATGGACTTTCGAACTTGAGTCTTGGGACATATTTGAATTTCTTAAACATTATAACATTAGAAAAATGACAAAAAAAGTGAGAAAAAATAAATTTCCAAATTTAAATGCAGATTTTTAGAGAATTGCTTTAGAAACATTTAGAGGTATTCCACTTCAAAATCCGATTAATATAAGTTGATTTTTGGACTTTCTGACTTGAGTCTTGGGACATATTTGAATTTCTACCACTTTCTTACATCAGAAAAATGACAAAAAAATTGAGAAAAAATAAATTTCCAAATTTGAATGCAGATTTTTAGAGAATTGCTCTAGAAACATTTAGATGTATGCCACTTCAAAATCCGATTAATATAAGTTGAGTTTTGGACTTTCGAACTTGAGTCTTGGGAAATATTTGAATTTCTTAAACATTATAACATTAGAAAAATGACAAAAAAAGTGAGAAAAAATAAATTTCCAAATTTGAATGCAGATTTTTAGAGAATTGCTTTAGAAACATTTAGAGGTATGCCACTTCAAAATCCGATTAATATAAGTTGAGTTATGGACTTTAGAACTTCTGCCTTCGGACATTTTTGAATTTCTACAACATCATAACATCAGAAAAATGACAAAAAAATTGAAAAAAAAATACATTTCCAAATTTGAATGCAGATTTTTAGAGAATTGTTCTAGAAACATTTAGAGGTATTCCACTTCAAAATCCGATTAATATAAGTTGAGTTTTGGACTTTCGGACTTGAGTCTTGGGACATATTTGAATTTCTACAACATTATTACATCAGAAAATTGACAAAAAAAATTGAGAAAAAATAAATTTCCAAATTTGAGTGCAGATTGTTAGAGAATTGCTCCAAAAACATTTTGAGGTATGCCACTTCAAATTCCGATTAAGATAAGTTGAGTTATGGACTTTAGAACTTCTGTCTTCGGACATTTTTGAATTTCTACAACATCATCACATCAGAAAAATGACAAAAAAAATTGAGAAAAAATAAAATTCCAAATTTGAATGCAGATTGTTAGAGAATTGCTCCAGAAACATTTTGAGGTATGCTACTTCAAAATCCGATTAATATAAGTTGAGTTTTGGGCTTTCGGACTTGAGTCTTGGGACATATTTGAATTTCTACAACATTATTACATCAGAAAAATGACAAAAAAATTGAGAAAAAATAAATTTCCAAATTTGAATGCAGATTTTTAGAGAATTGCTTTAGAAACATTTAGAGGTATGCCACTTCAAAATCCGATTAATATAAGTTGAGTTATGGACTTTAGAACTTCTGTCTTCGGACATTTTTGAATTTCTACAACATCATCACATCAGAAAAATGACAAAAAAATTGAAAAAAAAATACATTTCCAAATTTGAATGCAGATTTTTAGAGAATTGTTCTAGAAACATTTAGAGGTATTCCACTTCAAAATCCGATTAATATAAGTTGAGTTTTGGACTTTCGGACTTGAGTCTTGGGACATATTTGAATTTCTACAACATTATTACATCAGAAAATTGACAAAAAAAATTGAGAAAAAATAAATTTCCAAATTTGAGTGCAGATTGTTAGAGAATTGCTCCAAAAACATTTTGAGGTATGCCACTTCAAATTCCGATTAAGATAAGTTGAGTTATGGACTTTAGAACTTCTGTCTTCGGACATTTTTGAATTTCTACAACATCATCACATCAGAAAAATGACAAAAAAAATTGAGAAAAAATAAAATTCCAAATTTGAATGCAGATTGTTAGAGAATTGCTCCAGAAACATTTTGAGGTATGCCACTTCAAAATCCGATTAATATAAGTTGAGTTTTGGGCTTTCGGACTTGAGTCTTGGGACATATTTGAATTTCTACAACATTATTACATCAGAAAAATGACAAAAAAATTGAGAAAAAATAAATTTCCAAATTTGAATGCAGATTTTTAGAGAATTGCTTTAGAAACATTTAGAGGTATGCCACTTCAAAATCCGATTAATATAAGTTGAGTTATGGACTTTAGAACTTCTGTCTTCGGACATTTTTGAATTTCTACAACATCATAACATCAGAAAAATGACAAAAAAATTGAAAAAAAATACATTTCCAAATTTGAATGCAGATTTTTAGAGAATTGTTCTAGAAACATTTAGAGGTAGTCCACTTCAAAATCCGATTAATATAAGTTGAGTTTTGGACTTTCTGACTTGAGTCTTGGGACATATTTGAATTTCTACCACTTTCTTACATCAGAAAAATGACAAAAAAATTGAGAAAAAATAAATTTCCAAATTTGAATGCAGATTTTTAGAGAATTGCTCTAGAAACATTTAGATGTATGCCACTTCAAAATCCGATTAATATAAGTTGAGTTTTGGACTTTCGAACTTGAGTCTTGGGACATATTTGAATTTCTTAAACATTATAACATTAGAAAAATGACAAAAAAAGTGAGAAAAAATAAATTTCCAAATTTGAATGCAGATTTTTAGAGAATTGCTTTAGAAACATTTAGAGGTATGCCACTTCAAAATCCGATTAATATAAGTTGAGTTATGGACTTTAGAACTTCTGTCTTCGGACATTTTTGAATTTCTACAACATCATAACATCAGAAAAATGACAAAAAAATTGAAAAAAAAATACATTTCCAAATTTGAATGCAGATTTTTAGAGAATTGTTCTAGAAACATTTAGAGGTATTCCACTTCAAAATCCGATTAATATAAGTTGAGTTTTGGACTTTCGGACTTGAGTCTTGGGACATATTTGAATTTCTACAACATTATTACATCAGAAAATTGACAAAAAAAATTGAGAAAAAATAAATTTCCAAATTTGAGTGCAGATTGTTAGAGAATTGCTCCAGAAACATTTTGAGGTATGCCACTTCAAAATCCGATTAATATAAGTTGAGTTTTGGGCTTTCGGACTTGAGTCTTGGGACATATTTGAATTTCTACAACATTATTACATCAGAAAAATGACAAAAAAATTGAGAAAAAATAAATTTCCAAATTTGAATGCAGATTTTTAGAGAATTGCTTTAGAAACATTTAGAGGTATGCCACTTCAAAATCCGATTAATATAAGTTGAGTTATGGACTTTAGAACTTCTGTCTTCGGACATTTTTGAATTTCTACAACATCATAACATCAGAAAAATGACAAAAAAATTTAAAAAAAATACATTTCCAAATTTGAATGCAGATTTTTAGAGAATTGTTCTAGAAACATTTAGAGGTAGTCCACTTCAAAATCCGATTAATATAAGTTGAGTTTTGGACTTTCGGACTTGAGTCTTGGGACATATTTGAATTTCTACAACATTATTACATCAGAAAAATGACAAAAAAAATTGAGAAAAAATAAATTTCCAAATTTTAATGCAGATTGTTAGAGAATTGCTCCAGAAACATTTTGAGGTATGCCACTTCAAATTCCGATTAAGATAAGTTGAGTTTTGGGCTTTCGGACTTTAGTCTTGGGACATATTTGAATTTCTACAACATTATTACATCAGAAAAATGACAAAAAAATTGAGAAAAAATAAATTTCCAAATTTCAATGCAGATTTTTAGAGAATTGCTCTAGAAACATTTAGATGTATGCCACTTCAAAATCCGATTAATATAAATTGAGTTTTGGACTTTCGAACTTGAGTCTTGGGACATATTTGAATTTCTACAACATTATTACATCAGAAAATTGACAAAAAAATTGAGAAAAAATAAATTTCCAAAATTGAATGCAGATTTTTAGAGAATTGCTTTAGAAACATTTAGAGGTATGCCACTTCAAAATCCGATTAATATAAGTTGAGTTATGGACTTTAGAACTTCTGTCTTCGGACATTTTTGAATTTCTACAACATCATAACATCAGAAAAATGACAAAAAAATTGAAAAAAAATACATTTCCAAATTTGAATGCAGATTTTTAGAGAATTGTTCTAGAAACATTTAGAGGTATTCCACTTCAAATTCCGATTAAGATAAGTTGAGTTTTGGGCTTTCGGACTTGAGTCTTGGGACATATTTGAATTTCTACAACATTATAACATTAGAAAAATGACAAAAAAATTGAGAAAAAATAAATTTCCAAATTTGAATGCAGATTTTTAGAGAATTGCTCTAGAAACATTTAGATGTATGCCACTTCAAAATCCGATTAATATAAGTTGAGTTTTGGACTTTCGAACTTGAGTCTTGTGACATATTTGAATTTCTACAACATTATAACATTAGAAAAATGACAAAAAAAGTGAGAAAAAATAAATTTCCAAATTTAAATGCAGATTTTTAGAGAATTGCTTTAGAAACATTTAGAGGTATGCCACTTCAAAATCCGATTAATATAAGTTGAGTTATGGACTTTAGAACTTCTGTCTTCGGACATTTTTGAATTTCTACAACATCATCACATCAGAAAAATGACAAAAAAAATTGAGAAAAAATACATTTCCAAATTTGAATGCAGATTTTTAGAGAATTGTTCTAGAAACATTTAGAGGTATTCCACTTCAAAATCCGATTAATATAAGTTGAGTTTTGGACTTTCGGACTTGAGTCTTGGGACATATTTGAATTTCTACAACATTAACATCAGAAAATTGTCAAAAAAATTGAGAAAAAATAAATTTCCAAATTTTAATGCAGATTGTTAGAGAATTGCTCCAGAAACATTTTGAGGTATGCCACTTCAAATTCCGATTAAGATAAGTTGAGTTATGGACTTTAGAACTTCTGTCTTCGGACATTTTTGAATTTCTACAACATCATCACATCAGAAAAATGACAAAAAAATTGAGAAAAAATAAAATTCCAAATTTGAATGCAGATTGTTAGAGAATTGCTCCAGAAACATTTAGAGGTATTCCACTTCAAAATCCGATTAATATAAGTTGAGTTTTGGACTTTCGGACTTGAGTCTTGGGACATATTTGAATTTCTACAACATTATTACATCAGAAAATTGACAAAAAAATTGAGAAAAAATAAATTTCCAAATTTGAATGCAGATTGTTAGAGAATTGCTCCAAAAACATTTTGAGGTATGCCACTTCAAATTCCGATTAAGATAAGTTGAGTTATGGACTTTCGGACCTCAGTCCTGGGACATATTTGAATTTCTACAACATTATTACATCAGAAAATTGACAAAAAAAATTGAGAAAAAATAAATTTCCAAATTTGAGTGCAGATTGTTAGAGAATTGCTCCAAAAACATTTTGAGGTATGCCACTTCAAATTCCGATTAAGATAAGTTGAGTTATGGACTTTAGAACTTCTGTCTTCGGACATTTTTGAATTTCTACAACATCATCACATCAGAAAAATGACAAAAAAAATTGAGAAAAAATAAAATTCCAAATTTGAATGCAGATTGTTAGAGAATTGCTCCAGAAACATTTTGAGGTATGCCACTTCAAAATCCGATTAATATAAGTTGAGTTTTGGGCTTTCGGACTTGAGTCTTGGGACATATTTGAATTTCTACAACATTATTACATCAGAAAAATGACAAAAAAAGTGAGAAAAAATAAATTTCCAAATTTGAATGCAGATTGTTAGAGAATTGCTCCAGAAACATTTTGAGGTATGCCACTTCAAATTCCGATTAAGATAAGTTGAGTTTTGGGCTTTCGGACTTGAGTCTTGGGACATATTTGAATTTCTACAACATCATCACATCAGAAAAATTACAAAAAATTACAAAAAAAATTAATTTTTAAATTTAAATGCAGATTTTTAGAGAATTGCGTTAGAAACATTTAGAGGTATGCCACTTCAAAATCCGATTAAGATAAGTTGAGTTATGGACTTTAGAACTTAAGCCTAGGGACATTTTTGAATTTCTACAACATCATGCCATCAGAAAAATTACAAAAAAATCAAAAAAAAATAAATTTTTAAATTTAAATGCAGATTTTTAGAGAATTGCTCAAGAAACATTTAGAGGTATGCCACTTCAAAATCCGATTAAGATAAGTTGAGTTATGGACTTTAGAACTTCAGCCTTGGGGCATTTTTGAATTTCTACAACATCATGCCATCAGAAAAATGACAAAAAAAATTGAGAAAAAATAAAATTCCAAATTTGATTGCAGATTTTTAGAGAATTGCTCTAGAAACATTTAGAGGAATGCCACTTCAAAATCCGATTAAGATAAGTTGAGTTTTGGACTTTCGGACTTTAGTCTTGGGACGTTGTTTAATTTCCTTGAATCTGTACAACAAAATACATCAGAAAAATTAAAAAAATATATTTCTGATTTTGAATGCAGATTTTTAAAGAATTATGCGAAAAGAGGTATTTTAGTATTAAAGTTAGCTCGTGAATACAACTCTTCGGTACGTGTGCCTTGCTTGAACTCGATTCCTTGAATCAATGAGAGCCCTTTTGTTTGGGGGTAAATCGTGGTCTGGCTCCTTCGTCATATTCCCTTATCTTCAGATCGGTTCTAAAAACATTTTCTTTGAAATATTCGAGCAACAGCCACTCCGCAAAAGGTCGATAGTCATTAACCCTTCGCAGTTTCCTGATACATAAAACATTTTCTGGACGAATTTTTTGTGGGAAAGCCATAAAACGATTGTTTCTTCATTTTTGATTGCATTTTATTACGCACTCCTTGTCTTCCGCTCCCGTCCCCCTTCCCCGAAGCCTAAAAGATCGCCTCGAGGTCCAGGAGCCCAGATACTCGGCTTCGTTTCATTTTAATGACTTTGACATGCATTTGACCTGGATGCGGCGCAGATTACAGAATGACCACCGCGGATGCGGCGGACTGGCAGGATCTAAAAGTTCCAAATGTGTGTGGCGATCCCCAGAATAACACCGGGTCTCTGGCCCTTATTTCACCCGCAGATGAAGTCGCCTCCTTAGGCGGCGTGTCAACGACTCTTTGGCCATTTGAATGCCCCATGTTTGCGGCCTTTGTCGCATTTCATTTCATTTGAGTTAATTTCGCAGGCAGCCAGCCACGACGGCGATCGACGACCAGACATGGCCATGACAAGAAATCCTTTCCGAGAAACATAACGCACTGAACGTGAAATCCATTTGTAAAACATGCTTTCGGCTTTTGCAATTCGAGGCCAAACAGGGGCCCACTGGTATATCCAAGTCCTCTCTGGTTCTGCTGGCTGGCATGTGGCGTGTGGTGTGGTCATATCGAGCTCTACCTCCCAGTTGCACATCAGCCGCAGCTACAGCTCCAGCTCCAGCTCCAGCTCCAGCTCCAACTCCAGCAGCGGCTGCTCTGCCCACTGCAGTCAGCCAAGCAGCTAGAAGCCGAGCGGCTAAACAGAACCATCCGTCCATCCACACATCCCATCCAGCCATCCAGCCATCCAGCCATTCAGCCATTCATCCATCTATGCAGCCATAGCCATGGCTATCCCCAGCTGGAAGGCTCTCGTGTCTGTCGGGTTGAATGAACCAAAAGAGAGCAACTGACGCTGCACATGGAGAAAGTGATTTATGATTTCTTTGACTCACCATTAACCATTTAAATCGAACAGTTTTGGAAAACTGACTCACTGACCAGTACTTAATTCTACTTAATTGCTCGTGAGATATAGATGTGCGTTACACTACCTAAGGACTCTGCAGGTTATATGCTATTCAAAATCTGATTCCACGGACTAACCTTAATTTCTCTCTGTGTGCCTTGGCTAGTGCTGCTGCCAACTCTCTCCTGCGGCACTCGTGCGTTTCCTTCAGCAATTTGCAACAGCAACAGATGCCTGACATTGCCTAGACCCAGTCGCAAATGCGGTTTGATCGCGAGTTCCTTCTTGGTCGGGCGAATTACGTATACGGGCCAGGCCAAGATTGCGGTTGCCACAGCTTCCATCTTCCTGCAGCCAAACTGAGAGGCCCGCGGAAAACCGCAATGGACAGATCGAGCGACAGAGACAATTTCCTTGGCCAGAGGAAAAGCTAAGCTGGGCATGAATAACCATTTAAGTGCTTTCCCAGGCGGCAGTCCTGAGAACTTGGCCGTAACTTGGCCGACAGGTGAGGTTTTGGCTTTGGCTTTGGCTTCGACTTCGACTACCCACTTACCAAAAAGCAGAGGAGTAGGAAAATGTGAAGGCAGGAAAACGCCGACCTGGCAAAACCCTTCATTAACCAAACGTCACCTCCTCTGGAAAGCGTCGGGCATTCAACTCTCTGGCCATCCTCCATCCATCCACCTAACCACCCATCCGGACCGAGTTTTCACACAATATTTTCCTACATTTCTGTGCGGCCTCTTGCTCTGTTTTTCCTGCTGCGGTCGGGGGGACTTTCCCTGCCCCTCACGTCTTGCTCTTGATCGCATTTGCGCATGCGCACAATTTTCCCGTAACAATACAAAGGCCAAAGAAGACTCAGGCCTGCAAAAAATGAGAATTGAAAGAAAAAGAGTGCAGTTCAAGTGCCTTTCTCCGTCGTCACTTGGGAGGTTGAGAGGGCCAGTCAAGAATGGACCAAGCTCCAGTCCCAGTCCCAGTCCCAGTCGCAGTCCCAGAAACAGACCGAAGCCAAGACCCCTTCCCATGCCCAGACCTACTTCACAAAAAGAGGAACTTTTTGTGCGCGTTATAAAGTGAAGAAGTCTCATTTAACTTATTATGCACAGCACGGAGACGCTATCCACAGAGTTGACAAATTCCTTCGGCTTAAGAATGGGTAGAATGGGAAGGAAACCTCACATGCAGATAGCAGAGATCTCTGGCAATCCTTATCCAAACACTCCTTAAACACACCTTGCAAAGAGAAGTCTAAAATGTGGATCACTTTAGCTTGCACTTTACTATTATACACTAAAAAAAAGTGCTCCTAGTACTGAGCTGAAAAATAAACCCAGAGGTACCCGTCAGTCAGCCGGTTAGTTGGCATCATTCCTTGCCCCAATTTTAGGCCACTTTGGGGCCTCCAGGCTTCCACTCCCTGGTAACTTTCGAAACTGTACACAAGCCCGAAAGCAAACACAGCACAGAAATCCCAAGGAAAACAAAGCCCGAAAAGACCGTTGAATCGAAAATGGAACCCCCATTTCAAAGCGACACAAGTAACGAGCCGCAAGCAGCGAAGAAGCGATGGTGGCGAGGACGAAAGGATTGCGATTGCGTCAAAAGGCAAGCACACAGACACACACACACACACACACACACACACAGACACAGACCATTTCTACTCACACAAATGCCGCCTGGATAAACATATCTCCCAGATGCGATGTATCCCTTTTTTCGTGGGATCCACGAGGCTCAACAGGTAGAGGAGTGCGAGACCGCAGCGCGGCAAACTGGTTTCACCAGATTCCAACTTCCAAGGAGCGGCTGAGGTCTGAGGTCTGAGGACTGAGGACTGAGGACTGAGGACTGTTGACTTTTCAGTCAGAGGACTGAATCCCAAACTGAATCTGAATCTGAATCCGAAGACTGTGAGTGGCATACAAAGCGCCCGAGAACCAGTTTGATCCTCTGGCCGATGAGTTGGCGTAAAAGCAATTTTAATGTCCTGTTCCCAGTCCACAACGTCATGAATAATCGCCAATCGCGTACGTGTGTGTAGGATGGAGGACTCCTGTCCCCAGAAAACCCCCTGCCCCTCACTTCCCCTGTTTTTTTTGATTTGTTTATTCTTCTTCCATCACTCGTTGGCTCCGATATGTGTGTGTCTGTGTGTATCTGTGTGTATCTGTGTGTGGTGTGGACCCTGGCCGATCCTTTCGAAACACTGTTTGTGGTGACTGTACTTGGGGTGCTTTGGGACTGTTTTTTCTTAAAAGGATGGCTCGGTATTTAGTCTTCTGAATTTCAGATAAAGGATGCAAGTTAAAGCAAGAAGCGTGTGAAGACTAAAGTTGAAGCCATTCCACTTTTATGTTACTTATTTCTACAAAAGGCTTTATGCTTATCAATAATCAGATGTGTAAACACCTTTTTTCTGTACCGATAAAGGTGAAAAGACCCAACCTTTCAGATACATAATCTTAAGACCCCAACCCTTTGCTTACACGATTCGGGGGCAACTGTACGTCGGGAAAATGTGATCCCCCAGCGCCAAGAAATGTCATCGAATCAGCAAAAACGCTGGCTGCCCCTGGGTGATTCCTTGAAAATCCTTTACAGATAAACACAAGTGCACTTCAGTTTCGAAACACGCCGAGAAGGCAACGGGGCAGAGGCGAAGAATTACCCCAGCTGAAGATCAAATACACATTTGAGTAAACAAGCGGGGCATTCCGACGAAAAAATGAGGAGCGAAAGGGATACATGCCCCCGCCCCAGTTGCACCACCAACCACCACCAAGGCAGGCAGCCTTGAGAGGCTGACAGCGATTATGATGACGGCGGTGTTTACATTTCCCCACACGAAGTGAAATCCAAAGCCCCCAGCCAAAACCGATCCGCATCGCACTGGAACCCTTGAGAACTCCTGCGCGGCTCCTTTGGGGCAGGGCATCAGCCGCATCAGGCGCATCAGAGGCATCAGCAACAGCAACAGCATCGGCATCGGCATCGGCATCGGCATTGGCAACATGGGGCAACCACGACCACATTCCGCATCCAGCTGGGCGTAGAGGCAGCCAGAGATCACCAGAGATCAAGTGAAGGGTGCACCGAGAAAAGCCCAAAGAAAAAGGATTGCGAGGCGCTGCCTTCGTCGCCGTCGCCGTTGCAGTTGCAGTTGCAGCTGCAGCCGACTTCGGCAGAGGCGGCGACTAGGCAATGCGCTGCCCCACGAGGTGACGGGGGTTCATTGAACTCAACCGGCAGCTCCTCACACAGAGGAGCAGGCACCAGAGATGGCAGCCGTCTGCTTTCCACAGGATAAGGCGAGTTGGAATTGAGAAAATCTCCTAACGTACTGAAAACACAGAATATATCTTATCCTCTTGTTGTTTCTATGGCTCAAGACTTTATTTGTAAATTAAGCATGCGAAGAAAGCATTATTTTATAATAAAGAAAATCTAAAACCAGTTCCATTGTTTTAAAGTTCACACACACCGTTCCACTCTAATCACAAAGACTCTAAATATAAAATGTAAACAGTGAATTCAACAATCTTGCAGATACAATAGTCGAGCAAGGACAGATCTGGCGGGAAAACGGCCAGCCCGACAGCACTGACTGGGGGCCTGGGGAGAACGATCCCCGCTCTTTGGGATAGGACAACGACAACTGTGCGCCTGCAGTGGCTGCAGTGTGTATCTGTGTGCATCTGTGTGTATCTGTGTGAGTGGCCAAGGAGTTTTTCCTGCTTTTCTTGTCGCATCCTACAGAAAACAGGGACTGACTGGGGAGATCGACTTTATTATTACAGCTATTTGGGCGGCGGCAGCAGGAAGGCAGGAAGGCAGGAAGGCTGGAAGGCTGGAAGGCTGGAAGGCAGGAAGGAAGCGGCGTCGTCGATGATAGGCCTTATAATCCTCCGCGCGCTCAGCTGCATTCGCCGCGATGCTGGCACTTTCCAAGTAAAAATAGAAAATAGATAAAAATGCAATTTGCCTGCCAGTGTGTGTGTGTGTGTGTGTGTCTGTGTGTGTATCTGCCGGCAATTTGTGGATAGACAAAGGAACAGGAATTCGCTCCTATAGGAGCACTCTCCTTACCTGACCGACTGTTTAGCATAAAAATAGAGGCGGTACATATCGCAGTTCGTTTCTATTTTCAGGCCAGATCGCTCGAGTGATTGGCATCCTAATGGTAAATTAATTGAAATTAAGGAGAAAATCTTCGGTCCCTCCTTGAGTTTTGCTTCCCAAGCGATCAATCAGCGGCGCTTCATTAGGCGCACACAAAGTTCCCGTGTCTCAAAGTTAAGTGATCGTTCAATTGATATATTGCTGGCCATGTGGGAAGTTTCAATGCCCGGCAATTGTCCTGGCAGAAGGAGCTGCTGCAATCTGCGGGCTGCTTATGGAAATCGTAATGAAGAGTGACAATTCCTGCACTGCCATGCAGGAGTACACACAAATAGCCGAAATAGCACCGAACTTACCCCCAAAGCAGGGGAAGGTCACCCAGCCATCGCAACCCCCGGGAAGGACCCACATAAAGCCTTAAGTGCCCGATTCTGCGACCCAAAATAGACCGCCTGCATCCGACCAGAAGGAGCTACCGATCACACCCCCGTGCACCGGGGCTAAGTAATGTGCACACTGGAAAAAACAACGTTCTCTTGCCACTGTCCGTAGAATGTGTGTCATCTGTTCCATCCGCTCCATCGTCATTCTGATGAATACACTTTTAAGATAATTATTTATTAACATTTCACATATATTCAGTCGTTAGCCTTAGGATGCGTTCTGTTAAAATGCGTAGCTGGTCTAAAATGATTAATTCCTTTCTCCCAGTGTAATGATAATCTTTTCCACCCCGGACTCTGTTTATGTTTGGCAACCGCTTAACAGATTTTTATCTCAGCGGCGCACAAATTACTCAACAGCAACTAGCGCGTAGGATTGAGACTCCTGCGGGATCGTATTCCTTCCAAATTCCTTGACAAAGGCGTGGGCGTGGGCGTGGGCGTGGGCGTGTCCTGTTTGCTATTCCTGGAACACACGCGTATCGCAGCACGCACATCTCGAGGATCAGCATTCGGTCCACGTGAGTGGCGAACGTCCTTTCATGCCTGTGCAGCCTCATTGTCTTCGCTATTCATAATCATTGACTTTCAGCCTTTTTGCCTTTTTGCCTTTCTGCCTGTTCCCTTCCCGGCATTCTACTGGCATTTTTCCATTTTCTTTTCCTTTGTCTGCCGAGTCATTGTTTGCCCTTTTCTTTGCTCTCTTCCACTTTTCCTTCAGGTTTTTTCCCGGGATCATTGAACTGCGGTCGAGGATCGGCTCAACTCGATGCCCGTTTATAATTAGATGAACAGATTGAGGAGCGATTTTTTGGTTTGTTCGGGGTGGTTCAATGCTTGAAGGAAAGTCAGAGGGCATTTAGAAAATAGGTCAACCATAATCGATAAAAAAATATTTAAGCTAATGTAAGAAGTTGGATCAATTAAATGCAGTTTAATTACTTCCTATTGTACTACTTCCATTGGGACGATAAAAAATTATAAAATTATGACTTGAATATATTTCATTGTTGCTTTAAAATGGTTACTATTATATTTCACTCCCTGCTGGGGAGGTAGTCCGTTGGACTGCCTCTGCTGCACTTCGTTCCCAGGACTATTGATCCTGCCCTCATCGGGAAGTCAACTCCCTGATCGGTAGCATCCGCGGATCCTGCATAATTTCCGGAATCCGACATGCCGCCGGACGCGTGTTATCCAGTGATTAATCCCTTTTCGGTGGCACAACTTCTTGAATTGAATGTGCCTCGACCTCAATTAAGGCAATCAAGTCGGCTTTTTGGAGGGATCCTTTACCCGCAGAATTCACAAATTACACAACAGCTTGTTCGAGTTTTTAATTGAACGTAATTGGGGGTTGATCCTGCCCAGAGGCATTTGCCCTGCAGTTTTCCCCGTCTCGCGGCTTTCCCATGGCAACCACTGCAGCTAGAAGAAATCGAGCATTGAACCCTTTCCACGAAAAGAAGTGGAGGAAGAGAATAGAGAAGTGGAGAGGTGGAGACGGAAAAAGAGGAGTCGGGATGCACTTGGTTGCTACTTGGCGGACTCCACATGCACCCATTTCCATTCCCATTCACATGCACTTTTTGCCGCCTGCTCCGCACCGCGTTTCCCATTTTCCTATTTCCCCATTTCCCCACCCATCGGGAGTTTCCAGCCATGCCGTTCCAAGCGACTGCTAATGGATTCTACGCGGCGCTCTTCTGCCTTTTCCTTGCTTTATCACTTGTCCACTTCAGCAGCACCAGTTTCCCCTGGTCCTAGGCACCCATAGCGCACTACACTCGCAGAAAAGATGCGATCCTTAGAACAAATAGAACAAATATGATTTAGCTGCTTTCGGCAGGCTGCTCTGAAGCAGATTGCACTGTGCTATGAATTTCTCAGCATTAATTTGTTTACATTCGGGAATTACCCTCTTGAAATATCGCCGAGTGTCCCCTGCTCCTGGCATTGAGTGTCCCCTGCTCCATTCCGTGGTGGGGCGAATGCACTTTGGCAGCGCCAAAGGTTTGTTTTTCCTCTGCGCCTTCCTTCAGCCCATTTGCCCCTTGGCCTATCGCACGTTTTTCTCCTGCTTTCCCGGGGCCGAGGAAAAACTCTGCCGCCGCCTCCTCCTGCCCCGCTCCTCCGCATTGTATTATTTACGCTCGTCGCCCGGGCTGTGATAAGCCTCTGCGGGTCTTCCGCCCTCCGAGCGTCCGGGAGGATTTTAAAGTCATCGCCGGACAATGTCCCAGACTTCGGCTCTCCCCCCCCCCCCCCCCCCCAGTTTTCATCCCCAGCGCCGCTGATAAGCGACCTCGGGACCGCGCGCCTGGTCAACGCCCCCAGAGGAACGCACTGATAGTGGGCAATGTGCGGTCGGTCGTTCCTTTTAGGACCTGAATATTGATTTTTGTATGATTTTATCGTGTCATATCAGCGAATCGAGTCATGCCAGGATGTATGGTGACAGACACACTGAAAACAATAACATCGTTTGTTGTACTTAAGCAATACAAATTCGTATTGGTGATCATTGAAAACCAATCTGAAAACCAGTTGGGATTCAGCCTCAAGATGATCAAGTACTGCAGTTTGGCCAGAAGTCGCTTACCTTCCTGGGGGAATGATTCACACATAGTGATAGAGATCGAAATCTTTTCAGTGCAGATACAAACACTTCGATAGCCTCCCATAACTCCTGGAGCGATAAGGACGGCAATGGGCCTTGTCCCAGGACGCTTATCGAGTGTTGATTTGCCTTATCGATGTGGCAGGGCAACGGCTAATCGGCAACAGGACTCATACCCATACCCATACCCATACCCATCCCCATCCCCATCCTCCCGCCCTTTCCGGCGATAAGAAAACAGCATGGGTATCGATTCCGGAGTTTTCCCCTTCACCCTGGCGTGGCACCGCCACACTTTTTCCACATATGCCACCATCCGAGCTGTCTTTACCTTGGCCAAGTGTTGCCTTGCCCAAAACGTGAGCGTTGGCAAACTGCTCCAATTATTTGCGAAATTCGCTTCGCTCGATCTTGGATGGCCAAATAAATGTATGTCTCATGAGTGCCCGAAGCGCTGCTGTTGCAACATTCGAGGCATTTCTTGCTAACTCAGTAAACGCGAACGGAGAAGCCAAGAACAGCGAAGCACAGCCAAGAACAGCCAAGAACAGGCCCCCAAGAATACCCCCGTATCTTGGATGTGTGCCCAAGAGCCCCCAGGTAATTAGGTCATCGCTTGTCGTTGTGACAATTTCGCGAAACGCATAAGAAACGGACTGCGCCAGCAGAAAACTTGGATGAAAAATGGCGATGCACTTTCTCCCACCCTTGCCTTTTAGGAAATATGTAACTCGCTTAAACGGCCCAAAGAAGGAAAACGAGTAAGTCTTTAAATAATATATCTAATACATCAATTTTACAAGGCGGCTAAGAAACAGGCTGCTCGGGATGCAAACGAGCCAGCTAGTGGTCAGCTGGGCTTGACCTCCAGGGGTTGTCGGTCCGTAGCGGAGATCATTGCAGCCACTATCATTGGTGTCGCCCACAGGCCCCAGGATGTCTTCCATTGGCCCATTGTCATCATAATCCCGTTTGGATTGCTTTACGATGCTCTGCTGCTCCAGCGGCTCTCCATGCCTGCTTGCCAGCAAATCTACTTGGCCAGCCAGGGATATCTGATGGGCAGCGGGAATGGGATCCGCTGGAACAACAGCCACGCCCAGACCCTGGACATGCAAACGGGAATGGGCTAGTAAGGGCCGAGTCACCCGTCCGCAGCAAGAACTTACAATTACCAGGCAGCCGAAGAACCACCGTCCTAGAAAATTTATTTCCATTGGGCCTAAATTTTAACACAAAATTTTGACAAGCAGAAAAGGGCTATACTTTTCACATACCGACATTTTGGTAAGATGGCGGCTTCTAACTTTTAAATTTGGCTGTCTGTGGATTTCAAAAGATCGGTTTACCCTTCAGCCCACTAGGATCGCCTACCGGGAACAGGCGGAGACCCAGATCCGATCCTCCCAAGGATCTGAAATGGCGGGCCATTCCTCGCATTTTGGAGCGAGCACCTCGAAGGGATTTCCTGGATACCCACGGTATTTTAGTCCTATTTATTTATTTATTTAATTTTATTTTATACAAATAACAAAACATCTAGTTCTTAGGATTTGCAGGATTTATAACAAACCCCTAAGCTGTAACATTTTATTGAGACCCTTTCTTTTAAGACATCGCAATCCAATCAATATTAAACATCATTAGTGCAACTTTATTGCAAACAATTGCCATTGCTGTATATCTCGTAATGGCAGTCATAGTATCGTCGAATTAGAATGGCTGGAATATGTGGTAAGGGTGGTGTGAGTGGTGTGAGTGGCTCAAACCCGGGTCGCAATACTATCTAGTTTATTATAATTGTAATTGACTTTGTGCCTCGACTTTCAATGGCCAGAGCTGCGAAGAAAGATAAAGTGCTCCAGCGAGAGGTGCCAAAAGTAACTGGAACTGGGTAACCGACCCATGCTCGCTCACATGCTGGCAACTCAGCCACTTGGCCAACACACAGAGCCACTTGGCTAAAATGAGCGGCTCAAGGTCATCACGCCACACAAAAAGAAACGAAACGCAGACGGAGACGGAGACGAAACGGAGAAAAATGCTGCAAATCTCTCGACGTCTAACTGCAGCCAAAGTCGCACTTGCAGTCGTCTCTCGATGGCCTCGAATCTCGAATCCGCTGCAGCAGCAACAACCCAGCAGAGCCAGCAGCTCCAACAGCTCCATCAGCCCCCAGCGGGGCAACAACAAAAGCGGGCTTACGAAATCACGAGCCATTTGAATTGAATGAGCCACGCAGATCGTGGGCTTCTCAGGGGGAGGTGGCGAGGTGGGGAGCGGTGGCCAAGCAAGGCTCATACACGGCGAAAAACAGCTTTGCAATCCCATTCAACTTATGTACAACTCAAAGCAAACTTGTAGATACTAGACCTAGAACGGTTGGGTCCAACTGGCAGATACTTGTGTACAATCCAAAGCAAACTAGATCGGTTGGGTAGATACAAGTGGCAGATACTTTTCTCTCTCTGCATTAGATGGAGTTACAAGTCACAAGCACTCGCACACACTCGCACACACTCGCGCACCGAAACAGGCACATACTGAGAAAACAAAGCTTGGCGCTTACAAAATTCACACAGTGTTTCAATTGCACTTCACAAGGGAACCTCCGTGTATCGGGGAGCACATCTCTCGATCGTTACAAAACTATAAGACTTCCCATTCCGCTCCCTTTCCGCCATACAGCCTACATACAAATCGATGGAATGCTAGTCGAACACCGATCAAATAAACCGCAAAACTGCCCATGCCCAAAGCCAGCTAAGATCATCAACGGCATCAACATCGTCAGCATCGCCAGCAGCGGGTAGAGAAGCCCAACCGAAACCGAATTTGGGATCTGAACTCTGGATACCCTGCAGATGGGATATGTTCAGCTTGGCTATGAATCGATTGCGTATATGGGAAGGTCCAAGCATCTACATTAAGGAGTTGATCAAGAAGTAGTGGATGTATTCCATTATAATGCTTTCAGTTGGGATAATAACGTTGAATTCCAGCCCAGTTAGTATTGTAAAATACGCTAAGATAGACCGCTCTTTGTCCCAAAGCCCTGAACAGATACAGATACACAGATACCTAACGACGTCGTCCTAAGCAATGGAACACATAATCACTGCGCAGCGGAGCCCAGTAATGATAATGATACCCTTTGGCGAGGGTATGGAAACTTTGTCGCTTTGTGGGCGGCATCAAAGTTGCCGTTCACTTGCAATTGCGGTCCGATGGTGGGCGGCGTGGAGCGGCTCCTCTAGACTTCGGATGGTGGATGGCGGTGGATGGCGACTTGGTGGACTGAGTGGTGGCGTGCCTCGGTGGCATTTGGTGTCATTCGAAGTTAATTGCTGGGAACGAGCGACAGAGGCCGCCGTACCTCGCTTTTGGCTCTGGCCCGGATTTGTGTCAACTCTTAAGGTTAACCTCGTAATTATGACTGCTGCTGCTGGTGTCTTCGCTTTTCCTCAGTTCTGTTCTCGAGATACAAAGATACTTCTGCGGATACTTGTGCGCAGTTTATTTGCACTCAATAATTCGATATCAAACATACTCAAAGTGACTTTGTATTTCAAAATTGGTTAACGCTCATTCCGTAGATGAGCTTTCCATTTGGGCAGCAGTAGAGCGACCGTTAGAAGTCGGTCTCAAAAAAGTACATACATGTACTTGTATACCGAAAATAGAAATCAAAAGCGTTTAGCTGCATAGAGGGCCCGGAAAAAGCCGCTGAACAAAACATACTCCGTCTTCCTACATTTCCTCTTTCTGTAGCTTTTTCCCCGCCTCCTTTCCCCACTCCCCCTTTTCCTGCTCGCATAGAGCACCCTTTTCCGAGTCAGCTTTTCTTTATGGTCCCAAGCCCGCTGGCGTTCCTCGTTCGGCGGCTCTGGAGTGTGAGAAAATGAGAAAATCAAGGCAGCACAGATTACAGATGCATAGATGCTCAGATTTAAACAGAGACGGGACGATGTAGCTGTACCGCCCGTACCTCCGTAAGAGGTTCCGTCTGGGTCCGGTTCCCGTTAGTGCTGGAAAAAGGGCACAGCCAACTAAGATACATTTGTATCTGCGGAGTGAGGATCCCTAGGAAGACGCAAAGCTGGAAATCCGAGTAATGGATTTCGAAACATCGCGAGCTCAGCTTTCGTTTCGATTATGAAACCCAAACCGAAAGAGTGGGCGGAGGAAAAATATTTCCTTTAATGCTCTGGAGATTTCCATGGGGAGACTGGCGAAGAATTCAGGTCAAGCGGGCTGAGGAATTTCTGTGGCGAATCTGGGGAGAATCCCTGGCCGGGTAATCTTAAAATATATGTATACACACCAATACGACACTAAACAGGCGAGAAAGGCAGTGCTTAATTATTCAAATTTTATGCGCAATTTAGCGCTTTGTTGTTGTGGTTTATGTATTTGTTTTTGTCCGTATTATTCAACTGCCATTCGATTTCGTTTCGTGGCGACTCCTTGATGGGCAAGTTGGCCAAGTGGAAAACCAGTTTTAGAATCGGCCAAAACCCAAATAGCAGCCACCATCATCGTATTAGAGAATCCCACGCAGAACGCGTTTCACTCACTCACTCACTCACTCACTCACTCACTCACTCACTCACTCACTTACTCAGCTTTTGGCTAACGAAGCGCACGACTTTGGTCTAATAAAAGCAAAACACACACGTCCATAGAGACGCACACAGGGGCAGAGGAAAACCCCCACGCACAGGCATCTCTGAAGGTTGGAAAGCCCAGAGAGTACACTGGGCGAAACTCGGAGATCTAAGCCCGCCCATTCAGCAGATCACCTAAGACAGTGCTTCGAAGACGGGAAGTTTTGGATACCATGAGGACGGATTATCAGCTGGCATTGGGTAAGCTCCTATGAAAACCCAATATTCCAATGTTATTTATTAACTTTTAGTTTAATAGTGCAATGCTTTTTATAGTGCTCAGCGAAGGAAAGAATCGCCCTCGCCTTGTGGAGAGCGTTTAATTAAAAGCAAATTTCATCTCGAATAATGCCGCTAAGGCAGCAACAACAATTAAGCAATTAATTTATTTCAGCTGTGTGGCACTTTGAATAGCGGGAAAAAATCCAAGCCGAGTAGTAAACGGATCAAACCTGTCCCAGAACAGAACTCTGGGCAGTTCCCCCTAGAGAGAGTGCTTAGCCAAGCGGGTATGCCAGATACAGATACAGATACAGATACTCGTCCACTGCCCGTGTTTCACAAGCCAGTGCAAACTGTCTGGCTACAGTGTGGGTTAGGAAGGGGTGGCCCTAGGCAGGCGGGGGATGCAGCTGGATCGCCCTGCTGATTCACTGCAGCGGTGATTCATGGCGAGAATAAGCGTAATTGTCTATGGGTTCTATCGAAATTGGTTTCCAAGCTGATGCGAGCTGGCGAAGCAATAAAAAGGTGTGCAAGGAAAGATCAATGGAGGGTTATGCAAGCCAATTTTCCACCAGTCGTATAACCTGCTCCATGGTACCAGGGGGTAGCAGGGGACCAGTATTTCTAAGGAACTTTTTGAAATGGAATGCTTAAGCTCAAACCTCTACTATTACACGCCCTTGGGGGACCAACCGTTTGTACCGTTTGTACCGTTTGAATGCAGCGATTAAGGCTGTCATTATCAGCGTGTAAAGAGAGATAATGGCCTTCCTAGACATGTCTTATCTGCCGCCCAAAGTCTGGTCGCTCAATCCTTTTCCTTTATCAGCGGTGGCAAAGTCAAAGAACTCCCATATCACTATGCCAGAAATATATTCGAAATCTTAGGTGCGGGGAACCGTTCCCGTTTCCCAAAAAGCACGCTTTGACAGACGGTCTTTCCCATGCATGCCTAATGATCCTTCAAATGGCCCCTAATATCGCAGCCAGCCCCCTTTGGGATCGGATCAGGTAACGCCCCGTCCCGGGGGTTACCCAAAGTGCGACCCGTTCCCAAGACCCGTCAGGCAGTTGACCAGTGGGTTACGTGTGCCAGCGTGCACTGCAAAAAAGTTTAAATTACCTAAGAAGCTAATTTAGCTTTTAGTCTACTTTGGCATTTTATCGCCCTGGTGCGGTCAAGGTCTGCAACGATTTGTTCCAAACCGCGCAGGATTAACGAGCAAACAATTTTCTCAGTGCAGGGCAACCCCAGCAACAATTATTCAACTTAAAAGTCGGTGCAGCGGGGAAAACATCGAATCATTTCGGTTTCAGTTAGAAGTGGGCACGAGCGTTCTCGAAAAGGGGTGCTGGGGGGCGGGGCAGTCGGTGGGAGGTTGAGCGAATAAGAGAGTCGAGCATACGAGGCACGCTTTTCCGATCAAACCAGTTTGTCGTAATAGCTGGCATTTGAAATTAGTTACTGCCGATATATTGCTGCACTTGGAATGCGCCCAGATAGAAATTCCCGCACCACGCCCCTCACCAGCGATCCGCCCCTCTGAATGGAGGGAGAGTTGACTATTTTTAGCGGGCAACAGAACTTCATTAAAATACAATCAATTTGCAAGTGCAGCGCGGAGAAAATAACAAACAAACACCAGCCACCCACTCTCTCTCTCTCTCTCTCCCTCCCTCCCTCCCTCCCTCCTTCTCTCCCACTCCGATGGCCCCTAAGAGCGGAGAGATGGCATTTATGCTGAGCAGGCACAGCCCCAGAGAGCTGAAGATGGGACTGGAGAAGAAGAAGAACCCGCTGCGTCGGCAGAATGGAAACGAGGACGACCAAACTGCATTGTTGTCATATTTCGTAATACGCTGATGCAGCAGAGAAGGGATGGAGGCGGTGGGCGCAGAGGTGGAGCAGCAGGTCACGGCGGTGGGAGAGAGCGAGAGCGAGAGCGCAGGAGACTTGATTTCAACACCAGCTTATCAGCGGGAGAGCGGTAGACGAGACGAGAGAGCATAAGGGCAGAGCGCCAACGCAGCGGCAAAATGGAAATGTCAAGTTGGGGCTGCGCTCTCGCTCGCTCTCGCTGCCGGCGGCGACTGCGCTGCTCTCTTAACCATTTGGAGCCCCATTCAAACGTTCGCTTCTTGCCATTCCATTTCGTCCGCTCATCCGTCCACATCCACTTGCGTTTTTTGCGCCCTGCGAGCGGGAGAGCAATGTGAAACGGGAGCACAACAAATACCGCCCACTACCACTACCAATTCCCATATTCCCATATTCCATGGTATTCCCAGCTCAGTTCGTGCCGTGTGATCAAAGCTTTCGGTAAGGCTTCGGCTCGGCTTTGTGTATCCACCTTACGGGCTCTTTGCGGCGCTCGTTCTGCCTCTCTCTCTCTCTCCCTCTCTCGTCTTTGGGGCTCAGCTCAGGGACAACAAATGCGGTAAAATGGCTTCTGCGTCGACGTCGACATCCCTGCCGTTTCAGTTCTGATTGGAGGTTCGTGCGCGGCGTTTCCTCAGCTGATTTCGTTGCCTTTTGCCTTTTCGCAATCCGCTTTCGGCTCCGTGTTCGCCTCGGTTGCCAATTACGTGTAACCAACAAAAACAGAACAAACAGAAACAACAACAAGTGCTCTCGAGTGTTGCAAGCCTTCTTCCGCCGAAGAAACCGCAAAACGGATTACCAAGAATCTTCGTAGAATTGGTAAGTGGTGAGATTATCCACGAAATTGTCTTCGAAAAAGGTCAAAGCATTAAATGCTCAAATATAAAGTACAAGTTTAAGTATTCCTATTAAATTTTCAACACTTCTTTTGAATCTCAGATAAGGATTTTATTATTACAAATTCAAAAGGTTCCTAAGCTTACGAATTCGGGGTAAAAAGGGCTTTTGTTTCTGTAGTCCGTAATGTCCGTTTTAAGATTTGAACGTTCTTCGAATTGGATTTTTGGATTTGCTTTTGATAATTTCATTTCAGATTTGACTTAAGTTGTATTCTGCGAAAGAACTTGTATAGGGGTACTGTTAATAGGTCATCGCAGGAGTCGAAAACAATTGATGACTAAATCCACAACCAAAAACTTCCGGATTATAGAAATATAGCGATCTAAGCTAATTGACCAAGGGTCGTTTTGGGAATCTAGTAAAGTCTTAAAAGCCTCGCAGATACATTTTCTTCTAACAATCTCCCGCTCACACGCTCAGTACATACACCAACACACGCACAACTAACGCCTATTGGAAAGACGCTTTTGTATCCAACTTGCACAGATAGTGGTACAGATACATATACATGCACACATGCCGTATACGGCACATGGGGAGTAATGCCGCCACACTAGATACTAGATACTAGATACATAGATACGTCCGCCGCTTATTTGTCGGTCGTGCTTCAGTGATCTCTGTCATTTGCAGTTGCCCATTTCCTTTTTTATCCCCCACTTCCACATCCAGTCGTCGTTCGCCCGGCGCACCCCTTTTGATCAGACTTCCAGTTCCAGTGCCTTCTGGTGGCTTCCAGTGGCTGCAACACATGCGGTGGCCTCAGTGATTTTCTGAATGAACCAATGGAGTGAATGTGTGAATGAGTGAACCATGTAAGCAACATCTTTGCACTGCACAAATTATTTGGATTCGGCATTAGGTTTCTTTGATCACATTAACTAAAGGTAAAGTCAGATAAAAGTGAGCTTGTATTTTCCTAAATGCTTTTCGCGCTACAACTCAATACGTGGATTACTACGTTGGGAGGACGGAAACCTGACAACCCTGGCCAAGGGGCAACTCTGCACTTGCACCTGTGCGCCACTCTAAGGCACAAATACACAAATACACAAATACAATTATGCAAATCGAGATCACAGCCCAAAATCCCAATCTCCGTCTCTGATCTGCATTTGGCTTTGTATGTTTTGTTATTTGTTACTTCTATCGTTGTTTTTAATTCGCTAACCCACTTCACACAGTGGCAGCAACAACAAAAGTCATGAATTATTATTTTGTATTGGGGCGAAAAGGAAACGAATGCCCAGTCTCTGATCACACATAAATTTTGCGGTTGTTTTGTTAATGAAACGACGAGAGCACCACTATTGCGCTCTTTACTATACAGCTCTCCGCGAAAGCTTTTCTGTTTGTTTGCCCACACACAAGCACACACACATACTTGTGAACGAACACCTTGCGCTCACTTGAAATTATGCTCGAATTATAACTGTTGTTTAGCCGGCGATCGAAACGGTTAAAGCAGCAATGAAAGAGGGAAAAGAGAAAGAGGATGACATGACTAACAACGCAAAAGCGATCTAAGCATGTACATTGTTGTTAGTGCTGGTAGAAACTAAGAAAAAGTCGAAACAGTAAAAGTCCACGCGGCGTATACGCAATATCAGTGGGGGGATGGAAAAGGCATACCTCTCTTATCTATTCTTCTCTCAGTCTTCCTTTCATACACAGGGAAAAAGTTTAGAAGGCGCCCTAAAGTGAAGTTATAATTATAAAAATATGTACAAACTTTTTCCGGTGCATTGGCTTAGTGCGCGTGACTCTTTCTCAAATTCCACTTAAATGTATCTGCCATTTTGCGCCGATTTCCTGCCCCTTTTCATATAAAAAAAATTCTTCGGAACCAAATTTGCACAATACATATTGTTATTGAAAATGATTTTATATTTATTTATTTCATTCGCAAGTGCCAGCTGCCATGCTAAATAAATGTCTGTTGTGAGCTGCTTCCCCGTGTATATTCATGTGGTTTTTATTTCTTGTGATCCACACGGTACTCCTTTTCATATTCTGGGCCTTGTGGCGATAAATGAAATTTTTGTTGAATGCATTTCTGATTTGTATCACCTTCGCGGAGTACGCCAGGTATTTCGCTTTCGGGTATCTGCTGCTCCGATTGCCCATCCTGATAGTACACAAGTCGCGCGTGTACCCCATATATCTCCTTTTTTAATTAGCAATCTGCACAAAAACTCCGACTACTGCAAAAACCTAAATTCAAAAGTGGAACACAAACAAAAACCGCTCAAAAGTCAGCGAAAAAATGAGGAATCAACGAAAAATACAAGAAAACAGAAAAGGTCAGTGACCAAAATATGTTTTGTAACTCAGGCAGAAATCTTCGCGAAAAGAGAATGGGCCAAAAAAAGCTAAGCAGAAGTCGGAAACCAGAAGGCAGTGGTAACCCTTTGGACTCCGGATATAGTTACCGTTGTCCAAAGATCATATATGTATATGCATTTATTTTACAGATTTTAAAGAACATTACCAAAAAATGTATTTTTTTTTTGAGGATCAGTGGGAGAAACCTTAAGGATTTCTGGTAATTTTCCGAACCCAAACACGTGGCTAGGCTCATTTCACAATTTCCGCCTGCTGGCTGAAATTAAATATTTTTTTTTACCGTTTTAAGCCTTTTGCAGGCCTCACAAACATACATACATACGCATGCACTTTAATTCAATTAACGACGTCGACGCCGCTGCCGGCGCAGCTCACTGTCCGCGTCAAGTATACGCCCTGTGATGCCTGAAAAACTGAAGAGCTGAAAAATCACTCACCCACACAATCGGATGTGTTCATCTGCCTGCCAGCCGTTTCCTATTTTGCATTCTTCAACGAATGGCCAGCGCAAAAGCGAATTTCAAAAAGGAGAGCGGATGGATGGCCGGCCGGCCAGGCATTCGACTTAAGGCTGCGAACTTATAGTACACCGATGTGTTTGTGCGGAAAAAGGCAACATCAGCGAAAAGAAATAAACACACAGAAGTAGACGGCACACTACGAAATGCAAATGAAATGTAATTGAAAGCAGCGCTGCCGACGCCTCTGCTACCCTTAAGCTTTGCCAGGGGACGTTGTCCGTTCCGTTCCGTTCCGTTTGTCCGTTTGTGGGACAACCGGAGGTTGGGGATAAAGGTTGGGGCACAGTGGAGCTGTGTTTGAATCCCACATTACCCTTTTTGTTTTCATAATTGGAATAACAATCAATCCCCATAGTCCTTACCTAGGAACTATATTTCCGTGACAGTTCTTACAGTAATTACGTTGAAATTCCATGTTGAGCTCAGAACGATGAGATTATAAAAGCGTCCAATAAGGACTGAGATTTGTCGTAACTATTTTGCCACCTCGGCAATCCTTTTTACCCATAATCAGCGCATTTGCCCCACTGTGCAGCTCGCAGGGAAGCAAAGAGCACATGACAATAAGAAAAAAGCTGTGTGTATATTTTAATCCTCTCAAAGAGGATTTTTCGATTGCGGCCGCCGCTGTTGGGGCCATTTGCACACGACACCAGCAGCGCGCTTCCCAGGGCGGGGGAATGGGTGTGGGGCGGGGCGGGGCGGGGCGAGGTGTGTGGGTGGTAGGAGGAGGAGAGGAACAGGCAAACGGGAAGACAGAAAGCGAGAAGCGGGCAAAGATGTTTTCCTCGTAGCCTCCAAGGAGCGCAGACGAGGAAAGTCACCTCTAGAAGCAAGCAGCACGCAGATATCCCCACAAAACGACGCAGATACAAGGCGCACACAGATAAAAAGCACACACAGATACTCACGCACACGGGCGACAGTGCGCGATAAGCTTAATTGAGTGCGCAGCGGTGTGGTGGGTGAGGTGGGTGGTGGGCGGTGGGAGGAGGAGCAAGAGGCGCAGGAGGAGGTGGAAGTGGAAGTGGAGACCATGGGGATGACACTCGCACACACTCACGTCACTATCAACGCACGCACACAACCGCACACACGGCAGGAGAGCAAGGAGAACGCTATAAAAAATATAAGAAATTAAAAAGTGAAACATACGGCGACGCCGACCGCGACAGCGCCTTGGAGCAGAGGCCCACGAAACGCACGAGGAGAAAGCAGCACACTGCGTGCTTTTTCTGGGCATACCCCTTAGTCAACATCCTAGAAAGGGGATATGGGCACACTAGCCAGCGACGTCAAGGGTACCAAAATGTAGTGAACAGCCTATATGAATCAAATAACCGTATCCAAGATTGTTGCCTTAATAATGGTCTAAGACTTATGTACTAAAAATAATAACCCAATGTCGTTATCGCACATCCTAAAAGTAATGGGCATAACCCCGATGACTCCCCACTTGCGCATTTAGTGTTCTGTTTCTTCGGCCTCTGTATATCGTTTTCTTTGTTTGTTGCTTTTTTTGCCCAGTCGATCAAGGCGATTTCAAACGTACGATCCTCGGGATTCCCTCTTTCTGGCCCCTGCCTCCCTCTCAGTCCCCCATTTAAGCGGCTCGCTTAGCTTTTTGCTTCGATCGGTGGGACTTCGAGGGGATATCGCCGCATGGCCCGGGTGCAGCTGTTTTTCAAAAGTTTCGTCAGAGGATCGCTGGCTGGATCCCACAATTGGGTCGTTTATAAATATCCGCGGCGAGTTTTCTAGTTTCGACTGTCGGCGGCAGGAAGAACGCCCCATGCCACCAACATTTGGGGTGAAGAATTTTCGATGCCAGACCGACCGAAGGAGGCATCTGATTTGATTTCACTAAAGATTTCCCCGCGGAGAAAGCCCAAAACAAGCACATGGGCCTCTGGTTTTCGTTGCTCTCGAAGAGTTCTCTCTTCTTCTCCGCTGTTATCGCGGCACAGCGATGAAAGCTTTCTCGGCAGCCATGAGGCCGAAATTCTGGCAGCTCCTAGAAAAGGGCAAGCAATCGGGCATGAATCATGGGTGGCAAGGCCTCTGGAGCTGGTGCCTTTATCTGCGTGTCCCAGCGGACAAAGTACATGCATGTGTACACACTGCTATCGTGGAGGTACTTCCTTCGTCCGTCTTATCAGCGAATCGTGGTTAAGACAACTACAAACATACGCTACATACGCTACATACGCCACATACGCCACATACGCAAGGCACGCGAACTGATGAACTCACATTCTCCAGAATCGCAGGCAATCGCAGGCAATCGGGCACAAGTCCGTTCTTGGACCGTAATCGCACATCCCTCCATTTCCTAATATTAATCATACTAACACTGGAGTCCTCCGCCCAGCACCAACATTTGAGTTTCAAGCAACGCCTTGCCTTCAGCACTATTAAGATTTTCGCAATTATCAGCGACTTTTGAGGGTTTCTGGTGGCTTGGTGGTTCGCTGGTGCGGTGGTGCGGTGGCCATGTGGAGAGCGCTGGTGGATCGTCGAGTGGCCGACCAAGTGTGTCAGTGCGAGTGCTGGGTGCTGAGTGCTGAGCCGCGGAACTTTCCCCGTCCGGCGGTGACCCGCATTTCGAATGTCTAAATTAAGGACACCGCCATAAAAAGCTCTGCGAGCGCGAGGGCAAATGACTGTGTGGGTCGAGGCGTGAAGCGGTCGCAGCAGCAAAAAGGCATAGATCAATAATGCTGACAGCCAGGGGCTCTGGGGGAGGAGCTATTCAGGGGGGAGGTCGGGGCGGTTGTGTGAAGGTGGTGTTGCAAGACCCTCGAGGAGAGACGCCCTTCTATGGCGCTGCTGTGAGCGACTGCATTTTTTGCCTGACAAATGATAGCCGAAAACGATTTGGTAATCAACGGGCCAAACAAGTCGCCCATTTGTGGTTAGGGTTTTTGGAGGAGGAAAAAATGATGTACGGAAAGGCAAATATTGAGTGCGGAGAAAATCAAACTAATAAAACTAAAATTCCTGAGCCACATGCTGAGCTGATGGCGTCGAGTAACTTATATGTAGATAAATAATGAAGTTATGGATAAAAAACCAGTAACTTTTTCTATATCTGAAATAAATCTGGCCACAAATCAGTCATTGGAAGTCGCAGTTTCCCAGCTTCCAGATCCCGCCGAGCGACAGGGTGAGCTCACCCGACCGAGGGCAACTAGTTTTTCCCCGTCCTCCCCCAAAAGCAGCCCCATCCCTTTCCTTCCGCCGCCCCTCCTTCTGCACCCGGGTCCCCAAACACATTTCATAGTTGACTAGCCGAAGAGCAGAGCGGTTCTTTGTTGTTTTCGTTGGCGTTCACTCCTCCGCAAATGTTTGCCTTATATGATTGGAACCAGTACAGATATACACACGTCCACATATCGGATGTGTTACAGACATGTGGTTATGTATCTTTGGGGACATGGTGTTGCTTTTGCGTTTACACGCACAATGGGACAAACAGACTTTCGGTTCCATTTTTCTTACCATCATATTAGTTTTCTTTGCAAAATAACAAAATATGTTGTTGCCATTATCAGTCCAGTACATACTCCTGTTTAAATAGACGTAATATTAAGAATATTAGTATACCACTATTAAAAGCTCTCTAAATTTGGAAAGAGGATCTTTACTTAATCACCTGAATTTAAGACCACCAATAAAATGCAAAATCGCCGGCCAATATCAGGTTTTAAAGAAATACATTAAAGTAAACAAATGTATTTTCGAAATACAATAAATAAGTTAGCGTAGCTATCGATCTATTGCTACTTTGATGAAGATAACAGGCAGTGGATATGCAAACAATCGATACATAATGAATTGACAATCATTCTGTCTATGTTGTTATAGATATTGTTGGATAATATTTATATTACACACAAATCGACTGTTAAAGACTGCCTCAAAAGTGTGTTCCAATTCAAGTGCGATCCAATTGTCTAAACACGTTTCCGCCTGCAATTCCTAGGCTGTCACAAACTGCGATAAAATATCTCGAATGATCTCCATGGTGCTTCGCGGGGATTCCTCCATGGCGTGTCTATTATTAAATTTCTCTATGAATGAAATTATACACATATGTATGTATGTATGATGTAGATACATCCCAGTATCCCAGTGTTGGTGGGTGGGTGA
Organism: Drosophila orena; assembly: GCA_005876975.1. Classification (NCBI taxonomy): domain Eukaryota; kingdom Metazoa; phylum Arthropoda; class Insecta; order Diptera; family Drosophilidae; genus Drosophila; species Drosophila orena. The sequence continues at coordinate 503,214 of VCKV01000282.1, read as the reverse complement.
ATGTGTGAGTGCAAACCTCGGTTACACTTGAATGACAATTTTGAAACCTATGGTGGGGGACTTGGTCCAAAAGCCAGAGTCCTACGTTGCGAGTGTTGGTGTGGCATTGACAACGGCCCCTCGAAAGCCCCTTCTCTTCGGCGGCTTCGGGGGCTTACGTGCTTGGCTGCTAACCTTTTTCCAGTTTGCGTTTTCATTTTTTCCGTTTCTGTTTTTGTTATGCTTCAAGCCAAGCTTTTTCTTTTGGGTGCCTACGTGCAAAGGAATTTTACACTTGGCGAACAAAGGCGCAGAAAGCGCTAGAAACCGCCGGAGCTACAAAAACAACAACGGGACTTTATGACAGCCAAGCGTCGTCGCTAGAAAACGAAGCGGGGAGAATCGCTGGGAAGAGCGAAGACGGCGCGCAAAGACCGAAGACCGCGGAGCGAAGAGCAGAGAGCGGGGGAGCAAGGGAGCAAGAAAGCAGGAGAGTTATGAATGTAACCAAAGTACAAAAAGCCGAGCTTCCAGCGGCGACAATTTGTAAGCCAAGGAGGAGCGATGAGGAGGAGGCGGGGTATGGGCATTAGAAGAATCACACACTGGAAATAATCAGAGCAACAATCTTCCAGGCAAAACAATGAAATGTTGCAAAAGTACGGCCCATTGACAATAAACAAGATACAATTATATATGTATCTCTTAAGTAAATTAAATAAATTCTAACGAAATGCTGGCCTAGGACTCCATTTTTCTCCGTGCAGAAGGAGGGACTTGGGAGGTTTTAGCCTCCAGACGCGGCGATCGGCGGCAGGAAGGCGTCAAGGCATGAGGGTTGGGTTGTCGGGAAGGGGTGAGGGGAGCAGGCGGTCGGCACATGTGTTTGGTGCCAACCTGCGATACCTGTTCCGCCGTTGGCGTCGACGGAACACCAGAATCCGGCCACATAGCCAGCAGCTAGCAGCTAGCAGCTAGCAGCTAGCAGCTAGCAGCAGTTACTCAGTTAGTCAGTCATCAACACAGATACGCTGGCACCACTACCCACACACCTTGGCGTTAGGAGAGCTAATGTGCCTCTCTTTCTCTCTCTGGGCCAACTCAGTGGCTTTTGCTGTTTACACGGCACAAATAGCGCTAGAGGAAACCAAAAAAACCAAAAAACCAAAAAACCAAAGGCCCCTTCGGTCTTGCATCCCCCTCGATCTCACGCACTTTGTTGGCGGAGGGTGGGGCAGGGTGCGGCGAAGGGGAAGGGGGAGCACATACGCATGTAGAAATCACAGGCTCTGGTGGTTTTCGGTTGACTCGGCGGCTCAGCTTGCTGGATTTTCACATAGTTCGATATGCTGCGGGGGCGACTGTTGCGATTGTGTGTGGGCCACATGTGCCAAGTGTCACGCACACATACATACACTGGCTTAAGTAGTGGATATATAGTATGTTCCCCGCCAGACGAGACTTCGACCACGACACGACAACAGCATTCAAGGCAACTAGAGCCAGAAACCCACTTTGAGCCGAAGATATTGGGTAACAATTGGCAACCTCCGAGGCCCAAAGGGTCTATAACGCCCATAAATAAACAGGTTCATTAAAAGATAGACAATCACCTTGTGCCGCGAAGAGACTCAGCATGATGATGGTCGCGGATAACGAGCTGCTGCTCCGAATGGCAAAAGATATTCATTCATTTCTATTTTTCAACGCCTGATATCTTCTCTATACCATGCTAATCCTCATATCACGAGGACTCAAGACCCATAGTCGCGATAATTTGGGAATCAAGGAAAGGCTTAAAATTGTTATCCAAGGACCTTTCAAGGAAGAAGATTATATGAACGCCAAGTCCAGATGTCATGGCATATGCAGGGTACAAGATCTCAATCCCTCGCTGGCTGTGAAAATGCCACATTGGGAAACTCATTCGTTATAATTGCCCATTGCCCATCCTCACTGCCACATTTCAAACGGGTCTTCCTCCGAGCAACGTACAAATTCCGTTTTCACTCCCAGCCGAATTTGAAATTTCAACATCATCATCGTGGTCTGTGGGAGCAGAAGAGGAAGCATCGTTAATTTGTGAGCCCTGTCACCGATTATACTTCCAACCTCCGCTCTCGCACACACACAAACACACACACACACGCACACACACACACACACACACACATACATACACATGCATTTACCGCCCCACGGAACTTATTGTTGTAGCTTTTCGCTGATAAAATTCAAGCAGGAGAGCATTCCCCGCTGACAACTCCCCCCACCCCCACCCCCTTCCTGGGGAGTGGGGAGAGGAAGTCATGGAGCGTAGATAGAGCGGTTTATACATACTATATTAGACCAGCGACTAAGTAGAACGGCAACAACAATGGCAAAGGCACAGACCCACTGCACAGGGAAAAAAGGTGCAAGGTGGTGAGGATCAACCAGATCGCATATCTACATACATACATGACTATGTATGACTTCAATAAAGTTAAAGGATGTTGCAATGGCCCAAATGATTTGATGTTCTATACCATATCTAAGCTGGTGTGATCGGATGGGATGCAGGCTCCAAAAAGTACCGATAGCTCCGCCCTAATGGCCTTTGATCCTATTTCTCACCGTGCAGCCATGCCCATACAATGGACCCGTAGACCCGAGAGTCGGAGTCAGAGTCAGAGTTCCAATCCCAGGCAAAGCTCCACAAAAGCCACTCAAAAGTGGAAAAAACTACACAGTCTGAAAAAATGAAATAAAAAAAACCACCAACAACACGCAATAGGGCAAGGCAAACAACAACAGCGGCAGCGGCAGCGGCAGCGGCAGCGACGTCGACTGAGAAACAGCAACAGGAATTTACGATTCAGTGACTACCTTATTGTTGTTGTAGTTGTCTAGCCTGTGTGAGTGTGTGAGTGTGTGAGTGTGTGAGTGTGTGTGCATTTGTTGCTATTTCACCTGGGCTGGGGAGCTCCATCGCCGTGTGTGTGTGCGTCTGTGTGTGTGAGAGCCTATTAGGCGAAACGATCGTTTCCGTTGCAAGGGGCTAAGGGGTGGGGATTGTGCTGTTGTGCTGTGTTGTTGTTGCTGCCGTTACGCCTTCAGCCAGTTAATAATAGACAACAACAACAACAACAACAACAACAACGAAATACCCACCAAGGTGTGTAGGATAAAAACACACGAACAAATTATAAAAGAGCGAGGGAACTGCGCTCAAAGCTCGTTGCTTAGGATCCGATCCCCAATGGCTGTTGAGTCAATCCACTTGTAGAATTTACAGCCCGCTTACGTAATCCCTCGCCTAAACATCAGAAAAACGCTCCTGCCAACCAGCGCAAAGCCATGCAGTGAAACACCCCTAACTCGAAAAGGGATTGAGAAATACATATGTACATACATATGTAGTTCGAAAGTCGCTTTCACATTATGAGCTCTGCAATAAACTTACAATGCATTAATGTTTTTTGGTGAACAATTAACTTTTGTTGCGATCCTCATAATGCTTTTTGTGAATTGCTGTTTTTAAGGAAAAACTTTATTATTTCGATTCATGTTGTAAATGTTTTACAAATGTCTAAGGCTTGTAAAAAAAGTTTTAAAATTTAAGCCTGAGTCAATTTATTTCAGTATCCACTGTACGTCCGCCACGCCTTCTTTACTGGCTCTCGCTTTTCCACATGCTTTCCCATATTTCGGAGGCCTGGAAAACCCCAGCAAAGCTGCAGCCCAACCCCAAATGGTTTCAATAAAGAGCCCAGCCCAGAAAGTTGCCCTTACAACAACAAAACCTACAATGCACTTCTACAGTGGCGGGAAAAAGCGGGGGAAACAACAAATCATCAACTGTTGCACACCCGAATCGTTGATGTTGCTGCTGCTGTTGTTGTTGTTGTTGTTGTTGTCAGTGGTTTCCTAGCTTTTTTCCAGCGTGTTTTTCTTTTTAACCCCGTTTTGCTGAAAATTAAAAATTCAAAAAGTCAAAGGCGCAAGCAAGAGAGCAGAGCAGCTCTCTCGCTCTAGCGTTCGGGCTCTCTCATGTTTGGAGACTCGGGGATCAAGCAAAAAGTCTCCACGAACCGCAGCCCTATTGCCTGTTTGTGTGCGTGTGTGTGTGAGCAAGAGCGTTCCTTTCGAGAGAGGAGGATTTGCCGAGTTGTGTGTGTGCACGAAGTAGAAGAAGCAGCGCTGGCAGCGACGCCGACTGCGCTGCCGTGGCGCTCGGGAACTTGGAGCCCAGTTGCCGATCGGATCGCCAGAGGATCGCCGCTCACTCAGTGTATTGGTGTCAAGCAAGACGGACGAAAAATTGCCGACGACGCGCCGCTGCCAGAAAGAGAGTTTCTTCCGCTCCGCTCACGCGCGCCCCCTTTCTATATGTTTCTCGCTCTCGCGCCGAGTTGTGAAAATTTCCACAAGTTAAAATTAAATGAAAAAAGTGCAAAGGAAGCAGGCGAAATAGCGAATAGTAATTTCGGTTTAACAACTGCGGGCAGTGCACTAGTAACCCTTTAAAAGTGATGAACGAGTGGAGAAACTTATGAGTGTTCAAAAAATAAGTTCAAACTTCTAATAAGGTGCTTACAACGTTTGTTTAACATAGTGATCGTTTTCTAAGAACAAAAATTAAACTTAAAGAATAATCACCACTAATATGTATATCTGCAAACTTACATATGTATATGTATGTATGTTATGTATGTAGTCGTATACAAAACCGTGATGAGGAGCGAAAACGGAAGGCTGTATAGTAATTTAGGACCTTGTACATGCGATATCTGCGATATAATCCCCCAAACCGAAGAAACCGCCCTTTCTCGCTCGCTCAGTATCGCCATCTCCTTTTAAAGGCGTACACGTACCCAAAGGGGGTGTAAAGCAGAGCGTATGTGTGCGTGTCCCCTGTAAAGTGATCTCCTCTCCGCAGGCAACCGCCCACCCCTAAAACATCCGCTCTTATCAGGCGCAGTGTGCGTGCAAGTGTGTGTGTGTGTGTGTGTGTGTGCCTTGGGAGGGGGGTGAGTGGGCAGCGAATGTCGGCAGCGCAGTCGGCTTCCTGCGTCGAGGACTTTGACTTATTCAGTCTCTCGCTAGTCTTTCTCGAGTGAGGACGTGTCAACTGGAATTGATCCTCTCTCCTGCACTCGCTCTTACTTTACTTCGCACACAACGGTAAACGAAATAATAAAAAAACTCAACAACTAGTGGCAGAAAAACAATACAATTCCATTTAAAAGCCAGCCATTTGTGAGAAATACACTTACATATTTGTGCGATCGCGCAGGCGAAAAAAGCTTTTCCCGCTAAGCTTTTCTAGTAACTGTTTGGCGGTGCCAGTGTGTGTTTGTGTGCGTGCTGATCTCTCCCGCTCTCCCTACATTGAATGGTTTCTCAATTGATTTGAACAAGTGCATAAAAACAATAACAATTGCAAACAAACGAAGAGTGCAAAGCATAGACAGCAAAATAGAAGCGTGGAAAACATAAAGAAAACTAAAGAAACCACATTTATGTGTATGTGTGCCAGGAAGACGACATGGGAATTTCGTGGGCGAGTGGGAATGATTTTCAATTAAGTGTACAAAGCAACTGAAACTGCCGTGGCGATAAGATAACAGCGGCAGAGGCAAATATTTAGCAAGTGGAGGAAGCAAGAGGAAGCGTGGTTTCAAGACAAGGATTTTTTTGTTGGAATTGCGATCGCCGAAAGTGAGATAACGGGGACTCGAAAAAACTAGCCACGACTTTCCTCTGATGGAATTAAGGCTAGTGGGTGTGTGTGTTTGTGTCGTGTTCGTTCCAGTTGGCAGGCCTGTAAAGTTTTTCAGTCAGCCTGTTTCATTTGTTGCTCTCCTAATTCCACACCCTTTGGCAAGTTTCCAAGTCATTCACGCTGTGGCTGTCATTCCAGTCGCGGGCTCTCTTTCCCACACGCATACACGCATGTACGCACACAGCCGTTTCAGTGCTTGTGGTGTGGCTTTGTTGTTGTTGCTGCTGTTGCCTGCCTTCCCATTTGAAACACATTTGAAATTTCCTCATTTACTTTTCCTCATCGGGGCCTGCATAATGTGCTCGTCTCTGACCCTTTGGGGTCGACTCTTAAATTAAACTCAATTGGAAATCGGCAGAGCGCCAGCAGAGCACTTTCCAGCTGCAGGACTCTATGCGTTTTGGGTTTGGAAAAGACGATGCACACAAGTACAGTGGAGCTTCGGTGATGACAAAACCTAGCATTTCTTTAACTTGGACACCAAGTTTAGACCCCTTGATTATAAACCACACTTCTTTTATTTTGGAATGTTTCCCTTATCGTATGAAAAAATAAATTTTTATAAACAAAATAGTTAACCGACAAAAAAAATGATATATGTACATACATACATATATGTACTTTCCGTACTATTTGATGATTAGAGGCCTACTTACTAAAAACCTAGTACTAACGTTTGGCTTTCTCTTGATTGCAGCACGCTCTGGAATATATGTTTTAGAAGCTGTCAGGCCCCAAGGAGTGAATATCCCAGCCCAGGACAACGAAAGGACCTTTGATGCACGCAGGGCACCCACACCGCCCCACTTGCATGAGGACATAGAACGCGATCGCACACTCACCCGCACATCGCTTAGTGACGCAACCACAGCCTCCCAATGAAGATGGCATCTCAACGCTTTTGCCTGCGGTGGAACAACCACCAGAGCAACCTTCTGTCCGTCTTCGACCAGCTGTTGCACGCAGAAACCTTCACAGATGTGACGCTGGCCGTCGAGGGGCAATACCTGAAGGCACACAAGGTGGGTGGTTAAGGCTGTGTGATTAATAGTGCCGAGATCAGAAAGAGATCGTCAATTAAAAAAAGACCCTTCAATTCAATGCAATTTTTAAACAAAAGAATCTTTAATTTTTATAAAGCAATGTAAAGTAAACTTTTTTTTGTATTTACATTCCGCCACTTTAACTAAGCTAATTGATTCTTCACAGATGGTGCTATCCGCCTGCAGTCCCTACTTCAATGCGCTCTTTGTAAATCATCCGGAAAAACATCCGATTGTCATACTTAAGGATGTGCCCTACTCGGACATGAAGTCGCTGCTAGACTTCATGTACAGGGGCGAGGTCTCAGTGGACCAGGAGCGACTCACTGCATTCCTGCGCGTGGCCGAGAGCCTGCGCATCAAGGGCCTCACCGAGGTCAACGACGACAAGCCCTCGCCGGCAGCAGCAGCTGCAGGAGCGGGCGCGGCGGGCTCTGAGAGCACACCCACTCCTCCCCAGCTGCAGCGCATCCAGCCGTATTTGGTGCCGCAACGGAATCGCTCGCAGGCCGGCGGTCTGCTGGCCAGTGCCGCCAACGCCGGAAACACGCCCACCCTGCCGGTGCAGCCATCGCTGCTCAATGCGGCTCTAATGCCCAAGCGAAAGAGGGGCAGACCCCGGAAGCTATCTGGCAGCTCGAACGGCACGGGGAACGACTACGACGACTTCGATCGTGAGAACATGATGAACGACTCCTCCGATCTGGGCAACGGCAAACTGGGCAACGAGTCCTACTCCGGCAATGACGATGGCTCCGACGACAATCAGCCGACTGGAGGACACACGGATGATCTAAATGTAAGTCTGGTAATAACTTTCTAAGAGGTGGCGGGAAAAGAAGCTGCACTGCACTGCAAATACATTTAAAACAATAAGCGTTCTCCAAAAATATTCCTCGTAACTAAGTCATTTTTTTCATTAATTGCTATCCACAGGAAAGTCGCGATTCTCTGCCCTCGAAGCGATCAAAGAACTCCAAGGATCATCGCGTAGTGAGCCATCATGAAGACAACAGCACTTCCGGTGAGTCCTCCTTATCAATTCATTCCCGCAAAGATAGAGCGATGCATTACCTAGTTCTAAGATCATAAGCCTAGCCCTAAGACAATGCACCATCAACCATTATTAAGTCGACTCTCATGTGCACCCTGCAAAGACATATACCGAAATCCAACTCAATCCAATACAGAGCCAGGCTGAAGTCACATAACCACATTCGACCAATCTCATCTGCGAATATCGGAAAAGCTAAAAGGGATTTTACGCATTTCAAGTAGTAGAAATCTAATAGCAATAACTCGCGTCGGTTTCTCCCCCGCTCAGTGAAAAAGTATATATAAAAGAAAATGTGAGAAAATAATACGAAAATTGTTAAGTGAAATCGCAACGTTTGAGGCATCTTCCGTCCGTCGGCAGGTGAGTGTCCCCAACAACCAGCTAATGCAGTTGATGCCCAAGAAATGCAAATCCACCAGCTGACGAAGAGATTATTGTGAAGTTGAGAATCGGGTTGAGCTCACAGGGATTCATGGCCGACGTGATAAGAATGATCAAGAAACATGTAGCTAAAAAATTGTCCAAATTTACCGCGCCTCAAAAAGTCAAAAGTAGCAAGATAACTCCAGAAACTGAAACAAATTCGCCACCTCTCATGACCATCACTCACAACGAAATGCTGATCTCTGTTGTCCATTTCCGATCATCTCCTCGAAACAATGCAAAAATTACCAAACAACAACAGGAAAATGATCAACTGAAAACTGTCAATAAAAGCAGCAAAAGAAAAACTTTCGAACTCGCAACGCGTTGAAAATGGCTTGAAATCCCTATAGCTTTTCCGATCCGATTTGAAACTCTTTCTCTCACTCGCTCGCGTCATGTGTTTTGCCTTTCTCTCGCATACATCCTGCACACACAAATCTACACCCATATCATATCATACTATACTATACCTATACGCCAAGCATTTGTAAGATTATTAGAGAGTGCGCGCTTAAGCTGCACCCTAGATTAAAAAGATTTGCATTACCTAATGAATATTTACTTCATATTGGTCTTAAATAATAATATTAATAAAATGAAAAGCTGATTTTGAGAAGTTGCTTTTGCAAAACTTTTAAGTTTTTATGACCAACAAACTGGATTCCAAACACTTGCAGATGATTGTGGCGTATAAAAGTAGTATTGGCTAGTGAAAGCACAGAGTTAACCTATATATTTACAATTTTTAGACGGAAACGACAGCGATGGCGAGGGTCTGGACACATCGTATATGGAACCCCAACTTATGCTGGACGAATATGACGAGCCCGTAGAGTTCAAGTACAACCCGCTCACCGACAACAGCTCACCCACGCAGGACCAAACGGATGGCAGTCACCTCAACGAGCAGGCGCGCCAACAAGCCTTCCTCATCGCTGCCCAACGGAAACACCAAGCGGACACAGCAGCAGCGGCGGCGGCGGGCGGCGGACTCAAGCTTAACATTATCGGAATGGCGGCTGGTGGGGCGCAGGTGAAAAGCATGGTCAGCATACCGAAACTAACGCCCATTGGCAAGGTCAACGCCGCCTCCACGCCATTGGTCTCGCCTGCCGGCTCCTTTTCCACGGCCTCGGTCAAGCCGCGCGTCCAGAAGCGGCCAAAACTGGCCAAACAGAACGGCGATGTAAAGCCGGCTGTGTTCACCAGCCAGGAATACCTCGACATTTACAACAGCAACGACGGATTCAAGTTAAAGGCCGGTGGTCTGAGCGGAAGCACGCCGAACTTGAGTGCTGGACTGGGAACTCCCTCCGTCAAGACCAAGCTGAATCTGAGCAGCAACGTGGGCGAGGGCGAGGCGGAGGGCTCAGTGAGGGACTACTGCACCAAAGAGGGCGAGCATACGTACCGCTGCAAAGTCTGCTCCCGCGTCTACACGCACATCAGCAACTTCTGCCGGCACTATGTTACCTCCCACAAGCGAAATGTGAAAGTGTACCCGTGTCCCTTCTGCTTTAAGGAGTTTACGCGCAAGGACAATATGACGGCGCACGTAAAAATCATCCACAAGATCGAAAACCCCTCGACGGCGTTGGCCACAGTGGCGGCAGCGAATTTAGCAGGACAGCCACTGGGAGTTTCGGGAGCCTCGACGCCTCCGCCGCCGGATCTGAGTGGTCAGAACTCGAATCAGTCGCTGCCAGCCACCGGCAATGCGTTATCCACCTCCTCCTCCTCGTCGACGTCCTCGTCCAGCGGATCCCTGGGTCCGATGACGGCCTCCTCAGCACCGCCAGCACCAGCAGCTGCGGCGCAGTAATCTCTAGACACCTCACACCAAGCCCAAAAAAGCACACACTCAAAGAAATAGTGAAGGTTGAGGCACGCACCCACTAACGATTGGATGAAGCATGTTGCAGCGCCAGGCGCTCGGATTTTTTCGGGTTTTTTTTGTTGTTGGGGAGGGAAGTTAAAGTAGATTTTTGTTGATTTTGTTTTTAGTTTTTTACTTGGCTTCGATGGAGTTGCAGAATTCTCCAAGCCAGCAGACGTTTTAATGTTGTGCAATTTACCTTTTCAGTTACAATTACACTTATTTTCTAAAGCCCTTTTCAAAGACCCGATCAGAACACATTGCTAATCTAATCCTACGAACTACCCTTACGATTTACGATTATTATTTATCCCCGATCGCCGACGACTCGTCGATCGTTTTTTATTAGCACGTAGTCAAAACCCCAAAATCAAGTAGTTTTTGTGGCTGACACTTTACAAGCCCATCCATTAGGGGTTGCCTTTTTATTGGACACCAGAGCGGCCTTATATGCGAAGTGTATCCGGGCAAGAGTTACACTAAAAACCGAAACTAAACCTGCACTTTTAGATAATTAAACTATATATACACACGGATATGTTATACATAATTATATAAATAATATATAATAATATATATATATATATATAAACATTGAATGGTATGTCTAGCTGTAGTTCTATTAATTAATTTATCATTATCACTATGTTCGATATGCTAATGTTAATGCTATACAATTATTACAAGCCGAAATCTGAAATCAGAAGCAGGAGAATCAATGTAATGTTAATCATGCGAGAGGGAGCGCAGATCTACCTTGTTGCCTTCAAATGAAGCTAGTTAAAAGTTAATCCCGGGTCTGGGTCAAGGTCGTTGGGCCCCCAGCACCCGTCCACACCCTCAAAACACCCCGGTCACCCACACCGATCCCCGTAACATCCGAAGCCCGGCGAAAGATTGAAAATGTTTCGCCGGGATCGTTGATAACGTGTAACTACAGATAGTAACAGCAACCATAGTTGTAATGATAACGCTAATATTAATGAGCATAAAGTAAACCTAATTTATCTATCAAACGATTTATGTTGTATATCGGAGGCTTAAATTATCGCCAAAGAAAATGAAAATCAAAAACAAAACAAAGCAAAAAGCAGTTGAAATCCAACAGTAACAACAGTAACAGCAGTAACAATTGTAACAGTAACAGAGCAGCAGCCGCAGCAGACCACAGAAAACAGAGTGTAAAATTGCAAGATATTGTTGTTAACGCGAAACGATCTCCAAACAAAATAAAGAACTTGAAAAGTAGACAACACGTAATTCCTCAGTCAAGTAAAACGTTCAAATTTGTTGCAATTCGAGAACTAAGAGACATGAGAAACATTCAAAAAGTTATAACTGCAAGCAACTGACAGAAAACCAATTGAAACGAAATTAAGCGCAATCAAATAATAAACAAGCTGCGTACGCTAACTTATTAAATAATTTTGTTTTTAATTCTTTATTTAGTGGTAGCTAGTGCAATTTAGTTAGTAAGCCGCCGTCTCCCAAACACAGACTAACAATATCGCAAATATATATTTCCACCCACCACCCAATCGATCCAATCTTCCAAACTTCTCTTTTGGCGTTAATTTTAAACAATCAATCAAACAGGTCACGCATATTTATTTGTATGTGTATTGTTTGTACTATATTTTACTTTATTTTTAGTCTACTTTTTTATATGAATATATTTACATATATTTTTGCATTCAACAACTATAAACCTTCAGCAATTTTCTCGCTTTCAAACAAAAATGTCCAAACTCGAAACCTGAACGAGGAATATAGCTACATAAATAGAGTCATGCTTTGATGCCCAAAGAAAATGAAAGATAAGAATCGTAATGCAAGGCAAAACTTCCATGTGAAAATGAGAAAATTGTCTGGAAATTGTTGGTAAACATGGTTTCCGTTTAAATTAGCTAATAACGAAACACACACTTTACGATATATCATACGATACGTTAAACATAATTACTAAATAGTGAATCACACGCAATATTAATCAAGCAGATCATTTATATTATCGTTTAAAACTGACCAACAGAAGAAAAATAAAATACACAATGCAAAAAACACTCGAAAAAAATCAGTTCTGAAACACAAAATTGATTGTTTTAATTCATTTTCTGGGAATGGGAAATTCCGCTCAAGCTACTTTGGTAGCTTTTAATGAAGCTTCAACTAGAATTTAATTAAATCACTTAAAGTTATATTACATTTTTAAGGAAATCAGATTTTTAAACGAATTAAAAAACCAAAAACAATTGAATTTAACACACATGAATAATTAAATTGTGTTTCTTGGGTCTTGACAAATCGAAGAAAAAATAACTCATACATGAAATATCTTAATTGCAGTTACTCCAACTAAGGCCACTCCAGAGCTCTCCCAGCGGCTCTTCGGCTCCTCATCGACGACCATCTCAGCATCGGCTTCAGGCGGCGGCAGCACTGCCCTTTCGGAGCCCATTTCACTGCTGGAGATCAGCGATGAAAGGGACTCCGCTCCGGTTCACCTGCCTACTATCTTGGGCCTGAAGATACGCGCCATTAACACCACAACGCCCACGCAGCAAGGATCTCCTCAGACGCCCACGAAATCCAAGCCGAAGATGAAGCAGGTGACGGGAGGCAATAACAGCAACTCGCTGCTCAAGCAGCAGCTGCGAGGTGGAGCCAAGGATCCGGAGGTGCCCCCTGCCCCCAGGATCACGGTGGCAGTGGCCCCCAATGCCGCCTTAAATGTCGAGGAACAGTCCAAGGAGATCCCGAAGAAAAACCAGGACGAGGTCAATGCCTGCCTTGGTCTGCATTCGCTGGCCAATGCCGCCGAACAGCAGGCCGCTCAGGTGGCCAGCAGTGGGAATCTGCACCACCAGCTACTGCTCCACATGGCAGCGAACAACTCCATGCTGAACACCACCGACTACTACCAACAGCAGCAGCAGGAATCTCCCTCGAGTGCCGGCCAGTTTATGGATGACGACATGGACCTGCTGTCCCTGAATGAGCAACAGGATAAAAGCGATGAGCCCGATCACGAAATGGTAACCCTGGCCGACGAGAACGCTGGGTTGCCTGGCTATCAGGGGCACGAAGCGGAAGCCACACCTGCGCAGGAAGGTTCGCCTGCGCTGGAGACACCAACGGCACCACCACCCACATCTAGAAGTGGAAAGAAGGGCGCCAAGCGCCCCATTCAACGGCGGAGAGTGCGACGTAAGGCGCAGTCGACGCTGGACGATCAAGCGGAGCACCTGACGGAGATGTCCGTGCGGGGGCTGGACCTCTTCCGGTATGCGAGTGTCGTGGAGGGCGTCTACCGCTGCACCGAGTGCGCCAAGGAGAACATGCAGAAGACATTCAAGAACAAGTACAGCTTCCAGCGTCACGCCTTTCTCTACCACGAGGGCAAGCATCGCAAGGTGTTCCCCTGTCCCGTATGCTCCAAAGAGTTTTCGCGACCAGATAAAATGAAGAACCACCTCAAGATGACCCACGAGAACTTTACGCCCCCGAAGGACATCGGAGCCTTCAGCCCCCTAAAATACTTGATCAGTGCAGCGGCTGCAGGGGACATGCATGCTTCGATCTATCAGCAGCAGCAAGATCATTACCAGCGGCAGTTGGCCGAGCAGCTGGAGCAGCAAAACGCCTCCTTTGACAGCCGGGACAGTTCGCTTCTCCTGCCTGACGTCAAGATGGAGCATGCCGAGGACCAGGATGCGGATCACGAGGCAGAACTGAGCGATGGTGGCTACGATGCCTCCAATCCGGCAGCAGCTGCAGCCGCCATGCTGAGCCTCCAACAAGATGTAATCATTAAGGATGAGATACAGATCTCGCCGTCACCCTCGCCCACCCCGCCCGCCTCCTGTGCTGTGGCGGAGGGCAAGTCCTTGGCTTTGGCCTCCACCGCACAAACTGCAACGTAAAGACTTTGAAGGACTTTGAAGAGTTGAGGAAGGACTACAAACGCACAACAACGTTTTACCTTAAGCAGCGAGCTCTGAACTGTAGAATACTTCATAGCAACATAAGCAATCGTGGCACTCAAACACAACATCAGACTCAACACGGTTTTTAGTTAAATGCTGTAGTCTAGTTAATGTAAACCCGTAGGCAAGCAATATTATTTCTAGCACTTGCTCCGTCCATAAAGCCTTTTTTAAGCAAATCTAATATTTAATTTTACGTAGGACATAAGTTTTGCCCAATCGAGCAACGCACACAGTTCAGTGAACTTTAATGACTTTCGGCATTAATTATAAACAATTCGACTGGCTACTGCCCACTGGATCCTCCGCATGCGATCCGTAGGGCAAGCAATTTTAGAACTTTTCATTTCTCTTTGTGATTTTGTTAAACCTTTTTATGTAGACCTTTGTTTTTTTATTTTTTGTTGTACATAGCTATATTTTGTTTAATACTCAAAGTCCGTAGTATAATTTTGTTCATTTCCTTGGCAACAAGTTGGAATCAAATGTATTGGCTATTTGTGCAATCTTCAAAACGAGTTGGTGGCCTCTGAGGAACCCGACAGCGCGGTTCTGCGGCCCCACGAAATGTTGTAAACTTAATTACCTACTAAGGCCCACTTAACTAGAGTCTAGGCGTAGTCATAAGGCATTGGATCAATGTTCCAACGTACAACAAAACGGACTTCCAGTGAAGAAATCAACTGATATTTATACGGAATCCCAATCTGGTATTATGTATTATGATTTTTACAGTTTACTTAACGCAACAAATACGACTTAAACTTGTGCGCTCAATCAATAGAAATTATAGTTGCGATGTTAGGATAACCATAAACGAGTTTTAAATAAAAGAACATTTTACTGACAAGTGATTTCTGAAAGTGTTCCAAACATAGCCGAAAGCCAATCGCAATAATTGAATAATGAAAATATGCGTATTGTATTCCTTAAAGTTTATTCGATTTGAGTAGCTCTATCCGTTTACTGATTATTTGCCCTTCGGTACCAGAATCGTGCCCGAAAGTCGTCGGAGCAGGTGAGGAAAGCAGGAGCATTGGGCGAATGCGTGATGTAGCGTACAGGTCCGTTGTGTCCAAGCGAGTTGAGGGTTAGACGGCATCCGTTACGTGAGTTCCACGAGCAAAGCGATGTGGTGGTCTCATCGGGAAACAGCACGTAGTCCTCTGTGTGGTTGAAAACAGCCTCTGTCTGGTGCTCCTGCTTGCCGGTGGTTCCAGCACCCGTGTACGTCTGAATGGGACGACTGGTGCACAACTCCCACAGATAAACCAGGGAATCCATACCGGAAGATAAGAGGTACTAAAGAGAATAAGTGAAAATCTTGCATAACCACTACCCATAATGTTCCCTTACCTTCCCGTTTCTTGTAAACTCCAGTGAGCATATTGCCGCCCCGCCATGCGCCTCGGCAATCGTGTTGATACACCGTCCGCTGATCCCGTCCCATATTTTGATGTCCCCATCGTAACTGCCCGTGGCGTAAAGTTTTCCAGTAGGCGAATATTTCACGCAAGTAACTCCAGCCTTGTGCTGCTGCGAGGGAATGGCACTCACGAAGCATTGGGTGGTGGCCACATCGTAGACCCGTAGGACGTTGTGTTCCGTTCCGATGGCTACGTAGTCACCAGTGGGGTGAAAAGACAGGCACAGTACCGGCTCGCAGTCGGTGAACACCTTGTGGGCCTTCTTAACCGAGGGCTTGGCAATGTCAAACAATTTGACAGTGCCATCGCGGGAGGCGGACGCCAGGATGTGCTCCTTGGGGTGGAACTCCAGGTAGGACACTTCATCAGTGTGGTCATAGAGCGTGCGAATGACTGGATGGCCTTGTTGTTCCCTGCCCGGCTCGATGTCTTCGGGCGCAGACTTCGCCAGCATCCGCTCCACGTCAAGAATCTTAATGCTGGCATCCACACTGCCGGTGGCCACCAGGGAACCATCGCAGCTGAAGGCGCCGGCGCGACAGGCCTGTTTGTGCGAGGTCACATACGCGGTTTCGTAGGAATGTGGTTCCGGGGCCAAAGCCGAAGCCTCCGGCTCGAACTCCAAGTCTATGCCGGGCAACACATCATCCGAGGACGTTTTGTCCTTGTCGCTCAGGGTCTGCATCCCTGCAATCATTACGTGCAGCAGACGTTCACTGGGAGCGCACTGGTCCGCCTTCACCAGCATGGACAGCTCCATGGCGAACTTCTCCAGCCCGTCGTACATCAGCTGGCTGATCATCAGGCGGTAGAGTATCTCCCGGTTCTTCACCAGGTTACTGGGATCCAAAATCTCATCGCGCATGGTAGTTAAAATTATATATTCTTTTCCGCGGATATAAACAAAATCTAATCTTGTAGATAACGTCGTGGCAATCGTTATCGAAACCATTTATCCCGCCGGTATGCCATCTCTAGCTGTTCTAGTGCTGAAATACTGCAATTAGGGTTTTGGTATTTTACGTGCCACGGTCACTCCTAACAGCTGCAACACGTGCGGCTTTAAAATTGTTTTGGTTTAACTTGCTTTACACATCGTTCGATTTCATTAACTAAACCTCACCACAATGAAGATCCGCAAGAACCATGCTCGCAAGCGTTACCGCTACAATGTAAACCGCAAGACGATGAATAAGACCCGGAGCTCCACCGGAAAAATTAAGGAGTAAGCGTGGCCTTCATGCGTTTACAGACAATTGTGTCAATAATAAGTTTACTAACTTCCCTGTTATGATCTCACCAGTCCCAGAATGAAAAAGATGTGGATGGAGGACCAGCGTGTGGGCACCAACTTCAGTGAAATGGGATTGGCCAAGGACGTCAACAAGGCCATTGCGATTCCCAGCTACAAGAAGGACCGTCTCCTCGCGGCACGAGTTGTGAATGGGTTTCTGGAGGAGGAGCTGGACGAGGATGAGCGGCGGGCACTGGGCCTCAAGAAACCAGTCGTGGAGGAGGGTCCAAAACGAGGATATGTGGTTCAGGAACTAGAACAACTTGCTAGCGAGCGTGCCGACCCAGAATTCAGGTAAGCGCAATGCTTCTGCAATGTCAAACCTACCTATTACTGGTTGTGTATTTGCATAGATTACCCAAGGGCGTGGTGAAGGAACTGTCCTACTTCCTGAACAAGCATAAGTTTAACTACAAGGCGATGGTTGCCGATCGGAAAAACTTTGGCCAATGGACGTGGCGGCAGTTTCGCTTGAAGATTCGCAGATTTATGTCGATTCCGGAGCAATTTAACGTTTACCTGGAGCAGAAGAAGTTGCCCGTGGGCGTGAAACCGGACTGGGAGGAATACGAATCGGACAGTGAATGGAAATAATGGCTCCTCACCAATGTACATTTTAATAGTTTTGGGGTTCTAATGCTATTACTTGTAATGTTTAGACTTACTATAATTCTTTAAATATAATTAAATAGGCAAGTAAAGACGAGCGCATTGTGCGATTGTGTCCTTTCTTTTGAGAAAGCTAAATAGTTAGGCTCTGAAAGTACTATCATAAAGTCGAAGTAACGACATTTTTCGAATTCATTCAAGCAATTTTACATTTATTGCTATCGAACTTCAATCTATCGTACGACAGGGAGAGAGAAAAGAGCTTGCGGTCTCATTTCAACGCACTTTCGAATAGTGTGCAAAATATCAATTGCAATTAGAGGTGAGTGTGCATACTTGTATTGTCAGCCCTTGTAAATACATATGTACACTTCGATATGAAATTTTCGAAAAATATTAAATTATCTGCAATGGGCTCTCATTTTAAGAGAGGTAAGGGTAATACGACACGAACCCCCAGTGCCGTCAATAATCCTCATAGTGCAATAGGACACACCAAAGACCTCGCCACACATTGAAACCTGTGCCATCTCTAGGTCGGAATCAGTTCAGCTCCGTTCAGCTCAGCATCGTTCGCTTTTTCGGTCTTTCCGTTTTGTGATTTCGAGGTAAGTGCACGCAGAGCTCCTGTAAAATTCGGAAAATTGGCAATATTAATAGGCATTGGTTGGTTTTGCAAATGTGAAATGGACAAGCCCCCCGATTTCCCCGCCCGGCGTAGTTAACCGGATTTTTATTCGTTTTTCCGACCTTAAGAAAGTTTTCCGAAAAGTGAGAGAGTGTAAGTGATTTGCGCTGCCGGCCGGTTTCCTCATTCTTTTTGCATAATACCCGCATGGGAATAACGGTGTCTGGGCTACGTAAATCGATTCGAATTGGAAATTTGGTTTCCAGCGACCTCAAAATGCAAGTAAATTAATAAAGTCGCGTAGACTTCGAATTCCAACATGGCGGCCGGCTGCAAGTGTGTGCGCGTTCGATTTCGCCTGGATTGTTCATGTTTCGGATTCCCGTTCCCACGCCGTTTATTCCCGAGTTTCTATTGGAATTCGCAGGCAGAAAACGAAATCTGCGGCATGACACATGGTGGGCAGATTATTTCCCTGCCCTGCATCTCCGCCGCAGTATTTTTGCATGTGCCTCCCTTCTCCCCCCTTTTGCTTTCTTGCAATTTGCACTTCGATGCAAATACAGAGATTTAAAAATAACATGCAGGAAAATCGGCAAGTGAAACTGTCACTAGGGTAGAAAATAAATCACAACGCCCTGCAGCTCTCGTCGTCTCTTTCCCTCCCTTCTCTGCCTGAGCAGCAAGTGCACTGCGCCCGTTCGCCGTCCCTTTCGCTCCCACTCTCTCCGTCTACTTCTGCACTTTTTCACCCTTTGGAATCGCGCAATTTTCGCAGCACGACCGCCGCCGAATGCCGATGCTTTTGGCCATTTCCCGTTGAATTTCTATTTCACCGCGAGCGAAAGCTGCCAAATTTCGCCATTTCGACATTTGGCTTGAATGAAGTCCGTTTGTGTGTGCGATTTTCATTGGTTTTCCCACTAAGGAAGCCGGCCGGCACATTTTCGCCTTGGACTGCCGCTTTCCGGCTTTCTGGCGAGGCTTTCTCTTCGGCCTAATCCTCTCCAGCCGAGGAGAGTGCATTTCCCCAGTACGCACACTTCGGCTCGAAGTTCGTTTCTGTCAGGGGCTCGGTATTGATTTTTCGCCCGGTGCACATCGGCAGAGGGATATACACGGCAGTCTTTATTCAACAGACACTTGGCCTGGTCGTGGTCCGGCTGCAGAGTACGGAAAATCCATATAGAAGTCATAAACTGTCATTTTTATCACAACGTTTTCCTTCTAATTCTAGGATATTGCGTCCAGTGGATTTGGGAACAGTTTTTGATAGCACAGCGTTGCCAAGTAATAAGCAGCTTCAGAAAGTCTCGTGAAAACAGGTGAGTCTTAAATTTTCTGAATACTTGCCGGAAATGCTGCAGACATTTGTGGGCACTAAATGGGTGGGAATATGGGTGTATTGCTTAATCGTCCAAAAAAGGTTTTTTTTTTCCGACTGTACTCTTAAAATAAAGTCAAAAAATACCTACCTGCATTTTCGTATTATTCAGTATAAGGCTTAATTTGAATTAATTAATAAACTGTTTTTCCGTGCTTATTCATGTAAAGTTTAAAATTCGTATTTTCGAAGAATAGAAGTTCTATGTTTTTCCCCTGGTGTACATTTGTGCATGTCTGTATGAACTGTGCTTTTGGTGTCTACACCACGATGACACGACCCACAGCATACAGACGTCACTCGTCTGCACCACCCATTAAGTTCAGACCCACATTGGCATGCTACCTCCCTGCGTTCGGAAACCACCCACTTGGCTCATCCATTTTCTGCATCCCTTTTTTCTCCCAGCAGCTCTAAAAAAAAAAGCTTAATCTGTAAGGATGGGCAAGGAGAAGATCCATATTAACATTGTGGTCATTGGCCATGTGGACTCCGGCAAGTCGACGACCACCGGCCACTTGATCTACAAATGCGGCGGCATCGACAAGCGTACGATCGAGAAGTTCGAGAAGGAGGCCCAGGAAATGGGAAAGGGCTCCTTCAAGTACGCTTGGGTGCTGGACAAGCTGAAGGCGGAGCGGGAGCGCGGCATCACCATCGACATTGCCCTGTGGAAGTTCGAGACGTCCAAGTACTATGTGACCATTATCGATGCGCCTGGTCATAGGGATTTCATCAAGAACATGATTACCGGCACCTCTCAGGCCGATTGTGCGGTGCTAATCGTCGCCGCCGGAACTGGTGAGTTCGAGGCCGGGATCTCCAAGAACGGGCAGACCCGCGAGCATGCCCTTTTGGCCTTCACGCTGGGCGTGAAGCAGCTTATTGTGGGCGTCAACAAGATGGACTCCACTGAGCCGCCGTACAGCGAGGCCCGCTACGAGGAAATCAAGAAGGAGGTGTCCTCGTACATCAAGAAGATTGGCTACAATCCGGCCTCGGTGGCCTTCGTCCCCATCTCCGGATGGCACGGCGACAATATGCTGGAGCCCTCCGAGAAGATGCCCTGGTTCAAGGGATGGTCCGTGGAGCGCAAGGAGGGCAAGGCAGAAGGCAAGTGCTTGATCGACGCGCTGGACGCGATCCTGCCACCCCAGCGTCCCACCGACAAGCCGCTGCGCCTGCCGCTCCAGGATGTCTACAAGATCGGAGGCATCGGAACCGTACCAGTTGGTCGTGTGGAGACTGGTCTCCTCAAACCAGGTAAAGCTAAACTTAATTGTCTTCCGGGTTGATGATTGGGGGTGTAGGCTCTCCTTTCGCCTTGGGTATTTCCTACATGTATTTTGAGGAATTTGGGTCGACAGTGGGCAGCCACTCCAACTCCCACCGCCCCAAAGCGGAGCTCGCGACGAAGTCTTGCGCATGTATGCATTATTGAGCGAACGTCTTCGTCGAGAGCGAGACCCTCCACCTCCTGCACTTGGTGAAATATTTAATCCCGTTTCGCAGAAATTCCATTAACAAGATGAAAGTGAAGGGCCATTCAGATAAAATCAAACTTTTAAACAATTCAACTTTTGGTTCCAGTTTTATGGTTTTTCATGGTTTTATCATTATCAAAAAAATTACAAGGAAGGAATTGCGAGATATTATATTTTATATTAACTTACATTGCTAGCTGTTGATACAAACAAAAATAAATTAAGAGACAGTTTGAATAATATAGTTAAGTACCTTTAATACCCTTGGTTCACGTTTCTCTCTCTGTATGCACCCACCCCCATCCAAAAGCCTATACATAACATCCGGATATGTAACTGTGCTCGGTCGCTTCGTTTCCGGTTTCGTTTCAGGCATGGTCGTCAACTTCGCGCCGGTCAACCTGGTCACCGAAGTAAAGTCGGTGGAGATGCACCACGAGGCTCTCACCGAAGCGATGCCCGGCGACAACGTCGGCTTCAACGTGAAGAACGTGTCCGTGAAGGAGCTCCGTCGTGGCTACGTGGCCGGCGATTCCAAGAACAATCCTCCTAGGGGAGCAGCCGATTTTACCGCTCAGGTAGGCTAACAAACATTGAAAATCTCTGATAGATGGACTCATCTCTGCTTGTCACCCATAGGTGATTGTGCTCAACCATCCGGGTCAGATCGCCAATGGCTACACTCCCGTATTGGATTGCCACACGGCGCACATTGCCTGCAAGTTTTCGGAGATCAAGGAGAAGTGCGACCGTCGTACGGGCAAGACCACCGAGACGGAGCCGAAGGCTATCAAGTCCGGGGATGCGGCCATCATTGTGCTGGTGCCCAGCAAGCCGCTGTGCGTAGAGAGCTTCCAGGAGTTCCCACCGCTGGGACGGTTCGCTGTGCGCGATATGAGGCAGACCGTGGCCGTGGGCGTCATCAAGTCGGTCAACTTTAAAGAGACGACCTCGGGCAAGGTGACAAAAGCCGCTGAGAAGGCACAGAAGAAGAAATAACTAGGGTGCCAGCAGAACAACGTCATCTCTCGAACCCAACAACAACAAGAACAGACGGCTAGAGCAACAGCAACAACACACAACAACAATACACATGTCAAAATTATAGTACCCACTCGACGATCAAAATCACACCTTAGCTCCATGGCAACCGAGACACCAATTACTACTATTACTAGCTGCAGGCAGATGCAGATATTAACCGAAATCGAGCAGATTATACCACATATAATAACCACACGTACGATTAGCGAGGAGAGGAGCATCAGCTACAGCGAGGATGCGAAGAAGGAGCCCTTCCAGCTGGCCGGGTCGGTTTTGGTCGCCTTCGCCGTGGTGGTCTACTGCAGCTATCTGAACATGTATCGTCACCGCAAGTCCTTTCGCAGGAAACCACCCACTGACCACTTCGAAGAGTGGATAGGAACCTTCGGAGCACTGCTGTAGCCTGCCCCTTCGATATATACTCATCTCTACAACTAACCTTACATTTGATTAGCAGCCACACATCCGGTCGCATCCACCTGTTTCGAATGGATTTTAAACACTTTTTATACTTTTGATAAGTCAAGTCGGAGGCATTCGATTTAAAATCTATTAAAATATGTAATTTCCGAATTTAGTTTTAAACCACAACGTCCGTGCTCCCAAAAATCCCCTAAACCAAAAAGACTACATTCGCAATGAATTCAAAATTTTCTCTTGAAACCAAAAGACAAATGCTTAAGAAGTATTACAAAAAAGAAATCAACATTACACACATAATCATGCGGTTTTTGAAAACATTCTAAATGTTTCATCGAGCCTCATTTGCATTTGCACTTGCATACTACATAATATACGTTAACCACATGTCATTTCATTGCCCATAATAACCTGCATATTATACACGTTAATCTCACACTCTGAATTTATACAAATCGAAAACAATTGTAACCGACACCAGAACAATTCTTGGAAACAGAACATGTTGCTTGATACAAGATCTTTTAAATGATGAGAAAAATAAAGGAAGCTTAACCGTAAAATACCACACACGCACGTCTTTTAATTCAAATGCAAAAAAACTAGTGAAATTTAATGAACTTCAATATTTACGAATTAAAGCCATTCCTTCATAAAATGCATTCAGTTTAAAATCAAATTCAAATTAAGGCGGTTCCGAACGGTTCATTTAACTAGTTCCGCCGGGGGGTGACAACCCTGGCTCTGACTCACTGGGCGCTCTGTACAAAAACAACAAAGAAAGCGTTGCTACCACTCCGAATCTCAGCCGGCTGTTCGAAGTTTAGTCGAAATAACTGTGATTCAGGCCAGGAACTCCACGTCGAACTCCTCTAACTTCAGTTCGTAGTAAAACGCAGCGAGGCCACACAAAGATGACAGACCCTCGCATCCGGCAGCTGGTAATTAAGTCCGGTGTGGTCAGGCGACTGACCAGGGAGAAGTACTGCTACGCCAAGGAAGTGGCGACGGAGCTGGCCAGGAGGGAGAAGCTCAGAGGCGACGGAGCCGACGACCACGTACTGCGCAAGCAGGAGGAGGTCATCCAGGAGTGCATCATGATGGTGCCCGACTCCAAGAGAAGGTATGCGTTCTTCAATATCTCCCTCCGTAGGGCTAATGGGGCGTTCCTTTTGCAGACTGCAAAAAGAGTACGAGATTCTGGAGAAGTACCTCGCCGATGAGCAGGACCTAAAGGAGACCGAGGCGTATACGAAGGCAGCTGAGGTCCTCAAAGCAGCCAAAGCTGAACTGGAGGCCTAAGACTACCCCAACACCACATTCACTGCCCCTGAGTATCAGCATATAGCAAATTCCTGAAGGCGATTCCATCTTTAAGTTCTGAGCTGCAGAGCGGCTTGGTTCCCTTGTATTACTGTTAAGCTAATACTCTTCTCTCTTGTTTTGATTTAAAACAAATAACATTATATTTCTTGTATGTTTATTACAAAGAATCGACTTGTTGCTGGTGGCGTTCTTGGATTACGTAAAATTTTCATATTTCACAAAATAAAAATAAATTATATATTTTAAAACCACCCCTAGCTGCGTTTTCAGACGTTTACCAACACAGCCACTAACAACCAAATAAATATGACTCCGCCGCAGAGAAAACATAAATTAAGTGAAATTAAAGCCAATATTCAGCTAGTTATATCGAGTTTAAGGCAGCTGGAGCAGCAGACCACCGGAGCGGGCAGAGATTTCGATGTGCACCGGGCGGAGGAACTGCAGCGGAGCACGGCAACCCTGCTGGATGAACTTGATCAAGTGCCGGGCCAACAAGTAGTCGCCGAACAAAAACAAAGAAAACGCCGGCGACGCTTAGACAGACGAAGCAAACAGCGGCTGAAATGTGCATCCATCAAATCAGAGCCCACAGAACAGAAGGTTTCAATAGAACCGCCCCGGAATTCCGAACTAAAACAAGCGGAGCACATCTCCCTGCGCAAGCAACGGGATGCAGCCTCCATTTTGGAGACCTTTGACCTTCTGGAGAAACTATGCGAAACCCGTGGAGGAGACAAAGCTGCCCTTTGCCAAAAACTGACACACATGCGTCGTGTTTGGCGGAGAGTCCGAGAGGAGACTCAAGCTGGCAATGTCAAGGCGTCCAAGAAGGTTGCTTCACTAGAATCTCAATGGAGGGCGGTGTTTTTCGGTCCATCCTTGCCACCGGCTAAAGTGAATAAGATGAAATTTCTTGAAATTCGGTAGGATTAGGGAAAGGCATTACACGGGAGCTTCTCTTAATTTCATCGTTCCTTCCAGCTCCACATGGGATTCTTACATAAGCTACAGCGGGAGGGGCTCCTGTATACCCAGAGGATGGGTGTTGCCGCCAACGAAGCCCACAGCTCAGTGGGTGGCCTACCGATGTACCACTCAAAATATTGATTGATTTTTACTGCCTTATGGATACCATGAAAAACCATACCGAACCTTACACTCCCCATAAAGAAGTAAGATTAGCTACTAATTATCGTGGAATTTTATTTCTTTAGAAGAATCAATCTGTATTCAGCTTAGACGAGGGCAGGCAATTACAGCGGCCGCCTATTCGTAGATCCAGTCCTTGGCGGCCGGGGTCCAGGTGACCAGCTCCTTCTCGTTGAACCAGAGGGCGATCTCCTTCTCGGCAGACTCGACGGCATCGGAGCCGTGGATGATGTTGCGTCCGACCTGGATGCAGAAGTCACCGCGGATGGTGCCGGGCAGGGAGTCGGCGGGGTTGGTGGCGCCGAGCATCTGGCGACCGGTCTTGACCACATTCAGACCCTCCCACACCATGGGCACCACGGGGCCGGAGTTCATGTAGTTGACGAGTCCGGGGAAGAAGGGGCGGGCAGACAGATCGGCGTAATGCTTCTCCAGCAGCTCCTTGGAGGCCTGGTTACAAAACGGTTCGTTATCAGTTAATTGCAGTTCTGACCTCTAAACACATGTCATTGCGATGATGACGCCTGCACCCAGCCTTTGAGGTTAGGTCCGATGGCAACCCCGCGTGGGGCAGCCCTTTCCCACGTACAAATGTGTGTATATCTATTGATTTCTCTCTAATTCGATTAGCCGCTTACCCAGGTGAACTTCAGGGCGACCAGCTTGAAGCCCTTCTGCTCGAAGCGCTCGATGATCTTGCCGACGAGTCCGCGCTGGACGCCATCGGGCTTGACCATGATGAAAGTCCTCTCCTTGTTAGCCGCCATTGTCGCCGAGATTAAGGAAAAGAATGCCAAAATCGTGCCGAGCATCAGGAGCTTCATGGGTTCGCCGTTGCAAAAAAATCCCGAATACGAAATGCCGGCAAAGTGAATTTGCGGGAAATCGTCAAGTGGTCACACTGCCAGCTGCCAGCCGCGTTCTTCAGTTTTCTTATTTTTTTGGGGATTTTATGATCGAAAAAATTAATATTAGTTCTACTTATTCTTTTATTGCAAGGCGAAAAGTTTAGTGTATTGCTGAAGTATAACTATTTTTTTTTCAATTATAACCGTATTAGTCGGGTTTGCCATGCCTCCTCGTTCTTTGAATTTCAGAATGTATGAATCACCGAATATTTTAAGGCTACAATAATACATACTCTATTAATTGATAAAAGAAAGTAGTTATACTTTTAATGGCCCGAAACATTTAAAAACTAAAGACGGATAAGATGGCGTTGTACAAGGCAAATAGTTGCCCATTATGAAATATGGGAATACCCGGAATACGGGGCACCCATCAGCATCACCATTCCCACCGGTTGATTCATCCGTCTAGCAGGTTAATAGAAACCAACAGGAAAGTCACGTTTAGATTTCTTTTTATGTCCCGATAAGATTAGGTCCATGTGATCACAGTAGTGATAAAACAATACAAGTTTACAAATAATATATACAGCTGATAGACGCAAATATTCGGTGCAAATCATTTAGTGGCGTCTAGTTTGGTCAGGCCGTCGGCGTATTGGAACTCAGGACTGTTCTCGTACTCGCACATGTCGAGGGCGATGACGCAGCTCTCCTTGACCACGCGCTTGTCGTCCTTGGCATAGCGGTTCAAGATCTGAATGCAATCCTCCGTGGCGATGGCGCCGAGGGCCTCGGCACACTCGTGGCGCACCATTTCGTTTTCCAGGCGATCCTCCAGATTCTCTTGAAGGAAGGGAATGCTGCAGGGCTCCTGCAGCTGGCCCAGGACGAATGCCACCTCGTGGCGGAAGAGGGCGGAGGAGTCCTTCAGGCCCTCGGCAATAGCCAAAACGCTCTCTTCGGTGCGCAGATTGCGCAGGCTGAACATGGCCCTATACCGATCGAACAGGGTCTGCTGGGCGTCCAGATAAATGGTCTTCAGCTCGTTGACGCTCTTGTCACCCGCAGTTGGTGGTGAGGGATCAACGGAGGCGTAGGGGTTGTTGTCATCTACCTTTTGCCCACTCTGCACCCAGCGGACGCGGTCCAGAGCAATAGCACACGTTTCAGCCACCTCCACCACTGGATCTTGCTTGTACTCCTCCAGAATTGGCAACACATCTGGGTGACCAATGGCTCCCATGGCCTCCGCAGCCTCGTGGCGCACCATCGGCTCCTGGGCGGTGTCCTTCAGCACCTTGGTGAGGATGTCCAACGCCTGGGCGTCCTGCATCTGACCCAAGCAATAGGCCAACTCATGTTTGAGTAGGGCCGAATCATCGTCAAATGCTTTGCTGATCGCCTGGATGGCCGCTCCTCCGCCGATGTTCTTCAGCGTGAAAAGGGCTCGAAAGCGCTCTTTGAGCGGGCGGTCTTTGTTGTTCAAGACGCCTCCAATGGCCTCGATTTGCTGCTGCGAAACCATGTTGATGGGGTGTGGATTTATAAATAAAAAAAATCTACGAAAGGCCGCGTGCGGTGTAGCAGTGTGCCCATACACTCAGTTCGTGAAAATACCAAGACAAAATTACGACTATCGGCAATTAATCCATATACCATTACCATCGATGAATTATAAATCGATAACACGGTGCTGCCATCTCGATGACATTACAAATTGTGCAGCACTAGCAAGAAGCAGTTTAGTTACGTTTACTCCGTGCAAGCGCGATACAAAAAGTCCTTTAAAAGGGGAAAAAATAAAGTTTTAGGCACAGAAAGTATACGAAAATACTGACTCAGTTCCTGCGCAGTATCGGTGACCAAAGAAGCGGCTCTCCACTGCGAAAAGTTCCCGCAAAATCGGCATTTCTGAAAGTTGCGCGTTCACGGTATGAGAAGCGTGGCGTGTGTGTCGAGTTGAGTTACCTGTAATTGTGTGCGCCTGCGAGAGTGGAAGTGGAGTCAACCTCGCCACCGTTTCGAAGTTTTGGAAATATAAAGGAATTGCGAAACCATCAGTACCGCCCAGCTTTTATTCTGAACCATGTCAGAGTCAACTGTGGCCCAAAAGCCGGAGGCGGTGGAAGATGTGGAGGCGGCGACGGGTGACGAGAAGAAGACTCCCGTAAGTAGCCGCACATACACATATTTAGCGAAAATTAACATAGCACGGCGATAACGCACACCAACATGGGCCCTGCTTTGCTTTGCCCGAATTATCTGCGGTATTTTTCCAAAATAACTGTGTGTGTATATGGGCGCTGGGATGTGGTGCATTTTCACCATTTCCCTTTGTGCGCTGTGTTCGTTTTCTATTTACGTTTCTTTTTTCAACGTATACCCTCGTGTGCGCGCGCTTTTTGCTTTTTCCTGTCCACTTTCCAACTCCCCCTCCCCTGCCGAAGAAGCCAGCAGCATGTGTGCGTGTGTGTATACGTGTGTAGCTACTCGCCGAAGAAGAAGAGGAGATGACGAGAGAAGCAGAGGCAATCGGCGATTCCCTTTCGGGCTCACGTTTTGCCGCTGCCGCCGCGTCTCGTTTGTTTTTATTTTTGCTTGTTCCCTTTTCGACTTTTTGTTGTTTGCTGTACTTTGTCATACACCGCGGCACGAACACTTGCATCCGCTACGCGGTGTTGTGTATGTGTATGTATGCGCTACGTTGCGCTCTAGATTCGGTTCCATTTTTTAGCGGCGACTATACTAATAGATATACATATGAACGTATCGATGCCTAACTCAACTCCCTCGATTCACAGCTATTAGTGTGGGGTTCATTTGGGGTCTCTTGTGGTGCAGGCGGGACTATGCGGGTGCAATTGTTGCGGTCACTTGGCCATGTCAACAATAGTACAGTGCGCACTTGGATTAAAATATTAAAATACTGACTTGGAGTCACTAGTAAGGCATTGCAATGCACTTTTAACTAAAATACATAAACTAGCAGAAATATGGACTATCAGGTATATTCCCTAAAAGAGAATTGAGTTTTGGCGGGAAATCAAACACTTGCAAAAATAAATACTAGGACTTCCACTGAAATATAACTTACCAAAACCGATCTCTACTCTATTGCAGAAACGCACTCCCAAACGCCGCTCGTTCATTGAGCGGGCGCAGCAGGAAAGCGAGGAGCTTGTGCGAACGATGGGTGGAAGTCTGGAGCTGGCGGGCGGGCGGCGGACGCGGTCTAGCACTCGAGGAACGCCGACGCGAGCCTCCGAGACAGTGACGCCGCCACCCAGCAAAAAGGCGCGCACATCTCCGGCCTCGGCCACGAAGGCCAGCGCGGGAAAGGGACGTGGAGCACGTAAGCTAGACGTCGGCGGTGATGAGCCCGAGCAAGAGGTGGAGAAGGTACAGACACCGGCCAAGGGAAAGGTAAAACAATTATCTGGTCTTATTATCATTGCAAACTAACAAAAGCTTCTTTCAAGGGATCTGTTAAGAAGGACAAGAAAGAGGTCAAGAAGCAGAAGAAGGCAACTGAGGAAGATGCGCCGGAGGAGGCGAAGGAAGATGTAGCTGAGCCTAAAGAGAAAGACGCCAATCCAGCTGAGGTCGAGGACCAACCGGATGGTGTGGGGAAAGTGCATGCAGTGGCGGAGGAGAAGCAGAACCATGTCGATGAAGTCAAACCAATATCAGAAGACCCTGAGAATTCAACCGAAGAGGTGCCAAAAGTCGAGGAGCCACTCAAGTCGAGCGGGGAAACTTCGGAGAATGGAGCCGCTACAGTCACTGCCGCTGCACCTGAAGAACCTGCTTCTGTTATGGATGTGGACGAAGATGAGGCGGTCGTCGAAAGCACACCTTCTGCAAATAAAGAAAAGGCATCAGTCGAAGAAAAAGAACCAGAACAGAAGTCAGAGGAACATGCACCAGCAGTTGTGGAGTCCAAGGAGCAAAGTGAGCCAGCCAAGGAACCCACACCAGAACCTATGGAAGTGGATGCGAGTTCGAAAGGCAGTTCGGACACCGCTCAAGTAGACACATCAGCCACCGAGAACGTTCCCACCGCTCCAAAAACAGAAGCAGCAGCAAAGGCAACAGAGTCTAGCAATGATGTGGTGGAAGAGGCCACAGAGGTCAAGGAAACAGTTTTAGAAGTGACCGCTGCCGAGCCCAAGGAAGCTGTAAGCACTGTGGAGTCCGCGGAAGAGGTTACGGAAACCAGAACCACAGAGGTGTCTGAGCCCAAGGAAGCCGCCAAAAGTGAAGAGCCCAAAAGGGCTGTGGACTCTGCGGAATCCAAGGAGGCGGTGAGCAATACGGATGAGAGTGCCACGCCCGTTTCTGTTGAGGTTCCTGCCGCCCCTGCCTCCAATGATGTCAGCAAGACCTTGGAAACCGAATCCACCGTGGTTAAGACTGCCGACAGTCCAGCAAAGGAAGCACAGGAAATCAGCGAGGTCAAGAAGGCCGAACTGAATGTAAATGGTGAGTTAAGAATAACCTTTAAAGTTATGAACTCAATTGCAAACAAGTCTCTTTCCAAGGTGAGCCCAAGATCGTCAACAGTCCCGCCGAGGTGGGCGAGAATGCTGCGCCAAAAGTGTGTAACTAGACAAATCCCACCGATGGACAATCAACAACTTTAATGCGTTGCGGATGTGTACAAAATCATCTTCAGCTCGCCCGCCGAGTTGGTCTGATGTTGCCAACTACATGCAAACATTTAAGAGTTCCCCCAAACAAAGCTACGATTTTCTTTTTTAATTGATCACTTGATTTCGTACTCGGAAATCCCTTCACTTTCATGATAGTTTCGCGTCCTCCAGTATTTGGTTGACGCGAGGGACGCCATAGGCTGCAATCGATGCTGGACTTTCAATACTGCAGTGTGTGCGTCAGTTAGACAGACAAGAAAAACAATTAGGCAGTAGTACCAGTCCCCAAAACCCTCCCACCCACTTCCCGGAAATGCACAGACAGATTGTAAAATGCATCTTATTATAATATGTATGTGGATAATTAATCAAATTGGAATCAAACAAATTATACATTAACGGAAATGTATGTAAAATAGATGTTTTTAAAGTGTAAGACATTAATATCCTTAATTATAAAACCAATTGGACAACACTCAAAACATAAGCAAACGGATCGCGGACATTTTTTAACTATTGTAATGCAATACAAATAGTATGCGGTTTAAGATAACGTCTATGCATAACTTTCACCCTTTTTGGACAATTATTTAAGTATTTGAGCCCGTTTCATTTAAAGCATTTACGTTTTTTTAAAGTGCCGACTTGCAATCGGTGGCTACGAATGAGCTCATTGGAAACTGTTGTGTTAGGTAAAGGTCCCTTCCTTCGGGCGATCTCTCCTAACTTAATTCGTAAATACAGGCTAGAGTAAAGAGAAAACTTTTTCAATGAAAAAAAGAGAAACACAAATTCTAATAGTAATACTAATGATAAATAATATATAAACACAGCAAAAGCGTAAATTAGTTTTGGAAGCCGTTGCAACTGAAATGATCAGTCAGACCGTTTTTGTATGTAGCATATCTTCTGTATAAGGCATTCTTCATTTGAATATTCTTTTGTAAATAAATCTTAAATATATACAAGAGAAATTAAACTTCTTTGGCCGTTCTCAAAATGGAATTGATATTATCTTGTCGTATGCAAATATAATATTTGTTTTGCTTTTGGCGAAGTATTGTTCTTCTTAACTGAATTGATATCTCTGGATTACAAATGGTTTTACAGAAACTGTTAAAAAACATGTCATTTTATTTTTGAAATATTCGTAGCTAAATATGAAAGCAATCTCATTAGAACTGTAAGCCTGTGCTTGAGTGATCCACTATACTCGTATGATGGTGTATTACACCAATTCTTATTCATACTTAAAAATTCTAATGCAAATGTACAGATGTGTTAATACTAAGCTTCTGCTGCACTGCCGTTTTCCTTTTCCTTGATTTGCTCTTCGGCAAGTGGCGTCTTCAGGGGCAACTCCTCTAGCTCCAACACTGGACTTGGCTTGCTCAACAAGCCCCGGACGAATGGTGAGTAGAGCTTCGGGTTCTGCTTTTCATCCTTGTCCAAGGGCCACACATAGCTCATGGGAAAGGCCCACGCGAAGACTAGCAGAGCACCCATCACCTTGTACCAGTAAAAGGATGTGTCGTAGATGGAAAAGTCGCGATTGCTGCCGAATGCGGTTGTAACCTCCTTGGGAGCTTCCAGCGAGGGAATCGCAGTAGTGGCTAAGCTGGTGACATTCTTGTTTCTAGGGTAAATGGTTACATTGAAAAAAGTTAATATATTGCATTCAGATTTACACTCCACTACTTACATAGCACTCAAGATGACCTCGAAACCCTTGGCCTCACACTTGTCCAGGCCATTGGGCAAGGGATCGTACTTAATCAGCCCAGCCTTAAGGTTTATCTGGCCATTGATGATGATCCACATCATCACGAGGCAGCTAAAGGCGATCCCGCTCACCGCCACCTTGGCATTGCAACGCGGCACAAACATGCCCAGACAAAACACTCCCACCACAGCGCCCATATTGATGCCGGTGATCGTCCACATTGTCTGAATGATGGAGTTGAAGTTCTGCACGATGAAGCCGCCCACGATGCAGTACGCCCCCATGACCACGATCACCAGTTTCATAGTTGCGTTGGCTTTGGCTTCCGAGTGATTGATTCGCGGCTTAATGTAGTCGAAGTAAACCACTCCGGCAAAGGAATTTAGACTGGCGGAAAGAGAACTCAGAGAGGCACTGAAAACGCAGGAAATGAAGACGCCGGGCATGCCCATTATGTGACCCATTATATCCTGGATGAAAAACGGCATCAGCTTGTCTGGCTTGCTGACCAGCTGAACGAAGTGGATATTAAATACGAATTCATTTAAAACAAGGGATTCAGAAATCTCACCCCAGCCTGAATGGGATCGCATCCGTAGTAGTAGGCAAACATGATGATACCGATGAAGCAGGTAAAGGACATGATGAGTAGGAAGCCAACGCCAGCCAAAATCAGGCACCTCTTGGCATGGCCATAGGAGGGCAGAGACACAATCCTCTGCACGCAGCTCTGGTCTAGGCCAATCTTTCCTGTCCACATCAGCAGGCCGCTGGCCGTTCCACTAAAGAAGGTGGCGCGCAGGCGGGGATCGATACCAAAACTAAACGAATCACATACGAACTTAAGCTATACCTAATGAAATATTAAGACGCCATTTACTTACTCAAAGTTAAAACGGCCCCCCTCATTGGCGTTTTCCAAAACATTGCTTAGGCCTCCTGTGTTACGAATACCCAAAATGGCCACCAGAATAACCGAGATCAACATAACGCCTCCCTGAACCACGTCTGTCCAGACCACCGCCTTGATCCCGCCGAGCATCGTGTAGAAAACGCAGATGGAGGAGACCACAGTGTTAATCAGATGAATGTTGTATCCGGTGACTGCAAATGAAAATGAATTTTAATTCAACCACTGACGCGCCTGCGATTAAAATCTATTTCCATTATACCTTGGGAAAAGGCCAGCGAAGGCACAAACATGTACACGGGAAGCATCAGAAATTGGTTGAGGACAAAGGTGACGGTCACCAATTGTCGCGTACGCTTGCTAAATCGCATCTCAAGATACTGTAGAAGAAAAACAAATCGAGATTGTTTATCAATAATGTCAATACCGTCTAATCAACAGAACAAGAAATTGCAGTTTTTGAGAAGTACTTGAAAACCAGACACTTTAAAGAGGCTTGCTCTTAAGGAATCTAGGTTTTTAATAATGTTGAATATCTTAACCTACCTCGTAGCAATTGGACACATTATTATCGTAGAAAACGGGCACAATGATATATATAAGGACGGGCACCACCAAGACCATGGACCAGACCAAGAAGATCATATTGAATCCAAATGAGTAAGTCTCCGCCGGAACAGACATCATGGCTACTCCAGACAGCTGGCTGAAAAGGATCGAGAAATTAGTAGAAACCCACGATGGCCTTCTTTTAGATATAACCCTTCCCAAGGTCACTTCAAATAACAAACCATTCTACCCTGAAAATTAATGAAGAGCGCGCTAGTAATGGTTCCCGGAAAAAGGGGGCTCGAACCTTAGTGGATCTATTTCACAAGATTCGCAGTAAAAGTGCAATTCATCTAAGCCTCTTTATGGCCGTTATAACTGGCATGCGCATTTGGATAAGATATACGGATAGACGTACGAGAATAGAATAAATGGCTTAAGCGGGAGGAGGCCCGATACAGCGATACTATCTTTATGGCCCGTGATGTGTCTGGTGTGCCTTCGCTGGTGCTACGCAGTGACGACATGGAAATTTATGGGAAAAAGCGTGCGGGCCACTCACCTCGAGACAAGGGAAATGGCTACGGGAAACGTTGGCATCTTCTTTCCACCCTGCAGGTACTCCTCGGTGGTGTTCTTGGCCTTTGAGAAGAAACCGAAGTAAACTCCAATTCCTGCTGAGGCGCTCAGCATCAGAGAGAAGACTATGTAGTCCGTGAGGCTGAAGCGGAGGTCCTCCAAGGCAGCAGCCGTGGCAGTGGCCACTGTGCTGGCCAAGTTGCTAGCACTGCTTGCCATCCTTAGAATCGCGAAATGGGGAAGACCGATCGGGAAACTCCTTGGTGCTTTGGTTCTGGATGCTGCCAGCACACTTGTGGAGATCTGATCTTAGACGCCCTTTTTAAGTAGCTCCTCTCGTTAGATGACCACCTTATCTTGACACGATATCTATGCATGTGAGTCGTAATCGTAGCAAATCGTAAATCAGAAGCGCTTCTTATCTGGCTTACTGAGAATGCCGATGTTACTGGTTAGTATCTGGAATTCCCGAGACGTATACCCTCCATAAAGTACCAACTTGTCCATCAATCGAGGTCAAAATCTGCAAGCCTTTTGGATAATGGGGCCATTCCATCGTTTAATGCGAATTCTCCCTATCCCCATTAGCAGAAACCAAGAACATTGGTCGTCATTCCCTGACGTTGAATCGTTGAATCACTTGAATCACCAGACGATGGTCTTTACGTACGCATTTGCTAGAGAAGTGAGGACCTTGAAGTGCCCTCTAGGTTATTGGACCTTAGGAAAGCGTTTGATTCAATGTGATAAAGTATATTCGTAGATATATTTCATATACTTAAAGAATCTGATGGAGTTATAACTTATAACATTATCTTTCCCAAATTGCGTGGGCTGCAAATACAGCTTGGCGATACATTGTTTGATATATTCAGTTTCCTGATCCCTAGGTTTTTCTAAATCTACAAAAAAATTAAAATTCTCTGGATTTGGTTTTTATTTAGCATTGTAAAACGTTTTCCTCATATTTTAGCCTATCAATACACATAACTTTTATAAGGAGTCAGTGGTCGGTGCCATCTTGTTTTTCCTTTTCGGTAGGATCTATGCGGAGGTCGGGAATTTCACCGACTTTTGCTCCTCGAAGTGGCACCTCCTCCAGTTCCTGATCCGTAGCAGACAGAGAGAGGAACTTCCTCACGAAGGGCGAGTACAACTTGGGATTCTGTTTCTCGTTCTTGTCGATTCGACAGATGTAGCTCATTGGGATCGCACATAGAAAGACCAGAGCGGTACCCAAAACCTTGTACCAATAGAACGAGATGTCGTACAGAGAAAAGTCCCGATCGCTGTGGAAGGCGGTGGTCACTGGTGCGCCTGAAGGAGGTTTCATCGTGACAGGGGTGAAGTCGGTCTTGTTGCTGGAATGGAGCATCTATTAGGTGAGCACCAGCTAGAATAAGTGTCCCTATAGTCTACTTACATCACCTCCGCAATCATGTGAAGGCCTCTGGCTTCACACTGATCCAGTGAATTGGGCAGCACCTCGTACTTAATCAGTCCGGACTTGAAGTTCATCTGCCCATTGACGATGATCCACACCATGGCGACCACACTGACAATAATGCTTGTGACAGCCGTTTTGCCATTGCAGCGGGGCACAAACATTCCCAATAGGAATACGCCCACCACTGCGCCCGTATTTATACCCGTAATGGTGACCACTGTTTGCAGGATGGAGTTGAAGTTCTGCACCATGAAGCCGCCCAGGATGCAGTACCCCCCCATTACGACCACGATCAGTTTCATGGTCCAGTTGGCTCTGGCCTCCGTGTGCCGAATATGGGGCTTTATGTAGTCGAAGTACACCACTCCGGCCAGGGAGTTCAGCGTGGCAGAAAGCGAGCTAAGGGCGGCGCTGAACACACAGGAGATGAATACGCCAGGCATTCCAGCCAGATGTCCCATGATGTCCTGCACAAAGAACGGCATCATCTTGTCCGGCTTGCTCACCAGCTGAGGAAGGAACAAAAAGGTATGTTCTATGATTCCATTTTAATGCATGTCAAAAAAAATTGTTAGCGCTAAAAGTGGCTTAAGTATATAAAAATTTAATATTTATAGAATATTAAGATTGAACTTACACCTGCCAGCATTGGATCGCATCCATAGTAGCGGGCGAACATAATGATTCCCGATATGGTGTTGAAGAAACTTATGATTAGAAACCCTAGGCCCGAAACGATCAATGATCTGAAAGGAACAAATTAAGATAAATCAACAGTTTTTCCGCGGATCAAGGTCTATCTAGATCGATAGATCTGAGAGATCTAGATCTAGATTTGATATATTATTGCAAATATTCCTTACTTCTTAGCATGGGAGTACGAGGGCAGGGAGACGATGCGCTGCACACAGCTCTGGTTTAGGCCTATATGACCCGTCCACATAAAGATCCCTCCCATGGTGGCACTCCAGAAAGTCATCCGTAAACGAGGATCCAATCCAAAGCTATTGAGTTATTGATTGAGTTATTTAAGACCGATTTTCGGACTAGATCAAATAGCTCACTCAAAGTTGAATCGTCCGCCGTCAGAGGCACGTTCCATAACTGTGGATACGCCTCCCGATCGGATTGTGCCCAAAACTCCGACAGCAACCACAGAGAGTAGCATAATGCCACCCTGAACCACATCGGTCCAGACCACCGCCTTGATCCCACCCAGCATCGTGTAGAAGATGCAGATGGAGGACACCATTACGTTTATCAAGTGGATGTTCATGCCAGTGACTGAAAGGGGAGGGGGGACTTGGTTTAGATGGATATCGACCGAGTTAGCTATGCTACTCACCCTGGGCAAAAGCGAGCGATGGAATAAACATATAGACGGGTAACATCAGGAACGAGTTTGTCACGAAGAAAAAGGTTACCAACTGCCGCGTTCGCTTATTGAATCTCATCTCGAGATACTAAGTTATGAATAAATAGTCGAATAATTATTGGATGGCAATTATTATTTTATGTCTTATTGTTCTCAGCGCTTAGCTCACCTCATAACAATTAGAGACATTGTTTTCATAAAAGACAGGAACAATTACGTAGATTAAAATAGGAATCACAACCAGCATGGCCAGGACCACGAAAATATAGTTGAATCCATAGGTATAACTCTCCGCCGGAATGGACATGATGGCAATGCCGGACAACTGGCTGAAATGGTAATCGAAAATCGTAAGTTATTGATTGGATTCCAGTGGTCATCCTCCATACTCGGTCAAAGCCGAGTATACCCTTCTTAGTGAAGGTACTCAGTACAAATACGATTTATGACTAACGCCCAAACAGATTCCCCACTGCTGGGTGGGTTACACAATCGTTTTACAGGGATAAGGCAAATCCCACGAACTTCTTAAAACACAGAGAAATTGACGGAGCCACTTTTTACGACCGCCATAAAATAAAGATAACTTATGACGGATTCGGGAGAAATCCGGCTCAAACTGCCAGACACTGCTACACTCACCTGGCTACCAGGGATATCGCTATAGGCAGGGTCTGCATCTTCTTTCCGCCGCG
This sequence comes from Drosophila orena, assembly GCA_005876975.1. NCBI lineage: Eukaryota > Metazoa > Arthropoda > Insecta > Diptera > Drosophilidae > Drosophila > Drosophila orena. The sequence continues at coordinate 465,531 of VCKV01000282.1, read as the reverse complement.
CAGATACTCCTCCGTAGTGTTCTTGGACCTGGAGAAGAATCCGAAGTATACCCCAATCCCCGCTGATGCTCCCAGCATGATGACAAAGACAAAGTAGTCCGTGAGTCCAAATCGCAGGTCATGTGAAGCGCTGGACACTGCACTGGCCATGGTGGTGCCAGTGGACATCTTGTAAGCAGTGATGTGGATCTTGCAGGGTCTTGCAGATAGTTATGCTCTTGGTAGATATTCGACCGATCCAACCGGTTTACATTTCACTGATGCTGGTGGCGAACTTACGGGCCCTGGCCCGGATTGTACTTAAATATAGCTCCCGTCCGGGGCGTCTCCTTATCTGAACTTGACGTTGCCCCGTAAATCATCCGGAGCTTAGTGCTCCACTTATCTGCCGGGCATGCCGCTCTTATATTGTGCTATTGTTGCGCCTGGCCGACGAGGCCATCTTCACTTACCAGGTGGTGGGGCACGTGGAATCTAGGGCTATAGTTGGAGAAGAACTTGAACTGCAGGATAAGAACGTGGCAGCATCTTGGTAATGCGTTTGTTTGCTGAAAGTGTTTTACATTTTTTGGTGTTGCTTTGCATCGATTTCGTACACTTGGGGGTAATGCAATAGGGTTAAATCAGTTTGTGCCCATGTTGTTGCACTGCTTCAATTATGAATATATTTGTTGTTTAATCTAGGTGCTATCCAATTAACTTATTCCTGTGCTACCTTACACTTTAAATCAACATGAAAAGAATGAAGTGATTGAGAGCTATCATCCCTGGGTCACAATGATCTGTAACTGCTCAGCTGTAGGTATAGTTTTAGTATTTTATTGCGAGGTGAGTATACCCAAATTTAGGGTTTTATAATGTCTTATAAAGTGGATTTGGTTAAGCTGGAAGCTGTTTCACGTTATCCACTTGGATTTTTATATAGGAGGATGCCTTAGATAAATGCCGGCTGAATCATCTGTAGCCGTTCAAGCTATTGCCGATACCCTAATATTATGCCCAGAAGTCAGATCATCACATGGTGCTTTCATTAGAACTGGTCTGTTTACTCTTCTCACGTCGTTTGAAACTTTCCATGTTTAGTGTTTGTCTTTGCATAATTTAAATTATTAGACAGGGGTAAATAGTCGTGTTAGGGCTGCAGGAGGCGTGGCCCTTGTTATACGACCCAATGCCCGGAGTGTGTACAGCTTAACACCGTTGGCCCACCGATTACGGCCCAAATATTTGCCAATGCCAGCGATAAGAATTACGGCTGTGACTGGGACTTTTCGCACGACTGAAACGGTAGAGAATTTGCATCGCGGCTTCTTTGGACTCGCATGACTGAACGGCGAAGTTAGAGTTTATCTTCCATCATCTATAGGATAACTAAACAGAGCTCCTTTACATCAAAATGGAAGGAACATGCCATAGATAGCAAACAGATATAATCTTCTATAAATAAACTCACACACAAAGAAAACATAACAAAATCAAGATAGAATGCTATAGTCGAGTTCCCCGACTATCAGATACCCGTTACTATGTCTATGTCTCTGGAAGCTGCTTGCTTAATCTCACCATTCTAGCTTTTGTAGTTCCTGAGATCGAGGCTTCCATATGGACAGACGGCAAGTTTAATTCAGCTATTGCTCCTGATCAAGAATATTAATACTTTACATGGTCGGAAACTTTTCCTTCTGCATACATTACAACGAATCTACTCTACCCTTTTACTCTACAAGTAACGGATTTAATTACAAAAAAATTAAATTAAGAAAATTTTCTAAATTTGAATACAATTTTTTTGAGAGAATTGCGCCAGAAACATTTAGAGGTATACCACTTCAAAATCCGATTAAGATAAGTTGAGTTATGGACTTTAGAACTTCAGCCTTGGGACATTTTTGAATTTCTACAACATCATAACATCAGAAATTAAAAAAAAATAAATTTTTAAATTTAAATGCAGATTTTTAGAGAATTGCTCAAGAAACATTTAGAGGTATGCCACTTCAAAATCCGATTAAGATAAGTTGAGTTATGGACTTTAGAACTTCAGCCTTGGGACATTTTTGAATTTCTACATCATGCCATCAGAAAAATTACAAAAAAATGAAAAAAAAAATAAATTTTTAAATTTAAATGCAGATTTTTAGAGAATTGCTCAAGAAACATTTAGAGGTATGCCACTTCAAAATCCGATTAAGATAAGTTGAGTTATGGACTTTATAACTTCAGCCTAGGGACATTTTTGAATTTCTACAACATCATAATATCAGAAAAATTACAAAAAATTAAAAAAAAAAATTATTTCTAAATTTGAATGCAGATTTTAAGATAATTGCTCCAGAAACATTTAGAGGTATGCCACTTCAAAATCCGATTAAGATAAGTTGAGTTATGGACTTTAGAACTTCAGCCTTGGGACATTTTTGAATTTCTACAACATCATGCCATCAGAAAAATTACAAAAAAATCAAAAAAAAATAAATTTTTAAATTTAAATGCAGATTTTTAGAGAATTGCTCAAGAAACATTTAGAGGTATGCCACTTCAAAATCCGATTAAGATAAGTTGAGTTATGGACTTTATAACTTCAGCCTAGGGACATTTTTGAATTTCTACAACATCATAATATCAGAAAAATTACAAAAAATTAAAAAAAAAATGTATTTCTAAATTTGAATGCAGATTTTTAGATAATTGCTCCAGAAACATTTAGAGGTATGCCACTTCAAAATCCGATTAAGATAAGTTGAGTTATGGACTTTAGAATTTAAGCCTAGGGACATTTTTGAATTTCTACAACATCATAACATCAGAAAAATTACAAAAAAATCTAAAAAAAATAAATTTTTAAATTTAAATGCAGATTTTTAGAGAATTGCTCAAGAAACATTTAGAGGTATGCCACTTCAAAATCCGATTAAGATAAGTTGAGTTTTGGACTTTAGAACTTCAGCCTAGGGACATTTTTGAATTTCTACAGCACCATGCCATCAGAAAAAATTACAAAAAAATCAAAAAAAAAAAAATTTTTAAATTTAAATGCAGATTTTTAGAGAATTGCTCAAGAAACATTTAGAGGTATGCCACTTCAAAATCCGGTTAAGATAAGTTGAGTTATGGACTTTATAACTTCAGCCTAGGGACATTTTTTGAATTTCTACAACATCATAATATCAGAAAAATTACAAAAAATTAAAAAAAAAATGTATTTCTAAATTTGAATGCAGATTTGTAGATAATTGCTCCAGAAACATTTAGAGGTATGCCACTTCAAAATCCGATTAAGATAAGTTGAGTTATGGACTTTAGAACTTCAGCCTAGGGACATTTTTGAATTTCTACAACATCATAACATCAGAAAAATTTAAAAAAAATAAATTTTTAAATTTAAATGCAGATTTTTAGATAATTGCTCCAGAAACATTTAGAGGTATGCCACTTCAAAATCCGATTAAGATAAGTTGAGTTATGGACTTTAGAACTTCAGCCTAGGGACATTCTTGAATTTCTACAACATCATAATATCAGAAAAATTACAACAAATTTAAAAAAAAAAATTTAATTTTTAAATTTTTTTAATTTCTACAACATCATAACATCAAAAAAATTACAAAAAAAGATGAAATGCTCTAGTCGAGTTCGCCGACTGTAAAATATTACAACATTTACAGAAAATGTAGCCGTAACAGTTTTGTGCGGTTCGTGGGCGTTAGAGTGGGCGTGGTAACATTTGGAAATATACTTGCGATGCGTCTATGTCTCTGGAAGCTGCATGCTTAATCTCAGCTTTCTAGCTTTTGAAGATCGAGATCGAGGCGTTCATGCGGACAGATGGACATGGCCAGATCGTGATCCTGATCAAGGATATACATACATATATACTTTATATGGTCGGAAACGCTTCCTTCTGCCTGTTACATACTTTTTAACGAATCCAATATACCCTTTTACTCTACGAGTAACGGGTATAATAACATTTTAGAAACATTGAGCTTTATAATTTATTTTGGTATCCTATCGTATAACACATCTATGCTTATAAAGCATATCTTATTCTTAAGTTCCAATTCGAATCTCAGACCTTTTCGGGTTTCATTAGGTTCAACTGGTGGGCTTCATCCGACTGTGCCAGTTTGTAATGGACGAAAGGCTGCACGACCGGAGACAGGAGCTTCGGGTCCAGTTTGTAATCGGGCCCAGACTTCAGGATGTAACTCATCGAAACACCTAGCACCCAGGTGATGATGAAGCCTGCGACCGTGTACCAGTTAAAGGACAGGTCAAGGATGCTGAAATCCTTGTCCCCTGGAGGGGCTTCTGTGGTGGAACCAAGGATGAGAGTTGAAGCTGTGCTGAAGTCCGTTGTGGTTCCGTTCAAAGAAGCTGGACAACCGGATGTGCTCGTGGGCAGAGTGTCGTAGTGATTGCGTCCCCAGCTCAAAATCACAATGGTGGCCATACAGGCAATGCTACCAAGAACTCCAATTAAGGCAGCCTGAATGAAGAGAATGGTTAGGAGATCTGCAACATTCGGATATCCTAAAAACTTACCCTGCCATGGACTTTTGGAATCAGCATTCCCAGGATAAATACGGCACACGTCGAGCCAAAGCTCACGCCTCCAATGGAATAGATCACCTGCAGAATGGAGTTGAAGTTCTCTACGACCATTCCGCCCAAGATGCAGTAGATTCCGCAGAAGAAAACGAACAGTTTCATAATCACGTTGGCCCGGTGCTCCGTGTGCCGAATGTGGGGCTTGATGTAGTCAAAGTAGACCACTCCTCCCAAGGAGTTAATGCTGGCGGAAAGTGTGCTGAGGGCAGCACTGAACACGCAGGAAATGAACACGCCTGGCATGCCCCACAAATTGCCTACGGTATCTTGCACGAAATACGGAACTATCTTGTCCACCTTAGAGACATGGCCAGATTGGAGGGGATCGCAGTCGTGGAAGCGGGAGTAAATCACAATGCCTGTGAAGCAGTTGAAGAACATGATCAGGATAAACCCGAAGCCAAAGAGCACCAGGGATCTTCTGGCGTGACCTAGGGAAGGCAGGGACACGATACGCTGCACGCAGCTCTGGTTCAGGCCCACGTATCCCGTCCACATCATTGTCGCCGATGAGAAAATGTTCCAGATGGTAGAGCGCGTGGTCAGGTCAAAGTTGTAGTTGATATCCAGACGCCCACCTTCCCCGGCAATGCGCAGCACTTCGAAGAAGCCCCCCACTCGGTGTGCGCCCATAATGCCCACTAGGACCACGGAAGCAACCATAATGGCTGCTTGGATAACATCGGTCCACACCACAGCCTTGATACCTCCAAACATGGTGTAGAAGACGCAGATGCTGCACACAACAGCGTTGATTAGGTGCACATTGAATCCAGTCACTAGCAGTTCAGAAAAATTAGCAACGAGGGGGGCAGTCAAGTTAGTTGGCACTTACCCTGTGCAAAGGCCAGGGAGGGCAGGAATATAAAGATCGGGAGCATGAAAAACATCGTCATAATGAAGATGGAGGTCTGCAGCACTCGCACCTTCCGACAAAAGCGCATCTCCAAGTACTGCGAAGATGCAAGATAAAGTTCAATGTTCCTTTGGAGAATCTCACTCATGTGTCACCTCATAGCAGTTTGTGATATTATTGTTGTAGAAGACTGGGATCACCACGTAATTGAGAATGGGCACCACGATCACCATGCAAACCACGTTGAAAAACCAATTGATTCCGTAGCCGTACATTTCCGCCGGAATGGTCATTATGGAGATCGCCGACAGTTGACTGGCCACCAGGGAAATGGCGATGGGAATCGTTTTCATCCGCTTGCCGCCCATCAGGTACTCCTCCGTGGTGTCCTCCCCCTTGGCAAAGAATCCGAAGTAAACTCCAATGGCGGCAGAGATGCTCAGAACCAGGGCGAACACGCCGTAATCCGTGCCGTTGAAAACGAACTGTGAGTCAGGAAGCACGGTGGCAGCGGTTGCCAGGACGGTAGCGTTCGAAAGGGACGACATTTCGGAGGGATCCGCTCGAGGACTCACAGTCTCGAATCACCGAATCAGCGAATCACCGTAGCACTAATCACTATTCACTATTCACTTCCCGGCTCCAATTGCGGAGAATCACGATTAAACGCATCACGGCGCCCACATCGTCTTTTATAAAGTTCCGTGCCCAGCCTGCTCTAAATATTATCTATCGACGGGGCTCTCGCGTACGACCTTATCTAGATGGTGGTATTATCCACTAGGATCTTAGATCCCCTCAGTCAATACCCGCCTGGCTTGCTACACTCACAGCGTGTGTCCGATAAGAGATCCAGAACTGGCCGAGATTACGTAATCCGGCACCCATCCATTCATCGTATTCCATTTTATCCAACCTGTGCTGAATGTTTACACTTAAATCTGCATTACAATCCTGCTGAGAACCCTCCAGTCATCCACGCCCTGCCAGTCATCGTACTCCGGAATTTCTCCCAGACAAGGCCACTCCCATTGTTGATGCTTGTCGAGAGCCTGGGGATAGAGTTTTATGGGCCTGTAGTGAGTTTTCAAAAGTAGCGGAGATAACTTTGATAGCTGCTAATTCTTATCAAGCGATTTACTCAAGATCATTAACGTACACGTAGTTGAATTACCGCGTGGCTTTGTCTAAACACTCAAATAGGTTTTATTGATCTGGAGGAAATATACAACTAAGGCCTTGCTTAATTTTTGTAATCTCCTTTCAATTTTACAGCAGCCTTCACTTTTATAAACAAAAGATAGGTGCCTTTTAGATATGATCTTAGGCGATCTCAACTAGTAATATAATTCACAATTCAATTTCTATTATAATATCAGTTCCTAGGGCTAAAGAGTCTTCCGAATTTCGCGCTTCCATTGGCGTATACGTAATATGGCAACATGTTTATCCGCTAGGAGCTTGCATGATAGCATCTGCAGTTTTTGGTGGCTGCGATGTCGTAATCGGGGGATTCCACAGCTTCTGCCAGTGCAGCTTTTTGGGTGCACTTCCAGGTACATATGTATGTATGTACATATGAGGACGGCCACCTCGGCACGCATTCAATTGGGAAATCTAATGACGCCGAATGTTGGTTAAGTGGCTGCAGCTTCGAATTCAGCGTCCACTTCACTTATAGCTCTGGGCCACAGCTCCAACTTCGGTTGTGGTAATTGTTGATGTCCATCGACTCATCATCCCCCCGCCGCCTTTCCCCCCAGCTGCTGCAGTTGGCCCAGAGTCTCGGCTGCACATGTCGCAATATTCGCGTAATGAGCGCCCCCCCGGCACCAACTGCCATCCACATCCACATCCACATCCCCATCCCCATCTTCATCCACATCTTCCATTTTAGGCACTTGCACGACAGCCATCGTATCTGAGAGTACGTCGTACACAGCAAAAAAGGGGCTTTGAATGAGCAGTTAAACCCATGGATTATAAGTACCTCATTCATATGTACATATGTATGTTACCAGGTAGAAAGTTAATTCATAGATCAATTATACCAGCTTATCACTTATATCACTTATATCATTCGACATTTGTAATTACAGATAAACCATTGTGCGCAGTGTACGAGGAGATAGGGCAGGGGTCGAAGCTACCTTATTATCGAGTGTAAAAGTGAAAGGATTGGTGGAGATGTTTGGTTTGGTGTTTAAAAACTGACGTGAGCCAGTGACAACTCGGTTTTCGTAGAGATGCGAACTCGATCAATTGGAATGGGTCTATGTGAATGGATTGTAGGATTGTCATTACGAGATCATCAAGTGCTTTTTTTGGAGGTAAGCAATGCGAAACGAGGTCAGTTCCATCAGATGTAATTACAATTGCTGCAAGACAGCAATTACTTTGTATACTCCCCATGGTTTTGAAATGAAAACAATGTAATCATTTAACGGTGACAAAATTTACTATTTTTTTTATTGTTTTCATATTTTTTTGTTGTTTCTTTGTTTGTTTCATATAAAATAAAAACACTTACGAGCTAGTAATGCGTTATAACACTGTCTGGGGTGTTTTCCATCTTGGTGTTGTGGGTGTTGTGGGTGTTGTTGTGTGGCTTTCGTTTTCGGGATTTCTTGTATTCGAGTAGTGTGAGAAACTATTTACAAGGGTTACAAAAAAGCCCCAAACGAAGTCCCGAATTGGTTGGGGGATTCTGGGGAACGGGCCTTAGAGAGTTTTGGGGTACAGTCGCTGAGTTTGGGAAGAGGGCTTGAGAAGGGGAAACGATCACCAGTTCTCTCGGGATCAGAGCGGATCGGTAGTTCCTTTTTAGGTTCAGGTTGCCCAAAATTGGTAAAGTGTTGGTGTCGTCTTTGTCGGTTTCGTGTCCGTCGGTATTCATTTTTGGCAGAGGTGTCTTTCGGATGTGAGACCTGTTCAAAGATCTAAAAGGGCACTCCATAGCTGCCGCTGGGCCTGGATGGGGCTCCATAGGATCCAGATGGGGCACTGGGGTATCCACCGCCACCACCCGCCTGGGAGCTCTGCTGGGCGAACTGGGCCACCTGAATGGCCTGGCGGACGCCTTCCAGATCGATGCCCACGACACGGCCGCCGCCTCCGATTCCGGGGGCTCCGTAGCTGGAGGACGGTGGGCCGTAGCTGGTTGATGGGCCACTAGGATAGCCACCGAAACCGCCGCCACCGCCGCCGCCTCCACCTCCACCGCCGCCCTGCTTGCTCTCCTCGTTCAGCAGGATCTGGCGGACCTGCTCGAGCAGCTGGGGATCGACGTTCTGGCCCTCGGAGGTCTGGAAGCCGCCGCTCACAGCCTGGTAGCCGCCGCCGCCGCCACCGCCACCACCTCCGAATCCGCCTCCGATTCCGCCGCCGAAGCCACCTCCAAAGCCGCCGCCACCACCGCCTCCGCCGCGAGGATAGTTATATCCGGATGGTGGCTCTGCTGCAGCCAGAGCGGCCAGCGCGAACACTAAGAACTGAAAGTAGATAATGGAGGTTAGAGCACATTCCATATCGGCGTTGCATATTTAAATCCAATTGCAGCGATTGGCGTCTGAACGAGTTATTCTCTCTTAATCCCTTCAAAGTCTGTAATCCGTTTGTGTCCCAACTTGGTCGGCGGTGTTACTTACCACTGAGAAGGAGTTCATAGCGACGATTCGGGTGAGTGTGTTTGTTGGGGGGAAGAGTTGAGTAGAGTAGAGTGGAGTGAATTTGGTTGCTTCCGAGTGGGGAACCAGCGACTGAATGCATCTCCACCGCCAGCAGAGCCACTCTTTATACCCGCTGGTGCTCAGCTCTTCAGCTTTCGGGCCAACTCGTCTGCTCGGCAACGTCATTATCGCCAAACTTCGTCTGCAACTTGTTTTGGTTGCTGCTGGGCGCTTCTCACAATAAAACAAAATTTCCAATTGGAAAACAACGTAGAGACAGTGGAAAAAGAGAAGACCGAACAAAATAAAATGTCGCTAACGATTTTGGTATTTGAAATTTTCTTTGGCGCAGACCAGGAAGTGATTTTTCCCACCACCGCGATCGATTCCGAAGGTAAGTAACCCAGCCGCAGCCACTGAGTTTTTTTTTGTTGTTTTTGACAGCCCAGGAGGATCATGGAGGCTTCCAAAGCATATTTCTCCTGGCCATGAGGGAAGGCTCCACTGACGAAACTGCAATGCGCATTTCCCGTTGCCCAACTGCAGTTGCAGTTGCATTTGAATTGTGGATAAGTCGCAACCGGGGCTCGTCATCCATCAGCATCAGCGTCACATGGGCACGGGGATTGCGAAATGGGCTGGGAAATGCGAAAACGTACGATCTCGATGTGGAGCAGTAGGGCCATGGCACCACGGGGCGTATAATTAATGTTTCCCAAGGAGCCAAATTACATTTAGATTTGCAGATGAGTGCTGCAATCGCAAGAGCCCGAAGAAATGCACTTTACGCTTTGAAAGACATGATGTTTGCTACATACAAGTATGTCTTCAAAACTAACGAAACTATAACCCATGCAACTTGTACTCATACCTTCAAATTTTTGTTTTCAAATGATAACGATATTGGGTTAAGTTAAGCATGGCTGGTGACACATCCAAGTGACCTCGATATAAGATCGAAATAAGATCGAAAACCACATATCTGCGCTCATTCTGACAGAAGTGAAAGAAGCCCCGATTGACAGGACCGGCCGCATTGTGCCCATTATGTCATGTCGCGGGATGGGCACCTGTGGAGTCGCCGATGGCAACCACAAGGTGCAATAAAGAAACACGTTGAAAGGGAAGACGCCTGCATTCGACTGGAAGTGAAGTGAACCTGGCCGTAAATTGGACTAAATGAGGTTTATTTACATCTCGACACACACTTTCGCAAATACCCAAAACCGGCAATGACTTTGGCTCCGCTCCATGCAGAGAAATCAATTCCCCAAACAACTTCAAGTGCTTCAAAAGTCGCGAGACAAGAATTCTTCAGAAAAGTAAGGGACTACCTAAACGATTGTTTCGCGATCATAGAAGTGTTTGGTTTGATACAATACATTAGTGCGTTCATTTCTTTTTTTTATTATGTACGGGCTTTTCTGCGAGTGTACTGAGGGCTCTTCCGAAACCTTCACGCTCCAAAGTGAAGGACTATCTGCGTTGCGTGTCGCCCTGCGTTGGGGCACGATCTGCAATCGGAGGTTGCCGCTTTGGATGGGGATCGGGTTCGACTTGGGACTGGGATTGACTTCGGGGGCAACAATGAGATGAAAGTCAACACTTCACACTCGATGGCGGAGGCAGCGGACCCAATGACAGTGCGCTAAATCATTTTCGTGGCTCGGAACTGTTTAGATCTGCTGTGGCTGCCACTGTCGTTAATTCGGTTTATTGTGGTCGAGAGATTCCGGCGAAGGTCTCCTACCCATCGATGGCGTAATGCCATCTTTGTGGGACTTCGCTTTCGGCCGTGTAATTGGAGCACAGGGAAAAGGTCACATGCCAGAGCTGCTTTGCAGCCAGAAAAATGCCAAGGCACTAACCCCTTATTTAATAAATGTATAATTTATTATACGCTTGGCGCTCTGGCACCTTTCTATCTTGAGTGAACATTTTATCAGATCATCATCTCCGAGAGTCTACTTCAGGCCTGGCTTTAAAGCGATGGTCCTTTGAATAGCAGTTGGTCATTATTGACATAATTGTGGGAGTTCAAAAATAACTTCTTTTCCATCAGCATTGCCTTTGTTTTGGCTTCGCTTGTTTTTACCTCGGATTTTTGCAACTCTAATGAACGCTTTTTATACGACGTAGTCTATCTGAACATATCCATCATTAACACGTCTTCCACTAGGTCAGCTTTGGACAGTGATGGCGATGGCGATGGCTATGGCGATGGCTTTGGCTCTTGGCTCTTGGTTTTCGCCGTTCGCTTCGTGTCCCAGTCTTTTTCTCAGTCGGCTTAGCCTGGCCCAAACCAAAACTCATTATGCCTTTGTGTGAGCGTGCGTAATTGTTATGACACTATAATTGGGCCAGCAATAGCAAAACAAAGCCGAAACACAAATAAAATCCCCTCAAATGCAAAGGCTGCCAACTGACAGACGCGCCTAAATTATCAAATCGAATTCGCGTCGTTTGCTTTCGAGATTTCGTTTGCTATTCGCCTTTTACAGAGTGACATCGCCCCCGCCCCACAAACCCATTTTCCAGCTACGGCGATTTTAGTTTACCTTCTTAAACATCATCTTAAATATTCTCTAATTGTAAGAAGTATAACATATGTATTCTAGAAATATATGCAATTGCCTTAGCAAATGGCCATCCATGTTTCTACTCAAGAGCCATCATGGCGTATGCGCAATCTCGCAACCAGCACCGTTCTGGTTTTCGCTGATCAATTCAGGTGCGTCACTTCGGCTTGGAGAGGCTAATCGGCAGGCGGCAGGCGGCAGGTGGACAAAAACTGCCTACTTAATCGACTGCAGGAGGTGCAATTTGTCAGAGTCGCAGACGAGGCTGATGCGCGAAAAAAAGCTAAAAAAGACTATTCCGGCCTATTGATGACAGAGGGAGAATGGCCGTGCAAAAAAGTTGTAGCAGCGATGCTGATGAAGATGAGTTCGCGAATTGTTTGCCTGTCCGATGGTGTTTGGTGGCTCATTCTCTGCAGATCCCTCCAAGCCGATGAACCCCTGGACAGGCTGCACAGATTGCATAAGCCAGCGACAGCCGAGTGGTACACAGTAAAAATATGTGCTTACTTCGCATGCCGTACTGCCATTGCCCACATACACGTATGTATACTCGACTCTGCAGCCTCGGTGGGAGCAGCTCTAAAAGATCTAAGATTATCCCAATCTGATTGCATTTAGGTAATTTATTCGATAAAAGCTGCGCAGATTGTTGTCTGTTAGGATTTTGAATTATTGTTGCCGAACGGCGTACAGTTAAAGAATTGAGTCCGTTGTTTCAGGTTGCTGTTAAATGGCAATAAATATTAAATATGAAGTACCCAAAAAATAAAGACTTCATTTGAATGATTGATTTATTATCGTAACACCCAATGTTCAAGAAGTTGTAAAAGTAGTATGTTCTCTAGGTAATAAGATTTGACTACCATAACCGTGTAGCCACACTACCTGCACTATGGCCAAACATCCAGCTCTTGGAGGTGAGTGGTCTCCGCTCCTCCGCCTCCTCCTCCTCCACTCCACCTCCACTTCACCTGGGCCAAGTGACGCTTCTGTCGTTTCCTCGTCGCGGGCCGAAACGGGTTTTGGATTTGGCATGCGAGGTGCTCCCTGCTTTATGTAAGTCAAGCGCGGAGACCAACGATGCAGTCATGGAGTTGGAGCATGGGCTCGGAGCAGGGAACTTGGAGCCGGCTAGCGGGCAGATGCGCAGACTTGGTGGAGGTGGGAGGTGGCGGAGAAAATGCAGTGCCTGTGCAATGCGAAACAACCAAATGGGCAACAGCAACAGCAACAGGAGACACTTAAAGAAAATAGTACCAGATTTTAGCTGGGAACTGACATTTGAGCTGTTATAAACCAATGCAAGTCCCCACTCATTTATAGATGAACTAATTTCTGGGAAGAAAATTCGTAATGTGTTCGACCCAACGTTTAACCATAAGCCGGGAAAAGATGGCACGGTGTGCATGGAAAAGCTGCCGCTGAATGGGAAATTGCTGCGACACGTTTTTGCCTTGGTCCGCTGGGATGGGATCTGTGACCGGTCTGAGTCGGCGGTGGTCTGGTGTCTATGTCTCAGCTCCACGTTTGTTTTCCGCATAAAAAGACACATTCATGCTGGCATTCTGCAGCCAACTTTAGCCTTTGGGTGCTAACCACTCGGCCGTCTTATGCAAAACTCCACATCCTCAGCTACTCCGCGATGTTGAGCCTTGTGCAACACCCCAGACACTGGAGACACTGGAGTCTGACCGGTTGATCCACCCGCCATGTGGTCATCTAGGTGCATCATTCTCGAGGCGGAGCAAAAGTAAAAGTCAAAATGTGTAGCCAGCGGGAGAAGAATGGCAATCACAGATCGAAGATCGCCGTGAAGCAGCTGGCTCATTTAGCCACCTTAATTATGCCACGATTTCGTTCGGCCAACTCATCTGCTTTTTGGAGGTGGCCATGGAGGTGCCCCATTGTGCGCCTCGTTTTGCTATTTTGTGTTTCTCTGGCCAAAACGCGAAAAGTGGCAAGGTACAAAACATAAATGGTTTTACGAGGGGGCCTAAATGAGTTAATTAGGTTTGCAGTCGAGAGGTCTTAACCAACACGAGTTGGCCATGGCAAAGCCAATGAAGATATCAGAGATGGGGTAATGGGAAATGTAGGTGGATGGATACATGATGTACAACATGAACCATGCAGCCTTAAATGCTTTGGGTTTTCTTGAGTTTTTTTTGTAATCTATGTTGTTCATCATTAGCAAAGATTCCACGTTTAAAAGAGAGTAGTCATATTTCACTATTGCCATAAATAACTAAAGTAAATTGTTATTGTGAAAAATATCCCTAATAGGGTGGAAAAGGAGAATATAAATATATAATAAATAAATATACATTTTGATAACAATTGTAGAAAACATCATACATATAAATTATAGAAGCATGGTCTTTATAAGAACACTTTGTGCGACACTGGCTGTGCGAATACCTGATTCAAAGTTCGTTATGGATATGCTTGGAAATGTAAACAGGGAGATCCTCAGGCAGCTCGAACATATCCAACTCGTTGGCTAATGCGAAGTACCGCCGTCTAAGGATGTGAGCCACTTCTTTGGGTTGACGGTTCCTTGTGAAGACTCCCTTCTTGTTACCGCCAACACGGGTAATAGCTGCAGTGTATAATTCTTATTGGTTGTTACTCTTGTTCAAAAACGTTTGAAATACAGACTTTGCGCGGTGCGAAAATCGGCGAAGTTCCAAACAAACTCTCCAATAAACCATCCTCTCCCACGTAGTTCGTCGAAAGCCTTGAAATGGCGGGAGAAGAGCTCAACCTGGTATTCCTCCGACCAAATAAAGGCTGGAAGCTAAAGGAAAGAAAGAATTAGATTCAATTAAAGGCCTGGGCGGGGTTCCTCACTGAATGCATGCCCTCCATAGTGTCGCCGCCGTACTCAAATTGGATGACCGGCTTTCCGAACTTATCCCGCCAACTCTGTGCCTCTTTCGTCAACAGGTTTATTATCATGTCAGTACGACCCGAGTTCTGATACCAAGAGTTATAGCGATTGAAGCCCACGATGTCCAGAAACTGCGCCAAATGGCAAGTGGAAGAGTTGGCATTTATAGCTGCTGTTAGAGGGCGTCCGTGCGCAATGTCTCTCGCATATTTTACCAGGGATCTAAAGGTAAGACATCTGCGTTAGTTGTTTTTGATAAGTTTTACTTTCTACTGACTCGAAGTATTTAAGAGCTCCCTGCTTGTTCGATCTCGGCTCATTGGCCACCGACCATGCAATAACACTTGGATGGTTTCTGTCCCGGTGGATCAGTTGCTCCAGCGAGGACATGTGGTGCTCCAGTAGCTGCGGCTCGAAGATGTCTATATTGACAGCAGGACACTCGTCAATAATCATGATCCCATGCTGATCGGCAAACTGCATCGACTCTTCGGAATAGGGATAGTGAGAGGTGCGGTACGCATTGGCTCCAATCCACTTCAGCAGATTAAAGTCTCGAGCAAGAAGTGCATTATCCAAGCCTTTTCCACGGATCTAAAATAAGGATTTTGATTAGGTAAATGACCAGATTTTCCTAGCAAACAGTTTTACATCGGAGTCCTCGTGCCGTCCAAATCCCCGCAGATAGAGGGGCTTGCCATTCAGAACCAGGCTGCCGTTGTCCCAACTTAAACTACGTATGCCGACTGGGATGCGGTAGGTATCCTGCAGAGCTTCCGACTCCTTATCTTTGCTGGCCACAAATAGCTCAAATTGGAGATTGTATAGGTAGCCGGGATCGGAATGCATTAGGTAGGGCCACCAGGGAGTTGCATTGGGCACCAGCAGAGTACCATGGTAGACCGCCTTGTTGATCTGCTGGGCGGCCACATGACCGTCTTTGTCCCTCAGTTGCACCAGAAGATGGGTGGGCTGGATGAGGAGGCCTTCCTTGCTCCCATCCAACCACACGCGGTAGTCTATGCGGCCCAATCCGTCGCTAGTTAGTTGGGTGGTGACCTCCAAGTCGCTGATGTGAAGCAGAGGGGTCGTGTACAAATGAACACTCCTGTGAATTCCCGCGTAGTTAAAAAAATCGAAAGTGTAACTCTGGACGGGCACAGAGCCGTTGTCCGTAGCCGCGTTGTAAACTGAGCCCTGAGGAATGGTACGGTTGCTTAAGCGATTGTCACACATCACTGTGATCCTGTTATTACCGCCAAAACTAAGCAGTCTCGAGATCTCCGACTCAAAGGGTAGGTGGCCAATCGAGTGACTTGTGGCGTTCCTTCCGTTGATCCAAACCACGGCCGCATAGTGAACGCTGCTGAATCGTAGCCAAGTGCGTTGCATAGCCTCCCAAGAGCGCGGTACGAAGAAAGTACGCTCATACCACACGGTGCCAACGTGATCCCGTAAGCTATCCGTGGTTATGTCGTTATAGGAGGCAGGCACTGGCATCGAAATAATCTCCCTTCCGGTCTTCCTCAGGGCATCCGTAAACCACTTGTCCCTGATTCCCTGTAAGGGGTCAGATGGGTCACTCCTAACCAGTTCCCACATTCCATCCAAGCTCCGCACTTCACGGGTCTCCGAGTCCCTGGGGTACAATAAACCCTTTGTTGGTGTGGGTTTTCTGACATCAGCATACTCAAACAACAGGGAATCAGTTAGTTCTTCGGGATGGGCGTTTACGAAGAATTCGTCTTCGGTGGAAGCCAATTCAAGCTGCAGACTGCTGAGCAGTAAAAAGATGGCGGAGATCCAAAGGATCCCCATCGCAAATCTAAATATTTCTGTGGATAATCAGTTTAACGACTATCAATCATTTGGGAACCGTCTTCTTCTTCGCCCGGCTTTTGATAACAGCGGCTTAAGTGTGACCAGCGCAAATATAATAAACAAAGTTAAAACCATTTCCGTTAATTATTATATATGAAATTGTTAACATAAGCTTTAAATTGTAAACTAAGAATTTAGATTTAGGTTTAGTCTCCCATTCATGAAAAAAAAACAATTTGGTGCCTTTAAACATAATATTTCTAAAAAAGGGGTTTCAACGATCAACTTTAAAGGTAGTACAACTTTGAGGAAAGCTTTGTATATACCATGCCTAATATTTCAAACTGCGTCACAATTATTAAATTAATTACAATTATTTGAAAGTATAAATAGTCCGTGACATTGGAGTCCGTGAAAGCAATCGATTGCTTCGAAGAAAAAATCGGTGTTGTCATATGATATCGATAAGATATTTCACCATCTGGTAGCACGACTAAGTTCATACGTGTAATTATCGGTAGTTAAAAATAAAAATATTAATACGCTTTAATAGAGGCAACCCCCGATTTCAGAATTGGAAATCTAGATGGCTATGCGAACAATTTCGATCGGCTAACAAAACCCGACTAAATTTTTACGTCAACGAGAGCATAGACGATATTTTCGATTTCTCCCCAAGTTATACCGATTCCGAGAGCTACGGCCTTATATGTAGTGTGAGGGCAAGCATAGATCCCGGCCAAAATTAACATATTCCTGGAGTCCATCAGCCAGCTGGCGACCCTGGCGGCCTCGATCGGCATCATGCAGTTGCTCCTATCATCCGTTTGCATGGCGCTGACCAGCGCGGTGATTGGATTTGCCTACTACCAAAAACAGCAATTCTATCCGGCGGTGGTCTACATCACCAAGTCAAACGCATCCATGGGGGTGAGTGAATCCTACCAAACAATCCAGTCCCATGCTTAAACTTAATTTTCATTTGCTTCCAGGTCATATACATACAGTTTTTCGTGATTGTCTGCATGTTCGGCAAGCTGATAAGCAAGGTTACATACCCGTAAGACTCCCTTGCAAACCCGTATTAACATTGCTAATCCCACAGATCTTCCTGGGCACGCTACGTGCCGCAGAGTTTGAGCATCTGCTGGAGCGCCTTTGGTACGCCCTTACGGAGACCTGCTTGGCTTTTACGGTATTCCGGGATGACTTTACTCCGCGCTTTGTGGCCCTGTTCACAGTTCTTCTATTTCTCAAATCATTCCATTGGCTGGCTGAGGAGCGGGTGGACTTTGTAAGTCATGCCTCAATGAAAAACCTAATTTCTATTAATCCTCAATCCACCGTAGATGGAGCGTTCTCCTGTGCTGGGCTGGCTCTTTCACATTCGCGTGAGCAGTCTGCTCACAATACTAGGCATCCTAGATTACGTTCTCTTGTTCCATGCTTACAACTCCACTTTGGTGCGTGGTCCCACCGTGCAGATGGTATATGGCTTCGAATACGCCATCCTTCTGACCGTAATCGCCAGCACGGCCATCAAATACGTGCTTCACGCCGCAGAAATGCGCACGGACACGCCCTGGGAGAACAAGGCAGTGTTCCTGCTCTACACTGAGCTGGTCATTGGACTTATTAAGGTGGTGCTGTATCTACTGTTTGTGGTGATCATGGCTAAGATATACGCGCTGCCCATGTTCGTATTCAGGCCTATGTTCTTTACCTTACGCAACTTCCGCAAGGCCCTGAATGACGTGATTATGTCCCGGCGGGCCATACGCAACATGAATACCCTGTATCCCGACGCCATGCCCGAGGAGTTGCGCCAGTCAGACAACATATGCATCATCTGTCGCGAGGACATGGTCAATCACTCAAAGAAGCTGCCCTGCGGCCACATCTTCCACACTACATGCCTGCGCTCGTGGTTCCAGCGCCAGCAGACCTGTCCAACCTGCCGTTTGAACATCCTTCGAGCTCCAACCGTGAACTCCACTGCGTTGCCACGTCAAGCCGATGACGCTGTGGCCGAAGCTGCTGGGAATCCCATTCCGGGTGCAGCAGGTGCCCAACCTGCTGGTGGTGTGCCTCCTGCATCTCCAGTTGCCGCAGTCGACGGCAACCAGGCACGAGCCAATGGCAATGTAGCCGGAGTTCAAGCCTTGCCGCCAAACTTTGCGGATCTCTTCGGCGATGCCGGCTTGCCCAATGGATTGCCTAACCTGGCTGGCTTGCAGATCCCTCCTCCGCCAGTTATGCCCATGCTCTCGCCTTTTATGATGCCACCCCACTTTGGCTACCTCACGCCCCTGCCGCCACCGCCGATTCCACAGGACCTGACCAATTTTACCGACGAAGAACTGCGGGCCATGGAGGGTCATCAACGTGATCATATTGTGCAGCGTCTAAAGGTGCGATTTCTATAATCTTCTTATTCTACATTTTCCAATCAAAGATCACCTTTCAGTTGCTGCAAAACATAAACCTTATGCTGGATTCGGCGGGGATAATGATGTCCCAGTACCAAAGTTTGGCAGCGCGTTTGCAGCTCACTGCAGCGACGCCAGCATCCGCGACGTCCAATGGATCTGCTGGTTCTAGCGTATATGACATGCCCAGTACCTCGGCCACGGCCATGGCTCAGTTGGAGGCTCACCAGGTTACCCCCACAGCAGCAGCAAGCGCAGCGTCTCCGACGATGCCTACAGAAAAGGTAACCATTGAGGATTTGGGAGCGGACGCAGACGAGGATTGTGTACCATCGACAGCCACCGAGGCAGTTAGCATTCCCAACTCCGATGCCGACTTCGAAGATAACTCCTCGGAGCTGGGCGAACTAAGGAAGCGCCGTTTGAAGTTCCTTGAGGAGCGGAACAAGTCTGTTGCCGCTAATGAGCGCACGACAGCGGAATAGACGCCTTTAAAACTGAAGTCAACACTCCAAAAAACGGCAGCGACATTTCGCATCCCACTAGAAAACATGAACAGGACGTGCTTGCGTTAATCACATTTTTAATTCTCTTGGCTGGCATTGATTTCGTTTATACTCCGCTCTTCATCCGCTGCATCCTGTACTTGACTTCTGTTTTTTTCTACGACTTGCGATATGAGAATATTACGACGATGACGACAGAGATGACTACGATGCCCCCGACTTTACACACTGAAACGACCGCGAAAGAGCGGCATGTGGAACGCAGGATCTGAACGTGAAACGTAAAATACGGCATCAAAATCCAATATGTAGCAATATGTATTGTGTAAAAACTATTTTAGAGATGGGAAACTGATGATTTGTATTTAATATTACTATATGTGTATAATTAATGTGAAATATAATTAAAACGAAAAGGACGATGAACGGATTATGGTTAAGCGACGAAACACTAAAGATGAACTGCTCATAATCTTATATTTAAAAATGTTTTTGATGAAGTTCAACTAGTTTACAGAGCTGCACTGATAGATAACTTACATCCGTAACAGGTCTGAGTCTAAACTACGCACTAAATGGAAATAAATTAAATGACGCGTACACTACACATAGATAACAACAGTCGATCGACGAGTTTCCCGGCCGTGGAAAACTTGCATCTGCAAGTCGCCGCATCAAATTCTCGACTCCAGCTCCCGGAACTCGGCCGGATCCGTGAAACGTACGGTTAGAATGTAGAACAGTGTGGGAAAGGGCACCAAGCACATAAAGGCATAGTGGTAATTCAGGGAGGTAAGGCCGTAGGCCAACAACATCCAGTGTACAGCTAGGAAAGTAATTTGTGGGTATACTTTATGTATGGTAAATATGCACTTTTCTTACCTATAATGACCACATTTTTCAACTCCCACACCGAGGAGTGAACCAAAGCCTTTAGGGTTTGATCCAGCTTGAGGGAATAGTGGATGGCATTGGCCACCATGGATATGGCCACGCTAAGGTAGGGAAAAGAGTAATCTGAAAGGGAAAATATGTGAGCACCAATATATTAAAAAGTAATCAAGTACTCACAGATCAACCCACATCCCAAAGCATGGATAAAGGTGAGCAGGGGCAGGAAGTAAAGAGCCGAGTAAATTGGCGCCTTGCTTCTGCCCCCCACATCCATAATTTTGCTGACCAGCGGGCGTATAAGAAACATGTTCACCAGACACAGAAAGTAGAACACCAGCACGATGGTTTGCCTGGGAAACCAACATTAAAATTAGTTCTATGAAGAAGTCTTGGGCAGGAGGGTCTTACAATGGGTAAACTGCCTCCTGGGTGCAGTAGACTCGTGCCTCGTAATTGGGGCTCGGATTGTAGAACAATGTGTACCAGTCAGTAAGTTTCCGAACATCACAGGCGTAGAGGCGCAGCTCCCACATAGGCTCCATTAACAAAGTGGCCAGAATAGCAGATATGGCCACCTCAACGAAAGCGCTGGCCGTCAGGATCAGCTGCTTCCGGGAAAACCTATGCGGAATCGCTATGTAAGTTCTGCTTCTATTTGGTTTAGTTAGCTTGCTCACTTGCGATCCTTGGCGTCCATGTCTATAAAAAAGCAGTGCATCATAAGCGGCAGCATGGTCATGAATCCCAGGTATAGCCAGGAGTATGTGGTCAATTCGTCGCGGCATGGAGTGCAGGCGTAGCTTTGGTTCACCTGAACGATATACAAATAAATTATGATGCAGATGCCCTTTCGATGGATGCTGGAAACCAACCCGTGATCCCCGGGGACAGACCCCGCAGCTGCTCCAGCTGTTATTTCCCAGCGGTGATCGTCCGCAGTAGGCTCCTGGGCAGCGTTCCAACGCGTCGTACATTTTCGTGCAATCAAAACAAATATTTTGTGTTCTATATTACATTAAACAAAATAAATACAAGACTCCTATCGTTATCGGACTTATCGTTATCAGTAAGACTATAAAAAACGAATTGGCTGTTTGTGTACTTGCGTTAATTATAATTTATAAAATGGTAATAAATAAAAATGACTTTCCAAATTTATAAAAACCAAGGCTCAATTAATTTGTAAAGAAAATATGAAGTACCTATGTATGTATTTGAGGGGCCCTTTAGAGAGCTTTCTTATTCTATAAATTTAATAATCAAAAATACTACTTCTGATTTTTATAATTACATTTAAACATGACCTAAACACTGAAAAATTTTTAATTATTTAATTTTATTAAAACAAAAGCAATACATTTAAATTGAGCTCTACTCCGAATGGCCCCCTTAATTCTAACCATTCGCTGAACTAGTTCGATAGGCGCGGTTTTGTCATGACCTGGTAACTCTGGCAAAAAGCACCAGATGAACCGCGCGAACCAGTTCAGTTCAAAACTAGTTCGCCCGAACTGCACAACCCTAGCAAAAGAAATAGCTTAAATAAAATTTATTTAACGCGAATTGGACAGCGAGCGGGAAGAAAACACGCTGTGGCAGCCGCAACCACCGCCCTCGCAGGATACGCAGCTCTTTACCGTCGGGCAGGCAGGTAAAAAACCAATCGGAATTGGAGTTGACCGCAGAACAACAGCAACGGCAGACGCCATTTTGTCTATTGGCCGGCTGATTTGTAAGCTCAATATTCGCGAAATAGTTACCGCGACTAGCTTAGAGTGCGCAGCCAACTAAGGGCTCCCCGTTGTCCAGAGCAGAAGCGAAAGGAAGAGCAATCACCTATTTTGGGGCCTGCGAAGAGTTGGGACTCGGTCGTTAGTTCGCTCAATTCCATTTGCGAAAAATAAAAGTACGTGCGCGTGAGGAAGTGTGTGTGCGCGTGTGTGTGAGTCAGGGGCCAGTGAAAAGCAGTGAAAAATAATAAAAAGCCGCACTGGCTGCCGTCCTTGGGTGACTTCCGTTAATCTCTCGCAACTCTCAAAGTGATAGAAAGAAAGTGAGAGACTTACCGCCTCCGACACACCCTTTAAACGGCTAATTTTGGCATCTTTTTAAGACTGTGCGTAGTTATTTTCACCACCCTTCGCTCACACCCTTCCCCGCCCCTTTTTCCTTCAGTTGCTCCCACCCACCGACCGACATTCCGCTTAAGGATGATGCCGGGCGGAGAGGAATAGAGAGCGAGTGGAAAATCCGTAGACTTGTACGTGATGTAATTTTCGGCAGAAAAATGTTCTTTGTTTGCCCAAAAAATAACAATAAATAAATAAGAATAAAGAGCGAGGCGTAAAACAAAAACAATTTTAAATTTAATTCAAACGCACACACGAAAAGAGAGCGTTCTGTGTTGATGATGGTGAGCGTGCGTGCGTGTGTGTGGGTGAGAGCGTAATTTGTGTGCTTTTGGAGCATTATTTGGCGCTTGCTGCCCCGTCTATTAAATAATATTGATTTTTCATATTCCAACCCAGCGCTCTCTTACACACACGCAGGACCACTCACACACCCAAACCCTTGTGCATACGTATGTGTGCCTTTTTGGTCTCTCTTTTAGCACTGTATTTATCTGCCTCTCCTTGCCTCTTTCGCTTCGTTGCAGTTTATAGATTTTTGCAAACTGTGGCCGCTGACCAGGAATATGTAAATGCAACGAAGGAGCCAGTTCTTATTGGGAAAAAGGACAATAAGAGGGAGCCCAGAGCTAGAAGTCCAAACAACCGACCAACTGTGCCTCAAGAAACAGCAAATCAGCGGGGAAACTCCCAAACTGGACAAGCAGAAACCCGGATACCTCACAACTGCCATAAGACACCAGCCAAAAAACGCCGCCCAGTGCAGACTGCATTAGGATTAGCCAGGCACTAGAGCTCGTGCATTAACATCCGCTTCCGGTGCTCCGCAGAACGAGTTGGCTGGAGAGGATACCGCGCCACCATGACGTTCGACTCGCGTAGGCACACAACCGGACAGCCGGGAAGCACAGCGACCAGCTCAAGCAGCAGCACCACCAGCACAGCAACCACCACAACGAGTCCGGCGCAGAGTGCCGGATCAGGATCGGGCATAGGATCAGGAACAGCAACAGTCGCCACCTCGAGTCTGCCAGGAGGAGGGTCAGGTAGCTTGGACGGCAACCAGGAGCAACAGCCGGCGACAGGCAGTCAGAGCTCTGATGACGTAGCTGCTTCCTTGTCAGCGAATAGCGTGGACAGCACCATCACACTAGTGTAAGTGGACGTGCCGTCGGATTTGCGTGACTCCGCCCAATTAGCCGGTTTTGTGCGTAGCACCACTAGAACCACAACCCCTAAAGACCCCCAACTTCGGGTGTTCGTGTGTTTACTTTTGCGCAGTAATTCCTCCACCTGCATTCTTTGTTTGTCTAGGGTTGGGCCTGCACAATAGCCGTAATTCATTTAACTATGTTTCAGCTGATTTTGGCCAGGCTATTTAGAAGGAACTCTAACGAATTCACCACGGCTTAAGAAAACTAGTATTCCTCAGATGTATCACAACCAAAAAGCTGGCCAACAAGCTGGCCGGCAATAAATGTTATCTTTCATCTTCTTCGATAAGTGCACTTGGTTGCTCTTCAGTTTTACCAATGAACCTACCAATCTTTATTTATCAGGCTATTATCATCCCATTTGGAATGCCCGTCCACGCCTTATCTTATCGTTTGTCCATCAAGATTAGCTGACACTGAAAATTCTACAAATAAATATCTATGCTTTTTGGCATTTATTTTCATAGAAATTACCAGTTTAATGAATTAATTTAATAAACAGAAACAGGTTATGAGAATGCCCATATGGACGTGCAACCAATGGCAATTTATCTTACTGACTTCCTTAACGTTTTATTATTTATTTATTTCGATTTTGTAAAATTTGCGTATAAATTTAGATAGAAACGCGCTTAATGATTTTGATTTAAATTAATCAATTTTCCATTTTATCCGGCAGGCCTCCAGAGAAGCTTATATCCTCGTTTCCCACAACGAAACTGAGATCACTAACCCAAAAGATATCCAATCCACGTTGGGTGGTGCCCGTGCTGCCTGAACAGGAATTGGAGGTTCTTTTAAATGCAGCCATCGAGCTGACCCAGGCTGGTAAGTGTGTCCAAGCGTTTTATTTGATACCATCTAAATGCAATCCATTTGCAGGTGTGGATCACGACTGCGAGCCATGTGTGGAGTTTTATCGCAATGGACTGAGCACTTCATTTGCCAAGATCCTGACTGATGAGGCGGTGAATTCGTGGAAGAATAACATCCACCACTGTATCCTTGTATCTTGCGGCAAGCTTCTGCATCTAATCGCCATCCACATGCAGCGAGACAATCCCTACCTGCTTGACCTGCTGGCTATTGTTTTTGATCCGGAAAACAAGTTCAACACATTCAACGCAGCCCGTCAACCGGAGTGCTTCGCAGCACCGGACTACATATGGGGTCAGTTGGACAGCAACAAGATGTACGCCCGTCCGCCGGCGGAGCCCAAGAATGCGCGCGGCTGGCTTGTGGATCTCATTAATCGTTTCGGCCAGTTGGGAGGCTTTGACAATCTACTGGAACGGTTTAACAGCGGACTGGAACTGCTGAAGCGCAACCAAAACAAGTGCACTGGCAAGAATGTTGGTGTCGAGGGTAGTGTTGAAAATGGGGCTCAGGATAATCGCCTCACCCTTGCCCTCATTCACAGCCTCTTGCGTCCATTTGGTCAGTGCTATGAGCTCCTAACGCCCGCCACTATTTCCAAGTACTTTATGCCCACCTGGAACGTTGTGTTGGACCTTTTGGACAGCTTCACAGACGAAGAGTTAAAGCGAGAAGTGAAACCCGAGGGACGCAATGACTACATCAATGGGATTGTAAAGTCAGCCCGCTTTCTGGCCAGTCGCTTGTCTGGCCAGGAGGAGCTGATTCGGGATCTTGAGATGTTTCGCTTGAAGATGATACTGCGCCTGCTGCAGGTCTCCAGCTTTAACGGCAAGATGAATGCCCTCAATGAGATCAATAAGGTGCTCTCCTCGGTGGCATATTACTCGCATCGATCCCAACCCTTGCCCCACTGTATGCCAGAGGACGAAATGGACTGGTTGACGGCGGAGCGCATGGCGCAATGGATAAAGTCGTCAGATGTTTTGGGTATCGTACTCAAGGACTCGCTCCACCAACCGCAGTATGTGGAAAAATTGGAGAAGATCATCCGCTTTCTTATAAAAGAGCAGGCACTAACATTGGATGATTTGGATGCAGTTTGGAGAGCGCAGGCCGGCAAGCACGAGGCCATCGTGAAGAACGTTCACGATCTATTGGCCAAACTTGCATGGGACTTTACTCCCGAGCAACTCGACCACCTCTTCGAGGCGTTCCAGGTGAGTTTGCTGCTATTAAAATGTATTATGTACATTTAGTTTTACATTTTGATTCATACATATTCTTTGAACTGACCATACCATATTCAATTTAATTTCAGGCCAGCATGACCACGGCCAATAAGCGGCAACGGGAAAGACTTCTTGAGCTAATACGCCGCTTGGCTGAGGATGACAAAAATGGTGTGATGGCTCAAAAGGTGCTCAAGCTGTTTTGGACGCTGGCCCACAGTCAGGAGGTGCCGCCAGAGGTGCTCGATCAGGCGCTGGGCGCACACGTTAAAATCTTGGACTACAGCTGCTCGCAGGAGCGGGATGCCCAAAAGACCATTTGGTTGGATAAGTGCGTTGGCGAACTAAAGTCAGGTGATGCATGGGTTCTGCCCGCCTTGCGTCTAATCCGGGATATTTGTTGCCTATATGATACCACGCCGAATCATGCCCCGCGCACTCAAACGGGAACAAATCGTCAGCAGGTGATTGAACGACTACAGAATGATTATTCCTTGGTCATTCTGGTCACCAATAGTTTGACTGCATACATGGAAAGGGTGCGCCAAATGGTAACCGACTCACCGGGCTTAGAAGCAACCAAAATCCTAATTGACAGTAGATTTCCGCACCACGCGCAAATAGCAGAGCGGCTGGAGTTCCTCAAGTTCCTGCTGAAAGACGGACAGCTATGGCTGTGCGCAGATCAGGCAAAGCAGATTTGGCATTGCTTGGCGGTAAATGCCGTTTTTCCGGCAGATCGTGAGGAGTGTTTTAGATGGTTTGGCAAGTTAATGGGTGAGGAGCCTGACTTGGATCCTGGCATCAACAAAGACTTCTTTGAGAACAACATTCTGCAACTCGATCCGCATCTGCTCACCGAAAGCGGAATCAAGTGCTTTGAGCGCTTCTTCAAGGCGGTCAATTCCAAAGAGGACAAGCTGAAGGCGATACATGGAGGTTACGTACTGGACAACGAGGATCTTATAGGCAAAGACTACTTGTGGCGAGTCATCACAACCGGAGGCGAGGAAATCGCCAGCAAGGCCATAGATCTACTTAAGGAAGTGTCCACGGCATTGGGTCCACGTCTGCAGGAGAACATCGCTGAGTTTCACGAAATGTTCATCGGTGAGTGCTGCTCCCGCCTGCGCACACACTATGAAAACATCGTTATTTTGGGCAAGACGCAACTGCAGGAAGAGCTGGATGCTCCCGATCAGTCGGATAATGCAAACGACGAATCTAAAGACTCAAAAATGCGTTTCATCGAGGCGGAGAAGATGTGCCGAATTTTAAAGGTGCTGCAAGAATACGTGAAGGAGTGCGATCGTTCCTTCAGCGGCGATCGCGTTCACCTGCCACTTAGCCGGGTTACACGGGGCAAAAACACCAGCTTGTATATCCGCTTCCAGAACCCCGGCAGACCCATCGACGACATGGAGATCGTTACACACAGCAACGAGACAATGGCCGCTTTTAAGAGAAGTCTACTTAAGCGAATCAAGGGCACTTCGACGACCAACATTAAGGTTGATCTCTTCTATACTAATGGCGAGATGATCGAAGTTTCCGATGAAATAAACCCGCTCTACCACTACACAATCAGAGATAAGATGATTCTAACAGCAAAACTCACGCCCGTGGGCACGGGCCTAGCCAGCAGTCCCGACTCCTCGAGCGACTCGAGCACAGGATCTCCTCCGCGTCCCTGCCCTGACATGCAGCGCGTGGAGTCAGAGAGCACACTGCCTGGCGTGATCATCTCGCAAAACTACCAGTACACAGAGTTCTTTTTAAAACTTTACCAGCTGGGCAGTGATCTCGAGCACGGTCGTCTTCGAGACAGTGCAAAAGTCTTATTGCACTTGCTCCCCTGCGACCGCCAGACGATGCGCCAGCTACAGATGATGTGCAAGGTGCCGAAGGCAGCCGTAACGGTGGCTGTGACTGGTGAGAAGATCGCTAAGGACGAGGAGGAGAAACCAAACCCCACTGAGCAGACTGGGATTGAAGCTGAAGAGGTAAGATTATAGTTATTCAAAACATTCGTCTAGGAAATTTAAATTTAAAGTTTATTATGTGCACCGTCTACATTAATCTATAATTAACTCTTCCTTCTAGGAACATTGCACGCCGGAGCAGATGTTTTTGCACCCCACACCTGCTCAAGTGCTGTACAACCTCAGTGTGTTGCACGGACTGCTGATTCCCGCGCTAGATCCACTAGGAGAAAGTGCTCTACTAGTGCAGTCTGCATGGATGCATTCAGGTTGCGCTCATTTCGTGCTGGAACTGTTGACCAAGAACAATTTTCTGCCCAGCGCCGATATGCACACAAAGCGTGCGTCCTTCCAGTGCGTGTTGAGGTTGGCAAAGCTCTTCTTGTACATAGTTGGCAGTGTATTGTCTCGTGTAGGCGATGAGCCCATGATCTGCGACCTCGACAACGGATCCCGTTCCCAAGTTGACATCCTGAAGCAGAACTTTTCGACGATGCCCAATAGCTCGCAGGGAACATTGCGGGCGATCTCTGCGAAACTGGCTGTGATGCTTGCCCGCGAGATGCTTTCAGCCAGCCAAGAAGGTGATCGGTGCCGAACGCTATTCAGCTCCACACTGCAGTGGTCATGTCCAGACATTTCAACCATTAAGGCGGTGGTGCAATTGGCTTGGGCCTCGTCTTGCGGCAATCTTCAGGCTCTAGGCAGCAGTAGCGGCGACTTTGAAGACGAGGTGATCGTGCCGGACGGGCAAGACTTTAGCATGTGCAAGGAGGCGCTAGAGGTTCTCACCATTTCGTTTATTCTGAATCCGAGTGCCAACGAGGCGTTGACCAGCGATCCGAACTGGCCAAAGTTCATCACCTCTATTGTTCTGAAGAACCCGCTTCGCCACGTGCGCCAGGTGGCCTCTGAGCAGTTGTTTCTGGCTTCTACCTACTGCGCCGGTGACCGGCGCCCATTCGCCTACATGGTTAACTTGCTGGTTGGCACGCTGAAGACGCTGGTTCCCCAGTACGAGGCTACTTGCGCTGAGTTCTTTTCGGTGCTGTGTCGGACCCTTTCTTATGGATGCATCTACAACTGGCCGCTACAGATTAGCGAGGGATTGTTAGGCGATGAGATAAAGTGGCTGCAACGCATTCGGGAAAACGTCCATGCCACCGGCGACACACAAGTGCATGAGGAGCTCCTTGAAGGCCACCTCTGCCTAGCCAAAGAGCTAATGTTTTTCCTTGCCGCCGATTCAAAGGCGCAGCTTAACGAGCTCATCCACGAACTGATTGACGACTTCCTCTTCACGGCCTCTCGCGAATTTCTGCATTTACGGCGTCACGGCAGTCTACGGCAGGACACCGTCCCACCGCCGGTTTGTCGCAGTCCGCACACAATCGCCGCTGCTTGCGATCTCCTCATTGCCTTGTGCCAGCTCTGTGTTCCTAATATGAAGCTACTCACCAATACACTCATAGACTTCGTCTGCACTGGTAAGGACTCAACTCGCTTAATCCTTGCCTAATTTAATATTTCATCAATTTCTTGCAGATACTGATCCGTTGCGCGAATGGGATTACCTGCCGCCGGTGGGCGCCAGGCCAACCAAAGGTTTCTGCGGACTAAAGAACGCTGGTGCCACTTGCTACATGAATTCGGTGTTGCAGCAGCTTTACATGGTGCCAGCGGTCCGCGTGGGTATACTCCGAGCCCATGGCGCTGCCACCACCGACGGCGAGGATTTCAGTGGCGATTCCGATTTACCGGCCCTATTCTCGTCATCGGCGACTATAGAAGACGGTTTGCAGGATGTGCGAAAGAACTACCACGTCGTGATCCTGAAGCATGTGCAGGCCATATTCGCTCACCTGGGCCACAGTGCGTTGCAGTTTTACGTTCCCCGTGGTCTCTGGACGCATTTCAAGTGAGTACAAAGTTGTTTCATTGATTGTCATCACATTGATATTAATTTATTATAATTTTTGATTGCCAGGCTGCAGGGAGAGCCCGTCAATCTTCGAGAGCAACAGGACGCCGTGGAGTTCTTCATGTCCTTGTTTGAAAGTCTCGATGAGGGCCTTAAGGCGCTAGGCCAGCCACAGCTTATGAATGCCACTCTGGGCGGCTCGTTCAGCGACCAGAAAATCTGTCAAGAGTGTCCCCATCGCTACTCCAAAGAGGAACCATTTAGTGTATTTAGTGTCGATATTAGGAATCATAGCTCATTAACCGAATCTCTGGAGCAGTATGTCAAGGGAGAGCTGCTCGAGGGAGCCGATGCATACCATTGTGATAAATGTGATAAAAAAGTATGTATTCCCTGATATTCATGAGTTAACTTGTACTAATATCATTTTTTATGGCCAACAGGTAGTTACCGTTAAGCGACTGTGCGTTAAGAAGCTGCCACCCGTGTTAGCCATTCAACTAAAGCGCTTCGAATACGACTACGAACGCGTCTGTGCGATTAAATTTAATGATTATTTTGAATTTCCACGTATCTTGGATATGGAACCATACACAGGTGAGTTCAGCCGTATTCCATACCTATAGATTTTCTAATCGCGTCTTCTCATCTATGATCAGTGTCTGGCCTAGCTAAGCTAGAGGGCGAGGTGGTGGAAGTGGGTGATAATTGTCAAACAAACGTTGAGACGACAAAGTACGAACTGACCGGCATTGTGGTGCACAGCGGACAGGCCTCCGGCGGTCACTACTTCAGTTACATACTCTCCAAGTGAGTTCCATAAGAATATAGCTGTTTCCTGCTTCAGTAACCAATTCAATGTAACCCCTCCTCCAGAAATCCAGCGAACGGCAAGTGTCAGTGGTATAAGTTTGACGACGGTGAAGTCACCGAGTGCAAAATGCACGAGGATGAGGAAATGAAGGCGCAGTGCTTTGGCGGCGACTACATGGGCGAAATCTACGACAACAATCTTAAGCGCATGCAGTACCGTCGGCAGAAGCGCTGGTGGAACGCCTACATGTTGTTCTACACCCGCTGTGATCAAACTCCCGTGCAGTATGAGCCCAGCGTGGAGCAGTTATCGCTCACAGAAAGTCGGAACATGGTTTTACCCTTGCCAAAGCCCATTGAGCGCAGCGTGCGGTAAGTCGGAATATTGCTTGACCACTGTTCTGTTAATCTATAATTATTTTTCCCGATTGCAGGCACCAGAACATTCGGTTTCTCCACTCCCGAAGCATTTTTTCCGTGGAGTTCTTTAACTTCATCAAAAAGTTGGTCAGCTGCAATATACCCTCGGCACGGAGCGATAAGATTGTACGTTTGTATTGAAATGATTTTATTTCCCGTTTAACAAAGGTATTTCGTAACAGACTCCTGCTGCAGAGGAGCTTTCACTGCTGGGCGTGCAATTAGCATCACAGTTTCTTTTCCACACCGGCTTCCGCACGAAAAAGTCTCTGCGTGGCCCTGTCATTGAATGGTGAGTAGCTTAAGAGGTATTGACCCGGATCTCACCTGAATACATATTCTAACTGACAGGTATGACGCGCTCTCGCACCACATACGTTCCTCGACACTAGTTCGCAAGTGGTTCGCCAATCATGCGCTCCTCTCGCCGCCATCGCGTTTGGGCGAGTACATTCTGATGGCTCCGTCTCCGGAGGTGCGTACCGTCTTTGTCAAGTTGGTAGTGTTCTTCTGCCATTTCGCCATCAACGATGAACCTCTGACTGGCTACGACGGCGCTAATCTCTGCGAGCAGGTACTCATCAGCGTGCTGCGCCTCTTGAAATCCGAGGCAGCCGACTATGGCAAACACCTGCCCCACTATTTCAGCCTTTTCAGTATGTACGTGGGACTAGGAACACGGGAAAAGCAGCAACTGCTTAGGGTGAGAACTATTTTCAATAATATTGCTAGCCATTCTAAACAAGTGTGTTCGTTTGCAGCTCAACGTGCCGCTGCAGTTCATTCAGGTGGCATTGGACGATGGCCCCGGTCCGGCAATAAAATACCAGTATCCAGAGTTCAGTAAGCTGCACCAAGTGGTTTCGCACCTAATACGCTGCAGCGATGTAAGCGAAAAATGCCAGAGCTCCAACCAGAACGCCCGTCCACTGCCCAATCCGTTCAAAGACCCCACTGTAGCGCACGAGGAGCTGACGCCACTGTCTACGGAGTGCATGGACTTACTCTTTAACCGCACGGGGTAAGGTGTAGGCATTTTACTGATATTTCTTATCTGTTCATAGACCATTTCAGGCCAGTTATTTATAAAAGAAACGTTCAGTGAGTGATTATGATATTTTTTTGGTTTTTAGCTACATCAAGAAGGTGATCGAAGACACAAACGTGGGTGACGAGGGTCTAAAGCTGTTGCAATACTGCAGCTGGGAGAATCCACATTTCTCACGCGCAGTGCTAACCGAATTGTTGTGGCAGTGTGGATTCGCCTATTGCCACGACATGCGGCACCACACTGATCTGCTCCTGAACATCCTGCTGATCGACGACTCGTGGCAGCACCATCGCATACACAATGCTCTCAACGGAGTGGCTGAGGAGCGCGAGGGTCTGCTAGAGACGATACAGCGGGCGAAGACGCACTACCAGAAGCGGGCGTACCAAATAATCAAGTGCCTGACGCAGCTGTTCCACAAGTCGCCGATTGCGCTGCAGATGCTCAACACGAACCCGAACATAAGCCGGCACTGGAGCATTGCAGTCGAGTGGCTGCAAGACGAGCTGGAACGGCAGCGGGGCATTGGTTGCCAGTACAATTCTTACTCGTGGTCGCCTCCGGCGCAGAGCAACGACAACACTAATGGCTACATGCTAGAGCGATCGCAGTCTGCCAAGAACACGTGGACTATGGCTTTCGAGCTCTGTCCAGATGAAGTCAGCGAGAAAACGGTACCTAAAACGAAACTATTACATTTAAGAACATTATTCTAACGAATTATTCAATAGGATGAAAACAATGAGTCGGATTTGGAAGCGAACCTGGATGAAAACAAATCGGAACAGGTGGCTCAGCCAGGAGCAGTGCTTGAGGGATCTACCGGCGGGACGGAGCAGTTGGCCGACAGCAAGACACCTACCACGAACAGTCCGTCTACCGCCGCTTGGCCAGTGCGCGTGGATAGCAACGCCATTCCACGGCTTTCGCGGCAGCTCTTTGGGGCTTACACGTCGACTGGCAGTGGTTCCACTGGTGGAATAAGCGCGCCCACTTCCGCCTTGACGACAACGGCGGGTAGTGGGGCCAACAGCGAAACAGAGAGCAGTGCCCAGGAGACAACCGGCGAGACGACCGCTAACGGTCTGACAAACAGCCTGGACCAAATGGAGATAACGGCCAAAAAGGTAACTAGGGCGAACGATGTCTAGGACAATAGTCCTTCTATAAAGTGTGTCCGTTGCCGCAAAGGAAGTCTTCGAGACGTCTTAATAACAGTCCTAGAAAACTATAACACACAATAAACACATTTTACACTGGAACTCCAATCTGTATCTTTCTATCTGTCTCCTTCAACACTTGTTTACTAGATATATAGTCGAACAAAACATGTCCTCCCGAATGTCCTTGACCATTTATTTTTATGTTTACGGAAATGAAAATTAACTATGTCCTTGAACGAGAACGGTGACTAAAATAAAAATATTGGTTCGCAAGGACTATGCACCCTTCGGTTTTCGAAGATCGACCACCTCTTCTCTTATTTTAACTCTTCTTTAATATTTCTACCCTACTACACCATCTCACCCTCGGTTACCCTTGCTGCCTTTCGGTGCTTAATCCTTTGTCGCATACGAATCGTAACCACAAACGCAGGGTGTGCGAAGTCGGTCCAAAGGAGGCAAGCTCCCGCCGGTGCTGTTTCACCATCACCAGTTGCCGGCAGAGCAACAACTCAAGCTGAAGCAGCAACAACAGCAGCAGCAGCAACAGCAGCAGCAACTACGTGGTGATATAAGCAAGAATTCCTCAAGCCGCTTAATTTGATTTGCCGCCAAGTTAGTTAGAGTTGTTTCGTTTGAGCTCAATACGCCCGCCTTACTTTGTGTTTGTTGTTTTCACGATCCCGCCACAAATGAGATGCACTTGCCCCGGGATCTTCCCCGGATCTGTCTACCCTTTGGCTTTTCATTTTCTGTTACTGCAAGTTTCCTCTACTCACCCATGCAAAACAACGCACGCCACATTCAATCCACACACACAATATCACAGGGGTCCAACCAATTTGAATGCCAATGAAATTATCGAAAGCTAGTTAAAATGCTATCGCTCAGCTTCTTAATTCGAAATTGTATATTAAACTTTTTTTTAAATAAAAACTAAGAGTGATTTCTAATCTATGAAACTTAAAAACCATTGTTTTTGTGTATGTTTATTGAAAAGATTGAAAAGATTTAAAGACATATTACTGATTATGCTGATTAACTATTGGTAATATACCATGTAATGAAGTCAGTGTGTGTATTTAGCTTAAGGAAGATGTCTTCGATAAAAGTTCATAACAAAGTGTATTAGGGTTTGAGATAGTGAGACATTATATTACGATCCACTCGAAGCAAGATTGCATTACTGCTTAGCTGGCACCCGTAGCACTGGGCGATCGGTTGTCAACCTCCACTAACATCTCTCTTTTTGTTGCCCATTCGCAGAAGTGCCGCAGGGTGATAATAAGAAAGCTAGTGGAAAGTAAGGACGAAGAAGACGCAACTACTGCTACCACGGCGGCCACCACAGAGGTCACAACATCGCCAGCGACTGCCATCCCGACAGCAGCAACTTCAACACCTGCCACAACAGCAGCTACAGCAACGGGAACAGGATCGGATTCCGGAACGAGTGAGCTCCCGACGATGACAGAGAAAAACTTAATATAAACCCGAGAAAAATCCACAAACGAATAGTTCTTTGCAATAAAATGTATTCGCAACCTAACACGAGGAGCAGCTAATGATGAGTATCCATAGTGTTAAAGTAACCAAAGCAGCCTGACAATGAGAGCGGTGTGGACAGGTGTTTACTAGTGGGGTTTCCGCCGTCGAAACGAGACTTAATGGGTAAATATGCAAAGTAGAGCAGAATCCGTAGATATTAACAAATGAAATGATACTTGGTTGGAGCGATGCGAGTCAAAGAAGGAATGTCGTCTGTATGGCAGATAATGAGGGCATAACCAGCAGTGGTGTTTAGTAGCTATCGAACTTTATAATTACCTTAAATAATAAACAAATACACCAGTTTTTGTTTTGTTTTCTGTTTAGTTAACCATTAAAAGGGATATGTTTATTTCTCCTCATTGTAGATATATCCCTTTTAATGTATAAACCTGAAATAAAATTAAAAGGACACCTTAAACAAACTCCCCACAACACTTTACAGAAACGGACGCAGACAAAGAAACACACTCATAATCTATAAGAAGCGTTAAGTTGCACGTTTACAGTACCATATAATTGTATTTATATAGTATATAAATGATGTATTACGTATTGAAGCCGAGCAACACTTACTATACTAACCGAAAAAAATCAAAACGATGAAACATAGATACGATACTAGGAAAAACTAATCGAAACGAATCGGCTGATTGTAAGAATTAGGGCAAGAAACCAAATTGCATCATTAGTACTCAGTACTCGCCTCTGAAACTGTTTCCATAATCATATTTCAACAGCATAAACCAAGTTAATGGCATGCTAAATCAAAACAAAACAGTATAAACTCATGAACAGAATGGACTAAAGCAACACGAGCATAAAGAAAACTTGATTATGGTTATAAGTACATATATTTTAAATGATTAGTGTTTTGTATTAAGTGAAATTTGTTAAACATTTATTAAATTATTATGTTCTAAGTTGCGAAATAAATGCGAAGTGTAAGCAAAGTACGCAATGTCATTCATGCCTTCTCTCAGTTTCCGTTTCCGTTTCCGTCTCCGTTCACCGACAGCCACCAACTCAAAGTCAAACTTATATGTCGCAATATTTTGTACGGAACTCAATTTAAAATTATGTATTCATAAAGATTTATCACATTTGGGAAATGAATGTTCGAGAAAATGAATTATCCGTATACAGCCATTAAAATTCAGCGAAAATGAAACAAATAAATCACTTTTTAAACCATTACCCTTGGTTATCTCACTCGCCTGCAAAAAACAATTCTGGGTTAACAGTTTTAAGACGTTTAATGGGTCAAAGATAACGAACTTCCATTAGATGGACACTTTTTTACTTAACGATAATAAATGCACTTCGTGATCCCTGAAGCAAAAGCAGGCTAATCAATATTTAGAATACAATCTTGCTTATAAATGCAACAACTCTCTGGTACGTTTCGAAACAAATCCTTTTACTTGGCAACCTCCTCGTCGACGAACGTAATCACGGCCGCTCCCTTAGCCACGTTGTCGCCCTCGGCTCCACCAATAGACTTGATAGTGGCGTCCTTGGGAGCTTTAAGAATGTGTTCCATTTTCATGGCTAAAATGCAACAAAATTTAAAAAGAAATGTATAAACTCAATTTAAATTTTCTTACCAATAAGCACGGCCAAGTGTTCGCCCTTCTTGACCTGGTCACCGGGTTTTACCAGCACCTTCTCTAAAATTCCGGGCATGGGAGCCACTACGCGGGAACCACCTGCACCAAGTTGATCGGCCTGAGCACTTAAGAATTTCGGCTGCGCTAGCTCAAAATCGACCTTGCCACTCTAAGAAAGGTAATTTTAAGGTAAAATTAATTACAACAGAATACTACCAATTCAAAAGTCGATTCATACTTCCAAAAACAAGCAGACAGAAGTGCCATCAATACTGGCATTATAAGTGGTGATGTTGTCATTGATATTAGCACGAATTTTCAGGCGACTTTCATCCTGCACTCTCTCGGCCTTTACCACCTGCCAGTCGCCATTATCCACCTGAAGTTGTATATCTTCGCCATCAAACTTGACAGCCACAGAATAGACTGAAAGATTAGATCAGCTCACAAATGTGATTTAAAATTGATGTATATGGTTTACCCATCTCATTGGCTTTTAAGTGATATCTGCGAACCAACGAGTAATTAAGACGAGCGTTAGGGGTGGCGGCAAATGGATCCTGATCTTTGTTTCCATTCCTAAAGGCTGCCTGCAACTCGTTGAAAACTAGCGCCAATGCAGCTTGGCTGACTTGCTGCGGACTGATGACAATTGGCGGAAATAGCGTATCGAACTGCTCATCGATAAAGCCAGTGTGCACATTGGCCAGCTGAAACTCAGGATGCGATGCAAGGTCGATGAGGAATTGGATGTTAGTGTCCAGACCAGATATCTAAATTTGGTTTAACTTTAGAGAAATGATTTCAGGGTAAAAAATGGTCAGTGTTCTCACATGATATTCACCCAGTCGGGCAACCAAGGAGTTTAGCGCCTGCGTGCGGTTTTCGCCCCAAACGACTAGCTTGGCAATCATGGGGTCGTAGTGCACAGACACCTCATCTCCTTCCCGGACACCGGTCTCCAAGCGAACGTTGTTTGATGGTTGGGGAGTAGACAAATAGCGCAGAGGTCCGGCACCGGGCAGGAAGCCTCCGCGAGGATTTTCCGCATAGATGCGAGCTTCAAATGCGTGGCCACGCCGTGTAATCTCAGATTGCTTCAGCGGTAACGGCTCACCGGCGGCAATGCGAATCTGCCATTCAACCAAATCGGTGCCCGTAATCATTTCCGTAATTGGATGCTCCACCTGCAGGCGGGTATTCATTTCCATAAAGTGGAAAGAGAGATCTTCTTTGTCTAGAATGAACTCCACAGTGCCGGCTCCAACGTAACCCACTGCTTTTGCTGCACGAACAGCAGCCTCGCCCAGCTCACGACGCAAATCTTCAGACAAGCCTGGCTGTTGGATACATAAGCATTAGTTTTTAATCCAGCCGAAGCTATAGCACTATAGTGCACTTACAGCTGGCGCCTCTTCAATAATCTTCTGATGACGTCTTTGCACGGAGCAGTCTCTTTCCCACAGATAGACAGCATCGCCATACTGGTCCGCAAACACTTGAACCTCTACGTGGCGTGGAGATCGGACGTACCGTTCAAGAAGCACGGAGCTGTCGCCAAACGACTTCTCGGACTCGGTGCGAGCCGAGTTGAGAGCGGTGAGGAAGTCGTCCCTCTTTTCTGCGATTCTCATGCCCTTGCCTCCGCCGCCGCGGACGGCCTTAATCATTAAGGGAAAGCCAATGATGTCGGCTTCTCGCTGTAAGCACTCATCTGACTGATCTTCGCCATGGTATCCATTGATGATCGGCACTCCTGCAGCGGCCATTATGGCCTTGCTGGTGCTCTTAATGCCCATGTCCCGGATGGCGGAACTGGGCGGACCCATGAAGATGATGCCCTCACGCTGACACAACTCGGCGAACTCGACGGACTCGGAGAGGAAGCCATAGCCCGGGTGGATGGCCTGGGCTCCCGACCGCTTGGCTATGTCCAGAATGCGTTCTCCGCGAAGATAAGAAGCGGAGGAGGGAGCTTCTCCCACGCGGTACGCCTCGTCCGCCAACTGCGTGTGCAGGCTCTTCTCGTCCGGATCCGAGAACACGGCCACTGTACGAACTCCCAGCTTGCGTGCGGTTCGAATCACTCTGACTGCGATCTCACCACGATTTGAAATGAGGATCTTGCTGATCGGTCGAACTTTTGGACTGGCTTCTGTTGCAAAGCACCTGCGTCAAGCCAAAACAAATTAGCAAGGTTTATGTAATCGTCGAGTGCGAAATTAAGTCTGTTGCTCTAGCGGCATTAACAACGCACTGCCGATCATTTCCGTTTCCCTCACCTGACATTAGGGCCCAAGTTTCGCAGCAGCCTCGCGTACATTTTTACTAGATTTAAATGCAAGAATAAATAAATACAAAATATATTATTTAGACCAAGTGTGCGATCGTCGCTTATCACAGCTGGAAACAAGCGCACACACACACAAGCGCGCAATTGAGATGGGCAACCCACGAGATGCACGACCAAAAATATTGTAGTTAACTTTTCTTCATTTCATCAATATTTTTAAAGGAAAGTGATATTATTTCTAGATTGCTCCTTGCAAAAAGTCCTAACCCTCTAAAATATATCCGTTACTTTATTCTTTACTACTTATCGAACTATCGTCTTCCATCCGACCGCGTCTTCGCGGTTTTCTGCGCTCTTGAGGTTCGGTAACATCTTTCGCAAAAACTCGATAGGCGATAGTTTAATGTCGAAGAGCGATAGGCCCCAAAATATGCGCGTGAAAATAGTTTGTGCGCTAAAAAATAAACGGATATAAGGTGTCGATGTTGAGGAAGCCAGCCACAAACATAGTGGAAATTGCTGGAATAGTGTCGTCCGCCGACAGTTTGTAAAATTGAGTCGGAACTCAACGCGCTTATCGCAGGAAAACCGTTTGCATCGAAAGCCCCTCCGGAAAGGCGTGAAAATTTGGGCGCCTTTTGCGCTTGTCGCTTGGCGTTGTAAAATTTATCAGTTGCGCCGCGGCTATTTGTATTGTGAAGTATTAAGTGTGTGCTCCCAAGGACTGTCATTAAATTTGGGACATTCAAAAGCATAAAATCACCAAACATGCCCATTTGCAAGCGGGAAGGATTCGATCTGAATCAGAAGGAGGGCAAGAACGAAACATTCCACGACAACGACCAGGTCTTCTGCTGCTACATTACTAAGCGCATTTTCCGCGACTATGAGTAAGTGCATCCTGCTACTATTCCTGCATTTGCCCCTCCCCCTCTCCTGCCTTTCGGTGGACGCTGCGCTAAAGTATACAACAAAAGCGACGCTGCAAAAGCATTTGCACACTATGTACCGTACATCAGCATTCAGCGTGTGTGTGTGTGTGTGTGTGTGTGAACGCAGGGGTGCATTAGTGTGCGAGTCTCGTGGGCCAAAGGCAAAAAACGCTGTTCGGTGGCGGGAAGAAATTACAGCTGCCGGCGCACAGCTGCTCGCAGCGGAGTTGCCACCTGGTCCCAAACAAAGCGCGCACTCTTGAATTTGGAATTTGTTGACCCAATTCGATCATTTTAGACGTCGTTATCTTTGAAGTAACATTCTCAATTAGTTTAAATCTTTTGAATTAAGACCTTCAAGCTATTTTATTGAATAGTATTTGTGTCATAATCTTATGAAGCTAAACCCCTTGGCGGAGAGAACTGTCATCAGAGCTTAAAAGCACTTATCAATTGACTGATCTGATCGACTGATTTTCTTTATCCAGGAACTACTTCCGGCATGTAATGGTGATTAACTCGACCGTGTGGCAGTGCGAGGCCACCGGCAAGGAGAACCTTACCTTCGAGGAGGCGGTCAAAAGTGAGCGGGCGGCCCGCAAGAAGATGGAGCAGTTCAAACAGAGCCTTCGGGCACCCGTCCTTCTGGTTGTGGAGCACGCCCACCAGTCGGCGGTCAACACCTTGAACATGATAGTGGCCAAATTCCTGCGCAAGCGCTACTTCATCGGCGAGGAGGTGTCGGTGCAGGCTAAGAAGAACGCCACCTACACGGTGGTGGGTGTCAAGTTGGATACAAATATGCCGGAACCAGGCAACGGGATCTACGAGGAAACGGACAACCTGCTCTACAGACTTCGACCGAACAAGGGCGATCCCAGCGCGGAGCTTGAGATACCCTTTAAGCAGTTGCGTCGCTCGCGCCTGGAGTTCAACCAGGAAAACCTGAGTATGTTCATTAAGAGCAATGTATCGCGGGTGGATGGACTTCTGCGACCCAAGCCAGAGGCATACAAGCAGTACGTGACGGATCCTGGCGTAAGCTTCTCGACCATTTTCATTGGCAAAATGCCGCGCTACTCACCCGCTAAGATTAAGAAGCCTGACGCCAAAGATGCCAAGAAGCAATCCACTCTAAACAAGTATATTGTGGCCGATGAAGCGACGGCTGCAAAGTCCAAGGCGAAGGCCA
Source organism: Drosophila orena (assembly GCA_005876975.1). Classification (NCBI taxonomy): domain Eukaryota; kingdom Metazoa; phylum Arthropoda; class Insecta; order Diptera; family Drosophilidae; genus Drosophila; species Drosophila orena. Next base: position 424,898 of record VCKV01000282.1, on the reverse strand, counting down.
AGTCTGATGCTAAATCTCTGGCCGAGGAAATGGAGCGAGTTAAGCGAGAAAAAGAGGCCAGGCTTATTGAGCTGGAGAGGCAAAAGGCGGAAAAAAAGGCACAGTTGATGGAGCGCGTTGAAAACGAATGTAATTTGCTGCTTCAAAAGACGGACGACCTCGAGCGAACCGACCAGAAAGTCCTGCCTCGTTACAAGCAGATCGTCACACTGCTGCCTGAGCACCTCCTGGGTGATGCCTTCATGATGCGCGAGTTTATGCACACGTACACAGGATTGCTGTCTGGCATCGAGGTGTTCCGCCACAGCCTCAGCTTCTACGAGATGACACGAGCGCTGTCTGCCCGTGAGATTGCGGGTCCGCTATCGGACATCCTCCTCGTGCTACTTGGCACTGTTTTCGATCTGCAAAAAGAAGAGGAGGAGGAGTGTGCTGTGACCTACCTCGATCGGGCTGCTCAAACTCATGAACCCTTTTGGAGTATGGCGCAGGCCGCCAAAAGTCACCTATACGCCAAGAGGCACTTTTCCTTTAAGGTTAATACTCTGTTTGTACAAACGTGTGTTATTTGAACTAATTTTACTTTCCCAATAGGTAAATGAACTACCACTAGATGCACTGACCCTGAGTGAAGTGCTACGCCTGCATCTACTTGGATCTGGAGCTATTGTAAATGAAAAGGCGGAGCGCTGGAGAGTAATGTACCGTAATGGCTACTCGTCAAAAGAAGATCCCGGTCTGGAACTACGTCTGCAACACTCGCACATCCTGCGCATTCTGAAAAACCATTCCGTATATCAGCTTAAGTTTAAGGATATAGTGCTTCTGATTCGCTGCCTGATGTCTCAAATTCTGACCTACTCGGGGACGATTAACTTGATTGAGGAGCGAATGGAGCAAATAGCTAAGGCCAAGCAAGATCTGCGAGCTCTAGTTGTTGGCGAAAATAAGCGATTAGCTGCCGTAGAGATAAACAGGAAAAAACTAACGCATACGCACCACCTGGAGGTGAATGGCGCTGAGCCTGAGAAGAGGGAAGCGTTAGTCGAAAAATTGAACAAGAGTATTGCCGAGCTGCACGCCCAATCGGATCAGCAGCATCGCAAGCACGAGTTGCAGATGCTAAAGTTGCATTCGCAGCTGTTTAATTTTTTGGTTTACTTGGGCATGGATAGGTGCTACCGAAAATATTATGTTTTGGAGTCCATGCCTGGAATCTTTGTCGAGCATTCGCCGGACAGCCTTGACACTTGTTTGGAGCAACCACCAACGAATAAGTCCCAAATGGAAATTCGCCAGCAGGCTGCATTGCCAAAGAATCGCAAGGACTTAAGGGTATACCTACTCAAACTCTATGGAGACGACGATAAGAAGACCAAGAAAAAGGCCAAGCACTCTCTGGAGAACAAGGAGAACCAGGAGCATCGGCTTAACGGCAGTGCAGAACCCATGGATGTCGAGTCTGATCCCCCAGAAGCTCCCACTCATTTCGAGCTCTTCATGTGTAGTGGTGACAAACGAACTTGTACTGTGCATGATTCGAGAAATGGGCAAAGGCAGCGTTGGGCATATATTTACAAACCCGAGGAGATCGATGAATTAATTAAGGCTCTCAATCCCAATGGTCTCCGTGAATCCGAACTCCTTCAAGAGCTTTCCGTTCTGCGTTCCTTAATCGAACAGCATGTTAAGACCTGCCCAGTAGACTTGCTTAGCCTGGAAAACGAAGCAATGCGCAAGAAGTTTATTGCGGCGATGGAATCTGAAACTCACCGTAAGTACGGAGAAGCAAACTTTGGGTTACCAAATGGGACCGACTTAAGCGAAGTGATGCGCTTGCATTTGGTGGATCGAATTATTCAATTCGAAAACGATATTTACTCTGGTGATCTCGGACGCCTGAAAGTCAAGGATATGGAAAAGTGGCGAAATGACTTGCTTGGAGGCAATTACGACGCTCAGTGCAAGTTGCAGTGGGGCCCGGGCGGTAAAATGGAGGATGAGACAGGTTCTGACAATGAGTCCCACGAAAGTCACGAGGAGGATGATGGAGCTCTGTTAGGTAAATATGCCAGGAAGCCGTATCGCGATCCCGGGTTGCATTTGGCAGCTTCTGCAGACACTGAATCCCTACCGGACAGCGGGGATGAGGATGGTCTGCCTACGAATGCCGTCTCGATTCCCATCGCCGTGCATAACATGGCCTCTGCCCTTCTCCAAGTGGAGCAGGCTATTGGAAAGCGGTTTCTAAAGGAACCCTACGGCATGAAGAAGTGGGACCCCAAGCAGGAGGCTTTAAAGCTTGCCTGCGACTCGCGTCTGCACCAGTGGGAAGTTTCGCTAATGGAAAGCACAAGCTTTGCTCAAGTTTTTCTGCACCTAAACATCTTGTACGACTGCATTCAGTGGAGGCGTTCTACCAATAAGTCATTATGCAAGATCTGCCGGCGTGGCAGCGTTCCGGAGAAGATGCTGCTCTGCGATGAATGCAACGCTGGCACTCACATGTTCTGCCTGAAGCCTAAGCTGAGGTCAGTACCCCCGGGCAACTGGTATTGCAATGATTGCGTGAAAGGTCTGGGTCTCAACAATGGTCAAAGCGAAAGGGATACAAAGCAGACGACAAAGAAGAAACGCAGGTTTATTGTAGAAGAGGAGGAGGATAACGAAGCTACAGACGAAGAAGAGGAGCAGAAAGAGGATGACGATATGACGGATGAGGATGCGGAGCTCGAGAACGATAAACCCGATGAGGACGTTGAGGACGACGAAAGTGTGGCTTCCACACACTCGTCTTCTAAAGCCAATGGTCGAACATTAAGGCGCTCACGCACACGGCCATCAGGCAGGAGACTTACATCAAAAGAGATTGAAGATGCTGCTCAGGAAGACGTTGAAAGCGAAGAAAACAGCGATGACGCTTCCTTAACAGCCGATGAAGATACGGTCGGAGAAGAGTCGTAAGTTAAAACTGGCATTATATGTTAGATAAAGTAATGAATATATTGCAAATCCACAGCGATGAGGAGAAGGTGTGTCAGAAGTGTTTCTACGACGGCGGTGAGATCAAATGCGTGCAATGCCGACTATTCTTCCACCTGGAATGCGTCCACCTCAAGCGGCCGCCGCGCACAGATTACGTTTGCAAAACATGCAAGCCGATGCCACAACGACCGAGGCGAAGGCACAGTAACAGTAAGTCCACAATAATGTCCTTGGTGACTAGCTCACTTATCACTCCTATCTCCCTAGTGAATGGTGATGATGACCGCGATGAGGAGGAGCCAAAATCCAAGCGACCCCGTAACTCTTTGCGCCTATCTATCGAGAAGTCCGCCCGCGCGAGCAACGGCAACAACAACAATAACAGCAGCGTCAATAACAATAACCATCGGAGAAGCGGGCGTCGGACGAACGATAACCTGCCGTTGAACAGTGCCGCCTTGTACGATCTGCTAGAGCAGATCATGAAACACAAAGCCGCTTGGCCGTTTCTGCGACCAGTGCTAACATCGGAGGTTCCCGACTACCATCAGATCATCAAGATGCCCATGGATCTAGCTAAAATCAAGTCCAAGCTGAACATGGGCGCCTACCAGCTAAACGAGGAGCTGCTCAGCGATATTCAGTTGGTGTTTAGGAACTGCGATTTGTACAACGTAGAAGGCAACGAAATATACGAGTGAGTAAATCAGGATGATCCGTAGAGGCCTGGCCTAAACCCTTATCTTGAATCCGTTCCAGCGCTGGTTGTCAACTTGAGAGATTCGTGATCGATCGATGTAAGGACATGCAGCTACCGTTTAGGCCTAGCGATATGAACGGAGAAGTCAAAGCTTGCTGAGCCGGACGCTGATCTCCACCAGATATCGTGTAAATTAGTTAGCCTACTCTAAGCCGTATTTGGAATCAATCTATATTTAAGCACAAATATTAAGTCTATTTAAAAATATTTTGTTTTCGTGCATGCCAGTTTTAAGTTCAGCACACGCATATGCAAAAATTCCTTTTCTGTTGGTTTATGAGACTTTGTGTTTATAAATTATTGTAGACATTACGAAAATTCCACAATCAATAAATGAAGCGACCGATCTAAAATAAGTAAATTAAATTTTATTTTATAAATCAATGCTGTTGGGCGTGCTAAGTTTAAAGTACATCTGAAAATCATATTATATTTCCAAGCTTCAGAATAGCCGAGCTCCTTATAAACGCAGATAAAATGGTTGGATGGAGTTTGCCAGATTTCAAAACATTATTCGAGTGCAAAAACGGATCGCTTTACAGAAACCTAATTTGGGTTTTTTCTTTCTAAATCGAGTAACAAAGTAGGGATGCTGCATTGTGATTATTACTTTCTATGAAAGCTAAGCTACACAGTATGTGTTTCAGTGGACATTAAAAGTAAGAGTGCATAGTGTTTTTCCTTATAAAAACATTATTTAAGCCTAGTAAGATGTTTAAAACAGGAATCTTGGCTTCAATATAGGTCCCATCTACATGGACGATGAAGTGGATGCTGTTGACTCAGTATTACAAATATCCGGAATTAGTCCATTCACTGCCTTGTGATTTTGGTTGGACGTGAGCTGGCTGTTGTTGTTCGTCTCCAGTTGGTGAAAAAGAAAAGAACTGGCGGTGCTGGGCGCCTGGGAAATCTGGGCCTCCATGGAGGTTAACGAAGTTGTGGAGGAATTGTCGCCATCGTCGTCGGTTTGGCTTTCCCTTTCACTGCCATTGTTGTTGTTATTGTCCCCTGACGAGGGCTCCTCTTCATCGGAGTCGTAGCTAACCTCGGAGTCATTTGAAGCGCTGCTCTCGTCCATCTCGGTGGTACGTGGTCGACCAGTCGCTCTCCTATGTTTTGTGGCTTGAAAAGGCTGCCTCTTTAATTTTCGCTTTCGTTTTCTTTGACCCACTCTGGATTTTGGTGTTTCAACTAAAAAGGGAAATAATTATGTGTTTTTTCAAATGTTCATTGGGGAAAAGTTGTAGAACTACAAGGAAAAACGGTTTACCCGAATAATTTACATATCAATACATCCCGAAAGGTTGCATGGGGCTAAGTCAAGTTGTGTCAACAAACCCGATACTTGCCAATAATTGGGGGCAGCAGTCCGCCCTCAGGTGTCAATGGCTCTGACACTAAGCAAACACTTGTCCAACAGGATGTCAGTCGACCTGCACCCTTGTATCCCGAACCTCTGCTATTGTACTCCACAATCTCAGTCGACGGTTCAGTAACTCCTGACATGTCGACGACTTTGCAGCTAATTATGCTGGCTCTAGTGGGAGGAACCCTCGTTCTGGCCAATAACACGGACTACAAGCTACTCCTGACCTCCATTGTTCAGCAGCTTGAGGGCGGCCTTGAACTGCATCTAAGGAGCTCCGAGGACGGAGACATTGATCTTGTTCAGTTTTTGATGGTGCAAGAAAAGAGCTCTCTTAAAATAAGTGTGAAACAAGAGGAAGTTCCGACAAGAGCAGAGATATTAAGACATAATTTTTTCATTTTCGAAGACGTACATCAAATGGACGAAATCCTGACCAGTTTGGTCAACACAGACGGCTTCTATATATTGGCTCTAGAGAATAACAAAAATGAGGATGATGTAATTTTGAGGGATTTCGCGGCCGATGTTTGGCTTCAGCATGGACACAGTAGGATTTACTACGTTCAAATAAGCAAGCAAAGTGTACTCCTCTATAATCCCTTCAAGCAGAGTTTGGTGGTGGTTCAAGATGCCAAAACCTATACAAGAATCTACAAGGATCTGGAGGGTTACCATTTGAGAATATACATTTTCGATTCCGTTTATTCAAGTGCGATTGGAGATGGCGAAAATAAAAAGGTTCTAAGTGTATCAGGAGCGGATGCTAGCTTGGCCAAAACAGTGGCAAGGCAACTGAACTTTACGGCTGAGTATCTGTGGCCGGATGATGAATTTTTTGGGGGTCGGCTGCCAAATGGAGAATACAGTGGCGGCGTAGGTCGCGCTCACCGCGGAGAGGTGGACATCATCTTTGCCGGATTCTTCATCAAGGACTACCTTACCACGCACATACAGTTCAGTGCGGCCGTCTACATGGATGACCTCTGCTTGTACGTGAAGAAAGCTCAGAGAATTCCGCAATCCATTTTGCCCCTCTTCGCTGTTCATGCGGACGTGTGGTTATGCTTTCTGCTAGTGGGCCTGCTAGGAACCCTCGTCTGGCTCATCTTGAGAGCCTTAAATCTAATTCTACGCATTGAACGCATACCGGATGGTTCACGGATTACGAAGACCAGTTACTTCGGAGCAGCCCGACGCATTTTCATCGACACTTGGGTCGTTTGGGTGCGGGTGAATGTGGGTCGCTTTCCCCCCTTTCACTCGGAACGCATCTTTGTGGCTTCGCTGTGTCTGGTGAGCGTCATTTTTGGAGCCTTGCTTGAGTCCAGCTTGGCCACAGTTTACATAAGACCTCTTTACTACCGAGATGCTAATACTTTGAGGGAATTGGATGAAGCCGGCCAGCCCATTTATATAAAACATCCTGCCTTTAAGGACGATCTCTTCTATGGTCACGACTCAGAGGTCTATCGCCGATTGGATGCCAAGATGATGCTGGTGGCCGAGGGCGAGGAGCGACTCATTGAGATGGTGTCCAAGAGAGGCGGATTCGCGGGCGTCACCCGATCCGCTAGTTTGCAGCTGAGTGACATTCGATACGTGATGACCAAGAAAGTGCACAAAATCCCCGAGTGTCCCAAGAACTATCACATTGCCTATGTCCTGCCGCGTCCCTCGCCTTATTTGGAGGAGGTGAACCGGATCGTACTGCGCCTCGTGGCCGGGGGAATCGTTAATTTGTGGACAGGGGAGGCCAAGGAGCGTGCCAAATGGAGCATCCAACGGTTCCCCGAATACTTGGCCGAACTAGACGTAGGGCGGTGGAAGGTGCTCACTTTGTCCGACGTCCAGCTAGCCTTCTACGCCCTCACTATTGGATGTCTACTTTCAGCTATTGTTTGCATGGCGGAGGTTTTGTTGCGACGCAAACGAGCAACATTAAACAAGATTAAATAACCCAATTAAATAACTATAAATATATTAAAGTCTACGTATAGTGTACCGCTACCGGACTCACCTATTTGAAATTCTTGTGTCCTACGATTTCGACAGAGCAGACCGCCATCTCGTCGTCGCTGCTCCCGGGCTGCAGCCTCCGCTGATGTGGTGGGTAGCTCGTCGTCGCCAAAGAGGCGGTGCGTCTCCTCAAGCCAGTCGCTGATCCGCGCCTGCGTGGCAGCCTGCTTTTGCTCGCCAAGGAGCCTCAGGAGCAACTGGTCCACGTTGCGCGGATGTCGAGTGGTGCCCCGTACCGCTAGCTGAAGTAAAGCGCGGCGCTTCTTAGCGATTAGGTAGAAGATTCGGTTCGGATAAGTCTGCCAGCTCAGTTCGCTGACGTTAGGCGTGTCGATATCCTGCTCTTGCACATTTTCCTCGTGATGGTCCCGGTCAGTCTGAGGGTCCTGATCCCAATCGCGCTCCTCGTCGCTGGGCTCTTCAGTTGGTGAACTGACCTCGCTACACGTGGATGTGTCTGTGCTGCTTTTAGAGCTGTTTTGATTGTCCATAGTGCTCCACGACTCCAGCTCGCGCTGCACCAAAGTGTCGAAGAAGGCCAGCATCACCTGGTCCTCGTCGGTGTTGCGGGCAGTGAAGTCTTGGGAGACATGATCCGACGATTCGCGGTGCAATGCGCGTGTGCAGTAGGGCAGAGCTTCGGCTTGGGTAAGGGATCCTTCCCAGCCCTGCTGGGCAAAGGGACTCCACAGCTGCGTTTTCGATTTTCTTATTATTAAGAGCAATATAGAGCCTACCCAACCTACCTTGATGATCTTTTCCACGCCTGAGGAGGCAAGTAGGCAGCGTTCGCGATTGTATCGCACCTGGTTTACGATGGAACGGTGACCAGCGAGAATTATGGGCGTAGTCTCCATCCACTGGTTCTTTTCATCCACTGATAAAATAACAGCAATCATATAAGAAATCTTCAAGCTGAATTCCCAGCTAACTCACAATCCACTCCGTCCAGCCGCCAAATAAACATGTTGAAGTTGTCCGAGCCCGAGACCACCAGCTCGTCCTGCGGCCCCGCAAATGTGCAGCTCTTCATGGTGCAGGAGTTGAAGTATTCGTCGTGGTAGAAGGTAGCCACCGGCTCCGGGGCTCCCGGACTGTACAGGATCGGTGGTAGCCGGCGGTGCAGGGTGAGCAGAAGGGTGCCGTTGCAATTGAAGCGCACGCTCATGCAGCTTGGTGATTCCGGGATGTAGTTGTACTGACACAGGGCCCTGGTTCGCAATGAGTGCGTGAATAAGATAAGATGCGATAAATACTACGATAAACTTACTGCTGGTGGTGTCTTAGATCCCAGAGCATGGCTCCCCTTTTCGCGTTGGCAGTGGCCAGAAAATGACCATTCAGTGGGTGAAACTCCACCGCGTTAAAGGGCGTCTTGAATTTGGCGAGGGCCAGCGGTTCGGACTTCCCTGCCCTTAGGTCGTACACTAGGATCTCGCCGTGCTCCGTGGCCACGCTTAACAGATGGCCACTGATCCTGTCTACACTTAAACCATAAACAGGTCCATCGTGCGAAAAGTGGTTGAGGATTTTCCCTCTTTAGGAAAAAATCGAATTCAATGTTCAGAATTCATCAAGTCAATCCCCGTTAATGGCTTTGGAACTTACGTTTCTAGGTCATGCTGGATGACCAAGTCATCGTTTCCCCCAGAAAAGATATAGGAGTTTTGGGTGTCAAATCCCAGGCAGAAGATGTTGCTGGCATGCTTCTCGTTCATGGAGCGGGGTTTTCCGAACTTGGACACAACCTCGCGGTCAATGTTCCACAGCAGGACCCTCTTGTCGTCGCCTCCTAGTGGTCGAGGAAGGCACTGATTAGCTCGGAGAGCAGCAGGCTATCAACAGGTTTCCCCACTCACCTGAGGCCAGGAACTGACCACCCGAGCTGAACTCCAGGGCATTTACACATCCGTAGTGGCCGGTTAGGTTGCGCTGGTAGAGATTCTGCGCCGCACTCAGGCGCTCGCGGAAAATGGCCGAGGGAAGGTGGCCAGCCACCAATTGGTTCTCCCGCTGGCTGAGGGCCAGGTCCAGATTGCGGGTTTCCAGGGAGCGCAGGTTCCGCCACAGGCTCATTTTGCAGGCTCTGCCAACTGGGTTTCTTCACACGCAGGTCGATGGGCTGCAGTTGCAGTGGCTGAGACTAGGATTCAGGTTCTGTTGTGGGTTCCAGCGGGGCAGCGGTCTAGGTCCACGCATATCGCTCTCACTGTGGTGGTGCCGTTCTTTTTTTTTAATAAAAGATGGGGCTTCGGACTGGAACCTCACATCAATTGCGCACTTTCAAAGACCAGAGAAGCACGTTAAAATCATTTACTTGCAGTTTGTGAAATTCAGCCAGAATAGCGAACACATAAATGTATTTTATGGAGAGCTGCGACTACTCGTTTCGACGGGTTTATCATCACTTCGCATCGCTCCCTAATCAAAACCAAGGCAGAAAGTATACAAACCGAGAAACCAGCGAACAGCTGTTCGCCCAGCCAGCTACAGTGGGACCAAGGTGAACGAAAAAGAGTGTAAAAAAAGCGCCGGGGGCTCGGGTCGGGGATACGCGTCCCTATGAGATGGACCCTACTAACCTGTTGAAAACTGAATGATTGCCAACAGCGCACCACGTCTCCAAATCAATTTACCTCAGAGATTTACATTGGTGTCAGAATGAACTAAAGTCACTCAAAATAGTTCAAAATTAAATCACATTTCGTCAGCAGGTTTCAAAATTTAGTCATTTTTTTAATCCCCTAGGTGACCCACGCGTTTTACAATGGCCGACAGTAACTTAGCACCAGAGACCGAAAATATAATACCTGGTAAGGTCTGCGACTCAGCCACAGCTTAGCATATTAGATTTAAAATAACATTACACTGAATATATACATAAATATATTCAAATATTTGAATATCGTCAAGGGTGGACTGACTTCATTCTGATTTCCTCCCAGTCCTTCTGCCAAATGTCGATGAAAAGAAGCAGGTGCGTCAACTCGGCGAATACCTTCGCAACCTGCAGGACCGCTTGCGTCAGGGCGTTCAGGAGCACCACAAGGTTGTACAGTCGTCGGTGCAGCTGCTCAAGGAGGTGGGCAACCTGAACAACATGGTGCAGTTCCTCAGATGTGGCCACCAGACCTCGTCCACCAGGATACAGCGCCTGATCGTGGGCTTCGAGACGGTTAGTGCGGCGAACGCCTCGCGGACCCCCGCTGACATGGCTGAGATTTATGGTCTGTTGGAGGAGTTCGAGCATCTTAGTGACAGCCAAGTTCTGCGAGAGAGCCTAGCGAACTTCAAGCGTGCCCGAGAATCTCTGGAGAAGGTTCTAGGCTTCGTAGAGAAGATTGGCAACGAAGCTCCACACCCGTCTTCCCCAGGAAGTCAACTGCTTGGGTGTCCCAGTGCCAGTCGCAGCCTGCGCGAGAAGATCGAGGCCTTCAACAAGGTCTCAGAGGAAGCCCCCGAGAAGCTGGGCGACAACTGCCGACACTTTAAGGAGTGCTTCTGTAGCTGCTGCAGCCTGGACGAGTCCAGTGGACACAAGCCCCTTCCCGTTGCCTCGAAAACCAATTCGGGGTACGAGGGTGACATAGACAGCGAGGTAGAGCAGGCGGAACGGGCGGAGGTGGATATGAAGGCGGACCTATAAGAATATTACTGTTAAAGAGCAAGTTGGAACACCAAGGAATGCAAATGAAATGCAATTCGGAGTATCCTTTAAATGACTAGTAATATTTCATGTTTTACGGGTATAAAGGACGATTATAAAAAAACCATTTTTTTTATTGTAGACTACGTCTCCAAATTAAACTTCAGTTGGTATAAGAATTAAACTCTAATTAGTAGACAGACAAAATCACTATAAATATGCCATTTAAAATTTATATTCAAATGCTTTGTATGATACAGGAAATTGATTTTATATCTGTGATATGTAGATGAATTTCATAGCTGAATTCAGCTTTTGCTTGATTTTAAATTAAAAGAAAGGAAGAAATTAGATCCATATGTTTACTATTTAAAATGCTTTACTTAAGTGCCGAAGTTTAACATCATTTTTAAAACTCTTTCCACTTTTGCGCTTAAAACTACGAACTGTTGCAAGTCAACTGCAAATTGTTGTACAAAAGAGGCGCGAGTTCAGGTAATTAGGTATTGTCTTCATTGTGACTTGAGGTGCACATACACATTAAAATATCACACTAATCTAGCATATATAAAATCACGATGCATCCCTGGGAATTCTGGCTCCGTGGCTCCGTTTCTGCCGAGGCTAGCAGTTCGCCTGAGCGGCCTGGAAGAGGTCCGAGTAGTTGATAGCAAAGAAGATGGCCACGGCTCCAATAGCGGATCCCAGCTGCGTAATGGCGCCCACCCAGACCAGCGATTGTCCACCCTGCGCCCGCATGACCGTGGTGATTCCCAGTTTCGTGTAGCTCACAATCCCCACCACCAAAGTCCAGGCGGTGACCACGAGTACGGCACCCACGGTCTGGTCGTGAAGAGGCGGATAAGGACTCAGGGCCGCCGTGGTAAAAACGTAGCTGGTCAGCAGACCCGCCAGGATAGAGAGCACCGTGATAATCCGCAGGGAGGTAAAATGCAGGAACATGGCCATGAAGCAGGCCACCGGATTGGCTATCACACTGAGGGTGGCTGACAGGTGGTACGCTTGGCTTCCGTACGGGGCGCTGGAGTAGGACTGTATGCTGCCGAACATTCCGTTGCTGAACAGCGAAATCGCACCCATTAGCAGGAGCAGGTATGTGTACTGTCCTTTACTCAGCTTCTCCGCCTTTGGCTGGTTATCCGCCTCTCCGTAAACGTACTTGTTGCCCTCACTGACGGTCACCTCGGCGTACTCCCTCCTGGCCAATGGAAGGGAGTTCAGAAGTGTATAGCCCACATAGGCCAGCACCATGAGCGCGAAAAGAATGAGAAAGAAGACACGGGTATCGAACCTCGGAGGTGTCTTCTGCAGCTCGTAGACCTCCTCTCCGCTTTCGGTTACGTTGACCAGTACACAGTCGCCACTCTCGCCGATGCCCTGGATCAAAGCCGTCACGCTGGGCAGGAGACCACTCAAGCCCTCGCCAATAAAGTAGGTGACCATGTACTGCTCCTTGAAGCGTCCCATGTAGGGCATAAAAAGCACCGAGCTGGTGCAGGCATTCAGCGCCGTGAAGCAGGTTAGCAAAAAGAGGGCTACGCTGTGATCCGTGCCAGCCACCGAAGCGGTTTGGTTGTAGAAGAACGCCGTCAGCAAGCACGATATGGCTCCCACGAGGAGCACTCCGTGAATGGTCCAACCGTCATTTAGTTTCTTCGGCGAGTACTTCTGGATGGCCGTGTAGAGCAGTGGGCCCAAATTGCCAATCTGGACCATAACGCTCAGGTAAGAGGGCAGACTCCAGCCCTCTGGTGCCTCGTCGACCAGCAGGGGCAGCTGGATGAAGGTGCCATTGACGCCCAGCCAGGTGCCTATGCCAAAGAAGATGGCCAGCACGTCGACGATCCAGCTGCGGTTTCTTGGCTTGGAGATTATCTCCATATTTTTTTTGGGGCCTCCCCAGTTAAGGAACAAGCTCAGCTCACTTTTCTTGGCCTCGGGAGAGGAGCATCTGTAAAAAGAATAAGCGATTAGATAGACACCTATAGTACACCTGAAAAACGAATCTGGCGATAAGCATCTAGCAATAATTCAAAAATCAGTTGTGTTCCATTTTGTGATAAGATTATTTTGAATGTCTAAATGTAATCGAACCCACCGCGTTCTTAAGAATAATTATTAAGGAAACCTAATATAACATGCAACATTGTACACTGCCATTTGCCTAGGTTTATGGTACCCAAGTCAGAGTTACGGGCTTATTTCGCTGAATGGTTCAGATAAGCCCTAAAAATTATCATTATCAAGCATATGGTATTTACAGTTCATTATGTTTGTCTTTTTGACAGATAACCAAGTGCATACGATTAAAACGGTTCTGTGGCTTTACGTTACGTTCCACACGAATGAAAGTACTCGTACATATGTGTACACATATAATAATCTTAAACCTCACGGGAATCTTCTAAAAAGTGTGTAAAATCAACCGAAATCGCCAGCGTTTTAAAAGTAAGAAAAAGCTCATATTGCACTACCATCAATGCTTTTATTCCATCTACAAGGTTGAGCTTATTCTTTGCACAACGATAAATGTGGCCAGTATCAACTTTGATTTCTCTTGGGGATATACCAAAATGGATATATCTCTGCGCTAATCTTATTTTCAGTTGATATTAAATGTGTGCCGTCGGGCACATACGATCCCCATCTAATCTGCTAACTCAATTAATTTGTGACCATTCTAGTGGAGTGCCGATGTCTGCACGTATCTGGCTGAAGACGATAAGAATCACAATCTGAAACTTAGCTGACATTCATTGTATCTTTAAGTTTACTCTAGTAAATCCAAACAAATGTTTTAATATTTTTAGCGAGTCCAACGGATCATTTTGTTTTACAAATTCCTACAAGTTGAAAACTCCAATTTTCAGTTTACTTACAGTGCTTTCAAGTGATCTACTAAACTACGGCAAGGAAAGCTGATATTTAAATGAATACTCCATAGTTATAGTTGCTGTATGTGGTCGTAAAACATAATGCCAGCCAAAGTTGGAGAAAAAGATGGAAAGAAAGCCCGCCCGCAGTATTTTAGCCCGATTCCAAACTGGTTTTCGCTCCTCAGGCGAAAGAAGCGTAAACAAAACCTGATAGCAGTACTTAGTCGCTTACCTGGCGAGATCCGCGGGACTCGGAGTAGCGTCGTCCAACGTCGAGATCACGCCGTAGACTGGCCCCGCTGGATTCGTTGGGCTACCAGCTCCACGGCCCCGTACCTGGTACCGGCTCATATTCGGAGTCGGAGTGTGCTCTTCGAATTGTTTTATGGTCCCTGCGGCGATTAGATTTCCCGATCCGGGCCACCGTGGCCAAAAGAGCCTCGGTTAGTTATTAAAAATCAACGGCTCAATTGGCGTAATGTGGAATATCGAAGGCAATTGGCAGGTTAATTTTCGTGCGAGCCGTCAATTAATACAAACGAGAAGTTCCAATTTGAAGGTCCGGGAGCCCCAATTATGCAATATTCTGGGAAGTTCCCTTGACGGCGCGACAGGATGTGAAATGCAGGAGTGTCCAGGAGAAGGAGTCGACTGGAGGTGAGCACAACCAGCTTTCGCAAATTTTGTCAGCCATTTGAAGACTCAGACGCCGAATTTGATTTAATAAACATCGGATCGGGAAGGCAGAATAAAACTGACAGTCGAACAGCTGTTCGTCCGGCGAAAAAATACTGAAACCGTCGCACGTGCGACAAAGAGAGCGCGACCAAGATAAGAGAACATTTTAAAATACTGTCGCTCTCTTTACACATCGTAACTGCTTTGTTATGGGTTTCGAAGGGTGTATTGGTTCCAAGCTCGTTTGGCATTCCATTTTTATAGATGTTTTTCCAACTAAGCAAAAATACTCCGAAGCCAACTGTGCATTATTATTACTGTTTAACAGTGTTTTTAATTAAAGCGGAAAGTAATGAACACCAATATGTGAAAACCAATCCCCCAGAAACCCAAATGAATGCATAAATGTTCTCCTCCAGCTGCAGCACTTGAAACGCCTGTCACGCAGTGCTACCCAGTCCCGCAAGTTGCCTTGCTTGCTTAGTTCGAGCAGAGCTGCCGGTACCAGCTTTTGCTCTCCCTGCACTTTGGATTGGAGCACATGGGACAGCGCATGAGGAACTTGGGGTTGACTGACTGCTGGGACTTCAGATGATCTGCCACAACGTTTGTCAGGGCGTCGATGAACAGCGGGTGGTCGTTGGGGGCTGCAGCTCGACGGATTTCCTCCACGCCGACCTCCTTGGCCAGTTCGTCGCAGTACTCGATGTCGAGCTCGTGCAGCGTCTCGATGTGCTCGTTCACGAAGGCAATGGGCACAAGGATGAAGTTCTTCAGGCCTTGCTTAACATAGCCCTATAAGGATGGGCTTGATTTAGTGGATCGAAATGGAAATCCCGTAGGGAGTCACACCTTAATGGCATCATCGGTGGCGGGCGCCAGCCAGGGTAGCGGGCCCACCTTGGATTGCCAAGCCAGGCTGTAGGGATTCGTCTGGCCAAGTTCCTGCATCACCATGTGCACGCTAGCACCGATCTCCGAGGGATACGCGTCGCCCCGGTTGACAGCTTTCAGGGGAAGGGAGTGGGCAGTGAAGAGGATGACTACATCGTTACGTTTCGTCTCCACGAATTTGGCCAGCTCGTCACGAATTCGCTGGGCAAACGTTTTGATTAGAAGTGGATGGGTGCCCCACCGGTCGATTATGCTCCATTTGATGTCCGAGGGCAGATCACTAAAGTAATGAATGGATCAAACATACAGCTGCAATGGTGCACTCTGAACTCACTTGCTCCTGTAATGGGTGAATATGGAGTTAAAGCTGGATCCGGAGGTGGCGCAGCTGTACTGTGGATACTGTGAGAAGAGAACTACGCGCTCTGGCTTGTCGCTGTAATTAAGTTAAAAGTTTTAAATGAAATTTAAAAAAGTTGTATACTTTATACTTTCCAGGTATAGGTTTGTCATAAAGTCAACTGATAATAGCAGAAACTTAAAACTTGCATTCGAGTACATAATCAGAAGTCTATACAAACTTATTTACTAGCACAACTATGTTTTAGTCCAATTTCAATACCCGCGGGATATTTACATCACTCTAATTCTATTCTTCGACCCCACTCACTTTTCGATCTCGGCCAGCGTGTTCTCGGTGAGGGGATTCACGTAGCGGAAGCCGACGTAGTGCTTGTGAGGTGCTGTCTCCGGGGAGATCCTGTCCAGCTGCTCGCACATGAGCTGGCCCTGCAGTTCGGTCCACTTAAGGATCGGGGAGCCACCGCCGATCTCCTTGTACTTCTTCTGCACCTCGGGCGTCCTGCGCTGGGCGATCCACGGACCAAGACGGCTCTGCACCGGCAGCTGGATCATGTCCCGGTCGGTCATGATACGCAGAAGGTAGTCGTGCACCTGGTCCGTGTGCGTCGGACCGCCCATGTTCAGCATTAGGATCGCGGTTTTTGGTTTCTGGCCGCTCAGGTGGCGCACTCCCCCTGCCAGACCACCTGTGGGGGAATATGTTGATACGGCATAGAAACTGTATGAACTCGTATACTCACTTGCCATTCGGCACAGCCTTGTGTTATGCAAAAACATAGTTCCTTTTAAACTGACCCAAATTTATTGCACCGGTGACGAATAGTGTTACCAGTTGGTAATGTATTATTTATACTACAGTTTCTTGCGTTGCACGTAACAGAGCTCTGTACAGAAGTAACTATCACGCCATCTATGTAGAAAAGCTGCAAACTATTACCCAACAGTAATACAAATATTATCATTGTGTTTATCAGTTTTTAAATATTTTCTTTGGTTACCCACTTTCCATTTAGTTCAATTTTAATTCCTTTTATTGAAACCAAAACCAATGCTTAGTATATACTGTTTTTAAACCGCACGTCAGAAATTTAACGCGCCTGCGTCCTTATTCCTCTCCCTTGTCGACAAAGTTGTGTGCAACGGTAAAAGCTAACTGTCGTGCAATCTCGCTCTCGCTCGCTGCATTTCGCTCTCGTCGCTTGCTGCGAGTGATTCGTTTCCTCTGATCAAATAATATTTTGTAGTTTTTCCACCGAATGCAGGCACAATTACTGCGCAAAAACACAAAAAAACGCGCGACCAAGTGTCCCAAAAGTTAAGAAAGCTCTAAAACACCGGAAAGTGCCGTTTACCATCGGGGAACAGTAAAAGGACAAGCGCCGCAGCAAAGTGAAAAAAACGTAGGGAGTTTTGGAGTGAGTGGGAGTGAGAAGGAAGGAGCGCCATCGCGGTGGTGGGTGTACGTGCGCGAGTATTGGTGCTGTGTCCATGTCCGTGTTATCGCCAGCAGCATTCAAGTGCTCCAATTCGTGGCGCACGCGCAGGATAACTCGCGCTCTCTTGCTCTCTTTCTCGACTTAGAAGAGGAACAGGATATTTTATTATACTGAAATTCGTACGCAGCAAATTCGCATAGTTGCGAAAGCTTCGCGCTGCCACACGGACGCATTCCGCTACGGGCTCCCCGCACACCCACACACTCTCACACCCGCCCGCCGCGAACCCACACACACGCGCCCGCAAGCACCCTCGCGCACAGATCAATGAAAAGGCAAAAAAGTAAATTGCACTTTTTCCGGGATCCAAAAACATGTTGAAATTATCTCACAAGTTGCGCAAAAAATGCCGCAGCAAAAAAGTTGCATGGAAAGCCGTGAAAGCGACGAAACTGTGAAACGAAACGAGAGGCAACGAAACACGGCGGAGAAAGGAGCAAAGAGAGGCTGCAAGGATGTACTGCTTCTCGGAATCGCAAGCCATTGACCACCGAACCAGCGATACGTCTCTAACAACAAAAACCCGCACCTAGCCAATTGCATTTTGCATTTTGCATTTTGCATTTTGCATTCTCACTGCCCCCGGAAGTAAAAGCAGCTTCAGCGGAAATTAAAACAAATCTAAGCCGAAATAAAAGCCAGAGCTAGCGAGCGAAAGAGATAGAAATAGATAGAGAGGAAGAGGAAGAGAGAGAAAGAGAAAGAGAGAGCTACCAGAGAGAGCAAGTGCATCCTTTTCACAACGCGGCACACATTTACGACCGGTGACTGCAACTAGCCCACTCCCACACCTCCGCCCCCCCTCTGCACCCCGGCCCAAGTTGTCCCTTGCAATTTATGATCTCATGTTTTCATAACTTGGGCAGCAGCCGTTGGCACGGATTAGACGGAAAACGTCAAGCATCAGGACGTGAGGAGGTACCCAGTTCCAAAGTGCAGGTGAGTTTGCTGAAAAGGGGCCTATCCGGAAAACCACTCGGCGAGCGGGCAACGCGAACTGACGGGCGGCGATGAAGTCGACAGCTTTCAGTTAATTAACAACCTAATTGAAGAGGGACAAGTCCATCAATGCAAATGACCTTGTCGCTGTCAAATTGGGCTTTGCCTGGTAAGGTTGCCACAACTCGAATCAGCGATCACTTCTGGCAAATGTGGTCATGTGGTTATGGAAACAAGTCCTGTTTCCAGACCAAGCTCTAGCGAACTTTTGAACTTCTAATGCTTGGTTCACTGGCGTTATTTTGTATTTATTATGGTCATAGTTTTATTGGGTTAACTAAAAACAACATTTTTCACTAAAAAATCCTTTTGAAAGAAAAAGGAGACGTGTTCCGACTTTCCAATTTTATCAAAACAATAAGATCAAATGGGAGGTGTTATATCTAGCGGAGTCTGTTCGTGTTATTATTATTATTATTTCAAGTTCTTCATTCAACGTAAAGAGAAAAAAGAACATGCGGACAAAAACAAAAAAAAACAGGATATATACGACTCGGATAGAGGATACAGAAAGCAAAACATTTACCGCGACATTAACAATCAAAAATCTTTTTTGTCCGTTTTTTATGCTCTAAGCCACCTTCCTTTTACCCCAACGAATCGCCCCTTCAGTCCGCCAAACTACCCCCCAGTTAAAAGCTTTGCTCCAATTTACCAGCAAACAGAGAACTTTGTGCGGAGCCCCACACCATAAGAATAGTTTTTAAAAACGAATTCAAGCCGAACCACACCACTATCTTAATTTTATGTTAGAACTGTAAAAATCCCTTGAAGAAGAAATAATGCGAGAAATTTATGCGTTAGCTGAAAATAGTTTTGTAATTATTGTTTTATTCAATTTATGTAACGACATATTGTTATTTTCTCTTCAAGAAGGACAATCAGTACGATTAGCTGATTTTATAGTTTATAGTTCACTTGTAGAAAATCTTTAAACAGAAAGTTTATTCCGTTTGGTCCGCTTATGTCGTATAAGCCGAGCTGTAATCTAATGTGTGGATGGCGGCTGCCATGCTGTGCAGCCATAATTCCATCCTTTTGATTCTGCACTCACTAATTAGATAAAACCCAGGCTTTCCCCGCAACTTGCTAGTTTCTATGGTTTCGAGCATATTTTTGGCATTTTAACGCGACTTCTATCCGTCGTCCAAGTGGCGAGTTGTGAGCTCCAAATTCGGTGTTGCGAGTTCCTAGTTGCGGGTTGCTGGTGGCATGTTGCACTGTCGCCTGGAGAGGCAGCTGAGCACCGGAATAAAAAGGACCACATGGCGCGACGCGACTGCACTGCAAATAATGCTTTTTCACGTTGACGATGGACTCCGATCCGAAAAGTAAATGATCATGATACCAATTGTAAAAGGCTGCGATTCAGTTATCGGCCCTCTCCGCCTACCAATCATAAGCTGAACCGATTAATATAACTTCTGAAATGTGGTATCCAGTATCCTTTTTTTGTCTCAGTGGGTGTGCAGTCGCATGAGCGTGCGGCAAAGCCCAGTGGGTGCGATGGTGGGTACGTGGGTAAGGTGAGGGTGCGACGGTCCCCAGTGGTGGGTCTCTGTTTCGTTGTATATTCCTTTGCCGGGTGCTACAAACCAGTCAGAGTGTGGACAGGGGACTGATGAGGGAGGGCGTTGTGGATAAGCTTGAACGCACCAATAACAATACCAAATAATGCCATGATGGGGTTAGGACTGAGCCCGAAAAGGGAGCCCAATCGATAAATCTGTCTTTCGTCATCGTAGCACTGCCGTAGGCAAAAAGCATTTAGAAGTGTAAATTTCCTTATTATTTCCAAATTCCCATAGATAGATTCAGCAGTTTTCATTATCTATGACCATTTCGTTATAAATTTGGCTTCTTGAAAGGAAGCTATAGCCCAAGGAGTTTTGCTTAGCGTTGCCAATTCGTTTTTGTTTTTGTACTTGTACTTGGGCGCTGCGAGAAGTCCCCGTTTTTTGTTATTTGATAAATGATTTGCCATTTTGCCGCTGGAACGGAGTGCGGGCAAGCTATGCCACTCATTCTTGCACACACATAGCGAGCTCAATTTATGATGTCATTATAATACATTTTATGCGTGCCTAGACAACATTCCCTCCGACTGGCGACTGGCGACTGGTGAAGTTGTTCTCGATGTGGTTATGGGTGTAGCTGCTGCTGTTAGTGAACACCCTGGCTGACTGCTGTACTCTGACACAAAGTATCTTGTATCTGCATGTTCCAGCTCATGCAGCTCCCCCGCACGGATGCAGTGCACCCGCCTCGAAGGGCATTATGAATAGACTTTTTTCCGTTCCGTACCCAGTACTGCCGGCAGTGATGCCGTTTAAGCCTTGTTAGCTAAATATCTGGTTCTATCCACTTGCAAATATGTTCCTGCCAGTACTGCTTGTTCCATATCTTTCCTAATGTGTTTAAGAATCGTAGAATGTGGATAACAAGTGGAACACCATTCAAGTATATGAGGTCTAAGCACTTTTTTCCAAATTTCGGAATACAATTTCTAGACCTTAGAAGCTGAATACTCCCGTTAGGTGTTGGACATCACTGGAACTAGCGTTGAGTACTGGCAAGGAAATCAGTTGTCAGTGACGCAGCTGGACCCCGACATGTTCCTGAGGACATAGCTCCACATTCTTCATTGTACATTTGAATGTCCTGTGCACGATTGTAACATTTTTCATTGCAATTACGGCGGGTGCAAGGAGGAGTTCGGAGGGGGCAAGCTGCTTTGTGGCACAAAATCTAGAGTTGTGGCAATGTGCCAGCCAGGGCTTTACTGGTTTTCCTTTACATCTGACTTTAATGTGTATGACAATGATCATCCCGATGATGACGATGAATAATCTGACTGAGAATGGCATAGGGCCACTCAATGCTAAGCCCTTGGGTATTGATTGTTAATGAAAGAATGAAATTAATAAATGTTCAGATAAGAGTTTCCTGGGTTTTTAATTCCCAAGGACTGTTACTTTGTTCACTTAACAGGAAACTATAAGGAAGGAATGAACTATGCCTTTAGCGCAACATATTGTTGACGTATAAAAGCTTTTCCAGTGCTCGTCGGGATTCGAGTGGAAATGTTCCTCGCAAGGGCCTAGCAAAGGCAAGTTCAGCTTCCTAACGAAAACTGGGCCAACACAATTAGCCCAAAGGCCAGGCTGGTCCGCTTCATTACCATAAATATACAGCTATGCGAATGAGCGTGCATTTTGTCAAGTTGCCAAGGATGTACCAGCACCAGAAGTGGCCCACATTCGCCGCTAAAATATCCTCAATGTGAGAAATGTGTCCTTGGTTGGATGTACATAATTGATGTATAAAACTTTAACATGACCATTAATACAAAGCATATTTTTATAATTTCACAAAGTTATCTACAAACTTTGTAATAATATAATTGGGAAGTCTGAAATAGCTTATTTGTAAAGTGAAAAACTTGTAGCATATTTCTTTGGGAGATGCCATGCGGTAGCGGACAGTGGGTGACCCATCAATGCGGCCCCTCTGCTAGTATCCCTTTCCTTTGTACCCTCATCCATAGTCCTGCTTGGCAAACACTGTTTTATTTATTATTTACGGAGGACGAAAGCCAAGGACTGCAATATCAGCGCTATGAAATCAGAAACAGACAGTTACCCGATATATGCATAGTATGGAGGCGCAGTCGGGACTCGTCTGTCCAAGTGCTCGAATGCCTTGTCAGGCAAATGCATATGACACATGTCAGCCTCGTGGCTTCAGACCCGCGAAGTGTAAAGCTTCATTAAGTTAGGCATTACGAGCTACACTGACAAACGCACACAACGATGCACAGTGTAACGCTCGTTAGAGAACGATGCAATCTGAAAAATATTTTTGTTGGCTACTCGGGAACTAAGTACACAACTTTTTTGATTACCTTATTCCCGTTTTATATCGAAGGATCATCCAGATTGTCCCGATTGTCTATCTAGAAACCTTGAATTGTTACGCACCAGTATAATCCATAAACTACGACCCACTGTGCCTCCACCCATCAGGCGTCCTAGTGGCGAGTAGATGTGCCAGCTTGTTGACAGTCATACGACAGTAAATACTTGTTATGGCTCTGAGCTCGTTCTTTAACTCATTACTGCCTTCGCTTTCGATTTTTCGCAGGAACACTCCACTCGCAACGAAACCCGAACTTGCATTTTTATATCGCATTTTTGTAAGGACCAGAGGAACGTGTTCAGCATTGACCAAATGCCATCGCTACCAGCTCTAGTTGGACGAGCAAGCAAATACGGCAATTAACAGAAGTTGCCTTCAAACGAAACCCCACCCAAGGCGAGAGGAAGGAAGGACAGGAACGAAGGAAGATATTCCCAATCGGATCCCCACTAATAAATGCAGTGGAAGAAGAAGTTTACTCGATTGAAAGCAGCTACTGGAAATTCGCGTGTGCGAAGAATGCTTTGTTGTGGACGCAGAAAGGTGAGTAATTGACTAACATTCAAGGGGTGTACAAATAAGCTTATTCCTAATATCGTTAACTATTAAATATGTGTGGGTATTTCACTAGTGATATGTATATGTACATATAAAAAGTGCTTCAGAAATTCGAAGAATTAAAAGAAGTGGGAGGTTCCTATTTTGCGACTGAGCACATGTATGTACACATATTCGTCCTCCAAAGTGGGGAAATTGGCACAATCTGTCAGTCAACTGGGGGAGCACCACGGTTCCCTTATCACCATCGTGGCTGCCATAATAAATTTACAGTTTACGCCTGAATTTCAATGAGGACTTAATTGCAAAATCTGATTTATATGCTGCTGCCGGTGCCGCAGACGATGGGAGGACATCCAGGATGTAACCATCCATCCACGTGCATGCCACTTTTCGGCTGTTGGGGCTGTTCACCTTTCGGGGTGGTGTTTCAACACAAAGTGCGAACATGGTGCCCCCTCCTTAATGCAAGCGATACACAGATGGCGACAAATTCAATTACAAGCCACACGTGTGCCGTCTATCGGACTTTAATCAAAGTTACCGCACTGTTTAATGCAATTTTTGAAATGAACTCCCGATTGAATGCCGAGTAATTGGGCTGAACAAAGGGGTTTAATCTGCTGGCCGACAGCACTTAATTTGATTCCGATTCGTGCTTAGTGGAATGGATAAGAGTGTTTACTCGACTGCTCCCACCTGACCCGGCGGCACCTCATTCCCCTGTGGCTTGCCCGTACATTAGGCACCTAACTGAGCAAGGTGCTCCAGTTTTACTTGCCTGGGGAAGCGGTGGGAAAGAAATTGAAATGTCTAGAAAGCTGAAAGGGTGTTACTTTCCATAAGTTAGAATCAATAACTTAAGCTTATGAATTCATACACTCTAATCGTTATAAATTAGGAACATTGCAAGTCTTGACAACATGAAATGAAAGCAATACTTTAGGGTTCTTTTTCATCGTCGGGATCGTAGCAAGGTTGCCACCACTGGTCGCCTTCTAGGAACTTTGCCAGCCACCAGGAGAAACTTTATGATAAAGTCCTTGCGGATAAGTCCTTGGAGATGCGGTTGCCGACGCATTTGGAACACAGCCACGCCCTGCATTCGCTCTGCCGGCTGTTTGTTTTAGTTATAGTTGATTATTTTTCTTTGCGCCGCGCTGCAAACTTTGACTTTGGCTCCCTGACATCGCAAAGTTTAACAAATAAATTAATTTACCCTCTGCACTCACGCCAAAGCCGCCTTCTTAATCGTCCCGCGGGGCTGGCGAGGAATTCAATTTGCAGTGGGAGCCCTTATCCCGTTCGAAAATGTGCATCAGGCCCGGGAAAGCGCAGATTTGCCGAGAAATCTGTGAACTGACGCGGGAAAGGGTAGAGCGGGTAGAAAGGGTAGGAAGAGTATTCCGGGTGCGCTGCAGCCTGGCGCCACTTTTAGATTGCATTTCTTGGCTTCTATGGCTGCCGTTGGCTTAATCAGTTCTGCGCCAGGCGCAGTAAATTGATTTGTTAAACAATTTTTAATTGAAATAAGACGCTGCCGGGCAGAATGTCAAACTTGTATGCCAATACGGCTCGGCTTCCGCTTGCCAGGCACTTGAGGAGCGGCGAACAGCTGCAAAGTTGGTCAAGTGAGACGCATTGGCATTTCTATTGGCACACGAGTGTTGACTGGCAGCCAAACAGGCAACCAGGCAGCTAGGCAGCCAGGCAGCCAGGCAACCAGGCAACCAGGAGAAATCAGCATATTGCATTACAAATTGGAGGGCTGGCCCGGCTAAAATCGAAACCAGTCAATGGGATTGTTTTGCCCTCTGAAATGGAGCAGCATCCAGTTGGAAGTGCAGCACTTTTTGGCGGAATTTCAACGAATTCCGCTGCCAACGAGGCAATAAATTATTTTGATTTATGCCCAATGACGCATGAGTGATGTGAAGTGGCAGTGGCAGCCGTAAATGTGGACTGCCTGCATTTGAAACTTAATTGAAAATCTGACGGACAAACGCCGATATAGCGATTGATTTTTTCGCCACCGAATGCGTTTGCAACCAAATATGTTGCTATTGGGGTGCATTTCGCATAATTATAGTCATAATATGTTAACTTTATAACTTAAAGAAGATTCATTTATACGTTAACTTAAAGTTGACGAGGCTGTTGTTATAGATTTGCGGAGTAGTACTTGCTCTAGGGCCTTTAAATGTTTGCGTGATTAGATGCCTGCTGAATGAAAGTTTATGAAAATAGTTGCGGCTGTGGCCGGCGGCCCTTGATGTATAGGGAGCTTGCCGGAGGCTTTGTGGAAAACTTCTCCAACTTGTTTGCCATGCAGCAGCACGTTCGGAGCTTTGAAATGGCGCAGAACGATGGCTTCCCTCCTGGCAACTGGTCCTCCTGTCTTCTTGGGCCTGGAGTTTGTGGAGTGCCATTCACAAATAAATGGCGGGCATTTAGGCAGCCGCAGTCTGAAGTCTTTCTTCGGCTGTTTGAGCTCCTTCCGAGTTGGCAACAACAATTGGAAGACGCAGCCAGGAAACTGGAAGCGACGACTAACACAGAGTTTGCCTCAATGCAGATAAGGCTATTTCCTCAGCTGGAGCGGCAGATGGAGATGGTGTTGCTGGTTCTATACACACACACACACACTGTGAAAAGTGTGCAACTGAATATTTTTGTCGTTAATGGGGAATTATAAGGAATTTCCTACAACTACTTTCAGTTCTGGAGCCAAATCTGTTCCTAGATTTCTCTGTCCCGTTTCTCACAGTGCCGCCACAGATACTCACAGATACATCTCAAAGGTGGAAAGTTTTGCCCAAGACAAACACTGCCACAGCATTTCTCTCCCCATTCTCTCCCGGCCAACTGCTCCCGATACTTCTTTGCGATTTCTTTTGCCTTTTCCTGCAGTTTGCTCGCTCGACTACAGCGACCAGAAAAATCGTTTCAGCCCTGCTGCACCTCCTGGAATCCCACATTCCGCTCTATTGTCTTTGCTGCCAAATGATTTCGAGAAAAAGAACAAGCTGAAACTATTTATTGGCAACGCAGGTGTAGCGGTTTCCTAATTGCTGCCAACGCAGCGCAAAAAGTTTGCCGCCCGTGGAGCTAATAATCTTAATTTTGGGTGCATTGACTTGGAAAGAGCTGCGATAGAGCACCTTAGCCCTCCAGTTCCCTCCACTCCAGTTCGCTTTGGGTTTCGAAATGCCAATTCCAGTTCGTTACATCTCTTCAACCTCTCCTACAACACTTTTTAAACCAAAGAGCAAATGGTAATCAACTACAATCAATTAACTAATTGATTAATCGGTGAGTTAAGCTGCAACCGTATTTGAGGGAAAACGAGCTAAGTTGCCTGCCGCTTTTGACCCGCTGCACTACGCGTGGCAACTGGCTCAAGGACGGGTTCCTGTTCCCAGGCTCGCACGCCGGCACTTTTCCTACCTTGTTAGGGATGCTTACGTGCCTCAAAATCCAGTTCGTCCTTCTTCTGCTCGACTCACTTCAGCTACGTGCCCTTCATTTGCGCAACTAATTGCAAAAGTCTTACGCAACTACGGGAGACAGTCGTCAGTAGTCAGTCGTCAGTCGTCAGTCGTCAGTCGTCAGTCGTCCGTAGTGAGTGTCGCCGGCGACGTATTGAAATGGTGCCGTGCTCATCGAGGAGTCGACTTTGTTGCGTGCACGTAAAATATTTGCCTGTCATTGGGCCGCCCCTTTCCATTCCATCGGGGGACTGTCGAACGTGTTTATATTTTGCAGCTGGCCGATGGTGTTCCATCCTCTTGACACTTGACTTATGGCCGGGATCCAAGGACCAAGGACCCGGGGGTCATACCTTGCGTCGCTCTTAACTAATTTTTAATTATTTCCGTCAGCCGGGCGGCCCATTAAAATGACGAGCGGGAATTAGCCCAGCCTCCTGCTAATGATAATGGGCTGCCCGTCGGCTGAGCCGAGTTGAGCTGAGTTGAGCTGAGCTGCTGAGCTGAACTGAGCTGAGCTCTGCTCTGCTTTTTGAGTTTTCTGCTCTTGGCCTGGCTGGCTGATTTTTATGCTGGCTTTTAACTGGCAACGCTGCGTATGACACAATTTATTTTTGGACCATGAAAACATGAGCTCCTCGCCGAGCGGCGGGCCTCTGTGTGTGGGGTAGTGGGGGCTAGGCGCATATTGAGGACACTTTTTCGCCAGCAAACACAGTTGGCCAAAAGTGATGGATGCACTAAGAAAAGCATTTGGATGCCAAAAACTGAAAACACATCAACTCAGTGCGAGTGCAGCTGAGCTAGAATATTTTAGGTAAGGATACCTTAACACATCTCTCTTTTTGGTGTTGACATTTAGTTTATAGCTTATAGTTGATATGAGCAAATTCAAATGGTTTGAATTACTTTCTGGATATTCTAATATAAGTGGATGCATCTGAGATCGAGTCGTGACAGCTGCAGAAATTGCAGTGCTGAAGCGAAATTAACCCACGAGCTGCAGTCCCACTGAAGGCAGCATCCACGCACACATCCACATCACAACGCCGGTGCGCTAGTGTGCGTGGGTATCTGTGTGCGCACTAAAAGCGGTTTATGCCACTCACATGTAAACCCAGTTGCCTGCCAAGTGTTTGGCTGTTTGGATTCAACACCCACACACGATTGTTGTGTGGATAGGTCGTGGCTTTGCGTGTTCCAAGCAACTCAGCCACCCACCCACTCGGCCACCCAGCAACCCAGCCACCCAGCCGCCCCACTTACCCCACTTTCCCCTGGGCTGCTCAAATTTTCTGTTTGCTTTGCTGTGGATTTCGTTACGTTTCGGCGGAATTCCCCCCGCCACTTTTTACTTTTCGTACCTTAAACGTATTTTGCATTTGTTGGCACAGATCCGAAGGGGTTGGTGGGTTAAGGTTGGCGGGTGGGCTTTGGCATTTTCTCTCTGCTCGCTCTTCTACCCCAGTTCTCTTTCACGAATTTCTCTCCGGCGCATGGAAAGCTTTTGTAGTAGAGAAATAAGAACCATTTCGTTGTTGTTTATTCCCCCTGCTCCATTTCCTTTTTCTGATAATTTCTGTGGGTCTTGCGGCTGAGCTTGCTTAGAGTGCCCAGAGTAAAGGAAAAGTTTGTAGGACATTTTCAGATTGGCAAGTTGCAAATACGTGGGCACGTGTAGCTCGACATTAAATATGCAATGAAACAGATTAAGCCGCTAGTGTGAAGATCAAAAGTAGATTAAAGTAGATTGTTTTTAAGAAAGTCATAACACTGCTCTGCTATAAAATTGTACAACGTTTCACTACATCTTGTTAATAAAAAAATGACAATAAATGTACATGTTTATTAGAACTGTTTTCCTTGCGATAGCAGCAGTAGGTTACCAAATGCTTGTGGATGACAGTGAATGTGCGTGCTCCTTGATATTTAGTATTCAAATCTGAAGATGCTATTTTAGTGCGGATAGTTTAAAGTTTCAAAGCTTAAGTAGTTATGCGGTGGCCCGAGGTATCTCTACGACTCAGAGACAGCAAGTGATATCAATTAGCCAGGCGAGAACAAAGCCGGGCCTTGGGCCGTGACATGTAACTGGCCGGTACAGGCGAAGACAGGGCCAAAATTGTGCCAAGGCTTTGCAGTCAGTTGGGTTTCGAATGTGATTGATGGGGGGAGTGAACGGAACGGACTCGATAGGGGGAGAAACGTTTGCATAGTCGATGTAGCATTTTCACGCCAATTGCGATTAGTTGTTAACGCCGACTGCAATTAGTCTAGTGCCAAGGCAAAGCCGGCGGCATTAATTGCCAATGAAGGCACTTAAAGGGCAATTTAGCGTGGACCTTCACTGCCGCTCTACTCCCCGCTTTTGACCGCGCAACTGAGACTTACCTTTGAACCCGAACCGTAGTCCCTAAGCGGATTATGCCTCACGAAAGGGCGGCGCAAAACTTTGCATAAATCACTGGAGGGCAACAGCATCAAAGCCGCATCAAACTCGGACTCTCAGCCCACCTTTTTCATCCTTCCCTGACCGCTCCAACTTCGGCCTGAGGAGGCTTACTCAACTTTGGAGCTCTGAAAAACTTCAAGAAGTGGAGGATCAATACTCGTATGTGTGTTCCCGATGGACTTGCAAAGAGGTTGACAATTCTTTTAAATCCTGGGATATGAATGCACATTCTAGTGATGCCTGCGCATATTATAGGATATAGGATAGCTAGGATATTCATTTCATAAGTTATGATTAAAGGCGCTAATCATATACTACTTAGATTTATGTTCATAGTTTGTTGTATTTTTTCTGTTAATTCGATTGCGATTTTTCAATTCGATTGCGTTTTAAGCGGCGCGTAGCTGCGAGCTTAATTTGCTGCGCTCGACAAATTTATATGACAAAGAATTTTTCCTCTCCGGAAGTTTGTTATTAGCCGTTCGCATCCGGCTGCCACAGTCGCTGGATAGATTCAATGACCCAGCACAGTGGCCAGCAAAGTGCCGAGTGTACCCCACTGTTTGCGCATCTTATCCGCGCAGGCGTCTATGGTGCGTATACGTAACGTGTTGTATTTCGGGGAAATATCATCCTCGTGTGTGTTTGCCCATCTGCGAATGCCCGGGGTCGGGTCGCCTGCTCCTTGGAAAACACTTTTCGTTGTGCATTCACTTTGCATGTCCGCCCGTCCTGACAGTTGATTGCCTGTCAGCGGTGGCTGCCGGATTGGCGGACCAAACTGACCCACATACGTGTAAGCGTGGTGCGACGGTGTTGGTGTCGATTCGAGAGTGTGGGAGCGAAGAAGCTTTTGTGAATGATGTGACCACCACACACACACGCTAGCCCCAATCTCTGCACTCGTTTTCCTATCAATTGTAATGCGTTTTTAATGGCAACGTCTTATCTGTTGGTGTCATCGGCACGGGGCTATTAAACATATTCATAATGCGGCCCCGCCTCCCAGGCAATTGCCTTTGTTTCGTTACGTTGATTCGAACGGCTTGATATACAAACATTTAGACAAGAGCCATTGTGTTGGACCTTTATCATTCATAATGTTTGACTGTCATGCAGCCGGTCCCGCAGCGCTTTTGAGTTGGGTCCACTGCCCACCGATTTTATATGATTGGCACTTTGCTGGCATGGCCTTTCAGTTGGCACTCGCTTTCCTTAAATAGTCCTGTGCCTGTAAATGTTATCTATGCCGGGATTAGGGGCACTTTCGTACAAGTGTGCATGGGAGTCAATCGAAGGCATAAGTGGTACACTGGAAATGATTTAAGTGGGATTCACTTAGCGTTTTCCCCGAGAAGTCCTCAACAGGATGATGCTCAGATATAAAAGCTTGTATTGACTCGATACCAAACAAGCTTTGTAAATCAGTTTGATTTGAATAGAAAACTTTTTTTAAATTTGAATGCAGATTCTTAGAGAATTGCTCAAGAAACATTTAGAGGTATGCCACTCCAAAATCCGATTAGGATAAGTTGAGTTATGGACTTTAGAACTTCGGCCTAGGGACATTTTTGAATTTCTACAACATCATAACATCAGAAAAATTACAAAAAAAATTTATTTTTAAATTTGAATGCAGATTTTTAGAGAATTGCGTTAGAAACATTTAGAGGTATGCCACTCCAAAATCCGATTAAGATAAGTTGAGTTATGGACTTTAGAACTACAGCCTAGGGACATTTTTGAATTTCTACAACATCATAACATCAGAAAAATTACAAAAAATTACAAAAAAAATTTATTTTTAAATTTGAATGCAGATTTTTAGAGAATTGCGTTAGAAACATTTAGAGGTATGCCACTCCGAAATCCGATTAAGATAAGTTGAGTTATGGACTTTAGAACTTCAGCCTAGGGACATTTTTGAATTTCTACAACATCATCACATCAGAAAAATTACAAAAAATTACAAAAAAAATTTATTTTTAAATTTGAATGCAGATTTTTAGAGAATTGCGTTAGAAACATTTAGAGGTATGCCACTTCAAAATCCGATTAAGATAAGTTGAGTTATGGACTTTAGAACTTCAGCCTAGGGACATTTTTGAATTTCTACAACATCATAACATCAGAAAAATTACAGAAAATTACAAAAAAAATTTATTTTTAAATTTGAATGCAGATTTTTAGAGAATTTCGTTAGAAACATTTAGAGGTATGCCACTCCAAAATCCGATTAAGATAAGTTGAGTTATGGATTTTAGAACTTCAGCCTAGGGACATATTTGAATTTCTACAACATCATAACATCAGAAAAATTACAAAAAATTACAAAAAAAATTTATTTTTAAATTTGAATGCAGATTTTTAGAGAATTGCGTTAGAAACATTTAGAGGTATGCCACTCCAAAATCTGATTAAGATAAGTTGAGTTATGGACTTTAGAACTACAGCCTAGGGACATTTTTGAATTTCTACAACATCATAACATCAGAAAAATTACAAAAAATTACAAAAAAAATTTATTTTTAAATTTGAATGCAGATTTTTAGAGAATTGCGTAAGAAACATTTAGAGGTATGCCACTCCAAAATCCGATTAAGATAAGTTGAGTTATGGACTTTAGAACTACAGCCTAGGGACATTTTTGAATTTCTACAACATCATAACATCAGAAAAATTACAAAAAATTACAAAAAAAATTTATTTTTAAATTTGAATGCAGATTTTTAGAGAATTGCGTTAGAAACATTTAGAGGTATGCCACTCCAAAATCAGATTAAGATAAGTTGAGTTATGGACTTCAGCCTAGGGACATTTTTGAAGAGAATTGCGTTAGAAACATTTAGAGGTATGCCACTTCAAAATCCGATTAAGATAAGAACTTGAGTTTAGAACTTCAGCCTAGGGACATTTTTGAATTTCTATAACATCATCACATCAGAAAAATGACAAAAATTTACAAAAAATATTTATTTTTAAATTTGAATGCAGATTTTTAGAGAATTGCGTTAGAAACATTTAGAGGTATGCCACTTCAAAATCCGATTAAGATAAGTTGAGTTATGGACTTTAGAACTTCAGCCTAGGGACATTTTTGAATTTCTACAACATCATAACATCAGAAAAATTACAGAAAATTACAAAAAAAAATTTATTTTTAAATTTGAATGCAGATTTTTAGAGAATTGCGTTACAAACATTTAGAGGTATGCCACTCCAAAACCCGATTAAGATAAGTTGAGTTATGGACTTTAGAACTACAGCCTAGGGACATTTTTGAATTTCTACAACATCATAACATCAGAAAAATTACAAAAAATTACAAAAAAAATTTATTTTTAAATTTGAATGCAGATTTTTAGAGAATTGCGTTAGAAACATTTAGAGGTATGCCACTCCAAAATCCGATTAATATAAGTTGAGTTTAGAACTTCAGCCTAGGGACATTTTTGAATTTCTACAACATCATCACATCAGAAAAATTAGAAAAATTTACAAAAAAAATTTATTTTTAAATTTGAATGCAGATTTTTAGAGAATTGGGTTAGAAACATTTAGAGGTATGCCACTTCAAAATCCGATTAAGATAAGTTGAGTTATGGACTTTAGAACTTCAGCCTAGGGACATTTTTGAATTTCTACAACATCATAACATCAGAGAAATTACAAAAAATTACAAAAAAAATTTATTTTTAAATTTGAATGCAGATTTTTAGAGAATTGCGTTAGAAACATTTAGAGGTATGCCACTCCAAAATCCGATTAAGATAAGTTGAGTTATGGACTTTAGAACTTCAGCCTAGGGACATTTTTGAATTTCTACAACATCATAACATCAGAAAAATTACAAAAAATTACAAACAAAATTTATTTTTAAATTTGAATGCAGATTTTTAGAGAATTGCGTTAGAAACATTTAGAGGTATGCCACTCCAAAATCCGATTAAGATAAGTTGAGTTTAGAACTTCAGCCTAGGGACATTTTTGAATTTCTATAACATCATCACATCAGAAAAATGACAAAAATTTACAAAAAATATTTATTTTTAAATTTGAATGCAGATTTTTAGAGAATTGCGTTAGAAACATTTAGAGGTATGCCACTTCAAAATCCGATTAAGATAAGTTGAGTTATGGACTTTAGAACTTCAGCCTAGGGACATTTTTGAATTTCTACAACATCATAACATCAGAAAAATTACAGAAAATTACAAAAAAAAATTTATTTTTAAATTTGAATGCAGATTTTTAGAGAATTGCGTTACAAACATTTAGAGGTATGCCACTCCAAAACCCGATTAAGATAAGTTGAGTTATGGACTTTAGAACTACAGCCTAGGGAC
Source organism: Drosophila orena (assembly GCA_005876975.1). Lineage (NCBI taxonomy): Eukaryota > Metazoa > Arthropoda > Insecta > Diptera > Drosophilidae > Drosophila > Drosophila orena. The sequence continues at coordinate 392,030 of VCKV01000282.1, read as the reverse complement.
ATTTTTGAATTTCTACAACATCATAACATCAGAAAAATTACAAAAAATTACAAAAAAAATTTATTTTTAAATTTGAATGCAGATTTTTAGAGAATTGCGTTAGAAACATTTAGAGGTATGCCACTCCAAAATCCGATTAATATAAGTTGAGTTTAGAACTTCAGCCTAGGGACATTTTTGAATTTCTACAACATCATCACATCAGAAAAATTAGAAAAATTTACAAAAAAAATTTATTTTTAAATTTGAATGCAGATTTTTAGAGAATTGGGTTAGAAACATTTAGAGGTATGCCACTTCAAAATCCGATTAAGATAAGTTGAGTTATGGACTTTAGAACTTCAGCCTAGGGACATTTTTGAATTTCTACAACATCATAACATCAGAAAAATTACAGAAAATTACAAAAAAAAATTATTTTTAAATTTGAATGCAGATTTTTAGAGAATTGCGTTAGAAACATTTAGAGGTATGCCACTTCAAAATCCGATTAAGATAAGTTGAGTTATGGACTTTAGAACTTCAGCCTAGAAACATTTTTGAATTTCTACTACACATCATAACATCAGAAAAATTACAGAAAATTACAAAAAAAATTTATTTTTAATTTGAATGCAGATTTTTTAGAGAATTGCGTTAGAACATTTAGAGGTATGCCACTCCAAAATCCGATTAAGATAAGTTGAGTTATGGACCTTTAGAACTTCAGCCTAGGGACATTTTTGAATTTCTACAACATCATAACATCAGAAAAATTTACAGAAAATTACAAAAAAAAATTTATTTTTAAAATTTGAATGCAGATTTTTAGAGAATTGCGTTACAAACATTTAGAGGTATGCCACTCCAAAATCCGATTAAGATAAGTTGAGTTATGGACTTTAGAACTACAGCCTAGGGACATTTTTTGAATTTCTACAACATCATAACATCAGAACAAATTACAAAAAAAATTACAAAAAAAATTTATTTTTAAATTTGAATGCAGATTTGTAGAGAATTGCGTTAGAAACATTTAGAGGTATGCCACTCCAAAATCCGATTAATATAAGTAGAGTTTAGAACTTCAGCCTAGGGACATTTTTGAATTTCTACAACATCATCACATCAGAAAATTAGAAAAATTACAAAAAAATTTATTTTTAATTTGAATGCAGATTTTTAGAGAATTGCGTTAGAAACATTTAGAGGTATGCCACTTCAAAATCCGATTAAGATAAGTTGAGTTATGGACTTTAGAACTTCAGCCTAGGGACATTTTTGAATTTCTACAACATCATAACATCAGAAAAAAATTACAAAAAATTACAAAAAAATTTATTTTTAAATTTGAATGCAGATTTTTAGAGAATTGCGTTAGAAACATTTAGAGGTATGCCACTCCAAATCCGATTAAGATAAGTTGAGTTATGGATTTTAGAACTTCAGCCTAGGGACATATTTGAATTTCTACAACATCATACATCGAGAAAATTACAGAAAAATTACAAAAAAAATTTATTTTTAAATTTGAATGCAGATTTTTAGAGAATTGCGTTAGAAACATTTAGAGGTATGCCACTCCAAAATCCGATTAAGATAAGTTGAGTTATGGATTTTAGAACTTCAGCCTAGGGACATATTTGAATTTCTACAACATCATAACATCAGAAAAATTACAAAAAATTACAAAAAAAAATTATTTTTAAATTTGAATGCAGATTTGTAGAGAATTGCGTTAGAAACATTTAGAGGTATGCCACTCCAAAATCCGATTAAGATAAGTTTGAGTTATGGATTTTAGAACTTCAGCCTAGGGACATATTTGAATTTCTACAACATCATAACATCAGAAAAATTACAAAAAATTACAAAAAAAAATTATTTTTAAATTTGAATGCAGATTTGTAGAGAATTGCGTTAGAAACATTTAGAGGTATGCCACTCCAAAATCCGATTAATATAAGTAGAGTTTAGAACTTCAGCCTAGGGACATTTTTGAATTTCTACAACATCATAACATCAGAAAAATTACAGAAAATTACAAAAAAAATTTATTTTTAAATTTGAATGCAGATTTTTAGAGAATTGCGTTAGAAACATTTAGAGGTATGCCACTCCAAAATCCGATTAAGATAAGTTGAGTTATGGATTTTAGAACTTCAGCCTAGGGACATATTTGAATTTCTACAACATCATAACATCAGAAAAATTACAAAAAATTACAAAAAAAATTTATTTTTAAATTTGAATGCAGATTTTTAGAGAATTGCGTTAGAAACATTTAGAGGTATGCCACTTCAAAATCCGATTAAGATAAGTTGAGTTATGGACTTTAGAACTTCAGCCTAGGGACATTTTTGAATTTCTACAACATCATAACATCAGAAAAATTACAGAAAATTACAAAAAAATTTATTTTTAAATTTGAATGCAGATTTTTAGAGAATTGCGTTAGAAACATTTAGAGGTATGCCACTCCAAAATCCGATTAAGATAAGTTGAGTTATGGATTTTAGAACTTCAGCCTAGGGACATATTTGAATTTCTACAACATCATAACATCAGAAAAATTACAAAAAATTACAAAAAAAATTTATTTTTAAATTTGAATGCAGATTTTTAGAGAATTGCGTTAGAAACTTTTAGAGGTATGCCACTTCAAAATCCGATTAAGTTGAGTTATGGAACTTAGAACTTCAGCCTAGGGACATATTTGAATTTCTACAACATCATAACATCAGAAAAATTACAAAAAATTACAAAAAAAATTTATTTTTAAATTTGAATGCAGATTTTTAGAGAATTGCGTTAGAAACATTTAGAGGTATGCCACTCCAAAATCCGATTAAGATAAGTTGAGTTATGGATTTTAGAACTTCAGCCTAGGGACATATTTGAATTTCTACAACATCATAACATCAGAAAAATTACAGAAAATTACAAAAAAAATTTATTTTTAAATTTGAATGCAGATTTTTAGAGAATTGCGTTAGAAACATTTAGAGGTATGCCACTCAAAAATCCGATTAAGATAAGTTGAGTTATGGATTTTAGAACTTCAGCCTAGGGACATATTTGAATTTCTACAACATCATAACATCAGAAAAATTACAAAAAAAATTTATTTTTAAATTTGAATGCAGATTTTTAGAGAATTGCGTTAGAAACATTTAGAGGTATGCCACTCCAAAATCCGATTAAGATAAGTTGAGTTATGGATTTTAGAACTTCAGCCTAGGGACATATTTGAATTTCTACAACATCATAACATCAGAAAAATTACAAAAAATTACAAAAAAAAATTATTTTTAAATTTGAATGCAGATTTTTAGAGAATTGCGTTAGAAACTTTTAGAGGTATGCCACTTCAAAATCCGATTAAGATAAGTTGAGTTATGGAACTTAGAACTTCAGCTTTGAGACATTCCTTAATGTTTTTGAATTTCTATCATAACATCAAAAAAATTGAAAAAAAATTAAATTTAAAAAAATTTCTAAATTTTTCTAAAAAATCTTAAAATTTTTTAAAAATGTGGGGGTGAGAGTTTTGTGTGGTTTGTGGGCGTTAGAGTGGGCGTGGCAAAAAGTTTTTGGGAAATCTATAGAAATTTACAAGATATTTAAAAAAGGGAAGAAATAACACAACATTTTTCAAAAGTGTGAGCGTTATATCTTTGATCATGTTCATTTGCGGTTGGCAATGATGTGGAAAATAATCACAATTAACGACGTATAAGAACCCAATATGCAAACCCAAAGTCCTGGGCGTTTTGGACAAGTTCAAGACCGTTTGGGCGGAATCATATCTGGCAAGCCCGGTCCAGCGAACCCAGCAGAGGGATTCTGCCTTCCGGTCGGCAGCAGGAGTTACTGACAGCCCATCATCCTGGCGCGGAGCAAACTCAATGCCCAAAATCCCGACAGCCAATTTTTCCGTGTTGAATAATTCAAATACATACACACACAGAGCGCAAACGCACACCACTGTCCAAGGGCCGAAGTTTTCCGAGCACGAGCTTTCGCTCCCGTTACACAAGAAAGTTTTCCAACTGCAGGAGAGAGTGTGGGAGTGCGTGTGTGTGCTGGTTTCCTGTTTGTGAATGTATTTTGCTCCAATTTCGCCGCAACTTCGGCTCGCGTTTTCCCGTTTCCCGACTTCGGAGTGCGCTCGCCGGGTCAGCGTGTTCAATACGCAAGGTTCAGTTGAGCGCGCCGGACGTTTGACTCGTGGTCCGTTCGTCGAGATACCGTTACAGCAGCAGCGTCGTGCGTGCGTAGTAGTAACCGACCACATACACACACACTCACACACTCACCCACACCGACGCAGAGTTCGTGGCGTGTAGTAAAACTCATTAAACAGCAACTTATTCAATACTATTTCACGCACGCGGGCAACGGCGGTGGAAAAACGCGCGCTTTACAGAGGTCCTCGAAACCGAGTCGAACGGCATTTTCGCCATCGCCGCGGCGGACTCTGAAAATGATTGCACAAAAGCAAACGAAGCGCGGCGATAAAAGTTAAATGTCGCGGTAAATTGCCTCGTTCGCCCGATCAATACCAAAACGGCAAGAAAAGGCGCAGAAAAACGTCAGTCAATTAAAACGTTCTCATGGAATACACACATATTATTTTTCAAGGCGAAACCATATCTACACTGGGTAAACAAGCACCATCAAGTGTGGTAGAGCCCAGTGCACGTGTCCCTGTGTGAAATGTGTGTGTCAAGCGAATTGTAATTTATTAAGCCCAGACAACGCTGCGTATACACAACGCAATTTCTTCAACGACTCATTCATTTATGTGCCTTATATGCCTTCACTCCCGTTTTTTTACTGTCCCATATACAGACAAAATTTTTGTTGCTAAATGCGTTCGCTCACGCCCCCCTCACAAGGGCAGATATGTATTCCACCCCACCACCTCTCCCTCGCATAGAGACAAATGGGCACATGGCTCTGGAGCAGACGCACACACTTAAGGTTCAACAGCCCGACGATTGCTTGGGAAGGATAACGGAGCGGGCAGAAGGAAGCGGGGAGCGGGGAGTGGGGTGCAGGGAGCAGGGAGCAGGGAGCAGGGATGAAGCAGCCATTATGTTCGACAACGCTAACCCACGTAGCTTGGCCCGCGTTGCGTATACGCCGCGTGGCTTGCTGCCAGTTGCCAAACTCTCGGGATTTTTGGAGCTTTCATCTTTTGTCTGCAAAAGTGGCAGAATGTAATTTTTGGCATTTACTCGCCGCCCTTGGTCTTAGCACGTCTGCAGAGTAAGCCCACCGCCACCGCCACCAGTCCTACACCCACACACGACGCCTTGCCCAGTTTATACTCGTATTGCCAGAGCAGCCGCGCGGGAAATGAAACTGGAGCTGGTGGCATTGCCTTTATCTACACTGAGAGAAACTCCCACCTTAAGAAACCCATTAAATATGAACGGCACTGATTCTACCCTTTTCCCCTATAAATGGGATCATGTTTTAAATCTTTTCGTGGCACTAAAATTCAAAATAAAAGTCCTTATCCCTTCATGGCTTACACTTTTCGGTGGCAACGGCGCTGTGTTGTGTTGTCTGCAAATTAGTGGAGGAGCTTTTGTTTGGAGCTGTTGGTCTCCTGCCTGGGCTCCGTTTTAATTTAGTATGTCTGAAATTAATGAAATTTTCGCAGGGCCAGACGAAATTATTTTTCCCTTGCTCGGGGCGAAAAGTGAAATACGCGATGCCCGAGTGCAGCACAGCCCTTTTTTGGCTGGCACTCTGCCCGATGGAATTTAGTGGGGGGTGTTTTGGCAAGCGGCGGGCGGAGATGGAGTGCCGTGCTTCGAAATTCGCCATTGTCAGAGCGGCGTGAAAGGCACACATAAATGTTTCGCTTGGCAACAAAAAAGCTGCCTAAATGGCACCACACACACACACTGGCACGTGGGTCAGGGGTCAGGGGTCAGGGGTCAGAGGGCCCACTTATAGATATAGTTATCATGGCTCTTGTGTGCTTAGAAAATGGAAAGCGGATAAGGCCATAAGCGGGGGAAACAAAACGAATTCATGATACAAACGGAACAAAGCCTTAGTACGTGTGAGGGAGCAACGAAATACGTATCAAATTATAGCCTAAGTAGCAGTTACGAAACCACCGAACCACGAGCAAGGAAAAGCATACAGCGAACTAGGTTTACAGAGCCCAGTCAAACCCAACTATCGATTAAAGAATCAACTCAGCATATCCCTTCGATTGTCCACGCGAAGTGGACCAACGATTCCATATCCCTGATTGGACGTTAAGCAAGCAAAGTGGCTGCAACAAAGTTAATGTGTGATAGCGCCACCACGGGATGTTTCCTGACCAGAAGCAACCATCGCAAGGTGAGTGTGTCCAACATGAGTGTTGTGTGTGGCTTATTTATGAATAGCAAACTAATAGCTAAGTAAAACTGCTTAAGACTGTTGATAAATAATAAAATATAAAGCTCGCAAGAAAGTTGAAGTACGCAGCTCAGTTCCATCCATTCCGTTTAAGCTGAAGAGTGCCTCAAACACAAGCGAGTCCATTTTCATGGCAATTCCGAGTATACTTTGTGTATTTCACTTTGATATATTAATCTATGTATGTGGATCGACGTGCAAATAAGGCCTCTTGCACGTCCAGTAGTTGCTACTAATGGTTCGTATTGGTTCAGATTCTGTGCCCATTTTTTTCTCTTAGCTTTTCCCATTAACAATTCCCACCCCTCCCACTTATTTCAAAATGTATTTTTTGCCGAAAAGCACTGTCTTTTTGCTTGTATGCGTACATTTATGCGGATGAATGAATAAATAAATACGCGTTAAGCAAATAATATTCCATATTTAATGGATGCTTGCAGCAGAGGCCAACGAACCCACTCGGATCAGTTAGTTCAAGGGACGCCAGGAAGGAACGAAAACCACGGATAAATAAGCGAACTGTGAACTTGTGTTGATAGGTCGGGGCAACCCGGCCGTTGCCCCGGGGCTATCCGCCAGTCCATGAGAACCCACTTAAACTCATAATCGCTTTTTGTTTATTTACACACGCATACTCGTACATTCGGGCGGCCACAAATTGCAACTTTCAGCTACTTGGCCGCCGGCGAAGGGTGCTTGAAATATTGAAATAAAATTCTATCAAGTGTGCAGTCCTTGGAGCGGGTGCTAAAAATATTTGCATAGATAACGGCGGGCACGAAACTGTTTGCGCACTTCTTCCATTCGGCTGGGTAATTAAATTTTTCGGGGAACTTAAATCAATGTACTGTTAACTCCTGAAATCGCTTTAAAATACTATTTTACTAATTTCTTGCTTAACCCTTCCTAAGTTAATAAATTCCCAATTCATAGGAATTTGCGATATAGAAGTCAAAAGAGTATACCTGAATTGTTAAATCAGTTAAATCAGCTTATGTAGCCCCTTCTCTCTCGAAAGATCCTGTCGGCCCACTGTCCTCCTGCACTTTTTTCCACTATATCTGTGTCCTGGCGCCTCTGAGTGACAGGAGCGCACGGAGCGAGTGAAAGGTTTGTCCTGCCCCCCTTCGTCACTCAGCTTTTCGGGCTGGAATTACACACGCTTCATCCAGCAGCGCGGCACTTCTGAATGTACGGAAGCCTAAGGCCCTCGATGCCATGGTATCCCGATATCCTGGCACTCGGCTTAGCTGTAAGTGTGTGGGTGAGCGTCCTGGATATAATTGCATAATGCGGTGCTGGGGACGCGTTTGCCGCCATCTTAATATGCTCCATTGTTTGCGAGCGTGCAAATTTAAATTTAATCAATAAATCACGTATACGCCGGGTGTGCTATGCCCACGACTGCTCGGCCAGCACTCCCATACCCATTCCCGCTCCCATTCCCATTCCCATTCCCGCTCCCATTCTCAGTTCCGCTCCATGACCCTCAGCCGTCTCCTGGGCTGTCGGAGTCACCGCCACAATGCGGCTTGTGTCACTTGTGTTGTCCTCGTGGTTGTTGCCTTGTTGTTTGCCTTAATTTGCGGTTATCTCGACTGGCGCCCCTGCACCAGCCAAATCCAAAGCAATCCAATCTGATTGGAGTCAAGCCACAGCTCCTGCCCCGCTGCCACTGGGCGGAATGTGAATGGGTGGGGCCCATTCTCTGTTCTTGTGCCACATATTTTGACATTAGCGCAGCTGCAACTGACAACTATTATTAACATGGGAGCGGAACGCTGTGCATTTGGCATTTAATTGTAATTGTTGTCAGTGGGTTCGGTCGTTCGGTGAATTCCGGACGATAGCCGGGTGACTGGTAATTGGCATGGAGGCGCTGCCTGGGAATTTTAGTAGGGATTTAAATTTATAATTATTCGGTCTTTGTTTTCGGCTCAGGTCGAATTTGGCTTCGGTATTCGGTGTGCCTCGCAATGTAATTTCCCGGAATAGTTTAGTCCGAGGAAATGGTTTTGTGTGTAGAACGTTATGAATGCCAAACAAATGTACGAATGTAAATTAAAGCCAACGGAGCAGAAATCCTTCGTTCACTTGCTGGCCGGAACACAATTTGTTTACGAGAACAATTTATGCCACGAACAGTTTACAAAAGTACTGTGGTGAATTTTCGGAAAATTATTTCTCCTGAATTTAACAATGATGTTGTGTGGAAATTTAGTGGTGAAGTTGGGGGCACGAGAAGGCCTTCTAAATCGTTTGGGTGAAACCAATTTTCCGAGGGGGGTTGCCTTACTTTGCCTTTGGCTTTCCCTGTGCTGTGCACGTAATTCGATCAGCTTGAGCACCAGAGGACAAATAACATGACTTGCTGTTTCGTATCGAGTTATTAATTACTCGGCGTTGGCAAAACAAAATCAATTTCATCAATTCACGTATAGCCAAGGCAATAATTCCCATTTTGGCTGGGGCAATCTGAGCATCGTCTGCATGAATTGACAAAGAGATCGAGGCGAGCACATCAAGCCAAATCACACGCTCTGTCAATCAATCAATGCGTCGGCCAATCCATCACCCGATGGCAGATGGAGGGCGGGGGTCAAACAGATGGCAGATACGAGAACCACCGAACGGCAGTTCGACCCCGGAAAACAAATTCTGTTCTTGCCGGAATCGCACTAAGGCTCAGTCATTACAATTATGGCTAGTCAATTATTAACCTGGCCGGGAAATGACGCACTGCCGCCACCGTATTGGTGGAGCAGAACCCTCCGGACTGATTAGTCCTGGCCCCATCGCGTGCACTGAGGGAAAACTTAAGGATCCTCAAAAGAAGCTTGTTTCATAAGGCAGTACCTGTGCCTCACAATTGCTTCTAGTTCACCATCTCTATAGCGTTTCCCTCAGAGGGATAGGTTCCGACAGCTAATGGCGTCTGCGCTGGCATAATTACAATTTTAGTCAGTTTCCGTTTTCGGGTGTTTATTTTTTATTTGGCTGTAGAGGCACTAAAATGGTTTTATTGATTTGTGTTGTCACGCAACTTCCTCTAATGGCTCCTGCCTCTCTCTCCCCCTCTCTCTCTGTCTCTCTCGCTCGTCTGCCGCAGGTCCAGTCCAAATTAGTCTTTCCACCCAACAGAAACTGCCAGCCAGAAGATTCATCCATAATTAAAAAAGCCTGCCGAAGTCTGTTCTCAATATGTGATGTCTTGAGGATTTTCAATTAGTTGTCGTCACCGGTCGGCGGGAAGCCGAATGAAAGTCGAATGAAGTAGGCGATGGGTGGTTGTGGGGTTCAGGGTGGCTGTGTGGCGTGGTGGCTTCCGTAGGCTCGCTGCTTAGTCAGCGACATCAACGACATAATGAAGTTGAAATGAGTTTAAACCGGCAGCCCCCAGAGGGTTCGTTCAGCCTTCGTTCAGCCATGAGTCACATGTGCGCCAGACTTTCACCAAAGACGCTTAGTGTAAACCCGCCCTGGAAATTTGCATTTGCAGCCGCAGAACTCCTCGGCTTTGGAGGGCAATTTCCCACTTCCCCCTAACTTATTGGATTTGCAGGCTAATAAGCTATGCACTTACTAATTAAGTGCGCGCCTCGATGTAAATATCTTATGACCGCAAACTGAGTGAAAAACGCCTCCAGCTATGCAGCCAAAAGGTAAAGCAGAAGGAAACGAATGGGGCAATACGTCTTGTCTCACAGACCTTTATAATAATAAGCTTTAATAAGTTACCTAAATAAAGATCAATCAACGAGTTAGCTACAGGCATGTGCACCTAATGACCAGTAGCTCCAGCAGTGTATTGAATGCTACGCATAGATGCGGCCGAATTCTATGAACTTAATTTCAACAATACTTCTGTTGGGTGGCAAAGGGTCGAGGGGGCATTTATTTTCCGCTGACATCCTCGGACGGAGGGTGTTTTCGTTGCTTTGGCACTTCATGTGTCCATTTAGAGCCCGCTCTTCTTGCTCAGCTCCTCTGCACGCGATGCACACCATCTATATTTATTGTTTCTAGTGCAGCAGTTGGGCCTTGTTGTTAGCAAACAGCTCCAACACGGTGGAGCCATCAACAATGCTCCGCCTACTTGTGCTTTGTGACGCCTGGCCTTTTTATTCCCGTTTATTGAATACAGTTGTTCGGCCAAGACCACGCCCACTGCTCCTTTTCCGCACTCAAAAGGCTGCACACAAGTGGTCATTTTCCAAACAAGAGGAGTTCGTTCACAAATTGAAATTTTTGTGCCTCGCGGTTGAGCGTGAATGGTGGCTCGGCGTTTCCCTTGAATTATTTATTTGCTGAACTGCAAGCAAACACCAAAATTCCATTATAGTAAACACACTTTAATAGTTTAATGCCAGTTGCCCAGCAAATGCCCAGCAAATGCCCACAAGACACTCGATTGAAGGGGAGATGCAGCCAAATAGGCTGAAGTTTTGCACGGTATGGCAAAATTTCGATTTTTGACGAACATAATAATGCCCATTTGACTAACAGCAAATGGACGGATCGGATTCGAGGGCCAAAACTTTGCCCTAACGACATCTGCCCTTGCTGCAAGTTTTGCGAAGTTATCCAGTGGCAACCAGAATCAGGCTGAGAACGGAGTGTCCTCACTCCTGGGGGACTGACAGACAGTCACCGACACATGTCAAAGTTTCGCAATTTCAAAGATTCTTCACTCGCCATTTTTTGTCCTTTACGAGGATGATTTTCAGCACCCACGGAGCCGAGCACAGCGCCACTTAAGATGTTGCCGTTGGGGTTGCGAGGCAAGTGCAACATTGCAGCTGACCGCTCTTGTGCAGTTATTAATAACTTCCCCTAGCTTGCGGCAGCCACTTCATTTTAAAGCAATTTCAGGGCCGACCCTCACACGACCCATGTTTCACATTGTTGCTCTGGTCCCCGGGCTGTTCCTCTTCCGGCGGGGAAAGTGGAGGGCAGGGCCATGTTTCTCATCAACCTCTGACCGTGTGACATCATCGGCGAGCGTCACGTGTCGGCTACGCTCGCCCCCTGGACGGACTGGAATCTTGATGTCCTGGAGTTTTGCATGACGCTGCAACCCACCGAATGAAATGGCGATGACAGAAATTACAAGGAGAATGGCAAATTCATTATTGCACACTTTCAGGAGTGAGCGTGGGATAGGAGGTCGAGAGATTGGCAAGACATAGAGGTCGTTAAAATTACGTCAGCATTACAATTTTGTAACACATTTTGTTGCTAACTGGGAGTAGGGTAACCGAATAGGTATTACTTATGTAATGGAGTGCAAATTCTTATGGGCTTCAAGGCATTTGATTTTCACTTGAAACAAAAATTTGCCAATTAAACAACTTGCGAGAATATTTCAAGTACTAAGTGTGAAAAAGTTCAGCACTCAGCTGTATGCCAAGGAACCGTTTACAAAACTGAACTGCGCCAAATTAGCCTCATTTATGCAAAGCTAACTCTTTAAGTAAAGCTGAAGTGCAGCCGGAATTGCAGCAGCTGCTGCAGCTGCTGCAGCTGCTGCAGCTGGCCCAACAATTAGCTTAGATTATGCAGCAGCGTGAAGCTCTTGATATTTGCATTTAGCGAGGATGACTGTGAAAAATACATTTCCCCTTTTTTCATGCAGGAGAATGGAAGATCAGTTCCTGATGTCACCGCAAGCCCGGGCCGGGCCCCGCCCGGACCGCTGCCCGCCAACCAGCTGTCTTCGATGGGCAACCAGCAACACCATGGCAACCAGCAACATCATGGAAACCAGCAGCAACATCATGGCAATCAGCACGGCAACCATCGAGGTCAGAGCGGAAGTTTGTCGAACGCCGCCGGGGTCAAGGACCCGGTGATGCTCCAGGGCGATTTCCGCAAAGTCAGCGGCATCAGCTCAGAGATCTTTCGGCAGATAGAGGCCGTCGAGAATGACCACGACCCAAACACGGCGGCGGCTTTGGAGGCGGTGGAGCGACGCGGTGAGATGATCGTGCGCGTCCTGGAGCCACGTTGCATGGGCAGCAAGCAGGCGGTGGATGCTGCCCACAAGCTGATGAACAAGGCGGATGCACGGCACACCGTGCAGCTGGTGGAAATAGTCAAGCGGCCGGGTCAGACGCTGGGCTTGTACATCCGCGAGGGAAACGGGGCCGATCGTACCGATGGCGTGTTCATCTCGCGGATTGCACTGGAGTCGGCTGTCTACAACAGCGGCTGCTTGCGGGTGGGTTAATTCGAAAACACATACAAAGACATCAAAATAACGCCATATACTTTCAGGTGGGCGATGAAATCCTTGCGGTAAATCTGGTGGACGTGACACACATGTCCCTAGACGATGTCGTCATTATTATGTCAATTCCGCGCCGCTTGGTGCTGGCGATACGTCAGCGGCGAGGCAATAGAGGCACAGGATCTCCTGGACCGCCGACGCTCTCCCGGCCAGAACAGAAGCCCCCACCGGTTGTTGTTATTAAGCGAGATTTGCGGGACGAGGATCTGGACGAGACGGACCGAATGCCGAGGCCGCGCTCATCACGTGACAGACGTACAGGTAGTTTGAAATGGGCGCCATGTTCACCCATCTAATCGATTGCTTCTCTTCTATTTCTTTCAGGAGATGGTCGCGAAATGACGGAATCTCGTTCTCGATTAGGTCTTGGTCTCAATAATTACAGTCCGCAGTCCGAGCAGTTGGATATGTACTACAATACCCGCGGCGGAGGTGGAGCCATGGGCGAACCGCCCAACTGGGGCTATAAACCACCACCGCCACCGTCTTCGGTGATTACGGAGCAACCCACAAAAGCACATGCTTTTGCGCCGTCGCATGCTTACTACCAAAATGCCGGCACTCTTGAAAGCTTGGCGGAGAAGGTGCATGCATTCTATCCTGGACAGCCTGGTGCTCCGCCCGTGGGTCCCTCGAGAAGAATGTCCACGGGCACTGGGAACGTTGGCCTCGCTCAACAACATGCCAGATTTCCGCGATCTGGCTCAGATCAGCATTTACCTCGCGTAGAATATTCGGATTATTCCAATTCCCTGGGACGCCATTCCCTCCTACGGTCAAGCTTAAAACCTGGAACGGCCGGTGGAGCTCCAATGCAGGTTGGAGTGGGAGGCACTCTTGGCCGATACGGGCGCTATGACCAACAGAGAGCCAGTGTATCCAAGTACGGCCCTCCATCTGGTGGAGCTCAATCGCTAACCCGGCGTTCCAGACCAAATTTGGACTATTCCAGCGATACGGAAGCCACAATTGGGCCCAGGCCAAGTTACTACTACTATAACAGACCTGCCATCGGCAGTATGTCAAGGGGATCAGGTGGAGCAGGCGGAGGAGTTGGCGCAGCTTCAACGGCTGCCTTGCTGGCCGGAGCTGCGGATCTCAATAAATTTAACTCATTGCCCCGAGAGCGCCCTGGAGCGAGGTTGCAGGGCATTCGCTCCAGAATGGGAGATCGTTTGGTGGACGAGAATGACGGAAATACCTCGGCACCCGAGTTCGATGCACGGAGGGGAAGGGATTTGCGTCAGCGAATTACCGCCAGTCCGTCGATATTTACGGCGGATGAATACCGCGCCTGGCTCAGAAGGGCACCTAGCAGTTCTGCCATTGCGGAACAAATGCGAATGACGCGGGACATGTTTGCCCAGCCACGGGCTCAGCGATTTTCATGTAGCGCTGAGAACATCCACGATGCACTGAGAAATGTGAGTATATTTAATGCCGATGAAAGCCTAACTATTGGATAACGTCATTTAATTTCAATTAGACGGAAAGCATCTACTCCAGTAGAACCCATATCCTTGGCACGGGCACTCTCGATCGGAACATGGGCCTAACACGACCAATTTCTGCACTACCTGTGCGCTCCATGTCCTCGCAGCACATTGGAGGAGCGGGCTCGATTCGTTCGCCTAGCATACGTCGCATGCGACAGTTACTGGAGCTTTCCGCAGGTCCCGCCAGCCCGAGCGGCAGCATCTTGAGCACCGGTGGCCACCAGAGTCCGGCACCAACACCAAGTGCCACCTTACCACGCCCACACCGCCAGATCGACATAAACCCGGCGGAGTTTGCCAAGTACAAGCTGGATAAGCCCATCGTGGATATTGGAGGGATCTCCGGCATGTTATGGATTCATTTGCTAGCAGGTCGCGGCCTTAGAACAGCTCCAGAGGGAGCAGCAGGCGCGGCGCCACAGGGCCAAACCAGAGATCTTTACTGCGTAATCGAGTGCGATCGCGTACATAAAGCACGGACTGTGGTGCGATCGGGTGACCTGCAGTTCGACTGGGACGAGTCGTTTGAGCTTGACTTGGTGGGCAACAAACAGTTAGATGTACTAGTCTACTCATGGGATCCGCAGCACAGACACAAGCTGTGCTACCGAGGCGCAATTTCGTTATCGTCAATCCTCCGTCAGTCTCCACTTCATCAGCTGGCCTTAAAGGTTGAACCAAGGGGGACGATATACATTCGCATGCGGCACACGGATCCACTGGCTCTTTACAAGAGGAGGGGACTTCCGAGCCTGAGAGCAGGTTACCCTACGCTCTTCGGCGCTGATTTGGAAACGGTGGTAAATCGGGAGTCCAAAAATGCTCCCGGTAGTGCACCCGTTCCCATCGTATTGAGGCGCTGTGTGGAGGAGGTGGAGCGCCGTGGTCTTGATATAATCGGGTTGTACCGACTGTGTGGCTCGGCTACCAAGAAGCGTTTGCTACGCGAGGCCTTTGAGCGCAATAGCCGCGCAGTGGAATTGACCCCGGAACATGTTCCTGACATCAACGTCATCACCGGCGTCCTCAAGGATTACCTCAGGGAACTGCCCGAGCCGCTGTTCACGCGCTGTCTTTTCCAGATGACGGTGGATGCCTTAGGTAAGAACCTTCAATGCTTAGAAGATTTTTCAAATACCAATTGTAGTGCTTTTATCCAATATCAGCTGTCTGCCTACCAGATGACCCGGAGGGCAATGCGAAACTGATGCTTAGCATACTCGACTGCCTGCCGCGGGCAAATAGGGTAAGATCGGCCGTTTCTTAATTAAAAAACTTGAATTATAATTTGTAATCCAATTGCGTAACTCTACAGGCCACCCTGGTATTCCTTCTTGATCACCTCTCGCTGGTCGTTTCAAACTCGGAGCGGAACAAGATGTCCGCCCAGGCGTTGGCCACCGTGATGGGCCCACCGCTGATGCTGCATTCGGCGAGTGCGCAGCCGGGAGCTGACATCGATCACGCTCAGCCGATCGCGGTGCTTAAGTATCTGCTGCAGATCTGGCCGCAGCCGCAGGCGCAGCATCAGCAGATGGCGCAGCACATGGGCGGCGCTGCGGGGGCGATGATGGGCGGCTTGGTCACCGCCGGGAGCATGAGCAATATGGCCGGTGTTGCTTCAGGTAACGTACTCCCAGCTTCCGATTTCCCACCCCAGAGCTACCAGAAAAAATCAGACCCAACACACAAGAACACACCCTCCGATTATTGCCACCACACTTGCAAGAGTTTGATTCCTTCTTTCGTTCCTGCTTTGGATGCATCGCTGCATCAGCAGCAGTTCCAAGTCCAAAACTGTGCCACCCACTCGCTCTTCAACATAAAGTGCGTCACAAAACCGTTCTTACTGTTAGCTGTTATGCAACCCACTCACAGACACAAGTACACACTGTCCCAATCACCCAAACACACAGGTTGCCACTTCCAGTGCGATTTTCAGCTTAATTAGGTCTTAAATCATATTAAATCATATTATTAAAAATCAAAGCCAGATACACTTTTGATTCTGCTTTTGAATGCCAATAAAGTCGGTGCGGTGCTCACTTTGTATAATTGGAAGAACGTTTAGATTTAATTGATATATTTTAAATATGGAAGCAATCAGGTGGTAACCGCAGACCTCTCTCACCTCACCCCTCAGCCACTGAAAACACCTCAAAGCGCGTCCACATTAATATTGATTAATACAGAGTCCTATGTAGACAGGTCGGCGCGGCGAGTCAACAGGGCAGCGTGGAAGCAAAGTCAGTGCGTTGCCAGCGGACAGACAGCAACTTCTACTGCAGCAGCAGGCGCAGCTCATGGCGGCGGGCAATCTTCTGCGCTCGTCCACTTCGGTAACCAACATACTCTCCCAAGGCCATCCTCAGCTCTCAGCCACAGCCAACAATCATCTGTATCAATCAGTAGTGGGTCAGTTAGCTCAATCGCATCGAGCCTTGCAACAAGCGGTGCAACAGGTAAACAAACAGAATCCACACCACACAGCAACCACAACAATGCAGCCGAAGGTGCTAACAATGGTTACAACACGTGACATACTTTTCCAGAAACACTTGCATACAAACATATCATCACATATCACCATTAACCCACACCGCACTCCTAACATCCATATTTCACTGTGATGGGGCAATAGATGGCGGGCATTTTAATATGTTTTTCCCTTCCGAGTCGCTTTCAAATTTTCAATTTATGATTTGTTCAAAATAGAACATATTTTCGGGGAAGAAGAGATTAGAGAGACAAGAGAATATATGGCCAATATACGGTCAAAATATGTATATGTCACATATAACATATACCATATAACATATACCGACATAATTGACAATATTAAAATCAACTAAAATTAAAACGTCAAAAGTGTGGGTGGGACAGCTTTGGGCGGTTTATGGGCGTTGTCAAAATATTTTTGGCATACCGATAAATTTCAAAAATGTCAAAACAGTTTTCAGAAGTGTGGGTTTAACAGTTATTACTGTACGGTTGACGGCAAAATATTTTGAGTTCCTTAGAACAATATTTTAAAATACTTCCTTCAGAGACTGATAACGTTCATATGGGACATATCGTTCATATACGTAGTTATTTTTTCCAGAAAAAGGCTAAACATGGCATTTGCATTTTTCTCATTCATTGAACACTAACCCTACCAACACGATCACAAAAACACGTACTCAGAAACATTTTCTTCCTTCTTTTCCTGTTGACCGTTCTGCAAAAGATGATAATTTCAAAAATATTTGTCTAATGAACTATTCAAATTTGAAGCATTATCTGTTATTAGTTTATTCTTTGCTTTTTACGGAACTAATATACTATAATATATAAATATATTATAAAAGTAAAGTCAACAATAATTTGCTGTGATCCTTGATCGATAGACGTTGTAATTGTGATACATAAATGTATACGTACATTCATAATCTAAACATCAGTATGAGATAATGATGGTAATGATGTTGATGGTGTAAACGGCGTGCAAAGCATGATTGGCCCACTACTGGTAACAAATAAACATACTCGTAACGACAGTTGTTCCCGTACATATGTATTCCACTCCCATTCAATATGTAAATCATACAGCTTTGTATGCCCACACATACCAAATGAAAGACACATCTTATAAAAGCTTCATTAACCTCGAGTGCCACTGCCATTGTAAAAACTTCATCAATCATACCCAACTTGCGTTTCATTGGAATTGCTTACACACCCGTCCCAGGAATAGATCAGCCCTCTTGTTGGTTCAAGCCCACAACCCCAATCCCCGACACCTTGTCGCATTATTTTCCCAGAATTGAAAAGCACAGCCTAAATAGAGTAGAGCATCTCAAAGTCGGAGGGGAAACAGTTCTAAGCATTTAATTTTTCTCTGAAGTTCAGTTGAATCCTATTCACACTCCTTAAGTTGAAACTTTCGTTTCGTTTGTGGTAAAAGAATTGACTTTTTATTATTCTATCATATTAAATCCACAGCCCAGTAACCCGCTCTTACTCACCGCACACCGTTCGACTTGAATGTCACTGAAGTCCTTTAAAAGACACGTTTATTTGATTTAAGCTAACATATTATTGTCCTTTATTTAAAGTCAATTTTGCATAGTGATGTTTCTTAGCATGCATGAAATACAACTCACGCTTTAACACAAGCCAACCACTTTTCCAATGCCCACGTACTCACCCGAATCCCAACAATAACATGTAATTGGTTAACGAATTGGCCGTCACCTGTATGAGAATCGCACCGTCGCACATCACGCAGTGAAATTGTCTTTTGTCTATGAATATAAATGTGCTCGTGTATGTGTCACTCAATTAGCCACTTGAAGACAACCATCAACACTATAACACTAAACCCTGTACTGATTCAAAATTTTAAATTCTTTCTGCACCACCCAAAACCAAGAACTAGCACGTATTGACTCCCTTGAAGCTTCTTCAGCCTTAATTGACTTTCAGTAACAACAACATTTAACCAACTTTGCGGGATTTTCCCTGCTCTCCTTTCCCTTCGTTATTCTCTTGCAGCCCTATCAATTGGGGGGCTCAGTGGGCTCAGCAATTCCCGACCCATCGCCACTGCCACTTCCAGGCACACCCTCCCCCGGCAGTAGCTCAGCATCGACGGGCTCGGGCTCGGGCTCCGGATCGGGTAAAAGTAAGTAACTGAAATGCTCTTACGCTTAAGTCGCTGGCATTGTGTGTGCTACTAGTGAAAAGATTACGTGGCTAATGCGCTTGTAATTTTCTGTAGGCACGGATACCATCAAGCGCGGTGCTTCGCCTGTTTCCGTTAAGCAAGTCAAGATCGTCGACCAGCCATCCAGTCCATATTCCATTGTGATGAAGAAGCCGCCGCTGCAAAAAGATGCGCCCGTAGAAATCACCACACCCACCACACAGGCGGATGCAGAGTCGACCTTGGGAAGCAAAGAAAGCAATGGAACATCATCTCGAAGGGGAAATGGGGACTTTTATGATACGCATAAAGCGCAGGCCAGGAGTTTGCTGAACGAGGAATCCAGCTACAGCTCCAAGTACACTGCCTTGGAAACTAAGAAGACCAGCCTTGGCAACAGTAGCTACACGCCCAGCAAGTCGAATGCCAGTGGGCTTTCTGCCGGCGAGGACTACAAAGCAATGCGAAACAAGTCGAGCGCTACATCCAGCTCAAGTTCATCGCAGGCAACCGTTTTAAGTGCTGGCTCTACGGCCACATCAGCCCCGACCACTTCTTCAGACGATTCGGATGACCTGGTCTCCTACAAGTCATCGGCGTCCACAAATGCCTTGCTGGCCCAATCGCAAGCCATGACCACCAGTCAGCTGATGTCCAAGTATCTCAAGCGGGAGCCTCGGGTACAGTTTACGCCCATCAAGTCACCGGAATCGCCCTCGCCACCGGGTACCGGAGATGGTCTGCCCAAGGGTACTTACCAACTGGTTACGCCTATCTCGGGACCGCCGAGCAAACCGGGTGCTACCACTGGAGCTATAAGCAAGTACACCACCGGCTCAGTGGATTCATCTGTTAATGCGAACAGCCAGAAGTTGTCATCGCCCTCCCGATTGTGCAACAGCAAGGATAGCAGCAGCAGGACTGGAACGATCAGTAGTACGACAGCCGGGACAGCCTCTTTGGTTTCCACAGGTCGGCGTTTGTTTGACAGTCTCGCCTCTTCATCGTCCTCGGAAACGGAAACGAAGACGTACATAGGTGGCACCACTGCGGCCAGTGGGGCCATCACCACCACCACGTACACCAACGACACCAAGAACTCCGGCAGCAGTAGCAGTAAGTCGGGAATAGGAGGGGGGTCTGGAACTGGGTTGGGAGCAAGCTCCGAGACTCGAAGCTTCGGCAGTACGCTATTCGGCAGTAGTGGCTTGGGTAATGGCAATGGCAGTAGCCACAATCACTCTAACGCCAGTCCAAGTCCCTTCACCACCACCAACGGCAACGGTAACCACAATACCATGCATCTGTATGGCACCTTGCCCAAGAACGGAACCTCCACGGGGGCAGCTCTGTTTGGCGGATCGGCCAACAGTTCCTCGTACCACTCGTCGGCGAGTGGAAGTGGAGCCGGAACCGCCAGCAGTAGTGGGGTCAGCTCTATGACGGGCTCCACAAATAGCTACGACTTCTACACGAGCACAAGCTCCAGTGTGAGCAGTTCGCGGCCCTTTGCCAACGGTGGCAACAACTATCACACACTGGGAACCTATAGGGCTCAGTACGCCGCCACTAACCCCTTCCTGGACGCCTTCGATGAAAAGCCGGGCAGCAACGGGGGTAATACCCACGGGGAGGAGAAGCTAGGCGCGGACAAGGGCCACCACAGAGCGGCCGTAATGGCCTTTCAGTCGTCAGGAGACTCGAAAAACGGCAGCGATGAGTACGATGACATCAAGTGAGGTAGGGAAAAGGCTATAAATGCGGTTAGGAGCAAAGAATATACATAGGTACAACTACGATTATACGCGTACGACTGGTGAAAGTAAAGAGATCTAAAAGCTAGTCTTCCTGATTTAACTTTTCTTAGTTATATTTCACCTTTGCGGTCTGCGAAAACAGTTCGTATACATCAAATACTTTTGGGCAACGGAAAAATATTAACCGTTGATATGCGTGCTCTGGTTTAAACTTTTTATTCCACTCTACGAATTTGATCGGAAAGCATCAAAACATTCATTCCCTTTCGCCATTGCCTCGCGCGCGTATAATCGTAGTTACGTAACAAAAACTAATGCCACACAATGCTGAAAGTATTCTTTTGAAGTATTTACAGTTTACAAATTTACAAAGTACGAACGATAGTTGCATATAAACGCCCCTATGAGAAAACGCCCTTCTAAACCTCTAAAGTCTAAAGCAAGCATAAAACATAATCTACATACATCAAATTAAATAGTCGCCGAGCTCTGTGTATGTGTTTATAAATACTTGTGAAAGCTTATCCCTGGTAGCGTTTAAAGTGTCGAAGCGCTTGACAGTGGTTTGCCGTTTAGCTAACATAAATCCGAATTCAATAACATTTACGAACAGTATTTTTTAATGAACTATAACATAAATTAAAGTCAACAGCGTATACAATAAATTACATTTAAAAAATACAAATAGAACAACTTACCCAAAAGGTTGAACACGCATTTAATTTTTAAAAATAATCCTATATCAACTTACACCCCTCTAGTAGTCACACGATTCGTTACTGATATATTTTTGCAAACTCCCTTTTCGCAGTGGAAACTGTATATAAGAAAAGCTCTTATAATCTACCCACATAATCTCTTTTGTGAGCGTTTCTAAGTGACCAACTCTCTTATCTGGAAAAGCAATGTACACGATGTACTATGACAACCTGTCTAATTAACTATTCGACGACTTTTTGAGCAACATATTTGCCTGCAATGTTTCCCAATGCCTCTTTTATAAAACTTAAATGTGCATATGTGATCAAAATACGATCGAACTCCCGATTAGGATTTCACATAGCAGACACCACTCGCAAACTGACATGCAAAATACAAATACATGAATTTATTAACGAATCAATGTGCTTAGTTTTTGTATGAAACAAAGTCTGATATATACACTAATATACAACGGTACAGTATAATATTTCTAAACATTTAATCATAATTATACAAGCGATGGAAATAATATGTAATGTTAATATATATTACTAAATAGCAAGTTAAGAACGCTTTGCGATTAAGAAGTTTACAGCAGGTATGTTTTCAAAGCTTTTTAAAACGTATTAATGACCAACTGTGCTTAACCCCAATTGTATAGGAAATTACATTTAAATGACCCTATAACGATCTCAATTTTATAAAAACTTAAAATGCATAATACTTTCGAATACATATGTTGCGGAACTGTAAATACCCAAAAAGGAATTTACCGATCTCGTAGTCAAGTAATCAGTAAATGAAGCTGGTTATAGTCATAGGCTTTGGCAAACAGCCAACAGCAAATAGCCCCTATTATTTAAATAAAGTTAGACAGGATCATTTCTAATAGGAAAAACTAAAATAACAATTTAAGCGCTGAGGTTCAGAAAGATTTATGTTAGCTAACAAAAATGAATAATCATTCGTCTTCATGCAAGTACAACTTTCTTCAGCGACTCAATAAAATCAATTAAAGTAAAAAGCCTCACTTATTACATTACAGTTCATTCATTCATTTCCATAACTAATCGAAATTATATAACCCAAAACTATAATCAATGTTGTGGATTATTTGATTTTAACAATTAGTACGGCTTATAGAGATCGATTGGGAACCCCAAAACACAATAAGATTTTAAATAGAAAAATATTCGGTTAATTGTTGCCAGATTTATTTTATAAGAATGGATAGCATTTAAAGTGTTAAACATGATTACCAAACCAAAGAGTTTAAAACCACAATATAGGCAACCATATAGTTGAGCAAATTGATTTTTATATAGTGAATTGTTAATTATTGCATATAGCACATAGAATTTTTAACAAAAGTAAAAAGGAATCACAAGTTCAGGCGGATGAGTTATTTTGAGATGGTCGCGACTTGCTTGCCGCCATCGCTGCCCAACTTTATTGATTTTACGATTTTAACTTCATACATAACCAAGGAACATCAATGTTACTAAAGCTGTCGCCTTCGTTTTAAAGACAAGTAAGACCCTAGTACCCCTATTAGCTCTGCAATCCGGTTTTTTAATTGGTTAATCCCGAAAGCTTTAATCGTTGAACGACCAGAATTACACGGTTACAAATTCTATAAATATTCCTTATACATACATATACCATATAATAGTAGCGGAGTTGGTGGAAGATGTCATGGCAGCACTTCGGTTTATTTGCGAGTTGTTGTGGCTTCATAGTCGTAGTTAGTTAGCACTAGATGTAAAACATGGCGGAGATTCGAGCGTTGTCAGTTGGTGGTGGAAGAAGGAAGTGGAGGTGTTGGTGGAGGTGGAGGTGGAGGCGGCGAATGCGGTGGCATCGGTTTGTGGTTTGCCGCTTGGAGCTGCTTTTCTGGGCCCGATCTTGTTCGATATCTATTTGTACTTGTACTTAGAACTCGTAAGCATACACTATGGAATATATATCACTGTGTCATATCGTACATTTAAAGCAAATAACGAAAACAGATTGGAGCTGGAAGCAGAAGAGGAGAAGAGCAGAAGAGAAAATTGTTAACGCAAAGTATTCATGTATCGAAGTATGTATACAACCCTAAATTAATAGCAGTCGGCAGCAACTACATAATATAAATAGATGAATACCAAACAAAACAAAAACTCGATTGGCGGGAAACCAAGTACTACAAATTGTACATGCATTTAATCTAGAATAGCTGCAACTAACTAAACACTAAATATCTGATACTGAAAACCAATCCAACTTTTAGCTGGCAAACGAAAATGGCAAATGAATTGATAAATATGCTAACACATTAGGCATTAAATTAGTTAACAGTGAATTAACAGAAACGAACTAATTTATTAAAATGTATTGCACAATATCGAACACTTAAACATATTAGAGAAAGTAACTAAGCCTACTACAGGTAATATGCATACGAATAGAGTCGGACACATAGGCAAAGGTGGCAGAATGCTGATTCAGATTATGTTCAAGCCTAATCTCCAAGTGAAATCGACCGATTCCACGGCGTTACTTTCGGGTAGTGAGATGGGAGATCTGTTGTACTACGATTTGGATTCGATAATTTGGATAATGCATACGCCTAGTTATATGTAAAGAATAAGTGTGTTTATGTATGCATTAAATGTGCCTATACTTTCGTTTAATTTAAAGACAAAAAACCCTTCCGCCCGCACCCTTGTATACTTTATTTTTGCCCACTTTGAGAACCCTTTGACGCTTTATGGGGATTTTTATTATGGTTTTTCGAGCGGTTTGTAAGGAATGCAATTAAGGAAAAGATTTCTTCAGTCGAACTTAATAAGTAAATGGAGACCAAATGCTCAGGGCTTTAGCAAGTTATAGTAGGCGTAATATACAAAAAAAAAGAAATCAAGGGGAGACCCACCTAAAAACTAAGTGCAACACATCATGAGCATACTCCATCAAACGTTAAGGCGATGCATTTTAGTTGAATCTTTAGATCTGTCATCACCAGCATAAGCTGCAGGTGCAACTCAACAATAGCAACAGCAGCCACAACAAGAACAATCCAACAAACAAATTTACAAAATCCACGCAATCAATTTGTTGAAAAGACTGAAAACCACATAAAACAAAAGGAAGACAAAACAAAAGTAAACCAAGAACATACAACTCCCTTTGCATAGAGATCGACGTGAAACCAAAAATATTTCATACACTAGAATTTTGAAGAAGATCCCCAGTATAAAAAGTCTCAGAGTTTTCCTTGTTTATGCGGTCATTTGAAATGTTTTGGTGTATTCTTTCTCCAGCGCGTCATTGAACTTTATCGAAGTAACTTAACAAATCTTAAAGTAATAGTAAAATATTAGCGAAAACAATACAAATATTACCACCAGCAGTTTGCTACCTACTTAATATGCAAGTTTAATATAAAAATGTAATAAGAAATAGTCTAACAAATAGTTCAAAACTTTACGAAATGAGAAAAGTTTTCATCATGTAGAGAATTAAACAATGCCGGATAGATCTATAGCAAAAGTATCACACTCCTCCCACGTCGTTGTGCAAAATTATAACTAATTATAATTAATACAACAAACCGTTTTTAAAAACCCACCATTAAAGGAAGCATAAAAAACCAATGTTAAAACAAATCGAAATCCCATTAATTGTTTTCGAGTCTTTCTTCCTTATTTGGACCTCTTATTAATGGCATATGAACAAAACACAAACAAATAAGCGTAATGAACAAACATATGTATATATCTCAATATCTTATTGCGGATCTCCATACCTTTAACGCAGACGCACGAAGAAGATAATCCACGTCGGAGCAAGACCTGATCCAGCCAACTGACAGGATCGCGAACAGCGAGGATTCGTTAGAACGGATAATACTCTGATTTACCACTGCCACAAAGAAGCAAACAAGTAAATTGTAACGTTAAAATAGATATAAAACAGCCGGTACATTATATAGATACTTTGCTATTGCGTAAATAAAATAATAAAAAGTATCTTATTTGACAAAGACGGGAGTTGGCGGGAGTTCACTGCATAACGCAAAGACGGATAGGCATGCAGCGTCTACGCGTATGTGATTGCCTAAAAAGCAAGTAAACTTAACATTATAATTTATTACAAACAAATAACAATAATAATTATGCATAACTATGGAAAGCAAAACGAAATGCAAACTAATACATAAATCGTTCCCTGCGTACGAATAAAGCGATGTTAAATTATTTAATGAAAATATATATACATATAAATAAATTACTTGTTGAATTATTTAAACTTTATTTGCGGAACTTATTTTCAGCTAGAAACCTACGAAGACTGCAGGCAAAAAAAGTGATCAAGCTTCTTGCGAACAGACATCCGTGTTCGCAAGGGGCTTCATCACTCGCAACTTTTTTCGGAGTCAATTTTTTACGTTTACATTCCTACATCATAACATCAAAAAAAATTAAGAAAACATTTATTTCTAAATTTGAATGCAGATTTTTAGAGAATTGCTCAAGAAATACTTAGAGGTATGCCACTTCAAAATCCGACTAAGATAAGTTGAATTATGGACTTTAGAAATTCAGCCTAGGGACATTTTTGAATTTCTACATCAGAAAAATTACAAAAAATTAAAAAAAAAATTAATTCTAAATTTGAATGCAGATTTTTAGAGAATTGCGTTAGAAACATTTAGAAGTATGCCACTCCAAAATCCGATTAAGATAAGTTGAGTTATGGACTTTAGAACTTCAGCCTAGGGACATTTTTGAATTTCTACAACATCATAACATCAGAAAAATTACAAATAAAAATTATTTTTAAATTTGAACGCAGATTTTTAGAGAATTGCGTTAGAAACATTTAGAGGTATGCCACTCCAAAATCCGATTAAGATAAGTTGAGTTATGGACTTTAGAGCTTCAGCATAGGGACATTTTTGAATTTCTACAACATCATAACATCAGAAAAATTACAAAAAATTACAAAAAAAATTTATTTTTAAATTTGAATGCAGATTTTTAGAGAATTGCGTAAGAAACATTTAGAGGTATGCCACTCC
Source organism: Drosophila orena (assembly GCA_005876975.1). Classification (NCBI taxonomy): domain Eukaryota; kingdom Metazoa; phylum Arthropoda; class Insecta; order Diptera; family Drosophilidae; genus Drosophila; species Drosophila orena. The sequence continues at coordinate 365,629 of VCKV01000282.1, read as the reverse complement.
AAAATCCGATTAAGATAAGTTGAGTTATGGACTTTAGAACTACAGCCTAGGGACATTTTTGAATTTCTACAACATCATAACATCAGAAAAATTACAAAAAATTACAAAAAAAATTTATTTTTAAATTTGAATGCAGATTTTTAGAGAATTGCGTTAGAAACATTTAGAGGTATGCCACTCCAAAATCCGATTAAGATAAGTTGAGTTATGGACTTTAGAACTTCAGCCTAGGGACATTTTTGAATTTCTACAACATCATAACATCAGAAAAATTACAAAAAATTACAAAAAAAATTTATTTTTAAATTTGAATGCAGATTTTCAGAGAATTGCGTTAGAAACATTTAGAGGTATGCCACTCCAAAATCCGATTAAGATAAGTTGAGTTATGGACTTTAGAACTTCAGCCTAGGGACATTTTTGAATTTCTACAACATCATCACATCAGAAAAATTACAAAAAATTACAAAAAAAAATTATTTTTAAATTTGAATGCAGATTTTTAGAGAATTGCGTTATAGACATTTAGAGGTATGCCACTACAAAATCCGATTAAGATAAGTTGAGTTATGGACTTTAGAACTTCAGCCTAGGGACATTTTTGAATTTCTACATCAAACATCAGAAAAATTACAAAAAAAATTTATTTCTAAATATGAATGCAGATTCTTACAGAATTGCGTTAGAAAGATTTAGAGGTATGCCACTCCAAAATCCGATTAAGATAAGTTGAGTTATGGACTTTAGAACTTCAGCCTAGGGACATTTTTGAATTTCTACAACATCATAACATCAGAAAAATTACAAAAAATTACAAAAAAAATTTATTTTTAAATTTGAATGCAGATTTTTAGAGAATTGCGTTAGAAACATTTAGAGGTATGTCACTCCAAAATCCGATTAAGATAAGTTGAGTTATGGACTTTAGAACTTCAGCCTAGGGACATTTTTGAATTTCTACAACATCATAACATCAGAAAAATTACAAAAAATTACAAAAAAAATTTATTTTTAAATTTGAATGCAGATTTTTAGAGAATTGCGTTAGAAACATTTAGAGGTATGCCACTCCAAAATCCGATTAAGATAAGTTGAGTTATGGACTTTAGAACTTCAGCCTAGGGACATTTTTGAATTTCTACATCATCATAACATCAGAAAAATTACAGAAAATTACAAAAAAAATTTATTTTTAAATTTGAATGCAGATTTTTAGAGAATTGCGTTAGAAACATTTAGAGGTATGCCACTCCAAAATCCGATTAAGATAAGTTGAGTTATGGACTTTAGAACTTCAGCCTAGGGACATTTTTGAATTTCTACAACATCATAACATCAGAAAAATTACAAAAAAAATTTATTTTTAAATTTGAATGCGGATTTTTAGAGAATTGCGTTAGAAACATTTAGAGGTATGCGACTCCAAAATCCGATTAAGATAAGTTGAGTTATAGACTTTAGAACTTCAGCCTAGGGACATTTTTGAATTTCTACAATATCATAACATCAGAAAAATTACAAAAAATTACAAAAAAAATTATTTTTAAATTTGAATGCAGATTTTTAGAGAATTGCGTTAGAAACATTTAGAGGTATGCCACTCCAAAATCCGATTAAGATAAGTTGAGTTAATGACTTTAGAACTTCAGCCTAGGGCCATTTTTGAATTTCTACAACATCATAACATCAGAAAAATTACAAAAAATTACAAAAAAAATGTTTTTTTAAATTTGAATGCAGATTTTTAAAGAATTGCGTTAGAAACATTTAGAGGTATGCCACTCCAAAATCCGATTAAGATAAGTTGAGTTATGGACTTTAGAACTTCAGCCTAGGGACATTTTTTGAATTTCTACAACATCATAACATCAGAAAAATTACAAAAATTACAAAAAAATTTATTTTTAAATTTGAATGCGGATTTTTAGAGAATTGCGTTAGAAACATTTAGAGGTATGCCACTCCAAAATCCGATTAAGATAAGTTGAGTTATGGACTTTAGAACTTCAGCCTAGGGACATTTTTGAATTTCTACAACATCATAACATCAGAAAAATTACAAAAAATTACAAAAAAAAATTATTTTTAAATTTGAATGCAGATTTTTAGAGAATTGCGTTAGAAACATTTAGAGGTATGCCACTCCAAAATCCGATTAAGATAAGTTGAGTTATGGACTTTAGAACTTCAGCCTAGGGACATTTTTGAATTTCTACAACATCATAACATCAGAAAAATTACAAAAGAAGGTTTCTACTGAACCAATTGATCGTTGGTCACCTTCTGTAATTCCTGTTCGCCTGGTAACTTAAACCAAAAAATCTCACAATTTTGACTACAAAATGCGCATTTTTATGGCAAATTTGTGGATTTTTTCTATATTTGGCACCAGGCGATCACAATCAGTAGTAGGTTTCTACTGAAAACCAAGTAACCAATTGATCGTTGGTCACCTTCTGGAATTCCTGTTCGCATGGTAACTTAAACCAAAAAATCTCCCAATTTTGACTACAAAATGCGCATTCTTATGGCAAATTTGTGGATTTTTTCGATTTTTGGCACCAGGTTATCATAATCAGTAGTAGGTTTCTACTGAAAACCAAGTAACCATTTGATCGTTGGTCACCTTCTGGAATTCCTGTTCGCCTGGTAAATTAAACCAAAAAATCTCACAATTTTGACTATAAAATGCGCATTTTTATGGCAAATTTGTCGATTTTTGGCACCAGGTGATCATAATCAGTAGAAGGTTTCTACTGAAAACCAAGTAACCAATTGATCGTTGGTCACCTTCTGGAATTTCTGTTCGCCTGGTAACTTAAACCAAAACATCTCACAATTTTGACTATAAAATGCGCATTTTTATTGCAAATTTGTCGATTTTTGGCACCAGGTGATCATAATCAGTAGAAGGTTTCTACTGAACCAATTGATCGTTGGTCACCTTCTGTAATTCCTGTTCGCCTGGTAACTTAAACCAAAAAATCTCACAATTTTGACTACAATGTGAGGAGTCTTAAAACTCCCCACAAATCGAGGTGCAGGAGAGCTGCCTAGCAACAGCGAAGAAGGCTGGAATGCAGAAGGAGTCAAGGGCAACCAGGTCAAACGGGAAATAATGGACCTTGGACCCGAGCAAAGCGGAGCGACCGTGAACTAACGGTACCGCGCTGGACCTTGGACTCAGGCCGGCCAAGGGCACAGAGGTCAAACGGTAACGGTGCGGACTTTGGTCAAGCACAAGAGACGCACCGTGGACCAACGGGATCTGGGTCGGACCTTGTACCTTGTGCAGAAGGGGAAAACAGGATTTCCCCGGCCTATAAAGGGACTGCACAAGCGCAGCCAGGACAGTCAAATCTAACCACGCGAAGAGCCGCACGCACACGGATACAGTCAAACGGAGGTTCAGACTAGTGAACCGTCAGGACGAACGCGAGTGACGCAGGAGAACGATCCCTGCAAGTGGAACCTGGCACGGTCAGAAAGGTCAGTGGAGTCAGTGGTCGGTCCAAGGTGGGCAATGGGAGGAGCGTTAGCTTGACCCACGGGCGATAAACCTTTCCCACCACAAATCCTAAGTCCCAGTCGAGCCGGCACGGGTACGCGAACCGCGCAGACGACGGCGAGGACCGAAACAACCCACTGTAAAGATTCCGCTAATAAGCTACTACAATCCTAAAAACTCTGTCTTTTATTTTGGTCGCAATCACACAAACATAAATTTGGTGGGCGAACACACAAACTCTCTGAGCTAGCCGTTGCAATTCGTAGCGAGCAGAAAACAATAGAAATCAGTTCGTCAAACAAATGCGCATTTTTATTGCAAATTTGTGGATTTTTTCTATATTTTGGCACCAGGCGATCACAATCGTAGTAGGTTTCTACTGAAAACGAAGTAACCAATTGATCGTTGGTCACCTTCTGGAATTCCTGTTCGCCTGGTAACTTGAACCAAAAAATCTCACAATTTTGACTATAAAATGCGCAAAATCCGTTTTTTCAAATTTTGATCATAAAATAATCAGTTTTTTTGCAACAACTCTAAAAATAATTGTCTGAATTCGGAATGGTATACCTCGTTGCGTTCGTAGTTTAATTTCCCATCAAACTGTGTTTAAAAGTTGGAACTCAATTTTTTGGCCATTTTTGGCAAATTTTAATGATGTTACCCCTTACAAAAAATGCGAAAATCGACCCAAAAACGAATTTCCCAAAATCCGTCAAAAAGTGATAGGGATCGTTAGCATTGGTAATTAGCTGCTCAAAACAGTTATTCTTTCATGTTTATGATCATTTTTAGCCAAGTTATGATTAAAATGCCAATAAAAATATTTTAATTTTGCCAAAATCCGTTTTTTTAATTTTGATCATAAAATAATCAGTTTTTTTGCAACAACTCTAAAAATAATTGTCTGAATTCGGAATGGTATACCTCGTTGCGTTCGTAGTTTAATTTCCCATCAAACTGTGTTTAAAAGTTGGAACTCAATTTTTTGGCCATTTTTGGCAAATTTTAATGATGTTACCCCTTACAAAAAATGCGAAAATCGACCAAAAACGAATTCCCAAAATCCGTCAAAAAGTGATAGGGATCGTTAGCATTGGTAATTAGCTGCTCAAAACAGTTATTCTTTCATGTTTATGATCATTTTTAGCCAAGTTATGATTAAAATGCCAATAAAAAATATTTTAATTTTTGCCAAAATCCGTTTTTTCAAATTTTGATCATAAAATAATCAGTTTTTTTGCAACAACTCTAAAAATAATTGTCTGAATTCGGAATGGTATACCTCGTTGCGTTCGTAGTTTAATTTCCCATCAAACTGTGTTTAAAAGTTGGAACTCAATTTTTTGGCCATTTTTGGCAAATTTTAATGATGTTACCCCTTACAAAAAATGCGAAAATCGACCCAAAAACGAATTTCCCAAAATCCGTCAAAAAGTGATAGGGATCGTTAGCATTGGTAATTAGCTGCTCAAAACAGTTATTCTTTCATGTTTATGATCATTTTTAGCCAAGTTATGATTAAAATGCCAATAAAAATTTTTAATTTTTGCCAAAATCCGTTTTTTCAAATTTTGATCATAAAATAATCAGTTTTTTTGCAACAACTCTAAAAATAATTGTCTGAATTCGGAATGGTATACCTCGTTGCGTTCGTAGTTTAATTTCCCATCAACTGTGTTTAAAAGTTGGAACTCAATATTTTTGGCCATTTTTGGCAAATTTTAATGATGTTACCCCTTACAAAAAATGCGAAAATCGACCCAAAAACGAATTTCCAAAATCTGTCAAAAAGTGATAGGGATCGTTAGCATTGGTAATTAGCTGCTCAAAACAGTTATTCTTTCATGTTTATGATCATTTTTAGCCAAGTTATGATTAAAATGCCAATAAAAAATATTTTAATTTTTGCCAAAATCCGTTTTTTCAAATTTTGATCATAAAATAATCAGTTTTTTTGCAACAACTCTAAAAATAATTGTCTGAATTCGGAATGGTATACCTCGTTGCGTTCGTAGTTTAATTTCCCATCAAACTGTGTTTAAAAGTTGGAACTCAATTTTTTGGCCATTTTTGGCAAATTTTAATGATGTTACCCCTTACAAAAAATGCGAAAATCGACCCAAAAACGAATTTCCCAAAATCCGTCAAAAAGTGATAGGGATCGTTAGCATTGGTAATTAGCTGCTCAAAACAGTTATTCTTTCATGTTTATGATCATTTTTAGCCAAGTTATGATTAAAATGCCAATAAAAAATATTTTAATTTTTGCCAAAATCCGTTTTTTCAAATTTTGATCATAAAATAATCAGTTTTTTTGCAACAACTCTAAAAATAATTGTCTGAATTCGGAATGGTATACCTCGTTGCGTTCGTAGTTTAATTTCCCATCAAACTGTGTTTAAAAGTTGGAACTCAATTTTTTGGCCATTTTTGGCAAATTTTAATGATGTTACCCCTTACAAAAAATGCGAAAATCGACCCAAAAACGAATTTCCCAAAATCCGTCAAAAAGTGATAGGGATCGTTAGCATTGGTAATTAGCTGCTCAAAACAGTTATTCTTTCATGTTTATGATCATTTTTAGCCAAGTTATGATTAAAATGCCAATAAAAAATATTTTAATTTTTGCCAAAATCCGTTTTTTTAAATTTTGATCATAAAATAATCAGTTTTTTTGCAACAACTCTAAAAATAATTGTCTGAATTCGGAATGGTATACCTCGTTGCGTTCGTAGTTTAATTTCCCATCAAACTGTGTTTAAAAGTTGGAACTCAATTTTTTGGCCATTTTTGGCAAATTTTAATGATGTTACCCCTTACAAAAAATGCGAAAATCGACCCAAAAACGAATTTCCCAAAATCCGTCAAAAAGTGATAGGGATCGTTAGCATTGGTAATTAGCTGCTCAAAACAGTTATTCTTTCATGTTTATGATAATTTTTAGCCAAGTTATGATTAAAATGCCAATAAAAAATATTTTAATTTTTGCCAAAATCCGTTTTTTCAAATTTTGATCATAAAATAATCATAAAATAATCCCTGCAAGTGGAACCTGGCACGGTCAGAAAGGTCAGTGGAGTCGTGGGTCGGTCATTTGGGCATGGGAGGAAGCGTTAGCTTGACCCAACGGGCGATAAACCTTTCCCACCACAAAATCCTAAGTCCCAGTCAGCCGGCACGGTACCGGAACGCGCAGACGACGGCGAGGACCGAAACAACCCAGCTGTAAAGAATTCCGCTAATAAAGCTCTACATCCTAAAACTCTGTCTTTATTTGGTCGGGCAATCACACAAACATAAATTTTTTGGGAACAACACAAAAAAATCTCTGAGCTAGCCTTTGCATTCGTAGCGAGCAGAAAACAATAGAATCAGTTCGTCACAACAAAATGCGCATTTTTATTGCAAATTTTGTGATTTTTTCTATATTTGGCACCAGCGATCACAATCAGTATTAGGTTTCTACTGAACGAAGTACCATTGATCGTTGGTCACCTCTGGAATTTCCTGTTCGCCTGGTCACTTGAACCAAAATCTCACAAATTTTGACTATAAAATGCGCAAAATCCGTTTTTTCAAATTTTGATCATAAAATAATCAGTTTTTTTGCAACAACTCTAAAAATAATTGTCTGAATTCGGAATGGTATACCTCGTTGCGTTCGTAGTTTAATTTCCCATCAAACTGTGTTTAAAAGTTGGAACTCAATTTTTTGGCCATTTTTGGCAAATTTTAATGATGTTACCCCTTACAAAAAATGCGAAAATCGACCCAAAAACGAATTTCCCAAAATCCGTCAAAAAGTGATAGGGATCGTTAGCATTGGTAATTAGCTGCTCAAAACAGTTATTCTTTCATGTTTATGATCATTTTTAGCCAAGTTATGATTAAAATGCCAATAAAAAATATTTTAATTTTTGCCAAATCCGTTTTTTTTTTTTTTCAATTTTGATCATAAAATAATCATTTTTTTGCAACAACTTAAAAATAATTGTGCTGAATTCGGAATGGTATACCTCGTTGCGTTCGTAGTTTAATTTCCCATCAAACTGTGTTTAAAGTTTGGAACTCATTTTTTGGCCATTTTTGGCAAATTTTAATGATGTTACCCCTTACAAAAAATGCGAAAATCGACCCAAAAACGAATTTCCCAAATCCGTCAAAAGTGATAGGGATCGTTAGCATTGGTAATTAGCTGCTCAAACAGTTATTCTTTCATGTTTTATGATCATTTTTAGCCAAGTTATGATTAAATCAGCCAATAAAATATTTTAATTTTGCCAAAATCCGTTTTTTTTTCAAATTTTGATCATAAAATAATCATTTTTTTTGCAACAACTTTAAAAATAATTGTCTGAATTCGGAATGGTATACCTCGTTGCGTTCGTATTTTAATTTCCCATCAAACTGTGTTTAAAAGTTGGAACTCAATTTTTGGCCATTTTTGGCAAATTTTAATGATGTTACCCCTTACAAAAAATGCGAAAATCGACCCAAAAACGAATTTCCCAAAATCCCGTCAAAAAGTGATAGGGATCGTTAGCATTGGTAATTAGCTGCTCAAAACAGTTATTCTTTCATGTTTATGATCATTTTTAGCCAAGTTATGATTAAAATGCCAATAAAAAATATTTTAATTTTTGCCAAATCCGTTTTTTTTTTCAAATTTGATCATCAAAAATAATCAGTTTTTTTTGCAACAACTCTAAAAATATTGTCTGAATTCGGAATGGTATACCTCGTTGCGTTCGTAGTTTAATTTCCCATCAACTGTGTTTAAAAGTTGGAACTCAATTTTTTGGCCATTTTTGGCAAATTTTAATGATGTTACCCCTTACAAAAAATGCGAAAATTCGACCCCAAAACGAATTTCCCAAAATCCGTCAAAAAGTGATAGGGATCGTTAGCATTGGTAATAGCTGCTCAAAACAGTTATTATTTCATGTTTATGATCATTTTTAGCCAAGTTATGATTAAAATGCCAATAAAAATATTTTAATTTTTTGCCAAATTCCGTTTTTTTTCAATTTTGATCATAAAATAATCAGTTTTTTTGCAACAACTCTAAAAATAATTGTCTGAATTCGAATGGTATACCTCGTTGCGTTCGTAGTTTAATTTCCCATCAAACTGTGTTTAAAAGTTGAACTCAATTTTTGGCCATTTTTGGCAAATTTTAATGATGTTACCCCTTACAAAAAATGCGAAAATCGACCCAAAAACGAATTTCCCAAAATCCGTCAAAAGTGATAGGGATCGTTAGCATTGGTAATTAGCTGCTCAAACAGTTATTCTTTCATGTTTTGATCATTTTTAGCCAAGTTATGATTAAATATGCCAATAACAATATTTTAATTTTTGCCAAAATCCGTTTTTTTAAATTTTGATCATAAATAATCAGTTTTTTTGCAACAACTCTAAAAATAATTGTCTGAATTCGGAATGGTATACCTCGTTGCGTTCGTAGTTTAATTTCCCATCAAACTGTGTTTAAAAGTTGGAACTCAATTTTTTGGCCATTTTTGCAAATTTTAATGATGTTACCCCTTACAAAAATGCGAAAATCGACCCAAAAACGAATTTCCCAAAATCCGTCAAAAGTGATAGGGATCGTTAGCATTGGTAATTAGCTGCTCAAAACAGTTATTCTTTCATGTTTATGATCATTTTTAGCCAAGTTATGATTAAAATGCCAATAAAAAATATTTTAATTTTTGCCAAAATCCGTTTTTTTCAATTTTGATCATAAAATAATCAGTTTTTTTTTGCAACAACTCTAAAAATAATTGTCTGAATTCGGAATGGTATACCTCGTTGCGTTCGTAGTTTAATTTCCCATCAAACTGTGTTTAAAGTTGGAACTCAATATTTTGGCCATTTTTGGCAAATTTTAATGATGTTACCCCTTACAAAAATGCGAAATTCGACCCAAAAACGAATTTCCCAAAATCCGTCAAAAAGTGATAGGGATCGTTAGCATTGGTAATTAGCTGCTCAAACAGTTATTCTTTCATGTTTATGATCATTTTTAGCCAAGTTATGATTAAAATGCCAATAAAAAAATATTTAATTTTTGCCAAAATCCGTTTTTTCAAATTTTGATCATAAAATAATCAGTTTTTTTGCAACAACTCTAAAAATAATTGTCTGAATTCGGAATGGTATACCTCGTTGCGTTCGTAGTTTAATTTCCCATCAAACTGTGTTTTAAAAGTTGGAACTCAATTTTTTTGGCCATTTTTGGGCAAATTTTAATGATGTTACCCCTTACAAAAATGCGAAAATCGACCCAAAAACGAATTTCCCAAAATCCGTCCAAAAGTGATAGGGATCGTTAGCATTGGTAATTAGCTGCTCAAACAGTTATTGTTTCATGTTTATGATCATTTTTAGCCAAGTTATGATTAAAATGCCAATAAAAAATATTTTAATTTTGCCAAAATCCGTTTTTTCAAATTTTGATCATAAATAATCAGTTTTTTTTTGCAACATCTAAAAATAATTGTCTGAATTCGGAATGGTATACCTCGTTGCGTTCGTAGTTTAATTTCCCATCAACTGTGTTTAAAAGTTGGAACTCAATTTTTTGGCCATTTTTGGCAAATTTTAATGATGTTACCCCTTACAAAAAATGCGAAAATCGACCCAAAAACGAATTTCCCCAAAATCTGTCAAAAGTGATAGGGATCGTTAGCATTGGTAATTAGCTGCTCAAAACAGTTATTCTTTCATGTTTATGATATTTTTAGCCAAGTTATGATTAAAATGCCAATAAAAATATTTAATTTTTGCCAAAATCCGTTTTTTTCAAATTTTGATCATAAAATAATCAGTTTTTTTGCAACAACTCTAAAAATAATTGTCTGAATTCGGAATGGTATACCTCGTTGCGTTCGTAGTTTAATTTCCCATCAAACTGTGTTTAAAAGTTGGAACTCAATATTTTGGCCATTTTTGGCAAATTTTAATGATGTTACCCCTTACAAAAAATGCGAAAATCGACCCAAAACGAATTTCCCAAAATCCGTCAAAAGTGATAGGGATCGTTAGCATTGGTAATTAGCTGCTCAAACAGTTATTCTTTCATGTTTATGATCATTTTTAGGCAAGTTATGATTAAAATGCCAATAAAAAATATTTTAATTTTTGCCAAAATCCGTTTTTTCTAATTTTGATCATAAAATAATCAGTTTTTTTGCAACAACTCTAAAAATAATTGTCTGAATTCGGAATGGTATACCTCGTTGCGTTCGTAGTTTAATTTCCCATCAAACTGTGTTTAAAAGTTGGAACTCAATTTTTTGGCCATTTTTGGCAAATTTTAATGATGTTACCCCTTACAAAAAATGCGAAAATCGACCAACAAAAACGAATTTCCCAAAATCCGTCAAAAAGTGATAGGGATCGTTAGCATTGGTAATTAGCTGCTCAAAACAGTTATTCTTTCATGTTTATGAAATTTTTAGCCAAGTTATGATTAAAATGCCAATAAAAATATTTTAATTTTTTGCCAAATCCGTTTTTTTCAAATTTTGATCATAAAATAATCAGTTTTTTTGCAACAACTCTAAAAATAATTGTCTGAATTCGGAATGGTATATCCTCGTTGCGTTCGTAGTTTAATTTCCCATCAAACTGTGTTTAAAAGTTGGAACTCAATATTTTGGCCATTTTTGGCAAATTTTAATGATGTTACCCCTTACAAAAAATGCGAAATCGACCCAAAAACGAATTTCCCAAAATCCGTCAAAAAGTGATAGGGATCGTTAGCATTGGTAATTAGCTGCTCAAAACAGTTATTCTTTCATGTTTATGATCATTTTTAGCCAAGTTATGATTAAAATGCCAATAAAAATATTTTAATTTTTGCCAAAATCCGTTTTTTTCAAATTTTTGATCATAAAATAATCAGTTTTTTTTGCAACAACTCTAAAAATAATTGTCTGAATTCGGAATGGTATACCTCGTTGCGTTCGTAGTTTAATTTCCCATCAAACTGTGTTTAAAGTTGGAACTCAATTTTTTGGCCATTTTTGGCAAATTTAATGATGTTACCCCTTACAAAAAATGCGAAAATCTACCCAAAAACGAATTTCCCAAAATCCGTCAAAAAGTGATAGGGATCGTTAGCATTGGTAATTAGCTGCTCAAAACAGTTATTCTTTCATGTTTATGATCATTTTTAGCCAAGTTATGATTAAAATGCCAATAAAAAATATTTTAATTTTTGCCAAAATCCGTTTTTTCAAATTTTGATCATAAAATAATCAGTTTTTTTTGCAACAACTCTAAAAATAATTGTCTGAATTCGGCATGGTATACCTCGTTGCGTTCGTAGTTTTAATTTCCCATCAAACTGTGTTTAAAAGTTGGAACTCATATTTTGGCCATTTTTGGCAAATTTTAATGATGTTACCCCTTACAAAAAATGCGAAATCGACCCAAAAACGAATTTCCCAAAATCCGTCAAAAAGTGATAGGGATCGTTAGCATTGGTAATTAGCTGCTCAAAACAGTTATTCTTTCATGTTTATGATCATTTTTAGCCAAGTTATGATTAAAATGCCAATAAAAAATATTTTAATTTTTGCCAAAATCCGTTTTTTCAAATTTTGATCATAAAATAATCAGTTTTTTTGCAACAACTCTAAAAATAATTGTCTGAATTCGGCATGGTATACCTCGTTGCGTTCGTAGTTTAATTTCCCATCAAACTGTGTTTAAAAGTTGGAACTCAATTTTTTGGCCATTTTTGGCAAATTTTAATGATGTTACCCCTTACAAAAAATGCGAAAATCGACCCAAAAACGAATTTCCCAAATCTGTCAAAAAGTGATAGGGATCGTTAGCATTGGTAATTAGCTGCTCAAACAGTTATTCTTTCATGTTTATGATCATTTTTAGCCAAGTTATGATTAAAATGCCAATAAAAAATATTTTAATTTTTGCCAAAATCCGTTTTTTTAAATTTTGATCATAAAATAATCAGTTTTTTTGCAACAACTCTAAAAATAATTGTCTGAATTCGGAATGGTATACCTCGTTGCGTTCGTAGTTTAATTTCCCATCAAACTGTGTTTAAAAGTTGGAACTCAATATTTTTGGCCATTTTTGGCAAATTTTAATGATGTTACCCCTTACAAAAAATGCGAAAATCGACCCAAAAACGAATTTCCCAAAATCCGTCAAAAGTGATAGGGATCGTTAGCATTGGTAATTAGCTGCTCAAAACAGTTATTCTTTCATGTTTATGATCATTTTTAGCCAAGTTATGATTAAAATGCCAATAAAAATATTTTTAATTTTTTGCCAAAATCCGTTTTTTTCAAATTTTGATCATAAAATAATCAGTTTTTTTGCAACAACTCTTAAAATAATTGTCTGAATTCGGAATGGTATACCTCGTTGCGTTCGTAGTTTAATTTCCCATCAAACTGTGTTTAAAAGTTGGAACTCAATTTTTTGGCCATTTTGGCAAATTTTAATGATGTTACCCCTTACAAAAAATGCGAAAATCGACCCAAAAACGAATTTCCCAAAATCCGTCAAAAAGTGATAGGGATCGTTAGCATTGGTAATTAGCTGCTCAAAACAGTTATTCTTTCATGTTTATGATCATTTTTAGCCAAGTTATGATTAAATTGCCAAAAAAAATATTTTAATTTTTGCCAAAATCCGTTTTTTCAAATTTTGATCATAAAATAATCAGTTTTTTTGCAACAACTCTAAAAATAATTGTCTGAATTCGGAATGGTATACCTCGTTGCGTTCGTAGTTTAATTTCCCATCAAACTGTGTTTAAAAGTTGGAACTCAATATTTTTGGCCATTTTTGGCAAATTTTAATGATGTTACCCCTTACAAAAAATGCGAAAATCGACCCAAAAACGAATTTCCCAAAATCCGTCAAAAAGTGATAGGGATCGTTAGCATTGGTAATTAGCTGCTCAAAACAGTTATTCTTTCATGTTTATGATATTTTTTAGCCAAGTTATGATTAAAATGCCAATAAAAAATATTTTAATTTTTGCCAAAATCCGTTTTTTAAATTTTTGATCATAAAATAATCAGTTTTTTTTGCAACAACTCTAAAATAATTGTCTGAATTCGGAATGGTATACCTCGTTGCGTTCGTAGTTTAATTTCCCATCAAACTGTGTTTAAAAGTTGGAACTCAATTTTTTTGGCCATTTGGCAAATTTTAATGATGTTACCCCTTACAAAAATGCGAAAATCGACCCAAAAACGAATTTCCCAAAATCCGTCAAAAAGTGATAGGGATCGTTAGCATTGGTAATTAGCTGCTCAAAACAGTTATTCTTTCATGTTTATGATAATTTTTAGCCAAGTTATGATTAAAATGCCACTAAAAATATTTTAATTTTTGCCAAAATCCGTTTTTTTCAAATTTTGATCATAAAATAATCAGTTTTTTTTGCAACAACTCTAAAAATAATTGTCTGAATTCGGAATGGTATACCTCGTTGCGTTCGTAGTTTAATTTCCCATCAAACTGTGTTTAAAAGTTGGAACTCAATATTTTGGCCATTTTTGGCAAATTTTAATGATGTTACCCCTTACAAAAAATGCGAAAATCGACCCAAAACGAATTTCCCAAAATCCGTCAAAAAGTGATAGGGATCGTTAGCATTGGTAATTAGCTGCTCAAAACAGTTATTCTTTCATGTTTATGATCATTTTTAGCCAAGTTATGATTAAAATGCCAATAAAAATATTTTAATTTTTGCCAAAATCCGTTTTTTCAAATTTTGATCATAAAATAATCAGTTTTTTTGCAACAACTCTAAAAATAATTGTCTGAATTCGGAATGGTATACCTCGTTGCGTTCGTAGTTTAATTTCCCATCAAACTGTGTTTAAAAGTTGGAACTCAATTTTTTGGCCATTTTTGGCAAATTTTAATGATGTTACCCCTTACAAAAAATGCGAAAATCGACCCAAAAACGAATTTCCCAAAATCCGTCAAAAAGTGATAGGGATCGTTAGCATTGGTAATTAGCTGCTCAAAACAGTTATTCTTTCATGTTTATGATCATTTTTAGCCAAGTTATGATTAAAATGCCAATAAAAAATATTTTAATTTTTTGCCAAAATCCGTTTTTTGAAATTTTGATCATAAAATAATCAGTTTTTTTGCAACAACTCTAAAAATAATTGTCTGAATTCGGATGGTATACCTCGTTGCGTTCGTAGTTTAATTTCCCATCAAACTGTGTTTAAAAGTTGGAACTCAATTTTTTGGCCATTTTTGGCAAATTTTAATGATGTTACCCCTTACAAAAAATGCGAAAATCGACCCAAAAACGAATTTCCCAAAATCCGTCAAAAAGTGATAGGGATCGTTAGCATTGGTAATTAGCTGCTCAAAACAGTTATTCTTTCATGTTTATGATCATTTTTAGCCAAGTTATGATTAAAATGCCAATAAAAAATATTTTAATTTTTGCCAAAATCCGTTTTTTCAAATTTTGATCATAAAATAATCAGTTTTTTTTGCAACAACTCTAAAAATAATTGTCTGAATTCGGCATGGTATACCTCGTTGCGTTCGTAGTTTAATTTCCCATCAAACTGTGTTTAAAAGTTGGAACTCAATTTTTTTGGCCATTTTTGGCAAATTTTAATGATGTTACCCCTTACAAAAAATGCGAAAATCGACCCAAAACGATTTCCCAAAATCCGTCAAAAAGTGATAGGGATCGTTAGCATTGGTATTAGCTGCTCAAAACAGTTTATTCTTTCATGTTTATGATCATTTTTAGCCAAGTTTTGATTAAAATGCCAATAAAAATATTTTAATTTTTGCCAAAATCCGTTTTTTTCAAATTTTGATCATAAAATAATCAGTTTTTTTGCAACAACTCTAAAAATAATTGTCTGAATTCGGAATGGTATACCTCGTTGCGTTCGTAGTTTAATTTCCCATCAAACTGTGTTTAAAAGTTGGAACTCAATATTTTGGCCATTTTTGGCAAATTTTAATGATGTTACCCCTTACAAAAAATGCGAAAATCGACCCAAAAACGATTTCCCAAAATCCGTCAAAAAGTATAGGGATCGTTAGCATTGGTAATTAGCTGCTCAAAACAGTTATTCTTTCATGTTTATGATCATTTTTAGCCAAGTTATGATTAAAATGCCAATAAAAATATTTTAATTTTTGCCAAAATCCGTTTTTTCAAATTTTGATCATAAAATAATCAGTTTTTTTTGCAACAACTCTAAAAATAATTGTCTGAATTCGGCATGGTATACCTCGTTGCGTTCGTAGTTTAATTTCCCATCAACTGTGTTTAAAAGTTGGAACTCATATTTTGGCCCATTTTTGGCAAATTTTAATGATGTTACCCCTTACAAAAAATGCGAAAATCGACCCAAAAACGAATTTCCCAAAATCCGTCAAAAAGTGATAGGGATCGTTAGCATTGGTAATTAGCTGCTCAAAACAGTTATTCTTTCATGTTTATGATAATTTTTAGCCAAGTTATGATTAAAATGCCCTATAAAAAATTTTTAATTTTTGCCAAAATCCGTTTTTTTCAAATTTTGATCATAAATAATCATTTTTTTTGCAACAACTCTAAAAATAATTGTCTGAATTCGGAATGGTATACCTCGTTGCGTTCGTAGTTTAATTTCCCATCAAACTGTGTTTAAAAGTTGGAACTCAATATTTTGGCCATTTTTGGCAAATTTTAATGATGTTACCCCTTACAAAATGCGAAAATCGACCCAAAACGAATTTCCCAAAAATCCGTCAAAAAGTGATAGGGATCGTTAGCATTGGTAATTAGCTGCTCAAAACAGTTATTCTTTCATGTTTATGATCATTTTTAGCCAAGTTATGATTAAAATGCCAATAAAAATATTTTAATTTTTGCCAAAATCCGTTTTTTCAAATTTTGATCATAAAATAATCAGTTTTTTTTTTCAAGCAACAACTCTAAAAAATAATTGTCTGAATTCGGAATGGTATACCTCTTGCGTTGCGTTCGTATTGTTATTTCCCATCAAACTGTGTTTTAAAAGTTGGAACTCAATTTTTTTGCCATTTTTGGCAAATTTAATGATGTTACCCCTTACAAAAAATGCGAAAATCGACCCAAAAACGAATTTCCCAAAATCCGTCAAAAAGTGCTAGGGATCGTTAGCATTGGTAATTAGCTGCTCAAAACAGTTATTCTTTTATGTTTATGATCATTTTTAGCCAAGTTATGATTAAAATGCCAATAAAAAATATTTTAATTTTTGCCAAAATCCGTTTTTTCAATTTTGATCATAAAATAATCAGTTTTTTTTGCAACAACTCTAAAAATAATTGTCTGAATTCGGCATGGTATACCTCGTTGCGTTCGTAGTTTAATTTCCCATCAAACTGTGTTTAAAAGTTGGAACTCAATTTTTTGGCCATTTTTGGCAAATTTTAATGATGTTACCCCTTACAAAAAATGCGAAAATCGACCCAAAAACGAATTTCCCAAAATCCGTCAAAAAGTGATAGGGATCGTTAGCATTGGTAATTAGCTGCTCAAAACAGTTATTGTTTCATGTTTATGATCATTTTTAGCCAAGTTATGATTAAAATGCCAATAAAAAATATTTTAATTTTTGCCAAAATCCGTTTTTTCAAATTTTGATCATAAAATAATCAGTTTTTTTGCAACAACTCTAAAAATAATTGTGTGAATTCGGAATGGTATACCTCGTTGCGTTCGTAGTTTAATTTCCCATCAAACTGTGTTTAAAAGTTGGAACTCAATTTTTTGGCCATTTTTGGCAAATTTTAATGATGTTACCCCTTACAAAAAATGCGAAAATCGACCCAAAAACGAATTTCCCAAAATCCGTCAAAAAGTGATAGGGATCGTTAGCATTGGTAATTAGCTGCTCAAAACAGTTATTCTTTCATGTTTATGATCATTTTTAGCCAAGTTATGATTAAATGCCAATAAAAATATTTTATTTTTGCCAAAATCCGTTTTTTTCAATTTTGATCATAAAATAATCAGTTTTTTTGCAACAACTCTAAAAATAATTGTCTGAATTCGGCATGGTATACCTCGTTGCGTTCGTAGTTTAATTTCCATCAAACTGTGTTTAAAAGTTGGAACTCAATTTTTTGGCCATTTTTGGCAAATTTTAATGATGTTACCCCTTACAAAAAATGCGAAAATCGACCCAAAAACGAATTTCCCAAAATCCGTCAAAAAGTGATAGGGATCGTTAGCATTGGTAATTAGCTGCTCAAAACAGTTATTCTTTCATGTTTATGATCATTTTTAGCCAAGTTATGATTAAAATGCCAATAAAAAATATTTTAATTTTTGCCAAAATCCGTTTTTTTCAAATTTTGATCATAAAATAATCAGTTTTTTTGCAACAACAACTCTAAAAATAATTGTCTGAATTCGGAATGGTATACCTCGTTGCGTTCGTAGTTTAATTTCCCATCAAACTGTGTTTAAAAGTTGGAACTCAATAATTTGGCCATTTTTGGCAAATTTTAATGATGTTACCCCTTACAAAAAATGCGAAAATCGACCCAAAAACGAATTTCCCAAAATCTGTCAAAAAGTGATAGGGATCGTTAGCATTGGTAATTAGCTGCTCAAAACAGTTATTGTTTCATGTTTATGATCATTTTTAGCCAAGTTATGATTAAAATGCCAATAAAAAATATTTTAATTTTTGCCAAAATCCGTTTTTTCAAATTTTGATCATAAAATAATCAGTTTTTTTGCAACAACTCTAAAAATAATTGTCTGAATTCGGAATGGTATACCTCGTTGCGTTCGTAGTTTAATTTCCATCAAACTGTGTTTAAAAGTTGGAACTCAATATTTGGCCATTTTTGGCAATTTTAATGATGTTACCCCTTACAAAAAATGCGAAAATCGACCCAAAAAACGAATTTCCCAAAATCTGTCAAAAAGTGATAGGGATCGTTAGCATTGGTAATTAGCTGCTCAAAACAGTTATTCTTTCATGTTTATGATAATTTTTAGCCAAGTTATGATTAAAATTAAATAAAAAAATTTTTAATTTTTGCCAAAATCCGTTTTTTCAAATTTTGATCATAAAATAATCAGTTTTTTTGCAACAACTCTAAAAATAATTGTCTGAATTCGGAATGGTATACCTCGTTGCGTTCGTAGTTTAATTTCCATCAAACTGTGTTTAAAATTGGAACTCAATTTTTTATTTGGCCATTTTTGGCAAATTTTAATGATGTTACCCCTTACAAAAAATGCGAAAATCGACCCAAAAACGAATTTCCCAAAATCCGTCAAAAAGTGATAGGGATCGTTAGCATTGGTAATTAGCTGCTCAAAACAGTTATTCTTTCATGTTTATGATCATTTTTAGCCAAGTTATGATTAAAATGCCAATAAAAAATATTTTAATTTTTGCCAAAATCCGTTTTTTTAAAATTTTGATCATAAATAATCAGTTTTTTTGCAACAACTCTAAAAATAATTGTCTGAATTCGGAATGGTATACCTCGTTGCGTTCGTAGTTTAATTTTCCATCAAACTGTGTTTAAAAGTTGGAACTCAATTTTTTGGCCATTTTTGGCAAATTTTAATGATGTTACCCCTTACAAAAAATGCGAAAATCGACCCAAAAACGAATTTCCCAAAATCCGTCAAAAAGTGATAGGGATCGTTAGCATTGGTAATTAGCTGCTCAAAACAGTTATTCTTTCATGTTTATGATAATTTTTAGCCAAGTTATGATTAAAATGCCAATAAAAAATATTTTAATTTTTGCCAAAATCCGTTTTTTCAAATTTTGATCATAAAATAATCAGTTTTTTTGCAACAACTCTAAAAATAATTGTCTGAATTCGGAATGGTATACCTCGTTGCGTTCGTAGTTTAATTTCCCATCAAACTGTGTTTAAAAGTTGGAACTCAATATTTTGGCCATTTTTGGCAAATTTTAATGATGTTACCCCTTACAAAAAATGCGAAAATCGACCCAAAAACGAATTTCCCAAAATCCGTCAAAAAGTGATAGGGATCGTTAGCATTGGTAATTAGCTGCTCAAAACAGTTATTTTCATGTTTATGATCATTTTTAGCCAAGTTATGATTAAAATGCCAATAAAAAATATTTTAATTTTTGCCAAAATCCGTTTTTTCAAATTTTGATCATAAAATAATCAGTTTTTTTGCAACAACTCTAAAAATAATTGTCTGAATTCGGAATGGTATACCTCGTTGCGTTCGTAGTTTAATTTCCCATCAAACTGTGTTTAAAAGTTGGAACTCAATTTTTTGGCCATTTTTGGCAAATTTTAATGATGTTACCCCTTACAAAAAATGCGAAAATCGACCCAAACGAATTTCCCAAAATCCGTCAAAAAGTGATAGGGATCGTTAGCATTGGTAATTAGCTGCTCAAAACAGTTATTCTTTCATGTTTATGATCATTTTTAGCCAAGTTATGATTAAAATGCCAATAAAAAATATTTTAATTTTTGCCAAAATCCGTTTTTTCAAATTTTGATCATAAAATAATCAGTTTTTAAAAAACGAATTTCCCAAAATCCGTCAAAAAGTGATAGGGATCGTTAGCATTGGTAATTAGCTGCTCAAAACAGTTATTCTTTCATGTTTATGATCATTTTTAGCCAAGTTATGATTAAAATGCCAATAAAAAATATTTTAATTTTTGCCAAAATCCGTTTTTTCAAATTTTGATCATAAAATAATCAGTTTTTTTGCAACAACTCTAAAAATAATTGTCTGAATTCGGAATGGTATACCTCGTTGCGTTCGTAGTTTAATTTCCCATCAAACTGTGTTTAAAAGTTGGAACTCAATTTTTTGGCCATTTTTGGCAAATTTTAATGATGTTACCCCTTACAAAAAATGCGAAAATCGACCCAAAAACGAATTTCCCAAAATCCGTCAAAAAGTGATAGGGATCGTTAGCATTGGTAATTAGCTGCTCAAAACAGTTATTCTTTCATGTTTATGATCATTTTTAGCCAAGTTATGATTAAAATGCCAATAAAAAATATTTTAATTTTTGCCAAAATCCGTTTTTTTCAAATTTTGATCATAAAATAATCAGTTTTTTTGCAACAACTCTAAAAATAATTGTCTGAATTCGGAATGGTATACCTCGTTGCGTTCGTAGTTTAATTTCCCATCAAACTGTGTTTAAAAGTTGGAACTCAATTTTTGGCCATTTTTGGCAAATTTTAATGATGTTACCCCTTACAAAAAATGCGAAAATCGACCCAAAAACGAATTTCCCAAAATCCGTCAAAAAGTGATAGGGATCGTTAGCATTGGTAATTAGCTGCTCAAAACAGTTATTCTTTCATGTTTATGATCATTTTTAGCCAAGTTATGATTAAAATGCCAATAAAAAATATTTTAATTTTTGCCAAAATCCGTTTTTTCAAATTTTGATCATAAAATAATCAGTTTTTTGCAACAACTCTAAAAATAATTGTCTGAATTCGGAATGGTATACCTCGTTGCGTTCGTAGTTTAATTTCCCATCAAACTGTGTTTAAAAGTTGGAACTCAATTTTTGGCCATTTTTGGCAAATTTTAATGATGTTACCCCTTACAAAAAATGCGAAAATCGACCCAAAAACGAATTTCCCAAAATCCGTCAAAAAGTGATAGGGATCGTTAGCATTGGTAATTAGCTGCTCAAAACAGTTATTCTTTCATGTTTATGATCATTTTTAGCCAAGTTATGATTAAAATGCCAATAAAAAATATTTTAATTTTTGCCAAAATCCGTTTTTTAAATTTTGATCATAAAATAATCAGTTTTTTTGCAACAACTCTAAAAATAATTGTCTGAATTCGGAATGGTATACCTCGTTGCGTTCGTAGTTTAATTTCCCATCAAACTGTGTTTAAAAGTTGGAACTCAATTTTTTGGCCATTTTTGGCAAATTTTAATGATGTTACCCCTTACAAAAAATGCGAAAATCGACCCAACACGAATTTCCCAAAAATCCGTCAAAAAGTGATAGGGATCGTTAGCATTGGTAATTAGCTGCTCAAAACAGTTATTCTTTCATGTTTATGATCATTTTTAGCCAAGTTATGATTAAAATGCCAATAAAAAATATTTTAATTTTTGCCAAAATCCGTTTTTTTCAAATTTTGATCATAAAATAATCAGTTTTTTTGCAACAACTCTAAAAATAATTGTCTGAATTCGGAATGGTATACCTCGTTGCGTTCGTAGTTTAATTTCCCATCAAACTGTGTTTAAAAGTTGGAACTCAATATTTTGGCCATTTTTGGCAAATTTTAATGATGTTACCCCTTACAAAAAATGCGAAAATCGACCCAAAAACGAATTTCCCAAATCCGTCAAAAAGTGATAGGGATCGTTAGCATTGGTAATTAGCTGCTCAAAACAGTTATTCTTTCATGTTTATGATCATTTTTAGCCAAGTTATGATTAAAATGCCAATAAAAAATATTTTAATTTTTGCCAAAATCCGTTTTTTTTCAAATTTTGATCATAAAATAATCAGTTTTTTTGCAACAACTCTAAAAATAATTGTCTGAATTCGGCATGGTATACCTCGTTGCGTTCGTAGTTTAATTTCCCATCAAACTGTGTTTAAAAGTTGGAACTCAATTTTTTTGGCCATTTTTGGCAAATTTTAATGATGTTACCCCTTACAAAAATGCGAAAATCGACCCAAAAACGAATTTCCCAAAATCCGTCAAAAAGTGATAGGGATCGTTAGCATTGGTAATTAGCTGCTCAAAACAGTTATTCTTTCATGTTTATGATCATTTTTAGCCAAGTTATGATTAAAATGCCAATAAAAAATATTTTAATTTTTGCCAAAATCCGTTTTTTCAAATTTTGATCATAAAATAATCAGTTTTTTTGCAACAACTCTAAAAATAATTGTCTGAATTCGGAATGGTATACCTCGTTGCGTTCGTAGTTTAATTTCCCATCAAACTGTGTTTAAAAGTTGGAACTCAATATTTTGGCCATTTTTGGCAAATTTTAATGATGTTACCCCTTACAAAAAATGCGAAAATCGACCCAAAAACGAATTTCCCAAAATCCGTCAAAAAGTGATAGGGATCGTTAGCATTGGTAATTAGCTGCTCAAAACAGTTATTCTTTCATGTTTATGATAATTTTTAGCCAAGTTATGATTAAAATGCCAATAAAAATATTTTAATTTTTGCCAAAATCCGTTTTTTCAAATTTTGATCATAAAATAATCAGTTTTTTTGCAACAACTCTAAAAATAATTGTCTGAATTCGGAATGGTATACCTCGTTGCGTTCGTAGTTTAATTTCCCATCAAACTGTGTTTAAAAGTTGGAACTCAATTTTTTGGCCATTTTTGGCAAATTTTAATGATGTTACCCCTTACAAAAAATGCGAAAATCGACCCAAAAACGAATTTCCCAAAATCCGTCAAAAAGTGATAGGGATCGTTAGCATTGGTAATTAGCTGCTCAAAACAGTTATTCTTTCATGTTTATGATAATTTTTAGCCAAGTTATGATTAAAATGCCAATAAAAAATATTTTAATTTTTGCCAAAATCCGTTTTTTCAATTTTGATCATAAAATAATCAGTTTTTTTGCAACAACTCTAAAAATAATTGTCTGAATTCGGAATGGTATACCTCGTTGCGTTCGTAGTTTAATTTCCCATCAAACTGTGTTTAAAAGTTGGAACTCAATATTTTGGCCATTTTTGGCAAATTTTAATGATGTTACCCCTTACAAAAAATGCGAAAATCGACCCAAAAACGAATTTCCCAAAATCCGTCAAAAAGTGATAGGGATCGTTAGCATTGGTAATTAGCTGCTCAAAACAGTTATTCTTTCATGTTTATGATCATTTTTAGCCAAGTTATGATTAAAATGCCAATAAAAAATATTTTAATTTTTGCCAAAATCCGTTTTTTCAAATTTTGATCATAAAATAATCAGTTTTTTTTGCAACAACTCTAAAAATAATTGTCTGAATTCGGAATGGTATACCTCGTTGCGTTCGTAGTTTAATTTCCCATCAAACTGTGTTTAAAAGTTGGAACTCAATTTTTGGCCATTTTTGGCAAATTTTAATGATGTTACCCCTTACAAAAAATGCGAAAATCGACCCAAAAACGAATTTCCCAAAATCCGTCAAAAAGTGATAGGGATCGTTAGCATTGGTAATTAGCTGCTCAAAACAGTTATTCTTTCATGTTTATGATAATTTTTAGCCAAGTTATGATTAAAATGCCAATAAAAAATATTTTAATTTTTGCCAAAATCCGTTTTTTCAAATTTTGATCATAAAATAATCAGTTTTTTTGCAACAACTCTAAAAATAATTGTCTGAATTCGGAATGGTATACCTCGTTGCGTTCGTAGTTTAATTTCCCATCAAACTGTGTTTAAAAGTTGGAACTCAATATTTTGGCCATTTTTGGCAAATTTTAATGATGTTACCCCTTACAAAAAATGCGAAAATCGACCCAAAAACGAATTTCCCAAAATCCGTCAAAAAGTGATAGGGATCGTTAGCATTGGTAATTAGCTGCTCAAAACAGTTATTCTTTCATGTTTATGATAATTTTTAGCCAAGTTATGATTAAAATGCCAATAAAAAATATTTTAATTTTTGCCAAAATCCGTTTTTTCAAATTTTGATCATAAAATAATCAGTTTTTTTGCAACAACTCTAAAAATAATTGTCTGAATTCGGAATGGTATACCTCGTTGCGTTCGTAGTTTAATTTCCCATCAAACTGTGTTTAAAAGTTGGAACTCAATTTTTTGGCCATTTTTGGCAAATTTTAATGATGTTACCCCTTACAAAAAATGCGAAAATCGACCCAAAAACGAATTTCCCAAAATCCGTCAAAAAGTGATAGGGATCGTTAGCATTGGTAATTAGCTGCTCAAAACAGTTATTGTTTCATGTTTATGATCATTTTTAGCCAAGTTATGATTAAAATGCCAATAAAAAATATTTTAATTTTTGCCAAAATCCGTTTTTTTTAAATTTTGATCATAAAATAATCAGTTTTTTTGCAACAACTCTAAAAATAATTGTCTGAATTCGGAATGGTATACCTCGTTGCGTTCGTAGTTTAATTTCCCATCAAACTGTGTTTAAAAGTTGGAACTCAATTTTTTGGCCATTTTTGGCAAATTTTAATGATGTTACCCCTTACAAAAAATGCGAAAATCGACCCAAAAACGAATTTCCCAAAATCCGTCAAAAAGTGATAGGGATCGTTAGCATTGGTAATTAGCTGCTCAAAACAGTTATTCTTTCATGTTTATGATAATTTTTAGCCAAGTTATGATTAAAATGCCAATAAAAAATATTTTAATTTTTGCCAAAATCCGTTTTTTTCAAATTTTGATCATAAAATAATCAGTTTTTTTGCAACAACTCTAAAAATAATTGTCTGAATTCGGAATGGTATACCTCGTTGCGTTCGTAGTTTAATTTCCCATCAAACTGTGTTTAAAAGTTGGAACTCAATATTTTGGCCATTTTTGGCAAATTTTAATGATGTTACCCCTTACAAAAAATGCGAAAATCGACCCAAAAACGAATTTCCCAAAATCCGTCAAAAAGTGATAGGGATCGTTAGCATTGGTAATTAGCTGCTCAAAACAGTTATTCTTTCATGTTTATGATCATTTTTAGCCAAGTTATGATTAAAATGCCAATAAAAAATATTTTAATTTTTGCCAAAATCCGTTTTTTTAAATTTTGATCATAAAATAATCAGTTTTTTTGCAACAACTCTAAAAATAATTGTCTGAATTCGGAATGGTATACCTCGTTGCGTTCGTAGTTTAATTTCCCATCAAACTGTGTTTAAAAGTTGGAACTCAATTTTTTGGCCATTTTTGGCAAATTTTAATGATGTTACCCCTTACAAAAAATGCGAAAATCGACCCAAAAACGAATTTCCCAAAATCCGTCAAAAAGTGATAGGGATCGTTAGCATTGGTAATTAGCTGCTCAAAACAGGGTTTCTTTCATGTTTATGATAATTTTTAGCCAAGTTATGATTAAAATGCCAATAAAAAATATTTTAATTTTTGCCAAAATCCGTTTTTTCAAATTTTGATCATAAAATAATCAGTTTTTTTGCAACAACTCTAAAAATAATTGTCTGAATTCGGAATGGTATACCTCGTTGCGTTCGTAGTTTAATTTCCCATCAAACTGTGTTTAAAAGTTGGAACTCAATATTTTTGGCCATTTTTGGCAAATTTTAATGATGTTACCCCTTACAAAAAATGCGAAAATCGACCCAAAAACGAATTTCCCAAAATCCGTCAAAAAGTGATAGGGATCGTTAGCATTGGTAATTAGCTGCTCAAAACAGTTATTCTTTCATGTTTATGATCATTTTTAGCCAAGTTATGATTAAAATGCCAATAAAAAATATTTTAATTTTTGCCAAAATCCGTTTTTTTAAATTTTGATCATAAAATAATCAGTTTTTTTGCAACAACTCTAAAAATAATTGTCTGAATTCGGAATGGTATACCTCGTTGCGTTCGTAGTTTAATTTCCCATCAAACTGTGTTTAAAAGTTGGAACTCAATTTTTTGGCCATTTTTGGCAAATTTTAATGATGTTACCCCTTACAAAAAATGCGAAAATCGACCCAAAAACGAATTTCCCAAAATCCGTCAAAAAGTGATAGGGATCGTTAGCATTGGTAATTAGCTGCTCAAAACAGTTATTCTTTCATGTTTATGATAATTTTTAGCCAAGTTATGATTAAAATGCCAATAAAAAATATTTTAATTTTTGCCAAAATCCGTTTTTTCAAATTTTGATCATAAAATAATCAGTTTTTTTGCAACAACTCTAAAAATAATTGTCTGAATTCGGAATGGTATACCTCGTTGCGTTCGTAGTTTAATTTCCCATCAAACTGTGTTTAAAAGTTGGAACTCAATTTTTTGGCCATTTTTGGCAAATTTTAATGATGTTACCCCTTACAAAAAATGCGAAAATCGACCCAAAAACGAATTTCCCAAAATCCGTCAAAAAGTGATAGGGATCGTTAGCATTGGTAATTAGCTGCTCAAAACAGTTATTCTTTCATGTTTATGATCATTTTTAGCCAAGTTATGATTAAAATGCCAATAAAAAATATTTTAATTTTTGCCAAAATCCGTTTTTTCAAATTTTGATCATAAAATAATCAGTTTTTTTGCAACAACTCTAAAAATAATT
The DNA here is from genome assembly GCA_005876975.1 of Drosophila orena. Classification (NCBI taxonomy): domain Eukaryota; kingdom Metazoa; phylum Arthropoda; class Insecta; order Diptera; family Drosophilidae; genus Drosophila; species Drosophila orena. The sequence goes on along the minus strand of VCKV01000282.1, from coordinate 338,869 downwards.
GTCTGAATTCGGAATGGTATACCTCGTTGCGTTCGTAGTTTAATTTCCCATCAAACTGTGTTTAAAAGTTGGAACTCAATTTTTTGGCCATTTTTGGCAAATTTTAATGATGTTACCCCTTACAAAAAATGCGAAAATCGACCCAAAAACGAATTTCCCAAAATCCGTCAAAAAGTGATAGGGATCGTTAGCATTGGTAATTAGCTGCTCAAAACAGTTATTCTTTCATGTTTATGATCATTTTTAGCCAAGTTATGATTAAAATGCCAATAAAAAATATTTTAATTTTTGCCAAAATCCGTTTTTTTAAATTTTGATCATAAAATAATCAGTTTTTTTGCAACAACTCTAAAAATAATTGTCTGAATTCGGAATGGTATACCTCGTTGCGTTCGTAGTTTAATTTCCCATCAAACTGTGTTTAAAAGTTGGAACTCAATTTTTTGGCCATTTTTGGCAAATTTTAATGATGTTACCCCTTACAAAAAATGCGAAAATCGACCCAAAAACGAATTTCCCAAAATCCGTCAAAAAGTGATAGGGATCGTTAGCATTGGTAATTAGCTGCTCAAAACAGTTATTCTTTCATGTTTATGATCATTTTTAGCCAAGTTATGATTAAAATGCCAATAAAAAATATTTTAATTTTTGCCAAAATCCGTTTTTTTCAAATTTTGATCATAAAATAATCAGTTTTTTTGCAACAACTCTAAAAATAATTGTCTGAATTCGGCATGGTATACCTCGTTGCGTTCGTAGTTTAATTTCCCATCAAACTGTGTTTAAAAGTTGGAACTCAATTTTTTGGCCATTTTTGGCAAATTTTAATGATGTTACCCCTTACAAAAAATGCGAAAATCGACCCAAAAACGAATTTCCCAAAATCCGTCAGAAAGTGATAGGGATCGTTAGCATTGGTAATTAGCTGCTCAAAACAGTTATTGTTTCATGTTTATGATAATTTTTAGCCAAGTTATGATTAAAATGCCAATAAAAAATATTTTAATTTTTGCCAAAATCCGTTTTTTTAAATTTTGATCATAAAATAATCAGTTTTTTTGCAACAACTCTAAAAATAATTGTCTGAATTCGGAATGGTATACCTCGTTGCGTTCGTAGTTTAATTTCCCATCAAACTGTGTTTGAAAGTTGGAACTCAATATTTTGGCCATTTTTGGCAAATTTTAATGATGTTACCCCTTACAAAAAATGCGAAAATCGACCCAAAAACGAATTTCCCAAAATCCGTCAAAAAGTGATAGGGATCGTTAGCATTGGTAATTAGCTGCTCAAAACAGTTATTCTTTCATGTTTATGATCATTTTTAGCCAAGTTATGATTAAAATGCCAATAAAAAATATTTTAATTTTTGCCAAAATCCGTTTTTTCAAATTTTGATCATAAAATAATCAGTTTTTTTTGCAACAACTCTAAAAATAATTGTCTGAATTCGGAATGGTATACCTCGTTGCGTTCGTAGTTTAATTTCCCATCAAACTGTGTTTAAAAGTTGGAACTCAATTTTTTGGCCATTTTTGGCAAATTTTAATGATGTTACCCCTTACAAAAAATGCGAAAATCGACCCAAAAACGAATTTCCCAAAATCCGTCAAAAAGTGATAGGGATCGTTAGCATTGGTAATTAGCTGCTCAAAACAGTTATTCTTTCATGTTTATGATCATTTTTAGCCAAGTTATGATTAAAATGCCAATAAAAAATATTTTAATTTTTGCCAAAATCCGTTTTTTCAAATTTTGATCATAAAATAATCAGTTTTTTTGCAACAACTCTAAAAATAATTGTCTGAATTCGGCATGGTATACCTCGTTGCGTTCGTAGTTTAATTTCCCATCAAACTGTGTTTAAAAGTTGGAACTCAATTTTTTGGCCATTTTTGGCAAATTTTAATGATGTTACCCCTTACAAAAAATGCGAAAATCGACCCAAAAACGAATTTCCCAAAATCCGTCAAAAAGTGATAGGAATCGTTAGCATTGGTAATTAGCTGCTCAAAACAGTTATTCTTTCATGTTTATGATAATTTTTAGCCAAGTTATGATTAAAATGCCAATAAAAAATATTTTAATTTTTGCCAAAATCCGTTTTTTTCAAATTTTGATCATAAAATAATCAGTTTTTTTGCAACAACTCTAAAAATAATTGTCTGAATTCGGAATGGTATACCTCGTTGCGTTCGTAGTTTAATTTCCCATCAAACTGTGTTTAAAAGTTGGAACTCAATATTTTTGGCCATTTTTGGCAAATTTTAATGATGTTACCCCTTACAAAAAATGCGAAAATCGACCCAAAAACGAATTTCCCAAAATCCGTCAAAAAGTGATAGGGATCGTTAGCATTGGTAATTAGCTGCTCAAAACAGTTATTCTTTCATGTTTATGATCATTTTTAGCCAAGTTATGATTAAAATGCCAATAAAAAATATTTTAATTTTTGCCAAAATCCGTTTTTTCAAATTTTGATCATAAAATAATCAGTTTTTTTGCAACAACTCTAAAAATAATTGTCTGAATTCGGAATGGTATACCTCGTTGCGTTCGTAGTTTAATTTCCCATCAAACTGTGTTTAAAAGTTGGAACTCAATTTTTTGGCCATTTTTGGCAAATTTTAATGATGTTACCCCTTACAAAAAATGCGAAAATCGACCCAAAAACGAATTTCCCAAAATCCGTCAAAAAGTGATAGGGATCGTTAGCATTGGTAATTAGCTGCTCAAAACAGTTATTGTTTCATGTTTATGATCATTTTTAGCCAAGTTATGATTAAAATGCCAATAAAAAATATTTTAATTTTTGCCAAAATCCGTTTTATTAAATTTTGATCATAAAATAATCAGTTTTTTTGCAACAACTCTAAAAATAATTGTCTGAATTCGGAATGGTATACCTCGTTGCGTTCGTAGTTTAATTTCCCATCAAACTGTGTTTAAAAGTTGGAACTCAATTTTTTGGCCATTTTTGGCAAATTTTAATGATGTTACCCCTTACAAAAAATGCGAAAATCGACCCAAAAACGAATTTCCAAAATCTGTCAAAAAGTGATAGGGATCGTTAGCATTGGTAATTAGCTGCTCAAAACAGTTATTCTTTCATGTTTATGATAATTTTTAGCCAAGTTATGATTAAAATGCCAATAAAAAATATTTTAATTTTTGCCAAAATCCGTTTTTTCAAATTTTGATCATAAAATAATCAGTTTTTTTGCAACAACTCTAAAAATAATTGTCTGAATTCGGAATGGTATACCTCGTTGCGTTCGTAGTTTAATTTCCCATCAAACTGTGTTTAAAAGTTGGAACTCAATATTTTGGCCATTTTTGGCAAATTTTAATGATGTTACCCCTTACAAAAAATGCGAAAATCGACCCAAAAACGAATTTCCCAAAATCCGTCAAAAAGTGATAGGGATCGTTAGCATTGGTAATTAGCTGCTCAAAACAGTTATTCTTTCATGTTTATGATCATTTTTAGCCAAGTTATGATTAAAATGCCAATAAAAAATATTTTAATTTTTGCCAAAATCCGTTTTTTTAAATTTTGATCATAAAATAATCAGTTTTTTTTGCAACAACTCTAAAAATAATTGTCTGAATTCGGAATGGTATACCTCGTTGCGTTCGTAGTTTAATTTCCCATCAAACTGTGTTTAAAAGTTGGAACTCAATTTTTTGGCCATTTTTGGCAAATTTTAATGATGTTACCCCTTACAAAAAATGCGAAAATCGACCCAAAAACGAATTTCCCAAAATCCGTCAAAAAGTGATAGGGATCGTTAGCATTGGTAATTAGCTGCTCAAAACAGTTATTCTTTCATGTTTATGATAATTTTTAGCCAAGTTATGATTAAAATGCCAATAAAAAATATTTTAATTTTTGCCAAAATCCGTTTTTTCAAATTTTGATCATAAAATAATCAGTTTTTTTGCAACAACTCTAAAAATAATTGTCTGAATTCGGAATGGTATACCTCGTTGCGTTCGTAGTTTAATTTTCCATCAAACTGTGTTTAAAAGTTGGAACTCAATTTTTTGGCCATTTTTGGCAAATTTTAATGATGTTACCCCTTACAAAAAATGCGAAAATCGACCCAAAAACGAATTTCCCAAAATCCGTCAAAAAGTGATAGGGATCGTTAGCATTGGTAATTAGCTGCTCAAAACAGTTATTCTTTCATGTTTATGATAATTTTTAGCCAAGTTATGATTAAAATGCCAATAAAAAATATTTTAATTTTTGCCAAAATCCGTTTTTTCAAATTTTGATCATAAAATAATCAGTTTTTTTGCAACAACTCTAAAAATAATTGTCTGAATTCGGAATGGTATACCTCGTTGCGTTCGTAGTTTAATTTCCCATCAAACTGTGTTTAAAAGTTGGAACTCAATATTTTGGCCATTTTTGGCAAATTTTATTGATGTTACCCCTTACAAAAAATGCGAAAATCGACCCAAAAACGAATTTCCCAAAATCCGTCAAAAAGTGATAGGGATCGTTAGCATTGGTAATTAGCTGCTCAAAACAGTTATTCTTTCATGTTTATGATAATTTTTAGCCAAGTTATGATTAAAATGCCAATAAAAAATATTTTAATTTTTGCCAAAATCCGTTTTTTCAAATTTTGATCATAAAATAATCAGTTTTTTTGCAACAACTCTAAAAATAATTGTCTGAATTCGGCATGGTATACCTCGTTGCGTTCGTAGTTTAATTTCCCATCAAACTGTGTTTAAAAGTTGGAACTCAATTTTTTGGCCATTTTTGGCAAATTTTAATGATGTTACCCCTTACAAAAAATGCGAAAATCGACCCAAAAACGAATTTCCCAAAATCTGTCAAAAAGTGATAGGGATCGTTAGCATTGGTAATTAGCTGCTCAAAACAGTTATTCTTTCATGTTTATGATAATTTTTAGCCAAGTTATGATTAAAATGCCAATAAAAAATATTTTAATTTTTGCCAAAATCCGTTTTTTTCAAATTTTGATCATAAAATAATCAGTTTTTTTGCAACAACTCTAAAAATAATTGTCTGAATTCGGAATGGTATACCTCGTTGCGTTCGTAGTTTAATTTCCCATCAAACTGTGTTTAAAAGTTGGAACTCAATTTTTTGGCCATTTTTGGCAAATTTTAATGATGTTACCCCTTACAAAAAATGCGAAAATCGACCCAAAAACGAATTTCCCAAAATCCGTCAAAAAGTGATAGGGATCGTTAGCATTGGTAATTAGCTGCTCAAAACAGTTATTCTTTCATGTTTATGATAATTTTTAGCCAAGTTATGATTAAAATGCCAATAAAAAATATTTTAATTTTTGCCAAAATCCGTTTTTTCAAATTTTGATCATAAAATAATCAGTTTTTTTGCAACAACTCTAAAAATAATTGTCTGAATTCGGAATGGTATACCTCGTTGCGTTCGTAGTTTAATTTCCCATCAAACTGTGTTTAAAAGTTGGAACTCAATTTTTTGGCCATTTTTGGCAAATTTTAATGATGTTACCCCTTACAAAAAATGCGAAAATCGACCCAAAAACGAATTTCCCAAAATCCGTCAAAAAGTGATAGGGATCGTTAGCATTGGTAATTAGCTGCTCAAAACAGTTATTGTTTCATGTTTATGATCATTTTTAGCCAAGTTATGATTAAAATGCCAATAAAAAATATTTTAATTTTTGCCAAAATCCGTTTTTTCAAATTTTGATCATAAAATAATCAGTTTTTTTGCAACAACTCTAAAAATAATTGTCTGAATTCGGAATGGTATACCTCGTTGCGTTCGTAGTTTAATTTCCCATCAAACTGTGTTTAAAAGTTGGAACTCAATATTTTGGCCATTTTTGGCAAATTTTAATGATGTTACCCCTTACAAAAAATGCGAAAATCGACCCAAAAACGAATTTCCCAAAATCCGTCAAAAAGTGATAGGGATCGTTAGCATTGGTAATTAGCTGCTCAAAACAGTTATTCTTTCATGTTTATGATAATTTTTAGCCAAGTTATGATTAAAATGCCAATAAAAAATATTTTAATTTTTGCCAAAATCCGTTTTTTCAAATTTTGATCATAAAATAATCAGTTTTTTTGCAACAACTCTAAAAATAATTGTCTGAATTCGGAATGGTATACCTCGTTGCGTTCGTAGTTTAATTTCCCATCAAACTGTGTTTAAAAGTTGGAACTCAATATTTTGGCCATTTTTGGCAAATTTTAATGATGTTACCCCTTACAAAAAATGCGAAAATCGACCCAAAAACGAATTTCCCAAAATCCGTCAAAAAGTGATAGGGATCGTTAGCATTGGTAATTAGCTGCTCAAAACAGTTATTCTTTCATGTTTATGATCATTTTTAGCCAAGTTATGATTAAAATGCCAATAAAAAATATTTTAATTTTTGCCAAAATCCGTTTTTTTCAAATTTTGATCATAAAATAATCAGTTTTTTTGCAACAACTCTAAAAATAATTGTCTGAATTCGGCATGGTATACCTCGTTGCGTTCGTAGTTTAATTTCCCATCAAACTGTGTTTAAAAGTTGGAACTCAATTTTTTGGCCATTTTTGGCAAATTTTAATGATGTTACCCCTTACAAAAAATGCGAAAATCGACCCAAAAACGAATTTCCCAAAATCCGTCAAAAAGTGATAGGGATCGTTAGCATTGGTAATTAGCTGCTCAAAACAGTTATTGTTTCATGTTTATGATCATTTTTAGCCAAGTTATGATTAAAATGCCAATAAAAAATATTTTAATTTTTGCCAAAATCCGTTTTTTTAAATTTTGATCATAAAATAATCAGTTTTTTTGCAACAACTCTAAAAATAATTGTCTGAATTCGGAATGGTATACCTCGTTGCGTTCGTAGTTTAATTTCCCATCAAACTGTGTTTAAAAGTTGGAACTCAATTTTTTGGCCATTTTTGGCAAATTTTAATGATGTTACCCCTTACAAAAAATGCGAAAATCGACCCAAAAACGAATTTCCCAAAATCTGTCAAAAAGTGATAGGGATCGTTAGCATTGGTAATTAGCTGCTCAAAACAGTCATTCTTTCATGTTTATGATAATTTTTAGCCAAGTTATGATTAAAATGCCAATAAAAAATATTTTAATTTTTGCCAAAATCCGTTTTTTCAAAATTTTGATCATAAAATAATCAGTTTTTTTGCAACAACTCTAAAAATAATTGTCTGAATTCGGAATGGTATACCTCGTTGCGTTCGTAGTTTAATTTCCCATCAAACTGTGTTTAAAAGTTGGAACCTCGTTGCGTTCGTAGTTTAATTTCCCATCAAACTGTGTTTAAAAGTTGGAACTCAATTTTTTGGCCATTTTTGGCAAATTTTAATGATGTTACCCCTTACAAAAAATGCGAAAATCGACCCAAAAACGAATTTCCCAAAATCCGTCAAAAAGTGATAGGGATCGTTAGCATTGGTAATTAGCTGCTCAAAACAGTTATTCTTTCATGTTTATGATAATTTTTAGCCAAGTTATGATTAAAATGCCAATAAAAAATATTTTAATTTTTGCCAAAATCCGTTTTTTCAAATTTTGATCATAAAATAATCAGTTTTTTTGCAACAACTCTAAAAATAATTGTCTGAATTCGGCATGGTATACCTCGTTGCGTTCGTAGTTTAATTTCCCATCAAACTGTGTTTAAAAGTTGGAACTCAATTTTTTGGCCATTTTTGGCAAATTTTAATGATGTTACCCCTTACAAAAAATGCGAAAATCGACCCAAAAACGAATTTCCCAAAATCCGTCAAAAAGTGATAGGGATCGTTAGCATTGGTAATTAGCTGCTCAAAACAGTTATTGTTTCATGTTTATGATCATTTTTAGCCAAGTTATGATTAAAATGCCAATAAAAAATATTGTAATTTTTGCCAAAATCCGTTTTTTTAAATTTTGATCATAAAATAATCAGTTTTTTTTGCAACAACTCTAAAAGTAATTGTCTGAATTCGGAATGGTATACCTCGTTGCGTTCGTAGTTTAATTTCCCATCAAACTGTGTTTAAAAGTTGGAACTCAATTTTTTGGCCATTTTTGGCAAATTTTAATGATGTTACCCCTTACAAAAAATGCGAAAATCGACCCAAAAACGAATTTCCCAAAATCTGTCAAAAAGTGATAGGGATCGTTAGCATTGGTAATTAGCTGCTCAAAACAGTTATTCTTTCATGTTTATGATCATTTTTAGCCAAGTTATGATTAAAATGCCAATAAAAAATATTTTAATTTTTGCCAAAATCCGTTTTTTTAAATTTTGATCATAAAATAATCAGTTTTTTTGCAACAACTCTAAAAATAATTGTCTGAATTCGGAATGGTATACCTCGTTGCGTTCGTAGTTTAATTTCCCATCAAACTGTGTTTAAAAGTTGGAACTCAATTTTTTGGCCATTTTTGGCAAATTTTAATGATGTTACCCCTTACAAAAAATGCGAAAATCGACCCAAAAACGAATTTCCCAAAATCCGTCAAAAAGTGATAGGGATCGTTAGCATTGGTAATTAGCTGCTCAAAACAGTTATTCTTTCATGTTTATGATCATTTTTAGCCAAGTTATGATTAAAATGCCAATAAAAAATATTTTAATTTTTGCCAAAATCCGTTTTTTTAAATTTTGATCATAAAATAATCAGTTTTTTTGCAACAACTCTAAAAATAATTGTCTGAATTCGGAATGGTATACCTCGTTGCGTTCGTAGTTTAATTTCCCATCAAACTGTGTTTAAAAGTTGGAACTCAATTTTTTGGCCATTTTTGGCAAATTTTAATGATGTTACCCCTTACAAAAAATGCGAAAATCGACCCAAAAACGAATTTCCCAAAATCCGTCAAAAAGTGATAGGGATCGTTAGCATTGGTAATTAGCTGCTCAAAACAGTTATTGTTTCATGTTTATGATCATTTTTAGCCAAGTTATGATTAAAATGCCAATAAAAAATATTTTAATTTTTGCCAAAATCCGTTTTTTTTAAATTTTGATCATAAAATAATCAGTTTTTTTGCAACAACTCTAAAAATAATTGTCTGAATTCGGAATGGTATACCTCGTTGCGTTCGTAGTTTAATTTCCCATCAAACTGTGTTTAAAAGTTGGAACTCAATTTTTTGGCCATTTTTGGCAAATTTTAATGATGTTACCCCTTACAAAAAATGCGAAAATCGACCCAAAAACGAATTTCCCAAAATCCGTCAAAAAGTGATAGGGATCGTTAGCATTGGTAATTAGCTGCTCAAAACAGTTATTCTTTCATGTTTATGATAATTTTTAGCCAAGTTATGATTAAAATGCCAATAAAAAATATTTTAATTTTTGCCAAAATCCGTTTTTTTAAATTTTGATCATAAAATAATCAGTTTTTTTGCAACAACTCTAAAAATAATTGTCTGAATTCGGAATGGTATACCTCGTTGCGTTCGTAGTTTAATTTCCCATCAAACTGTGTTTAAAAGTTGGAACTCAATTTTTTGGCCATTTTTGGCAAATTTTAATGATGTTACCCCTTACAAAAAATGCGAAAATCGACCCAAAAACGAATTTCCCAAAATCCGTCAAAAAGTGATAGGGATCGTTAGCATTGGTAATTAGCTGCTCAAAACAGTTATTCTTTCATGTTTATGATAATTTTTAGCCAAGTTATGATTAAAATGCCAATAAAAAATATTTTAATTTTTGCCAAAATCCGTTTTTTCAAAATTTGATCATAAAATAATCAGTTTTATTGCAACAACTTTAAAAATAATTGTCTGAATTCGGAATGGTAAACAGTTATTCTTTCATTTTTAGCCAAATTATGATTAAAATGATCATAATCAGTAGCAGGTTTCTACTGAAAACCAAGTACCCAATTGATCGTTGGTCACCTTCTGTAATTCCTGTTCGCCTGGTAACTTAAACCAAAAAATCTCACAATTTTGACTACAATGTGAGGAGTCTTAAAACTCCCCACAAATCGAGGTGCAGGAGAGCTGCCTAGCAACAGCGAAGAAGGCTGGAATGCAGAAGGAGTCAAGGGCAACCAGGTCAAACGGGAAATAATGGACCTTGGACCCGAGCAAAGCGGAGCGACCGTGAACTAACGGTACCGCGCTGGACCTTGGACTCAGGCCGGCCAAGGGCACAGAGGTCAAACGGTAACGGTGCGGTCTTTGGTCAAGCACAAAGAGGACGCACCGTGGACCAACGGGACCTGGGTCGGACCTTGTACCTTGTGCAGAAGGGGAAATAACAGGATTTCCACGGCCTATAAAGGGGACTGCACAAGCGCAGCTCAGGACAGTCAAATCTAACCACGCGAAGAGCCGCACGCACACGGATACAGTCAAACGGAGGTTCAGACTAGTGAACCGTCAGGACGAACGCGAGTGACGCAGGAGAACGATCCCTGCAAGTGGAACCTGGCACGGTCAGAAAGGTCAGTGGAGTCAGTGGTCGGTCAAGGTGGGCATGGGAGGAGCGTTAGCTTGACCCAACGGGCGATAAACCTTTCCCACCACAACATCCTAAGTCCCAGTCGAGCCGGCACGGGTACGCGAACCGCGCAGACGACGGCGAGGACCGAAACAACCCAGCTGTAAAGAATTCCGCTAATAAAGCTACTACATCCTAAAACTCTGTCTTCTATTTGGTCGGGCAATCACACAAACATAAATTTGGTGGGACGAACACACAAACTCTCTGAGCTAGCCGTTGCAATTCGTAGCGAGCAGAAAACAATAGAATCAGTTCGTCACAACAAAATGCGCATTTTTATTGCAAATTTGTGGATTTTTTCTATATTTGGCACCAGGCGATCACAATCAGTAGTAGGTTTCTACTGAAAACGAAGTAACCAATTGATCGTTGGTCACCTTCTGGAATTCCTGTTCGCCTGGTAACTTAAACCAAAAAATCTCACAATTTTGACTATAAAATGCGCATTTTTATGGCAAATTTATCGATTTTTGGCACAAGGTGATTATAATCAGTAGAAGGTTTCTACTGAAAACCAAGTAACCAATTGATCGTTGGTCACCTTCTGTAATTCCTGTTCGCCTGGTAACTTAAACCAAAGAAACCCAAAATTTTTACTATAAAATGCGCATTTTTATGGCAAATTTGTGGATTTTTTCTATATTTGGCACCAGGCGATCACAATCAGTAGTAGGTTTCTACTGAAAACCAAGTAGCCATTTGATCGTTGGTCACCTTCTGGAATTCCTGTTCGCCTGGTACCTTAAACCAAAAAATCTTACAATTTTGACTACAAAATGCGCATTTTTATGGCAAATTTGTCGATTTTTTCGATTTTTGGCAACAGGTGATCATAATCAGTAGTAGGTTTCTACTGAAAACCAAGTAACCATTTGATCGTTGGTCACTTTCTGGAATTCCTGTTCGCCTGGTAACTTAAACCAAAAAATCTTACAATTTTGACTATAAAATGCGCATTTTTGTGGCAAATTTGTGGATTTTTTCGATATTTGGCACCAGGCGATCACAATCAGTAGTAGGTTTCCACTAAAAACCAAGTAACCAATTGATCGTTGGTCACCTTCTGTAATTCCTGTTCGCCTGGTAACTTAAACCAAAAAATCTCACAATTTTGACTATAAAATGCGCATTTTTATGGCAAATTTGTGGATTTTTTCGATATTTGGCACCAGGCGATCATAATCGTTGGTCACGTTCTGTAATTCCTGTTCGCCTGGTAAATTAAACCAAAATTCTCACAATTTTGACTACAAAATTCACATTTTTATGGCAAATTTGTGGATTTTTTCGATTTTTGGCACCAGGCGATCGATCACAATCAGTAGTAGGTTTCTACTGAAAATCAAGTAACCAATTGATCGTTGGTCACCTTCTGGAATTCCTGTTCGCCTGGTAACTTAAACCAATAAATCTCACAATTTTGCCTACAAAATGCACATTTTTGTGGCAAATTTGTGGATTTTTTCGATATTTGGCACCAGGCGATCACAATCCGTAGTAGGTTTCTACTGAAAACCAAGTAACCAATTGATCGTTGGTCACCTTCCGTAATTCCTGTTCGCCTGGTAACTTAATCCAAAAAATCTCACAATTTTGCCTACAAAATACACATTTTTGTGGCAAATTTGTGGATTTTTTCGATATTTGGCACAAGGCGATCACAATCAGTAGTAGGCTTCTACTGAAAACCAAGTAACCAATTGATCGTTGGTCACCTTCTGCAATTCCTGTTCGCCTGGTAACTTAAACCAATAAATCTCACAATTTTGTCTACAAAATGCACATTTTTATTTCAAATTTGCGGATTTTTTCGATATTTGGCACCAGGCGATCACAATCAGTAGTAGGATTCTACTGAAAACCAAGTAATCAATTGATCGTTGGTCATCTTCTGTAATTCCTGTTCGCCTGGTAACTTAAACCAAAGAAACCCAAAATTTTGACTATAAAATGCGCATTTTTATGCCAAATTTTTGGTTTTTTTTGTCGATATTTGGCACCAGGCGATCACAATCAGTAGTAGGTTTCTACTGAAAACCAAGTAACCAATTGATCGTTGGTCACCTTCTGTAATTCCTGTTCGCCTGGTAACTTAAACCAAAGAAACCCAAAATTTTGACTAAATTTCTAAATTTGAATGCAGATTTTTAGAGAATTGCTCAAGAAACTTTTAGAGGTTCACCACTTCAAAATCCGATTAAGATAAGTTGAATTTTTTAGATATCAACTCTAAGAAAAAACGTTTTGTTAATGATTCGAATCATTTTTATTTTATCTTTATTTCTCAAATATTTTCAATAATAATTAATATTATAATAATTAATTAATTAATGCTTGTAACATAACAAATATTCTTCTCGTATTATTGCAATCTCAATGCTGCGCGTAATAGAATATTTCGGTGACATCGCCGCAGGCTGCAAATTCGGTCTCTCTTCCACTTAGTTACTGCCACGTGTCTTCAGTTTGCTCTTTACTTCTAAGTACCTTCAGCTTAACAAGCTTAATGCATCGATTCCTACGTACAGTTTTATCTTGCATTTCACTTTGTGCCTTCAAATTCAATTGCAATATGAAAATGTACCTTAGGACTTAAAAAATTATTTAAGAGTCATGTTAATTCGTTTTGACGATTCATGCGCTGGTTTTGTTTTGGTGTTGCTATTCTTCGCAATCACAAAACATTTAAATATATCCATACACTTTAGTTTTTGATTTTTTTTTATATACAATACACATAAGAGATTTGTAGTAAAATTTGGTGAGAAAAATCTTGCATTACGTAAACATCGCCGTTTAGTTTTACTTTATCATTTAGAGCGTAAAATGATTATTTTGTCGTATTACCATTAAGTTGTACAATTAGAGAGCGCAAAAGTTTCAAGGTGTTCTTGCTTGGTGTATACTAAAAGTTTGATTTTAGAAATGTTTGATTGTTTCGCGTGTGTCTGTTCGCAGTTGAGTTAGTTAAGCAGTTAAGAGTTGAGGTTGCTTGCCAGACTTTCTGGGAAGCTGATACCTGGTAGTGAAAGTGTGCGGTGACTGACATAGTTTTTTTTTAAATTTCTTCTGAAGACAGGGGTACCAATAAAACAAATATTTAGCTGGTCCTTACCGGCACTCTTCTTTACTTTAGTCATTCAATCGATAATTGTTTAATTGTTAATATTTTATACTTGGCCCCTATATAATTTTTTCAGTAATGCCTGACCTATGAAAAACCGCATTAAACAGACCAAGGAAATCAAACCTTTAATAAAAGCAAGGGGAAGGGGAAAATTGCAATTGGTAAGAAAATCAAATGAAAACTGTAATTGATTTATGTGTATCCGTATTAAATTCACTGATTCTAGTTTTCTTTCTTAGTTATGTTTTAAACGTTTACCTTTTTACTATAAAGTAGGAACTTCCGCCTGTTGTGAACTTTTATGATTTACTAAGTGGTCTCAAAAATGCTGTGAAAAACAATTAGGATAAAAGCATCATGTGAAGCACATACAGATTTAGCTAACTATAAGTAAAGGTAATGTGTAGTATATTCGTTTTATAAGGTTGTCTTATTTTACGAACCAAAAAAATCAACCCATAAACGTAACAACGTTTTTGATTTGCGTCATTTGACTTCGCCATAAACCACATATATTTTCCGCTTTCAAAAATATCTCAACTGAATCTGAGCGACAAAAACATAATTACTCCGTATAAAAAACAATCAACACAAACTGCTATTCTGTACAAATTAATATAAACATCTCTGCTTAATGTTGTATTATCGTCTGTCTCTTCCAATGTTCAGAAAAATTTCCCTATGCTTCCATCTATGACTTCCGCGTTTTCTTACTTCTTAAATAAATACTTTTTTTTTTACTTTTGCCGAACTAACAATTTGTAGCAAGCACTGCTTCTATAATGTTTCCCTTTTGGTTTTACTCTATCAACCCTGTTTGTGTATTTGGACTATATAGAAAATAGCGGCCTCAAGCAAGGCTGAAATTAAATAAATTAAGGGATCTACAGAAAAAAGGTAGGTGGGGGGGGGGGGGGGGGTCTAAATAAACTATTCATGTGTCAAAAAATGCTGATATGTTTCTGTTCATGTCAAATATGTTGTGCATGTAGTTCCGTAACTCAAAACTGTTTATCTCCCATCTTTACGTTGACTTGATTGTAGTTTGTGATTAGTTTTGACTCTGGCATTCCATGTTGAGTCAATCGGTATATCTCTCTAATAATGTGCTGCGTTCTCACCGACACTTTAATGTATAGTTAATCCTACAATTACATAAAGTACATACACATATATATCTGTTTTCATCTAACTGTTAAAGTAGCACATAGATAAGCCTGCGTGTGTTATGCCGCACACACATGGCACACATAGCTCACAACATTCGAACATGTGCTCCTCCTGTATCCCTCTTGTATATGTAACTTTCGATTAGTCTTCGCTTTTTGTTTCACTATGAATTACGGTAAAATTTCTTCTTGCAACTATTAATGTACAACATAAAACTGTTGGCTTTTCTAAGACCCCATCACTAAATTTTCCAATTCTTGATCCTGCGATTAGGCCGATCAAGATCACATTGGTTTCGACCTTTTGACTTCGGCCAATGCATCTCGTTGCGATCTTATTTTGATTCTCTGTTTTTAATCGGTTCTTCAATTCGGGACTTCAATGTAAGTGTAAATTAATTGTTAGTCGTTTCTCTACATGGTAAAGTAATACTTTTAGTGTACTGTTTGTCAATTAGCATTGCCTACTTTGCGCATCTGACTTCTTGCCTTCGCCTTTGCAGTTTGTTACTGTATCTGGATTCAATGTATATTCATGATAGGTATTTGATTTATTATATGCTCTATTAGTTATATTAATTCGTATGCTGCTCGGTGTCGTGTTTACTATCAACATTTACACGCAGTAGCGCCTTTGTATCTATATTATCGTTGGGCTAAATATTTGATTACTCTTTGAACGCTGCATACCAACGATCAGTAAGGACACCGATCTGATTCTCGTCCTTAACCTTGCTGATTGTTTAGTAGAAGTGGTTAGTGTTTGTTGTGAAAGGGTCCAATTGGAATTGTTTAACGTATTCTGGGTAGCGTCGGCTGTATGCAGTTGTAGAAGTAAGTTCGCTAAATACTTTTATGAAATTTTGATTTGTCAAGAGTTCTCGTATGAAATTCTAGCAGTCGTGGGTCTGATATAGATGTATATCATTTCGCTTCATCTTGCTTCGATGCGCTAACAAAACGTGTAAATTGTTTATATATAAATATAGTAGAGATAGACATAGATCATATGTAAGTAAGATAAATAGGTTAAAGGTTAAGTTAAGATTATTTGGATAGCTAGTTGCAGTATGCATATGAAACGCTAGAGTTGGCTTTAAAATGTTTGCTAAGCGTTCTGTGTTATATGAAAATGTAGGTAGTCATTGTCAACTTTTTCTTGTGAGCTGATTTAAACAAAGTTTTTCAGACGTGATCCGTTTGCCCACTTCGGTCATATTTCTGTATTTCTGTATTGCCTGCGCGATTGTTTAATAACTGTAAATATAGTTTTAAATTAAATTTTACATTATACAATATTTTACTGTTGCTTTTCGTACACGTTTTCGTTTAAATATACTCATTTCATTTTTTCCATTCTTGTTAATTTTGTATTGTAATTTACTTGTTTCCTTTGTGTTTGTTTTAATTTTAAATTACGATCACTTCTACTCATGCTTACGAACTAAATCCATATCATGTAAGTTACATTTAGTTGATTCATTAACCATTTCTGTATTTTGCCTTTTATTATACTTATTCTCATTTCGCTTGTTCTTTGCTCCAACATACAAATAATTTCACTTTCTAAATATATATAAACTTCCATATTTGTTTACATTTGTTCGCTTCTGCATGCGTGTGTTTCTGTGTGTGGTGTCCGTTGTGAGGTCCTTGTAAAATTATCAAAAAATCATTCAGTTTTCTTGCTAAAACACGTATGTATATGTCTTTCGTTACCAGTATGTCTATGATTATATATTATTACCTTTTGTGTTTTGATATATGCTTTAAGATTATACTTTTTAGCTTAAAATTTGTTTAATTTCCTGTTTCCTGTTTGTTGTAGTTCAATACATACTTAATTATATGTATATTTGATCGTTTTTGTATAATTTGCGCTAGTTTAACAACATTTACATATACATACACACAAAAGGTTTACGTACGCGTTGATTTAACTGCCTTTAAAATTATTATTCTCCCGATATTCTAAACAAACGGACGTGCCAAGGATGTATCTTTGCAGTGTCCAAATTATTGATTTATATAGGTTTATTAAAATTAATACAATTTTCTTAAATTCCAGTTAACGTTATTTCACATTGCCTTTCTTTACTTCAATCTGTTTAGGGCTCGATGTGCTTATTCGGGACCGTTTTTCTAAATACCTTCTTAATTTTTAGGTCTAGCAAAATTAAAACATTTATGAGCTACGTGTACGCTATTTCTTCAATTGAAGTTGCGCACTTGTAAAAAATTAAAGTTAAGTTGCATTCATTTAAAATATAATAACAGCATCATGTACATAATAAAACATTGCCTTAATTCATTTTTAACATAATTTTTCTCTTCCGTATGTTTTTGACTTTCTGTCGTTTTTTAAAACCAAAACACAGTACAGTGCACTAAAAATATTTTAAGTTACGATCTTTCTCTCTTTACTTTAAACATACTTAACTCGTTTCTACTCATCATATATCTTTTGTTTTTTGTTTTTTGTTTTGTTTTTGTTATGCAATGCAGTTTTCTTACGAACTATAGGTTTAAAGTTAAGCTTATGTTACGATGTTGCTGATTGTTAGTTTGTGGGTTGCTTGTTTGTTTTGTTGTCTGCGTGTGCCATAACTTGAAATGCTATTTTCGTGATAATTTAAATATATATTTACTTGTAGTTCACTTTTTCTCTATGAATTTAGTAAGATTTCTCAATGGTTTTTGTCTTTTCCCACTGGAGGGTGGTGTATAAAACAGAACAGTTCTTAGAGTGAGTTGCATTGATTAAAATTGGTATAGCTCTTGCATCGATTGTTACCGCTGATTATTTTGTTGGATTGGGTGGGTAGTGCTTCTGGCATCTGCCATTTCAGTAGAAGTTTGCGTGCATTCTTCTTGTACTACGGATTATAGTTTGTATCTGTTGCTGCCAATAGACCTGAAGGTGTTGCTGCTGATGCATCTGCATGTAGCTGTACCCGCCGGAGGCACCCAGTCAGGTTCAGTAAACCTGACTTCGGACCGGATTCTAGATGTTCGACTTGGAGAAGCTTACACGCAGGTGATTCGACTCGGACAGCTGGTGGTTGTGCATCTTAATCAGTGCCAGAACAGCCTCCTCCACGGACGACAGTTGCAGCAGTGCCATTTTTCGGTCTTTCCTGTATGATAAGAAGGATACGGTTTTTAGTGGTAGGTCCGTTAAAAAGTTTTAACAGCACATACACGTATGCTGTCTTTACTTACGGGAAAAATTTGAATGCTTTAACTTCGAAGCTGTTTGAGGTGAAAGCTTCTTTGATGTCATCCTCAGAGCAGGATGACCTGTAGGGAGAGAGAGAAGATGTTGTTAGTTAGCTTTAAAGGAGAGTCTCACATTTAAGGGTACTTGGGTACGTGGGTACGTGGGTATGTGGCAGCGCCTGCTGTGCGGCTGGTTCATTGATACCGCTCGGTAGGCGCTTCAAAGGGTCTTTATCTGTGGTGCGATTGGCTCGATTCATAAATTCGCCCAGCGGAGGGTAGTCACCGTCCTCTAGTTGGCATGCGAGTCCCAGCCAGCGGGGTGCTTTGTCAAATTTGGGAGAATAGGGTGCTACGCGGGGTTTCTACTGCTCATAGCTATAATTGTAATTGCCATGTCGGGCCGAATCAAGCCATCTCCCAGCATCCATACCGAGCCTGTACCCGATTCGACCACCCCTACTGCCCCATCTGATTCCCTCAGGCACAGCCAGTGAAATGTCATGCCCTGTAGAATACTTACGGAATGTTGCTTAAATGCAGTGTCGCCGACGGCGGATAGATGTTCTGGTAGTTCTTGCTGCCCGGTTTCTTGAAGCGGTGCAACGGATTTTGCGAGTAGTCACGTGTGAGTCCTGCGTCCGGCTGTCCCTCCTTGGGCAGCTGGACGGCCTGGTGTTTGCTTGCCATCACACGTATCGGCTTTCCCCATAAACGTAATTTATCAAGGTGAGACATGGCTGTGGAGCAGAAAGTAACACGTTAAAATGGGTACACTAGGGAAAAGTTTTCCGTTTGTTAGATGAGTCTGTGTATGGAAAATGTGTCTGTGTGTCAATAATGTATCTGTAGCAATGCAATTTATTTGTTGTGCCACAAGCCATAAAAGTGCTCCTGAACCCAAAAAAGAAGCATTGCTAGAAAAATTCTCATTAATCCACACAATATTTTTTGAGAATAACACCGAAAAGAATAGGCATGGATATACCAAAATTTTAGGTATCACCTGTTTTGACTGCTTTACAGCAAGTACAGGCTTTTTTTTACACTACCGAATGGCTTCGGTCCTTCCCTCAGTGTAGTCAAAGATCCCGACCACCAGCCGTCGAACAAAGTCAGCAATAAGTGCAGGCAAATATTTACATACTCAGATGTAACTGCAACTTTATCAATGTCGTCTGCCGTTGGTGATTTATACGAGCTGAAATGCTTGTTTGGCCGTAAAAGTATTACCAAACAAAAGTTTGCCATCTCCAGGCTCTTTTCTGGCGCCCTTCCAACGGACTTCGCCTTATTTCTCATATTCTCAGAATCCATAACACCTGCGGCTCAGATGGAGTGCATGTGCAACGCAGCGCTGTACTCAAATACGATTCAATCTCCCTTTCCATTTTTATCTCCATTTTCATTTCCATTTCCATTTCGATTTCAGTTTCGATTACGTTTTATTTAATTTAAGTTCCTGCCAAGTCATCCGACAGCTTAGGGTCCAGAAACACTGTCCAGAAACATTTTTTGCTGTAACGTTTTTTAACTCTCATGCATTACATTAATAAATTACACCACATTTTATCACTGCCCCACTGTTTTATTGTAACGCAATATGCTTACTCAGCCGTTTATTGTTTGCCTAATGGATTAAGTGATTTTCAAAAACGAAAGACGCAGGAATATAATAAATTGTCAAATAAAAGGAGCGCCAGCAGTGACAAGGCCCGCCGCTGCTCATATGGCCTAAGCATCCTTTTTTCCTGCGCCCGTCCTTGTGTATGGAAACACTTGTAATAAAGATTAATGTGCAGGCGAGTCACATTTCGAGAAAGGCCAGGAGCGGGTTCCAACTTTGCCTACAGCTGCAGCTGCTCCTGGGCCCGGCTCAAAAAGTATCTTAAACTTTTAATTACAAAGCTGAGGCTGCTGACCAACATCGGCGGCAAGAACAAATCATTATTAACTAACAAAAGAAAGTAGAGGGGCAGGGCACATGGAATGGGAAAACCGAAAAGTAAGTGAAATGACTCGGCGATGAGACTTTGAAGGTCTGCCTTTGCCCTTGTTTTATGCATGAAGTTCTGGGTTTAAGACTTTTAAGCATCATACACTTGGGACCGACCGCACTCAGAAAATGTTACTCTACCAGCGGAAGGCGCACAGGATGGGGAAAATGTGGCTCAGGTGAGCCCGCATCCGGAACTGGGGATGAGTTTACTACCCCCACCTGATAAACTCCAAGTTAGTTGCAACTTTCATGATTTGAACGATTAATGTCCAGCAATTCCTTGACTATGATCTACGGCCGCTCTGGCCAGGCGCTTTATTATCTCTGGCTCGTAAACTATGCAAAACATCCTCTGTCCGGCGTTTTCCCAGCTCCGTAATTAATAGTGGCCCACAGAGGGCCGGGCGCCAAGTCATTCAAATAGTCACTTAGCATTGTCAACCCAAGTCCGAGGAAACTTTTGCCGAACTCGACTTCTAGTTTGCCGGCACACGCACACATGGCGTATGCGTAATCGCCCATAATACAGCTGGCAATGAAATGCGACCAACATATGTGAGAGACTGTGCTTGTTGTTTGTTTTTATTGCAAATGCCTTTATGCGTACGCTTATGCAAAATATTTTCGAGTAATTTGTACGGCAAACAGGAAATTTATTTGCTAACACGAGGGGCGAGGGACGAGGGACGAGGGGGGAGGGGGGAGGGTGGAGGCCCACAGCTGACAGCTGGGAGTGCGCCAATAAATTGTATACATGGTTGGCAATACGTTGCGCAAAACTTAATCCCGCCCGCCCCCTCCTGTGCACCCGCACCCAACGAAATAGTCCATTACAACATCCTTGGCACCCGCCCACACACCTTCAACTGTTCACCAAATGGGTGGACACTGGCCACGGTGGGTGGCGGAAAGCTTATTGCTTTTCATTTCGTGTTTTTGTCTATGTCCTGGCTCCTTGCCTCCGTGCATTCAGATTGCTGTCGCATTTAGTTCAGCGAATGGGTGCCCATTCCATTTTGATTCTCACAGGGTCCGGGTGCGGGTCCGGTCCTCCCTTTTGCCCCGATTTCCGTTGACTTCTACTGCAAACTTTTTTGCGCCTTTACGCTGTAATTCGTATGCTGAGTGTGCAATTGTAGCCGTATTTTGTGTGTGGCCCTCGCCATAACGCACACCACCTTACGAGACACTTTCGTATGCACGGGGTGTGTGGGTTGACCCCGGGCAGCTGCTCCTCCTGCTCCTGCTGCTCGTGCTGCTCCTGCTGCTCCTGCTGCTCCACGTTCGGTAATCGTCTTTGTTTGTTGGCGAGAGTTTTGGGCAAAGTAACGAATGAATTTGTTAATATTTTATGAGTGCATAAGTGCGCACTCCCGCCCCGAACCCGGCTTCCGTTTCGGGCTGGTTCTTGTGTCCAGGTAGCTGCTTACACTTTGGGAAAAAGTTGGCAACTAGTAGCCTTTGTAAAGTTTGGTTTCCAAAATGCGTCAGAAATGTTCTATGAAATCGTTTTCTCTGAGACCATTGTCTATGACACCATGATATTCCTTTAATACAAAGTACATTTCTCTGTTTCTAATAGTGTAGATGAATGGGCTAAAACAAAGGTAGAGGCCCGTAGTGTGAGTATTTGCCATTTGGCAGCCCATGCGGCACATTAGTAGTCTATATGCTGTAGTATTCCCATTAATGTTTTCACATGCCCTGGGGCAGTTGGTTCGCAATTGTGTGCTTGACTGGGGGAGTGAAATGCAGTGGTGTGTGTGGAGAGCAAAAGGGATGTTGACTTTCTAGTTTGGCACAATAATTTGCTTGTTTGGTCAAACAGTTGACTAGTCTCGGTTTCGCCGCTTCATTTGCGTGAAATCGGCACAATAGTTTTATCAATTGCAGCCGGCGGCAGAATTTGGTGGTCCTCGAATTGCTGTCAATTTTCGGACGAATTCAATTAACACAGCATTACGTATACGCCACCGAAACGAACTCGGACAGCTGCGGACAGCACTGCGTGCATATGCGCACAAAGGAAAATTACCCCTGATTATGCCATGCATTTTCCAGAGTTGCTCTCTTGCGTTGATTAGCTCGACCGTTCCCCACCGTTCCACCGTTCTACCGTTCCCTTAACCCAATTAATTAAGATGGAAAATCTCAAAGCAGGAATGCCATCGAGCTGCGAGCCAGAGGTGCAAAGTGCAAGGTGCACCGCCCGCCGACGCGACATCGAATGCAGGAAGTTCTTATGCTTACATAATTATAATTAAAAAATTAATTGAGTACAGGACAAAGCATATTTCGACCGGTGATAAGGTTGTGAAAATAGTTTGCGGTGGAGCGGCCGCTGTGCGGCGGCTGTGCGGCGGGGTGCAACTGCGGATATTTGGTCTGCGGAGATGGCGTATTTGTGCACCTGTGTATTTGTGTGTGCTGGGCTGCCAAGCACTTATTTCTTTTTATTTAAATCAATAAACAGTTGATGGCATTTATTATGCAGTAGCTTACGCTTTTTCAGGCGCGCAATTTGCTGGCAATTTCCGCAGCGATCGCACTTTGCATTTATTGAACAGATTAAATTTATTTAAACGTTATTAACAGCAGCAGCAGCAGCAGCAGCAGCAGTCGCTTTCTGTGCGAACGACATGGAATCGTGACGGAAAATATAATTGATAAATTACATGTTCGAGCGATTAAAGCCCCGATGACATTCAACCTGATTTTCATTTTCATATGCTCTCTGCGCACATAAGTAGCTAATAGAATATGCTTCTTATGCAGAAAGTGTGTGGCAGTCGCCTTGCATTAATAAAACAAAGCTGATCTTGGCAATAACAAGCTCTGCAAAGGCAGTACAATATATGAAATTCAATCTGAGCCTCACTCTCAAGGGCTTTAGAGCGAGGCTAAGGAAGCTGATAGACTTCCATATACTCGGTGCGGTACGGTGCGGGTAGACTGCATTTTCCTTGAAAGCTCAAAGGAAAGGACTTCGCACCGTTGTTGTTTTCAATTAAGCGCCTCCCTGCAGGGCCGCAGCACTTTGACAGCTTTTGAGTTATTTTTCCAATGAATAAATAACACAAATGAAAGACAGCGGCGGACGCACCGCTGAGTGGGAACAATGAATGCTAACTGGAGGAACAGAGCGGTGGACGTGGAGCAGGAGTGGGAGCGAGAGGAGCTCGCTGGATAGTTGGCGTGTTAAATGGAATAAAACCAAATCGAAATTGAAAAAGGTGTCGCTGTCAGCGCTGTCAACGCTTCGATCGCCTTGCCACCGCCGCTGCTCCTGCTTCCTGTTTTTGTAATAAAGTGGAATTTGGCACGTCGGTTGGTTGCTCTTAACGCGTCGCAATGCGCGACAATTTTCATTTCGTTTAATGCGTGCAGGGGGTCGGATTGGATTGGATTGGATTGGGACCCGAAGGGGAGGGGGAGGCGTCCTTGGCCAGCGGCATGGCGGCATGGCGGCCAGCCTGACAATGGCAAAGTGCACACAAATAAATGCAATAAAATGATTGGCATGTCCCGCCGCGCAGGGGAGCAGGAGGCGCAGGAGGAGCAGGAGGAGCCTTTGTTGCCTGGACGGCGGGGAAGAAGTGGGTCTTGACCAGGTGTTGCTGCTGCCCGGGCGGGCTGCTGGTAATAAAGCGCTTATAAAATTCCATTTATGCGAGCCATCCCTCGCTTTCGGCCCTGTTGCCGTCTCTTTCGCTTTAACAATTTTTATTATTAATACATTTTGTTTGCTGCATTTGCAGCTGCACAACCAACAACAAGAACAACACCAACACCAACACAAACAGCAGCAATGGTTACGGTTGCCAAAGGAATGCGCCGTTTGGAATTTCATGTTGCCGGAATTTTCATTTTAAACAAGCTGCAAATTGCAGTTGCTCTTTTTTTCGCCCCGGCCCTCAGCTTACGGATCGAGACTCAGATTTTTCATTACTCTCGTTTCGTTGTGTTGCCGTGTGGCATGCAGTAGATGGTGGGTATATTCGTATTCGTGGGCTAGTGAGGTTAAAGTGCGTCTGCTTGACTTACCCAAATAAGCTTGCTGGGGCTCCGCCATTTGTATGAGTGCCGAGTCCTTCTTGTTGTACAGAATCTTTACACGTTGCACATCGCCGTATACACCTGCGGATTGGAGCAGTGGAGGATTATGAGTAAATGTTTGCCAGAATACTGGGTACATAACCGTCGGCCAGTAAAGTAACTTGAGTACCGCCGCACGAATGGCGAGCGGGCCAACAAAAACTAAAGCACTTTGTAGCTGCTGCTCCGGAAAACTTTCCCTTACATAAAATGGTACACTTGAAAAACGCAGCCAATCTACAGATTCTAGAACTTACAGTTGGAGAATTGGCTCCGTGCTTCTAAACTGAAATTAACTGATTTCTAGAAGTACTTCGGGTCTTCTTAGACACCTTATTTGCTTTAAGCTTTGAGGTGTCCAAAGTAGTCGCCGCTTGCATTCTCCTTGACTGCCTCCTGCATTTTTGGACAGCTCCAAGCGGTTTATGGCGACCGCGGAAAAGTTTTACACCCCACCAAAAAGCCATAACATGTACACCAGATATCTTTGGGCACCATCATTCTCCCACCCCGCTTCTTTGCCTACAACTACAGCCAAGCACTCGCATTATTGCCGCGGGCCACGCCGTTAGTATCATGTACGAAACTCATAACTGGCTCAATAAGTTTTCCGTGCTATTTTTTACGAGCTTCAATTCGAACTACGAACTACGTCTGCTTGGCCACAGCTCGTTCGTTGGCCCAGCTGGCTTGGCTTCCTTCTTGCCGCATTTCGCATTTTCGTTTTAAGGCCGCGGATTTTACAGCCGTCAGACAAGGTGTGCTGGTGTACTGGTGTGCTGGTGTGCTGGTGTGGTGGTGTGCAACAATTCGGCGGCACCGGACGCGTTATTGAATTGTATTTTATGGCTTTACTTACGCCACAAACTATGCAGTATAAGGTGAGCTGAGACCTGGCTGTAGAACTGCATTAAGACGGGAAGCTGGCTTTAAGGAAGCTGCTGGCTGACTCCTCTGGCCAGTGTCTTCTGCTTTGACAGCTGGCCAAGAGTCGGATTGTCGGTCTGTCGGTCTGTCGGTCTATTGGGTGACCCTTCCCGGGCTCCATCCCATGTGCAGCCAATCAGCGCAAATTCGAAGCGGGGCGCAAATTGCCATCAAGCATAAAAAATAGTTGCCGGTCGACTTGCTGGCCAAAGGGCAATGGCAATGGCAATGCCAATGGCAATGGCAATGGCAAAACCGACCCCAAAGCAAACAATGTAAAGTGCAGCCCTGCCCAAGACAACAAATCGAATAATGCGGAAAGTAAATTTTCAACTTCTTCCAGCCACACACACACCTGCACAGAAGAGGCATTACACTTTGACCAATTCTAGTAGAGTACCTAATATTCCTATATTACTTTTTCATTTAAAGGTTGGTGCTGTGCAGCGACCCACGCCAGCTATTCCATTTAATGCCAGACTTGCTTGTTTAAATAACTTCTTTCCAAATTTAGATATTTACAAATTGAAAAGCCAAGGAATCTTATGGATTTTCTCCAAGTGCCACAACTTGGGAAGCCATGCCGGCTACATAAGTGGGGGCCATGCCAGCTACTCGAAGCGTAGCCAAGCGAGCGCTCCGCTAACAAGTTACAAAACTAGCAATGGAAATGCAGGTAGTAAATAGTGAGGTACAAGGAGGAGTTCGCAGGACAGGGAACACAGTTCAACAGTTGGCAGTAAATCCATTTTATACAGACGACTGGCTGCCTGACTGACTGACTGCCTTAGTTCCCAGTTATCCGGTGGACTTGACTTACGCCAAACACCGAGCAATATCGTTTCGTTTTTTCCAGGAATTCGGGGTAACAATTGCAGGCGAGGCCAGAAGTAGCAGAAGCAGCAGCAGCAGCAGCAGCAGCAGCAGACGTCGACATCAACATCCACATCTGCAGGTATTGGCAGTGGAGCATAGTGAGTGCCAGGCATGCGGCTCCTCGCCAGTCACCAGCATAACTCGGCGTGCAACGGGGCGTATGAGCAACAGCTGCCGCTTGCCGTGCAAAGTGTGCCCGGCAGCCACAATCTTCATTCGTACTCCCAGCCGCATCCCGCAGACAGACTTGATAATAATTTATTATCGTCTGAATGAATGTTTCTCCAAAAGTTTCGTTTTTTTGTGGTTTCGCGACACTAACGTATGCAGACAGCGAAGCCGATTCCCCGGCGGCCCATTAGTCGCGTGTTTGAGCATATTCTAGATGAAGAATTATGCGGATGCCATGCCAGGCATGTTGGCCTGGGAGTCTATAAAGTTGGAACGGCCCTCGAAATTTCCCTTTCCCTTCCCTTCCCTTCCCTTCCCTTCCCCCTTCCCTTTCCTTCCCTTCCATCTCCATTATCCATTATAGCCGGTGTCAAAAGCTAAGCGGAAACTCGAATTCAAATCGATAGCTTCCATTTAATCACATTGCCTCGAACGCCTGTCATTCTGCGTTTAGCTGCTAAAGCGATTTGTTGCGATTCATTGAAATTATTTGCACATTGGATTTAATTTTTCCTGTTTCGGGCACTTTATCAAATTGCATTTCTGCCACGCCACAACATGTAGCGCATAAAATTTTATGAAATTATTTCGCGCATTCGTAGTAGGAACAACAATCGACGCACAAACTCGTATAAAGAGGGAATATCACGCAGCAATACGCTGGCTCTCTAAACGCATA
The DNA here is from genome assembly GCA_005876975.1 of Drosophila orena. Taxonomy (NCBI): domain Eukaryota; kingdom Metazoa; phylum Arthropoda; class Insecta; order Diptera; family Drosophilidae; genus Drosophila; species Drosophila orena. Next base: position 312,096 of record VCKV01000282.1, on the reverse strand, counting down.
AAAAATCAATTAAACACGTTTCGACCATATTTTCGGCAATGATATCAATTTTTATCACGCTATTACAATTACATAAGCGGATTACACAGCATACGTGTGTACACACACGATTTGCAGACTGATTAAGTTCCTTTTATTGTTATGCAAAGGCAACCAAGTCCCAGCCAGCCTCCAAAAGTGGGCAATCGAATGATATGGGCGGGCTGCTGGCTTGTCGGTCCAGCCGGCTGGGTTTCCGTTCGAGTGGGGCGGGGCATGGGACGAAATTGAATGCTTGACAGCCTAAGCGGAATGTGTCAAGTGTCTAAAGAGCATGCCCCAGAGAGCCTCTGGGACCTTTCAATTGGGTCTTCGCCTAGTCGCAGGCAGAGCTAACAAAGCGCTGTCAAAACTAATAAAATGTCTAACTGGCTGACACCTAAAAGGGTTCTGGGCCGGCCAACTTTTCCGGTCCTTTGGCCTTTTTGTTACGCCGCTTGTTGCTGTTTTCGGCTAGATTAATCCCCGCGCTTAAAGTGCGTTCTTCGGTTCCCCGGTTCCAGAGTCGAACTCCCCACTTTTATTATTTGGTATGCAAACAGCTTCAGCTTTCAGGTGAACGCAAGCTGCGAACCGCATACTCATCCTGCCCTCGGTCCCTCCTCCTTCCTCCTTCCTCCTCCTTTTGAAGTGCCGAATTCACCAGCCAAAAGTGGCCCGCAGCGTCTTTGGGCCACCTCATGTGGAAATCGCTGCTACGTGTCCTTGTGTGTTGCTATTAACATAACAAAAGCAAACGTTTGCCATTTGCCGGTTGACGCTTCCTACTCGCTTGCCAGTCTACTACACTGATCAAAAACCGGGGCTGATCGTGACCGCTAGAGTTGAGCAATATCCGAAGCAATAAGACAGAAGCCTACCTTACACATTTGACTGTGAATTAATTTGATTTAAAAATCTCAACAGGCTTTAAAAAGAAAACCCAATATTACGCGAGGTTTTGTTTCTTGTGCACTTGTTTGCAGAGCACCTCCTAGCTCTTTCAAGTGTCATTGGTGGTGCTCCTGTCTGTCCGCTGTCTGCTTAGAGCTACTTGGAAATTCAAAGGTTATTACATAAAATTTTAGCCTGCCATTCGCCTGATTGCCCGTCGAGACTCTGGCCGTCAATTACACGCTGGGTGCTTGCTCGGCTCCTTGGGAAGCCGTCGAGTTTATCTACATCTATTGGCACCCCAATAATAATACGCTTAGCGTTCGACTTATCGACATCTCTCCATCTCGGCTGTGCAACAGGGCGTATTGGTATCCAACTTTTCCACTTCGCTCTAAGCTGAGCCCTTCGAAGCGTTTAATCAGCAATCTAAGCTTTATTAGCAGTGCAGGCAGCAGGCAACTGGCAACTGGCAACTGGCAACTGGCAACTGGCAAGTGGCAAGGAGGATGAGGAGCAGAAGCTGTAACTTCAGATGCAGCAGGAGTCTGCTAAGCGGTCTGCTGATCGGATTTTCCCGGCTCAGTGGCCCAAAGTTGCCCTGTGGTGCCCTGTGGTGCTCTGTGGTTTGCGCTGCACAAATCCGGCAACAAGAACAACGGCACGACAGAACAGAAACAATTTTTAAGCAATTAATACGTTTGGAAACATTTCTGTTTACTTTGAGCGATAAGCCCCGAACTGCTGACAGAATGGATGCAATTTGTAAATATAAATCAAAGGCACAGCACACAAGGGTGAAGTTCCGGGCAAGCAAGCGGCTTAACTCATTGTTGCCGGCCATTCTCTATGTGGTTGCGTTTGTTTGGCAGAAGTTTATATTTGGGCATTTAAACTCAAATTAAATGCATTTGCATGCAAACAAATGGGAAGCCTGTGTGTGTGGCCGCAAACAAACGTTTTGTGTCACCAGAGACAAAGGGTGGAAGCCCAGACTCTGGTTGTGGAACACACACACCATGCAACACATTGGGGCAAAAAATTCACCAGAGATTGAATCGCCAGCGCTGGGAAAGCGGACGAGAAGGGAGCAGCCCGTGTTGTGGCAACAAAATCCATTATGCTGCAATTATGCGCCACACTTGGCAGAATGCTTGTAGCACCGGACAAAAACTTGCTCAATCGATGTGTTTTGGTAATTAAATCAAGTACATAATGGGGCAAGCCAAATGGAGAAATGCAGCGCAAGTGAAAAGTCAACTGGGAATCCCATAAAATAATAAAACACACACACGGAGCTGGGGAAGCTGGTAGAGCAATTCAAACAGCAAACCCCATTAACTTTACAAAGTTAGTTAAATTCATTTGGCAAACAGACGACAGACGACGAAAATCCTGCAAGGAGACTGGAGACAATCCCCATCCTCATTTTCCATTCGAGAAACCAACCAACCGACTGGCTAACCGAACCAACGAGCTACAAAAAGTCACAAGTAAATTTTATTTCAATTGTAAGAGCCAGCAAAAACTGCACAATGATCATGGCTGTGTGTAGTATAAAAGGTATATATAAATACTTCTATGTACACAGAGACTGGGAAAGCGTTAGGTAAAAACCACACACACGCACAGTGGAAAAATAATCAATTCTTAGTCCGATGGCGCTAGATGTGCTAGAAATTCATTTAAATACCATGCTGAATGGCTTATACATATTTTATTAATTAAATTTTAAATTTAATCTGAGCAGTTTTAATATGTAGGTATTGATAACCATTTTTTGGGGGTGTGTAATCTATGATTATATAGAAGTCAAGACGAATTTTCTATCTTTCGAAAGCAAACTATATATTATCTCAAGTTTAAGCGTAGCTTTCAATGCTCTTTAGAGAAGCCACGTTTTTTCTCCGTGTGCATACAATCTAAGGAAAGGCAGCAAAGGCAGCAATGGGCGACAGCAACAAGCGCAATGATAACTAAATAAATGGACATTTTTATAGCTATGCACTTCCGCACTCAATCTTTTGTGCTGCGTGTGTGTTGGTGGGTGCTGGAGTTCATGTGAGTTTTTGTCTGTGTGTGCGGAAGGATGAGCACATGTTAAAGCATGTGTTTTGTGCATGCATTTCAGTTCTCAGCTCGGAGGACCCTCTGACCCTGGGTCCCGTGCCCCAACAATGGAAACCAACAACGAGCACACTTAATTCATGTAATTTCACACACACACACACACACGGACGCACACACGGACGCACCCACGCACACGAAGACAACGGAGGAGCAACAGGATGCACACGTAGTGGTGTTGCCACTGCACCACCGCTGCCGCCTGAGTGCGGTTTCACTTGTTGCCAGTTGCTGCTGCTCTGTTTTTAATATATGTACGTAGGGCTTGCAGGACGTCGAGTGTATTCTCATTTTCATTGTTTTACAATTTGTAAGCAGAACTTATGACAGGATAAATGGCAGAAGGCAGAAGGCAGAAGGACAAGACTGGATACCAAAAGAACATTTTCCATTCCCATTTCAAGCTTCCTGATGGATTTGTCCCCGCTGCTCTGGGCAAAAAGCTATTAGAAAGCCATTTGTTGCCGGCTTTAGCAGGTTTATTCCATTTCGCAATACAATAAATACTGCCACTGCCACATGGAAGACCATTTCTCCATTTAAATGGCTTTTATAGCATGATCGGGATGCTCTAAATCTATTTACACTTCTTGCAGGGGCATGTCTCCTTCGCCCATCTCTGGAATACTATCGGATTGATCTAGGAATGGAGTGTTCATAATTCTGCTGCACATCTCCCACGTGGCGAATGCATTTTATGTGCAAACTGCCAGATGCCCGTTGCATACCCAAAGTACCGAATTTCAACCGCCGAGCCATCGGAAAGGCTTTTCCGACATTTAAAACAGTTTGTGCCGCATTTCTGTCAGCCAGCTATTGCTTTGTTAACCCACCGCACCCCCCGCACCCCCGCACCACCCGCTTCATCCCATACCGTGGCATAAATAATACATGGCACTTTTGCTGATTGCACGTAAACGGCGTAAATGCCAAGCGGAAGCAAGCGTAAAAGGAGAACACAGAGAGCAGCTACATGAAGTAAAGGATAGAGCGTTGGCTTGGCTCGATTCGTACAGTGTAAATTCAATGAATAATCAAGTGAACTACTTATAAATTGTTTAAGGAGTGTAAACTTATGTGGGACACGTTGTAGCCGGGCCAAGCTAGACAGGACAATGGTACTCGCTTATTTCAGGCAGAGATCGAAGAAGAGTCAGATTGAAAAGAGACAGAGGTGGACAACAACAAAGGAAGATGTGTTCTCAGGAGTGCATTGCTGCATCTCTCCCACTCTAACAGGCATCCTCTAGCTTGGCCCGCACAACAACATACAACAAATAAAGTTGAAAGATCTGGCAATTAAGAGAGTAATCGTTTGTGCAGACGTACCAAAAAGGGTAAAGAGAGCATCAGGCGTGACCATCTACAGAGAAAAAGAGAATAGAGTTTGTCGTCAGTTAGCGAGAGTTTCGTTTCAGATGAATTACAACAAATAATAAAAGGAACAAAGTATACGTTAAGTAGGAAACACTAATTAAATAATAGAGCATGGTGGTTCTGTAGATTATGTTTCAGTTTCAGTTTCAGTTTCAGGCTGGGACACAGAGAAAGAGATAGACAGGTGGGGAAAAGGGAAAGGCAAGGGGAAAGGGGGATCTTCTCAGGTCCCAGGCTTGTCAACATTTACTTTATATATGTATGTATTAATAATCTTATACGGGTAGAATGCATAATTGTAAAAATATGAAACATTTCCGTGAGAGGTGAAAAGTTAGAGCGTTGCTTTCACTATTGGTTTGGTAAATTGGGAGCTTATGTGGAACAATGGGCGCATACTAAATGAACTAATTTCTTGTTTACATAAAACGTGAATGATTTCATTCCCTGCCGCTCCAATCACTCCCTAATACACCGCAGACAGAGTTCGGACTCGGGTTGCTTATCGCAACAAATTGAGTATCCAACCAGGGGGCGGGGACTTGGGACTTGGGACTTGGAGCTTCACTTCCCTCCACAGGCTCGCACTTACCTCCTCATTTAAATTCGAGACAAGCAGGACATTCGAGTAACCTCGCATTGCAGGAGCGGCCGTCTGCAGGGCGCCGCTGTTGGCCAGCGAGAAGGCGGCTAGATTGGGCAGGGCGTTGCTGTAGCCGCCGGTCAGTGGAGTGCCCAACCCCAGGGCAAAGGGCGGCAGGACTCCAGGGGCGCCCAGGCCGTTGACTGAAAGAAATTCGAACAAGAGTTAGCAAGCGACCAATTCCGACGGTTTTGTACTAGTTGCATGCCACTTAAGCTTTATGTGAATCGATAGCAGGTGTAAAGGCAAAACACAATGAGAGAGAGAGAGACGAGGCATATCAAAAATGATCAATTTCAGTAATGTCGAAAAGAAATTTGATTAAACCAAGCCTCTTTCAATTCAATTTGGATTTTTAGATAGTTAAGACGTGGAAAGAAAAGCAAAGTGAAAATAACTTGGCCAAAAGTGTACGTTGTAATCAAATTACTGGATAAAACTACACAGAATAACCGTATCACTTTAAGTGACAAAATATTGTTTCGGAAAATCTCTCGTGAAAATGAAAAAATGTCCGGTGGGGCGGACAAGTTAGGCGATTGAGTGGTTAGCAACTTGAAGCTGAGAGAAAACAAAGGAAAACTGGGAAAATGTTCCGTTCGTGTTACCTATTTTATCACCTGTGAGAGAAGGTCGCTGCCGGGCGGCGATCAGAAGCAGATCGTTGGTGTTCATCAGTCCGCCGGCGGTGGGCATGAGATCCACCCCCGGTTCACCAGGTGGCAGCGCGGGGTTCGTGAAGTCGCGCGACTTGTCGTTGTTGTACTTAACGTTCAGCGCCGTCAGCTTGCTGTTATCAATGCGCAGCGTGCAGCAGCCGTTGTATATGTTCTGCCCGTCCAGGAGCGACTTGGCGTGCTGGGCGGAGTTGGCGTCCGGATATTGGATGAGGGCCTGGGGAGGGAATGGTTTGTTAGCCATCGATTGTGTGGCTTTGAACAACGCCTCAACTCACCTGGAATGAATTGTTCTTTGTGAAGGTGACAATCTTCAGCACCTTGCCGTAGCGCTGGAAGATCTGGTGCAGAATGTCCAGCGAGACGGGGTACATCAAGGACTCGACAATCACACGGAGCACTGTATTAGGTCCCCCGGCGGAGTTCGTGTTGTTGCCGGCCGCACTTACGGCGCTTGTGTTGTTCTGCAAGATTCCCACGGCGCTGCTGTTGCTGTCGCCTGAGCTGTTGGCATTGTTGCTGGACGCGTTGGCGGCGGCGCAGAGGGGCAGCGGCGATCCGCCCGCCGGGGACTGGATGCGGTAGTCGCTCGGGACGATCGAGTTCTGGAAGCAGGGAGAGGGGGGAGCATGGTAAAGTTGTTGAGTCAATTTACAGGCGGGAATCGCGAAGAAAACTTTTACTAGTTAAAGGCGAAAACTTTTGCGCATTAATCAAAGCAACTGGCAGTGCACAAAATTTATGCATTTTGCCAAGTTTTTTAGGGCAAGAGGACTGTGCACTTAACGGAATGCTGTGTGAATTTATAAATAATACTTAAGCTTACTATCTTAGTAAGATTAGGTATAGGATACGTTTTTTCATTGAAAAGTCCACTATTACTGGGCACTCTCATATTAAAACTTTTATAACAAATAAAAAACATACGTATTTCTTGTAGTGCACAATAGCTAAACGTTTGCACGGCAGCGACATCCCCTGCTCCGCAGAAATCATCCTCGCCAACATAAATCTCAATCAAAATCAATAATATCAAGTATCGTAATAATAAAAGAAGCCCGGGAGATGGAAGGCAGAGGCGTCTGCCGGTGACGAGGATGCTGGGCGGATGCCAAAAACGGTTCATAGTAGGCAACAAAACTTCTTGCGTGAAATATACACGTTCTATCGGAAAACAATTTAATGACATTCGGAAGTGAATTTATTCCTATTCGTGCTGAATTTTGATTTCGAAAATCATAACGTAAACACATTCGACCGCCCACCGCCCACCTACCCGCCGACCCACCGACCCACCGATCCACCTGCCACCGATTTCCTCTTATCCTGTCCATTTGCGACGCGTTTTTTGTGCGTCTGCCAGCAACAGGAAAGACAAGGGGGAATTGAACGGAACGGAATGGAATTCACGGCAGTCCTCCCCAGGCGTGCTATTTGTTTTTGCCTTCGCCTAGATAAATTTCCACCCATTGGAAACAAAAGCCCGTCGACGTGAGCTTCGCCTTAGACTCTCTCCTCCTCGAAGCCGAAGTTTGTAAAAATAATAAAAATTGATTAGAATTGCCGAGTGCCGAGTGCCGAGCTGCGTGGCTAGACAGGGCGTATGTGGGCTGTGGGCTGTGGGGTGTGGGGTGTGGGATGTGGGATGTTCCTAGTGGCATGAGTGCCCATGATGATGCGGCTGCTTCATCTTCGATTGCCATGCTGGCTTTAGATGCCTGAGGGATGCCATCAGTGGCTGTTGCTGGGTTTCCATTCCTTTCCTTTCCGCTGCCAGTAATTTGATACTCCACTTTGCCTGATTATTATGATGACGATGACGTTGATTGTGTAAAAATTGTAATGTAATTGTTAGGAAGCGTTTGCCCATCTATTACTCATCTCAGTAGGGCTTGTGAAAACAGCAAAGTCGATTAGCAGTAACTATCTGTCAAGTGGCAATCGGCAGGCGTTTATGCACTTTGATTAATGTGCACAAGCATTCACTAAGAGGTACTAACTTCTAAGAGGGTATATTTAAAGTTCATTTTAATGAGTGCATGTTTTTCGCCGAGTGCATTTAAGATCTTTAATAGCAGGCATTTAACATGTGGAAGCTCCAAGCCAAACCAAATTTTGGGAGCACTTGCACGCATATTAGGCTAAGCCATTCCAATTATCCTGCAGGATATGGGGCAAGGGTGGGGAAAGGGGAGAGTTTAGGGACCACAACCAACAACATCATTAAACATAACAAATCGTCATGTGTGTGCGGCTGTGTTTGTATTGGACTTTGCTTGTCGCGGTTTTGCCTGTTAATGAGTCAATTGTGCGTACCCCTTTCCAAGTTGTTGTTGTGGGCTGATTAGATATGCAAGCACCCACTCCACCCCACTCACCACATTGTTATAATTTAATATCGATGGGCGGGCTGCTGCTTCTTTGCTCCCCTCCTGCATAACGATAAGCCACATTCGATAAGCCAAAATGCTTTGATAAGCGAAATGTGTCGACTACTGCTGATAAGCACATTTATCGATCGATTCCTGTCAGTGGGAAAATCTGGTCAAAAGACACACGTGTCCCCGCTGCTCGCCATTTAACGCATGCGACGAGGAAGGAAACCGTAATGGGGAAACTTTAACCAGGACTTCTCATCGGAGCTTATGGCCATTTGTGGTTTCTTGTGAACTGTAGTGCGTTAAGACGAGTCTCCACATGGCACAAGCAAAAACTATTCGAAAAATCTGATAGTTTGCAGCTCGCTAAAAGAGTTCTTAGCAAACTTTTGCAATATTCAACTAGCTGAAAAGAACTTGGCAATTGTTTTATGATTTTGATGCGGTTTTTGCATAAGAAATAAACCCGGAAAAAGGCTCACAAAAGGCAGAAGCTCAGGGCACAAACCGCAGCTCTGAAGGCGCCAAAAAATATTGACGTTGCTTTCACTTAAGGTTTTGCATAAATATTTTTGTTTCATAGCGCTTTCGTGTGCTGCTCCCTTTTTCCTCCCTTTTCCTGCGGGCTGCAAGTTTATTTTCATTGCAATGTCACACTGAGTACCTTTGCTGCTTCCACCCACCCCCCCACCACCCCTCACCCCATTACGCAACATTCTCCCTGACAGGCACACTTTAAACTGCATGGCAGGTCCTTTCGAGCAGGAGGAGGACTCAGGAGTCGTCTTCCCCCTTTGAAGAGCCGGCTGAAGCGAGAGCTTAAGTGTCCGGGCCAAGTTAGAAAGTAAAGCAGTTACAGATGCTTGGCCACAATCTCCTCCCTACCTCCGTAGCTCCGTACCTCCGTACCTCCGATCCCCTTTCGACTGGTCAAAAGGAGCTGCCGTTTCGGCGCTTTTGAGCTGGAGTAGGGAAACTTTTTTCGGCAACTACGACTACGACTACAAGTTATGAACTTGTGAAGGTAAGTTTTAAAGCTGAGCCCGGGATTATGTATTACTTTGCTGCGAGTCGTTTATCTGCTGGGTGGTTTTTACGGTCAAGCCAAAGAGAAGAAGTTGCCCAGAGCAGAGTCTGGCTGGCAACGAGCAGCGGTTTCACAGCCATCATACCATATTTGTCTTTTTTATGCAAGCCGAAAACAAAAACCGCAACCGTGGCAAGTGTGTTAAAAGCCTTCGAGGAAAACACTACGCAAATGGGACTATAAACCGAACGGCTTAAATAAATACGAACTGCGCAAAGTAGCAAAATCCGCTGCCCAAAAAGCCCAAATAAATACGCCTGCGAAAACAAAAAACAAAGTATGGACAAGGGGGTGAAGTAAAACTAATCAATACAATGATAATATTGACAGAGCCGCTGGAAAAGTCAGTGCATACGTAAGTTGTCATTTGTCGACAGTCAGTTTTTTGGGTTCTCTGGGCTGTCGACAGTTCCGCAGCTGTTATCCTACTCCTCTCGGATCGCATGTACCCCGGAACAATGTAATTTAAATCCATCTTCAACACGTCGCCAATCAAAATGGCAAAAAGCTTTGGCATTGCACAAGTATAAGCAAACATTCGCATCCGCATAACTCAAAGGATCAGGAGCAGGAGCAGGAGCAGGAGCAGGAGCAGGAGGCACAGCCACAATCGCGATGGTCTTGCTCTTCGGCGCTGTTGTGAAAACAATAAGATTAGCTTACTTTTGTTTCGACGGCGACGGCGACGAGGAGGAGTGAGCGGGGGCGGCAAAGTAAACGTGGAAATAAAATGGGAAAACAGCAAAGAAAAACACAAGTCAGGCAGCGCATAGAAAAACAAACACTGAGCAGATAGCAGATAGCAGATAGCATACAGCGGATAGCGGATAGCGCCGCATATGTGAAGTTATTTGCCTGGCAAAATCCTTTACTGCTCATGCCTGAGAGTTGGACAAATAGCGTGCCGAAAGAAAAGGCTCCATAAGCCGGTTTTGCCGCGTTTTCCGCCCATCGAACCCCCGCAATATTGACAAGCTGTCAGCTAGAGGCGCAAATTAAATAACACATTGAGGTCTGTGTCGCTGAGCCCTGCTCATATTATTAACACCAAATCAAATGTACGGCCTTATCCCCGTTGGCCCGTTATTTATAGAGATGCGGGCTTAGACATCACGAATAAGACTTTGCTAATCAGTTTGATCCTTTTGTGGCTTAATCGCTTGACATTTGTCTTAGTTCTGTGCCACTTGGCCAATCTCCCGCCCGAACCTCCCAACCTCCCAACCTCACAACCTCCCAACCTCCCAACCACCCAACCTCCCCTCCAGGTGTCAAACGCTGTGTAAATTAATCCCACTTCGTGTTCCCGCCTAATTTTCACGTGTGTGCCATTAATTGACAATTGCTGTCCGTCACTTGCCTCCTTTTGTGTTTTTCTTGGCTGAATCGCCATTGTTTGGTTGGCGGGAAGCGTCCGTAAAATGCGTTTCTCTCTGTAGTCGGCAATTTAATTTAATTACAAGGTAACCTTATCACTGCAGGGAAAACGAGCACCTGCCCACACACACACACACCCACACGCACACACACACTCAGCCGTGTGCAAACACAAGCAAACAACCAGCGCTTGAAAAGCGCATTTGCATGAGCACTGAGAAAAAGTGCATCTCGAAAACTAAAACCAAAAGGCACACTAATGCATACAGTCCTACTTTTATTTGAAGCTGTGCTTTGTGAAAGCTTATATTATTTAATATGATCATTCCAAGGATTTTCAATATTCGATACAACATTTGCATTGGCCTCACACAATATGTGCATGTGCCTTTAATCCCTGACTTTAATCCGATTTTTTGGGAGAGTGTGCCAGTTGTTTGGCTGGTGCAGGGTGCAGCTTGCAACAATCGGCTGCAGTGGACCGGCACTTGCCTCGGCACCATTGTCGTTCTCCCGTTGGGCTGCTTTGGTGTATTGGCGGCGGCGAGTGCCAATTATGATGATTACACAAATTTGCGTTCGCACTTGAACGCGCGACTCCTGGTGGTGAGCTGCGCGGATGTGGAAGGCATCTTTGCTGTGCATGGAACGATTTATCAATTGGGCGCATCTAATGAAGCCAGAATGAATGGGGTCGAAGAGGCGCTCGCAAATGTTACACTGGAGATTAGGCTGGGGATTGGCTGCCTTTTGTGGCGAAATTATATTTCAATCTAATTCATGGTGAGACGTGGGCTGCTGGCCCCATTTCCCCGAGTGGCTGTCAACCCTTTTTGGCCGTAAAGGAGGCCAGGCTCAAAAATTAATTTATCAAAATTACCCCAAACAAAACTGGCCCACAGAGGCAACAGATGCGCCCTCACAGTCACACACAAAACAATCACATGTCAAATTTGAAACCCACTAAACAATGCCAGTTGCGGACCTTTGGGGTTGGGCTCTTGGATTGCCATGTATCCGAGTTGCTGGCTGGCTGGGTGGCAGAGTGGCTGAGTGGCTGAGTGGCTCCTCGGTTTCCGTGGGCAGCTCGTTGCTCGTTGCGGTCGTAACCGCGTGAACTTACCAGTGCATTTATCTTCATTTCTGGCATCTTAGTCAAGGGTCGACGGAGCACGGGTGGAGAGGAAAGGGTGGGGGAAAGGCTAAGACGCTAGAGTAAGATATCAACAAAAATAGTCACAGCAAGCCCGAAAGAAGATCGAGGAAGGAGGATGGAGGCAGGAGGAAGAAGGGAGGAGGAGAGAAGCAAAGGTGAAAGGACATCCCAACGACATGACATATTAGAATCCTGTTACGCAGCAGCAGCAACAGCAGCGTTGCCGGTTGACTGCCAAATTGCCAACATAAATGTCAGAGGGGCGAGGAAAGTTGGTATGGGTGGTATGGGTGGAATGGGTGGAATGGCTGCAAAGTATGCTACGGGATTTTTCATTTCTGTTGCTTGGTTTTCCCTCCTATTTGTTTTATTTTCTATACCATGCAATCACTCAGCCGTTGAAATCACACATGTGTGCGACTGGATGTCTCCGCGTCTGAGTGTGTATGCGTGTGCGGGCGGAGGAGATGATTTGGAAATCCTGTATTGCTGATTTGCTGTTGCTGCTGTCGTCGCAGCTTTTGCCTTCAGGTGCGTGTCGTCTCCTCTGCTGGGGTTAAAATCCCCGAGGGCCATGCAATGGATTTGTCTCTCCTTGGGTGGAGATGAAATAGAATTTGCCCCTTCCCCACTCCTCAGTTTAAAGCAACTTTGCGCCAACAGGAAATTGACGAAAATTTGAAATTTACGGAAATATACAACTAACGAGGGAATTAAAAAAGACTTCTCATGCAATTGCACAAGTCCCGCACTTGACAGCTAACGTTGCCGGCTTCTGCTCACATGATTCCTTAAGTTGCGCCTCGGCCGGGGCGTCGACAACAATTCACTAAGCATCTTATCTCCAGGTTGCCACATTGCAGCGCCACCAGCGGCACCAGCAGCGCCACCAGCAGCGGCAAAAGCTGCGACAGCAGCAACAGCAGCAACACAAATAGCAAATGACAGGCGGCGAAATATGACGCAAAACTCAGAAATAAAGGAACAGTCAACAGTAGCTGGGCCAGGACGCCAAACAATCAACTGAATGCTGCTCAGGTGGGCCGCCAGACACAGGACACAAAGGGGAAAAGGGAAAAGGGGAAAAGGGGGAAAGGGAGAAGGGAAACCCAAGACAAGACATTCGCACAATGGACACGGGCACAAGAAAGAAAACTGAAAAACTGAATGAGAAATTGTATAAATATGTTGCCAGCAGCGAACAGCACACAAGATTAAACCTCTTCCACTCGCACAAACACACTCTCCTGCATTTTAAGAGATTTTCCACTAGAGAGAGCGGCGGCGTTGACTTTTCCACTCGTCTGACTTGTCTCACGTTGTCTGCGGGCTAACAACAAGGCCTTTTACCAGGATTAGTAGTTAACAAGAGAAATCTGCCCACGCACACACACACACACACACACACACACAACACACAACTCTCTAGTTGGATACGGATACATACACCCACGATGTTGGGCCGCAGCCAAAAGGTAATCAGTGAAATGTAACTGTATTGTTTGGTCTAGCTGTGTTGGTGGTGGTGTTGCTGTTGCTGTTGCTCCAGCCATTGTTGCTGCTGTGTCACCTAAGTCACAGTGTAACCCCCTCCTCCATCCCCCCTCCCTTGGTCGGCTTCTTGTTTCGGCCCTCGTGTTGCTGCTGCTGCAGCCTCTTAACCTTTTTCGTTGTTGTTTGTGCTGCTACTGCTGCTGTTGCGATCTCTTTTTAAGTAGTTTGCTTTCGGGCTCACCAGCACCAAAGCCACCCCGCAAAGGTGACAACCTCGCAAGGGTTTTCTTCTCCTGGCCGGATTGTTGCTGCTCTGACTGCGTTGCGGTTGCCCCATTGGTACACCCCTTCCCCTTCCCCTTCCCCTCGCCCCACCACACCACACCACACCACACCGCACCATTCCACCACTTCCATTTAAGTAATCAAAATATGCTTTTGACTCCGAACTAAGCAGCTGGCATCCCCGTGCTGGTCTCCTGATTCGTTTGTCTCCTTGGTATGCGTGCGGTTTCATTTGTATTTATGTTCACCCCACCCACATCACCAACTGGATTTCTCCGTGTGGCCTGTCCGCAAAACCCCAAAAACTATGCATTTTACTGCTTTTGTCAGACACGTGTGTGTGGGTGTGTGTGTGTGTGAGTGGGTGTGTGTGGGTGTGTGTGTGTCTGCGCGGCCATGTGTATTTATTTGAAAGCTTTTTAAACTTTGTCAGTGACTTTGTGGCTTACGAAATTAAAATTAGAAATTGGTTTAGAGCACCCACAAATACAGGCCAGCTTTCAAAGGACGTTCGAGCGTGTGTGCATTTATGATGGCCAAATCTCTTGAGGAACGGGTTTAAGTTGCCCAGAAAGTGTAATTAATCAGCACGTTCGCCGGGCCGACCCACATTTGCATATAAATCGTAGTTGCTTCATTTGTTCTCTGTGGCTTAAATCTTAATTGCCACATTAATAACACTTAAAACCGGAAGTTGTGCCAACGGCAGATATTGGTATATAGGATTCTAGGCAAGTTGGTTAGATTAGATGCTGCGATATTACATCTAAAATGTAAACGAATTATGCAGAATTCGATGTTACCCCTTTTTTTAAATACATACATATATGATAACACTGGAAAAAAGTTTCAATCGAAGAGAAAAGGTAGCTGGAATGTATGTATGTCTTATTCCACTAACGATAATAACCAATTCTTGGATCATATCGCTGCATGCTTTACTTACGTTGTGACTCTGGTCCGTCTTCAGCTCGCGATGGTTGGAGAACTGCACGTAGACCATGCGGCCGCGCATCTGGGGCGGATTTACTGTGTAGCACGACACCAGCGACGTGGCGGAGATCTCGTCGGCCATCTCGATGAACGCCTGGTTCTTGCCCTTGAGCACCAGCACTTTGGTCACACGTCCAAACGGAATGCCCAGGGCAATCACATCTGCCTCGCCGGACTCGTTCGGAATGTTGCGCAAGTGGATGACTTTTGAGGCCTTGGCTGCAAGGAAAAAGCGTAAAATAAGCAAACGTTGTTTAACCCATTGAAATATTAAACAGGTGACAATCCCTATAGGTCTCCCCTCCCCCCACCCCCCCTCTCTCTCTCTCTCACTCTCTCTTGCAACTTTGCAACTTTGCAACATGGCCGTCTCTTTTGGGGGGCCACCTCCGGTTCACTTAATGGCCAGCGCTGTCTGCACTTCCGCTTCCGCGCTTCACTTAATTTGTTTGTTTTCGGGTTTTATTTGCTGGATGCCTTTGTTGCTAAAGTGGAGTAGGAGTGGGAGTGGGAGTGGGAGTGGGAATGGGAGTGGGAGTGGGATGGTGCAAATAAAAATGTTGATAACATGGCCAAGCGCCGCCACATTTGTATACACTTTGCACAGTTAAGCCAACGGCGGGCTGGAGGAAGGGCACCGCCATAAATTCATTCATTGCACACTTTCAACGGCTGTGAATAATCCAGCAGCAGCAACACGGCGACAATGTCCGGCGCACAGACAACGTTTGAGGCTTTTAGGCGCTCGTCGACGTTTTTGCAGTTTCTCTCCTCGCCTCGGCTACTTGTTTGTTATTTTTGCATAAATAAAGCGACCCGCCCATCGCCCATCGCCCATCGCCACCCACCCACCTCCACCCCCACAAGTGGTGCAGCACAAATGGGATTTAGGAGCCTTTGGCCCTGGAAGCGTTTGCAGCCAGATTTCGGGAATATCCCTGCAACAGCACTGCGAGATATTACCCGTTCGAACGGCCCGCCCCCCCCTCCGTCAAAGCAAAGCGTCTTGAAAATGTAATTTGGTCATGCGTCAACGAGTTATAACTCAACGATAAGTCAATGGGGGCGGCTCCCCAATAAGTCGCTTTACCAATCTTCAAAGGCACTTTTTCGCTGAGTGAGCCTGGAGCCTGTGCATTGCCACAGAAGTGCCTTAAATTTTTTAAAAACAAAGGCAAACAAATTTGCCACTCTTTATGCAGTTGCAGGAGGGGGGGCGGAGGGCTGGGGTCTGCCTGGCGCTTAGTCAACACCTGTTAATGTGTTGGTTTGTGCGCCTTTTATTTTTTGCCGCACCTGCAAGAGCACATTTCGCCGTTCATATGCAAATGAAATGCAGTCGCCCCCCATGCCCTTATCCGATTTTCAAACACCCTGGTGTTTGCCAAACAAGCCGACACATGGTCACAGATAGTCCACGGGTAAACGTGGTTTCGAGTTCCGGACAGAGTCCATCTCCCGTGCCCGAATTTAAATGCATTTAAGGTGCACCTAAACATTAGGACCATCGTATTAAATATGAGTATTATGGTTTACTTTGAAATAATTCCTTAAATATTCTATATATATATTTGAAAAGTTTCCGAACGCACTTCCAGTTCCTGAAGTTAAATTATCAAATTTGATCTACTGCCTGCCCCGCTACTTCAGCGTTTGGGGAATGGAATGGAGTTTCTGGAATTTTGATAAATCGATGCTTCAATCGCGAACTTTCTTCGATAACTCTCAATGTAAAAAGGTCATTATCCTGCCAATGCCGTCCGTACATTCAATCAAACCCCAGACGATGGGGGTCAATGTTCTGGTATATTCCGCAATGCTACTAAGCAGCCAAAGAGGCTGAATCGGGTTTTCCCTAACCCACTTTCCAGGAACCTTTGTGCCTGCAAAAGGGAAAAGTCAAGCCACTCCGGGAGGCTCAAGTGCCGAGGCTCGAAGTGCACTGTGGAAACTCTCCCTGCTTGCCGGTCAATGTTGAATACAACTAATCGGAAATTACACTTTTTGATTAGTTCGAAACGGAAATGAAGCCGAAACGAAATTATGCAGACGGGTCAGGGGTCAGGGGTCAGGACCTGTGCGGTCGTTATAGTTCGGCATTCTGCCTTCCGAGCGGCAACTCAAAAATTTATTAAAAATCGATGGGCAACTGCAGGACGATAATATCTGCTCCATCACTCCACTGCCCCACAACTCACCATAAATAACAGACGAAATCGAAAAAGACTGGCAACTGCTGTGAATCAAAACTAAATAAAAAGTGTCGATGGACGCGGTCCGGAAATGTTCTGCACAAGACAAACAACAAATCAAGTGCCGTCGGCTAGTTGCCTCGAAAAAAAGGCTACGGCAAAAATATGTAAAGGTATCTATCATGCATGATGATGTTGTCGGCGAACAGGGCGAAAAACTGGCGAAAACTGACGGAATTTGTGGATTTTTTTACGTTCCGCTGCCAAGAGCTCAATTCGATATTTCTGCACTTTCGGTTCTCCTTAGCCACATTTGTTTCAAATCGCAGCAAACACAGCTGCCTGATGGCGTGAAAGGAGAAACATCAATCCAATGAGCGCGTCGACAAGCGTTGCATCTCCCGGAGCCTTCGGCTGCTGCACTGCTGCACTGCAGCACTGGCTCCAACAAAGGCGGCGTCGTAATTGAAAAGGAGGATGTGGAGGATGTGGCGCCCAGCGATGACGACAACCGGAAACGCAACCAAATACCCGCCAGCTACAACTTCTACTGGCAAAAAATTGCAATTTGAATCGGACGGTTTCGGTTGGGGGTACGTAGCCTGCGGCCAGATTTGTTAGCAGTTATGGCATTGCTGCTTTTTAATTAACAGCGAACTAAATAACCCGAACCAGCAAATATTTGCGCAGCAAACAATAATTGCAATTTGTGGCGGAATCAAAATTAATCGTCAGTCTAAAAACAGCTGTTGCAGCCCGAGTGATTCCTCACCGGCGCACGGATACCCTAGGATACCACGGATACCCAATGCTATGTCAACAAGCCCGAAATGCATTAACTGGTCTGGCTGGAAAAAGTGCAGCGATAAAATTTGCATTCGATAATGATGTCGCGGCGCTGCCTGTTGACTGTCAATGCCCCATGGATGATATGAATAGCAATCATCCGCTCGGCTGCGCGTTAAAATGAGCTGCAAGGACGTAGGGCCAAAGCTCAGCAGTATTAATGACCCTCACACACTCACACACTCGCACACTCTCGCACTCTTTGCGAAGAGCGGGGAACGTGCCCCATCCTGCCGTTTTCAATTACACACACAGCCTCTCACCACTTACAATGAGTTGCACGAAAAATATACATAAATAAACTATTTATGGCTAATTGAAAAGTTTACAAACTGTAATTGAGTTCGGACGTCGATGGTCGGGTTGCAATGAATGGTCAGTCAGTCTGTCCAGCGTGGCGTATGTGTAATAATTTACCTCCTCGCCCTCCCCATCGCCCTCCCCCTCCACGACCCTTAACCGATGCGAAGCAAGTTAATTAATGACAATTTAAATTCATAAAGCAAACAGAAACCCCAAACGAAAAATGTAAATGAAAATGAATGGAAAACGCGAGTGGAGTGGAACAAAAGAAAAGGGCTTTCCCCAGGGCGATGGGCGATGGGCGATGGGCGTGGCGTGGCGTTCGGGATGAAATAAGTGCTGATTGTTAATAACAATTAAATTTATGCTTACATGGCGGCATTTAATGATTTAATGTGAGCGTGACGCCAGTGTTTGTCTCCGAGTTCCGCCACCAAACTTTGCCGAGGGTGTGTCAACAGTCGAATATATAATTTAAATAAATACACGCCGAACTCACGCACACGAAGCCGTTCGAGCGTCTTTAATTATGCGCCAGTAAATTAGATTTTTACAAGCTCACACATCATAAATTTTAAATTGTTGGGCAAACTTGTGTCCTGTCCTTTACGTGTCTGTCGCCTCCTCTGCCTCCTCTGCCTCCTCCGCCTCCTCCGCCTCCACCGCCTCCTCCGCCTCTATGTGAGCACAACGACTTAATGATATTTGTTTAGCCAGCCAGGCCTTGTCTATATTTTAAACATTTGCCCATGCGTAATCAATCATGGCACATTTTTTTGGCAGCAAATGAAACCCAATGCCAGAGGGCCCGTTGCCTTTGGATTTCTGGAAAATCCGCCGACACAAAAACTGGCCCATAATTGAAAATAACGATTTTCTTTTTACAGCTCAAGCCTAACACCCGCAAGAAATGTAATTCATTAAAATTTTGCCAGAAAACGGAGGAGGGGCAGCTTCTACCAAGTGAATACAAATGCACGGAGTCAACGCTCGCAGTTAGGTTTCAACAGCCTGAGCGTTGATGACGACGACGTTAACAAAATTTAATTGCATTTCAATTAGGAAAATAGTTTTTTTTTCACCCCATGCACCATCCTTTTCGCTCACACCACACACATCCGAGTGGCAGTCTGCAACTGCATTGGCATTTAGCAGGTTGCAGGATACAGGCTGGCAAGATGAGGACTCCATGTCTGTGTGCAGTCAAGTGGCTTTCAGTCGAACAGCAGCAGAGAGCCAGGACTTGAGTATGATTGCACCTTAGAAAATATATTTAAAATCTAAATAATCAAGAGAGTCCATTTAACTTCCATATACTCGTAATATTTGCGTATATTTCTTGGTTGCTTTTGCAACCCACGGTTGGTATTTCTGTTCTGCTTTCTTTTTGTGTTACTTTGTTCAGGAATACCCTCTCCAAAGTATTTTTTGTAGTGCCCGATTTCATCTGAGAGCTGGTCAGCAGTGTGTAACGTATAACAATGGTTTAAGTTATGAGCAAACAAAAGAGGTTTGTTGGCCCTGCCAAAACTTTTTCCACTTCATTTGTGCATTAAAACTATGCACACAGCTACAGGAATTCGGGCGTCCAACGGGTCGTATGCTTAATTAAATGGCACACATAAATATTTCGCAGTTGTGGGACAGCCTCTCAGCCATACAGTGGCAGGAAAGCCAGAAGTCAGGCCGAGCACTGCCTGAAAGTCCGATGCCACTAACCGCACTCACGTTCCGTGACTGCCATAAATAGCTGCACACAACGCAAGCCAGTCAGCGGGCGAGTCAAACCAATTGACAATTGCTGTTTGCCCTTGGTCTGGCTGGATCTTTACACTCCTTTCAATGCTGTCTCAATATTGATACAGATGGCAGAGCAAACAAAAAAATTATGACAATATTATTTTATTGACTGCGAAAATATTTACACGCAACGCGTAGCCCAGGAAGCAGGGCACAGGACGTGCGAATGATACCCGAATACACGAGCCAGAGCGGCACGCGCAGGATTCGCAGGGTTCGCAGGGTTCGCAGGACATGAAGCAAACGGACACTTGCCGTATCCAAACTGTCGCCTTATTGGTTATGGCCGTAAAAGCGTTTAAGTGTTTGACAAGACCACCGAAGGGATTGCCAACGACGCAACGTTGGCGACCGACGTGCTGACAGCAAACCTTGAGCTTTAAATTGATGACAGGACAGTGGTGGGCTGATTTAAGGCTTAAGGGATGACCGGTCAAGCATATTAAAAACAGGACACTGTATATCCGAATTTTAGATATTTTTTCAGCATATTTCCCCGATGCCGCTGGCTGTCTGGTCAGAGAATTAGCAATGCTGAGAGCCGGAGAAAAATACGGTCCACACGCAGCAACAACAGCTGCAGATCTCTCTTTTTTTGGCGGTAGGTCCTCGCTGCCATAGGTGGTGAGCTGACCGTTAAGCCCCCAAAATCGGTCAATAAACAAACAAATGTTGGTGGACTGTACAAACAGCGTGGAGGCGATGCATGTGTGAGAGCTGTAACAATAAACAACAAACTGAAATTGCGGGGGAGGGGCGAGTGTCGCGACAACAAAAGCAAAACACGTTCTAGCCACGTTTGGTGTTTCAGCCGGACACGCGACACGCTATGGTCTACACGGCAAAAAGTCGGCCAATCAATACTGCATCACATCAAGAACTTGTTAAATATATTGATGTCGAAATTGGCCACTAATATAAAATAAATAACTTGATTAAAATACTTTTTACACAGTCGCATTTAAAAAAAATATATAACTAATTTTGATCTCCAGGACAAACTTTTTTTCCCCCTGTTTTTCTCGGAACTAACGGTTACGGTTCAACTCTCTGGGGTCTCGTATACCTGGCATAAAATATTCCTAATAAAAAATCAAATAAATCAAACGAAGCTAGTTATTAGCCGGTCAAAACTCGGACCAAGAGGGCCGAGACTCACTAGTTTTACTTTCGCAGGCTGCGTGAGTGTGTGTGAGCACATTTCTACCCACCACACGCACTCACTCACCAATACACGAAAAACGGAGCCCCTTAGATCAAGTGGATGGGCGTGGCACCAACTTCCCCCCCTGTTGCCGCCACTAGACCGGCATCTCCACCTCCTACGCGCTGCACATGCCAAAGTGTTTTTATTACATTTACGTGAAAAATTTGTTGCATGTCCTTCTAAGCTCTTGTATCGGAAACGGGAGCGGGCGCGCGTGTGTGTGCGAGTCCAGTTATCGGTGTATTGGTTTAGTGGCGCTTGGATACAATTGAGCCGAGTGCGTGTGTTTATCTAAGGCTCGACCACAGAGGCACACAATGCTCATTGTTGCTTTTTAGATTTCTGCTATTTACTTGTCTGGTCTTTGTTGTGCTCTGCGTCACTCCTGAGCCCTCGGACATGTATTGGTATTGGTGCTTGCAGTGTAATAAAAGTGTCTCTACACATTTATTTAGCAATTCCCTTTATTATTATTTTTGGCATCATCGGCATGGCCTCTTTGTGTGAGAAAGGAGAGCTTTAAGAGGTCGCCACAAAAATGAATTCATTGGATACCTAGCCTCTCTCCCTCTTTCTCTCTCTCTCCTGCCCCACCGAATATCCTGCTTCCTTTAAGCGCGACTTTAATGGAGCAGGACAAAATGCGTCATGTGCGTATGTGTGTGTGTGTGCGTGTGCGTGTGTGTGTTTGCACAAGAACTTTACGTGGAAAATTAAAATGGCCGCAGGTAGCGAGCGTCCAATAGGTGTAGTCGGGCCATGGCCACAAAAATGCCGTTGGGTCAAAGTAGTCGTCTGCATCGACCGTCGAACAATGGCAAAAGGTAGAAGGGGTGAAAGGCGACCCGCTAACTGCCTTTCTCTCTGTGCTGTGTGTGTGTGTGTGCGTGTGCGTGTGCGGGTGTCTGCTTGTTGCTTTTTAATTAATAGAAAAGTCCTTTGTAAAGTAATAAATAAATATTATGCTTCCGCTTTTGCGTACATTTTTTCGCTCTCAGCCGATTGCCATTCACAGGCTGCCGATCCTGCCGCAACCCTTTTTTCGTCCTTTGTCCACCCATCTCTTGTCCTGGCGTGACCTTTGGCTGTCTGGCGGCTAATGCTCAAGCGTTCCCTTTGTGGCAACCACCCACTCGAACTCACCATCGATGTTGCTGGCGGCGGTGAACGCTGTTAATTACGGCTAAATTGCAAAAGCATTTTGAAAACTCCCACGAAAAGGATATCGACGCACAGCACCTGCATATGGCGTTAATTAAATTCGCTGGCACAAAAGCAGCGCAATCGGCGGGTAGAGCAGTCGATTACTTTTGAATTTCAGCGGAAATTGTTGCCTATTGATTTGTTTGCATTGGAAATCATTTTGTGGCTCACTGGATTTTTGTGGGAAGGCATTGGCTTTCAAATCCAGTTTTGGCGGGGAGCCCACGAAACCCGTCAAATATTTGCCTAATGTGTGGTTCATTCTGCTGGTTTCGGTTCACTATGGTTTTGACGGCTTGGTGTGCGGTTTTTGATTAGCTTTATTACTTTGCGGCGGCATGTACAGGGCGATATTCGTAGCGGCCAGCGGCGTGTGTGGGTATGGGCGGCTAATTAATGTGTCGACACAGTGCGTACGTAGCCAGTCAGCGGACGCCAACCATTTTTCCCGTAATAATTTTCCGGCAGCACAAAAGGGCCGAGCCAAATATTTTCGCTGTTGACTTGTTTCCATGCTAATTAGTAGGTTAATTGGCTATAGCCATCAAAGCGCGCTTGCCTTCAATAGGGGTACTCAAGTGCACAGGCGACTTTGTGGCCATGCTGAAGGCTTAAGCCTAATGCTAATGCTGCACTGAGACCCGCAAACCAAATTCACAGGAAGTGCACCACCGAAATAAGAGGGCGGCAGTACTTTCACCACTTATTTGTATTTGTTGTTGAGAATTGAGAGATTTGCCGAGAGATTTGATTTTTCTATTTCAATATAGCTAGCTACTTTTTCGTAGAGTTATGGTGAACGCTTTTTTCAGTGCACAGCATTGTCCCAGTGGGCGTGGTTAATTGGCAGACAAAACCCAACTGGGCCCAAGACCATGGCTGCAAATGCACTTAACGTAAGCGTCGCTCAGGGGACGGGAGCGGTAAAGGCAGGGTTTAAGCCAAGACAAAAGGAAAGGCAAGGTTAATGCAAAGGTAAGCCGGAGAGAGAGAACGATAGAGAGAGGATAGGCAGACACAGATGAAAGGGGATAGAACTGAAGACTTACCAATTCCGCCGGCCAGCACGGTGCCCGGCTCCAGCTTGGCCTTCTTTGTGGCCAGGTCCTGATTGTTATTGTCGGAAGCGGGCGCCATGACTGCTGCTTGACTCAAAAGTTCGTCGCTTCCGCGCTGATTTTCAGATACACGGTGGTTTCAGGCACAGGTGAGGATGCGGGAGCAGTTTCAAATGCAGATGCAGATGCAGGAGCAGATTCGGATTCAGATTCAGATTCGGATTCGGATTCAGATGCGGGAGCAGGTAGGCACAGGCACAGGCACAGGCAGTTGGTTAATATTTTTATATAGTTGTAGTTTGTAGTTGATGCACAGGCGGCAGGGCAGGCACAGACAGAAGTTGAAGATGGTTTATTTTCAGTAGTAGTGGTGTGTAGTTGTAGTAGATGAGGAATATATATACGTATACGAGTACGGTACATAAAAAGAGAAAATAAAGAGAGAGAACAATATAAATATTTAATATTTACGCAAGCTAAATAAATTACAGAGATTCTTCAGCCCCACTTCCGCCCGCCTTGCAACGGATTTGCATAGCTCAGGGATTTTGTTTAGGTTCGGCTCTCCAGTTTGGTCGAAGTCAACAAGGAAAGTGGGTAAGTGGAAATTATTGTGCCAAGCGGACTGCAGTTAATCGTTATCCAGTGTTTGCTCAGCTATTTTCTGCCCAGCGCAGTTTACATAGCCGCAGCCGTATAAAAATGAAATCCACTCGTTCCCATTTGGTTGCTCATAAAAAAGAAATGCATGGAAAATATTCATTTGAATTAGTCCGCCAAGCAGTTGGCGCATTGTTGCTCCTGTTTCTGCTCTCCGTTTGCTTTTTTCGTGCTTTATTGCAGCGCTAAACTCTAATTACAAAGCACATGAGTGTATTGTAATTACATGTGACACTTAATTACCGCACTCACACAAAGAGGCGAAGCCAAACCAGGAGCAAAAGTTGAGGCAGCAGCCATCGAAGCGAGCGAGCATCCACTTGGCGAAAAACCGTGCTCTTCGCACTTTAATTTTACGTATTTTAATTATTTTTGAATCCCAGTTGGGAGCTGTAAATAAACATTTTCCTTGCAAGCGTTTAGTCATGGCATCGTCCTGTCTGCCATAAAAATGTTTGCCATACCAACACTCATGTCCAGCTGGCCTATTTCCTAGCAGTGTGGGAATCTGAATCACACGCAGAGCCGGAGTCGGATTCCCAGAGAGCATCGGGAGTAACCGAGTTAAGCCAAACATTAAATGTAATGCGCCCCATAAAAATAAAGCTGCTACAGCTCCAGCTACTACTAATGCGGATTCTGGCCGTATTGTGCTGCGCAGGATGCGTGTGTTGGTGGCCGTGCCTCTGTGGGAGTGGGTGGGGGTGGGGGTGTGCTTGTTCACTTTCTGCTGCTATGCATTAGCCGCAATGACAAAGAGTCAATAAACGGGCGGGGCGGGAGAGGGAGAGGGAGAGGGAGAGGGAGTCAGCACACCGCACAAATTGAAAAGGGTAATTTTGTGTGAAGTAGGCACCGCTCTCTCTATGCCCCGTGCTACAACATCTCCATTCCCGTGCCATCATGGCATCATCAGCTATCAATGCTGACTACGCTTGAATTCGCCACTTGGCTTATCATGCTGCGCGCTTTCGCTTTTGCTTTGCTTTGCTTTCCCTTGCTTTCCTTTGCTTTGCTTTGGCTTATTTGCTTTTTGCCTGCTGGCTGCTGCTTTTGTTGTGCTTTATTTGTAATTTGTTATTTGCTATTTGTTGCTGGGGTTCTTATTTTTATGTGGCTGCACGTTTTATATACACCTATAGCCGCACACATAAAGGAATTAGCTTAAATACAAAAACAACATGTGGTAATAGGAATAATAAGAAAAGCCAGAGACCACACACTCGCACACACACACTGGGTAAGGGTGGAAAAGAGACAGCGGTATGCATAGACAAAGAGAGCACCGAAAACCGCAAAAGCACTTCACTTGATAATATCACACACAAAAAACACACAAAACACACGACGACAACAAAACCGAAAGCGGAAGTTCACTGCCTGCGTGTGTGCGTGTGTGCGTGATGGTCGTCGTTGTGTGCGTGGAAGTGTGCGTGTGGGCCGAGCAATGATATCAGCACAAGATGCTCACTTTTGCTGCTGTTCTGCTTTGTGCTTAACATGTGTTTTGTGGCAGCGAAGAGCGGCTGCCCGAAAAAGAGGTAGCACACTTTTTGGGGCTTCTTTTTCAGTTGACTTCATCGGAGTAATGCATATTGGTTTTCCTTCCAAAGGGGTGCTCCTGAGCCTCTGCAGAGGTAATTAAATTTTAAACGCCCTTCCGCCCACCGAACAGTTGCCAGCCAACTGCGCTTACGTAGTACGATAGTACTAGTACGAGTCTCTAATGCATTCGTTATGGCACATTAACGCTCCCCAAGTGCCAGCTGGCTGGCATGCTACAGGGATTTGTCGACTCTCAACGGGATATTGTTGTCCGTGTGTGTGCGCCAGTGTGCATTACACGGTTCAGAAAGCCGGGCTAATGCCCTCTCACGCTCTTCGGGTTCGGACTGTGCGACGATTTCCTTTTTGCCAAGCTGACCGGAAATGTTATTTTAATATGCTTTCTAAAAAGTATGCTAAATATTTGATTAGTAGCAGAGTGTGTGTGTGTGTGTGTGCACCCTTTCCTTTTCCTATGTGTGGGCGAATGTGTGGCACATATGGCCAGGACGATAAGCTGCTGTCCAAGTGGACCGTTTCATTGTTGGCTCGCCTCTGTGCCATTTTAATGAATTTCCCCAGCCTCACCGCCCCCGCCCCCGCCTCCACCTCCACCTCCGCCTCTGCCACCGCCACTCATTCCACTCATTTTCCCCCACTCTTTTCACTCTGTTCATGAGCAACGCCCCATTGCCGGAGGGCGTGGGCAGTTGGGCACTCGGGCACTCACTGATTTCAATGATGACATGTGCCTTTTCAGCCCCTCCTTGTCTCCCTTTCAGCGTGTTTCCTTTGCTTCCGCCTTTGTTGCCGGGTAACTGGGTCAGCGCGCAATTGTTGCCTCAGAGGGTTGCTGCCTCCCATCGCTCGGTGCTCGGCGCTCGACGCTCGAAGACCGTTGCCCTTGCCGTTCGTGTTGTCCTTGTTCTGGTCCGACGCAGCAAAGGAAAGATAATCACGCATATGCCTAACGGTTAAGTTTTGAAGTCCGCAACGCTGACGGGCGGACTCCGAGAAGGGAGCACGGGCGGAAGCAAGGGTGTCAGCGCCATCAGAAGCGAGCAAAAACCCTTCATTCCCTCTTCCTTTCTTGTTGCTGTAATGAGCAATTCATAAACTGAAAAAAAAGTCGAGTTTTTATGCAAATTCTGCCATTTCAGATTTGTAATCCAAAGGTGCACTTTTTTTTGTTAGTAGTAAAAATCCATGTAAAAAATTTCTAAAACCGTTTTAACGTAACATTCAATTCAATTTGTATCCCTGAGTTAGGTGTATCCCTGTCTGCCAAGTGTAGTGTGTTCTAGCCTTGCATTGTCCCATCCATATTTGTCCATCCCTTGGACCCACCCAGCCATGTTTGGCTCTTAGGGGTTGTTGTTGTTTAATTTCCCACAAGAGGCTACATGCGATTTTCTACTCGAAGACGCTTTAAAAAGGAGCAAAGCTGAAAAGCTGAGCACACACAGAAAATGTGTAATTGAGAGCGAGCGAAATGATATGGGCACTATGTGATTATCCAGTGGAAAAGGGACTTCGGGTATTATTACTGCCATGGTGAAATATTGGACAGGCTGAGAGGGTTCCCAGTCGCCAAGACACGGGAAAAGTGCCAAATTAGAAGGCAGTCAGTCCTTCTTACATAATGAGCAGTACTTCGTGGCGATGTCCACGACCTGTGATTTCTCCACAACTTTGTATGGCGTACTTACCCACTTGCCAGTGGGTGGGTGATTCACCGAGTCACCGAGTCACCGAGTCTCTTGTTGGATACCGAGTCCTAGTTGATAATAACTCCGCATTAAGCTGTGAGGATGGCCAAGTGGGGGAATGAAAGAGTTGAAAGTTGCTCAATATCAACGCCCTCATATATTGCATGGCCTCTGCTGCTCTCTGTATCTCTTTGTCATGAATTCATGACGACGGCATATGAATATTAAAATCGAATATGTTGCTGTCGATTTAAGGCTTTTCGTGTTGTCTGACTGACTGCCTGAGGAACACAGCAGCGTTCCAAACAGTAGCAAAGCTAGTTCTGTTTTTTCCATTCCCCACAATCGAAGATTTCCAGAAACTTTGTGAGTTGTGTGAGCGCTTCACAAGTTTTCATTACGACTGATAACGTGGATAAAATGTTGCAATTCATTAAATTAACTGATAAATAATTGTACATGACTGACTAGCACTATCCTTTTGACTCCAACTGTATGAGTGTTTGCCTTGCTCACGACACAGATACGACTGAATATTTCCGGTTCTGCAACGAATCGGTTCATTGATGTTCGATAGTCTGCTTTTCTCCACCGCTGCCATTATTGATGATGGCGGTCGGTGATGATGATGCCACATGGGGGTGAATGGGAAAGGGCCGTGATGCCGCTGCGAATGCCGGCAAAAAATGCATATGTAGGTAAAAATAACAACAGCGGAAAACTGCAGCCATAACAAAGCAGCAATCTCCGGTGCACCTCCAGCTCAACCTCCCTCTATTGAAAAAACAATTATTGATACCGTTCATGCAGCAGCAGCGGCAGCAGCAGCAGCAGCGGCAGCAGCAGCATCTGTTTCAGCAAGCGGAATGGGGAAATTCTATTCTGATGATGCTTTAAAGCTATCTTTAAAGTGACTGCCAAGCTTCAATAAATTCTAATTAGAAGCCGAAGCGAGACAACCACTGTACAACCCACCCAAACAGACTCGAGCGCTATTTGTTAGCCAGTTGTCAGATGATAAACGCAACTTGTAGCTGCGGCCACATAGATACAGATATGGGACTCAAACCCTACTCAGTCCGCCAGCCGCCGCCTAAGCCACCTAACCCACCTGCCGACTCGGGGCAATAAATTATATGAAAATGCCGCCAAAGTATAACAGCTGCGGTTCGTGCTAAACTCCGGCCACAAAAGTCGGAGGAGGAGTATCGAAACCACAGCAACAAGAAAGAGTCACTGGCTGGGCTCAAGTTTAATATGAAATACTCGTATCTAAGAGCCAGCTCCTCCAGAGCCAAGCCACTTTATTTCATATTTTTTTCACTCTATTTAAGAGGGGGAAACGCGGGAATTTATCTAGAAGCGTATCTTCTTGATATAGAAGCAGAGCTGCCAGCTGAATACCACTAAATATTTACGCTTTGGCTTTTATTGCTTCTGAGAGCCGGGAACTCTTTTTATTTCAATTTGTTTGCATAAATATTTGAAGCGAAGCTAAATTAGAATGTCGAAAGGCGAGAAAAAATGACTCCAGCTACAGCACGTGTCTGTGTGAGTGGGTAAAATGGTAAAATGAACTTGTGCAAGTTTGGCCAAAACGATTTGTAGCAATTTCGCTATTAGTATGCTCCCCTTCCCTTCCTACCACTCCACTCCACTCCACACCATTCCATTCCATTCTATACAAAGCAAAATCGAAAGGAAAGCAATGGAGGCGCAAAACTTTTCCTGCTTATGCATTTATCACCTTTTTCCCCACACTTTCCCGAGTGCGAGAGTGCAAAAAACTTTGCCTGGCCTAGTGCCAAGCAATTGGTTTGGGGGAAAGCCGGTAAAATGGGGGAAACTCCTGGCGGACACATTTCGAGCGCCCGCCCGCATAAATTATTCAAAACATGTGTTCCTCGAGTATCTGAGTGTCTGTATCTCCTA
Organism: Drosophila orena; assembly: GCA_005876975.1. Lineage (NCBI taxonomy): Eukaryota > Metazoa > Arthropoda > Insecta > Diptera > Drosophilidae > Drosophila > Drosophila orena. The sequence goes on along the minus strand of VCKV01000282.1, from coordinate 283,135 downwards.
CTGTCTGCCACTGACTGCTCTGCTCTGCTCTGCTCTGCGCTGCGCGACTGTTGACTCACGATTCTGTCGGAAAATGCAGGAGGAAAACTCCCCGTGCCCTCAAAGGTAGGCAGACGTTTTTCTCTGGCGTTGACTCCCTTTTTCCGTCTTTATTTCTGGGCATTTACTCGTGTATGACAATTTCATTGATATTTCCCTGCTCCCTGCTCCCTGCTCCCGCGCACCGCCACTTTCCACACTTTACGCACGAGCGAAAGTTTTGGCAATTTTTTATTTGCTCCTCGCGCCACGCGACTTCTGATGCCTATTAGGATATTCACTCTCGCCTGTAATGCGACTTTGTATATTTTTGGCGCTAAAAGGAAATGTCTGGCCAAGAAGGACACAGAAGCAGCTGGCTAACAAAGGTATGTACATTTGTTGGATTATTGTAGGATTAGTATTATATTGCAGAATCGTATAAATTTCCCAGATTGTTATGCTCCCTAAACCTGTGATATTGGTACGCAATTTTAAAATAAAGCATTCAAAAGTCAATGAGATTATACTTCATTCCACTTTCAACCTTATCTCTTTCGCATACCATGATACCCCTTACTCGCTTGGAAGAAAAAGTTGGGCATGCGTGTGCTGGAAGCGTGTGTATATATGCAAATGACAGGCATTCGCCGTTCGGCATTTCTAATGAGCCCAGTCGAAGCTTCTGGTCCTGACCTTAGCAACGATTACCGGGCGACATAAATCTTTTCTGGATATTGATTCGCCCCCCTCCTCCTCCTTTTGGGACCTGTTTGCCAAATACTAAGAAGCATTATGGCATTCTGTACGCGGACGGCGTGGACGGTGTTGAGGGAATCTTTTAAAATAAATTATACCTTTTTAAAGCGGTCACGAAGCACGTATGGAGAGCTGACCCAAGAGCCACGACCCGCTCCCGGGGTCATACAAAATTCAATAGCAATGAAATTTATGGCGGCTGGACACTGGCAATAGCAAAAATATGCTGCGCTCGCGTTTCGCCAGAGGGTTCGTTCGTTCATGGGTGTTGATATGGGCTGGGAAAAGTACACACCCACACCCGCACTCACACCACCACCCACACCACCACCCACACATCCCAAGCCCGTCCAAGTGCTGTGCCTTATTTATTTTTATGGCCTTCTCTATTTGCTTGTCGTTTTGTGTGGCAGCAGTCCAATAAAAAATGCATTAAAAGCGTCTGGGCCTGGGAGGAAACGACGGTGGGCAAACATTTTGGCTTATTCTCTGTCTGCCCGACTTTAAAGAGCGTCGGCAGCGAGACAACACGCTCCCCGCATTTGCATGGCAGGTGGCAGCATTGTTGTTGGGGTTGCAAGTCAATGAGCAAATTCGCCATGCCAATTCTCAAATGTCTAATATTCAGGCAGCTATTTGCCTGGAGGCTATATGTTCAAATAATTTGTTTGCCGCTGGCTGTTATCCTTGTCTGTCCCTTCCTTTGTTTGGCTACATTTCCCAACTTCTCTTTCCTGCTTCAACCTCGCTGTATGCCACCTTCCCTGCTTTCTCCGGCAGCCATTTGCCGCTCGCTTTGCTTTCACTTGGCAGCCCATCACCCCATACCCCCATCACCCCATCACGGAAAAAAACATTTTTAATGCCCCGCCATTTTTTATAGCGCCACACTTGAATGCGCTTAAATATTTTATGTAATTTTTCGCAATTTATTTAGCACATTATTTGCCGGGCCAGCAGGCAGCCTCTGGGTCAGACATTTATATCAATTCATGGTCGAAAATTTCGTTGACAAATTTCAGTCCCGGGGATTTCCCCTCAGCCCCCAACCCGAAAATCGTTGGCGTCAATTTCAATTTTTATTTCGGTTGATTCTAGTTTTCGGGGTACCCATCGCTCAATTATTATTAGCGGAGTGTAATTAGATTTGGCTTGTTAAATTTGTGCGGCTGGGGCTTTAAGATTTATGTGCGGACACATTTCACAACGGATTCAAAGGGCGCTGACATAACGAAGTTAGTTGTGTCTCTGAGTCCCGCAACGCACCACAATCCCGAATTAATCAAATTTTTCAACAATTTGAATAACTTTAATGGACTTGCAACACATACCAAAGTCGAGTGGCACGCATACACAAGGATTCCCGCTTCCAAGCCAATAAATCCACTGCACTGCACGCTACACCCCGGAAAATCTCCTCGCTGCTCCATTTTGCGTTCGCGTCATGTTTGGTAAGTAATTGATTTATATATAAAAACATGTTGCATGCCACAACGATTGCAGCTTGTTGCCGTCGCAGCTCCGTGCTTGTTGTTTTTTTGGTTTGTCGGCGTGTTTGCTTCTAAACTTGTACACCCCCAACCCTTCCAACCCTTCCAGCCCCACCAACCCCTCCAACCCGTCGCCACTACCCCGCCCTCTGCATTCGAAACGCAAACTCGCATGTTTACATATCGATTACTGCGCGCCTGCTGCAACATCGGGCAATCTGCATATATGCCAGCGCAGTCATGGGCGTTAGGCAATAAAAAGCATGGGGCGTGGCCGAAGGGTGGGCAAAAAACATGTTGCACTTTATGCCTTATTCACCAGCAAGGACATATTTTTAAAGCGACCATCCGACTATTGAATTTTAGCCTTTTTGGCTCGTTGGCCACTTTTGGCAGCACTTTAAATACGAACTTGCAAGTAATTAAGAAGGGGACGGTGCAGCGATACACCTAAACGATTGGGCTACGACGGCAAATAAAAGGCTTTAACAACTGGGGCATTCGGTTCCGCCATTCGGCCAACTTGCAACAAGCTCGTGACGACAGCTCGTTACATTTTCGCTTTTACGACGCCCAACGAAAAGGGGCGGGTCATAAACCTAGGCATAGAAATGGTAAATGAATGGCAATGGACACAGCGCGACCAGGGAAAGGGCATAAAAAATTATCTACATTTAATGACGAGCCTTAAAAATTAGCGAGAAATGCTCAAATTAAACATAAAACTGAGCGCCCAAAAGTGTGCGGGTCAAATATTGTAAGGGGCAGCGGGGAAAAGGGCAGGATAGCCCAGGATAGCCCAGGAAAGCCTTCTTTTCGTGGACATGCGTCTGGCGGAAACATCAAAATGACATCCATTAACACACCTATTAATCACGAAAAATAGAAAGCTGGGCCAAACGGAGCGTAAATGGCAGAGCACTGCGAAGGTTCTCTCTGCACAATATACACTGACAAAAAATTAGACAACAACTTTTTAGCAGTCTATACTACACTACTACACTATATACAATGTACACGTAGGACCAATGTTCACAACAAGATAAAGTGGGAAATGGTTTATACACGTGGAACAAATACAACCAAGCACAGACTAAGCAATTTGTGACCGTGCAGCTTCTAGTCCAATTCCCAGACCGTGTCCAGCCATAAACGTCGAGGCGCTGCTCCGAAAAGTAGGCAATGTCACAACATTATGACCAGGTGACAAAAAACGAAAAAGCTGGGAAAATAGAATATAGCCGAAGCAACAGCAACAACCACCTGAATAGCACAAAGTGTAGAATAAAAATGTCAAAAAATCTAACAGTCGACGCGTCGACAAAGACGAACTGGCCGGCGTGCTGTTGGTGTGGTTTCTTGGTGCTTTAACTCCGGGCGTGGGCTAAAGTTGGTCGCCATCGTCGGCGTTGTCATAAAAACCCGCAAAGTGGGTGGTGATGGCCAATTAAGTTAACGACGGACGGCGGAGCGGCGCGCCAACTTTGCGGTCGATCCACCATCCACCATCCACCATCCACCACTGGCTAATATGCCATGTGCCCAGCTCACCAAGAATCCACCCTGGACTCGGGACTCGGGACTCGGGCCTAACCTATTGTAATCTAAAACGTTCATTGGGCAGGTTGGCAAATGGAGCGGCGCTAGGATCCGGCTTCTTTCCTTCCTTCCTCCGTGTTTTCCTGCGGCACTGTCGCCTTCAACCATCCGTCCGTCCGTCCGTCCGTCCATCCGTCCGTCCGGTTGTGGTGCTACTTTGATGGCAACGGCAGCGCCAGCAGAGGGGGAGTGGTGGCGTGGTGGCGCTGCCATCGACTCCACGGGTCGTGTGCGCTTGACTGGCAGATCAAGAGACAGGTGACTGAACCAATTAACAAAGAGCCAGCCACCAAAAACTTCGCCAGCAGGAGCACGAGGGGAAGAAACCAAAGGCAAAACCAAAACCAAAAACAAAAGGAGAACACGACAAAAAGTGAATGGGAAAAAATGTGAATATAGCTGCAGGTGACGCTAGGTGGCGCCTAGAAGTTGGCCCACATTTTTTGAGAATCGCCTTGGGGTGGGGTGGGGTGGTGTGTTATGGGGTGGGGAGTCGCCGGCAGCTGCGGCCGCTTCCAAGCTGTATGTCGTATACGTAATATATACAATGTAAATAGACGCCAGCGCCGAATGTCTCGCAAGCTGCAAATTAATTTCTCCCAGGAATCGTCCAAGCAGCTCAGGGAAATGTGGCAGGCAGGACACTTTGTAGTGGGCTGCTCATAATCACCATCATCACCGTCGAGGCTCAGCCACTCTTCGTCATCATTGCGGTTGTCACAGCATATTCCATTAGCAATTATGAATATGGAATAGCAGCAACCGTGACTAGTCTGCTCTCCCAGTAATCTCGCCCCTCCCCCTTTCACCATCACTGCGACTACTTAAGCCGAGGCAACGATGCCGTTAAGTGCTGTGTTCCTGAGGCGGCCAACATTTGGGCCATGTTTGATGTGCGGCACTACGCTTCTTACACGGAGAAAAAGTCGTTGGATAGCAGTAGTGCCGATTTCAACATTCGTAATAAATTTGGAATTGGTAAATCGCAATCAAAAAGGTATAGTACACGTATGTTGAAATTCATATGTTTCTACCTGTTTTACAATCTGCGGCATTGGCCAATGTTTTTTTTTCGTTTTCTTGCTAAGTATACTGCGACAATTGGTAGTGTGTTTGTTAGTTGTAAAAGCAACAAGGCTGCACTTGCCCTAAGAGCTTTTTGAGAGCGCGAAACATGTGCGGCGCGTATTAAAAAGGAATTTCATGGCGGTCATAACGTCCCACAAGTAGAGCAACACAAAAAAACACAACCAAAAACCATCTTTCTGGGCAACAGCAAGTGATCTTTTGGGCTATGTGGCAGTGATCACAAAATGTCTGCTAGTTGTCAAGCAAGCCAGGCACGCAGAGGAACACAGGAACACAGGAACACAGGAACAGAGGACACAGGACACAGAGCCAAAAACCGGAAAATGGGTTTTCAAGCAAATTATCTGCCTGCCAGGCAGGCCATGCCATAGCCCATGGCCCAAAGTCCAAAATCAACCCCGTCCAACAACAGCTCTAAACAGTTTCAATTTCAGCTCTGGCAGCATGTGTGTTCTCGTGTGTGAGGGGGGAGTGGAGTAGGCAGTGGGATGCAGCTGGACCGCACAAGCCGGGGCTGCACATATGACAAATATGCATAGACATTGTCTATTGCCACACGCTTGCGGGCTGTCTTTGTCCGCTTTCTCTGTCTGATGCCCTGAATGAGAGGATGCCTGCGTGCACTGACAGAAATGTGGCGTGTTTCAGGACTGACATCTTAATTTGACTGTACAATTTTCGTGTGATACTCCCGATTAGTTCAATCAAAAAAAGGCAGGCAATGGATTGCACTGTATACACGTAAACTGCAGGTATATACTGCACTTGCACTGCACTTTTTCTTAGCGTGCACCTGCCGAATGGATGGCTGAGTGAATGTGATGGAATGGTCGGACGCTTCTTTGGCCAAACGCCGCACCAAAAACCCGACCGGCACCGCTGGCGACTGCGGATAGTGCCAAATCATGGTGCTTGTGGTTTTCAGTTGCGAAACGCGAAATTTGCTTTATGACGGCAGACTGGCAGATCCTATCGGACCGAGGTTGGAGAATGGTTAGCCATGTCTCCATGTCTCCATGTCGTGTAATCCCAGTCAACCAGTGCCAGAGTGCGTGTGTCTGCGTGTGTCTGCATGTGTCTGCGTGTTATTTGATACGGTAATCATGTGACAAATATGCTGCTGCCTCCGCTGCTGCTGCTGCTGCTGTTGCGGCTGCCTTTGCCACTTTGATTATGCGCATTAATGAGCCGCAGAAAGAGAGATTCGAGAGCAAACGTAGAGCCATTTGCATTTGCTCTTCATTAGCCTGCTGAAGCGCTTTGATTGTGTTTGTCCTGTGTGACGAGTGCGTGTGGGGCTGACGGAAAGCGGCTTTTCCGGGAAATGCATTTAAGAAGGAATCCGCTTAAAAGGTGCATCACCAGCCCATAAGTCCCATAATTAGCGTTATTTGTTTGTTGATGTGTTTGTGTTTGTGCCATCGCTGATCGGTAATACCGCTGCCCTGCGACCTCACATTCGCTTGCCGATTATTTTTTAAGCGCAACAACCCATTCTGGCGTACATGTGTGAGGGTGCACCATGCCCATTCCAGAGCTGACAACTGACCGTTGCATTGTTACAGGTTTTCCATGGCCTCGCTTACCGAATTACCCCCCGGTTTTCTCCATTTTAGTGATGAGCGACAAAAGGACGCATAATGGACAGCGGCACCACCGGCAAAAAACGGAAATGACCAGCGAAAAATTAAAAACGGGCAGGCGAAGGGAGACACACACGGAGCCATAAAAACACACACTGTCCCACACCCACGCGGAAAATGCGAACGCAATTCGCTGTAATGACCGCAGCACACAAGGGCAGAAAACAGGAGGGCGGGGGGTCTGCCATTTGTAACTGCATTTATATTGAAGCGACCACATCTGTTGCGGTTATGTTGTATGCAAAAATGCATTTTCGCGCACAGATAAACATGCAAAACAGGCGATGATGGGCGAGTGAACCACCGTCTGTTTTCTGCCCCACTGCGACTTTGTGTGAAAGGGAGACAGCGCTGTCCTTTTCGTCCTGTTTCCGGTGCGAGTCGGTGCTGTGCTTCCGGTTTATTAATGTTTTTAAGCCCTGTTTTTTCAGCGCAGCGCAGCTCCTTTTGGCAATTAAATTATTGAAAGACGGCAAATGAGCCCGTGCGGCACGGATCCATTTAAAATGCTAGAAAAAGCCAGGTCTAGGGCAGGTCGCATGCATGTGTGTAATATTCATAATTGCCATTAAAATAATGCAACATTGATGATAATGGGAAATGACATGGCTAATGAAAGGGGGTCATGAATAATTCTTAATTCTGCTCGCACAGCAGGATGAATTTCGTAAAATTTAAATTGATATTAAATCGAGTGGTGCCGCGCTGATAAATGAGAGCGTGCGACTTTCACCCGGAGACAAAGGCTGCTCCTGGCGGAGGATTACGGATGGAGTGAACAGGAAGTGTTGGTCCGTGACACTAACGAGGACCAGTGGTGGCGGCGGCGGGGGGGTGGATATGACGGATGACACGAGCGAGATGTCGGCACATAAAAGAGTCGTACCAGACGGCCAACAAATAACCGTAGAGGCGGGGATGAGGTGACAAAAAGAATGACGCCATGATTCATGAACGCTGGCTCTCCACGTGAACGTTTGACAGTCATTGCTCGCCCATGTCCATAGCTTTCCCCCTTTATCGGAAAAGCTCACAAATATTTGTTAGAAATCAACAAATCAACCGGGCAGAAGGAAAAAACTTTTGGCCATGTGCGAAGTGAAGTGGAAATTTTTGCATAAATCAAAGTTAAAAGTGTTAACACAAAAAACGAAAAAACATGAAACGAGTAAAAGGGGCGAAAATTGAATTTTACAATTTATCCAGCTTCTCCATTCCAACAGTTTTTTGCATGCTCCTCCATTTGCTATCCCTTACTTTCCACTTTCCCTATCTCCGTTCCCAGTATTTACTTGTTGGCTTTTCCCCTTTTGTTTGCCATTGCACAGCAAAGGCCTTTGGGCGAATTTTTGGCTGTTTGTTGGTTTTCAAATTTGCGGTAAATCGGAAACGCGCCGTAAGTTAAATGAACTGGCCCGCACCCCGTCGCATTCAGCCCGAACCGCAGGCCAAACCGACGACCGGACATGAATCCAGAACCATACACTACAGAAAAAGGAGAAGAGCATACCAAGTCACCATAGAAAAGTGTAGAATGTAGGTATAGGTATGTCTCTTCAAAAGTCAGAATGTAGTCCGTCGTTTCTTCGAGTGTTGCAGCGTCGCGTTGTAACAACTCGTTTCCTAGTTGTCTTTCCGTTTCTTTCCATTTATTTACATGTTGCTGCCTGTTATTGTTTTTTATTTATACTTTTATTTTTATTTATCCTTTTCGCCATTTGTTTTCATAGGATTGCTGCCGGCTGGGATGTTAATCAGTGACCTGCGACCAAGGAGCTTTGATTTTTTTCGTTTCTGGGACCTAGACAAATTTGCTTAATTGCGTATAATTTGTGGCGAGAAAGGTCGACCAAAGGACCGAATGGGGGAAACGGTCAAAGAAATTAATATAATGCAGAAATTGTTGGGAATGCGGCGAACTCGCTTTAAAACCCACCCAGGTGGAGGCCAAATAAAATCGCTTTTGGGCGCACACGCATTCTTGGCCATGAATTATAAGCGAAGGATTAGAACGAGCAGCCGTAGAAAACGCTAGGGCTTCCCTGATGGAAATTATGAATGGGAAAACCGGGTGGAAAAATAAATCTGCTTGGAATTGAATTCGAGCGACAACAAGCAGAACTCCTGACATGTGTGTATGGCTCGGTCCATTGAAATTGCAGATAAATTTATTGAAAATGATTCTGAAAGCGAGTGCTGCCGCCATCCTGCCCCTTGGCATACACACAGCAAACATTGTTAGCCCCACCTTCGAGTCATTCCTACTCCGATATGGTGCTCCATATCGTCCGCCTGCAAGCGCCTCTCAGGTGCATGAATTCTGCGCTAGATGAGGAAAAATATTGATGATTTGCCAAATGTGTATTGAAAAGGTAAAAGCTATTGAATTGCTGGTGCATCAGAGCAACTACACTTTGCATGTTAGTCCATGAGTAAGCGTACACATGCGGATCCCAGCTTGGGGGAACATGGAAAACGTATTAGTAACCGGAGCAATTGTTGCTCAGAAAAGTGGAGGGAAGCATATTTTCCTCGTTCGCCAGATTTTATGGCAAGGATTTTCAACGCACAGCAAGCGAGTTTTAAATTTCAGCAATTTGGGATTAAAACTCGCCACATTAAGCAAAAACAAAACGTCAGCAGTGGAGAGTAAGTAGCAAAACAGTGGCAAAAACAAAACGCAGCAGCAGCGGCGAAATTAATCTAAAAACTTTTTAATGCGCTTTTAAATGATGAAGCTGAAGGGGGTCGTCGGGATGCCTTGTTTCCCCAACGTTTCCAGCACCCCGCCTGCTCTGGCTCCACTGGCTATTCATAACCAAAGTGTCTGTGGGGGGCTGGGGGGGGGGGGGGAGAATGGGGGGCAGAGGGAAAACTATCATTGCCGTTGTCGCTGGCTGTGCTGCAAATTACAAGACCCGACCCGGGACCTGCTGCGTTGCAATCTCAACCGCCGCCGCCCGCTCTCCGCCCCCAAATGAGATTGGGCGGCAACCTGTTGCGAGGACCCTGTTCCTCGCTTTAATTTTTGCACATTTAAAAGGAACGGGGAGGGCGGGTGTGCGGGGTGTGCGGGGTGGGCAAAACGGTAGCCAGGAAGCACACAATTAAGTTATAAGTTGCTGAAATTAAATGAAAACAGTGGGAATATTGAAATTGATGCAAACTTCATTCAGTTGCGGGGCGGGCAACGAAGCGGGGGGCGTGGCTGGCTGGCAAACAAAGGTATCGTTTGATTAAAGTCCCCCTGCCCGGACTGCAGGCGAGATTGCTATTTACCTTTGAGTTTTCATGGCATAAATCCGGGCAAACGAGAAGCAGTCAGTTACAGCAATTCATTAGCATTGGACAAGGATTCTCCCATGGAAATTCCTAGGAAGGAGCTCCGCAAAATGGGTTTTTGGTGGCCAAAGTTTTGTGCGGCGGCAGAATTTGGAAAATTCATTGAAATGTTTGCGCAACTTTCGGTTCGCCAGCTGCTAATTGTGTAACTTGTCGGGAAGTCAAGTGGGTCGAGTTGCTTTGCACGGGCAGGCAGTCGTCTAATTAGACGGCTTCTGTGTGTCATGTGCGGCAAGAGGCACAGCGAGAAAAAATCAATTGTTTTCACTTGGCAAATACATGTCGAATTCGAGTCTCATCACTACTTTAAATGAAATTCATATTTCGCATATAACAAGCAATAGGTAGTATATTATCTGTAATATTACAACTGCACGTTACATTGCGCTGTCTTTGCGGCGATAATGACAGGGAATGACAAAGAAATCTGAAAATGCGCAGGCTCGGAAGGGCTAAGCGACAGATTTGCAGAATACCCCAGCCACTGACGATAATTTCGAGCACTTAGCAAAAATAGCAACTATTAAATATGCATAAACGGCGGCGCAGGTCGCGAGCTATTAAACTGCCAGCAAGTCAGCCAGCACACACGCGCTCTGCTTGTGCGACACTTTAAACAAAGCTTTGCATACATTTGGGGCACGATGTCTGTCTGCTGCAGCGTCATCTAGAAAACAAAAGCCATAGACACACACACACAGGCACACACACAGGGAGCTGAAATTCCTTTGGGCAAGCCTTAAGCCAAAGTGAACGCGTGCTTGCCGCAATGTCACATAAATTTGCATATATGAGGGCCGCTCTCTGTCGCTCTCTGTCGCCCTCTCTTTCGCCGGAGAGATGCCCGTCTCTGTCTAGTCCCTGTGTGGCTAAGTAAACGCCCGGGTGTAACAAAAAGCTTTTAAAATATGCCGACGCGACACCTCCAGTAAATTTTATACGCTTCCAGCTTAAATATTTACCCACACACAGCGTCACTGGCGAAGACGTGCTGGCAGCATATGATAATAAAATCTTTATTTAATTGTAAAAATTGCGGCCAAGCGAACTAGCTCACTTTGGCTGGTGTAATAAAAATGAAGTTAATTTTAATTAAAATGCATAAAAGGTGCGTGAATGTGTGCGGGCACAAATACCAAAAGCTGCTGAATCGTAAAGTATGCACATATGTATGAGTGCGAGAGGGACCCGCCTTTTAATTTATATTTTTAACCCTTCGGCTGGTGGCTTTATGTCCCGCCTGCTCCGCGCCCCCCGATGGGTGTCGAATTATAGGCCATAAGTGCCAATATTTGCTCCTTTTTATGCCTTTATGCCCTTATGGCCTTATGGCCAGACGGCAGCCGCAGGAGCGGCCAGACCATGCATAAATCCCAATAATTACCGCCAAAAATCAGCACCCCTTTTCCATGCTAATCAAGTACACAGTACACAGAACGCAGCGCTTATGGGGCAAGCAGCAGGCTTCGTTTTATTTTCACCTTAATTTCATATGTTGCATGTACTACGCATCGTTTTATATTATTTGAGAACGTAGGGCAGCTGCCGCACCACGAGCTTAATGCGCCCGAACAGCTGCTGCGGCACGCGTTGCTGCTGCTGCCACAAAATTTGCGGCTGAGGCGGAAGACGTGGCTGGAAGCCTGCGCCCGGGGACAGCGGTAATGGACAAAATCCTTTTAAAAAACAATTTATGCCGACATTGCTGGAACTGTTTCTGTTAAGGATGCTACCTTTTTCGACAGGGTGTTTAACAAAGTGCTAATTTAAAAAGTTCGTCAGCGGCTACAACAATGGGTGGGTGCGGGGTGCGAGAAGCGAGGTGCGGGATGAGGGGTGAGTAGCAACAAAGTAGGAAAATAGCAAAAATTGCTAATTAAAAATTTATATGAAGTTGGCAGTAATAGCATTTTTAAATATAGCCAACTCATGCGGCAGCAACAGAACAGAACAGAACCAGTAACTGAACACCAGGCAGCGGAAGTGCGGCATAAACATTTTTGGGGTCGTGGGGCAGGCCCTTTTGTTGTTGCGGCTGCAACTTCGATTTGGGCCACAAAAGGTGGCTGGTCGGCCGAACAAAAAGGCCAGGCCCTGGCAGAATGTTAATTAAATCCGTAATCTACCATCGCTGAGCTGCGGAAAGAGAAATTTTCCTAAGAATTTTCCGGGCCTAAATAAAGTTGTGAATATACTTGCAGAGCTAGCTAAGCAACTGCATTTGACGTCTGCACTGAGCTGCTGATCAAAGGCATCCCCAACAAGCCCATAATGAAGAGACCATTTGAAATATTCATAAATAGCCCGGCCAGCAGCAAATGCCAAAAACACAATGTGGTGGTATGTACATATGTATGTACGTACGAATGTGCGCAGAAAGCCGGAGGAATGCACCTTTCATTTCTTTCGCATTGTCGAAGAGAGAAGAAGCCTTTGCATGAAAATAACAATTAATTCTTTGTTGGCCTCTTGTTTTTCGGCCAAATTTGTTATGTATTCTTATTGATTCGCAGAGGCAGCAGCCGTCGCATTCACTTATTTAAGCCTAGTGCTTAAAGCCACAGGCCACCGCCCAACGGCCAACGGCCAACGGCCAGACTGTTGCTGAAGTTCAATTGGAAACTTTTGTCAAATTAATTAATTAAACTACACTGCAGCCGGGGCGAGGCGACACGAAGCAGTGACCTAGCCTAGCAGTGGTATTAATAATTGAAAGGCGTCCGGTTGAAGTCGTCACTTTGTACAGGACATGGCCCAAAGTTGTGTGAGCAACTTGCTGGGCGGCCAGCAAAAACAAACAACTGAAACGGCGGCCAAGGATGGCAAAAGTTCTAAAGTTCATCGTGGAACTTCGTAGGCCGGCCGACTTTCCCCGCGGCCCTCTCCCGCGCTCCTCGTCCATGGAAAAGTTACGGCTTTAAGATGTCTTTAAAAGCGTTTAGTGTCGGCTGGCGGGGCTTCGTTTTAATTTTAAGGCACATCAAAATCAACGCCACAGCCTAATTAGTGCTGGGTTGTTTGCCCCGTCTTAAGGGTGACTAAACAGAAAATACAACCCTCCCTGCCAATTCATAGTTGAAAAGTTGTGGGCTTGCTATCATTTTCGCATCGAGCGAGTGCCAGCCCATGTCGGGTTATGAATGCGCGGTTTTGTCTGCCTCAAAAATCAACTGATAGAGAGCTTGGCGAAACTTTTGCCAACCAGCATGATAAGCGCATTTACATGTTTATCAACTTAGACAAGGGGCAGCGTCTGGAGCCGCGGCCGAGCCAGGCCAGACCAGGCCAGGCCAGGCCAGGCCAGGCCAGGACGCACTTCAAGTCATTAGGCAAGTAACTAACCTTTTGTTTATGGCTGCTGAATTTCTATAATAACAATTATGAAAATTAGCCGAGGCGAAGCGGAGCGGAGCGAAGGACCACGATGGGTGGTTGGCATTGTTTTCGCGGCTAATTAGGTTTGTGCGAAATAGGCAGAAAAGACGCTACTCACTGCAAATATGCCCTGAAATTAAATTAGTGTACCATACTCGGGGGCGTGCTGCTGACAGGCCTTGCCTTCTATGCTGCCACAGTGAAGTGGAATTCTCGGGCTTTCTACTTACTAATTGAGCCGGCATTTGGCCATAATCTTGTGGGTAACTCACCTGTAAATAAATCGAAAGAGAGAGACAATTTGATTAGCATGTTGAATTTGCTTTATTGCTTTATTGGGTTTGTAAAATCTTTTGAGCAATCAAATCTAATTAAGCTGGGCCCTAATCACTTTTTGTGGTTATCTTCATCGAACTGGGCTGGAAATCAATGGGGGTGAGGGGACACATACTCGTATTGGCCCCAATTGTCAATAACAAATACGAGTATTCGAGTATACAAGTATACGAGTATATCGGGCCCATTAATTATGTAACTTAATTAGCAAAGGCGACAAAAAGTAAAGTGCTTCGATGTGTTCGACCCGGCCCTCTTTATGTGGAAGCTGCCATTGTAATGGTCAAATAAATCCCTTTTAATTAAGAGATAAACAGAAGCAATTAAATTATTAATTATTGCCCCACACACGGACGAACAGCAAATTTGCATTGAAATATTGCAGGCTTTATGGGGAAGTATAAAAACAAATCAAAAAAAATATGCGCTAATCCTTATGCATATGGAATCAATAATATGCCTGGCTTGTAAGCTGCTAATTGTTGCTAAATAAACAAGGCTAGCAACAAAAAAGCCTATCAAATATTTATCGCCTGGCAGAGGAAATCAGCATCATCGGCAGGCGGTCAAGCGTAAACTTGTAAATAAATAATATCCCCAGTTCATAAATACACACACTAACATCACGCAACCACCAGAGGGCAGGGGTTTCACTAATTTATCGATCATCATCCGTCAAGGCTTTTAGCGCCCTGCCAAATATGTTTGCACTAATTGATTTCCCCTTCCTTCCTTCCCCCACAGGACCACCGATTCAGCAGGAAAATCACGCTGCGACAATTGCGTTTGGCAAATTTTCGGTTAACAATTTCACCGGTCAACCACAAGCAATGAAATTACGCGATTGAATTCGAAAATATACAAATATTCGTGATCAATTCAGCAATAGTCAGCACTGATAGAAACTCATTTGCTAACTGATCACGTAGAGCCCAAGAAAACATTTACATGTACCTACTACTGTAGCCCTATTTTCTATGAGAACTTTAAAAATGCTGATCGAATTTTATGATTTTTACGTAATGATGGTTGGCTGATAGCTGATAAATCGCGGCTTATTAGCCTGGCTTCGACCAACAAACCAGGCTAACCAACTCAAATATCAGTTAAGGGAGAGCCAACCGAGCTGCCATTGTTTGTCTGGCTGACCCTTTTGCATAATGAAAGTAACGTTGTGGCAGCCATTTTGCGGTTTGACAAATGTTGTGTCAAATTCGGCAACACAGCCGCAACACAGGAAGCGTAGGGACGGCCAGGACGGCCAGGATGGCCAGGACGGTAAGGACGTTAGAGGGCCAGCCAACAAAGCGGGTTTTTGGTTGGGCCAACCACCGGACAACTTTGTCAAATGCTAATGGACTCTCCAGACTCCCTCCCACACACACAAAGAGCGAAAAATTAGCCATGGCTCCATCGCCCAAACACGCTTCACGCTTCAAAGTCCTTGCAGGGCATCCTCCAGCCACACATTCTGTTTGACTTGACAACAACGGTGAGCTGACCAGAGCAACCGCTGCTGTCGACAGCAACAATATCATCAGCGTCAACAGCAACAACCCGGCGCTGCAACATGAGCAACATTAAAAAACATTAGACCAGAAATCACTTGGCGGCAACCACCTCGTTTGTTGCAGGTGCACTCGTACACTCTCGCGCGCTACTGGGTGATGTGAGTCGCCGGTGCAACATCTGAATCCACAAAATGCGGCTTAGGCGCAGAGTGATGATGATGTTGCTGCCAGTTACCCGCTGGGTGCTGGGTGCTGGGTTCTGGGTGTTGTCTGCATTCTGCACTGAAACTTAACTTATAAGGCCCTGGAGTGAAAATCAGTTAACCAGCCAAAGGGAATCGAAGAACATAATTGGCCATAGCATGCAAAATACATTGGCAATTAATCAAGAGTGTGGTATAAGTTAAGGAACGTAGTTCTGTAGTAAGGTTCCTTGGTTTTTTGCAGTGTGCACTGAACGGTTGTCCTGGCAATGATTTGTTGGCATTTTCCCGACTAGAATACCCCCAAGGCCGATGGGATGGGGACACTGGAGGGCAGCTAACCAGGGAACAGGCGCCATCATCGTATTACCAAAAGTCGTGCCCCATTCCCGCCTTTGTCAGCCACCCTGTGTAAATGTAATCCCAATGTTTGGGTCTGGGCCCGACCACTTGCTAGTCACACACTCCATTTATTTTTCACCCCTTGACTGCCTACCCTAGCCTATTCCCGCCCTGCTCAGCCCCAAAATGCACTCTGAAACCACAGCCAGCATTCGGGAATCCTGAACTCAGGATCCTGGAGCGGGTTTCAGAGCGATGCACTTTTCAAGCTAATGCTTTTGTTGCCGACCTTGTTTGTTGTGTGTGAGCCGCCACTTTTGGGGCACTTTGCAGAAGCCAAGTTTTGGATCTCAGCTCATTTACATATTTGAGGAGCGGGGAAGTGTAAGTTTTGCTATTTTGGCTCCGAAAAAATGCGAAAGTTTTGCCTTTCGGCTTCGCAAATTTGTCTACGACTTAGAGCCCGGAATTAGTAAATATTTGCTGAAGCATTAGAAGCATCCTCGTCTGTCTGGCCAATGCCTAGACACCAAAATCGTTTAGCAATCAGCTGAACCCGGGGGTCAAGGCAACGGAGATAAAAAACACAAAAATTCCTTGCAAAATTACTGATAAATATTTGAGTCGAAATTACAAAGAAGTTTTGAATAGTTTGGTGCTTTCGTTCGACTTAAACAAAATTGTCACGGCTACTATAAGTCAACTCAGAGTGCGGCAATAAATTTGAATAAATTAAGATTGATTTGTTGTTTGCTAGACGGAATACTGTTTAAGCCGTAGGAAAGCCGAGGCAAATAAACAAAAATTCATAGTCAAACAATAGCAAAACACACATAATATGCCAAAAATGTTTTCCCGCAAACACACAGCACATAAAGCCCACACAGCACACACATTGCGAAATGCACACAAAAGCCAAAAGCAAATTATTTAAATCAACATTCGCTGCGGCCGCCGGTGCAGAAGAAGAAGCTCAGGACGAGGACGAAAATATTGTCGAATAAAATGTGGGAAAAGGCAAATACATAAATACAATGTCTCCTGCATATGAGAAATGTTGGCCGGCATCCATCAACACATTCATCTTCTGGGGAGGACCAAGTTCAGGGCAGATGCAGATGCAGATGCAGATGACGGAGCAGAGGCAGTCCGAACTTTCTGCCATGTATGTAAATTTTTGATTTGTGCCGAAAAATGCATAAATAACTGTTAATATTTAATATTGTTAACTTGTAAATTTTAAATGAAATATACGAGGACAGCGAGGTTACAGAGAGTGGAAGCCCGGCTCTTTGTGGCTTGGCTGGAAGCTTGATGTTGATGATTGTCCCTTGTCCAGTCCCTTCCCCAGTTGCATATGAATTATGCAGTTTTTAACAAAAATCCCGCAACAGGATTTACATGGCTGGCTGGCTCTCTTGACCCTTTGTGTGCGGGGTCCACTGTCCTGGCAAAAGTTAAATTGTTTTTTGTACTATTTTATTATGCCCCTGATAAATTTTCCATTTGCTTGCAGGATTTTAACAGTTTTTTCTTTGTTTGAGCTGTTAAATTTAGAAATGACATTTGTCAGCAAGATAATCGGAATGGGAACGCTGTTGATAAAATTTAAGCCCTTATCAAATATTCAAAGCTGTAGCAGCTTTTTTGTTTAGTAATTAAAAAATGTACCGCAGAATGCCGGGTGGATGAGGCTAAGTCCTTAAGTGCATTTCAGTTAAAATGTGTGCGTGGTCCTACAACATCCGCCACTGTATAAATCATCCATCCTGATGACCAAAAAATTGAGAAAAAACTGTGGCAGAAAGCCGTTCAATTCAAAACGTGTTGTTCCAACAAAACAGAACCGACATGATAGAATTCTAGAGTCGAGTTCCCCGACTATTAGATACCCGTTACTCAGCTAGTGGAAGAGCAAACGAGAAATTTCAACATTTTATGGAATATCAGTAGAAATTGGGAAAAAAGTAATAAAATGAAAATTAAAAAAAAATAATTTCTAAATTTAAAGGCATTTTTCTAGAGAATTTTGCCAGAAGCATTTAGAGGTATGCCACTTCAAATTCCGATTATGAAACGTTGAGTTATGGACTTTAGAACTTCTGCCTAGGGAGAATTTTGAATTTCTACAACATCATAAATCAGAAATAATTACAAAAAATTCATAAAAAAAAAAATTTTTAATTTGAATGCAGATTTTTTAACAATTGCTCCAGAAAAATGTAGAGGTATGCCACTTCAAATTCCGATTAAGAAAAGTTGCGTTATGGACTTTAGAACTTCAGTTTTGGGGCATTTTTAATATTTTTGAACTTCTACAACATTATAACATCAGAAAAAATACAAAAAAAAATAAAAAAAAATAAATTTCTAAATTTGAATGCAGATGTTTAGAGAATTGCTTCAGAAACATTTAGAGGTATGCCACTTCACATTACGATTAAGATAAGTTGAGTTATGGACTTCAAAACTTCAGTCTTGGGACATTTTTTGAATTTCTACAACTTCATGACATCAGAAAAAATTACAAAAAATTAAAAAAAAAATTAAATTTTAAATTTGAATGCAGATGTTTAGAGAATTGCTCAAGAAACATTTAGAGATATGCCACTTAAAATTCCGATTAAGATAAGTTGACTTATGGACTTTAGAACTCCAGCTTTGGGGCATTTTTTAATTTTTTTGAACTTCTACAACATTATAACATCAGAAAAAATTACAAAAAATTAAAAAAAAAATAAAATTTTAAATTTGAATGCAGATGTTTAGAGAATTGCTCCAGGAACATTTATAGGTATGCCACTTCAAAATCCGACTAAGATAAGTTGAGTTATGGACTTTAGAACTTCAGCTTTGGGGCATTTTTTAATATTTCTGAACTTCTACAACATTATAACATCAGAAAAAATTACAAAAAATTCAAAAAAAAATAAAATTTTAAATTTGAATGCACATGTTTAGAGAATTGCTCCAGGAACATTTATAGGTATGCCACTTCAAAATCCGACTAAGATAAGTTGAGTTATGGACTTTAGAACTTCAGCTTTGGGGCATTTTTTAATATTTCTGAACTTCTACAACATTATAACATCAGAAAAAATTACAAAAAATTCAAAAAAAAAATAAAATTTTAAATTTGAATGCAGATGTTTAGAGAATTGCTCAAGAAACATTTAGAGATATGCCACTTAAAATTCCGATTAAGATAAGTTGAGTTATGGACTTTAGAACTCCAGCTTTGGGGCATTTTTTAATTTTTTTGAACTTCTACAACATTAAACATCAGAAAAAATACAAAAAAAAATAAAAAAAAATAAATTTCTAAATTTAAATGCAGATTTTTAGAGAATTGCGCCAGAAACATTTATAGGTATGCCACTTCAAAATCCGACTAAGATAAGTTGAGTTATGGAGTATAGAACTTCATCCTTGGGACGTTTTTGATATTCTACAACTTCATGACATCAGAAAAAATTACAAAAAATTCAAAAAAAAATAAAATTTTAAATTTGAATTCAGATGTTTAGAGAATTGCTCAAGAAACATTTAGAGATATGCCACTTAAAATTCCGATTAAGATAAGTTGAGTTATGGACTTTAGAACTTCAGCTTTGGGGCATTTTTTAATTTTTTTGAACTTCTACAACATCATAACATCAGAAAAAATTACAAAAAATTAAAAAAAAATAAAATTTTAAATTTGAATGCAGATGTTTAGAGAATTGCTCCAGGAACATTTATAGGTATGCCACTTCAAAATCCGACTAAGATAAGTTGAGTTATGGACTTTAGAACTTCAGCTTTGGGGCATTTTTTAATATTTCTGAACTTCTACAACATTATAACATCAGAAAAAATTACAAAAAATTCAAAAAAAAATAAAATTTTAAATTTGAATGCAGATGTTTAGAGAATTGCTCAAGAAACATTTAGAGATATGCCACTTAAAGTTCCGATTAAGATAAGTTGAGTTATGGACTTTAGAACTTCAGCTTTGGGGCATTTTTTAATTTTTTTGAACTTCTACAACATTATAACATCAGAAAAAATTACAAAAAATTAAAAAAAAAATAAAATTTTAAATTTGAATGCAGATGTTTAGAGAATTGCTCCAGGAACATTTATAGGTATGCCACTTCAAAATCCGACTAAGATAAGTTGAGTTATGGACTTTAGAACTTCAGCTTTGGGGCATTTTTTAATATTTCTGAACTTCTACAACATTATAACATCAGAAAAAATTACAAAAAATTCAAAAAAAAATAAAATTTTAAATTTGAATGCAGATGTTTAGAGAATTGCTCCAGGAACATTTATAGGTATGCCACTTCAAAATCCGACTAAGATAAGTTGAGTTATGGACTTTAGAACTTCAGCTTTGGGGCATTTTTTAATATTTCTGAACTTCTACAACATTATAACATCAGAAAAAATTACAAAAAATTCAAAAAAAAATAAAATTTTAAATTTGAATGCACATGTTTAGAGAATTGCTCAAGAAACATTTAGAGATATGCCACTTAAAATTCCGATTAAGATAAGTTGAGTTATGGACTTTAGAACTCCAGCTTTGGGGCATTTTTTAATTTTTTTGAACTTCTACAACATTAAACATCAGAAAAAATACAAAAAAAATAAAAAAAAATAAATTTCTAAATTTAAATGCAGATTTTTAGAGAATTGCGCCAGAAACATTTATAGGTATGCCACTTCAAAATCCGACTAAGATAAGTTGAGTTATGGAGTATAGAACTTCATCCTTGGGACGTTTTTGATATTCTACAACTTCATGACATCAGAAAAAATTACAAAAAATTCAAAAAAAAATAAAATTTTAAATTTGAATTCAGATGTTTAGAGAATTGCTCAAGAAACATTTAGAGATATGCCACTTAAAATTCCGATTAAGATAAGTTGAGTTATGGACTTTAGAACTTCAGCTTTGGGGCATTTTTTAATTTTTTTGAACTTCTACAACATCATAACATCAGAAAAAATTACAAAAAATTAAAAAAAAATAAAATTTTAAATTTGAATGCAGATGTTTAGAGAATTGCTCCAGGAACATTTATAGGTATGCCACTTCAAAATCCGACTAAGATAAGTTGAGTTATGGACTTTAGAACTTCAGCTTTGGGGCATTTTTTAATATTTCTGAACTTCTACAACATTATAACATCAGAAAAAATTACAAAAAATTCAAAAAAAAATAAAATTTTAAATTTGAATGCAGATGTTTAGAGAATTGCTCAAGAAACATTTAGAGATATGCCACTTAAAATTCCGATTAAGATAAGTTGAGTTATGGACTTTAGAACTTCAGCTTTGGGGCATTTTTTAATTTTTTTGAACTTCTACAACATCATAACATCAGAAAAAATTACAAAAAATTAAAAAAAAAATAAAATTTTAAATTTGAATGCAGATGTTTAGAGAATTGCTCCAGGAACATTTATAGGTATGCCACTTCAAAATCCGACTAAGATAAGTTGAGTTATGGACTTTAGAACTTCAGCTTTGGGGCATTTTTTAATATTTCTGAACTTCTACAACATTATAACATCAGAAAAAATTACAAAAAATTCAAAAAAAAATAAAATTTTAAATTTGAATGCAGATGTTTAGAGAATTGCTCAAGAAACATTTAGAGATATGCCACTTAAAATTCCGATTAAGATAAGTTGAGTTATGGACTTTAGAACTTCAGCTTTGGGGCATTTTTTAATTTTTTTGAACTTCTACAACATCATAACATCAGAAAAAATTACAAAAAATTAAAAAAAAATAAAATTTTAAATTTGAATGCAGATGTTTAGAGAATTGCTCCAGGAACATTTATAGGTATGCCACTTCAAAATCCGACTAAGATAAGTTGAGTTATGGACTTTAGAACTTCAGCTTTGGGGCATTTTTTAATATTTCTGAACTTCTACAACATTATAACATCAGAAAAAATTACAAAAAATTCAAAAAAAAATAAAATTTTAAATTTGAATGCAGATGTTTAGAGAATTGCTCAAGAAGCATTTAGAGATATGCCACTTAAAATTCCGATTAAGATAAGTTGAGTTATGGACTTTAGAACTTCAGCTTTGGGGCATTTTTTAATATTTTTGAACTTCTACAACATTATAACATCAGAAAAAATACAAAAAAAATAAAAGAAAATAAATTTCTAAATTTGAATGCAGATTTTTAGAGAATTGCGCCAGAAACATTTATAGGTATGCCACTTCAAAATCCGACTAAGATAAGTTGAGTTATGGAGTATAGAACTTCATCCTTGGGACGTTTTTGATATTCTACAACTTCATGACAGAAAAAATTACAAAAAATTAAAAAAAAAATAAAATTTTAAATTTGAATGCAGATGTTTAGAGAATTGCTCAAGAAACATTTAGAGATATGCCACTTAAAATTCCGATTAAGATAAGTTGAGTTATGGACTTTAGAACTTCAGCTTTGGGGCATTTTTTAATTTTTTGAACTTCTACAACATTATAACATCAGAAAAAATACAAAAAAAATAAAAAAAAATAAATTTCTAAATTTGAATGCAGATTTTTAGAGAATTGCTCCAGAAACATTTAGAGGTATGCCACTTCAAAATCCGACTAAGATAAGTTGAGTTATGGACTTTAGAACTTCAGCTTTGGGGCATTTTTTAATATTTCTGAACTTCTACAACATTATAACATCAGGAAAAATTACAAAAAATTCAAAAAAAAATAAAATTTTAAATTTGAATGCAGATGTTTAGAGAATTGCTCAAGAAACATTTAGAGATATGCCACTTAAAATTCCGATTAAGATAAGTTGAGTTATGGACTTTAGAACTTCAGCTTTGGGGCATTTTTTAATTTTTTTGAACTACAACATCATAACATCAGAAAAAATTACAAAAAATTAAAAAAAAAATAAAATTTTAAATTTGAATTCAGATGTTTAGAGAATTGCTCAAGAAACATTTAGAGATATGCCACTTAAAATTCCGATTAAGATAAGTTGAGTTATGGACTTTAGAACTTCAGCTTTGGGGCATTTTTTAATTTTTTTAAACTTCTACAACATCATAACATCAGAAAAAATTACAAAAAATTAAAAAAAAAATAAAATTTTAAATTTGAATGCAGATGTTTAGAGAATTGCTCCAGGAACATTTATAGGTATGCCACTTCAAAATCCGACTAAGATAAGTTGAGTTATGGACTTTAGAACTTCAGCTTTGGGGCATTTTTTAATATTTCTGAACTTCTACAACATTATAACATCAGAAAAAATTACAAAAAATTCAAAAAAAAATAAAATTATAAATTTGAATGCAGATGTTTAGAGAATTGCTCCAGGAACATTTATAGGTATGCCACTTCAAAATCCGACTAAGATAAGTTGAGTTATGGACTTTAGAACTTCAGCTTTGGGGCATTTTTTAATATTTTTGAACTTCTACAACATTATAACATCAGAAAAAATACAAAAAAAATAAATTTCTAAATTTGAATGCAGATTATTAGAGAATTGCGCCAGAAACATTTATAGGTATGCCACTTCAAAATCCGACTAAGATAAGTTGAGTTATGGAGTATAGAACTTCATCCTTGGGACGTTTTTGATATTCTACAATTTCATGACAGAAAAAATTACAAAAAATTAAAAAAAAAATAAAATTTTAAATTTGAATGCAGATGTTTAGAGAATTGCTCAAGAAACATTTAGAGATATGCCACTTAAAATTCCGATTAAGATAAGTTGAGTTATGGACTTTAGAACTCCAGCTTTGGGGCATTTTTTAATTTTTTTGAACTTCTACAACATTAAACATCAGAAAAAATACAAAAAAAATAAAAAAAAATAAATTTCTAAATTTAAATGCAGATTTTTAGAGAATTGCGCCAGAAACATTTATAGGTATGCCACTTCAAAATCCGACTAAGATAAGTTGAGTTATGGAGTATAGAACTTCATCCTTGGGACGTTTTTGATATTCTACAACTTCATGACATCAGAAAAAATTACAAAAAATTCAAAAAAAAATAAAATTTTAAATTTGAATGCAGATGTTTAGAGAATTGCTCCAGGAACATTTATAGGTATGCCACTTCAAAATCCGACTAAGATAAGTTGAGTTATGGACTTTAGAACGCTTTGGGGCATTTTTTAATATTTCTGAACTTCTACAACATTATAACATCAGAAAAAATACAAAAAAAATAAAAGAAAATAAATTTCTAAATTTGAATGCAGATTTTTAGAGAATTGCGCCAGAAACATTTATAGGTATGCCACTTCAAAATCCGACTAAGATAAGTTGAGTTATGGAGTATAGAACTTCATCCTTGGGACGTTTTTGATATTCTACAATTTCATGACAGAAAAAATTACAAAAAATTAAAAAAAAAATAAAATTTTAAATTTGAATGCAGGTGTTTAGAGAATTGCTCCAGGAACATTTATAGGTATGCCACTTCAAAATCCGACTAAGATAAGTTGAGTTATGGAGTATAGAACTTCATCCTTGGGACGTTTTTGATATTCTACAACTTCATGACAGAAAAAATTACAAAAAATTAAAAAAAAAAATAAAATTTTAAATTTGAATGCAGATGTTTAGAGAATTGCTCAAGAAACATTTAGAGATATGCCACTTAAAATTCCGATTAAGATAAGTTGAGTTATGGACTTTAAAACTTCAACCTTGGGACATTTTTTGAATTTCTACAACATCATACATCAGAAAAAATTACAAAAATATAAAAAAAAAATAAAATTTTAAATTTGAATGCAGATTTTTAGAGAATTGCTCTAGAAACATTTATATACTTTACACTTTATATGGTCGGAAACGCGAAACAACGAATCTACTCTACGAGTAGCAGGTATAAAAAGCTTGTCGATTTCTAAAAAATAAAGAAAATCCTGGAAAATTTTCGACCATAGCTGTCTATTTATTTTCCGCCGTTGAATGGTGCAAATTTAAAACTTATAAGCACGCCAGCCAACCAACTGCCAGCAAATATCAAACACCAAACACCAAAGACGCACGCATACACCCGCTATTCGCTTTTTCATTTCCACATTTGGCCTCCGTTCTGGCCATGGAAAAAGCCATAAAGTTTTTATTTATTTGCATTTGCTCACGTGTGCATGTTTAATTAAATTTGAAGCGCCTGAGAAGCCGCCATCGAGGCTCGGCTGGGGAATTATTTTTTCGGTTTCGGTTTTTGTTTTGGCCAGCGAAAACAAAATATGTACATGCGAACGCCTGCCGCCTTCTCTCCCTCCCCCGCCTTTCCAAAAAGTTATGTCTAACAGCCAGGTCCTATTCGTATTCGTATGCCTAGCATACGATGCAGTTTACGTAACGAAAATTGAGTTGGACATGACCAAATTGCGGTTGGTTTGGTTCGCTGCCTCCTTTTTGTTGTGCGCCCTTGTTTTTCAACTTTTTTGCTGGCCGTGCAGTGTAGCCTCTACTCGGAAACTGATGAGTGGGAGCCACTGGAGGAGCGACCTAAGGCATGCAAACTGGAGCGTGACGTGCATTCCGCGAGCAATGGATGCCACCTGGCGTGCATTCCATCTTCAAGCTAAGTTTTCGGTCACACCAGTCAGCACCTAAAAGTAGGCAACAGCTTAGGCCAACTTGACAAATGGCAAAAATACGACATCGAAGACACAGCTGGCAGGATGCTAAATAGCGTTAATTAAATTGTCTCTAGTTGCTTAAAAGCCTAGACAAACTTTGGCATCGTGTGTGTGTCTATCGTATATTGCACTCACAAAAATGTACCCATGAATGCGAGAAGATGAGATAATAGATGTGGTGTTGTGGCCAACTTGAAATAGAATTACGACATATTATGACATCATGGTTCGTAATCGTAGTCTGTATGCCTAATCCTAGATTTCGAGTTGTCGATGAGAAAGGTATAATACCCTTTCAGTTATTAAAAATGTACAATAGCTACAAAATACTGCAAGGGAACGTGTTTATTAATAAATAACCACTAGCTGCTGCAATTGTCAGCTTTTTGTAGTGCAGCTACATGTAGCTACCGCGTTCGTTCGTTGACATCTTGTTTAGTTTAGTCAGCAAGCTCATAAAATTTGCAACTGTTTCTGCAGCGTGGAGATTTTTGTGTGTACAATTTATGCGCCTCATTAGCTGAGCACAGAGACGGCAGAAGAGGCAGAGGAGGCAGAGGAGGGGAAGGCGACAGGAGCAGAGGGCAAGGCACACTCATCATCATCATTAGTCACCGGTTGTGCGCGCCTAAAAATATTCCAAGCGTTTTGCATTTGCTCAAAGGCCAGCCGCCACGACAGTCTCGCCCAGTCAAATGAAATGGTTTCGACGATGTTTGACATATTTCAACACTTTAACAAACGAGTGCGAGGGTGGAATAAGGCACACGTGGTCCTGATCCTGGTCCTGGTCCTGGTTCTGGTCCTGTTGCTGCTGCCACTGCAGAAATATGTACATACGAGTATATACGAGTATAAGCCCGAGAGGAGATTTTTCATATTTGGAGGCACATATTTCAACGCCACGAGAAGAGATTGCTGCAGTCGCCATGTCCTCGTGAGTTGTTGAAAGGGTTGAAGTGCCACATCCCCGTACTTGCCCCATCCCAGAAAAAGGGAAAGTAAAAGTGCGACTAAGACTCGGGCTCAGCCTGTTTCTCGCATTGATTTTGTTTTGCTTTCGCTCGGCATTTTTGCGAGCGCTATGCTGCACGGCTAAAAATATTAATCCCAAATCAAGAAATATTTATTACAATCCACCAACGTGTCTAAGTAAGTACTTTAAGTACTTTCTGAGTTATTTTGTAAAAACGAAAAACAATTTTAAACAATTTCTTTGACCGAATAAGGAAAGAGCAACTACGCTGAGCTGAGACTGATTAATTCTGATTTCCAAAAGGGTTTTCTTCAGGTGTCTTTACCGGCTTTCCTTGGACTCATTTCATTTCCCCGCCTGCGTTTTATTTTATTTGATGCCTTCCTTTTTATATTTTCGCTGTCTGTGTAAGGGCTCTGGCTGCTGTTGGTTCGGCTTCGCATCCTGCGTTTGCCTACTTTTTATGTGTTCTTATTTATTTGCGCTGCTTTGCAATTTCAAAAAGTGTTCGCAAAGACAGGCAACGACGGCAGGACCAATGGCTTAGGGAAATGGCTGGCTGCTGGCTGCTGGCTGCTGGCTGCTGGCTCTCCTTTCTCCGTCGACTATTTCGTGCCAAGGAGAGGCTCGCGTGCTCGGCTGCCTTATATTGCGGAGCGGGCATAATAAATATTTGACGCTTCATAAATCTTTAAAGAGTTGCCAAAAGCAGGCGCTCACGGCTCGTTTCGAGTGCCTATCCAGTAGCCACGGGCCTTAATGGAATCGCTACTTTTCGCCGCTCTACGTTTATGCTAATGACTTGGCTGTTGCAATTGGAACCGGCTGCTGCGCAAATTTGACAACAAACAGGGCGGAGAACAAGAAACGGAGGAGGAAAATCCACTTGGGAAACCCTTGCAAATTGCATGAAGGGGATGGATGCCTACGAAATCTTGGCCACAATTTTCACTTGCACTTCGGACCGGAGTGGAGCCATTTTTGATTTCCCCAATGATTTGCATTAACATTTTTAGCACCACGCAGTTCCCGTCGATCGTTCCGTTTGGCAGCTCACCTTCGACCTTCCGCCACCCCCTTTTAACGCCCATTCACACCCACGCAAACAGTCGCACACAGCCGCAGACAACGGTCAATCGATGAAGCGTAAGCACATTATGCGGGTTAGCTGAGCACAGGGGTTAAGGCTGCCTCGGAGCGCTCGCAAATGAACTATTGTTTATAAACTTCCCCACAAATCGGTTTGGGGCCTGGATTCACACACGGGTTTTGTTTTGGCCTCAACAGCCCTCTGGGCATTTGGAATTTTCTTCATCTGGATATTATGTAATTAAGATCCATGCCAATGCTTGCCATATGCAGGTACATTGCTCTTTATATTTCCCTATTCCTCCTATTTTATTTAAATTTCAAGAATCCATGGAATGATATGTCGAAACCGATTTCTTGTTATAATGTTAAATTAACTTTATTAACTCAATTGGAATAATTTCAATAAATCTTAAGAAAAAAAATGTAGCCAATCCAAGTAAGCAAAATGGTAACTAATAAGTAACCTTGATACATCAATATATATTATAAATACTAAAGACACATCATTTCCAAAATGAATATGTTTGTGCCCCGAAAATATTTTTAGCAGTGCGCCTTTCCCAGCTACCACTCCGCCCACCGCCCACCGCCCACCGCCCACCGCCCACCGCCCAACCCTTTCAGTTCCGCACCCCTTTCGCATCCCGCACACTTACATATGAATGCGGCGTTCTTCTGCAGAACCTCGTTGCCGGCGACCCAGTTCATTTAAATTTGGCGTCGAGCCAAGTCAAGGCAGCGAGCCAAGCAATGAGCATTAAAGTTATACTCGTAGTTGGGTCGGGTGGAAGGGGTGGTAGTAGGGGTAGTAGTACGGGTGTGGAAGGGTAAGGGGAAGAGGAAGGGGAAGGGAGGTGTGTGCCCGGCCAGGCGTTGCTTGTAGCTTTGTTTGTTGTTAAGTGTGTTAACAGGGTTTATGCTGCACACTCGCACAGACAAGCAGGGGATCCTGCCTGCTGGAAGCGGAGTGTAAGCCCACACATCCGTGAAAGACGGCTGTCTGCTCCTGCACTTCCACTTCGCCTCTCGCCTCTCGCCTCCCTGGTCCTGGGAACTCTGTGTGTCTTATTAGCGCTCAGCTGCTGGCTTTAAAGTGGTTGAGACGCGGTGTGCTTTAAGGTGGCGCTCGCCGTTCGCCGTGCTCCATTGTCGTGGCTTGACAACTTCCGACAGCCGTCCATCCACATCCACATCCACAACCACATCCACCCCCAAAGGTGCAGCCATTATTATTTTTGTGAAATAAAAACCGCAATTACCTGAGAGTAAAATATATGGCAGCCGGAGCAAATAAACCAGAGAGTGCGTTTGTGCCAGTGTGCGAGTGTGTGACATAAAGCAAACAATATGGCGACACGCAACACTAATCAGGCGGAGGAGGAGGGGCTCGAGGAGGCGGCATGCGGCAGGCGGCAAGAAAATGGGGCCAAGTTTCGCGCCATGTTGCTGCTGGGCTGCGAGCAACAATGTTGCAGCAACTCGAGTGCACCAACATTAGTTTTGTTCGCGAGTAGAAGTAAAAATAAGTGTAAAATTAAATTATACGAACGCGTCGATGTGTGGGTGAAAGAGGGAACTCGCCCCCAGCACCTTCAGCATTGAGACGCATTGTTTTTCCCTCTGTTGCTCTTTCGCGTTAAGCGCAAAAATTGAGTAACTGCACGTGAATGAAAATGAAAACAAAGCCAGAGGGGACTTGAGGGGACTTGCCACAGGACGCGGCAAAGGACGAACGGTGGACGAACTTTCGCGCTAAAAACTTTTGCATTTCTTAACTAGTTTTTGCTATTGTTTGTTGTTTCCCCCCCACTTTTTTTGGGGGTGCACAAAATGCGGAAAATTAAATTGCCCCCGCGAGCGTTCGCCCGCTTTCGCAGGTCCAAAAACACGGAGCAGACAACACGCAGCCAAACAATAATTGAAATAAACACTTAAAAACTTTGACTGCAGCACTTTCTTCGTGCTTGGTCTTTGCTATTTTCCTTTTGTTGAACTGGAAATAGTTTTCGTTTTCTTACAAGCAGCACGCTTGCCGCACTCAGTTAAATTCCATAAAGCTGAAAAGACAGATTTCCCCACTGCTCTGAAGAGCAACAAAGAAGACGCAAGAGCGCTGCATACTTTTGTGCGTTGTGGCACTCTAATTATAGCTCTCGTGATTTAGAGACAATTACGTAAATATAATTAAGTCATTGAAGCGTTTAAGCGAGAGTCAAAAGGCAATAACAAGGACACAAAGCGCTGGCCGCAAATGAAGTTCTCGTAACATGTCCTGGGGCGAGTTTTCCTTTTCGTTCTCGTTCTGTTTCGGTTCGCAGATGAGGAGACCGCAAACCATTTGGTGTGTTTACATTTCGCACATATTATGGCCACCCAGGACCATGTGTTTTCTAATCTAGACCAACGAGTTTGTCAACGTCAAATTGACAAATAGCATCTCTTTGGTCACACACTGCTTAATTATAACGTATAATTATGTGGGATGTGATTAAGGCCGGATCCTAAAAATGTATATTTATTCAAGTCATAAATCGAAGCCATTAAACCAGAAGTGCCCGAAAGCTGCTTATGGCAAATCAAATAATCAATATACCATTTCATTTCTGTGCCTAAAAAATCAGAATGAATGAGCAAATTAACAAGTACTTAAGTTCGTTGGAAAATTCCCATTTTCATATGGTAAATCATATAATACACTCCTTAAATACGCTCAAAATTCTTTGAAATGGAATTAGCCAACTATTTGGACGGCTTGTAGATTGGGTATTTATTGTTGGGTATGCTTTAAGCAGCCAGAAATAAAATTAAAATTAAAACGCTGGCGCATGTTGCGATTGCGGTTGATTTTACGTGCTTTTCCTGCCACAAAGCTTCGCTAATTAATATGAGTATTTTTTGCTGGCTCTTGCGTTTCTAAATAGCAACAATTACTGCCAAGGAAACACATTGCAGAACCATTTTGTGGGCGTGGGCCGATAACAAGGATCATAACATTTTCCTCTTTGTAGGTCTTTTGTTCTTGGCCGCTTTTTATGAACATTCCATTCCATTGGCCGAGACTAAAAAGGCGAAAAAATTAATATCAATTTTCGAGCTTTGTCTAGGGCTAACAACCCTCCTTGTTGTTGCTGGATACCGCTGCTGCTGATGTTGACGTAAATTGTAGATTATAATCAAATGTATTCTGTTCCGTTTTGTGAATTATTTTCGTGGCTTTATACGCTACTGGTTTGGCGTAATTTTTTTATATTTTCATTGCGTGCCTTTGGGCCCTATAAATTTGTCCTTTGGCTAGCTCTGGCTATATTATATTAATAGCAATTACTCATAATTACTCGCTCTCTCCTGCATGCTTTCCCCGCGTCTGCCGCCCTGCAATTAAGTTGATTACAACAGCAGTGACAGCCTTTTCCCTTGTCTATATGTGTGCGAGGTGCACTGTCCCATGAAAAGGACTGTTGATTGTGGAGGAGTGCAAAACAAAATTAAAAAGCGAAAGGTTAGCTGGCGAGCACATGCTTATAAATCACAGAAGCTCCTTAAGCCCCTTCCTCGCTCTGTTTTCTTTCCCAACTGGCTTGGCTTTTCTTTCGCTTTCCCCTCAAATTCAACTAACCGCCTCGAGGGTCGGCAAGCAGCCTTCGTATCTGGGCTGGGCATCTCTCGTGCGCGCTTTAAGTGAGGTTATTATTTTCGCCTTTCGGTGGCTCACACATACACTCGGCGTCTTTTCCTGATAATAGAACGTTTGGCCGCAGGACAAATTGTGATTCCGCCGATGGAGCTGTGGGAGCATTGCACTCGAAAATTATTTCATCCTTTGTCTGCGATTAACAATTTCACTTTGTACGTTTGTGCTAGTATTTGGTTAGAAGAACTGTGAAATCTTTTACTATAATCCAACTCTACAAATCTTTTATGCTCCTATGTAATATTTCAATCCGTTTCCTGACCCGAGAACCATATTTAGCTCGGAGTCTAGCAGCCATTTTTTTTCTAAGTGAAGAAGGGCTCTCCATCTTCACTTGGGTTACTTCCCTCAGGCCGACAATCATCATCAGTGTCAGCAACAGGAGGCGGATCCGCTGGCTTTTGATGCAGGCGGTAAGCGCGTTATCCCGACCGAATCCGGATTCGAAAGTGGGCTGCTGGGCGTGTTTTCCGTAATTGAAAAGCGCCAAAACGCCAAAGCCAAAAAGCTTCGCCTGGCAGCTACAAGTGGTACTGGATAGACAAGTCAAGGACGCCCCGCTGCTGATTGACAACATATTCAAAAAAAGCCAAATCATCGACCAATGCTGGCGCTAACGAGCAGAGCCTCAGAGGGCGGGCGTCATGTGCGAAAATTAATTAACAAAAT
The DNA here is from genome assembly GCA_005876975.1 of Drosophila orena. Taxonomy (NCBI): domain Eukaryota; kingdom Metazoa; phylum Arthropoda; class Insecta; order Diptera; family Drosophilidae; genus Drosophila; species Drosophila orena. Next base: position 251,355 of record VCKV01000282.1, on the reverse strand, counting down.
TGCGTTTTAAAAATGTGATGCGCGCTCTAAAAAAAAGTCTGCAATTACCGTTAATGAGTTTAACGCCAAAGGCACCACCAAACGCATCTCCTCCTTGATTTTCCTCTTAATGAGCAAAGCCTTTTAGACATTACAAAAGTTTCGCAACTTGTCTATTTTGATGTTTTCGTTCTTTCGCTACCCTTTTTTCTGATGCGAAAATATTTTACTTCCTTTTGCACTTGACTTCCCTTTGACTATGGGGTCGTGTCAAAAAAGTGCACAAGGCACGCAACAAGTCTTGACCTGAACTTGGAACATGGCCAAGCACCTTTGACGTGGCTCCTTGAAATTACCCTTTTTACGTGGCACATTAATTTCGAGCAGGTTCACTGGGCTCACTGGGCTCACTGGGTTCAGTGAGCAGTCAACCCCAAACATACCCACCCACCCACACACGTACACTGCTCCACATTTGACCAGTTCATTGAAGCGATTTTGATGTCAGGTTCTTTTCATGGGAACTATTGCCAAGGCTACCAACCCCAAGAGTGCCACAAATGGCTGTAATGACTACCAACGCTTTGATTTCGACTTACAGCACTATCTGCCCATCCATCAGCATCCAGTTCCTGCTCCATTCTTTATTTTCCCTCCGCCGGATTTGTCTCAATTGGTAAATGGAAGCCAATTAGTGGCCGGCTGTGTGGCCAAGTGTTAAATTAATTACCTAATGGCTGCACTCTTGAAACGTAGCAAAGTTTGCTTATTGAACTCTTAAATAAAATGCACATGCAACTTACTCGCACTATTTGTCCATAGATACATATATGTATCTGGACGGACGCATTTGTGTGTTGACTTAATTATATTTGCAGTGAGGAAAAGCGGAATTGCCGGTAATCAGAGCTGGAGAGTCGGTCGAGGCGAGCCAAGTGCTGCACAAATAGCCAGTTCAGGTGGTGCACGTTCTTTTTGGGTTAGAGTACGGGCTGACCCATGACAATGGCAGAGCAAATATTAAACAGCCGTACGAGCATGCTCTATGTGTACACTGGTAGAAAAAGCCTGAGCTCTTGTCTACTGGGGGAGTTTGTTTCGGTTGCAGAACCTCATTTTTTCAGTTCGAATACAACATTTTGAATAACACATACCAAGCTCCAAAAAGAGCAGTAACTTTGGTAGTGGAGGTTATATGCCCGAGTGGAGTATCAAAAACTAAGTTCGGCTATTATTATTCAAAACGCGACATTACACGTATATATGTAAGTGTGTTTCGAAAATAAGCTCTACTGTGTTTCGCTGAGTATATCGATGTGTGTGGTCAAGTCAAAGAAATCTTGACTTGACAAATCGAGTAATAAAAATGGCCCGTCTATCGCAGTCAATACAGGGAGACAAGGCAGACAACAAAAAAGGCCAGGCTTAGAGCATGATCCCCAGGCGGGAAGAACGGTGCACACACACGGTGTGTGTGTAAAATGTAAACTTAAATATTTTATGGCATTCAAGCAGGCAGCACAAAGGAGAAAGTGGGAGGAAGGAACTGATGCCAGGTAAGTGCCGGTCGCACTGAAATAAAATTGCATACTTCATGGCGCAGGATGCGGCAAACACAGCGACAGCAACAAGGAGCGCTGCGCTGAGCAGGGAAAGGAGCCGCCTGCCAGACGTCTTTGTCAGCAGGCAGCGCAGAAATTCGATGAAATTTATTTACAGTTTAAAAAGTAGACAAGTGCCAAGGAGCCGGGAGTCGGGAGCCATGAGCCGGGAGTCGGGAGCAGAGAGGATAGAACTGCAATCGACTCTCGTGCGTGTCTGCATGGGTTTATTTAAAATTCAATTATGGCACACAATTGTCGACTGCTTGCCGCAGTGCCAAATAAAGCGGGTTGCTGGCGGAAATAAAACGCCAAGATGGCCAAGATGCTTATGGGACAAATGGAAGGAACGTCTGCCTGGTATTCAAGTGTATTGAAAATCTTATGAAACTGCTTACCAAATAGTTCAGCTTATATATATACTGTTCGTCGATCCTTACCTGCAACAAAAAAGAAAGATTATTAATTAGTTTGTCAGGATCTGGCCTTGGGTTGGCTTATAACTAGGACATTGGACAGTACGACGATTTTTGGGTTAGCTAGCGGCACACAATATTAAATTTCATACGACCAAAACTAGATACATATGTACGTGTATGTATATTATGTAAGGAACACGTTTTCCAAAATCATAAATTCTCAACAAATCAAATTATGTAGAAAATATCTAGAAAATCAAGGTAATTGAAAAAATACTAAATGAGGAATATAATTATTTTATGATATAGATTTCCTTAGTTCATTTAATGATGTACCGTTCTCAGGAAATTGCCTCATCGGATCATTTTTCAAGGTCAACCATCGACATTACGGCTGCCTTTCAATCTAATTATAATTTATGTCATTGGCATACAGACGCCTAGAGACGCCATTTTCGCTGACTACACTGTCTGCTTCCCATAAGTTTAATATTTCCCGAGCTTCCGATATCTGTATCACCATCTGCAGTAGCAAAAGCAAAAGCAACAGCAAAGGCGGGGAGAAGCGCGTGCCATTGCGACACCCGAAATCTTGTTAAGGAAATCTCAATTATCAACTTTTATTGATTTGCATAGCCAGCTCAGAGCAGAAAATGGTAAGCAGGCCCGGCCCAGCTCAGTGCTATTTACGCTCCATTTTCCAAGCTTTTCACTTTCGTAGGAGAACGAAAAATGCACGAAAACAATTACGATAAAAATGTGAACTCGGGGTCTTTTTTGAGTCGGTTTTTTGTTTGGTTCCGCCTGTCCCATCTCGGCGAGATGAATGGGGCTTTGGTTAGGTAACCTGCCATGAGACAAGCTTTGAGCACGGATAAAAGCAAATTATGATAACAATAAAGATTTAACTAGAGGGGAGTTTGAGTGGGCGGCGAGCGGAGCGCCGTCAAGTGGCATTTCCATGGTCCTGTCATTGAGAAATCGACAGCACAAAGGACCCGGCTAGAAGCAGGGACAATTTAAATAGACATTTATCTTCTGGAGCACACACTCTTGTACAACAAAAAAAAAAAAAAAAAAAAAAAAAACGGAAAACACACGCACACACACGTGCTGGTTCCTATAACAAAATTACACTGACTGCGGCTGATCCATGACGATAATGCGACTGACGATAATATGGGGGTATCCCCCAAAACGTACGAGCGAGAAGCTGATTTTGTGGATGCTTGTCCCGAATTTTCGTACCTGTTTTGTTTGATTTTATTCATGGCAAAGCAACAACAACCACGCGATTTTCCCACCGCCTATCTAGCCCTAATTTTTGTTTTCTTTTCGCGTTGCTTCTTCCTCCTTTATTATTTTCTTTATAATTTTTGGCTTGGCAAATGTTTTTCAAAGCATAAAAATACTTTTACATTAACTTGTTTCAACACGCACTCAAACCTCAAAAGTTGTAGAACATTTTTGGGTTTGCTTTTAACGCTCAAAGACTTTTTGGGCCAAGAAAAACAGCAAGTTGCTCGAGAAGAGCGGCCTCAGCAACAGCAACAGCAATAATAATCACAACAACTGCGCCGTGTGTTTATGGGCCCATTTTTAGGGGAAAATCTTGAAAAAGTTTCTATGTCTATCGGCTATATCAACATCATTTGCGTTAAGTGGTTGGCAAGCGAGCGCCAAAAAAGTTGGAACCTTTACGATTTGCCTAATGCGTTGGCCTATCTATCACCCCGAAATACAGCAAGTCGCCAGCCTATTAAACTGCAATAAAGCCATGTCTTGGCTGGCTGCCAAAATGGAGTACAGCAACAGTTAACCAGATTTCGGCTTTCCTAATTGGCTGCCTGTTGTTTGTTGCTGTTCGCCCGGAGGGCCAACACAAGAGAACAAACGGCAAAAAGAAACCAGGAAGAGAGCAGCAGGCGAAAAAACTGTTGCATACTTATTGGAGGCACCCCTAATAACTTTTGCTGATAATATGTCGGTGTGTGTGGCAAAAATAAATAAAATACTTTTGGCAAGGGCTTTTTGTGGCAGCCCCTTACGTGCAGGGGCTGCTGCTCCTCTTTGTCTATGAAAGAAAGAAAAAAAAAAGAGGAAACAGCAAAAAAGGGAGAGGCGGCAGCAGCAGCAGCATAGATTTCGGCATATCGATAGCAAGCGCATTGCATATTTGCTTTTGAGCTCCCCAAACGGAGCAAGCTGAACACTTTTATGGCTGCTGGCAAAATTTATGATTTCCCCCTCTGCCTTTGTTAAAAAGGGATTTCGTTTTGTACAGCTCGTTACCTGGCTGCCCCTTCCGCTGCCTGCTGCCTGGCGCCTGGTTGTGCTTGCCACAATTTAAGCGCTTTAAAATTTGCATGAAAATCAAAGGAGACAGCAGCAGACCTTATCAAATTATGGCAATTAAAGCAAATTAACTAAGTGAGCACAAAAGCGTTTGCCAAAGCCAAATCCCGGTATCAAAGTTCAAAAGCTCGCCAATAGGAATTTAACTAAACAAAGTACTAATGAACTCGGGTTTATGGCCCAGACCGACTGGCTGGCTGGCAAAATTGATTTGCATAGCAACCGAAGCATGTGGCATAGTCAGCCAAATCGCAAGACACTCGCTAAGCAGTTTAACTATTTAGAGCAAGAGCCCGGACTGAAGCCCCACTCACGGCTGCCTTTGGTCCTTGTGTGCCGCACTCCATGGCAACTACAGTTGGAGGTGCACGCCGCAGGCTGAAGTGTCAAAGACATGGCCGTCACAGGCTTGCCTGCTCACAAATGTTGACAAGCTAATGAAATGTGAGGCCCCAAAACTGATACACTCTGCAGGAGGACGATGATGAACTCCAACTCAAACTCACTCCACGAACCCATTTACTGTGAAATGGAGTCCCTAGCGACCTTTTTGGACGATGGGAGCCGGGTGCTAAGTTGCTGCCAAGACATTGGGCCATGCAAATCGAAATCATAATGAAATCAAGAAGACTTGGTAGGACAATTGATTAATGCAGAGTCTATGGCAGCAACTAATTTAACAAGGAAGGCGCAATTCGTTTATCTCCTTTATTTTACCGTTTTGCTTATATACATATTTCCTGGACGTGACTGTCATAAAACAAACTAGTTCGGCTAGATATCAACCCCATAGAGAGCAACCCCATAATTTAGTAGAGGTGAACTTTCAATTCATGCCACATACATTACGTCCATTCCAGGAAAGAAGATGGTAACATAGTAAGAGAAAACCTCAAACGGAGGCATAAAATATGCGATTAATCGGCCGTATCGGCGAATAGATCATACCACAAAGGAGAATCGATTGAAAACTGAAATCCAAAACAATTTGCCGAGGACATAGAAAGCCCCAAAGACATATGAGTGGTAAATCACATCAATATGTAACTCAGTCAGCAGCCGGAACCCAGAAAGCCAAAGCACAGCAAAGCAAAGTGGAGCAACAACAGATGGCAAAGATGTTTATCTAAGAGCAATGGTCCAGGAAACACTTCCTCCACTCGCTGGCCCCCGCCCCGAATCCACCGACATCTTGCGACCCCACGATTTGCTATGCAATTTTACACACTTGACCATTAAACGTAGCCATTGGGAGCAGTTTGCATAGCAATGAAGCAGAGACAGAGGCGTGTTTGGGTTCGAGGTCTGAATAGAAAAGCAAGGAGTTGGAGTCGGGTCAACTTGATGAAGAATGAATGATTACGTCAGAGCAGAGAGTTTAGCTTAGGCGCCTCCCCGACGTCCAGCTAGATGAGGATGATGACGACGACGATGATGGCTAGCTAACCGCATCCAGGAGGTGTGTAGTTGACTGTAAAAACTTCAATGAATAAATTTTTCTCCTTCGAGGTTGCCGTAAAAAGCATAAATATGAGCCAGACACACAAACTGGATACAAGGGCAATAGTAGCAGAGTAAATTGATCGAAATGAAAATGCTCATAAATTTGCATACGATGGGCCAAATATTGTAATTGAGAGATGGAATTTATGGACTATCTGATAAAATGTGAAACAATTTGGCTCCTTTTCGATGCCAGAAAAGGGGAAAGGTAAGCCACTTAACCATATAATCCCCACAATGAATATAAATAGGTAATAACTTTAAGCAAGAATTTCTAGATTAATAATTAAAATCGTCAAGAATATGTGAATCCGTGTACATACAAAACTTATTTGGTCAATTAAAGACTACCTTTGAATAAATACGGAAAACCCGTATTTTTTTTGCAAACTCTGTCTGGCCCTCCTGACACTTGACGATTTGTCATGTTGACACAATAAAACGTCAGAAGAAGCCCCGAACCCAGAAGAACACAAATGGGAAAAAATGCCAAGTAGATTCTATGGAATTATGACAAACTGTCTCGAAAATGCTGAAAATACTGTTAACGTTTTGGCTCCGGAGCAAAGCGAGCTTGGACAAAGCATGGGGAAAAAATTATATGAACTGCAGCTCCTGCTTTTGTTGACTGTTCCTTGACGAAAGGAAGAACGTGGCGTATGAGCAATGTCTGCTGATGAGAATGATGAAACAGCAGAAAATATGCCAGGGGGAGGACAGCATGCGAATACAATGAACTTGAGTGGAGCCGCTTTGCTGGTCTGCCTGCATTTATGAGCATAAAAAATTGGCGCCGCATTTACACAGACAATCAAGCGCAGTCTTCACTTTTCCTGGCTATGAAAAACGGGAGAAAATCGCCTGAAAGGCAAAAGGCGGACCAAAGACGACAGGCGACAATGGCCGGGCTTCAGCCCTTTTTTGCTCTTTTCCTATTTCTGTGCCTCAGCCTGGCAATTGCACAACTCATCAAAAGTCTGCCCTCTGGACGGAGGGCTTCGTCCTGCCGTCTGCCATTTGCATTTATGCACATAAAACTAGCGGAAAATTTGATGTTGATGTTGATGTTGAGGAAAGGTGACAATTGTGCACCAGAACTGCATTTAATCAAGTTCAAACGAGACCTCGTTAGGCCAAGGACCACAAATTAGTCATTAGCATGTGTTTATGCTCGGCGCTAAACTGAAAACTCAGTGTTTTTAATTATTAGGGGATCGCTTGAATGAAAAGAGTGTCCTCCAAGCGAATGCATATTTTAGGGCAGTCACTATCTGTGGGGCCCAACTCAACTTGGGCCTGACACACATTTCTGCGCTATAATAATAATTAGACAGGAGCCGGATAGACAACGTCTGGGCTTATTAATCAACCCCAGCCCAAGCAAGCGCACATGAAAGTGTGCTATGCAAACACGCAAAACTTTGCCCTGAACTTATTTTCAGCAAATTAATTTTCCACCCACCAGAAAAGAGAAAAGCGGGGTTCTCCGGGCTTGTTTGCCCAACTCTAGTCTAGTTAATGAAATCAGTTGCACTCGCCCAGATTGCGAGTGTGTAAATTTAGTTAACTGCAAACTTCAGCCAACATTATGTCTGGCATCGATGTCGGTGGTTCTACCTGCCTGCTGCCTGCCTGCCAGCCTGCTGCACCTTTTAAACATTTATATATTTTGCACCTACTTTTCCCCGTTTTCCGCGTTCGCTTGCTTCCGTGTTTTTTGGGTGCGTTGCAGCGCAATTTCCAGCTGCCAGACGCAGAATTTCCCCAGCCGCATACATCAAGCTGCGGGCAACCGAGCACGAAAATTTCCACCACCTCCGTCTGCGCCATACATACGCATATGGAAATGATGTCCGTTTGTGGCTTTGGTAATGGTAATGTAAAACGTAGCAAATTGAGTTCATTTCGCTGACGGACTCCTAGCAAGCAGAACTTATCATTAGTATCGCTTTTCAGGGCACCCGTTCCGCATGCCGAATGAAACCATCTCAGAGAAGTGGGATAGGAATAGGAATGGCGGAATGGCGAAATGGGTACCGTGAAAGGAATAGGGATACGTGATCCTGGCGCACGTAAACATGTAATAATTACTTTGTTCTAGGTGTTTTCAACTCACTTTACTCCGCTAAAAGTTGCGGCGAAACTTTTCAAGCAGAACAAGTTGAGCGGACACTGCGAAAAAAACTACAGTGCTAACGGGACGTTTCAATCCCGAAGAGTAGTAGTAGAGCACAAATTACGAGCAGTTATTAATCAAATTAATTAATCAAGTCGTACAGCGAGCAGAAGCGTATTTAAGTGAAAACCATGCATTGCAAACCCAAAACGGATTGGTGTTATTCGCTCAGTGTAGGAAAAAGGCGAGTCCTGGCCTGACCCTGCTAAGCGAGTATTAGTGGAAATTTAATATTGCAATTAATACAGCAACAAAGTGTGCATCGCATATTAATAAGTTAGTTTGTCGCTTCTAGTTTGAGTGAGTGCCCGAGTTGGTCTCGGGCTTTGGCCTCTGCTCATATGCTCCTGCCAGTCTCCTAGTTTGGCAGTTTGCTAGTTTCCTGGTGTGCTACTACGCCAGTGAGCTCGTGTGCTTGGTGGATTAGTACACTGGAGGGCAAACATTTTGCGCTCGTAAAAGCCAAAGTTACAACCACGCTAGTTGGCTTGGGGGGTTGAAGGGCGCGCTGGCTTTTAATGGCCTCCTCCGTCAGTCACTCATTCCGTCGCGCATTCAATATTCATATTCATATGCTCCTGGTCGCCGCATTTAAGCTTTTAATGATTTCAAAATTTCCAAAAAGTTCGGTCCGAAATAAAGGGAAAGCTGGAAGCGCCATTGGATGCAAAACTTTTCTCCTAATGCGCTTAGCGGTGGTCGTTTAACTGCAAACATAATTCGCAGCTACACACACATTTTTACTATTTTTTTTAAGGATCTTTTCTCACGCGCCGCGTTGTTATTTAGAAGAAATTCTGGTATTTTTTATGGCTGCGAACGGGCGACAAAAACTATTTGTGCAAACAACAAAGAAAACTTGCGCTCACAAAAAGGAAAATCATCATCATCAGTTCTTGCCGGAGGAGCGGGACCAGCAGCAGAAGCAGAAGCAGGAACAGGAGCAGCGGCAGCGGCAGCGGCAGTGGCAGCGGCAGCAACTACAAAAGCGCAACAAAAGCAATTTAAATTTAGCCAGCGGCATAGCTGAGCAGCACTGAACACTGAGAGTTGTCCGAGCGAACGAATTTCATTTCATTGCCGAGCGCGAAACGTTTTAGTCATAACTTTTTAATTTGTTTGTCAGCGACAGACGAGTCGCAACGACAAGCGAAGGCACAGTGAAGCAGCGAAGAAATAAACTTGTTTCCACAAACATGGTTTACATTTTCTTTAAAGCGTTCCTTTTCATCAATATATCTCACTATCCGGCCGTCCACAACAATCCTAGCATATGTTGCGGACTCCCCGATTAGCGCAATCATAGGAGTACTCGTGAGTGGAAATGGAATTTCGTCAGTACCGAAAAGTGTGCTACGAAAATCGATTGAGGGCCGGATAAATCATAACAATGCTTAGGCAATATGTCCTGTCCTCCGTCCTCCTGGACCCAACCACCACCCCCTTTGCCCCCTGGTGAGTCGGCTCCAGCTTTGATCAATGCAAAAATTCTTGGTGTACATGTCTCTGGGGTTGATTTATCTATTTACTCGGCAGCCTCGTCATCAGGGATCCCAGAGATGGGACGGGCGGAAAACGGACTCCCCTTTGTAGCTGTCAATATTTAAAACGTTGTCCTGCTTCTGAGCACGCAGCTGCTGCCCCCCCCCCCCTGCCTGCTGCCCCACTGCCCCACTGCTGTCCCACTGCTGTAACGCTGCGTGCTTAACAAGAGTTTATTGAATTTTATTTTCTCATCTCAATTTGATGCAAGCACGAAGCATTTCCTTTCGGCCTGCCCTCACTTATTTTGGGCAACATATTGCCTGTCCCACTGCTTGACATCATTTTTTGGGGAAACTGCTCGGAGAACTTTGTCTCCGGTGCATTTAAATTTCAAATTGTTTTATTACCGGACGATCCCCAAGCCAACACGGCAAGATAATTGAAATTTTGTAGTTGAAAATACTTTATACGCAGCGTAGTCGTAAATCGCTTATTACAACAAATGTTATGTATCTCGACGCACAGCTAAAACTTTTTGCCGTATCCGAGTCAAGTTTTTCGATTACGGATTAATGTAATTTTTTCTTCATATATATATATATATACACTTCTGTTTTTTTTTATTTTTTTTTAACATGTTGACCCCTCCCAGAGCTCATCTAGTTTGTTTGGCTTGTCGGCCCGGCTTGAAAGTTTGATGAATTTTTAAATTTAAAAAGTTTATTTGCGCGTTCGTAAGTTCGCCGAGGGCCGCCAGTTCTGCGGATTATTATTAGAAGTGCAGGCTGACTGACTTCAACACTTCAAAGCGAGCTCGTTGATGAGGCCGTGCCACTTGCGACCGCTTTTCCCACCAAGTTGCCGCCGTCCAGCTTGTTTACTCGAATCCCCAAGCACACTTCCTAATTTGAACAATTTTCTATTTGCCCTCGCTGCAGAATCTTTCATGTTTCATTGTCAATATCTTTATTTATCGTGCGGTTTGCAGGATTTGTTTCGCGGTCTTTATTAGCACCTAGGGGTTGTTTTCATGCGCCTCGGTTGCCTCGGTTGCCTCAGTTGGTTTTCTGCCCTTGTTTCTACTGACAAAAATATTTGCAACAACGGGCGGTACAGGTGGAATAAAAAAAAGAGGAATCGCTTTGTTGAGCCATACAAATAAATACAAATAAATTAAAATATAACTGTATTTCGTTTTTGTGATAATTACTAAAAACAAAACAGCGGTATTTGTTGCCGCATAACAATAATAATTACACACAGCCAACGCAAAGGGGATCGATGCGAAAAATATTTAATCACAAAATGCTTTCGTGAACGAATGACTGCATTTAATGACGGCCACATGGAAAATCGCACGAAAATTAAGCGAACGACTAAAATCAACATTTAAATTGGCTAATGGATAAGGGCAGGGGTGTTAGGTATTGTGGGGCGTATGTTAAACAAAATCAATTACAGATAATTTAACGTGGACGGCTGGGCTGGTGTGTAAAAAGGGGAAGCACATAATAGAGTCATTTAAGTACAGTTTAAACATTAATGAGGGTCGAGCGAGGGGTAATTGCAGTAGCAAAGCAAGGAGTTTCTGGCCACGATAAATCGATAATAAATGTGGCAGACGTTGGTCGTCCAACCAACGCCAGCTTGGCTGTTAGAATAACTAATGGAACACACATACGCACTCGGACGCCCAACACAAAGGATACGGGGCACGGTGGCCGATACGCAACACCGTACACGGGCAGCGCTGTGGCACTCACTATAGACTCACTATTGTTTCACAGTGGACACAAGGCTGGGGAAATACACCTGGAAGCGGAGCAAGAGGGTCAGTGAAAACGGGCCTTTGTAGTGCCAGAAGTAAGTGACGTGGAGGTACAACTTTATGCCTTTCGCGCTGCATTTTGCGCCAACAAATTGCAGCGACATTTCAACGCCAACTAATCAATATGGAACTACATGTTGCCGCCGGGGGGAGGGAAGGCCAAAAGCGGCAGTTTGCGAAGGTGAACTAAAACAGTTGGCCAGGCCAGGACAAAGCGTAAGTGCTGGCCAAACAATTGCGGTTAATGCTCTCCTTAAACGCGACAGTTATGACTGATAAAATAATAAAGCCACTATTGCTGTTTTGCTGTTTAGCAAAACTACTACATTTTTATGTTTCGCAAACTTCCTTGTTGCTCCTCTCAAAATTTACGAACTTCTAACAAAGTTGAGATTGAGTCCCATTCATTTGGGTCGAATATAGCGCCCTGATCCGAGGCTAATTTGTATGCCAGTCAGCTGGGCGAGCGGTTGCACTCTACTTTATTGCGCGCAATTTACTCACAACCCAAAAGCGACCCTTCGCAGACGTGGCCCAATAAGAACGGCCTAAAAAGGAAGGCAGGAAAAAGGGTCAGTTTTCTACACCTATATATAATTGCACATAATTGGCATTTAATTATCCCTCCATTCACATGCTCACAGGGGAGTGAAAAGCATTGAAAGTCTGAGCCTCTTCGATTTACGCAAATAAAATGTTATATTTTATTGTTAAGCAAGATGTAGATAAGGGAAAACGCTTTTGCTAGTGTACACACACGTCTGCAATGTGAAAAACAAGGATTGTCCAACGAGAAATTATCGATAACTGTAAAATGGGTCTGTGAAGATGTATTATATTAATTTATTACTAGCTTAATGGTCTTAATACTAAGTAATTTATTATTATTGGTAAACAAATCAATCAATAAAATCTGAAATACATCTACAAATACAACGACAACGACAACGACAACGACAACGACTAGGAGCACGACAACAAATGAGGAAAGGCAACATAATGAGCTACTGCGGTGAGTGATGAAAAATTCGGTTATTAGGAATTAGTGAAAATGAACGAACTGTAAGGTTTCCAAAACGGCAGGCAAAGCATGAGAAAATGTGTTAGTGGGCAACGGTTACTATCTACATCTCGATGGGAAAATGAGTAGACGAAAACTCAAAGAAAACTGAGGAGAGAGTTGTTTTATAGAGTTTTTTTTACTGAACACACAAACCTTTTTAGGAGAAGATAAGTGTAGTGAAGTTGGCGATGGCATAGAACAATCAGAAGATGCAGAACTGCAGCCGCTGCTGGCGCTGCTGCAGCCCCGAACGCTGCCCAGTGGTAAGTGGTGGGGCATAATCGGCAGTGGTTCTGGCCCCAGGAGCGAGGACATGGCACCACCACCCACTGCAGCGCCCACGTTACCGCCGACGGCGCTCAGGACTGCATCCGCCGCTGCGTGCGGCTGCTTCTTAGTAGTAGTGGTAGTAGTTCTAGATACGGCTGATAGATTAACTGTATTATTTACATTGTTGGTCGGAGTGGTGGCCGCCGAAGTGGGCGTGGCCGCGGTAGCGAACATGGCCGACGACGCCACCGCCGCCGCCGGAATGATGGTCAATGGAGTGCTCGGCGCCGTGAAGAACTGTGTCGGCACAGATACAGGAACCGGACCCGCAATCGGTCCGGAGATCGCGCCCGGAATCTGGGCGGCTACCGGCTTGGTAGGCGTGGCGGGGGCCGTGGTCACACCCACAGCACTGTTCACCTGAAGCTGCATATACGTCTGCAGCATGGCCTGCGCTTGAGCTTGAGCCTGGGCTTGGGCTTGGTAGTGGAACTGCTGCTGCAGTTGCTGCTGATGCTGCACTTGCGCCTGCTGTTGCTGTTGCTGCTGCTGGGCGGCAATGGCTGCAACCTGGTGGTGAAAGACGGCCGCCTGCTGCTGCTGTTGCTGCTGTTGGTGTTGCTGCTGGTGCACCTGCATGGCCTGATAGGCGGCGGCTGAGGCTGCCGAGTGCTGCGGATGCTGATGCGGATGTGGATGCGGATGCGTGGACGGCGGTGCGTGCAACAATTGCATTTGCTGTGCGTGGTGGGTTTAGATTATTTGTTGTATTTGGTTTTGGCGAGGGTTTTGTTTTGGTTTCAGTTTGGTTTTTGAATTGGATCTTCTGTTTCCCCGCAAATAAAAACAAAACAAATCGGAACCAACTAAAGTGTGTTTGTTATGTACTGAACTGTTTCGATATTATCCGTCTAAAATTATAAACCGTGTTCCATGGGCTGGAGAAAAAGTGAGCTAAGGAGAGTGATTCGAGAGCTGAGGCTTAGATAAAGAAATCAGGTGAGAGAGATAGCAGTGATAGTTTTCAGCGAGCGCTACCAGTGGATAGTGGATAGGTAAAACTACAATTAGAACCATAGGCAGAGAAAGACCGATACAGACAGAGACAGTAACAGAGACAGAAACAGAGACAGAGACAGAAGCAGTAGCAGTAGCACAAAGATTTGGCCAATTTGTAAAAGATCTAGGTCCGCTCACAACGTGGTCACTTGAAAGAACAGCTTAAGCAAAGAGGTTGTGAAAGTTTTTGTGACCAAATCATGAGGTGAGCTTCAGCTTCGTTTAATTAGATTTTAATGTCAATGGTTAAGTTGGCAACACAATCTAAAAATAAACTATATACACGATCACAGAGGAAGGCGTAAAATGAGTATTAGAAGTAAAACTAGTTCCCCAGATCAAATAAAATAATTAACTTAGGTACAACTTAAAATTAAAGATTAACTGAATCTCCCCCATTGACATTAAAAACTTCTGAAATTTTTCGAAATATATTAGGTAGGCTAGCAATATAGATTAATTATGGCAGAGAAAGTTGAACAAAAAAAATTTAGGCATATAATTGTTTTTTTGCATAGTAAACTGTACAAGTTTGATATATATTTTTAGTTAGTAGAACTCTTGCCATTTTTGTCGATCAAGATTATTCTGATTCGAATTCGAATTCATACTCATTTTGGTTTGACTGTTAGTTTAGCGGTTCTAATTTTTCGATTCGATTTTTGGATGATCGAGTGAAGACTCGGTAGTTGGATTTTGGCGGCGCTTACCATTATTAAATCTTGTATAGGGGAGGATTCGGCCGAATCAGATGCAACGATCTCGTTCTTTACCGTAGCTGCTGCTCCTGCCACGGACGAAGCGGGCGGCGGTGTGGGCGTGGCGGGGGCGTTGACGGCAAGCGACGCTTGAGAGCTGCTGCTGATACTGAGCGCTGCAATCGCTGCTGACGCCGTGTTTTCTGTTAACGCAGCAATGATGACAGTTTTATTGGCAACAAATGTTGATTAAATTTCTCCGCTTCTAATTTTAGCACTTGGTTGTTACTCGTGAGCTTTTTCTTTTTGGCGCGTTTGAAGTATCGGATTTTTGTGTTTCTTTATTTTTGGTATTTTCTTGACAGGTTTTGATTTAAGGAAATTGCACAGGGTTTGTTGGTTTTCGTGTTTTGGTGAATATATGAACTCTGCTTATAATTACTATATAATGCCAATTGAATTAGTTTTCGATGTTTTTTATACCAATATTGTGACGTAAAGCTTTACGCAAATTGTTGCTGCGCTAAGTCGATAAACAAAACAATCAGCTAACAGGATTTTAGTAATCCCTTTTTTTTATTTTGATTTTGAGCGTATTTTAAAGTGTTATTAAAAATGTTAATATGCTAAATATCACTACTGCGGTTGACTAATATTTTAGACGTTCATAAATATGTATTAGAGATATGAAAACCGTTTAAAGATTGTTTGAAGTTCCGATTGATTGTAAGATGATTGTAGATTGTAAAGACCGCTTTAATTATTTTTAAGCCTTAGAGTTTTCTGGAGTAGAGTGGTTGTCTTAGAGATTGTCATAGAATAGAGGTTCGATTTAGGATCTGTAAAGTGCCTAGGCTAGAAAAACGTTTGTTTTCATAAATATATGATGTAGAGAAGAATGTATATAAATCCTATATTACGCGCGTAGGCGCTATATCTGATGTGTATATGAAATACGCTAATTTCGTGTGATTGTCAAAACGCGATTTCTTGTCGATCGAGGCATTGATTAGACCCGGCGATCCCACTTTAAACCTATTCCCTTAAAATCGTTAACCCCTTACTGTATGATAGAGCAGTCGAAGCAAGGAAAGTCGGTCAGTGGTTATTTTTAAAGTCGATTGAAAGTGATTGAGATAGTCTCTGATTGACACTGCTTGCTTACAAATTACAAATTGACTTTTCTATGCCTTCATACAACCGTTGTCAGTAGGCAAATACAGGATTTAACTATTTAAAATTTGCTACTCCGCTTTACTTTGGAGTTAATTTGGGGGCTGGTTTTTGATTGTTAAGTAGCATTAATATTTATATAACTATTCCTTCTATTTCTGTTTGATTTCTCCGTTTTTTTTTTTTTTTTTTGCAAATTCTTTCAAATGCTTTTTAATTGCTTGTTTGCCGTCCTTTGATGCTGATATGTAGCTATTAAACGGATTTTTTATGCTCCTTGTAAATATTTATACTTAATTTTCAATTTAACAACCTTTGCATTCTTTCACTTTTCTATCGTCGTTTCCTTCGACTTATTTGCCTATCACCTTTTCCGATTCTTGTTCGTGCTGATTTTTTCTGTGGTCGCCTTTGTTAATTGATTTCCGGCCAGCTTTATATAGAGTTTAAATCCCCTTTTAAATTACGCTCAAAATTAACAGCAGAAAATCCAAATATATATTTTGATTCATAAATTGCTATAAAATTTGCAATTCTATCGTGTATTTCTCAACAGGATCTTTTCTTGTAAATATCTCTTTATTACACTTAGCTCGTATATATCATTTAAAATACTGCTTCGTACCGACTGGATTATTATTTTTTTTTTTTTTTAGCAACAATTTACCACTTTTGCCTGTTTCTTGTTTTGTGCCTTTCTGTATTGTTTTACTTTGTTATTATTTTGTTTTCTTCAGCTTTAATTTCCTAATGAATTCTATTCGGTAGTGTTGATGGCTGATGGGTTTTTGGGCGGGGCGGGTTTCGGAGAGGGATTGTATTGGGCTAAGAAAAATACCACGGAGACGTATGGAGTTTGGTTGCCTTTAGCTCTAGGTTTATTTCATTTATGCTGGGACTTGTCAGTTTCTGATTGCTGGTCAAGAGATTTGTAAAATTTGTGTAATTACTTTCTTGTGGGGTAAATGGCAGGAAATAAAATCGAATTCATATAAATAAATGGAATTAAATTTGAAAATTTTACTTTCGCATATTATCTTGCCAATTCAAAGCCAAACATGAAGGTCCAAAAAATCGAGGAAATAAACCATATGAAGTGAGTATCAATGAAAAAACGAAAAGTAGCACTGCACAAAATAAGAAACAAACAAACCAAACACAATGGACGTGAGTATTTAATAATAATTTGCTCTTATTACCAATTAAGTGTCGAGTCAGAGTCGTTGAAGTTGGATGAAGTTTTTGGTTTTTTTTTTTTGTGGTGAGCTCTCTTGTTTTTATTTTCAATAAATATTTTTGTTTGGTTTATTGCTGTCCTTGCGGGTCTTGTAATTATGGCTCTGGAACAAAGGCAAAAAAAAAAAATCATGGAATTTTTGCGATTCTGAATATTTTGTGCTCTATTGTGCGCTTCAAGTGTGTAAATAATTTAACTTTTTTATGAGACATTCTTTACAACTTTTTGTGAGTTGTGAAGAATGAAGAACACGTTTTCAGGCGGAGAGGCAAGCGGGGCCCCGGGTCTCTCTCTTTCGCTAGATTCTGGTTAGCACGCACGAAATTTCTTCAGCGTTAGCGTTACCGGTTTGTTGTGCCGCTGTTGCTTTTCTTTTTGCTGTTGAGTCACACAGCCGCCCGCTGCAAAAACAGGTAAGAAGCATGGAGAGAGTTCAGGCCGTGAAACATTGCGTGGGCCGATCGCCGTCTCCCTAGCACTCCGCCAACGTGTAATTACAACAATAAAAATAAACTACGGGAATTATATGAAAGCGTACTTAGTACGCCAACAGCGGCAGCGACAAGTGGCCAAGAGGATGCCGTCTACGCTGACTACGGCTGATTGTGTGCGGCCTATTGGAACGCAAGCCATAAGGTTTTATGGCCAGAAGTAGACTCGAATTGGAGCCAACAGAGAGGAATACGTCTGCGTTTTTGCCTGCTATTTTGTTTTTTGTTTTTCGTCTTTCTTTTTCGGTTTTCGTTTCGTGTTCTTTCCTTTGCTTTCCTTTATTTTATTTTCGTTTTTATTTTTTTCCCCCGATTTTTTTGTGGGCTTGCAAACACAAAAACGTGTTTCTTTGTGGCGACGCTCTCGGTTTTGCCGGTTCTGAAATTTCTTAGCCTATGTCTGGCTTAAACGTAGAGGACAGAAACGTAGAGAGACGCAAAGACTGATGATGGCTCAGAACTTGTTGTTGCCAAGGCCTATAGGAAATATCAGCGGTCCAAGAACTGGAGAGCGGCTCTCGAGCAACGAACTTTTTCCAGCAGTTTTATGTTCGCTATGCTTTGCTCGTTCTTCGCTTATTGTTAAATTATTACGTTTTGTGAGCACAAAATATTCTTTATTTTGTTATGTTCTTGCTGTTTATTTATCATTATTTTTTCTTACATTTCAGAAAGCGCAAGGTGCGATAAAGACACTGGGAAACGAAAATTAAAGTATAGTTTTATATGTGGCGATTTTTTATTTGATTGACACCCGCGAAAAGTGAAAACACCACGAAGCCGGAAGTCGAGTTGAGTCGAGTTGAGTCGATTTTACTTTTCAATTAGTGAATTTTTGAAGCTTCGATTAAAATATTCTCGGGGACTGGGATCTGGACTGATGTGATCTGTTCGAGTCGGGCACTGGATGCGAACTGCGCGTGTTATTTTCTTTTTATCATTATCCGCGTGCTGTTTGCGAGGCGTTGTTGCTGCTGTTGCGGCTGTTTTCGATTTGAACCCGACTTTGATTTGGATATTGAAATTCGTCAGTGGAGTGGAGAGTGTGTGAGAGTGTTCTGGTTCTGGTTCTGGTGCTGTTGCTGCCGTGCTGCTGCTGCTGCTGCTGCTGCTGATGGTGCTACCAGCGGTGGTAGAGAGGATGTCGCTGGCGTTGGCGGAGGCGGAGGCGTGTGGCGGTGGTTGGTTTGGGACGTAGGCAGCGACGGCAACTGCGACTGCGACGCCAACTTTCAGTGATGGCTGAACGGAACGAAACCGGGGAACAACGTGGGCTACCGACCTGATGCTACTGCTGCTGTTATACTAGGTGATTCGATTTGATTCCTATAGAGAGCCAACGAGCTGAGCGGCGGACAGAGTTGGAACGGGTAAAGCAAAGACTGTACGAAGACTGAAGTAAGAACGAATGGCATTCTAAGGTAATATACCTTTTTGTTTCGGAGTCGGACGCCGATTCCTCTGCCGCGGTTGCAGTCGCTGCCGGGATTGAATCTGTTGCTGCTGCGTCGGCAGCGGCAGAACGGCGACGCGTGCTAACCAAAATAAAGCAACAGTGGGCCCATGAACCGGACTCGGGCTTAAAGAACGAACGCGGCCGATACGAGTGGCCACGAAACGCTGCCGGAGTCGACCGTCGTGAGCAGCATTTCTCCTCTTGGCAGCGAAGACTCCGAAAAAATGCGGTATAAAACGAGTCATCAGTAGCACACCTTTTCGGCCTTCTCCTGTTCAGCCACTCGCTCTCACTCTCTCAGCCGTTGGCCTGCTACCTGATGGCTATAGTTCGTCGTCTCGGTGAATTTTTCAGGTGCGCAATTAACAAGTAATTATTTTCAGCGGGTCACACAACGAGCACTTATACGCAGTTGTATACATTTTATATTACGAGCCTATGCGTATAAGTCTTTTGACTTTTGAGGATCGCAAGTGGAGGTGACAATGGGGAGAAACTACCCGAAGGATGTCTCCTAGGCACCCCTTATTTTTAGTTTTTGTTCTTGTAACAGCAATTGTTGCAGTAACATTACTGGCACACACACACACACACTCGCACACACACACACAAAGGCAGGACTCACGCACACGAGCACTTCTACGTGAGACAGCAAATGCATGCGCCATGCGTGTGCGCCACCCAAACGCCAAAGGTGCAAGCGAAAGGGCCAAAATGTTTGAGCGAGAGGCAGACAGCTACGAGAGTACCAAAAAAAAGCCAAAACGACGTCGGCAGCGAAATCAACGAGAAAATAATAATTGTTACACCTGCTTCGGAAATGTGGCAAAAGGGGGTGGCTCAAAAACACACCCCCACAAAACCGAAGCTCGCTCGGCATTCAGGTGAGCATTTGCCATGCCACCCCACAGAACGTAGCGGGAAACACCGAAGTTCGGAAAAGCGAAAAGCTCGGCCAAGGCTGACGAAGCGAAAGCGAACCGGAAAGCCGAAAAAATATTTCCCGACGCACGCCAGCCGACGCGACTCCGAACGTTGGCAGAGCGCATGACGCCAAGGTGAAAATTATGCGTAGGTATGCGGGTTTGTAAGTGTGCTTTCGGGAGTTTGATGGAGGGTGGCAAACCCCCCGATGAGGGGAAATCGCCGATTAGGATTTGTTGTAAGGGGTAGTGTCATTCAACAGTAAGCTGCGGGGTTGCTGTCGACTGTTAGGTAAAAGCCCTTTTCAGAGCTTTCTGCTAAGAAAGAAAGCAGATAACATTATTCTCCGCTGGTTCCTTACACCAAATCGCTTCGAAAAAAGGATTAAGCTGTTAAACGAAACAATTAAAGATCGCGATAAACGATCTTTCCGTAACGTTGCAAAATAATTGTTCAGCTTTCAAACAATTGTGCGAAAAGCAGGTTTAATCGTAGATTTATTTATATTCTTCCACAAATACTTGGACAATTATTTCGTCATACCGGAACAGACGATATAACTTTATGCTCGACGGCGATTTCTTTAACTTCTTACATCATTTTAAACGATGATTATTCTGCGAAAATTGAAGAGTCGTGTGCAAAAAATCGTATGCCCTACGATTTTGCTCTACGAGTGAACCAATGGGATGATAATTCAAAAACGAAAAGAAAATAATAGTCCTCAAAACCCTAAAATGTTAAGACCTCAAGCAACTATCACATAATCCACCTCTAAGGATGTACAAAATATAATCAAACACACAGGCTACATCACTAATGCATTTGACTTTCGCCAGTATGGAAATAGGTCGACTGACCTGGAGGGGGAATAAAACAAGATCTCAGTTCTATGTCTTAACTAATAAATGTATATTTTATTTACAGTACTTGCTGGATTTTTATAGGGACTTTTAAGCGTAAAGCAAAACGAGGGATTTAGCTTTGTCAGCTGGTTCGTTCGGCGTATCATCAGCCCCTCCGATAGAAATAACGTTTTTAGAGGAGCGTTAAAACCGACGACGGAGCAATGGCTGTGTGCATAAAAATCGTTTGGTTATTGTTGCAGGCGGCAGTTGCGGCTATATCAACGACAGGGCTCACAGCAACAGCAACAGCATTGGCTTCAGCATCGTCATCGATGACGGCGATGAGAGCTGTTGTAGTTGTAAACGGTTTATGGGATTTACGCGCAATTTACTGGCAACTTTCATTGCTCTGCACTGGGCAAGATATTTTATATTTATTTCTAAACATACAACGAACCTAGATTAATTTTCTATGAAAGGACTATTTATTGTCCTTATTTCTTCTATATTAATCTCAATTCACATTCTGCAAAGAATTAATTCTTTTTTCAGTTTCATGAAAAATAGGGAGCCCCAGATCAATTTCTGCCGGTGTACTTTTTGTTGCGAAACAGGATCGTGGGGACACATATAAAACAATATGCGCTCCAATCTAAGCTGGGCCCGTTAAATGATTTGCGTTTGTGTTTACCCCTTATCCCTGGACCAGCCCTTCAGTATAAACCCGTATTAGCCCCGATTACGTTATTTTTTTTGTTTTTTTGTTGAAATTACTATGGGCAGTAGAAAAATAAGAACATTAAGGATTTGTAAAGCGCAGCTTACCTGCAGAAAGAATAAAATCACCAGGCGGGGCAACAAACACAAATTTCAAGCAGATTTTTGATTAAGCCATAAAAATTGTTTACCGAAAATGGTATGACCACGCTGTAAATAAAACTGTGCTCAATTGGATGAACAATCTGTCTACACCGTTGACGTGGTTAGCAACATTGTTGCAGCAACAAGTAGTCGAAGTACAGCCAAGCAAAGCTGTCTATGTGCACTTTGCAGCAGCAACATCCCACACCAGACTCAGGGAAAATGCATAAGTTCGTATGGCTCAAAGCATGTGCCTGTACCCGCTTATTTATGTGTGTTTTTCCGCCGCAGCCGCATAATTCTGATAGCCAAGTCGCCTTGCTGTTGGCCAGGGGAGCGGGCAGGGAAAGAAGTAGCAGTTAGTCGAATGGCTCAGGCATGCAACAGGCCATGAATCTCAATCTCGGAAGCGCTACGCTGAGCCGCGAGTAGTTGATAGAGCCCAGCTACGAATGGCCAACAACCAACCTACGGGAGAAGCAGTCAGGAAAGCCAGCTCCCTGTGAAGTTGACTTGGCAATTCAAGTGCGCCGAGGTAGCGGACGGGTATCGTACTGGAATCACATTGGAACATTGACTCAGTAATGGTTGCAGTTCTAAATACCCTTAAAGAATCTGGAATTATGTCCTAAAATACAAAACAAAAAAGGAAAAATCCAAGATACTTGCATTTGAACAGTTCAACTTTCTGCATGACCTTCTTGAGTTACTTTAACAGTTATGTTATAACTCACATGTTGCAAATTAAAAATTAAGTGCTCTGTTTTTTCATTTTAAATTCGCCTTTAAATTTAAGTCGTGCAACACGCCAAGTGCAACCCCTTGTTTCCGAGGCATAAGCCGAAACAACCAAGAGCTCTTGGGACCGCAGACGACATTCAGGTGCAAGTCGAATGTTTTTGGAGAGAAATATGCGGTTGCAGCATTTACTAGCCCCAGTCCCACCCCAAGACCAACTTTAAGTTGCACCTTCGTCGGTCCGCAAAGGAAGCCAAGCGAATCTGGCGACTCACCAGCAGAATAGAAGAATAAAAGACCGAAGCCGAAGGAACGAGGTAAGATGGAGTCAGCCAACGAACCAGCAACTAAATGCACGAAACAGTCAACTTGCCACATTTTAATTCACTCGAATATTTCTTCTGCACCAAGTATTATCTTGGCCGGTCGCTGGTCGCTTGCTTGCTTGCTCTTGCGCACTGAAAATGTTCAAAGAAAAATGTACTTAAGTATTTATCAAAAACGCGAATAAAACTTTAAACTTTCGTTTTGGGTTGGTATCTATCAATTACTCGTCTTTTATCACGGGTGATGTTCGATGTTCGATACAACACTTGTAATTACAGATTAATTGAATAAGTTATATAACGTTTTTCCTGAGTGCAATTAATGGGAGAAACGGCAGAACCGCATGACGCTCAACACAGACAGAGAAGATGATATAGCTGTAGACAGAGCCACATGCAAGTTGCAAGAGATGCTCCGCTTTGGCTTCTACTTCTCGTGGCTTCCTTTTGAGCTTAACTTGGCTCACGGCATTCTTTCCACTGTGCCTCTTGGCCATAATTCGCCGCTGGTATGTGTCGCCTCTATGGTGGCCCGCCCCACTTCGTATCAAGCTATAGCTCCTAGCTCCTTCCAACCACATGGCAATAGAATTATAGTCAGCCGGGGCTGTCACTTGGTTTATTTTAACTCAAATTCATGTTGCCGAAAGCTAGCAGCTGGAATATGCAACTTGAGTGGTGGAATTCCCTGGGAAACTAATTTATTCAGCGATCTCCTTCGCTCGTCTGTTCTTATAATTATTAAGTTTTCCGCATTTTCCAGCTCCGATTTGATCTCGTCATGATATCAACAAGATAATTGATTCTCAAGTGCTAGTCCCTCCCCCCAAAATGTTATTCCTTTCTCTAGTTCAGTGGAGCACGGAACATTAAGTTTTGAAGAGGGGATGGAATAGTGAGTTGCATGTTGCTGAGTGCCATTGACCATGAACTTTGTCGTCCAAGCCACACATTTTCTCGAATCTTATCTACGAAAAATTTCTAAAATCATGTTCCATTTTTACGGATTCAACAACAATAAATAAACTGTTTACTTGCAGCAAGCTCATTTCACTCCTTGACCCAACGCAAATGCTTGTACTGTTTCGATTTCCACACCAAGCCCAGACTTAAGCCAAAACCAATGAAATCTCTCATGAACGCCTTTTATCAGGGAAACAGTGAAACATTCTCAATAACGAAATTCCAGCTAAAAAAGGGCTTAAATACAGCATCAGCCAAAGGAGAAACCTGATATAAACAGTGATGGAGCAAGGAAGGTGCACAGAGAACAAAAAGCGACAGCTTTACAAATTCGAATTATTAAACTTCGAAGGTGTATTTAAGCACAATCACTGCTGCGTGAAATCATGAAACTAAGAAGAAAAAACATGTAGCTTGTAATATCAATACTACACCAACATTTTGTCCTCAGTGCAGATAAAGCGCATGAAGTTTCAACGCAGCCGCAATTATATTTGGACCGCAAATGAAACAAGTTTGGCAACTTTGGCAACAGGCATTTTGCAGCGCTGTGGCGAAGAATCGGAGGAATCACGGGGCGAAATCAGAGAGAGCCGCATAAAAGGGGACGGGAGCCACCATTGCATCAGCCACCACAACAGCTACATCATCATCATGACCGTGAACAGCAGAGTCTGAGGATTTAAGCAGACTGCATATCTGAGATTCCAGTACCTGTATGTGAGCGTGGCGAAAAGTCTGGAAAACATTTTGCAATTGCATCAATTGAAGCAGGGCAGCCACGTCGTCCATTAGTCCAAGTGCTTTGGCTATTATCGCCAGCCAGAGTGACGCTAATGGCGCGCAGAGAGCTCGTTATGATTTGCGAACGAGTCCCAGTGCAGGAGGCGAGGCAAAAAGTCCTGGCCCGGCCGCTTAATGAAGCATAATCTCATTGTAACCACTTACAACCAATAAGGACAACAACAAGCCAAGTTCGCTAAGCGGATTGGGTCGAGAATCAGCCCGCCGAGCTCAAGGAGGCCAAAAGGAATCCAGGCGTGGGCGACAACTACTTGGCATATCCTGGCACACTGACTGACTGACTGAATGACCACTCACCCAATATAGCGCCACCCACATCGAGTGGGACTTTTTAAGTTTATTTACCTCTCCACTTGCGTCGTTCTCTCCTGAGTCCTGAGTCCTTAGTCCTTAGTCCTTAGTTCCGGGTATTGATGTCGCCCGAGCTTTTCATTAGCGTGATTTGGGAAGAAAGCATTATGTTTGCCACTTGACAGAAGTATTTCATTTTATTTCTCCATTCCTTACTTGTCTCATTTCTTGTACAGCCATCAAAAGAAAACTTGTTATATGCCTAATTTAAGACAAGTGTGAGCTACAGGCTGAATGAATAGCGCTGAAAGCTGCCTAAGCAGATTTGGATTAAGCACTGGCGAGTCCTTCAAAGAGATGACACTGATACCATAATGCACTTCAAACGAACTTTTATTCTATTGTTACGAATATTTTTACTTCAATAGCTATACCAAAATCCTACAAAATCTATATAAGCAACCCATCGCAACTTTAGAATACAATTTGAAGTTAACTAAATGACGTAAGAGACTAATGGAGGTTTAAGAATCATTTACGGCGAATGATATGTTGAAATATAACCATTTTTGGGAAATATGGAATTAAATTTCCCCTAAGAACGTGCCAAACAAGTTAGAATAAATGTACTTTTCCCCTTTCACTATTTTTAGTATACGTGGTAAAAATTTTAAAATGCTATAATCTACTATTATATATATGTTAAAGTAAACAATCTACAATCTAAATATATTCAGATTACCACTGTCATTGAGTACAAAAGCAAAGATGCAGTCAAAAGTCGTTACGAAAAATAATTTGGTAACTGAAATCAAGAAGGTGCAAGGAGCGGAGCCAACAATGGAAAATACAA
This sequence comes from Drosophila orena, assembly GCA_005876975.1. Classification (NCBI taxonomy): domain Eukaryota; kingdom Metazoa; phylum Arthropoda; class Insecta; order Diptera; family Drosophilidae; genus Drosophila; species Drosophila orena. Next base: position 225,954 of record VCKV01000282.1, on the reverse strand, counting down.
TAAGGAGCTGGATCTGTAGCCGAGGTTACCTTCGCCGACCTTCGCGAAGCAGCTAAGAAAGAATGCTGTTGGGGCGAAGGGGTAGCACTGATTGGAAGGCATTATGTGGCCAAGACCATGGCTGCTGCATTCTTTTGGTTTCACTTTTTAAACTCTGATTTATTGTGCTTACTCTGAGTCCACAGCCAGTGCATTTGTGCTTTGGTTTAAATGCAACTAACGGCTAATGAGCTGCAATGTTCAGGAGAACTTTTGCCAAACAATGAATTTATATGAAATCAAGAACGAATAAGAGGATGTGGCAACAGACGCTTTGCCTCTGCCTGAAGCTGCCTCAGCTACACAGATGCAACAGAAGTAGATGAAGCCAGACCAGCAGACAGACCAGCAGAATGAAAGCGAAGGCCAAGCCAGGACTTTGATTCCTGCCCAGCAGTGTCAGTCGGTCCAAGTCTGCAAATAGATAAGGCGTTTCCATTCTCAGGGCATCGGGAGAAGGACAAAGCTTGTCAAAGGACGAACTGAGAAAAGGCTGGCGAAGAAAGAGATTGATTTTGTGACCAAGTACATTCTTCTTTAAGTCTCCGCATTACGCGAACACAAATGATAGTGACTTGATTGTTTTCTATACTTATAACTTAGAAAGGATCAATGATTTAATTAATGATTTAAGTCTTCGTATCGAGTCGGCACTCTTTTGCGTGAGGGAACAATACCTTTGGGCAGGAATATAAAAGTAGAGAAGCTGTCTAAAGCCAGTTTGGCAACTGCCACTGCAATAATTTTCTTACTCGTTTTCTTCAATGTTTTTTTGTTGTTATTTCGTCGATAGCGCGTCATTTAAGGGCCTCAAGGCCAAGGTTTAACGAGCCAGACGAAGACAAAAACAGAAAGAGAAAAGGCAACAGAAACTGATCGCAATCGAGTCGAAAGGCAAGTGCGGGGCAGAGAAATGTGGCTGGTTCGCTCAGGCACGGAGCCAAGTTCCAAGTTGGCACACAAACAGAGAAGCAACAGGAAGAAGTGGCATGCCGCACGATTCCATGCATAATAAATGCGCAACTGGTGTGCGAGGAAACCGGTTTTAGGAAACTCGCACCGAATTGGGAATACCTCCCAACTGTTATACTAATAGAGGGACCGGCTTGGCCAACAGGAAGCTCGAAGGGGCAATGCCAACAGCCTGTATGCCAACAGTCTGCGAAAAGGTCGAAGGGGAAAGGCTGTTAGGCCCGCCAAGCTTTTGGCTGTTGCTTAACAGTCGTAGAAGAGTGGCATTGGCAGATGGCTCGGTAAGTCAGCAGTCAGTTGGCCAGCAAACAGAGGAGCTCTGGCCAACTTCCGGCGGCAAATCAGCGCAGCAGACGGCACAGCAAGAACTGATGCGCAATTCGACTGGATATGCTTGCGGAAAATATTTCCTAATTTATTTATATTTCTTCACCCGCTATTGAAAAAGTTGAAAATAATTTTAAGAAATAGTGTAATATAGCTTAATGTTTAGAATGTTTAATGTTTAATTTGGTGTCTTGCGCCATTTAAGAATAAACAGGAAGTTTAGATATTGGAAAAATTTGTGTTTAAAATATTTGCACTCAGTGAGGAGAATCACTGGCTGACTGGGCATTTAAATGACCTCTCAAGAATGCAGATTCTAACGCAGCCATTCCCCGGCTGTCTGCTGTCTGCTATCTAGCACCCAGGCACGACCAACAGCCTGTGGACAAGAGTCGCTAGACTAGTCTAACCACTAGCGGCTCTCAAGACCACGAAGAGTACGTTGACCATTTTGGCCACAAAAACTACAACACACTTTGCCAGATGACTGATCGCTGTTGGTCATGAGAAAAGTTACAACACTTGTCTCGCCGCATAGCGTAACATTTCTCATGAATTGCAACTAAATTTGTTGCGAAAATCGCAGACAGAAATGCCGTGCCGCCGGGAAAAACTGGTTACAAACCAGCTATCGCTCGAAACAGGGACTCACTTTGTTACGATTTTCGAATTCAGTTTACGTTTAATTGATTTTCATTATTTTGCAACCTTATTCCTACCACTTTGAAATTAGTTTTCCGCTCGTTAAAGTTCAAGTTCAGATTATTTAGCATTACCAGCAAGGTTTAAGTGTATACGGTTCACTTTGCAGTTCATTGATTGCACTGGCTATGCCAGCCATATTACGGAAATTAATGTCACGATCATAAACTGTGTCTATAGAACCGCGTACATTGACCCCAATGAAGCTGGCAGCAGCGCCATTTCTGCACCGAACGCATTCGCATTCCCACATAGTGCGCTCTATGACCAAAACAATTGCCGCGCGTTACGTCGGTGCATTCAAATTTCAAAGTCAAACACTAGCACTAGCGTGCTGCCGGTTCCAAAAACAAAAGTCAAACAGAACGTCGGGCCGACTCTTTTTGCCTTTGGCCAAGTTCAAGAAGCAAAGTCAGCAATCAAGTCCAATGCGAATGGTATGTGCGATACCCTCCTGCCTGTACTCTCCTGCGGTTGCAATAAAAACCAGTTTGAGACTGCATTTTTCAGTTCTCTGCTGTGCTCCTGGGGCAGCCACAAAAGCATTTAAGCAAAAGTCTTCTTCCGCTGCCTGGTTTGTGTTGTTGCATGTGGTCGATATGAAATTAATGTCGCTTGAAAGCAATTTCTCTTAGGCATTTCAATGGAAATACTTGTAAAAAAAAGGGGCCAACAAAGATTATCAAGTATTTAAATTGTCTTGCAAGTCTCAAGTATTGACTGAATCTACTAAAATCATCTTATGCCCGAACATGCTAAAAATGAAGTTCTTGAAATATGCCAAACTTTGTGCGCAATAGACGGATGAACAAAATAATAAGACAAACTTTAGCATAATAAATAAAAAAGGGAATGAATTGGCCAAAAGTTCAGTGGGTACAGAAAATGTAGCTGGCAGTCCTTCTAATGAAAATAGATTTGCCATTCGCCTTCCTCGCACTTCTTGGCATATAATAAATAATAATTTATCATAATTTGCTGCATTGATTTATATAGGCATCTTTAAACTTACTCGCTCGCTCAGGGGCTACGCAACCAACAGCAACAGTACTCACCTGAAATGAGAGGAATAACATCAAAATTTAATCAGCAACTTTAAATAAAAGATCAAATGTAATTTAAATGAAATTTCCATTTATATATCATGCATTAAAATATCGCATGATGCGGAAACAGGAGATGGGTGGCGGGATAACCAAGTGGCAGCGCCAGAGCTCCTCAATTATTAATGCGTTTTGTTCATTGCATACTTTTGGGCTGGCAGTGAGAAGTGAGCTCACAAACACAGCCAAACAAGTGCAGGAGAAGAGAGAATTTGACAGTGAGGGCCAAAACTTTGATGTGTTAAACGCACAGTCGCGGGAATTCGGTTAGCTACGGTATGCTACTACTTTTTAAGGTCGTGCACTAGAATAGCATATCAATGCAATTTTCTTAATATGAATGAGAATGAGCACTTCTGACCACTTCTATTGGCATTCCCCCAAACGTGTGACATTGTGTGCATTTATGTTTTAAATTTCCCCACCACCACCAACACCACCACCACCACCACCACCATGATCAGCTCTATTTATAACTGCCACTCTAAGTTGATTCGTCGTCGTCTTCATGCCACTTGGCATGAGTTTCACATTTCAATTTGTGCGTATCCCAACCCCGGCCATCCCACCGCCACTTCCGCCGCAGTCCCTGCAAGCTCCTAATGTCTTGGGTGTTTTAGCAAACAAATTACTTTTAATTTTCAGTGACTTTGATTTTTGGCAGTGTTTTCTGCAGCCTCGTGTTGTTGTCACTGCCACAGGCACTCGCTCGCTCCCCCACCCACCCACCTGCGACCCGACCCGCCACCCCATTTCACTCCACCACGAAGACACTGACTAGGCATCTTCATTATCATCGGTTTTAGTGGGCTCATTCGCCTCGGCTTTTTATTTCACTTCTGCACTTGTCACTGTTTCTTTGATTTTGTTTTTGCTGCTTTTGTCCTTGCATACACACACACACACGCGTGAAGAAAGTAGCTGGTGTACGCAAATGAAAAGCCAAAGAAAATTGTGGGAAGGAGGGAGATGGCATGCAAAAGTGACTTTTGAGTGACAAATTGTTTTCAAATTTTGACTGGGGCCGTGCTTATTTGTGTTAATGGCATAAATTTGCATAAAAGCATTAACTGTTTATTTGCTTTACCGCTCTTCTCCCGCTCTCACTTCCTCCACACCACCCCTTTGTGCAAATTTGCAAATTGGCCAGAAAAAGAAACAAGGGAACAATTCAAATCACATTTTTAGACTCTCTTATTTCCGGATTCCCGGATATTCTTCTCCCTTCCCCGGTTTGTCTTGGATTTTCCTCATATGAGCATCGCTTGAGAGCGAAAGTGAATTTTCTGTTGATTAGGGGGAGTCAAAAGAATGGTTTGACAAAGAGGGGAAAAAGGGGATTTCACCTTGCAAGTTATTGAGTGCCTGTTTTTCCCCTCGGGGTCCAAATGTAATTTCGTGCTCGTATTTATTTATTAAAGCCCCCGAAAAAGGAAAACAGCCTCCTGATTGAATTGTGACAAATTCTCCTCCCCTGCGAAGGGCAAGAATGCAAATTAAAATCAGTAAAATCACGGGAGGGTGGAAAGAAGGCCACACACACATGCATACAAAATGACGACTGAAAGCGTCCTTTCACATTAATTTTTATGCAGAATTTTACGTAATATTAGAAAGCCTCCGGGGAAAAGCTTTAGGAGGTGAAAATAATGATTTAATGATTTTAAAGATTAGATTCGCCCAAAGACACAAAAAGACCCTTAGAAGGCTTACAAGTAATGCATTGGAGGACCTGGGAAAGCGGAGCTCGGTAAAAAACGGATAAAGTCGATAATGGGCATTAACAAAGATTAACGGTCGTAATACGTTGTGGCTAAAAATTTCTGTAGAACAGCCCGCAACATAAAAAAAAAACTAAATTACAGCCTGCTTAAATCCTTCCGTCTGTTTCTTAATTATATGCGAAGAAGTGTGTAACAAGGCCGTGAAATAGGCTTACATTTAGGCCTAACAAGTCTTTCACGCAAAGGACTAAGCCCAGTTGACTTTCGGTTGGCTTATATCGTTTAAGACACTTACAAAATAAGTAAACAGAAAAAATATATCAACGAAACCGGAGAAACAGGCACAGAAAAAACGAGCCGCCAAGTCTGGCTGGGGAATTTTCACACTTTTCCTTGACGTTGCAGGCGGCCCAACGATTTTCTGCCCATCACTTTGCCACGGAAAAGTTTTCCTTTCACGTCCCCATCTCCCTGTCGCTCTCATGAGAAATGAATATCATGAATATCAAATTAGGTTGAAGAGTGTTAATTTCAAGGCGCCACTTCTCTACCGCTCTTCCGCTCCTCTGCTCATTTATCCTTTTTGAAGTTAATAGCGTGCTCTTCATCAAAAACTATTTAACCTTCAATTCGATTTTTTAGAAAATACTTCGACTGCACTCGCTACCCCTGGAAGTTATGTGTCAAAGCCAAAATTATCGGCCTGACATCAACCAATTTGACTAATTAACAGCTCAATAACAGTTTGCTAAACAAGCCCCAAATTGCCCAATTAGCTGCCTAACGTTTACTGGCTACAAATCAAAATAAGAGTTTGAAGCGGGTTGGAAGGTAGAAATCATGTAGTCGCAAAATCGCATATTAGTGCACAATAATGATCAGCTTACTTTTCTCGTAAATTCTAAACAAAAGCAAATAACGGATACGCTATTTCATAAAGTATTTGAATGGTGAAGGGTAGAGTGAGTAAAGTGTACCCTTTTTCGAGTTTGATGCGTTGCATTCGTGGTCCAATTGCACGAAAGTTAAATGTGCCATATAATTTGTTACTTTTGCATATTCTGGTGCCGCCGTTAGGAATCCATCTAAAGTCGGGGGGCCAAACCACAGCTAGCTCAAATCCCACGTGGCTGGCTGTGTATTTTGGGGACTTTGAAAACTTGTTGAGGGCGTGGCCACCCCGACCCGCCCACTCCACTGGCACACTGTGCGTCTTTTTGTGCACGTGAGCGTGGCCCGTAGTTGTTGATGTCATTGTCACGTATGAAGTGCCATCGACTGACACAAATGAAGTGGCAGCTATTAGCTTTAAAGCTAACCGTCAACGATGTTGCTTCCTAGGCATAAGTACGAGTATACCCTTGCACACACACAGCCGTCAAGTGGGCTGGGGTTCAAGTGTGTTTTTCGGCCGTGTACGCTATTGGTCACACTGCGGATAATCTCGACATCTAATTGAAACTCCGATTATTGGGGCTAAACATTCTGGAACAATTTACCAGGTGGTTAACAACCGTGTTACCAGCAAATACATCTCAGAAATGCGCAGTCATAAAACAGAGAATTAAGAACAAAACTAGTTTTTAAGTTATGATCTTCCTACCGAGTATAGACTTCTACTGTGGCTGCAACAAGAGCTGCTGGGCTTTAAGCACACTTTTCTAAATTTCGTCCTTTCGCCTTTTATGTTAGTAAATTAGCTTAACTAATACATCAAGGATGTTTCAGTCACCGCTGATCCTTCAGCTCCTTCTGTTGCTGCTGCTGCATAATTTAACAACATTTTTCTGCCACTTTTATTCAATTTACACCCCGTACATCCTCGGTCTCTCACTCAATGAGGTTTTTCCTTCTCGAGGCCTTCTTGTCTTTGGTTGAGTCCCACAAAAAAGGGCTAACCGACTGGCTGGTGTGTTTGACGCCATAAAAAATTCACTTAAATGGTAATTTACTTGCAGTTGTATTCGGTAATCTTTGCTTTTCCTTTCTGCTCCTTTTCACCTAGACAAAACTGCTCCGCTGTGTACTGTGTACTGGTATCTTCCGTAACATTGTGCTTTGCTTGCTTAAGAATTCCTTTTGAAAAATTGAATCCCTGGCACGCTGGACTAACACGAATCCATCCAGCAAGCAAGCCCCCATGATTGTTTATCCACGCAATTGTGTCCCACTCTCCGTGCTTTCCAATTCCTGTGTGTGCTCGTGCATTTGTCTCTGCTGCCATGAGCACCAATGGGATTTTGCAGCTTATCTCATTTTCTGCATATTTTATCAAAAACAAGATGATGTATACATGATGTATATTTCACGCTTTGTGAGCGGATGGATAGTCAGTCGCTCCTCAAGAATTTAATTCTAATTTTGACTGCCTACTGACAGATACATTTTGTTGGGTGGGGTGCAATTTTTAGATTACTGATTTTATGGGAGTAACCCTGCGGAAGAAATCAAGCCAATGTGTTTGGATGTATAATCTAAAAAAAATGATTAGGAATTCCAAAACATGTTTCTGGGTAATATTGAGGCGCTCCCATTCCGAAATCCGATTAAAATTATTTGGCCCTTGACTCCCCACAAAAGCAAAAGTCAACTTAGACGTTGCAAACGCAAGAGCAGCTTCACTTTATGTGGACATGTATGTGAATGAAAATCACTTAAGCGCACAATCTGTCAGCCATATGACCAATTAAAAGTTTTAGCCCTAATACGCTTCATTTGATAAAGTTAGCCAAACAGAGAAAGAAGCAACATTGAAAGAGGGCTCTCAAATAGAGGAATTAAAGGAAGAAAGAACAACTTTGAGCGACATAAAAAATACAAGAGAGGAGTGAAAAATAAAAACTTTGAAAGGCATCTAAAAAGACCTGGCGCAGCAAGTTTTGTAGCTTATTGAAATTTATTGAGATTTATACATAATCTGTGCGGCGTCTGAAGGAAACTTTCACCCAGCTGTCAATCACAGTGCTGGCCACCTCCTCCGTGATATTGCCCCATCCCCCCCAGAAACCATCCTCTAGTGACCAATAAAAGCGACAGGCACAAAAACATTTGATGAAATGCCGAGACGACGAGGTCGTCATCTGTCCAGGAAATAAGCGCCAATTATGCCACCAGCAAATGCGTTGTGACTCAGGTTTGGTTTCAGTTTTTCGCAGCAGGAAGCCGGGCACGGCCATCAGCTGGTTGGCCAGTTAGCGTCCCCAGAATTCATTTCGTTTCGCTTCTTCCAATTTCAATTTCAATTTGCTGCACGCTGAAATGGCCATGTCGCTGTCCCCATCTCCTATTCAATCCTCATCTTTATCCCCTTGGAAGGAATCCCCAAACCGCTTTCTTTGGCTCTTGTCCCAAAAGCGTTTCGACACTGAACCGAAGGATAAGGGCACTCAAAAATATCTATTAATCTATACATCGATTCATCCTGAAACGCATTTTTTGTATGGTTTTAGTTAAAAAATGTTGAACATAGGATTGTCTTTCAGTAGAACTCTGCGCTGTCTATCAATTACCCATCTGAAAAATATACGAGTATTTGAGTGGGTTCCATTAAAACTGAAACTCTTCATAACTTTAAAGATCCATTAAAAACTTTTTAATTATTCCAATTATGTTTTCCAGTGTACGGGACTGCTCCATATTTTTTTGCGGGTGTACACCGATGCGGGGAAGTATCTGCTTGACCAAGCGCACACAGAACGCCGGCGAAGAGGTCCCGGTCCCGTGGGTGGGAGTCGGATGGGTTGTATCATTTTGTACGCACTTCCGCTGGCTCGTAAAGGGATTTTCCTGTATCTTGCATCCGGCCGGCTACTGCTCCTTCTGCTGAAGCTCAGGCTTCTTTCGGTTGTTCCCATCCTCTGCGTCTGCTGCTGTCTGTCATCTTGCGCCAATGGGTCATCCATCTCCCGGTTCATCCCCGATCCGCAGGCCGCAAATGTTTTATTTATGTGTGGACAACTACGTCGATGGCGGCAAAGTTTTACTTAAATATGCGTGGACGAGCGGAGTTTGGGAATCTGCAGACGGCGTAGCTGGCAGGTGTGTTTGCCCCCATCGTTCAGGCAGGCATGTGTGATTTCAGCCTTTGATTGAGTGGTGCTTTCCCAAATCCGCAAAATAGATTTCCCAATTGACACATTTTTATCTTTTGGTCTCCTTGTGCTTGGGCCTGATTTTGCAAGCACGTTTGCTTTGTGCCCGGTTAATAAGATTTTAATATTTATACTAGCATTTGTCTTTCTATCACTTGAAGGAATCAAGTGAAATAAATTTAATTAATTTGTATTTACTCCTTAGCGGAAAACGACTTTATTTGAGAAAACCGCCTAAAACTCGAAGCGCTTGAAGGATAATAACGTTGACCTGCCCAGGCGTTTATTCATTTACATTACTCCGCACCTCGCACACGCCTTCTACTTCTACTTCTGCTTTATTTGCGTTGTTGATTGTCAACATCAATTATTTAACTTTGGCCTAAAAACGCCTCGGAGCCTTCGACCGTTTCCTGCCCGCGCCCACTCTTGTCTTGATCCTTTCGTGGGTCTATTTAAAAACAGTCAACTAAGCGCACATAAAACTTATCACGCCTGAATTTGTCAGCACAAAAGCCAACGCACGAAAAGAACCCAAAATCAACCCTTTTTCGACTTTTAAGCATCCTTTTTCATCTGTCTCCCATTTTTTCGGCTGCCAGTTAGTTGGAAAATTTGCCGCGGCTTCGATGCTTCGCACTTCATTTTTTGTTTGTCTTCTTGAATGCTAAATGCAAATGTTTTGCATACTTCATGCCGTTTCTACGCTCTTTTTACACGCAACGGACGGGTTGGGTCTTAAAAGAGCTGCAGGGTGGTTTTGGTGGTTTTGCATGAGAAAGGGTGATGGTAGCCACTTATAACAAATTGCGCGAGCTTGGCAACAAAAGAAGCACCCCTTCAGAAGCCGGAAAATAGGCGAGAAAACTGGTTGCAGAAAAGGAACAAAAACAAATTTACTCTCACTCATTTCCCGCTATTCAAAAAGTTTACATACAATGCACAATAAGTATTACGCTGAAAATCTGCAACCCAAGAAAAAGATAGAGGCATCTTTTCGTATGTTTTTAAGTTTAGGGAATCCGTTTTTTGTGCACACTCGAGTTCAAGTATTTCACGCTAAGCCTCTGAAACAGACAGGAGTTGGTTGAATGCACTTCATTCCTATTTTTAATATCCTACTTAATTTAAAAGTTTTCGAGTCCAATCCTTAAGAGGCGTTAAGCAAGAGGAGTTAAGCAATTAGGCAATTATATAATTGTTCCGCTACATCAAGAATACGACATGTGTGCTTGTGCATAGCGTGGCTATACATTATACCAATTTTCTAGCATATTGAGATCTAGCCTGGTTTCCACAACCAAGAATAATATAACTTTATGGCCAAGGCACACCCAGCTCTGCAATAATCCTCTCATTGAGTCCTGCAACACAATGCACTGCGATGGAATCGAAAACCAACCAAATCATCAAATTGGTTTGAGCTTGATGAACTTTTGGATGCTATTGAAGCAAATTGGTGCATTAGATGGCCAACAAAGGAACTAATTTCGAATACAGTATTCCCTATAATCAATACCAAATAGAATGTACGATTTTTTTGTGTGTAGCCTGCGCCAAGTGTATGAGCTGTCATGAGGTTTTATTAGAAATTGTTATCGCAGCGCATGTTGCAGCTTTGGCTGATGCTGCCGCGGCTTTGCCACTGCACTCGCTGCATCGACCCACAGCGCTTAAGTTTTGATTTTTATCTTCATGGGGAGCGGCTTCCACCATGCTACCACCCGACCAAACGTCGGCTGAAAAGCCCAGCTTATTGCCCCATTTGCTATTTGCTTTCGGCGGCTGCGACAGAGACGGCTTTGGCCACAAGTGCTTTGTTATCTGCGGAATTAAAAACGTCGCCATATTGCCGGGTGGAGGAGCGGATGTTGCTCCTGCTTCTTTGAGTGCACTTTTAGTGCCATAATTCAGAAATCGTTCCGGCGGCTGCTGCAAGTGGTGCGGTATTGAATACCCACGAGTCCGCTTTTATTTTTGCAATGTAAATACAAATTTATATTGGCGTCGTAAAGGTAAAGTAAGGCCACACAAAACGAAACCTTAGGCACAGATCCTTAAGTGCACATATTTACGGCATTTGGAAAGCCCACACAGATATGGGCAAATCTCCAGCGGAAGCAATCGCATTTCCAATGCCAATATTTGAGTTTGCTTTCTATGTGAAAGCCAATCCTGGCTGTGGTTCTTGCTGCTGTGCCTGCGTTCCTTTTATGATTTTGAATTTTATGTGTGGTATTACGAGACTGACAAAGCCAGATGATGAGAGGATAAGAAAGGGTGAAAGAAAATGCAGGAGAAACTACACGGCAGCCTTCTTACACCTATTTATATTATCGACTGTATTTTAATATTATATTCAATATCATATTCTATTTAATAATAAGAGGGAGGGTCCTTTAAAACGTTATCTTACTAATTCGTATCTTAGTTTTCTAAGCAACGTAGTGACTTTGGTTTAAATAGCCCAATCACCGTTGAGCAATGGTAATAAACACAAAGGATTTGCAGAATAATCTACCCTGCCAGACATGAGAAACGCATTGACTATTCCACTCGCCATAAACATTAAAATACTTGAACCTACTTTTCTGAGTCCCATAAGTTTACAGGGGAATATGTGCACGTAAGTCGAGTAAAAATTTTATACCACCACAGGGCACCTTAGATGTGTAATAAAGAGAAGACGCCGCCAAAACCAAATCATAAACCAGAATAATAATTACCCCAGGACCGGAAGAGCTCACTCTACAGTAAGGGATGGCAAGTAAATTTATTGATGTGTCTGCGCCTAGAACTCTACATACTCACAGCCCGAAGGTCGCGTTGAGCCCTCGCAGCCATAAAAAGTTCACATAATAATGTCAAATGAGTTACAACAAAAGGCAGCGAGGGATTGGAAAAGGGGTTTTTGGTAAGAAAGCAAGCGTGTAGCCGCACTTTTTCCCCTGATGACTGTGTTACGGATGGCATCCTTGCGGTCGATTTCGGTTTTTATTACAAATTTATAGGCACACATGCAAATAAATCGCAGCAAGGACTTTTTGTCACAAGGTGTTGGAGCCCACACCGTAAAAACTTTCTCCACGACTGTATAGAGTTTCGCTTTCAATAGAAAAGTTTTTCGCAAATTTCATAATGCTTATTTGGTCAGTCAGACAGACAGTGTGTTTGCGCTGTCCCAACACTTTGCTAGCCGAAAGTTTGGCGCCCCATTCCGTTGTTTGTGTTTCAGTCTCAGTCGGTGTGCTTGTCTTTCCAGTTTTTGGCCAGCAAGTTTCCATTGCTCCTTCGGCGGGCACACCTGCAGACAAGGACAACAAAGGATCTGGAGTCCTGGCAACGGTACCGACGACACTTAAGCTCATCTAATGCATGTGTCCGCTTGTGTTTGTTGTGTCCACATTCGACAGCATCGAAGGAGTTGGGACGCGTCCTTTTCGGTCTGCCTTGATTCAGCAGGGAAGGAATCTTTCTGCTGCACACGGTGTGAAAATCGCGAAAATAAATATTGAACTGTAAAGCCAAAGTAAACAGGAAAATGTTGCCAAGGATGTGTGTACCGTCGTTACCACGGGGGCTGTTAAGGGTTAAAGCCGCTTTTCTCTGTCGCACCTGTGCCCGGTAAGTCCTGCTTTGACTATGCTCCCCCGCCGGCGCTAAAAGTGTCCCACAGTAATTGGCTTGTTTGCAAAAGGGTTTTTCAAGTTCCAATCGACCATTGGAAAATTTGTGGAACAGTTCAAATTTTTAATACATAATGCCCTACCCTACCCTGTTCACTAGGACAGATTTTAAGTCAAAGCAATACAAAAAGCTAGTGGAAGTGCAAACGAGAAATTTCAACATTTTCTGGAATATCGTTAGAACGAAAAAAACTTTAAAATTTGTTAAAAGTGTGGGCGTGGCAAATAAGTGGCCAGTTCGACTTGGCTATTAATACAGATCAATAATATATATAAATATATATAGTTGATATGGTCGAAAACGCTTCCTTTTGCGTGTTACATACTTTTCAACGAATCTAGTATACCCTTTTACTCTACGAACAATGGGTATAATTACAAAAAAAAACAAAAATTCTTAACTTGAATGCAGTTTTTTAGGGAATTGCGCCAGAAACATTTAAAGGTATACCACTTCAAAATCCGATTAAGATAAGTTGAGTTATGGAGTTTAGAACTTCAGCCTAGGGACATTTTGAATTTCTACAACATCATAACATCAGAAAAATTACAAAAAATTGAAAAAAAAATTTATTTCTAAATTTGAATGCAGATTTTTAGAGAATTGCTCAAGAAACATTTAGAGGTATGCCACTTTAAAATCCGATTCAGATCAGATGAGTTATGGACTTTAGAACTTCAGCTTTGGGGCATTTTTTAATTTTTTTTTAACTTCTACAACATTATAACATCAGAAAAAATACAAAAAAAATAATAAAAAAATTTTTTCTAAATTTGAATGCAGATCTTTAGAAAATTGCTCAAGAAACATTTAGAGGTATGCCACTTCAAAATCCGATTAAGATCAGATGAGTTATGGACTTTAGAACTTCAGCCTAGGAACATTTTTGAATTTCTACAACATCATAACATCAGAAAAATTACAAAAAATTAAAAAAAAAAATTATTTCTAAATTTGAATGCAGATCTTTAGAGAATTGCTCAAGAAACATTTAGAGGTATGCCACTTCAAAATCCGATTAAGATCAGATGAGTTATGGACTTTAGAACTTCAGCCTAGGACATTTTGAATTTCTACAACATCATAACATCAGCAAAATTACAAAAAATTGAAAAAAAAATTTATTTCTAAATTTGAATGCAGATTTTTAGAGAATTGCTCGAGAAACATTTAGAGGTATGCCACATCAAAATCCGAAGGAGATAAGTTGAGTTATGGACTTTAGAACTTCAGCCTAGGAACATTTTTGAATTTCTACAACATCATAACATCAGAAAAATTACAAAAAATTAAAAAAAAAAATTATTTCTAAATTTGAATGCAGATCTTTAGAGAATTGCTCAAGAAACATTTAGAGGTATGCCACTTCAAAATCCGATTAAGATCAGATGAGTTATGGACTTTAGAACTTCAGCCTAGGGACATTTTGAATTTCTACAACATCATAACATCAGCAAAATTACAAAAAATTGAAAAAAAAATTTATTTCTAAATTTGAATGCAGATCTTTAGAGAATTGCCCAAGCAACATTAAGAGGTATGGCACTTATAAATCCGATTAAGATCACATGATTTATGGACTTAAGAACTTCAGCTTAGGGACACTTTTGAATTTCTACATCATCAAATCAGAAAAATTACAAAAAATTAAAAAAAAAAATTATTTCTAAATTTGAATGCAGATCTTTAGAGAATTGCTCAAGAAACATTTTGAGGTATGCCACATCAAAATCCGATGGAGATAAGTTGAGTTATGGTTTTTAGAACTTCAGCCTAGGAACATTTTTGAATTTCTACAACATCACATCAGAAAAATTACAAGAAATTAAAAAAAAAATTTATATCTAAATTTGAATGCAGATTTTTAGAGAATTGCTCGAGAAACATTTAGAGGTATGCCACATCAAAATCCGATGGAGATAAGTTGAGTTATGGTTTTTAGAACTTCAGCCTAGGAACATTTTTGAATTTCTACAACATCATAACATCAGAAAATTACAAAAATTAAAAAAAATTATTTCTAAATTTGAATGCAGATCTTTAGAGAATTGCTCAAGAACATTTAGAGGTATGCCACTTCAAAATCCGATTAAGATCAGATGAGTTATGGACTTTAGAACTTCAGCCAAGGGACATTTTGAATTTCTACAACATCATAACATCAGCAAAATTACAAAAAATTGAAAAAAAAATTTATTTCTAAATTTGAATGCAGATTTTTAGAGAATTGCTCGAGAAACATTTAGAGGTATGCCACATCAAAATCCGATGGAGATAAGTTGAGTTATGGACTTTAGAACTTCAGCCTAGGAACATTTTTGAATTTCTACAACATCATAACATCAGAAAAATTACAAAAAATTAAAAAAAAAAATTATTTCTAAATTTGAATGCAGATCTTTAGAGAATTGCTCAAGAAACATTTAGAGGTATGCCACTTCAAAATCCGATTAAGATCAGATGAGTTATGGACTTTAGAACTTCAGCCTAGGGACATTTTGAATTTCTACAACATCATAACATCAGCAAAATTACAAAAATTTAAAAAAAAAAATTTATTTCTAAATTTGAATGCAGATCTTTAGAGAATTGCTCAAGAAACATTTAGAGGTATGCCACATAAAAATCCGATGGAGATAAGTTGAGTTATGGACTTTAGAACTTCAGCTTAGGGACACTTTTGAATTTCTACATCATCACATCAGAAAAATTACAAGAAATTAAAAAAAAAATTTATATCTAAATTTGAATGCAGATTTTTAGAGAATTGCTCGAGAAACATTTAGAGGTATGCCACATCAAAATCCGATGGAGATAAGTTGAGTTATGGTTTTTAGAACTTCAGCCTAGGAACATTTTTGAATTTCTACAACATCATAACATCAGAAAAATTACAAAAAATTAAAAAAAAAAATTATTTCTAAATTTGAATGCAGATCTTTAGAGAATTGCTCAAGAAACATTAAGAGGTATGCCACTTCAAAATCCGATTAAGATCAGATGAGTTATGGACTTTAGAACTTCAGCTTAGGGACACTTTTGAATTTCTACATCATCACATCAGAAAAATTACAAGAAATTAAAAAAAAAATTTATATCTAAATTTGAATGCAGATTTTTAGAGAATTGCTCGAGAAACATTTAGAGGTATGCCACATCAAAATCCGATGGAGATAAGTTGAGTTATGGACTTTAGAACTTCAGCCTAGGGACATTTTGAATTTCTACAACATCATAACATCAGCAAAATTACAAAAAATTGAAAAAAAAATTTATTTCTAAATTTGAATGCAGATCTTTAGAGAATTGCCCAAGAAACATATAGAGGTATGGCACTTATAAATCCGATTAAGATCAGATGATTTATGGACTTAAGAACTTCAGCTTAGGGACACTTTTGAATTTCTACATCATCAAATCAGAAAAATTACAAAAAATTAAAAAAAAAAATTATTTCTAAATTTTAATGCAGATTTTTAGAGAATTGCTCGAGAAACATTTAGAGGTAACATCAAAATCCGATGGAGATAAGTTGAGTTATGGACTTTAGAACTTCAGCCTAGGAACATTTTTGAATTTCTACAACATCATAACATCAGAAAAATTACAAAAAATTAAAAAAAAAATTATTTCTAAATTTGAATGCAGATCTTTAGAGAATTTCTCAAGAAACATTTAGAGGTATGCCACTTCAAAATCCGATTAAGATCAGATGAGTTATGGACTTTAGAACTTCAGCCTAGGGACATTTTGAATTTCTACAACATCATAACATCAGCAAAATTACAAAAAATTGAAAAAAAAATTTATTTCTAAATTTGAATGCAGATCTTTAGAGAATTGCTCAAGAAACATTTAGAGGTATGCCACATAAAAATCCGATGGAGATAAGTTGAGTTATGGACTTTAGAACTTCAGCTTAGGGACACTTTTGAATTTCTACATCATCACATCAGAAAAATTACAGAAATTAAAAAAAAATTTATATCTAAATTTGAATGCAGATTTTAGAGAATTGCTCAAGAAACATTTGGAGGTATGCTACACATCAAAATCCGATGGAGATAAGTTGAGTTATGGACTTTAGAACTTCAGCCTAGGACATTTTTGAATTTTCTACAACATCATAACATCAGAAAAAATTACAAAAAATTAAAAAAAAAAATTATTTCTAAATTTGAATGCAGATCTTTAGAGAATTGCTCAAGAAACATTAAGAGGTATGCCACTTCAAAATCCGATTAAGATCAGATGAGTTATGGACTTTAGAACTTCAGCCTAGGGACATTTTGAATTTCTACAACATCATAACATCAGCAAAATTACAAAAAATTGAAAAAAAAATTTATTTCTAAATTTGAATGCAGATCTTTAGAGAATTGCCCAAGAAACATTAAGAGGTATGCCACTTATAAATCCGATTAAGATCAGATGATTTATGGACTTAAGAACTTCAGCTTAGGGACACTTTTGAATTTCTACATCATCAAATCAGAAAAATTACAAAAAATTAAAAAAAAAAATTATTTCTAAATTTGAATGCAGATCTTTAGAGAATTGCTCAAGAAACATTTGGAGGTATGCCACATCAAAATCCGATGGAGATAAGTTGAGTTATGGACTTTAGAACTTCAGCCTAGGAACATTTTTGAATTTCTACAACATCATAACATCAGCAAAATTACAATAAATTGAAAAAAAAATTTATTTCTAAATTTGAAAGCAGATCTTTAGAGAATTGCTCAAGAAACATTTAGAGGTATGCCACATAAAAATCCGATGGAGATAAGTTGAGTTATGGACTTTAGAAACTTCAGCTTAGGACACTTTTGAATTTCTAACATCATCACATGCCCAGAAAAATTACAAGAAATTAAAAAAAAAATTTATTTCTAAATTTGAATGCAGATTTTTAGAGAATTGCTCGAGAAACATTTAGAGGTATGCCACATCAAAATCCGATGGAGATAAGTTGAGTTATGGACTTTAGAACTTCAGCCTAGGAACATTTTTGAATTTCTACAACATCATAACATCAAAAAAAATTACAAAAAATTAAAAAAAAAAATTATTTCTAAATTTGAATGCAGATCTTTAGAGAATTGCTCAAGAAACATTAAGAGGTATGCCACTTCAAAATCCGATTAAGATCAGATGAGTTATGGACTTTAGAACTTCAGCCTAGGGACATTTTGAGTTTCTACAACATCATAACATCAGCAAAATTACAAAAAATTGAAAAAAAAATTTATTTCTAAATTTGAATGCAGATCTTTAGAGAATTGCCCAAGAAACATAAGGAGGTATGCCACTTATAAATCCGATTAAGATCAGATGATTTATGGACTTTAGAACTTCAGCCTAGGGACATTTTGAATTTCTACAACATCATAACATCAGCAAAATTACAAAAAATTGAAAAAAAAATTTATTTCTAAATTTGAATGCAGATCTTTAGAGAATTGCCCAAGAAACATTAAGAGGTATGCCACTTATAAATCCGATTAAGATCAGATGATTTATGGACTTAAGAACTTCAGCTTAGGGACCCTTTTGAATTTCTACATCATCAAATCAGAAAAATTACAAAAAATTAAAAAAAAAAATTATTTTTAAATTTCAATGCAGATCTTTAGAGAATTGCTCAAGAAACATTTGGAGGTATGCCACATCAAAATCCGATGGAGATAAGTTGAGTTATGGACTTTAGAACTTCAGCATAGGAACATTTTTGAATTTCTACAACATCATAACATCAGCAAAATTACAATAAATTGAAAAAAAAATTTATTTCTAAATTTTAATGCAGATTTTTAGAGAATTGCTCAAGAAACATTTAGAGGTATGCCACTTTAAAATCCGATTAAGATCAGATGAGTTATGGACTTTAGAACTTCAGCTTAGGGACACTTTTGAATTTCTACATCATCACATCAGAAAAATTACAAGAAATTAAAAAAAAAAATTTATTTCTAAATTTGAATGCAGATTTTTAGAGAATTGCTCAAGAAACATTTAGAGGTATGCCACTTCAAAATCCGATTAAGATCAGATGAGTTATGGACTTTAGAACTTCAGCCTAGGGACATTTTGAATTTCTACAACATCATAACATCAGCAAAATTACAAAAAATTTAAAAAAAAATTTATTTCTAATTTGAATGCAGATCTTTAGAGAATTGCTCAAGAAACATTTAGAGGTATGCCACATAAAAATCCGATGGAGATAAGTTGAGTTATGGACTTTAGAACTTCAGCTTAGGGACACTTTTGAATTTCTACATCACATCAGAAAAATTACAAGAAATTTAAAAAAAAATTTATTTCTAAATTTGAATGCAGATTTTTAGAGAATTGCTCGAGAAGCATTTAGAGGTATGCCACATCAAAATCCGATGGAGATAAGTTGAGTTATGGACTTTAGAACTTCAGCCTAGGAACATTTTTGAATTTCTACAACATCATAACATCAGAAAAAATTACAAAAAATTAAAAAAAAAAATTATTTCTAAATTTGAATGCAGATCTTTAGAGAATTGCTCAAGAAACATTAAGAGGTATGCCACTTCAAAATCCGATTAAGATCAGATGAGTTATGACTTTAGAACTTCAGCCTAGGGACATTTTGAATTTCTACAACATCATAACATCAGCAAAATTACAAAAAATTGAAAAAAAAATTTATTTCTAAATTTGAATGCAGATCTTTAGAGAATTGCCCAAGAAACATAAGGAGGTATGCCACTTATAAATCCGATTAAGATCAGATGATTTATGGACTTAAGAACTTCAGCTTAGGGACACTTTTGAATTTCTACATCATCAAATCAGAAAAATTACAACAAAAATTAAAAAAAAAAAATTATTTCTAAATTGAATGCAGATCTTTAGAGAATTGCTCAAGAAGAAACATTTAGAGGTATGCCACATCAAAATCCGATGGAGATAAGTTGAGTTATGGCCTTAGAACTTCGCTAGGAACATTTTGAATTTCTACAACAATCATAACATCAGAAAAATTAAAGCAGAAAAATATTAAAAAAAAAAATTATTTCTAAATTTGAATGCAGATCTTTAGAGAATTGCTCAAGAAACATTTAGAGGTATGCCACTTCAAAATCCGATTAAGATCAGATGAGTTATGGACTTTAGAACTTCAGCCTAGGGACATTTTGAATTTCTACAACATCATAACATCAGCAAAATTACAAAAAATTGAAAAAAAAATGTATTTCGAAATTTAAATGCAGATTTTTAGAGAATTGCTCAAGAAACATTTAGAGGTATGCCACTTTAAAATCCGATTAAGATCAGATGAGTTATGGACTTTAGAACTTCAGCTTAGGGACACTTTTGAATTTCTACATCATCACATCAGAAAAATTACAAGAAATTAAAAAAAAAAATTTATTTCTAAATTTGACTGCAGATTTTTAGAGAATTGCTTAAGAAACATTTAGAGGTATGCCACTTTAAAATCCGATTAAGATCAGATGAGTTATGGACTTTAGAACTTCAGCTTAGGGACACTTTTGAATTTCTACATCATCACATCAGAAAAATTACAAAAAAAATTTAAAAAAAAATGTATTTCTAAATTTGAATGCAGATCATTAGAGAATTGCCCAAGAAACCTTTAGAGGTATGCCACATATAAATCCGATTAAGATCAGATGATTTATGGACTTAAGAACTTCAGCTTAGGGACACTTTTGAATTTCTACATCATCAAATCAGAAAAATTACAAAAAAAAATGATTTCTAAATTTGAATGCAGATCTTTAGAGAATTGCTCAAGAAACATTTAGAGGTATGCCACTTCAAAATCCGATTAAAATCAGATGAGTTATGGACTTTAGAACTTCAGCTTAGGGACACTTTTGAATTTCTACATCATCACATCAGAAAAATTACAAGAAATTAAAAAAAAAATTATTTCTAAATTTTGAATGCAGATTTTTAGAGAATTGCTCAAGAAACATTTAGAGGTATGTCACATCAAAATCCGATGGAGATAAGTTGAGTTATGGACTTTAGAACTTCAGCTTAGGGACACTTGAATTTCTACATCATCACATCAGAAAAATTACAAGAAATTAAAAAAAAATGTATTTCTAAATTTGAATGCAGATTTTTAGAGAATTGCTCAAGAAACATTTAGAGGTATGCCACATCAAAATCCGATGGAGATAAGTTGAGTTATGGACTTTAGAACTTCAGCCTAGGAACATTTTTGAATTTCTACAACATCATAACATCAGAAAAATTACAAAAAATTAAAAAAAAAAATTATTTCTAAATTTGAATGCAGATCTTTAGAGAATTGCTCAAGAAACATTTAGAGGTATGCCACATCAAAATCCGATGGAGATAAGTTGAGTTATGGACTTTAGAACTTCAGCCTAGGGACATTTTGAATTTCTACAACATCATAACATCAGCAAAATTACAAAAAATTGAAAAAAAAATTTATTTCTAAATTTGAATGCAGATTTTTAAAGAATGCTCAAGAAACATTTAGAGGTATGCCACATAAAAATCCGATGGAGATAAGTTGAGTTATGGACTTTAGAACTTCAGCTTAGGGACACTTTTGAATTTCTACATCATCACATCAGAAAAATTACAAGAAATTAAAAAAAAAATTTATTTCTAAATTTGAATGCAGATTTTTAGAGAATTGCTCGAGAAACATTTAGAGGTATGCCACATCAAAATCCGATGGAGATAAGTTGAGTTATGGACTTTAGAACTTCAGCCTAGGAACATTTTTGAATTTCTACATCATCACATCAGAAAAATTACAAAAAATTAAAAAAAAAAATTATTTCTAAATTTGAATGCAGATCTTTAGAGAATTGCTCAATAAACATTAAGAGGTATGCCACTTCAAAATCCGATTAAGATCAGATGAGTTATGGACTTTAGAACTTCAGCCTAGGGACATTTTGAATTTCTACAACATCATAACATCAGCAAAATTACAAAAAATTGAAAAAAAAATTGATTTCTAAATTTGAATGCAGATCTTTAGAGAATTGCCCAAGAAACATAAGGAGGTATGCCACTTATAAATCCGATTAAGATCAGATGATTTATGGACTTAAGAACTTCAGCTTAGGGACACTTTTGAATTTCTACAACATCATAACATCGGAAAAATTACAAAATATTAAAAAAAAAAATTATTTCTAAATTTGAATGCAGATCTTTAGAGAATTGCTCAAGAAACATTTAGAGGTATGCCACATCAAAATCCGATGGAGATAAGTTGAGTTATGGACTTTAGAACTTCAGCTTAGGGACACTTGAATTTCTACATCATCACATCAGAAAACTTACAAGAAATTAAAAAAAAAATGTATTTCTAAATTTGAATGCAGATTTTTAGAGAATTGCTCAAGAAACATTTAGAGGTATGCCACACATCAAATCCGATGGAGATAAGTTGAGTTATGGACTTTAGAACTTCAGCCTAGGAACATTTTTGAATTTCTACAACATCAACATAACATCAAAAAATTACAAAAAATTAAAAAAAAAATATTATTCTAAAATTGAATGCAGATCTTTAGAGAATTGCTCAAAAAACATTTAGAGGTATGCCACTTCAAAATCCGATTAAGATCAGATGAGTTATGGACTTTAGAACTTCAGCCTAGGGACATTTTGAATTTCTACATCATCACATCAGCAAAATTACAAAAAATTGAAAAAAAAATTTATTTCTAAATTTGAATGCAGATTTTTAGAGAATTGCTCAAGAAACATTTAGAGGTATGCCACTTTAAAATCCGATTAAGATCAGATGAGTTATGGACTTTAGAACTTCAGCTTAGGGACACTTTTGAATTTCTACATCATCACATCAGAAAAATTACAAGAAATTAAAAAAAAAATTTATTTCTAAATTTGAATGCAGATCTTTAGAGAATTGCTCAAGAAACATTAAGAGGTATGCCACTTCAAAATCCGATTAAGATCAGATGAGTTATGGACTTTAGAACTTCAGCCTAGAGACATTTTGAATTTCTACAACATCATAACATCAGAAAAATTACAAAAAATTGAAAAAAAAATTTATTTCTAAATTTGAATGCAGATTTTTAGAGAATTGCTCAAGAAACATTTAGAGGTATGTCACATAAAAATCCGATGGAGATAAGTTGAGTTATGGACTTTAGAACTTCAGCTTAGGGACACTTTTGAATTTCTACATCATCACATCAGAAAAATTACAAGAAATTAAAAAAAAAAATTATTTCTAAATTTGAATGCAGATCTTTAGAGAATTGCTCAAGAAACATTTAGAGGTATGCCACATCAAAATCCGATGGAGATAAGTTGAGTTATGGACTTTAGAACTTCAGCCTAGGGACATTTTGAATTTCTACAACATCATAACATCAGCAAAATTACAAAAAATTGAAAAAAAAATTTATTTCTAAATTTGAATGCAGATTTTTAAAGAATTGCTCAAGAAACATTTAGAGGTATGCCACATAAAAATCCGATGGAGATAAGTTGAGTTATGGACTTTAGAACTTCAGCTTAGGGACACTTTTGAATTTCTACATCATCACATCAGAAAAATTACAAGAAATTAAAAAAAAATTTATTTCTAAATTTGAATGCAGATTTTTAGAGAATTGCTCGAGAAACATTTAGAGGTATGCCACATCAAAATCCGATGGAGATAAGTTGAGTTATGGACTTTAGAACTTCAGCCTAGGAACATTTTTGAATTTCTACATCATCACATCAGAAAAATTACAAAAAATTAAAAAAAAAAATTATTTCTAAATTTGAATGCAGATCTTTAGAGAATTGCTCAATAAACATTAAGAGGTATGCCACTTCAAAATCCGATTAAGATCAGATGAGTTATGGACTTTAGAACTTCAGCCTAGGGACATTTTGAATTTCTACAACATCATAACATCAGCAAAATTACAAAAAATTGAAAAAAAAATTTATTTCTAAATTTGAATGCAGATCTTTAGAGAATTGCCCAAGAAACATAAGGAGGTATGCCACTTATAAATCCGATTAAGATCAGATGATTTATGGACTTAAGAACTTCAGCTTAGGGACACTTTTGAATTTCTACAACATCATAACATCGGAAAAATTACAAAATATTAAAAAAAAAAATTATTTCTAAATTTGAATGCAGATCTTTAGAGAATTGCTCAAGAAACATTTAGAGGTATGCCACATCAAAATCCGATGGAGATAAGTTGAGTTATGGACTTTAGAACTTCAGCTTAGGGACACTTGAATTTCTACATCATCACATCAGAAAACTTACAAGAAATTAAAAAAAAAATGTATTTCTAAATTTGAATGCAGATTTTTAGAGAATTGCTCAAGAAACATTTAGAGGTATGCCACATCAAAATCCGATGGAGATAAGTTGAGTTATGGACTTTAGAACTTCAGCCTAGGAACATTTTTGAATTTCTACAACATCATAACATCAGAAAAATTACAAAAAATTAAAAAAAAAAATTATTTCTAAATTTGAATGCAGATCTTTAGAGAATTGCTCAAAAAACATTTAGAGGTATGCCACTTCAAAATCCGATTAAGATCAGATGAGTTATGGACTTTAGAACTTCAGCCTAGGGACATTTTGAATTTCTACATCATCACATCAGCAAAATTACAAAAAATTGAAAAAAAAAATTTATTTCTAAATTTGAATGCAGATTTTTAGAGAATTGCTCAAGAAACATTTAGAGGTATGCCACTTTAAAATCCGATTAAGATCAGATGAGTTATGGACTTTAGAACTTCAGCTTAGGGACACTTTTGAATTTCTACATCATCACATCAGAAAAATACAAGAAATTAACAAAAAAATTTATTCTAAATTTGAATGCAGATCTTTAGAGAATTGCTCAAGAAACATTAAGAGGTATGCCACTTCAAAATCCGATTAAGATCAGATGAGTTATGGACTTTAGAACTTCAGCCTAGAGACATTTTGAATTTCTACAACATCATAACATCAGAAAAATTACAAAAAATTGAAAAAAAAATTTATTTCTAAATTTGAATGCAGATTTTTAGAGAATTGCTCAAGAAACATTTAGAGGTATGTCACATAAAAATCCGATGGAGATAAGTTGAGTTATGGACTTTAGAACTTCAGCTTAGGGACACTTTTGAATTTCTACATCATCACATCAGAAAAATTACAAGAAATTAAAAAAAAATTTATTTCTAAATTTGAATGCAGATTTTTAGAGAATTGCTCAAGAAACATTTAGAGGTATGCCACATCAAAATCCGATTAAGATCAGATGAGTTATGGACTTTAGAGCTTCAGCCTAGAGACATTTTGAATTTCTACAACATCATAACATCAGAAAAATTACAAGAAATTAAAAAAAAATTTTTTTTCTAAATTTGAATGCAGATTTTTAGAGAATTGCTCAAGAAACATTTAGAGGTATGCCACATCAAAATCCGATTAAGATCAGATGAGTTATGGACTTTAGAGCTTCAGCCTAGAGACATTTTGAATTTCTACAACATCATAACATCAGAAAAATTACAAGAAATTAAAAAAAAAATTTTTTTCTAAATTTGAATGCAGATTTTTAGAGAATTGCTCAAGAAACATTTAGAGGTATGCCACTTTAAAATCCGATTAAGATCAGATGAGTTATGGACTTTAGAACTTCAGCTTAGGGACACTTTTGAATTTCTACATCATCACATCAGAAAAATTACAAGAAATTAAAATAAAAATGTATTTCTAAATTTGAATGCAGATTTTTAGAGAATTGCTTAAGAAACATTTAGAGATATGCCACTTTAAAATCCGATTAAGATCAGATGAGTTATGGACTTAAGAACTTCAGCTTAGGGACACTTTTGAATTTCTACATCATCACATCAGAAAAATTACAAAAAAAATTTTTAAAAAAATGTATTCCTAAATTTGAATGCAGATCTTTAGAGAATTGCCCAAGAAACATTTAGAGGTATGCCACTTATAAATCCGATTAAGATCAGATGATTTATGGACTTTAGAACTTCAGCTTAGGGACACTTTTGAATTTCTACATCATCACATCAGAAAAATTACAAGAAATTAAAAAAAAAATTTATTTCTAAATTTGAATGCAGATTTTAAGAGAATTGCTTAAGAAACATTTAGAGGTATGCCACTTCAAAATCCGATTAAGATCAGATGAGTTATGGACTTTAGAACTTCAGCTTAGGGACACTTTTGAATTTCTACAACATCATAACATCAGAAAAATTACAAAAAATTGAAAAAAAAATGTATTTCTAAGTTTGAATGCAGATTTTTAGAGAATTGCTCAAGAAACATTTAAAGGTATGCCACATCAAAATCCGATGGAGATAAGTTGAGTTATGGACTTTAGAACTTCAGCCTAGGAACATTTTTGAATTTCTACAACATCATAACATCAGAAAAATTACAAAAAATTTAAAAAGAAAATTATTTCTAAATTTGAATGCAGATCTTTAGAGAATTGCCCAAGAAACATAAGGAGGTATGCCACTTATAAATCCGATTAAGATCAGATGATTTATGGACTTAAGAACTTCAGCTTAGGGACACTTTTGAATTTCTACAACATCATAACATCAGAAAAATTACAAAAAATTTAAAAAGAAAATTATTTCTAAATTTGAATGCAGATCTTTAGAGAATTGCTCAAGAAACATTTAGAGGTATGCCACTTCAAAATCCGATTAAGATCAGATGAGTTATGGACTTAAGAACTTCAGCTTAGGGACACTTTTGAATTTCTACATCATCACATCAGAAAAATTACAAAAAAAATATTTAAAAAAATGTATTCCTAAATTTGAATGCAGATTTTTAGAGAATTGCTCAAGAAACATTTAGAGGTATGCCACATAAAAATCCGATGGAGATAAGTTGAGTTATGGACTTTAGAACTTCAGCTTAGGGACACTTTTGAATTTCTACATCATCACATCAGAAAAATTACAAGAAATTAAAAAAAAATTTATTTCTAAATTTGAATGCAGATTTTTAGAGAATTGCTCAAGAAACATTTAGAGGTATGCCACATCAAAATCCGATTAAGATCAGATGAGTTATGGACTTTAGAGCTTCAGCTTAGGGACACTTTTGAATTTCTACATCATCACATCAGAAAAATTACAAGAAATTAAAAAAAAAATGTATTTCTAAATTTGAATGCAGATTTTTAGAGAATTGCTTAAGAAACATTTAGAGATATGCCACTTTAAAATCCGATTAAGATCAGATGAGTTATGGACTTAAGAACTTCAGCTTAGGGACACTTTTGAATTTCTACATCATCACATCAGAAAAATTACAAAAAAAATATTTAAAAAAATGTATTCCTAAATTTGAATGCAGATCTTTAGAGAATTGCCCAAGAAACATTTAGAGGTATGCCACTTATAAATCCGATTAAGATCAGATGATTTATGGACTTTAGAACTTCAGCTTAGGGACACTTTTGAATTTCTACATCATCACATCAGAAAAATTACAAGAAATTAAAAAAAAAATTTATTTCTAAATTTGAATGCAGATTTTAAGAGAATTGCTTAAGAAACATTTAGAGGTATGCCACTTCAAAATCCGATTAAGATCAGATGAGTTATGGACTTTAGAACTTCAGCTTAGGGACACTTTTGAATTTCTACATCATCAAATCAGAAAAATTACAAAAAATTAAAAAAAAAAATTATTTCTAAATTGAATGCAGATCTTTAGAGAATTGCTCAAGAAACATTTAGAGGTATGCCACTTCAAAATCCGATTAAGATCAGATGAGTTATGGACTTTAGAACTTCAGCTTAGGGACACTTTTGAATTTCTACATCATCACATCAGAAAAATTACAAGAAATTAAAAAAAAAAATTATTTCTAAATTTGAATGCAGATCTTTAGAGAATTGCTCAAGAAACATTTAGAGGTATGCCACTTCAAAATCCGATTAAGATCAGATGAGTTATGGACCTTAGAACTTCAGCCTAGAGACATTTTGAATTTCTACAACATCATAACATCAGAAAAATTACAAAAAATGAAAAAAAAAATTTATTTCTAAATTTGAATGCAGATTTTAGAGAATTGCTCAAGAAACATTTAGAGGTATGCCACATAAAAATCCGATGGAGATAAGTTGAGTTATGGACTTTAGAACTTCAGCTTAGGGACACTTTTGATTTTACAACATCATCACATCAGAAAAATTACAAAAAATTAAAAAAAAAATTTATTTCTAAATTTGAATGCAGATTTTTAGAGAATTGCTCAAGAAACATTTAGAGGTATGCCACATCAAAATCCGATTAAGATCAGATGAGTTATGGACTTTAGAACTTCAGCTAGGGACATTTTGAATTTCTACAACATCAACATCAGAAAAATTACAAAAAATTAAAAAAAAATGTATTTCTAAATTTGAATGCAGATTTTTAGAGAATTGCTCAAGAAACATTTAGAGGTATGCCACTTTAAAATCCGATTAAGATCAGATGAGTTATGGACTTAAGAACTTCAGCTTAGGGACACTTTTGAATTTCTACATCATCACATCAGAAAAATTACAAAAAAAATATAAAAAAAAATGTATTCCTAAATTTGAATGCAGATCTTTAGAGAATTGCTCAAGAAACATTTAGAGGTATGCCACTTATAAATCCGATTAAGATCAGATGAGTTATGGACTTTAGAACTTCAGCTTAGGGACACTTTTGAATTTCTACATCATCACATCAGAAAAATTACAAGAAAAATTAAAAAAAAAATTTATTTCTAAATTTGAATGCAGATTTTAGAGAATTGCTCAAGAAACATTTAGAGGTATGCCACTTCAAAATCCGATTAAGATCAGATGAGTTATGGACTTTAGAACTTCAGCCTAGGGACACTTTTGAATTTCTACATCATCAAATCAGAAAAATTACAAAAAATTAAAAAAAAAAATTATTTCTAAATTTGAATGCAGATCTTTAGAGAATTGCTCAAGAAACATTTAGAGGTATGCCACTTCAAAATCCGATTAAGATCAGATGAGTTATGGACCTTAGAACTTCAGCTAGGGACATTGTTGAATTTCTACAACATCATAACATCAGAAAAATTACAAAAAATTGAAAAAAAAATTTATTTCTAAATTTGAATGCAGATTTTTAGAGAATTGCTCAAGAAACATTTAGAGGTATGCCACATCAAAATCCGATGGAGATAAGTTGAGTTATGGACTTTAGAACTTCAGCCTAGGAACATTTTTGAATTTCTACAACATCATAACATCAGAAAAATTACAAAAAATTTAAAAAAAAAATTATTTCTAAATTTGAATGCAGATCTTTAGAGAATTGCTCAAGAAACATTTAGAGGTATGCCACATCAAAATCCGATGGAGATAAGTTGAGTTATGGACTTCAGCCTAGAGACATTTTGAATTTCTACATCATAACATCAGAAAAATTACAAAAAATTAAAAAAAAAAATTATTTCTAAATTTGAATGCAGATCTTTAGAGAATTGCTCAAAAAACATTTAGAGGTATGCCACTTCAAAATCCGATTAAGATCAGATGAGTTATGGACTTTAGAACTTCAGCCTAGGGACATTTTGAATTTCTACATCATCACATCAGCAAAATTACAAAAAATTGAAAAAAAAAATTTATTTCTAAATTTGAATGCAGATTTTAGAGAATTGCTCAAGAAACATTTAGAGGTATGCCACTTTAAAATCCGATTAAGATCAGATGAGTTATGGACTTTAGAACTTCAGCTTAGGGACACTTTTGAATTTCTACATCATCACATCAGAAAAATTACAAGAAATTAAAAAAAAAATTTATTTCTAAATTTGAATGCAGATCTTTAGAGAATTGCTCAAGAAACATTAAGAGGTATGCCACTTCAAAATCCGATTAAGATCAGATGAGTTATGGACTTTAGAACTTCAGCCTAGAGACATTTTGAATTTCTACAACATCATAACATCAGAAAAATTACAAAAAATTGAAAAAAAAATTTATTTCTAAATTTGAATGCAGATTTTTAGAGAATTGCTCAAGAAACATTTAGAGGTATGCCACATAAAAATCCGATGGAGATAAGTTGAGTTATGGACTTTAGAACTTCAGCTTAGGGACACTTTTGAATTTCTACATCATCACATCAGAAAAATTACAAGAAATTAAAAAAAAAATTTATTTCTAAATTTGAATGCAGATTTTTAGAGAATTGCTCAAGAAACATTTAGAGGTATGCCACATCAAAATCCGATTAAGATCAGATGAGTTATGGACTTTAGAGCTTCAGCCTAGAGACATTTTGAATTTCTACAACATCATAACATCAGAAAAATTACAAGAAATTAAAAAAAAAATTTTTTTCTAAATTTGAATGCAGATTTTTAGAGAATTGCTCAAGAAACATTTAGAGGTATGCCACTTTAAAATCCGATTAAGATCAGATGAGTTATGGACTTAAGAACTTCAGCTTAGGGACACTTTTGAATTTCTACATCATCACATCAGAAAAATTACAAAAAAAATATTTAAAAAAATGTATTCCTAAATTTGAATGCAGATCTTTAGAGAATTGCCCAAGAAACATTTAGAGGTATGCCACTTATAAATCCGATTAAGATCAGATGATTTATGGACTTTAGAACTTCAGCTTAGGGACACTTTTGAATTTCTACATCATCACATCAGAAAAATTACAAGAAATTAAAAAAAAAATTTATTTCTAAATTTGAATGCAGATTTTAAGAGAATTGCTCAAGAAACATTTAGAGGTATGCCACTTCAAAATCCGATTAAGATCAGATGAGTTATGGACTTTAGAACTTCAGCTTAGGGACACTTTTGAATTTCTACATCATCAAATCAGAAAAATTACAAAAAATTAAAAAAAAAAATTATTTCTAAATTTGAATGCAGATCTTTAGAGAATTGCTCAAGAAACATTTAGAGGTATGCCACTTCAAAATCCGATTAAGATCAGATGAGTTATGGACTTTAGAACTTCAGCCTAGAGAACTTTTGAATTTTACAACATCATAACATCAGAAAAATTACAAAAAATTAAAAAAAAATTTATTTCTAAATTTGAATGCAGATTTTTAGAGAATTGCTCAAGAAACATTTAAGGTATGCCACATCAAAATCCGATGGAGATAAGTTGAGTTATGGACTTTAGAACTTCAGCCTAGGGACATTTTTGAATTTCTACAACATCATAACATCAGAAAAATTACAAAAATTTAAAAAAAAAATTATTTCTAAATTTGAATGCAGATCTTTAGAGAATTGCTCAAGAAACATTTAGAGGTATGCCACATCAAAATCCGATGGAGATAAGTTGAGTTATGGACTTCAGCCTAGAGACATTTTGAATTTCTACATCATAACATCAGAAAAATTACAAAAAATTAAAAAAAAAAATTATTTCTAAATTTGAATGCAGATCTTTAGAGAATTGCTCAAAAAACATTTAGAGGTATGCCACTTCAAAATCCGATTAAGATCAGATGAGTTATGGACTTTAGAACTTCAGCCTAGGGACATTTTGAATTTCTACATCATCACATCAGCAAAATTACAAAAAATTGAAAAAAAAAATTTATTTCTAAATTTGAATGCAGATTTTTAGAGAATTGCTCAAGAAACATTTAGAGGTATGCCACTTTAAAATCCGATTAAGATCAGATGAGTTATGGACTTTAGAACTTCAGCTTAGGGACACTTTTGAATTTCTACATCATCACATCAGAAAAATTACAAGAAATTAAAAAAAAATTATTTCTAAATTTGAATGCAGATCTTTAGAGAATTGCTCAAGAAACATTAAGAGGTATGCCACTTCAAAATCCGATTAAGATCAGATGAGTTATGGACTTTAGAACTTCAGCCTAGAGACATTTTGAATTTCTACAACATCATAACATCAGAAAAATTACAAAAAATTGAAAAAAAAATTATTTCTAAATTTGAATGCAGATTTTAGAGAATTGCTCAAGAAACATTTAGAGGTATGCCACATAAAAATCCGATGGAGATAAGTTGAGTTATGGACTTTAGAACTTCAGCTTAGGACACTTTGAATTTCTACATCATCACATCAGAAAAATTACAAGAAATTAAAAAAAAAATTTATTTCTAAATTTGAATGCAGATTTTTAGAGAATTGCTCAAGAAACATTTAGAGGTATGCCACTTCAAAATCCGATTAAGATCAGATGAGTTATGGACTTTAGAACTTCAGCCTAGGGACATTTTGAATTTCTACAACATCATAACATCAGAAAAATTACAAGAAATTAAAAAAAAAATTTTTTTCTAAATTTGAATGCAGATTTTTAGAGAATTGCTCAAGAAACATTTAGAGGTATGCCACTTTAAAATCCGATTAGATCAGATGAGTTATGGACTTTAGAACTTCAGCTTAGGGACACTTTTGAATTTCTCTACATCATCACATCAGAAAAATTACAAAAATTGAAAAAAAAATTTATTTCTAAATTTGAATGCAGATTTTTAGAGAATTGCTCAAGAAACATTTAGAGGTATGCCACATCAAAATCCGATGGAGATATTGAGTTATGGACTTTAGAACTTCAGCCTAGGACCTTTTTGAATTTCTACAACATCATAACATCAGAAAAATTACAAAAATTTAAAAAAAAAATTATTTCTAAATTTGAATGCAGATCTTTAGAGAATTGCTCAAGAAACATTTAGAGGTATGCCACATCAAAATCCGATTAGATAAGATGAGTTATGGACTTTAGAACTTCAGCCTTAGGGACATTTTGAATTTCTACATCATCACATCAGAAAAATTACAAAAATTGAAAAAAAAATTATTTCTAAATTTGAATGCAGATTTTTAGAGAATTGCTCAAGAAACATTTAGAGGTATGCCACTTTAAAATCCGATTAAGATCAGATGAGTTATGGACTTTAGAACTTCAGCTTAGGGACACTTTTGAATTTCTACATCATCACATCAGAAAATTACAAGAAATTAAAAAAAAAATTTATTTCTAAATTTGAATGCAGATTTTTAGAGAATTGCTCAAGAAACATTTAGAGGTATGCCACTTTAAAATCCGATTAAGATCAGATGAGTTATGGACTTAAGAACTTCAGCTTAGGGACACTTTTGAATTTCTACATCATCACATCAGAAAAATTACAAAAAAAATTTTTAAAAAAATGTATTCCTAAATTTGAATGCAGATTTTTAGAGAATTGCTCAAGAAAATTTAAAGGTATGCCACATCAAAATCCGATGGAGATAAGTTGAGTTATGGACTTTAGAACTTCAGCTAGGACATTTTTGAATTTCTACAACATCATCATCAGAAAAAATTACAAAAAATTTAAAAAGAAAATTATTTCTAAATTTGAATGCAGATCTTTAGAGAATTGCTCAAGAAACATTTAGAGGTATGCCACATCAAAATCCGATGGAGATAAGTTGAGTTATGGACTTCAGCCTAGAGACATTTTGAATTTCTACAACATCATAACATCAGAAAAATTACAAAAAATTGAAAAAAAAATTTATTTCTAAATTTGAATGCAGATTTTTAGAGAATTGCTCAAGAAACATTTAGAGGTATGCCACATAAAAATCCGATGGAGATAAGTTGAGTTATGGACTTTAGAACTTCAGCTTAGGGACACTTTTGAATTTCTACATCATCACATCAGAAAAATTACAAGAAATTAAAAAAAAAATTTATTTCTAAATTTGAATGCAGATTTTTAGAGAATTGCTCAAGAAACATTTAGAGGTATGCCACATCAAAATCCGATTAAGATCAGATGAGTTATGGACTTTAGAGCTTCAGCCTAGAGACATTTTGAATTTCTACAACATCATAACATCAGAAAATTACAAGAAATTAAAAAAAAATTTTTTTCTAAATTTGAATGCAGATTTTTAGAGAATTGCTCAAGAAACATTTAGAGGTATGCCACTTTAAAATCCGATTAAGATCAGATGAGTTATGGACTTTAGAACTTCAGCTTAGGGACACTTTTGAATTTCTACATCATCACATCAGAAAAATTACAAAAAATTGAAAAAAAAATTTATTTCTAAGTTTGAATGCAGATTTTTAGAGAATTGCTCAAGAAACATTTAAAGGTATGCCACATCAAAATCCGATGGAGATAAGTTGAGTTATGGACTTTAGAACTTCAGCCTAGGAACATTTTGAATTTCTACAACATCATAACATCAGAAAAATTACAAAAAATTTAAAAAGAAAATTATTTCTAAATTTGAATGCAGATCTTTAGAGAATTGCTCAAGAAACATTTAGAGGTATGCCACATCAAAATCCGATGGAGATAAGTTGAGTTATGGACTTCAGCCTAGAGACATTTTGAATTTCTACATCATAACATCAGAAAAATTACAAAAAATTAAAAAAAAAAATTATTTCTAAATTTGAATGCAGATCTTTAGAGAATTGCTCAAAAAACATTTAGAGGTATGCCACTTCAAAATCCGATTAAGATCAGATGAGTTATGGACTTTAGAACTTCAGCCTAGGGACATTTTGAATTTCTACATCATCACATCAGCAAAATTACAAAAAATTGAAAAAAAAATTTATTTCTAAATTTGAATGCAGATTTTTAGAGAATTGCTCAAGAAACATTTAGAGGTATGCCACTTTAAAATCCGATTAAGATCAGATGAGTTATGGACTTTAGAACTTCAGCTTAGGGACACTTTTGAATTTCTACATCATCACATCAGAAAAATTACAAGAAAATTAAAAAAAATTTATTTCTAAATTTGAATGCAGATCTTTAGAGAATTGCTCAAGAAACATTAAGAGGTATGCCACTTCAAAATCCGATTAAGATCAGATGAGTTATGGACTTTAGAACTTCAGCCTAGAGACATTTTGAATTTCTACAACATCATAACATCAGAAAAATTACAAGAAATTAAAAAAAAATTTTTTTTCTAAATTTGAATGCAGATTTTTAGAGAATTGCTCAAGAAACATTTAGAGGTATGCCACTTTAAAATCCGATTAAGATCAGATGAGTTATGGACTTTAGAACTTCAGCTTAGGGACACTTTTGAATTTCTACATCATCACATCAGAAAAATTACAAAAAATTGAAAAAAAAATTTATTTCTAAGTTTGAATGCAGATTTTTAGAGAATTGCTCAAGAAACATTTAAAGGTATGCCACATCAAAATCCGATGGAGATAAGTTGAGTTATGGACTTTAGAACTTCAGCCTAGGAACATTTTTGAATTTCTACAACATCATAACATCAGAAAAATTACAAAAAATTTAAAAAGAAAATTATTTCTAAATTTGAATGCAGATCTTTAGAGAATTGCTCAAGAAACATTTAGAGGTATGCCACATCAAAATCCGATGGAGATAAGTTGAGTTATGGACTTTAGAACTTCAGCCTAGGGACATTTTGAATTTCTACATCATCACATCAGCAAAATTACAAAAAATTGAAAAAAAAATTTATTTCTAAATTTGAATGCAGATTTTTAGAGAATTGCTCAAGAAACATTTAGAGGTATGCCACTTTAAAATCCGATTAAGATCAGATGAGTTATGGACTTTAGAACTTCAGCTTAGGGACACTTTTGAATTTCTACATCATCACATCAGAAAAATTACAAGAAATTAAAAAAAAAATTTATTTCTAAATTTGAATGCAGATTTTTAGAGAATTGCTTAAGAAACATTTAGAGATATGCCACTTTAAAATCCGATTAAGATCAGATGAGTTATGGACTTAAGAACTTCAGCTTAGGGACACTTTTGAATTTCTACATCATCACATCAGAAAAATTACAAAAAAAATTTTTAAAAAAATGTATTCCTAAATTTGAATGCAGATTTTTAGAGAATTGCTCAAGAAACATTTAAAGGTATGCCACATCAAAATCCGATGGAGATAAGTTGAGTTATGGACTTTAGAACTTCAGTCTAGGAACATTTTTGAATTTCTACAACATCATAACATCAGAAAAATTACAAAAAATTTAAAAAGAAAATTATTTCTAAATTTGAATGCAGATCTTTAGAGAATTGCTCAAGAAACATTTAGAGGTATGCCACATCAAAATCCGATGGAGATAAGTTGAGTTATGGACTTCAGCCTAGAGACATTTTGAATTTCTACAACATCATAACATCAGAAAAATTACAAAAAATTGAAAAAAAAATTTATTTCTAAATTTGAATGCAGATTTTTAGAGAATTGCTCAAGAAACATTTAGAGGTATGCCACATAAAAATCCGATGGAGATAAGTTGAGTTATGGACTTTAGAACTTCAGCTTAGGGACACTTTTGAATTTCTACATCATCACATCAGAAAAATTACAAGAAAATTAAAAAAAAATTTATTTCTAAATTTGAATGCAGATTTTTAGAGAATTGCTCAAGAAACATTTAGAGGTATGCCACATCAAAATCCGATTAAGATCAGATGAGTTATGGACTTTAGAGCTTCAGCCTAGAGACATTTTGAATTTCTACAACATCATAACATCAGAAAAATTACAAGAAATTAAAAAAAAAATTTTTTTCTAAATTTGAATGCAGATTTTTAGAGAATTGCTCAAGAAACATTTAGAGGTATGCCACTTTAAAATCCGATTAAGATCAGATGAGTTATGGACTTTAGAACTTCAGCTTAGGGACACTTTTGAATTTCTACATCATCACATCAGAAAAATTACAAAAAATTGAAAAAAAAATTTATTTCTAAGTTTGAATGCAGATTTTTAGAGAATTGCTCAAGAAACATTTAAAGGTATGCCACATCAAAATCCGATGGAGATAAGTTGAGTTATGGACTTTAGAACTTCAGCCTAGGAACATTTTTGAATTTCTACAACATCATAACATCAGAAAAATTACAAAAAATTTAAAAAGAAAATTATTTCTAAATTTGAATGCAGATCTTTAGAGAATTGCTCAAGAAACATTTAGAGGTATGCCACATCAAAATCCGATGGAGATAAGTTGAGTTATGGACTTTAGAACTTCAGCCTAGGGACATTTTGAATTTCTACATCATCACATCAGCAAAATTACAAAAAATTGAAAAAAAAATTTATTTCTAAATTTGAATGCAGATTTTTAGAGAATTGCTCAAGAAACATTTAGAGGTATGCCACTTTAAAATCCGATTAAGATCAGATGAGTTATGGACTTTAGAACTTCAGCTTAGGGACACTTTTGAATTTCTACATCATCACATCAGAAAAATTACAAGAAATTAAAAAAAAAATTTATTTCTAAATTTGAATGCAGATCTTTAGAGAATTGCTCAAGAAACATTAAGAGGTATGCCACTTCAAAATCCGATCAAGATCAGATGAGTTATGGACTTTAGAACTTCAGCCTAGAGACATTTTGAATTTCTACAACATCATAACATCAGAAAAATTACAAAAAATTTAAAAAGAAAATTATTTCTAAATTTGAATGCAGATCTTTAGAGAATTGCTCAAGAAACATTTAGAGGTATGCCACATAAAAATCCGATGGAGATAAGTTGAGTTATGGACTTTAGAACTTCAGCTTAGGGACACTTTTGAATTTCTACATCATCACATCAGAAAATTACAAGAAATTAAAAAAAAATTTTATTCTAAATTTGAATGCAGATTTTTAGAGAATTGCTCAAGAAACATTTAGAGGTATGCCACATCAAAATCCGATTAAGATCAGATGAGTTATGGACTTTAGAGCTTCAGCCTAGAGACATTTTGAATTTCTACAACATCATAACATCAGAAAAATTACAAGAAATTAAAAAAAAAATTTTTTTCTAAATTTGAATGCAGATTTTTAGAGAATTGCTCAAGAAACATTTAGAGGTATGCCACTTTAAAATCCGATTAAGATCAGATGAGTTATGGACTTTAGAACTTCAGCTTAGGGACACTTTTGAATTTCTACATCATCACATCAGAAAAATTACAAGAAATTAAAAAAAAAATGTATTTCTAAATTTGAATGCAGATTTTTAGAGAATTGCTTAAGAAACATTTAGAGATATGCCACTTTAAAATCCGATTAAGATCAGATGAGTTATGGACTTAAGAACTTCAGCTTAGGGACACTTTTGAATTTCTACATCATCACATCAGAAAAATTACAAAAAAAATTTTTAAAAAAATGTATTCCTAAATTTGAATGCAGATTTTTAGAGAATTGCTCAAGAAACATTTAAAGGTATGCCACATCAAAATCCGATGGAGATAAGTTGAGTTATGGACTTTAGAACTTCAGTCTAGGAACATTTTTGAATTTCTACAACATCATAACATCAGAAAAATTACAAAAAATTTAAAAAGAAAATTATTTCTAAATTTGAATGCAGATCTTTAGAGAATTGCTCAAGAAACATTTAGAGGTATGCCACATCAAAATCCGATGGAGATAAGTTGAGTTATGGACTTTAGAACTTCAGCCTAGAGACATTTTGAATTTCTACATCATAACATCAGAAAAATTACAAAAAATTTAAAAAAAAATTTATTTCTAAATTTGAATGCAGATTTTTAGAGAATTGCTCAAGAAACATTTAGAGGTATGCCACATAAAAATCCGATGGAGATAAGTTGAGTTATGGACTTTAGAACTTCAGCTTAGGGACACTTTTGAATTTCTACATCATCACATCAGAAAAATTACAAGAAATTAAAAAAAAATTTATTTCTAAATTTGAATGCAGATTTTTAGAGAATTGCTCAAGAAACATTAGAGGTATGCCACTTCAAAATCCGATTAAGATCAGATGATTATGGACTTTAGAACTTCAGCCTAGGACATTTTGAATTTTTACAACATCATAACATCAGCAAAATTACAAAAAATTTAAAAAAAAATTTATTTCTAAATTTGAATGCAGATTTTTAGAGAATTGCTCAAGAAACATTTAGAGGTATGCCACTTCAAAATCCGATTAAGATCAGATGAGTTATGGACTTTAGAACTTCAGCCTAGGGACATTTTGAATTTTTACATCATCACATCAGAAAAATTACAAAAAAAATTTATAAAAAAATGTATTCCTAAATTTGAATGCAGATCTTTAGAGAATTGCCCAAGAAACATTTAGAGGTATGCCACTTCAAATCCGATTAAGATCAGATGATTTATGGACTTTAGAACTTCAGCTTAGGACACTTTTGAATTTCTACAATCATCACATCAGAAAAATTACAAAAAATTAAAAAAAAAAATTATTTCTAAATTTGAATGCAGATCTTTAGAGAATTGCTCAAGAAACATTTAGAGGTATGCCACTTCAAAATCCGATTAAGATCAGATGAGTTATGGACCTTAGAACTTCAGCCTAGAGACATTTTGAATTTCTACAACATCATAACATCAGAAAAATTACAAAAATTTGAAAAAAAAAATTTATTTCTAAATTTGAATGCAGATTTTTAGAGAATTGCTCAAGAAACATTTAAAGGTATGCCACATCAAAATCCGATGGAGATAAGTTGAGTTATGGACTTTAGAACTTCAGCCTAGGAACATTTTTGAATTTCTACAACATCATAACATCAGAAAAATTACAAAATTTAAAAAAAAATTATTTCTAAATTTGAATGCAGATCTTTAGAGAATTGCTCAAGAAACATTTAGAGGTATGCCACATCAAAATCCGATGGAGATAAGTTGAGTTATGGACTTTAGAACTTCAGCCTAGAGACATTTTGAATTTCTACATCATAACATCAGAAAAATTACAAAAAATTAAAAAAAAAAATTATTTCTAAATTTGAATGCAGATCTTTAGAGAATTGCTCAAAAAACATTTAGAGGTATGCCACTTCAAAATCCGATTAAGATCAGATGAGTTATGGACTTTAGAACTTCAGCCTAGGGACATTTTTGAATTTCTACATCATCATCAGCAAAATTACAAAAAATTGAAAAAAAATTTATTTCTAAATTTGAATGCAGATTTTTAGAGAATTGCTCAAGAAACATTTAGAGGTATGCCACTTTAAAATCCGATTAAGATCAGATGAGTTATGGACTTTAGAACTTCAGCCTAGAGACATTTTGAATTTCTACAACATCATAACATCAGAAAAATTACAAAAAATTAAAAAAAATTATTTCTAAATTTGAATGCAGATTTTTAGAGAATTGCTCAAGAAACATTTAGAGGTATGCCACATTAAAAATCCGATGGAGATAGTTGAGTTATGGACTTTAGAACTTCAGCTTAGGGACACTTTTGAATTTCTACATCATCACATCAGAAAAATTACAAGAAATTAAAAAAATTTATTTCTAAATTTGAATGCAGATTTTAGAGAATTGCTCAAGAAACATTTAGAGGTATGCCACTTTAAAATCCGATTAAGATCAGATGAGTTATGGACTTTAGAACTTCAGCTTAGGGACACTTTTGAATTTCTACATCATCAAATCAGAAAAATTACAAAAAATTAAAAAAAAAAATTATTTCTAAATTTGAATGCAGATCTTTAGAGAATTGCTCAAGAAACATTTAGAGGTATGCCACATCAAAATCCGATGGAGATAAGTTGAGTTATGGACTTTAGAACTTCAGCCTAGAGACATTTTGAATTTCTACATCATAACATCAGAAAAATTACAAAAAATTAAAAAAAAAAATTATTTCTAAATTTGAATGCAGATCTTTAGAGAATTGCTCAAAAAACATTTAGAGGTATGCCACTTCAAAATCCGATTAAGATCAGATGAGTTATGGACTTTAGAACTTCAGCCTAGGGACATTTTGAATTTCTACATCATCACATCAGCAAAATTACAAAAAATTGAAAAAAAAATTTATTTCTAAATTTGAATGCAGATTTTTAGAGAATTGCTCAAGAAACATTTAGAGGTATGCCACTTTATCAAAATCCGATTAAGATCAGATGAGTTATGGACTTTAGAACTTCAGCTTAGGGACACTTTTGAATTTCTACATCATCACATCAGAAAAATTACAAGAAATTAAAAAAAAAATTTATTTCTAAATTTGAATGCAGATCTTTAGAGAATTGCTCAAGAAACATTAAGAGGTATGCCACTTCAAAATCCGATTAAGATCAGATGAGTTATGGACTTTAGAACTTCAGCCTAGAGACATTTTGAATTTCTACAACATCATAACATCAGAAAAATTACAAAAAATTGAAAAAAAAATTTATTTCTAAATTTGAATGCAGATTTTTAGAGAATTGCTCAAGAAACATTTAGAGGTATGCCACATAAAAATCCGATGGAGATAAGTTGAGTTATGGACTTTAGAACTTCAGCTTAGGGACACTTTTGAATTTCTACATCATCACATCAGAAAAATTACAAGAAATTAAAAAAAAATTTATTTCTAAATTTGAATGCAGATTTTTAGAGAATTGCTCAAGAAACATTTAGAGGTATGCCACATCAAAATCCGATTAAGATCAGATGAGTTATGGACTTTAGAGCTTCAGCCTAGAGACATTTTGAATTTCTACAACATCATAGCATCAGAAAAATTACAAGAAATTAAAAAAAAAATTTTTTTCTAAATTTGAATGCAGATTTTTAGAGAATTGCTCAAGAAACATTTAGAGGTATGCCACTTTAAAATCCGATTAAGATCAGATGAGTTATGGACTTTAGAACTTCAGCTTAGGGACACTTTTGAATTTCTACATCATCACATCAGAAAAATTACAAGAAATTAAAAAAAAAATTTATTTCTAAATTTGAATGCAGATTTTAAGAGAATTGCTTAAGAAACATTTAGAGGTATGTCACTTCAAAATCCGATTAAGATCAGATGAGTTATGGACTTTAGAACTTCAGCTTAGGGACACTTTTGAATTTCTACATCATCAAATCAGAAAAATTACAAAAAATTAAAAAAAAAAATTATTTCTAAATTTGAATGCAGATCTTTAGAGAATTGCTCAAGAAA
This sequence comes from Drosophila orena, assembly GCA_005876975.1. NCBI lineage: Eukaryota > Metazoa > Arthropoda > Insecta > Diptera > Drosophilidae > Drosophila > Drosophila orena. The sequence goes on along the minus strand of VCKV01000282.1, from coordinate 184,308 downwards.
CATTTAGAGGTATGCCACTTCAAAATCCGATTAAGATCAGATGAGTTATGGACCTTAGAACTTCAGCCTAGAGACATTTTGAATTTCTACAACATCATAACATCAGAAAAATTACAAAAAATTGAAAAAAAAATTTATTTCTAAGTTTGAATGCAGATTTTTAGAGAATTGCTCAAGAAACATTTAAAGGTATGCCACATCAAAATCCGATGGAGATAAGTTGAGTTATGGACTTTAGAACTTCAGCCTAGGAACATTTTTGAATTTCTACAACATCATAACATCAGAAAAATACAAAAAAAAAAAAAAAAAAAAGAAAATTATTTCTAAATTTGAATGCAGATCTTTAGAGAATTGCTCAAGAAACATTTAGAGGTATGCCACATCAAAATCCGATGGAGATAAGTTGAGTTATGGACTTTAGAACTTCAGCCTAGAGACATTTTGAATTTCTACATCATAACATCAGAAAAATTACAAAAAATTTAAAAAAAAATTTATTTCTAAATTTGAATGCAGATTTTTAGAGAATTGCTCAAGAAACATTTAGAGGTATGCCACATAAAAATCCGATGGAGATAAGTTGAGTTATGGACTTTAGAACTTCAGCTTAGGGACACTTTTGAATTTCTACATCATCACATCAGAAAAATTACAAGAAATTAAAAAAAAAATTTATTTCTAAATTTGAATGCAGATTTTTAGAGAATTGCTTAAGAAACATTTAGAGGTATGCCACTTTAAAATCCGATTAAGATCAGATGAGTTATGGACTTTAGAACTTCAGCCTAAGGACATTTTGAATTTTTACAACATCATAACATCAGCAAAATTACAAAAAATTTAAAAAAAAATTTATTTCTAAATTTGAATGCAGATTTTTAGAGAATTGCTCAAGAAACATTAAGAGGTATGCCACTTCAAAATCCGATTAAGATCAGATGAGTTATGGACCTTAGAACTTCAGCCTAGAGACATTTTGAATTTCTACAACATCATAACATCAGAAAAATTACAAAAAATTGAAAAAAAATTTATTTCTAAGTTTGAATGCAGATTTTTAGAGAATTGCTCAAGAAACATTTAAAGGTATGCCACATCAAAATCCGATGGAGATAAGTTGAGTTATGGACTTTAGAACTTCAGCCTAGGAACATTTTTGAATTTCTACAACATCATAACATCAGAAAAATTACAAAAAATTTAAAAAGAAAATTATTTCTAAATTTGAATGCAGATCTTTAGAGAATTGCTCAAGAAACATTTAGAGGTATGCCACATCAAAATCCGATGGAGATAAGTTGAGTTATGGACTTTAGAACTTCAGCCTAGAGACATTTTGAATTTCTACATCATAACATCAGAAAAATTACAAAAAATTGAAAAAAAAATTTATTTCTAAATTTGAATGCAGATTTTTAGAGAATTGCTCAAGAAACATTTAGAGGTATGCCACATAAAAATCCGATGGAGATAAGTTGAGTTATGGACTTTAGAACTTCAGCTTAGGGACACTTTTGAATTTCTACATCATCACATCAGAAAAATTACAAGAAATTAAAAAAAAATTTATTTCTAAATTTGAATGCAGATTTTTAGAGAATTGCTCAAGAAACATTTAGAGGTATGCCACATCAAAATCCGATTAAGATCAGATGAGTTATGGACTTTAGAGCTTCAGCCTAGAGACATTTTGAATTTCTACAACATCATAACATCAGAAAAATTACAAGAAATTAAAAAAAAATTTTTTCCCTAATTTGAATGCAGATTTTTAGAGAATTGCTCAAGAAACATTTAGAGGTATGCCACTTTAAAATCCGATTAAGATCAGATGAGTTATGGACTTTAGAACTTCAGCTTAGGGACACTTTTGAATTTCTACATCATCACATCAGAAAAATTACAAGAAATTAAAAAAAAAAATGTATTTCTAAATTTGAATGCAGATTTTTAGAGAATTGCTTAAGAAACATTTAGAGATATGCCACTTTAAAATCCGATTAAGATCAGATGAGTTATGGACTTAAGAACTTCAGCTTAGGGACACTTTTGAATTTCTACATCATCACATCAGAAAAATTACAAAAAAAATTTTTAAAAAAATGTATTCCTAAATTTGAATGCAGATCTTTAGAGAATTGCCCAAGAAACATTTAGAGGTATGCCACTTATAAATCCGATTAAGAGCAGATGATTTATGGACTTTAGAACTTCAGCTTAGGGATACTTTTGAATTTCTACATCATCACATCAGAAAAATTACAAGAAATTAAAAAAAAAATTTATTTCTAAATTTGAATGCAGATTTTTAGAGAATTGCTTAAGAAACATTTAGAGGTATGCCACTTCAAAATCCGATTAAGATCAGATGAGTTATGGACTTTAGAACTTCAGCTTAGGGACACTTTTGAATTTCTACATCATCACATCAGAAAAATTACAAAAAAAGTTAAAAAAAAAATGTATTTCTAAATTTGAATGCAGATCTTTAGAGAATTGCCCAAGAAACATTTAGAGGTATGCCACTTAGAAATCCGATTAAGATCAGATGATTTATGGACTTAAGAACTTCAGCTTAGGGACACTTTTGAATTTCTACATCATCACATCAGAAAAATTACAAAAAATTAAAAAAAAAAAATATTTCTAAATTTGAATGCAGATCTTTAGAGAATTGCTCAAGAAACATTTAGAGGTATGCCACTTCAAAATCCGATTAAGATCAGATGAGTTATGGACCTTAGAACTTCAGCCTAGAGACATTTTGAATTTCTACAACATCATCACATCAGAAAAATTACAAAAAATTGAAAAAAAAATTTATTTCTAAGTTTGAATGCAGATTTTTAGAGAATTGCTCAAGAAACATTTAGAGGTATGCCACTTCAAAATCCGATTAAGATCAGATGAGTTATGGACCTTAGAACTTCAGCCTAGAGACATTTTGAATTTCTACAACATCATAACATCAGAAAAATTACAAAAAATTGAAAAAAAAATTTATTTCTAAGTTTGAATGCAGATTTTTAGAGAATTGCTCAAGAAACATTTAAAGGTATGCCACATCAAAATCCGATGGAGATAAGTTGAGTTATGGACTTTAGAACTTCAGCCTAGGAACATTTTTGAATTTCTACAACATCATAACATCAGAAAAATTACAAAAAATTTAAAAAGAAAATTATTTCTAAATTTGAATGCAGATCTTTAGAGAATTGCTCAAGAAACATTTAGAGGTATGCCACATCAAAATCCGATGGAGATAAGTTGAGTTATGGACTTTAGAACTTCAGCCTAGAGACATTTTGAATTTCTACATCATAACATCAGAAAAATTACAAAAAATTTAAAAAAAAATTTATTTCTAAATTTGAATGCAGATTTTTAGAGAATTGCTCAAGAAACATTTAGAGGTATGCCACATAAAAATCCGATGGAGATAAGTTGAGTTATGGACTTTAGAACTTCAGCTTAGGGACACTTTTGAATTTCTATATCATCACATCAGAAAAATTACAAGAAATTAAAAAAAAAATGTATTTCTAAATTTTAATGCAGATTTTTAGAGAATTGCTTAAGAAACATTTAGAGGTATGCCACTTTAAAATCCGATTAAGATCAGATGAGTTATGGACTTTAGAACTTCAGCTTAGGGACACTTTTGAATTTCACATCATCACATCAGAAAAATTACAAAAAAAATTTAAAAAAAAATGTATTTCTAAATTTGAATGCAGATCTTTAGAGAATTGCTCAAGAAACATTTAGAGGTATGCCACATCAAAATCCGATGGAGATAAGTTGAGTTATGGACTTTAGAACTTCAGCCTAGAGACATTTTGAATTTCTACATCATAACATCAGAAAAATTACAAAAAATTGAAAAAAAAATTTTTTTCTAAATTTGAATGCAGATTTTTAGAGAATTGCTCAAGAAACATTTAGAGGTATGCCACTTTAAAATCCGATTAAGATCAGATGAGTTATGGACTTTAGAACTTCAGCTTAGGGACACTTTTGAATTTCTACATCATCACATCAGAAAAATTACAAGAAATTAAAAAAAAAATGTATTTCTAAATTTGAATGCAGATTTTTAGAGAATTGCTTAAGAAACATTTAGAGGTATGCCACTTTAAAATCCGATTAAGATCAGATGAGTTATGGACTTAAGAACTTCAGCTTAGGGACACTTTTGAATTTCTACATCATCACATCAGAAAAATTACAAGAAATTAAAAAAAAAATGTATTTCTAAATTTGAATGCAGATTTTTAGAGAATTGCTTAAGAAACATTTAGAGGTATGCCACTTTAAAATCCGATTAAGATCAGATGAGTTATGGACTTAAGAACTTCAGCTTAGGGACACTTTTAAATTTCTACATCATCACATCAGAAAAATTACAAAAAAAAAATTAAAAAAAAAATGTATTCCTAAATTTGAATGCAGATCTTTAGAGAATTGCCCAAGAAACATTTAGAGGTATGCCACTTATAAATCCGATTAAGATCAGATGATTTATGGACTTAAGAACTTCAGCTTAGGGACACTTTTGAATTTCTACATCATCAAATCAGAAAAATTACAAAAAATTTAAAAAAAAATTTATTTCTAAATTTGAATGCAGATTTTTAGAGAATTGCTCAAGAAACATTTAGAGGTATGCCACATAAAAATCCGATGGAGATAAGTTCAGTTATGGACTTTAGAACTTCAGCCTAGGAACATTTTTGAATTTCTACATCAGAAAAATTACAAAAAATTTAAAAAGAAAATTATTTCTAAATTTGAATGCAGATCTTTAGAGAATTGCTCAAGAAACATTTAGAGGTATGCCACTTCAAAATCCGATTAAGATCAGATGAGTTTTGGACTTTAGAACTTCAGCCTAGGGACATTTTGAATTTCTACAACATCATAACATCAGCAAAATTACAAAAAATTGAAAAAAAAATGTATTTCTAAATTTGAATGCAGATTTTTAGAGAATTGCTTAAGAAACATTTAGAGGTATGCTACTTCAAAATCCGATTAAGATCAGATGAGTTATGGACTTAAGAACTTCAGCTTAGGGACACTTTTGAATTTCTACATCATCACATCAGAAAAATTACAAGAAATTAAAAAAAAAATGTATTTCTAAATTTGAATGCAGATTTTTAGAGAATTGCTTAAGAAACATTTAGAGGTATGCTACTTCAAAATCCGATTAAGATCAGATGAGTTATGGACTTAAGAACTTCAGCTTAGGGACACTTTTGAATTTCTACAACATCATAACATCAGAAAAATTACAAAAAATTGAAAAAAAAATTTATTTCTAAATTTGAATGCAGATTTTTAGAGAATTGCTCAAGAAACATTTAGAGGTATGCCACTTTAAAATCCGATTAAGATCAGATGAGTTATGGACTTTAGAACTTCAGCATAGGGACACTTTTGAATTTCTACATAATCAAATCAGAAAAATTACAAAAAATTAAAAAAAAAATTATTTCTAAATTTGAATGCAGATTTTTAGAGAATTGCTCAAGAAACATTTAGAGGTATGCCACTTCAAAATCCGATTAAGATCAGATGAGTTATGGACTTTAGAACTTCAGCCTAGGGACATTTTGAATTTCTACAACATCATAACATCAGCAAAATTACAAAAAATTGAAAAAAAAATTTATTTCTCAATTTGAATGCAGATTTTTAGAGAATTGCTCAAGAAACATTTAGAGGTATGCCACATAAAAATCCGATGGAGATAAGTTCAGTTATGGACTTTAGAACTTCAGCTTAGGGACACTTTTGAATTTCTACATCATCACATCAGAAAAATTACAAGAAATTAAAAAAAAAATTTATTTCTAAATTTGAATGCAGATTTTTAGAGAATTGCTCAAGAAACATTTAGAGGTATGCCACATCAAAATCCGATGGAGATAAGTTGAGTTATGGACTTTAGAACTTCAGCTTAGGGACACTTGAATTTCTACATCATCACATCAGGAAAATTACAAGAAATTAAAAAAAAAATTTATTTCTCAATTTGAATGCAGATTTTTAGAGAATTGCTCAAGAAACATTTAGAGGTATGCCACATCCAAATCCGATGGAGATAAGTTGAGTTATGGACTTTAGAACTTCAGCCTAGGAACATTTATGAATTTCTACAACATCATAACATCAGAAAAATTACAAAAAATTAAAAAGAAAATTATTTCTAAGTTTGAATGCAGATTTTTAGAGAATTGCTCAAGAAACATTTAGAGGTATGCCACATCAAAATCCGATGGAGATAAGTTGATTTATGGACTTTAGAACTTCAGCCTAGGAACATTTTGAATTTCTACAACATCATAACATCAGAAAAATTACAAAAAATTTAAAAAGAAAATTATTTCTAAGTTTGAATGCAGATTTTTAGAGAATTGCTCAAGAAACATTTAAAGGTATGCCACATCAAAATCCGATGGAGATAAGTTGAGTTATGGACTTTAGAACTTCAGCCTAGGAACATTTTTGAATTTCTACAACATCATAACATCAGAAAAATTACAAAAAATTAAAAAGAAAATTATTTCTAAGCTTGAATGCAGATTTTTAGAGAATTGCTCAAGAAACATTTAGAGGTATGCCACATCAAAATCCGATGGAGATAAGTTGATTTATGGACTTTAGAACTTCAGCCTAGGAACATTTTTGAATTTCTACAACATCATAACATCAGAAAAATTACAAAAAATTTAAAAAGAAAATTATTTCTAAGTTTGAATGCAGATTTTTAGAGAATTGCTCAAGAAACATTTAAAGGTATGCCACATCAAAATCCGATGGAGATAAGTTGAGTTATGGACTTTAGAACTTCAGCCTAGGAACATTTTTGAATTTCTACATCAGAAAAATTACAAAAAATTTAAAAAGAAAATTATTTCTAAATTTGAATGCAGATCTTTAGAGAATTGCTCAAGAAACATTTAGAGGTATGCCACTTCAAAATCCGATTAAGATCAGATGAGTTATGGACTTTAGAACTTCAGCCTAGGGACATTTTGAATTTCTACAACATCATAACATCAGCAAAATTACAAAAATTGAAAAAAAAAATGTATTTCTAAATTTGAATGCAGATTTTTAGAGAATTGCTTAAGAAACATTTAGAGGTATGCTACTTCAAAATCCGATTAAGATCAGATGAGTTATGGACTTAAGAACTTCAGCTTAGGGACACTTTTGAATTTCTACATCATCACATCAGAAAAATTACAAGAAATTAAAAAAAAAATGTATTTCTAAATTTGAATGCAGATTTTTAGAGAATTGCTTAAGAAACATTTAGAGGTATGCTACTTCAAAATCCGATTAAGATCAGATGAGTTATGGACTTAAGAACTTCAGCTTAGGGACACTTTTGAATTTCTACAACATCATAACATCAGAAAAATTACAAAAAATTGAAAAAAAAATTTATTTCTAAATTTGAATGCAGATTTTTAGAGAATTGCTCAAGAAACATTTAGAGGTATGCCACTTTAAAATCCGATTAAGATCAGATGAGTTATGGACTTTAGAACTTCAGCATAGGGACACTTTTGAATTTCTACATAATCAAATCAGAAAAATTACAAAAAATTAAAAAAAAAATTATTTCTAAATTTGAATGCAGATTTTTAGAGAATTGCTCAAGAAACATTTAGAGGTATGCCACTTCAAAATCCGATTAAGATCAGATGAGTTATGGACTTTAGAACTTCAGCTTAGGGACACTTTTGATTTCTACATCATCACATCAGAAAAATTACAAGATATTAAAAAAAAAATTTATTTCTAAATTTGAATGCAGATTTTTAGAGAATTGCTCAAGAAACATTTAGAGGTATGCCACATCAAAATCCGATGGAGATAAGTTGAGTTATGGACTTTAGAACTTCAGCTTAGGGACACTTGAATTTCTACATCATCACATCAGAAAAATTACAAGAAATTAAAAAAAAAATTTATTTCTCAATTTGAATGCAGATTTTTAGAGAATTGCTCAAGAAACATTTAGAGGTATGCCACATCCAAATCCGATGGAGATAAGTTGAGTTATGGACTTTAGAACTTCAGCCTAGGAACATTTATGAATTTCTACAACATCATAACATCAGAAAAATTACAAAAAATTAAAAAGAAAATTATTTCTAAGTTTGAATGCAGATTTTTAGAGAATTGCTCAAGAAACATTTAGAGGTATGCCACATCAAAATCCGATGGAGATAAGTTGATTTATGGACTTTAGAACTTCAGCCTAGGAACATTTTTGAATTTCTACAACATCATAACATCAGAAAAATTACAAAAAATTTAAAAAGAAAATTATTTCTAAGTTTGAATGCAGATTTTTAGAGAATTGCTCAAGAAACATTTAAAGGTATGCCACATCAAAATCCGATGGAGATAAGTTGAGTTATGGACTTTAGAACTTCAGCCTAGGAACATTTTTGAATTTCTACAACATCATAACATCAGAAAAATTACAAAAAATTAAAAAGAAAATTATTTCTAAGCTTGAATGCAGATTTTTAGAGAATTGCTCAAGAAACATTTAGAGGTATGCCACATCAAAATCCGATGGAGATAAGTTGATTTATGGACTTAAGAACTTCAGCTTAGGGACACTTTTGAATTTCTACAACATCATAACATCAGAAAAATTACAAAAAATTAAAAAAAAAAATTATTTCTAAATTTGAATGCAGATCTTTAGAGAATTGCTCAAGAAACATTTAGAGGTATGCCACATCAAAATCCGATGGAGATAAGTTGAGTTATGGACTTTAGAACTTCAGCCTAGGAACATTTTTGAATTTCTACAACATCATCACATCAGAAAAATTACAAAAAATTAAAAAAAAAAGGTATTTCTAAATTTGAATGCAGATTTTTAGAGAATTGCTCCAGAAGCATTTAGATGCATGCCATTTCAAATTCCGAATATGATAAGTCTAGTTATGGACTTTAGAACTTCAGCCTTGGGACAAGATAGACTGTTACTCATCAAGTTACTCAGCTAGTGAAAGTGCAAACGAGAAATGTCAACATTTTCTGGAATATCGGTAGAGATTGGGTAAAAAATTTAAGAAAAATGTACAATTTTTAAAAAATGTGGTCGTGGCAGTTTTGCAAGGACTGTGGGCGTTCGAGTGGGCGTGACAAAATTTGGAAACAAACTTGCTCTGCGTCTATGTCTCTGGAAGCTGCATGCTCAATCTCACCATCCTAGCTTTTGTAGTTCCTGAGATCGGGGCGTTCATGCGGACAGACGGACATGGCCAGTACGACTCGACTATTGAATCTGATCAAGAATATATATACTTATATATATATATATACTTCTGCCTGTTACATACTTTTCAACGAATTAGTATACCCTTTTAGTATAGAACCCTTGATAAATATCAATTAAAAATTGTTATAGAACGTTATAGCTAGTAAAACCCACAATTGACAAGAACATGAAATCACACAAGAACAACAGTCGAGTTCTAAGATGCCGTATGACACTAAGAGCAGAAGTAGCCGCAACCATTTGAGAAACTGATAGGGGGTTTTCCAACGCCCTAATGGATATTAATGTTTATCCCTTTTCAGTTGTCAGACACATGACCTACGCAAAGCGGAAAGATACACTAAAAACATTTGGGCGACTCCCGTCTTAAATAAACACAAATTTTCTCCTGTGCCAACCAGTTTTAAGTTAATATCGAGAGCTATGATTCCATAGCCAAACATCTTAAAATATTTATTTCATCATCGTCATTTATTTATATCATCATATAGTATAAAATAATCCATTTATTTCTTGAAGTGTTCGCCTTTGCTTGCTAGTCATCCTAAAAAAATAGCTTTCTCTTGCGTTAGTTTTCAACCATGTTGACTAATTCCGCAAACTACAAGGCACTTATTAAAGGCTACACCCATTTTGTAAAGCTCACTCCCTTTTCCTTTCAAGTTGGGTGCCGAAATAGTTCTGACACGCACAAAAGCGCGCTTCACAAAGTAATACAAATAATAATGTTCTGTGCTCCTTGGGTCCGTAAACGAGGGAATAATTAGTCTTTGCCGTTAGCCTTTGTTGTTACGCCGGGTCTAATGGCCCAACGCAATTTTGATTTTAAAAGATGGTCATGCGTGCATGTCTAATGTGCCAGGGTCCTTAAGATCCGGTAAATTGGCCGCACTTCCACTTTACTCCTGTGTGTTCGGAATTGCTCTGAATAGCTATAATCCTTAACGCTTCTAAAGGAACCAAAAAAACAAAACGAGCAACTGAGTCAAGAATCAAACCATCAGCAAAGGAGAACAAAGGACGATGTCCTTGCTGGATTTTGGTGTACTTGTACTTGTTAAGTGTAAGGGTATATTAAAATCTAAAAGAACACACAATGTGATTTATATTAAATTCGCCAACTTTAAGTATCGACAAATTTTTTAGTGACTGGAAGATAACACTTATATGCTGTATTTTCGTATTTATTGTTAATTGCGAAAATAAACAGAGTAATAAATTGTCGAGTTCTCCTTAAATTTTTGCATTCGGGTTCGTGTGCCACGGCGATTCGGTCATGGATTTGGGATTACTCCGACCGAATCTTCAACCATAGCCTTATAATTTCTTGAAAAGATGTTTTACCTTTTGTTGTTCTCGCTCCTTACGCATCGCAGAAAGGCAAATATTAAGTGGCATGAGAAGACGGGGGAGGCAGAAACTACTGGCTGCTCTTTCATGATTTTTTTTTTTTTTTATGAATTACAATAATAAAGAAAAGGAAAGCGCATATAAAAAGTTAAGGCGAAAGGAGCAAAATAAAATCATAAAAATTACAAAAGGTATGCAGAAGAAATGAGAAGAGGAACCGGAGGGCAGACAACTCACGAATGCGTTCAAGAAAAATCACCGTAATAAAGCCAAGCGTCTGAGGTCTTGGCTGTGTCTCAGTGTGTATGTTGCAAATAAAACAATTTGAGTGGAAATAAAAAATAAAACAACATTTGCCCGTGATGGGTTAAGCACAGAACGCCCGAAAATAAAAGTGAGGTGCAATGTACGGAAACGTAGGGCAGCTGGATTCTCAGGCAGGCGAACATTACCGAACAAACAATGCGTCCTCGTCGAGGAGTAAAGCACGTCTTAAATTAATAATAAGCAGCATAAGAAAAACAAATACCAGTACCTTCAGAGGAAGATGAACCGAGGGAGATAAAGGTGGTCGAGAAGCGAGAACTTATATAAGCACTTGAAAAAAAACATGAACCCGAAAAGCACCACAATAATTATTAAACAACACGTGTTGCTAAGGATCTAGAAAGTACTTGGTATTTTGATTTAAGTATAACAGAAGAAAATGCGCTTATATTATTGTTCTGAAAGTTAAGCTGAAATGTTATAATTTACTTGTCCTAATATGACGCCAGTGCAACAATTTCGGTTCTGCCAGTGGGTAAAAGTGGATTGTGCAGGGTGTTGGCATCATCATCTGCCTTTCACTAGCCAAAGGGAATATCTGAGCACACTTGAGTGGGCTGGACAAGCGAGTGCCGGAATTCCTTAAGCTTTAAGGCCTTCGAGACAAATTACATCAGCCAACATTGTTTATGCGTTCTAATCCGAAACTAAACTAGTTGTGAAAACAGCTACAAATATATATACATACTCGTATTTCTATCATTTAAACCATTTGTGACTCATGAGATAACGGTGTAGTCGAGCATTAGGGTGCGCGTACCTTAAATATTTTTGGCCAGTTTAGTATAGTATACATATAATTTTGGTATTGCAAAAATCGTGAATCTGTTCCGTGATTAGTAGGTTCTAACAGTGTACAAAAATTCAGCTGAGTTTTTTAGTTGGTCAGACAAAAATAAATTCCTTTCCGGATTCATCACCAAATAAAGCATCAAAAACTAAATTTAATACTTAAAAAAGAACTGCAGAAGAAAGTACAAATCACCCCTCACGTTGCACCCCATAAAAAGCAGACTTTTTCATTGTCTCCCGTATTTCTTTGTTATTAAATATTATTTTTCCGGCCTCACCTTTACACGGCATTTTTTTAACGCCCTTTTTATGACCAATGAAGATGCCCCTAGCCAGCCTAACCCACCCAACCAGTCCCTTTGGATCCACCGCCCCGCATGATTTATGCTGCGCGGTCAAGTGTAAGTTCCACCGCCGGCACCTTGGGGCAGGAAATTGGGTTTAACAGCAGCAGTCAGCGGGACCGGGGAGGTCGTTTAATTTCAGCCGATTTTTTCTACCGTCCACCGTTTTATATTAAATATTTTTTTTCGTCCCTACCGTTTTTGTTGCTTTTTTATGGACTGGTTATCAGTGGACTACTTTGCGTGTTGCGATTTGCCTTAATTAGTCGCGTCGGCAGATCAGGATATTTACCGGACTGAGCTGGATGGGTGTGGGTTCAGCTCATAATTGTGGATATCTGTCAGCGGTTAAGCTCCAGTGTCGTTTTCCTTTATCAGTGTTTTTACAAATCGCGATTTATTGGCTGCTCGTTAACCTTTAAACTGTTGCTGATGGTTAATGTATAAATATATGTACATATATATAATATAAAGGACTCTGGGTGATTATTTTTAATTGTCATGCAGTCGTGTTATTCGAATACAGTTTTGAGCTCCGTTTCAGCTGTTCTGCGTACGCGTCTTTTTTTTTATTTGGAAATTTGTTTGTCCAATTTAATGCAATTTTCTCCCATTTGGGTATGGCAGCTTCCACACATACCACAAGAAACCGCATACAGAAAATTCACACAAAGTACATTTATCCTCTAATGTAACAAACTTTGTTAATTTGGCTTTGTGGGAAAAATGCCATTTTTTTTTAAAGAGCTCAAGCACAAGGGTTTGAAAATTGAAACGGTAACTCCGGGCGCTGTCAATTAAAAGAAAAGAGCAGCAGCGAAGGATTGGAACAGAAATTAAAACCGCATTTATATTGGAAAAGCCCAATTTTCTTTTTTGAATCTGTTTACTTACCGCCCTCGACCTCATGCCCAACTTTCATACCCTCTGAGGGGTGCCCCTCGCTAACGAGCGCCCATTATGCAAACAATAAGCACAGCTTCCTCTTCAGATAACAAACCACAAACAAACGAACGTACAAAAATATCCCTCCTGTGACAAAGAAATATTGGGCATACGACACGCATCCTGCGAGTGGCTTTCATTCAAAAATAGATTTATGTGTAGCATTTAAGCGAGGCAAAAAATGAGTAAATAAAAAGCAAAAGAGCACAGGAAGGACACCCAAACAATATCAAGAAAAATGTTCAACAGCATTTATCAAACGTGACGCAATCCGTGGGAATGTTTAAAACTCTTTCTCTCTTTCCCCACATCTAAATCTGCTTGACATCATTATTCTTCGGCAGAAACAAACAATGTGAAGTGCATTTCGGTATCATTAAAATGTGATCACTCCGTATTAAAGCACATCCAAATGGGGGCGGAAGGGAGATGGCCGACGGGACGCCATCTTTGGGCAACAACAGTTTGATTTAGTGCCGCACATTATTTCACGTAAATATCTGTTCTGGGTCTATACAATGTGTGTATGTTTTGCAATAATGTCAACAATAGACTTTGACATGTGTGGGCGCGCCGAGTATGTGTGCTCCACTTCGTTGGCTACATTTACATTTTAGCAGTTCGCCCCACTTGTTGACTTTCTGCAATCGAGTTCCAGCAGATTTGCATGATTTTCGCATTTATGCGCTTAATTTACTATTTATTAATGGAAAGCATACAAATGTTTAAGTAGAGGTCCCCGGAAGGCAAAGGAAATGGAAAGGAAAGCAGGAAGTGCGGACGAGAGAATGTTGCCGGCATGTTTAATGTAATGTGAGATTGGATAAACTTACCTTAACTCCAATGTGAACCGGTGCAAATTCTGATTTGTGTATTGAAGGAATTGGTATTGGTAATTGCATGGGAAGGGGGCAGGACATCATGGTCGCTACCTGTGAATGCAAACAGAAAAAAGACACATGTTTGTTAGTCGGATACGTATTAAAGATTAAAGGAACAGACTGCTGGGTTTGCATATAAGGGTTACAAATTAGAAGATCGCAGAAACCGGTTAATTACATGTGTACATATGTGGGTCCTTATGCTCAAACTACCTACAGCTGTGTTCATTAAAATAGCAGTGCTTATGATCTGCGAATCTAAGATAAATAGTCCTATGACTTACACTTTTTATTACATACATATGTATTATATGTGTGTACACTTACGTTAGTGGCTTAAGCCCCTTGTAAAAACAATGACCATTGGGTTCGCTGCGAATCAAGCGAATCAATGAAAAAGCTGTTGCAGCTTTCCTTCAGGCACTTAAACTTTGACACCCCTGCTGCCCCCTCCATCACTTTTCGCTATTTTCCTGGAGTTCCAGTTCACCGTTGGCATTGCAATTTTTCGCCCTTTTCAATTTCACGCGTTTTAATGGCAGCCAGCACAGGAATTACCCCCTGCACATTCTTGCTCCTTCACTCACACAGGCACTCGCACACATACAAATGACGACCGCATTGAATTACATTCGAAAACAGGACACGGGGCGTAAGGGGGCGTAAGGGGGCGTGACCATCGTTTCATTTGGCGCCCATCATCATTGTCATTTCCGCTTTTGCGTAACGATGTCAACGTTTTTGATGGCTTCATTTCGTTGCGCTGCATTTCTTTTTGGCTTTTCGTTTCGGGCGCCAAATAAATCATAGCGTAGTCTCCCGTTTCCCTGCTCCGCTAACCCCTTTCGACGCCCTGCACTCGACCAATAAAAACTTTTTGAAAGAAACCGGCAGCAAAATAAAGAGCGCAGCGAACTACTCAGTACGAAATTGGGAATGAATGGAATGAGACTGGCATACACAGGAAACAAAGCCTACATTTGTTGCAAAATCACCAAAAACCGTAGGTTAGCTGGTATCCTGTATTGTATTGGAGTCCTGATTGTGATATTAGTTATACTTTTACTTAGAGGACAATGTCACTTGAAGTCGAATAGGCTCAGCTTCTTTCAGTGTAAGGCGAAACGTTAAAATTAAAATGGTATGACAAAGTGGCACATTTTGTCGAAACTTTTGCTTCGAAGTATTGGAATAAATGTGTTTTGGAAAAAGAGAGGACAGCGAAGGTTATAAAAATTGTTGCACGACAAGCGCACTAGTACGGCCATATTTCAATTTCCTGCTTCGGTTCTAAGGCGTATGCATCGGTCCGGAATTCCATGACTACAAAATCAGCGGTTGCTCTCTGCTCCGCATTCTTAAAAAGAGTTGGACAAACAAATATAGTATTCCATTTCACTTGTCAGTAAAGTGGCACCCCTTTGTCGACGCATCTTGGGAGGTCCAGACAACTATCCCATGCGTCTTCGCCTACTCAACAATCAATGACTTGTCAACGGCATCGATTACCAAAAAACCAAACATAACAAAACTATTAATATCTCATCTCTTCCTTATCCCACTTATCCCACTTATACGACTTATCCCACCTGTGGCCCTATTCCTGGCTCTTATGGTCTTGATTGTCACCCGCCTGTCAGTTTGTTTACGCATTTTACAGTAAATTGCTCTAAGTGCTACAGAAGTGTCATTTACATGGGCAGCTCGACGAACTAATTAAGTGATTTTCAGCATTGCATATTTGTTGTTCCGCAACTCTGTTTCCCCTGCAGTTACAGGCGCAGCCGTCATTATCAAAAGCAGTGCGAAAGTGCAACGGAGCGCGGCTAGTCTAGCATTTTAATGACGACAACAAACGGAAATTGACGCTGGCTGACTGACTTTTCAACATTGTAGACGGGTTTTTATGTTGACACGCGACACAACGGGAATTGCAAGAGTCGATGAGGGAGGGGAGTGCCAAGAAGACCGAGGGATCGAGAGCTGAGACTGACAGATGAAGGGAAGCACTCACAGATGGGCATGCCACATGGAAACCACTTGGATGTGGAAAGTGCTCTTGCCATAGATACCACACACCCGAATTTTAGCATTAAAACTAATAATAAGAAAACTAAAGCACGAAAACCTATTTGGACAACTCCTTGCCAGCTATAATAGTTTTACGTAATTATACAAACATTTTTATATTTTACAAAAACGAACTGTTCCTTAGTGCCACATTAATACTTGGCTTCCCTTCGATCTATGTATGTATGTATGTACATAAATATATATCCTGTGCCTTCCGCTCCCATGTGTTAATTTGTCCAGTTTTGTGGTGGACAAGCATGGCATTCGAGAAGGATAATAAATGTAATGTGGCATCAATGAAAGCGAAACGATGTAGCGGGGCGGTTGCCTCCGACGCTGCATGGACAATTAGACTTGAGGGGAGATGCGACTGCCCAGTCACCCACGAAAACAATGATTAATGAGCAGTTGCAGCAACAGCAGCAGCAGCAGCAGCAACGGCAGTCATACATCATTCGGTTAAGTTCAGCTGAGCGAAGTTGAAGGCCAAACAGTGGAAGCAAAGTGACACGCAGCATGGATTGCAACGACAATGGCAACTCGCAACTGTCACAATTGCAACCTGCAACAAGTTCATGGCCCGTCGTCGCCTCGTAGAGCTTTCCACTTCACCGAGCATGCGCGGCTCATCCACAGCTGCAGGCAACAACAGCGACTGAAGCTATAACTGCAACGGCAGCAATAACTGCAGCAGCTGTGCCAATGCGCAGCAATCCAAGCGACCACTTTTGCACGAATCATCCACTGGGAAAAAAACCAGAGCCATGATCCCACAATACAAAATAAAAATAAACATGTAGCAAATTGATTTTAGCGAACGGCTTAATCAATCTCTTCTCAGCAGTTTTGAAAATTTCTAATGTCCTTACATTAGGGTCCTAACCAGGCTATGTTCTTTACAGTGGTCATTTGGCTTTCCGAGGGAACAATCGTTTTAAAAAACAATCTAAAAAATTGCGCTATTTACAAGTGTAAGTTTAATGAATCGGGAGGAGACCGCCACGCCTTTGGCACTGATATTGCATATTGCGCAAACACAAAGATGGATGCTTAATGAACAGGTGGCTTTACCCAGCCCCTGTCTGCTGACTCACCTGCACTGAGCCTAGAGCATTGAACCTGGTCATAGGTAAAATTATCTCCAATCAATTTGCATAATCAATGGAGTCTTTAAGAAAGGTAAACAATTGCCAGCTGTCAATCGTTTGCTTAAACTCACTATTAAACTCACAATTAATTGTTATCATTAATTATTCTTTTGATTGGTTTGAAAACTTTAAAAATTACCACACATAAGTACACTTAAAACAACTGCCATAACACGTAACACATAAAAATACGAAAACATAAAAATAATTTTTACTTTAAACTAGAAAATAAACAATTCCTATACACTTGTTGCGAGGGAGGGGCTGAAAAATGCACATTAAAAACCAAATCGTTCAGATTTGTGACACTAAGAAGGGCCACCACCATCTCAGCCACCCAAAGCACCAGCCTTAGCCACAATCACAGCCACAAAGCTTCCACAGTCGTAACCACAGCGGATGGCTGGCAACAATAACGAAATCCAGGCAAGAAATTGTGCAGATTTAGCATGACAAGTGAAAGTAAATAAAGTGAGCTGGTGGAAAAGCAAAGAAAGGACGAGGCCAGCCTGTGACCAGGGATTTTTTTCATATTGAGCTTGCACTTTATGCAAAGAATGACGCCCATATTTCACTCACAAGACTCGGTGTTGGCTTAATTCGCTAGAAAAACACGCCAAGAAGTTGCATGCTACAACGAAACGAACTTGTTGCAACACAAAAAAAAAAAACAAAAAAAGAAGAAGGAACGGAAAATGTAAATGGTAAGACGGCAAAATTGAAAAGCGAAATGTGGGCATTTGCATAAAAATAGTTCACTGAAAATGGGTGTGTAATGAACGCGAAGCGACGGTGATAGTTGTAGGATCAGAATTATTCTGATATTATATGATCTCTTGCCTAGGAAACAATTAAAAAACATAAAGAATTGCTCTTCATAAATAAAATAAAGTTTACTAATATATTTATTAAATGAAAAAAAGTAATTTGTCCACAAAATTAAATATATTCTAGAACTAGCCGTTTGCTTAAACCAGATCGTTGACAGCACTGTCTTCAATATGACCCCGCATAACAGATGGGGGAAACTACTTACTTTATTCAGCTATGCATTTTCTGATCTGCCGCTCAAAAAGTGGGAGTTGGGTGACAATTCGTGTAGGCAGGCAGACCAAGGACTTAACGGGATCCGTGCTACGCCAAAACTATGGAACGCACAAGCAAATGTGTTGAAAATCCTATTCTGTTAAGGATTTGTTGTTAGTGCTGGCTGGCGCTGGCGCCTTCGCAGTGGCTTTTGTTGGCCCACACACACATATGTGCGTATGTGCGCGTGTGCGTTTCTGGGAAGTGCATGTGTGCGGTTTTGTGTCGCATCAAATTGCATTAGTGCTGAAAGCACCAACAAGCAAGAAATAGGCAAAGCTAGTGAGGAGAAAATCCAGTCTCGGTCTGTCCCCTTCCCCTTCCCCTTCCCCGCCTCTTACTCCCTCCCAGCTCTCAGGCATTCTGCGTCTCATCGTCCTTTGTTTGCTTTACATCAGGACATCGTCGACGGATTTCGCCTTTTTGCATTCTGATCTGATCTACCACTCACACTAAACCGCTCCGCAGCTTTTATTTGGCTGACTCAGAAGGGAGGAGGGACGTACGGAAGGGAGAGGCAGGACTAGGGCGGTAGGCAGTGTGTGAAATGGCTGTAATGCCGCTACTTTTACCAGGCTTTGGGGAAGACTCCACCGGCTGGCAAGGCGGCTCAGGTGGCTACAAGAGCGAGTTGCTGCACTGAGCAACAAATCGCGTTATGAAGAGCAATTGACTCTTTGTTTCATGCGATGATATAATTGATTACGCTCAAGTAAAATTCTCAATTCAACCCTTATATGAAGAAACTTTGAAATTGGTGCCACAAAATCAACTGGACTATGTTACCTACTTGTGTTCTTGTTTTATTTAAACAAAATTGACAAGGATGTTGAAACAGTCAATTTAAAACAATTGTGTTCCCCCCTTATTCGCAAATGAGTAATGTAATATACATTATTTATCTCAGTGCCTCGACACGCTGTGCACGTTGCATTCAGAATGTTGCATGCGAAATCTAAACAGGCACCCAAGGCTGGCCAGTAGCATCATCCATCATTTAGCACTCGTTGGGTGACACAGACGGCAGCACAGTATGTGAAATTAAAAATTTCTACGCACAATGGATTTAGGTTTTTCCCATGCAATCACAGGTGACTCTCACAAGGAACTCAATTCCTGTTGGGCCACACCCCCGAGTAGCAAATAAAGCTCTGCATCAGAAATCTAAACTGCAATTGCAATCGACAGCGATAAAGTGTTGTAATAGCTTTTGCGCGAATGTCTTTCTCCTTTTGGTTAAAACTCAGAGCTTCATTTCTTGGGAAATGGTAAAATTAATCCTTCTTCTGGCATTGTTATGCTTTTTGCCTCCTTCCATTGTATTCCACCTTTCAATCATTTTTATCTATGGGGCTCTGTGGACCAAGTGCACATATGCAGTCCCAAATAGAGCACCCACACACCTTTTCCACATTCATCTTGGCCAGCCGCCAACTGCAGACAAACATTTTTCGCAAATTAAATGAAAACACCTGACGATATTGGGGCAGCAGCTTCCACCGCTTTTAAGGGAAGCTTAAGTTCTTCTTACCACATTATTTCTTTCTTTTACTCTACTTCAGGATAGAGACAAATAATCTTTTAAATATGTTGAAAAATGAAATTATCCTATAAGAAATTATAATTTAGAATTTCTAATTTATCCTTCACAAATAATTCGAATAGTATATGACCATTATAAAAGTAGATATTTTCAGATTCGTGCTTTTTAGGTAACCTCACTCATTGGTTTTGCACTCATTTTTCATCCACTTACTTTGCAATTTATTAGTCAGAAAAACAAAAGCAAACAATATCTAGCAGTGAAAACAAAAACCAAACGAAAACAAAACACGAAAGAGCCCTCCAAGCTGAATTTGTCTGTGGAATCGTGTGCCAAAATTCGAGACGAACAAAACATTTTAATGAAATTAGTATGCTCCTCCTACACATCCTATTGAGTTGGGTTCCAGCCTTGAACCACGACTCCGCAGCAGCTGTTGAGCCAATATACATTTGGAAAAATGTACAAAAATGAATTTGAAACATCAAGAATAGTTTACAACCAGAAAATTTGAACGGACGACTTTTTTTTACATTCTGCCTGAAATTAATTGAGCTTCGTTGTGGGGGAAAATTAAAAAAAAAAACGAGCCTTAAAGAAAGGCCATACACCTAGCAGCGAATTGTTATAGAAATAACAAATAAGGACTAACCCTTAAAATAATTAAGTATATAATACATATATATACATACATATAATACATATATGCTGCTGAATAAAGAATAAAAGGCTTTATAATCACAACACAGAAAAGGTCTATGAGATTGACAACTTGGGGTTTTTTTTAGATCCTTTTACGTACACATCTACAAAATTGGCTATTAATAAGAGCTCTGCCGCCTCCGTTTTTAGTGGTCATGTTTAGTATTTTTGTTATTTGTTGGCGGTTTTTTTTTTGTTTTTTTTTTCTTTTGTTTGTACATTTTTGGTCATGCCGAGCAACGAGTGTTAATGACATCTGGACAGCGTGAACAAGTTTCGGGGCCCGAAGTGACTCTTTTTGGTCGTTCTGTCAAGCATTGAAAAATGTTTGTGCATGAGAAATTGCCGGCCTGAGCCGCTGCAGTAGACACATAAATTCTCATTTAGCATCGTCAAATTAATGACTTCAAAATGGGCCCTATCTGCCGCTACTCCGAGCACTCTGCCGCAGTGGCAGAGATTCCGGGAAGGCGTGCTAGTACGGCACAGCTGATCGAGCGCTTACAGGTGATGAGCTCATTACCAAGTTGGAAGTGGAAAATCTTGTCGAGCAACTTACGCGGCTGCCGGCCGGCAAGCGAGAACCAAACACACATGCATATGTACATATGTATGCACGTGTATATTAATAACAATTGTTATTGCCTCACACACTATTATGGCATGTTTTTGCTAGGTCGATTTGAGCGATTCATTTTCCAGCGAATTTTAGTTGCGTTGTATCCAAATGTTGTATATAAATGGCAAAAGAAAAGGAAACTTGCCTAAGATTCTTTACATACACGTGTCTACGTATGTACCGAATAATTCTTATTGAGCAAATAAAGTACATACTCGTATGTACATCCATACATACATGTGTTATTTGTTATCACTGTGTGTTCTACACATATTATTGATCAGCACCAAAATCCGAGCCATGTATGTACATAAATACATAAAAGTTAGGACCTCGGAATTCCGTCGCTTGCACACCATTTTGCTGAGTAATGGATATTTGATAGCACTTGCTGTTTTACTCATACATACACACATGCTCATATTCATTCACTTGAGTGATATTCAGGTAGTAAATAAATGAAGGCACGGATGTTATTCTTAGGTGAAACAAAGACAAAATACTTATTCACCTAGCCGATTCAAAACACTACCAATACAATGCAAATTGAAGAAACGGAACCATTGTTAATGCCTGATTAGCATGCGACTATTAATAGAAGCGACTGAATGCAGGGAGACAGCTCTAAGTGAATTTTGCGGCACGTAGACTGGCCAGCACCTGAGCGCCGTGGCTGGAGGAGATGGATGATGACACTTCGGTCGTGCTCCCCGAAGCCTCACACAATAATTAGCAACGAAATCACGTGCAAGTAGGTGGCTTTCGGGCTGCGGGTTAGCAGCTGCCAATTTCAATTAAAGTCAAGAAGCAGTCAGCTAACTGGCCTCTCTGGTCTCTCAGGAGGAGCCTTTAACGACCGCCGTGACTAATTACAAATTAAATTGACAGAAAACGTGTTTAACGTGCTGCATTTACACAGTCTACATTATTTATGATTCGGCCCTTTTGGCAGAAACCTTTTAAAGGCCCTGGAAGGAATAATCCGCCAGGTCATCTAATGGACAGTGCAGGTTTCAGCCCAGCGCCATGGCTTTCGGTGCAACAAGTTAAGCCGTCGGTGACGTGTTGAATGGCCTGAGTTTTAGGAGCTGCACCTTTGACAACCGCATACACATACATATGCACAAGAGTAGTATATGTGTGAATGCCAGCCAGCTTGGTCCTTGCACCCACACTAGCACGAAGCACAGATATCAGCAATTAGTTAGCTGGCTTTGCGTTTATATCTTTTAACCTTTTCGTTTTTTGTGGAGCTAAAACTTAATCCGGTTCATTTGCAGTCCACAGCGTTGTCACTTGTCCGACTGAATAGAAAATATGAGTTGAATTGGACAAAGTTACTCTGAAATATGCGAGAAAATATTCTATAATTTAAGAAGCTTCGACCATGTTATGTTTCTTTAAGATTCTCTTTAAAAAAATGAAAAGCCCTAGTTTCAACCATCGGATTAGCCGTCGTATACTAACCTGAATATCACTCAGGTGAATGAATATGAGGGTCACGGCAAAGCTGCTGCTGGGAATCGTGGAGTGGCCATCGAATCCGTCCAAGCCCGCAGAATAGGGATATATAAGAGGAGCTATCAGGGCCAGCGCGGACAACCTTTTTGCAGCTCCAAAGTGTGTAGTGTCTATACGGCCAAGTTTGACACAACCCCGACAGCTTTTCTCGTTTTTATGAGAAGAGCGTGTGTTGCTGGGTGCGGAAAACAGTGAGACGACGTGTAGTTTTAATTAATTTAATTTCATGCTCATAAAACGCCAAACAATGTGAGAAGCTCCTACACACACATGGCGGGGAAAGCGCGTAGCCGTGCGGAAAAGTTGATATGGGATTTTCATAGAGATATACAGGAACGAAGAGGGTCACATTTTGCCCAGATGAAGGCTCTAAAATTGTCCTGTCAGCGGGCTGTCCGCCTGCATATGACGCAGAGCTTAATTAACACGCCACCCACTCACCCACCCGCCTAAATTTGTCATAATTGAATTGCAGCGGAAATAGTTATTGAAGAACCATCAGAAAGGGGTCTGATACCTTTACGGCCTGATCGCTGATCCAGTGAGTCAAAGTCAAAGCCAGTGATAGACAGCAATTGAAGGCACTTAGTGCGTATCCGTGTCACTTAGTTGATTACAAGACTGCTTTTGAATTTGTTTTGCTTGACTGACTGCTTTTCTAGGTGGTTTTCCACGAGAAACTTCCACACACAAATGTAAATCTGGCAGTAAAATGAAAATTCAAGGGCCCATGATCGTGGAATGCAGCAAGTGTTCTTAATGCATTTTGACTCCAAATGTTTGTCTGCTGATTCGCATACTAAGCACAACCGGAGAAATAAGAATGGAAATATAAGGCCCACTAATAAACAGAAAATAGCATCGCAAGCATCATCATGTTCCGCAGAAAACTTAAAACTTTGTTATGCAAAACTTTATTCCATTTGACTCAAGACGCTCGTGAATACATTAAAATCCAAACAATAAGAGCACATGCTAGTTATTTCAGTGGTTTTCCAAGTAATCGGAAATGGTCAAATGTGTGTTCTTGCTTACATTATTTTTCAACTCATGCATAAATATTTAGCTGAAGAGCTTCGGCTCCCTTATGCATTATGTTGTTTCTATCTGATGATCTAGGCTGCTCTGTCTGCCTTTTCTTTTCTTCTGCGAAGCTTATTTGCTAAGCGATCGTGATAGAGGATGCTGCCTGGCTTTTGTTTATATTTTCTGCGCTGTAAGTCAAAAAAGTGTGCGCCGTTCTTTAGAGTTATGCTGGACCTAAACTATAGAAAACCAAGCGGATTTGTATTTTCGATTCATATTAACTCGCGAAAAATTAACTATTCTGGTCTGGATCGCCTAAATTTTGAAAATTATTATGAATATTCATATATATGTATATGTATGTATATCTCCTACTACTCTATATCCTATTTATTTTCTTATTTTATAGTTTTTTGTACTTTATTTTCTTTATTTTACTATTTGTGTTGTAAAGACAACATAAAAAAAACATGCTCAATCAGCAAAAAGCTGTCACGCCACAATTTTGAAAAATATTTTTGTTCTTTTTTTATTTTACAGAATTTTGAAACTCCATCATTAGCGCAATTTTCCTATAAGCAACGATAACTGTTTGGGGAGTAAAATCTTTCATTGGCATTATTTACAGTTTCTATTTGCGGTCAATTAAACATCCATCTTGGCTCGCTCTGATAACCCAAAGTGATGACTTTGCTTCCGTGCCACCGAGACAAGCACCCACAGCATTTGGCATACCTCCAAGCAACATGCATAGAAATTCTCAGCAATCATTCCCCGTATTACCAACAAAATAGCTTTGACCAATGCCACCTGTTGAATAAAAGTGCCTGGGAGTTCTGTCATGCCTCCGACTCCCCCCGCCTTCATTCTGAATTGTCACCATCAACCGTCAGTCAGCCACATACATATGTACACATCTTCCCTTCCATGGGACAATGGAGAGCTGTGGGCCACCGTACTAGGAAGATGCTACATGCTGGCTGGCAAATGAAATGCACAAAATATGCGCCATTTATAATCTTCTTCCTGGCTATAGTAAGTACGTACGTGGGGCGTCTTGCCTAGAAATGTGGCGAACACTTGGAAGCAACAGGCAAGAGCCTCAGTCTGGCGTTCATACTCGCGAAAACCGAAGGCATTGCACACTCGTCTTAGTTAGGAAAAGGTGGCTGGGCTGTCTCCTGTCCACCCCCACTTCCTCGACCCGCCCAAAAATCCCCCTGGCCACAGTCAATTGCGCGCTAATTTAGCGAGGCCCGCACTTAATAATTTCTTTTCATAATTGAGTAAAAGACAGAAAAAATAAGAGCAAGTGAAAAATAAACGATGGAAAGTGAACCGGTGGGGCACACACAAGACACTGCAAATGAAAATTGGATTGCCGGGGAGCTTGCAGAAAATATATACATATTATTGCGAGGGCTGAGCGACAAGTTGGCCAAAACCAATATTAATAAATAATATAACAAAAAATAATAATAATAAAAAATTTATTTTTCTTTGCTGTATTCGAATTACCCAAAAGTTCACACACACTAGAAATTCAAAGGGAAATTATTATGCAACACAATGAAAGATACATTGTCGAATCCATAAAATATATCTCTTTTGATCTTTTTTTTACCGTATTTGGCTTTTCTCTGAAGGTTGTCATTTATTAAATTGTCTGAGTTGCGGATTAATTATTTTAGCTCCATGGGAATGTAACCTCGGCTTTATGAAGTTAGCTTCTTAATTTAATTATACTTTCTTTTCGACGAGCTACATATAAACAAATAGCTTGGACCCAAAAAGGGTGGTGCATATGCTGTACTTTATTATAAACAAGTTTACATTGAAGTTGGACCAACTAACGAGTTTAGTTCTTACTTGCAATGCTTAACAAAAGAAATCGGGACTCGGAAGGAGATACCCGATAAACGAAAAGGAGGCACTCTCAATGGAGCCATTTATCCCATTGTAACAAATGTCATCTGCACAACTCAGGTCCAAATTTGCTGGCAATTAATTTCCAATTACGGGGCCTATTGATGACACTTTGAGCAATGACTTAATTGGGCATTGGTTACAAGCACCAAGAGAAACAAAAGCCCCATTTTCACACATACGCCGCCATTTGAGTCAGGAAAGACATTAGCAAAACATTATGCGTTTGTCGATTAATCAACTGTTCAAGTATAAGCAGTTAGGGTTGTGGTTTCCTTTTCTCTTCAGCTTGTTTAACTAATTTATAGGAGTTTTATACAGGGTGTGAGTGTGATCCATTCTAAATGGGGGAATGATAATTGCACTATAAAAATGCGCAACTGGGGAAAATAAATTAGCCGTTTTCGGTTGCTCTTCTAAGTATTTTTTGTTGACGGCCAAATAAATCTTAATTTGTATGAAAATCGATTATGTTGCGCATTATTAATTACTTAAAAGGTTTACGAAAATAGGCAGGAAGTTGGCAGCTTTCTGCTGGTTGCCGTCCCCCCGGGATAATTAATAAATAATTTAATGCCAAAATATTTCCGACTTACGTTTTCTTTTTCCTCGTAGTGCAAACTTACCTGAAAGCAGAAGAGAGAAACGAAAAGTTAAATTTCATTGTAAGTAAATATATAATATTGTATAATAGTATAATATTGGCATTGAATTAAATTCCAAATGGGAAATTCATCAAAACGAGGGCATAAATCACGGACAAGAATGTGTTAAAATTAATGTAAATTTTTTGTTATACGTGGTGCTTTTAATACACTGTCAAAGGGGGTATGTTGATTTCAGTCGGAAGTTTGAAATGCAGTAAACAAAAACGACCGGTTCTTCTGTTCTACTGTTCTACTGTCTTACTATTTGTTTATCTGTCTGTCAATCTTTCCGTTTCGCAACGCAAACTAGTTCTTCAGCTGTAAAATTGGCATGCAATTTTTTCTATTATAAGCTCGAAAAGGGCTGATCGGACCACTATATAATATAACTGCCAAAGCAATAAAAACAACAAAAACTAAATTGTTTTAAACATAAAGCCTTTCAATTCGTTTTTTTTGTAATATTTAATTACTACAAGGGTATATTAGCTTCGGCTTGCCAAAACTAGCCTTCTTTCTTGTCCTTCGTTAAATTTATTAGTGTGTCAAAATGTTAACAAAGGCGAAGTATCCCTTTGGTCAGAACGCAGGACAAAGCAAGGAATATATCACGCAACCCCCACTTATTCCCAGGCTTCGCGACATGTAAGAATGATAACTTGCCCAGCTGTGTGTGGTGGCCACTGTAGGCCCATTGGACTCTTATGTGTCTCATAAGTCATTTCGCAGAGCTCAAATAATTCATAATCGATTCTCAAAACGCTCAGCGCTCTTGGACTCCCTTTTCGCCAGCGCCAAAGTTTGCTCTGGAGACAAGTTCGTTAGGTTGGCTAGGCGAAAAAGGACGTCCGACATTTACTTATGAAAATCAAAGTGAGTCTTGGGATTGGAGAGAGGGGACACAGCGCGGTGGATGGAGGTCAAGAAGTGGGGGTAATGGCTGGAACAAGACAAACAAGGCACGCTTGCTGAATTTCTATTAAGCCGAATAACTCAAAAGTAATTGCCCGGGAGTTGTCGAGGTAGCAATTGCACTCTGTTACCCAAGTAGCGCCCGACCATGAACACTCTGGGATTATCAATATGTGCACCTTAATGGATGCTTAAATAAATTATAACTTCAAATTGCGATTGCCAAGCGCTCTTCTGCCAGTAGCGGCACGTACAACTAAATACATTACGTTCATCAGCAGTTGTGCAAAAATATTTACACGTGATTCGGCACCCTTGCAAAGACACCAAAAAAAATCCTTGTTTCCCAGTTTTTGTATTCTCCGAACGCGGATACAAATTGCCACAGTTGGAACAGCAGGTCATTAAAGTTTTATTTTCCGCACTCCACTTAGAAAGGAGTATTTGCTTCTACCAAGTGTATAGCTTATTGACTAATTTTATAACGCCCTATCTTAAACACCGTTTGTAGCTTAGATTACAGCTGCCGGTCGGATAACTCGACTGCGTTTACGGAATAACTATGATCCAAAGCCTTCTGATCTTCGAAGACGATTGCTATTTAAACAGGTTAACAGTGGGTCTGACAGCAAGAGCAACCTCATTGCACTCAAGAGCGGAATCGTTTAGCAACGTGCTGCAGGCAAAAGAAGCTAAATGTTCCACGGATCCGAAGGAGCCGAAGGAGACTTGCATATAAATTGGCGCACGTGTGAAACCTATGAGGAAGAATATTGTTGAAAGCCGTGCCACAACTCGCACACAGCTAAGCCCGCACTACCACCAGCACGCGCAGAGTGGGTCAAACGTGAGCCTTTCAAATGCTAAATGGACATTGCTTAATTCCATATTCCATGGCCCCAAGGAGTTCTCGCACTGAGCTTGTGCAGCTCAGCTATTATAATAGCTCATTATGCTGCTGCTCTTGCCTCCAAAAGTTCATTAGCTAAAAGGCAGTCAAACCCATCATTAAGCTGATGCACTAAGACGGAGTTGAAGATGCCGGTAAGACTTTTGTCTGCTGAAAGCTGCAAATTGATTTAGCCTCTGTTACCCGATGTGCATATGATATACTTGGGGTCACTGCTTATTCATGTTTTGGTGAACAACAAAAATATTGTTCTGCTTTTTTCTACACCTAATATAGTGAACAAAAGTCCTTATATTGCAATAAGTAAAAATATTGCCCTAATAAAACTCATAATTCATAAATATATTGAAAGCGCGTTCCACAGGGTTTTCTAATCTTGTCAATACATCAATATATAAAACGCACATTAACTTGTCTTTGTAACGGCTGCGTGAAAAATGTCTTTAAGTTTATTGGAGATTTATATTAACCACACATTCACACATGTATATACGTATACATTTTTATTGTTTAAATTTTTGTGTCGCGATTTATTTTTAGTTTGGCGTCAAGAAGTGCATAACTTGGCCACGCTCCAACCAAACGACCCGACCAAAAGTCAACCCACGCTAAGCGGCTAAAGAAAACAACACTTAATATAAATATTAAGTATACTATTTCCCACAAATACTTAAAAATCATTTTTTATGAGCCACAAGTGTTTGATTAATAGACTGAAAATACCAATTTAAATTTAAAAGTATTAAACCCTTTTGGAATTAAAATACAAATTAACCATATCCGGAAATATAATAACGTTCCATTACAATGGAACTTAGAAATACTAATCAATATTTTATTTCATAAAATTGATTTAGGACAATCCAATTTGGATGTCTAAGTACCCTTGTAGTCTCATGTTTATGGTAGAGTTCCTCAATTCCTATCAATTTTGAATGGGGTTTCTTTACTAACTTTTTAATTATGAAACTGATTATTTTGTTCTTTTTTTAAATTTTCTTTCTGCCTATTGAAATTGATAGTCCGATAGAGCATTTAGGTTGGCCAAATATATATTTAACCATGGGAAATTGTGTGTTTAATTTGAATAATAGCTCTAACAAAGAAAGTAACATGAAATTACACATATAAATTATTTTTCCAGTTACCGTTGCACAAAACAAAATAAATAAATGAAAATATAATTCTAAGAAATCTAGACCAGCCCATGAACATAAAAAAGAAATATATTGTAAATATTATTTTTAGCTAGCACGAGAAAAGGAAACATTTTTAGGAATGCAGAATGATGACAGTTTGCAAGCGGGATTGTTAGGATATCCTTGCAAATGTATTTGTTTTATAAATGCATATTCAAAAGATACAAGTAGACCCCTATTTAATACGATTGGTATGGACTTTACCTAAAATACTGACTCAGCACGAGTGTATATACAATATGCGGGAATTTAAAATATATAGACTGCTAATACAACACAATTGAAAGTGCATATATTTATATATGGCACGCTGAGAAATTGTAGTGCAAATATTTGAAATTCAATTGCAACGGCAACAAATGTACTATTGTACAACGAAATCAAATCTAAATAAATAAAAAATATATGTACAAATAACGGGCAGCGCACTGACAAGGCTTTCCTTTGGTCATGCAATGATAAATATTTAAGGAATATTTCTGACCAAACGGACTGGGTGGCAGGAGAGATAATAACATTTATTTGATGCTTTTTTAAAACACCAAGTGTGTTCGAATGCTCTAGAATTTTTACTGTTGACACTAGAGTTGAATTTGTCTTAAATCTACTTACAATATTAGTTTCTAAGTTTAAAATAAAAGAGTGGTGTTCACTTACAAATTTTCTCATGCTCACAACTGTTTACCAACCACAATTAACTTACCTAAAACGAAAAGATGAGCAAAGTAACGTTTTTTTGTTTGGTTCAGTGTTAAATTACAACGATAATCTTTTATCAATATTAATTTTCTAGCATTTAAATAAAGGGGGAATAAAATAAGGCTAAAGATAGAGATCATGCAAACTTCCGTTGCCAGCAGCAATTGGCATACGATTCGTAAACCGCTGACCCTATTTTTATACTTCTGTTTATTTTCGGTTGTCGTTTTCGAGTCGTGTTTATTTATACAAGCACTGGAAGATTTCTCTTTTAAGCAAGCACAAACAGTAATTAATGATATAAATGGCACATCTAAAAGAGAGAACCTATACTGCATACATACATATATACTAATCAATGTACCATTATTGCTTTTATATTCAAAATGTATATAGGAACTGATTTTATAATTTTCCGGATCATATCATTAAGTCAGACTAATTTATTTAGTAATGTTTAGGTCATGATATGCATTTTGTGGCTACGCAAGTGAGAAAGATTAATTTAATAAACGCCTATTACTACAGAGAGTAACTATAAGATATGCTAGCTTGAAGTCGTTATCCGTTACTCACTTCATTTATTAATTTTTTTTTATAAATCAATCAAAAGTTCGGCGCTAAGCGTTAACTCACTCTTATTTTGTTTATAAATCCATCAAAAGTTAGGATTTAAGTAAATACAATTTATAATTAAATAAATTGATAACAAATGTATCACTTTGATTTTATTTACGCCCACCTTCTATTGTCTCGTACTTGTGCAATCATGATTGTCTACTTAGAATAAATTTTGCACATTTGATCTTCATGACTAAAGAAAATAAAAACTGTAATAGTACGAACAAATGGATGAAAGGATAAATTGGCACTGGTTGGCAACATGCCCGATTTCGGATGACATCGAGATAGAAACAATCCCGAATACTTGGGGCCCACAATGGCAGAAATCCCAATTATTTAGCCAAACATGTGTTAGCTGTAGCAGTGTCGCATGCCCGGCAATCCCTAAGATACGCGTGCTTTGGGAGCGATGACAATAGCAACAACAACGAATGGTTTCCATCGGGCAAAACGACAACCGACTGTAAGTCAAATTGAAATCTGGTCAGCAGACCAAGAAATTATCTAGCCTGGCTATCAAATACTCAAACCAGCAAATGCCGAGCGAGAAATGTTATTTATTTGAAACAGAAATTTAATTGAATTCACAAATAAATACTGTAGCAAATATAACACAGAAACTAAAAACAAATATGCCAGCAAATGCAAAGCAAAAATCAATTTGCCTTAGTGAAAATATAATAAAATATCAAATGTCGCACAAGCATAAATCGTAAACAGAAATAAAAACTTTAAAGAGCAAATCAAGTAATGCAGGCCCAAGGGCTACAATGAATTTCGTACATTACGCCCAATACGACAGAAGAAATTTTTGATTAAAGAAATTTATATTCCTTGTCCTAAATAATAAAAGGGTTACTCAACAGACACATTGCACACGAACGGCCAATATACTCTATATTTTTCGATAGCCTATATTCACAAAAGTCACTCATTGCACCGAAATGCAGTGAACAATGCAATTCGACCAGCTTAAACTTCGTTACACTAACTAGGATGTTAGCTTGGAATTTGGTATCAGGAGTCGAAACAACATCAACGGAGAGAGAAAACAGCATCTACCTGATAATCATAACTAACAACTGTAGCAGCAACAGCTGAAACTTTGGCAAAAATTGCAGCTACTATGCAACGACGGAATGCAATGCATAAAACCGAATTCAACACTACGGAGTAAGAGCAAGAGAAATTGTACAAGGAAATTCTTAACGCAAAAACAACCGGAGGAAAGAACGACGGGAAACAAGCAACGAGCAAAAGCAGACAAGGGGAATCCTGGGCGAAAATCCTAACCAAAGACAAATGTGGGTCGAAAGCGCAAAGTGCAACAACTTGCACGCACTCGGAAGACAGGCGGGTGCACTGCAGCAAGCCGCACGCGCCTCCGACAGAAAATGTCCAGATGGAAAACAAGAAGCAAAAAACTGAACTTGTTGGCACTTGCTGCCGCTGGCTGGGATTGGCTGTCGGCGCACTGGAAACTTCTTGCCACACTGCCAGCCAAAGCACGAATTTGTTTTTGTCGGTGTCTGTGTTGTCTAGCGCTGTCTAGGGCTCCTTGAACAACTTAAGTGAAATTTAATGATTTCCTCACGGGCGAAAAAGGAGCAGCAACAGGTGTGGCTTATTTTCACGGCGCCTGCTGCCCTGCTAGTTTGTTGAATTAAGGTTTGTATTTTTAATGCTGATAAGTTTCGAGAACAAATCGGATACGGTTTTGTGTTATCTTCGCCCAAACAGAACCAGCAAGGCTATTAGTGGTACTTGAATTAACAATGTAATAATTGTTTAGAAGGGGTCATTTAATTTTGATTATAAAATAAATTTGATTAAAGCTATGTATCAATACATGCATTATTCAAATCCTATTAGAGATTTCTTATTATTGAGTTTGAAAAATATTAGTTACACTCATAATATGACATTGCGATCCGAAGCCCAGAGAATTGAAATTTCCCCTTTTCAGTTTATAGACTCATTTGTCCATTGGTCTCGCACTGTGCGGGCTCAATTTCAAATGACGCGTTATAGGTGATGATGTCGTCGTCATCGTATATTAACCCACTGTGAACATCGCATTCGGAACAGTTTATTTCGTTTAAGAGCAATTGAAATAAATTCTAAGGCAAATGGCCTGACTGTGAAAGGCCGAGGAAGCAAACAAGCAACAGCAAACAGCCCCTCGGCAACTCTCAGATTTTTGTCTTGCTCGGCTAATGTCTAAATGCACTTAAAGTGCTGAGGCCATGTAAATGGTATTCCACCGCTCCAGCTCTTAGGCATAAATACCCTCTGTTGCCATCCGCCCACTAATGTCGCATTTTGTAGTTGCGCTTCAGCTCTTAATGACAGCTTGGAGAGCTTGGAACAGTTTATTCTCATCCAGACAACTGAAATTGAAAACTCGTGGGAGTCGCTTAAAAAAAAAACAATATTCAAGCTAAATCAGATGATCTGTCATCGTTGGCTGGTGAACAAATTTGTATCTAAAGCTCGATTCTTAGCTGGCTACCAGCTATTTCAATTTATACTATTTTGCATTTGATTATTATTGTGAACAAGAATTGAAAGCCCATCCAAATGTAAAGCTAATGTGAAACATGAACAGAAAAGTATTATCTGCTCCGAAATTTGAGATTCTAATAAATAAAAAACTTGCAAAACCATCAAATAGAAATTTCATGTATCAGACAATCTCAAGTAAATAGAGAATATAGCTGTTAAGTTAAAAGATGTGTAAAGAAATTAATCTTCTGGAACAACTTTATTATTTTTACAAGTAAATGCCTGTAACACGACCAAAACGAAACGAACTGTACGCAATGATAGTAAGTACGCAAAATTTCTTTAATACGTGTCACAGCAGTCAAAAAAGCTCAAGAAGCTACGCCACTGTCGACGTAGAAAAGTATGAATGGACTTAAAGGCCAACTGCAGATATTAGAGTAAGACTTCAGATAAAAGAGAAAAATCAGAGATATATATGTGTATATGTATATAGATTTATGTGATAAGACTTGCAGCTGATTTACTCACCCACTTTAAAGGAACCCACACATGTGGAGTCGTTTTCAGCGATGGCACCTTCTGTTTAATTAAAACGATTATAGCGCGGAACTAGAGCCATAAGAGAATGACAACGGAAAAGGCCACCAAGATGGAAGCTAGAACTACTAAAAATAAGTATACTATATCCGATATAGCTATTTTTAAAAGAGTTCTGTCGCTGATAATTTATGGGAAGGCAAAATCACTTAAACTCGGGCAATTGGCTGACGATTTGAAGGATATACGTAGAAATTATTTCCTTGGTCAGAGCACTCTAATAAATTTGCATTTAACATTCACCTAAGGCTCAGGGATTAAATCTTATCTCATCGGATGTCAACAAAAAGATTTTATATCTTTTTGATCATTTTTCAAACATATATGCATACGAATTTATTAAGCAATACATTCTATGCGCTTTCGTGGTTTTGCTGTGGGTGACTTGACTAAGTCGAGGGAATTTAACACTGAACACGGCACAAGTTCGCGAAGATGGTGCTGTTGGATGGTGGCGTTGGTTTGGTGGTGCTAGTAGCAGTAGCTGAACTAGTAGAAGGGGGAACGTACAAGCGCCTGTAAGTATCGAAAGAGAACAGAACAATTCCCATATGAGACAAAAATTCATGTATATATTTATATATTGAAAGTTCTGGAGCGGTGTTTCATTTGTACACATATACATTGATAATGCAAGGTATGATCTTGGGTAAGCTTGCACGAAAGAAGAAAGTAGAGGTGGATATATGCATAGAAAAGGCACAGATATAGGAAGGTTAGGTAGGTGAAAAATAGGATTGGTTTGCTTCTTAATGCAAAAATTAACTTAGCATTGCTTGTAAAGAATATAAGAATAATAATAGAATTTTTCTTTATTATGAAGATGGCAAATAAAATTATTGTATTAATGTTTACAAAACATTTTAAAATAGCGCACACCCACGATAGTACAGAACGAACTGGCTACGAAAACAACAGACAGCCAAAAACAAAAATGGATCCAGAGATTGTGCATGGGGTGGAATGGAAAGTTGGGCTATAAAACTGTTTTTAGGGACAAACAGAAATATATACAAACATACATATATAGTGAGGGTGAGCCAATATATAAAAAACCAGACCAAAAAACTGTAAGCGCATGGAAATTTTGTAAATATGTATATGAAATTTGAATATTTTCTGTTGACAACCGTTTAACTGTATGATTTAATTTTTGTCGTGCATAATTTGGTCAAAAAATTCTAGACTGAATAAAACGTTGTTGAAAATATGTCTTTCACTGTCGATTTCGCAATATCAGGAAAGCAGGAATTGCACCAGTACGTATTCAACCCCATAACCCAAATTGTAAATCCGGCAAATAATGAAGCTGACCAAATTTCTTATCAATCAAACGCAAGCACTCGCAGACAGTTACACACTATCACACTTATCCGTCCAGAAATCGTGTGCGGTATTTAACTTGTCAAGCTTGTATTTGACACATACGTGCAGTCCGATAAAAAATAACATTTTACACTTAGAAATATAAGAACCTATATATTATGTGAAAGCAATTCATTTTTGTAGTGTAATTACCACGAACTTTTCTCTTGGGACTTTTCCTGCGATGATACAGTATGAGTGAACACCGAGCAAATTGATGTGTTCGTCGGTTTGTGGGTCGTTTGAGCGGTCTATTATGCGGCAAATCTTCTCAATGATGCATGCCGCACAAATGCCACATTTGCTCCGTAATATGACAGCCCGAATCACAGATACCACGGGCCATGTTCATTTGCATGCACATCAACACCTTAACGAATGGACGCATTACCACTTATCCTGCCCTCAAATGGGGTCGAGAACTAAGCCAAATAAACTAATCCATCACACTAAATATCAATAAACATTTGTGTTTGGGTCCCGCCCAATATAATACTCGAAAATGAGGGTGATTTTGGGATCCAAAGATTTTTTCCATAAAATTTCTAAACGTGTGCGTTGAATGGCCTTTCATGTTTTACGAGTTTCGTCTGGAAAATCAATGAAAATGTTTTGCCAGACATAATTAAATCTCTTATTTGTTTTCACCTAAATATAGTTTTGATATTGCCGGATTTTTAATGGTAAGACCCACTCCATCAATCCTAATTAACTTGACCTTCCCACTAGTGTGAGTTTATCTAACTATTTGAATTGAGAAGTCAAGGGCTCCCTCCAACCGGTTTAAGTTACTTGACACACGCACGTTTTCTTCGCGTTTTTCTGAGAGCCAAGTTGGAAAAAAATGAGCATCATTAATCATTTGAAGCAGACCAACTCCGCTCTCTTTTGGGTTACGCATGTGCGTTAGATAATTTGTAGGCAGCCATTGGCAATAATCAACAGAGTGAAACACTGAGAGATCCCAAAGTATGGGGACAACAGTAGTCATCGCAACACATCAGAGCACAGATTGGAGAAAAACACACATGGAATAACTACCAAAGATTTTTGCTGAAAGAACT
This sequence comes from Drosophila orena, assembly GCA_005876975.1. Classification (NCBI taxonomy): domain Eukaryota; kingdom Metazoa; phylum Arthropoda; class Insecta; order Diptera; family Drosophilidae; genus Drosophila; species Drosophila orena. Next base: position 148,175 of record VCKV01000282.1, on the reverse strand, counting down.
CGAAAAGGGGGCACAAAGTACTCTTGATTCAACCGAATATTAGATACCCCATTATTAGCAAAACTACTTTAAAATGACTTACACTCTAAATGAAGGGGTTGACAATTGAGAGGGTTACGTCGTTTTAGTTTTAATACAAAAATAAAGTCCTAACTTGTAAATGACTATATTACGAAGCTAGTCACCAGTTGGTATACCCGATGTGAAAAGCGGGTAGCAAAACCATATGAATACAGATACAATCGCAAACACTTAAAAGCAAGAGAGCGGGACCCGAAGCTCCGAAAATTTGTGCTCAAGGTCAGGCCCGTTGAAATTTCGAAACTGGGCATTCAACTTGATAATTTATGAAACGCGTTTGGGCAAAAATACGAGTAGGGAAGGGTACGCGTACAACAACACAAGCCCAAGACCGAAAACGAAAACGAATCGAAACCCAGGGCAAAACGCGCAAGCGTGGCCCCAGAACGTACTACTTGCGACAAAGGGAGACGGCAGACTGTCCAAATCTGTAGCGTGGAGGAGTTTCTGTCTTTGTCTGCCAGAACGATCCGAATCATTGATCGAGATAGCTTCCAGTACGGCTTTATTCTCGGCGCAGTTTGCAAGGGGTCTGAGTGACCGTCATAAATTTTCCCTTGATGATTTGATTGCTGCTGTTTTGGCTTTTGTAACCATTTTGTGCTTGCTTCATCCCCAGCGAAGTTCTTTCAACCCAGTGACTCAGTTTGAATTGCAGTACAGGTAAAACGTGTTTCAGCTTTTGCTTCTGTTTTGTTTTAATAGATTATTTTTGGCATGCATTCAGCCTTGGCAGTGAAACAAATGGATTTTAATGTGGCGTGTAAATTCGGTTATCTAAAAGAAACACATGAGACTTCTGTGGCGGGCAAGAACTCATTTCTGTTAATGACTGATAAGCGAAACTAGAAACTAAAATATACTGCCTGATAACTATGTACATGAAAAAAATAAATTTTGATTGAGTTTTTACATTTTTTTTTGTGAGTCCACCACCTATGCTGGTTTTTACTGTTCTTCTAGTAATCATAATACTGCAATATACCTTTAGATACTCACTTCCTCCGGTCTTTAATCCGTACAGAATTAACAACTGATCAATTTGATCCTGATCAATTATTTCTTCCAGTGATATAGAAAAATATAACGGAAAGCAGTAGGTGGCAGGCGGGTGGCAATGATTACTGGGGACTGACAAATTGTTGTTTAACAAATTGGTGACTGAAGCGCATGCGGACGCTACATTTCACTTACTTTCGATTTTGAGCACAAACAAATGTCAGGAGCAGGGAAGATAGATGACGGAGGACGATGGCGGAAAAGAGGCGCGGCAGGGGCAAGCTGGCATCGAAGAGAACTGGAGACTTCTACTAAACCCAGCACTCGCAGCCACAGCCAGACGCTAATTTGATATTTTAATGGCTTTTTGTTTGCAAATTACGCTCGTCTTGGCGTCGAGCCACCCTGCACATCCCCTGACGCCCAGCCGTATCATTGCTACCAGCTCTCCCCCTCCGAACACTTTTTAACTGAGTCGTTTGGGTCTAAAATAACGGCGCTAGTTGTACGACACTGGTTACTGGATCCATGTGTATATTCCCCTTAACTCTGATTTCAAAATGAACAAGACTCGCAGAGAGCGCTATTCGAGTGCAAGTGAGTGTGTGGTAAACAAAAAAATTGCGAACAAAACATGCACTCGTTAAACCTATTTAGCTATTTACAAACAGTTGCAATCACACAGCTACATTTTCGCCAGAAACCATCCCAGAAAAGAAACAGTTTTAAAAACAATAATGCATTTGCCGATTAATTTAAATTACTCCAAGGAATAAAAGGAAAATTCGCCCCATACGAAAATGTGTTAAAAGGCACAACCAAGCAGAGCAAAAGGAGGCGTGGGTTTAAGAAGATAGCTGTTTAACAAATTATTAAAATTACATTGAGCATGCCAATGAGTCAGCGAAATTATGCGAAAGAGGTAACGATCGGTAATCACAGTTGACCAAATAAAAAGGAAAAATGAAAAGACCGAAGAACGGTGCAGTGGAATAAACAATTAAATCATATGCATATAGATTTTCACTGAAGTAAACACAACATTTTTATTTATTAAATTCTGTATAAGCCGAAAATAAATTGTTTGGGTTCCAAATAGTTTTTTATAAAAGTACAGTAAACGAAAAAAAAAACACATATTTTAGGTGAAAAAATTAATAACTTTACATTCAAAATTTAATTCATTAATTTTAACTAGATAGGAAACCTGTTATTTTCTAAAGTTTGTGCAGGCCCTAGCCAGCTATTTTCTTACTAAAAGAAACTGAGATGGAAAACAAAATACTCAAAGGGTACGATAACAAATGAATTTTCTTTAAGGTGGTCAAAAAATGTAAGGCAACAAAGCGCAATCCCGAACAATGAGTGCAAGACCGAAACAGCGAGATTGAGGGACAGAGAGAGATTAACGGAGTGTGTGGGCTGCAGGTAAAAAGAGCATAAATCGAGTTTCGGATCAGGCGGACCAGAGTGTTAAGCAGTAATGGGGAAATGCATTAATAGATAGTTAAAACTAAAGACTACGTAAAATAAGAAAATAAGGACTTACGAATCGGCGAGCAGGATGAAGAAGCTTGCTCTCCTGACTTTGTTGTTATCCCTTTAATTGCGAGTCCGAGTACTATTCTTGCTTTTGATTAAACCTCAAATGATTTATGTTGATGTTGTTTGATTTGTACACTTTGATAATTTAGTCACTGAAAAAGACGTAACCAATTAAAATACACTTTAAATTGAATAGTACACGATTTGTCAGCAAACAAAATCACTTGGAATCTCATCACTACTAAAGTGTAATGCTTATTTCCATTTGTACATTATTTCTCGAAAACTGCAATGACAGCTTTTTATTGGAAATAGCAAAAGATTTAAATGCAATAAAACAAATTTAACAATGACAAATACAAATACATTTATGAATGTATGACTACACTTTTTCACATTTCCACCACTTTTATTGCAAGAATTTTATGCTAAGATATATGTATGCCCGCTATTATATTGGCAGGTCGCGGGATATGTGCCACTATGCAATTCGATATTCTGCACAGTTTATTATGCAATTTCTCGTAACTGGCAACCACTGCACTACTTTCGTTACAAGCACACACAACCACCAAAGAGGTCCGCGTGATTTAGTTTGGCTTTTTTGCTGGACCCACCGGGTGATCCTCCCCAATCGCCGTTTCTTCGCAGACCAGGTGATCGCACCACCAAAAGAAGCTGCACCGCCGCAGTGTCGCGGCACAAGGAACAAAAACACGAAGTCTACGCGTTGCTCACGACGAAGGACAAGGAGAGACACGAAAAGCTAAAACTAACGGGACGGGGCCGAAACAGGGAACAAAATGAAATAGTAACCGAATGTTAAATTGAAACTGGGTGAACAGGCGACTTTTCCATTTCCAGAGACCTAGAACGCAAAATCCGACTATTACCGGGTGATAATTGCGCACGTTTAGTCCGTGCAATTCGTCAGCTGCGCGTTTGGCGGCAAGAGCTTTGTTCGCGCACCTCCCTTTCGGCTTTGTTCGTCGGTAGTCCGGGCAAGCAAGACGCAGTTTTAGTTATTCCCTTTGGCTCTTGGAGCAGATCACACGCGCTAATGTTTATTGTCGCCCGCAGAATATGTATTGAATACAATTTCTTAGTGCAATTTACCGCTACGATCAAATGTTTAACTCGAGCCGCTCTCTTTCCGCTGGATCATGTATAGTGGCTAGAGATGGGGAAACATCGATCGAGCTGGACCGATCGATATATCGATTGCGTTTTTGGCCACTGCCGATGATTGCAGGCGTTAGTGTCTTCTGCTCTCCTCCTCTCTACTCACGGCTTACCCGCTCACTGTTAACCGTTAGTGGCGCCTTTCAATTTTGAATTCTACATTTGAACGAGTGAACTTTTTTGGTAAGAACTATTATTATTGCTTCTGCCGCTAAGGATTACTGATTGCAGCAAAAATGTGTACCAGCAAATGATGTATACGACCCCGGACTTTAGCCGAGACTCCAACCTTGGCAAATATTTTGGATAGCGTTTCTCTTTGCTTAGAAATTAAACGAGACATTTTCAAACGACTTTAACGGATGATGGAATACTGTTCTCTTTTAAAGCAAACATTCATAAAAATTGTTTAATTTATTATATAATAGTGAGCATTCTAAAACTAAAGACCTTACAAATAAGAAATGTACAATAGTTTATACATATATTTAATTCAGATTACAAAATGATTGGCCTAAGTTTTCCTGGCAGTCTAAGTCTTACGCAATCTGAATTTTTCAACTTTTATTAATGTACAAATATTCGAAACACCTCTTCAGGTGATCAATATGTGTATGCTGTACTCTGCTTAGCTTAGTTATTTAATGTATTGGATAGAAAACAACGGAAGGCAGTATGAAAAAGTGTTGCTGCAGCCCGCAGAAGAGCTTATCGAGTCGATTTTCCACATGCGATAGCTCTCACTTGCCCCAGAGCGTCGGACAATTACAAAAGCAGTCGGACGAACACAGTGAGCAACAAACGCCAGCGGGAGCAGTTCGTCGTTCGCGCTAAGCGCCCGCGATCGCAAGTGTAGAATCGAAATAGAAATAGAAGCAGAAACAGATATCGAAGCAAAAGAGCTAACACCACGCGGCACGCGGAAAACGGGTCGGACAACATAGCAAAACAAAACCCAATTAAAATCAGATATTAATAGAATAACCAAAGTACACAACAATAAAAGGTTCGGTTAACAAGTGAATACCCGATATTTATACCGAGTGCAACAATGTGGTGGTCGGGTATCGTACATACATAGGTATTCCCGCAAACGAAATGCTGCACATTTTATTTAAAATGAATGAAACCCGTCAATAAAATGTGATTTCATTAGATAGAACGCGAGTAAGAGCAGACACCCAAAGGAACCACCACCTGATAAGGGGGGTGAAGGCTGTCAGGCCTTAAGTAATTCGTTAAATTTTAGCAAAACATTTCAGCTTGCAAATATTTGCACAATGGTCCCGAAAGAACATGGATCACGAGCACACGATCAAATCTAAATACATATGTACATATGTACATAGGTATATGTATAAGCACACTGCGACACCAAATGCAATGAATTGATTTTACCCGTTACGCACCAAATCAAAGGAAGAATATCACTTTTTGCTTATCTGGCGCATAAACAAGACATTGCTTACTAAAAGATCGATTTCATTTTCCTATTAAATACATAGCTTAGAAAGAACTTTTGCTTAAAGGTATTTTATACAAGTCTTTTTTGTTTGTGAAGGAATCGAATAATTTAAATATTTTTAGATTTAACTAAGATGAGGTATGGCTCACTTAAAAAAGAAAATATAAAAAAAATTGAATTTTGTAACTATTTTATCACTATGCTAAAGGATTGATGTAATTTTCCTAGAAAATATCTCATAAAGAACACGTGCTTAAAGTCTTTTTTATTTATGAACTATGGCTCACATTATAAAATGAAGTTAATAATTTAAATATTTATTAATTTAATTTAAATGAGGTATGATTCACTCAAAAAAAAAATATGTATAAAAAAATACATTTTTTACCCATTTTATCATTAGGCCAGGGCGTTATTGATAATAACATTGTACATATTTGCATGTATGTGTGTGTGATATAAAATCTACATACATAGTTGAAGTGATAAACGGGTCAAAATTATTTATAAATGTTTCCATGGCGTTGTTGAAACTGTTAATTTACGTATATAGGTATACATATCCATGCATATGATCTACATATGTATGTACATACATGTGATGAATTATAAATAGAGTGTACAACCACTATTTCCCATAGGACGTAACAAGTGCATTCGAAATTACAATATTTTTTGTGCATACGTTTTCGGGTTAATTTAGATAAGCGTTATAAGCTATATTTAATAACAATAACTATAAATCGTATTTAAAGTAAATTCTTGTGCTTATAAAAAGGTATATGTGTATACTTACTTAAACATTAAAGATTAATATAAGCTTACTAAGCGTATGTTCTGTTCATAAGTATGTCGTAGGGGTCGCGGAAAAAATGTCACTTTTATGCAACTGTAATAATTTATACAAAATATAGTGCAAGATAAGCTAAAACCATTTTCCGTATATTTAAATTTCAATATAAACATTTTATGATATATATAGCTACATGTGTGCATTCAAGGTTTTTTTTGATATATTAACACCTTGAATTTAAATTGTTTTTTTTATAAAGTAGTTTAAATGAAGTGTCGGATTCTTCCAATGTAAAAACTATATAATTGCTCTTATTTTGAGAGAAGTGATTATAGAGATTGTAGGTGGAAAGCAGACTATTGGCAGTCGTCCACACGTAGCCAACTATTGGAACAATTGAAAAGAGAGTGCGAGTGTATCTAGGTGGGTGCGAATAGTATCTTGTTAGCTGCGCTGATACAATTGTAAGTGCCGAGATTTAAATTCACTTTTTCGCCATTTATTTTTCACGTATTTGTTTTCCTTGCGTATTATTGAGGAAATTTGCACACTAACTGAAAACGAGACTTGGGCTCAGGCAGATTGCCAAACAACAGGAAGGCAGACAGCAAAAAATCTGAAAAATAACAAACCCGAAAAATATCTAAAATAACAAACAAGGGAATTTCATGGAAGCAATATCCGGCCAGCGGGGGGTGAGGGGATGCTATGCGTATTTGCCCAGACGAAGTGCAACAGTATATGCATGTGTACATACATACATATGTACATATGTATGTTGGCAACTCCCTTGCAACTTAAATTGGTAAAATGGGGAGATTTGGCAGATTCAGATTCAAAAGGAACATCTAGGTTACGCTGCTTGCCTTCCTAACAATATGATTATAAGTACGCGTTCCACACTTAACTTTTTGAGCTTTATATCATTCGAGTTTAGACAAAAACCGATTTAATTATTTTAATTTTTTCTGCAAAGAAAAGCGTTCTAACATCGTTTCCTTAATTACCGTTTTACAGAGGGTGCCTGTAAACCTAAAATCCAGCGTATTTTGAATAAAAAAAATGGATGACATGGAGGAGATTCCCAAGAAGGGTAACGTTAAATAAAATATGTCACGCAAGTCTTACATCTTTTATTTTATCATTATTATTTGACAGTGCCACGCTTGGGGTTGCGACACCTGCAGGCAGGTCTGCTCTTCTATGGACTCGCGGCGAACACAGTCCTACAGCTAAATATCAGCGTGGCAGTGGTGGCGATGACCAACGAAACTACATCGAACAATAGCGACACGCCCGTGGGTAAGCGAAAAGTTAGCGCCAAGCACAAAGCTCACCAGTTTCCCACCCACCCACTTTAGCACTACAACTGGTCGGAGGAGAAGAAGTCGTACATCCTGTCGAGCTACTACTGGGGCTGCGCTCTGGCCCAATTCCCAGCTGGTTATCTGTGCAAGCGCTTTGGCTCAAAGGCGGTCCTCTTCTGGGGCACGCTGGGATCATCCCTACTTAGCGGTCTCACAACCTACGGGGTCCATGCAGCCGGTTGGAAGGCGTACTGTGTGATTCGCCTGCTGCAAGGGCTTTGCCAGGTGACATGGCCCTGCATCCACCAGCACTTGGCTAACTGGTGTCCCACGGCGGAGCGAACGCGTCTGGGAGCGTTTGCATATACTGGCTTTGATTGCGGCAATGTATTAGCCATGTATGGGGCGGGTATGATAGCCAGTTCATCGCTGGGGTGGCCTGGGATCACCTACTCGGCGGCCGGCTTGGGCCTGATTTGGTGTGCTCTTTGGCTGCTACTGGGAGCCAATAAGGCAAGTGAGGCTCGGTTTATAGGGGAGGCGGAGAAGGCGTATATTGTGGGGGATATCCAGCGCTCGGAGAGGAAGGAGCCTAAAAAAATGGAAATTCCCTGGAAGGGCATTTTTACCTCTGTTCCAGTCTACGCCCTTCTCTGCGCCCGTTGTGCTGACAGCTGGGGATTGACCACTATGCAAACCGAGTTACCCACATACTTGAGCGGTGTCTTGAAACTCAATATGGAAAGCAATGCGGTTTTTTCGGCTCTTCCCTTCCTGCTCATGTGGGTAATGTGCTATGTTTACTTGATTATTGCAGATGTACTGCTGCGAAAGAAGTGGATGAGCTTGACAACGTTGAGAAAGACCTACACGAGCATCGCTCTTTGGGCACCGGCCACCATAATGCTTTCGCTGGTTTTTGTGGGTGAAGAGCAAAAGACCTTGGTCCTTGTTCTGGTAACCCTTAGTGTGGGTGTCAGCAGTGCAGCCACTATTGGGAGCGAGCTGAATACGATTGATTTATCACCAAACCACGCCGGGATCCTGGCCGGCCTCATGAGCAGCTTCACCAATTTGATGGCCCTGCTGACGCCCCTTGTGGTGGGCGTTTTAGTAAGGGACCCCAGTCAACGGAGCCAGTGGCAGGTAGTTTTTAGCCTGGCTGCTGGAATTCTGTTTGCCGGCAACGTGATCTTTTTGATCTGGGGGACTGCCGTGACCCAGCCATGGAACGAGTCCAAGGAATCGCGGCGGGAACTAGAGCCGGAGGAGAAGCCTTTTCAGCACACTAAACTCGAGATAGCAGCTGATAATTCTGACGGCAACGTGGTAGGCTTAAAACTAAACTGTACAAGCGCTTGAAAAATATATTCAAGTTTTGGATTTTTGTGTCTGAATTTTAAAAACTGAGGACACTGCTTGTGAATCATCATGTAGGGCAAGGGTATTGCTTTCATAATTAAAGACATATTTTTGATCTAAAAAATTGCATTCCAAAAATACATTTATTACTGCTGGAGGAAATTAAATGTTTGTTATTTTTTCATATGCTGACTGTGCGACTTCAACGAAATAAAAGCAACTAGAATTATAAAACAATATTTGTGAAATATATGTATTTCCAAATGGCGCTGGGGCTAATTGGTTTAAGATTTCGCAGACTACCTTTGAATTATTATTGTACTATGTAAACAGCTTGATGGATTTTCAAGATGTCGATCTCTAATCATAATTTACGACCTTCTAGGACGCTGTACCGGTATAAATATATATAAAATGTCCGGCTTAGAGAGCTTCTACCCTTTTCCACCTTTTTTTCCGGACACACACCTGAGCATACGGCAACTTATGTAGATCCAAAGGCCTTCGTAAGGAAGACATTAAACCACCTAACTTCTAGCAGGAATCGCATAAATAAATAACAACAGCTGCTCACTTTCCGGTTGCAAAACAAGCGTGTTGTGCTTTGTTGCATATTTATAGGCGCATAAAATATTGTCGTTTATTTTTAATTTAATGACAAGAAATTTGTACGGCCTCCCTTCTCTTTTCATCCTGGTAATGGCCTGTAGCAATTGCAATCTATCTTCCTGTTTCGCTCTCCATTTACGACAAAGCAAAGCAATTACAAAAACAAGTATCACATGGACCAGAAGCGATAATCAGCAGGGAGACGAGGCTTGGATCCACAGATAGCCAGAGCACACCGCAGCCGCCACTTTGGTCAGCGTGCCATCTGTCAATGGTTCAAACTAGGGGCGGGCGAGTACGCCGCTGCACTTGGAAAAATGTCGTCACAGTATAATTGTAATAATATTATATAATATTAATATAAGTACCAAGAATTTTAAGTTTTCAACTTAACTAAATCGAAAGTTGTAAGGAAAGCAGTATTACAATAATTGCCAGAAAGTAGGCAACCTTATAGATGCATACATTTTCTATATTGTTCATTCGCGATCGTTATGGTCAGTGTAGTTACTGTTTAGTGCGCTCCGGCACGTTGATAAAACATTTCGCTTCGTTACGTTATATTTTATTTTATTTTATTTTATTTACAAAACGCACGCAGTTTACTGCCCTTCCACTGCCCTCCATTTGTATACTCCGCTTAGCCCATCGCGGGGACCATCATTTGGGTCATTATTTGGTTACGTGCGCTAAATGAGACGCAACCGAGACACGCCCATTCTCCACATTTGAATTACGTGCGTGAAGATTACGTTATTTATAATGGTACCGAGCCCCTGCTCTCACTTCACATTTTCTCACCTTTCACAGGGATGTCGCTGTATATGTATGATTTGCTTTTTTCGCGCAGAGCCTTTTAGCGAAAATTAAATGTTACGTTTAAAAGTTAACAACTAAAGATGGCTAATGATGCTGGCTGGCAGTACATATTCCGCCGATTTGCCTGAAACGCTTTGCAACGGGCCACATCCAATTCTTCCCTTCTTGAGCTGCTTTAACGCAGGGTCCTAATTAAAAGGAGCTTTCTCTGCACTAAGAGAATTAAATTATTCCGTACTGAAGTGTTTTAAACTCTTTTTAAAGTATTTCCCTTCATAAAGTATTTATTTCAGATTGCATAACTATCAAATTAAAATGCTCTCTTTATTGTTATCAAATTGATACTATTAAACGGGTTTTTGATGGGTTAATTATAGTCCCTAATACAATTTCAAGAAAATTAATTGAATAAAATAGATATAGAATGTTGTAGAAATTGTTACCTTTTATAAGCATCCTTTTAGATCTTCAACTGGCCAAATAACAATCCCTTTTGTTTAGTGTAAGTATGTGTATATAAAAAGCAACTTTAACTTCAAGTCAAACTCAAAGGCAACACAAGCCGAAAACTTTTCTGGATCCCTCCCGCCTGAACATGTTGCACGTTGGCAACTTTTTAGGCACCTGGACGCGTGTCTGCCGAGCGTGGCAGCTTCTAATTAATGTGCTCTTTCCCACAAACTTTTTACAGTTGCAGCACTGCTGCATCAGCTGCAGTGTGTTCTCCATCTGCACCTCAAATTTAAAAAAAAAATGCTTTTCTGGATTTGCAAGGATTGAATTTGCTTGGAATAGGTAGACCAAAATAATCTTAGAAACATGTAATTATGATCTTATAGAAACATGATATAAATATATGTGTGTGCTAAGAAATCAGACCAATATAACACTACTCCACAGAAATAGAGTATAGAAAAAGGACCCCAATCTCAGAGCAATTCACTCAGCTTCAACTCATTCACCGAGTCGTTTTCTATATTGAGTTAAAAATCTTCATTTGCTGCATGTTCTTTAATTGCTCATCTCCCCGCACTCTTCTTCTTTTCCGCAGCTGTTTCATTTGGGAAAGTGTAGCAAACTTTTAAATTAAATCCTGTAATGCTTTTTGGACAAATGGATTTAGCCAGGGCACGGACATGGACATGACTATGCGGCTATATCCGTTCTGGCTGGCGGCTTCTTGGCTTCTCAGCTGATGTTTTGATTGAATGAAAACTCTAAGGGAAATGTGCAGTCTGAAAAACTTTCAAATTGAATCTTAATTGTTTTATGCTTTCCTTAACTTGAAAATTACCCTCATAAGAACACGGAATACTTGAAGTATTTAATTTCCCTCACTACAAAGGGTTCGATGTGTAAAAATGATTGAACAAGGGAATGATAATTTTTTATATAAGTTTTAGGATAAGCTGTTAGTAATTAATAATTATTTATCTGAATTTTGACTTTCTGGCTATTTTCATGATAAGACAATAGCTGTTTCTATTCTAAATAATTTTATGATAGTATTTTATTATATTTATTTTATAGTATTTTTATAACAACACGTTAAAGCGCAGACTATACGCTGCTGGAAATAAATATCTAAAGTTCTTGCGAGCAGGACAATGAAATCTCCTTGTTAGCCATTAGTGATAGCTTGAGATGGCTGCACTTACGGACCTCTTTATATTTCCACAGTTTCCTTACACATTTAAGAACTGCCTGTTGTATAAATATTCCGGAGTTAGGAATACGATTGGTTCGGTCGTTCAGTACTTGCGTGAATTTCCCCTCAAGAAAATTAATCCTAATTAATTAATATTTCTAATAATAATAATTATTAGTTTTGACAAATCTTATTTGATCTATACAAAAATTAAAATTGACGAACTACTTTATTAACATTGGGTTTAATTAGTTTCTTCAACCACGGTATTTTTCGCATGTTTCTTACGCTTTGGGTCGGCATTTTTTGGCTCACATAAATTAATGAAATTAAATTAATGATCTTAACATTTTGTCAGCCATGAGCTGTTCAAATTCTTCTGGTGTATAATGACTGTCAAGCGGCAAACAGTCAATGGACATGTCCAAATCATGTTCCTGTGCTCCAAGCAGCCATTGAAATTAAGGTTAGGCAAGATGACAGCAACGGATTCAACACTGACCCAATCGGGTTTGGCACAAATGCAGCTGGTCTTAGCATCGTGTAGTAATTAATTAGACTCGCAGGCATTTTATACGAACAAAGTGCAATACCGTTTCACTAATTGAACATGAACATGGCTGCCTCCATGAGGATGATGCGCCACCAGCGCTGCCATCACCCACTGCCATTCGCCTTTTATTGATCGCATTCTAGGCCCAGACTCACTAAATTCATCAGTCGTCAATCATGCCGTCCAATTGAAGGTAACCACAGTACTTGATATATCGACAACGCGTTCAGGTGGCTACATGGTGCAAAGTGGCTGGGGGTTTTGCTTTTGGCCAGGCCATCTTATCGCAATCAGAGAGGGGGATTTGTTAGACTTGTGGTTTCATTCCACAGTTGCTATTGGCAAACTCGTAGTACACGACTATTGCGCCAAATTAAATGAGCACAAATCAAACATCTTACAATTGCTGCAACTGCACGTGGCTGGGGCATCGGATGTCGAGGCGGAATAGAAGTACCACGACTAAGACATCAAATTGGTTGCTCAACATTTTTTCGATTATACACAATGCGCTAATTATTTGAGTAGCCGATTTAAACGTTTTGACCAAAATGTTTTGGCAAGATATAGGGTAAGGGACTGAGTCCAAGTCTCTCTTGAAAATTGATTCGGTAGCTGCATTGGATGATGTGAATGATGTGTTTATTTATTCCACATATCAATTGCAGTTCAAAACAAATAAACAATGAAATACTTTCTAAGAAATATGTTTATGTCCTCAGCGAAAATAAAAATTCGGTGTAGATATTGAAATCTGCTCGGGACAGTGGATGTTGCCTTCCACATTATAGCCTTTGCCTGAACAGATTTGTATTTGTGGTGTACATAATTAGCCAACATTGCGGTTAATCTGAGTGCGAAACGAAGTCGAGCAGGTGGAACTTATGCTACCACAATAGCCCTCTCTCCCAAGCACATCGTAATTACCACTAACATTTTGATAACAAAAGGATGCCAAATGCGGCTGGTGCCAGTTCCTGGACAGGGTCAAAAGGGTGACGAGACAAAAGCCGCTACCGTTTCTCCCGCTCTCGTTTCCACGTCATCATCATCAGCAGTAACAGACGCAGTCACGGTCGTTTGTGGCTCATTGGTTTGCGTCCAGCCTGGGTTATTTCTCATGACCACCGCATCCGCCCAACATAAATTAACCAAAATGTATTATTCCCGCGACCTTTTTTATATGCGTGCAAAAATTTATGCTTGAATTAAATATGATGACCAAAAAAGCAGCCGCGCAAGGACACCCTGCAATCCCTAGCACCATTGCCTATTTACACATGTACACGGCGTATACGGCGTATACGGCGTATACGGCGTACACGGCGTATACGCATTGTAATGTACGACAGCCGGCCACAATTAATCTTGCCACGTGTTTTATGTGCTACCGCCTTGAGTGCACATTTCTGGAAACAGGAAAGTACGGGAGACTGAAGACCAAAGTGAACCATCATCATGTGGCTGGGCTATAATTGAATTTTCATAACCATTAACCGACGCCGGGTTGGTCATTATTTAAATGTTACGACGCTTTATTATTACCAAGGTAATCGAAAGCAAATTATTGTGACTTTATAAATATAAATCAAATTAGGAAGGGATCTCCTTGGATGCCACCACATGTTGCATGGCCATCTTATCAACGTGGGGCCAAAACCTAGGACAGCACCAAAACGCTTACTGTCACAAAAGAGTCCACTTAAAGGACATTGAAGCAAGCGGAGGCCATTAATAACGTTCCGCCGGGAAAGCACCGCGGGTGGTGTAGGTGGTGTATGTGCACGGCTATAAAAATCTGAAATTATATTCAAATGAGGTTAGCAGAAGGCAGCTCATCAACTAAGCAATGCACAAAAGTGTTTTTGAGTGCTGAAGTAATGGGAAATCACTTAAGTGCCGAAATTTGATTAAATTATTAACATTTATACAAAAAAAAACATGATAAAACGCTAGTGCGCACTAATCTTTATTTGTGTCGCTATGTTCTTGGCCATACACAACCTTGTTTAATAACACCGACTTATGGTCATAATACTGAATGGGGCTTAGATGCCAAAACGGGGACATTGGGCACAGTTATAATCTAAACCAAGGTCAATAAACAAATTAAAAATTTCGAAATGATGTATTTAGTCAGCTATGTGAAGAAAGTATTTCGGCGAAAAGTAAGCCGAAAAAAACAAAAAAGTCATAGCAAAGAAAGAATAACAAGTAAGTGTGTGGTCAGCAACCAACCAAAAGGGGCGGCGACGACGGGACGGGATGACAGGGTGCTGAACAATCGATCAAAAAAGTAAGACAAATCGTCGTGCCTTTTCGGTTGGCAGCAAACAAAGGCCAAATGTGTTCACACCTGTACGTCCTGGCACACCCTCCTCCACATACACACCCTCGACGCCTTTGACCTACCGAACTCACTCAACTTTTGAGGCGGTCAAGCAAAAAACATTTCACTTTTTGTGGCGCAACATAGTCAGCAGCAAAAGGCAAATTCAATTTGAGCTGTCAAAAATCTGACCAATATTGGCCTTTGAGTATCCCTGTGCCACTGTCTGCAAATTTGTGCGTTGGTGGGAGAACGTGCTGTGTGGTTGGGTTTACACCAAATCGATTGAAAACGTAAATGAAATTGACAGTCCGTACTACAGGCTTGCAAAGGCGCCACCAACCACGCAGACGACTCGAAACTTCCGTGTTGAAGTCCATGACATATTCTTGCGATTAAAATTTTCACACGAAGGGAAAATTATGATGTTCATTCAACCGTTTTAATATAAGGAAAAACTATTTGCCACACCCTAATATTCAGGATCTTAAGTCTCAGAAGAGTTACAAGCCCAATAGAAAGAAATGATTTTGGTTTTATTTGGAAATAAGTTAGAAAATTTCCTAAGGTATAAATGTAAGCCAACGAATAACGTATTTGGATCAAATATCACTTTGATCAAGAGAACATGTGTTTTTAGCCTGCTCCTGTAAAGTTGTCTTTGTCTTTGCTTTTCAAAAAATAAGCGAATAGGAATTATTTATAACTTAAAATGCTACTATCGTGTTTTGGTGGAATTCGCAGAAGCAAACATAAAGACGGAAGAAGCCCCTTAAAAAGTTAGCTATCACAATATTACCAATGTTTCTTTTTTGTCATTTACAAAAAATGTCTCCCACCTACATAATTTCAAGTACGGTATACATTAATATAACTAAAAGCTAAAGAAAAACAAATCCAACAACACCCTCAAACGGAACAACAACTAAACAGGGTAGATGAGGCCAGAAATGGACGAAAACATCTCTGTAAACTGTGGTATGAAAATTTTTGGGGAGCTGTTTAAATATTGCTTTGTTCAAATACCTATTGAAAAATCCAGAGTAATTATTTAATATATCTTTACAATCAAAACTCAACGGAAATTAGACATAAAGTAAAGATTATGGAATGATATAACAATAGCTAGTATATATATATACGAGTATATTATTAAGTAAATTAAAAATGTCAATATGTTTGTCTAAATTTCCAGGAGTACGATTTTTTCAAACGGTAATATCACAATTTTTGTTTATAAAAACAAATGTGTTGATTAATCCGTTAAATGCACACCACTGTTTTCCAGAAGCCATTATGCCATAAGTATCACTACTTAGTGGGGGATTTTGTTTAATTGGGCCCACTGGACCCACTGCGCCCTCTGCAATGTTTTTTTGTGCTGTTTGAAGTTCTTTGAGCTGGCAGGCCTGATAATTGTGAGCCTAAAACATCGTCGTGGCAGGCTTATTCAATGAATAGCGCACAATTTAATGAATTGATATACACACATAAGCTAGGCAACTTCAAACAGATGTAGATTGCGTTGATCCATTGTAATGTAATTTATGTGCCGGCGCCAGATTCATATCGCGGTGTTGGTAAATACAAAGGTCAGCACCTGACCATGCTTATCACGATGCTGTTCCCGTTTATCCACCAACGACCCCTTCCAAAGTAAAAGCGCTTTGATAAGGACAACTACTCTGCCGAACCGATTTGATTTATTTCACTTTCTTCCTTCGTATTTAAAGACCAGGTTAGCACGCACAGCCCCACAGAATATCGCTGACCTTAATGGTCGTAAATGGAAAATGTTGCTACTAAACACCTTTACACAGCGGACAGCCGGCGCCGTATTTGCACCTCGTTTTTTGTTTTACATTAATTAAAATTTGTATATTTTGCAAAGTTAGAGAGCGAGACCTCAAAGCAATTTGCAGAAGGAACCAAAAACTAAAAACACATGTGCCCAGCCCATGCACGCAAACACATTTTATTTGAGGACCACAAAGATATTGTTGACAGAAATTTACAATAAAGCGAAAGTTTAATGTACAAGTTCAGCTCCTCTCCGGCACATTCCCCAAAACCGTTTGGTTGGTGGAACTTTATCATCGAGCCATAGGGAACCATAGGGATGCCAGGCCGAGGTGAGCCGGCGGCCTGTTTGCGCAACTTACAGCCAAAGTAAACTCATTACCAATGCAAACAAAAACGGAGCGCCCAGAAACTGAACAAAAAGTGTATAAAAATATTTACATACATATTCATCTGCCACCAAAACTATTTGCTGCGAAACGAAACAAAAAAATTGTTAAAGAGTGAATTCAAAATAATTTGGTGCTCGACTCTTATGCAGGCAAACAAACTGCACACCAAGCAAACGCCACGTGTGCCTCCTTACATTCCAGGCCACCGGCGTTCGACGAAAAAATGTTTGTGTGTTGCATAATTTTGAGCGCCCCATAGACTGCATATTTGAGGTGCCTTCTATTCCATGCTTATTGATTCTGAATTCCATGCTGCAACCAGGAGAGAGCCTGTATCCAAACCGCAGGACACAAATATGTGCTCATTGTTTGCAGTACGGATGCCGTGGTGTCTTTATTGATGAAATTGCTTTATTGGTGTATTAATTTTAATTGGTCAGCATGTCGTGTTGCCCGGTCCCTATTAATTAACATGCAGTTCACACACACTACTCATTTCCCATCCACATTCTCCACCTTATCTGTGTGTTTAACATCGAGTTATATTAATTATTTAATTTATTGTAATTTCGCTTAACTACAGTTGAACCGAAAGTTTTTTGTTGCTAGCCCCAGAGTGCCAGTAAGCGTTAAAAGCATATTTAATAATATTAGACCCGCGGGAAACTTCAAATACCATTTCTTAATGCTACACCGATCGAGATCCTGTTTTATTGAATTTTATGGAAAAATAAACCCAAATACAACAAATTTAAATTAAAAAATAGCTTAGGCGTCCAACTCGGATTCCAAAAATAATAATAATTTAAAAAAAATTGTAAGAGGTACAAAAGAGTATTCAACTCTCGTTGATATTCCCTCATTATTACAGTTTTGTTTCCGGTATTTATTTTTTGATCATTACTGTTGATGTTATCACATTTGTAAAACCGCAGAGAACAAAATGTTAGTTCGTCCAACTTTTTGGGATTCGGCGGGCTCACATTAATGTGTAATTAAAATGTGGCAGGCAACATTATGGCAGTCCTGCCACATATCCGCTGCTGCAGATGTGTATCCCACACCCGCACACATATTGACCGCACACAAATAATTAATTGAGATACTACAAGCCAGGGAAGATGAAGCAAGATGAAGCTGGTTCGGAGTGCTGGGCATGTTTCATGGGGAGAGCAAGCTATGTCTGTTAATTTATTAATACAATTGATTTATGCACCGATGAGGGCTAAGAAGTTCCTCCAGGAATTGCGGGTAGTCGCTGACAGACCTCAAAACCGAACCTCTGACTACCTGGCTCATCCTAATCTCATTAACTTTCCCACATTAAGGCAAGCAACTTAGCTGACTGAGCACCGAAGATGGTTGCACAGGGGCATTGTAAAGTGCTAAACTAGAACTAAACTTTAATGACCACAAAATCCCATCAGAGCTCTTCAATGATTCCAGTTGGCCTAGCTTTTTCGGACCAATTATAAACGCTTTTTAGCCCTCTTGCAAATAGCCTTCTTCGCCACTCGCCGCTACATTTCAGGTTGAGTACATCTTATTTAAATGAATTAGAGGTGAAATATGAGCCTTCCCACTCCTCCACTTAACCGCTCATCTCGACTGTTGCCACTCATTAGGTAGCCGTGGCTTGAGCGCCAAATGTCCAAAGCAAGTACAGCCTGTCCCCTGTTAATTTGACTGAATTTAATTAATTAGCATTAAAACAAAGCTGACGTCAATCGCGCCAATAATGGGGAGAACGCTTGCCGATGGTTTGCCAGATGGGATGATGGCGTTATGTTGCCGTCCAGCCGACGTCCTGGCACTAATCAGCAGAAATGGGCAACTGGCTGAGCTTCGTTCACGGCCAGGACTCTGCCAAGCAGCTCGAAATTCGAACTCATTACGATGAATATTATTGACGCTGATGATTGTGCTTGCGGTGGGCATCTGTATATGCCTTTCATTTGCAAAGCTTCTAAGCGGATATGGGCAACAGCTAAGTCGAACCCAAGTCCATACACACGGACTTCGAAATCGTCATTAGCAGAGGGAGATTTCACGGCTGTTTAATTTTTAATTAAAAATTGATTGAAGCGTTTGCACCATATTACAAATACTATTCAAGTAGCAGTAAGATCAACGGCTTTATCTCTATCCGGCCAGCTTGGTTTTAATTAGTTTATGGGGGACGAGAAAATTATAATTGATTCATACGCTTCTTAAAATGGGGGATAGCTTAAGCTTTTACCAGCACTTAAATTATAACTTTTAATTAATATAGGAGGGTTATAAAATAACTAATCGACTAATTTGGGAACAAAAAAAGACAAAATTTTGACTCTTCAAGGTTTGAATGCCATTCGATTGGAAATTTTGTAACGAATTCGGAGATGTATGCCGTTCCATATTTTGTCAATTATTTCCTTTATTTTTGTAAAAATACTGATTGTTATATATCGAAAAATAGGGATCAGAATATGCTCCAAAAATTGTTATTTTAAACAGGTTTTTCACCACAATATCTTAAAAAATAGTCGCGCAGCTAAAATAATCACTGTTCCGCGCAACTAATTACCATAACTTTTGACCCATATCAACCTTTTGAAAGTTTTCGAAAACTCATATTTTTTAAATTTTTCTCACTATTTGTAAGGGGTAATCATCAAATTTTGAGAAAAAAATTGCAAAATTTTGACTTTTCAAGGCTTGAATGCCATTCGATTGGAAATTTTGTAACGAATTCGGAGATGTATGCCGTTCCATATTTGGTCAATTATTTCCTTTGTTTTCCTAAAAATACTGATCAACCTTTTGAAAGTTTACGAAAACTCATATTTTTACGATTTTTCGCATTGTTTGTAAGGGGTAATCATCAAATTTTGAGAAAAAAATTGCACAATTTTGACTTTTCAAGGCTTGAATGCCATTCGATTGGAAATTTTGTAACGAATTCGGAGATGTATGCCGTTCCATATTTGGTCAATTAATTCATTTGTTTTCGAATAAATACTGATTGCTTTATATCGAAAAATAGGGATCAGAATATGCTCCAAAAATTGATATTTTAAACAGGTTTTTCACCACAATACCTTTAAAAATAGTCGCGCAGCTAAAATAATCACTGTTCCGCGCAACTAATTACCATAACTTTTGACCCATATCAACCTTTTGAAAGTTTACGAAAACTGATATTTTTACGATTTTTCGCATTTTTTGTAAGGGGTAACATCAAATTTTGAGAAAAAAATTGCACAAATTTTGACTTTTCAAGGCTTGAATGCCATTCGATTGGAAATTTTGTAACGAATTCGGAGATGTATGCCGTTCCATATTTGGTCAATTATTTCCTTTGTTTTCGTAAAAATACTGATGTTTTATATCGAAAAATAGGGATCAAAATATGCTCCAAAAATTAATATTTTAAACAGGTTTTTTCACCACAATATCTTTAAAAATAGTCGCGCAGCTGAAATAATCACTGTCCCGCGCAACTAATTACCATGACTTTTGACCCATATCAACCTTTTGAAAGTTTACGAAAACTCATATTTTTTAAATTTTTCGCACTTTTTGTAAGGGGTAATCATCAAATTTTGAGAAAAAAATTGCAAAATTTTGACTTTTCAAGGCTTGAATGCCATTCGATTGGAAATTTTGTAACGAATTCGGAGATGTATGCCGTTCCATATTTGGTCAATTATTTCCTTTGTTTTCCTAAAAATACTGATCAACCTTTTGAAAGTTTACGAAAACTCATATTTTTACGATTTTTCGCATTGTTTGTAAGGGGTAATCATCAAATTTTGAGAAAAAAATTGCAAAATTTTGACTTTTCAAGGCTTGAATGCCATTCGATTGGAAATTTTGTAACGAATTCGGAGATGTATGCCGTTCCATATTTGGTCAATTAATTCCTTTGTTTTCGAATAAATACTGATTGCTATATATCGAAAAATAGGGATCAGAATATGCTCCAAAAATTGATATTTTAAACAGGTTTTTTCACCACAATATCTTTAAAAATAGTCGCGCAGCTAAAATAATCACTGTTCCGCGCAACTAATTACCATAACTTTTGACCCATATCAACCTTTTGAAAGTTTTCGAAAACTCATATTTTTTAAATTTTTCTCACTATTTGTAAGGGGTAATCATCAAATTTTGAGAAAAAAATTGCAAAATTTTGACTTTTCAAGGCTTGAATGCCATTCGATTGGAAATTTTGTAACGAATTCGGAGATGTATGCCGTTCCATATTTGGTCAATTATTTCCTTTGTTTTCCTAAAAATACTGATCAACCTTTTGAAAGTTTACGAAAACTCATATTTTTACGATTTTTCGCATTGTTTGTAAGGGGTAATCATCAAATTTTGAGAAAAAAATTGCACAGTTTTGACTTTTCAAGGCTTGAATGCCATTCGATTGGAAATTTTGTAACGAATTCGGAGATGTATGCCGTTCCATA
Organism: Drosophila orena; assembly: GCA_005876975.1. Classification (NCBI taxonomy): domain Eukaryota; kingdom Metazoa; phylum Arthropoda; class Insecta; order Diptera; family Drosophilidae; genus Drosophila; species Drosophila orena. Next base: position 126,834 of record VCKV01000282.1, on the reverse strand, counting down.
TTTGGTCAATTAATTCATTTGTTTTCGAATAAATACTGATTGCTTTATATCGAAAAATAGGGATCAGAATATGCTCCAAAAATTGATATTTTAAACAGGTTTTTCACCACAATACCTTTAAAAATAGTCGCGCAGCTAAAATAATCACTGTTCCGCGCAACTAATTACCATAACTTTTGACCCATATCAACCTTTTGAAAGTTTACGAAAACTGATATTTTTACGATTTTTCGCATTTTTTGTAAGGGGTAACATCAAATTTTGAGAAAAAAATTGCACAAATTTTGACTTTTCAAGGCTTGAATGCCATTCGATTGGAAATTTTGTAACGAATTCGGAGATGTATGCCGTTCCATATTTGGTCAATTATTTCCTTTGTTTTCGTAAAAATACTGATGTTTTATATCGAAAAATAGGGATCAAAATATGCTCCAAAAATTAATATTTTAAACAGGTTTTTTCACCACAATATCTTTAAAAATAGTCGCGCAGCTGAAATAATCACTGTCCCGCGCAACTAATTACCATGACTTTTGACCCATATCAACCTTTTGAAAGTTTACGAAAACTCATATTTTTTAAATTTTTCGCACTTTTTGTAAGGGGTAATCATCAAATTTTGAGAAAAAAATTGCAAAATTTTAACTTTTCAAGGCTTGAATGCCATTCGATTGGAAATTTTGTAACGAATTCGGAGATGTATGCCGTTCCATATTTGGTCAATTATTTCCTTTGTTTTCCTAAAAATACTGATCAACCTTTTGAAAGTTTACGAAAACTCATATTTTTACGATTTTTCGCATTGTTTGTAAGGGGTAATCATCAAATTTTGAGAAAAAAATTGCAAAATTTTGACTTTTCAAGGCTTGAATGCCATTCGATTGGAAATTTTGTAACGAATTCGGAGATGTATGCCGTTCCATATTTGGTCAATTAATTCATTTGTTTTCGAATAAATACTGATTGCTTTATATCGAAAAATAGGGATCAGAATATGCTCCAAAAATTGATATTTTAAACAGGTTTTTCACCACAATACCTTTAAAAATAGTCGCTCAGCTAAAATAATCACTGTTCCGCGCAACTAATTACCATAACTTTTGACCCATATCAACCTTTTGAAAGTTTACGAAAACTCATATTTTTACGATTTTTCGCATTTTTTGTAAGGGGTAACATCAAATTTTGAGAAAAAAATTGCAAAAATTTTGACTTTTCAAGGCTTGAATGCCATTCGATTGGAAATTTTGTAACGAATTCGGAGATGTATGCCGTTCCATATTTGGTCAATTATTTCCTTTGTTTTCGTAAAAATACTGATGTTTTATATCGAAAAATAGGGATCAAAATATGCTCCAAAAATTAATATTTTAAACAGGTTTTTTCACCACAATATCTTTAAAAATAGTCGCGCAGCTGAAATAATCACTGTCCCGCGCAACTAATTACCATGACTTTTGACCCATATCAACCTTTTGAAAGTTTACGAAAACTCATATTTTTTAAATTTTTCGCACTTTTTGTAAGGGGTAATCATCAAATTTTGAGAAAAAAATTGCAAAATTTTGACTTTTCAAGGCTTGAATGCCATTCGATTGGAAATTTTGTAACGAATTCGGAGATGTATGCCGTTCCATATTTGGTCAATTAATTATTTTGTTTTCGAATAAATACTGATTGCTATATATCGAAAAATATGGATCAGAATATGCTCCAAAAATTGATATTTTAAACAGGTTTTTTCACCACAATATCTTTAAAAATAGTCGCGCAGCTAAAATAATCACTGTTCCGCGCAACTAATTACCATAACTTTTGACCCATATCAACCTTTTGAAAGTTTTCGAAAACTCATATTTTTTAAATTTTTCTCACTATTTGTAAGGGGTAATCATCAAATTTTGAGAAAAAAATTGCAAAATTTTGACTTTTCAAGGCTTGAATGCCATTCGATTGGAAATTTTGTAACGAATTCGGAGATGTATGCCATTCCATATTTGGACAATTATTTCCTTTGTTTTCCTAAAAATACTGATCAACCTTTTGAAAGTTTACGAAAACTCATATTTTTACGATTTTTCGCATTGTTTGTAAGGGGTAATCATCAAATTTTGAGAAAAAAATTGCACAATTTTGACTTTTCAAGGCTTGAATGCCATTCGATTGGAAATTTTGTAACGAATTCGGAGATGTATGCCGTTCCATATTTGGTCAATTAATTCATTTGTTTTCGAATAAATACTGATTGCTTTATATCGAAAAATAGGGATCAGAATATGCTCCAAAAATTGATATTTTAAACAGGTTTTTCACCACAATACCTTTAAAAATAGTCGCGCAGCTAAAATAATCACTGTTCCGCGCAACTAATTACCATAACTTTTGACCCATATCAACCTTTTGAAAGTTTAGGAAAACTCATATTTTTTCGATTTTTCGCATTTTTTGTAAGGGGTAACATCAAATTTTGAGAAAAAAATTGCAAAAATTTTGACTTTTCAAGGCTTGAATGCCATTCGATTGGAAATTTTGTAACGAATTCGGAGATGTATGCCGTTCCATATTTGGTCAATTATTTCCTTTGTTTTCGTAAAAATACTGATGTTTTATATCGAAAAATAGGGATCAAAATATGCTCCAAAAATTAATATTTTAAACAGGTTTTTTCACCACAATATCTTTAAAAATAGTCGCGCAGCTGAAATAATCACTGTCCCGCGCAACTAATTACCATGACTTTTGACCCATATCAACCTTTTGAAAGTTTACGAAAACTCATATTTTTTAAATTTTTCGCACTTTTTGTAAGGGGTAATCATCAAATTTTGAGAAAAAAATTGCAAAATTTTGACTTTTCAAGGCTTGAATGCCATTCGATTGGAAATTTTGTAACGAATTCGGAGATGTATGCCGTTCCATATTTGGTCAATTAATTCCTTTGTTTTCCTAAAAATACTGATCAACCTTTTGAAAGTTTACGAAAACTCATATTTTTACGATTTTTCGCATTGTTTGTAAGGGGTAATCATCAAATTTTGAGAAAAAAATTGCAAAATTTTGACTTTTCAAGGCTTGAATGCCATTCGATTGGAAATTTTGTAACGAATTCGGAGATGTATGCCGTTCCATATTTGGTCAATTATTTCCTTTGTTTTCCTAAAAATACTGATTATTTTATATCGAAAAATAGGGATCAAAATGTGAGCCTGATTAAGAATACCTGTTACTAGCATGCTATTTTACTAAGTGGGTAAAAGGGTATAATAAATTATTAAGTGTACAGTTCAACAAAACCGCGTGCCTTCTCAGTCAATTTTATTGGCTAACCGAGCATAAAATTGATTTAGTGTGTACACGGTCACAGTCGCAGATCCCCAACTAGAAGGAAGGTATCAACTCGATATCTAAGTATCGACAGTTGGTTGACAGGCAGGCGCAAAATTGATTTTCTTCTAAGGCAGCAAGCATCGCACCAAGTTGGATTGTGTTAATTTTACGCTAAATCTGGTTTAGCTCAAACAGCCGTAGCAGCTTTGATAAAGCTTGACATTGATGAGTTAATGATGATGAGACAATTCCGTAAAACCTAAGACGAATAAGGCAAACAAAAAAAGACACCAGCAACAGCAACGAGGAAAACAAATAAAAGCAGACTGTCACCAAAAACGTAAAGCACACAGAGTAAAAGCGCAAAGAAACATAGACTAGAAAGCATCCCTTTTATGACCAAAGTTATTGGAGGCGACTTAATCATTTGTCATGAAGGCAAACACCACAAAACTTGTATCAATTACATAAAAGTTTTTCAATAACTTTTCTTCCGTGGAAAATATATTAGTCGTTAATCACTGCGCTACCAGGTTGTTGTAACACAGGGCAATCTTTATTTTATACCCTAGACCAAGGTATTCGAACCTTAGACTTCCAAATTAAACAAAAGTTTTCGTATTTCCCAGTTTTTTAAGCGTAAAATTCAATGTCACATGACTTTAAGACTTAACAACAGCTTAAATAAATATAAAAATATTTTAAAATGGTAAGATTCATAAGATTTAGTTGTTTTACAATAATTGAGCTTATTGCAATAACTTCGTTTCACCATATTAAAAAGCTATAGAAAAACAAATTTCGTCAATGGAAATTTTAGATGGAATATATTGAACATACTTCTCCATATCTGTAGCTCGTCCTTGACTAATTTTCAATTATGTTAACAGGTTCGGACGGGGAGCATCGCGTATCGTTTAGTCAATTATGGCAACTTTTCGTCCGGTTCAATTCTTAACTATCCGAGTTCAACCTGATAAACTCACAAAAAAGTAATCTGCCCGGGGCTAACTCTCTAAACAAAACTTGAATCAAGTGAAACGGACCAAATAACAAAAGCTTTTCTACCGCCTGCTAACCAAAAATACAATTTCCGTTCACAAAACTCATTTCGCATTTTGGTTGTTTTAAATCAACAACGTCAAATGGGGAGAAGGCAGGGTAAGCGGCTGGAGCAGAGGCCGTTCGGGCCAACTAACAAACAATTGCGTAAAAACAATAAACAATGAAACAAGAGCACCAACCTCACCCGGTGCTGTATGGAGCCATAGCTACAACATCACTGCTCATGTGCATGCCCACAATTAATTCACAATAAAACAATCAATTGATTACCATTACATCCGGCCGCGAAACGGAAATTGCTCGCAATATCCTATTGTAAAGCGAAATGACCCACGGACATCAGTGTAAATTTTTGGAAAGGGAACGAGCTTTGTTAGTAAAAAACTGGGAAGAAAACCAATATGTACTTAATGGACTCTGGATTAGAATAAAAAGATATTATATACTGCGAAGTAATAAAATAATCAGTATCCCAGAGGAATACAGTTTGGAATCGCGATTGAAACTCAAGGAAACTTAATCTCAACGGCGGCACTTAAAATAAAGTTATTAGACGAGTACGAGGCAATATACAGAAATCCAAGCGAGTCAACGCCTGGAGCATTAATAATGCATAAGAAGTATAATCCCAGAAAACCAAACCAACCAAGCACTAATAAAAAGTTTAAGTTTAAATGTCACGGCTGCGGAAAAGTCGGTCACCGTGCCGCTGAGTGCAAGTCAAAGCCAATGCAGAACCAGAGTGATAGCATGTAGCAACAGCCACGGAGGCATCCGTTACGTTTTGACGTTTATAGATGACTTCTCGTAACGGTGCTAGCTCTACACCACACACTAGCTCTAAGTCCGAAGTCTTCCAAGAATTTAAAGAATTTAAGAACTACGTCGAACGGCGAACTGGAAAGAAGCTAAAAACAATACGGTCAGATAACGGCACAGAATACTTTAATAATGAGTTCAAAATTACCTTGCAGCTCAATCAATAAAGCACGAGTAAGGCATATGCAGAAGTTTGGTCAAATTTTGTACTCGCTAGACAAGCGATCGAAGAGTAAGTTCAGCTCGAAATCCAGATCGAAAATGTGCTTTCGTTGGATACCGGAGATACCAAAGAAGAGCTCTACATCAGCGTCCCCACGGAATTCCAAGAAATATTGACAGCAAAGGAGAAGAAAATATATATCCGCGAGATAGTATAAAAGTTAGGCCCATATGACCTAAAGCAGACAAAAGCTGGACAACCAAATCAAAGCACTGAACATTAAGCCACTTGCGGCCGACCAATGCGGGTTCTTGATCCTGAACGTATCTCTTTACATGGACGATCTCATAATCGCGACATAGCTATTGTTTGGGCATAGAATTTAAGCAACGCGAAGAAAAGACAGAGTACCCCATGGGCCAGTCGAAATATATAGCAGACATCCTGAAACGTTTCAAAATGGAATACTGCAAGTTTGTAAATACTTCAATCAACACGACCGAAAAATTGTCAACAGAAATGTGCCCAACCATTGAAAGCGAAAAGGAAGAAACGAAGTGGTCAAGACCTTGTAGCTACGCAGATGCTGACTGGGCCGCCAACATTGACGATCGCAGTTTGCATTTAAGTTTGCAAGTGCAGCCATATCCCATTCATTATCAAGCAAAGAAGCAGACTCCTCAAAAGCCTGTGGGTGTGGAAAAATAGACGTGGAGACTAATGTCGCTTAAATCAGAATTATGATGGATTTTGTAATTCTTGTTTTAATTTTAGTTTAATTACCAAAATTCCTGTGATCTAATTTATTTCATTTTATTAAGCTCCCCATCAAATCTTTGCCATCAAGTTTGGCTTTCATTGTTAAAAACTTACCAAGGGGGAAGTTGTTGTGCAGAACATAAGTTTGACTTTCGACAATGATGCCAGCATAGCGTCAGGAGAAAACCGTGGCAAAGGCGTTTAAAAAGTTAATAATGGTAAAAAGTTAACCGAATCTGCTGCATACTTTGCAGCTGCGGTTCACAAAGCGTACTGAGCTGGGAACCGAGAACTGAGCCAAGGGACGACGTCAGCCGGGATGTGAGTAAGCAGTGTGACCGGACGAAGTGGGGCTGCAAGCATGCCGCCGTATAATGAGCTGTGAAGCCTGCTGCCACTGCTGCTCCTTATACGAGTACGAAGTCCCAGAACTGGGACCCAACCGAATGGGAGGGATGCTGGGCAGCAAAAAAACAGTTGCGCCAAAATGCTAAAACGCAGCGGGCGTACTTCTTTACCAGTTGGGCGGAAAGCGCATTTGTCGGTGCGGAAAAGAGGCAGGAACGGAACTCAAATGATGAAGGCACAATGGCGAAGCAACTAAAAAAACAGCATAAAAATGCAAATTCTGCCTATTTTCAGACAGTTTACTTATACAGCTCATAAAAAGCAGCACGATATCAAGAAAATTGCGAGTAAACTAATAATTGCCTTGAGCAATCAATGGGCTTTCTAATTTGGTGTACATAATGTAATTTAAAACAATATGGTGCACAATAATATTAAAATAGTCCATTAAATTCTAATGACATTTATATTAATAAACTATTATTTAATAATAATACTTACAATATCAAAAACCCTAAAAATTAAACCAATTTTTGTTCACAAAATTTTTAACTGGGCCCATGGTTTTCCTTCGCCATTCGCCCCCCATTGGCAGGTAAACTGCATATGGCTACGAGTGTGTGCTATTTATCAACACTTTCACCCACTCTTCATGCTAGTCAATTAATAGCATACGATGACGTCAGCCCAGTGGATTTCACCCTGTCGTGCCTCCAATTGATATTTTCAGGGGGAAAATCGCTGTCATTGCCATGTATAAGGCGATTTTGAGCAGCTGTCTAGGCCTCCGAAAAATATGATAAAATAATATGACCCACTTACGAGTCACAAGTACAAGTACAAAAATCGAGCCATTTTCCAGCCCCATTGCATGTGGCCTGGCACTTAACTCAATTTGCAATGAAGCCCCCGTAGTTGGCGCTTTCGTCGTACTTGCAGTCCGGGAAAATTGCTGCCATATTACCAACGACACCAGCATATTGTTATTACGCGACTTGGTGTTGGCGTTGTTGCTGGTCCCTGTCTTCTTGAGCCTGACGTTGTTGGTTGCGGGAACTATCAGTGGTTACATCGTCTTGGCTATGTGTGCCACAGAAATCAAATTGAGTTGGTGGGACCGCAATTGAAATGTCTCTTCAGACGCAGCAGAACTTTTTCAGTCTGTGACAGAAGGTGACCCACATTAAATTAAATTCGAATCGAAGCGAAAGTCGGATTTTGGGTGGAAGGGTGATTCAGACAGTACGATGGCTGATGCGAAGCTACAACAATGAGTCGCTTGTTGCTCCGGTTTGTGTGGCGCAATGCACGAAGGAAGAAACGGTGAGGTCCTTAAAACGAGGGAAAACCCAATGGCACGAGCACCGTGTGGAGTACACCCGTCTGGCGTACACCCGTGTATAAAAGCCTTTGCAGATAGCGAGCACCTGACTAGGACTTTAATCCTTTGTAGTACTATGAGTTTCTTCTCTAAAAACAATTTTAAAAACAGATTCCAACAAAAATATTTAAACTTTTCGCCACTGTTCGCAGTGATCGGGATCTGTCCCCACGGCATACCTCCGGCATAAATTTTAGTCGAATAGATACGTAGATGATGTTGATGATTGCGGGAAAATGTATGCATAAAACTGTCATCTGAGTTGTTTGCAAATGAGCACTGCACGAAGAAAGAAGGAATTACTTAAAAATGCAGGGCGGAATAGAGCATGCAATTGGATTCCAGTCACGTGCTCTGAATGGCACACTAATCATGCTGTTCCAGTGCAAAAAGGTTTAGAGCTGGATGGGGATGGGCTGGCAAGTGACATTAGCCGGGTCAACAGCTGCATGTCGCATTATCGAATTGCACGAACCAAATATGCTGAGATGAAATCAAAATTCAATTACCCATGCATTGGTCGCTTCAAGCCCCAGCTGTTAGCTGTGGTGAATTTCATCTGATGGTCGACATCCTAGTGTGCGAGAGCGAATCTTTATCATAACAAAGAAAGTCACGAGTTGCAAAAGCTCTTAGAAACTGGGCACAACAAAAGAAAATGAAAAAAAATAAATAAATTCGGTACAGATGCAGTCAATTTTTGTCAAGCATATTCCATAAATTTGATATAAACAAAAAATTTTTAAAAATCTCGCATATGATATCCAGGGTAAAACAATTAAAAAACAGCATTTTTTATATTCTCTTAAAGTTGGCAAAAAATGTATAACAAAATTATGAATTTACAAACAAGAGTTCGAAAATATTATTTCGATTTTATAAAACTTCAAGTTTTATTCGCCCTGCATGGGTAACAAAAAGCTCACGAAGATTCAACAAATGACAAAAGCCATTTGTGGACAAACAGGGTAGAAAAGGAGGCGCAGAAGGGCTAGGAACGGTTTCGGCTCTGAGCAGCAACAAGCAAGCAAGAAACGTAAGCGTTTTAAGGCTCTGTGGTTGACGTACATGTGTATGTACATATACATATGTTCTCGCGGGGAGTCTGAATATGAGTGCACGATGGAATGGGCTGTATGAGGGAAGTGAAAATTACAGACTAACAAGTGGTCGTTGAATGGCAAGCCAGCCAGGCAGACAGCCCCAGCCACGACAGTTGATTTGATTTGACAGCAAGACATGACATTTTGGGTTGCAAGGAGCATAGCCCAAGGAGCAGCAACTCGAGTGAGCTGAAGCCGAAGAAACGGCAAAAAAACGTTGCTGCCAGGAGCAACATCAGCCGCTGCTGATGATGCTAATGTTGCCGCTGGAGCTGCTGGCGTAGCCTGTTTCTGCCGCTGGCAAGTGCAGCAAACCGTGTGGCTTTGCACAACAAGAATTAATAGGTCAAGCACTTAAAAAACCTCCCTGGATTGGCAGACTACAAAGATCGAATAAAAATTTTCGAACATTAATACACAAGCCCAGAGGGCAGCAAAAAACTGATATTTTTGTAAGATATTTTCAAACTAATATAACCCACATGATGACGCTGGAGCTGTGCTGGGAGGCTAACGCAGCACTAGGAAAGGGATAGGGGGCCTTCCTATTCCCCAATTGCAGTTCAATTGGCTCTTGGCCATGAAATATGTCAGCGAACATACGACGTCTCCAATTATTTCATATGAAAGCGTGCAATTGCATTTCATTTAGGGGTCTGTATGGTGGGCACAATGAGTGCATAAAGTCAGCGTCCTTCTAGTGATGCTTCAATAAAATTCAGCTAGATCAACAGTTATTACCGTTATTACAAAGTAAGAAAAGTAAAGAGAGCTACGTTCATTATGCATAACACTCGTAAGTGGCAGGCGAGTTGTCTTACACCAGCGGTATACTTTTCGCTCGCACTGTGCGAGCTCATATCATCTCATATCAATATGCTGGCTTGCCTTCACTCACCTTTTGTTTGTCTGGCTAGGTGCGCATTCCGCAGCCTCTGTGGTTGTTGTAGGTCTGGAGGTAGAGCTTTTGTAGTCCTATACCCGCACGTGAGCAGGCGCCAGTTAATGGCTAGGCTTGGTGGGTCGGAGGGCGGGTATTCGGTGGGGGTTGGGGGATGCGCTCCGCTTCGCTATAGCACAGATGGGTTCTTTCTTGAATTGTTCCTTGCGTTGATTATCTCTGTGGCCCGGCTGGAGGGTGGGAGGGTGGTAGGTGCGCGGTTGGTCGACCAAGTTATTACACAGTAGTTACAGTTGTCCCGCTTAGTCACTCGGACCCATACTAAAAGTACGCTTTCGAGTACTTTCACTTTCCATGTGAGGTTGCACGTGCGCTCTGTTGGCAAGTGCCACTCAGGCTGGAATGGAAGGTGCAGGGTTCAAAAACGAGTGCAGAAAGCCGGATTATCGTGCCGCGTTATAGTTTTGAATCAGTTTGCTTGAAAGAAAGAACAGTGCACCCGCTACGCGCCGCAAACAGATGTAACTAATTTGTTGTCCGTTTGTTTTTGTTTTACGCCGTAGATGTCAACTTGTTGTCCGCATTTGCAAAACATAGGCTCGGTCAATTATGTGCGGCGGGCACACTAGCATAGCCTGCTTTCTGGGGCTTTTGGTGCCCTTATGCATTCACGGCACATGTGCCCGAGTACGTTAGAGGGGGGGCACCGGCGTTGACATTTCGACAGCTGCGCGGCCGCAACGGTATTTTGGGTCCACCTTCCCTGAACGCCTATATACGTATTCCATTTACATATGTATCCGAACTTTTCTATTTACTCTGCTTTCCCTTGTTTAGGTTGTATTTGGCTGAGTTTTAATAATGGTATGAATTATTTAAACTCATAGCACGTTGCAACGCCAACACAAATATAACTTCACAACTCGCTCTCTTACACACTCACACACACAGAGGACCGCACACCTATGCGAAATGTGGCGTAGGACGCGATTTTGGCGTATGGTTCTGATGCCGTAATTTTCAAAGCAAAAGCAAAAGCACTTAGGACCGAACTTTGAACTGTACGCGGCTCACACAATAAGGCAGGGTTTCAGTCCGGCAAAGAGCTGATTTCACGGTTAATGGCTATGTTTTGCTAATTTTTGGATTTATTTTGATGCCACGCAGCGTGCAGTGTGCAAACCGTGTTGATTTGTTCGCACCTAGGCCATTCGTTACTGAGCCAGCTCACAGCGAGAGAGCTCCCACATGGAGAGCGAAAGAGTGTGTGTGGGAGATATAGTGGGAGAAAGCTGTGGGACTCGCTGCTTTCGCTCTCTGTCAGCCATGTGGTGAGTTCTCGTTACCGGAGAGCGTGCGCACCAATTTTGTGGCGGCTTGAATTCAAAAATATTTTAATAAAACTAAACTTACCCAAAGAGTGGCTGGTTTTAAGCTTAATATATATCAAAAATAAATGATTGGAAGAGAACCCATATTAGGATAAGTTCCTAGCCGATGACGTTATCAACCTTTAAATCTAATTCTTGCGCAACGTTACTCTCACATCTTTCTCTTCCTCGCTCTTTTTCGCTCAGCTGGGACCTGACTGTTGCCTTTCGCATGGAAATCTGTTGCATGAGCGCAATTTGTTATCCTCTTTATCTCAGCTGAGTGTCGTCCAAGTGTCAGTAGTGCTTTTCGCTACATAAATTACTCCACGGCCTTTTGAGCAATACTAAGGGCAATAGCAACAACACCAATTTTTGAGCACACTAAGACAATAAAACACCGTAAGCTCAAATACCCAAAAGTATAGGTACAAAAGCAAAAACATTGCAGACATTGGTCTCAAAAATGAGTTGTAGAGAGAAATAATGGTTCGTTAGATTTAAGTGGCAGGACTGTTGCTCAGCAAGTTGTTGCTGTGGTTACAAAACACCATCTTAACTTTAAAATATACATATGTACACATCGAAATTTCGGTTAAACAATTTTTTGGATATAAGAACAATGGATGCCAGAAATTAAGTTTCTGCGCAAATCCAATTTTAGTAATCTTGTACTAACAATTTCCAGTAACTGACCCAAACATAAAAACACAATAGAGCCCAAGGACTCGTAGAACAACAAAAATTATTACATGGCTATGTTAAATGGGTCATCAACTGCAAACAGTTTTCTAATATAGTATATATACATATATATAAATAAATAAATATAAATAAATATATGTATATATATATATTTATTATATATATTATATATATTATATTATATTATAGATATATATGTATGTATATCTAAAACCCAGAAACCATACAAATAATTTTTGCCAATTAGACTGCCGCCAGTAAGGTCGATAGGAGAAGGGAAAAACAACAATCGAATTAATTGGCCGCGCATATAGAGCAATCAATGGCAAATGGGAATTCCAATACCATTAGGCCAGATAAGCCGGGAACAGAAAGCGCAGAGAAATTGTAACTTTTTTTAACTCGCTTTGTAATAAAAATGCAGGAAGCTAGACCGTAGTTCAAAAACTTTGTCAACGTTTTTACCCCGAGCCAAAGTAAACTCAATTAACTTTTTGCCGCTGAAGTGCAACAATAAACAATTTTTTCACCTTCCGCCCGAGCCTGGGCGAGAATCGCAATTACGCAAGATAACAGTCAAGTGCAGATTTCCCCCTCTCTAATTCATACATATATAAATTGCTTAGAAAATGTAAACTGAAAAGCAAAATGGTTGTGTATTTGTCATGGCGGTCTGTGGGCCATGCTTGAGTCACGGCCAGAGCTAGCCGACATTAACCAAGATTTGTTGCCGCTTATGGTGAGGCGTTTGTCACGCCTTCGCGCTGCTTCTTTTAATTAAAAAAGTTCAAGTCGAATGCAATTACCAGGAGCTGGAGCAAGACTGCATAGCAACTCCTAAACTATGAACGTTATCAGAACCTTAAGCAATGGCTGACTGGGAAGCTTAACAGTTACTGGACCTATTTAAATTAATTGAAAATATCTCTAAATTCAAAATAAAAGTCACTAATTTGTCACATGCTGAAATGGGACTATCATTGAAATATTCAAATTCCACCACTCAGAAGGCGAAGTTGACTCCGTGTCTTTTGTTCTAATATGCAAAAGAAAAAAGAAGATAAATACCATCAAGGATGAACACACAATCACTTTTACAGAAGAAAACTCTTTCAGTCCCATAGTGTTGTCCCTAAATTATGCAATGCAAGGAAGCACGCATGAGACAGAGAAGGGCGTAAGAGAGATACACTGAGACTCTTGAGCCAACACCTATGCATAAATAATGAAAACACACACGGGAAACACTCGCCCACTCCAGCTGAAATCCGGATGCAATGTTTGCTGCTGACGGCTTACATGTTAAAAGCGTCAGTATAATAGCCAAGTAATAGCAAAAGTGCAATTGTGAGTTCAAGTAAATAAAAACTATTCAAATATGCAAAACACAATGCAAAATGAAGAGCTCGAAGTATAGCCGGGAGCCTTAGTGCATGTGTCTGTGTCTCATGCGCATAAATTTGCTTGTTAAATCCTGATTGATACTTCATCCCGGGATGGTCGTCCACGCTCCGTTCCCCTTAAGCAACAATGTATATAAATAGTTAAGGCTAGAATGTAGCAGCGGGACAAATAAAAATTCAGATATTTCCATTGTATGTTACAAACTAACAGAACTCTAGAACCGCCGTTCGCGGAAGATGTCCTACGCAGCCAGCGTTTTGGGATCGCTCATATTATTTTAAGTTTGTTAAATTAGTATGAAAAAATGCATAAATAAATAAGAATTTACTCCACATTACGTTAAAGAACAGAAAGGTATTTCAAAGTTGGGGCTTGGTAAAAATGGCCTGGCGATGCTACTTATACACTTGTGATTGGCATAGTTGTAGGTCCAGGGTGAGATGGTAACAAGTATGATGTAAGGATTAAAAGAAATACCAGTGCGGAAAAACCGCACCCGGCGTAGTTTGTGTTTCTTTAAGTGTGGGGTAATACAGTGCACTGCAGTGGTAGTAAACTTCTCCGAAGTTCGTGAAATAAAAATTTATTAACCGACAAGAATTTTAAAATTGAAATATTTGGCACCACCAACAATTTCTCATTGGTCCATGTTTACTAGCAGGCAAGATTACATTACTTTATTCCTAAGCTTCTGACCCACATATGTACCTATTACTAAACATTTCCTAATATCAACACTTAATAGGATTTCATTAAATTATTCATGTTTCTTATGGAGAATAATACAATTAGATACTTAATACTGGATAGTTATATTTATTGTTATATTGATTTCGCAATTGATTTATACACTTGTGATTGGCATAGTTGTAGGTCCAGGGTGAGATGGTATTTATTATTTTAGGGTATTCAAAATTCGCCAAAATAAAAACTCTGCTCTTCGGAGGTAGCATCACACGATTTGGGACTTGTCATTGTCGCTATTGTGGTTGTTATGTCCCTTCTGCTGGCAATTTCACCCGTAGCGATGTCCTGACAAGCAGCGCTACCTTGAGCCGCCCGAAGGACCGCTTTGTGCGTGGCCGGGCCGGCGTGTATTAGGGCTGCCATTCAATAGTTGGCAGAACCTTCGTTTTTATGTGTTATTGCATATTTCTGCTTGATAATGCAGGCCTTTCTGTACCACACCTCGTACGGGTCACGCCCCCTGCGACAGACAACGCCCTCGCTTATTATTACCCAGTGAACCATAATGGGTTAATGGCGAATTGAATCGCGATTGAAAAGGGCCCGAAGATGGTGCACACTTCACCTCGTGAGTCGCGTATAAAATTCGTAATTGAATTTAATTTAATGGCATATTTGAAATGCCTTTTAAGGAGGGCGTGATGCTCGACAAATGTGAAAGCATGTTCCTGTTCGTCTCTGGTCGGTTTTGTTAATTCTGTTTGGAGTATGTCGCCTGCACAAAAGTGTCGTAACGTGCTATCGAATTCAATTTCATAGTGGATTGCTAAGCGAATGTGTTACCATTTTGGAAAATTAATATATGTAAGTACTTATAATAATTATAGATGGGCTTCCTTCGTACTGGCAACGTCAATGTACACAATTGCACATTTTAAGTTTACATACTCGGCTATCAAAAAACAAGGTCTTACTTGCAGATTTCAAAACTGTTCTTGCCAAGGTACGGTGCTTGGCATTCGAAACCAAGCTCAACTTGAAAGTTTCTTTTATTATTTCTCTGTGAATAATTGGAATAATATTTGATTTAAAACATTTTATTTCAATTATAGAAATGGCAGAACAGAACAGAAGCTAACTAAGCACGCAGTGTACTCTTGCCGGAGGCTCATTGTCCAACCGAAGAAACTACAGAAACTCAGACAAAAACTGGAAATGGAGGCCAGAACTAGGAGCAAAAGCAGCTGTTATGTTTCCTGGAGCTGATTACGGAGCTGTGCAACTGCTACCCAGTAGCTGTTGAAAAATTATCAAGCGAAAAAGAAATTAAAGAAACAATGCGAGAAAACGACAATTAGCTCAACAGCAGAGCAAAATTAAGCAGTTGATGAAACCCAACCAAGCGCGAAATTATAAAATAATATCTAAAATAGGGCAAGAAGCAAATGCGGTTACAGAATATAGATATTTATATCGCATTAAACAAAGGAATATTAATAACATGTTTTTACTTACTTAAAAATCAATATTCGCCGAGTTCGTTCAATAATCGTTCAAATCGTACTTTTGAAAATTTAGCTCAATTTTTAAATTAGCAGTCTTAAGCATTCACAGAAGCCACATACCCTTACGCCGAGTACAAAGAATAGGTTTAACGAAGCGCTCATTAAGTCTACCTGCCGCGAGAGTTTTGGTTGAGGTTGTTGCTTTGGCCAAGTAAATTGCCTCAATCATTTAGCATCACCTGAAAAAGAGCTAAGCGGATCTATGCCGTGCCAAAAGTTTGAAGCACCCTCCAATGCCAATATAATTGTCTGTGTTAATTGAAAAAGTTGCCGTTGCTGATGCTGATGCAGCTGTTGCTGCTAGTGCTTAATTTGCATTACTTTCAAGTATATCTGTGATTGCGTTCTCAAAGTGTCCTGTTTGGTAAGCACAGGCAAATGGAGAATCACATTTGCCAGAATCCACTTGAAGCATCTAATCCCTGCATTGCCCTTCAAGCCGAACTCAACCGAAAGGACAGTGCAGCAGTGCTTTGTATTAACCCATTGTTGTGTTGATTATTGGTTTTGCTGTATTAGTTGCCATTATGCATGTCCATAATATGCAATTAATTAATGTTCAATGCAAATTACAGTCTGCAATCTGCCGGGCAGCAACATCAATCAGTTTGAATGGAACCCTTGCCCTAAGTTCGGCTCGATAATCAAGAAAACAAATTCCAAAATGGCAAGCCTTACGTTCTTAGCAGCTGTTGGAAATTCTGCATAAATTATAATTGAATTAGCAGACGCAATTGAATCGATTTGATGAGAAAACTCATTGATTTACAAATCCCTTTTTAGAGGGATGGGTCTCAAACCAAACAAAATTAATCTCTACGCATGCAAAACTCAAAAGGCTTTAAGATGATTTCAACCCCGAATCCAAATGAATTAAATGCCTAAGTGGCCTCAATGGATGCATCAAAATATTTCTTTAGGTCACATTGTAGAATAGTTAATTAATTAATACTATGGATTTGCCATCCACGCAGACGATCTATACTATCTTCAGTGGCAATGATTGCCTGTATGTGCCAGTGTGCATTAATTTTGGTTAATTACATATAATGCTTGTGCCAAAGTGTAAGTTCCAAAACCCGGCTCGGAATCTAGAGCCACCACGAAAAAACTATCTGTGGATGAGCAGTACTCAAGAAGGTGGATAAACTTGTGCATCAGCAATCTAGTTCTTGCACTAGATGAGAAGCAAGTTCTCACCTTTGTAATTAAGTATTCTTTAGTTAATTTGACAGAGTTTCAGCGAAACTACAGGAAATGTTTAAAGGGAACAACTCCGAAAAAATAAAATCGCGACCTCTGTGGTTCATCAGCCAAGTACAACTTTTGACTGCCTGCTCTTTCCTGCTTAAGTTGGTTTTGAGTTTTACGCAGAAGCGTTTTCCGTGCACCCATCTCTGACACACACTGACCCCTCTTCGACTTGTTTTGGCAAACAACAAAATTATATAAACGACGTCGACTAAAATTGAACGCCTTTGGTTATTTGCGCGAAGTTTAATGGAATTTCCAACAGTTTTTGCAACAGTGATTTTCCAGCCGCACAAGGCACAACCCAAATCTCGCAGCCAGATGCCACTTCCACCCGAAGTATCCCTTCAGCCGCTGTTTGCTTGCCGGGGCATCCTGCCTGGCATATGCAGAGATGAAGTTTTTAAACTTTGTTTGTGCGGCCGCTAGTTTTGTAATTGACATATGGAATTTGTTTGACATTTGGGAGAAGAGGAACTTTGCATTTTGCCCGTCCCTTATCCAATAATAGTAGCTATTTCCTTGCTCCAACGTTGCATCCAACGTTCTTGTAGATCTACTTTAGAAGAATTCCAAAGCAGTATCCATCACATGACTACACAAAATGACATAAATTTGAGCTCGTCACTAATTAACACTTTTTCTATCATTCTTTCAATCAATATATCCAGTCGTATGAACAATGGTACAATACCTTTCTGGAAATAGCTTGACATTAAGATTTCGAATTCCACGAATATTTTATTGTAAAACAATTATGCCTTCCTAGCAACCTTATCAGCTGTTACGTCGGCGATCGATCCCATACTTTTAAATTAAAAAGTTAGATACATTTTTTTTTAAATAAATTACATCTAGAAATAAATAGGAAATAATTATGCAGGCAGCAATCCGAACAATGATATTTTTATTGCTCAAACAAAATATTTTCAAGAGGTGCCGAAACAGAAGTGAATTCAAATTTTCAGGTGTACACAATTTATTTCAGCCCTTGAAATGCGAACTCAAAGACCAAGCGCAAATGCATGTCCCACTTTTCCGTATTTTAATGGACTAAATTAACATAAAATAAAATGACGGGTCTCTCATTCGCCTCTTGTAAGCCCATTTAATTTGTCAAAATAATGACAAGGTTTCAGCAGGCACTTTTGGGATTCGCCCAAACAGAAAAACCTTCAGCGTAACAAGGTCAGAGGGAACTAGCCATTTGCTTTGAAGTTTCCGATATTACTAGGCTATCTTATTCGCTCGCACAATATATTCGCAAGATATGGGGTTTTTTTAATTTGATCCGAGCACCCGAGTGGTGGGCAAGCGGACTGGGAGATAACTTAAAAGTCATGATGGGTATTAAACGTCCAACCCTTCCTTTCTTGCACACACGTGCACTACACATACGAGCCCCCAGCTAAATATGTTAGCAGTCGGTTGGGTCGACAAACCCTTATCAAAATATTTATATGACTTCACATATGCTAAACGCAGAGACTGCTTGAACAGAGCTTCCCAACCGACCAACCACCGCTTTTGTATGTATGAAAAAATGCTTAATGGCCTGTAATCTGCTTAAAACTTGGACACGAGCTCAATTTAGCAAATGGCAACCACGAACCAAACTGGAAAGGGCCAAAGAATAGGGTCACTTTAAGCTGCTCGTCAAATTATTCGGTTATATTGTGCGGATGGCTGGCATTTTCAGTGCCTTATTTTAATTTATGATCTGCACAATGAAAAAAGCTGAAGCTCTTATAAAATTGTACTTTTAATTAATGCCTACACTTATTTACGTGAATCTCAAAAATCGAGCAAAAAGATACAAAGATACAAGATAAAAGCTTTATATTCAGACTCCGACCCAAAATTCAATTTTCATTCTTTTAGCTTTTGGCGCTCGCCCACTCGTCCGTTTACCACTGTTTTATTGTGAAGTTAAATAATTGGCATATTAACTAAACTGGTGAAAAAGTGAAAGAACGCCTGCTTGAATGGTGAATGGTGACATTAATTTCTGTGGATAACGTGTATTGGAAAATAAGCCTGCTTGCACCCATAAATGCAGGAATGCTTGTGTAAAAATTTGTTCAAATAACAAGAATTGCATTACTTTGTGTAAAGCGCATAAACTATCTTTCATACGATCAGTGCTGGAAAACAACAAACATGTTTTATGCTATAAGTACAACAGGATACATAACCATAATCTGAAATCTGAAGTCATAATTAATATGCATATCAATTCCTTCTAAAGAGTCCTACGCATCATTCAATGTAGAAGTAACACAATCTAACAGCTGCAGGAGGGGGCTCAGTTAAGGGAAGTCGGGGAAAACTACCACAATGCACACATAATAACTTCATTCCGAACGGAAGACAACTGCTGAGGGGCACCGAATCACATTCAATACCTTGCCACAATCGCTGCCACAACAGTTGCCAATATGCAGATTACAACGACAATGACGGAACTGAATTCTGTGGGCTCAAACATGGCATTCGAGTTGTAGTGAGGGAATTTGGGAAACTAGAGAAAATTAACCACATTCGGCGGCTCCGAGTCTTAGCATAGGTAAATGATATACACAACCAAATTATGCAGCAAGGAAAATCCAAAATTAGTAAATAATTGGAAACACAACACCTTAAATTGGCAAAATCGCCGAATTTGTATATCCTAAATACAAAACATAAGGTTTGGGTAAACTTAAACTTAAGTTAAGGTAAACCATAATTGGAATAATTTTCAAAACATGCTTACAACGTGAGAATTTCAAGCTTATCAATTTTGTAGATATTTCCATAAACTATAAAACCATTCAAGTCTGATAAAATGAAACTAAACATTTTCCCGAAGATTAAGCACTAATAAGCAACATATGTTTGGAGCAAATCCATAACGCATCCAACTTTTAGTGGGGAAATAAGCCTACGGCCCCATAAAACGTTATCGACGCCAATTAACTAAGCGCAAAACGTTATTTGGAAATTGAAGAAGTTAGAAGAAGACTTCTGCCCTCTCTTCCAACCATTATTAAACTTCAATAAGCCAACCACCAAGTGCCAGAACGACAGCAGTCCGAAAAATATAAGGCAAACATAAAATCCATTTCTGTTTGCTTACCTGCATTCAAATTAACGCACACACACAAACCAACGTGCGTAGTGGCAAGAAGAAATTTTAAAAGAAGGGTGGCGCACTGGGGGTGGCTCTGAGAAACGGCAAAGCAAAGCAAACCAAAGCCAGCAGAATGCTGGTAGCAATATTTCTAATCTAATTTCAGCAAAGTTGAGGGGAGAAAAAATTAAAAGAAAATACTCGCAAACAGAGCGGGCAAGCGAAATGCAAAATGGGAAAAATAAAATGAATAAGGTGAATGAATACCCACGCAAAGAATGACGAAATCACAACAATGCAGCAGAGGCACGAGCCACAAACGCACAGGTAAAATGTAAGCAAACTTTAAGGACGGGTGATGAGTGGGAGAAAGGCAGAACGGCAGAACGGCAAGGAAGAACGGCGGGCGGGATAAGAATGTCGAATGTCGCTAAATGAAATTAGAAACGCATAAAAGAATAACACAATCTGCCAGGGGAGAAGGAAACTGCTTTCACCGGGGCCGAACTTATGAGGGACACTGGAAAAAGGGAACCCAAGACGATTCAGCGAAGTAGTATTTCACACTAATGTGTTCTACACGCAATTATGTAGGTCAAAAACAGATCTGTCCATTTTTTTTTAATTGCGACTTTTTTCTGTTCAACAATTTGGGTATTGTATATTTAGCAAACAGAAAACCAATTTTGAAAAATATCGCTTCGAATATTTTGTTTTTTTTTTCTCACTGTTGGGTAAGCTAGGGAAGCAGATGTTGACAAGAGGTATGTTGAGACTGCCCTCCAGGCCTTGATCAAAAAAAAAAAAGTCCTAAGGAATCTGGCC
This sequence comes from Drosophila orena, assembly GCA_005876975.1. NCBI lineage: Eukaryota > Metazoa > Arthropoda > Insecta > Diptera > Drosophilidae > Drosophila > Drosophila orena. Next base: position 106,049 of record VCKV01000282.1, on the reverse strand, counting down.
CTGGAAAGGTGTAATAAGAATTCGCCCTTACAAAACAAAAAGAAATGCACAGCAACATAAAATAATAAACATAATTTCGCCTTTGTCGTCGCATTTTATTATTAACAGGCAAATGCGTTGAATTTCATTAAAAGTTATGTTTTGCTCCGGCATTGTTGGCCCTGTTGCACGCACAATCAAAGTTCTTAACGTCTGTTGTACGCCTTCAGGCGACAGCAACTGAAATTAGCAACGTAGCTCTGGCCAAGGGGAATCTCTACTGCTCGAGCGGAGGCGGCGGTAAACAGAGTTTGTAAGCCATTTAGCTGCACTGACATTTGCCGCAGGTGAGCCATGGAAACGGAACCAAATCAAACCGAACTGAATCATGCCGAGAGCCAACCGACGGCTAACAAAGCCAACTAAACTAAATGTTAATCTTGTTGTCCGCTGCCCTCCTGCTTTCCCCCCTCTCCCCTCTCTCCTCCCCACTCTCCGCTCTCCCAAGCCTCACCACCAAAGCCGCCACACATCTCCACTCCACTTAAAGCCTTTGACGCGTTCCTTGCCCACAAAGTCGAGCAACATGTTTGACAAGTGACAGCCGTAACGCAGCAGAAGGCTACTCTGCGACGGCTACCATGGGCGTGGCAGCGGCACAACGTTCCAGCTCGGCTCCGATATTGAAAGCAGATGTGTCCAAAGATATCGGTTTGAAAGATATAAGAATGGGATCAGTACAGCCCAGCCTAAACACACTAACATACCTCCTAAAAGTAAATATACATACATATATGATGCACTAGTTTTCAGCAACTTGTATCTTAGATACCTAGATAATAATAAGTTAAAATTCAATAAATCCTTCCTACACCCGTATGTACTTACATATATACGAACCTGAAATACTCAGCGCGACTAAGGCATTAAAATGCAACAATTTGTTTTACTTGTTGGCATTGACCGGACCTAAAGCACATCCATGACGCAGCAGTGGTACGAGGTAGCGTGGGCAGTGGGCAGTGGGCGGTGGGCAGTGGGCGGTGGGCAGTGGGCAGAGGAGCTTCTGTAGAGGGAATCAAAAAACATTTTACGAGCGCATTTCAACTGTAACAAATGTCCGAGGGCCATTGACGGAAGGGCGGTGTGGGAGGGGAAGAAGCATTGGCCACTGTCAGTGGCAGTGAAGGAGGGTAGAAGTGTGTAGCAAAAACTGACCTCATGCTTAAAATCCAAAGCCAGGGACAATCGAAAGCAAAAACCACGCGAGGGTATGGATTGGTTGAATTGAGAGGGGTAAAAGCTAGCTGGATACTGGCTGATACGGCACTTCAAAAAAAAGAAGAAGGTAAATATACCTAGTTTTTACCTATAAATTATAATAGTTTCCAAGTTTTCTCAAACTCTCACTTTCTAATCTGTACGTTCTTTTGAATAAATAAATACATTTTATGAGACATGTTTTTAAGTATAAATTTTCTAATATGTAATTTTTTTTGGATAAATAGAAACTTTTTATGAGACGTGTTCCTAAGTATAATTTATGTAATACCACAATTTCAAAAACACACAACACTGGAAGCGATCAGGACCTTCTTTGCCAAACTGAGATTTTGAATGAAATTTTGGAATAAAATTCTCGACAAATTTCGAAGTGCACCACAGGAGATTGCGATGTGGGGGAACAGCGTTCAGGCTGTCCCTGGATGTTGCTGAGTATTTGGGTGCACAAGGGGCATGGTGAACTCACACCCACAACGACACACTGGACGAGAAGCGCGACATGGATGTGCGCTGCTAGTGTGCGTGCCTGTATATTTAGTATGGCTCTGGGTGCAATTACCAATGAACGTAACAGGTGATCAATTGTTATAAAACTCCCAGGGTGCTTTTGCTTTTCATTATTTTCAATTCACCGTTGCTGCCCTTCTGCATGTGTGTGCGAATGGCGCTGCTGTGCGCGGCAACCTCAGGCCTTTGAGTCCCCGTAGATGTTTGTGACCTGTGTGAGGAGCCCTGCAATTTCACTGTTGCCGCCAAGGCTGAAATTATGTACATGACGCGTATACTTGATTTTGCTTTTTTCCGTTTGCCGTTACCCCTTCTTTGCGCATGTGGAGGAGGCGATTAAGCGAGACCAATGGCTCTGCTACTAAGTTACTCTACATGTTTATGGCGCTGCACGGCAAAATGAGAGCGTTTGCATTTAATCACGCTCAGACTATAGGCAAAGTATCAGAGGCAAAATAGAAGAAGTATAGAAGGAAGCTTGCCCGTGCTTGCCAACGGTGACAGCTTCATAAATTGCAGGGCATCGGCAGAACTTCGTGTTGCTGGGCACTGAAAATGGGATAGGAGCTCGGTTTCCAGGTTCCCCAACTGGGGACCATTAGGTAGCAAACTACCTAGTCCTAGCTGCTAGTTACGGTAGATCGATTCCAATTTATAAGCAGACAAATGATTTTATTCTTCGACATCAATTTAAAATCAGTTAGATCTCTTGGTAATGCAATATATCGTCACAACGAAAACCCCACTCCAGCAACAAACACTTAATTTATACAGCAAAACAGGTGGGAGATTTAAATTGTGGTTTTTTATTTGGAAGTGATTAAATTTGTTGCTTAAGTCCCTACGATAGAGATACAAAGAAATAAGAACGCTAGTCCAATTTCAACAGCCTATGGATCTAGGGATCAGCTAGGGATCTTAGTACAGAATATTCATATATTTGGGTTTAGAAACGGTTCCTCCTACCTGTTGCCTACTTTTCACCAAATCTAGTAAATTTACCATTTTATTGTACGATTAACGGGAATATTTATTAACTTGTATCTAGGCTTTAATAAGCTTATCAAATTAAAATTTGATAGCGAAGATGAGCTGGATGCTCAACAAACCGAGCGTGCACAAGTTCTTACGCAGAGGATGCATCAAGTAGACGCTAGACAAACCACTAATTGAATTAAAGCAACTAAAGCGCAGTTCAAGAAGGGGAATGGGCTGTCGCAAATGATTTTCTGCCCAGCCCTGTCACTTTTTAGGCAGCACAATAATTACTCTTCAAAATGCTAAAGCATCAGCGCGATTTTAATTACTTCAAACACCTTGCCGCATGTAAGCGGCGCCAGCAGCTGCAGCTCCTGGCCGCCGACAAATTACCGTAGCTCTTACAGGACCCTAGCTCATTAGCAGTTCGAGTTGGACAAAAAACAACGCAAACGCAGAAATCAGCAAAAGCGCAAAGTCAGGCCAGAAGCCAGGTTAGCCCATCTCCCATCTCCCAGCTCCCATCTCCCAGCTCTCCAAGTGTGAGTTCGAGTGCCTGTGTGTGGTGGCACTAATGTGTCATGTTAAATTAACACTTTAATTTATTCCGCGTTTGCCAAGCTGCAAAGTGCATATTTAATCAGTTTGTATTTGCGTTTCCTTCGCCCCGGTTTTTTGGGCTGTGGCTGAAGTGGTACGAGAGGTGGTATGAGAGGTGGCGGTGGGTGGGGCGACTGTCTGCCTAACGTTTTGTATTCGCATATACAAGTGAGACCTTAACACCACCGTTCGGCGCAACTGAGAGCTTTTTTGTAAGCCAGTTTAATTCATGCTTGCTTTTTAAATTGCTGCGTTTAACACACAAAGGGAATTTTACAATATGCAAACACAGTTCCAAATACCAATAACCAAACGTGTTTCCAAATACAAAGCTAATAATAACGCTCCGGTCAAACTAATTAAAATATTTATTGCGTTTTGGCTACCACTTGCGTTGATAACACTCTATAGTATTTAAAATCTTTTTTAAAATAGAGTTTTCGTTATCCTTTTTAAAGAAAGTATTAAACAGTTAACTGTAATATTTGTTTTCTCTTTTTTTCATTTATATCAACAGCGCAATTGTATACTATGATCGCAGTTTTAAAGTTCTCTGCGTAAAACTTCACCACAGGTATTTCTTCTATTGCAAGTAATAGTAGTCGGCAAGGGCCGGATCGTATCCCAATATCCATATCCTATAGTTGCCATAGGAACGGCAGAACCACAATTATGAAATTCACCGGAAAAAACAAACCGAATATTTTGTTAAATCTGAGATGAATAAATTTATGTATATTCAGGGTTAGTGTCAAATTTTATCAGTTTTTGCGCTTATCTTCAACGTTTCGTTAATTAAACCGCATAAAACATGTATACTGTTTATTTGAAATCCTGTATTGATCAAGGACCTGCAGCAGTAATAAAGGTCAGGTAATGTAACTAGACTCAAAACTTGATAACTTAAAATTACTACAATATATGTAAATAAAAAAAAATGAATTAAGCTTATAGAAAGCGCTTTAGGTTTCGCCTCGGCTTTCAGACAAAAGAAAACACTCACAAAAGTTCTATGAATATTGGAACCAAACTTAAAAGTTTAAACATACATTCGTATATCTACATACATATATCTAAGCCTGCCAATTTTTGCGGAGCCGTACCTTTTTCTTTGTTTTCGTCGATCCACGCACATCTCGTTTGGTCTTGTTCCGTTTTCAAAGCAAAACACCCACGGGTTGGCGGCAGCAATTCGGTTGTAAAAACACAGCTGGAGCCGCTGAGACCCAACAGGAAATGCAGAGAGGAAAATTCCAGTTCCAGGTCGAGTCCTTCCACTCTTCTTGCGCCACTCCCACCCTCTATCAGCCTTACCGCAAATCAACCTCGAAGCACTTTTGGCTATCAGACTGGACCGATCCCACATTCTGCAAGGGTCGAGCCTACACCACCAACTTTCAATTAAGTCGCACACACATCCACAGGGGGGGCGCCGGTGCTGGCAATGGCAATCACCTGAGGTGACTACGAAGTAATTAACGCAGTTGAATTAATTTTGCCCCTCAAAAGAGTTGCGGTGTAATCCCAGCCGGAAAAACGCATATCAATCACAAATATCGCCGAGAAACCTCTCCACAACCTTAATTAGAAAGTAAATCGTGACCATTAATTAAGTGCTCAAATACAACTTCCTCTCGCATTTTAAGGTTGTTAATCAAAGCCGCTTGCAGCTGAGATTGTGTTTGGGTAGAGTACAACAAAATGTAGCACCTTGAGCCAATGTACAGCAGCGATTGTTGCTAGCATCACTTATACGCCATCAGATCGCCTCAACGCTTGTCAGGTGGAAGCCCAGTCATAACTCATTTCGTGTTCAATTTCATGCACCTGTGACAACACGTAGAGTGAAACAACAACAAGACGCCACTTAACGCCTTTGAGTCGCTTTCTGCATCCCTATGCAGTGTTCTTGTATCGGAAAACAAATACTCTGTGAAACATCGGATACTTGAATTACAGGAGTTTGCAATAAAATAGCTTATAATTATTAACGTTTCATATTAGACTTTGGATGAAGTCAAATACATGACAGTCGTGGGGAATACTTTTTATACTCGCGGACAATCTGGTAGAGTATTGGTATACGTTTGTATATATTTATTTATTTTTACTTTGCCTGCATAAGTCAGATGCTATGAAGGAGAAAACCAACCTTATTGTTTTTTTCCCCTATTTGTCATTTCTGTGTTGCGATCTGTGCATGAGATTGGATTACGTGAATGTAGTCATGTGTACAAGTCGAAATGCATTTTTAATATAATACATGTACATAGGTGGTTTTTCGTTTAAATGGTCGTACGTTGCCTTGCTTTGGAAATATTTCCGTTTTCCTCTATTTGTACGAAATCAAAAAGGTCATTGTGTTATTTATTGCTTTAAGCATTTGCAAATGTTATTACCCTTGAACTTAAATTCGATGCAAAAACATAACTTATAATACGCAACTACAAAACGGAAATTTTATACCTTACGCACTATTTCGCTCGATATCATTTTGATTTTTATATACTGCGATATATTACATTCGGTTTAAAATTGGTTGGGTAATTTTTTCTTTTTTTCTGTGCGGCAGATAATTGAAATGGATATATTCGACTGCTTTCTCAGCAAATGCTCAACTCGAGCGTGAAACTTATTTGAGTTATAAATTTTTATCACGAAACAACAAAATGTTGCAAGGAAATCCATGACATCCAAATATTTAAATAGGATAATAAGAACTCGCTAAGTAATATTGGTCTTGATATTTATTTTTTCATATTGCGCATAATTAATGGTTAGGGTTAATATGGTTTAGTCTTTCCTGATCAAAAATTCGCATGTTTTAACCCAGTATACGAGATACGTAGTTACACTAGATTCGTGAAAATGTAACACGAAGAGGAAAGCGTTTCCAAGCCTATAAGGTAGATATATCCTTGAACGCTACGATCTCGGGAACAACAAAAGTCAGAAAGTTGGGCATGCCAGATCCTAAAGTCGGGACGTTGGGCAGTAGATGGCGTCACGTCCACGTTTTGAAAAATGTTCGAGTTTTTTGTTATTTTATTGCTTATCCTGCAAAATTCAGAAAAATATTTTAAAATTTTCTCTCACTAGCTGAGAAACGGGGATCTGATAGTCGAGGAACTTAAATATAGCGGTCTGTCTTATTTAAGTAGGTATACCTTAATTAGCTGTTAAATTAGCGAAATTAGCTATTAGTGGAACCCCAATAGTCATACTCGTTAGGACAAATGTGCAGTATTATTTCACTGATTGAACTTTATAGTGGCTTTTCAGAGTAAAAAATATTATACATCGCAAGAGAGCATCAGAAGCAGAATCCGGGCTTTCACGTACGTTAATTAACATAATTGGGGCAATTAGGGCTCGCACGTATTTGTTAGCAATTTATCGGCTCTTGCTCACTTACACAATTGGTGTTAAAAATAATGCATTTAACTCGTTGCCAACGAAGCGACGCTGCGCCCGGGTGTGTGTAGCTCAAAAAATGAGGACGTGAAAAATGGGGATGATTAAATTCCAACGGGGGACTCCAACATGGTCCAGCGACCATGCCCATTGACCATCGGCAATGACGACAATTGTGGGCGCACAAATGGCGAGCAATTTTGCTTGCCCAGGACGTAGCCAAATAGCCGGCATTACAATTTAGAAAATCCCTGTCTTGCATTCCCCTCATGTGAATGCCCAGCACACGTAGGAGAGTGTAACAGGTTAAACACTGCGCCACGTTAATTGCGTCGCTTAATTGCACTACAGTGCAACTGTTGCATGTGTGTGGCCATTTTTATGCAATAACAATAAGGCTGCATAACAATAAAGGCAGCGTTTTTGTCATCCCTCTCTTGCCATTTGCTTTTTTGAAAATTTACTTCACACAGTGAGAACAGCAAAGGGCCATTTGCACTGGATGCCACAAAATGCGGCCAAATGAACAGAGCAGTCACGGGATTTCTCTCTAATAGTTGCCGGCCAAATGCCGTCGGTAACTTAATTTTCCCATGCACGTAGAAAAAAAGTTTCTGAAAATAAACGTAGCTTGACTGCGTGTTGGGCTTTTCAATACATTTCTGCCAGTGCACCATTCCGGCATACTCACAATAGCTACTCTAATTGCCATACATTTTCGGTTTTTCAATGGTTTAGGCAAATGGTTTGGGACAAAAACGTCCCGAACCGGCAGACCAATCCTCTGTCCAAATCGCAGGCATATCGTGCCTTGTTTGTGGCAACTGGTTGGCAGCTTCAGAGGAGCAAAATAACAGAGACACTGCCATGACGTTCTCAACGCCAACTTTGACTTTGTTTCTATGGCATATGGGCTGTGTGCTTAAAAGTGCATGCATAAAACTAGCAATTAAGTACATTAGTACATTTTAGTCTGTGAAAAGTGATTCATCCAAGCACCATTATTTACTTTTTTAATGTTACCATATCAATTGTTACCATATCTATCTATTTCAGATCATAGGGTTCTGCAAAGGTTTACTTCTTGATTTAGGAGAACCGATTATGTCAATAGCTTTCCATGGAAGCTCAATCCTATTTCGTGTTGAGTACATTCGACAGCTTTAATATATGTATTCAAATTGAGAACCAATTCGGCTTAAGGTTTATTAAATATCAATGGAAAATATTCTCAGCAATTTTAAAATATTGAAAGAAAGGCTTGCTAAAAAAGCAGTTCACTTTTTTAATCTATGTTACAGTGATATCATAATAAGATCAATTTTGTTGTTCCCCAATAGAAAGCGACCACCAACAGAAACCAGAAGTCGACTGCAACCAAAACCAAATTGCATTTCGGGGCACCGCTCCACCACTCTCCTACTGAAAGTCCTTCCAGAGGCCTGGCATTTTGTCTAATTTAAATTAATATTATGCCAAGCTGCAGCAGTGGCTGCCTCAGGCATTCCGGCTTTGTCCTCTGGTCCTTTTTCGGGCCCAGACAGCTCATTGGCCATTGTTCGCCAGCCACGCAAATTGAAATTGAAACTGCAACCGGATGTAATTGGGCTTGCATATGTACGTTGTGTTCGGTTCAGTTCGCTTAGGTCTCTCTGTGCGTCCGTTGATAATATCATTGATAGCTTTTACCACAATTTGTAACCACAATAAGTTGCTGGTCACAGTTGGAGCAGCAAAAAATTACCATGAGTGCGTTCGTGTGTGGTGTATGGCAACTGGAAATTGGAAATTATAAGCTTCCCTTATCTGCTGAATGGCTTGTTGATTATAACCAAAGCTGGCAAATGGATTTGCAGTTGCTTCATTTGTCGAAATGTATGAACCAATACACCTGCCCTGTGCCCTATTAAATTCAATTAGCTAAACCTAAATACAAAAAAAAGACAGAACGCTATAGTCGATATCCTCGACCATCTTATACGCGTTACTCTGTTAGTAGGAGCGCAAGGCAGAATTGAGTTGAACATTTTATTGGCCTAGCTATAGAATCGGGCAAGAAAAATAGTAAAAAAAAAATAAATCGGGACATTTCTCAAAATTGTGGAGGTAAAATTTTGTTGCAGCTTGTGGGCGATAGAGTGAGCGTGACCAAAATGTTTTCGGTATATCGAAAACAATCTTCTGAAACAGATGGTTAATGGTTCTAGCTTTTATAGTTTTAAGATTTCAGCGTTTATACGGACGGACGTGGTCAGATCCCCACGAATAGTGATCCAGATCAAGAATATATATTTTGTTAGGTTTTTTCAACGAATCTAGTATACCGAATCGTCTAGTAAAAGTTGTAATTACTTTAAAGAAGGTGTTACACCAGGTAAACATAGCAACACGAATGAAAAGAAAATACTGGCCAGAACCAGCGAGTTAAACAACTAAAAGTGTCACAATTGTTGTGACTTGTAACTAGGACCAATTGTTTAACTTTGGTTAGTACAAACACCTGTGCCTGCCGAAGCAGAACTACAAAACAGCATTTAGCAAAAATAAAATAAATATTAACAAAAAGTCAAGCAAAGTGCCAACTGGCACGGCGATGCAACAAGTCAAAACTGCACGTTTACTACGTATTTTCTATGACTTTGTGCCATTGTTTTTTCTGTTGCAAGGGGTTTTACTCTTTTAGAGGTTTACTTGAGCGTTAAATAAATCGAAACAAGAAGGAGAACGGCAGGATAAGAGTCAACCCTGCACAGCTGGCTGAGTACAATTGCCAACAGAGCGCATTGTTTGTTTTCAACATGAAAGTTTTATACTTAATTTAGACTTCACCTAGAAGCATTACATATTATATTCCTAAATAACTTAGCAATGGAACAACTTAGCGCAACAATTACAATTTGCTTAAGCCCCATAGAAATCCTTAAAGGCGTAATATTAGATAATACATATTTTAATATTGACTATGTTAAGAAGGAAGATTAGTACTCTCAGTTAACTTCAAAGTCATTGGGGTAGATATACTGGGCTACGCCAGATGCATTTAAATATAAACCTAGAAAAGTTAAATATTTTGTTTGAAATTTTGCAAAATATATGCATTACGTTTTCTGCACTGTTTCGCTGTGGGAATCAAAATTAATGTAAGCGCACATTTTCTAACTTTAATTAAGTCACAACCACAAAAAAAATGCATGTTGCGCCACCGAAAAATCGTTTTGCGTGTGATGGATTCCAAATTAGAACTGACAGTTCAGCGGAAGCTAATAAAAGCGAGGTGGTAGAGATTGTCATTAAAATGCTTCCGCTTTCACCCAACAAGAACAGAACAGTTGTGCCTATTGTACGTCTCTGTCGCTAATCAGAAAAGATTCCAAAAGGTATTCATATGCAAAGCGGAGAGAGACGGCGCCCACATTATTCATGGCAAATGACAAGCGGAAGGGATACCGCTCATGACTTGGAAAGGGAAACTTTAGAGGCGCTTAAGGTAAAATATAATCAAAAGCCGTGAAAACATTTTTACACGTCATTAAACTCAGATTCAACAAACCATGGCAGCGTATGTTACAGCATCCCACGGATCGCATACACACATTTATATAGAATCAAATGCCTGGCGGCGGATCACACATACATATGTATGCATGTATGTATGTACATACGAACACACACTTCCACAGGGAAGCTTCTCATTCAACCTTGCAGAAGATTGATGTGCCTTGAATGCATAAATAAATTAAAGCTTCCAATAAATTCCCAGGGAATGTTTTTGGGCTCATCGACCCAGGTCCTGCAGTAAGATTAAAAAAAAACTAATAATTAGCGTGAAATGACAGGCTTGTATCCCACATCCCGCACCTTATCAACACTTATGAGGAGTGACTACGCGACAAGTTTTACACAAGAATAGTTTCCAACAAGAATATTGATATATAATGTCTAATATTAATTAAGCCAACCACCCAACTTTTTAATTATAGTTACAAATTTGAGGAAATCAAATAAAATTGTATTTCCAGTTAAAAGAACAACACCCTGGGGGCAAGGTCCAGTCAGACCCTAATCCATAAGGCTTTGAATTATTAATTTTTAAGCTTTTCCGCAGCACAAAAAGAATGACCCAAAGGCCTTTGATATGGCCTATGGGTCAGTGAAGCTAAAGTAATAGGGTGATGCGAGGGTGGTACCCTTGCCCCATATGTGCTTTCTCGCTTGAGTGCGCATTGTCAGACCCAAGTAGCTTAAGGGGAAGATTATTAAAAAGTTCGAGGGAGAAACCTCAGCACAAAGATAACAGTATATTGATTGAAAACCGCATGCATAATGCATTCGTTTTTCGAACCATTTCGTTATTTCTTGTTGTGGAGGTTACAGCTCAAAAATATCAGAAGTAAAACATTTCATTTTTGTTTACCCAGAATCAATTTGTCTAACTGCCAAAAGCAGAATTATAAAAAATAAAACACAAGTCATAAAAGAGAAACCGAAAAAATCAAAAACAAGAACGGCAGTTAGCTTCAGCTTGCTCTTATACATGTGGTTCATACCGATACGAACTATAATAACACTTTATAAACAAAAACCAAGAAGCTACATTTTTTTCGATTATTCCTACGAAGATATATGATTTGTGGCCAGATCTCGCTTATCTTAAAGATATAATAGAATGAACAATTTTTGGGAAAGTTTCATGTACATAGATAGCCTGGTGGAATAGCTTGCACTAGCTTGCTCTGAAAGGAATAGACTCGGCTGTTGACGCTGATCAAGACTAAACATATATCCTTTTTATGGTCGTGTGTCCTTCACTACGTTGCAAAATTCTGACTGAAATCAATACATCTATTGCAAGGGTATACATATTGGCTGCAGGCCTTCTGACAACTGACAGTTTTTGTTCCCGGTTACATTATTTTCCTTACAAAGTTTGTTGGTGGCTGGCTGCCAAATTAAATTATATTAGGATATAACCGAATGAAGGTATTTATAATAGCATTCTATCTTGTTTTTTTAAAATACTTTTTGGTCCCTTTTAGATAATCATTTTTGTCATAATATTTTTCTCCCCTGCAATTACGGCACATAATATTTTTTTATTTGTCAAATTGAGCACGACCAAGCCAATTCCTACCGATATGCCAGATTCTTAGATGTGATTCTTAGAATCACATATGCATGCATGTACATACATACATACATGCATACCATAGATCGGCAGCTGTACCTTTTTTTATACGTCTGGTAATTGTTAGAATGATAACGAAATAAGTGGCCAAGATTTTCGCTATTTAGCTTAAAATGGATATATTTTACAATTAAATTGTTTAATTTATTTAGTGATAAGAAACATTATACATGGACACCGATTCTTGATATTATGACTGCAACCGACCAGCCTAGTTAGGCAGAATACTAATTTCACAATTTGCGACGAAACAAAAGATCGGTGATTGTCCGGTGAAGATAAGAAAAGTGCTGACCGCGCATTTGTCTATTTTTGTTTTTATAATGCATAATTTAATTAAAATACATTACGCTGGCATAGGCAAATATTATTTGAGAACGACCGCAGCTGGCCAACAGTACACATAGTTTGACAATCTCTGTTTATTGCAGCGAGATGCATACATATGTACGTTCATATAGTTTAACTTAGTCTTTTTTTAATTTTAGTAGTCCGAATTAGCAAGGCAAATTTGTGCTAGTGACAGGTCAGCAAGTTTTTTTTTCTAATAATAAAGCTAATGCTAATTAACACGATGCGCATGCATTTTCAGGCCCGCACATTCAGAAGACCAAGGCAAATTTCCGTTTCCGATTTGCATTATCCGCTTAATGGAAGGAGTCCCATTTCCACACATGAACTATTGCAAATTTGTTTGATTTCGATTTCATGGGTAAGTTTGTATGTCTTTGCCTTTTGTTATGCATAATTCATGGGGCGTATGGTAATACGAGACTTCCCGGCAGTTCCACATTATAAATGCTACCCCCAATAGTTTTTTTGTATGAACGTAAATCGATCCAGAATTGCTTAGATAAGTAAGTCAAAGTATGAAAACACGCACTGTTAAGCATTAAATAAACATATCTTATAAAAAAAAACATCTTTTATAAAAAAAGCTACAATAAATCAGCTTGATTTAATACATATTCCACAGCTTATGCGGAAATATTAATTACTCCATACCTAGAAGAACAAAATGAGTGAGTCAAACATGGATTGTGAACAGCGCGGCGATATAGACCCTGTCGACGGCTGGATCGCCGATCTTTGCAACAAAGATGCGCGTTTTTGGGCCATGTTGGAGCTATGCGAAAGGCGGGACCACATCGACAACCTAGGACTCTTGCTGTGGCATTCCTTTGGAGCTGTGAGTGGTTTGCTGCAAGAGATTGTGTCAATATATCCAGCAATTTATCAAGATCTTGAATTAACCGGCCAACAGTCGCATCGGATTTGCACTGCCATCGGGCTGATTCAGGTCATGGCCTCACATTCCTTCATTGGTATTCAACTGATACGATGCCAAATCATGTGCTATTTAATGCCATTGCTTAAGATGACTTCTCAGACTCGGGCCGTTGAGCATATTCGCCTGTCAGTTTTGGGCGTCATTTGCGGTCTATTGAAATCAGATCATGCGGAGATCGTGGCTTATTTTTTGGGCACTGAATTGATTCCACTTATTCTGCGGCAGCTGGAATTGGGCACCACAATGAGTAAGGTGCTCTGTGCATTCGTCTTGTACCGCACCTTAGAACACGAAGTAGGCTTAAAGTTTGCCAGTCGAAGGCTGGCCCGAAGGCTGCATCTAATCCATACTTTAGCCAGGGTTGTGCACCAACTGACACTGGAACCGGAGCCTAGAGTTCTTAAACATGTTGTGAGGATCTATTCTCGCCTGGCGGATGATCCCCAGAGTCTGGAGCTGATCCTAAAGCTATTGCCGGCACAGATTCGGAACGGCTATTTCTGCCAGGAAGGTTTACCGGGCTTTGAGAGCGCCTCAGTAGAGCTGGCTGATCTTAACCGTAAGCTGTTCAATAAACATGAGAAAAAAGACAAAGGTAAGGGATCGTAAAACTTACAGGATCCTTTGATGTAAATCTTTTCTTTTTAGCTTGTGATGATTCCGTGCCGGAAAACCATTGAAGCAAAATTTCTCGCCTCATTAGGGTTCCTTCCCCTAATGGTCCTTATCAATGCATCCAAATGGGGCTCCAAACAGATGTTTTATATGGTGGCAAGACAATACCATGTAAATTTCATTTATACTGCTTATATCTGGTTGGAGAAAATGTAAGGGTTCCCTCGGAGCATTAAGTTGGCATAATGCAATAAACAGATCGTAAATATTTTGATACCATTTCTCCGCCGTAATTGACTCGACGTTACTTTGAATGTCAAACAATAAATTCAATTTCCAATCAATAGCCCCGAAAATAAAAACTCAGTTGCACACACACATGGCATTTACCCTAAACCCTACCACGCACGTGTATGGCTCATGGCTCATGGCTCGACTTTTGACATGTATACTTAGTGAAATAATCGAATGAACAAAAGGTGAAAGCAAACGGAGTAACGCTGGTGCTGTAAGCCAAGGCAAGCGGAAAATAAATGCAAAAGGCGATAGACGCCAAGTATTTAGAACAGTAAGAAGCATCAGGGTTTCATATAGCAGCTTATTTATATGTACATATGTGCCCAACTAAAGGGTTATGCAAAAAAAATTCATTCCTAAAGGAATTACAAACCCTAAAATGTCTACAAATTGTAAAATAGCTTGACTTGCGTTTAATAGAAAAATGGCTTCTTGAATAAACATTTTTTACTTAAATAAACTCTGAGTTCCATGGAAAAAAGAATATAAGTTAAGTAGGGTGAAATAAGCCAAAAAGCCATTTCGTAGTTCGTTTACAGGGCACAAATTGAAATCTATAAAAATTGTATCTTGACGGTTTGAAAAATGCGTAAGTGTTTATCGGAGGTAGAACAACGTATGCAAAGTGGCTAAAGCAGGGAATAAACAGTCAGGCAACAACAATGACAGCCAAACAATGCAAATCAATTTAAATTTTCATCTCACATGACGCAGTCGATGAAAAATAGCGGGAAGCAAGGGCGCAAAAATGTTCAGAAAATGCGTGAGAAAATCAGAAAAGCAACCGCAATCTCTTACCAAATTGTTTCGAGGGTTGCCATTGCCTTTTTTCGCTCTCCGTTAGCTTTGCCACGCAACTCAATCATAAGTAAATATCTGCCGCGCACACACGCACGCACGTGAAAAAAGACGCAGCTTATTATGCCCACGGGTAAAATATAAAGGGAATATAGGGAAGCGGTTTAACGGCTGAAAAGTAGCACGTTGGCAGGCAAGACACGTTCTAATAGATTTTTTCAGCCTCTCGCCCTTTGACGCCTGGCAGGCCATACAAGTAACACATGTTGCTTTTGTTTGGCTTCCTGTCACACACAAGGATGAAGAGAAGGAATCCTTCACTTGCATACAAAGTTACACTTTCACTGCGTCAAATGTCGTATAGTTACTATTTCACTTCGCTGAAAATCTTGTTCTTCGTTTTTACTATTAGGTCATTAGACAATTGCAGTTGTCAAGTTAAAAAAATTGTTGGTAATTTCATTTAAGATGCATTTTCTTTTACATTTTCGTTTTTCTTAAGTGTTCTGAACTCACCAAACTAAGCTCCCAATTTTGAGCATGAAGATTTTTTATTCACCTTTCGACAACAGTAAGCGCGTCAGTTCTAAAATCAAAAAAGAGATGTTAAGCCACAAATGGGCATTGATTAGCCAGGCGGATAGGGTGGCATCCATACATACATATGTATGTTCATATGTACATACATATATGAGCATCAATCTATGCAAATTGCTTGCAATTGACTGGCAACCCAATCCGAAAATTATGCCATCAGCGCTCCACGGACAACAATGAAGATGAACAGCGCTTCTGACTGGTAATCGCAATCGAAGCTGCTGGATTTGACAGGAGAGGGAACCTGACGAAGATAGCCAGCGGGTGGTAAAAGGTACCAAGAGCAGGAAGACAGCCAGAGCCGGAAGCTGGCAGACAACTAATTGGACATCCGTTGGTCCCGGCGCTCATCGACTTTGAGCCAGGACAAGGGCAAGGTAAAGGCAACTTAAGGATTCTTTTCCACCGCCTTTCTTCTACTGTTAAGTTGTGCGCTACGTTATTAACACCATACTGAGTAAAAGACCAGGGGCCTTAGAAACGATAGCGGACCTAAAAGGTCCTCATGACTGGCAGTTGACGGTGGGACCGCCATTTCGATTCCAGCTATATGTCCGTTGCGACACAAAAGAACCTGAGGAGCTCGAATTGCCGGTGTCGTTTGGCTTGATTTAATTGAAGCCGATTTCCCAGCTGGATTCTGCAGCACAGGCCACCAGCAGGGCAACCTCATTAGATCAATCCGTGTTCTAGCTCACGTCCCGCTACGCTGCCGCTTATAAGAAAACGTGGACGTTTGCAGTGCATCTTTTTACAGTAATTTATTTTTGTAAGTAGTCACACTATTAATACGACTCCAACCGCATGCGTTTATAGTCCCGTATTTATCGGACGCCACAACAAAGCGACTAAGAGATCAATGGGCTTGCCAGAGCTTTCACTTCAAAAGTTCTGCGACGGAAACCACTTCAAAAGCCGTCGTTCAGTGGTGCAGCACTGCTTCGTTGACACCTGCCTGTAGCTAACAGACCACCCCTTTGGTGATTCATTAGCTACCCGCATCAGCTTGTTGGCCCGCTTTATGCTGAACACTCCTAAGCTAAATTAACTTTGATAATTCCTAATAATCTATTCAAGCAAGTTTTCAAAAATGTTTGTTCACTTGGCTGCCATTCTGAGTGGTTTTAATGGGTGTGTTAGTGTAATGGATGGAAGCGCGGACCAGGGAGGTATACTTTTGTTGTCCTGGCTTCTTTCCTTTCGAGCGAATTGAATTTCGAAATTTACTTAGATTTGAATTGTAAGATAGCTAGAAACTTATTAGATCGGAAAACAAAAAAGCACACACAAAAGTTTTGCGGAGCCTTCGCTAGCTAACACTGTTCAAACATGTTACGTTAAATAATAATATTTAAAAAATGTAATTACAATTCAGAGTTATGCAAATGAAATACATTAAAGTTGAAATAACATTGAGATCAAACTTAGTTATGGTAGTAATAGGGCATGTAAATTAAGTTTTTAATAATTTGATATTACTAGTGTGAACTTTTTGACCTCAACGGTGTCATAACCCGCAAGCTAATTTAATGACATGCACTTGCAGTTATAAACAAATATTATATTATTTTAGTTTTGGAGGTAACTTATTAATCTTTCTCTTTTTTTATTTATTGTTATAAGACAAAATTTTCCTGTGCCTTTTTTGCAGTGTAATGGCTTTAAACAACTTTTCTGCCAACAACTATTGTTCAAAAGTTTTCAATTGAGAATATTAATTTAGCCGATATACGTGGGCGAGGGAGCGGTTGGGAAAGCAAAACAAACGGTACAAGTTTTGCGGTTGCACAGCCCAAAACCAAGCCGAAAAGAGAAACCCGGTGGGGGCGGATCAGGTACGATACGTTATGGAGGATGTTCATCGTCGACCTCAATGCGACAAGGTGCCGGCTTAATGTGGTTTTTGCGGCGTACTTTCTATTAGGCTATCGGAAGTATAATCAAGAACACTCTTCTCCTCACACCCACTAGCCGCACACCGCCGTGAGTATTCCACCATCGGGTACAACCACTCAGCGACGCACACGGTCTTTGGGCCAATTAGCAATGTGTCCAACGAAGCTGGCTGTGGGCATGGATTTGTTGTGGCGAAATGAAGTGGAGTCCAATAATTAGGGGTAGGAATTATTTCGAGTACGGTAAATAACTCTGTTACTTGTCATTTCAATCTATGTAGAAGAACAAAAATTTGCGATAAGCTACCAAGCATATACATCTCAAGAAATGCAAAATTCTTTGTTATATGTAAATATATTAAAAATGCCGCATTCTAATTAGTCAATAATTTTTGTATACAAAAAATTTTCCTTTTGTAACTTCTGAACCTAAGGATGATCCTACAACCTTAATTTATCTAAAATACATGGCTGTTTCTTGTATGTATACAACAGAATTTGAGTACGAATCTTATTGAGCCGCTGGGCACACAGTACAGTCTCCAGCGCGTGTTCACCTGCAGGGAATTAGCATGCAAAGCCGTACCCCACCAGAAACAGCACCCCCAGAGAGAGGGGGCGGGTCAGGTTATGAACATTGCGCTCATCATTGAAGGCCCGCCGGCTAAACTGGCGGATGGCAGACGGCAGCTGTTCGAGTGCCCATTCTCCCACCCACGCCTCTGGAGTTGTGTCCGAAAAATGTTTCCCCTACATTTGCATGGTAAAACGGCTACAAGGAGTGGTGGTCAATTTGAGCTCGGAGTGTTGTACTACACTCAAAGCCCATTCAATCACGCAAGCACTGAAAAAAGCCAACAAGAAGACTTAAGGAAAATAACAAACTGGAGATTTTTTTATGATTATTGAAAATGTTCTTTCAAAAGTCTTCGACAGCGACAAAAAATTTACATTTTTTTAGCTAACATTTTGATGAATTTTTAATTAGTATACCAGTTCTAAAAAATATGAACGGCATCTATATATATATATGTATATATATGCATTAAGTAGTCATGTAGTTTCCTTTTTTAAATTGCAACATATTTCTTAAGTGTAAACGCATATCCCATTCAATCATAGATGACGGAGAGTCAAAGGAAGTTTGAAGCTTGGAACCAGAGCCAGAAAGAGAAACTAAACCATGGCAGGACCAGATTCTCGAACTGAGACTGGGCACATCGGTAACAACTGTCCAATTCAGAAACTGCTCGCCTCACATTTGCTTTGCTTCATGCAAGGTACACATGTTTGTTACCTGCGTGAAGGCGGAAGCTCGTGGCAGAGGTTGGCATGGAGCTAGCGCAGCTTGTTTCCGGTCCACCAGACCATGCAATACGAGAAAAGAAAGCAATTGGGCGCCTGCAGTACACTGTTGCATTTCGAGGGAAATGCCTGAGCAATGCTTCAATATATTCCACTTCAGTTTAGATTTTATAATTCCCGACATCGTGACGTTGATAGGGACGGTCATGGCTAGATCAGATTTCGCTTTATGACATAACTGATGAACATGAGCATATTCGGTAGAGAATCTTTTTTCAATTCCGCGATCATTTTTAAGGGAAGGATATAAGTATATGTCATCTAAAAGGATGATTGTAATGCCTACATAATTAAAATGAAGCGGTGGATAGCAATATAACGATGTGGGTGCGGATTTTAAGCACAGTGTCTACAAATCTCAATTAACATTCATCACACTTGATAAGTCAAAAAGGGAGTGAGAGCCAACACACTTTCGGCTCCTTCTCCTCTACAGCTTCCTTCGACTGAGCGTGCCTCTGTTATAGCTTCTGCCCGTGTAATCCGCTTAAGGAACCCAGCAGGAACGGAAGCCGGAAATGAAAACCATACAGTATACAATGCAACAGTGAGAGAAAGGTGAGCTCGTCGCCGCAAAAGACAGAAAACGACTCCGGAACAAAGAAGAATTGAATTGTATTATGTTGGTCGAGGTCAGGTGAACTGTTTCCGCAGCTTGTTTTGCTTCTTTTCCACTGAAAAAAATTGAATACGTTCATTAACACATTACTGTATTATCCAAATATAAAGGAGTAAGGTAAAGTAAAATAAATAGAGAATTAATGAAGTAAATTTTTGAATTTTTAAATATAAAAATATTAGGCTCAATTTGTTTAGTGGTACCACCTGTGTTTACAATGATAGAAAGGAGTTGAAAAGGAATTACGGCTCTTAAGCCGTAGCGGAAATGAAT
Organism: Drosophila orena; assembly: GCA_005876975.1. Classification (NCBI taxonomy): domain Eukaryota; kingdom Metazoa; phylum Arthropoda; class Insecta; order Diptera; family Drosophilidae; genus Drosophila; species Drosophila orena. The sequence goes on along the minus strand of VCKV01000282.1, from coordinate 86,352 downwards.
ACTGCGAGGTTCAGCGACAGTATTCTAGAATCGCTCAAGATGGGTAGCTGACAAGACCTCTCCGAATTCTCCCAATATGTGTTACGCCCCTGGTGCGTATAAATGACTTTTCATTTTCTTCATTCCGCTCCAACCAAATCATCTAGCTAAAAATTTTCGCCCTTATTCCATGAAATGTGTATTGCTCTTGAAATTAATTAATATCCACATGTTGCCATTTATGGAATTTTTGTCGTTTTTATTATTGCAAATTTTATTCAATAGTTCACATTAACATTTTACAGAAATGGTATTTAGTCACTTTTTTCAGAAAACTTGCAATTTATTTCGTTCCAATGCGTGGATTAAAAATGCAATCATTAATTATTACCTAAGTGGTGCAACAATACTGACAATTATATAAAATTTAAGAAGAATCGCTAAAGTCCCCAACTATAAAATACCCGTTACTCTTTACTTTATTTTACATACATTAGGAATTAACTGCATACTGAACACTGAAGTCATCGGCAACGCTTTGCCTTAAGCCGTAAATTTCATTATCCCATAACTTAACAAAAAACGTTTGGAGATATTAAAAATAACATATTTAGGCGTAGAGAGGCTAAAGGTTGGAAATTGCTTAGGCGTTACTAGAATGAATAGGTTTGTCCACAGATCTGTAGCTCCTAAAGTTCACTTTCAACAGACAGACAAATAGACATGCTCATCAACTAATCTGATGAGCCCATTGACTTTACGAGTAACGGGTATATTAAAGATATTTGGAATTTATAAATACGTTAGCAATTGCAATGCGAATTCATTATTTATTCATGGTCTTGTTCGCAAAAGGCTCATAAAGAGAATATGAATTATTTCATTGACACGTTGGAGGGTGGGGATTATCATGGCATCGGAATTTATATCAATATAACTTTCTAAAATAAAAAATTTTAATTTTTGTTATACGGACTTCGCCTACCAGATAGTATTATGCATTGTATAGCATAGTTTATTATATTAAAGCTTTTCAAACATAGTCTTTCCTACAAGTTCACTCTTTTTAACTCTCTAATGGAGCTCCAACGTGTCAGTCAAAAATGTTATTGTTCCTTCTTATTTTTCTTGCATTCTTATTTTTTCAACACTAAACAAACAACATTCAATCTTTCGCTTTCGTTTAAATTTTATTTTACAGGAGTAGGTATTCTGTTTTATATTCTGTTTGGTTCGCTCGCTTGATGCGTGGACTACCATGGCAAATGTTAAATCGCCTAGTTGTATACATACATTAAATAAAATATTTATCAAATTGAATGCATCGCAGAAACGTATTTTAGAAAATAAAAGAGAAATATTTTTAATATTTTTTTGTGCTAGCTTTAAAAGGTGTTATACCCTTAACTCGCTACACATATAAATATATATGCTATTTCCTGTGCTGGCTATAAAAGGTTTCATCCACTCAACCAGCTACACATGTAAATATATATGCTATTTTTTAAAAGGTATTATCAAAACCATTACAACTTATGTTGAACATTAGCTTAGCTTCCTAAAAATTACACCAGCTTAAAAAATAATAAAAATATATAACTTACAGTACAAAAGTGTTGTTGCTCATATTGCAGTTGGACCCGTTGAACACGATAATTACGCTAGACCGATAGTTTCTGTGATTCTTTATCTGCTTTATTTCATTGCAATATCTTCATCGGAAACTAATTGTAAATTGTTTTTTTAATTCTCATGTATTTTGTTAAAACATTTAATATTTCTACGAAGATTAAAGCACGACACATATGTTAAAAAAATAAACGATTTGAATTTTAGTTTGTTTTGAAAAACTATTTATGGTGTAATTTAAATGTTCAGGTGGTTCAACTGCATAAAAGATCGTTACAACTTTTCAATCGCTGATATTGTTTAGGGGACACGCTTATATATATTATTTTCGATTTAAATGCTTCACACTTGCTTGGTATGTTCTAATATTTTTATAAATTTATAATACTCACATTATGTTAGATAATGCACCTTTTCTGTTCACATTTAAATATTTTTTTATAAATATTAATTGCTCTAACATCTTTGAATTTGTTTACTATATTTGTATACATTTAACAAGTTTGTGATGTACTTTAATATAAGTAAAGTTATTTCTGTTTTCTATATTTTCCACTTGAAAATTAAAAATACAAACCTATGCATCGAGTTTATACTAAATCCACATTTACACGTGATATAAAAAAGCGGTTATTAAAATAATTTAAATTTTGACAATATCAACATTGTTTCAATGATTTGTGTTGTTTGGGGCGTCCTAGAGCAAAATTTAATTTCAGCTTAAGTTCGCAATTTAAAACCCCTAATTTTAATTATTTGTATTCTTACAGATTTTTTTATGAAAGAAATCATATTTCGTCATCTCTTGTTTGGTTTACATTTGGAAATGTTCTGATCACGTTTTGAAATTATATCTCTAAAGTAGTTTTACGAATGCATTACTCGTGTAGTATTTTTCGTTGACGAATTTCGATACGGACATCGTTAAGTTCTAAGTAATGATTTTTAAAACAAAAGGTGTTCCCAAAAGTGGTTGAAAAATGTTTTTATCAGCTATTTCAGCCTGTGAAGATCCGCCTCATGTGAACTTTAGTCAAACACGGTTTTTTTTAGCAAAGCTCTGGAATCTTTAACTCAAATCCCCCTTTAGTAAATTACTATGTTGTTTAGATTGCCTGCTTTAAAGTTTTGTTAAGAAAATTATAAGTGCTTAAAGTATGCCTAAGACACAATTTCACTTCCCATTACAAGGAGAACGCTATAGTATCAATTTCACGTTACCGAGCAAGTGGTAGAGATAGGAAGAAATTTCACAGAATAGTCGTGCCAATCTAGTGACACAAACATGGGCTGCGTCTACGTCTCTAGAACCTGCATGCTTAACTTAACTTTCCAGCTTTTAAAATATATATACCAAAATATATTTAACGCGTTTTGAAAGAATAGTTTTTTTTCCATGCATGGCTTTAATGAAATAAATTACAAACCATTGCGTTTTAGCTGTTTCGAGGTCTGGATATTTATAATATTATTAATCGGTGTATACATTTTGTAAATAAATCAGTTTTTAAATATTTTAAGAATATTAATAAAAAAAAACCCAGACCTCGAGCCATCTTAAGACCAATTGTTTTAATTCTAAAAAAGGAAGCTAGAAACATCTTTAGTAATTTACTTTATAAATTTTGGCGTAAATGTTTTAAAGAGTGTGATAGTTTTCCGTTAAAATCAATTAACCATTTTAATTCACAACAAAAACCTAATTTTAAATTAGTTGCATAAAAATTATCAATATATTGCAAGGCAATAACTGTGTCCCAAAAGAGGAAAGGCATAAAAAAACATTATTATAATTATTTTTGTTTTGCGCGTTTTATCATGGGATTCGGCTTTTAATAAGAAATATTATTATACAACATTTACATATCGAATACAAATTTGTGAATCTTGTGCATTCTTTCAACTTTTACAAGTGTGACCGATATACATGGCGTGTGTAGTTAACTTATGCACGTGCATTTTGTGTGTTGATTGGTTAAAGAATTTCACATTTTAAAATTCGTACACTTTCTGATTAAACCCTATTGATACTAGAACATATTGCCTACACATATAAAATAGCTTACATCCAACCTTTGACCATGGTATTATTGGTATAAAACTTTACATTTACAGGGTGTGCAATTTTTTTCATAGCTTTTTATATTATACAAATGCCGAAAATTATGGTACCATTTTCATCATATCAATTAATAGTTCGTTCTTTTCATTTTTTATCTAGGCCTCCGTTTCAGCGCCTTTTAAACGCAGACGGGCAAAGTCCTCAAAAATTATGTCGTCATCTTGTGCCTCGTCGTCGTCCAGCTGGATAAGATTTGTTGTAGTTGGCACATCCTGCCCGCCAGTCGCCGATTCATTTCCTCGAACGTCACTCATGCTCACTAACGGCAGACCCGCGCCTGCTAGACTAGCCCGTGGCGATCGCTCTCCCAACAGCGGATGCTCTTCCTCCTCGGGCTTGGGGTGCATTAGAGTGAATGGCAGCTCAGCCACGAGGTCACCATTTAGCAGGGGTGAACTAATCAGCAACTTCACCTTCACCTTATAGTGCACCATAATACCGAGACTCTCTCGCTGGGCAGGATTGGTAATTAGAGTGCTAGACGCCAAGTTGGTGTCCTCATGCTTTAGCTGCCCGTCCAAAGCAAGGCCCCATTTATCCTTATTATTTGCCAACAGGGGGCACAACTCAAATACCTTCGACAGTGTAAATCCTGGAGCCACTTGACATCCGTCTTCTGACTCGATTTCGGCCACTACAGATTTATATTGAGCCGTCGAAAAGAGGCAAATATCTGCGAACTGCCGGACACATACCTTAATCTTTTTTACCGTCCGATTTGAGTTGTTGGCCACATGAACGTTAACCGATATTTTTTCGCCGTGGTGGTATAGCTCCTTGTCCAAAGTAGCTTCCAAATGGATCTTATTTGGCTTCATCATAAACTCCTTGCTTACTTCGATCGATGGCTGCTCACCGACTTTAGAGGGCGCGTACATGACTTTGCGAATAGTCAGACGCACCGAGTTCCGCTTGTGGGGCTTGTCCTCCACGTTCTCACCTATTAGGGATAAACATTATAAATAATGACATCAATGTATGATTCTTAAAGAAATGCTATGACGGTTGTATCCATATTTTAGCTGGGGTGTGTCAGTAGTCTGATTCGTTATAAAAATTCGTCATTGATGTTGAGTCTATCATGGATCGGATTACACAAACTTTCATCACAGGCCTGGCGACAAGGAGTGGCATGTACATGTACACATATGTACATATATAGACGTCTTAAATTTAATATACATATACATTCGGATGTTGTCAAATAAAATCGCTTTCCATTTAATTAATCATAAATGGTATTGCGTTAAAAATACGCCTATATACAACTATACATATATAGTTGGTAATCCCAAAAACATAAACGCTAGGCACATTAGATACATAATTCAACAGACGCCAAGAAAATAAATATGCTGACTCAATCATCATGAGGAGAAGCAGAGAAGTACTGAGAAATCATTTCTGCCAACTGTAAAAATTCCCACATGGTTTCTTCTTATTTTTTTAAAAGTATTTCGAACTGGAGTAGAGACAAAATATATAATTAATAACTTGTTGTCTTAACTCTTATACTGGTAAAAGACCAAGAACAACAACAAACTCGTCGCTGATTTTCTTATTCTGTTTATGCCAGTACGCAAATTGGCTGCCAAATAAGCATACAATTTCAACAGAAACTATAAAACCACAAAAATGTGTAAACAAAATAAGGCAATAGATAATAATATTTATTTAACAGAGAATAGAAGTGGGTGTATTAAGGGGGATCATGGGCAAGTAGTAGTATGCGAGTGGAGCAACGCAAATATGCATGGAAAACTTTTCAGAAACCTAAAAACCTTTCTGCTGATCAAGCATTACTTTTTCACAACTTTATTTTTCTGTTTTTAAATAACAAGTCTAAAATGTAAAATAAGTAGAACAAATCATGTTGGCACACAAAACGTCAGACCGCCAACTGCGACGTCTGGTTAAGGCGAACAACAACATTAACTGCGATGCAACTTCGGTCGAGTCAAATTCCAATTAAAAGTGTCGAATTTCAATTAGGTGGACGCTGCGTCATCAGCCCGACGTAGTTGGATTGATTAACCCTGTGTTCCCGACCGCGTGATACACGCGCTAAATTGCACAAAACCACACATATTAGAAATTTACAGTCCAACTTATATAAAAAAATGCTTATTCTTATTAATTTATTTTATTGTTTTTAAAAACATTATTAGCACCCACAATTTGACTGCTTTAAGGGAAAGGTAGCATTCAGGAAAAATTTTGAATATATTGCAACATGTATTAAACGCAGTATGTGTGGGATGAATACTACGTTCGAACAAATAAAATTTCTTTTTGAGATTGTAGCCTACACTAACTAGACTTGTCTGTAGCGACTGCTGCAATCGCTCATCAATGATTTTGCCTTTGTCTGACCGCCGTACATGGACACGCCCACAAGATCAGACCCATAAAGACTCACCCACAAAGGCTTTCAGCTCGTAGTCTACTCCGCAAGACTTTCCCACATCGCCAGGAGCCGGCTGCAAGGACACGGAGGCTGGGCAATAGGGCGGAACCTCAAAATAAAACGGATGGGCGTTCGGTCCCAGCTTTTTAATCAACCTCTCCTGAAGCCGGGTCATCGGACGGTCCAGCTGCATGGGCGGATAGATCTGCTCATGCGCCAGATACAGATCCTTTCGGAACGTCAGTCCCAAAACATCCAGGTCTTCGCGTCCGTATCGAAAGGCGGCAAGCACTTGGCCAAAAACCTTTCGGTCCTTTACGTACTCTGGATCAATAAAGACAACGCCATCAATGGGATCCACGTGCGTGACATGGTCGACGAAGTCCCGTTTGCCAAGGTAAACCGTTATCTTGCCGTTGGACGAGCTCTTTTTAAACACGCGTGTCGCCTGGCGTCTGGAGCTGGCATCTCCTCCAGTCTCGTCGCCTGCGCTTCCGCCTCCAGTGCTCCCGGCAGCTGTCACATTGGTGCTGGAGCCATTGCTCCCATTTGCTCCTCCACCTCCCCCGTTCATCGTTAATTGACGGTTGTGCGACTTATTCTGCTTTTCTGGTGTTTCTGCCTAATTGTTTTCCGCACACACCGCTCCTCGTTTTTTAGGAACTCCGTTAAATAAATATATGTGTGCGTTGCGGGTGCTGTGCTGCAATTTAATTTTTTATGTGTATACTTGTTCCGTCATTTACCAACACAGCTCGACAGACAATTTATAAATACCAACCAATATTATATACTAACATAAAATGCACAAATCTGGTATTTAATATTTGAATTCCGATATTTTTCGGTCTTATTAAATATCGTAACCTAGAATTAATAATTATTGTGCACTCCTGGCACCTATTTCTGTTTCCTAAATGTACCATGGCCCATACTAATTGACGTTTAACAATTTTTCTTTCAATGGCATTGAAAACACTTTTGTTTGAATGAAACTTGACGATAAGTGTGACTTTTAAAATTCTAGAATATTATAAATTCCATCCATTGGTATGAAACAGATGCTTTGTAGCCGACAAAAATTCAATAATTAAAAAAAACCAACTATAATATCTTATATCTTAAAGATCTTTAAAAAAAATTCTTATCTTAAGACTGCAAAAAAATAAATATACCAGGTCACAAGTATTTCTTTTTAATACGGAATGTAAATTATATGGTAGTGGGATATAGCTATAACAATAAGATTGAAGTGCCCAGAATATTGAAGTTAATCAACTCTAGCACCGATAGACCCAACGGTCATACTGTTCTTTTCCTCTTTTCCACGTGCATTTCATTGAACAAAACCACGCGTTGTTCGATCTGAACTTGGCTTTGCTAAATTTGACCAGAAAACCTCGAAAAACTTGTAAAAATGGCTCAAAAGAAAGCCGTAACCGCCAAGGGCAAAAAAGCAACGAATGGAGTGGCAAAGCCTTTGGCCAAACGGGTAACGAAGTCCATAAAGGTACAGAAAGATCAGGAGACAGTAGTCGCCGAATCGCCTTCCAAAAAATCCAGAAAACAGCCTGTAAAGGAGGTGCCGCAGTCCAGTGAAGAGGACGAATCTGATGTCCAGGAGCAGAGTGATGAGCAGGCAGAGCAGAGTGATGAGCAGGCAGAAGCCGATAGCGACTTTGAGGTAAGCTATAAAAAAAACGTGGTCTGGTGTATAAATACTGTTTTCATTTAACATTACCTATCTACATAAGTATGTATACATAAATAAAATGTATATATAAATATACATACATATATGCATGGAGAAGAATCAGTTATATATATATGTATAAGCATGGAAAAGAATCCTTTATGCATTTTTTATACCATGTGGTTGTAAAGATTTTATTAGGCAACCTGAAAGAACCACCGACCCTTTGCTTAATACCAGCTCGGTTTATATTATATCGACTTAAAAATTTCATGATTGTTTATAAAGGTGCCTCCGATCAGTGGTTATAAAAAAATTTTACCTTTTCAGACCGAAGAGGCAGCGGATTTCATTGAGGACGAGGCTGAGGAAGATGAAGATGACAATAGTGACGAAGAGGAAGATGATGATGAGTTGGAGCCTGGTGAGGTTACCAAAACCGAAGGCACGGATGAGGTAGAAGACTCAGACGGTGATGATGAAGCGCCTCTAGAGAAACCAGTTTCCAAGAAATCTGAAGTGTCGGAGGAAAATAGCGGAATTCCAAAAGTACGAGTTGGCAAAATTCCCCCGGGAACGCCACAAAATCAGATAATTTTTGTCACTAACCTTCCAGACGGTAAAGTAACTTGTTTGTTATTTAAATTAAGAATTATATTTATAAATATATATATATTTTTTCCGCACAGAATATCTCCACAAGGACTTGGTCGCATTGTTTGCTAAGTTCGGGCCACTTTCCGCTTTGCAGCGTTTCACTAATATGAATGGCAATAATTCAGTTTTAATTGCCTTTGGTACGACAGCTGGAGCGGAAGCTGTTCTGCAGGCCAAGCCTAAAGCATTAACCCTTGGAGACCATGTTTTGTCTGTGTCCCAGCCGAGAAATAAGGAAGAGAACAATGAACGCACGGTGGTGGTTGGCCTGATTGGACCCAATGTTACCAAGGAGGACTTAAAGACCTTTTTTGAGAAGGTAGCTCCCGTGGAGGCGGTGACTTTATCCGCTAACCGCCTCAACCCCAAAGCATTTGTACGTTTGGCATCGGTCGATGACATACCGAAGGTCCTTAAACTGCACAGCACTGAGCTGTTTTCTCGCTTTATAACAGTTCGCCGAACCTTGCAACAACAATCGATTTCAAGGACCAGTGAGCTTACCCTGGTTGTCGAAAATGTCGGCAAACACGAGTCTTACAGCTCTGACACTATAGAACAGATATTCAAAAAGTTTGGTGATGTTGAAGAAATTGACGTTGTATGCAGCAAGGCAGTTTTAGCTTTTGTCACGTTCAAGCAGTCAGATGCGGCCACAAAGGCTTTAGCCCAACTCGACGGAAAGACTGTTAATAAAATTGAGTGGAAACTTCACCGATTCGTACGTAGCACCTCGGGGAGGGCCATTCTTGTGACTAACTTGACTTCAGGTGCGTTACCCATTTTCTAGTAATGATAACAAATTTTAAAAAATATTGATTAACTTGTACAATAATAAAAACACGTGCAAAAATTTTATCAATTTCGTTGTAGGTGCCACTGAAGCCGACCTGCGGAAAGTGTTCAACGAGAGCGGCGAAATCGAGAGTATCAAAATGCTGGGCCAAAAAGCGGTAGTAAAGTTCAAAGACGATGACGGTTTCTGCAAATCTTTCTTGGCTAATGAAAGCATCGTAAACAACGCCCCTATTTTTATCGAGCCAAACTCTCTGCTGAAGCATAGATTGTTAAGAAAACGCTTAGCTATTGGCCATGCCCACGGCCCGCGCAAGTTTCAAAAGGACGTCAAGCCCAACTTTGGCAAAAAACCATTTAAGAAGCGCCCGGCACAGGAGAATGGTGGCAAATCGTTTACGAAAAGGGCAAGATATTAGAACTTGGATACCTAATCAGAATTAGTTTTAAGTTGCGCAGTACCATAAATACGGCCACAGCACCGATAATTCCATACAATCTGATGTAATGGATTTAGTTGATAAGAGATACTCCATTAAACTTTTACCGGAGAAATGCTAGCCGTATTTAAAACAGATGTCGATTTTTATAAGCATCGGACATGAAACTAAATAAAAATAAATCAACACTGAAAAAAGTTTGTAGTCGACCTTTTAGAGTTGGGAAACTAGTTAAATAATTCCAAAAAACGATTTACTGCTTAAATGTATGTATTATAGTTGCGCTATTCAGTATATTCCTGTTTTTTTGGTTGCATTATATTTTATAGCAATCCATCCCCTATCTTTTAGGAATTTAAGGGCTCGAACTGGCTTGTCTATTTATGATATAGTTGCCACCACGATTGGGTATTTTTAGTGCCAGTTCCCGCATCGACGCGTCTTTTCACACGGTTATTTATTAAATAACCACGGCAACTCGGTATGCAATAATTTTACTTTCTCGATACAGGACTTATAGCATCTCATCGCATTCAGGTTCTTAACTCTTCCGGATGGCTGCCCAATATACAGATACGTTATTGTTCAAAAAGGGGTGCATTACCTTTGTATAATAAATTTATTAGTAATACATTTTTGTAGTATTTTATAATTTTTTGTTTTCTTATTGTTGTTCATGCTCAGAAGTCTAATTTTGTTGTCTAACATATGTCTGTACGTTTGAATGTATGTTTTCTTTTTGTATAAATGCCATTTAGATTAGTACTTTAAATTTCAGTAATTGTTAGTTTTAAAGATTTGTTTATGCTTTTTATATGTAAATATGTAAAATAATCACCTGATTGAATGCAACGGATAGTAAGTTTAGCCAACCTAAAGAACAGATTCTGTCGATTAAGAATCCCCTAATCTCTGTTTATAATCGAATAATAAGCTCGCTCAAGCTACAAAAACTGAGCTTTTGACGCATTTTTCAGTGGCTTACTGCTACGTTTTTGTTTGTTATATATAAGTCTCTGTCTCATGTTGTTTTCGACTTAGTTTTTTAGAAAATGTAATATAATTAAAGTAATATAGCTTAGGTAGAAAATCACTAATAAGGCAAATTAAAGCGAAGGGCACTGTGCGGAATTTCTGGAAATCCATAATGCAAACCAACTGACTTTTTAAACTTGACAAATTAAGTAGGTGCTCTCTTAACGTGCGTGTTACCCTGATGTACGTTTAATTTATATATAGGCAAATTTAAAGGCCTGGCAATATAGTCACTAATTGTTTTTTTGAGATTTACTTTCACAAAATCAGGCAAAATTGGCTTCTCGCATAATAAATTCGAGTTGGTGAACTTATCTTTCACATAGTTTATAAAAAAATGCCTACATTAAAGCATACAAAAATAAAACAACTGAAAACATAATTTTTTTTATTATTTCTGGTTAATTTTTATATAATTGTAGTATTGTATTAAACACATATAAATCGAGAGCGTATAGGAGTGCTAGGAATACATTCAGTTTGCTGATCCTTGTGGCATAATCAACAAATTATAAATAATAATACACTTTTAACTGAGTCACAAAAATTAGAAGCGAAACGAAATAAAATGTGAAAGGGAAAACGTTTAAAAATTATTTTTCAAATTATGAGATTACACTGGGTAAGATCTTTTTCTCGTTTAATTTCTGTACTGAACATGTTTATAGTGCTGCTCAATTTCCACGTTATTATATTTTTAGTCCAATTGAAATATAAGGGGTTTTCAGTTGTGGTTAAATTATAAAATTAAAGGTGCTAAGAAGTACAATGTAAGCACATCATTTCGGCCAATGATTAAGATTTTATTTTGTAGATAGCAGTCTACAAGTTTCGCTGGTCAAATACCTTGGTTTTCGTTGGATTAGTATTTATTGGATTTCAATATTTTCTTTTTAGGACGCCAAATAAAAGGCTCGTTTAACTTGAATTATCCTTTTTTTCTTGATCTTGCTACACAATGCTTATTTTGTTTTATTCTCTTTTTTTTTGTAGTTTTGACAACTTATATATTTGTGTCAAAAATTCTATTTAATACATACATTTTTTTCGATAAAGGACAAATTGTAATTGTTTTTTATTTAGTGTTGACGCAATTTAATACAATTAAGAACGTGAGCAAAAAATATGTTGAAAACATTTCAAAAGTAAATATAAAAACTTGAAATAAAGGAACACTTGGTGACATTTATCTTTTGTTTTCGTTACAAAACAGCACAAACATTGGTTCACTATGCGTTCATTTACAATAGTTAATTATTGTTTTAAATAAAATAATATAATAATATGTAGCAAGAAATCGAGGGTGCATTCGTATATAAATAAGTACAATGAGCAGAAGTTCCTGATTTGGTTACCAGGATGCTATTGTATTCTTCGTTCTTCTGTTTTCATCTTCTAAATTTGCTTCTGTTCGTTTTAAACACTTCCTTAATATGTTTTCAGTATTAATAAAGTAATTTTAGCTGTGTGATCTGGAATTTGGGATGAACATTAAAAGTCCAAAAGAGACACTTCAGCATTTTGGGCAGGGACATCTTGATCGTGGAACGGTTGCTCTTCAATTATCTTATCCTCTTCTGCAAGGCCGCTTCCGTTAAGCTTGACAACTTCCTTCGCATTGTTCTGACCATTAGTAGTTAGAGTACTTTTGGTTGATGGTGCTACTCCTTCCCTGCCATTCAAAGTAGAATTCCGAGCCTTCAATACAGTCGTCGATGATTTAGTGGCGTCATCTTTAGATCTCGGAGTCAGTGGCTTGGATGTAACTTTGCCTGGTGCTGCCTTTGATGGTGATGCCTTCCTGAGAGAAGACGTGGTTGTAGTAGAAGAGCTTCCAGGAACCTGCAATCGTCGTGTTGTACTCCCATTGTTATTGGTTGAGCTAGCAGAATGCGTAAACTTAGGAGCTGGTCGAGCTGTGAAAGATTTTGTGATAGTTGCAGTAGTAGTTGAAGTGGTGGTAGAGCTGATATTCTTGCCTAATCCATTGGCTTGCTGCTTGGTAGGGCTACGAGTAGAAAGGGAAGAGACACTTGTGCTAGGCACCTTCCGCACAGTGGTCGTGGTAGATATGGTGCTGCGCGGCGACAAAACTTTCGGCTTGACTTCGGCTGTCATTGTAGCCCCAGGGCGAACTTTTGATGAAGCAACGCTGCTAGGAGCAGATGCTGTAGCATTTGTAACTGGTCGTCGAGCAGTTATAGAGGCTCCAGTTCCAGTTCCACTTGTTGCTGGTTTACGAAGTGTTGTCCTAGTTACATTACCAGATGTAGTTCCACTTCCAGTCGGCTTGTTGGTTATGGTTTTGGCCCCTAATGTCACCTTGCCCACTGGAGCTGTAGCTGGTCGTGTACTGTTAATCTTGGTTGGTGGTTTTACTGTAGACGCTGCACTGCTGCTAAGTGACTTTCGAGGGTTTCCAGTTCCTGAAGATGTCATATTTTTTGTAGCTATACTTGTAGTTTTGGTTCCAAGGCGGGCGGTACTTGCACCTGGAGCGGCTGACTTGTTTACTCCGGCAACAGAAGTAGAGCTCGGTGTAGTCTTCTTCATTCCTAAGGTTGCTGCTTTCGGTTTAGCACTAGCTGCTGTAGATGCTGCTTTGGTCGCTGAATTGGTTTTGGTAGCACCAGCAGCAGCACCTCCAACCACTGTAGCAACAGAAGTTACTTCAGACAAATTTTTCGCAACTTCAATATTTTTTTCCGGTTCTAAAATGTCTTCCAAAGGTTTATTACTTGAGATAACATTTTCATCAAACTGGGAAGTTATCTGCCCATCGGCAGCGGCTGACAATGGCTCCTCTGGGGCAGCAGGTAGCAGTTTCTTTCCCAAATCAGAAGGCAGCAATTGGTCATCTGAAGTACAAGGCAACAGTTTCTCCTTTGAAGCAGAAACAAGTGGTGTCTCCTCTGAAACAGCATGAGGCTGCTCATTTTCGGGTACACAGTCTTCAGCAACGAAGGTATTTTCAGTGGCAAGATTTTCATCCTGGGCAACAAAATCTCCAACAGCGTACAGCGGTTCCTCCTTTGCGAAGACCTGTTGCTCATTTCTTTGATCCTCTGCTTCCTTTGTAGACTTACTCACAACTTTATCACATATAGCGAAGTCCTGGGAAGCAGTTATAGACATATCTCCCAAACCCTCCTGCTGTGTTTCCAGATGCGCAGGCGTAAATGGCTGGGCAAACGGATTAATACCTCGCGGTGCAGGTGATATTTCATCAAAGTTGTGAGTTTCACAACCGGAAACTGATTTAAGAGCAGCGTTCTCCTCGTCGTTCTGAAAAATACAGCAAATTGAAAGTTTACTAATTTAAGAGAAAGATAGCAACGCTTAAAAATAAAACTTCAGTGCTTCTACTTTATGTAGCTATTTCACATTACAAAAATCATCAACGAAAATAAATTATTTAATAAATGTATAAGTGGTGCATTCACCCTTTAAAAATTTCTGCCTGCTTTGATTCAAATTTTCTCAAGAGTGTAAAAAACTTTTCTTCTCAAATGTTGAAATTAGCACTTTACCTCATTAAGAGGTGTTTTTATTTGATTCTGTATACACTAGATTCTAGACAATATATAATTTCGGATTTAATTTTGATAAGCATGCGGTGACCATAATAATTATGTAGCCGCCATAGAACACTCGGAAGATGACTAGCTAATTGATTCCAAAAATATTCAAGGTTAGTAGATTTCGACCATTCAAGCTCTTATTGGGTAAACACCAGCTTTTTTAAACATATTTTTGTAATATTATTTTCTTTTTAATTTTATTGCAAGCCGAAGTTAGCTTCCTTTTTTTTGCAATTATACAATGTATAAAAGTATTTACAAATTGACTTCACAAAAAAATACATGCCTAAATGTACTGGTAAAAATAAACAACGGACAGGAATACATTTAACAAAAACGATAAAGATGCGGATGGGAAAGGTATCTGTAACTTTAAGTAGTGACATAGCGTTAGCCTTGAACTCTGCCACCGCAGGTGTCGGGGATATGTGATGAATGGAAGGGCGGTGAAGGAACTTTTCCGCTATCACGCGAAGACTGTATCTCAGCACCAAAAGCAGTGCTCTCTAAAACTCTAAAATGTCATTGACCAGTAAATGCCACCAGCGGGGGCAATTTGCCATCGGACGGAGCTCGTTCCCAACTCTCTGTTGCTGTTTTCCACTTTTAGCTCACTCGCTCAATGGGCGGCTGACTTTCTTTTGCTACACTTAAAAACAATATCTTGTCTTTTATGTATTATATTTAAGCTTATTTGGGTTTATTTTTGATTAAACTATTTTTATAAAACCTTATCTTAGAAATTTGTGCATCCTAAAATAGATAATTTTTTCTCTTAAAATAGATCATCGGCTTTTTTATATTGAATATAATGCGAATTAGAAAGGAAGCTTAGTTCGGCAAGACAAAAAAATTATGCATACCGAATAAGAACACTTTATAATCCAAAACTTATTTTTTCAAATATTTTCGTTCGATTTTAATCAAGTTAAAAGCGAAAGTATATTTTCTGGAAAAACTGGCATATACCGATTTAAAACGCCGTATGATTAATATTAAGGAAGGTAGCTACTTTGCTTTTCTTTTTAAATTTTTATTAATCTTTTCCTTTTGCAGTTAACCTCATTTTGACCACCACTCCACTCTCGGCTTGGACTGTTGCTCAAGCGTAATGGGGTTAAAAGTGAGCTGAAGCGAAAAAGACCGAAAGGCATTAAATACAAAACGGGGTTTAGACAGACTAAGCTCTTTAGCTTAGTTCACAATTATATTAGATACTTGTCATGAGTCATCACCAAATTTACAAAATGGTCCAAGGTAAGGAGTTTTTTAAAATGTTTGATAGTGGTGGGATGAGTTTTAGTAATAGCGATAAAAAGCCGGTAAATTTTTTTTCTTGGCTTCTATGCAGCTTTTTACTTTTTTTACTCTCTTAAAAATATATATGACGTATACAATTCAAAGCCGAAAATCGTACAAAAAATTTTAGTTACAAGTTTTTAACGCCATGAAAAGAAAATATTTTCCGGCCCTATTATGTTTTTGATCAACATCCCAATTGGTTGGCGTAGTCTGTTCGAATTTATATCCATTTTAGTACTTGAAGAAACGGAAGAATGAAAGACTAGCAATGAGTAACTCACACACTACTTGCTCACTAGCTCGTACAGGAGTGTATAAGAGCATGGCATTTGTGCTTGCCAAAAAGCTGCAAAGAGAACTCAACGATGACATCAACAATTTTGCGTAAGCAACCCAAACCAATACCAATTTGATAAATAAAATACATAAAATAAAAAATAAAACAATGCCTTTAATTTCCGTTTACTTCTTTAGGTATGTTAAAAAGCAAAGTGAAAAGAGAAAAGAGTTTATGGTGCAGCCAACGAAATAACCAACATACGCTAATATGAAGTTTAATATATGGCGTCAATTTTCATGAAGATCGATAAATTAATTAAAATTTATCTTGACGTATACTTTAAATTTTAAAGCTTATATTAAAATTAAAATAAAGTAAGGTGTTTGTATAAGTAAATGTCCGAAAGTTTATAACAAATATCGTATGTATGTACATATGTGTAACCCTCCCTTCCTTTTTAGCATTCAATATTTGACACGGCTCGTTAAAAAATTAAAAGGGTATTGAGTAAGACACAAATGGAGTGCAATATAGCCATAGTGCCCAAATGGGGAATGCAATAGCGACTTTCAGGGGTTTTACATACATATACATACATAAGCACAAAATCACTGTTGGCGGCAGTCCACGTAGTGACGAAGCGCACCAGGAGAGCTTGCGAAGGCGACTACTATACCTTCATGAATCCGATCTTATCGAGTGATAGATACCAAAATCAAATGATAGAAAGGTGAAATAACACAAGAATTTGATAAGAAAGAATGAGCGGTGAACTTTTAAAAGCTAAATTTATTAAAATTGGGGTAATAGGGGTTGTGGATAATAGCATCTACCGCAAAAAGAATAATATAAACTTTAAAAAGATATTAGCAAAAGATTTTAGGGAGCTTTGTTAAGTGAACATTTTTTTTCGTTTTGTTGTCTGTCGTAATGTACAATATTTGGTTGCTTAAAACAGCGAAATAAACGATATTTTAGTACCTAAAATACTAAAACTAAATATAACAAAATTTCCTACGCGCATAGCTTTTGAACAGCGTACTAAAAATGGAAAAAAAGATTCTTCTGCACATTTCATCCCTATGAACGGGGGAAAAGTTTTGGTTTGTATATTTTATAACATTTTTCTCAAAATTATAGAAAATCGTTTCTTCAGTGACTTTTTAAAAGTTGTTAGTGTGTGTTTTTTTTTTATTATTTAATACAAGACCTATACATTAGTGAAGTGTACATTATTAATAGATGCTACTTTTCTTGCTTTAATATTTTCAATTTCATAGCTGAAGAATGGGTATGTGATAGTCGTGGCACTTGACAACAGCTTTCTATTTCGATTCTCTCATTTCTCAAAAAGAGAGAAACATAATGATATATACCATTCTCAATAAAGCGAGATAGACCTTATGGAATTTTAATTGGACGTGCTTGTGTGGGTGGTTTTATTACTGCGAACTTACTGATGAGTGTTCCCGGCTTTGTAATTCCTATTTTTAAACTACCAAAAAAAGTATACAAATCGGAACAAAAGATAAAAGGCACTGAAAATGCATTTTTAGAACGTAGTGACCAGCGTTATATAGAATGATATTCCTATTACAAGTAAAATAAATAATACATTTTACATTTTTTTTATAATTTTTCGTATTCTATTAATTAATTATGCACATTCTTAACACATTATCTTAATATAATGTTACATAAGCACCAACATTTGTATTTATAACAGGTAAACAAAATAGAATTTTTCAAAATCTTAGTTCTTTAATTTTTGCAATCCCTCTCTATTTTTTTACCACTCCTTATGATCGGATGATCACAGCAGATTTTAATTTTTTCGTTTATACATATATAGAAATCACATTCACCCTCTCCTGACTAACCTATTAATCAAAAATTAAGACTCTACCCAAAAACTGCCACTCACACTTTTAATTTTGGATAAATTGTACATTTACTGCTAAAAACAACAAGCTCAATATATAAACGTTTTAATCAAAAATCGAAAGATTTAAGTAATATTTAACATAACATTTTCTTCTGTGAAAGCTTAAAAATTAACCAAAGATAAATATTACAATTGAAAAGAGAGAGATAAATACATTTAGAAAGCAACCGCACTACATTTGGTTACTCACATTAGAACGGAGCCGCAGCCATGAAATTGACTGGCTTTCTTGGCCAACTCGGACCTGGATTCTGACTATAAAACGAAATACTCAAAGCTAAGCCCCCTATTAAAATAAAAACAGTAAGTTGCATGATGAAAGAAAAAATGGGGACGGAAAATTGAAGGCAAACTAGCAAATTCATAAAACTGTGAAATGTGCGGTACAATAAGAATGAACAGCAACAGACAACCATTTTTGCAGAGACGGAAGAAATTGGTAATGGCCCAAATGGTAATAAAACACCTGCAAAGTTTGTTGGCCAGCACACGAACATTGGTTTGGAAAATGAAAAAGAAACAGGAAGCAGTCCGTGGAAAATAAATGGAAAAAAGCAACGCTCTTATTCTTATTCGTTTTGTATTCTTTTCCATTGGCCCCAAGCATTCGAACAAATGGACAGTGCCCTAGGACAAATTTGAAGTCTAAACATAAACATAAACACTCATTTTCATATTCGGTGGCTTATAATCCGTACATGGACAGTTCAGATTTAAATATCTTTTAATCAAAAGTATCTACACATTTTAAACGTTTACAAATAAAACCCAACGATTATACATATGAACTTTAACTTCAATTCGAAATATCGGAAACATTTAATAACAATATTTTTTTGCAGCTAGGTTAGCAAATTCCAGCTATATATTTTATATATTTCAAAGATATTTGCTATACGTTGAAATTTAGCGTGCAAAATTGTCGACTAAAATTATGTATCGAAATTATACAACTTTCTTTTAAAAACCAACGAGTACTTAAACGATTAAAAGGATATTATAGCTAGTATTATACAAATTAATATTGCCGATCAACACTTTTATATCATTGTGCCAAAGCACACTACATACTACCTCCAGCTACGATTAAACTATAATTATATGCCAGGACCTGACGTGACATATGCTATAAGTTGTCTCCCGCTTCCACTACCAATCTCCGAATTAATTTTTCCATGCCTTGCAGGGGCAAAACACTTAATATGAAGTGACACAAGCTTGGTATTTGGCAAAGAATTTTCGCAATTTAAATATACACATAGGCCATGGGACAAGAAGGTAAGGAAGGCAGCCAAGCTATGAATTTCAGAAAATGCAATGTGCAACTGTGATGATCTAATAATAACATAAATTGTTATTAAACACTTAACTTAAGGATTGTAAATATTGCATTACAAGAGCTTCTGTCGATTTACATTTACTGCAACTGTATGTACAAAATGTATGTAGTTAACTGTTCATTATGTCGAATATAACATTTACTTAAATAAATAGTTTTTATTATAAATGCAGTATATTTTATTCTTCCATCTTACCTTATAAATATACTAATGTATGGAAATTGTATACACTTAAATTACTCAAAAAAGGTTCAGAAAAATGTTAAGGAAATTGATAAATTAAGGCATAATTTTTTTTATAGTTTTCCCCTGCAGCTCTTGAGTGGAATTTGCAGTCGCAAAAAGTGAGTCATTACTAAGGCGCGTGAACATATTTGCGCATTTGTCATATTTTCATATAATGTTTTCAATCGCTTGATTAATGTCGGGGTTGTCTTTGATAAGGTGCGATTTAAAAACAACTTTGATCAGTGCAGCAGAAACAATGTGTAATAAATGCTTATTTAAAATGACCTGTACAACACTCGTAATTTTTTGAGTATTTATAATGAGTTAATGGGAGTGCAAGAGGGGAAAATTAATCGCTTATTGATCCCGATCAAGAATATATATACTTTATACGCTTCTTTCTATCTGTTACATATTTTGCAAGGAATCAAGTATAATCTGTAAATTTTCAATGTATCAATAGTTATTGTCGTTAAAAAGATTTTATAAACAAAAAAGTTTAAAAATATGGGAGTGGCAGTTTGACTAGCTGCTAAAGTGCTAGTAATAGATATCTTGAATATATATACTTCATAGGATTAGAATCGCTTCCTTTTACCTCCTAGATACTTTGCAAAGAATTAGCTATACAGTCAATGGAATAAGTAAAGGCAATAAACAAAAGCAAACAGCAATACGTTTCATACATATGTATATATATGTGCATGCACGCGAAAACCGTATGCACATGCATATGTATATGTAATGACCGAATTAAAAAATTCAAAGTTATCTCTATCCTCTATTTTGATACTTCTTACAAAACCAACTTTTAAAACTTGCTGTATTTTTGTGCATCTCTGTTAGCAAAAGCAGCGTATATTGCGGTTCTTATTATGAAGGCGTGTCTGTGTGTGATCAAATATGCATACATATGCTTCAAGTTTCAATTAGGGACTCGCAACGAAGCGAAAAGACTGCAAGTTCTTGCCGTATTTGGCAACGCCATTAGCTCTGTATTGTTGGTACTAGTAGTTTTGCAGATTGCAGACGAAAAGAGAAAGAGAGCTGTAGAGAGAGCAAAGTTCCATTCGAACTCAGCTTATAAAAATCCCAAAACAGAACGAAAACCATACACAAAATATATGAATTTCGGATAAAATAGTTTCTGAACACAGAAAACAACTATTTACGCTTTAGTAAATTAGTATAAAGAAAGAAAAAACCCTTTTACCAATTTTAATAAACTGCCAATACAACTGTTTTAGTTGTCTAAACTAATAAAAGGACACATAATTAAATTTTGAAATTAAACGTCAAAACACCAAATATGTATACACAAAACTCAGTCCTTACCAAAACCCAATACCATATTCCTGTCAATGGAAAACACTAGCATGTCCTGTTGGTTGTAAAAATTGAGTACCCCTCATCCAACAACAAAAAGCAACCCCACCCAATTGCAACAAAGGGAGAGCGTAGGAAACAGCAATGTCGGCAGAGCAATGAGAGCGAGTCAAATGACGCACCCCAGGACAAAAATGATAAATAAAAAGAGTACACCTCAATAATAAATAAATTAGAATTCAATTAAAACGATACAGAACTCATCAGAAAAAAAAATTTTTTCGGCTCATAATAAACATATACACAGATACTATTATTCTATTTTTTAATTATGTTATAAAAATTAAAAATTTCTGTATTCAACTTCAAGACATATTTAAAGTAATTTTGTTAATGGTGTCCGAAGGTAGATTTGAAGTTTGACACTAAACTGCACATGAAAAGTTAAAAATATGGTACTAAATACCATTCATTTAAAATATAATAAATATTTGATTTTCATAAAGTAAGCCCTAGAAACACTTGAAAGATACTGCAAGAGCGTAAAGAGGAGAGTTTGAGATTGCATGGAGTCCACTGTCGGGGTAGCGGCACATGCACTTGCCAAACTTGAAGACAAAAGAGTATACCAAAAAATTTAATGATTAGTCGCAGAAACTTAGGATTTCAAATGAAGTGTGTAAAATAATAGCTCTTGCCACCTTCCTTTTGTTGCACAGCTTACCTGTGGAGCGGCTTCGCATGAAATAATCCCAAAGAGATGGGATTCCGGATCCAACGTATACTCCCCAACTAGCTCCTTGGTATCTTCAACCAGATGTTTCTCTGCAGTGGATGAAAGGGGCGAAGGTGTGATGTCTTCAATGCCAGCTTGCTGGGATTCCAGCACCAATTTTGCCACAGGAGAGTCTGCTTCGGAGCTAAACTGCGGTGCACTGGTGTCTAGCAACAAACTCTGGTCGGCAAAAATATCAGAGCACTCAGCGGGAAGCTGCTTTAGCTCCTGGTGGTCCTCTTGTGCCTTCTTAGAGGTATGTTCCAAGTAAAATGAAGCTTGCATTGGATCTCCCTGAATGTTATTGAACAATGTGTGCGAGTCCTGATTGTTTGGGAAATCTGAGTTAAACTGGAGCTCCTCTGTAGAAGGCGACTTCGAAAGACGTTCTTTCTCCTCCACATGAATTAGTTCCTTGTCGTCACCTGTCTGAATGGGCAAAGGTTGCACGGAATTTAGGATATCTTCAATTGAGGCGTTATGCTCGGCATAAATTGATTGTTTCATGATGTCGGCGCCGTCAGGCACCTGATCTAGCGGCAAGTCCATATCGACACTTGTCTCTGGACCATGATCCAGAACATCCCTTAAGGCTGCTGGCTCTGCGGTTCCTAAACCATTCAACAAATGCATCTCCAGGTTTCCTGCTCCAAAAATGTCAGATTCCTGCTCTAATTCGTGGGGTCGCATATCCGCTTCAATGTCAAACTCTCGTTCATCGGGCACGGCAATAGCATCCATGTTGATCCTGGCGAATTCTTTGCGCGGACTTTCCGCCACCAGATCATCAAGAGCCCCCCCCGGTAGAATTTGCCGAGGTAGGGGATCTTCAGCAGCAGGAAGGGGAGATGATGACTGTGAGCCAAAGCAAGGCACAAAGGCCACAGCATTGGGATTTAGCTGGGAGTGGTTTTCCTCCAGTTCCTTAACAAAATCGCAGTTCTCCTTGTTGTCGAAGCCCACTAACAGCTCTTGACCAACTGGTTGGGTCGACATTACGACCTCCTCCTGATTTAAAGGTGAGGAATTATTCTCACTGAGACTGCTGGTTCCATAAGTAGTGGCCACGGAGCTGTGCTCATCCTCGTCTTCCTGACGGTGATCCTCGTGAACATCATGCGATTCTAACTGCTGTTGTTCACGCTGCTCTCCCAACTGGTTTGGCTCCTGGGTCTGCTGGGCTACGACTTCGTCCGTTGAAGTAGTGGTATTGGAATTTGTGGAGACGTCGCCATCATTTTTGATCACTTCCACGTCCTCTTCGTAGACCAGATTGAAGCCAGCGGCAGCTCCGTTACCGAGAAGTTGATTTTCAAATTCCCGTCCGGGTCCAAAACCATTGCCGGTTTCCTTTGCCAGGGGAAGCATTTCCTGTTGAAGCTTTTCACTCTGCTGCACCTCGTGTATGTACTTCCACTCCTCGTCTTCTTCCGCGTCGACTTCATCCGACTTTGAGGGCGCGATGCCAGGAGCGGAACAGTTCTCCCCAGTGGCGTCTGCCACATGAGAATTAAGCTCGCCGGCGCCTCCGGAAATTTGCAGACATTCGGTTAGGCGGTTTTGCAAGTAGTTGTCCAATTGCGCGTTGTCCTCGTGGTGCTCCATTCTTTGGGATTTATCTGAAATAAAGTATTCGCCAACAGAAACAGGTATTGCCGTAGGGAGATGATTCAGATTGCTCGTGATTCACGCGCCACTGCGTTTTTTCTCGATTCCTCGTTTATTGGCGTTGCTGTTCTTGCAAATTTCTACACTCACACCAACACACTCACTCTCGCAAGAAAAGAGAGACACAGTACAGGAACGGATAGGAGCACGATTTCGTTGCTTGTCCTTCCACTTCCTTCGCCTTGGCTTGCACTCCAAATATACAACTTTTTGTCGAAATAAACACAGCTCACCGAGTCGGTTAGTCTTTTTATTTTTCTTTCACAGTTTTAATAAGTTCTTCCCGTATTTGGTTCACTCCGACTGCTCTATCTTTTGAATTGCTTGCCGACCGATTTTTGCGCACACCCACCCTGACGAAAAAACGAAATATGCATGTACCTGGATTCAGCTGAAATACCGACAGCAGGTCGTTTTAAAAATACTGAATAGAGGTTTTTAGTATATCTTAGAATTGGTCTTTTAATATATCGCCTAATATATTAATTATGTATCGATTAATACTAATGGTGAGTTTTTTTTATGGTATGTCCTAAGTATTTCCGGATATTCGATACTTCGGTAATTCTGTCGATATCGATAGGTTAATTGATACTAACTACTTATATTTTTTACGAACGGTCCGTCATCCGTATTTTTACTTTTTTGGACTAGCACAATTATTATAAATTTAATTTAAACAAAAACTTGCAAAATAATTCCAAATCGATTGACATTTTAGCGTTTATTTTTTTTTTACCAAATTTTTTGAAAAACTATAATTACAAAATTCTGCTAAATATTAACCTTAGTTTTGTGGGCAGAGAGTAAAATAACTCGCATAATAATTCCCTATCGATTAATATTCTAAATTTAAAAATATACTCCTCAACTAATTTCCAATCGATTAATACTAGCTGACCGTATTTTTTTACGAACGGTTTGTTCTCAGTATTTATACTTTTTTTGACTATCATAATTAATATAAATTTTATTTAAATAAGAACTTGCAAAATAAATCCTAATCGATTGGCATTTTAGCTTTTTTTTTTAACAAATAACAATTACAATTTTAACACTCCCACTCCAACGCATACAAACCGCACCAATCTGTCACGCCAACACTTCTAAAAAATTAAAAATGCAAATGAGCTCTCAATATATGGACATAGATACTATCGGATTTGCTTTCAACAGCTTAATATTTTAATTTCGAAATTTTTTTTTTCAAAATAAACAAGAGATAATGCTATAGTCGAGTTCCCCGACTATCAGATACCCGTTACTCAGCTTGTGGAATTGCAAACAACAATGTCGGGAAAGATTAGGGTAAAAATAATAAATGGCAACATCATTTAAAAATATGTATGCCTAATGTCAACTTTCTAGCTTTTATAGTTCCTGAGATCTCAACGTTCATACAGACGGACAGACAGAAAAAAAATTAACACGAAGCGTACATACATACATAGCGCTTGCACTTCTTTTCCCCGAACATATGTGTACATACATATGTACATATCTCCGCGCTAGTCAAGAACCAAAAACCAACAGAAAGTAAATCAACTGCGTAGATTAAGTTTTACTTCAAAACGAGACGACAACTCTTTCTACCACTGGCGATTTTGTCTCCCTTTTTCTCTCAGCAGCGCACTTTCTACTCTTTTAATGAACACCACACCTACAGCAGGTGCCCAAAAGCTGTTATGGCAGAGAAAATCACCAAACACTAACACATAAACGAAACCTTTTTTTCCATTTTATACACCGAAACAAAAGCACAGGACGATTGAAAATATTACAATATGATTATTAAATACATTTCACTCTCCTTTTTATTTAGCTTTTTACTACTATCAGATTAGAAAAAAACCTAACTAAATTAAAAAACAATAATATTTTCTTAGTAACTAGATAATAAATTCTCTATTTATATATATTAATATTTGGTAAAGAACATTTTAATAATGATACCAAAATGTTTGGTTCTAATTTGTTTTAGTAATGAATATGCAGTTTCACAAATATAAGCGCTACCAAACAGCAAAACTTTTGAGCATTTGAAAACAACTTACATCGGTATTAGCGAACTAACGGTAAAGTCAATGAAGTTGTTGTTGCTGTCTCAACGAAAGAAAAACAAGATAGAATCAAAGACACTAGAATAATAAGATGCGTAACGCCATACGATTTTTTTGCACACGAGAGAGCCAGCCAGCAGCTCTCTTGTACGCATACAGCGACGGCCGAGCACTGTATGTGTGCAGACGTATGCTCGTATATTGTAAATTTGACAAAATATGCCCTTCACTTCAGAAGTTTATGGACTTTCAATCTGGCAATCGAGTACAAAGTACTCGTAAATAAAAAGTAAAAACTCTAATTTTGCATTGCCTTAACATGATAATTATTTAATTACATCATAGAAATAATAATAGGTGAATAAATGTACATAATAATACCTTTATACTAGAAAATATGTCGTTAGAGTATTCAGCTTGCGACGTGGAAAATTTTTTTAATCTTAGTGATTCTTAGGTGCGCTGGTCCTGCCTCAAGAATTCAATTTCGCAATAAACAGGTTGCATATGATGTTTTTAAACTATTTAGTATATTTATTAGTACAAATATATAGTACAAAAATGTAATAAAATTAATTTAAAAAAAAGGAGCAAATTATATCGAAAAGCAATAGTTAGAAAACTAGCTTAGTTGGGGAACATGGAAATATTTTAATGTTTAGCATATATTATTTCAAGTCGACTCGAAGGTCATATAAATATTCTATTATTCTAGTGTCTTTGATAGAATGCTATAGTCGAGTTCCACGACTATCAGATACCCGTTACTCAGGTAGCGTAAGTACAAATGAGAAATTTTAACATTTTTTGGAATCTCTGTAGAAATTGGGGAAAAAAAATAATAAAATGAAAAAAAATTAAAAATCTGTTTAAGGTGTGGACGTGGCAAAAAGTTTAGAAAAAATATCACAACATTATTTAAGAGTTTGCCTGTGACAGTTTTGTGCGGTTTTTGGGCGTTAGAGTGGGCGTGGTAACATTTGGAAATAAACTTGCGCTACGTCTACGTCTCTAGAAGCTGCATGTTTAGTCTCAACATTCTTACTTTTGTAGTTCCTGAGATCGAGGCGTTCATACGGACAGACGGACGGGGGGATTATATACTTGTAATCCATTTACATTTTTCGTAGCCAAAAAGTTGACTGACCACAGAGATTAAAGTCCTTTTAATGCACTCTTATTTTTCTTAAAATTCTGGGAATTAAAGACATACATACATATTTCGTATGAAACCGCCGAATTCTCTGCTGTCGCCGACAGCGGCAGCGTTCGCCTGCTCTGTCAACTTTGCGCATATTAAATTATTTGTATGTTTTGGCTACCGGAAAAATTGTCACCCCTCTCATTAGATAATATGATAAATTAAATGGAAACCATTTATTAAAATGAATAAAATTAGTTAAATTTTTTAAATAATTTTTTTCTGATTTTCACACCTACAGCAGGTGCCCAAAAGCTGTTATGGCAGAGAAAATCACCAAACACTAACACATAAACGAAACCTTTTTTTCCATTTTATACACCGAAACAAAAGCACAGGACGATTGAAAATATTACAATATGATTATTAAAGACATTTCACTCTCCTTTTTATTTAGGTTTTTACTACTATCAGATTAGAAAAAAACCTAACTAAATTAAAAAACAATAATATTTTCTTAGTAACTAGATAATAAATTCTCTATTTATATATATTAATATTCGGTAAAGAACATTTTAATAATGATACCAAAATGTTTGGTTCTAATTTGTTTTAGTAATGAATATGCAGTTTCACAAATATAAGAGCTACCAAACAGCAAAACTTTTGAGCATTTGAAAACAACTTACATTGGTATTAGCGAACTAACGGTAAAGTCAATGAAGTTGTTGTTGCTGTCTCAACGAAGGAAAAAAATGATAGAATCAAAGACACTAGAATAATAAGATGCGTAACGCCATTCGATTTTTTTGCACACGAGAGAGCCAGCCAGCAGCTCTCTTGTACGCATACAGCGACGGCCGAGCACTGTATGTGTGCACACGTATGCTCGTATATTGTAAATTTGACAAAATATGCCCTTCACTTCAGAAGTTTATGGACTTTCAATCTATAGTATTTGTACTCTGGCAATCGAGTACAAAGTACTCGTAAATAAAAAGTAAAAACTCTAATTTTGCATTGCCTTAACATGATAATTATTTAATTACATCATAGAAATAATAATAGGTGAATAAATGTACATAATAATACCTTTATACTAGAAAATATGTCGTTAGAGTATTCAGCTTGCGACGTGGAAAATTATTTTAATCTTAGTGATTCTTAGGTGCGCTGGTCCTGCCTCAAGAATTCAATTTTGCAATAAACAGGTTGCATATGATGTTTTTAAACTATTTAGTATATTTATTAGTACAAATATATAGTACAAAAATGTAATAAAATTAATTTAAAAAAAGGGAGCAAATTATATCGAAAAGCAATAGTTAGAAAACTAGCTTAGTTGGGGAACATGGAAATATTTTAATGTTTAGCATTTATTATTTCAAGTCGACTCGAAGGTCATATAAATATTCTATTATTCTAGTGTCTTTGATAGAATGCTATAGTCGAGTTCCACGACTATCAGATACCCGTTACTCAGGTAGCGTAAGTACAAATGAGAAATTTTAACATTTTTTGGAATCTCTGTAGAAATTGGGGAAAAAAAATAATAAAATGAAAAAAAATTAAAAATCTGTTTAAGGTGTGGACGTGGCAAAAAGTTTAGAAAAAATATCACAACATTATTTAAGAGTGTGCCTGTGACAGTTTTGTGCGGTTTTTGGGCGTTAGAGTGGGCGTGGTAACATTTGGAAATAAACTTGCGCTACGTCTACGTCTCTAGAAGCTGCATGTTTAGTCTCAACATTCTTACTTTTGTAGTTCCTGAGATCGAGGCGTTCATACGGACAGACGGACGGGGGGATTATATACTTGTAATCCATTTACATTTTTCGTAGCCAAAAAGTTGACTGACCACAGAGATTAAAGTCCTTTTAATGCACTCTTATTTTTCTTAAAATTCTGGGAATTAAAGACATACATACATATTTCGTATGAAACCGCCGAATTCTCTGCTGTCGCCGACAGCGGCAGCGTTCGCCTGCTCTGTCAACTTTGCGCATATTAAATTATTTGTATGTTTTGGCTACCGGAAAAATTGTCACCCCTCTCATTAGATAATATGATAAATTAAATGGAAACCATTTATTAAAATGAATAAAATTAGTTAAATTTTTTAAATAATTTTTTTCTGATTTTCACACCTACAGCAGGTGCCCAAAAGCTGTTATGGCAGAGAAAATCACCAAACACTAACACAGAAACGAAACCTTTTTTTCCATTTTTTACACCGAAACAAAAGCACAGGACGATTGAAAATATTACAATATGATTATTAAAGACATTTCACTCTCCTTTTTATTTAGCTTTTTACTACTATCAGATTAGAAAAAAACCTAACTAAATTAAAAAACAATAATATTTTCTTAGTAACTAGATAATAAATTCTCTATTTATATATATATTAATATTCGGTAAAGAACATTTTAATAATGATACCAAAATGTTTGGTTCTAATTTGTTTTAGTAATGAATATGCAGTTTCACAAATATAAGAGCTACCAAACAGCAAAACTTTTGAGCATTTGAAAACAACTTACATTGGTATTAGCGAACTAACGGTAAAGTCAATGAAGTGTTTGTTGCTGTCTCAACGAAGGAAAAAAATGATAGAATCAAAGACACTAGAATAATAAGATGCGTAACGCCATACGATTTTTTTGCACACGAGAGAGCCAGCCAGCAGCTCTCTTGTACGCATACAGCGACGGCCGAGCACTGTATGTGTGCACACGTATGCTCGTATATTGTAAATTTGACAAAATATGCCCTTCACTTCAGAAGTTTATGGACTTTCAATCTATAGTATTTGTACTCTGGCAATCGAGTACAAAGTACTCGTAAATAAGAAGTAAAAACTCTAATTTTGCATTGCCTTAACATGATAATTATTTAATTACATCATAGAAATAATAATAGGTGAATAAATGTACATAATAATACCTTTATACTAGAAAATATGTCGTTAGAGTATTCAGCTTGCGACGTGGAAAATTATTTTAATCTTAGTGATTCTTAGGTGCGCTGGTCCTGCCTCAAGAATTCAATTTTGCAATAAACAGGTTGCATATGATGTTTTTAAACTATTTAGTATATTTATTAGTACATATATATAGTACAAAAATGTAATAAAATTAATTTAAAAAAAGGAGCAAATTATATCGAAAAGCAATAGTTAGAAAACTAGCTTAGTTGGGGAACATGGAAATATTTTAATGTTTAGCATTTATTATTTCAAGTCGACTCGAAGGTCATATAAATATTCTATTATTCTAGTGTCTTTGATAGAATGCTATAGTCGAGTTCCACGACTATCAGATACCCGTTACTCAGGTAGCGTAAGTACAAATGAGAAATTTTAACATTTTTTGGAATCTCTGTAGAAATTGGGGAAAAAAAATAATAAAATGAAAAAAAATTAAAAATCTGTTTAAGGTGTGGACGTGGCAAAAAGTTTAGAAAAAATATCACAACATTATTTAAGAGTGTGACTGTGACAGTTTTGTGCGGTTTTTGGGCGTTAGAGTGGGCGTGGTAACATTTGGAAATAAACTTGCGCTACGTCTACGTCTCTAGAAGCTGCATGTATAGTCTCAACATTCTTACTTTTGTAGTTCCTGAGATCGAGGCGTTCATACGGACAGACGGACGGGGGGATTATATACTTGTAATCCATTTACATTATTCGTAGCCAAAAAGTTGACTGACCACAGAGATTAAAGTCCTTTTAATGCACTCTTATTTTTCTTAAAATTCTGGGAATTAAAGACATACATACATATTTCGTATGAAACCGCCGAATTCTCTGCTGTCGCCGACAGCGGCAGCGTTCGCCTGCTCTGTCAACTTTGCGCATATTAAATTATTTGTATGTTTTGGCTACCGGAAAAATTGTCACCCCTCTCATTAGATAATATGATAAATTAAATGGAAACCATTTATTAAAATGAATAAAATTAGTTAAATTTTTTAAATTATTTTTTTCTGATTTTCGACTGAAAATAAATTGATTTTCGCAAAGAAATATAAATTCGTTTAAAAATACCCTATAAAATTTCATACCAGAATTTTAAAAAACGGTGACTGACTAAAGAGATTAAAGTCTTTTTAATGCTCTCTAATTTTATTTCCATTCTGTGAATTACAAGATCAAACTCTCTCTTATTTGGCCGCGACCGAAAAAGACGGAAGGCGCAAGAAGACATATGTATGTACATATTTCATATAAAACAGAAAGAAAAAATATTTCGTATGAAACCGGGAAAAAAAATGTATGTATGTTTTGTATGAAACCGCCGAATTCTCTGCTGTCGCCGACAGCGGCAGCGTTCGCCTGCTCTATCAATATTAAATTATTTGTATGTTTTGGCTACCGGAAAAATTGTCACCCCTCTCATTAGATAATATGATAAATTAAATGGAAACCATTTATTAAAATGAATAAAATTAGTTAAATGTTTTAAAATATTCTTTTCTGATTTTCGACTGAAAATAAATTGATTTTCGCAAAGAAATATAAATTCGTTTAAAAATTCCCTATAAAATTTCATACCAGATTCTAAAATACTAATCCATTTATACCTTTCGCAGCCAAAACGGTGACTGACTAAAAATATTAGTCTTTTTAATGCTCTCTTATTTTTGTATGTAACCGGGGAAAAGAAGAAGACATATTTCATACGAAACCTGGCGAAATAAGAAGAAACAAAGAGTGCGCACCAATAGCACAGACAGTAACCAAAGACACTGTCGCTGTATGCGTACAAGATACCTGCTGGCTCTCTCTTACAAGATCAAACATATAAAACAGAAAGAAAAAATATTTCGTACGAAACCGGGAGAAAAAATGTATGTATGTTTTGGCTACCAGAAAAATTGTCTCCCCTCTCATTAAATAATATGATAAATTAAATGGAAACCATTTATTAGAATGAATAAAATTAGTTAAATTTTTTAAAATATTCTTTTCTGATTTTCGGCTGAAAATAAATTGATTTTCGCAAAGAAATATAAATTCCTTTAAAAATTCCCTATAAAATTTCATACCAGATTTTAAAATACTAATCCATTTATACTTTTCGCAGCCAAAACGGTGACTGACTAAAAATATTAGTCTTTTTAATGCTCTCTTATTTTCGTATGTAACCGGGGAAAAGAAGAAGACATATTTCATACGAAACCTGGCGAAATAAGAAAAAACAAAGAGTGCGCACCAATAGAACAGCCAGTGACCAAAGACACTGTCGCTGTATGCGTACAAGATATCTGCTGTTTCTCTCTTACAAGATCAAACTCTCTCTTATTTGGCCGCGACCGAAAAGGACGGCAGACGCAAGAAGACATACATACATATTTCATATATAACAGAAAGAAAAAATATTTTGTATGAAACCGAGAAAAAAAATGTATGTATGTTTTGTATGAAACCGCCGAATTTTCTGCTGTCGCCGACAGCGGCAGCGTTCGCCTGCTCTGTCAACTTTGCGCATATTATATTATTTGTATGTTTTGGCTACCGGAAAATATGTCACCCCTCTCATTAGATAATATGATAAATTAAATGGAAACCATTTTTTAAAATGAATAAAATTATTTAAATTTTTAAAATTATTCTTTTCTGATTTTCGACTGAAAATAAATTGATTTTCGCAAAGAAATATAAATTCGTTTAAAAATACCCTATAAAATTTCATACCAGAATTTTAAAAAACGGTGACTGACTAAAGAGATTAAAGTCTTTTTAATGATCTCTTATTTTATTTCCATTTTGTGAATTACAAGAACAAACTCTCACTTATTTGGCCGGCACCGAAAAAGACGGCAGGCGCAAGAAGACATACATACATATTTCATATAAAACAGAAAGAAAAAATATTTCGTATGAAACCGGGAGAAAAAATGTATGTATGTTTTGGCTACCAGAAAAATTGTCTCCCCTCTCATTAGATAATATGATAAATTAAATGGAAACCATTTACTAGAATGAATAAAATTAGTTAAATGTTTTAAAATATTCTTTTCTGATTTTCGACTGAAAATAAATTGATTTTCGCAAAGAAATATAAATTCCTTTAAAAATTCCCTATAAAATTTCATACCAGATTTTAAAATACTAATCCATTTATACTTTTCGCAGCCAAAACGGTGACTGACTAAAAATATTAGTATTTTTAATGCTCTCTTATTTTCGTATGTAACCGGGGAAAAGAAGAAGACATATTTCATACGAAACCTGGCGAAATGAGAAAAAACAAAGAGTGCGCACCAATAGCACAGCCAGTGACCAAAGACACTGTCGCTGTATGCGTACAAGATATCTGCTGGCTCTCTCTTACAAGATCAAACTCTCTCTTATTTGGCCGCGACCGAAAAAGACGGCAGACGCAAGAAGACATACATACATATTTCATATAAAACAGAAGGAAAAAATATTTCGTATGAAACCGGGAAAAAAAATGTATGTATGTTTTGTATGAAACCGCCGAATTCTCTGCTGTCGTCGACAGCGGCAGCGTTCGCCTGCTCTATCAATATTAAATTATTTGTATGTTTTGGCTACCGGAAAAATTGTCACCCCTCTCATTAGATAATATGATATATTAAATGGAAACCATTTTTTAAAATGAATAAAATTATTTAAATGTTTTAAATTATTCTTTTCTGATTTTCGACTGAAAATAAATTGATTTTCGCAAAGAAATATAAATTCGTTTAAAAATACCCTATAAAATTTCATACAAGAATTTTAAAAAACGGTGACTGACTAAAGAGATTAATGTCTTTTTAATGATCTCTTATTTCATTTCCATTCTGTGAATTACAAGAACAAACTCTCACTTATTTGGCCGCCACCGAAAAAGACGGCAGGCGCAAGAAGACATACATACAGCCGTGGACATATAAATAGCACAAAATGAAGTTCATATTTTTGAATAGTTTTTTGAATTAACAAATATTTCTTGGCAATAAAACAGCTTTCGTTCTTCATAGCCTAGCTTATAAACTAATAAATTAATTAATCAAAATGACTAAATGTTTAAAAAAAAAGATGTGGAAATTTAAAAACTAAAAAACAACGAAAAATGCGTGGTCACAGAATTAACACAATTTAAAAATATCTTCAATTAATCATAAAAAATAAGTTCAAAAGTAACTAATGTAAAGCAAATTTAATATTTGGTTGAGTATCCATGATTTTCGATGACTGCGTTACATCTTCGACCCATACTCTCCACAAGCTTCTGACATCTCTCCTTTGGAATGGAGTTCCAGGCTTCCTGGACACCTTTCCACAAATCGTCAAGATTCGAAAATTTTTTTTTGGATATCATAACCTTGACATCATTCCATAGATTCTCTATTGGATTTAGGTCAGGGCTTTGAGCCGGCCATTCAAGAACTTGGATGGATTCGTCCTTTAACCACTTTTTAACTACACGAGATGTGCGCTTTGGGTCGTTGTCGTGCTGGAATGTCCATTTCAGAGGCATGTTCTCAAACGTAAATGGTTCCATTTGATTTTTGAGAATGTCCACATACATAAAGCGATCCATTACGCCATTGATCCGGTAAAGCGGACCCACACCACGCCAGAAAATGCACCCCAGCACATAATGGAACCGGCACCGTGCTTAACAGTCTTCATGGTGTACCTGGGGTTAAGAGCTTGGCCTTTTGGACGACGAACAAATGTTTTCCCATCGGGTCCTATTTTATTGATTTTTTGTTTCAATCGCTCCAAAGGATGTTTTTTCCAAAAACTCAGGTCCTTATCCGGTAAGCCCGTGCGAAACTTAATCGTTGCGATATGTTGCGTTTTGACAGGAGCGGTTTTTTTCTGCTGATGCGTCCAAAGAGGGACGCTTCATTTAGTCTTCTTGCCACTAATTTTCTCGATACATTTGTGCCACATTCTTTATTTATTTCCTCCATAATTTCGCGGGAGGACTTGAAAGGATCCGCCTTGCTCTTCCGTACTATAAGCATATCTGTTCGCGGATCAGTTTTTCGTGGCTTTGGTTTGCGTTTTTTTTGATTGGTCAAATATGCTGTGTTTCCCTATACTACCTTCAGTGCATTATATACATTTTCCTCGAACATTTCATTATTTCGGCAATTTCAGCAGGTGTATTGCCAGATTCAGTTAGGTTGAATATCATCCTCCTTTCTTCAACTAAACAATGCTTTCCTCGACCCATTTTTTTAACTTTTGTATTAAATTACATTAATTTGTTGACGAATTTTTTAAATCACAAAAAAAACTTAGGAAAACCACTTTTTACACGGAATTTGCTGTAAGTTCTTTAAAGTGTGCTATTTTCTGTGACCACGCTAATAAACGCTCGCCAACGAAAAATTAAGCATAAAGCAGAAGAAAAAAATGATAACGGTAAATTTTTGGGTTGTACGTCATGTAGAAGAGAGCAATTATCGATTCACATCAAAATTTTTGGAATCGAAAGCCGAATACTTCTGAAATAATCGATCTAAAGTTAATGTTATGATGTGTGCTATTTATACGTCCACGGCTGTACATATTTCATATAAAACAGAAAGAAAAAATATTTCGTATGAAACCGGGAGAAAAAATGTATGTATGTTTTGGCCACCAGAAAAATTGTCTCCCCTCTCATTAGATAATATGATAATTAAATGGAACCATTTTTAGAATGAATAAAATTAGTTAAATTTTTTTAAATTTCTTTTCTGATTTTTCGACTGAAAATTAAATTGATTTTCGCAAAGAAATATAATTCGTTTAAAAATTCCCTATAAATTTCATACCAGATTTAAATACTAATCCATTTATACTTTTCGCAGCCAAAACGGTGACTGACTAAAATATTAGTCTTTTTATAGCTCTCTTATTTTCGTATGTAACCGGGGAAAAGAAGAAGATATATTTCAAACGAAACCTGTCGAAATAAGAAGAAACAAAGAGTGCGCACCAATACCACAGACAGTAACCAAAGACACTGTCGCTGTATGCGTACAAGATATCTGCTGGCTCACTCTTACAAGATCAAACTCTCTCTTATTTGGCCGCGACCGAAAAAGACGGCAGACGCAAGAAGACATACATACATATTTCATATAAAACAGAAAGAAAAAATATTTCTGGCTCTCTCTCTTACTCTTTAACAAAAATTCAAGAGAGCCTGGAGCCAGCTCGTATGGCGTCACGCACGGTCACATTGGTTGTGGGTAGTCTGCAATTCGGAACGGTCGGTCACATTGGTTGTGGGTAAGTCTGCAAATTCGGAACGGTCACTTTAAATTACGCGAGTGCTATAAAAGCGCTGCCGCTGACACTGACAGACCAGTCAGCAATATGCACTTGTCCAATGCAGTGTATCATAGCACAATTTTTTGAATTGATTAGATTTTGTTTAAAATGTACAACAATTTGGCAGTTGTCAAGTGCAGTGTATCATAACACAATTTTTTTTAAATGATCAGAATTGTTTAAAATGTGTGCAACAATTAGTTTGGTTTGTGTTAAATTGTTGAAATCCGGAACGCTCACTTTGAATCACGCGAGTTCTATAAAAGCGCTGCCGCTGACACTGACAGACCAGTCAGCAAAAGACAGTTGTCCAGTCGCAGTGTATCATAGCACAATTTTGAATTGATTAGAATTTGTGTAAAGTTTTAAAGTGTGCAAGATTAGTTTGGCTTTGCTGCTTCGGCTCCAGCTCCCATTGCGGAACAACAGCGCCGCAGTCAGAAAACTAAGCGCCATACGTCTAATCTACAAGTAGGAGCACCACAGCAAAGCAACGACAATGTTCTTTACGGTCGCATGCTTCCTCCAAGCTAGCACCGGCTCAGCTGGCGAAGTCTGGGACAATTTGACAGCTACACAGCGGCTACTCCACAGATGGCACATCGCCATGCGCCGCCAGACAACTATAATCCACGTGAGTATTACATTAATATGCGCTCTGAAACCACTATTTCCCCAAGAGAGTCAACTCGCTGGCCGTTAAAAATACGATAGCAAATAAAATGCATCACAAACTTATGAACCATTATACCAATAGCATAAATTTTTAAATTGATTAGATTTTGTTTAAATGTTTAAATTGGCTACAAAGTTTATTGTCTGTTTTAGTATTTTGCGGCAAAAAATTGTTTTCCAGAAAAATTAAAGAAAAAACGAAAAAATCACATCGCTGGCATGCAAAGTTAAGTAAATTATTTTTCCACTTACTTTATTTAATGATGTAACCCGTTTAAGACACAACAGAATCTGCTATAAAGTTGCAGCCTACTTTAGCTAAATTACAGATTACAGATCTATGGGTACCTCTTTTGCGCGGCCACTTTCTGTTGTAATTATATGGGAGAAATAAGGAGCAGCAGTTTAAATATATTTTCATCTCTTACGCATACGCGCACGTTTTAGGTGCCATATAATATGGGAGAGAAAATGATAGTCAATGTAAATATCTGTTTTTTAATCCTTCGTGCATCGCGATTATGGGTACCTCTTTAGCCCGACCACTTTCTATTGTAATTATATGGAACAATTAGGGAGCAGCAGTTTAAATATATTTTCATCTCTTTCGTCCGCCGACATTTCTGGTTGCCAAACTTTTCGAGAGCACAATATTTAAGCCACTCTCGCATGCGCGCACGTTTTCGGTGACATAATATGGGAGAAAAAATTTTATTCAATGTAAAAAATCTGTTTTTCAATCTTTCGTGCATCGCGATTTTGAGTACCTCTTTTGCGCGGCCACTTTCTATTGTAATTATATGGGAGAAATAAGGAGCAGCAGTTTAAATATATTTTCATTTCTTTCGTCCGCCAACAATTTTCTGGTTGGTTGCCAAACTTTTAGAGAGCACAATATTTAAGCCACCCGCATGTATGTTTTGGCTAGAGAAAAAATTGTCTCCCCTCTCATTATGATAAATTAAAAGAAAACCATTTATTAAAATGAATAAAATTAGTTAAATTTTTTAAATTATTCTTTTCTGATTTTCGACTGAAAATAAATTGATTTTCGCAAAGAAATATAAATTCGTTTAAAAATTCCCCAAAAATTTCATAACAGAATTTTAAAATTTCTGGTAGCCAAAACTTACATACATTTTTTCTCCCGGTTTCATACGAAATATTTTTTCTTTATGTTTTATATGAAATATGTATGTATGTCTTCTTGCGCCTGCCGTCTTTTTCGGTCGCGGCCCAAAATAAGAGAGAGTTTGACTTGTAATTCACAGAATGGAAATAAAATAAGAGACCATTAAAATGACTTTATCTCTTTAGTCAGTCACCGTTTTGGCTGCGAAAAATATAAATAGGAGATTTTTAAACGAATTTATAATTTCTTTTGCGAAATCAATTTATTTTCAGTCGAAAATCAGAAAAGAATAATTTAAAAAATTTAACAAATTTTATTTCATTTTAATAAATGGTTCCATTTAATTTATCATATTATTAATGAGAGGGGAGGAGACAATTTTTCTGGTAGCAAAACTACATACATTTTTTCTTCCGGTTTCATACGAAATATTTTTTTTCGCTCTGTTTTATATGAAATATGTATGTATGTCTTCTTGCGCGGCCGTTTTTTCGGTCGCGGCAAAAAGAGAGAGTTTGATCTTGTAATTCACAGAATGGAAATAAATTAGAGAGCATTAAAAAGACTTTAATCTCTTTAGTCAGTCACCGTTTTGGCTGCGAGAAATATAAATAGGGAATTTTTAAACGAATTTATATTTCTTTGCGAAAATCAATTTATTTTCAGTCGAAAATCAGAAAAGAATAATTTAAAAAATTTAACTAATTTTATTCATTTTAATAAATGGTTTCCATTTAATTTATCATTTTATCTAATGAGAGGGGAGACATGAAATATTTTTTCTCTCGCTCGGTTTTATATGAAATATGTATGTATGTCTTCTTGCGCCTGCCGTCTTTTTCGGTCGCGGCCAGAGCAGGCGAACGCTGCCGCTGTCGGCGACAGCAGAGAATTCGGCGGTTTCATACGATATATGTCTTCTTGCGCCCGCCGGCATTTTCGATCGCGGCCCTATTAGTGAGAGGTGGTTTTTCCCAGAATGAAAAAAAAATAAGGGAGCATTAAAAAGACTGTAATCTCTTTAGTCAGTCACCTTTTTGGCTACGAAAAATATAAATTAAAATTCTTTTATGAAATTTTATAGGGAATTTTTGTACGAAAAAATATATAATTTTTCGAAAATCAATTTTTTTCAGTCGAAAATCAGAAAAGAAAAATTAGAAAAATTTAACTAATTTTTTTTAAATGTTGAATTTCTTTCTCGTAGAGTGGCGGCCATTGTTAAGGCTGCCCATTATTGCAAACAAATTCGGCCGCTTAGGAGACAACATAAAAGATGGAACCGCGGTTCCTGCTACTCTTTATTAAGCGATAAATTCTTTAGGCCACTCCTACTCACCCTTAGGCAGCCATTATCGGTCACAATATAGAAGGCAACTAATAAACATCTGCATCTCATTTGCCCGTCACCGTTTTGCGTTGAGAAACCGGAGTGAGAGCAATATCTAGGCCACTCCTCCTCTTAAGCAGCGAGAATGACAGGCAACCTAAATATTTCCTCACCTCTTCATCCGGCAATCATTTTCGGTTGCGGCACTATTGTCTTTCGCGAACATTTGTTCTCAAAACGAGAGGAAGTGTGAGAGGAAATTATGTATATATTACACTTTGTCCTCAGTCGCCATATTGTGTTGCGAGAAAAATGTACATATTGAATATTTAATTTACCGGAGTGTCAGTAAAAAAGGTGTTATTATGCGAATTTAGTTTTTCCCGAAAAACAAAATATTTTTCAGTAAAAAATTACAAAAAAAAAAGGCATTAAAAGACTCTCTTTAGTCAGTCACCGTTTTGGCTGCGAAAAATACAAATGGGGAATTTTTAAACGAATTTATATTTCTTTGCGAAAATAAATTTATTTTCAGTCGAAAATCAGAAAAGAATAATTTAAAAAATTTAACTAATTTTATTCATTTTAATAAATGGTTTCCATTTAATTTATCATATTATCTAATGAGAGGGGAGACAATTTTTCTGCTAGCCAAAACATACATGCGAGAGTGGCTTAAATATTGTGCTCTCTAAAAGTTTGGCAACCAGAAATGGCGGCGGACGAAAGAAATGAAAATATATTTAAACTGCTGCTCCTTACCGTGACCGTTCCGAATTTGCAGATTTACACACAACCAATGTGACCGCCGATGGTTAGTTTCTGTGTTATCGGTGCGCAAAGTAACGGTTGGAGTGGACTTATCGATCGTGATATCGGTCGCGGAACAATTAGTGGAGTTTTTTCTTTTTAATTCACAGAATGGTAAAATAATAAGCAAGCATTAAAAAAAATTTAATCTCTTTAGTCAGTCCCCGTTTTGGATACGAAAAATATAAATAGATTAGAATTTTAAAATTCTGGTAAAAATCTGTTTTTCAATCTTTTGTGCATCTCGATTTTGGGTACCTCTTTTGCGCGGCCACTTTCTATTGTAATTATATGGGACAAATATGAAGCAGCAGTTTAAATATATTTTCATCTCTTTCGTCCGCCGCCATTTCTATTGTAATTATATGGGACAAATAAGGAGCAGCAGTTTATATAAATTTTTATCTCTTTCGTCCACCGCCATTTCTGGTTGCCAAACTTTTAGAGAGCACAATATTTAAGCCACTCTCGCATGCGCCCACGTTTTCGGTGACATAATATGGGAGAGAAAATGTTATTCAATGTAAAAATCTGTTTATCAATCTTTCGTGCATCGCGATTTTGAGTACCACTTTTGCGCGGCCACTTTCTATTGTAATTATATGGGAGAAATAAGGAGCAGCAGTTTAAATATATTTTCATCTCTTTCGTCCGCCGCCATTTCTATTGTAATTATATGGGACAAATAAGGAGCAGCAGTTTAAATATCTTTTCATCTCTTTCGTCCGCCGCCATTTTTATTTTAATGTATGGGAAAAATAAGAAGCAGCAGTTTAAATATATTTTCATCTCTTTCGTCCGCCGCCATTTCTATTGTTATTATATGGGAGAAATAAGGAGCAGCACTTTACATATATTTTCATCTCTTTCGTCCGCCGCCATTTCTATTGTAATTATATGGGACAAGTAAGGAGCAGCAGTTTAAATAAATTTTAATTTCTTTCGTCCGCCGCCATTTTTGGTTGCCAAACTTTTAGACAGCACAATATTTAAGCCACTCTCGCATGCGTGCACGTTTTCGGTGTCATAATATGGGAGAGAAAATTATATTCAATTTAAATATCTGTTTTTCAATCTTTCGTGCCTAGCGATTTTGGGTACCTATTTTGCGCGGCCACTTTTTATTGTAATTATATGGGAGAAATAAAGAGCAGCAGTTTAAATACATTTTCATCTCTTTCGTCCGCCGCCATTTCTATTATAATTATATGGGACAAATAAGGAGCAGCAGTTTAAATATCTTCATCTCTTTCGTCCGCCGCCATTTCTGGTTGCCAAACTTTTAGACAGCACAATATTTAAGCCACTCTCGCATGCGCGCACGTTTTCGGTGTCATAATATGGGAGAGAAAATTATATTCAATTTAAATATCTGTTTTTCAATCTTTCGTGCCTAGCGATTTTGGGTACCTCTTTTGCGCGGCCACTTTCTATTGTAATTATATGGGACAAATAAGGAGCAGCAATTTAAATATATTTTCATCTCTTTCGTCCGCCGCCAATTCTGGTTGCCAAAACTTTTAGAGAGCACAATATTTAAGCCACTATCGCATACGCGCACGTTTTCGGTGACATAATATGGGAGAGAAAATTATATCCAATGTAAATATCTGTTTTTCAATCTTTCGTACATCGCGATTTTGGGTACCTATTTTGCGCGGCCACTTTCTATTGTAATTATATGGGAGAAATAAGGAGCAGCACTTTACATATATTTTCATCTCTTTCGTCCGCCGCCATTTCTAGTATATTTATATGGGACAAATAAGGAGCAGCAGTTTAAATATCTTTTCATCTCTTTCGTCCGCCGCCATTTCTGGTTGCCAAACTTTTAGACAGCACAATATTTAAGCCACTCTCGCATGCGCGCACGTTTTCGGTGTCATAATATGGGAGAGAAAATTATATTCAATTTAAATATCTGTTTTTCAATCTTTCGTGCATCGCGATTTTGAGTACCTCTTGCGCGGCCACTTTCTATTGTAATTATATGGGAGAAATAAGGAGCAGCAGCTTAAATATATTTTAATCTCTTTCGTCCGCCGCCATTTCTATTATAATTATATGGGACAAATAAGGAGCAGCAGTTTAAATATATTTTCATCTCTTTCATCCACCGCCATTTCTATTGTAATTATATGGGACAAATAAGGAGCAGCAGTTTAAATATATTTTCATCTCTTTCGTCCGCCGCCATTTCTGGTTGCCAAACTTTTAGAGAGCACAATATTTAAGCCACTATCGCATGCGCGCACGTTTTCGGTGACATAATATGGGAGAGAAAATTTTATTCAATGTAAAAATCTATTTTTCAATTTTTCGTGCATCGCGATTTTGAGTACCTCTTTTGCGCGGCCACTTTCTATTGTAATTATGTGGGAGAAATAAGGAGCAGCAGTTTAAATATATTTTCATCTTTTTCGTCTGCCGCCATTTTTATTTTAATGTATGGGAAAAATAAGAAGCAGCAGTTTAAATATATTTTCATCTCTTTCGTCCGCCGCCATTTCTATTATAATTATATGGGACAAATAAGGAGCAGCAGTTTAAATATATTTTCATCTCTTTCGTCCGCCGCCATTTCTGGTTACCAAACTTTTAGAGAGCACAATATTTAAGCCTCTCCTCTCGCATACACGCACGTTTTTGGTGCCATATAATATGGAAGAGAAAATTATAGTCAATGTAAATATCTGTTTTTCAATCTTTCGTGCATCTCGATTATGGGTACCTCTTTTGCGGGTCCACTTTCTATTGTAATTATATGGGACAAATAAGGAGCAGCAGTTTAAATACATTTTCATCTCTTTCGTCCGCCGCCATTTCTATTATAATTATATGGGACATATAAGGAGCAGCAGTTTAAATATATTTTCATCTCTTTCATCCACCGCCATTTCTATTGTAATTATATGGGACAAATAAGGAGCAGCAGTTTAAATATATTTTCATCTCTTTCGTCCGCCGCCATTTCTGGTTGCCAAACTTTTAGAGAGCACAATATTTAAGCCACTATCCCATGCGCGCACGTTTTCGGTGACATAATATGGGAGAGAAAATGTTATTCAATGTAAAAATCTGTTTTTTCAATCTTTCGTGCATCGCGATTTTGAGTACCTCTTTTGCGCGGCCACTTTCTATTGCAATTATATGGGAGAAATAAGGAGCAGCAGTTTAAATATTTTCATCTCTTTCGTCCGCCGCCATTTCTATTGTAATTATATGGGACAAATACGGAGCAGCAGTTTAAATATATTTTCATCTCTTTCGTCCGCCGCCAT
Source organism: Drosophila orena (assembly GCA_005876975.1). NCBI lineage: Eukaryota > Metazoa > Arthropoda > Insecta > Diptera > Drosophilidae > Drosophila > Drosophila orena. Next base: position 43,432 of record VCKV01000282.1, on the reverse strand, counting down.
TTCTATTGTAATTATATGGGAGAAATAAGGAGCAGCACTTTACATATATTTTCATCTCTTTCGTCCGCCGCCATTTTTATTTTAATGTATGGGAAAAATAAGAAGCAGCAGTTTAAATATATTTTCATCTCTTTCGTCCGCCGCCATTTCTATTGTAATTATATGGGAGAAATAAGGAGCAGCACTTTACATATATTTTCATCTCTTTCGTCCGCCGCCACTTGCTATTGTAATTGTATGGGACAAATATGAAGCAGCAGTTTCAGTCTTTTCATCTCTTTCGTCCGCCGCCATTTCGTGTTGCCAAACTTTTAAAGAGCTCAATATTTAAGCCACACTCGCATACGCGCACGTTTTCGGTGACATAATATGGCAGAGAAAATTATATTCAATGTAAAAATCTGTTTTTCAATCTTTCGTGCATCGCGATTTTGAGTACCTCTTTTGCGCGGCCACTTTCTATTGTAATTATATGGGAGAAATAAGGAGCAGCAGTTTAAATATATTTTCATCTCTTTCGTCCGCCGCCATTTCTATTATAATTATATGGGACAAATAAGGAGCAGCAGTTTAAATATCTTTTCATCTCTTTCATCCACCGCCATTTCTATCGTAATTATATGGGACAAATAAGGAGCAGCAGTTTAAATATATTTTCATCTCTTTCGTCCGCCGCCATTTCTGGTTGCCAAACTTTTAGACAGCACAATATTTAAGCCACTCGCATGCGCGCACGTTTTCGGTGGTATAATATGGGAGAGAAAATTATATTCAATTTAAATATCTGTTTTTCAATCTTTCGTGCCTAGCGATTTTGGGTACCTCTTTTGCGCGGCCACTTTCTATTGTAATTATATGGGAGAAATAAGGAGCAGCACTTTACATATATTTTCATCTCTTTCGTCCGCCGCCATTTCTGGTTGCCAAACTTTTAGACAGCACAATATTTAAGCCACTCTCGCATGCGCGCACGTTTTCGGTGTCATAATATGGGAGAGAAAATTATATTCAATTTAAATATCTGTTTTTCAATCTTTCGTGCCTAGCGATTTTAGGTACCTCTTTTGCGCGGCCACTTTCTATTGTAATTATATGGGACAAATAAGGAGCAGCAGTTTAAATATATTTTCATCTCTTTCGTCCGCCGCCATTTTTATTTTAATGTATGGGAAAAATAAGCAGCAGTTTAAATATATTTTCATCTCTTTCGTCCGCCGCCATTTCTATTGTAATTATATGGGACAAATAAGGAGCAGCAGCTTAAATATCTTTTCATCTCTTTCGTCCGCCGCCATTTCTGGTTACCAAACTTTTAGAGAGCGCAATATTTAAGCCACTCCTCTCGCATACACGCACGTTTTTGGTGCCATATAATATGGAAGAGAAAATTATAGTCAATGTAAATATCTGTTTTTCAATCTTTCGTGCATCTCGATTATGGGTACCTCTTTTGCGGGTCCACTTTCTATTGTAATTATATGGGACAAATAAGGAGCAGCAATTTAAATATATTTTCATCTCTTTCGTCCGCCGCCAATTCTGGTTGCCAAAACTTTTAGAGAGCACAATATTTAAGCCACTATCGCATACGCGCACGTTTTCGGTGACATAATATGGGAGAGAAAATTATATCCAATGTAAATATCTGTTTTTCAATCTTTCGTACATCGCGATTTTGGGTACCTATTTTGCGCGGCCACTTTCTATTGTAATTATATGGGAGAAATAAGGAGCAGCACTTTACATATATTTTCATCTCTTTCGTCCGCCGCCATTTCTATTATATTTATATGGGACAAATAAGGAGCAGCAGTTTAAATATCTTTTCATCTCTTTCGTCCGCCGCCATTTCTGGTTGCCAAACTTTTAGAGTGCACAACATTTAAGCCACTCTCGCATGCGCTACGGTTTTCGGTGCCATATAATATGGTGCTACATCCTGTTGCCATTGCCACACTTGGAGCCGCCGGACCGGGCTCTATTGTCGTTGGGGGGTCGCCGCAGCAGCAGACTATGTGGAAGCGCATGCAACTGCCGCAATTCGCCCCCACCGGTCGGCGTTGCTGGCAACGTGCTTGTTTTGGGGAGGGGGGGAGAGCGTCTCCCGCCGCAGTCAGTCCTTGAGCGCTGCCTGGACCGCTACATCCTGTGGCCATTGCGCCGGGAGCGGCACTTGGAGCCGCCGGACCGGGCTCTATTGTCGTTGGGGGGTCGCCGCAGCAGCAGACTATGTGGAAGCGCATGCAACTGCCGCAATTCGCCCCCACCGGTCGGCGTTGCTGGCAACGTGCTTGTTTTGGGGAGGGGGGAGAGCGTCTCCCGCCGCAGTCAGTCCTTGAGCGCTGCCTGGACCGCTACATCCTGTGGCCATTGCGCCGGGAGCGGCAACTTGGAGCCGCCGGACCGGGCTCTATTGTCGTTGGGGGGGTCGCCGCAGCAGCAGACTATGTGGAAGCGCATGCAACTGCCGCAATTCGCCCCCACCGGTCGGCGTTGCTGGCAACGTGCTTGTTTTGGGGAGGGGGGGAGAGCGTCTCCCGCCGCAGTCAGTCCTTGAGCGCTGCCTGGACCGCTACATCCTGTGGCCATTGCGCCGGGAGCGGCAACTTGGAGCCGCCGGACCGGGCTCTATTGTCGTTGGGGGGTCGCCGCAGCAGCAGACTATGTGGAAGCGCATGCAACTGCCGCAATTCGCCCCCACCGGTCGGCGTTGCTGGCAACGTGCTTGTTTTGGGGAGGGGGGGAGAGCGTCTCCCGCCGCAGTCAGTCCTTGAGCGCTGCCTGGACCGCTACATCCTGTGGCCATTGCGCCGGGAGCGGCAACTTGGAGCCGCCGGACCGGGCTCTATTGTCGTTGGGGGGTCGCCGCAGCAGCAGACTATGTGGAAGCGCATGCAACTGCCGCAATTCGCCCCCACCGGTCGGCGTTGCTGGCAACGTGCTTGTTTTGGGGAGGGGGGGGAGAGCGTCTCCCGCCGCAGTCAGTCCTTGAGCGCTGCCTGGACCGCTACATCCTGTGGCCATTGCGCCGGGAGCGGCAACTTGGAGCCGCCGGACCGGGCTCTATTGTCGTTGGGGGGTCGCCGCAGCAGCAGACTATGTGGAAGCGCATGCAACTGCCGCAATTCGCCCCCACCGGTCGGCGTTGCTGGCAACGTGCTTGTTTTGGGGAGGGGGGGAGAGCGTCTCCCGCCGCAGTCAGTCCTTGAGCGCTGCCTGGACCGCTACATCCTGTGGCCATTGCGCCGGGAGCGGCAACTTGGAGCCGCCGGACCGGGCTCTATTGTCGTTGGGGGGTCGCCGCAGCAGCAGACTATGTGGAAGCGCATGCAACTGCCGCAATTCGCCCCCACCGGTCGGCGTTGCTGGCAACGTGCTTGTTTTGGGGAGGGGGGGAGAGCGTCTCCCGCCGCAGTCAGTCCTTGAGCGCTGCCTGGACCGCTACATCCTGTGGCCATTGCGCCGGGAGCGGCAACTTGGAGCCGCCGGACCGGGCTCTATTGTCGTTGGGGGGTCGCCGCAGCAGCAGACTATGTGGAAGCGCATGCAACTGCCGCAATTCGCCCCCACCGGTCGGCGTTGCTGGCAACGTGCTTGTTTTGGGGAGGGGGGGAGAGCGTCTCCCGCCGCAGTCAGTCCTTGAGCGCTGCCTGGACCGCTACATCCTGTGGCCATTGCGCCGGGAGCGGCAACTTGGAGCCGCCGGACCGGGCTCTATTGTCGTTGGGGGGTCGCCGCAGCAGCAGACTATGTGGAAGCGCATGCAACTGCCGCAATTCGCCCCCACCGGTCGGCGTTGCTGGCAACGTGCTTGTTTTGGGGAGGGGGGAGAGCGTCTCCCGCCGCAGTCAGTCCTTGAGCGCTGCCTGGACCGCTACATCCTGTGGCCATTGCGCCGGGAGCGGCAACTTGGAGCCGCCGGACCGGGCTCTATTGTCGTTGGGGGGTCGCCGCAGCAGCAGACTATGTGGAAGCGCATGCAACTGCCGCAATTCGCCCCCACCGGTCGGCGTTGCTGGCAACGTGCTTGTTTTGGGGAGGGGGGGAGAGCGTCTCCCGCCGCAGTCAGTCCTTGAGCGCTGCCTGGACCGCTACATCCTGTGGCCATTGCGCCGGGAGCGGCAACTTGGAGCCGCCGGACCGGGCTCTATTGTCGTTGGGGGGTCGCCGCAGCAGCAGACTATGTGGAAGCGCATGCAACTGCCGCAATTCGCCCCCACCGGTCGGCGTTGCTGGCAACGTGCTTGTTTTGGGGAGGGGGGGAGAGCGTCTCCCGCCGCAGTCAGTCCTTGAGCGCTGCCTGGACCGCTACATCCTGTGGCCATTGCGCCGGGAGCGGCAACTTGGAGCCGCCGGACCGGGCTCTATTGTCGTTGGGGGGTCGCCGCAGCAGCAGACTATGTGGAAGCGCATGCAACTGCCGCAATTCGCCCCCACCGGTCGGCGTTGCTGGCAACGTGCTTGTTTTGGGGAGGGGGGGAGAGCGTCTCCCGCCGCAGTCAGTCCTTGAGCGCTGCCTGGACCGCTACATCCTGTGGCCATTGCGCCGGGAGCGGCAACTTGGAGCCGCCGGACCGGGCTCTATTGTCGTTGGGGGGTCGCCGCAGCAGCAGACTATGTGGAAGCGCATGCAACTGCCGCAATTCGCCCCCACCGGTCGGCGTTGCTGGCAACGTGCTTGTTTTGGGGAGGGGGGGAGAGCGTCTCCCGCCGCAGTCAGTCCTTGAGCGCTGCCTGGACCGCTACATCCTGTGGCCATTGCGCCGGGAGCGGCAACTTGGAGCCGCCGGACCGGGCTCTATTGTCGTTGGGGGGTCGCCGCAGCAGCAGACTATGTGGAAGCGCATGCAACTGCCGCAATTCGCCCCCACCGGTCGGCGTTGCTGGCAACGTGCTTGTTTTGGGGAGGGGGGAGAGCGTCTCCCGCCGCAGTCAGTCCTTGAGCGCTGCCTGGACCGCTACATCCTGTGGCCATTGCGCCGGGAGCGGCAACTTGGAGCCGCCGGACCGGGCTCTATTGTCGTTGGGGGGTCGCCGCAGCAGCAGACTATGTGGAAGCGCATGCAACTGCCGCAATTCGCCCCCACCGGTCGGCGTTGCTGGCAACGTGCTTGTTTTGGGGAGGGGGGGAGAGCGTCTCCCGCCGCAGTCAGTCCTTGAGCGCTGCCTGGACCGCTACATCCTGTGGCCATTGCGCCGGGAGCGGCAACTTGGAGCCGCCGGACCGGGCTCTATTGTCGTTGGGGGGTCGCCGCAGCAGCAGACTATGTGGAAGCGCATGCAACTGCCGCAATTCGCCCCCACCGGTCGGCGTTGCTGGCAACGTGCTTGTTTTGGGGAGGGGGGAGAGCGTCTCCCGCCGCAGTCAGTCCTTGAGCGCTGCCTGGACCGCTACATCCTGTGGCCATTGCGCCGGGAGCGGCAACTTGGAGCCGCCGGACCGGGCTCTATTGTCGTTGGGGGGTCGCCGCAGCAGCAGACTATGTGGAAGCGCATGCAACTGCCGCAATTCGCCCCCACCGGTCGGCGTTGCTGGCAACGTGCTTGTTTTGGGGGGGGGGGAGAGCGTCTCCCGCCGCAGTCAGTCCTTGAGCGCTGCCTGGACCGCTACATCCTGTGGCCATTGCGCCGGGAGCGGCAACTTGGAGCCGCCGGACCGGGCTCTATTGTCGTTGGGGGGTCGCCGCAGCAGCAGACTATGTGGAAGCGCATGCAACTGCCGCAATTCGCCCCCACCGGTCGGCGTTGCTGGCAACGTGCTTGTTTTGGGGAGGGGGGGGAGAGCGTCTCCCGCCGCAGTCAGTCCTTGAGCGCTGCCTGGACCGCTACATCCTGTGGCCATTGCGCCGGGAGCGGCAACTTGGAGCCGCCGGACCGGGCTCTATTGTCGTTGGGGGGTCGCCGCAGCAGCAGACTATGTGGAAGCGCATGCAACTGCCGCAATTCGCCCCCACCGGTCGGCGTTGCTGGCAACGTGCTTGTTTTGGGGAGGGGGGGAGAGCGTCTCCCGCCGCAGTCAGTCCTTGAGCGCTGCCTGGACCGCTACATCCTGTGGCCATTGCGCCGGGAGCGGCAACTTGGAGCCGCCGGACCGGGCTCTATTGTCGTTGGGGGGTCGCCGCAGCAGCAGACTATGTGGAAGCGCATGCAACTGCCGCAATTCGCCCCCACCGGTCGGCGTTGCTGGCAACGTGCTTGTTTTGGGGAGGGGGGGAGAGCGTCTCCCGCCGCAGTCAGTCCTTGAGCGCTGCCTGGACCGCTACATCCTGTGGCCATTGCGCCGGGAGCGGCAACTTGGAGCCGCCGGACCGGGCTCTATTGTCGTTGGGGGGTCGCCGCAGCAGCAGACTATGTGGAAGCGCATGCAACTGCCGCAATTCGCCCCCACCGGTCGGCGTTGCTGGCAACGTGCTTGTTTTGGGGAGGGGGGGAGAGCGTCTCCCGCCGCAGTCAGTCCTTGAGCGCTGCCTGGACCGCTACATCCTGTGGCCATTGCGCCGGGAGCGGCAACTTGGAGCCGCCGGACCGGGCTCTATTGTCGTTGGGGGGTCGCCGCAGCAGCAGACTATGTGGAAGCGCATGCAACTGCCGCAATTCGCCCCCACCGGTCGGCGTTGCTGGCAACGTGCTTGTTTTGGGGAGGGGGGAGAGCGTCTCCCGCCGCAGTCAGTCCTTGAGCGCTGCCTGGACCGCTACATCCTGTGGCCATTGCGCCGGGAGCGGCAACTTGGAGCCGCCGGACCGGGCTCTATTGTCGTTGGGGGGTCGCCGCAGCAGCAGACTATGTGGAAGCGCATGCAACTGCCGCAATTCGCCCCCACCGGTCGGCGTTGCTGGCAACGTGCTTGTTTTGGGGAGGGGGGGAGAGCGTCTCCCGCCGCAGTCAGTCCTTGAGCGCTGCCTGGACCGCTACATCCTGTGGCCATTGCGCCGGGAGCGGCAACTTGGAGCCGCCGGACCGGGCTCTATTGTCGTTGGGGGGTCGCCGCAGCAGCAGACTATGTGGAAGCGCATGCAACTGCCGCAATTCGCCCCCACCGGTCGGCGTTGCTGGCAACGTGCTTGTTTTGGGGAGGGGGGGAGAGCGTCTCCCGCCGCAGTCAGTCCTTGAGCGCTGCCTGGACCGCTACATCCTGTGGCCATTGCGCCGGGAGCGGCAACTTGGAGCCGCCGGACCGGGCTCTATTGTCGTTGGGGGGTCGCCGCAGCAGCAGACTATGTGGAAGCGCATGCAACTGCCGCAATTCGCCCCCACCGGTCGGCGTTGCTGGCAACGTGCTTGTTTTGGGGAGGGGGGGAGAGCGTCTCCCGCCGCAGTCAGTCCTTGAGCGCTGCCTGGACCGCTACATCCTGTGGCCATTGCGCCGGGAGCGGCAACTTGGAGCCGCCGGACCGGGCTCTATTGTCGTTGGGGGGTCGCCGCAGCAGCAGACTATGTGGAAGCGCATGCAACTGCCGCAATTCGCCCCCACCGGTCGGCGTTGCTGGCAACGTGCTTGTTTTGGGGAGGGGGGGAGAGCGTCTCCCGCCGCAGTCAGTCCTTGAGCGCTGCCTGGACCGCTACATCCTGTGGCCATTGCGCCGGGAGCGGCAACTTGGAGCCGCCGGACCGGGCTCTATTGTCGTTGGGGGGTCGCCGCAGCAGCAGACTATGTGGAAGCGCATGCAACTGCCGCAATTCGCCCCCACCGGTCGGCGTTGCTGGCAACGTGCTTGTTTTGGGGAGGGGGGGAGAGCGTCTCCCGCCGCAGTCAGTCCTTGAGCGCTGCCTGGACCGCTACATCCTGTGGCCATTGCGCCGGGAGCGGCAACTTGGAGCCGCCGGACCGGGCTCTATTGTCGTTGGGGGGTCGCCGCAGCAGCAGACTATGTGGAAGCGCATGCAACTGCCGCAATTCGCCCCCACCGGTCGGCGTTGCTGGCAACGTGCTTGTTTTGGGGAGGGGGGGAGAGCGTCTCCCGCCGCAGTCAGTCCTTGAGCGCTGCCTGGACCGCTACATCCTGTGGCCATTGCGCCGGGAGCGGCAACTTGGAGCCGCCGGACCGGGCTCTATTGTCGTTGGGGGGTCGCCGCAGCAGCAGACTATGTGGAAGCGCATGCAACTGCCGCAATTCGCCCCCACCGGTCGGCGTTGCTGGCAACGTGCTTGTTTTGGGGAGGGGGGGAGAGCGTCTCCCGCCGCAGTCAGTCCTTGAGCGCTGCCTGGACCGCTACATCCTGTGGCCATTGCGCCGGGAGCGGCAACTTGGAGCCGCCGGACCGGGCTCTATTGTCGTTGGGGGGTCGCCGCAGCAGCAGACTATGTGGAAGCGCATGCAACTGCCGCAATTCGCCCCCACCGGTCGGCGTTGCTGGCAACGTGCTTGTTTTGGGGAGGGGGGAGAGCGTCTCCCGCCGCAGTCAGTCCTTGAGCGCTGCCTGGACCGCTACATCCTGTGGCCATTGCGCCGGGAGCGGCAACTTGGAGCCGCCGGACCGGGCTCTATTGTCGTTGGGGGGTCGCCGCAGCAGCAGACTATGTGGAAGCGCATGCAACTGCCGCAATTCGCCCCCACCGGTCGGCGTTGCTGGCAACGTGCTTGTTTTGGGGAGGGGGGGAGAGCGTCTCCCGCCGCAGTCAGTCCTTGAGCGCTGCCTGGACCGCTACATCCTGTGGCCATTGCGCCGGGAGCGGCAACTTGGAGCCGCCGGACCGGGCTCTATTGTCGTTGGGGGGTCGCCGCAGCAGCAGACTATGTGGAAGCGCATGCAACTGCCGCAATTCGCCCCCACCGGTCGGCGTTGCTGGCAACGTGCTTGTTTTGGGGAGGGGGGGAGAGCGTCTCCCGCCGCAGTCAGTCCTTGAGCGCTGCCTGGACCGCTACATCCTGTGGCCATTGCGCCGGGAGCGGCAACTTGGAGCCGCCGGACCGGGCTCTATTGTCGTTGGGGGGTCGCCGCAGCAGCAGACTATGTGGAAGCGCATGCAACTGCCGCAATTCGCCCCCACCGGTCGGCGTTGCTGGCAACGTGCTTGTTTTGGGGAGGGGGGGAGAGCGTCTCCCGCCGCAGTCAGTCCTTGAGCGCTGCCTGGACCGCTACATCCTGTGGCCATTGCGCCGGGAGCGGCAACTTGGAGCCGCCGGACCGGGCTCTATTGTCGTTGGGGGGTCGCCGCAGCAGCAGACTATGTGGAAGCGCATGCAACTGCCGCAATTCGCCCCCACCGGTCGGCGTTGCTGGCAACGTGCTTGTTTTGGGGAGGGGGGGAGAGCGTCTCCCGCCGCAGTCAGTCCTTGAGCGCTGCCTGGACCGCTACATCCTGTGGCCATTGCGCCGGGAGCGGCAACTTGGAGCCGCCGGACCGGGCTCTATTGTCGTTGGGGGGTCGCCGCAGCAGCAGACTATGTGGAAGCGCATGCAACTGCCGCAATTCGCCCCCACCGGTCGGCGTTGCTGGCAACGTGCTTGTTTTGGGGAGGGGGGAGAGCGTCTCCCGCCGCAGTCAGTCCTTGAGCGCTGCCTGGACCGCTACATCCTGTGGCCATTGCGCCGGGAGCGGCAACTTGGAGCCGCCGGACCGGGCTCTATTGTCGTTGGGGGGTCGCCGCAGCAGCAGACTATGTGGAAGCGCATGCAACTGCCGCAATTCGCCCCCACCGGTCGGCGTTGCTGGCAACGTGCTTGTTTTGGGGAGGGGGGGAGAGCGTCTCCCGCCGCAGTCAGTCCTTGAGCGCTGCCTGGACCGCTACATCCTGTGGCCATTGCGCCGGGAGCGGCAACTTGGAGCCGCCGGACCGGGCTCTATTGTCGTTGGGGGGTCGCCGCAGCAGCAGACTATGTGGAAGCGCATGCAACTGCCGCAATTCGCCCCCACCGGTCGGCGTTGCTGGCAACGTGCTTGTTTTGGGGAGGGGGGGAGAGCGTCTCCCGCCGCAGTCAGTCCTTGAGCGCTGCCTGGACCGCTACATCCTGTGGCCATTGCGCCGGGAGCGGCAACTTGGAGCCGCCGGACCGGGCTCTATTGTCGTTGGGGGGTCGCCGCAGCAGCAGACTATGTGGAAGCGCATGCAACTGCCGCAATTCGCCCCCACCGGTCGGCGTTGCTGGCAACGTGCTTGTTTTGGGGAGGGGGGGAGAGCGTCTCCCGCCGCAGTCAGTCCTTGAGCGCTGCCTGGACCGCTACATCCTGTGGCCATTGCGCCGGGAGCGGCAACTTGGAGCCGCCGGACCGGGCTCTATTGTCGTTGGGGGGTCGCCGCAGCAGCAGACTATGTGGAAGCGCATGCAACTGCCGCAATTCGCCCCCACCGGTCGGCGTTGCTGGCAACGTGCTTGTTTTGGGGAGGGGGGGAGAGCGTCTCCCGCCGCAGTCAGTCCTTGAGCGCTGCCTGGACCGCTACATCCTGTGGCCATTGCGCCGGGAGCGGCAACTTGGAGCCGCCGGACCGGGCTCTATTGTCGTTGGGGGGTCGCCGCAGCAGCAGACTATGTGGAAGCGCATGCAACTGCCGCAATTCGCCCCCACCGGTCGGCGTTGCTGGCAACGTGCTTGTTTTGGGGAGGGGGGGAGAGCGTCTCCCGCCGCAGTCAGTCCTTGAGCGCTGCCTGGACCGCTACATCCTGTGGCCATTGCGCCGGGAGCGGCAACTTGGAGCCGCCGGACCGGGCTCTATTGTCGTTGGGGGGTCGCCGCAGCAGCAGACTATGTGGAAGCGCATGCAACTGCCGCAATTCGCCCCCACCGGTCGGCGTTGCTGGCAACGTGCTTGTTTTGGGGAGGGGGGGAGAGCGTCTCCCGCCGCAGTCAGTCCTTGAGCGCTGCCTGGACCGCTACATCCTGTGGCCATTGCGCCGGGAGCGGCAACTTGGAGCCGCCGGACCGGGCTCTATTGTCGTTGGGGGGTCGCCGCAGCAGCAGACTATGTGGAAGCGCATGCAACTGCCGCAATTCGCCCCCACCGGTCGGCGTTGCTGGCAACGTGCTTGTTTTGGGGAGGGGGGGAGAGCGTCTCCCGCCGCAGTCAGTCCTTGAGCGCTGCCTGGACCGCTACATCCTGTGGCCATTGCGCCGGGAGCGGCAACTTGGAGCCGCCGGACCGGGCTCTATTGTCGTTGGGGGGTCGCCGCAGCAGCAGACTATGTGGAAGCGCATGCAACTGCCGCAATTCGCCCCCACCGGTCGGCGTTGCTGGCAACGTGCTTGTTTTGGGGAGGGGGGAGAGCGTCTCCCGCCGCAGTCAGTCCTTGAGCGCTGCCTGGACCGCTACATCCTGTGGCCATTGCGCCGGGAGCGGCAACTTGGAGCCGCCGGACCGGGCTCTATTGTCGTTGGGGGGTCGCCGCAGCAGCAGACTATGTGGAAGCGCATGCAACTGCCGCAATTCGCCCCCACCGGTCGGCGTTGCTGGCAACGTGCTTGTTTTGGGGAGGGGGGAGAGCGTCTCCCGCCGCAGTCAGTCCTTGAGCGCTGCCTGGACCGCTACATCCTGTGGCCATTGCGCCGGGAGCGGCAACTTGGAGCCGCCGGACCGGGCTCTATTGTCGTTGGGGGGTCGCCGCAGCAGCAGACTATGTGGAAGCGCATGCAACTGCCGCAATTCGCCCCCACCGGTCGGCGTTGCTGGCAACGTGCTTGTTTTGGGGAGGGGGGGAGAGCGTCTCCCGCCGCAGTCAGTCCTTGAGCGCTGCCTGGACCGCTACATCCTGTGGCCATTGCGCCGGGAGCGGCAACTTGGAGCCGCCGGACCGGGCTCTATTGTCGTTGGGGGGTCGCCGCAGCAGCAGACTATGTGGAAGCGCATGCAACTGCCGCAATTCGCCCCCACCGGTCGGCGTTGCTGGCAACGTGCTTGTTTTGGGGAGGGGGGAGAGCGTCTCCCGCCGCAGTCAGTCCTTGAGCGCTGCCTGGACCGCTACATCCTGTGGCCATTGCGCCGGGAGCGGCAACTTGGAGCCGCCGGACCGGGCTCTATTGTCGTTGGGGGGTCGCCGCAGCAGCAGACTATGTGGAAGCGCATGCAACTGCCGCAATTCGCCCCCACCGGTCGGCGTTGCTGGCAACGTGCTTGTTTTGGGGAGGGGGGGAGAGCGTCTCCCGCCGCAGTCAGTCCTTGAGCGCTGCCTGGACCGCTACATCCTGTGGCCATTGCGCCGGGAGCGGCAACTTGGAGCCGCCGGACCGGGCTCTATTGTCGTTGGGGGGTCGCCGCAGCAGCAGACTATGTGGAAGCGCATGCAACTGCCGCAATTCGCCCCCACCGGTCGGCGTTGCTGGCAACGTGCTTGTTTTGGGGAGGGGGGGAGAGCGTCTCCCGCCGCAGTCAGTCCTTGAGCGCTGCCTGGACCGCTACATCCTGTGGCCATTGCGCCGGGAGCGGCAACTTGGAGCCGCCGGACCGGGCTCTATTGTCGTTGGGGGGTCGCCGCAGCAGCAGACTATGTGGAAGCGCATGCAACTGCCGCAATTCGCCCCCACCGGTCGGCGTTGCTGGCAACGTGCTTGTTTTGGGGAGGGGGGGAGAGCGTCTCCCGCCGCAGTCAGTCCTTGAGCGCTGCCTGGACCGCTACATCCTGTGGCCATTGCGCCGGGAGCGGCAACTTGGAGCCGCCGGACCGGGCTCTATTGTCGTTGGGGGGTCGCCGCAGCAGCAGACTATGTGGAAGCGCATGCAACTGCCGCAATTCGCCCCCACCGGTCGGCGTTGCTGGCAACGTGCTTGTTTTGGGGAGGGGGGGAGAGCGTCTCCCGCCGCAGTCAGTCCTTGAGCGCTGCCTGGACCGCTACATCCTGTGGCCATTGCGCCGGGAGCGGCAACTTGGAGCCGCCGGACCGGGCTCTATTGTCGTTGGGGGGTCGCCGCAGCAGCAGACTATGTGGAAGCGCATGCAACTGCCGCAATTCGCCCCCACCGGTCGGCGTTGCTGGCAACGTGCTTGTTTTGGGGAGGGGGGGGAGAGCGTCTCCCGCCGCAGTCAGTCCTTGAGCGCTGCCTGGACCGCTACATCCTGTGGCCATTGCGCCGGGAGCGGCAACTTGGAGCCGCCGGACCGGGCTCTATTGTCGTTGGGGGGTCGCCGCAGCAGCAGACTATGTGGAAGCGCATGCAACTGCCGCAATTCGCCCCCACCGGTCGGCGTTGCTGGCAACGTGCTTGTTTTGGGGAGGGGGGGGAGAGCGTCTCCCGCCGCAGTCAGTCCTTGAGCGCTGCCTGGACCGCTACATCCTGTGGCCATTGCGCCGGGAGCGGCAACTTGGAGCCGCCGGACCGGGCTCTATTGTCGTTGGGGGGTCGCCGCAGCAGCAGACTATGTGGAAGCGCATGCAACTGCCGCAATTCGCCCCCACCGGTCGGCGTTGCTGGCAACGTGCTTGTTTTGGGGAGGGGGGGAGAGCGTCTCCCGCCGCAGTCAGTCCTTGAGCGCTGCCTGGACCGCTACATCCTGTGGCCATTGCGCCGGGAGCGGCAACTTGGAGCCGCCGGACCGGGCTCTATTGTCGTTGGGGGGTCGCCGCAGCAGCAGACTATGTGGAAGCGCATGCAACTGCCGCAATTCGCCCCCACCGGTCGGCGTTGCTGGCAACGTGCTTGTTTTGGGGAGGGGGGGAGAGCGTCTCCCGCCGCAGTCAGTCCTTGAGCGCTGCCTGGACCGCTACATCCTGTGGCCATTGCGCCGGGAGCGGCAACTTGGAGCCGCCGGACCGGGCTCTATTGTCGTTGGGGGGTCGCCGCAGCAGCAGACTATGTGGAAGCGCATGCAACTGCCGCAATTCGCCCCCACCGGTCGGCGTTGCTGGCAACGTGCTTGTTTTGGGGGGGGGGAGAGCGTCTCCCGCCGCAGTCAGTCCTTGAGCGCTGCCTGGACCGCTACATCCTGTGGCCATTGCGCCGGGAGCGGCAACTTGGAGCCGCCGGACCGGGCTCTATTGTCGTTGGGGGGTCGCCGCAGCAGCAGACTATGTGGAAGCGCATGCAACTGCCGCAATTCGCCCCCACCGGTCGGCGTTGCTGGCAACGTGCTTGTTTTGGGGAGGGGGGGAGAGCGTCTCCCGCCGCAGTCAGTCCTTGAGCGCTGCCTGGACCGCTACATCCTGTGGCCATTGCGCCGGGAGCGGCAACTTGGAGCCGCCGGACCGGGCTCTATTGTCGTTGGGGGGTCGCCGCAGCAGCAGACTATGTGGAAGCGCATGCAACTGCCGCAATTCGCCCCCACCGGTCGGCGTTGCTGGCAACGTGCTTGTTTTTGGGGAGGGGGGGAGAGCGTCTCCCGCCGCAGTCAGTCCTTGAGCGCTGCCTGGACCGCTACATCCTGTGGCCATTGCGCCGGGAGCGGCAACTTGGAGCCGCCGGACCGGGCTCTATTGTCGTTGGGGGGTCGCCGCAGCAGCAGACTATGTGGAAGCGCATGCAACTGCCGCAATTCGCCCCCACCGGTCGGCGTTGCTGGCAACGTGCTTGTTTTGGGGGGGGGGGAGAGCGTCTCCCGCCGCAGTCAGTCCTTGAGCGCTGCCTGGACCGCTACATCCTGTGGCCATTGCGCCGGGAGCGGCAACTTGGAGCCGCCGGACCGGGCTCTATTGTCGTTGGGGGGTCGCCGCAGCAGCAGACTATGTGGAAGCGCATGCAACTGCCGCAATTCGCCCCCACCGGTCGGCGTTGCTGGCAACGTGCTTGTTTTGGGGAGGGGGGGAGAGCGTCTCCCGCCGCAGTCAGTCCTTGAGCGCTGCCTGGACCGCTACATCCTGTGGCCATTGCGCCGGGAGCGGCAACTTGGAGCCGCCGGACCGGGCTCTATTGTCGTTGGGGGGTCGCCGCAGCAGCAGACTATGTGGAAGCGCATGCAACTGCCGCAATTCGCCCCCACCGGTCGGCGTTGCTGGCAACGTGCTTGTTTTGGGGAGGGGGGGAGAGCGTCTCCCGCCGCAGTCAGTCCTTGAGCGCTGCCTGGACCGCTACATCCTGTGGCCATTGCGCCGGGAGCGGCAACTTGGAGCCGCCGGACCGGGCTCTATTGTCGTTGGGGGGTCGCCGCAGCAGCAGACTATGTGGAAGCGCATGCAACTGCCGCAATTCGCCCCCACCGGTCGGCGTTGCTGGCAACGTGCTTGTTTTGGGGAGGGGGGGAGAGCGTCTCCCGCCGCAGTCAGTCCTTGAGCGCTGCCTGGACCGCTACATCCTGTGGCCATTGCGCCGGGAGCGGCAACTTGGAGCCGCCGGACCGGGCTCTATTGTCGTTGGGGGGTCGCCGCAGCAGCAGACTATGTGGAAGCGCATGCAACTGCCGCAATTCGCCCCCACCGGTCGGCGTTGCTGGCAACGTGCTTGTTTTGGGGAGGGGGGGAGAGCGTCTCCCGCCGCAGTCAGTCCTTGAGCGCTGCCTGGACCGCTACATCCTGTGGCCATTGCGCCGGGAGCGGCAACTTGGAGCCGCCGGACCGGGCTCTATTGTCGTTGGGGGGTCGCCGCAGCAGCAGACTATGTGGAAGCGCATGCAACTGCCGCAATTCGCCCCCACCGGTCGGCGTTGCTGGCAACGTGCTTGTTTTGGGGAGGGGGGGAGAGCGTCTCCCGCCGCAGTCAGTCCTTGAGCGCTGCCTGGACCGCTACATCCTGTGGCCATTGCGCCGGGAGCGGCAACTTGGAGCCGCCGGACCGGGCTCTATTGTCGTTGGGGGGTCGCCGCAGCAGCAGACTATGTGGAAGCGCATGCAACTGCCGCAATTCGCCCCCACCGGTCGGCGTTGCTGGCAACGTGCTTGTTTTGGGGAGGGGGGGAGAGCGTCTCCCGCCGCAGTCAGTCCTTGAGCGCTGCCTGGACCGCTACATCCTGTGGCCATTGCGCCGGGAGCGGCAACTTGGAGCCGCCGGACCGGGCTCTATTGTCGTTGGGGGGTCGCCGCAGCAGCAGACTATGTGGAAGCGCATGCAACTGCCGCAATTCGCCCCCACCGGTCGGCGTTGCTGGCAACGTGCTTGTTTTGGGGAGGGGGGGAGAGCGTCTCCCGCCGCAGTCAGTCCTTGAGCGCTGCCTGGACCGCTACATCCTGTGGCCATTGCGCCGGGAGCGGCAACTTGGAGCCGCCGGACCGGGCTCTATTGTCGTTGGGGGGTCGCCGCAGCAGCAGACTATGTGGAAGCGCATGCAACTGCCGCAATTCGCCCCCACCGGTCGGCGTTGCTGGCAACGTGCTTGTTTTGGGGAGGGGGGGGAGAGCGTCTCCCGCCGCAGTCAGTCCTTGAGCGCTGCCTGGACCGCTACATCCTGTGGCCATTGCGCCGGGAGCGGCAACTTGGAGCCGCCGGACCGGGCTCTATTGTCGTTGGGGGGTCGCCGCAGCAGCAGACTATGTGGAAGCGCATGCAACTGCCGCAATTCGCCCCCACCGGTCGGCGTTGCTGGCAACGTGCTTGTTTTGGGGAGGGGGGGAGAGCGTCTCCCGCCGCAGTCAGTCCTTGAGCGCTGCCTGGACCGCTACATCCTGTGGCCATTGCGCCGGGAGCGGCAACTTGGAGCCGCCGGACCGGGCTCTATTGTCGTTGGGGGGTCGCCGCAGCAGCAGACTATGTGGAAGCGCATGCAACTGCCGCAATTCGCCCCCACCGGTCGGCGTTGCTGGCAACGTGCTTGTTTTGGGGAGGGGGGAGAGCGTCTCCCGCCGCAGTCAGTCCTTGAGCGCTGCCTGGACCGCTACATCCTGTGGCCATTGCGCCGGGAGCGGCAACTTGGAGCCGCCGGACCGGGCTCTATTGTCGTTGGGGGGTCGCCGCAGCAGCAGACTATGTGGAAGCGCATGCAACTGCCGCAATTCGCCCCCACCGGTCGGCGTTGCTGGCAACGTGCTTGTTTTGGGGAGGGGGGGAGAGCGTCTCCCGCCGCAGTCAGTCCTTGAGCGCTGCCTGGACCGCTACATCCTGTGGCCATTGCGCCGGGAGCGGCAACTTGGAGCCGCCGGACCGGGCTCTATTGTCGTTGGGGGGTCGCCGCAGCAGCAGACTATGTGGAAGCGCATGCAACTGCCGCAATTCGCCCCCACCGGTCGGCGTTGCTGGCAACGTGCTTGTTTTGGGGGGGGGGGAGAGCGTCTCCCGCCGCAGTCAGTCCTTGAGCGCTGCCTGGACCGCTACATCCTGTGGCCATTGCGCCGGGAGCGGCAACTTGGAGCCGCCGGACCGGGCTCTATTGTCGTTGGGGGGTCGCCGCAGCAGCAGACTATGTGGAAGCGCATGCAACTGCCGCAATTCGCCCCCACCGGTCGGCGTTGCTGGCAACGTGCTTGTTTTGGGGAGGGGGGGAGAGCGTCTCCCGCCGCAGTCAGTCCTTGAGCGCTGCCTGGACCGCTACATCCTGTGGCCATTGCGCCGGGAGCGGCAACTTGGAGCCGCCGGACCGGGCTCTATTGTCGTTGGGGGGTCGCCGCAGCAGCAGACTATGTGGAAGCGCATGCAACTGCCGCAATTCGCCCCCACCGGTCGGCGTTGCTGGCAACGTGCTTGTTTTGGGGAGGGGGGGAGAGCGTCTCCCGCCGCAGTCAGTCCTTGAGCGCTGCCTGGACCGCTACATCCTGTGGCCATTGCGCCGGGAGCGGCAACTTGGAGCCGCCGGACCGGGCTCTATTGTCGTTGGGGGGTCGCCGCAGCAGCAGACTATGTGGAAGCGCATGCAACTGCCGCAATTCGCCCCCACCGGTCGGCGTTGCTGGCAACGTGCTTGTTTTGGGGAGGGGGGGAGAGCGTCTCCCGCCGCAGTCAGTCCTTGAGCGCTGCCTGGACCGCTACATCCTGTGGCCATTGCGCCGGGAGCGGCAACTTGGAGCCGCCGGACCGGGCTCTATTGTCGTTGGGGGGTCGCCGCAGCAGCAGACTATGTGGAAGCGCATGCAACTGCCGCAATTCGCCCCCACCGGTCGGCGTTGCTGGCAACGTGCTTGTTTTGGGGAGGGGGGGAGAGCGTCTCCCGCCGCAGTCAGTCCTTGAGCGCTGCCTGGACCGCTACATCCTGTGGCCATTGCGCCGGGAGCGGCAACTTGGAGCCGCCGGACCGGGCTCTATTGTCGTTGGGGGGTCGCCGCAGCAGCAGACTATGTGGAAGCGCATGCAACTGCCGCAATTCGCCCCCACCGGTCGGCGTTGCTGGCAACGTGCTTGTTTTGGGGAGGGGGGGAGAGCGTCTCCCGCCGCAGTCAGTCCTTGAGCGCTGCCTGGACCGCTACATCCTGTGGCCATTGCGCCGGGAGCGGCAACTTGGAGCCGCCGGACCGGGCTCTATTGTCGTTGGGGGGTCGCCGCAGCAGCAGACTATGTGGAAGCGCATGCAACTGCCGCAATTCGCCCCCACCGGTCGGCGTTGCTGGCAACGTGCTTGTTTTGGGGAGGGGGGGAGAGCGTCTCCCGCCGCAGTCAGTCCTTGAGCGCTGCCTGGACCGCTACATCCTGTGGCCATTGCGCCGGGAGCGGCAACTTGGAGCCGCCGGACCGGGCTCTATTGTCGTTGGGGGGTCGCCGCAGCAGCAGACTATGTGGAAGCGCATGCAACTGCCGCAATTCGCCCCCACCGGTCGGCGTTGCTGGCAACGTGCTTGTTTTGGGGAGGGGGGGAGAGCGTCTCCCGCCGCAGTCAGTCCTTGAGCGCTGCCTGGACCGCTACATCCTGTGGCCATTGCGCCGGGAGCGGCAACTTGGAGCCGCCGGACCGGGCTCTATTGTCGTTGGGGGGTCGCCGCAGCAGCAGACTATGTGGAAGCGCATGCAACTGCCGCAATTCGCCCCCACCGGTCGGCGTTGCTGGCAACGTGCTTGTTTTGGGGAGGGGGGGAGAGCGTCTCCCGCCGCAGTCAGTCCTTGAGCGCTGCCTGGACCGCTACATCCTGTGGCCATTGCGCCGGGAGCGGCAACTTGGAGCCGCCGGACCGGGCTCTATTGTCGTTGGGGGGTCGCCGCAGCAGCAGACTATGTGGAAGCGCATGCAACTGCCGCAATTCGCCCCCACCGGTCGGCGTTGCTGGCAACGTGCTTGTTTTGGGGAGGGGGGGAGAGCGTCTCCCGCCGCAGTCAGTCCTTGAGCGCTGCCTGGACCGCTACATCCTGTGGCCATTGCGCCGGGAGCGGCAACTTGGAGCCGCCGGACCGGGCTCTATTGTCGTTGGGGGGTCGCCGCAGCAGCAGACTATGTGGAAGCGCATGCAACTGCCGCAATTCGCCCCCACCGGTCGGCGTTGCTGGCAACGTGCTTGTTTTGGGGAGGGGGGGAGAGCGTCTCCCGCCGCAGTCAGTCCTTGAGCGCTGCCTGGACCGCTACATCCTGTGGCCATTGCGCCGGGAGCGGCAACTTGGAGCCGCCGGACCGGGCTCTATTGTCGTTGGGGGGTCGCCGCAGCAGCAGACTATGTGGAAGCGCATGCAACTGCCGCAATTCGCCCCCACCGGTCGGCGTTGCTGGCAACGTGCTTGTTTTGGGGAGGGGGGGAGAGCGTCTCCCGCCGCAGTCAGTCCTTGAGCGCTGCCTGGACCGCTACATCCTGTGGCCATTGCGCCGGGAGCGGCAACTTGGAGCCGCCGGACCGGGCTCTATTGTCGTTGGGGGGTCGCCGCAGCAGCAGACTATGTGGAAGCGCATGCAACTGCCGCAATTCGCCCCCACCGGTCGGCGTTGCTGGCAACGTGCTTGTTTTGGGGAGGGGGGGAGAGCGTCTCCCGCCGCAGTCAGTCCTTGAGCGCTGCCTGGACCGCTACATCCTGTGGCCATTGCGCCGGGAGCGGCAACTTGGAGCCGCCGGACCGGGCTCTATTGTCGTTGGGGGGTCGCCGCAGCAGCAGACTATGTGGAAGCGCATGCAACTGCCGCAATTCGCCCCCACCGGTCGGCGTTGCTGGCAACGTGCTTGTTTTGGGGAGGGGGGGAGAGCGTCTCCCGCCGCAGTCAGTCCTTGAGCGCTGCCTGGACCGCTACATCCTGTGGCCATTGCGCCGGGAGCGGCAACTTGGAGCCGCCGGACCGGGCTCTATTGTCGTTGGGGGGTCGCCGCAGCAGCAGACTATGTGGAAGCGCATGCAACTGCCGCAATTCGCCCCCACCGGTCGGCGTTGCTGGCAACGTGCTTGTTTTGGGGAGGGGGGGAGAGCGTCTCCCGCCGCAGTCAGTCCTTGAGCGCTGCCTGGACCGCTACATCCTGTGGCCATTGCGCCGGGAGCGGCAACTTGGAGCCGCCGGACCGGGCTCTATTGTCGTTGGGGGGTCGCCGCAGCAGCAGACTATGTGGAAGCGCATGCAACTGCCGCAATTCGCCCCCACCGGTCGGCGTTGCTGGCAACGTGCTTGTTTTGGGGAGGGGGGGAGAGCGTCTCCCGCCGCAGTCAGTCCTTGAGCGCTGCCTGGACCGCTACATCCTGTGGCCATTGCGCCGGGAGCGGCAACTTGGAGCCGCCGGACCGGGCTCTATTGTCGTTGGGGGGTCGCCGCAGCAGCAGACTATGTGGAAGCGCATGCAACTGCCGCAATTCGCCCCCACCGGTCGGCGTTGCTGGCAACGTGCTTGTTTTGGGGAGGGGGGGAGAGCGTCTCCCGCCGCAGTCAGTCCTTGAGCGCTGCCTGGACCGCTACATCCTGTGGCCATTGCGCCGGGAGCGGCAACTTGGAGCCGCCGGACCGGGCTCTATTGTCGTTGGGGGGTCGCCGCAGCAGCAGACTATGTGGAAGCGCATGCAACTGCCGCAATTCGCCCCCACCGGTCGGCGTTGCTGGCAACGTGCTTGTTTTGGGGAGGGGGGGAGAGCGTCTCCCGCCGCAGTCAGTCCTTGAGCGCTGCCTGGACCGCTACATCCTGTGGCCATTGCGCCGGGAGCGGCAACTTGGAGCCGCCGGACCGGGCTCTATTGTCGTTGGGGGGTCGCCGCAGCAGCAGACTATGTGGAAGCGCATGCAACTGCCGCAATTCGCCCCCACCGGTCGGCGTTGCTGGCAACGTGCTTGTTTTGGGGAGGGGGGGAGAGCGTCTCCCGCCGCAGTCAGTCCTTGAGCGCTGCCTGGACCGCTACATCCTGTGGCCATTGCGCCGGGAGCGGCAACTTGGAGCCGCCGGACCGGGCTCTATTGTCGTTGGGGGGTCGCCGCAGCAGCAGACTATGTGGAAGCGCATGCAACTGCCGCAATTCGCCCCCACCGGTCGGCGT
This sequence comes from Drosophila orena, assembly GCA_005876975.1. Lineage (NCBI taxonomy): Eukaryota > Metazoa > Arthropoda > Insecta > Diptera > Drosophilidae > Drosophila > Drosophila orena. The sequence goes on along the minus strand of VCKV01000282.1, from coordinate 22,285 downwards.
TGCTGGCAACGTGCTTGTTTTGGGGAGGGGGGGAGAGCGTCTCCCGCCGCAGTCAGTCCTTGAGCGCTGCCTGGACCGCTACATCCTGTGGCCATTGCGCCGGGAGCGGCAACTTGGAGCCGCCGGACCGGGCTCTATTGTCGTTGGGGGGTCGCCGCAGCAGCAGACTATGTGGAAGCGCATGCAACTGCCGCAATTCGCCCCCACCGGTCGGCGTTGCTGGCAACGTGCTTGTTTTGGGGAGGGGGGGAGAGCGTCTCCCGCCGCAGTCAGTCCTTGAGCGCTGCCTGGACCGCTACATCCTGTGGCCATTGCGCCGGGAGCGGCAACTTGGAGCCGCCGGACCGGGCTCTATTGTCGTTGGGGGGTCGCCGCAGCAGCAGACTATGTGGAAGCGCATGCAACTGCCGCAATTCGCCCCCACCGGTCGGCGTTGCTGGCAACGTGCTTGTTTTGGGGAGGGGGGGAGAGCGTCTCCCGCCGCAGTCAGTCCTTGAGCGCTGCCTGGACCGCTACATCCTGTGGCCATTGCGCCGGGAGCGGCAACTTGGAGCCGCCGGACCGGGCTCTATTGTCGTTGGGGGGTCGCCGCAGCAGCAGACTATGTGGAAGCGCATGCAACTGCCGCAATTCGCCCCCACCGGTCGGCGTTGCTGGCAACGTGCTTGTTTTGGGGAGGGGGGGAGAGCGTCTCCCGCCGCAGTCAGTCCTTGAGCGCTGCCTGGACCGCTACATCCTGTGGCCATTGCGCCGGGAGCGGCAACTTGGAGCCGCCGGACCGGGCTCTATTGTCGTTGGGGGGTCGCCGCAGCAGCAGACTATGTGGAAGCGCATGCAACTGCCGCAATTCGCCCCCACCGGTCGGCGTTGCTGGCAACGTGCTTGTTTTGGGGAGGGGGGGAGAGCGTCTCCCGCCGCAGTCAGTCCTTGAGCGCTGCCTGGACCGCTACATCCTGTGGCCATTGCGCCGGGAGCGGCAACTTGGAGCCGCCGGACCGGGCTCTATTGTCGTTGGGGGGTCGCCGCAGCAGCAGACTATGTGGAAGCGCATGCAACTGCCGCAATTCGCCCCCACCGGTCGGCGTTGCTGGCAACGTGCTTGTTTTGGGGAGGGGGGGAGAGCGTCTCCCGCCGCAGTCAGTCCTTGAGCGCTGCCTGGACCGCTACATCCTGTGGCCATTGCGCCGGGAGCGGCAACTTGGAGCCGCCGGACCGGGCTCTATTGTCGTTGGGGGGTCGCCGCAGCAGCAGACTATGTGGAAGCGCATGCAACTGCCGCAATTCGCCCCCACCGGTCGGCGTTGCTGGCAACGTGCTTGTTTTGGGGAGGGGGGGAGAGCGTCTCCCGCCGCAGTCAGTCCTTGAGCGCTGCCTGGACCGCTACATCCTGTGGCCATTGCGCCGGGAGCGGCAACTTGGAGCCGCCGGACCGGGCTCTATTGTCGTTGGGGGGTCGCCGCAGCAGCAGACTATGTGGAAGCGCATGCAACTGCCGCAATTCGCCCCCACCGGTCGGCGTTGCTGGCAACGTGCTTGTTTTGGGGAGGGGGGGAGAGCGTCTCCCGCCGCAGTCAGTCCTTGAGCGCTGCCTGGACCGCTACATCCTGTGGCCATTGCGCCGGGAGCGGCAACTTGGAGCCGCCGGACCGGGCTCTATTGTCGTTGGGGGGTCGCCGCAGCAGCAGACTATGTGGAAGCGCATGCAACTGCCGCAATTCGCCCCCACCGGTCGGCGTTGCTGGCAACGTGCTTGTTTTGGGGAGGGGGGGAGAGCGTCTCCCGCCGCAGTCAGTCCTTGAGCGCTGCCTGGACCGCTACATCCTGTGGCCATTGCGCCGGGAGCGGCAACTTGGAGCCGCCGGACCGGGCTCTATTGTCGTTGGGGGGTCGCCGCAGCAGCAGACTATGTGGAAGCGCATGCAACTGCCGCAATTCGCCCCCACCGGTCGGCGTTGCTGGCAACGTGCTTGTTTTGGGGAGGGGGGGAGAGCGTCTCCCGCCGCAGTCAGTCCTTGAGCGCTGCCTGGACCGCTACATCCTGTGGCCATTGCGCCGGGAGCGGCAACTTGGAGCCGCCGGACCGGGCTCTATTGTCGTTGGGGGGTCGCCGCAGCAGCAGACTATGTGGAAGCGCATGCAACTGCCGCAATTCGCCCCCACCGGTCGGCGTTGCTGGCAACGTGCTTGTTTTGGGGAGGGGGGGAGAGCGTCTCCCGCCGCAGTCAGTCCTTGAGCGCTGCCTGGACCGCTACATCCTGTGGCCATTGCGCCGGGAGCGGCAACTTGGAGCCGCCGGACCGGGCTCTATTGTCGTTGGGGGGTCGCCGCAGCAGCAGACTATGTGGAAGCGCATGCAACTGCCGCAATTCGCCCCCACCGGTCGGCGTTGCTGGCAACGTGCTTGTTTTGGGGAGGGGGGGAGAGCGTCTCCCGCCGCAGTCAGTCCTTGAGCGCTGCCTGGACCGCTACATCCTGTGGCCATTGCGCCGGGAGCGGCAACTTGGAGCCGCCGGACCGGGCTCTATTGTCGTTGGGGGGTCGCCGCAGCAGCAGACTATGTGGAAGCGCATGCAACTGCCGCAATTCGCCCCCACCGGTCGGCGTTGCTGGCAACGTGCTTGTTTTGGGGAGGGGGGGAGAGCGTCTCCCGCCGCAGTCAGTCCTTGAGCGCTGCCTGGACCGCTACATCCTGTGGCCATTGCGCCGGGAGCGGCAACTTGGAGCCGCCGGACCGGGCTCTATTGTCGTTGGGGGGTCGCCGCAGCAGCAGACTATGTGGAAGCGCATGCAACTGCCGCAATTCGCCCCCACCGGTCGGCGTTGCTGGCAACGTGCTTGTTTTGGGGAGGGGGGGAGAGCGTCTCCCGCCGCAGTCAGTCCTTGAGCGCTGCCTGGACCGCTACATCCTGTGGCCATTGCGCCGGGAGCGGCAACTTGGAGCCGCCGGACCGGGCTCTATTGTCGTTGGGGGGTCGCCGCAGCAGCAGACTATGTGGAAGCGCATGCAACTGCCGCAATTCGCCCCCACCGGTCGGCGTTGCTGGCAACGTGCTTGTTTTGGGGAGGGGGGGAGAGCGTCTCCCGCCGCAGTCAGTCCTTGAGCGCTGCCTGGACCGCTACATCCTGTGGCCATTGCGCCGGGAGCGGCAACTTGGAGCCGCCGGACCGGGCTCTATTGTCGTTGGGGGGTCGCCGCAGCAGCAGACTATGTGGAAGCGCATGCAACTGCCGCAATTCGCCCCCACCGGTCGGCGTTGCTGGCAACGTGCTTGTTTTGGGGAGGGGGGGAGAGCGTCTCCCGCCGCAGTCAGTCCTTGAGCGCTGCCTGGACCGCTACATCCTGTGGCCATTGCGCCGGGAGCGGCAACTTGGAGCCGCCGGACCGGGCTCTATTGTCGTTGGGGGGTCGCCGCAGCAGCAGACTATGTGGAAGCGCATGCAACTGCCGCAATTCGCCCCCACCGGTCGGCGTTGCTGGCAACGTGCTTGTTTTGGGGAGGGGGGGAGAGCGTCTCCCGCCGCAGTCAGTCCTTGAGCGCTGCCTGGACCGCTACATCCTGTGGCCATTGCGCCGGGAGCGGCAACTTGGAGCCGCCGGACCGGGCTCTATTGTCGTTGGGGGGTCGCCGCAGCAGCAGACTATGTGGAAGCGCATGCAACTGCCGCAATTCGCCCCCACCGGTCGGCGTTGCTGGCAACGTGCTTGTTTTGGGGGGGGGGGAGAGCGTCTCCCGCCGCAGTCAGTCCTTGAGCGCTGCCTGGACCGCTACATCCTGTGGCCATTGCGCCGGGAGCGGCAACTTGGAGCCGCCGGACCGGGCTCTATTGTCGTTGGGGGGTCGCCGCAGCAGCAGACTATGTGGAAGCGCATGCAACTGCCGCAATTCGCCCCCACCGGTCGGCGTTGCTGGCAACGTGCTTGTTTTGGGGAGGGGGGGAGAGCGTCTCCCGCCGCAGTCAGTCCTTGAGCGCTGCCTGGACCGCTACATCCTGTGGCCATTGCGCCGGGAGCGGCAACTTGGAGCCGCCGGACCGGGCTCTATTGTCGTTGGGGGGTCGCCGCAGCAGCAGACTATGTGGAAGCGCATGCAACTGCCGCAATTCGCCCCCACCGGTCGGCGTTGCTGGCAACGTGCTTGTTTTGGGGAGGGGGGGAGAGCGTCTCCCGCCGCAGTCAGTCCTTGAGCGCTGCCTGGACCGCTACATCCTGTGGCCATTGCGCCGGGAGCGGCAACTTGGAGCCGCCGGACCGGGCTCTATTGTCGTTGGGGGGTCGCCGCAGCAGCAGACTATGTGGAAGCGCATGCAACTGCCGCAATTCGCCCCCACCGGTCGGCGTTGCTGGCAACGTGCTTGTTTTGGGGAGGGGGGGAGAGCGTCTCCCGCCGCAGTCAGTCCTTGAGCGCTGCCTGGACCGCTACATCCTGTGGCCATTGCGCCGGGAGCGGCAACTTGGAGCCGCCGGACCGGGCTCTATTGTCGTTGGGGGGTCGCCGCAGCAGCAGACTATGTGGAAGCGCATGCAACTGCCGCAATTCGCCCCCACCGGTCGGCGTTGCTGGCAACGTGCTTGTTTTGGGGAGGGGGGGAGAGCGTCTCCCGCCGCAGTCAGTCCTTGAGCGCTGCCTGGACCGCTACATCCTGTGGCCATTGCGCCGGGAGCGGCAACTTGGAGCCGCCGGACCGGGCTCTATTGTCGTTGGGGGGTCGCCGCAGCAGCAGACTATGTGGAAGCGCATGCAACTGCCGCAATTCGCCCCCACCGGTCGGCGTTGCTGGCAACGTGCTTGTTTTGGGGAGGGGGGGAGAGCGTCTCCCGCCGCAGTCAGTCCTTGAGCGCTGCCTGGACCGCTACATCCTGTGGCCATTGCGCCGGGAGCGGCAACTTGGAGCCGCCGGACCGGGCTCTATTGTCGTTGGGGGGTCGCCGCAGCAGCAGACTATGTGGAAGCGCATGCAACTGCCGCAATTCGCCCCCACCGGTCGGCGTTGCTGGCAACGTGCTTGTTTTGGGGAGGGGGGGAGAGCGTCTCCCGCCGCAGTCAGTCCTTGAGCGCTGCCTGGACCGCTACATCCTGTGGCCATTGCGCCGGGAGCGGCAACTTGGAGCCGCCGGACCGGGCTCTATTGTCGTTGGGGGGTCGCCGCAGCAGCAGACTATGTGGAAGCGCATGCAACTGCCGCAATTCGCCCCCACCGGTCGGCGTTGCTGGCAACGTGCTTGTTTTGGGGAGGGGGGGAGAGCGTCTCCCGCCGCAGTCAGTCCTTGAGCGCTGCCTGGACCGCTACATCCTGTGGCCATTGCGCCGGGAGCGGCAACTTGGAGCCGCCGGACCGGGCTCTATTGTCGTTGGGGGGTCGCCGCAGCAGCAGACTATGTGGAAGCGCATGCAACTGCCGCAATTCGCCCCCACCGGTCGGCGTTGCTGGCAACGTGCTTGTTTTGGGGGGGGGGGAGAGCGTCTCCCGCCGCAGTCAGTCCTTGAGCGCTGCCTGGACCGCTACATCCTGTGGCCATTGCGCCGGGAGCGGCAACTTGGAGCCGCCGGACCGGGCTCTATTGTCGTTGGGGGGTCGCCGCAGCAGCAGACTATGTGGAAGCGCATGCAACTGCCGCAATTCGCCCCCACCGGTCGGCGTTGCTGGCAACGTGCTTGTTTTGGGGAGGGGGGGGAGAGCGTCTCCCGCCGCAGTCAGTCCTTGAGCGCTGCCTGGACCGCTACATCCTGTGGCCATTGCGCCGGGAGCGGCAACTTGGAGCCGCCGGACCGGGCTCTATTGTCGTTGGGGGGTCGCCGCAGCAGCAGACTATGTGGAAGCGCATGCAACTGCCGCAATTCGCCCCCACCGGTCGGCGTTGCTGGCAACGTGCTTGTTTTGGGGAGGGGGGGAGAGCGTCTCCCGCCGCAGTCAGTCCTTGAGCGCTGCCTGGACCGCTACATCCTGTGGCCATTGCGCCGGGAGCGGCAACTTGGAGCCGCCGGACCGGGCTCTATTGTCGTTGGGGGGTCGCCGCAGCAGCAGACTATGTGGAAGCGCATGCAACTGCCGCAATTCGCCCCCACCGGTCGGCGTTGCTGGCAACGTGCTTGTTTTGGGGAGGGGGGGAGAGCGTCTCCCGCCGCAGTCAGTCCTTGAGCGCTGCCTGGACCGCTACATCCTGTGGCCATTGCGCCGGGAGCGGCAACTTGGAGCCGCCGGACCGGGCTCTATTGTCGTTGGGGGGTCGCCGCAGCAGCAGACTATGTGGAAGCGCATGCAACTGCCGCAATTCGCCCCCACCGGTCGGCGTTGCTGGCAACGTGCTTGTTTTGGGGAGGGGGGGAGAGCGTCTCCCGCCGCAGTCAGTCCTTGAGCGCTGCCTGGACCGCTACATCCTGTGGCCATTGCGCCGGGAGCGGCAACTTGGAGCCGCCGGACCGGGCTCTATTGTCGTTGGGGGGTCGCCGCAGCAGCAGACTATGTGGAAGCGCATGCAACTGCCGCAATTCGCCCCCACCGGTCGGCGTTGCTGGCAACGTGCTTGTTTTGGGGAGGGGGGGAGAGCGTCTCCCGCCGCAGTCAGTCCTTGAGCGCTGCCTGGACCGCTACATCCTGTGGCCATTGCGCCGGGAGCGGCAACTTGGAGCCGCCGGACCGGGCTCTATTGTCGTTGGGGGGTCGCCGCAGCAGCAGACTATGTGGAAGCGCATGCAACTGCCGCAATTCGCCCCCACCGGTCGGCGTTGCTGGCAACGTGCTTGTTTTGGGGAGGGGGGGAGAGCGTCTCCCGCCGCAGTCAGTCCTTGAGCGCTGCCTGGACCGCTACATCCTGTGGCCATTGCGCCGGGAGCGGCAACTTGGAGCCGCCGGACCGGGCTCTATTGTCGTTGGGGGTCGCCGCAGCAGCAGACTATGTGGAAGCGCATGCAACTGCCGCAATTCGCCCCCACCGGTCGGCGTTGCTGGCAACGTGCTTGTTTTGGGGAGGGGGGGAGAGCGTCTCCCGCCGCAGTCAGTCCTTGAGCGCTGCCTGGACCGCTACATCCTGTGGCCATTGCGCCGGGAGCGGCAACTTGGAGCCGCCGGACCGGGCTCTATTGTCGTTGGGGGGTCGCCGCAGCAGCAGACTATGTGGAAGCGCATGCAACTGCCGCAATTCGCCCCCACCGGTCGGCGTTGCTGGCAACGTGCTTGTTTTGGGGAGGGGGGGAGAGCGTCTCCCGCCGCAGTCAGTCCTTGAGCGCTGCCTGGACCGCTACATCCTGTGGCCATTGCGCCGGGAGCGGCAACTTGGAGCCGCCGGACCGGGCTCTATTGTCGTTGGGGGGTCGCCGCAGCAGCAGACTATGTGGAAGCGCATGCAACTGCCGCAATTCGCCCCCACCGGTCGGCGTTGCTGGCAACGTGCTTGTTTTGGGGAGGGGGGGGAGAGCGTCTCCCGCCGCAGTCAGTCCTTGAGCGCTGCCTGGACCGCTACATCCTGTGGCCATTGCGCCGGGAGCGGCAACTTGGAGCCGCCGGACCGGGCTCTATTGTCGTTGGGGGGTCGCCGCAGCAGCAGACTATGTGGAAGCGCATGCAACTGCCGCAATTCGCCCCCACCGGTCGGCGTTGCTGGCAACGTGCTTGTTTTGGGGAGGGGGGGAGAGCGTCTCCCGCCGCAGTCAGTCCTTGAGCGCTGCCTGGACCGCTACATCCTGTGGCCATTGCGCCGGGAGCGGCAACTTGGAGCCGCCGGACCGGGCTCTATTGTCGTTGGGGGGTCGCCGCAGCAGCAGACTATGTGGAAGCGCATGCAACTGCCGCAATTCGCCCCCACCGGTCGGCGTTGCTGGCAACGTGCTTGTTTTGGGGAGGGGGGGAGAGCGTCTCCCGCCGCAGTCAGTCCTTGAGCGCTGCCTGGACCGCTACATCCTGTGGCCATTGCGCCGGGAGCGGCAACTTGGAGCCGCCGGACCGGGCTCTATTGTCGTTGGGGGGTCGCCGCAGCAGCAGACTATGTGGAAGCGCATGCAACTGCCGCAATTCGCCCCCACCGGTCGGCGTTGCTGGCAACGTGCTTGTTTTGGGGAGGGGGGGAGAGCGTCTCCCGCCGCAGTCAGTCCTTGAGCGCTGCCTGGACCGCTACATCCTGTGGCCATTGCGCCGGGAGCGGCAACTTGGAGCCGCCGGACCGGGCTCTATTGTCGTTGGGGGGTCGCCGCAGCAGCAGACTATGTGGAAGCGCATGCAACTGCCGCAATTCGCCCCCACCGGTCGGCGTTGCTGGCAACGTGCTTGTTTTGGGGAGGGGGGGAGAGCGTCTCCCGCCGCAGTCAGTCCTTGAGCGCTGCCTGGACCGCTACATCCTGTGGCCATTGCGCCGGGAGCGGCAACTTGGAGCCGCCGGACCGGGCTCTATTGTCGTTGGGGGGTCGCCGCAGCAGCAGACTATGTGGAAGCGCATGCAACTGCCGCAATTCGCCCCCACCGGTCGGCGTTGCTGGCAACGTGCTTGTTTTGGGGAGGGGGGGAGAGCGTCTCCCGCCGCAGTCAGTCCTTGAGCGCTGCCTGGACCGCTACATCCTGTGGCCATTGCGCCGGGAGCGGCAACTTGGAGCCGCCGGACCGGGCTCTATTGTCGTTGGGGGGTCGCCGCAGCAGCAGACTATGTGGAAGCGCATGCAACTGCCGCAATTCGCCCCCACCGGTCGGCGTTGCTGGCAACGTGCTTGTTTTGGGGAGGGGGGGAGAGCGTCTCCCGCCGCAGTCAGTCCTTGAGCGCTGCCTGGACCGCTACATCCTGTGGCCATTGCGCCGGGAGCGGCAACTTGGAGCCGCCGGACCGGGCTCTATTGTCGTTGGGGGGTCGCCGCAGCAGCAGACTATGTGGAAGCGCATGCAACTGCCGCAATTCGCCCCCACCGGTCGGCGTTGCTGGCAACGTGCTTGTTTTGGGGAGGGGGGGAGAGCGTCTCCCGCCGCAGTCAGTCCTTGAGCGCTGCCTGGACCGCTACATCCTGTGGCCATTGCGCCGGGAGCGGCAACTTGGAGCCGCCGGACCGGGCTCTATTGTCGTTGGGGGGTCGCCGCAGCAGCAGACTATGTGGAAGCGCATGCAACTGCCGCAATTCGCCCCCACCGGTCGGCGTTGCTGGCAACGTGCTTGTTTTGGGGAGGGGGGGGAGAGCGTCTCCCGCCGCAGTCAGTCCTTGAGCGCTGCCTGGACCGCTACATCCTGTGGCCATTGCGCCGGGAGCGGCAACTTGGAGCCGCCGGACCGGGCTCTATTGTCGTTGGGGGGTCGCCGCAGCAGCAGACTATGTGGAAGCGCATGCAACTGCCGCAATTCGCCCCCACCGGTCGGCGTTGCTGGCAACGTGCTTGTTTTGGGGAGGGGGGGAGAGCGTCTCCCGCCGCAGTCAGTCCTTGAGCGCTGCCTGGACCGCTACATCCTGTGGCCATTGCGCCGGGAGCGGCAACTTGGAGCCGCCGGACCGGGCTCTATTGTCGTTGGGGGGTCGCCGCAGCAGCAGACTATGTGGAAGCGCATGCAACTGCCGCAATTCGCCCCCACCGGTCGGCGTTGCTGGCAACGTGCTTGTTTTGGGGAGGGGGGGAGAGCGTCTCCCGCCGCAGTCAGTCCTTGAGCGCTGCCTGGACCGCTACATCCTGTGGCCATTGCGCCGGGAGCGGCAACTTGGAGCCGCCGGACCGGGCTCTATTGTCGTTGGGGGGTCGCCGCAGCAGCAGACTATGTGGAAGCGCATGCAACTGCCGCAATTCGCCCCCACCGGTCGGCGTTGCTGGCAACGTGCTTGTTTTGGGGAGGGGGGGGGAGAGCGTCTCCCGCCGCAGTCAGTCCTTGAGCGCTGCCTGGACCGCTACATCCTGTGGCCATTGCGCCGGGAGCGGCAACTTGGAGCCGCCGGACCGGGCTCTATTGTCGTTGGGGGGTCGCCGCAGCAGCAGACTATGTGGAAGCGCATGCAACTGCCGCAATTCGCCCCCACCGGTCGGGCGTTGCTGGCAACGTGCTTGTTTTGGGGAGGGGGGGAGAGCGTCTCCCGCCGCAGTCAGTCCTTGAGCGCTGCCTGGACCGCTACATCCTGTGGCCATTGCGCCGGGAGCGGCAACTTGGAGCCGCCGGACCGGGCTCTATTGTCGTTGGGGGGTCGCCGCAGCAGCAGACTATGTGGAAGCGCATGCAACTGCCGCAATTCGCCCCCACCGGTCGGCGTTGCTGGCAACGTGCTTGTTTTGGGGAGGGGGGGGGAGAGCGTCTCCCGCCGCAGTCAGTCCTTGAGCGCTGCCTGGACCGCTACATCCTGTGGCCATTGCGCCGGGAGCGGCAACTTGGAGCCGCCGGACCGGGCTCTATTGTCGTTGGGGGGTCGCCGCAGCAGCAGACTATGTGGAAGCGCATGCAACTGCCGCAATTCGCCCCCACCGGTCGGCGTTGCTGGCAACGTGCTTGTTTTGGGGAGGGGGGGAGAGCGTCTCCCGCCGCAGTCAGTCCTTGAGCGCTGCCTGGACCGCTACATCCTGTGGCCATTGCGCCGGGAGCGGCAACTTGGAGCCGCCGGACCGGGCTCTATTGTCGTTGGGGGGTCGCCGCAGCAGCAGACTATGTGGAAGCGCATGCAACTGCCGCAATTCGCCCCCCACCGGTCGGCGTTGCTGGCAACGTGCTTGTTTTGGGGAGGGGGGGAGAGCGTCTCCCGCCGCAGTCAGTCCTTGAGCGCTGCCTGGACCGCTACATCCTGTGGCCATTGCGCCGGGAGCGGCAACTTGGAGCCGCCGGACCGGGCTCTATTGTCGTTGGGGGGTCGCCGCAGCAGCAGACTATGTGGAAGCGCATGCAACTGCCGCAATTCGCCCCCACCGGTCGGCGTTGCTGGCAACGTGCTTGTTTTGGGGAGGGGGGGAGAGCGTCCCGCCGCAGTCAGTCCTTGAGCGCTGCCTGGACCGCTACATCCTGTGGCCATTGCGCCGGGAGCGGCAACTTGGAGCCGCCGGACCGGGCTCTATTGTCGTTGGGGGGTCGCCGCAGCAGCAGACTATGTGGAAGCGCATGCAACTGCCGCAATTCGCCCCCACCGGTCGGCGTTGCTGGCAACGTGCTTGTTTTGGGGAGGGGGGGGAGAGCGTCTCCCGCCGCAGTCAGTCCTTGAGCGCTGCCTGGACCGCTACATCCTGTGGCCATTGCGCCGGGAGCGGCAACTTGGAGCCGCCGGACCGGGCTCTATTGTCGTTGGGGGGTCGCCGCAGCAGCAGACTATGTGGAAGCGCATGCAACTGCCGCAATTCGCCCCCACCGGTCGGCGTTGCTGGCAACGTGCTTGTTTTGGGGAGGGGGGGAGAGCGTCTCCCGCCGCAGTCAGTCCTTGAGCGCTGCCTGGACCGCTACATCCTGTGGCCATTGCGCCGGGAGCGGCAACTTGGAGCCGCCGGACCGGGCTCTATTGTCGTTGGGGGGTCGCCGCAGCAGCAGACTATGTGGAAGCGCATGCAACTGCCGCAATTCGCCCCCACCGGTCGGCGTTGCTGGCAACGTGCTTGTTTTGGGGAGGGGGGGAGAGCGTCTCCCGCCGCAGTCAGTCCTTGAGCGCTGCCTGGACCGCTACATCCTGTGGCCATTGCGCCGGGAGCGGCAACTTGGAGCCGCCGGACCGGGCTCTATTGTCGTTGGGGGGTCGCCGCAGCAGCAGACTATGTGGAAGCGCATGCAACTGCCGCAATTCGCCCCCACCGGTCGGCGTTGCTGGCAACGTGCTTGTTTTGGGGAGGGGGGGAGAGCGTCTCCCGCCGCAGTCAGTCCTTGAGCGCTGCCTGGACCGCTACATCCTGTGGCCATTGCGCCGGGAGCGGCAACTTGGAGCCGCCGGACCGGGCTCTATTGTCGTTGGGGGGTCGCCGCAGCAGCAGACTATGTGGAAGCGCATGCAACTGCCGCAATTCGCCCCCACCGGTCGGCGTTGCTGGCAACGTGCTTGTTTTGGGGAGGGGGGGGAGAGCGTCTCCCGCCGCAGTCAGTCCTTGAGCGCTGCCTGGACCGCTACATCCTGTGGCCATTGCGCCGGGAGCGGCAACTTGGAGCCGCCGGACCGGGCTCTATTGTCGTTGGGGGGTCGCCGCAGCAGCAGACTATGTGGAAGCGCATGCAACTGCCGCAATTCGCCCCCACCGGTCGGCGTTGCTGGCAACGTGCTTGTTTTGGGGAGGGGGGGAGAGCGTCTCCCGCCGCAGTCAGTCCTTGAGCGCTGCCTGGACCGCTACATCCTGTGGCCATTGCGCCGGGAGCGGCAACTTGGAGCCGCCGGACCGGGCTCTATTGTCGTTGGGGGGTCGCCGCAGCAGCAGACTATGTGGAAGCGCATGCAACTGCCGCAATTCGCCCCCACCGGTCGGCGTTGCTGGCAACGTGCTTGTTTTGGGGAGGGGGGGGAGAGCGTCTCCCGCCGCAGTCAGTCCTTGAGCGCTGCCTGGACCGCTACATCCTGTGGCCATTGCGCCGGGAGCGGCAACTTGGAGCCGCCGGACCGGGCTCTATTGTCGTTGGGGGGTCGCCGCAGCAGCAGACTATGTGGAAGCGCATGCAACTGCCGCAATTCGCCCCCACCGGTCGGCGTTGCTGGCAACGTGCTTGTTTTGGGGAGGGGGGGAGAGCGTCTCCCGCCGCAGTCAGTCCTTGAGCGCTGCCTGGACCGCTACATCCTGTGGCCATTGCGCCGGGAGCGGCAACTTGGAGCCGCCGGACCGGGCTCTATTGTCGTTGGGGGGTCGCCGCAGCAGCAGACTATGTGGAAGCGCATGCAACTGCCGCAATTCGCCCCCACCGGTCGGCGTTGCTGGCAACGTGCTTGTTTTGGGGAGGGGGGGAGAGCGTCTCCCGCCGCAGTCAGTCCTTGAGCGCTGCCTGGACCGCTACATCCTGTGGCCATTGCGCCGGGAGCGGCAACTTGGAGCCGCCGGACCGGGCTCTATTGTCGTTGGGGGGTCGCCGCAGCAGCAGACTATGTGGAAGCGCATGCAACTGCCGCAATTCGCCCCCACCGGTCGGCGTTGCTGGCAACGTGCTTGTTTTGGGGAGAGGGGGGGAGAGCGTCTCCCGCCGCAGTCAGTCCTTGAGCGCTGCCTGGACCGCTACATCCTGTGGCCATTGCGCCGGGAGCGGCAACTTGGAGCCGCCGGACCGGGCTCTATTGTCGTTGGGGGGTCGCCGCAGCAGCAGACTATGTGGAAGCGCATGCAACTGCCGCAATTCGCCCCCACCGGTCGGCGTTGCTGGCAACGTGCTTGTTTTGGGGAGGGGGGGAGAGCGTCTCCCGCCGCAGTCAGTCCTTGAGCGCTGCCTGGACCGCTACATCCTGTGGCCATTGCGCCGGGAGCGGCAACTTGGAGCCGCCGGACCGGGCTCTATTGTCGTTGGGGGGTCGCCGCAGCAGCAGACTATGTGGAAGCGCATGCAACTGCCGCAATTCGCCCCCACCGGTCGGCGTTGCTGGCAACGTGCTTGTTTTGGGGAGGGGGGGAGAGCGTCTCCCGCCGCAGTCAGTCCTTGAGCGCTGCCTGGACCGCTACATCCTGTGGCCATTGCGCCGGGAGCGGCAACTTGGAGCCGCCGGACCGGGCTCTATTGTCGTTGGGGGGTCGCCGCAGCAGCAGACTATGTGGAAGCGCATGCAACTGCCGCAATTCGCCCCCACCGGTCGGCGTTGCTGGCAACGTGCTTGTTTTGGGGAGGGGGGGAGAGCGTCTCCCGCCGCAGTCAGTCCTTGAGCGCTGCCTGGACCGCTACATCCTGTGGCCATTGCGCCGGGAGCGGCAACTTGGAGCCGCCGGACCGGGCTCTATTGTCGTTGGGGGGTCGCCGCAGCAGCAGACTATGTGGAAGCGCATGCAACTGCCGCAATTCGCCCCCACCGGTCGGCGTTGCTGGCAACGTGCTTGTTTTGGGGAGGGGGGGGGAGAGCGTCTCCCGCCGCAGTCAGTCCTTGAGCGCTGCCTGGACCGCTACATCCTGTGGCCATTGCGCCGGGAGCGGCAACTTGGAGCCGCCGGACCGGGCTCTATTGTCGTTGGGGGGTCGCCGCAGCAGCAGACTATGTGGAAGCGCATGCAACTGCCGCAATTCGCCCCCACCGGTCGGCGTTGCTGGCAACGTGCTTGTTTGGGGGGGGGGGGGAGAGCGTCTCCCGCCGCAGTCAGTCCTTGAGCGCTGCCTGGACCGCTACATCCTGTGGCCATTGCGCCGGGGAGCGGCAACTTGGAGCCGCCGGACCGGGCTCTATTGTCGTTGGGGGGTCGCCGCAGCAGCAGACTATGTGGAAGCGCATGCAACTGCCGCAATTCGCCCCCACCGGTCGGCGTTGCTGGCAACGTGCTTGTTTTGGGGAGGGGGGGAGAGCGTCTCCCGCCGCAGTCAGTCCTTGAGCGCTGCCTGGACCGCTACATCCTGTGGCCATTGCGCCGGGAGCGGCAACTTGGAGCCGCCGGACCGGGCTCTATTGTCGTTGGGGGGTCGCCGCAGCAGCAGACTATGTGGAAGCGCATGCAACTGCCGCAATTCGCCCCCACCGGTCGGCGTTGCTGGCAACGTGCTTGTTTTGGGGAGGGGGGGAGAGCGTCTCCCGCCGCAGTCAGTCCTTGAGCGCTGCCTGGACCGCTACATCCTGTGGCCATTGCGCCGGGAGCGGCAACTTGGAGCCGCCGGACCGGGCTCTATTGTCGTTGGGGGGTCGCCGCAGCAGCAGACTATGTGGAAGCGCATGCAACTGCCGCAATTCGCCCCCACCGGTCGGCGTTGCTGGCAACGTGCTTGTTGGGGGGAGGGGGGGAGAGCGTCTCCCGCCGCAGTCAGTCCTTGAGCGCTGCCTGGACCGCTACATCCTGTGGCCATTGCGCCGGGAGCGGCAACTTGGAGCCGCCGGACCGGGCTCTATTGTCGTTGGGGGGTCGCCGCAGCAGCAGACTATGTGGAAGCGCATGCAACTGCCGCAATTCGCCCCCACCGGTCGGCGTTGCTGGCAACGTGCTTGTTTTGGGGAGGGGGGGAGAGCGTCTCCCGCCGCAGTCAGTCCTTGAGCGCTGCCTGGACCGCTACATCCTGTGGCCATTGCGCCGGGAGCGGCAACTTGGAGCCGCCGGACCGGGCTCTATTGTCGTTGGGGGGTCGCCGCAGCAGCAGACTATGTGGAAGCGCATGCAACTGCCGCAATTCGCCCCCACCGGTCGGCGTTGCTGGCAACGTGCTTGTTTTGGGGAGGGGGGGAGAGCGTCTCCCGCCGCAGTCAGTCCTTGAGCGCTGCCTGGACCGCTACATCCTGTGGCCATTGCGCCGGGAGCGGCAACTTGGAGCCGCCGGACCGGGCTCTATTGTCGTTGGGGGGTCGCCGCAGCAGCAGACTATGTGGAAGCGCATGCAACTGCCGCAATTCGCCCCCACCGGTCGGCGTTGCTGGCAACGTGCTTGTTTTGGGGAGGGGGGGAGAGCGTCTCCCGCCGCAGTCAGTCCTTGAGCGCTGCCTGGACCGCTACATCCTGTGGCCATTGCGCCGGGAGCGGCAACTTGGAGCCGCCGGACCGGGCTCTATTGTCGTTGGGGGGTCGCCGCAGCAGCAGACTATGTGGAAGCGCATGCAACTGCCGCAATTCGCCCCCACCGGTCGGCGTTGCTGGCAACGTGCTTGTTTTGGGGAGGGGGGGAGAGCGTCTCCCGCCGCAGTCAGTCCTTGAGCGCTGCCTGGACCGCTACATCCTGTGGCCATTGCGCCGGGAGCGGCAACTTGGAGCCGCCGGACCGGGCTCTATTGTCGTTGGGGGTCGCCGCAGCAGCAGACTATGTGGAAGCGCATGCAACTGCCGCAATTCGCCCCCACCGGTCGGCGTTGCTGGCAACGTGCTTGTTTTGGGGAGGGGGGGAGAGCGTCTCCCGCCGCAGTCAGTCCTTGAGCGCTGCCTGGACCGCTACATCCTGTGGCCATTGCGCCGGGAGCGGCAACTTGGAGCCGCCGGACCGGGCTCTATTGTCGTTGGGGGTCGCCGCAGCAGCAGACTATGTGGAAGCGCATGCAACTGCCGCAATTCGCCCCCACCGGTCGGCGTTGCTGGCAACGTGCTTGTTTTGGGGAGGGGGGGAGAGCGTCTCCCGCCGCAGTCAGTCCTTGAGCGCTGCCTGGACCGCTACATCCTGTGGCCATTGCGCCGGGAGCGGCAACTTGGAGCCGCCGGACCGGGCTCTATTGTCGTTGGGGGGTCGCCGCAGCAGCAGACTATGTGGAAGCGCATGCAACTGCCGCAATTCGCCCCCACCGGTCGGCGTTGCTGGCAACGTGCTTGTTTTGGGGAGGGGGGGAGAGCGTCTCCCGCCGCAGTCAGTCCTTGAGCGCTGCCTGGACCGCTACATCCTGTGGCCATTGCGCCGGGAGCGGCAACTTGGAGCCGCCGGACCGGGCTCTATTGTCGTTGGGGGGTCGCCGCAGCAGCAGACTATGTGGAAGCGCATGCAACTGCCGCAATTCGCCCCCACCGGTCGGCGTTGCTGGCAACGTGCTTGTTTTGGGGAGGGGGGGAGAGCGTCTCCCGCCGCAGTCAGTCCTTGAGCGCTGCCTGGACCGCTACATCCTGTGGCCATTGCGCCGGGAGCGGCAACTTGGAGCCGCCGGACCGGGCTCTATTGTCGTTGGGGGGTCGCCGCAGCAGCAGCAGACTATGTGGAAGCGCATGCAACTGCCGCAATTCGCCCCCACCGGTCGGCGTTGCTGGCAACGTGCTTGTTTTGGGGAGGGGGGGAGAGCGTCTCCCGCCGCAGTCAGTCCTTGAGCGCTGCCTGGACCGCTACATCCTGTGGCCATTGCGCCGGGAGCGGCAACTTGGAGCCGCCGGACCGGGCTCTATTGTCGTTGGGGGGGTCGCCGCAGCAGCAGACTATGTGGAAGCGCATGCAACTGCCGCAATTCGCCCCCACCGGTCGGCGTTGCTGGCAACGTGCTTGTTTTGGGGAGGGGGGGAGAGCGTCTCCCGCCGCAGTCAGTCCTTGAGCGCTGCCTGGACCGCTACATCCTGTGGCCATTGCGCCGGGAGCGGCAACTTGGAGCCGCCGGACCGGGCTCTATTGTCGTTGGGGGGTCGCCGCAGCAGCAGACTATGTGGAAGCGCATGCAACTGCCGCAATTCGCCCCCACCGGTCGGCGTTGCTGGCAACGTGCTTGTTTTGGGGAGGGGGGGAGAGCGTCTCCCGCCGCAGTCAGTCCTTGAGCGCTGCCTGGACCGCTACATCCTGTGGCCATTGCGCCGGGAGCGGCAACTTGGAGCCGCCGGACCGGGCTCTATTGTCGTTGGGGGGTCGCCGCAGCAGCAGACTATGTGGAAGCGCATGCAACTGCCGCAATTCGCCCCCACCGGTCGGCGTTGCTGGCAACGTGCTTGTTTTGGGGAGGGGGGGGGAGAGCGTCTCCCGCCGCAGTCAGTCCTTGAGCGCTGCCTGGACCGCTACATCCTGTGGCCATTGCGCCGGGAGCGGCAACTTGGAGCCGCCGGACCGGGCTCTATTGTCGTTGGGGGGTCGCCGCAGCAGCAGACTATGTGGAAGCGCATGCAACTGCCGCAATTCGCCCCCACCGGTCGGCGTTGCTGGCAACGTGCTTGTTTTGGGGAGGGGGGGAGAGCGTCTCCCGCCGCAGTCAGTCCTTGAGCGCTGCCTGGACCGCTACATCCTGTGGCCATTGCGCCGGGAGCGGCAACTTGGAGCCGCCGGACCGGGCTCTATTGTCGTTGGGGGGTCGCCGCAGCAGCAGACTATGTGGAAGCGCATGCAACTGCCGCAATTCGCCCCCACCGGTCGGCGTTGCTGGCAACGTGCTTGTTTTGGGGAGGGGGGGAGAGCGTCTCCCGCCGCAGTCAGTCCTTGAGCGCTGCCTGGACCGCTACATCCTGTGGCCATTGCGCCGGGAGCGGCAACTTGGAGCCGCCGGACCGGGCTCTATTGTCGTTGGGGGGTCGCCGCAGCAGCAGACTATGTGGAAGCGCATGCAACTGCCGCAATTCGCCCCCACCGGTCGGCGTTGCTGGCAACGTGCTTGTTTTGGGGAGGGGGGGAGAGCGTCTCCCGCCGCAGTCAGTCCTTGAGCGCTGCCTGGACCGCTACATCCTGTGGCCATTGCGCCGGGAGCGGCAACTTGGAGCCGCCGGACCGGGCTCTATTGTCGTTGGGGGGTCGCCGCAGCAGCAGACTATGTGGAAGCGCATGCAACTGCCGCAATTCGCCCCCACCGGTCGGCGTTGCTGGCAACGTGCTTGTTTTGGGGAGGGGGGGAGAGCGTCTCCCGCCGCAGTCAGTCCTTGAGCGCTGCCTGGACCGCTACATCCTGTGGCCATTGCGCCGGGAGCGGCAACTTGGAGCCGCCGGACCGGGCTCTATTGTCGTTGGGGGTCGCCGCAGCAGCAGACTATGTGGAAGCGCATGCAACTGCCGCAATTCGCCCCCACCGGTCGGCGTTGCTGGCAACGTGCTTGTTTTGGGGAGGGGGGGAGAGCGTCTCCCGCCGCAGTCAGTCCTTGAGCGCTGCCTGGACCGCTACATCCTGTGGCCATTGCGCCGGGAGCGGCAACTTGGAGCCGCCGGACCGGGCTCTATTGTCGTTGGGGGGTCGCCGCAGCAGCAGCAGACTATGTGGAAGCGCATGCAACTGCCGCAATTCGCCCCCACCGGTCGGCGTTGCTGGCAACGTGCTTGTTTTGGGAGGGGGGGGAGAGCGTCTCCCGCCGCAGTCAGTCCTTGAGCGCTGCCTGGACCGCTACATCCTGTGGCCATTGCGCCGGGAGCGGCAACTTGGAGCGCCGGACCGGGCTCTATTGTCGTTGGGGGGTCGCCGCAGCAGCAGACTATGTGGAAGCGCATGCAACTGCCGCAATTCGCCCCCACCGGTCGGCGTTGCTGGCAACGTGCTTGTTTTGGGGAGGGGGGGAGAGCGTCTCCCGCCGCAGTCAGTCCTTGAGCGCTGCCTGGACCGCTACATCCTGTGGCCATTGCGCCGGGAGCGGCAACTTGGAGCCGCCGGACCGGGCTCTATTGTCGTTGGGGGGTCGCCGCAGCAGCAGACTATGTGGAAGCGCATGCAACTGCCGCAATTCGCCCCCACCGGTCGGCGTTGCTGGCAACGTGCTTGTTTTGGGGAGGGGGGGAGAGCGTCTCCCGCCGCAGTCAGTCCTTGAGCGCTGCCTGGACCGCTACATCCTGTGGCCATTGCGCCGGGAGCGGCAACTTGGAGCCGCCGGACCGGGCTCTATTGTGTCGTTGGGGGGTCGCCGCAGCAGCAGACTATGTGGAAGCGCATGCAACTGCCGCAATTCGCCCCCACCGGTCGGCGTTGCTGGCAACGTGCTTGTTTTGGGGAGGGGGGGAGAGCGTCTCCCGCCGCAGTCAGTCCTTGAGCGCTGCCTGGACCGCTACATCCTGTGGCCATTGCGCCGGGAGCGGCAACTTGGAGCCGCCGGACCGGGCTCTATTGTCGTTGGGGGGTCGCCGCAGCAGCAGACTATGTGGAAGCGCATGCAACTGCCGCAATTCGCCCCCACCGGTCGGCGTTGCTGGCAACGTGCTTGTTTTGGGGAGGGGGGGAGAGCGTCTCCCGCCGCAGTCAGTCCTTGAGCGCTGCCTGGACCGCTACATCCTGTGGCCATTGCGCCGGGAGCGGCAACTTGGAGCCGCCGGACCGGGCTCTATTGTCGTGGGGGGTCGCCGCAGCAGCAGACTATGTGGAAGCGCATGCAACTGCCGCAATTCGCCCCCACCGGTCGGCGTTGCTGGCAACGTGCTTGTTTTGGGGAGGGGGGGAGAGCGTCTCCCGCCGCAGTCAGTCCTTGAGCGCTGCCTGGACCGCTACATCCTGTGGCCATTGCGCCGGGAGCGGCAACTTGGAGCCGCCGGACCGGGCTCTATTGTCGTTGGGGGGTCGCCGCAGCAGCAGACTATGTGGAAGCGCATGCAACTGCCGCAATTCGCCCCCACCGGTCGGCGTTGCTGGCAACGTGCTTGTTTTGGGGAGGGGGGGGGAGAGCGTCTCCCGCCGCAGTCAGTCCTTGAGCGCTGCCTGGACCGCTACATCCTGTGGCCATTGCGCCGGGAGCGGCAACTTGGAGCCGCCGGACCGGGCTCTATTGTCGTTGGGGGGTCGCCGCAGCAGCAGACTATGTGGAAGCGCATGCAACTGCCGCAATTCGCCCCCACCGGTCGGCGTTGCTGGCAACGTGCTTGTTTTGGGGAGGGGGGGAGAGCGTCTCCCGCCGCAGTCAGTCTTGAGCGCTGCCTGGACCGCTACATCCTGTGGCCATTGCGCCGGGAGCGGCAACTTGGAGCCGCCGGACCGGGCTCTATTGTCGTTGGGGGGTCGCCGCAGCAGCAGACTATGTGGAAGCGCATGCAACTGCCGCAATTCGCCCCACCGGTCGGCGTTGCTGGCAACGTGCTTGTTTTGGGGAGGGGGGGAGAGCGTCTCCCGCCGCAGTCAGTCCTTGAGCGCTGCCTGGACCGCTACATCCTGTGGCCATTGCGCCGGGAGCGGCAACTTGGAGCCGCCGGACCGGGCTCTATTGTCGTTGGGGGGTCGCCGCAGCAGCAGACTATGTGGAAGCGCATGCAACTGCCGCAATTCGCCCCCACCGGTCGGCGTTGCTGGCAACGTGCTTGTTTTGGGGAGGGGGGGGGAGAGCGTCTCCCGCCGCAGTCAGTCCTTGAGCGCTGCCTGGACCGCTACATCCTGTGGCCATTGCGCCGGGAGCGGCAACTTGGAGCCGCCGGACCGGGCTCTATTGTCGTTGGGGGGTCGCCGCAGCAGCAGACTATGTGGAAGCGCATGCAACTGCCGCAATTCGCCCCCACCGGTCGGCGTTGCTGGCAACGTGCTTGTTTTGGGGAGGGGGGGAGAGCGTCTCCCGCCGCAGTCAGTCCTTGAGCGCTGCCTGGACCGCTACATCCTGTGGCCATTGCGCCGGGAGCGGCAACTTGGAGCCGCCGGACCGGGCTCTATTGTCGTTGGGGGGTCGCCGCAGCAGCAGACTATGTGGAAGCGCATGCAACTGCCGCAATTCGCCCCCACCGGTCGGCGTTGCTGGCAACGTGCTTGTTTTGGGGAGGGGGGGAGAGCGTCTCCCGCCGCAGTCAGTCCTTGAGCGCTGCCTGGACCGCTACATCCTGTGGCCATTGCGCCGGGAGCGGCAACTTGGAGCCGCCGGACCGGGCTCTATTGTCGTTGGGGGGTCGCCGCAGCAGCAGACTATGTGGAAGCGCATGCAACTGCCGCAATTCGCCCCCACCGGTCGGCGTTGCTGGCAACGTGCTTGTTTTGGGGAGGGGGGGGGAGAGCGTCTCCCGCCGCAGTCAGTCCTTGAGCGCTGCCTGGACCGCTACATCCTGTGGCCATTGCGCCGGGAGCGGCAACTTGGAGCCGCCGGACCGGGCTCTATTGTCGTTGGGGGGTCGCCGCAGCAGCAAGCAGACTATGTGGAAGCGCATGCAACTGCCGCAATTCGCCCCCACCGGTCGGCGTTGCTGGCAACGTGCTTGTTTTGGGGGAGGGGGGGAGAGCGTCTCCCGCCGCAGTCAGTCCTTGAGCGCTGCCTGGACCGCTACATCCTGTGGCCATTGCGCCGGGAGCGGCAACTTGGAGCCGCCGGACCGGGCTCTATTGTCGTTGGGGGGTCGCCGCAGCAGCAGACTATGTGGAAGCGCATGCAACTGCCGCAATTCGCCCCCACCGGTCGGCGTTGCTGGCAACGTGCTTGTTTTGGGGAGGGGGGGAGAGCGTCTCCCGCCGCAGTCAGTCCTTGAGCGCTGCCTGGACCGCTACATCCTGTGGCCATTGCGCCGGGAGCGGCAACTTGGAGCCGCCGGACCGGGCTCTATTGTCGTTGGGGGGTCGCCGCAGCAGCAGACTATGTGGAAGCGCATGCAACTGCCGCAATTCGCCCCCACCGGTCGGCGTTGCTGGCAACGTGCTTGTTTTGGGGAGGGGGGGGGAGAGCGTCTCCCGCCGCAGTCAGTCCTTGAGCGCTGCCTGGACCGCTACATCCTGTGGCCATTGCGCCGGGAGCGGCAACTTGGAGCCGCCGGACCGGGCTCTATTGTCGTTGGGGGGTCGCCGCAGCAGCAGACTATGTGGAAGCGCATGCAACTGCCGCAATTCGCCCCCACCGGTCGGCGTTGCTGGCAACGTGCTTGTTTTGGGGAGGGGGGGAGAGCGTCTCCCGCCGCAGTCAGTCCTTGAGCGCTGCCTGGACCGCTACATCCTGTGGCCATTGCGCCGGGAGCGGCAACTTGGAGCAA